>CM077666.1:469760116-479760116 GCA_039707655.1 Elymus sibiricus
GCCACACACACAATGTAATGGAGGAAAGGTATCTGAGTCCGTATAACTAACCTGGAATTCGAGCTCCATTGGCCGTGCACGAGGCCTTATCTCAGGATCGGAGCTGGTCTGGCGCTTCTTGATCTGCGGGATAGTGCTAGTACAACGTATCAGTCCATCCCCAATGGCTAACAAGCCATGGTGCCTCCCGCCACCGGATATCATCACCAGCTCTGGATCAAGAGGTTGCTGGCTCGGGTTAAACTCCGGCCCTTTCCTCGCCTTCCCATCATCTCTGTACCTCACAAGCTTGTTGTGGGAGGCGCGGTTGCTGAATTTCTCTGGATCATCGAGGTCAGACTCAGAGAATGCCTTGGCCTTCTTGTACGAGGCAGTATTGGACATGGCATAGAGGTCGAACAGCTCTGGCACTGGAGCCTTGTTGTGCCGCGCCTAAAAGAGAGGAATAGAGTATTAGTTAAGGGCTCAAGCTAGCATGAAGAATGCATTTGCATGAATCATGAAGCAAACCACATACCCAGTTTTTCCCGAACCCACGTAGGTTGACGCTGCCTAGATGGTGTGGGACACCTTTCATTTGGGCACGCTTCTCCTTTGCACCGTTGTGGATGTTGCGCCATTGGGGAGTGCACCACTCATCCACCAACGCCTCCCAACAGTCCATCCTATCCGCACACCATCTCGGGGGCACCTAAGTTAAGCAAGAGAAATTTGAGCGCTACGCATACGAATCAAATCAAGGAACTAAGTACAAGGCCTTAAGAATAGGTAATTACCTTCATGTACTTCTCCTTACTCAGATACTTGAGGCGGCACTTCTCTTTTTTCCTCCGAATACCAGTCGAGGCGTAGTAGTCTCGAATAGCCTGCGTCCGAGCCTCGTGCCGAAAGTTTTGAAGTAGGCGCCTGCACTCGTTGTCGATAACCCGAGCCGCGGCCTCCTCCTGTCCCTCAGCACACCTGTAGAAGGTCTGCAATCAAACAAGAAAACACGGATTAGTACAATCACTAGGGTTGCCAATCAAAGAAGAAAACACAACGTAGACGGCAAAGGAGAAATTACCCAAAACGTCTGGATCACAATGTCGGCGACCGTGTGGCACTCGACATCGCCGATCCTATGCCCCGGCGGGGCCGGGGCAGCCAAGTAGTGCTCCCAGGTCATTCCTAGCTCTGGAACCCGGCCCTCACCGGGCAACGTGACCCACCCCGGGAAGCTCTGGCGACAAATCACGCCAAGGACACTGTTGGGCTTGCGGCAACCAGGCCCGTGTGTCCAAGACCTGCAGTATGACAAGGCCAACGCATTAGATATTCGAAGAAACGTGAAGACAAAAGGTTAAAAAAGAGTAAATGCACTTACTTCTCCCCCTGCGGCGCAATCAACCACCTCTGGTCGGGGGTCGCCGGGGTGGGCGGGAGCTTTGTACCACCACGCTGGTAGACTTTGCGCCCCTCAACCCACTCACTCTCGCTATAGCTATCAGAACTATAGCCACCCTCAGCACGGCCACTCGACGAGCCCGCACCTGGGTTCTGCTGCGACTCAGCGTGATCCCCCGTAGGCGCGTCTGTCGTAGCCTCGTCTGTCGTAGGCTCGTCGGCCTGAGGCTCATGGACCGGAGTCCGAGACGGCTGCACCTCAGGCTGCTCCATCTCAGACGGAGCACTCCTGTGGTCGGGTGAATCAGCTGGGGGTGGCGGCAAGGAAGGCGTAGTAGCAGCCTTCCTACCTCTCCCGCCGCCACGTCCACCTCTACCAACCTTCTTCCCCCTCCCCCCCCGACCTCTCCCGGTCAAAGAAGAAGCGCCCGCCGGTGTCTGCATACTGAGATCCAGCGCTCTCCGGAGGTGGTGGGGTGGGATGGAAGTACCCCTCCCACCACGCGCCGAGGAAGGAGCCTCGGAGCGCTCTCGACCCGCGCCCACCATCTGTCAACACCTGCAATGACAAAGAGTAAACGAAGTTAGTACAACATTAAAAAAATGAATACCTGACATGAATATAATTTAAGTGTATCATCATCATGAACATAATAAAACAGGGAGGCACTGACGAAATTCTGCATCGGATCCGGAGCAGAGCATATGGGAAAACGAACCCAATCTACACATACTCGGGCTGTCCATGGATAACGTTGGACAATTCGAAAGAATCACGGTTATAAATATGCAAATGCATGCATATTTATAGATGTAACCCTTTCGAACGGGAGACGCATAGTGGTCACGCATACTGATGATTGACACCTATAGCTAGCAAGTTTCATCGGCACGAAGACCGGAACAGAGCAAATGAAGGGGGGAGGAGGAGATGTCATTTGTGCTCACCCACGAACGCAGGGGCGGAGCTCGTCGAACGCACGAGGAGGTCGTCGAACACCAGACCCTCGCAGCCCCGAAAGAACTGCACATTTAAATCCACCCGATCAACACAAATAGATATGATGTTTTTCTTAACAAAATCGGGAAATATACTTCCTAACTCATAATTCACAAATATATGACCCCATCGGCCTCTGGAAGGCCGAAGAGCACCTTTTCGGTCAACAGGAGGCCGAAGAGGTGTCGGGGGTCGGGGGTGTCGTGTCTGGGTGGCGTGGTGTCGGGGTGTCGTGGTGTCGGGGTGTTGTGGTGTCGTGTCGGGGTCGGGGTGTCGGGGGATGTCGTGTCTGGGTGTCGTGGTGTCGCGGTCGGGGTGTCGGGGTCGGGGTCGGGGTCGGGGTGTCGGGGGGTGTCGTGTCTGGGTGTCGTGGTGTCGCGGTGTCAGGGGTGTCGGGGTGTCGGGGTCGGGGTGCCGTGTCGGGGTCGGGGTGTCGGGTCGGGGTCGGGGTGCCGTGTCGGTGTCGGGGTGTCGGGTCGGGGTCGGGGTCGGGGTGCCGTGCCGGGGTCGGGGTCGGGGTCGGGGTGTCGGGGTCGGGGTGTCGGGTCGGGTCGGGGTCGGGTTGTCGGGTCGGGGTCGGGGTGCCGTGTCGGGGTCGGGATCGAGGTCAGGGTGTCGGGGTCGGGGTGTCGGGTCGGGGTCGGGTTGTCGGGTCGGGGTCGAGGTGCCGTGTCGGGGTCGGGGTTTTTTCTCTTTTTTTCTTTTCTTCTTCTTCCTCTTCTTTCTTTTCTTCCTTTTCTTCCTTTTTTTTCCTTCTTCTTCTTCTTCTTCCTCCTTTCCTTTTTCCTCTTCTTCTTCTCCTCCTCTCCTCTTTTTTCTTCTTCTTCTTCCTCTTCTTCTTTTTTCTTCTCCTCCTCCTCCTCTTCTTCTTCTTCCTTTCCTTTTTTCCTCTTCTTCTTCTCCTCCTCTCCTCTTTTTTTTTTCTTCTTCTTCTTCTTCTTCTTCTTTTTTCTTCTCCTCCTCCTCTTCTTCTGTTTCTTCTTCTTATTATTATTTTTTGTTCTTTTTCTTTTTTATTTTTCCTTTTTTTTCATCTTCTTTTCTTCTTTTTTTTCTTCTAGGTTTTTTTTCTACCTAAATGTCTAAATATGTTTTCCTATTTACCCAAACACCTAAACAACTATTTGCAAAACATCTAAAAACAGAAAACTAAAAATCTAATTAGAAAAACAGAAAAAATAAATTAAAAGGGGGGCAGGGGAAGCTCACCAGAGAGGGGCAGGGGGCAGGGCGGCCGGCGGCGAGGAGAGGAGGCCGGCGGCGAGGAGAGGAGGCCGGCGGCGAGGAGAGGAGGCCGCCGGGGAGGGGCGGCGGCGGCAGGAGGGCCGTGAGGAGGGGGCGGCGCCGCGGTGGTGGAGGTGCGCCACGGGGAGGGGGGCAGGCGGTGGTGGAGGGTGGGGAGGGGGCGGCGGCGGCGGTGAGAGAGGGGGGGAGGGGGCGGCGGCGAGAGGGCGGGGAGGGGGCGGGGAGGGGGCGGCGGCGGTGAGAGAGGGGAACGGGCGCGGGTGTGAGAGAGAGAGAGGTGAGAGAAAGAGAGAGAGGCGGGAGGCGCGGGGGGATGGCGAAAATTAAGCCCCCTCTTTGCCGTCTGCTGGCAGACGGCAAAGAAATTTGCCGTCTGCCAGCAGATGGCAAAGAGGGGGGCCGTTAGCCCGTCCCCGCCGTTACACTGTGGGGCCCCCCTCACCTCTTTGCCGTCTGCTGGCAGACGGCAAAGAGCTCTTTGCCGTCTGCCAGCAGACGGCAAAGAAGTGGCCCGTGTGACCTGGCAAGTGCAGTACCAAGTGGGGCCCACTTTGTTCTTTGCCGTCTGCTGGCAGACGGCAAAGAACTCTTTGCCGTCTGCTGATGTCAGCAGACGGCAAAGAAGTGCAGATGGCAAAGAGCCTCTTTGCCATCAGCATGTTCTTTGCCGTCTGCTTTATAAAAGCAGACGGCAAATATCCTCTTTGCCATTTTCCAGCAGACGGCAAAGAGCTGGCAGATGGCAAAGTCCCTGATTCCAGTAGTGACACCTTGTCGTTTCTCAATGACAACGATGGTGGAATGGAGGAGGAAGGAGATCATCACGGCTCCGATGATGGAAGAATGGAGGAGGAACAAGATCATGACGGCTCCGGTGATATGGAGAAGGGAGCCTTAACTAATGCAGAGTCCGGCGAGGTATATATATATATATATATATATATATATATATAGGGATCGACTATTCGTCACCCTGGGTAAGGAATTCTTATTCTTCACCCCACCTCCTCACATATCATTTAGTCACCGTAAAAAACCAAATGCATGTGAGGTAATATTACGGTGTGTAGTTAAGGGCTCTTAAAATCCACCGTGAGAAATAAATGTGTCATGCATGTCAAGTAAGATTACGACATGCAACGGTGAGGTGAAGTAAGATTATAGCATGGCGGATGAGAATTCAATGCATGTGAGGTAAGATTATAACATGATGGCGAGGTAAGATTACGATGTGTGTGAGGTAAAATTACCACATCCAAAAAAAATCATGTTTTTTGCGAGTTTACACTAGGGTGAAGAATTACTTATTCTTCACCCAGGATGACGAATAGACTTTCTATATATATATATATATATATATATATATATATATATATATATATATATATATATATATATATATATATATATATTAATTAAGCCTCTGCTGACTAGATGCATTAATTGTTTTGTATGTACATATATTAACGCTTCTTTCTTCTTTTAGCCTTCCGGAACGAGCCAAACTTCGTCAACAGGGAGACGAGGCGCGAAGAAAAGGTTGGACAAGGAGGAAAGGTACAAGATCGACGTAATCTCTCCAGCTGGCCAACCGATTCTTCCCAAGCGGACCAAACACGCCTTTACATATCAGTGCGGAGTACTGGTTAGGGATAGCATCCCGATCACCATCGAGCAATGGAATAAGAAGAAGGACAACCCTTCAGTTACTTTTGTCCAGGATAGACAAAAAGAAGATCTTTGGAGCTTGCTGCTGACAAATTTCATCCTACCGCCAGAGGAGGATCCGACAACCCCACCAGTTATAGAGCCAAAGGTCAAGGCGTACGCTCTAAAGAAGATGGCAGAACTGTTCAAGAACTGGAAGAAGAATTTGAACACACAGTTTGTCGAGGAAAACAAGACTCCAGATTTCACCGGTATATATGAAAAGATAAGAGAACAGTGGCCCAAGAAGGCGCGGAAACGTCACAGCAAAATAAGCTGAATGCTGTAAAGAAGCAGTATCACCATCTTACGGGGTCAGGTGGCTACAGCCAAGCCGAGCCTAAGTGGGAAAAAATGGAGAACGACCTACTTGCTAAAGGGGTCGAACCAGTGTCACGGAACTGGCCAGATCGGGTAAGGACTTGGGTATTCGGGAATGGGGGAGCTTTGGACCCAGAAACAGGGGAGGTTGTTTACGCGGATCCTAAACTTGCAATACCCATGAAAAAGATTGAGGAAGCAATCAAGGAAGTGGAGGAAGGGAGGTTCCATCCCGACAGAGAGAAGGATGTGCTGACAAAGGCCCTCGGGAATCCTGAACACCCTGGATGAACACGAGGCACACCAGGCTCCGTTCTGTGGGTGCATGGGTTTCGCGACAGCAGAGACACTTATAGAAGCCGAGGGCGAAAGAAGAAAGAGGAAGCAAGCAAACTACAGCAGATGGAACAAAGATTAGCGGCACTAGAGGCGGCATCAGTTAGCCAGCGAGCCCTCGGCCCACCATCTCAGCAACACGATCCTTCATTGGAAGCTACTCCACCATCTCAACGGAGAAGCAGCGTGGCTTCCACGGAGCACGTTCAGCCTGATATCACGGCTCGCCGCTACCCCGTGGATGGTATCACGGAGAATGAACATTGTGTGCTGTTGGCGGATTGCGGAAACCTGAGCTTGGAGGTGGCGAAAGGCTCTGTCCACCATCCTCGACCTGATGCAACTTTCCATTGCGCTCCGATTCCAGATGGCTATGCTGTTGTCATGGTGGATGAAATAACGCCCGGATTTGGGAGCCTGCAGCTTGATCATCCTACAGGTGAAGGCGAGGTTTATTCTCTGGAAAATGCCTTAAGGACTACCTGTCTATGGAGAAAGTCACACATCAAGCTTCCTTACTTCACGCCGCCTCAGCATACTCATGAGCCGGAGGAGGCCCCTCATCAGCAGACTCAGCCGTCTCCGGCGCGTCTGCCATCTCCGCCATCTTCGGGGCGTCAGCCTTCTCCGCTGCCTCAGTCGTCTCCGGCGCGTCAGCGGACTGCGCCTCCTCCGCCGCGTCAGCGGACTCCGCCTCCTCCGCCGCGTCAGCCGTCTCCGCCGCTTCAGCAACAACGGCGGAAGAGAGCCGCCGCCGCTCCGGCGGCTAGCAGTACAACAACAGGAGGGAAGAGGTTTCAATATGGTCCAAGCCTCAAGCCTCTTCCACAGAAACCATTGATAGGTCTGAAGAGGAAAGCAAGGCAATCTCAATGGCCGAAATGAAGGCCCATTTTGCACCGAAACGTCCACCTCCAAAGGAGAGAATTGATCCGGAAATAGCGAGGCGTACGCTGAAAAACCTTGAAAAACCACCGCCTAAGTTGCTATCAGACTATGACCGTGAGATTGTAAAGTCATTTGCAGATCCACAGAAGCGGTCGGGAAGCAGCGGTAGTGCATATCAAGGGAAAAAACAATTCTCCAACTGGGCGAGCAGGAGAACCAATCGTGCCCCCCGCTCATGGTGTCTAATGATATCCCTGATGTTCCGGAGGGGGTAGCGCCCGGTACTAATCCTGGTGATTACTTACCCGATCATATACCGTTACCCGAAATGGCTGATGTAGTAGCCTTTAGATTCGAGCACGGTAAGCCTCTCGTCAGACCTGAGGAGCTCCCGAATCTACCAACGAGGATGCGAGCATTGCATAAATGGTACTTGGAAGCCTGCAAGCGAGGGGAGAACTATATCACTGCAGGAGTTAAAGATGAGCATTTCTTCAATGGAAACGAGTCGGTTTACATTGAATTTTCAGAATTATTCCAGTTATACAATCTAAAAGAGATCGACAAAACTATCATCACTTGCTATTGTTTGTAAGTATCATTTCTGTAATTAATTCTCTAGCTCAGCTCGTTCATTATTGCATGTATATAATTATCCTCACCATATGTATATTATGCAGAAAGAAGATCCTCGAATGCAACAAAGGACCAATCCAAATCTATGACATTGGGTTCGTTAGCCCAAATATTGTTCATGAAGTTACGGTCCAACACAACAAAAAGGATGTAGAGGATTACTTGCTAAGGGCGTTTATCAAACAACAAACCAAAAGAGAAATACTACTTCCTTACAACTTCGAGTGAGTGTTATATACTGTCTTGTACATACACATCATTTTGTTTCGCTTACTCGATGTTAAGTGTAATTAATGAGCTACATGTGTGCAGCTTCCACTTTATTCTGCTCATCATACAGTTTGACCAAAGTCGAATACAAGTCATGGACTCGTTACGTAAAGACCTTTCGAAGTGGGCGCCCCTGCAAAAAATTCTCCAGAAGTAATTTCAATTATCATCGCACTATATCGGCAACTATCGTTCATTTCCTGATATCAAGTAATTAATAACTCTTTAATTCATTTTGTTTGCCGGGCAGGGTTTGGACAAGGTTCACCGAGGCAGTTAGGGGTCCCTGGAAAAAGGAGCTGCGATATGAATTGCTCCCTGTAAGTAGTACTAGCTAGGCCTGCGCATCTCTTTGATTCTAGTTTCAATATCACTATCATGCTTGATTATTATTTTGATTGAACTCTATTCTCGTAAAGTGCCCTCATCAGGGATCCGGGAATAACTTCTGTGGATACTACGTCTGCGAGTTCATGCGCTAGATGACCTGTGACAAGGGCAGAATATTAGAAAAACTTGATGTACGTAAACAATATTCACAAATTTATTTTATTACCATCAACTGTGTTGAGTTTCATTCATATATATATATATATATATATATATATATATATAGAAAGTCTATTCTAGACCCTGGGTGAATAATAAGTAATTCTTCACCCCGGTCGAACGACCCAGCCGGCCAGCCGGTAGGCCAACTTGGCTGCATTGCATCGCACCGCCCGCACCACTCTCCAGCCGAGGTAATTTTTTCCCTACCAACTATTTTTTTACGATACGATAGGGTCTAGCCGTTTACGAGCTGACCCCACTCCCGCAATTTCTGGATCTATTGGGAGCGGAAGAGGTGTGCGGTTCGGAGGTGAGTGGCGGTAGGTTTCGGCGGCGAGCCGACTGCAGCTACGGGTGGACTCTGATGTGTGCGACGCTGGGGGGTTGCCTCGTTGGCGAAGCTGCGTTTCGAGAGGCTTCCCAGCGGGTGGCAGTCTCGCCGGCCGGCGGCCGTGCCACGACCCGCCTCCACCCTCCCCTCCCTTCGTCACGCTGGCGATGGCCTGGCCTGCGTTGCCAGTCCCTGCCCCCGAGATCCTGCACTATACTGTCGTCGTCGCACCTCCCCTTCTATTTTTGTTGCGCACAACAGCAGAAGGGCTCTGTTTGGAGTGAGGGTCGCGACCCCCTTCCTATGACCAGCGAAAGCTGACCCCGCGTAAGATCAATGGCCTTCGCAGCAGCAACACACTGTATATTCCACGCCCCTAATTCTTCAACCAACTGGACGAGGTTCCATGGCCTTCTTGTCCTAGCTGCTACCCAAGACATTCAGGTTTCTCTCTTTACCTTTTTCCTTTTGTCCCTCTGTATGTATGTGCGTGCATATGCAGGACGAGTATTGTGCAGGAAGCCCATTAGTAAAGTATAAAGGCCAAGAGTCAATTTACATCTTATCTGACTTAGATCTTTCCTTACTAGTTAGGTTTATGATTTGGCTTTGGCCTGTGTATAAGTTTATTCTCATTCAGGAATCAGCTACTGTACCACAGTGGCATTTCTCTCATTCTGAATCTCGAATGTATTTTAGAAATCTCATATTAATCATTTAATTTATGACATAATTGGAGAATCATCAAACAAAAAATGTTGATGGCTCGGCCTCCGTTCCCATTACCCGCCCCCAAGCTCCTGCCCTGGCCTCTCGTCGTGGCGCCGCGCCGGACTCCTCCCCCCTTCCTTTTTAGCTCTGATTGGAGTGAGGCTCGGGAGTAGCGACCCCCTCCCTACGACTAGTCCATAGCCCTGACGAGGTGGATTGGAGGTAGTTGCTCATGCTGTCAATGTTCCAGCGAGCTCCGCGTAAGATGCTCAGGCTCCATGGCTCCGGTTCCTACATGCCACCAAGCCATTGCCACGTTTTCTCTCTTTCTATGTTCCCCTCACTCCCTCTGTATGTGTTGTCATCCATGCGTGTGTGTTCTTATTAGTCAATTTGCTACTGATGCTTAGATTAATTAGCATATTATGCAGGACAGGTATTGTCCAGGAAGCTCCATTAGTAAAGTGATAAAGACAGGAGTCAGTTTACAACTCATCTGACCATCTTAGATTTTTTCTTACTAGCTAGATTTATGATTTAGATTTGCTCTGTCTATAAGTTTATTCTCATTCAGGAATCAGCTACTGTAAAACAATAACATTTCTGTCATTCTAATTCTCCAAGTATTTTAGAAATCCCATATTAATCGCTTAATTTATGAAATTATTGGAGAATCATCAAACAAGAATTCTTGATTTGATGGTTGCAAACCTAGATTTTTTTCATTTTTCAAATGCTACGCAATGCTTCTTATAGAGTTAAGAGACATGTCTTGATCTATATCTGCATTTTTTAATTCAGTTTCTTTACTTTTGTTAGCTTGATGATACATTTCTATCAGAGCATAGGTATACTATTGTTAGACGAATTTAATCGTTGCTTGATCTGCTTTCCATGTCATACAAAACAGTAACCTTCTCTTCTTTATGTCGTGATTTTAAAAATTGTTATAGCGTTAGTTTGAGGAACCTCTGGAATTCTTCATGGTCGATGGCCTGATGCTTATTTTCCCTTTCTTGCCATCATGCCATGATTCTTGGCCTTCGATATGTTCAACTCGGTCTTCTGCCAGAATATGAGCTCCGGTTGGATTTTTTGTTTTCCTTTGAAAGTACAGGTTATGTTAACTTTCCAGAATTTTTTATGACTGTTCCTACATTTCAAACGCTAGTTCCCAATATATTTCCTACATTTATTATTCTCTTACCTTTTCCCTTGAAATTCCTACGAAATAATCATACAAGCAGAGATGCGGTAGATTGTGTTTCTTATGCCCGAGATATCCTGATCAACATTCTGCGGTTCATTTTGGTTTGTGGCAAAGCTGAACTCTGTAGTTTCTTCAAGTTTATATTGAGGATTATAAGTTTTGGACCACCAAAGTTCACAAGTTGCAAAAGAAGCTTATCATTTAACGGAATTCTGAATCCAATTGTACTGTGCATGTCATCAACTCTTCGCATGCATCATCAGTTATTTGGCAGCTTTATTACATTATTGATTCGTTTTTTCAGGATTAGAAGCTTCAATTCTGAATTTTATAGTTAGAGTAGCTAGTTCCTGTGTGCCAGTATATGTTAATATTTCATGAATTATTTTATTTTCTGCTATGAGATTGGTCTAATAATGCAAATACCTGCAGAGGTGTGACGTTTGCAAAGCTCTATTTGGTTGCTTGGTGCAGAAGTATGAAGCACGACCTACGGATGTGACTAATGTAATGAAATCTAGTGATTCTGATTTCATTGTGAAATATGGTATAGTGCTTTCCATTTTGAATATCTGTATTTTATTCTAGCACTGGAAGGTCATTTTACTACACATGAGTAAATTCCCAGACTGTTCTGGTACTAACTTTAGCTTTACCACATTTTTGCCACAGCAAAATACATACAACATGCTTCATGTATAAAATAATAATTACAAGAAAAAATATGTATTAAAATATCTGGAATATTTGGTACTCATAAAAAGAAACTCTGTAATCATGGTGTCACTGTGAGTGGAATTAAATAGTTATTCAAGAGAATTGTCTGAGACGCTGATTTGCTTTTCTTAGCAGAGAGTCGGTAAAAATGTACTGATCCATTTTTAGGAACATACTCCCTATATTTAAAACATTAGTCATATACTTTTTACAATTTTATTCTCTTGTATTCCTTCATTTATATCCTCTCTTTCTCTCCAGTTTTTTTGGTTCAACATGCATACTAAGTTACAAAGTACTCTTCCTTATTTATGGATGCTATGGTCATTTCTTTCAACTGCTCTTTTTTTTGGTTATATGCCCTATTTAATCCCCATGCTTGATCAAACACGGCTTATAAAAAGAAATGTAGGCAGACCCAGTTATTTTGTACACACAGTAATCTGTAAGTATGTGTGTACGTAGGTACTACCGATTGTCGACGTGGTAGTTTGATAAATTGAACCAGAAAACACCTAGCGGTTTCCAGCAAGGATAGGACAGGACATGTATAATTTGCAAGTTTCCAAACATCTCCCATGAATGTGTATTAGTCAAGATTGGGTAAACATTCAGTTCGTAGCACGCATGTATCACAACCCAAATATATACCAAAGAAAAGGGAGTTGGGTTTCTTGTTCTGACATCATTGCATTTCAAGATCATCTGTATTTATTTGTGTGCTATTGCAGTCTGAATGGCAGCTGGATTTGGATTTTTTGCTAGGCTTTGTTTTTGTGTCCTAAACAGGATGAAGCTCGGTTGAGAGGAGCCCTGTAGTTTACAAATATTCGTGGAGCTCTCCCTATGTAACAGAGAGGATAACTCCTGCAATGCCAGCGTGACAGCAAGTGACTAATGCCCTCATCTTATTTATTGTGTAAAGTAACGCAACTGGCAGCTTCATGTTGTTAGAATAGTTCTATGTTGGCTGTATGATTTGGTTTACATTTTTGGTTGGTTGCCCGTGTGACCAAATAAGTGCAAGATTGATGATATTTTATTTTTCTTGATTATCTTTATTTTTACATTGGTTCCCTAATTTCTTCTGTTCTTACACCAACTTCCAATTTCCTACGTTATTGGCTGGCAGAATTAGTGGATTGTGTTCCGAATTACGGTGATTACCACATTTCTCACCAGGTCACAAGTTTCTTATGTTTGGTTGTTGGCAAGGTGGCATGCACATGTTGATTAGCGTGATGTAAGATGGCGGCGCTCCCTCGGTGTGAGTCGGCCGGCCGAGTGACGTGGTGTATGACGGCGACCTTGAGAAGTATCTGGGCCGACCGGCCGAGTGACAGGGTGGACGACGACAACCTGGAGAAGCCTCATGGCTCGCTCATAACATGGTAGACGACAACCTGAAGAAAATTGATTGACGATATAGCAAAGAAATTGATAGAGGGAGATGTTATAGAGATCGTATAGATAAAGGTAATTTAAGTAGTTTATCTGCTGTAAAATAACGATGCATGCAAACAAACCAAGACACGCTACATGCAAAACTTCGCGTGCACGATGTAACTTTACCTGCATGCATCCTGTAAAATTACCTTGCATGCTTAAAATTACCTTGCATGCTGGTTTAAGCGGCAGAAGCTCCTTCCTTCATGTCGTAATTTTACCTAGCAAGTTCTGTTTTCTTACCTGCCTTCCTATTAGTGGTATGCGTGACTGGCTGGGGTGAAGAATAACAATTCTTCACCCAGGGTGACGAATAGTCGATCCCTATATATATATATATATATATATATATATATATATATATATTGACCCCCTTCTTTAAATTAGATCGAACGGAAGAGGGATGGACTCCTACCAGAGTATCGCCTACGAGCAATTCAAGAGGAATTGGCGGGATTCCTCCTTGATCACGTCATAGCTAAAAATGGAGAATACCATGAAGAAATTAGGATGAATGTTGGTAATTAGATATTAGAGCTCGTAAGAGATGTTATTCATTGTATATATGCATGAACGTGCACTAGACATAGTACGTAGCGTCGAATAGATATACGAAAACATGTTGTTCGACCAAGCACGGAGAAAGAGAGGTCACTTCTCTCTATATTAATTCATGACGATTTGTGTAATGGTTTCTTCATTGCTTTATGTAGTAGCAAACGTCGAGTTGAATCGTCTACACAAAAAAAAAGGGGGAAACACAATATGAAACCCCTAAACCCCTCCTTTCAAAAAAAAAAAAACCAGCGCCTCGAGCTACTGACGCGTGGCAGTCTTTTAGTCCCGGTTGGTGTTACCAACCAGGACTAAAGTTCCTCCTGCCTGGGCGCCTCGAGCTGCTGTCGCGTGGCAGCTTTTAGTCTCGGTTGGTGTTACCAACCGGGACTAAAGTTCCTCCTGCCTGGACGCCCCACAGCGACCATGTGGAGGCACTTTAGTCCCGGTTCGTAACAGAACCGGGACTAAAAGTGAGGACCTTTAGTCCCGGATGCTTAGTCCCGGTTCCAGAATCGGGACTAAAGACCCTCTGAAACCGGGACTGATTCCTTGTTTTCTACTAGTGACAGGTCACCTACGGGTACACCGCCGCGCCAGGCGCGCCGCTGACTCGCGTCGTGGTGAACTACACCGGCAAGGCGGAGCGGTGGAAGTGGGACGCGAACAGCTGGTCGTGGACTCGCATATTCCAGGGACCGAGGGACCCGTGCGACGACTACGGGAAGTGCGGGCCGTTCGGGCTCTGCGACCCCGAGGCCGCGTCGTTGGGGTTCTGCGGCTGCGTCGACGGGTTCAGCATCCCTGCCGCCACAATCCCGTCGGCGCTGGACACCTGCCAAAGACACGCAGAGCTGGACTGTGCCGGCGGCACTACGACGGACGGCTTCTCTGTGGTGCGGGGGGTGAAGCTTCCCGACACGCAGAACGCGTCGGTGGACATGGGCGTCACGCTGGAGGAGTGCAGGGCGCGGTGCTTCACCAACTGCTCGTGCTTGGCCTACGCCGCCGCAGACATCAGGGGAGGCGGCGATGGTTCCGGCTGCGTCATGTGGGCGGATGCCATAGTTGATCTACGTCTCGTTGACATGGGGCAGAATCTCTACCTGAGGTTGTCAAAATCAGAACTTGGTATGTACAGAATCTCTACATGTAGATTTTTTCATTGTCGTGCATGTTTTTTCATTGTCTTGACAAAAAGTTAACTGACTAGATTTACTCATATTGGACAAACAAATAATTATTTTAAAAATAAGTTGACAAAAAAAATCATGGTTTTGATTTTGAAATACTCACTCAACTGATCTTTTTTTTGCGAGAAAACTTCCGATCTATTCATCTTCAATCATGGCAGTACAACGAACACAAGAAATAATAAAAATTACATCCAGATTCATAGACCACCAAGTGACGACTATAAGTACTGAAGCGAGCCGAAGGCGCGTCGCCGTCATCGCCCATCCATCGCCGGAGTCGGGCACAACTTGTTGTAGTAGACAGTCGGGAAGTCGTCGTGCTAAGTCCCCATAGGACCAGCGCACCAGAACAGCAACCGCCGCCGATGAAGAATAACGTAGATCGGAAGGATCCAACCCAAAGACACACGAACGTAGAAGAACAACGACGAGATCCGAACAAATCCACCAAAGATAGATCTGCTGGAGACACACCTCCACACGCCCACCAACGATGCTAGACGCACCGCCGGAACGGGTGCTAGGCGGGGAGACCTTTATTCCATCTTCAGGGAGCCGCCGCCGTCTCGTCTTCCTGAGCAGGACACAAACCCTAACAAAACGGAAAGGAACGACTAAAATCGGAGCCCTCCAGCCGGCCCTTGCCAGGATCCACCGCGCCCCCATGGCCCTAGGGCCACCGGAGATGAGGCGGACCTGCGGCGGCGCTGGCGAGAGGCAGGAACACTCAACTGATCGACTTAATTAGAAATAGTTATTTCACGATCATCTATTGTAGTGTGTTGTACACATCCGGAAGTCTGATCAGATTGTTGTGAGCGTTGAATTACAAATTTTTATTTTTCAGCTGCCTAAGAAATAGCAAATCTGACAAATATATATTATCTGCTTTTAAATTTTGTTTCTCTTTTACTTCTAGTCATGCCCATATAATTTCCCCTATTTTATTATGTGTAAGCTCACTCGGATGCCACAACATAAAATATTATTGAAATAACTATATTAATTCCAATATGAAATTTCATTTTTTTTGAATGGATTCTAAGTCTGTATAAGTGCTCAATTGCATTCTGATCTTTCTCTTTTGCTGCCATAACAGATGGCCATAAAAAGTTTCCTGTTCTACTTGTTGCCACACCTTTAGCTTCCATTGTTATTATTCTACTGGTTGTCTTTGCGATTTGGTGGAGAAGGAAGCGCACAATCATAGGTAAATTCTGCTCTAATGGCTCAATTTTACTACTAACTCCGTTTCATAATGTAGTGCATATAAATTTTCTAAAAAGTCAAACTTAGCTAACTTTGACCAAGTTTATGGAGAAAACTATCTATATCTATAATACCAAAATATACAATATGAAAATTTAACTTACGATGTATCCAATGATATGCATTTGGTATTATAAATGTAAATATTTTTCTCTCTAAACATGGTCAAAATTTGCA
The DNA here is from genome assembly GCA_039707655.1 of Elymus sibiricus. Classification (NCBI taxonomy): domain Eukaryota; kingdom Viridiplantae; phylum Streptophyta; class Magnoliopsida; order Poales; family Poaceae; genus Elymus; species Elymus sibiricus. The sequence continues at coordinate 469,776,067 of CM077666.1, forward strand.
AAGTTTGACTTTTGAAAAAATCTATATGCACTACATTATGGAATGGAGGGAGTATTATTTTGCATGAAGCAGAAATAAGGAAATGCATGGTTAATTACATGCAATGTTGTAATGTATATAAGCTCTTGCCAGGTTATTCCTCCGAGCCATGCCATGGCCGTTCCCTTAGTTAGTCTATCTATTATAAAGAATGTCACTGGAAATTTCTCTGAAAGCAATATGATCGGCCAGGGTGGATTTAGCATCGTTTACAAGGTTCGTCATTTTCTATCAAAGATATATCTTGGGTATGAGATGGCGTGTGCTGTGATGTGTGGGTGTGTCTGTTTTGTACTCTCCGAGAAACACATGATTCTTTCATTTGTTGTGGCATTGCCATATAGAAAAGTATCCGTTGACAAATTCATTTCTGACATCTCAAACTCCAAAATCATCAGGGGCAGCTGCCTGAAGGAAGAACAATTGCTGTCAAGAGGCTTAAGCAGTCGGTGCTCACCACGAAAGGCAAGAAAGATTTCACGAGAGAAGTGGAGGTGATGGCTGGGCTCCGGCATGGTAGTCTTGTCCGTCTCCTTGCTTACTGCAATGAAGGCAAGGAGCGGATACTCATCTACGAATACATGCAGAACAAGAGCCTAAACGTCCACATATTCGGTACTCGCTACTTGTTGAAACACAAATGCTTTCTCAAGTTGCTACGAGAACTGAACTTTCTCGTGTAGGAATCCAAACAGGATACCACCATATATATGGTGGGGAAGCTCCTCAAGTTTTCTCTCATATGTTTGTATCTAATGAATGCATATTTGACACTGACAGGCAATGTTAACCTTCGTGCCTCATTGAACTGGGCAAGGAGACTGGAATTAATCCGAGGGATTGCGCATGGCATTGCATACCTACACGGAGGATCTGGCGACAATGTTATCCATAGGGATCTTAAGCCGGGCAACATTCTGCTAGATGACGAATGGAAGCCTAAAATCGCTGACTTTGGAACTGCCAAGCTGTTCGCTGTGGATCAGACCGGGCCTGATCAAACAATTGTAGTTTCACCGTAAGTAACGAATGCATGCATCCCTATTATAGGATCTTTGTTTCTCAATTCAAATTGAGTGGAATCAACTCAATACATATATCCTGATATTATTAACACTAGTAGAAAAAGGGCCTTTAGTCCCGGTTCCAGAGCCGGGACAAAACGATCGGGACTAATGCCTAAAACCTTTAGTCCCGGTTGGCCTACGAACCGGGACCAAAGGTGCTCCACGTGGCCGCTGTAGGGCGCCCAGGCAGGAGGACTTTTAGTCCCGGTTGATAACACCAACCGGGACTAAAGGGTCTCCACGTGGCCGCTGCGTAGAACTCAGGCAGGAGGACCTTTAGTCCCGGTTGGTAACACCAACCGGGACCAAAAGGCAGCCACGCGTCAGCAGCTCGCAGGCGCTGGGTTTTTTTTTTTTTGAAAGGGGGGGGGGGGGGGGGGAGTTAGGGGTTTTGGAAGGTTTAGGAGTTTCATATGGTGTTAGCTAGCTAATACAGAGAAGTGACCTCTCTTTCTCCGTGCTTGGTCGACGCTAGCTACTACATATAGAGAGAACTCGACGCTAGCTAGTAAGCAAATGAAGGAAACCATTAATTACACAAGATCGTCATGAACATATACAGAGAGAAGTGACCTCTCTTTCTCCGTGCTTGGTCGAACAACAAGTTTTCGTATATCTATCCGACGCTACTACATATATACAATATAACATCCCTGACATCATCAAGCGCCAAACTCCCATTGAATTTCCGTATGGTATTCTCCCTTTTCATGTATGACGTGGTCAAGAAAGAATCCCGCTAATTCCTCTTGAATTGCTCGTATGCGATCATGTGGTAGTAGTTCATCCCGCATCTGTCAGATCTAATTTAAAGAAGGGGGTCAATACATATATATGAATGAAACTCAACACAATTGATGGTAATAAAATAAAATTTTGAATATTGTTTACATACTTCAAATTGTTCTTCAGATCTGCCCCGCTCAGAGGTCTTGTGGCGAATGTACTCGCAAACGTAGTATCCACATAAATTATTCCCGGGTTCCTGCCACAAGAACTTTACGAGAATAGAGTTCAATCAAACTGATAATCAAGCACGATAATGGTATTGATGAAACTAGAATCAATGAGAGATGCGTGGAACTAGCTAGTACTACTTACTTTGGGGTGTGTAAATCGCAACTCGTTCTTCAGACCCGGAACCTGTCCGGTGAACTGTTTCCAAACCCTGCCAGGCAAAGAAAATGATTACTTGATATCAGGAAATGAACGAAAGTTGCCGATATGGTCCCGGTATTGATTGAACTTACTTCTGGAGCATTGCAGTCATGTCCGCATAATCCTTGGGATCTTTACGTCTCAAGTCTAAGACAGTTACTACTCCCTCGTCAAGCTTAATGGATAGCATAATATAGTGGAACCTGCGCACGCATAACTCATCAATTACAGTACTTAACCTCGAGTAAGCGAAACCGAATATGCAGAAGACAGTAACACTCACTTGAAGTTGTAAGGAAAGAGTATTTCCCTTTTGTTTTGATGTCGAAGGAACGCTTTTAGCAAGTTTTCCTCGGTTTCTTTAACATTGTTTTGTACCGTCCATTCATTTACGGTATTTGGGCTAATGAACCCAATGTCATAGATTTGTCTTTTTGGGCATTCGACGATCTTCAATTTGCATAATATAGTGAGGATAATTATATATACATGCAATGAACGAGCTGAGCTAGAGACTTAATTACAGAAGTAATACTTACAGACAGTAGCAAGTCATGATTTGTTTGTCGAGGGCCTCTTGATTGAATAACTGAAATAACTCCACAAATTCAACAGGCATCAGGTCGACTCCAATGAGGTCGTGCTCATCTTTAATTCTCACCATCAAACTATCGGACCCATTCTTCCTGCAGCTTTCCAAGTACCACTCATGCAATCTTCGCATCATCGTTGTTAGAGGAGGATGATCAGGTTTGACAAGAGGCTTCCCGTGCTCGTATCTAAAGATCTTTACTACCTCAGCCGTTTCAAACTGTACATCATTGCCCACGTAATCACCAAGAGTGGTACCGGGCAGTAGCCCCGGATGATTAGCGATATTGCTAGACACCTTGAGCGGGGGGCACGATTGCTTCTCCTGTTCGCCGAGCTGGGGAATTGTTTTCCCACTTCTTCGTCTTGAAGCACTGGCAGTACTTCCCGACCGCCGCGCTTCATCATATGTCTTTTCAATACAGCGGTCATAGTTGGATTGCGGCAGAGGCGGTGGTGGTCACTTAAGGGCATCCAGAGTGCGCTTCGCTTTCAGCGGATCTATTGTTTCCTTCGGAGGTGGACGTTTCCGTTCAAAATGGGCATGCACTTCGGCAGCACTGATGTCCTTGTTTTCCTCGTCAGTCCTCTCATATGGTAACTTTGGAGGAACCCTGAGGCTTGGACCATATTTGAATTTCTTCCCGCCTTTTGTACTGCTAGCCGCCGGAGCGGCGGCGGCTCTCTTCCGCTGTTGCTGACGCGCCGGAGCCCACTGAGGCGGCGGAGACCGCTGACGCGCCGGAGACAGGTGCGGCGGCGGAGACGGCTGACGCGCCGGAGATAGTTGAGGCGGAGGAGGATTCTGCTGAGGGGCCTCCCCCGTTAGAGTCCGCTGAGGCGGCGGAGACGGATGACGCGCCGGAGATGACTCAGGCAGCGGAGATAGCACAACTGGACTGTGAGGAGGAGTCTGCTGAGGATCCGGCTGCGTTTGCTGAGGCGGCGTCTAGTTTGGAAGCTTGATGTACTCCTTTCTCCATAGGCAAGTACTCCTTAAGGCATTTTCCAGAAGATCCTCCCCTTCACCTGTAGGGTAGTCAAGCTCCAGCCCCTCAAATCCCGCCATTATCTCATCCACCGTGACAATAGCATAGCCATGTGGAATCGGACGGCAATGGAAAGTTCCCTCAGTTCGAGGAGGTAAAACAGAGCCGACCGCCGCCTTCAAGGTCAGGTTCTGGCATTTCGCCATTAGCACACAATGTTCAGCCTGCGTGATACTATCCACGGGGTAGCGAGGAGCCGTGATATCAGGCTGAAGGAGCTCCGTGGAAGCCACGCTGCTTCTCCGCTGAGATGGTGGGGTAGCTTCTGGGGCAGTGTCGAAGGAAGGATCTTCGTGCCGCTGAGATGGTTGGCCGGTAGCTCGCTGGCTCTCAAGTTCCTCTAGTTTCGCTAATCTTGCATTGATCTCTGCATTTCGCTTGCTTCCGCTTTCTTCTTTCTCTCTCGGCTTCTATAACCAGCGCTGTCGGGAAACCCATACACCCACGGAACGGAGCCTGATGTGCCTCGTGTTCGTCCAGGGTGTTCAGGATTCCCAAGGGCCTGTGTCAGCTCGTCATTCTCTCTGTCGGGATGTAACCTCCCTTCCTGCGCTGCCTGGATTGCTTCCTCAAGCTTCTTGACGGGTATTGCAAGTTGAGCATTCGTCCAAACACACTCCCCTGTGTCTGGGTCCAAAGTTCCCCCAACCCCGAAGAACCAAGTCCTTGACCGATCTGGCCAGTGCAATGTCGCTGGTTGGACCCCTTTAGCAAGCAGGTCTTGCTCAGCTTTGTCCCACATAGGCCGGGATTTGCTGTAGCCACCTGACCCCGTAACATGGTGATACTTCTTCTTTGCAGCATTTAGCTTATTTGTCGCTGACCTTTGCTTGCCCTTGTCCGATTTCTTGTAGGCCACAAATGCGGGCCAGTGATCTTTTATCTTCTCATATGCACCGGTGAATTCTGGAGTCTTGTCTTTCTCGACAAACTTTTTGTTCAAATCTTTCTTCCAGTTCTTGAATAGTTCTGCCATCTTCTTAAGAGCAAATGCCTTGACCTTATTCGGATCCGCCTCTGGTGGTAGGCTGAAATTTGTCATCGGCAAGGTCCAAAGATCATCTTTCTGTCTATCCTGGACATAAGAAACTTCAGGGTCCTTCTTCTTATTCCATTATTGGATGCTGATCGGGACGATGTCCCTAACAACCACTCCGCACTAATGTATAAATGTGTCCCTGCTCCGCTTGGGAGCAATCGGTTAGCCATCTCGACCGACTTCTTCGATCGTGAACCTTTCATCCTGGCGCAACCTTTTCTTCGGGCCTCGTCTCCTTACAGAAGTTTGGCTCGATCCGGAGGGCTAATTAAAAGAAGAAAGAAGCGTTAATATATGTACATACAAAACAATTAATGCATCAAGTCAGCAGAGGTTTAATTAATATATGTATATATACCTCGCCGGACTTTGCAACAGTTAAGGCTCCCTCCTCCGTTCGGTCACCGGAGCCGTCATGATCTCCTTCCTCCTCCATTCGGTCACCGGAGCCGTCATGATCTCCGTCCTCCTCCATTGGATCACCGGAGCCGTCATCCTCTCTTTCCTGACCGGTGTCGTTGAGAAACGACATGGTGATATCACCTCCGTCGCGGATTATATCCCCCAACAACTCTTCTTTTTATAAGTCTCTGTCCATAGTTTCTGCAAATACAACACTTGACATGGCAAAAAAAGACTTGCTTCACATTCGAGAGAAAATCAAAGTTATCGGGGTTATGTTTTAACGACCCCCTCTCTCATGTTTTAACGACAGGATGAATACAAGCTTTATACACAAGATGAGTACAAGATTTATACACAAGATGAATACACAACTCAACAAATGAACCAACCATCATCCTATGAACAAAACTCAACATATATACAACAAATGGACACCTTTTGTTGAACAGCGGAGGGACGATAAGTGACCAACTCCACGGAGATGCAACACCACAACCTGTAATTCCACCGAGAGTGAAAATTAGCATGGCAACAAATGGCATGACATGAATGTAACACCACAACCTGATAAAAAAAATTGTAGCTAGCTAGATACCAATTTGAAAGCAAGTTTCAAACTTAGAGAAAAATGGCATGGCATGGCATCCACAATACAAAATATTGACCAAGTTTTCATACATCAAAATGAACTCTAAATAAACTCTAAAGACAAAATATTGACCAAGTTTTCATACATCACAATGAACATCAAAATGAACTCTAAATCAACTCTAAAGACAAAATATTGACCAAGTATATTTGTCACCAATCCTTTTAATGTGATTTTTAAAATTTTCTCCCAAACCTTTTAATTATATTATAAACATCAGTAGTGATTATTTTCATAATGATTTGGCCTCAAAAAAATTCTTTTATTAGTATTTTCAAACTCTAGAATGACCCTGTTGCACTAGAACTATTTCAAATAATTCTTTTCAAATGCCACAATTTTTTTGAGAAGTCCTCTGATGCCTATAGATCATTTTTATGCAAAAAAGCCACTTTGGTCATTTGAAAATTTTGAGCACAACTTCCATTTTTCAATTTTGGTCCAATCTTGGCATTGAACTACAACCCTATTTTTCCTTGCTCAAATAATTCTGAATTTTTTGCATCTTATAGTCCTTCCAACTAAACCCTTAAGTCCAGAAGGGCAGCCCCAATTTCATCTTGTAAGTCCACCAAAAAATTCCCTGTAGTTTCTTTCTAGAACTAAATTCTAATAAAACTTGCACTAACAAGTTTTTCCTTTTATCAAACCAACTTGACCATCATCTCTAACATCCAAGGAGACATCATCCTGCCAAGTTTCACATATAACAAAGTTCCCTAGCTAGCCCTAGCATTTCAACAAACACCTTGTGGACATGGCAAACACATTTCAACAAACTCTATGAAATCTTGCAACTCTCTGAACAGGGGCAACTTTATACATACAAGGAGGAAGGAGGGAGGAGAGGGGTGGGAGGGAGGAGGGAGTACCTGGCCGGCCGGCTAGCTGTGGAGCGGCGGTGTCGGGGGCAGGGCAGCGGCGCGGCGGCGTCGGGGAAGGGTAGGGGCGCGGCGGCGTCGGGGGCAGGGCAGCGGCGCGGCGGCGTCGGGGAAGGGCAGCGGCGCGGCGGCGTCGGGGGCAGGGCAGGGGCGCGGCGGCGTCGGGGGCAGGGCAGGGGCGCGGCGGCGTCGGGGCAGGGCAGGGGCGTCGGGGCAGGGCAGGGCGTCGACGGCGAGGTCCGGCAGCCTGGCGGCGTCGAGGTGGTCGTCGGTGCCGTCGGGGGAGAGGAGGATCGAAGTGAATTGTGTTTGAATTTTTTTTAAGTGCGCGGTTATATACAAAGACCTTTAGTCCCGGTTGGTGGCTGCAACCGGGACTAAAGGGGCCTTTAGTCCCGGTTGGTGGCTCCAATCGGGACTAAAGGCCCCCCTTTAGTCCCGGTTGCAGCCACCAACCGGGACTAAAGGTCATTTTCAGTAGCGCAAAGGGCGGGAAGCAGAGCCCTTTAGTCCCGGTTGGTGGCTCGGACCGGGACTAAAGGGGGGCCTTTAGTCCCGGTTGGTGCCACCAACCGGGAATAAAGGGTTGCGGCTGGCACGGCGTCGGGCGGGTGGATGTTTAGTCCCACCTCGCTAGCTGAGAGGCGTCGAGAGTGGTTTATGAGCGCGGCTGCGCCAACCCTCTCGAGCTCCTCTCTTATTCAGGCCTACGGGCCTAAACACACTCTCTCTGCCTGTGGGCCTTCAGGGCCTGCTGCGGGCCTGCATCCTGGCCCAACTAGCGGATTGGGCTTCTAGTCGTATGCAGGCCGTGGTGGCCCAGTAGGCGGCATTTTTTTAATTTTTTTTTACTTTTTAGTCCCGGTTTGTGGTAGCAACCGGGACTAAAGGTCTTTTCCAGTATTTTTGTTTTGTTTTTTGCTTTATTTATTTTCTTTTGTTTCTACTTACAGCTAAATACTTAGAGTTTTTGAGTGATTCTTTTTGCTTTAGGTCACAAAAATTATAAACTTTCTGTTAGTGCCAGTAGTTTTCAAATTTGAATAGTTTAAATTTGAATTCTTTGAAATTTGTGTGAATCACTAGTTTGTGAATAACTTTACTTTAAAAATAGATTTTTGAGTGATTCTTTTTCCTGCTGTTTAATATTAGTGTGTTTTATCATTATATTCAATTTGGTAATTTTTAGGTTAGTTTAAATGGATGTTTTAATCAAAAACAGATTTTGTTATTTTAGTTTGCTATTAAAGTTTCTAACAAAAAATACTTTATGAAAATTCTTTTTGCTATTAAAGTTTTGAACAAAAAATACTTGGCATGGTATCATCATTTCACCCACATAGCCTGTGCTAAAAAGTTGAGAGGGTTACGGGAAAAACTGGATGCACTTCGTGTACAAACTGGACAATCTCTTTCGAAGTATCAGGGTTTCGGACGAAAACTCATGTGTTACGAAGGCATTTCATATTTTTTAAACTTATTTGAACTCCAGACTTTTTGTGCGTTCAATATGCACCATTCAAAGCCACATCATCAATTTTCAACCCTTTCTGACTTCATTTGCTATTTTTCATGCATTTAATCTTTTTTTTGAGCTAAATGACCCTGAAATTGAAAAGCACTACAAATGAACTCTGAAAAGGTTGAAAGTTGGCATGGTATCATCATTTCACCCACATAGAATGTGCTAAAAAGTTGAGAGGGTTACGACAAAAACTGGATGCACTTTGTGTACAAAATGGACAATCTCTTTCGAAGCATTAGGGTTTCGGACGAAAACTCATATGTTACAAAGGCATTTCATTTTTTTAAACTTATTTCAACTCCAGACTTTTTGTGCGTTCAACATGAACCATTCAAAGCCACATCATCAATTTTCAACCCTTTCTGACTTCATTTGCTATTTTTCATGCATTTACTGATTTTTTTGAGCTAAATGACCCTGAAATTGAAAAGCAGTACAAATGAACTCTGAAAAGGTTGAAAGTTGGCATGGTATCATCATTTCACCCACATAGCATGTGCTAAAAAGTTGAGAGGGTTACGGCAAAAATTGGATGCACTTCGTGTACAAAATGGACAATCTCTTTCGAAGTATCACGGTTTCGGACGAAAACTCATATGTTACAAAAGGCATTTCATTTCTTGACATGTAACTGCAGTGATATTCTAGATCAAAGTCATCATCAGAATAGTTGTGGAGAGAAAGTCTTCACTTTTTCTTCGCGTGTGTCCCTTGCTTATTGCGACGTAACCATGGATAATCTTCATCGTTTAACAAGGTGCTTGGGTCAGCCTTCACTTTGAAGGGAGGAATTTCATGAAACTTTTCATAATCTTCAAACATGTCTGTCTTGCCCTCCACTCCCACGATGTCTCTTTTCCCTGAAAGAACTATGTGGCACTTTGGCTCATCGTATGATGTATTCGCTTCCTTATCTTTTTTTTTCTCGGTTTGGTAGACATGTCCTTCACATAGAAAACCTGCGCCACATCATTGGCTAGGACGAATGGTTCGTCTGTGTACCCAAGATTGTTGAGATCCACTGTTGTCATTCCGTACTGCGGGTCTACCTGTACCCCGCCTCCTGACAGATTGACCCATTTGCACCGAAATAAAGGGACCTTAAAATCATGTCCATAGTCAAGTTCCCATATGTCCACTATGTAACCATAATATGTGTCCTTTCCCCTGTTGGTTGCTGCATCAAAGCGGACACCACTGTTTTGGTTGGTGCTCTTTTGATCTTGGGCGATCGTGTAAAATGTATTCCCATTTATCTCGTACCCTTGGTAAGTCAATACAGTCGAAGATGGTCCCCTGGCCAACGAGTACAGCTCATCTCCAACAATGTTGTTACCCATGAGATGTGTTTGCAACCAACTGCCGAAAGTCCTGATGTGTTCACATGTAATCCAGTCGTCAGACTGCTCCGGGTGTTTGGAGCGCAGAAAATTCTTGTGTTCATTGACATACGGGGTCACCAAGGTAGAATTCTGTAGAACTGTGTAGTGTTCTTGAGCCCAAGAATGTCCGTCCCTACATATTATTGCATCCGCTCCTAGCGTGCCTTTTCCAGTCAGTCTCCCCTCATACCGCGATTGAGGGAGACCAATCGGCTTAAGGTCAGGAATAAAGTCAACACAAAACCCAATGACCTCCTCTGTTTGATGGCCCATGGAGATGCTTCCTTCTGGCCTAGCACGGTTACGAACATATTTCTTTAAGACTCCCATGAACCTCTCAAAGGGGAACATATTGTGTAGAAATATAGGACCCAGAATGGCAATCTCGTCGACTAGATGAACTAGGACGTGCGTCATGATATTGAAGAAGGATGGTGGGAACACCAGCTCGAAACTGACAAGACATTGCATCAAATCATTCTTTAACCTTGGTAGGATATCTGGATCGATTACCTTCTGAGAGATTGCATTGAGGAATGCACATAGCTTCACAATGGCTAATCGAACATTTTCCGGTAGAAGCCCCCTCAATGCAACCGGAAGCAGTTGCGTCATAATAACGTGGCAGTCATGAGACTTTACGTTCTGGAACTTTTTCTCTGCCATATTTATTATTCCCTTTATATTCGACGAGAAGCCAGACAGGACCTTCATACTGAGCAGGCATTCAAAGAAGATTTCCTTCTCTTCTTTGGTAAGAGCGTAGCTGGCAGGACCTTCATAGTGCTTTGGATGCATGCCGTCTTTTTCGTGCACACGTTGCTGGTCCTCCCGTGCCTCCGGTGTATCTTTTGTCTTCCCATACACGCCCAAGAAGCCTAGCAGGTTCACGCAAAGATTCTTCGTCACGTGCATCACGTCGATTGCAGACCGGACCTCCAGGTCTTTCCAATAGGGTAGGTCCCAAAATATAGATTTCTTCTTCCACATGGGTGCACGTCCCTCAGCGTCATTCGGAACAGATTGTCCGCCAGGACCCTTTCCATAGATTACTTGTAAATCCTTAACCATATCAAGTATGGCATCACCAGTACGGAGGGCGGGCTTCTTCCGGTGATCTGCCTCACCTTTGAAATGCTTGCCTTTCTTTCTTAAAAGATGGTTGGTCGAAAGAAATCGACGATGTCCCAGGTACACATTCTTCCTGCATTTGTCCAAATATATACTTTCGGTATCATCTAAACAGTGCGTGCATGCATGGTATCCCTTGTTTGTCTGTCCTGAAAGGTTACTAAGAGCAGGCCAATCATTGATGGTTACAAACAGCAACGCATGTAGGTCAAATTCCTCCTGTTTGTGCTCATCCCACACACGTACACCTTCTCCATTCCACAGTTGTAAAAGTTCTTCAACTAATGGCCTTAGGTACACATCAATGTCGTTGCCGGGTTGCTTAGGGCCTTGGATGAGCACTGGCATCATAATGAACTTCCGCTTCATGCACAACCAAGGAGGAAGGTTATAGATACATAGAGTCACGGGCCAGGTGCTATGATTGCTGCTCTGCTCCCCAAAAGGATTAATGCCATCTGCACTTAAACCAAACCATACGTTCCTTGCGTCACCTGCAAAGTCTCCCCACCTTCTCTCGATTTTTCTCCACTGCGACCCGTCAGCGGGTGCTCTCAACTTCCCGTCTTTCTTATGGTCTTCTTTGTGCCATCGCATCAACTTGGCATGCTCTTTGTTTCTGAACAGACGTTTCAGCCGTGGTATTATAGGAGCATACCACATCACCTTGGCAGGAACCCTCTTCCTGGGGCGCTCGCCCTCAACATCACCAGGGTCATCTCGTCTGATCTTATACCGCAATGCACCGCATACCGGGCATGCGTTCAAATCCTCGTACTCACCGCGGTAGAGGATGCAGTCATTAGGGCATGCATGTATCTTCTACACCTCCAATCCTAGAGGGCATAGAACCTTCTTTGCTTCGTACGTACTGTCGGGCAATTCGTTATCCTTTGGAAGCTTCTTCTTCATTATTTTCAGTAGCTTCCCAAATCCGTTGTCAGATACACCATTGTCTGCCTTCCATTGCAGCAATTCCAGTGTGGTACCGAGCTTTGTGTTGTCATCTTCTCAATTTGGGTACAACCCTTTTTTGTGATCCTCTAACATGCGATCGAACTTCAACTTCTCCCTTTCACTTTGGCATTGTCTCTTTGCATCAACAATGACCCGGCGAAGATCATCATCGGGCACATCGTCTGGTTCCTCTTGATCTTCAACTTCCCCCGTTGCAATATCACCGTATTCAGGGGGATAGTTGTCATCATCCTCTTTTTCTTCGTTGTCTTCCATCATAACCCCTCTTTCTCCGTGCTTGGTCCAAACATTATAGTGTGGCATGAAACCCTTCTCAAGCAGGTGGACGTGAAGGGTTTTCAAGTTAGAGTAATCCTTCGTATTCTTACAGACAAGGCATGGACAATACATAAAACCATTCTGCTTGTTTGCCTCAGCCACTTCGAGAAATTTATGCAGGCCATCAAGATACTCAGAGGTGCGTCGGTCACCGTACATCCATTGCCGGTTCATCTGCGTGCATTATATAATTAAGTGTATCAAAAACCATTACAGAACATCATGAATAGAGAAGTGACTAAATTAATACAAGTTCATCATCACATTAAAACCAAAGTACAGTAGTGATCAAATGTTATTACTGAAAAAATAAATACATAAAGTTCATACATATATAGTTCTCATAGAACAACATATAGCTCTCTAGAGCATCTAATTAAAACATACATTAAAACTATGAAAAACAACAACAAATGCGATCATAATCGCAACTAAGGTAACAATTGATCCAACGGCATAATGATACCAAGCCTCATTATGAATGGCATATTTTCTAATCTTTCTAATCTTCAAGCGCATTGCATCCATCTTGATCTTGTGATCATCGACGACATCGGCAACATGCAACTCCAATTCCATCTTCTCCTCAATTCTTTTCAATTTTTTCTTCAAGTAATTGTTTTCTTTTTCAACTAAATTTAACCTCTCGGTAAGAGGGTCGGTTGGAATTTCCGGTTCACATACCTCCTAGATAAAAACATCTATGTCACGTTGGTCGGCATAATTGTCATAAACACTAAATGAAACAAATCATAATAAAAGATAATATACCACATCCGAATCATAGATAGGACGAGGGCCGGCGGGGGCGGATACCAAAGTCATGGCACTATATAATAACAAACAATAATAAAAGTAAGAAAATTATACAAGTATCTATCTAAATCATACAAGTAAGATTTTTTTTTCTTTTAAAAAGAAGATAAGAACAAGAGGCTCACCACGGTGGTGCCGGCGACGAGATCGGCGCGGGCGATCGACGGCGGTGAGGACGGGGACGGGGACGGCACCCTACACATGTGCAGACTCTAAGAAGTTAATTTCAGCTCAAATTGTGCATCTAAGTCAAAAGAACTCCCACATACACTCCTCCACTAAAACCCACAAACCACTCTGCTTCTACAGCATTTGAAATGAGCTAAACTAGCAGTGAGAGATGAAACGATGAAGTTGCTAACCTTTTAGAACACTTGTGTAGTTGGTGCACCGCCAAACCTAGACAAATCTTGGGAAAAATGGAGCTGGGAGGTCGAGCTTGGAGAGGAGAAAGCTTAAGTGTGACTCGGGCATTTCATCGAACACCTCATGTGCATAGGAGGTGAGAGCAGAGCAGCACACACCTCCCACACCGGCCGGCCAAAAAACAGAGGGGTGAGCGGGCAAGGGAGAGCATATATAGGCATCTCTTTAGTCCCGGTTCGTGGCTAGAACCGGGACTGAAGACTGACCTTTAGTCCCGGTTCCAGACACCAACCGGGACTAAAGGGGTTGCGCCAGGAGCAAGGCCCTTTAGTCTCGGTTGGTGGCTGGAACCGGGACTAAAGGTCCCAGCCGAACCGGGACTGGTGCCTGCCGAGGCCCGGCCGGCGTCCTGACCGCTCGAACTGGGACTGATGCACGCATTAGTCCCGGTTCGTAACAGAACCGGGACTGTTGCTCTGATCTGGCCTGGACCAATGCCCTGTTTTGTACTAGTGTAAGTTTCTTGAAGGGGGTATGCAGCGCCGGAGTATGCGCGGCAAGGGAACATGACACTTAAGTGTGACGTCTATAGTTTCGGAGTTATTCTCTTGGAGACACTCAGTGGGCGAAGGAACGGTGGCATGCAGGGCCTCCTTTCGCATGTAAGTCCTACTATCTCACAAATGCATCCACATCTTATAGTTGGTCGATACACATAATTCCTTTTCTTCTTGAGATGAAGTATATCAAGCATAAACATATTATACAAGATTATTTACACAGTCTTACGATAGTTGGTGAATCTCCTTTTGTAGGCCTGGGGATTGTGGGAGACGAACATGATCACGGAACTTCTGGACACAACAATGGTACCACTCTCCGAGTCCGAGCCTGAGCTCTTGTCCGAGCTGACACGATGTATCCAGATTGGGCTCCTCTGCGTCCAGGAAACTCCCTGTGACAGGCCGACCATGTCCGCTGTTGTTGCCATGTTGATGAGCACGACGTCGCAAATCGACCGGCCAAGAAGAAGGCCACCGTTGGATTGCGGAGGATTCGTGCCTTCAGATTCATCACATGGGCTTGAAACCGAACTCTTGATCCCAACTACAATTGATTTGACGTAGAATCGGGTCGGACCAGCTGTTGCCTCCTTGCTAGCAACCGATTTAACTAAAATTCTAGGTAGGAATTGCCTTTTTTCCGTGGTCTTTTTGGGTACGCACGGTACATAAGCTCTTATAAGCTCTCTAAAAATGTCGGTCTTTCCTTGTGGCTTGTATTACTATGTCATGAGTGGAGGGACTTCCATGTTGTTGTGCTCTGAAAATGATACAGTCATATATGCACTAGCTTCGGGTTTGATATGGCTTTTTAGTTACAATAGCTGAGTGCCCGTGCGTTGCCACGGAATAATAGAAAGCACAGTTCACACAATTGTTTCAATTTGAAATTGTGCATCTGAACAATATGACATGTGGTTTTCATTCATATAACGGCGACAAATATCAATTTTGTCTACATCTTCTTTCCTCCAGCAGTCATCGTGTCTCCTTAACCACCCTCTCAAAGACAAACCGAATGTACCCCCCGCCGCTCCTTCCTTACGTCCATTCTTTCAATCTGCCCTTGCTCTAGCATTGTCGTAGCTTAAAAAATCCGCTATTTTGTCTATTGCAAATCTATGGAACGGTCCTCACATACCGCGAGAGATGATGTCATATTAAACTTTTTATTACCATTAATGAAAATGCAGGTAGTGCAAAGCCAATGTTTGCCTCACCTTATCCTTTGACCACAACAAAGATACTCCCTCCGATCCATATTACTTGTCTTAAATTTGTCTAGATACGGATGTATCTAACACTAGATAAATCCGTATCTAGACAAATTTAAGACAAGTAATATGAATCGGAGAGAGTAGCACTTTTGTGGCCCCAAGAAACATATGTAAAAACAAATATGGTGTATAACTAAGAATACCAAACTAAATAAATAATTCAGAGTTTTCCTTGGGTCCTTGAAATTAATGCACAAATGCATAACTCATTAACATGTGATTCGAATTCGATAGCTCATTCTTCAGAGCAACTGCTAATTCGAAATTTCATGTTCTGAGAAGAAATTCTACAATTATAGTTACCAAACCAGTACAACATCAGTCATAAGAATGGTCACTCCTAGAGCCTTATGCAACATATCTTGGAAAAAAAAGGAAGTCAAACATAAGGGAGCAATGCACACGTGCTGATTGACATCAACAACAAAAAAATGTTGAAGAGCTTCAACACTTAATAATTATAAGAAGCCATAGATTGATATTTTAGTAATAGACAGTATGCCTACGAATCCTATTGTCTCAACACCTCTTCTTTCTCCACTGTTGGGTCATATCATAATCAACAAATTAAGAAGGCCTGCAGTTTATTACGTCGACACACGGCATGCCATTTGAATTTCTCTAGAAATTGGCATGATTACCTGGCAAAGATCACAAAGCTTTGTGTGGAAATTTCAGGATAGCATTGAACAAGAGATGCCATATTTTTTTGAGAAAATTTTACAACCAATGCACTGCTCCTAATTTTTTTAAGCAACCACTATCATAAAGGAAAATAATGCTGAAAATCAAGGTTAGAACAAGCTCTGACGAATAAATACTGGAATCAAAACCCAATTAGTCATACTGAACAAAATGAGAGGCCTTTCCCTAGAAATTGTTACCATGCAGGACAGAAGCTTGTTCTTTTGCATGCTAAGCAAAACACTCCATGCAGTACGACATATATACATGGTTATTCTATCTACTGCATCAACTCGTGTTCACGTAGGATTCAGATCGGAAGACCAACAATAGCTTCCTTGTCCTTCTTCGATCTGAGTCTCGTAAGATTGCTTTAGTTTTCTTAACTCCATACTTAAATCACTTGCAACATGTGCCTAATCCCCGTGCTTTAAATGAGCTTTGTCCAACCTTCAACTTCCGTCAATTACACAAAACAAAAATCATGTTAATCAATGAGATGCCCAAACTGAACTGCATGCTTTGAGCTATGCAGCTTAGGGCAAATACCTCACAGTTGGGGGTTTCTGCACAAGTTATGGAATACTACATGTCAGTATGTCACCATGTCCGAGTTCGGAACAGAAAATGATTGTCGGTAGCAACACAAATTTGATATTTGGTGCTCTGTTCCCATGGAAATATTTATTTAACCAAAACAAAATGGAAAAAAAGATGATGTTCAGTTCATCATTAATGCTGGTTAACACTTTCTATTCGACGCTGCCAAACATAATCGAGCTAAACAAGTAAATATGATGCTAATGTTTCCTCCTAAACCAGGCCAAATCTAGAATATACTCACCTGAACAGGAGGGATTAGCACTAAGAAACGAGGGCTCCTCACAGCAATGAGAAGCAGCTCTACGTAGGCTGCCTTTTACCTATCTTCCTTGCTCACACACACTCACCTTCCTTCTACATGCATGAACACCAGCCAGAATCAGAAAAGGCCAAAGAGTAACAGACCAAAAGTCCAAAACTCAGAGAGAAATAGAGGGACGGAGATAGAAATCGAGGGAATTACAATTACATAGTGCACTTCTTGTAGCTTCTCTCTGGCGTCGACGAATTGTACTCGCAACCTGCCGACTCAGCTCTTCGGCGACGGGGGTGGTGGCGGCTGGCCTCGGGCTGGTGCAGCGGCTTGGGTGGTCCGGCAGTCGGATGGCGCCCCACTGTAGCGGCTGCTTGGGGTGTGGTTGGGCGACTTTGGGTTGCTGTTGCGGCATGTGGAGATGGGGCAGATGTGGCGACGAACCCTAGCGTGCGGTGGGAGGAGAAGTACGCGGGGGTGGTTCCTGGTTCGGGAGAGGGAGGTCTGCAGATGGAGACCGGCGGATCAGCGGGAGAAGGTGGAGTACGTGCTTGCGTGGGAGTTAGTTTTCCCGTTTTTCACTGACTTAACCTGGGATATTTCTGGCGATTTACGTGGGAAGGAGGAGGTCGAACCATCACGACGACGGCAGGTTCCCCTTTAATAGTAGAGATTTACATGTTCAGGAGTCCATTTAATTTCTAGAAGTTGCAAATGTGCACAGTAAGGTATAACACAGCCAACAACTAAGCTAACTCTGTGGTTCCCATTCTCGATTTCTCTTAGAGAGATTAGGATGTAGTTATATTTCTATATAAATTTCATCTTACAAGTCACTATGGCTATATAGAAATAATATGGTTTTTAATGATAAAAAGTTCTCCTCACTACAGGTTATCTACCAATGTACACAATGGCTACGATTTGCTGTCGGTAGAGAAAATTTTCAATCTGTTGTGAAATCAACAAGTCAACTTTGCCAAAACTTGGACGTTGAGCGGTAGAGAAAAAAAAATCAAATGAACATGCCTCACTACAGTTGTGCAACTGCATCTGTCAAAGGGAGCACTATTACAAGATTTGAAGAGATGAAGCCATGACGAGGTTTTAAAATTTGAACGTTAGGACAATGAAAATTGGGGAAGAGGGGCGGCGGGAGAACAGGGATGGGGAGGAACGGTGGCCGAAGGACATGTACTATGAAGGAGCGGCAGGGGAAAACCAATTGGCAAATTGACTGTTGGTATAGTTGGATTAAGAAAAATTGTTTTCCGACGAGTACTCATAAAATAGTGTCCAATGAAAAAACGCGAGTTTCTCAAAAATAAAAAATCCAAAAACGCGGCGAGGTACTGGGCCTTAACAGAATTCATGTACAACAAGAGAAGGCAGCCCTTCGCGGCAGGGAGCCTTCCAACTGGGCTGGCTCAATACCGGGAGTGTCTAATTAACGAGCGCTCCTTGAGGAGTCTCCCAAGGGCCATGTGTCGCGCTCTGGGCGCTCCCTCCATTTTTTTGTTTTTTTTCGCACGCGTTTTCGGCTTTTTAGATGGTATTTTTCGGATTTTTTCGGCATTTCGGTTTTTCACCGGTCTTTCTTAGCTTTTGGACAAATGATTTTTTTTGCGCGAAAAACGCGTTTTATTATTGCTTCCGCGAGAGGCACGTCCGTGCCTCTCAGTAACGGGAAAAAAATGTGTTTTTTTTTGCTTCCGTGAGAGGCACGGATTTGCTTCCGCGAGAGGCACGGCCGTGCCTCTCGGAAACGGAAAAAAAAACTCGTTTTTTTTTCCTTCCGCGAGAGGCACGGATTTGCTTCCGCGAGAGGCACGATCGTGCCTCTCAGAAACGGGAAAAAATGTGTTTTCTTTTTTTTTTCTTCCGCGAGAGGTACGGATTTGCTTCCGCGAGAAGCACGGCCGTGCCTCTCGGAAACGGAAAAAAACGCGTTTTCTTTTTTTTTCCTTCCGCGAAAGGCACGGATTTGCTTCCGCGAGAGGCACGGCCGTGCCTCTCGGAAATGGAAACCTTCCGCGAGAGGCACGGGTTTGCTTCTAGTGGAGGCACAGGTTTGCTTTCGCGAGAGGCACAGTCGTGCCTCTTTCGGCAAGGGAAAAAAAAACGTGCTCCCGGTTCGGTTGTTTCGTCCGGTTTTTTTCGTGAGAAAAAAGTTCGTCAAAACCTATCAACATGGGACCTAGTTTTGAAGATCTCAACGCGAGGAATACAACGGTGAAAACGGTTCGAGATTTGGACGCACGGTTTAAGAGATAAAACGTTTTGAATAAACGGATCTACGAAAAAAGGAAAAACTCCCAGGTTGCGACAAGTGGCACACATGTGGAAGTGATCTTTGCAAAGAGTGCTACTTAATTAGTGATTTCGCTCAATACCACGCACTGTAATCGACTCAGTCCCGATGCACTGTAGCGGCTCAGGGTCAAGGGTTTCTCAAAAAAAAAAGGCTCAGGATCAAGGGCACTGTATCGTTGGCTCAAAAAGACTAGCGATCCCGCAATGCGGCGAGACGGCTCTACCACACCGTTTCGGTTGCTGCAGCAACCGGGGGGCACCATAGCTACATTTTTTTTAGTTTCAAACTTTTTTGCAAATATGATTTTTCTATAAAGCGAATATTGTTTTGAAAATGCTAACAAATTTCGAATTTAAAAGAAACATATTTTAGAATTCAAAACGTTTTTCTTATATTGGGAATAATTTTAGAAAACATGAACATTTTGAACAAGTCCGAACATTTTTGAAAATGCAAACTTTTTTGAATTTAAGAACAAATTTTTTAAATGGAAACATTATTTGATTTCTGAACAATATTTGAAAACATATTTTTTTGAAAATTCTCAATTTTTTTAAAACATGATCATTTTTTTGAATTTATCAACATTTTTTTGAAAATGGGAACATTTTCTGAAAACACATATTGAGTTGGACCATAGTTTTGTCCGGCTTTCCGATTTTTTTTCCATTTAATATTTCATTTCACTACAGCTTTGGTTCTTTTTTCTTACTTGGTATTTTGATTCTGGGCTTAGTTGGTCTTTTCTTTATCACGATTTCTTCAACATTTGATTTTCTCTTGATTTCTCTTCCGGTTTTTTATCTTGCGCCTTTTTCCTTTGCTGTTTCTATATATTTGTTGTACTTTTACTGTTTTCTCTAATATACAGTGAGTGGGTTTTTAAATATACACTAAAGTTTGTAAAATACAGATTAAACAGTTTAATATAAATTGAGCATTTTTTCGTATAAGTGAAAAATTAGTATAAAGTAAACATCTTTTAAATTTATACTGAACTTATTTGTTGATTTATTTAAATGCACACTATTTTTTAAAATACATGATGAACATTTTTAAGTACACAGTAATTAAACATTTTTTATTTGCATCATGAACATTTTAAAATATTTAACCCCGTAAAAAAATAAACACCCAGTTTTTTTTAGGGAGAATCCAATTGAAAAGCTGAAGAAAAAAAACCACTCAAGGAAGCGCACCACCCATCATCGTCAGAGCGAGGTGGACCATTAGGCTCGAGCCTGCGGCATAGCCTCAACTTTATGACGCTAAAGAGTGTCATATAGGAGGTCTCGACTACTAGAAACCTCCAATATGACAGTCAGTGGCGTCAATTAGTTGAGGCCATGACTGAAGCGACGTGCAAACGGGCCGACCCAGTCTGGCTAGCTCACTTGAGTGATTTTTTGTATTTTTCTCTTCGGTTTTCTAGTTGATTTTAAAAATGGTTGTAGTATTTATTTACGGAGCAAAATATTTAAAATCTATTAAAATGTTCAGTGTATGTTTAAAATAAGTTAGCGTGAATTGAAAAATGTTCATCGTGTCTTAAAAAACAATATATATAAAATGGTCAACATATATTAAAAAATCCCATGTGTATTTAGAAATATTCACCGTATATTGAAAAAATGATTATAATACAATATAAAAAGTAAAGTGCAAAAAAGAACAGAAAAACTAGGCGAAAAAGCAAAAACAGAGAAGAGAAAAAACCCAAAAAAGAAATGTAAAAAAAATAAAAGCACAAAAGGTCCAAAAAAAAAGCCACAAGAGGAAATAAAACTGCAGCAACGGAGTGAACCCCCAAACTGGGTCGGCCCAACTTGCCTCATTTGCGGGCGTGGCGGTTTAGCGGAAACAAATGCGACTCGAGGCGGAGACCTACTACTACAACACTAGCTGCAAATCAGAAGTCTTCTACGGGCGGGCAAATGGCGTCATAGCCGACAAGAACCGATGACTTCATCACAGATCGAGCTCGGGCTGCAAAGGCTGGAAGTTGCCGACGAAGCCAAATGGAGGTGAGAGTCTCGTAGCGCGGTCCTCGAGGACAATCACATTGTCTCATCTTCGTTAGGGCTTGTAGCGGTGGTCGAGGACCTCGTCTCCATCTGCATAGGCGGTGGCTCTACTGCGAGTACGCTGAGGTTGCCTTACAGGTAAGCTTACTAATCTTCAATCCATAGGGACTTTTATCACTTCCCGCGCTATTAGCAAATACTAGCTCCCGTGTGTTGTAACAGGGGCATACATATTCTAATGGTTTAACACCAATCATGTCCTACATATATCTTACACCCACCATATTTCAGATTTTGGTAAGATTTGGTTTGATTTGAGTATGTGTATGGGAATACAAGGAAAGTTTTGATTTAGGTGAGGTTTTGGTAAGATTTGATTTGATTTGGGTATGAGTAGGGGAAGGCAAGGAAAGTTTTGATTTAGTTGAGATTTTGGTAAGATTTGATTTGATTTCACCGAGTTAATGCAGGACATGATTTTGGTAAGATTTGATTGAGTTAACGCAGTACATGGTTTTTAGTAGAACAAGGAAAAAAAATACCGATTTGATTTGGATTATTTTAAACCAAGGAGGTGAAGAGAATGTACCAACTCCCCTTTAAGAATAGAGATTAAAACTTGAAAAATGAGGAATTCTTGCTCATAGGACTTCTTGCAATCCATAGTGCGATATTTGTGCGATGGTGTAAAACCATCTGCCACTTGGTCGCAGTGTGATACCCCCTTTATGCGATCCTTCTCATTTTCATCAATCCCCAATTTGGAAGGTCTAAGCACCTCCTCATTTGCCACAAGTCCCATGCGGATCCTTACATATGCACATGTATGTTTCATCTCCTTTATGCAAACATAGGGGCTACTTATGTTTTTGCAAATCCAGTGTTTCATGTAAGAGCAAAACACGTTGAAATTTCATTTTGTTTGAGAAAGAGTAGCACACAAGCAGTAAGAAATTAGATTCATATCTTCACATGACCAAGTGGCAGATAGTTTCACCTTCCTTACCGGCCGTTTGAAGAATTCAGTTGTAATCTCAACTTGGCTACATTGTGATTAAGGGAGGGTGTTACGTTATGTTTAGATGATAAAATCGATCTGTATTTCATGTTATCTCCTGTATCCTTGCGTATCAATCTTTGTAACCATCAGAGGTAATCTCCAAACATATGTAGTTAACAAGATAAGCACCCTATGGGGTGCGAGGCGCTTCCTGAATATCCTACAAATTCATCATCCAGACGTGGAAGAACAGAGGTAAGTTATAGAAATCTGTTGGTGTATGACAAAAACAACCGACTGAATGTATGAGGGCATCTCCAATGTTATACATCAAACCGCCCGTAAACCCCCGGGTTGGCTGACCGGCTCCGCTAACGTTGTTCGCGGACATGTTCGTTACGTGTACATGGACGTTTTGCGTGTTCGTTTTTGATGGACGGCGTTGGAGACCCCCTAAGGTTTCCTGACGGTGTAACCACTACACCGTCCGTGTTCATGGAAAGGATGGAATATCTAACATGCGTTCGGTCTATAATATTGTTATATGAAAAGGAGTAAGTAAGTACCCCGCAAAAAAAAGGAGTAAGTACGTGAAGAGAGCCGGAGAGTGCTGTTGCAGGGCTGTGCCAGGAGGTAATATCACTGGAAGTCACAGAACTTGCGTTTGACGTTCAGTTTGGTGCTAAAACTTTAAAAATACGGATTTGTGGTCATTGAACTTGCGTTCTCGTGCAAATACAGTCACTTCACTTGTATTCAGACATATCACGCGCTTATGTGGCACGCCAACGTGGCTATGGCCCACTGTCAATGAGACTAGAACTGCTCAGTGCGACGTACACTTTTTTTTTTTGCATAATTACCCCTCTGTATTTAATTAAACAGAAGCCACTCAATAACACGTGTGGGTCCGCGCAATTTTTTGTGTGGGAATCACCCCTCACTCTGTATTTAATTAAGCAGAAGCCCCTCACTCACACGTGTGGGTCCCACTTGTCAGCACGTGTGGTGGGAGAAATGAGAATAAAAAGAGGGCGTTGGGGGATTCGAACTCCCGACCTCATAAACAATGCACACACTAGCCAACCACTCACCAACTACATGCTCATGACTATTTAGAGATACACTTGATTTTATATTGTACGCAGCTCTTTTTCTTGATTCCTTTTTTCTCGGGTTTTAGGAAAATTTTGGCTTTTTTCGCCAAAAAAAATCAAATGAAAAAAATGGCGTCAAAATATATACTCCCTCCGTTCCAAAATATAGTGCGCCCGCGTTTCCCAAGGTTCAACTTTGACCATAAATTTAACCAACGAGACCGACTGCGACGGGAGCAAAAAATTATATAATTGAAAACTTCTTTCGAATACGAATTCACTGGTATAATTTTTGCTCCCGCCGGAGTCGGTCTTGTTGGTTAAATTTATGGTCAAAGTTGAAGCACGGAAACCGAGGACGCGCTATATTTTGGAACGGAGGGAGTAATGTTTAACCCATAACGTACTAAACTTTTCCGCGAGCAAGATTTTTTTTTATTCTCTTTTTTTCGGAAGGGGCTGAAAAATCCGGGTTTCAAAATATCTCAAAAATTCCAGTTTTTTTGCCTAAATTTCTGAACTGAATTTTGAATTCAATTTTTTTAACGTCTAAATATATTTAGTTTGACAAACAATTTAAATAAGTTATTCAAAATTTGGTCCGGGAGAAAAAAAAGGAATACGAGTAGTTGTCATGGCAAAATTATAAAATTCAGTGTTTCTCTGTGTGGACACTAACAGGTACTTGGTGTTGTGGTTAGCTTGTGCACTAACACGCTCGAGGTCGAGAGATCGATTTCGTCGTTCCCCTATTTTTCTGCAAAATTATCCATGCGCCCGAACTTCAATCCGACACACTGGCAGGTGGGCCCTACATAGATTAGCATAATTACCTGTTTAGCCTAACCCGTTGTTGGTATCCCACTGACTTGTGGCCCCACCCCTAAATTACCCATTAGACATATGGGCCTATTTATCGGCCTTTTGTCTGTCGTTAAATAAAGTTTAGTTCTAGATGTTCAACGTGAATCGTCGCTGGTGTGATGGTTGTACGGCTACCTGTTTTAGTAACAGATCGTGGATTTGAACCTCATTGTCCTATTTTTTCATTAGGCCTTTTGTGCACAATTAAATAAATTGCAAGGGGGTTTTCTACAAAAAATTCTGGCGTGCTAGAGTCACCCAACGCCGTGTGTACTCTAGCCACTGACAGGTGGGCCTCCGCTAGGCTGGCATGCCATGTGAGCAGGCCATACGGCTAGATACGAGAGGAAGCACCGTATTTGCACGAGAACGCAAGTTGAATGACCACAAATCCGTATTTTTAAAATTTTAGCACCAAACTGAACATCAGGCGCAAGTTCTGTGACTCCGGGTGATACTACCTCCTGTGCCAGCCAGGTCGTATCATCGATCGATTCTCTCAAAACCAACATAAGTACATGGTAAAAAGGAAGTGCACGTGCGCGTATAGGTGACATGGGCAGTAGTGGTTCCCATGGATCCATGATCGATGTTCAGTTCTTTTCCTTATTCTTTTGAGAGTGATGGAAGATCAAGCTGGTGGAACTACGTACGGATGCATGTCGCTAGCTACTAATTCAGCGTCCTTGTGTGTGTGGCGGCAAGAGGGTCTACGACGACCGAGACGACGTGACGTGCCAATCGGGGGAGACGACCTATGTGGAGTTGACCTTGGCCGATGGAACGTCTGGCAGCGGCACCGGCGGCGACATGTAACCATGCATGGAGGAGGCCAAGGACCACAGCGCTAGAAGATGAAGTTAAACTGTTTCGTGTCGGGCCACACGGAGCAGCAAGTTCACTTGTTCTTTTCTTTTTTTTTCTTTGCGAGAAAGCAGATTCACTTGTTCTTAGGTAGCTGGCCGAGAGGAACTGAACTCGCACTGCCTTTCCGCCGTACGTGTCGATGTCGCGGAGAAGATGAGATTTTTCTTCCATTTTCCGTTTTTTGCAAGACCCCCTTCTTAAATTGCTATTGGTCAACATATGCACATTTTCTTGGATGTGAAAGATGCTTACGAAAACTATATTTATATTGTGTGTATATATGTTCACGTGTTAGAAATTGGCCTAAATTCCTTAAGTTACCACATGCTCACATACATGCACGTTCTAAAAATGCATGTATGTTAGTTGTAAAACGGTGAGTAATAAAAGGTAAATCTTTGTCTAAAATTAATAGCTCGTCTACACTCTGACAGATTCCGATTGAAATAAATTGGAAATCGAGGCAGCGCACATTAATTATTATTATTATTATTATTATACATTTCCTTATTTATTATTTGCAGGTTTAATGAAGCATAATTTACTTCCTTATTTGTAGAAGTACGAAGTCCATATTAGCCTTACAGTAGCATCTTTGTCCCATAAGAGGTAATATAGCCATTTTTAGATCACTTCAAATTAACTGCTCATATCAATTTGGACCATCTTTAATAAAAAGATCATGTATAGTATTATGTTCAACCGAGGATTAATGCAAGCAGGCGGCGGCGCCGGTGCACCAGCTGACGCTGGGCACGTCGAGCGTCACCGACTCGGACAAGACGGACGGGTGGTCGATCGTGGGCGAGCTCCTTGTGCGGGAAGCGACGGATGGCGTGCGCGGGCGGCTGGAGGCGGCGGGTTGCGCCAGCGCGGGGGCGGCCCGGCCACGAGCAGGTTCTGCGGCAGGGGCCCCGCCTCCATGACGGATTGCTGCAGCCGGCCCCTCGGTGGCAGCGGCTTCTTCGCGGCGAGCATGTCGAGCACGGCGTTGGCCCCGCACTACTGCTGCTTCGCCGACGGGGGCGGGCTGGCGGCGCCGAGCATGCCGCCGTCGCAGCGGCGCCGGTCGGAGGAGGTGACAGGGTCGAAGAAGGGGTCCACCGGCCACGACATGAGGCTGCCCTCGACGCCGGTGCCGACTTGCCATCTGGTCTGGTCCGAGCCGGGGGCGAGGGAGCTGGTTTGGTCCGGTGTGGCGCCAACGCCGGCGGCTACTACCAGCAGCAACACCCGAGCGCCGACGCCGGCGGCTACTACCAGCAGCAACACCCGAGCGCCGACGCCGACGGCTACTACCAGCAGCAACACCCGAGCGCCGACGCCGATGGCTACTACCAGCAGCAACACCCGAGCGCCGACGCCGGCGGCTACTACCAGCAGCCAAGAGAGGCCGGCGGCCGAATTGAAGTTGCTGTAAATTTGCAAAAAAACCCTCGAGTTATAATGTATTCTAGCTGTTCACGTTGACGTGTCGAGTCAATGCCACGCTGTACCACTTGACCAGCGCCAAATCAGCTGATACGTAGACAAAACCGTATTTGGGACCGTATGTGAACCCCTTTGACAAGTTGAGGGACCATATTTCGGGTACATTGAAGTTAGGGACCGTGGGTGAATTTTTCTCTACTCCGAGTGAGTTAATTGCACGTTGGTACCACTTTCCTTAATTTTTGCATGTCAGCATCAAGTCTGGGGCGCGAGGCTACAAATTGATCTAAACGCTGTATAACCATGTATCGACGCTCAAACTGACCGGCTACAAATTGATCTAAACTCTGTATAACCACGTATTGACGCTCAAACTGACAGGCGGGCCCGTTTGTCAGGGCTGACGCGGCATGTCATTTTACGAAAAACCTCCTTGCTTTATATTAATCATGCAAATATCACTTGTTTATGAAAAAAATGGTAGTGAAAAAATGAGCCCGCCAAAGATTCGAACCCGGGATAGCTTTACGAGGTGCGAGCGCGCTGACCACCCGGCGTCCCGGCCAATGGACTGCTTGCGTTAGACTGCAGGCCTAAATAATTTTGTACTCTCACTACAAACACGTCCTATGGGAGAAATAAATCCAACAAAAAGACGGGCCCGCCAAGATTCGAACCCGAGCCGGGCGTAGGCGGGAAGTGCGCGCTGACCACTTTGCCAGTGAATGGCTCGAATGCAAATATAGGCCTATAGCTTCTTATATTATAAAAAGTTCATTAAAAAAAGTTCAGCGCACCATACATTAAAAAAATGTTCACCACATCGTATATTTAAATAAGATCATTGTATATTAAAAAATGTTCAATGTATATAAAAAATTGTTCATCATATATTATACAATAATGTTCAGTGTGTATTTACTAAAAAATATCGCATACTAAAAAATATCGCATACTAAAAAGTTCATTGTAAATTAAAAAAATGTTGACAGTATTGGAAAAAACATACACCGTTTATTACAAGACCTATATAAAAATATACGATCCAATGAACAATTTTTTAATATACGATACACTTTTGTAACATACGATGAACATTTTAATATACGATGCGATGAACTTTTTTTAATATACAATACGCTGAACATTTTTTGTAATATATGATGCGATGAACATATTAAAACATCTCGTATGCGATGAATTTTTTTAATATACGATGAACATAATTTCGTATTATTACAAAACCTTTATAAAAAAGAAATTTGCAAAAATTAAAAAAGGAAAACCCGAAGAATACCCAAGATATGAAAAAAGATAAAAGAAAACCGAAAATAAAAATAAAAAAGGACAGTTGGAAAAGGCCAGGACGTGTATGTATTAAGTAGAAAAAGTTATAGGCCTCTATTTCGTCCCAAGCAATTCACTGGCGTGTTGGACACAGCGAGTTCGCCGCGTACGGATGGCTCAGGTTCGAATCTTGGCGAGCCCATTTTATTTGTTGATTTTATTTCACTAGGACGTGTCTGTAGTGAGAGTATAAAAATAATTAGGCCTCTTAATGAACGCAACGGTTTACTGCGTGGTGGTCAGCGCGCTCACACCGCGTACGGCCGGGTCGGGTTCGAACCCTGGCGGCCGCAATTTTTCTCGGTGCCCTTTTTTCCTATACAAGTAATATTTGTATGATTAAATATAAAGCAAGGTTTTTTTTCCACAAAAGGACATGCCACGTTGGCCCTGACAGATGGACCCACCGGTCAGTTTCAGCATCAATACAGGCTTATACGGAGTTTAGATCATTTTGTAGCCACGCGACTGAGAGGTAGTACTGACATGCAAAAATTAAGGAAAGTGGTACCAAATCCGCTAGCACTGCCTCAATTGTGGTACTTATATTTCTTCCCGCGGAACTTCTCCCGTACGCCCATCATGCTCATGTGTCCAACTCGTATCCTCACGAAGAAACATGCCCCAGAAGAAACACATGGGGCGTGTTTGGTTCCTTGCATAGCCACGCTGCATCGTATGCACCATCCTGGCTAAGCTGGTGCAAAAAAGAGTTGAGATGGATGTTTGGTTGTGTGCATACTCTGGTGCATGCCAACGTGGGAAGTTGTTTGCTAGGCTGTATGAGAAATTTGCACGTACTTGCCCAAAGCATGACGGCGACGGAATTCTTTCGGGCCAAGCAGACACCAACCCATCATCCGTCTGAACCTGCACCACCAGCGCCCTATGACGCCGCCGTGACCGCACATACCGTTTCGTTTTAAGTGGAGGCGTGGGTGCAGGCGCGATGCTGCATCAGCGATACGCCCGATTCTCGCGTTCCTCTCAACCTGGCTGAGAAGCCTCTTTTTGCGTGGTGGTCAGCGCGCTCATACCGCGTACGGCCGGCTCAGGTTCGAACCCTAGCGGCCGCAATTTTTCTCGGTGCCCTTTTTTCCTATACAAGTGATATTTGCATGATTAAATATAAAGCAAGGGTGTTTTTCACAAAAGGACATGCCACGTTGGCCCTGACAGACGGCCCCACCGGTCAGTTTCAGCATCAATACAGGCTTATACAGAGTTTAGATCGTTTTGTAGCCACGCGGCTGAGAGGTAGTACTGACATGCAAAAATTAAGGAAAGTGGTACCAAATCCGCTAGCACTGCCTCAATTGTGGTACTTATATTTCTTCCCGCGGAACTTCCCCCGTGCGCCCATCATGCTCATGTGCCCAACTCGTATCCTCACGAAGAAACATGCCCAGAAGAAACACATGGGGCGTGTTTGGTTCCTTGCATAGCCTCACGCTGCATCGTATGCACCATCCTGGCTGAGTCTAGCCTGGCTAAGCTGGTGCAAAAAAGAGTTGAGATGGATGTTTGGTTGTGTGCATACTCTGGTGCATGCCAACGTGGGAAGTTGTTTGCTAGGCTGTATGAGAAATCTGCACGTACTTCCCCAAAGCATGACGGCGACGGAATTCTTTCGGGCCAAGCAGACACCAACCCGTCATACGTCTGAACCTGCACCACCAGCGCCCTATGACGCCGCCGTGACCGCACATACCGTTTCGTTTTAAGTGGAGGCGTGGGTGCAGGCGCGATGCTGCATCAGCGATACGCCCGATTCTCGCGTTCCTCTCAACCTGGCTGAGAAGCCTCTTTTTGCGTGGTGGTCAGCGCGCTCATACCGCGTACGGCCGGCTCGGGTTCGAACCCTGGCGGCCGCAATTTTTCTCGGTGCCCTTTTTTCCTATACAAGTGATATTTGCATGATTAAATATAAAGCAAGGTTTTTTTTTCACAAAAGGACACGCCACGTTGGCCCTGACAGATGGCCCCACCGGTCAGTTTCAGCATCAATACAAGCTTATACGGAGTTTAGATCGTTTTGTAGCCACGCGGCTGAGAGGTAGTACTGACATGCAAAAATTAAGGAAAGTGGTACCAAATCCGCTAGCACTGCCTCAATTGTGGTACTTATATTTCTTCCCGCGGAACTTCCCCCGTACGCCCATCATGCTCATGTGCCCAACTCGTATCCTCACGAAGAAACATGCCCCAGAAGAAACACATGGGGCGTGTTTGGTTCCTTGCATAGCCTCACGCTGCATCGTATGCACCATCCTGGCTGAGTCTAGCCTGGCTAAGCTGGTGCAAAAAAGAGTTGAGATGGATGTTTGGTTGTGTGCATACTCTGGTGCATGCCAACGTGGGAAGTTGTTTGCTAGGCTGTATGATAAATCTGCACGTACTTCCCCAAAGCATTGTTGGGGAACGTTGCATGGGAAACAAAAAATTTCCTACGCACACACAAGATCTATCCATGGTGATGAGCATCTACGAGAGGGAGAGTGAATCTACATACCCTTGTAGATCGCTAAGCGGAAGCGTTAATAAACGCGGTTGATGTAGTCGAACGTCTTCGCGATCCAAATCGCCGAGCGTCCCGCGATCCAATCACGATCCTTCCGATCTAGTGCCGAACGGACGGCACCTCCGCGTTCAACACACGTACGGCTTGATGACGCCTTCACCTCCTCGATCCAGCGAGCGATGGTGAAGTAGTGGTTGAGTTCCAGCAGCACGACGGCGTGGTGATGGTGGTGAGGAACAATCTCTGCAGGGCTTCGCCAAGCGCTACGGAGATTATGACGGAGGAACTAGAGGGCTAGGGTTGCCGGCACACGGCTTGGGAAATCCTGATGTGTCCCGTGTGCTAGCCCTGCCCCTCTATTTATATGTTGAGCCTTGGGGTCTAAACTTGGAGTAAAAGCCTCCTCCGGGTCGGTTTTGCCCGCATAAGGTCGGTTTGGCCCGCAGGGAAAGAGTCCAACTCGGATCCCTGCCGAACCGCGCACAGCCGCGCACAAGCGGTAGTACCGCTTCACACAAGCGGTAGTACCGCTTGGGCGGTAGTACCGCTTCACACAAGCGGTAGTACCGCTCCGGCGGTAGTACCGCTTCACCAAGCGGTAGTACCGCTTACGCGGCAGCAAAACTACTTTTGCACTTTCCAATACCTTGTGGGCTTTATCCCTTTGGCTCATATAAAGTGTTGCTGCACCCGAACACTTCGGTAAACATCCGGAACCCCTTCCGGTGAACTCCGGAACCCTTCCAGAGATCAAAACACTATTATCACATATATCAATCTTTACCTCCGGACTATTCCGGAGATCCTCGTCATGTCCGGGATCTTATCCGGGACTCCGAACAACTTTCGGTCACCAACATAATAACTCAATTATACTAATCGTCACCAAACGTTAAGTGTGTAGACCCTGCGGGTTCGAGAACTATGTAGACATGACCGAGACACCTCTACGGCCAATAACCAATAGCGGGACCTGGATGCCCATATTGGCTCCTACATATTCTACGAAGATCTTTATCGGTCGAACCTCTATGTCAAGGATTCAGTTAATCCCGTATGCTGTTCCCTTTGTTCTTCGGTATGTTACTTGCCCGAGATTCGATCGTCGGTATCACTATACCTAGTTCAATCTCGTTACCGGCAAGTCTCTTTACTCGTTCCGTAATACAAGATCTCGTGGCTAACACTTTAGTCACATTGCTTGCAAGGCTCATTGTGATGTTGTATTACCGAGTGGGCCCTGAGATACCTCTCCGTCATACGGAGTAACAAATCCCAGTCTTGATCCATGCCAACCCAACAGACACCCTCGGAGATACCTGTAGAGCACCTTTATAGTCACCCAGTTACGTTGCGACGTTTGATACACACAAGGTATTCCTCCGGTGTCAGTGAGTTGCATGATCTCATGGTCAAAGGAACAGATACTTGACATGCAGAAAACAATAGCAATAAACTGACACGATCAAATGCTACGTTTACAGTTTGGGTCTTGTCCATCACATCATTCTCCTAATGATGTGATCCCGTTATCAAATGACATCTCATGTCCATGGCTAGGAAACCTTAACCATCTTTGATCAACAAGCTAGTCAACTAGAGGCTTACTAGGGACACAGTGTTGTCTATGTACCCACACATGTATTTGAGTTTCCAATCAATACAATTATAGCATGGATAATAAACGATTATCATGAACAAGGAAATATAATAATAACCAATTTATTATTGCCTCTAGGGCATATTTCCAACAGTCTCCCACTTGCACTAGAGTCAATAATCTAGTTCACATCACTATGTGATTTACATTGTAATGAATCGAACACCCATGCAGTTCTGGTGTTGTTCATGTTTAGCCCTTGGAAGAGGTTTAGTCATCGGATCTGCAACATTTAGATCCGTGTGTACTTTGCAAATATTTATGTCGTCCTCCTTGATGTAATCGCGGATGGAATTGAAACGTCGTTTTATGTGTCTGGTCCTCTTGTGAAATCTTGGTTCCTTGGCTAGAGCAATGGCACCAGTATTATCACAAAACAGAGTCATTGGGTTAAGTGCACTAGGCACTACTCCAAGATCTGTCATGAACTCCTTCATCCAGACACTTTCCTTCGCCGCCTCCGAGGCAGCGATGTACTCCGCTTCGCATGTAGAATCAGCTACCACGCTTTGCTTGGAACTGTACCAGCTAACCGCACCCCCATTAAGAATAAATACGTATCCGGTTTGCGACTTAGAGTCATCCGGATCAGTGTCAAAGCTTGCATCGACGTAACCCTTTACGACGAGCTCTTGATCACCTCCATAAACGAGAAACATGTCCTTAGTCCTTTTCAGGTACTTCAGGATATTCTTGACCGCCGTCCAGTGTTCCATTCCTGGATCACTTTGAAACCTTCCGACCATACTTATGGCAAGGCTGACATCGGGTCTTGTGCACAGCATTGCATACATGATAGAGCCTATGGCCGAAGCATAGGGGATGACACTCATCTTTTCTCTATCTTCTGCAGTCACTGGGCATTGAGTCTTACTCAACTTCACACCTTGCAAAACAGGCAAGAACCCCTTCTTGGACTGATCCATTTTGAACTTCTTCAAAATCTTATCAAGGTATGTGCTTTGTGAAAGTCCTATTAAACGTCTTGATCTATCTCTATAGATCTTGATGCCTAATATGAAAGCAGCTTCTCCTAGGTCCTTCATTGAAAAACTCTTGTTCAAATATTCCTTTACACTTTCCAGCATTTCTATATTGTTTCCAATCAGCAATATGTCATCCACATATAATATTAGAAACGCTATAGAGCTCCCACTCACTTTCTTGTAAATACAAGCTTCTCCGTAAACTTGTATAAACTCGAACGCTTTGATCACCTCATCAAAACGAAGATTCCAACTCCGAGATGCTTGCATGATTCTGACGGACTTAAGCATCGCTACGGGTGAGAAGGTCTCATCGTAGTCAACTCCTTGAACTTGTGAAAAACCCTTTGCCACAAGTCGAGCTTTATAGACGGTGACATTACCGTCCGCGTCCGTCTTCCTCTTAAAGATCCATTTGTTCTGAATGGCCTTACGCCCTTCAGGTAATACTTCCAAAGTCCATACTTTGTTTTCATACATGGATCCCATCTCGGATTTCATGGCCTCTAACCACTTCTCGGAATCCGGGCCCATCATCGCTTCTCCATAGCTCGTAGGTTCATCGTTGTTTAACAACATGACCTCTAAGACAGGGTTGCCGTACCACTCAGGAGCAGTACGCGTCCTTGTCGACCTACGAGGTTCGATAGCAACTTGATCCAAAGCTTCATGATCATCATCATTAACTTCCTCTTCAGCTAATGTAGGCTCCACAGAAACAACTTTCTGCGCTGCGCTACTCTCAGGTTGAAGTAAAGGTTCAACAACCTCATCAAGTTCTATCTTCCTCCCACTCAATTCTTTCGAGAGAAACTCTTTCTCAAGAAATGCTCCGTTTTTAGCGACAAACACTTTGCCTTCGGATCTGAGGTAGAAGGTATACCCAACTGTCTCTTTTGGGTATCCTATGAAGACGCATTTCTCCGCTTTGGGTTCCAGCTTTTCAGGCTGAAGCTTTTTGACATAAGCATCACATCCCCAAACTTTAAGAAACGACAGCTTTGGCTTCTTGTCAAACCAAAGTTCATATGGCGTCGTCTCAACGGATTTCGATGGTGCCCTATTTAAAGTGAATGCAGCTGTCTCTAATGCATAACCCCAAAACGATAGTGGCAAATCGGCAAGAGACATCATAGATCGCACCATATCCAATAAGGTTCGATTACGACGTTCGGACACACCATTACGCTGTGGTGTTCCAGGCGGTGTCAATTGTGAAACAATTCCACACTGTCTTAAGTGACTGCCAAACTCATAACTCAGATATTCTCCTCCTCGATCAGATCGTAGGAATTTAATCTTCTTGTTACGATGATTCTCAACTTCACTCTGAAATTGTTTGAACTTTTCAAATGTTTCAGACTTGTGTTTCATTAAGTAAATATACCCATATCTACTTAAGTCATCAGTGAAGGTGAGAAAGTAACGATAACCACCGCGCGCCTCAATACTCATCGGACCGCACACATCAGTATGTATGATTTCCAATAAGTCACTTGCCCGTTCCATTATTCCAGAGAACGGCGTTTTAGTCATCTTGCCCATGAGGCATGGCTCACATGTGTCAAGTGATTCAAAATCAAGTGACTCCAAAAGTCCATCAGCATGGAGCTTCTTCATGCGTTTTACGCCAATATGACCTAAACGGCAGTGCCACAAGAAAGTGGTATTATCATTATCAATTCTACATCTTTTGGCATCAATGTTATGAACATGTGTATCATTACTATCGAGATTCAATAAGAATAAACCCCTCACATCGGGTGCATGACCATAAAAGATATTACTCATATAAATAGAACAACCATTATTCTCTGATTTAAATGAGTAACCGTCTCGCAATAAACAAGATCCAGATATAATGTTCATGCTTAACGCAGGCACCAAATAACACTTATTTAGGTTCATCACTAATCCCGACGGTAATCGAAGAGCGAGCGTGCCGACGGCGATCACATCAACCTTGGAACCATTTCCCACGCGCATCGTCACTTCGTCCTTTGCCAGCCTCCGTCTATTCCGCAGTTCCTGTTTTGAGTTGCAAATATGAGCAACCGCACCGGTATCAAATACCCAGGCACTACAACGAGAGTTGGTAAGGTACACATCAATAACATGTATATCATATATACCTTGTTTGTTGTTGGCCGCCTTCTTGTCAGCCAAATACTTGGGGCAATTCCGCTTCCAGTGTCCAGTTCCCTTGCAATGAAAACACACAGTTTCTGGTTTGGGTCCAGCCTTGGGTTTCTTCACGAGAGGAGCAACTGCTTTGCCACTCTTCTTGGAGTTACCCTTCTTACCCTTGCCATTTTTCTTGAAACTAGTGGTTTTATTGACCATCAACACTTGATGCTCCTTCTGAATTTCAGACTCAGCGGCTTTCAGCATCGCAAACAGCTCGGCGACTGACTTGTTCATCCCGTGCATGTTATAGTTCAACACGAAGCTCTTGTAGCTAGGTGGCAATGATTGAAGAACTCTGTCAGTGATAGCCTCTGGCGGAAGGGGCATCCCTAACTCAGCCAGACGGGTGGAGTACCCAGATATTCTGAGCACGTGATCACTGATAGACCCGTTCTCCTCCATCTTGCAAGCATAGAACTTATCGGAGATCTCATATCTCTCGATCCGGGCATTCTTCTGAAAGATAAACTTCAACTCCTGGAACATCTCATATGCTCCATGACGTTCAAAACGTCTTTGAAGTCCCGGTTCTAAGCCATACAACATTGCACATTGAACTATTGAGTAATCATCAGAACGAGCCTGCCAGGCGTTCACAACGTCTAGAGACTCAACTGGAGCGGGTGGATCACCAAGCGGTGCATCAAGGACATAAGCCTTCTGGGAAGCCGTAAGGATAATCCTTAGATTACGGGCCCAGTCCACAAAGTTACTTCCATCATCTTTCAACTTAGCTTTCTCTAGGAACGCATTAAAATTCAGGGGTGCTACTGCGCGAGCCATGATCTACAACATGAATATTGCAAAGACAACTTAGACTATTGTTCTTTAGATAATGAGTTTAGTTAATCATATTACTTAAAAACTCCCACTCAAATTGACATCCCTCCGATCATTCGAGTGTAACATGATCCAAATCCACCAACTCAAGTCCGATCATCACGTGAGTTGAGGTGGTTTCAATGGTGAACATCTTCATGTTGATCATATCTACTATATGACTCATGTTCGACCTTTCGGTCTCTTGTGTTCCGAGGCCATGTCTGTACATGCTAGGCTCGTCAAGTTTAACCCGAGTGTTCCGCACGTGTAACATGGCTTACACCCGTTGTATGCGAACGTAGAGTCTATCACACCCGATCATCACGGCGTGTCTCGAAACGACGAACTTTCGCAACGGTGCACACTTGGGGAGAACACAATTTATCTTGAAATTTAAGTGAGGGATCACCTTATAATGCTACCGTCGTCCTAAGCAAAATAAGATGCATAAAAGGATTAACATCACATGCAAATCATAAGTGACATGATATGGCCATGAACTTGTGCTTTTGATCTCCATCTCCAAAGCACCGGCATGATCTCCATCGTCACCGGCATGACACCATGATCTCCATCATCTTGATCTCCATCAACGTGTCGCCATAAGGTTGTCGCGCCGACTGTTGCTTCCACGACTATTGCTAACGTTTAGCGATAAAGTAAAGCATTACATAGCGCTTAATGATTGACACGCAGGTCATACAATAATTAAAGACAACTTTATGGCTCCTGCCAGTTGCCGTACTCATCGACATGCAAGTCGTGATATTCTATACAAAACATGATCATCTCATACATCACATATATCTCATCATGTAATTGGCCATATCACATCACAACATACCCTGCAAAAACAAGTTAGACGTCCTCTAATTGTTGTTGCAAATTTTACGTGGCTGCTACGGGTTTGCAAGAACCGTTCTTACCTACGCAAAACCACAACGTGGTGTAGTGATTGCTTTTTGATCTTCTAAAAGAACCCTCTTCATTGAACCGATTCAACTAAAGTGAGAGAGACAGACACCCGCCAGTCACCTTTATGCAACAAGTGCACGCAGCGGTAAAACCAGTCTCGCGTAAGCGTACGCGTAATGTCGGTCCGGGCCGCTTCATCTCACAATGCCGCTGAATCAAGTATCAACTAGTAACGGCAAGCAATATGTATACACCCACGCCCACAACTCGTTTGTGTTCTACTCGAGATCTCATCTACGCATAGACCTAGCTCATGATGCCACTGTTGGGGAACGTTGCATGGGAAACAAAAATTTTCCTACGCACACACAAGATCTATCCATGGTGATGAGCATCTACGAGAGGGAGAGTGAATCTACATACCCTTGTAGATCGCTAAGCGGAAGCGTTAATAAACGCGGTTGATGTAGTCGAACGTCTTCGCGATCCAAATCGCCGAGCGTCCCGCGATCCAATCACGATCCTTCCGATCTAGTGCCGAACGGACGGCACCTCCGCGTTCAACACACGTACGGCTTGATGACGCCTTCACCTCCTCGATCCAGCGAGCGATGGTGAAGTAGTGGTTGAGTTCCAGCAGCACGACGGCGTGGTGATGGTGGTGAGGAACAATCTCTGCAGGGCTTCGCCAAGCGCTACGGAGATTATGACGGAGGAACTAGAGGGCTAGGGTTGCCGGCACACGGCTTGGGAAATCCTGATGTGTCCCGTGTGCTAGCCCTGCCCCTCTATTTATATGTTGAGCCTTGGGGTCTAAACTTGGAGTAAAAGCCTCCTCCGGGTCGGTTTTGCCCGCACAAGGTCGGTTTGGCCCGCAGGGAAAGAGTCCAACTCGGATCCCTGCCGAACCGCGCACAGCCGCGCACAAGCGGTAGTACCGCTTCACACAAGCGGTAGTACCGCTTGGGCGGTAGTACCGCTTCACACAAGCGGTAGTACCGCTCCGGCGGTAGTACCGCTTCACCAAGCGGTAGTACCGCTTACGCGGCAGCAAAACTACTTTTGCACTTTCCAATACCTTGTGGGCTTTATCCCTTTGGCTCATATAAAGTGTTGCTGCACCCGAACACTTCGGTAAACATCCGGAACCCCTTCCGGTGAACTCCGGAACCCTTCCAGAGATCAAAACACTATTATCACATATATCAATCTTTACCTCCGGACTATTCCGGAGATCCTCGTCATGTCCGGGATCTTATCCGGGACTCCGAACAACTTTCGGTCACCAACATAATAACTCAATTATACTAATCGTCACCAAACGTTAAGTGTGTAGACCCTGCGGGTTCGAGAACTATGTAGACATGACCGAGACACCTCTACGGCCAATAACCAATAGTGGGACCTGGATGCCCATATTGGCTCCTACATATTCTACGAAGATCTTTATCGGTCGAACCTCTATGTCAAGGATTCAGTTAATCCCGTATGCTGTTCCCTTTGTTCTTCGGTATGTTACTTGCCCGAGATTCGATCGTCGGTATCACTATACCTAGTTCAATCTCGTTACCGGCAAGTCTCTTTACTCGTTCCGTAATACAAGATCTCGTGGCTAACACTTTAGTCACATTGCTTGCAAGGCTCATTGTGATGTTGTATTACCGAGTGGGCCCTGAGATACCTCTCCGTCATACGGAGTAACAAATCCCAGTCTTGATCCATGCCAACCCAACAGACACCCTCGGAGATACCTGTAGAGCACCTTTATAGTCACCCAGTTACGTTGCGACGTTTGATACACACAAGGTATTCCTCCGGTGTCAGTGAGTTGCATGATCTCATGGTCAAAGGAACAGATACTTGACATGCAGAAAACAATAGCAATAAACTGACACGATCAAATGCTACGTTTACAGTTTGGGTCTTGTCCATCACATCATTCTCCTAATGATGTGATCCCGTTATCAAATGACATCTCATGTCCATGGCTAGGAAACCTTAACCATCTTTGATCAACAAGCTAGTCAACTAGAGGCTTACTAGGGACACAGTGTTGTCTATGTACCCACACATGTATTTGAGTTTCCAATCAATACAATTATAGCATGGATAATAAACGATTATCATGAACAAGGAAATATAATAATAACCAATTTATTATTGCCTCTAGGGCATATTTCCAACAAGCATGACGGCGACGGAATTCTTTCGGGCCAAGCAGACACCAACCCGTCATACGTCTGAACCTGCACCACCAGCGCCCTATGACGCCGCCGTGACCGCACATACCTTTTCGTTTTAAGTGGAGGCGTGGGTGCAGGCGCGATGCTGCATCAGCGATACGCCCGATTCTCGCGTTCCTCTCAACCTGGCTGAGAAGCCTCTTTTTGCACCAGTCGGGCCAGGCTGAGAAGCCCACACAGGAAACCAAACAGGCCGAATTTTGTATGCCTCATGCGAGCTAGGTGCGAGCCACCCAACCAAACACGCCCATGGAGTACGTGCGCGGTGTGCCAGTGCTTTGAGTCTTTACTAGTACAAATGCCCGTGCGTTGCAACGGACGCAAAAATTTGAACATGCTCTAGGCATTACACAACAGTTCTTACGAAATAAGTTTACACCGGCATAGCATTTTGGACCATAAAATTTGGACGTGAAGAAGCCACCCTAATGGCGTTTGTCAGGACCCAATTCAGCTCCGCACTTTCATCCAATGAAAGAGTAGTTGTGCATGGAATAGTTTTTCAATCTATTTTATTTTTTCTTCTTCAGGAAAATACGGATATTTTTTGAAAATGTGTTTTTTTGTAATTTTTTAGATTTTTTTTGAAAATTGATTCAATTTTTTGATGACGGACATTTTTTTAGAAAATTATATTACATTTGTATTTGTTTCTTGCACTTTTTTGGGCTTGGCCCAAACAGAAGGATTTGACAGACACATACAGACAACACGTACTCTCTCTCTCTCTCTATGTTACTTTAAAAAAAGGAGACACACAAACTCGATATCCCTTCCCGTTCCCCATTCAAATATAGTAGCAGAGTTTATGTGAGCAAAGTAGCATGGTTTATAAAAAACAGTAAAATGAGCAGGACGTTAAGCATCGATCAGGCTGAAGCCTAGCATCATTCAGACAACATATGAGTTAATTGAAATAAGAATCAAGCAAAGCGCCGAAATAAATCGAAACCTAATGTATGTTTCTTCTGCTAAACTTCGGATTGCTTGGAAAGAAAACATTAATACAGCCAACTTGTCATGCTCTGTTTTTCAGGGCTCACTATTTTTAAATGTAGCCAAGACCATAGCTCAATATCATATCCTCACCTTAATACAGCACCAGTTTCCATCAATACGGACAATGCTAACATAAGGGCATCTACGGTCGGGCACCCCAAACCCGTCTCCGACGCCCGGGCGGGCTGCATAGTCACTGACCGATTACAAAATTTTGACCTAGACGGGCTCCTTAAACGGGCCTCAAATGCCCGGACTGATCGGCACCCCTGATATCCAGCTCAAATATGGGGCGGATATGGTGCGCCCGGGCGCGCCCGCCACATGGCACCCGACAGCCCGTCCCTGCCGCAAATTCAACCAAATCAACCAAATCCTTCCTCCTCCTCCCACTGTCCTCCAACATTTCCCGCGCCCGAGCCCTCGCCATCCGCCACTTTAGCTTCCCATCATCACAACCGGTTGCGATCCGCCGTCATAGGTGTCCTCCAAGCCCGTGCCCGACCGACGCGACGGAGACGCAGTCCGCCTCATTCGTCGGCGTCCCTTCCTTGGCTCCGTCTTGCAAGGCGGAGCAGGACGCATACTGCCTAGGCTCGGAGCAAGCGCCATGGACGGCGCCCGGCCAGTGATCCGACAAGTGTGCCATCCGTCACGCTTGGACATTGATTTCATTTTGACATGTCCGGTTTGTTGAACTATGATTTGCTTTGCTTTGTTTCAAACTGTTAAATTCGAACAATTTTTATTGTATGGTCGACGTGCATGCATGATGATCTGCATTTGAGGTATATGTGCAGCACAACATAGAAGGGGGGCATCGGGCGCTGTCTGTGGACGTATAGGGTCCGGATTTGCCAAGTATGTAGATGGATGCTCTAAGCAGAAGGGTTCAGTTTTCAGCTCCTTGGTACTTGTCTATCTATCTAGAAATTACTGGCAGTCAACTGTGAAAATTCAAGACCGAGTACTACGTGGCCTCAACTGTTGTTTTTTTGGTGCAGACAAAATCTTTTTGGTGCAGACAAAATCAACCTGAACAGGCACCGAGCATCAAATCCGGTAAGGTCCACGCACCACCGCAATTTGCATTTTACAATCTTATCAACCTGGAGAGGAGGAGCTCCTCTGTGCCCCAAGCCGCCATGCAACCGCAACACCCCACCTTGGAGCTCGCCTCCTCCGGCCACATCTCTGTCGGCCTCGTGCTCCTCCGCCTCGGTCTGTCCGTCCCGCCGCCGGATCCACGTCGAAGAAGCCGGTCGGCCTCGTGCTCCTCCGCCTCGGTCTGTCCGTCCCGCCGCCGGATCCACGTCGAAGAAGCTGGGTCCGCCGCCCAGACCATCAAACGCTCCTGCTCCTCCGCCTCGATCTGTCCGTCCCGCCGCCGGATCCACGTGGAAGAAGCCGGGTCCGCTGCTCAGAACACCAAATGCTCCTGCTCCTCCGCCTCGATCTGTCCGCCCCACCGCTGGATCCACGTCGGAGCAGCCTGGTCTGCTGTGCCCAGAGCAGCGAGCGCTCGTGTGCTCCTCCGCCTTGATCTGTGATCTGTCCGGCCCGCCACCGGATTCCTGCCGCGTCGTCATGCGGGCGTCTCTTTCCCGTCGTCACGCAGGGTCTTTCTTTTGGTTTCCTTCCAAGATTTG
The DNA here is from genome assembly GCA_039707655.1 of Elymus sibiricus. Classification (NCBI taxonomy): domain Eukaryota; kingdom Viridiplantae; phylum Streptophyta; class Magnoliopsida; order Poales; family Poaceae; genus Elymus; species Elymus sibiricus. Next base: position 469,817,767 of record CM077666.1, read on the forward strand.
TTCTTCGTGTCTCTCTGCTTTCGAGCTGGGCACATATCTCATCCTTTTTTGGTCGTTGCCTTGGCTATTTGATTCTTGAAAACGAACGTATATAACATAGTAGGATTTGATTGAAAGGAGCAAGGTGGGACTATTAGGTACATGCATATAAGGAGCAAATTCTGGCCCATGTGACGATGTAGGAAGCCGGACACCGGACGAACGAAACTGGCGAGCGAGGTGGACCGACGGACGATTTTTGTAGTGCGGGTTGATTCTAAGAACGGCTAGGGACTTTTCAGTAAAAATAATGACGGTGAACCCGACGGAAGCACTGCGTGCTTTATTAGTATAGCAAAAAGGCCCGTGCGTTGCAACGGGTGAAAATCAATATCACACGCCCTTGCCAGAAAAGTAGCCGGGACGATGCAAAAACTCTCAGGATTTTGTACCTAGCGTCCGCATTATACGTGCCCTAACCATGTTTCAAGTGGCAAAAAATACTTGAAAAAGGCCCGTGCGTTGCAACGGGTGAAAATCAATATCACACGCCCTTGCCAGAAAAGTAGCCGGGACGATGCAAAAACTCTCAGGATTTTATATCACACGCCCTTGATCATCTCCATCCATATGGCACGGAGCCTCCCAAAGCTCACAAGCAAATGAGCAATCGCGTCCAGACAACATATGTTTGTTCCGTTGTGAACATCTTATCGTGGAGATGAAGAGGCTCCTCGGTCTGCATGGGTTTGTTCGAGCGTAATAAAATAAAGTTGCTCGTAACCTAGCTAATATTGATTGCTAGGTAGAACCGCTAGTTGGTTGCACCGGTTTCAACCAGTGTATCTAAGTTCGTTTAGCGTACTATAACACTATTACATTTATCCCGCGAATAAATATTTTTGTTGGCAATTGATGCAGGCAAGCAGCTGGTTGAAACAACCGACAATGAGACCGATAGCAACAATGATGTCTTGCAGAGGACGTCAAGGAAGTGAAAAAAATAAAAAGCGCATAGCCATGAATAGATAGAGCGCTTTTTCTCTCCTTCATTTCTTAAACAAAGCGGCAAAAAAGTGAATAGTCCACAGAAACTACCACACGCACTCAACACAAAGTCTTAGTACGTGAAGCAGGCTCATTGTGAGTTTTATTTACAGTAATCAGTGCCCTTTTTTCGTTCATTTACCAACGTGTAGCCCGTTTTAATATGCACAGATTGATTGAATGAAATGTGTCCTGTCTCCCATGCAACTCTACGGTTGTTTCTCTTTCCTTCTTTTATTTTCATATATAGAAGGCCTCATTTTCCTTCCTTATTTCTCTCTTCCATTTTATTAGACGCAGCACATATATATAAGGCCTCCTCTTTCTTTTCTCTTTCCATCCCTTTCTTTCCTTATTTCTGTGACCTTGCTTCTCTTTCCTTCTTTTACTTCTCGTGTAATTAGCCTCATCTCATCTCATCCCTTTTTCCCTTGGTGATGTAGTCCAGCTCATAGGCCTATTTAAATTAGCGGAATTTAATTGAAAGGAGCGAGGCGGGACTAAAGTGTAGATCAGGGCCAGCTCGGCCCATGCGAAAAGTAGCAATTGTGTTGGTCGCGTGGCAGCCCCTCAGGAAAGCTGGACGTGTGGCCCATGATTCGAGTGGTGAATATAGCACGAGAAGTTTCTTGCTTTTGCACGAGCACCAGCTGGCTGAGTTGGCTAGCAGCTGCGTGCTCTTTCCTAGACAACCCAAGTTCGAGTACGCACTTAGCAATTTTTTTGGCGTTCGAAGAAAAAAAAACTTAGGGACAGACGAAAAAAAGTTCCAACGAAAAAAAAAAACATCTAATCGCGGGACGAAACCAAGAATATCACCTTGCTTTATTAGTAGGTATAGATATAGATGACAGTTGGGCCCGTTACTTTTTTTCGAATTAAGGAGCTGTTGGCTCCACATTTTTCATTGCAGAGACAGTTGGGGCCGTGTTCTCTGTGACGTCAAAAATGTTGCAGAGGCATTTTTCATCAACAAAGTTTTCCACCCACCGATGTGCACTGTGAGAAAGAGTTTTTTTAAGAGAAATTTACTAAAATTGATTTGACGGTCACCCGAAAAAATGTTGCAGCCTCGCTTCCAAGATGTGTTTTTTTTTCCCTTTTTGCGTTTGCTTGGCAGGTTGTCTGAATTTGCAATCTGTGTTAGTCGACTTCCCAGGTGTGGCCCTGAGACCGAGAGTGACCCAAAGCCGAGGACGATGCCGCATCGGGTCACCGGTGGAGGGGAGTCAGAGATTTGATGGTTTGGGCAGGAGAGAGGGTTGCCGCTGTTGGAGGAAAACAGCTTTGGAGGACAATGTTGTTGGTTGCGGGTGGTGCTGGCAGGCAGCACGGCCGATGGCAAAGGACGACAGGAGGAAGGAGAAAGAATAGTAGGCGATGGATTCAAATCGGATGGCTAAAATAAAATTGACGAACGCTTTTTTTTTCAACTTACATATAGCTAGTCCCTTAGTTTTTCCCGACTCCTAACACTATGTTATTGGCTTAAAATTGAGCATCGAGAGGATAAAAACACGATGAGCACACCCCGGTCTCTGTGTAGCTCCGATACAATTAGTCAACACCAACACACGCAAACAAAAAACATGCTAGCAAATAGCAAAGTTATATAAGATCAAAGCTATGTGTATGCGAGGGAAAAAAACCAAAGCGATCAGATCTATGATTGGCAAACCACAGCAATGACCATATCCGCACCAACCATCTCATGACACCACATGGACGACGAGGATCTTCAACAGCAACACATTCAGAAAGGGAGAGCAGCGCTCAAACGCCTCCGTCACCGGTCCAACCACCCAAGGTCAAAATCTAGATTGTCACCTTGAAGAACATGTACGAACATATTTGAGCAATGCCTTCAAGAAGATAACGACGTAAAAACATCGCCATTGCCAGCTATAACCAACACAAACCAGACCTAAGCTTTCACTCGGAGCTCGAGACCGGGTGCTCGAGTAGCACCACCATCGACGTCACTCACGTGTTGTCGCCACAACCTTTTCGCGATCCCTACAGTTACATGTTATGTGCGACCGCCGCCGCTGCACAACCATCTCTTTACGTCAAGTCGTCTATAGTTTGCATCTCATCGCAAAGTCAACCACCGGATTTGGAGGAAGGAACCCTCACGAAGACCTTTCGATGGCCATTGCCCGCCGCTAGTCTGACATGCAGCACCAGGAGGGGCGTCGGCTGCGGCCACCCCCACCTCGGATGGCGACCCCGATCCTATCCCAGATCTGGGCAGGGGCGGCTTCGGGCTGTGCTCCCCGTCCATGGGCGGGACAAGATGGCTCTTAGCCCTCCTGGCCTCGTCCGCCCCGCCCCAGGCCGGCAAGCAGATCAACAACCGCAGAGCAGCAGCGCTCAGCGACGTCACATCTGGCTAGGGTTGAAGAAGCACGATAGGAGGGGGTGGAGGAAGAAGACAACCCCCCCCCCCCCCCCCCCCCCCGCCAACAGCCGCACGGTGGTTTGCCTGGCGACGGCCTGGAAGAGGAGCGGGGAGGAGGTGGCCCTGCAGTGGAATATGGAGGCGCCGCCCGTGTCACACGGGGAGATCGACACGGGGGCCTCGGGCTCCTTCATTTTTTTCCCTCTCTTTATTGAACAAAAAGTCATCTATAATAATACCTAAATAATTGATCCCCACTAACTCTAATTCTCTCAACATGCAGCCCTCCACATCAGCAAATGTGCCATGTAATCATTCACTAAAACTATTTTGTAGCACATGCATACCCTAATTTAATTGTTCCCTCTCCAATGGTCTAGCGTACATGTATACTCTTTGTTCAGACACAATTACTTCCGATTAATCTTTAAAATCCCGCAGTAACGCACGGGAAATCACCTAGTTATAAAGAGTTTTTCAGATACACTTCGGAGTTACATTGTGCATGATGGAATCATAAGAAGAAGCACACAATTGACATCCTATGGCTATGTACATCTGCAAAAAGTTAACGATACAACGAAAAGTTAGAGGCATGATGTCTCTACTTTCGTTAGGGCATCTCCAATGCCGACCCGCGAACCTCCCGCAACTGTCCGGACCGCGCTGTCCGGACCGCGGAAGCCATCCAACGCGATCCTGTATCGGTCCGCGGCATGGTCCGGACGTGTTTTCTCCCGCAAACCGGAGACAAATGTGGGGGGGGGGGGGGGGGGGGGCGGCTTTGCGGGAGTCCGGACACGCGAAACGTCGCTCTCTGCCCCCTGGCCCACCCAAAAGGAAGGCGGAGCCCGCGCTTTTGGAGCATCCGCATTGTTTCCGCGCCAAAATCCCCCACTCTCTTCTTCCATTCCCCGCCGCTCTCCGCCCAATTCCCGCTCTTTCCTCCCACCCTCTCCTTCCTTCCTCCACCGACGCATGGAACCGTCGGAGAACCCGTCGGAGATGGAACCGGCGGAGGTGCCGGAGGATCCGACCATCACGCTCGCCTGGAAGATCAGCTCGCCTACGCGGTAAAATCGCCGCGTCAAAGCGAGGGATGCAAAGGAGGAGAAGCTCAAGAAGCGGTTGGCCGCCGGCGGGCCTGGTGCTGGTGTTGGGCGTGGCGGCTGTGGCGGCCGTGGGGGACGTGGTGGCCGTGGCGGACGCCAGCAGACGGGCGCGCCCACAGTACAGACGGCGCAGTGGCCGGAGAATTACAAGCCGCCGTACTACTACGCCGCCAAGCAGCACGGAACCCCCGCCGGTACGGTTCCTTACATCGTCTACGTTAACACGTCGCCGCTCTTCTTCGAGTATGCTTCGCCGCAGCTCGTCCGGGCGCGGACGGCGGGCGGGGACCAGATGGGTGCCCGCACACTGTTCGCTGCAATGCCTAGAGCGGGGGAGCCGGCGTACGACGCCGAGGACAGGGAGATGCTGGACATTATCCACGACGGAGGTGAGGGAGGAGGAGGGGGCTATGAGGACGGGCAGGTGGAAGACTCAGATCCCACCCAGTCCGGCAACTACCACCAGCAGCAAACCTACACCCAGACGGCCACGCAGCAGTCCTACACCCAGACCGGCGATGGCACACAGCAACAGTAGTATTGGGCCGCCGGAGGGCAGCAGCCGAAGGGGGAGGAGGAGGAGGAGGAGGACGGCAAGGACGATGATCCGGATGATACAGCCGGCGATCCGAAGAAGAAGGGTAGAGGAGAAAGCTTCAACATGCGGGAGGACGAGCTGTTGTGCGATGCATGGTTGGCCACTAGCATTGATCCGATCCAAGGCACGGAGCAAAAGAGCACAACCTTTTGGAGGAACATTCTCATATGGTTCCATGAACACAAGCATTTCACGCCCTACTCCGACGCGATCATCCGCAATCGTGAATGGAAGTCCCTCAACCATCGATGGTACACCATCCAAGAGGCCGTGTCCAAGTATTGCGGGCACTTGAAGCAGCTCATCACACGGTGGCCAGGCGGTGCTCAAATCACCGAGCAAGTAAGTTGATGACTAGCCGGACATGCATTCTTTTATTGCTCACTAGCCGGATATGCATTCTTTTGTTGCTCACTTGCTGGATATGCTTAGTTTTGTGGATCACTACCCGGAGATGCATAGTTATGTTGATCACTAGCCGGAGATGCATAGTTTTGTTGATTACTAGCCGGACATGCATTGTTTTGTTGCTCACTAGCCGGATATGCAGTCTTTTGTAGCCTACTCGTGCTTGTTTGGTGTACAAGAAGTTGGAGAAGAAGTCCTTCACCGTCATGCATTGTTGGTTGAAGTTGAATGGGCAACCGAAGTGGAACCTTTTCATTGCCAAGACCGCCGCCAAGCCAACGAGGAAGAAACCGGTGACACTACCGACCCAACCCAAGAACCGCCGAAGAAGATTAGAAGAAATTTACGGGGGAAGAAGTGGGAGGAGGAGAGGGCGAAGCAAGAAGGTGCGGCGGCCAAGCTGACGGAGAGGTTCGAGAACATTTTGGCGAAGAAGGAGGAGGCATGCATGAAGCGCTCGGACATTAAGGAGGATAAGAAGGCGGAGAGGTTCAAATTGTTGATGGAGGCGACGGACAAGAAGCTCAAGCTCGAAGAGAGGAGGGCCATGATCGAAGAGAGGACGGCCGCGCTCGAGGAAAAGAAGGCCGCGCTCGAGGAAAAGAGGGTGAAGATCGCCACCAATGAGGATGAAGCCAAGATGTTGACCTTGAATGTGGACTCTTTGGATGCCGACACAAGAATGATCGTGCAATCCGTCCGCTATCAGATGTTCCAGCGGCAGAAAGATCAGTTGGCGGCGGCGGCGAATGAGGACGAGGCGGAGGGGGACGCAGAGGGGGACGCGGAGGAGGATGCGGAGGCTGTCTACGCGGCGGCAACGGCACCCCCTTGATCGGGGAGCAGACGGCGGGCATTGCCGGCCGGCAGGGCAGAGATGCACGGACTGCCGGACTGATGTTCTTTTGGATTCGGGCATGTAAAAACTAAGCATACTTGCCTCTTTTTGTTTGTGATCGGGCATGCCATCCGGCGCTTGTGTGATCCGGCGCGTTGTGTGGATCGGAGCACATTTGAATTTGAATTTACTGACGGACATATATATGATAGCGTTGGATGACGGCCTCCCGCATCCATGTCCGCGGACTGGTCCCCCTGTCCGCGGACATACACGGGAGGGTCGCCGTTGGAGATGCCCTTATATGGCAGTGTGAATTGCTGGATCGGCTAGCTAAGAACAAGTGATCTTTTTTTTTTTTTTTGAAATGTAAGAACAAGTGATCTTGCTGTGCCGTGGCCCGACACGAAACGGTTTAACTTCCCTTTTCTCGCGTTGTGGTCCTTGATCGATCTCCTCCATGGGCCATGGCCCATGAGGACGTATCCGTCCTGTGGTTACATATCGCTGCCGGTGCGGCTGGCCACACGTCAATTCCATTTCACGAGAAAAGGTCAACTCTGTTTCTCAAAAAAAAAGAGAGAAATGGTCAACTCCACATCGGTCGTCTCCCCCGACAGACACCCCACCCCACCCCACCCGCACGTCATTGTCATCTCGTCTCGTCGTCGTAGACCCTCTTGCCGCCACACACAACACAAAACGAGCCTCAGTTAAGTAGCAGCGACGTGCGTCTGTACGTGGTTCCATCGTGGATCCATGGGAACCGCCCACGCTCAAGTTCTGCTCTGACCTATACGCGCACGTGCACTTCTGTTTAGATACGATCGATACGTACGACCTCACCTGCTACGGCCCTCTCCGGCTGTCTACGTACGTACTCGCTCCTTTTCATCATCGTAATAAACACAACGCATCTTAATTAGATTATATATATTCCACCCTTTACAGGAACACACGTAGTTATGTGCATTTTAGTTATGCAGAGGTCGGGTGTTACTCACAATGCTTTATATCCGCTTGATGCTCTATTTTAAGATAATAAAATTATTCTTTATCAGAAAAAAAGAACACGCATATAGTTTAGCAAAAACCTGATACTACGTTCATCCACCAACAAATTTTTATGACTTCTCTATGTTCCTCCACGTCTGGATGAGCACACTTCGCTACGGTCGAATATAATATACGGAGTATGTTCTAAGGGCATCTTCAATGCTGACCCATAAACTGGGCACCGCATTCGTTCGCCGACCGGGGAACCAGTCATCAGACATTGATCCGAGAGCCATCCAAAGTTATCCGCATACATTTTAAACCCCATTTTAAGAAACTGGACGAACTACATGCAAAGCGGAGCACATTCATTATATTTTGGACATTTTCGTTTAAAAAATGGCGGCCGGACCTAAACCTAGCTTACGGCGGCTCCCCTCATCCACTTTCTGTTTATTCCGCCTTGGCGACCACGTCGTTAATCTGCCGTCTCCATGAGCGACGGGGGCAAGACCCGTGAAGTGAAGGTGTGGTCGCCGGCAAGGAAGAGTAAAACATGAGAGACGGACCGGCCCACTTGGGACTCGAGGCCCCGCCGCCTCCCATGTTCTACTCCTCGGTGTCCGCAACCCGTCTGTCGCCAGTGGACGTGAGGTCGATGATGGATGTGGACGTGCCCTCACTGTCCTCGTGCCACCGGAGCGCCTGAAAGTTCGGTGGCGGCGCGTAGGACGCGCAGCTGATGGCGTTCTCGTCTTCGATCTCCTGCGCCGCCAGTGTCGCCTTCACAATTTTTCTATATGACAACAACAAATTCTATAGACGTAATATGCACCATTTATCATTTGAATATCCAATTATGTATTTATTTAAGTTTGCTCTTAAATAAAATGGCCACAAACAATATAAGAAGTACATTAGTAAGTTTAACAGCGTGTGCCCGAAGCTACACGCTGCTAATGTCGACACTAGTAGCGTTTGGTAGTTAAGAAACGTTGCTGGGATGATTTCGACGTTGTAGGAGTTTAAGGTCAACTATTTGTCTTTTGCCTTCCAATTTATATCAACAAATAGTTTAAGTACATACTTAACTGTTTTTTCTTTTGCTTTCCAACTTTTATGAACAGATAGTTTTCCTGTGTACTACAAAACAAAAACACAACAACTTAATGTATAGCAAGGGTTTTTAAATATAAAATATAAATTACACATAATAAACTTAGCAGCGCACAAGACTAGATCGATATCTGCTAGTACTGAAGATACGTGCGACGTTCCGGTACACCGAACGCTTCTAGGTCTGTATGGCTGGTACGCTGGCATGATGCACCACACTAGCAGCGTTCTATTTTCCCAAACGCTGCCAGTAGTTCTGATTCTGCAACGTTCGCTTGGTGGCCGAACGCTGCTGATAATTTGGAAAAATATTTGCCGCGTGCGGTTTTGCTCACACGCCGCCAGTAGCAAAATCCTATAAGGGGTTTTCTACTAGTGAGTGCAAAACTTACACTTCCCAGGCCACCGACCCACCTATTGTAAGAACTTGGCCTCTTTTTTGGTTGATCATGCTCCTATGGGCTATTATAACACAAGCAAAGAGGAAAGTCATATGGAATAACCCCTTTTGAAGAAAATCTAGGGTTAGACGGGGCCCGCCGAACAGGGGCCGCATGAAATCACGCGACCAAGGGTTGGAAATACTCCTCATTTTGTATGGGGTCCTAAGACATGGGTACACTAGGGTGGTGTGGAGATTAGAAAGACAATACGCAATTTTAATGTGGTAAAGAGAGGGCAGGAAATAAAGGGGATAAAAAGGGCGGGGAGAGATTGGCGGGTGCGAATGAGTGAGAAAGAGAGGGGAAAGAAAGATATTACAATTAAAAATACAAATATAATAATATACTTTGTGTATTATCGAATGGAAAAAAAAGAAAAAAAGAAGTTAAAAGTATAAGCCGAGTGTTATATATCGGATACTCGGCTTCCCTTTACCTGATTTAAAAAACTAAAAGGGAATAAGTAAGCCATGCCGTCTGAGAGCCTCAATTGCTGGGAGGAAGGCCACGTAGCATGCATGTACTTTGCCCAGCTACAAGAGTAAGATGAGTGTTTTTTAATTCCAATACCAAGCGCTTTTATAAGCCGAGCGCTTTTAGGGAGCACTCGGTTTATACTCTTCTTTACTGAGAGATTAGAAGTTGACAAATGTTTTATTGGGTGCACTCTCCTTATACTGGTGTATGTATGCCGAGTACCCGACAAATAACACTCGGATTAGGTCCAAACACTTGGCAGTGAGTTTTTTTTCCTATAGTGGGGCCTATATGGTAGTGATGGTTGCACATGGGCATTTTGTACTGAAGCATCCGAAAATAATACTAGTATGTATCGATTGTTCATTTCCGTTTCTTTGTTTTTTCTTGTGTTTTTATTCTTTCTACATTTCATTTTGATGATTTGTTTTTATTTTTTAGTTTTTGCCTTTTATTTCCCTTTCTTTCTTAGGAAACGTGAAATATTTTGTAAAAATAACTTTTTCTTTTAATTATTATGGAGCATTTAACTTGTATTCAAATAAGATGAGTTTTCATTTCAGCTTTTTACTGCATCATTTTATTATTTTATTACTTCTTATTTATTATGTACTCCGTCCCAAATCACTTGTCTTAGATTTGTCTAGATACAGATATATCTAAACATTTAGTGTTAGATACATCTGTATCTAGATGAATCCAAAAACGTAATTTGAGACGGAGGTTGTTTTATTTTCTCATTTCTTATAAAACTATAATTGTAGTTCTCGTTGGCTAAGGCATTGCTAACCAAGGTGTAAGTGTGGATTGAGTATGAAAGAAGTGTTTTTGCTACTGTCAAAGGGTGGTTTTGATTTTCTTGGTATTCTGATCCATGTTATTTGGTGATGCGCATTGTCCAAATTACTCTGGAAAATTGTATCCTTCGATTCACAGCTTCAATGATATATTGCTGTAAAATATTATATAATATTTAGAACAAAAGTATTAATGTCCAATGATTATGTTGCTCAGAAATAACAAAAAATATAGTATTACAAAGTACTTTTAACAAAAAAAATTAGTGATATACTGATTTGTTTCTCATTATACACATATTTTATTGCTTATTAGAAATAGCTTCGAAGACACCAACCAAAATAACTTGCAATCAACTTTAAAAAAAAACTTGCAATCCGGCATGACCGCTAGATCATTGTGATGACTCTCGTAACTGGTTCTGGTGCGCCGCCTCCAACACCCCGCCTTGCATCACATACATCTTCTCCTTCCCTTAGCTAACTAGTTAGCGTGCACGTGCAATGCACGTATTCCTTACAAAAAAAAACATGTTCATCTTAGTTAATAGGCAAACATTCAACAAAAATAAATATTAAAAGTTTAGTGATGTACTACTAAATATTAGAAAAATCAATAGATCGTAATAATGCACTAATAATGAACTAATGATTTTCTTTTGGCACATGAATAATGATTAAATTTGTTGTATTCAATGGAGGAGATTTCCTATACGGAGAAGAGTCACGAAATATGCAAACTTCCGATGCAAAAGTTATATAGTGACACTTTTGAGCGACATTGTTGTATTCTGTAGCTATATTATTCTTCCACAAATAGGGATGCACATCCCCAAGTAAGAGCATCTAGAGACGAACCTAACTAATCAGTCACTCCTCAAACTTCTGCTTCCATAACTGGGTACCTCATTAGCAAATCCTCAAATCCATACAACCACATGCAACGTAAACTTAACTCTATGTAAATACATCTCGATCACACACATAGCGCCCGGCTACTTAATCATGCATGCCATCGGACTACCAAAAATTGGCATGCTCTGCTACATCATACATGCCATCGGACTACCAAAAATTGGTATGTTCTACATACTAAAGCTATGGAAAAAGATCATCCATGGCTGCCCTTGCCCTTGCCGTCGCCCTTGCCGTCTTTGTCGCGGAAGTAGCGGTCGAAGACGCAAAATGGATCGAGCCGGATCTGCTCACTGCCGGAGCTGTCCGACCCGTCACTACCCTCCTCCTCTTCTTTGGGGGGTAGTTCAGTCATGGTAGAGACCACCCGGTTTTGTTCCCGGGCGAGGGTGCGCGTCGTCCTCCTTTGCCGCTACTCGAGGATGTGGGCACAGATGACTTCCTCATCGAAGGCGGCGTGTGACTCTGCCTCCGCCGCCTCGGCCTCGAGGCCTGCCGCAGCCTCGCGCGCCCTCTACCTCGCACGGCGGGCATGTCGCACCATAGCACCGGACAGCCCGTGACACATGCCGACGTTGACCTCCAACTCGGAGTTCCACTAGTAGAAAACAGGGCATTGGTTTTTGCCAAATCAGAGCAACAGTCCCGGTCGACTTACGAACCGGGACTAATGCGTGCATCAGTCCCGGTTCGAGCGGCCAGAGACGCCGGCCGGGCCTCGGCAGGCACCAGTCCCGGTTCCAGCCACCAACCGGGACTAAAGGGCCTCGCTCCTGGCGCAACCCCTTTAGTCCCGGTTGGTGTCTGGAACCGAGACTAAAGGGTAGGCCATTAGTCCCGGTTTTAGACACAAACCGGGACTAAAGTTTTGCCTATATATATCGATCCCCCCCCCCATCTCCTCTGTTTTTTGGCCGTGGAAGAGTGGAGGTGTGGGCTACTCTGTTTTTTGCCTATATATGCACATGAGGTGTTCGATGAAATGCCGGAGCCACACTTAAGCTTTCTCCTCTGTTCTTCCTCCAAGCTCGACCTCCAAGCTCCATTTTCCCCAAGATTTGTCTAGGTTTGGCGGTGCACCAACTATCCAAGTGTTCTAAAAAGGTTAGCAACTTCATCCTTTCATCTCTCACTGCTAGTTTAGCTCATTTCAAATGCTCTAGAAGTAGTGTGGTTTGTGGGTTTTAGTGGAGGTGTGTATGTGTGAGTTTATTTGATTTAGATGCACAATTTGAGCTCAAATTAACTTCTTAGTTTGCACATGTGTAGGGTGCCGTCCCGTCCCTGTCCTCACCGCCGTCGATCGCCCGCGCCGATCTCGTCGCCGGCACCACCGTGGTGAGCTTAAATTAACTTCTTAGTTTGCACTTCTTAGTTTGCACATGTGTAGAGAGCTATATGTTGTTCTATGAGAACTATGTATGAACTTTATGTATTTTTTTCTTTCAGTAATAACATTTGATCACTACTGTACTTTAGTTTTAATGTGATGATGAACTTGTATTAATTTGTTCATTTCTCTATTCATGATGTTCTGTAATGGTTTTTGATATACTTAATTATATAATGCACGCAGATGAACCGGCAATGGATGTACGGTGACCGACGCACCTCCGACTACATTACGGGCCTGCATAATTTTCTCGATGTGGCTGAGGCAAACAAGCAGAATGGTTTTATATATTGTCCATGTACTGTCTGTGACAATACGAAGGATTACTCTGACTCGAAAACCCTTCACTTCCACCTGCTTAAGAACGGTTTTATGCCACACTATAATGTTTGGACCAAGCACGGAGAAAGAGGGGTTATGATGGAAGACAACGAAGAAGAAGAGGATGATGACAACTATCCTATGTTCCCTGAATACGGTGATACTGCAACGGGGGAAGCTGAAGATCAAGAGGCACCAGATGTGCCCGATGATGATCTTCGCCGGGTCATTGTTGATGCACAGAGAGGATGCGAAAGTGAAAGGGAGAAGTTGAAGTTCGATCGCATGTTAGAGGATCACAAAAAAGGGTTGTACCCTAATTGCGAAGATGGCAACACAAAGCTCGGTACCGCACTGGAATTGCTGTAATGGAAGGCAGAGAATGGTGTATCTGACAAGGGATTTGGGAAGCTACTGAAAATAATGAAGAAGAAGCTTCCAAAGGATAACGAATTGCCTGATAGTACGTACGAAGCAAAGAAGGTTCTCTGCCCTCTAGGATTAGAGGTGCAGAAGATACATGCATGCCCTAATGACTGCATCCTCTACCGCGGTGAGGAGTACGAGAATTTGAATGCATGCCCGGTATGCGGTGCATTGCGGTATAAGATCAGACGAGATGACCCTGGTGATGTTGAGGGCGAGCGCCCCAGGAAGAGGGTTCCTGCCAAGGTGATGTGGTATGCTCCTATAATACCACGGTTGAAACGTCTGTTCAGAAACAAAGAGCATGCCAAGTTGTTGCGATGGCACAAAGAAGACCGTAAGAAAGACGGGAAGTTGAGAGTACCCGCTGATGGGTCGCAGTGGAGAAAAATCGAGAGAAAGTGGCCGGACTTTGCAGGTGACGCAAGGAACTTATGGTTTGGTTAAGTGCAGATGGCATTAATCCTTTTGGGGAGCAGAGCGGCAATCATAGCACCTGGCCTGTGACTCTATGTATCTATAACCTTCCTCCTTGGTTGTGCATGAAGCGGAAGTTCATTATGATGCCAGTGCTCATCCAAGACCCTAAGCAACCCGGCAACGACATTGATGTGTACCTAAGGCCATTAGTTGAAGAACTTTTACAGCTATGGGACATAAAAGGTGTACGTGTGTGGGATGAGCACAAACAGCAGGAATTTGACCTACGAGCGTTGCTGTTTGTAACCATCAATGATTGGCCTGCTCTTAGTAACCTTTCAGGACAGACAAACAAGGGATACCACGCATGCACACACTGTTTAGATGAGACCGAAAGTATATATTTGGATAAATGTAAGAAGAATGTGTACCTGGGACATCGTCGATTTCTTCCGACCAAGCATGCCTTAAGAAAGAAAGGCAAGCATTTCAAAGGTGAGGCAGATCACCGGAAGAAGCCTGTCCTCCGTACTAGTGATGATATACTTGATATGGTCAAGGATTTACAAGTAATCTTTGGAAAGGGTCCTGGCGGACAATCTGTTACGAATGACGCTGACGGACACGCACCCATGTGGAAGAAGAAATCTATATTTTGGGACCTACCCTATTGGAAAGACCTAGAGGTCCGCTCTGCAATCGACGTGATGCACGTGACGAAGAATCTTTGCGTGAACCTGCTAGGCTTCTTGGGCGTGTATGGGAAGACCAAAGATACACCGGAGGCACGGGAGGACCAGCAACGTATGAACGAAAAAGACGGCATGCATCCAAAGCAGTATCAAGGTCCTGACAGCTACGCTCTTACCAAAGCAGAGAAGGAAATCTTTTTTGAATGCCTGCTCAGTATCAAGGTCCCGTCTGGCTTCTCGTCGAATATAAAGGGAATAATAAATATGGCAGAGAAAAAATTCCAGAACCTAAAGTCTCATGACTGTCACGTGATTATGACGCAACTGCTTCCGGTTGCATTGAGGGGGCTTCTACCAGAAAATGTTCGATTAGCCATTGTGAAGCTATGTGCATTCCTCAATGCAATTTCTCAGAAGGTAATCGATCCAGAAATCCTACCAAGGTTACAGAATGATTTGGTCCAATGTCTTGTCAGTTTCGAGTTGGTGTTCCCACCATCCTTCTCCAATATTATGACGCACGTCCTAGTTCACCTAGTCGACGAGATTGCAATTCTGGGTCCTGTATTTCTACACATTATGTTCCCCTTTGAGAGGTTCATGGGAGTCTTAAAGAAATATGTTCGTAACCGTGCTAGGCCAGAAGGAAGCATCTCCACGGGCCATCAAACAGAGGAGGTCATTGAGTTTTGTGTTGACTTTATTCCTGACCTTAAGCCGATTGGTGTTCCTGAATCGCGGCATGAGGGGAGACTGGGTGGAAAAGGCACGCTAGGACCGAACTCAATAATATGTAGGGACGGGCATTCTTGGGCGCAAGCACACTACACAGTTCTACAGAATTCTACCTTGGTGGCCCCGTATATCAATGAACACAAGAATATTCTACGCTCCAAACACCCGGAGCAGTCTGACGACTGGATTACATGTGAACACATGGGGACTTTCGACGGTTGGTTGCAAACACATCTCATGGGTAACACCACTGTTGGAGATGAGCTGTACTTGTTGGCTAGGACACCATCTTTGACTGTATTGACTTTCCAAGGGTACGAGATAAATGGGAATACATTTTTCACGATTGCCCAAGATAAAAAGAGCACCAACCAAAACAGTGGTGTCCGCTTTGATGCAGCAAACACCAATAGGGCAAAGGACACATATTATGGTTACATACAGGACATATGGGAACTTGACTATGGACGTGATTTTAAGGTCCCTTTGTTTCGGTGCAAATGGGTCAATCTGTCAGGAGGCGGGGTACAGGTAGACCCGCAGTACGGAATGACAACAGTGGATCTCAACAATTTTGGGTACACAGACGAACCATTCGTCCTAGCCAATGATGTGGCACAGGTTTTCTATGTGAAGGACATGTCTACCAAATCAAGTAAAAGAAAAGATACGGAAGCGAATACATCATACGATGAGCCAAAGCGCCACATAGTTCTTTCAGGGAAAAGAAACATTGTGGGAGTGGAGGACAAGACAGACATGTCAGAAGATTATGAAAAGTTTCATGAAATTTCTCCCTTCAGAGTGAAGACTGACCCAACCATCCTGTTAAATGATGAAGATTATCCATGGTTACGGCGCAATAAGCAAGGGACACACGCGAAGAAATAGTTTTATACCCCAAGATCCCACTCTGGGATGTGACCGGCTTCACCGCCATCACTTTCTCTCTAGTGTGAGTTTCCAGACTTATAGCTGGAAAGTGCCACTTCGGACAAACCGGAGGGAATCTTTGTAATAGTTAGGGTATATATATATATGTGTTTTGGCATTTGAAACGCGAAGGAACGCTATTTTTCTTGCATTTATTGATTTTTTTGACCTAAATGACCCTGAAATTGAAAAGCACTACAAATGAACTCTGAAAAGGTTGAAACTTGGCATGGTATCATCATTTCACCCACATAGCATGTGCTAAAAAGTTGAGAGGGTTACGGCAAAAACTGGATGCACTTCGTGTACAAACTGGACAATCTCTTTCGAAGTATCAGGGTTTCGGACGAAAACTCATCTGTTACAAAGGTATTTTATTTTTTTAAACTTATTTTAACTCCAGACTTTTTGTGCGTTCAATATGCACCATTCAAAGCCACGTCATGAGCTTCTCCTCCCGAGAGCAAGTCCAACCGTGGTCGCCGGAGCAAGTCCAACCGTGGTCGGGAGCACTCCTCCCGAGAGTGGTGGAGAGCCATGCGGACGTCCATATCCTCCTCGTCTTTGCACCGGATGAGGTCCCAGTCGACGGATCGGGAGATCCCCACGTCGGATCAGCTGCCCGTCGTGCCGGGGAATGCCTGAGATCGCCGGAACGGAGCTTGGGGGTGGAGTAGAGTGGTTAGGGTTTCGTCTGTGATGCAGATAGAGACGAATATATGTGGGGCCTGGGTGCACTAGCATGGGGAGGATCTGATGTGGCGGACACGCCTGGTAGCGTCCGCGCCTCCCCATATCCGCCCCAGATATGGGCCGGATATCAGAGGTGCCGGTCAACCTGGACGTATATGGACGGTATGAGTGGTGCCGTTGGGTCAAGATTTTGTGACCGGTCATTGACCAGGCCGCCCGCCTAGGCGTATAGGGAGGATTTGAGGAGTCCGACTATAGATGCTCTAAGGGAATTTGGTTTGTCCATACACTCCATTTTCCAACAACTCAAAATGATATTTAAATGTTTCAATAAAACTAATTTATTCTATATATACATGTAGATGTTATCTACGTGTCTATAAAAAATCATTAGATAATACAAAGATTTGTAGGCTAAGCAAAGGAAATAGGAATTTGTGGTTCAAAGAAACAAAAAATAACTCCTTTTGGGCAACACATTTTTTTTCTACATACACCACATGCATACATACTACACATCCATCGAGCGGTTGGGTCGGGAGCGGCATGCGATGGGAGAGACGGGCATGCGTGGCGGGGCGCATGCGCAGGTTTGACGGCGGGCGCGCGATCATGGGGATATGGTGCAGATTATTTTTTTTACATAAGCGGAGGCAGTTTTGAGCAAGTGCGGTGGTGGGAGGTGTGTGGCACATGATTTTTGGCTAATGTGGCACGTGATATATGACGTGACGATTTGTTTCCTAATGAAGATGTAATTAAGGTGCAATGATTCCTAATTAAGGTGTTCTGGAGATGATACGTGATATATGGTGTGACGATTTGTTTCCTAATGAAGGTGTAATTAAGGTACAATGATTCCTAATTAAGGTGGTGTGGAGATGATTAAAATTAATTAGGCTGTGTTTGGTTGAGCTGCAGATTCTGTAAAAGCTGCTGTGAGCTGTGAGCTGTGAAAAAGCTGCTGTGAACTTTTAGCTGTGGAAAAGCTGGAAGCTGTTTGGCTGAAACGGCTGTTTGGCTGAAACGACTGTGAAACACAACGAAGAGGTATGACTTACCAGTGGCATTGATGGGTAAATACTACTCGGTTTTAGGGGACAGCCAAAAATGGTTGGTTTAGAAGCTGAGAAGCTGAGAAGCTGAAAAGTTGGGGTATCCCAGCTTCAAAATTTACACTACAGAGAAGCTGCAGATTCTCAAAAGCTGCTTTGTAAATTTACCCATTTGGTTCAGCTTATAGCTTTTGGACCAAAAAGTTGAAAGCTGAAGTTGAACCAAACACAGCCTTAGTAAACATGTGAATTTGATGTGATACAACATTGGGACAATCTGATCCATTGATGAATGATGGATATGTGGCTGAGATCTAATGTTTCCGCCTCAACTCACTTGTTTAATAGTAGTGGAGATGAAGTCACAATTGCTGGTGCTCACTGGCGTGGATGATGATTTAGCGCGTGCGCAATCAACATTTAAGCAGTAAAGCAGCAAATCCGTCACAGATCACAAGAAACTGCGCATCAACCACTTATAGTAGCAAATCAAGTATAATTGATCAGCCCCCTAAAAAAAGTATGTTTGATATGCGTCATGGGATTGAGATCGGGTGACATGCCCATAGCATGTTACCAATGAACAGTAACTGTAACATTCGCCCCTCTCTACACCATCAGATCAACGGATGGATTAATACGAACAGTACATGGAAACAGTACGCATGCTACAGTATTTATCTACAGGAACCGAAGACCAGTATATCCCCACAATGCGCGCCTACAGTGTTTATGCTACAGTAGCATGTCTGGGCTGTTGGTTTCTGATCCAACGGCATGTTACCATGGTGACATGCCATGGGCGTGTCACTGGATCTCTGTCCGTCACGAGACATTGGGCCTCGCTACTGGCTTTGGTCCATATTACTCTGATCTAATGCAGACAT
This sequence comes from Elymus sibiricus, assembly GCA_039707655.1. Taxonomy (NCBI): domain Eukaryota; kingdom Viridiplantae; phylum Streptophyta; class Magnoliopsida; order Poales; family Poaceae; genus Elymus; species Elymus sibiricus. Next base: position 469,836,449 of record CM077666.1, read on the forward strand.
CTGTCTGATCTGGAGTTGGCGCCTCATCTCCAGTCGTTCACTGCGACGCCGCTCCTTTGTGATGACCTTTAAACCACACACGTAGTGCGACACAGACTCAATGACGTTGCATGACCGGGCATCACCGACGTCGACTCGGATGAATCCATCTAGGAGACGGCAGGCCTCAATGGCACTGGCATCACCATTGTCGGCTCCGATGCGGTGGCCAGATGGGAGACGGCAGGTCTTAATTGCACTGCAAAACCGGGCATCGCCATAAAGGAGACGGTAGGCGTCGATTCTCGGCGGGCCATCAACGTTGCAGTTGCACGAGTAGACGGTGTCAGCATGAAAATGAGGGGATAGCCTGGCGGGCAACAAAAGGGCACACGCCCCCAGGGGCCCATGACAGTGAACAAAGCGCGCCCACTGAACCCTTGTTGCATAGGCAGGGTGATTCCCGCCTCCGGATCCACCCGGTATGCCTCGTAACCTTTCCGGAAAGTGTTGTTGTCGCGAGGGGTATGACGCACCAGAACCAGTTCCCCGTCGATGTCCACTAGTTTCATAGTCCTATCGTACCGCACAGAACCCATATCGCCCAGTTCGGCCGCCACCACCGGCAGCGGGTCTGCGGATCCGGTGGTGTCCACCACCATGAGGGCTGTCTCGGTGAGGCAGTAGAAGCGGCCCCCGAACGGCAAGCTTGTAATGATGTGGCCGATATGCAACCGCGTCCACTGCTTATCGCCGAGCTTGGCAGTGAATATCCAATAGGGGTCCATGCGGAGGACTACGGTTGAGTCATCGGCGAAGCCGGCTTGCAACACATGGTTGCCGCACAAAGTGTATCCGCTAGTACGGCTCTGGCCGCTCGCTGTGTACTGCGGCGCGGCCGGGAGGCTGGTGATCAGCTGCCGGGTGAGCGGGTTGAGGAGGCGGATCATGTAGGTGCGCTTGTCGCACAGCACAATCAGGCCGCCATCGGAGGTGGCCCGGAACACATACTGGTAGCAGAGCTCCGGGAGGTCCACCTTGATGCGCTCGCCGGTCGAGACGTTTAGGAAGTCGTGGCCCTTCCGGACGGCGCCCAAGGTCCGCGGGAGCATGATCCACCGCCGGGGGTGGAACCGACGGTCCAGACTACCGTACGCCTGCGGGGGCGCGGTGCATCGCCGCCATGTGCGGCACACCGCGCGGAAGCGGAGGTAGTCCGCGACGTCGTCCGCGAGGACACGCTCCGCGATCATGCCTGCCGGCCCGGCGATCAGGTCCGTCCAATCCCTCCTGCAAGCCGCGTATATTGCACGATCGAGTCCCGTCAGGCGAGATGAGAGAGGGCATATTATATCTCGCCATCGATCGGGCCGGGGGAACGGGAACTCCACTTACCAGTTAGGGTCGACGGCGGTACCGGCAATGCGCGCGCGCTTTTCTTGCCCGCAACACGTTTCCGCGACTTGGTTAGGTAGCGCAGTGCTCGACGACATGTTCCGGCGAGACTTGATCTGCGCCGCCGTGAGCTTCAGATCGGAGGATGGTTATGATACGGCCTGCAACTAGGCGATGGGTGGTTCTTTTTATAGGCCTGGTGCGTGAACGAGTCCGTCACGAACCCCGATTCCGGAACCAGTACGAACTGGTATACTTTTATAGTCTAGAAAAATACTACGTAGTATATCAATTATATAAACCGAAAGCCATACACTCCTGGAATTATGTACGCCGAGTGCCAGAAATACTCGGCAAAGGGCCAAATAAACTCGGCAAAGCCTTTGCCGAGAATCGTTCTTGGCAAATTGTTCTCGAAAGAGGGGTCACCTGATCGATAGGACAGACTTTTACGAGGGCACCTCTCGGCAAAGGTAGCACTCCAGTAGTGCCATTCTTTTCCGAGAGCAGGAGACTCTCGGTAAAGGTAGCACTCCAGTAGTGCATGTCAGGTGGGACCCACGGGCCCACATGTCAGGTCAAAAGGTTTCAGTCAACGGTGGTATGCCGAGCGGGACTGCATACCTCTCGGCAAAGAAAACGTTTCTGGGTTCACTTTATTTCTTTTAATTTTTTTTCGAATAATTTGAAATGTTTCAGTGACAGGTGGGTCTAGTGGGTCCACATGTCAGGTCAGAATGTTTCGGTGACAGGTGGGTTGCCGAGCGGTCCTTCCTAGCTCTCGGTAAAGACAACTGCAAGTCACGGAGCCGTCGGATGCAAACGGACATGCCATATGGCATCTCTTTGCCGTGTGGTGCTCTCGGCGTCTGTGGCGTTTGCCGACTGTGCCTCCTTCGCCATGTCTTCTTCTCAGCAACAACATCTCGTTGCCGTGTCCCTTGTCTTTACCGAGAGCTACTCTCGGCGTATATCTGTCTGCCGAGTGCCCGTGGTTTGGCCCTCGGCGAAGAGCCAAACACTCGGCGTACGAGGAAATTGTAGTAGTGATACATGGAAGGAGAATTTAGGTTCAATTTCTTATAAGCGAGTTGATCCAACATTATTTTTCAAAAATGTTAGGGAATTGACGTTCCTCGGGAATGATTCCCGCGCGACGCGACCATGACCGTCCGATCGCCTCGCGAATCTGCGCGCACATGATGACATGGCGTTCACTTTGTGTTTTTTGCGCGACACGATCCGGTCCACTCATATCGGATGTGCACACATCAATTCATCCTCTTTCCCCACACTGACCGACCAAGCGAAGCGACAGCCGCAAATCTCCATTTCTCTCTGTCGCCAAGCTCCCCCATCATTGACCTCTGGCTCCATCGCGAGCTTCCTCCCGCGACGCCGCATCTGAGCCTTCGTTGCGTGATATCTCCCCCGCCGTACCTCTAGCCCTCGCGATTGACGCCACCACATTGGAGTTGGTCGCGCGGCATGGGGCAATCCGTCGCTGAGATCTGTCCCCCCCCCCCATCTAGCGCATCGGCCGGCGTTGAGGAGCAGCACACGGGGTGGGTCGCACTGCCGCCTAAGCCCATCTCATCTTCGTCGCCGGCTAGTGATGCTCCTTCGCCAGCGTCCCACCCATCTCTGACCTTGACCTCTAGCCTCTCTAGCTTCTCCATCAAATTCCCTAGTTAAAGCTTCTAAGACAAAGTCTCTCTTATTACCATCCTCCATATCATTAAGCTGTAAGAACATTTGTTGCTTATATGGATTCAGGTTTATAAACTTTGCCTCACGTTTCTCAACTATCATGATAAGTGCTTGTTCATACTTGTAGAATTTTCCAATGTAGTCTTGTCATGAAAAAAATTCAAGGACCCAATGAAAGAAAGGAAGCATTCTATATTCTCTCTTCCTATCATGTTTCCGTCACCTAATCTAACCTTCTTTGAACTCATCCTAGGGGGGAAATATACGAGAAAAGTAACCACTTGGTGAAATTATAATTTTTTAATAGTTTTTAATAACTTTGCAAAACTCAACACACTAATGAAGATAAAAAAATTACAACTAGACAAGAAATAAACAAGGAAGATAATTAAAGTGATACATAACCTATTGCAAGAAATACACCTTCACGGCAACAGCACTAGAAAATGAGCTGATTACGGTGCAAACACTCTTGTTGGGCTCCCTAGAGTCAGAGTTTGCAGTACGCAACAAGTTTTCACTCAGGGAGAAACCAAGGTATTAATCCGTGGAGGTTCCGGAGTCTTGCAACAGGTGAATGCTCGAAAACACAAATAAAACTTTACTTGTGTCCTCACCAGTTCTAACAAATGTGTCAACCTTACTAGTTTTGCTAGTTGCACAAAGCAATTAGAATTGATCGATACGGCTAGAGCACTCTCTAGCTCTTTACGTACGTCCTCACTCCTTTCTCCTTCATACTACAGAACACATCCTTTACATGTATAATATGTTTAAAGAATATAAGGTGCATCAATTTTTGTGCAAGTCACTTATGTATATTTGACCAAGATTATAGAATAAAATGTCAACGTCCACAATACTAAACAACTATATATATTTAATGAATATATATATATAATATATATATATAGGACTAACTTTCTGTACTCCTGGGTGTATGTACTCCCATCCTTAATATACCTCATATACGCATTGATTGTACCTCTTTATCATTTTCAATATACTTCATTAAATATTCTAAGATACCTCAATATGAGTTTTGTTGAAAAAATATCAGCTGCGACGTACTTTTTGTAATATACCTTTTTCACGTATAAACAAAGCAGTATATACGTACACCTTTAAAAATATGTAAACTCACATGAATTTTTTCGTGAAACTCGTTTTGAGGTATCTAGTAATTATTAATGAAGTATATTAAAAATAATAATGAGGTATAAAAGACTCATCTATGTGGTATATGAGGAGCGGGAGTACGTACTCCCAAGAGTATATAGCCATTTTCCTATATATATATATATATATATATATATATGTGTGTGTGTGTGTGTTTCATGATGGATCTAATGATACATATTTAGTATATATATATATATATTAATGCATTTTTCTAAAAACTTGGTCAAATATATACAAATTTGACTTCTGAAAAAAATTAATACACCTATTTTGAAACAGGGTATTCCACACTTTACATGAATGATAGAGAAATACAGGAAAAGAACAAACAACTCCATGTATGCTCTCGCCCCACCCTCCCAACAACCCTGCACCCCTGCCGGCCGTGGCCCCTGCGGCCGTCCATGCCAGCCTCGCCTCCTCCTCGTGGTTCATGCCGCTGCCACCCCTGCCCGCCGGCGTCCCGGCTGGTGCCACATCCGAGTCTGCGCTCCTGATGCGACCGCCCCAAGCTGCCATGGCGACCGCGTCAGATCTGGAATCGCCGCTGCGCCGTCTCGACCGCGCCAGCCCGTCCTCTGATGAGTAGTGCGTCCCTGGCTTGCCTTTGGAGGAGGGGATGCGTTCCCAGCTGCCGCTCCTTGCCGCGGCCGGGTCGATGTGAGATGTGCCCGGCTCGGGCATTCAAGGCCATGTGGATATTTACTCTGTCGCGTCAGGGCAACTCACCTGTCCTCCGCTACCTGGGCGTTCAATGCCGGCAGGAAGGACGAGCACGAGGCATGAGACGGAGGTGACCGGAGATTGGCAGCTCGTCAAATCATGTCATGGCCCGCGATGCCTAGCTTTGGCCACCAAGGCATTGAAGCCCACCCCATCCCGAGCTGGCTTAAAGGTCGTTGTTGCTACTGCCTGGCTCCTAGACACTGCGCATCCGTCTTACCACGACCTTGTTTAGTGCTCGCGTCGCCTGGAGAACGGCCACCGGGCTCGCGGCTGCGGCAACAAGTGGAGGCCTCTCAGCTCCCTCGCAAGCCTCGTCGTGTCGCCGCCGCTTCCTAGTCCTGCCGCTATGATGGTCCAAGATCCTGCTCCACGATCCCGTCTAGGCAGGGACTGGCCTCTTCCCCAGCTTGGCCAGCCACAACTAGCAGACTCCTCCGACCTCGGTGCGAAGCCATGGCTGGGTGATGTCACTGCCAGGCCAGCGAAAGACTGTGCCGTCGTCCCGGCCACCCCAGAGATGCAGACCGAGTCGGCGCTGCTCTCCACCAATGCATTGGTGGCCTGGTTCGAGGGGGACGTGACGACGTCTCCTGTCAGGCGGTCGCCGCTGCTTTCGCCTCCACTTTCGGTGCACGCCCGGTGGATGTGAGCGTCGTCAGGCACTACCCCGAGCAGTTTTTTTCTCTGCTTCATGCATCAACACACCACTACGCCGACGCTGCCAACCGTGGTGATTTCCTCTGTGCTGGCTCCCACAACTTCGTGCGAGCTTGGAGGCTTGAGACCAATGTTGACAACGAAGATAGGATGCATCACGTCCGGCTCTGCATAGAGGGGATCCCACTCCACTGATGGAACAAATGAATCGCCACCTTCGTCATCGGCCACAGTTGCTCGCTGGACTACGTCGAGCCTCACTCCCTGTTCAAGGATGACACGCGCTACTTGGCTCTCTCGTTACAAAATTTGCTCTATTTTGCGACGTTTCACTTGTGTCACGTATAACCGTTTTTCGTCACGGAAAATACCCCGGCGACGTTTTCCGGCCGTCATCCCCACCGTCACCGAAGCGCCGTCATAAAAAATAAAATCTTGACGGTACCACTTCCGAAAGATTGTATCTTAGGTGACGAACCAAAAATCGTCGCCGAAACTATCTTCTGCGACGACCAAAAAATGTCACTAGAACTGTCACCGTAAACTAACAACCGCCCCTCATCGTAGTTTTCGGTGACGATACATCCGACACTAACAACCGACCAACCAAGTTTGACCCAGTCAATGTTTCTGACATACGGGCCCATAATCTGCTGACATGGCACATATAGCTGGGCCATGCCGAGGTTTTATCATCGACGGTGCCCGTCAGTAATAAGCCAGGCGTCAGTTTTGACCGGTCAACACTGCTGACATATGGGCCCATAAATTGCTGACGTGGCTGCTTACATGTGGGACCAGAGGTGGGTGACGTGGCTGCTTACATGTGGGTCCATACGCTAGTGACGGTATTCATAACTGTCACAGTTTGTAGACTCCGATAATTTGTTTTATATTTAAATTTGCTGCCAAATTGAAATAAATTTCATTATTTGATCTAACAGCTTTGATTCATAATTGGCGACATTACAATTAAGCACCATGGGACAAAGTATTGCACAACAAAATATGACACTTGTCAGCTTCAACTGCATCCTGCTGCTCTCGAATTGCCTTGATGACAGCTTTAGTTCTTCCTACAGGTCTAATAGGGCATTACAACTTCTTCATTGTAGTCTACCAGGGCCATTTCGAAACCTTCAAGTTCATCCTTGTGCACTGGCAGGGCCTTCTTGACAGATTCAAGTTCTTGCTGCTCCTCTGCGAGGGCCGTCTTGATAGTTTCAAGTTCTTCCTGCTGCTTTGCTAGGGCCTTCTTGACAACTTCAAGGTTTCCCTGTTGCTCAGGCGGTTCCTCCTTGCAAGCTTCAGGCTCTTCATGCTGCTTGGCCAGGGCGTTGTTGACAACTTCAAGGTCTTCCTGCTGCTCTGGCAGGGCCTCCTTGCCAGCTTCAGGCTCTTCATGCTGCTCGGCCAGGGCCTTGTTGACAACTTCAAGGTCTTCTTGCTGCTCTGGTAGTGCCTCCTTGCCAGCTTCAGGCTCTTCATGCTGCTCGGCTAGGGCCTCCTTGCCAGTTCCTGCCTCCTCATGCACCTCTGCTAGGGCCTCCTTGGCAGGTTCAGCCTCTTCATGCTGATATGCTACGCCCCCCTTGACAGCTTCAGTCTCCTCATGTTGATCTGCCAGGGCCTCCTTGACAGCAATAGGCTCCTGTTTCTCTGCCAAAGTATTCTTGACTGCTTCAGGTTGTTTATGATGCATCTTTATATGTCCAATTTCTTCATGCTGGCCTCCTGGACATGCATTCAGCTCAGCATATGTGAATTCCAACTGTCCCTACAGAAATCATATATCCAGGTTATCGATGTGGTTTAATATTTAGGTATTGCACAATTCCAAAATATTAATGCATTTGCGGCAATATGCAGTGGTAAAGGAAACAAAGGCAGTATATGAATTTAAATATCCTTTTGAAATAAGTGTTTAGAGGGTAAAAAGTACGCTGACTAACCGGTTCATCCCGCTTTCTTTTGGACGCGCATGAGCTTTGCGTAACAGTCATCTCTCCTTCCTTTTTGTCATAAAACAATGCTTGCTAAGATGTAATTCAACATATAAGATTATAATCTACATTTAGCAGTACCTTTTTGAATGTCAAACAATGTCAACATATTGTCACTTGAGTTGTAGGGTTTTCCTTCACCCTTTCTTCTAGACATCTAATCATATTTGCAACATAGGCCAGCTACTCAACAATTGGTTCATTTTCATCGTCGTCACAGTGCATCACTTCTTCGGTTTGAGACCCGTTATCCTTGTTGGGGACTGCTTGAATAATCTCCAATCCCGTTGGTGAGCTTTTAGCAGCTGATGTACAACGATGAAGACAATTAAACATGTACGTACTAGCTCAACACAATTTACTCTAGAGGAAAAGCAATATGAAAGGGAATAATCACTGAACCAGAACAAGATAGGATCAAAGTTTGGAGAAACAATTTCCATGGAAAAATGTTTGGACAAACAAGAAGCTCATCAATAAAGTAAAATGAGTAATTAACTGATAGATTAGATCTCATGACCTTGCATTTAATTAGAACATCATACCCGTACTAGAAAATCCTATACATACTGAACCCTAGATAGGATGGCCCGCAGTCTTAACCCGGATACGAACCCTAAAAGTTAGTACTAGTACAAGTAACACAATCTTAGATTGCATCTCCGACTCAACAAGGAACTAGATGCGCAGATCTAGACGGATGTGCAAATTTGATGTGGGGAGCGAGGGTGTGACCTCGTCATCTAAGGTGAGGTATTGGAGTACTTTTACCTTCAGAGCGGATGGAGTCCATCGTAATGCCGCCGGTCATGTTGTGCGCCACGATTGTGTTGGATTAATGAGCAATTTACCAAATAATTTTACTAATAGAAATGGTAGATAAAGCATGACTAATACAGAATAGATAAAACAAATCATGCAATCTGCCAAAGAGAAGGTAAATAACATCTGCATATATGAACTAGAACCAAGCAAATCTAGTGCAGGCACTAGGGCAATAAACAGAACATCAAGTAGAAAGATCATGTATACGTACGATGCAGGTGCAGCAGCAGAAGCACTGTTCTTGGGGTTCGGATTCAGTGTCCACTACAGAAAAACGTTTCAGCTCCCGCGTGACCGTTCGTATACCCGTCGTGCGTGGCAAAAATTTAGACATCGGCTTGGCTCATTCCCGCAACCCGCGGCGCGGCGCGGCGCGGCGCGGCGGGCGGCGGAGGAGGAGCGCGCGTGGATGTCCCTCTTGTTCTCATCCTCATACATGTGGGGAAAGAACCTCCCTTATAAAGAGGTCCAACTCCCTCTAAACTAGCAATGTGGGACTAAACTTTAGTTCCACCTCTTGCCTTGCACGAATGGGCTGCGTGGGCCTCTAGGATTTATTAGGAATTTCTGAAACTGCTATTGGGCTTGGCCCATAATAGACAAAATTCTAGCAGATTGGACCGAACGATTTGTTGCGGTGGAGCTAGAGCCACCGGCGCGGCGTGGGGGGATCTAGGTTAGAAGAGAGAGACGAGGAGGCGCTTTGTTTGTTGGAAGGAGATGTGGTCACATTTATAACGGAGGATAGGCTGTATTTATGGAGGAGGTGGGGGTTAATCGAGTGGGCCTTTCAAACGTTTTGGCGGGAAGGAAATTTTTGGAGGGAGGCTAGTTGGAGGGAACGCTATTTTGAAGGAAAGATTTTTTTTCAAAGAAAAGGATAGTTGGAGGAACGCTATTTTGAGGGCGAGTCGAGTAGGAGGGAAGGATCGCACGTAAGTGTATTATAAGTTGTACCATGTTAGAGGATCGTGATGCACAGTATATTTATAATTGTGCATGTAACTTCAGCAATGAACATGATCATGTGAAGTGTGATGGTGTCATGGGTGTTTAATTTCAAATCCAAAGTCGCGTTGCCGTTTGTCACGTCAGATCTTGGCATCCTACGTACTCTGACGTGATAGCCCTCGTCTTTCAACGCGTCGCGAACATCTCGCGACAAGATAAATCCAAGCATACTCCGTCCTTTTTAGTCAAGATGATGCATGGCACATTGTGCATCGGATTTTGAAATGTCGTTTGTGTACCTCCCCTACGGCACTTTTGAGTCATTTCTATGCATTAGTAGTCACTTTTCATTAGAAAATGCTTAAAACACACCTACCAGTCTATGCAATTAGTTGGACTTATGCATGGGGTCATATATATATATATATGTTAGGATGTACCATGTGTTTATGACGTGTGTGATGTACAAGCATGAATCTCAGATGTCGAAGGCGAATCTTAGAGGATCGTGGTGTACAATATATTTGTAATTGTGCATGTAACTTCATTAATAAACACGATTATGTCAAGTGTGATGGTGCCATGGGGGTGTTTTATTTCAAATCCAAAGTAGTGTTGCCGGTTCTCACGTCATATCTTGGCATCCTACGTACTCTTATGCGATAGCCCTTGTCTTTCAACGCGTCGTGAACATCTTGCGACAATATAAATCCAAGCGTACTCCGTCGTTTTTAGTCAAGATGATGCATGGCACATTTTGCATTGGATTTCGAAATGTCGTTTGCGTACCTCCCCTACGCACTTTTGAGTCATTTCTATGCATTTGTAATTATTTTTTATTACAAAATGCTTAAAAACACACCTATCAGTCTATGCAATTAGTTGGACTTATGCACGGGATCATATATATATATATATATATATATGTGTGTGTGTGTGTGTGTGTGTGTGTGTGTGTGTGTGTGTGTTTTATGACGTGCGTGATGTACAAGCATGAATCTCAGATGTCGAAGGCGAATCTTAGAGTATCATGATGCACAATATATTTATAATTGTGCATGTAACTTCATCAATGAACATGATCATGTCAAGTGTGATGGTGTCATGGGGGTGCTTTATTTCAAATCCAAAGTCATGTTGCCGGTTCTCACGTCATATCTTGGCATCCTTCGTACTCTTACGCGATTCATGTGAACTGTCTAATTACGTATGGTAGATCGTGTTGATGGTTGTCACGTTTCACTTTGTACAGATGACGTTTACATATATCTTAAAGAATTGGTAAAAAGAACAGAAGCGAGGCCGGCGCTACTATATCCCCTCCATCCAACAGTGAATTGTTCTTATCAACTCCCCTCGAACAAACGCGCCGCCGCCCCCATTTTTTCTCCTACCCCCCTCTCCCACCGGCCGGCAACCTCGTCATCCTCCCGATGGCGGCCTCGCTGGATTCATCATGTACCTCAGATTCCGGAGGTTCTTCGTTGCCATCCCTGATGCGGACGCCGCCTCCGTTGCCGCCGTAGGAAATCGACATGGTAGGTGAGGTGGCGATGCAGAAGCATCTCGCGGCGGAGGCACAAATTGAGGCGCGGCTCGCCATCGCCGACCTCCTAGCCATGTACCGCGCGGATCCGGATTTCGCTGAGATGCAGCTTGCCATGGACTACTCCTTCGAGTCCCTCCGAACGGACGAGGAGGCGAGGGTGGCGTACGCGGTGAAGCAGCGTCGGCTGCAGCAGACGCAGCGGGAGGTCGCTGCTTTCTTCGCGTCCATTCCTTCCGACGACGACCAGGAGATGCCGCAGCCTCTGGCTCCGGCTCCGCCGCCGCATTCTGCATCCCAAGACGCGGAGTACGAGGAGGCGAGGGTGGAGCATCCGCCGGAGCACTCGGCCCTTAGGATGCATGCTCTCTTCGCGTCTGTCCCTCCCGACGGCCTCGAGGAGATGTTGCGGCCGTCGGCGATCTTGCCTCCTGCAACCTAGGACGCGGAGGGCTCCGGGTCTGGCTCCATGAACAATGCAGTCATCGTGCTACCAGACGATGACAATTAGGCTGACCGGCGACTTCAGAGGCTCTCCTGCTGGATTTGGTTGCGCCGTCCTTTTTGTTTTACTATAATTGGAAGTATATATTTTGTGATTTGAACCGTGGTGTTCAAATCTGGCATGTGTTACCAATGCAAACTAGGTAAATTGTAATGTATAATTAATTTTTATCTAGTTTTAGTTTAACTGATATCAAGTTCTTGTTGTACCGACGCGCGATACCGTGGTCGTATCAGTGAGGTCAAAAAGCCTTGCAACGAATGTACACAAAACATGTTAATCTTTCGATAGCTACAGTTAGTCAATAGCACTGTAAGATTCATGGCCATTGGATTCACGATGTGCGGCCTCTGTGTCGCTGCCTACTCGTCTTCTTTGAAGCACTAGGAACCACCGGATGGAGGATGGACGGCTCCTGATTTACCTGCCTTCTCCTCTGGCTTGTCACATAAGCTTCGGCCGCCTCGGGAAGGTATGTAGAATAGTTTCCGATGCTCCTCCTACTCCTTCGTTCTTATCTATAAGCGCCACTGCTGAGGATCGCCGCCTGCTGCGATGGAGGACGAGGCGGCCAACAAGCGGGGGCGGGTCGAGCCAGAACCGCAAGAGCCTCCGGCGAGCCTGGACTTCATCAGCAGCCTTCCCGACGAGATGTTGGTAACCATCATATCCCTCCTCCCCATCAAATCTGGTGTGCAGACCACTATCCTCTCCCAGCGGTGGCGCCCCCTCTAGCACTCCACCCTCCTGGACCTCATCGATGACGACGAGCTCTGCCGCAGGGATCGCAAACGGTTGGACGCATTGTCCCACATCCTCGCAGCGCACCCTGGGCCAGTCAGACGCCTTGCCATCGGATAGTTCCGTTCCAACTGCAAGGTCGAACCCAAGTTTCACGAGTGGTTACTATCCCCCGCCCTAGATCAGCTCAAGGAGCTGAGCTTTCAAGCTGGACATCTACGCTCGCTGCCGCCGTCCGCGCTACGCCTCGCGCCCACGTTGCGCCGTGCTAGGTTCATGCAGTGCTTTTTCCCCCAGATTAATGCCGCGCCCGCTCTTCATCTCCCTAAACTAAAGCACCTCGAGCTCATGGGCGTCAGCATCTTGAAGGAGGATATGGAGCGCCTGCTCCGCGACTGTACAGCGCTCGAGTACCTTCGTCTTCAGGTGATGGATGGGTTCAGTAGCCTCCACATCGTCTCGAGGAATGTCCGTACGATTTATGTGCATTGCTGGTGCCGCAACAGGCAGTCAGTTGAGGTGTTTCACTATATGGTCATTGAGAATGCGTCTTTCCTTGAGAGATTGTTTGGACTTGATAAAGAAGGTCCAACAAGAATCAGGGTCATTGGTGCACCAAAATTGACAGTGTTGGGCTATTCGTGTGCTGAATTCTCCGAACTTATTACTGGATCCATATCCGTTCAGGTACAATAGTCTTCTTCTTCTCCTTCTTCTTATTGTCCATCACATTTTATCTAATTTTGTTGATCTATCTTCGGCTGTCATCCAGAAAATGATTCCCACAAGCTTGACCCCGTCTCTGCGCACAGTGAAGGTCTTGGCACTACAATCTATCGGCCCCGATCTGGATCAAGTTGTCAGATTCCTTAGATGCTTTTCGTGCACGGAGAAGCTATACATCGAGGTGATGCTCCTTTCCTGTTAATTGTTAACCACAACGGAGTTCAATTTTTTGGTACTTTTACCCATGCTTACAGTGACAAATGTACTATGATTTCTAAAGGAATTTTGGAGGATTTTAATATATATAATTTTTGAGATGTTAATCATGAACGATTGAAGATGGCATGTCACTCTATTCGTGTATTTTAGAAATCCTGCAAATCAAAGAGGCCCGTAGTGTTCAAAATTGTATCTAGGCACTAATATGTTGTCTTTGTTTGCAGATACAAGCAGGCCCGAAAGTGAAAAATCTGGCGCAATATAACAATCCCATCGAATGCCTTGATCTTCATCTCACAGGAATTACTTTGAACGAGTATCGAGGCACAAAACCAGAGATTAAATTCGCCAGGTTCTTTGTTCAGAAAGCAAGTGTGCTTAAGGTAATGAGATTTGCCCTATATTTAGTGCGCATAAATGAATGGTTTGCTGAACAACGCAGGCGTCTACAGCTGAATGAAAAAGGCTCTGCAGAAGCTGAATTTCATTTTGGAAGTTCAAATGACAAATTATTCGGAAGTCATTGTATCAAGCCGATATATGACTTTTCGGTGGCTGATCCCTTCGCAGAAATATTGCATGACAAAGATTCTGAAGAAGATGAATTTAATTTTGAATATTAGTTTGAACCTTGTAATCTTTGAATTTGGGCCTTGTAATACTGGAATTTGAACCTTATAATATTTCTGGTATTTGTGATACAATGTTTGAAATGGCATTGTGTTCTTTTTTATTTGAAATGTCCTGCTGCAATTTATACATGTGGAGTACTGTCCGACTACGGATGCAAGCGGACGGCATCCGCATGACATGGGATTGAGATGATCCAAAAGGCAAAGTTGTTCGTTTGTACGAAACGAACTTTCTTGTTGACCACCTTTCGGCTTGAAGACATTTTAGATTAACTCATACATAATGCAATATATTTCTATATGATCATATTTTCCCGTTCATGCTCTCATAGTTCACTACAATGAGAGTACGCAGGAAAAAATAATCAATGGATTTCGATAAGAGCATCCGAACCCTAAACCCTGAAAATTAGAATGTAATATGTTATAAACTCTGCCGTGGCAGAATTTATAAGGAACTACGTTCTGAACACCAACACACCATTTTTTTAATCATTTTTCTAACCCGCCTAACATTTTTTGTGACACTACAAATCGTCCCGGAAAAGGAACATGCCTAGTGACGCCCAAAAGCGTCGCCCAATTTCAAGCCAGAACGTTGCCAAAGTTGCCGAGCGCGCTGCCCCGGGAGGCAAACACCTCATGACGGTGGACCGTCATAGAAAATGATTTTTGGCGACGTTTTATGTTCCGTCACCAGGGTTTTTGTCACTGAATAGAGCAGATTTTGTAGTGTCTGGTCATGCAACCGGCTGTTTAGTTTCCCCACTCCGCCACAACCTACGCATCATTTCCCTTTCTTCTCCTCCCATTTTTTTGCTCCTCTCTTCTCTCCTCGCACATGTCAATCAGGGTAAAAGGGCATGTTATTTTGATTTTTTATAAGGAAATGCATAGGAAAAACATAGGAGTAGCAAAACTATATGATTTTTTTTCCTTTGAATTGAGTTTCCTATACATGACCTTCCAAGTTCATTTCTGTTCATTTCCTCTACTTGGAAATTTGAACTATATAGGTCCTGTTTGATTCATAGGAAAAGTAGAATAAAATCATATCTCTTTTGCACATGTCAGTCGGGGAAAATGGGCCTGTTCAATTCCTGTGGTAGCTAGTTTCAATGCTCATATTAGGGCATGTTCGATTCATAAGAAATGTTTGATTCAGAGGACAAGTAGAGGAATATCATGGTAGTAGGAAATTTAGTTCTCATGTTAATCATATCTCTTTTGCACATGTCAATCAGGAAAGAAAAAACCAAATGCCTCAACTGATGATGTCACATCTAGGAAGCAGTAAGAATGTTAACAGACAAGTAAGTTTGTCTTTTTTACTTTGATAATTGGTTATTTGATTACTAGTAATTTGTACTATAGCTTCTGCTCATATATACCTATACATGTAATATGTAAATGTTAGTTGACTGTCAACATTACCGATATCCTTAACACTTTTTCGGACATTTAACTTAATTTTTGACTAAATGCGTTATTTTGATTTTCGGGCATTTGTCTATATATTGTTATTTAATTATCTTTTCAGTTGTAGCACCGAGCTCCTAAAATTGCACACATAGCTATCGCAACCAAGATGCAGTTGAAGGTGGAATATGGCCCGCTGAACAATGTCGTCGAGTTCACTGTTTCCCCAGGCCCATTCGATCAAATGGCATCTTTGTTTCATATGCTATCTACAATCTTTTAGGTACTTGGGATTTCAAGGTGACAGGTCATCATGTCCTTGATGTTGTGCTTGTCAAATTCAACACACTGTTCTCAACTAGCTATCTCCATAGCCTCAATCTGAAGAAGGGCCATATCACTAAGGGGCCAACAATGATGATGGCAACTAGGGTCTCGGAGTTGAGGCCCAAGGATTTAGAACTCTACAGCTTTCTAACAAGTTATGTCATGCCTACTTCTAAAGATGCACATGCTGACGGGCATGATTCCGATCCTGGAGGTGTTGGAGCTCCAGATGCAGGAGGTAGTGGTGCCTCAGTGGAGGCCTGCTAGTTAGGATCTACGTGTTGTATGAAACACGTTGTATCGGTTGTCATGTTGAACTGTTTTAACTCTGCTTTATTTGTGGTCTATAGCACTCTTCTATTGAACAGTTATGTTGTTTGTTTGTTATGAATATTAGTGTTTGATTTAAATTTCAGTTTTGATTCAGTTGCAGGGCTAGTTAGCAAATAGCAGGGGCTTATACGTATTACGAAAAAACAAGAAATGGAGGCGGTTATTAGTACAAAACTGCATGCAATACATAAAGGATTGCAAGCGGTTGTTCTTGCGAAGCCGCATGCGTTGTCCGTGATATTGGAGGCGGTTTCCCTAACCGCCGACATTGTTTCGATTAGTAGTGACGCGGGCTTTGAGGCAGAACGTGGAACCGCCGTCTTGCCATGTAAGAAAAGCGCCTCCAACGCCTGATTTTATACTAGTGTCATATTTAAAGTTCGCATGATATTTGCCATGTGCAAAGATATTAAATTACCAAAGGGTAAATTTTCCATGGAAAAATTATGGAAGGATTGCATCTTTAGAAAAAATGTCCTTTAAATCAAGGCAACTATGTGAAATGTATATGAAAAAATCCTCTAGAAGATGGTAACATCGCAAACTCTAGAAAAATAAAAACAGGGATAACATAGAAAATAATTCAGGGATAACATGTTAATATTGAAACACTAAATTTTGGCAACTATATACATGTACATACAAATGCATGACACTCATGGTTTTACACATGGGTGACAATTAAAAGTTTGGTGCCCTAGTTAATTGTCTGTTCTAACAATGACAACTTGTGTTTATGTGGGTTCTTTTAAAAAAAATTGTTTGTTAGTTTTTTAAGATGACAAGCACTAGGTTTTTAACCTGTCAATTCCACATTGCATGTGTTGGTGATTATTTTTGGTACTGCAAGTGTAAGTATATATAACCCATGGCAAATCATACATACATCATGGCAAATTATACATTTCATGACAACTTTAGAAAAAATGTTCTCTAACTCATGGCAAATGTGGAAAGTTTGTACTGATGACATGCAACATTAGAAAATTTGGATATCTAGATCATGGATAATGTAGAAAAAAAATTAATTATCATGTGGCAAATTAAGAAATTGTTTTGTAAAAAAAAGCCACCTTGTGTTTATATTGTTTTTTGTTCAAAACTTTTTATGTTTTATTATTTTGAAAATAGATGACAAGCGGTAGGTGAGGCAATTCCACATTAATTTTGTAGTTTGTTTTGTGTAACAACAAAGTTATTCCCATAGAAAAATGTTTTTATGATAGTATGTAATTACATAAACCCCTTGCCATCTATACATACAATATGGCAACTGTACAAATCATGAATTATTGAAAGATTGTTCTGTAATTCATGGCAAATTTATATAATTTTTGTATTAGCAACATCAAAAGGTTAGGAAAAAAATGTCTGTATCATGGCAAAAGTAGGAATAATGTGTACTACTCACATGGAAAATTTGAAAAAAAATGTACTGGTCTCACTGATTCCCCATGACCGTCGAGCGGGTAGAGTAAAAAGCCATGTGATTCCCCCATGGTCGTCACGTGGGACAGAGGGAGCAGCTGCGTCCAATCCCCCATGGCCGCCAAACGCAGAAGGGAGAAGCCTCATCGATTCCCCTTGGTCGTCGAAACATCTTCTAACAGTAGCAGAAATGGCACTAGTTGACTTGATTAGCTAGCAATCAATAGACAAACCAAAACTAGTTGTTCCAGGGTCCTACTTGTGATAGGCATTGGGATTTCCACAAAGAGGATGGGTGATGTAGTATAGTAGCAGATAGTTTTTCTCTCAGTTAAGAACCAAGGTTTATCGAACCAGTAGGAGACGCCACACAAACACTATAGCAGTAGCTGCACACACACACAAGGCAAATACTTGCACCCAACGCGGGCAAGAGGGTTGTCAATCCCCTTGTACTCGTTAATTGCAAGGATTAAATCTGATAGTGGTAGATAGATAAAATAAAAAGGGAAATAAAAGTAAATAAATTGCAGCAAGTATTTTTAGGGTTTTAATAAATATAAAGTGAATGGACCCGGGGGCCATAGCGTTCACTAGAGACATCTCTCTCATGAGCATAGTACGGTGGGTAAACAAATTACTGTTGGGCAATTGATAGAATAACGCATAGTTATGATGATTCTTCATGGCATGATCAATATATAGGCATTACATCCGTGACAAATAGACCATTAATCTTACTAAATCTACTACTATTACAGATGGAAATATGCCCTAGAGGCAATAATAAAGTTGTTATTATTTTATATTTCCTTGTTCATGATAAAGGTTTATTATTCAAGCTAGAATTGTATTGACCGGAAACTTAAATACATGTGTGAATACATAAACAAATACCGTGTCCCTGGTGAGCCTCTACTAGACTAGCTCGTTGATCAAAGATGGTTAAGGTTTCCTAACCATAGACATGAGTTGTCATTTGATAATGGGATCACATCATTAGGAGAATGATGTGATGGACAAGACCCATCCGTTAGCTTAGCATATGATCGTTCTGTTTATTGCTACTGCTTTCTTGAATGTCAAATACATGTTCCTCAGACCATGAGATCATGCAACTCCCGGATACCGGAGGAATACCTTGTGTGCTATCAAATGTCACAACGTAACTAGATGATCATAAAGATGCTCTACAGGTATCTCCGAAGGTGTCCGTTGAGTTGGCATGGATCGAGACTGGGATTTGTCACTCCGTGTTTCGGAGAGGTATATCTGGGCCCTCTCGGTAATGCACATCATAAGAAGCTTGCAAGCAAAGTGACTAAGGAGTTAGTTACGGGATGATGTATTATGGAACGAGTAAAGAGACTTGCCGGTAACGAGATTGAACTAGGTATGGAGATACCGACGATCGAATCTCGGGCAAGTAACGTACCGACGGACAAAGAGAATTACGTATGTTGTCATTGCGGTTCGACCGATAAGATCTTCGTGGAATATGTAGGAACCAATATGAGCATCCAGGTTCCGCTATTGGTTATTGACCGGAGAGGCGTCTCAGTCATGTCTACATCATTCCCGAACCCGTAGGGTCCGCACGCTTAACGTTCGTTGACGATATAGTGTTATATGAGTTATGTGAATTGGTAACCGAATGTTGTTCGGAGTCCCGAACGTCACGAGGAGTCTCGGAATGGTCGAGAGGTAAAGATTTATATATGGGAAGTCATATTTTGGGTTCCGAAAAAAGGTGGAGTTTTTTCGGTATTGTACCGGGAAGCTTCCAGAAGGTTCCGGAGGATTCCGGAGGAGTCCGGAAGTCCACAAGTGGGTCCACCATGTCCCAAAGGGCTGGCATGGGCTAAGGGGAGGCACCCTGGCCTTATTGGGCCAGACGCACCAAGTCCTCAAAAGCCCACGCAGCTAGGGAAGGAAAAAAGGGAGAGTCCTAGTAGGAATAGGATTGGACTTTGGAGTCCAAGTCCACGTGTGTACAATTCACAGTTACTGTTCACGTGGCACTATTCCTTCTACTCCAAGCCCCTACACATATATAAATAGAGGAGAGGGGGCGCCCCAAAGGACAACAACATTGTCTTAGCCGTGTGCGGCGTCCCCCTCCACAGTTCCGTCCCTCGGTCATATTTTCGTAGTGCTTGGGCGAAGCCCTGCGGAGATAGCATCACCATCACCGTCACCACGCCGTCGTGCTACCGGAACTCATCCACTACCTCGCCGTCTTGCTGGATCAAGAAGTCGAGGACGTCACCGAGTTGAACGTGTGCTGAACGCGGAGGTGCCGTACGTTCGGTGCTCGGTCGGTTGGATCGTGAAGTTGTTCGACGACATCAACCGCGTTGTTCTAACGCTTCCGCTTACGGTCTACGAGGGTACGTAGACACACTCCCCTTCTCGTAGCTATGCATCTCCATGGATAGATCTTGCGTGTGTGTAGAATTTTTTTTGTTTTCCATGCAACGTTCCCCAACAATTACTCCACCCCTCGACCGCTATCCAGCATGCATTTTAAGCTATTAAGTTCATAACAAACAGAGTAATGCTTGAAGCATGATGACATAATGTAGACAAAGCAAGACCAAATAATATGTTCGAGCCCTATCGTTTTACCCTTAGTAGCAACAATACAAATACGTGCCTTGCAACTCCTCCTGTCATAGAGTAAGGACACCTCAAGATTGAACCTACTACCAAGCACCTCTCCCACTGAAGATTAATCAATCTAATTGGCAAAAAGAGATAGATAGATCGGAGGGAAATACAAGGCTATAAAATCACACATAATAAATCTCAGAAAAGACTCAATTACTATCAATGAATAATCTGATCATAAACCCACAATTCATCGGATCCCAACAAACACACCGCAAGAATTACATCGAATAGATCTCCGAAGAGATCATTGTATTGAAGATCAAAGAGAGAGACTGAGATAGAGAGAGGGAGCGAGAGAGAGAGAGAGAGCCATCTAGCTACTGCTATGGACCCTTAGGTCCTGTGGGAACTACTCACACATCATCATGGAGGCAGCAAGGTTGATGAAGATGGCCTCCGTGATCGATTCCCCTCCGGCAGAGTACCGGCGGAGGTCTCCAGATGGGATCGCAGAAGAACAGAGTCTTGTGGCGGCGATAAAATTGTTTCGGGTCTCGCTCTGGGGGTTATGGAATTTATGGAATTTATAGCGCTGGAATTAGGTCAAACGGAGGCATGTGGGTCCCACAAGCTCAGGTGCCCCCCGGGGACGCGCCCCTTGAGCTTGTGGCCCACCAGTAGGTCTTCTGGCCTTCCCCTGAAGCTTCTAGGGTCTCTTCTAGTCCAAAAAATCACTGTAAAGTTTCATCGTGTTTGGACTTCGTTTGGTATGGTTTTACTGTGAAACAAAGAAATAGGCAAAAAAACAGGAACTGGCACTAGGCACTGACATAATAGGTTAGTTCACCAAAATGATATAAAATGGCATATAAAGCATACAAGATTGATAATATAATAGCATGAAACAATCAACAATTATAGATACGTTGGAGACGTATCACAGGGGTTCGTTATTGGGCTGGGGGTGTCAACCGCCGTAGATACCATGATTCCGCCTGTGCGGAGAACGGAGTTGCGGGAGAGGCTGATGAACATGTCCTTTCTGTGCGGCAGTGATACATCTCAAACATATCGATAGTTTTAGTATGAGTCATGCTATATTGCTATCAATTGCATACACTTTGGGCATACTTTTTATTGAATTTTATTGGACTAACATATTAATCCAATGTCCAGTGCCATTTCCTATTTTTTGTATGTTTTTGTAATTTCAGGAAAATCCCTAGAAAATGTTTGAGGAAAAATAAAATAAAAATGGATCAGGAAGGTACAAGCCACTAGAAGACCCAGGAGTCAGGGCCCTGCACCACGGGCCACCCCCCGTGCCTAGGCGCCTGGTGTAGGCGTCCTAGATCTTTGGGTGCCTACAGGAGCACCTATGGCATGTGCCCCCCATCTGGCTTCCGGTGCCCCATGGTCCATATAAAACCCCAAAACTCCACTCTAATTATCGAGCATTTTTTCGCCGCCGCCACATTGCGTTTCCGAGGCGATCTTCGTTTTCATCCCTGGTCCAAAACACTGTCGGAGTGGGTGCTACTTGTGAGCTGCGTTGGGATTTTCCTCGAAGAGGAAGGGAGATGCAATATAGTAGCGGATAGTATTTCCCTTAGTAGAGAACCAAGGTTATCGAACCATTAGGAGATTCACGCAAACAACCATCGACAACACCTACACACACAAGAGCAAATACTTGCACCCAACGCGGGCAAGAGGGTTGTCAATCCCCTTGTACTCGTTAATTGCAAGTATTAAATAAAAGTAAATAAATTGCAGCAAAGAAAATAGGGTTTTAGCAATATGATTAAAGCAGACCCGGGGCCATAGTTTTCAATAGAGGCATCTCTCTCATAAGCATGGCATACGGTGGGTAGACAAATTACTGTTGGACAATTGATAGAAAAGCGCATAGTCATGACGTTATTCATGGCATGATCATGTATATAGGCATTACGTCTGTGACAAGTAGACCGACTCCTGCCTGCATCAACTACTATTACTCCACTTTGAGAGCGCTTCTATGCTTGCCTCTCTAGGTATTAAGTTCATGACAAACAGAGTAATGCATGAAGTATGATGACATAATATAGACAGAATAAAATCAAGCAATATGATTGAACCCCGTCGTTTTACCCTTAATAGCAACAATACAAATATGTGCCTCGCTACCCCTTCTGTCACGAGGTGAGGACAACGCAAGATTGAACCTACTACTATGCACCACTTCCACCGAAGATGTAATCATCAACTTGGCCAAAGAAAACTCATAGATCGTAAAGCATTACATAGCTATAACAATCATACATTAAAGTTCAGAATATAACTCAATTATTTTCAATGAATAATCTGATCATAAACCCACAATTCATCGGATCCCAACAAACACACCGCACAAAAGTATTACAGCATATCGATCTCCGAAGAAAACATTGTATTGAAAATCAAAGAGAGAGAGAGAGAGAGCCATCTAGCTAATCACTATGGACCGATAGGTCCTGTAGGAACTACTCACACATCGTTGAAAGGGCAGCAAGGTTGATGAAGAACCCCTCCGTGATCGATTCCCCCTCCGGCAGAGTACCGGCGGAGGCCTCCAGATGGGATCGTGGAAGAACAGAGCCTTGCGGCGGCAGAAAAATTGTTTCGGGTCTCGCTCTGGTGGTTTTGGGATTTTAGGGAATTTATGGAAGTGGAATTAGGTCAAACGGAGCTGCGAGGGGCCCACAAGCTCAGGTGGCGCCCCCCTGGGGGTGCACGGGGTGAGCTTGTGGCTCTCTCGTAAGGCTTCTGGCCTCCTCCCGAAGCTTCCTGGGTGTCTTCTGGTCCAGAAAAAACCACCGTAAAGTTTCATCGCGTTTGGACTTCGTTTGGTATAGTTTTTCCGTGAAACAATAAAATAGGCAAAAACAGGAACTGGCACTGGGCAGTAGGTTAATAGGTTAGTTCCCAAAAATGATATAAAATTGCATATAAAGTATGTAAGATTGATAAAATAATAGCATGAAACAATCAAAAATTATAGATACGTCGGAGACGTATCAGTGGGAAGCCGTTTTCATCATCATCAAGCTCGATCCTCGTGCTACAAGATAAGTTGTGAGTTATCGACCACCTAGACTACAGGTTCATGGCAGTGCCAAAATTGTAATCTCTCCATGTTGAATTGATGTCTACTACACAACTTTATTCTTGTAGACTTTGTTGGGCCTCCAAGTGTAAAGTTTTGTAGCACAACAGCAAATTTTCCTCATGTGGATGACCTAAGGTTTATTAATCCGTGGGAGGTGTAGGATGAAGATGGTTCTCTCTCAAACAATCCTACAACCAAATACAAGTAATCTCTTGTGTCCCCAACATGCCCAATACAATTGTCAGTTCTATAGGTGCACCAGTTCGGCGAAGAGGTGATGATAAATGTGTAATATGGATGGTAGAAATAGCTTTTTATAATTTGAACAATTAAAAACAACAAGATAGCAAGTAACAAAAGTGTATGAAAACGGTGTCTAAATGCTTAGAAACAAGGCCTAGGGTTCATACTTTCAACAATTAAAACAACAAGTGCAATCTCTCAACATCATTAACATAATTGAATCACATAACAATCCCTCAAAGTGCGGCAAAGAATCACTTCAAAGTCTCTAGTCCCGTCGGAGAAAGTAGGATGAAATCGCGTAGGTAGTAAACCACCTCAAAGTTGTGTTTCCAATCAATCTTATGAATCACCCCAAAGTGTCACGAATAGTTCTAGAGATCGTACTATGACAACACCATATGATACACATCAATTAACTCTAATGTCACCTAGATACCTCAATGTCACCACGAGTATCCGCGAGTGAGAAATGCATCAAGTGATCTCAAATCCAAAATACTCAATCCAACATAAAGAAACCTCAAAGAGCAAGACTCAATTCACCATGAAAATAAGAGAGGGAGGTGAACATCATGTGATCCAATTGTATTGATAAAGCTCATGATACATCAAGATCGTGTAAAATTAAGAACACGAGAGAGAGAGAGAGAGAGATCAAACACATAGCTATAGGTACAAACCCTCAGCCCCAAGGATGAACGACTCACGCATCACCTTGGAGGCAGCAAGTATAATGAAGATGACCTCCGTGATGGCTTCCCCCTCCGGCAGAGTGCCGGAAAAGGCCTCCAGATGAGATCACCTCAGAACAGAGGCTTGCGGCGGCGTTGTAAAAGTTCTAGGTTACTTTTTGAAGGTTTCTCTATTTATAGGAATTTTCAGCGTCGGAATCATGCCAAAAGGAGTTACGAGGGGCCCACAAGCTCAGCCCACATGCCCTTAGGGGGGAGGGCGCGCCCCTTGAGCTTGTGGCCACCTCGTGGGTCTTCTGGTCCTCCCCTTGAAGCTTCAGGGGTCTCTTATATTCCAAAAAAAAATCACCGTAAATTTTTATCGCGTTTGGACTTTGTTTGGTATGGTTTTTCTGCGAAACAAAAAAACATGCAAGAAACCGGAACTGGCACCGGGCACTAGATTAATATGTTAGTCCATAAAAATAATATAAAAGTGCACCAAAACCATACAAGATTGATGTAAATATAGCATGAATACTTCATAAATTATAGATACGTTGGAGACATATCATCATTACAATAGCCATATGAGCTGCCCTATATGATTACGGTTTATCTCATGTATTCATAGCGGTGGTGTTGATCATGTGATGAATTATTTGTTTATTTTCAGATTTGTGCATGCCATTTTGTTTGATCTATAAATGTATATTTTTTTCGGTTGCTTTATTTACTCTTGCCCAGTTTATACTGGTAATCGGTAGTGGAAGATGTGTGCATTAGTTGGGTTCAATCTTGCAAGTAGTCTACCACAGTGAAAGAAAAAGAAAAGGCTTGTCTTGAATTGTTGCGACTAATGGTTAAGGTTTAGTAGAGGATTCATAGTCCGATACACCGTGGAACATGGGTCTGGGCGCACCTGAATTGAAAAAAATATATTTAAAATGCTAAAAATTGTCAAATATTTTTGAAAACTTTTGGCAACATACATGGTCTATCATAATACTCGCGGTAAAAGTTTTGGGACAAAACGATCTACGCTAGATTCCGAGCAAAATACAAAAGAATCGATACTATATAAACTCTACTATTCATGGTTTTGTAGCTTCATTTTTTCCATCAGAATACGACATGGCTCATTTTGCCCTAAAACTTTAAACGTGGATATTATGCTAGACTATGTTTGTTGCAAAAAAGTTTCACTTTTTTTATACTTTTTTTTGCTTAATTGGGTGTGCCTAGACCCATGTCCCAAAAATCAACACTGATTCAGTCTTCTAAACATATCAATATGTCCTCATGCTGAAAGCAATACCCCGTGTTTACACTTAATGTTGAAATGGTGCAAGCTGATCTCGGCCTAAGAGCGGGATATTTAGCTATAGAGGCAATTGGATTTCGGTTTATAGTATTTGGACGTATTGCATATGTAGACCTTACACATTCATTAATCTGGCATGAGTATTAGATATTTTATTATTGTGCATTTTTTCACATGATTTTGTTACTTACCGCACTTTATGCTTTGCAGAGTTACATTTGGTGAACCTATGAACCTCGCTCGAGTTTTTAGCATAAGAATCACCTTTCAACAACATTTACACGCTGTTTTCCAACATGCTAGAAAAGAAGTGCACGTGCGCGACTAGGTCAGAACTTGCGTGAGCGGTTCCCATCGATCCACGATGGAACTACGTACGTACAGATGCATGTCGCTGCTAATTAATTCAGCCTCGTTGTGTGTTGTTTGTGGCGGTTCCAATTATGACCTTAAACTCCTACAATGTCGAAATCATCCGAGCAACGTTTCTTAACTACCAAACGCTACTAGTGTCGACATTAGCAGCGTGTAGCTACGGACACACGCTGTTAAACTTACTAATGTACTTCTTATATTGTTTGTGGCCATTTTATTTAAGAGCAAACTTAAATAAATACATAATTGGATATTCAAATGATAAATGGTGCATATTACGTCTATAGAATTTGTTGTTGTCATATAGAAAAATTGTGAAGGCGACACTGGCGGCGCAGGAGATCGAAGACGAGAACGCCGTCAGCTGCGCGTCCTACGCGCCGCCACCGAACTTTCAGGCGCTCCGGTGGCACGAGGACAGTGAGGGCCCGTCCACATCCATCATCGACCTCACGTCCACTGGCGACGGACGGGTTGCGGACACCGAGGAGTAGAACATGGGAGGCGGCGGGGCCTCGAGTCCCAAGTGGGCCGGTCCGTCTCTCATGTTTTACTCTTCCTCGCCGGCGACCACACCTTCACTTCACGGGTCTTGCCCCCGTCGCTCATGGAGACGGCAGATTAACGACGTGGTCGCCAATGCGGAATAGAAAGAAAGTGGATGACGGGAGCTGCCGTAGGCTAGGTTTAGGTCCGGCCGCCATTTTTTAAACGAAAATGTCCAAAATATAATGAATGTGCTCCGCTTTGCATGTAGTTCGTCCAGTTTCTTAAAATGGGGTTTAAAATGTATGCGGATAACTTTGGATGGCCAGCTCTCGCATCAATGTCTGATGACTAGTTCCCCTGGTCGGCGAACGAATGCGGTGTCCGGTTTACGGGTCAGCATTGAAGATGCCCTTAGAACATACTCCGTATATTATATTCGACCGTAGTGAAGTGTGCTCATCCATTCATCATCCAGGCGTGGAGGAACATAGAGAAGTCATAAAAATTTGTTGGTTGATGAACGTAGTATCAGGTTTTTGCTAAACTATATGCGTGTTCTTCTTTCCGATAAAGAATAATTTTATTATCTTAAAATAGAGCATCAAGCGGATATAAAGCATTGTGAGTGACACCCGACTTTTGCATAACTAAAATGCACATAACTACGTGTGTTCCTGTAAAGGGTGGAATATGTAATCTAATTAAGATGCGTTGTGTTTATTACGATGATGAAAAGGAGCGAGTACGTACTTAGAGAGCCGGAGAGGGCCGTAGTAGGTGAGGTCATACGTATCGATCGATTCTAAACAGAAGTGCACGTGCGCGTATAGGTCAGAACACAACTTGAGCGTGGGCGGTTCCCATGGAACCACGCACAGATGCATGTCGCTGCTAATTAACTCAGCCTCGTTGTGTGTTGTGTGTGGCGGTGGCAGCAAGAGGGTCTACGACGACGAGACGAGATCGCAATGAGGTGCGGGTGGGGTGGGGTGTCTGTCGGGGGAGACGACCTTTGCTCATGAAATGGAATTGACGTGTGGCCAGCCGCACCGGCAGCGATATGTAACATGACCACAGCGCGAGAAAAGAATGTTAAACTGTTTCCTGTCGGGCCACGCCACAGCAAGTTCCTTTTTTTTTTTTTTTTGGCAAAGCACAGCAAGTTCACTTGTTCTCAGCTAGCCGAGCATATATAGCTCACAAAAAAAAGAAGGAAAAACAGAGACCTCCTGCCTTTCCGTTGTATCGATGTTGTGGAGAAGATCCTTCTTCCAGGACTTTGTATTTTTCGGTTTTTGCAGGACACTGCCTACCTTTTCGTTGTATTTTTTTAAACTCTTTCTACATATACATATACATAATATGCCTTGAATGTTAAAATAGGGAGTTTAATTATGAAGGCCTGGTTTTAGTGCGAGGAACCGGAACAAAATTTAAAAAGTAAGGGATTGGCTATATGTAAGTTGCATGCTATTTTTTTTTGGGGTCAATTGATTTTTGAGCCGTTCGATGTAAATCGAATGGTTGATGTTCTTTCTTCTTTCTTCACCCATCTCCTTCCTCTCGCGTCCGCCTTCCGATGTCGGTCAGATAGCCTGCCTCCACGGTTGGCGACGCTGCCGCGCGCGCCTCATTGTGCCGACCTCCTCAAGCGACCGCCTCTGCCAGTTTGCCGCCGCCCTCGGCCATCGTTTTACCCTCCCACTCACCCTAACCGTCAAGCCTCTCACTACCCTTCACCGGCAACGCTGTTACCGCGTTGTCCCGAGCCACAGGGCACTCTTGGGCAAGGCCTTGAGGCGCCGCCCCTTTCTCCACATAGAGGTTGCATTACGGAAATCGATTGTAAATTAAGGCAACTTGCCAAATAGCAAACACAAATAAATAAACACAATCCAAGGTACTTCCAAAAGAATGAAGATCACCACCGGAAAAGGAAGACATTGCATAGGCAAGGGGTAGTAGATGTATAATATCAGCTTCTCTATTAAAAAATGTATAATTTCACCACATAAAAGCGAGAATGCAAAAAAAAATTGGGTGATCGTCAGATCATTTTTAGTAATTTTCATTGGAAAACTCTGTCACAGTTCACCTGGATCGGTTGAAAACTTTGTTGATCATTCTTGCACACACGGGCCCAACTGTTTTTTTATTGAGGGGAAACAGCAGGACCTTTTGGGCTGTTGTAATTACCTTGTATAGCTTTTGCATCTTTCTTTCTTAGGGATCAAAAAATTCTTTCTCTGAAGCATGGCCCGTGTGCTTAGGCGATTATGAAGTAAGAGCCAGAAAAATATTTTGTGTTTGAGCTGACAGCAGGTCTTCCAAATCCACCTGAAAGCTGGTATAATATCCTGATGGACTTGCAAGATTTGATATGCTTTTGAAACTTTGAAGGAATTAGCTCCAGAAGGGAACTGCCATTGATCTGGTTGGTCCGTGAGCTCCAAACTGCAGAATAGTAGAGAATGCCTGAAACTCTTCATATGCTTCCACCGAAAGCGGGAGATGAAAATGATCAGTGAGGTCATCTAGGTTGCATAAGCTTTGCAGGGATATATTTATCTCTTTGGAGAAAGAAAAGAGGTGTGGCCAGATCATTTCTTTTGAGATATTATCGATTCCCCATATGTCATGCCAAAAGCTGATGGGAAATCATTAATTCATCGATGAAAAAAACTGTCTCTAAAACGAAAAATGTGGAGCCAACAGCTCCTTGATTCGAAAAAAAGGAACGGGCCCAAACTGTCATGAAGACTCCGTTGTTCAACGCATTGGCGCACGCACTCCATGTGTTTCTTCTTCCCCCGTACCGTATGTCCATCGCGCTACATGTGCCAACTCGGAGTATATAGACAGAGGCAGCCTCATTGACTCTCCCCACACCAAGCTCACATCGTCTCCTCGACTCGTGATCAGGAACTAGTCGAAGAGCAATATAATGGATGCCATGTAGCTGTCATGGGGCGCGCGGTGCGCGGGGCTGGCCTTCTTCACCCTGTCCATCTTCTCGGTGGCGCTCGGCGCGGTGCTCCTGCTCATGCGCCGGTGTTTGCTATGGCAGTGTTTAATATTCCAAAGAAAGTTTGTAAAGAGATTACAGATGCAATGGCAGGTTTCTGGTGGGGCGATTCTGAGGAAAAGAAAAAAAATGCATTGGCTTGCTTGGTGGCGAATGTGTCTTCCCAAAGATAAAGGTGGTATGGGCTTTAGAGATTTGCATGCTTTTAATCTAGCAATGTTGGCCAAACAGAGTTGGAGAATGATCACTCACCCTGACACCTTGTGTGCAAAGGCCCTGAGAGCAAAATATTTTCCTGATGGAAATTTATTGAAAGCAGGACCAAAAAAAGGATCCTCTTATACATGGCAAAGCATTGTGGCAGGTTTGCAAACTTTTAGAAGGGGGTATATTTGGAGAGTAGGAAGTGGAGAAAAGATAAATATTTGGGAGGATCATTGGATACCCACCAGCCCCACAAGAATGATTTACACAAGGAAGGAAAATATTCTGTTGAGGACAGTGGATGAGCTTATTGACCCAAACACAAGAACATGGGACGAAGAGTTGATCAGGAGCATTTTCTTGCCAGTGGACTCGGAAAGAATTTTGAGAATCCCATTATCTGAACACCTAACCGATGACTTTGTGGCGTGGCATAAGACGAAATCATTTGTCTTCACAGTCCGGTCTGCATACTACACCGAGTGGGATCACCAATTTGGCTCTAGGGTGGTTAGTACTGAGGGGCCTTCATCGGTTAACCCTGTTTGGGCAGCAGTTTGGAAACTCAATGTCCCTAGCAAAGTCAAAATTTACATCTGGAGAGCATTACGTGGTGTAATCCCGGGAATGGGGGTCCTGGCAAATCGACATATTAAGGTGTCACCCCAGTGTCCTATATGCAAGGATGGTGCGGAGGATATTAGACATTTGCTGTTCACCTGTACAAGAGCGCGCACCGTATGGAAGGCACTTGGAATCGTTCATCTAATTGATCAGGCCCTTGTTGTCGACCGTTCGGGATCCGTAGTGCTTGAAGAGATTTTGAGATGGCCAAAACAAAAATCGCCAGTGATCGGTCAACTAGGTCTGCAAGAAACGGTGGCGGTCGGCGCGTGGTATATTTGGTGGGAGAGAAGAGAAGCCAAGAAAGGTATGAACATCAAGCCACCTGTATGCTCAGCTTTCTCCATACAAGAAATTACAGCAAACCATGCGGGAAATATCCGTGATGACACGACAGAAACTGTGAAATGGGAGAAGCCACCAGCGGGAACATACAAAGTGAATACAGACGCTGCTTTTTTCAATGATGGCTTAGGTGCGGTGGCTGCAATAGTACGTAACTCGAGAAGACAAGCTGTGGCGGGAGTTGCAGAACCAATCTCCCAAGTACATGATGCTGCCTCGGCAGAAGCTCTTGCTGTACGTCGAGGACTGCAACTTATTCATGACATTGGATGCTCTCGAGTAGTAATGGAGTCAGATTGCCTTGAGATAATTCAAGCATGCACTGGGGAAAGTGATATCCGAGCTCCCTATTCTGCGATCATGGCGGATTGTTTTGAACTAGCTCACGGAATATCACTCCTAAGGTTTCAGCATTGCTTTAGGGAAGCAAATAGATTGGCACATCGTTTAGCAAGACATGCATATGATTCCCAATTGTCAGTTTCGTGGGATGATGAACCTCCTGTTTTTCTTCTACCGCATGTACTTGATGATGTAACCTTATCAAACTTGGAATAAAGTGCCAATAGGCTTTCCCTCAAAAAAAAAAAACTACGTACATGCGAGTCTCAGAGACGGCCTTGTTCCTCTCCTAGGCCTGACACGTTACATGCAACTCTCCAAGGCCCACACTTTTGTATAATAGTTTCTCCCAGCCAGCGCCGGTAGCCGTACGTCACTTCACTCGGGTTTGTCCCACCTCGCCTAGCTACAGGGGACGAGACAGTGAGCTTGGTTATTTAAGAAGGCGAAGTCTGATAGGAATAACCTGCATAGCAGTTAGCTCAACAAACAACAACAACAACAACAACAACAACAACAAAGTCTTTAAGGCCTGTTTGGTTCGGGGGAAGTTGGACTAGGGAATGGGAATTGAGAGGCTGGGAGACTAAAAATCACTTGTATGGTTGGGGGGTATGGGAATTGAGAAAGGAAAGGAAAGGGAAGAGGAGTTGAGGGGGGGAGGGCTGGTAATTCAGCCCAGGAATGGGAATTGGCAAAGAAAAAACAGTGTGTTCGTTGCGGCAAACAAGAGCTGGTTCAGTTTTGTACCTAAACAAACGTGTCGTCAGCATCTTCTCTTACTTTGACTCATGAACCGATAGAAAGAAATGTTGCAAACGATGAGACAAAATGCTACAAGGTCGACTGAGACTTGGTTAACACTCAGAGTTTTAACGATGAAACATATCGCACTTGAGCGGCATGTCACCATCCTCGGCGTATGTATCCCATGGATCCACGATGGAACTCCGTGCACGTGCGCGTATAGGCCAGAAGAGAACTTGAGCGTGAGCGGTTGCCATGGATCTGATAATTGGAGAATAATAACTGTTGTATGTTGTATTGTTGGGGCCTCGAAGGGCTGTTTATATAGATTACAAAACTTGGACTCCAAGACTAATAGAGATAGATTACAATTCCAAACCTTGCCGGATATACTATCCGTAACCGACCTATACTCTAATATCCCCCCGCAGTCTCAGCATCAGGAGTAACGATGTTGAGACTGGAGCGTATGTCGGTGAAAGATGCAGTCGGAAGTCCTTTGGTGAAAATGTCAGCAAATTGAGCACTGGTAGGTACATGAAGAACGCGGACCTCGCCAAGAGTCACCTTCTCTCGAACGAAGTGTATGTCAATCTCAATATGCTTGGTGCGACGATGCTGAACTGGATTGGAAGCCATGTATACTGCAGAGATGTTATCACAATAAACGATGGTGGCACGATCCAGTGGGCGATGAAGTTCCACGAGAAGCTGACGCAGCCACACCGCTTCAGCCACAGCATGAGCAACCGACCTATACTCAGCCTCAGCAGAAGACCTGGAAACTGTTGCCTGCCTTTTAGAACACCAAGAAACAAGATTATCACCCAAATAAACACAAAATCCGGATGTGGACCGTCGAGTATCTGGACAACCTGCCCAGTCTGCATCAGAATAAACTGTCAAGCTTGTTGGAGAAGAAGAATTGATGAGAAGACCATGATCAAGAGTTCCTTTTAAATAGCGAAGAATGCGGTGGACGTGAGCAAGATGAGGAGCACGAGGATCATGCATAAAAAGACAGGCTTGCTGAACGGAGTATGAAATGTCGGGCCTAGTGAGAGTGGCATATTGGAGGGCACCGGTGATGCTACGATACAAAGTGGGGTCAGAAACAGGATCACCATCAGCCGACAATTTGGCACCAATGTCGGCCGGGGTACGAGTGGGTTGACAATCAGACATACCAGAACGAGAAAGCAAGTCTAAAAGATAGGAGCGTTGAGAGAGAAAAAGGGTAGACTTGGTGCGAGAAACAGTAATGCCAAGAAAATGATGAAGAGGACCAAGATCAGTCATGGAAAATTCATGACTAAGAGAAGAGATTATATGTTGAAGAAAAGAGTCAGAGCTAGCCGTAAGAACTATATCATCAACATAAAGCAAGAGATAGGCAGTGTGGGAAGAGGAGCGAAAAATAAATAAGGAAGAATCAGATTTGGAGGGTATGAAACCTACTGTTTGAATGAAGGCAGCAAAATGTTGAAACCATGCACGAGGAGCTTGTTTAAGACCATAAAGAGATTTGTTAAGAAGGCAAACAGAGTTGGGAGAAGAGGGATTCTCAAAACCAGATGGTTGTTGACAATAAACTGTTTCATTAAGAGTGCCGTGAAGAAAAGTATTTTTAACGTCTAGCTGATGAATGGGCCAAGAGGAGGAACGGCAAGACTAAGAACAACGCGAATAGTGCTTGGTTTAACAACAGGAGAAAAGGTTTCATCAAAATCAATGCCATGTTGCTGAGAGAAACCACGACACACCCATCTGGCTTTGTAACGAGCAAGGGTGCCATCAGAATGAAATTTATGCCGAAAAACCCATTTTCCAGAAACAACATTAACACCAGGAGGTTTAGGAACAAGAGTCCATGTGTTATTTTGCTGAAGAGCGTTAAATTCATCGCGCATAGCTGAGAGCCAAAGAGGATCAAGAAGAGCTCGTTTGTAAGAAGAGGGAATAGGAGAAAGGGTTGCCGGGGTTGGGGTGGCTGTAAGGTTGAGGCGTTTGGTGGGTAGAAGGAATCCTCGTTTGCCGCGGGTGCACATGATGTGATCATTAGTAGGTGGTGGAATGGGTACATCGTTGGGTGGGAGGTGTGGTTAGGAGCCTGGCGGGGCTGGGCTTGTCGGGGACGGGCTTGCCGGACTTGCCGGGGTCGGGCTGGCCGGACTTGCCGGGCTTGCCGGACTTGCCGGGGTCGGGCTTGCCGTACTTGCCGGGCTTGCCGGGGCCGGGCTTGTCGGATCCACGATGGAACTATGTATGGATGCATGTCACTGCTAATTATATCAGCGGCGTTGTGCTGTGTGTGGCGGCAACAGGGTCTACGACGACGAGACGATGTGACGTGCCAGTTCTGGCCTTGGGTGGGGTGTCCGTCGGGGGAGACGACCGATGTGGAGTTGACCTTTGCTCGTGAGATGGAATTGACGTGTGGCCAGCCGCACCGGCAGCGATGTGTAACCTTTAAATCATGGGACGGATGCCCATGCCCATGACCACAGCGCAAGAAAAGGAAATTAAACTGTTTCGTGTCGGGCCACGCCGCAGCAACTTCACTTCTTCTCAGCTGGCCGATCCTATCGAGCGGCATGTCCACATAGCATACTGCGGTCCTTGCCTTTGCAGTCTCCACTGTATCGGTGCTGTGGAGAAGATGTTTATTCCAGGATTTTTTTATGGCGTACATATAGCGCCTTTGAGTGTTAACTAGCACAAATGCCCGTGCGTTGCAACAGGGCGTACATATTTTATTACACAATATATTTTTTTGTCACATATATCTTTAGATGCATTTTCTATTGTTCAATATAAATTATGTGTATCACATATCCTTTTGACTATCACGTCCATCAAGCGATAATGTCGACCTTATTTACTGTTGAATTGCTCCTTCCTACACCCTATATATATGTCTCTTCGTGTTCCGCGTCATCTTAGAAAGACTCTCTTTCTCTACCACGCGATCTGCCGATGACTCTCGAAAGAGGTTCATGTTAGTCGGGGTTGCTCGTCTTGATTGGATGTTGAATGATGGGCGTTGCTTCATGTTGTAAGAAATGTTTAAATTTGCATTAGTCCAGTTTTGTTTTTGTTCAAGGGTGGTTGGTAAATGTGTGTACGGGGTAGCAACCTCGAAAAACCGTCTGAATATTGTAGGAGTACCAAGCCAGATCTACAGTAGCTTTATGACATACCTTAAGCCACTATTGAATACAAAATAAAATTTGACAATCACTTTAATGGGAAAATTTACAACAATGCACAAACTCTTTAGAAATGCCAATATTCCCTCATACCTGGTGTAGAGTATATGCAAAGTTCATACATTAACAGAAATGGGTTTGTACGTAAATTCTCAAATATATAACTGAAACATTCACGTAATGACGTGCTTGAAAAACAATACAATATAGCGGGGATGATCGATTATCTCTTGAACTTAGGGAAATTAGATAGCAAAGAGAAGATTCCCAAACTATGATTTTAGGCAAAGAATAATATTACCGTTCATCAGATAAAATAATATTTCATATGATAATTGAAAATCGCAACAATTAGTCAAATTTGTAAGCAAGAAGTAGTCTGATGTTGTACAGATTTTTAATAATTGATAGTCAAATTCAGCGATAAACTTTTGTGCCCATAAATCCATACTTGTTCATTTTATTAATTTTGGGATAAAATAAAACCGCATAGTACCAAGGCCCACACCATGCACTACCATTACTTTTGAGTTGTACTTTCAGCTTGCTCCTCACATGCATGTACGTGAATGCCCCCCGTCCCGCGTAGCCAGTTTGAACAGTTTTTTGCTTAGTGTGTATGTGCCAGGCCATGCGTGTTCGTCGTCCTTGCAAATAAATTTAAATCCACATCTGACCCTTCGACTACTGCTTGTTGATTCTGATACAACTCACTATGTATATAAAATGATGAGATTTAATGTAAAAAACGATGTTGGACTAACTAATATAAAAACGCACCTGTTTTTCCAACACAATTGTAAGCTAGTTCAGCTTGCTTTGTCCTTCCCGCCGGTATAACTATTTTTTTGCTATAGACCAGGCCCATCATCGGCCAATGTCTGTACATATATTAAGAGGCTAACTTTATTTTTTATTACAGTTGAAAGCTAGCTCAACTGGCTAAGGTCATAGAAATATAGAACAGAAGGTCTGGGGTTCGAGTCCCACCACCCACATCTTCTTTTTTCTGTTTCTAACGTGGGATTAATTCTGTTGGCAGGCCGACCCCCAACATGGGCCGAGGGCCCGGTCCAGTCCATCCTGGTGTCTATGCTCTACCAGCCCAGCCTGATATTCGTACACTTTTCTCAAAAAATAAATGACGTTCGTACGACTGCACGACGATGCTGATGACGGACGAAAAAAATAGCCGACCTACAGAGAAAGTCCTGATGACGAAAAAAAGTGGAGAAACAATCCTCCCTTTAATATTAGGGATAGAAATGCATACTTGTAATTATGAATGCGTTAGTTGATCTTTGAGTCGTCCGATCGATTTAAATTTAAATCCAATGGTTGTCGTTTTTTCTCCTCCCCATTACTTTCCTCCAGCCGCTTGCCTACATAGTCGGGAGCGCAGCCGTGTGCCTTGTCGCATCACCCTCGTGGCTGCGTTCCAAAAATCAACCGACACGAATTGCAAATTCAGGCAACTTGCTAGTATCAAACACGAAAAAAAACACAAAGTCCGGACGCGGAGTATCTGAGCTCGAGCTCAAATAAGCTCGGATGAACAGTAAAATTATAAAAAAAAATTGATATTTTTTTGTGGAAACTTTGACAATTTTCTAAGTGCTTGCAAATTTTCATCATGAGATCACATTCATGGAAGGCGTCACAGAAAAAACAAAATGCTCTGAAAATGCTACTTTCGAAAGCATTTTGGAGCATTAAATTTTTTTGCCATGTCTTCCACGAATGTGATCTCATGATGAAAATTTACAAACACTTAAAACATTTGTCAAAGTTTATCAGAAAAAAAATTCTAAATTTTTTGATTTTTTTCTTTCGATTTTACTATTCAATCGAGTTCATTTTAGCTCAAGCTCAGAAGGGTACTTTCGACAAAGTCCGAAGTACTTCCCAAAAATGGAGATCAACTGCTAACCTACTATGGTCCGAAGGAGACACTGCATAGCAAGGGGTAGTAGACGTATAATTTCACCACGTGGAAGCAAGACTGCAATTCTTTCTCGGGCGAACATCAGATCAAATTTAGCAATTTACTAATTTTCTCTAATAAAAGCTTTGTTGATCAGTCATGCACACAGGCCCAACACTTTGAAATGAAAAATGTGGAGCCAACAGCTCCTTAATTCGGAAAAAAGGAACGGGCCCAACTGTCATTAAGACCCCGGTATGTTCAAAGCATTGGCGCACGTACTCCATGTGTTTCTTCTTCCCCCGTCCATCATGCTCCATGTGCCCAACTCCATGGGAGTATATAGACAGAGGCAGCCTGCTTGACTCTTCCCACACGAAGCTTACATCGTCTCCTTGACTCGTGACTTGTGAGCAACTCATCCAAGAGCAATGGATGATGCCGTGGAGCTGTCATGGGGGGCGCGGTGCGCGCGCCGTGGTGGCTGGGCGCCGACATTTGTGCCGGGGCTCACGGCGTCCATCAGCGGCGGGCTCCCAGTGAGGATCAAGCGCGTTTCGACGGAGAGTGGTTCGAATTCATAGTGTGCGTGTGTGCATTAATTGATCACGGTTGGAGATCGGAGAATGCTGATATTTTTTTTTTGGAAAAGGAGGTTAAGACCCCCGGCCTCTGCATTAATCGATGCATACGGCCATGTTTATTTATTATTCAATAAAGGTCTAACAAGAATATACATCAAGCCACCCAAAGCCACCACTCACACCTACACAACTCGATAATGTGAAATGCTCTCACTCCCCATATCTAAAACCGGTGTCGTCGCCGATCCATCCACATAACATATCGAAACCAACAGCCGGTGCAGCAGACCTAAAGCGTACACCACATGCACCCGTTTTAGACGCCGCCATCATCATCGGACCGCTGACCCATCTTCAGGATAGAGATCCGCATCATCCTTGCCAGTCCGTCCATCCGTCAACGCCACCACGGCGCCCAACGGCGCCACCGCCCCGCGCTCGTCCATCCAGACGCGAAGATTCTGGAAGATCTGTCGTGCGTAGCACCTGCCGACAAGGCATGACACAGCGTAGCACCTGTCGGCCAGGCATGACTTGACATCTCCACCGAAAGCTCCGTGCAAGACAAAGCCGCTCCACCTCCTGCCTCTGTCTTCCAGCGCTGCTCCACAAACGATGCTCACAAGAGAGAAAATGACACCACAGTACCGCGATCGTCCGATCTGGAAGACCAGATCCTAGGGTTTCCCCTGGAGCAGCACGAGTGGGTCGACAGTAGTTACACGACGATGCCTTCATCAAGGTAACGACGCAGAACGCCGCCATCGCCTGCCATCAGCTCGGTTTTCATCGGTAACTATGTCTTCCCGACTCGCAGCCGGAACTAGATGGCAGATCTCGTGATCTGACCATCCAGCCTCAGGCCGACCACCTCCGATGGAGCAGATGGCCACCACCGCCGGCTGCACCGACCAGATCAGATCTGACCGGAGGCGCCGCCGACCAGTCCACCATGGCCTCCACGCCGTTGCCGCCGATCCGACGCCCGATGGTGCGCCGACCGCAGCCGCCGCCCTTCCCGGTACAGGGCCGCGCCGCGCCTGCAGCTGCCGCCGCCCGAGGCAGGGCCGGCCACCACGCCGCTGCAGCCATCGCCGCCGCGCCGCATAGATTGGATCGGCCGCGCCGCCACACGTTTAGGGGCCCCGCACCACCCCTAAGGCACGGGAGAGAGGGAGTCCCCCGCCACCGCCGTCGGCCTCTGGACCTAGCCCGGCGGCGTCCTCCGGCAGCGGCGGAGGGAAGGGAAGAGGGAGATCGCGCCTCCGGCGGCTAGGGTTTGGGCGCCGCCCGAGTCGCCCTAGCGGGGACGACGCGGGGGCGTGGGGGTTTTTCAACGTCCTTCGAGATGAGAAAGACTCGACGACTTTCGTCCCTCCAAATTATACAGACGTCGCTCAAATTGTGCAGGGTGTCCGGGTTATGCTGATATAAGATAACTGTTTGAGGTACTACCTCCGTACCAAAATATAAGAACTAGCCTATAAAAATGTCTTATATTTTGATACCGAGGGAGTAGTAGAGATAGATGTACATACCTGCACATCAAATTTCCATATCGATTGCACTTCAATAACTCTTGGAAATGGGCAAATCTCCCGGTTCTGGCACGATCGTTGGCTTGCGGGATAATCTCCAAGAGACATCGCACCTGACATTTTTAAGCTGGCCTGGAGGAAGAACTTGACGGTCTCCGAAGCCTTGACTGAGGGAAGATGGATGCGAGACGCTCAACGTATGACTGCGGAAAATCAAATCCACCAATTCATACGCTGTGGGAAAAGGTTCAGACGGTACAGCTGAATAATAATAGAGATGCGATCTCTTGGAACCGATCAAGCAACGGATCCTACTGTAGGGGAACGCGACAGAAAACAAAAAAATTCGGTACAGTGAGCACGCCCAGGATCACTATGGAGACTGCATACAAGGTTTGATCTGATCCGTACCGACTCGAAGCGTAGCGGAAGAAGAGTCGGTGTAGATCGTCGGTGCATATCCCTGCAGCTAGGATTTACAACCTCCCAACCGCAAGGATGTACTCTCACTCCGGACAGCCCTTCGGGAGGCGGTCGGACAGTCATGCCTGAACGTCAAGACAACCAAGTGATCTCGCTGCGAGGTCATGACTTTCATGCCTGAACGTTAAGACAACCAAGTGATCTCGTTGCAAGGTCTCAACTCACCCGCCTCACACTTCTCTAATCGTTCGTACCCATGCATCCATGTGATACCCTGAAGAGATAGGTGCCGTGACGGTGCTACACTTGGGAGAACACTAACTACTTGATATTTTTAAGTGAGAGATCACCCTAATAAAAAGCGACTACCGCGCAATCAAAGGGTGCATTCATAAGGGATAAACATCTCAGGCAATTCATAATAGCATGATATGGCATAGCCCCTTCTGACGGAGAAGTCTTTAATTTCTTCGTCTCCGGCATTTGCGTCGGTGTTCACCTTCGCGAAGATTGCCACCACCTTGTCGATGCACCAGATAATATTTGCTATCTCTATAGCTAATAAAATAAGTGCATTACTTAAGGTTGACACGCAGGTCATTAAAGTGACAATCATATGGCTCCAGCCATCATGCCGAATCATGACACGCAGGTCATGTTAACAAATTTACATCATATAGTCATCTCATACATAATCGAATTAATATGAGCTTTGCTATACCACATCACGTCACATGCACTTCCTGCAAAACCAAGTTAGACGACTCTAATCGGTTTATGCAAAATTTTATTTTACATGGCTTCTAAGGTTTTGACTTAAACCGCATCTACCAACGTTTTATCATCAAGTATGATAATTCAAATTGCTAGATTAACATCTCGGGGTGTATGAAACACGAGATAATTAAATCTCGAGCCCCATACTAAACTTCGTCATACGCATGACCCCCGTGCAGATCATATCTGCAATGCC
Organism: Elymus sibiricus; assembly: GCA_039707655.1. Lineage (NCBI taxonomy): Eukaryota > Viridiplantae > Streptophyta > Magnoliopsida > Poales > Poaceae > Elymus > Elymus sibiricus. The sequence continues at coordinate 469,876,539 of CM077666.1, forward strand.
CTTTCATCTGCGAATTTCATCTTTCTTTTGACTATGGCGGAACCCAAAGAACTGATAGCACTTCGTTGATCAATCAGGATCGCGGATTGCCAGAACTTTGTGAAATTCCACCATGCTGTCTCGAGATTGAGCAAACGCAAATTCCAGGGAAGCAACAAGAACATCGGGTAACAGACTTCTTCTGCAACCCGCATAAATAATTTTCAGCAATAGAGCTCATCTACTCCAAAATTATATTATGCAATACCCATACATCACCATGTATTCTAGATCGTAACCTGCATCTACGCATAGCACGGCTCTTGATGCCACTGTAGGGGAACGCGACAGAAAACAAAAAATTTCGATACAGCGAGCACGCCCAGGATCACTATGGAGACTGCATACAAGGTTTGATCTGATCCGTACGGACTCGAAGCGCAGCAGAAGAAGAGTCGGTGTAGATCATCGGTGCAGATCCCTGCAGCTAGGATTTACAACCTCCCAACCGCAAGGATGTACTCCCACTCCGGACAGCTCTTCGGGAGGCGGTCGGACAGTCCCCCGGACGATGTCGCGTACAGCCCTTCGGGAGGACCCTTGGAACCCGAACAGTAACCCGGACAGCCCTTCGGGAGGACGCCGGAAACTCGAACGGTAACTCGAACAGCCCTTCGGGAGGACACTCGAAAACAGCCCCTCGGGCAAAAGATCGAAACTACAATCTCTCTATGGGGTTGCACACATACGGTGTCAGCTATCCGGCAGGGCTTCGCCGTCCAGAACTAGTTCCTGCCGGAACCCAGACAGCCTTTCGGCTCTACGAAACTATTTCGCTGGGAGGGAGAGAGAAGCCAGACAAGTCTATGGCATGTGTATGAGAGCAAGGATGAGTTTTGGGGCAGCCCACTCTCCTCTATTTATAGGATAGCCAAGGGGGTAAAGATGTCATACAAAAAACCCCTAAGTACCCCCACTTTATGCCTTTTCATAAAAGAATAAAGATAAAAGGGGTGCCATGTGGAGCTCCAAGGAGCTCCACCATGCTTGGCCGGCCACCTTGAGCCCCCCCCCCCACACGGGGGTGCCTTGGCCCCCAAGTCCTTCTAGAAAGCCTTTTGGAAATATCCCAAAAGGTGCTTTCCAAAAAATATCCAAAAAGCACTTTCACTATTCACGAAGATATTTTTCTGCGTCCGATAAATCCCAAATTATTTCTGTGTGCCTAGAACAATTCCAGTACCCACACAAACAATTTTGAACGCGTTCCGAAACAATTTCGGAACAATGTTTTCTTCAGCGAAAAGCTATCATAGCGGTTTCGGCTGCTCCGGAACATTTTCGGTTTTCTCTCCGGAAAAATTCCAGAATTTACCAGAACGATTCTGGCACCCTCCAAGAATTTCCAGACATGTGCCAGAACCAATTTGACTCAATGGAATACCCTGAAACAACTTTTCAGTTTCACCGGAACTATTCCGGTGTTCTCTCCTGAACGTTTTCGTTTCGTCCGAAACTTTTTCGGTGATTTTCTCTCAGACTCCCCGTCTAGTATTCAGCAGATAGATGACCCTTAAGCGTGTGACCCTATAGGTTCGGTGAAGTATAGACATGACCCGTAACTCTTTCCGATCAATGATCAACATCGGAGCCGTGGACACCCATATTGACCCCTATACCCACACGAATGAATATTCGAGTGAACCTCCAGTTGCCGTGTGCTATTCCTGTTGCTTCACGATATATTACAAATACCCGAGGTGAGATTTATTGCATCCTCGTGGATCAACAACTTGTCCACTATGCAAGTTACCTCGTTACCGGTTTTGTTCTCTTTACTCGTTTCCGTGTTCCGGCATCCCAGTGATCAAATCACAATGTGTCTGGCCAGACGATGATGGATACCGTAACACCGAGAGGGCCCGAGAATATCTCTCCATCGTCGGAGGAGCAAATCCCAATCTTGAGCTATCAAGTTACTTGGCATACTTTTCCATGAACCCGTAAGCCGCCGTAATAGCCACCCATTTACGGATGACGTTTAACAAACCCCAAAGTTCATGAAGCAAGCATGAAGAAACTCGACACTCTCATGGTCTAAGGAATTATGCAAACATTAACTATGTTTGTGTTATTTACCATTAACTCATGACGAATGTATCTCATAACATAACATCAATCGGGTCGATTCAACACAAGTGTTCTACTAACATTGTGCCCTCAAAATTGCCGGCATAGACATGCCCATGATCAGGAAAACAGGATCATCATGCAATACTTGAGCCAGTCTTAGAGGCAAGACTAGGAATACATTTTACCGTTTATTATACCACACGTGCACATGAGTTTCCCTCCGAGCCTCGTGGTTATTGCAGACTCGAGAATCATTGCAGTTATAGCATGGAACATAAACATTCATTACAAACTCGGAGATACAAAGTAACTGATATTACTACCTCTAGGGCATATCTCCTACAGACTCCCACTTGCACTAGAGTCATAATCTAGTTACATTGCTTCCCTAACACCAATGGCAATCCGGTGCTACTCATGCTTTGCTCGTGGTAGAGGTTTTGTCATCGGGTCTGACACGTTCAGATCCGTGTGAACTTTGCGTACTTTCACTAAACCCGCTTCGACATGATGTCGAATGAGTTTATATTTGCGTTCAATATGTCTTGTCTTATGGTGCGAACTTGGCTCCCTTGCTTGAGCCACGGCGCCACTATTATCACAATAGATCTCCACCGGGTCTAGAGCACTTGGAACCACACCAAGGTCTTCAAGAAATTGCTTGATCCATACCGCCTCCTTGGAGGCTTCTGAAGCAGCAACATATTCCGCCTCCGTCGTAGAATCCGCCACAGTCTTTTGTTTGGAACTTTTCCAATCAACTGCGCCGCCGTTCAATATGAAAACATAGCCTGATTGAGATTTGAAGTCATCTGGGTCAGTCATGAAGCCTGCATCAGTGTAACCACTTACAATGAGCTCTTCATCACCTCCGTACACAAGGAGTAAATCCTTGGTCCGTCTGAGGTACTTAAGAATACCCTTGACTGCGGCCCAGTGTTCCAATCCTGGATCACTTTGGTACCGGCTGCTAACACTTAGCGCATAGGAAACGTCCGGTCTTGTACATAGCATGGCATACATAATAGAACCAACTGCCGAGGCATATGGAACATCATTCATTTGTACTCGCTCATCGAGAGTCCGAGGACACTGATTCTTGCAAAGCACTGTGCCAGGTGACATGGGGAGAAGGCCTTTCTTGGAGTTCTCCATGTTGAACCTTTTCAACACCATGTCAATGTACGTGCTTTGGCTAAGCGCTATTAGGCGTCTTGATCTATCTCTATAGATTCTGATGCCCAATACATATGCCGCTTCGCCTAAGTCTTTCATTGAAAAAATCTTTTTCAATGAGTCTTTTATTTCGTTAAGAAAATTCACGTCATTTCCAATCAATAATATGTCATCCACATACAAGATTAGAAATGCTTTTGCGCTCCCACTAAACTTCTTGTAAACACAAGATTCTTCATCATTCCTGATGAAGCCAAACTGTTTGACTACTTCATCAAAACGAATGTTCCAGCTCCTTGACGCTTGCTTCAGACCATAAATGGCTTTCTGAAGTTTGCATACCTTTCCAGCATCCTTATGGACGACAAAACCTTCTGGCTGTATCATGTATACATCCTCTTTGAGGTTTCCATTTAGGAAAGCCGTTTTGACGTCCATCTGCCATATTTCATAATCGAAATAAGCAGCAATTGCTAGTAATATCCGAACAGACCTAAGCATAGCTACGGGCGAGAAAGTCTCGTCGTAGTCCACTCCTGGAACTTGCGTGAACCCTTTCGCGACAAGTCTAGCTTTGTGGATAGTAATGTTACCATCCGCGTCCGTCTTTCTTTTGAAAATCCATTTACAACCAATGGGCTTTACGCCCTCTGGAAGTTCTTCGAAGTTCCAAACTTGGTTTTCGTACATGGATTCCATTTCGGATTTCATGGCCTTGTGCCATTCCTTTGAGCTGGGCCCCGCCATCGCTTCCTTGTAGTGTGCAGGTTCATCGTCTTCAAGAATGAAGATTTCGTTATGAAACCACTCAGGTGGCTGGATAGCCCTACCTGATCTGCGCGGTTCAGTTACAACATTGTCTGAAGTTTCCGCATCACATGCGACAACTTCCGGCTCGGTTGTAGGGATAATTAGCAGAATTTCTTCCGGTTCCTTAGCCATATCAACGGTCGCCAAAGATTCACTAATCTCATTAAGTCGCACTGTCCTCCCACTTGGTTCTTTAGCGAGAAAATCTTTCTCGAGAAAGTGTCCAACCTTTGCGACAAACACTTTGCCCTCGGTGTGGTTGTAGAAGGAATACCCAACGGTGTTTTTGGGATAACCTACAAAGTAACCTTTGTCTGATCTGGGATCTAGTTTGCTTGGCTGTAAACGCTTTACGTATGCCTCACAACCCCAAATTTTAAGATGCGACAAACTGGGTTTCTTCCCATTCCACATCTCATGTGGTGTCGTCTTAACAGACTTAGACGGTGCTCTGTTTAGTGTGTGAGCGGCAGTTTCTAGTGCGTGACCCCAAAAAGATATCGGTAGATCTGTAAGAGACATCATCGACCTAACCATGTCTAACAGGGTTCGGTTACGTCTTTCCGACACTCCATTTTGCTGTGGAGTTCCGGGAGGCGTAAGCTGTGAAACAATTCCACGGTCACTCAGATGTTGGCCAAACTCATGGCTAAGGTATTCGCCTCCGCGATCAGACCGCAGAAACTTAATCTTTTTGTCACGATGATTTTCTACCTCATTCTGAAATTCTTTGAACTTTTCAAAAGTTTCCGACTTATGCTTCATTAAGTAGATATAGCCATACCGACTTAAATCATCAGTAAAAGTCACGAAGTAGAAATACCCACCCCGTGCGGCTGTGTTCATTGGACCACATACATCACTATGTATTATTTCCAATAATTCACCCGCCCGTTCAGGATGACCCGTGAACGGCGTCTTGGTCATTTTTCCCATCAGACAAGCTTCACATGTGTCAAATGATTCAAAATCAAAGGACGGTAAAACTCCATCTTTATGGAGTCTTTGCATGCGTTTCTTTCCGATGTGGCCAAGGCGACAGTGCCACAAGAAAGTCGTGGTGGTATCAGCCTTCTTAAGGCGTTTAGCATTCACGTTAAAGACATCATTTCCACATTCAAGATTTAAAATGAAAAGGCCCCCAACAATGGGTGCAAATCCATAAAACATATCCTTACAATAAAGTGAACAACCATTGTTCTCAGACTTGTACGAATACCCATCGTGTACTAAACATGATCCGGACATAATGTTTCTACACAACAGTGGAACAAAATAACAGTTATTTAGTTCTAAGATAAATCCCGAAGGGAGACGTAGAGGCATAATGCCGACGGCTTGAGCGGCGATCCCATTGCCGTTCCCGACGCGCATCACGACTTCATTCTTTCCAAGCTTGCGCACCTTCTGAAGTCCCTGTATCGAGTTGCAAATGTGAGCAACCGATCCGGTATCAAATACCCAAGACTTAGAATTTTTGCTAGCAAGCAAAACGTCCATGACATTAACTTGTATAACAATTATACCTTTTCCGGTTTTCCCGGACTTCTTATCTTCCAGATACTTCTTGCAGTTTCTCTTCCAGTGTCCTGTGCCCTTGCAGTAGAAGCACTCAGTTTCATTCTTGGCTCCGCCCTTAGAATTGCTTTGGGAGCTGGTCTTACCGGCGCCCTTGCCCTTCTTTGGCTTGCCTTTCTTTTGAAACTGGCAGTTTTATTCACAACCAACACTTGCTTGCGATTTTTTCGCAGTCCTCATTCCGTAGTTTTCAGCATGGCGAGCACCTCTTCCGGTGTCTTCTCCATCCCACTCATGTTGTAGTTCATGATAAAACCGTCGTAAGACGGGGGGAGTGAAGAAAACAGCATGTCCATCATATGGTCAGGTGGAAGTGGAAACTCCAGGGTTTTAAGCCTTTCAGCATAGCCAATCATTTTGACTACGTGTTCGCCAACTGAACTACCCTCAGCCATCTTGCAATCCATCAAGGCCTTCATGACATCAAATCGTTCAGACCTTGCGGTGTCTTTGTACAGGGCATCCAAATCCCGGATCATATCGCGGGGTTTATGGAATTCAAAACGTTTTTGAAGCCCTGCACTCATGCAAGCTAACATGAGGCACTGCACTAAGTTGTGATCATCATCCTTAGTGGCCCAGACATTCTGCTCAACTTCCGGGGCATCTGCCGCCGGTTTAGCTGGAAGAGCAGTTTCAAGCACATACATTTTCCTAGCGCTCCTGAGGACAATCCTCAGGTTACGGACCCAGTCCGCATAGTTGTTTCCAGTCGCAGCTAACTTCTCTTTCTCTAACATCGGGCCTAAGTTGAACGCGGTGTTGCGAGCCATTTGATCTACAACGGAAAACACAAGTTTCACTTAGACTTTGTTTATAATGATTTTGGCACTAATGAATAAACAATTTTATTCTAAAGTGCGCTCCCACTCAAATCAATATCTCTCAAAATTGATTATGAGTGATTCAAGATCCAAATTTCAATTCAACGCCAAGGATGCATCCATCTCAAGTGACGAGAATTTCATTTGGTAGGCCAACTTGCCAATCACATCTCTATGTGACTCTTGTTCATCTTTCGATGCGTGTGTTCCGAGCTCATGACTTTCATGCCTGAATGTCAAGACAACCAAGTGATCTCGCTGCGAGGTCTCAACTCATCTGCCTCACACTTCTCTAATCGTTCGTAACCATGCATCCATGTGATACCCCGAAGAGATAGGTGCCGTGACGGTGCTACACTTGGGAGAACACTAACTACTTGATATTTTTAAGTGAGAGATCACCCTAATAAAAAGCGACTACCGCGCAATCAAAGGGTGCATTTGTTGGGGAACGGAGCATGAATTTCAAAATTTTCCTACGCTCACGCAAGATCTATCCATGGAGATGCATCGCTACGAGAGGGGAGAGTGTGTCTACGTACCCTCGTAGACCGTTTAGCGGAAGCGTCTCACAACGCAGTTGATGTAGTCGAACAATCCTTCGAGCTCCACCGATCGAGTACCGAACGTACGGCACCTCCGAGTTCTACACACGTACAGCTCGGTGACCTTCCTCGCCTTCTTGATCCAGCAAGACGTCGAGGAAGTAGATGAGTTCCGTCAGCACGACGGCGTGGCGACGGTGACGGTGAAGTGATTACGGCAGGGCTTCACCTAAGCTCTCCGAAAATATGACCGAGGTGGAAAACGGAGATCGGGGCACCGCAGACGGCTATGGGACAATTGTGTGCTTTGGGGTGCCCCCCTGCCCCCGTATATAAAGGATGAGAGGGAGGAGGCCGGCCCCCTAGGGCTGCGCCAAGTGTGGGGAGTCCTCCTAGGACTCCCTAGTCCTAGTAGGATTCCACCTCCCATACGGAGTAGGAAAGGGGGAAGGGAGAGGGAAAGGAAAGAGGGGGCTGCGCCCCCTCCCCTAGTCCAATTCGGTTTGGGCAAGGGGGGGCGCGTGCCTCCTCACGTGGCCTGCCTCTCCTTTTCCCGTATGGCCCAATAAGGCCCATTACTTCTCCCGGTGAATTCTCGTAACTCCCCGGTACTCCGAAAAATACCTGAATCACTCGGAACCTTTCCGACGTCCGAGTATAGCCTTCCAATATATGAATCTTTACCTCTCGACCATTTCGAGACTCCTCGTCATATCCGCGATCTCATCCGGGACTCCGAACAAACTTCGGTCACCAATCACATAACTCATATAATACTATATCGTCATCGAACCTTAAGTGTGCGGACCCTACGGGTTCAGGAATGATGTAGACATGACCGAGACGACTCTCCGGTCAATAACCAACAGCGGGACCTGGATGCTCATATTGGTTCCTACACATTCCACGAAGATCTTTATCGGTGAACCTCATATGTCAACATACGTTGTTCCCTTTGTCCGGCGGTATGTTACTTGCCCGAGATTCGATCGTCGGTATCCAATACCTAGTTCAATCTCGTTACCGGCAAGTCTCTTTACTCGTTCCGTAATACATCATCTTGCAACTAACTCTTTAGTCACGGTGCTTGCAAGGCTTCTGTGATGTTGTATTTCCGAGAGGGCCCAGAGATACCTCTCCGATAGTCGGAGTGACAAATCCCAATCTCGATCCATGCCAACTCAACAAACACTTTCGGAGATACCTGTAGTGCACCTTTATAATCACCCAGTAACGTTGTGACGTTTGATACACCCAAAGTATTCCTACGGTATCCGGGAGTTCCATGATCTCCTGGTCAGAGGAACGTGTATTTGACATAGTGAAAGCAACAGCAATAAACTGAACGATCATTTGCTATGCTAACGGTTGGGTCATGTCCATCACATCATTCTCCTAATGATGTGATCCCGTTATCAAATGACAACTCATGTCCATGGTCAGGATACCTTGACCATCTTTTGATCAACGAGCTAGTCTAGTAGAGGCATACTAGGGACATAGTATTTGTCTATTATCCACACATGTATTTAGTTTCCGGTCAATACAATTCTAGCATGAATAATAAACCATTATCATGAACGGAGAAATATGATAATAATAAACACTTTATTAATTGCCTCTAGGGCATATTTCCAACAGTCTCCCACTTGCACTAGAGTCAATAATCTAGTTTACATCTCCATGTAATTAACATCCAATCAGTTCTAGGGCTGATCATGTTTTGCTTGTGATAGAGGTTTTAGTCAACGGGTCTGCAATATTCAGATCCGTGTGTTCTTAGCAAATCTCTATGTCATATGTAGATGTTGCTACCACACTCTGCTTGGAGCTACTCCAAAAACGACTGTCCCACTTTACGTATCCGGTCTGAGACTCATAGTCTTCCAGATCGGTGTTTAAAGTTTGCATCGACGTAACCCTTTACGACGAACTCTTTATCACCTCTATTCCCGAGAAATTCTTCCTTAGTCCTTTTCAGGTACTTCAGGATATTCTTGACCGTTGTCCAGTGATCTACTCCTGGATCACTTTGGTACCTTCCCACCAAGCTAATTGCGAGGCATACATCAGGTCTAGTACACAGCATGGCATACAAAATAGAGCCTATGGCTGAGGCATAGGGGATGACACTCATCTTCTCTTTGTCTTCTGCCGTGGTCGGGCTTTGAGTCTTACTCAATCTCACACCTTGCAATACAGGCAAGAACCCTTTCGTTGACTAATCCATTTTGAACTTCTTCAAAATCTTGTCAAGGTATGTGCTTCGTGAAAGTCCTATGAGGCGTCTCAATCTATCTCTATAGATTTTGATGCCTAACATGTAAAACAACCTTTACCTAGATTTTCAAGTCTTACTCCACTTCACACCAGGCAAGAACTCATTTCTTTGACTTGATCCTATTTTGAACTTCTTCAAAAAACTCATCAAGATGTGTGAACTTTTATCAGGCTTTTTGATCTGTCTCCATAGATCTCGATGCCCAATCTGTGGATAACTCAAAAACAGGTTTTTATTGAAAACCTCCTTTCAATTCTTTATGCTTTCCAGAAATTCTACATCATTTCCAATCAACAATATGTCATCCACATATACTATTAGAAATGTTATAGAGCTCCCACTCACTTTCTTGTAAATACAAGTTTCTCCATAAACTTGTATAAACCCAAACGCTTTGATCACTTCATCAAAGCGAGTATTCCAGCTGCGAGATGCCTGCACCAGTCCATAGATGGATCGCTGGAGCTTGCATATTTTGTTAGCGCCTTTAGGATCGACAAAACCTTTCGGCTGTATCATATACAATTCTTCCTTAAGGAATCCATTAAGGAATGCCGTTTTGACGTCCATTTGCCAGATTTCATAATCATAAAACGCGGCAATTGCTAACATAATTCTGACAGACTTTAGCATCGCTACGGGTGAGAAAGTCTCATCGTAGTCAACTCCTTGAACTTGTCGATAACCTTTAGCAACAAGTCGTGCTTTATAGACGGTGACATTACCATCAGCGTCCGTCTTCTTCTTAAAGATCCATTTATTTTCAATAGCTCGCCGTTCATCGGGCAAGTCTACCAAAGTCCACACTTTGTTCTCATACATGGATCCAATCTCGGATTTCATGGCCTCAAGCCATTTGTCGGAATCCGGGCCTGCCATCGCTTCTTCATAGTTCGAAGGTTCACCGTTGTCTAACAACATAACCTCCAAGACTGGATTTCCTTACCACTCTGGTGCGGAACGTGTCCTGGTTGACCTTCGAAGTTCAGTAACAACTTGATCCGAAGTTTCATGATCATCATCATTAACTTCTTCTCTGGTCTGTGTCGATGTCACAGAAATTTCTTTCTGTGGCGTACTACTATCCAGAGGAGGTACAATTACCTCATCAAGTTCTACTTTCCTCCCACTCACTTCTTTCGAGAGAAACTCCTTCTCTAGAAAGGATCCATTCTTTAGCAACGAAAACTTTGCCTTCGGATCTGTGGTAGAAGGTGTACCCAACGGTCTCTTTTGGGTATCCTATGAATACGCACTTATCCGCTTTGGGTTCGAGCTTATCTGGCTGAAGCCTTTTGACATAAGCATCGCATCCCCAAACTTTCAGAAACGACATCTTAGGTTTCTTGCAAACCACAGTTCATACGGTGTCATCTCAACGGATTTAGACGGTGCCCTTGTTTAAAGTGAATGCAGCTGTCTCTAATGCATAACCCCAAAATGATAGTGGCAAATCGGTAAGAGACATCATAGAACGCACCATATCCAATAGAGTACGATTACGACGTTCGGACACACCATTACGCTGTGGTGTTCCATGTGGCGTGAGCTGTGAAACAATTCCACATTGTCTTAAGTGATTGCCAAACTCGTAACTCAAATATTCTCCTCCACAATCAGATCGTAAGAACTTTATTTTCTTGTTACGATGGTTCTCTACTTCACTCTGAAATTCTTTGAACTTTTCAAATGTTTCAGATTTATGCTTCATCAAGTAGACATAATCATATCGACTCAAATCATCAGTGAACGTGAGAACATAACGATATCCACCGCGCGCCTCAACACTCATCGGACCGCATACATCGGTATGTATTATTTCCAATAAGTTGGTTGCTCGCTCCATTGTTCCGGAGAACGGAGTTTTAGTCATCTTGCCAATAAGGCACGGTTCACATGTCTCAAATGATTCATAATCAAGAGATTCCAAAAACCCATCTGCATGGAGTTTCTTCATGTGTTCAACACTGATATGACCTAAGCGGCAGTGCCACAAATATGTGGTACTATCATTATCTTTTGGCATTCGTGTTATGAACATATATATTACTACGATCAAGATTCAATAAACCTTTCATTTTAAGTGCATGATCATCAATGATATTATCCAAATAAATAGAATAACAATTATTCTCTGAAATTGAATAACCGTCTTGCAATAAACACTATCAGATATAATGTTCATGCTTAACGCAAGCACCAAATAACAATTATTTAGGTTCATCACTAATCCTGAAGGTAGAGAGAGCGTGGCGATGGTGATCACATCAACCTTGGAGACACTTCCAATGCACATCGTCACCTCGTTCTTAGCTAGCCCTCGTTTATTCCGAAGCTCCATGTTTCAAGTTGTAAGCAACTGAACAAGTATCAAATACCCAGGTGCTCCTACGAGTACTAGTAAGGTACATATCAATAACATGTATATCAAATATCTTTGTTGACATTGCCAGTCTTATTATCTGCCAGTTACTTTGGGGAAGTTCCGCTCCCTGTGACATTTCCCTTTGCAATGGGAGCACTAAGTCTCGGGTTTGGTTCAGCCTTGGGTTTCTTCGCGTGAGCGGCAACTGTTTTACCGTTCTTCTTGAAGTTCCCTTTTCTTTCCCTTGCCCTTCTTGAAACTAGTGGTCTTATTAACCATCAACACTTGATGCTCCCTTTTTTGATTTCTACATCCGCAGATTGTAGCATCGCGAATAGCTTAAGGATCTTCTATCCCTTGCATGTTTATAGTTCATCACGAAGATCCAGTAGCTTAGTGATAGTGACTAGAGAACTCTATCAATCACCACTTTATTCGGAAGTCTAACTCCCACTTGATTCAAGTGTTTGAAGTACTCAGACATTCTGAGTACATGCTCACTAACGGAGCTGTTCTCCTCCATCTTGTAGCTATAGAACTTGTCGAAGGTGTCATACCTCTCGACCCGGGTGTGAGCTTGAAAAACAAATTTTCAGCTCTTGGAACATCTCATATGCTCCGTGTTGCTCAAAACATATTTGGAGCTCCGGTTCTAAGCCGTAAAGTATGGCGCACTGAACTATCGAGTAGTCATCTTTTCTTGTCTGCCAGACGAAGCCGTAGGGGTATTTCACTGAGCGGTGCATTAAGGACATAAGCCTTCTATGCAGCAGTGAGGACAATCCTCAGATCACGGACCTAGTCCGCATAGTTGCTTCCATCAACTTTCAACTTCGTTTTCTCTAGGAACATAATAAAAATAGGGGAACTACAGCGCGGTCTATTGATCTACAACATAAATTTGCTAAGACAAGTAAGACTATGTTCATGACAATTGAAGTTCAATTAATCAAATTACTTAAGAACTCCCACTTAGATTAACATCCCTCAAGTTGTCTAAGTGTAACATGATCCACATCAACTAAACCACGTCCGATCATCACGTGAGGTGGATTAGTTATCAATGGTGAACATCTTTCATGTTGATCATATCTACTATATGACTCATGTTCGACCTTTCGGTCTCTTGTATTCCGAGGCCATGTCTGTACATGCTAGGCTCGTCAAGTTTAACCCAAGTATTCTGCGTGTGTAAAACTGGCTTACACCCGTTGTATGCGAACGAAAGAATCCATCACACCCGATCATCACGTGGTGCTTAGAAGCATCGAACCTTCGCAACGGTGCATACTAGGGGAGAACACTTATCTTGAAATTTAGTGAAGGGATCATCTTATAATGCTACCGTCGTCCTAAGCAAAATAAGATGCATAAAAGGATTACCATCACATGCAATTCAATATATGTGACATGATATGACCATCATCGTCTTGTGCTTTTGATCTCCATCAGCAAAGCACCGTCATGATCTCCATCGTCACCGGGTTGACACCTTGATCTCCATCGTAGCGTCGTGACACCTTGATCTCCATCGTAGCGTCGTGACACCTTGATCTCCATCATAGCGTCGTGGTCGTCTCGCCAATTATTGCCATTACTACTACTACTGTTAACTCATAGCGGTAAAGTAAAGCAATTACATAGCGTTGGCATTGCATACAATAAACAAACAACCATAAGGCTCCTGCCGGTTGCCTGATAATTTACAAAACATGATCATCTCATACAACAACTTATATCACATCATGTCTTGACCATATCACATCACCAGCATACCCTGCAAAAAAAAGTTAGACGTCCTCTACTTTGTTGTTGCAAGTTTTACGTGGCTGCTACAGGTTTACAAGAACCGTTCTTACCTACGCAAACCCACAACGTGGTGTAGTGATTGCTTTTTGATCTTCTAAAAGAACCCTCTTCATTGAAACCGATTCAACTAAAGTGAGAGAGACAGACACCCGCCAGTCACCTTTATGCAATGAGTGCACGTAGCGGTGAAACCTGTCTCGCGTAAGCGTACGCGTAATGTCGGTCCGGGCCGCTTCATCTCACAATACCGCCAAATCAAGTATCAACTAGTAACGGCAAGCAATATGTATACACCCACGCCCACAACTCGTTTGTGTTCTACTCGTGCAAATCACATCTACGCATAGACCTGGCTCGGATGCCACTGTTGGGGAACGGAGCATGAATTTCAAAATTTTCCTACGCTCACGCAAGATCTATCCATGGAGATGCATCGCTACGAGAGGGGAGAGTGTGTCTACGTACCCTCGTAGACCGTTTAGCGGAAGTGTCTCACAACGCGGTTGATGTAGTCGAACAATCCTTCGAGCTCCACCGATCGAGTACCGAACGTACGGCACCTCCGAGTTCTACACACGTACAGCTCGGTGACGTTCCTCGCCTTCTTGATCCAGCAAGACGTCGAGGAAGTAGATGAGTTCCGTCAGCACGACGGCGTGGCGACGGTGACGGTGAAGTGATTCCGGCAGGGCTTCGCCTAAGCTCTCCGAAAATATGACCGAGGTGGAAAACGGAGATCGGGGCACCGCACACAGCTATGGGACAATTGTGTGCTTTGGGGTGCCCCCCTGCCCCCGTATATAAAGGATGAGAGGGAGGAGGCCGGCCCCCTAGGGCTGCGCCAAGTGTGGGGAGTCCTACTAGGACTCCCTAGTCCTAGTAGGATTCCACCTCCCATACGGAGTAGGAAAGGGGGAAGCGAGAGGGAAAGGAAAGAGGGGGCTGCGCCCCCTCCCCTAGTCCAATTCGGTTTGGGCAAGGGGGGGCGCGTGCCTCCTCACGTGGCCCGCCTCTCCTTTTCCCGTATGGCCCAATAAGGCCCATTACTTCTCCCGGTGAATTCCCGTAACTCCCCAGTACTCCGAAAAATACCCGAATCACTCGGAACCTTTCCGACGTCCGAATATAGCCTTCCAATATATGAATCTTTACATCTCGACCATTTCGAGACTCCTCGTCATGTCCGCGATCTCATCCGGGACTCCGAACAAACTTCGGTCACCAATCACATAACTCATATAATACTATATCGTCATCGAACCTTAAGTGTGCAGACCCTACGGGTTCAGGAATGATGTAGACATGACCGAGACGACTCTCCGGTCAATAACCAACAGCGGGACCTGGATGCTCATATTGGTTCCTACACATTCCACGAAGATCTTTATCGGTGAACCTCATATGTCAACATACGTTGTTCCCTTTGTCCGGCGGTATGTTACTTGCCCGAGATTCGATCGTCGGTATCCAATACCTAGTTCAATCTCGTTACCGGCAAGTCTCTTTACTCGTTCCGTAATACATCATCTTGCAACTAACTCTTTAGTCACGGTGCTTGCAAGGCTTCTGTGATGTTGTATTACCGAGAGGGCCCAGAGATACCTCTCCGATAGTCGGAGTGACAAATCCCAATCTCGATCCACGCCAACTCAACAAACACTTTCGGAGATACCTGTAGTGCACCTTTATAATCACCCCGTAACGTTGTGACGTTTGATACACCCAAAGTATTCCTACGGTATCCGGGAGTTGCATGATCTCATGGTCAGAGGAACGTGTATTTGACATAGTGAAAGCAACAGCAATAAACTGAACGATCATTTGCTATGCTAACGGTTGGGTCATGTCCATCACATCATTCTCCTAATGATGTGATCCCGTTATCAAATGACAACTCATGTCCATGGTCAGGAAACCTTGACCATCTTTTGATCAACGAGCTAGTCTAGTAGAGGCATACTAGGGACATAGTATTTGTCTATTATCCACACATGTATTTAGTTTCCGGTCAATACAATTCTAGCATGAATAATAAACCATTATCATGAACGGAGAAATATGATAATAATAAACACTTTATTAATTGCCTCTAGGGCATATTTCCAACAGCATTCATAAGGGATAAACATCTCATGCAATTCATAATAGCATGATATGGCATAGTCCCTTCTGACGGAGAAGTCTTTAATTTCTTCGTCTCCGGCATTTGCGTCGGTGTTCACCTTCGCGAAGATTGCCACCACCTTGTCGATGCAGCAGATAATATTTTCTATCTCTATAGCTAATAAAATAAGTGCATTACTTAAGGTTGACACGCAGGTCATTAAAGTGACAATCATATGGCTCCAGCCATCATGCCGAATCATGACACGCAGGTCATGTTAACAAATTTACATCATATAGTCATCTCATACATAATCGAATTAATATGAGCTTTGCTATACCACATCACGTCACATGCACATCCTGCAAAACCAAGTTAGACGACTCTAATCGGTTTATGCAAAATTTTATTTTACATGGCTTCTAAGGTTTTGACTTAAACCGCAGCTACCAACGTTTTATCATCAAGTATGATAATTCAAATTGCTAGATTAACATCTCGGGGTGTATGAAACACGAGATAATTAAATCTCGAGCCCCATACTAAACTTCGTCATACGCATGACCCCCGTGCAGATCATATCTGCAATGCCCATTCATCTGCGAATTTCATCTTTCTTTTGACTATGGCGGAACCCAAAGAACTGATAGCACTTCGTTG
The DNA here is from genome assembly GCA_039707655.1 of Elymus sibiricus. Taxonomy (NCBI): domain Eukaryota; kingdom Viridiplantae; phylum Streptophyta; class Magnoliopsida; order Poales; family Poaceae; genus Elymus; species Elymus sibiricus. The sequence continues at coordinate 469,892,803 of CM077666.1, forward strand.
ATCAATCAGGATCGCGGATTGCCAGAACTTTGTGAAATTCCGCCATGCTGTCTCGAGATTGAGCAAACGCAAATTCCAGGGAAGCAACAAGAACATCGGGTAACAGACTTCTTCTGCTACCCGCATAAATAATTTTCAGCAATAGATCTCATCTACTCCAAAATTATATTACGCAATACCCATACATCACCATGTATTCTAGATCGTAACCTGCATCTACGCATAGCACGGCTCTTGATGCCACTGTAGGGGAACGCAACAAAAAACAAAAAAAATCGGTACAGCGAGCACGCCCAGGATCACTATGGAGACTGCATACAAGGTTTGATCTGATCCGTACCGACTCGAAGCGCAGCGGAAGAAGAGTCGGTGTAGATCGTCGGTGCAGATCCCTGCAGCTAGGATTTACAACCTCCCAACCGCAAGGATGTACTCCCACTCCGGACAGCCCTTCGGGAGGCAGTCGGACAGTCCCCCGGACGATGTCGCGGACAGCCCTTCGGGAGGACCCTTGGAACCCGAACAGTAACCCGGACAGCCCTTCGGGAGGACGCCGGAAACTCGAACGGTAACTCGAACAGCCCTTCGGGAGGACACTCGAAAACAGCCCCTCGGGCAAAATATCGAAACTACAATCTCTCTACGGGGTTGCACACATACGGTGTCAGCTATCCGGCAGGGCTTCGCCGTACAGAACTAGTTCCTGCCGGAACCCAGACAGCCTTTCGGCTCTACGAAACTATTTCGCTGGGAGGGAGAGAGAAGCCAGACAAGTCTATGGCATGTGTATGAGAGCAAGGATGAGTTTTGGGGCAGCCCACTCTCCTCTATTTATAGGATAGCCAAGGGGTAAAGATGTCATACAAAAAACCCCTAAGTACCCCCACTTTATGCCTTTTCATAAAAGAATAAAGATAAAAGGGGTGCCATGTGGAGCTCCAAGGAGCTCCACCATGCTTGGCCGGCCACCTTGAGGGCCCCTCCCCCACATGGGGGTGCCTTGGCCCCCAAGTCCTTCTAGAAAGCCTTTTGGAAATATCCCAAAAGGTGCTTTCCAAAAAATTTCCAAAAAGCACTTTCACTATTCACGAAGATATTTTTCTACGTCCGATAAATCCCAAATTATTTCTGTGTGCCTAGAACAATTCCAGTACCCACACAAACAATTTTGAACGTGTTCCGAAACAATTTCGGAACAATGTTTTCTTCAGCGAAAAGCTATCATAGCGGTTTCGGCTGCTCCGGAACATTTTCGATTTTCATTCCGGAAAAATTCCAGAATTTACCAGAACGATTCTGGCACCCTCCAAGAATTTCCAGACATGTGCCGGAACCAATTTGACTCAATGGAATATCCTGAAACAACTTTTCAGTTTCACCGGAACTATTCCGGTGTTCTCTCCGGAACGTTTCCGTTTCGTCCGAAACTTTTTCGGTGATTTTCTCTTAGACTCCCCGTCTAGTATTCAGCAGATAGATGACCCTTAAGCCTGTGACCCTATAGGTTCGGTGAAGTATAGACATGACCCGGAACTCTTTCCGATCAATGATCAACATCGGAGCCGTGGACACCCATATTGACCCCTATACCCACACGAATGAATATTCGAGTGAACTTCCAGTTGCCGTGTGCTATTCCTGTTGCTTCATGATATATTACAAATATCCGAGGTGAGATTTATTGCATCCTCGTGGATCAACAACTTGTCCACTATGCAAGTTACCTCGTTACCGGTTTTGTTCTCTTTACTCGTTTCCGTGTTCCGGCATCCCAGTGATCAAATCACAATGTGTCTGGCCAGACGATGATGGATACCGTAACACCGAGAGGGCCCGAGAATATCTCTCCATCGTCGGAGGAGCAAATCCCAATCTTGAGCTATCAAGTTACTTGGCATACTTTTCCATGAACCCGTAAGCCGCGTAATAGCCACCCATTTACGGATGACGTTAAAAAACCCCAAAGTTCATGAAGCAAGCATGAAGAAACTCGACACTCTCATGGTCTAAGGAATTATGCAAACATTAACTATCTCTGTGTTATTTACCATTAACTCATGACGAATGTATCTCATAGCATAACATCAATCGGGTCGATTCAACACAAGTGTTCTACTAACATTGTGCCCTCAAAATTGCCGGCATAGACATGCCCATGATCAGGAAAACAGGATCATCATGCAATACTTGAGCCAGTCTTAGAGGCAAGACTAGGAATACATTTTACCGTTTATTATACCACACGTGCACATGAGTTTCCCTCCGAGCCTCGTGGTTATTGCAGACTCGAGAATCATTGCAGTTTTAGCATGGAACATAAACATTAATTACAAACTCGGAGATACAAAGTAACTGATATTACTACCTCTAGGGCATATCTCCTACACCTACTCTGCCAAGTCAGCTTATGAGGCACAGTTCATTGGCCGCATCGAACAACCACACCTGGCAACAGTCTGGAGGACAAAAGTTGAGCCCAAAGTGCAGTTTTATACATGGCTGCTGCTGCAAAATCGGAATTGGACTGCCGACAGGCTCGGCCGTCGTGGATGGCCTCACAATCCGGAATGCCTGCTTTGTGACCAGACTTCGGCAACGGCACTGCATCTCCTACTCACTTGCCCCTATGCTCAAGAGCTATGGGTTGCTGCCCGGAGTCTCCACCTGCGAGTTGCTGAAATTGCACTGGGTCCAACCTCCATCCGCTCTTGGTGGCGCAAAATCAACACCGGTGTTCCCAAGGATGCGCGCCACGAGCTGGTCCGGTTTGCAGTGTACATTGCCTGGAACATTTGGAAGGAGCGGAACCGTCGCGTTTTCCAGGCGACAAATGCACAGGTCCCAACCATCTTGCAGCTTGTGAAGGATAAGACTGGCCTCCTGCAGGAGGCAGCTCGGGAGTAGTTGTTGTTTGTAGTGGGGTGGTCAGCCCCTATCTGATCATGACTCTAAACCTCCACCCCCCCCCCCCCCCCCCCCCATCCCTAATAAGAACTTTGGTTCACTTTTCTCTGTAACTCTTTCCTATCTATAATGCAATGGCAGAACTCCTGCCTTTTCCTGTCAAAAAAAAATTCCATATCGATTTCCATATATACCATATAAACACACATACATATATTAAATCAATTTCCTCATTCATATATGTTTTCATATCATTCATCCATATTAACCTAGCTAAATAGCTAGTAACTAACAATATTATAACAATTTCTAACTGTAAAAAATTAACAACTAAACATTTCATGTTTTTATCTAAAAAACAGAAAAATGGTGAAGATCGAGCTCATCACCAGGGTTTGTTGCCGAGCCTTGGTGGGTTAAAGCTAGTGTGGAAGAGGTCATCCGGGCCACACGCGGGGATTTAGTCGGAGTGCGCCGCCGGTAGAGGAGGTAGCGCTGGCGGAGAGGAGCGGGGCGACCCGGGGAGACGGTCGGAGGAGACGCGGCTACAGAGCAGGGAGGTTTGGGCTGGCGGTGGGGAGCTGGAGGCGGCGGTGAACCAATATATAAGAGATTATGCCAGATCAGTCGCAGTTTGAACCTATATATAGGAACTTTTTTCGAGTGGCTTCCTGAGAGAACTCGACAAAGTTGTTCACGTGGTGAAAAGAAAAATAAAATAAGGGAAACGTTTCTATCCGGCCGACCGGCTAAACTTTCGGCCGGTCGCGGCTGATGACACGCGGTCCCACGGGACCCATGACGAGGATATGTACTTAGGGTAGGGTATTAGGCCTGTCCTACATACCTCACCTAAGGACACCACATTGGAGAACTACAAGACTACAAGAGAGATTCCGACTGAACTAGCCATGGCATATGAGTCACTCGACATATGTTCACTCGGAATACCCCCCTACACTCGACAGTAAACCCTCACTCGGAGCGGTCGCCAATCACTCGACTGCAGAAGACCGGGAGTCTCCCCAGGGAGGCCAACGGGCGGGCGTTACACTCGCCGCCTTAACTGGCATTTATTGTATACGTTACCAGTAACGTCCCCCTTTACTCCTCACAATCAATCCCTTAGATGCCGGACGTTTATGAGGGGTAGCGCACTCTATATAAGCCACCCCTCCCCACTGGCACAAGGGTTCGCATCTTTTGTAACACAACATACAGATCACTCGACAGAGAAAGCTCCCCGGAGCACCTGAGACGTAGGGCTGTTATCACTTCCGAGTGAGGCCTGAACTCATACATCTGTGTGTACATCCTCGCCGTAGCTAGGACTCTGCCCTCTCCTTTCGTACCCCTACCATCTACTGTCAGGCACGTTTCCACGACAACCCACACTTTGAAAGCAACGTTGGTTGGATCCAGCCTTATCTAACTGCTCGAGACCCACGCATCGCTAGCTGCTTCCTTATCTTCTTCCTCCTTTTTCTATAACAACCATTTCTTCTTCCTATACGTCTCTGCTCCATCCCTCTCTCACCATCTCTCTCAAATTTCCACGCCGCCATGGCAGTCACCTTCCCTGTCCTTTGGTCGTCGCAAAACGCAGCAACTGGCCGGGGCTAAAAGCTGCAACCCCCAGCCGGAGGTGCTGGAACCGACTGGGCGAAAAGCTACAACCCCCAATCGGAGGTGCTGGAAATGGCCGTCTGGGAAGCTGCAACGGGGCCACGGCGACTGGGAAGCTGCAACCGACTTGGCCAAAAGCTACCACCTCTAATCAAAGGTGCTGGAAACGACGGTCTGGGAAGCTGCAACGGGGCCACGGTGACCCCTGCTACGACTCGTGCAACCGGCAGTGACCCGTGCTACAACCGTGCCCTGGCGGAGCTGCAACCAGCGGCGACGCGTGCTACGATCGTGTTGGCGAAAGCTGCAACCAAAGGCAACAGAGCTACAACCAGCGGCTACCCGTGCTATGACCGTATTGGCAAAAGCTGCAAACGGGCATGGCGGAGCTGCAACCGGCCATCGGGTTTGTTACAACCGTTTCCGGTGACCCTTCAACGGAGACATGACGCCCACCAAAGATGCCCGCCGGGTTTGCTACAACTGTGCCTGACGACCCTACGACAGCCACAACGAAGTTGGAGGGACGGCAATGACCTCGTGCTGCGACGGACGCATCCATGGCCGCGACGACGACGGCCTCGCTCGCGCCCACGACGACGACGACCTGTTTGTGGTGCACAGCCGCGGCCAGCAGAAGGGCGAGCACAGGTGGCACAAGTGGCCGGCGAGCGCGGGACGACGGCAGCCTCGCGCCTACGACGACGGCGACCTGTTGCGGTGTGCCGCCGTGACCAGCCAAGGGCGCCGGTGGGCGGCCGGCAAACACCAGCGGCCGAGGACGAGCGGGGCGCTCTCTATCCTATTTTCTCCGGTAAATGTTGCGTGACGTGGGAAATCTCCCTGGTCTGAGATAAACGAAAGACTAGCCAAATCAAACGGTTGGAATAAGTTAGATCGTGTGGCTAGGACGCGACCGGCCGAGTGTTTAGGCCGGCCTGCCGGCGCCTAGCACGCGCCTTAAAACGGCTGACAAAAACGCCCTGCCCGATCCATAACGTGGGAAGGAGGAAAAAGCGCCCTGCCGTGATAGGGTAGACAACAACTGCCGCTACCGCCACGTGGCACAAACATTGCGGAGTTTGTTTGGTCTAGAACTCGACATAGATCGTACAATCCAAATTTATTTTGTTTGTCGAGTTCTCTTTACTTGTCTCTCAGCAACGGCATGCTTGTGCCAAGTCTGGCATGTTGCTGAGAGTTGTACTCAGTTTACGTGGTTTTTTGCCAAGCTCCCGTGATTTGACTCTCGGCAAAGCCCATTTTCCAGTAGTGATGAATTTCTATTTGAAAGAAGCTTTTAGTGACATATATAATTTTTAAGTCATAGAAAATATATATTATTTGTCTAATTTATGGTTAAACTTGGATTTAGAATGCGTGCGCGACTTGTTCATTGGAATGGAGGGAGTACGAAAATTAGGATTAGGCTCTAAATAACAGATGAAGTAGTAGTAGTGCTGTATCCAGGAAGAACAATGGCCTTTGGCAGTTTCAGGGTTTTCATATCATCCTCACAGTACAAGAGTTGTATTTTCTCCACAACCAAAGTTTCTTCAGTTGGCCTCCCATGAATACGAGACTGCCGCATCGGTGCTAATTATTCTCCACAACCAATTTTGCATCCCTACGACGTCTGTCCATTCTGAATTTCATATGTAGTTCATCTTGGACTTCCGCAGGGAAGAAACTGTAACGGGGACCCTACTGTAAGAACCATAAAGCTAACTGGTTGAACATAGATTAATACCATGCATCTTAAACCAATTCGTTTGCTCTCAAATTAATAAGCACTAGGCTCTCGTCAAAGCAAGCACTAAGGGATCAATCCATTCATCCATTCCCCCGATCATGACCCGCCGATACTAGCTAGGCTGTTGTCCATTCTGAGCAGATTGTCCACTTCATCACTTCATCCAGCCCGATCGATCACGGCGACACGTAATGCAGCCGCGAGGTCTTTGTCGTCATTGCCATCATAGAAGCATCCTCTATCCTTTGCGTCTGCCACTATCTCCTCCCAGATTGTCTTGCTGCTCGACAATGTAGTCGCGTTGCCTAGAATCCAGAGGCAGTGCCTGCGAGAAGAACATATATAACACAACAATGTCGATCTTAATTAGCCTTTTACAGTAACAAGACCATGGATGCATATCCCAAATTGTTCTGTCACTCACTTTGCCCGTGTCTGCGCCACGATGGTGCGTCTCCAGTCGGAGAGGAACCCGACGGATCCATGGATGTTGCTCCGCACGGCCGAGAAGACGATGACATCCTCCTCGCCACCCTGGAACCCGTCCACGGTACGAACCTTCACAGAGAAATCGCGGTTGCACAGCTTGTGCTCCAGCCTTCCTAGCTTCTCCTGCATGGCATGGACTTGGGCCTTGTAAGGCGACACCACACCCACGCTGAGCTTCTGTCCCGTACCAGTTGACTCTGCACAAAAAGGATATTAAGATCAATATAGCCCTATTACTGATTGATGATAGATAGATATATAGATGTATGACTACCAACTGACTGCAGGCACCTTTGGCTTTGACGAACAATCTCTGCACGATCCGGGTAACCGCTGCAACCTCTGCGGCGTTGCTCAGGCTCATGTCATACTTGCCGGAGGTTTCCGTCCCATCTTGGATGTCGATGAACAAGTAGGGCCCATACATTGGACCAGCCAGGAGCTTCCTCTCATAATCCCTATGAAGGACGTTGGGGCCATCTGCCACCTTGCTATCGTAAAACCTCGAGAGGGGAAACTTGCTTATTTCTGGGTGCATCCTGTACTGCACGTCAAGAAGGTGCTTAGGGTGTCCCAGTGAAATAAGCCTCTCGAACAGACTTCTTCCCAAGTCAGCGTCTGCGCTGAGCTGCAACAATAAAGGTAAGAGTTACAAGTATTATTTGTTACACCAGGATTGGCACATAGAAAAGGAAGAAACAGAAAATTAAGCATAATCATGTTCATCTGGTATTAAGATCACCTTGCTTTTGACTAGTGCCGGTAACTGGCATTCATCCCCAATGAGAACAGCACGGCGGATACCGGTCAGTAGAGGTATCAGCAGCTCACACTCCCTCAGTTGCGCTGCCTCATCAACGACAAGGAGATCCAGCGGCCGAAATTTTAGAAGCTTATGGCTCTGGCACGCGCCGGCGGCTCTGGTGGTCCGGATCCAGGAGGATCCAGTAGTATATATCCTATTGAAACTAATTTTTTTTGTTCCAAATTATTTGAAATTCTGACTTTGTGCTAATTAAAGAATAAGTTTGATTAAGTACATATAGAAATATGGTAATACTGATAATATTATGTAGTATGAACTGATTAGGTTAGTATTTAACAATAAATTATGTTTTTCAAACACGCGTGCACACTGCACACTCTTACATATGAACGCACACTATCCATATGAGCACACCTACGAGAGACTGAACCAACAAAAGTTGGGATTGACAAAGCCACCACTTCCACCTCTTAGTTAATTAAGGGGCACCATGCTGAAATGGTCTCAAGACAATCATATTTCATATATTCAAGTTGGAAAAAAAATTCAACAGAAAAAAATGCAAGTTGGAAAGGACATCATTAGAATTTTTCTATATTGCAAATGTCATAATCAAATAAATAAATTGAACGTGCGACAGTAAATTTCTGAAGAACATAATTTGTTTTTAAAACACACGTGCCAACCTGTCATTAGAATTTGTCTATGTTCACATTATTAGTCCACGTGAGACAGTAAAGAAAATAAATAAATTGTACACATGCCATGGTAGGAACATATATTTGAATCCATAACTTAAGATAAATATAAGTACATTCACAGTAATATTACTAATTTCACAACATTTTACAAAGACACGACCTCATCAAGGTCCAAAGATCTGCCTCTTGTTACGCAATACACAAATAATTTTATTAGCATCCTAACCGAAAGTGTCGTGTGCACAATAATTCCTGATGGTTTAATGGTTGATTATCTTTCCTTATTAAACATTTGTGGTTTGGTTATGTCTTATCCGCTATCTTGGTTGTACATAGCACACAAAGTGTATATTGACCGCATAGACTCACTAATAACAGCATCTTACCTGCGAGGAGATAATAATAATAGTATTACCACTCCCTTGAATCTATAGTTCTATATACCAATTAATGGATCTTATTGATCTGGGTGAATTTCTGAAGATGAAAACCATGTGGTAAAGTAAGAGAGCAGAAAAAATGGAGTACCCTATTTACATTCATACCCTTGGATCATACTCCGCAATCTTGTTGATGAGGCTAATGTCCAGGAGAGGCCTGGTCCGAAGACTCAGTGCATCCACTATACGCTTGGCCATCTTGTCATTGATCAAGAAGATGGCGAAAAGAGGCAGCGCGATAACATTTTCTCTTCCGCCATGTTGTTTGAGGGGCAGACTACCTGACAGCAGTCGTACGGCTACTGCAGTGCCTTGGGCAGCATTCTTGGTTTCTGTCTCGCCTCTAACGATGGCTATGGCGCACGGCTGCTCCAAGTCCGACAGGTGGGTCGGTTTCCGGGTCGTCAACAAGAGTACGTCGTCGTCCTTTGGGTAGTAGCAACCAGCTGATGGTGTAGGTGTATCTTCCTGAAACCAGAGACTGAAATCTGACGGCTCTGAAAGTGGGAGATCCTCCTGGATCCGGACCACCAGAGCCGCCGGCGCGTGCTCGATGCCTTCCAGTGCAGAGTAGACATCGGCGCGGGTTTCTTCCATCAGTGGCACCATGAATGATCTTGTGTAGTCACTTACTGAAGAGAAAGTCACTGGGATTCTCTTCATCTGAAGGTCGTACATACAGATTAGCGTGCAAATCTGGGTTAAGAAATGGATCGGAGGAAAATTCGAGGAACTAGGGGGAGATGAGAGCTAGGGTTGCTGGAAATCAAAAGGAATAAATAACTCGCCTTGTCCTTGTACAAGTCCTCGTTGCGCAGATCTTGGAGCTCCCACGAGAACTTGGTCTCAGCGGCGCTCGACTGAAGCCGCCGGACTCCGCCGCCAGATACATACGGAAGCTTTTGCTCGCGGATGCACGGTGGTGTGGCTCGGCTCCATGCCGACACCTTGCCGGCAAGGCGGCGAGGATTCAGATGCTGCCACATAGCCGCAGTCTGCCAGCGGGTAGGTCTCGAGACTCGAGGCGACGAGCGGAAGGCGGAACGAATGTGCGTTTTAGTTGTTGTAGGGATAGCGATGAATGAAAAGAAAAAGGCAAGGGAGGTCGTCCCCTGGTCTTCCGATGTGGGCCCTGACCGATGGAGTATCAAGAAACTGACCCTGGCGACAACGGCCCAACAGATTGCAAGATTAGATTTTTAGAAGAGGTAAATACACGCGGAGTTATAGAACTTGCACGCAACGGTCAGTTTGTTGCATAAACTTGTAAAATACGTGTAGTTTCTGATCATTAAACTTGCACGAGCGTTCATATACGGTGCTTTCTACCGTATCCGGACGTATCCCATGCCAACCTGTGGTTGGATGGTTAGAGGGACTGTGGTATCCCCAACCCACCAGGGTTCAAGTCCTGGTGCTCGCATTTATTTCTGGATTTATTTCAGGATTTCCGGCGATGCGCATTCAGTGGGAGGAGACGTTCCCGTCGACGACGAGGCGCCTACGGTGACTTCGTAAATCTCAAGATGATATGCCGGCTCAGTCTCTCGGAGGTGCTCATAGGGGTAGGGTGTGCGTGTGTGCGTTCATAGGGGTGAGTGTATGCGCGTGTATGTGAGCGCTTGCGTCTGTACTGTGTTCAAAAAAAAACGTGGCGGGGGGCCGCTGTAAGTGGCGGTAAGGGTTGTGTACTAGGTGCGTATTGGATTTTTTTATTGCAGAAAACACCCCTGCATTTTTTATTTGTGTAGAACCCCGCAAATAAAATAAAAAAGCTAATCAGGGGCTAGCGCGCACTGGATTTTTTTTCACAAACATCCTTGCATTTTATTTATTTATGTAACAAGCCGCTCAAATAAAATGGAAAATGCTATGTAATAAGCTGCTCAAATAAAATGGAAAATACTAGCGCTGGCAAAGTTCGAACCCCAACTGTTTCCATGTGCAGTACGGATAGCCACCAGACCAAACGATGGTTGATATTTTATATCCCTTTAAAGCGAACCGTACAAATTAAGGTGGAAAGTTTTATGAAAAAACATAGGCCAAGATTCGAACCTGTGAACTCATGGTCGCTCTCCCGTGGGCATGGGATAACCATCCTCACCACAAGGACAAATGATGATATTGAAGGATAAACAACATTTATCTTTTCAGTTCTTCATGTCTCCCCAAAATAATATTTATGGATTTATTTTCTGAAGGTTTTTCTTTGAGATAGTGAAACTTCCCTCAAGATTACCTTAACATGTAATATTACATGATTAGCATTTTCCAAATACATGATTAATATTTTTGTATACATCAACAATATTTTTACCATGATTGATATTCTTTGAAAAAATATTACATGTTTAGCATTTTTCAAATACATGATTAATATTTTTTTCAAATATATGTTTTGATGTCTACTTTTACATACGCATTGTACATTTTTTGCATACATCAGAAACATTTTTATACATGTTTAACATTTTCCAATACAAGATCTTTTTTCGAATATATGTTTTGATGTCTACTTTTGCATACACATTGTAATTTTTTGCATACATCAGAAACATTTTTATATGTGTTTAACATTTTCCGAATACATGATTAGCAATTTTTAAAATATATATTTTGATGTCTATTTTTTCATACACATTATCCGTTTTAGGTATACATCTAAAAATATTTTCATACACGTTTAATATTTTTTAAACATATTATTAACATTTTTTCAAATACAAGTTTTTGAAAAACTAATCAAATATGTGTTAAACATTTTTTGGATGGTACGAAACATTTTTTTAAACTACACAAAAAATCTGTACATTGCATAAACATTTTAAAAAATGTAATCAACAGTTTTTGAAATGCGTGAACATTTTTAAAATGCAACGTATGATTTTTTTTACTTACACAAATATGGTTTACAGTGTTTAAACATTTTTCAAAATGTCCCATACCATTTTTTTGTAACACATAAACATTTTTTAAATGTCACAAACACAAGAAATATAAGTTGTTTTCTTACATAGAACAAGAAAAAATAACAACATGAAAAATGTTTGTCCCTTCTGCACATGTTGTGTTATCGTAGCCTGGTGGTAATTTGGCCACGAGGTCAGATGTTCGTCCAACGGTACTCCCTATTTTCGGGTTACATTTTTAAAAAAATTATTTTTTGGACCGTTTTTATATGATATAGAGATTAGTCGTGCTACCCAAACATGAACTTTCATCGGTCTGGTGGTTGTCCACCCAAGCCTAATAGGGGCAGGTCATGGGTACAAAAACCCACCCTCCCTTTTTTCATTTTTTAGGGGCTTAATGGGTAAATAATAAACCAAGGGCTTTTTCTGCAAATCTACCATCCGACAGCGGCGTACAGCGGGCCTTGGCCATGCTGGCATGCCACGTAGGCCACGGATACGCCAGCGTTGTGAAATGTGATCGTATATGAACGCCCGTGCAAGTTTGATGACCAGAAACACATATTTTGCAAGTTTGTGCACCAAACTGACCGTCGCGTGCAAGTTCTATGACTCCCGGTGTATTTACATCTTGTTAGAATTAGTTTAGCACATGTCAGTTTGTTAATTACCACATGTTAATTAATAAACCGTCATTAGGATTAGCAATCGTCATTAGTAGTTGCACGTGTCCATTCACCGATAGGCATCTTTTCGTACAGACGCATCGTTTGTGACTTTGTGTTTTATCATGTCCTCCCCTCTTTTCTCCCTTGTACTGTAACCGCCGCCCCTAGATGACGTCCTTTCATCTTGTATATATATCTGGATCATCAATGAAATCCTTGACATATGATTCATTCATCTGTTCTTAGTTTACTTTTAACACGTCATCATGAACTTTGCTCTCCGATCGAGCAATTAGGCCGGGCAGGAGAAGAGAAGAACAAGGATGAGCAGGCCGAGCAATTAGGGGCTTTATTGTTTTTGTTAAGTAATTTAATCATCTGGTTACTAATTTCTATGTTTTAAGACATGGGATTTAGTAAAATATACATACAAGACCCTCAGGTACCCTAAGTTGCATGAAAATACATTATGCAATATTTTACAACATGTAGTTTTTTTTTTGCCATTTGAAGTCCATAGTATTACCTCCGTAATACTCTTGCATAAGTATGTATATTAATTTTTGCATCTGTATGTATTAGCGCAGTAATACTATTGGAAAAGAATGTTTTTGACTAACATTCTAGACCCTATTCCTCTGAATTTTAAGACATCATCTATGTCTTTTTAACTGCAAACATTCTCTACGACATACGTTTTTAGGACAACAACTATAATTTGCAATAGAAATAAATTTTTCTTGCAAACGGTGATGTAAATTCAAATAATAATTATATCACTGTTCAAGAATTCATCCGATTAATCAGTTAACGGGCCAGTTAATCGCTACTCGTAGGGTGGCCGAATCGAATAACACCTATTCGTCGTGTTAACTTGTCAGACCGATTAATTGGCCTGTCAGACCGATTAATCGGTTGTTAGGCCGATTAATCGCTGCTGGCCCATTAATTTGTGGGCAAACAAAGCCCAAAATTTTGGCCTGTAACCATTCCTATCCCGATGTCGCTTCTCAGTAGCTAGGGTTCGACCAAACAATAGCATATTTTGGTATATTACATAGCTGAGAGCATGAGAGTATGGTATAATACGTAAAAAACTAGATATATGTTGGCAAGTTCCTATTTAATCTTCCGATTATTGGTCGACCGATTAATCTAGTTAATAGGACGATTCACCGATTAATCACTACTCTCAAGCAAGCCGAGCAGCTACCAGTTACCGATTTCCTGAACAATGAATTATATAGTGTAATACTTAATATGACTAACCCAAATTTTATTTGTGAATCACAAGGTATAGATGACATCTACTGCATTATTTGCAGATTATTCACTACCACTGTGAGGTCTACATCTTGTCATTTAAACAAGACGAGTACCTTCAAGGTGCTCTTCCAAATATATTATAGTTAACAAAAGGTAATAGAAATCTTGAGCATCTACTGACGAAAGTCAGATTATGCATCCTATTACCGCGAGATATACACCTCATCCGGTGATTATCTTCAAAGTGTTATACTATATAGCTTGTGGTATACACATATGACCCCGATGGCATCAGCTACATTTATAAAACTAGAAAATTATCCCGCGCGTTGTTGCGGGGATTTTGGGCACACATTATTACATAAATAGAAGGATAAATGGATGATGGAAGTGAAGCGCTGAAAAATTACAGCAAAGGTAGAGCAATAGGCAAAGAAAACCATAATTAGTGAACATCAGTATGCAATAATAAAAGGATCGATATGGTTGACTAGAGGGGGGGGGGGTAGTGAATAGACAACTACCAATTTTATCTTTTCTTAACAATTTAGGTTTAGCAACAAATAGGTTGTCTAGATATGCAACTAGGTGGGCAACCTATATGATGCTAACAACAACAACAAGCAAGCAAGCAAACAATACAACACAACAATATCTTGCACAAAGTAAAGGAAAGAAATAACCACAAGTGGAGTCGGTGAAGACGAGGATGTGTTGCCGAAGTTCCTTCCCTTTGAGAGGAAGTACGTCTCCGTTGGAGCGGTGTGGAGGCACAATGCTCCCTAAGAAGCCACTAGGGCCACCGTATTCTCCTCACGCCCTCGCACAATGCAAGATGCCGTGATTCCTCTAGTGATGCCCTTGAAGACGGCGACCGGACCTTTACAAACAAGGTTGGGGCTCTCTCCACAACCGAATTGTAGGCCCCCAACACCACCACGAAGCTTCACCACAATGGATTGTGGCTCCGAGGTGACCTCTTCCGTCTAGGGTGCTCAAACACCCAAGAGTAACAAGATCCTCAAGGGATTAGTGGGGGGAATCAAATTTCTCATGGTGAAAGTGTAGATCGGGGCCCTCTCACCCAAACCCTAGAAGATCAACCAAAGTTATCGGCTAGGGAGGGAGATCGAGCGAAAATGGAGCTTGGAGCAACAATGGAGTTTGGGGAAGAAAGAGGCAAGTCTTCTTGGGGAAGAAGACACCCTTTATATAGTGGGGACAAATCCAACCGTTATGCATCTCACAGCCTGCACCTAAGCGGTATTACTGCTCCATGAGCGGTACTACAACCCTAACGGTAGTTCCAGGCATACAGTACACAGACATAGCGTCTCAGGCCAGAAGTGCCGCCGGGGCGGTACTGCCGCCCGTCCTAGCGGTACTATCGCTGGGGATGCAGTGTAGGGGAACTAGGCATGGGGGAGTACAGAGGCAGCGGTACTACCGCGCTTGTACTACCGCCCAAGTGCCGTGAAGATGCAAAAGAGTCCAGAAGCAGTTGAGTTAGCGGAAGTGGGGCGATAGTGTCCGGGCGGCACTGCCGCTCTGGAGCGAGCGGTACTGCCGCGCCACTGCCGCTCTATTGCCGCTTAGTGCTCTATGCTACAGCGAGCCAGCGGTAGTGGAGCGGTGGTAGGGGCGGAGGTACCACGAACGGTACTACCATCCTACAACCGTGCCACTTCCGCTGAGCACGAAACGGCAATAGAAGGCCTCAACTAAGCGGTAGTACACACGGTACTGGACCGGCGGTACTACTGCTCGCCAGCGGTACTACCGCTCGGGAGAGCGGTACTACCGCTTAGCGGCTTACAGAACAGGACAAATAAACAGTTGGAACTCCAAGTGCGGGAATGGAAGGTGGGTGCAAAGGGAAACGTGTACGTGATGATTCCACCCAAACCTTTTCGAAGTGGAGCCCCTCTTAATAGTACGGTTTTCCTACGACTAAAGTCCAGCGAAAAAGAAACGCGGGAAAAGAAACTTTCTTGCTTTAACACTCTGAGGGGCATCAATCGTCTTGTGCCATATGATAGATTATCTGAAATGCTCATTGCACACGATTAGTCCGCAAATGCATTGTCATCAATCACCAAAACCACTAAGGGAGAAATATGCCCTAACAATCTCCACCTTTTTGGTGGATTAATGACAACACGGGATTTGCACAAAGGATAAACGAGATAATAAGCAAACCCAACATCTACAAAATATAGACGGGCTCCCCCTAGATGTGTGCACTATTTAGGTATGCTTTTGGAATGCAAAGCACACACACTAGGATCAACACTCCCCCTATATTTTATAGACAAGGCAACACTTGCAACAACATGATATAAGATAGAGAAGCATGTATGCAAGTCATGGCATGTGAGCATAAAGATAAGGGCACAATAAGGATAATATCTCACAAGCTAACAAAGTACTAGACATAAAGATAATGATAGGGTAGCATATGTCTCACACCATATGATAGGTACTAAAGTTCTCACAACCACAAACCAAACTAAAGCAAACGATTAAAGAGTTCATGAGAGAAGAAAAGCAACTGCAAAAAAATGCACTCGTGACTCGGCAAATCCCTAAGCTCTCTCCCCCTTTGGCATCGAGACACCAAAAGGGTAGAGAGCACTAAAAACGACCCTAGGTGGTAGCTGTGCTCCAGAAGATCATCATAACTCCTCGTGGTTGTCAGACTCCTCGTCTGCAGCTGCTGGCTGAACATCCTCCTCAGAATCCGTCCACCTGCAATGCTTGGAGGTCCACTCCTCCTCATTCGTGATCTTATCCTCGGATCCACTGGTGATCTCCATGCCAAGATGCCTCATCATGGCCTTGTCGCAACTGCGGGCCTTCTTTTCCGCCACATGAGCCTTGTACTGACCCTGTGCCTGTATGCAGAACAGCTTCTTCATCTTCTGCTTCAGCTTAGCTGCCCATGTTGGTTCCTCAGATGGAGGCTCATAGTCAGGCTCATCATGTCCCTTGGACTCAGGGATAAATGTCTCACCCTCTGGAGCGGCAGGAGTGCTCCAAAGGTCCTTCAGCCTCAACTTGATCACCTCGTGAGAGACAAGATCACCGGTCACTAGCATCTCATCCGGAAAAGTGGAAGCCCATGTCTCCTCAATGAGCTTCATCAGGTAAGGACCGTAGATAGGTCACTTGCGGTCAAACACAGCTGAGTATAGTTCTGACCACATCACATGTGACACATCCAATACCTGGTGAGTGTTCTTCTCCTTCTGACAAATGAGTAGCATATCCACAAGGTATGAGTGAACCATGTCCAGGTTCCCAATGCGCGGAAACAGAGAGTTCCTGAAGATGCGATGCATGATATCCAAGAAGTGACACAGCTCATAGGACTTCTTGCCATTGGAGGAGATCTTCTCCGTGGAGAAGGGGTAGAGGGTGGACTTGTGCGTGGTGGCATCCTCCTTGTGAGGGCGCAACCCAATTGGATTCTCCTTCCCTTCATCATTGTAGCTCAAAGTCTCCATGAAATCCTTCCAAGTAGCCTTCAGAACTCGTCCGTTGGTCATCCATGTGAGAGTCCTTGAATCATCAGTGCCAAAGTGAACCGTGGCATAGAATTGGGCCACAAGTTCTGCATCGAAATCTTTGTTGAAAGATATGATCCTGAGAATGTCCAGCTGAGCACACAAGGCCAAGGCTTCTCCAAAGTACTGAGGATTCTTCTCCAAGTGACCAAGATCGACAGACCTGACATTGACAAACAGATTCTTCTTGGCCTTCAGAACATCATGATAGACGGACCTCTGCAGCTTGGTCCAGAAAGGCCGATTGAGGAGAGCGGGATCTTGAGGGTGGTGGTACGGATTGCGACGACGAGCATCATAAAAATCCTTGGATGACAACTCATGCATGGACTTCTCCTTCTCTTTCTCCTTCCCTTTCTGCTTGCTAGCAATCTTCTTCACAGTTTGCTTGGATGGAGCGGTACTAGAGCCGGCACCGGTCTCAACTGCGTTGCGAAAGCGCTTGGATCCACCTTGACGTTCCGAATTCTTGCGACGTGCTTGGTGAGCGGAGCTACCACCACCTAGAACCAACAACACAGCAGGAGGGAAAGCAGGTGTAAACAAATGCATAAGCCAAAAGGAATTGATCAAAAGGATTGAAGGTTGGTGCGAGGGAAGTGGAAGTTGACAGCTCAGGGTGGTAGTACCGCGGTCCACAGCGGTAGTACCGCCTACAAGTGGTAGTGCCGCTCCAGGTGGAGCGGTAGTACCGCCCGAGGCGGAGGTCAACGGACCGGACCACAACCGCGGCGAGATCCAGTACTACTGGAGTTGCCAAATTCAAATTCCCTCCAACCAAACTTCAATCCACCTATTCTAGCAGTCTTCTACGCCCTACTCATGCCTCGATTTGACCAAAAATCGAAGAAAGCAACACATATTGCCCTAGAACCTAGATCCAAAAACTAGAATCATAGGAGAGGAAAACGGGGGCAATACCGGCTTCCATGGCAAGAGGGAAAGGTGGGGATCGATCCCACCGGACGGAATCGGGGAAGACGGCACGGAATCGGCGGCCCGGCGGTGGCCACCGGAGCAAGGAGTTCGCCTGGAAGAGAGGAAAGCGTGAGGGAGAAAGAGATGAATGGGTATGGGGAGTTGGAACTCCCCCTGCCCGACTCATAACCCCCTCGCGAATCCGCAGAGCGGTAGTACCACTGGGAGGAGTGGTAGTACCGCCCCAGTATAACTGCATGGCAGGAGGCCGGGTAGTATCGCTCGAGCGGTAGTACCGTGGGCTGGAGCGGTAGTACCGCTTATAAGCGGTAGTACCGCCCGAACGCCAATGGTAGTACCGCGCTGACACAACCTTGCAAGATCAAGTTGAGATGGGTGGCTTATGCAAATATTAGGAGCTGTAGATGAGATGGCTTGGGTTGGAGACAAGAAAACCAGCAAAAGGGAAGAGGCACTCCAAGTTCAAAAGGATAAACAAAAAGAGGAGCAAACTTGGAGTGACTCAAAAGCACAAACAAAGCCCTAAAAGACTAGATAAAACCAAATCGAACCTACTCAAACAACCACATCTCCAAGAGAGGGCAGTGGCCGAAGCCACCTATGTTTGAGTCAATTGGTATGGCACCGCGAAGATTTTAACCATGGGCCCATGACCAAAACTCATCTTTGAAGCACAAGTACCATAAAAAATGGCTAATGTGAAAGACTTGATCGATTTATGCATAATGGGGGGAGGGAGAGTTCATTGAGAGAACAACACTCCCCCAGTGGCGGCGCTAGGAAATGAAGGCTGGGTATTCATCCAATTTTTTTTGCTCTAAATGTAGTATATGAACCAAACAACAAAACACTAGCAATATATGAACAAAACAACACTAGCATAACGGCAATAGCAATATTTCAATGTATCAGACCATAACGACATGAATACATAAGTACCTTTTGATTGATAAAGTGATGATATCCTTCTTACAATATAACTCTGCGGTCGCCTTTTTGGAAGAGATTCATGACATCTTCATCCTTCACTTGATTGAAAAATTCTCTCTCAACAAATGTAACCAAACGATTGTTCAAATATTCATCACCCATTTTGTTCCTTAGCTTATTCTTCACATGGCTCATTGAAGAGAATACCCTTTCAACACTAGCAGTAGCTACTGGCAGAATCAATACCAACTTAAGAAGCTTGTAAACAATATGATATTGTTCATGCTTGTTTGTCTCAACAAGCATAACTGAAAGCTGACACAGATTTTTTAGGTTTTGAAACCTTTCATCTCTACGCACATTAGTAACATACATGTTTAGTTGCCATGGAAGTCTTGCCAGTTCATCACTTGTATAATCAGAAGCATAAAACTTTGTAGCAAGCCTAACCAACTTCTCTTGGTCATAAGCAGCAAATAGATGAAGTGGACAGAATGCTGCCATGCAAGAAAGTAGCTCCGTGTTTACCTCATCAAATCTGCCATTCAGCTCACTGATTTGCCTATCAATGACACCCACAAACATATCAACCTTGAAGCGGTGGTAATTGATCGCACCATTACATAAACCCCTTCTAGGCCGGCCAACGGGAAAGTAAGGACCCTCCATATCAACAACTTTGATCTTATGCTTTGTACAAAAAGATGTGACCTTTGTGAGAAAATCATCCCATCCAGCATCGGTCCTCAAAGCCTCCAAGTAATACTTTGTGTCACCAACAAGCTCAATAGCATGAACAATATCTTCGTCTTGCTTTTGCAAAGCTCTACACAACTCATCTGTGTATCCAAATATTTCTTGCATCAAGTGTGCCATGAAAACAAACTCAAATGATCGAAATATTGTCTCTATGGATAGAGCCGCTTGTGCCTCCGCACCATGGTACTCGTCTCCAATCTTGCGAAGGACTCGTCATAGTGCACCATACATAGAGATGACATGGTTCACAGTTTTGAAGTGAGAGCCCCAACGTGTATCACATGGCCTTCCCAAACCCATTTCCTGATTCAGCCCACTCCCTGTTTCTACTTCTTCCAATTCCAATGCATCAATGAGTTCTTCAGCCTGAGCTATCCGAAGCATTCTCATCTTTTTACAAGACATGCCAAGAGCATTTAACAAGTGTGCAAGCTGCTGAAAGAACCAAGTAAAATCACCACTCTCCTTAGCAACAACAACAAGAGTTAACTGTAGTTGATGGGCAAAACAATGAACATAGTAGGCAGAAGGGGACTCATCCATAATCAGTTTTTTCAGGCCATTAGCATTACCTCTCATGTTACTAGCTCCATCATATCCTTGCCCACGAACCATTGCAAAGGTCAAATTGTAGTCCATAAGCATTTTCTGAATTGCAGCTTTTAGTGTCAAAGAGGTAGTATCTTCAACATGAGCAAGACCAAGAAATCTTACAACCGCCCTTCCTTTCTTATCAACATAACGCAAGCAAACAGCCAACTGTTCATTTTGATACACATCACTAGACTCATCTGCAAGTATTGCAAAATGACCACCATCAAGTTCTTCAATGACTAGTTTAGTAGTCTCTTGTGCACAACATTTTATCACCTCTTGCTGTATATCATGGTGAGTCATCCTGCAGTTCCGTGGAGCATTCTTGAGAACAACCCTGTCAACCTCTTCAAAATTTCCTGCTAGCCAATTTAGAAGATCAAGGAAATTTCCTTTATTTAGTGAGTCTTCACTTTCATCATGTCCTCTAAATGCCAAGCCTTGGCGCAACAGAAATCTCACACACTTGAGTGTCCATGTCAAACGCTGTTTATACAAAGCCTTGTATTGTGAGGTGTTTGAAGCAATAGACTCCCGAATTGATGTTTGTGGTGTAGTGAACCTATCACACTTCTCTTGAGCTTCAGCATGAGCACTACAAACCTCACCTTCATGTTTCCTCAATCTCTACTTCATGTTCCAGTTATTAAATCCCTTCTTCACAAAATCATCTCCACCGGGACATCTTGTTTTATCCTTGAAGAAATAGCAAACGAAGCAGAAAGTGGCTTCTTTGTCCACACTATACTCAAGCCACTTGTAATCCTTAAACCAAGAAGGACAAAAGTGACGCTGTAATCCACTTATATCTCTATACTCAAAATTATGATTCTTTGGTTGACATGCCCCCAACTTGATGTATCTCCTTCTAACTTTATCCTGGTCATTGACATTGTTCCTAGAGATGGGGATCCGTTTCCCAGGATCAGACTCAAGTGTTTCCAAATCTACTTCAAACTGAACTTCATCATTTGCTTCATCATCTTCTACAATTGGGGTTGGGGAGCCAGCTGCACTCTCAGGTTCTGTGTGGCCATCATCAGGTTCATGTGCTTGAACAAGTGCCAGTTGCAGATTGCTCTCAATAGTTGGAGGAATGATACTGCTCTCAACTTCAACATCAGGAGGATTTGGTGTAGATGTCGAAGTTCTTTTATTTGCCTTGGAACCTCTTTCCCACAATGCAACAATGCTAACACCCTTCTTCTTCATCTGTGATACAAGATCAGAAAAAAATAGATCAGCAATCTACTAAGTTGGTCGTTCTAGCAAACTAGATGTACTAGCAAATAGCAACCTGGTTGTTCCACCAAACTACAAATATGCAAGTTGGTCGTTCCATCAAACTATATAAAAATCGCAAACTGCAATTTAGCAAACTAGTGTTCGGATCGTTCTAAACATCTAATCTGTAGACTATAGTTCAGTACGCCATAGGAATTAGGAAGTTAGAACTGGCTGGCGTTCTTAAAGGAAGAGAACTAGAACAGTAGAACTAGGAGAAGAGGAGAATAGAACCTGGTCGCCCGTTCAGCGGCTCCGCTTGCCGCTGCCTGCGGTCGGTACTGGCCGCCGCCGCTGGCCGCTACTTGCCGCCGCCGCCGCAGCAGCAGGCGCTAGGTTAGGTTGGGGAGCGGCCGAGTGGGGGTTGGGGAATGGATTCGGGTTGAACGAGTGAACGGGACGAGTTGGTCGGCCGTGTTAGACTCGCTGTAGGCCTGTAGCCGGTATCCCGTGTGGGTTGTAGGCTTGTGGGCCGCTAAATAAGACATGTATTAATTTTTTTAGGCCAAATCTTTGGTATTCACATGAATACACGTGAATACCCGTGGCGCCGCCGCTGCACTCCCCCTGTGTCCATGCCTACATCTAGAACAAGATAACATGATGAATGCGGTGGGGTGTGTCGAGATTCAAGCCACATTGCTCGAATCAATGATATTTAGGTCATGCCTTCACTCGCGAAATCTTGATTCATCCAAAGGCTTCGTGAAAATATCCGCTAGTTGCTCTTGAGTGTTGATGTAGATAAGATCAATCTCTCCACGCTTGATGTGATCCAGGATGAAATGATGACGAATCTCAATATGCTTCGTCTTGCTATGTTGCGGCGAATTGTAGGAGATCTTGATTGCACTTTCATTGTCACATAGAAGAGGCACTTTGTCACAATTGACACCGTAATCCTTTAAAGTTTGCCTCATCCAAAGCAATTGTGCAAAACAACTTGTGGCGGCTACATACTCGGCCTCGGTGGTGGAGAGAGACACACAATTTTGCTTTTTCGAAGACCAACTCACCAAAGAGCGACCAAGGAATTGGCACCCTCCGAAAGTTGATTTCCTATCCACACGGTCTCCCGCCCAATCCGAATCTGAATATCCCATGAGATCAAAGCTTGCACCTTTGGGGTACCATAAGCCAAAGTTTGGGGTATGAGCCAAATATCGAAAGATTCGCTTGACCGCCACAAAGTGGCTTTCCTTAGGTGCGGCTTGAAACTATGCACACATTCTCACACTCAACATGATATCCGGTCTAGATGCACAAAGGTAAAGCAAGGATTCAATCATGGAGCGATATACCTTTTGATCCACCGCTTTACCATTGGGATCAATGTCAAGTTGGCACTTGGTAGGCATTGGAGTCTTGGCCAGCTTGACATCATCCAACTTGAATTTCTTGAGCATGTCTTGGGTATATTTGGCTTGGTTGATGAAGGTTCCTTCTCTTCTTTGCTTGACTTCGAACCCGAGAAAGAACTTCAACTCTCCCATCATAGACATCTCAAACTTCTCCGTCATGAGGGCGGCAAACTCATCATTGAAAGCTTTGTTAGGAGAACCAAATATAATATCATCAACATATAGTTGGCATATGAACAAATCCCCTTTATCCCTCTTCATAAAAATAGTGGGATCGATTTTCCCAATTTCAAACCCACGGTCTTGCAACAACTCGGTAAGGTGCTCATACCACGCACGTGGGGCTTGTTTAAGGCCATAGAGTGCCTTATCGAGCTTGTATACATGATTGGGGAACTTGGGATCCTCGAACCCCGGGGGTTGTTTGACATATACCAACTCATTAAGATTACCATTAAGAAATGCACTTTTCACATCCATTTGTTGCAACTTAAAATCATGACGAGATGCATATGCAAGCAACATGCGAATAGATTCAAGACGAGCAACGGGAGCAAAGGTTTCACCGTAGTCGATACCTCGACTTGGGAGTATCCTTGTGCTACCAATCTTGCCTTGTTTCGAACAACAACACCGTTTGCATCTTGCTTGTTCTTAAAGATCCATTTTTTTCCGATGACATTATGGTTCTCCTTTGGCCTTGGCACCAATTGCCACACCTTGTTGTGCTCTAAGTTGTTGAGTTCATCATGCATGGCTTCAATCCAATCCATGTCCTCGAGCGCCTCATGTACCTTTTGGGGTTCAACACAAGAAACAAACGCATGATGCTCACAAAAGTTTGATAATTTTTTACAAGTGGTTACCCCTTTCTTTAAGCTTCCATAGATATTCTCCATGACATGTCCTTGATGCTTGAGTTTGGAAGCAATCTTGGCAGCACGACGCTCCAATAGCTCCTCCATAGACATTTGAGGAGAGTCATCTTAATCATCTTGAGCGCCGTCTTGAGCTTGCTCTTGATCTTTGATACGTCTCCAACGTATCTATAATTTTTGATTGTTCCATGCTATTATAGTATCAATCTTGGATGTTTTTATATACATTTACAACAATTATATATCATTTTTTGGGACTAACCTATTAACTTAGTGCCCAGTGCCAGTTGCTATTTTTTGCCTGTTTTTGGTTTTCCAGAATATCAGTACCAAACGAAGTCCAAATGCCACGAAACTTTTTGGAGATTTTTTTCTGGACATAAGAGACACTAGAAGCTTCGGGAGAGGGCCAGAAGCCAGAGAAGGTGGCCACGAGACACCAGGGCGCGCCCTAGGAGGGTGGCGCGCCCTGGTGCCTCGTGGGCCCACCTCTGCTCCGTTTGACCTAATTACACCTCTATAAATTCTCTAAAATCGGGAAACCAATGGAGGAGTCCACGAAATACTTTTTCCGCCGTCACAAGTTCCTGTTCTCGAGAGATCCCATCTGGAAGCCTTTTCCGGTATTCCATCGGAGGGGGAATCGATCACGGAGGGGCTCTACATCATCCTTGCTGCCCTTCCGATGATGCGTGAGTAGTTTACCACAGACCTTCGGGTCCATAGTTAGTAGCTAGATGGCTTTTTCTCTCTTTTTGATCTTCAATACAATGTTCTCCTCGGTGTTCTTGGAATTCTATCCGATGTAATCACTTTTGCGGTGTGTTTGTTGGGATCCGATGAATTGTGAGTTTATGATCAGATTATCCATGAATATTATTTGAGTTTTCTCTGAACTCTTTTATGCATGATTATTATAGCTTCGTATTTCTCTCCGATCTATTGATTTGGTTTGGCCAACTAGATTGATTTATCTTGCAATGGGAGAGGTGCTTTGTAATGGGTTCGATCTTGCGGTGCTCAATCCCAGTGACAGAAAGGGACATGACACGTATGTATCATTGCTATTAAGGGTAAAGAGATGGGGTTTATTCATGCGTGAGTTTACTTTGTCTACATCATGTCATCTTGCTTAAGGCGTTCCTCCGTTCTTCATGAACTTAATACACTAGATGCATGCTGAATAGCGGTCGATGTGTGGAGTAATAGTAGTAGATGCAGGCAGGAGTCAGTCTACTTGTCTCGGACGTGATGCCTATATACATGATCATTGCCTTGGATATCGTCATGATTATTTGCTTTTCTATCAATTGCCCAACAGTAATTTGTTCACCCACCGTATGCTATTTTCAAGAGAGAAGCCTCTAGTGAAAACTATGGCCCCCGGGTCTACCTTAATTATATATTGAAAATCCTAACAATATCTTGCTGCACTTTTACTTTATTTATTTTATTTTGTATTTTTTTCGATCTATTTATCTATCACCATACAATTTAATCTTGCAATTGACCGCTAAGGGATTGACAACCCCTTGTTCGTGTTGGGTGCGAGGATTTGTTGTTTTGTGTGCAGGTACTGCTAACGAGTTGTTGCGTGATTCTCCTACTGGATTGATAACCTTGGTTTCATAACTGAGGGAAATACTTATCTCTACTGTACTGCATCACCCCCTCCTCTTCGAGGAAATCCCAACGCAGCTCACAAGTAGCAGGAAGAATTTCTGACGCCATTGCCGGGGAGACATCATCAACATCTATCAAGTACCTACGCATAAAACTTTCATCTCCTTGCATTTATTTTATTTGCCTTTGCCTCTCCTTTTCATCCCCCCCCCCCACTTCTAAAAAAGTTTTTACAAAAATACAAAAATATTTTTCGTTTGCCTTTTTCTTATTTGCTTGATTTGCTCACCTTGTCATCATGACTAGCGTAACTATCACTCCTTTGCCACCGGATTTTGAAGTGCTTTACTTCAAATAGAAACAAGGAGAAAATCTTAAGGATGCTTGGTATAGGTTAGTGGAATCCTACCGCGTTTGCTCTATAAAAGGGGATTTAAAAGTTTTGCTTCACAATTTCTATATAGGTTTAACCATGCATCATAGACAACTTTTGGACTTTGCCGCAAAAGGGAATTTTATTGAAAGTGAGGCCAATACTGCCTATGAAATAATAGAGGGTATATTGGGGATTCCACCACCACAAAAGGGTTTTGCTTTTACTCAAGAGGGGGCTCAAATATTAGACAAATTGGGTGACATGCAAAAAAAATTGGTTGACTTGCAAAAGTTTAACGAACCTCTTAAAAATATTAGTGGAAACCTCAATCGCATGAACACTTTGATTGCTCTATGCAATAAGCGATTGGATATTCTAGACCTTAAAATTGCCTCATTTCTTGAGAATAATGGGAAGCGTAAGGAACCTCCCGGGTTTGAGAAAACTCCTATAAAGATTACTAAAACGAAAGATGACAATACTTGAAACTATGCATTATGCCTAGCTAGGGGCATAAAACAATAGCGCTTGTTGGGAGGCAACCCAATGAATAAAATAATTTTTTACTTTTTGTTTCTGTTCTTGTGTGTTTACACAATTATTCTACTGTTATGATTGTGTTTCTTATGTTTTAATTAGTGTTTGTGCCAAGTAATGCCTTTGGGATGATTTGGAAGATAGTATAATTGATGCTGTTTGGAAAATAGAAAGTTTTGTGTCCAGTGCTGGAATTTTAATTCTGTACTGGAGAGTCATAAAAATCTTAAATTTTTACACAGTATTGGTATATGAATTTACCACGTTGTCCTAATTTTTCAAAATTTTTGGAGTTACAGAAGTATAGCTTTTAAATAGATCTTTACAGACTGTTCTGTTTTTGACAGATTCTGTTTTTGTTGCATAGTTTGCTTATTTTGATGAATCTATGGATCGTATCGGGGGGTATGAGTCATGGAGAAGTTGGAGTACAGTAGAATTATGCTAATATTAAATATGAATCAATTTACTACAGTACTTAGAGTTAAGGATTTATTTGTTATACTAATGGATCTCATGAAGGTTTTGTTGAGTTTTGTGTGATTGAAATTTTCAAGTTTTGGGTGAGATCACGATAGATGAAGGAATAAGGAGTGGCAAGAGCCTAAGCTTGGGGATGCCCAAGGCACCCCAAGGTAATATTCAAGGAAGCTTCAAGCGTCTAAGCTTGGGGATGCCCCGGAAGGCATCCCCTCTTTCTTCTACCAACTATCGGTAATTTTACTTGGAGCTATATATTTTTATTCATCACATGATATGTGTTTTACTTGGAGCGTCGTGTATTATATGAGTCTTTGCTTTGTTTTCTTTTTAGTTTGTCACAATCATCTTTGCTGGACACACCTATTTGAGAGAGCCACACGTTAATCATGATTTGTTAGAATACTCTATGTGCTTCACTTGAACCTTTTGAGCTAGGCAGTTGCTCTAGTGCTTCACTTAAATCTTTTTTAGCACGGCGGTGACTATATTTTGAAGAAATATTTGCACTCGCATGCTTCACTTATATTATTTTGAGAGTTGAAAAGATAAAATTTTAAAGAAATATTTGCACTCTCATGCTTCACTTATATCTTTTTGAGAGTTGATAATAGTAATGGTAATTTGCACAAGATATGAATTTGGTCCCAAAGTAATGAATATTCAAGAGGGATATGATAAAAACTTTCATGAAAGATCATTGGATATGATAAGTTTGATTCTTTGCAATAGTTTTGCGATATGGAGATGATAATATGTGAGTCATGTTAGTGAGGAATTGTGATTTAGTAAGAATATTGGTTTTAAGGTTTGTGATTCCCGATGCATGCACATAAAGTCAATAGTTATGCAACGAAATTATATCCTACTTATGGTGCATTATTCGGTGTTAGTTATGTTCAATGCATGTTTATGACCGTTTTCGCTTTTTGGTTGGTTGCTTCTCAATTTATTTGCTAGCCTTCATTTGTACTAAGCGGGAATACTGCTTGTGCATCCAACTCCTTAAACCCAAATTGTGCCAAATGAGTCCACCATACCTACCTATATGCGGTATTTTCATGCCGTTCCAAGTAAATTTGCATGTGCCAACTCCAACTTTTCAAAATAATTTTCTGTTTTCTGTGCCCGTACCGCTCATGAAGCGGCAGGGGGTGGCCAATATTTTCCATGCTAGGTATGTTATTCTCACGATGAGTGTTTATTCATTTGTCATTGCACGAGAGAGTGGCAGGTAATAGGGATACCCAGTCCCGAAATGATTTTTTTTAATATGATGATAATAATAAATTCATTGGAAAGTGTTGGTATGGAGGGCACCCGTGGATACGGCTAGCCATGGATTATGAAAGAATGGTGGAAAGGAAATAAACTTTATTTTCTGTTTGGGAACCGCCTATAATGTGTCTAGCATGGAAGATATTGGGAATTCTCAGTCGTTTTCGTTGACAGGAAAAGCACGCCTCTCAAAATAATTTTATCTCTCTAATTTAAGCTTTGAGCTCTGGCACATTTGCAAATCTCTGCTTCCCTCTGTGAAGGACCTATCTATTTACTTTTATGCAATTTTTATTTTTATTTTGAGTCTCCATCTTCTCTTACAAAGCACCAACTAGAGAGCATTATTGTCATACTTGTGCATTGTGTGTAGCTAGTATTGAGTGTGTTTCATGAATGGATCAATGATTGAGCATAATGGGCTAGGGATAACTTTCTTTAGCGTTGATATTTTGAAAGACATGGTTGCTTGTTAGTATGCTTGAGTATTTATATCTTCATGTCAAACTATAGACTATTGCTTTGAATCATTCAAATCCAAATGTCCATGCTACAAAAGAAAAGAATATATGATGAATATGATAGGTAGCATTCCACATCAAAAATTCTGTTTTTATCATTTACCTACTCGAGGACGAGCATGAATTAAGCTTGGGGATGCTTGATACGTCTCCAACGTATCTATAATTTTTGCTTGTTCCATGCTATTATAGTATCAATCTTGGATGTTTTTATACACATTTACAGCAATTATATATCATTTTTTGGGACTAACCTATTAACTTAGTGCCCAGTGCCAGTTGTTGTTTTTTGCCTGTTTTTGGTTTTCCAGAATATCAGTACCGAACGAAGTCCAAATGCCACGAAACTTTTTGGAGATTTTTTTTCTGGACATAAGAGACACTAGAAGCTTCGGGAGAGGGCTAGAAGCCAAAGGAGGTGGCCATGAGCCACTAGGGCGCGCCCTGGGGGGGCGCCCCGGGTTTTTTTTCTGGACATAAGAGACACTAGAAGCTTCGGGAGAGGGCTAGAAGCCAGAGGAGGTGGCCATGAGCCACTAGGGCGCGCCCCGGGGGGTGGCTCACCCTGGTGCCTCGTGGGCCCACCTCTGCTCCGTTTGACCTAATTCCACCTCTATAAATTCTCTAAAATCGAGAAACCAACGGAGGAGTCCACGAAATACTTTTTCCGCCGCCGCAAGTTCCTGTTTTCGAGAGATCCCATCTGGAGGCCTTTTCCGGTACTCCGCCGGAGGGGGAATCGATCACGGAGGGGCTCTACATCATCCTTGCTGCCCTTCCGATGATGCGTGAGTAGTTTACCACAGACCTTCGGGTCCATAGTTAGTTGCTAGATGGCTTCTTCTCTCTTTTTGATCTTCAATACAATGTTCTCCTCGATGTTCTTGGAGTTCTATCCGATGTAATCACTTTTTGCGGTGTGTTTGTTGGGATCCGATGAATTGTGAGTTTAGGATCAGATTATCCACGAATATTATTTGAGTTTTCTCTGAACTCTTTGATGCATGATTATTATAGCTTCGTATTTCTCTCCGATCTATTGATTTGGTTTGGCCAACTAGATTGATTTATCTTGCAATGGGAGAGGTGCTTTGTAATGGGTTCGATCTTGCGGTGCTCAATCCCAGTGACAGAAAGGGACATGACACGTATGTATCATTGCTATTAAGGGTAAAGAGATGGGGTTTATTCATGCGTGAGTTTACTTTGTCTACATCATGTCATCTTGCTTAAGGCGTTCCTCCGTTCTTCATGAACTTAATACACTAGATGCATGCTGAATAGCGGTCGATGTGTGGAGTAATAGTAGTAGATGCAGGCAGGAGTCAGTCTACTTGTCTCGGACGTGATGCCTATATACATGATCATTGCCTTGGATACCGTCATGATTATTTGCTTTTCTATCAAATGCCCAACAGTAATTTGTTCACCCACCGTATGCTATTTTCAAGAGAGAAGCCTCTAGTGAAAACTATGGCCCCTGGGTCTACCTTAATTATATATTGAAAATCCTAACTATATCTTGCTGCACTTTTACTTTATTTATTTTATTTTGTATTTTTGTTCGATCTATTTATCTATCACCATACAATTTAATCTTGCAATTGACCGCCAAGGGATTGACAACCCCTTGTTCGCGTTGGGTGCGAGGATTTGTTATTTTGTGTGCAGGTACTGCTAACGAGTTGTTGCGTGATTCTCCTACTGGATTGATAACCTTGGTTTCATAACTGAGGGAAATACTTATCTCTACTGTACTGCATCATCCCCTCCTCGTCGTGGAAATCCCAACGCAGCTCACAAGTAACAATCTTGTACTTGCTCTTGATCTTGAACTAGTTCTTGATTTTGAGCTTGTTCTTGATCTTTAGCTTGCTCGGTGTCTTGAGCTTGCTCGGAGTCTTGAACTTGATCTTGGGCATCACTTGGTGAATCGCCATCATCATGAGATTGATCTTGCCCTTGATCTTGTTCACTCGGTTGAGGGCCTTCGGTTTGCTCTTCGGAAGTGTGTGGGTCAATGGTTGGTGATGGCTCCACTTGTGTAGAGCATTGTCCTTCTCCTTCGGCCACAAGGGGTTCCTCAATGGGGAGTATTTGACCAATCCCCATTCTTCTTATGGCTTGGGGAGGAATTTCATCACCTACATCACAAAGACCACTTTGCTCCACTTGGGAGCCATTATTTTCATCAAACTCTACGTTACACATGTCCTCAATGAGTCCATTGGACTTGTTGAGGACACGGTAAGCATGAGAGTTTGTAGCATAACCAACAAATTTTCCCTCTTGAGCTCTAGGTTCAAATTTAGACAAACGAGCACCTTTCTTGAGAATGAAACACTTACACCCGAACACCCAGAAGTACTTGAGGTTGGGCTTATTACCTGTAAGTATCTCATATGGAGTCTTGTTCAAGCCTTTGCGGAGGTAGAGCCGATTGGATGCATGGATTGCGATGTTAATGGCTTCGGCCCAAAAGTTGTACGGAGACTTGAATTCCGCCAACATGGTCCTTGCCGCGTCCATCAACGTCCGGTTCTTCCTCTCCGCTACACCATTTTGTTGAGGGGTATATGGTGCGGAATATTGATGCTTGATCCCTGTAGGAACGAAGTATGTCTACCAGAGGGGGGGGGGGTGAATGCGAGTTTTAATTTTTCTTCGGAAATATCAAAACTCTCGGAACCCAGCAGCGGAACGAATGAAAACAGTATACAGTGAGCGAATACAAACTACCAAATGGAAACTAACAGCATGCATCGAGGTAAATCACATGTTTGAAATATGTCATATGTCATAGTTCAAATGTAAAAGAGGGTAGCAGAGGTGACCAGTGATGCTCGATGGCGACAAGGTATTTGGTAGACCAGTTCGCCCTTCTGCAAAAGGACTACGTCTGGTTGGAGGGGTTGTGATTTAACATAGAAAATAAACTCTCTTCGCCCTATTCTCCTCGACAATTGGTTCGTCAACCAATGCCGATTACTCGTGGTAGATGCTTGAGGCGATCTCCGAACCTTTACAGACTTCTTCTTCGAGAGCCACAATTACTCTTGGTCTCTGAAGAAATTGACACCTAACTGTCTAGAGAGTTCGCAGCTCTCTAGAGTAATAGGCAGAGCGTACTGGACTTAGATTCGAGTGATGCTGAACCACTATCTAATTTTTCGACTCTAGGGTTTTTCTCTCGGTGGATTTTAAACTCAAATCTCTCGGAGAGGGGGTTGCTCAACAATCTTCTCAGAATCAAATGGAGCAGCCATCGGACAACGCCGGTGCGGGGTGGCTATTTATAGCCGCAGCCTTCCCTGATGGGAAATGACCATTTTGGACACGCGGTCTAACCAATGGCCAACCGACACGTTCACAACGGCCGGATTTCAAGAGCAACGGTAACATTACTTGAGGAGCAAGTAATGCTAACTCCTCGGTCAGAGACAAATCTCTCGCAGCGAAGAAGATCACAGTCTCTTGCTGGCAAGTATTTGCTCGGAACACAAAGAGATTTCTCTCACAGCTTTCATAGGATTTGGGTTTAGCATCAGAGAATCAAAGCTTCGAACGCTACACCCCTCTTAATAGTACGGTGGTCCTATGACTCAATAAAGAGAAAAGAAACAACGAAATGAATGCTACGTCTTCACTTCGTCTTCAATCTCCTCGGCTGTAGTCACTTTCTTCGGATGGACACCGAATGAATTGCTTTGCATCAACAATTTTTGAGGGGTCACTCTTGTCATCATAATCTTCGGTGATAACCTTCACTGCCACGCAGGGAATATTCCTCGGAGTTTGAATCCAAACTCCTCTTGACTCCAGGGACCTGTTACTCTGTGTGCACTAGCAAACACATCAGTCCCTCACTGTTTGTCAACAATCTCCAAAACATAAGGAGGCAAATTATTGCACCAACAATCTCCCCCTTTTTGGACGATTGATGACAAAACAGATAATCATCGAAGTGAAGATAGATAAGTGTAAAGCAGTACCAACAAGAGTGAATAAGAGTTACTTTGCTCGAAGATGAAATAGACTCCCCCAACGTGTATGCAGGGAAGAAAGATATGAGATAAATTCTCCTGCAAGTATTGAATTATATGGAGGAAATTTCAAACATTCGAGACATTTGATTCGCACTGATGAGATTTAATCCATCGAGATCGTAGTGTAATCATTTATAACTTCTGATAATAATTCCACCTGCAAGACAAATGCTTCGAGAGAAATGGTGCAGTAGCAGGGGTTATAGGCATTAAGGCACAGAAGTTAACGAGTTTTACAACATAGTACAGATAAACTTAAAAAACCAGAATTTGCAAACTCACACGAAACCAAAACCAATCGAAACACCGAAAGCAAATCTATCGAGACTCGATGTAATTCTCCCCCTTTTTGTCAACAAGTGTCAAAAAGGTGACGAATAACATGAGTGCAAAAGCGCAGAACGGTTTAGTCGGTGGCATCTCCAGATGAACTATCTGAGGAGAGTTCTTCTTCGGAAGTGACAGGATTGTCTTCGTCTTCAGCAGCATCAGATTTTCCTTCAGGAATAAGGACTTGGGGCTGAGTAGACGAGGGAACAGGTGGAGTGGCCACAGGAGGAACACGGGAGTGCACATTGCCGTCGGTAGGTTTCTCGGTCGGTGAGGTGGCTTCAGACTCATCAAGCAATTTGTGAAGCTTGAGATGAAGAAGATCAGTGGTTGGCTCACGAACAGGTAGAGGAGGGGTACTCCGATCTTGAAAATCTTCAACAGTGAAGCCTTTGTCAATGTAGTCATAGAGCTCTTGGAGATTGACATTCAGGAGTTGTTTCTCGATGAAGAACTTGCGAAGCAATTTCCAGAGTCTCTTCTTGTTTTCATCAGCTATCAGATGCATTATCCTCGTGCGATCGTTGAGAGCATTTAGCTGGGAGGCGAGATGCTCTTTCTCGCGTTGATCCTCAGCGATATGCTGCAGCAACAGTTGTTGTGTGCACAAACTGACTTCGAGTTGCGATGGAGGTTGAGGCGAAATCTTTCGGTCGCGCGGAGGCAGACATGGCCCATCAAATTTCTTGTGATAGTCTTGGGAGCTTGACGCAGGCGACTTGCCCGAAGAAATATCTTCCATGACTTGCAGGGTATCGCGAACAGGAGGAATGAAGCTTTTATGGCATTCCTTCGCAAGATACATTGTGCGCATTGCATGATCAACAACTTTCTGAATCCAGGGCGTGAACACTTTGATGCAGAAGGGATATTGAGCAGAATCCTTTAGAATGCGCAGGAACATGTCTTCCACGTCGAAGATATATCGCTCAGAGATGGCATAAATAGCATTGCGAAGAACATCTGAGATGGATTTGTCCGGATTCATACCAGCCAGAGGACAAATGGTGTAGGAAAGCATGTCGAATAGTGTCTGATTTTCGAAGGTTAAGTGCTCAGGGCGAGGAGGACCAGTGTAGTCATGAGTCTTTTCTTGATCCATTGTGCACCGAAAATTTTCATCCGATATGACATCAATGTTGTGGACCCGAATTTCAGTGTTACCATGCTCAAAGCGAGGGAAATGGAAGTGCGAGACAAAATCTGTCGAAGTGCATTTGATGCGTTTTCCTTCGGTCATCGATTCCATAATCCATTTGGAGCTATCAGATTCATCGCCAGAGACATACAATGTCGCATAGAACTGAAGAATAATCTCTCTGTTCCAAGGATGCTCGAATTCAAAGACCTTGGTGAGGCAGAAATCATCCAAATCCTGAAGCAATTGATTGAAGCAGCCAATAGTGCGCATAGCAGGAATGTCGAGATATTCGTGAGGAAATATCTTTCTGCTCTCATAGAGAACCCGAGAGTAATAGATGGCCTGTTCCTTAGTCCAGAAGCGAGGCGATTCCGAAGTGTGCGGCCCATCATAAGGACTAGCTTGAAAGAATTTAGGATGCGCATTCCGATTGAAAATAGGACCTTTTGCGCCTGCGCCTGAAGAGAACAAAGGCAGTTCTTCACGAGGATATGGGTACTTGAGTTCTTCTTCAGGAGAAAGATATTCATCACTATATACAACCGAGTTAGTGCGGCGAGCAGAGACAGATTTTCGTTCGGAAGGACCAACATCAGGTATTCGTGTTGTTGTGTCGATGGATAACATGAGTGGAGACGGAGCAGGTGTTGCAACAGAGGGAGGTGCTGAGGCAGTAGGCAGCAGGGCAGATTCATCCCGTTTAGGCACTGAGGCCGAATGCTGCACTGGAGGTGGTTGCGGTTGTGACATTGGAAGCTGTTGTTGCTCGACTATGGAAGAAGCCGAGACTTTTGGAGCTTCATGAGCCGGAGAAGCTTGGGGCTCAGAGCGAGCGATTTCACCTTCCTCAGAAACCAGGTGTGGCGAGGGAATATCAGCCCGAGTAGGGAGGCCACAGGCACTGATTCAGTTGGCCTTAGCGAGAAAGGAGCATTCAAGTCTTTGACTGATGGGTTTGAAGGAATGACTGGCTCAGGAGATTTTTCTTTCGGAGCAGGAGGAAACTGAGCAGCTTGGGGAACAGGCGACGGTTCCTTCGGAGCAGCAGGTACATTCTTCTTTGCCATTCTCTTTCGTTGCTTTTTCTTCTGCTGAGCAACTTGATCAATGTGACCCTTGACCAAATCGTTATATCCAGTGACTTTGGCTTGATGTTCATCACAGATTTTTCGAACAATTTCATCTAGATCCGTGTGAAAGCGTAACCTTCGGTGACGAAGGAGAGTCATAGCACGATTAATGTCCTTGTAGGAACCCTCGAGTGCTTTAATGACGAATTTTGAAGAGGCAGTTTTCATTCGATTATCAAGGTCCATTAGCTCGGCAGAGAGAGAGTTTATCTCAACTGCGTCTTGTCGAAGTTCTTGAACTACGGAAGTGGCTTGAGTAATGACTTCGGCAGGAATAGGTAGAGATGCCACTTCTCCATCGAATGGGTTGTCCACAAATTTATCGAGCTGTTCCATGATGAATATGTGATCATAATAATGAGGAGCATCAGACTTGACTGAGGGAGCAGTCGGGACAGGAACTTGCTCGGAGGGAGGCTTAGAAGCCAATGGCTGAGTCAAGGTAGGGGCAAACTTAGCAGCCTTCTCCTTCGGAGCAGTAGCGGGTGGAGCAACTTTCTCGGTAGGCGCCTTGATTTTCTTCAAGTCAGGCTTGGGAATATTTTTGCCTGGCTTTGCAGAACTCACAGGAGTGTCAACAACCAAATCCTTCAAATTTATAGCATCTGGATGAGGAGTTGTGTTCACATGCTGTTTCATAGTGACAGTGGTAGCAGGGGTTTTTCTTGCTGGTATCTTCTTCGGAGGTACTTCTGGAGCCAAATTAACCCGAAGATCAGGCAGCACAGTGGATGTGGTAATATTGACTTCCTCGCTGAGAGTAGCAGCAACTTCTTCTTTGGTGAGCGGAGGGTCATCATCATCAGCCGAAGAATCATTCATGTCCATGTCATCAGTAGGATCAGCCTTTTTCTTCTTTGGTGCGCTCTTTTTCTTTGCAGCAGCGCTGGGATCATGCTTTCGTTTAGAACGACCTTCAGATTTTCCTTCGGCCTTTTTCTTCTCCACGTCATCTTTCAGAAGGCGAAGGTTTTCCTCTTCACGAGCCTTTTGCTTTTCAGCCCTCTGAGCTCGCTTGATGGCATTGCGCTGACACTTAGCAAGCTCATCAGGATAAGCTGCGAGTGTACGAACAGATGACTCATGAGCATTCGGTGGAGGAGGTGGTCTTTCTTGGGGACAATTTGGCTTGATGAGAGAAATTTCCTGGAAGTCACCCCATGGTGGATGAAATGCAAAGTTCTAAGCAAACCGAGGATGAACAAATTCATAGTTGAACCACTTTCGCACCCAGTGACGGCGAATCCATTGTTGACGCGTATCTCTCTGGTGTTTGGTTTCTCCTAGAACATTATCGTACCGATCATGAGAGATATACTCAGCTGTGTTTGTGTATGCCTGTCTGCCACCCCTCTTCTTCTTCGGAGCATTTTCTTCTTGCTCATCGGCATTTTGCTCGGTTCTTTTTCGCTTGCTGGTTGATGGGCCTACCGTTGGGCCATTAGCATTCGGAGCTTTGGATTCATCAGCAGTACCCAGAACAGCATCATCGCGGTCAGCCATGCTAACTGGTTTAGCCGAATCCTCTACTGACTGCATTTTCCTGTGAACAAAGATAGATGCGAGGGAAAATGGGGATAGGGTTACGAATGCACACAGCGAAGATTTTGAAAAAAGAATTTTTTTTGATGAAGAGGTAGATGCAGACTTTGAGAAATGTTTCGGTCGAAGGAAATGTGTAGAACGAACTAGTAGGTTCGAAGAAAATACTAGTAAACGTGCTAAGCATTCCGTTCGTACGAGACATAACACAAACCCTATATCTGATTCTGATGCGAGGGACAACTACAAACCACATCCGCGTAAGTTACCTATCAGTAAGGATCTGGGAAATGCAGTAAAAATAAGCAATTTTTACTGCGGACGAACTCAAACAGGATGAATGGAAGAACGAGTTCGCACTACACATACCCTAACTCGGTGATGTGTAGCGACTACGGCGGCGCAGAGAGGAAGATGATCCGCGGCGGCGAGGAATGACTCCGGCGACCTCTTTCCGGCAGCGAAGCGGCGAAGATGGTCGACGTCGTCGAGCTCGAGGAGGAGCAGTGCGGTAGGGCTTCGGAAGGTGGCGACGGTGGAGATGCGAAGTGAAACGAGGAGGGTGGCGGCACAGTGTTTATATGCGAGGAGGAAATAACCGCACCCGGTGAATCTGATCGGACGGCCACAGTCAGAGGACTATTGCGATTCAATGGACCAGATAACCTGGCAGTTGATGAGGAGCACGTGGCAACCGTCACCAAAGAACGTGGTCCAGACTTGGGCGGGAAACCCCAAATTTTGGACGGCTTTTGCCAAAACAGATTAAGTTCGGACCGAAACTTTAACGTGGTGAAGGACACCAGATAAAGTTTCATTCCAGATGAATTTGTGCATTCATAACGGAACAACATAGACTGGAAGAGATAGAATAGAGGGAAAACAGGGTCCTAGGTATTTCACTCAGACGAAGAAACACAAGCACCCGAGAGAAAAGCTATGAGTGAAATACATTCGGACTAACACAAAAAAAAATTAAATCCAACTTCAACGAAGAGAAATTTTGGTGGCGTTACCCACCGTATAAGAACTGTATGACCCCGAGCATCGCACAATCATCGTGGCACCCGGTTAGTCTAGTTCTTCGTTAATGTATTCACTCTCAGAAAGAAAATTTCACTTTGTCGAAATTTTCAAACTCTTCGAGTGTTATGCACCCATTCCTTCTAAGATGTGGAAGTGATGGTACGGGTGCCGAGTCCAGCTTACTGCATGTTCGCGGAATCTAGGATATTTAGCTCACACCATAACGCACATAATCTTTTCTCATCGAGAGGCTTAGTGAAGATGTCAGCTAGATTCTCTTCGGTATTGACGTGACTGATAACAATATCCTCTCGAGCAACATGATCGCGTAGGAAATGATGTCTGATCTCAATATGCTTGGTGCGAGAGTGCTGCACGGGATTGTCTGCAATTTTGATCGCACTTTCATTATCGCACAATAGAGGGATCTTCTTGACCTTGATGCCATAATCCTTCAGAGTCTGCTTCATCCATAATAACTCAGTGCAACAAGCGCCAGCAGCAATATATTCGGCCTCGGCCGTAGAGAGCGAGACACAATTCTGCTTCCTTGACGACCAACATACCAATGATCTGCCGAGGAAATGGCATCTCCCCGAGGTAGATTTTCTGTCAACCCGGTCACCTACATAATCTGAGTCTGAATATCCAACGAGGTCAAACTGTGCTCCCTTAGGATACCATAAACCTAAGGTGGGGGTGTGAGCCAAATATCTCAGAATACGCTTGACCGCTTGGTGATGCGATTCTTTTGGTGCAGCTTGAAAATGAGCACACATACAAACACTCAACATAATATCAGGTCTGGATGCACATAAGTAAAGCAAAGAACAAATCATCGAACGATAAGCTTTCTGATCGTAATCTTTACCGTACACATCTGCGTCCAGCTGGCCATTTGTGGGCATGGGAGTATTATAGCCCTTCTGTTTGCAGTCTTGCATTTTGAACTTCTTCAGACAATCTCTCGGATATTTCTCCTGAGATATGAAAATTCCATTGTCCTGTTGACGAATTTGGAGTCCGAGAAAGAACTTGAGTTCACCCATCATAGACATTTGATATTTCTCGTACATCATTCGCCTGAATTCCATGCTGCAGGCATTGTTAGTACAACCAAAAATAATATCATCCACATAGATTTGACATACGAATAGATCGCCATCAATAGCACGAGTGTAAAGAGTGGAATCAGTGGATCCTGGCTTAAAGCCTTTGTCGAGCAGAAACCTCTTCAGTGTGTCATACCAGGCTCGAGGGGCTTGCTTCAGCCCATACAGAGCCTTTTTCAACCTGAAAACTTTGTTAGGAAACTGAGGGTTTTCAAAGCCAGGTGGCTGCCTAACATATACTTCCTCTTCAATTTCACCATTGAGGAAAGCACTTTTCACATCCATTTGATAAAGCAGAATATCATTGTAATTTGCATAAGTGAGAAGAATACGAATTGCCTCAAGGCGAGCAATAGGAGCATATGTTTCACCGAAATCAATACCTTCTACCTGTGTATACCCTTGAGCGACAAGACGTGCTTTGTTTCTCACAACAATGCCATTTTCTTCTTGCTTGTTCTAGAAAATCCATTTTCTGCCGATGATATTGTGCTTCTTAGGATTCGGTTTGTCAACCAATTCCCACACATCATTCAATTCGAATTACACCAACTCTTCTTGCATAGCATTCATCCAATCCGGATCATTCATAGCTTCTTCATACTTGGTAGGTTCTGTCAATGAGACGAAAGAGAAACTACCACAGTAGTTAGCCAAACGAGTGCGAGAGCGAGTTGTGGGTCGGTAACCTGGATTCTCGAGATCTTCGAGGATTAATGCAGGGTCAACTCGATTTGCCACTCGTGGGAGAGGATTTCCTTCTTGATGATCATTTTCATTTTCCTCAGTATCAGCATCAGGATTGGCATTAGTATCGCCATTTTTATCATGGTTGCCATTTTGATCGGCATGTGCATTTGCATTTGGGTTGCCATTTGTGTTCGATGCGGCATTTTCTTCGGCAGTAGATTGGCGTGTTCGTCAAGCTATGGGAGCATCATCATCGGAAGAGTCTGGTGTATTTCCTTCGACTGGCCTGACGTCCCCAATAGCCATTTGGCGAATAGCATCCGAAATCAGAGGTTCATCTATCACATTAGGCAGGTGCTCCTTTTGGGAGCCGTTAGATTCATCAAACCACACATTTACCGTTTCCATAACTTTCCTGTGGTGAGAGTTATAGACACGATAAGTATGCGAGTTCGAGCCATAACCAAGAAGAAAACCTTCATGTGCCTTAGGTGCAAACTTAGAATTATGATTCATGTCACGAATATAGCAAGGTGCACCAAAAACACGTAAATAAGAAACATTCGGTTTCTTGCCAGTGATAAGCTCATATGAAGTTTTCTTAAGGAATTTGTGAAGATAAACACGATTCACAACATGGCAAGCAGTGTTAATAGCATCAGCCCAGAAACGAATGGGAGTTTTATACTCACTGAGCATTGTTCTCGCCATTTCAATGAGAGTTCTATTCTTTCGCTCAACAACTCCATTCTGTTGGGGAGTGTATGCGGCAGAGAATTCATGAGTGATACCATTTTCATCGAGAAAATCTTCGATATGAGTATTTTTTAACTCAATACCAGTGTCGCTTCTAACATGCTTAATTCGCACATCATATTCATTTTGAGCCTTCTTGGCGAATCTTTTGAAGATATCTTGGGTGCAGGTTTTGTCTTCGAGAAAGAATACCCAAGTGTATCAAGAGAAATCATCAACAATAACCAGACCATAGTGACTGCCTCCGAAACTTGCATAGTTTTGAGGCCCGAATAAATCCATATGAAGAATTTCCAGCGGTCTTGTTGTGGTCATGACAGTTTCTGATGAATGGTGCTTCTTGGCCAATTTACCGGCCTCGCATGCAGCACAGAGACGATCCTTGTCGAATTTCACATCAGGAATACCACAAAGATGATTTTTCTTCACGAGAGCCTGCAAATTTCTCATACCTGCATGACCAAGTCTTCGGTGCCACAGCCATCCTTCGGTTGCTTTTGCAAGCAAGCAAATTCGGACTGAGGGACCCTTAGAGAAATCCACAATATATAAATCACCTTTTCTATTTCCCTCAAATTGAAGGAATTGTCAGTGGCCATAAAGACGATGCATTTGGATTTAGAAAATAGAACTAGCATGCCTAGATCACAAAGCTTGCCAACTGACATGAGATTGAATCCAAGAGACTGAACAAGTAGAACATCATCAATGTTCTTGTCCTTGGATATAGCAATTTTACCTAATCCAATTACCATTCCTTTGTTGTTGTCGCCGAAAGTAATATACTTCTCAGATGAAGCAGTTAAGTTGGGGTCGAC
Organism: Elymus sibiricus; assembly: GCA_039707655.1. NCBI lineage: Eukaryota > Viridiplantae > Streptophyta > Magnoliopsida > Poales > Poaceae > Elymus > Elymus sibiricus. Next base: position 469,934,048 of record CM077666.1, read on the forward strand.
AAACAACGACTTGTCTCCGGTCATATGACCAGTGCATCCACTATCCATTATCCATTCGGTACACCCGGAGACATAGTCCTGCAGAGAAATCAGGCTTTCTTAACCACCCACATTTTTGTAGGTGGCTTCGAAACATATGAGCGAGCAGGATATGATTTCTTACGATAATTATACGAATTGTGACTTGAATGAGTACGAGCATAATCGAAACAGTATGCATTGAAATTTCTTCCAGACGAATGAGTATAACAGTTGGGTGAGGCAAGTATGTACTCATTCTGTTGAATCTTTTCAAGGATATATCGAGCATTTTCTTCCTGCATGGTTAGTTGCCTAGTAACAGGTAATGCTTCGATAGTTTTCCTGGGCACCCAGATAGCTTCCTTAGGAGGGCCATTCCTGCTGTTAGGTCCAACGTAGCGAGCAACAGCCTCACCACGTTGATTTTTGAACAGCTTATAGTTGTCCAGAGAATCATCATATGAGTATTCAAGAATAGGTGAGTCATATCCCGAAAGTAAAGTTGGATCGAGCGTTTTTCTCTTAGCAGGTACCCACACAATGCGAGGATATTGATCAGGTTCCCAGTAGGCGCCATTCTCATTCAGTTTCCTTTCGAAACCGATACCTTCCTTCCTCCGATTTTTGTGAAGAATGGATTTCTTCAGAACATCACACAAGGTTTGATGCCCTTTGAGAGACTTGAATATTCCTGTCTGAAGAAGATCCTCCAACCTAGCATTTTCATCAGTAACAGAACCATTTTCCTCGTCCGAGGGGTTAGCATTCACAGAAGATTCAACATTTGATTCAGCGTTACTGCGTTCAAGGCATTTTAAGCAAGGAGGTACAAACACTTCAGGTTTCTCTTTGAGTTGTTGGGTGAGAAGAGAATTTTCTCTGATCAAATCATCATGAGCCTCTCTCAGTGACTCGAGTTCCTGTTTCCGTTTCAGGTAATCATAAGTCAATCTTTCGTGGTCAGCTGAGAGAAAATCATGACGATCTGATAGTTCTTTCATTCGAGACTCGAGAGCGGAATGCTCTTCGGTCAACGACTGATTTTTCTCCATCTCCTCAACCAACAACCCATCAGACTTCCTGAGGGTTTTCTCAATTTTCTCAAGAGAGTTTTGTTGCATATTGGCAATTTTGATCAGTTTAGCATGGTCATCCTCATCAGAAGAATATTGGTCACTGGAGTGAACCTTGTGATGTTTGGAGGATACCTTTTCTTTCGAGGATTTGGCCATGAAGCAATACGCTGGAGACTCATTGTCGCTCGAATGATTCTCGAAGAAGTTTGATGCAGGAGTAGAGGCACATGCTATGCCAGCCATGCCGGAATCAGAACCCTCATCGGATTCTTCAACCTCTTCGTTGTCAGATGATGCTTCTTCTTCAGAATCCATCTCGTTGCTGATGTACGCCTTGGCCTTGCGAGAGGTGTTCTTGCGGTTGGATTAGGACTTGGAGGGATTCCTTGAGGATGATCTTGACGAGGACTTGGAGGAGCTATCCTTCTTCTTGAAAAACTTCTTCGTTTTCTTCTCATCATCGGAGTCGTAGCTTTTGCTCTTGCCTTTGCCATGGTTGTTTCCTGAATCATATCTTCCACTTGCACGGATTTCAGCTTCCCAGAGAGGGCAGTCCGAAATGAAATGCCCTGGCTTTTTGCACTTGAAGCAGGTGTAATCTCCAGTCGGTTTAGATGAAGATTTGGAGCCGCCAGAGTTGCTGGATCCTTTCTTCTGAAACTGATTTTTCCTTTGAAGGCGTTGGAATCTTTTCGTGATCAATGCGAGATCCTTGCTGATCCTTTCGGGGTCATCTGAATCTTCATCGGCATTTCCTTCTGAGGAAGAATCAGCCGCAGCCTTGAGAGCATGACTTTTTCGGTGACTTGAACCATAGAGATCTCTCTTTTCTTCTTCTTGTTCTTCGTGGGTGTTTAGCCTTTCCATAATATCAGCAGAGTCGAGAACTTTGAAATCAGCTCGTTCCCGAATCATCAGGACTAGAGTGTCGAACGAACTGTCAAGGGATCGGAGCAGTTTCTTCACAACTTCGTGGTCAGTGATGTCTTTGGCGCCGAGACCTTGTAGCTCGTTTGCAATGTCACTCAGACGATCGAAGGTTTGCTGGCAGCTTTCATTTCCGATACGCTTGAACCTATTGAACTTGGCCCGAAGAGTATCAATGCGAGCTTCTTTCTGAGTTGAAACGCCCTCATTTATCTTCTCGAGAATGTCCCACAATTCCTTAGCAGTTTCACACTGATGATAGCGAAGAAATTGAGCACGAGAGAGATGGCCACCAATTTCATCTTTAGCTTGAGCATCCATCTGAATGAGTTTCTTCTCGTGGTCAGTGGGGACCTGGGGCACTTCAGCCGTGAATCCATTCAGCATCACATTCCACATATCATCATCAATGGCTCGGAGACGGAACTTCATCTTCTCCTTCCAGAAGGGATAGTCCGTCCCATCGAAGATGGGAATCTTGAGGTGCGACTTGTAACTCACTGAAGACATACTTAAACTCCAAGGCGGTTAGACCAAAATGAGCAGAGTCAAGGAGTACCTTGCTCTGATACCAATTGTAGGAACGAAGTATGTCTACCAGAGGGGGGGGGGTGAATGGGAGTTTTAAATTTTCTTCGAAAATATCAAAACTCTCGGAACCCAGCAGCGGAACGAATGAAAACAGTATACAGTGAGCGAATAAAAACTACCGAATGGAAACTAACAGCATGCATCGAGATAAATCACATGTTTGAAATATGTCATATGTCATAGTTCAAATGTAAAAGAGGGTAGCAGAGGTGACCAGTGATGCTCGATGGCGACAAGGTATTTGGTAGACCAGTTCGCCCTTCTGCAAAAGGACTACGTCTGGTTGGAGCGGTTGTGATTTAACACAGAAGATAAACTCTCTTCGCCCTATTCTCCTCGACAATTGGTTCGTCAACCAATGCCGATTACTCGTGGTAGATGCTTGAGGCGATCTCCGAACCTTTACAGACTTCTTCTTCGAGAGCCACAATTACTCTTGGTCTCTGAAGAAATTGACACCTAACTGTCTAGAGAGTTCGCAGCTCTCTAGAGTAATAGGCGGAGCGTACTGATGGGGATATGTACCTAGGGTAGGGTCATAGGCCTGACCTACATGCCCTACCTAAGGACACTACCCCAGAAAGTTTAAGAGCTACAAGGAAGTCTCCGACTGAGATCACCAAGTCATACAAGTCACTCGACAATATACACTCGGAGGTACCTTTCACTCGACGCTTACCTTTCACTCGGAAGGACCAGAAGACAGTCGACCACAGAAGCCCAGAAGTCACCCCAGGGAGGCTAACGGGCAGGCATTCATCAAGACCATTAATAGCATTTATGTTGTACGTTACCAGTAACGTACGTCTTTATAACCACGATCTGACCCTTAAACGCCGGTCACTTATGAGGGGCAGCGCACTCTATATAAGCCACCCCTCCCCTCTGGCATAAGGTTTGGTTGGTTGGTTCGCACCCCCTGTAGCGATACTCCAATTACACTCGACAAAGAGCTCCCGAGCACCTGAGACGTAGGGCTATTACCTCCACGAGAGGGGCCTGAACTCATACATCTGTGTCTACACCCTCGCCGTAGCTAGGACTCTGCCCTCTCCTTACGTACCCCTACCTTCTACTGTCAGACTCGCTCCCACGACAGTTGGCGCCCACCGTGGGGCAGGCGTCTAAGCGACTTCCGGCGAGGATGCATTTGTTTTCCTTCGTCATGTCATCCGGCGGTGATTTGTTCCTGGGCCGCGAGATCCGTCTCGGAGCGCTCACCTTCATCGCCGACGATTCGGCATGGCTCCGGGAGGCGCCTCTGGACGTTGAGGCGCTCCCGAGTCTTGGGGCGACGCACTTTTGCGCAAGCTCCTGCGGTGTTCTTCTCCTTCAGCCGTCGACCCCGTACGTGTCGGCCCTCCATGCTGTTCATCGTCGCAAACGATCCGGTCTTTCGCGACTACAGCGTTGGGTGCGACATGCGGCGGCCCGCCAGGCATCGTTCCCGCAGATTGCGGCCATCGAGCCCGTCGAGTCACTTTTCGGCGTGTTCGACTCGGCGTCAGATCGGTCTAGCGTTCCCTCCGAGTGCGAGAGCTGCGATCCTGCGGCTGAAGTTTTTATGGCTGGCTCTCATCAGAGTCCGCCGCCTGGTTTCAGCCCCGCCAGACGCGAGATTGGTGGAACGTCGAATGAACAGCAGCACCGGGATGAGGATGTTCTCCGTACTCCCATCGTCGGCACGACTGCTGAGGCCCAGGCCATGGAGGCGACTCGCCTTCGACTCAAAGAGATGCAGAAGGCACTCGACGAGCGTGTTCGACAGCGTCCGCCGCATCCCAATCGACATCAGCGACAGTTGTTTCCGAGTGGATCGCGGAATAACGTCAAGGTATTCCGTACTCCAGTGTTGAATGTTGCGGCTGCTGCTAGGATTGCAGATTCTATACAGCCATCACGGTCGGAAGCTGGTAGAGGTTTGCAACAGATCAGAACGCTGCTCGAAGCAGCGCAGCAGTAGAATGCGGCTGTTTCTCAGTCGCAGAACAGATTACATAGCAATTCACCCAGGGCGGAAACAGTTCAATCGGCCCACAGTCCTGGGTCGCCCCTGCGCCACAGAGGCCGAGACTTCCGGGAAGATTGGTACAGAGATCAGGGGCGAGATCAGTTTGCTCCCCGTTATCACCGCGATGACCGCCGTCGAGTGCTTTCTCCTCCGCGGAGTGGTCCCTATGTGCCCCGGCACAATGATGATAGGCGCCCGTTCGGTGATGAGCGGAATCCTGGATTTGACGCAAGGGATATCCTCGCTCAAAGACGGGTCGACAGAGGCAGAGCCCACAGAGATGGTTATAACGGAGACTATCCGAGTGGAAGTGGAGCTGTTGTGTCTGGTCCCGAGTGTTTTAGCAGAGCCATTCGCTCTGCAGAGATTCCCCCCAACTTCAGGTTGGCGGCGGGAATTGGCAAGTTTTCTGGCGAGACGAAGCCCGAGACATGGTTAGATGATTACCGAGTGGCCGTGCAGATTGGTGGAGGAAACGACAACATAGCCATGAAGCATTTGTCCCTGATGTTAGATGGTTCGGCCAGAGCTTGGTTGAATCGTTTGGCTCCCTCTAGCATCTATTGCTGGGAGGACTTGGCCCGAGTGTTTATCAGAACCTTTGAGGGCACCTGTAAACGTCCGCCTGGTTTGATTGATTTGCAGCACTGTGTTCAGAAACCCAATGAGACCTTGCGAGACTACATTCAGCGCTGGTCCACCCTGCATCACACGGTGGAGAATGTTTCCGAACACCAGGCTGTTTGTGCTTTCAAGGCTGGTGTTAGATACAGAGAGCTCTATCTGAAATTTGGTCGCACTGGTGATATTTCTCTGAGCAAGATGATGGAGATTGCCACTCGGTACGCCAATGGAGAAGAAGAGGACCGCCTCCGAAGCGGTAAAGGAAAAGCAGTCGACAATGATGCAGGCGGAAATTCCAATCGGAAGCAGAAGCGCAAGGCTGATCCCCCCGCTCCGGCAGAAGCGGCCGCTCTGGCGGCTCATGCCAAAAATAAAGGAAAGTCCAAAGCTAAGTTCACCCCCAAGAAGTCAAAGAATCAGTCGGGTACAGATGTTATGGATTTACCGTGTGCAATCCACACGAGGAAAGATGAAGAGGGCAGTTTAATATTGCCAAAGCATACCACCCGACAGTGCCGTTTGCTGATCGAACAGTTCAAAGAGAGCCAGTCGAGTGAAAAAGACCCTGAAAAGGGAGATGAAGAAGATAAAGAAGAGTTTCCTGAGATCAATGCCACTCTGTTGATTTTTGCTGATGTTGAGAGCAAGAGTCGACTGAAAGTTATCAACAGGGAGATTAACATGGCGGTTCCCTCTACCCCCACATATCTCAAGTGGTCTCAGACTGCTATCACGTTTGATCAGTCAGATCACCCTGTGCATATTGCTAACCCCGGGCGGCAAGCGCTGGTGGTGGACCCAGTTGTGGGGGGCACTCGACTCCGCAAGGTTTTGATGGACGGTGGAAGCGGTCTGAACATCCTATATGCAGATACCCTCAAGGGGATGGGCATTCCGATGTCCCGACTCAGTGAAAGCAACATGCAGTTCCATGGCGTCATCCCTGGGAAAAAGGCCCGTTCACTCGGTCAAATACCGTTGGATGTTGTGTTTGGTGACAATAAGCATTTTCGCAAGGAAAAATTGACATTTGAAGTGGTGGACTTCCAGAGTGCATACCACGCCATCCTTGGTCGCCCGGCTTATGCCCGTTTCATGGCCCGTCCATGTTACGTGTATCTCAAGCTGAAGATGTCCGGACCCAAGGGTGTGATCACAGTCACTGGCAATCGACAGAGGGCTGAGGAGTGCCGTCAGCAGGGCTCCAAGATCGCCGATCATCAGATGGCCATGGTCGAATTGGAAGAATACAAGAAAAACGCTGATCCTTCCGACCTGTTGCGCGCTAAGAAGCCCGCTTCTGAGTTAGCTTTTCAGTCGGCAGGAGAAGTGAAGAAAGTGAACATTCACCCGACAGATCCAACAGCTGCCCCGACCAACATCTCGACGACACTCGACAGCAAATAGGAAGCCGAGCTCATCCAGTTCCTCCGTGAGAACTGGGACATCTTCGCATGGAAGCCTGCTGACATGCCTGGTGTACCCAGGGAACTGGCTGAGCACCGGTTGAGAGTTGACTCGAAGGCCAAGCCTGTGAAGGAGCATTTGCGTCGGTCGGCAACGGAGAAGCGAAAAGCAATCGGCGAGGAGGTGGCTCGTCTCTTGGCGGCTAAGTTCATACGTGAGATTTACCACTCCGAGTGGTTATCGAACGTCGTTATGGTCCCTAAGAAGGACAAGTCACTCCGCATGTGTATTGATTTCAAACATATCAATCGGGTCTGCCCGAAAGATCATTTTCCACTCAGCCGCATTGATCAGATTGTCGACTCAACTGCGGGGTGTGAGCGTCTATCTTTTCTGGATGCTTACTCTGGCTACCATGAGATCCGTCTGTTTGGTCCGGATGAAATAAAGACAGCCTTCGTCACCCCTTTCGGGTGTTCCTGTTATATCACCATGCCTTTTGGTTTGAAGAACGCCGACGCTACTTTCATGCGCATGATTCAAAAATGTTTACTCGATCAGATTCCTCGGAATGTTGAAGCCTACATGGATGACATTGTCGTCAAGTCTCGCAAAGGTTCCGACCTGTTGTCTGACTTAGCTGAAACATTCGCCAATCTGAGGAGATATGATATCAAGCTAAATCCGACTAAGTGCACTTTCGGTGTTCCTGGTGGCAAATTACTCGGTTTTCTCGTTTCTGAAAAGGGAATCGGCGTTAATCCTGAAAAGATCGGTGCCATCACCCGAATGAAAAGCCCTGAGCGTGTGCACGATGTCCAGAAGCTCATAGGTTGCTTGGCAGCATTGAGTCGATTCATTTCTCGTCTCGGTGAAAAGGCATTGCCTTTATACCGACTGATGAAGAAGTCTGATACATTCGAGTGGACTTCTGAAGCTGAAGCAGCGTTTGTCGAGCTCAAAGCTCTGATTTCCACCCAGCCGGTGCTTGCTGCTCCGCACAGTAAGGAGCCATTGCTTTTGTACATAGCGGCTACTAATCAGGTCGTCAGTACAGTTCTCACTGTCGAGAGGGAAGAGGAAGGTAAAGCTTACAAAGTCCAGCGTCCTATTTATTACGTCTCTGAAGTGTTGACTCCTTCAAAACAAAGATATCCACATTACCAGAAGCTTGTGTACGGTATATATCTGTCAGCTAAGAAGGTGGCACATTATTTTCAAGATCACTCAATTTCAGTCGTCAGCGATGCTCCATTGTCTGAAATTCTCCACAATCGAGATGCGTCTGGTCGAGTAGCCAAATGGGCTATTGAGCTCCTCTATTTTGACATCAAGTTTGAAGCAAAGAAAGCAATCAAGTCTCAAGCCCTCGCTAATTTCTTGGCCGAGTGGACTGAACAGCAGCAACCGATCCAAGTTTACTCGGCACACTGGACCATGTTCTTTGATGGCTCGAAGATGCTGAATGGGTCTGGTGCTGGCGTAGTACTGGTGTCCCCAAAAGGCGACAAACTCAGATATGTCTTGCAGATTCACTTTGATTCCTCCAACAATGAAGCTAAATATGAAGCACTCTTGTATGGGTTGCGTATGGCCATTTCACTCGGCGTCCGACGCCTGATGGTATATGGCGACTCTGATTTGGTGGTCAATCAAGTGATGAAAGAGTGGGATGTCAGGAACCCCGCTATGACAGGATACTGCAATGCAGTAAGGAAACTTGAGAAGAAATTCGAAGGCTTGGAACTCCATCATGTTCCCCGAGTGAAGAATCAAGCAGCTGATGAGCTGGCAAAGATTGGATCCACTCGGAAACCTGTCCCCAGCAATGTATTTCTCGAGCACCTTCATTCTCCTTCGGTACAGGAAGATCCTTTCACTGAAGAGCCCTCGCAAGCAAAGAGCGCCTCAGATCCGACTGAAGTCGACGTCCCAGCAGTTATTGATTTGGTTATGGAGGTTTTAGTAATCATCCCCGACTGGACTGTTCCTTATATCGCGTATATTCTGAGGCAAGAACTCCCAGATGATGAAGATGAAGCTCGACAGATAGTCCGCAGATCCAAGGCATTTACTGTTATGGATGGACAACTCTACAGAGAAAGTGTGACTGGCGTGATTCAGCGGTGTATTTCTCCTGATGAAGGTCGACTGATTTTGGAGGAGATTCACTCGGGAACTTGTGGTCATCATGCGTCCTCTAGGACAATTGTTGCCAAAGCCTACCAAGCGGGTTTCTTTTGGCCACGCGCCAATGAGATGGCCAAAGATATAGTCGATCACTGCGAAGGATGCCAGTTTTATTCGAACCTGTCACACAAACCTGCATCTGCCTTGAAGACTATTCCACTCGTCTGGCCGTTTGCTGTATGGGGCTTGGATATGGTTGGACCCCTTAGAACAGGCCAGAGTGGATTCACTCACTTACTGGTTGCAGTCGACAAGTTCACTAAGTGGATTGAAGCTAAACCCATCAAGAAGCTGAATGCCCGCACTGCTATCAAATTCATGAAAGAAATAACCTTCCGGTATGGAGTCCCCCACAGTATCATTACAGACAATGGCTCTAACTTTGACTCGGAAGAGTTCAGACACTTTTGCTCCTCTCAAGGCACTCGGGTGGACTACGCATCCGTTGCGCACCCCCAGTCTAATGGTCAAGCTGAGCGAGCGAATGGCCTTATCTTCCAAGGACTGAAGCCTCGGCTCATGCGAGATCTTGATCATGCTGCTGGAGCTTGGGTCACTGAATTGCCGTCTGTCCTGTGGGGCTTGAGGACGACTCCAAACCGGTCGACTGGACGCACTCCTTTCTTCCTTGTGTATGGAGCTGAAGCCGTTCTGCCAAGTGATGTCCTTCACAATTCCCCCCGAGTGGATCTATACTCTGAAGACGGAGCTGAGCAAGCTAGACAAGATGGTGTGGATCTCCTAGAGGAAGAACGAGAGATGGCCCTGATCCGGTCGACTGTATATCAGCAAGACCTTCGCCGCTTCCATGCGAGACACGTCAAAAGCCGTTCATTCCACGAAGGTGATCTGGTGCTCCGAGTGGATCAGCAGCGGCCCCACAAGTTGGCCCCAGCGTGGGAAGGCCCATTCGTCGTCACCAAGGTGCTGAACAACGGGGCGTACCATCTTTTCAACTTGAAGAAGAATATTGATGAGCCACGCGCCTGGAACGCGGATTTGCTTCGACGCTTTTATACTTGACGACTGAGTTGTTTTGATGTAATAAGAGTGCTCCAGACGATGTCGTTTGTTAAGTTATGACTTCCGCAGTCTATTGTCGATTCCGATCGCACAATTTCACATTCAAAGACTTCTCCGAGTGAAGAGCAACCCTCTCTCTCGGGGGCTTAGCTGCGAATCCGTTTCGCCTAAGTGAAAAACCCTTCCGAGTGTATAACATTCAATACACTCGGAGACTTAGCCGCGAACCAGTCTTCGCCTAAGTTCAAAAACTTCTCCGAGTGAAGAGCAACCCTCTCTCTCGGGGGCTTAGCTGCGAATCCGTTTCACCTAAGTGAAAAACCCTTCCGAGTGTATACATTCAATACACTCGGAGACTTAGCCGCGAACCAGTCTTCGCCTAAGTTCAAAAACTTCTCTGAGTGAAGAGCAACCCTCTCTCTCGGGGGCTTAGCTGCGAATCCGTATCGCCTAAGTGAAAAACCCTTCCGAGTGTATAACATTCAATACACTCGGAGACTTAGCCGCGAACCAGTCTTCGCCTAAGTTCAAAAACTTCTCCGAGTGAAGAGCAACCCTCTCTCTTGGGGGCTTAGCTGCGAATCCGTTTCGCCTAAGTGAAAAACCATTTCGAGTGTATACATTCAATACACTCGGAGACTTAGCCGCGAACCAGTCTTCGCCTAAGTTCAAAAACTTTTCTGAGTGAAGAGCAACCCTCTCTCTCGGGGGCTTAGCTGCGAATACGTATCGCCTAAGTGAAAAACCCTTCTGAGTGTATAACATTCAATACACTCGGAGACTTAGCCGCAAACCAGTCTTCGCCTAAGTTCAAAAACTTCTCCGAGTGAAGAGCAACCCTCTCTCTTGGGGGCTTAGCTGCGAATCCGTATCGCCTAAGTGAAAAACCCTTCCGAGTGTATAACATTCAATACACTCGGAGACTTAGCCGCGAACCAGTCTTCGCCTATGTTCAAAAACTTCTCCGAGTGAAGAGCAACCCTCTCTCTTGGGGGCTTAGCTGCGAATCCATTTCGCCTAAGTGAAAAACCCTTCCGAGTGTATAACATTCAATACTCTCGGATACTTAGCCGCGAACCAGTCTTCGCCTAAGTTCAAAAACTTCTCCGAGTGAAGAGCAACCCTCTCTCTCGGGGGCTTAGCTACGAATCCGTTTCGCCTAAGTGAAAAACCCTTCCGAGTGCATACATTCAATACACTCGGAGACTTAGCCGCGAACCAGTCTTCGCCTAAGTTCAAAAACTTCTCCGAGTGAAGAGCAACCCTCTCTCTCGGGGGCTTAGCTGCGAATCCGTTTCGCCTAAGTAAAAAACCCTTCCGAGTGTATAGCATTCGATACACTCGGAGACTTAGCCGCGAACCAGTCTTCGCCTAAGTTCAAAAACTTCTCCGAGTGAAGAGCAACCCTCTCTCTCGGGGGCTTAGCTGCGAATCCCTTTCGCCTAAGTGAAAAACCCTTCCGAGTGTATAACATTTAATACACTCGGAGACTTAGCCGCGGACCAGTCTTCGCCTAAGTTCAGAAAACTTCTCCGAGTGAAGAGCAATCCACTTACTCGGGGGCTTAGCTGTGAACCAGTTTTCACCTAAGTTAAAAAATCCTGCCGAGTGTAAGGTATTCCTAACACTCAGAACTTAGCTGCGAACTAGTCTTCGCCTAAGTCCTAAATTCAACCAAGCAAAATGTCGGAAAGCAAAATGCGAGTAAGACTAGAATCTCTAGCGCAGCAAAAACTTGTTCACGCAAAGGGAAGTTCTCAGGCTTAAGGCCTGAAAGAAATTTTAATCGGTTACACCATCACTCGGCATACCGAGGCTAATAAAGTCTTAACTGAAAGCAACATACTTCTTCAAGCTCCGGTAGGGCTTGAAGGCTCGACAAAAGTATCCAGGTCAATTCTGTCGGCGATCCGAGTGGCTGCTTCGATGAAAGTCTCCATGAAATCTTCAAACTGCAGTTTCTTTGTGTTGATCACTCGGAGAGCCTTCAGTTTGTCCTCCCTGGCCTCCTTGCAATGAACCCTGACGAGTGAAAGTGCCACATCAGCACCACAACGAGCAGCGGATTTCTTCCACGCCTGCACTCGACTGGGAATTTCGTTGAGGCGAGTCATCATAAACTCGAGGTCAGTCTGGAGGGAATCTTCAGGCCACAACTCCTTGTCGACCTTCTCGAATGCAGCCTTCAGCCGAGTGACATATCCTTGGACACTCTTAAGACGAGCTTCGAGTCGAAACATATCCATGGCCACGGCGTCTCCGACGAATGACTCCGTGGGGTCCAGATTGGGCTCGATTTCTTCGGTTTCCTTCTCAAAGTCTTGACAGAATTCTGCGTGAAGAGAAAGAGAAAAGGTGATCACAATGCCGTTCTGAGGAAATCAAAGAAATTCATTCGACAGAAGAAAGTCACCTTCAAGCATGTTGAACATTTTCTTCGCAAAGTCTCCTAAGTGTTTTTCCAGAGCACTCTTTCCCTTGGTCTGCACTTCAAGTTTCTTGATCCAGTCGGATCGTTCCTGCTTGAGTTTGGCGTTCTCTTCTTCCAGTTTACTGGCTGCAGCAAGTTTCTTCTCAGCGGCTTCAGTTTTCTCCTTCGCTTCCTTCTGAGCATCAGCAAGTGATTTGTCCTTGTCCTCGAGCGCCTTCTTCATGGTATCTAAAGAAATAACATTGTTGAGTCGCGCTCGGAGACGACGGTTCTCATCACGTACGTCTGTTCGAGTGGATTCACTCGGTTCAAAGGATGGAAGATGAAAGTGATAATGCAATTGATCGACAAAGATTACCTCCAAAAGTCTTCAGTTCGGTCTGTGCACGGTCCAGGTTGTTGTTCGTCAGCTCCAGATCCAGCAGAAGTCGATTCTTTTCCTTCTCCAGCTCGACGTACTTAGTCCCGAGCCCACATGCTTTCTGAAATCAGCAAAGAAGGGGCTCAGTCGACATGGATATTTCTCTACTTCCGAGTGGAAAAGTACAAGTGCAGTCGACTGAAAGGCGGCCCGCCGCTCCACCCCACAACCCTATACAGCGTCATATCATGGTTGATGGAAATGATGTCCATGAAACCTGCAGAATGGTTCTTAAGACTACTGCCCATCGTCAACGATCGACAGTAGTCTCGGGGACTACACCCAGTGGGTGCACTCAGCGTGCCCCCACTGGATACAAAAACACTCGACCAGGTCTGGCCTGTCAGAGTATAAAAGAAGCAAGCAAGCGAACATTGTTTCTATCAGACCCCCGCCGATGCACGCACTCGACGGCGGTCTCGGAGACTACACCCAGTGGGTGCACTCAGCATGCCCCCACTGGACCAGAGACTACCTGATCTACTTGCGAAGAAAACACCCAGTGGGTGTAAAATCAAGATGGACAGGAATTCAATCGGAAATGAACTTACAATAGCATTTACTCGGACGTTGGCTTGAAGCGCTGAGCTGGCATCATAGGCTAACTTGCTGGCTTCATACGCCTCCTTTGTTCGCAGCATCATCTGCCCAGCCTGAATCATAGCTTCCTTGGCAGCTCCAGTTTGGTCCTCTGGGACGTGATACAAAGGGTATGCGGGCGTCGAATGAGTTGGTGCTGTAACTGAGGCAGCAGGTGGTGCTTCAAGTTGTCCAATAGGTGCTGAAGCCAACAGAATTGAAGTGGCTGGCGGAACACTCGACAGCGGGGCCACAAGGGCTGGAGGCGTCGCAGCAGTCGACCCATGGGGCGTCTGTCCTGACGATGTTCTCTGAGTGTGTACGTGTGGAGCTTCCAGAGGCACAGCTTCATCTTGCGTTCCTCGCTGCAGCTCCTCGTCATCTTCCAGTTCGATGGCTTCGTCAGCTATCAATCGGCAATTCTAATCAAGTCATCCGACGATTATTCTTCAAAAAACAGAGTAGAGAGTGGGTTTGTTATACCTCGTTGGGAGGTGGCCGCATCAGGAGTGTCCACTTCCATATGGTCCCCATCATTTCGCTGGGGCGACGTCACAGAGGTAGCAGCTCTGGCGGATAAACTCCACTCGGTCAGCAGAGACATGAAGTGCCACAATCACAATTGCGGGAAATAAACACTTACGTTGAGGCAACAGGCACAGCAATCTTGATGCGAGGCAGGGCCTTCCGAGGTTTTGGCGCATCCGGCTTGAGTTGTTTCGCAGCTTTTTCAGTCGACCCCGGTGTTGCGGTGCGGTCGCGTTTTGGGTTCCTTGTGCTCGACGCCACAGTTTTGCTCGGGGCAACCTCTGGGTCTTCCTGATGCTTGGTGCGACGCCCAGGGCGCAGAGGGACCTGAGCTTCCACCTCGCCTTCCTCCAGGTCGTCATCGCTGCTCTCGCTGTCGTTGGCATAATCGCCGTCTGCGCTGTCATCTATGCTCCCTTCTTCTTCGTCAGACTGTTCTCCGTTTGGCACGGGCGAGTACATGTTTGTAAATTCCTGCAAGATACAAGCTTCGAAGTCAGTCGACTGAAGATCCAGTTACTCGACAGATATTAAAATAATCGACGGAGGTATAACTCACAAGATTCTTTGGTGGGTTCAAAGCGGAAAAGGGCGGAATTCGCTTCGCTCCCTCGGGATTGTCACAGGCTCCGGTGATGCTCCTGAGCCACTGGGAGACGGTCTCGTCGGAAACTTCTTCAGGATGAGTCCGAGTGGTATCCTCAGGGCCCGAGTAATGCCACATGGTGTGATCCCGGGCCTGGAGAGGCTGGATCCGTCGACTGAGAAACGTTTCAAGGAGATCCAAGCCAGTCACTCCGCCGTGGATGAGATCAGATACAGCGTTCACTAGGATCCCAACCTGGATTTTCTCTACCTTTGTCACATACAGTGGTTTGGGAGTGGTAGGTCGATCCAAGGTGAAAGGAGGAAGTCCAGTCGACATATTTGGTGATGCAACATCATTGCAATAGAACCATGTCGACTGCCAACCCCGGACAGAATCAGGAAAGGTCATAGAGGGAAATGCACTCCTACCTCTCTTTTGGATCCCTAAGCCACCACACAGTTGGATTACATTGGTTTTGCTATCACTGGGATTGGCTTTCTTGACGGATTGAGATCTAACCGAGAATATGTGTTTAAACAAACCCCAATGCGGAGGACAGCCCAAGAAGCATTCGCACAGGGTTATGAAACAGGAAAGATAGACAATCGCATTCGGAGGAAAATGGTGGAGCTGCGCCCCGAAATAGTTCAGGAAACTGCGGATGAACGGGTGGGGTGGCATGGAGAAACCTCGTTCGATGTGAGTGAGAAGCAGAACTCGCTCGCCGTCGCGTGGCTCTGGTTCGGTCTCCCCCTTCGGCAATCTCCAGGACTCCGCAGCCATCAACCCGTCAACGACGAGATTTTGCACATCCTCCGCCGTGACCGTCGATTGGAGGAAATCCCCCTGGATCCACCCCGGCGGCACCGTCGACCGGGCGCCCGACGGCTTCTTTGCCTTGGCTCCTCCCTTCTTGGCGCGCTCGAGCTTCTCCGTCTTCCCCTTCGTCATGGCGGCGGCGGTTGTTGGAGCGGAGCTGAGCAGAGGAAGAGGAGGAGAAGAGCAGATTTGGGGGAAGAATACTGTACCAAGCACCGGTGTCGTCGCCCCTTATATCCGCCCGTGTGGGTCACTGACCTGCGGGCCCGTCAGATCTCTGGGTATCCCGAATCCAGAGGAGGCGCGGTACGTGGCGATTTTGGCGGCGCGGTAATCGAGGCGTCGGGCCCTCACTTGCCTTTGCGGTTGCGTCATCCCCGCTCGGCGTGCGTTTATCCAATTTTCGAATCCCGTAAAATCCAGACCCGACGGAGCGAACCGTCACATCAGAAGACTCTGCAGACAACTCGAACCTGATTTCGAGCTCAGTTTCACTCGGACCTGATTTCGAGCTCAGTTTCACTCGGATATACTTCAAGACAGAATCGATCAGGGCGAACGATAAAGGTTCCAATCGACGCAGATTTCTAAGAAGCCTCAAAATGCACTCGGAATTTTGGTGTCTTGTCAGAACCTGCATTGACACTTTTTACACTCGAACCCCGATCCATTTGGGGGCTAATGATGGGGATATGTACCTAGGGTAGGGTCATAGGCCTGACCTACATGCCCTACCTAAGGACACTACCCCAGAAAGTTTAAGAGCTACTAGGAAGTCTCCGACTGAGATCACCAAGTCATACAAGTCACTCGACAATATACACTCGGAGGTACCTTTCACTCGACGCTTACCTTTCAGTCGGAAGGACCAGAAGACAGTCGACCACAGAAGCCCAGAAGTCACCCCAGGGAGGCTAACGGGCAGGCATTCATCAAGACCATTAATAGCATTTATGTTGTACGTTACCAGTAACGTACGTCTTTATAACCACGATCTGACCCTTAAACGCCGGTCACTTATGAGGGGCAGCGCACTCTATATAAGCCACCCCTCCCCTCTGGCATAAGGGTTGGTTGGTTGGTTCGCACCCCCTGTAGCGATACTGCAATTACACTCGACAAAGAGCTCCCGAGCACCTGAGACGTAGGGCTATTACCTCCACGAGAGGGGCCTGAACTCATACATCTGTGTGTACACCCTCGCCGTAGCTAGGACTCTGCCCTCTCCTTACGTACCCCTACCTTCTACTGTCAGACTCGCTCCCACGACACGTACTGGACTTAGATTCGAGTGATGCTGAACCACTATCTAATTTTTCGGCTCTAGGGGTTTTCTCTCGGTGGATTTTAAACTCAAATCTCTCGGAGAGGGGGTTGCTCAACAATCTTCTCAGAATCAAACGGAGCAGCCACCGGACAACGCCGGTGCGGGGTGGCTATTTATAGCCGCCGCCTTCCCTGATGGGAAATGACCATTTTGGACACGCGGTCCAGCCAATGGCCAACCGACACGTTCACAACGGTCGGATTTCAAGAGCAACGGTAACATTACTTGAGGAGCAAGTAATGCTAACTCCTCGGTCAGAGACAAATCTCTCGCAGCGAAGAAGATCATAGTCTCTTGCTGGCAAGTATTTGCTCGGAACACAAAGAGATTTCTCTCACAGCTTTCATAGGATTTGGGTTTAGCATCAGAGAATCAAAGCTTGGAACGCTACACCCCTCTTAATAGTACGGTGGTCCTATGACTCAATAAAGAGAAAAGAAACAACGAAATGAATGCTACGTCTTCACTTCGTCTTCAATCTCCTCGGCTGCAGTCACTTTCTTCGGATGGACACCGAATGAATTGCTTTGCATCAACAATTTTTGAGGGGTCACTCTTGTCATCATAATCTTCGGTGATAACCTTCACTGCCACGCAGGGAATATTCCTCGGAGTTTGAATCCAAACTCCTCATGACTCCAGGGACCTGTTACTCTGTGTGCACTAGCAAACACATCAGTCCCTCACTGTTTGTCAACAATCTCCAAAACATAAGGAGGCAAATTATTGCACCAACAATCCCCTCATCACTAAGGAACTTATCCAAGGTGTAGTTCTTGAACTCGGTGCCGTTGTCACTTCTAATCATCAATATCTTTGCTTCATGTTGACGTTGAGCTTCATTTGCAAAGTCAATGACGGTTTGTTGGGTCTCGCTCTTCCTCTTGAAGAAATATACCCAAGTGTATCTTGAATAGTCATCCACAATCACCAAGCAATACTTTCTTCCCCAAGACTATCAAGGGATGGAGGTCCAAAGAGATCCATGTGAAGGAGCTCCAAGGGCCTGTTCGTGTAGATGATAGTCGTGGGTCGGTGAGCCGTCTCATGTAGCTTTTCTTCGATACAAGCACTGCAAGCACGATCTTTGGCAAAGCTCACATTTGTTAGTCCATGAACGTGATCCCCTTTTGTGGAGCAAGACTCTTACAGTAGCTTTTGTTGGGCATGTCGAGAACGGTTTCTATGTGGTTAACTTCTTGGAGCGACCCACTAAGATCGCGATACCAATTGAAAGGATCGATATGGTTGACTAGAGGGGGGGTGAATAGGCAACTACCAATTTTTATCTTTTCTTAACAATTTAGGTTTAGCAACAAATAGGTTGTCTAGATATGCAACTAGGTGAGCAACCTATATGATGCTAACAACAACAACAACAAGCAAGCAAACAATACAACACAACAATATCTTGCACAAAGTAAAGGAAAGAAATAACCACAAGTGGAGTCGGTGAAGACGAGGATGTGTTGCTGAAGTTCCTTCCCTTTGAGAGGAAGTACGTCTCCGTTGGAGCGGTGTGGAGGCACAATGCTCCCCAAGAAGCCACTAGGGCCACCGTATTCTCCTCACGCCCTCGCACAATGCAAGATGCCGTGATTCCACTAGTGGTGCCCTTGAAGGCGGCGACCGGACCTTTACAAACAAGGTTGGGGCTCTCTCCACAACCGAATTGGAGGCTCCCAACACCACCACGGAGCTTCATCACAATGGATTGTGGCTCCGAGGTGACCTCTTCCATCTAGGGTGCTCAAACACCTAAGAGTAACAAGATCCGCAAGGGAAGTGGGGGAATCAAATTTCTCATGGTGGAAGTGTAGATCGGGGCCCTCTCACCCAAACCCTAGAAGATCAACCAAAGTTATCGGCTAGGGAGGGAGATCGGGCGAAAATGGAGCTTGGAGCAACAATGGAGTTTGGGGAAGAAAGAGGCAAGTCTTCTTGGGGAAGAAGACCCCCTTTATATAGTGGGGACAAAACCAACCGTTATGCATCTCACAGCCCGCACCTAAGCGGTACTACTGCTCCATGAGCGGTACTACCGCCCTAACGGTAGTTCCAGGCATACAGTACACAGACGCAACGTCTCAGGCCAGAAGTGCCGCCGGGGCGGTACTGCCGCCCGTCCTAGCGGTACTACCGCTGGGGATGCAGTGTAGGGGAACTAGGCATGGGGGAGTACAAAGGCAGCGGTACTACCGCGCTTGTACTACCGCCCAAGTGCCGTGAAGATGCAAAAGAGTCCAGAAGCAGTTAAGTTAGCGGAAGTGGGGCGGCAGTGGCCGGGCGGTAGTGCCGCTCTGGAGCGAGCGGTACTGCGGCGCCACTGCCGCTCTACTGCCGCTTAGTGCTCTGCGCTACAGCGAGCCAGCGGTAGTGGAGCGGTGGTAGGGGCGGAGGTACCACGAACGGTACTACCGCCCTACAACCGTGCTACTTCCGCTAAGCACGAAACGGCAACAGAAGGCCTCAACTAAGCGGTAGTACGCAAGGTACTGGACCGGCGGTACTACTGCTTGCCAGCGGTACTACCGCTCGGGGGAGCGGTACTACCGCTTAGCGGCTTACAGAACAGGACAAATAAACAGTTGGAACTCCAAGTGCGGGAATGGAAGGTGGGTGCAAAGGGAAACGTGTACGTGATGATTCCACCCAAACCTTTCCGAAGCGGACCCCCTCTTAATAGTACAGTTTTCCTATGACTCAATACCACCGAAAAAGAAACACAGGAAAAGAAACCGTCTTGCTTTAACACTCCGAGGGGCATCAATCGTCTTGTGCCATATGATAGATTATCTGAAATCCTCATTGCACACGATTAGTCCGCAAATGCATTGTCATCAATCACCAAAACCAGTAAGGAAGAAATATGCCCTAACAAATAATGCAAGTGAAAGCTCACTTTTGTGGCAAAAGGGTGATATACCTACGTCCTCTATAGTTCTATAATATCATGGGGAAAGCACATTTGATGCAACATAAGTCACTGTAATTAAAACGAAAACGTGAGGCAACTGGTGTACATGTCATATATTCCACGGAGATATAATTTGGTCAATTTTCTATGGTCTGAATTGACAATGATGAAATGCTTAGAAAATGAGAAGCAACATTTCCTAGAAAAGGCACCTAATACGCATCCCTAACTCTCATGAATCACCAAGGTTTTAGTACAGAATGGTGAGACCATGACTTACATGATTAGACATTAGAGCAAGATTTTAATATCTGATTAATATCAACTAAACTCCGTGTGTGTGTGTGTGTGTGTGTGTGTGTGTGTGTGTGTGTGTGTGTGTGGAATTTAGCCTCCACATCTGTTTAGCTGATCTCTCTTTTTTTAGATAGTGAATATCTCTTCTACATCAAAAAGGAAAAGCTGATCTTTCTTCACTACATATCGGAAAAAATGGAAGGATAAAACATGTTACGTACATCTATAATAATACAATAAAAGATATGAGAAATATGAACAGTTAGTGATATGAATTAAGTTGTAAGGGTAACCAATGAACCACATGAAAATTGAGAACAATCAAATCAGATAAGCGATTAGAAATATACATGTTGACACTTCTTCTGTTCTGAAACTGCATAATGCAGACTGCTTGGATTTTCATCAAACACCTTGTGGACACTTGTCATAGATAATAAAAGTATACGCAAAAATAAATATGATGAAGATTCAAGATAAAATTTGGAAACACACTGCTATCGCCAGATGATGTAAAAGTTCTAGTACAAACGATGAAGAAAAAGATATGGCCGGTAAGCCTATAACGGAGCTGCACACCAAAACTTCTCTCTTTGGACACATCTACATGAACATGGCCATTGGCAACACATCTTAGCCGGGGCTACAGAATCGGTGGACTTGCTTATAGATAAACATATACAAGAGAAAAGAAGGGGGGCGGGCAACATGGCAGTAACGATTTGCAGACCAGCTCAACATCCAAACCCTTTCGATTGCCCATGATGGCTGATAGTTTGGTGGACAACGAGATCAGTATGGCATGGCCTCAAGGACAAATGAGAGGAGAAGAGGACTACATATGCAGTGTAGAGATGGGGCGCTAGCTGGTCGCCGTTGTCCTCCGCCCCCTTCTGGGGCTCCTCCACTATTGTCAGATTGTTGTGCGCGCCATCGGCTGATCTCTCTAGAGTAATCAGAATAAATAGGCTGCCAGAAAAGACTTTTCATTTTCTTGCATTGACGAATGGAAAGTAATAAATCCGAATGTCTCGTCAGTTTACCCACATTGATTTGTTTTCTGGCACTGCACGGATTATTAGTGGATGATGAAACGACAGCTAAATGAAGGCACCAAAGCATATAGCTCTACAAAATGATGAAAAATAATAGTGGTAGGGACTACGAGGAGTCACATGGAATATTATATTGGATAAAAAAGGAAAAAATCCCAGCCGTTTCACACTTGAGAGAAGTCTCGATGTCCATTGGTGTTCACGAGTACAAACAGAATGCATGCATGATGTGAGTGGAGAGTTGGTGACGTGGCTACATTGCTGAGTTGGATAGCTTGCATGTCAAGAGAAATAGGGTAGTGGGGATGAACTATTTAGGTATTATAGATTATAGATTTGCTCCTCTAAAGCATTTGTTGTTGTTCATTAAAATTATTTACTCTCATAGTAAATATTAATCATGCACAATCGCTATATGCAAAAATGGTATTTCAGTGCTAATATCAACTTTTCAGGCCTCCCTTTGCTTGAATAAGTCATGGGAAATTATGCAAATATTTGCATACCCCGGTGATTACCTTATATTACATTGGTAAATACATGGCAGTGGAGCCTATGTGTAATTATAGTGTCGCCCATCTTTCAAGATGTAGACCACAATTTATAGCAAGTGTCTCAAACACTATTGGCCACTTACTTTATAGCAATTTATAACATCACATTGTGCCAATTACTTTGTGCCAATTACTTTCATAGTGATTAAACAATGTTAAGCTCCATATCACATGTGGCCTTATTGCCACTATACCTCCGCCTTTAAAAATGCCATGGTTATTCTCTTGATAGCTACATATGTACATATGCATTTCATATGTCATCAACTCCACCTAGTTCTCAAACTAAGCATAGAATGGATGAATATTTATTTACCCTC
This sequence comes from Elymus sibiricus, assembly GCA_039707655.1. Classification (NCBI taxonomy): domain Eukaryota; kingdom Viridiplantae; phylum Streptophyta; class Magnoliopsida; order Poales; family Poaceae; genus Elymus; species Elymus sibiricus. The sequence goes on from CM077666.1 coordinate 469,955,755, forward strand.
GAGTATTTCCCGTAAGAGAAACAGGCTGGCTTGAGCACAACATGAATGATCACGCATTCATTTTCCAAGACCTCAAATCTACCGCAGTTTATAATTCTGTTACTTGTAAAATCAACTTCAATTTGAGACTTTGTGATCAGATATTTTCATATGCAGATCCGGTTGAAATTCCCTTAGTACATTTTTCATGGTAAAGAGACATTGAATTTCATGAAATCATCAGATTCATCCAATGGGTGCTATTGCATGATTTAAAATTCTTGCTAGTACTGAGAATACTAAGCAAGTTAGTGGTCAGAAAATAGAACCCTAAGGAATTCAAAGTAAAGTGGAGGCTAAAAAGACAACCAAAGACATAATTACCTCTTAATAGGGAATAGATCGTTTTCAAACAATCACAAAGACAACTCTCAGTTTGTCAAATGCCTGGTTATACAAATATCATACGTATGATTACCAAACCCTCAAAAATATGGGCAAACCACACCACAAATTTATTGAAAAGGAAAATATGTTCATTGGGATAAAATTTAAAATTTGCAAACTTAAAACCAAAAAATATTCTGGTAAATGATTGTTCTCAAATCTTCATCAGAAGGAGAACAAAAAATCTAGTGCAATAAAAAGATGATGAATTCCTTTGCGCCGGTGATATGTTTGCGTAAAAAATATTTCAACAAATGGTGGGGAACATTGGTAATCTCCTAATTACCCCAAAATATCATCACCCTATACTTGTACTATTACATGTAGCACGGTGTCTAGTATCCTATTTCTCGAACACGGTATTCAATAATTTTTTTAATGTACGAATAAATTCATACTCAATATTGCTGCGTACACAATAATTTTCTAAATCTTATAGAATATTTGGGTTGAAGCCTTATCCATCTTGGTGTGGGGGTGATTAGAAAAATTATTGGCAATTCTGTTGGCCACAACTTAACAAGTCGAAAAAACTCCCCAAATCATCAGTTTTATGAGCACAACGTGTGCCATAGGGGAAACTGATTTTAAGGCACTCTCCCATTCAATATTAAAAAAAGCCACTCATTCTTCTTGAACACATTCAAAAATATATGTGGATTACTCAACCATTATCTAGGATTATTAAGATACTTCATGGTACACACAGAAACATTTATAAAATGATTTCAAGTGTGTAGCTTATCACACACAACCATGCATGATCTTACTAAATTTATTGCTCAACTTATGAAAGTAAGAGCGAATTCTACTGAATAAAGGATAAAACCATTAAATGGACAATATCGTTGAACTCATTTCACGAGCAATGTTTGGTTATATTTAGTACTTTATGTACATACCCATAATGATTTTGTTAAAAATCTTATCAAAGATAGTCATATTAATTAAATGACCACTCTTGCATAATTATAATTTAACAGCCTCTTGTTAGACACATACGACCCTATTCACAGTAAGTATGAGCTAAATCATACCAACCCCATAACATACTACTTTCCCCTTGTAATAGGTATGTGGAAATCAATAAAGTATTACCCATTTGCGATATGCGGTTATATACACTCCATCGTACATCAATGGGCCCTCACAAAAAATTTGGTATCTATGTGAGGAATGACTATTTATATGTCAATCTTAAATAAATTGAGCCCCAATTAGGGGAGTTATTATCAGCCCATACATTGATACATCATCAATAAGGACATTTTCAGCATTAGGGGGGATTAGTACCACAAAGAATGCCAAGAAATAAATTAGAAATGTCATTGACATTTAGTCCTTATGTCCACGTATTTAAGAATTTGAACTATAGAAGTTGAGAGCATCATATGTTTGCAACATATTGCAAATTTGCCACATACATTTACTGATGACAAATGTGTCACTAAATTTATATTCCTGTAGTAAATGTAGACTCATTTTGGTTGTGATGCTAATTTAGTTCTTTTTTGCCAATACTATGTTGTGCTTTTTACTAATAATAAAGTTGAATTGCCATGTGTATCTAGAAACATGAACAATTTTTCTGAAACATGGTTTTTTTAGTATTGGTGGAAAATTTAAGTTAAATTTCTTCTCTAAAGCATGGCATTTTTCTATAATGGCATGGAAATTATTAAAAAATAAATTGTCAATATTCAGAAAGTTTTGTTTTCCTCCAAACATGGCAAAATTTGATATTATGTCAGCCTTTGAAATTGTTAGTTATAGTCCATGGCAAAAATAAGAGAAAATGTTCTAAAACCATGGCAATTATTTCTGAAGTACCTGACAATTCTTGTTTAAATATGATGGCAAAATTCATAGTTTTTTGTCAATCAAAACATGTTATTTTCCTAAAAAATGTGGCAAAGTTTGATATTATTTGCCATGTTTTATAGATTTTTTTTGTTTCCACAATACATGGCAAATTCTGATAGTTCGTTTGCCTTGTTTTCTAGGTAATTCTTGCTTTCCATATTTGAAATTGACAGTTATAGTCCATGGCAAAAATAAGAGAAAATGCTCTAAAAACCATGGCAATTATATTTAGTAAAGTCACATGGCATAATTTTTTGAATAACATGGAAAATTCATATTTTTTGTGTACATAAAATATTTTTCCTCAAATTGTCGTGTTTTATAAACAATTCTCCAAAGGTTTGCCATCTTATCTACAAAACATACCATTTTTCTAAAATTATTAGTACCGCCTATGACAAATTTGACATAAATTGTTCTAAAAAACATGGCAAGTTTTTCCATTTGCATCACAACAATTTTGCTATAATCACCATGGCAAATTTATTGTATGGACCATGGCAATTTTAATCTATTGGCCTCGACCAATTTACCGTATTGACCTTTTTACATTTTCTACTTGTGGCTTCCTTGCCAAGTTTACACATTTTTTAATTTCATAAATCATGCCAATTTTATAATTTTTTGTAAAGTTCATGTGGAATTTTTGTAGATAAATTGTTTTCTGTTCACATGACAATTTTACTATTTTTTTGTTTTTCTTATCTACCACCTTTTTTGTTAGCATGGCAAGTTTAGAAAAATCCATTATGTTCACATGGCAGGTTCATAAAAACTCGTTATTGAAATATCTATCTACAACATTGCAATTTTATTTTGAAGAGTTATGAGCATGACACTTTTTAAATAAAAGCATGACATTTTTGTATCTATATCATGGTAAAAAAAAATAATGGCATGGCAATTTTAATATTAGGAACTTGGTAATTTTCTTTGTTTGATTTTTTGTTATGACAAAGAAAATATAGAGAATGGCATTTTTATTATCTCCACCATGGCAATTTCCTTTGTTTTGTTAACATTTTCAATTTTGAATCATTCTCATCGTTAAACAATAAACTAGTTGCCATGACAACTAAATTTTTGTTGTCATCGCAACTCAAATTATAGATACACGGCAAGTTAAAATACATTTTGACCTTTTCTATGTTTTCTAGTGTACCATGGAAATTTTATGTACGCCTTTTTTAGTTAATATGCAAATCTGCCATGTAAAATTTATTTGATGGCATTTTAATTAAAATATTGTTTTTGTTCACATGGGAACAAGCAGTTTTGCTATACATATTTTTTTTCTTTTGTTTTAGTTGTGTGTTATATATGAAATCCTAGAGATGTGGTAGTTCGACTTGCTGATGAGATGGAATTTTTTTCTCCGTCCATTGAGTGTGATTCTGTGGAGATTGTTCAAGATATCCGTAATCCAGACGACTATCGGGCGTCATGAGTGGTAATTATTGACGATCGTCGAAGGTTGATGAGTTCTTTTGGCAAGGTGACCATAAAACATTGTGTGTGTGATGTAAACGAGTGTGCTCATACTATTGCTCGTTTTAGTTTTTTGGGTCAGGAATCAAGGGCGTGGCATGATAAACCACCTGATTTCCTGATTCCGCTTATTGTAAAGGATATGATTATTAGTTCAATATAAAGTCTCCGAAGTTCAAAAAAAATAGAGATGTGGTAGTTTATATATTTTCCTAATTTTTTAGCATGTCAAATTCTTTTTTTATTTTTTGTAATTTGTTTTTTTGGATGTACAATACCTGATCAATTTACAAAAAAACATCTAATTATACTGTTTTTTTCTCATTATCCACATATTAAGATTGTCGAGCTACGCAGACACCGACCACAATAACTCGCAATCCGACAGGGCCACTAGATCAATTCTGACTCTAGTAACCAGGTCCTTCAATCCTAACTATCTCTCACTATTCTTCTTCGATGCGTGCCTCCAACAATCGCCGTTGCATCACATACATCTTCACCTTGCCATAGCCAGTGAAATCACAATTGCCGGCCAGCCCCAACCGTAAAGTCGGCTTAGAGGTTTGCAGTCAACATTAAAGTAGCAACTCTAGTACATCCAAGCGGCATCCGAAGAAACTGAGCATCAACCGTAGAGTAGCTCTTATAGACTAATGAGGGTTATAATCAGTAAAAAAACAAAGAGGGTAATAAGAAATTGAGCACCGCTATTGGCTTTGGCCACCCATGTTACACTGATCTAGTGTACGCATCCGTTGATGGCAGCGCCTCAGCGCCAGCCGTTTACTGTGGCGCTGCTGCTTTCGGATGATCTTTGAAGCACACACGTAGCGGGATACCGACTCAATGGCGCTGACATCGAGTTGGAGTCTGACGCAGCCATTTAGGAGACGATATGGCTCAATGGCACTGCATGGTCTGGCACCGCAATAAGGCAGGCTGTAGGACTGAATTCTTGGTGGGTCAGCGAGGTGGCCATCACACCAGTATACTGTGTCAGCATTGATATAAGGGGACAACCCGGCGGGCAACAAGAGAGCAGCCCTGGCCCCAGTTTGCCCGTGCCGGCGAACAAGGCGCGCCCGCCGAGCCCTTGCTGGATTGGTTGGGTGATCCTCGCCTCCAGATCCACATGGTGCACCTCGTAACCTTGCCGGAGAATGTTGTTTTTGTCATACGGGATCCGGCGCGCAATAATCAGCTCCCCGCCGTTGTCCACTAGTTTCACGGTCGAGTCGTACAACCGCATCGAACCTAGATCGCCCAGTTCAACCGCCACAGCTAGTTGTGGCGCCTGCTGGTCTGCGGTTGCGGTGGTGTCTATTACCATGATGGCCTTCCTGGTCACACAGTAGAAGCGGCCCGCGAACGGCGAGGATGCAATGGTCTCGTCGCCGTAGCCGATGTGCAACCGCGTCCACTGCTTATCGCCAGGCTTGGCGGTGACCAGCCAAGTCGCGTCCAAGTGCAGGGCCACCGTCGAGTCGTCGGCGAGGTCGGCTCCCAACACACGTAGGAACTGGAGCGTGTACCCGCTGGTACGCGTTTGGCTGCTCGCCGTGTACAATAGCGTGCTCGCGGAAGGGAGGCTGGTCAGCTGCCGAGTGAGCGGGTTGAGGAGGCGGACGACGTAGGTGCGCTTGTCGCATAGCACGATGAGGCCGCCATCGGAGGTGGCTCCGAACACGTACTGGTAGCAGAGTTCCGGGAGGTCCACCTGGATGCGCTCGCCAGTCGAGACGTTTAGGAAGTCGCGGCGCTTCCGGATGGTGCCCAAGGTCTGTGGGAGCATGATCCACCGCCGGGGGTGGAACCGGTGGTCCAGGCTGCCGTGAGCATGCGGGGACGTCGCGGATCGCCGCCAGGTGCGGCACACCGCACGGAAGCGGAGGTAGTCCGCGACGTCGTCCGCGAGGACGCGCTCGGCGATCAGGCCTGCCGGCCCGGTGGTCATGTCCGCCCAATCTCTCCTGCAAGCCGCATAAGCACGATCTAGTTCCGTCAGGTGAGAAGAAATAATTTTTGGCGTTGATCGGGGGAACAGGAACTCCGCCTACCAGTTTGGGTCGACGGCGATCCCAGCGATGCGCGCACGCTTTTCTTGCCGGCAATACGTCCCCACGACTTGGTTAGGCGGGGCTGTGCTCGACGCCATGTTTGGTAAGACTCGATCTGCGCAGCCGGGCGCACCTCCAGATCGGAGGATGGTTTTTACAGGAGGTTAGGGCTGGCAAGGAGGCGATGTGGTAAGATGGTGGTAATCCTTTTTATGGGCTAGGTCTGTGAACGACGAGCCCATCAAAAACGAGTTTTGCTAGGAAAATGTCGCCGGACCTATTTCTCGCCCGTTGGCAGACACGACTAATTACTGGGCCGACCCATTACTATAGCAGCGACACGACTAATTTTTGATGCGCCCCTATGGATGCCGGGTAACCAATCCACCCTTGCTGGTTACGGATCTTATTGACCACACAGCTGCAAGATGGGACATGGAGCGACTATCAGAGGTGTGCTTACCAATTGATATTCCATCTATTCTTAACATCCCAATCTGTACAAGTGAAGTAGAAGATAGCTTGGCGTGGCATTTTGAGAAAAGTGGCTGCTACACGGTGAGATCAGCTTATAAGATGATGATCGTTACAAAGTATAGGAGGGAGGCCTGGATCGATGGTTCTGCGGGTTCCTCTAGTACTGACAGAGATGCGGCCTCATGGAAACTATTGTGGAAAACACCCGTACCAGGTAAAATACGTATGTTTCTCTGGAGACTAGAAATGCACTCTTTGCCAACCGAGGATGTACAAGCTCATAGGAAAATGTCCACCACCAGTACTTGCGCTCTTTGTGGCGCGGTTGACTCTTGGAGACACTCGTTGCTTGAGTGCAACATGGCGAGGTGCGTGTGGGCACTTGTTGATGGGGAGTTGGCGGAGCATTTATGCGAGACAACTGAACCAAGTGCCAAGCATTGATTGTTCGCAATGATTGATTCATTATCACATGAGGCATTTGTTAAGCTGTCAGTCATCTTATGGGCCATATGGTGGGCACGGAGGAAAGTGATACACGAAGAGGTTTTTCAAAGCCCTTCGGCCACTCACGAGTTCATTAAAATGTTCATATCAGAACTGGAGATGACAACAGTGAAGGAGACAAGGGCGCCGGCTGAGATCAGAAGAACAGCGGCGGGGCCTAGGGCGCCACCCCGGGGTTACGCAAAAATCCATGTCGATGCAAGCGTGGCAAAGTCCGAGTTGAGAGGAGCGGCATCTGCAGTGTGCCGAGATGATGATGGATGATATTTGGGCAGCTCCTCTCTGGTTGTCCGGGGAATCATCGATGTAGCCACACTCGAGGCGATGACATGCAGAGAAGCTTTGGCTCTGGCAGAAGACTTGATGATTCAAAATGTTATAATTGCCTCCGATTCAATGCAGGTGGTGAACGACATTGAAAGAGGGACTAGCAGCACTTATGGTTGTATCATTAGCGAGATTAAGCAGCGAGCTAGTTTAATTAATTGTAAGTTTACTTTTGAAGGTCGGGCATCAAACACTGATGCAGATAGGTTAGCTAAGTTTTCAAACACTCTTGATCAGGGGCGACATCTATGGTTCATCCACCCCCATGATCCTTTTTGTATACCACTTCATGTGGACTATGATCAATAAAGCTTAGCTATACCCCTAAAAATAACTAATTTTTGATGATTTTTACATCGGATTTTTCACTATTAGCAGCAGTTTTCTCTGGTTTTCTTTATTTTGTCTTTTTCTTTATCGGTTTTTTCATGTGAGTGCTATGGGGCAACCTGGCACATAAGGTGCTGTAGAGGAGGTTTCGAAGACGAAAATATTTTCTAACCTCCTAGCCAATCCAGCCTCGAGACGTCCAATAGTGGTGCTGGGAGCAAGCAATGGCACACCCTCCCCCCCCCCCCCCCATCCCCGGCATACGTATGCTCTGCTTGTTTTGCTGGGTTTTTTCAGCTGGTTTTTATTTTGGTTGGTTTCCTATTAAAATACTTCCTCAAAAAGTTGATTTTTCAGGAATTCAAAAATGTTTGTGAATTACAAAAATCATGAATATTTTTGAAATCGTGAATTTAAAAATGTTCATGAATTTAAAAAGTGATCTCAAATTTGAAATTTTCTCAGGAATTCAATAAATATTCTTGGGTTTCAAAAAAAGTTCTCAAATTCTAAAAACTATTCACAGATGTAAAAAATGTTCTTGGTTTTCAAAACTGTTCCTGAATACAAAAAATATAACATATTAGAAAATGTCTTTGATTTCAAAAAAATGTCCTCCATTTAAAAAATGTTCTCCTTTTTCAAAAACTGTTCCCGAATTCCAATAAATGTTCAAGAATATAAATTATCGTTGGATATCCAAAACTGTTCTCGAATTTACAAAAATATCAGGAATTCAAAAATGTTCTTGTATTTTAAAAATATTCCCAATGTTGTAGAAAAAATAATGAATTTTTAATATGTTCTCGGTTTTAAAGAATTCGAATAAGTGCATAGTTAAAAAAAGAAAATGAAAAAAGAAAATGTAGAAAAAGGAAAACCCTGTAAAAACGTAAAAAAACACAACAACAATGAAAAGAGACCATAGAGTAGTGGGAACAGACAGTCTAATAACCCAAAGTGGGTCAGGCAAAGCGCGCGGGCGTGGGGGTGGGGAGGGTGTGCGCTTTGTTTGGCTCCCCCTGTCCTATGAGCGGAATAGGAATTGCTACCATCCTCCGTAAGTACTCGCTTAAGTCAGGAAAAGCTTAATATTTACTTTTCCCTGAAAGTCCTAGCAAAACTCATTCAGATCCACTCGCAATCCACTTCGAGACGACCTCGCCTGATCTATGCAGTAGGGTGAGATGTTGTAGGCGATCCCAAAGCTTGGCACACAAAATAAGGTAGGAAAAGCTCGTCGGGAGGGGATTGATGTTGTGAATCCATGTGTTATCACTAATCGTCCGAATAAGAGATCATCTATTGCTCATTGTCGAGTAAGTAAACATGTCAGAGCTTCATTGATTCCCCAACCCGCATTCTGGATGGTGATGATGATGATGGTGGATGCCCTAAACATTGATCCAACTTTTGGGTCAGACAGCACCGGCAAGTTGCGCCATGGTCTCATGAGTGTACCAATCTAACTACCGCCATCAAGCCCAAAGAGCACTACCCTAAGAGACCAAGTCCCAGGATTCCCAGCCCTCTGAAACCTCTTGGCACACAAACTCTCCTCCACATAACCATAAACTTCGTTGTGGAGGAATTCTCAAAGCCCGCGCAGAAAAAGGAGTGACGCATCTTGACAATGGTATATTTTTTTTAGAAATGGCACTTTTATTAACACATACTGTAGCATCAAGCGGATGCATAAAAGGATGGGCGGCACTCGACCTCTGCATACTAAGATGCACATAGCCAAACCACAAGACTAACAAAGCAAAAAACGACAAATTGGCAACAATGAAGTCATATGGTGCCGAACCTATGCCTATATATGTTGAAGGAGGTGGTGGACTGATCCGGAGATTATGTGTTGCAACGGAAGAAACAAATGTTCCCACGTCTCTAGCGACCCATCTATATTGTCATTTGTCACCTTCGCCACCGTTGCCGATGGTGGCCACTTTATCCATCTATTCATGATGAACGTGTCCAATGTCAAGGTGATGAGTTTTGTCATCACACTTCAGCACACTAGTTCCTCGAGCCCCTCCCTACAGCCCTTCCTACACCGACTTATAATTCCATGAACTTGTATTGATGGTGGGTGTCACCCCTGTCTCACTTACACTTGATGCATGCACCGTCCTCACACTCCACGTGTTTCACTATGGAGCAAACATCTATTGTCATGGCGCAGGCGACAATGAAGTTAAACAAATAATTAAGTAATCTCTACTCCTAATGTCTCAGTTGGTAGTCTCGCCTCACTCCGGTTAATCCTTTCCCACCGGTTTATTTTCGTCTCCTGATTTTTAACCTCGCACCGGTTTATTTTTCAATCTCCTCCCGCAGAACAAAACGCTTCGCACAGAGCGAGCGCCGCTCCTCACCCGCACAGGGTTAGGGTTCCTTGTGCCGCCGCCGCCGCGCTCCTCGACCACCTCCTGCTGCCTTGCCCCTCTCTTCCCTCCAAGCTTGCCGCCACGGCCGTTCTCGATCGCCTCCAGGAACCCACCACGCGCGCCGAGGTGTACGGCGCCGCCACGGCCGTTCTCGATCGCCTCCAGGAACCCGCCACGCGCGCCGAGGCGAGGGCCTCCTGGGCTCCGTCCATCGACGCTTCGCCGACGACCCCGCCGCCGAGGCAGGAGGAGTGCTTCCGCGCCTCCAGGAAGCCGCCACGCACATCGAGGTGAGGCGCCTCCTGGGTTCCGTCCGTCGCTGCTTCGCCGACGCCTACCTGCAAGGTCCCCCCCCCCTCTCCTTCCCAGTAAATCGAATGTTGATCTGGCCTTCAAGGATGAATTAATCCTTTCCACATGTGAAGAATCCTTTCCACCGATTGAGTAAGGACACAAATCACTACCGGAATTACTGGCTATGCCGACGGCCAAATCCCGTCGGGATAGACCTATGCCGACGGCCGCCGTCGGCATAGCCCCGTCGGCATCGTTTGCGTTGGCATACCTGGGCCTGCCGTAGGCATAGAAAAGCCGTCGGCATAGGTTCCTATGCCGACGGTGTCCGTACGGCCGTCGACACAGATTGGCCGTCGGCAAACTTGTTCGTATGACGGCGGCAGACGGCGCCACCGTCAAGTTACACCCAGTAAAAACGCGCCACGTGTCAGCACTATGCCGACGGCGAAGCCGTCGGCATATGTTAAAATATATGCCGACGGTTCAGCCGTCGGCATAGTGCTGACACGTGGCACATGCTGGTATTCCCTGGCGCCAGACTATGCCGACGGCTAAGCCGTCGGCATATATTTGAAGATATGCCGACGGCCTGGCCGTCGGCATAGTCTGGTGCCAGGGAGTACAGTTCGCCGACACGTGTCCCCTATGCCGACGGCTAAGCCGTCGGCATAGAGTTAAATATATGCCGACGGCAAGGCCGTCGGCATATCACACACGTGGCAGCCACTGGTAGCTCGGCCTTGCCTTATGCCGACGGCAAGGCCGTCGGCATAGTTTCTTTCTGATTTTTTTTCTTTTCTCTGTTTTAATTCAAATCAATTCAATTCAAATAGACAGCAGATATATATGATGAAATAGACATACACAGCAGATTTAAGTATCATCCTCACAACCAACATCACAAGAACGAAACGATGACGAAGTGGAGCACCATCCTCATATAAGTATCGATCCACTTCATCACAAGAACATAAATATCATCACAAACATAAGCATCATCGCAAACAACATAAGCATCATCGCAAGTCATCTAAAGGAGCACACAAGTCATCTAGAGGAGCATAAAAGACCAGAAGTCATCTAAAGACCCACAGGCTTAAGCGCCAGGACGTCCACCACCACCGCCAAGGTCGTCACCGCCAAAGCCCAGGTCGTCACTGCTAGCGGCAGCGCCACCGCCACCTCCTCGGTGGATGGGAGTGACCGGGCTCCGTGACTCGGGAGTCATGCGAAGACCGGCACCACCACCAATGGATGATCCACCGGTTCCCTGGATGTTCGAAAAGACATGTTAAGGGGATATATGATTGTGTTGAATAAACGGTAAGCAGTGGCCGATGAGAACAATATTGCTTGATTTATACAATGGTTACTTGGAATGTTGGTTTTCCTCTTTGCATATGTTAGATGATAAGATAATGGGATTGATATCTTTAATTCCTTTATGGAATATGTTACATTGAATATCTTTAGGGCGACGTGCTGTTGTAATATGTTGATTGTAAGAAAATGATGCTTCTTTTGCCAAATGTTTACAAATTTCTAAACTAAATCTAGAAATTTGACTAATGGTGAAGTGAGTGTTTTTCAGCGAGGAAGTGAGTGTTGTGTTCATGACTAATGGTGAAGCTGTGACATTCTAAGTTTCACAGTTATCTGTCAAAGCATCAATGGCAACCAGAGGGTTTGAATAAACGGTAAGCAGTGGTTGATGAGTTTGGGGAAGTACTAACCGCAGCCTCCATGTTCTGTGCTAGAAACTCCTCAAAGATAAGGAGCACTGGTGCAGGTCCAGCAGGTGGTGGTGGTGGTTCCATTACAGGAACCGTGCCGGCCGCCATGCTCTCAAAAACGCGCTGCATGTGAATTGACCAAGCAAACACGAAGGTCAGAAGAAATGAAAGTGCAAATATGGAAGTGAAATGAAAGAGGCTAAACTAACCGTCATCATGCGAGTGCTGTGCTCCTGGACTGCTGCAACTCTCGCTTGCCACGCCATGGTCTCTTGGCGTGTGTACTCCATGTAGGCCTACGATATGACATGATGAACTCATAAAACATCTCAATGCGGAAAATAAAGTGAGCAAAAAGGAAGATAAGAGGGAAAATACTTACGCTGGTCTGCTGGGCTAGGAGGGAGTGTGACTGTGCACTGGTCGTGCTCGTGCGCTGGCTCAGGCTCGGGTCGGTAGCTCGGAGCCGTGTGAAGGAGATAGAAGGAGTACACACGGCATCCAGAACCGCCTGCCGACCATGAAGCTTCGGCCCTATGCCCACCACCGCCCTCTCGTCCGTAGCCTGCTTTAAGGGGTCAGGTGTGCCAGGATTTACCTTCAGATACACCTCCTCGTAGGCCTTCAGGTTCTCCCCACTATTGCCGTAGTAGTCGCCCTTGCCCTCCTTGGACTTACTCCGCGTATGGGCGATCTGCCACGCCTCTATGTCAGAGAGCGGCCGCTTCAGTTTCTCCTCCTGCACCACCAAACAGAGGTTAGTGATACATAAGAAAGTGAAGTTAAATAGAAGAAGAAGAATGTTTCATGTAAATAGATATACCTGAACTTTCTTGTGGCTAAAGTGGTTCCGGTTTCCCTGACCATGTGTTCCGTCGGTCCCTCGGTTAGCCCGGTTTTTCTTGCTCTTAGCAGCCCACTCTGCATCCTGACCGAGCCACAGATCCACCAATGCTGCCCATCCATCGGCCTTTCCATAACACCAACCAGGACACACCTACATAATGAAAGCATAATGGCATGTCAACACGAAACGATGAAATTTAGCACAAACACCGGAATGAAAAGTCTGTTATACTTACGGCCAAGTACTCCTCCCTCTCCAAGGTAACATGCATCCTCCGCGCGTCTTCCTTGGTCATCTTCGTCTCAAGAGCGTCGTGATGATATTGCGAGATGGCCACCCAGCGCACCTCGTATTGCATCTGACGGGCCTTCTTCCTCGCTTGGCGCAGCACGATCTCGTCGGCAGTGGACTTGTGCTCCTCAAGAACTCGATAGTATCTCTACAATCATTATGAAAACCAGAATGGAAGAAGCCATGAGTTAAACCATTCGATGATAAACTACGAACGAAACTCAAGACTCGTGCTTCTGAAGAGAACTTACCCAAAAAATTGTGATCACGGCATTAGCATACGTGGTATGGTCCGGGTGGGGGGCCGCTTCCCAGTGGTCCCAGCTCGTGGCCAAAACCCGGTGCTCAGGCTGCCTGACTGGATCCGGACAGAACAGCCCCGGCCAGTGTTCCTTCAGCAAAACGGTGATGACGCCGTTTGGAAGACGGGCCCCTTTAGGAATTATCCAGTTGCTGCAAAAGATAGAAAGAATGAAAATATGAGCATGTGTACAATCAAAAGAATGAAAATATTAGCATGTGTACAAGCAAAAGAATTAAATTATGATTAAGTGGCACTTACTCTTTCCCCTTGGGCTCAATGAGCCACTTCTGCTCCTCGGTAGTAGGAAGGGGAGGGAGCTTTGCATTACCACGCAGCCACCCCTTGTTGTGGGCAACCCCCTCGCTGCCACCACCATCCTCCCCGCCACCACCATCCTCCTCCTCCTCGTCCCCCTCCCCAACCTCCTCCTCCTCCTCCTCCTGAACCTCCTCCTCCTCGCGAACCTCCTCCTCCTCCTCCTCCTCCTCCTCGGTAGAGGAGGGCCTCGAAGAGGACACCCCTAAGTCGGTGAGGGAGCGCTGTTTTTGGCCTCTAGGGGCACCTCTCCCTCGACCTCCCTGTGAGGAGTCATCCTCAAGTAGTCGGGAGGGAAGAGTACGGGGTCGACCACTCCGACTAGTCATCCTGGTGAGCTTCGATAGGAAACCTGTGCCGTCGGCCTTCCCCTTGCCCATGTTTAGCGAACCTGCATTGAAAAGAGAATAAACAATTAGTACATTAATAATGAAGAAAAAAGCATAATAATAAGGAATAAAAAACACATTAATAAATAAGCATAAAAAGGCATATTAACAAACCATAGAAAAAAAAGACATGAAACGTACATCTGCTAGAACCCATACGAATCATCACTATTGTAACCGATTCCTCGATCGGTCTCATCATCACTATCACGCATATCATCTTCGTTGTCTGACGGAGGTGGAGGCTCTTCCTCGTCATCAGCATCTTCGTTTAACTTTTCTAGCATAAGTATGTCATTTTCATTAACAATGGTCTCACCATCATTCCGTGCATCGTCATCGTTTCGATCCACTTCATCATCACCCAAGGCGTCAGCATCATCGTTTCTGACCACATCATCATCAGGTTGCTCTTGATAGAACACTCCCTCGTATGTCATGGGGTTAATGTTGTAGTAATCATCATCGTTCGGGTCCGGTAGCTTACCATGTGGCGACACATTGAACACAACTTCCCAACCCTTTAGGTACTCTTTCTGGCATGGGTAAGGCAGGTAATAAACTTGTGTGGCTTGGGTAGCCGCAATAAAGAGATCAGCTCCAGCATACACGGTTGATGGTTTAACTTCGACCAAACCAACGGAAGGCGTATGTCTCAGCCCCTCTACTAGGTCGAACCATCGACATTTGAACACCGGGAGACTTAGGGTTTCGCGCCCACGGCTGAATGTAAGCTCGTATATTTTTTCTACCCTTCCGTAGTAGTCAACTGAATTTTGACCTTGCGTGTACACTCCGGTATTTATAGTCTTGGGATCAGGTCGGCTGTTCTGGTGCTCCTCTGTATGGAAGCGATACCCATTCACATCATACTTTTCACATGTCTTGACCCGAGGGTCAAAACCCATGGAAACCCATCTCAATTCGTCATCCATGGATATGTTCGGATCTTGTCCCTACAAGTTTAATTGAAATTGCTGGGTGCATTAGTTCGGTAAACTAATAAATGTTGAACTAGGTATTTAATAGGGGAATGTGAAAGTTTACTTTCTCCATGAACCAAGCAACAAAATTTTTCCTTCCAGGGTTTGCATGCCGGAGAAGAGTAAGTTCCTCCGCCTCAGTAGGAGGAATCATTCCCATCCACTCCTCATGAACGAATTGACTAAAAGAAGAAAAGCGGTGTTAGAACGGGACTAAGTGAACATAGAACATGATGTTGTGCAAGACATAAAGGAATGGTGTAGTGGTATTACCTCATCCACACATCCTCAACTTCCTTGATGTTGTGCAAGGCATAGAACATGAGGTCCTCCCACTCTTGTTGTGGCATGTTATAAGATTTCGAGCCCCCAGCCCTGCCACCTTGCCCGCTGAATAGATGGAGCTTGGCTTTATACTTGGGCTGTTCTATATTGTATCCAGGCACCTTATTATGCAGAGTGGGAACGTGGTCTGGATAGTACGATGTCCTGAGGTCTGACACCTCCTCTAGGATAACTGCCTCAGCTATGGAAGCTTCAATCTTAGCTTTGTTTCCACATTTGTGTCGGAGATGCTTGTTCTGTCTCTCAGGGCCGTACTGCCAACGATTATGCACAGGCCCCCCCAACAATACCTCGTTCGCGAGGTGCAAAATGAGATGTGTCATCGGAGTAAAGAAGCCTGGCGGAAAGATCTTCTCTAGCTTGCATATCAACTCTGGTGCCTTCTTATGCAATTGTCTAATCACCTCGGGACATACTTCTTTAGCACAGAGCGTGCGGAAGAAATGGCTTAGCTCCGCAAGCACTCGCCAGACATGCTCGGGGACATAACCTCAAACCATCACCGGCATTATCCGCTCAATCCATACATGATAGTCATGACTCTTGAGCCTGGTCACTTTGCCCCTTGAAAGATTGACTCCCTTACTTATATTCGATGCATAACCATCAGTGAACTTCACTATGTGTTTGAGCCACTTCAATACCTCCATCTTTTCTGGTTTTTTAAGTACGAAGTCAGCATCTGGCTTGAACCAGTTTCTTCGACCGCCTGTGGGAGGCTTCATGTTTAGACGTGGTCTATCACAAATTTTCTATTGATCGGCTCTAGCTTTAACGTTATCGTTCGTCTGATCAGGAATGTTGAGGATCGTGCGGAAAAGGGACTCTGCGACATTCTTTTCGGTGTGCATCACATCGATGTTGTAAGGAAGTTTGAGGTCCTTGAAATAGGGAAGCTTCGTGAAGGGGGTAATGTGAGTCCAGTTGTGCGTCTCACCATATCCCTCGAAGCCTTTGGCTTTGGCTTTGCCTTTGCCTTGGCCTTCGCCTTTGGCTTTGGCTTTGGCTTTGACTTTGCCTTTGCCTTCTCCTTCAGGCTTGAGAGCTTTTAGCTGAGCAAGAACATCTGCCCCCGAAAACATTGGAATCTCGTTTACTTCATGGACAACTCGGCCTTTCGTGAAGTTCTTCTTGTCTTCCCTGTCTGGATGGTCTGGAGGGAGGAACTGTCGATGCAGGTCAAATGCTACATACTTGCCACCCTTCTTCAGCCAAATTAAACGTAGAGCCTGCATGCACACTGGGCATGGCATCTTCCCACTTGTACACCATCCACAGAAAAGGGCATAACCGGGAAAGTCATGCATGCAATAGTGCAACCAAACTTTCATCAAGAAATTTCTCTGTAGATCTCGGTCGTATGTCAACCTCGGAAAGTACCAAGAATGGTGCAAATCATCCACCAGCGGCTGCATAAACACACCCAAATTCTTCCCCGGGTGTTCAGGCCCCGGAATGATGAGCGACAAGAACATGGTCTTGCGTTGCATTAGGGCACCGGGAGGGAGATTGAGCGGAATAACAAACACGGGCCAGCAGCTGTATGCATTGGACGACATACCATATGAATTGAACCCATCACCTGATATGGCAATTCTGACATTCCCAGCCTCGGCTGCTTCCTCGGGGTATTCTTCATCGAACGACTTCCATGCTTCGCCTTCTGATGAATGTACGATTTTATTTGGATGGTACCTTATACCTTCCTTGTGCCACTTCATCATTTTGGCAGACTCCTCCGTGATGAAAAGGCGCTGCAGTCTTTCTATGAAATGCAGATACCAAAGAACCTTTGCAGGGATGCCTAGCTGCCTCTTCTCACCATCCTCACCGACCACCTCAAGGTACCGAGAGGAACCGCACTCCCAACAGTACTTGTCATCCGCATACTCGTGCCTAAACAAAAGGCAATTCTTCGGACAAACATGTATTTTCTCATAATCCATAGAGAGTGCCTTCATGAGTTTCTTCGTCGCATACATGCTTTTCGGCAGTTCATGACCCTCGGGGAGGCTGTTAGCCCATACTCCCAGAAATGCTTCGAAGCATTTCTGGCTACAGCCGTACTCAGCCTTGACTGCCATCAGTTGCGAGATGGCATCCAGCTGAGAGACATTGGCACCTGCATAAAGAGGTTTCTTTGACGAGGCCAAGATCTCCAAGAAGGCCTTTGCGGTTGCCTCCGGCTCCTCCGGTTCATTCTCTGAAGGTGTCGCATGTGCCATCTCTGTAGCAATGACATCATCTAGCATGTCTCTGACCCCGTCGTCCGCATAACCACCGATGCGTTGTCGCATCACCTCCTCTCTACCACGGTCCCGCTCGGCAAAGTTTATCGGCGGCATGTCAAAGTTTGGCATATATCCGTGCGTATGAAGGTGCTCAGACATGTCCTTCTGATTTTTACGGAGACGTCTTTCACATTTCGCACAGGGGCATTGTGGGATAATTCTCATTGGACGACGGAATATCTCCTTCAAAAACACATCGGTTCTCGCGACCCACTCTGGTGTAACTCGATTCCGGCGGATAAAACCACTGTACATCCACAGATTATCTGCCATCCTCTGCTTTATTGGGAGCCACACAACAAAATTAAGGATTCATTTAAATTAATCACATCAAATTTTTATTTTTTACCGCGTTGACGGCATTGAATCCACCTACATCTCTAATAGGTAAAGATGGGTCCTAATCCCACCCGAGGATGTGTTGATTGAGTACGTTCTCCATGCTCTACCCCGTTCCGAGACAAAATTTTGGCAGCACCTCCCCGCTGTTCTCCAGATACACGTCTCGGCAAATAGCCGAGAGAATGTGCTCCGGAGAACAACAGGGAGGCGCCGCCGAAATCCTGTCTCGGAACGGGGTAGAACATGGAAAACGTACCCAATCTACACATCCTCGGGCTGTCCGTGGAAAACGCTGGACAATCCGAAAGAGTTGCGGTGATAAATATGCAATTGAATACATATTTATCGATGCAACCCTTTCAGACGGGAGACGCCTAGGTTACGCGACTTGACGTGATAATGAATTCTAGTGACAAAAAAAAGAGGAGGTGAAGGGGGATTCATAGCTCACCCTCGGCTGTAGAGGAAGTAGTTGATCAGCGGAGGGAAGATCAGGGACCAACAGCTCCGACGTCGATAAACACTCCTCGAAGATGCAACACCACAAATCTGTAAATTGCACCGATTTAAAATTTTAGACCATCACATATCATATAGCTTTTAACAACATCTCAAATTGCAAAATAAGCTTCATCAATTATTTACTACATATTCGCATGAGAAAAATAGCTCCAAAAATATCTTCTCAAATTACAAAATGGCAAATAATAATGTATCTTATGAATCAACATGACCTAACACTAACTTGACCAACATCCATTCATCAATATTTTACAAACTAAGCAGCAAGAAGAGCAGGCAACAACAACAGCAGAGCAAGTAGCAGCAACAGAGCAAACAGTGGAGCATCTATCCAACAACAACATTTGACAGTGGCATTGACAGTCAAACATCTATTCAACGTCACCATTTGATAGTAGATAAAAAATTGTATCTAGCACCATTAACAAACACCATGTCCATCTAACAAAATCATTTATCAATTTGTCCATCCATCTAGCAAATTTTGGCATCAATCCATCCATCCATGTATCCAACATCAATCTATCAATTTATCCAAATTAGCATACACAAATGATAGGAACAGAGAGATGAGGAAGAGGGATGCTCACCGTGGGCATCTCGAAGGAGACCACCGGTGGCTAGTTGGCTCGAAGGAGAGGGGTGTCCTGCTGCGTCGGCGTCGGTGAGGAAGGAGCTCCGGCGGTGGTGTAGTAGGGTTCGGGAGGAGGGGGAGCGGTGGAGGAGGGGCCGGTGGAGGAAGGGGCGGTGGATGGGCCGGTGGAGGAAGGGGAACGGGCCGGCACGGCGAGGAGGTGCGGCCGAGGCGGCGGAGGGCGGAGGGCGTCGGCGGAGGGGGTCGGGGTGGCGCAGACGAGGCGGCAGAGGGCGGGGAACGGACCGGCACGGCGAGGAGGTGCGGCCGAGGCGGCGGAGGGCGTCAGCGGAGGGGGTCGGGGTGGCGCGGACAGGCCGGCGAAGCGGCATGGCGGATGGGGGTCGAGGACGCCAATGCGGGGCGGCGGCCGGCTGGGGCGGCGGCGGTGCGGGGCTAGGATGACGGCGGCGCGGGTAGAGACGGCGGCGCGGATGGGAGAGAGCAAGAGGAATGAGCGGTCGGGAGAAACTGCGGGTGGATAAGGTCACCCTATGCCGACGGCTTAGCCGTCGGCATAGGGATTTTCTTTTTTTTTCTTTTTTTCTCACAATTTCTTTAGCACGGGCCACGTCATCGATCCGGGGCACCTATGCCGACGGCTTAGCCGTCCGCATAGGTATTTTCTTTTTTTTTCTCACAATTTCATTAGCACGGGCCACATCATCGATCCGGGGCACCTATGCCGACGGCTTAGCCGTCGGCATAGGTATTTTCTTTTATTTCTTTTTTTCATCATCCGGGGCATAGCTATGCCGACGGCTTTGCCGTCGGCATAGCTCCGTCTCTCAGAAAACTTTTAGTACCACCTCGCCCAGAGACAAGCAACATGACCAGTTTAAATAGTCGGATAATCCAGACGCAGTAAGCTTCGGTCTTCATTACACTCCTGTTAAGGAGATGAACCATTACTATGAATCTTCACCCCTTCCGGGCACTGAAGATTCACAGTGACGGTCCATCTTCCTAATGATGGATGCCGGTGCTTTTTATTAATTCAATTATTACTATTTTTGAGTTTGCCGTCTGTGTGAGAACAATGATATAACCGCTTGTAAACCGCACCATCTCCGAGCTAGTCTCTGGGTATCGAGAGGGAACGTGTCTGGTTTATGCAGGAAGTGCGGGTCCTGTTGCTCCGTTGGCCTTGAAACTTCTCATGCTCACAAAGGAGGCCATCGCATGACACGTGCCAGGCCACCGCATTTTTCGGACCCGCGAGGAATATTCGAGAAATTTATTGCTCTGCTAGGGTTTCATCGCCGGAAATTGCTGATCTGCAAGGCGGCGCATGAAATCATGCCTAGAAGCGGAATGGAAAATACTTTGTGGTGTCCTTGCAGCATGCGTAGGCCATGTGCTGAGGAGGGAGGGGCATGCCCTCCCACCGGGGGCCGAAAGTACCTCGGTGCCATGCCTGATACAACCCTTTAAATCCTCGAAAAATCGTACGATACCAGAATTCCTCGAGAGCGGGCACAGTGTCATCACATGCCCCCTGTAGGGTGTGGTAAAAGTTTGGACGCGTTTCGAATAAGCCTCCCCTGAGGCGCTTGTACACCGCACCATCTCCGAGCTAGTCTATGGGTATCAAGAGGGAACGTGTCCGGTTTGTGCAGGAAGTGTGGGGCATGTTGCTCTGTTGGCCTCGAAACTTCCCGTGCTCAAAAAGGAGGCCATCGCAAGGTCCGGGCACAACCCACCGCAAGATTCCCTCCGTGTCTGCCCGACGTGTAAGAGGGCCCAGCGCAAGACATGGCGGCATAGCTACCCCCCAAGTACCTTGCCTCGTCTAACCCTGGCACTGTTGACCGGTGGATCTAGGCCTTTGACTTTCGCCGGACGGGGTTTGACCGATGGACATTTTCACCTAGCTGTGATAGGACAGCCCATAGGTACACTTTGGATCAAGGTCCGGGCACAACCCACCGCAAGATTCCCTCCGTGTCTGCCCGACGTGGCCATTTCCCCCCTCCGTCCGACGGCGGCAGCGACGTCCGTGAGGGGGGTCACACTACGGAGCCGCGTGCCGGGTGCTTGCACCTACCACCACACTTCCAGGCGTGTAAGAGGGCCCAGCGCAAGACATGGCGGCATAGCTACCCCCCCCCCCCAAGTACCCTACCTCGTCTAACCCTGCCACTGTTGACCGGCGGATCTAGGCCTTTGACTTTCGCCGGACGGGGTTTGACCGATGGACATTTTCACCTGGCTGTGATCAATGTTGAGGATATCGCTTATGGTTAGCGTCTCGGTCAACCCAGAATTCGAGATTACTCGGAAATCGGCCGATTAATCGATTTTATCAGTCGACTATTAATTGGCCATTTTTTTTCAAATCCTAGGTTCCCAACACTAAAATATGCTATATTCAACACCAAAAAATATTGGACAGAAGTGTTACCTTGATTCCTAGCCTCTGAATCCTAATATAATGACAAGCAAAATAGGACAATAGTACATATTGCTTAACAAGGTCCACAAAACACAAATAAACATAGTTTTTGCAAAAATAGTGCTAGGAATAGGCTCGATTTGTCAGTAGATTCTCGATAAATAGCTTGTCAGAGCAATAAATCGGCCCAAACGATAAACGGTGAAGATAAGGCATAATCTTATCGGTCACCCCAGGAGTAGCGATAAATCGGACGATAAATCGCTGAATCGGAAGATTTTTTGAACAGTGGCTGTGCTAGGCCAGCCCATAGGTACACTTCGGATCAAGGTCCGGGCACAACCCACCGCAAGATTCCCTCCGTGTCTGCCCGACGTGGCCGTTTCCCCCCTCCGTGCGACGGCGGCAGCGACGTCTGTGAGGAGGGTCACACTACGGAGCCGTGTGCCGGGTGCTTGCACCTGCCACCACACGTCCAGACGTGTAAGAGGGCCCAGCGCAAGACCTGGCGGCATAGCTACCCCCCCAAGTACCCCGTCCCGTCTAACCCTGGCACTGTTGACCGGGCGGATCTAGGCCTTTGACTTTCGCCGGACGGGGTTTGACCGACGGACATTTTCACCTGGCTGTGATAGGCCAGCCCGTAGGTACACTTTGGATCAACGTCCGGGCACAACCCACCGCAAGATTCCCTCCGTGTCTGCCCGACGTGGCCGTTTCCCCCCTCCGTGCGACGGCGGCAGCGACGTCCGTGAGGGGGGTCACACTACGGAGCCGTGTGCCGGGTGCTTGCACCTGCCACCACACTTCCAGACGTGTAAGAGGGCCCAGCGCAAGACATGGCGGCATAGCTACCCCCCCAAGTACCCTGCCTCGTCTAACCCTGGCACTGTTGACCGGCGGATCTAGGCCTTTGACTTTCGCCGGACGGGGTTTGACCGATGGACATTTTCACCTGGCTGTGATAGGCCAGCCCATAGGTACACTTCGGATCAAGGTCCGGGCACAACCCACCGCAAGATTCCCTCCGTGTTTGCCCGACGTGGCCGTTTCCCCCCTCCGTGCGACGGCGGCAGCGACGTCCGTGAGGGGGGTCACACTACGGAGCCGCATGCCGGGTGCTTGCACCTGCCACCACACTTCCAGACGTGTAAGAGGGCCCAGCGCAAGACCTGGCGGCATAGCTACCCCCCCAAGTACCCCGTCCCGTCTAACCCTGGCACTGTTGACCGGGCGGATCTAGGCCTTTGACTTTCGCCGGACGGGGTTTGACCGACGGACATTTTCACCTGGCTGTGATAGGCCAGCCCGTAGGTACACTTCGGATCAAGGTCCGGGCACAACCCACCGCAATATTCCCTCCGTGTCTGCCCGACGTGGCCGTTTCCCCCCTCCGTGCGACGGCGGCAGCGACGTCCGTGAGGGGGGTCACACTACGGAGCCGCGTGCCGGGTGCTTGCACTTGCCACCACACTTCCAGACGTGTAAGAGGGCCCGGCGCAAGACCTGGCGGCATAGCTACCCCCCCCCCCCAAGTACCCCGTCCTGTCTAACCCTGGCACTGTTGACCGGGCGGATCTAGGCCTTTGACTTTCGCCGGACGGGGTTTGACCGACGAACATTTTCACCTGGCTGTGATAGGCCAGCCCGTAGGTACACTTCGGATCAAGGTCCGGGCACAACCCACCACAATATTCCCTCCGTGTCTGCCCGACGTGGCCGTTTCCCCCCTCTGTGCGACGGCGGCAGCGACGTCCGTGAGGGGGGTCACACTACGGAGCCACGTGCCGGGTGCTTGCACCTGCCACCACACTTCCAGACGTGTAAGAGGGCCCAGCGCAAGACCTGGCGGCATAGCTACCCCCCCAAGTACCCCGTCCCGTCTAACCCAGGCACTGTTGACCGGGCGGCAAACTGGGCCCAACAGACACGCGTGGTGTATCTATGTATGTTTATGTTTAGATAAGGCACATTTAAATTTAGAAAAAAATAAAAATAATATATAAAATAATACATAGATATGCCGACGGCAAGGCCGTCGGCATAGCTATGCCACGGATCGATGACGTGTCATGGTGTCGTGGATCAATGACGTGGCAAAATCTATGCCGACGGCCCCCGTTAGGGCTGTCGGCATATATTTGACGGCGTCAAACGGCAGTTAACCACCGGGTGGCCGGGCCCACATATATGCCGACGGCCACCGTAGGCATATCACGACATATGCCGACGGCCTCGTTACGCCGACGGCCCCCGTCGGCATATACGGTTGTATGCCGACGGCCGAACTACGCCGACGGTTTGCCTTAGGCCGTCGGCATACCTCTATCTATGTCGACGGCCCCCGTCGGCATAGTATGGGCCGTCGGGAACGTGACTTATTCTGGTAGTGAATTGCGAAGTTGGTCACAGTCTGGATGTTCTTCAGGTGATTGACGTAGAGTCCCGAAGTCCTCATCTTCTGCCTCCCGGTGCCTCTTCGTATCGCGCCGCAGAGTGTTTACCACCATGACCTCTCAAGTTGGCCCCCGACGCAATTATTGTACAGTGATCTGATCTGGCACGCGTACCATTGGCCGGCCAGCCGAGTAACATCTTCTCGACTCTTCCCAGTCTCGATGTCCAAGCACTCAATCACTGGAGGTAAACACATGCTTTCTCCTTTGCCTTGTGCTGCATTCATGATTCGTAAGCGGATAGATAGAGGCTGCTGAGCAGTCAGCACATCTTGGCCACCACGTACTAACACGGCAAGACAGGAATATACATGCACACTAATCTCCATTCTCCAAATCAAAGGAATATCCATAATACATGCCATGTTTATACAGCAGCCCATTGTTGAATGGTTTCTAATTTTCTATGTAATCAATCCTTGGAGCCAATTGGATAAAATTGCTCTGAAGATTATATTGGGGATTGCGGCTTCCAGCCGACCTCTACAAGGGTAAGATGTTTTGCAGGATCACAAGTAAGAATTATCTTTTAATTTTGGCGATCACAGGGAGACAAATACCGCGGGGATCAAGTCGAGATTCATGGCAAGAGATTGACAATTTTTTATCAGAAGTGTTTTGCTATGCACTGAAGTGTGACAGAAAAGGTGTGCTACTATTTCCACATCTCCTTTTGTCAAAAACTAAAGGACAATACATGCGCTCCAATTTTTACTACCTGCATGACTAACATGTAGCAATGGGTGGTGTGTGTGCCACGTTTGGGAATAATGCATGCTAACTATATGTGTATGTAATTCATATCTCACTTCAGTATCCTGATGAATATACAGATTGGCGTTGTTCACAAAGCACGGAAGGACCCATTAGCTGACAGGCACAATAAATTTCCACCCAACATTTGTAAAAAGCATTGGTATTTTTGGCCGTCTTTTTTCTGACTTTCTGCCGGTTATTTTTGCAGTCTTCTGATGAAGGAGATAGATTGGGAGATAGCAATGCGTTCTGTTATAATTATCTGCCCTTACTTGTGAAGAATCGCCATGCTGTAATGATCATGAATGTGACGGAAGCCACAAGATGTAATGTCTGCCCGATTGGTAATTTGGTGTGCTTTGTTCGCATCCTATTGTATTGTGTTTTATCCCTCAGCAAAGCATCTTGAATGTGGCTATTAGTTTGTTTAGCATCCTTCTCAAAATAGTATTGTGGAAATGCTCTAGGCAAGCTTTGTTGCACTGCTAAATCATTAGGCATACAGTTAAAACATCATTGTAACAGTTATCATCGAACAAAATGATGAACCATTTTTAAATAAAATTATAATGTGAAACCCTTACCATGTACTAAAAGTATCTTAAGTGAAACAATATGGTCTTCATTTTCTATTATCTTCTTGTGAGTTGAACTATGTGCTATCACGACATTATCGTTAGGGAGACCAAGACGTTGTTTGATACGTTCACATAGCTATTGAATGATCTGCAGGTGAGCAACTCTTATAGGATTTTGGATGACCAAACCTCAATAGTCCTTCAAAATCGTTGGCTTATTCCTTGTGTTATTATCAAGTTCTATGTGATAACCATCGAGAACAGCGAGCCAAATATGAATCCTTTTTAAATTATCAAGGATAATATGCAGATTAACTTTCAATGTGTACTGTTCTATTGTTAACTTTCAATGTATACTGGCGTTCTTGTCGCCAACCATTATAATATTGTTAACTGGAAAAAATCAATCGACATTTTTACAAGTTCAGGAATCAAGATGAACTGGATTTCTACAAGTAAACTGATGATGAATCACTGTCTTGTCTTCATTGTTGAGTACATTTACAGCTTAGGCCTGCTGTCTTAGGCTGACTGGTAGTTTTACTAACAAGGATATTACAAACAAAATTGAGAAGGTTTTGGAAGTTTTACACTCTACAAACTAATAGTAGTAGCCTGTTTGGGGCTGAAAGGGATCTGCTGCAGTGCACATTATTTGAGAGAAGAAATTGTACAACTTAAATAAAATATGTTGATTGATCCAGTGGTGAGCTATTCTGAATTCATTTCATGATGTTGCTGCTCATATCTGATTCCTGGCCATTTGGTGTTCTTTTTAGATTTGGTAATGATTCTACAGTTCTTTCCGGTCTTGGCCATGGTATTCAGGATTCACGGGTTCACTATTCTCAGTTCGTTTATGCCAGGCTTGATCAAGAGACTATGCTACAAAATGGCCTGAAGTGGTGGCTCACTACTACTGATATTTCCATGTTGTTCTTTTAAACCCCACTTCTCTGTTATAGGCACTTTTTTGTTAAACAACTCCACTTCTCTGTTATAGGCACCTTATAGGCAATGGATGCAGGGAAAAAGAGAGTTGCCATACGTTTTTAGGAGTAGAATTGCGGTATGCTTTGTTCATGATCTCATGGATGATGATCTCCGTAGCATACTGCTAAAGGAGTTACAACTGAGCACTGTACTCGGAGAAAATCACCAAGGTATATTTTGTACAAACGCATCCAAGCTTTTTCTTCTTCTCACGTAGCTGCTTGATTCTTCTTGACAAAAAATCTTACCCTGAACTAGGTTAGTTACATGTATGGACTAGACACTACAAAATTCTTCCACTGAACTAGGCTGAGTAGTTACATGTATGGACTACACACTCCAATTCAGATATTCGATTAGACCTCACGAAAATAATTTTATAGGCTTGTTCTTGAAAATGCTAAGAGGAAAAAAGAATTGATGCAGTACTCCATACCCATGCGCCAACTCCTTTAATTCTTATTAGTTCAGTACATCTTAGTTGAAATTTTTGTTCTGTGATATGGTGGTTACTTACAGTTGGACGAGCTTGAGAAGGGAGCTCTCCGACTGGTCAAGATCAGGAACAAGGTGGAGAGGAGGTACAAGAGGACCACAAGAGGCTTGAGTCTCTAAATATTATGGATGTGAAGTATCAGGCCGCTCTCCTCCAACTGCAGTGGCTCCGCTAACAGGCCCGGAGATGAAGGAGAGGAGCGGTCCTGTAGGCTCATTGGGGGTTGTCGATTATGGGTGGTCCGGACCTCGCGCCGGCAGCGAGGACCGTGCCGTCGTGCCTCCACGTCCGTCCTGTTATCCAGTCACTGATATCAGCCTCAAGCCACTAAGCTCATCCCGTCTGTAAGTTCCGTGCTTCTTCTATCAAATCTAAGAATTTGGTCCAGCTATGTCTATGTGATGTATACCAGATCAGTGCACTTGTGTGAATTAAACTATGGTCTCTCTAAGCACGTGAATCTGTGTTCAAAGTAGCTCATGAACTGCGGAATGCTTCCTTTGTGGTCTGCTTCATGGATTGAAAAATAATCTGAAATTTTCCTTTCTGCTTAATCCTTGGTGAAATTTACCTTTTTGCTTAATCCTTTGTGAAATTATCCTTTGCGTGTTTTACCGCGTGGAGATAAAGTCATGCCACAATTTGGCTTGACGTTTCAGTTCTGTGGAGCGAAACCGCAAGTAGCTAGCAGCGGCAAGCAAGCCAGCAACACAGCTCCTTCTCTCCAATTTTCCTTGAATCGTTGCAAGCTGCATGGGTAATTTTCTTTGATTCATACCCAATTTAATAATGTACTGCATATTGATTATGTCTACTGTAATGGTATATATGTGGTTCATAATTTGAAAAAAAAATGTGTTGTCCTTTAGCTTGGCCCACCCAGCCTTTTGTTTGTAGTTCCTCTACTGAGTTAAATTTCTCATTTCTGTACACAAATGGTTACTGTTTGAGTAGTATCATAAGCAGATGATCAACATGATCAATGGATTATCTAGCTTAAGATTGGCTCGCTAGGTTCATCAGTTTTTGGGGCCTTCTTTTCTGGCGGCTCAAAGGCATCATCGACCTTTGGTAAGTATTGACTTCGTTCTGGGGTTTTGGTCCTCTTCTGTTCCCATTTTTTTAATATTTGGATCATATTTGTTGTCAACACTATGGTTTGATGGTGTATGGAGCCTTAGGCCCTGAACAGATTGATTTTCAATCATTCGGTGAACTGCTGTTTGATCATGATGTTGATGTTTCCGTTTTGTTTTCGTAAACAAATACTATGCTTTCTGTTAGAAATTGAGTGCCCCCCCCCCCCCCCCTCTCTGCATTGAATATAATTTATCAGCACCCTGGTTGTTTGAATCATGATTTGTTTTATTTTTACATTTGTCAAAATGCTTAATTGTTAAGTATAGTAGTAATATGAATAACATGATTTAATTCAGGTTTTGAGAATTTTTAAATTTTATGAATTGCATTGTCTGAAATGCCATACTACGTATTTCGACAGAACAGAGTGACAAAACATACTGCGTTCCACAGCTAATTTATAAGTGTTACTTGATGTACATGTCATTCTTAGCTCGCCATGGTTTGATTTGCTGTCTTGTTCCCATGGGTGGATTTACATAGAGCCATATAACCATTCCATTCTTCTACTATTCATGCTAGCTATGAGAGTTGTTCTAGCAGACCTTTATTTATTGAAATAATGTAATAGCTTTCTCCCATTAATGTTTTACATGCATCGGTGATGTCTAATTCAAATTGCATGTTTTTAGAGAACCAAGTGCCCTGATCATGCTATAAAGAGATCATGTGAAAACAAAAAGCAGAAGTTGTTGCTCAGGATGAGAAGGAAAGCGGTCTTTGAGCAACACTAAACCTGAGTCATACATTTTGTCATATACGTAATATCTCCGACCATTGTTGTTTTTTATGTTAAGTTTATATGTCTTGCATTATGATGGTCCATGTAAACACACTTGGGTGAGTTTCCAACCCAGTAAGAAGTTTGCTTTATTTTGTTGCTACCGCCTACTTTGTTAAAGCATTTGATGGGGATGACTCATGTACTCATTTTCGTTGCTTACTAAAATAAAAAAGAAAACAACAAATAATAGTATTTGTTTGATCTAAGTCGCCAAAATACTTTTCATTATGATCTGTAATTCATTTTTTTATTGAGTGCATGTTGAGGTAGCATTATCTTTTTATCTCCTTTAAGTCGCCAAGTAACTCCTCCTTGGCGGTCTATGGTGAAGTATGATGTGAAGGACAGAGGGCGCCATGGCGAAGGTGAGGTCGGTGTCATCCGATTTTGAAAGAGAGGGCTCCAGCGAGAAATGTCACGCTATGGCGAGAAATCGAGCAGGAAGGGGAGGGTCCGGCAAAAAAGGGAAGGGTGCATCGTGGGGAAGAGTTTTTGTATTGGGACCGCGTGTTAGAGATAACATGATGGATAGTCCGGACAATCACATATCTTCCCCACATATGGGTTGGATTTTGGGGAGTTGAGACTGTCCCAAAGATTGAATTTTGCGGAGCCACTGTACGCTCGTTTGATGTCCGAACATGCCCGGACGTATGCGGGAGAAATGAGCTTCGATCTTAGATTCGACTTTGAAGACTATTTTAATTATTTTTTTGATTTAGTTATATGCATTGCAGCCCGTAGCAACGCACGGGCATTCTACTAGTATGTATAAGGTCAATTGAACTTTTAAGTAGTGAGGCAAGTTAAGGGCCTCATGGAAGGCACTGGATGATGAACCTCGTTAAGATGAATCATAGTAAAAAAGTGCTAACCAAATGCATGACCTATTGCCTGCGAAATATTTCTTTCGAAGTCATGGAAGTTATCCCGCAAAATATGAAACCTTTGCGAGTGACAAATATGATCTCGACGCACCATAAGTATATTCGGTTGACAGAGCAAGCGACCTTGAGTTCCTCGCAGTGGCGAAGACCATGGTCTCCATGACATCCAGCATGATGGAGCCGGGCCGGAGACACCGGTTATTTTTTGCCAAAAAAATCAGAGTTCGTACATATTAGATACTAGTGTGATACACACTAGGAATATTTTATTACCGATAATTAACATATATTTTTATTGAGTGCTCTCAGAATTAGAAAATCATATTGTAATTCTAAGTTTAGTCAGCACAATAGAATATATGGAAAAGAAGCACCGAAATCACACACGTCGTTGTCCCCTCATAGAAAATGCATTGTTGTGGACAAATCGAATCATTGTCACTGTTATTATAGGATGTAACCCCTAATTTCACACAAGTAGGCGCTAGTCCAGTTGGTAGAACGACTGGACTCCCATTGACCTCCAAGGTCGCTGGTTCGAACCCTCGGTCTTGCCAAAAAAAAATTGCGGTTGGTTTCACTCATATTGTTCAAGCAGGCCCACGGACGAAACAGTTGGTAGAACGGCTGGACTCCCATTGATCTCGAAGATTAGTACTACATCACGTATTGCCGGATGAAAATCTGGACACGGAGAATAGGACGGACGAAAATTTCAGAGAAACGCGCTGTCCTTTCTTAGTATCTATAGATTTAGACTAGATTTTCTTTTTGCGAATGGATTTAGATTAGATTTAGATAGTAGGGATATACAGATAATAGACAAACATTAATGTGGCTGTAATTGCTAGCATATTCCCAAAGCAAACAGGCAAGTTTGCAAGGGCCAAGAGTTATTTTGGACCTTGCAAAATAGAAATTCCATATTATTTTTGTAGGATCGATCCTATGTGATTTTACACCATGTCTCATTTACGAGCAGATTGGAAGGGGGATGCCGCAAGAGGTGATGGTCCTGCGGGCTCGAGGGCCTTTGATGTAGTACTTGTGCCTCGGGTGTTGTGAGTACGCACAAAAGCAATCCTGTTGCGCCCGAAGGGTTGAGCAGCACAATGCCGACGGCGCCGTACCATAACTGATCGCTGAATTGCACTCCGCAAGCCTTAGAGGGTCGCACTCTGGCTCTGCCGCCATGAAACCCCCCGCCATCACCACCAACACCACACACATCGCCACCGCCGCTATCCTAGCCATCATCTTCGATGTAGGCGACTTCTCTCTAAACACAATGTCCTCAAGTTTCTGTGTCTACTATCGAACAGAGAGTTTGTGTGTGAAGGTAAGCGAAGCGCATCGCTTCCATTTATAGGCAGGATCATCCTTCGCGTCAGGAATTATTTAGTACTACCATTTTTACGCTGATATTCTACATATAGCAATTATACGTATAATTGGATATGGATGACTAGCTAGTAGGAGTACTTTAATTACGATTCGTTGGCTATGTAGATCGCGTCAGAAAATTAAGCAGCTATTTGTATCGTAGTACCATTTTTTACCTCGACATTACACTGTGGCAAATTAGGCTGCACTGATATGGATGGCCAGCTAGTATCCTGTAGGTATGTTTTGTAGGCTACAATTTATTTATTTACAACAGTAAAACTACACCGAATCCCGGCCCTCTCATGCTCTTTACTTTTCTGGCAGTCCATTTTACTGATTTGGTCGTTGTAGACCGTCGGATATGCTTTATCTAGCATTCTGTAGCGCACATTCCAATTCCTGGCCCAACAAGCCTAAGGGGCTGCCACTCCGAGAGAAAAGGGTTGCTACTTCAAGAAAAAAACAGAGCCGTCTGATAAATTGGGTCGTTGTAGACAGCCCATTTATCTAAACTAGCACGGTCCAGAGTGATATGCTACGCTCCCATCTCTGTAAACCGTAATGACGAGACCAAAGCATTGCGGCGGTCTCGGTTTCCATGACATAGAGTTGTTTAATTTGGTACTTCTAGCGCGTCAGGCATGGAGGATACTTACGGAACCATCGTCTCTCAGTGCACGGCTACTAAAGGCAAAGTACTTCCCGAATTGTGATTTTTTTGGAAACGGAATTGGGGAGCTCACCATCCCAGATATGGAGATCCATCCTTGAAGGGAGAGATACAATGACGCAAGGCTTAATTAGGCGCATTGGAAATGGCCAAACAACTCTGGTATGGCAACAAAACTGGCTGCTAACATGAGCTTTTAACATGCGTCCGATTGTTTGCCTTGCTGCAAATTCCCCTCATACGTTTTCTGAGCTCATCACAGCTAATGCAGAGTGGGATACTGATCGGTTGGCTCAGATGTTTCTACCCACAGATATTGAGATCATTCGCTCTATTCCGTTGTGCACGAGGAATATTGATGATTTCTGGTCCTGGACTTATGAGAGGAACAGACTTTTCTCTGTCAGATCGGCCTATCGGATGCTAGTTGATACGAAACACAGACGCGAGGCGTAGCTATAGGGGCGCGCGGATACATGTAATTCCAAGGTTGAGACAAAGGCATGGTCTAAGATGTGGAAAATAGACGTGCCTGGTAAGATCAAAAAAATTCTATGGAGGTTGGCCCAGCAATCATTACCGACGGCAGACTTGTTGCATCACCGCAACATGTCTACTCAAATTGCTTGTGGACTGTGCGGATCAGATGACTCTGGACATCATTCACTACTAGATGTAATATGGCCAGGTGCATTTGGGCTCTCGAAGATCAGGATCTACAGGAAGTTGTTTTTGCAAATAACGAGCCGGATGCAAAGCGGTGGATTTTTTTCGTTGATGGACATGCTCTAGCCCAATGATTTCACTAGAGTTTTTGTCGTTTTATGGGCAACATGGCACGCCCGGTGCAAGGCATTCCATGAGCAGGTTTTCCAATCCCCAAATGCAACAAATCGATTCGTGAGCAGCTATATACGTAAACTTGAGATGTGCAGACCAACCTGGCCTTCTGTTCATAAGGCCGAGGCTCCCTCATATCCGTGACGCTGGTCTCCTCCTACTCAAGGCTATGCAAAAAATTAAAGTGGATGGTGCCACGTCTAGAAATTCTAGAGACGGGACTTCCAGTGTTGTTTGCAGGGACTGTACTGGTAAGTACTTGGGGGCTTCTGCAGTTGTGTGTTCTGGGGTGTCTGACCCGGCCACACTCGAAGCCTTGGCGATCCGGGAAGCATTGGCTCTCGCACATGATTTGTCGTTATCACATGTGATAATATCCTCTGATTGTCAGGGAGTGATCAATGACATACTCAGAGACACGGGAGGGAGATAATCAAGGAGATTAAAGCTACGTCAAGCCAGTTCACCAAGTGTTCCTTCATCTTCGAAGGACGTGAGTCCAACATAGAGGTACATAGCCTTGCTAGATACGCTTTAGGACTTTCGGTAGGACGCCATCTTTGGCTCCTAAACCCACCAGATATAAATTGTATCCCCATGAACCTTATTATTGATCAATAAAGAGAAGTGTGTTTAGACTAAAAAAAAAATCTCCGTAATAAAAAAAACTCTTCGCTCCAGAGAGGATGCGGGCCGCGCAAATAGAGAAGGAACAAATCCAACTTCCTTTCACGGTCTTCACCAATCTCTCACGTGCGACGGCGACGGCTGCGCTGTCACCCTTGGCGATGGCAAGGCGATGGAGATGTTCGGTGCAAAGGAAGCTACAGACAACCATGGGGATGTGCGCTTCTCGTCCCATGCTCGATAAGGCGAGGAGCTCCTGGCGGCGTGGGGAGAGAGTTCAAAACTAATTCTTTCATTAATCGGTGTACCAACTTTTTATACTACAGTTTTTAAAAAAATATACTACATCTGGAAAAGCTTTTTATACTAATCGGATAGCTCGGACCCTCATAACCGAAGGGGTATGTTTTAATCAGACGCGATGAGCTGATGAACCCACTGAAAAGAGAAAATATCAAGAATGGTGGTTCATCAGCTCATCGTGTTGTTAAGAGAGAAGGTAGGCTCAAACAGTCCTCACGATCGGGGTGGCCCGGTGAGAGAGACAACAAGGAGAGAAGAGAAGAACGGCAGTATCAGCAGATGTTTATAAAAACCAGAAGGGAATAGGGTGTTGGACGCAACAGGGGTGGGTGTGTCTGTGTGTGTGGGTGGAGGGGGGGGGGGGGATTCTATACCAATACCATCAACAGAAAGATAAATGTACTCACAAACCATGAATTAGGTGAAATAATTATAGAATATAAATCATTTTTAGTTGATTTAGACTTTAATGTGGAAGGTTGGAAATATTATTTCTTCATTTTTTATTTGCATATATTTAAAAGAGTTAATATCACCATCAATACATGAACTTGCGTGGCGTCAACAGATAGATGCATAAACTTGAAAAAAATCAGAAAAATGGTCACTTAAATCCTGATGCTGTAACAGTTTGGTACAAACGGTGTGAAACAGTCTACCTAGCATGCCATGTCATCATGCGGCATGCGCGACTTTTTTAGAACCCCCCTGATTTAACCGAATATATTCCCAGGAAGTCCCCGGCTACAGGGCGGAATGAAATCTTGTAAAAATGACATGTGTTACCATGAAGTAGCACATAGGTCAGATAACCCTTCCTAAACCCCTTGGTCTATTCGTTTCGTCTTCCATCTCGAGCGAGACCAAGGCAGGGCAACGACGCATTGGAGTTTGCTGGCAACGATCGTGGTGGCATGGAGTTTGTCGGCAACTCCGGGAGCCTGGCACCTACCCTCGGCACGTGTTCTAAACAAGTTGAAAGGTCAGGAATGTATTCTCCGGAACTAAACAAAGACGAAACTAGATAAATAGGAGCAGCTCACAAATCTGAAACTGATTCATACATAGGCAAACATACAATTTTCAGCACCACAAGAGCACTGTAAGTGCCAGTCTAATTGTCATGAACGCCACAACTGCTCGCTGTTGCGAGGAGTCGGGCAATGGCACACAACTAAGAGGCTAGCTCCAGCCGAACACCTGCCTCCTAGATCCTCCTTTGATCCACTTTTGCAATCAGGTATTTAAAAGTTTTCTGTACAAGTTTGAATCACAAATACAAAGAATTTTCTGTGCAAATTTGC
Source organism: Elymus sibiricus (assembly GCA_039707655.1). Lineage (NCBI taxonomy): Eukaryota > Viridiplantae > Streptophyta > Magnoliopsida > Poales > Poaceae > Elymus > Elymus sibiricus. Next base: position 469,990,534 of record CM077666.1, read on the forward strand.
AGCACAAAGATGAGGCACAAAATGCTACATTAACCTCCTGAAGTCGCCGGCACCGCTCACGTAGCCACCACCAGGGAGACCGCCTCTGCCTTCCGCGGGCGCTGTACAACGCCATGGCCACCGCCCATGTCAACGCCACTAGCGAGGCTGCCTCTCCCTCGTGCGGACGATGTCCCAACGCCACGGCCACCACCCTCCGCGACGCCAACGTGTGTGGCCGCCGGGAGCCCTCGATAGCAGGAGTGCGAGCACGGGCTTGGGGTTAGGGATTTGAGTCAGGGTGGACAATTGGGGAATAGGAATCCCAGAACGACGCCAAGGGGTTTTCTGATAAAAAAAAGCACGAGCACGTGCCACTTGATGACATGGCGTCCGATCTGGCAGCTACGGGACTGTTTTGTACCAAACTGTTACTGCATCAGGAGTTAAATGACAACTTTTATGTTTTTTTCAAGTTTATGTATGTATTTGTTAACACCGTGCAAGTTCATGTACTTATGGTTATATTAACTCTATTTAAAAGATAACAAGCTTTTTTTGCTAGTATTTAAAGGATAACAAGGTAAAAAGCAAGCTAGAGGCATGCATTGCCGTTTATATATTGTAAAGGAGAGATGTACAATAACATATTCCTAGTATTTTGTAAATGGACACACGCCAGGATGTATGCCGCATGAGGTGATTGTCTCGAGGAGGTAGGGGCCATGGATGTAGGGCCGGTACCTAAGATCCTCCAAGTACGCGCAGATGCACACCTTCTGCGCCCGGAGGTTCGAGCAGCACAATGTCGAAGGAGCCTTGCCGTCTCTGATGGCTGGATCGCAAGCCAAGAGCAACTGCGGCTTGCAATCCAACTCTGCCACCACCGCGCTCAGCGGCACCACCACTACGAATACCACACACATAATCACCGCTGCCGGTCTAGCCATTATCTTTGATGTCCGCGACTTTCTCTATCTCTAAACAAAACACAATGTCCTCAAGTTGGTGTGGTGCATGGTAAGCCAACCACACCACTGGTATTTATAGGCAGGAGAGCGAGGCAGTTTGCAGGCAATGTGACGTCTCCTGACCAGAGCCTTGGGCATAGGCGTCGTCACCAAGCGTCTTTTGCGCCTGAAATTAAGTAGCCATTAGTGCCGTGCCATATTTGAACCTGAGATTTACGGCAATCCTCTCATTCCAATTAATCTCGCCAAAATCGCTCGCTCAATTACAATGGCGTCATTAATTAAAAAGATAACGCGGCTGGAAAATCGCTGGTGGACATGTGGCCCCAACAGGAGTCCATCACGGCAACCCATGGAGCTAATCCAACAAATCCTCAATTTTCATTGTTGCCGAGATTACCTCATCCTACCGATTTTATTTCCTACGTAAATTTTTAATTTCCCACAAGATCTCACCAAACCGCAGGTCGCTCGTCGTTCCATTCCCGTCATGCACATCGTGGCTGCACCCAGCCCGCCACTTGGTCGCTCCTCTACCAATTCATCATCGCCGACTAGAAAATCGTCTCTGCCCCTCTTCCTCCCTCCGGCTGTCAGCACGAATTGCTTTGGTTCACAAGTTCGTTTTGCCGTGCATGCATCTTTACAGAGATACTACTCTCCTTGGATGACTCATGCGAGCAAACTGACAATAGTATTCATTCGAGATGCAGATTTATATGTATCTTAATATATAGAGATGTAGATGCAGAGGCAATAGTCCACACAAGTTCATTGACAAGGTTATATTGACATCTCGGTCCATGATGCTCCCTGGAAAAGAAAAATATGATGTAATTTTTTTGCAAGGTGAATCTGTATTCCATAGATCGCACCCTCACCGTGTTCCCCAAATATGCAGCATTGCAAAATAAAGAAATATTGGATATAAGTTTCACTATGCATGCTAGTGTGTGCATACTCAGGGGATGCAGAAGTTTAGATAGAGCAGTTCAGTCCAGTTAAGCAGGTAACATTTGTATCATACGAGAAATTACTGATAATGTTTAGAACTTGAGATCCGAATGGCAGCATAATCCACTAACATTTGTATCATGCTAGATCACACCAGTTTGCACGTCATTACACCAATAAATCATTGACTCTGTTGTAGCCATGCAATTGAACTAGAAACAGATTATTTATTTTTTGACTGGTAACTAGAAACAGAATTACTTGACAACTGGCCAAGTGCCGATTCTTGCAGAAAATACATAGTTTCCATGGAGCCTTATTTTCAAAGAGAATAAGAAACACAACTGAGATGGAGAAGTTCGAAACATGCTGATAACGCAGAAAAGGAATATCTGCACACAAAAAAACATAGAACATGCTCTTGTCTATCCAAAAAACTCAGGTTGTGTCCCACCGAAGGGAGGGGAACAACGGCGGGCGCTGTGGGAAAGGAGTAGCGGCAAGCGTGACATGAGGTCAGTGCCAACATAGTCCGTAGCCAAAGTCAGGGTGGCGTGTGCCGGAGCTGATCCTGTGACTTCCAGCATCAAGGTTGGGAAGATGAAAGGTGGAGAGATTGACAGATGAAGCAAGAGAGCAAGGGATGGTCGGTGACGTTCTTTCTGCATGTAATTTGCGTAAAAATATACAAGTATGTTAGCCACGAGAGACGAGGCTGACCGGCGCCAGCACCGGCGGGAGGCATGGAAAACCCTCGCGGCTGGCTGTCCTTCACGAGCGAAGGGGTACAAAATATTGCACTTCTCAACAACTTTTTATGACATTAATTAATGTCATAAAAGAGGAACAAAAATCAAAGATCCACACCGAGCTCGAGGATATGACCGCATCCACCTAGTATCCACTCGTATCTAGTAGAGGCCTGCTCGCTATAGCCTGGATCAAGCGAAGACAGTCTCAAATTGGTCTCCGCCGCAACTCTCCTTGTTGTCGCCAACAGCGCAACTCTTCTTTAATTTCCAATTGAACGACGTTAGGGGAGAATGGTGGTTCATGAGCTCATCGTTGTCAAGGGCTCCTCGAGTTCATCCGTCTGGATGTAGTCGATGGAGATCCGGCGTAGATACCTGCCGTCTCTTTGGGGCGGTTAGGTTAGGGTTTCTCGTCTTGTGGCGACATTTGATGTCAGGTGCTTCAGATCTATGCAAGGGTTCAACAGCGACGCCTGCGACTCAAGGGCGCTGGCCCTTAGGGGCACGTGCACGAAAACTTTCCGACTGTCATCGACAAGGTTAAGCCGGCTCTGATAGGGGAGCGGCAACAGCGGCGCGTCGGCGGCTCGTTCTGACGGCAGTAGTGTTTGTTTGGGGGTCTTGGAATCTCAATGTAATTTTTATTGTGTTCGAGATGCTTTGTACTTCTACTGAACTTTGATAATAGATCTGAATCATTTTCGCAAAAAAAAAAAAGATAGGGTAGACTCAGACAGTCGTCAAAATCGAGGGAGGCTCAGAAGATAAATCCTTTTTAGTTTTCTGGTTTAGTCTGTAATGTGGAAGGTCAGAAATATTGTTTCTTTGTATATTTTTGTATTTAAAAGATAACGAAACATCCTAAAAAAAGAAAGTAATAATAAACTAAAAGGCAAACTAGAGGCATGCATTACCGTTTATTGTTAAAGAGATGTACAATACTAACAAATTCCTACTATGGATCTGGACACGCCCCAGGAAGGGGGATGCCGCATGACGTGATTGTCTTGGGAAGTAGGGGCCATTGATGTAGCCCTGGTACATCGGATTCTCCAAGTACAAGCAGATGCACGCCCTCTGCGCCTGGAGGTTGGCGCAACACAATTTCGAAGGTGCCTTGCCGTCTTCGATGGCCGGATCGCAAGCCGAAAGCATCGTCGGCCTGCAATCGAGACCCTCCACCTCCGCGCTCAGTGCCACCACCACGACGAACGCCAAACACATCACCGCCGCCGCCGGTCTAGCCATGATCTTCGATGTCCGCGACTTAGCTCTAAACACAATGTCCTCAAGTTGGTGTGGTGCAAGGTAAGCCAAGCACACCACTTGTATTTATAGGCAGGAGGGGGGCAGTTTTCAGGAGGTACAACGTCTCTGAACCAGCTTTGGGCATACACGTCACAAGGCGTCTTTCACGCCTGAAATTAAGCAGCCATTAATACCGTACCATTTTTTTACCCTGAGATTTACGCCAATCCCCTCGTTCCAATTAATCTCGCCAAAATCGCTCGCTCAATTAAAATGCTGTCATTAAAAAGATGGCTGGATTGCAAGGTAAGCCAAGCACACCACTTGGCGTGGAGCCTTTACTACCCTACCATTTTTTACCATGAGATTTACAGCAATCCCCTTGTTCTAATTAATCCCGCCAAAATCGCTCGCTCGAATGAAATTGCGTCAGAGCAAGTATAATAGGATGACGTAGGCGGGCTGTAAGACTTTAAATATTATATTTTTTGATCAGTTGGCGGAGAGAGAAGAGGAGAGAGAAGAGAAGTGTGATACTGATTAACAGCCGACTGTAGCACGCGCTCTTAGACACTTTGTGAGAGAGGGAGGTGGGCCAATGTATCAACAAAGTAGTACTCCCTCCGTCTAGGTGCATAAGTCATCTTAGTTTGTGCACCGCGACCAAGGCGGAGGGGAAAACGAGAGAACTTAATGTTTATTTTCTAATTAATAGCATTGCATGCAATGAACTAACCACTGCATGTCTGTTTGGTAGTCTCAAGTCATTAAAAGCATGCATGCCCCACATGTCTTATTGGTTGATATGTCAAGAAACAAGAAACGAGGTGGGAGTTAATGCACCGCGCCTAAGTGTTTTGAAATTATTTGGTTTTCGTAAGGTGACTTATACCGAAAGTGCTCTTCTAATCTCGAGCTCACATGAGCTCGGGTGAACAGTAAAATCAAAAAAATAGTAAAAAATTCAAAAAAATCTGAATTTTTTTTGTAAGAAACATTGATGTTTTTTCCACATGCGTGCAAATTTTCATCACCATATGACATTCGTGGAAAATGTGGCAAAAAAAACAAAATCGATGCTCCAAAATGCTACAAAAAACAGACTTTTTGGAGCATCGATTTTGTTTTTTTTTTGCCACATTTTTCACGAATGTCATCTAGTGATGAAATTTTGCACGCATGTGGAAAAAACATCAATGTTTCTAACAAAAAAAAATCAGATTTTTTTGATTTTTTTTACTATTTTTTTTGATTTTACTGTTCACCCGAGCTCACATGAGCTCGGGATCAGAACAACTGCGTTTGACTTATACACCTAGACGGAGGGAGTACATATTTATATGCAACTATTGTACTTGTCGGCTATAATGTTGGCTATAGATGACGTGGCGAGATCATATAGCCAGCAGCTGGCTATACTATTAACCATGCTCTCATTGCGACAATGATAAAAAGATAACGCAGCTGAAAAATCGCTGATGGACATGTGGCCCCAACAGGAGTCCATCACGGCAACAAAATGGACCTAATCCACAAGTCTTCAATTTTCATTGTATACTAGCCTAGATTACCTCATCCTACTTTATTTCCTCCCTAATTTTTTATTTGCCAGAAGATCTGAACAAACTGCAGGTCGCTCGTCGTTCCCATCATACACTACATCCCCAGCTATGTCTATCGCCGTCGCCTAGCAGAAATTGTGGCTGGCCACAGCCCACCACTGTTGGGGCTGCCTTGTGCAGCCCGGCCATCACCCTCCAGCTTCTCTCGCGTCTGGCTGCTTCTCACGATCTCGCCGTATCACACGGCACCATCGGCATTTCGCCGTGCTCGCCGCATCCACGGCAGCCAGGCATCTCACCTCCCGGGTACGTACACAGCTGAAGCTTTAACGGCCTACACTATCCTAGATCACATGAACTAATGCAGAACAAAAGTAAAACTAAAAATGCAAATACATGAAAAAATTACCCGGACAGAAGACTGTCGACTGTAATGTAAAACAAAATTGTTCAGGGACGAGCGTCCGTTAGAAAATTCTGTGATTTTGCTTGGTCCATGATGTTCATAACCCCTCTGCTCGTATGAAAAACCTGGTACAATTCGATTCAGCCAGCCCATTCAAATATTTCAACTTACTTTGTAATGTCTTCTTAATTCAATTATCTAAAACAGACTCTTTTTTTGTGATAGTAATAGTAAAGATAAGTGGACCACACAAACCCCACCAGAGATATACCTCCCTCAACAGGGTGCTTCTAACTCGGGGTCACCCACGTTGGAAAAAAAAAAACTCAGGGTCACACGTGGGCAAGGTTAGTCGAAAACATAATGTCTGAAGCAGCTTCCAACATGAATCATATTTGTCTTCCCATGAGTTTCTTGGAATCTCAAATTTCCAAAATTACAAAAATTTGAACTTTCAATTACCAAAAATTACAAAAAAAAAAAAAAATTGGAGCTGCAAATTTCAGAAAGTACAAAATTTGGATATTTCAACTTTCAGACCTAAAAGAAACTGTATACTGTCCACAAATATTCCTGGACATTCAACAGAAAACCGCGTGTTTCGGATAATTCCTTGCATCATTCAACAAAAAATATTGCACTTCTTAACAATTTTTTATGGCATTCAATAATATTAAGAACATAAATTTCTTTCCACTAGTAAAAAAAGAGAAAAAAATAAAATGTCGACACCAACTCCAGGATATGGTCGCACCCACCTAATGTCCACTCGCATCTAGCAGAGGCCTGGTCGTCGTCACCTTGATCAAGCGAAGACGGTCTCAAATTGGTCTCCGCCGCAACTCTCGTTGGCGCCGATAGCGCAACTCTTCTTTACAATTGGACGACATTAGGGGAGAATGGTGGTTCATCAGCTCATCGTTGTCATGGGAAAAGTTAGGATCAAACAGTCATCACGATCGGGGTGGGCCAGCGAGAGAGACAACATGAAATAATTATAGAACATAAATCACTTCTAGTTTTCAGATTTATTCTTTAATGTGGAAGGTCGGAAATATTATTTCTTCATTTTATTTATATTTGAAAGATAAGAAACTTTTTTCGAGTCCTAGTAAATACGTACGTGCAATGCATGTTGATATTAGAGAAAAATTAATTAGACATTAATATTAGGTAGGCTATCAATCACGCATTAATTATGTGTATAGTGTATACGTTGATATATGATATGATATTACAAGCTTAACATGTTGAGCGCTCGCCATTCAAACAATATAGGTCATTGGATGACATGATTTGATGGCCGAGATTTGTTAGATCTTCCCTTTTGGCTCGTTTTATATTTGGTATAGATATAGATATATAGATTTAGAAGATAACAAACTAAAAAAGCAAACTAGAGGCATGCATTACCGTTTATTGTATAAAGAGATGTACAGTCATAACTAATTCCCACTAGTATCTGGACACACCCCAGGATGTATGCCGCAAGAGGTGATTGTCTTGCGGAGGTAGGGGCCACGGATGTAGGGCCGGTACCTAAGATCCTCCAAGTAGGCGCAGATGCACACCTTCTGCTGCGCATGGAGGTTCGAGCAGCACAATGTCGAAGGAGCCTTGCCGTCTTTGATGGCTGGATCGCAAGCCTCAAGCAACTGCGGCTTGCAATGCAACTGCGCCACCACCCCGCTCAGCGGCACCACCACTACGAACGCCACACACATAATCACCGCCGCCGCCGGCTTATCTCTAAACACGATGTCCTCGAGTTGGTGTGGTGAAAGGTAAGCCAAGCACACCACTTGTATTTATAGGCAGGACAGGAGCGAGGCAGTTTTCAGGAAGTATAGCGTCTCTGAACCAGAGGTTTGGGCCATACGCGTCAACAAGCGTCTTTCACGCCTGAAATTACTAGAGCAGCCATTAATACCGTACCAGTTTTTACCCTGAGATTTACGCCAATCCCCTCGTTCCAATTAATCTCGCCAAAATCGCTCGCTCAATTAAAATGCTGTCATTAAAAAGATGGCTGGATTGCAAGGTAAAGCCAAGCACACCACTTGGCGTGGAGCCATTACTACCGTACCATTTTTTACCATGAGATTTACAGCAATCCCCCCGTTCCAATTAATCTCGCCAAAATCGCTCGCTCGAATGAAATTGCGTCAATAATAAAAAAGATAACGCGGCTGGAAAATCGATGGTGGACATGTGGCCCCAACAGGAGTCCATCACGGCAACAAAATGGAGCTAATCCACAAATCTTCAATTTTCATTGTACTAGCCGAGATTACCTCATCCTACCAATTTTATTTCCTCCCTAAGTTTTTTTATTTGCCAGAAGATCTCAACAAACTGCAGGTCGCTCGTCATTCCCATCATGCAATACATCCCAGCTATGTCTATAGTCGTCGCCTAGCAGGAAATCGTGGCTTGGTCCCTCCTCTAGCTACCAACAAACAGCAGGTCGCTCGTCGTCTACTCCTAAACTCCTAAAGAGTCCCTATGTCGTTTCGTTCGTTCTTCAGGGCATCTCCAAAGCTGAACCTTAAACCGCCCGCAACTCTCCGGACCGCGCGGTTCGGACGTGTTGTGCCATCCAACGCGATCCTGCACCGGTCCGCAAGGCGGTCCGGACGCACTTTTCCCCGCAAACAGGAGACAAACATGGGGGTTTTGCGGGCGTCCGGACAGTAGCCACGCCCGCTTCTGACCACCATGACCCACCCAAAACCGTCCTCTCTTGCCCGCGCGTGAGCTGCCCGCATTCATGCCGCTGTAGAGCGGCCGCTCCCATTGAAGCCGGCTACTGAGCGGATGCAACTTCTCACTGGTGCCAGCATTGAAGTGGCACGCCAACCGAGGGCGCCGCCCACTGCACACCTGGCTGAACACGCCTCCTCGCCGCATTCAAACGCCTCCATTAACCGGCACGGAAGCCAAGAAACCTACTTCGGCCACACGTCCGTTCACGAGCCGCCCGTCATTAAATACAATGCCGGTTGGCTCTGGCCGTCACCCGGCTATTTAAACGATGCCAGACGCTGGGCAAAAATCGCGCCACAACTTCGATCCCCATCTCCTCCATGCACACAATTTTCTTCACACTGTCAATGGCATCCAGCGAGCCGGAATAGCAGTTCTCCGGCATAGCCGGCTGGGTGGCCTGCCGAGCCCGCCGGATACGAGCCAGATAACTCGCTGCTTCACCTCTCTCACCTAGCACGACGGAGCAAGTTGCCGCTCCAAGCCGGCGCGTGGTTCAGGAACTCGCCGCTCCAAGCCAGCTCGCTAAGGAGTGGTGAGTTGCTCCAGGCAAGCACACGGGGCAGCATGGCGGAACATGCATCGTGGCTGCCATGGACGAGACAAGACGCCGTGCCACCTGCCGTCAACGTTGGCGGAACCGCGCCCGGTCGGTGGAGAAAGAAGAGCCGGCTATCCGGAGATCGACGAGTCGGTGGCCAGCACGTCCATGCCCGCGTCTGTCGCCAACGTCGAGGAAAAGTAGAACACAGGAGGCCGCCGCCGCTTGGGTCCCAGGTAGGCCACCGCCGGCGCGTCACCGGCGTGCACAACCGGTGACTTGCCCGGTTCAGTGCAGACCATCGTCGACCCCCTCCTGAAGCGGAGGAGCCCCCCTTCCCCTCAGGCTGAAGCACCCCCTTTGCCACTCTGATGAGCTGCGCAGCCGGACATAGGGAAGATACGGGGGAAGAATATACCTCCGGGGGTCCCGACAGTCCGATGAGCGGGATGCCGGACATGGGAAGACAAAGGGATCCGCCGCGGCCGGTAGTAGACTAGCGTAGTGTATCCGTGTCGTGGGAATGGAGCTCCGCGCGGCCGAACGTGCATATAGTTTTTCCCTTTTTAGTTAAAGTACGTCCAAAATGTAATGAATGTCATCCAGTTTATACGAAATCTGCCGTGTTTGCATGAATTTTGTCCGGTTAGTTCAAAAGGTTGTTAAATGTATGCGGGCAGCGTTGGATGGTGGCCTCCCGCATTGTGTCCGCGGGATGGCCCCCCTGTCCACAGACAGATGTGAGAGAAAATTTGCGGGTCGGCGTTGTAGATGCCCTTAGTCCCATCATCGAGCCACCTCGCCAATCCCCATCTTTATAGCACTAAATCCCACCTCTTCTGTTTACTATTTTTGCGTTCCCTACCAACTATGTTCTGTTAAAAAATGCGACATTCACATTTGTGCCCCTAACTCGAATCCACTACTTAAATTTACCCCTAACTTTTTGATGTGCTCAAATATGCCCCTAAAAAGCATTTTAGGTCACAAGAATGCCCTTCCATCCGGTCAAAGTTGTTTGACCGAAACTTTAAAAATTCATAACAAATTCATATGAACTCAGAAGAATGCAAAAAACAAGATATCAAAATGTTCATAAAAACATCACCTATACGCACATGTCATTTACATTCATGACAAAAGCATTCTTTAAAGCTTTTTAGGGTTTATAACATTAAAAAACTATTTAGGGTGAATGCAAACAAATGCACGTGTAGGTGATGAACATAAATGACATGTGCGTATAGGTGATATTTTTATGAACATTTTGATATCTTATTTGCATTCTTCTGAGTTCATATGAATTTGTTATGAATTTCAAAGTTTTGGTCAAACAATTTTGACCAGCTGGCAGGGCATTCTCTTGACCTAAAATGCTTTTTAGGGGTAAATTTGAGTACATCAAAAAGTTAGGGGTAAATCTGAGAGTGGACGCAAATTAGAGGCATAAATGTAAATGTCCCTAAAAAATTCAGGACGCAATCTTTCCCGTTAACTCTCTCCCGGAAAAAATCAGGACACAATCCCCTCCTTCTGATTAGCTCTCCTCGTACGCATAAGGCCTTCCTTGTTTGACTACCGTCTGTCCGCTTCCCTCGGATTTAATGCCATCGACACAACTAGGAATGAGATCCTAAGATCCTTTTGTGAGCCCTCTCCCGTCCTCCTCCACACTCTTTTTCCTTTTCGGCGGCAGCCTAGGATCATCTTCTCATTCCCTTGATCTTTGTTCTCCACAACCATGGTATAAAACGTTTCTGGTCGAGACGGCGTACACTATTGGTGGCGGCACAACGATTTTTTTTTTGCGAAAAGACCCATAGATCTATTAACCACAGACCAAAAGTACAAGACACCCCTGAAAAAGAAAGAAATTACAACCAGGTCCATGGGATGTCACAGATCCCCAACCTCCAAGATGGGCGGCACAGCGATTTGGTGTTGGGGCTGCCGCCGTCGTCACCATCGCGACCTCGATCCTGTGGAAGAATCAACATGGCATCCTCCTTGAGCCTCGCCACCAAGAGCGACACTGTCTCTCAGACCTCACGCCTTGACCATCGGATTTGGTCCCTCTGTTCCTCGGTACAACGGCACCCGCCAGCACAAATCCTAGGTTCGTGTCAGTCCTCCATCCAAGGTACAATGCCCTGTGAAGCGACGGCACCAACGCCGCGTTTGGCAATCCATCCGGTCACTTTGGTGAGGTTTCCATCTATCTTTTGTTGTTTTCATCTAACAATTTCCATTCAAACCAGAGCATACTATGGTCTGTAACTTTGTAAATTATCGTGCTTTTTTTGTTCGGGGACATGTTTTAGCAAAAGATTAACTAGAATATTGTATGGTTGTCAATATTTGGGTGAGAAGATAAATCTCTTGAGTAAATCTAAAGAGCATTCAGTTGGAAGGACAAGCAAAGTTCTGAATTTTCCTGAACGTGTTAAATATTTACAGGACTGAAGTTGTTGTAACGATTCTATTTTTAAACTCGTACGTTAAACCTGCCTGTATGGTTCTTTACATGCTAATTTTACTCTCTCGCTGTTATACAATTTGGGTGTGCAAATTAGTCACAATATACAGAGAAATTCATCAACAACGGGCTGTTGCAGCATCCAACCAAAATGTGCTCAAAGGAAGTGATAAAATACATTATTTTGCTAAGATTTCTTATTCGAAGTCATGCTAAATGATCTAGAAAAGATAGCTACCTACTAGCATTACTTTTAGGTGGATGAATGTAGTGTTGAACCTGGGAGATGAAAAAATTAAGGTAGCCCAATAAGATTAGCTTATTTAGACTAGAATTTGTAATTTGCAGTTGTTGGCTATTCCTCATATTTGGATGCTTCTGAATGCTATTGAAATATAAATGGAAAGCTTATTGGAGCCCATATATTTTTGCTTTGCAGTGCTAGAAGACAACAAGTGCCTAGGTCAAATTTGTGTCACCGCTTGTGGTAGGTCACCTTGTTTCTTGTCCTCTGTCTGGTAGTTGGTTATTTTTCTTCAATAGTAGTGACACAGTACCTTGTGTGTGTAGGGGAACATGACAGAAAACAAAAAAAATCGGTACAGCGAGCACGCCCAGGATCACTATGGAGATGGCATACAAGGTTTGATCTGATCATTACTGACTCGTAGCGCAGCGGAAGTAGAGTCGATGTAGATCGTCGCTGCAGATTCCCGCAGTTAGGATTTACAACCTCCCAACCGTGAGGATGTACTCCCTCGTCGGACAGCCCTTCGGGAGGCGGTCGGACAGTCCCCCGGACGATGTCACGGATAGCCCTTCGGGAGGACCCTCGAAGCTCGAACGGTAACTCAAACAGCCCTTCGGGAGGACCCTCGAACCGCCCCTCGGGCAAAAGATCGAACCTACGACCTCTCTATGGGGTTGCACACATACGGTGTCAGCTATCCAGTAGGGCTTCGCCGTCCAGAACTAGTTCCTGCCGGAACTCAGACAGCCTTTCGGCTTTATGAAACTATTTCGGTGGGAGGGAGAGAGAAGGTCAGATCATGCATGGCATTTGTATGAGAGTAAGGAGTGAGTGTGGAGAGTGCCTCTCCACCTCTATTTATAGAAAAACCCAAGGGGTAGGGTGGCACTTGAAATACCCAAAAAACCCATCATATGGAATTTCCAAAGGGCATAATGGGAAGGCTAGAGGAGCTCCCCTGTGAGGCCCCCCGACTCGACCGTGCACTAATCATACATGCAAATGTGCACGATCAAGCCTAGGGACTCACGGAAAGATATCACAACACAACTCTAGACACAAAAATAAAATAATACAAGCTTTATATTACAAGCCAGGGGCCTCGAGGGCTCGAATACATAAGCTCGAGTTACACAAGAGTCAGCGGAAGCATTAGTATCTGAGTACAGACATAATTAGACAAGGTCGCCTTAAGAAGGCTGAGCAAAACAACGACATCTGATCGAAAAGGCGCAGGCCTCCTGCCTGGGAGCCTCCTAAACTACCCCTGGTCGTCGGTCTCCACGTAGAAGTAGGCATCATCGAGGTAGAAGCAGTCGTCGACGGGATCAGCTGGCTCCGGGGGCTCCGTCATCTGATCACAGCAATCGGGTAGAGGGGAAAAAGGTAGCAAAGCAACCGTGAGTACTCATCCAAAGTATTCGCAAGACTTATATCAGAACTAAGCTAAGTATGCATCGGTATCAAAGGGAAGGGGCTGTATCTGTGGACTGGACTGCAGAAATTCCAGAATAGAGAGAAGGCCTAGCCTATCGAAGACTAGCATCTTCAACGTCTTGCAGCATTAGAAGAGTGCAGATTAGTAGTATATAATAAAGTAACAAGCATGTAGTAACAAAGCCTAGAGATCCTTCCTCGACTCCCTGTGAGAAAGCGATCCCGGAGCTTACAATTAAAGTAACATGTATACAGTTCAAGTTGTAGTAGATCGGGATACAACACTGAGCGTCCTGTCACCGTGGACACGGCTATTCGAATAGATAACTTCCCTGCAGGGGTGCACTACTGTTACCCAACATGCTCGATTAACTCTGGCCGGACACACTCTTCTCGGTCATGCCCGGCCTCGGCTGATCGACACGACGTAGTCCTACCAAGGCTCCGGAGAGAGGTCCCCGCCGGTCTACATCCTAAGTGCTCAGGGGTCTTGGGCCCATCGTCCTTTGCACTCCAGGTCGTTGTGTGCAGGGTGGATACCAGCGCCACCCCTCTCCTGGATGGCACGATCCGACCCGGCCACAATGCTGAACTGGACATCTAACAGAGCTTTCGGCTGATACATACGGCGCCGAGGGCCCCATTAAACCATTATCCCGCGTGGTGGTAGTGCGTATAGGCCAGTGGCCAACTCAGATCAAATATCCAAATCCGTTAAGCGTGTTATTAGTAACTCGCGGACATGAACAGGGATCAAGGCTCACCTCCGACACCCTGTCGCACCGACTTGGTAACCTGCGGTCCAACGACCAGGGACCAGGCCCACCTCTCTCCTAGGTGGTCTCCACCTGCCCTATCGTTCCGCCACAATAATCTCTCGCGGGTGCCCTCCTGGCCAACCCGACTTCCCAAAGAACTGAGTTGAAGGTCAAAGTACCCGTGTGTCCATAACATCAAGGGGGAACCCGAGGAATCACCCTCGTTGGATTCCCACTCGACGTATCCGTCAAGGTGAACTTGGAGGAATTACCCTCGAGGGGTTCACACTTGAGGGGTCGCACGACAGAGGCATCATCGGAGGTGGTGAAAGAGGAATCACCCTCGGTAACCCACAACCGATTAGTCACGCTACAGAGGTAACATCAGGAGTGAGGTAGGAGGTATCACCCTCGGCACTCGATAGTAGCTCTGCAGAGTCGTACAACTAAGGGAGTGTGCGGTGCTGTGTTCGGTCTCTGTACATCGATCACGCTGATCGAGTCACTGGTGGTAAAGCATGTCAACAAAGACAAGGGTGTGTGGCCATTGATGGATCACTAACCAGCCTATGCTAAGTATTTAGGACAACAGGTAAAGTATCAACAACAGGTTACAAAATCAGGCTATGCATCAGAATAGGAGCAATCAAATACAGTAACAAATCCTAATGCAAGCATGTGAGAGAAAGAATGGGCGATATAGGAATGATCAAGGGGTTTTTGCTTGCCTGGTTGCTCTGCAGGCGAAAAGGAATCTACAACGGTGTAGTCGATCCCCAGTTCGTCAGCGGTCTCGGAGTCTACCGGAGAAGAAGAGGGGGAAGAAACAGATAAATACAAGCTTACAAATGCAACCACTATGCATGACATGCCTAAATAATATGCAGGGGTGATATACTGCATCTCTGAATATTTTAGATGTTTTAGGAATTTATTTGGAATTATTTACCGGAGGTCAGGCACTATTCATCTATCGGAAACAGGCAAAAAGTTTCATGTTCACCTACTTAGAGGGTTCTAACATGAGTGCAGATGACATATTCGGATTCGTCTTATTTTTCTGATCATTTTTCATATATAAATTATTTTCATCCGAGTTACGGATTATTTTCTATTATTTTTCAAAGTTTTAATCATTTTTTGAAATTTTTGGAATTTAATTTAATTTCGAAATTAAAATAGGAAAATGCTAAATGCACCTAGCACAGTGTACACAGAAGTGTACACAGTGGCTGACAGGTGGGGCCAGTTGACTAAGTCAACTGCCCAGTCAGCACCCAGTCAGCAGAGGCTGACATGTGGGTCTAGCCTGCTGAGTCAGCAGCTGACTGGGTCAACCCTATCCACTGTAACAGTGCCAGAAGCCCCACATGTCATACTCAGCAGGGTTAAACAGGGTTAATTTAATCCTAATTGGTTTAGTTAGCGGGTGGGGCCCCACTGTCATTGACACAAATTATTTTTAACAGAGTTTAATTACTTTACTTAGCTAGATGGGGTCCACTGTCAGTGTATTTAACTTAATTATTTGCTACAGTACTGAGGGCCCCCAGGTCAGTCTCATATTTTTAATCAAACCTTTTTTTAATAGAGGGCCCCACTAGTCAGTGGCTGATTAGGGCTAGGGTTAGTTTAATTAGGGGTTAGGCCCTAACCTAACCAGCTGACGGCCGGGGCCCACTGGTTTAAACCAGGGCGCGCCGGCGGCGAGGCCAGACGCGGCGGAGGTGGCTGGAAATTGGTCTCCGGCGACCATTCGTCGCGGGGTTTGGTCCTACGGCGTCAGCGTGCTGCCGCGCATCTAGTGCCGCAAGCGGCTGGAGCTGGGGGTGGCCGAAACGACGGCAACGTCGAGCTCCCGCGGCGGCAAAGGGCGGCGCTGCGACGGATCGATGCCTACTGGCATGGGGAGGAGCTAGGGGAGGTCAGGGAGGGCCGGGGCTCACAGCGGAAGCGGCGGGGTGCTCGGGGGAGCTGGAGGAGGTCGAGGTCGAGCGGATCGATGACGATGCCACGGCGGCCGTAGCGGAGGGAGACGGTCGATGGCGACGTTGTGATGCGGCCCCGGTTGATCTGGCGCTCGCAGTCGACGCAGACGATGGCGAGGGTCCTCCTGGACATCGGTAGACGACGCGGGGAGGCCGGTGGCCACGCGGACGAGCAGCGGCGGTGACGGTTGCGCTCGGGGAGGAGCCCCAGATCAAGAAGAGAGCGAGAGAGAGAATGAGAGGAGGCGCTAGGGTTCAGGGGGTCACGGGAGGGTCCTTATCCATCACTAGGGTGGGTGGATGGTCGACACGAGCGAGATCCGCGCATGGACGGCGTGCGGCCGCCCGGCCAGCGCCATGGCCTCTGCCTCGGCAGCAGGTGGACGAAAGGCCGGTGGGGCTGGGCTGGGCCACTCACTGTGCTGCTTAAGCCCAGTAGCACAGTGGTTTTCTTCTCTTTCCCTTTTTCTTTTTCTGTTTTGTTTTCTAGCCTCTGTTTTGCATTTCTTTTTAATACTAAATGAATTTAGTTGGCTATGAAATTTGACACACAAACCTTAGGCAACATTTTGAGCTAGCACAAGAAGTCTCAATTTATTGTGGGTAGTTTAACTATTTAATTAAATTGAAATGGCTTAATATAATGCTGTTGGTCCACTGTTTTAATTTCTAGGGGCATTTTGGGAATTCCAAATAATGTTGGTTTTTATTTTTATAATAGCTTTGAGAATTTTTGCAATATTACGAACTATTTTGTTTAATTATTTGAAGAAGTAATAATTTGACTTGCATTTGGATTTTGAATTTGAACTTGAAGTTGGATTATTTTCTAAATGCAATTTATTTAGGATGATCCTGATGACATGGCTAATTAATTAGCTTAATGACAGGGTTGAGATCTGGGGATGTTACATCCCCTTGTGGCCGGCCACACCAAGTGGGCCCCCCATGAGGGGCTCCCATCCATCCATGTCATCCCCAAGATATTTTCGGACAAAGCCCAAAAAGGTGGCTTTCCATAAAGTAATCATAAAGTGCTTTTTCACTATTCATGAACCAAATTTTCCGCGATCGATAAATCCGAAAATATTTCTGTGGGTCTTAGAATAATTCCAGTACCCACTAAAATAATTCTGGACGCGTTCTGAAACATTTTTAGATCAATGATTTTCATCAGCGAGAAGCAACCAAAGCGGTTCCGGCAGCTCCGGAACATTTCCGGTTTTTTCCCCGAAAAAATCCCAGAAATTCCCAGAACAATTCTGGCACCCTCCAAGAATTTCCAGGCATGTGCTGAAACCAATTTGACTTAATGGTATACTCCGAAACAACTTTTCAGATTTCCCGAAACTCTTCCGGTGTTCTCTCTCCATAACTCTTGCGTTGTCTCCGAAACTTTTCCGGTGACTTTCTCTCAGACTCCCTGTCTAGTATTCAGCAGATAGATGACCCTTAAGCGTGTGACCGTATAGGTTCGGTGAAGTATAGACATGACCGGAACACTTTCCGATCAATGATCAACATGGGAGCCGTGGACACCCATATTGACCCCTATACCCACATGAATAAATATTCGAGTGAACCTCCGGTTGCCGTGTGCTATTCCTGTTGCTTCGCGATATGTTACAAACACCCGAGGTGAGATTTATCTGCATCCCCGTGGATCAACAACTTGTCCACTATGCCAGTTACCTCGTTACCGGTTTTGTACTCTTTTCTCGTTTCCATGTTCCGGCATCCCTGTGATCAAATCACATTGTGTCTGGCCAGACGATGATGGATACCGTAACACCGAGAGGGCCCGAGAATATCTCTCCATCGTCGGAGGAGCAAATCCCAATCTTGAGCTATCTCGTTCCTTGTTATGCTTTTCCGTGAACCCGTAAGCCGCCGTAATAACCACCCAGTTACGAATGACGTTTAACAAACCCCAAAGTCCACGAAGAAAGAATGAAGGAACGCGACATTCTCATGGTCTAAGAAATTATGCAAACATTAACTTTCTCTGTGTTATAAACCATTAACTTGTGACGAATGTATCTCATAGCATAACATCAATTTGGGTCGATTCAACACAAGTGTTCTTCTAACATTGTGCCCTCAAAATTGCCGGCATAGTCATGCCCAAGATCAGGAAAACAGGATCATCATACAATACTTGAACCAGTCTTAGAGGCATGACTAGGAATACATTTTACCGTTTATTATACCACACGTGCACATGAGTTTCCCTCCGAGCCTCGTGGATATTGTAGACTCGAGAATCATTGCAGTTATAGCATGGAACATAAACATTCATTACAAACTTGGAGATACAAAATAACTGTTATTACTGCCTCTAGGGCATATCTCCTACAGACTCCCACTTGCACTAGAGTCATAATCCAGTTACATGGCTTCCCTAACACCAATGGCTATCCGGTGCTGCTCATGCTTTGCTCGTGGTAGAGGCTTTGTCATCGGGTCTGACACGTTCAGATCCGTGTGAACTTTGCGTACTTTCACTAAACCCGCTTCGACATGATGTTGAATGAGTTTATATTTGCGTTCAATATGTTTTGTCTTATGGTGCGAAGATGGCTCCCTAGCCCGAGCCACGGCGCCACTATTATCACAATTGATCTCCACCGGGTCCAGCGCACTTGGAACCACACCAAGGTCTTCAAGAAACTGCTTGATCCAGACAGCCTCCTTGAAGGCTTCTGAAGCTGCAACATATTCTGCCTCCGTCGTAGAATCCGCCACTGTCTTTTGTTTGGAACTTTTCCAATCAACTGCGCCACCGTTCAATATGAAAACATAACCTGATTGAGATTTGAAGTCATCTGGGTCAGTCATGAAGCCTGCATCAGTGTAACCACTTACAATGAGCTCTTCATCACCTCCGTATACAAGGAGTAAATCCTTGGTCCTTCTGAGGTACTTAAGAATATTTTTGACTGCGGCCCAGTGTTCCAATCCTGGATCACTTTGGTACCGGCTGCTAACACTTAGCGCATAGGAAACATCCGGTCTTGTACATAGCATGGCATACATAATAAAACCAACTACCGAAGCATATGGAACATCATTCATTTGTACTCGCTCATCGAGAGTCCGAGGACACTGATTCTTGCAAAGCACTGTGCCAGGTGACATGGGGAGTAGGCCTTTCTTGGAGTTCTCCATGTTGAACCTTTTCAACACCTTGTCAATGTACGTGCTTTGGCTAAGCGCTATCAGGCGTTTTGATCTATCTCTATAGATTCTGATGCCCCATACATATGCCTCTTTGCCTAAGTCTTTCATTGAAAAATTCTTTTTCAATGAGTCTTTTATTTCGCTAAGAAAAATTCACGTCATTTCCAATCAACAATATGTCATCCACATACAAGATTAGAAATGCTTTTGCGCTCCCACTAAACTTCTTGTAAATACAAGATTCTTCGTCATTCCTGATGAAGCCAAACTCTTCAACTACTTCATCAAAATGAATGTTCCATCTCCTTGACGCTTGCTTCAGACCATAAATGGCCTTCTGAAGTCTGCATACCTTTCCATCATCCTTATGAACGACAAAACCTTCAGGCTGTATCATGTATACATCTTCTTTGAGATTTCCATTTAGGAAAGCCGTTTTGACATCCATCTGCCATATTTCATAATCGAAATATGCAGCAATTGCTAGTAATATCCGAACAGACTTAAGTATAGCTACGGGCGAGAAAGTCTCGTCGTAGTGCACTCCTGGAACTTGCGTGAACCCTTTCGCGATAAGTCTAGCTTTATGGATAGTAATGTTACCATCCGCGTCTGTCTTTTTTTTGAAAATCCATTTACAACCAATAGGCTTTACGCCTTCTGAAAGTTCTACCAAGTTCCAAACTTGATTTTCGTACATGGATTCCATTTCGGATTTCATGGCCTTGTGCCATTCCCTTGAGCTGGGCCCCGCAATCGCTTCCTTATAGTGCGCAGGTTCATCGTCTTCAAGGATGAAGATTTCGTTATGAAACTACTCAGGTGGCTGGATAGCCCTACCTGATCTGCGCGGTTTAGTTACAACATTGTCTGAAGTTTTCGCATCACATGCGAGAACTTCCGACTCGGTTGTAGGGATAATTTGTGAAATTTCTTCCGGTTCCTTAGCCATTACATTGGTTGCCAAAGATTCACAAATCTCATCAAACTGTACTGTCCTCCCACTTAATTCTTTAACGAGAAACTCTTTCTCGAGAAAGACTCCGTTTTTAGCAACAAAAACTTTGCACTCGGAGGGTTGGTAAAAAGAATACCCAACTGAATCTTTTGGATAACCTACAAAGTAACATTTGTCTGATCTGGGATCGAGTTTGCTTGGTTGTAAACGTTTTACATATGTTTCACAACCCCAGATTTTGAGATGTGACAAATTGGGTTTCTTCCCATGCCATAACTCGTATGGTGTCGTCTCAACAGACTTAGACGGTGCTTTGTTTAATGTATAAGCGGCAGTGAGTAGTGCGTGACCCCAAAAAGATATTGACAGATCTAAGAGACATCATCGACCTTACCATGTCTAACAGGGTTCGGTTATGTCGTTCCGACATTCCGTTTCGCTGTAGATTTCCGGGAGGCGTAAGCTGTGAAACGATTCCACGGTTACTTAGATGTTGACTAAACTCATGACTAAGATATTCGCCCCCGCGATCTGATCGCAGAAACTTAATCCTTTTGTTACGATGATTTTCTATCTCATTCTGAAATTCTTTGAACTTTTCAAAAGTTTCCGACTTATGCTTCATCAAGTAGATATATCCATACCTAATTAAATCGTCAGTAAAAGTCATGAAGTAGAAATACCCACCTCGTGCGGTTGTGCTCATCGGACCACATGCATCACTATGTATTATTTCCAATAATTCACCCGCCCGTTCAGGATGACCCGTGAACGGCGTCTTGGTCATCTTCCCCATCAGGCAAGCTTCACATGTGTCAAATGATTCAAAATCAAAAGACGGTAAAACTCCATCTTTATGGAGTTTTTGCATGCGTTTCTTTCCGATGTGGCCAAGGCAACAATGCCACAAGAATGTGGTGGTGGTATCAGCCTTCTTAAGACGTTTAGCATTCACGTTAAAGACATCATTTCCACATTCAAGATTTAGTATGAAAAGGCCCCCAACAATGGGTGCAAATCCATAAAACACTAGTAGAATGCCCGTGCGTTGCCACGGGCTATTTAGATTTTGTTAAACTTTAATGCATATCAAATTTCACCAAAATATAGCCTACAACAAAATGCATTTATGATCTATAATTTCATATGTAGAATATCTATGTTTTTAGATATTAGAATAAAAATTAAAATATGCTCATATGCAATATATACACACACAAGCGACCAGTGGTGGAGCTTGGGCTCAAATCATGGGCCATTTTTAGTGTACAAATTGGTCTAATTTTGGTCTAATTCAGAGATATATACACATGTTTTAGTATGCTGGGGGTCCACTGCCCAGGTTGGCCCCCATGAAGCTCCACCACTCCAAGCGACCACGTGAACGTTTTTAGTCGAGCGAGTCATATCATTTCTTTTTCATACTGAGAGTCAAATTTTAATGGGCTATAAATTGTAGTATTAGTAATAGGTTTTTTCTTTGAGCAACAAATTGTAGTAGGCTCGTAACACTTTTGGTTTACATTCCAAAAATAACGTGTTAGGCTAACAACCGCTCCTTTTCTCAAAGGAAAAAAACGACCAGTTTCCTCATAGCATCTACAGTCAAGCACCCCAAACCGTCCCAAATGCCCGGGCGGACTGCCTGGTCACTGACCGGTCGTGGAAAACCGCCCCAGCCGGGCGTCTTAAACCGTCCTCAAACGTCCGGGCTATCCGGTGCCCCTTATATTCGGTCTTCCCCTCTCCGTCCACTCCAGTTCCGATCCCCTCCGAACCCATTCGATGTCCGGTCACCGAAGCAACGCTGTCTCCGGTGGGGAATCCGGCTCCGACGACGATTGGGCGAGCCTGCTGCGTGAAGCGGAGCCCGACGATGTGGAGGAGGTCGCCCTCCTCATCGTGTTGAGGCGTTCACGGCTCGACCAAGGCGGATCCAACAGCGTCGGATCTAGTTCGTCAGCGCCCGGCGCCCGTCGACATAGCGCCAGTGACGTTGTCGGCCCGTCCCACCCGGCACGCAGCTCCGGTCGCTCCCCTCCGCTCCTTCAGGTACGCCGCCCACCATAACCCTCTGCTCCGAAAGTGGTACCCGGCCACCGTTGGGTCCTCTTGCCCGCGCCGGGGCCGGCGCGCACGAGGACGCCCGAGTCTGAGGCACGAGCAGCCCGACGCGAGCGGTAACGGGCGATGGAGAGGGCAGCGGCGGGGGAGGCATTGTCCGCGCTCCTCGCGTCGTTGCTCCACCGCTCTCTCACGACGGCGAAGACGGATGCGCGGCGCCTCCGCCGCAAGAATGCCAAGGCGCTCTGACTCGCCATCGAGTTGCCGGAGCGCGAGGCAAACAAGGAGGCGGCGGCTAAGGGGAAGACGGCCCGCCATGAGAAGGAGCAGGACCACCTGCTTCGTAGGCTGTCGGGCAAAAGGTGCAGCTCCGACTCCGACCTGACGGACGGCTCCACCTCCAGCTCGAACGATGACGCACTTCCACACACCGACGCCTACATGGAGGAGGGGCACAGTCGCCCCGACGACTGGAAGGGGAAGGGGCCGGCGAGGAAATGGTGATTTCCTCCGCCCTTCCTCGTTTTATTTTTGTTTTATCTATGTTCTAAGTATTTGTAGTATGAATCTGCACTGTCCGCTGATGAACCTTCGATGAACTATGTGCTTTTGTCCGGTGATTCAATGATGATCCGGCTAGTTGATCGTGTTTACGTAGCATTGCATGGGTCACATGGGTTTGAGATTTTGGATATGAGGTACGCGGGTGTGAAAGCCATTATATGAGGCATGACCGGTAGTGCCCGCGGACGCGCAGAGACACGTCCGCAAGTCTGAGCGGACGAATTTGCCGGTTGCAGATGCTCTCGTCTCTCACCGCACTCACAACACAAGCTCTGCTTGTTTCCATCAATAAAAAAACAAGTTCTGCTCACAGCCTCACACTTCCATCTCACCTCGCCACCGCCTGCTCTCCCTGCCACGTCTTCTCTGTGTAGCCTCCCCTCCCTTTCACGACGTCGTCTGTTGCGATCAATGAAGCCTATCAATTTAACTTGCCGTGGTGCGAGCGGGAGTCGACAAGAGATGAATCATCAACCAGCCAAGATCAGAAAGAGCACGGAAGACAAGAGTCAAGATTAGGGAGTGCTTGTTAGGTTTAATCTTGACTAGATTAATTAGTTTGATTGTGTCCAAGTTAGACATGCAGCGTGAGTCTGGTTTGAGTCCGGTTTCATATACGTGTGTATACTAGGAGTCATGTACGTATAGGGCTAGAAGTCAAGTCTGAGTCCGTGTAGTTTACAAGCTCCGGACGGCTTGGTGCGTGTAGGGTAGCTCCTATATATACTTGAGCCTGTCGTGAGATTTGTACCGGGCAGAAAACAGAAAATCAATAAAGAGGATAAAATTAGGGCACGACAAGGGCCCTTGGCTACAAAAGTTTTTGTGTGCGTGTTTGTCGTACTGTGATGTGATCGACCTGTGGGAGTAGTTCCAACAATTGGTATCTAGAGCAAGGTTGAGGTGAAGCTGTGCTTGCCCCGGGGTGGCGACCTGACTAGCACCTCGGGGCGGGCGATACAATCGCTGGTGTAGCGACGAGGAAGAGCGGGCCATGGAGTCGCTGGGTGGTGCAGCGACGGGGAGGATTGAGTAATTGTCGTTCGACGGAGCGACATGGAGGGAGACGGCGGGCTGTCGTCGGCAAGGTGGTGGAAGATGATCGTTGATGGGAGCTGTGGTGCCGAGGTGCGGTGCCGGAAAGTCGTCAAGATCATCGTCCGGGGGAGTCAAGGAGTCGTGTGAGTTAGCACGTGTCGGTCGACGTCGTGTCAATCAGTCGTCGTCGTCATGTCCAAGTGCTTGTTTCTGTGAGGATCAGTTGAAGATGAAGCGTGTCACATTCGATGGGCTGTCTGGTGTGGTGTAGCACCAAGGACGAAGACGTGAAGTGGAGATCAAGCTCAAGCGTGTAGTGGGACGAGGACCAGTGAAGGTGAGCCTCTTCAATGAGGCCATGTCTCTACGTGAGGCTGGAGTGCATGGTGTAGTGCACGGGGTGGTGTGATCCACAAGGAGCCGGCATGTATCTCGCTAGGGTGGATGGTGAAGTCCACCGGGTGGTGTATTCTATAGGTTACTAGCGAGGCTGGGTAGTCCAAGGCATATTTGAGGTGATCCGTAAATTCGCCAAGTTGAAATTGGGGAGAGATTGTTGCGATCAATGAAGCCTATCAATTTAACTTGCCGTGGTGCGAGCGGGAGTCGACAAGAGATGAATCATCAACCAGCCAAGATCAGAAAGAGCACGGAAGACAAGAGTCAAGATTAGGGAGTGCTTGTTAGGTTTAATCTTGACTAGATTAATTAGTTTGATCGTGTCCAAGTTAGACATGCAGCGTGAGTCTGGTTTGAGTCCGGTTTCATATACGTGTGTATACTAGGAGTCATGTACGTATAGGGCTAGAAGTCAAGTCTGAGTCCGTGTAGTTTACAAGCTCCGGACGGCTTGGTGCGTGTAGGGTACCTCCTATATATACTTGAGCCTGTCGTGAGATTTGTACCGGGCAAAAAACAGAAAATCAATAAAGAGGATAAAATTAGGGCACGACAAGGACCCTTGGTTACAAAAGTTTTTGTGTGCGTGTTTGTCGTACTGT
This sequence comes from Elymus sibiricus, assembly GCA_039707655.1. Lineage (NCBI taxonomy): Eukaryota > Viridiplantae > Streptophyta > Magnoliopsida > Poales > Poaceae > Elymus > Elymus sibiricus. The sequence goes on from CM077666.1 coordinate 470,015,427, forward strand.
GATGTGATCGACCTGTGGGAGTAGTTCCAACATCGTCCGCCACCTCCCCTGCCCCGGCAAGGCGTCGCCCGCCTTCTTTCCCCTCCACGACTGTACGCCACACGCAACCACGGTCTCGCGCCGCATGGTCGTAACCGAGCTTCCCAATCTCCAGCTACCTTCTGTCGGCCCTTCCCTCGGCAATCGCCTCTCTTTCTCTCCCTCTGTAGGCACCGGTGCTCCCCTCCATCGGCGGCGCCCCTGCTGCCCCCCTTCCTCGACGACGCCCCCTTGCTTCTCCCCTCCCTCGCAGGCGCCCCCCTGCTGCTCCCCTCCCTTCAGCGGCATCGGCTGCTACTTCCCTCCCTCAGCTCTTCATGTTGGAGCTCCCCTCTTTCGCGCATCTCTGATCTGGTCCCTCTGGCCGCCGGATCCAGATGGGAGGGGCAAAGGCCGTCTGTCGGGTCTGACCGCCCATGCCGTCGGCGTCAGGATGTTGGTGGGGCAACCTCGGGCAGAGCGGAGGAAGGAAACAGGTAATCTCTGATTTGAGATCGATTAGAACTCACACACGCTTATATTGTGAAGCTAATGGGGTAGAATCATATCTAACCCTGTTAAAGATTGGTACACAATTAGGATTTCTAGGAGTAAGGTATTCGTCAGTTTTATCTGTCCAAATTCCTCGGATGCTTTGTTTGTTTGTGGAATCTAGAAATATGAACCTTTAATAGTAGAGATACTCTATCTTTGATTTTGCAATTTGTCAACTCATTAGTTCTGCTATTTGCTTCAGTTGAAACCAAAAATATATCTTTACTATTTGCTTCAGTAGTAGGTGATGCAGCAGCGGTGAAGGCGCTGGTTGTGCTCGGGTGCATGCAGGTGCAGAAGGGCACGTTCCTTGACGTGCTGCCATGGACGACTTGTTGGGGTCGGTAGGGAAGAGGTTGGAATCTGTTGCTTGTGTGCGTGTGTATGCAGTCGCCTGGAATATGTTTCTTGTGTGCACGAGGTTATAAAAATGTAGAAATTATGCATAATCCCTTCAAGCTGTCATGTTTCCTAGAAACTTGAATCAATTGTTTTTGAGTTTTAACGGCATTTACCCTGACATTTTCTCTGTACGAAGTCATGATGTGGTCATTAACAATCATGCAGATGAAACAAGTATTGTTTACTACAGCGTGGCTATTGTTGACTGCATTCAAGTGTAATGTCAAGCACTGTGCTCTATTATCATTTTTGATGTGTTCTTCCTATTCACATGGATACATCAGTACATCATATCATATTGTGGTAGGTCACTTTTCTGTATTGAAAAGCTAGGAATTGTGCACTGGTGAACATGCTACTGCCTGCAATTCCCTTTTTATCATCTAAATGTCCAAATGATATGTCTTACTTTTGGCAGGTCAAACCAGAGGCAATGCACAGCGATAGAGTCATGGTCCAAACCCTACACAACACCCACATGCCATGACCATCGTCATTTTGTTGGTCGAGCGGACGTAGCGGCTACTGCTCAAACACAGAAGCAAATGTGTGAGGTCTTATTAACCTTGTTGAATTCTGAAACCTTCCACGTCTATATATTAACTTTTCTTGTGACTCCAGTGTTTGAATTAGTAAGGTACAACAGCTATTGGCTGCATTAGTTGATCCATCTAATATAGAATCGATACTTTATGTTGCCCCTCATTCCCCCCTATTTTGATCACATAATTAAGTAGAAACTCTTCTTGGGTGTATCTTTCCAAACTGACATAATAAATTTAAGCTAAGGGCTACACTTGCTAATATGAGAATTAGAACTGAGAGTTATGCATAAAAGGTTCTTGTGGTCTTTTTTCCAGTGAATCATCTCAGGTGCCTGTTCATGTTACTTTGATTTCAAATGATGTTGTACATCCCTTGTCTTGAATGAATGATAAGAGGGCTAGCTTGGTATCGAGCTTAGATAAATGCTCCTTTCTAGAAGAAGTGAATATTAGAATATGACCATCTCTTTCTTAATGATGTGTGCCTTGTATTTCCATTTTGCTTTGTGAAATATCAATTCAGGGAACAAAAGGAAAGCATGATAATTATTCTTTTTTGACTTTATATTACATATCTCCAAGGTCCTATTTTTTGCTTGGTATGGGTAGTCATTATGCTTGGGCTCATGACCATGATTAATCTATAGCATGGTTTAGGGTGACCTATTTAACATAATAGTGCTATATGTTTGCATTTCTTGAACTGTCAGTAGGAACCTATATGCTGCCAAATATTTGCTACCGAAGTTTTTAGACAGTCAATTGCTTTCGTCCCATCCAACTATCATGCAATCTGACTTTAGATGACTGATTGTTTTTCAGGGTGAATTGAGTTGAGATCTTTGAGCAAAGCATTGTGATTTTGTAGCTGCAGTGGTGCTATTCTTTATCATTTGGTATGTCATTACCTCCTACCTACTTGAATTTCTCTATTCCCAATTCACAGGATTTTTACTTTTTGACAGTTCCCTAAATGATTATACACAACTCTGATAACACATGCCACCCAGTTTTTGTTCTCTATGAGAACTGAGAAGTACATATGCACGTATACGACAGATAGGCTCATATGGATGTCTTTGGACGACATATAGGGAGAACGATAGGATCAAATGGAAGTCTGTGTCACAAACAAAAACATACGACATGTACACTGTTCTTTCGTAGTACATGGCATGTGTACAATGTTAAGGGGGGGTTACATTTGGTGCTAAGATAGAAGAAAGGCTTAGTTAAGCTTCACATGCTTAGGTTTTCTTCTCTTTTGATATGTCTGTTTCGTTATGCTAACTATAAATTATTTTGCGGCACCCATTGGATGGTTTAAAGATAGCTAAAACGATAAAATTATTAAAAGGATGATGTGTCCACTTTGCCACTAACTCGGGCAGCGCTAGGGATGCACATATGCTTTTATGGTTTTAATTATCTCATTATCCCCAGACCCTAGAATGAGTAAAAGCCATTTTCGTTCAAACTTCAGGCTCCTTTTCAGAACCATCTAATGCTTTTTGCTTGGTTGCAATGGATCGTCGTTTAGCAAAAACACTTGCAGAAAATCTCTTGTCAACTGATAGATCCCTGAACTTCAGATATTGCAAAAACAGTTGCAGAAAATCTTTAGATTTGGAGAAGAGAAAGGAAGAGCTCTAAAGCTGAACAAGGATCGTCGTTCAGCACAGGTGAATAACTCTTACGCTGGGTCGTGTCCTTCACTTCATATTTTGTTTCTTCTGGTGATCATTTCCCCCCTCCAGTACACATTGTTTCATCTGTACATAACCATTGATCTTGTACTCGTATGAACAGGGCAATGGTGCTGACTGCTACTTGTAGCTTGCGTTGGTATTATCCCCGAAGAGGAAGGGATGATGCAGCACATCAGAGGTAAGTATTTCCCTCAGTTATGAAATCAAGATTATCAATCCAGTAGAAGAACCACGCAACACCTCGTTAGCAGTACCTACAGACAAACAACAAATCCTTGCACTCAACGCAAATGATGGGTTGTTAATCCCTCGGCGGTCAATTACAAGATTAAATTATATGTGATAGATAGATAGATAGATAGAAACAAAAATACAAAAAAAAATAAAAATAAAGAAAAGGTGCAGCAATATTTTTAGGGTTTTTGTAATTGATTTAGATAGACCCGGGGACATAGTTTTCACTAGAGGCTTCTCTCAAGAAATTAGCATACGATGGGTAGACAAATTACTGTTGGGCAATTGATAGAAAAGCAAATAATTCTGACGATATCCAAGGCAATGATCATGTATATAGGCATCACGTTCGAGACAAGTATACCGACTCCTGCCTGCATCTACTACTATTACTCCACACATCGATCGTTATCCAGCATGCATCTAGTGTATTAAGTCCATAAAGAACGGAGTAACGCCTTAAGAACGATGACATGATGTAGACAAGATAAACTCACGTATGAATAAACCCCATCTTTTAACCCTTAATAGCAATGACACATACGTGTCATGTTCCTTTCTTTCACTGGGATTGAGCACCGCAAGATTGAACCCATTACAAAGCACTTTTTGCCATGGCAAGATAAATCAATCTAGTTGCCAAACCAAATCAATAGATCGGAGAAAAATACGAAACTATAATAATCATGCATAAAAAAGATCAGAGAAGACTCAAATAATATTCATGGATTATCTGATCATAAACTCACAATTCATCGGATCTCAACAAACACACCCAAAAAATGATTACATCGGATAGAACTCCAAGAACATCGAGGAGAACATTTTATTGAAGATCAAAAAAGAGAAGAAGCCATCTAGCTACTAACTATGGACCCGAAGGTCTGTGATAAACTACTCACGCATCATCGGAAGGGCGGCAAGGTTGATGTAGAGCCCTTCCGTGATCGATTTCCCCTCCGGCGGAGTACCGGAGAAGGCCTTCAGATGGGATGTCTCGAGAACAGAAACTTGCGGCGGCGGAAAAAGTATTTCGTGGACTCCCCTAAGGGTTTCTGATTTTTTTTGGAATTTATAGTGGTGGAATTAGGTCAAACGGAGCTCTGTGGGCCCCACGAGGTACCAGGGCGCGCCCTGGTGCCTCGTGGGCATCCCTTGAGGCTTCTGGCCTTCTTCCGAAGCTTCTAATGTTTATCTTGTTCAGAAAAAATTGTTAAAAAAGTTTCGTGGCATTTGGACTTCGTTTGGTATTGATTTTCTGTAAAATAAAAACAGGGCAGAAAACAGCAACTCGCACTGGGCACTAGGTTAATAGGTTAGTCTCCAAAAATGATATATAATTGTTGTAAATGTATATAAAAACATTCAAGATTGATAATATAACAGCATGAAACAATAAAAAATTATAGATACGTTGGAGATGTATCAGCATCACCATCCTTAATTCCTGCTCGTCCTCGAGTAGGTAAATAATAAAAACCGAATTTTTGATATGGAATGCTGCCTATCGTATTCATCATATATTCTTTTTTTATAGCATGAACATTGAACTTGAATGATTCAAAGCAATAATATATAGTTTGACATAAAGATATAAATACTCAAGCATGCTGACAAGCAACCATGTCTTTCAAAATATCAACGCTAAAGAAAGTTATCCTCAGTCCATTATGCTCAATCATTGATCCATTCATGAACCACACTCAAATATTAGCTACATTCAATGCACAAGTATGACAATAGTGCTCTCTAGTTGGTGCTTTTGTAAGAGAAGATGGAGACTTAATAAAAATAAAAATTGCATAAAAGTAAATAGATAGGCCCTTCATAGAGGGAAGCAGAGATTTGTAAAATGTGACAGAGCTCAAAGCTGAAATTAAAGAGATAAAATATTTTGAGAGGCATGCTTTTCCTGTCAACGAAAACGATCGAGAATTCCCAATATTTTCCATACTAGACAAATCATATGCGGTTTCCAAACAGAAAGTAAAGTTTATTTTCTTTCCACCATTTCTTTCACAATCCATGACTAGCCGTATCCACGGGTGTCCTCCATACCATCACTTTTCAAGAAATTTTGTTGTTATTATTTTTGATTTCATTGTGGGAATGGGCATCCCTATTATCAGCCACTATCTCGTGCAATGACAAGTGAATAAACACTCAGCGTGAGAATAACACACCTAGCATGGAAAATAATGACCATCCCCTCCCGTTTCATGAGCGTTACGGGCACACAAAAAGGAAAAATTATTTTGAAAATTAGAGTTGGCACACGCAAATTTACTTGTAACGGCATTGAAATACCGCATATAGGTAGATATAGTGGACTCATTTGGCATAACTTGGGTTTAAGGATTTTGGATGCACAAGCAGTATTTTCGCTTAGTACAAATGCAGGCTAGCAAATAGATTGAGAAGCAACCAACCAAAAAGCAAAAACGGTCATAAACATGCATTGAACATAACTAACACCGAATAATGCAGCATAAGTAGGATATAATTTTGTTGCATAACTATTGACTTGATGTGCATGCATAGAGAATCACAAACCTTAACACTAATATTCTTACTAAATCACAATTACTCACTAACATGACTCACATATTATCATTTCCATATCGCAAAACTATTGCAAGGAATCACACTTATCATATCCAATGATCTATATGAAAGTTTTTATTATATCCCTCTTGAATATTCATCACTTTAGGACCAAATTCAAATCTTGTGCAAATTATCGTTACTATCAACTCTCAAAAAGATTTAAGTGAAACATGAGAGTGCAAATATTTTCTTCAAAATTTTAATCTTATCAATTCTCAAAATAATATAAGTGAAACATAAGAGTTTATTTCTTCAAAATATAGTCACCACCATGCTAAAAAAGATTTAAGTGAAGCACTAGAGCAACTGCCTAGCTCAAAAAATTTAAGTGAAGCACATAGAGTATTCTAACAAATGATGATAAACGTGTGGCTCTCTCAAAATAGATGTGTTCAGTAAGGATGATTGTGACAAACTAAAAAGTAAACAAAGCAAAGACTCATATAATACAAGACGCTTCAAGCAAAACTCAGATCATGTGACGAATAAAAATATAGCTTCAAGTAAAATTATCGATGGTTGGTAGAAGAAAGAGGGGATGCGTTCCGGGGCATCCCCAAGCTTAGACGCTTGAGTCTTCCTTAAATATTACCTTGGGGTGCCTCGGGCATCCCCAAGCTTAGGCTCTTGCCACTACTTATTCCTTCATCCATCATGATCTCACATAAACTTGAAAACTTCAATCACACAAAACTCAACAAAACCTTCGTGAGATCCGTTAGTATAACAAAATAAATCACTACTTTAAGTACTGTTGCAAACCCAGTCATATTTTATTTTTGCATTATACCTACTGTACTCTAACTTCACCATGGCTTATACCCCCCGATACAATCCATAGATTCATCAAAACAAGCAAGTAGTGCATCAAAAAACAGAATCTGTCAAAAACAGAATAGTCTGTAGCAATCTATTTAAAAGCCATACTTCTGTAACTCCAAAAATTCTGAAAAATTAGGACAACGTGGGAATTCATATACCAATACTGTGTAAAAATTTCAGATTTTTTTGACGCTCCAGTACAGAAACAAAATTCGGGCACTGGACGCAAAATTTTCTGTTTTACAAACATCATCAATTATACTGTCTTCCAAATCATCCCAAAGGCTTTACTTGGCACAAACACTGATTAAAAACATAAAAACTCAATCATACGAGTAGCATAATTGTGAAAACACACAATAACAAAAAAAAATATTTTATTCATTGGGTTGCCTCCCAACAAGCGCTATTGTTTTATACCCCTATCTAGGCATAATGCATAGTTTCAAGTGTTGTCATCTTTGGTTTTAGCCCTTGCCACTCCTATTTCACTTTCTTTGCCATTATCAATAATGTGTACTAGATGATCAAGCTTAGTGCAAAGGGTTTTTATTTCTTTCAAAACACAAAGAGAGATCTTTTGGTCTAAAGTATCAAACCTTCTAGATTGTGACACCGCATTGCTATTTATCATAGAGGTAAGATTAAATATTCCTCGAAAGTTAGAATCCATACTAGCCTTTACTTCCTTAATTTGCTCAGTTTGACGAGAGTATTCTAGAATAATAGATTCGATAGTTTCAGCTTTTGGTTGTCCAAATATATACTTTTCATCTTTTCGTAGGTTGCAAAGGCATCACCCCCAAGAAAATCGTTTTCAAATATAGAATCCAAGACACGTCTATGAGCAAGGGGTAGACCAACATAAAAACCTTTAAGGAATAATTTAAGGTGAAACTGATGCCTAGCATTTACTTGTATTTTTAATAATTTATCCCATGCTTCTTTTAAAGATTCGTCACCAAAATATTTAAAGTTTAAAATTCTTGGATCGTCCCCTAAGTACGGAGGGAAAGGCATAACGGGAATAGAACTAGCCATAACGATAAAGCAAGCAAGCAAACACGCGAAAAAGGCAAACGAAAAATATTTTTGTATTTTTGTAAAAACCTTTTAGAAGTGGGGGAGATGAAAACGAGAGGCAAATAAAGTAAATGCAAGGAGATGAGAGTTTATGGAATGGTACTTGATAGATGTTGATGACGCCTCCCCGGCAACGGCGCCAGAAATTCTTCCTGCTACTTGTAGTTTGCGTTGGTATTATCCTCGAAGAGAAAGGGATGATGCAACACAGCAGAGGTAAGTATTTCCCTTAGTTATGGAACCAAGGTTATCAATCTAGTAGGAGAACCACGCAACACGTCGTTAGCAGTACCTGCACACAAACAACAAATCCTTGCACACAACGCAAACGAGGGGTTGTCAATCCCTCGGCGGTCAATTACAAGATTAAATTATATGTGATAGATAGATAGATAGATTGAAACAAAAATACAAAATAAAATAAATAAAGAAAAAGTGCAGCAATATTTTTAGGGTTTTAGTAATTGATTTAAATAGACCCGGGGGCCATAGTTTTCACTAGAGGCTTCTCTCAAGAAATTAGCATACGGTGGGTAGACAAATTATTGTTGGACAATTGATACAAAAGCAAATAATCATGACGATATCTAAGGCAATGATCATGTATATATGCATCACGTCCGAGACAAGTAGACCGACTCCTGCCTGCATCTACTACTATTACTCCACACATCGACCACTATCCAGCATGCATCTAGTGTATTAAGTCCATAAAGAACGGAGTAACGCCTTAAGAACGATGACATGATGTAGACAAGATAAACTCACATATGAATAAACCCAATCTTTTTACCCTTAATAGCAACGATACATACGTGTCATGTCCCTTTCTGTCACTGGGATTGAGCACCGCAAGATCGAACCCATTACAAAGCACCTCTTCCCATGGCAAGATAAATCAATCTAGTTGGCCAAACCAAATCAATAGATCGGAGAAGAAATACGAAGTTATAATAATCATGCATAAAAGATATCAGAGAAGACTCAAATAATATTTATGGATAATCTGATCATAAACTCACAATTCATCGGATCCCAACAAACACACCGCAAAAAGTGATTACATCGGATAGAACTCCAAGAACATCGAGGAGAACATTGTATTGAAGATCAAAAGAGAGAAGGAGCCATCTAGCTACTAACTATGGACCCGAAGGTCTGTGGTAAATTACTCACGCATCATCGGAAGAGCAGCAAGGTTGATGTAGAGCCCCTCCGTGATCGATTCCCTCTCCGGCGGAGTACCGGAGAAGGCCTCCAGATGGGATCTCTCGAGAACAGAAACTTGCGGCGGCGGAAAAAGTATTTCGTGGACTCCCCTAAGGGTTTCTGATTTTTTTTTGAATTTATAGTGGTGGAATTAGGTCAAACGGAGCTCTGTGGGCCCCACGAGGTACCAGGGCGCGCCTGCCCCCCCCCAGGCGCGCCCTGGTGCCTCGTGGGCACCCCCTGGGGCTTCTGGCCTTCTCCCGAAGCTTCTAATGTTTATCTTGTCCAGAAAAAATTCTCCAAAAAGTTTCATGGCATTTGGACTTCGTTTGGTATTGATTTTCTGTAAAACAAAAACAGGGTAGAAAACAGCAACTGGCAATGGGCACTAGGTTAATAGGTTAGTCTTCAAAAATGATATATAATTGTTGTAAATGTATATATAAAAACATACAAGATTGATAATATAACAACATGGAACAATAAAAAATTATAGATACGTTGGAGACGTATCACTGACCTGTGGTTCACCTCCCATGGCAAACTTTGGCTCGCAAGGAGGAGGTCGTTGCCTGACCCGCCTGGAAGAAACGAATTGAACAGGTCGATGGGGATGGCTTCACCTAGGATGGCAAACTTTGGCTCGCAGCTAGGGGATCAGTCTTTTCTAGGGATCGTCCATCGGCCCGCCCAGAACCAACGAATTGAACAGGTCGATGTGGAGTTTCGGTTGTATACACGGAAAGACTACAGCCTTATCCGCGATATGATTTGTGTTATATATGGAATATATGTTATATATGGAAAAGAATCGTTATATATGGAATGGCGACTGAATAAAAAGTGGTGGGCCGCCGATTTATTTCGATTTGTGTTATATATGGAATATATGTTATGTGCAGAAGGAAAAGAATCGGAATGACGACTTTGTTGGTTGAATAAAAAGCGGTGGGCCACTGAGTTGTTTGGTTGTAAGAAAACCGCAGTAATAAAAATCGGTGGATCGGCAGGAGGGGGCTTCGGTGGGAGGGGGGATCGTTGGGGGAGCAAACGAACGAAACGATTGAGCGAACGAACGACCTACGTACTGAGACTTTAGGAGTAGAGATATCCTTACAATAAAGTGAACAACCATTGTTCTTAGACTTGTAAGAGTACCCATTGTATACTAAACATGATCAAGAGATAATGTTTCTACACAATGCCGGAACAAAATAACAGTTACTTAGTTCTAAGGTAAATCCTGAAGGGAGACGTAGAGGCATAATGCCGATGGCTTGAGCGGTGATCCCAGCGCCGTTCCCGATGCGCATCACGACTTCATTCTTTGCCAGCTTGCGCACCTTCTGAAGCCCCTGTATCGAGTTGCAAATGTGAGCAATTGATCCGGTATCAAATACCCAAGACTTAGAATTTTCGCTAGCAAGCAAAACGTCAATGACATTAACTTGTATAACAGTTATACCTTTTCTGGTTTTTCTGGACTTCTTATCTTCCAGATACTTCTTGGAGTTTATCTTCCAGTGTCCTGTGCCCTTGCAGTAGAAGCACTCAGTTTCATTCTTGGCTTTGCCCTTAGAGTTGCTTCGGGAGCCGGTCTTACCGGCGCCCTTGCCCTTCTTGGACTTGCCTTTCTTTTTGAAACCGGCGGTTTTATTCACAAGCAACACTTGCTTGCGATTTTTCCGCAGTCCTCTTTCCGCAGTTTTCAGCATGGCGAGCACCTCATTTGGTGTCTTCTCCATCCCACTCATGTTGTAGTTCATGATAAAACCGTCGTAAGACGGGGGGAGTGAAGAAAGCAACATGTCCATCATATGGGCTGGTGGAATTGGAAATTCCAGGGTTTTAAGCCTTTTAGCGTAGCCAATCATTTTGACCACGTGTTCGCCAACTGAACTGCCCTCAGCCATCTTGCAATCCATCACGGTCTTCATAATATCAAAATGTTCAGACCGTGCGGTTTCCTTGTACAGAGCATCCAATTCCTGGATCATATCACGGGCGTTATGGAATTCAAAACGTTTTTGAAGCTCTGGACTCATGCAAGCTAGCATGAGACACTGCACTAAGTTGTAATCATCATCCTTAGTGGCCCAGACATTTTGTTCATCTTTCGGGGCAGTTTCCGCCGGTTTAGCTGGAAGAGGAGTTTCAAGCACATACATTCTCTTAGCGCTCCTGAGGACAATCCTCAGGTTACGGACCCAGTCCGCATAGTTGTTTCCAGTCGCAGCTAACTTCTCTTTCTCTAACATCGGGCCTAAGTTGAACGCGGTGTTGCGAGCCATTTGATATACAACGGTAAACACAAGTTTCACTTAGACTTTGTTCATAATTAATTTGCACTAGTGAATAAACAATTTTATTCTAAGGTGCGCTCCCACTCAAATCAATATCTCTCAAAATTGATTATGAGTGATACAAGACCCGCATTTCAATTCAACGCCATTGATGTGGACATCACTGATGACGAGAATTTCAATCGGTAGCCAAACTTGCAAATCACATCTCTATTTGACTCTTGTTCATCTTTCGATGGGTGTGTTCCGAGCTCAGGACTATCCTGCCTGAACGTCAAAGACAACCAAGTGATCTTGCTGCGAGGTCTGACCTCACCCGCCTCATTCCTCTTGATTCGTTCGTACCCATGTGGACATGGCGCACCCCGAAAAGATACGAATTTCAGACGGTGCTACACTTGGGTGAACACTAACTACTTTGATATTTTAAGTGAGAGATCACCCTAAGAAAAAGCGACTACCGCGCAATCAAAAGGGTGCATCATAAGGGATAAACATCTCAGGCAATTCATAATAGCATGATATGGTATTGTCCTTTCGGGCGGAGAAGTCTTTAATTTCTTCGTCTTCGGCATTTGCGTCGGTGTTCACCTTCGCGAAGATTGCCACCACCTTGTTGATGCACCAGATAATATTGCTATCTCTATAGCTAACAAAATAAGTGCATTACTTAAGGTTGACACACAGGTCATTGAAGTGACAATCATATGGCTCCAGCCATCATGCCGAATCATGACACGCAGGTCATGTTAGTAAATTTACATCATATAGTCATCTCATACATAATCGAATTAATATGAGAACTGCTATACCACATCACATGCACATCCTGCAAAACCAAGTTAGACGCCTCTAATCGGTTTATGCAAAATTTTATTTTACGTGGCTTCTAAGGTTTTGACTTAAACTGCAGCTATCAACGTTTATCATCAAGTATGATTATTCAAGTCGCTAGATTAACTTTGCGGGGTTTATGAAACACGAGATAATAAAATCTCGAGCCCCATACTAAACTTCGTCATACGCATGACCCCCGTGCAGATCATATCTGCATTGCCCTTTCGTCTGCGAAATTTCATCTTTCTTTTAACTATGGTGGAACCCAAAGAACTGATAGCAATTCGTTGATCAATCAGGATCGCGGATTGCCAGAACTTTGTGAAATTCCCCCATGTTGTTTCAAGATCAGAAATACGCAAATTCTAGGGAAGAAACAAGAACATCGGGTAACAGATTTCATCTGCCACCCGCATAAATAATTTTCAGCAATAGATCTCATCTATTACAAAATTATATTATGCAATACCCATACATCTCTATGTATTCTAGATCGTAACCTGCATCTACGCATAGCAAGGCTCTTGATGCCACTGTAGGGGAACGCGACATAAAACAAAAAAATTCGGTACAGCTAGCACGCCCAGGATCACTATGGAGATGGCATACAAGGTTTGATCCGATCATTACCGACTCGTAGCGCAGCGGAAGTAGAGTCGATGTAGATCGTCGGTGCAGATCCCCGCAGCTAGGATTTACAACCTCCCAACTGCGAGGATGTACTCCCTCGTTGGATAGCCCTTCGGGAGGCGGTCGGACAGTCCCCCGGACGATGTCACGGACAGCCCTTCTGGAGGACCCTCGAAGCTCGAACGGTAACTCGGACAGCCCTTCGGGAGGACCCTCGAACAGCCCCTCGGACAAAAGATCGAACCTACGACCTCTCTACGGGGTTGCACACATACGGTGTCAGCTATCCGGCAGGGCTTCGCCGTCCAGAACTAGTTCCTGCCGGAACCCAGACAGCCTTTCGGCTCTACGAAACTATTTCGGTGGGAGGGAGGGAGAAGGCCAGATCATGCATGACATTTGTATGAGAGTAAGGAGTGAGTGTGGAGAGTGCCTCTCCATCTCTATTTATAGGAAAACCCGAGGGGTAGGGTGACACTTGAAATACCCAAAAACCCATCATATGGAATTTCCAAAGGGCATAATGGGAAGGCTAGAGGAGCTCCATGGAGGAGCTCCCCTTGTGGCCGGCCACACCAAGTGGGCCCCCCCATGAGGGGCTCTCATCCATCCATGTCATCCCAAAGATATTTTAGGACAAAGCCCAAAAAGGTGGCTTTCCATAAAGTAATCATAAAGTGTTTTTTCACTATTCATGAACCCAATTTTTCGCGATCGATAAATCCGAAAATATTTCTGTGGGTCTTAGAATAATTCCAGTACCCACTAAAATAATTCTGGACGCGTTCTGAAACATTTTTAGATCAATGATTTTCATCAGCGAGAAGCAACCAAAGCGGTTCCGGCAGCTCCGGAACATTTCCGGTTTTTTCCCCGAAAAACTCCCAGAAATTCCCAGAACAATTCTGGCACCCTCCAAGAATTTCCAGGCGTGTGCTGAAACCAATTTGACTTAATGGTATACTCCGAAACAACTTTTCAGTTTTACCGAAACTCTTCCGGTGTTCTCTCTCCGGAACTCTTCCGTTGTCTCCGAAACTTTTCCGGTGACTTTTTCTCAGACTCCCTGTCTAGTATTCAGCAGATAGATGACCCTTAAGCGTGTGACCCTATAGGTTCGGTGAAGTATAGACATGACCGGAACACTTTCCGATCAATGATCAACATCGGAGCCGTGGACACCCATATTGACCCCTATACCCACACGAATAAATATTCGAGTGAACCTCCGGTTGCCGTGTGCTATTCCTGTTGCTTCACGATATATTACAAACACCCGAGGTGAGATGTATTGCATCCCCGTGGATCAACAACTTGTCCACCGTGCAAGTTACCTCGTTACCGGTTTTGTTCTCTTTTCTCGTTTCTGTGTTCCGGCATCCCAGTGATCAAATCACAATGTGTCTGGCCAGACGATGATGGATACCGTAACACCGAGAGGGCCCGAGAATATCTCTCCATCGTCGGAGGAGCAAATCCCAATCTTGAGCTATCTCGTTCCTTGTCATGCTTTTTCGTGAACCCGTAAGCCGCCGTAATAGCCACCCAGTTACGGATGACGTTTAACAAACCCCAAAGTCCAAGAAGCAAGAATGAAGGAACTCGACACTCTCATGGTCTAAGGAATTATGCAAACATTAACTTTCTCTGTGTTATAAACAATTAACTTGTGACGAATGTATCTCATAGCATAACATCAATTTGGGTCGATTCAACACAAGTGTTCTTCTAACATTGTGCCCTCAAAATTGCCGACATAGTCACGCCCATGATCAGGAAAATAGGATCATCATGCAATACTTGAGCCAGTCTTAGAGGCATGACTAGGAATACATTTTACCATTTATTATACCACACGTGCACATGAGTTTCCCTCTGAGCCTCGTGGATATTGTAGACTCGAGAATCATTGCAGTTATAGCAAGGAAGATAAACATTCATTACAAACTTGGAGATACAAAATAACTGTTATTACTGCCTATAGGGCATATCTCCTACAGTGTGGTCTCCATTGACACTACTATACCAAAGTCCAAGGTTTTTCGCTTTGAAAACTTCTGGGTGGACATGCCAGGAATCATCGAATGTGTTAAGCTATCCTGGGAGGCCCCAGTGCCTGCAAATCTGTCTGCCCCAACCATCCTGTCTAGAAAGCTTAAGAGACTATGGTATGATCTAAAGAAATGGAGCACTAACCTATCCTTTCTTAAGTGACTTGCCAATAAATGCTCTCAGGTGATTTTGTGCCAGAACCAATGGCCAGAACCTCCTCTGATCATGTACCTTGTGTGGTCTCCATTAACACTACTATACCAAAGTCCAAGGTTTTTTGCTTTGAAAACTTCTGGGTGGACATGCCAGGATTCATGGAATGTGTTAAGCTATCCTGGGAGGCCCCAGTGCCTGCAAATCTGTCTGCCACGACCATCCTGTCTTGAAAGCTTAAGAGACTAAGGTATGATCTGAAGAAATGGAGCACTAACCTCTCTCTTAAGCGACTTGCCAATAAATGCTCTCAAGTGATTTTGGCTTTGGACACACTCAAGGAAATTAGGCCTTTAACTAGGCCAGAGTTCAACTTCAGGAGGATTGTGAAGTTGCACCATGAAAAGCTGCTAAGGTTGCACTATATATACTGGAAACAGAGGTGTATTATAAGATACATCAAGGTAGGTGAGGAAAACTCCAAGTTCTTCCATGCAATGGCCTCCGAGAGATTGAGGCGTAATTCCATCTCCAGTCTGCAGAGGGAGGATGGATCTACAGTACATGATCAAGCCCAAATGGCGGGAATCCTGTGGAGTTCTTTCAAAAACCGTATGGGCCAGGCCCAAGGTATCTCTATGGGCTTTGATTTGGCTTCTCTGTTACAACCAATTGATGGGCTGGAGGATTTGGTTGCTCCTTTTTCTGACGAGGAAATTGCCACTGTTCTCAAAGAGCTGCCACCTGATAGGGCACCAGGGCCGGACGGTTTCAACGGGATGTTGGTTAAAAGGTGTTGTAAAATAATTGAGAAGGATTTCAGGCAGTTGATCCATGATTTCTTTGAGAACAAAATCAGTTTGGAAAATATAAATGCATCTTTGATCACTCTCATCCCTAAGATACTGGCTCCTCTATGTCCTAATGATTTTCGACCCATTTCTTTGACAATCACCTGCCTGCAATTCCTGACCAAGTTACTGGCAGACATGCTGCAGAAGGTCATTCTTCGATGCATTCATAAAAATCAGTATGGTTTCCTAAAGAGTAGATCAATCCAAGATTGCCTGGCATGGGCTTTTCAGTACATTTTTCAATGTCAGAAGTCTAATAAACCAATCCCCATCCTCAAGCTTGACTTTGCAAAGGCCTTTGACACTGTTGAACATGAGGCTATCCTATCCATCCACAAGTTCAAAGGATTTCCCAGCAGATGGATTAATTGGGTTAAGGAAATCCTCTCCTCTAGAGATTCTCAAGTGCTTCTGAATGGTCTGCCTGGAAACCACTTCAGATGTAAGCGTGGTGTGCGCCAAGGGGATCCTTTTTCACCACTATTATTTGTGCTAACAGCAGATCTTCTACAATCTGTGGTTAACAAAATGTTGCAGGATGGACAACTGACGCTACCTATTGCGTCTCATGATCCCGACTTTCCAATCATACAGTATGTAGATGATACAATACTTATCTTGCCGGCGGTTGAGGAACAACTTGTGGCTTTAAAAAACATGTTGCACACTTTTGCTGAATCTACTGGGCTCAGGATAAATTTTGCAAAGTCAATGATGATCCCTCTTAATGTGCCTGATGATGAGGCTACAAGGTTTGCAGGAGTCTTCCAATGTGCCTTGGGAACTCTTCCCTTTACATATCTTGGATTGCCAATGGGGACAACAAGGCCCACAATCCAGGACCTCATGCCTCTAGTGGATACTGTGGAAAGGAGGTTATCTGCCAGCTCTTCAATGCTTAACCAAGGTTCAAGGCTGCAACTGTTGAACTCTGTTCTGTCCTCCATGCCTATTTACTTCCTTTGCACACTTCATATTCCACCTGGCATCATCAAGCAGCTGGAGAGAATTGAGAGGCAGTGTTTATGGAGAGGGAATTCTGATACTCCAAGGCAATCTCTAGCTGCATGGGATTTGGTTTGTAGACCTAAGGATAAGGGGGGCCTAGGCATTATAAATCTTAAGTTACAGAACCAAGGCTTGCTGATTAAGCACCTGCATAAATTCTATAACAAGGCTGACATACCTTGGGTGTCTCTCATATGGAATTCCTACTATGATGGTGTTGTCCCTCAGTCCACTGTCGTATGTGGCTCCTTCTGGTGGAAAGATGTATTCAAACTCAATGACAACTATAGAGCTCTGGCTTCAACTACTGTAAACATGGGGGACTCTGTTTTATTTTGGTCAGATGCTTGGGATGTTGGAGGCTCTACAAGGCCTTTGAGATTGAGAATGCCCAGACTGTTTTCTTTTGTCAAGGATGACAAAAATATCTGTCCATGATTTCTATCACTGCCAGGATAGATCCACGTACTTTCAGCTCCCAATATCCCACGAAGCAGCCATGGAACTGGAAGTGCTTTCTGCCTGGGTTGATAATGTTCAGAGAGATCCCACTGCTGCTGACATCTGGACTTGGGCTGGATCATCTGGCTGCTATTCGGCTAAGAGTTATTATAACATCATGCACTCTCACCTACCCATAATTGAACCATGTAGGTGGCTCTGGGGTAGTAGATGTACCCTTAAGATAAAAGTTTTTGCATGGCTGATATTTTTTGACAGATTGAACACCAAGGGTTTGCTTGTGAGAAGGCATTGGAGGTCCCTACAGGAGGATAACTTTTGTGTCCTCTGCTGCCAACATGCCTATGAAGATAGGATGCATCTCTTCTTCTCTTGTAACTTCAGTGTCAGAGTTTGGAATTATCTTCAGATTGACTGGTTTGGTGGCACTCATGTTCAACAATGCATTGTCATGGCCAAGAAGAGGTTTGCACAACCTTTCTTCTTTGAGGTTATCTCCACTGCAACATGGAATATATTGATTCTTAGGAATGGGAAGACCTTCAGGGGAGAAAGAGCCACATTTAGCGTCTGGAAATGTAAATTTGTACATGATCTCTCTCTGCTGGCCCATAGGGTTAAAACTTCTATTAGACCTAAGCTATTAGCCTGGCTAGCTGGCCTTCCATGAGGTTTGTAATAGGTAGGTAGTCTTCCTTTCATGTTTTGTTTTTAGCTTATGTTTTCCTTGTACAGTTGAACTTGGTTTCCCTTTTATTTGCAATAAAAGATTGTGGGGCTTTACCTGCAGTAGTTAGTCAAAAAAAAACCAGCAGGGCCAGGTTTCAGGTGGCCAATGCCTAACACGGCCGTTTTGTAAAACCTTACCAAGCTCCGCCAAAGACGTTCACAACGTGAGCGCGTTCCAGTTTAACTTGCTGATCAGCTTGATATCTTGCACTAACGTGCAGTAGTGCTTCTGGACATAAACATCGGAGACTGGTGCAATTATAGTTCCCAGCAGAACTAGAACCGCCATCCGGACAAAGTCATCATCGGCGGTTTTACTCCTCACAATCTTATCGATCAAGTCATCAATCATGATGGTACCATTTTTTTTGTTCACAAAATTAATTGGTATTTTCTTCGCTGATTTAGCACCTTCCGTACTAAGAACACCAAAAACATCGACACCTTCATTTTTGAAGCCAACTATAGTGAAACCTTCAGGACGAAGTGAAATAAGACCTTTATTACCCGATGTTTCTTGTACAATGAATTTTTTTACTGTTCGAATTAAACCTTTGATCATAAAATGTAGCAAAAAATCTCTCATCTTGACCGATGGTATTAGTAACATGTCCTGCAACGTCGTTTCGTAAAACCTGAATCGCTCACTTGTTGAAAGTCTGACAACGAGGCTAACCCACTTCTCTACGGAACACGGAATAACACCGTCGATGTTCATACTGCATGCAATATTTTTTTTGTCAAGTTGCATTCATCTAGCATGTCATGTTTACTAAGGCCATGTACTAATAAGCACAACAAATAAATTTGACCTGCGGTAGGATGACGTTCCCGCATTGTCGACGGACCTGTGGCAGGCGGTGTGTTCGAAGGACGGGGCGACGCGCGTCGTGGCACTGCTCGGGGGCGACGCGCGTCGTGCCACTGCTCAGGGCAAACGGCGGGCACGTGTCCGGGGCGACGAATGGCGGGGACGGGTCATGGGCGACGAAAGTCGGGGACGGATCGTGGGCGATGCATGTCGGGCGCAACTCGGGGGCGGCGCACGTCGGGCGGGTGAATGTCGTGGGCAGGGTTAGATTGCGGTGGCGGCGTGATCTATGTCAACAGTTACGTACAAAAAGAAATCACATGCACGGCGCCTAACCCAGTAATTCATGTCGCGGCGCCGCGCGTGGGCCGGCCCACTAACGTCCGCGTGCGTCAGGGTGGGGCAACGCGAGCTGGGTTTAGTCCCACCTCGCTGCGCGAGCAGCGCCTTGACCGGCTTAAATAGCCAGGTCCTCTCATTGTTGTAAGCTTCGGTCTTCATTGTACTCTTTGTGAAGGATATGGACTGTCATTATGAATCTTCACCAGTTCCGAACTGGGAAGGTTCATACTCATAGTTCATATTCGTCACAATGAGAGCATTGATGAGTGCTGGCTCTTTTAAAAATTAAATTAACTTATTTTTGACTTCTTCGTCCTGTGAGGTAATTTTTTTTCACATTTTTTGAATGGACTCGAATATTTCATATGACCATTTCAAGCCACCATGCCAATTGCGTAAGTTTTTGGACATTTTTTGCATCTATAATGGTTTTCTCGGTGAACAAAAAACCCTAGAATGATGTGCGTTTCCTGGTGAAAAACCCCTAAAATATAGGCCGGACAGTGTAAAGTCATATAGATTTTACAGGACACTATTAATAGTATGTTTTTTCACATCCATCAAATGGTCCCAATTTTTTTCCACACTAGAATCACCATGTCAAGCTTCCATGCCAAGTTTCATCGACTTTTGACATTTTATGCATTTTCAAGGGTTTTTCCGGTGAAAAACTTCTAAAATACTGACCGGACATGACGCAACATGCGTTCGGTGTCCGAATTCGTTTAAATTTTATGTGGATTACTAGAATGGGCATGCCCAGCAGCTGGAAAAGTTTCGGTATATTTTATGAATGTCCACAAGTACATCATGTACAACATAGGGGTTTCGGTTAAGGCGGAAGAGTTCGTCTCATAACACTTTTTTTCACATCCATCAACTGGACCCAAATTTTTTTCCACATACTAGAATCGCCATGGCAAGCATCCATGCCAAGTTCATCGACTTTTGACATTTTATGCATTTTCTATGGTTTTCCTGTTGAAAAAAACCTAAAATACTGTCCGGACGTGACGCAACGTGCGTTTGGCGTCGGAATTCATTCAAATTTTGCGTGGAGTACTATAATGGGCATGCCTAGATTCCTGCAAAAGTTCGGTATATTTTATAATGTCCACGGGTACATCATGTACAATGGAGGGGTTTCGGTTAAGGCAGAAGAGTCCGTCTCATGGCACTTTTTTTTCATATCCATCAAATGGACCCAAAACAATTCCACACATTAGAATCACCATAGCAATCATCCATGCCAAGTTCCATCGATTTTTGACATTTTAGGCATTTTCTAGGGGTTTCCCGGTGAAAACCCCTAAAATACTGGCCGGACGTGACGGAACATGCGTTCGGTGTTCGAATTCGTTCAAATTTTACGTGGAGTACTAAAATGGGCATGCCTATCTGCTGGCAAAATTTGGGTATATTTTATGAATGTCCACAAGTACATCATGTACAACAGAGGGGTTTCGGTTAAGGGGGTAAAAACCGTTTGTATAGGACGTCGTTGCACCAGTGTTTGCTTTTGATTCATAGAGCCAACCACAAAGGATATGAGGGATACGAATCTTGGGCTAATGCCTTTCGGTGATTGTACTTTTCTTAGACCTTGTTTTATTCGCTGTTTTATTTTACCTGTATGGGGTTCTCCTTTTTATTGATAATATATTAAAAAAAATAGTAAGCAGAAATCCCTTCTAGTTCCCTACAAAAACTCCGTGTATCTTCACTGCACAAAATCATGATTATACATTTTGGAAGAAGCAATAGTTCACATCCGCATCATCTAAGATAAATGATGCATATCCACTACTCAAACTCCAAGCGAAGGATCTCACTCCTATGATGAAACAAAAGACATTAAATGATGCGTATCAAGTACATGTATTGATGTAGTTGGAGTAGAAGGAGTGTATATATCTATTTAAGACACGACATCCAAGCAAAGAAGGATCATTGTGGTAACAGCAAAGGATATGAATCTTGGGCCAATGCCTGTCGATGATTGTACTTTTCTTAGAACTTGTTTTATTCTTAGTAAGGAGAAATCCCTTCTGGTTGCCTACAAAAAAACTCGGTGTATCTTTTCTGTGCAAAATCAGGATTATACATTTTGGCAAAAGCAATAGTTCATATCCGCGTCATCTGAGATAAATGATGGGTATCCACTACTCCAACTCCAAGCGAAGGATCTCATTGTTGTGATGAAACCAGAGACATTAAATAATGTGTATCTAGTACATGTATTTGATGTAGTACGAGTGAGAGGAGTCTATCTATTTAAGACACCACATTCAAATGATGTGTATCTGGTACATGTATTGATATAGTACGAGCGGGAGGTGTCTATCTATTTAAGATACGACATCCAAGGGAAGAACGATCATTGTCCTAACCACAAAGCATATGAATCTTGTGCCAATGCCTTTCACTGATTTTATTGTTTCCAGACCTTGTTTTATTCTTTCTTTTATTTTACCTGTACGAACTTCTCCTTACTTTGAAAATCTATAAAAAAATACATTAAGGAGAAATCTGTTCTAGCTCCCTACAAAAAATTCTGTGTATCTTCGCTGCACAAAATCATGATTATACATTTAGTTCACAACCACATAATCTGAGATTGAGATAAATGATGCATATCCACTACACCAACTCTAAGAGAAGGATCTCATTGTTGTGATGAAATTAGATGATGCTTATACTATATGTATTGATGTAGTACGAGTGGGAGGAGTCTATGTATTTAAGACACGACATCCAAGCGAAGAAGGATCATTGTGCTAATCCAACCAGAGCCATTAGCCATGTCCAGTGTATACGCTTGCATGCTCTGCTTCTTCATTGCATGCTCTGTGCTAAATCCGGTGAGCCTTGCTCTCGGCGCTGCCCGCAGCAGAGGTGCGGCCGGATTTAGCCTGCCCCTCGTGCCCCACTACCACCCTGGAGCCGGCGTACTCGAGGAGTTCCTGCCGGAAGGTGATGCCAAGGGCGGCGTCAACATCACGTACATACGCCCCAAGATGATCCCATTGACGGGGCCTGTCTACAGCGTCCGCGTCCGCGTCGGCAGCGGCGAAACCCAGCACTTCTACAAGCTCGCACTGGACCTTGTCCACCCCCTGACGTGGATGCAGTGCCAGCCCTGCACACCGGAGAAGAAGCAGGACGGCTCCGTCTTCAACACCGCCGTCTCCCCTCATTACCACTTCATTGCGTCCACATACCCTCGTTGTACTGCTCCGTACACGCGTGTCAGCCAGGGCCGGTGCACCTTCGATGTCAAGTTCCAGTACCGTGGCTCAAGCGCGCACGGCGTCGTTAGTACCGACGACTTCATCTTCGACGGCAGCGGCCCTGGCAGCCCCATCAGCAGAGTCGACGGCCTTGTCTTTGGCTGCGCACACCACGCACGATTTCATCAACCACGATGTCTGGGCCGGCGTCATGAGCCTCAACAGGCACCCGACCACCTTCATCCGGCAGCTCTCGGACCGCGGCCTCATCGCCGGCTCGCGCTTCTCCTACTGCCTCGTCGGCAAGGAGCACCACAAACGGCGTGCCTTCCTCCGGTTCGGCACCGACGTCCCGGACCAGTCGCACGCGCGGAGCACGGAGTTGCTGCACGGGGACCTCGCCGACGGAGCTGGCATGTACTACGTCTGCCTCGTCGGCGTCAGCCTGGCCGGGCGGAGGCTCACGGCGATCACGCCGGGGATGTTCGAGCGCGACCCGCGTAGTCTCCGCGGCGGGTGCACCCTCGACGTCGGGGCGGTGTACACCCTGATGGCACCGGCGGCGTACAATGTCCTGGAGACGGAGGTCGTGGCGCACCTGCGCAGCCGCGGGGTGCACCGCGCGACTCTGCCGGGGCAGAAGCTCACCTGCTTCCACGGGTCGTGGCAGAGTATCCGCACACACTTCCCGACCGTGAAGCTCCACTTCCACCCGGAATCGGCCGTGCTCTTTATCAAGCCGGATCTGCTGTTCGTGGCGATGACGCACGAGCATACCCACTACGCGTGTTTCGCCGTGAGGCCGTACGCAGAGAGGACGGTCATAGGCGCGGGGCAGATGCTGGACACGCGCTTCACGTTTGACCTCCAACAGAACCGGCTCTTCTTTGCTCCGGAGCAGTGCCATCGAGACACTAGCGCAGTTAGCTAGCTAGCTAGCTACATCCCTATATTATCGGTTCGTGCAATACTTGTGTGAAAGTAATGAATAAATGTTTTTTGCAATAGTACAAACGCAGACGCTTAAGAGAAGAGAGAACCGATTTACAGGGAAGTCGGAGCAAGGAGCTCCGGCCCACACAGGCTCTAATTGACAACACAAAACACATAACACTTTTGCTTCGGTACACCGTACACCCCCCTAAACACATCGATGGCTGAGAACTAGTGGAGAAACGGCCTTTAGTCCCGGTTGGGAAGGGCCTTTAGTCCCGGTTCACCAACCGGGACTAATAAATAAATCGGGACTAAAGGCCCCAACCCTTTAGTTCCGGTTGGCCACGACCCGGGACTAAATCCCTGCCACGTGGCCGGCAGCGCGCGCCGGGGGCTGGGGACGACACCAACCGGGGCTAAATCCCTGCCACGTGGCCGGCAGCGCGCGCCCGGGGCTGGGGACCTTTAGTCCCGGTTGGTGACACCAACCGGGACTAAAGGTTTATGGGTTTAGGGGTTTAGGGTTTATTGTTTATTTTTCCTTTTCATTTTGTGTTTTCCATTTAATTCTTTTTCATTTCAAACATATTTTACGCTACTACATACTGTACACGTTATGCATATATAATAGAATTTCTCGTAGAACCAATCATATATCATAGAATTTCTCGTACGACCATGCATACATATATATATATATATATATATATATATATATATATATATATATATACAATTTGGTATATACAATTTCTCCTACAATTTGCAGATCATTACATGCAGGCATTAGGTGAAATGGTATTCTCCGTCGGGAGATATGTCCTGCTCAAGCAAAAATCCCGCCATTTCCTCTTGAAGTGCTCGTATGCGATCCTTTGGTAGGAGCCTATCCCGCATCTCCACCATCTTTAAAGAAGGAGATCAATATGAATATATTAGTTGTGTGTATATATATTAGATCATGATAAAAAAACATTGTGAATAGTGTTTACGTACCCAAAGATGTCTTCATCTCCGCTCCTTTCGGTCATAAAGCGAATGTTCTCGCAAACGTAGTATGCACAAAAATTAGTCCCCTTTTCCTGCCTCATACACTTTACGAGAATAGAATTCAATAAGATAATAATCAAACATGATAATGATATTGAAACTAGAATTAAAGAGATGCGCGGACGTAGCTAGTACTACTTAATTACCTTGGACCGTCGCCATTTCAGCTGTGGTTTCCATTCACCGACAACCTCTTTGATGAACTTTTTCCAAACCCTGCCCGGCAAAGAAAATGAATAAATGAGTTATTAATTACTTGATATCAGGAAATGAACTAAAGAGGCCGACATAGTGCGATAATGATTGAAATTACCTGTCGAGCATCAAAAACAGGCTCCTGTATTCTTCATGGTCTTTACCTAGTGAGTCCAGTACTTCAACAGTTCCCTCGTCAACTCTAATGATTAGCAGGATCCAGTGGAATCTGCGCACACGTTTGTATAAGCGGGCATGCATAACTCATCAACTACACTTAACATCGAGTAAGCAAAAATAGAATTTGTAGTACAAGACAGTAACACTCACCTGAAGTTGTAAGGAAAAAGTATTTCTGGTTTGGTATTTAGTTCCTTCAAAAACATTAGCAAGCTATTCTCTGTGTCTTGTTTGTGGTTATTTAACACATTTTCATTAACGGTATTTGGGTCAATGAACCCAATGCCATAGACTCCATCTCTTTTCAATTCAAAAATCTTCATTCTGCATAATACCACACAAAAGAATATAGTGAGGATAATTACAGGCAATGAACGAGCTGAGCTAGAGACTTAAATTACAGAAAGAAATCACTTACAGACAATAGCAACTGACGAGAGATTTGTCGAGTGCGTCTTGATTGAATAACTGAAAATTTTCTGGAAATTCAATCCACACATCTTTTCCATGGAAGTAATGCTCTGGCTTGACTTTCACCATGAGGCTCTCTCGCCCGGCCTTTATTTCTCTCAGGTACCAGTCATGCAATCTGCGCATTTGCGTTGATAGAAGCTCCTCCTCGTCAGGCCTGACCAGAGGGTTCCCGGGGACATATTTCTATGCTAGTTCCTTCGGATCCATCGTGGGGACTTCCTCGATGCCTAGGAGTTGTTCAACAGTGATACCCATCTCTCTAGCCATCTCTCTATCAGCGTCGGTTACCGCCTTATCGGTACTCACCTTGAGCGGGGGGGGGGGGGTCGATTGCACTGCCTGTTCTCCGAGCTGGGGAACAGTTTTCCCGCTTTTATTACTACCTGTAAGGCTCGACTGCTGATTTTTTTGTTGATAATATGACTTGCTAATAGAGCGTTCATAGTCTGATCGCCTTTTCTCCATAGCCGGTTTAGCAAGATCCACAAAGTGTTGTACGACTTTCTCAGGTATTTTCTCCTTTGGCGGCGGGGGCGGTTTCGGTGCAAAATGGGCCTTCACTTGGGCATCCACGACCCCTTTGTTTTCCTCCTCAGTCATCTCGTAAGCTAACTTCTTTTTGGCAAGAGGCTCGGGTTTCTTCTTTGGTGCTCTCTTCCGCTTTGGAGTTGGCTCACGCGGCGGAGATCGATATCGCATAATCGCGCTGGGCTCCGTCTCGAGGTGGGATGGATTTGGCTGACGCGGCGGAGATCGATATGGCGGACTCGCGCTGCGCTCCGTCTCGAGGTGGGTTGGAGTCGGCTGACTCGACGGACTTGGAGGAGGAGTCGGTGGCCTTGGCACCGAGTTTGGAAACACGATGCATTCCTTTCTCCATACAATGAGACCACGTATGGCTTCTCCCAGTGTCTGCTCCCCTTGACCTCCAGGAAAGTCAAGCCCTAGTGAGTCATATCCCGACAGAACTTCATCCACCCCGACACGAGCATAGCCAGGAGGAATCGGATTGCCATGGATGGTTGCTTCAGGTGCATTCGGTAAAGCAAAGCCGTCCGCCACCTTCATGGATATGTTCTTCATTTTCATGTGTAGCTCACAAGTTGTCGTCTCTTGGATATCATCCACGGGGTAGCGAGCCAGCAGTGCATCATCGGCCGGGACCCCCGTGGAACCCACGCTGCTTTTCGGCATAGATGGTGACGGGGATATTACCCCCCGGTATAACCCGGCAGACATGCTGACCCGGCAAACAGTACTGACCCGGAGAACAGTACTGACCCGGCAGACATGCTGACCCGGCAAATAGTACAGACCTGGTTACAGTTCTAACCCGGCAGCTACAGTGTCAGGGTGTAACCCGGCAGCTACAGTGTCAGGGTGTAACCCGGCAGCTACAGTGTCAGGGATGGTAACCCGGCTACAGTGTCAGGATGGTAACCCGGCTACAGTGTCAGGAGGCTAACCCGGCTACAGTGTCAGGAGGATAACCCGGATGCTACAGTGCCAGGAGATGAACAGTGTTATCAGACAGTCACGGAGACGAGTCTCTGAAGATAAGCCCTGGTTGTAACCCGCCCGGTGTAAGCCGCCCGGGACGGGTTACAAGCCCAGGACTCGGAAGCCCATGAAGAGAAGCCCGCGATGGGAAGTCATCAATCCGACTTAGATTCTACATGTAAACCGCCCCTTCAGCCTTTATAAGGAGGGGCGGGTCACCCCAAGAGGGTCAGGTTAGACGTCTCATAGACAGGTCTCATAGACAGGTCTCAGGGACAGGTCTCATAGATAGGTCAGAAAAGATAGTCAGATTAGAGGGTCTCGAGATTAGAGGTGCTGACTCTGCACCCTTGTAACCGAGATCATCATCGTCATCAATATAAGACACAAAGCAGGACGTAGGCTTTTACCTCCATCGGAGGGGCCGAACCTGGGTAAAAACTCCGCGTCTCTCGTCCCGCTCAACCCCTCTCAAGCTACCAGTTACGTGCGATGACCCCACACCTTAAGTCCGTTAACCCGGACATCTGCCGTGACAAATCCACGACAGATGGGATGGTACTATCCAATGCTGGATCTGGTTGCTCCTGCCGCTGAGACGCCCTTTGCTGGCTAATTGTGTCGATCTGCTCCTGCTGCCGCATGAAAGCGTGTTCCAACTCGGCGTTCATTGATTCTACCTTTTGAAGCCGGTCTGCATCCTGCTTCTTCGTTCCACTCCGCAAACCCCTCAACCCACGGAACAACGCCTTTGCCTCATGTTCGTCCCGGGTGTTCAGGATTCTTGAGGGCGCGTGTAAGCTCGTCGTTCTCTCTCTCGGGCTGGAACGCCCCCGTTCGAGCCTCTTTTATTGCTTCAAGTAAAGCGTCCGAGGCTTCTTTAAGACTTGCCTGTTCAATAATCTCCCCTGTCTTTGGGTCCAACTTTCCCCCATGCGCATAAAACCAAGCCCTGCACCTGTCGGGCCAACCCACTGTTTTCGGAGTGACCCCTGCAACAATCATCTTTTCCTCAGATTCATCCCACTTAGGCAACCCAGTCTTGTAGCCACCTGGCCCCAGAACATGGTGAAACTTTTTTTTCTCAGCATTTATCTTGTTTTTCCTCGACCGTTCCTTAGCTGCCTCCGATTCCTTGAACTCCACAAATAAGTCCCAGTGATCTTTTACCTTCTCTAGTGGTCCAGTGAATTCTGGAGTCTTCTTTTCTGCGTTGACGTAGTTGGCCCATAATCTTTTCTTCCAAGTCTGGAATTGTGTGGCCATCTTCTTAGGAGCACACTTCTTGACTTTCTCCCGTTGGAGATCTGTGAAACCCTCTGATAGGGTGAAATGTGACATGAACGTATCCCAAAGCAGATTTTTTGCTCTTTCATCGACAAAACTAACTCCTCGATCTTCCTTTGGCTTATTCCATTCTTGAACGGTGATCGGGATTTGGTCCCTAACAATAACTCCGCATTGACGTATAAATTTGTCCGCATTCTATTTAGGAGCAATCAGTTCGCCATCTTCTTTGATTTCATCGATGTTGTACTTTATGCCATCGGGCAACTTTTTGGCCGGGCCTCGTACTACCCTTGTAGAAGATTTGCTCGATCCGGAGGGCTAAAAGAAGAAAGATTCGTTAATATATATATATATATATACATATATATATATATATATATATATATATATATATATATATATATATATATACAAATCAATTAATACATGTAATGATCACCACAGGTCTTATATATATATATATATATACAGCCCGTCTATTCTGCCAATATTGGCAGAATAGTTATTTATTCTGCCAACACTTCCGAACTGCAAGCTCAACACGAGGGCACTGCACTTTCTGAAGCAAGCGCACTGCAGTACTGAGACGAGTAAACTTCTCGTCGAAAAACTGTACGCCCCCACCACCCACGACCACATGACCCGATCCCCTTATCCTCTCCACCTTCCCCTCGCAGGAACCCATGGCTACCCATTCTTCCTCCTGCCTCCTTCCACCTTGTGCCAGAGCCGCCCATTCCTCCTCCTGCCCCGCCCGACCACAAGCCGCCGGAGCCCTGCCCCACAACGCGCCGCCGAAGCCCCGCCGTACCACGCGCCGCTGGAGCCCCGCTGTAACACGCGCCGCCAGAGCCCCGCCTCCCTCCCGCTGCACCACCCAGGGCGCCCTCAGCCCACCTCGCCACCCCGCCACCCCCAAGCTCTGCCTCCCCTCCGCATCTCCCCATGGCACACCCCCACCACCTCCCATGCCGCCGGCGGCCCGCATCCGCTTCAACCCGGCCAGATCCACCTCACCGCAGCCGGATCCATCCTCTGGTGGCCATGGACTACGAAGACCACCGGATCCGGCTCCTCAACAACAAGTTCCTCCTCCATCGCGCGCCTACAGCGACCACGACGTGGAGGTACCCCTACTGCCTCGATCTGGTCCCGACGAGGAGCTCCTCCCTCCCGCTCCTCTCCGGCAGGTCGTCGGGCTGGCTTCCCATCATGGCCTCGCCTGGATCCACGGATTGCAGCGGTGTAGCTTAGTCTCCCTACTTCCCCCACCACCCTCCTCCGTCGGCAGAGCCCCTGGGGATGCGATACGGTGGTGTTGCTCCTGCGCCGGCGAATCCCCAACTCCCACAGCAGCAGCTCCCCGACACGGCGTGCAGTTCACCGGTCCACAGTTGTGCGGTCCGGCCAATGCTGCGGCGCGGTTCACTTGCCGCGGTTGTGCAGTCAGCTGTCGAGGCAGCTACAGAACGGCGCCGGCGTTCAGTTCGGTACCCAACGCCATGCAGCTGGGCTTCAATGTGCAGATTCTGCACCATGCGTGAGGGTACCCTACCGAGGATGGTGTGGGTGTGGTGTGCAGTTCGACAACCGAGGATGGATTCATTTTTTGTAGAATTTTTCTTCTCTTCTCCCGTTGCAGCAGTTCGCCGTATTGGTCTTGTACAGTGAAAAAAAGAAAATATGATGCACTTCGGCACGAGCAACATGTAATCTAGTTTTACTTTTCAAAGGTGTTTTTGTAAAATTGAAGTTATTTTACTGCACTGCAGTTCGCCTGGGTCCTTGGTGCGGTGCGGTTGGGTGTTCACCCTTGCAGTACAGAAACGCCACAACAGAAACAAAATTAGTAATAAAAAAAGTGCAGTACCGAAATACGGACACTCTGTTTCTCGCGACACCAAAATCGACGAGTGTATTGCGTCAGACTGAAAACCGCACTGCTTCAGACTGGAAACCGCACCGCATCAGACGGGCAAGCGAACTGAACGATTTCTTTTTAAAGTTTTTATTTTGTGTATTTTCATTTTCACTTTTGGACGAACCAAACTACATTCGACGAGCAACGGCACTACATCAGACGAAAAACCGCACTGCAACATCGACAAAAGGGGACTGCATTTGTTTTTTTCTTTTTTGCTATGAGACTAAGTGAACCGCATGACTTGTCTTTTTCTAACTTCTTTTTTAGGCTTATGTGGACCACATGGTCAAAGTTAGTGAACCGCATGGTGAAGACTAGAGAACTGCATTTTTACGGTCGGTGAAAGTGAACCGTGGGGCAGAAACTAATGAACTACATTTCAAAAAAAAATGAACTTCTTTGCGATGTTATTTTATTTATTTTTACAAAGGGAACCACAGGAGTGCACTACACTCATACACAACCGCATTGCAAGCATACACAAAAGGAACTGCACGCGCATGATGCTCGTGGGTTGTGTATGAGTGCCAGGGCATACCCGCAGCACCGCAATCTGAGAACTCAGGGGAACATATGAACACATATCTTTTTCCTCAAAAAAAACACACGAAATGAACTGCAAGGTTTTCTTTTTCTTTTTCTTTTTTCATCGGAAGTGAACTAAGACCCCAAGGAACTTCTGCCGCCACCGAACTGCAGCTGCACGAGCGCGATGAACGAACTACAAATGCAAGCAAAAACAACCAATACTGCAACTGCACCAGCACTGAACCGCATCATGCATGCCGCCGATCTGCACATCGCCGGTCACCGGACTGCAGAGGGGAGAGGCGGTCTTGTTGAAAGGCATCAGTCCAAAAATAGGAGGTCGCGGGGAGGAGTTGGATCCGGTGCAGAGTTGCTCGTCGATGGCCTCGCTGGAGAGGAGTGAGGGAAGCCTGCTTGCTCTTCTCATCAGGGATGTGATCCTGTCGGATCCGTGGCAAAGAGGAGTGGCTGGGGTCGTGCCCTCGTCGCCGATGAACAGACAAAGACCGTGAGGGCTCCCTGTGTGCCCCTCGCATTGCAATCCGTGAGAAGACGTCAGCGAAGGTGATGGATGGCGGCACCATGGCAGATGCGAGACTGTAGTCGGGGGGTTGATGCAGACTACAGTCAGGCGCGATGCGGACTGCCACGCCTCCACCTCGCTGGACAGTGGGTGAATGACGAGGGTGCGTCGGAGGTACCAGGAGTGGCGGCGACCTGCACTTGAGAGCCCCCCGAAGTGCTCGTGCGAGCTAGATCGGGTGCAGTCCACTCGCCCCCGCCGCCAACGAACTGCGTGGAGTGTCCCCGAACTGCACGCCATCGTTGGCCGTACTGCAAGCCGTCGTTGGCTGCCCTGCATGCCATCGTCGGCCGTACTGCAGGTGCATGCAGCGAGTGCTCTAGGCCACTACGGCTCTGGTTGCGCGCAGGAGGTTCAGCACTGGATCCTGGCGATGCGGCGGCGCCGGAAGTCGCTGGCTGGGGGCAGGGTTGGCAGGGGAGCTCGGCCGGGGGCAGCACTCGGTGGTGGCCACGACGGCTCACGCGGTGAGCGGCCCGTCTTGATCTGGACGGGGCGTCGCGGGATCCGGCCATGGGAGGCGCTGCGTTGGGCCCGGGTCGGCGAGAACGGAAGTAGTCGAGGCGGGATGCGGCGAGGGGAAGGAGGCAGTTGGCTGCGGCGCACGGATCCAGGATGGAGGCAGCGGGAGGGCGGGACGGCGCGGGATCCGGCCACGGGGGCGCTGCGGCGGGAGTGGGGCACCACGGGGCGGGAGGAAGGTGGCTAGGGGCTGCGGGGCTGGATCCAGCCGGATCCGTCGCAGGGGAGGCGCCGGAGGCATCGCGACGACCCGTGGCGGCCTCGATCCGGCGGTAGGGTCAGCGCGGTGGCACCGGAGGCGGGTTGGTGGAGGCGCAGGGCCCTGGCGACGGTGGGAACAACAAAGGTTTGGGGGTGAAGCGGGGAAGGAAGAAGGTGGGTTAGGAGTGGGTGGGTGGGTGCGCCGGGGGGTGTGGTACGTTTGTAGGCAGCTCGCTGGGGTTGGCAGAATAAGCGTTTTGGATGGTAGAATAAGGTCTTAAGGGGGTTGGTAGAATAGACCCACCCTTCGTTAATTGAAGAACATTTCCTTCGCCATCATTGTTTGTGTGCCCTTCGTCTATTGGTTCTTCCTCAATTCCCTCACCGGACTCGTTCAGATATTGTGAGCCGTCATCTGGTTCAATCTCTGGGTTTTGGGAGCGTATCATGTCGAACATGATATCCTCTTGATCATGGTCGTCTCTGCCGCTATAGTCCATAGCTTAACTAATCCAGAAGAAAGATAAAATAATTTAGTATTCAAATTAGAATGCATTCAATAAGCAAAAACTAATACATCTCGAATAATCCAGTTAATGCATCATCGAATATTATCGAATATTATCACTAATACATCTCGAATATTATCATATAACATCACTAATACAGCTCGAATATTATCGAATAATCCAGTTAACTCGCAGTTCCTGAGGCACGGGCGGTGGACACCCAAAGAGAAGGAACCATCACAGGATCATAGCTCGGGTGAGATCCCTGAAGAACCTGCCAGGTATTGGAGAACCTGACGTCCAACGCAACCATGTAGCGACGGACGTGCTCGTCCTCCTCCCTGACACGGCGACGTACCACCTCCTCGGGGGCCGGCTGCCTCCGCACCGATAGTGGCCCACGCGACCGCCACCAAAGAAGCTCCGGGTCGACGACGGGAGAGCGATTCCTCACCAAGCTGCGCGCCCCGGAAGGTAGCACCTCCCAGTGCCAGCCCGGCGGAACCCAGTCCTGGACATGGCGCCTCTCAAGCAGGTTGTCGCCGCCGAGTCGACGACGAGGATGCGGGACGGGTATCGTCGACGTCGAGAACAAATTCTTATGAAAACAAATTCCTATGCAATAATTATCATTTTATTATGCTACTCATATTTAATAAACTTTTACAACTATAGTAGATGGGCAAATTTGAACAACATTTTATAGCATTGATCCAACCATTCTTTTTATAGAGAACCCACACTTGAACAACATTTCTATTCATCCATTTAACATCCATCTATCTAACATTTCTATTCATCCATCATTCTAACATACATCAATATAACATCTATCCATCTACATATCCATCTAACATTCATCTACACACAAAAATACATAATAAATCCATCTAATTAACATTCATCTACACACAAAAAAATATGAACAAATTAAAAAAATGAAAAAAAAGATGAACAAAAGGAGGAGGAGAGGCTCACCAAGCGGGATCGTCGGGGCGGAGGGAGGCGGGGAGGACGCCGGAGACGAAGGGAGGCGCGTCGGTGGACGGAGGGAGGCGGGGAGGACGCCGGAGACGGAGGGAGGCACGTGGAGGAGCGGCGCCGGTGCGGGCTTGGGCCGCGGCGGCGCGTGGAGGAGAGCGCGCGGCGCAACGAGGAGAGCGGCGCCGGCGGGCTCAGGCGGCGCGTGGAGGTCGGCAGCGGGAGCTGACGTCGAGGGCGCGGTCGGGCAGCCTGACGGTGTCGCGTGGAGGCCGGCGGCGGGAGCGGACGCATCGAGGAAGATTTGGGGGAGAAAGGGGCAGTTTAAATACCTAGAGCCCTTTAGTCCCGGTGCGTGGCACCAACCGGGACTAAAGGGTCTTTAGTCCCGGTTGGTGCCACGCATCGGGACTAAAGGCCTACCCTTTAGTCCCGGTTGCCACCACCAACCGGGACTAAAGGTGTTTTTCATGTTTTCTGTTTTTGTTTTTTGCTTTATTTTTTTACTTTTGTTTCTACTAATTAACAGGCAATATTTAGAGTTTTTCAGTGAATCTTTTTTGCTTTAGGTCACAAAAATTATAAACTTTTCGCTAGTGCCAGTAGTTTTCAAATTTGAATAGTTTAAATTTGAATTCTTTGAAATTTGTGTGAATCACTAGTTTGTGAATAACTTTAGTTTAAACTTATTTCAACTCCAGACTTTTTGTGCATTCAATATGCACCATTCAAAGCCACACCTCAAATTTCAACCCTTTCTAACTTCATTTGCTATTTTTCATGCATTTAATAATTTTTTTGAGCTAAATGACCCTGAAATTGAAAAGCACTACAAATGAACTCTAAAAAGGTTGAAACTTGGCATGGTATCATCATTTCACCCACATAGCATGTGCTAAAAAGTTGAGAGGGTTACGGCAAAAACTGGATGCACTTCGTGTACAAACTGGACCATCTCCTTCGAAGTATCAAGGTTTCGGACGAAAACTCATCTGTTACAAAGGCATTTCATTTTTTTAAACTTATTTCAACTCCAGACTTTTTGTGCATTCAATATGCACCATTCAAAGCCACATCCTCAAATTTCAACCCTTTCTAACTTCATTTGCTATTTTTCAGGCATTTAATGATTTTTTTGAGTTAAATGACCCTGAAATTGAAAAGCACTACAAATGAACTCTGAAAAGGTTGAAACTTGGCATGGTATCATCATTTCACCCACATAGCATGTGCTAAAAAGTTGAAAGGGTTACGGCAAAAACTGGATGCACTTCATGTACAAACTGGACCATCTCCTTCGAAGTATCAAGGTTTCGGACGAAAACTCATCTGTTATAAAAGGCATTTCATTTTTTTAAACTTATTTCAACTCTAGACTTTTTGTGCATTCAATATGCACCATTCAAAGCCACATCCTCAAATTTCAACCCTTTCTAACTTCATTTGCTATTTTTCATGCATTTAATGATTTTTTTGAGCTAAATGGCCCTGAAATTGAAAAACACTACAAATGAACTCTGAAAAGGTTGAAACTTGGCATGGTATCATCATTTCACCCACATAGCATGTGCTAAAAAGTTGAGAGGGTTACGGCAAAAACTGGATGCACTTCGTGTACAAACTGGACCATCTCCTTCGAAGTATATATCAAGGTTTCGGACGAAAACTCATCTGTTACAAAGGCATTTCATTTTTTTAAACTTATTTCAACTCCAGACTTTTTGTGCATTCAATATGCACCATTCAAAGCCACATCCTCAAATTTCAACTATTTCTAACTTCATTTGCTATTTTTCAGGCATTTAATGATTTTTTTTGAGCTAAATGACCCTGAAATTGAAAAGCACTACAAATGAACTCTGAAAAGGTTGAAACTTGGCATGGTATCAACATTTCACCCACATAGCATGTGCTAAAAAGTTGAGAGGGTTACGGCAAAAACTGGATGCACTTCGTGTACAAACTGGCCTATCTCGGCTACTCACTAGAGAAGAAAGTGATGACGGTGAAGCCGATCACATCCCAGAGTGGGATCTTAGGGTATAAAACTTTTTCTTCGCGTGTGTCCCTTTGCTCCGTAACCATGGACAATCTTCATCATTTAAGAGGATGCTTGGGTCAGTCTTCACTGTGAAGGGAGGAATTTCATGAAACTTTTCATTATCTTCTGACATGTCTGTCTTGTCCTCCACTCCCACGATGTTTCTTTTCCTTGAAAGAACTATGTGGCGCTTTGGCTCACCGTATGCTGTATTCGCTTCCTTATCTTTCCTTTTTCTCTGTTTGGTAGACATGTCCTTCACATAGAAAACCTGCCCCACATCATTGGCTAGGACGAATGGTTCGTCTGTGTACCCAAGATTGTTGAGATCCACTGTTGTCATTCAGTACTGCGGGTCTACCTTTACCCCGCCTCCTGTCAGATTGACCCATTTGCATCGAAACAAAGGGACCTTAAACTCACGTCCATAGTCAAGTTCCCATATCTCCTCTATGTAACCATAATATGTGTCCTTTTCCCTATTGGTGTTTGTTGCATCAAAGCGGACACCACTGTTTTGGTTGGTGCTCTTTTTATCTTGGGCGATCATGTAAAATGTATTCCCATTAATCTCGTACCCTTTGAAAGTCAATATAGTCGAAGATGGTGACTTGGCCAACAAGTACAGCTCATCTCCAACACTGTCGTCATTCATGAGATGTGTTTGCAACCAACCGCCGAAAGTCGCCATGTGTGTAAGTTTAATCCAGGGGTCAGACTGCTCCGGGTTCTTGGAGCGTACAATATCCATGTGTTCCTTGATATACGGAGCCACCAAGGTGGAATTTTGTAGAACTGTGTAGTGTGCTTGGGCCCAAGAATGCCCGTCCCTACATATACGCCCAAGAAGCCTAGCAGATTCACGCAAAGATTCTTCATCACGTGCATCACGTCGATTGCAGAGCGGACCTCTAGGACTTTCCAATAGGGTAGGTCCCAAAATATAGATTTATTCTTCCACATGGGTGCGTGTCCGTCAGCGTCATTCGGAACAGATTGTCCGCCAGGACCATTTGCAAAGATTACTTTTAAATCCTTGACCATATCAAGTATATGATCACCAGTACGGTGGTCAGGCTTCTTCCGGTGATCTGCCTCACCTTTGAAATGCTTGCCTTTCTTTCTTAAGAGATGCTTGATCGGAAGAAATCGACGATGTCCCAGGTACACATTCTTCTTACATTTATCCAAATATATACTTTCGGTCTCATCTAAACAGTGCGTGCATGCGTGGTATCCCTTGTTTGTCTGTCCTAAAAGGTTACTAAGAGCGGGCCAATCATTGGTGGTTACAAACAGCAACGCTCGTAGGTCAAATTCCTGCTGTTTGTGCTCATCCCACACACGTACACCTTTTATGTCCCACAGCTATAAAAGTTCTTCAACTAATGGCCTTAGGTACACATTAATGTCGTTGCCGGGTTACTTAGGGCCTTGGATGAGCACTGGCATCATAATGAACTTCCGCTTCATGCACAACCAAGGAGGAAGGTTATAGATACATAGAGTCACAGGCCAGGTGCTATGATTGCTGCTCTGCTCCCCAAAAGGATTAATGCCATCTGCACTTATACGAAACCATAAGTTCCTTGCGTCACCTGCAAACTCCGGCCACTTTCTCTCGATTTTTCTCCACTGCGACCCATCAGCGGGTACTCTCAACTTCCCGCCTTTCTTACGGTCTTCTTTGTGCCATCGCAAGAACTTGGCATGCTCTTTGTTTTGGAACAAACGTTTCAACCGTGGTATTATAGGAGCATACCACATCACCTTGGCAGGAATCCTCTTCCTGGGGGGCTCGCCCTCAACATCATCAACAGGGTCATCGCGGCTGATCTTATAGCGCAATGCACCGCATACCGGGCATGCATTCAAATTCTCGTACTCCTCACCGCGGTAGAGGATGCAGTCATTAGGGCATGCATGTATCTTCTGCACCTCTAATCCTATAGGGCAGACAGCCTTCTTTGCTTCGTACGTACTGTCGGGCAATTCGTTGTCCTTTTAAAGCATCTTCTTTAACATTTTCAGCAACTTTTCAAATCCCTTGTCAGATACACCATTCTCTGCCTTGCATTGCAGGAATTCCAGTGTGGTACCCAACTTATCTTGTCATCTTCGCAATTTGGGTACAACAATTTTTTTTGATCCTCTAACATGCGCTGCAACTTCAACTTCTCCTTTTCACTTTCGCAGTTTCTCTTCGCATCAGCAATGGCCTAACCAAGATCATCAGCGGGCTCATCTGATGCCTCTTCTTCAGCTTCTTCTTCTTCATTCTCTTCCCCCATTGTAGTACCATCGTATTCAGGGAACCCAGGATAGTTGTCATCATCCTCTTCTTCTTCATTCTCTTCCATTAGAACCCCTCTTTCTCCGTGCTTGGTCCAACAGTTATAGCCGGACATGAAACCAGACGTAAATAGGTGGACGTGAATGACTTTTGAGGTAGAGTAATTCCTATCATTCTTACAGACACCACATGGACAACACATAAAACCATTCCGCTTGTTTGCCTCAGCCGCACACAGAAAACTATGCACACCATTAATGAACTGGGGAGAGCGTCGGCCATCGTACATCCATTGCCGACTCATCTTCATTACACAACACCGAAAAGACCAAATTAATACAAGTTCATACATAAAGTTCATACACACTTATTCTCATAAAATAACATAAAACTATCTAGCTAAAGCATTTAAATGCAACAACAAATGCGATCAAAATCGCAACTAAGGTAATAATTGATCCAACAGC
Source organism: Elymus sibiricus (assembly GCA_039707655.1). Classification (NCBI taxonomy): domain Eukaryota; kingdom Viridiplantae; phylum Streptophyta; class Magnoliopsida; order Poales; family Poaceae; genus Elymus; species Elymus sibiricus. The sequence goes on from CM077666.1 coordinate 470,053,696, forward strand.
ATAATGATACCAAGCCTCTTTATCACTACAAGAAATATGGCAACTTGCGACTATCAATATTGGTCACTGAATGGTCACTGTTTTCCATTTGTGACTTTTTTGTGACCAAAAAAGTTGGTCAAAAGCTGGCCGTCTTAAATGAAACTTAACGACCTTCTTTGTGAAATGGTCGAGGTAGCTTACGACCAAAATAAAAGGTCGTAGATTTTACGACCTCTTGTTTTGGTCACTGGCAGTCTGCCCAGACCACGTCAGATCCAACGTGGCAAGCTGACGTGGCAAAATTACGACCAAATTAAATGGTCGTAGCTCAGAATCGGCTCGGTCCAATTCGGTGCATTACATGGGCCGAGCCCAACAATTCAGGATATTTATTTATTTATTTTGCCTCAATTCTGGTCAGCTACATGGGCCGAGTCCACCATTTTAGCCTTTTTATTTTTCAGCTGCGGCCTTTTTAGCTCCACAGTTTCTATTTCTTTTTTTTTCTAAAAATGGGTCCACTAGTAATATGTGGCCCAGCTGTCAGGGTCTAGTGAGTGGGTCCTAGTTTTCAGGTTCACCAAGTGGGTCCCAGTTGTCAGTGTCATATTGTTCAGATTTCATATTTCTAGTAAATAAATAACAACTATTTAAATCGGAATAGATAGAAAACAGAAGTAAAAAATCAGGCAGAGCAAACTGCCAAACTTGGCACATTACAATCAAACATTCAAATCTGGTTTACAATCAAACATAATTCACATCAGATATCTAGGTACTTGAAACACAATTACACATCGAAATATAACTAGCTATTGAAGTATGACTAGCTCCAATGATCTAGAACTCTGCTTCTTCCAACTTCTTCGTCCTCGAGCTCGCGGCGAAACATGAACAAAGGACAACATCTGCATGTTATAGAACAAAATGGTTAGGAACGAGACATAGTTTCTGGCTGGGGAGTTTATATGCAAGCAAATCTCGAATATATTTTGTTTAGCCATATGCAAGTCCTATCACAGCCAATTTCAAAACAGAACAAGGGGTTACAACAGAATTGAGCAAGACGAAAACATGAGAGTAGAACTATCAAAGGAATTTCAGGTCGAAGATTTTCAAATGCAGCTCACGAAATACTACCATTCTCTATGCCATCTGGCTGAAGAAAGGGGCACAACCAAGCATATATAAAGCCTAACAAAGGAAATTTTCTCTGAAGTCATTCTACAACAAAACTTGCTCCAAGACAACAAGTATTCACCCATCATGACACTCTTACAAAATTAGCAGCATTATACCTAGCGCTTGTACTGTCCTGGTGGTAAATCTAGGTACAATTTGTAACCTTGAAATAGCAGCCACCATGATGGGTGAGAAATTTGTAACCAGAATAATGAATCATCATCTCAAGGTAACAACAAGTATATGTGAAGCATTAAGTTCAGAAGTGGTAAAATAGCAGCCACCAAGACAGTACAAGCGCTATGTTAGGATTTGACATTTAAAATAAAGGCAAGTATAATAACTTCCAGAATTAGCAGCATTATATATACAAGATTGTATACACAACTAGGACTTCATTTGGACGGAAAAGAACCAAATCTATCCATACCTTGATGTTGTGAGCCTAGTGTTCTCGTGGACTCATAATCCACCTCCAACAACCCACCATCCCATTTATATACATCTAAACCATAAAAAGAGTAATCAAACAACAAGGAAGTGCAAAAATAATAATTAAGCTATTGTGTTGGATCACTATCATTCACGCAATTATTATCAAGTACTTGCATCGATAGTTCATACTTCCTACAGAACATCAGAAAGTCAGACAAGATCATTGTGCATTTTACTTTTCAGTGTGAGACATAATAAGCTTAAGTTGCCACCATGAAAATAACTTGCTAACTACAGGTCATGTTATCAGCAATAAACAACAGTATATTTCCGAAGCAATCCATTAGCCAGGTTAAATAAAAGAGCATCAAAAGATGATACAAGTAGAACTGCTAGTTATGGTATCTTGTATCCTATGATGCCAAAGAGGACTAATGGAGGCACACAAATATCATAAACAAGTATGCACAGATTATGATTGTAATCTTGCTAGTGGCCAGTCAAGTATTACTCCTTTGCATACAAGCATTATAAAGTTAACAGGCTATAAGAGAAACTCTACCAGCAGGAGGGTCTGTCAAAAAAATAGAACTAGCCTATCTAGTACTTCACAGCGACAAAACATGTAATCTGCTTAACGGAAAGATTTCTTATCCAAGTCCTGCTTCTTCCTTAGCAATGACAGGCTGATGCAAAACATCTGAGCATTCAAAAGAGAACAAAAGGTATGTCACTGATAGAAGAAAAATTACACGAGTACTTTTAAAATAAAAACTAAAGATACACCAGTATATTATCATTCTACTTATTATTTTTTTAACAAGATCGTTCTACTTATCTAGAATACGCCTATTCATCAAAATTGGGAATTGAATTGGCACATATGACAAACTTAGCAGCAAACAAGCATGGAATGTTTCACATACACGACAAGGTTTAAAAACCATCATTCAAAGTTACAGCAGATCGAAGTTCCATCATTCATATTCAATCAATAGTACCTATTAAACTACCAGGTGCATGATTGAATTAAACAGTCACTAGCTATTCATCGTGGGAATCAGAGATAGAAAGAAGGAGGGGGTTTGGATCCAGGAAACAGAGAGCTCACCGTGTCATGGGCATCGATAGAGGTTAGAGGAGGGAGGCCCTTGCTGCCGCACATGAGGCCACAACCAGCCCAACAACATCACCACCATCGGAGCCCTCACCACTGTCCAAGCTTCATTGAGCTCCCTGCAAATTGCATTTCGCGTTGAAGAATCAATAAATGGAGTTGCAATGTGAATATCCTAGGGCATCGAAGCCGAGGAGTTATTGAAGAAATTATGTAAATAACATAAAACAAAAGAAGAAGATTTCCTATCTGTGTGTGATGTACATAGCTTATTTCTTTAGCCAACAGAATTTATATAAAAGATCTTTTTGCAATACAATTATGTTATGTACATATGAATGACACCCAAGTAATTTGAGATGGAAACAAGTACAGCTAGAAATCTAACATGTATAGTGGCACCAGCATAAGAGCAAGACACGGAAGAACTTTAGCTTTACATAAGGTTTACAAGAACATGACCCTGATACAGGATTTAGCTTGTCCAACAATCAACACTATTAACAAGGTACTGAAAGTAGCTATGTGCATCAGCCTCACCAAGTCTTATCATGAATTGGTTGCTTTTACAACAGTATTACTATATTAGGTTGCCAAAACAATGACTCTAAGAGACTGTATAGTAAGTTCATTGACTGACTCACATGAGATTGACATTCACAAGCTATTTGCATTTTTATTTAGAACTGTGTTACACCATTTACATTACTAGTTATGTATTGACATACTTATCTAAAAGAACATATGTAGAAACATATGAATTTTATTTCTGAATACCAATACAGAAGTACCAAAAAAACAAGACTAAACATCAGTAGAAGGTAACAAAAGCTCATTACACAAGTTTTGCTAGCAATTAGGGGACCCTGGTTCCTATACTGACCACATTTGGGCATATCCTACCCTACCAGTGGCTAAATAATGCAACTTTATGACTGTAAAGTAGGCCTACAGATCGATGACGGAGCAGACTCAAACATTACAAACACAACACCAGTACAGGTAAAGCAGACCTACAGAGCAATGGGCGAGCACCAGGAGCCTCAAGTGCAAACTAATGAGGGCACGCATCTACAGACCAGAGAGCCACGCATCTAAACAAACCCATCGGCCACGGAGCAGAAACAGAGATCCGGATTCTAAATCGATAGCTCAAAGCCACCGGATCCGCCGCCACCACCACCACTACCGACCCGCCGACCCGCCGCCACCACTACCAGAACCAATATCTCCATCGAGAAAAAGAGAGGGGAAGACGGAGATCGGATTGGATCAGACCTTGACCTTGAGGTTGATGTGGGCGCCTCCGCCGTCGCCCGCGGGCTTCTTGTCCTCGTCTTGATCTGGCCCATGGCGTGGTGGATCTGCAAGGTAGAAGAGACGGGGTGAGGAGGAGGGGGAGGGTCATGGCGAATAAGAAGGGGGTTGGGGAGGGACAAACCAGAAAACCTAGCCTCCTCTGCTGCTGTGTGGTTGTGCCATGTCTAGGAGGCGGGCTGAGAGAGAGGTGAGGTGGGGGCGGCGGATCCCGTCGAAGAAGAGCGGAGAGGCCGCCAGCGACGCCCCGCCCGAAACCCTAGCCCCGGCTGGATCGCGATGGATCTCCCTCCCTCAAGTTCTTCTCTCCCTTCTGGTGAGGGAAGGGGAGGGGCGAGAGGAGGAGGGCGTGGGGGAGGCCATGGACGGCGGCGAGCTCCGCAGGAGGGAGGTGGCGGCGGCGATCTGGAAGGGAGGAGGCGAGCTCTCGCTCTCTCTCTCCATCGGGCGAGACAGCGAGGTTCGAGCGATGGGTTCGCTGTGGGATCGATGGATGGATGTGGGGATGAAGAGGTAGATGCATAGATGGATGGATGGATGTGTGCCATGTCATCGATCCATGGCACAAACCTTTCCACCAATGAGAGTTAAGTTTATTTTCTGAGTGTAAAAATGGTCTTTTAAGAACCTATGAAATATTTGATGCAAAATTGGACCACATTCATGGAATATTTTGTTAAAATGATCCAATATTGTGCACATGTGTGTATATTGGGATGGCGAACAATGTTGATTTTGGAGGGGGGGGGGGGTATATTCTTTACACAAATTTATTTTTTCATTTTCTAAGTGTAAAAAATGGTTTTTTTGTGAAGAACCTATCAATTTTTTGTTGCAAAATTGGACCTCAGCATTTTTCAAAAATATTAGACCACATTTTATGTACAATTGACCAAATGGTTGCATGTCAAATGCTTTCAATACACCTCTCACAAAAAAAAACAAATTTCCGCCGATTCAGTGGGAACTCGGGAAAATTTGAACTACAGTTGCCTCATAGTTTGCTTTTTATTTTTTCCAAAAATCATTTATAGGTACATAAGTATCTATTTAATCAGAGAAACTCCAAAAGTTTTGCAAGATTCAACCCCTAGCTACGAACGGTCATGCCCGTTGTTTTGACCGCATTTTGAAACAGGCATAAGAAATTCAAAAAAAATCAAAAAATTTGAAAACCTTCGCATTGTGTCATTATATGTGACCTAGTTTCTAGGAAAAATAACAAACTTGGACTACGGCAAATGTCTTAAAAAGTGTTCTCAGAAACGAGCTATCATGTATGAAGATCCATGACTTTCAAGGGAAATGGCCAATGTTATGGCAACATTCATGGCATAGTTTGTTCAAATGATCTCTTATTGTGCACAAGGGTGCATATTGGAATGACAAACAATGTTGACTAAGGAAGTTTTCACTTTCTTTGCACAAAAAATTCATTTTCCATTTTTTGAGTGCCCAAAATGGATTTTTTTTGTGAAGAACCTAGCAAATATTTGTTGCAAAATTGGACCAAATCAATTTTATAAAATATTAGGCCATATTTAATGTATAATTGACCAAATGGTTGGGTGTCAAAAGCTTTTGATCCACCTCTCGGGAAAAAGACAAATTTCCGCCGATTCAGTAGGAAGCGGGTCAAATTTGAACTACAGCTGCCTCATAGTTTGCTCTTTATTTTTTCCAAAAATCATTTCTAGGTACATACGTATCTAGTTAATCAGAGAAACTCCAAAGGTTTTGCAAGATTTAACCCCTAGCTATGAACGGTCATGCCTGTCGTTTTGACCGCATTTTGAAACGGGCATAAGAAATTCAAAAAAAATCAAAAAAATTGAAAACCTTCGCATTGTGACATTATATGTGACCTAGTTTCCAGGAAAAATAACAAACTTGGACTACGGCAAATGTCTTAAAAAAGTGTTCTCAGAAACGAGCTATCATGTATGAAGATACATGACTTTCAAGGCAAATGGCCAATGTTATGGCAACATTCATGGCATAGTGTGTTCAAATGATCTCTTATTGTGCACAAGGGTGCATATTGGAATGACAAACAATGTTGCCTAAGGAAGTTTTAACTTTCTTTGCACGAAAAATTCATTTTCCATTTTTTGAGTGCTCGAAATGGATTTTTTTGTGAAGAACCTAGCAAATATTTGTTGCAAAATTGGACCAAATCAATTATATAAAATATTAGGCCATATTTAATGTACAATTGACCAAATGGTTGGGTATCAAAAGCTTTTGATCCACCTCTCGCGAAAAAGACAAATTTCCGCCGATTCAGTAGGAAGCGGGTCAAATTTGAACTGCAGCTGCCTTATAGTTTGCTCTTTATTTTTTCCAAAAATCATTTCTAGGTACATAAGTATCTATTTAATCAGAGAAACACGAAAAGTTTTCCAAGATTCAACCACTAGCTAGGAACGGTCATGCCCGCCGTTTTGGCCGCATTTTGAAATGGGCATGAAAAATTCAAAAAAATTCAAAAAATTGGAAAACCTCCGCATTGTGTCATTATATGTGACCAAGTTACCAGGAAAACTAATAAACTTGTAATACGACAATTGTTTTAAAAAAGTGTTCTCAGAAATGAGCTATCATGTGTGAAGATTCATGGCTTTCAAGCCAAATGATCAATCTTATGGCCACACTCATGGCATAGTTTGTTCAAATGATCTCATATTGTGCACAAGGGTGCATCTTGGAATGGCAAACAATGTTTCCTAAGGAAGTTTTCATTTTCTTTGGACGAAAATTTCATTTTCCATTTTTCGAGTGCCCAAAATGAGTTTTTTTGTGAAGGACCTACCATATATTTGTTGTAAAATTGGACTAAATCAATTTTCTAAAATATTAGGCCATATTTAATGTACAATTGACCAAATTGTTGCATGTCAAAAGCTTTGATCCACCTCTCATGAAAAAGACAAATTTCCGCCGATTCAGTAGGAAGCGGGTCAAATTTGAACTGCAGCTGCCTTATAGTTTGCTCTTTATTTTTTTCCAAAAATCATTTCTAGGTACATAAGTATCTATTTAATCAGAGATACATGGTGTGGTGGCGAGACGTCGAGGTTTGGACGGTGGTCGAGGGCCCCAACTCCAGAGGGCGTAAACTGGCATGCCAGCCGCGTGGTCACCGCGTGACCGTGGCGTTGCCACGTGTTCTGGACATCCTAGGCATGTCTGGTGGGTTGGGCACTCCCCCGGTAGGTGTTTGGAAGAAGAATACAACAGAAGAATCTCGCGAGGAGACTGAACTAAGCTCAAACATGAATTAGCAGCCAAGTGTTTGATTAGCGGTGGGGGAAATTCACAGGGCCAATGGGCCTGAGTTTTGGCTGAGGAAGATCATCTACTAAGGATACTGTCTTGGCAAATTTGCAGCTCAAATGTAGGAGCCTAGGTGGCACTTGCTTTGCAAAGTACCACACTGCATAGAAATATAGATGTTGAAGCTGGGCTCAAATTAATGAATGGATTGAACTGAAATTTGGTGGAGGATGGTCATTTGGGCATAGGAAAGCACTGTAAAAATTTGATACCATTTGGACATGCCAAAGTGGTACTTCCTTCACAATGCTCTTCTCTGGATAGAAACTTGGGAAAATTATTGAGAGAAATTGGCTAAATGAAATGAGCTCAAATTTTGTGGAGGGAAGTTATATAGGTCGGAACATGGCCTGGTAAAGTTTCAGAAATAATTAAGCAATATAAAATATAGTTGCTTCACAAACTGAAAATATGACCAGAATAAAAGATTGGATGATGAGCTCACATGGATTGCTGGATAGAGATCAAATTTTGTGGAGAGTGATGACTTGAGTACATGGAAGATTTGGAAAAATCTCAGATCATTTGGATAAACCTAGATAGTACTTCCTTCACAAAGCTTCTCTCTGGATAGAAACTTTGGAAATTTGCTGAGGAATATTTACTAGGCAAATGGAGCTGAATATTGGCATGTGGCAATTATTTCGATATGGAAGAGTTCCCAAAAAGTTTGAGGGCAATAGGAGGGGTCTAGATAGCACTTGCTTTGCAATATGTCAATCTGGCCAGAAAATAGAAATTGAAGCTGGGCTCACATAGATGATTGGATTGAGCTGCAATTTTGAGGACGATGATAATTTTGGCATATGAAGGCATTTTAAAAATTTCATACCATTTGGATAAATAAAAATGGTACTTCCTTCACAATGCTCTCCACTGAACAGAAAATTGGGAAAAATATTGAGGGCAATTGGCTAAATTAAATGAGCTAAAATTTGCTGGAGAGAGGTTCTATAGGCATGGTCATGTCCTGGTAAATTTTCAGCAATTATAAAGCAATATAAAATATAGTTGCTTCACAAACTGAAAATATTACCAGAAACAAAGATTGGATGGTGAGCTCACATGGTTTGTTAGATGGGGCTCAAATTTTGTGGAGAGCTATTATTTGGGCGTATAGAATATGTGGCAAAAATTCAACTACATTAGGATATGCCTAGCTAGTACTTCCTTCACAAAGCTTCTAGCTGAACAGAAACTTTGGAAATTTGCTGAGGAAGATTTACTAGGCAAATGGAGCTGGATTTTGTCATGAGGCAATTATTTGGATAGGAAAGAGTGCCCAAAATTTTTGAGGGCAATCAAGAAAATATAAATAGCACTTCTTTCACAAAGTGTTGTTCTGAACAGAATGAAAATGAATATTCCTGAATTATTTTTGAACTAGGCAAGGAAAGTTTTTGACATATTTGAGGAAGATATGATCCAAAGAATTTATGAGAATTTTTTGGGAATTTTGGGAATGACAGAAATGTAGGCTGCTTCACAACCTAGTGCAAAAATTGACACATGAACATGACACATAGGCAAAAATTGACACATGGACATAACACATAGGCAAAACTGATGAGGTGGCACCTAGTCATAGCAATGCACCACAATTTACAAGGCTATGACCATCTATATTGGTTGTGATCAGCTAGAAATAAGACAGCGGACCAGTGCTGTCTGCTTTATGACCATTTCGTGTAAGGAAATTACGACCTTTCTGACCAAAATGGTCGTTATGGTTTAGGGTTTGGAGCCCCCCGAACAGCTTATGACCAATTGGTCTCAAATGGTCGTAGATTTACGACCATTTCTTCCAGGGTCACTGACAGAAGGTCACAAGTTGACATATTTCTTGTAGTGTATTAACGACATATTTTCTAATCTTTCTAATCTTCAAGCGCATTGCATCCATCTTGATCTTGTGATCATCGACGACATCGGCAACATACAACTCCAATTTCATCTTCTCTTCTTCAATTCTTTTCAATTTTTCTTTCAAATACTCGTTTTCTTTTTCAACTAAATTTAACTTCTCGAGAAGAGGGTCGGTTGCAATTTCCGGTTCACATACCTCCTAGATAAAAATATCTATGTCAACTTGATGGGCATAATTGTCATAAACACGAAATGCAACAAATAGTTATAAAAGAGAATATACCACATCCGAATCATAAACCGGACGAGGGCCGACGGGGACGGATATCAAAACCATGGCACTATGTATAACAAACAATCATACAAGTAAGAAAATTATACAAGTAACTATCTAAACCATACAAATAAGATTTTTTTTTATAAAAAGGATAAGAACAAGAGGCTCACCAAGGTGGTGCCGGCGACGGGACGGTGCGGGCGATCGACGGTGGTTAGGACGGGGACGGGAAGGCACTAAGTAAACCACACCTACAATGCAAACTAAGAAGTTAATTTGAGCTCAAATTGCATATAAATCAAATAAACTCCCACATAATTACTCCCAAACTAAAACCCACAAATCACTATACTTATAGAGCATTGCACGAGCTAATCTAGCAATGAGAGATGAAAGGACAAAGTTGCTAACCTTTGTGAACACTTGGATAGATGGGGTGCCTCAAATCTTGACAAATCTTGGCAAAAATGAAGGATGAGCTCGAGCAAGGGGAAGAGAACAGAGGAGAGAAAGGAGAAAACAGAGAAAGGAGAGCTTGGGCTCGGGTTGGACGAAGCATTATATATAGTGATATCTTTAGTCCCGGTTGATGATACCAACCGGGACTAAAGGTCCATCTCTAGTCCCGGTTGGTGATACCAACCGGGACTAAAGGGGCTCGCAGGGGCCTGCCACCACCCCTTTAGTCCCGGTTGGTAACACCAACCGGGTCTAGAGGTCACAAATGAACCGAGACAAAAGCCTAGTCGTTGGAACCGGGACTAGTGGTCACATTAGTCCCGGTCCAAAACCCGACCGGAACTAATGCTCCGGACGAAAGGCCTATTTTCTACTAGGGTTTAGGGTTTAGGGTTTAGGCTTCTTCCGCCAGGACCCTGTGCAAAGATTACTTTTAAATCCTTGACCATATCAAGTATATGATCACCAGTACGGTGGTCAGGCTTCTTCCGGTAATCTGCCTCACCTTTGAAATGCTTGCCTTTCTTTCTAAAGAGATGCTTGATCGGAAGAAATCGACGATGTCCCAGGTACACATTCTTCTTACATTTATCCAAATATATACTTTCGGTCTCATCTAAACAGTGCGTGCATGCGTGGTATCCCTTGTTTGTCTGTCCTGAAAGGTTACTAAGAGCAGGCCAATCATTGATGGTTACAAACAGCAATGCTCGTAGGTCAAATTCCTGCTGTTTGTGCTCATCCCACACACGTACACCTTTTATGTCCCACAGCTGTAAAAGTTTTTCAACTAATGGCCTTAGGTACACATCAATGTCGTTGCCGGGTTGCTTAGGGCCTTGGATGAGCACTGGCATCATAATGAACGTCCGCTTCATGCACAACCAAGTAGGAAGGTTATAGATACATAGAGTCACAGGCCAGGTGCTATGATTGCTGCTCTGCTCCCCAAAAGGATTAATGCCATCTGCACTTATACCAAACCATAAGTTCCTTGCGTCACCTGCAAACTCCGGCCACTTTCTCTCGATTTTTCTCCACTGCGACCCATCAGCGGGTACTCTCAACTTCCCGTCTTTCTTACGGTCTTCTTTGTGCCATCGCAACAACTTGGCATGCTCTTTGTTTTGGAACAAACGTTTCAACCGTGGTATTATAGGAGCATACCACATCACCTTGGCAGGAATCCTCTTCCTGGGGGGCTCGCCCTCAACATCATCACCAGGGTCATCGCGGCTGATCTTATAGCGCAATGCACCGCATACCGGGCATGCATTCAAATTCTCGTACTCCTCACCGTGGTAGAGGATGCAGTCATTTGGGCATGCATGTATCTTCTGCACCTCTAATCCTATAGGGCAGACAGCCTTCTTTGCTTCGTACGTACTGTCGGGCAATTCGTTGTCCTTTGGAAGCATCTTCTTTAACATTTTCAGCAACTTTTCAAATCCCTTGTCAGATACACCATTCTCTGCCTTGCATTGCAGCAATTCCAGTGTGGTACCCAGCTTTTTCTTATCATCTTCGCAATTTGGGTACAACAATTTTTTGTGATCCTCTAACATGCGCTGCAACTTCAACTTCTCCTTTTCACTTTCGCAGTTTCTCTTTGCATCAGCAATGGCCCAACCAAGATCATCAGCGGGCTCATCTGATGCCTCTTCTTCAGCTTCTTCTTCTTCATTCTCTTCCCCCATTGTAGTACCATCGTATTCAGGGAACCCAGGATAGTTGTCATCATCCTCTTCCTCTTCATTCTCTTCCATTAGAACCCCTCTTTCTCCGTGCTTGGTCCAACAGTTATAGCCGGACATGAAACCGGACGTAAATAGGTGGACGTGAATGACTTTTGAGGTAGAGTAATTCCTATCATTCTTACAGACACCACATGGACAACACATAAAACCATTCCGCTTGTTTGCCTCAGCCGCACGCAGAAAACTATGCACGCCATTAATGAACTGGGGAGAGCGTCGTTCATCGTACATCAATTGCCGACTCATCTTCATTACACAACACCGAAAAGACCAAATTAATACATGTTCATACATAAAGTTCATATACACTTATTCTCATAAAACAACATAAAACTATCTAGCTAAAGCATTTAAATGCAACAACAAATGCGATCAAAATCGCAACTAAGGTAATAATTGATTCAACAGCATAATGATACAAAGCCTCTTTATTAACGGCATATTTTCTAATCTTTCTAATCTTCAAGCGCATTGCATCCATCTTATCTTGTGATCATCGACGACATCGGCAACATACAACTCCAATTTCATCTTCTCTTCTTCAATTCTTTTCAATTTTTCTTTCAAATACTCGTTTTCTTTTTCAATTAAATTTAACTTCTCGACAAGAGGGTCGGTTGCAATTCCCGGTTCACATACCTCCTAGATAAAAATATCTGTCAACTTGATGGGCATAATTGTCATAAACACGAAATGCAACAAATAGTTATAAAAGAGAATATACCACATCCGAATCATAAACCGGACGAGGGCCGACGGGGACGGATATCAAAACCATGGCACTATGTATAACAAACAATCATACAAGTAAGAAAATTATACAAGTAACTATCTAAATCATACAAATAAGATTTTTTTTTATAAAAAGGATAAGAACAAGAGGCTCACCAAGGTGGTGCCGGCGACGGGACGGTGCGGGCGATCGACGGTGGTTAGGACGGGGACGGGAAGGCACTAAGTAAACCACACCTACACATATGCAAACTAAGAAGTTAATTTGAGCTCAAATTGCATATAAATCAAATAAACTCTCACATAATTACTCCCAAACTAAAACCCACAAATCACTATACTTATAGAGCATTGCACGAGCTAATCTAGCAATGAGAGATGAAAGGACAAAGTTGCTAACCTTTGTGAACACTTGGATAGATGGGGTGCCTCAAATCTTGACAAATCTTGGCAAAAATGGTGGATGAGCTCGAGCAAGGGGAAGAGAACAGTGGAGAGAAAGGAGAAAACAGAGAAAGGAGAGCTTGGGCTCGGGTTGGACGAAGCACTATATATAGTGATATCTTTAGTCCCGGTTGGTGATACCAACCGGGACTAAAGGTCCATCTCTAGTCCCGGTTGGTGATACCAACCGGGACTAAAGGGGCTCGCAGGGGCCCCAGCCTGATGTCAGCCTGCCACCACCCCTTTAGTCCCGGTTGGTAACACCAACCTGGACTAGAGGTCACAAATGAACCGGGACTAAAGCCTAGCCGTTGGAACCGGGACTAGTGGTCACATTAGTCCCGGTCCAAAACCCGACCGGGACTAATGCTCCGGACAAAAGGCATGTTTTCTACTAGTGGATTACCCCTCAACACATAACACCATCGAGGTAAATAGAAGAGAAGAGTTCATATTACAACCCTAAATTACCATCAAAGTCTAAGATACAACCCCGACTTCAGAACCACCTACTTTACAACCTCGAACTTGGTTTCATATGTAGAGATTTAAGCCGTGCAATCCACTGTGCACTTAGTGGCCAAGAATTGCCTTTCGACCAATAACCAAGGTATGTTTAGGTCAAGTAGAATCTTAGCAAGTTTTTGTATGTCTTTAATTCACTTTGTTAGTTTCCCAACATTTGGTTTCTGTTCCTGTAGTGTCGGTGCGGTATCAAGTGGCACAAGTGAAGAGCTTGTTTCGTTGACGGCAAGTAGATGATTTTGTTTTTCTCTATCGAATTGAAACACGTGATCGAGGTGAGTCATGCGCAACCGTTCAAAGTGTGGATGTTCAGACAGATTGGAAATGGAAAAGAATCTTCTCACTTGATCATGTAATATTTCGTTTTGCATTTGCCATGTTGTGATAAGGAGGCGGCACCTATATTTATGCAGTGCTGACATTTCTGTTGGCGCTTGGTGGAGGGCTTATGCGCCAGTGGTGATTGTTGGGGATCAGAATTGCGGAGAAACAAATTGTTGGCGTCGGATGATGTTTTGTTGTGTATTACAAACAAAGTAGTATTGCTGAACCTGGCAGCCCAAATTATACCCATAGCTTGCTGAGGGGCTTAGAACTGCTGTAATAAACATACACAAGGAAATAGCACCTACTGTTGATATATTATGAGTACTTTACTTTTTTTGGGCAAAATGATACAATAGTACTTCAAACCTCTGGACCACTGCGCTATTGCTATATGGTTTGTAGATGACAAAATAACCAGCATACAAATAGAGAGCATCAGCATAAGAAGATCTGCAAGTAGAAGTAGCAGCTAAAATATTGTTTCAGTTCTATAATGAAATAAACACTACCACATGACAATCTTTATTTCATTATTTGTTGAGAGTAATTAACTTCATTAAGATTCTTACCGACGCGATACTTATTTGGTAAAATATATTATTGAGAATGATAAAGTTATTTAAATGTTTTTGTTGAGAATGATATAGTTGTTTCAAGGCTTTTGTTGAGATTGAATTCAGCATATGGACTCTTATTTTTCAGTACCAAGACGGCAAAAGTACGTAAAATATATTATATATATTTTTAATAGCAGTATAATTTATTATATAAAAATGGAAAGAAAACGTGTCGCACCCACTGGCTTGCGCCGGCTCAGCGCCGCTTGGGCCAGCCAAGCCCGCGTCGCCCGTTGCCAAACAAGACCGCGTCGCCCCGGCGCCCACTAGGCCGGCCCAGCGCCGCCCGAGCGCCCAGCTCCAGCGCACGTCGCCCGGTACTCCTTTGTTTAGTACCACATCGCCGCACGAGGGGGGCGTTGACCGGCTTAAATACCCGGCACCCCCAACTCATTCGAACTCCTCAATAGTACTGTTACCGACACTAGGCCGACTTGGCCGCCCTGTGGGGCCTGACTGCCGCCGACGCGAACGCTGAAACGCCCATCAGTGTCTTCAGGCCAGTTGCCGCATAGAAAGACATCGCATGCAGGAGTTCAGAAGTGATCAACAAAGACTTTGCATGCCAACTGGAGCTGATTCCCATGTTCTCGAATGGGCCGCAAACTTAGCATCTGAACCCCATGATAAACTCAGAGCTGAGTTCTATCGCATCCAGCAGTTGCTTCCGACAATCATCTACAAAGATGTCGTCGAAGAGGATGGGATGTTCTTCGCCGGCCCACAAACGCGGCGTGATGTGGAAACTCGCGTACAACTACAGGGTCAGGACCTCACGCCTTTCACGAAGCTAGGGTGCATTCTCCCGGATATGCCGAAGGCGACTGAGAAGAAGTGATTGACGATGACGATGTCTGTTTAGTAATTTGTGTACGACGAAACTTTGAATTTCTGTACGACGAAACTTTGTGATGTAAACAGTCCTCCGAAACTTGCGTAGCGCTATAGTTTGGTACGACGAACTTTGTTATGTTTACTATGTAGCTTCTATTTGCTAACATTTTAACTCTTTCTCTTGGTGTTTCTTAAGTATATTATGTTGCATATTATCGATGAATTTGCTTATGCGCATATGTGTTAGGGATATAGATGACAAGAAATGGTATGCCGTGTACACAGGGAGGGTTCCAGGAGTGTACGACGAGTGGTCTGAGTGTCAGACCCAAGTGGATCGCTTCCCGGGTAGTAGCCACAAAGGGTTTCAAAGTAGAAGCGAAGCGGAAGCTAGTTACTTGAAGTTTGCGCTAGCGGGAGAGAGGAAGAAGAACCGGCTCAAGAACTACTTCATAATCCCTTTCTTTCTCATCGTGATCGCTCTTCTGTTGTATGTGACCATAGTTTAGATCGATGATGAAACATGTGTATGTGACCACATAGTTGTATTCGAGACTTGTCATAGCTTGTATCACTATTTCGATGCTGATGAGACTATGTTGTACCACTTTGATGATGATGATGAGACATTATTATATCATATAGTTTCAATGTTGTGTCCATATGTTGAACTGTATAAATACTGCGTAAATACGCAGAAGAAAAAAATGTCGAAATTAATAGTAGTAGCGCACTTTTTGAGCTAGTAGTAGCGCGGGCACCACGCTACTACTAGCGCGGGTCCAAACCCGCGCCACAGCTAAGTAATAGTAGCGCGGGAGTCACCCGCGCTACTACTAACAGAAGTAGTAGTAGCGCGGGCCTACCACCTGTGCTATTACTACCCTGTTAGCTGTAGCGTGCTAGTAAGCCCCCACGCTACTACTACCAGTTTACCCCGCGCCACTACTAGACCTTTCCCTAGTAGTGTAACTTTGAACATTTGGCATGCATGTCCTTACAGATTGATTGTTTTCGGTGAAGCTATCAAATATGTTTGCAACCAAATTAAGTCTTGACTTGTATTACAGTTGTGAACACATATATCAGCAAAGAAAAATGCTCTTATGCACATGCTATCATTGAGTACTAAAATGTACTTTGCTATTTTCATCCTAATGCAATATTTATTGGGCATCACTGAGGAGTAACGACAATAAAGGCCTAAAGAGATAACCTCAACTAGGTAGATATTTCCGTTGTCCAATAGATTGAAACACCTTGAGTACACTTCAAAAATCGTCCCACATTTATGTTTTTGGGCAACACCACTTATCATGTTGTTTGTCGTGTGACACCGTAAAAAAATTCAAAGGGATTTGTTGATTGTCGGTGTGTGTATGAGGGATGATTTTTTTTTCTCCCGTTGGAGCGTGCGGTCATGTTTGCTAGTACATTTTATTTTGTTATTTATGTAGATGGTCAAACTTTGACTCAAAATACAAGGGGGCTTAAAAACCCGAATGGAGAAACTACTTCCTATATTATTATTATTTTGAGAAATTCAACACGTTATTGATTACGAACATCAGTATACAGAGTTCCCAGTTGGAATCCGGAGCAGAATACACAATACATCAAACTCAGAAGATAGTGCTATCATGTGTGCTGAAGCATTCAGAGAACGGCCAACATGTGTGAAAGACAAAAGTGAGAACGCAGTTGCAGTCTCTTGATACATGCTACCACCGGAATTCCGCCATGTCGAAGATGTCGTTTCTTATTGTAAAACAGATGTACAATAACCCATAATTCCTATTGTGTAGTTGGACATGCTGGCGGAATGGGGATGCCGCATGAGGTGAGTGTCTTGCGGAAGTTGGGGCGATTGATGATGTCATAGTACAACGGATCCTGCAAGTACGGGGAGATGCAGCCCTCCTTAGTATAAAGTTGAGACACTTATTTTGGGACAGAGGGAGTACAACTTGCAATACACACCAACTTTTCCGCCACCGCACCCCGTGCCACCACCACTGCAAGCACCACGCACATCGACACCACCACCGATCTAGCCATGATCTTTGATGTCCGCGACTTATCTCTAGACACAATGTCCTTGAGTTGGTGTGGCGCAAGGTAAGCCAAGCACACCACTCGTATTTATAGGCGCAGGAGCGAGGCAGTTTGCAGGCAGTGTAACGTTTTTTGAACCTGAGATTAAGGGTACCCAATCTTCTATACCTAAATAATCTGTATCCGTATCTATATCTATCTATACCTAGTATCTACTATCTACTATCTACATCTATATCTCTATCTGTATCTATATCTATACCTAACTGATCTAGATCTATCTATACCTTTTTAGAAAGGAGACGCTTGCCCAGCTCTAGAAGGCCTTAAAGCATTTACAACAAGGTTCAACGACAAGGAAAATAAAACAAATAAGTAAGTTCGATACAGACCCACGGGGCCAAAGGCTCAAGAGACAAAATACGCACTACACACGACACGACCAGACTGACACATCGACGCACGACGAGCGATCAATCTCCATGCTGATTGCCCTCCTCCCTGAGAACCTTTGCCTGGTGTCTGAGTTTGCCACGCATCGCCTCAATAGTAGATGCCTCCGTGGTCTTGCTTAGCGGTTTTCATAGCTGTAAGAATGTGGCCATTTCATACAACGCATCAGCTGGGTTCTTAATAAAAATGCATTCAATAAGAGCTTTGTTTCTAATTCGCCATAGGGCCAAGACAGCATAGAAAAGATAAGTCACGCTAATTTGCGTGAGAGACCCGTGAGCCTCCCACTAAGGGTGTGAAAAGCAACCAAAGAAGTTGGTGCCCAGCTGCACCTCGTGACGTCTCGGACACATCCCCGAAGGAATTGAGCCAAGATGCATTTGAAGAAAATATGATTTGCGTCTTCCATTTTCACATAGAGCGGGCACAGGTCGTCCCCAGTCTGTGCCGCTTCTACACTTCAACACCCGATGGTAGTCTATCGCGCACAGCTGCCAAAGAAAAATCTTGATTTTGGATGGAATGCGTGCTTTCCATATATCCATTGCTTGGAAAGGAGCGACACCTTGATGTAGGCACAGTAAAGAGAGCTAGTAGAGAACTGCCCAAATGGCTCAAGCTTCCAACGAAAAGAATTAGGTTCACCAGACGGAGAGGTGTCTCTAAGCAACGCAACCAGACGACCCCATTCTTCCAACTCTAATGGCCCTAGGGAGCAACAAAATTGAGAGCTCCATTGTCCGTTTTGCCAATTCTCGCTGACCAACGAGTTTGGGTACCGTTAAATTGCAAAGAGTCGTGGGAACTCAGAGACAAACGGGTTCGGCCCGAGCCAAACGTCCAACCAAAACACCGTGGATTGGCCGTTGTTCCCAATTTTGTGCATAACACCAACACGTAGCAGATGGCGGATCTTCGTAATTTATTTCCAAAATTGTGATCTGTTATGACATGCGTCCGTTGAAACCAGAGCATGTTGAAAGTACTTCTACCCGATGACGTCTAACCACAGTCCTCCAATGCCCGTCAGAATTTTCCAGGCCCACTTGGCCATCAAGGACCAATTCATATGTGAGTCTTCATATGTTTGGTGTTGATAATACCGAGGTCCCCGATACCCACTAATACACATCAGACCGTGCGGCCGGCGGACGCTGGCGATTGAGAGGGATGGCGACTCGCGGTCGCCGCCTAACGCTGGCGATCCGACCTCCCCTGCCCTCACCGGCGTCGTCCTCCAAGCCAGGGGGTTCCAGTGGATCTCAGTTCTCGTGCCTCGGCTCGGATTATGGTTCTTCCGATGAGGAGGGCGCGCCGGCCGTTGGGATCAGGATGGCGATGGATGTGTTAGCCGATGGTGAGACATCTACGGAGTGGACCCCGGTGGTTCGCCGGAGAAGGAAGACGGAGGCCGAGATCGTGCAGGAATTTTGGGAAGATGCCGGGTTTCCAACTCCGGCGTCGCAGTTCTGGGAGAGACATTCGTCCTCGCCGTCGGAGACCACCTCAGGCCACGCAGGTATGGAATTGATGTCTTGCAGGGTTCAAATCGATGCCATGGAAGATGGGACGAAGGATCAGTCAAGGGATACACCACCAATTGGATCAACGACGACTGCGCCACCATGCCGGAGTACTCCATCCTCGCCGTCTGGCTTGAGGGTGTCACGCGCTCCTCGAATGGGCGCATGGAGAGGCCCCCAGCCGCTGCGCCGGATCACGCCGCCGCCCGTGTTGGGCCAGTTCTTGGCTGCGGCCAAGCACGTGCCCGTAGTGGATCGCGGTGGCTCTCCAGCGCCGGTTCTGTCGCCCAGATCGGCGGGATTGACGGAGACGCGATCAGCGCCGATTCAAAATCCTGCTGAGTCAAGGGGTGGGCCCATATTGCATGATTTTACATGGGCCTTGTATGAAGGCCATGTGGTCGGGCTACCCTTATGCATCTGCATCAACTGTGCGTTCGTCATCTGCTTCCTGCAAGCCGCCAGTTTCCTCCAACTCGGCAGCGACCTCATCATCAACGTCCTCCCTGCCAGCGACGTCTTCAACTCCTGCTGCCGGCGACGTCCGCTCCTTCGCGGCTGTTGCGGCGTCTCCGCCGCGCCCAATGGCGACCCCGCCCAGATCGGCGGGATTAACGGAGACGCGATCAGCGTCGATTCAAAATCCTGCTGAGTCAAGGGATGGGCCCATATTGCATGATTTTACATGGGCCTATCTACGTCGGCGTATGAAGGCCTTGTGGTCGGGCTACCCAATGGCGTCTCCGCCGCGAGAGGAGACGAAGGATCGGACACACATGCATGCAACTGGACCGATGCCAACCATGCAGTACGAGCTGATGGGCAATACAAAGGACGTGCATGTCCAGCCAACTCACATGCATGCACTACGTCCGGTGCCATTCCAGCCAACCGAGCAGCTGGGCAGCACGCAGGTTGCACCCGCCCAGCCGACAAACGTCCAGGTGGCGGACACGGCAGGTGGTCTGGAGGGGCCGGACCTGGGAGGCTGCGTCCCCGACCCGACCGTTCCTGTTAAGGAGCTGGTGGAGCCGGGCAGAGCCGCTTCCTCGTCGTCGAGGACGACCCCTTCTACACCGACCGCTACGACACCGACATTCACGTCTTCGACGGTTGCTGTTGGAGAGGGGATTTCTACACCACCGACATCCCCTCCGTCGGCAGCCACGCACACGTAACAACCATCGTCCGAGGTAACGCCGGTCCCTGACACGCTTCTGACAGCGGCCTCATCGCTAGAGCCGGCGGTTGAGACTGTCGGGGAGGGGGTTGCTACTTCACCATCATCCCCTCCTTCGGCAGCAGAGCCAGCGCCACGACCACAATTGGGGGTGACTCCTACACGCCGAAGTTGTCGGCATACGGTTGCCGAAGATGGTTCTACGGACACAGATGAGGACTCCTTGGCCAAGGCTATGCGGCGTAAAGCAGCACACAACCTCGATAACCAAGGTATTACGTCGTCATCCAAATCCTTTTTAGCTTTTTCCAATACCGCCATCGTTTCTAAGTTGAATAATGTGGGTGTTACTATTGGAAAGAATCAGAAGGATATTTCTATTTCGACTAACGCTTTGAAACATCTGGAATATGACCGATTAAAAGTTACTCCACGTGTTTCTAGCAAGTCTTATGCCTCCCATACTGATGAGGAGGAGCTGCATGCCACATCAGATGGTCAGCTACTCTCTCATTTAGTAGGGGCGGTTTGGGACGTGGGTCTAGATGAACCCGGGCTTAGTTCATTGATTGAGCTTACAGCATCCGGACGTAAATCAAAGACCGCGCGTTCGAAAAAAGATAGTAAGTCCCATAAGAGGGCGAAGTGTTCTAAAAATCTCCTATTGTTTCCTCATGAATGGAATGTTTTTTAATAGCAGAGGTCTTCGTGACTTGGCTAAACATTTATTCATTGCGGAATGTAATAGGGAATACAATTTAGATTTTTTGGCTATCTCTGAAACAGGGAGACGTGATTTCTCACTAAGTCTGCTTAACCGTCTTTCTGGCGGGATAGACTTTACTTGGGTTTCACGACCGCCTAGAGGTCGTTCTGGGGGCATTTTACTTGGCGTAAATACAGGGACTATGGATGTTTTGGCTAGTTCGAATGGTGAGTTTCACGTTAAACTCCATATTCGCAACAAGGCTGACAACTTCACATGGACCCTCGTCGCCGTGTATGGGGCAGCCCAGTATGAGTTCAAGGCCGATTTTATTCGTGAATTGGTAAATCTGGCGAAAGATAATCCCTATCCCATTCTTATAGGTGGGGCTTTTAACTTGCTTCGATTTCCAAATGAGAAAAGTCATGGTAGGTTTGATAATCATTGTCCTTTCCTTTTCAATGCTGCCATCGACAGTCTAGATTTGCGAGAGGTTTCTATGATTGGAAGACAATTCACTTGGGCGAACAGTCTTCCGGAACCGACATATGAGAAACTAGATTGCGTTTTAATGGATACCGACTGGGAATCAAAATTTCCTATGGTGTCTGTTCGTGCTCTACCTCGTATCGAGGCTATATCAGACCACGCACCCATTCTCCTAACTACTGGGTTGTCACGACCACAACATAGACGCAAGTTCAAGTTCGAACTTGGGTGGTTGCTTCGGGATGGCTTCCATGACATGGTCAAGGAGATGTGGGAGAAACCGGTCGTCGGGCCTACCCCAATACACAGATGGAATAACAAAATGCGTGCATTACGTAAATTCCTTGGTGGTTGGGCTAGGCATACGGTGGGTATCCTCAAAAAGGAGAAGTTTCGTCTTTCGTCTATCATTGATGAATTAGAAGCTTTGGCAGAGGTTAGACCTCTATCTGAGCATGAAATCGAGATCAAGAATCATTCGAATGAACAGATAGCTAACATGCTGCGTGAAGAGGAACTCAAATGGTACCAACATTCTAACTCTCAATTTATCCTGAAAGGGGATTGGAATACTAGATATTTCCATGCAGTCGCCAATGGCAGACACCGGAAGAAAATTATTCATTCCCTACAACAGGATGAGGGCGCGATTGAGGGGCATGAGCAACTTAAATCTTATATCACTAATTATTATAAAAATCTGTTCGGAGCACCAGAGGAAGGAAACTTCTCGATGGATGAGTCCCGAACAGATGACATCCCCCAGGTCTCTGATGAGGAAAACAACCTTCTAACAGCCCCATACTCCGAGGAGGAAGTTAGAAAGGCAGTTTTCCTAATGGAGCATAACAAAGCCCTGGGTCCCGATGGTTTTCCCGCGGAGTTCTATCAGAAATTCTGGGAAGTCATCAAACCGGATCTCCTACTTTTGTTTACCGACCTATTTTATTACCTAAGGTTAATGAGGCTAAACGGATACAACAATATAGACCCATTTGCCTCCTTAATGTTAGTTTCAAAATATTCACGAAGGTTGCGACTATTAGGCTAAATTCGATTGCTGAACATGTGGTTCGGCCTTCACAGACAGCTTTTATGCAAGGCAGACACATCCTAGATGGAGTGGTTATCCTTCATGAAACAGTCCATGAATTACACCGGAAAAAGTTGAATGGGGTGGTACTCAAAATAGACTTTGAAAAGACTTATGACAAAGTCAAGTGGCCCTTTCTTCAACAAACTCTCAGAATGAAAGGATTTTCTGCAGAGTGGCGCGCTATGATCCATAGCTTCGTTTCTGGAGGCAGTGTTGCCATTAAGGTCAATGATGACATTGGACACTATTTCCAAACGAAGAAGGGATTGCGACAAGGTGACTCGTTATCGCCCATGCTATTCATTATAGTGGCGGATATGCTAGCGGTCATGATTGAGCGTGCCAAGTTTGATGGCCAAATTGATGGGGTAGTAAATCATCTAGTTGATGGTGGTCTCTCTATACTTCAATATGCCGATGATACGATTCTCTTCATGGATCATGACCTCGAGAAAGCTAGAAATCTGAAACTGATTTTATCAGCATTCGAGCAACTCTCGGGTCTTAAGATCAATTTTCATAAAAGTGAATTGTTTTGCTTTGGCGAGGCTCAAGACGAGGCCCACCTGTACGCTGAACTATTCGGATGCGGGTTGGGCCAGTTTCCGATCATATATTTGGGGATACTGATACATTATCGGAGACTCACAAATGCTGAATGGAAACACGTCGAGGAGAGACTACAAAAAAGACTTAGCAGTTGGAAAGGTAAACTGCTGTCTCTGGGTGGAAGATTGGTCCTCATAAATTCAGTACTAAGTAATATGGTACTATATATGATTTCCTTCTTCCATTTGCCGAAAGGAGTCTTACATAGATTGGATTACTTCCGATCAAGATTCTTTTGGCAAGGAGATAGCGAGAGAAAGAAATATGGACTGGCTAAATGGAGTGTGGTTTGCCGTCCCAAAGACCAAGGCAGGTTGGGCATTCATGAGCTTGAGGTTAAGAATAGGGCCCTCCTCGGCAAATGGTTGTTTAAATTACTAACGGAAGATGGTGTATGGCAAACCCTCCTAAGGAGGAAATATGTGGGTTCCAAGGCGGTATCTCAAGTATACTGGAAGCCTGGGGATTCCCACTTTTGGGCGGGTCTAATGGCTACGAAGAAATATTTCTTCTGCAATGGATCCTTCTCGATTAAGGACGGCTCGGAAATTAGATTCTGGGAAGACAGGTGGCTAGGAAATGCCACACTCCGGGAACAATATCCGGCTCTATACAACATTGTGCGCCACAAAAGTGATACTATCGCCACGGTAATGGAATCATTTCCGCCAAATGTGACGTTTAGAAGAGATTTAATTGGACCCAGACTCCAATCGTGGAACATCCTGCTCCAGCGGTTGTCCACGGTGCAATTGTCACATGGGT
This sequence comes from Elymus sibiricus, assembly GCA_039707655.1. Taxonomy (NCBI): domain Eukaryota; kingdom Viridiplantae; phylum Streptophyta; class Magnoliopsida; order Poales; family Poaceae; genus Elymus; species Elymus sibiricus. The sequence goes on from CM077666.1 coordinate 470,077,779, forward strand.
CTGATGTATTCCGATGGAACCTCCATGGGAATGGACAATTCTCAGTGGAGTCTATGTATAGAGCGTTAATCTAGTATGATGTGCCAGTTGTTAATAACAAGAAGATCTGGAAGATGAAGATACCTCTTAAGAATAAAATCTTTGCATGGTATCTTCGTCGCGGAGTCATTCTTACTAAAGATAACCTTATTAAGAGGAATTGGCATGGAAGTCCGCAATGTGTTTTTTGTCACCATGAGGAGACAATAAAACATTTATTCTTCCAATGCAAATTGGCTCGTTCTATATGGTCAGTCATCCAAATAGCTTCTGGCTTGTATCCTCCCTGTAGTGTTGCTAATGTATTTGGCAACTGGTTACATGGGATTGATCACAGGTTTAGAACTCTTCTCAGGGTGGGAGCGCTTACCGTTATTTGGTCGCTTTGGCTATGTAGAAATGATAAGGTTTTTAACGATAAAAGTACTTCTCTGTTGCAGGTTATCTATAGATGTATCGGGACTCTTCGTTTATGGTCCTCTCTACAATTCGTGGAGAATCGAGACCTGTTTACGGAGGTGTGTACACGATTGGAGGCTACGGCGAGGGATACTTTTACCCAACATGGGTGGCAGCATGATCTAAGGATTGGCCCCCCTCCGCTTTAGGCGTTATACGGACTCTACATGTTTCATTGTATTTCGCCTTTTTATTTTTCTTTTGTGTGAGAGGACCTTGTTTGGCTGTGTGCATCTTAGTTATGTAGAGGCCGGGTGTAATGCTTAAATCTTTTAAGTAATAAAGCGCCCCTTTTCGAAAAAAAATATACCGAGGTCCCCAACCTCCTTTGGAGCACAAATGATACGCCAATGCACCATGTGATATTTTTGTTTCTCAAGTTCTTTACCCCAAAAGAACCTGGATCTGGCAATACCAAACTTTGGATGAACCTTGTCTTGCAACAAGAAGAAACCCATGGTAAACATTGGGAGACTAGATAAGCAAGCATTGGTCAGGGTTGTCTTGCCGCGAGTCGATTGGTACCTACCAACACATGGTTCAACTCTACCGGCATCTCGATCGGTGATAAAGAGGAAGTATTCAATGGTCAAATGCTTGTTGGTGAGCGGCATACCAAGATATTTGATTGGGAGGGATCCCAACCTGCAGTTCATAATGTGGGCTGCCCTCAAACGGTCCTCCAAACTCCCTCTGGTGACGTATGCTTCGCTCTTATCAAAGTTTATTTTCAAGCCGGACATCGATTCAAAACACATTAATAGGAACTTCAGATTTATCAGACTGACAGGGTCATTCTTAATGATAACTAGATTACCCGTTGCGCCAATTGGCGTAGAGATCAACTACAGGGCAGAGGTTAAGAGAACTATTTAAAGGAATTTTTCATCAATTGCATGCAAATGATTATGCTCATACGACGTTCTTATTTGCCTTGATGATTTACTTTTGATGACACCAAATTCTGTTCCTGATGGAGCCACAACAAATGACCCGAAACATTCAAATCGAGAACCCCACCCGGGATTAAATGAGCTTGTGAAGCATAAACGTCAGTCGGCCAGATAGCAGGGGTAAAAGGCCGGAAGACATGGCAAAAAATTCCATCCGGCCAGCCGCAGCGGTCCAATGTCGGGCAACACAAAACTGATGGCCAGAAGTTAAGCGAACTATTTGAAGCATTTTCTCCTCAAATGTATACAAATGATTACATTCATAATGTGTTTCTACCTATCTTGATGACGATCATTGCCCATAGCTTTCTCTGGCGACTTACTTTTGATAGATGACCAGTTGAGCCAATTGACGCAGAGACCAGCTACACCCCAGAAGCTAAGCGAACTATTCTGAAGGTTTTTTTTCCGGGTGTATTTGAAGGGTTTTTCCTCATCTGTCTCCAAATAATTATGGTCATACAGCGTTCTATTTTCCTTGACGATGTTCTTTACCTATAGTTTTCTTTGGTGATTTGTTTTTGGACATTATTTCCCAATCCTTTAATCCCACTATGCAAATCAGGGGGGGCGAGATTGGCTAGGAGGGGCAGTCCGTAGGCTGCAGCCTGTAACTTGTCCGTAGGTTTAGAATTTTCGCTTCTTCCCGGACTCCGTCCTCTCCGCTCGCACGCACGGCACAACCCATAGGAAGGACACACTCTATCAGTGCCCACTCGCCGGCGGCGGTCAGCAGATATGAGCAACGGCCGCCGCCCACGGCCCACCGCCGGACAGCTATATGTGCTACTCACATGGTTCTCGCGCGACTTCGCTTCGCGAGGGAGGGAATAGGAAGGGAGGATTTGCCATGGTCGACCAGCGGTGGCGGCGGTGGGTCATCCGCCACGTGCGCGCGGACGTCCCAACGTCGCCATCCTCATCGAAGCGCACGAGATCCCTGGCCCTCCAGTGACCGCGCGTCGTTGTCGACGGGATCTGGTGGGGGTCGGGGGAATTTGAGAATTTGCCCCACCTTTGCTTGCACTTCTAGGATTTGCCCTTGTTTTCATTGACATTGATCTTTTGCCACACCTTTGCCAGAAACTTGATGATTTGCCCCTGGCAAGATGGGCCCACTGTAAAATGTCCAAACTGCCCCTGCCCTGCCCCGGCCGAGCACATCGATCTCTGGCGGGAAGACCTGAGGCGAAGATGGAGCTCCCGCCGCCGCTGTTGCCCCGGCGGAGGTGGCCGTGGCTCTGCCCCCGCTGGCCTTGTTGCTTGCCCGACGCGCAAAATCTGGGCCTCTCCAAGCACGGCGCTGGAGGCGAGCGCGGATGAGGCGACGGCGAGGTAGCGCGCGGCGGCCCGGCTCGACCTACAGCCACCGGTCTGCTCATGGAGCACCTGCTTGAGGAGAGGAGCAGAAGCCGGACGGACGGCGGCACCTCTAGGCGGATGGCCAGCGGATGTGTGCCTGGGCGTGCTTGTGTGCGTGAGTGCTCTGTGTGCGTTGTGTGCGTGCGTGATCTAACACCTGGGCGTGCGCGATGTGTGCTAGGCGTGCGTGTGCCCAGGCGTGCATGTGTGCGTGAGTTCTCTGCGTGCGTTGTGTGCTTGCGTGCTCTAGCACCTGGGCGTGAGTGCGTGCTCTGTGCGTGTGTTGTGTGTGTGCGTGCTCTAGCACCTGGGCGCCCGGCTGTTGCTGTTGCTACTGCTGCATGCACGGAAAAGGACACCGCTGTCCGAGCTCACTCCCCTCGCCGAGCTCGCCATGGACAGCCACCACCGTCCCGGGCTCGGAGCGTGGACAGCACCCTACGCGCGCCACATCCGGCACGAACCTTGCTCCTTTCGTGGGGAGCTCGCTAGAGATGCTCGGCCGCGGCGGCCATGCGTCCGTGGAGATGCACACACGTCTATTGGTGCTCTTGGTGGACAGCACGGTCCGCGCCGTCATGTGTGACCGGTGCAGGAAGTGCGGCGCCTTTCTCCGAGAGCTTGACTGGTCTACAGGTGTTGTGCTTCGCCTAAGGATCTCGCCCATGGACGAACGCCGGAGCTGCGCCTCGAGCACGTGTCGTTGTAGAGGAGTGAGGAGGACGTGGGGAGAGGAGGAGCAGCATCAGCTCGTAGCCCGCACCGTAGCATGTGGGGAGGAGCAACAGTGGCTTGGCATCGGAGCGTGGGAAGAGGAGCAGCAGCAGCACAGCACGGCAGCAAGTGGGCTGTGGGACGAACAGATAAGGAAGAAGGGCATTTGGGTCATCCAATTTGTAGTGTAATCTCAAACCGGGTAGAAAGGGCAAATCATTAAAGTTTTAGCAAACTTGTGGCAAATGATCAATTATAAGGAAAAGGAGGGCAAATCCTAGAAGTGCAAGCAAAGGTGGGGCAAATTATCAAATTCCCCGGTGGGGGTGGCGGCCGCCGCAAGCCGGCCTCCTCTGCTGCCCCCAGTTCCCCACGGCAACCAACTGACCGTTCCCGGGAAATCGCTTCGGACGAGTGGACGACTGACCGCTGTGCCAACGGGGTATGCCTGGCCTCGCCGGTGGTGGCTAGTGGTCCTATCACAGCACCGATTCAAGCCCAACCTCCGGATGCTTCTTCAGGTTCAGACGTTAACTGAATCCGCCTTGATTCCACCGCACATTCCGGACGCGCTGATCCATCACTGGCAAGCACGGTATGTTATATTTTATCTCCAATGTTGTGTGAACAAACTGTAAAGTCCGACGGCATTGTCGCTTGCAAATCATTGAAGATGAATTAATTGCATCGAAAATGTGGTTAACAAAGTGCTGTTCCATGACCCGAGTGGTTAGATGCTTGAGGTGCATTAAACAATCTTTACAGTAACACATAAGGAACTAATACTCATTATTGGTTTGAACTGTTCAAACAACATTATGTGTTTGTGTGTAAGAAGCAGATGATGATAAGAATTCAAAACTGTGAGGCACAGTCCTCACACCACATGCACCCAACCGAAGGCATGTTCTAGTACCAGTGAATATTTGACTTCTTCAATACAATTTCATAATTGTGCCGCTGCCCTTTTGGACGATCCAAGCACCAAATTAGGCCAACCGTCAGCGGCATCCAAAATAAGGAAAATGTTTAGGGGTATAGAACGTGCTGAAGATCTGTTTGTTATTTGCTATACTTGTAGTCTTATACTGCATTGTATAAGACAAGATTTTTTTTTTCATAACCCCTCGTTGAGAGGGAGGACATGGACACAGGCAAGCCCAGTCCCAGCAAAGGTTTGCAAAATTGCATATCCATAGCAGTTGTACATATGATTCTCTAAAAAGGAAAACGGAAAAACAGCTGTACATATACAAGTACAACACAGGCATAATTTTGCAAGAAGTAATTAATTATTGTGCTTATGCTTAGATTGACAAAGAACCTTTCCAAATCTACTAGAACCAATGCGGCATCACAGGATGGCACATCGACTCATAATATTTGATCAGAAAGTTTTTTCTTTTGTTAAGTATTCCGTTGACAATTAGGGCGTCACCGGCTTGTAGATGTCATCATGGCAAGTTGGAAACAATCATGTAGAACCACTTGCTTGCGATTATATTTCTGAAGTGTATGATCGCTCTGTCCTCCTTCCAATTTCATCACACTAATAATTGAGATCTCGATATAGTGCAATGCAAGTTCTTCGAAATTTAATTCAAGTACCAGCCATGTTAGCTGGATGTTGAACCACAATAATTTATCTTCTGCTTTTGGAAGGAAAAAAGTATCGTATTGCCAGTTCAGGCTACAAAACAACTGCAGTCCATGACCAACATTTCTATGGTGTAATGGGACATCCGTCATGAGACCAACCAGCCAGCTTCTCCTGCTGCTCTTCTTGGCATGCATCTTGCTCCTTCCCATCCAAGCCCTCGCTACTGACAAGCTCGAGAAAGGCCAAAACCTCACCGACTCCGATGGCGAAACGCCTGTCTCGGCCGGTGGCTCCTTCACCCTGGGGTTCTTCTCTCCCGGGGTGTCCACTAAAAGGTACCTCGGCATATGGTTCTCGGTGTCCAATGACACCGTTTACTGGGTGGCCAACCGCGACCAGCCTCTGGTCGACAAGTCCGGCATGCTTGTGTTCAATGACGCGGCCACCCTTGTCCTGCTCGACGGTGCCCGCCGCACAGTCTGGTCTTCAGAATTCACCGGCGGTACTTCCGCCTCGGCAGCTCAGCTTCTTGATTCTGGTAACCTGGTAATGCGCAACGGCAGCAGTGTTGCCTACCTGTGGCAGTCCTTCGACTACCCGTCAGACACCTTGTTGCCCGGCATGAAGCTGGGCAAGATATTTTGATGATATGTATGTTGTTGCTTCCTTTAGTGATGTCATGTGAACGTCGACTAGATGACACTTCACCATATTTGAGCCTAAGGGAAGGCATTGTGTAGTAGTAAGTAGACGATGGGTTGGTAGAGTGACAAAAAGTTAAACACTAGTTTATGCGCTATTCCGTAAGGGGCTGATTTGGATCCATATGTTTCATGCTATGGTTAGATATATCTTAATTCTTATTTCGTAGTTGCGGATACTTGCGAGAGGGGTAATCATAAGAGGGTTGTTTGTTCAAGTAAGAACAGCACCCTAACACCGGTCCACCCACATATCAAATTATAAAAATAGCGATCGCGAATCAACTAAACATGATGAACGTGACTAGACGACAATTCTCATGTGTCCTCGAGAACACTTTACTTTATATAAGAGATCGTTCCGTTTTATCCTTTGCTATAAAAAGGATTGGACCACCTTGCTGCACTTTTGCTACTATTGTCACTTGTTACCTGTTACAAATTATCTTGCCACAAAACTACTTGTTACCGCTACTTTCAGTACTTGTAGAGAATACCTTTCTGAAAACCGCTTATCATTTCCTTCTGCTCCTTGTTGGGTTCGGCACTCTTACTTATCGAAAGGACTACGATTAATTCCCTATACTTGTGGGTCATCAGCCGGTTGCTAGCGGCTTCGTCGGTGATCGGGTTCTCCCAGTCGGTGCATGGTTTGTAGCTATGGATGAGTTTTGTGGTGTCTCGGCTCCTGGGTGGCATCCCGCGCCATGGTGGTGGGAGCCGCGGTGCTCGTGGGCAGAGCTCGCGGCTTAGGTGATGGCTGGTTGCCATCACCGTGTGGGCAGCGTGGTGGCTGGTGTTTGGCGTTCCGTGCAGGTGGTGTGGCAGGTGCAGCCATCACCGTGTGGGCAGCGTGGTGGCTGGTGTTTGGCGTTCCGTGCAGGTGGTGTGGCAGGTGTTCTTATTGTTTTTGGTTGTTTCTCCTTGGCGCATGAGAGATTTTTATAAATTGTGAAGTGTATGGAAATGTGAGGCTGTACAATATATTGAGTTACCCCACTTGATCGTAGTGATGTCAACTGGCACCGCCGATAGATTTGAGTACATCATGGTGGCCTCCAGTAGTAGTTGCGCTGCTCTCCATTTTGCCATAGGCGTCAAATGGGTCTGGTACACCCGCAAAAACAAAAGCTCTGGAACAAGTAACGTTGGGTGGTACGATAATATTAATCTTGGGCGTGGTCATCTAGTGGAAAGCGAGCTAGTGCCTCGCTGATAAACATTCCATGCATCTTTGTTTGTAGCGATCGAGGGACAGCGAAGCACCACCAAGCCAAACAGATCTAACAATGGCTAGAGTTAAACTAATGGAGACACCAAAGGGGGTGGGGTGGTGGTGCCGCATTACTTTTTAATTTTTATGCAAAAACTGAGTCTGAGTGTACTTTTTTTTTCTTCAAGAGCGCTTTATTGCATTCTGAAGCTGCATCAAGCCGAAACATCAGTTGCTCTATTATTACATCATTGTTCTTTTTTTGTTAAATGGTCACGTGGGGAGAGATTCCGCACCCAATTTTTTTTTATTTCAAAAGCCTAAAAGCTGGCGGAAGTTTGCCGCAATGACTGAGAGGAGAAAATACAAATACGAGAGGGTGGGGGTGTTGGGGGGTCACAATGGTGTGCGGTAGGGTTGTACTGCAGGAATTTGAAGTGAGCATCCTGGGGTTCCCCGGCCCCTGCAATGTTCCAGAAGCTCACTACAAAGGGACAACTGAAAATGATGTTCATCGCAGTTTCTTCCGGGAAGGAGAATATTGGGGAAACGACCTCCGTCACGGATAGGATGTTCTTCTTCGGGTGAGATGCCCGCAATTGGGTGCAGGATTGAGACTAGGAGCCAGGCAAACTTCATCGGGGGCCTTGCTCCATGCGAATTCTGCAGGGAGTGTTACAGCAACTCCGTCTCCAATGGGCCGATCCAAACGGACACACAATGTGTCTTTTTTGTCTGTTTGGATGGCAAAGCAGGCATCAAAAGTTTGTCCGTGTCAGCCGTGTGGGCCGCATTTCAATTTTTCCCCTGATTTTCATTTAAAAAAATATATTCGTCGCCCTTGTTCTCATCCTCGTTAACGAGGTCGATGTAGACCGGAGCCGGCCACGGTGTCGGTCCTGCCTCCGGCGCGCGCGCTGGCGTAACTAGCGCCTTCTGCCGTTCCGACCCCGCCCACTCGAGCATGCCAGGGACCGTGGATGTCCATGCCCACACGTGCTCTACTAGCCCTGCCAGTGGCAACGGCTCCAACTCCGGCTCTGACGGCGGCGCGGGGGGCGGGTCCTGTGGCCCAATGCGGCCAGCACCATTGGCAGGTCAGGCCACGGGGTGAGCTAGGCCAGCTCGGAGGCCTCGAGGCCTGCTTGAGGTCCTCATCGCCCTCGTCTTGCTCCTCCTTCACCACAGCCCCCGCCGCGGCCATGTGCTGGAGCGGCAAAGCACGACCGGTGGCACTGGTCGTGCTCATCGTAGAACCAAGTGTCCCAGTATGGGGAGTCCTTGGCAAAAGCCTAGTTATGACGGAGGTCGTCCGGGAGCCGAACACGGCGGCGACGGATCTCTGCCTCCCGCGCGCGACTGGAGGCTGGAACGGTTGGCACTGGAACCCCCTTTCCGGGTTCAAATGCCAGTCGTTCGGCAGGTGCATGTCGGGCCAAGGCACTGGGATGGCCGCCTCCCAATATGTCTGGCACTGGTCAACGGGCACAAACTGGCAGTCCTGCCACGGTGGCACAGCCCCTGGCGGCGTCACGATGAACGAGGCCTTTATCTGGTGCCTGTAAATCCACCGTATTGATCCCAACCTACTTTCTTTGTGCTAAGTCCATGGGAGTGCCAATACACCTGAAAAAAACAACAGAGCAAAGGAAAACTAATAAAACCTAATAAAAACTAAAGACTATGCAGTGCTCATGTTAAAATAAATACAAAGTGGTAATCATGCATAATGGACATACGAATGGCATGAATGGCTCAATGGGACATGATATATAAAGTTATTTTTGTAACAAATGAGCTTTAAAATTGGTCAAAAAATAGAGCCATCAGGCGGCCCTGAGAGATCTGGGAGGTGTCCATGCCGCAATGGCTACGAGGGCATCATGGAGGTCGTGTCATTAACGATGACGGTGGTGATTTGCAACAGAGGCTCTCCATTCCCTGATTCCCGACGACATTGGATTGTCTTTTCACTTTTCTCGAGGGAGGTGGTGACAGAACTTCTTGGACAATGTATGGAGGTGACTGCGTCTTGCGTTGCTGCTGTCTGAGCTGCTAATCCTCTCTACCGAGTGCAAGATCAACGAGTTAGCCTCTGTATTGGAGGTTCCTAGCGGCGAGCTCTAGTAATTGGATGTCTTCTGTTTGGAGTGCTCCGTGGCCCAAGATGGAATTTGGCAACTCAACTTCTGCTTGATGTGTGGATTCCATCTTGTCTAATTAAGGTACCCCATGTGAATGGCCTAAATTGAATTTGTGTGGGCGGTCTGGACTCTTGGCCTAAATTGGCTCTACGTTGGCGGTCTGGACTCTAGGCGAGACATGATATTGCACTAGTAGAAAACAGGGCTTTGGTCCCAGCCGGATCGGAGCAATAGTCCCGGTCGCGTTACGAACCGGGACTAATGTGAGCATTAGTCCCGGTTCGAGGGGATCGGACGCCGGCCGGGGCTCGGCAGGCATCAGTCCTGGTTCGATTGGGACCTTTAGTCCCGGTTGGAGACACCAACCGAGACTAAAGGGGCCGATACCCTTTAGTCCCGGTTGGTATCTCCAACCGGGACTAAAGGTCTATACCTTTAGTCCCGGTTGGAGACACCAACCGGGACTAAAGGCCGATACCCCTTTGGTCTGACCCCTTTGGTTCCGGTTCCAGACACGAACCGGGACTAAAGAGATGCCTATATATATGCTCTCCCCTGCCCGCTAACTCCTCTGTTTTTTGGCCGGCCGGTGTGGGAGGTGTGTGCTGCTCTGCTCTCACCTCCTATGCATATGAGGTGTTCGATGAAATGCCCGAGTCACACTTAAGCTTTCTCCTCTCCAAGCTCGACCTCCAAGCTTCATTTTCCCCAAGATTTGTCTAGGTTTGGCGGTGCACCATTGTCCCCGTCCCCGTCCTCACCGCCGTCGATCGCCCGTGCCGATCTCGTCGCCGGCACCACCGTGGTGAGCCTCTTGTTCTTATCTTCTTTTTAAAAGAAAAAAAATATTACTTGTATGATTTAGATAGATACTTGTATAATTTTCTTATTTTTATTATTGTTTGTTATTATATAGTGCCATGACTTTGGTATCCGCCCCCGTCGGCCCTCCTCATGGTTTTTGATACACTTAATTATATAATGCACGCAGATGAACCGGCAATAGATGTACGGTGACCGACGCACCTCCGAGTACATTGATGGCATGCATAATTTTCTCGAAGTGGCTGAGGCAAACAAGCAGAATGGTTTTATGTATTGTCCATGTACTGTCTGTGGGAATACGAAGTCTCACTCTGACTCGAGAACCCTTCACATCCACCCGATTGAGAAGGGTTTCATGCCACACTATAATGTTTGGACCAAGCACAGAGAAAGAGGGGTTATGATGGAAGACAACGAAGAAGAAGAGGATGATGACAACTATCCCCCTGAATGCGGTGATACTGCAACGGGGGAAGCTGAAGATCAAGAGGCACCAGACGATGTGCCCGATGATGATCTTCGTCGGGTCATTGTTGATGCACAGAGAGGATGCGAAAGTGAAAGGGGGAAGTTGAAGTTCGAGCGCATGTTAGAGGATCATAAAAAACGGTTGTACCCAAATTGTGAAGATGACAACACAAAGCTCGGTACCACACTAGAATTGCTGCAATGGAAGGCAGACAATGGTGTATCTGACAAGGGATTTGGAACGCTACTGAAAATAATGAAGAAGAAGCTTCCAAAGGATAACGAATTGCCCGAAAGTACGTACGAAGCAAAGAAGGTTCTCTGCCCTCTAGGATTGGAGGTGCAGAAGATACATGCATGCCCTAATGACTGCATCCTCTGCCGCGGTGAGTACGAGGATTTGAACGAATGCCCGGTATGCGATGCATTGCGGTATAAGATCAGACGAGATGACCCTGGTGATGTTGAGGGCGAGCGCCCCAGGAAGAGGGTTCCTGCCAAGGTGATGTGGTATGCTCCTATAATACCACGGCTGAAACGTCTGTTCAGAAACAAAGAGCATGCCAAGTTGATGCGATGGCACAAGGAAGACCGTAAGAAAGACGGGAAGTTGAGAGCACCCGCTGACGGGTCGCAGTGGAGAAAAATCGAAAGAAGGTGGGGGGACTTTGTAGGTGACGCAAGGAACGTATGGTTTGGTTTAAGTGCAGATGGCATTAATCCTTTTGGGGAGCAGAGCAGCAATCATAGCACCTGGCCGGTGACTCTATGTATCTATAACCTTCCTCCTTGGTTGTGCATGAAGCGGAAGTTCATTATGATGCCAGTGCTCATCCAAGGCCCTAAGCAACCCGGCAACGACATTGATGTGTACCTAAGGCCATTAGTTGAAGAACTTTTACAGCTGTGGAATGGAAAAGGTGTGCGTGTGTGGGATGAGCACAAACAGGAGGAATTTGACCTACATGCGTTGCTGTTTGTAACCATCAATGATTGGCCTGCTCTTAGTAACCTTTCAGGACAGACAAACAAGGGATACCACACATGCACGCACTGTTTAGATGATACCGGAAGTATATATTTGGACAAATGCAGGAAGAATGTGTACCTGGGACATCGTCGATTTCTTTCGACCAACCATCTCTTAAGAAAGAAAGGCAAGCATTTCAAAGGTGAGGCAGATCACCAGAAGAAGCCCGCCCTCCGTACTGGTGATGCCATACTTGATATGGTCAAGGATTTACAAGTAATCTATGGAAAGGGTCCTGGCGGACAATCTGTTCCGAATGACGTTGAGGGACGCGCACCCATGTGGAAGAAGAAATCTATATTTTGGGACCTACCCTATTGGAAAGACCTAGAGGTCCGCTCTGCAATCGACGTGATGCACGTGACGAAGAATCTTTGCGTGAACCTGCTAGGCTTCTTGGGCGTGTATGGGAAGACAAAAGATACACCGGAGGCACGGGAGGACCAGCAATGTGTGCACGAAAAAGACGGCATGCATCCAAAGCAGTATGAAGGTCCTGCCAGCTACGCTCTTATCAAAGAAGAGAAGGAAATCTTCTTTGAATGCCTACTCAGTATGAAGGTCCCGTCTGGCTTCTCGTCGAATATAAAGGGAATAATAAATATGGCAGAGAAAAAGTTCCAGAACCTAAAGTCTCATGACTGGCACGTGATTATGACGCAACTGCTTCCGGTTGCATTGAGGGGGCTTCTACCGGAAAACGTTCGATTAGCCATTGTGAAGCTATGTGCATTCCTCAATGCAATCTCTCAGAAGGTAATCGATCTAGAAATCCTACCAAGGTTAAAGAATGATTTGGTGCAATGTCTTGTCAGTTTCGAGCTGGTGTTCCCACTATCCTTCTTCAATATCATGACGCACGTCCTAGTTCATCTAGTCGACGAGACTGCCATTCTGGGTCCTGTATTTCTACACAATATGTTTCCCTTTGAGAGGTTCATGGGAGTCTTAAAGAAATATGTTCGTAACCGTGCTAGGCCAGAAGGAAGCATCTCCATGGGCCGGCAAACAGAGGAGGTCATTGGGTTTTGTGTTGACTTCCTTCCTGACCTTAAGCCGATTGGTCTCCCTCAATCGTGGTATGAGGGGAGACTGACTGGAAAAGGCACGCTAGGAGCGGATTCAATAATATGTAGGGACGGGTATTCTTGGGCTCAAGCACACTACACAATTCTACAGAATTCTACCTTGGTGACCCCGTCAATGAACACAAGAATATTCTGCGCTCCAAACACCCGGAGCAGTGTGACGACTGGATTACATGTGAACACATCAGGACTTTCGGCAGTTGGTTGCAAACACATCTCATGGGTGACAACATTGTTGGAGATGAGCTGTACTCGTTGGCCAGGACACCATCTTCGACTATATTGACTTACCAAGGGTACGAGATAAATGGGACTACATTTTACACGATCGACCAAGATCAAAAGAGCACCAATCAAAACAGTGGTGTCCGCTTTGATGCAGCAACCAACAGGGGAAAGGACACATATTATGGTTACATAGTGGACATATGGGAACTTGACTATGGACATGATTTTAAGGTCCCTTTGTTTCGGTGCAAATGGGTCAATCGGTCATGAGGCGGGGTACAGGTAGACCCACAGTACGGAATGACAACAGTGGATCTGAACAATCTTGGGTACACAGACAAACCATTCGTCCTAGCCAATGATGTGGTGCAGGTTTTCTATGTGAAGGACATGTCTACCAAACCGAGATCAAAAAGAAAAGATAAGGAAGCGAATACATCATACGATGAGCCAAAGCGCAACATAGTTCTTTCAGGGAAAAGAAACATCGTGGGAGTGGAGGACAAGACAGACATGTCTGCAGATTATGAAAAGTTTCATGAAATTCCTCCTTTCAAAGTGAAGGCTGACCCAAGCATCCTGTTAAACAATGAAGATTATCCATGGTTACGGCGCAATAAGCAAGGGACACACGCGAAGAAAAAGTGAAGACTTTCTCTCCACAACTATTCTGATGATGGCTTTGATCTAGAATATCACTGCAGTTACATGTCAACAAATGAAATCCCTTTTGTAATAGATGAGTTTTCGTCCGAAACCCTGATACTTCGAAAGAGATTGTCCAGTTTGTACACGAAGTGCATCCAGTTTTTGCCGTAACCCTCTCAACTTTTTAGCACTTGCTATGTGGGATACCATGCCAAGTTTCAACCTTTTCAGACTTCATTTGTAGTGCTTTTCAATTTCAGGGTCATTTAGCTCAAAAGGCATCATTAAATGCATGAAAAATAGCAAATAAAGGCAGAAAAGGGTTGAACATTGATGATGTGCCTTTGAATAGTGCATAATGAACACACAAAATGTCCGGAGTTAAAATAAGTTATTAAAAATGAAGGAGAGGCGCAATGCTCACCTGCACGTTGCTTAGCTTCAGGCCTTGAGAAACTGCAGATAGCTCCGTGCAGTCTACACCATTTCCTCAAGGCCTGAAGCTAAGCAACGTGAGGTGAGCATTGCGCCTCTCCTTCATCGATCTTCGTCTCTGCACTCAGGGCTTATAAACCGCTGCGAGTCCCTCTCGCTTGGCGAGGTGGGACTAAATTTTAGCCTCCGCCAGGACAAGGCCTTTAGTCCCGGTTGGTGGCTCCAACCGGGACTAAAGACCCCCCTTTAGTCACTGATAAATCTATTTTTAAAGTAAAGTTATTCACAAACTAGTGATTCACACAAATTTCAAATAATTCAACTTTAAACTATTCAAATTTGAAAAATACTGGCACTAACTTTATAATTTTTGTGACCTAAAGCAAAAAGATTCACTCAGAATCACTGATAAATCTATTTTTAAAGTAAAGTTATTCAAAACTAGTGATTCACACAAATTTCAAATAATTCAAATTTAAACTATTCAAATTTGAAAAGTACTGGCACTAACAGAAAGTTTATAATTTTTGTGACCTAAAGCAAAAAGATTCACTCAGAATCACTGATAAATCTATTTTTAAAGTAAAGTTATTCACAAATTAGTGATTCACACAAATTTCAAATAATTCAAATTTAAACTATTCAAATATGAAAAGTACTGGCACTAACAGAAAGTTTATAATTTTTGTGACCTAAAGCAAAAAGATTCACTCAGAAACTCTAAATAAAGCAAAAAACAACTCAGAAACAAAAGAAAATAAATAAAGCAGAAAACAAAAAAAACTGAAAAATAAATAAATTAAAAAAATGCCCGCCTACTGGGCCTCCACGGCCTGCATACGACTAGAAACCCAACTATTAGTTGGGCCAGGACGCAGGCCCGCATGGCCCACTAGGCCCCACAGGGCAGGACAGGTTCGTTTGGCCCACACAGGCCTGCTTTAGAGAGGAGCTCGACAGGGAAGCCGCGGCAGGGCTTATAAACCGCTGCGAGCTCCTCTCAACTAGCGAGGTGGGACTAAACTTTGGACACGGGAAGCACAGGCCTTTAGTCCCGGTTGGTGGCTCCAACCGGGTCTAAAGACCCCCCTTTAGTCCCGGTTGGAGCCACCAACCGGGACTAAAGCTCCTTTTCAGCAGTCGAAAGGGCGGGAAGCAAAGGGCTTTAGTCCCGGTTGGTGGATCCAACCGGGACTAAAGGGGGGCCTTTAGTCCCGGTTGGATCCACCAACCGGGACTAAAGGGCTGTGTATATAAGCACGACTTAGCAAATTCTCTCCCATTCTCCACCGACGCCGACGCCCTGCCCCGACGCCGCCAGGCTGCCGGAGCTCGCCGCCGCCCCCGAGCCCGTCCTTGTCGTCGCCGCCCCCGACGCCGGCCGCCGGCGCCTCCTCCACGAGCCCCGACGCCGCCCGCGCACCTCCTCTGCCCGTCCTCATCGACGTCGTCGCCGCCCCCGCAGCCCGTGCCTCATCCGGCCCCGAGCCCCGACGCCGCCCGCGCCTCATCCGGCCCCGAGCCCCGATGCCGCCCGCGCCTCATCCGGCCCCGAGCCCCGACGCCGCCCGCGCCTCATCCGGCCCCGAGCCCCGACGCCGCCCGCGCCTCATCCGGCCCCGAGCCCCGACGCCGCCCGCGCGCCTCATCCGGCCCCGAGCCCCGACGCCGCCCGCGCGCCTCATCCGGCCCCGAGCCCCGACGCCGCCCGCGCGCCTCGCCCCGGCACTGCCTCGCCCCGCCCGCCGGTGAGACCCGGCCGCCGCACTTTGCATTTTTTTTTTCATGATAGATATATAGATGATGATGATGATTGTTAGATGATGATGATGATGATGATTGTTTGATGATGATGATTGTTAGATGATGATGATGATGATGATTTTTTTCTATTTTTTTTTCATGATGTTGATGATTGTTAGATGATGATGATGATGTTGATGATGATGATAGATGATGATTTTTTTTCTGTTTTTTTTCATGATAGTTAGATAGTTAGATGATAGATAGATGATGATGATGATGATGACTGTTAGATGATGATTGTTAGATGATGATGATGATGATGATGATAGATGATGATGATGATAGATGATGATCGAGTATGGTTAAATGAAACTTGCATGAAGAAGCACGTTAATTTTGCTAAGTGTTTATTAAATTTGTTTTCATAATTAAGCATTTGTTCTCGACGTCGACGATGCCTGGCATGCATCCTAGTCGTCGACTCGGCGGAGGAGGCCTGCTTGATCAGAGGGGCCATGTCCGGGACTGGGCTTCGCCGGGCTGGGACTGGGAGGTGCTACCTTCCGGGGCGCGCAGCTTGGTGAGGAGGCAGCCCGTCGTCGACCCGGAGCTTCTTTGGTGGCGGTCGCGTGGGCCAGTGACGGTGTGGAGGCTTGAGTCCCCCGCGGAGGTGGTACGTCACGGTGTCAGGGAGGAGGACGAGCACGTCCGTCGCTACATGGTTGCGTTGGAGGCCAGGTCCGACAATACCTGGCAGGTTCTTCAGGGATCTCACTGGAGCTATGATCCTGTGATGGTTCCTTCTCTTTGGGTGTCCACCGCCCGCGCCGATACCCGTCGTTCGCTAGGGTTCTAGCTGTATTAGTGATGTTATATATATGATACTATTATAGATGTATTAGTGATAATATTCGACGATGTACGGACGCAAGAGATATCTTGTATTCTTAATCTAAATTGTTGCCCCTATATATATATAACTTGTGAACTTTGCATGATGTTTGCCACTAATCCATTGCTCATATGCATATGATTCCTTTTTCTGGTTATAGGTCTATGTTTGCCACTATCCATCTCTCATGGTTTGTATTTTGCCATGTTGTAATATTTGCAGAAACTATGGATCACAGAGACTTAGAAAAAGAAGAGGCGTTGGAGAATATAATCCGCGCCGGAGAAAATCCAATGGAGGAGGACGCCTTGTCGTTTCTCAATGACAACGATGGTGGAATGGAGGAGGAAGGAGATCATCACGGCTCCGATGATGGAAGAATGGAGGAGGAACAAGATCATCACGGCTCCGGTGATATGGAGAAGGGAGCCTTAACTAATGCAGAGTCCGACGAGGTATATATATATATATATATATATTAATTAAGCCTCTGCTGACTAGATGCATTAATTGTTTTGTATATACATATATTAACGCTTCTTTCTTCTTTTAGCCCTCCGGAACGAGCCAAACTTCGTCAACAAGGAGACGAGGCGCGAAGAAAAGGTTGGACAAGGAGGAAAGGTACAAGATCGACGTAATCTCTCCAGTTGGCGAACCGATTCATCCCAAGCGGACCAAACACGCCTTTACATATCAGTGCGGAGTACTGGTTAGGGATAGCATCCCGATCACCATCGAGCAATGGAATAAGAAGAAGGACAACCCTTCAGTTACTTTTGTCCAGGATAGACAAAAAGAATATCTTTGGAGCGAGTTGCTCACAAATTTCATCCTACCGCCAGAGGAGGATCCGACAACCCCACCAGTTATAGAGCCAAAGGTCAAGGTGTACGCTCTAAAGAAGATGGCAGAATTGTTCAAGAACTGGAAGAAGAATTTGAACACACAGTTTGTCCAGCAAAACAAGACTCCAGATTTCACCGGTATATATGAGAAGATAAAAGATCAGTGGCCCGCATTTGTGGCCTACAAGAAATCCGAGAAGGCACGGAAAACGTCACAGCAAAATAAGCTGAATGCTGCAAAGAAGCAGTATCACCATGTTACGGGGTCAGGTGGCTACAGCCAAGCCGAGCCTAAGTGGGAAAAAATGGAGAACGACCTACTTGCTAAAGGGGTCGAACCAGTGTCACGGAACTGGCCAGATCGGGTAAGGACTTGGGTATTCGGGAATGGGGGAGCTTTGGACCCAGAAACAGGGGAGGTTGTTTACGCGGATCCTAAACTTGCAATACCCATGAAAATGATTGAGGAAGCAATCAAAGAAGTGGAGGAAGGGACGTTCCATCCCGATAGAGAGAAGGACGTGCTGACAAAGGCCCTCGGGAATCCTGAACACCCTGGACGAACACGAGGCACACCAGGCTCCGTTCCGTGGGTGCATGGGTTTCGCGACAGCAGAGACACTTATAGAAGCCGAGGGCGAAAGAAGAAAGAGGAAGCAAGCAAACTACAGCAGATGGTACAAAGATTAGCGGCACTAGAGGCGACATCAGTTAGCCAGCGAGCCCTCGGCCCACCATCTCAACAGCACGATCCTTCATTGGAAGCTACCCCACCATCTCAGCGGAGAAGCGGCGTGGCTTCCACGGAGCACGTTCAGCCTGATATCACGGCTCGCCGCTACCCCATGGATGGTATCACGAAGAATGAACATTGTGTGCTGTTGGCGGATTGCGGAAACCTGAGCTTGGAGGTGGCGAAAGGCTCTGTCCACCATCCTCGACCTGATGCAACTTTCCATTGCGCTTCGATTCCAGATGGCTATGCTGTTGTCATGGTGGATGAAATAACGCCCGGATTTGGGAGCCTGCAGCTTGATTATCCTACAGGTGAAGGCGAGGGTTCTCTGGAAAATGCCTTAAGGACTACCTGTCTATGGAGAAAGTCACACATCAAGCTTCCTTACTTCACGCCGCCTCAGCATACTGATGAGCCAGAGGAGGCCCCTCATCAGCAGACTCAGCCGTCTCCGGCGCGTCTGCCGTCTCCCCATCTCCGGGGCGTCAGCCGTCTCCGCTGCCTCAGTCGTCTCCGGCGCGTCAACGGACTGCGCCTCCTCCGCCGCGTCAGTCGTCTCCGCCGCTTCAGCCGTCTCCGCCGCGTCAGCAACAGCGGCGGAAGAGAGCCGCCGCCGCTCTGGCGGCTAGCAGTACAACAACAGGAGGGAAGAGGTTTCAATATGGTCCAAGCCTCAAGCCTCTTTCACAGAGACCATATGATAGGTCTGAAGAGGAAAGCAAGGCAATCTCAAAGGCCGAAGTGAAGACCCATTTTGCACCGAAACGTCCACCTCCAAAGGAGAGAATTGATCCGGAAATAGCGAGGCGTACGCTGAAAAACCTTGAAAAACCACCGCCTAAGTTGCTATCAGACTATGACCGTGAGATTGTAAAGTCATTTGCAGATCCACAGAAGCGGTCGGGAAGCAGCGGTAATGCATATAAAGGGAAAAAACAATTCCCCAACTGGGCGAGCAGGAGAACCAATCGTGCCCCCCGCTCAAGGTGTCTAGCGATATCCCTGATGTTCCGGAGGGGGTAGCGCCCGGTACTAATCCTGGTGATTACTTACCCGATCATATACCGTTACCCGAAATGGCTGATGTAGTAGCCTTTAGATTCGAGCACGGGAAGCCTCTCGTCAGACCTGAGGAGCTCCCGAATCTACCAATGAGGATGCGAGCATTGCATAAATGGTACTTGGAAGCCTGCGAGCGAGGGGAGAACTATATCACTGCAGGAGTTAAAGATGAGCATTTCTTCAATGGAAACGAGTCGGTTTACATTGAATTTTCAGAATTATTCCAGTTATACAATCTAAAAGATATCGACAAAACTATCATCACTTGCTATTGTTTGTAAGTATCATTTCTGTAATTAAGTCTCTAGCTCAGCTCGTTCATTATTGCATGTATATAATTATCCTCACCATATGTATATTATGCAGAAAGAAGATCCTCGAATGCAACAAAGGACCAATCCAAATCTATGACATTGGGTTCGTTAGCCCAAATATTGTTCATGAAGTTACTGTCGAACACAACAAAAAGGATGTAGAGGATTACTTGCTAAGGGCGTTTATCAAACAACAAAACAAAAGAGAAATACTACTTCCTTACAACTTCGAGTGAGTGTTATATACTGTCTTGTACATACACATCATTTTGTTTCGCTTACTCGATGTTAAGTGTAATTGATGAGCTACATGTGTGCAGCTTCCACTTTATTCTGCTCATCATACAGTTTGACCAAAGTCGAATACAAGTCATGGACTCGTTACGTAAAGACCTTTCGAAGTGGGCGCCCCTGCAAAAAATTCTCCAGAAGTAATTGCAATCATTATCGCACTATATCGGCAACTATATCGTTCATTTCCTGATATCAAGTAATTAATAACTCTTTAATTCATTTTGTTTGCCGGGCAGGGTTTGGACAAGGTTCACCGAGGCGGTGACGGGTCGCTGGAAAGAGGAGCTGCGATATGAATTGCTCCCTGTAAGTAGTACTAGCTAGGCCCGCGCATGTCTTTGATTCTAGTTTCAATACCACTATCATGCTTGATTATTATTTTGATTGAACTCTATTCTCGTAAAGTGCCCTCATCAGGGATCCGGGAATAACTTCTGTGGATACTACGTCTGCGAGTTCATGCGCCAGAGGACCTGTGATAAGGGCAGAATATTAGAAAAACTTGATGTACGTAAACAATATTCACAAATTATTTATTTTATTACCATCAACTGTGTTGAGTTTCATTCATATATATATATATATATATATATATATATATATATATATATATATATATATATATATATATTGACCTCCTTCTTTAAATTAGATCGAACGGAAGAGCGACGGACTCCTACCAGAGTATCGCCTACGAGCAATTCAAGAGGAATTGGCGGGATTCCTCCTTGATCACGTCATAGCTAAAAATGGATAATACCATGAAGAAATTATGATGAATGTTGGTAATTAGATATTAGAGATCGTAAGAGATGTTATTCATTGTATATATGCATGAACGTGTACTAGACATAGTACGTAGCGTCGAATAGATATACGAAAACATGTTGTTCGACCAAGCACGGAGAAAGAGAGGTCACTTCTCTCTATATTAATTCATGACGATTTGTGTAATGGTTTCTTCATTGCTTTATGTAGTAGCAAACGTCGAGTTGAATCGTCTACACAAAAAAGAAAAGGGGGAAACATAATATGAAATCCCTAAACCCCTCCTTTCAAAAAAAAACAAAAACCCCAGCGCCTCGAGCTGCTGACGCGTGGAGTCTTTTAGTCCCGGTTGGTGTTACCAACCGGGACTAAAGTTCCTCCTGCCTGGGCGCCCCACAGCGGCCACGTGGAGCCTTTAGTCCCGGTTGGTGTTACCAACCGGGACTAAAGGTCCTCCAGCCCCCGCCCAGCCAGCGGCCACGTGGAGGGCCTTTAGTCTCGGTTCGTAACAGAACCGGGACTAAAGGGGGGGGGCCTTTAGTCCCGATTCATTTCTCCCGGTTCCAGAACCGGGACTAAAGGCCCTCTGGAACCGGGACTGAAGCCTTGTTTTCTACTAGTGTTGATGGAGATGGTGGGTGTCCTTATGCGCTGCTCGGCATCATGTCTTGCTTGGACATGGTTCTAAAACTGTGTGGCTAGGTCCACATCTGGACTGTGCGTCGTTGTGCGATGATGGATCGACAGGTGGTGGCAGCACAGTGCAATGTTGGCTAGGTGTGCTCTTAATTTGAGTGTAAGGGGTTTGATTTGTAGGGGAAAAACTCTGGGTCTGACCTTCATTAGTTGAACCTAGCAATGATGTCATTCATGTGACTTTTCCTTATTGAAGGCGTTGCATGGTGTTTACTCGGATTCCTCTCGAGGGTGGAAACCCATGATCTCGCCTCAGTGGGTTTTTTGTTGCATGAAAATTTTCATCTATTCATCAACTATCATGACAATACAAAGAACACCAAAAGTAACACAAAATACATCCAGGTCGATGGACCACCTAGCGATGACTACAAGCACTGAAGCGAGAGGAAAGCGTGCCGCCGTTATTGCTCCTCTTTCACTGGAGGCAGGTAAATCTTGTTGTAGTAGAAAGCTGGGAAGTAGTCATGCTAAGACTCCACAGGACCAGTACACCAGAACAACAACCATCGACGACACATGAACGCTGACTAATGATGATCGGGTCCAACCAGATCTAACAAATACAAACATCGGCCGAATCCCGCGAGATCCACCGGAGACACACCTCCACACCCAGTGCCCTCAATGGTTGGGTCCAGCAACGACGACGCACATGCGTCGTTCCCTTCTTAAAGGCTTTGTTGTTGGAACACCTATCATGTTACCTGGGGTTGCCATCATCTATAGTTATTGTTGTTGCTTGCTGGATTTGTTCCGTTGGTCACTTTTTTTCTCTTTGTGATAATTTGGTTGTGTGCATTCTTGATGCCGTGACTAACTATTGAACTCATGTTGGTACAAAGACTAGGTGTAATTGATATCTTCTCGATATTAATATACTTCCTTTATAAAAAATGTATTATCTATAGGTGGGGATCCAGGTCTGCATACCCCTTCCCTTCCCCTGTCACTCTTGTAGGCGGCGGAGAGGGAACCCTAGTTGCCTCCGGGCACGGCCCCCTCCCGTCTTCCTCCTCCTCTGCCGCCGTTAGAGAGCGTGATTAGGCGAAGCCCGGCCGAAGCCAGCGGCGGTAGGGCATCCTGTTTCCTCGCGTGTGGATTCGGTGAGGACCAGTTTCGACGGGTCGGGGCGCCACGATGACGCAACATGGTCAACTCCCGATGGCGATGTTTGGTGGTTCAGGTGGTGCGGCTGGCCTTTGGCGGTGGAGCGTGTGCATGGTGGTTGCGGCAACAACCTGGGTTTGACCCAGATCTGTTGTACGGTGGCGGCTGGGGGTACTGGTTGTGGGAGGCGCTAGACGGCCACCACTACTATCCCTTGGGTGGCTATGGCTGGCGGCGGTGGTGGCCGAGCGCTGTTTGGTCATGGCGGTGTGGTGTCCTGTGGCTGGTGGCAGTTGGGTCTTCGTGTCTCTCTGTGGGCACTCGGGTTGTGGGCTGAGGGCGATTTGGCGGTCCTTGGTGGTTACAATGGGGTCTGGCACTTGTGTGGTGACTCGAAGGTGGTGGCGGCCAGCACTGCTGAGGTTGCCCAGTGACCGGAGGTGCCGGTTCCTGGTTGGCTCCCCGTTGAGATCTAGACGGCCAGATCTGACGTGGTGCAGTTGGTTGTCACTCCCTCCGGTAGTGTCGTCGGCAGGTAGCCAGCGGCGCGAGGCCGAGGGCGGGAGTGCGACAACCCTCCCATTGCCCAGGATAGGCTTTCCCCCGCACGCGTCCAGGCTATGGCCCCCTTCGATCGACCAAGTGATGGGGACCTGACGGTTTGTGGGAAGGTATCTACCTCCCCTCAGGGCGGTGGCGTTTGCGTGTTTTTTCGTCATCGAGAGGTTTAGAATGGGACGCCGGGGCAACGGCCTTGGGTGGCGGTATACTCAGTGCGCTCTCCAGCGGGTCTCCGGGTAGTGGCGGTGGTGGTGCTTCTTGGTCGTGTGGGCGGCAAGAGGTGTTGCGGTGGGTGGCCCTAGTGGCTTCTCTATTATGGCAGGGGAGGGGCCCAAAGCTAGTTCTGGAGGTTTCGGCTCCTTCGTGGCAGCTGATTGTGGCTCCTTCGTGGCATGGGGAAATAATCGGGCGAAAGCTCTGCATTCTGGCGCTGAAGGTGACGTCTTCCACGGGTGACACTTTCCTCTTGAGGACTTTGTCGTGGTTTCTCTTTCCATGTCAGCGGTTTCAAGTGAAAACCTTTGTCTGCTTTGTCGGTCGCGACGACGGCAACACTTTGCGCCGTTTCCCTCTTGAGGGAGTGTTTGTGGAACACAGGTGGCGTTAACCATGTTGTGGTGTAGTTGTTAGGTCCCCCAGTATTCTTGTGCGGTGGCGTCATGTTGACACCAGATTATGGCATGATCAAAAACTTAATTAAGATCACCTCAAATAGAAAAGTTCTCAACATGTGAAAGTTCTGTATCGTCAAAGTGAGGCTTTGTTGTTTGGGTCGTCACCATCCGATCTCATTTAAAAGGCTGAAACTGAGCTCGAAGTACTAAGATTTTGGCACTCAGAGTGCTGTTCGGCCAATTACGCCTTCAAGACGGCCTCATATGAAAAACCTTTCTACATGAATTATCTTCGTCTCGTCGAAACAGACGATTTTGATATAAAAATTGCCCCAATCCGAGTTCGTATGCAAAAGTTAGAGGCAGCACTCTGCGGACCGGTCCTAAGTGAAAAAGTGGTGCGAGGTACCAGACACCCACCTACGTGATGGCTGATGGGTCGCACGAGTTATTTGGCCTTGCCGGCCAAAAGCTTGCCGGTTTCGAGTGCTTGCCGGGTTTGCTTGCCGGATTTGTGTGCTTGCCGGTTTTGAGAAGCTTGCTGGTTTTGAGTGCTTGCCGGAAATGAGTGCTTGCCGGTTTTAAGTGCTTGCCGGAAATGAGTACTTGCCGGAAATTTTTTATTGCCGGAAATGAGTGCTTGCCGGTTTGAGTGAAAATCCGATTGGAAGTTGCAGATGGGCTCAAAAAGATTATGTAGATGGCCTCGGATGAAAAAGTGTTCTACACGGAAGTTGTGCGTATCGTCGAAACAGCCAACTTTGCTTTTGGAGTGATCATCATATGAGATAGTGATAACCCACAAGTATAGGGGGTCGCAACAGTTTTCGAGGGTAGGGTATTCAACCCAAATTTATTGATTCGACACAAGGGGAGCCAAAGAATATTTGCAAGTATTAGCAGTTGAGTTGTCAATTCAACCACACCTGGAGACTAAATATCTGCAGAAGAGGGATCAGTAGCACAGTAGTATGATAGTTTGATAGCAGTAGCAATAACAGTAACAGTAACGGTAGCAGCAATAGTAGTAGCAATTGTAACAGTAGTAGCAACAGTAGTAACTTAGCAAGAACAATATGTTAAAAACTCGTAGGCATTGGATCGGTGATTTCGTTGGATAACATTCATCATGTAACAGTCATAACCTAGGGCGACACAGAACTAGCCCCAATTCATCAATGTAATGTAGGCATGTATTCCGTATATAGTCATACGTGCTTGCGATAAGAACTTGCATGACATCTTTGGTCCTACCCTCCCGTGGCAGCGGGGTCCATAAGGAAACTAAGGGATATTAAGGCCTCCTTTTAATAGAGAACCGGAACAAAGCATTAGCACTTAGTGAATACATGAACTCCTCAAACTACGGCAATCACCGGAAAGAATCCCAATTATTATCACCTTGGGGTATGCAGATCATAACACGTAGCAGGTGCATATAACTTGCAAGATCGGATCAAGAACACAAATATATTCATGAAAACATAAAGGGTTCAGATCTGGAATCATGGCACTCGGGCCCTAGTGACAAGCATTAAGCATAGCAAAGTCATAGCAACATCAATCTCAGAACATAGTGGATACTAGGGATCAAAAAGCTTGCTCTTCAACTGCAGACCAACAGAAAACTGCTCCCTTCTTCAGAAGTGCAGTCAAAGAGCGACAGATAATCCCATAGCTGCGAATAAATTTTCTGTAGTAGCCGGCCAGACCCAAGAATCCACGCACCTGCTTCACGTTGGTTGGTGTAGGCCAAGTTTCAATAGAGGAGATTTTACTGGGATCTGTGGAGACACCAGACCCACTGATGACATGGCCCAGATAACCAACCTGTCTCTGGGCAAAAGCACACTTGGATAGCTTGACTTTCCATTGATGTTCAGACACTAGTTTCAACACTTGTCTAAGATGAATCAAGTGATCTTCCAGAGTGAGACTAAAAACCAGGATATCATCGAAGAAAACCACCACATACTTGCGTAGCCCAGGAGACAAGGTGTGGTTCATGGCAAATTGGAATGTATTGGGAGCTCCAGTCAACCCAAAGGAAACCACCAGGAATTCATAGTGGCCTAAATGAGTCTGAAATGCTGTTTTGTACTCCTCACCGGGAGCTAGTCTTATCTGATGATAGCCAGAACGAAGATCCAGCTTACTGAACCAACTAGCACCTGCAAGTTCTTCCAGGAGTTCATCTATAACTGGGATAGGAAATTTTCCCTTCTGTGTCATAGCATTAAGATGCCTGTAATCTATCACAGGTCTCCACGTGTTGTCCTTCTTCTTAACCATGAGGAGAGGCGATGAAAATGGGCTGTTACTGGGACGTATAACACCACCGGAGAGCATGTCTTGTATGTGTTGTTCCAGTTCAGTTTTCAGAGTTGGTGCTAGTCGATATGGTCTCAAAGATACTGGGGTAGCTCCTGGTAAGAGAGGAATAGTGTGATCATAAGCGCGCCGAGGAGGTAGACCTGTGGGTGGCTCGAATAGATGTTCAAAATCATCCAAAACTGACTGAACTGCAGCAGGAATGGGACTATCTTCAGTGGTCAACAGTGAGCAAACTTCGAGGACTGCCACCACAGGAGCTACTGCCGCAGTACCCAACAAGGTGATCTCAGCCCCTTGGTGCAAAAATGACATCCAATGATTTTCCCAGTCCACCATCATAGGGCTATGTGCGGAGAGCCAGTCAAGACCAACTATTCCATCATAGCTACCCAATGGAAAAATCTTGAATGAAGTTATGAACTTATGACCTGCACAAGACCAAGCACAATCCAATAGTTGCTGCTTACAGGGACCGTATCGCCATTTGCAATCTTAACTAGCACTGGTGTTGTGGGCAACAAACCATGCAATCTGTCAGACAAAGCAGCATCCAGGAAGGAGTGTGAGCTGCCTGAATCAACGAGGAACAGTAAGTTAAGCCCTTGGAGCTGGACACGCAACTGCATGGT
Source organism: Elymus sibiricus (assembly GCA_039707655.1). Lineage (NCBI taxonomy): Eukaryota > Viridiplantae > Streptophyta > Magnoliopsida > Poales > Poaceae > Elymus > Elymus sibiricus. The sequence goes on from CM077666.1 coordinate 470,104,290, forward strand.
TTTGACTACAGTATCTCTGTCTTGGCCGACAGCAGCTGCTGATAAGGTGATCATGTGAACTGAAGGTTGGCTCTCACTGTCATCAACATCAGACGACTCTGTCTGTTATAAAATTTCAACCATTTCCTGGACAAAATGGAGTTGGACCTCCTGCTTGCAGATGTGGTCCTTTCCCCATCGTTCCCCACAAATAAAACAGAGCCCCTTTGCTTTGCGAAAAGCTCGCAGAGCGCCCCATTTATCGTCAGATCCGGAACGCTTGTAACTGTCAACAGTTTTCTTTTCTTCAGAGATGCGCGGTGCAGGCGTGTTCACAGAGAAACTGGGTGGGGGAGGTAACGGCAAGGCAGCAGCACGTCGCGATGTTTGGCTGCTGGAACTCTGAATAGCATTGCTCAGCCCAAGTTCTTCGTGTAACAGTGCTAATTGGTAAGCGGCATCAAGATCGGGTGGTTGCTGAATACCAACAGCAATTCTGACTGCGGGTTTCAGACCTTCCATGAAACAGGTGACATAATGCACAGTATTGGGAGAACTTTCATAGGCAGCCAGCTGGTCATGCAGTTCAGAGAAACGTTCCACATAATCCTCAACTGTTCCAGTTTGCTGTATGCTGAAAAACTTTCCTGAGAATTGTTTGATGCAGATTACGGCCAAACCTGGACTGAAGTAGTCGACAGAACTCTTCCCATGTGGCATTGGGCACCCTGCGATGAACTGAGTCAAGCCACCTTGCTGCTGTGCCCTCAAACAGAGAAGTTGCTAGAGAAATCCACTGAACTGACGGTGTGCTCCAGAACCTGAAATAGTCTTCACAGCATGTCTGCCACAGCTTGGGATTGGTACCATCGAAACGGGGCAGCTCGATGCGTGGACCGAGGCCATAAACATCAGAAGAAGTTGGCCGGAAATTTTCGATTGAGCTGAACGGAGTACGGGAGACCAACTGGTCCTGGTGCATACCTCTGGCCGGAGGTGGGACATAAATTCTATGTCCCTGCCCCCGGTTTTCAGCGTCGGCGCGGTGCCCATCTGGGCCTGTGGAACTGCTGCTCGGCGCACGCGTAGGAGTGGCCGGCGCGCCTCTGGTGAAATCCGACAGCGGCGGTGCGGAGCGATCGAGTCCCTGCCGTAGTTCGTCGATGTCGACACCGATCGACACCTTAACTTCGTCGATGCGGCCCGAGAGGAGGTCGAGCTTGGCGTCGAGCTGCGCGATGGCTTGCGCCGTGGAGTCGACGCGGTCGCAGTTGGCCTGGTCGAAGTCGGCTCGGAGGAGATCGTAGATGGCTTTCGTCTCCGGCGAAATTCTGTCCATGGCGGCGGCGCACAGCTTGTCGGCGAGTTTGGTGTGGCGGTGGTGGGTCGGCAGGACCGGCGGATCGACGGGCTCTGATGCTAGATTGTTAGGTGCTCTTCCTCAATTTTACACCATGGATTCGAATTTCGAGCAAGCTTACAGCGAGAAAGGGGGATCGGGAGGAGAGGGACGCACACACGCTTCCTCACGGCCAACCGGCCGTTTGCCACCGTCTGCCTAACAGAAGGAGGGGGAGAGGGAGTCCTTATACTGTTACAAGGCCCAAGGCCCATTCCTGGCCTGCAAGCCGAGCGGGTAGTCGAGGCTTGCGCGTGGGCCTTTGATTTGAATTGTTTTCCTCTTCTTCGCGCGCCCGTTCATCGTTGCTGCTGACACGAGTTCCCAGGTCTGATTGTCGACGATGGAGTCCATCTCCTCTTGCATCGCCTGGCGCCATGCATGATCCGAGAGTGCATCTTCCACGCTCGCCGGCTCTTCAGCAGCGAGGAAGCACAGCCCAGCATGCTCATTCTCGCCGTCGTCGTCGAAGTCAAAGTCGACCGGCGTCGGCACCTCCTTGGTCGTGTCGTAGACGTTCTCCACACGGCGATAGCACCGCGGTTGGCTGTTGGTGTCGTGCGCGTCATCATGTGTGGGCGGCGTGGCCCACTCCACGTCTCCACCTGCGGTGTCGTCGGTTGCGGGGCGCTCGGCTCAGCCTGTGCAGGCGAGCTGAGAGGCGGTGACTCAGCCCCTCCATCAGTCACAGTGGCCCCTGGTGCAGTAGTGTACACCACTGTGAACACACCAGGGGGCACGCACTTATCGCCGTCGGCGCGCGCCCAGTCCCACGGTCTCGCCTCCTCGAAGACGACGTCCCGCGACACCATCAGCTTGTCCGCTGCTGGATCAAAGATGCGGTAGGCCTTGGAGCCCTCCTCATAGTCCACCATGACGCCTGGAACTGATCGATCCGCCAGCTTGGAGACGCCCGGACCCAGCTTCTTTACGTGTGCGCAGCAACCGAACGTGCGGAGATGCGCCACGCTTGGTTTCTTGCCGCGCCATAGCTCGTATGGAGTGACGCCGTTGAGGTTTCTCGTCGGCGCCCTGTTCAGGATGTACACGGCTGCCTTGACGGCCTCTTCCCAGAACACGGCCGGCACGGCCATGCCTTTGAGCATGCATCTCGCCATCTCAACAACAGTCTGATTACGCCGCTCGACAACCCCATTTTGTTGTGGCGTGTACGGGGCTGTCGTGAAGTGCTTGATGCCCAACTCTTCACAGTAGCGGACGAACTCGAGCGAGTTGAACTCGCCGCCACGATCAGACCTGAACCCCAGCAGCTTGGCTTCAGACTTGTTCTCTGCCTCCGCCTTCACCTTTTTTAAGAAGCTGAATGCTTCGTTCTTTGACCTGAGAACCTCAATCCACATGTAACGTGTGTGATCATCCACTATGAGTAGAAAGTACCTTCTCCCTGTTAGAGATAATCACGATTAGGACATCCAGTCCGGCACGGACTTAGAGTTGTGGCCGAGTCTGCGACGTATAGCTAGGTTAGTTAGTACTACTAGCAAAAGGGCCCGTGCGTTGCAACGGGTGGACAACAAAACAATTATAAAATTTATAGCCTTAAAATAAAACAATTCGAAATCAGTGAAATTAAATCAATCTATCATTAATTTTACAGTTCAATAATTGATAGGAATACTTAATGCAAGAATGTGAAGAACAATAGAAATCATATTTGTGACCCCCAAGGAAAAATAAATAGATTGACGAGCGAAATGGATCAAGGAATTTTATTGATGTATGTGATTCATAAACCCGTTATAATTTGTTGTCCCAAGGGCATGTTCCTTCTTTAATTATGGATGCATGTCAGGATTCTCTTCCTTCCTTATTTCTCTTTTACGCCGTGCTTCGCATATCTAATGGAGACGTACACGACGGCTCCTTTCACCTAGAATACATAAATACATATATAAACTGGCACTATTTGGTTGTAAGGGAGCGAGGTGAAATTATTTAATAAGACTAATTAATCTTTTCTCTAATGCACAATAACATCCGTGTGGCTGTGAGTGAAAGCATGTGCGTGAAAATTTCAATCGTTATAGAATTAGTGTGAAGGGACAAAAAATCAGAAAAATCCACTGTCCTTTATTTTAGGGCTTCGCCACACAAGAACTCTAGTCATCTAAAAAAAAAAAGTTGCGTCGTCCACGTAAACACCCACCAAGAGGACACAAATACATCTAGACGATGCCGCACACGCCGATGTCCAAATGAAATTCATATGAACCAATGGTCAATTGGTCAAGGACAGCCGATACAATCACCTTGAGCCGTTTAATTAGAGCTAACCCACCGCGGCGTGCATGCAGGTATATGCAATACAATCACCTTGAGCCGTTTAATTAGAGCTAACCCACCGCGGGCATGCATGTATGGAATGGCCTACAATTACCTTTTTGCATTGTGCTTCTCTCCTATTTAATTATATCTAGCTAACCCACCGCGGGCATGCATGTATGGAATGGCCTACAATTAACTTTTTGCATTCTGCTTCTCTCCTATTTAATTATATCTAGCGCCACGATTTGCATGCAGGCACATACATGTGCATGCTCTCTTTGATTGATCTAGCATGCATACGTGCTTTCCTCCTGCTGTTTTTCCACATCTCATCTGCCACGTGAAGGCAAGTTACATCGATGTATATAAACTGGTCTGAATGGATGTGGGGGATCAAGGTGGTACTATCTAAAACCTGAAGCGATCGTGCAAGGAAACATAATAGTTTTGGGCTGGATTAGTTGATTAGCACTAAGTCTGGATTAGGCCCATGACGTATACGAAGACCAACATAGAAACGAAGCTAGCGACGTACGAAGGCACGGACGGACGAAAACGGACCAAATTATCGGAGTAAGAAGCGATAGTTACTTTATTAGTAAAATAAAAAAAAGGTATAGAGGTATAGATATAGATATAGATATATATCTATACGTAGTACCCCTTGTAACCCAGATAAAAAAAGCAATAGATCAACAGGACCGACAAGGCCCTGTTTAGCCATCAAATCGCCTGCGTCCTCGGCGACTTCGTACAGCCCGTACGTGCTTGTACAGCCGGCTGATTGCTAGCTTCGTCTAGCTAGCTTTCACGTGCGTACGTCTTCTCTAGCGATCCATCCAGCAGCTAGGTTCCTGTACTAGGGTATCTCACCCCAGCCTCGTACGTGGGTAGCGACCGGAAAGTACTCGGTTGTATCGTCGAGGTTGGTCTGGGTCAACACTCCCTCCTAGAGTTTCAGGTGTGATTGGCCCGCAGAGCTCGCTATGAACGAGCTCTAGGGCGCGCTCAGCTCGATATGATGATGCTTGTGGGAACGGCGTCCGATGCTGCTTGCCCAACAAGCACCGATCGCAGTACTCTCCAATGTGGTCGATGTCGGGGATCCCGCGCGCCATCTTCTTCCTCGACAGTGCACGCAACGCCCGGAAGTGCAGATGTCCGTAGCGTGCATGCTACAGCCATGCTGTGTCGCCTCCTTTGGTTAGGAGACAGACCGGCTCCACGCGGCCCAGCGTTAGCTTGTACAGCCGATTGGGCGACCGCTGGATGCGTGCCAGCAGCCGGTTCTCTTGATCGTAGATGGAGAGGACGCCCAGCTTGATGACGATCTCACATCCGTTCTCGTCGAGCTGTCCGAGAGAAATAATATTGCTTCGAAGGCGTGGGATGAAGTACGTATACCTCGGACAGAACACGGTGGTCACCGGTGAGACACGTGAACAGAACCGTGCCCTTGCCGCAGATGTCCACGAGTGACCCGTCGCCGAACCGGACCGTCCCGTGCACCGTCTCGTCCAGGGAGGCGAACATGTCCTTGCTCCCCGTAATGTGGCTGCTAGCTCCCGTGTCGGCGTACCACGCGTCGCCGGCGTCCTTCGGGACCACTTTCTCCTCGTTCAGGTAGACGGCCTGCGGCGCCGCCAGCGTGCCCAGCTCCGGTGAGCACACCTGCGCCATCAGCAGCGCCGGCGCTTCATCCTCCTCCACTTGTGCGAGGTGGGCTTCCTCACGCCGCTCCTTGCGCGGCTTGCGGTAGTCCCTGGCCCAATGGCCAGGAATACCACAGTTATGGCACTTGCCCTTCTTGCCACGGCCAGCGCCGTCCTTGCCGCCGCCGCTGCCGCGACCCGGCGACGAGTTCTTCGGCTTCCCGCGGCCCCGTCCGCGCCCACTGTTGCCACCGGCGGATGAGCCCTCCCCGCTCTCGATGCGGGATTGCCGCGCCAGCCACTCCTCCTCCGTCAGGAGTAGGCGTCCTCCACCACCAGCCTCGCCGCCTTCTGCGAAGCGCTCTTCGACGGCCAACAGCCGCCCCGTCAGCTCCTCGATGGTGAGGGTGCTGAGGTCCACTAGCGTCTCAATCGAGATCGCCACCTGCGCGTATCGAGCCGGGACAACACGCAGGAATTTCTTGACAGCCCTCTCGTCGTCGATCTCGTCGCCGAGCACCTGCAGGTCAGTGACGAGCCCTGACAGACGGAGCGCGAAATCCTCCACGGACTCACCGTCTTTGAATGCAAGGTTCTCGAACTCATGGCGCAGTCTCTGCGCTTTAGCTTCACGCACGCGCTCAACGCCCATGCGCATCGTGCGCACAGCATTCCACGCATCTCGCGCGGTATCCTTCGCAGCGATGACGCGCATCATCTCCGGCGGCACCGACCGGAGGATCGCCGCCAACGCGCTCCTGTCTTCACGCTCCGTGACGACCCCGTGCTCCACCGGCTCCCAGATGCCTTGTGCTTGCATGTTCACACAAGAAAATCGGGTTTTGCTTGCCCAAACCCATCCCCACAAGAAAATCGCAAGCCCGTCCCTGTCCCCATCACCGTGCGTGGGGCTAGTTTTTCGCCCGTCCCCTAAACCCGTCGGGTTTTCTAAACCCACGGGGAACCCGTCCCGCGAGCACTTAATGAAAACACTGCAAAAGATGGGATCGAGCCCAGGCGGCGGCTGGGGACCTAGGTTTAGGTTTAGGTGTTGTGTTGTGTGGGAGAGAGAGACTTGAGCGAGTGACACTGCCAGAGTGACCGAGCGAGGGGTTGGTTTGTAGTCGAGGGCCTCGACGTTGGGGGGCTCGGCCGCTGTGCCTTTGGGCCGCTTGGCCGGTTTTGTAGCGTAGGGCCTCAACATGGATCAGTGCATGTTAAAAAACCGTATTTTGACGGGTATTGTCGGGTTTCGGGTTCGGATACTACTGAAACGGGTTTAAACCCGCGAAACATGCCGGGTTTTATAATATACCTGCCAGCATCCCCGCGGGGATAAAAAGACGCCCATCCCCGTTCCCTAATAGGGTAAAAACCCGCGGGGACGCGGGTTTCGGAGCCCCATTGCCATCTTGAGATACGACACCGAGCCAGTGGATTGGTGCACGACCTGCTGCACCACCTGCAGCTCGCCGCCTCGCCTAGTACGGCTCCGACCACGGCTCAGCGGCCGCGTCCGCAGCGGTGTACGCGACCCGGCACCTCCGTGCGCCGTCGCCGCCACAGCCGCAGCGTGGGAGTTCTCCCCATCGTCGACCATGCCGCCCAGACCTTGGACATGGCGCTGATGCCACGTGTAGTTGCAGGATCTCACTCACAGCTCACTTTGCACGAACAGGAAGACAACACAGAGGAAGACGGTGGTTTGGCGCTGCGTAAAACGTCACAGCATTTTCAGTTATCTCATCTTATTTGTACGGCCAGCTAATCTGCCGATTGGTTACAACTGAAGGAACGAAAAACCAGCTAGGAACGGGTATGCCGGACGCGCCATCCCACGTCCACCTGATCCTGGCTAAGTTGCCGCTGCATGCGTTGAGTTCGTGCCATCCCACGAAACACACACAACGGCCTGAGCTAACTACCCTGAACCTACACCAAGACGTGCACAGACACACGTTACATGGCAGCATTATTTGCAAAGCTAGCTAAACTACTGGAGCTCAACGGGATCACATGCATAACACCTTCTCCCACCAGTTCCGGACTCCCTTTGGCCGTTGAAGTAGACGGCGGCGACGGGCAGCCCGAGGTTGTACAGCTCGGCGAAATCGCGGGTGCTGAAGTTCTGCCGCCATCCCGGAGCATACACTGTGTGACGGCCGAGCTGCTGGAACAACAGAAACACCAAGCGGTGGATCCCGAGCACCGGACGTGGGCTCTCGTAGCAGAAAACCTCAGTCCCTACATATATCCATACAAAAGATTCATTAGATTAGAGCCCAGAGCGACACTGAATTCTGTACATATTGATTAGACATAAGATCGGTTTTCTCCTGTACCAAAAGATACTCCTGTCGTTGCCGGGATGTCGGTGACCAGCCTGCATCAGTATATCACAGTAATTTTGACTCAGCAGTCAGCCCATAGGAGAACTGCATTTGCTTAATTAGACGAAAACAGCTGACAAGTCTAAGTGAAGTTTTTTTTTTTTGCAAAGAATGTCTAAGTGAAGTTGATAATTAAGTTTGTAGAGTACACTCCGGTCTCAAGAAAACCTGAAGATTCTGTTGCGATTTTGGGTGATATGAATTGCTTTTAAGCTATAGAGTAAGCCACCCAGGTATTTACACCATGGTTGCCAAGCAGCCCATGGGCATGTATGCGAATCTGACGCCTCATAAAGTGCTGAGCGAATGGCTCAGTTTTGCTGTTTTGCAACAGAGAGCCAGAGACCATGCATGGGTGTAGATGTTAGAATTATTGGGCTTTAAGCCACTTTTACTATTTTCAACAATTTTTAGGAAATCCCAAAGGCTCATACGGTCCATTCATATTAGAACTCTTTTATTGGTACATTAGTTACTAATATTATTGGCATCTAATAAATGTGTATTCCCTGGGGACTAAACTATGACTGCATGTCTCTACCACGTGAGAGTGAGCTATCCGCCTATCCTTCATCAATCCCTTCGAAATGTATTCAACGCCTTTTTTTTGTTGTTGCGGAAAGATACTATTTGGTCCTGTCAACAGTATACAAATATCTTTTTGAAGATCAGTATACAAATATCTGTGGCACTGGGGATGGGGATGGGGGATATTTCCAAGCTGAGTATGGCGGGAGGAAATCTTTTGTTGGTGCTCTCCTCTCACCAGTGCAAGTACTCCCTAAGGCCGGGGTTGCTGGGACTTGGAGCATCCGGATCCACCATCACCTGCGCACAGCCAAAGTGTTTTTTTTTTTTTTTTTTTTTGAGCTAGAGTTATCTAGGAGTATCAACTAATTAACCAGCTCGAGCATGGCACGAGCGCGCACGGTGGAAGTGGAGGTGGAACTCACCAGTGTGTAGAAGGTGCGCATGTCTTGGCCGCCGACGTCGACGCGCGGCTGGTGGGCGATGTCGGACGGCCTGAGATCGCAGCCGTCGGCCACGTCCCTCGACGCGTACCCAACCCGCAGCGCCACCCGCCGCACGAACGGGTCCACCACGTCGCCGATCACCCGCCCCACCACCAGCGGGTCCCTACGGTGCATGCCGCTCCCCACCAGCCTCCTCTATGTGATCCTTCGTCGCCGGCGGCAAGTAGAAGTGGCGATATATAAAGGCGGCCAGCTTTATTAGCTCGCTTTGTGCTGTGTGGTTTTGCTGAAGCCTCGCTCCCGTCGTTTTTGCACCACGCCGACCTGACGTTCTTACAGAAGAGCGGTAGTACTTCTACTAGCTCCTCTAGCTCGACACCTCTACGCTCTAGCTAGGTAGCAAAGCTGCTGGATCACGAGCACCTGCCGAGGTGTACTGCGTGCGTCAGGCTGTCGGCCTGACCGGTCCGATCCGTCGACGGCCCGAGGGAGAGAATCTATCGATCGCCTGGTCCAAGAAGTGCGGGTGGGTCAAATGGCCCGCTGTTTGCTAGCTTGTCTAGGAAAGGAGAGAAGAGTGCCAGTTCAGTACGTGCAGCGCAGAACAGAGGCCGAGAGGGAATATACAACAGTCTAGATCAGCTCGATGTTTTTTATGTGTTCCCTTCCCTCAAACTAAATTGATTAGCACACAGTTATTAAGTTCTACCCACTGTATTACTCGGAAATTACTGAGCTTGTGTCCGGGGCAGACCAAGAGGAAAATTTACGGTTTTGCTAAAACTCAACTAGCGGAGATATAGTTTGGTCTCATTCACGTTGTCAACCGTTAGATCAAATGCGTTGTGATTCGTGCGAGTTGGCAGACTGTTTTGTGTTGTTTGCTCGTGTTGTCTTGTGCAGCGATGCAGCATGCGACCCGCGGCCCATGTGAGCGCCTGAGCAGCCTGTTTTGGTGGGCTTTTCTATTTTATATTCAGAGGCCGGGCTTGTTCTACTCGTTTGGTGCCACCAAGCCTCGTCACTGCTTTTTTTTTATCTTCTTTTTCTCTTGGGCAGTTGTTATTCTGTTTTTTATGGGAGGCCCTTTTTTTTATTGTTTGAACGTGTATAATTTTTGTAGTTGTATTTTAGGTAAAATAACGGGTGTAGATTCTTTTTGTGCCCATGTGTTTTTTATTTTAATTTTGCGTTTTCCTCCGCGCGAAAACAACCTATGAAAGAGAGACCCCCCAACTACACACACCATAATTTGTTTGGTTGCAACTGCAAGTTTTCCAACCCTAGCCGTTGAGTTTTAATTTGTTCTCATTCACATTCACAACCGTTGGATACGTGCACCTCAAGATTCGTACAAGCTGGTTGTTTTTGTACGTGTGTTTTGCAGCGGCGGCAGCCTGTGATGGGCGTTTTTTTTCTCCTTGCGAAATGGACCGTGGGCTACAAGATATGTGTGTTTGTCAGATTTTCTTTGATCTGGGTGTTATTTTTGGATCTTTGAACATGGGCACTTTTGTTTGGGGTTTGTCTTTTCCTGCATATTTTTTATTTCTTTTTTCTTGATTTTTTTATATTTTCATTTTACCCTTTTTCCTACATAGTTTCTTACTTTAATTTTTCTTCTTCCTTTCTTTTTATTTATTTTTCATTTTTATTTGTTCTTTGCCTGTTTATTTCTTATTTCTTTCTTTTTCATTTTTAGTATTTTTTCAAATGTACTAGTTGCAAATTTCTAGCCACCATATTTTTCACAAAAAATGAGCCTACCAAAATTACAACACACGTGCAACTGCATGAGCCACAACACACTATTCTTATACTTTCTAAAATTACGTGTCGGCCAATTGCATGTGCACCACTAGAGTTGCAACTGCAAGTGTTGCAACCTGACTGCAATTGCATGGCTCCCAACGCGACTGCAAATGGGTTGGTCGGGGGGGTTGTCGCCCATTTGCATCTCCACTACTAGACATGCAGCCCCCAACGCGACTGCAACTGGGCTAGTAGGGGGTTGTTGGCCAACTGCAATGGATTGTAACCCGACTGCAACTGCATGGCCCCTAACACGGCTGCAACTCGTGGCGAGAGGGGGGTTATGAGCCAGTTGCATGTCCACCACTAGAGTTGCAACTGCAAGTGTTGCAACCAGATTGCAATTGCATGGCTCCCAACGTGACTACAACTGGGTTGGTAGGGGGCTGTCGGCCATTTGCATGTCCACCGCTAGACATGCAACTGCATGGCCCCCAACGCGACTGCAACTACATGACCCCCAACGCGACTGCAACTGCATGACCCCCAACGCGACTGCAAATGTTGTTTGGAGTTTGTCTTTTCCTGCATATTTTTTATTTTCCTTTTCTTGATTTTTTATATTTTCCTTTTACCCTTCTTCCTGCATAGTTTCTTACTTTAATTTTTCTTCTTCTATTATTTTTTTTATTTTTTATTTTTATTTTTTCCTTTGCTTATTTATTTCTTATTTCTTTCTTTTTCATTTTTAGTATTTTTTCAAATGTACTAGTTGCAAATTTCTAGCCACCCTATTTTTCACAAAAAATGAGCCTACCAAAATTACAACACGCGTGCAACTACATGAGCCGTAACACAGGATTCTTGTACTTCCTAAAATTACGTGTCGACCAGTTGCATGTCCACCACTAAAGTTGCAACTGCAAGTGTTGCAACCTGACTACAATTGCATGGCTCCCAATGTGACTGCAAATGGGTTGGTAGGGGGGTTGTCACCCATTTGCATCTCCACTACTAGGAATGCAACTGCATGGCCCCCAACGCGACTGCAACTGGGCTGGTAGGGGGTTGTCGGCCAACTGCAATGGATTGTAACCTGACTGCAACTGCATGGCCCCTAACATGACCGCAACTCGTGGCGAGAGGGGGGTTGTCAGCCAGTTGCATGTCAACCACTAGAGTTGCAGCTGCAAGTGATGCTGTAGGAGATATGCCCTAGAGGCAATAATAAATATTATTATTTATCTCCATGCTCATAATTATGTTTATATTCCGTGCTATAACTGCTATGGTTCTCGAGTCTGCAATAACCACGAGGCTCGGAGGGAAACTCATATGCACGTGTGGAATAATAAACGATAAAATGTATTCCTAATCTGGCATCTAAGACTAGCTCAAGTGTTGCATGATGGTTCTGTTTTCCTGATCATGGGCATGACTATGCTGGCAACTTTGAGGACACGATGTTAGAAGAACACTTGTGTTGAATCGACCCGATTGATGTTATGCTATGAGATACATTCGTCACAAGTTAATGGTTAATAACACAGAGAAGTTAATGTTTGCGTAATTCCTTAGACCATGAGAGTATCGAGTTCCTTCGCACTTGCTTCATGAACTTTGGGGTTTGTTAAACGTCATCCGTAAATGGGTGGCTATTACGGCGGCTTACGAGTTCATGGAAAAGTATGACAAGTAACTTGATAGCTCAAGATTGGGATTTGCTCCTTCGACGATGGAGAGATATTCCTTGGGCCCTCTCGGTGTTACGGTATCCATCATCGTCTGGCCAGACACAACGTGATTTGATCACGGGGATGCCGGAACACGGGAACGAGAAAAAAGAACAAAACCGGTAACGAGGTAACTGGCATAGTGGACAAGTTGTTGATTCACGGGGATGCCGATAAATCTCAATTGGGTGTTTGTAACATATCGCGAAGCAACAGGAATAGCACACGGCAACTGGAGGTTCACTCGAATATTTATTCGTGTGGGTATAGGGGTCAATATGGGTGTCCACGGCTCCGATGTTGATCATTGATCGGAAAGTGTTCCGGTCATGTCTATACTTCACCGAACCTATAGGGTCACACGCTTAAGGGTCATCTATCTGCTGAATACTAGACAGGGAGTCTGAGAGAAAGTCACCGGAAAAGTTTCGGAGACAACGGAAGAGTTCCGGAGAGAGAACACCGGAATAGTTTCGGTAAAACCGAAAGGTTGTTTCGGAGTATACCATTATGTCAAAATGGTTTCGGCACATGCCTGGAACCGCTTTGGTTGCTTTTCGCAGATGAAAATCACTAATCCGGAATTGTTTCGGAACGCATCCAAAATTATTTTAGTGGGTACTGGAAATGTTCTAAGACCTACAAAAATATTTTTGGATTTAACGGTCGCGGAAAAATGTTTCCGTGAATAGTGAAAAGCACTTTTTGGTGGCTTCTTGGAGAAGCCACCTTGAGGGCTTTTTGGTATTTTCCCCTATTGGCTTCTTGGAGAAGCCACCTTGAGGGCATTTTGGTATTTCGAAGTGACCTCTACCCCTTGGGTTGGCCTATAAATAGAGGTGGAGAGGTGCTCTCCAATAACACACTCTTTCTCACATCCAAATGCCATGCATGATCTGGCTTTCTCTCTCCCTCCCAGCGAAATAGTTTCGTAGAGCCGAAAGGCTGTCTGGATTTCGGTGGGAACTAGTTCTGGACGGCGAAGCCCTGCCGGATAGATGACACCGTATGTGTGCAACCCCGTAGAGAGGTCGTAGGTTCGATCTTTTTACCCGAGGGGCTGTTCAAGGGTGCCTCCCGAAGGGATGTCCGAGTGACCGTCCGAGATTCTATGAGTGCCTCCCGAAGGTCTATCCGTGACACCGTCCGGGGGACTGTCCGACCGCCTCCCGAAGGGCTGTCCGAGGGGCTGACGAGGGAGTACATCCTCGCGGTTGGGAGGTTGTAAATCCAAGCTGCGGAGATCTGCACCGACGATCAACATCGACTCTACTTCCGCTGCACTACGAGTCGGTAACGATCAGATCAAACCTTGTATGCATCTCCATAGTGATCCTGGGCGTGCTCACAGTACCGGAATTTTTTGTTTTCTGCTGCGTTCCCCAACAGTGGCATCATGAGCCGTGCTATGCGTAGATGCAGGTTACGATCTAGAATACATAGAGATGTATGGGTATTGCATAATATAATTTTGTAGTAGATGAGATCTATTGCTGAAAATTATTTATGCGGGTAGCAGATGAAATCTATTACTCGATGTTCTTGTTGCTTCCCTGGAATTTGCATATTTCTAATCTTGATAACAGCATGGTGGAGTTTTAAAGTTCTGGCAATCCACGATCCTGATTGATCAACGAAGTGCTAACAGTTCGTTGAATTCCACCATAGTTAGAGAGAAAGATGAAATTACGCAGACGAAAGGGCAATGCAGATGATCTGCACGGGGGTCATGCGTATGACGAAGTTCAGTATGGGGCTCGAGATTTTATTATCTCGTGTTTCATACACCCCGCAAAGTTAATCTAGCGACTTGAATAATCATACTTGATGATAAACGTTGGTAGTTGCGGTTTAAGTCAAAACCTTAGAAGCCACGTAAAATAAATTTTTGCATAAACCGATTAGAGGCGTCTAACTTGGTTTTGCAGGATGTGCTTGTGATGTGCTATAGCAGTTCTCATATTAATTTGATTATGTATGAGATGACTATATAATGTAAATTAACATGACCTGTGTGTCATGATTCGGCATGATGGCTGGAGCCATATGATTGTCACTTTAAATGACATGCGTGTCAACCTTGTTGTAATGCATTATTTTATTAGCTATAGAGATAGCAATATTATCTGGTGCATCGACAAGGTGGTGGCAATCTTCGCGAAGGTGAACACCGACGCAAATGCCGAAGACGAAGAAATTAAAGACTTCTCCGTCAGAAAGGGCTATACCATATCATGCTATTGAGAATTGCCTGAGATGTTTATCACTTATGATGCACCCTTTTCATTGCGCAGTAGTCGCTTTTTATTAGGGTGATCTCACACTTAAGATATCAAGTAGTTAGTGTTCTCCCAAGTGCAGCACCGTCACAGCATCTTTCCTTTCGGGGTGCGCCATGGATGCATGGGTATGAACGATTGTACGGGTGTAAGGCGGGTGAAGTCAGACCTCGCAGCGAGATCACTTGGTTGTCTTGACGTTCATGGCAGGATCGTCCTGAGCTGGGAACACACGCATCGAAAGATGAACAGGAGTCACATAGAGATGTGATCGGCAAGTTGGCCTACCGATTAAAATTCCCGTCATGAGATGATGATTCCATGGCGATGAATTGAAGTCTGGATCTTGAATCACTCAAAATCAATTATGAGATATATTGATTTGAGTGGGAGCGCACTTTAGAATTAATTCTTTTAATTCTTAGTGCAAATAATTATGGACATTGTCTAAGTGTGATTTGCAGAAAAGTTGTAGAACAATGGCTCGCGTTTCCACCTTCCCTGTTAAAATTGAATAGCTGTTAAATATCTGGTTAAAACTTAACGGTTGGTAACGTAATGTGAGGATTATCCTCAAGAGTGCCGAGAAGGACTTTGTCCTATCGCTTGCTTTTCGGTATTCTCCCGCTAATGCTATGGATGATGTGACTCTCGCCCTTCAATCCAAAAGCTAGAATTCCGTTACGGTCAAGTGCAATATGTTTGCTTCCATGAGACCCGAACTTCAAAAGTTTGGGATAGTTATGTGATATTCATGGAAACTAAAAATCATTTTCAGAGACAGACAAAGGCTAAAAGATATGGGATATCCAAAGCAATGTTTGTTTTGCAAACTATTAGTAAAAGTGTGTACTATGCATTTGACTAATACAAGAGGGATCCAGAAGAATGCCTGTCATGAAATGAAGGTGAATAAAACAACAACTTAAAGAGAAAGGAAGTGTCCGAAGGGTGTTAGTGAAACTTTCACGCCTAGGAAGTCCGGGGCTGACGCCACTCTCTAAGTTGGGTGCTTCTTCTGAGAGTAGGCAAAAAGAGAGAAGACTGGAATATCCAGCTCATGTATGAATGTCATACAAGTTATTGATGTATAGAAGGCTGGTCAAAGAAATAGTTCTTGGGAATTGTGATTAAATTGTTAGTCACTGATTCCTGGGTATTGTGATTAGAATTGATCACAGAAATACCCGCTCGATTGCATTCTGCTGCGACTCGATGCAAGAACTACTACGGCCTAAAAGACTTGCCAGAAATGAGGTTTAGATACACGCTGGGAACATAGTAAAATTTACTATGCCTTCCATCGGTGTATTCCCTATGTATTTATTTTCATAATTCATTTTTGGAGTTTCATACACTCTAGCCCATTGCATAAGGTATCTTGCAAGAAGGTTGTTCATAAGAGAACTTTTGATGTTCGGTGTTATGAATAACATAAGGGCCATACTTTCATTATGAATGAGATGTATGTTATGAATATTGATAATAATACATTGCCTCTGTATTTACTTTCATAATTCGTTTAGAGTTTTATACACTCTAGCCCCTTTGCATAATGTTTGTTGCAAGAGTGTTGTTCATAAAAGAACAATTGTTGTTCAGTATTATGAATAACATAAGGGCCATACTTCTATCATGGATGGGTTGTATGTTATGAATATTGATGGTAATATGATACATCCATAACACTGACGCTAAATGTCGCAAGACTAAAAGAATACCACACATGTGTGGCACTGCATTTGGTCACATTGGAGAAACACGCATGGAGAAATTCCATAATGATGAATTTTGAAGTCGTTTGATTATGAATCATCTGACACTTGCAACTTTCCTCCGAAAAGTCAAGTGACTAAAATACCGTTCACAGGCCATAAGGAACGAACAACAAACTTATTGGTGGTCATACATTTTTATGTATGTAGTCCGATAAATGTTGTTGCAAGCAGTGGATTTGTCTATCTTCAAAAATGACTCAAGTAGATATATGGATATTTGCTTGATGAGACGTAAGTTTGGATCTTTTGAAATCATTCGAAATGTTTTCAAAATGAAGTAGAAATTATTGTAACAAGAAAACTATGTTTCTGCAATTAGATTGCGAAAAGGAATATTTTGAGTTACAAGTTTAGCGAATGTCTGATGAGTTGTGAAAAGAGTTTCATAACTTACACCTCCCGGAGCACAACTGTGAGTGGAATGTCCGTGAAGATGTAATCAAACCATTTATGACATGGTAAGATCAAAGATGACATAAATCAATTTGCCATTATCCCTTTTAAAGTAATGCTTTAGAGACTGCGGCTTTTACACTGAATAGAGCGCTATCAGATCTGTTGAAATGACGCCATGGTATGGTACACCCAACCATGTTTTGTCTTTTATTAACATTTGGAATATGGGGCTTGAGTAAAATATTTACAAAACTATTCCAAATCAGACAAGTGCTACTTTGTAGGTTATCCCAAGTTATTGGGTATTCCCCCACCACTATACCAAGGCAAAAGGTTTTGCCACAAAGAACGGTATGCTTTTAAAGAGAATGGTTCTTGCAAAAAGATGAGTGGGAGGACAGTGCAACTCGACGAGATAACAGTATCTTCGTCATCAGATCAAAGGAAAGGAACCTTGGAAGCAATTCCAGAGTTTCCTCCTACGACTGATACGGAAGCCTCTACAATAAAATGTATGGACTTCGGTCGAACTTCCAGTTGAACCACGTAGGCAAAACTCGTGCAAACCTCTCAGGTGCGCAGACGAGATATTGTAGTTAGACAACAGTATACCTACAATACACAAGGAAGCGTTGATGGGCCCTGACTCCGGAATTGACTAAATGCCAATACAATCCGAGATAGTTTCCATATAAATGATTCAAGATTAAATCTTGATGAACCCTTCGGAAGACTTAGAGTCTAACGAATATTAATGGAACTATAAACTGATACGGATAAAAATGTTTTATCCGTAAAGCTCGACTTGTTGCAATAACAAGTTCAAGGAGTTGACTACGATGAGGTTGTCTCACCGTAGTGATGCTTAAAGTCGGTTCGGGTTAAACTAGCAATTAATACATATTTCAATCATGAGATATGAAACATGGATGACAAAAGGATTTCCATGAAATGGGAATACAAACTAGGACTTGTATGTGATACAGTCCAAAGTATTTTGTCGATCCAGAGGATGCTAGTGAGTATGCAAACTTCAGAGTTCCAGCGATGGACAGAAGAGAGCAACATGGAGTTGGAATCTTCGTTTTTGATGAAATAGTCAAAAGAGTTTGATTTCATCAATGGATAACGAAGATGCTTGTGGTTACAAGAAAGTAAGTGGGAGCATAATAATATTTCTAAAAACATTGTGTGCTTGACACATTGTTGATTGGAAATAATATAAATTTCTTGACACGAATTAGGACTTCATTGAAAATAGTTTTTCGATGAAGTGCTTGGGCTAGGTAGCCTCAATATTAGGCATAATTATCTACGGAGATAGAATTGCCTAATAGGCTAAAGCCAAAAATATATATTGACAAGATGTTAAAACTTTTTAACATTAAAACGCCAAGGAGTGATTCTTGCCAAAGTCACATGGAAAGAGTTTTGCAAGACTCAGTGTCCCAAAACACTGATGAGCAAAATACATGATGGAGATTCCACACACTTTCGTGTTTGGATTAATCATGTATTCCATGGTATGTAAAACAACCAGATATGTCCGATACTCGCAAGCTGTTGCGAGTATAGATACCAAAGTGATCAAAGTACTGATCATGGGACAACAGTGAAAAATGTCGTTAAGTACTAAAGTAGCACTGATGACATGTTTTCTCGCAAGCAGAGATTATGTAGTGCTCGTTGTAAGCAATACATCGATACAGTCTTCATAAATGCTCCAAGCGATTTTTGATTTAAAATAAGGGTTTTGTGTAATACACAATATGGTGGCACGGTAGTTGGAAATGGTTCCAAACAGGTTACTGTGGTGAATTCTATAACAAAGGCTAAGTATGTTGACGCTTTGGAAGCGACAAAGAAGATGTTGAATCATATAGTTCATTCATGAACTTAGTATGGTTCCGAGATGGCTTTGGTCAATGGGACACTATTGCAGATAGTTGCTCCATAGCTCAGTCTGAGGAATCAAGGTTTGACCTGTGATTCACATATATACAAAGCCAAGTCCACACAAAATATGAATTTTGTGAAAGCGTGAAAACACGAGGATATGCAAAGTTACACACGGACCTGAAGTTGTCAGATCCGTTAGACAAAGACTATACCACAAGCGAAGCATATTTTTGTAACACCCCAAAAATTTAACCATATTTTTATTAAGTAAAATTTGGCCAAAAATAATTTTTTTGAATTATACTAGGTATTTTTTTATTTCAGAGTATTTTCTGTTTCTGCTTTCCAAAATTTCTTCCCTCCATATAGAATTTTTTGTAAAATCTTATGGGCCTTGCTAGTTTTATTAAATCATTTCATTTATATTTTAAATAAAAGTAGGAATTATTTTCATAATAATAATAATAATAAAAATAATTTGCCCAAAATAATTCTTTTAATAGCATTTTCAGACTCTGAAATGCTTCTGTTGCACTACAGCTATTTTAAATAATTCCTTAAAAATTCCACAAAAATTATGAGGTGTCATGTGATGCCTATAGATCACTTTTATGCAAAAACCCATCATGGTCATTTGAAAGTTTTGAGCAAAACATCCTCTTTTCTTTTCTGGTCCAGATTCAGCTTTGAACTACAACCCAATTTTCTTTTGCTCAAACAATTCCCAAATTGTTCCCACTTATAGTCCTTCCAACCAAACACTTAAGTCCAGAAGATCAGCTTCATTTGAGTCTTTTAAGTCCTCCATATAATCCCCACAAAATTTGGTCCAGAACTGAATTAGATCAAAACTTGCACTATCCAGTTTCTCATTTTGCCAAATCAACTTCACCATCATCACACACATCTAAGGAGACTCCATCCTGGCCAATTTTGTCATCATCAAAATCACCTAGGTAGCTCTAGCATTCTGTCGAGCACCTTATGGTCATGGCAGAAAATTTGCAACTCTCTAAACTACACTAGGTACTAACTCTTCTGGCCAAACCAACATGTCCCACATTCTTCCCATCCAAGCATGTGCCACCCTGCCAAAAATTGACTCACTTGGACCAGCCCAGCTCATCCTGGCATTTTGCCGAACGCTCTGGGAGCGTGTCCTGAGCACGGTCAGGGCACGCCCATTGCAGGCCAGAGCACCGCAGCAGCACGCCCGATCCCCAGCTCCTTCCCTGCTCGTTCTGATCTACTACGAGCTTCCCCAGGACGCCTCCGCATCGTGCCGACACCCCCTTAACCTCTGGCACCGACCACCGCAGTCCAGCCCCGCCGCCCATTGCCTCCGTCTCTGCCACGTCTCAACCTGAGACACGCGTCCACTCCGCGAGCCAACCAGCGCACCTGGGCCATCACTGCAGGCCACCTACCTCTCCACCGGCCTCAGCTGCCTCGCCACTGCCCACAACTATTTCTCCGGCGCGGTAATGGCGACGGCCACCGTGGCCATTCTTTGGAAGCTGCACACTGACCTCGCCTGCCTATAAAAGGCCACCCCGGGCACCCCCTCGCGACGGCAACCTCTCCAACTTCCTCCAGACACCCTCCCGAGCAGCCAAGTGAGCCGGGGACGGTCGTCTTCTCCGTTTCCGCGCGGGGCACCCGCTGCCACTCCTCTGTGAAATCCGTCATCCCTAGAGCCCTTCCCTCTCCATTCTCTTCACCTACAGATCCCTCTAGCCCCTACGAATCCATCCCGGTCGTCAAATTCGTCGGAGGTGGCCCGTAGGCAAAAGCCCCAAAATCGCTTCCGCCGGAGCTTCTCGGGAGTCCTTGTTGCCGGGAACTCCTAGCTCTCCGGCGACCATGCTATACCTCGAAGGAATCGCCGGAGCATCCTGAGTTCACCCATGCCCTCAGATCCCCGAGGGAAGCCGCCATTCTCCGGCTATCGTTGCCGGCGTGCCTTCTCTGTTCGGCCAGGGAAGAAGAGGGAGAAGGCGCCGACATGGACCGGTCAAACATGACAGGAGGGGCTCGCGGGACCCACCGTCAGTGACTGGAGGTCGGGACCCGCGTCTGTAAGTGGAAGCGTATTTTTCTTAAAGTACGTCTTTCTCACTGGAAGACGTATTTCCGTAAGTGCGCCTTCGACGTCGACAGTCCTACCACGCGGCCGAGCGGCTGGGCCTGGCCCAGTGGCGCCTTGCGGTTAAATCACGCTCAGGGCACGCTTTTGCTTGCCAGGTTGCTGCTCTTTTCTCTTCTTCTTTTTCCAGCAGGTTTCAAATAATCCTACAGCCATCTTTTCAAAACCAAATTTTGTGATTCAAATTTCTGAACACTCCTAAAATCAAGTTCTATTAATCCAGCTAGGGTGAACATTTTTCTTGCTGCTCTTTTCTCTTCTTCTTTTTCCAGCAGGTTTCAAATAATCCTACAGCCATCTTTTCAAAACCAAATTTTGTGATTCAAATTTCTGAACACTCCTAAAATCAAGTTCTATTAATCCAGCTAGGGTGAACATTTTTCCTAAGCCTTGTCTCTGTTGGATCTATTAAATAGTCGATTTCTTCAATTATTTCAGCTTAGAAATTCCCTAGGAAAATCATATGAACTCCAAATGAATTGATTCTTTTTTTGTTATTCTTTATTTTTCCTCTAGTTTATTTTAGTATTTATTTCAAAATTTTCCAAACAATTTTTTAGCACTGTTTTTGCTCTATATGGTAATTTCAATATTTTTGAAAATAGGAAATGGATGGAAGATAAAATTTTCAAAGTTTTTGAGTGCACCCAACACCTCTGCATGCTCAAGGCAAGCATCTTGAACCCTTGATATGGTGAATGCTTTGTTGTTGTTTGCAAGAAAAATTGAATCATGAATATGTTGAATTCAAATAAAATTTGCACATTGCTAGTTATGCATGCATGATCCCTTTGAAAATATTTTATCTTCATTAAAACTTGAAGTATGAGTGAGCATGGTTATTTTCACAAGTCACATATGCCTATGTTGGTCTGAACTAATTTACAGAAAAGAATCAGTCACGAGAAAAGTGACCGTGAGACTGAAATATCGTGGTGACAAGAATTATCAGTGAGGGCATGTTGGGGCATGCTAGGTGGTGACCCTGTTGGGTACTATTAGGAACATGTATTGTGCTAACCACTTCAGGAAAACTTGAACCTCCTGAGTCGACCGTAGATCGATTCTTGTTCCGGTAACCCCCACACTTGTTTCGTGCTGCCACTTGTCCCTGCCACAGGTAGGGTACGGTTCAGTAAGTTGTTAACCCCTTTCATTGCACACACCGTACAGAGAGGCCATGGTGAAAGATACCAGAGGCCTCTGGTAGGCATGTCACCTAGTCAGGGGGCATGGGTGTATCCGGCTGGGCCGAGAGGGGGGCACCCCTTGTAATCCATGCGTTAGAAATAGTGATCCCATGCTATTCAAGACGACGGTCTCCCCGACTTAGAGTTTTTCTTGAATGATGCTTTGGGTGATTCCTGGCATCCGGAAGGTTAATCTGGTGTGTGCTAGTCAGGTGTGTTTTCAACCCAAAGACCGTAATGGGAATTAGTCAGCGTTTTGGTGTTGGCTAAAGAAATCCTATACACGTGGGTAAAGAGTACACCCTCTGCAGAGTTATACCAATTCGAATAGCCGTGTCCGCGGTTAAGGACTATAGTCTGGGTTGGTCAAGTGTCGGTCTTTGGAGGAAATAATTAAAATTGAGCATGATATATTTTTGCAGGATAATTATTGCCACCGCTGATGCTATCATGAATATTATTGTCATCATGAATATTATTGTGGACTAACTTTGTTCTTCTATGTGAAATTCTGAGTATCACTTGGGCTGGCTAGTTCACCTGGATACTGGGTTTTATTTTCTTTTCTGAGTGTCACTTGGGCTGGCTAGACTACCCATGGCACTCGGTTTTATTTTTTTCTGAATATCTCTTGGGATGGCTAAACTACCTGAGATATTCATTTCTATTTTCCTTCTGAGTGTCTCTTGGGATGGC
Source organism: Elymus sibiricus (assembly GCA_039707655.1). NCBI lineage: Eukaryota > Viridiplantae > Streptophyta > Magnoliopsida > Poales > Poaceae > Elymus > Elymus sibiricus. Next base: position 470,126,839 of record CM077666.1, read on the forward strand.
TAGACTACCTGAGACACTCATTTTTATTTTTTCTGAATATCTCTTGGGATAGTTAGACTACCTGAGATATTCATTTCTTTTCAAGACCTCTCGAGGCGTCGCTTTTAGACACCCGTTTGGCATTTCTCTTCAAGACCTCTCGAGGCGTCGCATTTAGACACCCGTTTGGAATTTCTCTTCAAGACCTCCCGAGGCGTCGCATTTAGACACCCGTTTGGGATTTCTTTTCAAGACCTCTCGAGGCGTCGCTTTCAGACACCCGTTTGGCATTCTTCTTGGAATTCCTCGGGCGGTCCAACGCCTGATGTTCCATTTCATTTTCCTTAATTTATTGCTGACATGATAAATTTATTCTTTTGCACCGTATTAATATTTATCATGTCATGATTTAATATCGGTCAGCATATGCATATAATTTAATTCATCATGAATAGATGCTTTCGGTATATCTTTTGTTCACAATGTTAGCGAGTACATTCAAACGTACTCACTGGCTTGTCCCTGGCTATTTAATTGGCCAGGTCAGGATTTCAATGAGGAGTACTACAACGACGCCCATGCGGACTAGGAGCCTAAGATAGCAGCCACGCGAGATAGGAGTTATCCAGGTCAGCTGTTCCTGTGGGAATGGAGCCCCATCAACGTTGGAGAACCATGAGTCGTTTCCGTCACCCGTCACTAGAAATCATTGTTGTATCATTAGACCTTTTTGGTCTTGTATCCAATTCTTGTAAATGCTTGGTAATCTGTAACAAGGACGTGTCCACCAATAACAGTAATCCTGGGGCTGGTGACGACACGAGAGGTTAATTTCTGGGATATCGTGTCCCGGAAAGCCGGCCCCGACAGCCTTGGTATCAGAGCCCAGACTGACCTCTGGCTAATCCTATCTTAACCTGGTCATTATCCCTAGGTTTCCACACCGTCCAAATCTTTTCTGTCCGTAGCTAAGCCCATCTCATCCGATAAGTTTGCACAGTAGTCAGCCGACATCTTTTGACAGTCGGTGCCCAACCTATCAGCCCTGCCATAGGCCGTGTGCCTGTAGCCGACACCTGAGTTATCCCATCCACAAGTGTGCGATGGAAGACTCCACTGATCTATAAAGAAAGCCCTGCCCCAACTCAGCACATCACAGCCTCACTGTCAGTTTGATATCCAACCACCAAGATGCCTGGCCCCATCGTTCGCAACGAGACCACCGCAGTCGTGCTTGGAGACTTTGTAGTCATCCTTGCCAATCTCACTCGTCGTGCTTTTGGCATAGAAGAGCCGCCTGAGTATGTTGTGTACCAGGAGCACATGAGTGACGCCATCCACCACTTCTGGGCCACGGTGCACATCTACGGGAGGGGCACCATGTCAGAACGCCCTACCGGTTCACCGGGAGGACCACCTCCGACGAGCCCCAAGCCATCCAACTTGCAGCCCGAGAGGCTGTAGTTAATCTTCGGCATTTGTCGCCGAGGGTTAACATCCGCCCTTTCTACTACTACCCGAGCCGTGAAGGCTATGGTAGCCCGAATCAGGTCGCCAACGGAGACCATGAGATGGATCCTGCTCTAGTGCATCTGGGGCACTGCCTGAGAGCGCAAGAGGCGCTATTCGATCAGGTCACCCTTGACCTGATTGCGACCCGCAGGGCGCTCACTCTCCTGACCCCGGTGAGAAGTGAAGCTGCACTCGCCACCGACACCCCGATAGTGCTGCTTGGGAGGCCAGTTGAGCCCCCAAGGTCTGCTCCTGTTATCTACCCAGGCAATGCCTTCGCCTCCCCAGGGGAACTATGTCGTCTCTTAGAGACCTACTCCAACGGGACTGTGACCTCGACACCCCGCGAGGGACACCACCGCTACCCCAGCCCTGTAGCTCCCCACCCTACCCCGGCCAACTCCGACACTGAAGCTCACGGAGAAGCCTCGACATCTGCAGGACACGCTCGGCTAGATGTCAATGAAGTGGACTGCTACTTGTAGCTTGCGTTGGTATTTCCCCGAAGAGGAAGGGATGATGCAGCACAGTAGAGATAAGTATTTCCCTCAGTTATGAAACCAAGGTTATCGAACCAATAGGAGAAGCACGCAACACCTCGTTAGCAGTACCTGCACACAAACAACAAGTCCTTGCACCCAACGCAAACGAGGGGTTGTCAATCCCTCGGCGGTAAGTTGCAAGATTAAATTGTATGTGATAGATAGATAGATTGAAACAAAATACAAAATAAAATAAATAAAAGAAAATGGCAGCAATTTTTTCCGGGTTTTAGTAATATGATTTAGATAGACCCGGGGGCCATAGTTTTCACTAGAGGCTTCTCTCATAGAAATAGCATACGGTGGGTAGACAAATTACTGTTGGGCAATTGATTGAAAAGCAAATAATCATGATGATATCAAAGGCAATGATCATGTATATAGGCATCACGTCCGAGACAAGTAGACCGACTCCTGCCTGCATCTACTACTATTACTCCACACATCGACCGCTATCCAGCATGCATCTAGTGTATTAAGTCCATAAAGAACGGAGTAACGCCTTAAGAACGATGACATGATGTAGACAAGATAAACTCACGTATGAATAAACCCCATCTTTTTACCCTTAATAGCAACGATACATACGTGTCATGTCCCTTTCTGTCACTGGGATTGAGCACCGCAAGATCGAACCCATTACAAAGCACCTCTTCCCATGGCAAGATAAATCAACTCAGTTGGCCAAACCAAATCAATATATCGGAGAAGAAATACGAGGCTATAATAATCATGCATAAAAGAGACCAGCAAAGACTCAAATAATTTCATGGATAATCTAATCATAAACTCACAATTCATCGGATCCCAACAAACACACCGCAAAAAGTGATTACATCGGATAGAACTCCAAGAACATCGAGGAGAACATTGTATTGAAGATCAAAGAGAGAGAAGAAGCCATCTAGCTACTAACTATGGACCCGAAGGTCGGTGGTAAACTACTCACGCATCATCGAAGAGGCAGCAAGGTTGATGTAGAGCCCCTCCGTGATCGATTCCCCCTCCGGCGGAGTACTGGAGAAGGCCTCCAGATGGGATCTCTCTGGAACAGAAACTAGCGGCAGCGGAAAAAGTATTTCGTGGACTCTCTTGAGGGTTTCTGATTTTTTGGGAATTTATAGTGGAGGAATTAGGTCAAACGGAGCTGGGGTGGGCTCACGAGGCACCAGGGCGCGCCTACCCCCCCCCCAATCGCGCCCTGGTGGCTCGTTGCCACCTCCTCTGGCGTCTGGTATTCTCCCGAAGCTTCTAGTGTTGTATATGTCCAGAAAAAAATCTCCAAAAAGTTTCGTGGCATTTGGACTTCGTTTGGTAATGATTTTCTGTAAAACAAAAACATGGCAGAAAACAGCAACTGGCACTGGGCACTAAGTTAATAGGTTAGTCCCAAAAAATGATATATAATTGCTGTAAATGCTTATAAAAACATCCAAGATTGATAATATAACAACATGGAACAATAAAAAATTATAGATACATTGGAGACGTATCAGCATCCTCAAGCTTAGTTCCTGCTCGTCCTCGAGTAGGTAAATGATAAAAACAGAATTTTTGATGTGGAATGCTGCCTATCATATTCATCACATATTCTTTTCTTTGTAGCACGGACATTAGACTAGAATGATTCAAAGCAATAGTCTATAATTTGACATGAAAATATAAATACTCAAGCATGCTAACAAGCAACCATGTCTTTCAAAATATCAACGCTAAAGAAAGTTATCCCTAGCCCATTATGCTCAATCATTGATCCATTCATGAAACACACTCAAATATTAGCTACACACAATGCACAAGTATGACAATAGTGCTCTCTAGTTGGTGCTTTTGTAAGAGAAGATGGAGACTCAAATAAAAATAAAAATTGCATAAAAGTAAATAGATAGGCCCTTCGCAGAGGGAAGCAGAGATTTGTCAAATGTGCCAAAGCTCAAAGCTTAAATTAAAGAGATAAAAATATTTTGGGAGGCATGCTTTTCCTGTCAACGAAAACGAACGAGAATTCCCAATATTTTCCATGCTAGATACATCATAGGCGGTTCCCAAACAGAAAATAAAATTTATTTCCTTTCCACCATTCTTTCACAATCCATGGCTAGCCGTATCCACGGGTGCCCTCCATACCATCACTTTCCAAGGAATTTTGTTGTTATTAATTTTTGATTTCAATGTGGGACTGGGCATCCCTATTACAAACCACACTCTCGTGTAATGACAAGTGAATAAACACTCATCGTGAGAATAACACACCTAGCAAGGAAAATATTGGCCACCCCCTTCCGCATCATGAGCGGTACGAGCACACAAAACAGAAAAATTATTTTGAAAATTAGAGTTGGCACACGCAAATTTACTTGGAACAGCATGGAAATACTGCATATAGGTAGATATGGTGGACTCATTTGGCACAACTTGGGTTTATGGATTTTGGATGCACAAGCAGTATTTCCGCTTAGTACAAATGAAGGCTAGCAAATAGATTGAAAAGCAACCAACCAAGAAATGAAAACGGTCATAAACATGCATTGAACATAACTAACACTGAATAATGCACCATAAGTAGGATATAATTTCGTTGCATAACTATTGACTTAACGTGCATGCATAGGGAATCACAAACCTTAACACTAATATTCTTACTAAATCACAATTACTCACTAACATGACTCACATATTATCATCTCCATATCGCAAAACTATTGCAAGGAATCACACTTATCATATCCAATGATCTATATGAAAGTTTTTATTATATCCCCCTTGAATATTCATCACTTTGGGACCAAATTCATATCTTGTGCAAATTACCGTTACTTTTATCAACTCTCAAAAACATATAAGTGAAGCATGAGAGTGCAAATATTTCTTCAAAATTTCAATCTTATCAATTCTCAAAATAATATAAGTGAAGCATGAGAATTCATTTCTTCAAAAAATTTATCAACTCTCAAAATAATATAAGTGAAGCATGAGAGTTCATTTCTTCAAAAAATTTATCAACTCTCAAAATAATATAAGTGAAGCATGAGAGTTTATTTCTTCAAAATTTAGCCACCACCGTGCTAAAAAAGATTTAAGTGAAGCACTAGAACAACTGCCTAGCTCAAAAAATTTAAGTGAAGCACATAGAGTATTCTAGCAAATTATGATGAACGTGTGGCTCTCTCAAATTTGTGTGTCCAGCAAAGATGATTGTGACAAACTAAAAAGAAAACAAAGCAAAGACTCATATAATACACGACGCTCCAAGCAAAACACATATCATGTGACGAATAAAAATATAGCTCCAAGTAAAATTACCGATGGTTGTTAGAAGAAAGAGGGGATGCCTTCCGGGGCATCCCCAAGCTTAGACGCTTGAGTTTTCCTATAATATTACCTTGGGGTGCCTCGGGCATCCCCAAGCTTAGGCTTTTGCTACTCCTTATTCCTTCATCCATCGTGATCTCACCCAAAACTTGAAAACTTCAATCACACAAAACTCAACAAAACCTTCGTGAGATCCGTTAGTATAACAAAATAAATCACTACTATAAGTACTGTTGCAAACCCATTCATATTTTATTTTTGCATTAAACCTACTGTATTTTAACTTCTCCATGGCTTATACCCCCCGATACAATCCATAGTTTCATCAAAACAAGCAAGCAACACATCAAAAACAGAATCTGTCAAAAACAGAACAGTCTGTAGCAATCTATTTAAAAACCATACTTCTGTAACTCCAAAAATTCTGAAAAATTAGGAAAACGTGGGCAATTCATATACCAATACTGTGTAAAAATTTCAGATTTTTTCACGCTCCAGTACAGAAACAAAATTCCAGCACTGGATGCAAAAATTTCTGTTTTCCAAACAGCATCAATTATACTATCTTCCAAATCATCCCAAAGGTTCTACTTGGCACAAACACTAATTAAAAACACAAAAACACATTAATAACAGTAGGATAAATGTGAAAACACACAATAACAGAAACAAAAAGAAAATTTTATTTTATTCATTGGGTTGCCTCCCAAGAAGCTCTTTCTTTATAGCCATTAAGATAGGCTTTGAGATTTCAATGATGCTCACATGAAAGATAAGAATTGAAGCACAAAGAGAGCATCATAATACATGTGACAAACACATTTAAGTCTAACATACTTCCTATGCATAGGCATTTTATAAGAAAACAAATTATCAAGACAAGCAATATCTAGCATATGCAAATAGGAAGAATGGAGCATCAATAATTTTAGCACATAGAGAGGTAATTTAGTGACATGAAAGTTTCTACAACCACATTTTCCTCTCTCATAATAATTACATGTAGGATCATAATCAAATTCAACAATATAGCTATCATATAAAATTTTCTCTCCATGATCCACATGCATAAAATTCTTATAGTCTTCCAAAATAGTGGGATTAAGATCAATTAAAGCCATGACCTCTCCAAAACCACTTTTATCAAAAATTTCATAAGATTGAACACTCTTCAAATATGTGGGATTATTTTTACCTAGAGTTGACACTCTTCCAAACCCACTTTCAATATTATTGCAAACATTATTATCAATAGCATATTCATCATGAGGCTTAAACAAATTTTCAAGATCATAAGAAGCATTATCACCCCAATCATGATCATTGCAATAAGTAGTGGATATAACAAAATTATCATCCCCAAGCTCATAGTTTTGCATATTATTAGCACAATTGACATTAATAGAATTTATAATAACATTATTGCAATCATGCTTTTCATTGAAGGAGCTATCATGAATCACTTTATAAATTTCTTCTTTCAACACTTCATCACAATTTTCCGGTTCATGATTTTCAAGCAAAACTTCATAGAGATAATCAATTGCACACAACTCACTAGCAATTGGTTCATCATAATTGGATCTTTTGAAAAGATTAGCAAGTGGATGAGGATCCATATCAATAGATTTCTAGCAAGCGAAGATGCAAGCAAATAGAAGGCACATGGCACACAAGCAAAGATAGCAAACGAGCAAAAAGGCAAACGGAAAATATTTTTGTATTTTTGTGAAAACATTTTAGAAGTGGGGGAGATGAAAACGAGAGGCAAATGCAAATAAAGTAAATGCAAGGAGATGAGAGTTTATGCAAAGGTACTTGATAGATGTTGTTGATGTCTCCCCGGCAACGGCGCCAGAAATTCTTCCTGCTACTTATAGCTTGCGTTGGTATTTCCCCGAAGAGGAAGGGATGATGCAGCACAGTAGATATAAGTATTTCCCTCAGTTATGAAACCAATGTTATCGAACCAGTAGGAGAACCACGCAACACCTCGTTAGCAGTACCTACACACAAACAACAAGTCCTTGCACCCAACGCAAACGAGGGGTTGTCAATCCCTCGGCGGTAAGTTGCAAGATTAAATTTTATGTGATAGATAGATAGATTGAAACAAAAATACAAAATAAAATAAATCAAATAAAATGGCAGCAATATTTTTAGGGTTTTAGTAATATGATTTAGATAGACCCGAGGGCCATAGTTTTCACTAGAGGCTTCTCTCATAGAAATAGCATACGGTGGGTAGACAGATTACTGTTGGGCAGTTGATAGAAAAGCAAATAATCATGACTATATCCAAGGCAATGATCATGTATATAGGCATCATGTCCGAGACAAGTAGACCGACTCTTGCCTGCATCTACTACTATTACTCCACACATCGACCGCTATCCAGCATGCATCTAGTGTATTAAGTCCATAAAGAACGGAGTAACGCCTTAAGAACGATGACATGATGTAGACAAGATAAACTCACGTATGAATAAACCCCATCTGTTTACCCTTAATAGTAATGATACATACGTGTCATGTCCCTTTCTGTCACTGGGATTGAGCACCGCAAGATTGAACCCACTACAAAGCACCTCTTCCCATGGCAAGATAAATCAACTCAGTTGGCCAAACCAAATCAATAGATCGGAGAAGAAATACGAGGCTATAATAATCATGCATAAAAGAGACCAGCAAAGACTCAAATAATTTCATGGATAATCTGATCATAAACTCACAATTCATCGGATCCCAACAAACACACCGCAAAAAGTGATTACATCGGATAGAACTCCAAGAACATCGAGGAGAACATTGTATTGAAGATCAAAGAGAGAGAAGAAGCCATCTAGCTACTAACTATGGACCCGAAGGTCTGTGGTAAACTACTCACGCATCATCGGAGAGGCAGCAAGGTTGATGTAGAGCCCCTCCGTGATCGATTCCCCCTTCGGCGGAGTACCGGAGAAGGCCTCTAGATGGGATCTCTCTGGAACAGAAACTTGCGGCGGTGGAAAAAGTATTTCGTGGACTCTCTTGAGGGTTTCTGATTTTTTGGGAATTTATAGTGGAGGAAGTAGGTCAAACGGAGCTGGGGTGGGCCCACGAGGCACCAGGGTCTGGCGTCTGGTATTCTCCCGAAGCTTCTAGTGTTGTATATGTCCAGAAAAAAATGTCCAAAAAGTTTCGTGGCATTTGGACTTCGTTTGGTATTGATTTTCTGTAAAACAAAAACAGGGCAGAAAACAGCAACTGGCACTGGGCACTAAGTTAATAGATTAGTCCCAAAAAATGATATATAATTGCTGTAAATGCTTATAAAAATATCCAAGAATGATAATATAACAGCATGGAACAATCAAAAATTATAGATACGTTGGAGACGTATCATGGACTGAGTCCACCAAAATAGTTGTCGAGTCCCTTGTAACCCTATTGCCCGGTAGATCCCACCTTCGTGCTGTAGACAACCATAAGTATGTTTGTTGCAGTATCTAGCACTAGTTTACATGATGCAACCGTGTATTGTATTTTAGGGCATATGTCATAGGTGCATTGCTATGATTGCATTCTGCATATGATTGTTTGTTGTGATATGCATTTAGTTCTTCCGCCCTTAACAAATCTCGAGGACGAGATTTTCTTAAGGGGGGTAGAGTTTGTAACACCCCAAAAATTTAACCATATTTTTATTAAGTAAAATTTGGCCAGAAATATTTTTTTTGAATTATACTAGGTATTTTATTTATTTCAAAGTATTTTCTATTTCAGCTTTCCAAAAATTCTTCCCTCCATATAGAATTTTTTGTAAAATCTTATGGGCTTCGGTAGTTTTCTTAAATCATTTCATTTATATTTTAAATAACAATAGGAATTATTTTCATAATAATAATAATAATAATAATAATAATAAATAATTTGCCCAAAATAATTTTTTAATAGCATTTTCAGACTCTGAAATGCTTCTGTTGCACTACAGCTATTTTACATAATTCCTTAAAAACCCCACAAAAATTATGAGGGGTCATGTGATGCCTATAGATCACTTTTATGCAAAAACCCATCATGGTCATTTGAAAATTTTGAGCAAAACATCCTCTTTTCTTTTCTGGTCCAGATTCAGCTTTGAACTACAACCCAATTTTCTTTTGCTCAAACCATTCCCAAATTATTCCCACTTATAGTCCTTCCAACCAAACACTTAAGTCCAGAAGATCAGCTTCATTTGAGTCTTTTAAGTCCACCATATAATCCCCACAAAATTTGGTCCAGAACTGAATTTGATCAAAACTTGCACTATCCAGTTTCTCATTTTGCCAAATCAACTCCACCATCATCACACACATCTAAGGAGACTCCATCCTGGCCAATTTTGTCATCATCAAAATCACCTAGGTAGCTCTAGCATTCTGTCGAGCACCTATGACATATGCCCTTATGGTCATGGCAGAAAATTTGCAACTCTCTAAACTACACTGGGTACTAACTCTTCTGGCCAAACCAACATGTCCCACATTCTTCCCATCCAAGCATGTGCCACCCTGCCAAAAATTAACTCACTTGGACCAGCCCAGCTCATCCTGGCATTTTGCCGAACGCTCTGGGAGCGTGTCCAGAGCACGGTCAGGGCACGCCCATTGCAGGCCAGAGCACCGCAGCAGCACGCCCGATCCCCAGCTCCTTCCTTGCTCGTTCTGATCTGCTACGAGCTTCCCCAGGACGCCTCCACATCGTGCCGACACCCCCGTTAACCTCTGGCACCGACCACCGCCGTCCAGCCCCGCCGCCCATTGCCTCCGTCTCTGCCACGTCTTTACCCAAGACACACGTCCACTCCGCGAGCCCACCAGCGCACCTGGGCCATCACTTCAGGCCACCTACCTCTCCACCGGCCTCAGTTGCCTCGCCACCGCCCACAACTACTTCTCTGGCACGGTAATGGCGACGGCCACCGTGGCCATTCTCTGGAAGCTGCACACTGACCTCGCCTGGCTATAAAAGGCCGCCCCGGGCACCCCCTCGCGAGGGCAAGCTCTCCTACTTCCTCCAGACACCCTCCCGAGCAGCCAAGTGAGCCGGGGACGACCGTCTTCTCCGTTTCCGGGCGGGGCACCCGCCGCCACTCCTCTGTCAAATCCGTCGTCCCTAGAGCCCCTCCCTCTCCATTCTCTTCACCTACAGATCCCTCTAGCCCCTACGAATCGATCCCCGTCGTCAAATTCGTCCGAGGTGGCCCGTAGGCAAAAGCCCCAAAATCGCTTCTGCCGGAGCTTCTCAGGAGTCCTCATCGCCAGCAACTCCTAGCTCTCCGGCGACCATGCTATGCCTCGACGGAATCGCCGGAGCCTCCTTAGTTCACCCATGCCCTCCGATCCCCGAGGGAAGCCGCCGTTCTCCGGCTATCGTCGCCGGCGTGCCTTCTCTGTTTGGCCAGGGAAGAGGAGGGAGAAGGCGCCGATGTGGACTGGTCAAACATGACAGGTGGGGCCTGCGGGACCCACCGTCAGTGACTGGAGGTCGGGACCCGCGTCTGTAAGTGGAAGCGTATTTTTCTTAAAGTACGTCTCCCTCACTGGAAGACGTATTTCCGCAAGTCCGCCTTCGACGTCGACAGTCCTACCGCGCAACCGAGCGGCTGGGCCTGGCCCAGTGGCGCCTTGCGGTTAAATCACGCTCAGGGCACGCTTTTGCTTGCCAGGTTGCTGCTCTTTTCTCTTTTTCTTTTTCCAGCTTAGAAATTCCCTAGGAAAATCATATGAACTCCAAATGAATTGATTATTTTTATGTTATTCTTTATTTTTCCTCTAGTTTATTTTAGTATTTATTTCAAAATTTTCCAAACAACTTTTTAGCACTGTTTTAGCTCTATCTGGTAATTTCAATATTTTTGAAAATAGGAAATGGAGGGAAGATAAAATTTTCAAAGTTTTGGAGTGCACCCAACACCTCTGCATGCTCAAGGCAAGCATCTTGAACACTTGATATGGTGAATGCTTAGTTGTTGTTTGCAAGAAAAATTGAATCATGAATATGTTGAATTCAAATAAAATTTGCACATTGCTAGTTATGAATGCATGATCCCTTTGAAAATATTTTATCTTCATTAAAACTTGAAGTATGAGTGAGCATGGTTATTTTCACAAGTCACATATGCCTATGTTGGTCTGGACTAATTTGTAGAAAAGAATCAGTCACGAGAAAAGTGACCGTGAGACTAAAATCTCGTGGTGACGAGAATTATCAGTGAGGGCATGTTGGGACATGCTAGGTGGTGACCCTGTTGGGTACTATCAGGAACATATATTGTGCTAACCACTTCAGGAAAACTTGAACCTCCTGAGTCGACCGTAGATCGAGTCTTGTTCCGGTAACCCCCACACTTGTTTCGTGCTGCCACTTGTCCCTGCCACAGGTAGGGTATGGTTCAGTAAGTTGTTAACCCCTTTCATTGCACACACCGTATAGAGAGGCCATGGTGAAAGATACCAGAGGCCTCTGGTAGGCATGTCACCTGGTTAGGGGGCATGGGTGTATCCGGTTGGGCCGAGAGGGGGGCACCCCTTGTAATCTGCACGTTAGAAATAGTGATCCCATGCTATTCGCGACGATGGTCTCCCCGACTTAGAGTTTTTCTTGAACGATGCTTTGGGTGATTCCTGGCATCTGGAAGGTTAATCTGGTGTGTGCTAGTCAGGTGTATTTTCAACCCAAAGACCGTAATGGGAATTAGTCAGCGTCTTGGTGTTGGCTAAAGAAATCCTATACACGTGGGTAAAGAGTACACCCTCTGCAGAGTTATACCTATTCGAATAGCCGTGTCCGCGGTTAAGGACTACAGTCTGGGTTGGTCAAGTGTCAGTCTTAGTGTCGGTCTTTGGAGATAATAATTAAAATTGAGCATGATAAATTTTCGCGGGATAATTATTGCCACCGCTGATGCTAGCATGAATATTATTGTCATCATGAATATTATTGTGGACTAACTCTGTTCTTCTATGTGAAATTCTGAGTATCACTTCGGCTGGCTAGTTCACCTGGATACTCGGTTTATTTTCTTTTCTGAGTGTCACTTGGGCTGGCTAGACTACCCGTGGCACTCGGTTTTATTTTCTTTTCTGAGTGTCACTTGGGCTGGCTAGACTACCCGTGGCACTCGGTTTTATTTTTTTCTGAATATCTTTTGGGATGGCTAGACTACCTAAGATATTCATTTCTATTTTCCTTCTGAGTGTCTCTTGGGATGGCTAGACTACCTGAGACACTCATTTTTATTTTTTCTGAATATCTCTTGGGATGGCTAGACTACCTGAGATATTCATTTCTTTTCAAGACCTCTCGAGGCGTCGCTTTTACACACCCGTTTGGCATTTCTCTTCAAGACCTCTCGAGGCGTCGCATTTAGACACCCGTTTGGCATTTCTTTTCAAGACCTCTCGAGGCGTCGCTTTCAGACACCCGTTTGGCATTCTTCTTGGAATTCCTCGGGCGGTCCAACGCCTAATGTTCCATTTCATTTTCCTTAATTTATTACTAACATGATATATTTATTCTTCTGCACCGTATTAATATTTATCATGTCATGATTTAATATCGGTCAGCATATGCATATAATTTAATTCATCATGAATAGATGCTTTCGGTATATCTTTTGTTCACAATGTTTGCGAGTACATTCAAATGTACTCATTGGCTTGTCCCTGGCTATTTAATTGGCCAGGTCGGGATTTCAATGAGGAGTACTACAACGACGCCCATGCGGACTAGGAGCCTAAGATAGCAGCCACGCGAGATAAGAGTTATCCAGGTCAGCTGTTCCTATGGGAATGGAGCCCCATCGACGTTGGAGAACCACGAGTCGTTTCCATCACCCGTCACTAGAAATCATTGTTGTATCATTAGACCTTTTTGGTCTTGTATCCAATTCCTGTAAATGCTTGGTAATCTGTAACAAGGACGTGTCCACCAGTAACAGTAATCCTGGGGCTGGTGAGGACACGAGGGGTTAATTTCTGGGATATCGTGTCCCGGAAAGCCGGCCCCGACAGCCTTTTCTGGAATAATACACAGAAATAGCCTCAAGTCACACCAGCCCCAAGATCAGAACAACTGGTGGACTTCCTTGATATAGATATCCAGTACATACATAATATTACACAGGGTTGAGCCAGGGTGCTCAACATTTATTACAAACTCATCAATATATGGTGGTGGCAGAATATGACAGTGGTGTGGTGAAGGTACACACTGATACAATAACGTAGAGCCAAGCGTCAGAGTGAGGCTTGACTATTTTATTGTTGTAGCGGAAGCACTGCGGATGATACACGTGATAGACTCCATGACCACAGGTTGACTGACTGGGAACACCTCTAAGCATCGGGCTCGCTAGCGCACTCGTCCCCCACAAGCTCGTCTTCCTCCAGGTCTGGCCAAAATAACAAGCCAGGGACAAGCCTGTGAGTACGTTGGAATGTACTCGCAAACATTATGAACGAGAGATATACCGAATGCACATGCTCATGATGAATCAAATGACATGCATATGCTGACTAAAATTAAAACATGGCCTGATAATATTAATATGGTGCGGAAGAATAAATATAACATGTTAGTCATAAATCAAGGAAAAGTAAAATGGAAAGAAATGAATATCTTAGGTAGTCTAGCCATCCCAAGAGATATTCAGAAGAAATAAAAAATGAGTGTCTCAGGTAGTCTAGCCATCCCAAGAGACACTCAAAAGAAAAGAGAAATGCCAAACGGGTGTAAAAAGCGACGCCTCGAGAGGTCTTGAAAAGAAATGACAAACGGGTATCTAAAAGCGACGCCTCGAGAGGTCTTGAAAAGAAATGCCAAACGGGTGTCTGAAAGCGACGCCTCGAGAGGTCTTGAAAATAAACCGAGTGCCACGGGTAGTCTAGCCAGCCCAAGTGACACTCGGAAAAGAAAATAAAACCGAGGGCCATGAGTAGTCTAGCCAGCCCAAGTGACACTCAGAAAAGAAAAGAAAACCAAGTGCCATGGGTAGTCTAGCCAACCCAAGTGACACTCAGAAAACAAAATAAAACCGAGTGCCACGGGTAGTCTAGCCAGCCCAAGTGGCACTCAGAAAGGAAAATATAAGCGAAACTGTTAGTCCACAATAATATCATGACAGTAATAATATTCAGGTTAACAATAATATTCATGATAGCCTCAGTGGTGACAACAATTATCCTGCAAAATGGATCATGTTCAATTTAATTATTTCCTCCGAAGACTGACACCGGGACCGACACTTGACCCTTCCCAGCTAACGTCCTTGGCCATGGACACGGCTATTCGAATAGATATAACTCTGCAGAGGGTGTACTCTTTACCCACATGTATGAGATTTCTTTAGCAGCACCGTGACGCTGGCTAATTCCCATTACGGTCTTTGGGTTGAAAACACACCTGACCAGTACACACCAGATTAACTTTTCGGATGGCAGGAATCACCCAAAGCATCGTTCAAGAAAAACTCTACGTCGAGGAGACCATCGTCTCGACTAGCATGGGATCACTATTCATACGCACGGATTACAAGGGGTGCCCCCCTCTCGGCCTAGCCGGATACACCCATGCCCCCTGACCATATGAATGGCATTAGTCCATGGCCGTGGAACCCTTATCATGGCCTCTCTAAGTGGTGTGTACATGGAAAGGGGTTAGCAACTTACTGAGCCGTACTTCCCTCGCGGGAAGACCCGTGGTAGCATGGTATTTTATCTAGGTGTGACGGAACAAGACTCGATCTAGGTCGAGTCAGGAGGTGTTTTTATTATGACTGGCATGTCTCACATGCCACGGTGACACCGTCGTGTCATAACTTGACCCGTGCCCACCGGCACGTCCAAGGCAGGAGATACCCTCCTGAATTTCTCACCATATTCCACACATTAGAAAGATTCTTGATGCATGCGAATAGTGCTCAATATGACATGACCAGCATATGCTCACTATTTCTACATATACGGTGCAACTACAAACTGATGCAACCATGCATGCAATTCACCATATCCCAAGTTCAAAAATGCTTGCCTTGATCAAAGTAGTCAGAAAGTGATCCCTCGAAATTCCCGGCAAAGTCCCCCTCTTTGTTTTCTATACAAATGCAAATTTAAATTCAAATCAAAATTCCATAACAGTACAAAAAGTTGTCTCAAACTATTTTCAAATAAATACTAAAAAAACTAGAGAGAAAAATAAGAATTTCAAAAAAAGAATCAAGTCATTTGGATTTGTGGTTTAAAAACTAGAAGCAGTCAAAGTTGTCGTCAAATCTGCTTTTATAAAAACATAAAAGAAAACGTTTCGGGAGAGAATACGCTTTCCAGCGCAGAACGCATGAATGAACAGAATATGTTTTCTGTTTTAAACGGAAAAGAATAAAACGCTGACGGGTGGGCCCCACCCATCAGGTTTGAATTCAAATGCGCTCGCGCGCGTGTACAGAGGGAGTGCGGCGATCACCGGTGACGATCGCCGGCGTTCCAAGAGGCGGCGCTGGTCGGGATGTGATCGGGGAGCGATTCCGTGTCAATGGGCGGCGGTGGTGGTCACCGGCAAGCACCAGAATGACGGCGAGGTCGACGCCGGCGGACGGTGGTTTCGGGTGAGGTTGGAACTCGCCGGAGAGAGCTCCTTGCGTCAAATTGGAGTGCGGGATGGATGAGTGGGTTCACGAGAGTGCTAATGGTGATTTTTTGAGGGTGGAGGTGGCCTAACGGTGTCGTGCTGATCGGGGAGGGTGGCGGCGGATCGGTGGTCGGAGATGGAGAAGACGACCTCCCCGAGGTCAAATGAGTGCACGGGATATCGATTGAGGGTGTGTGGGTGTGGTGCAAGTACTGGATGGAGCTCGAGGAGCTCTTACATAGGCGCGTCGAGGTGGATAGTGGCGGAGCGGATTACGCCGGAGTTAATCCAGCCGACGAGGTAGTTAGGGACGGTGGCGAGGTCGGTGTGCGGTTTATGAAGTCTGTGGAGTTCTCTGGAAGCGCCATCATGGACGAGCTCGAGCTCTTCGGCCTTATCCACGGCGAGGCCTCCGTACGGGTGTGGCGGACGGCGTCCGTCTCCGGCGACTACCAGGCGGGCTCCAGTGGCTTGGACGGCGAGGCGATGTTGCGGAGGAGATGCCGCGTGGAGGAGAAGGTAGGTTTGGGTGGGGCGGCTAGTGAATGCTCGTCGGTGGCCGTGGTGGTTCTTCGGTCCGCCGTGGATGTGCACGGTGGCCGTTGCACCGGCTTGCCGCCAGCTCATCGACGATGAGAGGCTGGGGAGTGGGCCAGGGGTCGAAGCATTGATGAGCAACGGCGATGCCATGGAGGAGAAGGAAGATGAGGAGTGCACGGCATCGATCTCCTCCTCTCTCTGAATTTCTCTGTTAACTACATTTTTTGACAGTACTACAGTGTGCACACCAGGTGTTTGACAGAATGCTAGAGGTCTCTTGGGATTTTAGGAATTTTAGGGAATTTTTTTGGTGAGGTGTTGATGCATAAAAGAGAGTTTGGCAAAGTTTCAGAATATTTGGAGTAATTAAAAATAGGTTTTGATGAGAGGATTTGAATCTGGTCCAAATTTCACTTGAATGAAATTTGAAATTTTTGAACTGTTGATCAGAATGTTATTGATGAAATGAGTTGTGGGTACTGTGAAGTAGCTAGGATAATTTTTGTGGCTGTAGAAGATTTGGAAATGATATAGTTCCTTTGTAAACCAAAGAAACTTGGAATAAATAAAATTCCAACTTTGGAATTTATAAAATATAGAAAAATATTTTTGTGGAGTGGAAAGGTATTGGATACTGTCCAAGGGTGTGAGGATGACTTGAATGAGAATTTAGAGGTGGCAGAATAATTTTGTGAGAATTTTAGAAGTGCTTGAAAGGAGTGAAATGGCCATTTCCTTGGAATACTTTTAATTAGTCAAAAACTTTTCTGAAAGAAAATATTTTTAATCTTTCAAAAATAATTACACAAGAAATAAGTCATCAAATCAGTACCAGTTAATTTTTTTTGAAACCCAATTAAAAATAAAAAATGATTTTCAGAACAGAAGAAGGAGAAGAAGAAAAATAGGGCCAATATATTTCAAAGTATTTTATTTTAAAGAAAATATTTTGTAACACCCCAAAAATTTAACCATATTTTTATTAAGTAAAATTTGGCCAGAAATAAATTTTTTAATTATACTAGGTGTTTTATTAATTTCAGAGTATTTTCTGTTCTATGTTTTCCAAAATTCTTCCCTCCATATAGAAAATTTTGGGAAATATTGTGGGCTTTGGTAGTTTTCTTAAATCATTTCAATTATATTTTTTAATAGCAGTAGGAAATATTTTCATAATAAAATTTGCCCAAAATAATTCTTTTAATAGCATTTATAATCTTTGAAATGCTTCTGTTGCACTGCCACTATTTTAAATAATTCTTTAAAAACTCCACAAAAATTATGAGAGGTCATGTGATGCCTATAGATCTCTTTTATGCAAAAACCCAAATTAGTCTTTTGAAAATTTTGAGTAAAACATCCTCTTTTCAATTCTGTTCCATTCTTGGGTTATAACTACAACCCTAATTTTCTTTGCTCCAATAATTCTAAAAAAATTCCCACCTATAGTCCTTCCAACCAAACTCTTAAGTCCAGAATATCAACCCCATTTGCTTCTTGTAATACCCCCAAATAAATCCTCCAAGTTTCTGTCCAGAATAGAATTCTAACAAAAGTTGCACTTGCAAGTTTTCCTTTTTTGTCAAACTAATCCCACCACCATCCTTACCATCTAATGAGTCATCATACTGTCAATTTTCATAGTCAACATAAATGCCTAGATTGCCTTAGCATTTTGTCAAGCAGGTTGTGAGCATGGCAGAAACTTTGCAACCTTCAAAGCTGCATTAGGAACCTACTCCTCTAGCCAAAATAGCATGTCCAACATCCTCACCATCCCTAGTCTCATCACCATACCAAAATTCACAGCCAAAAGAGCTACCTAGGGCACCCTGGCATTCGGTCGAACACCCAGCATGCACGTCCAGAGCACGAGCAGAGTGCTCGTTGTGCAGTCTCTGGCATCAATCTGCCGTTGCCCTCTGCTGCTCTCTCCTCTCGTCTTGGTCCTTCCCGGGATCACCGGATCAAGCTCGAGGCTTGTCGACATCCTTTCCTGGCCGTTGGCACCAACCATCACCGTCCAGAGTCGCCGCCACCGTCGTCCACACGGGCACGGCACCGCCCGCTGCACCTGGACCTATCCGAAGCCACCAGCTCATCCCCAGCCTTAACCACCACCTACCCAAGCCCATCCGTTGCACCGGCCTCCCCACCGACCACGGCCGCCGCCCACAACCACCTTGCCGGCGCAGTAATGTCCGCCGCCGCCGCGTCTATCCTCGGCTGCCCATGGAACCGACCTTCTCCGCCTATAAAAGGCCACCGTGAGCTCGTCCCCGATAGCACCGCATCCCCTCCTCCTCCTGTGAAGCCACCCAGAGCAGCATCATGACCGGGGCTGGTCGCCCTCATCGTCTCCAGCAACCACCACCGCCGTGGCTCTCTGGTTGAATCCGTCGCAACCATAGCCTCCCCGCCAAAACTCTCTCATCAGGAGCCTCTTCTGCTCATCGCGAAGCCGTTCTGATGCTCAATTTGGCTCGGGATCGATCGTAGGTGAAACGCCCAAAATTGCTCCCGCCGGAGCTCTTCGGGTGATCTCGCCGCCTGCAGCTCCGTGCTTTCCGTCGACCATGTCGCCCACCGGAGGGACCGCAAGGATCACCCAAGCGCGTTGGTGGGCCTAGCTCCTCGAGTGGCGCCACCATTCACCGGCGGCGAACGCCGGAGCTCCGCCCTACTCTGCCGCGGGAGAGGAGGCCGACATAGAATGGTCAAACCTGACCAGTGGACCAGGCGGGCCCACTGTCAGTGACCCAGGCCACGCCAGATCGGCCGTAAGTGGAGACGGGCCTCCCAAAGTCATCTTCGCGCGGGGAAGACGTATTCCTTGAATACATCTTCTACGTCATCAACTCTCCTACGCGGCTGAGCGACTGGGCCTGGCCCAGAGGCGCCAGGCGACTAAATCGCGCTCAGGGCGCACTCCTGCTCTTTTCTCTTTTCCTTTTTCCAGCAGCATTCCAATAATTCTACAGCTTTCATTTCAGACCCAAATTTGATGATTCAAATTTCTGCAAACTCCTAAAATCATGCTCTATTAATCCAGCTGAGGTGAACATTTTTCCTAAGCTTTGTCTCTGTTGGATATATTAAATAGTCCATTTCTTTATTTATCTCAGCATTGGAAATCCCTAGAAAAATCATATGAACTCCAAATCATTTGATTCTTTTTCTGATACTCCTCATTTTTCATCTAGTTTATTTTAGTATTTATTTCAAAAATTTCCAAACAAATTTTTAGCACTGTTTTGGCTATATGTGGTAATTGCAATATTTTTGAAAATAGGAAATGGAGGGAAGATAAAATTTTCAAAGTTTTGGAGTGCACCCAACACCTCTGCATGCTCAAGGCAAGCATCTTGAACACTTGATATGGTGATTGCATGGTTGATTGTTTGCAAGAATAATTGAATCACGAATATGTTGAATTCAAATAAAAATTTGCATATGGCTAGTTATACATGCATGATTCCCTGATAATATTTTATCTTCATTTAAACGTGAAATATGAGTGAGTATGGTTATTTTCAGTTGTCACATATGCCTATGTTGGTTCAGACTAATCTGCAGGAAAGAATCGGTCACGAGAAAAGTGACCATGAGACTGAAATCTCGTTGTGACGAGAATGATCAGTGAGGGCATATTGGGACATGCCAGGTGGTGACCTTGTTGGGTATTACCAAGAAAAATTATTGTGCTGATCAGTGCACGAATTATAAACCTCCTGAGTCTACCGTAGATCGAGTCTTGTCACCGGTAACCCCCATACTTGATCTGTGCTGCCACTTGTCCCTGCCACAGGTAGGGTACGGTTCAGCAAGTTGTTAACCCCTTTCTTTGCACACACCGTATAGAGAGGCCATGGTGAAAGATACCAGAGGCCTCTGGTAGGCATGTCACCTGGTCAAGGGGCATGGGTGTATCCGGCTGGGCCGAGAGGGGGGCACCCCTTGTAATCCGCGCGTTAGAAATAGTGATCCCATGCTATTCGAGACGATGGTCTCCCCAACTTAGAGTTTTTCTTGAACGATGCCTTGGGTGGTTCCTGGCATCCGGAAAGTCAATCTGGTGTGTGCTGGTCAGGTGTGTTTGCAACCCAAAGACCGTAATGGGAATTAGTCAGCGTCTCGGTGCTGGCTAAAGAAATCATTTACTTGTGGGTAAAGAGTACACCCTCTGCAGAGTTATACCTATTCGAATAGCCGTGTCCGCGGTTAAGGACTATAGTCTAGGTTGGTCAAGTGTCGGTCTTAACGTCAGTCTTTGGAGGAAATAATCAAAATTGAGCATGATTTATTTTGCAGGATAATTATTGTCACCACTGATGTTATCATGAATATTAGTGTTATCATGAATATTATTGTGGACTAACCCGTCTCTCTTATTTTCTTTTCTGAGTGTCACTTGGGTTGGCTAGACTACCCGTGGCACTTGGTTTTATTTTCTTTTCTGAGTGTCACTTGGGCTGGCTAGACTACCCGTGGCACTCGGTTTTATTTTCTTTTCAGAGTGTCACTTGGGCTGGCTAGACTACCCATGGCACTTGATTTTATTTTATTTTCTGAGTGTCACTTGGGCTGGCTAGACTACCCGTGGCACTCGGTTTTATTTTCTTTTCTGAGTGTAACTAGGGCTGGCTGGACTACCTGTGGCACTCGGTTTATTTTCAAGACCTCTCGAGGCGTCGCTTTCAGACACCCGTTTGGCATTTTTCTTGGAATTCCTCGGGCGGGCCAGCGCCCGATGTTCCATTTAATTTTCTTGGTTTATTACTAAAGTAGTATATTTACTCTTTTGCACCATATTAATATTTGTCATCTCATGCTTTAATTTCAGTCAGCATAAGCATATAATTTAATCCATCATGAGCATATGCATTCGGTATATCTTTTGTTCATAATGTTTGCGAGTACATTCAAACATACTCACTGGCTTGTCCTTGGCTATTTAATTGGTCATGTCAGGATTTCAACGAGGAGTACTACCGCGACGTCCATGCGGACTAGGAGCCTAAGTTAGCAGCCACGCGAGATAGGAGTTATCCATGTCAGCTGTTCCTGTGGGAATGGAGCCCCATCGTCGTTGGAGAACCATGAGTCTGTTCCGTCACCCGTCACTAGAAATCATTGTTGTATCATTAGACCTTTATGGTCTTGTATCCAATTCTTGTAATTGCTTGGTAATTTGTAACAAGGACGTGTCCACTAGTAACAGAAATCCTGGGGCTGGTAGGCTATCGGGGCCGGCTTTCCGGGACACGATATCCCAGAAATTAACCCCTCGCGTCATCACCAGCCCCAGGATTGCTGTTACTGGTGGACACGTCCTTGTTACAGATTACCAAGCATTTACAAGAATTGGATACAAGATCAAAAAGGGCTAATGATACAACAATGATTTCTAGTGGCGGGTGACGTAAACGACTCGTGGTTCTCCAACGTCGATGGGGCTCCATTCCCACAGGAACAACTGACCTGGATAACTCCTATCTCGCGTGGCTGCTATCTTAGGCTCCTAGTCCGCATGGGCATCATTGTAGTACTCCTCATTGAAATCCTGACCTGACCAATTAAATAGCCAGGGACAAGCCAGTGAGTACATTTGAATGTACTCGCAAACATTGTGAACAAAAGATATACCGAAAGCATCTATTCATGATGAATTAAATTATATGCATATGTTGACCGATATTAAATCATGACATGATAAATATTAATACGGTGCAGAAAAATAAATATATCATGTTAGTAATAAATTAAGGAAAATGAAATGGAACATCGGGCGTTGGACCGCCGGAGGAATTCCAAGAAGAATGCCAAACGGGTGTCTGAAAGCGACGCCTCAAGAGGTCTTGAAAAGAAATGCCAAACGGGTGTCTAAATGTGATGCCTTAAGAGGTCTTGAAGAGAAATGCCAAACGGGTGTCTCAATGCGACGCCTCGAGAGGTCTTGAAGAGAAATGCCAAACGGGTGTCTGAAAGCGACGCCTCGAGAGGTCTTGAAAAGAAATGCCAAACGGGTGTCTAAATGCGACGCCTCGGGAGGTCTTGAAGAGAAATGCCAAACGGGTGCCTAAATGCGTTTCCTCGAGAGGTCTTGAAGAGAAATGCCAAATGGGTGTCTAAAAGCGACGCCTCGAGAGGTCTTGAAAAGAAATGAATATCTCAGGTAGTCTAGCCATCCCAAGAGATATTCAGAAAAAAATAAAAATGAGTGTCTCAGGTAGTCTAGCCATCCCAAGAGACACCCAGAAGGAAAATAGAAATGAATATCTCAGGTAGTCTAGCCATCCCAAGAGATATTCAGAAAAAAAATAAAACCGAGTGCCACGGGTAGTCTAGCCAGCCCAAGTGACACTCAGAAAAGAAAATAAAACCGAGTGCCACGGGTAGTCTAGCCAGCCCAAGTGACACTCAGAAAAGAAAATAAAACCGAGTATCCGGGTGAACTAGTCAGCCCAAGTGATACTCAGAATTTCACATAGAAGATCAGAGTTAGTCCACAATAATATTCATGATGACAATAATATTCATGATAGCATCAGCGGTGGCAATAATTATCCTGCAAAAATATATCATGCTCAATTTTAATTATTTCCTCCAAAGACCGACACTAAGACCGACACTTGACCAACCCAGACTGTAGTCCTTAACCGCGGACACGCCTATTTGAATAGGTATAACTCTGCAGAGGGTGTACTCTTTACCCACGTGTATAGGATTTCTTTAGCCAACACCAAGACGCTGACTAATTCCCATTATGGTCTTTGGGTTGAAAACACACCTGACTAGCACACACCAGATTAACCTTCCGGATGCCAGGAATCACCCAAAGCATCATTCAAGAAAAACTCTAAGTCGGGGAGACCATCATCTTGAATAGCATGGGATCACTATTTCTAACGCACGGATTACAAGGGGTGCCCCCCTCTCGGCCCAGCCGGATACACCCATGCCCCCTGACCAGGTGACATGCCTACCAGAGGCCTCTAGTATCTTTCACCATGGCCTCTCTGTACGGTGTGTGCAATGAAAGGTGTTAACAACTTACTGAACCGTACCCTACCTGTGGCAGGGACAAGTGGCAGCACAAAACAAGTGTGGGGGTTACCGGAACAAGACTCGATCTACGGTCGACTCAGGAGGTTCAAGTTTTCCTGCAGTGGTTAGCACAATATATGTTCCTGATAGTACCCAACAGGGTCACCACCTAGCATGTCCCAACATGCCCTCACTGATAATTCTCGTCACCACGAGATTTCAGTCTCACGGTCACTTTTCTCGTGACTGATTCTTTTCTGCAAATTAGTCCAGACCAACATAGGCATATGTGACTTGTGAAAATAACCATGCTCACTCATACATCAAGTTTTAATGAAGATAAAATACTTTCAAAGGGATCATGCATGCATAACTAGCAATGTGCAAATTTTATTTGAATTCAACATATTCATGATTCAATTTTTCTTGCAAACAACAACTAAGCATTCACCATATCAAGTGTTCAAGATGCTTGCCTTGAGCATGCAGAGGTGTTGGGTGCACTCCAAAACTTTGAAAATTTTATCTTCCCTCCATTTCCTATTTTCAAAAATATTGAAATTACCATATAGAGCTAAAACAGTGCTAAAAAGTTTTTTAGCAAATTTTGAAATAAATACTAAAATAAACTAGAGGAAAAATAATGAATAATAGAAAAAGAATCAATTCATTTGGAGTTCATATGATTTTCCTAGGGAATTTCTAAGCTGGAATAATTGAAGAAATGGACTATTTAATAGATCCAACAGAGACAAGGCTTAGGAAAAATATTCACCCTAGCTGGATTAATTGAACTTGATTTTAGGAGTGTTCAGAAATTTGAATCATAAATTTTGGTTTTGAAAAGATGGCTGTAGGATTATTTGAAACCTGCTGGAAAAAGAAAAAGAGAAAAGAGCAGCAACCTGGCAAGCAAAAGCATGCCCTGAGCGTGATTTAACCGCAAGGCGCCACTAGGCCAGGCCTAGCCGCTCGGCCGCGCAGTAGGACTGTCGACGTGGAAGGCGCACTTGCGGAAATACGTCTTCCAGTGAGGGAGACGTACTTTAAGAAAAATACGCTTCCACTTACAGACGCGGGTCCCGACCTCCAGTCACTGACGGTGGGTCCCGCGGGCCCCACCTGTCATGTTTCACCGGTCCACGTCGGCGCCTTCTCCCTCTTCTTCCCTGGCTGAACAGAGAAGGCACGTCGGCGATGATAGCCGGAGAACGGCGGCTTCCCTCGGGGATCTGAGGGCATGGGTGAACTCAGGAGGCTCCGGTGATTCTGTCGAGATATAGCATGGTCGCCGGAGAGCTAGGAGTTGCCGGCGACGAGGACTCCCGAGAAGCTCCGGCGGAAGCGATTTTGGGGCTTTTGCCTGTGGGCCACCTCCGACGAATTTGACGACGGGGATGGCTTCGTAGGGGCTAGAGGGATCTGTAGGTGAAGAAAATGGAGAGGGAGGGGCTCTAGGGACGACGGATTTGACAGAGGAGTGGCGGAAGGATCCCTGCCCAGAAACGGACAAGACGACCGTCCCCGGCTCACTTGGCTGCTCGGGAGGGTGTCTGGAGGAAGTAGGAGAGGTTGTCGTCGCGAGGGGGTGCCTGGGCGGCCTTTTATAGGCAGGCGAGGTCAGTGTGCAGCTTCCAGAGAATGGCCACGGTGGCCGTCGCCATTACCGCGCCGGAGAAGTAGTTGTGGGCGGTGGCGAGGCAGTTGAGGCCGGTGGAGAGGTAGGTGACCTGCAGTGATGGCCCTGGTGCATTGGTTGGCTCGCGGAGTGGACGCGTGTCTCGGGTAGAGACGTGGCAGAGATGGAGGCAATGGGCGGCGGGGCTGGATGGCGGCGGTTGGTGCCAGAGGTTAAGGGGGGTGTCGGCATGATGCGGAGGCATCCTGGGGAAGGTCATAGTAGATCAGAACGAGCAGGAAAGGAGCTGGGGATCGGGCGTGCTGCTGCGGTGCTCTGGCCTGCAATGGGCGTGCCCTGACTGTGCTCTGGACACGCTCCCAGAGCGTTCGGCAAAATGCCAGGATGAGCTGGGCTGGTCCAAGTGAGTCAATTTTTGGCAGGGTGGCACATGCTTGGATGGGAAGAATGTGGGACATGTTGGTTTGGCCAGAAGAGTTAGTACCTAGTGTAGTTTAGAGGGTTGCAAATTTTCTGCCATGACCATAAGGTGCTCGACAGAATGCTAGAGCTACCTAGGTGATTTCGATGATGACAAAATTTGCCAGAATGGAGTCTCCTTAGATGTGTGTGGTAATGGTGGAGTTGATTTGGCAAAATGAGAAACTGGATAGTGCAAGTTTTGATCAAATTCAGTTCTGGACCAAATTTTGTGGGGATTATATGGTGGACTTAAAAGACTCAAATGAAGCTGATCTTCTGGACTTAAGTATTTGGTTGGAAGGACTATAACTGGGAATAATTTTGGAACTGTTTGAGCAAAAGAAAATTAGGTTGTAGTTCAAAGCTGAATCTGGACCAGAAAAGAAAAGAGGATGTTTTGCTCAAAATTTTCAAATGACCATGATGGGTTTTTCCATAAAAGTGATCTATAGGCATCACATGACCCCTCATAATTTTTGTGGAATTTTTAATGCATTATTTAAAATAGCTGTAGTGCAACAGAAGCATTTCAGAGTCTAAAAATGCTATTAAAAGAATTATTTTGGGCAATTTTTTTATTATTATTATGAAAATAATTCCTACTGTTATTTAAAATATAAATGAAATGATTTAAGAAAACTACCAAAGCCCATAAGATTTTACAAAAATTTCTATATGGAGGGAAGAATTTTTGGAAAGCAGAAACAGAAAATACTCTGAAATAAATGAAAATACCTAGTATAATTCAAAAAAATTATTTCTGGCCAAATTTTACTTAATAAAAATATGGTTAAATTTTTGGGGTGTTACAAACTCTACCCCCCTTAAGAAAATCTCATCCTCGAGATTTGTTTAGGGCGGAAGAACTAAATGCATATCACAACAAACAATCATATGTAGAATGCAATCATAGCAATGCACCTATGACATATGCCCTAAAATACAATGCACGGTTGTATCATGTAAACTAGTGCTAGATACTGCAACAAACATACTTATGGTTGTCTATAGCACGAAGGTGGGATCTACGGAGCAACAGGGTTACAAGGGACTCGACAACTATTCTGGTGGACTCAGTCCACTTCCTTGACATCTATCCAAGCGTGTCCAGCAGATGTCGAGGCTTCTCCGTGAGCTTCAGTGTCGGAGTTGGCCGGGGTAGGGTGGGGAGCTACAGGGCTACGGTAGCGGTGGTGTCCCTCATGGGGTGTCGAGGTCACAGTCCCGTTGGAGTAGGTCTCTAAGAGACGACGGAGTTTCCCTGGGGAGGCGAAGGCATTGCCTGGGTAGATAATAGGAGCAGACCTTGGGGGCTCAACTGGCCTCCCAAGCAGCACTATCGGGGTGTCGGTGGCGGGTGCAGCTTCACTTCTCACCGGGGTCAGGAGAGTGAGCGCCCTGCGGGTCGCAATCAGGTCAAGGGTGACCTGATAGAATTGCGCCTCTTGCGATCTCAGGTAGCGCACCAGATGCACTAGAGTAGGATCCGTCTCATGGTCTCCGTTGGTGACCTGAGTCGGGCTACCATAGCCTTCACGGCTAGGGTAGTAGTAGAAAGGGCGGATGTTAACCCTCGGCGACAAATGCCGAAGATTAACTACAGCCTCTCGGGCTGCAAGTTGGATGGCTTGGGGCTCGTCGGAGGTGGTCCTCCCGGTGAACCGGTAGGGCGTTCTGACGTGGTGCCCTTCCCATAGATGTGCACCGTGTCCCAGAAGTGGTGGATGGCGTCACTCGTGTGCTCCTGGTACACAACATACTCAGGCGGCTCTTCTATGCCAAAAGCACGATGAGTGAGATTGGCGAGGATGACTACAAAGTCTCCAAGCTCGACTGCGGTGGTCTCGTTGCGAACGATGGGGCCAGGCATCTTGGTGGTTAGATATCGAGCTGACAGTGAGACTGTGATGTGCTGAGTTGGCGCAGGGCTTTCTTTATAGATTAGTGGAGTCTTCCATCGCACGCTTGTGGATGGGACAACTCAGGTGTCGGCCACAGGCACACGGCCTTTGGCAGGGCTGATAGATTGGGCACCAACTGTCAAAAGATGTCAGCTGACTACTGTGCAAACTTACCGGATGAGATGGGCGTAGCTACGGACAGAAAAGATTTGGACGGTGTGGAAACCTAGGGATAATGACCAGGCTAAGATAGGATTAGCCAGTGGCAGCCTGGGCTCTGATACCAAGGCTGTCGGGGCCGGCTTTCCGGGACACGATATCCCAGAAATTAACCCCTCGTGTCGTCACCAGCCCCAGGATTACTATTACTGGTGGACACGTCCTTGTTACAGATTACCAAGCATTTACGAGAATTGGATACAAGACCAAAAACGTCTAATGATAGAACAATGATTTCTAGTGACAGGTGACGGAAACGACTCATGGTTCTCCAACGTCGATGGGGCTCCATTCCCACAGGAACAACTGACCTGGATAACTCCTATCTCGCGTGGCTGCTATCTTAGGCTCCTAGTCCGCATGGGCGTCGTTGTAGTAATCCTCATTGAAATCCTGACCTGACCAATTAAATAGCCGGGACAAGCCAGTGAGTACGTTTGAATGTACTCGCAAACATTGTGAACAAAAGATATACCGAAAGCATCTATTCATGATGAATTAAATTATATGAATATGCTGACCGATATTAAATCATGACATGATAAATATTAATACGGTGCAGAAAAATAAATATATCATGTTAGTAATAAATTAAGGAAAATGAAATGGAACATCGGGCGTTGGACCGCCGGAGGAATTCCAAGAAGAATGCCAAACGGGTGTCTGAAAGCGACGCCTCAAGAGGTCTTGAAAAGAAATGCCAAACGGGTGTCTAAATGTGATGCCTTAAGAGGTCTTGAAGAGAAATGCCAAACGGGTGTCTAAATGCGACGCCTCGAGAGGTCTTGAAGAGAAATGCCAAACGGGTGTCTAAAAGCGACGCCTCGAGAGGTCTTGAAAAGAAATGAATATCTCAGGTAGTCTAGCCATCCCAAGAGATATTCAGAAAAAATAAAAATGAGTGTCTCAGGTAGTCTAGCCATCCCAAGAGACACTCAGAAGGAAAATAGAAATGAATATCTCAGGTAGTCTAGCCATCCCAAGAGATGTTCAGAAAAAAATAAAACCGAGTGCCACGGGTAGTCTAGCCAGCCCAAGTGACACTCAGAAAAGAAAATAAAACCGAGTGCCACGGGTAGTCTAGCCAGCCCAAGTGACACTCAGAAAAGAAAATAAAAAAAACCAAGTATCCAGGTGAACTAGCCAGCCCATGTGATACTCAGAATTTCACATAGAAGAACAGAGTTAGTCCACAATAATATTCATGATGACAATAATATTCATGATAGCATCAGCGGTGGCAATAATTATCCTGCAAAAATATATCATGCTCAATTTTAATTATTTCCTCGAAAGACCGACACTTGACCAACCCATACTGTAGTCCTTAACCGCGGACACGGCTATTCGAATAGGTATAACTCTGCAAAGGATGTACTCTTTACCCATGAGTATAGGATTTCTTTAGCCAACACCAAGACGCTTACTAATTCCCATTACGGTCTTTGGGTTGAAAACACACCTTACTTGCACACACCAGATTAACCTTCGGGATGCCAGGAATCACCCATAGCATCGTTCAAGAAAAACTCTAAGTCAGGGAGACCATCGTCTCGAATAGCATGGGATCACTATTTCTAACACGCGGATTACAAGGGGTGCCCCCCTCTCGGCCCAGCCGGATACACCCATGCCCCCTGACCAGGTGACATGCCTACCAGAGGCCTCTGGTATCTTTCACCATGGCCTCTCTGTACGGTGTGTGCAATGAAAGGGGTTAACAACTTACTGAACCGTACCCTACCTGTGGCTGGGACAAGTGGCAGCCCGAAACAAGTGTGGGGGTTATCGGAACAAGACTCGATCTACGGTCGACTCAGGAGGTTCAAGTTTTCCTGCAGTGGTTAGCACAATATATGTTCCTGATAGTACCCAACAGGGTCACCACCTAGCATGTCCCAACATGCCCTCACTGATAATTCTCGTCACCACGAGATTTCAGTCTCATGGTCACTTTTCTCGTGACTGATTCTTTTCTGCAAATTAGTCCAGACCAACATAGGCATATGTGACTTGTGAAAATAACCATGCTCACTCATACTTCAAGTTTTAACGAAGATAAAATATTTTCAAAGGGATCATGCATGCATAACTAGCAATGTGCAAATTTTATTTGAATTCAACATATTCATAATTCAATTTTTCTTGCAAACAACAAATAAGCATTCACCATATCAAGTGTTCAAGATGCTTACCTTGAGCATGCAGAGGTGTTGGGTGCACTCCAAAACTTTGAAAATTTTATCTTCCCTCCATTTCCTATTTTCAAAAATATTGAAATTACCATATAGATCTAAAACAGTGCTAAAAAGTTGTTTGGAAAATTTTGAAATAAATATTAAAATAAACTAGAGGAAAAATAAAGAATAACAGAAAAAGAATCAATTCATTTGGAGTTCATATGATTTTCCTAGGGAATTTCTAAGCTGAAATAATTGAAGAAATGGACTATTTAATAGATCCAACAGAGACAAGGCTTAGGAAAAATGTTCACCCTAGCTGGATTAATAGAACATGATTTTAGGAGTGTTAAAAAATTTGAATCATAAAATTTGGTTTTGAAAAGATGGCTGTAGGATTATTTGAAACCTGCTGGAAAAAAAAAGAGAAAAGAGCAGCAACCTGGCAAGCAAAAGCGTGCCCTGAGCGTGATTTAACCGCAAGGCGCCACTGGGCCAGGCCCAGCCGCTTGGTCGCGCGGTAGGACTGTCGACATCGAAGGCGCACTTACGGAAATACGTCTTCCAGTGAGGGACACGTACTTTAAGAAAAATACACTTCCACTTACAGACGCGGGTCCCGACCTCCAGTTAGTGACTGTGGGTCCCGCGGGCCCCACCTGTCATGTTTGACCGGTCCACGTCGGCGCCTTCTCCCTCTTCTTCCCTGGCCGAATAGAGAAGGCACGCCGGCGACGATAGCCGGAGAACGGCGGCTTCCCTCGGGGATCTGAGGGCATGGGTGAACTCAGGAGGCTCCGGCGATTCCGTCGAGGTATAGCATGGTCGCCGGAGAGCTAGGAGTTGCCGGCGACGAGGACTCCCGAGAAGCTCCGGCGGAAGCGATTTTGGGGCTTTTGCCTACGGGCCACCTCCGACGAATTTGAAGACGGGGATGGATTCGTAGGGGCTAGAGGGATCTGCAGGTGAAGAGAATGGAGAGGGAGGGGCTCTAGGGACGACGGATTTGACAGAGGAGTGGCGGCGGGTGCCCCGTCCGGAAACGGAGAAGACGACCGTCCCCGGCTCACTTGGCTGCTCGGGAGGGTGTCTGGAGGAAGTAGGAGAGGTTGCCGTCGCGAGGGGGTGCCCGGGGCGGCCTTTTATAGGCAGGCGAGGTCAGTGTGCAGCTTCCAGAAAACGGCCACGGTGGCCGTCGCCATTACCGCGCCGGAGAAGTAGTTGTGGGCGGTGGCGAGGCAGCTGAGTCGGTGGAGAGGTAGGTGGCCTGCAGTGATGGCTCAGGTGCGCTGGTTGGCTCGCGGAGTGGACTCGTGTCTCGGGTAGAGATGTGGCAGAGACGGAGGCAATGGGCGGCGGGGCTGGACGGCGGTGGTCGGTGCCAGATGTTAAGGGAGGGTGTCGGCACGATGCGGAGGCATCCTGGGGAAGCTCGTAGTAGATCAGAATGAGCAGGGAAGGAGCTGGGGATCGGGCGTGCTGCTGCGGTGCTCTGGCCTGCAATGGGCCTGCCCTGACCGTGCTCTGGACACGCTCCCAGAGCGTTCGGCAAAATGCCAGGATGAGCTGGGCTGGTCCAAGTGAGTCAATTTTTGGCAGGGTGGCACATGCTTGGATGGGAAGAATGTGGGACATGTTGTTTTGGCCAGAAGAGTTAGTACCTAGTGTAGTTTAGAGAGTTGCAAATTTTCTGCCATGACCATAAGGTGCTCGACAGAATGCTAGAGCTACCTAGGTGATTTTGATGATGACAAAATTTGCCAGGATGGAGTCTCCTTAGATGTGTGTGATGATTGTGGAATTGATTTGGCAAAATGAGAAACTGGATAGTGCAAGTTTTGATCAAATTCAGTTCTGGA
Organism: Elymus sibiricus; assembly: GCA_039707655.1. Classification (NCBI taxonomy): domain Eukaryota; kingdom Viridiplantae; phylum Streptophyta; class Magnoliopsida; order Poales; family Poaceae; genus Elymus; species Elymus sibiricus. The sequence goes on from CM077666.1 coordinate 470,158,684, forward strand.
CCAAATTTTGTGGGGATTATATGGTGGACTTAAAAGACTCAAATGAAGCTGATCTTCTGGACTTAAGTGTTTGGTTGGAAGGACTATAAGTGGGAATAATTTGGGAATTGTTTGAGCAAAAGAAAATTGGGTTGTAGTTCAAAGCTGAATCTAGACCAGAAAAGAAAAGAGGATGTTTTGCTCAAAATTTTCAAATGACCATGATGGGTTTTGCACAAAAGTGATCTATAGGCATCACATGACCCCTCAGATTTTTTGTGGAATTTTTAAGGAATTATTTAAAATAGCTGTAGTGCAACAGAAGCATTTCAGAGTCTGAAAATGCTATTAAAAGAATTATTTAGGGCAATTTATTATTATTATTATTATTATGAAAATAATTCCTACTGTTATTTAAAATATAAATGAAATGATTTAAGAAAACTACCAAAGCCCATAAGATTTTACAAAAATTTCTATATGGAGGGAAGAATTTTTGGAAAGCAGAAACAGAAAATACTCTGAAATAAATAAAATACCTACTATAATTCAAAAAAAAAAATTCTAGCCAAATTTTACTCAATAAAAATATGTTTAAATTTTAGGGGTGTTACAATTTTACACCGGTATGCCATAGGTGTAAAGTGCATTAGCATTTACTAGATTATTGACTCTAGTGCAAGTGGGAGTCTGTAGGAGATATGCCCTAGAGGCAATAATAAATGTTATTATTTATCTCCATGCTCATAATTATGTTTATATTCCGTGCTATAACTGCTATGGTTCTCGAGTCTGCAATAACCATGAGGCTCGGAGGGAAACTCATATGCACGTGTGGAATAATAAACGGTAAAATGTATTCCTAGTCTGGCCTCTAAGACTAGCTCAAGTGTTGCATGATGGTTCTGTTTTCCTGATCATGGGCATGACTATGCCGACAACTTTGAGGACACGATGTTAGAAGAACATTTGTGTTGAATAGACCCGATTGATGTTATACTATGAGATACATTCGTCACAAGTTAATGGTTAATAACACAGAGAAGTTAATGTTTGCATAATTCCTTAACCATGAGAGTATCGAGTTCCTTCGCACTTGCTTCATGAACTTTGGGGTTTGTTAAACGTCATCCGTAAATGGGTGGCTATTACGGCGGCTTACGGGTTCATGGAAAAGTATGACAAGTAACTTGATAGCTCAAGATTGGGATTTGCTCCTCCGACGATGGAGAGATATTCTTTGGGCCCTCTCGGTGTTACGGTATCCATCATCGTCTGGCCAGACACAGCGTGATTTGATCACGGGGATGCCGGAACACGGGAACGAGAAAAAAGAACAAAACCGGTAATGAGGTAACTAGCATTGTGGACAAGTTTTTGATTCACGGGGATGCCGATAAATCTCACCTCAGGTGTTTGTAACATATCACGAAGCAACAGGAATAGCACACGGCAACTGGAGGTTCACTCGAATATTTATTCGTGTGGGTATAGGGGTCAATATGGGTGTCCACGGCTCCGATGTTGATCATTGATCGGAAAGTGTTCTGGTCATGTATATACTTCACCGAACCTATAGGGTCACACGCTTAAGGGTCATCTATCTGTTGAATACTAGAAAGGGAGTCTGAGAGAAAGTCACCGGAAAAGTTTCGGAGACAACGGAAGAGTTTCGGAGAGAGAACACCGGAATAGTTTCGGTAAAACCGAAAGGTTGTTTCGGAGTATACCATTAAGTCAAAATGGTTTCGGCACACGCCTGGAAATTCTTAGAGGGTGCCAGAATTGTTCTGGGAACTTCTGGGATTTTTCCGGAAAAAAAACCCGGAAATGTTCCGGAGCTGCCGGAACCGCTTTGGTTGCTTTTCGCAGATGAAAAACACTAATTCGGAATTGTTTTGGAACGCGTCCAAAATTATTTTTGTGGGTACTGGAAATGTTCTAAGACCTACAGAAATATTTTCGGATTTAACGGTCGCGGAAAAATGTTTCCATGAATAGTGAAAAGCACTTTTTGGGGGCTTCTTGGAGAAGCCACCTTGAGGGCTTTTTGGTATTTTCCCCTATTGGCTTCTTGGAGAAGCCACCTTGAGGGCATTTTGGTATTTCCAAGTGACCTCTACCCCTTGGGCTTGGCCTATAAATAGAGGTGGAGAGGTGCTCTCCATAAACACACTCTTTCTCACATACAAATGCCATGCATGATCTGGCTTTCTCTCTCCCTCCCAGCGAAATAGTTTCGTAGAGCCGAAAGGCTGTCTGGGTTCCGGTGGGAACTAGTTCTGGATGGCGAAGCCCTGCCGGATAGATGACACCGTATGTGTGCAACCCCGTAGAGAGGTCGTAGGTTTGATCTTTTTGCCCGAGGGGTTGTTCGAGGGTGCCTCCCGAAGGGCTGTCCGAGTGACCGTCCGAGATTCTGTGAGTGCCTCCCGAAGGGCTGTCCGTGACACCGTCCGGGGGACTGTCCGACTGCCTCCCGAAGGGCTGTCCGAGGGACTGTCCGAGGGGCTGACGAGGGAGTACATCCTCGCGGTGGGGAGGTTGTAAATCCTAACTGCGGGGATCTGCACCGACGATCAACATTGACTCTACTTCCGCTACGCTACGAGTCGGTAACAATCAGATCAAACCTTGTATGCATCTCCATAGTGATCCTGGGCATGCTCGCAGTACCGAAATTTTTGTTTTCTGCTGCATTCTCCAACAGATGCAACCCGACTGCAATTGCACAAGCACAAAGCGAGTGCAACTAGGGACGTGAGGGGAGTTTGTCGGGGCCAGTTGTATGTTACCTTCAGAAACGAGTTGCAGCCACATATATGCGCAGCTCATGTAGCTAACGGTACCTTGTTCAAGTAGCTCAAACCCCAGAACAAGAAACATCGAGCTATCATGTTGTTGAAAAAACAGCCACACCTTCACAGCCTCCTAGGCATCCTTGTCCTCTTCCTCCTTGTTTCCACAATGTCTGCTGCAAATCGTGGGTCTGACATTCTCGACAAGGGCCGCAACATCACCAATGGGGACACCCTTGTTTCGGCTGATGGGTCATTCACCCTGGGGTTCTTCCCTCCCGGGGTGCTTGCCAAGAGATACCTCGGTATATGGTTCTCCGTGTCTGAGGACGCCATCTGCCGGGTAGCCAACAGAGACCATCCTCTCACTGACACTCATGGGGCGTTGGTGATTAGTGACACGGGAAGCCTTTTCTTGCTCAATAGCTTCGGCCGGCGCTGCCTCCACGACACTGCAACTGCTTAATTCAGGCAACCTAGTCCTGAGCGACGGGAGTGCCAATGGTGCTGCCATGTGGCAGTCATTTGACCACCCATCAAACACCTTGCTTCCCAGCATGAAGATTGGCAAGAACCTATGGACCAGGGAAGAGTGGTACCTTATGTCGTGGGCTTCGGCCAATGACCCTGCCATAGGGAAGTTTCGCTACATTACTGACAAGGAGGGTGTACCACAAAACATACTCTTGGATGGTGACAAAAGGATCTACCGGTCAGGACCATGGAATGGCCTACCAGTTGGCCTCGTATTTTGACAAGTTTGCTTACCAGTTGACAAGCAGCCCAAGTGAGGTAACCTATAGCTATGTTTCCAAGGCTGAAACCTCCTTCTCGCATCTACTTCTGACTGATGACGGAGTATACCAACGCTTGGTATGGGACCCGACCAGCCGGTCATGGAAGACCTTCTTCCAAGCGCCGAGGGACATCTGCAACCACTATAGCAGGTGTGGGGCATTCGGTCTGTGCAACACCAATGCTCCATCGACGTCGTTCTGCAGATGTGTCCAGGGGTTCAGCCCTACATCTCCAGTGCAGTGGAAGATGAGGACACCTCCAACTGTTGCCGCCGAAACGTGGTACTGGACTGTGGCAATGGATTGTCCAGCACCACAGACGGTTTCGTGGTGATAGATAGAGTGAAGCTTCCCGACACGCACAATGTATCGATGGATGCTAGCATCACGTTGGAGGAGTGCAGTGCGAGGTGCCTGGCCAACTGTTCTTGTCTGGCGTTTGCTCCATTGGATCTCAAAGGAGGAGGCGCTGGAACTGGCTACATCATCTGGACAGAGGACCTCATGGATCTCCGGTATGTAGATGGAGGGCAAATCATGTATCTCAGATCCACCAAGTCAAAATTAGGTATGTTATATTGTTTCACTTTCTAGATCATTAGCAATGTGTAGTTTGCATTTTAAGATTTCTGGTGATGCTAATTTACGGTTGTTCCTGATATGCACACCTCATGGATGCCCCTCCTTCCCCATTTCCAACATCTACCATTCTAGCTTCCAAATAGGAAAGTTTAGAGTTTAGGATTTCAATCAAACAAAGCTATAAAACTCCAATTCGTAGATATGTTAACATTCAACTAATTAAGGCATGCGACGGCAAAGGTGGTTAGTTCGAAGAGCATACCATACCGACCAATGTAGCTTCACAATGCCTACCAGGATTTGTGTCCTATGTTGAACATTATAGATGATCTCAGGATCATCTTGCACAAGATTTGAACCACATCAGAGATAAAATTGAAGTGAACACACCTTAGGTGATTGATATGTCATCATAATGATCTAGTAACTATTGTAGATGGTGCTAGGGCTTCATCTGATGAAGCCCTTGATCTTCTTCTCCTTCCAGGTTGCTGCTAGAACTTGTGGAAGGTGTTGGATAGGCCCTTCCCATGGCTGGCTATGCTGCTGCTGGATTGGGCAGCAAGGGGCGTATGCTATGCACTGAGTGCCTTGTCCCGGTTGGACTTCTCCCCTATATATTTAGTCATATGCACAGTGCCATGGGGGGACCCACCTGTTAGTTGGATATTTTTGCCCCCAATCAGGGCTCTTAGAAAAGTTGGTTTTGCCAACTTGCTGCTGCTGCAGCTGGCCTTATAGTTTGTCCTTTTAGATCAACCAACATTCTCCCCCTTGATCGTAAGGCCAAACTTACAAGCCCACTTCTTAATAAAATGGCATACGAGATAAAAGGATTGCAACGGCCAGTTAACACCGTAGAATCCAATTAGTACAATATACCACCTCATCTCGAAATGGAACTTCTTTAATTTAGGAGCTCCATGATCTTAATTCTTATTTGAAAATTTATGAGCTCATTCCTTTGTTGGAACTTATACAATGCCAATAAAATACAATGGTCAATTAAGTACCATTGATTTAATTGACCACAGTACATCATTTCATCGAAGAAACAAACCCGTCTTAGGCTTATGGGGAGATGGTGTTGCAATGGTCCCAAGAGTGCAGTTTCTCTTCATATATACTTGTGCATATCCTTATGTGCACGCTTTTGAAAAGAAGAGAAATATGTTTTGTTTCCAGAATCATCATTTGTCCCTTAATAATAGGCTGCCATTTAATCTTTATGTCGGCAACATTAGAAGGCAAACCTCTTTAAATATGATACTTAGCTTTAATATCTTAGCATAACACTTAAGCATCAAGACATTAACCTTATATAATGCTCAACACTTATGCCTTAGATTTAATACTTATTTGTTGAGCCCTAAAACTTAATTCATCAACGCCTTGAACATGTTCGATTCTGGAATTAATCTTTCACGATGTCATAGGTCTGACAGATACCTTTTGACATGTCACTCGAATAATCTGCACTCTTACATAATGAGTTCCGAGATAAATTTCTTTAGGGTAACTCCTTATTCTTAAATTTATATGGATCAGGGACATAAATCCATATTTTAAAGGTTTAGGGATCAAAAACATCCCACAACTTTAGTTTGCATCCTTAATGATGCCTTAAGAAAAAAATTGGGTAGAGCCATTCCACAATATGGCTCCCCCGCAAGGGTGAAACTTTTTTGGATAAAACTTTTGAAAATTCACACCTTGCCAAGTACCTTTAGCGGTCCACAACTTGGTGGCCACCTTATGTTTTAAAACATGAGCATGTAATCCCTTAATGTGATATATAACATACATCATTACTTTAGTGCTTATGCCAACAAGGCAAAGCTTTTCTTAACAACTTTCCAGGGGTCCAAGTCCTGGACTTATGTCTGCCAGTTATCCCGGTCTCAAAACCTTAAAGGGCGCATAATAACTTAAGCATTAGTGATAATCATAAGAAAAACTTATCGCCCTTGAGGGAGTAAACATAAACCTTTAGAATGAACTTATACTCCCCTTTATGTACCAATCTTAGTGAATCTTTAAAATATAAGGAACATCACTAAGATTAACTTAGTACCCCGAGGAAAAACCTCAGGTCTTATGCAATATCCCTATTGCTTATTGTCAACATAATATTGACCAGTCATAAATTCCTTATTGAGCTTTGTACCACTATCAGATACTGATTGCCTCAAAAAGTAATTAATCATCATAATTGATTCCTTTGTTATGCAAAAGGAAAAAAACATTATGAAATTTCCATCTCTAAAATCTTAAGTTTGGTGGCCATGTGACACCTTTTAACAATATATTCCCTCAAACTCCCATTCGCATTAATTCCTTTATCAACAGGTCTTACAATAAGACGTGTTGTTTAAACTTTAGAGGAACTTTGCCAATGATTACCTTGGCTATTTGGGAGTTAGGAATAACTCCTTTAATGATATCAATTAGGGAGCCCTTAATTACCATAAAGCCCTCATGATTTAACTGCTCTCCTTTTTAACTTTTCAACATCATACTCCATTTCAGAGTATCATAATTTCCATTAATTATGGAGAGCGTAATAAAATATTTTATCTCACTTAGGAGAAAAACTTGTGCGGGATTTATCACTTAATATGGCACAAACATCAGAGGGAACAAAAATGACTAATTATATGCCATTAGCATTAAAGGGCAATCTTAATTATTCTTTAATCATATTTACCTTAGAGCATCTGATTACTTTAGCATTATCTAAGATTCAAGTCAGTAATGCACTAAGGTAATAATGATGATACCCTTAGGAGATGGAAAAACTTAAATGGAAACTTAAGAAATTTTTCTAGAATAGAAGTGGTGCTTTACAAAAGCTCAACTTTCATTCATAATTCTACAACTTAGCTTTACTTAATAAAGACAGAAAGTAAAATTACTTAAGAATTACTCAGGAGTAGAATTTAAACATACAACATACCTGGAAGTTAAAGAAGGGAAGTTCAATTCTCCCCCTCGAAATGTGGACGAGATTATAGCTCAACATTTCGACGAACTTCCATAATGAATATTCCACTTTCAAAGGAGAAGTTAATAAAATCAGTAACATGAATCACATTATAGGAATGAAGGATGAAGAATTTTATTTAGTGCTAATGGAAAACTTCCAGTAGTCTTAACATTAGCCTCCAGTCCAATTTTAGAACTTCACCTCAAAACTTTCTTATTCACGAGACCATAATAATATCATGCTTATAGTATCCAAATTTCCTTATGGACATAAATTCCTTTGAGCTTAATCCCAGTCCACTTTATACACTTTATTGTTAATGACATAATAAAGTGAACTCAAAGGCTTCAAAGATTCATAATATCTCAAGTCTTAAACCTTGAGTATTCTTATGATCAATATTATCTCATAGGGTTTTAAGAAGCTTTTCAAGCTACTTTACTATCGTCATCACTCCTCCACGATCCAGTGTCAGGAATAATCATATTATGACTGAACTGGGGAATTGCTCCCCCAGATCCTTACTGGCATACTCCCCCAGATCCTTTACTGGGTTTTGCTCCCTTAGATGTTAATAAACAAGAAGCCTATCGGATTGTTGCCAACACCTTAGTAATCAAAGTTTCTTTAATGGGAGCTCATTACTTTTGTCCACATTATGACCTCATGAAACATTAATATGCTCACAAACTTAAATTGTTTCTTATGAAAAGCATTAAATCAGCCGAAGAACTTATGGCTGAATTGAAAAACATTAGCAATAGGGATAAAAATATATGATCACAAACTACCATCATGATCACACAAAACATAATTCCTCATGTGAACATTAATCCTCAGGGAATAACACATGTATTCAATCAACTTTGGTCAGAATGAATTCATGTTCCATAACTTATCCCGAAACAATATTAAATCTCCAACTAAAATTTCCTTTTGATTATGTCTTAATCGGAGATGACTTAATGATCATGTTTGTAGGGGAACGCGATAGAAAAAAAAAATCGGTACAGCGAGCACGCCCAGGACCACTATGGAGATGTCATATAGGGTTTGATCTGATCCGTACCGACTCGTAGCGCAGCGGAAGAAGAGTCGGTGTAGATCGTTGGTGCAGATCCCCGCAGCTAGGATTTACAACCTCCCAACCGCGAGGATGTACTCCCTCGTCGGACAGCCCTTCGGGAGGTGGTCGGACAGTCCCTCGGACGATGTCACGGACAGCCCTTCGGGAGGACCCTCGAAACTCGAACGGTAACTCGGACAGCCCTTCGGGAGGACCCCCGAAACTCGAACGGTAACTCGGACAGCCCTTCGGGAGGACACTCGAACAGCCCCTCGGGCAAAAGATCAAAACTATGACCTCTCTACGGGGTTGCACACATACGGTGTCAGCTATCCGGCAGGGCTTCGCCGTCCAGAACTAGTTCCTGCCGGAACCCAGACAGCCTTTCGGCTCTACGAAACTATTTCGCTGGGAGGGAGAGAGAAGCCAGAAATGTCTATGGCATGTGTATGAGAGTTAGGAGTGAGAGTGGAGTGCACCCCTCCACCTCTATTTATAGGAAAGCCAAGGGGTAAAGTTGGCATTCAAAAATACCAAATGTACCCCCACTTTATGTCTTACATAAAAGAATAAAGCAAAAAAGGGATGGCATGTGGAGCTCCAAGGAGCTCCACCTCCTTTGGCCGGCCACCCCTTGCCCCCCCCCCCATGAGGGGCTTCCTTGGCCCCCAAGCCCTTCTAGAAGCCTTTTGGGAAATATCCCAAAAGGTGGCTTTCCATAAAAATATCCATAAAGTGATTTTCACTATTCACGGAACCAATTTTCCGTGACCGTTAAATCCGAAAATATTTCTGTGGGTTTTAGAATAATTCCAGTACCCACACAAATGATTTTGGATTTGTTCCGAAACAATTTCGGATTAGTGATTTTCATCTGCGAAAAGCAACCAAACCGGTTCCGGCAGCTCCGGAACATTTCCAGTTTTTGTCCCGGAAAAATCCCAGAAGTTACCAGAACAATTCTGGCACCCTCCAAGAATTTCTAGGCGTGTGCCGAAACCAATTTGACTTAATGGTATCCCCTGAAACAACTTTTCAGTTTTACCGGAACTATTCCGATGTCCTCTCCGGAACGTTTCCGTTGCGTCCGAAACTTTTCCGGTGATTTTCTCTCAGACTCCCTGTCTAGTATTCAGCAGATAGATGACCCTTAAGCGTGTGACCCTATAGGTTCGGTGAAGTATAGACATGACCCGGAACATTTTCCGATCAATGATCAACATCGGAGCCGTGGACACCCATATTGACCCCTATACCCACACGAATGAATATTCGAGTGAACCTCCAGTTGCCGTGTGCTATTCTTGTTGCTTCACGATATATTACAAACACCCGAGGTGAGATTTATTGCATCCCCGTGGATCAACAACTTGTCCACCATGCAAGTTACCTCGTTACCGGTTTTGTTCTCTTTTCTCGTTTCCGTGTTCCGGCATCCCAGTGATCAAATCACAATGTGTCTGGCCAGACGATGATGGATACCGTAATACTGAGAGGGCCCGAGAATATCTCTCCATCGTCGGAGGAGCAAATCCCAATCTTGAGCTATCTCGTTTCTTGTCATACTTTTCCGTGAACCCGTAAGCCACCGTAATAGCCACCCAGTTACGGATGACGTTTAACAAACCCCAAAGTTCACAAAGCAAGTACGAAGGAACTCAATACTCTCATGGTCTAAGGACTTATGCAAACATTAACTATCTCTGTGTTATTAACCATTAACTTGTGACGAATGTATCTCATAGCATAACATCAATTTGGGTCGATTCAACACAAGTGTTCTACTAACATTGTGCCCTTAAAATTGCCGGCATAGACATGCCCATGATCAGGAAAACAGGATCATCATGCAATACTTGAGCCAGTCTGAGAGGCATGACCAGGAATATATTTTACCGTTTATTATACCACACGTGCACATGAGTTTCCCTCCGAGCCTCATGGATATTGCAGACTCGAGAATCATTGCAGTTATAGCATGGAACATAAACATTCATTACAAACTCGGAGATACAAAATAACTGTTATTACTGCCTCTAGGGCATATCTCCTACAATGTTAATGATCACACAAGCTCAAAGCTTCAAGAATTAATTGATCTGGTAATTAATTAAATGACTTATGGCTATAACTAAAACTTAATGAATTCATATGTGTGTGTATATATATATAGCCCTGAATTACAACACTAATCAGAGGCACTTAATTGCGGAAGCATATAGGTCAATCGCAAGTATAAACTTACAACAACTTAATAATCAATTAATTGATTTATGTCCTTTAGTTCAATTCCCCAAAAGTACCTTAATATTTGTGGCCTGTTTAAAATTGTCCAAAAGCCATATATATTAGAATTCTTTCCCAGATCATAAGCTTCTTTTGTTGGTCTAATCCACATTAGCTTTGGCTAGAAGTGTACCCGAACAACAAAATTTTTGTGATCAAGTATTCATTAATCAGCTTTGGCCAGAATAACAAATACCAGTCACACTTTATAGCTTCTCAATATTCAAACTTCTTTTACTGATCCAACCCACATCAGCTTTGGCCAGAAGTGAGCAAGAGCAGCAAAAAATTTGTGGTCAAATATTCATCAACCAGCTTTGGCCAGGATGATAAACATCAGCCACACTTAATTGGAATAATGTCTGTATATTCTTCTTTTATTGAACTAGTCCACATCAATTTTGGTCAGAGGTTGATAAGAACAATAAAATTTTGCAGCCATGTACTCACCAATCAGCTTTGGCTAGAATGGTAAATACAAACCACACTTAATTATTAGAGACATTTTAATTAAACAACCTCATTAATTATGCATGGCTTAAGGACAAAACCTTCTTTAGTGGGCAATTGATTATGACAATACATGGTTTGGTTAAAATATAACCATGAAAAGTCAACATTAGGTATATTTATGCCCATAAATTCAGTCATAATTTATATCAAAAGGCCACTTAATTACTTCAGCAAATAAATTATCAACTGAATTTTGGGGAACATCATTATCATAAAAGCCTCATTCAAAATGACACATTATATGTTGAGCAACAATCTTTAGCTATTTTGGAGCTATAATCATAATTAACATAATTGCTCATAAAGAGCATGAAAAGCCCCAACTTAATTTAATTGCTCAAAATATTATTTAATTGAGGCCACATTAAAATTTAAAACTTAAGGCTCTCTAACAAGAAAATAATTAGAGAAGCATACTTTAACTTAAGTAGAATTTTATTAATCAAGAGCAAAACATAATAAAATGCCTTAAATTAATCAATCATAATAAAAAATTGCCTTAGAAATAATTAAGCATAATGTATAATATCATAACAATAATTAAATATAGGACAAAGAATATAATAATGATCATGATCATAATAAAGTCTTAAAAGAATTAACTAAGCATAATAAAATTGCATTAAAGCAACTAAGCATGGCACATAAATACATGAGGAGAAATGAAAATACTAGAAAATTATCTAGTATAAATATACCATGCAAAAATTTTGGCCCAAAGAATTTATTTATTTTAGCCCAATGCATAATTTGGCCCATCATAATTAAACATCATTTTGGCATAATTTTAGAATTATCAACAGTGCATAAAATATTATATCATAATACCTTAATTGTTTGGAAAAAAGCACTAAAAATAATTAAATATGCCAAACTTTATTCAGCCTGAAGCAGCCCATCAGTATGCATGGCCTAGCCGCAAAATTTCTTAAAAGGAAAGAATCGCAAAATGGCAAACTTAAGCTGGGCCATAGCCCGTAGCCAAAAATGGCCTGTTAACAATGCTGGCCCATTTGGCTCTCCCGCATCAGTACCAACCATCTGATTTGATCGAAGGATCGAGGACGTGCTGATCGTGAAACAAAACCACCCCTACGCCGTCGCACCCGTGAACCCTAGCCCCATTATTTTCCTTCCCTTCTCTCTCTCGCACCTGACGGCGACGAAACGAGCCAGCGCAAAGGAAGGCTATGGTGCCGTCCAGTGCCCCTCACCGGAATCACGTGCGGCCGCGCGCGGCTCTATCGAGTGGAACTTGGCGGCGCCCTTTGCGAGGCAGCGGCGCACAAGCGGGCATCCTGCATCGGCGGTGGCTGCCCTCGCCTGATCCGGCAAGGTGGAGCATCCCTCGACGACGACAAGCGCACGAGAAGCCATGGAGATACCAGCTGGTGCGGTGGACATCGCGGCCGCTCGAGTAGGAGCTCAAGCGTGCTCGCAAGCATAAGATGGTGGCCTTGGTGACGCCGTACAACGACGACGAGCACCGCAGCCCTAAGGTAGACGTCCACCGCCCTCATATCCTCAGCATTAGCGTTAGGATTCACTTGAATTTGGGAATTTAGGGTTCTAGGGTTTCCTGTCCTTAGAGAAATTTGGGAAATTTTTCTCTTTCTATGGTTTTGGATGATTGGGGAATTCGACTTAGGGTTAGGATTTACAACGAAATCCTCGTATTCCCCTTTCTCTCATGCTTAAACCGAAGAACCCTAGACTTAATTTGGGGAAAACATTAGAGTTTGTGGAGATTACATTATTCCCCTTTCTAATTGCTTAATCAGTGAAAACCCTGGCCTCTTTAGCTTACTGATGCGGCGGGGAGCATAACAAAAAAACATAAACTTGAGCGAGCCAGGGCTGAACAGGGGCTAATCAAGGGCCAATTAACCATAATTATGCACAAGCACAAACTTGACTTTGCTCAGATAGGATTTAGAGCATAGACTTGTATTAATTATCAACATGAGCACATAAATAAGCATGAACTTGAGCTAATCATGGTTCAATCATATGAACAACTTAAACATGAGCATGAATTGCTTGCATAAGAGCATCTAGGGCATATGTCTTAATTAAACACATCATAGGCTTACAAGCTGGATGCATATGCCCTTGACAGCAGCATATAGGCATAAAATTGAGCTTAAGATGGGCTCAATCTTGAGCAAGAAGGCTCTGGTACCACTGTTGAACATTACAGATGATCTCAGGATCATCTTGCACAAGATTTGAACCACATCAAAGATAAAATTGAAGTGAGCACACCTTAGGTGATTTATATGTCAACATAAAATTGAAGTGAACACACCTTAGGTGATTGATATGTCACCTTGATCTTCTTCTCCTTCCTGGTTGCTGCTAGAACTTGTGGAAGGTGCTGGATCGGCCCTTCCCATGGCTGGTTGTGCTGCTGCTGGATTGGGCAGCAAGGGGCGTATGCTATGCACTGAGTGCCTTGTCCCGGTTGGACTTCTCCCCTATATATTTAGTCATATGCACAGTGCCATGGGGGGACCCACCTGTTAGTTGGATATTTTTGCCCCCAATCAAGGCTCTTAGAAAAGTTGGTTTTGCCAACTTGCTGCTGCTGCAGCTAACCTTATAGTTTGGCCTTTTAGATCAACCAACATCCTAAGCTTAGAACCAAGGCCATGCAGCCAGTTAGAAAATATGTTAGGATCACTGCAAGGAAGGTATAATTAGATGCCACCAACATCTAATACTGTGTTTCTAGTTTCTTTAGAAGATTCATGCCTTTGCGCAAATACCAAAGAATTTAACATTTAGGGTAATTTTAAGTTTCAAAATTTTATTGTTTATAATAGGTGGGCCATCTGTATCCATGTTTCCAACTGGGATTGTTATCGGTGTATCCGTAGCCTTGATCATCATTCTGGTTCTCCTTGCCTTCTGGGTTTTCACCAGGAGACGACGTCACATACAAAGGGTATTAGGTAAGTTCTCAATTATATAAAATTATTAATCGCCTTTGTATTCCTTCTTTTACTATTCCGAAGGAGGGAAGCATACTCACAAGCCTAATTATTTTCCAGTACACAATGGTCTGAGGGTGACAGGGGATGGCGCTTCTGATAGCCATTCTCCAGATCCGGCTTCGCCCATGACGTGCGTCCCTGCAATTGATCTCCCTACTATAAAAGAGGCTACAGGAAATTTCTCTGATGCAAATAAAGTTGTTGAAGGAGGATTTAGTGTTGTCTACAAGGTGTTAATTTTTTCTTGTACATATGAACTGGCATTTTTCACGCGTTGACTACACAATACACAAGGAGATAATAGAATCAGACATTCCAATGGCACCCTTCAGTAGTTAATTCTTAATTGTATGTTGCACATATCTGCTGAATTAACATTGTAACATATTACTGTATAATCAACAGGGGCAACTACCTGGTGGAACAGTGGTTGCTGTAAAGAGGCTCAAACAGTCTCGTCTTACTGATAAAGGCAGGCAACATTTCTCAAGGGAAGTGGAAGTGATGTCAACGCTCACCCATGTCAATCTTGCTAGGCTCCTCTACTATTGCCGGGAAGGAGAGGAGTGGATACTAGTCTATGAGTGGATGGAGAAAAAAAGCTTGAATCTCTACGTATTTGGTACTCGTTGCAATGCATGCCATGTTAATCTATCATTATATGTACAAGTGTAACGCACAACTATTCCTATTTGTTTTTGGCCTCACACACCTATTTGGAAATGCAGGAAAAGACAGACTCCGTTCCTCACTGAATTGGGCGCAAAGATGGGAAAGACAGACACCTATTGCAGGACTGAGCTCGTCTCGCGCACGGTGCAGCAGGACCGACCTCGTCTCGCACACGGTGTTGCAGGACCGAGCTCGTCTCGCGCCCGGTGCTGCAGGACGGGTCGATGGAAGCCAGTTGTGGCCGGCCTATTGGGTCTCGGCGCTGGGGGTTGCCCAGGGGTGCGAAAGGTGGGACCTTTCCGCTTGTCTCTTTGATTGGGGTAGCGGCAGGCCTCGGGTGAAGTGGTGTCAAGGTCTTGGATGCCGAGGCGGCGGCCCTGGTGGTGGTTGCGTGGTGCTCTTGGGCAGAGGCCGTGGCTTGGTGCTGCCCGGTGGCCATGGCCGTGTGGGCGGCATGGTCGCCGGGGTGTGGCGTTCGGTGGCGGTGAGTGTTGGCCGGGGTGAAAACCTGTTCTATCTTCGGACGGACCGGCGGCGGCGAAGCTCGTTCCCTTCTTGAAGGCGTCGTCGCGGCTCTCATTGCCCGTCGTGCGGCTCCGGGGGAAACTCTGATCCTCTGATCGAGCGGTGGCGGCGCTCCGGTGTCGTATCCTTCCTGAAGGCGCCGCCTTGAACCCCACGGTTCGTCGTATGCGGCTTCATCTCTTCGCGGTGGTAGTGCTAGGGATGGTGTTGCTGCGCTCAGCGCCTATGTATCATGCCTTGGGTGTGTGCGTGTGTTGTGGTGGTGTGCGTTTGTATCGGGTTGTTGATGATCGTTGCTTTATATATAAAGCGGGGCGAAAGCCTTTTTCGGTAAGATGGGAAATAATTCGAGGTGTTTGCCGTAGGTGTTGAATTTCTTCACGGCAGAGGATTCATTCACAGGGATCTAAAACCTGGCAATATACTTGTCAGTGACACGTGGATTCCGAAGATAGCGGACTTTGCCACCGCAAAGCTGTTTATTGACGAGCAGACAGATCTGACATTAGTACAGACACGGTATGATTGAAATTTCCAACTCATCTAATATTTCCATATTCATGGTAGACTACTAGGACAAACCTCAATTAACTCCATGTTTTGTGTTAAATGCAGGGGATATGTCGCTCCCGAGTATATAGGGGAAGGGGCCCTGACATACAAGTGTGATGTATATAGCTCCCGAGTATACAAGTGTTTGTGCAAAGAGAGCCTTGGCTCAGTGGTTGGGCATGCGGTTGTGCAGCCTAACGACCCGAGTTCAATTCTTAGAATTGACAGGTGATGCACAGGGGTTTTCCCCCATTTATTGAGGATCAAGCTTGGTGTGTGGTGGAACCACTCATCAAGAAATATCTTGATACTCATTTAAAAAAAATTCTGAGGATCATGTTTATCTTGGTACTCATACTAAAATGGCCGTATGCATCCCTGGTTGGTTCAGAGGTCGGGGAAGTGAAATTCTCCCCCAATTTTAAGAGTCTTTACGCTTTCCCCTCAGTCCCCACTCTCCTACCTACTCTGCTCTTCTCTCCCTCCCCTCGCGTCGCCTCCCCTCGGGCGGCGCCAGGGGCCCCCGATCCCTAGCCGCCAGTCCCTCCCAGCTGCTCCATCCCTAGCCGCCGCTGCCGCCGGCAAGGGCCGCGGTGGCGGCGGGCCCTGCACCGCAGATCCAGGGCGGGTGGTCGCCGCGGCGGACCCTGTGAGGCGGAGGCGGCGTCTCATGCGGGGAGGCCGGGGGCGGCAGTCAGGGCGGCGCCCCTGCTGCGCGGCGGCGATGGGAGCCTCCATGGCCGGCGGTGTGGCGGCTGCGTGCGCATGGGTGGCTCCGATGGCTGCGGATCTGGCGTCCTATCCAGATCCGTCTCGGTACGGCTTTGGCCGGCCGGTGGCGCAAGGAGGACCGGTGAGGGGCGGATGGAGGCTCCCTGCCGGCGTGCCGACGGCGGTCCTTGTCTCCACGGCGAGGCTCCGTTCGGTTCCAGCTAGCTGCGAGGTTGGGGGGACGCGACTTCCGGTGAAAATCGCGCCGACTTCGGTCATGGCGGACGATGGCGGCGTCTATGACGTCATTCCCTTCTCGAGGCATCGTTGTTGCAGGTCGTGGCACCCCACTCGTGATGCTCCGGGGGAAACCCTAGATCTGGATCTACCGGATCGGACGATGATGGTACCTTTGATGCCGTTGTCCCTCCTGAGGGCATCGTTTTGGAGCAAGTGCTGGTTGGACGGGACAAGCGGAAGAGCAGTATCTCATCCACCGCAAGGCCGACGGCGGATCCCGGTGGCATGGCGCTGCGGAGGTTCGGCGACGGGCGCGTGTGGACGGATACGTGCAGGATGGTGGAGTTGTCTGGCGTCGTGGTGGCGTCGACGGCAGGCCAGCCAAGGTCGATGTGTCAGTTACTGCTCTGGAGATGGACCGGTGGAAGATGGCGGCGACAGCCTCTGAGAGTGCGTTGGTCCGGTATGAGACCCAGTCCCGGTGTGTGGCTGGGCTGGGGCATCCGGCTTTAGATGTTAGGGTTTGGTGCGATGTCCGTTTGGTATTAGGCCCGGATATTCGGCACACCTTCATCAATGGGATAGGAGTAGCAACATGTGTTGCCTAGATGGTGGCTTCAGGCTGACTGATGTATTACTTTGTATGGTCTCTGTGAATAATTAATAAAATGACCGCATGCATCGTCCAGATGCAGAGGCCGGGGGTCTATCCTCCTTTTCAAAAAAAAATAAAATAAAATAAATATATATATATATATATATATATATATATATATATATATATATATATATATATATATATATATATATATATAGCTTCAGAGTTCTCTTGCTGGAGATAGTCAGTGGCGAAAGGAGAACAAGCAATGCAACGTTCCTTCCTGATGTAAGTCTGCTCATGACAAACTTACTCCTCCCTGATGCATCCTCTAGTTTCTTCCCAGTGAAAACGGGCGCCACTAACTGAGAAAACTGGGCTTTTTCTTTTTTTCTTTCTTACAGGCCTGGGAGTTGTGGAATGAAAGTAGGAGCGGGGAGCTTCTTGATCAGGAAGTGGCTGCACCTAGAGGTGAGGTCTTGTCAGGGATACTCAGATGCATCCAGATTGGCCTTCTCTGCGTGCAGCACTTGCCAGAGCACAGACCTTCAATGTCTGAAGTTGTGGCAATGCTAAACACCAGCTCACAGCTCCCTAGGCCACTGAAACCCACACCAAACAGCGGAGCAGGACCCGGTGCACAACCTGGACCGAGCCGGACCTTCATAGCGTGGCTATTTTGCTCACACGGACAAGACTCCGCGAGCCCAGGCACGGAAGCTACGGTGTAGTGCTTTGGTCTATCAGGTTGAAGCAGTGGCAGTGCAAGAGGAATAAGTCCAAAACTTACTACCGGCCCGGGTCCGTGACCTGGGGCATGAATTTGATGTTTGATGTTTGTACTTGTACTTAACACCAGATATCGCCGTTGTTTTCCTGTCTGAATCCGTGCTTATTCAAACTACGCCAAGATTGTTGGAACTTACTGCCAGCCTGGGAAGTCGACGTTTTATTCTTGTATACTTAAGCGCTGAATATTGCCTTTGTTTTCATTTCCATATTTGCGCTTGTTCAAATATTACTCGGGAGGATTGATTGAACTTCTGTTATGAGAATAATAATATTTTGGGAGTGTTTTGTATGCCACTTCCATACCTCTTTATCAAATCGTAGCTTCATGTTTTGGAAACAAGAGCAGACTGAACACCTGCAAAGTGAACTGTTACGCAGGCACAACATTCAGACCTGAGTCCAGTTCTCAATATGGGCACAGGCGCACAGCTGGCACTCTGAACTGGTGCATAACGATTAGCATAGTCAGAAGAGTAAATCTTGTGTGGGCAAGTAACATGATGCATGGCAGCATTGGTTTATAGTTTTCATAGATCCCCCCAAGATAAAAACGATTTGAGCTGAGAAAAAAAAGGCAATAGAAGAAACAGGAGTAGTAAATTGAGAGATGAAAAAAAAAGCACTCACAAAGTCACACCATGTCAGTGTGGAAAGCTAGCTGCAACCATGCCGCATTGTGGAGCCGCGCATGTCATGTCCAACACATCATTCAACCATTTCAATTTGTAATAGCTGACCACATCTGCCATGTGCTTGATACCCTAGCCCGGAGAACTGTTAATAAACTAGCCGAAGTTAATCTAGCTAAGCGGTATGGTACTAATAACGAAAAAACAACACTGCCTCAGCGTGACCGCGGCCCCAGCCGGAAACAACGTGCCTCCGCAGTTAGGCCATATCACTGTAGCGAGTTCCATGCCCAGCTTAGCGTTTCCGCAATGAGCAAGGCCCAGCAGCGGACGAGATGAGGTGGGCGCGGCTGCAAGGGCGCCATAGCGCTATTCCTCGCCTTCAGCGAGTCTAACTTCCAGACTCGCTGAAGGGGGCGAGCAAGGTCGGCCGGCCCACGCGCCCGGGAAGCCATAGCCTGTTTTTTGTTTTTTTATATTTTATATTTTCTGTTTTCGTTTTTTCCTTTTTTTTTATTTTTGCTTATACTTTAAAATATTCTAATATATATTGCAAAAAACACTCTATAAAAAATATTTGAAAAATATTGAATGAGTATTTGAAAAACGTTGAACAAGTATTTGAAAATGTTGAATAAATTTTTGAAAAATGTTGAACAAGTATTTGAAAATGTTGAATAAGTATTTTAAAAATATTGAACAAGTATTTGAAGAAATATTGAACAAATATTTGAAAAAATGTTGATCATGTATATGAAAAATGTTGAACAAGTATTTGAAAAATGTTGAACAAGTATTTGAAATTTTTTTGATCTTGTATATACAAAATATTGAACATGTATTTGAAAATTTTTGAACAACTATTTGAAAAAATTTTGAACAAGTATTTGAAAAAATGTTGATCATGTATATAAAAATGTTGAACAAGTTTTTGAAAAATGTTGAGCAAGTATTTGAAAAAAATGTTGAACAAGTATTTGAAAAAAATATTGATCATGTATATAAGAATGTAGAATGAAGAACAAAAGGAAACAAAGAAAAAACAAAAAAATGAAACAACTTGGAGAAGAAAAAAAAAGAATGAAAAAATCGGAGAAGAAAACGAAATAAGAAAGAAAGAAATAAAGAAAACCAAAGAAAAACAACGGAAAAAGAAAGAAAAAATATATAAAATGGAAATAGAGAAAACCCAGTGAAATAAAACAAAAACAAAAACAAAAAAAAAGAAAAAAAACGAAGAAGAAACAGTGAAAAACCGACTCGTTTCGACTTAAGTAAGGCCGCCCTACTACTACATCACGAACCCAGGCCTAGCCCAGTGGCTAGCCGCGCGTTCCCGCAACGAGGAGACCGCGATTATTTACTGTGCACGTTTGGGGCCGGCCCATTACTGTAGAACCCTGCAGCGATACATCTCCTAGGGTCTCGCTGAAGGCGAGAAATAGCTCCCGCGCGGCTGCAAGTCCTGCAGGGAGCAAGAATTGGTCTAGCCCAGTAAACGCGGCCCATCGTCATCCTGATGTCATGTTGTTTTTTCTTTCGTTTTTATTCACGTTTTTGTTTTCTTTTTATTTAGTTTTCTTACTATTTTTAAATTTATATTAAGAAATTTCTTAATATATATATTACAAAAAACACTTTACATAAAATTTTAAAAATGTTAATCTCGCATTTTAAAAATGTTAAACATGTATAGAAATATGTTTCTGGTGTATATGAAAAATGTACCCAAATGATAAGTGTCACAGGTGTGGCATGAAGTAACACCGCCCTGACGTTTTTACAACTAAAATTGCCATAAAAAAAATGTAATCCCAAAAAAAAACTGAAACTTGCCATCTAAACAGAAAGTTGCCATGCTTCACAACTAAAATTGCCATCAAAAAATGTCAGGGCGGAATTGCTTCGTGCCACATGTGTGGCACTTATCAGGGTCCAAAATGTACAATGTCAATCAAAAAATGAACGTGGCATTTAAAAAAATCTTTATACATTGTAAAAAATGTTTGTGTAATTAAAAAAAATGATTCACACATTAAAAGAAATGTACGTTACATTTACAAAAAATGTTCACAAGTGTGTTCATGAAATTTTCAGAAAAAATGTTTGTACAATGTAAAGAAAACAGTTTGCTAGGTGATCCCCCTTAGGAATCGGTACGGGCGAGACATAGCCCTGGCGTGTTGTCCCAGCCTAAAAAAAGCAACGCATAGTTTTCTCTTTTGCCTTTTCCCTATTTTTTCACTTTTTTGTTTTGTTTTCTCCGTTCTATATTCTTTTTGGGGATTCTATATATTTCTATTGTATATTGGGTAAAACACACGATTTTTTTTAAGATGTGAACATTCTATGTAAAAACCCAGGTGGTTTTCAAAGCATTTCCGATATCCGAATATTCCTGTTTTTAGTGGTTGTCAAAGCATTTCACTGAGGATTACCTCTCAAACTACGTGATTCCTGGTGACACAAGGAAAATTAAAGTATCTCACCAAGATTACCATGATGAAGAACTTATATCTTCCTCAAAATGGTGAAGGGTGGGCGGGCAGTCATCACAAGGTGTTGGACTAAGGTTGTTAAAGCCTTTCACATGAAGCAAGGCACAATATGGGCCTTCCGCTTCTTCAACAACGAGAACAACCCGAATGTCTTTCGCCTCGCTCTTTATCGTCTCTAAAGCTGGTGGTGGTAAGTGTTTACTGTCAAATTGGTGCTAGCTATTGTATTTCCATCCTTTTAATTAGTTTGGTGCTTGTAATTCTTGAACATATGTTGATATGTATGTTTGTTGATCGATGTATGTGAAAGATATTCAGATATTCAGTTATGCCTGCATTCATACAAAGATAACCGTCTGCTATCGGTGGACAAATTACACACAGTTTGGCATGTCAAACTGTTTGCGAAATACGGCAACATCGGACACGATTGACACCAACATGATGGTCTGTGGTGCGTCTCCTTTCGCAAACTATTCTATTTGATACAGTGTGTGCGATCCTTACAGGAATTGCACACGATTACGCTTTGCAGACCACAATAAAATGAGTAATCAATTATGTAGGAGAGAAAAAAAATACATTAACAAAACAAATTTCCTGATTCTCCTAGAACATTTTCCTCAAACAAGTTAGACTGTGGCTTGGATGTCAGGTTCCAATGTATGTAATATTTTCAAATGGATAATTTGTGGATAAACAGATTTTTTTAGATGCTTTTTTGTTGGGGAAAATTTTGTTTTTGCCACTCTAGCTTTTGCACACTTTGCTTATGCCACTCTAGAATTTGACATCTCACTTTTCCACTGTTAGCTTTTGACAAAACATTACAATTGCCATTCCGTGGCATAAGCAATATTTTTTCAACTTTATTTGATTGTGCAATTTTCGTCGCCAAATTTAAGTATTCAAGTACTTCATACTAAATCCATCAACATTATTGCAAGTTAATACACCCGATAGTCCATTGAATTATACTATTTTATAAGAACCAGGAACGATCCAACTAAGGCCTTTTTTGCGGATGGCATAAAAAATAGGCCATGAGTGATCCACTAGAGTTCTTTGAACAGTTTCTCTAACATTATCATTTTCTCTGCCTCTAGAACTGTGGACTGCTCAGTCTGACGGTGAGATGACATTAGCATCATGGGTTGTTGTGAATATTGCATCTGTGTTGGTTGCATCGAAGATTGTTGTTGCTGAATGTTTGGTTGCATCGAAGACTGTGTTGACTGCATCAGGGACTGTTGCTGCAGAATGTTTTCCTGCATCAGAGACTGTTGCTGAAGAATGTTTGGTTGCATCGAAGACTGTGTTGACTGCATCAGAGACTGTTGCTCTATAATGTTTTGCTGCATCAGAGACTGTTGCTGAAGAATGTTTGGTTGCATCTGTGTCGATCGCATTTGAGACAGTTGCCACTGAAATTGTGCTTGCATCTGGGCTTCCCTACATGCTTGAATCCGTGCTATCTCTGTTGAAGACATCATAGACCGTTGCCCCAGAATGTTTGCCTGTATCAGTGACTCTGAAACTGTTGCTGCTGAATGTTTGCTTGCATCTGTGTTGACTGCGTAAGAGGCCGTTGCTGTTGCGGCTGAATGTTTGGTTGCATCTATTTTGACTGCATCATCAGGTGATGTTGCTGTGGATTGTTTGGTTGCATCTGTGCTGACTGTATCAAATGTGGTTGTACCGACCTTTGCTGTAGCTTCTGTACTTGATGTAGCTGTTGTGTGGGAAGCGGTCGTTGAGGCACGTACACTTTAAGCATCCGCATTTTAATAATTCGCTTCTCGTATTGACAAACTTCGTCCCTCAAAGCAGGTTCAAGTTGAATGCTATTCTTGTTCATTTGCAGGACTCGCAGTATGTGCTCCAGCATAATTTTGAAGTTCCTCATCCAATCATACTGCTCTGATGGCTCTTGACGGGGTATGATGTTGTCAACCACATCCAAATTCCTAGAGACATGACTGTATAGGTCACTAAGTTCTGCAAAGTATTGGTCCTTTAAGTGCTTAATCTGTTGAAAAAAAAGGCCACGCACACATTAATCTTTTGTTTTAGAAGCTGTTACATGTAGGGATGATGAGTGGCCGAGTGCAAGAAAGGAAGGAGAAGAAGATCAACTGCAATCTCATCAACAAATTTAGCTTGGGCGACATATTTCAAGTAGCTACTACAAGCATAGGAAATCACAAGAAATAAGCAAGAGTATGAAACCGGGATGATATATAATGATATCTCGCATGCTTTACCATTTCACAGGTATCCTCTTGCTAATCACCTGCACCATCTGCATGGCCAGTTTGGGCAATGAAGTCCAGAAATGCTGCATACACTGGTTTAAATAAAAGCAAGCTTGTCACACATACTAGTGCATCTGAAATATGTCATCTCCCATAAACAATTAGTCTAAAAATTAGTTTAAACCAGCTCGTCAAGGAAGAATTAACTTTGCTTTCATAAATAAACTAAGGTAAAGATAATGGGAGTCCAGACTCTAGAGAGGCAGGAGAAACTCAAGAACATAGAGGCAGGAGGACACTGGGATTTGAAGAAAAAAATAGAGAGTGGAGCAACACAAGTAATTTCTGTCTATCAAAACTTCAAAAGATGATATGCAAGGATCTTGCACAACAATATAAGAAGGACACGTACGGTGTATATACAAGAAAAACAACATGGGAAACTTGCAAGAACATGAAACTTGTTGAAGAGCCCTGTGTGTACGTACTAGCGGTGGCAGCCCGGTTGCAGGGGCGTAGCTAGGTAGAGCTAGCCGGTGTCACTGGCACCGGGTCCAATTTACACTTGCTTAATGTAATACATTGATTTAGTGTGTAGGTCATTGAATTGTTTGACATGTAGGCATGTGTTCTTCTATGTGGACACCGGGTAATTTCGAGTCTGGATCCGCCCCTACCCGGTTGTGCTGGTGCCATTGAGAGTTGGCGCTGTCCATGGTCCTCCTCTGCGGACTCGCTACTCACAGTGCCTCCAGAGTGGACCTCCTCTCGATGACTCGATCTGCCTGTGAACCATTGTATGTGTAGAGAAGAGGGCGACGATGGGGCGACGATTACAGAGTGGGGGAGGTCTCCGCCTGACCTGATGACCAATTACAAGTTATTAGACAAAAACATACGCCTACTAGCTGAGTTAGAAGCCCTTGTCTCAGTGCCCGCCCGCCAAGAGTGCCGGCGACGGTCAGCTAGCTTTTCCCATCGCCGTCCCTGTGGTGCCGCGTCACTGTCGGACGACGGCCTCCGCCCTTTATCACTTTATTAGTTATTATGCCTTGCTGTGATGGCACAACGGCGCCTTGAAGGGCAAAAAACGACGGGCATTTAATAAGAAACTAACATGTAAACGCATCGTACACCATTATTAAACCAAATCCCGTTATGAAAGCATTATGTATCTAGTACTCCCTCTGTAAAGAAATATAAGAGCGTTTAGATCACTATTTTAGTGATCTAAATGCTTTTATATTTCTTTACGAAGGGAGTAGTACTTAATTTGTTGTGGAGCATAAAGGACATTCAATTTTTAAGGAAAAGGATCCTGAAATTTTAGCACGTAATTACCCTGTCAGTGTGTTCTGTTAAGCAAACATATCCCGATACGCTCAAAAAAAAAAAGCAAACATATCCCGAAATATCGTCAAGCCGCCGGTTCTGCAACGTTGTTGTCTCCACGGTACAAGAATGCAGGGATCACCATCACTCCTGACGATACAGCGTCGCATAGTCGTGCAGCGTCGCCGCAGGGAACATCCACCCCATCCATTTTTTTTCCAGCGCCCACCGATCTTTTTACCGACTTTTTACTACCCCAATAAACAGATTGCTCTACCAAATCCTCTCCCCTATAGGTTCCAACACCGTTGCCTACACCGCACCCCATACCTCTCCCCCGACGACCTTGCGTTGCGGAGTGAAGTCGGCCGAGACGGCGGCAACTGCAGGTGGCCCGGAGGCGGAGGAGCCGGGGCACCTGCAGTTTGTGGCCTTCTCCAAGGGCCTGCTGCAGCGCGGCGAGCCGGAGACGCTCCCACCGTTTGACGTCGTGTCGCGCCTGCAGGCGAGGCCAGCGTAGGAACCACTTCTTCTTTTCCTTCCCCGATCTCCTCGCGCCCGCCGCCACTGCCCGGGGAGCACACCGATCGCGGGTCGTCCCGGAGGTCGCGGCTAGGGAGTTCATCCCCAAGATGTCGCAGGAGGCTATGGCGTAGATGGGCCAAGAGGGGCGCCTTGCACTTGCCATTCTGGTGCACAAATTGTGCTTCTTGGAGCCAGGGGTCAGGCAGCTCTCGTTGGCGCGAGAGGATCTCCAACTGCAACTCGCAGGATTCCGTCTGGCGACTCGAGCATGTTCGCCGTTCTTGTTGTTCTTGCGTGTCAAGGCTTTTGGCTGCAGACTTGCAGGTATAAGTCTGAGTCGATGCTTAATTTTTGTCATGTTTCTTACTTACCACTATTATTTCTAGCAGAAGGGGCAGCTGGGGCATGGGGACACTCTCTTGCGTGACCTACCAACTGTTGTTTCTGAACTATCAAAGGAAGAGAATTGATGCACTGCCCTTCATTTTAATTTTGTAAACAGGTGTGTATGGTATTGCTCAATCCATGAATATATAGCATCCAACATACTTGAACTGAATAGTCCAACGGCACTACATGTTTTCTTGACATGTTTCTAAATGCTAATTAGCAGTTGTCAGTTTTGTAGATACAACATATATAATTGCAGCAGGTGTTGGAAGAAATCATACGGTGGTCGTAACTGACGAAGGGAAGTCCTTTGCATTTGGTGACAACAGACATGGGCAGGGACGGGTTCACTAAGGAGTGGTTGACTCCCTCGCATGTTGCTTTTTTTTCTATGGTTGATAGATGACACAACTAGAAGTGCAGCAAATACAACTTATATTGTCACCTGTTCTTAGAATCTACCTGTTTGGGTGATAATGAAACCAATAAAAATATTTATGACATGATCATACATAACTTATATTGTTTAGGATGATGGGGTAGTTCTGACAATTTTATGCGAATTTGACCATATGGGAAGCTCATTTTCCCGTTGTGTTCTTACACTGTTGTTATTTTTGTGTTGTCCCTGACTCCGTGTTGTTCTAAATTTGGTGCAGGGACTAAGGTGTCGCCAGTCCCCTGCCTTGTTACTAAAGCAACTAATGTTGTTTGTGGTGCTGACTTTACTATCTGGTTGTCATCAGTTGAGGGATCTTCCATACTGTTTAGCCTTCCTGAAACTATGAAACTTACAGATTAGCAACCTCTTTCCTCTTTCAGAATAAGCAAAAGGCTTTGATCATCTTCATGATAACATCTTCAATTTAGTATCTGCTTTGGCTGTAATTAGAGGGGGGTTTTCTTGTTCGTCATTTTTTTTAAGATATATTTAATTATTATGTGTTATTCAGCACATCAAGATTTCCCCAGTACAGCCAACTTGATCATGGAAGCAACAATGAGGTTGGTTGCCACTATCAATGCTTCACAAGTCATGTATAGATCTTTTAGCTTTGTGGCCTCCAGGCTTATGTATAGTGTTTATCTGTTGATAATCATCTTTTGTCATATAATGTTAATGACATGAAAAATGATGTGTTTCAACAACCATGAAGAACATTAGTCTGAGTGTTTTAAAAATCTTATTAGTCACAATCTTATGAATATTTTAGACGGAAAAAATCAGTTGACAAATTTAATGACTTTGTCTATGCTATACAGGTGAGTGATAAGCTTGATCCATGAGAGCTTGTGAAACTGTGTGAGATTTGAATCCTCGCAACAAGCCCGGGAGGCTGGCACTTATCACAAGGATGGGGGCCCAGAACATGCGTGACAAGCTCCCCCATATGATCAAAGTCGTGCGTCAAGCAAGGCTGATTGTCACCTGGGTCAGCGATCCCATGCATGGGAAAACCACCAGCGCATCTTGCAGGCTCAAGACAAGATCATTCGATGCAATCCGGGTAAGCATGATAACTTTTTGCATGATTCGACACAGAACAACCTACTTATGATTGGTTTTTCATGCTGGTTGTTACATTGAGACATGGACTGTTTTTTGGAATCACATGCCATTTAGACATTCAATAGCATTGTTTGGACTTGCAACTTTGGGATGGCATGGTTCAGAATTTTCACTGTTTCTTATGGCTGCACAGACTGAGCTTCGGGCTTTCTTTGATGTCCATGAGCGAGAGGGGAGCTACCCTGGAGGGGTTCACCTAGAGATGACAGGGCAGAACGTTACAGAGTGCATTGGTGGAGCCAACACGGTGACCTTCGACGATCTCAGTTCCCGCTACCGCACGCACTGCGACCCCAGGCTGAACGTGTCGCAGTCGCTCGAGCTGGCCTTCGCCATTGCCGAGAGGCTAAGGACGAAGAGAGACATGACATGGAATAGCCGACAAAAAATGTTAAATGTGTATAGAAAAATTTCCGATGCATACAAAAATGCACAATATGTATGGAAAAAAGTAGGAATATAAAACTATAAGTTAAAAAAAAATCATGCATTTAAAAATATATTTTATTTATATAGAAAAAATGTTTCCGATGTATACAGAAAATGTACAAGGTGTAGGGGGGAAAAAGTAGGCATAAAAAAATATAAGTTTTCAAAAATGTTAATCATGTATTTGGAAAATGTTAAACATGTATATAAAAAATGTTCTTGATGTATAAAAAAATGTACAATGTTTATGGAAAAAGTAGACATAAAAATATGTTTTAAAAACTGTTAATCATGTATTTGAAAAAAAATCTTAAACATGTATATAAAAATATTCTTGATGTATACAAAAAATGTACAATGTTTATGAAAAAAAAGTAGACATAAAAAGTATGTTTAAAAAAAATGATAATTATGTATTTCCAAAATATTCAACGTGTATATAAAATATGTTCCTGGTCTATACAAAAAATGTTCAATGTTTATGTAAAAAATAGACTCAAAAAATGTAAGTTGTCTAAAATGTTAATCATGTATTTGGAAAATGTTAAATGTGTATATAACAAAAATCATGATCTATCTGAAAATTGTACAAAGAAAAGAAACAAAACCAATAAAAAAACACAACGAAACAACGAAAAATAAAATAAAACAAACAAATAAAGAAAAGCAAAAAACCAATAAAAAGAGAAATAAAGAAAAGGAAAAACCGATAAAAACCATGAAAGAGACAAAGAAAAAAATTTGAAAAACAGAAAACCAAATTATACCAGTGAAAAAAAGTAGAAAACTGAAATCAAAAATAGAAGAAAAGAAAAAAGAAAAAGAAATAAAACAGACCAACCAGTACCTAGAACAAGCGAGCAAGTGACCACCTGACTAATGGCCTGGCCCTATGGCCATGCCATCAGGCGAGACAAATGCCATACTCGCTATAAGGGAGATATAGCATTCACGAAAACAGGGGAGCCGTCGTTGAAGGCCAGCACAAATGGGTCGGTCCACTCTGCATGTGACCCGGTTTTCTATTTAGTTATTTTTCTTCAGTTTTTTTTTTGTTTTTCACCCCAAAAATTGCTTGTTGTTTTTAAGGGCTATATAATTCAAAAATATATTAGATATAAAAAATATATTGAGAAGAATTGTTAAGTATATGTTAAATATATAAAAGTTCGGTGTATATTAAAAAGTCCAGTGTATATTAAAAAAATGTTTGGTGTTTTTAATAAAAAAGATAATTGAAATAAATTTCATAGTATATTAAAAAATGGTCATGTATAAAACAAAAAATGTTCATTGTATATTAGAAAAATGTTCACCATATTTGAAATAAATGTTCAGCTTATATAAATAAAATATTTACGTATATTCCAAAATATAAAAAAAGTGAAATGTAAAAAAAAAGAGGAAAAATAAGAAGAAAAACCAAAATCTGAAAAATAGCAGATAATAAAAATGAGAACAACCGAAACCCAATACCACACACAGAAAGACAACGAAAAAAAATGAAAAACACACGGATGCGTCAAATGTGCCAGCCCATCCTGCCTCACGCCTCAAAAGAGCTGCGACTATATGGCGCACGCCGGCGTTTGCCATCTAAGATGACATCTTTTTTGGTCTCGTTCCTTGTTTTCCTGGCCTTTTCCTATGTCTCGAAATCACTAATTAAGGAATACTCCTTTTAAAGATCACTCTCACCTTCCAGGTCGCGACAAGTGACGCACTGTGCGCCACTTGTCGCAACCTGAGAGTTTCCTTTTTTTTTCGTAGATCCGTTTATTCAAAATGTTTTATCTCTTAAACCGTGCGTCCAAATCTCGAATCGTTTTGACCATTAGATTCTCGCGTAGAGATCTTCAAAACTAAATCTTCATGTTGATAGGTTTTGACGAACTTTTTTTTTACGAAAAAAAACAGACGAAAAAACCGAACCGGGAGCACGCTTTTCTTTCCCTTTCCGAAAGAGGCACGACTGTGCCTCTCGCGGAAGCAAATCCGTGCCTCCATGAGAAGTAAACCCGTGCCTCTCGCAGAAGGAAAAAAAACGCATTTTTCCGTATCCGAGAGGTACGGCCGTGCCTCTCGCGAAAGCAAAACCGTGCCTCTCGCGAAAGGGAAAAAAAAAAGAAAACACATATTTTTTACCGTTTCCGAGAGGCACGACCGTGTCTCTCGCGTAAGCAAATCCGTGCCTCTCGCGAAAGCAAAACCGTGCCTCTCGCAGAAGAAAAAAAAACATGTTTTTTTTCCGTTCCCGAGAGGCACGGACGTGCCTCTCGCGAAAGTAAAACCGTGCCTCTCGCGGAAGCAAAAACGTGCCTCTCGCGGAAGCAAAACCGTGCCTCTCGCGAAAGCAAAAAATGTGCCTTTCCCGGAAGGAAAAAAAACGCGTTTTTTTTCCGTTTCCGAGAGGCACGGCCGTGCCTCTCGCGAAAGCAAAACCGTGCATCTCGCGCAAACAAAACCGTGCCTCTCATGGAAGAAAAAACGCGTTTTTTCACGCAATTTTTTTTTCGTCCAAAAACTAAGAAAGACCAGTGGAAAACCAAAAAGGCGAAAAAACCCAGAAAAAACCGTCTAAAAAGCCGAAAACGCGCGTGGAAAAATAAAAAACAAAATCTGGAGGGAACGCCCAGAGCGTGACATGTGGTGGCAGCTGAGAGCGCGCCAAGTGGCGCGCTCTCAACCCACCCCAAGTGATCGTTGGGAGGCTCCCGAAGGAGCGCTCGTTAATTAGTTTTTTTAGGGGTTAAACCAAGTTTTTATTGCTCAAACTCCACAATAAGTGGGATACAGAAAGGATCATGTGGCTCGACAAACCAAACGTGTCGACCCTGATCTAAAGAATGAGAAAACTTGGCTAACCTGTCGGCATCGCCATTAGTGGCTCTACCTTCGAAAATGAAGCTACAATTCAAGAAAGAAGATCTCTGATTAATCTCTGTAATGATAGCTCCATGCTCTCCACGACTTTTACTCTGAATATCATTGGCTACTTGTTTAGAATCCGACGCGAGGACGAAGTTTTGCAGCCCCAAATCTTCAGCCAAAGATAAGCTTTCCCGACAGGCTATAGTTTCAAGTGTTATGACATCAGTTATACACAGGAGTACCAGTGCCGAGCTCCCAATATAATTGCCAGAATAGTCCCGGAAAACAGCAGCTGCAGAGCCCCTGTTGTGTGTCTTAGACACTCCTGCGTTGACCTGAATCTTGTAGAAGACAACGGAAGACAAAGACGTCCCATACCGCCTGTCTCCCGCTACTGTCGTACCACCTTCGATCCAACAGCAACAGATTAAACATGACACCTCCGCCAGTGCCACCGTGCATGGCATGACTTGACGTCTCCGAATAAGACGTGGTGCGTAGCATCCGCCGGTAGCGAATCCACCGGTGGCTTCACCTGCCAGCGACAAGAACTACTCGACAACTCCGAAAGAGGCACATGTGTCACCTGCCGAGCCGCATCGAACCCGATCTGTTGATGGAGGGGACGTCCCATACTGCCACCTGCCTCAGAAGGCCGTCACCACCTTGAGATCCAGACTCCGAGTCGCCCACACGACCCCGGAGTCTGCCGCTGAAGAGGGGCCTCCGCCCCGATTCCAGGCACTACAGGGAGCACCCACCGTCGCGCCGTCGCCCATACAACGGCAACTGCCGCCGCAATCCCGCACCAAGCGTCCTTGACGTCGGAGAAAGCTCCGGCCGCCACACGCGTCCTGCGACGTCCCCGGGCGCGGGATCCCAAGATCCGCCGCCACCGGTGCCACCACAAGGACCCACCACCTGGCCCGTCATCCCTAGTAGAGGGGACGCCGCCACCGCCATGTTCGGATTTGGGCCGGAGTCGCCGCCGGCACCACCAAGACCGGATCCGGGCCGGACGCTGCCGCCGCCACCGGCCACGCCCAGCCCCACCTTCATCCTCTGGCCATCTCAACCCGCACCACCACAAACGCCTCCACCGGGAGCCACCGCGCTGCCATGGATCGAGGAAGAGGCCGCACCACCACGGTTCTAGCGCCCTCGCCGCCTTACAACCCGGGGAGGAGGACTAGCCCTCCGCCGCCGCCGACGAGCACGGGCTCTGCCCGGCGCTGTCCCCCGGCGGCGACGGAGGGGAAGGAGGGATGGGATTGGGGCGGCTGGGGGGCTAGGGTTGCCCCCCTGCCCCCCCTGATCGCCCTGGAGGGACGAGCGAGACGTTGGGGTACGTCTCGAGAAGAAAAAACCCTTATAAAATGGGAGAGATTTTCACTTCCCGGCCTCTGCACCAACTAGGGATGCATACGGCTATTTTAGTATGAGTACCAGGATAAACATGGTCCTCAGAATTTTTTAAATGAGTATGAAGATATTTCTTGATGAATGGTTCCACCACACACCAAGTTTGATCATCAATAAATGGGGAAAACCCCTGTGCATCACCTGTCAATTCTAGGAATTGAACTCGGGTCGTTAGGCTGCACAACCGCATGCACAACTACTCCTTCTAGGTGAGCCTCTCTAATTGAGTCTTTATTCACTTCGTTTCAGATGGTTTAATTCTCACGTACGTGTGCACCTAATTTTGTGTCTTCATCTCGCATCTTGACACGTGGTTTGTACATCTCTTTATTAATTCTGCATAAAATAGAAGATTGTGTCGTATTTCTATTCGAAGCAATAAATAACAATTCATATAATTATTAATAGAAATCACCTGATTATTGTATATGTGGATAATATTTTTGGTCATATCTGTACAATGCATGTCCACATCATCACTTGATGTGACGGCGGCCCAATCTTTCGATGAGAGTGGGGATTAACTATCGATTTGGTGGATTTTGCCCTTGACGACGGCTATACCGTACCCGACGATACGCCTCGACAATCACTAAACCAATCTCACCTGAACAATGAGGTTCGAGTTCCTGCAAGCAACCGAAGAACCGGCAAGATCAATGGTGAATTGCAATATGAAATTGCGGATAATAAACTGGGCACACGAAAGAGATGGTCCTCTTTGAATGCCAGAAGCATGGATTGTTTAATGCTTTCACAGAATCCAATCAATTAAGTTGCAACATATTGAATGTAACTAGATTAAGTATTGATATAAAATAGTAGTCGCTTTATTCTTTGAATAGATTGACTAGAATTTGGATTGGAAAACCAAAACAAACCCTTATCATACCATACAACAGTGTACATGGAGGACTACAGAGAGAGAAAAGAAAAAAGAGCTCTATCATGTAGCGGGGAAAGAAGCTATCAGAAAAATCAAATATTACAATGAGACAGAATAAGCATCATCCATCTTTATACTAAACTATTAAACTTTCTCATAACTTAGCTAGTGGTTAATGTATGTGGTCTTTATTGATATATTATTTGATAAATTATATATACAACTAATTAACTTTTGGTATAACTAGCATCATTGACAACTAAAAACACGTTCATTTATAGTAATGCATAAATTTGTCATACAATTTATGCATTCACCATTACAAATACATTATTTGTACTACACTGAAACTATATTTTGCTATAAGAAGATGTTTGTGTTATTTAGTTTATTGTGTTTATGAAAAATAAACTATAGTGCCTTTCACCATAAATCAAAGAGCAAACCAATAATTTCACGATACTTCACCAATTTATTTATGCTCTGTGAT
Source organism: Elymus sibiricus (assembly GCA_039707655.1). Lineage (NCBI taxonomy): Eukaryota > Viridiplantae > Streptophyta > Magnoliopsida > Poales > Poaceae > Elymus > Elymus sibiricus. The sequence continues at coordinate 470,192,074 of CM077666.1, forward strand.
GTATTATATCGTGTTTGTATATCTTAAAATATCTACAGAACTTGGTAGAGTGCTTTTACAATATATTGGATCTAGCAAATAACTTGAGATGCTAGAAGAATTTGTGGTTGATTCCCAACAAACACATACCCTAGCCCTTTTCTTTCACCTCTCGCAAAGAGACTAGGGGAAGCCTTCCTCCCCTCGATCTCCGCCAGCAAGCCTGTGGATTCGCCTCCCCTCCGCCGGAGGGGATTCCTAGTGCCTTGGCTCTAGCTAGTAGATAGGTAAGGTTTTAGTGCTCGTATGGGTGGCACTCGGACAGATGGTGGCGCTTTTTCTTTGAGTCAGCTTTCCGCGCTCCGATCATCCTCAACTTCGTTGGTCCGGATGAATTGGACGAAGCTCCGGTGTAGATTCGCACCAGTTCCTCGGTGCAGCGAGGTTAGGGTTTCTCGCTGTGCATATGCAACAATGCGGTTTGGTGTCAGGTTCTTCTGAACAATTCAAGGATTCAGCGACGACTACGTCTATGGGGCACAGGTCCTTAGGGGCACGTGGACGAAGACTTTTCGGCTATCATCGACAAGGTCAGACCGGCTCCGGTATGAGAGCGGCGATAGCGGCGCATCGGCGACTCGTTCTGGTGACAACAATGGTCGTTGGGTGGTCCATGGACCTCGATGTAATTTTTATTATGTTTAAGATTCTTTGTAATTCCGGTGAATCTTTATAATAGATCTGATCCTTTTCGTGAAATAAATAAATGAATAACTTGAGATGCATGGAGTTCAAGAATATGAATTCTAGGCATACCTAAAATGATATTTTGTAAAGTGCATGAAGTGTTAGTTTCCGTAAAAAAATTTAGTAGGTTCTATTATGAAGTCAGTGTTGAAAAGTTAGACAATTTTTGTGATGAATTCCAGAATATAAATCATGATTAAAGCAACAATTAGTATGTATATGTCGAACATACTAGATGCACACATGCAGCAGTAACCATAATTAAAATTGGATAAGATCATGTGACAGCCCGAAACCGACGCTCCAGATGCCTCCCGTGTTTTTCAGGTAGCCGCGTTAATTAATTGTTTGTTGCATTCATCATGGCATCATTCGCATTGCATCGGCACTCCGTTGTCGTCATTTTCCAAAACTTGCATCCGTTCGTAGTTGTCGCTTCTCCCCGTTGCCTTCGTTGACCGTTCTGAGTCCAACCACACACTTGCACGCGATCGTCTTGTCTCTCGGCACAACCACCAGACCCACTTGCGTGCGTCCGAAAAACTTCCCCGAATCCGAACCGACCGGTCATGACCGATGGGTCCGGATCAACCCCGAGATACCGCAAACATCTTTGGTTCTTTGTTTAGACCAACCGGAGCCGTCCGATCACGATCGGATGACCCAAATATTGCCTCAAACTAGCCACTTCCTATAAATAGACCCGTAACCCTAGCCCTAGCCTGTCCAATCCATCCATCCCGCAGCCGCCGCCGCCGCCTCTCTCTCGCATCTCCATCGGGATCCTCCCAGATCCACCCCCTCCAACCAGCACCCGAGCCTCCACCTCTCGATCCCCGTCCATCCAACTGCCCATCGCCACCGCAGCCTCCGACCACCTCCCGTGTTTTCCGCGCCGCCCGAACTGCAGCAGCCAACCACCATCCTCGCCCACTAACCCCAGCCTCTCGTCTGCCCAAGCGCCCGAGTGCGCCCGTCCTCGCAAGCCCCCGCGCCGGTCCAACCGCGCAGCCGACCAAGCACGGCATCGATTCAGGGCCTCCTCCTTGCGCCCGCAGCCACGAGGAGAAGCTCGAGCACCTCCTCCTGTGCACCACCCTCTGCCGTCGCCAGCGAGCATCGGTAACTCGCCGGAGCCAGCGGCGGCCACCAGGACCTCCTTGCCTCGTCACCAGCGCACCCTGGCGTCTCCTGCTCCCTGCCTCGTCCGACCAGTCGCACCCGACCTCCCCTTCGACCACGCCGCCGGACGAAGCTCCAGCGACCCACCAGCGACCAGGCCTCTGCCTGCTCGCCTCTCCTTCCTTTCTCCTCACTACTGTCTCTCTCTCCATCTAATTTCTCCGTCTCTCTCGTGTTTGCCTCGAACAGGAGCTTCCCCGCCACCATGGCCAGCTCGATGAAGCTCCGTGCCGCCCCTGCCGACGTGATCCTCGCCGGATCCAGCCTCCTGCAGCCTCAGCTCGATCGGGAGAGGAGCTCCCGATCCCCTCGCCGTCCTCGTCCCGTTCCGACCTCTGCCTCGCCGCAGTCGCGCTCTGCTACGACGAGCACCGCCGCGCCAAGTTCCCCTGCTTCCTCTGCCTCCTTTGCGCCTGGACCGTGACGTCCCTGGACCGCCTCAGCCCGCGATCCAAACGGATTCCTCGAGCGCCCGCACAACCTCGTCCGCCTCTCTGCCCGCACCGCCTCATCCAGCTTCTTCCAAAGCGGGCCTTGGCCCAGGGTGAGCACCCGCTAAGTCCCGCCCCGAGCGTGTTTTATTATTCAGCGCTCGCTCCTGTCCGGCCCAGTTCCAGCAGTTTAAGCCCGTAGACGTTTTTTTTTCGTTCTGGACGAATTTGCTAATTAACCGTGGAACTGCTGTTTTACAGAATAACCCTCCATGTTCATGCATTTAATAACTCCACAATCGTGCATCGGATTAAAATGATCTATATATGTAAAATGCATAGAATTTTGTGTAGTTTCATAATATGCAACTTGCATCCATGTTAAAAATGTTTAAACCTGCTATTTGCTTTTATTTGCATAAATGCCATGCTAAAATGATTTATTTCCTAACTAAATAACCGTAGCTCCGAATTAAATGAACTTTATGTGTAAATGGTGTAGAAAAATGTGTAGAATAACATGGTGCACCTACATTTTCTGTTTAACATCAATAAAATATGATTTAGGCAGAACAGTACCAAATTCAAAAATTACATATGGGGATTTTCCGGAATTGTTATGTGTTGTTTCCGGCCTCATTTAAATTGCCTAGATAGGTAGATTAATTATGCTTCATCTCTTGCCATATTTAACAACATTTAATATTAATGAGTAGCATAAACAGGATTGAACTAAATAATTGTTGTGGAGTTTCGTCAATATGCCTCTCGCAGAAGGAAAAAAACGCATTTTTTCCGTATCCGAGAGGTACGGCCGTGCCTCTCGCGAAAGCAAAACCGTGCCTCTCGCGGAAGGGAAAAAAAAAGAAAACACATTTTTTTAACCGTTTCCGAGAGGCACGACCGTGTCTCTCGCGTAAGCAAATCCGTGCCTCTCGCGAAAGCAAAACCGTGCCTCTCGCAGAAGAAAAAAAACATGTTTTTTTTCGTTCCCGAGAGGCACGGCCGTGCCTCTCGCGAAAGTAAAACCGTGCCTCTCGCGGAAGCAAAAACGTGCCTCTCGCGAAAGCAAAACCGTGCCTCTCGCGAAAGCAAAAAATGTGCCTCTCCCGGAAGGAGTTTTTTTTTCCGTTTCCGAGAGGCACGGCCGTGCCTCTCGCGAAAGCAAAACCGTGCATCTCGCGCAAACAAAACCGTGCCTCTCATGGAAGAAAAAACGCGTTTTTTCACGCAATTTTTTTTTCGTCCAAAAACTAAGAAAGACCAGTGGAAAACCAAAAAGGCGAAAAAACCCAGAAAAAAACCGCCTAAAAAGCCGAAAACGCGCGTGGAAAAATAAAAAACAAAATCTGGAGGGAACGCCCAGAGCATGACATGTGGTGGCAGCTGAGAGCGCGCCAAGTGGCGCGCTCTCAACCCACCCCAAGTGATCGTTGGGAGGCTCCCGAAGGAGCGCTCGTTAATTAGTTTTTTTAGGGGTTAAACCAAGTTTTTATTTCTCAAACTCCACAATAAGTGGGATACAGAAAGGATCATGTGGCTCGACAAACCAAACGTGTCGACCCTGATCTAAAGAATGAGAAAACTTGGCTAACCTGTCGGCATCGCCATTAGTGGCTCTACAAGCTACAATTCAAGAAAGAAGATCTCTGATTAATCTCTGTAATGATAGCTCCATGCTCTCCACGACTTTTACTCTGAATATCATTGGCTACTTGTTTAGAATCCGACGCGAGGACGAAGTTTTGCAGCCCCAAATCTTCAGCCAAAGATAAGCTTTCCCGATAGGCTATAGTTTCAAGTGTTATGACATCAGTTATACACAGGAGTACCAGTGTCGAGCTCCCAATATAATTGCCAGAATAGTCCCGGAAAACAGCAGCTGCAGAGCCCCTGTTGTGTGTCTTAGACACTCCTGCATTGACCTGAATCTTGTAGAAGACAACGGAAGACAAAGACGTCCCATACCGCCTGTCTCCCGCTACTGTCGTACCACCTTCGATCCAACAGCAACAGATTAAACATGACACCTCCGCCAGTGCCACCGTGCATGGCATGACTTGACGTCTCCGAATAAGACGTGGTGCGTAGCATCCGCCGGTAGCGAATCCACCGGTGGCTTCACCTGCCAGCGACAAGAACTACTCGACAACTCCGAAAGAGGCACATGTGTCACCTGCCGAGCCGCATCGAACCCGATCTGTTGATGGAGGGGACGTCCCATACTGCCACCTGCCTCAGAAGGCCGTCACCACCTTGAGATCCAAACTCCGAGTCGCCCACACGACCCCGGAGTCTGCCACTGAAGAGGGGCCTCCGCCCCGATTCCGGGCACTACAGGGAGCACCCACCGTCGCGCCGTCGCCCATACAACGGCAACTGCCGCCACAATCCCGCACCAAGCGTCCTTGACGTCGGAGAAAGCTCCAGCCGCCACACGCGTCCTGCGACGTCCCCGGGCGCGGGATCCCAAGATCCGCCGCCACCGGTGCCACCACAAGGACCCACCACCTGGCCCGTCATCCCTAGTAGAGGGGACGCCGCCACCGCCATGTTCGGATCTGGGCCGGAGTCGCCGTCGGCACCACCAAGACCGGATCCGGGCCGGACGCTGCCGCCGCCACCGGCCACGCCCAGCCCCACCTTCATCCTCTGGCCATCTCAACCCGCACCACCACAAACGCCTCCACCGGGAGCCACCGCGCTGCCATGGATCGAGGAAGAGGCCGCACCACCACGGTTCTAGCGCCCTCGCCGCCTTACAACCCGGGGAGGAGGACTAGCCCTCCGCCGCCGCCGACGAGCACGGGCTCTGCCCGGCGCTGTCCCCCGGCGGCGACGGAGGGGAAGGAGGGATGGGATTGGGGCGGCTGGGGGGCTAGGGTTGCCCCCCCACCCCCCCTGATCGCCCTGGAGGGACGAGCGAGACGTGGGGGTACGTCTCGAGAAGAAAAAACCCTTATAAAATGGGAGAGATTTTCACTTCCCGGCCTCTGCACCAACTAGGGATGCATACGGCTATTTTAGTATGAGTACCAGGATAAACATGGTCCTCAGAATTTTTTAAATGAGTATGAAGATATTTCTTGATGAATGGTTCCACCACACACCAAGTTTGATCATCAATAAATGGGGAAAACCCCTGTGCATCACCTGTCAATTCTAGGAATTGAACTCGGGTCGTTAGGCTGCACAACCGCATGCACAACTACTCCTTCTAGGTGAGCCTCTCTAATTGAGTCTTTATTCACTTCGTTTCAGATGGTTTAATTCTCACGTACGTGTGCACCTAATTTTGTGTCTTCATCTCGCATCTTGACACGTGGTTTGTACATCTCTTTATTAATTCTGCATAAAATAGAAGATTGTGTCGTATTTCTATTCGAAGCAATAAATAACAATTCATATAATTATTAATAGAAATCACCTGATTATTGTATATGTGGATAATATTTTTGGTCATATCTGTACAATGCATGTCCACATCATCACTTGATGTGACGGCGGCCCAATCTTTCGATGAGAGTGGGGATTAACTATCGATTTGGTGGATTTTGCCCTTGACGACGGCTATACCGTACCCGACGATACGCCTCGACAATCACTAAACCAATCTCACCTGAACAATGAGGTTCGAGTTCCTGCAAGCAACCGAAGAACCGGCAAGATCAATGGTGAATTGCAATATGAAATTGCGGATAATAAACTGGGCACACGAAAGAGATGGTCCTCTTTGAATGCCAGAAGCATGGATTGTTTAATGCTTTCACAGAATCCAATCAATTACGTTGCAACATATTGAATGTAACTAGATTAAGTATTGATATAAAATAGTAGTCGCTTTATTCTTTGAATAGATTGACTAGAATTTGGATTGGAAAACCAAAACAAACCCTTATCATACCATACAACAGTGTACATGGAGGACTACAGAGAGAGAAAAGAAAAAAGAGCTCTATCATGTAGTGGGGAAAGAAGCTATCAGAAAAATCAAATATTACAATGAGACAGAATAAGCATCATCCATCTTTATACTAAACTATTAAACTTTCTCATAACTTAGCTAGTGGTTAATGTATGTGGTCTTTATTGATATATTATTTGATAAATTATATATACAACTAATTAACTTTTGGTATAACTAGCATCATTGACAACTAAAAACACGTTCATTTATAGTAATGCATAAATTTGTCATACAATTTATGCATTCACCATTACAAATACATTATTTGTACTACACTGAAACTATATTTTGCTATAAGAAGATGTTTGTGTTATTTAGTTTATTGTGTTTATGAAAAATAAACTATAGTGCCTTTCACCATAAATCAAAGAGCAAACCAATAATTTCACGATACTTCACCAATTTATTTATGCTCTGTGATGTATTATATCGTGTTTGTATATCTTAAAATATCTACAGAACTTGGTAGAGTGCTTTTACAATATATTGGATCTAGCAAATAACTTGAGATGCTAGAAGAATTTGTGGTTGATTCCCAACAAACACATACCCTAGCCCTTTTCTTTCACCTCTCGCAAAGAGACTAGGGGAAGCCTTCCTCCCCTCGATCTCCGCCAGCAAGCCTGTGGATTCGCCTCCCCTCCGCCGGAGGGGATTCCTAGTGCCTTGGCTCTAGCTAGTAGATAGGTAAGGTCACTAGTACAAAACAGGGCATCAGTCCACCCCTGAGAAGCCCATTAGTCCCGGTTCACTCACGAACCAGGACCCATGGGGGCATCGGTCCCGGTTCATGAGGCCAGGGCGCCGGCCGGGCCTCGTGGGGCATTGGTCCCGGTTTGTCTGACCCCTTCTGTCCCGGTTCTAGACACGAACCGGGACCAATGCGCCTCGCTCCTGGCCCACAACCATTGGTCCCGGTTTGTGGCTGGAACCGGGACTAAAGGTGACCCCTTTTGTCCCGGTTCCAGCCACGAACTGGGACCAATGCGCCTCGCTCCTGGCCCACAACCATTGGTCCCGGTTTGTGGCTGGAACCGGGACCAATGGTTGGCCTATATATAGCCCCCGCCCGCGAGCAGACCAATGCATTGCTCTGTTTTTTTGTCCGGCCGTGGGAGAGCTTTTGTGGTGCTCTAGCTCACCTCCTATGCACATGAGGTGTTCGATGAAATGCCCGAGCCACACTTAAGCTTTCTCCTCTCGAAGCTCCTTGTCCAAGCTCCATTTTCCTCAAGATTTGTCTAGGTTTGGCGGTCCGTCCTGTCCCGTCCCCGTCCTCACCGCCGTCGATCGCCCGCGCCCATCTCGGCGCCGGCAACACCGTGGTTAGCCTCTTCTTCTTATCTTCTTTCTAAAAGAAAAAAGTTCTTATTTGTGTGTTTTAATTACATGCTCTAGAGAGTTATATGTTGTTCAATAATAAGAACTATATAACGCACGCAGATGAACCGGCAATGGATGTACGGTGACCGACGCACCTCTGAGTATATTAAGGGCCTGCATAATTTTCTCGAAGCGGCTGAGGCAAACAAGCAGAATGGTTTTATGCATTGTCCATGTACTGTCTGTGAGAATACGAAGGCTTTCTCCAACTCTAAAACCCTTCACTTCCACCTGCTTGAGAAGGGTTTTATGCCACACTATAATGTTTGGACCAAGCACGGAGAAAGAGGGGTTATGATGGAAGACAACGAAGAAGAAGAGGATGATGACAACTACCCGCCCCCTGAATACGGTGATGCTGCAATGGGGGAAGCTGAAGATCAAGAGGAACCAGACGATGTGCCCGATGATGATCTTCGCCGGGTCATTGTTGATGCACAGAGAGAATGCGAAAGTGAAAGGGAGAAGTTGAAGTTCGATCGCATGTTAGAGGATCACAAAAAAGGGTTGTACCCAAATTGCGAAGATGACAACAGAAAGCTCGGTACCACACTGGAATTGCTGCAATGGAAGGCAGACAATGGTGTATCTGACAAGGGATTTAGTTCGCTGCTGAAAATAATGAAGAAGAAGCTTCCAAAGGATAACGAATTGCCCGGCAGCACGTACGAAGCAAAGAAGGTTCTATGCCCTCTAGGATTGGAGGTGCAGAAGATACATGCATGCCCTAATGACTGCATCCTCTACCGCGGTGAGTACGAGGATTTGAACGCATGCCCGGTATGCGGTGCATTGCGGTATAAGATCAGACGAGATGACCCTGGTGATGTTGAGGGCGAGCGCCCCAGGAAGAGGGTTCCTGCCAAGGTGATGTGGTATGCTCCTATAATACCACGGCTGAAATGTCTGTTCAGAAACAAAGAGCATGCCAAGTTGATGCGATGGCACAAAGAAGACCGTAAGAAAGACGGGAAGTTGAGAGCACCCGCTGACGGGTCGCAGTGGAGAAAAATCGAGAGAAGGTGGGGGGACTTTGCAGGTGACGCAAGGAACGTATGGTTTGGTTTAAGTGCAGATGGCATTAATCCTTTTGGGGAGCAGAGCAGCAATCATAGCACCTGGCCCGTGACTCTATGTATCTATAACCTTCCTCCTTGGTTGTGCATGAAGCGGAAGTTCATTATGATGCCAGTGCTCATCCAAGGCCCTAAGCAACCCGGCAATGACATTGATGTGTACCTAAGGCCATTAGTTGAAGAACTTTTACAGCTGTGGAATGGAGAAGGTGTACGTGTGTGGGATGAGCACAAACAGGAGGAATTTGACCTACATGCGTTGCTGTTTGTAACCATCAACGATTGGCCTGCTCTCAGTAACCTTTCAGGACAGACAAACAAGGGATACCACGCATGCACACACTGTTTAGATAACACCGACAGTATATATTTGGACAAATGCAGGAAGAATGTGTACCTGGGGCATCGTCGATTTCTTCCGACCAACCATCAATGTCGAAAGAAAGGAAAGCATTTCAAAGGTGAGGCAGATCACCGGAAGAAGCCCGCCCTCCGTATTGGTGATCACATACTTGATATGGTCAATGATTTACAAGTAATCTTTGGAAAGGGTCCTGGCGGACTATCTGTTCCGACTGACGATGCGGGACGTGCACCCATGTGGAAGAAGAAATCTATATTTTGGGACCTACCCTATTGGAAAGACCTAGAGGTCCGCTCTGCAATCGACGTGATGCACGTGACGAAGAATCTTTGCGTGAACCTGCTAGGCTTCTTGGGAGTGTATGGGAAGACAAAAGATACGCCGGAGGCACGGGAGGAACAGCAACGTGTGCATGAAAAAGACGGCATGCATCCAAAGCAGTTTGAAGGTCCTGCCAGCTACGCTCTTACCAAAGAAGAGAAGGAAATCTTCTTTGAATGCATGCTCAGTATGAAGGTCCCGTCTGGCTTCTCGTCGAATATAAAGGGAATAATAAATATGGCAGAGAAAAAGTTCCAGAACCTAAAGTCTCATGACTGCCACGTGATTATGACGCAACTGCTTCCGGTTGCATTGAGGGGGCTTCTACCGGAAAACGTTCGATTAGCCATTGTGAAGCTATGTGCATTCCTCAATGCAATCTCTCAGAAGGTGATCGATCCAGAAATCCTGTCAAGGTTAAGGAGTGATTTGGTGCAATGTCTTGTTAGTTTCGAGCTGGTGTTCCCACCATCTTTCTTCAATATCATGACGCACGTCCTAGTTCATCTAGTCGACGAGATTGTCGTTCTGGGCCCTGTATTTCTACACAATATGTTCCCCTTTGAGAGGTTCATGGGAGTCTTAAAGAAATATGTTCGTAACCGCGCTAGGCCAGAAGCAAGCATCTCCATGGGCCATCAAACAGAGGATGTCATTGGGTTTTGTGTTGACTTCATTCCTGACCTTAAGAAGATTGGTCTCCCTCAATCGCGGTATGAGGGGAGACTGACTGGAAAAGGCACGCTAGGAGCGGACTCAATAATATGTAGGGACGGGCATTCTTGGTCTCAAGCACACTACACAGTTCTACAGAATTCTACCTTGGTGACCCCGTATGTCGATGAACACAAGAATATTCTGCGCTCCAAACACCCGGAGCAGTGTGACGACTGGATTACATATGAACACATCAGGACTTTCGGCAGTTGGTTGCAAACACATCTCATGGGTGACAACACTATTTCTGATGAGCTGTACTCGTTGGCCAGGGGACCATCTTCGACTGTATTGACTTACAAAGGGTACGAGATAAATGGGAATACATTTTACACGATCGCCCAAGATCAAAAGAGCACCAACCAAAACAGCGGTGTCCGCTTTGATGCAGCAACCAAGAGGGGAAAGGACACATATTATGGTTACATAGTGGACATATGGGAACTTGACTATGGACATGATTTCAAGGTCCCTTTGTTTCAGTGCAAATGGGTCAATCTGTCAGGAGGCGGGGTACAGGTAGACCCACAGTACGGAATGACAACAGTGGATCTCAACAATCTTGGGTACACAGACGAACCATTCGTCCTAGCCAATGATGTGGCGCAGGTTTTCTATGTGAAGGACATGTCTACCAAACCGAGAAAAAGAAAAGATAAGGAAGCGAATACATCATACGATGAGCCAAAGCGCCACATAGTTCTTTCAGGAAAAAGAGACATCGTGGGATTGGAGGGCAAGACAGACATGTCTGAAGATTATGAAAAGTTTCATGAAATTCCTCCCTTCAAAGTCAAGGCTGACCCAAGCACCCTGTTAAACGATGAAGATTATCCATGGTTACGGCGCAATAAGCAAAGGACACAAGCGAAGAAAAAGTGAAGACTTTCTCTCCACAACTATATCATTGCAGTTACATGTGAAGAAATTAAATGCCTTTTGTAACAGATGAGTTTTCGTCCGAAACCCTGATACTTCGAAAGAGATTGTCCGTTTTGTACACGAAGTGCATCCATTTTTTGCCGTAACCCTCTCAACTTTTTAGCACATGCTATGTGGGTGAAATGATGATACCATGCCAACTTTCAACCTGTTCAGAGTTCATTTGTAGTGCTTTTCAATTTCAGGGTCATTTAGCTTAAAAAAATCAGTAAATGCATGAAAAATAGGAAATGAAGTCAGAAAGGGTTGAAAATTGATGATGTTGCTTTGAATGGTGCATTTTGAACACACAAAAAGTCTGGAGTTCAAATAAGTTCAAAAAAATGAAATCCCTTTGTAATAGATGAGTTTTCGTCCGAAACCCTGATACTTCGAAAGAGATTGTCCATTTTTACATGAAGTGCATCCAGTTTTTGCCGTAACCCTCTCAACTTTTTAGAACATGCTATGTGGGTGTAATGATGATACCATGCCAACTTTCAACCTTTTCAGAGTTCATTTGAAGTGCTTTTCAATTTCAGGGTCATTTAGCTCAAAGAATGAACTAATAGCAAAAAGAATGAAATAGAAAACCTTTATGAAACTCTAATAGCAAAAATAATGAACTAAAAATAATTAATTAAAAAATTCTGTTATGATCAACTAAAATAAAACTATAATATTCTTCAATAGCAAAAAGAATCAACTAAAAAGCTTTTATAAAACTCTAATAGCAAAAGGAATCAACTAAAAATATTTTATAAACCTCTAGTATTTATGAAACTAAAATTATATAAAATTTATGCAACTAAAGTTATTAAAGTATTTTTTGTTCAAAACATTAATAGCAAAAAGAATTTTCATAAAGAATTTTTTTAGAAACTTTAATAGCAAACTAAAATAACAAAATCTGTTTTTGGTTAAAACAGACATTTAAAATTACCTAAAAATTACCAAATTGAATATAATTATAAAACACAGTAATATTAAATAGCAGGAAAAAGAATCACTCAAAAATCTATTTTTATAGTAAAGTTATTCACAAACTAGTGATTCACACCAATTTAAAAGAATTCAAATTTAAACTATTCAAATTTGGAAACTAATGGCACTAACAGAAAGTTTATAATTTTTGTGACCTAAAAGCAAAAAGAATCACTGAAAAACTGTAAGTAGAAACAAAAGAAAATAAATAAAGCAAAAAAGAAAACAAAAAAAGTAGAAAAAAATTAAAAAAATGCCGCCTAGTGGGCCACCACGGCCTGAATACGACTAGAAACCCAACCATCTAGTTGGGCCAGGATTCAGGCCCGCAGAAGGCCCACAGGCAGAGGTGTGTGCGAGTAGGCCCGTAAGCCTGCTGTTGAGAGGAGCTCGAGAGGGCTGGCGCAGCAGCGCTTATAAACCACTCTCGAGCCCTCTCAGCTAGCGAGGTGGGACTAAACTTTTGGCCCCGGGCAGCACCACCCTTTAGTCCCGGTTGGTGGCACCAACCGGGCCCGGTTGGTGGGACCAAAGGTCTCTGCTTCCCGCCCTTTGGGCTGACGAAAAGAGACCTTTGGTCCCGGTTGGTGGCACCAACCGGGACTAAAGGGTGGCATTGGTCCCGGTTGGTGCCACCAACCGGGACCAATGCTGAGTGTATATAACCAGCACTTGTGAAATTTCACAGTTTTCATCGCCACTTCGCCTGACGACGCCGACCTCCTCGACGCCGCCAGGCTGCCCCGACGCCGTCCACCGCCCACGCCGTCGCCATCGCCAGGCCCCTGCCCCGTCGTCGCCGTCGCCATCGCCGTCGTCGTCCCCGAGCCCGTGGCCCTGGCCCGCCCCGGAGCCCACGCCCCTGCCCCGTCGTCGCCGTCGCCGTCGCCGTCGTCGTCCCCGAGCCCGCGGCCCTGCCCCGCCCCCGAGCCCACGCCCCTGCCCCGTCGTCGCCGTCGCCGTCGTCGTCGTCGTCCCCGAGCCCGCGGCAATGCCCCGCCCCCGAGCCCACGCCCCTGCCCCGCCCCCGAGCGCGCCCGGCCGCGCCCCTGCCCCGGCCCGCCCCCGCCGTCGCCGTCGCCGGCGCCCTCGCCGCCCCCGCCGTCGCCGTCACCTTCGCCGGCCGCCCCCGCTGTGAGCCGCCGCCGCCCCTGCTCTGTGCAATTTTTTTTATATATATATGTTGATTTTTTTTATATGATGAATGTTTTTGTTCATATATAATGTATATATGTATGTGGCTATATGTATGTATGGATGGATGTATATATGATGTTTTTTTGTTCATAGCATTTTTTTGTTCATATATGTATTTTTTTCATATATGTGGCTATATGTATTTTTTTGTTCATAGCATTTTTTTCCATGTATGTATGTGGCTATATGTATGTATGTCGCCGTCGCCCTCGATCTCCTACCCCCTCCCGCCCCTACCCGACAAACTCTCGAGAGGAGATCGACATGAGGGGGGACGTCGGACATATCGGGCGACCAACTCTCGAGGACACGCAAACCCTAGAAAAAAAGCGTTGTCGATCTCCTACCCCCCCTCCCCTACCTGACAAACTCTCGAGGTCAGCCAAACCCCTAGAAGAAAACTCCGGTAACTTCGACATGAGGGGGGACGTCGATCAACCCCCTCTCGCCCGACCCCAACCAAGTTAAATGAGTTAAATGAGTTAAAAGAGCGTTGTTGAGGCCACCCCAAACCCTAGAAGAGTTGTCGAGGCCACCCAAATTTACCAAGTTAAAAGAGCGTTGTCGAGGCCACCTCCCCGATAACTTCGACATGAGGGGGACGTCCGACATGACATGAGGGGGGACGTCGGACGTCGGACATGAGGGGTGAGCGTCGTTGTCGTCTACCCCCTCCTCGATAACTTCGACATGAGGGGGGACGTTGGACATGACATGAGGGGTGAGCGTCGTTGTCGTCTACCCCCTCCGGTAACATAGATAACTCCGGCAACATAGATTTATCAAGAATGCCCCCATTATGGATGTGCACAAGTTGATCCAATTTTTTTTTGATCTCATCTATATATATTCTTTATATGTCACGTTGTCTGTCAAAGTATTGAAGAAATCCATGGCTTCATCATTAGCCGGAAGTAACATGCGTATGATGCTATGAAGCTCTTCAAAGTTGTTTTGGAACGGAGTTCCGGATAGAATAATTTGCTTTTTGGTACGAATTTCAGCAAAGGCCTTCCAAATAGCGATATTCGGAAGGCTCTTGCTGAACTTCGTACCAAAAAGCTAATTAATTATCCTATCCGGGACTCCGTTCCAAAACAATTTTGGAGAGCTTCGTACCATTATGCGCCTGTTACTTCCGGCTAATGATGAAGCCTTGGTTTTCTTGAATCCTTTGACACTAGACAACGTGACATATAGAAGGGTAGATGAGATCAGGAAAAATATGGACCATTTTCTGCACATTCAGAATGGCGCCATTTTGTTAAATCCCTTAAAGGTTCAGAGAATCCCTTGTTTGACATTCATGACAGAGGCGGTCCGGACGTCGGACATTCATGAGAGAGGCAGTCCGGACGTCGGACATTCATGTTTGTATATTAATTGCCATGTTGTAATATTTGCAGAAACTATGGATCAAAGAGACTTGGAACAAGAACAGTTGTTGGGGGAGATAATCCTCGCCGGAGGTGATGCTGTCTTGTCGTTTCTCAACGACACCGATGGAACAATGGAGGAGGAAGGACATGATCATGATGGCTCCGGTGACATGATCATGATGGCTCCGGAGGTGCTGACTAGCTAATTGATGCATTAATTGTTTTGGTATGTACATATATATATTAACTCTTCTTTCTTCTTTTATAGCCCTCCGGATCGAGCCAAACTTCGGTAACGAGACGAGGCCCGAAGAAGAGGTTGCGCAAGGATGAAAGGTTCACGATCACAGCACTCGCGGACGATGGCCTACCGATTGAACCCAAGCGGACCAAAGACGCATTTTCTGCTCAGTGCGGAGCTATTGTTAGGGACAACATCCCGATCAGCATCAAGCAATGGAATAAGCCTAAGGACGATGCCCCTAAAGGTGATTATGTCACCGATAGACAGAAAGATGATCTTTGGACCTTGCTGAAGGCAAATTTCACCCTACCGCCAGAGGAGGATCCGAATAAGCCCGTTATAGAGCCACTGGTCAAGGCGTGTGCTCTTAAGAAGATGGCAGATCTATTCAGGAGGTGGAAGAAGGAGTTGAAATCAAAGTTTGTCGACAAAGGTGAGACTCCAGAATTCATCGGCCGATTTGAGAAGATAAGAGATCACTGGCCCGCATTTGTGGCCTACAAGACATCAGACAAGAGTAAGAAAATGTCAGAGACAAACAAGAACAACGCTGCAAAGAAGCAGTATCACCATCACACGGGGTCAGGTGGCTACCTCAAAGCCCGGCCGTTGTGGGACAAAGC
Source organism: Elymus sibiricus (assembly GCA_039707655.1). Lineage (NCBI taxonomy): Eukaryota > Viridiplantae > Streptophyta > Magnoliopsida > Poales > Poaceae > Elymus > Elymus sibiricus. Next base: position 470,207,589 of record CM077666.1, read on the forward strand.
TGAGAATGACCTGATTGCTAAAGGGGTCGAACCAGAGACATTGAACTGGCCAGACCGTTCAAGGACTTGGTTCTTCGGGGTTGGGGGAACTTTGGACCCTGAAACAGGGAAGTGCCGTTGGACGGACGAGCAACTTGCAATACCCGTCACGAAGCTTCAGAAGTATATCACCGCAGCGCAGGAAGGGACGTTCATTCCCGACAGAGAGAAGGACGAGCTGACTGAGGCCCTAGGGAATGCTGAGCACCCTGGACGAACACGAGGCACACCAGGCTCCGTTCCGTGGAAGTTTGGGTTTCCCGACGCAGGCGGTTACAGAAGCCGGGAGAGAAAGAGGAAAGCGGAGCTGAGCGACATGCAGAAGATGAGTGCAAGACTACAAAAGCTAGAGGAAGCTGAGAGCCAGCGAGCTGCCGGCCAACTATCTCAGCGGCACGAAGCTACCCCAGAAGCTACCCCGCCATCTCAGCGGAGAAGCAGCGTGGCTTCCACGGAGCCCGTTCAGACTGACTTCACGGAGCCTATCTACCCCGTGGATACTATCACGGAGGCTCAAAATTGCGAGCTTATGACGAAATGCCATAACCTCACTTTCAAGGCGGCTCTCGGCTCTGTTGCACCTCCTCAACCCAACGGAACTTTTCACTGCCTTACGATTCCACATGGCTATGCTGTTGTGATGGTGGATGAAGTAATGAAGGGATTTGAGGAGCTCGAGCTTTACCACTCTACAGGTGAAGGGGAGAATCAGCTGGTTCGTGCTCTGAGGAGTACATGTCTATGGCAGAAGGAGTACATCAAGCTTCCAAACTGGACGCCTCCGCCTCCTCCTCCTCCTCCGGTGAGTCAGGGCACTCCGCCTCCTCCTCCTCCTCCTCCGGCGAGTGATCAGGGCACTCCGCCTCCTTCTCCGCCTCCTCAGCAACGACGGAAGAGAGACGCCGCCGCTCCGGCGGCTAGCAGTACAAGCAGAGGCGGGAGGCAATTCAGATACGGTCCATGTCTCAAGCCTGTGGAAAAGTTACCATATGAGAGGACCGAGCAGGAAAACGAGGACATATGTTGTACCCAAGTGAGGGACCATTTTGCAAAGAAAACTCCACCTCCGAAGGAGAAGCTAGATCCGATGAAAGTGAAGCGCACTATCGATGCCCTGAAGCGACCACCACCGCCTCCGCCGGATTCCAACTATGACCGCATAATTACTAAGACACATGCTAAAGCGCAGCAGTCGGGAAGTACTTCCAGTGCTGCAAGAGCGAAAAAACGAAGAAGTGGGAAAACAATTCCCCAGCTCGGCGAACAGGAGAAGCAATCGTGCCCCCCGCTCAAGGTGTCTAGCGATATCGCTAATCATCCGGTGCTACTGCCCGGTACCACTCTTGATGATTACCCGCCTAATGATGTACAGTTTGAAACGGCTGAGGTAGTAGACGTCTTTAGATACGAGCATGGGAAGCCTCTCGTCAAACCTGATCATCCTCATCTAACAACGATGATGCAAAAATTGCATGACTGGTACATGGAAACCTGCAGGAAGTCTGGGAAAGACAGTTTGTTAGTCGGAATTAAAAAAGAGCATGACTTCCCTGGAGTCGACCTGCTGCCTATTGAATTTGTGGAGTTATTTCAATTATACAATCAAAAGGCCCTCGACAAACAACTCATGACTTGCTACTGTCTGTAAGTATTACTTCTATAATTAAGTCTCTAGCTCAGCTCGTTCATTGCATGTATATATAATTATCCTCACTATATTATGCAGATTGAAGATGGTCGAATGCCAAAAAATAGGAATCTTCGACGTTGGGTTCATTAGCCCAAATACCGTAAATGAATGGTCGGTACGAAAGGCGGCTGAAGATACCGAGAACAACTTACTACAAACGTTCCTTAAACATCAAAACAAAAGGGAAATACTCTTTCCTTACAACTTCAAGTGAGTGTTACTGTCTTCTGCATATTCGGTTCCGCTTACTCGTGGTTAAGTAATGTAATTGATGAGTTATGCGTGCGCAGCTTCCACTATATTCTGCTATCCATTAACCTTGACGGGGCATTAGTAACTGTCTTAGACTCGCTCCGTAAAGATCCCAAGTATTATGCAGACATGACTGCAATGCTCCAGAAGTAAGTTCAATCAATACCGGGACCATATCGGCAACTTTCGTTCATTTCCTGATATCAAGTAATCATTTTCTTTGCCTGCCAGGGTTTGGAAAACGTTCACCGCTAAGGTTCCGGGTCTAAAGAAGGAGCTGCGATTTACACACCCCAAAGTAAGTAGTACTAGCTAGTTCCGCACATCTCTCATTGATTCTAGTTTCATCAATACCATTATCATGCTTGCTTATCAGTTTGATTGAACTCTATTCTCGTAAAGTGCTTGTTGCAGGCACCCAACACTCATTTATGTGGATACTACGTATGCGAGTTCATTCGCTACTATACCTCTGAACGGGCCTCCTCTGAGAAACAATTTGAAGTATGTAAACAATATTCACAATTTTATTTTATATATTACCATCAATTGTGTTGAGTTTCATTCATATATATGTATTGACCCCTTCTTTAAATTAGATCTGGCAGATGCGGGATGAACTCCTACCACATGATCGCATACGAGCAATTCAAGAGGAATTGGCGGGATTCTTTCTTGACCACGTCATACCTGAACAAGGAGAATACCATGTGAAATTGAAATTGTTGTAAGGGATGTTATATATTGTACATATGTAGCAGCGTCGGATAGATATACGAAAACTTGTTGTTCGACCAAGCACGAAGAAAGAGATGTCACTTCTCTCTATATATGTTCATGACGATCTTGTGTAATTAATGGTTTCCTTTATTTGCTTACTAGCTAGCGTCGAGTTCTCTCTATATGTGTAGTAGCTAGCGTCGACCAAGCACGGAAAAAGAGAGGTCACTTCTCTCTATTAGCTCGCTAACACAATATGAAACCCCTAAATTAACCCTCCAAAACCCCAAAACCCCCCCTTCCAAAAAAAAAAAACCCAGCGACTGCGAGCTGCTGACGCGTGGCCGCCTTTTGGTCCCGGTTGGTGTTACCAACCGGGACCAAAGGTGGAGCCTTTAGTCCCGGTTGGTAACACCAACCGGGACTAAAGGTCCTCCCTCCCCCGCCCCAGGCAGCGCCACGTGGAGGGCCTTTGGTCCGCGAGTTCCTGCAATGCATGTCCACATCATCACTTGATGTGACGGCGGCCCAATCTTTCGATGAGAGTGGGGATTAACTATCGATTTGGTGGATTTTGCCCTTGACGACGGCTATACTGTACCCGACGATACGACTCGACAATCACTAAACCAATCTCACCTGAACAATGAGGTTCGAGTTCCTGCAAGCAACCGAAGAACCGGCAAGATCAATGGTGAATTGCAATATGAAATTGCGGATAATAAACTGGGCACACGAAAGAGATGGTCCTCTTTGAATGCCAGAAGCATGGATTGTTTAATGCTTTCACAGAATCCAATCAATTACGTTGCAACATATTGAATGTAACTAGATTAAGTATTGATATAAAATAGTAGTCGCTTTATTCTTTGAATAGATTGACTAGAATTTGGATTGGAAAACCAAAACAAACCCTTATCATACCATACCACAGTGTACATGGAGGACTACAGAGAGAGAAAAGAAAAAAGAGCTCTATCATGTAGCGGGGAAAGAAGCTATCAGAAAAATCAAATATTACAATGAGACAGAATAAGCATCATCCATCTTTATACTAAACTATTAAACTTTCTCATAACTTAGCTAGTGGTTAATGTATGTGGTCTTTATTGATATATTATTTGATAAATTATATATACAACTAATTAACTTTTGGTATAACTAGCATCATTGACAACTAAAAACACGTTCATTTATAGTAATGCATAAATTTGTCATACAATTTATGCATTCACCATTACAAATACATTATTTGTACTACACTGAAACTATATTTTGCTATAAGAAGATGTTTGTGTTATTTAGTTTATTGTGTTTATGAAAAATAAACTATAGTGCCTTTCACCATAAATCAAAGAGCAAACCAATAATTTCACGATACTTCACCAATTTATTTATGCTCTGTGATGTATTATATCGTGTTTGTATATCTTAAAATATCTACAGAACTTGGTAGAGTGCTTTTACAATATATTGGATCTAGCAAATAACTTGAGATGCTAGAAGAATTTGTGGTTGATTCCCAACAAACACATACCCTAGCCCTTTTCTTTCACCTCTCGCAAAGAGACTAGGGGAAGCCTTCCTCCCCTCGATCTCCGCCAGCAAGCCTGTGGATTCGCCTCCCCTCCGCCGGAGGGGATTCCTAGTGCCTTGGCTCTAGCTAGTAGATAGGTAAGGTTTTAGTGCTCGTATGGGTGGCACTCGGACAGATGGTGGCGCTTTTTCTTTGAGTCAGCTTTCCGCGCTCCGATCATCCTCAACTTCGTTGGTCCGGATGAATTGGACGAAGCTCCGGTGTAGATTCGCACCAGTTCCTCGGTGCAGCGAGGTTAGGGTTTCTCGCTGTGCATATGCAACAATGCGGTTTGGTGTCAGGTTCTTCTGAACAATTCAAGGATTCAGCGACGACTACGTCTATGGGGCACAGGTCCTTAGGGGCACGTGGACGAAGACTTTTCGGCTATCATCGACAAGGTCAGACCGGCTCCGGTATGAGAGCGGCGATAGCGGCGCATCGGCGACTCGTTCTGGTGACAACAATGGTCGTTGGGTGGTCCATGGACCTCGATGTAATTTTTATTATGTTTAAGATTCTTTGTAATTCCGGTGAATCTTTATAATAGATCTGATCCTTTTCGTGAAATAAATAAATGAATAACTTGAGATGCATGGAGTTCAAGAATATGAATTCTAGGCATACCTAAAATGATATTTTGTAAAGTGCATGAAGTGTTAGTTTCCGTAAAAAAATTTAGTAGGTTCTATTATGAAGTCAGTGTTGAAAAGTTAGACAATTTTTGTGATGAATTCCAGAATATAAATCATGATTAAAGCAACAATTAGTATGTATATGTCGAACATACTAGATGCACACATGCAGCAGTAACCATAATTAAAATTGGATAAGATCATGTGACAGCCCGAAACCGACGCTCCAGATGCCTCCCGTGTTTTTCAGGTAGCCGCGTTAATTAATTGTTTGTTGCATTCATCATGGCATCATTCGCATTGCATCGGCACTCCGTTGTCGTCATTTTCCAAAACTTGCATCCGTTCGTAGTTGTCGCTTCTCCCCGTTGCCTTCGTTGACCGTTCTGAGTCCAACCACACACTTGCACGCGATCGTCTTGTCTCTCGGCACAACCACCAGACCCACTTGCGTGCGTCCGAAAAACTTCCCCGAATCCGAACCGACCGGTCATGACCGATGGGTCCGGATCAACCCCGAGATACCGCAAACATCTTTGGTTCTTTGTTTAGACCAACCGGAGCCGTCCGATCACGATCGGATGACCCAAATATTGCCTCAAACTAGCCACTTCCTATAAATAGACCCGTAACCCTAGCCCTAGCCTGTCCAATCCATCCATCCCGCAGCCGCCGCCGCCGCCTCTCTCTCGCATCTCCATCGGGATCCTCCCAGATCCACCCCCTCCAACCAGCACCCGAGCCTCCACCTCTCGATCCCCGTCCATCCAACTGCCCATCGCCACCGCAGCCTCCGACCACCTCCCGTGTTTTCCGCGCCGCCCGAACTGCAGCAGCCAACCACCATCCTCGCCCACTAACACCAGCCTCTCCTCTGCCCAAGCGCCCGAGTGCGCCCGTCCTCGCAAGCCCCCGCGCCGGTCCAACCACGCAGCCGACCAAGCACGACATCGATTCAGGGCCTCCTCCTTGCGCCCGCAGCCACGAGGAGAAGCTCGAGCACCTCCTCCTGTGCACCACCCTCTGCCGTCGCCAGCGAGCATCGGTAGCTCGCCGGAGCCAGCGGCGGCCACCAGGACCTCCTTGCCTCGTCACCAGCGCACCCTGGCGTCTCCTGCTCCCTGCCTCGTCCGACCAGTCGCACCCGACCTCCCCTTCGACCACGCCGCCGGACGAAGCTCCAGCAACCCACCAGCGACCAGGCCTCTGCCTCCTCCCCTCTCCTTCCTTTCTCCTCACTACTGTCTCTCTCTCCATCTAATTTCTCCGTCTCTCTCGTGTTTGCCTCGAACAGGAGCTTCCCCGCCACCATGGCCAGCTCGATGAAGCTCCGTGCCGCCCCTGCCGACGTGATCCTCGCCGGATCCAGCCTCCTGCAGCCTCAGCTCGATCGGGAGAGGAGCTCCCGATCCCCTCGCCGTCCTCGTCCCGTTCCGACCTCTGCCTCGCCGCAGTCGCGCTCTGCTACGACGAGCACCGCCGCGCCAAGTTCCCCTGCTTCCTCTGCCTCCTTTGCGCCTGGACCGTGACGTCCCTGGACCGCCTCAGCCCGCGATCCAAACGGATTCCTCGAGCGCCCGCACAACCTCGTCCGCCTCTCTGCCCGCACCGCCTCATCCAGCTTCTTCCAAAGCGGGCCTTGGCCCAGGGTGAGCACCCGCTAAGTCCCGCCCCGAGCGTGTTTTATTATTCAGCGCTCGCTCCTGTCCGGCCCAGTTCCAGCAGTTTAAGCCCGTAGACGTTTTTTTTTCGTTCTGGACGAATTTGCTAATTAACCGTGGAACTGCTGTTTTACAGAATAACCCTCCATGTTCATGCATTTAATAACTCCACAATCGTGCATCGGATTAAAATGATCTATATATGTAAAATGCATAGAATTTTGTGTAGTTTCATAATATGCAACTTGCATCCATGTTAAAAATGTTAAACCTGCTATTTGCTTTTATTTGCATAAATGCCATGCTAAAATGATTTATTTCCTAACTAAATAACCATAGCTCCGAATTAAATGAACTTTATGTGTAAATGGTGTAGAAAAATGTGTAGAATAACATGGTGCACCTACATTTTCTGTTTAACAACAATAAAATATGATTTAGGCAGAACAGTACCAAATTCAAAAATTACATATGGGGATTTTCCGGAATTGTTATGTGTTGTTTCCGGCCTCATTTAAATTGCCTAGATAGGTAGATTAATTATGCTTCATCTCTTGCCATATTTAACAACATTTAATATTGATGAGTAGCATAAACGGGATTGAACTAAATAATTGTTGTGGAGTTTCGTCAATATGCAACTCGTTGCATATTGAGCTTCACTTAATGTGTAGTATTTGACTATTGCATTTGCCATGCCATGCCTATTGAAACCGGACATGCATCATACTTGGTTGTGCATCATGCCATGTTTGTGATTGCTCATTTACCATGTTGTTTGCTTCTTTCCGGTTGTGCTTCTTCTCGATAGTTCCCGGTAACGTTTCGGAGTGAGGATTCGTTCGACTACGCTTGTTCGACTACTTCATGGATTCGATCTTCTTCCTAGCTGGATTTCAGGCAAGATGATCATGACCTTGGATATCTCTACTATCTTTGCTTGCTAGTTGTCTCGTTGCTATCGCTATGTCGCGCTTCCTACCACATATATGTCAGCCTCCCATATGCCATGAAACAACCTCTAACTACCCTACCCAGCAAACCATTGTTTGACTATGTTACCGCTTTGCTCAGCCCCTCTTATAGCTTTTTAGTTGCAGGTGCAGTGCAGGTTGTTCCATGTTGGGACATGGATATGTTGGGATATCACAATATCTCTTATTTAATTAATGCATCTATATACTTGGTTGTGTGTGGAAGGCTCGACCTTTTGCCTAGTGTTTTGTTCCACTCATGCCGCCCTAGTTTCCGTAATACCGGTGTTATGTTCCTTGATGAGCGCTTCTAACACATGTGAGGCATATGGGAACCCCCCTGATCACTTGTTTTAGGATAAGACTTCTCCAGCAAGGCCCAACATTGGTTTTAACATTTGCCAACATGAACCTAATAATTAATTGCATAGAGGGTCGCCACCTCGGGGACTCTTTTAATTCTAACATAACTCGGGCCAGCGGCAAAACACAACCGTTGGTCCACCTACCTAGCAGTCAGTGGAGCCGCCTCGGGGCAAATCGGGTTCTTTTGGCTACCGTCCACTATGCATAGACGGATGATGCCCGTAGATAGAGAGCGCGCGGCTCTAGACACGGATCTGGCTCACCGGGAGGTCTTGCTGGTTTAGTTTTGCCTGTTACAAGTTGCTTGTCCACCGGGATTCCTTATCGTAAGCATCGTGTTATCATGGTGTGAGGATGTTCTATCGGATGCGTGTGGTAATTTATAATGGACTACTTGGAGCACCCCTGCAGGGTTAAATCTTTCGCGAAGCCGTGCCCGCGGTTATGTGGCGACTTGGAAATTTATAACCTCCGGTTGTAGAGAACTTGACACTAATTCTAATTAAAATACACCAACTGCGTGCGTAACCGTGATCGTCTCTTTTTGAGGGAGTTCGGGAAGAGAACACGGTGGGGTTATGTTTGACTCATAAGTAGGTGTTTAGGATCACTTCTTGATCATTATTAGTTTGCGACCGTTATGCGTAGTTTACTCTTCTTATCCTTGTACTCGTAAGTTAGCCACCATACAATGCTTAGTGCTTGCTGCAACCTCACCACTTTACCCTTCCATACCCATTTAAGATTTGATAGTCTTGCTACCCATGGTTATGGGATTGCTGAGTCCTCGTGGCTCACAGATTACTACAACAATTGTTGCAGGTACATGTAAAGCGATGATTTGACGTGAGAGCGATGCTTGTTCTATTTGGAGTTCTTCTTCTGCTTCTCCTTCTTCGTCGATCATAGGATGGTGTAACACCCCCATGTATTAGCAACAGTAATCACCCTTTTGATAATGCCAAGTCACCATGATTAACAGTGCTTGATCATCAAATCATATCTCATTTCAAATTCCAATTCAAATATAAAGTGAAAATAAAAGTTGTTCAGATTTGAAAAACTAAAGTGTTCATAATATTGCAAATAATCCAGAGGCAATTATAAAAATATAATCAACATTAATTGAATTAGTTAAATGACCCTAACATCCTAAAACAGAACCAAAACAGCCATGTTTAATCCCTTTTAAATTATTAAAAATGCAAATGGAATCCTTTTATCTCCAAACCATTTTCTGGCAGTGGGATGAATTACACTGTATTTAAATGGGCAGGATTCATATTTTACAAAATTGTATTGGAGCTAAAAGAAAATAGAAAACAGAAACTAAAAACAGAAAACAGAAAAAGGAAAGAAGAAAAGGAAAAAAGGCCACGCTGCTGGGCTCTAGTCAAACCAGCCGGCCCAGCCCACCTAGCCTCTTCCCCTACCCCGCACTGCTCACCCGCCTCGCTCGCTGTCGTCTCCACGCGTGCGCGCGCGCACCCGCAACCCGGCCCCCCTCCCTCGCTGCTCGACAGCGAGCCGCCCACGCTCGCCCCTGCCCGTTTAACCTCTCCCGCACCCCTCTGGCTAGCCCTAGCATTTCTCCCCCTCTCCCCTAATTCTCTTCCACCTCTCCCGAAAGGCGCCATGGCGTCGCCGCCGTAAAGCACGCGGCCGCCAAGCTCCCTCCGTCGTCTCTCCGTGTCAGATCGGACCGCCAGCGACCGCTACTTCCTCCCCAGCCCTTCATTCGAGCCGGGAAGCCTCAACGACGCCGCCATCTTCTTCTCCTTCCTCGGATCGCCGCCGCCGTTCGTCGTCGTCTCCGGCCACGTCGAGCCTCCCCCGAGCCCGTTACGCACACCTACAGGCTCGCCGTGAGCATCTCCGCATTTCCCCTCGCCTCTCTCTCTCTCTCGTTTGTCCCGTAGCTACCGCCTCCCATCGAGCCCGAGCTCTCCACCGCGGAGCTCGTCGCCGGCAGCCGTCCGGTGACCATATGGTCCCGCGCTGGAGTCCATCGACTTCGCGCGCGCACGGAGAGCTAACTATTTAGTTGCTCGCTAGCGTTGCGTTTTCGCCGTGTTTCGCCGACGCCCGAACTCCGGCCGCCGTTTGCGAGCTCGTCGCCGTCACCGCACACCGCCTCCGGCCACGGCACCGCCGCCATTCGACGCACCTCGCTCTCCTCTTTCGAACGCGCCGCCGCACGGCCTCGGGGCCCCCTTGTAGGCGAAATCCGACCGCTGCCCGCCGCGCGCCGCCGCGCGAGACGCTCGCCGGCGTGATTCCAGCACGTCGCCGGTCGCCGCCGACGTGGCACACCCGGTGCCACTGACCACGGGCCCCGGTTGACCAGTTGACCGGGTCAACCGCTGACTGGACCGGCCCGTGTCACTGACATGTGGGTTCCGCCATATTAAAATGATTTTTATAAATAAATAAAACGTTAATTAATCGGTTAATTAATTAATTAGTTAATTAGTCACTGACATGTGGGTCCCGCGATTAATTAAGCCAGTTTAAATTTAAATAAAAATTAATTAGTCACTGACAGTGCGGGCCCACCTATTAATTAACTTAATTAGATTAAATAAACTCTGTTTAATTAGCACAGTCACTGACCAGTGGGACCCACTGGTCAGGTTTGACTGGTCAGTCGGTCTGTTGACTGCTGACGTCACTCCCACGTCACGATGACGTCACCCTTCACTGTTTCGGATAATTCGGATTTAAATAATTAAAACAATTCCAGAAAATGATTAAAACTTTGAAAAATCATATAAAATAAACCGTAACTCGGATGAAAATAATTTATATATGAAAAATAATCAGAAAAATATGTAGAATCCGAATATGCCACCCACATACCTGCCACACCCCTCTAACATACCGAACATGAAACTTTTTGCCCGATTTCGATAGATGAATAGTACATGACATTAATAAAATAATTCCAAATAAATTCCTAAATTAACTAAAACATTTGGATAGGCAATATATCACACCTGCATATCATTTAGGCATGTCATGCATCGCTATTGCATTTTTGCCGTGAATTTATTGTTTCTTCCCCCTCCTTCTCTCCCGATAGACACCGAGACCACCGCCGACGCAGCTGAGTACGACTACGCTCCGGACGAGCAGCCTTCCGACGACCAGCCCCTCTCAGCAGAGCTTCTAGGCAAGCAACCCCCCCTTGACGCATGCCTATATCACCTATTCTCTCTCCCTCCTGCTTGCATTAGAATTTGCTACTGCTATTGTTTTATCCTATTCTGATGCATAGCCTGCCCTTGTAACTGTTATTGATACCTGCCTGCTATCCGAGATGCTTAGTATAGGTTGGATGGTAAACCATCTGTGGCCCCTCTCCCTTGAAGTAGTTGCCCCGCTTTAGTACCTGTGCCCCGATCAGTGTGATCGAACGGGCGGAGAATAGCACATCACCGCACACCCCTTAAGTTGCTCGTCTCTGCAGAGCTGGCATCGAGTGCCGAGGGTGATACCTCTTATATCACTTCCGATGATGCCTCTGTAGAATAGCTATCCGGATGTGGGTTACCGAGGGTGATTCCTCTTTCATCACTTCCGATTAAGCTTCCGTCGTGCAACTTCCCGAGTGGGAAACCATCGACGGTGATTCCTCGGATTCCTTCTCGATACTTTGGACACACGGTTACTTTGACCTTGTCGTAGGCGGGTCGACCCCGAGGGGTACCCGCTGGGAAATGTGAAGTCGGGCTTGCCAGGAGGGCACCCGCGAGAGATTATTGTGGCGGAACGACAGGGCAGGCGGAGACCACCCTGATCGTGATCCGTGTGTTACTAAGTCGGAGCGACAGGTAGTCTGATCGTCTCTGCGAGTTACTAAATACGCCTAACGGATTTGGGTATTTGATCTGAGTGGGTCGTTGGCCCTATACGCACTACCACCACGTGGGATAATGGTTATGGGACCCTCTACGTCGTATGTATCAGCCGAAAGCTCTTCAGACGTCACAGCTCAGAGATGCGGCCTGATTGTTGGGGTGGGCTGGTTACATCACTGGTGTATTCAGTGTCGCGCCTGGGTCCCGACCAGCCACGCAACGTGCAGGAGTGCAAAGGGCGATGGCCCAAGACCCCTTCGCACTTAGGATTTAGACCGGCGTGTTGACCTCTCTGCTGAGCCTAGGTAGGACTACGTCGTGTCGATTACCCGAGGCCAGGCATTACCCAGCAAGTGTGTCCGGCCAGATGTAATCGAGCGTGCTGGGTAACAGTAGTGCACCCCTGCAGGGAAGTTATCTATTTGAATAGCCGTGTCCACGGTAACAGGACGCTCAGTGTTGTATCCCGATCTACCACTATTTGAACTGGATACATGTTAATTAATTATAAGCTCCGGAATCACTTTCTCGCAAGGAGTCGAGGAAGGATCTCTGGGCTTTGCTTCAACATGCTTGTTAATTTATAATATGCTAATCTGCTCTCTTCTAATGCTGCAAGATTGCTTCAAGATGCTAGTCTTCGATAGGCTAGGCTTCTCCCCCTCTATTCTGGAATTCTGCAGTTCAGTCCAAAGATATAGCCCCATTCCTTTGAAACCAATGCATAATTAGTATAGTTCTGATATCAGTCTTGCGAGTACTTTGGATGAGTACTCACGGTTGCTTTGCTACTTCTTTTTCCCCATACCCGATACTTGCGACCAGATGGCGGAGCCCCGGAGCCAGACGCCACCGCAGGAGCTTACTACCAGGAGAGTCCTGGAGGCACGTACTACTGGGTTGAGCCAGCCAACCAGGAGTAGATTCGGAGGCTCCCAGGCAGGAGGCCTGCGCCTTTTCGATCAGTGTCGTTGTTATGCTAGCCTTCTTAAGGCAAACTTGTTCCCCTTTTATGTCTGTACTCAGATATTATGTTGTTTCCGCTGACGCTTGATCGCAAGCTTATGTATTCGAGCCCTCGAGGCCCCTGGCTTGTATTATAAAGCTTGTATGACTTTTATTTGTGTTTAGAGTTGTGTTGTGATATCTTCAAGTGAGTCCCTAGGCTTGATCGTGTGCAGTTGCGTGTATGGTTAGTGCACGATTAAGTCGGGGGCGTCACAAGTTGGTATCAGAGCTGACTGCCTGTAGGAAGCCCCCTTCCGATTCCTTGGTCGAAGTTGAGTCTAGACATTGAAAAACTATCTTTCTAACATGGCTGTGTGGCTTACGGGCCCACGTCGCCAAATGGGTGGTATTAGGATCTTTTATTCATCTTCCTTACTCTGGGACTCTGATCTCTCATCTTTTCGGGTTAAATGATTTTGCTAACTCTGACTCTAGGTTCTCATGATCACATCCACCCGGAGACCGGATTGTCTGCAGTTGTTTCTTGCATACCTGATACTTGATTCACTCACTGTCATTTGACACTTTTGATAATAGCAATGCCATCCTTGCCCTCCTTCCAATACAGACTTGGTCATGTTTTGACTATACCTTGTCTCTTTATCACATTTTTCCTTTACATTGGTCTGTTTAACCTTTCAAATAAATTAATATGATCTAAGCGGTGATAAATCCCTGCTTATGTAAACACCTCGGTGTACAACTCAGTCAGAAAAACCCTGCTACCATTGCTGTTAACCCAGAAAGAGTTCAGGCTATTCTTGACTGGACTCCGCCGAAGAATGTCAAGAAAGTCAGAAGTTTTCTCGGTCTCGCTAGCTATTGCCGCCGTTTCGTCGAGAACTTCTCCAAGATTGCTAAGCCACTGACTGATTTGCTTCACAATGGCGTTAAGTTTGAGTGGACGGACAAGTGCCAGGAAAGTTTCAGACACTCAAAGACAAGCTGACATCTGCCCCAGTGCTTGCTCCTCCAGATACTCGCAAGGACTTTGTGATATATTGCAACGCATCCCGTCAAGGATTAGGTTGTGTCCTAATGCAAGAGCGCAAAGTGATTGCTTATGGCTCTCGTCAGTTGCGTCCTCACGAAGATAAGTATCCCACACATGATCTCGAGTTAGCAGCAGTTATTTGTGCTCTGAAGCTGTGCGACATTACCTTCTTGGTAATCGTTGCGAGATATACACGGACCACCAAAGTCTGAAGTATCTGTATACTCAACCAGATTTGAACCTCCGTCAACAAAGATGGCTCGAGACAATAGCTGACTATGACATGGATATTTCTTATACCCCTGGCAAGGCTAATGTGATGGCCGATGCTTTGAGTCGCAAGTCTTATTGCAACAACCTCATGGTTCAGCAAGCACAACCCCTTCTCCATGAAGAACTTCGCAAGTTGAACCTTCACATTGTCCCACAGGGTCATCTCAATACCCTGGTTGTTGAACCAGACCTCGATGACCTCATCAAGCATATACAGAAAGCTAACTCCGAGGTCGAGAAAATTAAGCGCGATATCAAAAGGGGAAAGCCCTTATTCTTCACTATTGATGCTGATGGCGCCTTGTTCTACAAAAATCGCTTAGTGGTTCCCAGAAAGGACAATCTGGATCTAACCCCGCGTGTCATGAAAGAAGCACATGATACACCTCTTTCAATTGACCCTGGTAGTACCAAGATGTACCAAGACATTCGACAGAGATATTGGTGGCCTGATATGAAGCGAGACATTGCTCGCTATGTTGCTGAGTGTGACGTTTGCCGTCGCATCAAGGCAGAACATCAAAGGCCTGCTGTAACTCTGCAACCCCTTGATATTCCTGAATGGAAATGGGACAAAGTCGAAATGGATTTCATTACTGGTTTCCCCAGATCACAGAAGGGTCATGATGCTATATTTGTCGTCATTGACCGATTCTCCAAGGTTGCTCACTTTCTGCCAGTCAAGGAGACAATCACTGCTAGTCAGTTAGTAGACTTGTATGTTTCCAGAATTGTGTCACTCCACGGTATTCCGTTGGAGATCAGTTCAGACCGTGGCAGCCTCTTTACCTCAAGGTTTTGGAACAGTTTCCAAGAAGCTATGGGAACTCACCTGTCCTTCAGCACCGCTTTTCACCCCCAGTCCCAGGGACAAGTTGAACGAGTCAATCAAGTGCTTGAAGATATGCTTCGAGCTTGTGTCATCTCATTCGGTAAGAAATGGGAGGAATCTCTCCCATATGCTGAATTCTCATACAACAATAGCTATCAAGCTAGCTTGAAGATGGCCCCATTTGAAGTTCTCTATCGACGTAAGTACCGAACCCCTCTGAATTGGTCAGAAACTGGGGAACGGCCACTCTTCGGTCCGGACATTATTCAACAAGCTGAAGAACAAGTCCGCATTGTCCGTGAACATTTGAAAGCTGCTCAGTCTCGTCAGAAGAGCAACTATGACCGCAAACACCAGGTAATGGTCTATCAACCTGGCGAGCAAGCTTACCTTCGCGTCACCCCGATGAAGGGCACTCATCGATTTGGAATTAAGGGCAAGTTAATTCCTCGCTACATTGGCCCGTTCCGCATTCTCGCAAGACGAGGAGAAGTGGCATATCAATTGGAATTGCCGCCGAACCTTTCTCAAGTTCATGATGTCTTCCACGTGTCGCAACTCCGTCGCTGCTTCAAGGATCCTATCCGAGCAGTGGATAATGAAATGCTTGAATTGCAAGAGGATCTTTCTTATCAAGAGTATCCGATCCGCATTCTTGATCAAGCTGAACGTCGAACTCGTCAGAAGGCAATCAAGTTCCTTAAAGTTCAGTGGTCGAATCATTCTGAAGATGAAGCCACTTGGGAACGCGAAGATCGTCTTCGTGAAGAATATCCCGCTCTCTTTCAGCCTACCTCTTAATTCTCGGGACGAGAATTTCTTTTAGAGGAGGAGAATTGTAACACCCCCATGAATTAGCAACAGTAATCACCCTTTTGATAATGCCAAGTCACCATGATTAACAGTGCTTGATCATCATTTAAATCATATCTCATTTCAAATTCCAATTCAAATTGAAATTCAAATATAAAGTGAAAATAAAAGTTGTTCAGATTTGAAAAACTAAAGTGTTCATAATATTGCAAATAATCCAGAGGCAATTATAAAAATATAATCAACATTAATTGAATTAGTTAAATGACCCTAACATCCTAAAACAGAACCAAAACAGCCATGTTTAATCCCTTTTTAATTATTAAAAATGCAAATGGAATCCTTTTATCTCCAAACCATTTTCTGGCAGTGGGATGAATTACACTGTATTTAAATGGGCATGATTCATATTTTACAAAATTGTATTGGAGCTAAAAGAAAATAGAAAACAGAAACTAAAAACAGAAAACAGAAAAAGAAAAGAAGAAAAGGAAAAAGGCCGCGCTGCTAGGCTCTAGTCAAACCAGCCGGCCCAGCCCACCTAGCATCTTCCCCTACCCCGCACTGCTCACCCGCCTCGCTCGCTGTCAACTCCACGCGCGCGCGCGCGCACCCGCAACCCGGCCCCCTCCCTCGCTGCTCGACAGCGAGCCGCCCACGCTCGCCCCTGCCCGTTTAACCTCCCCCGCACCCCTCTGGCTAGCCCTAGCACTTCTCCCCCTCTCCCCTCGCTCTCTTCCACCTCTCCCGAAAGGCGCCATGGCGTCGCCGCCGTAAAGCACGCGGCCGCCGAGCTCCCTCCGTCGTCTCTCCGTGTCAGATCGGACCGCCAGCGACCGCTACTTCCTCCCCAGCCCTTCATTCGAGCCGGGAAGCCTCAACGACGCCGCCATCTTCTTCTCCTTCCTCGGATCGCCGCCGCCATTCGTCGTCGTCTCCGGCCACGCCGAGCCTCCCCCGAGCCTGTTACGCACACCTACAGGCTCGCTGTGAGCATCTCCGCATTTCCCCTCGCCTCTCTCTCTCTCGTTCGTCCCGTAGCTACCGCCTCCCATCGAGCCCGAGCTCTCCGCCGTGGAGCTCGTCGCCGGCAGCCGTCCGGTGACCATATGGTCCCGCGCTGGAGTCCATCGACTTCGCTCGCGCACGTGGAGCCTGCCTAACTATTTAGTTGCTCGCTAGCGTTGCGTTTACGCCGTGTTTCGCCGACGCCCGAACTCCGGCCGCCGTTTGCGAGCTCGCCGCCGTCACCGCACACCGCCTCCGGCCACGGCACCGCCACCATTCGACGCGCCTCGCTCTCCTCTTTCGAACACGCCGCCGCACGGCCTCGGGGCCCCCTTGTAGACGAAATCCGACCGCTGCCCGCCGCGCGCTCGCCGGCGTGATTCCGGCACGTCGCCGGTCGCCACCGACGTGGCACACCCGGTGCCACTGACCACGGGCCCCACGGGCCCCGGTTGACCGGTTGACCGGGTCAACCACTGACTGGACCGGCCCATGTCACTGACATGTGGGTCCCGCCATATTAAAATGATTTTTATAAATAAATAAAACGTTAATTAATCGGTTAATTAATTAATTAGTTAATTAGTCATTGACATGTGGGTCCCGTGACTAATTAAGCCAGTTTAAATTTAATTAAAAATTAATTACTCTAATCAGTCACTCACAGTGCGGGCCCACCTATTAATTAACTTAATTAGATCAAATAAACTCTGTTTAATTAGCACAGTCACTGACCAGTGGGACCCACTGGTCAGGTTTGAATGGTCAGCCGGTCTGTTGACTGATGACGTCACTCCCACGTCACGATGACGTCACCCTTCACTGTTTCGGATAATTCGGATTTAAATAATTAAAACAATTCCAGAAAATGATTAAAACTTTGAAAAATCATATAAAATAAACCGTAACTCGGATGAAAATAATTTATATATGAAAAATGATCAGAAAAATATGTAGAATCCGAATATGCCACCCACATACCTGCCACACCCTTCTAACATACCGAACATGGAACTTTTTGTCCGATTTCGATAGATGAATAGTACATGACATTAATAAAATAATTCCAAATAAATTTCTAAATTAACTAAAACATTTGGATAGGCAATATATCACACCTGCATATCAT
Organism: Elymus sibiricus; assembly: GCA_039707655.1. Classification (NCBI taxonomy): domain Eukaryota; kingdom Viridiplantae; phylum Streptophyta; class Magnoliopsida; order Poales; family Poaceae; genus Elymus; species Elymus sibiricus. The sequence goes on from CM077666.1 coordinate 470,225,419, forward strand.
TTAGGCATGTCATGCATCACTATTGCATTTTTGCCGTGAATTTATTGTTTCTTCCCCCTCCTTCTCTCCCGATAGACGCCGAGACCGCCGCCGACGCAGCTGAGTACGACTACGCTCCGGACGAGCAGCCTTCCGACGACCAGCCCCTCTCAGCAGAGCTTCCAGGCAAGCAACCCCCCCTTGACGCATGCCTATATCACCTATTCTCTCTCCCTCCTGCTTGCATTAGAATTTGCTACTGCTATTGTTTTATCCTATTCTGATGCATAGCCTGCCCTTGTAACTGTTATTGATACCTGCCTGCTATCCGAGATGCTTAGCATAGGTTGGATGGTAAACCATCTGTGGCCCCTCTCCCTTGCTGTAGTTGCCCCGCTTTAGTACCTGTGCCCCGATCAGTGTGATCGAACGGGCGGAGAACAGCACATCACCGCACACCCCTTAAGTTGCTCGTCTCTGCAGAGCTGGCATCGAGTGCCAAGGGTGATACCTCTTATATCACTTCCGATGATGCCGCTGTAGAATAGCTATCCGGATGTGGGTTACCGAGGGTGATTCCTCTTTCATCACTTCCGATTAAGCTTCCGTCGTGCAACTCCCCGAGTGGGAAACCATCGAGGGTGATTCCTCTGATTCCTTCTCGATACTTTGGACACACGGTTACTTTGACCTTGTCATAGGCGGGTCGACCCCGAGGGGTACCCGCGGGGAAATGTGAAGTCGGGCTTGCCAGGAGGGCACTCGCGAGAGATTATTGTGGCGGAACGACAGGGCAGGCGGAGACCACCCTGATCGTGATCCGTGTGTTACTAAGTCGGAGCGACAGGTAGTCTGATCGTCTCTACGAGTTACTAAATACGCCTAATGGATTTGGGTATTTGATCTGAGTGGGTCATTGGCCCTATACGCACTACCACCATGTGGGATAATGGTTATGGGACCCTCTACGTCGTATGTATCAGCCGAAAGCTCTTCTGACGTCACAGCTCAGAGATGCGGCCTGATTGTTGGGGTGGGCTGGTTACGTCACTGGTGTATTCAGTGTCGCGCCTGGGCCCCGACCAGCCACGCAACATGCAGGAGTGCAAAGGGCGATGGCCCAAGACCCCTTCGCACTTAGGATTTAGACCGGCGTGTTGACCTCTCTGCTGAGCCTAGGTAGGACTACGTCGTGTCGATTACCCAAGGCCGGGCATTACCCAGCAAGTGTGTCCGTCCAGATGTAATCGAGCGTGCTGGGTAACAGTAGTGCACCCCTGCAGGGAAGTTATCTATTCGAATAGCCGTGTCCACGGTAACAGGACGCTCAGTGTTGTATCCCGATCTACCACTATTTGAACTGGATACATGTTAATTAATTATAAGCTCCGGAATCGCTTTCTCGCAGGGAGTCGAGGAAGGATCTCTGGGCTTTGCTTCAACATGCTTGTTAATTTATAATATGCTAATCTGCTCTCTTCTAATGCTGCAAGATTGTTTCAAGATGCTAGTCTTCGATAGGCTAGGCTTCTCCCCCTCTATTCTGGCATTCTGCAGTTCAGTCCAAAGATATAGCCCCATTCCTTTGAAACCAATGCATAATTAGTATAGTTCTGATGTCAGTCTTGCGAGTACTTTGGATGAGTACTCACGGTTGCTTTGCTACTTCTTTTTCCCCATACCCGATACTTGCGACCAGATGGCGGAGCCCCGGAGCCAGACGCCACCGCAGGAGCTTACTACCTGGAGAGTCCCGGAGGCACGTACTACTGGGTTGAGCCAGCCGACCAGGAGTAGATTCGGAGGCTCCCAGGCAGGAGGCCTGCGCCTTTTCGATCAATGTCGTTGTTATGCTAGCCTTCTTAAGGCAAACTTGTTCCCCTTTTATGTTTGTACTCAGATATTATGTTGTTTCCGCTGACGCTTGATCGCGAGCTTATGTATTCGAGCCCTCGAGGCCCCTGGCTTGTATTATAAAGCTTGTATGACTTTTATTTGTGTTTAGAGTTGTGTTGTGATATCTTCAAGTGAGTCCCTAGGCTTGATCGTGTCTAGTTGCGTGTATGGTTAGTGCACGATTAAGTCGGGGGCGTCACAGATGGGTTCCCGGTTGGCAGCCTTGGATTAGCAGGGTGGATATCGTTCTTATTTTTCGTTTGATTTCATCCGTAGTCGGATCCTGCTCTTCTGTATGATGATTGCTATGTATTGTTGTATTGATGTATTCATGCTGTAGCTTGTGGCGAGTGTAAGCCTTTATCTGGTATTCTCATCTATTCAGTACATGGTATGTTATAATGATATCCACCTTGCGAAGCGTCTTCGATATGCGCTTCTATCCTTAGTGGAGCTTCCGAGTTCCTCGAGGATAGGACCGCATATTGGGCGTGACAGATCATGACACATGTATTGATCAATTGTAGATGTAGTAGTCACGGCTGCTGCGGAGGCAATATTGTTGATGACGATGTTGGCGAAGCGAATCTGATGCCAGTGGACATGACGGTGAGCGACGCTGCCCGACTTGGAAGGAAAACTGCCTGTGGTGATGAACGCGAGCAGTGGCGCAAAGTGCTTCCCAAAAACATAATTCGACCTCTCCCGGTGCAGGATCACAAGGGCGAGAGGTTCTAGAGACCCGCTCTCTCGCTCGCTGGTGCACGCCGGCGTTCGGGATAGAAGAGACTATGATGGTGGCGCAAACAAGAGGAGGCAAAAACCCTAACTCGATTTCGTGTGTCTTTGGTGGTGGTCGATAGGTAACAAAAAAAGGCAAAATAAAATTGCGCGCTACAAGGCCACGAATCGGATTTTGACGAACCATTCATGTGCATGTCACACACCCGCGCCGTTCTCCTGGGCTACGGCCCGACCCAGCAAGGTGAGGCGAGCACGCGCGTGTGGTGTTCTCTTTCTCTCCTCGTACCAGTCACTAATTGTAGTGAGAAGACTCCACTATATAAGTTGGTCTCACACCACATCCACTTTATGGGTGGTACTAAAGATTACACCTCCACCCCTTGCCCTACATGGGCCTTTGAGATATATTTAGGAATTGCTGAAAATGCACATGGGCCAGCCCATTAATTCTAACAATCCCCTTCAGATTTCAAATGTCCATTTAGAGATTTACTAGCACAAATGCCCGTGCGTTGCAACGGGCAAAAAAATAAAATAAATGCAAAGCCTGCTCCGTGTGCCATCATGTGCCATTTCTTATAGCCAGTTATGATAAACATCGGTAATAAGGTTACACTCTTATTGTTGTTCGGAGCATGAAGTGTGGACGTGAAGAAGCTAGCCTAACTTCCTTCCCCTATTGGAATAGTAGTGGTGCATGAAATAGTTTGTCTATTGTTTTTATGTTTTGCTTTTTGAAAAAGCACAAATATTTCTTTATTTTTTAAGAAACTAAGCATTTGTTATTTTTTATTAGAGTTGGAACATGTTTTCAAGCCGAACATTTTATGAATACATTAGTGATTTTGTGAACAACTTTAAATGTTTCTAAATCGGAACATTTTTGGGAATTTTCAGCATTTCTTAAAAAGTGTGAACATGTATAAAATATAAATATATTTTTTTAAACCAAGAACAGTTAGAAACGCTCATTATCTTAAAAAATACATGCTTGGTGCCGGTAATTAAAAAAATGATTGTTGGTGTCCAGACCATGAAGTATAGAGTTAAGAAAGTCGTAGTGGTGTACTTCGATGACGCCTCCTTGAGCATAGCACTATCACCGGATGAAAAATAGTGGTGTATTTGTTTTTAGTGGGACATACCGATGATTGAATGTTCTACACTATTCGAGAGTTTAATAACTAATTCTAAAGTTTTTTTTAGAATTTTGAAAACATTTGAATGCGAATGGATTTTTACTATGTTGAATTTTTTTTAGAGATAATTGTTTGTTTGGTTTCGAAGATTTTTTTTTCATAGCAAATATGCACGAATGTCTTGTGTAAATAAATGTTGGTCATTTCACCCTTGGGCTAAAATAAGTGGACCCAGCGATCATTCTGTACGTTAGATATGTACAGTATGTATAGTATAATAATTTAAACCAATTATCAATCACAAATTCAGAATTATTGTAAGTTTGACATTACATTTTCTTGCCTTCCAGGCCGGGCCCTCCCTGGCCTTACTCCAGCCAGCCAGCAAGGCGTAGGGAGCTCTTCCGATTCGATCCCCATCTCCTCCTCACCCTCTCGATCCCCTCAGCGCAGCCACACACACACGACACAGCAAGCGCACACACACACCCGCACCGCTCCTCGCGCCCGATCCCCAGCTGCGTCCGCACCCCGCCGTCGTTTGCCCGGCGACCCGCTGGAGCCCCTCCGACCGGTGAACCCCCCCCCCCCCCCCCCCCGCCTCCTCCGCGCCTGCTCTCCCTTCCCTAGCTCGCCTCGCGCCCGACCCTCTTTTTTGGCCGCGCCCAACCTACATCGCCTCCTTGACTCGAGCCGTCGTCCGCGCCCGGACGCTGGCCTTCCCCGCGCCACCACACATCGCCGACCCGCGTCCCCGTGCTCCTGTTTCGCCGATCGGCGCGGCGGCTTCGGCGTGAGGCGGCCCCGAGGCTGCGCCGAGCTCCGGCCGGTAGCTCTTCTTCGGCTGCTTGGGCGGGGTGGCAGGGCCCCTTCACCCTGTGGAGTTCGTCCCCACGTGCTGCTCTGGTGCCATTCGGCTTTGCTACGCCAGCAACTCCTGATCCAGTCAGTTGTGGCCGGATCCACCACCCCCTCTCCTGGCCAGCGTGGTCTTCTCTCTCAGATCCGCTTCTGATCGAGTTCGGAGGCCCGCTCAGGTCGACAAACTGCTTTCTTTGTGATTCGTGGTGTTTGGGGCCATCTCCCTCTTCTTCTCCCCAGTTGGATGGGGATTCCTGAAGTTTATTATTGTCAGATGTATATGTGCAGATATCTTGTAATCTTTACATATGCATCATCCTCCGCACCTTTGTTTCCGGTCGCTTGTTGAATCCTCAATGGGTGCGTATATGAATTAGTGAAATTAAGCGTAAATAAGCGATGTGGGATTATCCTCAAGAATTTTAGCGATGCTTTGTTACGATTGTACGGACCGCTCGAAAAAAAAAAGTTGGCGATGACGTACGACCAGAAGCGTTAGCTGCTTTATTATTAGGGTAAGATTTGTTCTCGCTATTTGTTTAATATACTAGTGTTTAAGCAGATACTGTTTTTTTTTAAAGTTTTATATTCATAATCTCTAAATGTTATAATCACTAACTTAAAGTGTGAATAATAATAGTTTCTTAACTCTATTTTCACTGAAATAAGTAGAGAGGAGAACAATATCTTGAAACAAAGTGAAACACCGGGCGATGATAACTTGTTTTTAATAGGCCCGTGAAACTAATTTAGGTTCAAACTTCTGAATCCTATATACCTAAATAGTTCATCCCCACTACTTTTATTATCTTAACATGCACACATGCCACATCAACAAAAGTCCACCACAACATGCATGAGAATTATTTTTCATTATTAGTTGATCCCCACTAATTCTATTTATTTCAACATGCACACATAAGCTATGCATACATGTCACCTCATCAAAGACCCACCCAACATGCATGGGAAAAAATGCATTTTATACTGCATATCTATAGTCAATAAATATTTTTGAATTATACAATATATAATATATATATTTAGTTTTTTCATATATTATTAATCCAAATGTTTCATACAACCAAATATTATTGAAACATATTGCAACATATTCCCGCCGCAACACGTGGGGTATCATCTAGTTTCTCAAGTTTTTGACTTCTTTAAAAACAGTGATTGGTTGAAACCATAGACGGTAATGATTTTTAATAAGCTAACGAAACACAACTTTTGAACTTTGGTTAGAAGTTTTCTAAATTCTAGACGGAAAAATTGCGTGGGGCATATAATATGTTTTGATGCTCTTTAAATAAATTTTCGACCTGATGGTAACTTTTGGCAGAGTATTGGTTGAAAATACAACAGTGTACTCCCTACTTTACATGTTATGTTGATTATGTGTAACAATTAGGTTACATCTCCGCTACAGTGAATATATTTATTAAGTAGTGTTGGAATCAAGTATGTGCATCCAGGTCGTCCTTTAAAGGAGGCACTTGTCATGGCGTTATGATTGTGCATGATTGATTCTAGTTTTCACTCCTCTGGTTTCGCCATTAATCTCTAAGTTCTCACCTATATAAAGACATTTATCTCTTGTGTGTTCTTTCTTTCACTATTTTTGATATGTCACTCTTGATGATTTCCCTCAGATTCTAGCTTCACCTATGTCGTCTGTCTCTTGAGCAGCTTGCCGAGTGTATTTCTCGGCTAAGGGTACTCGGCCCGAAGCCTTCAGGCAAAGCCGACTTTGCTGAGGGCCATCCATCGGGGACTCGGCAAACGCTTTGCCGAGCACTAAGTGGGGGGCTCGGCAAAAAAAAAAAGACACTTGACGGGCCGGACGGAGACGACGGCTACCACGTGGCAAACCATTTTGCCGAGAGCCTTGGGCAGGGACTCAGCGAACTCGGAAGCCCAGGAGCGAGGCATGTGGCTTCCAACTTTTGCCGAGATTTGCCCACATGATCTCGGCAAACTCCTTCTTTACCGAGTACACTGTTTGCCGAGTACTCCCACTCGGTGATCCCGTGTCCAGGCAAGTCCCAGCGGCCTTGGTTTGCCGAGCCCCCTTTCCGTGTACTCGGCAAAGTGCGGATTAGGCTACCAGAGCTCGACACGTGGCTGATCCGCCGAGCTTTGTTCTCGGCAATTCATATTTACCGAGTTGTGTACTAGGCAAAGATTAAATAATTTGTTCTGTTATATTTGTTTCTGCATCAGCCCTTCAATAAAAGACATATACATACAACAAATTGTACCACAGACAGTACCACATCATAGCCAATGCACAAGAATCATATCAAGTCCCAAGTTCTTCATCAAACTAACTAAAACATCATAACAAGTTCCAAGTTCTTCATCAAACTAACTAAAACATCATAACAAGTCCCACGTTCTTCATCAAACTAACTAAAACATCATAACAAGTCTTATGTAGTCACTAAAACCTCAATGTGACCCATGCGGCTAGGAGGGTGAGAGCGGCCTCGGGCGATGCCGGATCTAGCTGGTTGGCTCGGGCGGCGGCGGCTGGTGGGTAGGTCCGGCGGTGGCGACGGATTCACGCGGGGACGAGCGGCGGCCTGCCCGGTCGATAGAATTCTATGGGAGCGGCGGCTAGGGTTGGGCGGTTTAAATACCGCATAGTTTGCCAAGTACCTTTCATCAGGGTCTCGGCAAAAGTTGCCCATCGTCACGGGGCCGTCAGCTGCAAATGGCCGTGCCACATGGCTCCTATTTGCCGGGTGCCTTTGACTAGGTTCTCGGCATATTACGCATAAGCCGAGTTCTTTCATGTTTGCTGAGTACATTCTGCATAGGGCTCGGTAATGCCTCCCATGTGCCGTGTCCTGCTGTTTGCCGAGAGTTGTACTCGGCTTACACATCTTTTGCCGTGATCCCGTGTTTCGGTACTCGACGAACATGCAAGAACTCGGTAACGGCCATTTTTTCAGTAGTGTGAACTGACATTTGTCACACATTGACTACACAGTACAGTACACAAAGAGATAATATAATCAGACTTCCCAACCGCTGAACCGCACCCTTCCTGTACATATGAACCATTTGCCAATTTTATTACTGCATATGTATGCTGAATCTAAAATCATAACACGTTACTATATAATCACCAGGGGAAGCTACCCGATGGTACAAAGGTTGCTGTAAAGAGGCTGAAACACTCTTGTCTTACTGTAAAAGGCAAGGAAGATTTCTTAAGGGAAGTGGAAATGATGCCAACAGTCACACATGTCAATCTTGTTAAGCTTCTCTACCATTGCCAGGAAGGATTTGGAAATGGCAGGAGAATAAAACAAATCCCGCTCCTCGCTGAATTGGGCACAAAGATTGCAAATAATTCGCCAGATCGCCGTAGGTGTTGAATACCTTCACGGCAAGGAAGTCATTCACAGGGATCTAAAAAACCCGAAGATAGCAGACTTCGCCACTGCCAAAACGTTCATTGACGACCAGACAGATCCGACAATAGTACATACACCGTATGATTGCAATTTCCAACTCATCTAGTGTTTCCATATTCAGTTAGACTACTAGGACATGGACCAGTTTCACTATATCGATGCGACCTTAATTGATTCCATGTTTTGTGTTAAATGAAGAGGATATGTGGCTCCAGAGTATGCAGGAGCAGAGCCGAACCTGACTTCCAAGTGTGATATATATAGCTTCGGGGCATCAATCTTTCTCTCTACCCTTCCCCCCCCCCCCCCCCCCCCCCCTCCCGCAACGCACCCGCGAGCGTCTGGGAGGGCTAACCCTAGCGCCGCCGTCCACCCTCCCCTCCTCCTCTCCCCCCTCCCTCGCCGCCGCCAGGGGGCGCGAGCGGGCGAAGCCCGGCAACGTGGCGGCGGGGCCCCCTTGTCTCCTCGAGCGGGGGAACGGCGCGGGCCGGATCTCTCGGGCCGGGACGCGGTGCTCGATGCCGGGCGCGGCAGCACTCCGGCGTGGGCCGACGACGGTGGCGTGGCGTCGGCGTGACATGCGGCATGGCGGTGGTGTAGGCCGGCGGGTGGTGTCGGCGGCGGCTGCTTCCCTGCAGCGCCTCGGAGCCGCCTTTGGCGCTGCGGGTCGGGCACGACCGGGTCGCAGGTGGCCCCTCTCGCCGTGGCTCTCTGGTGGGGGTGCGGCGCGGCAGCGGTGGAGGTGGGCGCCCCCGTCTAGTCGGGCCCTTGCGGCTGGACGGCGGCACTCGGCACGGGCAGACCTCCCTGGTGGCCTCCCATGGGTGCGGCGGCGGTGGATCTGGCTTCCCTCCTCTTCGGCATCGGGCGGCGGCAGGTGCGCTCCGGCGGGTCTGGACCTGTGGCTTCGGGGGCGAAACAGGTGGTTTCGGGGGGGGGGGGGGGGGGGGGGGGGGCTGGTAGGGGGACCGGGGCGTCGTCGTGTGCCCCGTCGCCGGCACCGGGGTGCCGGTCTTGGCCATGTGCTGCTCCGTCACCTCTCCCTTCCCCCGGCCGGCGTATGGTCGTGGTCCTTCTCGCGGCAAGGTGTCCGCCTGCGGTTCCGGAGACGGTTGGGGGCGTCGATCTGGTCAAAGTCGTGTTCTTTGGTGGCTCTCGCGGTGGTCTGGTGGCAGGTCGGCGGTCCTGGCGGTAGGAGGCGCGTTAGTCGTGGGCGGACTGCGCGTCTCGGTTGCGGGCAAGCAGTCATGGCCGCTCGGGTGGCATGGCTGCGGGTGGTTGGCGGAACGGGGATGCGACGGAGCGGTTGAAGCACCGGGGTACATCACTTGCCCAGTCCGTATACTGGCCGACGGTGATGGCGTCCGCGGACATCGTGTTCCTCCCAGTAGGCTCCGTCGTGGTGCTACCTCTCCTTCCGTCTAGCTTCGGATGAAAACTTGATCTTCGTATCGGACGGTGGCGACATTCCGTGGTCGTACCCTTCTTGGAGGCATCGTCTTGGAGTCCTCAGTCCGACATGGTTCGTCACACACCTTCCCGGACGATCGCTCTGGGTGGTGGCCTCCGTCGGCTCTAAGCGGTTCTTTTCTGCATATCCTGTAGGTGCTTGGTAGTCGTTGAGGTTGTGTTTCGATGCCCGGCATCCTTGTATCTCACCTTAGGTATGTGTGGTGTGCGTTTGTATCAATGGCTTGGATGTAAGATGGTTGCTTTATAATATAAAGCGGGAGGAAACCCTTTTTCATCTATATATATATAGCTTCGGAGTCGTCCTGCTGGAGATAGTCACTGGCCAAAGGAGAACAAGCGTGCCTACGTTCCTTCCTGATGTAAGTCTGATAATGGCAAAACACACTTCCCCCGGATATGGCCTCTAATTTCTTTCCACTGAAAAGGGCGCAGTTATCTATAAACGAGTAATCTTTGTTCAGCTTGCTATACGATACAGCCATATAAAAGAAATGAGCATTACTCCGAGTAACTGAATAATATTTTTGCAGGCCTGGGAATCGTGGAAGCAATGTGAGCCTGGGGAAGTCCTTGATCTGGAAGTGGCTGAGCCTGAAGGCGAGGTCTTGTCGAGGCTAGCCAGATGCATCCATATTGGCCTTCTCTGTGTGCAGCATTCGCCCGGCGACAGGCCTGACATGTCTGAAGTTGTGGAAATGCTAACCAACACCGCCTCACAGCTCGCTATGCCAAAGAAACCAACACCCAACAGGGGAGCTGGCCCCGGCGTACAACTAATTATCGATGACACCCCCCGACCGAGCGGGGCCTTCTGACCCTCTCTTGCTCAGCATCTCCTGCAGCAGTCAAGTCGTCATATTGTGTGTAATTATTTGGGGCTGGATCCTTTCAGTTTGCGTGCCTCATCCTTTGTTACGGCTTTAACGTGTTTCGGTCTATCGGGTCTAGGCAGTGACAGTGCAAGAGAAATAAGTCTAGAACTTACACTGGTCCTAGAGTTCGGTCTGAAATCGATGTTCTATATTTGTGCTTTTAACACAGGATATCGCCTTTGTTTCCCTGTCTGAATTTGTGCTTGTTTAAAGGGCCAGAGAATTATTGGAACATGCGTATTCGAGAAAATTATTGGAACATGCAACACGTAGGGAATACAAGTTGTATTGCGCGGGAGTACAGATTACGGGGTACAAGTTGCGGTGTGCGAGGAGTACATATGGTGCAACGGGGAGTACATGTTGTAGCATGGGGAGTACATGTTGCTAGTTCGGAGCACATGTTAGTGCTATTTGGGTGCACATGTTACTTCAGATTGGTAGCACAGATTAGTTCATGTTGGCGACACATGTTAGTTCTGATTGAGAGTACAACTTGCGCCCGAAAAAAAGTTCGTTGAAACCTATCAACATGGAACTAGTTTTGAACATCTCAATGAGAGAGACACAACTGTGAAAATGGTTCGCAATTCAGAGACACGGTTCAAAAGATGTTTCATTTTGAAAACACAGATCTAAAAACAGCATGTAGCCCTTCCGTCAACTTTTGTGGAAAAAAACACACCAAAACTCTCTAGTGTCGACAAGTAATGCAGAGGTTAACCTTTGGAAAAGATATCCCTTAACTAGTGATTTGGCATTGTAATTTGGAAAGCCTTGTTGAGCAGCGCGCACATGTGATGATGATTCCCCAGTCACGTCCCAACCCCCCAACCTAACCCCCAAAACTAGGTAAATGAGCCCATTACACTCAGAACAATCATCAGCAAAAAACTGAGTATAAACCTATAGTTTTATGCCAAGATCAGTGGTTACATAAGAAGGCCCAATTACCGAAAAAGGCTTTCGCCCCGCTTTATATATAAAGCAACAACCCTCATACATCCGAACCATACAACACAGCACCCAAACACACACACACACACACAAAGCAAGATACAAAGGTGCCGGAGATCAGCTAAGCCAACCCAAAGCGGACAACGGATGTACAACAAGCATCACTATGAAGATGACGGCGCCCTCCACCGAGGACAAGCCACCGTGAAGAACATAGCTGACCGCCGACGAAACCGAGAGCTCCAAGGTAGTGCCTTCAGGAAGGGCACGACACCGGAGCGCCGACACCACCCGATCCAAAGATCAAGATTTTCATCCGGAGCCACACGAAGAATCAGGAGAGACCGCGACGGAGCCTACAGGAAGGGGACGACGCCCGCGGACGCCGCCACCGTCGGTCTGACCGCGGTCAGACAAGGATTTCACCCCGGTATACCTCTCCATCTCCGATCAGGGTGCGCCCAGTCGAAGAGACTGGCCACACCACCACCACGGCTCTCCGAGCCCGAGCCACCCCGCCGCCCACGCGACCAAGGTCGCCAGACCGCACCTGAGCTGCGAGCTCCGCTCACGAACACCACAGCTCCCACCGCAGAGCCGCCGCCCTGCCACCCGACACCCCCAAGGACCGCCCAAGGGAACGAATCACCACCACCAGCAGACCCCTACCATCGTTGGAGCCGCCAGCGCCTCGACAGAAGGAGTCGGAGGCAACCATGCCAGGGAAAAGAGGAGGGGGCGGAGCGGTGCGAGACCACGACCGGCACACCCCCGCGCCGGTGACGGGTGGGCAGACCACCCATCCCTCCAGTCAGCCTCCTCACATTGCCCCCTGCAAAGCCCCACCACGGCCTCCAAATCAGATCAGCGAGGAGCACGCCGGACATCCGGCCGACGACGAGGACGCGCGGACAGTCAGATCCGTCCCGGAGACGACCACCGGAGGCGCCACGCCGGGCCTAGCACACCGGCCACCGGCAGCCGCGCGAGCCGCAGCAGATGCGCCCGCGCCCCTCCGGCGAGAAGGCCCGCGCCGTCCAGGGCCGCCGAGCCGCAGATCTGGCCGAGCCAGGCCCAGCCGCCGCCCCAGCCCAGGACGCGCGTACGCCCGCGAAGCCCACCACGCCGCCGCCACGCGCTCGCGACCCCGCCGCCAGAGCTCGCCGCCGCGTCGCCACGCCCCTCGCCAGCGCGACGCAACGCCCGCCGCAGCCGGCCCGCGCTAGCCGCCGCAGGGCGAACGGATGAAGGGCCCCGCCGCCGCTGACGCCAGCGGGCTTTGCCCGCCGGCGCGCCCTGGCGGCGGCGAGGAGGGGAGGAGGGGAGTCGAGGGGAGGCGGCTAGGGTTTCCCCCCCGGTCGCTCGCGGGAGCGACGCGGGAGGGGGAGGATGTTATGTTCCGAAGGCCCAATTACTTCCTCTTGAACCTACTTCCCGCCTGAATTTATATACTCCCTCCGTTTCTAAATATAAGACTTTTTAGAGATTTCAATACGGAGTACATACGGATGTATATAGACACATTTCAGAGTGTAGATTCACTCATTTTGCTCCGTTTGTAGTCTATATTGAAATCTCTAAAAGGTCTTATATTTAGGAATGGATGGATTAGTTCAGTTTTTTTTCTTTCAAGAATCGCAGATTTTATTGCATAGTTTCTCGATACATATGACAACCGACTACTTTCTCTTGGTCCTACATATCGATGCATCATATCATGCATCCCCTGCTTAAAGTTCGTCCTCTCATGTACGGGCAGAAGTAGCAATCGCTCTGTCGATCACTGCAAAGGGCACGCAAGGAACGGTGCAAAGGAGACAGATAATCTCGCAACCACATCCAAATTGTCCATCCATGCCACGGGTAGGAATCCAAACACCGATCCAATTACTTGTCAAATTGATCCAAAATTGATCATGGTAGCTCGTCGCTTGTCGATTCTGGCAACGTTTCTCTTTCTCTAACGCACGGCATATAGTTAATACCAACACGTATCCCTGCCCCGAAAAAAAAACTACGAACACAAAAGGTGTATATGGTGGCCTCTAACAGTAGTTGCGCTGCTCTCCTTTTGCCATAGGCGTCAATGGGTCTGGTACAACTAATGTTAGGTAGTACGCCAATATTAATCTTGGGCGGTAATCTAGAAGAAAGCCAGCTAGTGTTTAGTGCTCAGTGATAAGACATTGGATGAATCCTTGTTTATACCGATGGAGAGACAGCGAAGCACCACCAACGCCGGATAGACCTAACCATGGCTAGAGTTAGACAAATGGAGACATAAAGGGGTGGGGTGATGGTGCCCGCATTACTTTATGGGGGGCGCTATGCGTCGGCCGGCTGGCGCACGCATCGGATCAGCTGCCTCGAGAGCCGTTGGATCTCGCGAGTGACAGCAGTCCGATCTCAGCATTCAACTGTGACCAACTGTTTGCGACATGAGCCAACGCTCAGGGGTTGGCAAGATGGCTGATGTTGCGCTTGTGTTGTAGCGTCCAAAACATTTTCGACCACTGCAATGTGCCGTATGCTGCAACCGCAACAACCCCCTTTGATGCAACGAGGCCAACGACGGTGTTGTTGGCCTTGCAACATGGTGGTCGGCGTCGCCCGGCTCCCTCTGGCCTGTAGCACGGTCGTTGTTGCAACGAGGCCAATGGCGGCGATGTTGCCTTGCAGCATGGTGGTTCATGCGATTGCAGCACCGGCGTACGCAGACTGGGCGAGGTGGTCGGGATATCGCTGCAAACACCGACGCCCGCCTATGGCAGCGCTGGTCGGTCATCAATGTTTTGTGCGGCTCACCCCGCTTGCAGCAAGCTACTACAACAGGGGTTTGCAGCAGCTATGACGATGGCGGTGGAGGCTTGTAGCATGGTGGTAGGAGGAGTTCCAGCATGATGCGGTGTGACAACAGAAGCACGTGGCGGCGCGATAGCAGATTAGATGTCAAGGAGGTTGCAGTTGGGGGGAAGAGAAGAAACGGTGTGGAGGAAATGAGGGATAAGAAGATAATAACAAGGTGGGCCACGGGGCACATGTCAATCATATAGGGCGGCAGACGCTTGGGTTAAAATCAGTATGTGTTTGCAACATAGCCCATGTTGCAAAGGTAGCCGAGCGCAACACAATCCATGTTGCAAAGCTCGTGCACGTGGTAGGGGTTGCTGCACGCCACACGATCAAATGTTGATTTGACGGTCTCGAAGGAAGGTCTCATTTTTTTATTATACTTTTGTTGATAATGGTGAATTTTACTGACTTAAAATGAAGTATCAAGTGGATACAAATACAATGAGCACACCCGACCTACATAGTTAGCATGCACATGGCCAACACACACACACACACACACACAAACACAAACACGAAATAAACACGTCGGCAAATAGTAAAGTCATACAAAACCAAAACTATGGAGGAAAGAAACCCCGAAGTGATCAAAACAGCGATCGACAAACTACATCAATGACCATATCTGCAACAACCATGTTTTGACACCGCAAGGACAACGTGGTTTCTCAACAGCAACACTTTCAGGAAGGGAAGGATGCTCAAGCGCCGCCATGACCGGATCCAACCACCAAAGGCCAGAATTAAGGTTTTCATCTAGAAGAACAAGTCCGAGCATATCCGAGCAATGCCTTCAACAAGGTAACGACGCAAAAACATCGTATTGGCAGGTACAACCAACTTGGGTTAGACATAGGGTTTTCACCCCAGAACTCGAGACTGGGTATTCGAGAAGCAACATTAAATAAAAGTCATGGGTTGTCGCCACCACTTTTTCGCGATCACAGCAGTTACATGCATGCGTAGAAATAGAAATCCCACCATGGCCGCTGCACAACCATATATGCCCTTTGCATGAAGCCATCGTCCATAGATTGCATCTCATCATCGAAGGCGAACTGGCCGAAGTGAGAGCTGCCGAAACCCACAAAGGATCCTTCGAGCTTCGGCGCCCATGGGAATCGCAAACAACTCTAAACAACTTGTCCGCGATTTCTGTATTTCGGCCATGCCTGCCTTCTATTCCGTTGATTCCTCCGCCCGCCGAAGCTCTCAGGAGTAGAATCCGGCTGTTGTATATAGTTAAAGCCGAAGAAAGATGGCCTCGGGACATTGTCAATACAACCCGGCTGGATCGGCGCGGGTGAATTTTTGACGGAAGAATGGCACTTGGACCCAGAAGTTGACTTGATCAATTGCAGCGCACCAGTGGGATAGATTTGAAAATGGACAAACTAACACCTAAAAAAAACACGTACGCCGGCGGGCCTGACTATTTTTTTTATGTAGAGCAAACCGAGACCGGTGTTGTGTGTTGCACTGGTATGAACAACAGCTTAAGTACGTGTTGTGGGTTGCACACTGGTCTGGCCATTTTATATGCATGTTTAGACAAGCAGAAAGCACAGATGGCTAATGAATGAAAGGATCAAATAGCAAGTTGTCTACCAGAGAAAATGTAAGATGCCAAGATAAGGGCAAACCCCAACGCCATGCATCAAATCGCCGGCAAATCTCCAGCCCAAATCCCCGGACCACGCTGTTCAGATACTTTTATCATTCAACACCGTGCATCAAACGTTTGTGGACTAGTCTGGACGTTTGAAATCCGCCAAACCATAAGCAAACTCGTGGAAGGTTTGGGGGAGTCCCGACGCCCACCACGTCAGACTCCGACACACTCGGCCCGCCCAAAACCCCCCTTCCAGAGCCCTTTCCTCCACTCCGTCCTTGCCCTTTGCTCTGTATCCATACCCACCAGGACCGTCGCCGTCTCGGTACCACTCCAACCACCTCTCAGTTCTTCCCGGACCTCCGTTGCTCCACCTAGGCACCTTCTACTTCGCCACCATTGCACCCCGAAACCAGCCACAGCCTGGGTATCGTCTGCCCCTGCCGATGCCATCCATGGCAGACACCATGCCCGGCAAGTGTTTGGCCAAATGCCAATGAGAATTTTTTTTGGACATTCTCCTTGTTTAGCATGAAGCAGGCACGATAGCGGAGTACTCGGTGATGAAGGATGCATTGTTGTGCGGTGCGTGGTTGGCCACAAGTGCGAAGTTTGAAGACATGAAGCAAAAGAGCACAATATTTTGGTAACATGTGCATTCTTGGTTTCATGAGCACAATCACTACACACCCTACAATTTGGATGTGATCCACGATCGCAACGCAAAGTCGCTACTCCATTGGTGATGCACCATTTCAAACTCCGTCATGAAGTATTGCGGGGCGATTGCACAAGTGAAAAGAATGTGGCCAACGGGCACGTCAATCATGTAGATCGTAAGTTTTGCTTGTTGTTGCTTTATGTGTTGGTCAGTTCATCAATTCACTCAATGTTCTAACTTGATGATCACGTCATTGGTTGGCTTGGACATGCTGCCGTGATGTATCAAAGGATGGAGGGCAAGCCCTTCACATTGACGTATTGTTGAATTAAACTCAAGGGGTAGGGGAACAACATGTGTTGATGAAGAAGTTCACACTCGAGGAGAGAAAGCTTGAGATGAAGGGCGATTTCGAGGAGTATGTTTGAATTTGGGATCGATGAATTTAAAAAACTTATTGAACATCCCACGCTTTTATTAGAATTTAAATCTTTGTTTGAATTGCTATCGATCAATGATTCAAAATGAGACTGCATGATGGACATTTGGTTTAGTTTTATTTCCTTTTTAAATAAAAGAAGCCGACATTTGGTGCCAGGTTGGATGACCGCCCTCTATCCATTGTCCATAAAGACATCCGGACATGTCCACAGACGTTTGGTGTGTCCAATATAATGCACGATGTTAGAATTGGCCTGACCAGGACAAGGACATGGAACATTACTATGCATCCCGCGGGTCCAGCTGGAGGCTAGCTAGAGCGATAATATATATATTAGAGCCGCCATGGTATTACCGTAAAATGAGCCTCAGAACCTGTTTTGTTTTCTCCGTGCATGAAAGCAACATTTCGTTTCTTGCTTTGGTTACTGATTGATTGATGAGGAACATGAGTGCCATTCATACGCAATCAACTATTGAATTCCAACGATTGGGCGACTTCACCCAGGCACCGGGTCACATCTTCTTCTTCTTCTTCTTCTTTTTTTTTTTTTTTTTTTTTGAGAATACTGGGTCACATCTTTGTTTATTCGAGTATCAGTCCGATTTTTCCTATGATTGTTTTTTCAGCTTTGCTGCCTAAAGAATCAATGAAGAAATCTATAAAAAGAATTTGATAGAGTTGAAATCGTAAAATTAAACAACGTGCACTGAAGGTTTCTAAGGATGAAAGTCATCATCAGCCCCCGCAAAAATAAAAAGTCATCAGAAAATACCATTAATTATTTTCCCTTTAACCAGAGAGGCTCTAAAGAGTAATTAAACATCCATCAGTGCTTTTGATTCTCTATAATAATATTAATTCGTTCCCACTCCTTATCATCATATACAATTTGTCAATAAAATACAGCAAACGGGTACATGATTACGAAAGATCCTTTTTTTTTAATCAACAACAGGAAGGCCACTCTGGGACTCCACTCTCGTTGAAAACGACAATACTGTCCCTTACAGCGAAAGTAAAAAACTTGTTTTTTTTTTTGGAAAAGGAGGTTAAAACCTCCGGCCTCTGCATCAATCAATGGATACATCCATCTTTATTAATTATTCAACAAAGGTCTGACAAGAACATACATCAAGCCACCCGAAGTCACCACTCACACCTACAAACTCGATAATGTGGAATGCTCGCACTCCCCATATCTAAAACCGGTGTCGTCGCCGATCCATCCACATAACGTATCGGAACCTACAACCGGTGCAGCAAACCTAAAGCGTGCACCACATGCACACGTTTTAGAGGCCGTCATCATCCTCGAACCGCTGACCCATCTTCAGGAAAGAGATCCGCATCATCCTTGCCAGTCCGTCCATCCGTCGACGCCACCACGGCGCCCAACGGCACCACCTCCCTGCGCGCAAACTGCTGGGCACGTCGCGGTCACCGCCGGTACACTGCAGCACCATGCCGCCAAGTACCACCAGCCGACACAGCTTGAAGTCTCTGGAAGATTTGTCGTGCGTAGCACCTGCCGAACAGGCATGACACAGCGTAGCACCTGTCGGTCAGGCATGACTTGACATCTCCACCGAAGCTCCGTGCAAGAAGAAGCCGCTCCACCTCCTGCCTCTGTCCTCCGGCGCTGCTCTACAAACGATGCTCCCAAGAGAGAAACGACACCGCAGTGCCGCCATCATCCGATCTGGAAGACCAGATCCTAGGGTTTCCCCCGGAGCAGCACGAGTGGGTCAACAGTAGTTACACGACGATGCCTTCATCAAGGCAACGACGTAGAACGCCGCCATCGCCCGCCGACGGCTCGGTTTTCACCGGCAACTATGGCTCCCCGACTCGCAGTCGGGACTAGATGATGGATCTCGAGATCCGACCACCCAGCTGCAGGCCGACCACCTCCGACGGAGGAGATGACCACCACCGCCGGCTGCACCAGGCAGATCAGATCTGACCGGTGACGCCGCCGACGTGTCCACCAGGCCCTCCACGCCGCCGCGACCGCCGATCCGAAGCCAGATGGCGCGCCGCCGCAACATAGCCGGTCGGAGCCGCCGACCGCAGCCACCGACGCCTCCCAAACCACGCCGCCGCCATCGCCGCCGCGCCGCAAAGATTGGATCGGCCGCGCCTCCACACGTTTAGGGGCCCTGCACCACCCCTAAGACGCGGGAGAGAGGGAGTCCCCCGCCACCGCCGTCGGCCCCCGGGCTTAGCCCGGCGGCGTCCCCCGGCGGCGGCGGAGGGAGGGGAGGAGGGAGTTCGCGGCCCCGGCGGCTAGGGTTTGGTCGCCGCCCGAGTCTCCCAAGCGGGGACGACGCGGGGGCTGGCCACTAGACGTACGTGGAGAAGTTAAGTAAAAACTTGCTGTGTTTCGATAGTGAAGTGGAGAAAAGATAAGAAAAACATCCACGACATGCCCACAAACTACAAGCCCGTGGCAAAAGACATAGGGGAACATACAAACCTTGATCCCATCTCTCGCTTCAGGACACGGATGACATCGTCTTCGATCATCAGGGTGAGCGAGAAGGGCATATTGTACTCCTTCCGATTACGAAACATTCAATTATACGATACAGGATATACCCATCAGACATAGCTATAATATATTATTTGTCAATGTGGAACATCGATTGTGGAACACATCGATCAGCCGAGCGCACTGAGCCGAAAGCCTGTACCATATAATAATATAAGCATCGTGAACGTAGGCAAACACCAACCGGCGACGGAGAAAGAGATATAGAGATGACTTTAGCTGGAATGAGGAAATGTGGCTATTAGTTGCTGGTCCAGCATTCTCTTCTAGAACAACAACCATCTTGCTCATAGAACCCGTTGTACCATGATCGGGCCTGACCTTCCTGTCACGGTCTCACGAGCCATGCAGCTTTGGCGCCAAAGCCAACAGGTATGGCTTCTTCTCCTTCAATTTCTCCTATGCTTTGTAAGTCCGTTCCTTACTTTTGTGTGCCATCAATTTCAAGTGCTATAGACGCTAGCTCTGCATGTCCGATCCTTACTTTCGTTGCGATGAAGTCCGTCGGCTTGGCGATGATCATCCCGGATGCTCGTTAGCCAAAGGCTGGCTGTCTCAAGTAGGCAATTAGACGCATGCACAGTGCTAACCATGTTTATATGGCTATATATCAACGTTATGGTCACGATAAAAAGAAGTACCAACGTGATCGATCCTGCCGTGTATGCATCTAATTTCACGCAGCTAGATTTCTTTCATTTGTTGTCATAGTAATCTGCGAAAATCCAGAGGTCTAGGTTTTTGGTTCTTTCATTTTTAGCAGTATGAAACTTCTAGCATCAGGGTTCACAATCACAAGGCATCAACAACTACCGAGATGAGAATCAACTTCGGCCACGCTACTAAAAGAAGCTAACCATATGAACATGCTACTAGACCCAGGGCTAGGACAAGGAGTCGGAGGAGGGTCGACTCACGGCGGTTCCTTGTGAAGAACGCACTGGACGGACATCGAATCCTGTGTTCACTTTCAAAAGAGGATAATAACCTGTTGATTGATGATGCACAGAGCCATTGAAATGATGCTACATCGATCTGCGCTAGCCGATATGCATTTGGAGATGAAACAATACAAGATAATGACCAGAGAGATCAGTGGGCAAACTGGATCAAGTCGGTCTAAGTTGTTCATGCAAGGACGTGTTTGCTTCCGAAGTATTTACGCGGACTGAAATAATTAATCAGCTCACGGTGCATGAGAAGAGCTCTAGCATGTGAACGGCAAAGGGAAGCATTTAGGTCATGCATGGGCCACCGCAACCAGCAACAGCGGCTTGTCGGCAGCGCCTACAGTCCAAGATATTCGTTGACCTGTGGTTGGGTAGCCTAGCTCCATGAATGGCATGGCGTCGTGGCGTCGTCGCCGAGGGCACGGCCCTGGTGTTGCGACCATCAGATCATGCGTGTGCGGCTGATCATGGTGATGAAAAGTTAAACACGCCGGCTGCAGCCGGTCACCGGCGACAGGCCTTGGAGAAGAAGGTGGGATAGTTGAATCTGATAGTGATGTATATAATTGTTTACTTGTTGGGATTTCTTAAACTTTGTTTCGGGTCAAATGCTAAAATCCAAAAGTGGGCCTCGTAGTGGGCCTTCAATAGTTAATGCGCAATGTGCCTTAGAAGTGGCCTGCGAGATAGAATAAAATTAAGCTTTTCTTGACTAATTCAGAGTCGTTGTTTTTCAGGTTTCCAATTCTGAACAACCACTCAACAGCTGACAGCCCCTATAAAAAATAAATACGCCAGCAAATTGACTATACTTTCAAACAAGGCTGACACAATCGATCTCGATGTAAGTTATTGTGCAAATACCCTGATTTCGCATTTAAAATACTAGTGTGTACTGCTTTCCTTTCAGCTGCACTACGTTGAAATCAAATTTGGAAGTTCAGGAATCCATTTCAACACCCAACTTGCTTCTACCTCAATACAGCTGCAAACATACTACTGTTTGACCATTTATCTTGCTAATCATCCAATACTTATGTTCATGTCTTACATAAAATGGTGCTCTGGTACCTAACAATTAGCCATTTCAATTATCAGGAGTAGATATTCTATTTAACGAGAAGTTTGGAACAGAAACAAGTACTGATTTGTAAGAAAATATCTAACTCATTCAGCATAAGAGGGCACTCAAAGAGGACAAAAAAACTGTCAAATAACACTATCTAAACTTTATTTATTTACTACCAAACACTGTTTAACTCAATCGAAACCCAGCAACCACTGACCAATCACAAGAATATCATGTGCTTCTATTGCATACAGCACTCACTTACTAGCGCCCGAAAGCTTTTTTCGGTAATAGGCCTTCCCAGTAGTTTCATCAACTACCCACTCGAGATCCTCTTTTTCAGCATCCTTTTCTTCATCATGGTCTGATAAGTAATCTTCTTTCTCCACATCATCGATCTCTTCTTGGTCCGAATCCATGCTAACTAGAATTAAAAGAACACAGTTTTGTCAGCCGGGGATGCATATACAAATATACTTTATGATCCATGATGCAGCTCCAATGGAAGCACATAAAACTGTATTTTGCAGGGATATGTTGTGTTATCAACCCCAGGATATTACATAAATATTGATAGCAATTGTATTTCCTTTTTTACGAAACCAAATGAGAAAATACTACACACTGCATTACTATAAATGCATAACGCCAAGTTATAAGTCACTTGCAAAAGCGGACAATCGTCAGTCTACATAGATGACATCAATAAACCCACTTCTTTCTGCCTTTTTTCTTTGATTTTTATGACTATTAATTTCCAAAAAATAAGAAAAGAAGAAGAGAATAGGTGTCGAAATCAGTGCTAGCATGGGGTCGTGTAGGGGCGGCTGCCCCAGGTAAAATCTTGGAACCTAGAGTACCCAGCCTACTAGCTTGGACACCATGGGGGGCGAGAGACCAGCTCTGTTCTGATCAGGGAAGGTTGAGTAGGAAGACGAGAAGAGGGAAGATAGTGATTCGTTTGTGGGATGGGCTAGCGAGTAGGTCATAGAATTTGGTAGTAAATGCCAAGTTGAATGAGCCCATTAGAAGGAAGTCCTCCTGTTCCTGCTCAGGCCATGTCTACACGGGAGGCAGGCAGGCAACATCGCCACCGCCACTGCCATGCGACCCACTAAAAATTGCAAGCAACCAACCAACAAAGGCAGCACGCAACAGGTTGTTCCGCACTCCCCGAATCCTCTTCTTCCATTCCACCATTGTATAAATTTCTTGTCACATTTGCTTAATTCTTTGAAAGTTGGATACTCAAAATCAGTTACCAAATTTGATGTTATAGGTACATAAGAAGATGAAGCAGATTGCTTCTATTTTCAGAGTTCCCCTCGGTGAATCAGTCCGGACCCCCAGTCATGAATCTGAAGTAAATGTTACCATTCCAGAAGCTAATGTTCTTCAAGTATTAAATCAAGAGCCTGATACAAGCAATTTGCAAGCTAATGTTCTTCAGAGATTTAATCAAGCTGACATTGAAGTTGATACGGGCCTTAGGAAACAAATTAAAAAGTATGCTATCTTAGAAATCTAAGATAAAGTCAGAAGGGTGTGTCTGACAAAAAGGTTCATATTAGCCTAAAGATAATTATTTTAAACGCAATGAAGATGACAGAGGATTTAGCGCAGCATGGTATAAGGAGTTTGGTTGGCTAGAGATCAGTGTAGCCAAAGATGTTGCTTATTTTTTTTTACTATTTTCATTTGAAGAAACCAACAATCAGTTCAAAGTTAATTTGGGGGTTAAGTTTTCACATAGATTGGGTATACAAAATGGAGAAAAGCAGTCGGAAACTGCAGACTCCTTGGAGGTTCGACAAAGAGTGATTATAACAATTCAAAAATACATTGTGGAGATTTAAACAATCAAAACCAATGTGTGGCATATGAATCACTACTTAAACTGAGAAGGCATGTATAAGATATCAGGATCGTTTGATGGCTGTTGTAGGATTGTAAGGTTTTCTCATTAGGCACATTCTTGTTTTCCGTGGTCATGATGGGTCTAAGAATTCAAGAAATAAGGGTAATCTTTATGACATGTTAGACTGGTATATGCTCAAGATGTAAAGAAGCAACTGATGTTATCCATGACAATGCTCCTGGAAGTCATCAAATGACTTGTCATGATAGTCAAAGGCAATTGGTGCAAGCTTGTGCAGAAAAAACTATTGAATTCACGATGAATGAGCATGGGATGCTCAATTGTCACTTGTTGATGAGTCCCATGATGAATCAATCAAGGAGAAAATGGATGTGATTGTGAGGTTTACGAATAACCACTGGCATTCCTTAGAAAAACTGATTTGTGTTGAGCACGTTGTTGACACTAGATCTGCTTCGTCTCTCAAACGATCTTTGGATAAAGTGGTTTCTACCCACAATTTGACCATGTCTAGACTAAGAGCTCAAGGATATGATGGAGCCTCAAATATGTGTGGGCCACTGAATGATTTAACAAAACTAGTGCTAGATGATAATCACATGCATTTTATGTGCATTGTTTTGACCATTGGATTCCACTAGTTGTTATGAAAGGAGTCCTACAGAAACATCACAACAAGATTGTGCTACAATTGGAGAATGGGCAGATTACGAAAGGCAAGGGCAAACAACAAGAGACAACTATAGCAAGACCTGCTGATACACAACTCTAATCCCTATCTGTCAAATGTGGGATTTCAGTGATCCAAGTGCTACACGTTATTTGTTTTGATGGGGAAAATGAACATGACAAAGGTAAATCACCAGGTTTGATGAAATAAGTGGAAGTATTTAATTCGTTCTCATCTTGCACTTGATGATTAATGTGCGTAGTCTGACTAATGATTTTTCAAAAACACTGCAACAAAAGGACCAGAACATAGTTAGTGCAATGAACATGATTTTGTGTGTGAAAAGGTTATTGCGACATTTGAAGGATGAGGGGTGTGAGCCAATTATGGAGGTTGTAACTGAATATTGCACTAAGAGAGATATTTGAGCAATGGGTTATCCAAGGAGTTCACGCAAGTCAATTACTTGTTTCCATCACTACCTTCCATCACGACAAGGTAAACATATTCAGTGAGGTGATTGATACAAACATAGCTGCGATTTGCAATAATTTATTGAAATAACGACCTGGTTATTGATTTTCATTTCGTGTCTAGATCCTAGTGACTCATTCAGTAGCTTTAATCATGAGAAGGTAGTTGAGATTGCAAGTATTTACTAAGCTGACTTTTATGTGGAAGAACACCAATTTTTGAGTGGTCAGCTTGACATTATGCAGAATTAGAAAGTCTATCAAGTATGTGCGTCAAGTCCGTTAAAACTAAGGAGTATTTGTGTTTTCCATTGGTTTATCCGCTCATCAAGCTTGCAATGATATTGCCGGCCAGTAGTGACAACATCAGTTGAAAGCGCTTTCTTAGCCATGGATATAGTAAAGACATATTTGAGTAACAAGGTAGGTGAAAAATGATTGAATGATATGATAGTATGCTATATTGAGAGAGAGATATTTGTTGGGATTGAAGATCAGAAGATTATAGAACATTTTCATGGCCTAAGGAATCGTAGAGGCCATCTACCAAATCACCTCGTATAACTACTACTTAGTGGTAAAGACTTACCTTTTGTTTGAAAAATTGTCATATTATGCTAGGATTTATATTAATCGATAGTTTTTACAAGTTATAGGCTCCTAATGGAGTTGAAGATATTGGATATTTTGGGATAAAGAATGGAAGATTCAATCAGCAGGAATCAAGTTAAGACTTTATATGAATTTTCTGTTGTGTATTATGCTTTTTTCACCTAGTTCTTGAGAATAATGAAACTACTTTGAATAATTAATTGTGTTGATTGTCTTATCTGAATGGATACTAATTAGACAATTAATTGTGTTGTGGCTTTGATTTTTTGTTTCCTTTATGAAATAGAAAGGTGTGCGTGGAAGTTAGCTATCCACGTGCCAGAACCATGACTCTATGAAATAGAAAGGTGTGCGTGGAAGTTGTTGTTGTTTGTTGTAAACAGAATTAGAAAGGTATACGGGGTACCATTGATTGTGTGGGAAGGGGCGGAGTAGAATACCTTAATTCCAAATAAGAGCTTACCTGTTCTATGATTTGCATCCGTTTTACTGTTAATCGGTTTACAATTTTAGAAAAGTGATTGTTTCCTTTTCTACGTACTAGGGGCATTCTACTATTTGCCCCTGACAGTTTCATGTACTACATGGTATTCAATATCTTATTGTTCCAAACATTTTTATGTATATTAAAAATATGTTTCTCATGTTTGGATCTTTTCTATTTCACAATATTATACATATAAATGGATAATTAGTTAGGTGCATTTGAAGCTATGACAACCACAGCGAGAAGGTGCTATAACTTGATTGTATTGTACCACACTCATGTTGTAGATAAAGGTAGATTCTTGTCAGTATTGTAAGGCGCATGGGTGGAGGGAAAGTGCAGGCTTAGAGAAACCCTAACAGATCGAGTCGCCACTCTAGCACGGTCGACATATTGATCTGGATCGGCATATTTTTGCAGTGCCCTCCAAAACTATGGTCATAGCCTCCATATTTGGAGGCACCGTTGTTTTGGAGCGCGCTCCAAAACCAACCGCCCATGCGAGAGGGAAGCCTCTCCCTCTCCCTCTCCAACCGCGTGGCTTCTTTCTCTATCTTCTCTCCTTGTTGATGGCGTAGACGCCCATACCAATTCCGCATTCGCTTATCTCACCATGAAACGAGTCAATTAATGGCCGTCGCCTTATGTCCAATTGCCCACGACTGTTCCGGCCACAATTTTTTGCTCCTTCCCGCTGAGCATGACATTTCCCGCCACTCGTGGCTATAAAGAGGTTGGCGCCTTCTGTCCCTATCCATAGCTCCACTTACCCTCTCTGCCTTCTCCCCTTCCATCTCCGAATACTCCCATTCTCGAGCTCACCATGACGCTTCGGCCAAGGCCGGAGTGGGTGCTAGTGCCACTCTCAGAGGAGGAGGCACGGTAATTGGACGAGGAGGCCGTGTAGGAGGAGGCCGATCTCATCAAGGTGGATGAGTGTGATCGCCACGACACGCTGGAGCACGCCAACTCCGAGGATGACCCCAAGGTCGAGGATCCCCTTCTCCAGCACGTCCTCGACGATTCCCGCAATGCTGACACGTTAGAGTTGACCGATGTCATGCGCCCAGCAACGACTAGTTTCCCGCAGCTTCCACTGCTAGGGAGGCTTGAGATGCCCGCCACGCCACCGCTCAAGAAACGCGCCTAGTCCTTGACCCAATGCCTGTACTGATCAGCTCATATCTATCTAGTACTAAGATAGTCTCTCCATGTAAGAAAATGTCGCTTACACACGTATGTAAAAGCGAAAACTTTTGCTCCCCCGTCCCCCTGCAGTACTTGTGTATGAAAATGTCACTTATAGACACCCCCGCCCCGATATAAGAACATTGTATTTAAATGCTGTTAGAATTTAATCCAGTTTTAGTGTTTGATCTCTCCAATTGAAAGTATGAATATTGCGTTGATGCACATGAACAGAAAGGAAATGAAGAGGGAAAATATTATGGAGGTTGCATATGACGACTATGTGTTTATGCACAACCTCCACAATCTCCAAAACATTATGAAACTCCCTCCAAAACGGTTTTGGGGGCTACAGATAAGACACATCTGCTAGAGTTCCTCATAGGGGCTGGCAGTAGTATTCAGACATGAATCATGTATGCACGAACGCTCTGGAGCAAAAATAAACTTTTCCTTTTGACACGTATCAATCTCTTATCTCTTAAGTTAGATATAATTTCCATGGGATTCTTCGGTTGAACCATTGTTCATTAGCCTCTACAAATTGACTTATATAGTTGCGTAGCAATGTTTGGCTGAAACTACATATGAGTCAATAAGTTACTATTCACTTGAGGCTGGCAATGTGATTCTAATTTATACTCCAAAGTTGGGCAGTACTTATTTTAAGCACAGCCTTCTTTTAGATGAATAGAGAGGCGGTTCCAGTGATTGAAACCAGGAGTAACAGAGTCTTATACAGCCACATAGATCGATGGGTAAGCCCTCATATAAGAAGATTTCACCCGAACAAGAGCAAACAGAAAGTACGAACTAGATCGAAACATAGACCATATTAAGCACAGCCTTTTCTCATAGATAGGGAAAAAAAATAAACAAAGCATTGTGCAATTCACAAAGGTGGACAGAGAGCCCGAGAAAACAACAAATTAGAACTCAAGAGGCCTAAACTTCCCCCAAATTCTACACTATTGATTCCACGTTCTCCAATAAATTACATGCATGTACAATGTTTTATCTATCTGTTTACATCTAATCAAGTGCTTTCTCTAGATGTATATTTTTCATCAACTCTAAACATGCATTGCATGACTCCATCAAGTGTAAGCGTGCACCAAACTCCATCAGGATGATTAGGATTTCTATTTATTGCGCTATTATTATCGTAGTGCTAGCTTCAGTTATTATGCCGGGGGTCATCCTCCTTTTCTAAAAAAAGCTTCAGTTATTATACAAAATAAACTTCAATTTCTTCTAAGGAGACCTTGATTAGCCTAATCCTGTCCCCAAGGCTGCCTAAGGTTCCATTGATAATCATACATGGACATCAAACGGTAGCACAACAAAAGGACGGGTTATATAGCTCTAAAAAAAGAGTTAAAAAAGATTAACCATTAAATACCAAAGAAAATTTAGAAAATCACGCAAGTTGAATTGATTTCCGAACAAATGGAGCACACAAAATCAAAGGAGCGAAAGCTGTATTTTCTTTTAAAAAATGCCAAACGCCAATTATCTAAACCGTAGCTGGGGTAGACCTCGATTGAAGGGGAAGTAGGGGCGGGGGCGGGGGCGCGGAAGGAGCAGAGGGGATCAGGGAGCGCGGAGAGTGGTCGGAGATGGCCGGGGGAGTTTTTTTGACGACGGCAATGGATGCTGCAATCGGTGGCGGCTGAGAGGCGTCGTGGTCTGCGTGCCAAGCGATAACTAGGGCCTCTGGAGGGATCGTCAGTTTTGAACGGTCAAGATTGAATGGGACTCGGTCGCCGCGGCGCTCATTCTGCTGGCGCTGTTGGCCGTTCCCGATGTGAGCTTCAACCCTGTCCAAGCAACAGCAGCAAAGCTGAGACTAGTGCAAGGAACTTGGCCGGAACTTGATCGGAAGTGTGCAAGGAACTTGGTCGGAAGTTTACTTAGTTGTACATGCAAGTCTAGTACATGGTAGTTCCTAGGAGTTTACTTAGCTTGACCAGGGCTAGTCTGTAGCCTAGAAAGGACTTGTGCTCTGTCACGAATCAGGCCAACTCCAATGCACGACACCAAACGGACGTCCGTTTGATCCGAATTTTATCCGTTTGGCTCAGCAAAACGGACAGCGGACAGACGGACGCGTCCGACCAGAGCATATGTACCCAACGCGAGCGACCTATTTAAAGCGGACAGGGCAACTTTTTAAAAAAAATAAAGAAAAAAACAGTCGGGCTCGCAGGGGAGGAGCCGCACCCGAAGCAGTAGGAGCCGGAGCGTCGCCCAGCCCAGCCTTGCCGCGCGCCATCGCCACGCCGCCCGGCCCATCCTTGCCGCGCGCCCAAGATGGCCAATGAGGTGGCTGCTGCAACGATGTTGGAGGCCGGGTTGGGGCTCGCGACGATGCTGGCGGGGAGGCGCAGGTGCAGGTGCAGGGGCAGGGGCGCACGCGCGCGCAGTTGGGGCAGAGGCGTAGCCAGATCTCGCCGCGGGGCACACCCCGCCACCCCGCCTCCAGATCTCGCTGCGGGGTGCTTCCGACACCGCCACTCGTCGCCGTCGCCGCCGCCGCCGATGGCCGCGGCCACCGCTGCCTTCTCCGCTCCTTCCGTGCGGTTGCTCTCTGGCTCATGTGCGGTCGTTGATTTGTGGGCCAGAGAGAGGACACGAGTGCACAAAGAGGGGCAAGGAGAGTGTTCTTTTATGTTCGTTCGAGACCCATTTCTGGCCTAAATTTAATCCAGGTTTAGGTCGGGACGAACAATGAATGGACATGAGGCGGACAACTTATCCGTTTGTGTACTCCCGTTGGGCCAAGTTTTTTTTGTCCGGATGACCCAAACGAACAAAATGGAGTCGTGCGTTGGAGTTGGCCTCACTCCATCCCAGCGCCAAATCAAAGCAACAAGCCATTCAGGCTCTAGTACTACTCTGTTGCATGTGTGAGTGTCACTGCTAGAATCTGATTTTGTCCCCAGAACTCGGCAAATATATGATTTGCCAGCCAACTGTGAGTATGAAACTCGGCAAAATGCTATGGACTGGACAAATAGTCATCAGAAGTTTGCCCAATTTCGTTCGTCATAAACTCGGCGAAATGTGGCACTGGGCAATAACGCAGTGCCACACGTCGAGTCCTTACTCGATGGGAGATTGCCAAGTTCACAACTCAGCAAAAAATTTGCCCAGTTCTGCTAACAAAGGAATTCGGTAGATATTTTGTACTGGGCAATAAGTGCTGACACGTAGCTTATTTCTATTCGTCGTACTCTGCCGAGTTTAGCACATTAGAACTCAGCAAACCATAGTGACACGTGGCATCTCCGTTAACGACCCGTCACCTCTTGCACGCCCCGTTCGCGGCATGTCCTCTCCTGTGCTACTCTCTTCATTTGGGTTTTATTTATCGCAGTTGTTTTTCAAAGAACACCGCATCTTATATCTGATATTTTATTAAGAAAAAAATAACCACTATACAACGAAAAGACAATTGGACATAGATCGACCAATACAAACTAAGATTACATTGCAAAACATACCGGTCTTCTTCCTTCTCTAATTGTATGCCGCCCGTGGAAGATTGAAAATTGCATTGAACCAACAGTAAAAAAAATTTACCTACAAACGCCTTGGCCATACCAGGCTTTAAATACCGGAATAACTAGTCGTCCCTTGAGACGACATCTAGAAGTTGTTGAAGAAGCATCGATTGGAGCATCACCCCATGCAAAAATAGGATTGCAATCCATCACCACTGGTCCAGAAGATTGGAGAAAACCAGACTATGATGTAGAACAACATAGAAGAAGATGTTGAAGTGGTCGCACCAGTGGTCAGCCAATTGCTCTCATTGAAGGACACACCAACTGCCAAGATCTGCAAAAAACCAACATATATGGGGACACAAACTCTCACATGCCCTTCGTCGGCGCTGGATCATACGCCCTCGAGGTAGGGAGAGACCTTATTCCAAAATGACATCGCCACCGCCACCTCGAAGAAACAAAATCTAAGGAGAAAAAACCAAGAGCGGACAGACAAGTCATGATAACCCTCAAGTGTAAGGGGTCTCTGTAGCCCTTTTCAACAAGTAAGAGTTTCGAACCCACGAGGAGCAGAAGGAATTGGTTGATGGAAACTAGTAAATAAATCATTATAAAACTGCAAAGCTTGTTTGGTGGTTTGTTTGATCACAAGAATAAGTTAATAACTACAAGAACTTAACTTGGAACAAATGTGCAACGGCACGGCAAGTGGCCCAATACTTAATTGTTCTTAGGACAAGCCAGTTGTATTATTTATAGGGATCAAATCACTCTCGGGGACACAGGGGAATTGCACCAAGTTACTTTCATCTACTTTCATTGAGTTTACGTCCATTGCCTTGATAATTGTTGTGTGGTGGAACCTAGAATAGCGTGATGTTATTACTTGAACAAATGACATACTTATGATTTTACCCTCTAGGCAAGCATACACAAATACAAAAGATTAATTAAGATAACGACCAACCATAGCATAAAACTTTGGGATTCCAACATCCTCTTATGCAACATTTCATACACTTAGCTAGGGTTTGGTAATATTTGTTACTCCAACCACTCATCATAGATAAACTAATCACAATATGCTCTCCTCTAGGACCTTAACGGTGAAGTGATATACAGTCGACGTTCGCACATCCCCACTAGAAAAAGTGCTCCTCTATCTTCCGCCTCGCAGATGGCGGTGAAAAAATTCCGAAAAATCCAGAAAGAGTTTCAAGGGTAATATAAGACTAGGGGGCACTGGGGGCTCCCGGGGGATGCCTGTGGGCCCCATGCACCCCTGGCTTGTGGCCCAGGGGGCGCGAGCTAGGGTTGTGTGGGACCCACAGGTCTCGCCCGGGGAGGTGCCAACCACCCTTGGGCCTCTTCTGATGAGAAACTTGTAGACATATTTTTATGGATTTTTTTGGTCCTCAGAAAAATAGTTTCTTCAATGCCCTTCTTTTGCTTTTATTTCTATAGCTTTCTGGCAATTCCTCTCTCTCTCTCTCTCTCTCTCTCTCTCTCTCTCTCTCTCTCTCTCTCTCTCTCTCTCTCTCTCTCTCTCTCTCTCTCTCTCTCTCTCTCTCTCTCTCTCTCTCTCTCTCTCTCTCTCTCTCTCTCTCTCTCTCTCTCTCTCTCTCTCTCTCTCTCTCTCTCTCTCTCTCTCTCTCTCTCTCTCTCTCTCTCTCTCTCTCTCTCTCTCTCTCTCTCTCTCTCTCTCTCAGTGGATCATGCAATTTAAAGGAAAAAGTCATTAGAATGATGCAATTTATACAAAGAAATAGTGATGCAAAATGGACGTATCAAGTCCCCACTCCTTTTGCTGACGATGAGGCCACCGGACGGCAAAGTGGAGGGAGGCCAATGCTGGCGGCATGAGGGAGAAACTTGGTGGTGGCTAGGGTTAGGAGAGGTTTCTATGATTGGTTCAGGCTTTTGAAGTTAACTCCTCGAGGTTTGAAACACCGTGTAGTCGTGTTGCCAGCTGTTGCCGCTGATTGCCTCTTCCTGTATATAACTTCTTACGATCCTTCTGCCTTGCAGCTTAATGAAAATATGTTCTGCTTATCTCCTTCGCGCGGTGGCTGGTGGAGGCGGCTATGCTCAGTAGGGTTCCTCGGGATTAGGCATGGTGGGTTCAAACTGATTGCCAGCTGTAGGTTTTGACGTTCGTGTAGGTAGTGGAATGAGGCCTTCGACTTCGGGCATATGCCGCTCTAGATTTTTTATCAAAGCAGCGACGCTTGCCCTGCTGGGGGGCGCCGCTATGTGTTCGCCTCTCCATTCCTAGGATCCTGGGGGAACCCATGCTCTCGATAGAGTAGGCAATGATGCCTCTCCGGCGTAACTTCTTTCTTGAAGGCATCGCCTTAGAGCAGTTGCGGATGGTGAGGCATGTGGTTATCCCTGATCTATTGGCATGGTGTTATTGTTGGCAACGATGACGGTTCTAAGCTGAGTAGAGTTACGGCAGAGCTTCCTCAGCTCTTTCTGACACATTAGAGAGGTTTCTTCCGCCCTACCATCTCATCACAGAGTCAGAGCTACCTCGGAGGAGCTTAGTCACTGGCGATGAAAGGCGATTGGTGGTCTTCATGGAGCACTTGGTTGATGCAAGCACATCATATTTCTTCTGTAGTGGTCGTCATCAAAATCAGAGCCGACTTGGTGTGGGCGCGGGTTGGCCAGTTATTTGACATGGATCAACATAGGCTTCATGCGATTGTTAAAGTAAGGGCTTCGTCAGTGGTTGTTAATAGTGAAGTCGGAGACCCCAGCTCGAGGAAGGGGTGATCATGATGACACAGGTAGTCAGTCTTGAAAAGACCTCTTCTCGATGGGGTATGTGTGCTCTATTTTGGTATCCAGGTGCTACTTGTGAGCTGCGTTGGGATTTTCCCCGAACAGGAGAGGAGATGCAGCACAGTAGAGATAAGTATTTCCCTCAGTGAGAATCAAGGTTATCGAACAAATAGGAGAATCGCGCAAAGTCTCGTGAACAGCACCTGCACACACAAAAGCAAATACTTGCACCCAACGCGGGCAAGAGGGTCGTCAATCCCCTTGAACTCGTTACTTGCAAGGATTAAATCTTGTAGTGGTAGATAAATAAATTGTAAAATAAAATAAAGGTAAATAAATTGCAGCAAGTATTTTTAGGTTTTCTTTTTATATTTAAAGTAGACCCAGGGGCCATAGTTTTCACTAGAGGCTTCTCTCTCGAACACATAGCATACGGTGGGTAAACAAATTACTGTTGGGCAATTGATAGAAAAGCGCATAGTTATGATGTTATTCAAGGCAATGATCACATATATAGGCATCACGTCCGAGACAAGTAGACCGACTCCTTCCTACATCTACTACTATTACTCCACCAATCGACCGCTATCCAGCATGCATCTATGGTATTAAGTTCATAACAAATAGAGTAACGCCTTAAGCAAGATGACATGATGTATACCAAGTAAACCCAATCAATATGAATAAACCCAGTCGTGATCACATCATCGGTAGGGCAGCAAGGTTGATGTAGAAGCCCTTCGTGATCGATTCCCCCTCTGGCAGGGTGCCGGAAAAGGCTTCCAGATGGGATCGCAGAAGAACAGAAGTTTGCGGCGGCGGAAAAAGTATTTTGGGTAGCTCTCTGTTGGTTTCCCAATATTTGAGAATTTATAGAAATGGAATTAGGTCAGACAGAGCCACATGGGGCCCACAAGGCATCAGGGCGCGCCTACCCCCCAAGGCGCGCCCTGTTGCCTTGCCGTCTCCTCGTTTGCCGTCTGGTCTCCTCCTAAAGCTTCTAGGGTCTCTTATGTCCGGAAAAAATCATCAAAAAAGCTTCGTACCGTTTGGACTCCGTTTGGTACTGATTTTCTGAAAAACCAAAAACAGGCAAAAATATAGCAGCTGGCACTAGGCACTGGGTTAATAGGTTAGTTCCCAAAAATGATATAAAATAGCATATAAATGCATAATAAACATCCAAGATTGATACTATAATAGCATGGAATAATCAAAAATTATAGATACGTTGGAGACGTATCACCAGGTCATGTTGTAAATATGCCTTAGAGGCGATAATAAAGTATTTTTCCATGTTCGTACTAATGTTTATATTTCTATGCTATAATCGCAATGATTTTTTAGTGTGAGATTCAGAGGAAAACTCAGTTGCATGTGTGGAAACATAAACACCAAATAGATCCCTAGTCTATCCGCTAAGACTATCACATGTATTGTAGATGATCCTGTTTTCCTGATCATATGACATTGTTAAAGTAACAAGGATGCTGACAATAATGATAACACATTGTTGATAGAATGAGGGTGTTGGATAGACCCAAATATTTTGTGCGGGTATAGATGAGATCTTTTACTTAATGTTCGTGTTGCTTCCCTCGAATTTGCAATCTTTTTTATCTTGATGGCATATTGATGATTCTATAACAAAGGTTTGGCTATCCATGGTCCTTCTATGCCGCTTTTGAGTATGCTGGTTGTCAGATCAATGATGTGCTTTAGTCTCTTTGGGTCTCACTTTAGTTAAGAAAGATAAAATTTCGCGACGAAGAGGGCTTGTAGATGTGATCTACACATGGGTCACACATCAAACGAAGTTTAGTATGGGGCTCGAGAATTTTCATTAAGTCTCGTGTTTCATACACCCCGCATGTTAAACTAGCAACTTGAATAATTATGCTTGATGATAACACAAGTAACTAATGGTTTGCAATAGAGGCCCTCGCAGCCACGATAAAATATGCAAAAGAACGATTAGAAGCATCTAACTTGCTTTTGCAGGATGAAAATATGAGGTGGTATAGTCGTTGTCATGGCAATGAGATTGTATGAGATGCTATATGTTGTAAATTATTATTTGCATGACCAACATGTAATGGTACGGCATGATGGCTGAGCCATAGGATTGTCATTTATTCGACCTGCGTGTCATGGTACGACATGATGGCTGGAGCCATATTATAGAGATAGCAATAGTTTTAAATGTGAGGAGATGAAGATGATGATCATGCATCGGTCAACCTCGATGCTATGACGTACGCAAAGAAGGAGTTCCCCACCAAAGGTATTCGGGAATTTCTTCAGCGTGAAGCGACTATGCCATGTCACATAATATTATGAATTATCTGTGATTTTAATCCATTTTATTCACCCTGTTATTTGATGTGCGGTAGTCGTGTTTTATAGGGTGACCCCTCACACAAATATCACGTTGTTAGTGATCTCCCAAGTGTAGCACCGTCTGGAATACGTGTCACTTCGAGATGCGCCATGTCGCATGGGTACGACAGACTTGTCGCATATGAGGTGGGTGCAAATGGTTCACACTGCAAGATCACTTGGTTGTCATGGCGTTCATGCAAGATGGTCTTGAGCTCGAAAGACACACATCGAAAGATGAACAAAAGTCACATGAGATGTGATCGGCAAGTTGGCCTACAGTCAAAATTTTCATCATCAGTGATGTCACATCAATGGAAAATAATTTAGAAAGGGGTCTTGAATAACTTAAATCAGTTATGATGAATATTGGTTTTAGTGGGAGCCCACTTTCAAATTAAATGTTACATAATTATGATCAATGTCTAAGTGAACTTGTATTTTTTTGTTGTAGATAAGATGTACCACAACACACCGTTTAACTTAGGCCTAATGCTAGAGAAAGAGAAACTAACTGCGAATGGAGACAACTAGGCGGACTGGGTCCATACCTTGAGGATTGTCCTTAGGATTCCTAAAAAAGAGTACATTCTAGATGCAGCTCTTCCAGAAGCTCCAGGCGGTGTCACAAATGATGACATAATTGTCTATGCGACCAAAATGGATGACAGCATCGCAATACAATGCCTTATGCTCACTTTCATGGATCCATAGCTGGAAAAGAGTTTAAGGTTGTCAGAATCGTGATTCTGAATCGGATCGGAGCTCCGATGGTAGGATCGCAAATCGTAGAATCTTCACTATCATGATCGTAGAAACGTAGATTCTAGAGACAAAAATCATAGAATCATAGGGGTTAGTTTGGATCGTAAAGTCATAGAATCGTAAAACAAAATCGTGATTCTGACAACCTTGAGCGTTTCAAAACATCTAGTGCTTACGATATGATCGTAGCGTTGAATGTGTTGTATCAAACACGAGCAAGAGCCGAACGTTATGAGAAAACTAAGGCCTTGTGGGAATGCAAGATGGCGACAGGAAGCTCAGTGAGCGAGCACGTGATCAAAATGGTTGGTTACACGCTGAGGTTGGAGACTTTGGGTTTTCCGATCCTGCTGTGCTTGGCACTGATATTGCTTCACTCCCGTCTTACAATGGTTTCATCATGAATTACAACATGAACGGGATGGAAAAGAGCACGAACGATTTGTTTTCTATGGTAAAGATTGTCGAGGCTAGAATGCAAAAAGACAACAATCATGTGGTGATGGTGAATAAGACCACCAGTTTCAAGAAGGGAAAAGTGAAAAAGGGCAAGGGCGCCTGTAAGACTGAAACCCAAGAAAAGCCTAAAGGTGGCGCCACTAAGGACACTGAGTGTTTCTTTTGGAAGGGCAAAGGTCATTGGAAGAGGAATTGCAAAAAGTTTTTGGCAGAAAGGAAGAATTTTGGATCGTCCAACAAAGGTATAAGTGTTATACATGTTATAGATGTATTTCTTGCTAGTCCTCACTATAACTAGTGGGTATTTGATAGCAGATCAGTTGCTCATATTTGGAACTTGTTGCAAGGACTTCAGAAGGTGCCAAGCCTGGCAAGGAATGAGGTGCAGATGTGCGTCGGGAACGGTGTCCAAGTGTCTGCTCAAGTCGTCGGTGTTATGCCCTTGCGTCTACCTTCAGGATTCACACTATAACTTAATAATTGTTATTTTGTTCCAACATTATGCAAATACATTATTTCAGGATTGTGTTTGTTACGTGATGGATATTCTTTTAAATCGGGGAACAATGGGTTTTTCATCTATTTGAATAATATGTTTTATGAATTTGCACCCATTGTGAATGAAGCAACAAACACTTCGCCTTTGAACCCAACCCATTCCCTCTTGAAACCATAATTCTTCCTTGGGGATTGATAACCCACAAGTATAGGGGATCGCAACAGTTTTCGAGGGTAGAGTATTCAACCCAAATTTATTGATTCGACACAAGGGGAGCCAAAGAATATTTGCAAGTGTTAGCAGTTGAGTTGTCAATTCAACCACACCTGGAGACTAAATATCTGCAGTAGAGTGATCAGTAGCACAGTAGTATGGTAGTTTGATAGCAGTAGCAATAATAGTAGCAGTAATAGTAACGGTAGCAGCAATAGTAGTAGCAAGTGTGACAGTAGTGACAACAGTAGTAACTTAGCAAAGAACAATATGTGAAAAACTCGTAGGCATTGGATCGGTGATTATGTTGGATAACATTCATCATGTAACAGTCATAACCTAGGGCGACACAGAACTAGCTCCAATTCATCAATGTAATGTAGGCATGTATTCCGTATTTAGTCATACGTGCTTGCGATAAGAACTTGCATGACATCTTTTGTCCTACCCTCCCATGGCAGCAGGGTCCATAAGGAAACTAAGGGATATTAAGGCCTCCTTTTAATAGAGAACCGGAACAAAGCATTAGCACTTAGTGAATACATGAACTCCTCAAACTACGGTAATCACCGGAAAGAATCCCAATTATTGTCACCTTGGGGTATGCGGATCATAACACGTAGCAGGTGCGTATAACTTGCAAGATCGGATCAAGAACACAAATATATTCATGACAACATAAAGGGTTCATATCTGAAATCATGGCAGTCGGGCCCTAGTGACAAGCATTAAGCATAGCAAAGTCATAGCAACATCAATCTCAGAACATAGTGGATACTAGGGATCAAGCCCTAACAAAACTAACTCGATTACATGATAAATCTCATCCAACCCATCACCGTCCAGCAAGCCTATTAAGGAATTACTCACTCCCGGCGGTGAGCATCATGAAATTGGTGATGAAGGATGGTTGATGATGACGATGACGGAAGATCCCCCTCTCCGGAGCCCCGAACGGACCCCAGATCTGGCCTCCCGATGAAGAACAGGAGGTGGCGGCGGCTCCGTATCGTAGAACGTGATGAAACTTCTTCTCCTATTTTTTTCTCTGGAATTGTGAATTTATAGGCCTGAGATTAGGGTCAGCGGAGCCACGTGGACCCCACGAGCCACCAGGGCGCGCCAGGGGGGTGGCGTGCCTTGGTGCCTCGTGGGCAGCAGGTGGCCCCCCTCCAGTGGATCTTGGCTCCAGTATTTTTTATTTAATCCATAAAAATCTCCAAAAAATTTCGTCCAATTCCAAGAACTTTTATTTCTGCACAAAAAACAACACCATGGTAGTTTTGCTGAAAACAGCGTCAGTCCGGGTTAGTTTCATTCAAATGATGCAAATTAGAGTCCAAAACAAGAGCAAAAGTGTTTGGAAAAGTAGATACGACGGAGACGTATCAACTCCCCCAAGCTTAACTCATTGCTTGTCCTCAAGCAATTCAGTTGACAAACTGAAAGTGATAAAGAAAACTCTTACGAACTCTTTTGTTCTTGTATCTATATATATGCTTAAATAATACCCAAGTTTTCAGCAAAGATCATGAACTAACCATGCAAGTGATAACTCTTAGAAATTATATTCACTCATATCAATGGCATAATCAACTAGCGAGCAATAATAAGATATCTCAAATGCCAACACTTTGTCATAACAATCATGATATAATATGACAACATGGTATCTCGCTAGCCCTTTCTGAGACCGCAAAACATAAATGCAGAGCACCTCCAAAGTTCAAGCAGCAACTAAACATTGTAATTCATGGTAGAAGAAATTCAGTCATGATGCACACAACATTAACTATACACAATGCATGAGAATGACAATAGTGCTCTCAGGACTGGTGCTTATTTGAGAAGGTGATGACTCAACAATAAAAGTAAATAGATAGGCCCTTCGCAGAGGGAAGCATGGATTTGCAGAGGTGCCAGAGCTCAAAGCTTAAATCAGAGATAAATATAATTTTGGGAGGTATGCCTTTCCTATCAACGTCACGACAAGAGTTTTCAATATCTTCCATGCTAAACACATTAGCGGCGATTCCCAAGCGATAAAGTAAAGTTTACTCCCCCTCCACCAACAAACACAAGCCATGGCTAGCCGAATCCTCCGGTGCCCTCCATACCAACAACTTTTCGAGGGAGTTTGTTTTATTATTTTGCAATTTTAATTATGGGACTGGGCATCCCGATTACCAGCCCCTCTCGTGCAAGGACATGTGAATAAACACTCATCATGAGAATAACCCGCTTAGCATGGAAGATACTGACCGCCCCCTGTCGCTCCATGAGCGGTACGGGCACACAAAACAGATGTTCATTTGAATATTTAGAGGTGGCACATGCAAATTTACTTAGAACGGCAGAGTAATACCGCATATAGGTAGATATAGTGGACTCATCTGGAATAACTTTGGTTTAGGGGTTTTGATGCACAAGCAGTATTCCCGCTTAGTACAGGCGAAGGCTAGCAAATAGGTTGAGAAGCGACCAGTTAGAGAGCGAAAACGGTCATAATCATGCATTATGAATAATCAACATTGAATACTAGCATGAGTAGGATATAAGCACCATGAACATAAATATCGTGGAGGCTATGTTGGTTTTGAATCAACTACATGCGTGAACATGTGCCAAGTCAAGCCACTCGAAACATTCAGAGGAGGATACCATATCATCATACTGCATCATGAACATTTTAATGCATGTTGACACCCAAGATAAATCATTATCCACTCCTACCTACTTAAGCATGGCATGAGCAATTATAATCTCTAATTATCATCATAAACATGTTTAATCATAATATGCTGAATCATGGATACTAAGTTAAACATATTTACAAAAACAAAAACAAGTTGAGTTCATACCCGCTTTTCTTTGCCACAGTCACTTCATCAAATCATCGTTATTATTGCCTTTCACTTGCATGACCGAATGATATGAAAATAATAAGAGTGCAAGTGTGCCGTGGACTAAGGTGGAATCTGCAAACATTTTATTCAAAGGAGAAGACAAGGTAATATGGGCTCTTTGTTAGATCAACAATAATGCATATGAGAGCCACTCAACATTTTCATCGTGATCTTCTCCTTACAATGACTCAACAAAAGAAAAGAATTTTAGAGAAACACACTGGAATATTTTTGGAGTTTTTAGTTTTTTCTTGAAGGAAGCAAATTAAAGAAGACAAAACAAAAACGAGAAAAACTATTTACACGGGAAAGCTCCCAACAAGCAAAAGAAGAAACGGGAAACCTTTTTGGGTTTTCTTTTAATACTACAACTAATTAAGCTAGAAAGAAAAACCGAAAAGAAAGGAGAAATGTTTTTGGATTTTCTCAAAGTTTTTCAAACACACAAGAAGAAAGCGAAAAAAATAAACTAGCATGGATTATACAATGAGAAAGTATGAACACCGACAACTGGAATGAAATGTGTGGACATGAATGAAATGTCGGTGAGAGATACGTACCCCCCCCCCCCAAGCTTAGGCTTTTGCCTAGCTTGGTCTACGGCCATCCGTAGTAGCCATCTGGTCCCATGTGAAAGTGCTGAGGCGGTGGCACCCTAGCGTCCCAATCCTGGGCCTCATCCTCCGCCGCTGCCAATGCGTTCCGGTAAGCAACGATGTCTGGTGGCATAACAGTATATCCGTTCCTGGCATGAGAGTCAAACAAAGCAGGTGCCGGCAACGGAATAATATCCCGAGTATCCTCAATAAAAACCAAGTTATAACGAATGTGGCGAGGAGGCTCAGGAGCATCAAGAAAGTGGTGATCCCGCATAGACTGGTGATCTAAGTAAACTCTAGGCAACAAGTAATCATGAGGGCGAATGTTAACATTAAAACGTCTCGCTAAGCGAGTAGCATAAATACCACCATGAATTTTACCCTTAGCCCTATTTGTGTGAAAGCGACGTGCAATTATAGCTCCCAGGTTATAAGTGTTGTCATTATGCAGTGCGCGGCGTAAAATGGCAAAGTCAGGTGCACATAGCGCACCACCTTGCTCTCTAGCAGTCAAGCATTTCCCTATAAATAAAGCAAAGTAATGAACAGCGGGAAATTGCAAGCTAGTGGCTCGGGCTCTCGACACGCCCCTTTCCTCTCCCACAGTTAAAGTGCGGAGGAAGCCCTCAAACTCCTCTGGTCGGGGCTCTCTTATTTCCCCATCAAAGGGGATCAAACATATCTCACAAAATTCAGCAAGCGGTATCTGATGATGTTTAGCATATAAATCAAAGCTAACCGCAGGGGGTTCGAGCCTATTCAGGAAATGAAAGTTTTGCACAAAGGAATTTGTAAGGATGTGGTACTGGTCACACTCATCTGCGAGGAAGTCGGTCAATCCGGCATTAGCAACAAATTGCGCGAACTCTTGATAGAATCCGGCTTCGTTCATGAAGGCATTGTGCGGCCATTCGCAAGGCCGGACCTCCGTCCTACGCGGAATGTTGAGGTCACTGTCCGAGGAGTCCCCAAGGACTCCCTTGGCGCTCCACTTCGAGGAACTCCTCCGGAAGAAATCCATTCTCCCAACGAACAATTTTCTGGAAATTTTTGTGCCACAAAAAGATGTTAACAAAACTTGACAAATTTGATAGCAACTACTCATATGGATGTCTAGAGGCCATATCAAGCATTCAAACTACTTGGAACTCAAAGAATTCAACATGCAAGCTCATTTTCAGTAGCACCAAGAGCAGCTAATTATGCAAAATATAACCCACCAGAGAAAAAACTAATTGGAGCAATGGAGGAGTCACATACCAAGTAGCAATCTCCCAAAACAGTTTCGGAAACGGAGCTCCGAGCAAAGAGATCGAAAATCTCAGGTTTGGGAGCAAGAACACGAGATAGAGAGAGAAGCTGCCAGGAATTTTTGCTAGAGGTAAGAGACGAAGTGGGCTAAAGGGATAAGTGAGGGGGTCCCTGTGAGGCCCACAAGCCACCAGGGCGCGCCAGGGGGGGTGGCGCGCCCTGGTTCCTCGTGGGCACCTGGGGCATCCCCCTGGTATGTTTTTAGTGCCAAAAATTCTTAAATATTCTATAAAAATTCATGTCAAAATTTTATTGCATCCTGAGCACTTTTATTTTTGGGCATTTTTTTATTGCACGGATAATTCAGAAAACAGGATAATCATGGCATTTAATTGCATTTAACTAAAAATAACAGAAAACAAAAAGTGGGTACAGAGGGTTGTGCTTACTAAATTCATCGACCACGTGCCTCTCAAAAAGAATCCATTAATAAGGTTGATCAAGTCTTATTAACAAACATTTCCGAGTAACATGAACCCGTAGAACTTCCGTAAAAAACACTAGGTTACCTCAACGGGGATGTGTACCTCCCCAATAATAAGAGTTTCATATTTCTTTTTGACAGTAGGAAGAGGGAGTTAAAAACTTCCAATAGTAATTGTTGGAGTCTTTTCAATAACATGAATACCATTTACTTGAAATTGTTTCTTCGGAAAGTGCACCGTATGTTCATTACCATTGATATGAAAAGTGATC
Source organism: Elymus sibiricus (assembly GCA_039707655.1). Lineage (NCBI taxonomy): Eukaryota > Viridiplantae > Streptophyta > Magnoliopsida > Poales > Poaceae > Elymus > Elymus sibiricus. The sequence continues at coordinate 470,268,344 of CM077666.1, forward strand.
TTGCTTTTGTTGCAATCAATAACAGCCCATGTAGTGTTCAAAAAGGGTCTACTAAGGATAATCGACATGTTGTCGTCCTCGGGCATATCAAGTATAACAAAGTCTGTTAGGATAGTAACATTTGCAACTACAACGGGCACATCCTCACAAACACCGATAGGTATGGCAGTTGATTTGTCAGCCATTTGCAATGATATTTCAGTGGGAGTGATTTTATTCAAATTAAGTCTTTTATATAAAGAGAAAGGCATAACGGGAGTGAGTTTATTCAAATTAAGTCTTTTATATAAAGAGAAAGGCATAACACTAACACCGGCTACTAAATCACACAAAGCAGTTTTGACATAATTTCTTTTAATGGAGCATGGTATAGTTGGTATTCCTGGATCTCCTAGTTTCTTAGGTACTCCATCCTTAAAAGAATAATTTGCAAGCATGGTAGAAATCTCAGCTTCAGGTATCTTTCTTTTATTTGTGACAATGTCTTTCATATATTTAGCATAAGGGGCCATCTTTAAAATATTAGTCAAACGAGTACGCAAAAAGACTGGCCTAAGCATTTCAGCAAAGCGTTCAAATTCTTCCTCATCCTTTTTCTTAGATGGTTTAGGAGGAAAGGGCATGGGTTTTTGAACCCACGGTTCTCTTTCTTTACCATGTTTTCTAGCAACGAAGTCTCTTTTATCATAACGTTTGTTTTTAGGAGGTGGGTTATCAAGATCAACAGCAGGTTCTATTTCAACATCATTATCAAGTTCTTTAGTATTATCTGGTTGAGCATCCACATGAGCATCATCATTATTATTATCATCAGGTGAATGTTCATTACCAGATTGTGTCTCGGCATCGGAAATAGAAACATCATTACTATCCTCTAAGGGTTTTTCTACCTCAGGTTCACTAGAAGTATGCAAAGTCCTATCATTTTTCTTTTTCTTCTTCTTTTTAGATGGACTAGGTGCATCAACATTAATTCTTTGAGAGTCTTGTTCAATTCTTTTAGGGTGACCTTCAGGATAAAGTGGCTCCTAAGTCATTCTGCCTCCTCTAGTCATTACTCTAACAGCATGATCATTCATATTGTTATTCATTTCGTTGAGCAATTTACTTTGAGATTTAGCAACTTGTTCTAATTGGGTTTGAACCATAGATGCATGTTTACCTACACCTTTAACATCATTAGCAATTCTAACTAACAAGTCACTCAAGCGATCAATCATGTAGGCATTTCGTTTCAATTGTTTCATAATATTTGCATTGAAATGATCTTGCTTAATAATATAATTGTCAAATTCATACAAGCATTGACTAGGAGGTTTGTTATAAGGAATATCACCTTTATCAAACTTTATAAGAGAATTTACCTCTACTACATGTGGCGGTGTGTCAAGACCATGTATTTCTTCAATAGGTGGCAAATTCTTAACATCTTCAGCTTTAATACCTTTTTCCTTCATACATTTCTTTGCTTCTTGCATATCTTCAGAACTGAGAAATAAAATACCCCTCTTCTTCGGAGTGGGTTTAGGCGGTGGTTCGAGAGGAGTCCAATCATTATCATTCTTCAATATAGTATTCAATAGTTTCTCAGCTTGTCCAACAGTTCGTTCCCTAAAAACACAACCAGCACAACTATCTAGGTAGTCCCTAGAAGCATCGGTTAGTCCATTATAAAAGATATCAAGTATTTCATTCTTCTTAAGAGGATGATCAGGCAAAGCATTAAGTAATTGGAGAAGCCTCCCCCAAGCTTGAGGGAGATTCTCTTCTTCAATTTGCACAAAGTTAAATATTTCCTGTAAAGCAGCTTGTTTCTTATGAGCAGGAAAATATTTTTCAGAGAAGTAATAAATCATATTCTGGGGACTACGCACACATCCAGGAGCAAGAGTATTATACCATTCCTTAGCATCACCCTTTAATGAGAAAGGAAACAAATTAAGAATATAGTAATAGCGAATTTTTCCTCATGAGCGAATAGGGTGGCTATATCATTTAATTTAGTAAGATGTACCACAACGGTTTCAGTTTCATAGCCATGGAAAGGATCAGATTCAACCAAAATAATTAACTCAGAATCGACAGAGAATTCATAATCATTATCAGTAACAAATATGGGAGAGGTAGCAAACTTAGGATCATATTTCATTCTCTCCCTCATAGATTTTTCTTTCATTTCGGCAAGCAATTTTATAACTTCATCTCTATCATTACAAGCAAGGATGGCTCTAGCCGTCTCCCTATCAAAGCAATGTTCATCAGGTGATTCAACTCTAGTAGGAGAGCTAGGCATAATAGGTTAATCATAATTTTCAAGAGTTTCAACATTTTCAGTTTCTTTAGCTTTAGCAATTTGTTCATCAAGAAATTCACCAAGTGGCACAGTATTATCAAGCATAGTACTAGCATCATCATAAGTATCATTCATAACAGAAGCAGTATCATCAATAACTTGCGACATATCAGAATTAATAGCAGGTGGTGGTGTTGCAAGTTTACTCAAAACAGAAGGTGAATCAAGTGCAGAGCTAGATGGCAGTTCCTTACCTCCCCTCGTCTTAGAGGGAACGATCTTGGTCTTAGCGTCTTTCAGATTCTTCATAGTGATCAACAGTATAAATCCCAAATGACTCAGCATATAGAGCTATGCTCTCCGACAACGGTGCAAGAAAAAGGTTCTTGATAACCCACAAGTATAGGGGATCGTAACAGTTTTCGAGGGTAGAGTATTCAACCCAAATTTATTGATTCGACACAAGGGGAGCCAAAGAATATTTGCAAGTATTAACAGTTGAATTGTCAATTCAACCACACCTGGAGACTAAATATCTGCAGTAGAGTGATCAGTAGCACAGTAGTATGGTAGTTTGATAGCAGTAGCAATAATAGTAGCAGTAATAGTAACGGTAGCAGCAATAGTAGTAGCAATTGTGACAGTAGTGGCAACAGTAGTAACTTAGCAAAGAACAATATGTGAAAAACTCGTAGGCATTGGATCAGTGATTATGTTGGATAACATTCATCATGTAACAGTCATAACCTAGGGCGACACAGAACTAGCTCCAATTCATCAATGTAATGTAGGCATGTATTCCGTATTTAGTCATACGTGCTTGCGATAAGAACTTGCATGACATCTTTTGTCCTACCCTCCCGTGGCAGCGGGGTCCATAAGGAAACTAAGGGATATTAAGGCCTCCTTTTAATAGAGAACCGGAACAAAGCATTAGCACTTAGTGAATACATGAACTCCTCAAACTACGGTAATCACCGAAAAGAATCTTAATTATTGTCACATTGGGCTATGCGGATCATAACACGTAGCAGGTGCGTATAACTTGCAAGATCGGATCAAGAACACAAATATATTCATGAAAACATAAAGGGTTCAGATCTGAAATCATGGCACTCGGGCCCTAGTGACAAGCATTAAGCATAGCAAAGTCATAGCAACATCAATCTCAGAACATAGTGGATACTAGGGATCAAGCCCTAACAAAACTAACTCGATTACATGATAAATCTCATCCAACCCATCACCGTCCAGCAAGCCTATGAAGGAATTACTCACTCCCGGCGGTGAGCATCATGAAATTGGTGATGAAGGATGGTTGATGATGACGATGACGGAAAATCCCCCTCTCCGGAGCCCCGAACGGACCCTAGATCTGGCCTCCCGATGAAAAACATGAGGTGGCGGCGGCTCCGTATCGTAGAACGTGATGAAACTTCTTTTTCTATTTTTTTCTCTCGAATTGTGAATTTATAGGCCTGAGATTAGGGTCAGCGGAGCCACGTGGGCCCCACGAGCCACGAGGCACCAGGTGGCCCCCCTCCAGTGGATCTTGGCTCCAATATTTTTTATTTAATCCATAAAAAATCTCCACAAAGTTTCGTCCAATTCCAAGAACTTTTATTTTTCCACAAAAAACAACACCATGGTAGTTCTGCTCAAAACAGCATCAGTTCGGGTTAGTTTCATTCAAATCTTGCAAATTAGAGTCCAAAACAAAAGCAAAAGTGTTTGGAAAAGTAAATACGACTGAGACGTATCAGGGATGTTCCGGTTTCCAAGCAATGTACATCACAAATTTTACGAAACCATATAAAAAATTGAACACACCCTCTAGGGATCGTGCTTTCCAGATTTCTTTAGAATTAACAAACAATAAGCCCCATGTTCAAGGATGGGTACGGGCACCCTGATGTTTGGCATTATTCTTATTTTCTTAGATAAAACCTAAACATCGACTCATGAACACAAGTATGAGTTTTCAACCCATTTTTATCATTTTTCATGCACTTGCATTTCAAATTTAAATTATATTCAGTAAATGCCTAGAAATGCATTAAATTACTTAAATATAGCAAATAAAACCTGAAAATGTCAATTTTTGACATGGAACATGTGATGGTGTATGTTGAATATAGAAAACGTCTTGAGGTCAAATAACGAAGCAACAATATTTCACCATCAAACCCGACCCATTCACTCTCGAAACCACGAATCTTTCTCGGAGATGTTTCGGTTTGCAAGTGGGGTACGTCACAAATTTTTACTATAGGTTCTAGGGATCATATAATGACACCCTGCCAAATTTCTTGTTTTTCAGACTTCGTTTGCGTTTTCTAAAATTAATAATCCAATAGGCTTCATGTTCGGGGGCAGGTACAGACACCATGATGTTTGGAATTCCTCAAATTTTCTTTGGATAAGACATAAACATAGACTTATTAACATAAGTATGATTTTCAACCCTTTTTGCCTAGATTTTCCAGGTTACACAAAGGAAAAAACAAAAACAATAAAAAAGAAATTAGAATAAAATAATAGAATGAAAATACAGAAAAAGAAAGAAAATAAAAAATAAGTAAATGAAAAGAAAGAAAAGAAAGGAAATGAAAAAAAAAACTTTGCCAAGTGTTTTGTAGGGAACACTCGGCAAAGGTGTGTCTTTGCCGAATGTGACACTAGGCAAACCCTTGTTTACATAGTGTCAGATTTTTAATGAATGTATTTTCAAAGTCACTCGACAAAGCCTATGTTTGCCGAATGTCCGGAAAAAAAACCCTCACTGAACACTATGGCACTATGCAAAATGGCAGATTCCTGCAGTGATGGAACTATCCTTGCCCGGCCGATTGGAACCCAGTGACGGAAAATACTAATTCCCTAAAATTTAGGGAAATATATGCCTTTGTCAAGCGTGACACTAGACAAACCTCGTGTTTACCTAGTGTCAGATATTTGCCGATTGTATTTTTGAAAGCATTGGGCAAAGGCTATGTTTGCGGAGTGCGTGCGAAAAAACACTCGGCAAACACTCTAATACTCGGCAAAATGCAGATTACCGTAGTGATGCAACTATCCTTGCGTGAGTGGGACTCAGTGACGGAAAGTACCAACCCCATCAAATTTAGCGAAGGAAATCTAATTAATACGGTTGAGTAGTACTACTAATAAGCTATCGTCAACTGATTGGCTTGTGGGGCTCCGCCATATACCGGAGCTGTTAGAATTGCTTTTGCTCTGAACTCAACCAATCCCCTGCAAATTTCGTTGGACTGATATAAAACTAGAAACCAATTAACTGCACAGCCACCTTATCTCTTGTTTCTTATGAAAAAGGCCCACTCTGCTAACATAAAAAAGACCCAGCGAGCTTCAGATTGGCGTATATATCCACTGCTTTTTTTGCGCCGCCTGCCGCCACATGGTACCTAACATGGTACGTTGATGGAACCATCAATCATGTAATCACTCGTATATAGTACTGTTGGTTGTACCCTGGTGTCATTTACAACAAACAATGACAAGAGCTGTGGCATGATGATAAGGGTGGCATGTTTCTGTAGTTCGCCACCTCACAGTACTCCCTGCAGTCTACATTTCCTCCTCTTTGCTTGCTGTTTCTCTGCAGGATCTCCGAGGCCAAAGACTTTATTCTGGACCTGCGCTACTACTGCTGGCCGGTATGTACACACAACATCACTTGTGAATTGTGACAACTTATGTACGTACTTGATGTATAATGTATGGATATATGTAGCTGGTTGGATATTTATGTTGTACGTTTCTCTACGTATAGCCCTCAACATCGATGTCTCATTTCAGAGAAACAAAATGGAGAACATATGAGCACATGTATAGCTCATGTGTATTTTGGAACGGTTGTTCAAACTGTGCTCTGAAATCAAATATATAGGAGGTTCCTGATAACACATATAATGTGTTTTTAGAATATTTTTACTATGTTCATTAGGTCATTTAGGTGTAAGTAAGTACGCCCATGCATGCTTAGATGGATCTTTCACCTTTTCTGAAAAACAAAACCGTGAAAATTCATTTCAGACAGTGCAAAGCAGTAGCAATGGCGGGAGGGCTACTGGACCTCTGGAATCAGTTGTCCGTGCAAATCCTGGTGCTCCTCAGCCTCGGGCTCCAGGTCGTCCTCTTCCTCTTCGCTGGGATCCGTCGGCATGAAGCCCCCGCCATCATCACGTTCCTCCTCTGGCAAGCATACCTCATGGCCGACTACACTGCCATATATGCCCTAGGCCACATGTGGCTCAGCGGCGCGCCACGTGGCCACCAGCTCGTCGCGTTCTGGGCGCCATTCCTGCTGCTGCACCTCGGCGGCCCGGACAGCATCACGGCCTACGCGCTCCAGGACAACCAGCTCTGGCTTCGCCACCTCCATACTCAAGTTGTGCAGGTCCTCGGAGCAGCCTATGTCCTCTACAAGAACATCGCCGGCGGTGGAAACTTGCTCCCGCTTGCCGCCGCCCTGATGTTCGCCGTCGGTGTCGTCAAGTACGGAGAGAGGACGTGGGCACTCAGGTGCGGCAACCTGGAGAGTATCCGCAGCTCCGTCAGGAAGAAGCAACCACCCGCCATGCATAACCATTTTCATCTTCAGGACAAAAGGTTGGCTTACTCAGAGAACGAGAAGGATGAAGAGCTGGACGAGGAATCCCATTTGCGACGAGCACACTCGCTGTTTCACATCTGTAAGCGTGCCATGGTTAACTCTTCGGTCATCGAGAAGGCAGACGGGCAGAAGATCACCGAAACAATGCTGGCTGATAGGGTCGAGCAATGGACGTTGATGGAGATGGAGCTCTCCCTCATGTATGACATCCTGTACACCAAAGCTGCTGTGATCCACACCTGGCCCGGCTACTGCATCCGTGTCATCTCGCCGCTCGCCATTGTCACCGCACTGCTGCTGTTCCTGTTCAGTGGAGAGGACCCTGGCCACAGGAAAGTAGATGTTGCTATCACTTACATCTTGCTCGGTGGTGCCTTGTTCATGGAGACCGCATCCCTGCTGAACGCGCTAGTGTCCTCATGGACATTTGCTTTCCTGAGCACCACGACATGTCGTTGGCTCCGATTCGAAGCCCTGTGTAATGAAAGATGGGATCGCCTGCGCGGCGCCGTCCTAGCACTTCACCGTCTAGTCACCGGAGGAGATTTCAGGTACAAATCAAGGAGGTGGTCAGGCAGCATGGGGCAGTACAACATGCTGCACTTCTGCACTCGCCCTGACTCCCTGACCAGCCCTCTGCTTGGCAGGTTGGCCAGCGTGGTTGGGCTCAGGGAATTCTGGAACAGGAAGCATTACTCAGGGACCGTTAAGATGCCGACACGTGTCAAGGTGTGCATCTCTAAACATATGGGTCTTGTATACGAGGAGCGGAGGCTGAACGCCCTAGGAATGCTCAGGAAAAAGTGGGGTGAGGAACCACTGCTTAGCAAGGGTTTGTACCAGGGCGTCCTCAAGAACTCCCTGGGCATTGAGTTCCAGGAAGGCGTCATCATCTGGCACATCGGCACCGACCTTTTCCTTGCCATGAGCGAGAAGGCCAAGGCCGAGGACGCGCTGCCTCATGTGAAGGCCATCAAGGTGTTGTCCAACTACATGATGTTCCTCCTGGTGGAACGCCCCTACATGCTACCAGGCAACGCCCAGAACAGGTTGTACCAGCTAACCTGCAAAAACCTGGAGGACCAGGTGCAACGGACTCATAGGGGTCACAGAAAGAGTATCTTTGGTATGTTCAAGAGTCTGTTTCGCCTGCACGATGGCCCTGGATCTACTTCCAGGGCCACCGACAGTGAAGAGCTTGCTAAAACCCTATACCAGAAGTATGGAAGCCAAAAGTTCAGCCATGAAGCTCCCCGCCTCGCGTATGCGGCACTGCTTGCTAGGAAACTTGTAATAATGGAGAAAGATGGCACAGCCGACTCCTTGCAGGCTGTCCTTGATGTTTGGACGGATATCCTGATCTACGCAAGCAACAAATGCAGCAGGGAGTCCCATGCCAAGAAGCTCAACAGTGGCGGTGAGTTGACAACCATCCTCTGGCTTATGGCTGAACACATCTACCAACGTAATGTCGAGAAGGATCTCTACAAAGATTTTCTCAATAGAATTGATGACGATGATGATGGCGGCAACGTATAGTGCCATTTTGTTATACTTTTCATGCCATGTAAATAGGGTCATATTTCACTTCTTGATCGAATAAAGAGCCCAATTACTTTCTTTTATAGTAACCACTCCTTGTGTTCTAAAATATTTCAAGTTCTAGGTTTGTCTACTCTAAGTTACCATGTATATAAAAAACTATGTTAACATACACAACATCAGATAGATACATTATGAAAATATATTTTATGATGAATCTAATGAAACTAATTTGATGTTATAGTTGTTGCTATGTTTTTCAATGTACTAGGTCAAATTTAAAAATGTTTGGCTTAGGACAAACATCGGAGTTTAAATATTTTGGAACAGAGAGAATATATTCTCTTCTCCTTCATATGCAGCTCCATTGATGCCTCCACCACCCTACCACTGCCCTCAATGATTCACCGGCTTAAGAGCTTGGATCCGAGCACGACTCCAACTAAACATGGACATGTGCACCCCCCACCGCGACATCTTATTAGTATATTTGTCATGCACTGATATGTATTTTGTCTACTATCATGTGTGTGTGTGTGATTTTTTAACTGTCTGCATTCTAACTGTGCTAAAGCCTGTGTGAACTTGTTTTACTTATACCTCCTTGATGTGATATTATGAATTGAAAAAGCGGCATTTATCAGAAAACATGAACAAAATCCGATCGATTTAAGAATCATCAGCACAATTGATTTGGCAATCAGACACATGTATTTATAACTACCTAGTCACCTGATTCCAAATTTAATCCGATCACTTTACACCGCAATTGAATTGGCAAGTAGGCACATGTATTTAATTAGCTACCTAATCACCTGATTGCAAGTTTCGATTTGTAAGCTACCAAACCATGAGCTGGTCCGCCAAATGCAGGCCAGTACAGTAACATGCACGCTAACGCAATAACCAGATGCGTGATTCCTCCCCATCTGTGTGCGTACTCAAATTATGATACAACGAAGTAGTAGATGAGAATGAAGCACATGCGACATATGATAATGATAACTTCACACCATGTGGCAAGTATAAAAATAACTTTATTTCACTGGTACAGCTGGACCCTGCTCATATTATCTTACTGTTGGAACATTGTAAGGGCCGTGGCGTTTTGCCTCTCGGGTGCATCTGCACCCGAGGTGAACAGTAAATTCGTTTAAAATAGTAAAAACAACAAAAAAAATCGATTTTTTTAATGCTAGATGATTATGTGCGTGAAGTACATGCCAAATTTCGTGGAGTTTGCACATTTCAGTAGCTCTCAGCAAAAAAAAACACAAGTTTTGGGGTTGTAAGAAAGTTTACTGTTCACGTACTGTTTTGACCGATTTTGTCTTTTTTGTCACGAGCTCCGCGGATGTCGGAACAAGCTGAATTTTGGCACGAACATCACGCGTTGGATATTCCAATGCGCCCCAATGCGGATATTCAATCCCCAAATGTCTGAACAAGCTGAAATTTGGCACGAACATCACGCATTGGAACACCTTCCACCTTAATTTTTTTCAGAATTTTTGATTTTTTTTTTTGAATTTATTGTTCACCGGATGCAGATGAGGCTGGGCACTGAATTGAATATCCGCATTGTAAGCATATTATTCAAGTATAAAGAAAAGAGGAGACATGCCTCACGAGTAGAGTTGTACAACTCTGGCTCTTTGAAGTGTGTTGTTGAGCAAATATAGTCATCTACACCGATTTCAGGGAGGAAGGAATAGAGATTATTAGGATCCTAGCCATGTTCCGATCAAAATCGGATGACCCAATTGTAAATTGAAGACATCAATTAATTGTGAGACCTTAAAAATTAGGAAGCATAGTGTATAATATAAAAAGAATTGAATGAGAGAGCTTTGAGAAATTTAATTGGAGACCTCAATTCAATGTGGGCTTTTTAAAACTAGGGAGCTTAGTGTTATAGAAGAAATAAAAATGCACGCACACCATGTCGGTGCTAGCCAACCTATATTTATGTGGTGAAATTTCTGTGTCGGTGGTTACATATACTGTATTGGTGCTACAATATCACATGGTGGCGCTTCTTTTTTCTAGGTGGTGGAAGCGTGCGCGGGATTGATATGTTTTTATAGGCCGGTTGCTGCTGATTGATTTGAAAAATCATTGGCCCAGTCAAAATCGTAAACCAAATCCAAAATTAAATACCTCAATTCAATGAAAGAGCTTCAAAATTAGGGAACATAGTGAATTAACAGAATTGAATGGGAGAGATTGAGAAATTGTTGACCCGGTCAAAATCGGATGTAAATTGAATACCTCAATTAATTGTGAGACCTTAAAAATTAGGAAGCATAGTGTATAATATAAAAAGAATTGAATGAGAGAGCTTTAAAACTTTTAATTGGAGACCTCAATTCAATGTGGGCTTTTTAAAACTAGGAGCTTAGTGTTATAGATGAAATAAAAATGCACGCACACCATGTCGGTGTGGAAAGAAAGCTAGCAGCAACCATGCAGGCTTGCGGAGCCGTCCATGTAATAATCTCCAACGGATCATTTAACCATTTCAGTTTGTAATAGCTGACCACAACCTGTCGTGTGGTTGCTAACTATTAGAGTATAGGTCGGTTACGTTACCATATCCGGCAAGGTTTGAAATTGTAATCTATCTCTATTAGTCTTGGAGCCCAAGTCTTGTAATCTATATAAACAGCCCTTTGAGGCCCCAATCAATACAAGTTATTATTCTGCAAACTATCATGGTATCAGACGCCTAGGTTTTCCGCACCTGGCATGGCACCGCCACCCGTGCCGCCGCCCCGGCCGACTCGGTCCCTCTTCTCCATGACCGAGTTCCGCGCCGCCGGCACCCCCACTTCTTCTTTCTCCTCCACAACTACCCAAATACCTCCTTCTCAATTCCCAATTATCTCCCTCGCCGACACCATTGCTGACGTCTCCCCCTTCATCCCGATCTCGTTAGATCTTGGCGCCCACAACTACTACCATTGGCGCCACCTTTTCACCATCCATCTCGGCCGCTGCGGCCTCCGCCACCACATAGATCCATCCTACCCTTCGCAGCACGCCGATCCTCGCTGGGTGAAAGATGATCTCACCATCATCCAGTGGATTTACACACGCATCTCCACGGAGCTCTTCAATCTGGTCTCCTCCGACGATGCCACCGCCGCCGAGCTTTGGGCGTCACTTCAGCAGCTGTTCCAGGACAACTCCGACGCGCGCATCAACGCCCTCAACACCGAGCTCCGTACGATCGTCCAAGGAGACGCCCCGGTCACCGTTTTCTGCCAGCGAATCAAGGCGATCGGCGACGAACTTCGTGAACTCGGTGATCACATCGACGATCGCGCCCTCATCAACGCTCTCCTCGTCGGCCTCGGCGAGCAGTTCGAGAAGCAGCAGTCCTTCATCCCCATGCTCAAGCCCTACCCCACCTTCAAGGAGGTTCGCTCCCTCCTCCAGCAAGAAGAGAAGAATCAAGCTCGCAAGGCGCAACGGCCGCCGCAGGTGTTTCACGCTGCCACTCCTGCCGCGGCCAGGCTTGCCGGGGCCGCGCCTGGCGTGCCGCACCAATCTGCCGCACCCTCCCCTCCTACCGCGGCGGCAGCAGCTACTCCACCGCCTCCCGGCTGGCGCACGAGCCCGAACTACCGGGGCAAGAATCCGATCTACCGCCCCCCTGCATCTCGCTCTGTCGGCACTGCCCCAGCTCCACCATCGGCCTCTCCATCGCCACCGGCCCCCTCCACGTGGCAGCCTCCGCACGATCCCTGGACTGGTCTTGTTCAAGCTTGGCCGATGCCCTGGTCGGCTCCTTCGCCGTACGGTGCCCCGCCTGCTTCCACGGGCACGTGGAGCCCTGGCCTCCGCCTGGCAACCGGCTCTCCTGGACTCCTTGGGCCCAAGCCGCCGGCGCATGTCTACACCGCCACTCCTACGCCACCTCCCAGTGCGCCAGGACTACCGCCACCCTACTATACCTTGCCGGCTTCTTACGGCACCTTGCCGGGCTTACCGAGCTTGCCGGCCTATTACGGCACCTTGCCGGGCTTGCCGGCCCCGACGGCATCCTACCAGTCGCCGACCCTGCCCTACGCTCCCATGCACGCTCCTGGCCCCTCTGCTCCTCCCCAGCAGCCGGCCTGGGATCAAGCCGCCTTCCTTAACGCCATGAACAACTTTACACTCAATAACGAAGGTACGGATTGGATTTTCGATTCTGGTGCATCCTCGCATATGTCTTCAAATATGAATTTGCTGTCAGCTTGCTCTCCTTCTTTTTTTTCTACGATCACCATTGGTGATGGTTCCACCATACCTGTTTCCGCCACCGGTCACTCTTACATCCCTTCCTCTTTCGGCAATTTTCTTCTTCGCAATATTCTTGTTTCTCCTTCCCTCATCAAAAATCTTATTTCTGTTGGCCAATTTTGTATTGACAATCGAGTAATTTTGGCTTTTGACCCTTTTGGTTTGTCTGTGAAGGATCTGGCAACGGGGGAGGTACTCGCTCGGTACAATAGCACGGGCGATCTTTATCCGCTTCATGGCACACCCACGTCCACTCCCCGCGCCATGCTTGCTTCCGTGGATTTGTGGCATCGTCGTCTAGGACACCCCAATAAATCAACCTTGTCATCTTTGCTGCAAGAATTTTGTATCCCTAGTTCTAGTGTTTCTCATAATCCCTCTCTTTGTAATGCCTGTCAATGCGGCAAACATGTTAGATTACCTTTTGGAACCTCTTCTACCATTAGCACTTTTCCTTTTGAGTTAATTCACTGTGATTTATGGACTTCTCCCGTTCCTAGTGTCTCTGGTTACAAATATTATCTTGTGATTTTGGATGACTACTCTCATTATATTTGGACTTTTCCTCTCCGTGCTAAATCTGAAGCACATGCCATCTTTCTCAATTTTCGACAATATGTTCTTACACACTTTGGCTTGCCCCTTAGATTTATTCAATGTGATAATGGTCGAGAATTTGACAACACTCAAAACCGCACCTTCTTTCTCTCTCAAGGCATTCTTCTTCGTTTTTCTTGCCCTTATACCTCCCCTCAAAACGGTAAAGCTGAACGTTCTCTTCGCTCCATTAATGATATTCTTCGCACCTTGCTCCTACAAGCTTCTCTACCCTCTCGTTTTTGGGCCGAAGCCCTCCGCACTGCCACTCTACTTCTCAATATTCGTCCCACTAAGACTTGTCCTCTTTATTCGCCTTTTCAATCTCTTTTTCTCTCTCATCCCGATTATTCTTTTTTCCGTGTTTTTGGCTGTCTCTGTTTCCCGAACACTGCCTCTACCGCTTCCAACAAACTCGAACCCCGTTCACTTCCTTGCATTCATCTTGGTCTTTCTGATGATCACAAAGGATATCGCTGTTTTGATCCATCTTCTGGTCGCGTGCTTGTCTCTCGCCACGTCACATTTGATGAAAACACGTTTCCTTTTTCTGTCACTCACACCGCATCAATCCATACCGCCACTCCCTCTCCCACGGCAAGGCCGGCAAGCCTGGGCAGCCCGACAAGCCTGGCACCGGCCCGACCAGCAAGCCCAAACCCAGCAAGTCTGGCCAGCTCGACAATCACAGCACCAGCAGACCCGGCAAGCACGGTCCCGGCAAGCCCGGCACGCCAGACAAGTCCGGCAACCCCGGCCACCTCGGCACCGCCAACCTCCCCGCCACCCCTACCACCCAACGCCGTCCCCATTCCACCACCCACAAATGATCACGTCATGTGCACCCGCGGCAAACGCGGATTTCTTCTACCCACCAAACGCCTCAACCTCACAGCCACCCCAACCCCGGCAAGTCCGTCCAGTCCGGCAACCCCGGCAACCTCGGCCCTTTCTCCTATTCCCTCTTCTTACAAACGAGCTCTTCTTGATCCTCTTTGGCTCTCAGCTATGCGCGATGAATTTAACGCTCTTCAGCAAAATAATACATGGACTCTTGTTCCCACACCTCCTGGCGTTAATGTTGTTTCTGGAAAATGGGTTTTTCGTCATAAATTTCATTCTGATGGCACTCTTGCTCGTTACAAAGCCAGATGGGTGTGTCGTGGTTTCTCTCAGCAACAGGGCATTGATTTTGATGAAACCTTTTCTCCTGTTGTTAAACCCAGTACTATTCGAGTTGTTCTTAGTCTTGCTGTTTCCTCCTCTTGGCCCATTCATCAGCTAGACGTTAAAAATGCTTTTCTTCACGGCACTCTTAATGAAACTGTTTATTGTCAGCAACCATCTGGTTTTGAGGATCCCTCTTCTCCCAATTCTGTTTGCCTTCTTCACAAATCTCTTTATGGTCCTAAACAAGCTCCTCGTGCATGGTTTCAACGTTTTGCTACCTTTATTCAAACAATAGGCTTCATTCCCTCCAAATCTGATTCTTCCTTATTTATTTTTCGCTCCTCTTCCCACATTGCCTATCTCTTGCTTTATGTTGATGATATCGTTCTCACGGCTAGCTCTGACTCTTTTCTTCAACATATAATCTCTTCTCTTAATCATGAATTTTCCATGACTGATCTTGGTCCTCTTCATCATTTTCTTGGCGTTACTGTTTCTCGTACAAAATCTTCTCTTTTTCTCTCTCAACGATCCTATCTTTTAGATTTGCTTTCTCGTGCTGGTATGTCTGATTGTCAACCCACTCGTACACCGGCCGACGTTGGTGCTAAGTTGTCGGCTGATGGTGATCCAGTTTCTGATCCCACTTTGTATCGTAGCATCACTGGTGCTCTTCAATATGCCACTCTCACTAGGCCCGACATTTCCTACTCCGTTCAGCAAGCCTGTCTTTTTATGCATGATCCTCGTGCTCCTCACCTTGCTCACGTCCACCGCATTCTTCGCTACTTAAAAGGAACTCTTGATCATGGTCTTCTCATTAATTCTTCTTCCCCGACAAGCTTGACAGTTTATTCTGATGCAGACTGGGCAGGTTGTCCAGATACTCGACGGTCCACATCCGGATTTTGTGTTTATTTGGGTGATAATCTTGTTTCTTGGTGTTCTAAAAGGCAGGCAACAGTTTCCAGGTCTTCTGCTGAGGCTGAGTATAGGTCGGTTGCTCATGCTGTGGCTGAAGCGGTGTGGCTGCGTCAGCTTCTTGTGGAACTTCATCGCCCACTGGATCGTGCCACCATTGTTTATTGTGATAACATCTCCGCAGTATACATGGCTTCCAATCCAGTTCAGCATCGTCGCACCAAGCATATTGAGATTGACATACACTTTGTTCGAGAGAAGGTGGCTCTTGGCGAGGTTCGCGTTCTTCATGTACCTACCAGTGCTCAATTTGCTGACATTTTCACCAAAGGACTTCCGACTGCATATTTCACCGACATACGCTCCAGTCTCAACATCGTTACTCCTGACGCTGAGACTGCGGGGGGATATTAGAGTATAGGTCGGTTACGTTACCATATCCGGCAAGGTTTGGAATTGTAATCTATCTCTATTAGTCTTGGAGCCCAAGTCTTGTAATCTATATAAACAACCCTTTAAGACCCCAATCAATACAAGTTATTATTCTGCAAACTATCACTAACCGTTCCTGCCGTGCTATTTATAAATTAGCCGAACTTAATCTAGCTAAGTGGTATGGTACTAATAATGAAGACGGCACGACCTCTGCGTCACCGGGGCTCCAGCCCGGCGCTACACGCCTCTTTCGGGCGAGCTCTCTCCAGGCCCAGCAAAACGGGCTCCTCCTATCGGCGGGCCAGCCCACTGTTTCCCATGTAATTCATCTCTTTCTACAGTTTCACCAATTATAACAGATACAAGATGTTTGTACTTTGTAATAAAGTGGGCCACATTTGGACTCCAATAAAAGTGGAAAGAAAGCTAGCAAGGCGACATGGAAGACGTGGGCAAAGGTACCCCCGTACCACTGCCTCCTAATCACTAGCCACTATTATTGACAACGGGGACGAGACAAGTGAACATGGTTTGGAAGTTGAGGATGTTGACAAAAACACACGCCTATCTCTCCCGTGAATCTTCATCGCAAAAATAAGGGCGAGATAAGGCTTTGGAGGCAACAAATCGCGGTAACATGGACAACAAGGTTAGGTTAACGGGGGGGGCACAATCTTCGCATCATGGACTTGGTTCCAGGGGTGGAAATTATGACATGGTAAAGTGAGAGAAAGCTAATCAAAGTATATCACCCGAGCAAACTAACAGGTACACCAGCCGTAGACAGAAGACCGGACGTGACAACCAAGGTAGACCTTCGCGAGACCCGAGAAGAAGTGAAATTCAGGCGGCTATCAAAGGCCTTTGAACCCCAAAGAAACGAGAAAAAAAATACATGTATTGGTTCAATGAGAATCAAAGGCTTTTGGAACAGCCTAGCCCGCCGCTGCCAAGGTTCAGCCATGGTTAATCCCCACAACAACACCCAAGGAGAAACGAGAGAGGAAGCCACGTCCCATTGAATAACCACTAACGGTCGTAGTTCTAGTAATCGAATAAGAACACAGAACCAACATTGCTGCGATGTAGGGAATCATGCTTCGTAAGCCAAGAGTTTGGCATCTCTATCAGACGAATGCCAGCCACATCATCGGAGATGAAGAAGGCAGTAGATGGTGCGTCTTCTGGTGGTGGCAAGCCAAGCCTGCCGATGTTTGTAGGCCAAAAGCTTTTGAATATTCAGTTATCCAAAGAAAAATAGGAGCTCATGAAAACGAGGCTGATGACGAACATTGTAAAGAAAGATGGGTTTGTGGCGAAATTTGAGTTACGGGAGAGGAAATATTCTACTCGCGAGGATGAAATTTGTCGAGGCGTCTTATTCAGAATGTTTGTGGTTGTTGCTTTAGTATGAAGTTGGCGGTGCAGGATGCATGGTTGATAACCAAACTGTCACTAGAGGTCAGGAATACTCTATTGGTTTCTTAGTATCAAGTAGTTGTTCGGTGGAACTGTTGACACACGAACGCGTCACGCGTACCCTCGACGCCGGGGGTGATGCACCGCAGCTCACGTCGAAGGAGGTCCGTCCGGCAGCGCGGTACGCAAGCAAACCGGCGGACGCTTTTGTAGACCCGACGCACCGCTTCTCCGGGATGGAACCCGTCAGGAGTCACGGATGGACGATGGGCTGCCCTAGGTTGATTCGCTTGCCCCTAGGGCCTCGAGGATCGCCGCACTTCAATACGAAGAACGAACGAAGAACGAGAAGAAAGATACAAGGGAGAGGGATAAAAGTAGGGTAAAAGATATAGATGTATTTGTTCGATTGTGTGTTGTCTTCAATCGGCCATCACCTCTTCTATTTAAGAGGGGGTTGGACTTCCCGTACAAGTTATGGAAACAGATTTCCTTCCAAAGTACGAAAAACACTAGCCAAATTCGGACTCTCCAAAATCTGCCCGAATCTGCGTGCCGGCAAGCGGTAGTACCGCTTCCGGGCACGGTAGTACCGCTTCAAGCGGTAGTACCGCTCTGAGTACCGCTCTACTACCGCTTGGGGGTCTCGGGATACCAGAAGAATTTTCGTAAGCGGAACTTGGTGCGGTAGTAATATGCGGTAGTACCGCTCAAGCGGTAGTACCGCTGGGGAGGGCGGTAGTACCGCTCCAGAGGCCGTCTTGATGGGCTGGCTTCCGTCTCCTCACGTCCATCTTGATCTCCGGTCTTTGACGAGCTGCCGCCTTCCCGGGAGTATCATCAGGGTATCTTGCCGGGTCGCCTTGCCGGGTCGTCTCCTTGCCGAGCCGTCTTCTTGCCGGATCGCCTCCTTGCCGGGCCGTCTCCTTGCCGGATCGCCTCCTTGCCGGGCCGTCTCCCTGCCGGAACGCCTCCTTGCCGGGCCGTCTCCTTGCCGGATCGCCTCCTTGCCGGGCCGTCTCCCTGCCGGAACGCCTCCTTGTTGGGCCGTCTCCTTGCCGGATCGCCTCCTTGCCGGGCCGTCTCCTGCCTCTGTTTGGGTCTTCGGCAAGCACTCAAAACCGGCAAGCATTTCACTTGAGTCCACCTTTACTGCATTTTGCATCGTGCCAAAATCAGGTGTCAACACATGCCCCCCTGTTTTTCGGCAAAACTTGTGTGCCGAAAAATAATTCGCATAGAGCTTGCTCTAAGGATGATGTCAACACTCCATCGGCCATTTATATGTGCTTAGGGCGATAATCATATATCGGCCATGTTTGTGTTTAAGATGATAAGTATATATCTTGAAGTCGATTGCCACCATCCCGAACAGGCGTAGATTCAAAATCCTCCATCTCATCTTCATCTCCCAATGTGTATATTGGACTTAAAATTTCCTCAATAAAAGGGGATGTTTCAGGTGGCGTGGACGATGTAATAAGGGCTGCATCATCCTTTTTTGGTGGCGTAGGTGCTGTTGTAGCTAGTGTAGAGACATCTGCGTTTCCTTTTTGTTTAGGCCTCCACACTTGTTTTGTGGGCGCCACGGGCCGAATTTTATTGAACAATTCGTCCTTTTGCTCTTCTATTTCATGTGCCGCCTTCTCACGGCTCCTCATACGTTGTAATCTCCTTTTTTGTGTCTTGGACAGACCGGGAGGATACCACTTAGGTTGAATATACTTGGGATCCCTAGATTCTGCTTCGCTTGGAGAATTTTTTGTTGGCCGATTAGCACCATGGCTTGAACGGCCTTGTGTAGGATAATAAAGCTTTTTGTGAGCAGGCCTTCTAGGTGTTGTCCACCCCATATGAAAAGCATAAGGAGCCATTGGGGGCTGCCCCCATCCTCCATTGAAGTCTCCCATGTAATATGGCGCATAGGGGGGTGGCGACATCCATGGTGCCGGTGCCCATGACCCATATGGCCTTGCATAGTGTCGAAACTCTTGCTTCGGAGGTGATCTTGAACGTTTTGAATATGATGGCCGATTGGAGCTAGAACCGGCCGCTTGACTTGCATATTTAGATAGCAACATATCAAAAGTTGGCTTGATTCGCTTGTGCTTAGCTTCACTCCTTTTACGCTTGCCAACTTCTGAATTCTTGGGCTTGATAAATTCAACATGAGTATCCTCTTGTACTTGCGGTTGCCCCCCGAGTGCAGGATTTTTTATGGTAATCTTGATTACCTCTCCACCATCAGATTGCTTCTCAAGCACGACTTGTCTCCCCAAGATCTTGTCGCCATCTTTGTTCTTCCTGGGCTCACCAATGACAATATTGTTTTTATTAGCTGATTCGGCTATGTTAGGCCGAATTAACATTTTCTTCCCCTCCAAAGTCATGGTATTCATTGGGAAGGGCTGTTTATCAACTTGCATCTCAGAAAAACTCAATCGTCCGTCATTAATGGCCGATTGTATCTGTCTCCGAAAAACATTGCAATCATTAGTAGCATGAGAAAATGAATTATGATATTTGCAATAAGCACGCCGTTTCAGCTCCTCAAACGGCGGTATGGTGTGTGATATTCTAATCATCTTTTCTTGCAAGAGAGCATCAAATATTCTATCACATTTGGATATATCAAAAGTAAATTTCATCTCCTCATCACGATTCTTACGAATCGGCTTAAGAGCATTGCATGCATAGGGTTTGGCCTTTGAGGACCAAACAAATTCAGTGGTACAGACATCAACCTCATCGTCCGAATATTCATCCTTATAATCAAGCATATGCATTCTAGGACGATCGGTTGTTGACCTATGGATCTCTTTACTTCGGCTTTCTTGAGCCAAAGCTTTCTGCAAGACTTGGTTAATATTTAAAAATTCATAACTTTCTAGCCTCTCCTTAATGTGAGTTTTCAAACCATTAAGGACAAGATCCGCCAAGTCTCTTTCGGTTATCACTAAGCTATAGCATCGGTTTTTTATATCTCTAAATCTTTTGACATAATCGTTGACCGATTCATCAAGCTTTTGCCTAACCGATGTAAGATGTGATAACTTAAGCTCATTGTCGCCACTATAAAAATGATCATGAAACTTTTGCTCTAGTTGCGACCATAAGAGAATTGAGCCAGGTGGCAAAGCAGCAAACCATGAAAATGCGGTGCCAGTTAAAGATAAGGGAAATAACCGCACTTTCAATTCTTCTATGGAACTTGCTTCACCCAACTGTGCTAGATACTGACTCACATGCTCCCAAGTTGTTTTTGTGCCCTCTCCACTAAATTTGACAAAATCAGGAACCTTATAACCTGGAGGGTACAAAACTGCGTCGAAGTGTTCAGGATAAGGCTTTTGATACACACGACTCTTTACTTTCGGCTCATTTCCGAAAGTTTCTTGAAACATCTTATGCAAATCCTCCCTTAATTTGGCTAAAATTGGATCCGAGGTAGATGAAGATGCTTGTGGCAATGACATAGGAGCAACTTGGGAACTAGCTAGTGATACAACTTGTGGAGTAGGCGCCGAAACATAATTCGGCGGAAGACCAAACATGCTTGTACTTATAGGTGATGTGACAAAGTAATTCGGCGTAGACGCCGAATTGGGCACACTCATAATAGGATTAGGGTATGTAGGTGCAGCCACAAGTTGATTGGTTTGGCTAGGATAAAAATTCATCGGCAAATTGTAATGTTGTTGCATGGGAGGTGCCGGTGAAATAGGTAAAGTTGGATTAGGTTTTTCTGGGCTAATGGATACACCAACATTACCACTAGATGACGGCGGCATATTTTTCTGAGCATTGGTATTTGCCACGAAAGAATTGTACGCCATCACATTACCCTTACTAACAAGACTTTCAATCACAGCCAGTTGCTCAGGAGAAAAAACTTTGCTCACAGTGATTTCATCTTGTTCATCAATGGGAGGAGGTAACCTGATTTCTCCAATTGGAGTGATGTTGCCTTGGCGGTCCTTCTTGAAACTTGAAAGAAACGCCTCCAAATCCTCCTCCTCGCGCTTCTTCTTGAGCGCCTCAAAAGCCTCTTCACGCTGTTTCTTGAGCGCTTCGTAGGCCTGGCGATGTTCCTCCGATAGCTCATCAAGACCGGGCTTAATGATGTTATCGGCGCTAACTTCTGAGGGCTGGGGAAGATTTGACATGGTTGATGATGATTCTTGATCTTTCGTCCCCAGCGGAGTCGCCAAAAAGTGTGTTGACACACGAACGCGTCACGCGTACCCTCGACGCCGGGGGTGATGCACCGCAGCTCACGTCGAAGGAGGTCCGTCCGGCAGTGCGGTACGCAAGCAAACCGGCGGACGCTTTTGTAGACCCGACGCACCGCTTCTCCGGGATGGAACCCGTCAGGAGTCACGGATGGACGATGGGCTGCCCTAGGTTGATTCGCTTGCCCCTAGGGCCTCGAGGATCGCCGCACTTCAATACGAAGAACGAACGAAGAACGAGAAGAAAGATACAAGGGAGAGGGATAAAAGTAGGGTAAAAGATATAGATGTATTTGTTCGATTGTGTGTTGTCTTCAATCGGCCATCACCTCTTCTATTTAAGAGGGGGTTGGACTTCCCGTACAAGTTATGGAAACAGATTTCCTTCCAAAGTACGAAAAACACTAGCCAAATTCGGACTCTCCAAAATCTGCCCGAATCTGCGTGCCGGCAAGCGGTAGTACCGCTTCCGGGCACGGTAGTACCGCTCTGAGTACCGCTCTACTACCGCTTGGGGGTCTCGGGATACCAGAAGAATTTTCGTAAGCGGAACTTGGTGCGGTAGTAATATGCGGTAGTACCGCTCAAGCGGTAGTACCGCTGGGGAGGGCGGTAGTACCGCTCCAGAGGCCGTCTTGATGGACTGGCTTCCGTCTCCTCACGTCCATCTTGATCTCCGGTCTTTGACGAGCTGCCGCCTTCCCGGGAGTATCATCAGGGTATCTTGCCGGGTCGCCTTGCTGGGTCGTCTCCTTGCCGAGCCGTCTTCTTGCCGGATCGCCTCCTTGCCGGGCCGTCTCCTTGCCGGATCGCCTCCTTGCCGGGCCGTCTCCTTGCCGGATCGCCTCCTTGCCGGGCCGTCTCCTTGCCGGATCGCCTCCTTGCCGGGCCGTCTCCCTGCCGGAACGCCTCCTTGTCGGGCCGTCTCCTTGCCGGATCGCCTCCTTGCCGGGCCGTCTTCCTGCCGGAACGCCTCCTTGCCGGGCCGTCTCCTTGCCGGATCGCCTCCTTGCCGGGCCGTCTCCTGCCTCTGTTTGGGTCTTCGGCAAGCACTCAAAACCGGCAAGCTTTTCGCTTGAGTCCACCTTTACTGCATTTTGCATCGTGCCAAAATCAGGTGTCAACAGGAACCATGGCCTTATTCACCATTTTCGTGTTACTATTTATGTGGTTGAAATAATTGTTTATCCTCATTATTGATCCTTGTATAAACAACATAAAGCCATGCGTGTGTATCACAACTGTAGCATGCATTTTGATCATACTGGTTTGTGTTTGACCAACTGGATAGGATACAACGAAGATACGGAAGAGAATATCAACGGATGAGATCGTTGAGAAAGGAGAAGATATTCTCCACGCACAAGCAGGAAAAAAGAAAGAAAAGAAAAGATGGCTTGATAGAGTGATGGATGTGAAGGGGTGAACAAGGAAAGGCAGGCGTTGCGTGTCGACCATGCGTGCAACTGGGACAGCCCTCACTAATTACAGCAATGAAAAACCAGGTGGTTTATACTCCATTTGGGTCCTTTTGGTTTTGGGCATCACATCCGATGGCCCCTAGCTACATCTCCATCTGTCAGGTGGTCGTTTTCATCTCTGCTGGTATCAAATTAGGAACACGAGAGTAGATCAGTTAGTTAATCCATGGATATGATCCCGCTGGTACGTTGCTAGACGGTCGTTTTCATCTATAGCATTTAGGTGTCTATCCTCGCCAGATTAATTAGTTAACCCACGGATATGATATGAACTTGTGGTTTTTATTTCCTCTCTCCCAAGGCGATTTGGGAAAAGCCTTTCTCCCCTCGATCTCTGCCGGCAAGCCCGTGGATTGGCCTCCCCTCTGCCTGCCGCTCCGGCGGCCGGTGGCGGGGAGGAGAATCCTGGTGTCTCGGCTCCCGCTGGTAGATAGGTAGGGTTTTAGTCCTCGCAGGGGCGGCGTTTGGACGGATGGCGGCGCTCCTTCTTCGAGTCAGTCTTTCGGGCTCCGATCCTTCTCAAGTTCGTCCGTTGGGACGGATTAGACGGAGCTCCAGCGTAGATTCCTGCCAGCTTCGGCGAGGTTAGGGTTTCTCGTCGTGTGTATGAAACGGCGATATTTGATGTCAGGTTCTTCAAATCGATTTAAGGATTCAACGGCAACGACTGCGGCTCCGGGGCGCTGGTCCTTAGGGGCACGTGCACGAAGAATTCCCGGCTGTCATCGACAACGTTAGGCCGGCTCCAGTATGGGAGCGGCGACAGCGGCGCGTCGGCGGCTCGTTTTTCTGGCTGAAATGGTCGTTCGGTGGTCCATGAACCTCGATGTAATTTTTATTATATTTGAGGTGATTTGTACTTCCAGTGAATCTTTATAATAGATCTGGTCCTTTTTCACACCAAAAAAAAACCCACGGATATGATTCAGGATTTAGTTTTCTCTGTGGACAGGACATGCTATATACGTTTCTTCCGCGATAAAGGACGGGTCGGAGATATGTTTCTGAAGGACAGAATGTTTGTCTCCAAGAACAGTATCCAACCTTGTACAACATTGCTCGCGAAAAGAATAATAATACTATTGCGCAGGTGTTCAGTTCATCCCCGCCGAATATTTCGTTCAGGCGGGAGTTGATTGGCCCACGACTTATGTCATGGCAAAATCTTCTATCCCATCTGGATACGATTAACCTGACACAAGATCGGGATGTGTTTCGATAGAATCTCACTACATCTGGGTCTTTCACGATAGACTCTATGTTCCAAGTGCTAACGCATTCTGAGATGCCAGGCGACTAGGGTTTCAGCCGGCCGCCTCCTTGGCGGCGGCGCGTGTGCTGGCGTCTCTTTTCCCAAGACGGCGTCGGAGGTGCTGTGGCTGGTCTCTCGTTCTCAGCTAGGGTCTCGGACTCTCGGCCTTGCTAGCATGCAGCAACAAGTCCGGTGTGCAGGCTTCATGAATTGATCTTCTCGTGTGTGTACTGCTTGCACGCTATGAGGAAATCATCCACAGCTTCGTTGGAGTACAGCTTCCCTGATGGTGCTTAGGGAACTCGGTTGTTGATCGGATCTGAAGACAACTTTGGATTTGTTCAAGCTTTTCTGTCCCGACGCTGCCTGGTGCAGTGATCGGTTTTCTGTCCCGGCGTTGCTTGGCAGCGACTGGTTCTCTTTACTGCAGTTCTGGCTATTTGTCGACGAGTTTTTGCAGTTCTTTTGTCCGTCTATTCAGATCTGAGGGAGTTCGCCGGGAGCAATGAAAATATTATGCTGGAACTGCCGCGGTTTGGCCAGTACCGCGGCAGAAAGGGCGCTTCTGGATGTCTAGAAGCAATGGGGGCCGGATGTGTTTTTTCTGTCCGAAACACATTTGAACAAAGCTAGGGCGGAAAAATTAAGGAGGAAACTTAAGATGGATCACCTTGAAGTTGTAGAAAGCGTAGGAGCTAGCGGTGGGCTTATACTATTTTGGCGGAACCCTGTTGCAATTGAAATTTTGGACAAGTCAAAGAACTATATTGATGCCAAAATAGGTACAGCGACGGAGGAGAATTGGAGGTTCACTGGATTCTATGGTGAACCAAAGTGGGAGGATAAACATTTGTCATGGGATTATCTGAGAAATCTATACCTGCAATCGTCTCTTCCATGGGTTGTTGCGGGGGACTTCAACGAAATCCTATACTCTCATGAGAAAGAAGAAGGTGCTCCGAGACCAGTACATATGATGCAGAATTTCCGAGACGCACTGGTTGACTGTGAATTGGACGACATGGGATGCACGGGTGAGCTTTATACATGGAGGAGAAGACGCCTGAGGGAACGGCTGGACCGCGCGGCCTGTAACGCTGGTTTTCACGGCCTGTTCCCACATGCAGTAATAACGAATGCACCTCACACTAAATCTAATCACAGACCGCTGGTTCTCGATACAGATGGAGAAGCGGGCAGCACTGATAGTGGTCAAAGGTTGCGTCGCTTTGAGGCAAGCTGGCTCAAAGAGAATGATGTGATGGATAGGGTCACGGAGGCATGGAACTGAACGCCTAACTCGGTGCCATTGGCGGAACGAACAGCGGCAGTTCACTCGGAGCTGCATGAATGGGACCGGAGAGTACTCAAGTCCCCCCAACGCCGATTAAAAAAACTGAAGGAGGAGCTGGAGACTTTGCGATCGGGGCCACTCACTGACGAGTCGGCAGATCGGCAAAGGAATTTACTGATTGAGATTGAAGAGACCATGGAGAAAGAAGAGATCTATTGGATTCAGAGGGCCAGAGCGCACTGGCTCAAGTTCGGCGACCAAAACACAAACTTTTTTAATAACTTTGCTTCAGCAAGGAAAAAGAGGAACTATATCCGCAGGCTGATGGATGAAAACGGGAATTGGAGGGAGGATAACGAAGCAATGAAAAATCTGATTGATAGTTACTTCAAACATTTATTTACAGCAGAAGTTCATATACCGAAGCTTGATGTTCTTGATAAAGTAAAGCCTAAAGTTTCTACCTATATGAATGAGGCTCTGCTTGCGCCATATACTGAAGAAGAGGTAAAAAAAGCGTTGTTTAGCATCGGGGACTTGAAAGCTCCTGGGCCGGATGGTTTACACGCTATATTCTATAAAAAGTTTTGGCATTTAGTGGGTGATGATCTTGTGAAAGAAGTGCTGCAAGCGGTAAACAGTTGGGTAATTCCGGATGGATGGAACACCACCACAATTGTTTTGATTCCTAAAGTTGATACACCAGAGAAGGTCACGCAATTTAGACCCATTAGTCTATGTAATGTGGTTTACAAAGTCATTGCAAAAATGTTGGCAGCAAGGCTTAAAGTTTTCCTTCCTGATATTATAAGTGAAACGCAAAGTGCTTTTGTTCCGGGTCGTATAATTACTGACAATGTGATCGTGGCCTACGAATGCTTACACACCATGAAGAAGAAGAAGAAGGGGAAGAATGGAACTTGTGCAGTAAAATTAGACATGCATAAGGCTTATGATCGAGTGGAATGGGTTTTCTTGGAGGCAATATTGCACAAATTGGGCTTTGACACCCGATGGATATCACTCATCATGGCATGTGTCAAGTCTGTAAAGTACAAGGTGAGATTTAATTCTAATGAGACGGAACAATTTTCACCCTCACAGGGCTTGAGACAAGGGGACCCCTTGTCCCCCTATTTGTTTCTCCTATGTGCTGAAGGTCTTTCAGCCCTAATCGCTCATGAGGAGGAAAACGGACACCTAAAGGGGGTCCAGGTTTGTCGGGACTCCCCATTCATTTCTCACTTATTATTTGCTGATGACTCGTTGATACTTATGAGGGCAGATGCTGCCAATGCTACCACTCTTAACAGGATCCTTGATGACTACTGTGCTGCTTCAGGACAGCTAGTTAGTGCTGCCAAATCCTCTATTTATTTCAGTCCTAATACCCATGTGGATGAGAAGGTGGAAGTGTGCCAGATTCTTGACATTATGACTGAATCTTTATCTGATAAATATCTGGGATTACCATCAATGATTGGTGTTGACCGTGTGGATTGCTTCAAACATCTGATTGAAAGAATGCAAAAGCTAGTCAATGGGTGGAAAGAGAGAACATTGTCTTATGGTGGAAAAGAGGCTCTAATTAAGGCGGTGGCCCAAGCCATTCCTACCTATGCGATGGGTGTATTCAAATTTTCGAAGAAAATATGCAAGGGAATCACTGATACTATATCGCATTATTGGTGGGGAGATGGAGAGGACCAACGCAAACTACACTGGTTTGCTTGGTGGAAGATGTGTGTTCCAAAGGTATGGGGAGGAATGGGCTTTCGTGACATTCATAGCTTTAATCTTGCAATGTTGGCTAAACAGTGTTGGAGGCTCATTGATAATTATGACTCTCTTTGTGCCAAAGTTCTCAGAGCAAAATACTACCCCTCTGGTGACCTGCTAAATTGTGAACTAAAGAAGGGCTCATCCTTTGTGTGGCAAAGTATTTGGTCAGGGGTCCAAACTTTTAAAAAGGGATGCATTTGGAGAGTTGGCAATGGATTGAAAATCAATATTTGGGAGGATTGTTGGATCCCAAATAGTATGTCCAGGAAAATTATCACAGTGCGGGGTAACTATGTTCTCACTACAGTTAATGAGCTTATAGACCCAGCTACAGGTGAATGGGACGAAGCTTTGATTCGAGACAATTTCTGGCATATTGATGTGGAGAGGGTTTTGCAGATTCCAATATATCAGCATGATACAGAGGACTTCATCGCGTGGCATCTCACAAAGTCAGGTATCTTCAGTGTCCGGTCTGCGTATTATAGACAATGGGAAGAGTGCTATGAATCCAACACTGCAAATCCGATTGGTATTCGAGGCTCCTCACCACACCCAATATGGAAAAAAATTGTGGAGTTTGAAGGTACCGGGCAAAGTTAAAATCTTTATATGGAGATGTCTTCATGACGCCATTCCCTGTTTGTGTGTGCTAGCTAATAGACACATTGCCACTTCTGCACAATGTCCTATTTGTTCGAGGTATGCAGAAGATACAGCACACCTTTTGTTTAAATGCGGAAGAGCAAAAGAAATCTGGAGTTCGCTAGGGCTGCATGAAATGATGGCCAATGTGACAGTACCTGGTCGGTCGGGAGCTGAGATCTTAGAAATTCTCTTATGCGATCCAATACACAACAAAAAATATATGGACAGAGTTGATTTACCTGAGCTAATCTCGGTGGCAGCTTGGTATTTGTGGTGGCAGAGGAGGATGATAAGCCGACAAGAACTAGTACAGCCTCCAGTTCAGACGGGTCAGGCGATACAAGCGTTGGCGTTGAACTTCGCGCGTGCGGCATGCACACCAACGCCGACACCACGACTGCTTCAGTGGAAGAAACCCATGCAGAACCAACTGGCGCTAAATGTTGATGCAGCTTATTTGGAGGAATCAAGCACAGGGACGTGTGGAGCCATTCTGAGGAACAATAGGGGACTATTTGTGGCTGCTTCAACTGCAAAACTTTATCATGTCGCTGATGTTCTTTCTGCTGAAGCTGCAGCCCTGGCTGAAGGCCTGAAGCTTGCTAATACAGTGGGTAGCAATTCTCTTTTGGTACAGCCTGATAGCTTGGTTTTGGTGGAGGCTCTACAAAACAATTCTGGTCACTCAACGGTGGCAGCCCCAATTCTTGAAGAGTGTCGATTACTGTTAATTATTTTCGGGAAGGTCGTGATAGAGCATTGTAACCGTGATTGTAATAAGGTAGCTCATGTGCTGGCTCAGAATGGACGTGTTGATCCACCAAATTTGTGGTTGGACTCACCTCCGGCTTTTATCCTTGAACTATTAGCGGACGATGTAAGCGTTGTTTAATTTTAATAAAGCTAGCCATGATGGCCTTCCCCTAAAAAAACGCATTCTGAGATGCCGGTTAATAATAACAGGAAAATTTAAAAGTCAAAGATTCCATTAAATGTTAAAATCTTTATGTGGTATCTTTGAAAGGGAGTAGTGCTAACCAAAGACAACCTCGTACGTCGCAACTGGCCAGGGAGTAAGAAGTGTAGCTTTTGTACTCATGTCGAGACAATCAAACACCTCTTCTTCCTATGCAAGTTTGCTCGTTCTATGTGGTCAGTCGTCCAAATAGCCTCAAATTTGTATCCGTCCACAATTGTTGCCAATATTTTTGTTACTTGTTGGACGGTATTTCAAATAGGTTTGGAACGCTAGTGAGGGTGGGAGCGTAAGCCTTACTATGGTCGCTTTGGCTATATAGAAATGATATAGTTTTAATGATAAAAATGCATATCCTATGCATGTTATTTTTCGGTGTACTTACTCGCTTCGTATGTGGTCTATGCTACAACGAGCGGAGTACCAACCGTTGTTCAAGGCGGTGTGTGCGCGGTTGGAGCAGGTGGCTACGGAAGTTTTTACCCAACATGGGTGACAACATAATCTCCAAATAGGTCCACGATCCCTCTTGGCATAGGCTTAGTGTCGGTCTATAAGACTCTACTATTGCCGATATGTCGGTTTTTTCTTCTTTATGTCAGACTTTTGGTGTTTGGTTGTGTGCATCTTAGTTATGCAGAGGCCGGATATTACTCATCATGATTTGTATCGTGCCCTTTATCGAGAGAGAAATATGCCTACTGCAGCCTAATCGTGGGCGGTGGGGTTGGGGTAACACCATCCATGTCGATCTTTCGCACATATATATGTTCATTCATTCAGATAAAAGAAAGAAAGTAGGAGTTGATGGCGACATATGTCACCTCCACCCATCCCAAAAAATATACACCTTGTCAGTATGTACCTTCCGGAATATATTGCGTATTACTACCTTCATGCGGGTTTATTGATCACCTTCGTATTTTATGCCAAATTTCATCATAGATTTGCCTAACAAAATATTAGTTCTATGTCACAAATTTATTTTGTTGGATTCATATTTGAAAGAGGTTTTCAATGATACTATTTTTATGATATAACTTATTTCTTGCTAGTTAAATCAAAGGTCAACATTTAACCCAAAACACAAGAGGGACTAAAAACCCGGATGGAGGTAGTAGATTTTTTGAAGTCAACCTTTGTAAACTATGACCAAGTTTATAAAAGAATTATACATATAAAATATCAAATCAATACTACTCTCTCCAATCCATATTACTTGTCGGTCAAACGGATGTATCTAGCATACATCTATTTGAGCAGCCAAAAGAAACACCGGTCCATAATGCTGTCGTTGACGACATTCACGGTGGAAAAAAAAGGCGAGTATCTGTGTCTACATATTACACTCTCCAAGAGCGAACCTCTGGGAGCCCTCTCGCTGGTGCCACATCATCCCTGGGTCGCTGTTACTGAGTCGTTCGGTTTCTTGTTACTGGATGCAGTCGCTGCATTTTTTTGACTGGAGCCGCTTTCCCATTCGTCGCAGCTGGTGCTCTCTGTAGCCAAGTGGGCGCGTGCTAGTCGCAGGTCGATTGGTGTGTGATTGTGGTTGCTGCGCTCACACGGTGAGGTTCTGCGCGCGGTGACTGCAGGTGGGACCTGAGTCTTTGTTGGTCCCGCTGCCAGAGAACAATACTACTCCTACTATATGAATGGAGAGCCATCCGTTGGATTTGAGCCCTTCTGCTTGCGTGTGCGTGGATTGGTTCATCGCTGCTTCGCTGGTGGGTGTTGCCGTGCATGGCTGGGCGTGCAGCTTTCCTTCTCTGCGAAGGCAGCTCTGCATCGACTCCCACACGCTCGCCTTCGTCTCCACCTCGCTCCCACACGCCGCCTCCTCCTCTCAATCATGGATCCGGATCTGCGGACGTGGCTGGCAGTGGCCCTAAGGTCGATGGCGCCGGGGAGGAGGCAGACCCGCGATTCAGCCCCGCCCTGCTCCGCCCGCGACTCCGTGACGCTGGTTCCGCTCTGCTCAGCGCGAGCGAAGGAGGAGGAGAACAGGTTCTGTTGCTGGGCTCCGCATCGAGGGCTCTCTCAGCTTGGTGTTGGAGACCACCGTTCCATCGTGTCGCCGACGGCGGTGGCTCTTCATCGTCGCCGCCGTCATGTCCTTCACCTACTCCACCATCGGCCTCGGCCTCGGCATCGCGCAGACGGTCGCCAACGGTGGCATCCAGGGCAGCCTCACCAGCATCAGCGTCGGCCCAGGCGTGACCTTCATGCAGAAGGTGTGGCGCAGCCTCCAGGCCTTCGGCAACATCGCCTCCGCCTACTCTCCTACTACTCCATCCTCATCGAAATCCAGGCAAGCATTCATCTCTGGATTCTGCTCTGTTTTTTGGAATCCTCTGTTTTGACGTGGTACTGACGACGACACGTGTCCTTTTCAAATTTTTAACAGGACACGGTGAAGGCTCTGCCGCCGTCAGAGGCGAAGGTGATGAAGAAGGCGACGGGGATAAGCGTGGCGACGACGACGCGTGTCCTTTTCAATTTTTTAACAGGACACGGTGAAGGCGCTGCCGCCGTCAGAGGCGAAGGTGATGAACAAGGCGACGGGGATAAGCGTGCCGACGACGACGGTGTTCTACATGCGGTGCGGGTGCATGGTAGCATGGGGTACGCGGCGTTCGGCGACGGGGCGCCCGACAACCTCCTCACGGGGTTCGGCTTCTACGAGCACTTCTGGCTGCTGCTGGACGTCGCCAACGCCGCCATCGTGGTGCACCTCGTCGGCGCTAACCAGGTCTTCCGCCAACCCCTCTTTGCCTTCGTCGAGAAGTGGGCGGCGGCGAGGTGGCCCGACAGCGCCTTCATCGCCCGGGAGCTCCGCGTAGGCCCCTTCGCGATCAGCGTCTTCCGGCTCACCCTTGCGCACGGCCTTCGTGTGCCTCACCACCGTCGTCTTCATAGTCCATGCTGCCACCCTTCTTCGGCGACGTCGTGGGGCTCCTCGGCGCCGTCGCGTTCTGGCCGCTCACTGTCTACTTCCCCGTCGAGATGTACATCGTGCAGCGCGGCGTGCGACGGGGGAGCACGCGGTGGGTTTGCCTCCAGATGCTCAGTGCCGCCTGCCTCGTCGTGTCCGTCGCCGCCGCGGCCGGGTTAGCCGACGTCATCGGCGAGCTCAAGGAGTACCGGCCGTTCAGCGGCTGAGCGATATTTGTGTAGGATGGTGGGTAGCACAACGGCACATGGGAGCACTCTGACTAATATTTCAAGCATAAGCATACCAATGACCTGTTCATCCGCCTGCAGGAGCCCCGCAGCGGCAGCGATCATGGCATCCGTCGGCAACAGGAAGGCTCCAATGTCAGGTTGGTCGTCTACTTAACCAAATCACATCTTGCCATCCTTTTTTTTTTTTTTTGAGGGCTACATCTTGCCATCTTTGCGTGAGCTCATATCACTCACCTGCTTCTGAATCTGCCAATAAATACTTACTGAAGTTATGTATTCTTTTTATTTTGGTCAACTGCAGGTAAGGGAGTAGAGCATCTTGGGGGAGAATCAAGACTATTTCCTTTTTAGTTGTTTATTAATATAATTAAACCTTCATCAGTTGCTTGATTTGCATCTTTATAACTGTGTATCCATTGGATACTGTAATGTATTTGGAAACGTGACAGGTGGAATTTTACTTCGGTGATGTCAATCTAGCTACAACTGACCATCTGATGAAATTTAATACTAAAGATCCAGATAGATTTGGTGAGTTTAGCCTGTTAAATTTGAATAAAGCATCCGATCGCGCTGTTCACTCTCATGTACGTATCTTTCATCTGACGTTTGCTAGCCAAAATCAATTACAATTTAGCAATAGAAGTAGGCGCATATATGATGATAGAAATCTTACAAAGTGCTGATATAGCCATAATTTTCTTCTTGGATATTTTCTGTTACACTAATAAGTAGTCATAAGTTGTGCTCAGTTTGTGGTACTACCTCTGGCAGGTGATGGTTCAAGGATTCTTTTGAAGGGGTAGCCGCCTGAGAGGTCGAATCGCTGTGAAACTTTTCAGTATCTGCATCTGAAGTGTCCACAGGGACTGTAACTAAAGAAACATTGTCCAACTTTGGTACTGCATTTGGTGCATCTGTCTCTAACAGAATTCTGTCCAAGTTTATCTAGAACAAATACAAATGAATTTCAGTGGTGGTGTAGAATAGATTTAACATACCCACTCTCAGGAAAAAAGAAGACGTAACCTACTTACTGCTTTGAGCATTTTCTTTGCCTTAGTGGATTTCATGCCTGTAAGGAAACCAGACAATGAAAAGTAACAACCTAAATTTGCAAGGCCGAGCACCATTTCTGCAGATCCTAGATAAGAATGCAACAGCACACCTGCCGGGAAAGACCTTGACTCCTCCACGCTCCCCTCTGGTGGCATGTGTGGGTGATGCTTCAGGTTTGCATCTTCTCCCACACCCCTCAAATCCCCTCTGTATTTTCTCCTCCCACTATACTTCTATCTCTATTTTGGTGTTGGTTCTACCGTTTTATGCCAAGGAAATGGAAAAGCATCTACTGGAATTAGTGGTCAAAATCTGCCTAAAGAATCATCGTTAGTAACAGAATTAACATCTAACTAGGAGATTGCATTTGGAGCTAGGCTGAAGTTGAGTTTGTCTCTTCCCTTGAAACTAAACAGCTATACCATGTCCATGATTGGGAGATTAAATAAAGAGCTAGGCTGAGGTTTCACCGGTTAGCCTATCAATTTGTGTTAGGCTGATACAAACAATATAGTTTGGTTTATACAATGGTTACCTGACAAGTTCATCTTCCTCTTTGCAAATATTAGATGAAAATTAATGGGACCGCTATCTTTAATTATTTCATGGCAATCAGGCTAAGCGCATACAACAGCGCACACATCTGCTTAGGAGTTAGAGGCGTGCGGCATGTGTTTCAGTTTTTAATAGAAACACAAAAGAGTCAATTACACTGGTGGTGCTAGAACTTGGCGTAAATGGTCACTTTGGTGCTAGAAGTTGCGGCATACATTGAAATGGTGCAAAAACTTGGCTTTAACGTGTAAATACAGTGCTTATCTCCTTTGTATGCGGAATTGGCGCTGACTAGGCACATGGGGCCCATTGTCAGCCACAAGACCGGGAGAAGGTGGTGTGTAGCCTGGAGTTTTTGAAAACACCCTCGAAATATATTATTTTCACAAAAAAAATATGTTGACGAGGGAGAGGTGGCATTTTTTTTTCATCTATCTGGCCAGTGGGTCCCACCTGTCAGTAAGAAAGTGTAAATTAAACGAAAAATGCGGCAAGAAGTATCGAAACAGAGACCTACAACTAGCGACAGAGTTGGCTGACCACTCCACCTATCAGGTCAACATGTTCTGTTTAGAAAGCTCTTTCATATGTATTTGACCTGGCCGCATCTCGAGCTTTAACGGGCTGCAGATAGTGCAGCCCATTTTGAATTTGTAGAAAGTAACGTTCGAATATTCGTGTGTATTTTCCCCCTCCAAAGAAAAGAATATTCGTGTGTATAAATATTGTCCATACAAACGAAATAAATTATTTAAAAAAAATTCAAGCATTATTTTAAAAATATTCATATATTTAAAATAATATTGAATAATTAAATAAAATGTTAGTATAATTTGAAATAATAAACTTATTTCTAAAATTACAATTCGAAAATTATTTAATTATAAAGCACTTCAATAATTATATGCACGTTTGTATTGTTCAATGTTTTTATAACTAAAAACATTCAAAATTTAAATTGTTGATATGTATATTCATTTGTATAATTTAAATATAATCCATAATCCACGAGTGTATAACATTTTCACTTAATAAACATTTTAAATTTCCGTATTAATTATATATATTTTATATTATATACAGATGTATATTTAAATATTTTTAGTTACTAATCATAAAACACAAATATTTGAACATAATTTTTATTATTTACGTTTTACAAATAAACTAAAGATAGCGCATGCGCAATTGGCTGCAGTATCGGCAGCCCATTTAATCTCCAGATGCGAGAAATTTCAATATAAATAGGATAGTTCTTGACCGTGCAAGCGAAAGCGATGGTTGTGGTGGTCAGCTTGCTTGCATCGTAGCTGTAGGTCGTGTGTTCGATCCGGATCGGCAACACTTTTTGTTTAATTTTCACTGTCGCCTGACAAACGGGGCCCACCTGGTCATAGAGGTGAAAAAATGAAATGCCTCTCCCGTGTCAACAGGGAATTTTTTTTAATAAAACAAAACATTTCGAGGGTCTTTTGGGAAAAACCGGGCCACACGCCCCCTTCTCCTGGTCTAGTGGCTGACAGCGGGCCCCACGCGCCTAGTCACCGTCAATTCCTTATACAATCGAGATAAACACTGTATTTGCACGTCAAAGCCAAGTTTTTGCATCACTTCAATGTATGCCGCAACTTCTAGCACTAAAGTAATCGTTTGCGCCAAGTTCTAGCACCACCAGTGTAATTGACTCAACACAAAATATGTCTTATTTCGCTCTTTAGGCAATTGTTTTTGATTGGTGTGCACGTTGCACACTTATGGCATGATATGGAAATGCACAAAGAAAATGCATTATGGTTTGATGTTTTAATTTATATGAGTTTTACTTGCAATGTTCATTACTCACCTTTCACAGCTCGGTTGATAAAATTTGTTCTGTTTAGCCTTCTTTTTTCATCTAACTTCATTGAGCATCTTGGTTGCCAACAAACAGTTTACATCGCTAATGTTCAAATGTCATTATCTCCTGCATCAACATGTTCCTTCCATAATTTTACAAAACTGAATCAAAAGAAGGTGCTGACACTAACAACAAGCATGTCCTTGTTGAGGAGTTTCAATACATCGTTGTTGC
Source organism: Elymus sibiricus (assembly GCA_039707655.1). Lineage (NCBI taxonomy): Eukaryota > Viridiplantae > Streptophyta > Magnoliopsida > Poales > Poaceae > Elymus > Elymus sibiricus. The sequence goes on from CM077666.1 coordinate 470,304,186, forward strand.
ATCAATATCACAGAGTCATGACATTTCATATTCATCCACTATGTTGTATGCCTATCTTTGATTTTACAATTAAGGTTCTATTGTTGATGCATCCATCAGCACAGAATTCTATTATCCATTTGTCTTGCCACCAATGGCCTCATAAGAACTAACATCTTTTATTTGAATATATGATTCACAAAGCGATGATGAGGAGCCACAAGAGTACATCATCCACGGTAGGCACATCCCTAATTCATAATGTATCCACCTCTCATACATCGCTTCTCGAACAATTTCCTGGCTGTACTATACACAGTGGCACCTCCCAGCTTCCTCTCAGGCGGTGGCGGCGAGTCTTTGATGGGCAAGGATGGTGGTCTTATATGGTGGCTGGATGCAAGGTGGAGCTGGAAAAAGTATTTGAAAAATTAGTGGTTGCTTATTCCATGGTAAACCAGCTAAAATTTGTGTTCTGCATAGAGGTTAGAATAGTTGGCTACAGAGCTATGAACTTTATAGCCAACAATGTTTGTCTTTTACTATAAATCTGCAAAAGAAGGAATATATACAAATATAATTATTTCATATAGATTTAATGGTTTCCAACTTGATGAAAGCAAAATGGTTGAGAAGGGTCACTACAACAAAAACAGCCAGTAGACACGCCCAATTTCATACCTACCGACGTGTTATTTCATCTCTAGCCAACTATAGAGCCGTTTTAGTAAAGCGTGCTTGGAGCGTCTCCCCACGGACCGTCTCAAACAGATAGACACACTTGCCAAGCGTGTCTTACATAGCATGAGACGCTTTCTAGGGACGTTCAAAATCGTGTCTACATGTAGAGACGTTGTGTTAGGCATGCTCAAAAATCGTGTCTACATGTAGAGACGTTTTGTTAGGCATGCTCATATTACGTCTCTACTCATAGACACATTTCATTCGCCTCTTATACTCGTCTCTAAATATACATAAGAATATTTATACAAATGGAATATTTTACTTCAATTTTTATTTGATTAATTTCGAATTTGTTTCATTGTTTCAAATACAATTATTTTTAATGTCATGGTTGCACATGCAAATTGGTCAAATAATATTGTGATACGAAGGCATCATTCCACGCCATAGATTGCATTTGCAAACATTGGCAACCTCAGTAACAACATCCAATGCATTAATTAGCAGGAACAATGTCTCCACTGAAAGTACTTGGAGTTCACAGCTGAATAATATCAAACATTCATATGAAACATGCGATGATGCAAATAAATAAGAAAAGACCCTACAGACTGGAACTATTTTTCTCTATGAAGCTAAAATCTATACATAATCTAGAATATTTGTTCATTCAAAGATAGATTCGTCAACTACTCCTGACTCCTCCAGTGCACTCCCTTTTCAAATCCTCAACTACCCAGCCACTCCTAGCTCCTTTAATGCACTCACTTTTCAAATCCTCACCGCCCTGAAAAGGAGAATGAACAACATTTACATGAACATATGTTTATAGAGAAGTGCAAGATAAGAGATTCTTTGATGAAATTATAAGAAATGTATCATACCAATGCTTTGTGGTTGTGCTGGAGGGGTTGGCTTAACTATTTTTACCTAAAAAAAATAAAGATTCTTGATAAATAACATATCACACATGTGCAAATTGGAGCATACACAGTGCTTGAATGGAAACATACTTACATGTGAGCGAGGCCAAGCAATAACAGAACCCATAGCATCCCTTACTGTTTGGAATTTTTCATATGGTCTAACTAGTTTCTCATCTCCTAGATATGTACAGCCGCGAACATGAACTGCAACGTATTGCACTCCAAGCATGTTTCCTCCAACCACATATGTTTTCTCTTTACTCACTAAAGTTCCTTTGTCCACGAGTTTGTCTTTGTTTCTCGAGTTCATCGAATACAACACGACTTCAGCTTTATCCTATTTTTCAAGAAATGAAACATTTGTTATTAATGAATCTGAGAAGATTTCATTTTACACAAATAAGAACAATTTCACAAATAATTAGACTAACTATCTATTATACAATCATTGTCATTTGGACATCTAGCCTATATGTACCTGCTTAGTGACTTCGTGATGACCATGTGGCTTGGTTGCAGTGCTATTTTGAGCATGCGCATTCTGCAATTAAATAGGAATACGCGTGAAGGGAGACACATGATCAACTATAATCAAGAATGATAGTTTTGAAGAGTTCCGATACATGCAGTATAAGGAGCCTTATTCTACACATACTTTCGGTCTGCACACTTTGCTATCAAATTAGATTAAGGTCTTATTACAAAATTATTTATTGTGAAAACTAAGCATGAATGCAGCATGCAAACAAAAGAAGTTCACGTCATGTAAATTTATACACTAAAAACAGAATTCACCTAATATTCAAGGGCCAGGTGTTCCTCAACATCTATGCAAGGTTTCCACCAAGAAGAACATGTATGCAAGGTTGGTGTTTGATTAATTAGTTTCTGTGAATACAAGATCTCTTGGAGCAGCAATGATATGTGTGTGACTAACTTTTGGTTCCAACGGGCCAAATCATGTTACTGTTGTATGCAATAGAACTTTTTAATACTTGGTTGAATCTGACTTATGATCTGCTAGTGGTGTCATGACAATATTTGAAACGAGCTTGTCAAAATGGGATCGATGTTTCATAATAATGTCATTTACCTTGCACTTACATACAAAATTAGACCTCTTGTACAATCATTGTCATTTAGATATGTAGCATATGTTTACCTGCTTAGTGACTTGGTGAAGTCGTAAACTTGGTTCAGGATCACCTTGCCGCACTGCAAGATTATTTTCAGCATGGGCATTCTGCAATTTAATAGGAAAATGTGTCATCGTCATCATTGAGAAAAAGCTGGATAAGTCCTTGCACGTAGGTTAAGATTACTAGGAGGGTATATACGAACCCAATCAGGTTATAGTTGCAAACCAAAAGGTTAATATTTCACAAAGTTTTAACTTGATGATAAGATAGCTTTCCAATATTTGACTACTATAAGGGTTCAACCAATCCCAAAATTGCTGGCAGGAGATAATTGATAACTGAGTACAGGTTAGCTGACACACCTTAGTGATCACATGTTCATGTGGTAAAGGCGCATTGCCACAGCCCTCTTTTGATTTGGTTTGCCGCAACTCCTGTTAAAGCAATAGTTGTAAGACATTAGAATGGACCTGCATTAATCAGTACATGAGAAGCCCATTACATTACCTGCATGGTAGTTCGTGGCTCCTGCACATCATTATTTGATTGTTCAAGGACATTATAAGATTCACATTGGAGATTGTTCTCTCTTTCAGGTAGAGTGACCTGCAATAAAATTATTATAATAGCATATCAGTGTTCATTAATTTCATCTGTGCACAAATATAACTGGGTTTCATTTGCTAACTTGATAATTTTCTGTTGGAGAATCCACTTCATTTCTCCAACTCTCTCCATTAAACTTTTTGGCAAGGAATGCAGCAATCATAGCCATCTGACCTCTGACGTCCCCTACATCACCTTTGACATCCTTTACATCACCTTTGACATCCTTTACATCATCTTTGACATCTTCTACATTATCTTTGACCATGCGTACTTCAAACTAAAGATTTTCTTGATCAGATTTCCCAACAAAAGTTATTCCCTGAGAAACATTTACTCTGCTCCAATACTTTTCATCATAGTAACCTCGAAGTTTTGCCTTTTTACCAAGTGCACCTTTAAAGGCTTCACTATAATCGTCAGTGGAAAGGCTACCGTTGTGATCGGCTTTCCTTTTTTTTAACTCCTCATTAGCTGCATCCTATTGAATAGGACTAATTATTAATTTATTATTATACTATGGAATAGATTGTATGTTAGACTGTAGGCATAATAAGTAGAATGTACCATTATTGTCTTCACATTGTCGCTTGTGTAATTGCCATCTTTTTTCTTATGAGCTTCATCCCATAGGTCAATCTTGTGGATTGGTGCTTTCCTTTTGATTTCCTATCCAGCAAAGTGTGTTAGGTCCACTAATAGTTAATTTTTTGAAGATAATTGATTTGTCATGTAATAAAAACTATAAAAAGGATAGTTGTCACCATCTCTTTTTGTAGCCTGGCATGGCTTTTTCTCCCGGTCGTGTGTGGATTCTTTTGTTGCTTCGCACACTCTGTGTTTTTCTCGCATAACTTCTGCAAACAAATTAGATGCAGACACGTAATGTTAGCAAACTAATTTTGGAGTCCAGTTTGAGCATGAGAGGATGAGATAATAACCATGTGTGAATCCTGATACCACATTCCAACTAGAGTCTCCCATTGATGCTCATTAACACCTACTGGAACATTACTAATAATTTCCTGGAGAGACCTCTCTTTGCATTTGAAATATTTTTTCTTCAAGCGAGATTTGTAGGCTCTCCATCTTTTGGCAACAGTCATTAGGACCCAGTCTCGTGTAAGCTGCTTTGTCTCAGATGGATAGACAAATTTCTCCTTCAACAAAGTAAATTTAATTGTTTACATGTGAAATGACAATAAAGAAGTATGTGATGATACGTCAAAAAATATATGTATGTGATGATGTTTCTTAAAAATTACCTCTACATCCTTGATCATGTTGTTCTTTCTCTGGACAAATAATTCATTGTCCCATCTTGGAATGTTCAGTGGTGCAAATGTGGAGTTCTCTGCAAGGTCACTAAGATAGCTGCTAACAATGGAACCAGACCTTTCATTCGGAACACCTTTTTCATTAGTCTCCACAATTATCTTTCCTCCAGCTACCTGGGATAAATTCTTCAGCCGAAATTCCCCTACAATCTGCCGCGTCTCTCCATTTGGCCCTGCAAGCATGAATATCCCAACAAGTCTGAAACCAGTGATAATAAAAACCTCATTCTGAAGAAGTGTAGTCATGGAAACTTACAAATTATCTTGATTTGTCTAGTGGATTCATGAGATCTTCCTGGTACTATATTATCAATCTCTGGAGGACCTTGTAGATTTTCTTCACCAAGCTGCACATGTTCTGGATCATGCATTGTAAGGTTCAAGTCCCGAAGTCGTCTTGGTATCCTCGCCATTGTTAATCTGCCAAAGTAACAGAAACTACAGACCTCAACCAAAAGTTCAGTGCGGCATGGCATGTAGAGAGAGAAAATGCCTCAGTCTACAACAATTCACATGATTGAAATGACCAGTCATCAAGTAGCTAGTATGCAACTAATTCGTACGTTTAACTGACTTCTTCTCACAGCTTATCAATCCAACGATGACTTACTCCTGTCCCATTTTCAAGGTTTGCTAATAGAATTGATTAGAAGTGGTATAGATTATTACTTGTGCATGCAACCTGTGATGGATTAGATGTGGCTGACATATTACATTCCTTTGGCACATGGAGGAAAGCTTAGAAGTGAGCCAGCTGCGTAAAATTGGACTCCCAATCGACAAGATAATACTACTAGTAGTACACAAATAACAAGATGGACTCATCGTGTGCATGTATAACATACATACACAAATGATGTGACCATTATTTACTAACTAACTGAAGGCCAAAGTGAAGTGGCACCATCATGTCCTTGAAGTTGGTAGCGGTTGGGGCAGATTAGCGGTTGGGATTAAATCTATGATAAGACTGGCTGGCACACATTTTTTTTAGCAAAAGACATGCAAGTAGCAAATCAAATATCAAGCACGCAATGAGATTTAATTCTGCCTGAAAGTTAAGTTAATGCAAAGCAGCACAGGAACAATCTGAAAGAAACAATCACCAGTTTAGTGATTTCACTAGTACAGACTACAGAACTACAAAAACAACTGCTCACCCAAACAGTTTGTGCTACTAGTAACTATGCGTGATGTGGCTTAATGTGTGTTACTAGTTACTCTGCTCCTACCATGGAGCAGAACTCCTGTAGGTTGCACAATCGGATAGCAAACCTATACACGGATTAAGCCACAAGAAATCAAACTATGCCTTGAGTTTGAGATCAAAGAATTTCAGTAATTTCTGGACCAAGACCTGAGAGAGCACAGCACAATGGCCAGGACCAATATGAACCTGGGGCACAGCTACCCTAGGCAGGATGGCTGTACTCGTGCTTGCTCTGCTTAATCCACCTGTAGGTTGAAGATGAAGTTGCTGGTTGCAGCAGACGATTCCTCCGACCTTCCCGCCCAATCGCCGCCGTTGGCCCCAACGCACACGCCGGCCGGTCTCTGTCCCCCGAACTCCACGGCCTCCAATCGCCCGCCCGCCCGCCCGCTGAGTCTCCGTCGGTCCGCCCACCAAGCCAATCGATCCCCGTTCATGTGATTGAGGCGATGCACATCAGCGGACGGATCGGAGGGATCCCATTAGATGGATTGGGATGGATTAGGAGGTGGAAGAAGAGGAGAAGTGGAGAGATGGCGGCGTGGGTGAGGAGAAGTGGAGAGAGGGCGGCGTGGCAGAGTATATTACGGGGATTTTTTTTCTCAATAATAAGAGCGCTGGCGCGCTATTTCTTGGCGGCAGATGGAAAATAGGAGCGCCAAATGCTAAAATAGTTTTCTCAAAAAAAATGCTAAAATAGTTACCTCGCCATAAAATACGGGAAACTTAGTTTGGAAAATGCATATTTATTTATGTTATATACACAACCAAACAGAAAAGAGCCGGTGGTCACTTGATCTATTATTATTTTTTGCATAAATTGTGAAATGATTTTTTTCTAAATAATAGAATTCCATTGTATCATATTGTGCAATGCGATTATTGTGCATAAGGGCATCTAAACAAACATTCTACTTGTCCGCGGCCATACGGTTGTCGGTCATCCGCGCATACATGTGGCCGCCCTGACCTGCCGCACCTCCGTCGCCGTCCGTGTCATCGTCTCGTTGGAGTAGCCCTTCCAGTGACGGAAGGGCGGGGGAGGGGGCAGTCATGTCCGGCCGCCGTCTGGTGCTCGCGGAGGAGCCGCTCTGCTTCCGCCTCCACAATGGTGAGCGACAGGTCGCGGGCCCAGGCCTCCGCGAGGCCGGGCTCCGCGCAGAACTAGGGCGGTACCCTCGTCGGACTTGGCGAACACGGAGCGACGCTCCACGTTGTGCCGCTCCCGCCTCTCTGGCCGTTCTCTCCTCGGCTGACAAAATGGCCCGCAGCGACGAGGAGTCGTGGTCGCCACGGCCATCAAGGTAGTGGAGGAGGCGGCTGCAGGCCTTTGCGATCGCAGACAACACCTCCTCCTTGACGACCTTGCCGCGCCAATCATGGTGCAGTGGCGATGTCGTCTAGTCGATGCGGTCGTAGTGGCTTTGTGGATCGAATGTAGCGTTGTGTGGCGGCGACGACAGCTCGTCCTTCACACGGCGTCCGATTTGGACTCCCGTAGTTGCGTGCAGGACTACAGCTCCGCCTTCAAGCGGCAGATAGGCGTGCCGGCTCTTGCTTCACGCGCTCAGTAGCGCAGCGGCGAGGGCGGCTCCTCCTTCATATGTGCTGGTGGTGGCAAAGGCCACGCCGGACCACGACCCCAGAGCGACTGCTCCATCATGAGCTCCATCTGGCGGACGTACTCAGCATCTGTGTGATGCAGTGCGGTGTGAACGGCGCTGGAACCACACTTAAATAGGCACGGCCAGACCAGGCGAAGGGACGGGAAGCCTTGGGAAGTCGGCTTCAGTGCGGCGCAGCGGCTGGAGTAGGCTTCTTGGTCGCCGCGTGGTTTGCGATCGGTTTGTGGGAAAACGGATAACTGGACCGGTCTGCGGACCGATGGGGTACCCTGTTGGATGGCGAATTGCATCCGAATCACTCGCTCCAGAAGGTTGTGGGCGATTTAGGGTTCCACCTTGGAGATGCCCTAATATGTGCAATGGGAGGGGTTCCGACCATATTGCCAAGGAGGTGGAGCAAGGCGACACGTAGAGCTAGCTGAAATGGGAATCAAGAAGGTGTCTCTGATCGCATCGTCGCCCTCGACGCACACACGGAAATGCCTCCATACCTAAACTCCGTGACCATCCAATCACCCTCCTATCGTTAAATCTCCGATATTCCACCACCAAACCAATTGATTGCCGCTTCAGATGGATTTCCGACAACCCCTACCCTCATATGCCCTTTGTTGGTGCCAGATCAAACGCCACCAAGGTAGGGAGAGGTCGGATAGACCTTACTCAATGCCACATGTAAAACAATAAAACTAAGGGAAAAGAGAACGTACTCAACCTCGGGAAGACAAGGGCGGGTCCACACTCCTCTGGTCACTGACAAGCCGCTAGACAGGAAAAAGCAAGGGTACCATGGTTGCAATGTGTAGCAAACATCGTAGGGTAGGGTTATGAAAAGGGGAGGGCAATCATCTTTCACAACTCGTTGAAATTGTGAGAGAAAAGTCAACAGTTCAACCCTGAACTAACAAGTCGGTTTGATTTACAAGCATCATCTTCGAAACCGGTCGCATTGCACCCTCAACTTACCACATGGTTCAAGAGAGAACCGTTGACTCAATTTTGGGCTGGTCAACTGGTTCAGCTTTTGGATCTTGAACATAGAAAACCTGCTGCACTTGGGAAGAAAATACAAAAGGATCATCCTCTAACTGATCTCCTGTGTGTATTTTCCGAGACTTGTTCACAAGAATGAACCCAAGCTCATCGATTTGAATGCCAACTTTGTGGTAGACATCATACCAATCGCTATTAAAGAACACCACCTTGTAAGCATTGTATGACAATTCAAATATGTCAGTTAATCTGCCATAATATCGAACACCATTTTCTGCAATGTTCACTACACCACTATTTTGTGTGACATGCCCTGACTCATGACTCATCGTGTGGAACCTGAAGCCGTCGATGACATAGCCACTGTAGCGCACCCCATATCTATTTGGCTTTGCAGCCAAAGCTCTTACCTTTTCTGTTATATTTGGTCCATCACTTTGTAAAACCTGGATGTACAATTAGTTAAATTCAGGTGCCTATATAATTCATAGTACATGAATATGGTAAAATGTACCTTTTGTTCCAACCAGTCAGCAAAGTGTCCATTAATTAACTTAGTGGTATCAACTTCTGTCAATTTAGCTGACTCACATCGTTTGCTATTCTCTTCGGCCACAAATTCTCTGTAACAATTAGATTATATGTATTACAACTTTTCGGCAAACTCTAAACAAAAAGATTAAAGATAGAAGTCATACATACTTGCGGAAATCTGCAAGCTCATCACAATGTCGCAAGACATATCGATGTGCTTGAATAAGAAGACGCCTATTAAACTGCCCAACAGGGATAGCCTTTCCAATTGGTTCACCAGCACTATCGAACATGTACAAATCTTTTATCTTGTCTGACGGAGCAGGGTTTCTTGATGGTCTTGTAAAACATGTAGTTCCTTCTAGAAATCTTGAACAAAAGGTCAAGCATTCTTGGGCAAGATACCCTTCAGCAATTGAACCTTCAGGAAATGCTCTATTGCGCACAAGTGCTTTCAGCCGGACAAATGATCTAAATTTAATTAAGCAGGATGTTACTTCTCAACACTATTGAAGATTAAATAAAATCAAAGTTAAGTGCCATACCTCTCTAGAGGGTACATCCATCGATAGTCCACTGGACCACCAAGTTTAGCTTCTTCAACCAAGTGCACCATTAAATGCACCATGATAGTAAAGAATGATGGAAGAAAAATTCTCTCCATATTGCAAAGTGTCATCACAATACTCTCTTGAAGTTTGTCAAGCTCAGAGACATCTAACACTTTCGAGCATAGCTTCTTGAAGAAATTAGACAGCCCGATAACTATTGCCATGACCCCTTTGTGCGGGTAACAGGATCGAAGTGCTAGAGGAAGAATATCTTCCAGAATAACATGACAGTCATGATTTTTGAGACCTGAGATTGTACAATCTTTCATGTTGACATGCCTAGAAAAATTTGATGCATATCCATCGGAGGTCCTAATATTGTGCAGCACTGAACAAAGTACTTCTTGCTGTTTTCTAGACATAGTAAATGGTGCATCAGGCAATACTGCTTTTCCATTATTATCTTCAGCAGGATGAAGATTATGTCGAATTCCATTTTCACCAATTTCTGCCAAGTCATGCCGTGCATTAAGGCCATCCTTTGTTTTAGAATCAATATCCAACAACGTTCCAATTAAATTATCAAACACATTCTTTTCTATGTGCATTACATCGAGATTGTGCCTCAACTTGTTAAGTTCCCAATATGGCAAGTTGAAAAATATTGATTTTTTTTAACCAATCCTCTGGCTTCTTCTCAGGCTTACCTTGGTTCTTAATTGACTTCTTATTGCCCGCCTTCCTTTTAAGCTTCGGTTCTTGATTCTTTTCATTTTCTTTTTCACTGTTTTTTACCTTCTTTGCGCCCTTTGCTTTCTTGGCTACATTGGCTTTTTTGCCTAACACAAACACTCTGCCTTGCAACATTTTCAAAGCTGAAGTACCACTCATAGTTGTCGGTGCCAGTTCCCTCTCTTTAGTGCCATCAAATTCTTGCCTCCTTCGGTTTCGAAATACGTGACCCTGTGGTAACCAGCGACGGTGACCCATATAACAAAGTTTCATACTCTTATTTAGGCGAAATGATCTTGTAGAAGGACCACATGATGGACACCCATATTTACCACTTGTGCTCCAACCGTACAGGTAAGCTAATGCTGGAAAATCATTTAAAGTCCATAACAGTGCAGCCTTGAGAGGAAATGTCTCCTGCGAGGAAGCGTCAAATGTGTCTACACCATCCCATAATTGTAAGAGCTCATCAATCAGTGGCTGCAAATATATATCAATGTCATTCCCAGGGGAAGCTGGTCCAGGAATGATCATTGATAAAATTAGAGATGTTTCTTTCATGCAAATCCAAGGCGGTAGGTTGTACGGGATAAGCATCACTGGCCAAGTACTATGTTTTGAACTCATACTCCGGAAAGGGTTAAATCCATCACTCCCAAGGCCAAGGCGCGGATTACGAGGATCAGCAGCAAAATCGGATGTTTGGTACGACCCTCATCGTGCCAACGCATGTCATCAGATGTTTTTGTTGTTGCAAAGAGCCTTTGAATCCTCGGTATCAAAGGAAAGTAACGTAACACCTTGGCTGGTTTCTTCTTTTGCTTAGATACAGATTCAGCTTGGGAGTCTTTCTTGTCATCTGTAACCCAACGCGAGCTTCCACACACATGGCAAGAGTCTTGATCAGCTCGTTCACCTCGGAAAAGCATGCAGTCATTGGGGCATGCATGAATTTTCTCATAGTCAAGCCCTAAGCCACGGATGATTTTTTGTACCTCATAGTACTTCTTTGGTAGTTGTGCCTCTGGAAGTGCATCAGACAAAACACCAAGTAGCGTTGTAAATGATTCTTGTGACCATCCATGTAAGCATTTCATGTGATATAAGGTGATGAGAAATGACAACTTAGAAAATGCGTTACATCCAGGGTATAACTCTGTGTTTGCATCCTCCAAGAAGCTTGCATATGTATCATGTTTCTTCCTTGTTTGAGCATCTGCATTCTCATCCTCAACTGAATTAGGTTCCATATTCTCAAATTCAAGGCCATCTAATTCACCATCAGATGTGCTTGATAAAGATTCACAACTGTTAGCCATAGAAAAGACGGCACTTAAGAGTCCTGGCATGTCATCCAACTATTAGCACTCATTTTTGGCAGGAGGCGATTCAAGGCTGATGACCCGCCCCAGGAGGTGACCCGGTGTGGTGATGACTCGGCTAGCGACGGCTCAAAGATCACTGCTGGAGAGGCGCCAATGTGAAAGAGATACAGCCGCCCAGAGAGGTCGGTTATCGGCTCAACAGCTCAGTAACCCGGTGACAGCAATCAGCTCAAGGTCAGAGCCGGCTCATCATGGATTCGGCTCCACAGTACCGGCGACTCTGACAAAGACGATGAGCCATCGCTAGCATATTGAGCCGGCGTCGTTCGAGGGCTGTTGATCATGTTATGTCCCAGTTCACAGGGTTGTCAAAGGCTGGCAAGATCGAGACCCGGCAAGGCGGCTAATCAGCAAAGCGGCAGATTACGAAGCGAAGTGAACTGACGTCAACACAGAAGAGCAACGGGCGACTCAGGGAGCCAGGAGCAACGGGCGACTCAGGAAGCCAAGAGCAAAGGGCGGCTCAGAAAGCCGGGTCTATAAGCCGGCTCTATGGCTCAGGAGAAGGAAAGCTGACTGCGAGAAGCTAAGGATGGACTCAGAAGAACAAGGCCGGCCCATGCTTTCGGCGACTCACACTGTAAGCCGGCCCAACAGAGAGTCCGAGCCCAAGACGGCCCTGGCGGGTGACTTACCTAGTTAAGGCTAGAAACCGACTCTGATTGTAACTTGTAATCCGTGTAGGAGTCTCTTACTTGCACGGGAAGTCCAGCCGCCTCATATATATGTGAGAGGTGATGGCCGATTGAATCAAGCACACAATCGACATATCAATACAATCTACTTTTTACCCCTTAACCCTTGTTCATGCTTCCGTTATTCGGCGACTTCGCGTAAGTTCATCGGATATCGACAACCGAGCTGGGGGCGAGCGAATCGACCCGGTTCAGCCAATCGTCGCCGGCTTCCTCCGACGGGGTCCCTCCCGAGGAACTGGGGCGTCTGGTCTCAAAAGCGCCGGCTTACTGTCTTGCGTATCGCACTGTGAGCCGGCTTCCCGCGGGGCGAGTTGCGGTGCATCACCCCCGGCTCTGCGGGTACACGTTGGCGTGTTCGTGTGCGAACACCAACCTTCCATGGCTGCCTTCTCCAACATCACTCCTTGGGATGCCAGGAATAGAAAGATTGCCACTGTTATCTGATACATGAGCAAATGCAAATGATGGTTCACTGTAATCCTCTCCATGGCAAACCCACTTAATGTAACCTTGAAGAATACCATCACATCTCAAGTGAGTCTTCACTCCATCATAACTCTGCATAGCTTTATTTCGGCAATTTACACAAGGACAAAGAATTCTATCACCAGCCGGAACATCACGGAATGCAAAAGATAGAAATTGCTCGACACCATCTTTGTAAGCAGCACTAGCTCTTGGTTGACTCATCCAACCTCGATCCATCGCCCTTTGATATGCCTAAGTAATGAAACAAAAAAAACATATGTCAGTGTATAATTTTACATGTGTTATTTAAGAGATGAAAGCTGATTTAAATCTTTTTGCAAGAAAAGCATGGAATACATAGATATTTTAATTGAATGATTGGATCCTAACATATTTCATTAACCTTGCACTAAAAAACTTCAAAATAAATGTGGCATTCGTAGGTTTAACTAGTATGCAAACGCGCCACTCAGTTCAATACAGTTGCACATATGCTGCCATCTTTCTCCCCCTAATCCTAACTCTGGCTACATCGAAAGGAAACAGACACCACATGAACAAACAAAAATATAAAACAGGACACATGATTGATATTATATATGCAAGGCCTTCAATTATCTAGAAAAACTTTTTCTTTCTAATCGCTGTAGGGACTTATTTCCTTCTGCAACTACTAAGATTGTTGGACTATCTAAGTATCCAAACTGAGCATAAAAACCATATTATAGGGTGCTTTAATAAACAACTATGTTAATTTCCCTGCTTTATATCATCATGTTATTGATGATCTTGTCAGCATCTCAGATAAGCACCATATACAAAAATCAAGGTACAACAGAAGGTAAAAAAAGGCCAATGATCACGGTCAGTATTATTATATGTACAGTTGTCACTATACCGGAAATACACTCCTTCCCAATTAAAGAAACCTGGAGGATATGTGCAGCCACCTGAATGAAAAATTAAAAGCATGTATAAAATGGCGTTTGCAATGCAATCTAAATAATTAGTGGACTGGACTTCATACACGTCATATCTATTTGTTCCAAGGAAAACAGAAAAAAGGTATTTAGTAGGACTCATTACCGAATCAGATAAGACATCATTTAACAAGAAACAGAGAACATATGTGATGATCTACAATAGTAGATTGCAACTTAAGACCAATTTAACACGCTAGTTTGGTTAAAAGCTTACTTTGCCACAACAAAGCCAAAAGTAGTAATTATTACCCCTCAGGACAGAGTGTGGCTTGCCACAAAAGTGTGGCCAAAATATACTCCTTAATCATGTGATTAGTAAAGTCGCAAGCCACAACTGTGGCAGCCAACCGAACACTCACTCACCTCAGAAATTATGTGTGCCTAATCATAGGTCTGGCAACATTTGGCTGGAAACCAAACAGTCCCCAAGTGACTGGCAGTTGTTGAAGGGTAGCCGGTCGCATATTTTTTTCAAAGTTAGCAAGCAGGGCCTAAGAAAGTACTTATCAAACAGTGCATTCTAATGCACACGATCAGTTGCTGCATGTGTTTACACCTTCAGGAAAAGGGGATTTTTAGGATACACTACCACTTGCCTCATTGGCGCATGGTAGGATACGCTGAAAAGACAACTTAGGTGAGTGGCAGTTGCTGATTTATTTATCAAAAATCCTGGAAGACTGCAGCTACTTACTTGCATCATGGAAGTTACTATGTTCTTCAGTGTTATAAGCATGATTCAGCTTCATACATGCTACATATATTGTTTCAGTACCGAATAGGTTGTCCACTTTACGTCCAATGCTTGATACTTTTGGACAAATTGTATGTTTCTCGGTGAGGAGCAAGGCAGCGAGCTTACACCAGAATTCAATTAAAACATTTTAAGTGTCTCCATGTTCACCAGGAAAACCAGAAAATGATCAAAAAGTCAAAGGCAAAGCTTAGTTCAGTTCAGTTCATCCTAACATATGGGTCTACTTCCAAAATATGGTCAAAACTACCTTTAGCAGACTTCATTAAGAATATATCATCAGTATGCCTAGAAAAAAAATTCAGCGCAAGGGAAAAACTTAGCGTCCATAAGGCTATAGCTACCTCAAAATATACTAAATCATACAAAATAAGTCTCAATTTCACAATAAATCTAGAATTTAAACTCAATTCTTAATGATACAACAAAATAGATAAAAACATGCCAAAACTTCAAAAAAAAGTATGGGATACAAAAGAGGTACTTTCTCGAGTTGAGATTGAAGGCGGGTTGTTTCAAGCCAAAGGCGGTGGTCCAATCTATGGTTGGTCCAATTTGTGGAGTTTGATTCAGTCCAACTGAAACACCGGGTGTTGAAACTTCCAATGAAATATATCTTCCTCTTCTATTTCTACAAAATGAAATGAAATTGATATTAAAATGCATTCCCTTCCAAATCAACAATACATTATACATATACACAGTCCCCTGCATATACGCTGATACACAATTTTCCAGTTCAAATTTAATTTCATTTTCATCATACACTGATAGGAAGAAGAGAAGAGAGAAGAGCTTTCTCAGAAAATTACCCCTGTCCCAGCCTGCTTGATGTTTGTTGACAGCAAGTCCTGGGCGGCAGAGTCCGGCCGAGCAGGGGAGCAGCACCGGGATTGGCCGGAGCAAAGCGCCAGAGCCGGCGCGGCGGGCGGCGGGCCCCGGCTGGAGCAGGCGCGGAGTAGCACGTCCCTGGCGACCAGGCAGGGGGCCGGGGACGGCCGAGGAGGGCCGGAGCAGAGGGGCTAGGGGCAGTCCTTGCGGAGGGCATTCACCGGTGGCGGACGCGGCGCACTGGCAGGACCAGTTGCAGGAGGCAGGAGATGGAGTTGGTCGCTGGAGGCTGTGGAGATTGGCAGGGGGCGCAGGGGTGGAGGAGGAGCCAGGCCGGCGGCGGCAATGCGGCATAGATGGGCGGCTCAGGACGTGGCGGCGGATAAGGTGGAGGAGGGCGCGCGCTGAGTTCGGTACGTGGGCTCTTTTTACTGCATAGATGGGCCCAGTAATTTCCATTTTCTGCAGAAAATTTTACTTGGTTTTATTATTTATTTGTTAAACTCTTTTATGTATCCTAAAACGTCTCAAAAATCGCCTGTACCTATTTACACATGTAAAAAATAATAAATGGGATACACTCTAAAAAATAAGATTTGTGATGGTACTTACATCGTCTCAAAAAGCGTGTCTACATACTAGATGCTTTCTAGTATAGGGACGAATATAAAAACGTCTTAGAAAAAGCGTGCCTACTGACATGTTTTGTTGTAGTGGAAGGTTGTTCATAAGAGAACTTTTAATGTTTGGTGTTATGAATAACATAAGGGCCATGCTTCCATTATGGATGGGATGTATGTTATGAATATTGATAATAATATATTACCTCCGTATTTACTTTCATAATTCATTTTAGAGTTTTACACACTCTAGCCCATTGCATAATGTTTGTTGCAAAAGGGTTGTTCATAAAAGAACAATTGTTGTTCAGTGTTATGAATAACATAAGGGCCATACTTCCATCATGAATGGGATGTATGTTATGAATATTGATGGTAATATGATACACCCATAACACTGACGCTAAATTTCGCAAGACTAAAAGAATACCACACATGTGTGGCACTGCATTTGGTCACATTGGAGAAACCCGCATGGAGAAATTTCATAATGATGGATTTTGAAGTCGTTTGATTATGAATCATCTGACACTTGTAACTTTCCTCCGAAAAGTGAAGTGACTGAAATATCGTTCACATGCCATAAGGAACGAGCAACGAACTTATTGGTGATCATACATTTTGATGTATGTAGTCCGACAAATGTTGTTGCTAGCAGTGGATTTATCTATCTTCAGAAATGACTCAAGTAGATATATGGATATTTACTTGATGAGACGTAAGTCTGGATCTTTTGAAATCATTCATAAGGTTTTCAAAAATGAAGTAGAAATTATTGTAACAAGAAAATTATGTTTCTGCAAACTAGATTGCCGAAAGGAATATTTGAGTTACAAGTTTAGCGAATGTCTGATGAGTTGTGAAAAGAGTTTCATAACTTACACCTCACGGAGCACCACTGTGAGTGGAATATCCATGAAGATGTAATCAAACCATTTATGACATGATAAGATCAAAGATGACATAAATCAATTTGCCATTATCCCTTTTAAAAGTAATGCTTTAGAGACAGCGGCTTTTACACTGAAAAGAGCGCCATCAGATCTGTTGAAATGACTCCATGGTATGGTACACCCAACCATGTTATGTCTTTTCTTAACATTTGGAATATGGGGCTTGTGTAAAATATTTACAAACCTATTCCAAATCAGACAAGTGCTACTTTGTAGGTTATCCCAAGTTATTGGGTATTTCCCCACCACTGTACCGAGGCAAAAGGTTTTGCCACAAAGAACGGTATGCTTTTGAAGAAAATGGTTCTTGCAAAAAGGTGAGTGGGAGGAAAGTGCGACTCGACGAGATAACAGTATCTTCGTCATCAGATCAAAGGAAAGAAACCTTGGAAGTAATTCCAGAGTTTCCTGATACGGAAGCCTCTACATGAGATGTATGGACTTCGGTCGAACTTGCAACTGAACCACGTAGGCAAAACTCGTGCAAACCTCTCAGGTGCGCAAGCGAGATATTGTTGTTAGACAACAGTATACCTACGATACACAAGGAAGCATTGATGGGCCCTGACTCCGGAATTGGCTAAATGCCAATATAATCCGAGGTAGTTTCCATATAAATGATTCAAGATTATATCTTGATAAACCCTTCGGAAGACTTAGAGTCTAACGAACATTAATGGAACTATAAACTGATCTGGATAAAATGTTTTATCCATAAAGCTCGACTTGTTGCAATAACAAATTCAAGGAGTTGACTACGATGAGATTGTCTCACCGTAGAGATGCTTAAAGTCAGATCGGGTTAAACTAGCAATTAATACATATTTCAATCTTGAGATATGATACATGGATGCCAAAAGGATTTCCATGTGATGGAAATGCAACCTAGGACTTGCATGTGATATAGTCCGAAGTATTTTGTCAATCCAGAGGATGCTAGTAAGTATGCAAACTTCAGAGTTCCAGCAATGGACAGAAGAGAGCAAAATGGAGTTGGAATCTTTGTTTTGATGAAATAGTCAAAAGAGTTTGATTTCATCAATGGATAACGAAGATGCTTGTGGTTACAAGAAAGTAAGTGGGAGCTTAATAATATTTCTAAAAACCTTGTGTGCTTGACACATTGTTGATTGGAAATAATATAAATTTCTTGACACGAATTAGGACTTCATTGAAAAATAAGTTTTTCGATGAAGTGCTTGGGCTACATGTCCTCGATATTAGGCATAATTATCCACGGAGATAGAATTGCCTAATAGGTCTAAAGTCAAAATACATATTGACAAGTTGCTAAAACAGTTTAGCATAAGAACGTCAAGGAGGTTTTCTTGCCGATGTCACATGGAAAGAGTTTTTGCAAGACTTGGTGTCCCAAAACACTGATGAGCAAAATACATGATGGAGATTCCACACACTTTTGTGTTTGGATTAATAATGTATTCCATGGTATGTAAAACAACCAGATATGTCCAGTACTCGGTGATCAAAGTACTTATCATGAGACAACAGTGAA
Source organism: Elymus sibiricus (assembly GCA_039707655.1). Classification (NCBI taxonomy): domain Eukaryota; kingdom Viridiplantae; phylum Streptophyta; class Magnoliopsida; order Poales; family Poaceae; genus Elymus; species Elymus sibiricus. The sequence continues at coordinate 470,322,707 of CM077666.1, forward strand.
AATTGTCATTAAGTACTAAAGTAGCACTGATGACATGTTTTCTCGCAAGCAAAGTTTATGAAGTGCTTGTTGTAAAGTTGTTACATCGATACAGTCTTCATCAATGCTCCATGTGATTTTCAATTTAAGTTAAGGGTTTTGTGTAATACACGATATGGTGGCACGGTGTTTGGAAATCGTTCCAAACAGGTTACTGTGGCGAATTCTATAACAAAGGCTAAGTATGTTGCCAGTTTCAAAGTGACATAGAAGATGTTGAATCGTACAGTTCGTTCATGAACTTAGTATGGCTCCAAGATGGCTTTGGTCAATGGAACACTATTGAAGATAGTTGCTCCATAGCTTAGTCTGAGGAATCAAGGTTTGACCAGTGATCTAATGCTGGAACGTGATAAGGCTAAAGAAAACACGCCGCTAAGCCGGCCATCGGAGTTACAGCCGATGAGCCAGAATAGAGATAACCGACTTGTGCCTATGCTGTCAAGTCCGACTCCCATCCAAAGCATACCGTATTCGGCTAGACAGCCGGATCAAGCAGTACGTTTTGGGGATGAGCCGGCGCCGACTCAAAATTCGGCTCTCTGGGCACAAGCCGCCCCTGTGACCAACTCAGCCACTATGCCGGCTCAATCGTCCAACTTGGACGATATCGTGGCCAAGCTGAGGAGTGAGTTGGACCAGATGGCTTACGATAGATTCGGGGTGACGCTAAATCCTAGAAATTATACTAAACCCTATCCCGAATATTTTGACTTACAGCCTTATCCCCCTAGTTACCGAGTTCCAGAATTTTCTAAGTTTAATGGGGTGGATAATAAATCAACATGGGAACATATTAGTCAGTATTTGGCTCAACTAGGTGAAGCCAATCATGAGCATCATAAAGTTCGCTTGTTCTCATTATCTTTAACCGGCACTGCTTTTTCATGTTTTTCTGCTTTAGCTCCTAACTCCATACATACTTGGTTTCATTTAGAGCGGAAGTTTCATGAACACTTTTTTGCCGGAGAAATTGAGTTAAAATTGTCTCACCTTACATCGGTTAAGCAAAAGCATGACGAGTCGGTATCCGACTATCTCAAAAGGTTTAGGAACACAAGAAACCGATGTTATAGCTTAGCTATAACTGAGAGAGATATGGCCGACTTAGTACTTAATGGTTTATGATCCCACTTAAAAGAAAAATTAGAGGGGTATGAGTTCCTAAGTGTCGGCCAATTGCAAGAAAAGGCTCTGGTTCAGGAGAGCCGGGCCAATGAGATGAAAGACTCACATCGGGTGAGCCGGAGCCGGCTTAACATCATTGAGGGAAGTGCCGGCTCAGGCGAGGAAACCGATATTTACACTGCTGAGTTTGTTTGGCCGAGTAAAGCCAAACCTCATGTGTGTGATGACCTTAAGCCGGTTCGTAAGAATCGGGAGGATGAGTTTAAATGCACCTTCGACGTAGGCAAGTGTGATAGAATATTTGATGCCTTCTTGAAAGACAAAATTATAAAGATCAATCATGTCATACCACCGCTTGAAGAGATAAGGCGGCGGGCTTATTGCAAATATCACCATTCTTTCTCTCATGCCACTAACGATTGTAATGTTTTTCGTCGACAGATCCAATCGGCCCTTAATGACGGACGATTGTGCTTTGCTAGCATGGCAATTGATCAACAGCCGTTCCCAATGAACGCGCTAGACCTGGAGGGAAAGAAGGTACTCATTCGGCCAGAGACGGCCGGATCATCTAACAAAGCTAACGTTGTTGTTGGTGAGCCCAGGAACACGCAAGCCGGCAACATGGTGGCTGGGAGGAAGGCGACTATAAGTCGAGAACCCGGCGGCAAGGAGGTTATCAAGATTACCATCAGCAATCCTACGCTTGGGGGGCAACAGGAAGAGCCGCCCGGATCACCGCAACGGTTCATTAAGGCGAAGAGCCCGGAAGTCGGCCAGTGGCGGGTTAACACAGCTAATGCTAAGTACAAACGCATTAAGCCGAGTTTCGACATGTTGATGAGCAAGTATGTCAGACAAGCCGGCTCAACCACAAGCCGGCCCTATGGAAAGCGTTCAAGGTCACCGGCAGAGTTCGGTCGGTACGTTAAGCCGGCTATAGCAAAGACGCCACCTCTGAAAAGCACTTTTGACAAAAGCCGGCTAGGGCCAGCAAGCCGGCTCAAGGAGCATATGCCAAGTCCAGAGAGAAGAAAGGTGTGGCGTGTCAAGCCGCAAGCTGCTAGGGCTGGTGAGCCAGAAAGCATGACGGGCAGAATATTTGGCGGCTCACTTACCATTGGCAGCCAGATACTGAAGATGAAAGAGCCGGTTGTAGAACCGGAAAAAGGTAGACCGATATTTGTTATCGGGCCTAATGGCGCAGCCAATGACCATGAAGCCAGCTCCAGTCAGACTAAGCCGCGTGACCCAAAATACACTCAACCCAGATGGTGCCCTGCTAGGTTAACCAAGACGCAGAAGAGAAAACTGCAAAGGTTGAGGAATCAAGAGAAGGCTGCAGAAGAAGCTGAGCGGCTCAGGGATGCAGGTTTTAACAAGGATCGTCCTATGATACGGTCTCAAGTCTGGGTGCCTAAGTCGACAGAACTCATAACCCAAGCGCCTGGCGTACCAGTCTCTACGTTGGAAAGGGGCAAAAAGCCGGTTGAAATGCCGGCTGTTACTTATTCATCGTGGGCTGATGAGGTTGAAGCTGCAGACCTGGCAAGCGATAAGCCGGCAACTGATAAGCCGGCAATGTCACAGCTCATCCCAGAGGATTCAGCGGTGAATGAGTCAGCACTAACAGAACCAATGCTGGGAGAGCCGGCAATCCTAGACTCGGCCATGGATGACCTATCTGGCGAGTCAGCGGCTGACGAAGAACTTCCAAGCCATGTGTCAGATGAGCCGGGCGAGTCAACAGATGATGAAGAGCTTCTGAATTATGAAGGAACGCCGACTCACATGAGTATGGATATCAACATGGTGTACTATCTGCCTGCTGAGTTTCGCGCTGTTGACGAAGCCGGCTCAGTAGCTCAAATTGACTTTGGACCCAAGAACGCTATCTTCGAGAAGCCGGAGGAACCGGTTAAGCACCTCAAGCCTTTGTATATCAGAGGGCACATCAGTGGGAAGCCGGTTACCAGGATGATGGTTGACGGCGGTGCTGTGGTTAATCTGATGCCTTATTCGGTCTTCAAAAAGTTACAACTTGATGATGATGATTTGATGAAAACGAACATGGTACTCAATCGGTTTGAAGGCGGAGAAGGAGTGGAAGCTAAAGGGGTTATCAGTTTAGAGCTTACAGTCGGAAGCAAGACCCTGGCTACTGCCTTCTTTGTTGCTGACGTGCAAGGGAACTACAATGTGCTACTAGGACGAGATTGGTTGCATGCAAACCAGTGCGTTCCGTCTACTCTGCACCAACAGCTTGTTCAGTGGGTCGACGATGAAGTAGAAGTCGTCCCTGCCGATAACTCGGCCTGCATTGCATTAGCCGAGTCACTAGTTGACTGGCAACACTCCACTGCTACATGTCTTTCGGGGCGTGACTTGTCCGGGTTTGACTTCCTGAGTGCAACCCGGGATGGGTTCGTGCCAGTATCTCTAAAGCCAGTTGGTGAAAACCGGCTCAGACTCAAGTGAATGGATAACAACGATGAGTGGCTTCAAAGCCGGCTTGACAAGTATCGGGCCAACAGGAACGATATGTTTGAGACCATCGAAGAGCCTGGCGACTTAGACAAATTGGGGCAAGGCTTTACGTCGGCTGGCCCGCTTGAAGAGGTGGACCTTGGAGACGGCACGGTGCCAAGGCCGGCGTTTGTAAGCCGGAATCTGGAAGCCGGCTATAAGCAGGAGTTAGTCGCCCTGATCAGAGAGTATGCAGACTGCTTCGCGTGGGAGTATCATGAGATGCCTGGGTTAAGCCGCCAGCTCGTTGAGCATCGGTTGCCCATCAAAGCCGGCTTTAGACCTTACAAACAGCCGGCTCGAAAGTTCAATCCACAGATATATGGCCGGGTCAAGGAAGAGATCGGCCGGCTTATCCAAGCAAAATTCATCCGGCCTTGTAAATATGCTGAGTGGGTTTCAAACATTGTCCCAGTTGAGAAAAAGGGGTCAGGAAAGATAAGGGTATGCATAGACTTCAGAGATTTAAATCGAGCTACACCCAAAGATGAGTATCCTATGCCAATAGCCGATATGCTTATCAACGAAGCCTCAGGACACAAGATCATCAGTTTCTTGGACGGTAACGCAGGATATAACCAGATATACATGGCCGAAGAGGATTCGGCTAAGACGGCATTTCGCTGCCCCGGCTTTCTTGGTCTATTTGAGTGGGTAGTAATGACCTTTGGAGTAAAGAACGCTGGTGCTACTTATCAAAGAGCGATGAACTTAATATTTCATGACCTTCTTGGAGTCATACTAGAAGTCTACATTGATGATGTGGTGGTTAAGTCGGACGGCGGGTTAAATCACTTGGCCGACTTACGACTGGCGTTTGAGAGGATGAGAAAATATGGGCTCAAGATGAATCCGTTGAAGTGTGCCTTTGGCGTGTCAGCTGGGAAGTTTCTGGGTTTCATCATACATGAGCATGGCATAGAGGTTGACCCGGAAAAGGTTAAAGCTATTCAAAAGGTGCAGGCGCCGGCTTGCAAAAGAGACATGCAGAAGTTCCTCGGCAAGATAAATTATTTGAGGCGGTTTATTGCTAACCTGTCTGGGAAAGTCGACGCATTTACTCAGATTCTTCGGCTTAAGAACGATGATGAATTCACTTGGGGGGCAGAGCAGCAAGAGGCGTTTGAAAGGATAAAGACGTGCTTATCAACCCCTCCGGTTCTGAGAGCGCCGGCTCACGGTCAACCATGTCGGCTCTACATTGCTGCTGAAGAGAAGGTGATAGGAGCCGCCTTAACCCAGGAAGCCGAAGGAAAAGAGTATGTCATCACCTATCTAAGCCGCCATTTGGTAGACGCCGAGTCAAGATACAGCTTTGTGGAGAAATTATGCTTATCTCTTTACTATGCCTGCACAAAGCTACGACACTACCTCTTATCTAGTGAGTGTAAGGTTGTTGGTCAGACCGATGTTCTCAAACACATGATTCAGAGGCCGATTCTTAGTGGGCGGATCGGCAAGTGGGCATATGGGTTAATCGAGTATGATTTGGCTTATGAACCTCTCAAATCTGTGAAAAGCCAGGTCGTAGCTGATTTTATTGTTGAGCATCGGATTGACCCGGAGCAAGAAACCGGCTTACACGTTGTGTCGGCTAAGCCGTGGCGGCTCTATTTTGACGGCTCAGTTTGCAAGAATGGGCAAGGAGCCGGTGTTGCGTACATCTCACCCCACGGCACTGTATTTGAGGCCTCCTGCCGGCTTAACTACTTTTGTACTAACAATCAAGCCGAATATGAAGCACTTCTATTCGGGCTCGAGCTTTTAGTCAATGCAGGGGTTTCTCATATCGAGGCATATGGTGATTCGTTGCTAATCGTTCAACAAGTGGCAAAGGTGTTTCGGTGCAACGACGAATCACTCAACATGTACCTTGACAAATGCTTAGACATCATAGCGGACCTAGATTATTTTTCTATCTCTCACGTATCTAGGTAGGATAATTGGCTCGCCAATGAGTTAGCACAACAGGCATCAGGCTATCATGTTGGCAGAGGCATGTTCTTCATAGCAGAAAAGCCGATGCTAGTTGTTGCCGACTCAGGAAAAACCGGCTCTGATAAGCCGGCTGACAGGGAAGAGGCCGGCTCAAGTAAACTGGCTGCTGAGGAAGGGGCAACCCGGATTTCTGACTGGAGAGTACCTATCGTGAGTTATCTGAAGGATCCGAGTCAGAAAACAGACAGAGCCATTCGGCGACTTGCTCTCAAGTATACACTGGATAATGGCGACTTATGCCGCCGAACGGCTGATGGTCTTCTGCTTAAATGCTTAGACGAGGATCAAGCTAGAGTCGCCATGGGAGAGGTACATGACGGCTTATGTGGAACACATCAGTCGGCTCACAAGATGAAGTGGATGCTCCGGCGAGCCGGATTTTATTGGCCGACAATGATCAATGACTGCTTCAAGTACTACAAGGGGTGTGAGGCTTGCCAGAAGTTTGGGGATATCCAGCTAGTTCCGGCTTCCAAACTCAATCCTATCATAAAACCGTGGCCTTTCCGGGGTTGGGCGCTTGACTTTATCGGCATGATTCACCCGGCTTCATCAAAGGGGCATCGGTTCGTGTTGGTTGCCACAGACTATTTCACCAAGTGGTCTGAAGCAGTACCTCTCAGGAACATGACTCACAAGGAGGTAATTCAATTCATTACTGAGCATATTGTTCACAGATTCGGTATTCCACAGACTCTCACCACGGATCAAGGAACTTCCTTCATGGCAAAGGAGGTTAAACAATTTGCCGAATCACTGGGGATCAAGATGCTCAGTTCATCTCCATACTATGCTCAAGCCAATGGGCAGGCCGAGTCTAGCAATAAGATCTTGATCAAGTTGATTAAGAAAAAGGTCAAGGACCACCCAAGGCGGTGGCATGAGGTACTGTCCGAAGCATTATGGGCTCACCGGGTCTCAAGGCATGGGGCTACCAAGGTTACTCCTTTTGAGTTAGTATATGGGCAAGAGGCCGTCTTACCAGTTGAGGTGAATCTGGCCGCCTTAAGGTTTGCTAAGCAGAACGATTTGTCGGCTGATGACTACTACGGCTTGATGATGGATAACCTAGACGGTGTGGCCGACAAACGATTAAAGGCTCTAAGGGACATTGAGAAGGAAAAGTTGCGGGTGGCAAGGACTTACAATAAGAGAGTCCGGCTCAAAGATTTTCAGGTTGGCGACTTAGTGTGGAAGGTTATACTACCAGTCGGCTCCAAAAGCCGGAAATTTGGCAAGTGGTCACCAAGTTGGGAAGGACCGCTGCGAGTCGCCAGAATAACACCCGGCAACTCTTATTTGGTGGAAACTTTGGAGGGCGACTTACTACCTCGAGCTATCAATGGAAAATATTTAAAGAAGTTCCACCCAAGTGTGTGGCAATCCGCCTGAGATCGTGGTTATGGCCGATGAGTACAAACATCGCCTTTAGACCATATGGCCGATGAACGTAAGCATCGCCCTTAGTCAAAAATCCTACATGGAATATTTTCTAGCACGCAAGCTCTACTAGAAAACAGGGGGGCATATGTTAGCACTCATTTTTGGCAGGAGGCGATTCAAGGCTGATGACCCGCCCCAGGAGGTGACCCGGTGTGGTGATGACTCGGCTAGCGACGGCTCAAAGATCACTGCTGGAGAGGCGCCAATGTGGAAGAGATACAGCCGCCCAGAGAGGTCGGTTATCGGCTCAATAGCTCAGTAACACGGTGACAGCAATCAGCTCAAGGTCAGAGCCGGCTCATCATGGAGTCGGCTCCATAGTACCGGCGACTCTGACAAAGACGATGAGCCGCCGCTAGCATATTGAGCCGGCGTCGTTCGAGGGCTGTTGATCATGTTATGTCCCAGTTCACAGGGTTGTCAAAGGCTGGCAAGATCGAGACCCGGCAAGGCGGCTAATCAGCAAAGCGGTAGATTACGAAGCGAAGTGAACTGACGTCAACACAGAAGAGCAACGGGCGACTCAGGGAGCCAGGAGCAACGGGCGACTCAGGAAGCCAAGAGCAAAGGGCGGCTCAGAAAGCCGGGTCTATAAGCCGGCTCTATGGCTCAGTCGAAGGAAAGCTGACTGCGAGAAGCTAAGGATGGACTCAGAAGAACAAGGCCGGCCCATGCTTTCGGCGACTCACACTGTAAGCCGGCCCAACAGAGAGTCCGAGCCCAAGACGGCCCTGGCGGGTGACTTACCTAGTTAAGGCTAGAAACCGACTCTGATTGTAACTTGTAATCCGTGTAGGAGTCTCTTACTTGCACGGGAAGTCCAGCCGCCTCATATATATGTGAGAGGTGATGGCCGATTGAATCAAGCACACAATCGACATATCAATACAATCTACTTTTTACCCCTTAACCCTTGTTCATGCTTCCGTTATTCGGCGACTTCGCATAAGTTCATCGGATATCGACAACCGAGCTGGGGGCGAGCGAATCGACCCGGTTCAGCCAATCGTCGCCGGCTTCCTTCGACGGGGTCCCTCCCGAGGAACTGGGGCGTCTGGTCTCAAAAGCGCCGGCTTACTGTCTTGCGTATCGCGCTGTGAGCCGGCTTCCCGCGGGGCGAGTTGCGGTGCATCACCCCCGGCTCTACGGGTACACGTTGGCGTGTTCGTGTGCGAACACCAACCTTCCATGGCTGCCTTCTCCAACATCACTCCTTGGGATGCCAGGAATAGAAAGATTGCCACTGTTATCTGATACATGAGCAAATGCAAATGATGGTTCACTGTAATCCTCTCCATGGCAAACCCACTTAATGTAACCTTGAAGAATACCATCACATCTCAAGTGAGTCTTCACTCCATCATAACTCTGCATAGCTTTATTTCGGCAATTTACACAAGGACAAAGAATTCTATCACCAGCCGGAACATCACGGAATGCAAAAGATAGAAATTGCTCGACACCATCTTTGTAAGCAGCACTAGCTCTTGGTTGACTCATCCAACCTCGATCCATCGCCCTTTGATATGCCTAAGTAATGAAACAAAAAAAAACATATGTCAGTGTATAATTTTACATGTGTTATTTAAGAGATGAAAGCTGATTTAAATCTTTTTGCAAGAAAAGCATGGAATACATAGATATTTTAATTGAATGATTGGATCCTAACATATTTCATTAACCTTGCACTAAAAAACTTCAAAATAAATGTGGCATTCGTAGGTTTAACTAGTATGCAAACGCGCCACTCAGTTCAATACAGTTGCACATATGCTGCCATCTTTCTCCCCCTAATCCTAACTCTGGCTACATCGAAAGGAAACAGACACCACATGAACAAACAAAAATATAAAACAGGACACATGATTGATATTATATATGCAAGGCCTTCAATTATCTAGAAAAACTTTTTCTTTCTAATCGCTGTAGGGACTTATTTCCTTCTGCAACTACTAAGATTGTTGGACTATCTAAGTATCCAAACTGAGCATAAAAACCATATTATAGGGTGCTTTAATAAACAACTATGTTAATTTCCCTGCTTTATATCATCATGTTATTGATGATCTTGTCAGCATCTCAGATAAGCACCATATACAAAAATCAAGGTACAACAGAAGGTAAAAAAAGGCCAATGATCACGGTCAGTATTATTACATGTACAGTTGTCACTATACCGGAAATACACTCCTTCCCAATTAAAGAAACCTGGAGGATATGTGCAGCCACCTGAATGAAAAATTAAAAGCATGTATAAAATGGCGTTTGCAATGCAATCTAAATAATTAGTGGACTGGACTTCATACACGTCATATCTATTTGTTCCAAGGAAAACAGAAAAAAGGTATTTAGTAGGACTCATTACCGAATCAGATAAGACATCATTTAACAAGAAACAGAGAACATATGTGATGATCTACAATAGTAGATTGCAACTTAAGACCAATTTAACACGCTAGTTTGGTTAAAAGCTTACTTTGCCACAACAAAGCCAAAAGTAGTAATTATTACCCCTCAGGACAGAGTGTGGCTTGCCACAAAAGTGTGGCCAAAATATACTCCTTAATCATGTGATTAGTAAAGTCGCAAGCCACAACTGTGGCAGCCAACCGAACACTCACTCACCTCAGAAATTATGTGTGCCTAATCATAGGTCTGGCAACATTTGGCTGGAAACCAAACAGTCCCCAAGTGACTGGCAGTTGTTGAAGGGTAGCCGGTCGCATATTTTTTTCAAAGTTAGCAAGCAGGGCCTAAGAAAGTACTTATCAAACAGTGCATTCTAATGCACACGATCAGTTGCTGCATGTGTTTACACCTTCAGGAAAAGGGGATTTTTAGGATACACTACCACTTGCCTCATTGGCGCATGGTAGGATACGCTGAAAAGACAACTTAGGTGAGTGGCAGTTGCTGATTTATTTATCAAAAATCCTGGAAGACTGCAGCTACTTACTTGCATCATGGAAGTTACTATGTTCTTCAGTGTTATAAGCATGATTCAGCTTCATACATGCTACATATATTGTTTCAGTACCGAATAGGTTGTCCACTTTACGTCCAATGCTTGATACTTTTGGACAAATTGTATGTTTCTCGGTGAGGAGCAAGGCAGCGAGCTTACACCAGAATTCAATTAAAACATTTTAAGTGTCTCCATGTTCACCAGGAAAACCAGAAAATGATCAAAAAGTCAAAGGCAAAGCTTAGTTCAGTTCAGTTCATCCTAACATATGGGTCTACTTCCAAAATATGGTCAAAACTACCTTTAGCAGACTTCATTAAGAATATATCATCAGTATGCCTAGAAAAAAAATTCAGCGCAAGGGAAAAACTTAGCGTCCATAAGGCTATAGCTACCTCAAAATATACTAAATCATACAAAATAAGTCTCAATTTCACAATAAATCTAGAATTTAAACTCAATTCTTAATGATACAACAAAATAGATAAAAACATGCCAAAACTTCAAAAAAAAAGTATGGGATACAAAAGAGGTACTTTCTCGAGTTGAGATTGAAGGCGGGTTGTTTCAAGCCAAAGGCGGTGGTCCAATCTATGGTTGGTCCAATTTGTGGAGTTTGATTCAGTCCAACTGAAACACCGGGTGTTGAAACTTCCAATGAAATATATCTTCCTCTTCTATTTCTACAAAATGAAATGAAATTGATATTAAAATGCATTCCCTTCCAAATCAACAATACATTATACATATACATAGTCCCCTGCATATACGCTGATACACAATTTTCCAGTTCAAATTTAATTTCATTTTCATCATACACTGATAGGAAGAAGAGAAGAGAGAAGAGCTTTCTCAGAAAATTACCCCTGTCGCAGCCTGCTTGCTGTTTGTTGACAGCAAGTCCTGGGCGGCAGAGTCCGGCCGAGCACGGGAGCAGCACCGGGATTGGCCGGAGCAAAGCGCCAGAGCCGGCGCGGCGGGCGGCGGGCCCCGGCTGGAGCAGGCGCGGAGTAGCACGTCCCTGGCGACCAGGCAGGGGGCCGGGGACGGCCGAGGAGCGCCGGAGCAGAGGGGCTAGGGGCAGTCCTTGCGGAGGGCATTCACCGGCGGCGGACGCGGCGCACTGGCAGGACCAGTTGCAGGAGGGAGGAGATGGAGTTGGTCGCTGGAGGCTGTGGAGATTGGCAGGGGGCGCAGGGGTCGAGGAGGAGCCAGGCCGGCGGCGGCAATGCGGCATAGATGGGCGGCTCAGGACGTGGCGGCGGATAAGGTGGAGGAGGGCGCGCGCTGAGTTCGGTACGTGGGCTCTTTTTACTGCATAGATGGGCCCGGTAATTTCCATTTTCTGCAGAAAATTTTACTTGGTTTTATTATATATTTGTTAAACTCTTTTATGTATCCTAAAACGTCTCAAAAATCGTCTGTACCTATTTACACATGTAAAAAATAAAAAATGGGATACACTCTAAAAAATAAGATTTGTGACGGTACTTACATCGTCTCAAAAAGCGTGTCTACATACTAGATGCTTTCTAGTATAGGGACGAATATAAAAACGTCTTAGAAAAAGCGTGCCTACTGACATGTTTTGTTGTAGTGGGTTTATCTACAACTTAATGTTCCATGTCTGCCTATGATGTGAGGAACTCCGCCTTTGCTTTTGGAGACAGCTAATACTTGGTTTGAACAGGTGGCCGTCTCTCTGAGATCAAGATTGGCCCTTCTATGTTAATATAAACCTATTAGTATCTATGAAACTATCCTCTGCTTTATGAATGGACACCGCTTGTTGATATTTCTGGCATATACTTGATGAAATATACATAAATATGTGTTCTTTCTTATAGGTTTACACCAAAATCAAGGACCGGTTCAATGGGAGTGGAATGACGAAGACACTTGTTTGAACACATGTGATCCTCGTAATAGCTGCCGTGAGTACCCAGCAGCCTCGCTACTTCGTTTTGTTCTGTTTTACGGAATACTACTACTTTGTGTGCCTCTTCCGATTTTGGCATGACGATTAGATCACATAGCGTTTTGCTGCTTAGCATGGCATGTTTGTTTGTCTCAAGTTGTAAATTTTCTGATGATTTTGTGATTTTAGACCTTCCTCTTATTAAAAATATCTTAGACCTTCCAGTCAAAGCTTTCTTATTAAAAATCTTTAAGTTTGAAATATTTATGTTGCATCAGCTCACACTATTCTTTTTTGTATAACATGACCCTTTGATTCAGTTATTTGGGTTCATTACTGAACTTTCTACTGCTTCTTGTTCATTTGTATAGCTTATGACGAGGTACATATTCTATTTAGCATAAATGTTTACCAGTGGTTATGGGTTAAAGTCAGCAAAGATAGCATATTCACCTGTTTGTGGGGACACACTCCTACATAGATACAAACATAGGATTCCACATCCACATCTTGGTACGTGCCACAACGCAAAACCAAATCAACAATCCGCCCACGGTATATCTGGCCTGAATAAAATCCATCTTATCAAGCATCTTCTTGAAGGCCAGACAAGGCCTCAATTACTCTAAGCCATCTTATCATTCATCTTCTTACTGCTAGAGTCGATGGCCGCCGCGACGATCATGGTGCAGGGGCGGAGCGGCACCTCTGGGGCCGCTGGAGGGTACTACTAGTGCTCCTCTTGCTCCTGCTCCTGCTGCTGCTGCAGTCAGGGACGGCTGCCTGCGCCGCCTTCGCCAAGCGATCCTGCATGCCAACATTTAACCATCGAGCATTTTCAGCTAGCTAGCAGGTAATGATAAGTATTATAGTAATTAAATGGCAAAGACAGAAGTAGCCGTGTCCCGTGTGTATACCTTGATGAAGTCCTGCTCGCGCTGGATGAGCATCCTGTTCTCCCGGCGCAGCTGCGCCAGCTCCAGCTCCATCACGTTGTTGCAGGCCTGCTTCCGCGCCCGCGACCGCGCCGCCGACTCCCGGTTCTTGACCATCCGGCGCTGCCGCCTGTCGCCGCCCACCGCCGGCGGCACCACGGCCCTCCTGCTGCCGCCTCCGGACGCGGAGAAGCCAAAGTGGCAGCCCGCTGGGTCGTCGCCGGAGCTGGTGGCCGAGTTGGCGGCGCCGGTCCCCCCGAGGTAGGTGAGCTCGAGGGTGACCGCCGTGTGAGGCGGCGGCGTGCGGGGCGGCTGCGGAACGACGCCGGCGAGGTAGTCCTGGGGGTAGGCGGCGCCGCGGTTGGGAGCGGCGGCCGGGGAGTGGAGGTGGTGAGACTGTAGCGCGAGCGGGGTGGAGCACAGCGACATGTCCTTCCACAGCTCCTCCATCGATGATCTTATCCAAGCTACCTAGTATGGGAGGGAGTACAGTAGATCTTCCTTGAGTAGAGTGGATGGAATGGATGGAAGCAAGTCAAATGTAGCTAGGCAGGCAGGCAATGCAAGCACAGAGATATTTGGTCGACAGATAGATGTTGCTCTCTCCCTCTCTTTATAGTCACGCCGTCTCCTCCATCCATCCATGGTGCACACGTAGTACGCTGCAACTTTATTTTTGCTTCTACAAAAGCAAAACAAAAAGGGAATAATTTTAACACTAGTTTTTTTTTTTTTTTGAGAAAACTAGTAGGAGTATGATCTTCCTTGAGTTGAGTGGATGGAATGGAAGCAAGTCAAATGTAGCCAGGCAGGCACAGAGATATTTTGGTCGACAGATAGATGTTGCTCTCTCCCTTTATAGCCACGCCGTCTCCTCCATCCATCCATGGTCTTAGTACGCTGCAACTTTATCGTTTTTTAATTTTTCTTATCCGAAAGCAAAACAAAAAGGGAATATTTTTAACAGTAGTATAGTAGTATGATTTTAGCTAAGGAGGATTGGAGTCTGGCCCATGGCCAACAACGCATACGTGCACACCGGTGCTACTAGCCTACTAGTACTACACTGTTCCTCAACAGCGAGCTAGCCAGCACACCCAGCTGTGACTCTTATCCTACACCAGTACTCCTACAGGAGTACAGTATGTACTAGTAGAGTACTAATGCTACAATTCTAAACTCATACCTACTCCCTCCTCCTTCTTTATTAAAAATAAAACATATCAATTTTGTCTGAACTCAAACGGCGCAAAGTTTTATTAAGTTTGTAGGAAAAAAACTATCAAGAACCGCAATACTAAATTAATATCACTGGATACATAATAAAATATATTCATATTATATTTATTTAGTATTGTACTCACTCCGTTCCATAATAAAGTGCATAGAGATTTTTTGAAAAGTCAAACCTCACCAATTTTGACCAAGTTTGTGAAGAAAAACATTTACATCCAGAATGACAAACATATATCGTTAGATTCATCATAAGATGTAGTTTCATATTTTTATATATTTGGTATTGTAGATATAAATACTTTTTCCTATAAATTTGGTCAAAGTTGACAAAGTTTGATTTTTCAAAAAATCTATACCACTACATTATGGAACGGAGGTAGTAGTTGTACATGGTTTTTCCTATAAACATGATCAAATTTATACATTGTTTGACTTCACACAAACTTTATAAGCCTTCTTTGAGGGAGCAAGATATATCTTGGACAACGAAAACTCATGTCATACTTTGCGCCAATAACAGATATTTTTCACACCTTTTCAGCTCACAATGATAGTCTACAAGAAAAGAATCTTTGCCAGAAGTGTTAATTGATTTACATTTGCCTACCTTGTTATCTGCCATGGTTGGTGCATCAACTAAACATGTCCTTAAACTAGAAGCTTCGGTCTCTATGTTTTGCTCACCCTTAATATAGTTGTCAAGATATTTGGAAACAAATCATGAATGTTAACGATGCTATAATATGATCAATCTTAATAATTGGGTGCAAGAAATGTAGTCATACACAAGGTTTAAATTCTGGTAACATAAAAATCTCAAATTCAGCAAAAAACAATTAGGGATGTACTCCAAAAGTCAGGAGCCGAAGCAAAATCACAATTTAGGACCCATGTATGAGAAAGCCAATTGAAATATATTTTTATTGATCATATTTTGGAGATAATTTGTATTAATTAATGCAATTGCACCATGACTAAGCAGCACAAGACGTTCTGATTTTCCAACAAGATGATTCAATGGATCAATAAATGGAATAACCAGTAAAATACATAATTTATAGGGTATAGTCGAACGAACTTGCAGTTCATTGCCGATATCCGGTAAAGTGCTCTCTTAGGATATTTGGAAAGCTATTGGATTCGGAGGAGATGAGGATGTGGGAGTTGCGAGTTAATGCATGATAGCACACAAGTATAGGGGATCGTTTGTAGCCTTTTTCGATAAGTAAGAGTGTCGAACCCAACGAGGAGCTAAAGGTAGAATTTATATTATCTTCAAGTTCTGTTGACCACCGATACAACTCTACGCACACCAACGTTTGCTTTACCTAGAAACAAGTAATAAAACTAGAAGTATTTTGTAGGTGTAATGGGATAAGTTTGCAAGAATATAAAGAACGTGAAAATAAAAGTTAGGTGTTGTTTTAATAAAAGAACAATTAAGTTAGTAAAGCGAGTGTGGAAAAGTGGTGGTAGGATTTGCGGAATTGTCCCTAAACAATTGGCTAAGTTACTAGGCAGATGGCATGTTTTTATGTGGGAGAGGCCACTGCTAGCATGTCATTCCTTACTTGGAATTCTATGCACTTATGATTGGAATTATTAGCAAGCATCCGCAACTACTAAAGTTCATTAAGGTAAAACCTAACCATAGCATTAAGATATATTGGTCCCCCTTCAATCCCGTATGAATCAATTCCTATGGTAGGAAGAAGTTTCCGTCACTCTTGCCCTCCAATGCATAGTCCTATCAACATACAACTAACCCTATGGTGTGATCCACGCGCGCGCTCATATGGTGGGCACCAAAAGATAGCAACATAACCACAAGCAATTTAAACCAATCATAGCAATTCACCGATTACCCATAGGACAACAAAAATGGCAACAAATCATTGGATAATAATATGAAGCATAAAGCACCATGTTCAAGTAGGGGGTACAGTGGGTTGCGGGAGAGTGGACCGCTGAATATAGATGAGGGAAGGTGATGGAGGTGTTGATGAAGATGACAGAGTTGTTGGAGTAGATCGCCGTCACACGATGGTTGCCCCGGCGGCGTTCCGGCGCCACCGGGAGAGAGGGGGAGAGAGACCCCCTCCTTCTTCTTCTTCCTTGGCCTCCCCACTAGATGGGAGGAGGGTTTCCCCTCTGGTCCTTGGCTGCCATGGCTCCCGGAGGGCAGGATCCCCTTCGAGATTGGATCTCTCTCTCTCTCTCTCTCTCTCTCTCTCTCTCTCTCTCTCTCTCTCTCTCTCTCTCTCTCTCTCTCTCTCTCTCTCTCTCTCTCTCTGTTCTCTTCTGTTTCGCGTTTCTGTTTTCTGGCTCTTCACCGTTTCTTATATTCCCGGAGATCCGTAACTCCGATTGCGCTGAACTTTTGAGGGGATTTTTATCCGGAAATTATCTTTCTTGCGGCAAAAGAAGGGCCCCAACCAACTTACAGGGGAGTCACAAGCTCACCCGGCGCGCCCTAGGGTAGGGGTCGCGCCGTGTGAGATCGTGACTCCCTCGAGCATCGTCTCGCATTGATTCTTTTTCCCAAAAATCACATATATTCCAAAAAAATCTCCGTAAAATTTTATCGCGTTTGGACTTCGTTTGATATGGATTTTCTAAGAAACAGAAAACATGCAACAAACAGGAACTAGCACTGGGCACTGGATCAATATGTTAGTCCAAGAAAATCATATAAAATGTTGCCAAAAGTATGTGAAAGTTGTAAAATAATGGCATGAAACAATCAAAAATTATAGATACGACAGAGACGTATCAATGCAGGAATTTGGTTTGTCTTTGGCGAATCGAGGAAGAGAGAGAAGAGAATGTGGAGAATTTGGTGTGACTTCTTCGAGAGCTCTCCTATGAGGATTTGAACATGTGAAAAAGCGATTTTTTTAGGGATACATGGGAAAAAGCGATGGGAATAAGTGACATGAGTTGGGCCGTGGGCCTCGATCAGTAGTTTGGTTTTAGAGTTGGTCAGTACAATTTAATGTTTCATTAGTCTTTAATTTTTGGATTAGTACTAATAATAGTGGTACTTGCAAATTTTGGGCCCCTATGCAGTTGCTCTGGTTGCACATGTGCATGTACGGCCTGAAACCGATCTTCCGAAATTCAGTCCATCAAAATTCAAAAATAACCTAATTTAAATTTGCTTTTTAATTAATTTGAATTTGGTCCAGATTATTCGGCACCCACCTAAATTTCCAACATGCAAAGTCGTACATATTTCTTACAGAAATAAAGATGTGGTGTAGCTTTAATAGCAAATAATATGTTATTTAGACAAGCCAATTTCTTTTCTGGACGCAAGTGGCACATGTTGTCATACTTTTGTGCAAAATGTTACAAATATATATATTTTATAGTGATTTTTTAGATATTAACACGGTGTCTAAAATTTGACTTTGATCACTAGTTAATATTGCAGTATATATATAACGACCAACAAAATTATAATTTTCAAAAAAAAAGTCTCAAGACAAACCATTGTACAAAATTAATTTTCAAGTTTCTAATATTTTATTAAAACAACATCGGCGCTAAAAAAAGTATGACTTAAGACATGTCCAAAACATAGAAAGAAATTAGTATGAGCTAGACCGCTAAAAAATGCTATGAGCTAGAAGGAGTGCACACGTGCATGGTGCATACTCCCTCTGTTCCAAAATATATTGTGTACTATTTATTTTAAATCAAATGTGTGCATGTTTGATCATGTTTCTAGTAAAACATAAATATGTACTAATACCATTTGATCCATCGTGAAAAGTATTTTCACATTTTATCTACTGTATTAAGTATTGGAGATATCGATATTTTATTCTATAACCCTTGGTCAAACATACAATTATTTGACTTCACGATGCACCTTATATTCTGAAACGATGGGAGTATATTGCTAGACACACAGTGGTGTCCGGTCGATGTGCCTCCTCATGTCCTCATGTATTTCCACCATGCACCTAAATTTAGCAATATTGAGGTAGCATTAAACATAGTGACGCGGAGTTTCTCAGCCCGAGATCAAATGAGCTCGTGTGAACAGTAAAATCGAAACAAATTCAAAAAATCTAATTTTTTTGTGACAAACATTGACAAAAGTTCTAAGATCTTGCAAAATTTCATCATGAAATCATATTTGTGGAAGGCGTGGCAAAAAAACAAAATCGATACTCTGAAAATGCTCCTTTTGAAATCATTTTGGAGCACTGATTTTGTTTTGTTTTGCCACGACTTTCACAAATGTGATTTCATGATGAAATTTTGTAAGCTCTTAAAACTTTTGTCAATGTTTGTCATAAAAAAATCAGATTTTTTTGAGTTTTTTTTTAATTTTACTGTTCATCTACGCTCATTTGAGCTCGGGCTGAGAAGGTTACTTTCGTAATCAGAGAGCAATGTGTCCCTTAAAAAAAGGGGGAAAACAGAGTGCAGTGTAGTGTCGGTGCGTTTGTCCCAAATGATGGATAGGTGTATCTGCACTTCTGCACTTTTTTGACATGGACCATTTATGGAGAAGCAGCAATATATTTTGCTCCTTGTAGTGCTAGCTGGAGCGTGGGCCAATAATAACTGACGAATATGCATGCATGTATGTGTGATGATAGTACATGGTAAGGGCATCTCTAAACCCTAAAACGGACATCGTATTTGTATGCGAACTAGTCCGGACCCGTCCGCAGACACGGATATGGGAGCCGCCATCTAACTCTGTCCCTTAAATGTCCGCCATCATATTTTTTTTCGTTAATTCCGCAACACGCAAATTAATTATAGAAAATAGCACAATTCAATCATAAATAACATGCAAATATTCCTGGTACAACAATAGTTCAATGTAAGTATTACATCTGAAATAATCGGACCTTCAACAAGTTTTTTAAATTCATCACCAAATCCAACGATACTCGAGTCAGAATCGGAACAAGTCATCCCACGCACTGTTGCCCCTTGAACTTCATCCAACAATGTACGAATGTAAATAGCCTGCCCTCGGTCTTGTAGTACAGCACGGCGGCGCGTCCGAGCTATACAACGTGATGATTATCAAGTTAAAACATTGAGTGAATCATGAATCGATGAACATGTAGAACAACAAGGAGCAAAACTTACAATCTTGATTGCTGACGAGCCCAATGGCCACATTGTCTCCACTTGTGCAACCGCACCGCAAAACATCATGTCGGTGTTGGAGATGGTAAAACACCGACAGGCTAACGACTTCACACTGCGATCATGGATCACGTGCGCGTCGTAAGACGCCAAGTGTTTTTGCTCAAGAAACGAAGCACCCATGTTTTGCCAAAACAACGAGTCGTCTTGACTCATGCCTACAAAGTCCGCATATATGACTTTCCACACATTGCACAACAACTGTCGGGGCCGGATTTCCGGAACACAGTATCCCAGAAATTAACCCCTCGTGTCGTCACCAGCCTCAGGATTACTGTTTGCTGGTGGACACTTCCTTGATACAGAATTCCAACCAATTACAAGAATTTGAGTACAAGGCCATAAAGGTCTAATGATACAACAATGATTTCTAACAGCGGATGGCGGAAGCGGGTAGCGGATCTCCATCTCTGGTGGGGCTCCATTCCCACAGGAACAGCTAACCTGGATAACTCCTATCACGCGTGGCTGCTATCTCCAATTCCTAGGTTGTGGGGTGTGACTTCGTAGTGCTCTTCTCCTATCGTAATCTGGCCAAGACAATAGCCAGGGACAAGCCAGTGAGTACATTTGAATGTACTCGCAAACACTATGAACAAAAGATATACCGAATGCATATGTTCATGATGGATTAAATTATATGCATATGCTGACCGAAATTAAAGCATGACATGATAAATATTAATACGGTGTGGATGGATAAATATATCATTTTAGTAATGAACCAAGAAAATAAAATGGAACATCGGGCGCTGGACCGCCCAAGGACTCCAATAAAATAAAATGGAACATCAGGCGCTGGACCGCCCGAGGAATTCCAAGAAAAATGTTAAACGGGTGTCTGAATGCGACGCCTCGAGAGGTCTTGAAAAAAAATGCCAAACGGGTGTCTGAATGCGACGCCTTGAGAGGTCTTAAAAAGAAATGCCAAACGGGTGTCTGAGTGCGACGCCTCGAGAGGTCTTGAAAAAAAATGAGTATCCAGGTGGACTAACCATACCAAGTGATACCCAGAAAAAATAGAAAAGAGTATCCAGGTGGACTAGCCATCCCAAGTGATACCCAGAAAAAATAGAAAAGAGTATCCAGGTGGACTAGCCATCCCAAGTGATATCCAGAAAAAATAGAAATGAGTATCCAGGTGGACTAGTCATCCCAAGTGATACTCAGAAAAGAAAATAAAATTGAGTATCCAAGTGGACTAGCCATCCCAAGTGATACTCAAGGTTGCACATAGAAGAAAAAGGGTTAGTCCACAATAATATTTATGTTAACAATAATATTCATGCTCGCATCAGTGGTGACAATAATTATCCTGCAAAAATGGATCATGCTCAATTTTATTTATTTCCTCCGAAGACCGACACTTGACCAACCCAGACTGTAGTCCTTAACCGCGGACACGGCTATTCGAATAGGTTTTAAAACTCTGCAGAGGGTGTACTCTTTACCCACAAGTAAAGGATTTCGTTAGTCAACGTCGAGACGCTGACTAATTCCAATTACGGCCTTTGGGTTGAAAACACACCTAACCAGCACACACCAGCTTAACCGTTCCGATGCCCGGAATCACCCAAGGCATCACTCCAGAAAAACTCTAAGACGGGTAGACCATCATCTCGAATAGCATGGGATCACTATTTATAACGCGCGGATTACAAGGGGTGCCCCCTCTCGGCCTAGCCGGATACACCCATGCCCCCTGACCAGGTGACATGCCTACTAGAGGCCTCTGGTATCTTTCACCATGGCCTCTCTGCACGATGTGTGCAATGAAAGGGGTTAACAACTTACTGAACCGTACCCTACCTGTAGCAGGGACAAGTGGCAGCACGAAACAAGTATGGGGGTTACCGGAACAAGACTCGATCTACGGTCGACTCAGGAGGTTTAAGTTTTCCTGCAGTGGTTAGCACCATATATTTCCTTGGTAGTACCCAACAGGGTCACCACCTGGTATGTCCCAACATACCCTCACTGATCATTCTCGTCACAACGAGATTTCAGTCTCACGGTCACTTTTCTTGTGACTTATTCTTTCCCGCAGATTAGTTCAGACCAACATAGGCATATGTGACATGTGAAAATACCCATACTCACACATATTTCATGTTTAAGTGAGGGTAACAACATATCAATGGACCAGGCATGCAAAAATAGCAATATGCAAGTTTTATTTGAATTCAACATATTCATAATTATATTATTCTTGCAAGCAAACAACTATGCATTCACCATATCAAGTGTTCAAGATGCTTGCCTTGAGCATGCAGAATGATTGGGTGCACTCCAAAAATTTTGAAAAGTTTCTTCCCTCCATTTTTCCTATTTTCAAAATATTGCAAATATCACATAATTTGAAAACAATACCAAAAAGTTATTTGGAAAATTTTGAAATAAATACTAAAATAAAGTAGAGGGAAAATAAAGAATATCAGACAAAGAATAAAATGATTTGGAGTTCAGATGATTATCCTAGGGAATTTCTAGGCTGAAATAAATGAAGAAATGGACTATTTAATAGACCCAACAGAGACAAGGCTTAGGAAAAATGTTCACCCTAACTGGATTAATAGAGCATGAATTTAGGAGTATGCAAAAATTTGAATCGTCAAATTTGGTTTTGAAAAGATTGTTGTAGGATTATTTGAAACCTACTGGAAAAGAAAAAGAGGAAAAGCATCATCCTGGTGGGCTGGTTCTGGCGAGCAGAAACGCACCCTGGGCGTAGTTTAGCCGCGTGGCGCCACTGGGCCAGGCCCAGTCGCTCGGCCGCGCGGGAGGTCTGCCGACGTCGAAGGCGTATTCGTGGGAATACGTTTTCCCCGCGTGAAGACGGCTTCGGGGGAGCCCGTCTCCACTTAACCGCTCGGGCGTGACCTCCAGTCACTGACGGTGGGTCCCGAGGGCCCACCTGTCATGTTTGACTGGTCGTCGTTGCGCGCGCCTCCCCTGGTTGAAACGGAGTGGGGCTCCGGCGATCCTCGTCGGCGAACGGCGGTGATATTCGAGGGGGCGAGCATGGGAACGGGCTTAGGAGGTTCTGGCGATCCCGATGAGGTGCGGCACGGTCTCTGGAGTCCACCCAATCGTCGGCGGTGAGCTTTCCCGCTGAGCTCCGATGACGACGAAAAGAGGCTTTTGCCCACGGTGGCTCCCGGGCTAAATTGAGTGGGGGAGTGGATCCGGGGTTTCTCAAGGGGGATGGAGGTGAAGGGATTTCCTGCGGGGAGGTACTGGCTGCGTCGGAATCGACCGGAAGGTCATGGCGGCCGTGGCTACTGGAGGCAAGGAAGATGACTGTTTCCGGTCGCTTTGCTGCTCGGGGGAGCTCACAGAGGAAGAGGGAAGCGGGGTGATTAGCTGGAAGAGCTCGGGGTTGGCTTTTATAGCACCAGAGAGGCGGTCCGTGAGCTGCCGTTCCAACTGATTCCGGCGGCGGTCATTGATGGCAGACGAGGGCGGTGGCAAGGTCGGCGAGGTCGGTGCGTGGCCAGTGGGGCTCGGTGAGGCGGTGGCCATCCAGAGTTATTCCAGGGGCGCGCTGGCTGGCGAGGAGGCGAGCCACGCGTCCTGGGCGGTGCCGTGCCCGAGTCGGCGGCTCTGGACGGTGGCCGGCCGGCGCTGGCCGGCGCTAGCAGTCAAGGCAGGGTGTCGGCGGGCCTCTAGGTGGTCGGGGTGATCCAGATGGGGGCTGGGCGAGCGAGGGCGGCAGCAGTGCGTTCGGTGAAATGCCAGGGCCACCTAGACTGGCCCAACTGTGCTCAAACTTGGCGGGGTGGCGTTTACTAAGGTGGTGAGAAGGGTGGACATGCTGGATTGGCCAGATAATCAAGTTTCTAATGCAGTTCAAAGGAGTTGCAAGATTCTGCCATGCACACAATGTGCTTGACAAAATGCTAAGGCAATCTAGGCATTTCTGTTGTCTATGAAAATTGGCAGGATGATGTCTCTTTGAATGATAGAGAAGGTGGTATAGTTGGATGAACCAGGGGAGAAACTTGAAAGTGCAAGTTTTAATGAAATTCAGTTCTGGACAGAAATTACAGGGAATTATTTGGTGGTATTCCAAGATGCAAATGGAGTTGATTTTCTGGACTTAAGAGTATGGTTGGAAGGACTATAAGTGGGAAAAATTTCAGAATTGTTTGAGAAACAGAAAATTGGGTTGTAGTTCAAAGCTAAATCTGGACCAGAAATGATAAGAGGATGTTTAGCTCAAAAAATTTAAAAGACCATGTTGGCTTTTTGCACAAAAGGATCTATGGGCATCACATGACCACTCATAATTTTTGTGGAATTTTAAAAGAATTATTTAAAATAGTTGCAGTGCAACAGAAGCATTTCAAGTATGGAAAATGCTATTAATAGGATTATTTTGGGCAAATTTTATTATGAAAATATTTCCTACTGTTAATTAAAATATAAATGAAATGATTTAAGAAAACTACCAAAGCCCATAACATTTTACAAAATTTTCTATATGGAGGGAAGAATTTTGGAAAACAGAAAAGATTCTGAAATAATAAATGACCTCATATAATTCAAAATTTTATTCCTGGCCAGATTTTACTTAATAAAAATATGGTTAAATTTTTGGGGTGTTACAACAACTCATCCTCCATCACTAAGTAACCCCCCCCCCCCCCCATCATGCTTATACTCTAGAAAGCAGTGAGAAGTTCAACAACAAAAACACTCTACGGCATTTGACCGAACACCTGCCGAGCGTGGTGTCTGCCATGGACGGCATCGACAGGAGGCGGAGGGTACCTGGTTATGGACATATCCTAAGTGTGGACGGAGGCATAGTCCAAGGCGGGCAGGTGCGTGGATGGGGGTTGTGGATGTCCAAGGGTGCCTGGGCGACGTCCGGAGAGGTACAATGGCTGCGGCGGACAAGGAGGGTGCAGATGCAAAGCAAAGGCAGCAGGGGCAGAGTGAAAAAAAAATGGACCGGGAGGGGAATTTGAGTGGGCCGAGTGTGTAGGAGTCCTACATGGCGGCTGTCCGGACTCTTACAAAGCCCCCTCCCCCTAAGTCTGCGTTCGTTTTGTGGGAATTCAGACAACCGGACTGATCTGCGGACAGATGGATACCGTGTTGGAAGGCAAATTTCGTCCAGACAGCTTGATCCAGATGAATGCGAGCGTTTTGAGGGTCCGTGTTGGAGATGCCCTGAAAACTTCATAGAAGTATTTCCATTTATGTACATGTGCATATATATTTATCTGGTGCACACTAGCTTACAGTGGATCGATACTTTGCTATAGGTACTCTAGTTTTTTTCTCCTAGTATAGGTCAATGGAAATCTACAAACCGGTGGACTGGTGGAGGTAGATCTCAGAGATGACGTACAATATATGGTCACTGTTCATGCATCCTTCAATATTGGCCATTGATTTGCTGTTATCAGAGCATCGGTACCCTTAAATCCCCCTCAAATGCTGTGGACGTGTCCGGTGAATGACCATACTTGAGAGAAGGAAAAAATGACCCAACCAGACTCTCAAACCTTTATATATTAATATCAAATCTGGAGAGGATACGAGGGCTCGCAGACGCGCCGGACGCGCCCGGTCAGTCCGCCACGTAGGACGCGGCCACCCCAGACCACATTTTCTTTTTATTTATTTTTTATTTTTCTCTCTCTTTTCATCTTCATCAATCACATGCAAGTGACCGGACATATAAGAAAAATAAAACATGGCTATATGTATGGACAAATAGGGGCTCGAAACCTTCTCAGTACGCTCGGCGTATCACTTAGAATTTGACCACCAGTTCGGTCGCCACTATGCAAATTCGAACAGTCCGGGGAGTGCTCAACTTAGCGGGGTTTGGAAGGAACTATGGCATCTTCGTCTACCGGGAAAGATCAAGCATTTTGGTTGGAAAGTACTTAAGGGAGTACTTCCATGCTATGGTGTACTCGCGGGCAGACACATACCCTTGATCCCGCAATGCCCGATATGCAAAGTTGGTTTGGAAGACATTCAACATTGTCTGTTCACATGTGATAGAGCAACGCAAGTGTGGTCATCACTAGGGTTAACTGAGGAGATCGACAGAGCAGTTGTGCAGGACCGGTCTGGGTCTATCACTTTGGACATTTTGATCTGCCTGCATACGATAACACATGATATTCCCACTGCCGAGCTCATCCTGGTGGCCATGTGGTTTATATGGTGGCAAAGGAGGCAAGTTGCGAAGGGGGAGACTGTCCCAACTCCAGAGCAATCAGCCATCTCAATTCGGGTACTTGCTACCAATTTTGTCCGTGCAAATACACCAAACCAGCCCATCCGCAAGAATGATCAAGTGTGGAAGAAGCCAATTAGGGGAGTTATAAAGGTGAACGTTGATGCATCATTTCATGAGGAGAACCTCAGAGGAGCTTGTGGAGTTGTCGCCCGTGACGATCAGGGCAAATTTCTGGGAGCGGCAACACTAGCATTACCTCATGTTTCAAGCGCGGGATCAGCTGAGCTAATGGCCATCCGTTCTGGACTATACCTGGCAGCGAATCTGGGATGCACAAATATCATCATTGAGTCGGATTGTATGAACGCTTTGAAAGCTATATCTGACCCGGATGCGTACATGGGAGTGGACGTTCCTGTGGTGGCAGAGTGCTCTCTCTTGGCAATGGAGTTTGCAAGTATTAGCTATGAGTTTTGTAGCAGAGAGGCAAATATGCTAGCGGATGGATTAGCAAAGCATTGTTTTAGCAATAGTACTTCTGAGGTTTGGGAGACTTTCGTCCCTGACTTTATTCTTCACAACTATGTAAATGACCTTGCTATTATCTGAGGAATAAAGTTATTACGATAAAAAAAAAATAGGGGCTCGAAACAAACACGTCCAGAGGCGCGTCCGCGAAGGTTCCGGGGCCGGATTTGCTAAGAGCATCTACAACCGGACACCCCATATCTGCCCCAAACACCATGGCGCCCTGCCCGGTTGCTGCCCGGACGCAAAATTATCACCCAACCGGCCGCCCCAAACGCAGCCCAAACGCCCAGACTGACCGGCAATTCTCATATCTAATCCATACGTGGCACTGATATGGAACGCCCGGACGAGACCGGGCTCGTCCGCCACATCGAATCCAACCCACTATGACCGGTCATGACCCCACACGCATTCATCCCTGTTTCGGGGAAGGAGTTTGAACGCACTTGATTCATTGATCTCAGGCATACATATAGCTTTTACAGAGGGAGAGGCACAAGGCCACGATGGTGATCGTGGGCTGGCCATGATCGTGGAGGAGGACGTGTGTGCTAGGTGGGAAAACTGCACACACGCTCACTACACCACTCTACCTTATACGTACAGAATACAGTAGGCTAACAATCCCTATCCCCATTCCGGACCGAACCACCGTGGAGGTAGATGTACTTGCGTAGGTAGTTTTTCTTTGCTTTTGGTTTGCTCTCGTGCTCTCATCTCACCGAGACGCAGCGTTGTACAGTACGTACGTGCCGGGGCACACACATGCGCACTAGTGTACGCACTAGGCTATGTTTCGTCAGTTAAACTTCACTGCACATACCCATGCGGTGCGGTCGCTGAACGAGTAGCACAAGCGCAGGCACAGATGTCGGGTCAGGCAGTGATGTTGACGTGGCAGGCAGGCCACGTTAGCTTTCTGTTGTGGTCGCTGGCCCGGTGACGTGTGCCTGCCACCGGAGCAGGGGCGTCTACGTGTCGAACTTGCAATGGACCCAGCGATTTTACATGCGCACTACTCGGCCTACTCGTCCTACTGTACGTGAGTACGTCTCACCGGCAGGCAGTCACGTCTGTCTGTCAACTACGCATTGGCTCCTCATGCATTTCCGATCAGTCGCCGTGCATTGCAATTGCATATAGAGCATTCTTGTTATTTTGTGGCGCAGGCACAGTCACATATCGAACAGTGATCCCCGCAAAAGAAGAAAAGATATTCAAGAGGTTTCTTGGATGGGCAATTATTAAGGAAGACAATAGCGCAGAATGACCAATAAAAATAAATTACATGGAAAAACACACTAGTGATTCAAAGATTAAAAATTGCACCAAACCAACAGTAAAGAAAAGAAATACCTGCAAACGTCCTTGTCATACAAGGCTTCTAGCTACTTGCCGCTTGAAACAAGATCTAGAAATTGCAAAAATGGAAAGATCGGTTGGAGCATCACCCCACGCAGTATAGGCTTTGCAATCCATCACCATCGCTCCAGAGATTTGGAGAAATCAAAACATGCTGCAGAACAACATGAAAGAAGATGCCGAATTTGTCGCACCGATAGCCAGCCAATTGCGCTAGTTGATAAACACACCAACCGGCAAGATTCAAAGAGAACCAATAGATTTAGCGATAGAAACTCTCACAAGCCCTTCGTCGACGCCGGATCTGACGTCGTCGAGGTAGGGAGAGACCGGAGAGACCTTATTCTCAGACGCCGTCGCCGCCACCACGTCGTCGATGTCACCAGGGAAACAAAACATAAGGAAAAGAAAACGAAATGGATGGGTCCTTCTCTTTCCCATGACAAGGCAGCCAAACGGGAGAGAGCAAGGGGACCGATGTGGCGACGTGGAGACTCGTGGCAGTGGCGGCTAGGTTTAGGTAGAGGCCATGGAACCCTCGTCCTTTTATTTTCTATGTGATGCATCAAACTTGTTTTCCTCGGTCCTCTTCACATCGGGTAATTATAATCTATGTACATTTTGCGAGATGCGGCTCGGTCCCACGCAAGCCCACATCAACTCATTGTGGAATCTTCTATTCTTCACTCGTAGCGAAGAATAGAGTCGCAACGAAGAAGAGAGACCGATTAATATATTAGTCCAATAAATCAATATAAAATTATGTCAAAACTATGCAATATAATGATATAAAAGTAACACAAACATACAAAAAAATTATAGCTATATCTTGGAGGTGTGCTCATGGTGTTAGGGGCGGCAAAGATCAATGAATATGATACCAAGTTGTTATGGACTTGATGGACGGGAGGGTGAAGGTTGGATCTGAGGTAGTAGTCCTATATAAATGGAGGACACTGTCGGTAGCTGGGCCAATCTATTTAATGCTTGGAAAGGGCTAGAGCCAAGTAAAAGTTGGAGGAAAAGAAACAAAATCTAACTACATTTGTATATGGCACGGAAACCTTCTCTGGGTTGAATATTTCCATATACAAAATCTAATTCAAAATTACTGTTTTCCAATTCTGAAATTTTGGAAGTCACTTTTGTTTCCATCATACCGCTTGCCTTGAGATCTTTGTGAGTTACTGTTAATCCTGAATCTTGATGGAGATAAAGAAGAAATCATGTGTTGAATGGCAAAGATTAAGCGTGTGCAGAATTTTCAAGCAACAACACTTTTCTACTGATATGGCAGCAAACGTTACCTTAACATTGCTTAAACAGAACAATCTCCTTCCTATTATAACGTAAAATCTTACAGTTAAATACATGAGTGACAAGACAGAAATGTTTTACATATTAAGTTATAGAGCATCAATATCTTGCCTAACGCCCTTCCAACATTATGACACTCATGTTATTCATTGAGCTGCTTGTATTTTCTCCTGTTTCTTTCGCTTCAGAGTTCCTATGTGCAAAATACACAGGTTGCCTCGGGGTTGACAGTGTCGTGGTTTCGTTCTCTAACATGAACACAACCGATGACATGAATGGCCTATTGTATGGATTGTCTTGCACACATAAGAGCCCTATATGAATACACCGTAGAACTTCAGTTGGTGAACAGTTATCAACAATGGAGGAGTCCACCATATCCATTGGCTTCCCATCATTCCATAAGTTCCATGCCTGAACCAATTGAATCAAATTCCTATAAATTACTAATTTCATTTAAAGTGTGCGGAAATTTAGCATTTAATCATACTTACATAAGCTAAGAGGTTTGGAAAGTCTGAGAGGTGAGGTAAGCTAATCTTCAGACCACTTATGATCTCCAAGAGTAGAACACCAAAGCTATAGGTATCGGACTTGACAGAAAAGGCACCATCCATCGCATATTCAGGAGACATGTAACCACTGCGTAACAATGAGCAATAACTTAAGTAACAAAATAAATTTAACTACATAAATAGCTTGCGAAAATTACTCACTATGTCCCAACAACTCGGTTAGTGTTTGCTTCTTGCTGGTCACGACCAACGATTCTCGCCATACCAAAATCAGATATCTTTGGGCTCATGTCCACATCTAACAAGATGTTGCTTGATTTAAGATCTCTATGAATTATAGTCAACCTTGAATCTTGGTGGAGATAAAGAAGTCCTCTGGCTACTCCTTTGATTATTTGAGACCTTGTTGGCCAATCAAGAACATACTTACTTGCATCGTCTGGCGGAACAGTATGCAATGTTGTTATAAGTATGCAACCAAGCTCGGTTATATAATGTGTTAGCTTTGATCAACATGTAGATCTGAACGTACCGAAAATGAAGACATCCAAGCTTTTGTTTGGTAAGTATTCATAAATCAGCAGCCTCTCATCTTCATGAATGCAATAACCAAGAAGCCTGACAAGGTTCCTATGCTGCAACTTGGCAATCAGAACGACTTCATTTCTGAATTCCTCTGCTCCTTGTCCAGAACTCTTACTGAGCCTTTTGATAGCAACTTCTTTGTCATCTTCCAGAATTCCCTGCAGAACTTTTTATCATTCTTAAGCTGAACATAATTGTTATCATGTTCATCTGATACACCTACTTGGCTAGATTATTTTGTTACCTTGTAAACCTTCCCAAAGCCTCCTTGTCCGAGCATGTTCTCATTCGAGAAATCGTTTGTGGCGGTAACAATGTCTCTGAAACTAACCAATGGAAGCTCGATATTTTCATCACCAATTAGTTGGTTTGATGTGCCTCCTAGAATCGACTTTGCCTGGTTATCCTTATTTGGACGGTTGCCTAACAACAAGAGTTGAAATATTTTTTGTCAGTTGTTCTTATAAGTAAACATTGTTCCTTAATACTACTTCTCAGAAGTCAGAAGTGCCACAACAATGTTGCTTCTTGAGATTCTACCTCTGAACTTGCATATCCAAACAAGGAATACACACACCAGTACGAGCAGACATGCCGTGACTGGGAGCAAAATCTTTAACATACTCCTTCCCCTCTTCTTATTAGCTGATGAAATAAATTTCACAAGGAAAATAAACAGTTATGCATGACCAAATAAATTTCACGAAGAAATATATACAGTCAATCCATTGGGCAAGATGATCCATGAAAAGTCCAAACTGCACGTACCTGCTAGTTCAGATTTTGCCAGCCTCACGTAGAGATCCTGGCCTTTGTCGACGTACCGGACGTCGACGATGTCACCAGCCCAGATGACGCAACCACTGCCTCCGCCGCCTCCTCGGATGTCCGCAGCGGCGTAGGCCACGCAGTAGCAGTTGGCCAGGCACCTCGCCCTGCACTCCTCCAGCGTCGCGCCGGCGTCCACCGTTGCGTTGTCGGTGTCCGGGAGCTTCACGCCTGGCACCACCGCGAAGCCGTCTGTGGTGGCGCCCCCGTCGCGGCAGTCCAGCGGCGCGTTCCTCCGGCAGCCGGCGGAGGCCTCCCTCATGGACCAGTGCGCGGGGGACACGGGGACGTACCCCTGCACGCACCCGCAGAAGAGCGTGGACGCCGTGTTCACGTTGCACAGCCCGAAGGCGCCGCACTTGGCGTAGTCGTCGCACACGTCCCGAGGCGCCTGCGCGAACACGTTCCACACCCGGCTGCCGGCGTCCCACGCCAGCCGCTGGATCACGCCGACCTCGCTCAGCACCAGCCGCGAGAAGGGCGCCGCCGCCGTGGCGTTGAACACGTAGGCCACCTCGTCGGGCCGCACCACCACCTGGTTGGTGAACATGTCGGAGTAGGACGCCATCTCCGGGACGCCGCTGAACCACAGCCCGTTCCACGGCCCCGTGCGGTACTTCTTGGCGTCGCCGCGCCACGACACGCAGTCCGGCAGCCCCCTCGTGTCCAT
The DNA here is from genome assembly GCA_039707655.1 of Elymus sibiricus. NCBI lineage: Eukaryota > Viridiplantae > Streptophyta > Magnoliopsida > Poales > Poaceae > Elymus > Elymus sibiricus. Next base: position 470,354,089 of record CM077666.1, read on the forward strand.
GGCGCGGCGGCAGTCCCCCGTCGCCGGGTCTTCCGGGGAGCGCCAAGACCTGAGGGACCACTCGGCGCCCGTTTGCGGGTTCCTGCCCAGCCGCATTCCGGCGATCAGGGTGTTGGACGGGTGGTCGAACGACTGCCAAAGCACGGCGCCGCTGCTCTCCTCGCGCACCACCACTAGGTTACCCGACTCGAGCAGCCGCGCCTCAACCAATGACGACGAAGAAGAAGCAGCGCCGCCGGTCGTGGTGTTCGATGAGGACCACGCGGTCCGGCCGGATCCGTCCAGCAGGATAAGACCGCCGGCGCCGTCGATCGCCAGCATGCCGGAGGTGTCGTTGAGCGGGCTGTCGCGGTTGGCCACCCAGACCACGGCGTCCATGGACGCGGAGAACCATACCCCGACGTACCTCCGGCTCGGTTCGCCCGGTGAGAAGAACCCCAGCGTGAAGGAACCACCGGCCGAGACGAGCGTCTGGCCGTCGGTGATGTTGCGACGGCCATCGTTGAGGGTGTCACGAGATGAAACGCCCGCGGCCGAGCAGGTTCCGTAACAAAGTAAGAGCACGAAGATGAGCATGACACGAAGGTTGAGGTCCTTGAGGAACATCGTTGCAGCAGTAGTTCGCAGCGGAAGAGGCTGCTGCTATATATGCTTGAGCCAAAGGAGGAGATGAGGACGTGATCACTTTGCCGGCCTACGTACGTGCACGGGAATTGCTAGTGCATGCGCGTAACTTAATTGCACGGTCGTCTAAATACGGCCGACTGATCGAGTCGGCCCAGTGACAAGTACACTTGCATACGACGGCACAAAGAAGTCTAATGAAGTCATGGATTGTACGTGACTGCTTGCTAGTTTGTCAAGGGAAGTCACGTGACTCACATCCACTAGCCATGCCCTTTTTTTCCAAGGCTAATGGCGTCCTTGGATTCTTTGACCCCAATAGGTGGAAATTATACAGTAGCTAGTAGAGGACTGCATCATTAGTTCATTACTTGTCCAATTGGTTAATCAACATGTGGACCATATATATGTATGCAAGATGAGAAAAGGTACTATGCCAGCTGCCTTACAACATTTTTAAGTGTTTCTGCTACAATGGGGATTTGTTTTGTTTTTTTTTTTCGAAAAGATCAGATCTATTATAAAGATTCACCGGAAGTACAAAACACCTCAAACATAATAAAAATTACATCGAGGTCCATGGACCACCGAACGACCATTGCCGCCGCCAGAACAAGCCGCAGACGCGCCGCTGTCGCCACTCCCATACCAGAGCCGGCCTGACCTTGTCGATGACAGCCGGGAAGTCTTCGTGCACGTGCCCCTTAGGACCAGCGTCCCGGAGCCGCAGTCGTCGCCGTTGAATCCTTGAATCGATCTGAAGAATTTGACATCAAATATCGCCGTTGCGTACGCACACGGTGAGAAACCCTAACCTCGCCGCCCCAAGGAGCTGGCAGGAATCTACGCCGGAGCTCCGTCTAATCCATCTACAATGGGGATTTCTTGTATGCACGCAATACTTTGTTGCATGCGTGTGTTAAACTTGGTGTGATGCTTTTTACACAATTTTCTCGTCAAACTGTAGGAAAAAATATTGTAATGATGTTGTAAACATACAACTTGTTGCATGTGGGGTCTTGTGGTGCATTGATTGGAGACCTTTGATCTCATAGTCTAGTGAGAATGGATGGTCGAGAACATAGCTGATTTTGCCTCCAATTTCAGCCAACGGACACCTAGTGATGGCTTTTGTTACAACTTAGCTCTTTCTTAGTGGATTTTGGAACTCGGCCATGAGACATCGAAACAAAAATGAATTTATTTTCTCTTTTTTTTTTTGCAAGGGAAACGATTCATGTCGCATGATTGACCAATCCATCGAAACGACCAGGCGCGTTGTATACTCCGCAAGCTAGTGTTGTTTTGTGATGGCTCTGTTTTGTGTTGGTCCTTTGGGGCACGTTCACGAATGCTTTCCGGCTGTCATCGACAAGGTCAAGTCGGCTTCGGTAAGAGAGCAGCCATAGCAGCGTGTCGGCGGCTTGCTCTGGCAATTGCAGTGGTCGTTCGGTGGTCTAAGAATCTCAATGTAATTTTTGTTATGTTTGAGGTGATTTGTACTTCTGATGAACTTTGATAATAGATCTGGATCATTTTTGCAAAAAAACACTTTACACCTTTAACTTAGACAAAATTAACATGTTTTGTTTTTAAAGGAGGAGTCAGTAGGTTTGAGTTTAAAATTGTAGCATTAGTACTCTAATACATGTGATCCAATCCGTGGTCAAGGCCGGGCCCATAGGTGTGCACACTGTGCGGCCCGCACAGGGCCCATAAATTTTGGGGGCCCCAAGTTTTTAAAATAGGCCTAGTATTTCTCAGAAAAAAAACTATCCTGAGCGCTGGCCGCTGGGCCTCGCATGGCGCTGCCGCGCTGGGCCGCTGGCGATCCGCCTGAGTCGAGGCATCGAGCCAGCTGCTGCTTGATCGATCGCAATGGGAAAGACAGAAACGGGAGTGTCGGTCCATAAAACAAAGGAAACGGGATTGTGGGGTGGACTCGATGTCTCGATAGATCGCAAAAATCAAAAGGCAAAACCACAAAAGCAGCCAGTCGCGTCAGCTCTCGTCGGATAGATCGGCAAGCAATTCAGGCCGCTGTCGTTGTTGACTTCCTCCACGCAAGTTCCAGCTTTGTCGCCTCATCGGATCGATCGTCGCCTCGTCGGATCATTCGGCGACCGACTACTATGACACAACAAAGATTGAATGATTTGGCCACAATAGCAGTTGAGAGCGAAGTGTTGGAGAAGATTGATTACGAGGATATCATTGAAGATTTTATTTCAAAAAATACTAAAGGAATGATGTTGTTTAAATAAATATTACGCAACTAGGAGTTGAATAGGTATGATTTTTTATATATCCAATTGTTATGTAAGACATTATATTATATACATTATAAATTTTTTCTGCGAGATATATATACATTATAATTGCTCGTTAGTTTATTTTTTCTAGTGAGATAGGGCCCCATGTTTTTGTTCCGCACAGGGCCCCGGATTTTGCCGGCCTGGCCCTGTCCGTGGTTGGATGGTTAGGAGGACAGTGGTATCCCTAACCCACCAGGGTTCAAGTCCTAAATAGACTTGACACCGGTGCTCACATTTTTCTGGATTTATTTAAGGTTTTTCGGCGATCTGCGTTCAGTGGGAGAAAACGTTCCCGTCGTCTGCGATAACTTCGTCAATCTTAAGATGATGTGCCGGTGTGTGTATGCATTGTTGGCCATGGGCCAGACTCCGATCCTCCTAGCTAAAATCATACTCCTACTAGTTTTCTCAAAAAAAAAAAAACTAGTGTTAAAATTATTCCCTTTTTGTTTTGCTTTTGTAGAAGCAAAAATAAAGTTGCAGCGTACTACGTGTGCACCATGGATGGATGGAGGAGACGGCGTGACTATAAAGAGAGGGAGAGAGCAACATCTATCTGTCGACCAAATATCTCTGTGCTTGCATTGCCTGCCTGCCTAGCTACATTTGACTTGCTTCCATCCATTCCATCCACTCAACTCAAGGAAGATCTACTGTACTCCCTCCCATACTAGGTAGCTTGGATAAGATCATCGATGGAGGAGCTGTGGAAGGACATGTCGCTGTGCTCCACCCCGCTCGCGCTACAGTCTCACCACCTCCACTCCCCGGCCGCCGCTCCCAACCGCGGCGCCGCCTACCCCCAGGACTACCTCGCCGGCGTCGTTCCGCAGCCGCCCCGCACGCCGCCGCCTCACACGGCGGTCACCCTCGAGCTCACCTGCCTCGGGGGGACCGGCGCCGCCAACTCGGCCACCAGCTCCGGCGACGACCCAGCCGGCTGCCACTTTAGCTTCTCCGCGTCCGGAGGCGGCAGCAGGAGGGCCGTGGTGCAGCCGGCGGTGGGCGGCGACCGGCGGCAGCGCCGGATGGTCAAGAACCGGGAGTCGGCGGCGCGGTCGCGGGCGCGGAAGCAGGCCTACGCCAACGAGATGGAGCAGGAGCTGGCGCAGCTGCGCCGGGAGAACAGGATGCTCATCCAGCGCGAGCAGGACTTCATCAACGTACGTAATTATAATCATATACACACGGCTACTTCTCTCTTTGCCATTTAATTACTACTGTAGGAGAGTACTAGTTTCATTACCTGTCAGCTAGCTGAAAATGCTGGATGGTTAGAGCACGGTTAATAATATAGCCAGCTGCTGCTGCTGGCTATAGCATGATACCATGTCATATATAGCCAGTGTAATAGCTAACACGTATAATGGTTAGCTATAAAAAAAATACTACTCTATCAACATATGACTCATCTTCCAATCTCACCAAGCTTATTGGAGCTCGTGCTACAACCGGCTGCAAGTCTATAACCCGTTTCTCTTCTCCCTCCTCTTCTCTCTCTTTCAATTCAGTAAAAATATAATATTTAAATCCTTATAACCCACTTACATCACCTTATTATACTTGCTCTTAAATGTTGACATGCAGGATCATTTGGCGAAGGCGGCGCAGGCACACGTCCCCGACTGCAGCAGCAGCAGGAGTACCCTCCAGCCGAAGCAGCAGCAGCAGAGGTGCCGCTCCGCCCCTGCACCATGATCGCCGGCCGGGCCGTCGACTGTATCTGTACTCTGTAGCGCAGCCGCAGCTTCTTTCCACTTACACTGGATTGATTGTTCAAGCTAGATGGCTTAATTAGCATTGGACTACTTGTTAACGAAGTACTCCCTCTGTTTTAAAATAAGTATCTCAACTTTGTACTAATTTTAGTACAAAGTTGAATTAATCTTGAGACACTTATTTTGAAACGAAGGAAGTACGTATGTGTCAAATCTAGTAGCCTACTTGCTTGCAAAATTAAGCAACTATGTAGCTCGACGACAGAGGGAAGTGAAGACAGTACTCAACTACTGTACTAGTCCACAAGCCAGATATGAACGAATCAGTTCAGCTGCGTGCACAAATTAATGACTTCTCCATCACAAGCCTACATGAATGGGGTGTCGCGAGTGCCTGGCCTGGAAACAAGATGGTTGAACGACAGATGCATGCATGATAAAGATGGATTTTCTGAAGGCCAGATATACCGTGTGCGGATTGATTCGGTTTTGCTATGTTGTCCCCAAGGCAGAAAGATGCGGATGTGGAATCCGATGTTGTAATTGTACTATGTTGTCGCATGTCACCAGTCCCCACTGCACTGAACCACCACACATGCATATTTTTTCATAAATGGTGAATTTTATTGGCTCAAAATGAAGCATCAAGAGGATACAAACACAATGAGTACACATTCGACCTCTGTATAGCTAGATGCATCCGGCCAACACCAACGCACGCATACAAAAAACACCAACAAATAGCAAAGTCATATACGGTCAAAGCTATGTGTCGGCCAGGAAAAAAAGAAAAGAAAAAACCCAAAGCGACTAGATCCACTTCGACAAACTACATCAATGACCATATCAGCACCAATCATTTCATGACAACACACGGATGACAAGGTTTCTTCGACGGCAACACCTTCAAGAAAGGAGCGCCGCTCAAACGCCGCCGTCACCGGATCCAACCACACAAGGCTAGAATCTAGGTTTACACCCCGAAGAAGCAGCCTGAGCATATCCGAGCAATGCCTTCAACAAAGTAACGACTTAAAAACATCATCATTGCCAGGTATAACCACCACAGGTTAGACCTAAGCTTTCACCCCGGAGCTCGAGTAGCACCACCATCGACGTCACTCATGTATTGTCGCCACAACTTTTCCACAAACCTCTTCTCACTGTTCGTTAATATCGGCAACAACAGTATCTATGCAAATATGGGCTTGTTTGGTAGGTTGGACCTTTTTTGCCTCTTTGCATCTGCGACTTAGTTGGGACTGACTGAGTAAATATAGTGCAAAAACCGTGTTCTGTATGCAGTTTGGTAGCCTCCATTGCATCAATGAGCAGTTCATGCGTGATGTTTGGTAGCCTACATTTGTGCTTCAGGGGGTGAGCAGTGTAAAGCATTACTATTTGATTGTGTGCATTGTGTTGTTCTGCTCATCTCTTTCAAATATGGTGAGCTTACCACCCAATTGCACGACACATCACAACAACACAAGACATATCAAGCATGAACACAATTCAAACACTACTCCTACTTATTAGCACGCGATTAAACAATGCACAACACAACTAGAACACCCGTTTAACATGCCCCTGCACAACCCCCGGGTGCTGATCCCTGGGTAAAATGTACACTTCACAGCAAAAGATCAATGTTAAGACATGACGAAGAGCACGGGCAATATCACTCGGGCAGCAGTGCTTGGTGCACCCTGACCCTGCAGATGGTGGAGTTGCCGACGCTGTTGATCTGGACCCTGAAGCCTGCCCAGGCAAGACAGCTTTAGGACACGCAAGTCGCCGGGGACGATCTTGTGCTTCTGGCAGATGTAGTCTCAGCCTGTCGCCAACACCATCTGCTCGTGGAAGATCTGGACCTGAACCCAGAACTCGCACCATTTGTGTGCAGAGCTTGGTGATGCGAAGAGGTTTCAGGACGACTCGCTGCTTCATCACGGGCCGTAAGGCCTCGGGGATGACTACCATGGCTATGCCCCCGACGTCCTTGTTCGGCACGTAGAAGCTTAGGGGATCCCATGCTCCCTCCCCATCGTCAGCCTAGGCATGCAACCAATCCCCAGAGGCTTGCTCATCTCAGCCATCCCGCTAGGCACCAGAACTCTCTTCAGGCACCGGTTCACCGGGATGATGTCCTCGGCTCCCTCCTCACCACCGACGACCCGGGCCCCTCGACCTGCGGTGTCCCACTCCGTCTTCACAACCTTTTTTAGTTCAGTTGACCACCATAAGTAACCAGCGCAATGCATGACGCAATGATGCACCATAGCAACGGTGCACTAATCAGTGGCAGTTGCAATTGGGCACCGCTATGATCAGATCATAGCATTGCTCCATTGCAACCGCCACTGATCATGGCGGTTGCAGTTGGGCATTGCTGTGATCAGTGCATCATAGCAATGCCCAACCAAAATCCTATGATCAAGGCACCATTGGTCCTAATCATACCAATGGTGCATTGATCATAGCAGTTCAGTTGGGCATTGCTATGATGCACTGATCACAACAATGCCCAATTGCAACTGCCATGTGTGATCATGACAGTGCCCAAAATGCATGCACATTTGTCCTAGGGTGATCATGCATGCATATTTATCCAACTATTTATAGCATGCACATACTGAACATGGCAAAAAAACCTAGCAAGCATTATGATCATGCACACGACAATAACCTAGCAACTATACTAATTATAGCAACAACCTAGCAACCATTCTGATTATAGCAAGAACATAGCTAACAATCTAACAATGCTATGCAAGAAGAACAACCTAGCATAGCAGTCTGAGCAATGCAAGAACATAACTACGAATCTAGCATTGTCATCGTAGCAAGAACAACCTAGTAAGCACTCTCTAAGCAGGCAGATAGCATGGATGAAATCGATTCGGTTCGAATCGATTGGGTTTGAATCGAATCAAATCCAAACAGATCGGATGAATAATACCCTAACGGTGCATGCCCATGGGGAACAGATTGCTTACCGCATGCGCTAGAGCAGTTGCCGCCGGAGGCACCGGCCGCCACGGACCAATGGTCCGGCCGACACGGATGACTCGACCATTGCAGAGCCTAATCTGAGGGCCCTCGCCACTGCCTTGGTGATCCACATCACACGCGAGGTGGAGGAAAAAAGGGCGCCGCCATCGAGGCTCCGGTCGCGTTCCTCGGCTTGGCCCGGAGCAAGGGGGTAAAACCCTCTTCCCGGGGTAAAAAAAAACTACCGGGCTCGGCTGATGGGCTTCCCGCAGCTACCGCCCTAGCAGCCGACGTGCTTCCCCTTGCCGCCGCAGCCGATGTGCTACCCGCAACCACACCGACCGACATGAAGGCCGACAATGGGTCAATGGCCACTAACCGTGGACTAGTGCGGATGGGTGATGACGCCCGGATAGCCGACATTAGGTCAATGCCTTGCCGGAGCTGGTCGACCATCCTCCGGTCCTGGACTAGGTTGCTGCCGGCGAGGACGGGAGGCGATGTGGTTGAGGGTCGGCCATCGGAGCGCACGACGGGGCGGAGAGAGAGAGAGAGAGAGAGAGAGAGAGAGAGAGAGAGAGGTTAACTGGCAGTGGGTTATGACGGGATATAGGGGGGGAGTTATGAGACGCCCCGTTGTCTCCCGTGCTTCCCAACATGTGCAGACGAGAGGTGTGAGTGGCTCGAGCCAGCCTGGCACGAAAATGGCCGATTCAGCTGTTCCCCTTCAGCCTGGCCCGGGAGTGCTTTAAGCTTCGTGCGGCCGGAAAATGCATGTAGCTCAGCCTACCAAACACCTGATTTTTACACGCACAGGCCTGGTTGGGCCTCCCGCAGGCTACCAAACGCGTCCTATATGGCTGCAATCTGGACTAGTGTTCCTTTTGGCTTGGCCTTCATTTATATGGATGGACATGCATGATACTCCCTCTGTAAAGAAACTTTAGTGATCTAAACGCTCTTATATTTTTTTACGGAGTGAGTATCAACTAATCTACTCTCGACAAGTACATCCCATGTACTAGGTCTGTTGACTAATATAAGAATTAGTTTACAGAGGGAGTATAACCCGTGTTTAAAAAAAATCCAAAGTCAAGCTTCATAAACTTTGATAAAGTTTCCAGAGAAAATTATTATTGTTTCTAAAAATATACTTCATCTAATGATATTGATTTGATACTCTTGATGTTTTTTTGTGAGAAAAAATAGACTCGATCAAAGTTTATAAAAATTGACTTAAAAAAATCTAATACACACTGTATTCCGACACGGATGGAGTGTTACAGGGTGGAATATAGTGTCAACAGCGATATGGGATCGTGGTACCCAACCCCACCCCCCGCCCACACCTCAGGTTGCAGCGAGTGTGAAGTTCTGGTGCACGGGCACCATGGTGCCCTTTATTTTGAAAAAACTAAAAAACATATTTAGACGTTCCAAAAAAATTCGAAAAAAATTCTGTAGATGCTTGTATGTGTTCACTACGGATCTATGAAAATTTGTTTTAAAAAATGTAATTTGTAAGCTGTACAAAAAAAACAAAAATCCGGCCCAAAAACAGCAAAAAGCGGCCCATTTGAAAATACATATTTGTCTTTTTTTTGTACGCCACATGTGAAAGTAAAATGTTGTGAAATTTTGCACAGGCATAGTATACATGTGTGTGTGTGTTCACAAAAAGTTTTAATTTTTTTTGCACGGTAGAAAATAGTATTTTTGTAACGGGCACCATGGTGCCCGTGCACATCTACCAAATTTCGCAGGCATATATGCATATAGGCCTGTCCTGTCCACAGAGAAAACCAAAACCTGAGTCATATCCATGGATTAATCAGGTGAGGATGGACACCAAACTGCTATAGATGAAAACGACTATCTAACAACGTACCATCTAGATCATATCCATGGATTAACTAACTGATCTACTCTGGTTGGTGTTCCTAATTTGATAGTAGGAGTACCGGTTGAGATGAGAATGACCACCTGACAGACGGAAATGTAGCTAGGGGCCATCGGATGTGATGCCCCAAACCAAAAGGACCCAAACACTAGTAGAAAACAGGGCATCAGTCCCGGTTCCAGAGGGCCTTTAGTCCCGGTTCTGCAACCGGGACTGAACAATCGGGACTAAAGGCCCCCACTTTTAGTCCCGGTTGGGTTACGAACCGGGACTAAAGGAGCTCCACGCGGCCGCTGTGGGGCGCCCAGGCAGGAGGACCTTTAGTCCCAGTTGGTAACACGAACCGGGACTAAAGGAGCTCCACGTGGCCGCTGTGGGCGCCCAGGCAGGAGGACCGGCAGCCACGCGTCAGCACTGCCAGGCGCTGGGGTTTTTGTTTTTTTTTGAAAGGAGAGGTTTAGGGGTTTTGGAGGGTTTAGGGGTTTTATTTTGTGTTTACCATTCAATTCCTTAACATTTAGGGTTTTAATTTTTATTTTATGCTTTTCATTCAACTCGACGCTAGCTATTACATATAGCAATGAAGGAACCATTACACAACATCGTCATGATCAATATATAGAGCGAAGTGATCTCTCTTTCTCCATGCTTGGTCGAACAACAAGTTTTCGTATATCTATTCGACGCTACTACATATAGTACACGTTCATGCATATATACAATATAACATCTCTTACGATCCCTAATATCTAATTACCAAAATCGCATTGCCAATCCCGATGGTATTCTCCGTCTGTAGGTATGACATGGTCAACAAAGAATCCCGCCAATTCCTCTTGAATTGCTCGTATGCGATCAGTTGGTAGGAGTTCGTCCCGCTTCCGCCGGATCTAATTTAAAGAAAGGGGTCAATATATATATATATGAATGAAACTCAACACAATTAATGGTAATAAAATAAAAATGTGAATATTGTTTACGTACTTCAAATTGTTCTAAAGATCTGCCCCGCTCAGAGATGTTGTGGCGAATGTACTCGCAAACGTAGTATCCACATAAATTATTCCCGGGTTCCTGCCACAAGAACTTTACGAGAATAGAGTTCAATCAAAATGATAATCAAGCATGATAATGGTATTGAAACTAGAATCAATGAGAGATGCGCGGAACTAGCTAGTAGTACTTACTTTGGGGTGTGAAAATCGCAGCTCCTTTTTCCATTCACCCCTAACCTGGTTGGTGAACTTTTTCCAAACCCTGCCCGGCAAAGAAAATGATTACTTGATATCAGGAAATGAACGAAAGTTGCCGATATGGTGCGATAATGATTGAACTTACTTCTGGAGCATTTGACTCATGTCCGCCCACTCCTTAGCCTCTTTACGTCTCGAGTCCAAGACAATTACTACTCCCGCGTCAAGCTGAATGGCTAGCAGAATAAAGTGGAACCTGCGCACGCATAACTCATCAATTACACTTAACCTCGAGTAAGCGAAACAGAATGTGCACAAGACAGTAACACTCACTTGAAGTTGTAAGGAAATAGTATTTCCCTTTTGTTTTGTTGTCCAAGTAACGCCTTTAGCAAGTAATTCTCAGTATCATCGGGGTTTTTTTGTACCGTATATTCATTTACGGTATTTGGGTTAATGAACCCAATGTCATAGATTTTTCCTCTGCATTCGCGGATCTTCAATCTGCATAATATAGTATGAGGATAATTATACATGCAATGAACAAGCTGAGCTAGAGACTTAATTACAGAAAAAAAATACTTACAGACAATAGCAACTGATGATAGTTTTGTCGATGGCGTCTTGATTGTATAACTAAAATAATTCTTCAAATTGAATGTACAACGTCTCGACTCCATTGAAGTAGTGCTCATCTTTAATTCCCACGCAGATACTGTCGGTCCCTTCCTTGCAGGCTTTCAAGTACCAGTTATGCAATGTTCGCATTATCGTTGATAGACGCGGGAGCTGCTCAGGTCTGACGAGAGGCTTCCCGTGCTCGTATCTAAAGGCTACCTCAGCCATTTCGAACTGTACCTCATCGCTTAAGTAATCAGCAAGAGTGTAACCAGGATGAGCGGCCGCTACCCCCGGATCATTAGCGATATCGAGAAACACCTTGAGCGGGGGGCACGATTGTTTTTCCTGTTCGCCGAGCCGGGGAATTGTTTTCCCACTTCTTGCAGCACTGCTAGTACTTCCCGACCTTTTTGCTTCATGAAATGTCTTTACAATATAGCGGTCATAGTGTGAGAGCGGCGGAGGAGATGGTGGTCGCTGAAGGGCATCCAGACAGCGCTTCGCTTTTATCGGATCTATTTTCTCCTTTGGATCTGGACGTTTCGGTGCAAGCTGGCGTTTCACATCGGCAGCCACGATCTCGTCGTTTTCCTCCTCAGTCATGTCGTATGGTAACTTGGGAGGAGCCTTCTTGACGCTTGGACCTGCTCTGGATTTCTTCGTTGTTGTACTGCTAGCCGCCGGAGCGGCGGCGGGTCTCTTCCGCCATTGCTGAGGCAGCGGAGGAGGCGGAGTCTGCTGAGGCGGCGGAGACAGCTGAGGCGGCGGAGGATTCTGCTGAGGGGCCTCCTCCGGCGGAGTCCGCTGACGCGGCGGAGGATTCTGATGAGGGGCCTCCTCCGGCGGAGTCCGCTGACGCGACGGAGACAGCTGAGGCGGCGGAGTGTGCTGACGTGGCGGAGACGACTGAGGCAGCGGAGGTAGAGCTGGACTGTGAGGAGTCTGCTGAGGGACCTCCTCCGGCTGAGTCTGCTGACACGGCGTCCATTGTGGAAGCACGATGTATTCCTTTCTCCATAGAATGGCAGTCCTTACGGCATCTACCAGATGAGTCTCCCCTTCACCTATAGGGTACTCAAGCTCCAGCCCCTCGAATCCGTTGGTAACTTCATCCACCCCGACAATAGCAAAGCCATCTGGAATCGGATTGCAGTGGAAAGTTCCATCAGGTCTAGGAGGTAAGACATAGCCGACCGCCACCTTCAAGGTTAGGTTGATGCATTTCGCCATTAGCTCACAATGTTCCCTCTCCGTGATATAATCCACGGGGTAGCGAGGAGCCGTGATATCAGGCCGAACGAGCTCCGTGGAAGCCACGCTGCTTTTCCGCTGAGATGGTGGGGTAGCTTCGTGGGCAGTATCGAATGAAGGATCTTCATGCTGCTGAGATGGTGGGTCGGTAGCTCGCTGACTGGTAAGTGCCTCTAGTTTCTTCTCCTGCAACGCTAATCTTTGTTCTACATTCTGCATCCGGTATGCTTCCTCTTTCTTCTTTCTCCCTCGGCTTCTATAACCAGTGCTGTCGGGAAACCCATGCACCCACGGAACGGAGCCTGCTGTGCCTCATGTTCGTCCAGGGTGTTCAGGATTCCCGAGGGCGCGTGACAGCACGTCCTTCTCTCTGTCGGGATGGAACCTCCCTTCCTGCACGTCCTTGATTGCTTCCTGAATCTTTGTGACGGGTGTTTCAAGTTGTTCTTTCATGTAAACACACTTCCCTGTTTCTGGGTCCAAAGTTCCCCCATGCCCGAAGAACCAAGTCCTTGCCCGTTCGGGCCAGTTCAATGTCGCTGGTTGGATCCCTTTAGCAAGCAGGTCGTTCTCAGCTTTGTCCCACGTAGGCCGGGAAACCTTGTAGCCACCTGACCCCGTAACATGGTGATACTGCTTCTTTGAAGCATTTAGCTTATTTGTCTGTGACCTGTTCTTAGCTTTCTCCGATTTCTTGTACGCCACAAATGCGGGCCAGTGATATTTTATCTTCGCATATTGACCGGTGAATTCTGGAGTCTCGTCTTTCTCAACAAACTGTTCGTTCAATCTTTTCTTCCAGTTCTTGAATTGTTCTGCCATCTTCTTAAGAGCCCATTTTTTGACTTTTCGCTGTATAACTGGGTTATTTGGATCCTCCTCTGGCGGTAGGCTGAAATTTATCGTGAGCAAGTTCCAAAGCTGATCTTTGCATCTATCGTCGACATAAGAAACTCCATCGTCCTTCTTCTTATTCCATTCTTGGATGCTGATCGGGACGCTGTCCCTAACAACAACTCCACACTGATGTATAAATCGGTCTTGGGTCCGCTTGGGAACAGTCGGTTTGCCATCTAGATCGACTTCTTCGATCGTGAACCTTTCATTCTCGCCCAACCTTTTCTTTGGGCCTCGTCTCCTTATAGAAGTTTGGCTCGATCCGGAGGGCTAAAAGAAGAAAGAAGTGTTAATATATGTACATACAAAACAATTAATGCATCTAGTCAGCAGAGGCTTAATTAATATATATACCTCGCCGGACTTTGCAACAGTTAAGGCTCCAACACTGGCGGAGCCGTCATCTTCTCTTCCCTCACCATCGGAGTCGTTGAGAAACTGTGAGGTCATGATATCATCATCTCCCTCGCGGATTATTTCCTCCAACGCCTTTTCTTGTTCTAAGTCTCTGTCGTGTTCCATAGTTTCTGCAAATATTACAACATGGCAATATACAACCATGAGAGATGGATTAGTGGCAAACATAGACCTAATCACAACAAGGAATCATATGCATATGAGCAATGGATTAGTGGATTATCGGGGTTATGTTTTAACGACCCCCTCCCCCCTCATGTCGAAGTTATACCGAAATTATCGGGGTTATGTTTTAACACGACCCCCCCCCCCCTCATGTCGAAGTCAATGAACAACATGAAAATTTGTAACTGATTGCTAAACTTTTATGCTTCATTTATATGAAGATCAATTATCCAATATAACTATGTTCGCGATATGAGGCATTGGACATTATCTAGAATCATATCTGATGAGTCGTCCTATCTTTCGGGAGAGGATACTTTGCGGACCGCCTCTCTCATGCCTGTCCGACATGCAAATCAAGTTATCGGGGTTATGTTTTAACGACCCCCCCCCTCTCATGTCGAAGTTACGACGATATTTGTACAAGATGAATACAAGATTTATACACAAGATGAATACAAGATAAATACAAGATTTATACACAAGATGAATACACAACTCAACAAATGAACCAACCATCATCCTATGAACAAAACTCAACATACGACAAATGGACACCTTTTGTCGAACAGCGGAGGGACGATCAGGGACCAACTCCACGGAGATGCAACACCACAACCTGTAATTCCACCGAGTGAAAAAAATTAGGCAAACCCAAGTATGCCACAGAATAGAATGGAAGATTTTAGTTTAAATGGACCTATAAAGATCATGGCAAATGGATGCACGGAACTCAAATGGTGATCAAAGCAATATGCAATGCAAATATGTCCATTATAGCTAGATACCAATTTGAAAGCAAGATTTGAACATGCTACAGAATTTCTACATGGCAACAAATGGCATGACATGAATGTACATGTAACACATGGCAAAACATGCTTACTGAACTAATTCAAATGACCCCTAGATCAATGGCAATCATCATGACAAGTTGACAAGTATTAACAGATTTTCAGACTTAGTGATATTTTCATGGCATGGCAGAAATGAATAGATAGCAAGTTTACAAGCTTGTAGCACTCACTACAGGTCCTAACATGGCATGAACTAAAATGTACCAGCAAGATGACATAAAAATGCTCCTACTTCATGTTCAAAGATTGCCCAAAAGATGCTTGCATTAAAACATACAAAAAAGACAAAATGAACTCTAATGCAAAAATTTTGTTCTTTGATTTGCAAAGGAGCTATATTCTCCCCAATTCTTTTGCACCCACAAAAATTACTCCATCTATTTGACAGTACCCACAACCCATTCCACCAAAAACATTTGGTTCCATAGTTCAAATTTTTCAAATTTCATTCAGTTCAAATTTGGACCAGATTCAAACTCCATGGTCAAAGCCCAATTTAAATTGCTCCAAAAATTCTGAAACTTTGCCAGACTCTCTTTTGTGCATCAACACCTCACCACAAAAATTCTCAAAAATTCCTAAAATTCCTAGAGCCCTCTGGCATTTCATCATACACTTGATGTGCACTGTAAAAAAAAATCAGAAAATTCAGAAAAAATTTTGTTCTTCAATTTGTTTTAGCAAGATCATTATCTAACATCCATCTAACATCCATCCATCTAACAACAGCAATGCAGCGGCGGCGGCGGCGGCAAGCAGAGCACGCAGCGGAGCAGTGGCAGCAGGGGAAGGGGGGAGCTGACTGGGGACGGCGCGCGATGGAGCTGGAGGGCCGGCGACGAGGGGAGCGGGCTCGGTGGCGGCGATGGCAAGAGGTCCGGCGACGAGGAGTGGCTCAGGGGCGGCGATGCTCGGGAAGGTCCGGCCGGCGACGAGGAGCGAGCGGGCTCGGGGACGACGTCGGGGCAGGGCTCGGGGACGGCGTCTGGGGCGGCGACGAGAAGCGGGCTCGGGGAGGCGACGGCGAGGTCCGGCAGCCTGGCGGCGTCGAGGTGGTCTTCGGCGCCGTCAGGGGAGAGGGAGATCGAAAACTACAGATGGCTTTTGGAAAATTTCCTAAGTGCTATTTATATACACAGAGTTTTAGTCCCGGTTGGTGGCACCAACCGGGACTAAAGGCCCCCCTTTAGTCCCGGTCCGAGCCACCAACCGGGACTAAAGGTGAATTTCACCAGCCCAAAGGGCGCGAAACCCAGGCCTTTAGTCCCGGTTGGTGGCTCGGACCGGGACTAAAGGGGGGCCTTTAGTCCCGGTCCGAGCCACCAACCGGGACTAAAGGGCTGGTCTTGGCACAGCCGAGGGGCGGTGGGAGTTTAGTCCCACCTCGCCAAGCGAGAGGAGATCGCACCGGTTTATATACGCGGCTGTGATCTCTCTCCCAAGCTCCTCTCTAAAGCAGGCAGTTAATTGCCTAACCTCTGCCCTGTTGGGCCTACTAGCCCCGCGGGCCTGCGTCCTGGCCCATATATAGTTGGGTTTCTAGTCGTATGCAGGCCATGGGCCTAGTAGGTGGGCATTTTTTTTTGCATATGTTATATCAATTTTTTGACCTTCTTCAAATCACATCCTAATTTTTATACATACTCACTTATGTGTAATACACATGATTATCAAATAATTTCAAAAATATATATGAAATTCTAAAAAATGCAAAACTTTCATATTCTTTCTGTGTTAATGAAAGAGATCATGCCTATTTTTGGTTTTAATTCTAAAGTTTTCTTTTAAACAGATGCATACATGCCTAGTTTTCATTTAATTCTTTTTGCTATTAAAATTTTTAACAAAAAATACTTTATGAAAATTTTAGTTGCATAAATTTTATATAATTTTAAGTTAATATTATTTTGATCATAACTAGAGTTTTATAAAAGCTTTTTAGTTGATTCTTTTTGCTATTGAAGAATATTGATAATCTTCATCATTTAACAGGATGCTTGAGTCAGTCTTCACTGTGAAGGGAGGAATTTCATAAAACTTTTCATAATCTTCTGACATGTCTGTCTTGTCCTCCACTCCCATGCCGAAAGTCCCCTCGACTTGACTGACATGACAACACCTCCAGGGATTAATTTCTCTCCCACGACTAATTAATTTACTGGGAGCAACCAACCGAGCAGGTGAACTCATCTTCCTCAGCTACTCTGCTGCTCTATAAAGATCTCCACCTGGTGCTCCAACCCACCCGTTTTCTCGCTGCAGTCTACACTACTTGCTCAAGGCCTGAAGCTAAGCGACGTGCAGGTGAGCATTGCGCCTCTCCCCAGTATAGCCATCAGATAGTGATAAATAGTTCTACCAAGTTATTTTTCATAGGTACCATTGCCGCAACATTTCGCATTGAAGGGCCAGCATCAGGTTTGTCAATATGTTTTATGTTATTTTTTATGTTATGGCAATTTTAATTTTTTGCATATGTTATGTCTTTTTATTTTTTATGTTATTTTTTTGGTTATGGCAATTTTAATTTTTTGCATATATTATGTTTTTTTATTTTTTATGTTATTTTTTGCATATGTTATGTCAATTTTATTTTTATTTTTTTATGTTATTTTTTGCATATGTTATGTCAATTTTATAGAGAGGAGCGGGCTTGAGGTAAAGTCGGAGGTATGTACCTCATTTTTATATAATTTTAAGTTAATATTATTTTGATCATAACTAGAGTTTTATAAAAGCTTTTTAGTTGATTCTTTTTGCTATTGAAGAATATTATAGTTTTGTTTTAGTTGATCATAACTAGAATTTTATATAACTTTATTCTTTGACACATCAGGTGGTGGTTTGTCAATATGTTTTTGAAAAAATTGAGCAACCAATCGGTGCTCAGAAGACATTCATATTTTGTTTGGACATAATTGCATTGATTAACTCCTCTGTATAATTAAAATACTAAAAGGATAGGAATAATTGAAATTTCATAACTTAATAAATAATTATTATAAAATCATGTTTCAAATGCCAAAATGCCCTAGCTAGCTCTTACAAAGATTCCCTTCGGTTTGTCCGAAGTGGCACTTTCCAGCTATAAGTCCGGAAACTCACACTAGAGAGAAAGTGATGGCGGTGAAGCCGGTCACATCCCAGAGTGGGATCTTGGGGTATAAAACTATTTTTTCGCGTGTGTCCCTTGCTTATTGCGCCGTAACCATGGATAATCTTCATCATTTAACAGGATGCTTGGGTCAGTCTTCACTCTGAAGGAAGAAATTTCATGAAACTTTTCATAATCTTCTGACATGTCTGTCTTGTCCTCCACTCCCACGATGTTTCTTTTCCCTGAAAGAACTATGTGGCGCTTTGGCTCATCGTATGATGTATTCGCTTCCTTATCTTTTCTTTTTCTCGGTTTGGTAGACATGTCCTTCACATAGAAAACCTGCGCCACATCATTGGCTAGGACGAATGGTTCGTCTGTGTACCCAAGATTGTTGAGATCCACTGTTGTCATTCCGTACTGCGGGTCT
Source organism: Elymus sibiricus (assembly GCA_039707655.1). NCBI lineage: Eukaryota > Viridiplantae > Streptophyta > Magnoliopsida > Poales > Poaceae > Elymus > Elymus sibiricus. The sequence continues at coordinate 470,372,565 of CM077666.1, forward strand.
ACCTGTACCCCGCCTCCTGACAGATTGACCCATTTGCACCGAAACAAAGGGACCTTAAAATCACGTCCATAGTCAAGTTCCAATATGTCCTCTATGTAACCATAATATGTGTCCTTTGCCCTCTTGGTGTTTGCTGCATCAAAGCGGACACCACTGTTTTGGTTGGTGCTCTTTTTATCTTGGGCGATCGTGTAAAATATATTCTCATTTATCTCGTACCCTTGGAAAATCAATACAGTCAAAGATGGTGTCCTGGCCAACAAGTACAGCTCATCTCCAACAGTGGTGTTACCCATGAGATGTGTTTGCAACCAACCGCCGAAAGTCCCCATGTGTTCACGTGTAATCCAGTCGTCAGACTGCTCCGGGTGTTTGGAGCGTAGAATATTCTTGTGTTCATTGATATACGGGGCCACCAAGGTAGAATTCTGTAGAACTGTGTAGTGTGCTTGCGCCCAAGAATGCCCGTCCCTACATATTATTGAGTTCGGTCCTAGCGTGCCTTTTCCACCCAGTCTCCCCTCATGCCGCGATTCAGGAACACCAATCAGCTTAAGGTCAGGAATAAAGTCAACACAAAACTCAATGACCTCCTTTGTTTGATGGCCCGTGGAGATGCTTCCTTCTGGCCTAGCACGGTTATGAACATATTTCTTTAAGACTCCCATGAACCTCTCAAAGGGGAACATATTGTGTAGAAATACAGGACCCAGAATTGCAATCTCGTCGACTAGGTGAACTAGGACGTGCGTCATAATATTGAAGAAGGATGGTGGGAACACCAACTCGAAACTGACAAGACATTGGACCAAATCATTCTGTAACCTTGGTAGGATTTCTGGATCGATTACCTTCTGAGAAATTGCATTGAGGAATGCACATAGCTTCACAATGGCTAATCGAACATTTTCTGGTAGAAGCCCCCTCAATGCAACCGGAAGCAGTTGCGTCATAATCACGTGGCAGTCATGAGACTTTAGGTTCTGGAATTTTTTCTCTGCCATATTTATTATTCCCTTTATATTCGACGAGAAGCCAGACGGGACCTTGATACTGAGCAGGCATTCAAAAAAGATTTCCTTCTCTGCTTTGGTAAGAGCGTAGCTGGCAGGACCTTCATACTGCTTTGGATGCATGCCGTCTTTTTCGTTCATACGTTGCTGGTTCTCCCGTGCTTCCGGTGTATCTTTGGTCTTCCCATACACGCCCAAGAAGCCTAGCAGGTTCACGCAAAGATTCGTCGTCACGTGCATCACGTCGATTGCAGAACGGACCTCTAGGTCTTTCCAATAGGGTAGGTCCCAAATATAGATTTCTTCTTCCACATGGGTGCGTGTCCGTCAGCTTCATTCGTAACAGATTGTCCGCCAGGACCCTTTCCAAAGATTACTTGTAAATCCTTGACCATATCAAGTATATCATCAACAGTACGGATGACAGGCTTCTTCCGGTGATCTGCCTCACCTTTGAAATGCTTGCCTTTCTTTCTTAAGGCATGCTTGGTCGGAAGAAATCGATGATGTCCCAGGTACACATTCTTCTTACATTTATCCAAATATATACTTTCGGTCTCATCTAAACAGTGCGTGAATGCGTGGTATTCCTTGTTTGTCTATCCTGAAAGGTTACTAAGAGCAGGCCAATCATTGATGGTTACAAAAAGCAACGCTCGTAGGTCAAATTCCTGTTGTTTGTGCTCATCCCACACACGTACACCTTTTATGCCCCACAGCTGTAAAAGTTCTTCAACTAATGGCCTTAGTTACACATCAATGCCGTTGCCGGGTTGCTTAGGGCCTTGGATGAGCACTGGCATCATAATGAACTTCCGCTTCATGCACAACCAAGGAGGAAGGTTATAGATACATAGAGTCACAGGCCAGGTGCTATGATTGCTGCTCTGCTCCCCAAAAGGATTAATGCCATCTGCACTTAAACCAAACCATAAGTTCCTTGCGTCACCTGCAAAGTCCGGCCACTTTCTCTCGATTTTTCTCCACTGCGACCCATCAGCGGGTACTCTCAACTTCCCGTCTTTCTTACGGTCTTCTTTGTGCCATCGCAACAACTTGGCATGCTCTTTGTTTCTGAACAGACGTTTCAACCGTGGTATTATAGGAGCATACCACATCACCTTGGCAGGAACCCTCTTCCTGGGGCGCTCGCCCTCAACATCACCAGGGTCATCTCATCTGATCTTATACCGCAATGCACCGCATACCGGGCATGCATTCAAATTCTCGTACTCCTCACCGTGGTAGAGGATGCAGTCATTAGGGCATGCATGTATCTTCTGCACCTCTAATCCTAGAGGGCAGAGAACCTTCTTTGCTTCGTACGTACTGTCAGGCAATTCGTTATCCTTTGGAAGCTTCTTCTTTATTATTTTCAGTAGCTTCTCAAATCCCTTGTCAGATACACCATTCTCTGCCTTCTATTGCAGCAATTCCAGTGCGGTACCGAGCTTTGTGTTGCCATCTTCGCAATTTGGGTACAACCCTTTTTTGTGATCCTCTAACATGCGATCGAATTTCAACTTCTCCCTTTCACTTTCACATCCTCTCTGTGCATCAACAATGACCCGGCGAAGATCATCATCGGGCACATCTGGTGCCTCTTGATCTTCAGATTTCCCCGTTGCAGTATCACCGTATTCCGGGAACATAGGATAGTTATCATCATCCTCTTCTTCTTCGTTGTCTTCCATCATAACCCCTCTTTCTCCGTGCTTGGTCCAAACATTATAGTGTGGCATGAAACCGTTCTTAAGCAGGTGGAAGTGAAGGGTTTCCGCGTCAGAGTAATCCTTCGTATTCTCACAGACAGTACATGGACAATACATAAAACCATTCTGCTTGTTTGCCTCAGCCACATAGAGAAAATTATGCAGGCCCGTAATGTAGTCGGAGGTGCGTCGGTCACCGTACATCCATTGCCGGTTCATCTGCGTGCATTATATAATTAAGTATATCAAAAACCATTACAGAACATCATGAATAGAGAAATGACCAAATTAATACAAGTTCATCATCACATTAAAACCAAAGTACAGTAGTGATCAAATGTTATTACTGAAAGAATAAATACATAAAGTTCATACATAGTTCTCATAGAACAACATACAGCTCTCTAGAGCGTTGTGGCACCCCGGCTCAGAGAACCGGTTTACCAGTGTTTCCAGCCCAAAGATCATGTCTTCTGAAAACACACAACAACTTGGAACAGAACATAACTGAACTTTATTAAAATATCTCGAGTACAAGCTCATAATTTACATCGATAGCGAGGCCAGAAGCACTGCACGTGCTGAAAACAATATCTACATTATTTATGGAACATAGCAGGGCCTCGATACTACTGGGAAGTCTACGGCGTAGCGGAACATAGCGTGGGAAACTCCATCCACAGGGACACTGCTGTGGACACGGCCTAGTTAGCGTAGCACGAACCCTCGGGACCTCCGTCCTCGGCTTCTCCTGCATCTGGCATGATACGCCAGGTGAGTACTTGGAATGTACTCGCAAGCTCATGGCAACCAAAACAATGCAGAAAACAATAGCATGGCAATTAACAAGTTAAAAGATTAGGTTGCTCACTTACTGGTACCCAGTACCAACTTACTCTTATCTGGGTTGTCCCACAACCCTCGGAATGCTCACAATTCACAGAGCACTTCCGAACATAAGACAAGTTCTTCCATCATTATTATCCTTATGGTTGACCATCCTAGAGAGGCCTAAACGGACTGTCCAATACCGTGGACACGGCTATTCGAATATGTTTTACACTCTGCAGAGGTTGCGCACTTTACCCACACCATGGAGTACCTGGCCTCGTGATCCCATTCGGGTGGACCGGTGGTGCTCCAACGAAACCTGCCTGACCCGTGACCCCTCTATCGTACCACCGACAATCATACCCTCCCAGGGTCATGTCCTGGGTGGCCCCTGTGTCACCCCGTGACACCTGCCACCGTCGTGGCCACTAACTGTCCCAAACGGGGACGCCGGCAAAATAACTCAACTGGGCTCACAGGATTATCGTTGTCTACCTGATCAGGGCAGCACGCATGCATAACCCTCCCTAGTTTGGTGGTACCGATAAAAGAGCACAAAGCCAGACCAAGTTAAGGCCGTCCCATACCGGCAAATGTGGCTGCACGGAAAAGTCCGGGTAGGTGGCTCTTGATCAACCAACTAAGTTTAGTGTTGTCAAGAATTTAACCAGTAGGAATATTTATCAGGAACAATTTAATATGACAGTAGCTAAGCAATTAAATAATTTACTAGGAATTTAGCACATAATAAAATAATGCATGAAATTCAATTAAATAACCAACACTATTGAAATGCTTCATGCAATGGGTGACATGGCTTGCCTTGCTCTGTTGGGTTGTCCACAAACTCCTGGGCTTCAAATCCAAAGTTATTTCCTTCTGAAAATATTTTTTAAAAGCAATTGAAAATGTCACATGCTACTGTTTTGTGCACCAGAAATTCTGTGAACATGGGAAAAATACCAAATTTGGCCAGAAAATAGAGGAGCTCAAGACAAACCAGATGCAAAAAGAATCAATTGATTTGGACTTATGGTTTAAAAGTTATGGCTGGTCAAAGTTCTGGTCAAAATCTGGAATTAGACAGAAAATAGAAAATCTCTCAGGGGGCCACGTCGAAGGCATAAAGTGGAGGGGCGCCTCCACTTACCGATTCGGCGTGTCGCTGACTGGCGGGCCCCAGCCGTCAGATTTAAAAGGGGAAGGGAGGGAACAGAGAGAGGCGGGGCTCCGGCGACGGTCGCCGGCGATGCAGACGGCGACGAGGTCCAGCGACTGCGGGAATCGATCGAGCGCTTCGAGACGAACACGCACGTACCCGTGGGTTGGCGAACGGTGGCCGGACGACGTCGTCCCCTTCCTCTCCGGCGGCGGCAGCTCTCGGGGGTCGTCGGAGACGGCGACTCCGGCAGCGGTTCGACCGGGCAAGGGCTTGGGCGTGACCAGGAGGATGAGCTGAGCTCGATGGAGGAGTCGGTGGAGGCTGGGAGAGAGTGAATCGGCGGGGAGACAGAACTCGGGTGGCGGCGGATCTCCGGCGAGGTTCGAGGCCAGAGGGCCTCTCGGCCGTGGCTCGCTGCTCGGGAGGACGATTGGGAGGAGGAAGAGTGGGGTGAGGAGCTCTAGAGAGGCCGGGGAGGGGTTTATATAGCAGGAGGCGAGCTCGGGCGAGCTCTCTGGAATGGCCGGGACTCGGGCCACGTCGCCGGCGATGGTACGCCGCGCTGGCTGGCACGACGCGGGCGACGAGACGGGAGCTTGCAGGGGGAGTTAAGGCGGCCAGTGGCGGGTAGTGGAGGAAGAAGACGCGCCGCACACCACAGTGCAGCCACGGGCGGCACAGTGCCCGGGTGCCGTGGCGGCCGTCGAGGGCGATTCCGGCGAGGAGAAGGATCGGGAGAGAGCTACGTGGATGGCATCGACGATGTCGGCACTCCCAGACATGAAATGGCAGCACGGGGCCTCTGGAATGACCTCGGCCGTCGCCGGCGAGGTGCAGAGCACGCGTACTGGCATGCCAGTACCGTGCTCACCACGGGAAGTGATGTCTCGAGGCCGTCCAAGTCCAGCGCACCATGTCTGGGGTGTTCTCTTTTGGTCACTTAGTGCCTCTGCATGCTTGGTTTGGCTAGGTTCACTCTGCTGTGAAGTGTAGCTTCAGCTACAGTTTCTGACAGCAAAATTGAGAGGGATCTAGAGAAGACATGAGCTGGGAATGGAGCCAAAGGAGATGTCTGGGAGGATCTATGTTGGAAGGACTCCAATCTGGCCAAGTTTGAAAGGATTTCATCAAGAATTGAATATAGTTCATGTACAAGTGCTGTACTGAACCAGAAACAGAGATGAGCTTGATGCACTCATCTGGTTGATCTGCTGGGGCTGAAATTTGGTGTGGCAGGGTTATATGGTGAGGAGAAGATGCCATAAAAATTTCAGCTCAATTGGATACCTCTAGCTGGTACTTCGTTCACAGAGGTTCCATCTGAACAGAAACTTGGCAGAATATTGGTGATGAAAATTTGTACTGGACAAGATGATATTTTTGGATATTGTGGAAAGATAGATTCCCTAATATCTCAGGGAATTTTCTGGGAATTAATTGAGTAGGGAAAGTATGAGCTCCTTCACAAATGGCCAGTACTGTCTAGAGAGCAAATGGAGTTTTCTGGACTAAACTTTGTACTGGACCATGAAATGTTTTTGAAGATTGTGGGAGTAGATGATGACAAGAAGGTCTGGGATTAATTTGGGATTTTTATGATCACCAGAACTATAGGTCGCTTTGTAACCCATAGTGATGACAGATTTTCCCAAAGGAAGAAAATGAATAATTGGGAAGGATAAAGAATTGGAAATTGATCCAGAGGGTGAGTGACAAAGTTTTGGCAAGATGCTGAGGGCTTTGGATCACTGAGAGGAATTCATAAGTCCAAAGTCAACTGAAAAGGTTCAAAATCCATCCAAATTGCAAATAAAGCCAGAAAGATTTCGAAAAGAAAAAGTTGCCAAAAACCAGGGTGTCACAAGCATCTAATTAAAACATACATTGAAACTAACGTACAACTATGTAAAACATTTAAATGCAACAACAAATGCGATCAAAATCGCAACTCAGGTAACAATTGATCCAACAGCATAATGATACCAAGCCTCATTATCAATGGCATATTTTCTAATCTTTCTAATCTTCAAGCGCATTGCATCCATCTGGATCTTGTGTAGATCGACGACATCGGCAACATGCAACTCCAATTTCATCTTCTCTTCTTCAACTCTTTTCAATTTTTTTTCAAATAATTGTTTTCTTTTTCAACTAAATTTAACCTCTCGACAAGAGGGTCGGTTGGAATTTCTGGTTCACATACCTCCTAGATAAAAACATCTATGTCAAGTTGGTCGGCATAATTGTCATAAACACTAAATGAAACATATAGTTATAAAAGATAATATACCACATCCGAATCATAGACCGGACGAGAGCCGACGGGGGCAGATACCAAAACCATGGCACTATATAATAACAAACAATAATACAAGTAAGAAAATTATACAAGTAGCTATATAAATCATACACATGTGCAAATTAAGAAGTTAATTTGAGCTCAAATTATGCATCTAAATCAAATAAACTCACACATACACTCCTCCACTAAAACCCACAAACCATACTACTTCTAGAGCATTTGAAATGAGCTAAACTAGCAGTGAGAGATGAAAGGATGAAGTTGCTAACATTTTTAGAACACTTGGATAGTTGGTGCACCGCCAAACCTTGACAAATCTTGGGGAAAATGGAGTTTGGAGGTAGAGCTTAGAGAGGAGAAAGCTTAAGTGTGGCTCGGGCATTTCATCAAACACCTCATGTGCATAGGAGGTGAGAACAGAGTAGCACACACCTCCCACACGCCGGGCGGCCAAAAAACAGAGGAGTGAGCGCGCAGGGACGAGCATATATATAGGCATCTTTTTAGTCCGGTTGGTGTCTAGAACCGGGACTGAAGACTGACCTTTAGTCCCAGTTCCAGACACCAACCGGGACTAAAGGGTTGCGCCAGGAGCGAGGCTCTTTAGTCCCGGTTGGTGGCTGGAACCGGGACTAAAGGTCCCAGCCGAACCGGGACTGGTGCCTGCCGAGGCCCGGCCGGCGTCCTGGCCGCTCGAACCGGGACTGATGCACGCATTAGTCCCGGTTCGTAAGTCGACCAGGACTGTTGCTCTGATCTGGCAAAAACCAATGCCCTATTTTCTACTAGTGAAATGGAGTATAAACCACCTTGTTTTCCATTGCTGTAATTAGTGAGTGCCGTCCCAGTCCCAGTTGCACGCATGGTCGACACGCAACGCCTGCCTTTCCTTGTTCACCCCTTTCACATCCATCACTCTATCAAGCCATCTTTTCTTTTCTTTCTCTTTCCCTGCATGTGCGTGGAGAATATCTTCTCCTTTCTCAACGATTTCATCCATTGATATTCCCTTCTGTATCTTGGTTGTATCCTATCCAGTTGATCAAACACAAACCAGCATGTACCCAGATGCATACTATAGAACGATGCAAAAAATACTAGTACCATATAGCATCAAATTCCTCTTCAGTCACTAACAACTGACCAGGCGGACTCGATAAATCTTGGCATCGTCATATCAGTTAAAATAGCTGTGACACACACGCAAGGATTCATGTTGTTTATACAAGGATCAATAATGAGTGCACTTAATTATTTAAGACAAATAAATAATACTAACAACAAAATTGTCAATAAGGCCAGGGTTCCACCCAACAATTACTTGATAGAAAACCAGCAGCGGAGTATTCCTGACCTCAAGAGTCAAGAGACAGTTTACCCGCAAAAAAAAAAAAAAAGAGTCAAGAGACAGTTTGGTTATCAACCATGCATCCTGCACCGCCAACTTCATACTGAAGCAACAACCACAAACATTTTGAATAAGACGCCACGATAAATTTCGTCCTTGCAAGCAGAATATTTCCTCTTCTGTATCGTATACTTCGCCACAAAACCCATCTTTCTTTACAAGTTCTGTCATCGCCTCATTTTCATGAGCTTTTATTCCTTTTTTTGGATTACTGAGTATTCCAAAGCTTTTGGACGGCAGACATCGGCAGGCTTACCGTCACCAGACGACACACCATCTTCTGTGTTCTTCAGCTTCGATGTGTGGCTGGCGTTAGGCCGCTAAAAGCGCCCCAAGCTCCTGGCTGACAAACAGGATTGTTGACGGATGATTGTATTTGTTCCATGTATACATGTACATGTATTAGGTGTAGTTGTCCCGCTTGTCTTCCAAGTCTGTATTCTGTAATTAGGGTACTAGCCGTGGACGGAACTATCCCTGTACGTGTTATATATTGACACCTATGAGATGAATACAATTATCTTGCACCAAATATTTCTTCTACATGGTATCAGCCTAAACCCACGATCTCTAACCTAGCCGCCGCGCCGCCGCAGCCGCTCCCCCGAGCCGCCGCCGCCGCTGCGCCGCTACACCTCCTCGCGAGTTGCCCCGCCCGCTCGCTGCGCCCGCACCGCTCGCGCGCGCGAGCCCGCCGATCGCTGCATAGCTAGCTAGCTGGTGTCGCTCGCGCTGCATAGCTAGCTTAGCTGCTGCCGATCGCTAGCGCTGCATAGCTAGCTAGCTAGCTTTGCAAGCTGCTGCCTAGCCGCTGCCTCTAACCACTGCTCGCTGCTTGCCGCCGCCGCCGCTCCCGTCTCGAGCCGCCGCCGCCGCACTCTAGTCTTCTATTGACCGCCGCCGCCGCTGCTCCTGCCGCCGCCGCCGCTGTCCCATCCGCTACCTCCGCTGCCGACTGCCGTCTCTGCTCCGCTCTTCTGAGCCGCCGCCACAGCCACCCTAACCCTAGCCGCCATGGACTTCTCCGGGTCCGGCTCCTCCTCCCTCTCTGATGGAAACTCCAACCCCTTCGCCGGTCCCGATCCGGTGACCATCCGCGCCCCGGACCATAGTCGTCCGCACATGCGGGGCGGCCGTCACGGCCAGCAGCACGCCACCGCCACCGCCCCGCACCTGACAGGCCACCAAGCCTTCTTCGCGGCGCCGGCGCAGCCGCCACATGGCTGGTATATGGACACCGGGGCGACTGCCCACATGTCTTCCCATCTCGGTAACCTTCACACTTCCTATCCCACTAACAACTCCACTCGCATTACCGTCGGTGATGGTTCATCTCTTCCCATAACACATGTTGGACATGCTTCGTTTCCATCTTCATCTATGCCATTATCTTTGTCTAACATACTTGTTTCTCCTGCACTCATCAAGAATCTTGTTTCCGTTAGATGTTTTACTCGTGAAAATCCTGTCACCGTTGAATTTGACGAGCTTGGCTTTTCTGTCAAAGACGCTCGTACCCGGATGATTCTTCATCGATGTGACAGCCCCGATGAGCTCTACCCGGTTCATCCATCCTCTCCCACCACCACCCGCCCCGTCGCTTTCTCCGCCAGTGTGGATCTTTGGCACGCTCGTTTGGGTCATCCCAACCCAGCCACTCTTCGTCATATTCTTAAGAGTTTTTCTTTCACGAGTAGTAAGATCGAAAATCACACTTGTCATGCATGCCGTGTTGGCAAACATGTTCGTCTTCCCTTTAGTGAGTCATCCACCATTGCATCCTATCCGTTTCAGTTAATTCATAGCGATGTGTGGACTTCTCCTGTTGCAAGTAATACGGGCTATCTTTATTATCTTGTCATTCTAGATGATTATTCTCACTATGTGTGGACTTTTCCGTTACGACGAAAATCTGATGTTTTACCCACCCTCACAGCCTTTTACTCATATGTCAGCACTCAGTTTGGTCGCCCCATTCATGCCCTACAGACTGACAATGGGAAAGAGTTTGATAATCTTGCCGTTCACACCTTACTTGCCACACATGGTACGATTTTTCGTCTTACTTGCCCCTATACTTCGCAACAAAACGGGCGTGCCGAGCGTGTTCTTCGCACTCTTAACGATTGCGTTCGCACACTTCTTTTTCACGCTAATGTGCCGCCTCGTTTCTCGCCAGATACTCTCGCCACTGCATCTCTTCTTCTTAATATCCGACCATGTCGGACTCGTTGGAACTATGCACCACATCATCTCCTATATGGCACTCCACCGTCCTACGATGAGCTTCGAGTTTTTGGGTGCCTTTGCTACCCTAGCATCGCCTCTACCACCCCCCATAAGCTCGCTCTGCGCTCGCTCGCATGCATCTTCCTCGGATACCCGGCCAACACGAAGGGCTACCGGTGCTATGATCCCGTCTCTCACCGTGTGATCACCTCGAGACATGTTTACTTTGATGAACGGGTATTTCCGTTTCAGCAGGTCTCTCCGGGTGTCACTTCGTCATCCCCATCCGGCTCATCGCCAGGCGCCCTGGACGTTCCGGACCCTTCTCGGAGGTATCGTGGGGGTCCCCCGCGCTCGGCCCTTGGGCCGCCCCCTGGCTTCCCGGCACGGGCGCCCCCTCCGGATGCGGCTGCTTTAGTCGCCGGCTCGCTGCCCGCCTCGCTCCATGTGGCTGGAGGTTCAGGCGCCGGCTCACTGCCCGCCTCGCCCCATGTGGCTGGAGGTTCGGGCGCCGGCTCTCTGCCCGCCTCGCCCCCTGCGGCTGGAGGCTCGGGTGGCACCACGGGCGCCAGCTTAAAGCCTGCCTCGCCGGCTCCTTCGTCGGCCACGCCGGCTTCTATGTCGGCCTCTACGCCGGTGGCCTCGCCGGCGGCTCCTTCGCCGGCCACGTCGGGTACTGTCGGGGATATTCCCCACGACCAAGACCCGGCTCATAAGGATAAGCCGCCCTAAGGCTTAAGTCATTTCTGGGTTTAAGTCGCCCTGACGTTAAGTCATCTCTGGGCTTAAGCAGCCCTGTTAAGTCATCTCAGATCGTAACCCGACAGATTGTAAGCCGTCAGATTGTAAGCCGGCAGATTGTAAGCCGGCAGATTGTAACCCGGCAGATTGTAAGCCGGTAGATTGTAAGCCGGCAGACAGTTATGACCCGGCAGACAGTTATGACCCGGCAGACGCATGGAGTCACGGAGATGAGTCCTGAAGATGAGTCCCTGAAGATAAGTCCCGGAGATGAGTCCCTGAAGATAAGTCCCGGAGATGAGTCCCTGAAGATGAGTCTTGAAGATAAGCCCGGCTGTAAGAAGCCCACGTTGAGAAACCCACGGTGAGAAGCCCGTGATGGGAAGTCAGAATAGGTTAAGTCCTAATCCTACTAGGACTCTACATGTAACCCGCCCCTTCAACTTATATAAGGAGGGGCAGGGCACCCCAAGAGGGGCAAGTTTTTCTAGACGTCTCAATAGACAGGTCTTAGACATCAAGTCTTAGACAAGATAAAAGTAGATGCTCTCGAGATAGAGGGAGTGAAACCTTGCCCTTGTAACCGAGACCGTCATCATCATCAATATCAATCAAGCAGGATGTAGGCTTTTACCTCCACCGTGAGGGGCCGAACCTGGGTAAAACACGCGTCTCTCGTCCCACTCAACCCCGTTCAAGCTACCACTTAATTGCGTTGGCCTCACGACTAAGTCCTCACACTAGGACATCTGCCGTGACAAAACCACGACAGTTGGCGCCCACCGTGGGGCCACGCACGGTGGTGTTGAGTTCTTGGAGGGATTTCTCCTAGGGATTGAAAAGTTTGCGATTTTTTGGGTGAAGAAAGATTCAGCATGGAAGGATTCACATCAACTACAAGTTCATTAGTCAAGATCAAAGAAGTTTTCGACAGCGGAAGATACAAAATTGAGTTCAAGTAAAAATTAGGGTTGCGATTTTTTGTTCGCCGCCGTCCTGTGATTTGCTCGATTGTTGTCAAGTCGCCAAGATCAAAGGCCGTACTGCAATTATACATTCAAAGAGGCCTCCTGTTACGGTATCCATTGACCGGATCAAAAAGAAGGAAAGGACTCAGACAAAGCTCAATCAACCACGACCCGGACTCTGCTTCGTTGCCGAGTCACCCGCAGCGCGCAAGCCGCCGTCGAGCCGCCTCCTCTACGGCGGGTCAGCGCCAAGCCGCGCCTGGCCTCGCCTCCGAATCGCCCCGGCCGGGTCACCGCCACCGTGGCCAGCTACGACCCACGTCCGAGCCGCCCTGGCCGTGCTCCGTCCCCGTCGTGGCCGAGCCGCCGCCCCGAGCGCGCCCCGCCGGCCTTTGCCTTGCCGGACTTCATCATCGTTGCTCGGCCTCTGTTTCCGAGTTGGACTCCGCCTCTCAGCAAGCCGCCTCCGAGTCGCCGGCAGTGCGTCGAGTCGCCTCGCCGTTAGCCGCCAAGCTGACTCCGGGCCATCTGCGCCAAACCGGCCTGCCTTCGCCACGAGCCGTCTGCGCTGGCCGTCTTCAACTCGGCCGCTACAAGCCGCCGCCTTGTCTCGAGCGGGCCGGACCGCGACCCGGCCACAGACGCCGCCAGCGAGCCACCGCGGATTCAAGCCGCCACTTCGTGATCCGCCCGTGCCGCCGTCGCTTCAAACCCGCTCCTGCCGCTGTGGCCTTGAGCCGACGTCACCTTCCCGCGTCAACCCTGCCTGCTCCGCTCCCTCGAGCTGGCCCCGTCTTCGTCACCGCAAGTCGCCAAGAGCCTCCCAACGCCTTCAGTCGTGACCCGCCACGCTTCCAACCCGCCGTGCCGGGCCCTGTGCCGCAAGTCACCTCGCCGTCCGCCTTGGGCCGACCCGGCCTCCGCTTCTATTGAAAGTCGTCGCCGTCCTCGCCGGCATCGCCACCCGCCTCTGTCCGCGCACGACCACGGCCTCGAGCCCGGCCTCGTCTCCCTGAGCCGCCGTACTCCGCCTTGCAAGTCGCCGCCAAGCCGTCGTCATGACCTCAGAGCCACCCACTTCCATCTCGCCGTCGCCCCCACACGGTTTTGCCTCTGAAGCCGCTGCGCCCTTGTTGGCTGCCGTCTAAAAAAGGGGAGGCGTTGGAGCCCATGAGAAAGAAAAAAGAGGCCTTTATAGAGCTCACAGGAGGAAATGAGATAGAGCTGATCGTCAGAGTTTGCTGTTTGCACCGGATGAGCCGTCTTATTACCAGGTTATGTACGGACGCTACATCCGGATCATTTGTCATCAGAAAAGACAGGTGATATTCATCTAAGCCTATTTTATTAGCACATATTGTTTTCGTCCAAGAACGATCACTTTGGTCTGTATATTTTTATATGCAGGACAATTATTCGTTATAAAAATGGGTTATACCGCGGGTACGGAGCACGCGGTAGCAACATGCTGCACCAGAGTTCATCAGGGCCACGCTATTCGACGGACGTGCGCAAGCCGCCGCCCCCGCGGCTCGGACTACATCGACTCACCGGGACCGCGCCTGCTCGCTGCTTTATGGACGAGCGCAACTCGGTCTATGTCAACTCGCTGGGACCGCGCCCGCGGTCGACTCGCCCGACTGTGCAAAGCTTACAACCCTCTGGCTGATTCATCTGTCCGCGCCCGCTGCCAACTTGCACGTATCCGCGCCGCTTCCGACACCGCGGCCATCTCTGCCGACCGCCCCCGCGGTCCGGTCTACATCAACACGTCGGAGCCGCACCCGTCTGCATGAGCTACTTATTGAGTGCAAGCAAGTCACCGCTCCGGTGGCCCGGTTTATTCCAACAACTCTGGAGCAAATCATCAGCCTCCACCGGATGGTTCAATGGACAGGCGCACAAGTCGCCCCACTGCGGTTTTGGTTAACTACAAACAACCAGCCGGAACGAACTGTCGGCCGGGGTTGCTGACACAATTCATACGGGATCATTTATAACCCTCCGCGATCGGCTTCAACCTTCCGCGGATTCACATCGTGTTATCAACGCTAAGGATATACAATGAGTGTCGTGAAGATCATCAACTCGCCACCTCACTTCCAGCTTCAGCACATTTCAGCATTCCGCTGTTCAACTTTATGCCGGTTTATATCACGGTCAAGTATGGAGGATCTCAAGCCAACTCCTCGAGTCGTCTTAAGACTCGGGGGCTACACGGACATGACTCAGCAAATTTTGCCAGTTTCAGCAAATTCAAAAACCCCGGGTCATTGGAAGGAAAATAACCCGGTCTCGGGGGCTACTGCCACATTGGTGAAAGTTTAAAGGCTGTCAGAAAATTTTCAGCTGAAAAAGTGCCGAGCAATCTGAGAGTTCTGGCTCAAAAGAAGGATTCCGGATTATCAGAAAAGGTTCTGGTTTAAAATCCGGCTCAAGAGAAGTCTGTCTCTCACAAAGTTTTGAGATCTTGATATCCGGCTCAACATCCGGTTCAAAAGGAATTCATCTCTCGCAAGTTCGAGTTTTCAGAAAATTAAAGGTTGCCAAAGAGAACTAGCTGCTATGATGCGCAGTTCAAACATGGGTGTCCTGCCTTATCGGCTGATCACATTATGGGTCACTTGGGGGCTTCCTGCTCAATGAGTATAGCTATCTTACCCTCTTGATCGGCTTCCACGCCATATTATGGGTCACTTGGGGGCTTCCTACTCAACGAGTATAGCTTTCATACCCACTTGACCGGCTTCCATGCCATATCTGGGTTAAACCTGCCTGTTTGCAACTTGCCACTCCACAAGGTGACCCACCGTACTCTTGACAGTCAATCTTTTTTAAGACCCTGAACTTGTCAAGGTTAAAACGGCGGCATTTGTCACGTGAGGGCCGGCTTACAGAGAGCTAGGATAAACTCACCTGTCTGCTGTAGTCTCTCCGCTATGTGGCCCGTTCGTACTCTTAACAGTCAATCTTTTCAATAAGACCCTAAACTGGTTAAGGTTAAAACGACGGATTTATGTCACGTGAGAGCCAGCTTACGGGATGAACGGCTTTCATGCCAAGCTTCTTTAAAGCAAACTTGAGTTTTTCAAAAAACAAGACAAGAGCTGGTCTCTTATTAGTCGTGCCTTCAAAGCCGACATTTTTTATACTCTGTTATCATACACATACATCATCATACCATGCATCATATATGCATGGATATCCTGGTTTATATTGCAGGAGCCGATTTTCAAACCGAATTATATTATTCAAATCTTTAATAGCCAATATGGCTGAATTTTCATTATGGTTATCATAACCAATATTGAATGATTAAGGTTTTCAAAGCCCCTTCAGAGTAATGGCTATTATTCCTTCATCCAAAAATACCAGCTCACAGCAGAGAGCATGGTTCAATATTGATATGCAAGGCATTCAGCAACATCATCAGCACAGTGGATATGATTTTATGGAATAGTCCCGAGTCGCTGCAGGCATACGACCCGGTACTTGGGGGCTACATTATTCAAATCAAAATTACATCAAGTATGCAAGTCCCATGTCACTGCAAGCATGCACCATGGCACTTGGGGGCTAATGCAAGTTGCTTTTCAAGACATCACATTATCAACAGACCCGGTTATTTCAATGAGATGAGCCGGCCCTCTATCATTTTCTAAGTCCCAGCCCAGTATTATCTTACTGAGCCGGCCCTTGGGGGCTACACATTGTTCCTCAAGTCTGTATAATCAGATCTGCAAAAGTCCTTGTTCATTATTGCATAATGACCCGTCCCTTGGGGGCTACACTGACTGAAGTATTATGAGCATAATGCAATTACAAGTCCCAGGTTGCTGCAGGCAAGACAACCCGGTACTTGGGGGCTACATATGTGGAACATTCAACTTATGACTGGTGACTCAGACGAACAATCCAGATTTCTCTAGAGTTGCAATATTTATATTGAAGCAAGTCTTAAAGCTATCACTATGTTCACCTCTTAAGACTTGGGGGCTACAGGTAATATGGATATGAGGAAGGTATGCCTTCAAATTCTCAGTTATGAGTGAACCAGGTCTCATATTTTTTGATGAAGAAGTTTGCAAAGGTTATCTCCTCCGGGTTATTCAGACAACTTAAACATCATATGGATGTTTCATTGAAGTCTGAAATATTGAAAATTGGCACAACATCAGACGAATTTTATCAAGCCAAGGCAGTTGAAGATAATAAGGGTTATTTTTTCTCCAAGGAGCCAGCGTCAGTTATTGATATGACAGAGTTTCAGAATTTTCAGGAGCTGGTCAACTGGTCTTTTTGAGTGAGCCGGTCCCTTTACATATTCTTATTTCAAGAGTTTAGCATGAATAAATTCAAAGCTAAAAACTGTGGGCTAATGTCGGGGATATTCCCCACGACCAAGACCCGGCTCATAAGGATAAGCCGCCCTAAGGCTTAAGTCATTTCTGGGTTTAAGTCGCCCTGACGTTAAGTCATCTCTGGGCTTAAGCAGCCCTGTTAAGTCATCTCAGATCGTAACCCGACAGATTGTAAGCCGTTAGATTGTAAGCCGGCAGATTGTAAGCCGGCAGATTGTAAGCCGGTAGATTGTAAGCCGGCAGACAGTTATGACCCGGCAGACAGTTATGACCCGGCAGACAGTTATGACCCGGCAGACGCATGGAGTCACGGAGATGAGTCCTTGGAGATGAGTCCTGAAGATGAGTCCCTGAAGATAAGTCCCGGAGATGAGTCCCTGAAGATAAGTCCCGGAGATGAGTCCCTGAAGATGAGTCCCGGAGATGAGTCCCTGAAGATGAGTCTTGAAGATAAGCCCGGCTGTAAGAAGCCCACGTTGAGAAACCCACGGTGAGAAGCCCGTGATGGGAAGTCAGAATAGGTTAAGTCCTAATCCTACTAGGACTCTACATGTAACCCGCCCCTTCAACTTATATAAGGAGGGGCAGGGCACCCCAAGAGGGGCAAGTTTTTCTAGACGTCTCAATAGACAGGTCTTAGACATCAAGTCTTAGACAAGATAAAAGTAGATGCTCTCGAGATAGAGGGAGCAAAACCTCGCCCTTGTAACAGAGACCGTCATCATCATCAATATCAATCAAGCATGATGTAGGCTTTTACCTCCACCGTGAGGGGCCGAACCTGGGTAAAACACGCATCTCTCGTCCCACTCAACCCCGTTCAAGCTACCACTTAATTGCGTTGGCCTCACGACTAAGTCCTCACACTAGGACATCTGCCGTGACAAAACCACGACAGGTACCCTGGCACCTTCGTCGGACACGCCGGGTACCCCGGCATCTTCGGCGTCTGCTTCGGCCTCGTCGGCCGCCTCGACGGATGATGCCTCTCCGGTGGCTGCTCCAATCGTTGCGCCAGGACCGGTCACTCGGGCGCGTGCGGGCGTTTTTCGTCCGAGTGGTCTCTATCCCTGCGACCAGTACGTCTGCACTACCTCAACATCTGCGCCATCACCGGTTCCTTCATCCATCCGTGCCGCTCTTAGCGATCCTCAGTGGTTTGCGGCCATGCAGGAGGAGTTCGACGCCCTGTTGCGGAACCGGACGTGGCAGCTTGTACCTCGACCCCCACATGCTAATGTCATCAGCGGCAAGTGGGTGTTCAGGCATAAGCTCCGTCCCGATGGCACACTCGAGCGCTATAAGGCTCGCTGGGT
This sequence comes from Elymus sibiricus, assembly GCA_039707655.1. Taxonomy (NCBI): domain Eukaryota; kingdom Viridiplantae; phylum Streptophyta; class Magnoliopsida; order Poales; family Poaceae; genus Elymus; species Elymus sibiricus. The sequence goes on from CM077666.1 coordinate 470,390,608, forward strand.
GGTCCGTGGCTTTCGGCAACGTGCGGGTGTTGACTTCACCGACACATTTGCTCCGGTTGTCAAACCGGGCACGATCCGCACCGTTCTTCAGCTCGTCGTGTCGCATGCATGGCCCGTTCATCAGATGGATGTCTCCAATGCATTTCTTCATGGTCATCTTGATGAACAGGTTTTCTGCCAGCAGCCCACCGGCTTCGTTGACGACGCGCATCCCGATCATGTCTGCTTGCTCTCCCGCTCCTTATATGGACTCAAGCAGGCGCTGCGTGCCTGGTACCAGCGCATCGCGGCCTTTCTTCATCAGCTCGGGTTTCGCTCCACTCGCTCGGATGCCTCATTGTTTGTGTACACACAGGGCGCTGCTAGAGCCTACCTGCTACTCTACGTCGATGACATCATCCTGACGGCATGCACCACCGACCTCCTTCGACGGCTCACCGAGCGTCTTCGCGCCGAGTTCGCCATCAAGGACTTGGGGCCTCTTCACTACTTCCTCGGCATCGAGGTGGTACGTCGTGCAGATGGATTCTTCCTTCATCAGAGGAAGTATGCTCATGAGCTACTTGACCGCGCTGGCATGCTTAATTGCAAGCCCGCGACCACGCCTGTCGACACGAAGGCCAAGCTCTCCGCTACTGATGGTGCTCCCGCCTCGGATGCCTCCTTCTACCGGTCCATTGTCGGTGCCTTGCAGTACTTGACACTCACTCGGCCCGAGTTGCAGTACGCTGTTCAGCAGGTGTGTCTCCACATGCATGCTCCCCGCGATTCTCATTGGTCTCTGATGAAGCGGATTCTCCGGTACATCCGTGGTCACATGGACCTCGGCATCACCTTGCAGGCATCGTCCTCCACCGACATCGTCGCTTATTCGGATGCTGACTGGGCTGGTTGTCCGGACACTCGTCGCTCTACCTCAGGGTACTGTACGTGTGTTTCTTGGACCATCACTCGTCTCGTGGTCGTCTAAACGACAGCCCACAGTCTCGTGATCCAGTGCTGTGGCAGAGTATCGTGGTGTGGCCAACGCCGTTGCTGAGTGTACGTGGCTTCGACAACTCCTTCACGAGCTCTGTCATCCTATTCACAAAGCCACCGTGGTCTACTGCGACAACGTCTCTGCGGTCTACCTCTCCGCCAACCCGGTTCATCATCGTCGGACTAAGCATATTGAGCTGGATATTCATTTTGTTCGCGAACAGGTTGCTCTTGGGAAGATTCGAGTCCTTCATGTTCCCACGACGCAGCAATTCGCCGACATCATGACCAAAGGCTTACCGACGTCCACCTTTGAGGAGTTCCGGTCCAGTCTTTGCATCGCCGGACACGATGCTTCGACTGCGGGGGGGGGGGGGGGGGGGTATTGACGGATGATTGTATTTGTTCCATGTATACATGTACATGTATTAGGTGTAGTTGTCCCGCTTGTCTCCCAAGTCTGTATTCTGTAATTAGGGTACTAGCCGTGGACGGAACTATCCCTGTACGTGTTATATATTGGCACCTATGAGATGAATACAATTATCTTGCACCAAATATTTCTTCTACAAGGATTCCCTATATCACGAGATATCATGGATTTACTATGCCTTCGCCGTGCCGTCGGCATAGCCCCGGCCCCACGGTGCCGCGGATCGATGACGTGGCGGCAGATAGGTATGCCGACGGCCGACGTCAGGGCCGTCGGCATAGATTTGACAGCGTGACCAGGCCGTCGGGGGCAGGTCGTGTGGGTTGCCTATATGCCGACGGCCTTTATATGCCTACGGCTGCCCTCGGCATAGTTGGAGATATGCCGACGGCCTTTCTATGCCTATGGCTGCCCTCGGCATAGACAGAGGTCTGCCGACGGCTTTTCCCAGGCCGTCGGCATAGCTCCAACTATGCCGACGGCCCCGACAAAAAGCCGTCGGCATAGAAAAAGCCGTCGGCGTAGTGGGTTATTCCGGTAGTGAGGCCAACGCCGAGCGTGAACTCTTCCTCGTCGTCGATGGTGGCGTGCATATTGTTGCTGCAGGCACCTCCAGTGTCGTCCTCTACGTGCTCTCTTCGCCGGTCACCCCCAACATCTCGTTGAAAGCATCCAGTCATTCTTCCACGGGCAGCAGATTATCGGTGAAGTGGATGTGCTGTTTTCACCATTGTGTTCCTCACGCCATGATCTTTGAAATTAGATCCCATGTTTATAGGTTTCGACGATTTTTTTTCAGGCAAAATCGCAAAATCCGTGCTCCCAGCTACACCAACATGTGCTCCCAATGTGAGCTAACTTGTGCTCCCATTTAACACTAACATATACTCGTGTTCCCACCTAGCACTAACCTATGCTTCTCAACTTGTGCTTTCAACTAATAGACATGATATGTGTGCTCCTAACGTGAACTAACATGTGCTTCCACCTAATAGTAACATGTGCACCTCAACTTGTGCTTCCAACTAGTATTAATATGTGTGCTCCCACCTAATTTGTGCTTTCATGTGTACTCCAAACTAGCACTAACATGCGTGCTTTCAACGTGTGCTCCCAATCAACACTAACTTGTGTGCTCCCAACGTGTACTAATCTATGCTCCCAAGTTAACTAACTTGTGCTTCCACATGTAGTGAAGCAAAATGTGCTCTTGCGTGAAGCGCAGTGCTCTATGCGGGAGCACACCTATGCCCCAAAAAACCAAGGAAACTGAAGAAAAAAAAGCACAAAAAAAACAGGAAAAAACTGGGGGAAATAAGAAACTGAAAAAAAAATCATGGGAGAAGTGTCCCACAAGCGACACGGGCGCGTTGGATTGCTCCCCCGACCAGGGAAAGAGACCTCCATGGGACCTTTCAAAGGGTACCCTTGAGATAGTTGGTCCGAAAGGAAGAAAGGTGGGTGAGGGCAAATAAGTGCCAAATAGTCTACAACATGCAAAGGGGTGGGGGGATGGACCTGTATCAGCTTATTTTCATATATATTTTTTGTTTCCTTCGGTTTTTCTGTGATTTTTTCCTATTACGGTTACTTTCTATTTTGTTCGGGTTTTTTCTATTTCTTCCTTTTTTGGAAGTTTTTCATTTTTTTTTCATTTATCTTCCATTTTATATTCTTTATATCTTTTATCTTATTTTTAAAACTTTATTTTTTACTTGGGCTTTGATTTTATCCAAAATTAGGTAAACGCTATAGTTGCTCCCAAAGGAAGGAAGGTGGGTGAGGGCAAATAAGCGCAAAATAGTCGACAACACACAAGGGGGGGGGGGGTGATGGGCCTGTTTCAGCTTATTTTCATATATATATTTGGTTCTTCCGGATTTACTGTGGATTTTCCTATTAAAGTTACTTTCGGTTTGTTCTTGTTTCTTTTTTTGGAAGTTTTCTTTTTTTATATATCTCCCATTTTATATTCTTTATATATTTTATCTATTTTTTATTTAAGTTCTTTAACTTGGCCTTTGTTTTTATCCAAAATTACGTCAACTTGGCATCACCTTGCAGGCATCGTCCTCCACCGACATCGTCGCTTATTCGGATGCTGACTGGGCTGGTTGTCCGGACACTCGTCGCTCTACCTCAGGGTACTGTACGTGTGTTTCTTGGACCATCACTCGTCTCGTGGTCGTCTAAACGACAGCCCATAGTCTCGCGATCCAGTGCTGTGGCAGAGTATCGTGGTGTGGCCAACGCCATTGCTGAGTGTACGTGGCTTCGACAACTCCTTCACGAGCTCTGTCACCCTATTCACAAAGCCACCGTGGTCTACTGCGACAACGTCTCTGCGGTCTACCTCTCCGCCAACCCGGTTCATCATCGTCGGACTAAGCATATTGAGCTGGATATTCATTTTGTTCGCGAACAGGTTGCTCTTGGGAAGATTCGAGTCCTTCATGTTCCCACGACGCAGCAATTCGCCGACATCATGACCAAAGGCTTACCGACGTCCACCTTTGAGGAGTTCCGGTCCAGTCTTTGCATCGCCGGACACGATGCTTCGACTGCGGGGGGGGGGGGGGGGGGGTATTGACGGATGATTGTATTTGTTCCATGTATACATGTACATGTATTAGGTGTAGTTGTCCCGCTTGTCTCCCAAGTCTGTATTCTGTAATTAGGGTACTAGCCGTGGACGGAACTATCCCTGTACGTGTTATATATTGGCACCTATGAGATGAATACAATTATCTTGCACCAAATATTTCTTCTACAAGGATTCCCTATATCACGAGATATCATGGATTTACTATGCCTTCGCCGTGCTCGTCATAACTATGCCTCACCATGGGTGCAGAATCGGTATGACAAAAGTTGCACAAGATGATATTGAAACTCTAGCTTCTTTGAAAGAAAGAAAAATCACCGGTTCTAGCAATTTTGTGGTCCTTGATTTATTTATTTTCTTCTTCTTTAGATAAGAGGCACATGCCCGGCCTTAGAATGAGGCTCTTAAATTAAGTTATTACACTTAAGGGTTAAAAAATTAAAAGGAATTCGATACACGACCAACAGGTCGCAAGACAACGCATCATCACATCAGTCCCCTATTCCACATGCAACGCACAGAGAAATAACGAAAAAGACGGCAGCCGACGACGAGAGGCCTCCATAGTCCGTGGTTCCTCATCTCGCTGCATCACGCAAGTGCCGATAGGTGGAATGGAGTTTGTTGATGTAGATCTCAAGCTGTGGTCGGTCCCTCGGCTCGCTAGCAGCTTCCATAGCTTACAGATTGTGCCGCGCCTTGAGAGACATTGCGCGCTCCATCCGCGCTGTCGAGGCACTACCGGAATAACCTACTATGCCGACGGCCAGGCCGTCGGCATAGCCCGTATACCGTCGGTATACCACTATGCCGACGGCAGCCGTCGGCATATCCCGTCGGCGTCGATCTCGATGGCGTAGTCCTGTCAGACCGTCGGCATAGAAATGCCGTCGGCATACCTCGATACGCCGACGGCATTCGTACGGCCGTCGGCATAGAATAACCGTCGGCAAAGTTTCCCGTTTGACGGCGGCAGACGGAGCTGTCGTTACTACTTAACCGTCGGCATAGCTCAATTTAATTAATTAAATTTATTTCAGAATACTATTTAAATTTTTTAAAAAAAATTTGTCAAAAAACAAAAAAATGCACGAAGCTATGCCGAGGGCTATGCCGTCGGCATAGCTCAATTTAATTAATTAAATTTTTTTCAATTTTTTTTCCAATTTTCACAATTTTGAATTATTTGACAATTTAATCTCTAATCACCCCTCCTCACTGCTTCAGAATTTAATTTCTAGTCTCTAATCAGCACTCATTCCAAATCGTCTAACTTCCCGGCCGGTCACCCATCCTCTCACTACTCCAGCCCCAGCACGCTTAACTTTCAGGTTCTATCTCCCCTAGTTTCCAAGTCTGCACTTGTTGTTTTCCTGACAATCTTAAGCTATCAATCCTGTTAACCCTTAGGTCTTGATGTCACATGATTTAATTTTTTCAATTCTAAACAATTATTAAAATAAACAAAATAAGTACTAATAATATTGAATTTCAATGAAAATAAAATAAGTAATAATATTATTTTATTAATTTTTTTTGCTATTTATTCATTTAATATGACATAATTAATATCTTTAAATCTGTAAATCGAAATTCGACAAATAATATATTCATTATTATCAGAAAAATGTGAGGAATCCAAATATGACATCATTTATTTATTCCTAAATAAAATTAATTTTTAAAAAAATTAAATTTTTTTTTGATTTGAAATAACTTTTTTTGAAAATTGAAAAGCACTACAAATGAACTCTGAAAAGGTTGAAACTTGGCATGGTATCATCATTTCACCCACATAGCTTGTGCTAAAAAGTTGAGAAGGTTACGGCAAAAACTGGATGCACTTCGTGTACAAACTGGACCATCTGATTCGAAGTATCAAGGTTTCGGACGAAAACTGGTCTGTTATAAAGGCATTTCATTTTTTTAACTTATTTCAACTCCAGAATTTTTGTGCATTCAATATGCACCATTCAAAGCCACATCCTCAAATTTCAACCCTTTCTAACTTCATTTGCTATTTTTTATGCATTTAATGATTTTTTGAGCTAAATGACCCTGAAATTGAAAAGCACTACAAATGAACTCTGAAAAGGTTGAAACTTGGCATGGTATCATCATTTCACCCACATAGCTTGTGCTAAAAAGTTGAGAAGGTTACGGCAAAAACTGGATGCACTTCGTGTACAAACTGGACCATCTGATTCGAAGTATCAAGGTTTCGGACGAAAACTCGTCTGTTATAAAGGCATTTCATTTTTTTAACTTATTTCAACTCCAGAATTTTTGTGCATTCAATATGCACTATTCAAAACCACATCCTCAAATTTCAACCCTTTCTAACTTAATTTGCTATTTTTCATGCATTTAATGATTTTTTTGAGCTAAATGACCCTGAAATTAAAATCCTAATTTAAATTATTCTAAAAATAACCAAATAAATCTTACTGTGACAACAATCTAACACGTGACTAGGAGCAAAAAGAATTAAATTAAAAACTATTTGTAAACTCAAGTTATTCACAATCTAGGGTTTGAAGCAAATTTGAACAAATTCAAATTTAAAACATTCAAATTTGAAAACTAATGGCACAAACAGAAATTAGACAAAATTTTGAATCTAATGCAAAATAAATCACTCAAAAACATCAAATATCTTAAAAGATATAAGCAATTTAAAATAGAAACTAAAAACAGAAAACAAATGTAAAATTGACCGGGCTATGCCGTCGGCATAGATCTATTTAATTAATTTTTTTAAAATAAAAAATTATAAAAAAACGAAAAAATATATAAAAAAATGAACGTAGATATGCCGACGGCTATGCCGTCGGCATAGCTCCCTGCCACGTCAGCGATCCGCGGCACCGTGGGGCCGGGGCTATGCCGACGGCATAACCGTCAGCATAGATCCGGGCCCACGGTGCCGCGGATCGATGACGTGGCGGCAGATAGGTATGCCGACGGCCGACGTCAGGGCCGTCGGCATAGATTTGACAGCGTGACCAGGCCGTCGGGGGCAGGTCGCGTGGGTTGCCTATATGCCGACGGCCTTTATATGCCTACGGCTGCCCTCGGCATAGTTGGAGATATGCCGACGGCCTTTCTATGCCTATGGCTGCCCTCGGCATAGACGGAGGTCTGCCGACGGCTTTTCCCAGGCCGTCGGCATAGCTCCAACTATGCCGACGGCCCCGACAAAAAGCCGTCGGCATAGAAAAAGCCGTCGGCGTAGTGGGTTATTCCGGTAGTGAGGCCAACGCCGAGCGTGAACTCTTCCTCGTCGTCGATGGTGGCGTGCATATTGTTGCTGCAGGCACCTCCAGTGTCGTCCTCTACGTGCTCTCTTCTCCGGTCACCCCCAACATCTCGTTGAAAGCATCCAGTCATTCTTCCACGGGCAGCAGATTATCGGTGAAGTGGATGTGCTGTTTTCACCATTGTGTTCCTCACGCCATGATCTTTGAAATTAGATCCCATGTTTATAGGTTTCGACGATTTTTTTTCAGGCAAAATCGCAAAATCCGTGCTCCCAGCTACACCAACATGTGCTCCCAATGTGAGCTAACTTGTGCTCCCATTTAACACTAACATATACTCGTGTTCCCACCTAGCACTAACCTATGCTTCTCAACTTGTGCTTTCAACTAATAGACATGATATGTGTGCTCCTAACGTGAACTAACATGTGCTTCCACCTAATAGTAACATGTGCACCTCAACTTGTGCTTCCAACTAGTATTAATATGTGTGCTCCCACCTAATTTGTGCTTTCATGTGTACTCCAAACTAGCACTAACATGCGTGCTTTCAACGTGTGCTCCCAATCAACACTAACTTGTGTGCTCCCAACGTGTACTAATCTATGCTCCCAAGTTAACTAACTTGTGCTTCCACATGTAGTGAAGCAAAATGTGCTCTTGCGTGAAGCGCAGTGCTCTATGCGGGAGCACACCTATGCCCCAAAAAACCAAGGAAACTGAAGAAAAAAAAGCACAAAAAAAACAGGAAAAAACTGGGGGAAATAAGAAACTGAAAAAAAAATCATGGGAGAAGTGTCCCACAAGCGACACGGGTGCGTTGGATTGCTCCCCCGACCAGGGAAAGAGACCTCCATGGGACCTTTCAAAGGGTACCCTTGAGATAGTTGGTCCGAAAGGAAGAAAGGTGGGTGAGGGCAAATAAGTGCCAAATAGTCTACAACATGCAAAGGGGTGGGGGGATGGACCTGTATCAGCTTATTTTCATATATATTTTTTGTTTCCTTCGGTTTTTCTGTGATTTTTTCCTATTACGGTTACTTTCTATTTTGTTCGGGTTTTTTCTATTTCTTCCTTTTTTGGAAGTTTTTCATTTTTTTTTTCATTTATCTTCCATTTTATATTCTTTATATCTTTTATCTTATTTTTAAAACTTTATTTTTTACTTGGGCTTTGATTTTATCCAAAATTAGGTAAACGCTATAGTTGCTCCCAAAGGAAGGAAGGTGGGTGAGGGCAAATAAGCGCAAAATAGTCGACAACACACAAGGGGGGGGGGGTGATGGGCCTGTTTCAGCTTATTTTCATATATATATTTGGTTCTTCCGGATTTACTGTGGATTTTCCTATTAAAGTTACTTTCGGTTTGTTCTTGTTTCTTTTTTTGGAAGTTTTCTTTTTTTATATATCTCCCATTTTATATTCTTTATATATTTTATCTATTTTTTATTTAAGTTCTTTAACTTGGCCTTTGTTTTTATCCAAAATTACGTCAACTTGGCATCACCTTGCAGGCATCGTCCTCCACCGACATCGTCGCTTATTCGGATGCTGACTGGGCTGGTTGTCCGGACACTCGTCGCTCTACCTCAGGGTACTGTACGTGTGTTTCTTGGACCATCACTCGTCTCGTGGTCGTCTAAACGACAGCCCACAGTCTCGCGATCCAGTGCTGTGGCAGAGTATCGTGGTGTGGCCAACGCCATTGCTGAGTGTACGTGGCTTCGACAACTCCTTCACGAGCTCTGTCATCCTATTCACAAAGCCACCGTGGTCTACTGCGACAACGTCTCTGCGGTCTACCTCTCCGCCAACCCGGTTCATCATCGTCGGACTAAGCATATTGAGCTGGATATTCATTTTGTTCGCGAACAGGTTGCTCTTGGGAAGATTCGAGTCCTTCATGTTCCCACGACGCAGCAATTCGCCGACATCATGACCAAAGGCTTACCGACGTCCACCTTTGAGGAGTTCCGGTCCAGTCTTTGCATCGCCGGACACGATGCTTCGACTGCGGGGGGGGGGGGGGGTATTGACGGATGATTGTATTTGTTCCATGTATACATGTACATGTATTAGGTGTAGTTGTCCCGCTTGTCTCCCAAGTCTGTATTCTGTAATTAGGGTACTAGCCGTGGACGGAACTATCCCTGTACGTGTTATATATTGGCACCTATGAGATGAATACAATTATCTTGCACCAAATATTTCTTCTACAAGGATTCCCTATATCACGAGATATCATGGATTTACTATGCCTTCGCCGTGCTCGTCATAACTATGCCTCACCATGGGTGCAGAATCGGTATGACAAAAGTTGCACAAGATGATATTGAAACTCTAGCTTCTTTGAAAGAAAGAAAAATCACCGGTTCTAGCAATTTTGTGGTCCTTGATTTATTTATTTTCTTCTTCTTTAGATAAGAGGCACATGCCCGGCCTTAGAATGAGGCTCTTAAATTAAGTTATTACACTTAAGGGTTAAAAAATTAAAAGGAATTCGATACACGACCAACAGGTCGCAAGACAACGCATCATCACATCAGTCCCCTATTCCACATGCAACGCACAGAGAAATAACGAAAAAGACGGCAGCCGACGACGAGAGGCCTCCATAGTCCGTGGTTCCTCATCTCGCTGCATCACGCAAGTGCCGATAGGTGGAATGGAGTTTGTTGATGTAGATCTCAAGCTGTGGTCGGTCCCTCGGCTCGCTAGCAGCTTCCATAGCTTACAGATTGTGCCGCGCCTTGAGAGACATTGCGCGCTCCATCCGCGCTGTCGAGGCACTACCGGAATAACCTACTATGCCGACGGCCAAAGGCCGTCGGCATAGCCCGTATACCGTCGGTATACCACTATGCCGACGGCAGCCGTCGGCATATCCCGTCGGCGTCGATTTCGACGGCGTAGTCATGTCAGACCGTCGGCATAGAAATGCCGTCGGCATACCTCGATACGCCGACGGCATTCGTACGGCCGTCGGCATAGAATAACCGTCGGCAAAGTTTCCCGTTTGACGGCGGCAGACGGAGCCGTCGTTACTACTTAACCGTCGGCATAGCTCAATTTAATTAATTAATTTTTTTTCAGATTACTATTTAAATTTTTTTTTTTAAAAATTGTCAAAAAACAAAAAAATGCACGAAGCTATGCCGAGGGCAATGCCGTCGGCATAGCTCAATTTAATTAATTAATTTTTTTTCAATTTTTTTTTCCAATTTTTTTTTCTGATTTTCACAATTTTGAATTATTTGACAATTTAATCTCTAATCACCCCTCCTCACTGCTTCAGAATTTAATTTCTAGTCTCTAATCAGCACTCATTCCAAATCGTCTAACTTCCCGGCCGGTCACCCATCCTCTCACTACTCCAGCCCCAACACGCTTAACTTTCAGGTTCTATCTCCCCTAGTTTCCAAGTCTGCACTTGTTGTTTTCCTGACAATCTTAAGCTATCAATCCTGTTAACCCTTAGGTCTTGATGTCACATGATTTAATTTTTTCAATTCTAAACAATTATTAAAATAAACAAAATAAGTACTAATAATATTGAATTTGAATGAAAACAAAATAAGTAATAATATTATTTTATTAATTTTTTTTGCTATTTATTCATTTAATATGACATAATTAATATCTTCAAATCTGTAAATCGAAATTCGACAAATAATATATTCATTATTATCAGAAAAATGTGATGAATCCAAATATGACATCATTTATTTATTCCTAAATAAAATTAATTTTTAAAAAATTTAAATTTTTTTTTTGATTTGAAATAACTTTTTTTGAAAATTGAAAAGCACTACAAATGAACTCTGAAAAGGTTGAAACTTGGCAGGGTATCATCATTTCACCCACATAGCTTGTGCTAAAAAGTTGAGAAGGTTACGGCAAAAACTGGATGCACTTCGTGTACAAACTGGACCATCTGATTCGAAGTATCAAGGTTTCGGACGAAAACTGGTCTGTTATAAAGGCATTTCATTTTTTTTAACTTATTTCAACTCCAGAATTTTTGTGCATTCAATATGCACCATTCAAAGCCACATCCTCAAATTTCAACCCTTTCTAACTTCATTTGCTATTTTTTATGCATTTAATGATTTTTTGAGCTAAATGACCCTGAAATTGAAAAGCACTACAAATGAACTCTGAAAAGGTTGAAACTTGGCATGGTATCATCATTTCACCCACATAGCTTGTGCTAAAAAATTGAGAAGGTTACGGCAAAAACTGGATGCACTTCGTGTACAAACTGGACCATCTGACTCGAAGTATCAAGGTTTCGGACGAAAACTCGTCTGTTATAAAGGCATTTCATTTTTTTAACTTATTTCAACTCCAAAATTTTTGTGCATTCAATATGCACTATTCAAAACCACATCCTCAAATTTCAACCCTTTCTAACTTAATTTGCTATTTTTCATGCATTTAATGATTTTTTTGAGCTAAATGACCCTGAAATTAAAATCCTAATTTAAATTATTCTAAAAATAACCAAATAAATCTTACTGTGACAACAATCTAACACGTGACTAGGAGCAAAAAGAATTAAATTAAAAACTATTTGTAAACTCAAGTTATTCACAATCTAGGGTTTGAAGCAAATTTGAACAAATTCAAATTTAAAACATTCAAATTTGAAAACTAATGGCACAAACAGAAATTAGACAAAATTTTGAATCTAATGCAAAAAGAATCACTCAAAAACATCAAATATCTTAAAAGATATAAGCAATTTAAAATAGAAACTAAAAACAGAAAACAAATGTAAAATTGACCGGGCTATGCCGTCGGCATAGATCTATTTAATTAATTTTTTTTAAATAAAAAATTATAAAAAAACGAAAAAATATATAAAAAAATGAACGTAGATATGCCGACGGCTATGCCGTCGGCATAGCTCCCTGCCACGTCAGCGATCCGCGGCACCGTGGGGCCGGGGCTATGCCGACGGCATAACCGTCAGCATAGATCCGGGCCCACGGTGCCGCGGATCGATGACGTGGCGGCAGATAGGTATGCCGACGGCCGACATCAGGGCCGTCGGCATAGATTTGACGGCGTGACCAGGCCGTCGGGGGCAGGTCGCGTGGGTTGCCTATATGCCGACGGCCTTTATATGCCTACGGCTGCCCTCGGCATAGTTGGAGATATGCCGACGGCCTTTCTATGCCTACGGCTGCCCTCGGCATAGACGGAGGTCTGCCGACGGCTTTTCCCAGGCCGTCGGCATAGCTCCAACTATGCCGACGGCCCCGACAAAAAGCCGTCGGCATAGAAAAAGCCGTCGGCGTAGTGGGTTATTCCGGTAGTGAGGCCAACGCCGAGCGTGAACTCTTCCTCGTCGTCGATGGTGGCGTGCATATTGTTGCTGCAGGCACCTCCAGTGTCGTCCTCTACGTGCTCTCTTCTCCGGTCACCCCCAACATCTCGTTGAAAGCATCCAGTCATTCTTCCACGGGCAGCAGATTATCGGTGAAGTGGATGTGCTGTTTTCACCATTGTGTTCCTCACGCCATGATCTTTGAAATTAGATCCCATGTTTATAGGTTTCGACGATTTTTTTTCAGGCAAAATCGCAAAATCCGTGCTCCCAGCTACACCAACATGTGCTCCCAATGTGAGCTAACTTGTGCTCCCATTTAACACTAACATATACTCGTGTTCCCACCTAGCACTAACCTATGCTTCTCAACTTGTGCTTTCAACTAATAGACATGATATGTGTGCTCCTAACGTGAACTAACATGTGCTTCCACCTAATAGTAACATGTGCACCTCAACTTGTGCTTCCAACTAGTATTAATATGTGTGCTCCCACCTAATTTGTGCTTTCATGTGTACTCCAAACTAGCACTAACATGCGTGCTTTCAACGTGTGCTCCCAATCAACACTAACTTGTGTGCTCCCAACGTGTACTAATCTATGCTCCCAAGTTAACTAACTTGTGCTTCCACATGTAGTGAAGCAAAATGTGCTCTTGCGTGAAGCGCAGTGCTCTATGCGGGAGCACACCTATGCCCCAAAAAACCAAGGAAACTGAAGAAAAAAAAGCACAAAAAAAACAGGAAAAAACTGGGGGAAATAAGAAACTGAAAAAAAAATCATGGGAGAAGTGTCCCACAAGCGACACGGGCGCGTTGGATTGCTCCCCCGACCAGGGAAAGAGACCTCCATGGGACCTTTCAAAGGGTACCCTTGAGATAGTTGGTCCGAAAGGAAGAAAGGTGGGTGAGGGCAAATAAGTGCCAAATAGTCTACAACATGCAAAGGGGTGGGGGGATGGACCTGTATCAGCTTATTTTCATATATATTTTTTGTTTCCTTCGGTTTTTCTGTGATTTTTTCCTATTACGGTTACTTTCTATTTTGTTCGGGTTTTTTCTATTTCTTCCTTTTTTGGAAGTTTTTCATTTTTTTTTTCATTTATCTTCCATTTTATATTCTTTATATCTTTTATCTTATTTTTAAAACTTTATTTTTTACTTGGGCTTTGATTTTATCCAAAATTAGGTAAACGCTATAGTTGCTCCCAAAGGAAGGAAGGTGGGTGAGGGCAAATAAGCGCAAAATAGTCGACAACACACAAGGGGGGGGGGGGGGGGTGATGGGCCTGTTTCAGCTTATTTTCATATATATATTTGGTTCTTCCGGATTTACTGTGGATTTTCCTATTAAAGTTACTTTCGGTTTGTTCTTGTTTCTTTTTTTGGAAGTTTTCTTTTTTTATTTATCTCCCATTTTATATTCTTTATATATTTTATCTATTTTTTATTTAAGTTCTTTAACTTGGCCTTTGTTTTTATCCAAAATTACGTCAACTTTTTAGAATACATGATTTATTTTTCCATACATGACTATTTTTAAAAATTTGATAAAAAAGTTGTAATACATGAATATAATTTTTGGTATGCATTAATGTTTTTAAATACATACTGAACAACATTTTTCTGCATGAATATTTTTCAAATATGCGGAGAAAATTTAGTTTTCATACATATGAAAAGTTACATGTACGTGCATGGTTATTATTTTTAAATACATGAATATTATTCGTATGTACAGAAACATTTTTTAAACATGAGGTGTACATTTTTAGTTGCATACATATGAACATTTACATTCATAAACTTTTTCTAATTTATTCACAATAATTTTTTTCCAAATTTAAATTGTTTTAACAATATTTTGAAAACATACTTCGGAAATATTTATTGTTGACGAAACTTCTATAAAAAGAAAAGTAAGTGTATTGGGCTGCACTTTTGAGCCGGCTCATATGGAACTCCCTGTCTGTCTCGTGGGCGAGAGGCCATACTGTTCGCAGTGAGTGCGTACGGAGCTAAAGGCCAAATTGGCCGAAGGGAGGCCCATTGAGCTAAAGCCCCCGCAAAAAAAAAAAAAAAAAAAAAAAATAGAGGAGGTGCGGCGTCGCTCCTGGTCCAATCGACCATGGCGGCCTCAGCTCGGCGTCGCTCCGGCACGAAGACGACCGCCGCAGGATGTCACCATGATGGATGGTGCCGCGACGAGCGACGGGCGTCCGTGACGTGACTCGTGAGGTTTGCACTGACGCAACCTCAATCCAAAGTCAAACCTCCAGCCTAAACGATTGTCCTACAACGATTATCCTTCAACCTGCCGTTCGTCTACTAGTCGAAGCTCCGTTCTATACTACTGTAGTTTCATAATGTCTTTATCATCAAGGTTGCAACTTTGAAATCGTCACTCTTCCATTATTCAAATGCATGGAATGCTCGTCCATATTCAAATCAAATACGTGTCCTGTTTTCATTTGATGGCCAGAAAAATCCCCCAATTATAAGTCCACTCCCTGCAAACCAACTGTTCCAGACGACCATGGCCCCCAGCTCGTTTCTTCCTCACAGGAAGACGAAGACGCCCTTGATGGAAACCTCCTTGTGTGCTCCCATTTTCATCTTCCTACTCTTGAGTCCGCTCTGCAAATCCGATGACCAGCTCACACAGGCAAAGCCACTCTTTGTCGGTGACGCGCTCATCTCCATAGGCGGGGCCTTCGCCCTCGGCTTCTACTCCCCGACAAGCTCCAACACGAGCTGATATCTTTGCATGTGGTACCACAACATCTCCGAGCACACTGTGGTGTGGACCGCCAACCGCGACAGCCCAATCGCCGCCCCTTCGTCTCCGATGCTCGCCATCACCAACAGTTCTGACCTGGTGTTGTCTGACACCCAAGGTCGCGTTCATTGGGTGGTGAACAGCAACATTATGGGCATGGGAGTTGTCGCGGAGCTGCACGACGAGGGGAACTTTGTCCTCCGGTCTTCAAACAACACTACCATATGGGAGAGCTTTGATCACCCAACAGACACCATGCCCCCAACTATGAAGATCTTGCTGAGCACGGGGCGGCTCGTTGCGTGGAAGGCCCAAAATGATCCGTCCACCGGTAACTTTTCTTTGAGCCTTGACTCAAGCTCAAACCTTCAATTTGTCATTTGGAATGGGACTCGACCCTTCTCCCGCATCCTTATGCCCAATGATGGGTCGGTGTTTGGCGATACATACCCGAACATCGTCTTCTCTGAAGCCATTGGCGACACAGGTGACGGGTTATATTATCAATACACAATCATCTCTGACAACTCACCCTATGTACGTGTTACGCTTGACTACATGGGTGTTTTGAGGACTCTTAACTGGAACAACTTGTCATGGACGAACATCTCTGTGCGCGCCACTAGCGACTGTGACCTCTATGCCTCGTGTGGCCCGTCTGGCTATTGCGACTATGTCGGGGATGTCCCAACATGTCGTTGCCTCGACAGGTTTGAGCGTGTTGGTCTTGGTCTGAACTTTTCAGGAGGTTGCAGGAGAACAATGGCCTTGACATGCGGCAAGCAAAGTGATTACCTGAACTTAACTCACATGAAGATTCCTGACAAGTTTTTACATGTCTCAAATAAAAGCATTGACGATTGTGCGGCCGAGTGCAGCAACAATTGTTTGTGCACAGCCTACGCTATGGCCAACCAGTCAAGGTGTTTGGTTTGGCTAGGGGAGCTTATCGACACGGGAAAGTATAGCCAATACGGCGAAATCCTGCACCTTCGACTTGTTGACTCTCCTGGTATGCATGCACCATTCCATTCTAGTATTATGTTGCCATGGTGTTCAATGTACCTTGTCATATGGATGCCCCCTTAATTGCCCAATACTTTTAAAGACGAATTACTTTGGTGTGTCCAATCTATAACGACTATTGTACACAAGGACAATGCAGCATCAAACCTGTATTTATCAAAAGCCTTATATTTGGTCACATGCATGACCCGATGTAGAGGCCGGGGCTTGCCCTTTCGAAAATAATCACGAAAATGTTGCTCGGAACCATGGTGCACCCATACTGCGCTCGGTGCCATAGATATTCTAACAAGGTTTTTTTGGGTGTGTGCAGATTGATTGGTCATGTGAATAATAAAGTTACTAAACAAAGATTAGCTGGTCTATACTATAGTACCACATCTGTTAATGATACACATATCACCTCTGTTAATGATACACGTATCACCATAAAAACCAAAAAGATCGAGTGGCACCGGGCATGTGTGCAGGTGGATCATGGTCATGTACCTCCCCTCTTGAATAATCGTCAGCCTCCAACAGTTTCAGAGTGGTTACTAATACTACCTTATTCATTCCATGGGTCACAATGTTGTGTGCAAATAGTTTACACCACTTGCAAGTAATGTGTCAACTCTTATTTTCTGACCCTCCAGGGGTCCCAGGTTGCTTTATTTAGATTAGCTACTTTGTTGATTCGCATTGCACTAAATAATTTCTTATTAATAAAAAGTCGATGCTCCAAATTCGTTCAAAATGAATTTTACAGAGAATAACAAATTGGTAAAGATTTTACTCTCGGAGGCATAGCCCTTGTCACGATATGCAAATACAAAGGTACAATAAACAGTCCCTTGATTTTGAAATTCAATTTATATATCTATGTCTTCATAACAAAAACTTTGATCTTTAGCAAGAAAACAACATAAAAAGGATACCCATAAGAGACTAATGATAGGATATCTTAACTCCTCAAATGAAATTTAAGACGAAGATGTGGATTTTCCGTTTGTTAGCTTCCAAGATATTGCCGCCGCAACGGATAATTTCTCTGTCTTGAACCAAATCAAAAGGGGTGGCTTTGGAAAAGTTTACAAGGTAACAAGAAGTTTTGCCTCCATGGTTTAGCACATGTTCTCCATTATAAGGATAGTTATATTAGTAGAAAAACAACTGCTTTTATCATTTCATAATTCAGGACGATATGGTCATGCAGGGAATGCTGGAAGGTGTCAATGAAGTTGCTATCAAAAGGCTTAGTAAGGATTCTGGGCAAGGGATAGAGGAGTTTAAAAATGAAATAGTTCTAATTGCTAAATTGCAGCATAAAAACCTAGTCAGACTTCTTGGTTGTTGCATTCACGGAGATGAAAGGTTACTTATCTATGAATACTTGCCTAATAAAAGCTTGGACACCTTCCTTTTTGGTATGTTCATACTTCTAATATTTATAAGTTTTTTATTAACCAAAAGAATATCACTAATGACTAATGATATACTTTGCTTAATACTCCTCTTTGCAGATAATACAAGACAGTTTGTACTTGATTGGTCCACACGTTTTAAAATAATTAAAGGGGTAGCAAGAGGGCTTCTTTACCTCCACCAAGATTCAAGATTAACTATAATTCACAGAGATCTCAAAGCAAGCAACATTTTGCTGGATTCAGAAATGGTTCCCAAGATATCAGATTTTGGTATGGCAAGGATCTTTGGTGGAAACCAACAACAAGCAAACACTACTTGAGTTGTTGGGACATAGTAAGTAACTCAATGCACTAAACATTTGTTAACTTTGTAGTTTATACTGTCTAGTTTATCCCAAATTATGCATTTCTTGTTGAAATGTTTAAACAGTGATTACATGTCACCTGAGTATGTTATGGAAGGTGCCTTTTCTGTAAAATGGACATGTATAGCTTCGGTGTTCTTCTTTTGGAGATTGTAAGTGGCTTGAAGATCACCTCACCACAGCTCGTTATGAACTTTGTTAGCCTTACAGCTTATGTAAGTGCACAAAAGTGCACAAATTTCAGTAGCTCAAACAAAATAGTAACTTGATAATAAGTTACTTCTATTGTCTCAGGTATGGAGACTATGGGAAGATGGAAAGGCAACAAAACTAGTGCACTCTTCGGTTACTGAGACCTATCAACTTCATGAAGCTCTAAGATGTATTCATGTTGGACTGTTGTGTATTCAAGACCGTCCTGATGATAGGCCACTCATGTCATCGGTTATTTTTATGTTTGAGAAAGATAGTGCATTGCTCTCAGCACCAAAGAAGCCTGCACACTGCGGAATTTTGAAAATGAAGAACCAAGAGAGAACATGGAAATTTCTGCAAACGGAGTAACACAACACTAGTGGGTCGTTAGATGTTTAAGCCCCCTTTCATATTTTGAAGAATTTTAAGGTTCACTTTTAGTGGATGCAAGTTTCAGTATATGTAGCTGTTTCCTGGTTGGTGGTGATACTGTACATGGAAAGACCGTGAATTGAGATGTAAATGAAAATGTTCGTGTTCCATATACTGTTGTTGTTATCTTCAGTTGCTCACTGTGACGCCCTCTGCTCGACCGTGCACTAATCAGACACGCAAACGTGCACGCTCGAGATCAGAGACGCACGGGAAGATATCACAACACAACTCTAAACTCTAATTTAAACATAAATCTTCATATTACAAACCAGGGGTCACGAGGACCCGAATACATAAGTCATACACACAAATAATATCTGGGTACAGACATAGTTAGTCAAGTTTGCCTTAAGAAGGCTAGCACAAACAGCGACACTGATCAAAAAGGCGAAGGCCTCCTGCCTAGGGCCTCCGAACTACTCCTGGTCGGCTGGCTCAACCCAGTAGTACGTGCCTCCGGGGCTCTCCTGGTAGTAGTCTCCTGCGGTGGCGTCTGGCTCCTGGACTCCATCGTCTGATTTCATCAAGCGGGTATGGGGAAAAGAAGTAGCAAAGCAACCGTGAGTACTCATCCAAATTACTCGCAAGACTGACATCAGAACTATACTAAATATGCATCGGTATCAAAGGAATGGGGCTATATCTTTGGACTAAACTGCAGAAAATACTGGAACAGAGGGGGAAGAGGCCTAGCCTATCGAAGACTAGCATCTTGAAGCAATCTTGCAGCATCAGAAGAGAGTAGAGCAAGATAATATATATACAATCATATTTTAGTAAAGCCCTGAGATCCTTCCTCGACTACCCTGCGAGAAAGTGATCCCAAGAGCAGTAGTATCAATTTATCATTGTAACGGTATTCATTTGTAGTTGTAGCGGATCAAGATACAACTCCGAGCGTCCTGTTACCGTGGACACGGCTATTCGAATAGATAACTTCCCTGCAGGGGTGCACTACTGTTACCCAACACGCTCGATCACATCTGGCCGGACACACTTGCTGGGTAATGCCCGGCCTCGGGAGATCGACACGACGCAGTCCTACCTAGGCTCAGCAGAGAGGTCAGCACGCCGGTCTAAATCCTAAGCACGAAGGGGTCTTGGGCCATCGCCCTTCGCACTCCTGCACGTTGCGAGACTGGCTGGGGCCCAAGCGCGACTGTGGAAGCACCACAGACGTAACCAGCTCACCCCAACAATCAGCCCGCATCTCTGAGCTGTGACGTCTGAAGAACTTTCGGCTGATACATACGACGTAGAGGGTCCCATAACCATTATACCACGTGGTGGTAGTGCGTATAGGGCCAATGACCCACTCAGATCAAATACCCAAATCCGTTAAGCATGTTTAGTAACTCGCAGAGACGAACAGGGTTCATGTCGCTCCGACTTGGTAATACATGACGCGCGGGTGCTCTTGGAGCCGACCCGTCTTTAGTAGTATTCTCTTGCGAGCACCCTTGGGGCCAGCCCGACTTTAACAGTTTAAGTGTTGCAATATGTAAACATTTCCGTGATCATCACCCGGAGTGATCACGGCCCGATAACAAGCATGGCATACGGACAAGGGTGATGGGCCACAGATGAATCAATATCATAGCTAACTAAGCATCATGGGACAACATGTAGGTATCAATAGTGGGCGACGAAAACAGGCTATGAATCAGAATAGGAGCTATCGGGATAACAACAGAAGAAATTCTAATGCAAGCATAAGAGAGAAGAGTGGGCGATATCTGGATGATCAAGGGGGTTTTGCTTGCCTGGAAGCTCTGCTGAAAGGGGCTGGTCGTCGGAAGGCAGCTCGTCTGGAGCGTAGTCGTACTCGGCAGCGTCTGCGGCGGTCTCGGCGTCTATCGGGAGAGAAGGAGGGGGAGAAACAATAAATTCACGGCAATAATGCAACAGCGATGCATGGCATGCCTAAATGGTATGCAGAGGTGATATATTTCCTAACTAACTTCTTTAGTTAATTTAGGAATTTATTTGGATTTATTTTATTAAAGTTATGCACTATTCATTTATCGAATACGGGCAAAAAGTCCCATGTTCAACTATATAGGAGTGATGGTCAAGCATTTTGACCACATATTCGGATTCTTCATATTTTTTTGATCATTTTTCATATATCAATTATTTTCATCCGAGTTACGGTTTATTTTATATGATTTTTCAAAGTTTTAAACATTTTCTGGAATTTCTGGAATTAATTTAATTATTAAATTCGAATTATCCGAAACAGTAAATGATGACGTCAGCATGACATCGTGGTGACGTCAGCGGTCAACTCTGACTGGCCAGAGTCAAACCTGACTAGTGGGTCCCACTGGTCAGTGACTCACCTAACTAAACAGAGGTTAATTTGATTAAACTAACCTAATTAAGTTAATTAACAGGTGGGCCCACACTGTCAGCGAGTGAATAGACTAATTAATTTTGGTTTAAATTTAAACTAGCTTAATTAGTCACGGGACCCACATGTCAGTGACCGTGGGTGCCCAGTCAGCACCAAGCCAGTCAACGGGGCCAGTGGGACCCAGCAGTGAGTGGCACAGGGGGCTCCACCTGTCGGGCCACGTTGGCGTCGTCGGCGCCGTCGCCGAAATCACACCGGTGACCAAATCCGCGGCGGCGCGGCCTCGGGTTTCGCCGGAAATCGGCCACATGCCACCGTTTTGAACGCGGGAGGTCGCGTTCGAACGCGCGCAAAGTGGCGCATCCAGCGGTGGTACTGGCTCGGCCGGAGACGGCCGGAATCTACGACGGTGAGCGGCGAGGCGGACGCCGGAGTTCGGCAGTGCTCGGGTATGGTTCTACGGGGTACGGCAAGGCGCGTGTGGGGGTGCGTTGGCTCTGTACGGGCGAGCTGAGCATGGCTATGAGCTCGAACGAGCTTGACGGCGACTACAGCGACGGCGACGAGCTGCGCGGCGGAGCAAGCTACGGGCGGCGATGGCAGCGGCGGCAACGGGCGCGATAAGAGGCAGGGAAGAGGGAGATCCGGTGCGGGTGCTCACCGGGCTCCTGCAGATGTGCTCAAGCGGGCTCGGAGAAGCTCGTCGACGACGAATCAGCGACGGAGACGACGGTGCCCGAGGAGGAAGAAGAGGACGTAGCGCTCATTGTGGTGGCTCCCGACTCCAACGGCTTGCACCAGAGGAAGGAGTCGAGGACGGCGGCTCAATCGGGCGTGGTGGCGAGGCGTGGCGGTGACGGTGGCCGCGGGATCGAGCGGTGCCCTACGACGACGGCGCTCGGTGAGTTCGCGGACGAGCGAGGGAGAGGGGGGAAAAGATCTGGGGGCGGCTAGGGTTGTCGCGGTGGCCTCCTTATCCTCCCCGTCCTCCTGTAGCGACGCGAGGACGAGCGGGCACGGGCGTGCGCGGGTGAGCAGTAGGAAGGAGAAGGGGGAGTTGGGCCGGGCCGTTTCTGGTTTGACTTAGGCCCAGGTACTGCGGCCTTTTTCTTTTTCTTTTTCTCTTCTCTTTCTTTTCTGTTTTCTTTTTAGTTTCTGTTTTGCAAATAGTTAGGCCACTAAGCATACGGGAGAGATTAAACAGCAACTAAGTGACTTTTGTAAAATATGAGTGTTGTCCATTTAAATACTAGACAATAGTTAACACTGCCAGAAATTGGTTTGGTGAACAAATGATTTCATTTGAATTTCTATTTATTAAAAAGGAATTAAAAGTTGCTGTTTTGTTATTGTTTTAGGATGTTAGACCCATCTAGGTATTTTAGGTGATGCTGTTTTTCTTAACATAATTAGTTATGGATTATTTACTATTTAATGAACATTTTAGTTTCCAATTTGGAACAACTTTTATTTTCACTTTAAATTTGAATTTCAATATGAGTTGGAATTTGAAATGAGATATGATGCAAATGATGATCAAGAACTATTAAGCATGGTGACTTGGCATTATCAAAAGGTGATCACTGTAGCTTAATACATGGGGGTGTTACAATTCTTCTCCTCTAAAAGAAATTCTCGTCCAGAGAATTAAGAGGTAGGCTGAAAGAGAGTGGGGTATTCTTCATAAAGACGATCTTCGCGTTCCCAAGTGGCTTCATCTTCAGAATGATTCGACCACTGAACTTTAAGGAACTTGATTGCCTTCTGACGGGTTCGACGTTCAGCTTGATCAAGAATGCGGATCGGATACTCTTGATAAGAAAGATCCTCTTGCAGTTCAAGCATTTCATGATCCACTGCTCGGATAGGATCCTTGAAGCAGCGACGGAGTTGCGACACATGAAATACATCATGTACTTGGGAAAGGTTTGGTGGCAATTCCAATTGATATGCCACTTCTCCTCGACGGGCGAGAATACGAAATGGGCCAATGTAGCGAGGAGCTAACTTGCCTTTAATTCCGAAGCGGTGAGTGCCTTTCATTGGAGTGATGCGAAGATAAGCTTGTTCGCCAGGTTGATAGACCATTACCTAGTGTTTTTGATCATAGTTGCTCTTCTGTCGAGACTGAGCAGCTTTCAAATGATCACGGACAATGCGGACTTGTTCTTCAGCTTGTTGAATAATGTCCGGTCCAACGAGTGACCGTTCCCCAATTTGTGACCAATTCAGAGGGGTTCGGCACTTACGTCCATAAAGAACTTCAAATGGTGCCATCTTCAAACTAGCCTGATAGCTATTGTTGTATGAGAATTCAGCATACGGGAGAGATTCCTCCCACTTCTTACCGAATGAGATGACACAAGCTCGAAGCATATCTTCAAGCACTTGATTGACTCGTTCAACTTGTCCCTGAGACTGGGGGTGAAAAGCGGTGCTGAAGGACAGATGAGTTCCCATAGCTTCTTGGAAACCGTTCCAAAATCTTGAGGTAAAGAGGCTGCCACGGTCTGAGCTGATCTCCAACGGAATACCGTGAAGTGACACGATTCTGGAAACATATAAGTCTGCTAACTGACTAACGGTGATCGTCTCCTTGACTGGCAGAAAGTGGGCAACCTTTGAGAATCGCTCAATGACGACAAAGATAGCATCATGACCCTTCTGCGATCTGGGAAAACCAGTAATGAAGTCCATTTCGACTTTGTCCCATTTCCATTCAGGAATAGTAAGTGGTTGCAGAAGTCCAGCAGGCCTTTGATGTTCTGCTTTGATGCGACGGCAAACGTCACACTCAGCCACATAACGAGCAATGTCATGCTTCATATCTGGCCACCAGTATCTCTGTCGAATATCTTGGTACATCTTGGTGCTACCAGGATGAATTGAAAGAGGTGTATCATGAGCTTCTTTCATAACATCCGGACGAGAGTCCAGGTTGTGCTTTCTGGGGACCACTAGGCGGCTTTTGAAGAACAAGGCACCATCATCATCAACATGGTAGAATGAAGAATTTCCCTGGGAGAGGTATTTCTTAATCTTCTCGACTTCAGAGTCATATTTCTGCCTCGTCTTGATGTTGCACTCGAGGTCCGGTTCAACAATAAGGGTACTGAGATAACCCTGAGGAACAATATGGAGGTTCAACTTGCGAAGCTCTTCGTGGAGAAGGGGTTGCGCTTGCTAAACCATGAGGTTGTTGCAATAAGACTTGCGACTCAAGGCAACGGCCATTACATTAGCCTTGCCAGGGGTATAAGAGATATCCATGTCGTAGTCGGCTATTGTCTCGAGCCATCTTTGTTGGAGGAGGTTCAAATCTGGTTGAGTATACAAATACTTCAGACTTTGGTGGTCCGTGTATATCTCGCAACGGTTACCGAGAAGGTAATGTCGCCACAGTTTCAGAGCATAGATAACTGCTGCTAACTCGAGATCATGTGTTGGATACTTATCTTCATGAGGACGCAATTGACGAGAGCCATAAGCAATCACTTTGCGCTCTTGCATTAGGACACAGCCTAATCCTTGACGGGATGCGTCGCAATATATCACAAAGTCCTTGCGGGAATCAGGGGGAGCTAGCACTGGGGCAGATGTCAACTTATCTTTAAGTGTCTGAAAACTTTCCTGGCATTTTTCCGTCCACTCAAACTTCTTGCCTTTGTGAAGTAAATCAGTTAGTGGCTTAGCAATCTTGGAGAAGTTCTCGACGAAACGGCGGCAATAGCTAGCAAGACCGAGAAAACTTCTGGCTTGCTTAACAGTTTGCGGAGGAGTCCAGTCAAGAATAGCCTGAACTCGTTCTGGGTTAACAGCAATGCCATCTTTGGAAATCACATGACCAAGATAGGTCACCTCAGATAACCAGAATTCACACTTGGAAAACTTGGCATACAGCTGGTGTTTTCGAAGTTTCTCCAATACAAGCCGAAGATGTTCGGCGTGCTCTTCTTCATTCTTGGAAAATATAAGGATATCATCCAAATAAACCATGACGAATTTGTCGAGGTAGTCCATGAAGATATAGTTCATCAATCAAGAGAAGGTTGCTGGAGCATTAGTTAATCCGAAGGACATGACGGTGTACTCGTATGATCCATAGCGAGTAACGAAAGCGGTCTTCGGAATATCATCTTTACGAACTCGGATCTGATGATAACCCAACCTTAAGTCGAGTTTAGAGAACACAGAGGATCCAGCAAGCTGATCATAAAGATCGTTGATCCGGGGAAGTGGATATTTGTTCTGGATTGTTGCTTGGTCAATAGGCCGATAGTCCTGGACCAATCGGTTCGTTCCATCCTTCTTCTTGACAAAGAGAGAAGGTGCTCCCCAAGCAGAGGAACTGGGGCGGATGAAACCCTTTTTAAGTGATTTGTCGATTTCCTCCTTAAGCTCAAGGAGTTCATGCGGCGGCATCTTGTATGGGCGCTTGGCAATAGGAGTGGTGCCTGGTTTCAAGTCGATGCCGAATTCAACGGCTCTAACAGGGGGTATTCCAGGAAGTTCTTCTGGAAAGACGTCCGGAAAATCACGAACGACTGGAATGTTCTCAATTCCCTCAAGAGGTGAAGCGTTCAAAGCATTCAGAGCATATATTTGAGCTTCGGCATTCCGGGTAATACGGGCGGTGTAGTTGACTATCTCGTCGGAGGGGTGAAGGAGTTGGACGACTTTAGTGGCACAATTGATCGAAGCAATGTGAGCTTTCAACCAATCCATTCCCAGAATGAGGTCTATATTGGAAGAATTCAAAATGATGGGTGAAACAAGGAATTCCAATCCTCCGATTTCAACAGGGACATTGTGTGCTATCATGGAGGTTTGACAACGGCCTCCAGGGGTTTTAACGACTATTGGAGTATGCATCTTTTCATATTGTATGCCATGCATGAATGCAAATGCTCCAGAGATGAATGAATGTGATGCTCCTGAATCAAATAAAACAAAAGCGGGTACTGAGTTAACGAGAAGGGTACCCATCACAGTCTTAGGTTGATCCTGAACTTCTTCAATGTCGACGTGGTAAGCTTGTCCACGACCATAAGCAGAAGACCCAGTATTATAGTTGCGGGTCTGGTTGTTGCCACGGCCATTTCCACGGCCAGTAGGAGGAAGTGCCAACTGATTCTGATTCTGGCGGCAGTCATTGGCAAGGTGACCTGGGCGGCGACACTTGAAACACATACCATCTTCAGGACGGAGAGGAGCAGTACGTGGTGGAGCAGCTTGAGCTCTCGGCTGCCTCGATGGTGGAGGAGGCAGACGGGGTGCCACATAGGAAGGCCTCAGCGCGGGGGCAGTTGGACGAGACATGCTGTTGGGAATCTAGATTTTACGCCTTTGTCCTGAGCTCGAAGATGAGCCAATGTCACGATTGCGCTTGAGTGATTCCCTATGTTCCATCTGAGCGGTCTCAACCTGGATAGCCTTGTTCACCAGAGTGGCGAAGTCGGCGAAGTCATGAACAGCAAGTGCAAGCTTGAGGTCTGGGTGGAGTCCGTCGCGGAATTTCTCCTGTCTGCGTGCATCTGTGGCAATGTCTTCTTCAGCATAGCGGGACAGGTTAAGGAATTCCCGCTGATAAGCTTCGACAGTCTTACCGCCCTGAGTAAGGTTGTGAAACTCTCTTTTCTTCCTGTCCATGATTCCCTGAGGAATGTAACGGGCACGGAAAGCAGTCTGGAACTCGATCCAAGTAATGATCGTCCAAGCAAGTAGTGAACGCCTGTGGGTGGACCACCATTGAGCAGCGGCACCCTTCAGGAAGTAGGACGCGAAGGTGACAAAGTTGGCGGGGGCGACATTTGCAGACTCCATCTCGTCGGTGATGTCGCGAAGCCAGTCATCAGCATCCAGTGGTTGTTCAGAGTTGCGGAACACAGTGGGGCTGAGACGCACAAACTCCTGCAGAGTTATTGTGGCAGGTTGCTGGTTCTGAGCATTCTGGTTCTGGTGGGGGAACTGAGCCATGATCCCAACCATGAACTGGCGGTTCAGCTCGAATTGCTGCATCATAGCTGCCATATAGTCTAGCGGTGGTGGCTGCTCGGAAGCACGGCCACGACCACGACCACCTGGTCTAACCATCCTGCTAAAGATTTAACAGGGGGTAGTTTAGTAAAAACAACTGCAAGTGTTTAGAAACAAACATGATGTAACACGACAAAGAATAAGTAGTGCAATAGATACATAACATTAGTCAATTAAGACATACAGATCCATACACAAAGTCGGTTACACGCGGACAGCATAAGTTCGCAGAATTAAACAGCTAGACATACTAGGCGGCGCGCAAGCACGCGGTGAGGAGTACAACAACGAGACATAGCAAAGGCTACATCAACGTCGGGGAAAACCACTGAAACCAGGTAACTGCAGGTGCGAACGATGAGTGTCCATGGCAGGAAGGTCCTGCGCTCCGTGAGCACTCTGATGCAGAACCCGATCTCGAACTGGAAGAAGAGGTCCACGTGCGGGTGTGTGACCTCCAACAGCAGGCCAATCGATACCTGAAGGCATCTGAGTCCTGCGCGGGTAAAGGATGTACTCTGGATGTATCCCTACACGAACAGCTGGCAGCAACTGTGTCATAGCATCGTAGAGATGTGCTCGAGTGGCAAACAACTCGACGGCAAGAGCCCGGGCAGTGCGATCCAGAGCCTGAGTGTGCTGTATCATGACCTGCGGGTCATAACGATGTGTCACGTAAGGAGCGTGGATAGCAGTGTAGTATCCAGTCTCATCTACAGCAGGTGCATACGGGATGTATCGGAACTCGGAGTCATCCAAGCGACTATGATCGCCACGAAGACGTGCGACAGCAGAATGGGCAGCATCATGAACTGCCATATCAATCGTCACGGCGATACCGTGAAAAGTGTGCAACTCAGTGACGGAGTTGTTCCGCTGATCAAAGATACGAACATCGGCATGATACTGCTCCTGGTTGAACTCGTGGTAATCCTCGTAAACCATGTACTCGGGGTACCAACGGTAGCCCAGTCTGGTCAGGAGGGCGATCAGGATAGCTGGAAAACCAGTCGCATCACGAGGCCAAGTCCGAAGTACAAGCTGCGTCGCAGGGCGCGGCGGAAACAAGCGATCCATCTGAAACAGAGGAAATTCAAGATTGTCAAATGACAGGGTGAGAAGCATATAATAACTTGGAAGGAAAGGTTAAACAGACCAATGGAAAAGGAAATGTGATTATCAGACTAATCAGATCAATGGGAAGGAATAAGTGCAGATAATCCAGCTCTCCGGGTGGACGTGATCACGAGAACCTAATGTCAGAGTTAGTAATTTTTTTAACCCGAGTAGAAGAGAGAGTAGAATCCCAGAGTATAGAAGAGGAATAAAAGATCCTAATCCCACCCATTGGCGATGTGGGCCCGTAAGCCTCACAGCCATGTTAGTAAAACATAGTTTTTCAACGACTAGACTCAACTTCGACCAAGGAATCGGAAGGGGGCTTCCTACAGGTAGTCGGCTCTGATACCAACTTGTGACGCCCTCTGCTCGACCGTGCACTAATCATACATGCAAACGTGCACGCTCGAGATCAGAGACGCACGGGAAGATATCACAACACAACTATAAACTCAAATTTAAACATAAATCCTCATATTACAAACCAGGGGTCACGAGGACCCGGATACATAAGTCATACACACAAATAATATCTGGGTACAGACATAGTTAGTTAAGTTTGCCTTAAGAAGGCTAGCACAAACAACGACACTAATCGAAAAGGCGAAGGCCTCCTGCCTAGGGCCTCCGAACTACTCCTGGTCGGCTGGCTCAACCCAGTAGTACGTGCCTCCGGGGCTCTCCTGGTAGTAGTCTCCTGCGGTGGTGTCTGGCTCCTGGACTCCATCGTCTGATTTCATCAAGCGGGTATGGGGAAAAGAAGTAGCAAAGCAACCGTGAGTACTCATCCAAAGTACTCGCAAGACTGACATCAGAACTATACTAAATATGCATCGGTATCAAAGGAATGGGGCTATATCTTTGGACTAAACTGCAGAAAATACTGGAACAGAGGGGGAAGAGGCCTAGCCTATCGAAGACTAGCATCTTGAAGCAATCTTGCAGCATCAGAAGAGAGTAGAGCAAGATAATATATATACAATCATATTTTAGTAAAGCCCTGAGATCCTTCCTCGACTACCCTACGAGAAAGTGATCCCGAGAGCAGTAGTATCAATTTATCATTGTAACGATATCCATTTGTAGTTGTAGCGGATCAAGATACAACTCCGAGCGTCATGTTACCGTGGACACGGCTATTCGAATAGATAACTTCCCTGCAGGGGTGCACTACTGTTACCCAACACACTCGATCACATCTGGTCGGACACACTTGCTGGGTAATGCCCGGCCTCGGGAGATCGACACGACGTAGTCCTAAGCACGAAGGGGTCTTGGGCCATCGCCCTTCGCACTCCTGCACGTTGCGATACTGGCCGGGGCCCAAGCGCGACTGTGGAAGCACCACAGACGTAACCAGCTCACCGCAACAATCAGCCCGCATCTCTGAACTGTGACGTCTGAAGAACTTTCGGCTGATACATACGACGTAGAGGGTCCCATAACCATTATCCCACTTGGTGGTAGTGCGTATAGGGCCAACGACCCACTCAGATCAAATACCCAAATCCGTTAAGCATGTTTAGTAACTCGCAGAGACGAACAGGGTTCCTGTCGCTTCGACTTGGTAATACATGACGCGCGGGTGCTCTTGGAGCCGACCCGTCTTTAGTAGTATTCTCTCGCGGGCACCCTTGGGGCCAGCTCGACTTTAACAGTTTAAGTGTTGTAATATGTAAACATTCTAGTGATCATCACCCGGATTGATCACAGCCCGATAACAAGCATGGCATACGGACAAGGGTGATGGGCCACAGATGAATCAATATCATAGCTAACTAAGCATCATGGGACAACAGGTAGGTATCAATAGTGGGCGACGAAAACAGGCTATGCATCAGAATAGGAGCTATCGGGATAACAACAGAACAAATTCTAATGCAAGCATAAGAGAGAAGAGTGGGCGATATCTGGATGATCAAGAGGGTTTTGCTTGCCTGGAAGCTCTGCTGAAAGGGGCTAGTCGTCGGAAGGCTGCTCGTCTGGAGCGTAGTCGTACTCGGCAGCGTCTGCGGCGGTCTCGGCGTCTATCGGGAGAGAAGGAGGGGGGAGAAACAATAAATTCACGGCAATAATGCAACAACGATGCATGGCATGCCTAAATGGTATGCAGAGGTGATATATTGCCTAACTAACTGCTTTAGTTAATTTAGGAATTTATCTGGATTTATTTTATTAAAGTCATGCACTATTCATTTATCGAATACGGGCAAAAAGTCCCATGTTCAACTAGATAGGAGTGATGGTCAAGCATTTTGACCACATATTCGGATTCTTCATATTTTTCTGATCATTTTTCATATATAAATTATTTTCATCCGAGTTACGGTTTATTTTATATGATTTTTCAAAGTTTTAAACATTTTCTGGAATTTCTGGAATTAATTTAATTATTAAATTCGAATTATCCGAAACAGTAAATGATGACGTCAGTGGTCAACTCTGACTGGCCAGAGTCAAACCTGACCAGTGGGACCCACTGGTCAGTGACTCACCTAACTAAACAGAGGTTAATTTGATTAAACTAACCTAATTAAGTTAATTAACAGGTGGGCCCACACTGTCAGCGACTGAATAGACTAATTAATTTTGGTTTAAATTTAAACTAGCTTAATTAGTCGCGGGACCCACATGTCAGTGACCGTGGGTGCCCAGTCAGCACCGTTGACTGGTCAACCCAGTCAACGGGGCCAGTGGGACCCAACAGTCAGTGGCACAGGGGGCTCCACCTGTCGGGCCACGTTGGCGTCGTCGGCGCCGTCGCCGGAATCACGCCGGCGACCAAATCCGCGGCGGCGCGGCCTCGGGTTTCGCAGGAAATCGGCCACAGGCCACCGTTTTGAACGCGGGAGGTCGCGTTCGAACGCGCGCAAAGTGGCGCATCCAGCGGTGGTACTGGCTCGGCCGGAGACGGCCGGAATCTACGACGGTGAGCGGCGAGGCGGACGCCGGAGTTCGGCAGTGCTCGGCTATGGTTCTACGGGGTACGGCGAGGCGCGTGTGGGGGTGCGTTGGGTCCGTACAGGCGAGCTGAGCACGGCTATGAGCTCGAACGAGCTTGACGGCGACTACAGCGATGGCGACGAGCTGCGCGGCGGAGCAAGCTACGGGCGGCGATGGCAGCGGCGGCTACAGGCGCAATAAGAGGCAGGGAAGAGGGAGATCCGGTGCGGGTGCTCACCGGGCTCCTGTAGATGTGCTCAAGCGGGCTCGGAGAAGCTCGTCGGCGGCGAATCGGCGATGGAGACGACGGTGCCCGAGGAGGAAGAAGAGGACGTAGCGCTCATTGTGGTGGCTCCCGACTCCAACGGCTTGCACCAGAGGAAGGAGTCGAGGACGGCGGCTCGATCGGGCGCGGTGGCGAGGCGTGGCGGCGACGGTGGCCGCGGGATCGAGCGGTGCCCGACGACGACGGCACTCGGTGAGTTCGCGGACGAGCGAGGGAGAGGGGGGAAAAGATCTGGGAGCGGCTAGGGTTGTCGCGGTGGCCTCCTTATCCTCCCCGTCCTCCTGTAGCGACGCGAGGACGAGCGGGCGCGGCTGGGACGGCGAGCCGGCGTCGGGCGCGGGCGTGTGCGGGTGAGCAGTAGGAAGGAGAAGGGGGAGTTGGGCCGGGCCGTTTCTGGTTTGACTTAGGCCCAGGTGCTGCGGCCTTTTTCTTTTTCTCTTCTCTTTCTTTTCTGTTTTCTTTTTAGTTTCTGTTTTGCAAATAGTTAGGCCACTAAGTGACTTTTGTAAAATATGAGTGTTGTCCATTTAAATACTAGACAATAGTTAACGCTACCAGAAATTGGTTTGGTGAACAAATGATTTCATTTGAATTTCTATTTATTAAAAAGGAATTAAAAGTTGATGTTTTGTTATTGTTTTAGGATGTTAGACCCATCTTGGTATTTTAGGTGATGCTGTTTTTCTTAACATAATTAGTTATGGATTATTTACTATTTAATGAACATTTTAGTTTCCAATTTGGAACAACTTTTATTTTCACTTTAAATTTGAATTTCAATATGAGTTGGAATTTGAAATGAGATATGATGCAAATGATGATCAAGCACTATTAAGCATGGTGACTTGGCATTATCAAAAGGTGATCACTGTAGCTTAATACATGGGGGTGTTACACTCACACACACCCAAATGAAGTCATATATAGATTGCTTAGATGGACTGTACTACCTCATTATGTATCAGAAATTCTAAAATCCTAAAGTATCCTTAGATTAATCTCGGCAAGCATATCTTCCTGCAGTACTCTTGGAGGTTGCCTTGCGTATTGGGTCAGCATTGGCACGATGTATGTTTCTTTTACGAACTTGGGGCCAGGTTCCACCATTAAGATGATAATGGAACAATTGGCACGATATATGTGGAGTAGTTGTGGCATTAATTTCTGAAGTTTAGCAGTTGATAACTTGTATAAGAAGAATATCTGAATCAGTAGAAGCTTCTGAAAACAAGATCGAGTGTGGTTATAGTTCTCATCTTGAACAGATCGGTTCTACCGAGACCACATGTTTGGAAAAACACTGCAAAAAAGTGTGTTTGTTCATGTCACCAATTCCTCTACGAATGTTGCCATGGACTCGTCAAAATGTTGCAAAATTTCAGACGACATGTCTGACGAGTGCCCCAAAGAGGCCATGTATGTTAAGCGCTCTCTCAAGGCCCCGTTGTCGGTACCGAAACCGACAGATCTCGGGTAGGGGGTCCGAACTGTGGATCTAGGAATCAATGAGTAACAGGGAACGTAGAGACAGCGATTTACCCAGGTTCGGGCCCTCTCGAAGAGGTAAAACTCTACGTCCTGCTAGCTTGTATTGATATGATTGTACAAAGGTTACAGAGTTGATCTACCTCGAGATCGGATGGGCTAAACCCTAGGAGGTTATGATGATTCTCTCCCTCTACGGACTAAACCCTCTGGTTTATATAGACACCAGAGGGACCTAGGGTTACACATGGTCGGTTGCCATCAGGGGATAAACATGCCGGTTATGCTAAATATTTCTTGGAGGAGACGCCAAGTCTTCGGAGGTTTCCTTCTGGTGCACGGGGTCGCCCACTATCCGGCCTTCCTTTGATGAGTAAAACGCGGCCCACTAGTCCGGTCTACGAAAGATAGGCCGGCAGCCCGAGTACCCCCTAGTCCGGGACACCCTCAGTAGCCCCCGAACTAGCCTCCAATGCCGAGATCGACAGTCTTCGGCAGCTCCATGCTCCAAGGGTCTTCGGCTTGGGCGGCGAGTTCCTTCCATCACCTGTGTTTGGTTTGACAACAGTTCGGCCACCAATAGCTCGGTCGCCGAAGAATCCTCCGATTGGAGAGGCATCGTGGGGCCCACCATACCGCTTTTCTTTGCCTAGAATTAAATGACGACCCTCGATTCCTGCGCATCCAGGGAATGCGAGTGGCCCGATGGGTTGTTACAAAAATGCCCCTCTTTGGGGGGAGACAATGCCCTTTTAATAAGCCAAGGGCGTGGAGGCTAACGCACCCCACCCCCTGCCATTCTTCCTCACACCCCGAGAGGTCACAGTCAGCAAACAATGGCGAGCGTTCCAGGCTCTTCCTCACGCCCTCATGGCCCCCGTCAAGGCAACTGGGCGAGCTGCTCTGTATCCCGCATGCGATTGCGCAGGCTTGAGACGCAGGGGTATCTTCCCGCCTCAGATCTCGCGTCCACCCGCCCCGAATTAACTTCCGTAGACGGGGAGGCCCTCGCAGAGAACTTTCCTTCCCCCCACGGGGAGGAGAGGGTGTGCTTTGTGCCTTTCCTCTTGCGAGGCCTGGGTTTCCCCATTCATCCCTTCTTGAGGGGTCTACTAGAGTTTTACGGGATCCAACTCCACCACCTCACCCCAGGATCGATTCTTCATATCTCGGGCTTCGTCACTCTTTGTGAGATGTTCCTGGGCTGTG
Organism: Elymus sibiricus; assembly: GCA_039707655.1. Lineage (NCBI taxonomy): Eukaryota > Viridiplantae > Streptophyta > Magnoliopsida > Poales > Poaceae > Elymus > Elymus sibiricus. The sequence goes on from CM077666.1 coordinate 470,424,858, forward strand.
AGGCTCATTTCGAGTTGTGGAGGAAATTCTTTTGTCTTGTCCCCCGCACCCGCGGAGGGATAATTTACGAGGTTGGCGGGGCCGAGGTATGGCGCATCGCCGGAACGGGATACCCCGTAGGGACTCCCAAGAAAGATGCCGAGGAGTGGACTTCGGAATGGTTTTATATCGAAGACGTCCCCCTATTCGATCCAGTTCGGAGGGGGTTGCCCGAATTCTCATCGGCTTCCCCGAAGAAGCGGTTCAACTGGCGCCCGAAGAGTTCTTCCCAAGAGGAAAGCGCCGAAGTAACTCGACTGGCCGCTCAAGTGAGGTGGCTAGCCCACAACGGGCTAACCGTCATCGATGTGATGGCCGCAGCCATTGCTCGGTGCGTCCAACCTCTTCAACAGAGAATACACCCGCTATGGTGCTACAACGGGGAGGATGATGCAACCCTATACACACGGATGGGACCTGCCGATCAGGCGGCGATGGCAGCCATACTGGCCGATCTTTTCAAGGGAGAAGAGCAAGAATTTGCTCGGTTAAGGCCCAAGGAAGGCTCTCGAGCTATAAACCCATCGAAATGGTGAGTCCAACCACGCTTTATAGCTCGGAGGGCACCCCAAATTTTTCTTAATCAGATTTTTATCCTATCCGAATAGAACTGGAGGCGCTGGATCGAGACAGTGAGTTGGCCTGCTCCTCAACCGGAGAATCACTCTCATGACGACGATCCTGGGTTCCACGATAACCCCGAAACATCGATCGATTTCGAGGAGGGGGTCTTCTACCAGGAGAGCCTCGATGGCTCTAAGGTGGCCCTTTTGGTCGATCACCCCGGGGCGCTTCCCTCCTCCGTTGTAAGTGACCAACGGGCTTCTTCTCGAAAGAGACACTCAGCTGCTGCTGCTCCAAATACACTGACTCCTACTCCCAAGGGCCGCCGTACGACGTGCCGGACAGCCACAAGAGCGGCACCAGCGGCCCCAGCGGCAAGCGGTCGTGGGGTGACTAAACGCGCGGCCCCAACGGGAGTTACATCATCCGTGGCCCGCCCGAAGAGGTAACGCACCCGCCATACCGTCATAGCCTTTATCTTCGACATCCACTGAGAACGCCAATAATTTTCTCCGCGGTGTCCTGTAGGCGATATGTAGAACCGCCTTCAGCCGAGGATGTTGAAGAGGCGCCGAGGGGTGACTCGAACCCGAGGTCGCCAGTTGTAGCCGGAGTTATTCCGAAGGTCCCTGCCGAGGACCAACATCCCGAGGACTCAGGGGGCGTCTCGGTCACCAACTCCGAGGTCGAAAGTGTGATGAATCACCGGCGGTGCAAGGCATCGCTTCGACACTCCGCGTTTTCCGATCAGGAGTTTAATGCTCTTAGTTCGGTAGACGCATACCTCGGAGCTACCCGAACGGGACTCGAGGGGGCAGTGAAGCTCATGTCTACTAATGTGCAGGTATACCATTGGTTTTGACAACTAGTACCTAACCCAGTAGCCTCCGAGCCTTAATTTGGGCGAAACGGCCGAGTTAAGGGTCTGATGTTTATAATGCCATGCTATTGTGCAGACTGTTCGGGAGCGAAACAAAAAGCTGTCCGAGGACCTCAGGTTGGCGCAAACATAGTTAGAATCTGTGAAAGCCGAGTTAGAGGGGGTGAAGAAATTCACCAGAGAGGCACATGGTAAGTGCCGAACTTAAATTTGTGTAAGAAAAATTGGATGGGACACCTGTTCTAATGAAAGATGATTTCATAGCAGCCGAGTCTATAAATCAGCTGCAGAAGGATCTGGATACTGCCAGAGAAGCTCAAAGGTATGCGGAATCACAGCAAGAGGCTGGCTACCGCGTGCTTACCCGAAGTCATGAGGAGAGGGATAAGCTCAAGGCGGAAGGTCAACAACAGGCCCAAGAAATCAAAAGCTTGAAAGCTCAACTGGCCCTATCCCAAGAGGAGAACCAGAGACTGAAAGCTGGCATGTTCGGTGAGTGCGACCTAGTTTTTCAGTTCATAAACTGTATGTATTAGACAGCAATATGAACAACGCCATGTCTCATTGTAGTTCTTCTGACCGGACGCCCTGAAGAGGAGGCCGGCTCTTTCGGACGGGACCTGCTGAAGGAGCTATCCGCCGTACATGAGTGGGCCCAAAAAGCCATGAAGAGCATGTTCAAAGCACTATGGCCGGGCAAGGTGGCTCCGGAAGGGATGGCTGAACTCACGAATCGATTCAAAGGAGCTCGGCGCCGCTTTGAGTTATGGAAGATGTCATCTTGTCGAGAGGGAGCACGGGAAGCTTGGGCGATGATCAAGACCCGTTTCACCAAGCTGGAACCGGAGCATTTAGCTAGGGTTGGGCCAGTAGGGCCAGATGGGCAGGAAGTGCCCGTGCATCTGGTATATGACCAGGTTATGCCCGCAGCTCGGCTGTCCCAAGCAGATTGTGCTCTGGAGACCATAATGGATGGTCTTGATCAAGATTGACATTTTGATTCTATGTATCTATGTACTTGACATCAAATAGTCTCCAAACCGTGCTTGAAACGTTGTCTTAACCGGCCATCGGCTTCCGCCCCCTCGGCCAGGGGCGAGGGGTGTTTCCTACTATGCGGTCCGAGAACATCGGAAAAACACTTCGGAGAACCAGGCAATCCGGCCATATGGTGCAAACAGACAAAAACGCGCTCGGGGAGTTATGTTATATTACTGTTTAACGTAAGAAACATCTTCCGACGAAAATAGTCCCTCTATGGGTTCCTTTCTTCGAGTTGCCATGTTGACCATGGCGTATAACCGAATATCCAAAATAGACGGGTAATGGTTACTTCGGGAAAATAGCCCTGAGATCTTGGCAATAACTACCGATTATTTTCACCTCCCCCGTGGCTGACCAATTGTGTTCTTAAGAACGCTAGCTTTTGGCTTCACCCGTCTGAGGTACGCACCCGGGAAATCCGGACGTAACAATCGCAGAGGTGCTCCCTTTACTCCCTAGCCGAACAATACAGGAAGGTTGCAAACATGTAAAAACTGATGGTCAAATTGATGGTTGCACAAATAATATATGACCGGCTCCGTAAAAGAAGCCCCCAGGTAGCAGCGTGTGGTACATTCGAGGATGTTTGCCGAAGAAAAACTTAACGTAGTTCGGCTTAACCGAACACGACCCGGGAAAGACTAGTTACTCGAAAAAAGATATAAATCCGAGAAGGATAAACCGAACAAGGTAAGGACGCTGAGTTAACCATAGAAACGTCGCAGCCGAGCTGCGTTCCATGGGTTTGGTTCGAGGCGGTCATCCTTTGGGTCGCGGAGACGATATGCTCCGCCCGTGAGTACCTGATCGATTATGAAGGGCCCCTCCCATTTGGGCGGCAGCTTATGCTTCTGCTTCTCCGGGAGGCGCAGGACGAGGTCGCCTATGTTGTAGGCTTTTGCCCGTACTTCCCTGCTCTGATAGTGTCTGGCCTGCTGCTGATAAAAGGCAGAACGAGCCCGAGCTATGTCGCGCTCACCCTCCAGGGCGTCCAGGTCATCTTGTCGATCCAGCTCGGCCTCCTTTTCTTCATACATACGTACTCGAGGTGCGTCGTGAATAAGATAGCTGGGGAGGACGGCTTCTGCCCCATACACCATGAAGAACGGTGTGTAGCCCGTGGATCGATTGGGAGTGGTGCGCAGGCCCCACAATACGGAGTCGAGCTCCTCAACCCAGTGGCAGTCAGATTCTTTTAAAGAGCGGACCAAACGGGGCTTAATGCCGCTCAAAATCAGTCCATTAGCTCGCTCGACCTGTCCATTGGACTGTGGGTGGTACACCGAGGCATAGTCGAGCTTGATACCTAAATTGGCGCACTAGTCTTTAACTTCCTGGGCAGTAAAATTGGATCCATTATCCGTTATTATGCTATGTGGGTCACCGTAACGGTGCACGACGCCGGATATAAAATCAATAACCGGTTTGGACTTGGCTGAGGTCACTGGTTTTGCCTCCATCCATTTAGTGAATTTGTCTACCGTGACGAGTAGATATTTCTTTTTCTTGGTCCCCCTTTAAGTGGTCCGACCATGTCCAGCCCCCAGACCGCGAAAGGCCAAGTAATCGGTATCGTCCGAAGAGCCGTGGGGGGCATATGCCTCTGATTTGCAAAGAGCTGGCATCCAACGCAATGTTGGACCAATGTTTAGGCGTCTGTTCGGGCAGTGGGCCAGAAGAACCCGGCTCGGAAGGCCTTGCTGGCCAGGGCCCGAGCTGCTGCGTGGTGACCGCCCATGCCGGCGTGGATCTCGACCAAGAGTTGTCTTCCTTCCTCTTCGGATATACATCTTTGGAGGATGCCGGTAGTGCTTTTCTTATATAGTTCGCCCTCGTGGACTTTATAGGCCTTAGATCGCCGAATAATGCGCCTTGCCTCAGTCTGGTCATCGGGTAGCTCTTGGCGGAGGAGATAGGCGAGGAAGGGCTCGGTCCATGGCGCGATTACCGCCATGACTTCGTGAGCCGAAGACGTCGTTTCGACGGCCGAGCCCCCGATAATTCCTTCGTCTGGTTCGATAGGCGGAGGGACGAGCTCTCCTGAGGTCTTGGTTTCCGAGTCCTTGTCATCCTGCTGCCACACCACGGACGGCTTGAAGAGTCGTTCCAAGAAGGTGTTCTCAGGAATACAGTCGCGCTTGGCGCCCATTTGAGCAAGAATATCGGCAGCTTGATTGCTGTCTCTAGGTACATGGTGAAACTCTAGTCCTTCAAAACGGACGGAGATTTTTAGGACGGCGTTGCGATATGCTGTCATTTTTGTGTCTTTTGCGTCGAATTCGCCGTTGACTTGAGAGATGGCGAGATTAGAATCTCCCCGTACCTCGAGCCACTGTACGCCCATTGACACCGCAATCCGAAGTCCATGCAACAAAGCTTTGTATTCGGCCGCGTTGTTGGAGTCGGTGTACATGATCTGGAGTATGTACCGAATATTGTCGCCAGTGGGGGATGTGAGGACCACTCCAGCCCCCAGCCCGGCGAGCATTTTGGAGCCGTCGAAGTACATCGTCCAATGCGAGTATGTACTATACTCCCTAGGGAGTTCGGCTTCCATCCATTCCGCTACGAAATCTGCCAACACCTGAGATTTAATAGCTCGACGCGGTCGATATATGATTTTGAAGGGAAGGAGTTCTATAGCCCATTTGGCTATACAGCCAGTGGGGTCTCGATTGTTGATTATGTCGTTCAGTGGTACTTCGGATGCCACCGTCACCGAGCACTCTTGAAAATAGTGGCGGAGTTTTCGAGACGCCATGAAAACTACGTAGGCGATCTTCTGATAATGCGGGTACCTCGTTTTACACGGGGTGAACACTTCGGATACGTAGTACACTGGTTTCTGCACCTGGAGCTTGTGACCCTCTGACTCTCGTTCGACGACGAGAACCGCGCTGACCACCTGATTCGTGGCCGAAATGTATAGCAGCATTGCCTTGCCCAGGCTGGGTGCTGTCAAGATCGGGTTGCTAGCCAGTAGAGTTTTAATTTCCTCAAGTGCGGCCGCCGCTTCACTGGTCCACTCGAAGTTCTTCGTCCGTTTGAGCAATTTATAGAGTGGTAAGGCCTTTTCTCCGAGGCGTGAGATGAAGCGGCTTAAGGCTACAACGCAGCCGGCCAGTTTCTGGACGTTCTTTAGCTCAGTGGGAATCGCCAGCTGGGACAGTGCCCGTATTTTCACTGGGTTAGCCTCTATTCCTCTATGGAAAACAATGAATCCGAGCAGCTTACCGGGTGGCACTCCAAAGACGCACTTTTCCGGATTGAGCCGTATATCAAAAGTCCGTAGACTGTCGAAGGTTTGCCGGAGATCGTCCACCAGCTGACTGACGTGTTTGGTTTTGACAACCACGTCGTCCACATATGCCTCGACCGTTTTGCTGATCTGCTTTTCCAAGCATGTTTGGATCATGCGCTGGTATGTAGCCCCTGCGTTCTTTAATCTGAAGGGCATTGTGTTGAAATAGAATGGTCCATAGGGGGTGATGAATGTTGTGGCCGCTTGGTCGGACTCCTTCATTTTAATTTGATGGTATCCGGAGTAAGCGTCGAGGAAACACAGCGAGTCATGCCCGGCAGTGGCGTCTATGATCTGGTCTATGCGGGGCAAGGGGAAAGGATCCTTGGGGCAGGACTTGTTTAAATACTTAAAATCGACACACAACCGTCAGGATTTATCCTTCTTGGGTACCATGACCAGATTGGCCAACCACTTCGGATGTTTGATGTCTCGGATGAATCCGGCTTCGAGCAACTTTGCCAGTTCCTCGCCCATAGCTTGATGCTTGGGTTCAGAAAACCGGCGTAGAGCCTGTTTGACTGGCTTGAAACCTTTAATTATGTTCAAGCTGTGCTCGGCTAATCTACGTGGGATCCCTGGCATGTCTGACGGGTGCCAGGCGAAGATATCCCAGTTTTCGCGCAAAATTTACGCAACTCTTCATCGACCGCAGGGTCCAGCTGAGCTCCAATGGATGCCGTCTTATTGGGATCTGTTGGGTGCACTTGGAATTTGACGATTTCATCCGCTGGTTTGAAGGACGTAGATTTGGGCCTTTTGTCGAGGATTACGTCGTCCTTATCCACCGTTGAGCGGAGCGCGGTCAGTTCTTCAGCTGCGAGGGCTTCGGACAACGCTTCGAGGGCGAGCGGTGCTGTTTTGTTCTCGGCCCGAAGAGCTCTGTCTGGATCACTTATTACTGTGATCACGCCGTTTGGCCTTGGCATCTTAAGTTTCATGTACCCGTAATGTGGGATGGCGTGAAACCGTGCGAAAGCGTCGCGCCCTAATAAGGCGTGGTAGCCGCTGCGAAAGGGCACTATGTGAAAAAGCAATTCCTCGGATCGGTAGTTCTCGGGGGTTCCGAAGACCACATCGAGAGCAACTCGGCCACTACAACGTGCCTCCTTTCCGGGGATGATCCCTCGAAAGGTGGTGTGACTTTGCTCGATGCGAGATCTGTCAAACTGCATTTTGTCCAAGGTGTCCTCATAAATGAGGTTTAGCCCGCTGCCGCCGTCCATTAGCACTTTTTGGAGTCGAAATCCATCCACTATGGGATCAAGGACAAGGGCGGCAGCAGCTCGGGTAGGGCGGGACCTCGGCTGATCTTGTTCGCTGAAAGTGATAGGTGTGTCTGTCCATGAGTCTGTTGCTGCCACATGGTGAATTTGAGTGAGCTCTCGAAGGGCTCTCTTCCTCTGATTCTTTGAGGAATACGTCTCGTAGATTGTTAGGATCTCGGCGTCATCATCAAGGGGCGTTGCTGGACGTTTATTTGAGTACGGGCCTCCGAGGATAACTTCGCCGCTCTTGGCGACTTGCCTGACCACCCAGCAAGCTCGAAGGTTGTGGGTTGGGTTTGTGTTGAGAAGGACGGAGTGTATGGGGCATGGTTTGTCCAGTAGTTCGTCAAGGACCGTTCTGCATCTTGTCAGGGGTTTCATCCTTTTCACGGACGGCTCGTATTGAGGTGTCCGGCGAGGGTATGCGCGTTTTGCCCGAGCTCGGTTTGATCCCTCTATACGGATTGACTCCGTTTGCTCGAGCTGAGTCTGCCAAGCATACTCCATGGCGCAGTATTTGGACACCAGGTCCGATAACTCAGAGAAGTTTTGGATGTGGCGGCGGGCGAGGGCATTTAAGATGCCTTCGTCTCGGCAATTCTGTCGGAAAACCTCCAGAATTTCCTTGTTGCAACCGTCCGTCATCTTGTTTTTGACGAGAAGGAATCTGGCCCAGAAGTGCCGAACTGTCTCTCCGGGCTGTTGCTTTACGTACATTAGGTCCCATATGTCGGGCCGCCCTGAGTTACTTGGACAGTACTCGATGTGGGGGGTGGGTGGGATAAAAAAATTGATCCCAACGGGGTGTGAGTCCGGGGTTCTGGCAGCTGCATCCTGGATTGGCATCGAATCCGACGTGCCGAGCTCTGGATCCGGATAGTTGGCCAGGCGCGGATGTGTAAACTCAAGGTTGCGTGCCGAATTAGACTTCGGCTCTGAACCCTCTCCGGAGTGGAGTTCAGCTGCCGAACTGGAGGATGAAGCTTGCTGATCGGAAACTTGCACCCCATGTGCTTTTGGTTCCGGGGGGAGGGCGAGCCCTCGGTTGAGCCTTCGATAGTGGCGACCAAGTGGGCGGCCGGAGGGGTATGAATTTCCCTGTCATCGGTTTTAAGCCCGATATGGTCGTAGACCGAGGACTGGCCATCGGTGATTCCCATGGCTTGGATCCGATCTAGTATCCCGTTTAGTAGTGAGAGATCCGTCGGATCCAAGTTCTGGCAGTTTACGCTGTCAACCCGCAGTACGGCCGTGACAGGAGCGTTTGACTTTGCCCCGTAGTCATGTTCGGCCGAGGCCGATTTTCGGCAGCCGAGCGCGGAGATTAGATCCGGTCTCGAGGCTGGATCCGGAGTGGCGGCCGTCCCGATAGTGGGGCTGGCCGTACCCGAGGTCAAAGCTTCAGGATTGCGGGTCCTCCAGGCGAGGCTGAGGACCCCGTAAGGATAAGATCTCCCCGGGAGTCGGCGACGAACTCTAAGTTTCCAAACCGGATCTCCTGATCGGGGGTAAAGCTGTCGACCCGGCCGAGGCGACCGGCCGGATCGGCGTGTAGCATGACGCTGCCGAACGCAAAGAGCTGGCCGGGAACGAAGGTGTCCCCGTAGCTAGCACTGTTGCTAATGACTAAGCGAGCCATTGATCCTTGATGACCCTACAGCGGAGCTCTCAATGAAAGCACCAATGTCGGTACCGAAACCGGCAGATCTCGGGTAGGGGGTCCGAACTGTGGATTTAGGATTCAATGAGTAACAGGGAACGTAGAGACAGCGATTTACCCAGGTTCGGGCCCTCTCAAAGAGGTAAAACCCTGCGTCCTGCTAGATTGTATTGATATGATTGTACGAAGGTTACAGAGTTGATCTACCTCGAGATCGGATGGGCTAAACCCTAGGAGGTTATGATGATTCTCTCCCTCTACGGACTAAACCCTGGTTTATATAGACACCAAAGGGACCTAGGGTTACACATGGTCGGTTGCCATCAGGGGATAAACATGCTGGTTATGCTAAATATTTCTTGGAGGAGACGCCAAGTCTTCGGAGGTTTCCTTCTGGTGCACGGGGTCGCCCACTATCCGGCCTTCCTTTGATGAGTAAAAGGCGGCCCACTAGTCCGGTCTACGAAAGATAGGCCGGCAGCCCGAGTACCCCCTAGTCCGGGACACCCTCACCCATGAATGGAGTACCAAGGGAAGACATGGAAATTTCTGTGAATGGAGTGAGCATCACGACACTAGAGGCGCAAAGTCTGCTTCATTTTCTGAAAAATCTTAAGGTCTGCTTTCTATACGAGTTTTAATATAGTTAAGTGCATACTTTACGATTTACTGCATAAATGAAGCTACACAGTATTTAGATTTATGATTTATGACTGGTGAGTTTCTTGGTTAGTGGTTGTATCGTACAGAAGGCTGTGAACTGAGATGTAATAAAACTGCTCCCTTTGAAACTAAGATATTTTCCTGTTCCGTGTACTGTCGCTATTATCTTCAGTTGCTCACATGCCCAAATGAAGAAATATATTTTGATTGCTTTGATGAACTGCACTTCCTCATTATGTATCAGATGTTTCAAAATCCTTGAGTATCCTTGGCTAGCATCTCTTGGCACGATGTGTGTGGACTGGATGTGACGTTAATTCTGAAAGAAATTTGGCAGTTGATCAGTTGTATGAGAACCTGTGATTCAGTAAGTGCCAAAAATAGAAAGTGTGCTACTGAAAACAAGATCGCTCACTGTGTCTATAGTTCTCACCTTGAACAATCCAGTTCTAAAAAAGATTTTGACGGGCAACGGGCAGGAGCTTCATTATAGAAGAAGGGAGAAGGACCAAAATCCCACAGTTTGGTACAGAAAGTGCCAAAAGACCACATAGTGGCAAAGCGAAGCACTACCAACTCAGGAGACAGAAGGAAAGAAAGAAAAACACAGTGAAGCAGCTAGTTAAGATACCGCCTCCCAGAACAAAGCTATCTCATCTCTCGCCATGGCTGTAATTGTCTCAGGCGAACACCTTTTCCCCTCAAACGTTCGGCGATTGCGTTCCTTCCAGAGATTCCACACCACATAGGCCGCCGTGGTCACCTGCTTGCGCGAGTCCTGAAGCTTTCCCAGCCCAAGCGTTTTCCGCCACCAATCCTTGATGGTAGCAGAAGATGAAGCAATGATGGCCGCCTTGCCGTCCGAGTTCTGAAACCCATGCCAAACCTCCCGGGCGGCCAAAGACACAGTCCAAAGATATATGAGTCGCCGTCTCCACAACTTGATCACAGAGAGAGCAAGCATCGGCATGGGGCCATCCCCTCACCATCAAACGATCAGCAGTCCAGTTCCTGTTCTGAAGTAGCAACCAGTGGTAGAATTTGACTTTTGGTTCAGCCTTAATCTTCCATGTGGCGTGGAGGAGAGGTTGGCTAATTCTTGGCGCGAACTGGATGTCATAAGCGGAGGCGGCCGAATAGCAGCCATCCGGCGTCAACGACAAAAAAAAAAAAGTTTGTTCATGTCACTAATTCCTCTATGTATGTATCCTTCCTAGCATGCTGTCGATTCATCAAAATGTTGTAAAAATCCCAGAAGGCATGCCGCACCTCTTGCGAGCAAACAAAACAGATGATGATACCGGTGAATCATGATGCCGCTTGACTGTCTCGTTCTTCCCCACATCAGCTGATTGACACCGCCACTGCGCCATCACCGCCTGAGCCTGACTGTGACTGCCTCTGCCCCTTCGGTCTTCTGACCGCTTCTCTCGAAGGACTCGGTTCGGTCCCTTCTTTGGGGGCCCCAACCGAAATGAGAGCTCTCCCAAGGCCCCGTGGTTCCTATCCTTCATTACTACACTACAGCCCAGAGACAATAGAAGCTTTCTCTGTCAGTCATCACCCAGCTGTTGTGAGATTGACGAGGTAGTATCAGATATGGACGTCTCACCTGTAGTGACCAATTTTCTTCGTGTGTGCAGCATGGTCGATGGAGACTTTCAACCTAACAGCCATTAGTCTCATTAATTCCAGACGACTTTGTCATCTGTCTTCATCTATATGAGTGTGCTATATTTCCGTGCATTGGCACAAGCTGACGACGGAGGCGGCCTAATGGCTATGCACCACATTCTCCTTTTCTTCCTCATATTTTTGACTAAGTTCTGCAAATCCGATGACCAGCTCACTCCAGCAAAGCCACTCACTGGCAGTGACACGCTCATCTCCGAAAGCGGGGATTTCGCTCTCGGCTTCTTCTCCCCGACGACCTCTAGCAAGAGCTTTTACCTAGGCATATGGTATCATGGTATCCCCGGACCACACACGGTCGTGTGGATCGCCAACCGAGACGATCCAATCGTCAACCCTTCATCTGCTACGCTCACCGTCACCAACAATTCTCACATGGTATTATCTGACTCCCAAGGCCATATTATTTGGACGACGTTACGCAGTATCACTGTCGGAACGGGCAGAGCTTATGCAGTGCTACTTAACTCAGGGAACTTTGTCGTCCGGTTGGAAAATGGTACGGACATATGGCAGAGCTTCGACCATCCGACCGATACACTACTTCCAACCATGAAATTTTTGATGAGCTACAAGGCACAAGTGGTTGGGCGGCTTGTTGCTTGGAAGGGCCCTGATGACCCATCTTCAGGGGACTTCTCCTGCAGCAGCGACCCCAGCGATCCAGACCTTCAGTTCTTCAGTTGGAACAAGACGCAGCCATACTGTCGTACTGGCATCCAGAGCGGTACGGCGGTGTCTGGTGGCACATATGTAGCCAACACCAGCTCCATCTTGTACCAAACAACCATCAACTCTGGTGATGAGTTCTACTACATGTTCACAATCTCCGGCAACTCAACCTTCATGCGCCTAGTGCTTGACTACACCGGCAAGATCAAGTTTCTAAGCTGGAACAACCACTCATCATCATGGGTACTCATTGCTCAACGCCCGGGGACTGCATGCGACCTCTATGCCGCATGTGGTCCGTTTAGTTATTGCGACTTCACTCAGATCATCCCAGCATGCCAATGTCTTGATGGGTTTGAGCCCGTCGACCGTATTAACTTTTCCAGAGGATGTCGGAGAAAGGAAGGCTTGAAATGTGGCAAGCAAAGTCATTTCATGGCCATGCCGGGGATGAAGGTCCCAGACAAGTTCTTGCACATACGGAATAGAAGCTTCGATGAGTGCGCGTCCGAATGCAGCCTAAACTGCTCGTGCATGGCTTATGCTTATGCCAACTTGAGTAGTGTCGGCGTTATGTCCGACCTGTCAAGGTGCTTGGTTTGGTCAGAGGAACTTACCGATGCTGGGAAGGTTCCCATCGGCGAGAACCTGTACCTCCGACTTGCCGATTCACACGGTATGGGGCGTTCCATGCTCTCCTTTCCTCCCTCCAATCCTTAGTGTTTTCAATGCTCTACCACTAGACTTAGCAGAGTTTTCCACCTAAATAGCATGTGTTCACCCAATTAACACCAATATTTATAGATAGGACATGTGGGCATGATTTGCCTGTAAATACATAGATATGAGAAAATAATTTTGCATTAGTTTTATAGCGGTACTGCTTATCACTAACTATGCTAGTGTATCTGATTAATTTGCACATCACCTTGACATGATGTGTTAAATATTGACAGTCTTCATCATGTAACTTCGACCATTATTGTGTACTGTACTATATGTATTAAAACAAGCATAACCTTAATAATATAAATGTACTTTTGACAAAGTCTAGACATATCATTTTCAAGTATCCAATATTCCAATCTAAAGCTAGAGGGAGTAACATGGAAGCTCCTTTTGTTTAAATAAACAGGACATTCTTTTTTAAACTTCTTTTTAGACGAGGCACTATCCAATTACTGTCTTTTCTTGCGCTGACAATACCCAATTAATGATTTAATCTGGACTAGTAGTTTATATATGAGCATATTAGTATTGGCACCTCATTAGCTTCATGGTTCATCATGGTATGAAAGCAAGTGATTTTTGAATCTCTGATTGGTTGTATTTCTGCAGTTGAAAAGAAGAGAAGTTCAGTAAATATTGTACTCCCAATCATATCATTCATGTTTCTACTGGCATGGATATCACTCATCTGGATGTACAAATACAGAGGTAAAGTTACAAATGTCCTCTTATTTTTAACACGTTAAATTAGCGAAAAGTTAAGAAAACTATGGATCCCCGAACCAGCAGGAAAATGGCGAAAGAAGGAAAACCAGAAGAAATTGGTCCTAGAATACTTTAACACATCCAATGAACTTCAAGGCGAAAATACTGGATTTCCATTCGTTAGCTTTGAAGACATCCTTTCAGCAACAAATTGTTTCGCCGATTCCAACTTGCTTGGACAGGGAGGTTTTGGCAATGTTTACAAGGTAATAGAAAGATGTACTTACAGTAGAACAACTTTTTGATAGAAAAAGAAACAAGCCTAATTTACCTTTCAATTATTGTTTGACTTCACAAACCACCCTTGACTCTCAATCGTTTGGTTTCTCAGACCATCAAACTTCTACCAAAAATAATCTCCCACCCCAGGTACTCGCTGACCAAGGAGCTACCCAGATTTGGATGATGTCATATACATGGACAATTTAATGACTTAGGTGTCTAACAAATTATTATTATTAATGTTATTTCTAACAATAAAGCTTTGCTGACACAAGAGTTAATACATGTTGAAGTGGATCCCAAATTAGTGAAACATGACCTTTTTTACGCAAAGTAGTTTAGATTGAATTGGTGATTAGAACTAGATTTTTTGTTTATATTTGAGGGTACACCAGAAACAATGCACTTCTTCGTGTGAAAGGGTGACAATAGGACTGAAAAAGTTGGTTTCCGGTTATTTCTTAATTGAAAAAATGTGCTCATGTAGGGGATATTGGTAGGAGGAAATGTGGTTGCTATCAAAAGGCTTAGTGAGGGTTCTAGACAAGGTATAGCGGAGTTCAAAAATGAAGTAGTTCTAATTGCGAAACTGCAGTATAAGAACCTAGTCAGACTTCTTGGTTGCTGCATTCATGAAGATGAGAAGTTACTGATCTACGAATACTTGCCTAACAAAAGTCTGGATGCCTTCCTATTTGGTATGTGCTATTTTTTGAAGAAAAAAATTCACAAAATACTTACATTAACCAAAATGATAATCATGATGACCCGCTTTGTTTCTTGCTGATCATGATAGATGCTTCACGAAAACATGTGCTAGATTGGTTAACGCGGTTCAAAATAATTAAAGGAATATCAAGAGGCCTTCTTTATCTTCATCAAGATTCAAGGTTAACAATAATTCACAGAGATCTTAAAGCAAGCAACATCCTGTTAGACACAGAAATGACTCCCAAAATTTCAGATTTTGGTACAGCAAGAATCTTTGGTGTAAACCAGAACCAAGCAAATACTACCCGAGTTGTTGGGACATAGTAAGTAACTGGTGTACTAATAAACACTTAACACAGCTGTTTTTATGGTCTAGTATGGCTCGATTTGTACATTCTTTGCTGACTTGTTGAATGTTTGAACCAGTGGTTATATGTCGCCTGAATATGCGATGAGAGGTGCCTTCTCTGTGAAATCGGACACTTATAGCTTTGGTGTTCTTCTCTTGGAGATTATTAGTGGCTTGAAGATCAGCTCACCTCAGTCCATAAAGAACTTTTCTAGCCTTGTCTCTTATGTAAGTATTGTGGAATATATTTCCAGTTAACACCATCCCCCTTGCAAATATTAGTAATTTTTATCTTGAATTCATTCTATTGGTCAGGCATGGAGATTATGGGAAGATGAAAAAGCAATTGAACTAGTGGACTCTTGGATTGTGGCAAGTTGCCCATTTAACGAAGTTCTACGATGTATCCATGTGGGACTCTTGTGTGTTCAGGACAATGCCAATGATAGGCCCCCAATGTCATCAGTTATGTTTATGTTAGAGAATGAAACTGCAGTCCTTCCGAAGCCAAAGCAACCTGTATGCTTTGGTATGAGTAATTATGGAGATGAACGAGGGGAGAGCATAGAGAATTCTGTAGATGCATCAAGTATCACAATACTTGAGGGCCGTTAGATGTTTTATAACCTATTGTAATTGTTTTAGTATAGCTAGTCATATACTTTATGATTTACTCTATGTGAACTGAACATTTCATGTGGTTGTCATATATGTCCATTTATTGATGAGAGAAGGTGTGAATTACAGATATGGATCCACCAAGGAGGCAAGGGGGCACACCCCCTTACCTCTAGCCTAGTCCATGATATGTCTTATTGAATAATTATTATCTTCTTGGTAGAATGGTTTTTTTTTTATCTGACTATTATTAGCAGAAAACATCCATGTTAGAATGTCCTACCGGATATGATTAGCATTTCCTCCCAGCCGAATATGATAAGCATCCATCTTCTCTCTCATGTTGTCAGCTCTTTAGCCATCTCTTGTGGCTGGCAGAGCAGAGATAGGCTGCGTACGCAACCACCAGCTTACCTTTCTCTATGTTTCCAGATATAGACGTAATTGATGCCGCACTATCACAGTGGTTTCGTCTGTCGCCCTCTCGTTGTGAACTCCGACCTGGACCCGTAGTGGCAATTTCTCCGCGCGTGCAAGACCAACACCATCGATGGAGAATTTGACCTTGCTGTCTTTATCCATATCACTGGTCACATTAATTATGTTAGACTTTGCCATATGTCTTCATCTATATCTGGGCGATATCCTTCGGCACGAGCAAACGAATGAGGCGGCCTAATGGCTATGCACTATATTCTCATCTTCTTCCTCATATTTTTGAGCTCGTTCTGCAAACCCGATGACCAGCTCACACATACAAACCCACTCACCCATGGTGACATGCTCGTCTCCAAGA
This sequence comes from Elymus sibiricus, assembly GCA_039707655.1. NCBI lineage: Eukaryota > Viridiplantae > Streptophyta > Magnoliopsida > Poales > Poaceae > Elymus > Elymus sibiricus. The sequence goes on from CM077666.1 coordinate 470,440,831, forward strand.
GCGGGGACTTTGCTCTCGGCCTCTTTTCCCCGACGAGTTCCAACAAGAGCTTTTACCTTGGCATATGGTATCATGGCCTCCCCCGACCACGGACCGTCGTGTGGGTCGCCAACCGAGATGACCCAATCACCAACCCTTCGTCTGCGATGCTCGCCATCAAGAATAATTCTCGCATGGTATTATCAGACTCCGAAGGCCGCAATATTTGGATGACATCAAACAATATCACTGCTGGAGCTTATGCAATACTACTCAACTCGGGGAACTTTGTCCTACGGTCATTGGACGACAAGGACATATGGCAGAGCTTCGATCATCCAACGGACACCATTCTTCCAAGCATGAAGGTCTTGGTGAGCTACAGGGGCCATGCAGTTGGGCGCCTTGTTGCTTGGAAGGGCCCGGATGATCCATCGTTTGGAGATTTTTCCTTCAGCAGTGACTCTAGCTCTGCAGGCATTCAATTAGTCACTTGGAACAAGACCAAGATATATTGCCGCAACAAGGTGTGGAGCGGCTTGTCAGTGTCCGGTGGCACGTATCTTGGCAACGGCAGCTCCATCCTGTACCAAACGGATGTCTACTCTGGAGATGAGTTCTACTCCATGTTCACAGTCTCCGATAACTCACCGTTCATGCGCATCACACTTGACTACACTGGCAAGTTGAAGTCTCTAACCTGGGACAGCCACTCATCATCTTGGGCACTCATGGATGAACGCCCGGCTGCTGCATGCGAACTCTATGCCTCGTGTGGACCCTTCAGTTATTGTGACTCCACTCAGATCATCCCAGCTTGCCAATGTCTTGAAGGGTTTGAGCCCGTTGACAGTATTAACTTTTCTAGAGGATGTCGAAGAAAGCAAGAGCTGAAATGTGGCGAGCAAAGCCGCTTTGTGCCCTTGCCGGGAATGATGGTTCCCGATAAGTTCTTGCGTATACATAATAGAAGCTTCGATGAGTGTGCGGCTGACTGCAACCGCAATTGCTCGTGCATTGCTTACGCTTATGCCAACTTGAGCAGGGCCGGTGTTATGGCAGACCCATCAAGGTGCTTTGTTTGGTCAGGGGAGCTTACTGACACTGGGAAGATAAGCACCGGCGAAGACCTGTATATTCGACTCGTCGGTTCTCCTGGTATTTGGTGTTCCATGCTCTTTTTTTCGGAAGTCATTAGTTTTTTAATGCTCTACCTCTAATCTTAATAGAATTCACCACATAAATAGCACGCGTTCACCAAATTAACACAAATATTACAGAGGAGACGTGTAGACCTGATTTCGCATGCAAATACACATACATTAGAAAATGAAGTTCTATTAGTTATATATAGCAGTACTGCTTATGACTAACTATTCTAGTGTATCCCATTGATTTGCGTGTTGCCTTGACATGATGTTTTAATGTAACTTTGAACACTCTTTTTATACTATAATGTATAAATATCAAAACCAACAAAAATGGTAAAATTTTCTTTTAGAAAAATCTATGCATGTCATTTCCAAGTACACCGTCAAAATATTTGAAACAATATCATTGGTTGAAGTTTAAGAAGTTTCACATCCAAAGCGTCACGTTTCCGAGAACTAGAAGAGAGTAACATGCAAGATCCTTTCGATTAAATAAACAAGATATTCCGTTTAATACCATTTTACAAATGCAATAGTTATGTTTCTCAATTACGCCCATCCTTCACACCCAAATGCGCTCACAATTCTTTTTAGATTCTATGTCTTAGTTTTTTCGTAAGGCAACAAAGTTGATTACTGTTTTTTCTTACACTGATAATAGCCCATTAATTAATTAATTTCCAAATTTGGAGTGGTAATATCTATACCAGCACATCTGCAGGATCAATATTTTTTAAATGGTAAATATTTGATTTGCCACAAGCCCTGGTAGTTCATGTACTTAAATTACGACAGATTAGGCACTTCATTAGCATCATAGATTGTTGTGATATTTATGCAAGTCAATCCTGAATTTTTTACTAGTTGCATTTCTGCAGTTGACAAGAAGATCAGTCCAGTAAAGATTGCACTCCCTATTATGGCATGCATGCTGCTAGTGACATGCCCAACCCTTGTCTGGATGTACAAATATAGAGGTAGTGTACCAGATGTCCCTTTTTTTTTACATATATGACATTAGTGCAAGAGTGAAGAAAATAAAAGTGTAACCAGGTAAATGGAGAAAGATCGTCAAGCAGAAGAAACTGATGAGAGGATACTTCAGCACATCAAACATACTCGAAGGCGAAAATATAGAATTTCGATTTGTTAGCTACGAAGACATCCTTTTAGCAACAAATTGTTTTGCTGATTCCAACTTACTCGGCCGGGGAGGTTTTGGCAAAGTTTACAAGGTAACAGAAAGTGGTACTTACAGTAGAATGTACATGGTTTGAACAGACAAATGGAGACAAGTTGATGACTTAGGCACACAACATTATATCACCATCATCATTATCCTAGTTGTTCAATTAATACAATTTGAAGTGGATGCAAAATTAGTGAAACATGTCCGTGTTGATGCCACATTATCCACAATCTGGTAGTTTAGGACGGGTTGGTGACTTGCACTAGTTTTGATAATCGAGGTTACAAGGGAAATGATCAACTCTGAAGATGAAATGGTCAAAGTGCACTTGTTCATGTGAAACGGTAACTATAGGAGTAGAAAAACATCATTTCCATTTCTTGATCAATTTGAAAAGTATGCGCTTATGTAGGGCACACTGGAAGGTGGAAAGGAGGCTGCTGTTAAAAGGCTTAGTAAGGGTTCTAGCCAAGGTACAATGGAGTTCAAAAATGAAGTAGTTCTAATTGCCAGGCTGCAGCACAAGAATCTAGTCAGACTTCTTGGGTGTTGCATCCACCAAGATGAGAAGTTACTAATCTACGAATACTTACCTAACAAAAGTTTGGATACCTATATTTTTGGTATGTGGCTATGTGCTAGGTTGTTAATCACATATCTCAAAATTCTTGATCAAAATGATATTCATGATGACTAACTTCCTTTCACACTGATCATGAAAGATGGTGCCCGAAAGCATGTACTCGATTGGTTGGCACGGTTCAAAATAATTAAAGGAATGGCAAGAGGCCTTCTTTATCTTCATCAAGATTCAAGATTAACAATAGTTCACAGAGATCTCAAAGCAAGCAACATCCTGTTGGACGCGGAAATGACTCCCAAAATTTCGGATTTTGGCATGGCAAGAATCTTTGGGGCAAACCAGAATCATGCAAGCACTACACGCGTTGTCGGGACATAGTAAGTATTTGAAGCCTAGTTTTAATGATTTAGTACATTTCACTACGTATATTCCTTGCTGACTTGTTGAATATTTTAAACAGTGGTTACATGTCGCCTGAATATGTCATGGGAGGTGACTTTTCTGTGAAATCAGACATTTATAGCCTCGGTGTTCTTCTCCTGGAGATTGTTAGTGGCTTGAAGATCAGTTCACCTCAGCTCAGAACAAACTTTTGTAGCCTTATAACTTATGTAATATTATGGAAATATGAAATTACAAATTACCAGCCGAGGACCACAAATAATATATTTATTAACATGACTTCATTTTATTGGCCAGGCTTGGAGATTATGGGAAGATGGAAAAGCAACTGAACTAGTGGACTCTTCAATTGTTTCGAGTTGCCCACTTCATGAAGCTCTACGGTGTATTCATGTGGGCCTCCTGTGTGTTCAAGACCATCCGAATGATAGGCCACTAATGTCATCAGTTATGTTTATGATAGAGAATGAAAGCGCACTGCTTCCAACTCCAAAGCAACCTATATATTTCGCTGTAGGTAATACTGAAGGTGGAGAAGCAAGGGTGAGCATGGAGAATTCCATGAACGCAATGAGTATCACAACACTCAATGGACGTTAGATATTGTATAACTTAGTTTGGTGTGCCTTATGATTTACTCTTTATGAACAAAACTTTTGCGTAGGTAGAAATCATTTATTATGTAATATAATATGTGAATAATAGAGGCTGAGCCACATTGGAGGTAAGGAGGCCCAGGACCACTCTCCATTTTCTTGGTCCTCGATACACCCAACTAAATTTATTTTGTTGTTAAAAGAGCTTTTCTCCGATTTCCATTATAAGAAACCATCATGTTGAAATGCCCAGTTGAATAGAAGCGCGGCTCTTTGGGACCCCCGCGTTGCCTCCGTAGGGCGACACGGGTGGCGGCACTCATCGCCGCCGCTAGCACTCCCTCCTCTCCTCCCCTCCCCCTCGTTGGCTGGAGCCACCGGGCAAAGCCCCATGCGGTAAGCAGTGGTGGCATGGCTATCGTATCTATCCTCGCTTCCCTTGTTGTGGACCAGGACCAAAAACCCTAGCACAAGCTTGTTGCGCCGCCGCCAGATGTGTGTGCTCCTCTCGTCATGTTGGTGGGTGGCCACTAGCTAGAGGAGGGGTCTAGGAGGGTCGGTGGCCACCTCGCCCTACCATTGGCTAGGGGTCGTTGCCCAGGTAGCCCATGCCTGCACAGATCCAGGGCAAGACAGGGGTCACCAACCCAAGAGGATGGTCGCGACCAAGAGGCATCTGGCTGCCTCCTTCCGCTTGAGGATCAGGGGGAGGGGGCGCATTGCCAGGATTGCCCCTCCTTGCTCAGATCCGTTCATGGCAGGGTGGGGGTCGCTGGCAGGATGGTCCACTGCCAGATCTAGCCAAGGCCGTGGCTGGTGCCATTCTGGGGTTTGGAAGGCCGATGGTGTCATGGTGGCTTCCTCTTCCTCTGGCAGGCAGGGCACAAATCATGAAGACTGGTGGCGGTCTTGGGGCTTGGGTTCTCGAATGCCAGGCGACGGCCCTGGGAGGCGGGTTGGACGGTCTGCTCTCCGGCGAGCAGCGTGGCAGCGGTGTTGGCTGCTTGTCTTGGCTGTGTGGATGGCGAAGGGAGTGTTGGCGGCTGGTCCTGGCAAGGTCACTGCGGCGACGGTAGCTGAGCACAAATCTCAATCTAGAGGTCAAGATCCGGTAGGAAGAGTTGGACATCTCTCACATGTAAGGTAGCTTGCGATGATTAAATTGGAAAGAGCACCTCGATGTTACTACAGATCCATTGCTAACAGACAAAACATATCTCAAATGTTTGAGACTATATTGCACTAAAGGTACAAATCAACCATATTGAGAAGATGTTGGCAATAATGAGAAGATCTTTGAGCGACTAATAATCCCTCCACACAACCTGGAATATATAGTTTTTAATGGATTCTTTGGCTGGAGGTATCCCACATGGCTTGGTAGCACCAATGTGTCTTCAGTTCTATACTCAAACTCATAGACTGCAATTCATGTGTGCATCTTCCACCAATCGGGCCGCTGCCCAACTTGAGATACCTGGGTATTGGTTGAGCAGCAGAAGTTACCAAGAATGGACCCGAATTTATAGGGTGCGGGAGTACCAATCCCATATCCACAAATGCAGTTGCTGCCTTCCCCAAGATCGAAACAGTGAGAATATGGGATTGGCAACTGGGATGAATGGTCAGGATCAACAGTTGCGGACGGGGAAGAGGATGGATCTGCTTTGATGCGAAAAGGGGAAGCCTATCGCACATGAAATGCTTGGTACAAGGCCCTGTTTGTTTATGCTTATGGTTCAGCTTTTGCAGCTTTTCCACTTTGGCTTAAAAGCCAAAAAAGCCCCTAAATAGGGGTTTTTGGCTTCGGCTTTTGGCTTATGAATCAATATTGTTATATGATGGTATAAGCCAAAAGCCAAAGCCGAAAGCCCCTACATATAAGTTTTTTTTGGCTTTTTAGACAAAGTGAAAAAGCTGCAAAAGTTGAAGCATAAGCCCAAACAAACAGGGCCTTAAAGGCTGCCCCAAGTTGACGGCTCTCCTACGATGGCTAGGACAGGAGGCAACCAGCTTGGAATAGCTCCATTTGAGACGAGCAAGCTGCTTGAAGGTGTTGGAGGACCTCCTATTCTCTCTCATGGATGCTTGTAATCGCTGGATGTCAAGTCCTGGAGAGGGCTTCAAACCTTCCTAAACTGAAAGAACTCCGTCTATCTGGTTCTCCAAACTTAAACTTGAAGTTTGTTGAGGGGTTGCATTTGCAGCAGTTGTGGCTGGATGCAGGCCATCTCTGCCCAGCGGATACCGGGGCTTCAAGTCCGAGAGCAGCACAGGACATGTGTACATGTGGCCTAGAGAGTGAAAAGGCACCTAATTAGATAGCAATGGAGACACAAGGTGCGAACACTGGTTAGCCATTTAATTTTCTTATTTGGTCTGCGTCCTGCCTTGTTCGATGGTGCATCTAGTGCTCTGCTACGCCTATGTGCACTATTTTCTTACATAACTACCATTTCATGGCCCTCTAAGGTTGACATTAAATTTGTGTACTTTCCATTACTAGCATATAAGCATGTGGACAGCCTGTCTTTGATAAATTTAGGAGGGAAGTTACAAGAAAATTATGGAAAAAAGACCTTACAACCATCAGCTGCCTCATAAATTAAGCCATCTGCAATCTAAGATACACAGGAATAGTAAATTGTACATGCAAAATGTCCTAACACCTGTATGGAAGTAACACACATAACACTAAAACACGGTAAATATAGATTTAAAGATAGAAAATTAGACATACAAAATTTTGGGAATTTCCTCAATAGCTACAATAAACTGATAGGAGAAGAAATAAAACGGATGTTTAAAGGTCAATACCTTGGCAGTGTCAATTTTTAGCAGGTATAGATCATTTTGCCCATGGAAATAATTCTTTAGCGGCATCTTCACCTACACCAAGTCAAGGATTAAATAAACTTGGCTTTTGAGAAGGACCAACGCACACGCACACACACGAAAAGAAAAAGGATGAATGCATATGGTTCATATTTTTTGTAAAAATAAAAGACTCCAAATCAAGTCACACCATTGAAATATTAGGGATGATATGTAAAATTTTAAAATTTAATATAGTCTCCTGGAACAGGCATAACACTGATTAGATTGAAGCTGGTACAGTAGAAGTCAGTGCTTAACAGATATTACAACACCAGAACATGTGACAGTTCAAGAAAGTGAATGGGAGGCGGCCCTTTTATCCAGTAGGTCCAGGGTGCTAGGTCATGCTCATTGGGAGATGGTCTGCACATCTCCTTTTGGACTGATCAGTGGACTTCAGCTGGGTGGTTTGCTTTGTTTCCATCCTGTTTTTCTTTTGCCATGGATCGCTTTGTTCGGTCACCTCAATTTATCGGGGATCGGGACATTAAGCTGCACCCTAATCTGTCCACAACTTCTGCTGCTGAACTAGATAGCTGCACCAAAATTATCTGTGACATTCAAGTAGCAGACCACAATTCCGAGAGTGATCAGAGATTGGGATGGTTAAATGGCAAACCGCTCTGTACTGCTTTCTTCTACAGGCAACTCACAACGCCCCTACATCCCCTACCATGTACCGTTCCTAATATGAACCTTTTTCCTTTTTCTCTTCTGTTTTCTAGCTTTTTCTTATGTTGCTCTGTAACCTGTTTTGAACCCCAGACTCTGGTCTCTTTGGAATATAGTATAAGGTAGAGTGAGGCCTACCTTCTTATCCCCGATAAGAAAAACAAAAAGCCTAAAACGCACCGTTTCAAATTTAATTTATGAATAGAAGAAAATTTTGGAATTTGATTTTCTTTTGGTATAATATGTTGTAATGTCAATGTTCTTTTCAATAGCATTGATCTGCATCGCGTTCCATAAATCATAGTTCAACTGCTTGCTACTAGTATATTACGGATCATTACAACTTACTCAATTACCAACCTATATAAACTGAAAGATTCAGTCAGAAAAGACATCTAGTATGAACTATTGGGCATAATCAGAGCAATAAGCCCCAAACCTCGACGAGGCTAAGAAACCCAAAGTTCTGCCGACACCCAGGCCAGGAAATCAAGGGTTCTCGATCCCAGATCAACGAAATCATACAGGAAATGGCACCTCCCGACAACATCCATGGTTAAGCCCGAAGTCCAAATTAAGCAGTACAGGGAGAAATCTACAGACAGATCAGTCAGATAGAACAATATCTGTAGCGGAGATCTGAGAAAACCGAGAGATCTGGAGAGGAGGGAATCGAATTAGCCGGGGTACCTGGGCGAGGTCGCTGAGGTGGAAGCAGCCGGTGGAGCGGTCGAGGTCGCCGCCGAGGGTGCCGCCGGTGCGCTGGAGCTCCGACCACTCATCCCCCGTGCTGATCCGGTACACGAACGCTGGTGGCGGCGGCGGCGGCGTTGCCATTGCGGCCCGCTAAGAACTGTGTTGTCCAAAGCGAAATAAGTGAGCCGTACGTGTCTGGCAGTAAAATAAGCTGAACCGGAGGAATAGCACCACCAAACGTCACTCCCACCGGCGATGCCCACCGCGCCGTCGTTCTCCTCCGCCGTCTCCAAGCTCCACGCGAGATGCCACTCCCTCTCCACCACGAAGCAGCTACACGCCCATCTCCTCCTCTCCGCCTACCACCATTGCAGCCCCTTCCCGTACCCAAAAAGGGGGGGAAATCTGTGCAGGCCGGCTGCAAACCAAAATCTTTTTTTCCCAAAAAGACTTTCGGCCCGTTTTATAGATAGATAACAGAAATCCTATCTGGTCGACGTTCGCTGCTAGAGGCTGGCATTTCGAACGTCTTTGCTGTCGGTTTTAGTTGTGACGGGTGGTAGTTCTTCAGAGAGACATGTCATTTTCTGGCAGGATGACAGTTTTGAGCTTTTTTCTCAGAAAATGTCATGCTGTTAAGAAACTGTCACCTCACATACAACTAAAAGTGTCACCAAAACGTTCACAAACTTCACCCTTCCTGGCGAACGTTCGCCAACTAAGGGAGTCCATGGATAAAGCAATGACCAAAATACAACCCGATATAAACACATTCCACCAAAACACACACCCAAGGCAAGATAAAGGGTGTTGAGAGCCTGAGATACAACAACACTACCTCATATAACTTCAAGCAAACAAAGATGTACAATAAGCAACACTAGGGAGTCAAAGGAGCCATCAATCGTGAATGAGCCACCGTAAAGAGGCGATGCCTAACGCCTCCGTGACATGAGCTCCAAGACGAGGCCTTTAAGAAGGGCACGACATCGAATCGCCGCCACCGCCTGATCAAAGGATCGAGACTTTCACCCCGGCAAAGGACAGAGAGTAACCGTGACGGAGCCTTCAAAAAGGGTACGACGCCCATGGATTTCCCACCCGCAAGCACACTCCCTCCGAACAGGGTGCGTCCAATCGCCAATCTACCGTATCATCGCCATGAAACGACCAACCCCAACCTCCACGCCGCCCACACGACCATGGAAGCCAGTTAGCACCCCGAGCCCCGCATTCTAAGTGTTGTGTGTCGAGGGTGTGCTTGCAACTAAGACGACAAAAGAGAGATGGGCTTTGCAGTTGCATGTCAGGATGCAGTTGTAATTGGGACAAAAAAAGGATCCCCTCCAGTTATGTCTAAAGAGGGTGTACTCGTAATTGAGATAAAAATGGATGGGCCTCAGTTGAGTATTGAGATATGAAAAAAGGAAAGAAAAAAAACCCGAACAAAACCATCACAAGAAAAAAGAAAAAAACTGAACGAAACCATTCCAAGAAAAAAGAAAAAAGAAAGAAGAAAAGAAGGAAAAAACTACAAGTAAACACAATAGGTGAGTTGGCTGAGTGGACTTGCAACTGAAGAGAAAAAAAGATTGGGCCTAGTTGCATGTCAATAATGGACTTGCCAACTGAGGCTAATTATGAATTTTTAAAAGTTCATAAATTTTAAAAAACAAAGGAAAAATAAAATAGTATCAAAAAATAGAAAAATATTGGTCTGCACTCGTTTATGCAATTTCTTCACTGTGTGTTGACTTAAAAATAGATATTACAGCAAAAGGAATATCACAACCCCCCCCCCCCCCCCGCCCCACATGCACACACAACGCAACAGAAAAATATATGAGTTGCCCTAAACAAAAAGCAAAAAAATGAGTGGTTGTGCAGAAGGGGTGAGTCCCTTCGTATTTCACAATTGATCCTCTTTCCACTTCCCATCGGCAAAGAAAAATGTCACACGCTACAAACATAGAAAATACAACCCACAACCCAGCTGAAACCCACGACAGGGGAACTAAAATCCAACACAGCCCAACAGGTTCCCACAAGCGTGGCCGTGCGGGGAATCGACAATGAAGCCACACAAGAGCGACACGAATCTTGGGGAGCGTCTAATTAACGAGCGCTCCTTCGGGAGCCTCCTAGGGTCACCTGGGGTGGACTGAGAGCGCACCACTTAGCCACCGTCACGTGTCGCGCCCCGAGCACTCCCTTTGATTTTTGTTTTTTAATTTTTCGCACGCGTTTTCAGCTTTTTAGATGATTTTTTCGGCTTTTCGGTTTTTCACCGGTCTTTCTTAGCTTTCGGACAAAAAAATTGAATTTTTTTCCCAGAAAAAACACATTTTTTTTTGCTTCCGTGAGTGCCTCTCGGAAACGGGAAAACGGTGCGTTTTCTTTTTTTTCCTTCCGCGAGAGGCACGGATTTGCTTTCACGAGAAGCACGGCCGTGCCTCTCGGAAACGAAAAAAATGCGTTTTCTTTTTTTTCCTTCCGCGAGAGGCACGGATTTGCTTCGCGAGAAGCACGGCCGTGCCTCTCAGAAAGGAAAAAAACGTGTTTTCTTTTTTTTTTCCTTCCGCGAGAGGCATGGATTTGCTTTTGCGAAAAGCACGGCCGTGCCTCTCGGAAACGAAAAAAAATGCGTTTTCTTTTTTTTTCTTCCGCGAGAGGCACGGATTTGCTTCGCGAGAAGCACGACCATGCCTCTCAGAAGTTTTTTTTCCTTCCGCGAGAGGCACGGATTTGCTTCCGCGAAAAGCACGGCCGTGCCTCTCGAAAACGAAAAAAACACATTTTCTTTTTTCCTTCCGCGAGAGGCACGGATTTGCTTCTGTGAGAGGCACGGCCGTGCCTCTCGGAAACGGAAAAAACGCGTTTTTTTCCTTCCGCCAGAGGCACGGGTTTGCTTCTAGTGGAGGCACGGATTTGCTTCCGCAAGAGGTACAGTTGTGCCTCTTTCAAAAAAGAAAAAAAAACGTGCTCCTAGTTCGGTTTTTCCGTCCTGTTTTTTCGTGAAAAAAAAGTTCGTCAAAACCTATCAACATGGGATCTAGTTTCGAAGATCTCGACGTGAGAAATCCAACGGTGAAAACGGTTCGAGATTTGGACGCACGGTTTAAGAGATAAAACATTTTGAATAGATGGATCTACGAAAAAAGAGAAAACTCCCAGGTTGCGACACGTGTGCGCCACTTGTTGCAACCCGGGGAGGTGGGAGTGACTTTTGCAAAGGGCGAACGCTACGCATCATCCGGCTGATCCCCGCGTGGGATCAGCCGGGTCGCTAGCCACTCGATCCTCCAGCCAGCTCATCTTATAAGCCGTAAGATCCACCCCACGTCAGCCCGTTCAATCCTTCTTTTTTTTCGTGGGTGCTGGCTACGGACGCTGCTTTCACATGCTTCATCCCCACACGACTGGTTTAACAAGTACCACGCGCAGCGACTCTATGGAACTTAGCTTTGTTATAATTAAACACACATGTTTAATTGGAAGGGAATCTCCCCTTGTTAACTGCCATGCGGTTGCCATGAGGCAACTGAGGCAACCGACGCGCCTCTCCCTTCGCGTCCCTTTGTATCGTCGCGTCCCTACGGGATGTATATATTGTAACAAATCCAATCAATGAGAACAACGACCCTACGGAATGTATATATTGTAACAAATCCAATCAATGAGAACAACTATATTCAACTACTCCGTACTTGTCATTTGTCTCTTGCAATTACTTCGAACACGTTATCAGCACGCTCCCGGCGGAGCGATCCCATCGGCCTCACAGCGCGACGCAGAAAACGAAGGTCGGCGACGCCCCAAAAAGCAGCGGCGGCGACTCATGGCTGCACGCGCCACGACCACTCCTTCAGCGTTGCGCCCCGGTGGTTGACGCGGCCCTCGTCTTGCATCCGCGCAGATCGGCGGCGCTCGAGGCCATGCCCCCGGCCAGCCCTCCGCAGCGATGTCGTCGGGCCCGTTGCTATTCCCGGCAAGGCCTCTCCCATGAGCGGCTCTCGCGTCCGCGGTACCCAGCAGCGGCCACGGCCACGGTCGTTCACGGCACAGCGCGCCGCTCCACATCGGCGATCGACCTGTTCACGGCAAGACAGAGTACAGAAGGCAAATTAATGATGAAATTGTCCATTTGATCTAGTCTTGTGATTGATCAACGATCTAACAATTGATTGTTTTCTCACGTACGCCCATGCACTCGCGCGAATCGCCTCCACTTGAGTGTACTACGCAAGAAGACTATGGCGGCTGGGTGTGACGCCGGAGCCGTTCTCGGTGACAGCGGCCGTCCACAAACATCCTGACCAATGTCCTGGTCTAAATTGCTACGAGAAAAAGGTGTTTAATTTCCAATTTAACTATTGCACACATCAATTGCTATCTGGAATCAGTACCTTTAGTCCTCGCCATTGCAGCGCACGCATCGGCTGCCGTCAGCCATGCGGCAGCAGCGAGGCATCGAGCCCTCGAAGCATCAGCGGCCGGCTCAAGCTTGGTGCACGATGCAGCGGCTCCACTAGTGCGGCCCCCGCGGCACGGCCGCCTAAGCATCTGCGGCGGCTGCGCCCGGCTCGGCACCTGCGTGTCCGCGCTCCCGACGGCCGACGGAAGCGGCGGCCAATGGCTATGGACACTCACGTCGCGGCGGCGCCCAGACTGTCGCCACGCGCCACTGCGGCGGTCGGCATCGACGCCCTCTGGCGCCAGCGAGATAAGGCCGATGCGCGGCGCCCGCGTCCTTGAGCACCTGCTACGCTCGCGCTGGCACATGGAGCCCGGCGGCTCTCGGGCTCGCGAACGGCGCCTCCAACGGCGTTGTGCCCGGCACCCTCCTTACTGGAGATTCTCTCGACGAGAACGAGCGCGGCGGGAGCTCATCTCGCCGCCGGTGATATAATATATTTTCACGTTTGTCACGTGTCGAGATTAATTACGTCTATTTGCAATTGAGATTTTTTTCTTGCAAATATGGATGCAAAAATTCAAAGTGATTTCTTCAAATTGATGTATTGGAATCACAAGGTAGCCATGTAGATCTACTGCCTACGCAGATTATCAATGACTACTGTTAAAGCTTACATTTTGCCATTTCGACAATATGATTGCTTTACAAAGTGCTCTCCCACACATTTTACTAAGTCATGACATAAGGCATTACGAGTGAGTATCTACTGATTTCATCAGATTATACTCCCTAGTGCTACGAGATCTACTCCATATTGGAGATTATCTTCAAGGTGTCATACTTAGCAATTTGAGATTCACACCAATGGTTTCAAGCTAACTTCTTGAAATATTCATTAATTTTGCAAAATTCATTATAACACTAACCATGATGGTCTTTAATTTACTGATCGTAAATTAATTATCTCTGATAACTGGTGGCTAAAGAATTTTGAGGCATTCGCCCTCAATGGCCACCACTGCCCTGCTTGGGCCATGGACATCATGATCACTCTTGTGTCTCGTGGGATAATGTGTGCAATCCAAAACATGTCGGATTCCCCTCCGGTTGGAGTCACACCGCACATCCGACTGCATTTTCCAACTGAAATGGAAAATGACAGAAAAATATTTTGCCTTATAAATCATAAGGCATTATACCGATCCAGATATCAGCATCTGGTTATTCTGTATTAGCAATTCCTGGGACGCAAAGAATCTCAAGGACAAAGGTTTGAAGCTCACTTCAACCTTCAACCCGACACCACCAGCGGTGACGGGGCCCTATGGGCACGAAGAACGTGATGGTTGAATATGCCTCTACCGATATGTTTGGAGACTATGAATAGTCTCTCAGTCTCCTGAGTGGTCAATATAATTTATGTCCATTTCTGATGTTGCAATAAGAATATAAGTATTGTTGTGATCATATATTGTATATCACAATATATTGTATCAGCACTTTGATACAAAATAAATTGTATGTATTATATATATACAATCGAGATTTTCATATTGAGAATCTTCAAGTCTATATATAGACTTCTACGGGGGTCAATCTGATGAAAGGATATGTGCCTTGTGGACATATGCACCACAAACTCCATACTTAGGGAAATGTTTCCACTCTTACTAAGAGAAAGGAGATATTTTAAAAATCGCTAGACACGATGAGGTAATTGTTGACTCAACTCGGGTCATATTACTATCCCTATGGGTACTCGAGTGCCATCAAGGACGCTTAATTGTGTCTTGGTTCAACTCGTACCCCACTGAACTATGGAGATATCCGTCAAAATAGTTTCCATAGCGAAACTTATGATGACAACAAAGAGGAATATTTTCTCTTCACCATATACAGATATGGCAAACACATTATCTCCTTATCGTCTTGATTGTACTACACATACTACAAAACCCGTAGCACATGTTGCGTACAAGATAGTTTTCCAGAATGTCTTTTGCATGATAAACTTGGCATACTCGCCTTGATCATCGTGACATTGGGTTGAAACAGAAACTATCAGCAATTCCATCGGTTTATGGTTATTATGATGCTAAATTCTAACAGTATTTGGATTTTGTGTGCACTACATGTGACGCAGGGAAGCTAATTTTAAGGCTCACGCACCTTAAAGTCTACGCTGAACCACTCAAACTCCTTGAATGCATCAAGTCGAGGTAAGTGGCTCTTCCCAACCATTGACTAGACTATTCAGGTATTCCATGGTTTAAAAGACACATCTACACGATGGTCTCAAGTGCGTTTAATCGACACAAAACCATTGGCTCATTATCCTGAACATCGATTTCAATCAAAATCGAATGGACAATGTTGCAGAATTCTCATTGTGTGCCTTCATTATGGCCCTAGGATTGAAGTTTAGCTCTCTGTCCAATATGTCTAGACTCAAAATGGTTTGGTAGAATCCTTTATCCAAAGAGTTAAGCTCATTGCATTATCTTTACTCTGGAATCGCAACTTACCAACTTCACGTTGGAGTCATGAAGTTTTACACGCTCATGACCAAACTGCATAACATTATTCCCCTTTATCTTTGATACGTGGAAATCTACCAAGTATTCCCCATCTGCGGTAATTCGGTTACACACCGATATCACTACCCCGGCATACATCATTGGCCCCTCAGCATATAGTTGGGATCTATGTGAGGAATAACTGTATTTCCGTCAATACCTCAAGCCCCTCATATGGGGAGTTATTCAAGGCCAGTATGCTGATTCAATGAGGAACATTTCCAGGCATTAGGGGGAGAGTTCAAGTACCATAAAGAATACCAGGAAATTAGTGGAATGTTCAACACATTTCTGCCTCAAATCCATGTACTCAAAGATCTGAACCATACGTTCAGAAGATTTGCAACACATTGCAAATAACCTGCTAGATTCATTTACTGACTATAAAGGTGTCACACAATCCTACAATCCTGCAAAAACAATGCCTGAAAGAGTGAAGGTACCAACAAAATCCACTCCACTCCCCGTCCGAAGCAACAGGGGGAGATGTATGGCAAAAGTACATCAGGATTCAGCTTCTCGCAAGCAAGGATATCGAGGCCTCTGAATCAATAAATGCAAGTCAACTTCACGTTGACAGACACCTAATGGGTAGTATACACCCAGTGAATGGGCAACCTCCACCAACCCAGGTCATAGTGCACACAATGACCGGGACATCGGAATACCCGACTCAATCGCATTGCGAAATCGCGAGCAGTCACCATGGGTAACGATATTTCCATCAACTATATATACATATACAGATTCTGGAGAATCATATAACCAGAAGTCTACAATTGTCGACATACATTTCTCAACTAGATTGCAAAAACATTTCACATGATTCAGGTCCAAAGACCATGGCCATGGCAAAGTGTGAACAACACTCGGACTGAACTCAAACAAAGGGTATAATCTTGGTAGAAATAATCTTGCTCAATAAAGGGAAGGTATTCACATAAGCAATACCTACACCAGTTTTCTTCTGGAAACAGAATTGAGAACAATGAGGTGGTGAAACATAGAGCAAGTATTGTAGCACAAGGGTTCACGCAGATACCCAATTATTCTCCAGAGGTGGAATCTCTTTCCGATAACTATATCATTGGCAGTGGGAAATCGTCTATCTATGCAGTTGATAGATGTAGTGATTACATATCCATGTGGATCACTAGATTCAGATTTAGATGGTTCCCGATGGAATCTCACTTCCGAATCGAAATGCAAAATGCAACATACATTGTGTAAAAATCAGTAAGTCACGGGCTTATTGTTGTCGGTATATTTTGGTACAACCGACGTAGTGAGTCCCTTCGATGCAAGGAGTACTCCTACATTAATGATTACTCATGCATGTTAAGCATGTGATCATCTAAATGACAGAATTTGAGATGAAGGATCTGGGTAAAACCTCGAGCACCTTCACTCATACAGTATGGTACACTATGTTGTCTATATCCAAAATATATTGAAGAAATTCATTGTGGACAAATCTTATGCATCCATAACTCGCATGGCTTTGTTCTCTAGACGTAGAGAAAGATCCATTAAAATCATGAGTTGATGGGAATGCGATATTGGGACATAGAGTTCCATATCCTAGTGCCATTGGACCCACCACACATAATTGGTTGGGGCTCAAGAATATCTTTCGATATCTCCAAGGCATCAAACATCTTGTCCTAGTTTTTCAGTTTCAGAGAAATCTGGACACCAATATCATTGGATAAGTCGATCAGATCCCTACTATGTCAGATCGTAGACAAGGTTTGTGTTCCTGCTAGGTGTGGTAGCCATCTCATGAGAGTCTTCGAAACAGACCTCGTGGCTACATCCACCAACCATTATCTCAAAGATAATGTTGCTTGTGCTGCCCGGATGCAAACAGGTTACGTAATAAGCAATATCGCTATATTGCAAATCTTGCAAGTCAAATCATGTGACTGATTTGTTCACCAAGTCTCTACCAACTTCTACATTCCAGAAATATGTTCATGGAGTTGGTATGCGATGGCTTCCGAATTTGCAAGAATCAGGGGGAGTATCTTCCTGAATTGTTCCTGTTCAAAGCATCATATTATACTCTTTTTCCCTTCATGAGTTTACTTTACAGGTTCTCATAAAGGTTTTTAATGAGGTAATATCAACATGAGATCATATGTCATACTTTCTATTTTCCCCACCGGGGTTTTTAGGAAAGTATATACGACATATTTATTGTCCTCTAAACTCTATGAGTCTTCTCGTATTGAGTTAAAAGAGACAATAACCATTATATGTTGCATCATTTTCTCCTTATTTTCCCACTGGGTTTGCAGAAGTTTTAGCAACATATCAAACTCTACTCCTCACATTTTTTCCCACATGGTTTTTGGAGGAGACTCTTTCGAGTTGATGATACTACATGGACAAGTGGAGATTAGGGGGAGTGTTATAATTAAACACACATGTTTAATTGGAAGGGAATCTCCCCGTGTTAACTGCCATGCGGTTGCCATCAGGCAACTGACGCGCCTCTCCCTTCGCGTCCCTTTGTATCGTCGCGTCCCTACGGGATGTATATATTGTAACAAATCCAATCAATGAGAACAACTATTCGACTACTCCGTACTTGTCATTTGTCTCTTGCAATTACTTCGAACAAGCTTGACTCAACGTGGTGCTTCTAGTTCACGGAAGTAGCAAAGTCATCTATGCTCACGTAGCGAGTCATCCATTGCCTAAACAAAGCAAGTCATCCATGATCATGCAGCGACACGAGCTGCTTCAAAGACTAGCGGCGGAGTGGCTGCTCCGTACGAGGGTAGACGCGCTGCAAGCCGAGACGATGATGTCGTGCGGAGGTGGTCCGACTGTTGCAGGCGTAGTGTGAGGGCGCTAGTAGTGCTGCATCACTGGACGACGGTCTCTGCGATAGCAGCCCGACTGCTTCGGCAGCGGCGGCGATGCTATGAGGCGTGATACGACGAAAGCCCGGCTGCTTCAACAATATAGCGACGACATGCTTCGGCGGCCGTGGTGATGGCGCGACAACATGCTTCGGCGGCCGCGGCGATGCTGCGACGGCAACCCATCTACTTCAATGTTGTTGCTACGGCATGCTTTGAAGACCGCGTTGTCCTTTAGTGGTTGCAGCGATGCTACGATGACAAGTTGTCTGTTTGAATGATGTTGCGACGGTGTACTTCGCCGCGGCGAGTGCTTCAACAGCCGCCGCGATGCTACGACGGCAACCCAACTGCTTCGATGATGTTGCGACGGCATGCTTCGATGCCGCGGCGAGTGCTTCGACAACCACGGCGATGCTAGGGGGGCAACCTGGCTGCTTCGATGATGTTGCGACGGCGTGTTTCGATGGCCGCGGCGGGTGCTTCGACAACCACGGCGATGCTACGGCGGCAACCCGGCTGCTTCGATAATGTTGCCATGGCGTGCTTCGACGGCCGCGACGGGTGCTTCGACAACGACGGCAACCCGGTCGCTTCGATGATGTTGCCATGGCGTGCTTCGACGGCCGTGGCGGGTGCTTCGACAACCACGGTGATGCTACGACGGCAATGCGGCCGCTTCGATGATGTTGCCACGGCGTGCTTCGATGGCCGCGACGGCTGCTTCGACAACGACGGTGATGCTACGACGGCGTCAAGGACGCTAATCAACATCAAGAATATGCTGGAATCCTCGTTTAATGCTTGTTATGTGCTTCCTCCTGAGAATATTTGTAGTATGTGACTAAGCATTACGTGTGAAGTGGAAGTAAAAAAGAAGTACAGTAAACGGTTACAGTAACGGACCACTCAGCTTCGGCCTTCAGGCGTCACGAATCACGATAGCTAGCAGCTGAATAGATATAAATATTCGGAATGACCAGTGTACTCACTAGCTAGCAGCCTAGCAGCTGATCGCCACACGATCGCGTGTGCGATCGCACGGCGCCGGACGCGGCTTACGAAGACAAGAATCATCCGACTGATTTCAAACGTTTTCCTTTGCAAAGAGTGCTCCTTAATTAGTGATTTCGTGAATCTTGGCGTTTTACATCGTGCGATTGAGCAGTTAGATGTGGCATAAGTAATTCTCATCTCGATGTGATTTAGTAAAACTGTTTTTGCAATGAACATGGACGCATTTTTTGGAAGCGTGTGCCACTGAATATGCTTAGGATGGTAGAAGGGTTAGAATACAAAAGCACATCACAAGTTCAACGCTAGCAACTAAAATACAAATTGATGGCAGAGGTGTTTGATAGGTGGTGTTGACATTTCTACTACTCCATTCAATCCCATCTTCTAGAGAACTAGGTTGGCAGGGAAGGTGAGAAAGGTGACAAAGTTTGATGGTCAAAAATATTGGCTGCTTTATATTTGGCATTTTGTGCAAAAGGTGGGATTGGTGGTTTATGCAAAAAAAAAGTACCATGGAACCAATATTTTGGTTGATCTTATCAAGGTATAGATAGAGTAATCTCTCTAAATTTTGTGGGCTTTTTCATAGCAATAGATAGGGTAGTCGCTTTGTAATGTGGCAAAATGAGATAATTGCGAAATGGTGAAAGGAGTGGCTTTTCACCAAAGGAGTAAGTGTCAAGCTCTTGAATGCTTGTTGGTATAAGTTCTTGAATTAAGTAGGTGGGGTTGGTGACCAACAACAAGCCAAGAATTTAAGGGGAGCATCCAAAAACATGTGGAGCTAAAAATATGGTGGAGTGTGGGGACAAGGATGATCCACTATTCAACTTAACCTGATATTTTTAGTAGAGGCCAAGTATGGTAGTAGAAATATATCCACAAATTTTCATGAATTTCTCAGCTCAAAATGGGCAGGAAAGGTAATTACTTTTAATTAGAAAATATTGCATTGGAGATAGCTTTTTTTTTTTGCAAATCTAGATTTTATATCCATTGAAGAACTACTGTGATATTTTTTTTGTATAATATTGCAAGCAAAGTAGATCAGGGTCCCTTTGTAAAGCCAAGGCTAGGGTTTAATACCCCAATAAATTAGAATAGGTTTTTTGGATGGCTATGATCAAGGTAGGTGAGACCAAGGATATTCAAGGATGGAATGAGAATATTTCCTGACATGAAAAAGTAAAGATGCCATGTTCCATATTGTCATCCACCTTAACCAAGAACTAATAAGAGTCAATTACACTGGTTGTCGTGGATTTGTCACGGCAAGATGTCCTAGTGTAAGGACTTAGTCGTGGGGCCAACGCATCTAACTGGTAGCTTGAGAGGGGTTGAGCGGGACGAGAGACACGGAGTTTTTACCCAGGTTCGGCCCCTCACGGTGGAGGTAAAAGCCTACGTCCTGCTTTGTGTTTATATTGATGATGATGATGATCTCGGTTACAAAGGTGCGGAGTCGCTACCTCTAATCCCAAGACCCTCTAATCTGACTATCTCGGGTGACCTGTCTGTCTGACCTGTATCGAGACCTCTAAAACTTAACCCTCTCGGGGTGACCCGCCCCTCCTTATAAAGGCTGAAGGGGCGGTTTACATGTAGAGTCTAAGTCGGATTGAGACTTAACTTACTATGACTTCCCATCGTGGGCTTCTCTTCATGGGCTTCTGAGTCCCGGGCTTCTTAACTCTCCCGGGCGGCTTACACCGGGCGGCTTACAACCGGGCTTATCTTCGAGACTCGTCTTCGGGGACTCGTCTCCGGGACTTAACTGTCTGTCAGGAAACACTGTTCACCGGGTTAACATCCTGGCACTGTAGCAGCCGGGTTAACATCCTGGCACTGTAGCACCCGGGTTAACATCCTGTCACTGTAGCAGCCGGGTTAGCTGTCTGCCGGGTTAGAACTGTAACCGGGTCATAATCATCCCGGGTCATACCGCGGGGTATATCCCCGACATTAGCCCCCAGGTTAGCTTGAATTTATTCATGGTAACCTCCTGAAATAAGAATATGTAAAGGGACCAGTTCACTCAAAAATACCAGTTGATCAGCTCCTGAAAATTCTGAAACTCTGTCATATCAATATACTGACGCTGGCTCCTTGAAGAAAAAATAACCCTTATTATCAACTGCCTTGGCTTGATAGATTTGCTTGGTTCCTCATAATTGAGAATTTGAAGACATATCTTCCTCATATCCATATTATCTGTAGCCCCCAAGTCTTAAGAAGGGAAACGTAGTGAAAGCCTTAAGACTTGCTTCATATTACCTGGATTGTTCATCTGAGTCACCAGTCATAAATTGAATGTTCCACATATGTAGCCCCCAAGTACCGGGTTGTCTTGCCTGCAGCAACCTGGGACTTGTAACTGTCTTATACCTTTATAAAACTTCAGCTAGTGTAGCCCCCAAGGGCCGGCTCATCAGTGTTTGATGCGCCGGGTCTTCAATTTGGACCTTATAATCTATTTGAACAACTGAGTACTGTAGCCCCCAAGTGTCGGGTCGCATGCCTGCAGCGACTTGGGACCTTTAGAAAATTTTGATCTGAGCGGTGTAGCCCCCAAGTGCCGGGTCAGCAAGAAGTACTGGGCTGGGACTTAGAAAAATATTGAAAGGCTGGCTCATCTCCTTGAGATAACAGGGTCTTGTTGACAATGTAATGATTTGAAAACCAGCTTGCATTAGCCCCCAAGTGCCGTGATGCATGCTTGCAGCGACATGGGACTTTGCATACTTGATATAAACTGGACTTGAATAATGTAGCCCCCAAGTGTCGGGTCGTCTGCCTGCGGCGACTCGGGACTGTGTGAGAATGATATGACTCATCATAATTTGTTGAATGAATCCTTTGACCGTAGTTGTAATATAACCCGGAATGAATATCCTGGAATAATTCCTGTCTTTGAAAATGAAAATCCCTGCTCGTGGTTGCGGTGCAACCCGGCAAATATTTTGAGAAAACCATGGGTGATGTAGTATACTACAGAGCACTAGTTGAAGAAATCCAATAGTCGGTCAATTAAATGACACGGCATTATGTCTGATAGGGCGGCTCATCTTTAGAGATAAGACCTGCAAAATAAACAAAACAGAATATTCTGTATTGTTGTAAGGGCGGCTTGAAAAAGCACAATCCGGAGATGTTAAAACCTTGTATAGCCTTGCTTCCTCTTTCATAATCTTGCTCTGACCCGGTTTGGCAAACCGGTATGATATGTATGTATGATGTAATGCATGATGTAATGTATGATGTAATGTATGATGCAATGTATGATGTTCTTGCTTTCTTTTCAAAAAATTCATAAGCCGGTTCTTCTGGGTGGACTCGCTACTTAAACTCTAACAGTACAGGGTCTCTAGCGAGAGTGACCGTCAATTCTTTGACCGGCTGAGGGTCTCTAGGCGAGATTAACTGATAAGAGCGTAGCGAACCAGAAAGAGACGCAGTAGGGGGTGAATACCCCTAGAGCCCATAAGCTACTTCTCACGTGACGTAAATCCGTCGTTTGAACCTCCAGGGTACGACGGGCCACTTGGCGGAGAGTACGCAGCAGATGGGAGAGTTTGCCTCACCGCTGTAAGAGGCCCTTGCAGGGGGTAAGTTTTAGAACTCGCTGCACCCCTGGCAAAGCGGCAGCAACTTACAGGCAGGTATAACCCGGCCTTGCAGATGAGAGAGTTTGCCTCGCCGCTGTAAGAGGCCCTTGCAGGGGGTAAGTTTTAGAACTCGCTACACCCCTGGCAAAGCGGCGGCAACTTACAGGCAGGTATAACCCGGCCTTGCAGATGAGAGAGTTTGCCTCGCCGCTGTAAGAGGCCCTTGCAGGGGGTAAGTTTTAGAACTCGCTGCACCCCTGGCAAAGCGGCAGCAACTTACAGGCAGGTATAACCCGGCCTTGCAGATCGGAAAAGGGGGTAAGTTCACAACTCGCTGCACCCCTAGTGATCTTTGTTGACGGAGTCAACTTTTTTGGGTATACAACCCGCCTTGCAGTGGCTGAAAAGCCTGATCGAGAGGGTCGAAACTTAACCCGGTGGGTTGAAAGCCCCCAAATGACCTTGTTGACGGAGTCAACTTTTTGGGTATACAACCCGCTTTACGTTGGCTGAAGAACCTGATCGAGAGGGTTGAAGCTTAACCCGGTGGGTTGAAAGCCCCCAAACGACCTTGTTGAAGTATCAACATTGTTGCAGCATCTTGTAAGCCGCCATCTTGTATGAAGAAACAGCAGAAGCCCCCAAGCTGAACGGTGCATCATGGCGGCTCGTCTTCTTGGGTAACTTTTAATCCTTCCGCCAATAATGTAGTAGACCCTAGGATTGGGTTAACTTCCTTGCAATGACCAGGGGCTCTCGTTGAAAATGACCAAATGTGTCGAGCCATGTCTGTAGCCCCCGAATCTTAAGTCGACTTGAAGAGACGGCTTGAGAGTCTCCACTGAAGGTTGAGGTTGACCGTGGCGGGTTATAGATGATCCCGTATGAATTGTTTCAATAATCCGGTCGATGGCTCGTCCCGGCAGGTTGTTGAAGTTAACCAAACTGCAGTGGCGGTGACTTGTGAGCCTGTCCGTCGGGCGGCTCGTATAGACGAACACCGCACCGATATGCTGTAGATCAGACTGCGGGCGGCGTCTTGCGCGCGTCCGTTGGGCGGCTCGTACAGGCGAGCACTGCACCGATATGTTGATGTAGATCAGACCGCGGGCGGCGTCTTGCGCTCCTCCGTTGGGCGGCTCTTACAGGCGAGCCCGGCACCAGTATGCCAATGTAGATTGGACCGCAGGGCGGCGACTCATAAGCGTTTGCTGGGCGGCTCGTACTGGCGTATGCAGCCCCTGGCGTGTTGATGTAGACATAGAAGTCAGCCGCGGCGTTTGCAGACGGCGCGGTCGCGAGAGACGACCGCGGCGTTATAAGCCGGCGCGGTCGCGAGAGACGGCCGCGGCGTTGTAAGCCGGCGCGGTCGCGAGAGACGGCCGCGACGGTGTAAGCCGGTGCAGACGGCGATTCGGCCGTGGCGTTGTTGGTGAAAACCATGCCGCGGCTACGCTGGCTTGCCGCACTCATTGGGCGGCTCATATTGCCGGTGAGCGCGCGCGGTACCGGCGAGTTGATGTAGACCGTCCGCAGGGGCGGCGACTCACGCGCGTCCATGAAGCAATGCGACACGTTGGTGTGCGCTCCGACTCCGCGGTATAATGCCCCATGAATAATTGTCCTGCGTAAAAATATTACAGGGCCGAGGTAACTGTTCTCGGATGAAACATATACTGAGAAATAGATAGGATAAATATCACCTGGTATTTCTGTCGGATGAACACGGTCGTACGCTGGTGCATGATAATATTGAGACAGTATATTTACGTCTGGCTGATGTAGCATCAGCACCTTCGTGACCTCCCTTTGTTTTTCTTTTGGTGAACAAGACGTAGTTGACCGCTTCTTCTCTCCCTTGGTATTTGTTCCCATGTTACTTTCTATAAAAGATCAAAACTGCAGTGGAGGCTTTGGTTGGAGCCCTGAGGCTGAGTACACAGCTACTGCAGCCTTGCCGAACAGAATATTGGTCCAATATGATGCTTCCATCGACCGGAGAAGACGCTAGTTCATATCAACAATGTCAAGATGCTCGACCATGCTGAGCAGAATATCGTCAGGCAAATTGCTCAGCCAGTCGTGTCCATATTCTTCTAACAGCCGGTCCTTGTCGGATGGCTTGGCCGTCGATCTAACAACAGGTCGTCGGGGACGAGTGTACGCCATCGCTAAAAAGGTTCTCAGATGCCCGAGGGGAGCTGCCTATCTCTGAAACCTGGCGGGTGAGCGCAGCAGAGCCAGCCCGCCGGCGTGCGGAGGCAAAGACGCCCGTAGTAGCGGTGCGTCGAGGCGGCTTGAGGCGAGGCGAGGCTGCGGAGGCGAGCGCAGGCAGGCTCGGACTCCCGGCCAGGACTTGGCGGCGAGCCGACCGGGCGCGGTAGGAGCGGCCATTGCGGAGCGGCGGGTTGCGGCAGTAACAGGCCGGCTCAGCACGCGTAGTGAGTCAGCGCGGCGGGTGCAGCAGAGGCGGACGGCCGGCTCGGTGCGGCATGGAAGCACATAGCAGGCGTAGTTGGAGAGGCGGTCGGCCGGCTCCGTGCGGCGCGAAGGCACACGGCAGGCGTAGGAGCGGCTCGAAAGTCGAAACACGGCACTGCGGTAGCCCGAGGGGCAGGTGAGGCGAGGTGAGCAGCGGCGGCTCTTCCCGCGGCGGGCGAAGCTTCCCGCGACGGAAACGAGGTGGGCAGAGGCGAGGTCGAGCTGCAGCAGAGGCCCGGCTGGAGGCGAGGTCGCCACGGAGACGGACGCGGAAGCGCGCGGGCTCACAGCAGGTGGCAGAGGTGGAGCCACGGGTGGTGTTGCGGCAGCAGCCGGCCGGCTCGGCAGCTAGCGGGGCAGAGCCGGCAGGCGCGACGGGCGACTCAGCAGTGAGAGCCGGTCTTGCGACGGAGGTGATGGGCGGAGGCGCAACGGCGAGGTGTGACTACGGCCGGCGGGTGCAGAAGCGAGCCAGCAGCAAGGCGCAGCGGCTATGGAGGTGGAGGCAACGGCTCGAGGCCGAGCCGGCTGGTGTCGAGGCGGATAGGCAGACGCGGCCGCGGCGGCAAGGCGGCCTGCGGGCGCGGCAAGGCAAGGTGATGCGCGGCAGCGGAGCCGGCGCAGCGGCGAGGTGGAGCGGAGCCTGCAGAGGCCGGTGTGCGCGGTGGCGCGGACGGGGCGGAGCAGAACCATCCAGGGGGAGGCGTCGCGGCGAAGGCCAGGCGGAGGCGAGGTCGTGCGATGAGAGCAGCGGTGAGGCGGCCGGCGGCAGGTCAAACCAAGCGGGGCAGAGCCGCTCGCGCCGGGGCGACTCAGCGCAGCCACAGGCGGCGACTCGGAGTTGGTTGTAGGGCTGCTCGGTGGAGGGGAACTGGACCACAGCGGCGGCTCAAGGCGAACCAGCACGGCGGCTTGACGGGACCGCAAAGGTGGTGACTCGCCAATGGCGGCGGAGGCGGCTCGGAGGCCGGGGGCGGTCCCTCATGCAGCAGAGGTGGAGCACGCTACGGCGGCGGCTCAGTGCGGTCGCAGGGGCGACGGCTTGAGGCCGGTACTGCAGCTGCGGAGGAGCGCCGGCGGCTCGGATTTATCGACTCGAGGCCGCAGTGGCGCGGCGGCTCACCGCAAGGGTGAGACGGCTGCGGAGGCGCGAAGCGCCGGGCGGCTTGAACAGGGCGGCTCGATACGGCGCGTCGAGGAAAAACTCAGGTGCGGAGAAAGCCGGGTGGAGACAGCGCGTCGTGACCGGCGCGACGGCGACTTGCGGCGCGACCAACGGTGGAAATGCGACGGCGACTTGAGGCAGGCCATGGCGGGTTGATGAGCAGGCAAAAACCGGCGAGTCACGGCTAGACCCAGCTGCGGTCGAAGCGAAGGCGAGCCCACAGGTGATGGCGAGCCGGCGACGGCCCGAAGCGGCTCGGAATCGGATGCAACGCCGGGGCGGCGGCTCAGAGAGGCAGCTCGCAGCACTGCGGCTCCGTAGCAGAGTGGCAGCAAGAGGCAAAGGCGCCGGCGGAATCAGCCGTCTCGAAGCGAGGTCGTGGGCAGACGGTGGAGGAATCCGGGTCTTGGCCGGCCCTGTTCCGTGTCGTGGAAGCGTACTTATCCAAACTACGACCAATAAAACCAAGCCGAGTCAAATTCTTGGATAAAATAAATAGGACTCCACCGTGTGTTTGAAACGGCCGCGGCAATGAAGTTGGGCAGCGGCTGACTTGGCCCTGGCGGCTCGGTACGATCAATCCGGGTCAGCGAGCAAATTGCAACCCTAATTTCTCTTGAACCTCGGACGGGTATTAGATCTGACTGCTTTGTCTTCTAGATGATGTAAATCCTTCCGTAACGACTCTTGTTCATCCGGAAAATTGCGAACTTCTCGATCCCTGGGAGAGATCCCTCCAAGAACTCAACACCACCGTGCGCCGGCCCCACGGTGGGCGCCAACTGTCGTGGATTTGTCACGGCAAGATGTCCTAGTGTAAGGACTTAGTCGTGGGGCCAACGCATCTAACTGGTAGCTTGAGAGGGGTTGAGCGGGACGAGAGACACGGAGTTTTTACCCAGGTTCGGCCCCTCACGGTGGAGGTAAAAGCCTACGTCTTGCTTTGTGTTTATATTGATGATGATGATGATCTCGGTTACAAAGGTGCGGAGTCGCTACCTCTAATCCCAAGACCCTCTAATCTGACTATCTCGGGTGACCTGTCTGTCTGACCTGTATCGAGACCTCTAAAACTTAACCCTCTCGGGGTGACCCGCCCCTCCTTATAAAGGCTGAAGGGGCGGTTTACATGTAGAGTCTAAGTCGGATTGAGACTTAACTTACTATGACTTCCCATCGTGGGCTTCTCTTCATGGGCTTCTGAGTCCCGGGCTTCTTAACTCTCCCGGGCGGCTTACAACCGGGCTTATCTTCGAGACTCGTCTTCGGGGACTCGTCTCCGGGACTTAACTGTCTGTCAGGAAACACTGTTCACCGGGTTAACATCCTGGCACTGTAGCAGCCGGGTTAACATCCTGGCACTGTAGCAGCCGGGTTAGCTGTCTGCCGGGTTAGAACTGTAACCGGGTCATAATCATCCCGGGTCATACCGCGGGGTATATCCCCGACACTGGTGGTGCTAGAACTTGGCGTAAACAGTTACTTTGGTGCTACAAGTTGTGGTGTACATTAAAGTGGTGCAAAAACTTGGCTTTGACGTGCAAATACAGTGCTTATCTTGTTTATATACGAAATCAGTGATGACAAGGCGCGTGGGCCCCGCTGTCAGCCACTGGACAAGGAGAAGGGCGCCTGTGGCCTGCTTTTTTGGCCTGCTTTTTTCGAAAACACCCTCGAATTATATTTTTTCACAAAAAAGACCCTGTTCACGTGGGAGAGGTGACATATTTTTTTACCTCTATGAGAAGTGGGTCCCGCCTGTCATGTGAGAGTGAAAATTAAACAGAAAATAGAGAATGTGCGCGGCGCCATGTCTCGAACCCACAACTTACACAAAACAAGCTAGCCGGCTAGCCACTACACCCACAACGTTCGAATGGCAAAACTGGATAACAAATTTATATGTACTAATCTCAGCGCATGTGGAACTTAAATGGCCTGCAGATAGTGCAGCCCATTTTGAACCTGTTCGATTTTTAAATTTACTTGTACAAAGTATGTAAATCATAATCTCAGTAATAAAAATAACGTTTGAATATTTGTGTTTATAAATATTATACATACAAACGAAATAACTTATTTAAAATTTCTTCACGTACTATTTAAAAATATTCATATATATAAAATAATATTTATGAATTGTAGAACATGTTTGTATAATTTAAAATAATATATTTTAAAAAAAAATAAAATTCTAAAAATTATTTTAGTTATACAAACATTTCAATAACTACACGCATGTTTGTGTAGTTCAATATTTTATAACTAAAAATATTCATAATTTAAAATTTGAACTGTTCATATGAATATTCATTTCATATAATTTAAATATAAGCCACGAGTGTATAATATTATGTATTATTTAAACATTTTTATTTAATGAATATTTTATATTTTATTAAATGTCCTTATTAAGTAAATATTTTTTTATATAATACACAGATGTATATCTAAATAATTTATTTACTAATAATCGTTTGTATATATAATATTTACATCACAAAAATCTTTGAACATAATTTTTATTAATTACGTTTTACAAATAAATTTTAAAAACGGTCATGTGCAAATGGACCACACTATCTGCAACCCATTTAAGCTCGACATGCGCCCAGGTAAAATACATATAGCATTGTTATCCATACCAAACAAATAGGACGTGATGGTCGAGTGGTTATCTTGAT
Source organism: Elymus sibiricus (assembly GCA_039707655.1). NCBI lineage: Eukaryota > Viridiplantae > Streptophyta > Magnoliopsida > Poales > Poaceae > Elymus > Elymus sibiricus. The sequence continues at coordinate 470,469,791 of CM077666.1, forward strand.
TTTTACCTAGTTGTAGGTTGTGGGTTCGATTCCTAGCCATCATGATTTTCATTTAGCTTTCAGTCTCATCTGACAGACGGGTCCACTGGTCATAGAGTTGAAAAAAATGCCACCTCTCCACGTAACACGGTTTTTTCTGTGAAAATATATATTTCAAGGGTGTTTTCGAAAAAAATCAAGCCACATGCTCCTTCTCCCCGGTCCAGTGGCTGACAGCGGGTCCCATGCGCCTAGTCAGCGCCGGTTTCGTATAGAAACAAGATAAGCACTGTATTTGCTCGTTAAAGTCAAGTTTTTACACCACTTCAATGTACGCCACAACTTCTGGCACAAAAGTGACCGTTTACGCCAAGTTCTAGCACCACCGATATAATTGACTCAACTAATAAATTCAACGAAAAAGATATGAAGGGAAAACAGGACAAAAATCACAAACCTGATTACACAGCTTCTTGTCTTGTACGGAGCTCTGAAGGTTTCCATTTCGGTTCTAGCCTCTCTTTCCAGCTGCATGGATTCGATGGCTGTAGTGCTCCTTGCCGATGTGCAGGCATCATTGGGCAGGGCTCCAAACCTGGTGGTGGGCCATGCTGTACGGGGTTTTGCTCGGTTTTCCCTTAATTAACCAAGCTTGAGTTACCTTATTAACCGGTTAATTCTACTCCCTCTTAATGAATAGGAAAAGCTTCCGGGTACCAGTTGCTCGGAAAAAACGCATGGCTGCATACGCGACCACCGTCCATCGGCTCTGATGATATCATAGCAATGCATTATCCCCTGCAGCGACAAGCGCGTGATCATGAGGTTTCCCGGTCACCCTCTCAAGTTGCGACTCTACTCCAGTTTGAATTTTTAGGGAGTAGTAACGATTTTTCTTTAGGCGTACCTGTAGCAGCGTTCAAGTCTATGAGACTTGTTGGCCTGCTCTCGTCAAACAATCAGTACTAGTCAAGGTCCCTGAAAAGAGCTGTTCACATTGCCGTCTCTGTCGATTAGTCTCGAATCCGGACTTTGCCACTTTGATAATCTTCAAATCCTTCGAGATGCCCATGTCGAGCTCTCTGTGGCCTCTCAAAACTCTATATACAGTACAGCCCAGAAATAACACAAGCCATACCAGGCTACCACACACACGTCGCTGTACCAGTGTGGGTCAAGCTCATGACTCATCAGCCAAATATTGTCATTTGAGCACGGTCAAGAACGACGTCTAGCTTGGAGAACGTTCTGCTGCCTTAGCTTCGACCCTTTGGACTGCTCGGACCAAACTGGCTATTGAGGAAATAATCTCATCCTACATATTCAAATGGTTTCTATTTTTACAGCAGTGTCGGCCTCTAGGGAAGAGGAAGAACAATGATACGATGGCAAACATTCTTCTCAAGATCGAGCAGCTTCACGCCTACCACAGGAACACTTGAGCCAGATCAGTCCATCTAGTTTTCCGTGCTAGCGCTCTTCTATGAATCGCGCCTTGTATCCGCGCGTACCTTTGCTTTTAACTTTCCATCTTGTTGATGCATGGTCTCTAATAACTCTATGTCCGTACCATAGCCATTGTTGGCTTTATTAATTTGAAGCTGGACGCTTCTTGTGCCTGTTTAAAAAAAACAAAATTGAGCCTTTTCTTTAAGTTCAAAAAAAGTTGGATTTTTACAGCCTGAAAAATTTCAATTTTTTTTGTACACGCATGTATACCAATGTAGTATATCAGGCCAAAATTTTATCAATATACGTGCTTGCATGTGAGAGATACAAAAAAAAAACAAATACATGCATAAAATGGGCTTTTTTCTGTTGATTTTGGGGCCGAAATTTTGTCTTTTTTGTGCAGCGTATAATACAATGTATTATTGAACGAAATTTCGTAGGTACTTAGACCACATGCATGCGTATTCATGTAAACAAAATTAAAAAAATCAAATCTTTTCAGCATCATTTTTTTAGGGGTTTAAAAAAAACATGCTCCAATGCACCCATGCTCTGAAAGTCCGCTTTACTCATCAGCCGGCTCTTTTATGGCCGAGTCTGCGTACGCGTCTACACCAGCTTACCTTTCTCTACATCCCTGGAGATATTCATCGGAGATGTGCCTTTAACAATTATGTGTATCATTGATGCTTATCGATTGTTGAATTGAGATGTACAGTATGATTGAATATTTTGTGACTTTCTTCAACTTATAAGTACCGTAATTAGTGCTGCAGCAAGCAAACTCACATGCCGTGAGGTTTCCCCTGTCATCCTCTCAGCGTGGAGCGTAGACTCCAATCTAGCCCCGTAGTGACGAATTTTCTTTGAGCGTGTAGCACCGTCGTCGTTGGAGACTTTTGAGTCTGCTCGGCGCTCCAGCCTGCCGGTCGTCTGGCCATATGTGCTATATATGGTCTATGTCAATTGTCAACCTTGATGTATTCATCTATACCAAAGACTTTTGAGCCTGCTCTGCTCTCTTGCCCGAAGGTTGGCCATCTGTGCTATATATGGTCTATATCGACCTTGATGTTTCTATCCTTATCAACTAGTTCCATTAGTTGCAGACTTTGCCATCTTTCATCTATATCTGTGTCGGCGCAAGCAGATGATCCCCATCTTCTTCCTCCTATTCTTGAGTTCATTCTGCAGCGCCGATGACAAGCTCACACAAGCAAAGCCACTCACCGACCGCAACACTCTCATCTCCGAGTGCGGGGACTTTGCTCTGGGCTTCTTCTCCCCGACAAACTCCAACAAGAGTTTTTACCTTGGCATATGGTACCACAGCCTCCCCGGGCCACGGACCGTCGTGTGGATCGCCAACCGAGACAGCCCAATCATCAACCCTTCGTCCATGATGCTCACGGTAACTAACAATTCTCGCATGGTATTATCTGACTCCGAAGGCCGTGATATTTGAATGGCAGCAAGCAATATCACTACTGGAGCGGCAGGGGCTTATGCAGTACTAAACAACTCGGGGAACTTTGTTCTCCGTTCGTCGAACAACATGGACATATGGCAGAGTTTCCATCATCCGACCGCCACAATACTTCCAACCATGAGATTTTTGGTGAGCTACAAGGCACAAGTCGTCGCACGTCTTGTTGCTTGGAAGGGCCCGGATGACCCATCTTCTGGGGACTTCTCATGCAGCGGCGACACAAGATCCCCAGACGTTCAGTTGGTAACTTGGAACAAGGCTAGCGGAAATGCAATTCGGCTCCCAGGAGCACGTGCTCCTGCCTATGGAAAATGAATTTTGAAATGTCAAAAAAATTGGGACAATTTTTTTTGGTGATCTTTGTCACATACAAATGCTACATGTAAATTTTGAGGCAAAAAGGTTAAGCATTTTGGCCTGCGCAAAAAAAGCAAATCGAAGACAAAATGTCACCACAAAATGACAACCCAAATTTGTTTTTTTCACCGACGAAACACCGCAGCTCCGTTTCGCATGAAAATTGTCAAGCATGCTTGCGACACCAACACGATCATCTACAATTTTTTTCAGAATTTTTTGAAAACGTTTTCTATTTTTTTGTGGTTACTGTTCATCCGGGTGCAAATGCACCCGGGAGCCAAAACGCCGCCCCCCGAGGCTAGGTTATATTGTCGTATCATTGTGTTGGACGGTGAGTCGGTGTCCGGTGGCAAACTAACCAACACTAGCTCCATCTCGTACCAAACAATTGTCAGCTCTGGAGACGAGTTCAGTTACACGTTCACTGTCTCCGACAACTCACCGTTCAGGCGCATGATGCTTGACTACATTGGCAAGTTGAAGCATCTAGGTTGGGACAATCACTCTGCGTCATGGATAGTCATCAATGAGCACCCCAATAGTGCTTGCGATCTCTACGCCTCTTGTCGCCCGTTTGGCTATTGTGACTTCACCAAGGCCATTCCAACATGTCAGTGCTTTGATGGGTTTGAGCCCGTCGACAGTAGTAACTCTTTTAAAGGATGTCAGAGAACAGAAGCGCTGGAATGCCGCAAGCAAAGTCATTTCACGTCTTTTCCTGTAATGAAGGTTCCTGACATGTTCTTGCATATACGGAACAGAAACTTGGATGACTGTGCAGCTGAGTGCATCAACAATTGCTCATGTACAGTGTATGCTTATGCCGACTTGAGTAACGGAGGTGCTATGGCGGACCCGTCAAGGTGCTTGGTTTGGTCAGGGGAGCTTATCGATGCTCAGAAGGCAACCGGTGGCGAGAACCTGTACCTCCGACTTGCCGATTCTCCTGGTATTCGGTGTTCCATGCCCTTTTTTTTTACCTAGTTAGTAGTGTTTTTAATACTTTAGTTTACACAGTTTACAGGTAAAAATATTGGAAGAATGTGTTCTGTGGTAGTTACATAAACTTACCCTTCTTGCTTTGTCCATGACCTGCATACAGCATTGTACAGGTCTTTGATGGCTTTGCTCACGGGATCACTATCTTTGCTCCCTTTCTCCTTTGTGCCTGGGATGATTTTAAATTTAATGTAAATAATTTCAAGTGGGAAGATAGTACTTAAGTTTATTTTGTGTTGGCTCTTTTGTTGTTTTGTTTTAAGTTACAGATTGTGAGATAGTACTTAAGTTTTTTTTTTCTTGCATGTTTCGCTGCTAGAAGATACGCCTTGTCCTTTGTCGTTCCTTTCTTGTTCTATTTCCACTTGTGCTTGGATGTGTTGATGTCCCTTTTGGGGTGTACATTCGAAGCTGGATTCATTAGTACCCTTCCGTGCAATTTCTGCTGCATCCTCGTTTGAGTCCGCTGTGCATTGCTGATGGACTTTTTCGTCTTCTTTTTCAGTGTCGCCTTGGTTCACTGTCGTGTTTGTCGCAGCAACCTCTTTGACAGGACAATCGCCCTTGTACGTCGGTGCAGGGTTTTCGTGGATGGTGTCTAATTCTTTCTCTGAAATATCATCCCCATATTTTTCCAGAACACTCTGAGGGTTTGCTTCATTGCCTGTATCTGTGTTCTTGTTTTGTTCAGGTTTCTGTGTTGTCATGGAAAAGCGTAGTTAAAAACAAATAAATTCACAACTTTAATTTGATTGTACTTATCGCCTATGCGCTAGGAAAATAGCGAAACGTCTAGTGCGTCTTTGAGCTATGTGAACGTGAAGAGGTATTGTTTTATGGAGATTTGTGGTTGTGTTTGCGGAAGCTAAACTAAAATTTATAGAATCATTTTCTGCAACTTCACCTCTTTAGTCGTTGTTGCCGCTCTCGTCTCTTCCATCTGTTCTTTGTTGAGTGGAGGTTTTTGGGCCTCCTCTTGTTCTTTGTTTTGCTGTTAGTTTACGGAGGTAGCACTTTACACATATTTTTGAAAAATATTAAATGTGTATAAAAACAATGTTTTTGATGTATATAAAAAGTACAATTTATACGAAAAAAATATACATAAGCAAATAATTTTTGAAAAAAGTTAAACTTGTATATAAAAATAGTTCCTGATGTATACAAACAAGATACAACGTATAATGTGTATGGAAACAAAAGTACACATCCACAAATATATGTTTTAAAAAGAAATTAATAATCGGTTTCAAAAATGTTAAATGTAAAACAATGTTTCTGATGTATACAAAAAAATGTAGAACCTGTATGAATGAATTGAACATAACGTAAATTTTGAAAAAGGTTGATCATGTGTCAAAAACATTTTAATCATATATTTCAAAAATATTAAACATGCATAAAAAATGTTCCTGGTGTATACCGAAAATGTACAATGTGTACAAAATGTAGTCATCAAACATGGATATCTGAAAAAAAAATCATGTAATTCAAAACTATTAAACCTGTACAAAAAAAATATTCCTAATGTATACAAAAAATATAGAACGTGTATTAAAATTTTTGAACATAAAAACATTAATTTTCAAAAAAGTTGATCGTGTATTAAAAATATTAATCATATATTAAAAAAATGTTAAACATGTATTAAAAAATGTTTCTGATATATACCAAGAAAGTACAATGTATATGAAAAAAGTAGTCATCAAACATTTTTTTTAAATGTTGCTGGTGTATATAGAAAATGTACAATTAAAAAGGAAGAAAAACAAAGAAAACGGAAGGCTCATTGTAAACCGTAAAAACCCATGAGGAAATGAAGAAAAATAAATAAAAACAAAACCTAAGACAAACGAAGTAAACTGATGAAAACTAAGAAAGAAAAAAAAACCAAAGAAAAAAAAATAGAAAGAAAAAAAAAGAAACAAAATATAATTGAACAGAAAACTAAAAAAAAAACCAAAGAAAAACTGCGTAAAAAAACCAGGGAAAAACAAACGGAAACCAGAAAAAAAAGAAAAACCGGTGAAGAAATAAAAAAACCCAAAGAAAATAAAGAATGAGAGGCCAAAACCAGAGAAGAAACCCGCACAGTAAACGAAGAAAATTTTGGAATGAGAGGCCTAAAACACACCGTTTCAAATTTAATTTATGAATAGAAGAAAATTTTGGAATTTGATTTTCTTTTGGTATAATATGTTGTAATGTCAATGTTCTTTTCAATAGCATTGATCTGCATCGCGTTCCATAAATCATAGTTCAACTGCTTGCTACTAGTATATTACGGATCATTACAACTTACTCAATTACCAACCTATATAAACTGAAAGATTCAGTCAGAAAAGACATCTAGTATGAACTATTGGGCATAATCAGAGCAATAAGCCCCAAACCTCGACGAGGCTAAGAAACCCAAAGTTCTGCCGACACCCAGGCCAGGAAATCAAGGGTTCTCGATCCCAGATAAACGAAATCATACAGGAAATGGCACCTCCCGACAACATCCATGCTGATCGCAGGACAAAGTTATGCTTCAGATTCTTTTGATTCCACCTTAGTTGAGAAAGATAAATTTTACGATGAAGAGAACTTGTAGATTTTGATCTACATGGGGTCACGCGTAATGACGAAGTTTAGTATGGGGCTCGAGATTTTTAATTAAGTTTCATGTTTCATACACCCCGCATGTTAAAACAACAACGTGAAGTGTCATGCTTAATGGTTTCGTTGAAAATAAAATTTGCCAACTTAACCATAGCAGCCATAATAATTAGCAAAAGCGATTAGAGGCGTCTAACTTGTTTTTGCAGGAGGTTTGCATGTGATGTGGTATAGCCTTTGTGAATCAATATGTTTGTATGAGATGTGATATGTTGTAATAATTTTATCTTGACCTACCGAGTCATGGTACGACATGATGGCTGGAGCTATATGATTGTCTTTTCTTTTATTTCTCGACCTGCGTGTCAACCTTGATGATATTGAAGAAGGCAATATTTTGCGATGTTGGACCTCGACGCAAAAGCCATACTCGAAGAAGGAGTTCTCCGGCGAAGAAAAGTCAAAGAAACAGGCCACGACAGTAAAGTTCTGCCATGGCAGCAAAAAGTGCTGCCACGACAGTGTTTTCTGCTGAAAAAGACTGCCATGGCAGAGATTTTCGAAACTGCTGCCACAACAGCATTTTCTGCTGGTTTTTGAAAACTGTTGCTACGGCGGCAAAAAAGGCTGCCACGGTAGACTTTTTGCAAAAACTGCACGAAGATGACGCGGACTTCTCCAACGGAAGGGGCTATACCATGTCACTAAATTATGAATTGCCTGTGATGTTAATCCCTTTTTATGCACCTTGTTTTGTGCGCGGTAGACATATTTAATAGGGTGATCTCTCACTTAAAATATAAAGTTGATAGTGTTCATCCAAGTGTAGCACCGTTTGTAATGCATGTTCCTCGAAGTACGCCATGGCACATGGGTATGATAGATGTCTCTTGTATGAGGCGGGCATGAACGGTTCATGCTTCAAGTACACTTGGTTGTCTTGACGAGATAGCAAGACGGTCTTGATCTTGGAACACACACCCATCGAAAGATGAACAAGAGTCATATGGAGATATGATTGGTCTGTTGACCTACCGGTCTCGTTACTACTCCATGAGTGATGTCACATCAATGGTGTAGTAAGTGAGTCATGGAACTTGAATCACTAGTAATCAATTATGAGAGATATTGATTTTAGTAGGAGCATACTCTAATTAATTATTAATATGAGTTGCATTAGTTATGAATAATGTCTTAGTATTGGCATTATCGTTGTAGAATAATGGCACACATTTCCACCTTTCCGTTGATTGAATTTTGATTAGCTGTGTTTAAATATCTGGTTGAAACTTTACAGATTGGTACCGTAATGTGAGTATTGTCCTCAGAGAAGTGCGGAGAAGGCCTATGTCCTATTGCATACTTTCGGTGCTCTCCCGCTGATGCTACGGATGATGTGACTCATGTCCCTCAATCCAAGAGCTGTAATTCTATCACAATTCAGTGGATAATGCTGGCCTCCATGAGACTCAAACATCAAAATGTTTGCGATAGTTATGTGATATTCTTGGAGCTGAAAAAATTGTTTTCAGGAACAAATAAAAGCTAAAGGATATAAGATATCCAAAGCAATGTTTGATAGCAAGTATAAGTGAAGAGTTCATTGTGCTTTAGACTGATTGGTGTGAGATCCAGAAGAATGCCAGTTATGTGATAATGGTGAATAAAACAACAACTTAAAGAGAAAGGACAAGTCCAAAGGGTGTTAGTGAGACTTACATGCCTAGGATGTCGAAGGCTAAAGCTACTCTTGGAGTTGGGTGTTTCTTCTGTGAGTAGGAGAGACACTGGAAGTAAAACTACTAGAAGAATATTGGCAAAAAAAGAAAAGTCTGGAAAGTTCAGCTCAGGTATGAGTGTCATACATGTTATAGATGAATTCCTTGCTAGTCCATAGTGTAAATCTTGGGTATTATGACTAATTGTTAGTCACAAGGATACTGGATCGGTTGCTTGTTTTGCAACTCGATGTGTAGGGCCATGTTGAGCTGACCGAGGTTGGGGAGGCCGAGGCCGTCCTCCAACTTGGGCGCACATACCTTGTTCCACACCACGAGGGAGTGACCATCACTGACCTCCTTCTGCCTCTTACACAAGACAACCGAAGGTGGTCGTGCCTCGCGTCTCATGCCCTCTGACCAAAGATCGCGGACGACGGCCGAAGAACGGGAGAATGCTACGGTGCGGTGGCTGTCCATGGTCATGGTGATTGGAGAGGCATGTGTGAGTAGGGAGTTTAATGCGCAGAGGAGTTGAAGCAGATGACGTGATTTAGGGATCAACCGATCTAATGTGACCAGGTAAGTGATTTTGGACTTCTTGCTATATGGCCCCGCAGTGGCCCAACCAATTGCAAGTCGAATAGCATATGGCAGATGGGTCCGTGTAGTCAAGTTCCGTATATTTAAAAGAATGATCCCCACTGTTTATAATTATCTTGATATGCATGCTTTCATATCATCAAAATTGTTGTAGTCGTTAGATTTACTAGCTTGGTCCACTAGCATCCGTCTGATCTACAAATGAGAATCCTCTACCATGCAAACATGCTTTAGCACTTCTAAGTGAGTTTTAAATCACATTGCATTTAACTGTGACATGCACATCTTTCATGTTAAGTTTTTTTTGCTTATGCAGAAATTTCTCACATAGTTTAGATCGTAATGACCGAATTATTATTCTACACAATATTTAAAAACTATAACCAATTCCACGGCAACGCGCATGGTACATATATATCGTGACTTCTCTGGCTGATGTCGTGGTCGTCGCCTCTTTTTAAAGCAACTGACCACATCAAACCGTTTTCTTCTGGGACTGTCTAATTAGCATTTGACTGTTTTACAATTGGAAAACATTCAAATATCCTGACTAATAAGCAGATGCCACTTGTATGTCAAAAACCAACCCCCGCAGGCACTGTATATAGCTGTATTTCAAATAAAACGGGTCAGGAAATAAACCCGAATCAATTAAACCTGGACCACAACCCGGTCCAGAGCCAAACCAGATCCAGAACCTCATAGGCATGGACAATCTACAGGTCAGGAACACTCTTAAATCCTACTCCAACTCTTGACCCCCTTCACCAGCTTCACAAATTCTTCATCCTCTTCACCCCGCTTCAGCTAGAAACATCAGAGAAACTAGTTACAAAGAAATTCCAGAGATAACAAGAGACTCTGGAATGTGTGATCGCTAGCAATTATAAAACTCTGGAATTACAGAAATTTTGTTGTCTAATGTCATAAATTACAATAGCAAAAGCATGGAAATTACACTGCAAATCCTGATAGCTGAAAATTAAAGTGCAAACTCTGAAAAAGCATACAGTGGATTTACACTGTAAATACAAAGGAAATGACACTGCAAGTTCCCAGGGATTTACACTTGTATAACTGATGAAGTTACACTGTAAACACCCACGAATTACAGTCAAAGTGCCCACGAATTACACTGTTATTCCCAGGTATTAACACTCATAAATACATTGTAAAATCAGACGTAAAATCCACTGTGATCTATCTGAAAAATACTCTGTAAGCCCTACAACAATTACAGTGCTGAAGCATTCAAATTACAGTGTAAATCTGCAGTATATTACAGTGTAAGCCGCGCAATTCAAAGGTAAAATCCACTGTAATGTATCTAACAAATACTATAAGCCCTACAACAATTACAGTGTAAAACTCTAGTAAATTACAGTGTAAGCCCTACAACAATTACAGTGCTCAACCATATTACAGGGTAAAACTCTGGTATATTACAGTGTAAGCCCTACAACAATACGGTAAATTCACTGTAATCTATCTGACAAATACAGTGTAACCCTAGAAGCAATTACAGTTCTGAAGCACATAAATTACAGAGAAATATGGGGTATAATACAGTGATGAAGCAAAGTAATATATCTGACAAATACTATGTAAGCCATACAACAATTACAGAGCTGAAGCATTCAAATTACAGTGTAAAACTGCAGTATATTACACTGTAAGCCATGCAATTCAAAGGTATCCACTGTATGACAAATACAAATTACAGTGCTCAGCCATACAAATTACAGTGCAAAACTCTGGTACATTACAGTGTAAGCCCTACAACAATTAACTGACAAATACAGTGTAACCCTACAATCAATTACAGTAGTGAAGCATGTAAATTACAGAGAAAATCAGGGGGAAATTATAGTGATCAAGCATACAAATTACACTATAAATCTGGGGTTGGTAAAATTACAGTGCAATTTAAGGCATATTACAGTAGAATCCTGCCCTATATTACAGTGTAAATCACAGTTAAATTCCACTGTATTACAATTCAAGGGCATGACAAATGAATAGAAGCATTTCAAGCGCATCATACTACTACAGGCATGATAGTACTACACATGCACAGGACGAGCCAGACGAATCCCAAACCTAAAAATACCACCAACAAGCAACCTACAATATATGGTAGAACTATAGATGTACAGCACGAGCCAGACGAATCAAATATCCCAAAACCTAACAGCAGAAATCACAAACCCTAACCCCCCATCAGAAGACCAACATCTCAACAAAGCTACAAAAACGAGCAACCTACCAGTGCCTCCACACAGCTTATGAAAACGAGAACACCTAAAACCTAACAGGGGAATCACAAGGCAAAATTGACAAAAAATTCAAAACATCTGACGCGAGCAGCCGGGCATACATGGGGAGAAGTAGAAGCAGCCGCCAAATCTTCAAATAGCACACAAAATCTACAACAACGCATCAAAAAAACGACTACCAACAAATCCATAGCCCTAGATCTGGAAGCTACACGAACAGAGACAGGGAAAATTGAACATGAGAAAGAGGGAGAGACAAGACCAACCAGGGGACCCGAGAATCAAAGGGAAAATCAAACTCTATCAGAGAGGGGGCTCGGAAATGGCATGAACCCGACGGAATCGCCTCCTCTCCTCCACTGCTCGAGCGCCTCCTCCTATCCTCCTCTCTGCCCCTCTGCCTTATCGAAACAGTGCCGCCTCTAAAATGAAATGGGGAAAGATTCCGGGGGGGTGGTGGGGGGGACTGAGATCCAGTGACTTCACTTGGTGAAGGCACGCTGCAACTTTAGCCATCTAATCTCCATCCAAAACACATCCAACGGTCTACATGAGACACAGGCAAAAACTCCAGGACTTAGCAGTTTTGCAGCCTAGCAGCAAACAACAGTACAGACTAGCAGCAAACAACAATACTGTGCACTTGGATTCGGTTTGATTTGAACAGATTGTAACCCTAAAAATTGAACAGATTATACAGTACCATATTATGCAATCAAAGTTGAACAATTCAATTGCATTTGACACCGAATCCAGTAGCATTTGACATTAAAAGGCTGTAGCACATAACATCCGAATGCTATAGCAAGAAATGCCAATATCGAGTAATCATTCAAGTACACAAAAGCAGGCCATTTCACTTGTACACTTAGGCCAAAAAAGACTATGGTTAACCCCCAAAATACTGTAGTTAACCCTGTCCAAAATGCTACCTAACAACTTTGAAGATACTCTCAGATCAGATCATCATAAAGATATCATCGTGAAGTTGTCAAGAGCTCGGTAAAGCTGTCGATTGCATCGTATTCTTGACGCTTCTCACTTTCTCCTATGGGACTCCCTCCTTTGTTTGTGCCATCATTCTCCACTTGCACTTGAGGCTGCACCCTATCTTTTTTCTTTTGTTGTTGTTGCTGCCAATGTAAATGAAAAATCATTTTGTTAGTTTAGGAATGAATAACAACAGATAGTACATACATACTGCAGCTTACCTTTACTCTTTTTTTTGTTGCCGCTGATTTAGGTTGCTTTCGCCCCTTGCGTAACTTCTCAAACCAAGTTAGCTTTCTCCTTAAATTTTTAGATGAAACCTCCTTTTTCTTCAGTTTTGCAGAACTAAGCAAGTCATTGGCTTGCTGCACATTCGGATCAACATTTTCTTGGTCATTGGAACATCCATTCGTAGCACTAGTAGCTGATGCATTGAGTTTATCCTCTAGTTGTGGCCAAAGATGATCAAGTGCATTTTCTAGCAACAAACGACATTCGGGAGAGTTGGCTATTTTATATGCCATATCGTGAAATTTATGAGACGTATCTTTGTACCAAAGTTGAGCTTCCAATTTTGGATTTTCTACCACTTTCCTTCCTTGCCTATCTTGTATACTTCCATTGCGTGCTTCTCTAGTCCATCTCTTTAGGACATAATGTGTTGGCAATGTCTTTACATTCATCAAATCAAGAACTTTCAAACTATGTCCACACAATATTCCCGCCCTATTGAACATTTGACAACTACATGAAGTTGTTTGGTTCAAAGGATCACCAATCACTATGCGCTCCTCCTCCTCCTCATAAGTCAAATCACCATGCAACCTCCCAATAGCAACAGCGAATTTGTTATTTTCATCCAACACTCTAGTGCAAGCAGCCATGGATCTTTCATATTCACTTTGGAAAGCTTCGAAAATAGTGGGAGTGTACACTTTGCTTGCTTGCACCAACATCGGAGTGCACATTTTGATTCTTGGCAACTTTTTTCTTGCCTCATATTCAGATTCCAATTCCTTTCTTCTTTTTACTTCAACCGTTCTCTCAAAATGCATCAAGAATCGGACAATATGGAAATCAGATTTCAAATGGTTCTTCAATGCATTGTTGAAACTCTCACTTAGTTGTGTACTTCTCACTCCCAAACTGAAGACATCTCTCATATAACATTCAGCCCATTTTTCTTTCACCTTGTAGATACTATCTAACCAAGTTTGCTTATGCACTTTATGTCTCATGTTGTCAAATGCTTCTTGAAATGCTACCTTGTCCTCATAGCCATACATACAAGCACTAAAATCAGAGAGAATATGAGATTCCTCTTCCACCTCCCCTTCATCTTCCTCTTTCACCTCCCCTACATCTTTGTCTTCGCCCTTGACTGGAGATAAATGTTTGACATCATTCATCATAATGTGAAAGGTGCACAGCCCGTGATATGATTCCGCGAATACTTTCTCTATAGCTTTTCCCATTGCTGCATCTTGATCCGTATAAATAGTTCTAGGTTGTCTTCCATTATGTGCAGCTAGAAAAGTCTCAAATAGCCATATAAATGAGTCCTTTGTTTCATCAAACAACAAGGCAGCACCAAAAATAGTGGTTTCTCTGAACTGATTGAGCCCAAGAAAAACACCAAATGGCCTATACTCTTTGTTTGTGCCAAAAGTAGTGTCAAATGTGACAACATCACCAAAATGTGCATAGTCAAGGATCATTTTAGCATCAGCCCAGAATATGTTGGTTATATCCTCCTCACAATCCAACTGTAGTGCATATTGGAATGATGGATTGTCAGCAGTTTTGTCATGAAAATATTTCAACATACTTCCAGCTTGTCCAAAAGCCAACTCCCTCTGTCGCTTGGTTCGCAAATGATTTTTTTGGTCACGACAAGTATATCCAAGGTTAATCGGTCCACCAACTTGACGAGAAGCAAACTCATGTGCAGCTTGTGGCATAATGCCGGCATCATCAGCGGTTTCAATTTCAAAAGCTTGTCGTTCTGAAATCTTTCTTTGGGATATCATCAAGTGGCGGGTTTGTGGCAATTGAAGCAAGTGGTTGTGTTCAAGCACAACCTCAGTTACTTCATAATTTCCGGCCTCTCGATCCAATTGAAAAGACATACGAGCTTGGCAATCAGTTCTTGTTTCAGCTCTAAAACGCTTTGGTGGACGATCAGTTTGCCCTTTTCTTCGATGACCCTCATTGGAACAAACAAATCTGCATGAACCAACCTGACCATCAAGTTTACTTTTGTTTGCGTATCTCTTTCTCACATCAAAGCCGGTGTGACCACCATATGCATCCCAAAATGCCCAAGCCTCATCAACACTTCTGAACCTCATACCAACTTGAGGTATTCCCTTACCAATTTCTGCCATCCCACAACACTGAAAATTATGAGGGACAACAGAGTTCTCAATTTTTAGAGCAGAGCACTCATGCTGATTTCAGTTACTCACACCTGAAAAAAGTTCAGTTGGTGACAATATTAGTGTGCTAAAGAGTTCAATTAGTATGCTGGAGATGTAGTTTTACTTACATATCACTAAAATAAATCAGTTTAGTAAAATAAATCAGTTTCGGTTCAGTTACTTGTATTTTTTTGAGACGATGCATATCTGGTAGAATATGTTACCTCCATCACAAAAAGCTTGTCTTAGAGAGGGAGTATGTCCCTAAGCATCAGATTGTTGCCTCCTTTTGACCTTTCCCAAACTGAAGGGAAGTCTTGGCTTTATATACATACTACTGTTTGTGCAATGTAGTTCTTTTGGTCTCCTTCTGTCTAGACTGAATTCCCTGGTGGAGGCCCGGGACGAAATTATCCTTCGTATATCCTTAATCAATTTATTTTTAAGTGTATCCTCTCAAATGTGGTGGTTATACAGTTTCCATAGGCTTGCAACTAAGTTGATGGTCCTAACCTGTTAAATTTCTTTTCCTGGTTCAGGGAGTGCCCTATAGATCTCAAAGAGGCAATATCCAGCATCTGTTTTGCTGCTCCTAGGTGTTCAGATTTGCCTGAACTGATGCAAGTCCAAATGATGTTTATGACTAAATATGAGAAAGAATTTGTTGCTGCAGCTGTAGAGCTTATGCCGGATTGTGGAGAACCTGGACGTGTACATGCACTGAACCTGTACGCCCGGCCAATCGGCCATACGGAACCTCATGATCTACATACATATACTGAACCAAACAGCAGGGACATGTAAAATTACCTCGCGAGCGTGACGCTGAGGCGATTTCTCTCCTTCAATGGCGCAGCGATGGACTCCTCCGTGGCGGAACGATCTTGCAGTGGCGGCGTGTCCCTCCTCCTCTCCTCCGGCGGCGGCCGCCCCTCCTCTCCTCTAGTGACGGCGCGACCTGACCCTCCTCCTCTCCTCCAGCGACGGTGCGGCCAGCTCCCCGTACTCCGCCGCGGCGTGGAGCGGATCCTTTTCTCCCCGATGCGGCGGCGTGGCCCGCTTCCTCTCCGACAGGTCAGCGCCGCGGGAGAGTTCCGGACGTGGCGTGCAAGCCCGCGAATCCCCAATTTCCTGCCCGCCCTTGCCCAAACTGCTAAATCCTGAAGTTTTTGCCTGTGTCTCATATAGACCGTTGGATGCGTTTTGGATGGAGATTAGAAAGCTAAAGGTGCAGCGTGCCTTCACCAAGTGAAGTCACTGGATCTTAGCCACTGTATGACAAATACAAATTACAGTGCTCAGCCATACAAATTACAGTGCAAAACTCTGGTACATTACAGTGTAAGCCCTACAACAATTAACTGACAAATACAGTGTAACCCTACAATCAATTACAGTAGTGAAGCATGTAAATTACAGAGAAAATCAGGGGGAAATTATAGTGATCAAGCATACAAATTACACTATAAATCTGGGGTTGGTAAAATTACAGTGCAATTTAAGGCATATTACAGTAGAATCCTGCCCTATATTACAGTGTAAATCACAGTTAAATTCCACTGTATTACAATTCAAGGGCATGACAAATGAATAGAAGCATTTCAAGCGCATCATACTACTACAGGCATGATAGTACTACACATGCACAGGACGAGCCAGACGAATCCCAAACCTAAAAATACCACCAACAAGCAACCTACAATATATGGTAGAACTATAGATGTACAGCACGAGCCAGACGAATCAAATATCCCAAAACCTAACAGCAGAAATCACAAACCCTAACCCCCCATCAGAAGACCAACATCTCAACAAAGCTACAAAAACGAGCAACCTACCAGTGCCTCCACACAGCATATGAAAACGAGAACACCTAAAACCTAACAGGGGAATCACAAGGCAAAATTGACAAAAAATTCAAAACATCTGACGCGAGCAGCCGGGCATACATGGGGAGAAGTAGAAGCAGCCGCCAAATCTTCAAATAGCACACAAAATCTACAACAACGCATCAAAAAAACGACTACCAACAAATGCATAGCCCTAGATCTGGAAGCTACACGAACAGAGACAGGGAAAATTGAACATGAGAAAGAGGGAGAGACAAGACCAACCAGGGGACCCGAGAATCAAAGGGAAAATCAAACTCTATCAGAGAGGGGGCTCGGAAATGGCATGAACCTGACGGAATCGCCTCCTCTCCTCCACTGCTCGAGCGCCTCCTCCTATCCTCCTCTCTGCCCCTCTGCCTTATCGAAACAGTGCCGCCTCTAAAATGAAATGGGGAAAGATTCCGGGGGGGGGGGGGGGGGGGGGGATGGAAAGGAAAACTGAGAGACAGCGGTGCCGCTAACGGGCGGGCCCAAAATAAAACCGCGCCCGACAAAGAAACCGGGCCCGAAAACCAGAGTTCTCAGCGCGAATCTTGGCGCGAGATCGAACGGACAGAAAATTGAATGACAGCGAATTGAAAAACAGTCGACTGTAAAATAGCAAAACCGTTTCTTTTTTACTAGGTAGCAGGAGCTCTGCTTCTGCATTAAGATAGCAAGCAATAAATCTACAAACACAGATGGGAACCCAAAGGGTCCAGACACACTTTCTGAATTCAGCAACGAACAGTACAAACAAAAACTATGTACCCTCCTCGCGCCTCTGTCATGAGGAGGTCCAAATCCTCTCTACTCCTATAAGCAACAATTTCAATTTTTTCTGTGACTCCTCTCCTTTTGTTCCAAGCCACGTAAGCAGCCATGGAAATTTGAGATCTACTCACGTCAGTCAGTTCCCTGTCGTGTGTGATGTGTCCTGGCTGAGACAGAGAAGGTGGTTAAATTGTGTTATTTACGCAGCTGACCAACTCAACCCTGCTTAATAGGCCCTTTAAAAAGTGGAGTACGATTTGGTGGAGGCGGAGCAGCAAACTTGCATAGACTCCACGGACCACGGTGGCCAATCGTCATTACATACCATGGTTCCACGGCTCCTCCTCTTCCTGCTTATTCTCCTCGCCGCAGTTTCTTGGCTCGGCATGGTGGTTTGCCAGGTGTACGTGCCGTTGGGGCCTTACTGCTCGACCACGGGCAACTACACTAACGGCAGCCCGTACCAGACGAACCTCGTCGCCCTCCTAGCCGGCCTCCAGTCGGGCGCCATCAGCAACCGGGGCTTCAACACCAGCACGGCCGGCGAGGCGCCCGACGCGGTCTTCGGCCTCATCATGTGCTACGCCGACCGTAACTGGACCGAGTGCCAGAACTGCCTCAGAGCGGCAGCCGCCGGGATAGTGCATGCAGACGTGCCCGTTCAGCCGCCAGGCCAGCGCCTGCTACGACGCGTGCGTCCTGCGATACTCCAACGAGTCCTTCTTATCCGTCGCCGATCCCAAGGTCACTTTCTACGTGTGGACAAACGACTTCGTCGCCGACATGCCCAGCATGAACGGCACGCGGTGGGAGCTGATGAGCCGGCTCAAGGGGGAGGCGGCCGCCGGCTCACCCCTGATGCTGGCCAACGGGAGCCAGCAGTACACGGACTCGCGAGGCGACTCGCATGTGATGTACGGGCTGGCGCAGTGCACCAGGGATCTGAACGCGAGCGAGTGCACGAGGTGCCTCTCGTCGTTCGTCCCGGAGCTGTCGAATTCGAGACCCAACAACACGTATGGTACCCTCAAGGGGTACAGCTGCTACGTCGCATACAAAGTCGACGATGAGCTCGGCATCACCATCCCGCCTCCACCAACGGAGCCGCCGCCGACGACTCCGCTCCCTTCAGGTACCATATACTACTACTAGCTAATAGGAAATTTAGTCCGCCGTGAACATATAATATCTTTTTCTCTGATGGTGTTTTCACTTTTCACTCGATCTGAAGCTCCATCCAATCCGCCGCCGACGGGCAGAAGCAGAACGACCGCGCTAGCAGCGGGCATCTCTACCGGTTCCGTCGTGTTTGTCATCTGCGCGAGCCTGTCCGTATGGTTCTTTCTTTCGCGCCGCCGCCGGAGACGAGACATAGCGAGACTACAAGAAGCGCTAGACGTATTCGACGAGCAGCCCATGGAAGAGGATTTCGAGCAAGGGCCCAAGCGATTCGGCTACACCGAGCTCGCCGTCGCCACTAGGTACTTCTCCGACGAGGAGAAGCTTGGGGAAGGCGGCTTCGGGTCGGTCTACCACGGGTACTTGAAAGATATGAACCTTCACGTCGCAATCAAAAGGGTCTCCAAGACCTCCAAACAGGGGAAGAAGGAGTATGCTTCAGAGGTTAAGATCATAAGCCGGCTGAGGCACAGAAACCTGGTGCAGCTTGTCAGCTGGTGCCACGGCGGCGGCGAGTTGTTGCTCGTGTACGATCTCATGCCAAATGGAAGCCTCGACACTCATATTCACAATGAAAAAAGCAAGCTACCATGGCCATTCAGGTTATGTACTCAGATTTCAGTTAACGTCGTCAATTTGCTTGCGTGCTAGTGTGTTATCTACTGACTCGACTCTGCTACTTACATATATCTCTCTCTAGGCATGAGATTGTGCTCGGTATAGGGTCTGCGCTTCTGTACCTGCATCAGGATTGGGAGCAATGCGTTCTGCATCGAGACATCAAGCCGAGCAACATAATGCTGGACGCGTCCTTCAACGCAAAGCTTGGCGACTTCGGCCTCGCGAGGCTTGTTGACCATGGCAGAGGATCACACACGACGGTGCTCGCTGGCACCAGGGGGTACATGGACCCGGAAAGCATGGTCACCGGCAGGGCGAGCACCGAATCCGACGTCTACAGCTTCGGCGTAGTGGTCCTTGAGATCGCCACTGGCCGACGCCCGCTCGTGCTCATCCCCAACGAAGACGAAGAAGAATCCGCCATGCACCTGGTGCAATGGGTCTGGGAATTGTTCAGCGATGGACGTATTCTGGACGCCGCCGACGACCGGCTGGATGGCGAATTCGACAGCGGGGAGATGGAGCGTGTGATGGTCGCCGCGCTCTGGTGCGCACACCCGGACAGCAGCATGAGGCCGTCCATCAGGCAGGCGGTCAACGTGATGCGGTCCGAGGCGCCGCTGCCGAGCCTCCCCGCCAAGATGCCGGTTGCAATGTTCATGCCACCAGTTGACGGTTTCTTGACAGGCGGCAGCAGCAGCGGCAACAGCAACAACAGCAACGGCACATCCACCGTAGAGACCTCTGCCTTGCTGAGATAACAACTGTACACGTTAAAAAATACAACTCTTGCCGGCGCCTTAATTTACATCCCTCTAAATCTGTGCGTGCATTTGTGTGACCGTTGTTTTTAAATCTGCATTTTGTACGAACTGAATTTTTTGTGTTTGAAACAGAGGCGAAGTATTTTTGCCTTTTTCATTAATTAAGCAAGTGAGAGTTTAGCATATTTATATTCGGATAATCGAACTAGCACACGAGTGCTCGTTAGTCTTATGGTGGTGCTGCGTTTCAGTGAAGTCTTTTATAAAGAGCATATGAATGCAATGCATAGTATTTCACCACACGCTGACATCATTAGTTTTAACTGCTAAATTAAAATTTTCAGATGGTTTATCACGGTTAGTTCGTCTCAACATGGACTTCAGAACAAAAGTTCAGGCTATCATGCTTCGATGGAATTTCTTCGGAGCCACCAATTGCCACACTATATTCACCGTGGTTGTTACGTTAACAATGAATAGTTGCCACAATAATGATGTATGGTCACCATGTAATATTTTGTATGCTTTTAGGAAATATGAAAGCACATTTGCTCCCTTAGTGGTTTTGGTAATTCATAACAACATATATCTCATTGAACTAATATCCATTCAAGTTAAAGATTTCAGGATGTTTAATGATTGGCATGGCATGAACTAGAGATGTGGACCCCTCAAAATGCTAAGGACAAGGATTGGCAAAAGATCAAGACTCTACATTTTTGGTTTAGTAATCCAAGATCACATTGAGTCCATAAAAAAGCCAATACTATTAAAAGGGGATGCGGTGTTGCTTAATGGTCTTTTTGCTCAAGTGCTTACTGACAGTACTCCTAAACCCTCAACCACTTTTTCTACCCAAAGATGTCCAAAACCCACATTCCAACTCGGCCCCACCGAAATTTCCTATTCGGAGCCACCGAATTCACCTAGACTTAGCCACTGCCAAAACCCTAACAAATCGGATCCACCGATATGGATCTCGGTCCCACCGAGATGGCCTTGCCAACTCTCTGTAATCGTTTGCACTTACTTCGGTCTCACCGAGATGGCTTGCCAACTCTCTGTTGCCTTATTGCTTCACTTCGGTCCTACCGAGTTGATGCAATCGGTGCCACCGAGATGAGGTTTGCCATAGCCATTGCACTTCGGTCCATCCGAGTTGTCCCTATCGGTCCCACCGAGATTCCTAACGTTCATATCTTTTACACAGTTCGGTGCTACCGAGATTATGGTTTCGGTGCCACCGAGTTGGGTCAAAAGTGTGTAACGGTTGGATTTTGTGTGGAGGCTTTATATACCCCTCCACCACCTCCTTCTCAGAAGAGAGAGCCATCAGAACGTGCCTACACTTTCAACATACATTTTTTGAGAGAGGACCACCTACTCATGTATTGAGATCAAGCTATTCCATTCCTACCATTTGAATCTTGATTTCTAGCCTTTCCCAAGTTGCTTTCCACTCAAATCCTTCTTCCACCATAGCCAAATCTGTGAGGAGTTGTTTGAGTGTTGGGAAAACTATCATTTGAAGCACAAGAGCAAGGAGTTCATCAATAACACACCGTCTATTACCTTTTGGAGAGTGGTGTCTCCTAGATTGGTTAGGTGTCACTTGGGAGCCTCCGACATGATGTGGAGTTGAACCAAGGAGTTTGAAAGGGCAAGGAGATCGCCTACTTCGTGAAGATCTACCTCGAGTGAGGCTAGTCCTTCGTGGACGTAAGCCATGGTGGAATAGACAAGGTTGCTTCTTCGTGGACCCTTCGTGGGTGGAGCCCTCCGTGGACTCGCGCAGCCGTTACCCTTCGTGGGTTGAAGTCTCCATCAACGTGGACGTACGATAGCATCACCTATCGGAACCACGCCAAAAACCACCGTGTCTTCATTGCGTTTGAAATCTCCGATCCCCTCCTTTACTTACATATGCAATTGGTTACTTTCTGCTGCCACACTCTTAGAATTGCGTGTCTAGGATGATGCTTGACTTGTATGCTTGTTAAAATCTGCCTACAACTAAAATTGGGAAAATGTTAGGTTTTTAATTGGTCAAGTAGTCTAATCACCCCCCTCTAGACATACTTTTGATCCTACAAGTGGTATCAGAGCTTTGGTCTCCGTAAGCCTTGATTTCCATTGCTTTGGTGATCATAGCCTTGGTTTCATAACCTAGGAGAGTATGGCGTCTAGTGAGGGCAACTATCACCGTAGAGGTCCATATTTTGATGGTACAAACTTTGCTAGTTGGAAACATAAAATGAAAATGCATATTCTTGGTCATAACCCCGCCGTTTGGGCTGTTGTTCGTGTTGGCTTGCAAGGTGACTTCTTTGAGGATGGCAAGGAACCGGATCGTGAAGCAACCCTGAAAGAATTGAAGATGTTGCAATACAATGCTAAATCCAATGTTGTTGCTTCTAGTAGTTCTATTGATTCCACTAATGATTCTCTTAGCCAAGTTACACTTGAGCAAGAAAATATGCTATTGAAAGGAATTATAGAAAAAGGTGTCTACAAGAGTCTTGCCGGGAGTAAGCAATTTGAGGAAATTGTACGCAAGCAAGGAAGGCACCGGAAGAACCAAGGTGTTGGTTTTGAACGAAAGTTCAATGCCAATGGAGTTGAGTGGGAAGAAGATCAATACCCCAAGTTGAAGTTTGTTCCTCAACAAGAGAAGTGTGATCCTACTTCCTTCAAGGGAACACAAGCTCAAGAAGATCTTCCACCATAAGACCACAAGCTAAAAGGCAAGGACAAGCTTCAAGAAGAGATTGATTCGTTTGAAGAAGCTCCTCAAGCCATGGTCAAGTGGGTTCCCAATACTTCATCAAGTTCTACTTCATCAAGTGCTACTACAACTCCAAGGATTCCCATCAAGTTGATGTGGGTCCAAAAGAAGAAGAATTAGAGAGTTCTTGAGGGTGACTCCGCCAACAAACTTCACTCATATTCTTTATGGCAAGGACTTGTGCAACCAACTTCCACATTTTGCACTAGTTCATGGAGTCACAAACCCTCTTGTTGGTAAGACAAGGGACAAGGTATTCAATGCATTCATGGACATCATCCTATGTGTATTTCACTCTATGTCTATGGATATCCTTGTATGTTCCTTGTGTGGGACTAACCCATGTAGGTATTGAAAGCACAAAACTCCAAAGGATTGCTCCCAACTCTTGATGGTCTACATCAACATTAAGCATCCACATCTTCAACATCTACATGAAGTCATCATCGACAAAACCCAAGGTTAGTTCATCCCTCTTAGGGGGGATATCACATCTAGGGGGAGCTTTCCTCTAAACAATTGAGCTAAAGCAACTCTAATGGTGTGAACACATCAATACTTTATGTAAAAGTGGCAACCCCACTTGTGCTTAAACGATGAGTATGACCTATGATCAAATGTTCTCATTTGGCTCCTAAGTCAATATACTCATATATAGATGACCTAGTCATCGCCATTGCTTGATAGATGCTAGAATTGGTTGTGCATGTTTGACACATATTTAATTTGCTATCTTATTGTGTGAGCATGTTGATTTGCATGTTTTCATCATTCGAGGACATCCATTTGTTGTTTTGATTGTCTTGGTTTTTCTGGCCAAGTGGATGTACAAGAATGCCTAAGTACCTTCTCTAGCTATCTATGTTTTCTTGTCTCAAATTCTATTCTTGCTGCATCACAAAAATTGAACAAGTCATTTTCGGACCCTTCGGGTGAGGAGCACTCGGAGCCACCGATCTGAAAGGGCTGAACCTCCAAAACCTTCTATATGATTTCGGCCGAACCAATTCACTCAAACTCGGTCCAACCGAAATCACTTAGATTGATCTAGGATTTCCATCTCGGTGCCACCGAGTTGAACCACTTCGGAGCCACCGATGTGCTAATCTGCGTGCAGTTACACATATCGGTGTCACCGAGTTGTCCAACTCGGAGTCACCGACAGTGTACGGGTATATATATCGCGCGAGCTCGAACGGTTGAAATTTCTCGACTCTTTCGCTCCCGCACCCCGTTGCTGCCGTCGCCCTCGTCTCCGGACTTCGTCGTCGTATCCAGCGCGCCCTCGCCACCGGATTCAGTCGCCGTCAACGGCAATCTGCCCCGCCGTTGCCGCCGTAGAGAATCTCCACCGAGTTAGGGTGAGATTCGATCCCTCTCGTGCTCCATTTTCCGATTCAATGCGCGATAGGATTGCCATTATTCTTGCCACTGATTGCAATGCTTATTCCACCAGAAGAATTCCGTAGATTAGATTCGAGCGAAATTTTTAGGTTTAAGTTTCCGCCGAACGCATCTCGGACCGACCGATTAGAAATTTTCGGTCCCACCGATTTGGCCTCAGGCCATAACACTAGTACGTCTCGGTGCCACCGAGTTGTACGAATCGGTGAGACCGAAAGTAAAATCTCAGTGAAACCCTAGCATCTCGGAGACACCGAAACCCATCTCGGTCTGACCGAAATGGAGTGCAAGGTTTCTGTAGAGTGCTTCGGTATCACCGAGATGATCAACTCGGTCCATCCGAAATGCCTTCTGTGAAAACTTGAAACTAAGAGTTGAACTCAAGTTTTATGAAAAACTTCTGCTTTTTGTGACGACTCATCTACTCTGCCCATACCCATCTATTCACAGGGTCAACTCAGCAATATGTCAGATGACAGCGACAACCAGAACAGGTCAGAGCAGCATGCAGAACTCAGTGAAGGATCAAGTCTTGCAGAAAGTTTCTATGAGGGAGAGAGGAGCTCTCCAGATCTTCTTAAGGCTGCCACTAGAACAAGGAAGAAGAGAACCTCAGACAGTGAGGATGAAGATTTTGTTGCTAGTGAAGCAGAAACAAAGAAGAAAAGAGTCGTGCTTGCTAAGGAGTATAGCTCCAAGCCTACTTCTGTCAAAGAGAGAACTGCAGTGCGGAAAGTTCCTAAGCAAACAATGCAATTCACACTTGAAGAGCCAAGTGACACAGAACCAGCTACAGGAGCAAAGAAGAAGAGAGCTAGGAAGACTACAACTCATGTGCTTGGAAGGCCCTCCATGAGGAATGATTCAGAGGAGGAGGAGGAGCCAGCAGCTAATGCACCCCCAGCAAAAGCTTAGAAGCTCATGTCAGATGCAATCAGGACTGATGCCCCCACCAAGTCCAAACCAAAAGCTCCAGCACCCAAGAGGTCTACAAGGAATATTTCTGCTGCTGAGAAAAACAAGGCCCCAGTGCCTGAGGCAAATGTTGATGAAGAGCCACTAGTGCTCAGGAAATTGAAACCCAAGATTCCAGACCATGATGATGCACACCCAGTTGCAGAAAATATGATGCTAAGGAAAGACAAAGGACTGCGTCAGTGGAGACTGTCAGATCCTTATGCTGCAAGGAGGAAAACAGCATGTGACTATCGCTTTCACACTCGAGAACAACAAGATTTCTATGAGACGGTATTGCTTGATAAGAAACCCATTGTTAGTGACATGAGATGGGTGGATTGGGAATACATTGATGAAAATGAGGATTATTTCCCCCATGTTCATGAGAGCTTCAGGATTGCAGGTGTTGATGACTTTGTTGGACAGAAGTTGACCAAGTGGAATGACGAAATGGTCATGCAATTCTACTCTACAACTCATTTCTATCCAGATGGCCGAATTGTGTGGATGACTGAGGGAATCAGGTACCAGTCAACCATCTCTGAGTGGGCAAGTCTTCTTGGTGCTCCTAAGGAAGAGGATGATGACTATGATATCTATGCTAAGCTCAAGATGGATCACAACTCCATGGCCAACATGTACACAGCAATACCCCAGAAGGACATTGTAACACCCCAAAAATTTAATCATATTTTTAGTAAGTAAAATTTGGCCAGAAATAAAATTTTGAATTATATTAGGGCTTTTATTATTTCAGAGTATTTTCTGTTTCTGTTTTCCTAAATTCTTCCCTCCATATAGAATTTTTTTTTAAAATATTGTGGGATTTAGTAGCTCTCTTAAATCAATTCATTTATATTTTAAATAACAGTAGGAAATATTTGCATAATGAAATTTGCCCTAAAATAATTCCTTTAACAGCATTTTCAATACTATAAATGCTTCTGTTGCTCTACAACCATTTTAAATAATTCTTTTAAAATTTCACAAAAATAATGAGGAGTCATGTGATGCCTATAGATCACTTTTATGCAAAAACCCAACTTGGTCTTTTGAAAATTTTGAGTAAAACATCCTCTTTTCAATTCTGTCCCATTCTTGGGTTTTAACTTCAACCTCAATTTTTATTGCTTCAAAAATTCTGCAATTATTCCCACCTCTAGTCCTTCCTAAGAAACCCTTAAGTCCAGAAGGCCAGCTCCAATTACCTCTTTTTAGTTCACCAAATAGTTCTCCCAATATTTGGTCTAGAACTGTATTCCAACAAAAATTGCACTAGCAAGTTTTGAATTTTGCCAAATAAACCCTACCACACTTCTCTTCATCTAGTGAGACATCATCCTGGTAATTTTCATATCCAACAAAAACTCCTAGATTACCCTAGCATTTTATCAAGCAGGTTGTGTGCATGAAAAAATTGGCCTCTTTCTTAACTGCATTACAGACTTGCTCCTTTGGCCAAATCAGCATGTCCCTCATCTCTAGAATACACTCAAGCACTACTCTGAAAAATTTCATCTTCAGAAAATCTTCTAAAACCCTCCGGCATTTCATCAAGCAGGTCATGCGCGTGCCCAGAGCGCGCGCTCTGCACTCCCGACTACGCTCGAGCCCTGGCACCGTGCCTCTGCTGCTGCCCCCGCTCGTTCCAGACTATCCCTGGACCACCAGGTCACCCCTAAGACCTGCCGACGCTCTCTCTTGGCCGCTAGTGCCTGCCATCACCGACTGCCGCCGCCGTTTGTCGCTGTCGTCTCGGGCACGTTTCTGCCGAGGCACGAGCGAGCCAACCACTCGCCCCTATCCATCTACAACCATACGGGGTTATCCTCAGCTCACTAAAGACCTCACCGACCTCACTGACCCCGGCCACCGCCCCCAGCTACCTCTGCGGCGCAGTAAAGGCCGTCTGCCGCCATGGCTTTCTCTGGAAGCCACGGGCACGGCCACCCCGAGCTATAAAAAGGACCCCGAGCATGCACTAGACATCCAGCAGCCCTACCACACTCCCTATAAGCCTCCCCGACCAGTGAACCGACCGAACGGGGTCGTCCTCACCATCTTTGGTGAAACCCACCACCGCCCCGATTCTGTTGCCTCCGAGCCAACCAGAGCCTCGTTCTTTGATATTTTTGCACCACTAGCATCCACTAGCCTCCGCCTATCATCCCAAACCATCTATTTCTCGAACGAAGGTCCGTGGGCAAAAGCCCCTTTTCATCGTCGTCGGAGCTCTGCGGGAGGGCTCGCCGCCGACGATTGGATGGACCCCTGGGACCGTGCTGCACCTCTCCAGGATCGCCGGAACCCTCTGATCACGTTTCCATGCTCGCCTCCTCAAAAATCGCCGTCGTTCGCCGGCGGGGATCGCCGGAGCCCTCACTCTGTTTCGGCCGGAGGAAAAAGTGCCAGCGGACCGGTCAAACCTGACTGGTGGGCCCGGCGGGACCCACCGTTAGTGACTGGGGGTCACGGTCGCGGCTTTAAGTGAAGGCGTATTCCGCTAGATACGCTTTCTTCTCTGGGAAACGTATTCCCCGACTACGCCATCGACGTCATCAGGCCGCCCGCGCAGCCGAACGGCTGGGCTCGGCCCAATAGCACCACACGGCTAAGCAGGGCTCAGGGCGCATTTCAACTCTTTTCTCTTTTTCTTTTCCAGCAAACTTCCAATAATTCTACAGCAGTCTTTTCACATCCAAATTTGATGATTCAAATTTCTGCATACTCATAAAATCAAGCTCTATTAATCTAGCTAGGGTGAACATTTTTCATAAGTTTACCTCTACTGGATTTATTAAATAAGTCCAATTCTTTATTTCTTTCAGCTTAGAAAATCCCTAGAAAAATCATCTGGACTCCAAATGAATTGATTCTTTTTCTGTTATTCTTTATTTGTCCTCTAGTTTATTTTAGTATTTATTTCAAAATTTTCCAAACAACTTTTTAGCACTGTTTTGGCTTTATGTAGTAATTGCAATATTTTTGAAAATAGGGAAATGGAGGGAAGATAAAATTTTCAAAACTTTTGGAGTGCACCCAATATTTCTGCATGACCAAGGCAAGCATCTTGAACACTTGATATGGTCGTTGCATGGTTAATTGTTTGCAAGAAATAATTGAATCATGCATATGTTGAATTCAGATAAAATTTGCATGCATGTAGTGTTGGCATGTTTCCTCGTACCGTGCATCGTGTGCTTGTTATGACTAACTTGCAGGAGCAGGTATAAGAGAAATATCGTTACCGGCAGAAGGGTGATCACGTCGGAGCGTGATCATGCCTTGTTGGTTATGCATGTTGGGACATGCAAGGGCTGTGGCCCTGTTTTGGTGTTACTGTTGAAAGAACACTTTATTGTGCTAACCACTGCAGGAAAACTTAAGCCTCCTGAGTCGACCGTAGATCGAGTCTTGTTCCGGTAACCCCCATACTTGATCCGTGCTACCACTTGTCCCTGCCATAGGTGGGGTATGGTTTAGTAGGTTGATAACCCCTTTCCGTGCACACACCGTACAGAGGGGCCATAGTGAAAGATACCATTGGCCCATGGTAGGCATGTCACTTGGTCAGGGGGCATGGGTGTCTCCGGTTGTAGCCGGAGAGGGGTAGCACCCCTGTTTGCGCGCCGATATAAATATAGTGATCCCATGCTATTCGAGATTGTAGTCTCCCCGTCTTAGAGTTTATCTTGAACGATGCTTTGGGTGATTCCTGGCATCCGGAAAGTTAATTTGGTGTGTGCTGGTTAGGTGTGTTTTCAATCCAAAGACCGTAATGGGAATTAAGTGGGGGAATCCCCTGAAAGCCGGTGATCGAGTGAGTTTTTTCCAGGAAGCTAGTTCTAGTTAGCGTCTCGGTGTTGGCTAAAGAAATCCTTTACTTGTGGGTAAAGAGTACACCCTCTGCAGAGTTTTAAAACCTATTCGAATAGCTGTGTCGGTCTCCGAAGGAAAAATAATTAAAATTGAGCATGATTTATTTTGCAGGATAATTATTGTCGCCACTGACGCTATCATGAATATTATTGTTATCATGAATATTATTGTTATTATTATGGACTAACCGTTTCTCTTATTTTTATTTCCTGAGTGTCTCAGGGGCTGGCTAGACTACCCCGGGCACCCAGTTTTATTTTCAAGACCTCTCGTGGCGTCGCTTGAGTTCTCGGGCGGTCCTGTCTCGCCCGATTCTCTTTTAGACACCCGTTTGGCATTTCTTTTCAAGACCTCTCGTGGCGTCGCTTGAGTTCTCGGGCGGTCCTGTCTCGCCCGATTCTCTTTTAGACACCCGTTTGGCATTTCTTTTCAAGACCTCTCGTGGCGTCGCTTGAGTTCTCGGGCGGTCCTGTCTCGCCCGATTCTCTTTTAGACACCCGTTTGGCATTTCTCTTGGATACTCGGGCGGTCTTGTCTCGCCCGATTGTCCACTTTTAACTTTCTTTATTTGTCACTAACATTTCATATTTATTCTTCAGCACCATAGTAATATTCATCATGCCATGCTTTAATTTCGTTCAGCATATGCATATAAATTAACCCATCATGATCATATGCATTCGGTATATCTTTTGTTCATTATGTTTGCGAGTACATTCAAACGTACTCACTGGCTTGTCCCTGGCTATTTAATTGGCCAGGTCAGGATTTCAACAAGGAGTATTACCACGACGCCCATGCGGAGCCTAGGATAGCGGCCACGCGGGATAGAAATTATCCTGGTCAGCCGTTCCTGTGGGAATGGAGCCCCATCGACGTTGGAGAACCACGAGTCGCTTCCGTCATCCTCACTAGAAATCATTGTTGTATCATTAGACCTTTATGGTCTTGTATCCAATTCTTGTAATTGCTTGGTAATCTGTAACAAGGACGTGTCCACCAGTAACAGTAATCCTGGGCTGGTGACGACACGAGGGGTTAATTTCTGGGATATCATGTCCCAGAAATCCGGCCCCGACAGCCTTGGTATCAGAGCCAGGCTGACCACTGGCTAATCCTATCTTAGCCTGGTCATTATCCTTAGGTTTCCACACCATCCAAGTCTTTTCTGCCCGTAGCTAAGCCCATCTCATCCGATAAGTCTGCACAGTAACCAACCGACACCTTTTTGGCAGTCGGTGCCCAACCTATCAGTCCTGCCCATAGGCCGTGTGCCTGTGGCCGACACCTGAGTTAACCCATCCACAAGCGTGCGATGGAAGGCTCGGCTAGCCTATAATAGAAGCCTTGCCTCAACTCAGCGCAGCACAGCCTTCAATCTCACTTTAATCCAAACCACCAAGATGCCTCGTTCCCTCATCCACCACGAGACCACTGCGCCGGAGCTTGATGGCTTCGTCCGCATACTCTCTAACGTCACCCGACGTGCCCTTGATTTGGAAGAATCACCGCGATATGTGGTGTACCAAGCAAGGGATCGCAATGGCCTCACCCAGTTTTGGGCCACTGTATCTATTAGTGGAAGGGCTTTGGCGCAAGAACACTCTTACCGATTCACGGGAAGAGTAATGGCTGGTGAATATCAAGCCATCCAGTATGCAGCTAGAGAAGCTATTGCCCAACTTCGCCACCAAAATTCAAGAACTCGCAATCGCTCATTTTTCTACTATCCATCCAGATCCAGCTATGACAGAGGAATGCATTTTGCCAACTCTGAGCACGAGCAAGACCCTGCCCTGGAAAACTTGGTGCATTTTGTGGCCACACTAGAGTCACTGCTCACCCAAGTTGCCAGGGAACTCTCCAGTATGAGGAGAGCCATTGCTCAACACCCACTAGTAAGGGGGAGTGCAGAACCATCAGTTATTCTGTCAGCAATCCCGGGAAGTAATTCAAGAATTCCAGGGGACAACCAGTGGAATGGCTCGTCCCTCTCTTCTGGCTACTCTCGTCGAGTGTTTGAAGAGTACACTGCCAGGATCAGAGCCGGAACGTCTCATCCAGGACCACACCAACGTCGCCGCCACTCGAGTTTAGTTTCTGTCTTAGCCAACTCAAATGTGGAAGCCCAAGCAGGGAACCACTCTCCCCCAGATCCTAGCCCGCCCAGCAATCATGTGGATTAGTCCCATGGAATGATGTTGCATTATGTAGTTGCATGTCTTGTACTAGTAACATTGGGTGAAGCACTGATTGTATATACGTGAGGTGTAGCATACACCATTTTTGCAACCGTGTGGTTTTGATAGTGTAGGTTTATGTATCTCAGAACTACACATAACCGCTGACACAAAAACTTCCCAACATGAATTTAATTCGTGTACAGCCACGGCATCCGGATCACAACCACATCCGCTCTACCACATGCACTAAGTACAGAACCACACACACACACACACACACTTAGCATCTAATTAACCGTCTCACTCACTGGATCATTCTCACCACACCACAGTTTTTCCGAAGAAAAACTCGTGGGTTTTTATTCCTACAGAGTCTACTGCAGAACACACCAACACTCTCTCGCATCCGACACTGCTGCCTAGTCTCTATGATCACCGCCGCCTTGGAGAGCCACCACCCGAGCAGCGGCATCACGGCGATCGTCGAGGATCATCGCGCACAGTAGCAGCGAGGAGCCGACCAACGCTGCCAGTAGACCGACCAGGAGGATCATGATCAGCTCCGAGCCCACGTCCTCCATTGATGCCTCGTCTCGAGCTTCTGCAGCTAGAAGGAGAAGGAGAAGAAGAGGGAGAGGTGAGGTGAGGTGAGAGATAGGAGGAAGAAAGAAACCGCGGTCGTTTTATAGCTCGAGCTCGGTGCACGGTGAGCAAAGTCCACCAGCGCCGCTCGTCGATCGATCGCTAGTGTTCGGAGGCGAATCCACGAGCAGTCCCGACAGGGTACTAGCCCGCGAGTAAAGTGCACGCTGCCGGCGACAAGCACGCCGCGCACTATCGCAGTACGGCCTAGATACCTACGCGCTAGGCGCCACAGGAGGAGAGAGTGCGGGAGAGCACGCGAGAGAGAGAAGAGCCGGAGGAAGAAGAAGAGACTGACAGTGGGCCCTGGGCCCACCTGTCAGCCAGAGAGAGCACCATGCACTGGAGTACGGCGAGCAAAATTTGGAATTAGAAATTTTATATTTTTCCAAATTTGTCGTACAGTAGACCCACAGCACCAGTACCTCACTGTAGTTGCACTAATTATCAGTAGCTCCACATCAACTATGCCTAATTAGGTTATTTAGATTATTAGCTCAGAAAAATCTCCTCGAAAAGGTGGGTCTAATTTTAATGACCACCTTAACAAATCTCGAGGACGAGATTTTTCTTAAGGGAGGTAGAGTTTGTAACACCCCAAAAATTTAACCATATTTTTAGTAAGTAAAATTTGGCCAGAAATAAAATTTTGAATTATATTAGGGCTTTTATTATTTCAGAGTATTTTCTGTTTCTGTTTTCCAAAATTCTTCCCTCCATATAGAATTTTTTTAAAAAACATTGTGGGATTTAGTAGCTCTCTTAAATCAACTCATTTATATTTTAAATAACAGTAGGAAATATTTGCATAATAAAATTTGCCCTAAAATAATTCATTTAACAACATTTTCAATACTATAAATGCTTCTGTTGCTCTACAACCATTTTAAATAATTCTTTTAAAATTTCAAAAAAATTATGAGGAGTCATGTGATGCCTATAGATCACTTTTATGCAAAAACCCAACTTGGTCTTTTGAAAATTTTGAGTAAAACATCCTCTTTTCAATTCTGTCCCATTCTTGGGTTTTAACTTCAACCTCAATTTGTATTGCTTCAAAAATTCTGCAATTATTCCCACCTCTAGTCCTTCCTAAGAAACCCTTAAGTCCAGAAGGCCAGCTCCAATTACCTCTTTTTAGTTCACCAAATAGTTCTCCCAATATTTGGTCCAGAACTGTATTCCAACAAAAACTGCACTAGCAAGTTTTGAATTTTGCCAAATAAACTGTACCACACTTCTCTTCATCCAGTGAGACATCATCCTGGTAATTTTCATATCAACAAGAACTCCTAGATTACCCTAGCATTTTATCAAGCAGGTTGTGTGCATGAAAAAATTGGCCTCTTTCTTAACTGCATTACAGACTTGCTCCTTTGGCCAAATCAGCATGTCCCTCATCTCTAGAATACACTCAAGCACTACTCTGAAAAATTTCATCTTCAGAAAATCTTCTAAAACCCTCCTGGCATTTCATCAAGCAGGTCATGCGCGTGCCCAGAGCGCGCGCTCTGCACTCCCGACGACGCTCGAGCCCTGGCACCGTGCCTCTGCTGCTGCCCCCGCTCGTTCCAGACTATCCCTGGACCACCAGGTCACCCCTAAGCCCTGCCGACGCTCTCTCTTGGCCGCTAGTGCCTGCCATCACCGACTGCCGCTGCCGTTTGTCGCTGTCGTCTCGGGCACGTTTCTGCCGAGGCATGAGCAAGCCAACCACTCGCCCCTATCCATCTACAACCATACGGGGTTATCCTCAGCTCACTAAAGACCTCACCAACCTCGCTGACCCCGGCCACCGCCCCCAGCTACCTCCGCGGCGCAGTAAAGGCCGTCCGCCGCCATGGCTTTCTCTGGAAGCCACGAGCACAGCCACCCCGAGCTATAAAAAGGACCCCGAGCATGCACTAGACATCCAGCAGCCCTACCACACTCCCTATAAGCCTCCCCGACCAGTGAACCGACCGAACGGGGTCGTCCTCACCATCTCCGGTGAAATCTACCACCGCCCCGATTCTGTTGCCTCCGAGCCAACCAGAGCCTTGTTCTTCGATATTTTTGCACCACTAGCATCCACTAGCCTCCGCCTATCATCCCAAACCATCAATTTCTCGAACGAAGGTCCGTGGGCAAAAGCCCCTTTTCATCGTTGCCGGAGCTCCGCGGGAGGGCTCGCCGCCGACGATTGGATATACCCCTGGGACCGTGCTGCACCTCGCCAGGATCGCCGGAACCCACTGATCTCGTTTCCGTGCTCGCCTCCTCGAAAATCGCCGCCGTTCGCCGGCGGGGATCGACGGAGCCCTCACTCTGTTTTGGTCGAAGAAGAAAGTGCCAGCGGACCAGTCAAACCTGACTGGTGGGCCCGGCGGGACCCACCGTCAGTGACTGGGGGTCACGGTCGCGGCTTTAAGTGAAGGCGTATTCCGCTAGATACGCTTTCTTCTCTGGGAAACGTATTCCCCGACTACGCCATCGACGTCATCAGGCCGCCCGCGCAGCCGAACGGCTGGGCTCGGCCCAATAGCACCACACGGCTAAGCAGGGCTCGGGGCGCATTTCAGCTCTTTTCTCTTTTTCTTTTCCAGCAAACTTCCAATAATTCTACAGCAGTCTTTTCACATCCAAATTTGATGATTCAAATTTCTGCATACTCATAAAATCAAGCTCTATTAATCTAGCTAGGGTGAACATTTTTCACAAGTTTACCTCTACTGGATTTATTAAATAAGTCCAATTCTTTATTTCTTTCAGCTTAGAAAATCCCTAGAAAAATCATCTGGACTCCAAATGAATTGATTCTTTTTCTGTTATTCTTCATTTGTCCTCTAGTTTATTTTAGTATTTACTTCAAAATTTTCCAAACAACTTTTTAGCACTATTTTGGCTTTATGTAGTAATTGCAATATTTTTGAAAATAGGGAAATGGAGGGAAGATAAAATTTTCAAAACTTTTGGAGTGCACCCAATATTTCTGCATGACCAAGGCAAGCATCTTGAACACTTGATATGGTCATTGCATGGTTAATTGTTTGCAAGAAATAATTGAATCATGCATATGTTGAATTCAGATAAAATTTGCATGCACGTAGTGTTGGCATGTTTCCTCGTACCGTGCATCGTGTGCTTGTTATGACTAACTTGCAGGAGCAGGTATAAGAGAAATACCGTTACCGGCAGAAGGGTGATCACGTCGGAGCGTGATCATGCCTTGTTGGTTATGCATGTTGGGACATGCAAGGGCTGTGGCCCTGTTTTGGTGTTACTGTTGAAAGAACACTTTATTGTGCTAACCACTGCAGGAAAACTTAAGCCTCCTGAGTCGACCGTAGATCGAGTCTTGTTCCGGTAACCCCCATACTTGATCCGTGCTACCACTTGTCCCTGCCATAGGTGGGGTATGGTTTAGTAGGTTGATAACCCCTTTCCGTGCACACACCGTACAGAGGGGCCATAGTGAAAGATACCATTGGCCCATGGTAGGCATGTCACTTGGTCAGGGGGCATGGGTGTCTCCGGTTGTAGCCGGAGAGGGGTAGCACCCCTGTTTGCGCGCCGATATAAATATAGTGATCCCATGCTATTCGAGATTGTGGTCTCCCCGTCTTAGAGTTTATCTTGAACGATGCTTTGGGTGATTCCTGGCATCCGGAAAGTTAATCTGGTGTGTGCTGGTTAGGTGTGTTTTCAACCCAAATACCATAATGGGAGTTAGTCAGCGTCTCGGTGTTGGCTAAAGAAATCCTTTACTTGTGGGTAAAGAGTACACCCTCTGCAGAGTTTTAAAACCTATTCGAATAGCCGTGTCCGCGGTTAAGGACTACAGTCTGGGTTGGTCAAGTGTCGGTCTTAGTGTCGGTCTCCGGAGGAAAAATAATTAAAATTGAGCATGATTTATTTTGCAGGATAATTATTGTCGCCACTGACGCTATCATGAATATTATTGTTGTCATGAATATTATTGTTATTATTATGGACTAACCGTTTCTCTTATTTTTATTTCCTGAGTGTCTCAGGGGCTGGCTAGACTACCTCGGGCACCCAGTTTTATTTTCAAGACCTCTCGTGGCGTCGCTTGAGTTCTCGGGCGGTCCTGTCTAGCCCCATTCTCTTTTAGACACTCGTTTGGCATTTCTTTTCAAGACCTCTCGTGGCGTCGCTTGAGTTCTCGGGCGGTCCTGTCTCGCCCGATTCTCTTTTAGACACCCGTTTGGCATTTCTTTTCAAGACCTCTCGTGGCGTCGCTTGAGTTCTCGGGCGGTCCTGCCTCGCCCGATTCTCTTTTAGACACCCGTTTGGCATTTCTCTTGGATACTCGAGCGGTCTTGTCTCGCCCGATTGTCCACTTTTAACTTTCTTTATTTGTCACTAACATTTCATATTTATTCTTCAGCACCGTAGTAATATTCATCATGCCATGCTTTAATTTCGTTCAGCATATGCATATAAATTAACCCATCATGATCATATGCATTCGGTATATCTTTTGTTCATTATGTTTGCGAGTACATTCAAACGTACTCACTGGCTTGTCCCTGGCTATTTAATTGGCCAGGTCAGGATTTCAACAAGGAGTATTACCACGACGTCCATGCGGAGCCTAGGATAGCGGCCACGCGGGATAGAAATTATCCTGGTCAGCCGTTCCTGTGGGAATGGAGCCCCATCGACGTTGGAGAACCACGAGTCGCTTCCGTCATCCTCACTAGAAATCATTGTTGTATCATTAGACCTTTATGGTCTTGTATCCAATTCTTGTAATTGCTTGGTAATCTGTAACAAGGACGTGTCCACCAGTAACAGTAATCCTGGGCTGGTGACGACACGAGGGGTTAATTTCTGGGATATCATGTCCCAGAAATCCGGCCCCGACAGCCTTGGTATCAGAGCCAGGCTGACCACTGGCTAATCCTATCTTAGCCTGGTCATTATCCTTAGGTTTCCACACCATCCAAGTCTTTTCTGCCCGTAGCTAAGCCCATCTCATCCGATAAGTCTGCACAGTAACCAGCCGACACCTTTTTGGCAGTCGGTGCCCAACCTATCAGTCCTGCCCATAGGCCGTGTGCCTGTGGCCGACACCTGAGTTAACCCATCCACAAGCGTGCGATGGAAGGCTCGGCTAGCCTATAATAGAAGCCTTGCCTCAACTCAGCGCAGCACAGCCTTCAATCTCACTTTAATCCAAACCACCAAGATGCCTCGTTCCCTCATCCACCATGTCCCAGAAATCCGGCCCCGACAGACATCGAGACACATAAGCTTGGATCAGTGAAGCATCTGCTGCCAGGACTGGCCACCACTAACACTATCTTGCGGTATACTCTATTTCCCAAGTCAGGCGATGATAAGATGATACGTGGCCACTCCATCAACTTGCTGCATTTGTTTGATACACCTCAGAAATTTAAGGTGATGAGTTTGATTGTGGAAACTATCAAGAGGACTGCAGGTGATCAGAAGAGATCGTGCGGATATGCTCCACACATCCAGATGTTGATCAATTCCAAGGTTGGATCCAGCACTTATCTTCTTGATCGTGAGCATCTGCCACTGCATCCAGAGTTTGAGGATAATGTTATCATGATGGATCCTTCGCATCCCACTTCTGCTCAAGCCCAACAGAAGATTCGAGAAGCCAAAGAAGCCAAAGCAGCCAAGGAGGCAACAACTCCCAATGCTCCAGTTGCAAATCTCAAGTCTAAGTCTGACCAAATGACATATCTGCTAGAAGCCACCCTGAGGATTGAGCGAAGTCTGGCCAACCTCACCCAGCACCAGGCTAGCTTATAGCGGATAATTGAGACAAAGTTTCATGATCTAGATGTCAAGGTCACTGAGATCCAGACTCCAGAGCAGCCAGATCTGCTGCAGTGCCAGTTGTGGATCCGAGGACCACAGTCTCTGCACCTGCTGCTGCTGCTACAGCGCCACCTCCGGTCTCCACTCCACCAGCCCATCAGACATCTGCAGAAGCCTTCGCGGATGCTCTTCTTTCGACGCCGTCTACGCACACCGGAGCTGCCAACAGGAGATCGCCTTCAGGAGCTTCCGAGGATCGTGCTTAGAGAGGCGCCTTAGTCCTATACCTATTCGATCTTTTTGATACTTGTTGCCAAAGGGGGAGAATTTGTATAGATCTTAGCTTCGAGAGAGAGAGTTTTGCCTTGCTTTGCCCGTTGGATTTCTCTCGAGTTCTTTTGCTACTATTTTGTTTGGTACTTTGTTTGATGTGTGTGCTTGATACTATGTCTGTGAGTACTATGCTTCGTTATGATTGTGAGCTACTTCATGTGATTGATCATACTATGCTTCTTGTGTTGATCAATGCTTATCTTTATCATTATCTTGTATGATCACTTACTTGTGTTGGTGATGCGTGCTTACCATTCCACTCATATCATTTTACGCGCTCCACCAAGATGTATGTGACATGGAAGAGTGACCCATGAGCCTAATCGATTGTGCATTTGCATTCAAACGCAAATTTTTAATAATGCACAAATTTAGGGGGAGCTCTTTCTTATCACATACTTCTCAAAGCGACGACGTATTCCATTCATTTAATCATTTGTCGAAGCTTTGATCTATATGTTGTCATCAATTACTAAAAAGGGGGAGATTGAAAGCACATTTGCTCCCTTGGTGGTTTTGGTAATTCATAACAACATATATCTCATTGAACTAATGTCCATTCAAGTTGAAGATTTCAGGATGTTCAATGATTGGCATGGCATGGACTAGAGATGTGGACCCCTCAAAATGATAAGGACAAGGATTGGCAAAAGATTAA
Organism: Elymus sibiricus; assembly: GCA_039707655.1. Taxonomy (NCBI): domain Eukaryota; kingdom Viridiplantae; phylum Streptophyta; class Magnoliopsida; order Poales; family Poaceae; genus Elymus; species Elymus sibiricus. The sequence continues at coordinate 470,508,527 of CM077666.1, forward strand.
GACTCTACCTTTTTGGTTTAGTGATCCAAGATCACATTGAGTCCATAGGAAAGCCAATACTATTAAAAGGGGATGAGGTGTTGCTTAATGGTCTTTTTGCTCAAGTGCTTAGTGACAGTACTCCTAAACCCTCAACCACTCTTTCTACCCAAAGATGTCCAAAACCCACATTCCAACTCGGCCCCACCGGAATTTCCTATCCGGAGCCACCGAGTTCACCTAGACTTAGCCACTGCCAAAACCCTAACAAATCGAATCCACCGATATGGATCTCGGTCCCACCGAGATGGCCTTGCCAACTCTCTGTAATCGTTTGCACTTACTTCGGTCTCACCGAGTTTTGCAAATCGGTCTCACCGAGATGGCTTGCCAACTCTCTGTTGCCTTATTGCTTCACTTCGGTCCTACCGAGTTGATGCAATCGGTGCCACCGAGATGAGGTTTGCCCTAGCCATTGCACTTCGGTCCATCCGAGTTGTCCCTATCGGTCCCACCGAGATTCCTAACGTTCATATCTTTTACACAGTTCGGTGCTACCGAGATTATGGTTTCGGTGCCACCGAGTTGGGTCAAAAGTGTGTAACGGTTGGATTTTGTGTGGAGGCTTTATATACCCCTCCACCACCTCCTTCTCAGAAGAGAGAGCCATCAGAACGTGTCTACACTTCCACCATACATTTTCTGAGAGAGGACCACCTACTCATGTGTTGAGATCAAGCTATTCCATTCCTACCATTTGAATCTTGATTTCTAGCCTTTCCCAAGTTGCTTTCCACTCAAATCCTTCTTCCACCATAGCCAAATCTGTGAGGAGTTGTTTGAGTGTTGGGAAGACTATCATTTGAAGCACAAGAGCAAGGAGTTCATCAACAACACACCGTCTATTACCTTTTGGAGAGTGGTGTCTCCTAGATTGGTTAGGTGTCACTTGGAGCCTCCGACATGATGTGGAGTTGAACCAATGAGTTTGTAAGGGCAAGGAGATCGCCTACTTCGTGAAGATCTACCCCGAGTGAGGCTAGTCCTTCGTGGACGTAATCCATGGTGGAATAGACAAGGTTGCTTCTTCGTGGACCCTTCGTGGGTGGAGCCCTCCGTGGACTCGCGCAGCCGTTACCCTTCGTGGGTTGAAGTCTCCATCAATGTGGACGTACGATAGCACCACCTATCGGAACCACGCCAAAAACCACCGTGTCTTCATTGCGTTTGAAATCTTCGATCCCTTCCTTTACTTACATATGCAATTGGTTACTTTCCGCTGCCACACTCTTAGAATTGCATGTGTAGGATGATGCTTGACTTGTATGCTTGCTAAAATCTGCCTACAACTAAAATTGGGAAAAGGTTCGGTTTTTAATTGGTCAAGTAGTCTAATCACCCCCCCCCCCCCTCTAGACATACTTTCGATCCTACAAAATGCAATGTTATCCTTTTAATCTTTGACGGGGAGGTCGATGCCAGCGATGATGGCGCTCGAGGGCGTCTTTCCCTTCCATGGACGCATTGTTGAAGAGCGCTTCACTACTGGAATCTGAAACTTTGCTTTGTCGAGTTGATTTTATCGGGCACTCGGCAAAGCTAAAAAAAATCGAGTGCATCAGAAAAAAAAAACTCAGCAAAAAAGCACTTAGCCGAGTGGAGCACTCGGCAAAACATAGAAGTCGGCAAAATCTTGTACACGTACCCCTGGTGGCCGCAGTTTATGGAATGTTGACGACATCGCAGTGCTTGCCGAGTTGGGTACATGGCAAAAACTTTGCGCCGTTATTATGTTTCCATTTTCGGGTGGGATACTGGGAATTTTTTTTATTTTCTTACTCTTTTATATTTCTTTTGTTTATATTTTTTTACTTTCATTTGCCGAGTGTAGTACTTGGCAAATGCCTTTTTATATCTTTTTATTTTCTTTTCTTTGCATCTTTTATTTTTCATTTGCCGCGTGGAGTACTTAGCAAATGTATTTTATCTTTTTACTCTTTTATTTTCTTTTGTTTGTAGTTTTTTATTTTCTATTTGCCGAGTGGACTTTGCTCTGGGCTTCTTCTCCCCGACAAGCTCCAACAAGAGTTTTTACCTTGCCATATGGTACCACAGCCTCCCCGGGCCACGGACCGTCATGTGGATCGCCAACCGAGACAGCCCAATCATCAACCCTTCGTCCATGATGCTCACGGTAACTAACAATTCTCGCATGGTATTATCTGACTCCGAAGGCCGTGATATTTGGATGGCAGCAAGCAATATCACTACTCGAGCGACAGGAGCTTATGCAGTACTAAACAACTCGGGGAACTTTGTTCTCCGTTCGTCGAACAACATGGACATATGGCAGAGTTTCCATCATCCGACCGACACAATACTTCCAACCATGAGATTTTTGGTGAGCTACAAGGCACAAGTCATCGCACGTCTTGTTGCTTGGAAGGGCCCGGATGACCCATCTTCTAGGGACTTCTGATGCAGCGGCGACACAAGATCCCCAGACGTTCAGTTGGTAACTTGGAACAAGGCTAGGTTATATTGTCGTATCATTGTGTTGGACGGTGAGTCGGTGTCCGGTGGCAAACTAACCAACACTAGCTCCATCTCGTACCAAACAATTGTCAGCTCTGGAGACGAGTTCAGTTACACGTTCACTGTCTCCGACAACTCACCGTTCAGGCGCATGATGCTTGACTACATTGGCAAGTTGAAGCATCTAGGTCGGGACAATCACTCTGCGTCATGGATAGTCATCAATGAGCACCCCAATAGTGCTTGCGATCTCTACGCCTCTTGTGGCCCGTTTGGCTATTGTGACTTCACCAAGGCCATTCCAACATGTCAGTGCTTTGATGGGTTTGAGCCCATCGACAGTAGTAACTCTTTTAAAGGATGTCAGAGAACAGAAGCGCTCGAATGCCGCAATCAAAGTCATTTCACGTGTTTTCCTGTAATGAAGGTTCCTGACATGTTCTTGCATATACGGAACAGAAACTTGGATGACTGTGCAGCTGAGTGCATCAACAATTGCTCATGTACAGTGTATGCTTATGCCGACTTGAGTAATGGAGGTGCTATGGCGGACCCGTCAAGGTGCTTGGTTTGGTCAGGGGAGCTTATCGATGCTCAGAAGGCAACCGGTGGCGAGAACCTGTACCTCCGACTTGCCGATTCTCCTGGTATTCGGTGTTCCATGCCCTCTTTTTTACCTAGTTAGTAGTGTTTTTAATGCTTTAGTTTACACAGTTTACAGGTAAAAACATTGAAAAAATGTGTTCTGTGGTAGTTACATAAACTTACCCTTCTTGCTTTGTCCATGACCTGCATACAGCGTTGTACAGGTCTTCGATGGCTTTGCTCACGGGATCACTATCTTTGCTCCCTTTCTCCTTTGTGCCTGGGATGATTTTAAATTTAATATAAATAATTTCAAGTGGGAAGATAGTACTTAAGTTTATTTTGTGTTGGCTCTTTTGTTGTTTTGTTTTAAGTTACAGATTGTGAGATAGTACTTAAGTTTCTTTTTTCTTGTCTGTTTCGCTGCTAGAAGATACGCCTTGTCCTTTGTCGTTTCTTTCTTGTTCTATTTCCACTTGTGCTTGTATGTGTTGATGTCCCTTTTGGGTTGTACATTCGAAGCTGAATTCATCAGTACCCTTCCGTGCAATTTCTGTTGCATCCTCGTTTGAGTCCGCTGTGCATTGCTGATGGACTTTTTCGTCTTTTTTTTCAGTGTCGCCTTGGTTCACTGTCGTGTTTGTCGCAACAACCTCTTTGACAGGACAATCGCACTTGTACGTCGGTGCAGGGTTTTCGTGAATGGTGTCTAATTCTTTCTCTGAAATATCATCCCCATATTTTTCCAGAACACTCTGAGGGTTTGCTTCATTGCCTGTATCCGTGTTCTTGTCTTGTTCAGGTTTCTGTGTTGTCATGGAAAAGCGTAATTAAAAACAAATAAATTCACAACTTTAATTTGATTGTACTTATCGCCTATGCGCTAGGAAAATATCGAAACGTCTAGTGCGTCTTTGAGCTATGTGAACGTGAAGAGGTATTTTTTATGGAGATTTGTGGTTGTGTTTGCGGAAGCTAAACTAAAATTTATAGAACATTTTCTGCAACTTCACCTCTTTAGTCGTTGTTGCCGCTCTCGTCTCTTCCATCTGTTCTTTGTTGAGTGGAGGTTTTTGGGCCTCCTCTTGTTCTTTGTTTTGCTGTTAGTTTACGGAGGTAGCACTTTACACATATTTTTGAAAAATATTAAATGTGTATAAAAACAATGTTTTTGATGTATATAAAAATGTACAATTTATACGGAAAAAGTATACATAAGCAAATAATTTTTGAAAAATGTCAAACATGTATATAAAAAATGTTCCTGATGTATACATACAAGGTACAACGTATAATGTGTATGGAAACAGAAGTACACATCCACAAATATATGTTTTAAAAAGAAATTAATAATCTGTTTCAAAAATGTTAAATGTAAAACAATGTTTCTGATGTATACAAAAAAATGTAGAACCTGTATTAATGAATTGAACATAACGTAAATTTTGAAAAAGGTTGATCATGTGTCAAAAACATTTTAATCATATATTTCAAAAATATTAAACATGCATAAAAAATGTTCCTAGTGTATACCGAAAATGTACAATGTGTACAAAATGTAGTCATCAAACATGGATATCTGGAAAAAAATCATGTAATTCAAAACTATTAAACATGTACAAAAAATATATTCCTAATGTATACGAAAAATATGGAACGTGTATTAAATTTTTTGAAAATAAAAAACATTAATTTTCAAAAAAGTTGATCGTGTATTAAAAATATTAATCATATATTTAAAAAATGTTAAACATGTATTAAAAAATGTTTCTGATATATACCAAGAATGTACAATGTATATGAAAAAAGTAGTCATCAAACATTTTTTTAAATGTTGCTGGTGTATATAGAAAATGTACAATTAAAAAGGAAGAAAAACAAAGAAAACGGAAGGCTCATTGTAAACCGTAAAAACCCATGAGGAAATGAAGAAAATAAATAAAAACAAAACCTAAGACAAACGAAGTAAACTGATGAAAACTAAGAAAGAAAAAAAACCAAAGAAAAATAAAAAATAGAAAGAAAAAAAAAGAAACAAAATATAATTGAACAGAAAACTAAAACAAAAAACCAAAGAAAAACTGCGTAAAAAAACCAGGGAAAAACAAACGGAAACCAGAAAAAAAAAAAGAAAAACCGGTGAAGAAATAAAAAACCCAAAGAAAATAAAGAATGAGAGGCCAAAACCAGAGAAGAAACCCGCACAGTAAAAAACCAGAAGAAAACTACGAACTAAACCCACCGAACAAAATTCTGCAAACCCGAACGAAACTCAGCGAATGAGAAAAAATAGATGAAATGGGTCGGCCCAGTAGCTACAGTGCGAGTACAAAGCTTCTGGGGAGACGGAAGGAGCACTCGCATCTTACGTTCTTGAGAAGTTGATCCCCACTACTTGCAATTTTCTCTACATGCACACTGTCCACATCATCATGATGCCACGTCAGCGTTCAATTTTCAAACCACCAATCAGTCTCCAGCCCCTCTCGGTCTTTTTCCCCAGGCCTATCCACCTCATCGGTCCATCCAAATCAGCAACTCCACATGCATGCAAATCAACAACTCTCCGCATGCACCACGATATGCGTTTTGTTTCCAGCCGTAAACACCAATCAACTAATCTGTAACATGCAGCCTTCAATGTGAGCAAATCAATCTGTTTTGTTTTGCCTCTTCGTCTGGGTGTTCCTTCCATATACCATCCACCAATAAATCTCCACCATATCTTCCTGATTCTTCTCCTTCCTTCTTTATTCGTGCCACTCTTCATATTGCGATGCCGCTGGTCAAGCCTTCTCTGGTTGCCGTCACCAGAAATCTGCAGGCTTGAAGGGCAATTCGGCTTCCACATGCATGCCCCACGCTACTGTAGACATCTACATACTCCCTTCGGTCCTTTTTACTCCGCATATTAGATTTGTCTAAAGTCAAACTTTGCTAAGTTTGACCAAATTTATATTAGAAAATATTAACATCTATAATGCCTAAAAAATATAATATGAAAATATATTCCAAGATGGATCTAATGATATTGGTGTTGTTATGTGAATGTTAATATTTTTTTGTATAAACTTGGTCAAACTTTGAAGAGTTTGACTTCAGACAAACCTAATATGCATAGTAAAAAGGACCGGAGGGAGTACAAATCACGAACGAATATAGTGCACTGATGCCCATCGACCAGAGAAATAGGCTGGATGGCAATCAGTTGTGCAGACGTAGTAGCGGGGCTTGGCGCCACGAGCCGGCGACATCGATCGTCGACTGAACTCGCTAGAGCAGCGAAGGTACGCCAGAAAATCAATCAAGTTTTTTATCAAAAAAATGAGACTCCAAACCAGCAAATCATAATTCATATTAGTTGTGCATTGATTTGGTTTATCTGATCAGACCATACAGATGATGTAATATGAGCAAAGCTCTACTATTATATAACGCACAAAAAGGGAGGGGAGATGTCCAACCGCATCGTCCCGCGGGGGCATTACAGGGAGCACTCGGTGGCCACGGTTGCGCGCACAATCGTCGAGGACGTGCACTGCCGCTCTCAGGTCTTCGGGGACGTCAATTTATGACGGTACGTTCGCCGTCGCCTCGGGCCTTGCCTAAGCCACCGTCGACGCCCTATGTTGGCCGGTCCTAATGGCCGAATCTGGCTTATGTGGCTCGGGGTAGACACCGCGATGTCCTTGCCGCGCTGCACATGCGGCGGCCTGCGGAGGAGTCCGCACACGGCGGCGGTGACAGGTATCTCCTCTTGCCACCGTTTAACCTGGGCCGATCCTTATGTTGCGGGATCCAAAGTCGCGGGTTCGTGTGTCTCATCTTAATTGGAGTAGTAGCACGGCGACCATCATGATGGGACGTGATCAGATGAGAGCATCTCCAACAGCATTGCTATTCTGAATTGCTAAAAACTGGGTATAACAAGAGGAGAGAGAAGATTTAGCAACCCTAAAAGTTTTTTGCTCCAACAGCATTGCTATAAAATTTAGCAACCCTCTCAATGACACGTGGGGACCGGTGCCAGGCATGGGTCAGCAGGAATCTAGGGGGGCGGTGTGGTCCACATGTCAATGGAACAAAGGGATGTAGGAGACCACAAAAACTGGGCTGCTAAAAATTATAGCAAGTGCCTCTCCACTTTGCAAATATACCAAGTGTGGGTGCAAATATAGTAAGCTTTGTAAAAAAAATTGTGGGGACCACTTATACAAAAGCTGTTGGAGCAACGTTTTTGGGCCAAATTGCTATATTTTCAGTTTTTAGCAATCCTAACCAAATATACAAAGGCTGTTGGAGATGCTCTGAGCATTTCTAATGGCCTCGCTAACAAGTAAGGATTCGTTGATTTTTTTACTTTCCTTTCTCGATCCCATCAGCAGTCTCTCTGACATAACACAGCGTCACTGTCGCTGATATACTAACACAGCTTCACTGTCGTAGATGCTTCTATCATCATCCAAACAGGTAGATGTCCCAGACACCCCGCTGGAGCTCCCTCAGTGTGTTACCTCTCCCCTAATGCCTTACTGTTTTTCTCTCAAGAGTACGTAAAAAGCATTATTTCATCAACTGACCCAATCACTAAGCAACTTCATTTGAGGAGATGCCGTGAAAAACCTCTTATTGGAGCAGATGTTTACCGAATAGTCTCTTGGTTAATCCTTTCGTACAGGTTAGCAAACAATTATCAATTTTGTTTCTTATTTTCTTTCTTGATGTGCATCTCTCACATATGAGCTGATTGGTACAAAACGTCCCGCTGCAACGCGCGGTGAATCAACTAGTTAAGCAAGATATAGCTGCCGCGGCGTCGCTCCGGGTCCAATCGACCATGGCGGCCTCAGCTTGGCGTCCCTCCGGCATGAAGACGAAGACGGCGGCAGGATGTCACCATGTCCGCCATGATGGATGGTGCCACGATGAGCGACCGGCGTCCGTGACGTGACTCGTGAGGTTTGCACTGACGCAACCTCAATCCAAAGTCAAACCTCTGTAGCCTGAACCCGTAGCAACGATTATCCTAAAAGCGGGTAGCACCCACCTGCCGTCCGTCTACTGGTCGAAGGTCCGTTCTACTAGTTTCATAATGTCTTCATCATCGGGTTGCCACTTTGAAATCGTACTCTTCCACTATTCAAAATTTCAAATGAATAGGATGGTCGTCCAGTTCCCATATTCAAATCAAATACGTGTCCTGTTTCCATTTGATGGCCAGAAAAATGCCCCAATTATAAGTCCACTCCCTGCAAACCAACTGTTCAGGACGACCATGGCCCCCAGCTCGTTTCTTCCTCACAGGAAGACGAAGACGCCCTTGATGGAAACCTCCTTGTGTGCTCCCATTTTCATCTTCCTACTCTTGAGTCCGCTCTGCAAATCTGATGACCAGCTCACACAGGCAAAGCCACTCTTTGTCGGTGACAGGCTCATCTCCATAGGCGGGGCCTTCGCCCTCGGCTTCTACTCCCCGACAAGCTCCAACACGAGCTGGTATCTTTGCATGTGGTACCACAACATCTCCGAGCACACTGTGGTGTGGACCGCCAACCGCGACAGCCCAATCGCCGCCCCTTCGTCTCCAATGCTCGCCATCACCAACAGTTCTGACCTGGTGTTGTCTGACACCCAAGGTCGCGTTCATTGGGTGGTGAACAGCAACATTATGGGCATGGGAGTTGTCGCGGAGCTGCACGACGAGGGGAACTTTGTCCTCCGGTCTTCAAACAACACTACCATATGGGAGAGCTTTGATCACCCAACAGACACCATGCTCCCAACTATGAAGATCTTGCTGAGCACGGGGCGGCTCGTTGCGTGGAAGGCCCAAAATGATCCGTCCACCGGTAACTTTTCTTTGAGCCTTGACTCAAGCTCAAACCTTCAATTTGTCATTTGGAATGGGACTCGACCCTACTCCCGCATCCTTATGCCCAATGATGGGTCGGTGTTTGGCGATACATACCCGAACATCGTCTTCTCTGAAGCCATTGGCGACACAGGTGACGGGTTATATTATCAATACACAATCATCTCTGACAACTCACCCTATGTACGTGTTACGCTTGACTACATGGGTGTTTTGAGGACTCTTAGCTGGAACAACTTGTCATGGACGAACATCTCTGTGCGCGCCACTAGCGACTGTGACCTCTATGCCTCGTGTGGCCCGTTTGGCTATTGCGACTATGTCGGGGATGTCCCAACATGTCGTTGCCTCGACGGGTTTGAGCGTGTTGGTCTTGGTCTGAACTTTTCAGGAGGTTGCAGGAGAACAATGGCCTTGACATGCGGCAAGCAAAGTGATTACCTGAACTTAACTCACATGAAGATTCCTGACAAGTTTTTACATGTCCCAAATAAAAGCATTGACGATTGTGTGGCCGAGTGCAGCAACAATTGTTTGTGCACAGCCTACGCTATGGCCAACCAGTCAAGGTGTTTGGTTTGGCTAGGGGAGCTTATCGACACGGGAAAGTATAGCCAATACGGCGAAATCCTGCACCTTCAACTTGCTGACTCTCCTGGTATGCATGCACCATTCCATTCTAGTATTATGTTGCCATGGTGTTCAATGTACCTTGTCATATGGATGCCCCCTTAATTGCCCAATAATTTTAAAGACGAATTACTTTGGTGTGTCCAATCTATAACGACTATTGTACACAAGGACAATGCAGCATCAAACCTGTATTTATCAAAAGCCTTATATTTGGTCACATGCATCACCCGATGTAGAGGCCGGGGCTTGCCCTTTCGAAAATAATCACGAAAATGTTGCTCGGAACCATGGTGCACCCATACTGCGCTCGGTGCCATAGATATTCTAACAAGGTTTTTTTGGGTGTGTGCAGATTGATTGGACATGTGAATAATAAAGTTACTAAACAAAGATTAGCTGGTCTATACTATAGTAACACATCTGTTAATGATACACATATCACCTCTGTTAATGATACACGTATCACCATAAAAACCAAAAAGATCGAGTGGCACCGGGCATGTGTGCAGGTGGATCATGGTCATGTACCTCCCCTCTTGAATAAGTCAGCCTGCAACAGTTTCAGAGTGGTTACTAATACTACCTTATTCATTCCATGGGTCACAATGTTGTGTGCAAATAGTTTACACCACTTGCAAGTAATGTGTCAACTCTTATTTTCTGACCCTCCAGGGTCCCAGGTTGCTTTATTTAGATTAGCTACTTTGTTGATTCGCATTGCACTAAATAATTTCTTATTAATAAAAAGTTGATGCTCTAAATTCGTTCAAAATGAATTTTCCAGAGAATAACAAATTGGTAAAGATTATACTCCCTATTATAGCATGCATGTTGATACTCGGAGGCATAGCCCTTGTCACGATATGCAAATACAAAGGTACAATAAACAGTCCCTTGATTTTGAAATTCAATTTATATATCTATGTCTTCATAACAAAAACTTTGATCTTTAGCAAGAAAACAACATAAAAAGGATACCCATAAGAGACTAATGATAGGATATCTTAACTCCTCAAATGAAATTGAAGACGAAGATGTGGATTTTCCGTTTGTTAGCTTCCAAGATATTGCCGCCGCAACGGATAATTTCTCTGACTTGAACCAAATCGGAAGGGGTGGCTTTGGAAAAGTTTACAAGGTAACAAGAAGTTTTGTCTGCATGGTTTAGCACATGTTCTCCATTATAAGGATAGTTATATTAGTAGAAAAACAACTGCTTTCATCATTTCATAATTCAGGACGATATGGTCATGCAGGGAATGCTGGAAGGTGTCAATGAAGTTGCTATCAAAAGGCTTAGTAAGGATTCTGGGCAAGGGATAGAGGAGTTTAAAAATGAAATAGTTCTAATTGCTAAATTGCAGCATAAAAACCTAGTCAGACTTCTTGGTTGTTGCATTCACGGAGATGAAAGGTTACTTATCTATGAATACTTGCCTAATAAAAGCTTGGACACCTTCCTTTTTGGTATGTTCATACTTCTAATATTTATAAGTTTTTTATTAACCAAAAGAATATCACTAATGACTAATGATATACTTTGCTTAATACTCCTCTTTGCAGATAATACAAGACAGTTTGTACTTGATTGGCCCACACGTTTTAAAATAATTAAAGGGGTAGCAAGAGGGCTTCTTTACCTCCACCAAGATTCAAGATTAACTATAATTCACAGAGATCTCAAAGCAAGCAACATTTTGCTGGATTCAGAAATGGTTCCCAAGATATCAGATTTTGGTATGGCAAGGATCTTTGGTGGAAACCAACAACAAGCAAACACTACTCGGGTTGTTGGGACATAGTAAGTAACTCAATGCACTAAACATTTGTTAACTTTGTAGTTTCTACTGTCTAGTTTATCCCAAATTATGCATTTCTTGTTGAAATGTTTAAACAGTGGTTACATGTCACCTGAGTACGTTATGGAAGGTGCCTTTTCTGTAAAATCGGACATGTATAGCTTCGGTGTTCTTCTTTTGGAGATTGTAAGTGGCTTGAAGATCACCTCACCACAACTCGTTATGAACTTTGTCAGCCTTACAGCTTATGTAAGTGTACAGAAGTGCACAAATTTCAGTAGCTCAAACAAAATAGTAACTTGATAATAAGTTACTTCTATTGTCTCAGGTATGGAGACTATGGGAAGATGGAAAGGCAATAGAACTAGTGCACTCTTCGGTTACTGAGACCTATCAACTTCATGAAGCTCTAAGATGTATTCATGTTGGACTGTTGTGTGTTCAAGACCGTCCTGATGATAGGCCACTCATGTCATCGGTTATTTTTATGTTTGAGAATGAAAGTGCATTGCTCTCAGCACCAAAGAAGCCTGCATATTTTGCACTGCGGAATTTTGAAACTGAAGAACCAAGAGAGAACATGGAAATTTCTGCACACGGAGTGAGTAACACAACACTAGTGGGTCGTTAGATGTTTAAGCCCCCTTTCATATTTTGAAGAATTTTAAGGTTCACTTTTAGTGTATGCAAGTTTCAGTATATGTAGCTGTTTCCTGGTTGGTGGTGATACTGTACATGAAAAGACCGTGAATTGAGATGTAAATGAAAATGTTCGTGTTCCATATATTGTTGTTGTTATCTTCAGTTGCTCACACACCACCAAATGAAGTCATATATAGATTGCTTAGATGGACTGTACTACCTCATTATGTATCAGAAATTCTAAAATCCTAAAGTATCTTTAGATTAATCTTGGCAAGCATATCTTCCTGCAGTACTCTTGGAGGCTGCCTTGCGTATTGGGTCAGCATTGGCACGATGTATGTTTCTTTTACGAACTTGGGGCCAGGTTCCACCATTAAGATGATAATGGAACAATTGGCACGATATATGTGGAGTAGCTGTGGCATTAATTTCTGAAGTTTAGCAGTTGATAACTTGTATAAGAAGAATATCTGAATCAGTAGATGCTTCTGAAAACAAGATCGAGTGTGGTTCTAGTTCTCATCTTGAACAGATCGGTTCTACCGAGACCACATGTTTGGAAAAACACTGCAAAAAAGTGTGTTTGTTCATGTCACCAATTCCTCTACGAATGTTGCCATGGACTCGTCAAAATGTTGCAAAATTTCAGACGACATGTCTGACGAGTGCCCCAAAGAGGCCATGTATGTTAAGCGCTCTCTCAAGGCCCCGTGAATGGAGTACCAAGGGAAGACATGGAAATTTCTGTGAATGGAGTGAGCATCACGACACTAGAGGCTCAAAGTCTGCTTCATTTTCTGAAAAATCTTAAGGTCTGCTTTCTATACGAGTTTTAATATAGTTAGGTGCATACTTTATGATTTACTGCATAAATGAAGTTACACAGTATTTAGATTTATGATTTATGACTGGTGAGTTTCTTGGTTAGTGGTTGTATCGTACAGAAGGCTGTGAACTGAGATGTAATAAAACTGCTCTCTTTGAAACGAAGATATTTTCCTGTTCCATGTACTGTCGCTATTATCTTCAGTTGCTCACATGCCCAAATGAAGAAATATATTTTGATTGCTTTGATGAACTGCACTTCCTCATTATGTATCAGATGTTTCAAAATCCTTGAGTATCCTTGGCTAGCATCTCTTGGCACGATGTGTGTGGACTGGATGTGACGTTAATTCTGAAAGAAATTTGGCAGTTGATCAGTTGTATGAGAACCTGTGATTCAGTAAGTGCCAAAAATAGAAAGTGTGCTACTGAAAACAAGATCGCTCACTGTGTCTATAGTTCTCACCTTGAACAATCCAGTTCTAAAAAAGATTTTGACGGGCAACGGGCAGGAGCTTCATTATAGAAGAAGGGAGAAGGACCAAAATCCCACAGTTTGGTACAGAAAGTGCCAAAAGACCACATAGTGGCAAAGCGAAGCACTACCAACTCAGGAGACAGAAGGAAAGAAAGAAAAACACAGTGAAGCAGCTAGTTAAGATACCGCCTCCCAAAACAAAGCTATCTCATCTCTCGCCATGGCTGTAATTGTCTCAGGCGAACACCTTTTTCCCTCAAAACGTTCGGCGGTTGCGTTCCTTCCAGAGATTCCACACCACATAGGCCGCCGTGGTCACCTGCTTGCGCGAGTCCTGAAGCTTTCCCAGCCCAAGCGTTTTCCGCCACCAATCCTTGATGGTAGCAAAAGATGAAGCAATGATGGCCGCCTTGCCGTCCGAGTTCTGAAACCCATGCCAAACCTCTCGGGCGGCCAAAGACACAGTCCAAAGATATATGAGTCGCCGTCTCCACAACTTGATCACAGAGAGAGCAAGCATCAGCATGCGGCCATCCCCTCACCATCAAACGATCAGCAGTCCAGTTCCTGTTCTGAAGTAGCAACCAGAGGTAGAATTTGACTTTTGGTTCAGCCTTAATCTTCCATGTGGCATGGAGGAGAGGTTGGCTAATTCTTGGCGCGAACTGGATGTCATAAGCGGAGGCGGCCGAATAGCAGCCATCCGGCGTCAACGACAAAAAAAATGTTTGTTCATGTCACTAATTCCTCTATGTATGTATCCTTCCTAGCATGCTGTCGATTCATCAAAATGTTGTAAAAATCCCAGAAGGCATGCCGCACCTCTTGCGAGCAAACAAAACAGATGATGATACCGGTGAATCATGATGCCGCTTGACTGTCTCGTTCTTCCCCACATCAGCTGTTTGACACCGCCACTGCGCCATCACCGCCTGAGCCTGACTGTGACTGCCTCTGCCCCTTCGGTCTTCTGACCGCTTCTCTCGAAGGACTCGGTTCGGTCCCTTCTTTGGGGGCCCCAACCGAAATGAGAGCTCTCCCAAGGCCCCGTGGTTCCTATCCTTCATTACTACACTACAGCCCAGAGACAATAGAAGCTTTCTCTGTCAGTCATCACCCAGCTGTTGTGAGATTGACGAGGGAGTATCACTGATCAGATATGGACGTCTCACCTGTATCAGATATGGACGTCTCACCTGTATCAGATATGGACGTCTCACCTGTAGTGACCAATTTTCTTCGTGTGTGCAGCATGATCGATGGAGACTTTCAACCTAACAGCCATTAGTCTCATTAATTCCAGACGACTTTGTCATCTGTCTTCATCTATATGAGTGTGCTATATTTCCGTGCATTGGCACAAGCTGACGACGGAGGCGGCCTAATGGCTATGCACCACATTCTCCTTTTCTTCCTCATATTTTTGACTAAGTTCTGCAAATCCGATGACCAGCTCACTCCAGCAAAGCCACTCACTGGCAGTGACACGCTCATCTCCGAAAGTGGGGATTTCGCTCTTGGCTTCTTCTCCCCGACGACCTCTAGCAAGAGCTTTTACCTAGGCATATGGTATCATGGCATCCCCGGACCACAAACGGTCGTGTGGATCGCCAACCGAGACGATCCAATCGTCAACCCTTCATCTGCTACGCTCACCGTCACCAACAATTCTCACATGGTATTATCTGACTCCCAAGGCTATATTATTTGGACGACGTTACGCGGTATCACTGTCGGAGCGGGCGGAGCTTATGCAATGCTACTTAACTCAGGGAACTTTGTCGTCCGGTTGGAAAATGGTACGGACATATGGCAGAGCTTCGACCATCTGACCGATACTCTACTTCCAACCATGAAATTTTTGATGAGCTACAAGGCACAGGTGGTTGGGCGGCTCATTGCTTGGAAGGGCCCTGATGACCCATCTTCAGGGGACTTCTCCTGCAGCAGCGACCCCAGCAATCCCGATCTTCAGTTCTTCAGTTGGAACAAGACCCAGCCATACTGTCGTATTGGCATCCAGAGCGGTACCGCGGTGTCCGGTGGCACATATGTAGCCAACACCAGCTCCATCTTGTACCAAACAACCATCAACTCTGGAGATGAGTTCTACTACATGTTCACAATCTCCGGCAACTCAACCTTCATGCGCCTAGTGCTTGACTACACCGGCAAGATCAAGTTTCTAAGCTGGAACAACCACTCATCATCATGGGTACTCATTGCTCAACGCCCGGGGACTGCATGCGACCTCTATGCCGCATGTGGCCCGTTTAGTTATTGCGACTTCACTCAGATCATCCCAGCATGCCAATGTCTTGATGGGTTTGAGCCCGTCGACCGTATTAACTTTTCTAGAGGATGTCGGAGAAAGGAAGCCTTGAAATGCGGCAAGCAAAGTCATTTCATGGCCATGCCGGGGATGAAGGTCCCAGACAAGTTCTTGGACATACGGAATAGAAGCTTCGGTGAGTGCGCGTCCGAATGCAGCCTAAACTGCTCGTGCACGGCTTATGCTTATGCCAACTTGAGTAGTGTCGGCGTTATGTCCGACCTGTCAAGGTGCTTGGTTTGGTCAGAGGAGCTTACCGATGCTGGGAAGGTTCCCATCGGCGAGAACCTGTACCTCCGACTTTCCGATTCCCACGGTATGGGGCGTTGCATGCTCTCCTTTCCCCACTCCAATCCTTAGTGTTTTCAATGCTCTACCACTAGATTTAGCAGAGTTTTCCACCTAAATAGCATGTGTTCACCCAATTAACACCAATATTTATAGATAGGACATGTGGGCATGATTTGCCGTGCAAATACATAGATATTCGAAAATAAATTTGCATTAGTTTTATAGCGGTACTGCTTACACTAACTATGCTAGTGTATCTGATTAATTTGCACATCACCTTGATATGATGTGTTGAATATTGACACAGTCTTCATCATGTAACTTCGACCATTATTGTGTACTGTACTATACGTATTAAAACAAGCATAACCTTAATAATATAAATGTACTTTTGACAAAGTCTAGACATATCATTTTCAAGTATCCAATATTCTAATCTAAAGCTAGAGGGAGTAACATGGAAGCTCCTTTTGTTTAAATAAACAGGACATTCTTTTTTTAAACTTCTTTTTAGACGAGTCACTATTCAATTACTGTCATTTCTTGCGCTGACAATACCTAATTAATGACTTAATCTGGACTAGTAGTTTATATACGAGCATATTAGTATTGGCACCTAATTAGCTTCATGGTTCCATCATGGTATGAAGGCAAGTGATTTTTGAATCTCTGATTGGCCGTATTTCTGCAGTTGAAAAGAAGAGAAGTTCAGTAAATATTGTACTCCCAATCATATCATTCATGTTTCTACTAGCATGCATATCACTCATCTGGATGTACAAATACAAAGGTAAAGTTACAAATGTCCTCTTATTTTTAACATGTTACATTAGTGAAAAGTTAAGAAAACTATGGATCCCCAAACCAGCAGGCAAATGGCGAAAGAAGGAAAACCAGAAGAAATTGGTGCTAGGATACTTTAACACATCCAATGAACTTCAAGGCGAAAATACTGAATTTCCATTTGTTAGCTTTGAAGACATCCTTTCAGAAACAAATTGTTTCGCCGATTCCAACTTGCTTGGACAGGGAGGTTTTGGCAACGTTTTCAAGGTAATAGAAAGTTGTACTTACAGTACAATAAGTTTTTGATAGAAAAAGAAACAAGCCTAATTACCTTCCAATTATTGTTTGAATTCAGAAACCACCCTTGACTCTCGATAGTTAGGTTTATCAGACCATCAAATTTCTACCCAAAAAAATCTCCCACCCCGGGTACTCGCTGACCAAGAAGATACCAAGATTTGGATGATGTAGCATATACGTGGACAAGTTAATGATGTAGGTGTCTAACAACTAATTATTATTAATGTTATTTCTAACATAAGGCTTGCTGACACAAGAATTAATACATGTTGAAGTGGATCCCAAATTAGTGAAACATGATCTTTTTTATGCCAAATTATGCAAAGTAGTTTAGAATGAATTGGTAATTAAAACTAGATTTTACATTTATATTTTTTTTTGCGGGAAAAAAAGTTATATTTGAGGGTACAGTAGAAACATCTTCGTGTGAAAGGGTAACAATAGGAGTGAAAAAGTTCGTTTCTAGTTCTTTCTTAATTAAAAAAATGTGCTCATGTAGGGGACATTGAGAGGAGGAAATGTGGTTGCTGTCAAAAGGCTTAGTGAGGGTTCTAGACAAGGTATAGCGGAGTTCAAAAATGAAGTAGTTCTAATTGCCAAATTGCAGCATAAGAACCTAGTCAGACTTCTTGGTTGCTGCATTCATGAAGATGAGAAGTTACTGATCTACGAATACTTACCTAACAAAAGTCTGGATGCCTTTCTATTTGGTATGTGCTATTTTTTGAAAGTATCACAAAATACTTGCTTTAACCAAAATGATAATCATGATGACCCTCATTGTTTCTTGCTGATCATGATAGATGCTTCACGAAAACATGTACTCGATTGGTTAATGCGGTTCAAAATAATTAAAGGAATATCAAGAGGCCTTCTTTATCTTCATCAAGATTCAAGGTTAACAATAATTCATAGAGATCTTAAAGCAAGCAACATCCTGTTGGACACAGAAATGACTCCCAAAATTTCTGATTTTGGTACAGCAAGAATCTTTGGTGCAAACCAGAACCAAGCAAATACTACACGAGTTGTTGGGACATAGTAAGTAAACTGGTGTACTAACAAACGCTTAACACAGCTGTTTTTATGGTCTAGTATAGCTCGATTTGTACATTCTTTGCTGACTCGTTGAATGTTTTAAACAGTGGTTACATGTCGCCTGAATATGCGATGAGAGGTGCCTTCTCTGTGAAATCAGACACTTATAGCTTCGGTGTTCTTCTATTGGAGATTATTAGTGGCTTGAAGATCAGCTCACCTCAGCCCATAAAGAACTTCTCTAGCCTTGTCTCTTATGTAAGTATGGTGGAATATATTTCCAGTTAACACCTTCCCCCTTGCAAATATTAGTAACTTTTATCTTGAATACATTCTACTGGTCAGGCATGGAGATTATGGGAAGATGGAAAAGCAATTGAACTGGTGGACTCTTCGATTGTGGCGAGTTGCCCATTTAACGAAGTTCTACGGTGTATTCATGTGGGACTCTTGTGTGTTCAGGACAATGCCAATGATAGGCCCCCAATGTCATCAGTTATGTTTATGTTAGAGAATGAAATCGCAGTCCTTCCGAAGCCAAAGCAACCTGTATGTTTTGGTATGAGTAATTATGGAGATGGACGAGGGGAGAGCATAGAGAATTCTGTAGATGCATCAAGTATAACAATACTCGAGGGTCGTTAAATGCTTTATTTTTTTAAAGTATAGCTATTCATATACTTTATGATTTACTCTATCTGAACTGGACATTTCATATGTAGTTGTCATATACGTTCATTTATTGTACGAGAAAAGCTGTGAATTACACAGATGCTGATCCACCATGGAGGCAAGGGGGCACACCCCCCTTACTTCTATCCTAGTCCATGATGTATGTCTTACTGAATAATTATTATCCTCTTGGTAAAATAGTTTTTTGTCTTACTATTATTATCAGAAACCATCCATGGTAGAATGTCCTACCGAATATGATTAGCAGCTTCCACGGTGTGAATGTCCGGGATCTGTATGTCCTAACACATTGCGAAACATTGTCACCGTAATCAGTTTCTGTAACCATTTTGCACACCATCAGATTTACAAGATAATTGCACAATATATATTTTAAAATGCACCTTCGGATTTTCAAGAAGACCACCAAAAAGACTCTTGCAGATGGAGGGCTCTGGCGATTGCGCTGGCCCCCGCGCGGACGACTCCGCCGCCGCCGGCCCCTGCGCCGCGGCCGCCGGAGGGTCGCCTCCGCCGCCCTCCTCCGCCTCTCCGTCGCCGCCCCCCGGCCTCGCCTCCCCGTCCGGCGCCCGCTCGCTGGAGCTCTCCGTCTCCAAGGCGCCGCTCCGCTGGGCTGATTTGGCCGACGACCCCGACTCCCCCCGCCCCAGTTGCCCCGCCCCCGCTGCCCTCGCCCGCTCGGCGTGGCCTCGTAGAGACGGCGGCCCTGCCCCCCTCGAGGGTGGCTCGGCCCCGGTCTCGCGGCCGTGCCGGCACGCCCAGCCGGTGAGCTCCCCGAGCCCGGCTGTGGGCAAAGCGACGAGCTTGCGGCTGGGGGTGGCTCGACGGCGCCGTTCCTGGGGTGTCGCGGGTCGGTCGGACCTGGGCGTGGCCCGGTCGACGTGGCGGCCGCTCCCTCCATCTGCCCAAGCCTCGCCGGCGGCCGGTGCGCCGCCCCCGTGCCCTCCCCCCACCCCGCCCGCGACCGTCATCGCTCGATGCGCTGCGTTCCGCCCCTTCGTCGCCGCCCTCCCGCCCCCTTCTTCGCGCGGCTCCCCTCCAGCGAGGTCCGCTCATGCCCGTGCGACCCCCCGGCGGCCATGGCTCGCCCTGGCCTGGTCGCCGGCGCTGGCGGCGGCCGCGCCGTCCTCGGCGCGGGAGGGAGAGCCTGTCGCGGCTCGCTCGGTCCTCCTCCCCGTGGGCCTGCAGCTCCTGGGCCGGAGCTCGTTGGGCCGTCCCCTTGCTGGATTGCCAACCTTGGTGGCCCGTCGGCTCGGCCCCCTCGCTCGGACCGCTCTGGCCCACCCCACCCACGCGACGTGCCCTAGGTCGGGGGGAATTTGGCCGCCCTACGGTTTCCCCCAGCCCCCGACCGCCGCCTCCCTGCTCCCCTCCTCCTCGACAGCCTCTCCCTCCGCTTCGACTGTCCCCCCCGGCCCTGCTGCTTCCTCGATTCCTCCCGCGCCGGAGACGTCGGACCCCCCTCCCCCGCCTCCCCCGTCCTCCCTTCTGCCCGCTCCCATGCCGAGGGAGTGGCAGGATGGCACCTCGCGCCCGAAGAGGCGGGTCGAGGAGCGACGCGATGCTCCCCGCCCCTCGCCGGAGGCTGTCCGCCGGGAAGACGACCTACGCCGGCAGCTCTCCAACCGGGACGGCCGACGCCCCTCTCCTCCACGCTCGGACCGCCGTTCCTCCCCAACCAGCTCGGACCGCCGCCCCTCTCCCTCCCGTGCGGTCCGCCGGTCTCCTGCGTGGGACGCCCGCCGCTCGCCGGTGCGGGACGACCGTCGGGGCCGCTCGAGGTCTCGCTCGCCTCCTCCCGCTGCGGAGTGGCGCTCCTCCCGCCACCGCTCCCCATCGCCAGTCCGCCGTTCCCCGCAGCGCCGCGAACCGGCCTCCCCTTCCCGCCCCTCGGCCAACCTCCCGCCGGCCCCGCCCCGCCGCTACCAGCCTCCCAGATGGCTCAGGCGGCTGTTGCGGGTGGCGCGGGTAATGGTCAGGGGCGCGGCCGGAATGGCGCCAAGAAGAAGCGCCGCCGGGGTTTAAACCGGGGTGCCCTCACAACCACTCCGGCTCCCGGCTCATCTGCCACTCCGGGCTCCGCCACCGATTCCGCTGCTTCGGTCGTCATCTGCTTCAACTGCGGCGTCACTGGCCACTCCCAAATCAACTGCACCAGTCCTCCGTGTTGCTTCATCTGTCAGGACCCCGGCCACCCCGGGCTTCTTTGCCCGGACCGCCCGGTCTCCCAGGAGTTGATGATGTACGGGCATGGCATTGAGGGCTCCGCGTTCTTCCACATCTAGGTGCCAGACATTCCCCCTCCCACCCCCTCGCTCCTGGCGATGGTAACGGTGTTGGGAGAGGGTGTGGCCTCCCCCGAGATGTTGGAGACCGAGCTCAACCACTTGTGCCGGTGTCAGTGGGATTGGCAGGTCACCCCGACCTCGGCCAACGTCTTCACCGTGCTCTTCCCCGACGCCGTCAGCCACGGCCTCTGCACCCACAGCGTCGAGATCACCCTTGCGCTCAACAAGCTCGTGGTTGACATCTCCGAGCCGGTCCGTGACCCCAAGGCGGTGGCAGTCCTTGACACGGCGTGGATCCTCCTTGCTGGTCTTCCCGACATTGCGAGGTCTGAGCGTGTCATCCGTAACATGTCTCGGTTCCTTGGCAAGGCGGTCGTGGTGGACGAGCTCTCGCTCCGGAAGGAGGAGGAGGTCCGCGTCAAGGTCAAGTCCCCCGACGTCTCCAAGCTTCGTGCCACCATCAGGATCTTCTTCAACGACGAGGGCTTCGACATCAGGATCGCTCCTGAGCCGCCGAACCACGTTGGCCGCCCCCGCCTCTTCGATGCCAGCCTCTTGGGGGGCGACCCGAGTGGGGATGGCGACTTCCGTGGCCGCCACCGTCGCCACTCCCACCACTCCGACGAGGAGGGTGACTACTCCGCGGACAGCCGGTCCCCTTCACCCGACCCTCCGCAGCCAGCTCCCTCGCGCGGCGGGGGGACGGGTGGGCGGTCTCACGCGGCTCTGTCCTCTCCGGGCCCCCTGGCCTCTCCGGACCTGGCTGCGGAGGGAAGCGACACTTCCAGCGTGGGCTTGCTGGTGTTCCCTGCTTCCTCCCCCCGCTCGCTAGCTGTTGTCCCGGACCTCGCCCCCCTCGCCTCCGACACCCTGGGGCTGGCCGTGGCCCTCCTCCCGCCGGCCCCCTCTGACCTGGACCCGGCGGCTGCTGCTCCGCTGACGGTCCCGGCGGTCGTTCCTCAGATGGACCCCTCCCCTCCCCCTGACCCTACTGTAGGGGCTGAGGTGGGCGCCCCTCTGCTGCTGGACCGAATCGCCCCGGTGCTCTCCCCGCCTGCGCCGATACGCTCCGCTCCGTTTGAGCCACCCGCGGCTCCACCCTCCCCCGGCCTCGTCTCCGACCTCATCTCCATGGTGCCCCTGACCGTGGCCCCGCCGCCCTCCCCGTCGGCTGTGTCCGTGCTGGTGGCCTCGGTGGTGACCACTCCGGTGGCCTCCCACCCCCACCCGCCGCGGACTACAGCTTACTCCAGGCGGGGCCGATCGGCCTCGACTCCGGTGACTGCCTCCCGCCGCAGCGCTCGAGTTGAGGCTGCTCGGCCGGTCGGCAGCCCAGCTCTGCCCATCCCCGAGCGGGCGGAGCTCCGGGCCGCTGCCCGGAATCTTGAGACAGGTACCCCACCTCCCCCAGCTAGTTCTTCAAACTGTTCTTTCTCCGCACTCGAGGCGATCCCGTTGGGCCACCTAGCCAAGGTGGCTTCAGACTCTGCGATCATTTTCAGGGGGGAGGTGACTCCCCCATTAGTCCTGATCGAGGCGATCCGCGCCCGTGAGATTCTCGACGGGAAGCTTGCGGAAGCTCGCTCCCGTCTGAGCCGTCCCTCCTCCTCGTCTGACCCCGCCCCTCCTCCCCCGGCTCCGGTGGTGGAGGTCCGTGGCCGCACCCGCTCCCGCACTGCCGCGCTCCGCGCCATGAGTGCCTCTGCTCTGGGGTCAAGCAGCCCCCCGATGGCGCCTTGATGCGGGCCCTCTTCTGGAACCTCCGCGGCTTTGGCCAAGATGGCCGTCGCCGCCAGCTTGTGGAGTACATGCGCGATGAGAGGATTGACATTGTAGCCATCCAAGAAACCCTGCGAACGGACTTCTCTCTTTCCGAGTTGGAACGCTTGAGCCCCCACCTGTTCGCTTGGCACTGGCTCCCTTCTAGTGGGACGACCGGCCATTCGGGTGGCATCCTTCTCGGTGTCAAGGATGCCACCTTTGAGGTGGGTAGTATGGACCGTGGTGAGTTCTTCGTTAGCATGGAGATCTACGAGCGTGCCCTTAACTTCAAGTGGGAGATCATCGCCGTCTACGGTCCCGCTGACCACCGCCGCTCAGCCACCTTCCTGGATGAACTCCGTCGGAAGGTGTCTGCTACCCAGTTACCGGTGGTGGTTGGAGGTGACTTCAACCTCATCCGCTCTCCTGACGAGAAGAACAACGACCTCATTAGCTTTCCTCGTATGCAGCTCTTTAATGACTGCATCGCTGACCTCGGCCTCCGAGAGATTGAGCGGGTTGGTGCTAGGTTCACCTGGACCAACCGGCAGTCCGACCCGACGCGATCGGTCCTTGATCGCGTCCTAGTCTCCCCGGAATGGGAGCTGCGCTGTCCCCTAGCCTCCCTTCGTGCCATCACGCGGATTGGCTCCAATCACGTCCCGCTCCTCCTGTCCTCTGTGGACGAGCGCCCCCCTATCCCCCCCGGTTTCGCTTTGAGACATTCTGGCTTAACCAGAATGGGTTTGTCGAAGCCGTTCGTGACCGTTGGGTTGAGGCTCGGGCGTTTCCCCATCGGACTCCTTCTGCGGTTGACTCCTGGCACTTTTGCGCCAAACGATCCCGCCAGTTCATGAAGGGCTGGGGTGCCAACCTTCGTCGCGATCTTCGTGAGCGCAAGCGGACCCTCCTCGTCTCCATCCAAGCTTTGGACCTCCGCGCGGATTCATCGGGTCTCTCCGCTGACGAGTGGCTGCTCCGATACGACTTAGAGGACCAGCTCTCGGTCATCTATTCGGACGAGGAGGCTTATTGGCGCATCCGAGGGACCCAAAAGTGGGTGCTTAAGGGCGATGCCAACACCGCTTATTTCCAGGCCATTGCTAATGGCCGGCGGCGGCGTAACACCATCCCCCTCCTTTGGGACGAGGATGCTCTCCTCCAGCGCCCCTGTGACATCCGCGCCCACGTTGACGGCTTTTACAAAGCCCTCTTCTCCACCTTCCCTCGGGGCGGCCTTGCTCTGGCCCACGACTTCTGGACTGGCCCCAGCTTGTCTCCCCCGCGGAAAACGCGGCCCTCGCGGCTCCCTTCTCCGAGGAAGAGGTTTGGCTTGCCATCAAAGGCATGAATCCTTCCTCGGCCCCGGGTCCCGATGGCCTTCCGGTCAGGTTCTTCCAGACCTTCTAGAACGTCATCAAGCCTGAGGTCATGGCCCTTTTCGATGAGTTCTACGTTGGCTCCATCGACCTCGCTCGCCTGAACTTTGGGATCATCTCTCTCATTCCCAAGGTTCCCGATGCCTCGGACATTCGGCAGTTCCGGCCCATCACGGTGATTAACGTGATCTTCCGGATTCTGGCCAAAGGGTACGCCAATAGGGTGACCCTGCTTGCTGACCGCATCACCCACCCCAACCAGACGGCCTTCATTCGCGGCCGCTTTCTCCTGGATGGGGTCTTAGTCTTTCATGAGGTCCTTCACGAAGTCCGCTCGAGACATCTCAAGGCGGTCTTCCTGAAGATTGACTTTCATAAAGCCTACGACACGGTATGCTGGTCCTTCCTTCGGGAAGTTTTACTTCGGAAAGGATTTGACGATCGCTGGGTTACTCGGGTCATGCAGATGGTTTCTTCTGGTCGGACATCTATGAACATCAACGGCGAGATCGGCCCCTACTTCCCCACCCTTTGTGGGGTTAGACAGGGTGACCCCTTCTCTCCGTTCTTGTTCAACATGGTGGTTGATGCGCTCGCCTCCATCCTCGACCGAGCAAAGGCGGCTGGCCATATCCGTGGGATCGTCCCACATCTGGCTGGCGGCTGTGGGATCTCCCTCCTCCAGTATGCCGATGACACCATCATTATGGTAGAAGGCTCTGACGCTGACATCTCTAACTTCAAATTCCTCCTCCTGTGCTTCCAGCAGTTGTCCGGTCTCACAATCAACTTCGACAAGAGTGATGTGATGGTCTTAGGATACTCCCCCTCTGAGTCTAAGAGCATCGCCGACCGCTTCAATTGTCGGCTGGGCTCCTTCCCCACGACTTACTTGGGGATTCCCATTAGCGACTCTCGGCTTTCTGTCGCTGACCTCCGCCCCTCGGTTGCCAAGCTCCAGCTTCGTATCGAGCCTTGGCAGGGGCGGTGGCTCTCTAAGGCCGCCCGCACGATCCTCATCAACTCGTCCCTCTCTAGCCTGCTGTTGTTCCTCATGAGTTTCTACAGTCTCCATGAGACCCTTCACCATGAGATCGCCTCGGTCCAGGCTCGCTTCTACTGGGCGGGCGAGAACAATAAGCAGAAGTACCATATGGTTAGCTGGCCCGACATCTGCAAACCCCGCGACCAGGGAGGCCTTGGGATCATGTGCTCCAAGCGCATGAACATCGCCTTGCTGTCCCGGTGGCTCTGGCGCATTGCTCGTGGCGAGGGTGGTCTTTGGCTTGACATCATCCGGAACAAGTATCTTAATGGCCAGCCGCTCGCCTTCTGTCAGCGCTCTGGCGGCTCGCAATTCTGGCAGTCCCTCGTCCAGTTGCTTCCCGTCCTCCGCATTGGAACTTCCATCTCGGTGGGTTCCGGCGCCGCTACGCTGTTCTGGTTCGACCGCTGGGCTGGTGACCTCCCCTTTGCGGCTCGCTTTCCCGACCTGTTCTCCATTGCTGTGGAGCCTCGGATCTCCGTCGAGGCAGCCCTTTCCGATCTCGGGAGCATCGCTTTTCATCGGCCGTTTGGCCCTCCTGACACTGCGGCCTGGCATGAGCTCCTCGACTGCATTGCCCTCCATGAACCAGATGTTGACCAAGGGATGGACCACACCTCTTGGCGTCTTGAGCCCTCGGGTGTGTTCTCCACTAAGTCCCTGTACCAGGCCATTGCTCCCTCCACCGCCCCCCTCCCTCTAGTGCAGGTCTGGTCCATCCGTCTGCCTCTGAAGATTAGGATCTTCATGTGGCAATGGATCTGGGGCCGGACTCCTTCGGGCGTGGAGGTTCGCAAACGGAATGGCCCGGGAGATGGTTTGTGCCCTCTGTGTGGGACTGCCGAGGATTCCAACCACATATTTTTCACTTGTGTTGCCACTCAATTCCTTTGGAGTTGCTTTCGAGAGACCGTAGGTGGGAATTGGTGCCACACCAACTTCCCAGACCTCTTTGCCGAGATCCAGGCTTCCCCCCCCCCCCCCCTCCACTCGCCATATTAGGTGGCTTGAGATTGGCGTCCTCGCTTGGACCCTTTGGACGGTTCGCAATAAGCTCGTGATCCAGCGCATACCTCTTCGACGTGCTTCTGACGCGGTGTTCAAACTTTGTGGTTACTTGCAGCTCTGGCGGCCGCTTAGCCGCCCTCAGGACCGAGACGCCATCAGCTCTTCCATCGCCGCTCTCCGTCTGATGGCCCTTCGCTTGGCGCCTCCGCTACCGCCGCCACCACCCGAGCCGGATTAGTTCCTTTCGGGATGTATCGCCTTTTGTTTTCCTCTAGGGCTTGTTGAGCTGTGCCCTCAGCAGAACCCTTGCACTGTCGTCCTTGTGTGTGTGTGTGTGGTGAACCTTGTGTACTCTGTTGCTTGGGCGGTTTGCTTTATTTATAAAGCGGGGCGAAAGCCTTTTTCGGTAAAATGCACCTTCGGTTTTCACACCTCAATTAAGTAACATGGAGGGATGACTCCACGGGTGGCGCACGAGGCCGCACTGCCACTGCAGCTTGGGTCGACATTTCTGGATGTGGTCAGCGTGCGTGTTCCACTGGATGGGATGTTGCGGCCTGTCATCTTCTACGGAGCTCGAAAGGCCAGACCCGCCTCCCTGCGAATCTGACCTCTCTCTTCAGTGGCGTGGATTTGATGGTTTGCTGATATGCTTGTGTCGTTGAGCGGAGCTCCAGGGAGAACTAGTTTAGCTAGGCAGCGTAGCCATGTTGTACGTTTTTTTGCTCTGTTTTCTCTTAACCAAACTTTTTTTTTTGAAACGGTAATCAACCAAACTTATATCAGTTTTCACCGACTTACTTTATTAACTGGTCATTTCTACTTCTTCATGTACAGAGAGCGCTCCTGCTAGTTTCTAAAAAAATAATTCACAGGCTGTAGGCGACCCCCTTTCACAGGCTCTGGTAACATCAAAGTAATGACTTGTCCCCTGTTCCAACCAGGGCGTGGTCAGGAGGTTTTCCGGGTCACCCTCTCAAGCTGTCACTCTACTACAGTTTAAACTATTTGTAGTAACGATTTTTCTTTGGGCGTGTGGCATTGTTCAAGTCTTTGAGACTTATTGCTAATCTAGGTCCCACAAAAGGAGCCATTATCATCGCTGTCTCCATCAACTAGTCTCAAATCCAGACTTTGCCACTTTGATATCTTCAATTGCTTTGATTCTTTGATATCTTCAGATCATTCGGTTTGTTCTTGGGCCCAAACTCCTCCGTGCTGAGATGCCTTCTCATAACTCCATATACAAGCCCAGAAACAACACAAGGCATACCACACTACCACACATGTTCGCTGGTCCAGTGTGGGTCAAGCTCACCACTAATCAGCCGGCTCTTTTGTGGCCAAAGCTGTGATGAGGTTTCCCTGTCGCCCTCTCACTCTAGACTCCAATCTGGACTTGTAGCGACGAATTTTCTTTGCGCGTACAGCACCGTTGTTGAAGACTTTTCATCTGCTCTGCTCTCCTGCTGGCCAACCATCTGTACTACAGTCTATGTCGACCCTCGTGTCTTTATCCATGTTGCTAGTCCCACTAATTCCAGATTTTGCCATCTTTCATCTATATCTGCGTGACACTTCTGTCCCTTGGCACAAACAGATGAACGAGGCGGCCTAATGGCTATGAACTACATTCCCATCTTCTTCCTACTATTCTTGAGTTCATTCTGCAAACCCGATGACCAGCTCACACAAGCAAAGCCACTCACCGACCGCGACATTCTCATCTCCGAGAGCAGGGACTTTGCTCTGGGCTTCTTCTCCCCGACAAGCTCCAACAAGAGTTTTTACCTTGGCATATGGTACCACAGCCTCCCCGGGCCACAGACCGTCATGTGGATCGCCAACCGAGACGACTCAATCATCAACCCTTCTTCCATGATGCTCAAGGTAACTAACAATTCTCGCATGGTATTATCTGACTCCGAAGGCCGTGATATTTGGATGGCAGCAAGCAATATCACTATTGGGGTGGCAGGAGCTTATGCATACTACTCAACTCGGGGAACTTTATCCTCCGGTCTTCGGACGACCAGGACATATGGTTAAGCTTTGATCATCCGACCGATACCGTCCTTCCAAGCATGAGATTTTTGGTGAGCTACAAGGCACAAGTCGTCGCACATCTTGTTGCTTGGAAGGGCCCAGATGACCCATCTTCTGGGGACTTCTCATGCAGCGGCGACCCAAGATCCCCAGACCTTCAGTTGGTAACGTTGAACAAGGCTAGGGTATATTGTCGTATCATTGTGTGGGACAGTGTGTTGGTGTCCGGCCGCACATTTTTAACCAACACTAGCTCCATCTTGTACCAAACAGTTGTCAACTCTGGAGACGAGTTCAGTTTCATGTTCGCCCTCTCCGACAACTCACCGTTCATGCGCCTCATGCTTGACTACACTGGCAAGTTGAAGGCTCTAGGCTGGGACAATCACTCCATGTCATGGACAGTCATCAATGAGCACCCCAATAATGCTTGTGATCTGTATGGCTCGTGTGGCCCGTTTGGCTATTGCGACTTCACCGAGGCCATTCCAACATGTCAGTGCTTTGATGGGTTTGAGCCTGTAGACAATAGTAAGTCCTTTAAAGGATGTCAAAGAAAAGAAGCGCTGAAATGCCAGAAGCAAAGTCATTTCACGTCTTTTCCTGTAATGAAGGTTCCTGACATGTTCTTGCATATACGGAACAGAAACTTGGATGACTGTGCAGCTGAGTGCATCAACAATTGCTCGTGTACAGCGTATGCTTATGCCGACTTGAGTAGGGGAGGTGCTATGGCGGACCCATCAAGGTGCTTAGTTTGGTCAGGGGAGCTTATTGATGCTCAGAAGGCAACCGCTGGCGAGAACCTGTACCTCCGACTTGCCGATTCTCCTGGTATTCGGTGTTCCATGCCCTCTCTTTTTTTTACCTAGTCAGTAGTGATTTTAATACTCTATTGCTAGTATATATCAAATTATCAGTACATATTTAACCAAAACCAATTGTAGTACTACAAAAATAATTTCAAAAAAATCTAAGCATACCATTTTAAAGATATCCAATCTAAATATCAGTAGTTAAAGTTTTAGAAGTTTCATATCAAGAACATTACTTTTTTAGAACTGGAAGGAGTACATATGGAAGGTCCTCTTGTTTAAATAAAAACGGCATTCCTTTTAACATCATTTTACAATTGCTAGGTTGTTCAATTACTTCCGGCCTTCACTTTCAAATTCATTGACAATTATTTCCAGATTCCATGTCTTAACTTTTCCATAAGGCCATAGCTAGTTACTATTTTTTCTCTTGAACTAGTACCTTTTCTAAGATGGTCAAAACTTTGATTTACCACTGGCCCTGGTAGTTCAGGTTAAGAAATAACGATAGTCTAGGCACCTAATTAGCTTCACTAATCCGTCATGATACTTATGGAAGTTAATTCTGAATTTCTGATTGGACGCATTTCTGCAGTTGACAAGAAAACCAGTCCAGTAAAGATTGTACTCCCCATTATATCATGTCTGGTACTACTGGCATGCATAGTCTTCGTCTGGATGTACAAATATAGAGGTAGAGTAACAAATATCCTCTTGTTTTCGACATATTATATCAGTGCAAGAGTTACGAAAAAGAGTGGATGTCCTAATCAACAGGCAAATGGGGAAAGAAGAAAAACCAGAAGAAACTTACGCTAGGATACATTAGCACATCCAACTCACTAGAAGGCAATAATACCGAATTTCCATGTTTTAGCTATGAAGACATACTTTCTGCAACAAATTTTTTCGCGGATTCCAGCTTGCTTGGACGTGGAGGTTTTGGCAAAGTTTACAAGGTAACATGATGGACTAGCCTTGTCATTCGAGGTACAAATGAAATAATTTTAGAGTTGAAAAGCATCTCGGGCTCAACTGAAAAACACATTTCTTCATGTTAAAATGTTACACATAGGGTTCGAAAAAGTTAGTTTCAATTTTTCGCTTGACTGAAAAAGTTCGCTCATGTAGGGCACACTGGAAGGTGGAAATGAAGTTGCTGTCAAAACGCTTAGTAAGAGTTCTGGACAAGGTCTAGTGGAGTTCAAAAATGAAGTAGTTCTCATTGCAAAACTGCAGCACAAGAACCTAGTCAGACTTCTTGGCTGCTGCATTCATGAAGAGGAGAAGTTATTGATCTACGAGTACCTAGCTAATAAAAGTTTGGATGCCTTTCTTTTTGGTATGTGCTAGTTTGTTGATTACATACAATTTTTTTACATTAACCAAAATGATATTCATGATGATCTGTTTCCTTCCATATTGACCATGAAAGATCATGCACGAAAACATGTGCTCGATTGGTTGACACGGTTCAAAATAATTAAAGGAATAGCAAGAGGCCTTCTTTATCTCCATCAAGATTCAAGATTAACAGTAATTCACAGAGATCTCAAAGCAAGCAACATTTTGTTGGATATAGAAATGACTCCTAAAATTTCAGATTTTGGTATGGCAAGAATCTTTGGTGCAAACCAGAATCATGCTAACACAACCCGGGTCGTCGGAACATAGTAAGTAACTGGTGTACTAATAAACTCTTAACGCTCTAGTTTATATGGTTTAGTATAGTTTGTTTTGTACATTCCTTGCTAACTTGTTGAATGTTTTAAATAGTGGTTATATGTCCCCTGAATATGCAATGGGAGGTGCATTTTCTGTGAAATCAGACACTTATAGCTTTGGGGTTCTTCTCTTGGAGATTGTTAGTGGCATGAAGATTAGCTCACCTCAGCTCAAAATGGAATTTTGTAGCCTTATATCTTATGTAAGTATTGCGTATTCACCATTGGGCTCTTTGCCGAGTGTTTTCTAGCCGACACTTGGCAAAGGCAAGTCTTTGCCGAGTGTCCATTTTCTGCCGAGTGCTTTTCAGCCACTCGGTTTAGGAGGGTCTTTGCCGAGTGCACGAGATGATGCACTCGGAAATCACCTCAATCCCAGTAGTGAATATGGGAAATTTCTAATTAATCTCTCACCCGAACAATATATTTAGTAACTTGATCGTGACTTCATGCTATTGGTCAGGCCTGGAGATTATGGGAAGATGGGAAAGCTACCGAACTGGTGGACTCCTTCATTGCTGCGAGCTGCCCACTTCATGAAGTTGTACGGTGCATTCATGTGGGACTCTTGTGTGTCCAAGACCATCCAAATGATAGACCACTAATGTCCTCGGTTATGTTTATGTTAGAGAATGAAAGCACAGTGCTTCCACCTCCAAAACATCCTGTATACTTTGCTCTAGGTAATTATGAAGGTGAACAAGCCAGGGAGAGCATGAGTTCCACGAATGAAATGAGTATCACAACGCTCAAGGGCCGTTAGTTTTTGTATAACTTAATGTACATGAATTTTAGTGTACATCAGGGGCGGAGCCAGCATTAAAGGATTATAACTATCTTTATTTGATTTGACCCAATGGTTTGGCAGAGGTGAGCCAATTAAGCATTTGTTTTGGCTTCGCCCCTGGTGTACATAGCTGTATGCTTTATGATTTACTCTCTCCAAACTGAAGTGTTGCTTAGGTGGCTGCAATATTTGTGAGTCTATTATACGAGAAAAGTTGTGAATAACAGACTGGAGCAACCATTCAGGTCAGGAGGAGGCCTGCCCGGCTCCCCCTATCATGGTCCTCGATGTCCAACCACGTAATTTTTATTTATATAAAAGAGTTATATTACAAAACATTTTAATCATCATCAACTCCTGTGACTGTATCACGCCCTTCGATTCGTCAAAAAAGTACTATGCGCTAAAATTCAGAATGCACTTCATCATTCACACTTCAAACAAATATTGCTGCCACATTAGTGTTAGACGACACGATATATAACAACCAAAAGTCAAAAGGAGCCTTCAGCAACCAAGCATGGGTTTGTGTTTCTCATGGTACTCTGATATCTCTCTCTTGAGGAAGGCGGTGTGGACTATTTGCTGAGAACTCCATTACATGCTGCTGCAAGGGGAGTAATTCTAGTAACCACTCGACATGATACAGTTTTGCATGCAATTGGGGTGGAAGATGCACATCGAGTTGAACACTGATGCAATCAAGATGCCAGCAGGTACAGGATGGGAGCTGCTGGAAGAGTGTGAGCATTGATAAGGAAAGAAATTTGAAAACCTTCGGGGCATAGATGTGGTGGACTACCTCTCACAATCAAGGTTACTGCTAGTGTCTTGTAACTAAATAGACATCTCAGAAGGAATGTATAAAGGTTGTAAATGGAAGTGGTGTTGGTCTATTGGTAATCTTCCAACTAAGCTCAGACGCGCTTTGTATTCGAGTTATGATGATCTACCACGGCATTTGAAGCAATGTTTCCTCTATTTAGCCTCATATCCAGAAGATTGGCGCATATGTCATGATGATCTAATCAGGCTTTGGGCTGCTGAAGCTTTTGTGGAGGAGCATGATGAACAACTTCAAGAAGATACAGCTGAAGAATATTACTATGAGTTCATATATAGGAATCTCCTACAACCAGACCGTTTACTTGCTGACCATAGTTGGTGAATGCATGATCATTTAAGGTAGCTTGGTTAACATATATCTGGAGAAGAAAGTTTTTGTGGAGACCATCGCGGATACAACTTTGTCCGAACTAAGATGTGTGTCAGTTGTCACTAACAAGGATTATATAGCACTCCCAATATGAACAAAGAGATGATTACATCGCATTTTTCCTATTATAAGGGATCAAGTGTTGGGAATACAGTTTTAAGAGACTTCCATGCATTCGTGTTTTAGATCTGACTGGTTCATCTATTCAAAGCATTCCAGAGTGCATTAGAAGTTTGATCCACCTATGACTACTTGATCTTAATGATGCAAACATATCTTACCTTTTAGAGTCCATCGGTTCCCTCATAAATCTTCAGATAGTAAACCTGCAAAGGTGCAAAGCTCTGAACAGCCTTCCTTTGGCGCTCAATCAATTGTGCAATTTAAGGCGCCTAGTTCTGACTATACACCAATAAATCAAGTTCCAAAAGGAATATGCAGATTAGAATTCCTCAATGGATTAGAAGGATTTCCTATTAGTGGTGGAAGTGACAATGGAAAAACACAAGACGGGTGGAAGTTGCAAGGGTTGGAAGATCTCACTAGTGGAAAACAGGGCTATAATCCCGGTTTGGGAGGGCCTTTAGTGCCGGTTCTACAACCGGCACTAAAGGGGGGGACTAAAGCCCCCCCCCCTTTAGTCCCGGTGTCGTGGGAACAAGCCTGACAGTAGAAGGTAGGGGTACGAATGGAGAGGGCAGAGTCCTAGCTACGGCGAGGATGTACACACAGATGTATGAGTTCAGGCCTCACTCGGAAGTGATAACAGCCCTACGTCTCAGTGCTCCGGAGAGCTCTCTACTCTGTCGAGTGAAATATGTGTGTTGTGTTACAAAAGGTTGCGAACCCTTCTACCAGCGGGGAGGGGTGGCTTATATAGAGTGTGCTGCCCCTCATAACGTCTGGCATTAAGGGGTTTAATTGTGGTCATAAAGAGGTGTACGTTACTGGTAACGTACACCATAAATGCTGTTAATGGTCTTGATGAATGCTTGTCCGTCAGCCTCCCCGGGGTGACTTCTGGACTCCTGCGGTCGACTGTCTTCTAATCATTCCGAGTGAAAAGGTAAACGTCGAGTGAAAGGTATCTCCGAGTGTATATTGTCGAGTGACTTATATGCCTTGGCTAGTTCAGTCGGAATCTTCTTGCCATCTTATTGGTCTTCAATGAGGTGTCCTTAGGTGGGGCATGTAGGACAGGCCTATTACCCTACCCTGGGTACGTATCCTCGTCATTAGCCCCCGAATGGATCAGGGTTCGAGTGGAGAAGGGGCAGTGCAGGTTCTGCCGAACTCATCGTACCGAATAAGCTTCGAGATTTTGCTGATGCCTGTGTCGACTGGACCTTCTAGCATCTGCCTTGATCTATTCAGCCCATCAGTTCTTCCGAGTGAATTTGGATGTAGGTTTTGCTTGAATTTCCTTCGAGTAGAGCAGGCCTTCCGATTGAATATGCGCGGAGTTACCGAGTGCTGACGGGGCGTCCGACTGAGTGGCGATGCGCGGAGCGGTGAAGCGACGAAGACGTGTCTCGCCGAGCGGCGACGCGTGGGGCTGCCGAGTGACGAGGGAGCGTCCGACTGAATGGCGATGCGCGGAGCTGCCGAGTGAAGGCGACGCGTCCCGCAAAGTGAAGTTGTGCGGAGCTGCCGAGGGACGATGGAGCGTCCGACTGAATGGCGATGCGCGGAGCTGCCGAGTAAAAGCGACGCGTCCCGTAGAGTGAAGGCGCGCGGAGCTGCCGAGTGACGATGAACCGTCCGACTGAATGGCGATGCGCGGAGCTGCCGAGTGAAAGCGACGCGTCCCGTAGAGTGAAGGCGCGCGGAGGTGCCGAGTGACGATGGAGCGTCCGACTGATTGGCGATGCGCGGAGGTGCCGAGTGAAAGCGACGCGTCCCGTAGAGTGAAGGCGCGCGGAGCTGCCGAGTGACGATGGAGCGTCCGACTGAATGGCGATGCGCGGAGCTGCCGAGTGAAGGCGACGCGTCCCGCAAAGTGAAGTTGCGCGGGGCTGCCGAGGGACGATGGAGCGTCCGACTGAATGGCGATGCGCGGAGCCGCCGAGTGACGAAGGAGCGTCTCGTTGAGTGGCGACGCGCGAAGCCGCGGAGTGACGATGAAGCGTCCCGTTGAGTGGCGATACGTGGAGCCGCCGAGTGACGAAGGAGCGTCCCGTTGAGTGGCGATGCGCGGAGGTGCCGAGTGAAAGCGACGCGTCCCGTAGAGTGAAGGCGCGCGGGGCTGCCGAGGGACGATGGAGCGTCCGACTGAATGGCGATGCGCGGAGCCGCCGAGTGACGAAGGAGCGTCTCGTTGAGTGGCGACGCGCGAAGCCGCGGAGTGACGATGAAGCGTCCCGTTGAGTGGCGATACGTGGAGCCGCCGAGTGACGAAGGAGCGTCCCGTTGAGTGGCGATACGCGGAGCCGCCGAGTGACGATGGAGCGTCCCGTTGAGTGGCGATGCGCGAAGCCACCGAGTGACGATGGAGCGTCCCGCGGAGCCGCCGAGTGACGATGACGCGTCCCGTAGAGTGGCGATGCGCGGAACTGCTGAGTGACGAAGGAGCGCCTGGCCGAGTAGTGATGCGCGGAGCCGCCGAGTGATGACGACGCGTCCAGGAGAGTGGCGATGCGCGGAGCGGCCGAGTGACGAAGGAGCGTCTGGCTGAGTGGCGATCCGCGGAGTTGCCGAGTGACGATGGAGCGTCCCGTTGAGTGGCGATGCGCGGAGCGGCCAGGTGTCGAAGACGTGTCTCGCCGAGTGGCGATGCGCGGAGCTGCCGAATGACGAAGAAGCGTCTGGCCGAGTAGTGATGCGCGGAGCCGCCGAGTGATGACGACGCGTCCAGGAGAGTGGCGATGCGCGGAGCGGCCGAGTGACGAAGGAGCGTCTGGCTGAGTGGCGATCCGCGGAGTTGCCGAGTGACAATGGAGCGTCCCGTTGAGTGGCGATGCGCGGAGCGGCCAGGTGTCGAAGACGTGTCTCGCCGAGTGGCGATGTGCGGAGCTGCCGAATGACGAAGACGTGTCGCGCTGAATGACGATGTGCGGAACCGCCGAGTGATGATGGAGCGTCCGGCTGAGTGGCGATGCGCAGAGCCGCCGAGTGATGACGACGTGTCTCGCCGAGCCGCCGAGTGACGATGACGCGTCCCGTAGAGTGGCGATGCGCGGAACTGCTGAGTGACGAAGGAGCGCCTGGCCGAGTAGTGATGCGCGGAGCCGCCGAGTGATGACGACGCGTCCAGGAGAGTGGCGATGCGCGGAGCGGCCGAGTGACGAAGGAGCGTCTGGCTGAGTGGCGATCCGCGGAGTTGCCGAGTGACGATGGAGCGTCCCGTTGAGTGGCGATGCGCGGAGCGGCCAGGTGTCGAAGACGTGTCTCGCCGAGTGGCGATGCGCGGAGCTGCCGAATGACGAAGAAGCGTCTGGCCGAGTAGTGATGCGCGGAGCCGCCGAGTGATGACGACGCGTCCAGGAGAGTGGCGATGCGCGGAGCGGCCGAGTGACGAAGGAGCGTCTGGCTGAGTGGCGATCCGCGGAGTTGCCGAGTGACGATGGAGCGTCTCGTTGAGTGGCGATGCGCGGAGCGGCCAGGTGTCGAAGACGTGTCTCGCCGAGTGGCGATGCGCGGAGCTGCCGAATGACGAAGACGTGTCGCGCTGAATGACGATGTGCGGAACCGCCGAGTGATGATGGAGCGTCCGGCTGAGTGGCGATGCGCAGAGCCGCCGAGTGATGACGACGTGTCTCGCCGAGTGTCGATGCGCGGAGCCGCCGAGCGCTGATGGAGTTTCCGTTGAGTGGCGATGCATAGAGTCATCGGCAAGGGTCTTAGATTTGTTTTGATTGTAGGTCCAGTGGGGGCACGCTGAGTGCACCCACTGGGTGTAGTCCCCGAGACCGCCGTCGAGTGCTTGCGTCGGCGGGGGTCTGATAGAGACAAATATTTGCATGTTTGCCTTCAATCCTTCACTGGGCTACGTTTGTTTGGTTTCTGAGTGA
Source organism: Elymus sibiricus (assembly GCA_039707655.1). Taxonomy (NCBI): domain Eukaryota; kingdom Viridiplantae; phylum Streptophyta; class Magnoliopsida; order Poales; family Poaceae; genus Elymus; species Elymus sibiricus. The sequence continues at coordinate 470,545,397 of CM077666.1, forward strand.
GATGAATGCTTATTACACTCGAAGAGTTTTCAACTTAGACGAAGACTGGTCCGCGGCTAAGTCCCCGAGTGGAGGGACGCTCGTCACTCGGAGGAGGTTTTTACTTGGGCGAAGCGGATTCGCGGCCAAACCCCCGAGTGGAGGGACGCTCGTCACTCGGAGGAGTTTTTACTTGGGCGAAGCGGATTCGCGGCCAAGTCCCCGAGTGAAGGGACGCTCGTCACTCGGAGGAGGTTTTTACTTGGGCGAAGCGGATTCGCGGCCAAGCCCCCGAGTGGAGGGACGCTCGTCACTCGGAGGAGGTTTTAACTTGGGCGAAGCGGATTCGCGGCCAAGCCCCCGAGTGGAGGGACGCTCGTCACTCGGAGGAGGTTTTTTACTTGGGCGAAACGGATTCGCGGCCAAGCCTCCGAGTGGAGGGACGCTCGTCACTCGGAGGAGGTTTTTACTTGGGCGAAGCGGATTCGCGGCCAAGCCCCCGAGTGGAGGGACGCTCGTCACTCGGAGGAGGTTTTTACTTGGGCGAAGCGGATTCGCGGCCAAGCCCCCGAGTGGAGGGACGCTCGTCACTCGGAGGAGGTTTTTTACTTGGGCGAAGCGGATTCGCGGCCAAGCCCCCGAGTGGAGGGACGCTCGTCACTCGGAGGAGGTTTTTACTTGGGCGAAGCGGATTCGCGGCCAAGCCCCCGAGTGGAGGGACGCTCGTCACTCGGAGGAGGTTTTTTACTTGGGCGAAGCGGATTCGCGGCCAAGCCTCCGAGTGGAGGGACGCTCGTCACTCGGAGGAGGTTTTTACTTGGGCGAAGCGGATTCGCGGCCAAGCCCCCGAGTGGAGGGACGCTCGTCACTCGGAGGAGGTTTTTACTTGGGCGAAGCGGATTCGCGGCCAAGCCCCCGAGTGGAGGGACGCTCGTCACTCGGAGGAGGTTTTTTACTTGGGCGAAGCGGATTCGCGGCCAAGCCTCCGAGTGGAGGGACGCTCGTCACTCGGAGGAGGTTTTTACTTGGGCGAAGCGGATTCGCGGCCAAGCCCCCGAGTGGAGGGACGCTCGTCACTCGGAGGAGGTTTTTACTTGGGCGAAGCGGATTCGCGGCCAAGCCCCCGAGTGGAGGGACGCTCGTCACTCGGAGGAGGTTTTTACTTGGGCGAAGCGGATTCGCGGCCAAGCCTCCGAGTGGAGGGACGCTCGTCACTCGGAGGAGGTTTTTACTTGGGCGAAGCGGATTCGCGGCCAAGCCCCCGAGTGGAGGGACGCTCGTCACTCGGAGGAGGTTTTTACTTGGGCGAAGCGGATTCGCGGACAAGCCTCCGAGTGGAGGGACGCTCGTCACTCGGAGGAGGTTTTTTACTTGGGCGAAGCGGATTCGCGGCCAAGCCCCCGAGTGGAGGGACGCTCGTCACTCGGAGGAGGTTTTTACTTGGGCGAAGCGGATTCGCGGCCAAGCCCCCGGGTGGAGGGACGCTCGTCACTCGGAGGAGGTTTTTTACTTGGGCGAAGCGGATTCGCGGCCAAGCCTCCGAGTGGAGGGACGCTCGTCACTCGGAGGAGGTTTTTACTTGGGCGAAGCGGATTCGCGGCCAAGCCCCCGAGTGGAGGGACGCTCGTCACTCGGAGGAGGTTTTTACTTGGGCGAAGCGGATTCGCGGCCAAGCCCCCGAGTGGAGGGACGCTCGTCACTCGGAGGAGGTTTTTTACTTGGGCGAAGCGGATTCGCGGCCAAGCCTCCGAGTGGAGGGACGCTCGTCACTCGGAGGAGGTTTTTACTTGGGCGAAGCGGATTCGCGGCCAAGCCCCCGAGTGGAGGGACGCTCGTCACTCGGAGGAGGTTTTTACTTGGGCGAAGCGGATTCGCGGCCAAGCCCCCGAGTGGAGGGACGCTCGTCACTCGGAGGAGGTTTTTACTTGGGCGAAGCGGATTCGCGGCCAAGCCTCCGAGTGGAGGGACGCTCGTCACTCGGAGGAGGTTTTTACTTGGGCGAAGCGGATTCGCGGCCAAGCCCCCGAGTGGAGGGACGCTCGTCACTCGGAGGAGGTTTTTACTTGGGCGAAGCGGATTCGCGGCCAAGCCCCCGAGTGGAGGGACGCTCGTCACTCGGAGGAGGTTTTTACTTGGGCGAAGCGGATTCGCGGCCAAGCCTCCGAGTGGAGGGACGCTCGTCACTCGGAGGAGGTTTTTTACTTGGGCGAAGCGGATTCGCGGCCAAGCCCCCGAGTGGAGGGACGCTCGTCACTCGGAGGAGGTTTTTACTTGGGCGAAGCGGATTCGCGGCCAAGCCCCCGAGTGGAGGGACGCTCGTCACTCGGAGGAGGTTTTTACTTGGGCGAAGCGGATTCGCGGCCAAGCCCCCGAGTGGAGGGACGCTCGTCACTCGGAGGAGGTTTTTACTTGGGCGAAGCGGATTCGCGGCCAAGCCCCCGAGTGGATGGACGCTCGTCACTCGGAGGAGTTTTTGACTTAGGCGACGCGGAGTCGCAGCTAAGCCCCTTGAGTGTGGATCATGTCTCCACTCGGAATGGATCTTCGTGGGCTTAGCACGGTAAATAACTGTAATCTTGAGCTGAGCCAATCTGATGGATCTTCTTGCGCTTGGCACCGTAAATAAGTTCAGCCTGGAACTGGATCAAGCTGGTGAATCTTCGTGCACTCGGCACGGTAAATAACTTCGGTCTTGAAACTGCTGACTGGAGAGAAATGTTGGACACTGCGAGGAAAAACTTGGTGGCACTCGTGTGTCTCCCGGAGGAGATAGACTTGTGGTCCGAGGTGGACGTGCCATGAAAACCCGAGTGGCAAGGCTAGCGCGTGGACTGACTCTCCGGAGAGAGGCCACTCATTATCCCGGGGGAACACCAGCACAGGCCATCTCCAAGTCCAAGTGTATCCGTAGAGGAGCGTCATTTTCACCCTTTTGCAGTCCTGAAGATGACTCCAGGTAATGATTTGGGCGGCTGAGTCGAGCTTGTCGTCGAAGAGGAGTCTACCAAATGACGGCGCACTGAGCAGCCGAGTCGAGTAATCTTGTAACCTGTGTATGAAAAATAGCACAGGCCAATATAAAAATCTCTCGGAGTAATTTGAATTTGCTGAAATGATTTGCATAAATAACACCCATATACACCCACTGGGTGCGCCAGGTGTTGCTGGTCCAGAACCAGCGAAAGTATAAAAGAATGAAGGATCTGACTGAACTTGCTTGAGTACAGACCCAAATGAAGTGGAAGTGTAGTGTTCCGACATGAAAATAAGCAACCGAGCGCAGAGGTACACTCGGTGGCGCGGCCTCCGAGCGAACGTCATGTGCGACTTACTTAACACTCGGTAATGCGAAAATAACTATTTAGTTGAATGCAGTGTGTGAAGAATGACTTAGCTGTCCGACGGCGCAGGAGCGGCCGAGTGAGAAAAGAGCGTCCTGTCGAATGATGGCGCGCGGAGCGATCGAGTGACGAAGGAGCGTCCAGTTGAGCGATGGCGCGCGGAGCGACCGAGTGAGGAAGGAGCGTCCTGTCGAATGATGGCGCGCGGAGCGATCGAGTGACGAAGGAGCGTCCACTTGAGCGACGGTGCGCGGAGCGACCGAGTGATGAAGGAGCGTCCGACTGAATGGCGAGGCGCGGAGCTGCCGAGTGACGAAGGAGCGTCCGACTGAATGGCGATGCGCGGACCTGCCGAGTGTCGAAGGAGGGTCCGACTGAATGGCGATGCGCGGACCTGCCGAGTGTCGAAGGAGCGTCCGACTGAATGGCGATGCGTGGAGCTGCCGAGTGTCGAAGGAGCGTCCGACTGAATGGCGATGCGCGGAGCTGCCGAGTGTCGAAGGAGCGTCCGACTGAATGGCGATGCGCGGACCTGCCGAGTGTCGAAGGAGGGTCCGACTGAATGGCGATGCGCGGACCTGCCGAGTGTCGAAGGAGCGTCCGACTGCCGAGTGTCGAAGGAGCGTCCGACTGAATGGCGATGCGTGGAGCTGCCGCGTGTCGAAGGAGGGTCCGACTGAATGGCGATGCGCGGACCTGCCGAGTGTCGAAGGAGGGTCCGACTGAATGGCGATGCGCGGACCTGCCGAGTGTCGAAGGAGGGTCCGACTGAATGGCGATGCGCGGACCTGCCGAGTGTCGAAGGAGCGTCCGACTGAATGGCGATGCGCGGACCTGCCGAGTGTCGAAGGAGGGTCCGACTGAATGGCGATGCGCGAACCTGCCGAGTGTCGAAGGAGGGTCCGACTGAATGGCGATGCGCGGACCTGCCGAGTGTCGAAGGAGGGTCCGACTGAATGGCGATGCGCGGACCTGCCGAGTGTCGAAGGAGCGTCCGACTGAATGGCGATGCGCGGACCTGCCGAGTGTCGAAGGAGCGTCCGACTGAATGGCGATGCGTGGAGCTGCCGCGTGTCGAAGGAGGGTCCGACTGAATGGCGATGCGCGGACCTGCCGAGTGTCGAAGGAGCGTCCGACTGAATGGCGACGCGCGAAGCCGCGGAGTGACGATGAAGCGTCCCGTTGAGTGGCGATACGTGGAGCTGCCGCGTGTTGAAGGAGGGTCCGACTGAATGGCGATGCGCGGACCTGCCGAGTGTCGAAGGAGCGTCCGACTAAATGGCGATGCGCGGAGCTGCCGAGTGTCGAAGGAGCTTCCGACTGAATGGCGATGCGCGGAGCTGCCGAGTGTCGAATGCCCGGACGTTTAGTTGTCCAAGGAAACCTGCACATTGCTTGTCCGTGTACAGTATTCATCCGAATGATTCTGGTCGTTTAGTTGTCCAAGGAAACTTAGCTTGTCCTACTGACGGCGACGCGCAGGGCAGCCGAAGGATGAGGACGTGTCCAACTGAGCAACGGCGCGCGGGGCGGCCGAGTGTTGAGGACGTGTCCGACCGATGGTGACGCGCGGGGCTGCCGAGTGTCGAAGGAGCTTCCGACTGAATGGCGATGCGCGGGGCGTCACTCGGACGTAAACGCGTTCAACCGAGTGAAGGCGCGCGGGACTGCCGTGTGATGACGATGCGTCCCACCGAGTGACGGCGCGCGGGGCTGTTGGGTGCCTGCATGCACTTAATTGACGAGGAGGTGACCCACGCAGGTAATAATTGAGGAGTGTGCCCGCATTTGAAACGTGAAACCTATACGTGCATGCAAGGGGCATTAGTGCTAATTAAGGAGAATGAACCGCATGGAAGTTTCCTTTTCCCACGGCCGTTTACTGCATGCAGTTTATTGCAGCGCTGCGGGGTTTCCCGGACTCGATCTTGAGGCCCCGGAAGGCACCGAACTCGCCGGGGACGGGACCATCGGCGGCACCGGAGAACAGCTCGGAGAACGTGATGTGGACCCTGCCGAGTGCCGACGCCACGGTCGTCGAGGGCGTGTTTAGGCGAGGAGCAGCACATCGACGGACACAACGACGCCGGCGGGCACGATGGACCCGACCATGGCATTCCAGGTCGTGTGTGCGGGGTTCGATGATGGCAACGAAGCTGGAGACGACGACGAGCAAACGGCGTCGGTGCCGGTGCGTGAAAGTGCGGCGTCGACGTCGTAGATGGAGTCGAGACGACGGGCTGATGGTGCCGACGTTCGCGCACGGGGGTGCGGCGATGGCGTCGCAGACGAGGCTTGAGACGACGACGTGCGGACAGCCGTCGCTTCATCGTCTGGGAGCAGAACCACCGATCAACCTACGGGAGGAAAAGATCAACCTATCGTTAGACAATTTATTGTAAAAAGACTGGATCGAATGGATACTTCCCTGATCCTTTTGTTTGTATGAATGGCGCAATGGTCAAAACTCCAGCGGCCAATTTCTCCGGCGATGGCCGTTGATCCGCTGAAGGTTGTCGTCGACCGGAGGGAACATCCGACGCTGTCGAGTGCACTCTGAAGAGAATCCGCCATGAAAACTTCCTCTGCCAGATCGCAGCTTTCACGAGGATATGTACGGGGTCGACGGCTGTCGGAGAAGAACGCTGCACGAACTCGCGCTGAAGTGGATGAGGAGAGCCTCAACGTCGAGTGGGGCTTTCTGGAGCCATGCGGAGTCGTCGGCGTTGAAGACGAACGCACCGAGACGGATCTCCCGGCCCAGGGACAAATCGCCGCCGGAAAACATGGTGAAGATGAAAAACGCAACCTCGCCGGAAGTCGCTTAGACGCCAGCCCCACGGTGGGCGCCAACTGTCGTGGGAACAAGCCTGACAGTAGAAGGTAGGGGTACGAATGGAGAGGGCAGAGTCCTAGCTACGGCGAGGATGTACACACAGATGTATGAGTTCAGGCCTCACTCGGAAGTGATAACAGCCCTACGTCTCAGTGCTCCGGAGAGCTCTCTACTCTGTCGAGTGAAATATGTGTGTTGTGTTACAAAAGGTTGCGAACCCTTCTACCAGCGGGGAGGGGTGGCTTATATAGAGTGTGCTGCCCCTCATAACGTCTGGCATTAAGGGGTTTAATTGTGGTCATAAAGAGGTGTACGTTACTGGTAACGTACACCATAAATGCTGTTAATGGTCTTGATGAATGCTTGTCCGTCAGCCTCCCCGGGGTGACTTCTGGACTCCTGCGGTCGACTGTCTTCTAATCATTCCGAGTGAAAAGGTAAACGTCGAGTGAAAGGTATCTCCGAATGTATATTGTCGAGTGACTTATATGCCTTGGCTAGTTCAGTCGGAATCTTCTTGCCATCTTATTGGTCTTCAATGAGGTGTCCTTAGGTGGGGCATGTAGGACATGCCTATTACCCTACCCTGGGTACGTATCCTCGTCACCCGGTTCGTCACGGCCCGGCACTAAAGGGGCTCCACGTGGCGCTGCTGGGGCGGGGGAGGGAGGACCTTTAGTCCCGGTTGGTGTTACCAACCGGGACTAAAGGCTCCACGTGGCGCTGCTGGGGCGGGGGAGGGAGGACCTTTAGTCCCGGTTGACCTTTAGTCCCGGTTGGTAACACCAACCGGGACTAAAGGTCCTTGCCGGGGGGGAATTGAAATTTTTTTTTGAATTTTTTTTAATTTTTTTTATTTGTTTTTAAGTTTTATTCCGAATTTCAAATCTTTGAATTATTTGACAATTTAATCTCTAATCATCCCTCCTCACTTCTTCAGAATTTAATCTCTAGAGTCTCTAATCAGCACTCATTCCAAATCGCTTCAGAATTTAATCTCTAGAGTCTCTAATCAGCACTCATTCCAAATCGTCTAACTTCCCGGCCGGTCACCCATCCTCTCACTACTCCAGCCCGAGCACGCTTAACTTTCAGGTTCTATCTCCCCTAGTTTCCAAGTCTGCACTTGTTGTTTTCCTGACAATCTTAAGCTATCAATCCTGTTAACCCTTAGGTCTTGATGTCACATGATTTAATTTTTTGAATTCTAAACAATTATTAAAATAAACAAAATAAGTACTAATAATATTGAATTTCAATGAAAATAAAATAAGTAATAATATTATTTTATTCATTTTTTTGCCATTTATTGTAGAGTTTGAAAATTTCAGAACCCCTTTAGTCCGGGTTGGTGTCCATCCAATCATACCGTCGACTACACATCTGCTAGCACCGTCCCAGCCAGAGTCACAACTAAGGTTAACCAAGTCAAAAAGGTATGCGGCCGTCGGCTTCGAAGTATCAGGGTTTCAGACGAAAACTCGTCTGTTACAAAGGCATTTCATTTTTTTAAACTTATTTCAACTCCAGACTTTTTGTGTGTTCATTATGCACCATTCGAAGCCACGCCCTCAAATTTCAACCCTTTCTGACTTCATTTGCTATTTTCATGCATTTAATGATTTTTTTTGAACTAAATGACCCTGAAATTGAAAAGCACTACAAATGAACTCTGAAAAGGTTGAAACTTGGCATGTATCATCATTTCACCTACATAGCATGTGCTAAAAAGTTGAGAGGGTTACGGCAAAAACTGGATGCACTTCGTGTACAAAATGGACAATCTCTTTCGAAGTATCAGGGTTTCAGACAAAAACTCGTCTGTTACAAGGGCATTTCGTTTTTTTAAACTTATTTCAACTCCAGACTTTTTGTGTGTTCAATATGCACCATTCAAAGCCACGCCCTCAAATTTCAACCCTTTCTGACTTCATTTGCTATTTTCATGCATTTAATGATTTTTTTGAGCTAAATAACCCTGAAATTGAAAAGCACTACAAATGAACTCTGAAAAGGTTGAAACTTGGCATGGTATCATCATTTCACCCACATAGCTTGTGCTAAAAAGTTGAGAGGGTTACGGCAAAAACTGGATGCACTTCATGTACAAACTGGACCATCTCCTTCGAAGTATCAAGGTTTCGGACGAAAACCCATCTGTTACAAAGGCATTTCATTTTTTTTAACTTATTTCAACTCCAGACTTTTTGTGCATTCAATATGCACCATACTACAACATGTTAAAATCTACAGAAAGAACTAACTAAAAATAATAAAAAACAACAATTAAATGACTAAAACAACTATATAAGCAAAACAGTATTGTTTTAATTAAAATCCTAATTTAAATTATTCTAAAAATAACCAAATAAATCTTACTGTGACAACAATCTAACACGTGACTAGGAGCAAAAAGAATTAAATTTAAAACTATTTGTAAACTCAAGTTATTCACAATCTAGGGTTTGAAGCAAATTTGAACAAATTCAAATTTAAACCATTCAAATTTGAAAACTAATGGCACAAACAGAAACTAGACAAAATTTTGAATCTAATGCAAAAAGAATCACTCAAAAACATCAAATATCTTAAAAGATATAAGCAATTTAAAACAGAAACTAAAAACAGAAAAAAAAAATCAGAACCCCTTTAGTCCCGGTTGGTGTCTCCAACCGGGACTAAAGGCCAACCGGGACTAAAGCCTCAACCAACCGGGACTAAAGGGGGGGCCTTTAGTACCGGTTGGTGATACAAACCGGGACTAAAGTGGCTCGTGGGGGCCCCAGCTGACACCAGCCTGGCACAACCCCTTTAGTCCCGGTTCGTGTTACGAACCGCGACTAATGATGCCCGTTCCGAACCGGGACTAATGGTCACATTAGTGCCGGTTCAAAACCAAACCGGAACTAATGCTGCGGACAAAAGGTCCGTTTTCTACTAGTGTCTCTCAGTCTCTCACAGCTAAGGCAGCTTGCGATTATCAAATTGGAAAGAGCAGCTCCTTGTACTACAGACTCATTGTTAACAGGCAAAAAATAATCTCACATATGAATCACATTCAGAAGATGCTGACAATATTGAGAAGATCTTTCAGCAGTTAATCTCTCCACACAACCTGGAATATGTAGTTATTAATGGATTCTTTGGCCGGACGTATTCTACATGGCTTGGCAACACCCACGTGTCTTCAGTTGTATACTTGAAACCTTCTTAATCTGAGAGAGATCCATGTATCTGGTTCTCCAAACTAAAACTTAAATTTGAACTTTATTGAGGGGTTTGTGTTTGCAGCAGCTCTGGCATCAAATCCAAGAGCAGCAAAGGACATGTGTACACATGGCCTAGAGAGTGAGAATACACTTAATTAAGATGGCAACGGAGACACAAAGTACGAACATTGGTTAGACATCTAAATTCTTATTTGGTCTGCGTCCTGCATTGTTCAATCGTGCATCTAGGCCTCTGCTCCGCCTATGCGCACTGTCTCCTTACATAACTACCATTTTCATGGCCCTCTAAGGTTGACATTAGAAATGTGTACTTTCCATTACTAGCATAAGCATGTGGACAGCCTGTCTTTGATAAATTTGGCAGGGAACTTACAAGAAAATTATCTAAACAAGGGCCAAGAGTGAGACCTTACAGTTACACATCAGAATTAGATGGCCGCTCCATCAAGTAGACTGGACGTAAAATCATTGTTTGCCAGCACTATTTTGTCTGCCTTGACAACAGCACTTAGTTGAAGGGGTGCAAAGCTCCGACCAGGACCATAGAAATGAGGAAAGTAGTTACAGCCATCAGCTGCCTCATAAATTAAGCCATCTGCAATCTAAGATACACAAGAACAATAAATTGTACAAGTAAATGTCTTGGTATCAATAGGTAGCAATTTATGCATGTGTCCTAAAACCCATATAGATAAGTACACTAAAACATACCACCTCTGTAACTTAATGTAAGATGTTTTTGTAGTTCTGTAACTTAATGTAAGATGTTTTTACAGAGGGAGTAGTAAATATAGATTTAAAGATAGATAATTTGACTTTTTTTTGGGAATTTCCTCAATAGCTACAATAAACTGATAGGAAAGAAAAATAAAGGATGTTTAAAGATCAATACCTTGGCAGTGTCAACTTGTAACAGGTATAGATCATTTTGCCCACGGAAAAAATTCTTTAGTGTCATCTTCACCTACACCAAGTCAAGGATAAAATAAACTTGGTATTTGATAAGGACCAACATACAAACAGAGACACAAAAAAAAAATATGAATGAGTGCATATGATTCATATTTTCTAAAAAATAAAAAATAAGATCCCAGATCAAGTCGGCATTTTTCTAAAAAATAAAATATAAGATCCCAGATCAAGTCGGCATTGAAATAACAGGGGTGATATATGATATAGCCTCCTGGAACAGGCGTAACACTGGTTCCACTGAAGCTGGTACAATAGAAGTCAGTGCTCAAGAAACAGATATTACAACAACTAAAGATGTGTGACAGTTCAAGAGTGTGTGTATTTTAGCAAAAGACAGTTCAATAGTGTGAAAGGGAATATCATGTATCATGTGAATAAGTAAAACATCTCCAAACTAGTGTGGTAAGCATGGTTTTTGAGTCGCCGGCTAATCGCCGACTAATCGCCGAGTCGTCGCGGCGTGGCTGGCTCGCGCAGGCGACTTGACTCAGGAAGCGAGTCGCGCGACTCACTGGCTCGCCGGCGACTTGGAGCGATTAGTCGGCGACTAGTAGCCGCCGGTCGCGCGGCTTGCTCCAGATGGCCCACCTGCCAGAAAATTTTTGGGGGGAGGATAAGAGGGCCAGAGCGGGGGAATCACAGAGAAAGAGAGGGAAAGGGAGGGAACCGCGTGGGTTCACTGACCTAGCAGCGGCGGGCGCGGGCTGGCGCGCACGGGCCGCGGGCGGGGCGCGCAGGGAGGCGAGGCGCGTGCACGTGTGCGAGGCGAGCCGCAGGCGGCGGCGGCGGCGGCGGCGGCGCGCGCAGGCAGCAGCACGTGTGCGAGGCGAGCCGCAGGCGGCGGCGGCGGCGCGCGCAGGCAGCAGCGACGGGGTGGGTGGGGGGGGGGGGGGGGGGAAGCGGACGCGACGCGGCGAGCAGCGGCCGGCCGCGGTTGGCCGCGCCTGCGCGCCGGACTCCAGATCGGCGGCCGCCGGCGACGCGCCCCCTCCAGATCCGCCGGTGACGCGCGCCCCCACGAGCCTCCTCCGCCCACTGCCTCCGCCGGTGACGTGCCTCCTCTGCCTCTCTTTGCTCTGCTAGGCTGCTGCTGTGTGCTCTGCTGCTGCTGCTTTTTTTTTTTTTTTTTGAGAATGTGCTCTGCTGCTGCTGTTAGATGTATATGTGCTAGGCTGCTGCTGTGTGCTCTGCTGCTGCTGTTGTGTGCTAGGCTGCTGCTGTGTGCTGTGTGCTCTGCTGCTCTATGTACTGTTGTGCCATGGCGACTTGGGGCGACTAATCTAGCCAAGTCGCTGACTCAAGCCAGCAAGCCACTAGCCGCAGCCTCGGCGACTTGGCTTGACTCGGCGACTCAAAAACCATGGTGGTAAGAGTATATTGGTGAGTTTGTCCCTTTCCACAAAAGCACGGCCTATGAACGCATCGTTTTCAGATTTAATTTCCTGTTGGCATAGTATGCTATAACGCCAAACGCTTTATTCAGTAGCATTGATCTACATCTTGTTCCATGAATCATTGTTCAACTGTTTGCTAGTGTATTATGGATCAATACAACTTACCCGGTAGGACCAACCTAAATAAACTGAAAGATTCAGTCAGAAAAGACATCTAGTTACGGATTATTGGGCATAATCAGGCTAAGAGGCCAGGTAATCATACAGGCGCACCATCAACAAGAAACGAAGAGTTCGTAATTCCAAATCAACAAAAGCAACGAAATCATACAGGAACTGGCACCTCCCAAGAACATATAGAATCGTGAGTCCATGGTCAATCCCTAAGTCCGAATCAAGCAATACAGGGAGAAATCTAGTGACAGATCAGACAGAACAACATCTACACTGGAATCTGTGGCGTAGAGCTGACAAAACCAAGAGATCTGGAGAGGAGGGGGATAAAGGACGGAAGGAATCGAAGAGGTTGTTTCTAGGCTCAGGGCTACCTGGGCGAGGTCGCTGAGGTGGAAGCAGCCAGTGGATCGGTCGAGGTCGCCGCCGAGCGTGCCGCCGGTGCGCTGAAGCTCCGCCCACTCCTCCCCGGTGCTAATCCGGTACACGAACGCTGGCGGCGGCGGCGGCGTTGTCATGGCGGTGGCCTGATAAGAACTGTAATAATTGTCCAAAGTGAAGTAAGAGCATCTCTAGCACACCACTTATATCGCGGATGCTTATAGCGCGTTTGGATACGGCGCAGCAAAACAGAAACCGAATATGAACCCGCAAAATTTAAAATCACACATTCGCGCGAGAAATTGAACTTAGTTCAGTACAACTCTAGCACTTGATCATCGTAAACAGTCATACAAAGTAGAATTTTTACATGTAATATTTGGAGGAGCAGGCGCCACCTAACCCTAATTACAAAATTGGGCTCACCGGAGCCGGGGGGATTGCGGTGGCGACGCTGCGGCGGCGGAGGAGCTCAGTCCTCGTTGTCGGAGACGAGGTCGACGTAGACCTCGTCCTGCTTCTTGGCTACGAGGCGCCACTCTTCCATGTTGGGCGCGAACTCGTGCGCCGCCGCGAGCCCCTGCTCGAGGAAGATTCGGTCGATGTCGGCGTCCCGTCGACGGCGTTGCTCCTCCTCCTCCTCCTCCCGCGCAGAGCACGTGACGATGGTGGCCTCCAAGACGTCTGCCTCCGCCGAGGGAGGTAATCCTCCGGCCCGATGACGCCCCGCCGCTCCGGCTCCGCCTCCGGCTCCCTCTTCACCGCGTGGAGCGGCGGGAGCTCCTCCGGCTCTCTTTTGACCGGCGTGAGCGGCGTCCGCGAGCTCGAGGCACCGGCGGAGGAGCTGCCTGCGGCGGAGGAGCCGGAGGACAGCCTGCGGTCGTACTCCTCTGTCTCGCGGCGGAGGAGTGACGACGGCGGCAAGAGGCCGTTGTTGGTGTACCTACGGGCGCTCCTTTTCCTCGCGACGTCGGCGGTGACGCACCGCCTCCGCTCGGGGTCGTCGCCACCGCCGGCGCCGCGGCCCACCGACCACATTCCGTGCCACATCGAAGTCACCGGCGGCGAGAAATGAGTGGGGGAATCACGGCAGCGGAGGGATAGGGTATCGACCCGTATCGCGATCGCAAACCCTTACATATACTGCTCGTGGGGGGCGGTTTGCGGGCCACTGTAAAAAAAAATACGGGCCGGGCGACTATACGAGCTCTGGTCTGACCCAAAAATCGGGCCAAACCCGTATAGTTGCCGGAATTTTACGGCCGCTCCGTTTTAAGGGGTCTGTTAGAGATGTTCTAAGCTTTGTAGACAAGTGGGCCTAAAATAAGCTGAAGCGGAGCGCTACCAACCATCACCGGCGATGCCCACGGCTTCCTCCGCCCCGACGCTTACACTCTCCCTTTCCTCCTCCTCGCCGCAGCCAAATGCCTTGCGCCTGCCTTCGCCGGCCGCAGAGCCACGACCACACCGTCCATTCCCTCATCACCATGTACTCCAACCTCGGCTGTCCCCGCACCGCGCGGAGGGTGTTCGACGGAATTCCCCAACGGGACGTCGTCTCTTGTAACTCTATAATAAAAGCGTATGAGCGGCCAGGGAAGGGATGGCAGACGATGTGGCACGGATGTTCGGTGCAATGGTTGCCGAGAGTACGGTGGCGCCCAACGCGGGCGTGTGCTTGGTAGGTGGTTGGACTTGGAGGACTGGGTGAAATCTGCGGGGATTGAGGTGGGATCACTAGTCGGCTCAGCTCTCGTTGGGATGTATGAGAAGTGCGGAGAGATGGCGGAGGCTCGGAGAGTGTTCGATGGCATCGCCGTCAAGGATACCATTGCTTGGAATGCCATGATCATCGGGCAAGTATTGATCGATCCACTTCGGTTCTCATTTTGAAATAATCTCTAACTATTGTAATCTTACCTGGCCTGAACCCGATCATTTGTGTATGGTATGTATGATAACGCAGGTACACACAGAAACGGCATGTCAAAAGAAGCCATTTCCTTGTTTCACCTTGGTAGGGGTGCTCTCGGTCCGTGCTGCAGTTGGAGCTCTAGAGCTAGGCACTGAACTCGACATATATGCCTCACAAAGAGGCTTCTACAGCAATGTCTACGTTGGGACTGCTTTGGGCCAGTTCTTTTGATAGCTTTTAGAATAAGCTGAAATAAGCTGCCCCCTACCCATCTTATCCTAGAAGCTTAACCAAATTAATTTTTTTAGAAGCCTACTAGTCAAGACTTAATTAGTAGGCTTCTAAAAAAATATTTTTAGTTGGGCTTCTAGAATAAGCTGGGTAGGGGGTAGCTTATTCTAGAAGCCCAAAAAAGCTATCAAAAGAACTGGCCCTAGTGGATATGTCCTCAAAGTGTGGAGATCTTACCAGAGCCATACATGTGTTTGGGAAATTGCCATGCAAAAATGAAGCTTTATGGAATGCCTTGATTTGTTATCTTGCCTTCGATGGGCGAGGCCATGAAGCTATTCGGCAGTTTGAACTGACAAGGAATGAGGAAGGACTCAGGTCGGACGATATCACTTTCATAGGAGTACTTTCTGCTTGTGTGCATGCAGGGTTGCTGAAAGACGGCCGGCGTTGGTTCAATTCCCTGACATCTGAGTTCCAATTCGTTCCCAAGATCGAGCACTATTGCTGTGGTCTGCTGCATGGTTGATTTGGCATGTGCCGGACATTTAGAAGAAGCATGTGATTTCATCAAGAAGATCCCTGGTAAGGCAGATGTTGTGATGTTGGGGGCTTTGCTTGCCGCTTGTCCGAAATGCAAAAATGACAAAATGTTGTGGTCAGTGCTAGGGGCATCAACAGGATCATGCTGCTACAGACTTCAAACTTGTGGAACTACGTGAATTATCGGTTTCATCCAAGATGTACGCAAGCTCTGATAGATGGGATGACTCTGCATGGATGAGAGAGAGAGGTGTCAGCAAAATTCCAGGTTGCAACTGGATTGAGGTTAGCGGCAGGGTTCTTGAATTCTATGCAGGGGATGAACCACGGCATGGCGCGGAGGGTATGTATCAGCTCCTCGACAAGCTTGTTGATGAGATGAGACCGGAGGGATATGTTCCAAATCTTGATCTGGTTTAACACAAAACCAAATGCAGACCAACTTCAGCATTGCAGTCTTACTGAAATTTGCTTTCTAGATTGGTATTCATGTCAGAGGCTGTCATGTGTGACAGCGTGAAAGACAGGAGGCGGGCGACTGTTGTTTTATTTCAGAGAAGCAGAAACCCCAGCTGTCAGAAGATGCTAGATAACAGAGAACAAGGAAAATCATAATCTCTGAAGAGTGTCATATAAATTACATCAGATCATTTTCTGGCTCAACATATTCAGGACTCTAGGCTAGTCTAAAAGGAAAATGAATTGGCACCTGCCTAATGTTGGATTTTTTTGGAAAAATAGCATTCCAGGTGGAGTGTCATCATTCATGTAGATTTTTTTGGCAAATTTTCAGATACTGTTTTTCTTTCCTAATTGTCTGTGCAGATTGTAAAACTTATCTTTTAAATTGGTTGCAGAGGTCAGGAGCTGTGACATTTTTACTGCCAGTATCATCTTGAACCGGTGACTATGAACAACCAATTCTTCAAAGAATGGATCAAGACAGAACTCTTTGAATGAACAAATACTTGAAGGGGCAAACGAAAGAATGAAGGTATAATTTTTGGTCAAATCCTATACTATATGCCCGTCTCCCAGTCTAACAATCATGTACAAGTATTTTGTGCTGCAAAACAGACCATACCATCTACCACTGTATTTAACTTATAAAGGATGAAGCGTTTTTTTGCTGTTTTCTACATGCCTTGTCTCGACCCTTCTCACTGACGGCTGGGACCATTGTGCCGTGGGTCCATCAAAGGCCAGTCGTGACCCGCCATCTATCCAGGCCTCGACTGGACGGTCAAAGACCTAGACCACCTCTCGTCCTCCCCCAGTCCCCGCTTCTGGCTACGCTTCTGCTCCTCCTCCTCCCCACAATCGCCCCCATCTCCCCCTCCGTATCCTTCCTCTTCCTGCTCCTCTGCTCTCCCCGAAGCCCGCTGTCTCGCGCACTCCCTGCACTTGGCGTCCCGGGAGTGGAAGAAACGAGGAGTAGGCGCCACCGGATGGGGGAGGAGATGGCGCCCAGGGAGAGGGGTGGCGGTGGCGGCGGCCCCTCTGCCTACCACCGAGCTCGGGGAGAAACATGGCGGCGGCGGCAGGGAGCACGCGAGCGACGGCGGTGAATGGATGCCAGGAGCTTGACGAGCTCTATGCCGGGGAAGAACCTTTCCTCCCTCGCCCTCACAACTGCCATGGCCGGCAGCACCCTCGCCCTCAACCTTGCTGGCGGCGTGGCTGTATAAACGGCATCGGTCGACGACGGGATGGAGGAGAAGGGCATGTGGATGTTAGTGACCACCGACGAGATTACCCAGATCGACGTCTCCACAGAGGTACACCACGCCCCACTCATCCTCGTTTCCGAGCCTGACGTCCGCACACAAGGTGTTCGACGTTTTGATCCGCCCAAACCGATCCCCACAGGAGAAGGACAAGCTGGCAGCAGAGGTGATGGCGACACGCACCAGAATTCTGGCTTACCCAGCAAGCGCGAGGAGATCATTTGGATCGTCACCAAGAACTACTGCCATCTTGTTCCTGGCAGCTCAGTAAGCTTGCTTACTATGTTTGCTATTAACCTCACTATTTCTCGTGGTAAGGTAGAATTTAATTGAAGTATAGAATGGTCTGTGTGTATCGGATTGTGCTCAACAACGCGGATGCGAAGAGCTCTGTTCTGGTAAGCTAGACCCTGAGGTGTGCAGCTAGTATGTGGAGGTTAAGGATTGTGCCCATGTGAATATTTGTTTAGTTGCAATACAACATAATGAGCTGTCCTGAGTCCGAAACTTGATTTGCAAATTAGCTTTTGCAAAGGGAGAAACAGGTAGAAAAGATGGAGAATGCAATTAGCCCCGGCAAATAAATCGGCCTCCATATTCTAGGCAGTAGTCTCCAAAGGGAAGTGGAGGACGAACCTGAGTTGGAACAGGCTTAGTGAAACAGAGATATCACCATTTGGGCGGCACTTAAATGCCCAAGACCGATATATAGGACGACAAGTCAAAATGTATTATCAAACGAAAGAAGTTGCAGCTAGCAACAATTGCACCACTAGGCCAATGTCATGTCAAGCCTGCACTCCGATGCTAGGGATCCACTTCTCTTTTTTGGTGATAGTCAGGAGGAGGTTTTATAGTTGATGTTTCTGAATTTTAACAATCACGTTTCAGAGGACCCTTGATATCAACGAAATGACTGGGCTTAATGAGAACAATGAGAATCATCATGTTCTCGGTCACAATAAGCATGTGCTTGAAGCCTTGAACTACTATTGCAGCAATTGTTTGTCGTATCTTCAGTTTGTGCTGCAGAATCTGTAATTGTGTGTTTGATTTAGCATCTGTAGTTGTACCCAGGTGCTTTCTAGAGGAGAAGATTAATGGTCCAAAACGGCCATTTCACGATTTATGAGCTTGCGTTTGACATTTATTTTGGATGCTTTCTATACAACGCTCTTGATTCTTTATGTTCAGTGTCCTTGATATTTTTGTTCCTTGTTGTTTCTTTCCGATAGGTACAAGGGGCTCATTGGTCGCTTGGCCTGCTTTTGGTATATCAATGAGGATATCCCTGACATAAATTCGTTTAGTGACAGGTAATTCCGCACATCAGCTGTTCTGTGTGCCTGCTACTAATTGCTTCGCTTGGTAATCTTCTTCATTCCTTTCGCTCTTTCCAACAGTCTTGGAGAGAAATTTACTACTGTCGATGCATACACTCATTTGGGGTAGAATCTGATCTCGGGTAAGCATTGTGCTCCACCAGAAGAAAAAACTATGGAGCATCTGGATGTCTTAATCCTAAAGTTCGGTAGGTTGCTGAGTGTTTGCTTGGCTTATGTCCTTATTTTGCATTGCTATTCATGTGTGTCCATAGGCGCTGATTGTTTCTCGATTTCACCTTTCATAGGGAGTGCACTTCGTTTGATGCCTTGAAAGAGCAGTATATTGGGCATCATGAGATAGTCATCCAGAGTTTGGTCAGATTTGAAATGATTTGGCTTACAATTTGTGATTTTGCAATCAGCTTTCTTACAAGGTACTTTTAGATCTTCATTTGAGTTGTTATACATGATCGTTTAAAAATCCCTCGAAAATGAACTCCATTGCTGTAATTGAAAATTTAAAAGCACAAGATTTAATGGTTTGTGTAGTCATGCATATTGATGCGTATTTATTTTAGACCCTTTAAAGGAAATAAGGGTTCATGGCATATTTTTGTTTCAAGTATTTGTCTGTGCAGATGTTTCTATAAAACAATACAATTTATTATGTTACCGTTAAGAATCTATTCAAAATTGCACTTTATCTTGCACAGATCAAACTCTGATAAGCCACAAGGTTCACTTAGCTATCATTTCTCCCCATTTCCCAGTAAGAGCCAGCAGTAGGTAGGTCTAATTTTGTCTCTGTGCGCTGTCTGATTAAATGTTGGGTTTGTGTTGACACCAACTGTTGATATGCAACTGTTGATGTGCAATTCTTTCTATTTTACATGTTTCTTTGTTTTTTTATATAACAGTTTTGCAATTTGAGTTGACACCAACATTCATTAAAATAGCATAGGAATTATACACCTGAGTAATCATTTATTAGAACATCCAACTCTGTTTGTGGTTTGCTCCTCTTGACGACAGGATGAGGCTGGTAATATGCATATAATCGTCCATCTACGGCGTGCATCCGTTAATCATGTTTTATACAGCAGGAGTGCTTCAGTTATTTATTTTCTTGACAGAATGGTACAATATCTGATTTCTTATATGCAGGTTTTAGAATCATTTATTTACCAGGTTTTAAATCTGTCATGTAAAGAACATTGGGCACACCTTCCAGTTGGTAGACAATTTTTCCCTATATTCTATAGATATGGCGTTTTGGTTAGCTGGCATTTATTGGTTACTCAATGACCTTTTGGTTAGTGTATTATTGGTTCGGGTATGTGGCACCTGCAATATGCAGGAAAAATGAACAGATTCGTTAATTTATCTCAATGCTCTCTTTGTACTTTCGTCATTGAGGAAATCTAAGATTTGTTTTAAATCGGTTTTTCCTTTGATTTGTTCGTAAGAACTATTTTCTGTGCTATAATTATTTAATGTGGTGCATCTCTTCCAATAATCTTAGCCGGCCTGGTTTACTTGTTTTGATATGATTGTTTTATGGAATTACAGGGTCTGATGAAACATCATCAAGAGATAGCTGAATATTTCAACCGAAGGGGTGTGTCTTTAATTTTCCTTTTAAGAAGAAACCTTCTGCAGCGATATGTCTCTATATTAGCAAATGATTATGATAGAAATACCAGGAAACTAAATGGAACTCATAAAGCTCATGAGCATCACGGAGGCCAGGTTCACCTTTTTTTCTTTTCTTGATCTTACTCACAGCCCACAGTGTGATAAATTTTATTTTATGTCTGCAACTTTTGGTATCACAAAGCAAGGATGAACCCCCTACATCTTAGCGCACCTTTAACTACTTTATTTGTTGTGCTATTGTGGATGTACCGCAGAATAAAGTAGTCCTCCATTTTTCTTTTCTGCAGGCTGATGTTCTTGCTCAATATAAGCCAACAATTGACACAAAATCGTTGATTGCTGAACTGAAGAGGTTTAATGAGTTGGCAGCTGATGCTTTAGTGAGCTTTAAGAGTATCCGGAGTATTGTTCTGTATTACAAGGATGTGATCAGCACTCGCACTGTGAGCCCTATTGCACTATATTAATGTTTGGGAAATAATCATCATTTATTCCTCTCGATAACATTTGTTTAGCTCTCTTTCAGAAGCTCACAGATGTGCTGATCTCCAGTCGTTATGTGAAAATCCATACTAAACGATTGCGTGATCATATTGATAATTGGATTGATGTTTCTAATGCTTTGAATGGGACTCAATATCACAGCTTATTGAATGGTCGAAGATGACCAAATTAGATAGGTGTAAATAATGACTCAATATAGAGAATTAGTATATTTCGTAATAGTTAATTTGTATTTCTCAAACAAAGTCTTAAAAGAAACATCAAAACACCATGCCATCAACAACCAAGCACCAGAGTGTTGATATGAGTAGAATGCACTAATTAGTAACCTCAGCAGCCACCATGGACCGTAGTCTATTTCGAAGAATTGATAATTCATCGGCAACCAATTCAAATGTATCCTGTTGTTCCTGAGAGCAAGATAAATTTTCTCATAAGGGAATAGTAATACACTGTACTTTGCATGATTAGCACTCATATGCATTAACTAAAAAGAGAATTTGAGCATTTGCATCGCACTCACCTCGGGGAACCCATGGAGACGCCTCCTCTGTGCGTGGAGCTCGTCGGGCGACACCACTGAAGAGGTCTCCGCCTCAAATATTTCAGAACAACTTTCTTATATAGTATAGAAACCTTCATAGGAAAATATTTTAACCAAATATATTTCGGGTTAGTAGGCATCCATATGTTAATAAAGAAAACATTTATGTAGGTGCGGTCATCTCGACGATCCACATAATTCAGCACAAAAACATATAATCTATTCATGTATGTTAGATGAAGAAACAAATGGAAAGGAAAGACAATCTGCACGGAGTCTCCGTCATGAATCTCATTGTCACCCAAATATTGTTGTTTCTTTATTTTGGATCAGTTTGTTGTACATCCACTCCCCACAGCATACTTCACTTTCAAATTGGAGAAAACCGTACATTGCTCTTGGGCTCCTGAACCTTAAGAAAACCTAGCAAGATATCTACCCATCCAATAGAATTTTCCAACAAAGATAAGATCGATGTCTTATTGATTGGTCTATGTATACTGCACACTGAGATCATTTTGAATGAATAGCTAGAAGTTAGGCCTGACAATAAGACCAACAAATTGTCTCTTATTTATCACAGATCAGGAAATGCATAATGTAGTTTCCCTCTATTGAATTTTCCTCCCTTCAATGGTGTTACTCTTTTCAATGCACATAATTAATATCACTTTGTACCAACCACCAGTCCACCACTAGTATACTCAACAAACAGGTTCCAAGCTATGAAGACTGAATGGAACTCTTATTCAAAAAAGAACTGAAAAAACTCTTATTCAAAAAAGAATTGAAAAACTACCTTACTTGGGTATTGCATGATGTAGTACTTTCGAACGAGATCCGAGCACAAAAACATTCCAAGTTCTCGACAAAAAGAAATATAGCTCTGCTCTTCAGGTTAAGTTTCAAACCATCTCACTCAATAAATATAAATAATGAGCAGTTTAAATTTAAGATGTACTATAAATCTTGTTGTAAGGAAACTATCAGAGTCAGCACACGAGTTCACTTTCGTTACGGCTGAATATTCAGTTCTCCTAAAAGGCACTTTAGTGTCTAAAAAAAAATCTAGAAAGCAATTCTCCGCTGCACCGCTACTTGCACCTAAACGATTAAACCTAGTAAACGCCCTTTAGGAAATTCTTTTGGACTGTTAGCACTTCAATATTGAGTTCCCAATTTGGATTAGAAGAGAAGAGACGTGCGTACAAACCATGCAGCCTTGGCCCTTCAACAATGTTGCTCCCATGCCACTGGACCTACACTTGCTTGAGAAGTTAAGGACGCCAACTCCGGCAACAAATGCATCAATCTGGATTAATTTTAGCCAATGAAAAAGAGAAGAATATGAGCACATGCAAAGAGGAGCAGTAAAGTAGTGCATGTCCACTCATTGTGCCCTGCAACCTTCATGGCCTGGCCATGTCATCTCTCTGCTGTACGCCTTGGCGACCATCTTGATCGCGGCATGGCAGTCGCCGCACACCCGGAGGTTCTTGAACACGTGTATGGGCGTTCCGGCTGGCATGGCAAGCAGCCCGAACGCCACAGCGAGCCTCTCAGAGTAAGCAACAAATTCAATTTATCTCACACATCATGAGCGATTAGTGGTTCTAGGCTGCTAATCAAACTGCTCCTGTCAAACTATAGCTACAAATGTAGATTTCAAAGGTTCTCTAGGACACAGCCAACATCAATATTAGAGCAGGAAAGTAAATAAATTAAAGATATATTAACGAACTCACTGAATAAATAAATTGCTATATAGAAAACACTAAGGGCACTTGAATAAAAAAAAGCTTCAGTCTTACCTCAACATAATCAACCTCACCACCAGCTTCAGTCAGTGTTTGCACTATTTGATCCTTTATATGTTCACCAGCACTGTTGCTATTATTCAACGCGGCAGTTCTAACATTTACCAGTGATCTACTAATGGATAACGCCTACAAAGAAAATAACAATTGTCAAAGACATATATCAAAATTGTTTGTTCCATGACAAGTATCAACTGTTAGTCTTGTGTTTGTTGAATACCCAAAACAATAATAGCAAGGCAATCATAAATGTTAAGATACTGTGATAAAACAATTCTATCTTGTGTAAAGGCACCCATCAAAAGTCAGAGCTAAGAATAGGATATAGTTTGAGATAAGATTCATCGCTATTTTCAGTTTTTCATCCAAGGGAGGTGTTACCTGGGAAGCTTTTACCGCTTAGAAAAATCCTCATTTTCTATCGACACAGTAAAATGACAGGTGGACAGAACGAGGGCTCGCCCTTCTAGCGTAGCTTATTGTGTTTGATGGGAGATGGTCTTTTTGTGTTTATCTATCTGTGTGGAGCTCGGTCGGGTATCCCATAAGATACATAGTGGGAGAACCTGATGCTTCTCAGAGCTCAGTCGCTCCCGGCCGTCGGATTTGGTTCTTGATGCGTTCTCGGCCGTGCGATCTCGCCCATGGATGACAGCAGCCGTCGGATATAAAGAGTGCACTGTAGACCGAAACAGTGTCCACTGGAGAAAAGGACGCAGCAGCGAAAACCTAGCCGCTCGCGCCCCCTTCCCCCGTCCTCCCGCATCCCAGCCCCCACTAGCCCTAGAGGCGCTCGATGCGGTGCTCCCTCGCCGCCGCTCCGTCAGCAACCTCTCGCAGGTCCGGTTCGAGCCCCTCCGCGCCGACCCCGGCCCCGAACCCCCCCCCCCCCCCCCCCCCCCCTTCTTCCAAGCCGGAGCTCGCCCGCAGCCTGCTGCTCGCCGCTAGGAGCCCGAGCGCCGCGCCTCCAATTCCTCCGCCGCCAGCGACCAGGACCCGCCTCCTTCTCTCTCTCTTTCTTCTTCTCTCCTGCTGCTCCTCACCTCTCTCTTCCTCTGCTCTTTCACAGGAACGCCGCCATGGATGCCTCGACTGGACAGAGCACAGCGCGCCTCGTCCTTGCTCCCGCACCGCGGCGCCTTCTCTTCCGGCAACCGGCCGCGCCGGTGAGTCGCCGGGGGACTGCGCCCCTTTTCTTCCTTCTCCTCGCTGCCTTCTCTCTCTCACATCTCTCTCTCCCCGTGTGGACAGCAGTCATGGACGCCCTCGCCTCTGCACCCGCGCCCGATGGCCTCCTCTGACTGAGTCTCCGCCTTTTTTATTTTACTGTATAGCCTGACCAGTTCTTAGTGCTAATTGTCTCATCTTTTCTTATTTTAAGTTTGCAAATTTAAGCCGCTATCATCGTATAAAAGCAAACAATCATATGGATTTTGGCAGTTCTCTCCCTCTGGCTGCGCTAGACCTCAACGAAACCTTCTTGACCTACAGGTTTGTATCTCTCTCCCCCTCCCTCTCTCATTCTCTCTCCACAGTTTGCTCATTTATCTTGCACTGGATCTGACCACATGTTTAAATAAAATAGTTCAGGTCATAAGCTTAGTAAGAGATAAAATATAACATGTGATTTTGAATCTGCAGTATTTAGGCCTGTAGGTCCTACTTATTTCGGATTATCCTGACTATATGCTTGAATAGAAAATCTACGGTGTCTCAGGCATGTAAATCTAGCTCTTTTAGGCTTATCCTAACCATAGATTTATCCTAATCATATGTTTAG
The DNA here is from genome assembly GCA_039707655.1 of Elymus sibiricus. NCBI lineage: Eukaryota > Viridiplantae > Streptophyta > Magnoliopsida > Poales > Poaceae > Elymus > Elymus sibiricus. The sequence goes on from CM077666.1 coordinate 470,569,746, forward strand.
ATAAAATAGTTCAGGTTCATATCTATGCTCAGTTTGAAATTAAAAATGGGATGTCCTTTTTGAATCTGCAATAGTTTCAGCCTGTAGGCTTTACTTGTGCTTTTGAATCTGCAGTATTTTCAGCTTGTTTTGGTTGTATGCTTGAACAGAATAACTCAAGCTTGTATTTATGTGTGGTAACAAATAAATAAGAGAAGCATTTGTTATGTTTGAAGCAACGATAGACTGTACAAGTTGGGGTGATTTTTGTCCTACCATACAAAATCAATGAGACAAACCGTTAGTTTTCAATCTCACTTGTGCATTTCTTGTGTCTTGTCTTATAGCCATCGTTGCTATATGCTTTATTCAGAGCAGGTTTTTATCTGTGGTCTGCAAGATTTTGAGCATTCACAGCCTAGGTTGTTTTTTATGTGGTTCCAGATTTCATCAGATTGTTTTCAGTTCATCTTTCTTGTGTACTGTGGATAACTAAGGGGCAATCAGCACAACTGCAACACTTAGGTGCTTACATATTGCTATTCTTTTTTGCTCTTTTCGCATCTATTCCTTCATGCCTATTTTAACAGTACACATCTGTGTTATCTGTGTCTGATCGGTAGAGATGGCACTGGAGAAGCTGAGTTTGTACAATCTGGAAAATCTCAATGAATTCAAACGATGCTTATTCAAATGTTTCAACTCGGCATATATATAAGTGTACTGGTCTACTACAACTTTTGTTAGTTCAGCAATCTACTAAGATGATCCTTGTGCAAGGATATTTAGATTGTTGTTGGTAACTAATTATGCAAATTTGGTGATCTATCTTTTTGTTTCACTTTAGAGTTGTTTGAATTTACTAGCCCATAATGTTCACTGCATTGCAAAATTAACTTTTACACAAAAACCTATTTTCAAAGTTAACTTCTGACGATTTTGCATGTTCCAGTATATGGAGATCCCTGTCAGAAACCTTCTATTCCTGTTTTTCTTTTTAAGGGGTATTGAAATAGCTACAGATATGACCCTTTAAAGCTATGTATATTTCAAATGCAGGTTCAGGCAAAACATCTGGTTGGTCTGGTTGCTGCTCTGGACATGAACCTCATGTTTGGTTGAGTTTCAAATCTAATGGGAAGAGAAACTAGCAATGTATAGCTGAATTAAAGTATGGAGAACCCCATTTAGCTTGAGGTAATAAATAAGCTGCCGTATTTGATAAATTTGCTTGCTTTGTCATCTTACTTCCTATAGGTTTTAAATAGGGTCTTCTTGAGATGTGATTTTAGGAAATAGTTTGTACGCACATGTTTTGCTTTCCCTGTTACCATCTTGCTTTCCCTGCTACTCACTTTCTTTTTTAATAGTGTCATTGTCTTTGCTTCATCAGTATAGATGCTAGCTAATTTATTATGAGTTGCTACTACAGCAGAACTAATGATTCACCCTTTCTTAGTTTCATCTACATATGTTGTTGGCCTAGCTATTACATTCTTGCTGAGTGAATCAATTACATTTGATGAACAAGCAGCATATTCCTTTTTCTACCGTTGTGTTCTCTATTTGTTTTGCTTCCATCGACCAATTCCAGATCGGGAGGCATGCCATGAAAGTGCCAAAGAAAGCGGTGTGTAAAATATTAGAAAGAAAAGTAAAAAGGTATGTATAGTTTCAAAGAACAATACGACAACTAATTATCGCTGCCTTGCATCTCTCTTTTTGTTGTGTTTATTGCCTTTGCCAGGTCATTTTGTCCTTTACTATTTTTAGTTATTTACCAATGCTTAACAATTGGCGCAGACCCGTGCTCCCAGCGTCGGACCCCTCCGCGTCGCAGGGCCAGCCCTCCCGCCGGCGCCGCGCCGCGATGCCGCCGGCCTGGAGGCCCGTGTTCGGGCAGCCGCCACGGCGTCGGCGGTGGCGGATGCGGTGGCGGGGCCTCTGGGGACCGCGTGGGAGGGGACTGTCGTGTCTTCCGGCCGTGGGTTGCGGCGACGCCAAGCCGTAGGTCTGAGCCGCCGTCTCCACTTGGTTTCCTCCATGTTTCGATCTGGTACCTCCACTCCTCACCACCTCTCCCCCTCTCACCCACCCGCTTGCCGTGCGAGCATGTGGGTGTGTGTATAAGTGCAGCGCTTGGTTTGGTCGGTCGCTGGTTCCTCCGAACAGTTGGACTGTTGGGCGCTGGGAGACCTTAGGGGGTAGGGACGGACCCAGCGATGCGAGGAATCGATCAGTGGAAGTGTGGCACTGCCGCAACCTTTGCAAACAAGCATAGCGGGAGGAACCCAGACTCCTCAGAGCTCAGGCCTTCCTGGCCGTTGGATCAGTTTCTTGATGCGTTCTCAGCCGTGCGATGTCGCCTTCGGATGACCTCGGCCATCGGATCGAATCCGGTTACTGCTACAATGAGTAGTGATGAATAGTGTAGAAACATTCGTGCCACCGCCTGTAAAACTGGGTGGCCGCCGCGGCCAGCCAGCCGGTCGGAGGCCATTCTTGCTAGGGCGATGATGATTAACCGTGGCTGAAATAAGTGTGCCTTTGAGCAATCGAGGCACCTGTAGGTATCAAGCTGGATCCTCCCTCTTGTCTCTAGAATCCTTTTTGATCCTGTGATACTTATTGTTCTGTCCTTGGATGGTCATTCTTGTTGAGTGATAACCAGGGCAGCTCCACTGTATAAACAGATTGATCTGGTGATAAGAGATGACGGGGGTAGGCTATATGAGCCCACTATGCAATGAACCCTGAACCTTTTTTATTTGTATTTAAAGGTGTTGCTTATTTATGCTCCAGTGTTTATAGCCGTCTTATGTAAAGATTTCTTCTCTCTCATACCTTTATTGCATATAAGTTGTTCTTGGTCTTTTATTGTTTGTTGTTGGTCCTTGTTTAATATGGTTAAGAGTAAGTTGCACTTTGTTATACTAGAAAGACTCGCTCCCAGTGTTTATAGCCATCTTATGTAAAGATTTCACTGATGTATTGTTAACATCTTGATGTGATAATTTGTTCTTCATTTGGTTACTTAGTTGGTTCCCCTTTAAATTGTTTTTGGTTCAATTGGTTCCTGCACTTTTGACAAATTTATATTCATGACATCTCCGGTTTACTCCTGTTCTCATTTTTTGTGCTTCTCAGATCTGGCAGCTCCATGGAGACATGGAACCTGTCATCATTTGTCGGACTAAGTGTGGAGTTACTTGTGCAGGTTACACCATCAGCAAACACATGAAGACCTGCATGCTATCATCGCAAGTTGAGCATTTACATGCTCCAAGTCAATCTGTTAGGGAGAAAACAAAGGCTTGTGTGCCTATTAGTAATTTTTTGTTTTATCATAGTGGGCACCTTATCTATCTGTAACATGTGACCTGTGCAACTGCAAAAGTGTTGGGTAATAAAAATTCTGTGTAACACATGTTCTTATACACTCTGCCTATGCTTAGTATAGAAACTATGCATAGCTGTTACTCTCTTTTTTGTGGCCTTGTGTAATATATATTGTAAATAAATTATCATGAACTATTGAGCCTTTCACTTTTTCTGTAACATACTGAACCTTTGCACTATTGCTTTCATCGTATAAACGTATGAAATATAAAATGTTTCATACCAGGTTAGATATGGCTGGGGCGGGTGGGGTGCGGCAAGCCGCACTTCCTATCTAGTATATAGTGATGGGTGGGAGGAGGTGACTACTGAGTGGAAGGGGTCAAACGGGGGAGGAAGAAGCTGGGAATGTTCTCAGAACAGAGGATGACTCTGCTTCTTCTGCTCTGCTCCGGTGGAAACTGGGACTTGAGAGCCGGCGCCAACGTGGAAAAGATGGGTTGTTCCGGTTCCACAGTGTCTTTTTTTCTTTTCTTTTGACGAAAGCAACTCATCCGATCCATTCATTAGTTAGTTGAGCTTTGGTTAAGTATTTCAACATACGTGCCAAACTAGGCCTAGGCGTTCAGGAGGAGACCAGTCTAGTTTAGACTCGAGACTAATCTCCAGTTTTTTTGATGGCTTAAAAAATAAGTCGCCTCCTTCCAGCTTTTCCCATAAGCCGCCTTCCTTATTTATTGGAGCTTCTGAACTAGGTATGAGATTACTAATTTATAAACCTCAACAAATTTTAGGAACGGCTTATTTCTTTAAACTGGGGAGAGGCAGCTTATTTTTTAAGCCGCCCAAAAGAACTGGCTCCTAATTGTACTCCTAGGCATCGCACGGGCCATAGTTGGCAGTGGTAGACCGTACGTAGACGCTTCGAGTGTGGCTCCACATGTGAGCAGGAACAGCGTGACTGACTGCCGCCTGCCGGTGCAACACGAAAAATTGCCGGAAAGCTAAATGTGGAAGCAGCCGGCCAGCGGAAGCAGCGGCGTAGCCAGCCCCAGGCTAGCAGGCCAGTGGCCTGGGGTGTGAAGGCAAAACTCTTTGTATACTGTAGCTATACAACACCACTGGCTCGGGACGTAGTGATTTCCTGGCTACGGCACTGAGCGGAAAGGGGCCCACCCTGAGATTCAGGGGAAGATTAGTGGGAGATTGGCTGGGAAGAGAGTCCGTAAGCAAATTCCGTAGATAGCATCCGTAAGTGTAGAATTATTGCCGATAGGGTCGTTGGACTGGACGCGTTCGTTCCATGCTCCCTCCCTCCGAGTCCGTCATACTCACCGGGAAAATATCCAGTGATACCACACTCTAAATGCTCCCATGATACTCCCTCCTTCCCAAAATATAAGGCGTGATTGACTTTGCACGGTCTTTGATGCACGACTTTGACCACTAATATATATCAAAGTACATGGATTGAACATGTATAAATGGTCTCATCGAATTTTCTTGTAAATTAATTTTATTTCATATGTCTGTGTACTAATTTTATAGACATACAATACGATGAAAATCATAGTCAAAGTTGTGCAACGAAGACCAGAAAAGTCAACCAGCGCCTTATATTTTGGGAAGGAGGGAGTACCATTTAAAAAAAATAAATTTTAAATGTTTCAAAAAATTCTAAAAAAAATCATGAATTTCACAAGGAATGTGTCTACATTCCCTAGAAATTTCAACTTCAAATTCGAAATGTACATTGAGAAACAAAAAAGACAAATTCAGATGTGGATATCCTTTTGTGACACTATTCATGCTAGATTTGTCATTTTTATTTCTCAATGTGTATTTCGAATTTGGATCTGATTTTTTAGGAGTTGTGGTCACATACCTTGTGAACATTCACAAAAAAATTCAGAATTTTTTGAAACATCTAAAATTGAATTTTTAAAGTTGGTATCATGGGAGCATTTTAGGTGTGGTATCACCTAAAATATTCGAGAAAAAAAAGGTGTGGCTCTACTATATATATACTATTAAACAAGCAAACATATTCTTCGCTATGCCCACCCGGTTAAACGTACACAGGTCAACAAGACAAATTACCACCCCAAGATCAGGCATCTAACCGTCCACATAAAAGTCAGCCCTCACCTGTGTACGTTTAGCGATTTACAGTAGCGGACGAAACTCTGCCATCGATCGAACAGTTCCACCTCCCACGCAAAGAAAACAGTTCCACCCGTTGCGTTCGCGTCCAAAAAAAATATACATACGAGCCAATCAACTACAGAAAATTAGCCACAATTAACGGGAATTAATACGTCCTCCTCACAACAAATGGCTAAACTTACGGGAATCAACTCGATCTACCTGCCTTTGCCCACCCGGACGTACGTCGCAGCCGCCCAGCCTGTCCTGCGCCATCGCCGTCATGCGCAGCGGACGACGCCCGTGCCGGCGAGCTTCTCGCCAACGCAGGTGCAGACTATCCTCTTGTGCGCAATATGTGGCCAGTTCCATCCCAGTTAATCTCGATGTCTTTCTTTGATGTCGCCGTTCAAACGCACACTACAGTCAGACATCGGCGCCGCCAAGCCACTGTTGCGCCATCGCCGCCCAGCCACTGTTGGCCATCGCCGCCTTCCACAGCCGCCGACGTCGGCGCTGACGAACTCCTCAGGCAACGCACCTGCCTGCACCAAAGGAACATGGTGTGATTTTACAGGATATTCAATTGGGTTAATGTGATGGGGCCGATCAGTTCCTGATTTTACAGGAAATTCTATTTAACATATATGTGCGTACTTCATTGCTTCCCTAATCCCTGTCAAATTTGCATCTTTATAACAATGTTCTTCACTCTCAAATTTGCATATTTACAACAGTGTGATGATGAATGCATCATTTTTGTACAAACCATAATAGATCTACCTCCTGTGACTTCAACATGAATTTTAACAGTGCATCAAACTGGAGCCCTCCATCATATTGTTTTAACAGTATAGTACTCGAATCTGTATGACTGAATGAATAAAACCCAGTCAGTATGATCTATTTGTAACTTGGTCTAAGAGAGTGGAGAAGAAAACCCAGTCCAAGAATATGCATTTTTCTGTACATAAATTTGGTCATCTTCTATTATCAAATTTGCATATCAGATGGCTGCAGGATAAGTATTGCATGATAAACAACAATATGAAACCAAACATATAGGCTCGGAAACAGTTTGGATTTTACAAGAGAAGATCTACTAAAGTAAATTCAGGTAGAATCAACGGTGGAGCTAGGATTTCGAAACGGGGTAGTCCTCCTCCAAAATTAAGTCGTTTCAGTTAAAGAGACGCTTTGATGTATCACCGTTGTCTAACTGATGCATTCAACAAATAACTGGTATATTTAGAAATTAAGTGAGTAAGTACCTGATCATTTTGGCCAAACCAAATCCAAGACTATCATGAAGTAAACCTGTCAATTACTTGTTCTGTACAACACTCAAAAGCATCGGATTGATGTATATGGAGAGGCGTGATTCAGGACCATGGTTCAGCCGAACCTATGCTCCACACCGTACGATCAAACATCAGTTTGCATGTGGATTCGCGCCATGCATGTCAATTCTATTCAAAACTTAATGCCATGCATTGTTTAACATGCAAACATCTCCCATCATGCATATTTTAATCAATCATGCACGGATCCTTATGAACAGTGTTTAGAGATCAATAGTGTGGAGCGTAGGTTCGGCTGAACCATGGTTCAGTAAAACATTTTCGATGTATATGGCAGGCAGGTATGCCTCCCCATTCCCATCTTTGTGTTTATTCCAGAGTCCCAAAAATTTAGGATGGAACAAATTCCCTGACTCTTAGATGGTCTTCAATATCCATTTCTTGTAAGCTTGCAAACACACTTCTGTTATAACCAGGGTCCGGGACAACAAGAAATATATCTAAAAGGTTGTGCTACATCATGAATATCACTTGTGCAGCTGCCTTAAGTAGTACTGAAGATGCCAGAGATGTTTATGGACTTCTAATAAGGCAAGTTATTCCAAGAAACGAAATTTTTGAGGTGATAAGCTCTTTTAGCCAACCACCGTCCTCATTATCCTACATTATCAATTATTCATTCTTCAACCTGTATTATCCTAGAGTCATACATACTTATCCTACTGTATTATCCTACTATGCTTCTCTTGATCCTCTTTGATTTGCTATAAAGCTCGCATTTGGAAACTTCTAAAAACATGCTTTCATTTTTCAAAAAAGAAGTAAATTTCTTTGGCAGGATCAAACCAAATCAACCTCATCCGTCTTGTTCCCTAGCGCCCCTAGCCACCCAGAATTCAATTCCACCAATCAATCAACTTTATCGCAGCATGGTTGCCTCAGGAATATTAACTAACTAGAATCCCCACTCATAACAGCTGCTGCAACAAAGTTAAGAACGTTTAATCGAACAGCTTACTCCAAGATTAGACAGTACGAAAATAGGATCACCCCAACTTCTAATTTTTCTCCCTGATTCTAAAATGACTCGCATGCTTAAACCTAGACTACTGAGCTACATCTGGTACTTACTCACTTAATTTATGCGTTAATGGAGACGTGCGTTGCACGTGCACGCTTACTAGTACTCTACCAGGTGGAAAGCGCGGCTCCGCTTCGCTCCCGTACGTTGGCTAGGCTGCCAAGTGAGCACGGGGAGTTTTTTCTGGTTGACTCGGTCTCCGCAACCGCAACGGGTTGTGGTGTTTTTTTTCCTAAAAGGGAAAGTTTAATTTTACAAGCATATCTATAAACATCTTGGCAACTCCAACTGTGGGACTGGCGGGGCTCTCCTGGTGGCGATGGCGGCCGGCATGCGTGCTCCTGGAGGCTGTGTCGGGTGCCTGATGTGGGCAGTTCCAGCCGGTGCTGGGTCAAGGGGTCGCGGTTGCTGTGCGGTTATTCGCTTGGAGTGGTGTGATAGCTGCGGCGCGGCGGCCCTTTGCCGGTGCGGCAGGTTGGATTGGGTTGCAGGTTCCGGCCGTGCGGGAAGTGGTTGTCGGGTTGGGTGCTCTCGTCGTGGCGGAGCTCAGACCGGGCCAGATTTGTGCTGGCTGGGTGTGGGGGCTGGCGGCCGGAGCATGGTAAGAGCATGGTTAATAATATAGCCAGCTGCTGGCTATAACATGTAGCCATATCATTTATAGCCAATGTAATAGCCAACACATATAATAGTTGGCTATAAGAAAGTACTAATTTGTCAACATATGGCCAACCTTTCACTCTCACAAAGCTTCTTGGAGCTCGTGCTACACCCGGCTGTAAGTCTACAGCCCGCTTCTCTTCTCTCTCCTCTTCTCTCTCGTCCAACTCAGCAATAATATAATATTTAAATCCTTCCAACCCGCTTATGTCTTCTTATTATACTTGCTCTAAGAGGCTTGGTGGAGCAGCGGGTCTAGCGAGGACTGGCAGCGGCGTGGATGGTGTCGTGGCGAGCAGCAAGCGACCAGCCACCTCTGCGCGGTGTGGCAAGCGGCGGTGCTCTCCCGATGGTGCCCACATGGGCATTCTTCGTGGAGAGGCGGGTCTGACCGTCACGAGGCTATTGCTTGGAGTGGGCGACGGCCGTCACGGGCTGTCCTGGATCTTGCCGGAGATGTGGAGTGGCTGCGATTCCTCATCCAGGCTGGGAGTTGGTGGTGTAGCCACATTTCTCTTTGTTGTGCGGATGGTCGCCGATCCTTGGCTTTGCGCCTACGTCGGCAAGATGATGCGGTGGCGGTGGTGCGAGGCCACTTGGACGATGTTGCCCAATTCCTTGGAGGTTTAACTCGACAGCTGAACCGAACAAACTTTCCCCCAGTTGTCGCCAACCACGTACTAAAATAGCTAGTTCAACTATATATACTAACTAATTTAAAGTACGTAGTACAATTCAACCATATCTATAGTCAGATGAACCGAACAAAATTGCCCCTAAATACTACGGATGAGCTTTGTACTACTTCTAGCAGCCTCCTCTGCCGAGCGTGCTCTGTAAGGGGCAGAGGACGAGGAGCCAACCGACGAGCTGGATGAGTGGGATACGGCGTCTGCCGCTGCTGCACCATAAGCGATGTGCATCACGTATGCCCTCTCCCGCTCCTTACGCGCCTCCTCGAAGCGGTGGGACTGCTCGTAGATCTCCACATTCCGTGCCTCTGTTGCGGCTGCTGCTGCGGCATCAGCGGCGGTAACCTCCATTGCATGCGCGACCTGGCGCTCCTCCTCCCCCTCCCTAGGAAGTCAGGGTAGCGCTCAAGGTCACCGACGCAAATGCGGAGCGGCTAGGCTTCGGCGGCCGCCACCTCCCGCCTTCGGGCCACGGTGGCGGAGCAGTGTTGGAAATATGCCCTAGAGGCAATAATAAATTGGTTATTATCATATTTCCTTGTTCATGATAAATGTTTATTATTCATGCTAGATTTGTATTGACCAGAAACTTAAATACATGTGTGAATACATAAACTACATCGTGTCCCTAGTAAGCCTCTACTAGACTAGCTCGTTGATCAAAGATGGTTATGGTTTCATGACCATAGACATGAGTTGTCATTTGATAATGGGATCACATCATTAGGAGAATGATGTGATGGACAAGACCCAACCGTAAGCTTAGCATCAGATCGTTTAGTTATTTGATACAGCTTTCTTCATGTCAAGTATCTGTTCCTTAGACCATGAGATCGTGCAACTCCCTGGCACCGGAGGAATACTTAGTGTGTATCCAAACGTCACTTCGTAACTGGGTGATCATAAAGGTGCTCTACAGGTATCTCCGAAGGTGTTTGTTGGGTTGGCACGGATCGAGAATGGGATTTGTCACTCCGTATGACGGAGAGATCTCTGGGCCCTCTCGGTAATACAACATCGTAAAGAGCTTGCAAGCAATGTGGCTAATGAGTTAGTCACGGGATCTTGTATTACGGAACGAGTAAAGAGACTTGCCGGTAACGAGATTGAACTAGGTATGGAGATACTGACGATCGAATCTTGGGCAAGTAACATATCACTGGACAAAGGGAATTGCATACGGGATTAACCGAATCCTCGACATCGTGGTTCAACCGATAAAAGATCTTCGTGGAATATGTAGGAACCAATATGGGCATCCAGGTTCCACTATTGGTTATTGACTGGAGAGGTGTCTCAGTCATGTCTACATGATTCTCGAACCCGCAGGGTCCGCACGCTTAACGTTCGGTGACGCTAGAGTAGTATTGGGATATGTGCGTTGGTGACCAAATGTTGTTCGGAGTCCCGGATGAGATCCCGGACATCACGAGGACCTTCAGAATGGTCCGGAGGTAAAGATTTATATATAGGAAGTCCTATTTTGGTAGCCGGAAAAGTTTCGGGTATTACCGGCAGTGTACCGGGAGTGCCGAAAGGGGTCCGGGGGTCCACCGTGGGGGTCCACCTGCCCCAGGGGCCCTGTAGGGGGTGTGCCTTGGCCTATATGGGCCAGGGGCACCAGCCCTAAGAGGCCCATGCGCCAAGGAGAGGTGGAGGAGGAAGAGTCCTAAGGGGGGAAGGCACCCCCCTAGGTGCCTTGGGGAGGGAGGAAACCTCCCTAGGCCGGCGCCCCCTCCTTGGAGGAGGGGCTAGGGCTGCACCCCAGACCTCCCCCTTGGCTCCTATATATAGTGGGGGAGAGGGAGGGGCTGGGCACACCAATTCCCACGCCCCGGTGGCAGCCCTACCTCTCCCATAACTCCGTTTTCTCCTCAGATTGGTTCCGGCAGTGTTTGGCGAAGCCCTGCCGGCACTGCACCACCACGCCATCGTGCTGGTTGAGATTCCATCTACTTCTCCTCTCTTGCTTGCTGGATCAACAAGGAGGAAACGTCACCGAGCCGCACGTGTGCTGAACGCGGAGGTGCCGTCCGTTCGGTACTTCATCGGATTGGATCGCGATTGGATCGTGAAGAGTATGACTACATCAACCGCGTTATATATCTACAAGGGTATGTAGACACACTCCCCTCTCGTTGCTATGCTTCTCATAGATAGATCTTGGGTGATTTGTAGGAATTTTTTTGATTTTCATGCTTCGTTCCCCATCAGTGGCATCATGAGGTAGGTCTATGCGTAGATGTATATGCACGAGTAGAACACTAAGAAGTTGTGGGCGTTGATGCTCAAATTGCTTAACTCTCTTGTCTTATATGGATTCGGTGGTATTGTGGGATGAATCGGCTCGGACCAACCTTACATGTCCTCGCACATGAGACCGGTTCCACCGACTGACATGCAACTTGTTTTGCATAAGGTGGCTGGTGGGTGTCTGTCTCTCCTACTTTAGTTGAATCTGATTTGACAAAGGCGGTCCTTGTAGAAGGTTAAAAGACAACTTGATTATCACCGTTGTGGCTTTACGTAGGTAAGAATGGTTCTTGCTACTTGCCCATAGCAGCCACGTAAAATTTGTAACAACAAAGTAGAGGACGTCTAACTTGTTTTTGCAGGGCATGTTGTGATGTGGTATGGCCAAAACGTGATGTGATATATGTTGATGTATGAGATGATCATGTTTTGTAATAGGTTCACGACTTGCATGTCGATGAGTACGGCAACAGGCAGGAGCCATAGGGTTGTCTTTAATTTATTGTATGACCTGCGTGTCAATCATTAAATGCCATGTAATTGCTTTACTTTATCGCTATGCGTTAGCAATAGTTGTAGAAGCAATAGTTGGCGAGACAACCACGTGACGACACGATGATGGAGATCATGATGATGGAGATCATGGTGTCATGCCGGTGACGATGGAGATCATGTCGGTGCTTTGGAGATGGAGATCAATGGCACAAGATAATAATGGCCATATCATGTCACATATTGATTGCATGTGATGTTTATCTTTTTATGCATCTTATTTTGCTTAGGACGACGGTAGAATTATAAGATGATCCCTTCACTTAATTTCAAGATAAAAGTGTTCTCCCTAAGTATGCACCGTTATGAAAGTTCGTCGTTTCGAAGCACCACGTGATGATCGGGTGTGGTAGACTCTACGTTCACATACAACGGGTGTAAGCCAGTTTTACACATGCAGAATACTTGGGTTAAACTTGACGAGCCTAGCATGTACAGACATGGCCTCGGAGCACGAGAGACCGAAAGGTCAAACATGAGTCATATAGTAGATGTGATCAACATGGAGATGTTCACCATTGATGACTGCCCCATCTCACGTGATGATCAGACATGGGTCAGTTGATGTGGATCATGTAACACTTAGACAACTTGAGTGATGTTGATTTAAGTGGGAGTTCATTAGTAATTTGATTAACTAAACTAATTATCATGAATTTAGTCTAAATTTTCTTTGCAAAATTGTGTTGTAGATCAATGGCTCGCGCTGTAGTTCCCCTAAATTTTAATGCGTTCCTAGAGAAAGCTAAGTTGAAAGATGATGGAAGCAACTATGCGGACTGGGTCCATAACTTGAGGATTATCCTCACTGCTGCACAGAAGGGTTATGTCCTTGATGCACCGCTAGGTGAAGCACCCCCTCCAGCGTCGTCTGTGGATGTTGTGAACATCTGGCAGGCACGTTCTGATGACTACTCGATAGTTCAGTGCGCCATGCTTTATGGCTTAGAACCGGGGCTCCAAAGACGTTTTGAGCACCACGGAGCATATGAGATGTTCTAGGAGCTGAAATTGGTATTTCAAGCTCATGCCCGGGTTGAGAGGTATGACACCTCCGACAAGTTCTTTAGCTGCAAGATGGAGGAGAACAACTCCGTTAGTGAGCATATACTCAAAATGTCTGGGTATACCAACCGCTTGAATCAGTTGGGAGTTAATCTTCCAGATGAGACGGTTATTGACAGAGTTCTCCAGTCACTACCACCAAGCTACAAAGGCTTTGTGATGAACTATAATATGCAAGGGATGGAGAAAACGATCCCCGAGCTCTTCGCGATGCTTAAGGCCGCGGAGGTAGAAATCAAGAAGGAGCATCAAGTGTTGATGGTTAAAAAGACCACTAGTTTCAAGAAAGGCAAGGGAAAGAAAGGGAACTTCAAGAAGAATGGCAAGACAGTTGCCGCTCCCATGAAGAAACCCAAGGCTGGACCCAAACCTGAGACTGAGTGCTTCTATTGCAAGGGGAATGGTCACTGGAAGCGGAACTGCCCCAAGTACTTGGCAGATAAGAAGGCTGACAACGTCAACAAAGGTATATTTGATATACATGTTATTGATGTGTATCTTACTAGTGCTCGTAGTAGCGCCTGGGTATTTGATACTGGTTCAGTGGCTAATATTTGTAACTCGAAACAGGAGCTGCGGAATAAACGGTCACTAGCTAAGGATGAGGTGACGATGCGTGTCAGAAATGGTTCAAAGGTTGATGTGATCGCCGTCGGCACGCTCCCTCTACATCTACCTTCGGGATTAGTTTTAAACCTGAATAATTTTTATTTGGTGCCTGTGTTAAGCATGAACATTATATCTGGATCTTGTTTATTGCGAGACGGTTATTCATTTAAGTCAGAGAATAAAGGTTGTTCTATTTATATGGATAATATCTTTTATGGTCATGCACCCCTCGTGAATGGTTTATTCTTGTTGAATCTCGATCGTAGTAATACACATGTTCATAATATTGATGCCAAAAGATGCAAAGTTAATGATGATAGTACCACATACTTGTGGCACTGCTGCTTAGGTCATATTGGGATAAAGCGCATGAAGAAACTCCATGCTGATGGACTTTTGGAATCTCTTGATTATGAATCATTTGAGACATGTGAACCATGCCTCATGGGCAAGATGACTAAACCCCGTTTTCTGGAACTATGGAGCGGGCAAGTGACTTGTTGGAAATAATACATACCGATGTATGCGGTCCGATGAGTGTTGAAGCACGCGGTGGATATCGTTATTTTCTTACCTTCACAAATGATTTGAGTAGATATGGGTATATTTACTTAATGCAACACAAGTCTGAAACATTTGAAAAGTTCAAAGAATTTCAGAGTGAAGTGGAGAATCATCGTAACAAGAAAATAAAGTTTCTACGATCCGATCATGGAGGTGAATATTTGAGTTACGAGTTTGGTATGCATTTGAAACAATGTGGAATTGTTTCACAGCTCACGCCACCTGGAACACCACAGCGTAATGGTGTGTCCGAACGTCGTAATCGTACTCTATTGGATATGGTGCGTTCTATGATGTCTCTTACCGATTTGCCACTATCATTTTGGGGTTATGCATTAGAGACAGCCGCATTCACTTTAAATAGGACATCGTCTAAATCCGTTGAGACGACACCGTATGAGTTGTGGTTTGGCAAGAAACCTAAGCTGTCATTTCTTAAAGTTTGGGGATGCGACGCTTATGTCAAGAGGCTTCAGCCTGATAAGCTCGAACCCAAAGCGGAGAAGTGCGTCTTCATAGGATACCCTAAAGAGACCATTGGGTATACCTTCTATCATAGATCCAAGGGCAAAATCTTTGTTGCTAAGAATGGGTCCTTTCTAGAGAAGGAGTTTCTCTCGAAAGAAGTGAGTGGGAGGAAAGTGGAACTTGATGAGGTAATTGTACCTTCTCTCGAATTGGAAAGTAGCACATCACAGAAAGAAGTTCCCGTGATGCCTACACCATCCGGAGAGGAAGCAAATGATGATGATCATGAGACTTCAGATCAAGTTACTACTGAACTTCGTAGGTCGACCAGGGTACGTTCCGCACCAAAGTGGTACGGTAATCCAGTCCTGGAAGTTATGTTGTTAGACAACGGTGAACCTACGAACTATGAAGAAGCAATGATGAGCCTGGATTCCGACAAATGGCTTGGGGCCATGAAATCCGAGATAGGATTCATGTATGAGAACAAAGTATGGACTTTGGTGGACTTGCCCGATGACCGACAGGCCATTAAGAATAAATGGATCTTTAAGAAGAAGACATACGCTGATGGTAATATCACCATCTATAAAGCTCGACTTATCGCAAAGGGTTTCCGACAAGTTCAAGGGGTTGACTACGATGAGACTTTCTCACCCGTAGCGATGCTTAAGTCTGTTAGAATTATGTTAGCAATTGCCGCATTTTATGATTATGAGATCTGGCACATGGACGTCAAAACAGCATTCCTTAACGGGTTTCTTAAGGAAGAGTTGTATATGATGCAACAAGAAGGTTTTGTCGATCCTAAGGATGCTAACAAAGTATGCAAGCTCCAGCGATCCATCTATGGACTGGTGCAAGCATCTCGGAGTTGGAATATACGCTTTGATGAGGTGATCAAAGCTTTTGGTTTTATACAAACTTACGGAGAAGCTTGTATTTACAAGAAAGTGAGTGGGAGCTCTGTAGTGTTTCTAATATTATATATGGATGACATATTGTTGATTGGAAATGATATAGAATTTCTGGAAAGCACAAATGGTTATTTGAACAAGAGTTTTTCAATGAAAGACCTCGGTGAAGCTGCTTGCATATTGGGCATCAAAATCTATAGAGATAGATCAAGACGCTTAATAGGACTTTCACAAAGCACATACCTTGACAAAGTTTTGAAGACGTTCAAAATGGACCAGTCAAAGAAAGGGTTCTTGCCTGTATTGCAAGGTGTGAAGTTGGGTAAGACTCAAAGCCCGACCACGGCAGAAGAAAGAGAAAGGATGAAAGTCATCCCCTATGCCTCGGCCATAGGCTCTATAATGTATGCCATGCTGTGTACCAGACCTGATGTGTGCCTTGCCATTAGTCTGGCAGGGAGGTACCAAAGTGATCCTGGAGTAGATCACTGGACAGCGGTCAAGAATATCCTTAAGTACCTGAAGAGGACTAAGGACATGTTTCTAGTTTATGAAGGTGACGAAGAGCTCGTCGGAAAGGGTTACGTCGATGCTAGCGTTGACACAGATCCGGATGACTCTAAGTCTCAAACTGGATACGTATTTATATTGAATGGTGGAGCAGTCAGTTGGTGCAGTTCCAAGCAAAGCGTCGTAGCGAGATCTACATGTGAAGCGGAATATATAGCTGCTTCGGAAGTAGCGCAAGGAGTCTGGATGAAGGAGTTCATATCCGATCTAGGAGTAATACCTAGTGCATCGGATCCAATGACTATCTTTTGTGACAACACTGGAGCAATTGCCATTGCCAAGGAGCCCAGGTTTCACAAGAAGACAAAGCACATCAAGCGCCGCTTCAACTCCATTCGTAATTACATTAAGGATGGAGACATAGAACTTTGCAAAGTACATACGGATCTGAATGTGGCAGACCCGTTGACTAAACCTCTTCCACGAGCTAAACATGATCAGCACCAGGACTCCATGGGTGTTAGATTCATTACAATGTAAACTAGATTATTGACTCTAGTGCAAGTGGAAGACTCTTGGAAATATGCCCTAGAGGCAATAATAAGTTGGTCATTATCATATTTCCTTGTTCATGATAAATGTTATTCATGCTAGATTTGTATTGACCACAAACTTAAATACATGTGTGAATACATAAACTACACCGTGTCCCTAGTAAGCCTCTACTAGACTAGCTCGTTGATCAAAGATGGTTATGGTTTCCTGACAATAGACATGAGTTGTCATTTGATAACGGGATCACATCATTAGGAGAATGATGTGATGGACAAGACCCAACCGTAAGCTTAGCATCAGATCGTTTAGTTATTGGATACAGCTTTCTTCATGTCAAGTATCAGTTCCTTAGACCATGAGATCATGCAACTCCCTGACACCGGAGGAATACTTAGTGTGTATCCAAATGTCACTTCGTAACTAGGTGATCATAAAGGTGCTCTACAGGTATCTCCGAAGGTGTTTGTTGGGTTGGCACGGAGCAAGACTGGGATTTGTCACTCCGTATGACGGAGAGATATCTCTGGCCCTCTCGGTAATACAACATCGTAAAGAGCTTGCAAGCAATGTGGCTAATGAGTTAGTCACGAGATCTTGTATTACGGAATGAGTAAAGAGACTTGCCGGGAACGAGATTGAACTAGGTATGGAGATACTGACGATCGAATCTTGGGCAAGTAACATATCGCTGGACAAAGGGAATTGCATACGGGATTAACCGAATCCTCGACATCGAGGTTCAACCGATAAAAGATCTTCGTGGAATATGTAGGAACCAATATGGGCATCCAGGTTCCACTATTGGTTATTGACCGAAGAGGTGTCTCGGTCATGTCTACATGATTCTCGAACCCGCAGGGTCCGCACGCTTAACGTTCGGTGATGCTAGACTAGTATTGGGATATGTGCGTTGGTGACCGAATGTTGTTCGGAGTTCCGGATGAGATCCCGGACGTCACGAGGAGCTCCAGAATGGTGCGGAGGTAAAGATTTATATATAGGAAGTCCTATTTTGGTAGCCGGAAAAGTTTCGGGTATTACCGGCAGTGTACCGGGAGTGCCGAAAGGGGTCCGGGGGTCCACCTGCCCCGGGGGGCCACATGGGCTGTAGGGGGTGCGCCTTGGCCTATATGGGCCAGGGGCACCAGCCCTAAGAGTCCCATGCGCCAAGGAGAGGTGGAGGAGGAAGAGTCCTAAGGGGGGAAGGCACCCCCCTAGGTGCCTTGGGGAGGAAGGAAACCTCCCTAGGCCGGCGCGCCCTCCTTGGAGGAGGGGCTAGGGCTGCGCCCTAGACCTCCCCCTTGCCTCCTATATATAGTGGGGGAGAGGGAGGGGCTGGACACACCAATTCCCACGCCTCGGTGGCAGCCCTACCTCTCCCATAACTCCGTTTTCTCCTCAGATTGGTTCCGGCAGTGTTTGGCGAAGCCCTGCCGGCACTGCACCACCACCATCTCCATCACGCCGTCGTGCTGGTTGAGATCCCATCTACTTCTCCTCTCTTGCTTGCTGGATCAAGAAGGAGGAGACGTCACCGAGCCGCACGTGTGCTGAACGCGGAGGTGCCGTCCGTTCGGTACTTCATCGGATTGGATCGTGAAGAGTACGACTACATCAACCGCGTTATATACGCTTCTGCTTCCGATCTACAAGGGTATGTAGACACACTCCCCTCTCGTTGCTATGCTTCTCATAGATAGATCTTGGGTGATTCGTAGGAATTTTTTTGATTTTCCTGCTTCGTTCCCCATCAAGCAGGTGGTGGTCCCGGCGGCCGTAGGTGGGGTGGCGGCCACTGTGGTCGGCACCAGCTGCCTTTGGGTAGCGATGGTGGAGCGTGTGGTGGGTGGCGTGTGCACACCAACAGTGCCGGCACACGGACTCAACGCTCCCGGGGACTGCACCGCCGTCGCGGTGCATCCTCCCAGCTGGAGCTGTCCTCTTGCGGAGTGGCTGAGAGACGATGACGGACCGGTGCCATTAGCGGTAGTGGGAGAAGTAGGCGAGCTAAGCTACGGGGTGGGAGGGCCTTGGGGATGAATGTGATGCGTGAGTCGCCGGTCGTGGAGGTTTATATAGCTGGCCGGTAAGGATTGGGGTTTTGGGGGATTTCGCCGAGCCGGGCAGGAAGCTTGCCCGGTTGCATGCAGGAACCTGCGCGGTTGCGCGGGAACGGGATCACCGACAATTCATTGGCGCCTGTTCGAGCTGACGCGTGGCCAAACAAGACGCATGTGCAGTGCTCAAGCATGCACTGGAATCCTCCAGCGGAAACACAGTGACAAGCGTGCGAGAGGAGGACGGAATGACGCGTAGGCAAACGGTTATTAATTAATTTTTTTATGATTTTATTACCTAGCAAACGGCCGTTCTACACACCGTCGTGCACGATTTATCACCCATAGAACCGTGTGAGATGTGAAATGCAACGTCGTCTCCCAAGGATGCTGCCCGCTCGCATCCGCCGGCTAGTAGACGGCCATTCCCTGCGTGGTCAACTGCTCTATGCATGTGGTTGCTCGCGGTTGAGGCGGCCGCGACGCAGTCTGCTCGCCTCCTCCGCGCGCTCTGCTCTCGCACCCCTCCACGCGCACTGCCCGTGGTTGGGGCGCCATATGCATGCAGTTGCGCCGCGCGCGGCACCACCATGCAGTTACGTGCGGCACGATGCAGTTACGCACTACAAAAACTGCCTTGCGGACTTGCCGATACTCCAGGACATCCGTCTCCCATTTATTCCCGCGACCATTTAACCGTATTTCTTCAACCTTTCGATCATGCCTCACAACACAAGACGCACACCCACGACGACACATATAGAGGAGATCACCAGCTGCTCCAATGGCGCTCCCAACAGCTGACGACGAGGAGTTCATCCTAAGTTCCGAAGCGGAGACCAACTGAAGGCTGACGGACCTCTCAGTGGTGTACACCAACGATCTGCACTGGGTGGAGAACTCCATCAAGTGGTCGGATTCGACCTCGAGTCCATCAGCGGTCGTGTCGGGTATGATCAGAAGGTCGTCGTGCCTAGTTGTGCATGCGCCATCACATCCTCGTCTACCACTACTGCCTAGCCAGAAGGCCTTGCAAACGTTTCGCCAGGTTTGTTAATAGCCCCGACTACAGTTTTGCTACGGTGGACACCACCAACAATGTGAAGGTGCTCAAGACTTCGGACATCGCTTTCCAGAAGCTTGTCGCAGAAGGACTCCCTGGTTGACCTCGCGGAGGCCATCATCGACCCCTACTACAACGACATGAAGGATGCCTACAACAAGAACAAGCTTGCCTGGCACCTGCCCTGGGTGGAGAAACTGGACAAAGATCACGTCAAGTACGTGGCCAAGGACGCGTACACAAGCTAAGAGATGTACATGCAAATCATTGACATGGGGAGTGCCTCCTATACCCTAAGACGGCAAGGGATCGATCCGCAAACAAAGTAGTACTGGTAAGCGTCACAAGAAAAAGTAGATGATTTGAGGATTGTTTCTCCTAATTTATTATGCATGTAATTGTTCATTAAGGTGTGCAAATGTGATGTGCAGTTAGTTATGTAATTGGATATTTAAGTTGGTTATGCAATCATGTTACTATAAATATATATGTTGTTGTTCTGTAGACAGAGCATAGATGTTGTGCAGATAGAGCAAATCACAGCGCAAATGATTAAACTAAGGAACACATCTGTGATGATTTCAACAATCGCAGACAATTGTTTACTAACAGTCGTTTTCCCATAACGCACATAGCTTATTAGCACAAATCATCTATGTTATTTTCGGTCTTCCCATACAATTCTGATTACTGTTCTGTTTGCCATGTATCACACACATCTTGTTGTGGCGAATCGTTTGTGTTATTTTGGCACATCGCAATCAGTTCATCCAAACGTAATGTATACCGTGTATGTTGGGATCTATGGTAGGTTGTGTCAACTGCAGATTAAAATTTCCTACCCGCAGAACATCCAGGAACATGCTACCAGAGATGGATTACAGATCGTTACCAATAGACGCGCAGTGTCGTGCAGCGGAAGTAGAGTTGAGGCAGCGCGTTTCCGAAGTCGTCTCCTCCTAGTCGATCTCCCACGTAGCTGATCGGATCTCACGAACAGGTTCGCCGGAGCGGCGCAAGTGCACCGCCTCTAACGGTATCCACGCGTGCAGGAGGAACGTCATGCGGCGGACTACTAGGTCCGACCACACAACCGGCGGCGAGTGGAGGTGGTTAGTTGCAACACATGCAAAGCCCTAATGATGGCGTCGAGGCGATTAACCCTAAACAGTGTACCGTACCTCCACTATATATAGGCATCCATCGCGGGCTCAACACTTGGGCCCCGCATGGACCCTAAAGCCCAAAGTCTACTCGGTCACGATCCAAGTCCAGCTCGGATCACATCCGACCAGTGTCCTCGGATCCAACTGCTACTTGTGAGCTGCGTTGGGATTTCCCCGAAGAGGAGGGGATGATGCAGTACAGTAGAGATAAGTATTTCCCTCAGTTATGAAACCAAGGTTATCAATCCAGTAGGAGAATCACGCAACAACTCGTTAGCAGTACCTGCACACAAAATAACAAATCCTCGCACCCAACGCGAACAAGGGGTTGTCAATCCCTTGGCGGTTAATTGCAAGATTAAATTGTATGGTGATAGATAGATAGATCGAACAAAAATACAAAATAAAATAAATAAAGTAAAATTGCAGCAAGGTATTTTTGGGATTTTTAATATAAGATAAAAGTAGACCCGGGGGCCATAGTTTTCACTAGAGGCTTCTCTCTTGAAAATAGCATACGGTGAGTAAACAAATTACTGTTGGGCAATTGATAGAAAAGCAAATAATCATGACGATATCCAAGGCAATGGTCATGTATATAGGCATCACGTCCGAGACAAGTAGACCGAAACGATTCTGCATCTACTACTATTACTCCACACATCGACCGCTATCCAGCATGCATCTAGAGTATTAAGTTCATAAAGAACGGAGTAACGCCTTAAGCAAGATGAAAATGATGTAGACAAAGTAAACTCACGCATGAATAAACCCCATCTTTTTTACCCTTAATAGCAACGATACATACGTGTCATGTCCCTTTCTGTCACTGGGATTGAGCACCGCAAGATCGAACCCATTACAAAGCACCTCTCCCATTGCAAGATAAATCAATCTAGTTGGCCAAACCAAATCAATAGATCGAAGAGAAATACGAAGCTATAACAATCATGCATAAAAGAGTTCAGAGAAAACTCAAATAATATTCATGGATAATCTGATCATAAACTCACAATTCATCGGATCCCAACAAACACACCGCAAAAAGTGATTACATCGGATAGAACTCCAAGAACATCGAGGAGAACATTGTATGGAAGATCAAAAAGAGAGAAGAAGCCATCTAGCTACTAACTATGGACCCGAAGGTCTGTGGTAAACTACTCACGCATCATTAGAAGGGCAGCAAGGTTGATGGAGAGCCCCTCTGTGATCGAATCCCCCTTCGGCAGAGTGCCGGAAAAGGCCTCCAGATGGGATCTCTCGAGAACAGGAACTTGCGGCGGCGGAAAAAGTATTTCGTGGACTCCTCTTTTGGTTTCCCGATTTTAGAGTATTTATAGAGGTGGAATTAGGTCAAACGGAGCAGAGGTGGGCCCACGAGGCACCAGGGCGCGCCACCCCCTAGGGCGCGCCCTGGTGGCTCGTGGCCACCTCCTCTGTCTTCTGGCCCTCTCCCGAAGCTTCTAGTGTCTCTTATGTCCAGAAAAAAAATCTCCAAAAAGTTTCGTGGCATTTGGACTTCGTTTGGTACTGATATTCTGAAAAACCAAAAACAGGCAAAAAACAGCAACTAGCACTGGGCACTAAGTTAATAGGTTAGTCCCAAAAAAATGATATATAATTGCTTGTAAATGTATATAAAACATCCAAGATTGATACTATAATAGCATGGAACAATCAAAACTTATAGATACGTTGGAGACGTATCAAGCATCCTCAAGCTTAATTCCTGCTCGTCCTCGAGTAGGTAAATGATAAAAACATAATTTTTGATGTGGAATGCTACCTATCATATTCATCACATACTCTTTTCATTTATAGCATGGACATTTGGACTTGAATGATTCAAAGCAATAGTCTATAGTTTGACATGAAGACATAAATACTCAAGCATACTAACAAGCAACCATGCCTTTCAAAATATCAACGCTAAAGAAAGCTATCCCTAGCCCATTATGCTCAATCATTGATCCATTCATGAAACACACTCAATATTAGCTACACACAATGCACAAGTATGACAATAGTGCTCTCTAGTTGGTGCTTTATAAGAGAAGATGGAGACTCAAAATAAAAATAAAAATTGCATAAAAGTAAATAGATAGGCCCTTCGCAGAGGGAAGCAGAGATTTGCAGAGGTGCCAGAGCTCAAAGATTAAATTAGAGATATAAAATTATTTTGAGAGGCATGCTTTTCCTGTCAACGAAAACGACCGAGAATTCCCAATATCTTCCATGCTAGACACATTATAGGCGGTTCCCAAACAGAAAATAAAGTTTATTTCCTTTCCACCATTCTTTCACAATCCATGGCTAGTCGTATCCACGGGTGCCTTCCATACCAACACTTTCCAAGGAATTTATTATTATCAACATATTAATTTTTTTCATTTCGGGACTGGGCATCCCTATTACCTGCCACTCTCTCGTGCAATGACAAGTGAATAAACACTCATCGTGAGAATAACACACCTAGCATGGAAAATATTGGCCACCCCCTGCCGCTTCATGAGCGGTACGGGCACACAAAACGGAAAATTACTTTGAAAATTAGAGTTGGCACATGCAAATTTACTTGGAATGGCATGGAAATACCGCATATAGGTAGGTATGGTGGACTCATTTGGCACAACTTGGGTTTAAGGAGTTGGATGCACAAGCAGTATTCCCGCTTAGTACAAAAGGAAGGCTAGCAAATAGATTGAGAAGCGACCAACCAAAAACCGAAAACGGTCATAAACATGCATTGAACATAACTAACACCGAATAATGCACCATAAGTAGGATATAATTTCGTTGCATAACTATTGACTTTATGTGCATGCATAGGGAATCACAAACCTTACACCAATATTCTTACTAAATCACAATTACTCACTAACATGACTCACATATTATCATCTCCATATCGCAAAACTATTGCAAGGAATCAAACTTATCATATCCAATGATCTTTCATGAAAGTTTTTATTATATCCCTCTTGAATATTCATCACTTTGGGACCAAATTCATATAATGTGCAAATTACCATTACTATTATCAACTCTCAAAAAGATATAAGTGAAGCATGAGAGTGCAAATATTTCTTCAAAATTTAATCTTTATCAACTCTCAAAATAATATAAGTGAAGCATGAGAGTTCAAATATTTCTTCAAAATATAGCCACCGCCGTGCTCAAAAAGATTTAAGTGAAGCACTAGAGCAACTGCCTAGCTCAAAAGATTTAAGTGAAGCACATAGAGTATTCTAATAAATCATGATAAACGTGTGGCTCTCTCAAATAGTTGTGTCCAGCAAAGATGATTGTGAGAAACTAAAAAGCAAACAAAGCAAAGACTCATATAATACACGACGCTCCAAGTAAAACACATATCATGTGACGAATAAAAATATAGCTCCAAGTAAAATTATCGATAGTTGGTAGAAGAAAGAGGGGATGCCTTCCAGGGCATCCCCAAGCTTAGATGCTTGAGTCTTCCTTGAATATTACCTTGGGGTGCCTTGGGCATCCCCAAGCTTAGGCTCTTGCCACTCCTTATTCCTTCATCCATCGTGATCTCACCCAAAACTTGAAAACTTCAATCACACAAAACTCAAGAAAACCTTCGTGAGATCCGTTAGTATAACAAACAAATCACTACTTTAAGTACTGTTGCAAACCCATTCATATTTTATTTTTGCATTATACCTACTGTATTATAACTTCTCCATGGCTTATAGCCCCCGATACAATCCATAGTTTCATCAAAACAAGCAAAACAATGCATCAAAAACAGAACAGTCTGTAGAGATCTATTTAAAAGCCATACTTCTGTAACTCTAAAAATTCTGAGAAATTAGTACAACGTGGGAAATTCCTATACTAATACTGTGTAAAAATTTCATATTTTTCTGATGCTCCAGTACAGAATTAAAATTCCAGTACTGGACGCAAAACTTTTTGTTTTCCAAACAGCATCAATTATACTATCTTCCAAATCATCCCAAAGGCATTACTTGGCACAAACACTAATTAAAACATAAAAACACAATCATAACAGTAGCATAATTGTGTAAACACACAAGAACAGAAAGAAAAAGCAAAAATTTATTTTATTCATTGGGTTGCGTCCCAACAAGCGCTATTGTTTTATGCCCCTAGCTAGGCATGATGCATAGTTTCAAGTATTATCATCTTTCAAGTTGATTCCATAAGTGGCTCTCATAATGGATTCATATGGTGCTTTAATTCTTTTCCTAGGGAAGTGTTCCATCCCTTTCTTTAGTGGAAATTGAAATCTTATATTACCTTCTTTCATATCAATAATAGCACCAATAGTTCGAAGAAAAGGCCTACCAAGTATTATGGGGCAAGAAGGATTGCATTCAATGTCAAGTACAATAAAGTCCACGGGCACATAATTTCTATTTGCAAGAATAAGCACATCATTTATTCTTCCCAATGGCTTTTTAATAGTGGAATCCGCAAGATGCAAATTAAGAGAACATTCATCTATATTGGTAAAACCTAGCACATCACATAGAGATTTTGGAATTGTGGAAACGCTAGCACCCAAATCACATAAAGCATTGCACTCATAATTTTTAATTTTAACTTTAATGGCGGGTTCCCACTCATCATATAATTTTCTAGGAATTGAAATTTCTAGTTCTAGCTTTTCTTCTAACGCTTTCATCATTGCTTCTACGATGTGTTTAGTAAAAGCCTTGTTTTGTTCATAGGCGTTGGGTGAATTTAGCATGGATTGTAACAAATAAATACACTCAATCAAAGAACAACTATCATAATTAAAGTCTTTGTAATCCAAGAGAGTGGGCACATCGCTAGTTAAAGTTTTTACCTCTCCAAACCCACTTTTGTCAAAAAAAATTATCAAGATTTTCACCCTCCAAATTATGGGGACGCCTTCTAGCTAAAGTTGAATCTTCTCCAGTCCCCTTTTCATCAAGTTTTATATTGCTAAACAAGGAATCAATAGATGAAACACCAATCATTTTAATATCCTCATCATTACTACGATAGAAACCGGGAGGAATCGCTTTTTCTAAAAATTCTCGTTTAGCTTTTAGCATAGCGGTTCTCTTCTTACTCTCATCCATGGAGACATATAAAGCTTTAATTGATTCATTAATATCAATTTTGGGTGGCAAAATTTTAGTCTTAAGATTTTCCACATCATGAATAATTCTATCAATGCTCCTAGACATATCATCAAGTTTACTTAATTTTTCTTCTATCATAGTGTTGAAAACCTTTTGAGCATTAATAAATTCTTTAATATTACTTTCAAGATCAGAGGGCATCCTATTATTATTATTATTATTATTATTATTATTATTATTATTATTATTATTATAAGGATTACCATAGGAATTACCATAATTATTAGAGGAATTTCCAAGAAACGGCCTAGGATTAAAATTACCTCTATAAGCATTACTATTAAAATTGTTTCGCGAGACAAAATTCACATCTACGGGATCAATAGTTTGCTCAATCACGGTGGATAAAGGCACATCATTTGGATCAATAGGAGTATTTTTGCTAGAAACCAATTTCATAAGCGCAACAACTTTATCACTCAAAGTACTAATTTCTTCAACAGAATTCACCTTTTTACTAATAGGAACTCTTTCAATATGCCATTGTGAATAATTTGCCATAATATTATCAAGCAATTTAGTAGCTTCTCCCAATGTAATCTCCATAAAAGTACCACCCGCGGCGGAATCTAAAAGATTTCTAGAAACAAAATTTAATCTCGCATAATTTTTTTGTATGATCATCCACAAATTTAAACCATGAGTAGGGCAATTTCTTATCATTAATTTCATCGTTTCCCAAGATTGGGAAACATGTTCATGATCAAGTTGCTTGAAATTCATAATTTGATTTCTAAGGAAAATAATTTTCGCGGGAGGAGAATACTTGGTAATAAAAGCATCTTTACACCTATCCCAAGAATCGATACTATTTCGTGGTAAAGATGAAAACCAATTTTTTGCACGATCCCTCAATGAGAATGGGAATAATTTTAATTTCACAATATCATTATCCACATCTTTTTTCTTTTGCATATCACACAATTCTACGAAAGTGTTAAGATGGGATGCAGCATCTTTATTAGGACTACCAGAAAATTGTTCTTTCATAACAAGATTTAGCAAAGCGGCATTAATATCATAAGTCTCCGCACTAGCGGCGGGAGGAGCAATCGGAGTACTAATAAAATCATTATTTTTAGTATGAGAAAAATCACACAATTTTGTATTTTCTTGAGACATCGTGGCTACGCAAACAAGATAACAAGCAAGCAAATAAGCAAACAAGAAAAAGGCAAACGGAAAATATTTTTGTATTTTTGTAAAAACTTTTTAGAAGTGGGAGAGATGAAAATGAGAGGCAAAGGCAAATAAAATAAATGCAAGGAGATGAAAGTTTATGAGTAAGTACTTGATAGATGTTGATGATGTCTCCCTGGCAACGGTGCCAGAAATTCTTCCTGCTACTTGTGAACTGCGTTGGGATTTCCCCGAAGAGGAGGGGATGATGCAGTAGAGTAGAGATAAGTATTTCCCTCAATTATGAAACCAAGGTTATCAATCCAGTAGGAGAATCACGCAACAACTCGTTAGCAGTACCTGCACACAAAATAACAAATCCTCGCACCCAACGCGAACAAGGGGTTGTCAATCCCTTGGTGGTTAATTGTAAGATTAAATTGTATGGTGATAGATAGAAAGATCGAACAAAAATACAAAATAAAATAAATAAAGTAAAATTGCAGCAAGGTATTTTTGGGATTTTTAATATAAGATAAAAGTAGACCCGGGGGCCATAGTTTTCACTAGAGGCTTCTCTCTTGAAAATAGCATACGGTGAGTAAACAAATTACTGTTGGGCAATTGATAGAAAAGCAAATAATCATGACGATATCCAAGGCAATGGTCATGTATATAGGCATCACGTCCGAGACAAGTAGACCGAAACGATTCTGCATCTACTACTATTACTCCACACATCGACCGCTATCCAGCATGCATCTAGAGTATTAAGTTCATAAAGAACGGAGTAACGCCTTAAGCAAGATGACATGATGTAGACAAAGTAAACTCACGCATGAATAAACCCCATCTTTTTACCCTTAATAGCAACGATACATACGTGTCATGTCCCTTTCTGTCACTGGGATTGAGCACCGCAAGATCGAACCCATTACAAAGCACCTCTCCCATTGCAAGATAAATCAATCTAGTTGGCCAAACCAAATCAATAGATCGGAGAGAAATACGAAGCTATAACAATCATGCATAAAAGAGTTCAGAGAAAACTCAAATAATATTCATGGATAATTTGATCATAAACTCACAATTCATCGGATCCCAACAAACACACCGCAAAAAGTGATTACATCGGATAGAACTCCAAGAACATCGAGGAGAACATTGTATTGAAGATCAAAAAGAGAGAAGAAGCCATCTAGCTACTAGCTATGGACCCGAAGGTCTGTGGTAAACTACTCACGCATCATCGGAAGGGCAGCAAGGTTGATGGAGAGCCCCTCCGTGATCGAATCCCCCTCCGGTAGAGTGCCAGAAAAGGCCTCCAGATGGATCTCTCGAGAACAGGAACTTGCGGTGGCGGAACAAATATTTCGTGGACTCCTCTGTTGGTTTCCCGATTTTAGAGTATTTATAGAGGTGGAATTAGGTCAAACGGAGCAGAGGTGGGCCCACGAGGCACCAGGGCGCGCCACCCCCTGGGGCGCGCCCTGCTGGCTCGTGGCCACCTCCTCTGTCTTCTGGCCCTCTCCCGAAGCTTCTAGTGTCTATTATGTCCAGAAAAAAATCTGCAAAAAATTTCGTGGCATTTGGACTTCGTTTGGTACTGATATTCTGAAAAACCAAAAACTGGCAAAAAAAAGCAACTGGCACTGGGCACTAAGTTAATAGGTTAGTCCCAAAAAAATGATATATAATTGCTTGTAAATGTATATAAAACATCCAAAATAGATACTATAATAGCATGGAACAAGCACAAATTATAGATACGTTGGAGACGTATCACCGACCTCGTAGGTTCCTTCCCTTAAGCGCGCGACCCCTTAGGTTCAAGTCGGCTTGGTCGCAGGTCGGATCATCTCCGACCTGCTCGGTTGGTAGCGGCTTCTAGCAAGGCGTGCCTACCACCAAGTAGACAATGAAGCTGGTTTGGCGAACCTGTACATCACACTTCTGTTCCCTTTGCCACACGATATATGTTGTCGGGCTCAAGGTGAGTCTGTCATCCTTGTGCTAGCCCGACCTCTTTCTCATTCAAGTGATGCCGACCACAAACCGGATTATCTCATAATCTTTGTCGCATGGACATGCTTATCTTGGTTGGATCACACGAGGGGCCTATAGTATATCTCTCCTGATCGGAGGGGCAAATCCCATCTTGCTCGACCATGTCTCGCAGCATGGGTCTGGACAAGCCCGAAACCTACCTTTATAACTACCCAGTTACGGAGTAGTGTTTGGTCGGCCCAAAGCTGGTCTGTCACCGTCCCGAGTACATGCGCCAGCTCAGGTCTTAGGACATAAACCTTATGTTGCACTAGGGACTCACAGATGACATATCGCTGCGTCGCATAGTTGGGTCTGTCCGACTCGGACCTTATCTGGACTCGGATCCGACTATGTCGAATCCGACCAGATCCTTCCGGGTCCATATTATCCGGCTAGCATCCAATGCTCCATGGCTAGTGAGACCGAGCCATCTACCGTGTCATATGCTAGTCTAGTTGGTTGCGCGTCCACACAATCCTTTCGACTAGGGACCTTTTAGTACAGTCATCATACAATGCATAGTCCCACAAACAAGTCACATACTTGTTGATATACATCATTGATAATGTCCAAGGACTATCTTTATTCATAAACACATAGGAAATATCATCATACATGATTGCCTCTAGGGCATCTCTCCAACAGTGTATCGCACAGATCTCGTTGTGGGGAATCGTTTGTGTTATTTTGGCTCATCGCAAATAGTTCATCTGGATGAACTGTATGTTGTGTATCGCACACACAACTCTTTTCTGAATCGTGCTTGATAGATCAACCATCGCACACATTTCATTTTCTTTGAGACGATTTTATATTTTACTGTTTGTGATGCATGCATTGCACATAGTTCGGTCGAATGGTGTGCGATAGATGTGTTGTCTTAGGCCCAATCTGCATTAGTGATTGGTTTGAGTTGCCTGTGATTATGTTACTGTCCTTTGGTGCCCATCATATGAGTGCGCGTGTGGATCACACCATAGGGTTAGTTGTATGTTGATAGGACTATGCATATGGGGGCGAGTGACTGCAAACTCACCGGACCATGGAAATTAATAGAGAGAAGTCCACATTTCAACCCTGAACTAACCTCTTAGTTTAATTTACAACCCTGAACTTCGAAATAGGTTGAAATACACCT
Source organism: Elymus sibiricus (assembly GCA_039707655.1). Classification (NCBI taxonomy): domain Eukaryota; kingdom Viridiplantae; phylum Streptophyta; class Magnoliopsida; order Poales; family Poaceae; genus Elymus; species Elymus sibiricus. Next base: position 470,600,196 of record CM077666.1, read on the forward strand.
CAAATTAACCGCAAGGTCCAAAACTCAACCCTGGTCTTTGTTTTGCGGCAGTCAAGCTGTTTTGACCGTGGTCAATGCTGACTGGGCAGCGCCACATCAGCAGTTAATGCTGGCTGGGAGGAGAGGAAAAAGTGGCTCATTCTATCTGTCTCTCGCCGCGGCCGCCGCCTTGCCCGCCACCCCTGTCTCCGCCCGCTGCACGCACACATGCTGCGGAACTGGAGCACGCACGCAAGCAAGCTTTTGGCTCGAAGCGTGCGGTCAGGAGCTTGCACACACGAGACGCAGCACCGCTTCGCTCCTAGAACACGGCAGTAGCGAGTGAGCACGGCGGCATCAAGCAAGCACGGCAGCATGCCAGAACACACAAACACACGTGCGCGCTGCGCGCACACCACGCCCTCGCCGAGCTCGCCTCCGTGCGCCTCGACGGCACGCGCGCACACACCCACGGCCGCGTACACCAGCACACAAACGCGCACACCTCCGGACGGCAACCTGGACGCGGGAGAGCTCACCGCGAGCCGCGAGCAAGATGTTGGTAGGAGACGGGAAGCTCACCGCGAGCCGGGCGCCTCACAACGCTCCGTGCTCTGTGCCGCCGTAGTGCTGCATCCAACTCCGACGAGCAATTGCTGCCGAAGGAGACGGCAATCGGTGCCTCCAACTACCATGTCATGGTCACCTCGCCGCCGCGAACCAACCCGGCCACCCCATGGAAAAGGCAACCAGGGGAACGCCGATCCCGACCACAACCGTACTGCCCCGTTGTCTTCGTCGACTCTGGCGAGCCCTCATGGACGGGATCTCTGCGCGTGGTAATGACCTCGACGAGCCTGCGGACAAGCCCATCTTCCGGTTCTGGCTGAAGGGCGCCGTCGAGCCCGTACTGCGTCCCATGCTCGCCGTTGACTTCGCCACCTAGCTGCTTCGCGCTCGCGATGCTGGGGTGGCTTTGCTGCGTGGCCGGGGGAGGGACGTTGGGTGATGGTCGCCTGGAAGTGATCAGGGGAGGGGCGCCTCGCGAGCTCGGGACGGCAGCAACAGCAAGACCGGCTCCAGTAGGCGTCGGCATCCGGTACCATGGTCGAGAGAGAGGTGTTTTTTTTTCTTCTTTTTTTTCCTGGGTGCTTAGTCAGCGGTCAATGTGGTCAAAACTACTTGACTATGTCAAAACCGAGACCAGGGTTGATATTTGCGCCACATTGTTAGTTCGGGGTGTATGCCGACCGGTTTTGAAATTCAGGGTTGAGTTTTAAACCGCGTGGTTAGCTTAGGGTTGAAATGTGGACTTCTCTCAAATTAATACATACGGTATTGAAGGGGAACCAATATATCTTAATGCTATGGTTGGGTTTTACCTTCATGAACTTGTTAGTAGTTGCGGATGCTTGCTAATAGTTTCAATCATAAATGCATAAAATTCGAAGTAAGGTATGGCATGCTAGCAGAGGCCTCTCCAACATCTAAACTTGCACTGATGACCGGTTGGCAACTTAGATGATTGCCTAGGGACAATTCCGCACACCATACCACCACTATTGCACACTCCTATTGTATTATATTATATCTTTACTTACGCAGAACCTAACATTTATAATTGAGTTTTCTAGTATCTTGCAAAGCTATCCTCTTTATACCCAAAGCGTAGTTTTGTTTTTTGTTTCTAGATTAAGCAAATGTTCTCAAATCACGTGGACCCGCCATTGCTCGCCACTTAAGAGGAAGTTGTGCGTGTGTTTCTCCAACTTAAAGAAAAAAGGAAATTAACCTCACCTTCATCTCAAAATAGAAAAACAATTCTCAAATCACATGGACACCACATCCATCTAAAAAAGACTAAAAAATATTTTTTGAAAAGAAAAGGAAAAAAATCTCACTTCCATCTTCCAAAAAATATCTCCAAAAAATATCAAAAACTTTCTCACTGCGGCCAACCAGCATGCGCCATGTGGCATAGCTGGCTGGCCGCCCTTTCATTCGGTCTTAATGCGTTTAATATCCCTACTATATGGGCGCAGCTGTTCTGCTCCCGAGCTCATGTGAGCTCGGGTGAACAGTAAATTCGAAAAAAATAGTAAAACAAATCAAAAAAATCTGATTTATTTTTGGTTAGAAACATTGATATTTTTTCCACATGCGTGCAAAATTTCATCACTAGATGACATTCGTGGAAAATGTGGCAAAAAAAACAAAATCGATGCTCCAAAAAGTCTGTTTTTTGTAGCATTTTGGAGCATCGATTTTGTTTTTTTTGCCACATTTTCCACGAATGTCATCTAGTGATGAAATTTTGCACGCATGTGGAAAAAACATCAATGTTTCTAACAAAAAAAAAATCAGATTTTTTTGATTTTTTTTACTATTTTTTTTCGATTTTACTGTTCACCCAAGCTCATGTGAGCTCGGGAGCAGAAGAGCACTTTCGCTACTATATACTCTATATTAGTGATGGTTGGAAGCACAAGTTGAAAGCACGTAGGCTAGTGCTAGTTGAAAGCACACGTTGGTGAGCACATGTTAGTGCTAGTTGGAAGCACACGTTAGTTCGTATTAGGTACACAGGTTAGTGCTAACTACAAGCACATATTATAAAAAGTGGTAAATACACCGGTGATGTTTAAACTTGCCACCAATGTTTACTTTAGTGCCTGAATTTGTAAAATACACCGAATTGATTCCAAAACTTGGCACGAGCATGCAAATACGATGCTAATCCCATTAGTATCCGTTATTTTGGTTAGCATGCACATGTGGTGTGCCAACATGGCGTGGGACCCGCTGAACAGGATGGATTGTATTGCATACTAGTATGTCTCTATGACCCATGGGTCCCACCTGTCAGCACGGATGGAAAATGACCGCTAAAAAATGGTGCATGCAGGGAATCGAACTGGGGATCTCGCGCCTACTGTGCTAGCCAACCACCATATCACTGATAATGTCTTTTTTCGAAATTGCAATCCTGGCCACTTTATTGCTTAAATTGTGCTTACATCATCAACCAACATGGAGATCATAGAAGTAGGGGGATCATCTGCCCCAAATGGAACTCTCCATATTACATTCTTTTGCCAACGTATGAGCTCCTAGGTTTGCTTCTCTAGGATAGTAGGAGTAAACAACCTTAACAAAAGAGCTAGCTTGCACACAAATAACCTCATAGATTGGAACCGCAGCCGACGCTGTGAATCCGCCATTGCTGAGCGTGGTTACAACCTCCATACAATCAGATTGGATCATCAAATTTTGACATCCCATTTGATTAACACGTATGTAGTTTAAGAAAATTTATTATATCATTTAAAAATATTCAAAAATATGCAAAGTTTAAAATTTAAAATGTTTTTACAAATATTCACTGCTGTCAATAATTTAATTATATGCAATTATGAAGATACGACATGAGTGAAAGTTCCACACAAGTGAATAGTAATAAAAATGTTTCTCTTCATAATTTTGTATAATTTAAATATAAGCCAAGAGTGTATTTTTTTCATTTACCAACCAATTTAAATGTTTTTATAATTGTTTTTGAATTTACTAAACAATTTAAGTTTTTTATTACTAAACACTTTAAATATAATCCACATGTAAATAAGTGAATATTTTTTGAAATTACATGATTTTTTAAAATAAGTTATTTTATTTTATGTATAATATTTGTAAAGCACGAATATTTGAAATGTATTTTTATTACTGTGATTATAATCTACAAATCTTTTACAAATTTCTAAAAAAATACTAACATGTGCAAAATGGGCTGCATTGGCCGCAGCCTGTTAAAATCCACGAACCTGTTTCCTTATAGAATAATAAGGTCAATTTATCTTTAATAGTGACGGGAGGAAGAGTGGCGGAGTCGCCAGCACAATTTGTTGGCAGGCCCGAGGTCGATGGTTCGATTCCCTGTGGGATATGCTATGCAAGTCATCCTGTTCAGTGCGTCCCACGTCGTGCTGGCACACCACATGTGCATGTTATCCAAAATACGGTGTCACGTCATCATATTTTACTTCTACTAATGGGATTAACACTGTATTTACACGCTCGTGCCAAGTTTTGGAACCAGTTCGGTGTATTTTTTAAGTTCGGGCACTAAAGTGAACATCGGTGGCAAGTTTAAGCAGCCCTTGTGTTATTAAATCTTATAAAAAAGAGTTTGTCAGAATCTATCAACATGCGATCTAGTTTTAAAAATCTCAATGTGAGAAACGCATCGATAAAAACGGTTTCTAATTGGGCATGCAGTTTAAATATCATTTCATTTTGGATCTTAAAAAAACATGACCAAACCCGACGCAAAGTGCGACACCAGCCAAACGCGGTAAACGTTGGTACTTGGTATCTGATATATCTTTTTCTCGAATACACACGAGTGTGCGTACTATATATTAAAGAAGAAGTGGGGGTAAAGAGCCCCACCACGTCGGTGATTACAACATACAATTGCGTAACCCCAACTCCACCCAAACACAGCCTATGCTAACTACTCACAGCATTTCCACCCACTAGCTCCACCAGGAGGGCGGCAAAGTCGCTTCTAAGCAGGCCCGCCGCCATCCATGCTCTCCCCTCAACCTCAATTCTCCTAGTTACATACCCGAGCGAGGGGGTAGCACCGTCGAACACAATACTGTTCCGATGCTTCCACAGTTCCCACATTACAAGAATTATAATCGCTCTAGTGTCCTTGCTGCGCCGGTTGTTGTCCTGCTTATCATTACACCATTCCACCAAGGTCGACCCATTTGTCGGTATCCACGTCGGTTTGTTCATCGCGAGGCATAATCTGGTCCAAACTTCCCTTGCAAAAACGCACTGTAGTAGGATGTGCTCGATAGTCTCCGCTTCCTGGTCACAGAACGGGCATTTTTCCTGGTGGTCTAGGCCCCTCCGCGCGAGTCTCTCCGAGGTCCAGCACCTGTGGCGGAGCGCGAGCCATGCAAAAAACCGACATCTCAATGGTGCTTTCGACTTCCAAGTGAATTCAACAGCCGGTGCCACTTGTCTTCCCCAGAACCGTGCTTCATATGCCGAGCCTGTGGTGTACTGTCCACTCCTATCCCAAGCCCATCGAAACGAGTCCTCAACCTCTGGCTGGAGCTCCACCTCAGCTACTAAATCCCATATCCGCAGGTATTCCGTCAAGATTTGCTCTGTTACCTCCGGCCCCACGTCCGACGCCCATGCTCCGTTCACCATAGCCTGTTGGACCATGCGTGTGGCCCGAATTTGTTGCCTGGCCCGAGCGTACAAGGTAGGTGCCAGCTCCTCCAGTCGATGTCCCTGCAGCCACCTATCCTCCCAAAATAGAGCCGTGTTTCCATTTCTAATCTTTGTGCAAGTGGCGGCTTTGCAAATTTGCATTGACTCCTGTGGCACTGAAATGTCAAACTCCCTCCACGGCCTTGAGGGGTCGGTCCGTTTCAACCACGGCCACCTGGCCTGCATCGCCACATTCAACCATTTTAAGTTTGGAATGCCGAGCCCTCCGGCCCATCTTGGCGAGCATACATCCTCCCAGGCCACCGAGCACTATCCCCCATTTGCTTCCTCTTTCGCGCACCATAAGAAGCCTCTACAGATCTTGATCATTGCTCGGATCGTTTTCATCGGGATGTCCAAAGCCATCATCGTGTGTATAGGTATCGCACTGAGCACTGATTGCACCAGAACCATCCTGCCGCTCTTGGGCATGTTTGCGGCCTTCCATCGTGGCAGCCGTACAGCTAGCTGATCCACCAACCCGAATAGCTGGGCCACGGATTGCTTGCGAAGTGTAAGAGGGAGACCTAGATATTTGCACGGAAAGGCGCCCACCATGCAGTGTAGGGTCTGCGTTACTAGCTGCATGTCATCGGTGTTGCAGCAGATCGGCAGAGCTGCAGACTTGGCCAGGTTTACTCGTAGCCCGGAGCCTTCCCCAAATAGTTGAAGTAATGATGCGCAGGTACACAAGTCGGTAAGCTGTGGCTTGAGGAAAATCATGACGTCATCAACAAACATTGAGATTCTCTGGGACATGCCTCGTTGTGCTAGCGGTTCGAGGAGTCCATTTGCCGCTGCCATTTCAAACATTTTCTGCATCGGCTCTATGACTAGCAAGAATAGCATCGAGGAGAGGGAGTCACCCTGTCGGAGACCACAAGCGTTCAGAATGGGCTTGCCCGGAATGCCGTTAACCATTATTCTTGTTGATGAGTTGGCTAGCAGGCTACAGATCCATCCGAGCCATCTTCCACAAAAATCCATTGCTCGCATGACCTCGATGAGGAAGGGCCACTGTACGGAGTCGAAGGCCTTTGTTATGTCTAATTTGAGCAGCACCGTTGGTTCCTTGAGTGCGTGTAAACGTCGTGCCGTGCACTGGACCAGCATGAAATTGTCATGAATTGACCTCACCTTCACGAATGCACTCTGGTGTTTACCAATGAGCCCTGGAAGCTCCATTGGAAGTCTGTTTGCGAGGACCTTAACGAAGATTTTAATTGCTCCATGAACTAGACTGACAGGTCAGAAGTCCTTGATATCCAGTGCCCCTTCCATCTTAGGAAGGAAGGAGACAATGGCCTTGTTAATTGCTGGCAGCCCGCGCATGTCTCCACGGTAGAAGCAGTCCAGTGCTCTCATGAGGTCATCTTTAATTACTTCCCAGCAACTGGCGAAGAATCTGCCGGTGAATCCGTCTAGTCCCGGTGCCTTATCCATTGGCATCGCCTTGACTACCTTCTCTACCTCGTCAATGGTGAACTCCACTTCTAACTGTGTGGTATCCAAGGATGGTAACTGTAGTATGTCCAGGTTTATTGAGTGTGGCCTCTCCAGCGGCACACCCAACAAGTTTGTGTAATATGCGTCCACCATACTTGCAATCTCATCATGGCCAGTAGCAATCGACGTATTGTTCATCAAGGTTGACATCATATTCCTTCGTTATCTATGACACGCGCTTTGATGAAACAGCCGTGTATTACCGTCCCCCTTCTTAAGGTACAAAATCCGCGATCTTTGGCGAGCAATGGATCGTTCTAGCGAGCTTAGACCAAGCAACTTTCGCTTCAGCACTTTCCTTAGATCTCTTTCTTGCTCCGTTAACTCCCGATTGTCCATAGCTTTGTCCAAACGGAGGATGACTTCGAGGGCGATTGCAATCTGTAGTTTTACATTACCAATTCACCGGTCACTCCACTTCTTCATGCTCTTAGCCGTGGCCCTCAATTTTTGGTCCAGCACCACATATAGGTTACCTTCACTTGGGACGGACCCCCAAGCATTCACCACCGTATCCATGAAACCATCTGCTTTTGTCCAAAAAGCTTCAAATTTGAAGCGCTTCCCCATGCATAAATCCGCATTGAGGTCCAGCAAGAGTGGGCAATGATCAGAAATCGCAGTGCCAATTGCCGTGAGGCAGCATTTTGTATACATGTCCTCCCAAGATGGGGTGCAGAAGACATGATCTACCTTCTCCAGAGTTGCCCTAGCTCTCTCATTGGACCAAGTGTACCGCCTTCCATTGAGATACAACTCCTTCAGCTCCAGGATATTTAGTTTAGCACGGAAGCGCGCCAACATTCTTCGGTTGATTCTATCATTGCTTTTATCCTCCGGGTTTACCAATAGGTTGAAGTCACCTACAACCATCCACGGCCCAGCATGTAGGTCCCGAATGTCCACCAGTTCTTGCAAGAAATCCAACTTCTCCTGGTCAAGTTGTGGCCCGTAGACGCCCGTTAGCCACCACTGCGATCCCTCATTTGGCTTGACGAGGGCCGTGAGGGTATAAGTCATGTGATGCGGGTTAGATAAATTCACAACCGAAGTATCCCACGCCACCAGTATTCCACCACGTGTTCCCACGGCCGGCAAGTAAAAGAAGCTCTCGAATTTATTCCCAAGGCAATGCCTAACAACATCCACGGTTATGGTTTCCATCTGTCTCCTGCAAGCAGACGATACTCGGGCTCGCCGCTTGGACTACCTGCGACATTACATTCCTACGAGCCGGATTGTTTAATCCACGTACATTCCACACAAGTGTCTTGAATTGTTGGCAGTTCATTTTGTGAGCCCGCACTACAGAAACCACCAGACCAGCCACTAGTGGTGGCCTTCCACTGCGTCTCCCTCTGTGAAGAGTGGTAAGACCGCCGGCTCCCACCCAAATAAGGCCAGGATGGCACTGCGCGTGCATTTGCCGATCAAAGTCATTTACGTTGGTTCGCTTGTATACGGCCTGATTCAGTACTGGTGTCTTCGTACGCGATACACTGTAACTTGGTATGACATGGTCGTCAAGTATGAGACGTCTGTGATGACTTCATCAATTAAAGATTTGTCGATGCAGTACATTTACAGTGATGAGTGTGCACGTGTGTGAGTGCTCTATATTGTGTTTCAAAAATAATAATATGATAGGAACGTATACTTGCCTCGTCACCCTGTACCCCCCAGCCCGAAACGTACTTCCGTAGTTGGTTAGAGCATCTACAGCCGGGCGTCTGAAACCCGCCTCATACGCCCGGGTGGGCTGCCCGGTCACTGACCGGTCACGAAATTTCGATCCAGACGGGCTCCTTAAAGGGCCTCAAACGCCTGGGCTGACTGGCACCCCTCATATCCAGCTCAAATATGGGGTGGATGGGGGCGCCCGGGCACGCTCGCCACGTCGGACCCGACAGCCCTGTAGGAGATATGCCCTAGAGGCAATAATAAATGTTATTGATTATCTCCCTGTTCATAATTAGGTTTATGTTCCATGCTATAACTGCTATGGTTCTCGAGTCTACAATAACCACGAGGCTCGGAGGAAGACTCATATGCACGTGTGGAATAATAAACGGTAAAATGTATTCCTAGTCTGGCCTCTAAGACTAGCTCAAGTGTTGCATGATGGTTCTGTTTTCCTGATCATGGGCATGTCTATGCCAGCAACTTTGAGGGCACAATGTTAGAAGAACATTTGTGTTGAATCGACCCGAATTGATGTTATGCTATGAGATTCATTCGTCACTAGTTAATGGTTTATAACACAGAGATGGTTTACGTTTGCATGATTCCTTAGACCATGAGAGTATCGAGTTTCTTCATGCTTGCTTCATGAACTTTGGGTTTGTTAAACGTCATCCGTAAATGGGTGGCTATTACGGCGGCTTACGGGTTCATGGAAAAGTATGTCAAGTAACTTGATAGCTCAAGATTGGGATTTGCTCCTCCGACGATGGAGAGATATCTCTGGGCCCTCTCGGTGTTACGGTATCCATCATCGTCTGGCCAGACACTTTGTGATTTGATCACGGGGATGCCGGAACACGGGAACGAGACAAGAGAACAATACCGGTAACGAGGTAACTGGCATAGTGGACAAGTTGTTGATCCACGGGGATGCCAACATGTCTCACCTCGGGTATTTGTAACATATCGCGAAGCAACAGGAATAGCACACGGCAACTGGAGGTTCACTCGAATATTCATTCGTGTGGGTATAGGGGTCAATATGGGTGTCCACGGCTCCGATGTTGATCATTGATCGGAAGGGGTTCCGGATCATGTCTATGCTTCACCGAACCTGTAGGGTCACACGCTTAAGGGTCATCTATCTGCTGAATACTAGACGGGGAGTCTGAGAGAAAATCACCGAAAAAGTTTCGGACGAAACGGAAACGTTCCGGAGAGGATATCGGAATAGTTCCGGTGAAACTGAAAAGTTGTTTCAGGGTATTCCATAAAGTCAAATTGGTTTCGGCACATGCCTAGAAATTATTTGAAGGTACCAGAATTGTTCCGGTAACTTCTGAGATTTTTCAGAGACAAAAACCGGAAATGTTCCGGACTGCCGGAACCGCTTTAGTTGCTTTTCACAGATGAAAATCACTAAACCGAAAAGTTGTTTCGGAGTACACCATAAAGTCAAAATGGTTTCGGCACATGCCTGATAATTCTTGGAGGGTGCCAGAATCGTTCTGGAAACTTTCTGGAATTTTCCGGGATGAAAACCAGAAATGTTCCGGAGCTGCCGGAACCGCTTCAGATGCTTTTCGCAGATGAAAATCACTAAACCGGAATTGTTTCGGATCGCGTTGAAAATTATTTTAGTGGGTACTGGAAATGTTCTAAGCCCACATGAATATTTTCAGTTCGAACGGACGCTGAAATATGTCGTCGTGAATAGTGAAAGTGCTTTTTGGATTACTTTTTGGAAAGCCACCTTTTTGGGCTTTTGCTCCAAAATATCTTGGAGATGACATGGATGGATGTGGCTGAAATTTCAGCCCCTCCACCCCTCCTTCTCCTATAAATAGAGGTGGAGGGGGCAGCCCAAATCTGATCCCTTCTCACATACAAGTGCCATGCATGATCTGGCTTTCTCTCTCCCTCCCAGCGAAATAGTTTCGTAGAGCCGAAAGGCTGTCTAGGTTCCGGTGGGAACTAGTTCTGGACGGCGAAGCCCTGCCGGATAGATGACACCGTATGTGTGCAACTCTGTAGAGAGATCGTAGTTTCGGTCTTAGTTCGAGAGTGCCTCCCGAAGGGCTGTCCGAGTGACTGTCCGAGTTTCGATGGTCCTCCCGAAGGGCTGTCCGAGTTTCGATGGTCCTCCCGAAGGGCTGTCCGAGTGATTGTCCGAGTTTCGATGGTCCTCCTGAAGGGCTGTCCGTGACACCGTCCGAGGGACTGTCCGACCGCCTCCCGGAGGGCTGTCCGGGGGCGGATGAGGGTATACATCCTCGCGGTTGGGAGGTTGTAAATCCTAGCTGCGGGTATCTGTACCGCCGATCGTCATCGACTCTACTTCCGCTGCGCTACGAGTCGGTAACGAAACAGATCAAACCTTGTATGCAGTCTCCATAGTGATCCTGGGCTGGTACGTAGGTCGGAATTTTTTTGTTTTCTGCTGCGTTAACCAACAGTGGCATCAAGAGCCGTGCTATGCGTAGATGCAGGTTGCGATCTAGAATACATAGAGATGTATGGGTGTTGCACAATATAATTAGGTAGTAGATGAGTTCTATTACTGAAAATTATTTGTGCGGGTAGCAGATGAAATCTGTTACCCGATGTTCTTGTTGCTTCCCCTGAATTTGCGTAGTCCTGATCTTGACGGCATGGTGGAATCTCACAAAGTTCTGGCAATCCGCGATCCTTTCATGCTGCTCCTGAGTATGCTGATTGACAGATCAACGAAGTGCTAACAGTTCTTTGGGTTCCACCATAGTTAAAGAAAGATGGATGTTTCGCAGACGAAAGGGCAATGCAGATATGATCTGCACGGGGGTCACGCGTATGACGAAGTTTAGTATGGGGCTCGAGATTTTATTATCTCGTGTTTCATACACCCCGCAATGTTAATCTAGCGACTTGGATTAACATGCTTGATGATGGACGTTGGTAGCTTCGGTTTGTTTCGAAACCTTAGAAGCCACGTAAAACAAGTTTTTGCATGAACCGATTAGAGGCGTCTAACTTGGTTTTGCAGGATGGTTTGCATGTGCATATGATGTGGTATAGCAGTGCTCATATTAATTTGATTATGTATGAGATGACTATATGATGTAATTTGATTAACATGACCTGCGTGTCATGATTCGGCATGATGGCTGGAGCCATATGATTGCACTTTAATGACCTGCGTGTCAACCTTATGTAATGCACTTATTTTATCAGCTATAGAGATAGCAATATTATCTGGTGCATCGACAAGGTGGTGGCAATCTTCGCGAAGGTGAACACCGACGCGAATGCCGAAGACGAAGAAATACAAGACTTCTCCGTCAGAAAGGGCTATACCATATCATGCTATTATGAATTGCCTGAGATGTTTATCCCTTATGATGCACCCTTCTTGATTGCGCGGTAGTCGCTTTTTATTAGGGTGATCTCTCACAAAAATATCAAGTAGTTAGTGTTCTCCCAAGTGTAGCACCGTCACGGCATCTAACTTTTCGGGGTGCGCCGTGTCCACATGGGTACGAACGATTAGAGAAGTGTGAGGCGGGTGAGGTCAGACCTCGCAGCGAGATCACTTGGTTGTCTTGACATTCTGGCTTGATCGTCCTGAGCTTGGAACACGCCCATCGAAAGATGAACAGGAGTCACATAGAGATGTGATCGGCATGTTTGCCCACCAATTGAAATTCTCGTCATCAGTGATGTCCACATCAATGGCGTTGAATTGAAATGTGGATCTTGTATCACTCACAATCAATTATGAGAGATATTGATTTGAGTGGGAGCGCACTGTAGAATTAACTTGTTTAATTCTCAGTGCAATTAATTTTGAACACTGTCTAAGTGTGGTTTGCATAATAGTAGTAGAATAATGGCTCGCGTTTCCACCTTCCCTATTAAAATTGAATAGCTGTTGAATATCTGGTTAAAACTTTACGGTTGGTAACGTAATGTGAGGATTGTCCTCAAGAGTGCCGAGAAGGACTTTGTCCTATCGCATGCTTTCGGTATTCTCCCGCTAATGCTATGGATCATGTGACTCTCGTCCTTCGATCCGAAAGCTAGAATTCCTTTTCAGTCAAAGTGCAATATGTTTGCTTCCATGAGACCCGAACTTCGAAAGTTTGGATAGTTATGTGATATTCATGGAATCTGAAAATCATTTTCAGAGACAGACAAAGGCTAAAAGATATGAGATAGCCAAATCAATGTTTGTTTGCAAACTATTAGTAAAGGAGTTTACTATGCATTAGACTGATAAGAGAGGGATCCAGGAGAACGCCTGTCATATGATGAAAGGTGAATAAAACAACAACTTAAAGAGAAAGGAAGTGTCCGAAGGGTGTTAGTAAGACTTTCACGCCTAGGAAGTCCGGGGCTAACGCCACTCTTAAGTTGGATGCTTCTTCTGAGAGTAGGAGAAATACTAAAATTTAAACTGTTAGAAGTATAAAGGCAAAAGGAAAGAAGACTGGAATATCCAGCTCATGTATGAATGTCATACAAGTTTTTGATGTATAGAAGGCTGGTCAAAGATATAGTTCTTGGGAATTACGGTTAAACATGTTAATCACTAATTCTTGGGTATTGTGAGTTAATCACAAAGATACCCGCTCGATTGCATTCTGTTGCAACTCGATGTAAGAACTACCATGGCCTGAAAGACTAGCCAGGAATGAGGTTTAGATACACGCAGGGAACATAGTAAATGTTACTATGCCTTCCATCGGTGTATTCCCTAAGTATTTACTTTCATAATTCATTTTAGAGTTTCACACTCTAGCCCTTTGCATAAGGTATCTTGCAAGAAGGTTGTTCATAAGAGAACTTTTGATGTTCGGTGTTATGAATAACATGAAGGGCCATGCTTCCATCAAAGATGGGATGTAAATATTGATGGAAATATGATACATCCATAACACTGACGCTAAATGTCGCAATACTAAAAGAATACCTCACAAGTGTGGCACTGCATTTGGTCACATTGGAGAAACCCGCATGGAAAATTCCATTATGATGGATTTTGAAGTCATTTGATTTTGAATCATCTGACACTTGCAACTTTCCTCTGAAAAGTGAAGTGACTAAAATACCGTTCACTGTCCATAAGGAACGAGCATAGAACATATTGGTGATCATACATTATGATGTGTGTAGTCCAATAAATGTTGTTGCAAGTAGTGGATTTATCTATCTTCAGAAATGACTCAAGTAGATATATGGATATTTACTTGATGAGACGTGAGTCTGGATCTTTTGAAATCATTCGAAAGGTTTTCAAAATGAAGAAGAAAATATTGTAACAAGAAAATTATGTTTCTACAATTCGATTGCAGAAAGGAATATTTGAGTTACAAGTTTAGCGAATGTCTGATGAGTTGTGAAAGGGGTTTCATAACTTGCACCTCCCGGAACACCACTGCAAGTGGAAAGTCCGTAAAGATGTAATCGAACCATTTATGACATGGTAAGATCAAAGATGATATAAATAAATTTGCCATTACCCCTTTTAAAAGGTGATGATTTAGAGAGTGCGGCTTTTACACTGAAAAGAGCTCCATCAGGTCTGTTGAAATGACGCCATGGTATGGTAAGCCCAACCATGTTATATCTTTTCTTAACATTTGGAATATGGGGCTTGTGTAAAAGGTTACAAACCTATTCCAAATCAGCAAAGTGCTACTTTGTGGGTTATCCCAAGTCATTGGGTATTCCCCCACCACTATACCGAGGCAAAGGATTTTGCCACAAAACGGTATGCTTTTAAAGAGAATAGTTCTTACAAAAGGTGAGTGGGAGGACAGTGCAACTCGACGAGATAACCAGTATCTTCGTCATCAGATCAAAGGAAAGAAACCTTGGAAGTGATTCCAGAGTTTCCTACTGCGACTGATACGGAAGTCTCTACAATAAAATGTATGGACTTCGGTCGAACTTGCAGCTGAACCACATTGGCAAAGCTCGTGCAAACCTATCAGGTGCGCAAACGAGATATTGTTGTTAGACAACAGTATACCTACAATACACAAGGAAGCGTTGATGGGCCCTGACTCCGGAATTGGCTAAATGCCAATACAATCCGAGATAGTTTCCATATAAGTGATTCGAGATTAAAATCTTGATACACCTTTCGGAAGACTTAGAGTCTAACGAATATTTATGGAACTAAAAACTGATACGGAAAAAATGTTTTATCCATAAAGCTCGACTTGTTGCAATAACAAGTTCAAGGAGTTGACTACGATGAGATTGTCTCACCATAGCGATGCTTGAAGTCGGTTCGGGTTGAACTAGCAATTAATACATATTTCAATCATGAGATATGAAACATGGATGACAAAAGGATTTCCATCTGATGGAAATGAAACCTAGGACTTGTATGTGATACAGTCCAAAGTAATTTGTCGATCCAGAGGATGCTAGTAAGTATGCAAACTTTAGAGTTCCAACGATGGACAGAAGAGAGCAAAGTGGAGTTGGAATCTTCGTTTTTGATGGAATGGTCAAAGGGGTTTGACTTCATCAAATGGGTATCGAAGATGCTTGTGATTCAAGAAAGTAAGTGGGAGCATAATAATATTTCTAAAAACCTTGTGTACTTGACACATTGTTAATTGGAAATAAATTTCTTGACACGAATTAGGACTTCGTTTGAAAATAGTTTTTTGATGAAGTGCTTAGGCTAAATAGCCTCAATATTAGGCATGATGATCTATGGAGATAGATTTACCTAATGGGGCTAAGCTATGAATACATATTGACAAGATGCTAAAACTTTTTAGCATTGAAAAACGTCAAGGAGTGATTCTTGCCGAAGTCACATGGAAAGAGTTTTTGCAAGACTCGGTGTCCCAAAACACTGATGAGCAAAATACATGATGGTGATTCCACACACTCTTGTGTTTGGATTAATCATGTATTCCATGGTATGTAAAAACAACCAGATATGTCCAATACTCCAAAGTTGTTGCGAGTATAGATACCAAAGTGATCAAAGTACTGATCATGGGACAACAGTGAAAGATGTCATTGAGTACTAGAGCAGTACTGATGACATGTTTTCTCGCAAGCTGAGATTATGAAGTGCTCGTTGTAAGTAATTACATTGATACGGTCTTCATCAATGCTCCATGCGATTTTCAATTTAAGTTAAGGGTTTTGTGTAATACACAACATGGTGGCACGGTAGTTGGAAATTGTTCCAAACAAGATACTGTGGCGAATTCTATAACAAAGGCTAAGTATGTTGACGCTTAAGAAGCGACAAAGAAGTTGTTGAATCATATAGTTCATTCATGAACTTAGTATGGTTCCAAGATGGCTTTGGTCTATGGGACACTATTGCAGATAGTTGCTCCATAGCTCAGTCTGAGGAATCAGGTTTCGACCAATGATTCACACATATGCAAAGCCAAGTCCACACAAAAATATGAATTTTGTGAAAGCGTGAAAACGCGAGGATATGCAAAGTTACACACGGAGCTGAAGTCGTCAGATCCGTTGGACATCAGGCTATACCACATGCGAAGCATATTTTACACCAGTATGCCATAGGTGTAAAGTGCATTAGCATTGACTAGATTATTGACTCTAGTGCAAGTGGGAATCTGTAGGAGATATGCCCTAGAGGCAATAATAAATGTTATTGATTATCTCCCTGTTCATAATTAGATTTATGTTCCATGCTATAACTGCTATGGTTCTCGAGTCTACAATAACCACGAGGCTCGGAGGAAGACTCATATGCACGTGTGGAATAATAAACGGTAAAATGTATTCCTAGTCTGGCCTCTAAGACTAGCTCAAGTGTTGCATGATGGTTCTGTTTTCCTGATCATGGGCATGTCTATGCCAGCAACTTTGAGGGCACAATGTTAGAAGAACATTTGTGTTGAATCGACCCGAATTGATGTTATGCTATGAGATTCATTCGTCACTAGTTAATGGTTTATAACACAGAGATGGTTTACGTTTGCATGATTCCTTAGACCATGAGAGTATCAAGTTTCTTCATGCTTGCTTCATGAACTTTGGGTTTGTTAAACGTCATCCGTAAATGGGTGGCTATTACGGCGGCTTACGGGTTCATGGAAAAGTATGTCAAGTAACTTGATAGCTCAAGATTGGGATTTGCTCCTCCGACGATGGAGAGATATCTCTGGGCCCTCTCGGTGTTACGGTATCCATCATCGTCTGGCCAGACACTTTGTGATTTGATCACGGGGATGCCGGAACACGGGAACGAGACAAGAGAACAATACCGGTAACGAGGTAACTGGCATAGTGGATAAGTTGTTGATCCACGGGGATGCCAACATGTCTCACCTCGGGTATTTGTAACATATCGCGAAGCAACAGGAATAGCACACGGCAACTGGAGGTTCACTCGAATATTCATTCGTGTGGGTATAGGGGTCAATATGGGTGTCCACGGCTCCGATGTTGATCATTGATCGGAAGGGGTTCCGGATCATGTCTATGCTTCACCGAACCTGTAGGGTCACACGCTTAAGGGTCATCTATCTGCTGAATACTAGATGGGGAGTCTGAGAGAAAATCACCGAAAAAGTTTCGGACGAAACGGAAACGTTCCGGAGAGGATATCGGAATAGTTCCGGTGAAACTGAAAAGTTGTTTCAGGGTATTCCATAAAGTCAAATTGGTTTCGGCACATGCCTAGAAATTATTGGAAGGTACCAGAATTGTTCCGGTAACTTCTGAGATTTTTCAGAGATAAAAACCGGAAATGTTCCGGACTGCCGGAACCGCTTTAGTTGCTTTTCACAGATGAAAATCACTAAACCGAAAAGTTGTTTCGGAGTATACCATAAAGTCAAAATGGTTTCGGCACATGCCTGATAATTCTTGGAGGGTGCCAGAATCGTTCTGGAAACTTTCTGGAATTTTCCGGGATGAAAACCAGAAATGTTCCGGAGCTGCCGGAACCGCTTCAGATGCTTTTCGCAGATGAAAATCACTAAACCGGAATTGTTTCGGATCGCGTTGAAAATTATTTTAGTGGGTACTGGAAATGTTCTAAGCCCACATGAATATTTTCAGTTCGAACGGACGCTGAAATATGTCGTCGTGAATAGTGAAAGTGCTTTTTGGATTACTTTTTGGAAAGCCACCTTTTTGGGCTTTTGCTCCAAAATATCTTGGAGATGACATGGATGGATGTGGCTGAAATTTCAGCCCCTCCACCCCTCCTTCTCCTATAAATAGAGGTGGAGGGGGCAGCCCAAATCTGATCCCTTCTCACATACAAGTGCCATGCATGATCTGGCTTTCTCTCTCCCTCCCAGCGAAATAGTTTCGTAGAGCCGAAAGGCTGTCTAGGTTCCGGTGGGAACTAGTTCTGGACGGCGAAGCCCTGCCGGATAGATGACACCGTATGTGTGCAACTCTGTAGAGAGATCGTAGTTTCGGTCTTAGTTCGAGAGTGCCTCCCGAGGGCTTTCCGAGTGACTGTCCGAGTTTCGATGGTCCTCCCGAAGGGCTGTCCGAGTGACTGTCTGAGTTTCGATGGTCCTCCCGAAGGGCTGTCCGAGTGACTGTCCGAGTTTCGATGGTCCTCCCGAAGGGCTGTCCGGGACACCGTCCGAGGGACTGTCCGACCGCCTCCCGGAGGGCTGTCCGGGGGCGGATGAGGGTATACATCCTCGCGGTTGGGAGGTTGTAAATCCTAGCTGCGGGGATCTGCACCGCCGATCGTCATCGACTCTACTTCCGCTGCGCTACGAGTCGGTAACGAAACAGATCAAACCTTGTATGCAGTCTTCATAGTGATCCTGGGCTGGTACGTAGGTCGGAAATTTTTTGTTTTCTGCTGCGTTAACCAACAAGCCCGACCCCACCCCAAATTGCACCAAATCCACCAAACCCTTTCTCCTCCTCCCGCCGCCCTCCAACCTTTTCCGCGCCCGAGCCGTCGCCGTCGTCCACCCTTACTCCCCATCCTCACCACCGGTCCCGATCCACCGCCGGAGATGTCGTCTAGCCCATCCCCGACCGCCGCGACGGAGACGCAGTCCGCCTCGTCCGTCGGCGTCCCTTCTTCGGCTCCGTCTTTCAAGGCGGAGAACGTCGCCCGGAAGTTGCGGCGACACCGGCAGCGAGAGAGGGAGGCAGCGGCGGCATCGCAAGGAGGTTCGGACATGGTCGACCAGTTGTCTCCCCCGGCGCGCCCGGACCCCCGCACCCCATCCATCCGTGCGCCGACGCGGATTACGCCGTCCGACCCCGTTGGGACAGAGGATGAGGATTCAACCCCGTTGGGAACACGTATTGGGAGAAGATTTGGAAGGAGATGACGAACAAAAGGAGTATGTGGAGCCGCTCCTATCGTGACCACCCGCAATGTGGCATCTCTACAACATCGATGGGGGATCATTCAAGTGGAAGTGAACAAGTACGTCGGCTACTACTCACAAGTGACCAAAAGCCCTCAAAGTGGGATGGGGGTGGCAACTCACGTAAGCTCAATTGCTTCATCTTCTAATCGTTTGCATATGCTTCTTGTGTTTACATTCTCGTACTCATACATATGTTGTTTGCTAGACGATGGTGGCGGCCACTATATGGTAACGCAACAGAAAATAAAAATTTCCGGTACTGCGAGCACGCCCAGGATCACTATGGAGATGCATACAAGGTTTTTGATCTGATCGTTACCGACTCGTAGCGCAGCGGAAGTAGAGTCGATGTAGATCGCCGGTGCAGATCCCCGCAGCTAGGATTTACAACCTCCCAACCGCGAGGATGTACTCCCTCGTCAGCCCCTCGGACAGTCCCACGGACAGCCCTTCGAGAGGCGGTCGGATAGTCCCCCGGACGGTGTCACGAACAGCCCTTCGGGAGGACCCTCGAAACTAGGACTGTACGGTGTCATCTATCCGGCAGGGCTTCACCATCCAGAACTAGTTCCCACCGGAACCCAGACAGCCTTTCGGCTCTACGAAACTCTTTCGCTGGGAGGGAGAGAGAAAGCCAGATCATGCATGGCATTTGTATGTGAGAAAGAGTGTGTGAATGGAGAGCACCTCTCCACCTCTATTTATAGGCCAAGCCCAAGGAGTAGAGGTCACTTGGAAATACCAAAATGCCCTCAAGGTGGCTTCTCCAAGAAGCCAATAGGGGAAAATACCAAAAAACCCTCAAGGTGGCTTCTCCAAGAAGCCACCCAAAAAGCACTTTCACTACTCATGAAGACATTTTTCTGCGACCGTTAAATCCGAAAATATTTCTGTAGGCCCAGAACATTTCCAGTACCCACTAAAACAATTCTGGACGCATTCCGAAATATTTCCGGATCAATGATTTTCTTTAGTGAAAAGCAACCAAAGCGGTTCCGGCGGTTCCGAAACATTTCCGGTTTTTTCTCCCGAAAAATCCCAGCAGTTCCTAGAACAATTCTGGCACCCTCCAAGAATTTACAGGCGTGTGCCGAAACCATTTTGACTTAATGGTATACTCCGAAACAACTTTTCGGTTTTACCAAAACTATTCCGATGTTCTCTCTCCGGAACTCTTCCGTTGACTCCGAAACTTTTCCGGTGACTTTCTCTCAGACTCCCTGTCTAGTATTCAGCAGATAGATGACCCTTAAGCATGTGACCCTATAGGTTCGGTGAAGTATAGACATGACCGGAACACTTTCCGATCAATGATCAACATCGGAGCCGTGGACACCCATATTGACCCCTATACCCACACGAATAAATATTCGAGTGAACCTCTAGTTGCCGTGTGCTATTCCTGTTGCTTCGTGATATGTTACAAAAACCCGAGGTGAGATTTATCGGCATCCCCGTGGATCAACACTTGTCCACAATGCCAGTTACCTCGTTACCGGTTTTGTTCTCTTTTCTCGTTCCTGTGTTCCGGCATCCCTGTGATCAAATCACATTGTGTCTGGCCAGACGATGATGGATACCGTAACACCGAGAGGGCGCAGAGATATCTCTCCACGGGGATATTGTGTTCCTAGCGCGTATCTAAACCTCACTCTGGCAAGTCTTTTAGGCCGTAGTAGTTATTGCATCAAGACGCAGCAGAATGCAATCGAGCGGGTATTTCTGTGATGAATTCTAATCACAATACCCAAGAATCAGTGACTAACAATTTAATCACAATTCCCAAGAACTATTTCTTTGACCAGCCTTCTATACATCAATAGCTTGTATGACTTTCATACATGAGCTGAACATTCCAGTCTTCTCTCCTTTTGCCTTTATACTTCTAACAGTTTAACTTTCAGTATTTCTCCTACTCTCAGAAGAAGCACCCAACTTTAAGAGTGGCGTTAGCCCTGAACTTCCTAGGCGTGTAAGTCACACTAACACCCTTTGGACATTTCCTTTCTCTTTAAGTTGTTGTTTTATTCACCTTCATTTACATGTCAGGCGTTCTCCTAGATCCCTCTCTTATCAGTCAAATGCCTAGTAAACACTTTACTAATACTTTGCAAAGAAACATTGCTTTGGATATCTCATATCTTTTAGCCTTTGTCTGTCTCTGAAAATAATTTTCAGTTCCATGACTATCGCATAACTATCCCAAACTTTTGAAGTTCGGGTCTTATGGAAGCAAACACATTGCACTTGACCGTAACGGAATTCTAGCTTTTGGATCGAAGGACGGGAGTCACATCATCCATAGCATTAGCAGGAGAATACGGAAAGCATGCGATAGGACAAAGTCCTTCTCGGCACTCTTGAGGACAATCCTCACATTACATTACCAACCGTAAAGTTTTAACCAGATATTTAACAGCTATTCAATTTTAATAGGGAAGGTGGAAACGCGAGCCATTCTTCTACAACTATTATGCAAATTACACTTAGACAATGTTCATAATTAATTGCACTAAGAATTAAAAGAATTAATTCTAAAGTGCGCTCCCACTCAAATCAATATCTCTCATAATTGATTGTGAGTGATACAAGACCCGAATTTCAATTCAATGCCATTGATGGAAACATCACTGATGACGGGAATTTCAATTGGTAGGCCAACTTGTCGATCACATCTCTATGTGACTCTTGTTCATCTTTCGATGGGCGTGTTCCGAGCTGAGGACAATCAAGCCAGAACATCAAGACAACCAAGTGATCTCGCTGCGAGGTCTCAACTCACCCACCTCACACTTCTCTAATCGTTTGTACTCTTGGAAACATGACGCACTCCGAAAAGATAGGTGCCGTGACGGTGCTACACTTGGGAGAACACTAACTACTTGATATTTTTGTGAGAGATCACCCTAATAAAAGCGACTACCGCGCAATCAAAAGGGTGCATCATAAGGGATAAACATCTCAGGCAATTCATAATAGCATGATATGGTATAGCCCTTTCTGACGGAGAAGTCTTGTATTTCTTCGTCTTCGACATTCGCGTCGGTGTTCACCTTCGCGAAGATTGCCACCACCTTGTTGATGCACCAGATAATATTGCTATCTCTATAGCTAATAAAATAAGTGCATTACTTAAGGTTGACTCGCAGGTCATTAAAGTGACAATCATATGGCTCCAGCCATCATGCCGAATCATGACACGCAGGTCATTAAAGTGACAATCATATGGATCACTATGGAGATGCATACAAGGTTTTTGATCTGATCGTTACCGACTCGTAGCGCAGCAGAAGTAGAGTCGACGTAGATCGTCGGTGCAGATCCCCACAGCTAGGATTTACAACCTCCCAACCGCGAGGATGTACTCCCTCGTCAGCCCCTCGGACAGTCCCACGGACAGCCCTTCGGGAGGCGGTCGGACAGTCCCCCGGACAGTGTCACGGACAGCCCTTCGGGAGGACCCTCCAAACTCGGACTGTACATCGGACAGCCCTTCGGGAGGACCCTCGAACAGCCCCTCGGGCAAAAGATCGAACCTACGACCTCTCTACGGGGTTGCACACATACGGTGTCATCTATCCGGCAGGGCTTCGCCGTCCAGAACTAGTTCCTACCGGAACCCAGACAGCCTTTCGGCTCTACGAAACTCTTTCGCTGGGAGGGAGAGAGAAAGCCAGATCATGCATGGCATTTGTATGTGAGAAAGAGTGTGTGAATGGAGAGCACCTCGCCACCTCTATTTATAGGCCAAGCCCAAGGGGTAGAGGTCACTTGGAAATACCAAAATGCCCTCAAGGTGGCTTCTCCAAGAAGCCAATAGGGGAAAATACCAAAAAACCCTCAAGGTGGCTTCTCCAAGAAGCCACCCAAAAAGCACTTTCACTATTCATGAAGACATTTTTTCTGCGGCCGTTAAATCCGAAAATATTTCTGTAGGCCCAGAACATTTCCAGTACCCACTAAAACAATTCTGGATGCATTCTGAAACATTTCCGGATCAATGATTTTCTTCAGCGAAAAGCAACCAAAGCGGTTCCGGCAGCTCCGGAACATTTCCGGTTTTTTCTCCGGAAAAATCCCAGAAGTTCCTAGAACAATTCTGGCACCCTCCAAGAATTTCCAGGCGTGTGCCGAAACCATTTTGACTTAATGGTATACTCCGAAACAACTTTTCAGTTTTACCGAAACTATTCCGGTGTTCTCTCTCCGGAACTCTTCCGTTGACTCCGAAACTTTTCCGGTGACTTTCTCTCAGACTCCCTGTCTAGTATTCAGCAGATAGATGACCCTTAAGCATGTGACCCTATAGGTTCGGTGAAGTATAGACATGACTGGAACACTTTTCGATCAATGATCAACATCGGAGCCGTGGACACCCATATTGACCCCTATACCCACACGAATAAATATTCGAGTGAACCTCCAGTTGCCGTGTGCTATTCCTGTTGCTTCGTGATATGTTACAAAAACCCGAGGTGAGATTTATCGGCATCCCCGTGGATCAACACTTGTCCACAATGCCAGTTACCTCGTTACCGGTTTTGTTCTCTTTTCTCGTTCCTGTGTTCCGGCATCCCTGTGATCAAATCACATTGTGTCTGGCTAGACGATGATGGATACCGTAAAACCGAGAGGGCGCAGAGATATCTCTCCATCGTCGGAGGAGCAAATCCCAATCTTGAGCTATCAAGTCCCTTGACATACTTTACATGAACCCGTAAGCCGCCGTAATAGCCTCCCAGTTATGGATGACGTTTAACAAACCCCAAAGTTCATGAAGCAAGCATGAAGAAACTTGATACTCTCATGGTCTAAGGAATTATGCAAACGTTAACTTTTTCTGTGTTATTAACCATTAACTTATGACGAATGTATCTCATAGCATAACATCAATCGGGTCGATTCAACACAAGTGTTCTCCTAACATTGTGCCCTCAAAGTTGCCGGCGTAGTCATGCCCACGATCAGGAAAACAGAACCATCATGCAACACTTGAGCTAGTCTTAGAGGCCAGAGTAGGAATACATTTTACCATTTATTATTCCACACGTGCATATGAGTTTTCGTCCGAGCCTCGTGGTTATTGCAGACTCGAGAACCATAGCAGTTATAGCATGGAATATAAACATAATTATGAACATGGAGATAAATAATAGCATTTATTATTACCTCTAGGGCATATCTCCTACAGCCACTTTGTATCACGAGGTGGAGAAGAAGTCGTTTGCTTTTAGCCATTGTTGGATCCTATTGAATGGCAAGCCGAAGTGGAACCAACTTGTGGCTGATCTCAAGTCCGGCAAGAAGAGGAATGATGGCTCAAGCTCACACCAATCCATTGGGTTGGACGATGTTGTCGTCACGAATGGAAGAGCCACAGTGCCAAAGGATAACCGACAAGTCATGGGAAACAAGTGGGAGAAGGCAAGGGCATCCCATGATGTCGCGGCTACAAAAATGTCGTCCACATGGACTGGCATTTTTTCGGCAAGGGAGAACAAGAAAGAGGAGAGGTACAAGCTCATGTTGGATGCGCAAAAGGAGAGGATGGAGTGGGACCGGAATAGGGCGGAGAAGAAGCTCCAAATTGAGAGGGAGAAAATCGAGTTGGAGAAGCAAGAGGCGGCGATCAAATGGGAACTCGAGAAGGCAAAGACATTTGGCGAGATGCAGCTTCAAAAGGAGAGGTTGCAACTCGCACGGGACGCGGAGGATGCGAAGATCATGTTGGCGGACGAAACCATCTTGGATGAGCATGCAAAGAAGTGGCTTGCGGACAAGGAGAAGGAGATCAACAACCGTAGGGAGTACGAGGCGGCAAGGGCGGCAGCGGCAGCGGGAGCGGATCATGGGGCCGGATGCAGGCGGAGGAGGCAGCCGGATGCAGGCAGAGCAGGACGAGCAGGACGCATTCCGCCTGGAGCAGGACACATTCCGCTGATCCGAACCCATCCGTCACGCTCGGACATTGATTTCATTTTGGCTTGTCCGGTTTGTTGAACTATGATTTGCTTTGCTTTGTTTCGAACTGTTGAATTCGGACAATTTGTATCGTATGATTGACGTGCATGGAGTGCATGGATTGCATGGATTTGAGGATCGGCATTTGAGGTATGTGGATGTGCGGCGCAACATATGAGGGGCCGGCGGGCGCTATCCGCGGACGCGCCCGCGGGCGTATAGGGGGCCGGATTTGCCAAGTCCGGCTATAGATGCTCTTAGCGGTTCCTTTCCGTTTTGCCGTCGGCTCCACGGCCAATAACTTGGTTCAAACGTGCGCGCTGGGAAGATGGGCCGCCTTTTTCAAAATGGGTGAAAGATGATGGGCCACCTTAGAGAAGAAGCGGATGTACATCACCGGCCATGTCGACGGCAGTACGTTTGTTTCCTTGTGCTTGCCATCAGGGAAAACCCTATACGACGCTCTTTGCGTCAAGTTGTCGTGCAAACACACAGACATGGAGAGGCGAGCGATTAAATGGTCCAGTCCGTGTTCGCGTTTCACTGATCCCGGTTTTGGTCTTTCATATTTTTGTCTCTGTTTCTTTTATGGTTTTCTTTTTATTTTTGTCTCTGTTTCTTTTATGGTTTTGTTCGTTTTTTTTTAGTTTTTCATTGTTCTTTTTTTCTTTTTCTTGTTTTTAGTTATCAGATTCTTTTTTCGTTATCTTTTTTCCTTTTTTTTTTCATTTTTAATTCCTTTTTCTTCTCTTTTTTGTATCTAAGTTTTTTCAGAATTTTAAAAATTGTTCGAAATTGCAAAAAATGTTCGGAATGTCAAAAAGTGTTTCTGTTTTTTAATTTTTGGTCACAATTCAAAAAAAATCATGATATTTAAAAACTGTTTGCCTTTCATAACAGGTTCATAAGTTCAAAAACAATCGTGTTTTTATTTTTTTTCACAAATTCAAAAATGTTCGGGATTTTTAAAAAATGTTCACATATTTGAAAAAATGTTCTCCTTTTCAATAAATATAAATAAGTTCAAAAAATGTTCCTGTTTTCAAACTTAGTTTATTAATTCAAAAAATGTTCGCAAATTTCAAATAATGTTCGCTTTTTTCATATTTTGTTCAGGGTTTCAATTTTTTTTAACTGATGCAAAAATGTTCCCTTTTGTCCAAAATGTTCATGTTTTCAATAAAAGTTCCTTTTTCAAAATTTGTTGAGAAATTCAGAATAAATCCCGATTCTAAATTTGTTCGCAAATTCAAATATTGGTCACATTTTATTCAAAACTTGTTCATGTTTGTGAAAAAAATTGGAATTGAAAAAATGTTCCTGTTTTTTAAAATTTGTGCGCGAATTCATACATTCTTCCCGTTTTCAAATTTGGTTACAAATCCAAAATTTGGGAAATTTCTTCAAAACTTGTTTGGAATCTTTTTTAAAAAGTATTCAGATTTTTCATGAAATGTTTGTAAAAAAGAGAAAATATTCGGATCTGCCGATGTAGTTTGTTCTAATGTATTTCGCGCTACGTACCCATCTCTAACGCTGACCAGCTCGAGTGGTTAGGTAGGTACCTCCATTAGAGGTGAAATCGTGAGTTCGAATCCGAGCTAGTGCGCCTCATTTTTGCGATGCTTTTTTACACTGCTTGTTGCTCCTGCGTGGGCCGGCCCAGGCGCAGACTACCCTGCAGGTCCCTGCCATTAGTACAAGCATCAACGCATGACTTCTCGCTGCAACGATGCAGACAGATCCTCAGAGGTCCAATCGATAATCGATCGCAACTGTGTAGAATTTTTCCGTGATCGCCACTATAGCCGGCCGGCAGACCCGGACGTGGAGCCCCGGCCACAAGTCCACTGACGCGTCCATTGTCTGCGGCGGCACGCAGCGTGGCACTGTCCATGCCATTCGGTGGGCGCCCGTCCGGCAATTCTGACGTTGCTGTAGGACTCGTCGGCGAGTGGTGACGCAGCCGTGCATGCAGGCCAGCGATCCACGTCCACAGTCTGGGTACTTGGAGTTTGCCCGGAATGGTGAACGCGATCCCTTTGGCGCTATTGTAGTACAGTACTATATACAGCGTGAACTCGTGGAAGCTGGTCCATTAAATGCATTACGCATCTATTCCACTCCAAATCCAAACGGGGACCAAACAAGCTCGACAGTATGTGATTTTTCAAAAGTGTGCAGTTTTTTTCTTTCTATAAACTCAGCAATTTGTAGCTCCTCATGCTTGTACATGAATTCTCTTCTCTTAATGAAAATGACAGGCAACTATCTTGTTCTTATTCTTGAAAAGAAAACAAATGTCTTGACCCTCAATCGATGTAGTACGATGGATATGAAAAAAGTTATTGCTTACTTTTAAATTTGAATTATGTAGAATTTTAAATTGCAGCAATTAAATTAGGGAGAAAATATGCTCTGCAGGTCATTACGCGGCACACGGTTTGTAAAGCACAACATCTGTGATATACCTCATGATCCAACACGATTTACAGAGAGAAAACGTGTGTGATGAACAATACTATCACACACATTTCATACGTCGTAAACGTGTGCGACCATGCACACAATTGGCGTTTGAAAACCGTGTGTTATGTCAGACAATATCACAAACGGTGCGACCAAACTAAACGTTCGCGATAGTATCCTTATCATACACGCTTTACAATCATGAACTGTCTGTGATGTCGTCCGCATCGTAAACGTTGCACCATCGAATAGCGTGTGCGATAGTTATGCCATCCGACGCGAGTACGGCAGTTGGAGCGTTTGGGAAATTTGATATATCACAAACGGTTCTCTGACGACTTGCGTTTGGGATGTGGGCATCTTATACGCTTCGTTCCGCCAAACGTATGCATTCGTCCGCCCTTTCGCCGACGATTAATCTATCACCCACACAAGCAAGATGGCGGTTTAAAAGTGTGTCACCGAAAGGGGGTAAAAACCGTTTGCATAGGACGTCGCCGCACCAATGGTTTTTGCTTGAGAGAGATGATTATAAGTCTCCCGCATCTTTAGGCCAACTCCAACGCACGACCCGAAATGGTCCGGCCGCGTTCGTTTGGGGGTAAACAGACACAAAACACGGCCCAACGCGCGGGAGCAAACAGACAAATGTCCGTTTTCGGTCCGCTTTCACCACATTCCCGGCCCAACTTTGGGCCGCGTTTGCGTCGAAACGGACAGCGCGCGGACGGGCGGGACTGTAACACCCCCATGTATTAACTACAGTGATCACCTCTTGATCATATCTCATTTCAAATTCCAACTCGAATTGAAAATTCAAATATAAAGTAAAAATAAAAGTTTTTCAAATTTGAAAACTAAATAGTTCATAATTTTGGAAATATTCCATTATAAATAATGTTCAGGAAAACAACATCACCTAAGTTCCCTAGATGACTCTAACATCCAAAAACAGTACCAAAACAGCAATATTTAATTCATTTCATTTAATCCAAAAATCAAATGAAATCATTTTGCCTCCAAACCTTTTTCTGGCAGTGATATATATTGCCTAGTATTTAAGTGGACAAGTCACATATTTTACAAAAGTAAAATTGTGGCTAAACAATTTGCAAACTGTGGTAAAAAGAATAAAACAGAAAAAGAATAAAGAAAAGGGAAAGGAAACCACTGTGCTACTGGGCTTAAGCAGCACAGTGCAGGCCCAGCCCGCGCAGCGCCTTTCCCCACCTCCCGCTTCTCTCTCGTCCTCGCTGTCAACGCCACAGCGCGCGCGCGCGCCCGAGCCCGGCCCCCCCTCCCTCTGGTCGACAGCGCGACGCCGCGCACGCCGCTGGCCGGTTAAGGGCAGCGCCCTGCCTCCCCTGGCCCTCTCCTGGCCTCTCCCTCTCTCTTTCTCCCTCTCTGCCTCACACCCGAGTGCCGCCATGATCGGCCCCTGCTAGAGCTCGCGGCCACCGTCGCCCTCCCGTCGCCGCAACCTGTCTTGGAGATCCGCCGCCGTTCGCTACTTCTCCTCGTGCCGCTGAACGGAGCCTGGAGCCCCTGCCTCGCCCGCGTCGACCTTCTTCTTCCTCCTCGGGCGCCGCCGTCTTCGTCCCCGATTCCGGCCACACCGAGCCCTCCCCGAGCCCACTGAGCACCTCTGCAGGTTTCCGGTGCGCCTCTGCTTCTTTCCCCTCCTCGCTCACCGCCGTTTGCTGCCCGTAGCCGCCGTCCCCAACGTGGCCGAGCTCGTCGCCGCGGGAGCTCGTCGCCGGCGAGCTTTCGGTGACCTTTTGGTCACGCGCCGCTGCCCGTTTAGCTTGCACGCGCGCGTAGATGCCCCCTGGACCATCCGTTTGACTTGAGCACGCCCGCATCGCCGTTTTCGCCGAGCTCCCGATCCGGCCGTCGCCCGACGCCGTCGCACTGCACGACTCGGACTCCGGCCACCCCAGCCGTTGTGGCCGCCACCATTCGACGCGCGGCGGAGTAGCCGTTCGAACGAGCGCAACCGCGGCCCCAGAGACCCCCTATGCGCGAATCCCGCCGCTGTCCCGACGCGCGTCGCCGTGTCTCGGCTCGCCAGAGCAACTCCGGTCGCCGGAGCTGACGTGGCCCACCACGTGGCCTCCTCTGTGAGGCTGACAGTGGGCCCGGTGGGTCCAGTTGACTGGGTTGACCAGTCAACTGTGCTGACTGGGCAGCCCAGCCACGGACATGCGGGCCCCGCACTGTTTAAACGATTTTATAATTAATAAAAATACTAATTAATCTGTTAATTAAATCTGCTAATTAAACAGTCACTGACGGATGGGGCCCACCATCTAATTAATCTTTAATTAGTTTAATTAATCCCAAATTAGCTCACTGTGTATGACATGTGGGTCCCACTGGTCAGGTTTGACCCTGGCCAGCTGGGATTGACCGATGACGTCACCCTGACGTCATGATGATGTCACAAGTTACTGTTTTGGATAATTCGAATTTAATAATTAAAACAATTCTAGAAATTCAATAAAACTTTGAAAAATCATATAAAATAAACCGTAACTCGGATGAAAATAATTTATATATGAAAAATGATCAGAAAAATATGACGAATCCGAATATGCCACCCACATACCTGCCACACCTCTCTAACATGATGAACATGGAACTTTCCCCTCCGATTCATCTGACCGATAATTGCCTGGAGCTGGTAAAGCACCTCGAGATGTTTTCCCGCTCCGACTAACATGCGTAGTACTGCATTAGGTCACCCCTCGAATAGCATACTGCCATGACATGCATTTGTGTTGCATTGTTTGCCGTGTATTTATTGTTTCTTCCCCCTCCTTCTCTCCCGATAGACCCCGAGTCTGCCGTCGACACTAATGAGTACGACTACGTCGTCGACGACCAGACCATTTCGGCAGAGTTTCCAGGCAAGCAAACCCCCTTGATCATTCCAATATCACCTATTCTTTCTCTCCCATGCTTGCATTAGAATTTGCTACTGTAATTGATTGCTCCTATTCTGATGCATAGCCTGTTTTTGTAACCTGCTGTTGTTACTTTACTTGTCATCCTAAACTGCTTAGTATAGGTTGGTTAGTGATCCATCAGTGGCCCCTCACCTTTGTCCCTGTTGCCCCGCTTTGTTACCAGTGCCTCGATCATAGTGATCGATGTGCAGAGACCGACACATCACCGCACACCCCCCTTAGTTGTACGACTCTGCAGGGCTACTATCGAGTGCTGAGGGTGATACCTCGTACTGCACTCCTGATGATATCTCTGTAGTATAGCACATCGGTGGTGATTGCAGAAGGTGATTCCTCGCTCTCCCCTTCCCGATGATGACTCGGTCGTGCAACCCCTCAAGTGTGGACCATCGAGGGTGATTCCTCCTGGTTCTCGTTGACGGATTACATCGAGCGGGAATTCCAACGAGGGTGATTCCTCGAATTCCCACGATGTTATGGACACACGGTTACTTTGACCTTTACCTCAGTACTTTGGGAAGTCGGGTTAGCCAGGAGGGCACCCGCGAGAGATTATTGTGGCGGAACGGCAGGGCAGGTGGAGACCACCTAGGAGAGAGGTGGGCCTGGTGCCTGGTCGATGGACCGTGTGTTACCTAGTCGGAGCGACAGGACTCATGTTCGTCTCTACGAATTACTAAAACACGCCTAACGGATTTGGGTATTTGATCTGAGTTGGCCACTGGCCTATACGCGCTACCACCACACGGGATAATGGTTTATGGGGCCCTCTACGTCGTATGTTTCTCCCGAAAGCTCTTCAGATGTCACAGTTCAGAGATGCGGGCTGATCGTTGGGGTGGGCTGGTTACGTCACTTGTGTATACAGTGTCGCGCCTGGGCCCCGACCAGCCACGCAACGTGCAGGAGTGCAGAGGGCGATGGGCCCAAGACCCCTTCGCACTTAGGATTTAGACTGGCGTGCTGACCTCTCTGCTGAGCCTAGGTAGGACTACGCCGTGTCGATTATCCGAGGCCGGGTATTACCCAGCAAGTGTGTCCGGCCAGATGTAATCGAGCGTGTTGGGTAAAAGTAGTGCACCCCTGCAGGGAAGTTATCTATTCGAATAGCCGTGTCCACGGTAACAGGACGCTCAGTGTTGTATCCCGATCTACTACAACTTGAACTGGATACATGTTACTTAATTGTAAGCTCCGGGATCGCTTTCTCGCAGGGAGTCAAGGAAGGATCCCTAGGCTTTGCTACTACTTGCTTGCAACTTTATAATATGCTAATCTGCACTCTTCTAATGCTGCAAGACGCTGAAGATGCTAGTCTTCGATAGGCTAGGCCTTCCCCTCTATTCTGGCATTTCTGTAGTATAGTCCACAGATACAGCCCCTTCACTTGATACCAATGCATAAATAGAATAGTTCTGATGTAAGTCTTGCGAGTAGTTTGGATGAGTACTCACGGTTGCTTTGCTACCTCTTTTCCCCCATACCCGATTGCTGCGATCAGATGACGGAGCCCAGGAGCCAGCTGCTCCTGCCGACGACTACTACTACCCTTCCGGTGGAGCCTACTACTACGTGGAGACCGACGACCAAGAGTAGATTCGGAGGTACCCAGGCAGGAGGCCTGCGCCTTTTCGATCAGATGTCGTTGTTTTGCTCAGCCTTCTTAAGGCAAACTTGTTTAACTTTATGTCTGTACTCAGATATTATTGTTGCTTCCGCTAACGCTTGTACGCGAGCTTATGTATTTGAGCCCTCGAGGCCCCTGGCTTGTAATATAAAGCTTGTATGACTTTTATTTGTGTTTAGAGATGTGTTGTGATATCTTCCCGTGAGTCCTTAGGCTTGATCGTGTGCATTTGCGTGTATGATTAGTGCACGATCGAGTAGGGGCGTCACAGGGACGCGCGCCCTTGCCCCCCCGGCCCGCCCATCGGGGACACACGCGCCCACTTTCCCTCCATTTCACCCAAAACCCTCCTGCGCCCGTGCCCCCCTCCCCTCCCCCCTCCATGGCCGACGGCCTGAACAATCCCGGCGACCCGGCCGCGGCCGCGTGCCCTGCAGCGAAGAAGAAGGGTCCCAAGAAGCCGCGGTCGGAGCTCATGACGTTGGAGGTCGCCAAGCTCGACGCCAAATCGGCCAAGAGGAGGAACCGGCGGACAAGGGTGGCGGAGTAGAAAGCCGCTGCCGGCTTCGCCGCGGAGGCAGCCGCGCTGCGTGCCGCACAGCACCAGGCCGACATTGACGACAAGGAGTCCATCGTCGCCAAGGCGCATGCCCTCCTCATGTTAGGGTTGTGCCGACCCCCGCCGGCCATTCTCTCGGTCGCTGCCATGGCCGCGGCTAGCACAGGATCGTCGGCCGTTCGTCCTCCGCAGCACCGGTCCCCTATCTCGTCGGTCACACCGGAGACGCCCGGGTATCGTGCGCCGCCGCTGCATGGCCATGGCCAGACCTAGTTCTTCATGGAGAACGTCATCTTTGAGGGCCGTGGTGAGGCCTTCAACGTCGAGCAAGGCCAAGCTTTCGATCCCGACGCGACCCAAAGCTAGGATGGCTGCGGCCAGTATGGTGACGACCTATTCGCTGGCCATGATGAAGATGAGATCGACGACCATGGCAACTCATGGCATGAAGATGATGACATGTATTGTGAAGATGACGAAGAAGAGGTCGACATTGCGGATGAGCCATTGGTGTTTATCGATGAGCTCAGCCAAAGGGGCGACGCACAAAGGAGGAGGCAAAGCATTCTCACGGGATCATACACCCAAGAGGACGACACTTTGATTTGCGAGAGTTGGATGGAGATAGGCCAAGATCCTACGAAAGGCGCCAGGCAAAAAGGATCTGTCTTTTGGTCGAGAGTTCATAAAACCTTTCATGAGCGAAGGAAGTTTGCCCCCTACAAGTTTGCGAGCAACCGTGGTATCAACTCAATCCAAAAGAGATGGGGGTTCATTCAACAAGAGTGCAACAAGTATTGTGCCGCGCTTGAGAGTGTCGAAGCCCGTCCCGTGAGTGGCCTAGGCGTTGGTGACTTGGTATGATCGTCTCGTATTTTCCATTGCATGCCATCTTTATGTTTGATGCATCTTGTGTCCTTCGCTATTACATTTGCGGCACCATCTTTGATTGTGCAGGCATTCCAATCTTTGGAAGCCTTCAAGGCCCGCCACAAGAACAAGCCATTTACTCTCACGTATTGTTGGTCGCTCATCAAAGATTGTTCCAAGTTCAAAGACCAATATGCCGCTCGTAAGAAGAAAGGAGGGAAAGCGGCCGTGGCTGAGAATGGAGACTTGCTCAAGAGGCCGAGGGGCAAGACCAACTCGAAGGCCGACGACAAGCGTGATGCGTCATCCATCGCCTTGCATGCAACTTTGCATGGCATGATGACCCAAAAGGAAGTGAGGGAAGAGAGGAGGAGCAAAAGGAAGGAGGACCAAATGAAGATATACTTGGATCTCCAAACAACGAAGCTTGACATGGAGGGGGCCGCCAAAAGGAGGAAGCTTGACATCGAGGAGGCCGTGCAAATGAAGAAGCTCGCGATCGAGGCCACCAATGCTGACACCAAAGCAAAAGAGGTGGCGCTAGCAATCATGAGCGTAGACAAGACCAACATGTCCCCGGAGAGGAAGGCTTAGTTCACCAACCGGCATAAGGAGATGTTCGCCCAAGACGGCCTGAACTAGGTGAGACCTTGGCCGTGGACTATGACCGTTCATTTTGAAGGCTAGCTAGTGTGCCGGCCGCTGGCTTTGTTGCCGGTGCCAAAAACTTGTTCATTTTGAAGGCTGGCTAGTGTGCCGGCCGCTGGCTTGGTTGCCGGTGTCGAAAACTTGTTCATTTTGAAGGCTGGCTAGTGTGCCGGCCGCTGGCTTTGTTGCCGGCGTGAAACTAGGGGGGTGACCATTCTGTAGGCCACTGGCTTTGTTGCCGGCCGGCATGAAGCACGGCCGCTGGCGTGAACTATGCCCGCTGGCATTTTAGCTACATCTTTGTTGCTTTTGAAAAATTTGCATGCAGCCGGACAAGATGCGGCCGAAATGGGGCCGCGCGTTGGGCACACGGTCGGCGCATCCTGAAATCCGGGCGGACGGTGCCCCATTGCCATCCCCAATCGGACGAAATCCGGACAAAACGGACGTTCGTTTGGGGTCGTGCATTGGAGTTGGCCTTAGTATCGATTGGATAGAAGAGGTTGATAAGTAGATGAGATAGATCACTCTTATTTCAGTTTTTCTAAAAAACTGTTGGTGAAGCTGGATAACTAATGATCCAAGTGAGTAAAAATAGAACAGGTTACTTTTCCTGTAAAAAGTTTTCTGAAATAAATTATTTATAAAACCCCCATTATTGGTGTAAAGAACCATGCATAACTTTGCATGTCACGCTCGAAAAAGGGATAAGAAATTCGCAGTGACATGGGCATAGGTGTAACTCGTAAAGAAAAGAAGGGGAAGAAAGAGGAAAAATAATCTTATGAATCTAAAAACCGAGATAACTTGTTCGTCTAAAAGATGGTTGAATTATCACATAGACTTGGAACACGTCTCCTAACCGACAAATAGTAAGGTGTGGAAGTCTTCATAATCATCTACTTAAGATGGAAATATGATAGTGCATAGTAAGTTGCTCATACGAGAAAAATTCTGGAATTGTGTGATGGACTCATTCATTTTCATTATCTGCACCTCATAATAAAGATGACCTCTTTCTTATAAGCTGCGACATTTACTCGGGGATGAGCGAACCTGTAAGCTTGGGGGAGTTGATGAGTCCAATTTATGTGATGATTTTGATAGCTATTTCGTGCCTATATAGTAGGCTTTGTGGAATTTTACTGTGTTCGCACACTATTTTTTGTCAATATTCCTCAGGTAACGTCTTTTGGAGCAAATAAAAACTTATGGAAGGAATCACGTTATTTAATGTGATGATCAACTACCATAAAAGAATAAAGCAATGGGCCAAAGGAGGAGGTCCTGCGGCGCCTCCAGAGCCAAAGACGACCTTTCATATGAGCACACCCGCTCATATGAGCGGTTGTATGAGGTGCCAGCGTCGCCGCCTCGTCCACTACTTCCACCCCGTGAAATCAGATCGGGGATCAGAGACACAGAGGGGACAAAAATACATCCAGAAGGGAGAACCCTAGCCTCCGAAGGCTACCGGAGGGAGGACCGATGCATACCTCCTCCACCGCTACTCTGCATCAAGAAGGCTTCATCATCATCATCATCACCATCTCATCCTCATCCATTTGTAATACATTAGTTGGAGTGGATTCAATCTTGTGTTACTTGTGTGGGATCATTCTGTTCATCATGATTCATCTCCTTTACTTGTGCCCTTGATGTGTGAATAATTTCCCATAGTTCTCAGGGATATGAAGAAACCCTAGTGTGTAATAGATCGTTTGGTATTAGGATTTAATATCCTCTTTGCATGTTTATGTTAATAGTTTTTTTGATGTTAGGTGAAGTCGACCATCCAACATAAGCCAACTTTGGACTAAAGGTTATTACTGCCGGCGAACCGGCTGGACGCGGAGGTGGGTACGTCACAGGGCCTATCTCTCCTTTCGTCCCGGGTCGTTGCAGCAGGGGGTAAAACAGAGACCACTTTTAGGTTGTGTCCATGAAGACCTTTCCCCCCCTTAATCACTGATTGATAATCGGAGTGGGGAAGAACGGTGCTGGCGTGTGTGATATGGGGCTGCCGCGAGTATGCCCGTATCTGTATCGGCTGATACGTCCATTTTGCATCATGTTTTCCTACTGTTATTTATTATGTTTTGGGTCATTATTTCACTTTATGATACAATTCTCATGCCTTTTCTCTCTTATTTTGCAAGTTTCACATGAAGAGGGAGATTGCCGGCAGCTAGAATTCTGGACCGGAAAGGGTGCAACAGAGATAGCTATTCTGCACACCTTCAAATGACCTAAAAATTTACGGAGAATTGTTTTGGAATATATAAAAAATATTGGCTGAAGAAATACCAGAGGGGAACCCACCAGGAAGCGACAAGCCTAGGGGCGCGCCCCCCGAGCTTGTGGCACCCCTGGCAGGCCTCCAGGGCCCATCTTCTGCTATATAAGGCTATTTGCCCTAGAAAAATAGAGAGAAGACTTTCGGGACGAAGCGCCGCCGTCTCGAGGCGGAACCTGGGCAGGAGCAATTTTGCTCTCTGGCGGAGCGATTCCACCGGGGATACTTCCCTCCGGGAGGGGGAAATCAAAGCCATCGACATCACCAACGACCCTCTCATCGTGAGAGGACCAATCTTCATCAACATCTTCACCAGCACCATCTCATCTCAAACCCTAGTTCATCTCTTGTATTCAATCTTTGGCTCAAAACCTTAGATTGGTACCTGTGGGTTGCTAGTAGTGTTGATTACATCTTGTAGTTGATGCTAGTTGGTTTATTTGGTGGAAGATTATATGTTCAGATCCTTAATGATATTCAATACCCCTCTGATGTTGAACATGAATATGATTTGTGGGTAGTTACTTTTGTTCTTGAGGACATGGGAGAAGTCTTGTCATAAGTAATCATGTGAATTTGGTATTCGTTCGATATTTTGATGATATGTATGTTGTTGCTTCCTTTAGCGGTGTCGTGTGAACGTCGGCTACATGACACTTCACCATCTTTGGGCCTAAGGGAAGGCATTGTGGAGTAGTGATTAGATGATGGGTTGCTAGAGTGACAGAAGCTTAAATCCTAGTTTATGCGCTATTCCGTAAGTGGCTGATTTGGATCCATATATTTCATGCTATGGTTAGATTTATCTTAATTCTTCTTTCGTAGTTGTGGATTCTTGCGAGAGGGGGTAATCATAAGTGGGAGGCTTGTTCAAGTAAGAACAGCACCCAAGCACCGGTCCACCCACATATGAAATTATCAAAGTAGCGAACGCGAATCAAACAAACATGATGAAACTGACTAGATGAGAATTCCCATGTGTCCTCGAGAACTCTTTGCTTTATATAAGAGATCATTCCGGCTTGTCCTTTGCTACAAAAAGGATCGGGCCACCTTGCTGCACTTTATTATACTTGTTAGTTGTTACGAATTATCTTGCTATTGAAACTATCTGTTACCGCTACTTTCAGTACTTGCATAGAATACCTTGCTGAAAACCGCTTGTCATTTCCTTCTGCTCCTCGTTGGGTTCGACACTCTTACTTATTGAAAGGACTACGATTGATCCCCTATACTTGTGGGTCATCAAGACTCTTTTCTGGCGCCGTTGCCGGGGAGTGAAGCGCCTTTGGTGACTGGAATTTGGTAAGGAAACATTTATATTACGTGCTGAAATTTACTGTCACTTGTCACTATGGAAAGTAATCCTTTGAGGGGTTTGTTCGGGGTATTTTCACCTCAACCGGAAGCATTGAGAGTTTCCCCTCAACCTACTGAACGTACTGAAAATATTTATTATGAAATTCCGTCGGGTATGATAGAGAAACTGCTACCTAATCCTTATGCAGGAGTTGGAAAGGTACATCCTGATATGCACTTGATATATATAGATGAAATTTGTGGATTTTTTAAGCTTTCAGGTTTATCCGAGGATGGAGTTAAGAGGAAGGTATTCTCTTTATCTTTGGAGGGAAAGACATTGACATGGTATAGGCTATGTGATGATACTGGAACATGGGATTGGACTCGGTTAAAGCTGGAATTTCACCAGAAATTTTATCCTATGCATTTGGTTCATCGCGATCGGAATTATATATATAATTTTTGGCTTCGTGAAGGAGAAAGTATCGCTCAAGATTGGGGGAGGCTTAAGTATATGTTGCATACATGCCCCAATCATGAGCTCTCAAGAAAAATAATTATTCAAAACTTTTTTGCTCGGCTTTCTCATAATGATCAATCCATGCTCGATACTTCTTCTATTGGTTCCTTTATGAAGAGGACTATTGAATTCAAATGGGATCTTCTGGAAAGAATTAAACGCAACTCTGAAGATTGGGAAATCGACAAAGGTAAAGAGTCAGGTATAAATCTTAAGTTTGATTGTGTTAAATCTTTTATGGAAACTGATGCTTTTCATAAGTTTAGTACTAAATATGGACTTGACTCTGAGATAGTAGCCACTTTTTGTTAATCTTTTGCTGCTCATGTTGATCTCCCTAAGGAGAAATGGTTTAAGTTTCATCCACCTATTGAATTAAATGAAGAACCTGTTAGTGTTAAAGAAGAAACAATTGTTTACAATGTTGATCCAGTTGTGCCTACTGCTTATATCGAGAAACCTCCCTTCCCTGTTAGGATTAAGGAACATGCTAAAGCTTCAACTGTGGTTAACAAAAGTAATATTAGAGCACCTAGACCCTCTGAACAAATTAAAGTTGAACCTAATATTGTAATGGTTAAAGATCTTTTGGTTGATAATATTGATCGACATGTCATATATTTTTGTGATGAGGCTGCTAGAATCGCTAAACCCGTTAGAAATAAACGAGACATGTTAGACAAGAACATGCCCGTAGTTGGCATGCCTGTTGTTTCTGTTAAGATTGGAGATCATTGCTATCATGGTTTATGTGATATGGGTGCTAGTGTGAGTGCTATTCCTTTCTCTTTATATCAAGAAGGAATGAATGATATTGCACATGTTGAGATTGAAGATATTGATGTTACTATTAAGCTTGCAAATAGAGATACTATTACACCACTTGGGATTGTTAGAGATGTTGAAGCCTTGTGTGGTAAATCAAATACCCTACTGATTTCTTAGTACTTGGTTCACAACAAGATAATTTTTGTCCCATTATTTTTGGTATACCTTTCTTGAATACCGTTAATGCTGAAATTGATTGTGTTAAAGAAAAGGTTAGAGTTAAGTTTGGTGATATATCTCATGAATTTAATTTCTCTAAGTTTAGTAGACAACCTCATGATGAAGAATTACCTAGTAAAGATGAAATTATTGGTCTTGCTTCTATTGCTGTGCCTCCTACTAATCCTTTAGAACAATACTTGCTAGACCATGAAAATGATATGCATATGAATGAAAGAAATGAAATAGATGAGTTGTTCTTTAAATAAGCACCTATTCTTAAACATAACTTGCCTATTGAAACTTTGGGAGACCCTGTTCCACCAAAGAGTGATCCTGTGTTTGATTTAAAGCAATTACCTGATACACTTAAATATGCTTATCTTGATGACAAGAAGATATATCCTGTTATTATTAGTGCTAACCTTTCAGAGCATGAAAAGAAAAGAGATTAATTAAAACTCCGAGGAAGCACCGTGCTGCTATTGGATATACTCTTGATGATCTTAAAGGCATTAGTCCCACTTTATGTGTAACATCCCAAATTTTTAAATTTGGAATGTTAACAGGATTATTTCTAACTTGCCTGCGGTACTTGCTATTAACTTGTTTGACTGAGATTTGAAACATTTTCGGTTAAATGAATATTGAATTGAGAGGGAATAAAAGGATTTTCCCAAATGTTCATGTTTAGAATTTTAATTGGATCTTTAAAGTATTCAAAGCAATTTCTGATTCAATAGAAAACAAATGAGTGAAGATAACATGACTTCTTCAAATACATGTTGGAAATACTTTATATATTATTTGATTATTGTTTTGGAGTTTTAAAATATTTTGAGAATATTATAAAGTCCAAAAATAATTTTTATAAAAATGTTATGTGTATTGTATTTCCTATTTGGGCTCGAAAAATGTTCACTGTTTTATATATTAGTACTAATATGTTACAGTAAGTTTTGATTAATTTTGGTTCTGACTTGATATTTGTTTTGGCGAAAAATTTCTTGTGTTATTTAGTAAATAAATAGGAATTTCCCCGGAAACTTTTACTGTGCACTCTGGGCTTCACAGTGCACAGCAGCGCGCCGTCCATCTTCCATCCGCTGCTCAGCGCGCAGCGAGCAGCAGCTTTCAGTCCAACAAGAAGCCCACCCGCAGCTCTTTGCTGCTTCTTTTTTTTCTCTTTCTCTCTCTGCCGCTGACGCATGGGGCCCAGCTGTCATCCCTTTCCTCTGCCTTGTTCGTTATGGACATTGTAGGCTGATCCGATTCCTTCCCGACTCGCGATGAATCCTTGACTTCCCACACTAGAGACACCTTATAAATATTCCAGGAGTAATTCTCGTTCGATTTTTCTCAAAATCGTGGCTCCTCGTGCCCTATAGCTCCGCCCCGATCTCGCCGAAGCTTGCCGAAGCAGAAGCTCCTCCGCCGGTTGATTCCGTCACCACAGAAGGTTCCCAGCGCCTCTCTTACCCTCTGTAGTCTTCGTCTTGACCTCCTCGATCTCCCTAACCATCTATATCGCACAGGGAAGCACCCAACCGAGCACTTCGTCCTCGCTCTGACGAACACCACTACAGCCGCAACTTTAGCCACACCGCATCACCACCAGAGGACGAGAACGTCGTCACGGAGGATGGTTTTAATACTCCGAGGACCTCCGGATCCCGTAGCGTATTCAGTCGGCCCCAGGTCTCCCCTTGTCCATCGCCATCCTCGATTCCCGAGCCGCCCGAGGTCTTCCCCTTCAACTCCGGCGCCCTGTTCCTGTGATTCTCCGGTGAGCATGCCCGTCCGTCCGATCAAAGTTGGACTGCCTAGATTAGATCCTGATTTTTTTTTATTTCCTTCGAACCGGTATGCACTAGTATTCGGCCGTCCGCCGTTTAGACACCGGAGCAAACGGTTTGCAGCCAATAACAGCACGCCACATGGCATCGCGACAGCAACCGCAGCAACAACTCCAGAAAATTGACAGATATTTAGCCCATTTTCGTTTAGCTATATTTCTTAAACTGTATACCCAAATTCATCGATTCTTAAAATCTTGTAGCACCAAAGTTTCACACTTTTGCACTATTTAAATTTGAATTTATTCAAATTTGAATTTAACCTTCCGGAGGCCATATCTATTAAACCGTTGATCCAAATTAGTTGATTCTTTTTGCGTTGTGATCCTATTAGCAAGTAGATAATATATACCTACTGATATGTTTCTGTTATGGGAGTTTTATTTGAATTCTTTGTTGTTGACTTTATTTTGGTGTTATGTGACTACGGTTTATTTATCGATGCCTTCATTTAACGTATAGATTGTCCGGAGTGTGAAGCGGATCAGAATTAAGCTTTAGAGTACTTCAGCACTGTTCAAGGCAAGTTGCACATTTGATTATAGTTAATCCTATATTTATACTATGCATGTGTAGTTGTTGTGCAATGATATGTTTGGTTGATCATTATAATTTTGTGTTGTCATATTTGTGAATTGTTTGTATTATGTGATTGTGCGCGTAGCATTGTTAGGGTAGACGTGGTTTGGGTGCCGAATGATTCATGAAAGTGGTGAGTGTTTATAGCTGTAGGCTCGGGACTTTTTATCAGGTGAATGCGTCACTGGCTGAGCGCTCTATTGTCCCTAGAGAATGCGCCATGACTGAGCGCACTTGAGTTGTCGAGACTTAAATTAGGTGAATGCGTTGATGGCTGAGCGCTCTGGAGTCCCCATTGAATGCGCCATTGACTGAGCGCACTTGAGACTTCTTGAAGATCTTTGTCATTTCATCCTATGATTCTGAGAGTTCCTGTGTGCGGGTAATATGAATGTGGTGAAGTTAGTTTTATGCCAACCAAACTTGAGTGTATTGTTTGTCATACCTTGCATGTAGATGTAGGTTTGCTATATCATTTATGTGTGATTTGCCAATGCATTCAATGTATTGACCCTTGTGGCTGCAACCTATCATATTGTAGGAAATTCAGATGATCAGTGAGATACAGTAGGGTCGCGAGTCTCCACTCAGCATTTTCGCCAGTGGGCATTGATGGGACTCATCATTTATTTATGCTACATCTCCGCTGTTGTTATTGAATAAAGCTAGTATGTGCTACATAGTTTGTAATGCTTTATAAACTCTGTATCATACCTTGTAGTAAATGATGCACTTGTTATTTTGATATTACATCATGTACTATGTGTGCTAGCGAATCGATCCAGGGACTAGCACAGTAAGCACAGAGACTTGAATCTTATCAGGTCTGGTCGTTACATTATGTCAGCACAAAATTCACATGGAGCCAGCTGCTAAACCCGTTGTTGATCATCAAAGAAAATTAAATCCTAAAATGAAGGATGTGGTAAGAACTGAAATATTAAAACTTCTGGAGGCAGGTATAATTTATCCCATAGCTGATAGTAGATGGGTAAGTCATGTTCATTGTGTTCCTAAGAAAGAAGGTATTACTGTTGTTCCTAATGATAAAAATGAACTTATCCCACAAAGAATTGTAATCCCGGTTATATGATGGTAATTGATTTCAGGAAATTAAATAAAGCTACTAGGAAAGATCATTACCCCTTGCCTTTTATTGATCAAATGTTAGAAAGATTATCTAAGCATACACACTTTTGCTTCCTAGATGGTTATTCTGGTTTCTCTCAAATACCTGTATCACCAGAAGATCAAGAGAAAACCACATTTACTTGTCCTTTTGGAACTTATGCTTATTGTCGCATGCCTTTTGGTTTATGTAATGCACCTGCTACCTTTCAAAGATGTATGACTGTTATATTCTCTGACTTTTGTGAAAAGATTGTTGAGGTTTTCATGGATGATTTCTCCGTTTACGGAACTTCTTTTGATGCTTGCTTAAGCAACCTTGATCGAGTTTTGCAGAGATGTGAAGAAACTAATCTTGTATTGAATTGGGAGAAGTGCCACTTTATGGTAAACGAAGGTATAGTCCTTGGGCATAAAACTTCTAAAAGAGGTATTGAAGTTGATAAAGCTAAAGTTGATGCAATTGAGAAAATGCCATGTCCTAAAGATATCAAAGGTATAAGAAGTTTCCTTGGTCATGCTGGTTTCTATAGAAGGTTTATAAAAGATTTCTCTAAAATTTCTAGGCCTCTTACTAATCTCTTGCAAAAAGATGTGCCATTTGTTTTTGATGATGATTGCGTAGAAGCCTTTGAAATACTTAAGAAAGCCTTAATATTTGCACCTATTGTTCAACCACCTGATTGGAACTTACCCTTCGAAATTATGTGTGATGCTAGTGATTATGCTGTTGGTGCTGTTCTAGGACAAAGAGTCGATATGAAATTGAATGTTATTCATTATGCTAATAAAACTCTAGATAATGTCAAAGAAATTATGCTACTACTGGGAAATAATTTTTAGCAGTTGTGTTTGCATGTGATAAATTCAGATCTTACATTGTTGATTCTAAAGTAACTATTCACACCGATCATGCTGCTATTAAATATCTTATGGAAAAGAAAGATGCTAAGCCTAGACTTATTAGGTGGGTTCTTTTACTACAAGAATTTGATTTGCATATTACTGATAGAAAAGGAGCTGAGAATCCCG
The DNA here is from genome assembly GCA_039707655.1 of Elymus sibiricus. Classification (NCBI taxonomy): domain Eukaryota; kingdom Viridiplantae; phylum Streptophyta; class Magnoliopsida; order Poales; family Poaceae; genus Elymus; species Elymus sibiricus. The sequence continues at coordinate 470,643,805 of CM077666.1, forward strand.
TAGCTGATAATTTGTCTAGAATGGAAAATGTTCTTGATGACCCACTGCCTATTGATGATAGTTTTCCTGATGAACAATTAGCTGTTATAAATGCTTCTCGTAATACTCCTTGGTATGCAGACTATGCTAATTACATTGTTGCTAAATATATACCACCTAGTTTCACATACCAACAAAAGAAAAAGTTCTTCTTCGTTTTAAGACATTACTTTTGGGATGACCCACATTTATATAAAGAAGGAGTAGATGATATTATTAGACGTTGTGTACCTGAGCATGAACAGGAACAAATCCTACGGAAGTGTCACTCCGAGGCATACGGAGGACACCATGCGGGAGACAGAACTGCACATAAGGTATTGCAATCTGGTTTTTATTGGCCTACTCTTTTCAAAGATGCACGTAAGTTTGTCCTCTCTTGTGATGAATGTCAAAGAATTGGTAATGTTGGTAGACGTCAGGAAATGCCTATGAACTATTCACTTGTTATTGAACCATTTGATGTTTGGGGTTTTGATTATATCGGACCTTTTCCTTCCTCTAATGGGTATACTCATATCTTGGTTGCTGTTAATTACGTTAGTAAGTGGGTAGAAGCTATTCCAACTAGTAGTGCTGATCATAACACTTCTATTAAAATGCTTAAAGAAGTTATATTTCCGAGGTTTGGAGTCCCTAGATATTTGATGACTGATGGTGGTTCACATTTTATTCATGGTGCTTTCCGTAAATTGCTTGCTAAATATGATGTTAATCATAGAATTGCATCTCCGTATCATCCTCAGTCTAGTGGTCAAGTTGAACTAACTAATAGAGAAATAAAATTAATTTTGCAAAAGACCGTTAAAAGATCTAGAAAGAATTGGTCTAAGAAACTTGATGATGCGTTATGTGCTTACAGAACTGCTTATAAAAATCCTATGGGTATGTCTCCATATAAAATGGTCTATGGAAAAGCATACCATTTACCTCTTGAGTTAGAACATAAGGTATATTGGGCAATTAAAGAACTTAATTATGATTTTAAAATTGCCAGTGAGAAGAGGTTATTTGATATTAGCTCTCTAGATGAATGGAGAACACAAGCTTATGAAAATGCCAAGTTGTTTAAAGAAAAAGTTAAAAGCTGGCATGATAAGAGAATTCAAAAACGGGAATTCAAAGTATGTGATCATGTTCTATTATACAATTCCCGTTTAAGATTCTTTGCAGGAAAGCTTCTCTCTAAATGGGAAGGACCATATATCATCGCAGAAGTTTATCGCTCCGGAGCCATCAAAATAAACAACTCCGAAGGCACTAATCCGAGAGTGGTTAATGGGAAAGAATTAAACATTATATCTCAGGTACACCCATTAATGTTGAAACTAATATTATTCAAACAATGACACCGGAAGAGCACATAGAATAAACCTTCCGGAACGCTCCACAATCCTGAAAAAGAGTAGGTATGTGGTACGGTAAGTAAACCGACTCCAAAAATTCCATAAAAGTACTTTCTGTTCGTTTTGAATATATAAAAAATTAGGAAAATTATAAACAGTCCGAAATATGCACGAGGGAGCGACAAGCTTGGGGGGCGTGCCCTACCCCCCAGGGCGCGCCTACCGAGCTTGTGGCTCCCCCATGGACTTTCCTGACTCCGTTTATCTTCCATATTACTTGTCCTGCACGAAAAAAATTCATTATATATACTCTCGGATGTTTTGACCACCGTATCACAAGCTTCTCCTCTGTTCTTGTTTCGGGCTGTTTTTCAGGCAGATTTTGAGCACTATGTCATCACAAGAGTCGGATGGGGAGAGCCATGTTTCCCACACTACAGCAAATCCGAGAATCTACGGTGATGTCGACCCCTATGGGTGGTCGACCGATGAGGAGGTGGAGGCTGAGTTGAAGAGGATGGACTCCATGGACGTGGAAGAAGAAACCTCGCCACCCCAACCTGGAGATATGCATGTGGAATTCAAGAAATCAAGCCTGCCGAATACGGTTGAACCTCCCAATACCCAATTTATTTCTTACCGTAACTTGAAAAAGAGTGTTGCTTCGTCTCCTTCAGCCAGGATGCATCCTTGGGTGGATGGTGCATTAACTGTCACCGGGAAGCTCTGAAAAGAGATCATGAATCTTAAGTGCCAAGTCAATAAGCTCGAGGAGGAGAATCGCATCCTCAGGGGCATCATTGCTAAGAATATTGCACCACCATCACCGAAGAAGGAGACTTGAGTACATGGGTATGGGCACCACCCTTGGCTTGTGCCAAGCTTGGGGGAGGTGCCCCGGTATCGTATCACCATCACTTTTATCATAATTATCTATCTTAGTTCGATCCTTAGTTATTTCGTGATTTATAAGAATAAAGTTTTAGTATGATTTAGTCTTTAGTGCTTGCTTGGTGATCTATCTATCTATGTAATCGAGTGTGAGAGTTATATAATAAAGAGTAGTTTGAGTTGAGTTGTTTTACTTTTGTTGATCCAATTCTAGAAATAAAATAAAGAGAATAAAGAAAAGAGAGATCATATGCTAATCCCATGGGGAGTGATGACTTCACATAAAATAAGTATAATTAATAAAACTTGTTGGAAGTTGACAAACATAGCATTGGCCATTGTTGCAGTTCATGAAAAAGTAGTAAAGGAAGAGAGGTCTCACATATAAATATACTATCTTGGACATCTTTTATGATTGTGAGCCCCCATTAAATATTCTATGTCAAATAGTCGATGTTGGACAAGGAAGACAACGTAATGAGTTATGGTTGCTTATATTCGCATAGAAGTTATATTGTTTTGGATCCTCTAACATGTGGTGCTTGCCCTCTATCTTTTGCTAGACAAAATTCTGTACTAAGTAGAGATACTACTTGTGCATCCAAAAACCCTTGAACCCAGTTTCATGTCATGAGAGTCCACCATATCTACCTATGGATTGAATAAGATCCTTCAAGTAAGTTGTTATCGGTGCAAAAGCAATAAAAATTGCTCCTAAATATGTATGATCTTTTATTGTAAGGGAAAATAAGCTTTGTACGATCTTGTGATGGTGAAGAAATAAAAGCGACAGACTGCATAATAAAGGTTGCTATCACAAGGGGAAATATAAAGTGACGATCCTTTACATTAAGAGTTTGCACATCCAAAAATAAAAAGCGCATGACAACCTCTGCTTCCCTCTGCGAAGGGCCTATCTTTTACTTTTATGTATTTACTTTCATGCAAGAGTCAATAGTACTCTCCTCTATTCTGTTTTTATTTTTCTCTCTTGGCAAGCATCATGTGGTGGGGACAGATTCAGACATATATATCCAGTTGAATGTAGGTGATCATGAGTTATTATTGTTGACATTACCCTTGAGGTAAATACGTTGGGAGGCAAAATTATAAGCCCCTATCTTTCTATGTGTCAAACTGAAACTTTTGCTCCATAAGATTGCCGTGAGTGTCAGCAATCATAGAAGACTAAATGATAGTTGAGTATGTGAACTTGCTAAACAAAGCTCTTACATAGACTCTTTCTGATAATATGATGAATTGCAATTGCTTCGGTGACTGAGATCATAGTTTGTTAGTTTTCAATACGGTTTGTAGTTCATACTTTATCTTGTGGATGAATTGTCACTTTGTCATGAGATTTTTTATGATAATGTATTGCTGTTATAATAAAGATCATGATGCCTTCATGTCCTTATTTTGTTTTATCGACACCTCTTTCTCTAAACATGTGGTCATGATTATCGATTTCGGTTTTTCACTTGAGGACAAACGAGGTCTAAGCTTGGGGGAGTTGATACGTCCATTTTGCATCATGTTTTCCTACTGTTATTTATTATGTTTTGGGACATTATTTCACTTTATGATACAATTCTCATGCCGTTTCTCTCTTATTTTGCAAGCTTCACATGAAGAGGGAGATTGCCGGCAGTTGGAATTCTGGACCGGAAAGGGGTGCAACAGAGATAGCTATTCTGCACACCTCCAAATGACCTGAAAATTTACGGAGAATTGTTTCGGAATATATAAAAAATATTGGCTGAAGAAATACCAGAGGGGGACCCACCAGGAAGCGACAAGCCTGGGGGGCGTGCCCCCCGAGCTTGTGGCACCCCTGGCAGGCCTCCAGGGCCCATCTTCTGCTATATAAGGCTATTTTCCCTAGAAAAATAGAGAGAAGACTTTTGGGATGAAGCGCCGCCGTCTTGAGGCGGAACCTGGGCAGGAGCAATTTTGCTCTCCGGCGGAGCGATTCCGCCGGGGATACTTCCCTCCGGTAGGGGGAAATTGAAGCCATCGACATCACCAATGATCCTCTTGTCGTGGGAGGACCAATCTTCATCAACATCTTCACTAGCACCATCTCATCTCAAACCCTAGTTCATCTCTTGTATTCAATCTTTGGCTCAAAACCTCAGATTGGTACCTGTGGGTTGCTAGTAGTGTTGATTACATCTTGTAGTTGATGCTAGTTGATTTATTTGGTGGAAGATTATATGTTCAGATCCTTAATGATATTCAATACCCCTCTGATCTTGAACATGAATATGATTTGTGAGTAGTTACTTTTTTTCTTGAGGACATGGGAGAAGTCTTGTCATAAATAATCATGTGAATTTGGTATTCGTTCGATATTTTGATGATATGTATGTTGTTGCTTCCTTTAGTGGTGTCGTGTGAACGTCGACTACATGACACTTCACCATCTTTGGGCCTAAGGGAAGGCATTGTGGAGTAGTAATTAGATGATGGGTTGCTAGAGTGACAGAAGATTAAACCCTAGTTTATGCGCTATTCTGTAAGGGGCTGATTTGGATTCATATGTTTCATGCTATGGTTAGATTTATCTTAATTCTTCTTTCGTAGTTATGGATGCTTGCGAGAGGGGGTAATCATAAGTGGGAGGCTTGTTCAAGTAAGAACAGCACCCAAGCACCGGTCCACCCACATATCAAATTATCAAAGTAGCGAACGCGAATCAAACAAACATGATGAAAGTGACTAGATGAGAATTTCCATGTGTCCTCGAGAACTCTTTGCTTTATATAAGAGATCATTCCGGCTTGTCCTTTGCTACAAAAAGGATTGGGCCACCTTGCTGCACTTTATTATACTTGTTACGAATTATCTTGCTATCAAAACTATCTGTTACCGCTACTTTCAGTACTTGCAGAGAATACCTTGCTGAAAACCGCTTGCCATTTCCTTCTGCTCCTCATTAGGTTCGACACTCTTACTTATCGAAAGGACTACGATTGATCCCCTATACTTGTGGGTCATCACCGGCTCTGCCCACAAATAGAAATGTGCAAAGTGGTTTAGGAATTCAAAGTAGCATTGTGTTTTGGCACCGCTATAGATGCACACTAGGGGAATCCAGACTCCCTGGGAACGCTTTAGCCCTATTGATGTCAACGTTCTACTTTAAATTCTTTATTACTTTTATTTCAGTATTTTACCTTTACGCTCGCTACACCGTATCCATCCTATCACTACCACTTTGGATTTCTTACAACTTGCAGGCATTGCTATTTAAACCTTTCAAGAGACAAAAGGTTCATTCATGTGCTCCCTGTGGGATTGATACTCTTACTTTAAAAAGGCTACAACTAAACCATGTGCACTTGCAGGACATCAATCAAATGCGGTCAAGGGGCATGTGAGCTCTCTGCTAGCGCTGCCAATGAGGTCAATGGGCATGGGGTGGCTTGCACGAGCTCTGGCAATCGGCATAGCAGCTTGCGCCATGGGCAGTGGAGGAGGGATGGGAGGAAGTACACGTGCTCAAACATTTGTGTGGTGCTCTAGGAGCACGGTAGCATGGCGTTAGACGAAGCGGAACACCCGTGGTGGCTAGAGGAGCGGGAGGTGGCTATGGAGGGAGCACGCGCGTAACCTATTTGAGAAAATTCCACAAAGAAAAAGGTTATAAGAGAAGAAGGTCTGGGAGAGACAAATGCTGACGAGTGGAACCTCCGTCCAACTTAATAGTCACTAATGGTTATGACCATTTTGTGCCACGTCAGCGCTTACAGGTGGACCTGACATGTCAGAAATCAGATTAATTCGGCCCAAACCAGTCATAAGTGTTTATTGAGAAAATTAGTAAGAATACTGGTATAGCTTTTTGGGCTGAGCAAGAAATGTGGTGGCAATTCTAGAACTGAACTTGAAATGTGGTGGTTTTTGCAATTCAAATATGGAGGACGGAGGGCCACTTATTGCCTCTTAGAATAAATATATCTCAGCCGTCGCTCTCACTACTACTACCTCCGTCCCGGTTTATTAATCCCCTTCATATTTTGTGTCAAATTTTGACTATAGATTTGACTAGCAAAATATAAATTATATGTCACAAAACTTATATTGTTAGATTCCTATTTGAAAGAAGTTTCCAATGATATTAATTTTGTGGTATATAAGTAATTTCCCCAAATAAGAAGGGGGCCAATAAATTTAGGACAGATGTACTCCCTCCGTTCCATAACGTAGTGCCTATAGATATTTTTTAAAGTCAAACATTACAAACTTTGACCATATTTATAGAAAAAAATAGGCAATGCTACTTGTGAATTGTATTGGGATTTCTCCAAAGAGGAGAGGATGATGCAGTACAGTAGAGATAATTATTTCCCTCAGTTAAGAACCAAGGTTATCAATCCAGTAGGAGAACCACACAGAACCTCGTTAGCAGCACCTACACACACAAAAGCAAATACTTGCACCCAACGCAAACAAGAGGGTTGTCAATCCCCTTGGCGGTTACTTGAAAGGATTAATTCTGGTAGTCATAGATAGGAAAGTAAATTGCAAAACAAAAGAAAATTGCAATAAGGTATTTTTAATTTTATATATGATGGATAAATGACCTGGGGGCCATAGTTTTCACTAGAGGCTTCTCTCTTGAAGGCATAGCATACGGTGGGTAAACAAATTACTGTTGGGCAATTGATAGAAAAGCGCATAGTTATGACGGATTCATGGCAATGATCATGTATATAGGCATCACGTCCGAGACAAGTAGACCGACTCCTGCCTGCATCTACTACTATTACTCCACCCATCGACAGCTATCCAGCATGCACCTAGGGTATTAAGTTAATGAAAACAGAGTAACGCCTTAAGCAAGATGACATGATGTAGACAAAGTAACTCAAGCAATATGATTAAACCCCATCTTTTTATCCTTAATGGCAATAATACAAATACGTGTCTTCTCCCTTTCTGTCACTGGGATATAGAACACCGCAAGATTGAACCCATCACAAAGCACCTCTCCCATTGCAAGATAAATCAATCTAGTTGGCCAAACCGAACAGATAGATCGGAGAGAAATACAAAGCTATAACAATCATGCATAAATAAGTTCAGAAAAGACTCAAATATTTCTCATGAATAATCTGATCATAAACCCACAATTCATCGGATCCCAACAAACACACCGCAAAAAAAGATAACATCGAATAGAACTCCAAGAACATCGAGGAGAACATTGTATTGAAGATCAAAGAGAGAGAAGAAGCCATCTAGATAATAGCTATGGACCCGTAGGTCGGTGGTAAACTACTCACACATCATCGGAAGGGCAGCAAGGTTGATGTAGAAGCCCTCCGTAATTGATTCCCCCTCCGGCAGATTACCGGAAAAGGCCTCCAGCTGGAATCGCGGAAAAACAGAGGCTTGCGGCAGCACAAAAGTTTTCTCGTCTGTCTCCCTGGTATATTGGGAATATTTGACAATTTATAGCGCTGGAATTAGGCCAAGATGTGCCACGAGGGGCCCACAAGCCTGGGGGCGCGCCTAACCCCCTAGGCGCGCCCTCCGGACTTGTCGCTCAATCGTGACTAGTCTGGTCTTCTCCCGAAGCTCATAGGGTCCCTTCTGGTCCAGAAAAAATTAATCCAAAGTTTTTTCTTCGTTTGGACTCCGTTTGATAATGATATTCTGAAAAGGCAAAAAATAGGCAAAAAAAAAACAGCAACTAGCACTGGGCACTAGGTTAATAGGTTCGTCCCAAAAATGATATATAATGGCATATAATTGTATGTAAAACATCCAAGATTGATACTATAATAGCATGGAACAATAAAAAATTATAGATACGTTGGAGACGTATCAGGCATATCCAAAAAACAAATGCACATCATTGGATAAGTGAGGCATGTTTTTTTTTGCGGGTGAGGCATGATTCCTGAGATGCAATAATTCAAATTATTTGTATCAAGTATTAATAATGAATGGGCCGTGCTACGCGTCGGCCGGCGGAAAAAGATCCGCCGCCTCAGCAGCCATAGATCTAACACAATCCATTGCAACAAATGCAGTGTTTCAAAACCTTTGCAACAGAGCTTATGTTTCAGAAAACATTTGAACAGAGATCGTGTTGCAGACTTTTTTTTCGTCTTCACCTTTTTGCAACATAGATGATGTTGTGAAAAGGACTTCTGCAACATGGATGTTGTTGCGGAATTTTTTTTGCAATGAAAGATGATGTCGCAGCAGCACCGCCCTCGTTGTCGTCGCCGTTTTGTTACTCTGTCGTTGTTGCAGAAACTTGTCGGTGTGCAGCGGCACAGTTGGACACGGGGCAACTTCCGCTGATGATGTTGCAGATTTTTTTTCTTTCCGTTTTCACTTTTTTGCAACATGGGAGTTGTTGCGGAAGAAATTTTGCAACACAGATGATGTTGCAGAAAATTTTCTCCGCCACGCGCACACGCGTCGGACGAAACCGCTAGAAATAGTACTAGATGGATCTATGCAAGACACGTGTCACAAGGAGGAGGTGACGGACGTCTCACATGCGATCCGCCGGCTGAAACCAAGCATTTCCCATAATGAATTGTGCAGTTCACATTAAGTTTCCAAGAAAGTTATTCTACATTTGATAAAAAAAATTACGTGTTGTAGCTGATAGTTTGTCTAAAAATTAATATGTGTTGTCATAGACATGCATTGCACGTGAACACATACTAAGGCGTAGGGAAGATGGCTCGAGTCACCTAACAGACTGTCGCCACCCATGACTCATCAAAAAACATATAATCGGTAGAAGTACAAGAATTTGGAAAGAGGGCTAAGACATGGTTGTGGGAATAAAGGTGGGTGGAAGGAGGGGTGAATAGTAATAAAATACTGTCGTGTTATTTCTTAATATATATATAATCACTATGTTTTTCTCGTTACTCCGTCGCAATACAGGGACATTCAGCTAATTTTAATCTTTACCTAATATTAAAGGGAGAAGACTTTCATAGTTCTTCATACGTCACCCTTTTATAACCGTTGATTTTATGTTAACCGCAAAGATTGACGGCTGAGATTTAAAAGAAGGAACTTAAGTGGAGAAAAACGATTCGATGGGACCACACGAGAACGCGAGACGTGCACCAGGGTTCCTCCTCCGCCGCTCCCCATCGGCTCCCCATCCCGCTAATCTTTTGTATTCTCTCTCTCCCGCACTACCTTCTCCCATCCCCTTGCAGTCACAACGTAGTCCCCCGCTGCCGTCTCAGTGGCTCTGCTTCTCCCACCTGCAACCCGCAGCTGAGACGACCTGCAGCGTGCGATGATGACCCTTGGTTGCTCCTTCCTGTCTCCGGCAACTAGCAGCTCCGACGAACAACGGCCGGGAAGACCACCCACAGTTGCAACTCCTCAGAACCTATCGGTACAGTGGTTACTTGCTTCGCCCACTGTGGGAGGCCGGGCCAGTGCCGGACAGGTCAGGGGTGAAAGGTGAACGAGAGACGGGAGGCACAGGGAGATGGGGCAGCAAGCCAGCAACATATGGGTCCGGGCGGCGAGATGCAGGGGTGGGCGGAGCTCGAGGGAGGCATGAGGAGTCATGGCTCGAAGAAATTGGGGGAGGCAAGGTAGGTGGAGGAGCGAGATGGGCAGTGGCCGGCCGGAAGAGTTCCATGACCGAGAGGAAAGGAGCAGGCGTCGTAATAGTGGGAGTATGACGGAAGAAGATTTTTTGCCATTATACATGTTGGAAGGCAATAACAGCCTAGGCACTAGATTCACGGGATGACGGGTAGAACAGTTCTGTTCGTGGAGTATGGGACGCATGACCCATGAGTAGACACATCTATGGCATCAATTTTACATGTCCGGGAATATTGTTTCTATGGCATCTTGCAACTACCTCGATCCTATTTCAAGAAAAAAATTATGAATTTTAGACCACCCGTTTCAGAAGGTTGAAAGTATGAAACTTGGATTCTATCAGCCCATCCGGGTTTAAGTTCAATACTTGACAGGGTACTCACATATTTCCTCAATTTATTTTAATGTTTCCGATGCTATGGTGCCCATCGATCTCAAGATATGCCAATTCAGTCTCTCGTATATGCTCGTGGATCTGTGCTTCAACCAGTTGATCCGTTTGTTTATTGCATATGCTCATTCATGTGATGCTCCTCCAAGATTGCTTCTGTTCATTGTGAATTTCAACTTTATTATTCTGTGAAGAGTGACTTTGAGTGCCCATGGCGTCCATGATTTCTTGGACTATATTTTAAGTTAAAAGAAACTCAGACTATTGTGTGCTCTAGAAAAGCTAAAAAATTACAGGTTATCATCAAGTTATATGTTAAATATAAGCCAGTTCATTTTCAGTTCCTCAATCCAACAAACTTGGTTCACGGCAATTGGCGTTTGTTCCGAGGGGTTGATCACGTTTGTCGTGAATGGGTTGACAATTTGACCATCATAGGCAAAGGTGGCGAAGAAGAAAAGTTAGGGACGTGCGAGTATCTTTTTTTCTTTCATTGTAACGCACGGACATGTTTGCTAGTAGAAGGCATCAATATGTTACAAGAATAGCGGGAAAGCAAAAAAAAAGAAAAAAAAACATATGCTACCGGCTATAGCACCACACCACCGATTGAAAAAGGAAACTAATATGAAAACACCTCGCTTCGGCAGATCAACGATAAATTCCCTCGATAAATGATTGATGGAAACCCGTGAAATCAGAGGAAATCCACAACACCGGTTGACGCCAAGCGAGACGACTTCCGTCTTGCTTTCAATCCCACCTACTACCTAAATTCTTTTCTGAGGTGTTTCAATCCCACCTACCTACCCGACCTGCCGCATCCAGTGACCCAACCTGTAACCCGTCCCTGGGCACGACCTGGCTAAGGAGAGCTATGCACGAGGCCCAACTTCACCGAACGAGACTAGACAACGATGCATCAACAGCCAACGAGTGCTACTACTAGTACTACATATATATATAGGGTGCGCTCGCTAGCTACGACCAGGCTTTGTACCATCAGAAGCCTATAGAGAAACAGCAAGCTAGCTAGCTTCATAAGCTTTAGCTGGCTAACTAGAACGTGGCATGTATCGGCCGGGAGTTCATATATACAGAGTGAGCTGCAAGAGAGTTGGACAGGTAGATTTGGATTAGCTAGTTCATATATACCGTCGGAGATGGTTGAGATGGGGAGCAAGAGCTGGCGGGAGTCGAAGCTGCTGTGGCACATCGCGTTCCCGGCGATCCTCACCACCGTGTTCCAGTTCTCCATCGGCTTCGTCACCATCGGCTTCGTCGGCCGCATCGGGGAGGTCGAGCTCGGCGCCGTCACCGTCGCTGTGAACGTCATCGAGGGCTTCGCCTACGGTGTCCTGGTACGCACCAACGCACGCAGGCACGCCAATTAACATGCGCGCATTCCTACTTGCTAGCTGCTAACTCCGTTTCAAAATAGTTGACGTTCTCAGTTTGTCCAAAGTCAAACTTGTTTATGTTATGCCAAGTCTAGAACATCAAATTAATCTCAAGATATTATTTATGAAATAGTTTTTGTACCATGTGTATTTGGTATTGTAGAACGTATCATATTTTTTATAGAGTTGGTTAAACTTTCAAAAATTTGAATTTGGACAAACCTACAACTTCAATTTTAAATATGTTACATCCTACCATTTGGTGTTGTTACACCTACATATTACATACTACCATGTGATAGTATATATATACTACTACTTTATCATTTTAAATATATTTATATACTATATCTAAGATTTTTTTTTTAAATGACCTACATGTTTGTTGGTTACCCGTGAGCAGAGAGATTTGGGTTATTTGTGCGTGAGGGTTGTATGTCAATATGAGGGGTTGGGGCCCTGTGGGTGGCAAAAACCTCATAAAAAGCCGTGTAGATGAGTGGTTAATTGAGAAGACGCTCGATTGGAGGCCGATCCAATGACGGTAACCATCGAAGATGAAGATGACGAAGGTGGTGGAACGGTGGCATAGTAGAGAGGGAGAAAGTGAGAATGAAGAGAGGTTTAGGGTTGACCGCTGAGAGAGTTAAAGGAAAATAAAATAAATTAATCTATACCACGCGCCTGTAACGGTAAAAGAGGAGTGGCTAGAGTGGATTGTTTTTCATGGCAAACTTGTCTAGTGCGTTCTACACACAGAGTGTGTGCACCGTGTGGTGTGACGGTGTCACTACAACACGGTAGTTATTCAAAGATGTTAAAAAACGCCTCCGAAGGTTCATAGAGGCCAACATATCGATAACGAGGCGTTCCTTTAGAACGTCAGAGAAAATCGCGACGGCAAATGACAATCTCGTGGTTATCCCAAGTCGTCTGCCGAGATCTTTGGAGGCATTTTGTAGAAAACGCCGGGAAAAAGAAAGAAAGATAGCAAACTAAAAATCAAATGGACAGAGCCCACCTAGAACCAGGCACCCGTTTGACTGCACGTGGCATGGCAAGGGATCAAACTCAAGACCTTCTGTGTAGATGAGTGGTTAATTGGGAAGACGCTCGATTGGAGGCCGGACCCAATGACGGTAGCCACCAAAGATGAAGATGTCGAGGGTGGTGGACCGGTGGCGTGGTCAAGAAGGAGAAAGGGGGAATCAAGAGAGGTTTAGGGTTGACCCTAGAGAGAGTTAAAGGGGAAATGAAATACAATAATATTTACCGCACTCCTCCAACGGTAAAAGACGAGTGACTTGAGTGGATTTTTTTTTCCACGCAAACTTGTCTATTGCCTTCCACACGATATGTGCACCGCAAAAGCTATGTCTTGCATTAAGCGAGACTGATGGATATCTTCCGGGGATTTGATCCTAGGTCACTTCGATAGCGCGACCAGCTACTAGCCACTGCCCCAGAATTCCGTTCGTGGTTTGAGAGGAGGCGCGGGCTACTTGAGGTAAAAGACCCGAGTTTTTTATTTCTACGTTTTTTTTTTTGTTTTTTCGTTTCTTTTCTCCGTTCATGATTACAGAGGAGGCACGGACTACTTGATACATAGTCAACATTTTTTTCTTCTATTTTTCATTTTTTGTTTCTTTTCTTTTTTCTTCTCCATTTTTTCCATTTTTTCTAAGCATTTTTAACATTTTAAAAAATCCTTGATTAACAGTTTTCAAATAAAAAGATTAACATTTTTTTAATACATGGTCAATATTTTTTCTATACACATTTAACATTTTTCAAACGCTTGATTAAAAAATTTCAAACACTTGTTCAACATTTTTTTTAAAAGCTTGATTAACATTTTTATATACATGATCAATTTTTTTCATCATTTTTTTAATAGATGGTCAATATTTTTTCTATACACGTTTAACATTTTCCAAGGGCTTGATTAACATTTTTTAAATACTTGTTCAACATTTTTTTCAAATTCTTGATTAAAAAATTATATACATTATTAAATTTTTTCATCATTTTTTAATACATGGTCAACATTTTGTCTATACACATTTAACATTTCCCAAATGCTTGATTAACATTTTCCTGAATACTTGTTCAATTTTTTTTTCAATATGCCTGATTAACATTTTTATATACATGATAAAAAAAATTAATCATTTTTTTAATACATGATAAAAAAATTCTATTCACATTCAACATTTTGCCGAATGCTTGATTAACAGTTTTCAAATACTTGTTCAACATTTTTCAAATAATTGTTCAACACTTTTGAAATACTTGTTCAACATTTTTTTCAAATGTTATTTGTATAGTGGTTTTCGTAATATATATATATATATATATATATATATATATATATATATATATATATATATATAATATTTTAAAGTAGAAACAAAAGTACAAAAATAAAGCCAAAAACAAAAACAGAAAATAGAAGAAAAAAAGAGGTTGGGGCCTGCCATGCGCATGGGCCGGCCCTTCTCGTCAGAAGGTGGACTCGCTGAAGGCGAGACATAGGGGCGCCTGTATGTACACCATGTGGTGTGACGCGAAATCACTAATTAAGGAGTACTCCTTTCAAAGATCACTCCCACCTTCCCAGGTTGCGACAAGTGGCGCACTGCATGCGCGCCACTTGTCGCAATAACCTGAGAGTTTTCCCTTTTTTTCGTAGCCCCGTTTATTCAAAACGTTTTATCTCTTAAACCGTGCATCCAAATCTCGGACCGTTTTCACCGTTGGATTCCTTGCGTCGAGATCTTCAAAACTAGATCCCATGTTGATAGGTTTTGACAAACTTTTTTTTCACGAAAAAAACCGGTCGAAAAAAACCGGACGAGAAAACCGAACCGGAAGCACGTTTTTTTTTCCTTTTCGAAAAAGGCATGGCCGTGCCTCTTCCGAAAGCAAAACCGTGCTTCTCGCGGAAGCAAAACCGTGACTCTCGCGGAAGAAAAAAACAGAAAACGCGTTTTTTTTCTGTTTCCGAGAGGCACGGCCATGCCTCTCGTGAAAGCAAGACCGTGCCTCTCGCGGAAGCAAAACCGTGCCTCTCGCGGAAGAAATAAAAACAGAAAACGGGTTTTTTTTTCGTTTCCGAGAGGCACGGCCGTGCCTCTCGCGAAAGCAAGACCGTGCCTCTCACGGAAGCAAAACCGTGCCTCTCGCGGAAGAAAAAAAACAGAAAACGTGTTTTTTTTCCGTTTCCGATAGGCACGGCCGTGCCTCTCGCGAAAGCATGACTGTGCCTTTCGCGGAAGCAAAAGCGTGCCTCTCGCGGGAGCAAAAAAAAACCGTGTTTTTCCTCGCAAAATTTTTTTTGAACTTTTTTTTTTGGTCCAAAAGTTAAGGAAGACCGGTGGAAAACCAAAAAGCCAAAAAAACCAGAAAAAAACTGTCTAAAAAGTAGAAAACGCGTGTGGAAAAATAAAATAAAAAACAAAATCCGGAGGGAGCGCCCATAGGGCGACACGTGGCGGCGCTCTCAGCCGAGAGATGCTACACTCACGGGCTGTTTACGGGGGTTTAACGGAGTGGTTAGCAGTGATTGGTTGAGATTTGGCTTAATGAGGCGGGCCCACCAGTGAAAATCAGGGGGGGCCAATTAGTGGAAGGCACGCAGGGGGTCCGTAAGAGTCCGTTGTTTCCGTCCGTGCGTGTAGTATTATCGCTCTCAGCCCACCCCAAGTGATCGTTGTGAGGCTCTGAAGGAGCGCTCCTCAGTTAGTTGCTCTCGGTGTGACAATATGTCGGTGCTCTGGGCTTCTGGCTAAAGCCCACCACGAGTCATGGCCGCGTTTGAATTTTACTCTTTCCCGCGCACGCATGTGTTGCAACTACAAACCACGCGCTAGCTGATGACGCTAGGGGTTGCATTTGCAGGTTGGCATGGGCAGTGCGCTGGAGACGCTGTGCGGGCAGGCAGTGGGCGCGGGGCAGGTGGACCTGCTCGGCGTCTACCTCCAGCGCTCCTGGATCATCTGCGGCGCCACCGCGCTGGCACTCGCACCGGCCTATGTCTTCACGACGCCCATCCTGCGGGCGCTCCACCAGCCCACCGCCATCTCCGCCGTTGCCGGGCGGTTCACACGGTTGGTCGTCCCGCAGTTGTTCGCCTACGCCGCCAACTTCCCGATGCAGAAGTTCTTCCAGGCGCAGAGCAAGGTCTGGGCCATGACCTTCATCTCTGGCGCAGGGCTCGTCATCCACGTCGCGCTCAACTACGTCTTCGTCACGCGCCTCGGCCACGGCCTCTTCGGTGCCGCCATGATAGGGAATGTCACCTGGTGGATCATCATCGTTGCGCAGTTCGCCTACCTCGTCTCCGGCTGCTTCCCGGAGGCGTGGAAGGGGTTCTCCGTGCTCGCCTTCAATAACCTCGCCGCCTTCGTCAAGTTGTCCCTCGCCTCCGCCGTCATGCTCTGGTTGGTGCATCTTTCAATTCTTAGCTTTCTATACGATTATAATCAATCAGCAAGCAGATTAATTTAAATTGTATATATGCACGATGCGTTCTTATCTAGCTTGGAGCTGTGGTACTACAGTGCAGTGCTCATCCTTGTGGGTCTCCTGAAGAATGCTCAACTCCAGGTTGACGTCATGTCAGTTTGGTAAGCAGTTTTTATCTGACGAACCTGCAACCTAACTGTGCGCGCACAGACAACAGGGTTTGTCTGACGAAGATTAAACGGTACATGTCTGACTCTTTTTTATACGTAAACATGTCTAATTTTTTTACAGCATCAATTACCAGCTCTGGACCCTGATGGTGGCAATAGGCTTCAATGCGGCAGTGAGGTATAAATAATGCACGCAACAACACAAATAGTACTCCTAGCACAAGACTGCAACTGTATAAAAAGAGACGTACAAAATTCATCAGTATTTTTGCTAATGCGAAACTTCTCGAGATGCAGCGTTAGGGTGTCGAACGAGCTGGGCGCGAACAGGCCTAAAGCGGCCAAGTTCTCGATGATCATAGCGGTGTCGACGTCCGCCGCCATCGGGGCGGTCTTCCTGGCCGTGTTCCTCATCTGGAGGACCGAGCTGCCACGGTTCTTCAGCGACAACGACAAGGTTGTGGGAGGAGCTGCAAAGCTTGGCTACCTTCTTGCAGCATCCATCTTCCTCAACAGCATCCAGCCTGTGCTCTCAGGCACGTACCACTACGCCAATCAGTTACCAAATTAAACTAGTGATCCCAATGACAATTGGAACATCTCGCTTTGCAGGTGTGGCGATAGGAGCAGGGTGGCAGACGCTTGTGGCGTTCATAAACATTGTGTGCTACTACTTGTTTGGCATCCCACTGGGAGTCCTCTTTGGCTTCAAGCTAAAACTTGGTGCATTGGTAAGAGCACAACCAAATCAACTTCAAATATTTGTGGATACATAATTAATTAGAACGGCCAATCTGATTCTAACCTGCTCTGAATATACAACAATGTATCTCTGCAGGGGATTTGGGTGGGTATGTCAATTGGCACGCTGCTGCAGACTGCTATACTTCTCATAATTTGCTTCCGAGCCAAGTGGGAGAATCAGGTGTGCTGTACTGCACTAATATCACTTGATCTCAGTCTTTTTTTATCTATAGATAATGACTCGATCGTAGTTGAGCATATCTTTATTTTAAGAAATGTCTGAACTTTTTACGGTGCAGGCTATGTTGGCCGAAGGGAGGATAAGGAAGTGGGGAGGAAGCAGCGAAACATTGCCGGCGGCCACAACAACGGCGATAAACGATATCATAGATCAATAATCAGATGGTTTCTGCATGCAGTTTGGACAATGCTATTTATATGTACATGCAAAACACAGGTAGATAGATTATCTGTATCTGTACTGTTAAAGGGGAGTCCGTCCTCGTTTCGTTTCGTTCGCTCGCTCCACCCCGATCAATTTTTTTCCCAATCGAACTCTGTTTCAGATTTCCACTCTAGTTTTTTCGTCTCTCGTCCCAGCCGATGCCCAACCCACTACGGCCTCCTTTCGTTTGAAGGAATTTTGTAGGAATTACATAGGATAAGATTTCTATAGGAAAATTTCCTTTACAGCTCGTTTGGCACCCCTCATTTCATTTCATTTGGTAGAAATGAGATGAAATGAAATCTCCATGGGGATTTCATTTGGTTGGAATGGAAAAACAGTTCCAAAAGTCATGTTTGGCTGCCACAAGGATTTCTAGATTGAAATGACTACCATATCCTGTTTGGCTGCCATTTTGCCAAGCATTGATAGACACACACATGGTCTAGCTTCAAAATGAACTTCATAATACACAAGCATCATCTTTCCAAATATTTAAGATTCATGCCCACATGAAACAAGTTGCGGCACGCCATATTTCATATAAGAATCAGCTCCATAAAGCACAAATCCACATATTTAAATTCAATTACAACTGCCATGTCCATCTCCATAAAGCACAAAATGTAGTCTGACACAAGCAAAACAAAGATTCAAAGCTTTAAAGTTTGTACTAAGCAAGGTTTGGAAGACAAAATACTACAACTTATAATCACAAGTACATTATGACAATAAAAAACTGAAATTTTGCATCCAAGTAAGGTCATATAGCTTGTCTCCAGGACCCAATTCTTTTTCATTTCATCTGGACTTGAACATGATGTCATAGACTTCCAACATGTCATCTTCTAGCTCCTGCCCGCTTTCTTATATTTGTCTTGTCAGCTACTGAACTAGCAAATTTAACAGTGAGGCATTAGTTTGGCATCAATGAAAGGTAATGCATGCTCATCAAAGAAAAAAGAAAGAATATATTGCTCATAAAGGAAATTGATGGACAATATTATCTCTTTCGTTGTATGTATCAAGCAGGCAATGCATTCCCATCAAACAAAAATGGAATATATTGCTCATCAAGAAAGGTAATGCATGTAGGTTGGTACCAATCTCAGTTTTCAACACTAGCACAAGTGTGCCATTTTAACAGTAGTCTTCACATGTTTGAAAAAAGGGAAGATTAACATAACACTTGACATAGCAAGAACATGGCAGTAACATGAATAAATATAGTTGTAAGAGATGCAGTTTGCTACAGGTTAGTGCATTAAGAAGAGGTGTCAAACCAGGGAGTATATCTCTGTGATGCAGGGTATGGCATAAGAGATTGAGCATGTGCATAATTGAACTGAACATAACGCCAAAATATTGCCCAGAACTGAACTGAACTGAATCACAAGCTTTGCCAAATCGTGATTGTTTGCACTCTCATTCAAGTTAAGAACATATATAGGATTGCTCACAAATCTATCCATGTGTAAAAGTCTTACTTATTGGTATCAAAATCCTGGTGCATTGTGTTAGCCGCTTTTGTTTTGATGCATTGTGCATATACAAAGTTTTAAACTGAGAATACATACACACAAACATGAGTGTTCCAGGTTCTGTACATGCTTTGCTCTAACTAAAACATAGATATATAAAGGTAAGAAATCTATCCGAGTAACACAAAAGTGTTGCAAATCACAGGCATACGACAGTCATGGCTTAACGTGTACTACTATTGCTGGGCAATGTAATTTATCTTCTGTTGTACTACTATTCCATGACCAACAAATAGCTAACTAAGAGGAATGTGAGTGGTCCATTTCTAGCAACATACCTTCATTGGTTGATTTGCTTGAGGATCCATTTCTTCTTCATCCTTTCAGGCAGCGCCATAAGAGCCTTGAACTTGCGGTCATCTGCTATGAGGATATCATAAGCTTCCACTAGTACAAAACAGGGCATTGGTCCAGGCCAGATCAGAGCAACAGTCCCGGTTCTGTTACGAACCGGGACTAATGCGTGCATCAGTCCCGGTTCGAGCGGCCAGGACGCCGGCCGGGCCTCGGCAGGCACCAGTCCCGGTTCGGCTGGGACCTTTAGTCCCGGTTCCAGCCACCAACCGGGACTAAAGGGCCTCGCTCCTGGCGCAACCCCTTTAGTCCCGGTTGGTGTCTGGAACCGGGACTAAAGGTCAGTCTTCAGTCCCGGTTCTAGCCACGAACCGGGACTAAAGAGATTCCTATATATATGCTCTCCCCTGCCCGCTCACTCCTCTGTTTTTTGGCCGGCCGGTGTGGGAGGTGTGTGCTGCTCTGCTCTCACCTCCTATGCACATGAGGTGTTCGATGAAATGCCCGAGTCACACTTAAGCTTTCTCCTCTCCAAGCTCGACCTCCCAGCTCCATTTTTCCCAAGATTTGTCTAGGTTTGGCGGTGCACCAACTACACAAGTGTTCTAAAAGGTTAGCAACTTCATCGTTTCATCTCTCACTACTAGTTTAGCTCATTTCAAATGCTGTAGAAGCAGAGTGGTTTGTGGGTTTTAGTGGAGGAGTGTATGTGGGAGTTCTTTTGATTTAGATGCACAATTTGAGCTGAAATTAACTTCTTAGAGTCTGCACATGTGTAGGGTGCCGTCCCCGTCCCCGTCCTCACCGCCGTCGATCGCCCGCGCCGATCTCGTCGCCGGCACCACCGTGGTGAGCCTCTTGTTCTTATCTTCTTTTTAAAAGAAAAAAATTCTTACTTGTATGATTTAGATAGATACTTGTATAATTTTCTTACTTTTATTATTGTTTGTTATTATATAGTGCCATGACTTTGGTATCCGCCCCCGTCGGCCCTCGTCCGGTCTATGATTCGGATGTGGTATATTATCTTTATGATCGCATTGCGCTTGAAGATTAGAAAGATTAGAAAATATGCCATTCATAATGAGGCTTGGTATCATTATGCCGTTGGATCAATTGTTACCTTAGTTGCGATTATGATCGCATTTGTTGTTGTTTTTCATAGTTTCAATGTATGTTTTAATTAGATGCTCTAGAGAGCTATATGTTGTTCTATGAGAACTATATATGTATGAACTTTATGTATTTATTTTTTCAGTAATAACATTTGATCACTACTGTACTTTGGTTTTAATGTGATGATGAACTTGTATTAATTTAGTCACTTCTCTATTCATGATGTTCTGTAATGGTTTTTGATACACTTAATTATATAATGCACGCAGATGAACCGGCAATGGATGTACGGTGACCGACGCACCTCCGAGTATCTTGAGGGCCTGCATAAATTTCTCGAAGTGGCTGAGGCAAACAAGCAGAATGGTTTTATGTATTGTCCATGCCTTGTCTGTGAGAATATGAAGGATTACTCTAACTTGAAAACCCTTCACGTCCACCTGCTTGAGAAGGGTTTCATGCCACACTATAATGTTTGGACCAAGCACGGAGAAAGAGGGGTTATGATGGAAGACAACGAAGAAGAAGAGGATGATGACAACTATCCCCCTGAATACGGTGATACTGCAACGGGGGAAGCTGAAGATCAAGAGGAACCAGACGATGTGCCCGATGATGATCTTCGCCGGGTCATTGTTGATGCAAAGAGACAATGCCAAAGTGAAAGGGAGAAGTTGAAGTTCGATCGCATGTTAGAGGATCACAAAAAAAGGGTTGTACCCAAATTGCGAAGATGACAACACAAAGCTCGGTACCACACTGGAATTGCTGCAATGGAAGGCAGACAATGGTGTATCTGACAACGGATTTGGGAAGCTACTGAAAATAATGAAGAAGAAGCTTCCAAAGGATAACGAATTGCCCGACAGTACGTACGAAGCAAAGAAGGTTCTATGCCCTCTAGGATTGGAGGTGCAGAAGATACATGCATGCCCTAATGACTGCATCCTCTACCGCGGTGAGTACGAGGATTTGAACGCATGCCCGGTATGCGGTGCATTGCGGTATAAGATCAGACGAGATGACCCTGATGATGTTGAGGGCGAGCGCCCCAGGAAGAGGGTTCCTGCCAAGGTGATATGGTATGCTCCTATAATACCACGGCTGAAACGTCTGTTCAGAAACAAAGAGCATGCCAAGTTGATGCGATGGCACAAAGAAGACCGTAAGAAAGACGGGAAGTTGAGAGCACCCGCTGACGGGTCGCAGTGGAGAAAAATCGAGAGAAGGTGGGGGGACTTTGCAGGTGACGCAAGGAACGTATGGTTTGGTTTAAGTGCAGATGGCATTAATCCTTTTGGGGAGCAGAGCAGCAATCATAGCACCTGGCCCGTGACTCTATGTATCTATAACCTTCCTCCTTGGTTGTGCATGAAGCGGAAGTTCATTATGATGCCAGTGCTCATCCAAGGCCCTAAGCAACCCGGCAACGACATTGATGTGTACCTAAGGCCATTAGTTGAAGAACTTTTACAGTTGTGGAATGGAGAAGGTGTACGTGTGTGGGATGAGCACAAACAGGAGGAATTTGACCTACATGCGTTGCTGTTTGTAACCATCAATGATTGGCCTGCTCTTAGTAACCTTTCAGGACAGACAAACAAGGGATACCACGCATGCACGCACTGTTTAGATGATACCGAAAGTATATATTTGGACAAATGCAGGAAGAATGTGTACCTGGGACATCGTCGATTTCTTTCGACCAACCATCTCTTAAGAAAGAAAGGCAAGCATTTCAAAGGTGAGGCAGATCACCGGAAGAAGCCTGCCCTCCGTACTGGTGATGCCATACTTGATATGGTCAAGGATTTACAAGTAATCTATGGAAAGGGTCCCGGCGGACAATCTGTTCCGAATGACGCTGAGGGACGCGCACCCATGTGGAAGAAGAAATCTATATTTTGGGACCTACCCTATTGGAAAGACCTAGAGGTCCGCTCTGCAATCGACGTGATGCACGTGACGAAGAATCTTTGCGTGAACCTGCTAGGCTTCTTGGGCGTGTATGGGAAGACAAAAGATACACCGGAGGCACGGAAGGACCAGCAGCGTGTGCACGAAAAAGACGGCATGCATCCAAAGCAGTATGAAGGTCCTGCCAGCTACGCTCTTACCAAAGAAGAGAAGGAAATCTTCTTTGAATGCCTGCTCAGTATGAAGGTCCCGTCTGGCTTCTCGTCGAATATAAAGGGAATAATAAATATGACAGAGAAAAAGTTCCAGAACCTAAAGTCTCATGACTGCCACGTGATTATGACGCAACTGCTTCCGGTTGCATTTATGGGGCTTCTACCGGAAAACGTTCGATTAGCCATTGTGAAGCTATGTGCATTCCTCAATGCAATCTCTCAGAAGGTAATCGATCCGGAAATCCTACCAAGGTTAAAGAATGATTTGGTGCAATGTCTTGTCAGTTTCGAGCTGGTGTTCCCACCATCCTTCTTCAATATCATGACGCACGTCCTAGTTCATCTAGTCGACAAGATTGCCATTCTGGGTCCTGTATTTCTACACAATATGTTCCCCTTTGAGAGGTTCATGGGAGTCTTAAAGAAATATGTTCGTAACCGTGCTAGGCCAGAAGGAAGCATCTCCATGGGCCGGCAAACAGAGGAGGTCATTGGGTTTTGTGTTGACTTCATTCCTGACCTTAAGCCGATTGGTCTCCCTCAATCGCGGTATGAGGGGAGACTGACTGGAAAAGGCACGCTAGGAGCGGATTCAATAATATGTAGGGACGGGCATTCTTGGGCTCAAGCACACTACACAGTTCTACAGAATTCTACCTTGGTGATCCCGTATGTCAATGAACGCAAGAATATTCTGCGCTCCAAACACCCGGAGCAGTGTGACGACTGGATTACATGTGAACACATCAGGACTTTCGGCAGTTGGTTGCAAACACATCTCATGGGTGACAACATTGTTGGAGATGAGCTGTACTCGTTGGCCAGGACACCATCTTCGACTGTATTGACTTACCAAGGGTACGAGATAAATGGGAATACATTTTACACGATCGCCCAAGATCAAAAGAGCACCAACCAAAACAGTGGTGTCCGCTTTGATGCAGCAACCAACAGGGGAAAGGACACATATTATGGTTACATAGTGGACATATGGGAACTTGACTATGGACATGATTTTAAGGTCCCTTTGTTTCGGTGCAAATGGGTCAATCGGTCAGGAGGCGGGGTACAGGTAGACCCGCAGTATGGAATGACAACAGTGGATCTCAACAATCTTGGGTACACAGACGAACCATTCGTCCTAGCCAATGATGTGGCGCAGGTTTTCTATGTGAAGGACATGTCTACCAAACCGAGAAAAAGAAAAGATAAGGAAGCGAATACATCATACGATGAGCCAAAGCGCCACATAGTTCTTTCAGGGAAAAGAGACATCGTGGGAGTGGAGGGCAAGACAGACATGTCTGAAGATTATGAAAAGTTTCATGAAATTCCTCCCTTCAAAGTGAAGGCTGACCCAAGCACCCTGTTAAACGATGAAGATTATCCATGGTTACGGCGCAATAAGCAAGGGACACAAGCGAAGAAAAAGTGAAGAGTTTCTCTCCACAACTATTCTGATGATGGCTTTGATCTAGAATATCACTGCAGTTACATGTCAAGAAATGAAATGCCTTTGTAACATATGAGTTTTCGTCCGAAACCGTGATACTTCGAAAGAGATTGTTCATTTTGTACACGAAGTGCATCCAGTTTTTGCCGTAACCCTCAGTACTTTTTAGCACATGCTATGTGGGTGAAATGATGATACCATGCCAACTTTCAACCTTTTTAGAGTTCATTTGTACTGCTTTTCAATTTCAGGTTCATTTAGCTCAAAGAATGAATTAATATCAAAAAGAATGAATCAAAAAGCTTTTATAAAACTCTAATAGCAAAAAGAATGAAATAAAAAGCTTTCATAAAATTCTAATAGCAAAAAGAATGAACTAAAAAGAATCAATTAAATATAATATTTTTCAATAGCAAAAAGAATCAACTAAAAATAATCAAAATAATATTAACTAAAATTATCAAAGTATTTATTTGTTAAAAACTTTAATAGTAAAAAGAATTTTCATAAAGTATTTTTTGTTACAAACTTTAATAGAAAACTAAAAAGCTTTTATAAAACTCTAATAGCAAAAGGAATCAACTAAAAAGAATCAATAAAAAATAAAACTTATGCAACTAAAATTATATAAAATTTATGCAACTAAAATTATATAAAATTTATGCAACTAAAATTATATAACTAAAAATAACATATGCAAAAAATAACATTAAAAATTTAAAAACATAACATATGCAAAAAATAAAAAAAGGCCCACCTACTAGCCACCACGGCCTGCATACGACTAGAAACAAAAGAAAATAAATAAAGGAAAAAAACAAAAATTAAAAAAAATGCCGCCTACTGGGCCACCACGGCCTGCATACGACTAGAAACCCAACCCGCTAGTTGGGCCAGGATGCAGGCCCGCAGCAGGCCCAGTAGGCCCACAGGCAGAGAGAGTGCGTTTAGGCCCATAGGCCTGCATTAGAGAGGAGCTCGAGAGGGTTGGCGCAGCCGTGCTTATAAACCACTCTCGACGCCTCTCAGCTAGCGAGGTGGGACTAAACATCCACCCGCCCGACGCCGTGCCAGCCGCAGGCCTTTGGTCCCGGTTCGTGGCTCCAACCGGGACTAAAGGCCCCCCTTTAGTCCCGGTTGGAGCCACGAACCGGGACCAAAGGTCTCTGCTTCCCGCCCTTTGGGCTGCTGAAATTTACCTTTGGTCCCGGTTGGTGGCTCGAACCGGGACTAAAGGGGTACCTTTAGTCCCGGTTGGTGCTATATAAGCGCACAACCGGGACTAAAGGGGGGCTATATAAGCGCACACTTAGGAAATTTCCAATCCCCATCTGCAGTTCCCCCGACGACGCCGCCAGGCTGCCCGAGCTCGCCATCGACGCCCTCGCCGTCAGGCTGCTCCACCTCGCCGTCGACGCCCTCGTCGTCAGGCTGCTCCACCTCGCCGTCGACGCCCTCTGCCCCGACGCGCGCCCTACCCCGACGCCGGCGCCGCTCCCCGCGCCCCTGCCCTGCCCGACGCCGCCGCACCCCTGCCCCTGCCCCGACGCCGCCCCCAGTGAGCCCCCCTTCCCCCCGCCCCTGTCCTGCCCCGACGCCGCCGCCGCCGCCGTCCCAGCTGCTCTGCTTGCCGCGCCGCCGCCCCTGCTCTCCTTTTTTTTTGTTCATAGAAATTTTTTTGTCCATTGATGTATGTATGGATGGTGTATGTATGTATATGCAGATGTATGGATGATCCATGGATGTATGCATTGATGTATGCTTTTTTTTGTTCATAGAAATTTTTTTGTCCATTGATGTATGCTTTTTTTGTTCATATTAAGTTTACTAAGTTCATGATGATCTTGCTAAAACTCATATTAAGTTTACTGAGTTTTACTTTGCCTAAATCGGGGAGAGGCAACTTTACTAAATGTTCATGATTTTTTTTGTTCATACAAAAAAAAATTGTACATAGAAATTTTTTTTGTTCAAAGAAATTTTTGTTCATGATGATCTTGCTAAAACTCATATTAAGTTTGAATATATGAGCAATGATGTATGGATGATCCATGGATGTATGCATATTGTTTTTCTATATCGGGGAGAGGCAACTTTACTAAATGGGCATGATGATCTTACTAAGTTTTACTTTGCCTAAATCGGGGAGAGGCAACTTTACTAAATGGGCATGATGATAATGAAATTTACTAAGGTTAATTATGGGAGAGAGGGAGTAACAACTCATACATTCAAAATTTACTCCCGGTCCGCTCGCCCGACCAACCGATCTGGAGGCCACCCAAACCCTAGAAGAAAGAGCGTTGTCGATCTCCTACCCCCTCCCACCCCTACCCATTTGTCGAAGGTGGCAGGTGGGGTCTTATATATAACGCTACAACAATAATATCATATAGCACTGTTGTTATGTATAATACTATTGACGTCTAATGTCAAGTTAACAAATTCTGTTCCATTAAAACATAACCCCGATAACTTCGACATGAGGGGGGGGTAGTTAAAACATAACCCCGATAACTTCTTCATGAGGGGGGACATCGGACATGCATGAGAGAGGCGGTCCGCAAAGTATCCTCTCTCGAAAGTATAACCCCCGATAACTTTGCATGATGTTTGCGACTATTCCATTGCTCATATATGCATATGATTCCTTGTTGTGATTAGCTAGGTCTATGTTTGCCACTAATCCATCTCTCATGGTTGTATATTGCCATGTTGTAATATTTGCAGAAACTATGGACAGAGACTTAGAAAAAGAAGAGTTGTTGGGGGATATAATCCGCAACGAAGGTGATATCACCTTGTCGTTTCTCAACGACATCGATGGTCAGGAAGGAGATCATGACGGCTCTGGTGATCGAGTGGAGGAGGAAGGAGATCATGACAGCTCCGGTGACCGAATGGAGGAGGAAGGAGATCATGACGGCTCCGGTGACCGAACGGAGGAGGGAGCCTTAACTGTTGCAAAGTCCGGCGAGGTATATATACATATATTAATTAAGCCTCTGCTGACTTGATGCATTAATTGTTTTGTATGTACATATATTAACGCTTCTTTCTTCTTTTAATTAGCCCTCCGGATCGAGCCAAACTTCCGTAAGGAGACGAGGCCCGAAGAAAAGGTTGCGCCAGGATGAAAGGTTCACGATCGAAGAAGTCAGTCGAGATGGCCAACCGATTGCTCCCAAGCGGAGTAGGGACACATTTATACATCAGTGCGGAGTGGTTGTTAGGGACATCGTCCCGATCAGCATCCAAGAATGGAATAAGAAGAAGGACCCTGAAGTTTCTTATGTCCAGGATAGACAGAAAGATGATCTTTGGACCTTGCTGATGACAAATTTCAGCCTACCACCAAAGGCGGATCCGAATAAGGTCAAGGCGTTTGCTCTTAAGAAGATGGCAGAACTATTCAAGAACTAGAAGAAAGATTTGAACAAAAAGTTTGTCGAGAAAGACAAGACTCCAGAATTCACCGGTGCATATGAGAAGATAAAAGATCACTGGCCCGCATTTGTGGCCTACAAGAAATCGGACAAGGGCAAGCAAAGGTCAGCGACAAATAAGCTAAATGCTGCAAAGAAGAAGTATCACCATGTTACGGGGTCAGGTGGCTACAGCAAAGCCCGGCCTACGTGGGACAAAGCTGAGCAAGACCTGCTTGCTAAAGGGGTCCAACCAGCGACATTGCACTGGCCAGATCGGTCAAGGACTTGGTTCTTCGGGGTTGGGGGAACTTTGGACCCAGACATAGGGGAGTGTATTTGGACGAAAGCTCAACTTGCAATACCCGTCAAGAAGCTTGAGGAAGCAATCCAGGCAGCGCAGGAAGGGAGGTTACATCCCGACAGAGAGAATGACGAGCTGACACAGGCCCTTGGGAATCCTGAACACCCTGGACGAACACGAGGCACATCAGGCTCCGTTCCGTGGGTGTATGGGTTTCCCGACAGCGCTGGTTATAGAAGCCGAGAGAGAAAGAAGAAAGCGGAAGCAAGCGAAATGCAGAAGATCAATGCAAGATTAGCGAAACTAGAGGAACTTGAGAGCCAGCGAGCTACCGGCCAACCATCTCAGCGGCACGAAGATCCTTCCTTCGACACTGCCCCAGAAGCTACCCCACCATCTCAGCGGAGAAGCAGCGTGGCTTCCACGGAGCTCCTTCAGCCTGATATCACGGCTCCTCGCTACCCCGTGGATAGTATCACGCAGGCTGAACATTGTGTGCTAATGGCGAAATGCCAGAACCTGACCTTGAAGGCGGCGGTCGGCTCTGTTTTACCTCCTCGAACTGAGGGAACTTTCCATTGCCGTCCGATTCCACATGGCTATGCTATTGTCACGGTGGATGAGATAATGGCGGGATTTGAGGGGCTGGAGCTTGACTACCCTATAGGTGAAGGGGAGGATCTTCTAGAAAATGCCTTCAGGAGTACCTGCCTATGGAGAAAGGAGTACATCAAGCTTCCAAACTGGACGCCGGCTCAGCAGACGCAGCCGGATCCTCAGCAGACTCCTCCTCACAGTCCAGTTGTGCTATCTCCGCTGCCTGAGTCGTCTCCGGCGCGTCATCCGTCTCCGCCGCCTCAGCGGACTCTAACGGGGAAGGCCCCTCAGCAGAATCCTCCTCCGCCTTAGCTATCTTCGGCGCGTCAGCCGTCTCCGCCGCCGCAGCTGTCTCCGGCGCGTCAGCGGTCTCCGCCGCCTCAGCGGGCTCCGGCGCGTCAGCAACAGCGGAAGAGAGCCGCCGCCGCTCCGGCGGCTAGCAGTACAAAAGGCGGGAAGAAATTCAAATATGGTCCAAGCCTCAGGGTTCCTCCAAAGTTACCATATGAGAGGACTGACGAGGAAAACAAGGACATCAGTGCTGCCGAAGTGCAGGCCCATTTTGAACGGAAACGTCCACCTCCGAAGGAAACAATAGATCCGGTGAAAGCGAAGCGCACTCTGGATGCCCTTAAGCGACCACCACCGCCTCCGCCGCAATCCAACTATGACCGCTGTATTGAAAAGACATATGATGAAGCGCGGCGGTCGGGAAGTACTGCCAGTGCTTCAAGACGAAGAAGTGGGAAAACAATTCCCCAGCTCGGCGAACAGGAGAAGCAATCGTGCCCCCCGCTCAAGGTGTCTAGCGATATCGCTAATCATCCGGGGCTACTGCCCGGTACCACTCTTGGTGATTACGTGGGCGATGATGTACAGTTTCAAACGGCTGAGGTAGTAAAGATCTTTAGATACGAGCACGGGAAGCCTCTCGTCAAACCTGATCATCCTCCTCTAACAACGATGATGCGAAGATTGCATGAGTGGTACTTGGAAAGCTGCAGGAAGAATGGGTCCGATAGTTTGATGGTGAGAATTAAAGATGAGCACGACCTCATTGGAGTCGACCTGATGCATGTTGAATTTGTGGAGTTAGTTCAGTTATTCAATCAAGAGGCCCTCGACAAACAAATCATGACTTGCTACTGTCTGTAAGTATTACTTCTGTAATTAAGTCTCTAGCTCAGCTCGTTCATTGCATGTATATATAATTATCCTCACTATATTATGCAGATTGAAGATCGTCGAATGCCCAAAGAGACAAATCTATGACATTGGGTTCATTAGCCCAAATACCGTAAATGAATGGACGGTACAAAACAATGTTAAAGAAACCGAGGAAAACTTGCTAAAAGCGTTCCTTCGACATCAAAACAAAAGGGAAATACTCTTTCCTTACAACTTCAAGTGAGTGTTACTGTCTTCTGCATATTCGGTTTCGCTTACTCGAGGTTAAGTACTGTAATTGATGAGTTATGCATGCGCAGGTTCCACTATATTCTGCTATCCATTAAGCTTGACGGGGGAGTAGTAACTGTCTTAGACTCGAGACGTAAAGATCCCAAGGATTATGCGGACATGACTGCAATGCTCCAGAAGTAAGTTCAATCAATACCGGGACCATATCGGCAACTTTCGTTCATTTCCTGATATCAAGTAATCATTTTCTTTGCCTGGCAGGGTTTGGAAACAGTTCACCGGACAGGTTCCGGGTCTGAAGAACGAGCTGCGATTTACACACCCCAAAGTAAGTAGTACTAGCTAGTTCCACGCATCTCTCATTGATTCTAATTTCATCAATACCATTATCGTGCTTGATTATCAGTTTGAGTGAACTCTATTCTCGTAAAGTTCTTGTGGCAGGAACCCGGGAATAATTTATGTGGATACTACATTTGCGAGTACATTCGCCACAGGACCTCTGAGCGGGGCAGATCTGAAGAACAATTTGAAGTATGTAAACAATATTCACAATTTTATTTTATTACCATCAATTGTGTTGAGTTTCATTCATATATATGTATTGACCCCCTTCTTTAAATTAGATCTGGCAGATGCGGGATGAACTCCTACCACATGATCGCATACGAGCAATTCAAGAGGAATTGGCGGGATTCTTTCTTGACCACGTCATACATGAAAAGGGAGAATACCATACGGAAATTCAATGGGAGTTTGGCGCTTGATGATGTCAGGGATGTTATATTGTATATATGTAGTAGCGTCGGATAGATTTACGAAAACTTGTTGTTCGACCAAGCACGGAGAAAGAGAGGTCACTTCTCTCTGTATATGTTCATGACGGTCTTGTGTAATTAATGGTTTCCTTCATTTGCTTACTAGCTAGCGTCGAGTTCTCTCTATATGTAGTAGCTAGCGTCGACCAAACACGGAGAAAGACAGGTCACTTCTCTCTATTAGCTAGCTAACACCATATGAAACCCCTAAACCTTCCAAAACCCCTAACCCCCCTCCCTTTCAAAAAAAAAAAAACCCCAGCGCCTGCGAGCTGCTGACGCGTGGCTGCCTTTTGGTCCCAGTTGGTGTTACCAACCGGGACTAAAGGTCCTCCTGCCTGAGTGCTGCACAACGGCCACGTGGAGACCCTTTAGTCCCGGTTGGTGTTACCAACCGGGACTAAAGGTCCTCCTGCCTGGGCGCCCCACAGCGGCCACGTGGAGCACCTTTGGTCCCGGTTCGTAGGCCAACCGGGACTAAAGGTTTTAGGCATTAGTCCCGATCGTTTTGTCCCGGTTCCAGAACCGGGACTAAAGGCCCTCTGGAACCGGGACTAAAGGCCCTTTTTCTACTAGTGTTCCAGCAAGCCATTATCATCCAGTCCTGCAATTGCATTGAGAGCATCAAGTATTTCTCGCGAGGAGCAACTTGAGCAACATCCGCTTTGTAGGCGCTAGTAAAATTATCCAGTTTTTCTCCAAACATAGATGCAATTGAGTCGTCCGATCGATATCTTTTCCTTTTTTGTTCCTCGCCGGTTTGAGTTGAAGATGTTGCAGCAGACTCAATGTTGGTGTTGTACGTTGACATTCTCTGCGGCCATTTTTGCTGCACTTTCAGCAGCGGTTCTAGCTCTGGTTCCGGTGGCATGATCCTTCGAGAAGACAAGGCTGATTGAATCCTAAAACTTTATGACCTTCTGCCTGTAGCAAGCGGCATCTTTGTTTGCCTGCAAAATATGAAGATAAATAGTCTCATGTCATGGTGGAAAATGTAACACACATCCATCCAAACACGAAACACACATCCAAAGAGAAAATCATAGACTATGACGAAGATGTAACTCATGTCATGGTGGAAAATCATAGAAATAATGGGGAAAACAACTGTACTGCTGCAAGTTATGATTGTTTCTCAAGAGAAAAGAACAGTGGTGATGTGATTTGAGGTTTCTTAATTAATTAGAAGTCTATGCATCAACAAGTATAAGTGCATGTTTTCGAAAAAACTTGGCTGAATTCTACATCATGATGGAGGTCGTGTATCATTTGCCAGCTTTAGGCTGATTAGAAGTTCCACATCATGATATATTAGTACAAGTATGAGTGACAACGGTAAAAAGTTAAAAAGGAACTGATGCTACCTTACTATACACAGAACAGTACATTATTCTAAAGCATTCTGCAAAAGGAATCAATTATACCAATTTTCAGTAGGAGTTAACAGTTAAAAGGGTGGCATGGAGATATGGAACAAATTGGCAAGAAATAGCAAGTTCAGGCACAAACAAGAGATAGTAATTAATTAAGAAACTTGACCACATGAAAGATGAAACTGAATCTTGTGGCCATGAACAACATAGTTGCTCAAGATGTAGTGCATACCTTAACATAGTTGCTCCACACGTCCTCACTATCAACCATAAGCTTGTTATGGATCCAATCCCACGCAAAGCCACTCATTGACAACATCTTGCTGACAATGACATAGTGTCTATCAATAGTCTTGCACCTTCACATGACATTCTCCTTTGTGATATCCACATTGCACTTGACACGAACATTGTTGACAACTGCGGTTTGAGCACGATCCCCTCTGTTGTAATGCTCCACGAACACATTCAGCATTGCCCCGTCCATTTCAGCCATCCAGGTAAGGTAGTTTCTACCTTTCTTCTCCACGCCCATTACTTCCTGCAAGCAATAATACATGTGTCAAACAAACATCTGCATAGGCACACCCCGACAATCGCTCGATTCCTCCTGAGTCGCTCCTCTCCCGAGCAGCTCTGGAGGCCCTCCCCTCGACAAACCCTAGAACCCCATCGATCTCTTCCCCTCAGGCCGCTGCTACTGCCTCTCCGGTGGTGGTGGCGGCGCCCATCCCGTCGGAGACGGTGCGCACGAGAAGCACTCCGCGTCGGTACATCACGGGAGAGGTGGGGCGCGGGTTGTGGGTGCAGGGCTGTGCGGCCATGGCGGCCGTGGCCTGAGGATCTCCGGCAGACAGCGGATTTGGCGGACTTGCAAGGGGAGCCGGTGCGGCCGTGATCTCCGGGAGGCAGCGGATCTAGCGGACCTGCAACGAGGAGCTAGTGGCGCGCAGCCGGTGCGGCAGTGATCTCCGGCAGACAGCGGATATGGGCCGTGAGCCCGATCTAGGCCCAATCAGAGCCCGTCCTGCGCGGGAGGTTTGTTGTGGCTTCGGCTACACCGGTCACGTGATGTACCCATGCGCTGTGCTACCTTCTCCTCCACGGCCAGTCCAGCTGGAGTTGACTGGCGGCGTGGGGGCTGCTGGTCTTGTGAATAAAGGCGGTGGTCCTAGTGTTCTTCTCGCAGCAAGGCAACGGTCTGCGTGATCGGTCCTTCTTGATCTGGCCGTCGACGTGTTCCGGAACTTTTGCCAGAAATCTTCACGGATTGGCGCAAAACGCCCCTGGATATCTGGATCGGATAGAATCCGGTCGTGCGCGTCCATATCAGCCTACACGGTTTCATGAGGGCGCAGCGCGAAGCTCTGTTGTTTGTTGACACCATGGGACATGTCGGTATCTCGATTTCCATGGTGTAGACAGCGGTGGAGAAGGTCATGATGGCTGAGATTGAAAGACCAGCAATGGCGGAGGGGGCCTTGGAGGCGATGCTTGACAGGCTGGTGCTCGGAATCGGCTTGCGGGACTTCCCGTCCACTCTGGACACGGTACCTGTCAGCCTGGTGTTTGATAACTTTCAGGAGCATCGGAGGGGGCCTTGGGGGCGGTAGCACTGACGGATTTCATTTTTGGTGGTGCTCCTCGAGTGCCGAGTCTTGACTTTCAGGGTGAAAAGCTAAGGTCTGACCTTCATTGGTTGTGCCTCACAATTGCCTTGCTGAAGGTATTGTTTTGAGAGCTCAGACTTTTTCCAGGTGAAAACCTAAGATCTTGGATTGGGCAACGACGGCGCTTGTGCACTGTTCCTTTCTTGGAGGCGTCGCTTTTGGAGACCTTTTTTGTTTTCCGGGTGTTGTCTTTGGTGGTGGTTTGTGTGGTGCTGCTGAGAGGAGTTGATCACTATGGCGGGGCCTTTATTTTTTTGATTTTTCATTTCTTTTTTTTTCTTTTTCAGGCTGTGTGCATCCTGAATGTCTTTGCGATATTTTTTTGGTGCTGGGTGTAAAATATTTATATATTCCCTTTGTCGAAAAAATAATACATGTATAAGACAAAGGTAGAATCCAGAGAGAGAGAGAGAGAGAGAGAATAGTCGCCGCCGAGCGTGCCGCCGGTACGCTGAAGCTCCGCCCACTCATCCCCGTGCTGGTCCGGTACACCAACACTGGTGGCGGCGGCGGCGTTGTAATTGCGGTGGCCCGTTAAGAACTGTGTTGTCCAAAGTGAAATAAGCTTCGTAGACAAGTGGGCCCAAAATAAGCTGAAGCGGAGGACTACCAAACGTCACCGGCGACGCCCACGGCTTCCTCCGCGGCCGCGCCGTCGTTCTCCTCCGCCGTCTCCAAGCTCCACGCGAGATGCCACTCCCTCTACACCATGAAGCAGCTGCACGCCCACCGCCTCCGACCACCGCAGCCCCTTCCCGTACAACCACTTCCTCTCGAAGCTCCTGTTTGTCGCCTACACTCTTCCCTTCCTCCTCCTCGCCGCAGCCCGGTGCCCCGCGCCCACCTTCGCCGTCTCTGCGCACGCGCTCCTTCAGAAGCTGGGCTGCAGAGCCAGGACCACACCGTCCATTCCTCATCACCATCTACTCCAACCTCGGCTGTCCCCGCGCCGATCGCAAGGTGTTCGACAGAATTCCCCAACGGGACGTTGTCTCTTGGAACTCCATCATAAAAGCGTAGTATGAGCGGGCGGGGATGACAGTGACGTGGCGCAGATGTTCTGTGCAATGGTTGCCGAGCGTGCGGTGGCACCCAACGCGGTGACGGTGGCGGTCGTGCTTGCGGCGTTCAGGGATGCTGGAGACTTGGTGCTTGGTAGGAGTAGGTGGTTGGAGGACTAGGTGAAATGTGCGGGCATTGAGGTGGGATCGCTCGTCGGCTCAGCTCTCATTGGGATGTATGAGAAGAGTGGAGAGATGGCGGAGGCTCGGAGAGTGTTCGATAGCATCACCGACATGATACCGTCGCTTGGAATGCTATGATTACCGGGCAAGTATCGATGGATCCACTTCAGTTCTCATTTCGAAATACTCTCTGATGAATGTAAGTAATCTTATCTTATTTGGCCTGATCATCTGTGTATGGTGTGTATGATGATGCAGGTACGCGCAGTACGGCATGTCAAAGGAAGCCATTTCCTTGTTTCACAGCATGCGACAAGCAGGGGCGCGTCCAGATAAGATAACCCTGGTTGGGGTGCTCGCGGTCTATGCTGAAGTTGGAGCTCTGGAGGTAGGCACTGAACTCGACAGCTATGCCTCGAAAAGAGGCTTGTACAGCAATGCCTCGAAAAGAGGCTTGTACAGCAATGCCTACATTGGGACTGCTTTGGTGGATATGCACTCGATGTGTGGAAATCTCATCATAGCCATACAAGTGTTTGGGAAATTGCCGTGCAAGAATGAAGCCTCATGGAACGCCTTGATTTTTGGTCTTTCCTTTAATGGCCAAGGCCATGCAGCTATTCGGCAGTTTGAACTGATGAGAAATGAGGAAGGGCTCTGGCCGGATGACATCACTTTCATAGGAGTACTTTGTGCTTGTGTGCGTGCAGGTTCAATTCCCTGACATCTGAGTTCTAAATCGTTCCCAAGGTCGAGCACTACTCCTGCATGGTTGATTTATTGGCCTGTGCCGGACACTTGGAAGAAGCATTGGATTTCATTGAGAAGATCCCTGTTAAGGCAGATGCGGTGATGTTGTGGGCTTTTCTTGCCGCTTGTCAGAAATGCAAAAATGTTGAGGTCGGTGTTAGGGTCATCAACAGGGTCAGCTGCTGGAGCCCTCAAACTCGTGGAACTACGTGATTTCATCCAAGATATATGCAAGCTCAAATAGATTGGAAGACTCTGCACGGATGAGAGAGCTCATGAGAGAGATGTGTCAGCAAAATTCCAGGTTGCGGCTGGATTGAGGTTAGCGGCAGAGTTCTT
Source organism: Elymus sibiricus (assembly GCA_039707655.1). Lineage (NCBI taxonomy): Eukaryota > Viridiplantae > Streptophyta > Magnoliopsida > Poales > Poaceae > Elymus > Elymus sibiricus. The sequence continues at coordinate 470,679,724 of CM077666.1, forward strand.
GAGTTCTATACAGGGGAGAACCACAACATGGCGTGGAGGATATGTATCAACTCCTCGACATGCTTGTTGATGAGATGAGACTGGAGGGATATGCTCCAAATCTTGATCTGGTTTTTTAACACAAAGACAGATGTAGATCAACTCTAGTATTGCAGCCTTACTGAAATCTGCTTTCTGGATTGGAGAAAGAAGATCTAAGAGGGACCTATGGAGAATGTGGTATTCATGTCAAGGAGGCTGTCATGCGTGAAAGAAAGGAGGCAGCTGTTGTTTTTTCTCAGAGGATTAGAAACATCAGCTGCAATGCTGAATATAAATGTCGGGTGTCCAAGATGGAACATTGCTTTGCATTCCTTCTCTATGACTAGATACCAGGATCGAACCAGGTCTATTTTGAATCACCTATCAGCAGAGATCTTTGAATTACGGCAGGATCCTAGTCATGTGCAAAGATTGGCTGCTTGAGCTGTGAGTATCAAAATACCTGATTCAGTTGTACCTACCCTTGAAACTCCAACAGACGATTTCAATTCTCCAATGGACTCTGATCGATTTTCCGAGCTGTCAGAACATGCTAGATAACTGCGAATATGGAAAACCATAATCTCTAAAGAGTGCCATACAAATTACATTTATATCATTTTCTGGCTGAACATAGTCCTCTTGTGTTGACTTGCCTAGAGAAGAGAGGACGACTCTGCTTCCTCTGCTCTGGTGGAAATTTGGACTTGAGAGCAGGGGCTGCGTTCATTTTAGCCGCCTAGGCGCCAACGTGGAAAAGGTAGGCTGTTCTTGTTCCACAGTGGGGTCCATATATAAACTTGCACAAGCAGCTGTTTGTTTTCTGATGAAAGCAACTCATCCGATCCATTCATTAGTTGAGCTATTATGTACCAAACTCGTTTGTCTCGTGCATATAACTAACTAACTAGGCCTAGGCGTTCAGGAGGAGAGCAGACTAGAAACTAGTTTAGACTCGAGACTAATTGTACCCCTACGCATGGGCCATAGACGATAGACGCTTCGAGTGAGCAGAAACAGCATGACTGCGACTTGAATGAGTGCCGATCGAGGGTCGTTGAACTGGACGCGTTCCTTCCATGCTCCCTCCGTCCGTCCGTCCGTCCGTCGTAGCACGAGCAGGTGGAAAACGCGGCTCCGCTTCGCTCCCGTACGTGTGCAGTGCAGCCCATCAAACGCACCGCGTACGTACGTACGTTGGCTAGGCTGCCAAGTGAGCACGGAGAATTTCAATTTCTTCTTGTTGACTCGGTCTCCGCAACCGCAAGGGGTCGTCGTGTTTTTTTTTTTCCGAAAAAGGAAGGTTTAGTTTACAAGCATCTCTAAAGTCTAAACATATCTCTCGTACTACATTCACCGAGAGCAACTAGTCAAGGTACCCCTAAGCCCCACAACTTCGCAAAGGTCATTTGGGTGGGCTGAGAGCGCGCCAAGTGGTGCGTCCTGCCGCCACCACGTGTCACGTGCAGGGCGCTCAGACAGGGTTTTATTTTGTTTATTTCTCAGTACGTATTTTCGGGTATTAGATGATTTTTTTGGCTTTTCGCATGGTTTTTCTTATGTTTTGGAGAGAAAAAAAAATTGCACAATTTTTTTGAGCTTCGGCGAGAAGCACGGTTGTGCCTCTTGAAAAAGAAAAAAAAATATTTTTTTCTTCCACGAGAAGCACGGTTGTGTCACTCGGAAAGGGAAAACATCGGTTTTTTCTTTCATAAGCAGCACAGATTTGCTTCCGCGAGAGGCACAGGTGTGCCTGTCGGAAAAGGCAAAAAAATGTTTTTTTGCTTCCGCGAGAAGCATAGTGCTTCTTGAAAAGGAAAAAAAAAAACCATGCTTTTGGCTATGGTTTTTTTTCTTCCGGTTTTTTCGTTTTTTTTTTGAAAAATAGTTTGTCAAAACCTATTAACATGGGATCTGGTTTCGAAGATCTCGACGTGAGAAATCCAACGGTGCAAATGGTTCGAGATTTGGAAACATGGTTCAAGAGATAAAACGTTTTGAATAAACAAATCTACGCAAAAAAGGGAAACTCCCCAGTTGTGACAAGTGGTGTGCATGCAGTGCATCACTTGTCAACGCCTGAGAAGGTGGGAGTAACCTTTGCAAGGGGTACCCCTTAACTAGTGATTTCAACCTTGACCGGATCAATTAATTCTACGGAGAGTCCAGCTCCAGCACCAAGACGTAGGTGGCGGCGTTACCTACTTGTCTGCGGCGGCGATTGGAGCTTCGCTTGGTGGTCACTGTTCTGGCTGGCGGTGGCCAGCGGGAGACCGTCGTGGTCACCGTTATGCGTTGTGAAGGCAGCTAGTCCTGTCCCTATGTTCATACATTCCGGTTTTGATCCTCGTGATCCTATGTTCATCTTCCAAATCCGATGACCAGCTCACACATGGAACGCCACTCTCCCCCGGCGATACGCTTGTCTCTAGTGGCGGGGACTTCCCACTTGGCTTCTTCTCCCAAACAAGCTCCAACACAAGCTTATGCCTTATATGATACCAAAACATCCCGGGACGCACAGTAATGTGGACTGCCAACCGTGACAACTAAATCGCTGCCACTTCATCTCGCATGCTTGCTTGCCATCACCAATAATTCCGACTTTGTGTTGTCTGACTCCCGAGGTCGCACTCATTGGGCGGCAAAGATGAATAACATAACCAGTACGGGAGTTGTTGCAGCACTATGCCTGCGCGACATGGGAATTTGGTCCTCCAATTCCAAATAGCTCAATTATATGGCAAAGTGTTGAACACCCAATGGACACCATCCTCCCGGGTATGAAGTTCTTGTTGAGCGAGAAGGACCGTGTAGTCAGGTGCCTTGTTGCTTGGGAGGACCTGAATGACCCATCCACTAGAGACTTTTCTTTGAGCCTTGACCCCAGCTCGAACATTCAAATGGTCATTTGGCATGGGACCAGGCCCTACTACTGCATCTCTATGCTCAACGGTGCGCCGATGTCCGGTGGCATATACCAACATACCATCTCCTATGAAACGGTTGGGAGCATAGGTAATGGGTTTTATTATACATACACGTCTCTAACAAGTCACCATATGTACGTCTTATGATCGATTACATGAACGTGTTGAGGACTCTTAGCTGGAATAATCGCTAATCATGGACAATTATCTTTGCGCGCCCAGCTAGTAGCTATGACCGCTACGCCTCGTGTGGCCCATTCGACTATGTGGACTACATGGGTGCTGAACATTCATGCCATTGCATTGATGAGTTTGATTCCACTAGTATTAACTTTTCTAGCGGATGTAGAAGAATAACGGTGCTGAAATGTGGCAAGCAAAGTCATGTTGTGACCTTACCAAGAATGAAGGTTCCAAACAAGTTTTTACATATCATAAATAGAATCTTTGAAGAGTGCATGGCTGAGTGCAGCAACAATTGCTCTTGTATGGCTTATGCTTACACCAACTCCGGTATTAATATCATTATGGCAGACAAATTAAGGTGCTTGATTTGGATAGGGGAGCTTGTTGACAGTGGGAAGTATACTAACGATGGCGAGAACCTATACCTCCGGCTTGCTGACTCTCCTAGTATGCACAACCGCCTTCTAGCCTTATATTATCACCACACTAGATGTGTCATGCGATTGTATTTAATAGTCTTTCACTTAAATAGTATAGGTATCAAATCAACACTAACATTTAAACATGGGGTATCTACTAAATATATGGACTTAAAAGTGCAACAGTAATCACCGTTACTCTTCGATTTGCAACCAATTATTTTGGTGCATACAGAATTGTAAATTATATGCTGTAAATTTTTTCTATGAGCATGATGCTACATAAATCTCAATTTACCATAAGCCTAGTAGTTATTTTGGAGGGGTTACTGGTACAATGGTATTCGGCCAATGGTTTAGTCTTGATACTTTGTGCAAGTAACTTCAGCTATTACAAGTAAGGCTTGATGCAGCAAAATGTGTTTTGCTTAAGAAAACTTGATGTGCTAATTTCTTATTGGATTCATTTTGTAGTTAAAAAGAATAGCAGATTGGTAAAGATTGTGCTTTCGACCATAGCATGCGTATTGATGCTCACATGCATACTCCTTGAGAGGATATGCAAATGCTGAGGTATAATAAATAATGCCCCTTGTTTTAAATTCAACTCATTGTTTGAGTGTTAATAACAAAGTATTTACCTATAGCAAGCAACCGACGAAGAAAAAAATCCATAAGAGACTAATGGTAAGTTGTCTTGACTCTTCCAATTAATTCGGAGGTGAAAATCAAGATTTTCCATTTGTTAGGTTTGAAGATATTGTCACCACAACGGATAACTTCTCTGTGTCGAAACAAACTGGAAGGGGAGGTTTTGGTAAAGTTTACAAGGTAAAAAAAAACACATCCAAAGCTATAGTAGTGCATGCTCTCCTTTTTTATGTTAACTATATTAGTAGAACCACTTGTTGTTGATTTTTCACTATACATGATGATGCAATAATGTAGGGAATGTTGGAAGGTTTCAATGAAGTTACAATCAAAACACTTAGTAAGGATTCTGGGCAAAGGATAGTGGAGTTCAAAAATGAAATAGTACTAATTGCTAAATTGTAACACAAAAACCTAGTTAGCCTTCTTGGTTGCTACACTCATGGAGAAGAGAGGTTACTTATCTATGAATAGTTATCGAACAAAAGCTTGGATGCCTTCGTTTTTGGTATATTTAAAATTTTGATAGATACTACAACTCTCTAATTAACTAAAAGGATATCACTAACGACTAGTGATATATTTTGTTTACTTTCAACTTTGGAGACGCTTTAAAACAATATGTGCTAGATTGGCCGGCATGATTGAAAATAATTAAAGGGGTGTCAAGAGGGCTTCTTTACCTCCAACAAGATTCAAGGTTAACTATAATTCATAGAGATCTCAAAGCAAATAACATCTTGCTGGATTCAGAAATGACTCCAAAATATTAGATTTTGGAATGGCACGCATATTTGGTGGAAATCAACATCAAGAAAACACTACACGGGTTGTTGGTACATACTAAGTACTCCCTCCGTAAAGAAATATAAGAGCGTTTAGATCACTACTTTAGTGATCTAAACGCTCTTATATTTCTTTACGGTGGGAGTAACTAAATATAACAGCCACATGTCAAGATTTTAGTTTCAATTTTTTTAGTTTATCTAAATTATGCATTATTTTTGTTGTGGAATTATGTAAACAGTGGTTATGTACCACCTGAATATGTGGTTATGTACGGTACACAATTTCACCTATGATCCAGCTGTTCATAGAGAAGCAATTTGTCGTTTAATTACTGCTAATGATTTGCCATTAGGTTTTGGTGAGTCTGAAGGTTTTGTCGAATACGTTCAAACTGTTCATACTCCTAGTTTCAAATCAGTTTCTAGACAAACTACAACTAGGGATATGAAAAAATTATGCAAAACTAGTCTCAGACAATAAAAGATGATTTTACTACATGCACTTTTTCAGTCTCTTTAACATCTGATATCTGGAGTGGTCGGGCAAAGCAAGACTACATTAGTGTGGTCGCTCATTATGTTAACAAAAAATGGGAACTACAGAAAAGAATTATAGGGTTCGAATTAATTGACGAAGCACATTAGTGTGGTCGCTCATTATGTTAACAACTAGGAATTTATTGTTCTGCACATACTGGTCTTTCAAAAAATGGGAACTACAGAAAAGAATTATAGGGTAACGTGTAAAGAGGCGTGCTGATAACGTGTAAAGAGAGAACGAGAGAGAAGCTAATGATGGAATGAAATAGTCATCTCATTGATCGAAGATTAAGGGTATATATACCCGATACAAAGGCGGTAAGTATAGGCGGTTACAAGGAGTGGTTGCCGACATATGGCAACCGACAATGCAGGGATTAATCCTTAATTAACCTAATTAATTAAATCCTAACACCCCCTAATCAATTCTTGTCTTTATGAATATGCATCATCTTGATAAATAATACTCCTTGTATTTCTTTGCCTTTGAGAAATGTTCATCATCTTCATCTTGAGAAATCCTTCTATAATCTTTAAAGTCTCCTCCAAAAACCCCGTGGGAAAAATATGAGGAGAATAGTGTAGATATGTTGCTAAAACTCCTTTAAACCCAGTGGGAAAAAAATAAGGAGAAAATGATGCAACATATAATGATTATTGTCTCTTAATAACTCATATGAGAAAAACCTTTGAAGAAGGAGAAAACTCGTTGGTGAGTTTAGAGAACAATAAATATGCTTTGTATACTTTCCTTTAAAAACCCCGTTGGGAAAAAACTTGAAAGTATTGCATATGATCTTGAAAAGATATTGCCTTATTAAAAACCATTATGAGAAACTTTGAGAGAAAACTCATAAGGAAAAGAGTGCGATCTGATATGTCATTGAAAACTCCTCTAAAACTCAATGGAAAAAAAATATAAGGAGAAAATGATATGGCATATGTGAACACTTGTATCTATATTGTCTCGTTAAAAACCTTTTATGAGAAACCATGAGAGAAAACTCATGAAGGGAAAAAGAGTACAATATATGCAATCCGATGATTGTTAACAGGTTATAGTTTGGGAGATTACTCCCCTTGAATTTTGCAAATTTGGAGGATATGTCATACCAATTCCATTGACATGATCATGACATTGTGAGTAATCTGTAGGATTTTCACAGTATTTTGTTTGCAAATTATTTCCTCACTTTTCTATAATTCGCGAGGATAATTAATTTTTTTGAGCAATGTGCTTTATGATATTGCTCTTCATATAACGTGTAGGTATTGAGAACACAAGTGGAAGCATCTTGATAAATCAAGTTATGTGATTCTGATGAATCTCAACCACATGATTTTGAGTGTGGTTAATCATTCCGCTGAGCCACGCATATTTTGCAATGCTTTTGGATAAAGCAATTAAGTCAGAATGATAAGTGGAAGTAGCTTTTAAAGTCTATTTAGATGACTTCCATGAGAAGACTATTCCAGTGAATTCAGTCATCGATATGGCATTGTTGAGATCAAATAAGGAGCCAATTTCATTATATCATATCATGGTCATATCTTGATTTTCCTGATGGAATTTTCCAAGATTTATTGTGAGCTTGAGATATAAGTTGATATTTCTTATATCGACCATATACCTTTTGTTGTGGGTTGCACTCTGAACAAAGATAGCAAATATAGTGTCAGGCCTGACGTAATTTGCAATTATATGAGTGCTTTGACATTATTGAGATATAGAACTTCAGGTCCTGGTATCACTTCTTATCACCCCTAGGTATGAATGGATTTGTACCCTAACAGGGGTAGTATGACCATACATGTCTTTTTGTTGGTGTGATATATCCATATTGAACTTCTCGTATATGTTTTGTATATGTGTAGACTGATATGTATTCTTGAGAGAATGATCAAGTAGTAAACTTAAGCTAAATTTGGTTGAATCCAAATTTTCTGTCTTGAGATGATTTTGTGTATGTTTAGGTCTTGTAGAGACATTGATGATGAAATCATCGATATACACTGAGGTGATGTAAGGAAATCAAATTTGTGATTTCTTTATTAAAACACATAAACAATCATCATTATTCGAGTAATTATATTGATGAAGAAACTTATTTAGTCGGTAGTACCATAGAGTGACTTCTGGAGTTTAACACAAAAATGTTGCGATTTGTTTTTGGATTCAGAATTGTAAGACCTTCAGGGACTTCAGTATAGATTTCCGAAACGAGTGACCCATATGAGTATGTAGTCACTGCATCCATTAACTGCATGGAAAATATTATTTGTACTGCCAATGATATTTATTATCGAAACATAATTCCACTAATACCAGGAGGGTATGTCACATCGTAGTCGATGTCGGATCTCTGCGTGAACCCTTTTGCTACAAGCCTCGCTTTCTCACCACCTCATTGACTTTGTCTATGAATGAGAAGTTTTTAGTATTCCATATGGAAGATACTTATGAGGAGTAGGTATTACTGCGGTAAATACCACTCGTTTGATGAGCGAGTGCTATTCTTCATTACTTGCTTCCTTTTATGTGAACCAATATGAGTGCAAGAGGCACTCTACCATGGATTTTGGTTCAGGGCCCAAAAGGTTTTAGCAATTTTGAGAAGAAATATATGTCGACAAATGTAGTCTTTATTTTATATGATTCTGGAGGAATCGATGAAATTTATGGAAATGTATTTATTCCTTTTAACTCCTTGTGATTTCCTACAACAATGGAGTCAAGGTGTTTCGATGTACCGGCACCAAAACATTTGTGCACATTTATGCCGAGCATTAGATGATGATCATCCTGTGAGGTGTCTTTCAACTTGATGTTGAATTACATTTACTGGTTGAGGCTCTAATATCCTCTGTTTCCGCGGAAGCATATGAGAAGTTATATCATTTGGGGAGAAGAGTGGTTTATTAGGTACCTCCACTCTTTCTGACACTTTACTGCCGGAATATAAAATTTAGTGACACATTTGTCATCAGTAAATGTATGTGGCAGATTTGCAATGTGTTGCAAATATGATTCTCTAAACTTCCAGTTCAGATTCTTTGAATACATGGATATAAGGACTGAATGTCAACAACATTCTAATTTATTTCTCGGCATTCTTTGTGGTACTTATCTCCCCCTAATGCCGAAAATGTCCTGATTGCTGATGCAATCAGCATACGGGCTATGAATAATTTTGATTGACGGATAAATTGTTATTCCTCATATAGATCCTTAATTTTTTTTGTGAGGGCCCATTGATGTACGCTGGAGTGGTGATATCGGTATGTGACTGAATTATCACAGATAGGAAACACTTTGTTGATTTCCACGTACTTACTACAAGGGGAAAGTAGTATGATATGCAGTTGGTATGATTTAGATCATACTTATGGTGTGTACGACCATATGTGTCCGGCAAGAGGCTGGTAAATTACAATTCTGTAACAGTGGTCATGTAATTAATTTGACTATCTTTGATAAGAAGTTTAGTTAAACCATTCTGGGTATGTACATAGAGTAGTGAATATAATCAGAAAATGCTCGGGAAATGAGTTCAACGACATTGTCCATTCGAATGGGTTTATCCTTTGTTCAGGAGAATTTGCTTTTACTTTGACAAGTTAAGCAATTTATTGGGTAAGATCATGGTTGTGTGTGATAAGAGACACACTTAAAACATTTTATGAATGTGTATATGAGTACCATGAAGTATCTAAATTACCCGAGATAATGGTTAAGCAATCCACACTTATCTTTTGAATGTGTTAAAGGAAGAATAAGTGGCGTGCTTAGAATTTTAAGGTGAGAGTGCCTTAAAACTGATTTTCCCTATGGCACATGCGGTGCACATAAAATCTAATGATTTGGGAAAATTTGTAACTTGATAAGTTGTGACCAATAGAATTGTCAATAATTTTCTAATCATCCCCAAACCAGGATGACTGTGGTTATGCAACCAAAAATTGAATTTATTAAGATTTAGAAAATTATTGTGTACGCAACAACATTGAGTATGAATTGATTCATACATTCAAAATTTATCGAATATCGTGTCCGAGAAATAGGATATTGGACATTGCACTAATTTTAGTAGAACAAGTATAGGTGTGACGCCCTCTGCTCGACCGTGCACTAATCATACACGCAAACGTGCACGCTCGAGATCAGAGACGCACGGGAAGATATCACAACACAACTCTAAACTCAAATTTAAACATAAATCTTCACATTACAAACCAGGGGTCACGAGGACCCGAATACACAAGTCATACACACAATAATATCTGGGTATAGACATAGTTAGTCAAGTTTGCCTTAAGAAGGCTAGCACAAACAGCGACACTAATCGAAAAGGCGAAGGCCTCCTGCCTAGGGCCTCCAAACTACTCCTGGTCGGCTGGCTCAATCCAGTAGTACGTTCCTCCGGGGCTCTCCTAGTAGTAGTCTCCTGCGGTGGCGTCTGGCTCCGGGACTCCGTCGTCTGGTGGCAGCAAGCGGATATGGGAAAAGAGATAGCAAAGCAACCGTGAGTACTCATCCAAAGTACTCGCAAGACTGACATCAGAACTATACTAAGTATGCATTAGTATCAAAGGAATGGGGCTATATCTTTGGAGTAAACTGCAGAAATGCCGGAACAGAGGGGAAGAGGCCTAGCCTATCGAAGACTAGCATCTTGAAGCAATCTTGCAGCATCAGAAGAGAGTAGACCAAGATAATATATAAACAATCATTTTTAGTAAAGCCCTGGGATCCTTCCTCGACTACCCTGTGAGAAAATGATCCCGAGAGCAGTAGTAACAGTTTAATATTGTAACAGTAACTATTTGTAGTTGTAGCAGATCAAGATAAAACTCTGAGCATCCTGTTACTGTGGACACGGCTATTCGAATAGATCACTTCCCTGCAGGGGTGCACTACTGTTACCCAACACGCTCGATCACATCTGGCCAGACACACTTGCTGGGTAATACCCGGCCTCGGGTGATCAACATGACGCAGTCCTACCTAGTCTCAGCAGAGAGGTCAGCACACCGGTCTAAATCCTAAGCACGAAGGGGTCTTGGGCCATCGCCCTTTGCACTCCTGCACGTTGCGTGACTGGCCGGGGCCCAAGCGCGACTGTGGAAACACCACAGACGTAACCATCTCACCCCAACAATCAGCCCGCATCTCTGAGCTGTGACGTCTGAAGTGTAGGAGATATGCCCTAGAGGCAGTAATAACAGTTATTTTGTATCTCCGAGTTTGTAATGAATGTTTATGTTCCATGCTATAACTGCAATGATTCTCGAGTCTAAAATAACCACGAGGCTCGGAGGGAAACTCATGTGCACGTGTGGTATAATAAATGGAAAAAATGTATTCCTAGTCATGCCTCTATGACTGGCTCAAGTATTGCATGATGATCCTGTTTTCCTGATCATGGGAATGTCTATGCCGGCAATTTTGAGGGCACAATGTTAGTAGAACACTTGTGTTGAATCGACCCGATTTGATGTTATGCTATGAGATACATTCGTCACAAGTTAATGGTTAATAACACAGAGATTGTTAATGTTTGCATAATTCCTTAGACCATGAGAGTATCGAGTTCCTTCGTACTTGCTTCGTGAACTTTGGGGTTTGTTAAACGTCATCCGTAACTGGGTGGCAATTACGGCGGCTTACGGGTTCACGGCAAATTATGACAAGAAACGAGATAGCTCAAGATTGGGATTTGCTCCTCCGACGATGGAGAGATATTCTCGGGCCCTCTCGGTGTTATGGTATCCATCATCATCTGGCCAGACACATTGTGATTTGATCACTGGGATGCCGGAACGCGGAAACGAGAAAAGAGAACAAAACCGGTAACGAGGTAACTGGCATAGTGGACAAGTTGTTGATTCGCGGGGATGCCAATAAATCTCACCTCCGGGTATTTGTAATATATCGTGAAGCAACAGGAATAGCACACGGCAACTAGAGGTTCACTCGAATATTCATTCGTGTGGGTATAGGGGTCAATATGGGTGTCCACGGCTCCGATGTTGATCATTGATCGGAAAGTGTTCCGGGTCATGTCTATACTTCACCGAACCAATAGGGTCACACGCCTAAGGGTCATCTATCGGCTGAATACTAGACGGGGAGTCTGAGAGAAAATCACCGGAAAAGTTTCGGACGAAACGGAAACGTTCCGGAGAGAACACCGGAATAGTTTCGGTAAAACTGAAAATTTGTTTCAGGGTATTCCATTAAGTCATATTGGTTCCGGCACACGCCTGGAAATTCTTGGAGGGTGCCAGAATTGTTCTGGTAACTTCTGGAATTTTTCCGAAGAGAAAAACCGGAAATGTTCCGGAGCAGCCGGAACCGCAATGGTAGCTTTTCGCTGAAGAAAAACATTGTTCCGAAATTGTTTCAGAATGCGTTCAAAATTGTTTTAGTGGGTACTAGAATTATTCTAGGCACACATAAATAATTTGGGATTTAACGGACGCAGAAAAATGTCTTCGTGAATAGTGAAAGTGCTTTTTGGTTACTTTATGGAAAGCCACCTTTTGGGATATTTCCAAAAGGCTTCTAGAAGGGCTTGGGGGCCAAGGAAGCCCCTCATGGGGGTCCCCCAAGGTGTGGCCGGCCAAAGGAGGTGGAGCTCCTTGGAGCTCCACATGCCATCCCTTTTTGCTTTATTCTTTTTATGTAAGACATAAAGTGGGGGTACTTTTGGTATTTTTGAATGCTAACTTTACCCCTTGGCTTTCCTATAAATAGAGGTGGAGGGGTGCACTCCACTCTCATCCTTGCTCTCATACACATGCCATGCTCGTCTGGCTCTCTCTCTCTCCCTCCCACGAAATAGTTTCGTAGAGCCGAAAGGCTGTCTGGGTTCCGGTAGGAACTAGTTCTGGACGGCGAAGCCTTGCCGGATAGCTGACACCGTATGTGTGCAACCCCATAGAGAGGTCATAATTTCGATCTTTTGCCCGAGGGGCTGTTTGAGTGTCCTCCTGAAGGGCTGTCCGAGTTACCGATCGAGTTTCGAGTGTCCTCCCGAAGGGCTGTCCGAGTTACCGATCGAGTTTCGAGGGTCCTCCCGAAGGGCTATCCGTGACATCGTCCGAGGGACTGTCCGACCGCCTCCCGAAGGGCTGTCCGACGAGGGAGTACATCCTCGCGGTTGGGAGGTTGTAAATCCTAGCTGCGGGGATCTGCATCGATGATCTACACCGACTCTTCTTCCGCTGCGCTACGAGTCGGTACGGATCAGATCAAATCCTGTATGACATCTCCATAGTGGTCCTGGGCGTGCTCGCTGTACCAATTTTTTTTGTTTTCTGTCGCGTTCCCCTACAGTGGCATCATGAGCCGTGCTATGCGTAGATGCAGGTTATGATCTAGAATACATGGAGATGTATGGGTATTGGATAATATAATTTTGGAGTAGATGAGATCTATTGCTGAAAATTATTTATGCGGGTAGCAGATGAAATCTGTTACCCGATGTTCTTGTTGCTTCCCTAGAATTTGCGTATTTCTGATCTCGAGACAGCATGGTGGAATTTCACAAAGTTCTGGCAATCCGCGATCCTGATTGATCAACGAAGTGCTATCAGTTCTTTGGGTTCCGCCATAGTCAAAAGAAAGATGAAATTCGCAGACGAAAGGGCAATGCAGATATGATCTGCACGGGGGTCATGCGTACGACGAAGTTTAGTATGGGGCTCAAGATTTTATTATCTCGTGTTTCATACACCCCGAGATGTTAATCTAGTGACTTGAATAATCATACTTGATGATAAAACGTTGGTAGCTGCGGTTTAAGTCAAAACCTTAGAAGCCACGTAAAATAAAATTTTGCATTAACCGATTAGAAGCGACTAACTTGTTTTTGCAGGATGTGCATGTGATGTGGTATAGCAATGCTCATATTAATTCGATTGTGTATGAGATGACTATATGATGTAAATTTATTAACATGACCTGCGTGTCATGATTCGGCATGATGGCTGGAGCCATATGATTGTCACTTTAATGACCTGCGTGTCAACCTTAAGTAATGCACTTATTTTATTAGCTATAGAGATAGCAATATTATCTGGTGCATCGACAAGGTGGTGGCAATCTTCGCGAAGGTGAACACCGACGCAAATGCCGAAGACGAAGAAATACTTGACTTCTCCGTCAGAAAGGGCTATACCATATCATGCTATTATGAATTGCCTGAGATGTTTATCCCTTATGATGCACCCTTTTGATTGCGCGGTAGTCGCTTTTTATTAGGGTGATCTCTCACTTAAAAATATCAAGTAGTTAGTGTTCTCCCAAGTGTAGCACCGTCACGGCACCTATCTTTTCGGGGTACCACATGGATACATGGGTACGAACGATTAGTGAAGGGTGAGGCGGGTGAGTTGAGACCTCACAGCGAGATCACTTGGTTGTCTTTGTAGGAGATATGCCCTAGAGGCAATAATAAATGTTATTGATTATCTCCTTGTTCATAATTAGGTTTATGTTCCATGCTATAACTGCAATGATTCTCGAGTCTGCAAATAAAACGAGGCTTGGAGGGAAACTCATGTGCACGTGTGGGATAATAAACGGTAAAAAGTATTCCTAGTCAAGCCTCTATGACTGGCTCAAGTATTGCATGATGATCCTGTTTTCCTGATCATGGGCATGACTATGCCGGCAATTTTGAGGGCACAATTGTTGGTAGAACACTTGTGTTGAATCGACCCGAATTGATGTTATGCTATGAGATACATTCGTCATTAGTTAATGGTTTATAACACAGAGATAGTTAATGTTTGCATAATTCCTTAGACCATGAGAGTGTCGAGTTTCTTCATGCTTGCTTCATGAACTTTGGGGTTTGTTAAACGTCATCCGTAAATGGGTGGCTATTACGGCGGCTTACGGGTTCATGGAAAAGTATGTCAAGGGACTTGATAGCTCAAGATTGGGATTTGCTCCTCCGACGATGGAGAGATATCTCTGGGCCCTCTCGGTGTTACGGTATCCATCATCGTCTGGCCAGACACAGGGTGATTTGATCATAGGGATGCCGGAACACGGGAACGAGAAAAGAGAACAATACCGGCAACGAGGTAACTGGCATTGTGGACAAGTGTTGATCCACGAGGATGCCAACATGTCTCACCTCGGGTTATTGTAACATATCACGAAGCAACAGGAATAGCTCACGGCAACTGGAGGTTCACTCGAATATTCATTCGTGTGGGTATAGGGATCAATATGGGTGTCCACGGCTCCGATGTTGATCATTGATCGGAAGGGGTTCCGGGTCATGTCTATGCTTCACCGAACCTATAGGGTCACACGCTTAAGGGTCATCTATCTGTTGAATGCTAGACAGGGAGTCTGAGAGAAAAACACCAAAAAAGTTTCGGACGCCGGAAAAGTTTCGGACAGCGGAAAAGTTCCGCAGAGAGAGGTCACCGGATGAGTTTCGGTGAAACTGGAAAAGTTGTTTCAGGGGATACCATAAAGTCAAATTGGTCTTGGCACATGCCTGATAATTCTTGGAGGGTGCCAGAATCGTTGTGGAAACTTTTTAGAATTTTCTGGAATGAAAACCGGAAATGTTCCGGAGCTGCCGAAACCGCTTCAGATGCTTTTCGTAGATGAAATCACTAAACCGGAATTGTTCCGGCTCGCGTTGAAAATTATTTTGGTGGGTACTAGAATTGTTCTAAGCCCACATGAATATTTTCAGTTCGATCAGACGCTGAAAAATGTCGTCGTGAATAGTGAAAGCACTTTTTGGATATTTTTGAGAAAGGCATATTCCTTTTGAGAAAGGGATATTCCAAAGGCATATTCCTTTTGAGAAAGGGATATTCCCCTTGGGATTTCCTATAAATAGGAAGGGAGATGGCTGCCATCTTCACATTCTTGCTCTCACATACAAAGCCATGCATGATCTGGCATTCTTCTCTCCCTCCCAGCGAAATAGTTTCGTAGAGCCGAAAGGCTGTCTGGGTTCCGGCAGGAACTAGTTCTGGACGGCGAAGCCCTGCCGGATAGATGACACCGTATGTGTGCAACTCTGTAGAGAGATCGTAGTTTCGGTCTTAGTTCGAGAGTGCCTCCCGAAGGGCTGTCCGTGTGACCGTCCGAGTTTTGGAGGTCCTCCCGAAGGGCTGTCCGAGTGAAAGTCCGAGTTTTGGAGGTCCTCCCGAAGGGCTGTCCGCGACACCGTCCGGGGGACTGTGCGACCGCCTCCCGGAGGGCTGTCCGCGGGGCAGATGAGGGTATACATCCTCGCGGTTGGGAGGTTGTAAAATCCTAGCTGCGGGGATCTGCACCGCCGTTCGTCATCGACTCTACTTCCGCTGCGCTACGAGTCGGTAACGAAAATGATCAAACCTTGTATGCAGTCTCCATAGTGGTCCTGGGCTAGTGCGTAGGTCGGAATTTTTTTGTTTTCTGCTGCGTTACCCTACAGTCTTGACGTTCCGGAGGATCGTCCTGAGCTCGGAACACGCCCATTGAAAGATGAACAAGAGTCACATAGAGATGTGATTGGCAAGTTGGCCTACCAATTGAAATTCTCGTCACTTGAGATGGATACATCCTTGGCGTTGAATTACAATTTGGGTCTTGTATCACTCATAATAAAATTTGAGAGATATTGATTTGAGTGAGAGCGCACTTTAGAATAAAATTGTTTATTCACTAGTGCAAAAATCATTATGAACAAAGTCTAAGTGAAACTTGTGTTTACCATTGTAGATCAAATGGCTCGCAACACCGCGTTCAACTTAGGCCCAATGTTAGAGAAAGAGAAGTTAACTGCGACTGGAAACAACTATGCGGACTGGGTCCGTAACCTGAGGATTGTCCTCAGGAGCGCTAAGAAAATGTATGTGCTTGAAATTGCTCTTCCAGCTAAACCGGCGGCTGATGCCCCGGAAGATGAACAAAATGTCTGGGCCACTAAGGATGATGATCACAACTTAGTGCAGTGCCTGATGCTAGCTTGCATGAGTGCAGGGCTTCAAAAACGTTTTGAATTCCATAAACCCCGTGTTATGATCCAGGAATTGGATGCTCTGTACAAGGAAACCGCAAGGTCTGAACGATTTGATATCATGAAGACCTTGATGGAATGCAAGATGGCTGAGGGCAGTTCAGTTGGCGAACACGTAGTCAAAATGATTGGCTATGCTGAAAGGCTTAAAACCCTGGAATTTCCAATTCCGCCTGGCCATATGATGGACATGATGCTTTCTTCACTCCCCCCCGTCTTACGACGGTTTTGTCATGAACTACAACATGAGTGGGATGGAGAAGACACCGGAAGAGGTGCTCGCCATGCTGAAAATTGCGGAAGGAGGACTGCGGAAAATCGCAAGCAAGTGTTGCTTGTGAATAAAACCGCCAGTTTCAAAAAGAAAGGCAAGCCAAAGAAGGGCAAGGGCGCCGGTAAGACCGGCTCCCAAAGCAACTCTAAGGGCGGAGCCAAGAATGAAACTGAGTGCTTCTACTGCAAGGGCACAGGACACTGGAAGAGAAACTGCAAGAAGTATCTGGAAGATAAGAAGTCCGGGAAAACCGGAAAAGGTATAATTGTTATACAAGTTAATGTCATTGACGTTTTGCTTGCTAGCAAAAATTCTAAGTCTTGGGTATTTGATACCGGATCGGTTGCTCACATTTGCAACTCGATACAGGGACTTCAGAAGGTGCGTAAGCTAGCAAAGAATGAAGTCGTGATGCGCGTCAGGAACGGCGCTGGGATCGCTGCTCAAGCCGTCGGCATTATGCCTCTACGTCTCCCTTCAGGATTTATCTTAGAACTAAATAACTGTTATTTTGTTCCACTATTGTGTAGAAACATTATCTCCGGATCATGTTTAGTACACGATGGGTATTCGTACAAGTCTGAGAACAATGGTTGTTCACTTTATTGTAAGGATATGTTTTATGGATTTGCACCCATTGTTGGGGGCCTTTTCATTCTAAATCTTGAATGTGGAAATGATGTCTTTAACGTGAATGCTAAACACCTTAAGAAGGTTGATACCACCACCACTTTCATGTGGCACTGTCGGCTTGGCCACATCGGAAAGAAACGCATGCAAAGACTCCATAAAGATGGAGTTTTACCGTCCCTTGATTTTGAATCATTTGACACATGTGAAGCTTGGTTGATGGGGAAAATGACCAAGACGCCGTTCACGGGTCATCCTGAACGGGCGAGTGAATTGTTGGAAATAATATATAGTGATGTATGTGGTCCAATGAGCACAATCGCACGGGGTGGGTATTTCTACTTTGTGACTTTTACTGATGATTTGAGTAGGTATGGATATATCTACTTGATGAAGCATAAGTCGGAAACCTTTGAAAAGTTCAAAGAATTTCAGAATGAGGTAGAAAATCATCATAACAAAAGGATTAAGTTTCTGCGGTGTGATCGCGGGGGCGAATACCTTAGTCATGAGTTTGGCCAACATATGAGTGGCCGTGGAATCGTTTCACAGCTTACGCCTCCCGGAACTCCACAGCGAAACGGAGTGTTGGAACAACGTAACCGAACCCTGTTAGACATGGTAAGGTCGATGATGTCTCTTACAGATCTACCGATATCTTTTTGGGGTCACGCACTACTCACTGCTGCTTATACATTAAACAGAGCACCGTCTAATTCTGTTAAGACGACACCACATGAGATGTGGCATGGGAAGATTCCTAGTGTGTCGCATCTTAAAATTTGGGGTTGTGAGGCATACGTAAAGCGTTTACAGCCAAGCAAACTCGATCCCAGATTAGACAAATGTTACTTTGTAGGTTATCCAAATAACACCATTGGGTATTCCTTCTACAACCAGTCCGAGGGCAAAGTGTTTGTCGCAAAAGTTTGACACTTTCTCGAGAAAGAATTTCTCGCTAAAGAAGTGAGTGGGAGGACAGTACAACTTGATGAGATTAGTGAATCTTCGGCAACCGTTGATATGGCTAAGGAACCGGAAGAAATTCCGCTAATTATCTCTACAACCGAGCCGGAAGTTGTCGCATGTGATGCGGAAACTTCAGACAATGTTGTAATTGAACCGCGCAGATCAGGTAGGGCTATCCAGCCACCTGAGTGGTTTCATAACGAAATCTTCATTCTTGAAGACGATGAACCTGCGCACTACAGGGAAGCGATGGCGGGGCCCAGCTCAAGGGAATGGCACAAGGCCATGAAATCCGAGATGGAATCCATGTACGAAAACCAAGTTTGGAACTTGGAAGAACTTCCAGAAGGCGTAAAGCCAATTGGTTGTAAATGGATTTTCAAAAGAAAGACGGACGCGGATGGTAACATTACTATCCACAAAGCTAGACTTGTCGCGAAAGGGTTCACGCAAGTTCCAGGAGTGGACTACGACGAGACTTTCTCGCCCGTAGCTATGCTTAGGTCTGTTCGGATATTGCTAGCAATTGCTGCTTATTTCGATTATGAAATATGGCAGATGGACGTCAAAACGGCTTTCCTAAATGGAAACCTCAAAGAGGATGTATACATGATACAGCCAGAAGGTTTTGTCGTTCATAAGGATGCTGGAAAGGTATGCAAACTTCAGAAAGCCATTTATGGTCTGAAGCAAGCATCAAGGAGCTGGAACATTCGTTTTGATGAAGTAGTCAAATAGTTTGGCTTCATCAGGAATGACGAAGAATCTTGTGTTTACAAGAAGTTTAGTGGGAGCGCAAAAGCATTTCTAATCTTGTATGTGGATGACATATTGTTGATTGGAAATGACGTGAATTTTCTTAGCGAAATAAAAGACTCATTGAAGAAAAGTTTTTCAATGAAAGAGTTAGGCGAAGCGGCATATGTATTGGGCATCAGAATCTATAGACATAGATCAAAACGCCTGGTAGCGCTTAGCCAAAGCACGTACATTGACAAGGTGTTGAAAAGGTTCAACATGGAGAACTCCAAGAAAGGCCTACTCCCCATGTCACCTGGCACAGTGCTTTGCAAGAATCAGTGTCCTCGGACTCTCGATGAGCGAGTACAAATGAATGATGTTCCATATGCCTCGGCAGTTGGTTCTATTATGTATGCCATGCTATGTACAAGACCGGACGTTTCCTATGCGCTAAGTGTTAGCAGCCGGTACCAAAGTGATCCAGGATTGGAACACTGGGCCATAGTCAATGGTATTCTTAAGTACCTCAGAAGGACCAAGGATTTACTCCTTGTGTACGGAGGTGACGAAGAGCTCATTGTAAGTGGTTACACTGATGCAGGCTTCATGACTGACCCAGATGACTTGAAATCTCAATCAGGCTATGTTTTCATATTGAATGGCGGCGCAGTTGATTGGAAAAGTTCCAAACAAAAGACTGTGGTGGATTCTACGACGGAGGCGGAATATGTTGCTGCTTCGGAAGCCTCCAAGGAGGCGGTATGGATCAAGCAATTTCTTGAAGACTTTGGTGTGGTTCCAAGTGCTCTGGACCCGGTGGAGATCTATTGTGATAATAGTGGCGCCTTGGCTCAGGCAAGGGAGCCAAGTTCGCACCATAAGACAAGACATATTGAACGCAAATATAAACTCATTTGACAACATGTCGAAGCGGGTTTAGTGAAAGTACGCAAAGTTCACACGGATCTGAACGTGTCAGACCCGATGACAAAGCCTCTACCACGAGCAAAGCATGAGCAGCACCAGATAGCCATTGTTGTTAGGGAAGCCATGTAACTGGATTATGACTCTAGTGCAAGTGAGAGTCTGTCGGAGATATGCCCTAGAGGCAGTAATAACAGTTATTTTGTATCTCCGAGTTTGTAATGAATGTTTATGTTCTATGCTATAACTGCAATGATTCTCGAGTCTACAATAACCACGAGGCTCGGAGGGAAACTCATGTGCACGTGTGGTATAATAAACGGAAAAATGTATTCCTAGTCATGCCTCTATGACTGGCTCAAGTATTGCATGATGATCCTGTTTTCCTGATCATGGGCATGTCTATGCCGGCAATTTTGAGGGCACAATGTTAGTAGAACACTTGTGTTGAATCGACCCGAATTGATGTTATGCTATGAGATACATTCGTCACAAGTTAATGGTTAATAACACAGAGATTGTTAATGTTTGCATAATTCCTTAGACCATGAGAGTATCGAGTTCCTTCGTACTTGCTTCTTGAACTTTGGGGTTTGTTAAACGTCATCCGTAACTGGGTGGCAATTACGGCGGCTTACGGGTTCACGGAAAATTATGACAAGAAACGAGATAGCTCAAGATTGGGATTTGCTCCTCCGACGATGGAGAGATATTCTCGGGCCCTCTCGGTGTTACGGTATCCATCATCGTCTGGCCAGACACATTGTGATTTGATCACTGGGATGCCGGAACGAGGAAACGAGAAAAGAGAACAAAACCGGTAAAGAGGTAACTGGCATAGTGGACAAGTTGTTGATCCGCGGGGATGCTAATAAATCTCACCTCGGGTATTTGTAATATATCGTGAAGCAACAGGAATAGCACACGGCAACTAGAGGTTCACTCGAATATTCATTCGTGTGGGTATAGAGGTCAATATGGGTGTCCACGGCTCCGATGTTGATCATTGATCGGAAAGTGTTCCGGGTCTTGTCTATACTTCACCGAACCTATAGGGTCACACGCTTAAGGGTCATCTATCTGCTGAATACTAGACGGGGAGTCTGAGAGAAAATCACCGAAAAAGTTTCGGACGAAACGGAAACGTTCCGGAGAGAACACCGGAATAGTTTCGATAAAACTGAAAAGTTGTTTCAGGGTATTCCATTAAGTCATATTGGTTCCGGCACACGCCTGGAAATTCTTGGAGGGTGCCAGAATTGTTCTGGTAACTTCTGGAATTTTTTCGGAGAGAAAAACCGGAAATGTTCTGGAGCAGCCGGAACCGCAATGGTAGCTTTTCGCTGAAGAAAAACATTGTTCCAGAATTGTTTTGGAATGCGTTCAAATTTTTTTTAGTGGGTACTGGAATTATTCTAGGCACACAGAAATAATTTGGGATTTAACGGACGCAGAAAAATGTCTTCGTGAATAGTGAAAGTGCTTTTTGGTTACTTTATGGAAAGCCACCTTTTGGGATATTTCCAAAAGGCTTCTAGAAGGGCTTGGGGGCCAAGGAAGTCCCTCATGGGGGGGGCAAGGGGTGGCCGGCCAAAGGAGGTGGAGCTCCTTGGAGCTCCACATGCCATCCCTTTTTGCTTTATTCTTTTTATGTAAGACATAAAGTGGGGGCACTTTTGGTATTTTTGAATGCCAACTTTACCCCTTGGCTTTCCTATAAATAGAGGTGGAGGGGTGCACTCCACTCTCATCCTTGCTCTCATACACATGCCATGCTTGTCTGGCTCTCTCTCTCTTCCTCCCACGAAATAGTTTCGTAGAGCCGAAAGGCTGTCTGGGTTCCGGTAGGAACTAGTTTTGGACGGCGAAGCCCTGCCGGATAGCTGACACCGTATGTGTGCAACCCCGTAGAGAGGTCATAGTTTCGATCTTTTGCCCGAGGGGCTGTTCGAGTGTCCTCCCGAAGGGCTGTCCGAATTACCGATCGGGTTTCGATTGTCCTCCCGAAGGACTGTCCGATTTACCGATCGAGTTTCGAGGGTCCTCCCGAAGGGCTGTCCGTGACATCGTCCGAGGGACTGTCCGACCGCCTCCCGAAGGGCTGTCCGACGAGGGAGTACATCCTCGCAGTTGGGAGGTTGTAAATCCTAGCTGCGGGGATCTGCACCGACGATCTACACCGACTCTTCTTCCGCTGTGCTACGAGTCGATACGGATCAGATCAAACCATGTATTACATCTCCATAGTGGTCCTGAGCGTGCTCGCTGTACCGAATTTTTTTGTTTTCTGTCGCGTTCCCCTACATGAAGAGCTTTCGGCTGATACTACGACGTAAAGGGCCCCATTAAACCATTATCCCACGTGGTGGTAGTGCGTATAGGCACGTAGCCAACTCAAATCAAATACCCAAATCCGTTAGGCGTGTTTAGTAACTCGCAGAGACGAACAGGGTTCCTGTCGCTCCGACTTGATAAGACATGACGCGCGGGTACTCTTGGAGCCGACCCGTCTTTAATATTATTCTCTCGTGGGCACCCTTGGGGCCAGCCCGACTTTAACAGTTTAAGTATTGCAATATGTAACATTTCCGTGATCATCACCCAGAGTGATCACGGCCCGATAACAAGCATGGCATACGGACAAGGGTGAAGGGCCACAGATGGAACAACAACATACCTAACTAAGCATCATAGGATAGCAGGTAAGGTATCAGCAACAGGCGACAAAACAGGCTATGCAATAGGAGCTACCGGAGCAACAACAGAAGCAATTTTAATGCAAGCATAAGGGAGATGGAGTGGGCGATATCTGGATGATCAAGGGGGTTTTGCTTGCCTGGAAGCTCAGCTGAAGGGGTTTGGTCGTCGACGGCGTAGTCGTACTCTGCAGTGTCCTCGGCAGTCTCGGGGGCTATCGGGACAGAAGGGGGGGAAGAAACAATAAATACACGGCAACAATGCAACAGGGATACATGACATGCCTAAATGATATGCAGGGGTGATTTAACGCATCTCTAATTATTTTAGATAATTTAGGAATTTATTTGGATTTATTTTATCAAGGTCATGCACTATTCATTTATCGGAAACAGGCAAAAAGTTCCATGTTCAGTATGTTAGAGGGGTGTGGCAGGCATGTGGATAGGATATTCGGATTCTTCATATTTTTCTGATCGTTTTTCATATATAAATTATTTTCACCCGAGCTACAGTTTATTTTATATGATTTTTCAAAGTTTTAAACATTTTCTGGAATTAATTTAATTATTAATTTCCAATTATCCAAAACAGTGTTAGATGACGTCAGCAGAACGTCATGATGACGTCAGCAGTCAACTCTGGCTGACCAGAGTCAAACCTGACCAGTGGGTCCCACTGGTCAGTGAGACAGTGGGTAATTAGGATTAATTAAACTAATTACAGATTAAATTAGGGGGTGGGGCCCAGTAGTCAGTGACTAATTAGTTAGTTAATTTAATTAACCGTTTAGTTAACATTTTATTTATTTTTAAAAATGTTTAAATTGTGCGGGGCCCGCTTGTCAGTTACCGTAGCCGGTCCAGTCAGCAGGTGGACCGGGTCAACGGGTTAGCGGGGCCCATTGGCAGTGGCTCAGTGGTGGGGCCCGCGGCTGCCACGTCGGCGCCAAGTCAGCGCCGGCCACCAGAGTGCTCCGGCGAGCCCGAGCGCGGCGGCGAACTCCGGCGAGCCCGGATTTCCTCTGTGGTGCATCAAATCGGGCGCGGTTTGGCTCTCTGGAACAAGCAGTTCACGCCGCATCCGATGGTGGGGGTCACGGCGGCTGGGATGGCCGGAACAGGGCAGTGCGACGATGCTGGGCGGCGGCGGTTTCGGGCGGTGCTCGGTTTGGTTGCGACGGTGCGCGCGCGAGCAAATGAAGAGGCTAGGCGAGGCCTACGCGGCGCGGCGAGCACGATGGGCAGCAGCGCGCGACCAAATGGTCATCAGAGACTCGCCGGTGACGAGCTCCGCGGTGGCACATTCGGGCAAGAAGGAGGTGTAGGTGATATGCCCTAGAGGCAGTAATAACAGTTATTTTGTATCTCCGAGTTTGTAATGAATGTTTATGTTCCATGCTATAACTGCAATGATTCTCGAGTCTGCAATATCCACGAGGCTCGGAGGGAAACTCATATGCACGTGTGGTATAATAAACAGTAAAATGTATTCCTAGTCATGCCTCTAAGACTGGCTCAAGTATTGCATGATGATCCTGTTTTCCTGATCATGGGCATGTCTGTGCCGGCAATTTTGAGGGCACAATGTTAGTAGAACACTTGTGTTGAATCGACCCGAATTGATGTTATGCTATGAGATACATTCGTCACAAGTTAATGGTTAAATAACATAGAGATAGTTAATGTTTGCATAATTCCTTAGACCATGAGAGTATCGAGTTCCTTCATACTTGCTTCATGAACTTTGGGGTTTGTTAAACGTCATCCGTAAATGGGTGGCTATTACGGCGGCTTACGGGTTCACGGAAAAGTATGACATGAAACAAGATAGCTCAAGATTGGGATTTGCTCCTCCGACGATGGAGAGATATCTTGGGCCCTCTCGGTGTTACGGTATCCATCATCGTCTGGCCAGACACATTGTGATTTGATCACTGGGATGCCGGAACACGGAAACGAGAAAAGAGAACAAAATCGGTAACAAGGTAACTTGCATGGTGGACAAGTTGTTGATCCACGGGGATGCAATAAATCTCACCTCGGGTGTTTGTAATATATCGTGAAGCAACAGGAATAGCACACGGCAACTAGAGGTTCACTCGAATATTCATTCGTGTGGGTATAGGGGTCGATATGGGTGTCCACGGCTCCGATGTTGATCATTGATCAGAAAGTGTTCCGGGTCATGTCTTTACTTCACCGAACCTATAGGGTCACACGCTTAAGGTCATCTATCTGCTGAATACTAGACAGGGAGTCTGAGAGAAAATCACCGAAAAAGTTTCGGATGAAACGGAAACGTTCCGGAGAGGATACCGGAATAGTTTCGGTGAAACTGAAAACTTGTTTCAGGGTATTCCATTAAGTCATATTGGTTTCGGCACATGCCTGGAAATCCTTGGAGGGTGTCATAATTGTTCTGGTAACTTCTGGAATTTTTCAGGAGAGAAAAACCGGAAATGTTCCGGAGCAGCCGGAACCGCAATGGTAGCTTTTCGCTGAAGAAAAACATTGTTCCGGAATTGTTTCGGAATGCGCTCAAAATTGTTTTAGTGGGTACTGGAATTATTCTAGGCACACAGAAATAATTTGGGAATTAACGGACGCAGAAAAATGTCTTTGTAAATAGTGAAAGTGCTTTTTGGTAACTTTATGGAAAGCCACCTTTTGGGATATTTCCAAAAGGCTTCTAGAAGGGCTTGGGGGCCAAGGAAGCCCCTCATGGGGGGGCCCCCAAGGGGTGGCCGGCCAAAGGAGGTGGAGCTCCTTGGAGCTCCACATACCATCCCTTTTTGCTTTATTCTTTTTATGTAAGACATAAAGTGGGGGTACTTTTGGTATTTTTGAATGCCAACTTTACCCCTTGGCTTTCCTATAAATAGAGGTGGAGGGGTGCTCTCCAAACCTCATCCTTGCTCTCATACACATGCCATGCTTGTCTGGCTCTCTCTCTCTCCCTCCCACGAAATAGTTTCGTAGAGCCGAAAGCTTGTCTGGGTTCCGGCCGGAACTAGTTCTGGATGCTGAAGCCCTGCCGGATAGCTGACACTGTGTGTGTGCAACCCCGTAGAGAGTTCGTAGTTTCGATCTTTTGCCCGAGGGGCTGTTCGAGTGTCCTCCCGAAGGGCTGTCCGAGTTACCGTTCGGGTTTCGAGGGTCATCCCGAAGGGCTGTCCGAGTTACCATTCGGGTTTCGAGGGTCCTCCCGAAGGGCTGTCTGTGACATCGTCCGAGGGACTGTCCAACCGCCTCCCGTAGGGCTGTCCCGTGAGGGAGTACATCCTCGCGGTTGGGAGGTTGTAAATCCTAGCTGCGGGGATCTGCACCGACGATCTACACCGACTCTTCTTCCACTGCGCTACGAGTCGGTATGGATCAGATCAAACCTTGTATGACA
The DNA here is from genome assembly GCA_039707655.1 of Elymus sibiricus. Taxonomy (NCBI): domain Eukaryota; kingdom Viridiplantae; phylum Streptophyta; class Magnoliopsida; order Poales; family Poaceae; genus Elymus; species Elymus sibiricus. The sequence continues at coordinate 470,705,935 of CM077666.1, forward strand.
TCTCCATAGTGGTCCTGGGCGTGGTCGCTGTACCGAAATTTTTTGTTTTCTGTCGCGTTCCCCTACAGGAGGCGGCGTCTACGGTTCATCCGAGAGGGGGAGAGCAGATGGGAGGGGTAGAGCAGCTCATGGGGAGCCTGCAGGTGTGCGTAGTGTGCTCGGGGACAGCTCGACGGCGGCGAATCGGGGCGGCGATCACCGGCGTCCGTGCGGGGAAGACGAGCTCGGGGAGGACGATGCGGTGGCGCTGAGCTCCAATGGGCGGCCTCAGGCGAAGTAGTCGAGGACGGCGACGGCGTAGGACACGGCGGGGAGGCGAGGCGATGGCGGTGGCCGCGAGTTCTAGCGGCGGCCAATCATGGAAGCATCGGGTGAGGAAGAAGAGAGCTAGGGGAGGGAAGATGTGGCGCTAGGGCTCGCCAAGGGGGGTCCGTGGAGACGCTCTTATCCTTCACAGCGGGCGCGGCGTCGCGTTGTCGATCAGAGAGAGAGGGGGGCCAGGGCGAGGCGCGCACGCTCGGTGTTCGACAGTGGGCGCGGCGGGTGAGCAGTGCGGTGGTAGGGGAAGAGGATAGACGGGCTGGGCCGGTCGGCTGACTTAGGCCCAGTCAGTGCGGCCTTTTTCTTTTCTTTCTTTTCTTTCTTTGTCTTCTGTTTTTTTAGTTTCTGTTTTCTATTTTCTTTTAGCTCCAATTCAATTTTGTAAATTATGAATCATGCCCAATTAAATACAGTGCAATTTATCCCACTGCCAGAAAATGGTTTGGAGATAAAAGGATTCCATTTGCATTTTTAATAATTAAAAAGGGATTAAACATGGCTGTTTTGATTCTGTTTTAGGATGTTAGGGTCATTTAATTAATTCAATTAATGTTGATTATATTTTTATAATTGCTACTGGATTATTTGCAATATTATGAACATTTTAGTTTTCAAATTTGAACAACTTTTATTTTCACTTTATATTTGAATTTCAATTTGAATTGGAATTTGAAATGAGATATGATCCAAATGATGATTAAGCACTGTTAATCATGGTGACTTGGCATTATCAAAAGGGTGATCACTGTAGCTATTACATGGGGATGTTACAATTCTCCTCCTCTAAAAGAAATTCTCGTCCCGAGAATTTAAGAGGTAGGCTGAAAGAGAGCGGGGTATTCTTCACGAAGATGATCTTCGCGTTCCCAAGTGGCTTCATCTTCAGAATGATTTGACCACTGAACTTTAAGGAACTTGATTGCCTTCCGACGGGTTCGACGTTCAACTTGATCAAGAATGCGGATCGGATACTCTTGATAAGAAAGATCCTCCTGCAATTCAAGCATTTCATGATCCACTGCTCGGATAGGATCCTTGAAGCAGCGACGGAGTTGCGACACGTGGAATACATCATGAACTTGAGAAAGGTTCGGCGGCAATTCCAATTGGTATGCCACTTCCCCTTGTCTTGCGAGAATACGAAAGGGGCCAATGTAGCAAGGAGCTAACTTGCCCTTGATTCCAAATAGATGAGTGCCCTTCATCGGAGTGACGCGAAGGTAAGCTTGCTCGCCAGGTTGATAGACCATTACCTGATGTTTGCGGTCATAATTGCTCTTCCGACGAGACTGATCAGCTTTCAAATGTCCACGGACAATGCGGACTTGTTCTTCAGTTTGTTGAATAATGTCCGGACCAACGAGTGACCGTTCCCCAGTTTTTGACCAATTCAGAGGGGTTCGGCACTTACGTCCATATAGAACTTCAAAGGGTGCCATCTTCAAACTAGCCTGATAGCTATTGTTGTATGAGAATTCAGCATAGGGGAGATATTCCTCCCATTTCTTACCGAATGATATGACACAAGCTCGAAGCATATCTTAAAGCACTTGATTGACTCGTTCAACTTGTCCCTGGGACTGGGGGTGAAAAGCGTTGCTGAAGGACAGATGAGTTCCCATAGCTTCTTGGAAACTGTTCCAAAATCTTGAGGTAAAGAGGCTGCCACGGTCTGAACTGATCTCCAACGGAATACCGTGAAGTGACACGATTCTGGAAACGTATAAGTCTGCTAACTGACTAGCAGTGATTGTCTCCTTGACTGGCAGAAAGTGAGCAACCTTGGAGAATCGGTCAATGACGACAAAAATAGCATCATGACCCTTTTGCGATCTGGGAAAACCAGTAATGAAATCCATTTCAACCTTGTCCCATTTCCATTCAGGAATAGCAAGTGGTTGCAGAGTTCCAGCAGGCCTTTGATGTTCTGCTTTGATGCGACGGCATACGTCACACTCGGCAACATAGCGAGCAATGTCATGCTTCATATCAGGCCACCAGTATCTCTGTCGAATGTCTTGGTACATCTTGGTACTACTAGGGTGAATTGAGAGAGGTGTATCATGAGCTTCTTTCATGACATCCGAACGAGAGTCCAGATTGTGCTTTCTGGGGACCACTAGGCGGCCTTTGAAGAACAAGGCACCATCATCATCAACATGGTAGAATGAAGAATTTCCCTTGGAGAGGAACTTCTTAATCTTCTCGACTTCAGAGTCATATTTCTGCCTTGTCTTGATGTTGCGCTCGAGGTCCGGTTCAACAACCAGGGTATTGAGATAACCCCGAGGCACAATGTGAAGGTTCAACTTGCGAATTTCTTCATAGAGAAGGGGTTGTGCTTCCTGAACCATGAGGTTGTTGCAATAAGACTTGCGACTCAAGGCATCGGCCATTACATTAGCCTTGCCAGGGGTATAGGAAATATCCATGTCGTAGTCGGCTATTGTCTCGAGCCATCTTTGCTGACGGAGGTTCAAATCTGGTTGAATATACAGATACTTCAGACTTTGGTGGTCCGTGTATATCTCGCAACGATTACCGAGAAGGTAATGTCGCCACAGCTTCAAGGCATAAATAACTGCTGCTAACTCGAGATCATGAGTTGGATACTTATCTTCGTGAGGACGCAATTGACGAGAGCCATAAGCAATCACCTTGCGCTCTTGCATTAGGACACAGCCTAATCCTTGACGGGATGCGTCGCAATATATGACAAAGTCCTTGCGGGTATCTGGGGGTGCTAGCACTGGGGCAGATGTCAACTTATCTTTAAGTGTCTGAAAACTTTCTTGGCACTTTTCCGTCCACTCAAACTTCTTGCCTTTGAGGAACAAGTCAGTCAGTGGCTTAGAAATCTTGGAAAAGTTCTCGACGAAACGGCGGCAATAGCTAGCAAGACCGAGAAAACTTCTGACTTGCTTAACATTCTTTGGGGGAGTCCAGTCAAGAATATCCTGAACTCGTTCTAGGTTAACAGCAATGCCATCTTTGGAAATCACGTGACCAAGATAGGTCACCTCAGATAACCAGAATTCACACTTGGAAAATTTGGCATACAGTTGATGTTCTCGAAGTTTCTACAAAACAAGCCGAAGATGTTCGGCGTGTTCTTCTTCATTCTTGGAAAATATAAGGATATCATCCAAATAAACCACGACGAACTTGTTGAGTTAGTCCATGAAGATATAGTTCATCAATCGAGAGAAGGTTGCTGGGGCATTGGTTAAGCCGAAGGACAGAACGGTGTACTCGTACGATCCATAACGAGTAACGAAGGCGGTCTTCGGAATATCTTCTTTACGAACTCGGATCTGATGGTAACCCAACCATAAGTCGAGTTTAAAGAACACGGAGGATCCAGCAAGTTGATCATAGAGATCGTTGATCCGGGGAAGTGGATATTTGTTCTGGATTGTTGCTTGGTTAATAGGCCGATAGTCCTGGACCAATCGGTTTGTGCCATCCTTCTTCTTAACAAAGAGAGAAGGTGCTCCCCAAGCAGAGGAACTGGGACGGATGAAACCCTTTTTAAGTGACTTGTCGATTTCCTCCTTAAGCTCAAGGAGTTCATGCGGCGGCATCTTGTAGGGACGTTTAGCGATAGGGGTGGTGCCAGGTTTCAAGTCGATGACGAACTCAACGGCTCTAACATGGGGTATTCCTGGAAGTTCTTCTGGAAAGACGTCCGGAAAATCACGAACGACTGGAACGTTCTCAATTCCCTCGAGAGGTGAAGCGTTCAAAGCATTCAGAGCATATATCTGAGCTTCGGCATTCCTGACAACTCGGGCGGTGTAGTTCACTATCTCGTCGGAGGGGTGAAGGAGTTGGACGACTTTGGTGGCACAATTGATCGAAGCAATGTGAGCTTTCAACCAATCCATTCCCAGAATGAGGTCTATCGTGGAAGATTTCAAGATGATGGGTGAAACAAGGAATTCAAATCCTTTGATTTCAACAGTGACATTGTGTGCCATCATGGAGGTGTGACAATGACCTCTAGGGGTGCGGACAACTAATGGTAGGTTCATCTTTTCGAATGCAATGTCATGTGCTAATGCAAATGCTTCTGTCATGAATGAATGCGATGCTCCTGAATCAAATAAAACAGAAGCGGGTACTAAGTTAACGAGAAGGGTACCCATCATAGTATCAGGTTGATCCTGAACTTCTTCAATATCGACGTGGTAAGCCTGTCCACGTCCATAAGCAGCAGACCCAGTATTATAGTTGCGGGTCTGGTTGTTGACACGGCCATTTCCACGGCCAGCATGAGGAAGTGCCAACTGATTCAGATTCTGGCGGCAGTCCTTGGCAAGGTGACTTGGGCGGCGACACTTGAAACACAGACCATCTTCAGGACGAAGAGGAGCAGCACGTGGTGGAGCAGCTTGAGCTCTCGGCTGCCTCGGTGGTGGGGGAGGCTGACGGGATGCAGCATAAGAAGGCCTTAGCGCAGGGGCAGATGGACGATACACGCTGTTGGGAATCCAGATCCGACGCTTTTGCGCTGAGCTCAAAGATGAGCCAACGTCACGATAGCGTTTCTGCAACTCCTTGTGCTCCATCTAAGCAGTCTCAACTAGGATAGCCTTGTTCACGAGGGTGGCAAAGTCAGTGAAGTCTTGAGCAGCAAGTGCAAGCTTGAGGTCTGGGTGGAGTCCATTACGAAACTTCTCCTGTCTACGAGCATCAGTGGCTATGTCTTCTTCAGCATAGCGAGACAGGTTAAGGAATTCACGTTGATAAGCGTCGACAGTCCTATTGCCCTGAGTGAGGATGCGAAACTCGGTTCTCTTCCGGTCCATGATTCCCTGAGGAATGTAACGAGCACGGAAGGCAGCCTGGAACTCGAGCCAAGTGATAACTGTCCCCTCAGGTAGTGAACGCCTGTGGGTGGACCACCATTGAGCAACGGGGCCCTTTAAGAAGTAGGACGCGAAGGTGACAAGGTTTTCAGGGGCGACACTGGCAGATTCCATCTCGAAGGTGATGTCGCGAAGCCAGTCATCAGCATCCAGTGGCTGTTCAGAGTTGCGGTAAACAGTTGGGTTGAGACGTACAAACTCCTGCAGAGTTATTGGGGCAGGTGGCTGGTTCTGAGCATTCTGGTTTTGCTGCGGGAACTGAGCCATGATCCCTACCATAAACTGGCGGTTCAGCTCGAATTGCTGCATCATAGCTGCCATATAGTCTGGCGGTGGTGGCCCTTCGGGAGCACGGCCACGACCACGACCACCTGGTCTAACCATCCGGCTAAAGATTTAACAGGGGGTAGTTTAGTAAAAGCAACTGCAAGTGTTTTAGAGACAAACATGATGTAACTCGACAATGAATAAGTAGTGCAATAGATACACAATAGTAGTCAATTAAGACATACAGATCCATACACAGAGTCGGTTACACGCGGACAACATAAGTTCGCAAAATTAAACAGCTAGACATACTAGGCGGCGCGCAGGCACGCGGTGAGGAATACACAACGAGACATAGCAAAGGCTACATCAACGTCGGGGAAAACCACTGAAACGGCGTAACTGCAAGTGCGGACGATGAGTGTCCAAGGCAGAAAAGTCCTGCTCTCCGTGTGCACTTTGAGGCAGAACCCGGTCTCGAACTGGAAGAAGAGGTCCACGTGCGGGTGTGTGACCTCCAACAGCAGGCCAATCGATAACTGCCAGCATCTGAATCCTGCGCGGGTAAAGGATGTACTCTAGATGTATCCCTGCACGAACAGCTGGCAGCAACTGTGTCATAGCATCGTAAAAACGTGCTCGAGTGGCAAACAACTCGACGGCAAGAGCCCGGGCAGTGAGATCCAGGGCCTGAGTGCACTGAAACAAAACCCGCGGGTCATATCGACGTCGCTCGTAAGGGGCACAGACAGCTGTGTAGTATCCGGTAGCATCTCCAGCAGGGGCATACAGGATGTATCGGAACTCAGAGGCATCCAAGAGGCTATTCTCTCCACGGAGACGTGCGACAGCAGAATGGGCTGCATCATGGACTGCCATCTCAATCGTCACGCCGATACCGTGAAAAGTGCGCAGCTCTGTGACGGAGTCGTTCTGCTGATCGAAGATACGAACATCTGCATGGTACTGCTCCTGGTTGAACTCGCGGAAATCCTCATAAACCATGTACTCGGGGTACCAGCGGTAGCCCAATCTGGTCAGGAGGGAGATCGGGACAGCTGGAAAACCAGGGGCATCACGAGCCCAAGTGCGAAGTACAAGTTGCGTCGCAGGGCGCGGCGGAAACAAGCGATCCATCTGAAACAGAGGAAATTTCAAGATTGTCAAATGACAGTGAGTGAATTCTTGCATCGTGCATTCAAAGAAGTAATTTGCAGATAACCAAAGCTTCGGGTGGATGTGATCACGAGAACCTAAAGTCCGAGTTAGTAAAATTTTAACCCGAATAGAAGAGAGATCGGAGTCGCAGAGTAAGGAACAGGAATAAAAGATCCTAATCCCATCCATGTGCAACGTGGGCCCGTAAGCCACACAACACTGTTAGTAAAATAGTTTTTCAACGACTAGACTCAACTTCGACCAAGGAATCGGAAGGGGGCTTCCTACAGGCAGTCGGCTCTGCTACCAACTTGTGACGCCCTCTGCTCGACCGTGCACTAATCATACACGCAAACGTGCACGCTCGAGATCAGAGACGCACGGGAAGATATCACAACACAACTCTAAACTCAAATTTAAACATAAATCTTCACATTACAAACCAGGGGTCACGAGGACCCGAATACACAAGTCATACACACAATAATATCTGGGTACAGACATAGTTAGTCAAGTTTGCCTTAAGAAGGCTAGCACAAATAGCGACACTAATCGAAAAGGCGAAGGCCTCCTGCCTAGGGCCTTCGAACTACTCCTGGTCGGCTGGCTCAATCCAGTAGTACGTGCCTCCGGGGCTCTCCTGGTAGTAGTGTCCTGCAGTGGCGTCTGGCTCCGGGACTCCGTCGTCTGGTGGCAGCAAGCAGATATGGGAAAAGAGATAGCAAAGCAACCGTGAGTACTCATCCAAAGTACTCGCAAGACTGACATCAGAACTATACTAAGTATGCATTAGTATCAAAGGAATGGGGCTATATCTTTGGACTAAACTGCAGAAATGCCGGAACAGAGGGGAAGAGGCCTAGCCTATCGAAGACTAGCATCTTGAAGCAATCTTGCAGCATCAGAAGAGAGTAGAACAAGATAATATATAAACAATCATTTTTAGTAAAGCCCTGGGATCCTTCCTCGACTACCCTGTGAGAAAATGATCCCGAGAGCAGTAGTAACAGTTTAATATTGTAACAGTAACCATTTGTAGTTGTAGCAGATCAAGATACAACTATGAGCGTCCTGTTACCGTGGACACGGCTATTCGAATAGATCACTTCCCTGCAGGGGTGCACTACTGTTACCCAACACGCTCGATCACATCTGGCCGGACACACTTGCTGGGTAATACCCGGCCTCGGGTGATCGACACGACGCAGTCCTACCTAGGCTCAGCAGAGAGGTCAGCACGCCAGTCTAAATCCTAAGCACGAAGGGGTCTTGGGCCATCGCCCTTTGCACTCCTGCACGTTGCGTGACTGGCTGGGGCCCAAGCGCGACTGTGGAAACACCACAGACGTAACCAGCTCACCCCAACAATCAGCCCGCATCTCTGAGCTGTGACGTCTGAAGAGCCTTCGGCTGATACTACAACGTAGAGGGCCCCATTAAACCATTATCCCACGTGGTGGTAGTGCGTATAGGCACGTAGCCAACTCAGATCAAATACCCAAATCCGTTAGGCGTGTTTAGTAACTCGCAGAGACGAACATGGTTCCTGTCGCTCCAACTTGATAACACATGACGTGCGGGTACTCTTGGAGCCGACCCATCTTTAATATTATTCTCTCACAGGCACCCTTGGGGCCAGCCCAACTTTAACAGTTTAAGTATTGCAATATGTAACATTTCCGTGATCATCATCTAGAGTGATCACGGCCCGATAACAAGCATGGCATATGGACAAGGGTGAAGGGCCACAGATGGAACAGCAGCATACCTAACTAAGCATCATAGGATAGCAGGTAAGGTATCAGCAACATGCGACAAAACAGGCTATGCATCAGAATAGGAGCTATCGGAGCAACAACAGAAGCAATTCTAATGCAAGCATAAGGGAGAAGGAGTGGGTGATATCTGGATGATCAAAGGGGTTTTGCTTGCCTGGAAGCTCAGCTGAAGGGGTCTGGTCGTCGACGGAGTAGTCGTACTCTGCAGTGTCGTCGGCAGTCTCGGGGGCTATCGGGAGAGAAGGGGGGGGAGAAACAATAAATACACGGCAACAATGCAACAGGGATGCATGACATGCCTAAATGATATGCAGGGGTGATTTAACGCATCTCTAATTATTTTAGATAATTTAGGAATTTATTTGGATTTATTTTATCAAGGTCATGCACTATTCATTTATCGGAAATAGGCAAAAAGTTCCATGTTCAGTATGTTAGAGGGGTGTGGCAGGCATGTGGATAGGATATTCGGATTCTTCATATTTTTCTGATCGTTTTTCATATATAAATTATTTTCATCCGAGTTATGGTTTATTTTATATGATTTTTCAAAGTTTAAACATTTTCTGGAATTAATTTAATTATTAATTTCGAATTATCCAAAACAGTGTTAGATGACATCAGCAGAACGTCATGATGACGTCAGCAGTCAACTTTGGCTGACCAGAGTCAAACCTGACCAGTGGGTCCCACTGGTCAGTGAGACAGTGGCTAATTAGGATTAATTAAACTAATTACAGATTAAATTAGGGGGTGGGGCCCAGTAGTCAGTGACTAATTAGTTAGTTAATTTAATTAATCATTTAGTTAACATTTTATTTATTTTTAAAAACGTTTAAATTGTGCGGGGCCCGCCTGTCAGTGACCGTAGCCGGTCCCCGTCAGCAGATGGATCGGGTCAACGGGTCAGCGGGGCCCAGTGGCAGCGGCTCAGCGGTGGGGCCCGCGGCTGCCACGTCGGCGCCGAGTCAGCGTCGGCCACCGGAGTGCTCCAGCGAGCGCGGCGGCGAACTCCGGCGAGCTCGGATTTCCTCTGTGGTGCATTAAATCGGGCGAGGTTTGGCTCTCTGGAATGAGAAGTTGACGCCGCGTCTGATGGTGGGGGTCACGGCGGTTGGGATGGCCGGAACAGGGCAGTGCGACGACGGCGGGCGGCGGCGGTTTCGGGCGGTGCTCGGTTTGGTTGCTACGGTGCACGCGCGAGCGAATGAAGAGGCTAGGCGAGGCCTACGCGGCGCGGCGAGCACGATGGGCAGCAGCGCGCGACCAAATGGTCATCGGAGACTCGCCGGCGACAAGCTTCGCGGTGGCGCGTTCGGGCAAGAAGGAGGCGGCGTCTACGGTTCATCTGAGAGGGGGAGAGGAGAGGGGAGAGATAGAGCAGCTCACGGGGAGCCTGCAGGTGTGCGTAGTGTGCTCGGGGCCGACTCGACGGCGGCGAATCGGGGCGGCGATCACCGGCGTCCGTGCGGGGAAGACGAGCTCGGGGAGGACGATGCGGTGGCGCTGAGCTCCAATGGGCGGCCTCAGGCGAAGTAGTCGAGGACGGCGACAGCGTAGGACACGTCGGGGAGGCGAGACGATGGCGGTGGCCGCGAGTTCTAGCGGCGGCCGATCATGGCGGCGTCGGGTGAGGAAGAAGAGAGCTAGGGGAGGGAAGATGTGGCACTAGGGCTCGCCGAGGGGGGTCCGTGGAGACGCTCTTATCCTCCACAGCGGGCGCGGCGTCGCGTTGTCTATCAGAGAGAGAGGGGGGGCCAGGGCGAGGCGCGCGCGCTCGGTGTTCGACAGCGGGCGCGGCGGGTGAGCAGTGCGGGGGTAGGGGAAGAGGCTAGACGGGCTGGGCCGGTCGGCTGACTTAGGCCCAGTCAGTGCGGCCTTTTTCTTTTCTTTCTTTTCTTTCTCTGTCTTCTGTTTTTTTAGTTTCTGTTTTCTATTTTCTTTTAGCTCCAATTCAATTTTGTAAATTATGAATCCTGCCCAATTAAATACAGTGCAATTTATCCCACTGCCAGAAAATGGTTTGGAGATAAAAGGATTCCATTTGCATTTTTAATAATTAAAAAGGGATTAAACATGGCTGTTTTGGTTCTGTTTTAGGATGTTAGGGTCATTTAACTAATTCAATTAATGTTGATTATATTTTTATAATTGCTACTGGATTATTTGCAATGTTATGAACATTTTAGTTTTCAAATTTGAACAACTTCTATTTTCACTTTATATTTGAATTTCAATTTGAATTGGAATTTGAAATGAGATATGATCCAAATGATGATTAAGCACTGTTAATCATGGTGACTTGGCATTATCAAAAAGGTGATCACTGTAGCTATTACATGGGGATGTTACAATAGGCTAATAATATTTTAGGATAATTAAGAGATTACATGAGGTCTCCAATATTATTGAAAAATTTATTACGCAAACATATCATCGTTGCAAAGGAATTCACCATCCTTTTATTGCACTAGATTTTTGGTTCTCTTCTGATGATGAAGATTTGAGAACAATCATTTACCAGAATATTTTCTGGTTGTAAGTTTGTAAATTTTCAAATTTATCCCAAATTTGTGGTGTGGTTTGACTATGTATTTGAGGGATTGGTAATCATAGATATGATATTTTTATAACCACACATTTGACAAACTTGAGAGTTGTCGTTGTGATCATTTGAAAACGATATATTCCCTATTAAGAGGTAATTTTGTCTTTGGTTATCTTTTAGCCTCCACTTTACTTTGATTCCTCATGGTTATATTTTGTGACCACTAACTTGCTTAATATCCTCGTTACTAGCAAGAATTTCAAACAATGGTATAGCACCTGTTGGGTGAATCTGATGATTTTAAGAAATTATGTATTTCTTTACCATGGAAATGGTAGTACCATCATAAGAGGATGTAATGTGTATTAAGGGCTTTTCAACCGGATCTGCATATGAAAATATTTGATCACGGGATCTCAACTTGAAGTTGATTGAGTGACAGAGTTGTGAGCTGCGATAGACTTGAGGTCTTGAAAAACGAATGGGTGATCATTCGCGATGTGCTCACGGCAGCATGTTTCTCTTAGGAAAAAAAAGGGTAAATAGATATTCATCCATTGTATGCTTAGTTTGAGAACTAAGTGAAGTTGATGACATTTAAAATGCATATGTACCATGTGTTGCATGATTATTATTTTCATGCATTTATTTAGTGTACTTATGAGAGTAAAAATATATGGATGAAATTATCTAATTGAGTACAATCATGGCTAAGGTGATCCTTAGTGAACATAGGTGTAGCCTTCAATATAGTGCATGCGATGAAATCGTTGCTAATGTTTTGGGCTTCATTGTTAAGAAAAGTACAACTTTAGAGTGACGGCCAAAACATAGACTTTGCAAGTTTTACATTGGTTAGGTACTATGAAAATAACAATCACAATGTGATGTGGATCTTGCAACAGTGTTTGAGACACTCGATGGTTGCTATAAATTATGGTCTCCATTTTGATAGATGGGCGACACTATAATCACAAATAGGGACATACACTCCACTGCCATGCAATTTACCAATGTAATAGAAGGTAATCACTAGTATATGCCAACATTTGCATACTTTTCTATGACTTATTCAAACAAAGCGAGGCTTGATATTTTATTTTAGCACAAAAATACCATTTCAGCATATAGTTATTTTGCATGAATAATATTTATTTACTGTGAGAGTAAATAATTTTAGTGAACAACAACAACAATTGCTTCACAGGAGCAAATTTTCGAATAGCTGATGCTTTATAACCATACGTGTAGACCTCAATTTATATAGGATAATGTTGGGGAACGTTGCATGGGAAACAAAAATTTTCCTACGCACACACAAGATCTATCCATGGTGATGAGCATCTACGAGAGGGAGAGTGAATCTACATACCCTTGTAGATCGCTAAGTGGAAGCGTTAAGAAACGCGGTTGATCTAGTCGAACGTCTCCGTGATCCAAATCGCAAGTCGTCCCTCGATCCGATCATGAACTAGTGCCGAACGGACGGCACCTCCGCGTTCAACACACGTACGGCTTGATGACGCCTTCACCTCCTCGATCCAGCGAGCGATGGTGAAGTAATAGATGAGTTCCGGCAGCATGACGGCGTGGTGGTGGTGGTGAGGAACAATCTCTGCAGGGCTTCGCCAAGCACTACGGAGATTATGACGGGAGAACTAGAGGGTTAGGGTTGCCGACACACGGCTTGGGAAATCTTGATGTGTCCCGTGTGCTAGCCCTGCCCCTCTATTTATATGTTGAGCCCTGGGGTCTAAACTTGGAGAAAAAACCTCCAGAAGGTCGGTTTTGCCCGCACAAGGTCGGTTTGGCCCGCGCGGAAAGAGTCCAACTCGGATTCCAGCAGTACCGCGTACAAGCAGTAGTACCGCTCACGAGCGGTAGTACCGCTTGAGCGGTAGTACCGCTTACACGGTATTACTGCCTTACCAGCGGTAGTACCGCTTAAGGCAGCAGCAAAACTTCCTTTTGCACTTTCCAATACCTCGTGGGCTTTACCCCTTTGGCTCATATAAAGTGTTGCTGCACCCGAACACTTCGGTAAACACCCGGAACCCCTTCCGGTGAATTCCGGAACCCTTCCGGAGATCAAAACACTATTATCACATATATCAATCTTTACCTCCGGACTCTTCCGGAGATCCTCGTCATGTCCGGGATCTTATCCGGGACTCCGAACAACCTTCGGTCACCAACAAAATAACTCAACTATACTAATCGTCACCAAACGTTAAGTGTGTAGACCCTGCGGGTTCGAGAACTATGTAGACATGACCGAGACACTTCTACGATCAATAACCAATAGCGGGACCTGGATGCCCATATTGGCTCCTACATATTCTACGAAGATCTTTATCGGTCGAACCTCTATGTCAAGGATTCAGTTAATCCCGTATACTGTTCCCTTTGTTCTTCGGTATGTTACTTGCCCGAGATTCGATCGTCGGTATCTCTATACCTAGTTCAATCTCGTTACTGGCAAGTCTCTTTACTCGTTCCGTAATACAAGATCTCGTGGCTAACACTTTAGTCACATTGCTTGCAAGGCTCATTGTGATGTTGTATTACCGAGTGGGCCCTGAGATATCTCTCCGTCACACGGAGTAACAAATCCCAGTCTTGATCCATGCCAACCCAACAAACACCCTCGGAGATACCTGTAGAGCACCTTTATAGTCACCCAGTTACGTTGCGACGTTTGATACACACAAGGTACTCCTCCGATGTCAGGGAGTTGCATGATCTCATGGTCATAGGAACAGATACTTGACATGCAGAAAACAATAGCAATAAACTGACATGATCATATGCTACGTTTACAGTTTGGGTCTTGTCCATCACATCATTCTCCTAATGATGTGATCCCGTTATCAAATGACATCTCATGTCCATGGCCAGGAAACCTTCACCATCTTTTGATCAACGAGCTAGTCAACTAGAGGCTTACTAGGGACACAGTGTTGTCTATGTACCCACACATGTATTTGAGTTTCCAATCAATACAATTATAGCATGGATAATAAACGATTATCATGAACAAGGAAATATAATAATAACCAATTTATTATTGCCTCTAGGGCATATTTCCAACAGTCTCCCACTTGCACTAGAGTCAATAATCTAGTTCACATCACTATGTGATTTACATTGTAATGAATCGAACACCCATGCAGTTCTGGTGTTGTTCATGTTTAGCCCTTGGAAGAGGTTTAGTCATCGGATCTGCAACATTCAGATCCGTGTGTACTTTGCAAATATTTATGTCGTCTTCCTTGATGTAATCGCGGATGGAATTGAAACGTCGCTTTATGTGTCTGGTCCTCTTGTGAAATCTTGGTTCCTTGGCTAGACCAATGGCACCAGTATTATCACAAAATAGAGTCATTGGGTTAAGCACACTAGGCACTACTCCAAGATCTGTCATGAACTCCTTCATCCAGACACCTTCCTTCGCCGCCTTCGAGGCAGCGATGTACTCCGCTTCGCATGTAGAATCAGCTACCACGCTTTGCTTGGAACTGCACCAGCTAACCGCACCCCCATTAAGAATAAATACGTATCCGGTTTGCGACTTAGAGTCATCCGGATCAGTGTCAAAGCTTGCATCGACGTAACCCTTTACGACGAGCTCTTGATCACCTCCATAAACGAGAAACATGTCCTTAGTCCTTTTCAGGTACTTTAGGATATTCTTGACCGCCGTCCAGTGTTCCATTCCTGGATCACTTTGAAACCTTCCGACCATACTTATGGCAAGGCTGACATCGGGTCTTGTGCACAGCATTGCATACATGATAGAGCCTATGGCTGAAGCATAGGGGATGACACTCATCTTTTCTCTATCTTCTGCAGTCACTGGGCATTGAGTCTTACTCAACTTCACACCTTGCAATACAGGCAAGAACCCCTTCTTGGACTGATCCATTTTGAACTTCTTCAAAACTTTGTCAAGGTATGTGCTTTGTGAAAGTCCTATTAAGCGTCTCAATCTATCTCTATAGATCTTGATGCCTAATATGAAAGCAGCTTCTCCTAGGTCCTTCATTGAAAAACTCTTGTTCAAATATTCCTTCATGCTTTCCAACATTTCTATATTGTTTCCAATCAGTAATATGTCATCCACATATAATATTAGAAACGCTATAGAGCTCCCACTCACTTTCTTGTAAATACAAGCTTCTCCGTAAACTTGTATAAACTCGAACGCTTTGATCACCTCATCAAAGCGAAGATTCCAACTCCGAGATGCTTGCACCAGTCCATAAATGGATCGCTGGAGTTTGCAAACTTTGTCAGCATTCTCTGGATCGACAAAACCTTCTGGTTGCATCATATACAACTCTTCCTTAAGGAAACCATTAAGGAACGCTGTTTTGACATCCATCTGCCAAATTTCATAATCGAAAAAGGCAGCTATTGCTAACATGATTCTGACGGACTTAAGCATCGCTACTGGTGAGAAGGTCTCATCGTAGTTAACTCCTTGAACTTGTGAGAAACCCTTTGCCACAAGTCGAGCTTTATAGACGGTGACATTACCGTCCGCGTCCGTCTTCCTCTTAAAGATCCATTTGTTCTGAATGGCCTTACGCCCTTCAGGTAATACTTCCAAAGTCCACACTTTGTTTTCATACATGGATCCCATCTCGGATTTCATGGCCTCTAACCACTTCTCGGAATCCGGGCCCATCATCGCTTCTCCATAGCTCGTAGGTTCATCGTTGTCCAACAACATGACCTCTAAGACAGGGTTGCCGTACCACTCAGGAGCAGTATGCGTCCTTGTCGACCTACGAGGTTCGATAGCAACTTGATCCAAAGCTTCATGATCATCATCATTAACTTCCTCTTCAGCTGATGTAGGCTCTACAGAAACATCTTTCTGCGCTGCGCTACTTTCAGGTTGAAGTAAAGGTTCAACAACCTCATCAAGTTCTATCTTCCTCCCACTCAATTCTTTCGAGAGAAACTCTTTCTCAAGAAATGTTCCGTTTTTAGCGACAAACACTTTGCCTTCGGATCTGAGGTAGAAGGTATACCCAACTGTCTCTTTTGGGTATCCTATGAAGACACATTTCTCCGCTTTGGGTTCCAGCTTTTCAGGCTGAAGCTTTTTGACATAAGCATCACATCCCCAAACTTTAAGAAAGGACAGCTTTGGCTTCTTGCCAAACCAAAGTTCATGTGGCGTCGTCTCAACAGATTTCGATGGTGCCCTATTTAAAGTGAATGCAGCTGTCTCTAATGCATAACCCCAAAACGATAGTGGCAAATCGGCAAGAGACATCATAGATCGCACCATATCCAATAAGGTTCGATTACGACGTTCGGACACACCATTACGCTGTGGTGTTCCAGGCGGTGTCAGTTGTGAAACAATTCCACATTGTCTTAAGTGACTGCCAAACTCATAACTCAGATATTCTCCTCCTCGATCAGATCGTAGGAATTTAATCTTCTTGTTACGATGATTCTCAACTTCACTCTGAAATTGTTTGAACTTTTCAAATGTTTCAGACTTGTGTTTCATTAAGTAAATATACCCATATCTACTTAAGTCATCAGTGAAGGTGAGAAAGTAACGATAACCACCGCGCGCCTCAATGCTCATCGGACCGCACACATCAGTATGTATGATTTCCAATAAGTCACCTGCCCGTTCCATTGTTCCAGAGAACGGCGTTTTAGTCATCTTGCCCATGAGGCATGGCTCGCATGTGTCAAGTGATTCAAAATCAAGTGACTCCAAAAGTCCATCAGCATGGAGCTTCCTCATGCGTTTTACGCCAATATGACCTAAACGGCAGTGCCACAAGAAAGTGGTATTATCATTATCAATTCTACATCTTTTGGCATCAATGTTATGAACATGTGTATCATTACTATCGAGATTCAATAAGAATAAACCCCTCACATCGGGTGCATGACCATAAAAGATATTACTCATATAAATAGAACAACCATTATTCTCTGATTTAAATGAGTAACCGTCTCGCAATAAACAAGATCCAGATATAATGTTCATGCTTAACGCAGGCACTAAATAACAATTATTCAGGTTCATCACTAATCCCGATGGTAATCGAAGAGCGAGCGTGCCGACGGCGATCACATCAACCTTGGAACCATTTCCCACGCGCATCGTCACTTCGTCCTTTGCCAGCCTCCGTCTATTCCGCAGTTCCTGTTTTGAGTTGCAAATATGAGCAACCGCACCGGTATCAAATACCCAGGCACTACAACGAGAGTTGGTAAGGTACACATCAATAACATGTATATCATATATACCTTGTTTGTTGTTGGCCGCCTTCTTGTCAGCCAAATACTTGGGGCAGTTCCGCTTCCAGTGTCCAGTTCCCTTGCAATGAAAGCACACAGTTTATGGTTTGGGTCCAGCCTTGGGTTTCTTCACGAGAGGAGCAACTGCTTTGCCACTCTTCTTGGAGTTACCCTTCTTACCCTTGCCATTTTTCTTGAAACTAGTGGTTTTATTGACCATCAACACTTGATGCTCCTTCTGAATTTCAGACTCAGCGGCTTTCAGCATCGCAAACAGCTCGGCGACTGACTTGTTCATCCCGTGCATGTTATAGTTCAACACGAAGCTCTTGTAGCTAGGTGGCAATGATTGAAGAACTATGTCAGTGATAGCCTCTGGCGGAAGGGGCATCCCCAATTCAGCCAGACGGGTGGAGTACCCAGACATTCTGAGTACGTGATCACTGATAGACCCGTTCTCCTCCATCTTGCAAGCATAGAACTTATCGGAGATCTCATATCTCTCGATTCGGGCATTCTTCTGAATGATAAACTTCAACTCCTGGAACATCTCATATGCTCCATGACATTCAAAACGTCTTTGAAGTCCCGGTTCTAAGCCATACAATATTGCACATTGAACTATTGAGTAATCTTCAGAACGAGCCTGCCAGGCGTTCACAACGTCTAGAGACTCAACTGGAGCGGGTGGATCACCAAGTGGTGCATCAAGGACATAAGCCTTCTGGGAAGCCGTAAGGATAATCCTTAGATTACGGGCCCAGTCCACAAAGTTACTTCCATCATCTTTCAACTTAGCGTTCTCTAGGAACGCATTAAAATTCAGGGGTGCTACTGCGCGAGCCATGATCTACGACATAAATATAGCAAAGACAACTTAGACTATTGTTCAAGATAATGAGTTTAGTTAATCATATTACTTAAAAAACTCCCACTCAAATTGACATCCCTCCGGTCATTCGAGTGTAACATGATCCAAATCCACCAACTCAAGTCCGATCATCACGTGAGTTGAGGTGGTTTCAATGGTGAACATCTTTATGTTGATCATATCTACTATATGACTCATGTTCGACCTTTCGGTCTCTTGTGTTCCGAGGCCATGTCTGTACATGCTAGGCTCGTCAAGTTTAACCCGAGTGTTCCGCATGTGCAACACTGGCTTGCACCCGTTGTATGTGAACGTAGAGTCTATCACACCCGATCATCATGTGGTGTCTCGAAACGACGAACTTTCGCAACGGTGCACACTCGGGGAGAACACAATTTTATCTTGAAATTTAAGTGAGGGATCACCTTATAATGCTACCGTCGTCCTAAGCAAAATAAGATGCATAAAAGGATTAACATCACATGCAAATCATAAGTGACATGATATGGCCATGAACTCGTGCTTTTGATCTCCATCTCCAAAGCACCGGCATGATCTCCATCATCACCGGCATGACACCATGATCTCCATCATCTTGATCTCCATCAACGTGTCGCCATGAGGTTGTCGC
Organism: Elymus sibiricus; assembly: GCA_039707655.1. Classification (NCBI taxonomy): domain Eukaryota; kingdom Viridiplantae; phylum Streptophyta; class Magnoliopsida; order Poales; family Poaceae; genus Elymus; species Elymus sibiricus. Next base: position 470,724,659 of record CM077666.1, read on the forward strand.
GCCGACTGTTGCTTCCACGACTATTGCTAACTCATAGCGATAAAGTAAAGCAAAACGGCGAAAATAATTAAAGACAACTCTATGGCTCCTGCCAGTTGCCGTACTCATCGACATGCAAGTCGTGATATTCTATACAACACATGATCATCTCATACATCACATATATCTCATCATGTAATTGGCCATATCACATCACAACATACCCTGCAAAAACAAGTTAGACGTCCTCTAATTGTTGTTGCAAATTTTACGTGGCTGCTACGGGTTTGCAAGAACCGTTCTTACCTACGCAAAACCACAACGTGGTGTAGTGATTGCTTTTTGATCTTCTAAAAGAACCCTCTTCATTGAAATCGATTCAACTAAAGTGAGAGAGACAGACACCCGCTAGCCATCTTTATGCAACGAAGTTACATGTCAGTTGAAGGAACCGGTCTCTCGTAAGCGTACGAGTAATGTTGGTCCGGGCCGCTTCATCTCACAATACCGCCGAATCAAGTATCAACTAGTAACGGCAAGCAATATGTATACACCCACGCCCACAACTCGTTTGTGTTCTACTCGAGATCTCATCTACCCATAGACCTAGCTCTGATACCACTGTTGGGGAACGTTGCATGGGAAACAAAAATTTTCCTACGCACACACAAGATCTATCCATGGTGATGAGCATCTACGAGAGGGAGAGTGAATCTACATACCCTTGTAGATCGCTAAGCGGAAGCATTAAGAAACGCGGTTGATGTAGTCGAACGTCTCCGCGATCCAAATCGCAAGTCGTCCCTCGATCCGATCACGAACTAGTGCCGAACGGACGGCACCTCCGCGTTCAACACACGTACGGCTTGATGACGCCTTCACCTCCTCGATCCAGCGAGCGATGGTGAAGTAATAGATGAGTTCCGGCAGCACGACGACGTGGTGATGGTGGTGAGGAACAATATCTGCAGGGCTTCGCCAAGCACTACGGAGATTATGACGGGAGAACTAGAGGGTTAGGGTTGCCGACACACGGCTTGGGAAATCTTGATGTGTCCCGTGTGCTAGCCCTGCCCCTCTATTTATATGTTGAGCCCTGGGGTCTAAACTTGGAGAGAAAACCTCCACAAGGTCGGTTTTGCCCGCACAAGGTCGGTTTGGCCCGCACGGAAAGAGTCCAACTCGGATTCCAGCAGTACCGCGTACAAGCGGTAGTACCGCTCACGAGCGGTAGTACCGCTTCACACAAGCGGTAGTACTGCTTACACGGTAGTACTGCCTTACCAGCGGTAGTACCGCTTAAGGCAGTAGCAAAACTTCCTTTTGCACTTTCCAATACCTCGTGGGCTTTACCCCTTTGGCTCATATAAAGTGTTGCTGCACCCGAACACTTCGGTAAACACCCGGAACCCCTTCCGGTGAATTCCGGAACCCTTCCGGAGATCAAAACACTATTATCACATATATCAATCTTTACCCCCGGACTCTTCCGGAGATCCTCGTCATGTCCGGGATCTTATCCGGGACTCCGAACAACCTTCGGTCACCAACAAAATAACTCAACTATACTAATCGTCACCAAACGTTAAGTGTGTAGACCCTGCGGGTTCGAGAACTATGTAGACATGACCGAGACACTTCTACGATCAATAACCAATAGCGGGACCTGGATGCCCATATTGGCTCCTACATATTCTACGAAGATCTTTATCGGTCGAACCTCTATGTCAAGGATTCAGTTAATCCCGTATACTGTTCCCTTTGTTCTTCGGTATGTTACTTGCCCGAGATTCGATCGTCGGTATCTCTATACCTAGTTCAATCTCGTTACTGGCAAGTCTCTTTACTCGTTCCGTAATACAAGATCTCGTGGCTAACACTTTAGTCACATTGCTTGCAAGGCTCATTGTGATGTTGTATTACCGAGTGGGCCCTGAGATACCTCTCCGTCACACGGAGTAACAAATCCCAGTCTTGATCCATGCCAACCCAACAGACACCCTCGGAGATACCTGTAGAGCACCTTTATAGTCACCCAGTTACGTTGCGACGTTTGATACACACAAGGTACTCCTCCGATGTCAGGGAGTTGCATGATCTCATGGTCATAGGAAAAGATACTTGACATGCAGAAAACAATAGCAATAAACTGACACGATCATATGCTACGTTTACAGTTTGGGTCTTGTCCATCACATCATTCTCCTAATGATGTGATCCCGTTATCAAATGACATCTCATGTCCATGGCCAGGAAACCTTCACCATCTTTTGATCAACGAGCTAGTCAACTAGAGGCTTACTAGGGACACAGTGTTGTCTATGTACCCACACATGTATTTGAGTTTCCAATCAATACAATTATAGCATGGATAATAAACGATTATCATGAACAAGGAAATATAATAATAACCAATTTATTATTGCCTCTAGGGCATATTTCCAACAGATAACACTTTGAAGATAATCACCATTATGGTGTAAATCTCGCAGTAATAAAAACCATAGTCTGACTTTTGTCAGTAGATGTTCATACTTCTATTACCTTATGTTATGCTAAACGTATGAAATCACCTTGAAGGTAATCATCTGTCACAGTGACATGATGTAGACCTTGCAGTAATAGTGGATAGTCTGTAAAATTTTACAGTAGATGCCAGTATTACCTTATGATATCTTGAGGTAGTCACATCTAATATTAATATTTGGAAGAGCACGTTGAAGATAGTCATCTTATCAAAATGACAAGACGTAGACCTCACAGTAGTGATGGATAATCTACAAATTATGCAGTAGATGCCACCATTACCTTGTGATTCACAAATTAATGCGGGTAGTCATATTGAGTACGACACTTCATAATGCATGTCAGAATTTACATCCATATTTGCAAGGAAAATAAATTTCAATTGCAAGAATATAGTTGTTGTCTAAATATTGCTATTACAGAGAATGCTAGAGGCAAACAGATTAAACATGTAATAGCATGTAACAAATTTCAGAAAATGTCTATTTTGTTTTACAGAAAAATGACACAGTAAATATAGAGACTGAATTGCACAAAAATTAGACCTGAGGATCAAACCGATAGTCTGCTTATATTATTCTGTAACATGTAGTTGTTACGGTTTTGAAATATGATCTTAGAAATCACACCGGCATAGATGTAAAGTACAGCAAAGCATGTGTGCTTAACATGGACTATTACGTACTAATATGTGGATACAAGGAAGTAGGAGGGCTGAATCGAAAAATCGCCTAAATGGGTAAGATCCCCAATCTTTCTTCCGTGTGCGGTTCCTGAATCCTGAGTAAAATATGGCCGCTGGCCGCTGTCCGCTGCTGGCCGGGAAGGCTCGCGCGTCGTGGCCAGAGGCCGCTGCTGTGGTCGTCGCGTGCCGCGCGCTGTGCTCCGGTAGTGCGTGGCCTCGGGTGCCGCCGGTTGCGCCGCGCGCCGGAGGGCGCTGCAGACCGCCGGCTTCCGCGCCATGCCTGAGGGCGTCGTCTCCACAGCCGCGCATGGTCCGCGCGTTACGGAGAGCACCGGCGCCATGCAGTTCGAGCAACGCACCCTTGCTCGCGCCTCGTCGAGCCGGAGGACGTCGTCGTTGTGGATCGGCCGTTGGCCGCCTTTGCTGTACCGCACCGCGGTTGCTGCAGGCGCCGCCGTTCTGCGAGGATGCAGGCCGAGAGCCGCGTCGCCCGCCGCCGTTCCTGGATAAAAGGCCGCACCGTGGAAGGCTGGGCTGAGGTCCGTCGTGCGACGTGGGGATCCGCACCGGGAGGAGTCAGGCGGGCGGCGCCGCGTGCCTGAGGGTGCCGCCGGCCGCCGGCTTACGTGCCTGAGGACGCGCTGATGCGGTAGCCGCGGGCTGGCCGAACCGCCGTTGCACGGCTCTGCGTGGTCGTAGACCTTGGCGTCGGAGGGCGCCGCCGCCATGGCCATGCACCAGGCCGATGGCCATGGACGCAGGTGTCGATCTATTTCCTTCTCTGCTTGGCCTAATTGCTCTCTGGAAGAGGCGTGCTGATAACGTGTAAAGAGAGAACGAGAGAGAAGCTAATGATGGAAAGAAATAGTCATCTCATTGATCGAAGATTAAGGGTATATATACCCGGTACAAAGGCGGTAAGTATAGGCGGTTACAAGGAGTGGTTGCCGACATATGGCAACCGACAATGCAGGGATTAATCCTTAATTAATCTAATTAATTAAATCCTAACAATAAGAAGAGAGATGTGTAGGTAGGAAAGGATAAGGTGTGTGAACGCTGCGCGCAAGGACGTGCGTGGATGTGGCTGCATATGGACGTTTGCATATGTGCCATGTCATCAATCCGTGGCTTCAACAACTCCACCAATAGGAATGCATCTCATTGTGTGCTTCTTTGCCCATTTTAGAAAAATTAAAAATAAATGAATATAGTATAAAAAAATCAAATCCTTTTTCATGGAGTTCTTTGATGTGTAATAGTTGCCACCAAAAATTGCAAACTTGCAATGCCACATTTTTTGGACTTCATTTGCATTTTCGAGGTCGTGTCTTGACGTTCATATTTGAAACTCCTTTACTTTTCTTGGATAAGGCCTAAACATGAAATCAAAACACAACTATGATTTTTAACATAATTTTGCCAACTTCTTCAAATTTCACACACTTGCAGTTCAAATTTGAATTACTTTCGGAAAATCGACATAAAGTCATTTAAATGTGTGAAAGTAGCTTGAAATCTAGAAAATCCATGAAACTTCGGAATTGTGCATAAAATAAGGTCTATTTACTGTGAAAATTGGAGTGGTGCCATTTTGCATCCTGTTTTTTTGTACTTGCTTCACAAAAAACCCATTTTCTGACACTTACAAAATGAAAAATGATTTTCTTTTACAAAAAAATTGGTAACTCTATTTTGCAACATTGTTTGTGATGGCAAGATGCACCTATGTGTCTAATTTTGGCACATTATACTAAACTATGCAATGAATATGTCCATCACCTTGGGAATTGTGCATAAAATATGGTCTACTTACTATGAAAATTAGAGTGGTGCCATTTTGCACCCTGTTTTTTGTACTTGCTTCACCAAAATACCCATTTTTGACACATAAAAATGAAAAATGATATTTTTGCACAAAAAGTTGGAAAATCTATTTGACAACATTGTTTGTAATGGCAAGATGCACCTATGTGTCTAATTTGGGGCACATTACAATAAACTATACAATGAATATGACCCTTGATAGGGTCCTGTAAGCCGAGTGCTTATAGAGGGCACATGGCTTACATGCCATGTAAGCTGAGACCTTTGATAGGGCACACGGCTTATAGGCTGCTCCGTGACGGCGCCGTCAACGACCTCCGTTGTAGACACGTGGCAGATATCTTTGCCGAGTGTGCGCTATAAGCCGAGTGCCTTTTTGTATAGATACCGTGTATATTATGTAAGCCGAGGGCTTTTCAGGGCACTCGGTTTACAGGACACTATAAATCGAGAACATTTTGTTTGCCGGGTGTTATTCTTCCCCACTCGGCTTAGAGTGAACATAAGCCGAGTACCCTATAAATAGCTCACGGCTTATAGGCTAACACACGGGAAAACGGGATTTTCCTGTAGTGTTGCAAAACAATCCGCATTCAACCACTTGCTTTGACGTGACCAGAAAAGTTCAAGCGACTGCTCAAGCCTGAAGGCATGAACAGCATCCGAATATGTAGCGTATTTTGGTATCTGCAAAAGTTTAATTATACAGTATAAAACAAGATGGCAAATTTGCAATAGCTGCATATATTGCTGAAAGGTACAGCTATGCAATGCGTAGTAATACCACATTTACTAGGCTTCTAATTTTTTTTACAAGTGCACTTATGAATACAATGCATATCAAATTTCGTAGATATAGATTTTTTCTGATTACACCTATAAATATAAAGCATTTCTAATTTCATATGTATAGAAAAGATAGCCTGGAACAATCGGAAAATAATTAAAATCCACTTCGCATGCAATGTAACTCGAGGATGTGTACATAGAGAGAAATGATCCAAAAAATACATGTTACAAACTAATATCTATTTGATGCGCTTAAAATATTTCTATACAAGGTCAGGAATGTTGTCTTTAGCTTCATTTGCATCCTGCACAAGTAATATACATAATTAGCATAAAGATTTCACGTGGAAAATAATATTGCTCGTGCGTTGCAATGGGGCATATATTAGTTTGGTTGTTCGACTTTAATCAAGTTAACGTATGTCTATAGATACATAAAACTCTCCGAGAATTTTCTCCCCTTCCCTCTGTGGCTAGGGGAAACTCTCCCCTCCAGACTTCTCTGGCGAGCCTATGGATTCGCCTCCCCTCTAGGTGTCGCTCCAGCTAGTAGTTTAGGTTGATGGTTTTGGTCCATCTAGACATAGTGGACGGAGCTCCGACGTAGATTCCCGCTGTCTCCTTTGGGCGGCAAGGTTAGGGTTTCTTGTCGTCTGTGCGCGACCGTGGGATTTGATGTCAATTGCTACAGATCTATTCAAGAATTTAACAACGACGATTGCGGCTCCAGGGCGTTGGTCCTTAGGGCACGTGTATGAAGACTTCCGGACTGTTATCAGTAACCGGCTCCAGTAGGGGAGCGGCGATAGCGGCGCGGCAGCGACACATCTGACAGCAGTAGTGGTCGTTCGATAATCTAGAGACCTCGATGTTACTTTTATTACGTTTGAGGTGATTGGTACTTCTGGTGAACTTTTGCAACAGATCAGAATCTTTTTCACAAAAAAATGTATACCTATAATTTTTCATGCACATCTATAGTTTACTTTTTTATCAATAAATCACTCAACATCTTTTTTCTCCACCAACTATCGCCGCAACCCCGGTCCATGTTTGCCACCTCAGTTAGTGAAAGATCCGGCTTGCAATCCCCCCTTCCACCTCCGTGAACACAAACTTTGAATTTCAAACACGTAAGGGTGCACTTGTACTATATTTCACACTAAAGCTCTCTCTGTCTGACATATCTTTCTCATTGTAATAGGTTAGTTTCCCTATCTCCTTACATCCTCTCTTTCACACCTATATATGTCTCTCGCTCCCAAACTCTGTCCCACCCCCGTTCTCTCTCTCTCTCTCTCTCTCTCTCTCTCTCTCACACACACACACACACACACACACTCCCCCTCTCCCTCTCCATCTCCCTCTCCCACGACTCAAAAACTTAATTTTGGCTCAGCTTAATTTGCCAAGTGTTAACATTCGGCGGCTACAGTATATCCTAGAAGCCAAAATCCAGGCCAAGGTTGTGCAAAAAACATTGCGATCAATTGAACCATCTATATGGTTACTAACTGGTTGCATCCCTTCTAACAATGATTGACATGAAAGGGACACCTTACCAAGTTTTTCTTGCTGCTATGATCTCGACAATCTGGGCAACGTCCAGATTGTAGAGATATCATTCTCTTCAGCGCATCACACATATGTGTCCCCTGTAGCTGCTTCGGCTTGAGTCTGCTGGTGAATGATCCCATCTGCTATGTAACAAATTGACAAAAAGTTCTTCTGTTGAAAGAAATATCATTGTAACAATTTATGAAACCTTCTTCATACATAGGCTGGTGACAACAAATCATATTTCTTAACACAAAAATGCGATAAATAACCGACCTTATTTCTTAACAGATAAACTTCATAAATAGCTCCGGGTGAGCATTTGAAACATTTCCCATGCAAAGATGGAAAAGAAATAAAACATATGGAATATTTCTGCTGAAATAAAACATATGATAGGCAAAGGTCAAATGATCTATCTAAGAAAGGTTACCATATAAGTTAGCTTAAACAACCGAGCATACACACAAAGAAGAGAAGATAACATTAGATGCCCCAAAAATCAAGTCTTGCATGGCATGTCAATCCAATATTACAAAATCCCAACCCAAATTGGATGCCTATTTTCTAAAACGATTTCACATCACCTGTGATCAGGACAGCCTGTTTAAATCATGAAACATAAGTACAACATGTAGAAGCTATTTTTATTTTGACCAGACAATGCTATAGTGCTTTCATCTTTAATTGTTGGTTAATTCCAGAAGGTAAATAAATACAAAAGAGGAAACTGCTAAAAAAAATAGATGAATGTATCCTTCCGAGCTTCACAGAAGTAGATAATCTAGCTTGCACAAAAATTTGACAACATTAGATCCTGAGAACTATCTTTGATTGAATAGGCATTGTATATGACAACTTTCAACAGAACTATGACACAAAAAGGGGACTTACAAGACTGAAATAATGCAGATGTCATAGTACATCTGAAATAAGTAATTTATGTACCAAGCTTTCATTGTATGCAAATCCCGCAACAGGATGACACGAACACGTACATCGATCGATCTGGTGCTGATATCATGGAATTATTGAAGTTAATTCCTTCAGCAATTCTCCGGGCAATGCTGCAACAAGCCACGTACTACTGGTCAATCTCAGTATCTGGTCTGGCTCACTCCATCTTCTCCTCTGTCAATGCACCAGACTACACCGTCTCGGCGACCAGCGTGTCTCTCATGCGGCGCAGCTCGCCGACGAGCCTCATCAGAATGGCGGAGGTGCCTGCGTCGTCGCAGCCCATGAACACCCCGCCGATGTCGGCCAGCGTGATGCGCACGTCAGCGGAGAGCAGGCCCTCGGCCTCGGCCATGAGGTCGTCCACCACCGTGTCAGGCTCATCGTCGCGGTCCTTGCCAACACCGAGGTAGTTCTTGGCGAGCACGCGAAGCGTGGCGGGCGACGTGAGCAGTAGCCGAGCTCAATGTTGTGGTCCATGCGGCCCGGGAGGAGCAGCGCCGGGTCCAGCCGCTCCGAGTTGTTGGTGGTGAACATCATCGGGCGCTCGCCGACGCAGGACGACCAGATCAAATCCACGAAGTTGAGGACACCAGAGAGGCTTATTGACTCGCGTTCGATCACCGGCATGGCCGCGGCGGCGGCCGGGGACATTTTGCTAGCTGCGTGTTGTCCTCGTCGGCCGTCGGAGTTCTTCTTGCGGTCAGAGAGGTCTAGGGAGCAGTCTATGTCCTCGACGACAACGACGGACTTGGGCGTGGTGGAGACGAGCAGGCAGCGGAGGTGGGAGTTGGTGGGCACCGTGGTGAGCTCCAGGTCGTAGATGCCGAACTCGAGGAGGTTCGCGATGGTGGCCACGAGGCCGGTCTTGCCTGTGTCGGGCGAGCCGTGGAGTAGGTACCCGCGCTTCCAGGCGCGACCGACGCGCGCTTATTGCTCCCGGTGGACGGTGAAGCGTGGTAGGTCGGAGCAGATCTCCTCGCGGAGTGCCAGATCGACGGTGTGCATGTCAAAGGTGGAAGGGTCGGAGAAGGTGTGGGAGGTCCAAAGGCAGACGTGGTCATCGCTGGGCGCGGCGGCACAGTTGGTGTAGAGCCTGCGCATCCATGACTTGAGCCACATCCTGGTGGCCTCGTCGATGACGTCGGGGATATAGGTGTCGTGCACGAAGTCGCGGTGCTGGCGCGGGAACTGCAGCTGGAGGCTGTGGTGGTCACCGCCGGTGCCGTCGCCCCGGCCGCCGAAGACGTTGTATGGGTTGTGCTTGTTGTAGGGGAACGCGACAGAAAACAAAAAATTTCGGTACAGCGAGCACGCCCAGGACCACAATGGAGACTGCATACAGGGTTTGATCGGATCCGTACCGACTCGTAGCGCAGCGGAAGAAGAGTCGGTGTAGATCGTCGGTGCAGATTCCCGTAGCTAGGATTTACAACCTCCCAACCACGAGGATGTACTCCCTCGTCGGACAGCCCTTCGGGAGGCGGTCGGACAGTCCCTCGGACGATGTCACTGACAGCCCTTCAGGAGGACCCTCGAAACTCTAACGGTAACTCGGACAGCCCTTCGGGAGGACCCTCGAAAACCGAACGGTAACTCGGACAGCCCTTCGGGAGGACACTCGAACAGCCCCTCGGGCAAAAGATCGAAACTACGAACTCTCTACGGGGTTGTACACATACGGTGTCAGCTATCCGGCAGGGCTTCGCCGTCCAGAACTAGTTCCTACCGGAACCCAGACAGCCTTTCGGCTCTATGAAACTATTTCGTGGGAGGGAGAGAGAGAGAGCCAGATGAGCATGGCATGTGTATGAGAGCAAGGATGAGGTTTGGAGAGCACCCCTCCACCTCTATTTATAGGAAAGCCAAGGGGTAAAGTTGGCATACAAAAATACCAAAAGTACCCCCACTTTATGTCTCACATAAAAGAATAAAAGGTGAAAAGGGGTGGCATGTGGAGCTCCATGGAGAAGCCCCACCTTGGCCGGCCACCTCTAGGGGGCCCCCCCACATGGGGGTGCCTTGCTCCCCAATCCCTTCTAGAAGCCTTTTGGAAAATATCCCAAAAGGTGACTTTCCAAAAAAATATCTATAAAGTGATTTTCACTATTCACGAAACCAATTTTCCGCGACCGTTAAATCCGAAAATATTTCTGTGGGTCTTAGAATAATTCCAGTACCCACACAAATGATTTTGGACGAGTTCCGAAACAATTTCGGATTAGTGATTTTCATCTGCGAAAAGCAACCAAATCGGTTCTGGCAGTTCCGGAACATTTCCGGTTTATATCCCGGAAAATTCCAAGAAGTTTCCAGAACACTTCTGGCATCCTCCCAGAATTTCTAGGCGTCTGCCGAAACCAATTCGACTTAATGGTATCCCCTGAAACAACTTTCAGTTTTACCGAAACTATTCCGGTGTTCTCTCCGGAACGTTTCCGTTGTCTCAGAAACTTTTCCGGTGACTTTCTCTCAGACTCCCTGTCTAGTATTCAGCAGATAGATGACTCTTAAGCGTGTGACCCTATAAGTTCGGTGAAGTATAGACATGACCCGGAACACTTTCCGATCAATGATCAACATCGGAGCGGTGGACACCCATATTGACCCCTATACCCACATGAATGAATATTCGAGTGAACCCCCAGTTGCTGTGTGCTATTCCTGTTGCTTCGTGATATGTTACAAACACCCGAGGTGAGATTTATCTGCATCCCCGTGGATCAATAGCTTGTCCACCATGCAAGTTACCTCGTTAGCGGTTTTGTTCTCTTTTCTCATTTCCGTGTTCCGGCATCCCGGTGATCAAATCACAATATGTCTGGCCAGACGATGATGGATACCGTAACACCGAGAGGGCCCGAGAATATCTCTCCATCGTCGGAGGAGCAAATCTCAATCTTGAGCTATCTCGTTTCTTGTCATACTTTTCCGTGAACCCGTAAGCCGCCGTAATAGCCACCCAGTTACGGATGACGTTTAACAAACCCCAAAGTTCACAAAGCAAGTACGAAGGAACTCGATACTCTCATGGTCTAAGGAATTATGCAAACATTAACTATCTCTGTGTTATTTACCATTAACTTGTGACGAATGTATCTCATAGCATAACATCAATTCGGGTCGATTCAACACAAGTGTTCTACTAACATTGTGCCCTCAAAATTGCCGGCATAGACATGCCCATGATCAGGAAAACAGGATCATCATGCAATACTTGAGCCAGTCTTAGAGGCATGACCAGGAATACATTTTACCGTTTATTATACCACACGTGCACATGAGTTTCCCTCCGAGCCTCATGGATATTGCAGACTCGAGAATCATTGCAGTTATAGCATGGAACATAAACATTCATTACAAATTCGGATATACAAAATAACTGTTATTACTGCCTCTAGGGCATATCTCCTATAGACTCCCACTTGCACTAGAGTCATAATCCAGTTACATGGCTTCCCTAACACCAATGGCTATCCGGTGCTGCTCATGCTTTGCTCGTGGTAGAGGCTTTGTCATCGGGTCTGACACGTTCAGATCCGTGTGAACTTTACGTACTTTCACTAAACCCGCTTCGACATGATGTCGAATGAGTTTATATTTGCGTTCAATATGTCTTGTCTTATGGTGCGAACTTGGCTCCCTTGCCTGAGCCACGGCGCCACTATTATCACAATAGATCTCCACCGGGTCCAGAGCACTTGGAACCACACCAAGGTCTTCAAGAAATTGCTTGATCCATACCGCCTCCTTGGAGGCTTCCGAAGCAGCAACATATTCCGCCTCCGTCGTAGAATCCGCTACAGTCTTTTGTTTGGAACTTTTCCAATCAACTGCGCCGCCGTTCAATATGAAAACATAGCCTGATTGAGATTTGAAGTCATCTGGGTCAGTCATGAAGCCTACATCAGTGTAACCACTTACAATGAGCTCTTCATCACCTCCGTACACAAGGAGTAAATCCTTGGTCCTTCTGAGGTACTTAAGAATACCCTTGACTGTGGCCCAGTGTTCCAATCCTGGATCACTTTGGTACCGGCTGCTAACACTTAGCGCATAGGAAACGTCCGGTCTTGTACATAGCATGGCATACATAATAGAACCAACTGCCGAGGCATATGGAACATCATTCATTTGTACTCGCTCATCGAGTGTCCGAGGACACTGATTCTTGCAAAGCACTGTGCCAGGTGACATGGGGAGTAGGCCTTTCTTGGAGTTCTCCATGTTGAACCTTTTCAACACCTTGTCAATGTACGTGCTTTGGCTAAGCGCTATCACGTGTTTTGATCTATCTCTATAGATTCTGATGCCCAATACATATGCCGCTTCTCCTAAGTCTTTCATTGAAAAACTTTTCTTCAATGAGTCTTTTATTTCGCTAAGAAAATTCATGTCATTTCCAATCAACAATATGTCATCCACATACAAGATTAGAAATGCTTTTGTGCTCCCACTAAACTTCTTGTAGACACAAGATTCTTCGTCATTCCTGATGAAGCCAAATTGTTTGACCACTTCATCAAAATGAATGTTCCAGCTCCTTGATGCTTGCTTCAGACCATAAATGGCTTTCTGATGTTTGCATACATTTTCAGCATCCTTATGAACGACAAAACCTTCTGGCTGTATCATGTATACATCCTCTTTGAGGTTTCCATTTAGGAAAGCCGTTTTGACGTCCATCTGCCATATTTCATAATCGAAATAAGCAGCAATTGCTAGTAATATCCGAACAGACCTAAGCATAGCTACGGGCGAGAAAGTCTCGTCGTAGTCCACTCCTAGAACTTGCGTGAACCCTTTCGCGACAAGTCTAGCTTTGTGGATAGTAATGTTACCATCCGCGTCCATCTTTCTTTTGAAAATCCATTTACAACCAATGGGCTTTACGCCTTCTGGAAGTTCTTCCAAGTTCCAAACTTGGTAATTTTCGTACATGGATTCCATTTCGGATTTCATGGCCTTGTGCCATTCCTTTGAGCTGGGCCCCGCCATCGCTTCCTTGTAGTGCGCAGGTTCATCGTCTTCAAGAATGAAGATTTCGTTATGAAACCACTCAGGTGGCTGGATAGCCCTACCTGATCTGCGCGGTTCAGTTACAACATTGTCTGAAGTTTCCGCATCACATGCGACAACTTCCGGCTCGGTTGTAGGGATGATTTGCGGAATTACTTCCGGTTCCTCAGCCATATCAACTGTCGCCGAAGATTCACTAATCTCATTAAGTTGTACTGTCCTCCCACTTGGTTCTTTAGCGAGAAACTCTTTCTCGAGAAAGTGTCCAACTTTTGCGACAAACACTTTGCCATCGGACTGGTTGTAGAAGGAATACCCAATGGTGTTATTGGGATAACCTACAAAGTAACATTTGTCCGATCTGGAATCGAGTTTGCTTGGCTGTAAACGCTTTACGTATGCCTCACAACCCCAAATTTTAAGATGCGACACACTAGGAATCTTCCCATGCCACATCTCATGTGGTGTGTCGTCTTAACAGACTTAGACGGTGCTATGTTTAATGTATAAGCGGCAGTTTCTAGTGCGTGACCCCAAAAAGATATCGGCAGATCTGTAAGAGACATCATCGACCTTACAATGTCCAACAAGGTTCGGTTACGTCTTTCCGATACTCCATTTCGCTGTGGAGTTCCGGGAGGCGTAAGCTGTGAAACGATTCCACGGTCACTCAGATGTTGGCCAAACTCATGACTAAGATATTCGCCCCCGCGATCAGACCGCAGAAACTTAATCCTCTTGTTACGATGATTTTCTACCTCATTCTGAAATTATTTGAACTTTTCAAAGGTTTCCGACTTATGCTTCATCAAGTAGATATATCCATACCTACTCAAATCATCAGTAAAAGTCACGAAGTAGAAATACCCACCCCGTGCGATTGTGCTCATTGGACCACATACATCACTATGTATTATTTCCAACAATTCACTCGCCCGTTCAGGATGACCCGTGAACGGCGTCTTGGTCATTTTCCCCATCAAGCAAGCTTCACATGTGTCAAATGATTCAAAATCAAGGGACGGTAAAACTCCATCTTTATGGAGTCTTTGCATGCGTTTCTTTCTGATGTGGGCAAGCCGACAGTGCCACATGAAAGTGGTGGTGGTATCAGCCTTCTTAAGGCGTTTAGCATTCACGTTAAAGACATCACTTCCACATTCAAGATTTAGAATGAAAAGGCCCCCAACAATGGGTGCAAATCCATAAAACATATCCTTACAATAAAGTGAACAACCATTGTTCTCAGACTTGTACGAATACCCATCGTGTACTAAACATGATCCGGAGATAATGTTTCTACACAATAGTGGAACCAAATAACAGTTATTTAGTTCTAAGATAAATCCTGAAGGGAGACGTAGAGGCATAATGCCGATGGCTTGAGCGGCGATCCCAGCGCCGTTCCCGACACGCATCACGACTTCATTCTTTGCTAGCTTGCGCACCTTCTGTAATCCCTGTATCGAGTTGCAAATGTGAGCAACCGATCCGGTATCAAATACCCAAGACTTAGAATTTTCGCTAGCAAGCAAAACGTCAATGACATTAACTTGTATAACAATTATACCTTTTCCGGTTTTCCCGGACTTCTTATCTTCCAGATACTTCTTGCAGTTTCTCTTCCAGTGTCCCATGCCCTTGCAGTAGAAGCACTCAGTTTCATTCTTGGCTCCGCCCTTAGAGTTGCTTTGGGAGCCGGTCTTACCGGCGCCCTTGCCCTTCTTTGGCTTGCCTTTCTTTTTGAAACTGGTGGTTTTATTCACAAGCAACACTTGCTTGCAATTTTTCCACAGTCCCCCTTCCGCAGTTTTCAGCATGGCGAGCACCTCTTCCGGTGTCTTCTCCATCCCACTCATGTTGTAGTTCATGACAAAACCATCATAAGACGGGGGGGGGGGGGAGTGAAGAAAGCATCATGTCCATCATATGGCCAGGCGGAATTGGAAATTCCAGGGTTTTAAGCCTTTCAGCATAGCCAATCATTTTGACTACGTGTTCGCCAACTGAACTGCCCTCAGCCATCTTGCATTCCATCAAGGTCTTCATGATATCAAATCGTTCAGACCTTGCGGTTTCCTTGTACAGAGCATCCAATTCCCGGATCATATCACGGGGTTTATGGAATTCAAAACGTTTTTGAAGCCCTGCACTCATGCAAGCTAACATGAGGCACTGCACTAAGTTGTGATCATCATCCTTAGTGGCCCAGACATTTTGTTCATCTTTCGGGGCATCGGCCGCCGGTTTAGCTGGAAGAGCATTTTCAAGCACATACATTTCCTTAGCGCTCCTGAGGACAATCCTCAAGTTACGGACCCAGTCCGCATAGTTGTTTCCAGTCGCAGCTAACTTCTCTTTCTCTAACATCGGTCCTAAGTTGAACGCGGTGTTGCGAGCCATTTGATCTACAACGTTAAACACAAGTTTCACTTAGACTTTGTTCATAATGATTTTTTGCACTAGTGAATAAACAATTTTATTCTAAAGTGCGCTCCCACTCAAATCAATATCTCTCAAAATTGATTATGAGTGATACAAGACCCAAATTGTAATTCAACGCCAAGGATGTATCCATCTCAAGTGACGAGAATTTCAATTGGTAGGCCAACTTGCCAATCACATCATTTATGTGATTCTTGTTCATCTTTCGATGGGCGTGTTCCGAGCTCATGACTCTCCTGCCTGAACGTCAAAGACAACCAAGTGATCTTGCTGCGAGGTCTGACCTCATCCGCCTCACTCCTCTCGATTCGTTCGTGCTCATGTGTACATGGCGCACCCCGAAAAGATATGAATTTCAGACGGTGCTACACTTGGGTGAACACTAACTACTTTGATATTTTAAGTGAGAGATCACCCTAATAAAAGGCGACTACCACGCAATCAAAAGGGTGCATCATAAGGGATAAACATCTCAGGCAATTCATAATAGCATGATATGGTATAGCCCTTTCTGACGGAGAAGTCTTTAATTTCTTCGTCTTCGGCATTTGCGTCAGTGTTCACCTTCGCGAAGATTGCCACCACCTTGTCGATGCACCAGATAATATTGCTATCTCTATAGCTAATAAAATAAGTGCATTACTTAAGGTTGACACGCAGGTCATTAAAGTGACAATCATATGGCTCCAGCCATCATGCCGAATCATGACACGCAGGTCATGTTAATAAATTTACAACATATAGTCATCTCATACATAATCGAATTAATATGAGCATTGCTATACCACATCACATGCACATCCTGCAAAAACAAGTTAGACGCCTCTAATCGGTTTATGCAAAATTTTATTTTACGTGGCTTCTAAGGTTTTGACTTAAACCGCAGCTACCAACGTTTTATCATCAATTATGATTATTCAAGTCGCTAGATTAACTTTTCAGGGTGTATGAAACACGAGATAATAAAATCTCGAGCCCCATACTAAACTTCGTCATACGCATGACCCCCGTGCAGATCATATCTGCATTGCCCTTTCGTCTGCGAATTTCATCTTTCTTTTGACTATGGCGGAACCCAAAGAACTGATAGCACTTCGTTGATAAATCAGGATCGCGGATTGCCAGAACTTTGTGAAATTCCACCATGATGTCTCGAGATCAGAAATACGCAAATTCTAGGGAAGCAATAAGAACATCGGGTAACAGATTTCATCTGCTACCCGCATAATTAATTTTCAGCAATATATCTCATCTACTCCAAAATTATATTATGCAATACCCATACATCTCCATGTATTCTAGATCGTAACCTGCATCTACGCATAGCACGGCTCATGATGCCACTGTAGGGGAACGCGACAGAAAACAAAAAAATTTGGTACAGCGAGCACGCCCAGGACCACTATGGAGACTACATACAGGGTTTGATCTGATCCGTACCGACTCGTAGCGCACCGGAAGAAGAGTCGGTGTAGATCGTCGGTGCAGATCCCCGCAGCTAGGATTTACAACCTCCTAACCGCGAGGATGTACTCCCTCGTCGGACAGCCCTTCGGGAGGCGGTCGGACAGTCCCTCGGACGAAGTCACAGACAGCCCTTCGGGAGGACCCTCGAAACTCGAACGGTAACTCGGACAGCCCTTCGGGAGGATCCTCGAAAACCGAACGGTAACTCGGACAGCCCTTCGGGAGGACACTCGAACAGCCCCTCAGGCAAAAGATCGAAACTACGAACTCTCTACGGGGTTGCACACATACGGTGTCAGCTATCCGGCAGGGCTTCGCCGTCCAGAACTAGTTCCTACCGGAACCCAGACAGCCTTTCGGCTCTACGAAACTATTTCGTGGGAGGGAGAGAGAGAGAGCCAGACGAGCATGGCATGTGTATGAGAGCAAGGATGAGGTTTGGAGAGCACCCCTCCACCTCTATTTATAGGAAAGCCAAGGGGTAAAGTTGGCATACAAAAATACCAAAAGTACCCCCACTTTATGTCTCACATAAAAGAATAAAAGGTGAAAAGGGGTGGCATGTGGAGCTCCATGGAGAAGCCCCACCTTGGCCGGCCACCTCTAGCCCCCCCCCCCACATGGGGGTGCCTTGCTCCCCAATCCCTTCTAGAAGCCTTTTGGGAAATATCCCAAAGGTGACTTTCCAAAAAAATATCCATAAAGTGATTTTCACTATTCACAAAACCAATTTTCCGCGACCGTTAAATCCTAAAATATTTCTGTGGGTCTTAGAATAATTTCAGTACCCACACAAATGATTTTGGACGCGTTCCGAAACAATTTCGG
The DNA here is from genome assembly GCA_039707655.1 of Elymus sibiricus. NCBI lineage: Eukaryota > Viridiplantae > Streptophyta > Magnoliopsida > Poales > Poaceae > Elymus > Elymus sibiricus. The sequence goes on from CM077666.1 coordinate 470,742,738, forward strand.
ATTAGTGATTTTCATCTGCGACAAGCAACCAAATCGGTTCCGGCAGCTCCGGAATATTTCCGGTTTATATCCCGGAAAATTCCCAGAAGTTTCCAGAACACTTCTGGCATCCTCCAAGAATTTCTAGGCGTGTGCCGAAACCAATTCGACTTAATTGTATCCCCTGAAACAACTTTCAGTTTTACCGAAACTATTCCGGTGTTCTCTCCGAAACGTTTCCGTTGTCTCCGAAACTTTTCCGGTGACTTTCTCTCAGACTCCCTGTCTAGTATTCAGCAGATAGATGACCCTTAAGTGTGTGACCCTATAGGTTCGGTGAAGTATAGACATGACCCGGAACACTTTCCGATCAATGATCAACATCGGAGCCGTGGACACCCATATTGACCCCTATACCCACACGAATGAATATTCGAGTGAACCCCCATTTGCCGTGTGCTATTCCTGTTGCTTCGCGATATGTTACAAACACCCGAGGTGAGATTTATCTGCATCCCCGTGGATCAACAACTTGTCCACCATGCAAGTTACCTCGTTACCGGTTTTGTTCTCTTTTCTCGTTTCCGTGTTCCGGCATCCCGGTGATCAAATCACAATGTGTCTGGCCAGACGATGATGGATACCGTAACACCGAGAGGGCCCGAAAATATCTCTCCATCGTCGGAGGAGCAAATCCCAATCTTGAGCTATCTCGTTTCTTGTCATACTTTTCCGTGAACCCGTAAGCCGCCGTAATAGCCACCCAGTTACGGATGACGTTTAACAAACCCCAAAGTTCACAAAGCAAGTATGAAGGAACTCGATACTCTCATGGTCTAAGGAATTATGCAAACATTAACTATCTCTGTGTTATTTACCATTAACTTGTGACGAATGTATCTCATAGCATAACATCAATTCGGGTCGATTCAACACAAGTGTTCTACTAACATTCTGCCCTCAAAATTGCCGGCATAGACATGCCCATGATTAGGAAAACAGGATCATCATGCAATACTTGAGCCAGTCTTCGAGGCATGACCAGGAATACATTTTACCGTTTATTATACCACACGTGCACATGAGTTTCCCTCCGAGCCTCGTGGATATTGCAGACTCGAGAATCATTGCAGTTATAGCATGGAACATAAACATTCATTACAAACTCGGAGATACAAAATAACTGTTATTACTGTCTCTAGGGCATATCTCCTAAACTTGTGTCCCGCGCCGCGCTCGACGGGGCGTGCGGTGGAGGTCCACTTGACGTGGACGCCCTGGAAGGTGTCGTGAGCGGTGTGCACGTCCGGGAGCGAGGCCACGACGCGCTCGACTGGCGCGGTTTGTAGAGGCGCACGGTGAGGCCGCGGCGAGGCAGCGCGAACCGAGGTAGACACTACTAGGAAAAGGCCTACTAGTGGCGCACCAGTTTTGCTTACTAATGGCGCACTACTGGTGCGCCACTAGTACCACGCCACTAGTATTTTTTACTAATGGCGCACCTGTGGTGCGCCATTAGTATCTGTTATACTAATGGCGCACCGTAGGTGCGCCATTAGTATATCCCACGGTGCGCCATTAGTATGCCTCCCAGGGGCCATATTTACCCAGGTGCTTTGGCATACTAATGGCGCACCGTGGGGTGGTGCGCCATTAGTATATTTGGCATTCTAATGGCGCACCGTGGGGTGGTGCGCCATTAGTATCCTTTGGCATTCTAATGGCGCACCGTGGTGTGGTGCGCCATTAGTATGAATATTAGGTTTTTTATTTTTTTTACTTTTTTGATTTTTGCACAGGTTACAAAATGTATTATTGGACAAAATATAGACAGCACCACACAGCAACAGCAGATTCATCGAATACAATAGAAGATTAGTCTCTGAATACAATTCATCATATTAGTCTCCGAATTCAAAAGACCGAACAAAGATAAAACATTACAATAAGTCTCGAGACCGCGAGTAGCAAGTTTGTCTTCACATTACAAGTCGATATCGATCATCTAAACTATCATCACATATGCGGTCATCACGATGAGCATCATCGCGATGAAAACTGGTCTTCATCCGGTTCCTCCAACGCTCCCTCCTCTCTCCCGCTAGATAGCGGGCGTATCTAGATTCCGCCTCCGCCCTAGTGGTGTACCCTTTGTAACTGTTACCGCTGAAACGGTGAACCTGTCTCCGACACTCCTCCCAGTCGTCGTAGACTCCGGGAACCTTACCCTTGTACACGACATACGACGGCATCTCTATGCACAAGCCAAACAACAGACAATACATAAGCAATATATAAATATGCAACAAAAGGATCGAAAGAGAAAAGCAACACATTAATAGCGCGATTCATGGTCCTACTAATAAATAGCATCGATTAAATATAAGTTGAACGACTGTCCAAACTAATCGATATCGATATTTGAACTACATACCATCAATACTTTGGACGACTCGACTCAGCGACCGGAGCGTGGATGAAGCCGCCGTCTACCGACATGGTCATGAATGTGCGGTAGTCGTCAGCCTGCATTTTTAGGATTGTTTCTATAACACTGTTGGACGGTTGTTCTTTGAGGTAGAACTGCCCCGAGGTACGAAGGACATCTTCAGAGATGATTTCGGCCAACTCCGACTGGATGCGAAAGAATTCTAGTCTGATGTCCTCGTCCTGGATTTCCGACAAGCGTGCGGCCCATTCTTTGAGATTGTTTGGTAGCATTAGGTGATTATGGTTCCGTACGATCGCCCGCATGTGATGGAGGGCGTAGTAGGCATCCTTCTGACTGCCAGTCGGCTGCTTGACGCAGGGGAACGTCGTTACGTGGGTGAACACGTGCTTGCCGTACCTACGCATTGCCCTCTTGAAGGTGCCTCCAGATTTGGCGTAGCCGGGGAGAGCATCATCGAGGACTTTCTTTATATTTGTGTAGTCTTTCTTCGACTCACGCTCCGAGTCAAAATACGTGGCCATGGAATGTTTCGGGCTGAAGAGGATGAGTGTGCAATGTGTGTCACTGCACAAAACACGGAATGTTAGAAGAAAAAAAAGACCCATCATATGTTACGGGGCGGTGAGTTGATGACTTACTCGGAAAAATAAGTCATGAGGAAGTTATCCTTATCTGGGTTCGCCAGAATGACGCCTTCGAGGTATGAACTCGCGATTTGCCGGTCCCCAGCGTTGCACAAGTTCTTGGCACGCATGTAGAAGGGGTCGACTATCACGATGTCCGGGGTCTGGTCTCTAATGATCCGCATCTCCATACTCAGCGAAAAGAGCCGAATGAAGGTGTAGTGCAGCGGATAAAGGTTAAACATAGCGAAGATGTCATCAAACCGCAGGATGATCATACGCCCGATGGTGCTATCAACAAAGCCCCTGCCCTCTGGCACCTTGGCCACGAAAACCGGGTATGCCACACCTTTCTCGGAGAGACGCCACTTCTCCATATAAAGAACACAGTCATGAAGACTGCGCATAGAACCGGTTGCAGCTTTGAGCATATTACCCGGTAGCATCGGCCTACCCGCCACATGCACCCTCCTCTCGATATCCTTAGGTATCGGTGGCCCGTCCTGAGCACGGATCGTACTCGGTGCCGGCTGGCTCGCACCCTTGTTAGATTTTCTTTTCCGTCCCTTCTTCTGCTTCTTCTCCTGTACTGGGATCGCGTTCTCCTCAGAGACCACCTTCTTGAGTGTGTTTGGGCTGATAATATTTCGCACATCGGCTGTTTGAGTCTCGGTGAAGGCGGCAGCTGGAGGCGTCTCCTGAGAACTGAACGCCAGACGACGCCTGTTGGAATTGGGTTTCTCCGCGATACCAGCTAGATCGCGATCGTCTCTTGCAGGGTTGGGTTCTTGAGAAGTAGGAGGCTCGAATATATCGTCACCGTACCCATGCTCGTTGATGTACTGATCGATGTTGGAAAACGTACCGTTGTCGTCGTCGTGCGGCTCCTGTGCCATATGCATCTCCGGATCAGCTGACGGCGGTAGCGTTGCGGCGGTCTTGCCATGGCTTGGCGCCGGCACGACTGGCGGTGTTGTCTTTGGGGTGGTGTCCCCCGCCCCCAAACGAATCTGGCTCTTCGGCCAAAGCAGGGGCCAGCTTAGGCAGGCGCTGAGGGTCATCACATCATCTTCGTCGGCCCCGGCGGGTCGAATCGGAGGTAACAACTCGTCGCAGCCTGGCAGCACCCGAACCAGTTGAACCCTATACACGGTGGGTGGCATCGGATTACCGTGGAACACGGGGTTGCCCGGTTGAACGATTTTGCCCTTGGCGACATCGACCAACTCGTTGTTCACGAAGTGCAGGAGAGTGCACGGAACGTCGGCGGCGCCCTGCGAAAACATGTAGGGCGTCAGGGATGCCCAGTCAAAGGCAAGGAGATGAAGTCCTCGGCCGAGAGGCTTAATTAGTTACCGTGATGATGGCGTCGAGCTCGGCTAATGTCGAGGCACCGCCAACGGCGGGCGTGCAATTGACGGAGGGGCCGCTTGCTGCCGAGGTGCCGGCCGGCGTACACCCAGGTGCATTAAGCTCCAATGCCCGTGCCGGCGTCGGAGACACCAATACCGGCTCCGCCGGAGACACCAATGGCGCCGCCTGCGCATTGTGCGAGTTGCTGGCCGTGAAGCTAGGAATCGGGGGCGGCCCCTGTTGGCCGCCCGCAATCCACGTCGTCAGCCCATGAATCAAGGTAGGCATAATGCCGGTGAGCGTCGATCCCAATTGTTGTTGCACTTGCTCTTTGACAATCTCCGGAATCCGCGCCACTTGTGCCTTGAGTTCTTGAACCTCGCGCGACTGGCTTTCCGAGCTGGTCTTTCTCTCCTTTCGCCCACCATCGTTATAGTATGACGACCATTTTGTGGACAAGCCTTTGCCGGCCACACGACCAGCTGACGACGGCTTACTGAGCTTATCCTTGTTTTTCATTACGTTCAACGCCCTATTTAGAGTGCTGTCCCAAGGGGTGCTCTGAGACGACACCGCGCTACTGCTTTCAGTCTCCTGCGCCAGAACAAGCTCAAGCGCCCTGGTCTTCGGATCCGTGGTAAGCTCCTTTGTTTCCGGGTCCTCCTTGTACCGGGCCCTGACATAGTTCCTGGTCTGCTTGTCACGGTATTTCTCGAAGCGGGGCGGTAGGCCTTGCTCGGCACGCTCCGCGTCCTCCTTGTCCCATATAGGCTCCGCCACTCTGTAACCGCCGGGACCGAGTTTGTGTTCCCCTAAGTTCAACTCCCGCATTTCTTTCCCCCACTGACTTGATTCGGAGCTTGCGCTGCTCTGGCACTTGATCTTGAACTCCTCGTAGTCATCTTCGCTGATCGAAGGATTTTTCGCCTTGATCTTCTCATAACTATCACCTTTGTCAATCATTCTCTTCACTGCGCTTCTCCAAGTAGACAGGGCCGTGCTCATCTTCGTGAGGGCGGCACTGTTCACTTTATTCCCTGAGAGGCGTGTGTTTTCAAATTCAGCGGGGAACTTGTATCGTTCGTGCAGCTTCGTGAAGAGGAGGTTGCGCAAATTCCCTCGGTCCTTATGCCTTAGGTTCTCGGTGTTGATCGAGACGGTGCTCCGGAGAATGCACCCGAGCTGAACCGAGTACCCCTTGACTATTTGTTTGGGCTCCGTTGGATGCCCGTCGGAGTCCACTTGAGTAAATTCCTCCTTGACGGTGCGGAGCACGTTCGGGCGCCGGTCCTTCCGTTGCCTCTTCGGTTGGCTGCCATCTGTGCGTGCGCTGCCATCATCAGTGCTGGCATCCTCGGCGGCACCATCAGTGGTGTCATCCCCGACGCCACTAGGGGTTGTGTAGTCAGGATCGGTGTCTTCCGCGGCGTCCTCATAGCGGTGAGGTTGTTCCTCCATCTCCTGGGACAGCTCCCAGAATTGCTTGCCGCCCGAACCGCCGGCCTCATCGTTGTGGGCCATGTTTCGCTCTAAATAGGAAAAAAGTTTGGTCAAAAAGTTGGTTATTGTCAAGGAACAAGATCATGGTCTCATCATTTAGGGTTTGTCGACACCGAGGCATCCTAAAAGCTAAGCTTTTATCATTTAGGGTTTGTCGACGCCGAGGCACCCTAAAAGCCTAAGCTTTCATCATTTAGGTTCTTATCGACACCGAGGCACCCTAAAACCTAAGCTGGGAAGGAGAATTCTAAGTTGGGCCTAATCACTTGGCTCTATTGCCACCTATGGTTTAATGCAGCAAGAATGGCGGGGCAGTTGATCCTACTTAATTAAGTACTAAGATACCCCGGCCCATGCATTAGTAGCAAGTACCCCATATGTCCGATTTTTAGCAAAGCCATGCTAAAATTCACGGAAAATTTCAGCATGACCTTTGCTGAAAATAGGACATATGGAGTACCCGAATTTGCCGGAACGGAAGTTAATCGACATTCCGGCAAACTCAAGGGCCTCTCGGGGTACCTGCAAAATCATTATCCCCGCGTAATGAAGTCGCCAATGGGTCATTTCAGAATCTAAGTATGGAATATATTCGAATGCACTCATGTCAAGTTATTAGAATCTAAGTATATCAACTCGTTGTCCTCCTCCTTCTTTTACATCACAAAATGCAGAACAACTGAATTTGCTCATCAATGTACAACTGTACCTAACTGAATTTTTTGACAGTAGCTAACTGAACCTAACTGAATTTTTTGACAGTAGCTAACTGTACCTAACTGAATTTTTTGACATGATGCTAACTGTACCTAACAGAACATTTTCTTACATTATGGCCATTTTCTTACATTTTGGCCAGTACCACATTTATGCATTGCAAAAAGGACTACAGAAGGTGCATTAAGTTGACTGATGATGCATTGCAAAAAGTTCTGGAGAAATGCTCTGCTCTTGAGAAATTGCAATCTCAAATGATCCCGCCAACCAATGGATGATGCTACTGTCAGTGCGCCGCGAGCTCCTGGGGAATGGTGGAGAGAGGGAGGAAGGAGGAAGGAGGAGAGGTACCTGGTCGCCGGAGGGGTCGGGGTCGGGGTCGGCGAAGGGGTCGGGGTCGGGGTCCGAGCTCGTCTGGGTCCTCGCTCACCGCGGTCGAAGGAGAGCAGGGGCCGGTGGCGGAGGACGGCAGGGGCAGGCGGGGTGGGTGCGTCGGGGCCGCGCTCGCCGGCTGCTGCAGGGGCCGGAGGAGGCCCTCGCTCGTCGGAGGGAGGAGGAGAGGAGAGGAGCGGGCGGCGCGCGCTCGGCCGATCCCGTTCGGGGGGCGCGGGGGCGGCGGGGGTGGAGTCCCGCGGGGGTCGGGGCGGCGGCGTCGGGGGCAGCGCAAGACCACAGCGGCGGCGGCGTCGCCGACGGCGTGCAGGCGCGGCGGACGGAGGGGGCGGAGCAAGGGGGCGGCGGCGTACGGTTGGGGTCGAGTGGGGGATCTGGCGAGGGAGGGAGGGAGGCCACAGTGCGAGGGGAATAGGTGGAGTGGGGGGAGGGTTCTAATGGCGCACCTCCCCCTAGTGCGCCATAAGTACGACGATTCTAATGGCGCACCTCTCTCTGGTGCGCCATTAGAATTTTGTTTTAATTACTAGCCCGACTGGTCAGGTTATATTCCACCTAACCCTACCTCCATCAGAACACGCCCACTAGCCCGACTGGTCAGCACGCAGCACACACACCAGGAGGTCCTCTGTTCGATTCCCAGGCTCCCCAATTTTTGTTTTTATGCATTTAAAATGCTGTTTGATATTTATTTGTGTTTAAATATGTTCAAACTTGTTTAAATCATAACAGTAATATTTTTTTATAAAAACAGTAATATTTTTTTTATAAAAACAGTAATATCTAATGTCCGCAGCTATTAACAAGAGATGAGAAGATGAGAAACCAGTGAAAGTAAAGCAAACCATCTAATATCTACCCCCCTCCCTCCCCTGCTGATTTTCCACCTAGCTAGACCTACTAATAGTTTTTTTAAAATATTATTGAGTTCAAAAATAGTAATAAATTTTTATAAATGATTTTCATAAATTTTTATAAAAACAGTAATAAATTTTTATAAAAACAGTAATAATTTATAAATTTTTAAAAATATTATTGAGTTCAAAAACTATTCATGAATTCAAAAAGTGCCCATGAAATTTAAAAATATTCATGAGTTCAAAAAGTGCCCATGAAATACAATCGAGAAATGAAGGCTACAATTTAAATACAATCGATCTTAGCTAGCTAGATATCTTTTTCACAATGTTCTTGCCCTTCTTTTTCGCAAATGGAGTTCTTCTGTGGAACGGACGTCCTTTAGGTAGGGTGGTCCTGCTTCTTCTTGTGGTGTATGCTGCTACTTCATCGTCGTCGTCATGTTCCATCTTCGGGTCGCCGTACTTGTCGAAGTCTTGCTCATTGGCGACTCCATCCATTCCGATGATCTTCCTTTTGCCTCTCCTCACAACAACACGACTGGGCTTTGACGGGTCGGTAATGAAGAAGCATTGGTCCACTTGGGAAGCCAGTACCCATGGCTCATATTTCGCGGTGACGTTTGCGCCCGCGGTCTTGGATTTGGCTTCGGGTATAACCATGGTGGTGAAATACCGGTCTTCTTTTAGGACGCTCTTGGCCCATCTGACACGGAACATCGGGACCTTCTCTCCAGCGTAGCTCAGCTCCCAGATCTCCTCGATCCTTCCGTAGTATCTGTCCTTGTCGTTACCGGTGTAGGATTCCATCGTTACCCCGGAGTTCTGATAACCATCGCTCTTCATGTCCTTGTCCTCGGTGTAGAATGTGTAGCCGTTGATATCATACGCCTCATAGGTCATCAGGTTGTGCTCGGCGCCCTGTGACAAGGCGAATATGAGTTGTTCTTCCGCGGAAGAATCCTCATGTAAAGGGTACGACAGAAGCTTCTGCTTGAACCAACGCGTGAAACATGAGTTGTCCTCTTTGATTATATCTCCGTCCGTCCTCTGTTGGCCTCGGTCATTGTACGTCTTCTCAATAAAGGTTTTGTGCTCTACCACCCAAGGATCGACCACGTCTATGTGTTGTAGCGCGACTAGGTTTGCTCTTTCAAAGTCGGCGAGTCGACCCTCGAAGTCGACATGCATTTCGCGGCGACCCTCACGGTGACCCCATCCAGCGAGCCTGCCGAGGTGCCTGTTGACGGGCAGACCAACGGGGTTCTCGATGCCTAGATAATTCGTGCAGTAGGAGATGCACTCTTCGGTCAGAAAGCCCCTGGCTATGCTTCCCTCTGGACGTGACATGTTGCGAACGTATCCTTTGACGACACCATTCATCCTTTCGAACGGTATCATGCTGTGCAGGAACGTGGGCCCGAGTTGGATGATATCCTCCACGATATGGACCGGCAGATGCACCATAACGTCGAAGAATGCGGGCGGGAAGTACATCTCAAGCTCGCATAGTATCACCACGATCTCTTCCTGTAGCCTTCTGAGTTGCCTCACGCCAACCGACTTCCGAGAGATGACGTCGAAAAAGTTGCATATGCCAAATAGCGTTTCACGGACGTGCGCGTCCATGATCCCACGGATTGCAACTGGAAGTATCTGCGTCATCAGCACGTGACAGTCGTGAGACTTCATCCCGCTGAACTTCTGCTTCGCTGGGTCTAGGTATCTGCTTATCTTCCCCGCGTAACCGTAAGGAAGTTTTACTCCTACGAGGCAGGTGAAAAACTGCTCGATCTCCTCCTGACTTAGAGTGAAGCACGCGGGAGGGTAGTCATTTCCGGTCTTCTTGGCCTTTTTGCCTTTGCGACGACTTTCTGTGTCCTGCTTCGCCTCATCATCATCATCACTAGCGTGAAGCTCCTCCCTGATGCCCATTGATTTCAAGTCTGCCCTTGCTTTCGGCCCATCTTTGGTCCTCTCTGGCATGTTGAGCAGGGTACCAAGCAGACTCTCGCACACGTTCTTCGTGATATGCATGACATCAAGGCTGTGAGGCACACGGTGGATCTTCCAGTACGGCAAGTTCCAGAAAACAGACCTCGTTTTCCATACCTTCAGCAGCGGCTCTGGCGCCTTTCGCTTCTTTCCCGGCTCTGGCGCCTTTTGCTTCTTTCCCGGCAGTGGGCAATCTTTCCAATTTTTCAACAACTCGTCTATTTCCTCGCCGCTCCTCGTACGCGGGCGTCTTCGGGGTTCGGTTTCACCATCGAACAGATCCTTGCGTTTTCTCCACGGGTCATCGTCGCGAAGCCACCTTCGATGTCCCATGAACACGGTTTTCGAAGAACCGGGATCTCTATCTAGCTGGCGATACGTTGTGTCATCCATGCACCTGACGCATCCAGAAAATCCGTGGACCACCTGCCCCGCGAGATATCCGTAACCGAGATAGTCGTGCACCGTCGTGAGCAGTGCGGCTCTCATAGGGAAATATTCTTTCTCTGCGGCGTCCCACGTATTGGCTGGCGTTTTCCACAGCGTGTCTAGCTCCTCTTTCAGCAGCCCCAGATACAGATTGATGTCGTTCCCTGGTTGTTTCGGCCCTTCAATTAGCATACTCATGTGAATGTACTTCCTCTTCATGCACAACCAGGGGGGAAGGTTGTACAGCCACACAAACACAGGCCAGGTGCTATGTGTGCTTCTCTGGCTGCCAAACGGATTGACTCCATCGGTGCTCGCGCCCAGCACGATGTTCCTTGGATCGTTCCCAAATTCTGGGTCTTCGAAGTTCAACGCTTGCCACTGGCTCGCATCCTTAGGGTGACTCAGCATCTTGTCTTTTTTATTTATCTCCGGATCATTTGCGTCATCTTCTCCTCGCTTCTTCTCCTCCCTATCCGCGTGCCAACGCAGGAGCTTTGCTACCTTAGGGTCCGCGAAATACCGCTGCAGACGAGGAGTGATCGGAAAGTACCACACCACTTTTCGAGGAGCTTTCTTCCTCTTCTTGTATCGAGTGACGCCGCACACCGGACATATGGTAGACTCCGCGTGCTCGTCCCGATAAATGATGCAATTGTTAATGCACACATGGTATTTCACGTGCGGTAAATCCAGAGGACACACGATTTTCTTCGCCTCCTCGAAACTGGTCGGGCACTTGTTCCCCTTGGGAAGACGTTCGTGCCAGAATGACATGTTCTCGTCGAAGCATGCGTCGGTCATTTTGTGTTTTACCTTCATCTCCAGAGCCATGAGCGTTACTTTCAGGCGGGTATCCTCGGGCCGGCATCCTTCATACAATGGAGTAACCGCGTCTATCTCCAGTTGATCCAGCTTGGCTTTCTCTCGGGCGGCAGCTCTTGCGTTATCCGTCTGCTTGAGAAGCAGCTCTTGAATATGAGGGTCCTGCACCCAGCCCATCGATGGTCCATCGTCGTCTGCTCCGCCGGCATCTTCATCTTCATGATCATGCCCTTCGTCTGCTCCGGCATCTTCCTCATCATCATGTCCTGCATCTTCTACATGATGACTGTGTACAGCATCACCGTCGTGATCATGTCCTGGAGATTCTTCGTCTTCTCGCCCGCCCGAGCCGCGGTGGTTGTCTTGCTGCCCTTCCTCATTTCTTGCCCGGCCCCCATGGACGACTTCGTAGTCATCTTCATCACCTTGCCACCGATAGCCATCCATGAAACCACGCAAGAGCAGGTGGTCCCGCACCTGCCAGGAATCCGGGTCCGCAATAAGGCTCTTCAGCTTGCATCTTCGACACGGACATCTTATCTCCGTCTCGTTCTTTTGAAGCATCTCGGCCTTCGCGGAGCTCAAAAACCTATTCACGATGCCTTCGGTCATCGTGCGGACCATGGTCGCCTGCGGGGTAGAGCAAAACGATATTTTAGAACCAAGAAAAAATTTGGCATGACTTTCCCTAAAAATAGGACCAAAAAGAATGCATAGTGCCAAAATTCTCGCCGAAACGGAAATGAATCAACATTCCGGCAAAATATTGGCAACTATCGCATTTCAAATACCGGTACCTGCAAACACAAACATATATGCAACACCACAAATATATGCAACACCACGAACATACATAGATCTAGCTAGGCCATAAAAAGTGCATGTGCACGTTGTTGGAGGGAGAACAACATAAACATAGCTTCCCCCCTTACTTACCTATCAAAAAAAGGTAATTTAACCACTTAATTTGGATGAATCTATGGTGGAAATGAGGTGACAAGGAGGAGGCAGCCGAGACAAGTTTGGAGGAGGAGGTGGAGAGAATGAAGTGGGGAAAGTGAGTGGGTAGGTGGCTGTCCAAAATATCTTGTTGGTCCCAGGTTACTAATGGCGCACCTGCTGGTGGTGCGCCATTAGTACTTCTGCAAAAAAAAATATATACATATATACTAATGGCGCACCGTGGCATAGTGCGCCATTACTAGTTTAAACTAGTAATGGCGCACTATGCCACGGTGCGCCATTAGTAGTTTTGCAAAAAAAAGAAAAAAAAACTATAGTAGTGGCGCACTGTGTGTCTGGTGCGCCATTACTAGTTAGAACTAGTAATGGCGCACTGTGCATGGATGCGCCATTAGTATGTTTGGAAAAAAAATTGTTACTAGTGGCGCACCATGTGCCTGGTGCGCCATTAGTGTCTTCCACACTAATGGCGCACCTGCACATGGTGCGCCACTGGTATATAGTAGTGGCGCACCACATGTTAGGTGCGCCATTAGTATCCATTTCATCTATAGCCCTTTTCCTAGTAGTGAGAGCTGTGATGTCTACTACACAACTTATTCTTATAGACTCGTGTTGGGCCTCCAAGCGCAGAGTTTTCTAGGACAGTAGCAATTTTTCCTCAAGTGGATGACCTAAGGTTTATCAATCCGTGGGAGGTGTCGGATGAAGATGGTCTCTCTCAAACAACCCCGCAACCAAATAACAAAGAGTCTCTTGTGTCCCCAACACACCCAATACAATGGTAAATTGTATAGGTGCACTAGTTCGGCGAAGAGATGGTGATACAAGTGTAGTATGGATAGTAGATATAGGTTTTTGTAGTGCGAACAGTAAAAAACAGCAAGGTAACAAGTAACAAAAGTGAGCATAAACGGTATTGCAATGCTTGAAAATAAGGCCTAGGGTTCATACTTTCACTAGTGCAATCTCTCAACAATGCTAATATAATTGGATCATATAACCATCCCTCAACGTGCGATAAAGAATCACTCCCAAGTTCCTATTAGCGGAGAACATAAGATAGAAATTGTTTGTAGGGTACGAAACCACCTCAAAGTTATCCTTTTCGATCGATCTATTGAGCTATTCCTATAAGTGTCACAAACAGCCCTAGAGTTCGTACTAAAATAACACCATATGATACACATCAACCAACTCTAATGTCACCTAGATACTCCAATGTCACCGCAAGTATCCGTGAGTTGATTATACGATATGCATCAAACAACTTCATAATCATAATATTCAATTCACACAAAGGACTCCAAGGAGGACCCCAAAGTTTCTATCGGAGAAAAGATAATGAAAACGTGCATCAACCCCTATGCATAGATTACCCCAATGTCACCGCGGGAATCCACGAGTTGAATGCCAAAACGTATATTAATTGAATCAATATAATACCCCATTGTCACCACGGGTATTCATATGCAAGACATACATCAAGTGTTCTCAAATCTGAAATATTCAATCCGACAATAACGAAACCTCAAAGGGAAAAGATTCGATTCATCACAACAAGGATAGAGAGGGAAGAAACACCATATGATCCAACTATGTTAATAAAGCTCGCGATACATCAAGATCGTGCAAAATCAAGAACACGAGAGAGAGAGAGAGAGATAAAACACATAGCTACGGGTACAAACCATCAGCCCCGAGGGGGCCCACGAGGCACCAGGGCGCACTTGGGGGGTGGCACGCCCTGGTGGCTCGTGGGGCCCATGTGGGTCTTCTGGCCACCTCCCGAAGTTTCTAGTGTCTCTTATGTTCCAGAAAAAATCGTCAAAAAGTTTCGCTGCATTTGGACTTCATTTGATATAGATTTTCTGGAAAACCAAAAACAAGCAGAAAACAACAACTGGCACTGGGCACTAGGTCAATATGTAAGTCCATGAAAATCATATAAAAGCCATATAAAAGTGCACCAAAATCATACAAAACAATAATAAACATGGCATGAATACTTCATAAGTTATAGATACGTTGGAGACGTATCAAGTTGCACGGCGTCGTAAAGGTCATTGGTGGCGCCGGAGCTGGCACCGTCGGCCTCGTCAATGAGGATGGTGGCCATGGGCGCCCGGAACGCCGATAGAAGATGAACACAGATAATATTCCGTAATAAATTAAGTAGATACATAATGCTTTCATAATGAGATTTGTTTGTCATGATTTACATGTTAATTTTCTTAAAATCCGTTTTTTGTTTTCTGAAAATCTATTATTTGTTTCCTAAAGAGAGGGATCGGTTGATTTGAATAAGTTAGGAAAGTTAGATTTGTAATTTTTTGTACATTAGGAAAGTGTTGATTTGTAATAAAAGAGTAGAGAGAAAAATAAACCGATTGATAAAAAAACCCAGCATGGAGGGTGGTGGGAGGTGGGACAAAATAAAACCGGACAAAAATAAAACCGATGTACCAGGCTACGAACTGAGACATTACATAATGCTTTCATAATGAGATTTGTTTGTCATGATTTACATGTTAATTTCCTTCAAATCCGTTATTTGTTTCCTGAAAATCTATTATTTGTTTCCTAAAGAGAGAGATCGGTTGATTTGAATAAATTAGGAAAGTTAAATCCGTAATCTTTTGTACGTTAGGAAAGTGTTGATTTGTAATAAAAGAGTAGAAGAAAAGATAAACCGATTGATAAAAAAACCAGCATGGAGGGGGTGGTGGGAGGTGGGACAAATTAAAACCGGACGAAAATAAAACCGGTGTACCAGGCTACCAACTAAGACAATAGGAGTAGAGATATATCTCTTTTGTGGGGGGAATACCCTTTGGTTTCTAGTTGTAGATACACCCTATATGGGGAATTTTTTTAGTAATTAAAGAAAAAGTCAAAATAGTTCAGAAGTATTTTTAGAATAAACTTGACTTACTTTTGCACTAGTATATAAATTTTCACGAACAAAAAACCAACGTTGACTTCAGAGCAAAAAAGACAAAATTTATTTGCTATTATAGGTCACTATTCACACTATTTTGGCCAAACATTTGTCTTTGTTGAAAAGAAGTCATAGGGGGATTTTCTTTTCATGGAATTTTTCTCACAAGTACAATGGAAGGTCAAGTTTATTTCAAAAATATTTTCTGAATTTTTTGACTTTTTGTTGAATTACTAATTTTTTTCTATTTAGGATGTAGATACACCCAATTACCAAAAGTTCCCCTCCTCTTTTGTGGCGATTATTTTCTGCTTCCTTCTAGTACTACCATTTGAGTTTAGAGCTTCTGAAGAAGAGTATCCATGCCGGCTCGCGGTGTGCAGAGGGCTTCCAGGGGAACGGCCTTGAACATGACGGTCCCGGAACTCGCGGCCATGTCGACCTCTTCATCCCCGACCCTTGTCCAATCGAAGCACTGGATCAGCGTGCCAAGAACCATGCCCATGGTCTGTTAGGATCCCAACTCACAGTTCACTAATCTCACATCATTACAGAGGATTTCAGCTCAGATACAAGATCTTGAGGAAGAAGAAAGGGGAAAGGGAGGAGAGCCGCCGGTGCCGTGCCTTGCCTGATCCATCTGGATGCCTTGCTCGTCACCTGCTCCCCAGGTACTTGTAGCTGGCAGCCTGGGTAGTGCACAACTAGGCTCGGCCCACGTACTGTCCAAGGCGAGCCCAAGAGGTCCCTAACATCCCTCCCTTCTTGAAATGCGGCTTGCCCCCAAGCCGCTGTCATGAAGAACTCGCCAGGATCCCAGGGTGCTTGAAGATCCTTGAACATGTCGGGGTCGCCGTGGTAGTTGTTGTGGTAGTAGCCATGGTTGAGGTGGACTTGAACGAGCTCGGAGAAGCGGTCGTGGCTGAGGTAGTAGTCGCTGCCATGGGGAACTTGGTCGAGGGAAGTAGCGTGGTCCTGGACATTCCTCTCTTCTTGAGGAGCCACTTGTACACAAGCCGATGCAAGGTAGAAGCTGTGTGTTACATAAAGTCGAATCACATCCTGCTGGTTGCTGTAACTGGGGCAGGCACATAAGAGCAGAATTAAAATCTTCAATGGTTGTAGCTTAGAAGTTGGCAGACAACGAGGAGTGCACCCTGCTTGAAAAGGGGCTTGTTCGCAGCCCGAAGAGAACTCCATGGCATCCACCAAATTCTGGCCACCACTCAACATTCCTCGACAGTGAGTAATGTCTTCTAATGAGTGAGAAATCCGAACTAATAAAATGTTGTCGCCGGGGCCAGGATCCCAGAACTGCTCAATGTGATAACAACTAGCTGACTTACTACCAAGCAAAGGAGCACTCCAATCGTGAAACATTTTTGAAGAAATCTTCAGTATAGTAACAGATTCAGTAGTAGTCTTCATGTGAAATAGGACCTGAAGAGTGGACATGGCTGAAGCAGGGGATAAAAGGTTCAGATCCTGATTCATAGATTTTGTATGCCCGAATAAGAGAACCGCACTAGCGAACGGACTAGACTTTGAATCACAAGACTGCATTGTAATTTGGATAGTGTGAACAGCCAACAATTTGAGGAGTGCCAAATCCCAACCAGAACGACCAGCTTCACATGATATTGGTTCAGAAGATAAACAAGACAGCATATTAATAGTGGCTGAATACTTATACCCATGTGCTAGCTCAGCCTCAATAGTTTTTGCTGAATTTTTGAGATGGGACAGAATCGTCTGATGGAAGTCCCAGCAAATATCACCTGCGCCGAGTATGATAATGCAGCAAAACCTCCAGCCTGGATCCCAATTTCGCCGATAAAGGCAGACCTTCCAATACTCCATCAAGCGAATGGTGCTGAAAGCCAAATCAGTCAGACAACATGCTTGTGTAGTGAAGATTCCGCTGCAAAATATCCGCTTCAACTCTGTCATGCTGAGATCTTCTTGATTGTTTGGTGGCCAGAAAAGCGACAATGGATCATCAGACATATACTGCCAGCTCTCATTAATAGTAAATAGGTCTGGAGGTGGAGCAAGAATTGACCATGGGGGCTTAGGCTGTAACAAGGACAAGTGCTCCCCTGGTTGTGTGATAAGTAGTTCCAACTTCATCAGCGGGATCCTACTGTCTACCAACGGGATGCCCAAGCATATGCAACAAGTGCAAGTGAATTCGTTGCTGTTATGTACGACTGAAGCAGAGGTACAACTAACTGAAGTCTCTGAATTATGCTTCTGCAGGTTCCCCATCAGTAGAAACATTCTCGAATAGAATTCAAAGAAATGTTCAGCACTGCCCCTCAGTTGCAAGATGTAGTGTGCATCAGGTTGCCGACCATGATAATGCCTTTGCTCCTGTTGTGATGCTGCTGTAACCATCAACTCCATGTTGCTGCAATCCCAATAAATCAGACAACCAGCATGTATAGCAAAGGTTCCATGGCAAGAAATCCTCTCCAGCTCTACCATACTAAAACCTGCAGAGATATCAAATATCCAGCGCTGGACTGAATGATTTATATGCACAATGAATTTACACAGACCAATTTGACTGGAGTTCACCATTTTCAAATATGCAAGGGAGGGCTGCCGATTCAGATGGAGCATCATTGACTCTGCACATGACACAAGAATAGCAGCAGGAAAAGACACCAGACAGCCAGGCCAAGTATCCAGATTGAGAAATTCCGATTCAGTCGATCCTATTGCATATTGAGTAGGTACACATACCACTAAAATCTTCTTAAATTCCACGCGGCCACTCCCATTAAATCCCTGCTGGTTCAAAAATTGCCACCACACCGACATGTTCAGAATCTGTATTGTTTTCTGTAAGTTGTCAGGACTAGGAATACTACATACATCAGCATGCCCCAGTATGTGATTCATATAAAAGCTCCACTCATGGGTTTGATAGATCAGATCTCTAATGCTCCTCAATTTTCCAGGGGAAAAACTATCAGTCAACTCAGTGAGATATTCAGTGAGATGCTCATGAACAACTAGAAGCTGATGCTCAATAAATTCTAAAGTACCAGGGTTGTCGACACAAGTAATCGCAGGAAAACAACTGAAAGGTTGCTCCATGGAAATTAGTTCACAGCAACAAACTCGAAGAGAAGCATCAACTCTAAACAGCAACAAAACTAGCCCGTAACTGTGAATTTCATGTGGCTGCACACTTGGTAGATACCTCAAGGATTTTCTCGGAAAATTCAAATCGCCAGAAAAATGCTTCATCATAGAAGTAACTTGTGACAGCAGCCCAGCGTGCTCCAGATGCAGTATATGAGAGCAAGCTAATGACGGCCACGGCATGGGTCGTGTTGCGTTTACATCTGCATGATCCCTCCAACCTGATGGCCACGGTCTCGGTCGTAGCACCAACCACGAGGGTGTCGCAGCTGGGTGGAGCACATACCTCAGTACGTTGGTGTCGCGACGGGAGCATTCCGTCGAACAACTGGTCAGCGTCGGTGCAGCAGGGTCGCTGGAGACGATGCGGATGATGCCCTGGTCCACCTCACTCGTCACTGGGGTGGTGTTGGCAGAGAGGGCATCGGGCTCCTGCACGGCGGCCTTGGGGTCGACCTTGGTGGTGGTCGCCATGGGAGGAACGACCTCGGTGGTAGTGGGAGTGCTTGTGCCGATGGAGGCCGTTGTCTGGGCAGGTGTGAGCTGCTCGACCTCTTGGTGAATGAGGTCGACCACGGGCTCGAGGCGGACGGTGATGGCGGCGCCATGGGCCTCGTTGACACGGACGACGGTGAAGAGTTGAGTCGAGCAATCCGTCGAACAGGTGACGGGCGCCGTGGTGATGAAGCCGGTACACGCTGATGGGTCAACTCCGAGGGTCTCCTTGATGATGCTCACTGATGATGAAGAGCCCTGGAGCGCTGCCGCCATATCGGAGCTTGCTGTAACGGGCCCGGTGAGGCAGCCGGGTGTGTCGTGGTTGGCGGGACGGAGCCTGGTCGCCGGCCGGAGCGGTGCATCGAGGCGAGCCATAAGGTCCTCGAACTCGCGCTGGCGTTTGGCTTCCCATGCATCGAGGTATGCTTTGAGCTCGGGATTCATGGCGATTGTGGAGAGAATGGTGTGCCCCGGCCAGTGTCCTGACATCCCCACCCCCTTAGGAAGCCCCCTAAGGTGGCGTGGGGACAGGACCAGCTTATAAGGGCGAGTGCCTCCCTCCCTTCAGGCCGGTCTTTTGGGAACGTGGATGGGCTCGTGCCTGCGGTGGTGTTGTAATAACCTACCAAACGTATGCCGAGTGCTGTGGGCTGGGCCCGGGTTGCTAACATGGTCCTCATGGCGAGGCTCTCGCCGGGACACTTGCGCCTTCCCATCCCGAATGGTATCATGAACTTCCCCTCCGCGCTGCCATGCTCGAACCTCTCCGGCCTGAGCTCCTCCGGCGCCAGTCCCCACACCATCGGGTCGCGGTGGATGGCGTAAGCGTTGACGAGCACGATTGTGCCCTCGGCGACGTCGTACCCGTGGAGCTGGCAGTCGGCGGCGGCCTCGTGTGGCAGCAGCAGCGGTGCGGCGGGGCACAGCCGCAGCGTCTCGCTGATGATGCAATGGAGGTATGGAAGGTGGGGCAGGTCCTTCTTGTCGAGGAGGCGGCTCGGCTCGCCGCCGAGGTGCGTGTCGATCTCTTCCTGTGCCTTCTTTAGCACCGCCGGGTGGTTCAGCAGGAGCGCCATCGCCCATTCCGTCGTCGTCGACGTCGTCTCTGTGCCGGCGCCAAGAAGGTTCTTCGATCCAATTCCAAACAGAGAAAATTAGTGTCAAATAATCAGAGCATGAACGGCAAGAGAGCTTGAATGGAAGCATGGATGCTACGAGACTCATGGCGACAAGGGCGGCGATGAAAGTGTCCGTGTACAGGTCGGGCTCTGACTTCTGCAGCGAGAGCATGACGCCGATCATGCTCTGCTCCTCCTGCTCCTGCTTGTCGGCGGCGGCCGCAGCGTTCGACCGCTTCCTCCTCTCCCCGTCGATGAGCTTGTAGATGAAGGCGTTCCTTCGGCTCGCTGCGTAGGCCAGCCGCCGCCTGACGCCTCGCCAGTCGAGCCAGCGCAGCACCGGAAGGTAGTCCCACAGGTTGGCGACACCGACGAGCGGCACGATGGCGTCCACGATGTCCTTCATCTCCCGCGCCTCGTGGGACATGTCCGCTCCGTCGTCGGAGTAGGTGTTCCTGCTCCGCGCGATGGCCTCCATGAGGACGCTGTGGGAGAGGTCGAACAGCCGCTGCTTCAGCTCCACCCTCGCCGCGCCACCGGCGGCAACGCGCGCGAGACGGCGCACCAGGGCGCGCAGCTCCCGGGCGACGACGGCGTCGGACATGATGACATGAGGTCGACGCGGCGCGCGGAGAGGAGGTGCACGACGACCACGCGGCGCGCGGCGCGCCAGTGAGCGCCGTAGCCGGCGAGGGTGAGCGCCCTGTAGTCGAAGGAGACCTCCCCCAAGGACGGGAAGCGCGGCCGGTTGGCTAGCGTGGCGTCGAGCTCGGAGGAGAAGCACTCCCTGGCGACCTCTGCCGAGGCGACGACGACGGCTGGGCGCAAGCCGAGGCGGAGGGAGAATGTTGGAACCGAGGATCGACGAACGATCAGACAAGAACACGAAGAGACGAAATTTTGCCGGGCGACAAACGCCTTCCCCCGGCGACGAACGCCGGGGCCTTTTTCTCTCTAGTATTCCTTCCTCTCGGCTCAACCAGGATGAAGTGATTACATGACGTTTTTATACCCACGGCTAGCACACACGCACCTAGCTAGCTACCACGTCGCGGCCACCACGCACGCACGTACGCCCGCCGGCCACTAACCAGCCAACTACCTACAACTGACTCCTACATGCATGCACGTATAGCACCTGCGCATCATCCCCTCAACGGCAACGACTCGGCCGAGCATGCATGTGATGTGCTCCAACTAACTACTTGCATGTATCTAGCAGACTTGGCCGGCACACTAACCTGTCCAACGCGCCGGACTCGAGTGCACACACACTACACACGTACGCACATACGTACACACACGGCCGTGACCCAGCCCGCGGACCCGACCTGACGCGCACACGTCGATCGCACCGCCACGGACCCGACCTGGCGCACTGACGCCGGTCGCCACCGTGCTCTGTCACGACTTATTCCCGTGTACATGCACACGCGCACGCTCGCTACGATCCCGACGCGTCCCCCGCGCGCGCACCCGCGCACCCGACGCGGTCACCGTGGCTTATTGCCAACACACTCCCCCTAAGCCACAGCCTAGAGGAGGCCTGGCCCGTCGTCGTCGATGTCGCCATGTACGCCTCCGCCCGACGCCACCGCGTGCCTCCCGCACGAGCCGCCGCTCGCTGCCGCTGCCGAAGCCCGCAGCTCCGTGCGCCGCCGTGCCGCGTCTCCGTGCCACGTGCCACTGCGCCTCCACAGCCGTCGCGCCGAGCCGCCGCGGCCTCTGCGCCACCACGCAGGTCCTCCGCTGCCTCCTCGCCTCCGCGACCACCGCCGTGCTCGTCGTGCGCACGACATAACAACGCACCGCCGCGGCGCCGCGCACCTCCTTAGACCGACACACGGCCCGGAGCTTCACCGGGCAGCCGCCGGCGAACACCGCCACCGCCGGACGCCGCGCGCCACGGCCCCGAGTCTTGAGGCTCTGATACCAATTGTTGGAACCGAGGATCGACGAACGATCAGACAAGAACACGAAGAGATGAAATTTTGCCGGGCGACAAACGCCTTCCCCCGGCGACGAACGCCGGGGCCTTTTTCTCTCTAGTATTCCTTCCTCTCGGCTCAACCAGGACGAAGTGATTACATGACGTTTTTATACCCACGGCTAGCACACACGCACCTAGCTAGCTACCACGTCGCGGCCACCATGCGCGCACGTACGCCCGCCGGCCACTAACTAGCCAACTACCTACAACTGACTCCTACATGCATGCACGTATAGCACCTGCGCATCATCCCCTCAACGGCAACGACTCGGCCGAGCATGCATGTGATGCGCTCCAACTAACTACTTGCATGTATCTAGCAGACTTGGCCGGCACACTAACCTGTCCAACGCGCCGGACTCGAGTGCACACACACACTACACACGTACGCACATACGTACACACACGGCCGTGACCCAGCCCGCGGACCCGACCTGACGCGCACACGTCGATCGCACCGCCACGGACCCGACCTGGCGCACTAACGCCGGTCGCCACCGTGCTCTGTCACGACTTATTCCCGTGTACATGCACACGCGCACGCTCACTACGATCCCGACGCGTCCCCCGCGCGCGCACACGCGCACCCGACGCAGACACCGTGGCTTATTGCCAACACACTCCCCCTAAGCCACAGCCTAGAGGAGGCCTGGCCCGTCGTCGTCGATGTCGCCATGTACGCCTCCGCCCGACGCCACCGCGTGCCTCCCGCACGAGCCGCCGCTCGCTGCCGCTGCCGAAGCCCGCAGCTCCGTGCGCCGCCGTGCCGCGTCTCCGTGCCACGTGCCACTGCGCCTCCACAGCCGTCGCGCCGAGCCGCCGCGGCCTCTGCGCCACCACGCAGGTCCTCCGCTGCCTCCTCGCCTCCGCGACCACCGCCGTGCTCGTCGTGCGCACGACATAACAACGCACCGCCGCGGCGCCGCGCACCTCCTTAGGCCGACACACGGCCCGGAGCTTCACCGCGCAGCCGCCGGCGAACACCGCCACCGCCGGACGCCGCGCGCCACGGCCCCGAGTCTTGAGGCTCTGATACCAATTGTTGGAACCGAGGATCGACGAACGATCAGACAAGAACACGAAGAGACGAAATTTTGCCGGGCGACAAACGCCTTCCCCCGGCGACGAACGCCGGGGCCTTTTTCTCTCTAGTATTCCTTCCTCTCGGCTCAACCAGGACGAAGTGATTACATGACGTTTTTATACCCACGGCTAGCACACACGCACCTAGCTAGCTACCACGTCGCGGCCACCACGCGCGCACGTACGCCCGCCGGCCACTAACCAGCCAACTACCTACAACTGACTCCTACATGCATGCACGTATAGCACCTGCGCATCATCCCCTCAACGGCAACGACTCGGCCGAGCATGCATGTGATGTGCTCCAACTAACTACTTGCATGTATCTAGCAGACTTGGCCGGCACACTAACCTGTCCAACGCGCCGGACTCGAGTGCACACACACTACACACGTACGCACATACGTACACACACGGCCGTGACCCAGCCCGCGGACCCGACCTGACGCGCACACGTCGATCGCACCGCCACGGACCCGACCTGGCGCACTGACGCCGGTCGCCACCGTGCTCTGTCACGACTTATTCCCGTGTACATGCACACGCGCACGCTCGCTACGATCCCGACGCGTCCCCCGCGCGCGCACCCGCGCACCCGACGCGGTCACCGTGGCTTATTGCCAACACACTCCCCCTAAGCCACAGCCTAGAGGAGGCCTGGCCCGTCGTCGTCGATGTCGCCATGTACGCCTCCGCCCGACGCCACCGCGTGCCTCCCGCACGAGCCGCCGCTCGCTGCCGCTGCCGAAGCCCGCAGCTCTGTGCGCCGCCGTGCCGCGTCTCCGTGCCACGTGCCACTGCGCCTCCACAGCCGTCGCGCCGAGCCGCCGCGGCCTCTGCGCCACCACGCAGGTCCTCCGCTGCCTCCTCGCCTCCGCGACCACCGCCGTGCTCGTCGTGCGCACGACATAACAACGCACCGCCGCGGCGCCGCGCACCTCCTTAGACCGACACACGGCCCGGAGCTTCACCGGGCAGCCGCCGGCGAACACCGCCACCGCCGGACGCCGCGCGCCACGGCCCCGAGTCTTGAGGCTCTGATACCAATTGTTGGAACCGAGGATCGACGAACGATCAGACAAGAACACGAAGAGATGAAATTTTGCCGGGCGACAAACGCCTTCCCCCGGCGACGAACGCCGGGGCCTTTTTCTCTCTAGTATTCCTTCCTCTCGGCTCAACCAGGACGAAGTGATTACATGACGTTTTTATACCCACGGCTAGCACACACGCACCTAGCTAGCTACCACGTCGCGGCCACCATGCGCGCACGTACGCCCGCCGGCCACTAACTAGCCAACTACCTACAACTGACTCCTACATGCATGCACGTATAGCACCTGCGCATCATCCCCTCAACGGCAACGACTCGGCCGAGCATGCATGTGATGCGCTCCAACTAACTACTTGCATGTATCTAGCAGACTTGGCCGGCACACTAACCTGTCCAACGCGCCGGACTCGAGTGCACACACACACTACACACGTACGCACATACGTACACACACGGCCGTGACCCAGCCCGCGGACCCGACCTGACGCGCACACGTCGATCGCACCGCCACGGACCCGACCTGGCGCACTAACGCCGGTCGCCACCGTGCTCTGTCACGACTTATTCCCGTGTACATGCACACGCGCACGCTCACTACGATCCCGACGCGTCCCCCGCGCGCGCACACGCGCACCCGACGCAGACACCGTGGCTTATTGCCAACACACTCCCCCTAAGCCACAGCCTAGAGGAGGCATGGCCCGTCGTCGTCGATGTCGCCATGTACGCCTCCGCCCGACGCCACCGCGTGCCTCCCGCACGAGCCGCCGCTCGCTGCCGCTGCCGAAGCCCGCAGCTCCGTGCGCCGCCGTGCCGCGTCTCCGTGCCACGTGCCACTGCGCCTCCACAGCCGTCGCGCCGAGCCGCCGCGGCCTCTGCGCCACCACGCAGGTCCTCCGCTGCCTCCTCGCCTCCGCGACCACCGCCGTGCTCGTCGTGCGCACGACATAACAACGCACCGCCGCGGCGCCGCGCACCTCCTTAGGCCGACACACGGCCCGGAGCTTCACCGCGCAGCCGCCGGCGAACACCGCCACCGCCGGACGCCGCGCGCCACGGCCCCGAGTCTTGAGGCTCTGATACCAATTGTTGGAACCGAGGATCGACGAACGATCAGACAAGAACACGAAGAGACGAAATTTTGCCGGGCGACAAACGCCTTCCCCCGGCGACGAACGCCGGGGCCTTTTTCTCTCTAGTATTCCTTCCTCTCGGCTCAACCAGGACGAAGTGATTACATGACGTTTTTATACCCACGGCTAGCACACACGCACCTAGCTAGCTACCACGTCGCGGCCACCACGCGCGCACGTACACCCGCCGGCCACTAACCAGCCAACTACCTACAACTGACTCCTACATGCATGCACGTATAGCACCTGCGCATCATCCCCTCAACGGCAACGACTCGGCCGAGCATGCATGTGATGCGCTCCAACTAACTACTTGCATGTATCTAGCAGACTTAGCCGGCACACTAACCTGTCCAACGCGCCGGACTCGAGTGCACACACACACTACACACGTACGCACATACGTACACACACGGCCGTGACCCAGCCCGCGGACCCGACCTGACGCACTGACGCTGGTCGCCACCGTGCTCCGTCACGACTTATTCCCGTGTACATGCACACGCGCACGCTCGCTACGATCCCGACGCATCCCCGCGCGCGCACACGCGCACCCGACGCGGTCGCCGTGGCTTATTGCCAACAGAGAAGACCGGGCCATGGCGCGCGGCGAGGCGCGCGAGCGTGGCGTGGAGCGGCTGCTTGAGGAAGGGAAGGTGGCCGAGGAACGGGAGCGCCAGCGCCGGGCCAGGCGGCAGCCGCTTTTGGGCGAGGAAGGAGTGGAGCAAAGAGACGGTGAGAAAGGTGATGGCGGCGACGTAGAAGAACTGGAAGCTACCCAACTCCATTGTTGTTTCTGCGGCGAAGCTGATCAGGACTCGTGAGGTGTTTGCAACTTTAAAAAGCGGTGCATGGCGAAACTGACGCGCGCGGTGATGTCATAGCTCAGCTGCGTGTGTGGAACGGTGTTATTTTCAAAATTTGTGAAGTGTGCCCTAAAAAAAAAAGAATTTGTGCAGAGTGAGAAGAGTGAAGATTAGATCAGCCATCAGCACCGTCAGTTAAACATAGATAAATTCTTTCTGGAAATCTAAATATGTTAGAAAGTATGTTCCGTGTATGAATATCACAGACAAAGTTCTCAGATGACAAAAGAAGTAATTGCATTAGAATCTGGTGACTTCTAGCTAATCTGACTGGTCTCTGCCACGTTCACGAACCAACTAGAAATACGATTGATTTTGGCTACATTGTGGGCCCCAGTCTCAGGAGATTCAAGTCAGAAAAATCTCCCTTCCTCCTTTTTCAGATTAAAGCTCCCTTCTTCTTGCGGTTGTGGCTTTATGAACAAAGAGTCAGTGAAAGAATAATGTAAAACATAGGATAATCCAGCATCTTGCATTTCCATCCCCTATTGAGCTCAGATACTCCCAAGTTTTAGTAGGACTAGATGACTCATTGCATCCATGACACAAAAGACCAAATGAAGCCTAGAAGTGAGGTGAACTGTATGAAATTTTAAATAATACGTTTTTTTTTAGATCTAAATAATACGTTGTTAGCCTGGGTAACTTGACCAAGAGGACTTTTTGGCTAGTGGGCCGAGTCCCGGCCTTTCACGCCAAATAACGCCACCTGTCGAGGTCTGGTCACCCCATTGCTTTAGAGTACTTACAATCGTACTGGCCAAATGTAACCCTCCCACGGATCAACCCTAGCCCCGTTGATCTTGTCCGTCCATTCGTCTTCTTCCCCTTCAAGATACGACGACGGACACCCAATGTCACGCGGATCGCGCTACTTTCTTTTCCTGTATGTAAAACTCAACCATCAACTCTAGCCTAGCTTTCTTCATGTATTTTTATATAAGTAAATATGAACAAAATCTTAAAAGCAAGTGAAGTTTAAATATATGAACTGAAAATTGTTGAAATGGTTTCTTTTCCGCCATGTAAAGCTCGTTGGGTTGCGTGACGAGAAGCACGGCCGCCCTAAGTTATGTCAACATGCACGCGCGTGGTGAGAGGGTGGGTCTAGATGGCGGAAATTTGATGCACGCAACCGATCGATGCTGGCGCCGAGCAAGTCGGGCGCGAACGGCAACCGGGAGGCGCCATTGATTTCTCGCGTGATATGGCGATATTTCAAACAAAAAAGATGACTTTTTTTATTTGAGTTGGAGTGCGTGCGGAGGAGGCTTGTTGACCTTGATCGGTGGTCTAGACTGGGGGGCAGCGGGTGGTGCGGCGAGAAGCACGGGCGCCTTGAGTCGACTCGGGTGGGTTCGGAGGAGTGGATCCTAATTGTGACGCCGGCCAGCCGACGACGCGACGGTGTTGTGTATTTTGTTTTGGACGGGACGCAGAGAAGTGTATGCATGCGGTGGAGGCTCGGATTGCATAGGGAGAATCTTGTTCGATGGTTGTCGGTGATACGTACAACGCGCGAGTTAAAACTCTCTGGATCAAACAAAAAAAAATTGGTAGCTCGGCGAGTTGCAAGAGAAGGGCTATTTTTTCGCGAAAGAAAAAGGAAGGACCCCGATATTGCGGGAACGTTCGGTCTGGGAGAACCCAAATCGAACGTTTGGTTCGATACGGGAGGGGCACCAATCGAACCCACTCTTTCGGGAGGAGAAAGCCCCATCGCGAACGCCTCCCCAGCCCCTAATAGCCCAAAAGGTGAATAAAAAAGCCCAGTAACAAAAAATAGTAGAAAAAAGCCCAGATTTTTCTGTTCTTTTTGCTGTGAGAAAAAAGCCCAATTTTTTTTGCTTTGTTAGGTGAAAATGCTATCAACTTTCAAACGCAGAAAATTGCCATGGGTGAACAAGAATATATTTTAACAATAACCCAAAAAAGAAAAAGAAAAAGTCATGAAAATTTCCATCATACAACGCAAAATAATTTGCAATGGCAAATTCATAGCAAAAAATGACATGTTATTTTTACTTAAAATTACATGTAATAATGTATGCGAAAAATGCCGTGTGTGAAAAAACACAAAAGGTTAAAAAACAAAAAAAAAATGAACAAAGAAAAACGCCATAACCAGAGAAGTCATGGATATATCACTATGGGTGGAATAGAGTATGGTGATAGAGATAAATAGGAGAAGTCAAAAATGGAGAAAGTCTCACATCAACGAGGCTAATCAACGGGCTATGGAGATGCCCATCAATTGATGTCAAGGCGAGGAGTAGGGATTGCCATGCAACGGATGCACTAAGAGATATAAATGTATGAAAGCTCAACATGAAAACTAAGTGGGTGTGCATCCAACTTGCTTGCTCATGAAGACCTCGGGCATTTGAGGAAGCCCATCATCGGAATATACAAGCCAAGTTCTATAATGAAAATTTTCCACTAGTATATGAAAGTGACAAAATAGGAGACTCTCTATCTGAAAAACATGGTGCTACTCTGAAGCACAAGTGTGGAAAAAGATAGTAACATTGCCCCTTCTCTCTTTTTCTCTCATTTATATTTTTTTTTCTTTCCCTTTTTTTTTTCTTTTTTTCCTTTTTTTCATGTCTCTTTTTCGCCTCTTTTTTTTCTATTTTTTTTCTTTTTTTTTATATTTTCGTCCGGAGTCTCATCCCGACTTGTGGGGGAATCATAGCCACCATCATCCTTTCCTCACTCGGACAATGCTCTAATAATGATGATCATCACACCTCTATTTACTTACAACTCAAAATTACAACTCGATACTAGAACAAAAATATGACTCTATATGAATGCCTCTGGAAGTGTACCAGGATGTGCAATGATGCTAGCGTAACATGTATAAAAATGATGAACGGTGGCTGAGCCACAAATACTATGTCAGCTATATGATCATGCAAAGCAATATGCCAATGATGATGTGTGTCATAAAAACGGAACGGTGGAAGTTGCATGGCAATATATCTCGAAATGGCTATGAAAATGCCATGATAGATAGGTATGGTGGCTGTTTTGAGGAAGATATAAAGAAGCTTATGTGTGATAGAGCGTATCATATCACGGGGTTTGGATGCACCGGCGAAGTTTGCACCAACTCTCGATGTGAGAAAGAGCAATGCACGGTACCGAAGAGGCTAGCAAATTGCGGAAAGGTGAGAGTGCGTATAATCCATGGACTCGCATTAGTCATAAAGAACTCACATACTTATTGCGAAAGTTTATTAGCCCTCGAAGCAAAGTACTACTACGCATGCCCCTAGGGGGAGGTTGGTAGGAGTTAACCATCGCGCGCCCCCGACCGCCACACAAAGGAAGTCAATCAATAATAATTCATGCTCCAACTTCTTAGCATAACGACAGACCATACGTGCATGCTTCGGGAATCACAAACCTTAACACAATTATTCTTACTAAACCACAATTATCTACTAATACCTCCCACATATTACCATCTTAATATCGCAAAACTATTGCAAGGAATCAAATTTATCATATTCAGTGATCTACATGAAAGTTTTTATTATATCCCTCTTGAATACCTATCGTATCAGGACCAAATTCATAACCCGTGCATATTACCATTGCTATCATGAGACTCTCAAAAAGATATAAGTGAAGCATGAGAGTGCAACTATTTCTTTAAAATGTCATCACCACCATGCTCTAAAAGATATAAGTGAAGCACTAGAGCAACTGCCTAGCTCAAAAGATATAAGTGAAGCACATAGAGTATTCTAACAAATCACGGATATTGTGTGTCCCTCTCAAAAAGGTGTGTTCAGCAAAGATGATTGTGACAAATTAAAAAGCAAATAAAAGCAAACAAACTATTTCACAAGATGCTCCAAGTAAAACACATATCATGTAATGAATAAAAATATAGCTCCAAGTGAGTTACCGATAGATTGTAGACGAAAGAGGGGATGCCTTCCGGGGCATCCCCAAGCTTAGACGCTTGAGTCTTCCTTGAATATTACCTTGGGGTGCCTTGGGCATCTCCAAGCTTAGGCTCTTGTCACTCCTTATTCCTTTGTCCATCGTAGTCTCACCCAAACCTTGAACACTTCAGCACACAAAACTCAACAGAAACCCCGTGAGATCCGTTAGTATAACAAACAAATCTTAAACTTTAGGTACTGTTGTAAATTGATTCATATTTAATATTGACATAATGCTACTGTACTCCAACTTCTCCATGACTCATACCCCCGATACGATCCATAGATTCATCAAAATAAGCAAACTATGCAACAAAAACAGAATCAGTCTAAAACAGAATAGTCTGTAAAGATCTATTTAAAAGCCATACTTCTGTAACTCCAAAAATTCTGAAAAATTACGAAAACGTGGGCAATTCATATAAAAATACTGTGTAAAACTTTCAGATTTTTCTGACACTCCAGTACAGAATTAAAATTCCAGCACTGGACGCAAAACTTTCTGTTTTCCAAACAGCATCAATTATATTATCTTCCAAATCATCCCAAAGGCATTACTTGGCACAAACACTAATTAAAACATAAAAACATAATCCTAACAGAAGCTATAATCATGCAAACACTTAAGAACAGTAGGTAAAAGCAAAAATTTATTTTATTCATCGGGTTGCTCCCAACAATCGCTATTGTTTTATGCCCCTAGCTAGGCATAATGCATAGTTTCAAGTGTTGTCATCCTTCGTTTCCAACTCCTCAATCACACATCCATTTTTTCTAGTAGATTTAACATAGAAGTTTCTCATCATCACACTTCTAGGCACAAAATCAAGAATTTTACTTTTATGAATAGGTTCCTTAATTATATCAACGAAATTGGGATGCACGCTAATCATTTTAAGATCTTCGTTCCCTTGACTAGGAGTGGTACCCTTGACTTTGGGAACATATATGAACTTAAATTTTTTATTAGGAGGAGTTCTATCAATATTTTTAGCGGAGGAAAAAGCGGAACCCAAGTTGTTGATAATTTCTTCCAACTTATCAATTCTAGCGGAGCTTTGGCCTATCCTTTCATTAATTAGTGCCTCCTTTTCCTTTAGAGTTTTCAAAGCAATCCCCACCTTGGAACCAAATTGAGTAATATGATTGTGGACCTTTTTATCTAAATTTTCAAGATGTTCAATAGTGGGCATTTTGTTTTCTATAACTTCTAACCTTTGCATAACATGCTCCAAAGTCAATGCCGTTTCATTAATAATGATAGGGGGTGAACCCACTAAATTTCCCATAGCATTGAGAGCATCCGAAGTGGGACACATCAAGAAATTCCCTCCGGTAATAGTGTCAAGAACAAATCTATACCAAGTAGTGATTCCCACATAAAAATTTCGACGATAAACGGTAGTGGATTGCTTACGAGTTGATCTATTTTGAGCATTGCAAATCCTATACCAAGCATCTTTTAAATTCTCTCCTCCCCTTTGTTTAAAATTAAGTACTTCATTTTCAGGGGT
The DNA here is from genome assembly GCA_039707655.1 of Elymus sibiricus. Classification (NCBI taxonomy): domain Eukaryota; kingdom Viridiplantae; phylum Streptophyta; class Magnoliopsida; order Poales; family Poaceae; genus Elymus; species Elymus sibiricus. The sequence continues at coordinate 470,774,133 of CM077666.1, forward strand.
GGTAGTAACGAGCGAAGAACTAGCCATAACAGTAAAGCAAACAAGCAATCAATTTTTTTTTTGTGTTTTTGTAAAAAAAATAGAAGTGGGGGAGATGAAAATGAGAGGCAAATGCAAATAAAAGGTAAATAGAGTAAATGCAAGTGAATGATAATTTGTGCGAAGGTACTTGGTAATTTTGATGATGTCTCCCCGGCAACGGCGCCAGAAATTCTTCCTGCTACTTGTAGTCTGCGTTGGTATTTCCCCGAAGAGGAGAGGATGATGCAGTACAGTAGAGATAAATATTTCCCTCAGTTAAGAACCAAGGTTATCAATCCAGTAGGAGAACCAAGCAAAATTCCATTAAGCGCACCTGCACACAGAAGAGCAAACACTTGAACCCACTCTTTCGGGAGGAGAAAGCCCCATCGCGAACGCCTCCCCAGCTCCTAATAGCCCAAAAGGTGAATAAAAAAGGCCAGTAACAAAAAATAGTAGAAAAAAGCCTAGATTTTTCTGTTCTTTTTGCTGTGAGAAAAAAGCCCAATTTTTTTTTTGCTTTGCTAGGTGAAAATGCCATCAACTTTCAAACGCAGAAAATTGCCATGGGTGAACAAGAATATATTTTAAAAATAACCCAAAAAAGAAAAAGAAAAAGTCATGGAAATTTCCATCATACAACGCAAAATAATTTGCAATGGCAAATTCATAACAAAAAATGACATGGTATTTTTACTCAAAATTACATGTAATAATGTATGCGAAAAATGCCGTGTGTGAAAAAACACAAAAAGTTGAAAAAACAAAAAAAATGAACAAAGAAAAACGCCATAACCAGAATCATATTAAAATTTGCATATATTTGACATGGCAAAAAAAGTAAAATCTGCCATGTTAATAAAGGTCAAATAAATAGTAAATCTTGCCATGGCAAGAAAAGTTAAATATTGCCATGGGGATTTAGGTATATTTGCCATGTTAATAAAAGGTAAATTTGACATGGCAAATAAAAAGTAAAACTTGCCATGGCAATAAAAAGTTAAATATTGCCATGGGATTTAGGTAAATTTGCCATGTTAATAAAAGGTAAATTTGACATGGCAAATAAAAAGTAAAACTTGCCGTGGCAATAAAAAGTTAAATATTCAAGAGGTTTGTCAATCCTCTTAGCGGTTACTTGCAAGGATTAAATCTTATCGAGGTAAATAGATAAACTAAAATACTAATTAAAATAAAAGTAAATAAATTGCAGCAAGGTATTTTTAGGTTTTTCATATAATAAAGATAGACCCGGGGACCATAGTTTTTTCTAGAGGCTTCTCTCTTGAGCACATAAACATAAGGTGGGTAAACAAATTACTGTTGGGCAATTGATAGAAAAGCAAATAATTATGACGGATTCATGGCAATGATCATGTATATAGGCATCACGTCCGAGACAAGTAGACCGACTCATGCCTGCATCTACTACTATTACTCCACCCATCGACCGCTATCCAGCATGCATCTAGGGTATTAAGTATGAAACAGAGTAACGCCTTAAGCAAGATGACATGATGTAGAGAAGCAAATTCAAGCAATATGAATAAACCCCATCTTTTTATCCTTAATGGCAACAATACAAATACGTGTCATGTCCCTTTCTGTCACTGGGATTGAGCACCGGAAGATTGAACCCATCACAAAGCACCTCTCCCATTGCAAGATAAATCAATCTAGTAGGCCAAACTAAACCGATAGATCGGAGAGAAATACAAAGCTATAACAATCATGCATAAAAGAGTTCAGAGAAGACTCAAATATTTCTCATGAATAATCTGATCATAAACTCACAATTCATCGGATCCCAACAAACACACCGCAAAAGAAGATTACATCGGATAGAACTCCAAGAACATCGAAGAGAACATTGTATTGAAGATCAAAGAGAGAGAAGAAGCCATCTAGCTACTAGCTATGGACCCGTAGGTCTGTGGTAAACTACTCACACATCATCGGAAGGGCAACAAGGTTGATGTAGAAGCCATCCGTGATCGATTCCCCCTCCGGCAGAGTACCGGAAAAGGCCTCCAGATGGGATTGTGGAAGAACAGAGGCTTGCGGCGGCGGAAATGTTTTCTCTTCTGGCTCTCTGGGGGTTTCCCAATATTTGTGAATTTATAGAAGTGGAATTAGGTCAAACGGAGTCACGTGGGCCCCACAAGGTACTACGGCGTGCCCCCCCTGGGGCGTGCCCTAGTGCCTTGCGAAGCCTCCGCGAGGCTTCTGGCCTCCTCCCGAAGCTTCCCAGGTTTCTTTTGTCCAGAAAAAAAATCTCCAAAAAGTTTCGTGGCATTTTGACTTCATTTGGTACTGTTTCTCTGAAAACCAAAAACAAGCAGAAAACAACAATTGGCACTAGGCACTGGGTTAATAGGTTAGTCCCAAAAAAATGATATATAAATGCATACAATTGCATATAAAAACATCCAAGATTGATACTATAATAGCATGGAACAATAAAAAATTATAGATACGTTGGAGACGTATCAATTCTTTGAAGGAAAACTTCTGTCTAAGTGGGAAGGGCCATACATCATTGAAGAAGTTTATCGCTCCGGAGCCATCAAAATAAACAACTCTGAAGGCACTAATCCGAGGGTGGTTAATGGGCAAAGAATTAAACATTATATCTTAGGTACACCCATTAATGTTGAAACTAATATTATTCAAACAGTGACACCGGAAAAGCACATAGAAGAAACCTTTCGGAACGCTCCAGAATCCTGAAAGGGAGTAGGTATGTGGTACGGTAAGTAAACCGACTCCAAAACTTCCATAAAAGTACTTTCTGTTCGTTTTGGAATATATAAAAAATTAGGAAAATAATAAACAATCCGAAAAGTACACGAGGAGGCGACAAGACTGGGGGCGCGCCCTACCCCCCAGGGCGCGCCTACCAGGCTTGTGGCCCCCTCGTGGACTTTCCCGACTCCGTTTTTCTTCCATATTACTTGTCCTGCACGGGAAAAATTCATTATATATACTCTCGGATATTTTGACCACCGTATCTTAAGTTTCTCCTCTGTTCTTGTTTCGTGCTGTTTCCTGTCAATTTTTTGAGGCCGGGCATCATGTCTTCCGCTTCCACCAACAACGTGGGAGACGACGCTTGGTTGCTACAGATGGAACTCAGGAGAGAGGAGGAGGAGAAGGTTACCATGGAAGAGGATGATGGAGATTCGCTGGAAGTCCACCCCCCGGCCTCCGAGAGGGGTACCCTTGCCGACATCTCCACAACTCCAAATCCCCATCAAGCCATAAGAAGCACTACAAGCCATGGGAGTCCAGAGGTACAAGAAGGGCTTCCTCCTAGGAGACCCTTACACAGGTTACATCAGAATAATTTTCATAATTTGGTCCACAATTATGGGGTTGAAAACACTCCTCGCATGCACATACCTTCCAATTGGGATATTTCCCGTCCAAGTGAGAATGATGCAGGAAAGGGATCATGGTGGCCGGAAAATAAACATATTATGGTTGAAGTGCAAAAGAATGCCACCGCGATTCAGCAGTTGCTTCGGGAGGTCCAGAGTTTGAAAGATATCTTACTAAATATTTTGAAGGACAAGCCTATCACTTCATCACCACCATCATCGAAGAAGGAGATTTGAGTACACGGGTATGGGCACCACCCTTGGATTGTGCCAAGCTTGGGGGAGGTGCCCCGGTATCGTATCACCATCACTTTTTATCATCATTATCTATCTTAGTTCGATCCTTAGTTATTTCGTGATTTAGAAGAATAGAGTTTAGTATGATTTAGTTTCGAGTGCTTGCTTTGTGATCTATCTATCTATGTAATCGTGTGTGAAAGTTATATAATAAAGAGTAGTTTGAGTTGAGTGTTTTGCTTTTGTTGATCCAATCTTAGAAAAAAATAAAGAAAAAAATAGAGATCATAAGCTAATCCCATGGGGAGTGATGACTTCACATAAAAGAAGTACAATTGATAAAACTTGTTGGAAGTTGACAAACATAGTATTGGTCATTGTTCAATTCATGAAAAAGTAATAAAGAAAGAGAGGTCTCACATATAAATATACTATCTTGGACATCTTTTATGATTGTGAGCCCCCATTAAATATTCTATGTCAAATAGTCGACATTGGACAAGGAAGACAACGTAATGAGTGATGTTTGCTTATATTCACATAGAAGTTATATTGTTTTGGATCCTCTAACATGTGGTGCTTGCCCCCTATCTTTTGCTAGCCAAAATTCCGCACTAAGTAGAGATACTACTTGTGCATCCAAAAACCCTTAAACCCAGTTTCATGCCATGAGAGTCCATTATATCTACCTATGGATTAAATAAGATCCTTCAAGTAAGTTGTCATCGGTGCAAAGCAATAAAAATTGCTCCTAAATATGTATGATCTTTTATTGTAAGGGAAAATAAGCTTTGTACAAACTTGTAATGGTGAAGAAATAAAAGCGGCAGACTGCATAATAAAGGTCGCTATCACAAGGGGCAATATAAAGTGACGTTCCTTTACATTAAGAGATTACACATCCAAAATAAAAGGCGCATGACAACCTCTGCTTCCCTCTGCGAAGGGCCTATCTTTTACTTTATGTATTTACTTTTATGCAAGAGTCAATAGCATTCCCCTCTATTCCGTTTTTATTTTCTCTCTTAGCAAGCAACATGTGGTGGGGATAAATCCAGGCATATATATCCAGTTGGATGTAGGTGATCATGAGTTATTATTGTTGACATTACCCTTGAGGTAAATACGTTGGGAGGTGAAATTATAAGCCCCTATCTTTCTATGTGTCTAACTGAAACTTTTGTTCCATAAGTATGCCGTGAGTGTCAGCAATCATAGAAGACTAAATGATAGTTGAGTATGTGAACTTGCTAAACAAAGCTCTTACATAGACTCTTTCTGATAATATGATGAATTGCGATTGCTTCAGTGACTGAGATCATAGTTTGTTAGTTTTCAATATGGTCTATGGTTCATACTTTAACTTGTGATTGAATTGTCACTTTTTCATGAGAAGTTTTATGATGATATATTGCTGTTATAATAAAGATCATGATGCTTTCATGTCCGTATTTTGTTTTATCGACACCTCTCTCTCTCTAAACATGTGGTCATGATTATCGATTTTGGTTTTTCGCTTGAGGACAAGCGAGGTCTAAGCTTGGGGGAGTTGATACGTCCATTTTGCATCATATTTTCCTACTGTCAATTAATATGTTTTTGATCATTATTTCACTTTATGGTACAATTCTTATGCCTTTTCTCTCTTATTTTGCAAGATTCACATGAAGAGAGAGATTGCCGGTAGCTGGAATTCTGGACCGGAAAGGGGTGAAACAGAGATAGCTATTCTGCACAACTCCAAATGACCTGAAAATTTACGGAGAATTATTTTGGAATATATAAAAAATACTGGCGAAAGAATTACCAGGAGGGGGCCCACCAGGAAGCCACAAGCCTGGGGGGCGCGCCCTACCCCCTGGGCGCCCCCCCCCCCCGAGCTTGTGGGGCCCCTGGCAGGCCTCCAGCCCCCTCCTTCTGCTATATGAAGCCATTGCCCTAGAAAAAATTAGGAGAAGACTTTCGGGACGAAGCGCCGCCGTTTCGAGGCGGAACCTGGGTAGGAGCTATTTTGCTCTTCGGTGGAGCGATTCCGCCGGGGAAAGTTCCCTCCGGGAGGGGGAAATTGAAGCCATCGACATCACCAACGATCCTCTCATCGTGGGAGGACCAATCTTCATCAACATCTTCACCAGCACCATCTCATTTCAAACCCTAGTTCATCTCTTGTATTCAATCTTTGTCTCGAAACCTCAGATTGGTACCTGTGGGTTGCTAGTAGTGTTGATTACATCTTGTAGTTGATGCTAGTTGGTTTATTTGGTGGAAAATTATATGTTCAGATCCATTATGCTACTTAATACCCCTCTGATCTTGGACATGAATATGATTTGTGAGTAGTTACTTTTGTTCTTGAGGACATGGGAGAAGTCTTGTCATAAGTAATCATGTGAATTTGGTATTCGTTCGATATTTTGATGATATGTATGTTGTTGCTTCCTTTAGTGGTGTCGTGTGAACGTCGACTACATGACACTTCACCATCTTTGGGCCTAAGGGAAGGCATTGTGGAGTAGTAATTAGATGATGGGTTGCTAGAGTGACAGAAACTTAAACCCTAGTTTATGCGCTATTCCGTAAGGGGCTGATTTGGATCCATATGTTTCATGCTATGGTTAGATTTATCTTAATTCTTCTTTCGTAGTTGCAGATGGTTGCGAGAGGGGGTAATCATAAGTGGGAGGCTTGTTCAAGTAAGAACAACACCCAAGCACCGGTCCACCCACATATCAAATGATCAAAATAGCGAACGCGAATCAAACAAACACGATGAAAGTGACTAGATGAAATTCCCATGTGTCCTCGAGAACGCTTTACTTATTATACGAGTTCGTTCCGGCTTGTCCTTTGCTACAAAAAGGATTGGGCCACCTTGCTGCACCCTTGTTACCATTATTAATTGTTACGAATTGACTTACTATCAAACTATCTGTTACCGATAATTTCAGTGCTTGTAGAGAATACCTTGCTGAAAACCGCTTGTCATTTCCTTCTGCTCCTCGTTGGGTTCAACATTCTTACTTATCGAAAGGACTACGATTCATCCCCTATACTTGTGGGTCATCACAACACACCCGAGCAACCTTCCCCGATTAGAACAAACCCTAGATCTACACAAGGTTAGAGCTAGCGATCAAATGCCCGACCAACCCTTCCCCTATAACCGACAACACCTGCGTTCGAGCATTTCCACCGCTGGCGACCAGACACCTAACCTACACGGCGGGACAAAAACGCCATCGCAAATCTGCGCGCAGGGGGTGGGGGGTGGGGGGCATTTGTCCACACACACACTTTGTTATATTCAAGATTTTTTGAATTTGTGAACATTTTAAAAATTCATAAACATTTTTCATGTTCTTGAACATTTTCAAAAATCACGATTGTGAACATTTTCTCAAATTCATAGACATTTTTTGAAAGTTTGAACATTTTTTAAATTTGCGAGCATGTTTTCAAATGTGTGATTAGTTCAATGAGTTCATTTGTTTTGAATTCGTGAACAAAGATTTAAATTGTGAACATTTTTAAATTTCAGAAACATTTTATGATTCAAATTGATGAGCATTTCTTGGTTCCCGTACATTTTCAAATTCATGAACATTTCTTAAATCCTCAAACTATTTTTGAAATTTGGGAATATTTTTTGGATTCATGAACATTTTCATATTTGCGGTCAACATTTTTAAATTTCAGAAACATTTTTGGATTTGAACAATTTTCAAATTGACGAGCATTTCTTGGTTCCCAAACATTTTCAAATTCATGAACATTTCTTAAATCCTCGAACTATTTTTGAAATTTGGGAACATTTTTTGGATTCATGGACATTTACATATTTGCGGACATTTTTAAAACTCATGACCGTTTTTTCAAGTTCACTAATATTTCTTTCAACTTCACAAACTTTTTTCCAAATCATGAATATTTTTTGAATTCATGAACATTTTGAAAATTCATGAATAATTTTTATATTGGCGAAGATTTTTGAAATTCGAGAACATTTTCAGAATTGACAAACATTTTTCATATTCGTGAACTGTTTTTTCTAATCCGTGAAGATGTTTTGAACTCACGAACATATTGCAAATTTGTGGTCATTTTTTAAATTGAGAAATATTTTCCTGTTTTTGGCACAACAAAGCAACGAAAGAAGATAAACAGTGAAAGACTGTACGTTAAGGAAAGTAATCAGCAGGGCTTTGGTGAGGATTCCCTCCCACACATCCCCTCCCCTGCAATGAGATGAAAGCCTAGGCCCCATGTTTTGGGTGGCCACGATGCATCGGTGTCGTGTTCCTTTTTAGAGGCTTTGTCCGGGGGTCGCATGAGTGGCGAGTGAGTGGTGGTGGGTGTGGAGGCGGCGGGTGACAGCTTGGTTCTACTCTTCATCAACACTTCAATGGCTGCAAGTATGAAGGGTCCCTACCAAGGTCGTCGGCGGGTCGACGCAATCGTGCCTGGGTGAGGCAGGACCGTGTTCCCCTCTACGGCGACAACGATATGCCAATTTGTTGGGAGCCATGTGCTCCCGCGAATTGGTCTGAAGCTCTCGTCCCACGGTGTGGCTGAGCCGGAGACGACAATGGTGCTCGTGAGTATTGCGTTCTGGGCTTGCAGGTTTGTTCCAGTTACTTCTCCCTTGGCAGCTTGGGCGCCATTTATCTAGGTTATAGGGTGAACCGATATGTCAGTTGCCGGTGCGACACACTTCGATTCAGGGTGAGAGGACAGGGGCCTTCTGCGGCGGCGGATTCAGATGGCGGTCCGGTCCATGTTCGCTCGAGAGTGGATGTGAATACAATTTAATCATGGCGATGCATTCCTCGCTAGTCCCTAGTTTGTTCTGTTGGTGTAGGTTTTTCCATAGGGCGATGGCCATAGCGTGGCGATGTTCCTTATCGCTTATGCTGCTGCCTTGCAGTTGTTTCATCTGTGCTCCTTGTATCAGCCGTGTCAGTTTTCTTATTTTTGTTTTGTTTTTTCGTTTGTGTAATTTGGTGGCAGTTGTAATCCTGATCGGTTTGATGGCTTTGTTATTTCAAAGTCGGGCTCAACTTAAGCCTTCGTTCTGAAAAAAGGAAATCAGCGGGAAAAATGGGCCAGCCCAACTACCGTCACCAAACTCACGCATTAGCTCACTTTCGAGCGCGTAGGGCGTGGAATAGGAGCATCGACGACGCTCCCACCAAAGTTTTTCCCAAATCCACGCCTATTGCCGCGATACCTCTGGTCGAGCAATATCATTCGACCGTGGTGTCCACGCCCGACACCAAGAGGAAGGCGACGGCGTCTTCCGCTGCACCGACGATCGCTACTGGGATTCGCGCCTTGCCGGCGACGGAAGGACATCATGGGTGGAGGGGGCAGCAGGAGCTCGCTGTCGCGCCGTGAACCCCGACAGCTGCGCCAGGCCTCCGAGCCGTGAGGTTTCCCTTGTCCCGCTCTCAGTGCAACGTCAAAACTCCCTGTTGAAGACTTTAAATCTGAGCCCGTAGCAACAAATTTTCGTTCTGCTAGCCCATCGATGCTGCTCCTTCAAAGGCTGTCGTCAAGAAAACACCGATACTTCCAGCAACCAGCTTTCCTGATACATTCCCGGTACCTCTCGGGCTCTCAGGGCATGCATAATAGTGACATATGAATACAGATGCCTCATGACAAAAAAGTAGCTTGAGGCATCTATATTAATTTTTTCTCCCCAACGCAAGCTACTACTAGTGAGCCTCATCAAAGAATTGAAAGTAGACTCACACTACACATGCATCCCTACTCTTCATTTTAACTTTTTCAGCTTTATGCACCGGACCACACTTTTTCTTCCCAAGCACCCGTCTCCTGCCGAGGATCCCGCTACACCATCCGAAACTACTTTTTCTGACATCCTATCCTACATGGACTGCGGGGCATCACCCTAGGACTATGCATTGGCCATGCCCTTAGGCTCTAGTAGTGTGGGTGGTGGGCGCCTTTCCCCGGTGCTCCCGCTCCCCTTCCCCCCACTATCCTCTAGAATTCTATCTAATGGAATGCTGCTGATTTTCTCCTCCTCCCTATCTCTCTAACTGAATTTTTATGGTTGGTGAACCCGTTTGCTGTTGGTTCTTACTTCTGTTGGAATCATGGATAAGATAGAAGATAATGGACTGCACTGACTAAATACTGCATCCTTGGTTCTTACATATTGATAACATATTTTTTATATTGTTTTAAAAAATAGTCAAATGTATCCCCTATTGGCGCTTTTCAGAAATAACGTATTTACATATCTGTATCATCCCGATACTGATACGTGTATCCGCATCGGTTCAATCTAGGCGGTCATTAACTAAAGAGGCTAATCGAGAATGTACTGCTTCAGATTATTCTTGCTCTGTATGTTATCTTCAGTTGCTCAAATGCCCAAAGAAGAAGAATATTATGTTGCTTTGATGCAGCATTTATTTTGGATCAAATGTTGTAAAAATTCCTCCATGCAACAAGAAGGATATTAGAATGTTCTCAGATCAATCTGGGTCAGACTTCACTACATTTAAGGCTCGTAGATCTGCGTACCATGGCAGCAACGGCAGGATATCTGTATCTGTTTTAGTTGATTATATACGGTTCCCCGCATTGTGATGCACTCAATCCCTCGCTTCATCCTTTGCATCCTCAGCATCCACCTTACACTGCTTGTGTTCTCTTCATCAACCCAACACAAGTCTTACAAGCAAATGGTGTTATACATCATGTTCTTCCGATCCAAATCATATTTTGAAGTACAGAGCAATGTTGGACTTTCTTTAGTTCATTCTGAATACTGCATTCTTGTTATTCCGGAAAATTTATCTCAAGACCAAATCAGTAAATTAAAGTTGCACGAGATTTTCCAAACAGCGATACCACTGTATAGAAAGGTGCATCCACACCCGATTTTTACCGTTCAAAAGTAGGCACCTGAGCGGAAGCACCCCTAGTCACCTGGTACAATGTGCGCCGCGTTATACTCCGGTAAGGATCTTCTTCTCTCTTCCTCTTAAGATAAGACATTAAGTTCTCCACTTCCGATTTTGTGTGTAGATACAAATCGTTTGCTTGTTTCTTGTCCATGAGCAGATTGTCCAGTCCTTTCGTCTCGATTGGCTTGCCGAACAGGAAGTATAAGCGACCTGGTACTTTAGGGAGAACGAGAGGCACATGTATGGCCTGATTCCCATCCTCTCCTACGATAGTATCCCTGGAAGCAAATAATAAAGTTATGCCTGTTTGTTTGCAGGTTTATAGTTGATCATGGTTATGTTTTTTTTAGCTGTGATCATGGCTATGTTGAGCAAATAATCTTTGATAGACATACTTGATTATTTCCTGCCCCTTTTCAATGGAAACTAGTCAAGACGATACGAGTCTGACCTTACGGTTGGAAGATCTTCATTGAATGATTTTATCAAGTCTCTGAGACAAGGGATGTTCATTTGATCATTGTAATCCAGAACTATCTGCAGAAGAAACAAACTATTAGCAATTACGTTGACTAGTACATAAGGGAGATATATTCCCTAAAAAAAGAGATCTATGTGCAATGCATACTTCCCTTAAGGGCGGTCCTGCACCTTTTTGGAAAAAAAAATGCACACTTACCCGAAAAATGTCAATGTACGCTGGTGAATATTAATTTAATACAATACATACATACGCATCCATGAATTGATTGACTGTCCAAACGCACGGGAACTGTCAAAACGTCTTATATTTAAGAATAGAGGGTGTAAGTACAAAGTACAAACTACGTACCTCGAAAAAGTCATCTTCTCCAACGCAACCAAATGGTATGATAGTAACTCCAAATCGGGCTGACATTCTTACAAATTCTGGGTCTTCTGGCCAGATACACTGGTAGAGTTCGCGCTGCCCAGATCAAACATAATATGGAGTACATCATGATGATGAATGTTATGTACGGCGGGAACAAACATGAAATCTGTGTGTACAAGTACAAGAAAATGTGTAGTACTAGTACACCTTCCGGTGTAGAACTTCTCGACCACCACCTGGATAGAGGAGAACAAATTCATTTCTCTCAAATAACTTATACATATTGATGGGACTAACTGGTACTCCTCCATAGATAGATACTGCGTCAAACAGGGACAACTCTTGGCGCAAAGCTGAATTATCTCCAGCAAAAAATATTGGGTGGGCCAATGCTCGAACAACTTTCTTCTCTTTCAGGAACCCCTCAAAAAGTGCAGGCACCTCCATCCCTAAGAGTTGGTGATGACCCACAAACAAGACAGGACCTTTGTCAGGAACACCGGCGAGTCCACGAACAATTTTTCCAGTCTCCAGAGTAGACAACATAACTGGGCTTAGTAACTGATTGATCTGTCTGAAGAAGTAGGTCCCATCATCAAGGAGAAATACCATGCAAAGGTAGAGTGGATCTTTGAGAAATTGAATACCTACTTGAAATCTTCACTTAATTTCTTGAACTCGATAAATGTAGGTGGAAGGAAATCCGTCACGACGTCCCGTTTTCTGCCATGGCGGTACATGTTGACCCCTTTTATGACAGTTAGCAGATTGAAGTCATGCTCCTATGTAAGGACATTGAACTGTGAGGATCATTGGACAGGACACACCGAAAGGTAAAGTAGTTCTAAGTCGTTTGGCATGAGAATTGGGAATTAACATCGTTCGGTCCAGTGGAAACATTGGAGCCATTGTGAAACTTCTATCGTGAGCATAATATTGCTTACCATGAGCAGTCTATGACCCCTGTTCCTAAAGTATTGAATTTTGCAACGTTTTAGCGACTTAAACAGTCGTTCTGCTTCTCCACTTGGCGGCAAATTCTCGTTGCCACTGAATCCAAATATATTATTGCAGTTTGTGAGAGCAGATATGTAAAGGTCACGATTCAACAGAGAATAAGAATCGATTGAATGTGTGATACAATTATACAGAAAAGGCACCTTGCAAGAAGTAGAACTTCTGCTTCTACTGCATGAAGACGAGAGTTGGCATAGGCTGCACCTGACTTAAGAAGCTTGAGCTTCCACACAACAGTATCCATTTCTATGATATCTCCAATTTCCTAGAATGTACGAAGCATGCATAAACTTAGAAACAAAGATAATCTATTTTGCTGCACTATCTATCCAGAAGTAAGGCAATCAAATGGGAATTATCTACCTTCTCCCATTTTTTTATTACCTATTGCCAACCATCCAATTTGACTTCAGAATTTATACTTAGCTGAATTTTCTGGGTGTTAGTGATGGAGATTGTTGTTAAAAGCTACTCTCTCCGTCCCACAATATAAGATGTTTTTGCAAGCTTTTTTAGCTTGCGAAAACGTCTTATATTATTGGACAGAGGGAGTAAATATTATTATATACAGTAAACACATGCTGAACCTCTTATGTGGGCTAAACCGATGGACTAACATAAAATGGAGAAGGATATGATAGCTTACAGGAGTTAAAGTTAGTATAGAACTAGAACCATTGAAAAACATTTCCAGGGCCTCCTGAAGGAACAAATAGTTCTGAATGCTCACCATGGCCATCTTAAGAGGTTCACCTATTTCACCAAGCAGACGATATTTCTATAAGGCACTGATTACTCAAAGCGACCAGCGTATTGAGGCAAAGTAAGAAATATTCTAGATTCATCCCACAAACTGAACAGCAAGAGTGCGTATTATATATTGGCTCATATAATGATGAGTAATTGTCTCCCTAAAACATGACACTAAAATTTATTCACACAGTTTGAATTCATTTATTCATTCTAATCATTGTATATTCATTGCAAGGAACATGTTGAGTTATGTACTGACTACCCCTGAAATAATGGATGACTCACTGCTACAAAAAATATATTCCTATATTAGACCAGCCATCGTGAATAGATAGTTTCTAAAAATTGTAAAAGAAAATTAGTTGCGCATGCATTTTTCCATGAAGAAATCTTACAAAATCACCCTCGCTCGGTTAGACACATATTTAGTACTCGAGTACTAAAATGATTCATATTTGAAACTATCGGTGAAGTAGACAAACATTTTTTTCAGGAGAATATGTCTATGATATGTACCACATTACTGACTGCTTTTCATCCAAAATTGTATGTGATGTATCTTAGACTTTGCTTGGAAAAATGCTGCGAAAATGAAGAGCATGAACGACAAAATTTATGCAGCTCACATTAGGATATCTTGGAATCATTAGTGACGTATATTTTAAAAGACATGACCTATCTCACTTGGTTGAGGCATTGGATGCACAACCCCACCATCGAGGTTCAACCATGCACTTTTCTTAAGGAATGTAAACCGAAGTTGATAAATAGGCATAACTGATTCTGTTAAGTAGGTTTTGATGTGCTTCCACACTGACTTGAATCAATATTGTTCTTTTACAATGGATCAAATATTAATATCAAGATGAAGAGGATAAAATATATGATGTACACATGTTATTTTCTAGATCCAAGTCCAATGAGGATGCACAAAGCTAAAAAATATAAAAAGAAGAAGAAGAATAAAAAGCAAACAGAGTCGACGCGACCAACGACACACGACAACATTGTGGATGAATTGGATCAATCTTCTGTTGTAAATTGTGTGTCTATGAAATATATGATGTACATATGTTATTTTCTAGAGGTAACGGCCACTAATTCCAAGACTAGCTCTCTTTTTTTTTTTTGGAAAATCAACGCACTCTAGAATGATATATCAAATGATTCTTAATGCTTTAACTTTGTTCTGCCCATGTCATCAGACATGTAACAAGTGCCATAAACTGTTTTGATGCATCCTCATGTAATATTTCACAATTTCTTGTTCATGAAATGTATGTTGCAAATTTTTTAAAAATGGCTACCTTACTTATGCTTTTGATTATCACTAACTCTACAAAAAAAAAAGACAACTCAAATGATTGTTTGTATTGAAACTTTATATGTGATGATCGTAAATGCACAATATAGAACCTTGATTACAACACAATTACTAACTCGTCCTAAGAAATTTAGTGCACAAACACAAAGTAATGTCATCTTCAAAAGAGTCCATTTTTATTAAATGTATAGTAAATTCCTTTTTTACCGCAAGTTGTGATCTTTTGATATTTATCGAATTTAATTTTGCCACATTTTACCCCTTAGTTATGACACAGTGACAACTTTTACCTTGTTTTTATTATTTTTGTGAGTCAAAATGCTAGACCTACCAGTTATCACAATGTTAGTTAACCGGGCAGAAAATCAATACAAGTATTAATTCATTATGGGCATGCCGAATTATGTAAATTCTCTCAAATTACATCAAATTCTATTAATTTCTGCCAATTATGTCAAACAGATGCGGTTGCACCACAATGTTCATGCGCCATATCAATACCCTTAAAAATTTTGCATGCGTTTCTATCCTGGTGCGGCGGCCACGACATCCTGATGCATATATCTGTTGTGGTAGTTTGAGAAAATTAATAAAGCGGGGTAAAAGTTGTCATTGAGTCTCAACTGAGGTAAAATATGCTAAAAAATTAAATGTGGTAAATGTTGTGACAAGATCGTAATAGGATAACAAGTGGAAGTTACTCTACATTGAATATCATTCATATAACAAGTATAAATTTTAATTAAAAATCTCAATTCCATTCTGACTATGCGAGTCTACTTGCATAAAAGGGGGTAGCAATGTTTAGAAAGTTACCGATCAAATGTCTTAGATGGTGTGGATGTATAACTAAAAGGTTGCTTGGGATTAGTTCCAAAAGAGGCAACTTTGCTTGTATGGGAGTTTTGGAAAAGGGCATTGCTGAAAGAACATATTGAATTATATTACAACTTTGCTTGTATGGGAGTTTTGATTCTAAAACCAAGCATGTTTATATTTTGAGGGTTATATGGACGGTTCAAAGGTTTTGAATTCTACGGAATCATATGTTTGGAATTAGTATGGATAAAATACAAGTACCCTGAGAACAATTATTTTTCTTAGGATTGGGATTTAATGCAAATAAATATGAGGTATTATGGATCTTGATTCTAGAACAAAATTGGGTGCCACTACCGGAATCGACATCTTTACCAAGTGTCAGAATCTTTGGCCAGTGAATTTTGTTAGGCAGTCAGTAAAGGAGCCAGTCTAAACCAAGTGATAGGAAAAACACTTGCAGACACTCGGCATGGCCGTCGCTTTTCCAAGTGTTGATCTAGCCACACTCGGCAAACGGGTGGACTTGTGTCCCTGTTCGCTGCGGTTGATGACGTTATGACGGAGTGTCCACCTATGATGAGTGTTTTTCAGCCTACACTGGACAAAGTATTTGCAGAGTGTTATCTCCTAATGCTCATTAAACTTTTTTTATCTGATTTTTTTTCCTTCTGAGGTATAATTTTGATGCATGTCCTTTTAGTTGGACATGTTGTTAAATTAGAAATCATTTTTTGTGGACACGTTGTTAAATTTTGTGGACATGTTTTTTTAATTTTTTCCATGGGAAATATACCTTTTTTTAATACCCACCCTCTCTTTCCTGCCCTTTTTCTCCCCTATTCCGCCACTTTCTCCCTCCCACTCTTTCCATCTGATTTTTCCTACCCTCTCTTTCCCGCTCTTATCTCCCCACCAATTTCTCCTGCATATTGTTTTCCCGCAGCTCCTCTTCTGCCCTTGTTCTGCTGCCATTTTGACCCTATATATAACCCATCATCCATATGTTGTGTTGCATCGGTGTTTGAGGTGGTTAGCTTAGTATATTATCAGACATGTCTATTGATCCTTATGTTTGTGAATTTACTCCTTTAATGTCACACTGGATTTTGAAAGGTGTGGTACGAATGAAGAATGGTAATAGGATAAAGGGGGTTCCTGAAGTTCCTTTCTAGGAATTATTGACAAAAGAGAGCGACCTTAATAAATTTTGGCAAGTGTTTCCCGGAAATGAACTCCCCGAAAGGAACACGAGAAAATACATGAAGAACTTTTGAGGTTGTATGGAAGGTGGAACAAGGTGCTCGCCCTCAAAGAACTTATCGGTGCACAATTCTATGAGTCATCATCCAAAATAATTGTCCCATCGAGCGTATATGCCAAGGAAATTTCTGTTAGCATTTTTCTCGCTTAGTAGATATCATAGCTGAAGTTGTGCATCTTATTACTATTTTTGATGTGTAGGTGTACCTTGAGGATGCAGAGTTTCTGAACAAAGGGATCCATAACTACACGTGGATGAAGCTACAATGGGTGTTTTTCAATGGGCGTCAATGGTCATGCGACGTTGTTCGTCATTTTAAGGGCATTGAATGATCCAGGGTCATGCATCATCGACGGATGGCATCATCGAAGAGTGATGCAATCCCAGAGAGTACTAGATAAGGTAAGAGTGTTGGATCATCGAAGGGAGCCACAACCACTAAGAACTGGTACGACGATGCCGATTCTGATTCGGCAGATGACTTTATGCCCGGAAAACAAGTGTTTTTCACATCTGGAACCAATCGTGTTGAGGACTTCATGTAGTGTTTCTATGGTGATGCAGAAGCATTGTGTTGTATCTTAATTATAGTTCTAGTATTTAATTTCAGCAATCGGATTTACCTTCATTTTCAGTTGTAGTATGTCGCGATGCACTTCTTTTTTCCAGTTTTTGACACTACAGTTCTAGTCCTGCGTTTGACATCACATTGACATTTTAGTTTCTTAATATTTGAAATGACACGTTAAAGTAGCATATGAATCATGTTCGAAAAATACTGACCCAAATTCTATGCATGTGCCTTGTCCAAACTGATATCTTGTACCAACCTCAACTTCTATAATTGTGGATATCATTATTTTGAAGTTATTAAAACATTGGAGTAATATGATATTAATGCTTTTTTTTTTTTAATTTTCACCTGGGATAGAATCCCCACCTGAATATATTTCAAGATCGCGTTACCACGGGGAAAGATTATCACGCCAGAGCCTGGCATGATGTTTTTGCTCCGATACGAAGCCGATTAGCCCAGAGCATAAAGTTGTCTATGATATTAATTAGCTATTACAGCAGTGGAGGTTAGCACCTCATTTCGAAATACTTCAGCATTCTTGGTGTCCCAAATTTTCCACATGACAGTGAGAATAAGAAAGGACTTGAGTGACTGTGGCAGCTGAGGGGTTGTTGAAGAGACGAGCAGCTCTGCCATAGGAGTGAATGATGGCGTGATCAATCTGCTCCCAAACTCTTTGTGCAAAGGGGCACAAGGAGAAGAGGTGATCTCTCTCCTGAGCATGTGAACAAAGTGGGCATGATTCATCATCGATGATCGTCTTATTTTTGAGGTTTTGCCTCATATTGATGCTATTTAATTTTATAGGTTTGCGTAGCGGATTCTACTGATGGTGGATGTATACGTTGCACTTGTGAAGTTAGCGTACTTGGTTTGGGTTTCGAATGTGAACTTGGTGAACTTCTGAATGTACTTGTGAACTTGGTGTACTTGTGATATGTGACTTGTATGTCGTCCATGATGGACTATGAGTGTGTATGTGAGCTTTTGAATGTTCAATATGGTTGGCTTAGCGAACTTTTGAATGTGCCGATATATATATTTGAATTGTTGTGAAATTAGCAGGACACAAAGAGAACAATGTTGGTGTACAAATTTGCGAGTGTTTTTATGAAATACTCTCTGCAAAGTGGACATGTGGCACAATCTGGTAACTTCTGGCACATTTTGCCAAGTGTCAGAGCTGGGACGCTCAGCAAAGTTGCCAGATGGCGACAGCTGGATCATTCCAGCAGGCTTTCCGGAGTGCTGCCCGGGATACACTCGACAAAGCTTTTACGAAGTGTTAGGGACTTTACACTTGGCAAAGTTTTACCGAGTGTCATGCATTTAGCACTCACGAAAGCAGGGACATGTGGCCACACTGGGATGATCCAAACTTTGCCGAAGTGCTAGGCTCTAGGAACTCGGCAAAGTAGGGACACGTGGCACTACACTTTAGCGAGTATTACGCGCAGTCACCAAATTACCCATTATCTCTAAATCCTCGTCTATTAACTTTTTTTTTGTCGAGTGTGATGTTTTGCCGAGTGTTTCTGAAGCACACGATAAAATACATCTTGTCGGTAGTGTTTGTGGAAAAACACTTGGCAAAGTTGTCTTTGCCTGATTTATGTGACACTTGGCCAACGGTTTGTCGAGTGTTATTTTGTGCTTTACCGAGTATATGTGGAACTCGGTAAAGAAGGTGATTCCGGTAGTGTCTGTTAATAATTCAAGGATTTCTCCATATTTATTTGGTAAAAACTGCGAAGTAGATCTTGTGATATGGAACATCAAGCAAATGAAAAACAACATTTTTATGAAATATAAGCATTTATTTGTACCTCCAAATGGTGTACGGTCGTTTACTGGTATGTGTAAGCAACGCATCTCAAATACCCTGCCAACAAAAAAGAACAAAAATAAGTTGAAAAGTATTATATCAAATTAAGGAATGGTTTCTTATATTTCAATATGCAAGAAATAGTAGTGTAGAATAGTACTAATCAGTCACCTCTCTCTTTTCATTAAGGAGTTGTACCATGTACAGATTCAACGTGAAAAAAATACGGATTCAAAAAGTTTGCAATACTCACTTATTGGTATTACATTGTAGTCCATATTTGCTAATTATATTTGATGGCACAATTAATCCTTGGAGAAGACTCCTCTCCATTGTTGAATGTGTGAAATATACAAGTTAATATTTTGGACCTAGAAAAGTACTAGTATTGTAACATGATATTGTAATGTGTGGACAGGTGGTATGGTTAATGCCGGAATTGGGCACTTTTATACAGGGACTCATATATATCATAAATGTACCCAGACACTATAGTATGAGATGAGAGATCAACTCAGTCCGCAGGTACTGTTTGCGGTATAAGGGCATCTCCAACGTTGATCCGCAAACCGGACACCGCATCCGTCCATGGACGGGGGGGGGGGGGGGGGGGGGGCAGTTCGTGGACACGGATGTGAGAGTCGACCGGACGAATTACGTGCAAACATGATGATTTTCATTTAAACCGGACGAAAACATTTACATTTCAAGCATATTTTAACTAAACTATACCGCGTTGCGGTAAAAACTAGTCTACGGCCGGCCGCGGCCACGGCGGATCACCACTCCCATGACATGTCTTCCCTATGTCCGACAACCTGCTAATCGGATTGTCGGATGACCTGGAGGGAGATGCTTCAGCGAGAGGGGAAGAATACTCTCCATCCGTTTCCGTGAAGCACGGATCAGAGTTGATTTTTGGGCAGGGAAGACGGTCGCCGTGGTCTACACCCCGGCTCACCGGGCAAGACACTGGTTGTGTAACTTGGCGATGCGGTGGCGGTGGCCTTCGTGGAACCCAAGCGGCGGGGGCCTCTGATCTACTTTTCCTCGCTGTCCGCGGTCATGGCTTCTTTCCTCAGCTGTCTGACGCGTTGCCGCCATTGATCGCGGCAGATTTGCAGGGAGACGGCGTTGTCCAGCCTGGACGGGCGAGGAAGGGGTGGTGATGGCGATGGCGGTGGCGCCAGATCCGGAGGGTTTGTCGGCAAGCCAACCTGTATCGGGCTGGCTCGCTGGGCAACCCAGGCAGCTGCAATGCCGGAGAACTCCTTCTTCTGTTCGCCAGAGGCTATGGTGGGTGTTATACAAGGAGGAGGTGGAGAGAGCGGAGGTGAGGTGTGGTTCTTGCCCGACGCCTGGACACGTTTATATAGCGGGCGGATGCGAGGAGCCAGCCGGAGAGGTGTTTAATGCTCATCGGCACAGAAATGGACGCGTGGCGCTCGGGGCGCCAGAGTAGGTTCCTCGGCACACGCACCGGTTTAATGGAGGTAGGCGGGCAGACGGATGTCGTTTCAATACAGAGAGGAAGGCGTGCGCATCGGGCGAGCATCGGGCGGCGCTCTCAGCCGGCGAGCCGCTTCAATGCCGGCTCCAGTGAGCGGTCGCGTCCGCTCTGGGCTGGCATGAATGCGGGCAGCTTGCTTCGGGCGGGAAAGCAATCCCCCCCCCCCCCCCCCCCCCCCCCCGGCGCGGTTTGTCTCCGGTTTGCGGCAAAAAACACGTCTGGACCGGTCGACGGACAGATGCAGACCCGCGTTGGATGGCAAAACACGTTCGGACCGCACGGTCCGGACGGTTGCGGGTGGGGCGTTGGAGATGCCCTAACCGCGGGCACCGGGTGATGTCGATGATTAGCATGTTCATATGTAGGGATTAGCATCCGTACAGGGGTCTAGTCGTGTTCACAGAACCGCCCTATATTCTTGTTGTTATTACTCATTCTCAGTAGGTCAGCGTGTGCCTCTGATTCTAAGAAGCGGTAACAGAGCAGGGATGTTTGAGGTCTTGGGTATTTACTGCTGATCTACAGGAGTGGGAATGGAAGAAATCGACAAATCGGCCACGCAATCAGTGATCTCTCGGGCGAGATCAATGTAATCATGGTTGATGACTTAGTTTTGGATGTGGTCGATAGACCATCACACACAAGTGATTGGGCTGGTTTAACCGTTTGCAGGTCATCAACTATATAAAATGCAACAAGATTGGAAATGCCAACGATGATGCTTGTGGCACACAGTGCGAGCTGGCGCAGACCAGGCACCTAAACACATGGAGAACGTTACTAAAGCAAGTCAAAAGCAACAACCAGTCCCAAGCTAGTTCAAATTTGTTGGGTGGCTTTGGTCATTGAGCTACACGATGAAATCCAAAGTCCAAGATACAGCGATGTTCACATTTTTTTTTAGAAAAGAAGGATGTACCCTCGGCCTCTGCATCTGGACGATGCATGCAGTCATTTTATTAATTATTCACAAAGACCTTACAAAGTAATATATCAGTACGCCTGAAGCCACCATCCTGGCAACACCTGTTGCTACTCATATCCCCTTGATGAAGGGGTGCCGAATGTCCGAGCCTAATACCAAACAGACATCGCACCAAAGCCTAACATCTAAAGCCGGATGCCCCAGCCTAGCCATATACCGGGACTGGGTCACACACCGGTCCGGCCCACTCACATTGGGCACCACATGCGCACCCTGCAAGGCCCGACACCTCCGTCTTCCATCGATCCATCTTCAGAGCAGAAACTGACACATCGACCGTGCCAGGCCTCTCTGCCATCGACGCCACCACGACGCCAGACAACGTCGTCCTCCTGCGCGAGTCCATCCTTGCACATCGGACGCCGAATCTGCACTGCGCCACGCCGTCGAGATCCGTCGCCATCAATGTGTAGGATGAAGCACCGCTCCACCAAAGATGCGGTCCAGTGGTCCCTCGAGCCCGTGCACACCTCCAAGAACGACGTCCCCAAGGGGGAAATGACATAAGAACGCCGCCGTCTTCCGATCTACTGATCTAGGGTTTCCCCCGGAGGTAGCAGATAGTGGTCTAGAACTTCTCCACGGCAATGCCTCCAAGAAGGGAACGACACCGAAGAGCGCCGCCATCACCGGCCTTGGCATCTAGCCGAGAGCAGGTTTTCACCCAGATCTGTTCGAAGAACTCCATCCAACTTCTTGTGCACGGATCGCCGCCTTCTATGCCGGGGACCGGACCAAAAGGATCCAGCCACCGCCGCCTGACCGGCCGCGGCACCACCACGGTGCCAGAGCAGCCGGCTTCGTCAAGCCCACCGCGCCAGCCTGCCGCCGCGCACCAGCGATGTTCACATGTTTTGGCTTTTCTTTTACCGGGCAAGCAGGAGCACTACGTTATCATTTCAGAAGAGGGAAAAAATTGATGTCTTTATACATGTTTTAAAAAAAATGATCAGAAATATGATTCGTATAACATAAACCATATAATTGGTTAAGGCCTCGTTTCAAGGAATTAAGAGTAGATGGTCTACTCCAGCATTGGGACAAATGTCAACACATAAATATAGTTGAGAGTAGATTCCTTTACTCAGAAACGCCATGGTAACATATGGATGGCAGGAACATAATACTGACATGCCCAATGATTTGTGATGCAAGATGAGTTCCATTCCAACACCATCGGTTCCTGCAGTTCCCACATTAAAAAAAGAGTAAACAGCATAAAACTACCAATTTTGGGGTCAGGGTTTCAAAAAACTCCCACATTTTTGTTTGTCGCTGATACCTACCGATTCTGTGGTTTGCAGTTTCTAAAAACCCAAATGACCATGTGATTTAAAATTGATCCGGTTTACGACAGGTCGGGCACGCGCCCGCCTAAACAAACTGTTTTTTGGCCGTTAATATACATGTGGAGCCCACATGTCAGCCATGGAGCTGTTGCAAAATCCAGAGCCACATGTTTAAAAAAACAAAAAATCAGAGCTACCCAGACCTATAGAAGCGGAGAACAGATCGAGGGGGGAAGAAGAGCTCAACCCCGTCTGCTCCTTTGCCCCACCTCCTTCTCTTCCCTATCTCTCTACGCCCGTTTCCACTAGTGTATATATTCTACCAAAACGTCATATATTTAGGAACGGAGGGAATACTATCATTGAGACATTGACCAAGGAAGGACGACGCTTGGATGTACCTGGCAAGAACAGCAGCAGAGGTGGTTTGTCAACCACCGGCCGGCCGCACTCGACGGGGCAGAACCATCGAGGTGGCCCGCGATCATCCTTGGGCATGGCCCTCACTGCCTCTAGGTAATCCTTCATGGTGACGCTCCCGAACCCATCATCATACTCATACAGAGCCTCCAAACCGGTTTCTTCCGCTATCTTCTTGTTCCTCCTCCCTTTACTACTCTCCTGCTTCTTCTCCCAGTTCACTGCCTCGGCGGAGCTCGCGCGGAAGCCGAACCGGACATGCCGTCCAAGACAGCGGCTAACGGGGTTAACGTCAAAGGAGCGCAGAATCGTCTGTGCCTGTGGGGCAATGGACATGGCGAGAAGGTTGAACTTAGGCATAGTGGCATAGGGTTGTTTTTCAGGAACAGAGTCAGTAAATATATAGTGCTATAGAACAAAGCTTGTGAAGGGGAAAGGACGAGATAGACAGTCTACTCAATTTGATGGGAATGGATGCATAGGGAAGATCATCACTTTCTGTTGGCCCACGAAAGTCGGAAGTCCAACTCAGAAAACCTCCCAGTGGCAAAGCGCGCGCGTCGTGGATGCCCCGGGTCGACCGACAGGAAGGGCGCTCTCGACGGTGATGGTGAAGCTAACTCTGGCACAGCTACAGTCATGTCACACTCCTAGCAGTCCTAGGGCGTACTTACTCTGGTGCATGTCCTTTTAGAGTCTAGAACAAAATAATGGCCAGCTTGTTTCCTAACACGTTTTGCTAACTAGTTGTACTAGCTAGTAACTAGTACTACTGCTCAGTGAACAGCAAAAACGACAAATCTGACCTATGGATGAAAGGAATTCACAAACTGAACTGTCCGGAAAAAAACTTCACCCAGCTGACCCTTTTGTGTGGCGCCCGACAGTTAGGCGCCACAGTACACTCTGCAGCGCCTAACTCTTAGGCGCCACACATCTGGCCAGCGTGGCACCCCCGGGCCAGGCCCGACCCCACACCCAGCCGTGCAGCGGCTAGCCGACAGGCGCCACACATGATATGTGCAGCGCCTAACGGCTAGGCGCCACAGTTGTAATGTGCAGCGCCTAGTCATTAGGTGTTGCACATTCTGTTACATGTAGGCTGCCCCCCCCTCCCCCACCCCCTCACACACACACCCCACCTCTCTCCCCCTCTCAAATCCTTCCCCCAAATCTTGCAAATCTGAAGATTTTGTTCGTGGATTTCGAACCCAATCCCTCCCTCAAGGTAATCTCCTCCGATCCCCTCGTTTTCATCCAAAGAAATGCCCACCTTTGCTCATTTCTTGCTAGTTTGGGCAAACCCTAATTTTTGCATGGTTTTTGAAATTTGTATGGAAATATGAGATGTTTGTTTGCCAATTTGCTAGGTTTAGGCTTCTTACTATGCTAGGGTTAGGGTTATGGGTGTTGTTATGTTGGGGTTAGGGTTAGGGTTGTTAGTATGTTAGGGTTATGCTTATGGTTATTGTTAAGTGGGGGTTAGGGTTATTGTTTCATATCTATGTTAGGGCTTTCACTAGTAGAAAACAGACATTTCGTCCGCCCCTTTAGTCCCGGTTTGATTACGGCCCGGGACTAATGTGACCATTAGTCCCGGTTTGATTTCAGCATCATTAGTCCCTGTTCATTTGCTACCTATAGTCCCGGTTTGTGATACAAACCGGGACTAAAGGGGTGGTGGCAGGCTGGTGTCAGCTGGGGCCCCCACGAGCCCCTTTAGTCCCTGTTTGTATCACCAACCGGGACTAAAGGCCCGGTTTGTATCACCAACC
Organism: Elymus sibiricus; assembly: GCA_039707655.1. Lineage (NCBI taxonomy): Eukaryota > Viridiplantae > Streptophyta > Magnoliopsida > Poales > Poaceae > Elymus > Elymus sibiricus. The sequence continues at coordinate 470,799,123 of CM077666.1, forward strand.
GGGACTAAAGGCCCCCCCTTTAGTCTCGGTTGGAGATACCAACCGGGACTAGAAAAAAAATCAATTTTTTTTTTCAATTTTTTTTTTCAAATTTTTTTTTTCAAATTTTTTTCCCAGCCCTCTAGTCCCGGTTGGTGTCTTCAACCGGGACTAAAGGTCTATCTTTAGTCCCGGTTGGAGATACCAACCGGGACTAAAGGGGGGGCCCCTGCGAGCCCCTAAATCTTAGAAAAATCATAACTAAATCATTCTAATTCAGAAAAATACAAATAATATATCAAAATTTGCAGAAAAAAAAGATTTGTCCGAAGAAACAACAAGTTTTCCGTTTCGACAATTTTTTAAAATCACCAAATTCCAAAGGGAAAATAGAGTTTTTGGACGTTTTAGACGTTTTAGGGTTTAGGGGCTAGGGTTTAGATTTCTAAGTTTAGGGTTAGGTTTTAGGGTTTGAACCTTTATTTTACTGTTTATAATAGAGTTTCGGACGTTTTAAGTCCTAGGTTTAGGGTTTTCGGACATTTTAAGTCCCGGGTTTAGTGCTTTTCAATTTCAGGCTAATTTAGCTCAAAAAATCATTAAATCCATGAAGAAATAGCAAATGAAGTCAAAAAGGGTTGAAATTTAAGGATGTGGCTTTGAACGGTTCATATTGAATACACAAAAATTCTGGAGTTGAAATAAGATTAAAAAATTGAAATGTCTTTATAACAGCTGAGTTTTCGTCTAAAACCCTGTTACTTCGAAAGAGATGGTCCAGTTTGTACACAAAGTGCATCCAGTTTTTGCCATAACCCTCTCAACTTTTTAGCACAAGCTATTTGGGTGAAATGATGATACCATGCCAAGTTTCAACCTTTTCAGAGTTCATTTGTAGTGCTTTTCAATTTCGGCCTAATTTAGCTCAAAAAATCATTAAATACATGAAAAATAGCAAATGAAGTCAGAAAGGGTTGAAATTTGAGGATGTGGCTTTGAATGGTTCATATTGAACACACAAAAATTCTTCAGTTAATATAAGTTTAAAAAAATGAAATGTGGTCAAACTCTGGTCAAACAGTGGTCAAACTGTGGTCAAACTACTTATTCAATAAATATTAGTGTTACTAAATAATTATTGTTTTTTAGAATAATAGTTTCAAACTCAAACGGTGAAGCGTGTGACATCATGCTCATATTTTTCTGATAATAATGGATATATTATTTGTCGAATTTTGATTTACAGATTTAAAGATATTAATTATGCCATTTTAAATGAATAAATGGCAAAATAATAATAATAATATTATTACTTATTTTATTTTCATTGAAATTCAATATTATTATTACTTATTTTATTTTGACCTTTTTGTATTATTTTGGATTTTTTTTTTATTTTTTTGTTTTTTGATAATTTTTGATTTTTTTGAAATTTTTTCCTTTTTTTTGAATTTTTAAATTAATCATTGTTATTTGTTAATCATTGTTGTTTATTTTAATAATTGTTTGGTGTTCAAAAAATCAAATCATGTGACATCAAGACCTAAGGGTTAATAGGATTGATAGCTTACTATTGTCAGGAAAACAACAAGTGCAGACTTGGAAACTAGGGGAGATAAAACCTGAAAGTTAAGCGTGCTGGGGCTGGAGTAGTGAGAGGATGGGTGACCGGTCGGGAAGTTAGACGATTTGGAATGAGTGTGGAGCAGTGAGGAGGGGTGATTAGAGATTAAATTGTCAAATAATTCAAAGATTCGAAAATCAGAAAAAAATATATCAAAAAACAAATTCAAAAAAAAATTCAAGAAAAAAATTTTAAAAAAAAATATCAAAAAAATTTCCTTTAGTCCCGGTTGGTAACACCAACCGGGACTAAAGGTCCTGCATCCCCCGCCCCAGACAGCGCCACGTGGAGGGCCTTTAGTGCCGGGCCGTGTTGAACCGGGACTAAAGGGGGGGGGGGCTTTAGTCCCCACCCTTTAGTGCCGGTTCCTGAACCGGCACTAAAGGCCGTTTTAAACCGGGACTAAATCCCGTTTTTCCACTAGTGTTTGTATTTTGTGTAAATATTCGGATGAGTACTTATGGGATATATGTTATGTTGTGATGTTTTAATTGTTATAGTGATGGGAAGAACATGTGTTTATGTTCATCATGTGGACAAAGAGGCTTTTTTGAAAGGCAATATTGAGCCGGACTCGGATGAGCTTGACATGGTGTTTGAGAGTAGTCCTAGCTATGCCGATGTCTTGGAACAAGTGAGGAAAGATTTGAATTGGATGGACCCAAGTGAAATCGTTGAGTTGGAGGGAAGGCATAATGTTGGTTTTGGAATGCACATCCGTTGGAAGACCATGCGTGTGAACTCCGAGCAATGTTGGGTTGCATACAAGGAGACGGTTGCCGAATCTCTAGACAAGGCTCTTGAGTTATTTGCTACCAAGAAGGTTGAGTCTAGTTTGCATTTGGACTTGAACCGGAACGCCTCCCTGTTGGTTGCTACTAGTCCCCCACCCATGAACCAAGATGAAATGAGTGAACCTCCTTTGACCCAACAAGTTTGTCCAACATTGAGCCCGATTTCAAACAACCAAAATGAATCTTGGCAAGAGGAGAATGATGTGTACAAGGACGATGACAATGAAGTTGATATCCATGACAACAATGTGGGTGATCTCGACAAATATCATGTGCAAGAGACAATGGACCATTCCATCCCTTATTCCCGTGGCTATGCATCGGAGTCGGATGACGAAGGTCCCGATGAAGAAGTTGATGAGGAGGGGTTCACGGTGAAGGAGGCCGAAGCTTTTGAGAAGGTATTCGGGCGGGATCATTGGACACCATTGTTCAAGAATGTTAGTCTCGCGGATGAAGCCGTGGTGGACGGTGGCAAAGGTGTATGTCTTGGAGTTAGGCCATCTTCTCATCGCGATTTGGAAGACGGCAAGAACGGGATTTCTCCCGGCTCGAAATTCGGAACCTTCTTGGAATTGAAGATGTGGCTCGACAACTACTCGGTCACGCATTATCATCCACACAAGGTGGTTCACTCGGACATCAATGTGCGTTACACGGTTGCATGTGAGGCTCTGACGGATGTCCATGGATTGTGCGTGCAAGACCATGGAAATGAGGGCTCACTTGGCACGTAGTTAGTTGTGTACCAAGTCACATGTGCAGAGGCAAGAAGGTGGATGGCAAGATTGTGTCCCAAGACCATAGACAACTCACGTCCGAGTTCATCGCTTACAGGCTTTCCAACACAATATCCACACTTCCAATCATGAGCATTCAGAGTGTCATGGACCTTGTGAAAGCCATCTTTCATTACAAGGTGAAATACGGCAAGGCATGGAAGGCTAAGCAAGCCGCATTCAAGATGTTGTATGGTAATTGGGAGGAAGCATATAACCGAATCCTTAGGTTGTTATTAGCTATGGCCGCCACTAACCCGGGCATGGTTCATGTGGTCGAGCCTCATGGGCAAAAAACAACGATTCACGACGTAAGGACCGTGCGAGTATTTGGCCGTGCATTTTGGGCGTTCGAGCAATGCGTGAGGGCTTTCGAACACTGTCGGCCGGTCATCGCCGTTGATGGCACGTTCTTGACCGGACAATACAAGGGCACCTTGTTGGTTGCAATAGCAAGTGATGCCAATAACCGGTTGTTGCCTTTGGCTTTTGCTTTGGTTGAGCTGGAGAACAATGATAACTGGGAGTGGTTCTTGCGTCTTTTGAGAACCAAGGTATTACCGGCTCAAAGGGAAATTTGTGTCATATCGGATCGCCATCAAGGAATTCTTAACGCGGTGGACATTGACATTCCCGGGCATGCTCCGTTGCACCATCGATGGTGCATGAGGCACTTTTGTTCAAACTTCTATAGGGCATGTGGCCTTAAGGAGTTGGCCGATGATCTTCAAGATTGTTGTCTCGCTTTCTCCGACAAGCGGTTCGCCAACTTGTACAACAAATTGCTCACACACAAAAAACTTGATCCCGGGGGTCTTGACTTTCTCAATAGGAACATTCAAGAAAGGAATAAGTGGGCACGTGGTTTCGATGAAGATGGCCGGAGGTATGGTCAAATGACAAGCAACATGGCCGAATACTTCAATAGGGTGCTCAAGGGTGTACGTGCATTACCCGTGACGGCAATAGTTCAATACACATTTGACAAGATGAATGCGTACTTTCTGAAGCACTCAATGGAAACGGATAAGCAGATTGCGGGTGAGAACAAGAAGAAGTACAAGTACAAGTTCCCACCAAAGGTTGATGAATGGTTGGAATTTCAATCACGGAAGGCGGACTCCCAAGAAGCTATATTATACAACAACGACGATTGGTTGTTCAACGTGAAAGAGCCAGGAGGAACCACAAACGATGGCCGCCAACACGGAGGACGGGCTTTCAAGGTCTCCCTAACACGGTGTGATTGCTCTTGCCAGAGGCCATTGTTGCTTCATCTCCCATGCTCGCACTTGTATACCGCAGCTCGCGTTAGGAGTGTGGACGTCAATCACCTGCTCACCGTGAGGGAGTCCGAGTTCTCAATCATGACGGTTAAGAATACATGGGCTCCCCGATTTCACCCATACTTCGACCAATCACAATGGCCGGAGTACCATGGAGTTCAACTATGGCCCGATCCGGAATTGAAGTCGTTAAACGGGGAAGACGTAAGACAAAGCGTCTTAGAAGTGACATGGACGGATGGGCCGTGGTGGCGGTCGAGAATCGGGCAACGGCCAATTCCAAGAGCCTCGTGAGAGATCCCGTTGTGGTGACTGCAAAGGTGGGGGACACAACACAAGAACTTGTACCAAACCAAGAAAGAGATCAAAGAAAAATGCTGCAAGCACAATGCAACAAGGAGATACACAAGGTCCTAGCCAACGAGGGCCAAGCCAAGCAAATAGTAGTGAACATGGTCATACACAACAAGGGCCAAGCCAAGCAAGTGGTAGCCAACCAAGTGCTAGTCAACAAGTGCCAAACCAACCAAGTAGTAGCCAACAAGGGGCAAGCCAATGAGGAACTAGGCAACAAAGAGGGAGGCAACTAGGTCTTACAAGAGGCCGTGGTGGTGGTCTTGGACTTGGCGGTGGTAGAGGCCGTGATGGTAGACTTGGCCTTGGTGGTGGTCTCGGCCAAGGTGGTGGTAGAGGAATGTTTGGATACCTAGATGGACCTTTTCCGTACGTGGCTTACTACCTATTTTGTTGCAGTATACATGTTTTTCATACTTTGTTCTTGTCCTTACTAACTATTATCTTACAATTTACATGTTTTTTAATATGTTCTTCTTGTCCTTACTAACTATTATGTTCTAATTTTCATAGGTATGGCGTCTTCTCAACCCAACAAACCAACAATGAAGGGGGTGGAGGAGAAGGATGGGGAAGGTGAGATGGCGGGGTGGTGGGAGAAGGCTGCGAGGAAGCTGAGAGAGGAGGATGCAGCCGCACTAGAGAAGAAGAAGCAACATGAGTTCGAAGAGAAGATGAAGGAAAAAGAGAGAGGGATATTTGAGGAGATCACGAGGAGGGACAAGTTGAGGATTGCATGTGAGAAGGCAGCTGCGCAACGGCAAAAGGATTTTGAAGAAAAATGCAAGAAACTTTGGGCTTTTGAGAAGAAAAAGAAAGAGAGGGAGCATAAGCTATTCATAGAGAAGGTGGTTCATGAGTCTCATCTCATAAGGAAAAGGGAGGAGGAAGAAGAAGAGAAGAGGAAGAAGAAGAAGGGAAAGGGACCTTGCTCGACACAATAGAGCAATGTGACCTTGTTATCTTCTAAACTATGATCTTTGATTTGGTAGTGGACTATGACCTTGTTATCTTCTAAACTATGATCTTCGATTTGGTTGTGAACTAGTATGTGCTATGAACTCCTACATGTGTACCATCTATGTGTTTTGGACTCCTCCTCTATTTGAACTAGTATGTGCTATGGACTCCTCCATGTATACCACTCTATGTTCTCATTGTGTATGTGTGCTATGTGATTTGTGCTATATGATGTCAACCACAAAATGGTTCTATTTTAGTTCTTTCGAAAATCTGACATGCAACGCCTTGGTAAAACCATTCTGCTGCTCTAAGGGTAGTTTGTCCAGATGTGCAACGCCTTGGAGCTAGGCGCTGCACACAACTGTGCAGCGCCTAACGTGCAGGCGTTGCACTGTACAGTGCAGCGCCTAAGTCCTAGGCGCCACACCCACACTTAGCGAAATTTTTTGCCTCAGAACAGGCTGGAAACTTTCTGTTGCTCTCTGGATAGTTTGTCCAGATGTGCAACGCCTTGGAGCTAGGCGCTGCACAGTTGTAATGAAGTGATCAATGCATCAAATAGATGAATATGTGATATTGGCATACCTCTTGGGTGAGCACACCCTCATCATCCAGATGTGCTGTCGACGTAGTCTCATCCTTCAGATGAGCCCCATGGTCAGAAGTGGGATCTGATGCTGTAGCCGACCTAAACCGCTCTGGTTCTACATATTCAAGGTCACGACAACCGAGGAGGTTCGATAACCGCCTTAACCTTTCGCCCTGACGCTGTAACATGTACAAGTGAATGAGATATCCAACTTAGCAACATATGTAACATGGACAATTGAAAGAGATATGTACCTTGATGAATGCTCGAAGTGCACCTTCCCCATCGCTTTTTCCAACCGGGGTTGTCTCCAGAATAGACCGGCTTTCATCAGCTGTTTTTTTGATCTGGGTGCGCTGTGAACGGAAACGACATAAAGATGTTAGGCAAGCAAAGATGTGAATAGGGCCAACGGGAAAGCACAGAGGGGAAGTCTTTACCACAAAGTTCATCACTGGAGCAGAAGGGACTCGGGTCCCTTCCCTTACAAGTTTGTTGTACTCGTGCTGGGTTAGCTCATCAAACACGGTGGGATCTTCCAAAATCTCCTCATTATACGCCGGCTTGCATATCTCCACACGAGTACTTTCAAGATACTCACGAAGCTTGGATCCTTTACTTCGCTTAGCTTGCTAGTGGGCAGTACTCACGAAGCTTGGATCCTTTACTTCGCTTAGCTTGCTCCACACTAAGCGCGAACATGGTCACATACTTCTTGTGATGTTTGTCCCAGTCCTTGATCTTTCGCTGCTTTCTCCTATCCAACCTGCATTGTAAAAAACCAAACATTAGCACTATCAGAAAGGACCTGACGATGCTAAGTGCACAAGGTTCATTCTCTCTTACCTGTGTAGCGCTTTGTCTGTGTCCTCCCATTCCGGCGGGTGAGGCTGGAACAAACCAAACTGGCGGTACACACGATGTGGCATGTGAAGCTCAACCGCCCAGTTGCATATGAGTGGGCACCGCATAAGCCAAAGATGCCTATCCCTCAGGCACATCGGATTCAGGACGAAATCTCCTGCGATACCTAATCTATCCCCGGTGCCATACGGCTCCCATTCCACCTGGAACATAGCATATAACAAGGCAACATTGATGTCGAGTTTTCATAAAAGCATGAGAATGAGTGATGCAATGTCAATGTTACCTGCTCAGCCGTAATCGTGTCCAACTCGCTCGTGTACTGCTTATACATGAGAGTGACATCGTTCGTCATCTCAGATAACACATCCCACTTGTAAGCCCAAGTGGGGAGCCGTAGTGCATCGTCTTTGTCATCCCAGTCCTCGTAACTCATCTTCCTCGGGCGTCCAACCGGCAAGTGCTCCCAGCTCCATACCGAAAGTACGAGCATACAACCACCAATACATCCGTCCTTTGAGATCCTACAAGAGGCGTCGTCCAACTGCACATAAAAGAAAACATGGTTCACTTAAGAGGAAGATCGCATTGATAATGTAGCAATGAAGTGAAAACAAACAACTGACTACCTGTCTATATAAGTAAGCCAGTGCCGCCGAACCCCAACTCCATTTGCTATCGAAGACAGTCAACGCCTTCAGCCACATCCATGGAGCATTCTTGCCTGTGGCGTCAGCAAACAGAGTCCTGGAGATAACGTACCACATGTAGACACGAGCATATGTTTGGATCACTTCATCGGTAGCATCCTGAGGGCAATGCGCAAAGTGCCATGCAATCCAGGTGAAAGGAGCACTGGCTGCGACTCTTTCCTTCTTCTCTCCGTCTCGTACTTGAGGCTCTGGAGGAGACATACCGATAAGGGCCTCCATCTGCTGGCGCCACCCATCAGAATCAGTGCTCATACAGAGAGGATTCCCCTCGATAGGAAGACCGGCGGTCATAGAGATATCCTGGAGCGTCACGGTCATCTCCCCGGTTCGAAGATGGAAACTGTGTGTCTCCGTCCTCCACCGATCAACAAGCACGGTGATTGCAACAGCATTGAGGCTCGGCGTCGAACGGCTGACCAGCTGAATGAAAGGGAGGAGTCATGTCTCCCTGATGTACGGTGTGTACCGCTCATCATAGGGCATGCCATCACCGGAGACCCCGTGAGACCGAATCTTCAGAGGTTGAAGCACCTACAAATAAGCAAATCAGAATATTACATATGGGGCATGTGTGTTTGAAATAAACACAAAATTCAAAATACCAACTACTTTGATTATTACCTGCTGCTTCTCCGACATAAAGTAGGCCCGGTGTCGAGTGTCATAGTAATCATCGAGAAGCCAAACCATCCTACAAATTTCAAACAATAAACATACATGAGCTAACTACCATACTTCCTACGCAATATTTCAACAATCGGTAGAAACTAAAAGGAAAATTGAATACTAATACTAATGTAAGACATACAATCAAAGCATACCAACAATCATCACAAAACACATATGCATCCAAAACAATATAAGGTTCCATAATGGTTTCATCTCACTCATCTCAAAAACATCTCAACATGTAGGGTTCCGGAACGAAAGCATTCTTGTCAATACAAATCTAGAATTTCATCTCACTCATCTAAAAAAACATCAACACAAACATCTCAACATGTATAGGGTTCATCTCAACAATCTAGGTTTTCACTATGAAAACATATATTGTCAATACAAATCAACTAAACTAGGGTTACAAAATGATTACAAATCATCTACAAATCCTAGATCCCACAAATCTATTTCAAAATTTACATGCAAATTTCTAATCCAACCAAACAAGGGTTCCACAAATTTGAAATATACATAACATTTTCTCGATATAAAGAAGGGGATCGGAGGAGAATACCTTTTAGGATGGATTGGTGAAGAAATGCACGCAACAAATCGTCAGATTTGAAGATTTTGGGAGAGAGGATTGAGAGGGGGAGAGGAGGAAGCCGCCGCCGCGCTCTGTTCTGTAACTGGAATGGATGGGGTGGGGTGGGGGGAGGGCCAGCGCGTGGCCGTTACAAAATCACAGTGCAGCGCCTAAGAGCTAGGCGCTGCACATTACATGTGTGGCGCCTAGCTCCAAGGCGTTGCACTGCTCGGTGCGAGGCCCAGCTGTGCCACGCTGGCCAGACGTGCAGCGCCTGAGAGCTAGCCACTGCACAGTGAAGTGTGGCGCCTGGCTGTCGGGCGCCACACGAAAGGGTCAGCTGAGCGATTTTTTTTAAGACAGTTCAGTTTGTGAATTCTTTTCGTCCTCAGGCCAATTTTGTCGTTTTTGCCTCAGTGAACAAACTCAACAGAAGTACGCCAGCGTTCGTGTCGATCGCATGTCCGCTATCAATGTGCTCCGACGGTGCCGGCCGGTGGAGGGATCCCTACAGTTTTCCTTCTATTTGTCCAGCTGCCTTGATTGGTTAGCGACTGAACGGTGGCTAGTACCCGGAAGGACATGCATGAAATGCATGGCTGCAGTAGTCGTTCTGCGTCGTTTGCGCATCTCCGGGCGATGATACCAAAGTTTTAGCGCTAAGAAAATGACGTGACATCCTCACCGGCCGATGCAGCGGCGTTCTGTCCACCTCTGGCGGCATGGAGGAGTTCTGTTCGAATTCATCCTGTGCAACTCTTTGGATGGTTAAGCCGCAAAAAAAAAAAAAAAAAAAAAAAAAAACTCTTTTTTGAACACAGTATAGACGCAAGCACTCATATATACGCGCATACACTCACCCCTATGAACGCACACATGCACACCCTACCTCTATGAGCACCTCCGAGAGACTGAGCCGGCGTATCATCTTGAGATTTTACGAAATCACCGTAGGCGCCTCGTAGTCGACGGGAACGTCTCCTCCCACTGAACGCGCGTCGCCGGAAATCCTGAAATAAATCCAGAATAAATGCGAGCACCAGGACTTGAACCCTGATGGGCTGGGGATACCACTGTCCACCTAACCATCCAACCACAGGTTGGTTCACAAAAAAAAAAAAAAATCTTTGGATGGTTGCTTCCAATGCTAATCCACGGATGATGGTGCCCATGTTTCTATCATAGCGTACCCAAAAAACACGCTTACTCATGTCAACTTCCCTCTCAAAAAAATCAAACTTTCTTAAAATAATATAACCATGTACAGCCTGCACAAAAATAAGAAAATAAGAGTGCTACAGTTATACTATTTTACGAATATATTTTTCACGAATACAAAGCTTGCGTGTCTTGTCATTGATAGAAGAGAATAAAGAAAATACGAAGTAGGATACAATACACTACACAAACGCAATAAGGCGCAAGCATGGTGCCCGAGGCAGACGAAAAAGGGATGCTCAGCCCGAAGAGAGAACACACACAAAGCTAAACCCGCCTAGCCCGGCCTCCGGCCACATAAGGCAAGGAGACGTTGGGCTTAGGACACCCAGACCGCGTCACGACCAACACGAGGCATCACCTCCGAGTGGCCGTGACTCTAGACTCAACAGGATCAACGTACGCCCACCTAAAGCGCCAAGAGATCGGCGAGTGGGCTGCAGGACCCTGCCGGCCGGAAGCAGAAGCCAAGGGAGAAGTACCGACGAGGACGAAAATAGCGCCCAGGATGCCCACGCCTTGAGAGGCAGCCCAAACCGATGCGACGTTCCCATATCCCGAGGACTTTTAGTGAACAAGACAACACCTTTGAGAAGGGGAACGGCGTCATGGCGTCGTCTGCAATCTAGCGATTACAAGCATCTAAGAGCTCTCCCGCGACAGCTTGGATACGAGGCAACCAGCTTGGAATCGCTCCATTTAAGAGGAGCAAGCTGCCTGAAGGTGTTGGAGGACCTCCCATTCCTCTCTCAGATGCTTGTAATCGCTCGAGGCGAAGTCCTGGAGAGGCTTTCAAACTTTCATAAACTGAGAGAGCTCTATGTCTGGTTCTCCAAACTTAAACATGAAGTTTGTTGAGGGGTTGCGTTCGCAGCAGCTATACATGGCTGGATGCAGGACATATCTGCCCTGCGGGTAGCAGGGCTTCAGGTCCAAGAGCAGCACAGAACATGTTTACACGTGGCCTAGAGAGTGAGAAGACACCTAACTAGATGGGAACGGAGACACGAGGTACAAACACTGGTTAAACATTTAATTTTCTTATTTGTTCTGTGTCGTGCCTTGTTCGATCGGGCATCTAGTGCTCTGCTCTGCCTACATTCACTATTTTCTTACATAACTACCATTTCATGGCCCTCAGGTTGAAATTAAATTTCTGTACTTTCTATTACTAGCATAAGCATGTCTTTGATAAATTTGGCACGGAATTCACAAATATGGAAACAAGGACCAAGGGTGAGACCTTACAGTTATACATCAGAGTTAGATGGCCGCTCCATCAAGTAGACTGCAAGTAAAATCGTTGTTTAGCAGCTCTATTTTGTCAGGTAACAGCACTCAGTTGAAGGGGTGCAAAGCTCCGATCAGGGCCATAGAAATGAGGAAAGTAGTTACAACCATCAGTTGCCTCATAAATTAAGCCATCTACAATCTAAGATACACAGGAATAGTAAATTTTACATGTAATGTCTTCGTATCAATAGGTGGCAATTTTATGCATGTGTCCTAACACATGTATAGAAGTAATACACATAACACTAAACCACAGTAAATTTAGATTTAAAGATAGATAATTAGACATGCAAAAAATTGGCAATTTTATGAATGTATCCTAACACATCTGCAATCTAAGATTTGGGAACTTTCTCAATACACATACAAACTGATAGGAGAAGAAATAAAACGGATGTTTAAAGATCAATACCTTGGAAGTGTCAATTTGTAGCAGGTATAGATCATTTTGCTCACGGAAATAATTCTTTACCGTCATCTTCACCTACACCAAGCCAAGGATTAAATAAACTTGGCTTTGAGAAGGACACACGCACATATACACAAGAAAAAAAAGGATGAATGCATATGATTCATATTTTCTGAAAAAAGAAAAGACTCCAGATCAAGTCATACCAACGAAATAACAGGGATGATATGCACAATTTAAAATTTGATATAGTCTCCTGAAACAGGCATAAGACTGATTCAATTGAAGATGGTACAGTAGAAGTCAGTGCTCAAGAAACATATTGCAAAGTATGTGCATAAACATGTCTGTCCCTTTTCACGAAAACACAGCCTAAGAACGCATCATTTTCAATTTTAATTTCTCAATAGAAGAAATTTGCTGAATTTGATTTTCTTTTGGTATAATATGTTGTAATATGAGTGTTCTTTTCAATAGCATTGATCTACATCTGGTTCCATGAATCATTCTTCAATAGCTTGCTAGTATATTACAACTTACTCGGCAGTACCAAGTACCAACCTAAACAAACTGAAAGATTCAATCAGAACAGCCATCTAGTATTGATTATTGGGCATAATCAGAGCAACAAAATCCATGGTCACGCCCTAAGCCCAAATCAAGCAATACAGGAAGAAACCTACTGAGAAATCAAAGATAATCTATGCTAGAATCTGACAACCCGAGAGATCTGGAGAGAGGGCGGTACCTGACCGAGGTCGCTGAGGTGGAAGCAGCTGGTGGAGCGGTCGAGGTCGCCGCCGAGCTTCCCGCCGATGCGCTGAAGCTCCGCCCACTCATCCCCCGTGCTGATCCGGTACAAACACTGGCGGCAGCGGCGGCGGCGTTGCCATTGCGGGGGCCCGCTAAGAGCATCTCTAGCAGACCCCTTGTCGCACGGACCTTTAAAATGAGTACAAAGGCCGCGAAAAACGTGTTTTTAGGGCTGACGCGGGCAGAATATTCTGTTTTACAGTTCGGCTTTGCGGGGTCTATTCCGCCGCAGCCCACGTCAGCCCTCAAACGAAAAAACAAAGTAGACAATTTCACCGCAATTCCGATAATTGACTACAAATTCAAACAATCATCCATGACCCAAAAGAACCTCATGCAAAAGCCACCACCATCTCCATGTCCATCATCATCATCATCACTAAGCCACCACCGGCACCGAAACCACCACCCATCGCCGCTTGCCTCCTTCTCTCCAAGATCTCCCTCCTTGCAATATCATGACATTCTTTGGTGATGTCGTCCATTTCATTGCGGTTCATCGTCATGATCTTGTTTTCCTCTTGAAGAAGCTTGGCCAAGGCCTTGTTCTCCTCGGCAAGGGCTTTTCTCTCCTCAATGACGGCCTTGTGCAACCCCTCTTCCTTGAGTAATTGCCACTTTTCTTGCTTTTCTTGTGCCTTCTTGTCGGCCAACTCCTTCTTTGCCTCTAATGTCTTGGCCACCATCAACTCATTTGATTGCACCATGGCATCTATTTTGTCCCGCAAGCTTGATGCCTCCGCTTCCCTCTTGATCTTGTCCTTGACCTTCTTGTTTTCATCGGGCTTGTTCTTGATTTTTGGGCCATCATCATCTTCATCATCATCATCCAACTTGGTGAGTGAACCTCTCTTCGGTGGGGATTCTTTGTCAATCAACTTCCACTTCTCGCTATTTTGAAGCAATTCCCAACAATGCTCTAGTGTAAATGACTTGTCATTGGAAGCTGTCATGTCCTTGTACCTTTCTTGCGCAATTTTGGGTTACAAAATGAAACCAATGTCAAAGTATGTCACACGCAAGCACTCACATAATCAATTGCACTACAAAATGAAAACAAACTCACATAATCGGCTTCAACGGTACCAGTTGGAGTTGCATTGCGAACTTGCTCCAAGCAACCACTCCAACGGCTACAAATCGACTTGATCACATTCCAACGACCTTGGAGTGACCTATAGGTGCGTGGCGTCCTCGAGGGATACTTTGCCATCATTCAGAAGAATTGGTCCTCTATCCTTTGCCAATACCGTTTGGCGGTTTGGTCAGTGCCGGTGCACGCATCAAGAGACACAGATTCCCAAGCCTTGATCAAGACTCCATTTTCCAATTGAGTGTAGTTCTTCGATCTCGCACGCACTTTTGCTTGCGCTTGGTCGAACACATCCTCCCCAATCACCTCCACCTCATCTTCTTCCTCACCGTGACCGTGCACACCACCATCCATCTCATTATAGCCGTAATCACCGATCATGTCTTGATCAATGTCGATGGCGTTGTCGTCCAACATGTGCACAAACTCGGCATGCGCATCAGGCAAATCGGCGCTACAAATTCGCTCCACAAGTCACGAACAATCGCAATGGCGAAAAGTAAAAACAACAAGAAAATCAAAGTTTCATACCTTGCGCCCATTCCGTCGAACACCTCGGGGGCGGCGGCAGCAGCGTCGTCGACGGGCGTCCTCGGGTGAGCTCTTGGGGTGGCGATCGAAGGAGGTGGTGGCGCGGTAGTCGCAGTACCTTTTGTGGCCGCCTTCTTGCGTTTCACCACCGCCACCTTGCGCGTCTTCACCGACGGGGTGGGGACGCCCTGCACCGGATTCGCAGCGGAGGCGGCGGCGGGCTGGTGTGCCTTCCCGGCGGCGGCTGCGGGAGCGCCGCTCTGGACGACGACATTGCCCTGGCGCTTGCGGGGATTTGCGGTGGAGGCTTGAACGGCGACGGGCGCCACACCGCCGGTGACGAGATTTGCTTGAGGAGTTGGCGCGTCCATGACTTCCACGGTGAGGGGCGACGGCTGGGAAGCGTCCATGGCAGCACTACACAACCGGGGAAGGTTGTCCGGACCGGGCGGAGGAAGATCAATGGCGGCGGAGGAAAGGGAGAGCGGGAACTGACGCGCGAAAATGTCCCTCCCGCCAAATCTCGCTAGCGATAGGGGTCACGCTCGGGTCGGCCTCCCGCCCCGTGTTTCTAAGGGTTGAGGGGGAGAATTTGCCGCGCCCCGCAAAATTTTTTAAGGGCCGCGGTCCGATACGCTGTCTGTTCGGGCCATTTTTTTCACGCAAAACTGTAAACCGGCGATTATTTTGCAGTTCGACACGATACAAGGGGTCTGCTAGAGATGCTCTAAGAAGTGTGTTGTCAAACGTGCAACGAGCTTGGTAGACAAGTGGGACGGAAGTGTCTTGGCTAAAGCGGAGGAATACCAAACGAACGTCACCGGCGATGCCCGTAGTCGTTCTCCTCCGCCATCTCCGCCTCCGACTACGCCGTGCTCCTGCAGTCCTGCTCAACTCCCACTCCGCCCCGTCAGCCTTCTCCTTCAACGTCGCCCTGCGCTTCTTCGCCGCCTCCAACTCTCCCTCCTAATGCTCTGCTCCGCGCTCCGCCCGGTGCCTACGCTCTCCCTTTGCTCCTCCTCGCCGCAGCCGGTGCCCGCGCCCACCTTCGCCGTCTCTGCGCACGCGCTCCTTCAGAAGCTGGGGCTGCAGGACCACACCGTCCATTCCCTCATCACCATGTACTCCAACCTTGGCTGTCCCCGCGCCGATCGCAAGGTGTTCGACGGAATTCCCCAACGGGACATTGTCTCTCGGAACTCCATGATAAAAGCGTAGTATGAGCGGGCGGGGATGACAATGACGTGGCGCGGATGTTTCGTGCAATGGTTGCCGAGCATGCGATAGTACTCAACGCGGTGATGGTGGCAGTCGTTTGGTCGGTGGTTGGAGGACTAGGTGAAATGTGCGGGCATTGAGGTGGGATCGCTCGTCGGCTCAGCTCTCATTGGGATGTATGAGAAGTGCGGAGAGATGGCGGAGTCTCGGAGAGTGTTCGATAGCATCACCGACAGGATACCATCGCTTGGAATGCTATGATCACCGGGCAAGTATCGATGGATCCACTTCGGTTCTCATTTCGAAATACTCTTTGATGAATGTAAGTAATCTTATCTGGCCTGATCATTTGTGTGCGGTGTGTATGATGATGCAGGTACGTGCAGAACGGCATGTCAAAGGAAGCCATTTCCTTGTTTCACAGCATGCGACAAGCAGGGGCGCGTCCAGATAAGATAACCCTGGTTAGGGTGCTCTCGGTCTATGCTGCAGTTGGAGCTCTGGAGGTAGGCACTGAACTCGACAGCTATGCCTCGAAAAGAGGCTTCTACATTGGGACTGCTTTGGTGGATATGCACTCGAAGTGTGGAAATCTCACCAGAGCCATACAAGCGTTTGGGAAATTGCCGTGCAAGAATGAAGCCTCATGGAACGCCTTGATTTGTGGTCTTGCCTTTAATGGGCGAGGCCATGAAGCTATTCGCCAGTTTGAACTGATGAGAAATGAGGAAGGGCTCTGGCCGGATGACATCACTTTCATAGGAGTACTTTCTGCTTGTGTGCATGCAAGGTTGCTGAAAGACGGCCGGCGTTGGTTCAATTCCCTGATATCCGAGTTCCAAATCGTTCCCAAGGTCGAGCACTACTCCTGCATGGTTGATTTATTGGCACATGCCGGACATTTGGAAGAAGCATGTGATTTCACCGAGAAGATCCCTGGTAAGGCAGACGCGGTGATGTTGGGGGGCTTTGCTTGCCGCTTGTCAGAAATGCAAAAATGTTGAGGTCGGTGCTAGGGTGATCAACAGGATCATGCTGCGGGAGCCCTCAAACTTGTGGAACTATGTGGTTTCATCCAAGATATATGCAAGCTCAGATAGATTTGATGAATCTGCATGGATGAGAGGGCTGATGAGAGAGAGTGGTGTCAGCAAAATTCCAGGTTGCAGCTGGATTGAGGTTAGCGGCAGAGTTCTTGAGTACTATGCAGGGGAAAACCACAGCATGGTGCAGAGGATATGTGCCAACTCCTCGGAATTCTTGTTGATGAGATGAGACTGGAGGGATATGTTCCAAATCTTGATCTGTTTTTTTAACACAACCAGATGCAGATCAACTTCAGTATTGCAGTCTTACTGAAATTTGCTTTCTAGGTTGGTATTCATGCTGTCATGCATGAAAGAAAGGAGGTGGGCGACTGTTGTTTTTTCTCAGAGGAGCAGAAACATCACCTGAAATGCTTAATATAAATGTTGGATGTCCAAGATGGAACATTGCTTTGCATTCGTTCTCTATGACTGGATACCAAGATCGAAACAGGTCTGTTTTGAATCACCCATCAACAAAGATCTTTGAGTTATGGCAGCATGCTTACTTGCTTAGTAATGTGCAAAGATTGGCTGCTTCAGCTGCTGGTTGAGCATAAGGACTCTGGCCTAAAAGAAAAACGAATTGGCACCTGCCTAATGTTGGAATTTTGGGGATAATAGGATTCCAGGTGGAGTGGAGATGGGATCCAGAGGAGCTACATTTGCTCCAAGTCAGCATTCTAGTACTCCCTCTGATCCATATTAATTGTCGCTGATTTAGTAAAGTTACTAAATCAGCGACAATTAATATGGATCAGAGGGAGTACTAGAATTTTCTTTTGGGTAAATTCTTCAGGTAAGAATGGTGGCGTTACTGTTTTATTCCCCTTGATATTCTTTGTAGATTGTAAACTTATCTTTGAAAGTTGTTGCCGAGGTCAGGAGCTGGGATATTCTTACTGTGAGTATCATCTTGCATCGGTGACTATGAACAATCAATTCTTCAAAGAATGGATCTCGACAGAACTCTTTCAATCAACAAATACTTGAAGGGATAAATGAAAGAATGAAGGTATAATTTTGGGGTATATCCTACTTAGTATCCTACGCAATATATCCATTTACCACTCTAACAATCCTGTACAACCATCAACTACTGAGCATACGTATGCCTAACGATTTCTGTGCTATAGATCCATCGATCGATCTATCCTACTGGAAAACCCTGCGGTTGCTTCATCAGTTCCTGGCCTCGTTCGTGCCACCGCTCGGGGCGGACGGCGGAGTCGGGGCCCTCAGCAGCATGGCGAGCAGAAGCGGCGCGTACTTGTCGACGACCGCCTGGTCCTTCACCTCGCTGGACCCGTCGCCGGCCGGCCGGAGCGGACGCGCGGCGGAGGCTTCTCGCAGGCTGACGAGCAGGAGAAGCAGCACAAGGCATGTGGCCACGCGGCTACTTCGGGCGCTGGAAGAAGAAGCCATTAGTTGTTTCGCGAGGGACGAAGACGAGAGGACCGATGCAAGGAACTTTCCGGTGAGCTGAGGCCTGAGATGCTGAGCAACGAGAGATCTTTCTTGGAGAAGAAAGGGAGATGGTCTGCCTTTTGTGTTTATCTGTGTTGGGTGTGGAGCTGCTCATATATAGTGATCAAGTGATGGGTGGAGGTGAGTGTTGAGTGGAAGGGGTCAAAGAGGAGAGAGGCTGAGTGAGGTGGAAGGAAGGGGCTGGGAATGTTCTCATAAGAGAGGATGACTCTGCTTCTTCTGCTCTGCTCTGGTGGAAATCTAGACTTGATTGAGAGCAGGGGCTGCGTTCATTTGGGCCGGCGCCAACGTTGAAAAGATGGGTGGGATCCATATAAACTTGTACAGGTATCTGTTTATCTTTTGATGAAAGCAACTCATCCGGTCCATTAATTAGTTGAGCTTTGGTTAAGTTTAGACTCGAGACTAACTGTGGCATCGTAGGCAGGGCAGCGGTGGACTACTCTTTTTTTTTTTTTTTTTTTTTTTTTGCGGGTGGACTACTTCAGGAGTGCTGGCGCAACAGGAAAAAATTGTGGAAACGGCCGGCCGGCCGGCTGAAGGGAAGGGTCGGTCGGTGGTATGGGCGCGGACCGGCGACTGCGACTTTTGAGTGCCGAGGGTCGTTGGACGCGTTCCTTCCATGCTATACCTCCGACTCCGAGTCCCGTCCGATGGAGGGAGCAGGTGGAAAACGCGGCTCCGCTGCGCTCCCGTTCGTGGGTGGCTCACCGCGCATTTCGTCAAACGCACCGCGTGCGTGCGTAGGTACGTACGTCGGTGAGACGACGGGGCTGCCAAGTGAACACGCCATATCTCTTCTTGCTCACTCGGTGCTCGCACTCTCAACTGAAGCTGCGTCGTCCGGAAAAGAAAGATGATCCTTTTGTCCATTCATTTTTCTTCTTCTTTCGAGTACGCAAAGCTTGTAGGACCCGTCGAGACGGAGGCAGAAGCAATTGGGGAGCACTGGCGAAGTCGTACATAGCCCCGGATGCCCGCACCTTGAGAAGCAGCTCGAACCAACACGATAACCAACATCTCCAATCCAACATGGGGGACGCCGTGAGCGAACAACACATCACCTTCAAGAAGGGGAATGACGCCGAGACACCGTCGACATCCGATCTGTAGAAGCGGATCTAGGATTCTCCCTGTGCTTGAAGAGGGGCATAGATAAAAGCCATGACAGCGCCCCCAAGATGCAGACGGCCTGGTGTCAACCTGTCTTGAGTCTGAGCAATCCCAAAGCCGCTGAATCAGGATCCGGAGATGAGGAGATCAAGTCGCTGGTCGGAACCACCACCGCAAAAAAGGGGAGGCGCGCCCGCTGCCGGCCACGCGAGCTACGGATCTAGCGGAAGGATGGTGCTTTGAGACGGACGGGGTTGAGGAAGGGCATGCAGAGAGAGCCGGCGTAGGGGATGTGACGGTGGTTGTCGACTCGGGCGAGCCAGGATCTAAAGGGGAACGCAGATCTGAGTCGCCAACAAGCCGAAGAAGTTGGAGGGGACGTAGCTCGCGGAGTGCATCGGGGTCGGAGCCGCACTATCGAAGGACACCGACCAACCATGACACTGGAGAGGGCACAGGTCTAAGGCCACCGGGGCCGGAGCGCACTCGAAAGAGGACTGCCGAGGGGCCTCGCATGCCTGTCACACCTCTCAGCTGGCGCGTATGGCAACCACCAGGACCTAGCCAAGGCCACTGACCCGGATCCGTCCCCGCAACTCGAGGATGGATGCCGCAGTGTCAAAAGGCGACCCGAGACAGCCGACGAGGTTCCCTGCCACCACCTTCCCAGGAGTTGGCGCGGGCTTCTCCGGCCTCTCCTCCGGCGGCGGCGAGACGAGAGGGAGAGAGTAGGGTGCCTCCATGTAGCATTGCAAAACATGTTTAATCGTGTTTCATCAAAAACGAACTGTACACTGAAATGCCCAAAAGGCCCCTCAAGCAACGAACGACCGTCGATGTGGATCCTCCGCGTCCAACAGAAGGTCGCCGTGGTCACCGTCATGCATGGACAAAAAATTCGAAACAGGCTTTCGCCCCGAAAATACAAAGGTGAACATGGGTGCGCGCGCACCCACGTGAATAGTAAATTCATAAAAAATACTAGAAAAAATTAAAATTTTCTGAAATTTCGCGGTATGAAACTTAGTCGATCATTCTACTCACGTGTGAAGTTTCATGATATATTGACACCCATGGTATTCTTAGTGAAGAAAATACAAATGCGACCATACTATTCATTAAACAGTGTTCTTTAATATAGCTTCGATTTTGTCATTTTTGCCCAGATTACCACGAATGTGATTTCTTCATGAAACTTCATATGCGAGTATACCGGTTGACTATGTATATTACAAAAATAAATTCAGATTTTTTTGATTTTTTCTAGCATTTTTTTGAATTTACTATTCATAAAGGGTGCGCGCGCACCCATGTTCACCAAATCCGCGTCCGCTTTCGCTCCCACTATATTAATATAGCAACCATTCGATACAACTGTGTGCTGGGGCAAACAGCACAATCAAGCCCAAAAGAAAAAACAAAAGAAAACAAGAGAAACAAATGCCAACAGCGCCAGATCAACGAAAGCGACGAGTTCCCGCAACCGCTGCGCCCTCCAGAGGATTCCCACCACGCTCCTATGCTTACGAATTGCCGTGTACCAAGCAACACCTTCAAGAAGGACAAGCAACACCTTCAAGAAGGACTGCGACGACGATGACGCTGCTGTTCAGACTGATCCTAGGATTTCTCCCGGTACACGCACTACTAGGGAAAACCCTAGTAGTAGCGCGGGGTTTTTTCCTAGCAGTAGCGCGGGCGCCCGCGCTACTGCTAGGGCGCTACAGCTAAACTTTAGCAGTAGCGCTGGTGTGACACGCGCTACTACTAAATCAGTTAACAGTAGCGTCCTTCTGTACCAGCGCTACTGCTAAGTAGTACCAGCGTGGGCTTTACCCCGCGCTACTATTATTCATCTGCATTTCATTTCTTTTATTTTATACTGTATTTATACATCGTTATACAAATTTTGATATAGTAGCAATTAAGAGATTGTTATATCATTATGATCATGATGAGTTATTATATCATTCGGATCCTACTAATCCAACTTTTGGTCACTTTGGATCCATCCACATGAATCTAATCCACGTTTTTTCCACCCAATGATATAATAACTCATCATGATTATAATAACTCATCATCATCATCGTATTCATATAAGAACTAGCTCATCATTCTAGCACAATGTAGCACATAACTCATCATCATCATCATGATAACAACTCATCATCATAGTCATATAGGAACTAGCTCATCATTCTAGCACAATGTGTAGCACATAACTCATCATCATCATCATGATAACAACTCATAATCATCATCATAGTCATAACCAACACTAGCTAATTGTTCTTAGCACATGATGAGTACGTACTACCTAAGACCTGCTACTCTCTCGAAGGTAAAATAGCATAAAACAGGTAAACCCCTGAATCTCCATTATGGAGAATACAGATCTCTGTCTCCCATTTGTGGGTTGCGCTTGATGTTGCCCCCAAGTAGTTCCCTGCGATCATTCAGAACTTTTCTCCAGTCTTTGATTGTGAGGACTTCATCTCTTCGACAAATCGTGTATGCACTGCGGTGACACGTAGGCCAACTTGGCCGTAAGCTAATAATGTTCATGTCACCTTTCATATGCATAAGACGAGGCACACAATCCGCCGGGAGTTTCTGTTGAAGAACATCATAATAACATACTTAGCAAAATGTAGTTTAGCTTAAGAAGAATGTATGCAAAAAATGCACTGGTGACATAATAGGAAAAATCTTACCATGATATCTCGATGGATGTTACCGTAGTTCAACACGTGGACTAGTGGCACGTATTGATCATAACTTGGAGGAATAAAACGACTCGTCTTAAAAGTCTCAACATCATTAATCCATGAAACAAAATGATTTATCTTCTCGCAATTTACTTCAGACCGGTAAGTGTAGTAGGTTTTGTCTACTACGTTCCGTACATTTCTTGAAGAATGGAAATAAGCTGTCAGCTATTTTTAAATAAACAATATAAATTACTTAATAAATATGTTTGAGAAACTCACATAGAGGTAGAACTGGAAGCGTATCAACATCGACCCAAATGTCGATATTATCTTCGATGTCATCTTCAGGACGAATATCGAAGGTGACATGCATACCCTCCTGAAAACCATACGCCTTGCATAGTGCTATCCAATTCGAGCAACCAAAATGGGAGTAGGTCACCGCATTGTATAGCTTTATGGTAAAAGCGTAACCATGTTGGGTCCTGAGGTGAACTCTCTTTGTCTCCTTATTCTCATGATCTTTGAAATCCAGCTTCTCCAAGACATAACGTCTTGCATGGCAGGGGATGCACTAGTTGAATTATAAAAAATGGAAAATACACGTTGAATAAGCAGAAGTCATGCTTAATTACGAAAAAAGACTTGTCGTCGTTGCGTACCGTACAAAAATCAAAGGTCTCGTCGAGCTTAATACTGAAGCGCCGACCGTCTTCCAGGTGAGGCCTGTCGCACAGACCCCGGTCGTCGCCGCAATAGTCATACTCAGGGATCCTATCGTCGTCAGACATTTCCTATGTTCATAATTCAAAGATTAAAAATCGATCGACGGCAATTATCAGGAAACTCAACACACAGATCACTATTCAGCACGGGTTGACTTTTGGTCCATCGAGTCTTCCTTGCTACACTCTCATCTTACATGGTGTATATGGTGGGCACTCCCTCTCTGATATTGCGATCGTCGGTGATGGTCGCTCCTCCCTTCGTTCCCGAGTGCATTACACCAAAATGTCTAGCACACGGAAACAAAGGAGAAGCGACCCCCACGACAATAGTCGGGATTCTTTCTCTCTGATATTTAGACAGTATATGGTGGACACTCCCTCATCACAGATATTTCGACCGTCGGTGATGGTCGCTTCCCCTCCTTCTCTCGTGCATTACCAAGGTATATCACAAGAAGAAGGAGAGAAAATGACCCACACGACAACAGTCGGCATCCTTCCTTCAAGAACAGACTGAAAGTCACTCAAGGAGCATCGACAGACTGAAAGCTAACCCGTTACATATATGGAGCAATGACATAAAAAATGGCCTATGTTCTGCCGGAATGTTGATTAATTCCCGTTCCGGCAAATCACGGGCACTCGATGTTTCCTACTTTCTAGCACAAGTCATGCCAAAATTCACGAAAAATTTCGGCATGACCTTTGCTAAAATAGGACATATCGAGCGCCTGAAATTTGCCGGAACGGAAATGAATCAACATTCCGGCAAAACATAGGCCACTCGGAGGTGTTCCCTGCAAAATGCTACACATGTCCATATATAGGGACAACCAATACATGTCCAAATATCATCATCGACATGTCCGAGGAGCAGAGACTTTTAGCTCACCGACTCGGCTGTAGAGGAAGCTCCGACGACGATCACTCCATGGAGACACAACACTATAAAGCCTGCATATTCCATCGAGTGAAAATGTTAGATCATCAAATGTCATATAGCATTCTTTGATGACAAAATCATAGTGACATAAAAATAATTAAATTGTCCAATACTTTTCTATATTGAAAAAAATAATTACTAAAAATTTCTATACCTAATTTTTTTACTAAAAATTTTATACCTAAACTTTTTTACTAAAAATTTCTGTTAGTAATTTGATACCTAAAAATTTCTATTACTAAGTACCTACATTTTCTATTCTACTCAAAAGACCTACATTTACTAAAAAAAATATGTTCTATTCAAAATACCTACATTTACTAAAAATTTCTCATATAGCATTCCAATACATTTCTATACCTAAAATTTTTCTATTCTATTCAAAAGACCTACATTTACTAAATACTTAAAGGTATTTGGTTCAAAAGACCTAGGAGTGAGGAGGAGGAGGGAGGAGTGAGCAGGAGGAGGAGTGAGGAGGGCAGTGGGAGGAGGGAGGAGGGAAGTGGGAGGAGGGAGGAGGGCGGTCGGAGGAGGAGGAAGGAGGGCGTCGGGCGGCGGGAGGAGGGAGGAGAGAGGAGGGCGGCGAGAGGATGAGGGAGGGAGGGAGGCAGATACCTCGGGGGCGACGGCTGCAGCGGGCGACGGCGGCGGCAGAGAGAGCGAGCGCGATAGTGTGAGGGGAGAGTGAGGAAGAGAGGAAACGAGCGCACGCGGTGTGGATAAGGTGCCCATAGTAGGAGCGCGGGTAGGGAACCCGCGCTGCTACTAAGCTCACTATCTGTAGCGCGGGTTGGAATCACACACTACTGCTAAGCGGTGCCTGGGAGCCGGGTCCGTGTATAAACAGTAGTAGCGTCGGTACTAAAGACCGCGCTACTGCTACGTTGTTAGTAGCAGCGCGTGTTACGCGCCCCCGCTGCTACTGTTGCCCGCCCCGGGGGATATGGTGGGGCTCACCTAGCAGCAGCGCGTGAAAGTAAGCCCGCGCTGCTGCTATCAGTATACCTGTAGCGTCCGTTTCCACCCCGCGCTGCTGCTATATACCAGTAGCACCGGCACTCTACCCCTCGCTGCTGCTAAGAGTCTACCTGTAGGGTTTTCCCTAGTAGTGACGGAGGGGAGTGGGGAAGGGGTACACCCGATGCCCTTCAAGAAGGGAGGCGGCGCCCACAGGTGTCACCGCGTCGGTGCCGGCAAGAACCAACAGGGATTTCTCCCGACCCCCACACAACAACAACCCAGGACCAACCATCGGCTCCACCACGCTTGCCGCCCACCAACATGCGCCAACACAGTCTTGAAGTCCTCATCGACGTCTCACCATGGCAAACGCTGTGAGGCCGGCCGGACCAAGACGAAACAACCGTAGACAGGGGACGGCAGTACCGCAGCCACGTGGGAGGGAAAAACCTCCACCGGCTCAAGCAGTAGCAGACCGGGCGTAGCAGCAGGAGCACACCAGGCCAACTGCCCGGCCAGACCCAGATCGGGCGCGTGAAGCTCCCGCCGCCGCACTGCAGCAGACACGGCGCCGTAGCCGCCGCCCCCATCGTGAGCCGCTCGTCAATCTAACAGGAGGTGACACGCCGGAGCCCAACCCGGCCCACCCTGACCCAGATCGGGCCCAGATCTGGGCCTGCAGGGCGCCATCGGCCAGGTCCCGCACGGAGCTACCACCGCCACCAAGTGGCCTCGCCGCCACCCAGGCCTTCGCCGGAGCGCCGCCGGCCGAGCTACACCGCCGCCAGGCTTCGCCTTCCAGGCCGAGCACCCGCGATGGGGAAGGTTCCAGGGCGCCCGCCGACGCCCGCACATCTGAAGCCGTCCACGCGACCACTAGGAGCCAGGAGCCACCGCCGCCAGCCACCAGTGCCGCGCCGCCGTGCCCTTCGCCAGCACCATGCCGCCGCTCGGGGAGCCGGTCCCACGCCTAGCCCTAACGAGCGCAGAGGAGAAGCCGCCCCGCTGATACGTCTCCGCCGTATCTACTTTTCCAAACACTTTTGTTCTTGTTTTGGCCCCTAATTTGCATGATTTGAATGGAACTAACCCGGACTGACGCTGTTTTCAGCAGAATTGCCATGGTGTTGTTTTTGTGCAGAAAATCAAAGTTCTTGGAATTGGATGAAACTTTTTGGAGATTTTTCATGGAATATATAAAAAATACTGGCACCAAGACCCACTGGAGGGGGCACCCAGTGCCCACAAGGCACCAGGGCGCGCCACCCCCCCTGGCGCGCCCTGGTACCTCGTGGGGCCCACGTGGCTCCGTCTGACCTAATTCCAACGCTATAGATTCAGTTTCCAGAAGAAAAAAAATAAGAAAGGAAGTTTTATTGCGTTTCACGATACGGAGCCGCCGCCACCTCCTTTTCTTCATCGGGAGGCCAGATCTGGAGTCCGTTTGGGGCTCCGGAGAGGGGGATCTTCCGGCATTGTCATCATCAACCATCCTTCATCACCAATTTCATGATGCTCACTGCCGGGAGTGAGTAATTCCTTCGTAGGCTTGCTGGACGGTGATGAGTTGGATGAGATTTATCATGTAATCGAGTTAGTTTTGTTGGGGCTTGATCCCTAGTATCCACTATGTTCGGAGATTGATGTTGCTATGACTTTGCTATGCTTAATGCTTGTCACTAGGGCCCGAGTGCCATGATTTCAGATCTGGACCCTTTATGTTTTCATGAATATATTTGTGTTCTTGATCCGATCTTGCAAGTTATATGCACCTGCTATGTGTTATGATCCGCATACCCCAAGGTGACAATAATTGGGATTCTTTTCGGTGATTGCCATAGTTTGAGGTGTTCATGTATTCACTAAGCGTTAATGCTTTGTTCCGGTTCTCTATTAAAAGGAGGCCTTAATATCCCTTAGTTTCCTTATGGACCCCGCTGCCACGGGAGGGTAGGACAAAAGATGTCATGCAAGTTCTTATCGCAAGCACGTATGACTATATACAGAATACATGCCTACATTACATTGATGAATAGGAGCTAGTTCTGTGTCGCCCTAGGTTATGACTGTTACATGATGAATGTTATCCAACGAATATCACTGATCCAATGCCTACGAGCTTTTTGCATATTGTTTCTTGATAAGTTACTACTGTTGCTACTACTGTCACAATTGCTACAAAACTACTGCTGCTACCGTTACTGCTACCGTTACTATTATTGCTACTGCTATCAAACTATCATACTACTATGCTACTGATCACTCTGCTGCAGATATTTAGTCTCCAAGTGTGGTTGAATTGACAACTCAACTGCTAATACTTGCAAATATTCTTTGGCTCCCCTTGTGTCGAATCAATAAATTTGGGTTGAATACTCTACCCTCGAAAACTGTTGCGATCCCCTATACTTGTGGGTTATCAAGACCTTTTTCTGGCGCCGTTGCCGGGGAGCATAGCTTTATTTGCTAAGTCACTTGGAATTTATATCTGTTGATCACTATGAAGAATCTGAAAGACGCTAAAACCAAGATTGTTCCCTCTAAGACGAGGGGAGGTAAGGAACTGCCATCTAGCTCTGCACTTGATTCACCATCTGTTTTGAGTAAACTTGCAACACCACAACATGCTATTAATTCTGATATGTCGCAAGTTATTGATGATACCACTTCTGCTATGAATGATACTCATGATGATGCTAGTACTGTGCCTTATAATGCTGTGCCACTTGGTGAATTTCTTAGTGAACAACTTGCTAAGGCTAAAGAAATTGAAAATGCTGAAACTCTTGAGAATTATGATTCACCTATTATGCCTAGCTCTCCTACTAGAGTTGAAACACCTGATGAACAATGCTTTGATAGGGACACAACTAGAGCCATTCTTGCTTGTAATGATAGACATGAAGTTATAAAACTGGTTGCTGAAATGAAAGAAAGATCTATGCGGGAGAAAATGAAATGTGATCCTAAGTTTGCTACCTCTCCCATATTTATTACTGATAAGGATTATGAATTCTCTGTTGATCCTGGGTTAATTACCTTGGTTGAATCTGATCCTTTTCATGCTTATGAAACTGAAACCGTTGTGGCACATCTTACTAAATTAAATGATATAGCCACCCTATTTGCTCATGAGGACAAAATTCGCTATTATTATATTCTTAAGTTATTTCCTTTCTAATTAAAGGGTGATGCTAAAGAATGGTCTAATACTCTTGCTCCTGGATGTGTGCGTAGTCCCCAGGATATGATTTATTACTTTTCTGAAAAATATTTTCCTGCTCATAAGAAACAGGCTGCCTTACAGGAAATATTTAACTTTGTGCAAATTGAAGAAGAGAATCTCCCTCAAGCTTGGGGGAGGCTTCTCCAATTACTTAATGCTTTGTCTGATCATCCTCTTAAGAAAAATGAAATACTTGATATCTTCTATAATGGACTAACCGATGCTTCTAGGGACTACCTAGATAGTTGTGCGAGTTGTGTTTTCAGGGAAAGGACTATTGAACAAGCTGAGGAATTATTGAATAATATATTGAAGAATGATAATGATTGGACACTACCTGAACCACCGCCTAAACCCACTCCGAAGAAGAGGGGTATTTTACATCTCAGTCCTGAAGATATGTAAGAGGCAAAGAAATGCCAAAAGGAAAAAGGTATTAAAGCTGAAGATGTTAAGAATTTACCACCTATTGAAGAGATACATGGTCTGGACAAGCTGACACAGGTAGTAGAGGTAAATTCTCTTATAAAATTTGATGAAGGTGATATTCCTTATAACAAACCTCCTAGTCAATGCTTATGTGAATTTGACAATTATATTATTAAGCAAGATCATTTTAATGCAAATGCTATGAAACAATTAAAACGAAACGCCTACATGATTGATGGCTTGAGTGACTTGTTATTTAGAATTGCTAATGATGTTAGAGGTGTGAGTAAACATGCATCTATGGTTCAAACTCAACTAGAACAAGTTGCTAAATCTCAAAGTGAATTGCTCAATGAAATGAATAACAATATGTATGATCATGCTGTTAGAGTAATGACTAGAGGAGGTAGAATGACTCAGGAGCCACTTTATCCTGAAGGTCACCCTAAAAGAATTGAACAAGATTCCCAAAGAATGAATGTAGATGCGCCTAGTCCATCTAAAAAGAAAAAGAAAAAGAAAAATGATAGGACTTTGCATGCTTCTAGTGAACCCGAGGTAGAAAAACCCTTAGAGGATAGTAACGATGTTTCTATTTCTGATGCTGAAACACACTCTGGTAATGAACAACCACCTGATGATAATAATAATGATGATGCTCATGTGGATACCCAACTAGATAATGATAAAGAACCTGATAATGATGTTGAAATAGAACCTGCTGTTGATATTGATAACCCACCTACTAAAAATAAACGTTATGATAAAAGAGACTTCGTTGCTAGAAAACATGATAAAGAAAGAGAACCATGGGTTCAAAAACCCATGCCCTTTCCTCCTAAACCATCTAAGAAAAAGGATGAGGAAGAATTTGAACGCTTTGCCGAAATGCTTAGGCCAGTCTTTTTGCGTACTCATTTGACTGATATTATAAAGATGCCACCCTATGCTAAATACATGAAAGACATTGTCACGAATAAAAGAAAGATACCTGAAGCTGAAATTTCTACCATGCTTGCAAATTATTATTTTAAGGATGGAGTACCTAAGAAACTAGGAGATCCAGGAATACCAACTATACCATGCTCCATTAAAAGAAATTATGTCAAAGCTGCGTTGTGTGATTTAGGAGCAGGTGTTAGTGTTATGCCTTTCTCTTTATACAAGAGACTTGATTTGAATAAACTCACTCCCACTGAAATATCATTGCAAATGGCTGACAAATCAATTGCCATACCTATCGGTGTTTGTGAGGATGTGCCCGTTGTAGTTGCAAATATTACTATCCTAACAGATTTTGTTATACTTGATATGCCCGAGGATGACAACATGTCGATTATCCTTGGTAGACCCTTCTTGAATACTGCAGGGGCTGTTATTGATTGCAACAAAAGCAAGGTCACTTTTCATATTAATGGTAATGAACATACGGTGCACTTTCCGAAGAAACAATTTCAAGTAAATGTTATTCATATTATTGAAAAGACTCTGACAATCACTATTGGAAGCTTTCAAATCCCTCTTCCTACTGTTAAAAGGAAATATGAAACTCTCATTATCGGGGAGATGCATATCCCCGTTGAGGTAACTTAGTGTTATATGAAAGTTCTTCGGTTTCATGTTACTCGGAAATGGTTTGTTAATAAGACCTGATCAACCTTATTAATGGATTCTTTCAGAGAGGCATGTGGTCGATGAATTTAGTAGGCACAACCTTCTGTGCCCACTTTTTATTTTCTTTTATTCTTAGTTAAATGCAATAAAATGCCATGATTATCCTATTTTCTGATTTATCCGTGCAATAAAAAAGTGCCCAGAAATAAAAGTGCTCAAAATGCAATAAAATTTTGATATGAATTTTTATGTAATATTTAAGAATTTTTGGCACTGGACACATACCAGGGGGGTGCCCCAGGTGCCCACGAGGCACCAGGGCGCGCCACCCCCCCTGGCGCGCCCAGGTACCTCGTGGGCTCCACAGGGACCCCCTCACTTATCCCTTCAGCTCACTTCGTCTCTTACCTCTAGCAAAAATTCCTGGTAGCTCTCTCTCTCTCATGTTCTTGCTCACAAAACTGAAATTTTCGATCTCTTTGCTCGGAGCTCCGTTTCCGAAACTGTTTTGGGAGATTGCTCCTTGGTATGTAACTCCTCCATTGCTCCAATTAGTTTTTGTTTTAGTGGATTATATTTTGCATAATTAGCTACTGTTGGTGCTACAGAAAATGAGCTTGCATGTTGAATTCTTTGAGTTCCAAGTAGTTTGAATGCTTGATATAACCTCTAGACATCCATATGAGTAGTTGCTATCAATCTTGTGAAGTTTTATTGATATCATTTTGTGGCCCAAAAATTTTCAGAAATTTGTTCATAGGAAAATGAATTTCTTCTGGAGGAGTTCCTCGAAGCGGAACGCCAAGGGAGTCCTTGGGGAGTCCTCGGACAGTGACCTCAACATCCCGCGTAGGACGGAGGTCTGGTCGTGCGAATGGCCGCACAATGCCTTCATGAACGAAACCGGATTCTATCAAGAGTTCGCGCAATTTGTTGCTAATGCCGGATTGACCGACTTCCTCGCAGATGAGTGTGACCAGCACCACATCCTTACAAATTCCTTTGTGCAAAACTTTTATTTTCTGAATAGGCTCGAACTCCCCGAGTTGCGCTTTGATTTATATGCTGAACATTATCAGATACCTTTGGCTGAATTTTGTGAGATATGTTTGATTCCCATTGATGGGGAAATCAGAGAGCCTCGACCGGAGGAGTTTGAGGGTTTCCTCCGCACTTTGACTGTGGGAGAGGAAAGGGGTGTGTCGAAAGCCCGAGCCACAAGCTTGCAGTTTCCCTCTGTTCATTACTTCGCTTTATTCTTAGGGAAATGCTTGTTTGCTAGGGAGCAACGTAGTGCGCTAGCTGCACCTGACTTTGCCATTTTACGCCGCGCACTGCATAATGACAACACTTATAACCTAGGAGCTATCATTGCACGCCGCTTGCACACTAATAGAACTAGGGGTAAAATTCATGATGGTATTTATGCTACTCGCTTGGCGAGACATTTTAATGTTAACATACGTCCTCATGATTACCCGTTGCCTAGAGTTTACTTAGATCACCAGTCCATGAGGGACCACCACTTCACTGATACTCCTGAGCCTCCTCACAACATTTGTTATAACTTGGTTTTTAGTGAGGATACTCGTGATATTATTCTGTTGCCTGCACCTGCTTTGTTTGATTCTCATGCCAGGAACGGATATACCGTGATGCCACCGGAAATCATTGCTTACCGGAACGCGTTGGCAGCGGCAGAGGAGGAGCCCCAGGATTGGGACGCTCGGGTGCCGCCGCCTCATGACTTTCACAGGGGACCGGATGGCTACTACGGATGGCCATAGACCAAGCTAGGCAAAGGCCTAAGCTTGGGGGAGTACGTATTTCTCACCGACATTACATTCATGTATATGCATTTCATTCCAGCTGTCGGTGTTCATACCCTTTTCATTGTATAATCCATGCTAGTTTTATTTTCTCGCTTCCTTCTTGTGTGTTTCAAAAACTTTGAGAAAATCCAAAAATATTTATTGTTTCTTTTCGGTTTTTCTTTCTAGTTTAATTAGTCATAGTTTCGTAGTATTAAAAGAAAACCCAAAAAGATTTCCCATTTCTTCTTTTGCTTGTTGGGAGTTCTCCCGTGTAAATAGTTTTCTTTTCTCATTTTTCATTTTCTTCTTTAATTTGCATTCTTCAGAAAACTAAAAACTCCAAAAATATTTCGGTGTGTTTCTCTGAAATTCTTTTCTTTTGTTGAGTCATTGTGAGGAGAAGACCATGATGAAAATGTTGAGTGGCTCCCATATGCATTGTTGTTTATCTAACAAAGAGCCCATTTTACTTTGTCTTCTCCTTTGAATAAAATGCTTGTAGATTTCAGCTTAGTCCACGGCATGCTTGCACTATTATTATTTTCATATCATTCGGTCGTGCAAGTGAAAGGCAATAATGACGATGATTTGATGAAGTGACTGTGGCAAGGAAAAGCGGGTATGAACTCAACTTGTTCTTTGCTTTTGTAAATATGTTTAACTCAGTATCCATGATTCAGCATGTTATAATTAAACATGTTTATGATGACAATTAGAGATTATAGTTGCTCATGCCATGCTTAAGTAGCTAGGAGTGGATAATGATTTATCTTGAGTGTCAACATGCATTAAAATGATTGTGATGTAGTATGATGATATGGTATCCTCCTCTGAATGTTTTAAGTGGCTTGACTTGGCACATGTTCACACATGTAGTTGATTCAAAACCAACATAGCCTTGATGATATTTATGTTCATGGTGCTTATATCCTACTCATGCTAGTATTCAATGCTGATTATTCATAATGCATGATTATGACCGTTTTCGCTCTCTAGCTGGTCGCTTCTCAACCTATTTGCTAGCCTCCACCCGTACTAAGCGGGGATACTGCTTGTGAATCAAAACCTTTAAACCTAGAGTTATTCCAGATGAGTCCACTATATCTACCTATATGCGGTATTACTCTACCGTTCTAAGTAAATTTGCATGTGCCACCTCTAAATATTCGAAAGAACGTCTGTTTTGTGTGCCCGTACCGCTCATGGAGCGACAGGGGAAGGTCAGTATCTTCCATGCTAAGTGGGTTATTCTCATGATGAGTGTTTATTCACTTGTCCTTGCACGAGAAGGGCTGGTAATCGGGATGCCCAGTCCCATTATTAAAATTGCAAAATAATAAAACAAACTCCCCCGGAAAGTTGTTGGTATGGAGGGCACCCGAGGATTCGGCTAGCCATGGCTTCTGATTGTTGGTGGAGGGGGAGTAAACTTTACTTTACCGCTTGGGAACCACCGCTAATGTGTTTAGCATGGAAGATATTGAAAACTCTTGGATGTGACGTTGACAGGAAAGGCATACCTCCCAAAACTTTATTTATCTCTGATTTAAGCTTCGAGCTCTGGCACCTCTGCAAATCCATGCTTCCCTCTGCGAAGGGCCTATCTATTTACTTTTATGTTATTTTACTTTTATTGTTGAGTCATCACCTTCTCAAAGAAGCACCAGACCTGAGAGCACTATTGTCATTCTCATGCATTGTGTATAGTTAATGTTGTGTGCATCATGACTGGATCTCTTCTACCATGAATTACAATGTTTAGTTGCTGCTTGAACTTTGGAGGTGCTCTGCATTTATGGTTTGCGGTCTCAGAAAGGGCTAGCGAGATACCACGTTGTCATATTATATCATGATTGTTTTGACAAAGTGTTGGCATTTGAGATATCTTATTATTACTCGCTAGTTGATTATGCCATATATATGTGTGAATATAATTTCTAAGAGTTATCATTTGCATGGTTAGTTATAATCTTTGCTGAAAACAACTTGGGCACTACTTAAAAAAATATATAGATGCAAGAAAAAAAAGTAAAAGTTTTTCTTTATCACTTTCAGTTTGTCAACTGAATTGCTTGAGGACAAGCAATGAGTTAAGCTTGGGGGAGTTAATACGTCTCCGTCGTATCTACTTTTCCAAACACTTTTGCTCTTGTTTTGGCCCCTAATTTGCATGATTTGAATGGAACTAACCCGGACTGACGCTGTTTTCAGCAGAATTGCCATGGTGTTGTTTTTGTGCAGAAAATCAAAGTTCTTGGAATTGGATGAAACTTTTTGGAGAGTTTTTATGGAATATATAAAAAATAATGGCACCAAGACCCACTAGAGGGGGGCCACCCAGTGCCCACGAGGCACCAGGGTGCGCCACCCCCCCTGGCGCGCCCTGGTACCTCGTGGGGCCCACGTGGCTCCGTCTGACCTAATTCCAACGCTATAAATTCAGTTTCCAGAAGAAAAAAATAAGAGAGGAAGTTTTATTGCGTTTCACGATACGGAGCCACCGCCACCTCCTTTTCTTCATCGGGAGGCCAGATCTGGAGTCCGTTTGGGGCTCCGGAGAGGGGGATCTTCCGGCATCGTCATCATCAACCATCCTTCATCACCAATTTCATGATGCTCACCGCTGGGAGTGAGTAATTCCTTCGTAGGCTTGCTGGACGGTGATGAGTTGGATGAGATTTATCATGTAATCGAGTTAGTTTTATTAGGGCATGATCCCTAGTATCCACTATGTTCGGAGATTGATGTTGCTATGACTTTGCTATGCTTAATGCTTGTCACTAGGGCCCGAGTGCCATGATTCCAGATCTGAACCCTTTATGTTTTCATGAATATATTTGTGTTCTTGATCCGATCTTGCAAGTTATATGCACCTGCTATGTGTTATGATCCGCATACCCCAAGGTGACAATAATTGGGATTCTTTCCGGTGATTGCCAAAGTTTGAGGAGTTCATGTATTCACTAAGTGTTAATGCTTTGTTCCGATTCTCTATTAAAAGGAGGCCTTAATATCCCTTAGTTTCCTTATGGACCCCGCTGCCACGGGAGGGTAGGACAAAAGATGTCATGCAAGTTCTTATCGCAAGCACGTATGATTATATACGGAATACATGCCTACATTACATTGATGAATAGGAGCTAGTTCTGTGTCTCCCTAGGTTATGACTGTTACATGATGAATGTTATCCAACGAATATCACCAATCCAATGCCTACGAGCTTTTTGCATATTGTTTCTTGCTAAGTTACTACGGTTGCTACTACTGTCACAATTGCTACAAAACTACTGCTGCTACCGTTACTGCTACCGTTACTATTATTGCTACTGCTATCAAACTATCATACTACTATGCTACTGATCACTCTGCTGCAGATATTTAGTCTCCAGGTGTGGTTGAATTGACAACTCAACTGCTAATACTTGCAAATATTCTTTGGCTCCCCTTGTGTCGAATCAATAAATTTGGGTTGAATACTCTACCCTCAAAAACTATTGCGATCCCCTATACTTGTGGGTTATCACCTGACGCCGCCAACACCGGCAGGGCTTCGCTCGCCAACGCGCTTCGGCGGCGGCGAGGGGAGGGGGGAGGAGAGGAGGCCGAGGCCGGCGGCGGCTAGGGTTAGCCCCCCCTTCACTCGCGGGAGCGATGCGGGGGGTCGGGCGAGATAGGCAGGGTCCTGAGTTCCCACCGTCATGCATGGACAAGGTAGCCGGCCGGTTTTCGACGCGGGGGGTCGGGGGAGCTAGGGAGGGTCCTGAGTTCCCACCGTCATGCATGGATGATAACCCACAAGTATAGGGGATCAATTGTAGCTTGTTCGAGAAATAAGAGTGTCGAACCCAACGTGGAGCTAAAGGTAGAATTAATATTCCCTTCAAGTTCTATCGACCACCGATACAACTCTACGCACACTCAACGTTTGCTTTACCTAGAACAAGTATGAAACTAGAAGTACTTTGTAGGTGTAATGCTAAAAATACTTTGCAAGAATAAAACTAGGAGTACTTTGCGAGATAATAAAACTACGAATAATTTGTAAGATAATAAAAGCTAATTGTTTAGTAGAAAGCTTTTTGTATCACAAAGAAAAGGATTTATCCCTAGGCAATCGATAACTAGACCGGTAATCATTATTGCAATTTTATATGAGGGAGAGGCATGAGCTAACATACTTTCCGTAACTCTAGCAAGCATCCGCAACTACCAAAGATCATTAAGGTAAAACCCAACCATAGCATTAAGTAACAAGTCCTCTTTACTCCCATACGCAACAACCCCCTTACTCGGGTGTAAGCTTCTGTCACTCTAGCCGCCCACTATAAGATAATTATGAACGTATTGCAAACACTACAGCGGGAATCCCTCACACTTGCGCGACACAGAGGGCACCATAGGACAGCACCAAAATAAAACATACAACTCAAACTAATCACGATCATCAATCAACCCATACGACAAAACGAATCTACTCAAACATCATAGGATTGCCACATGTCATTGGATAATAATATATAGCATTAAGCACCATGTTTAAGTAGAGATTACAGCAGGGAGAAGAGGTGTTACACCGCTGCATAGAGGGGGAGAGAGTTGGTGTTCACGGCGGCGAAGTTGTTGGTGTAGATCGCCGTCACGATGGTTGCCCCGGCGGTGTTCCGGCGCCACCGGGAGAGAGGGGGAGAGAGCCCCCCTCCTTCTTCTTCTTCCTTGGCCTCCCCCCTAGACGGGAGGAGAGTTTCCCCTCTGGTCCATGGCCACCATGGCTCCCGGAGGGGAGGAGCCCCTCCGAGATTGGATCTCTCTCTCTGTTTCTCTTCTGTTTCACGTTCCTGTTTTCTGACCTTTCACCGTTTCTTATATTCCCGGAGATCCGTAACTCCGATTGCGCTGAAATTTTAACACAATTTTTTTCTCGATATAATCTTCCTTGCGGCCGAAGAAGAGCCCCAACTGACTTACAGTGTGCCCACAAGGCAGCACCGCGCGGCCAGGGGGGTCGCGCCAAAGTGCCTTGTGGAGGTTGTGGGCCTCCGTTTGCGTTGATTCCACCTCCCAAAAATCACATATATTGCAAAATAATTCTCCATAAAATTTTATCACATTTGGACTTCGTTTGATATGGATTTTCTGTGAAACAAAAAACAAGCAGAAAACAGGAACTGGCACTGGGCACTGGATCAATATGTTAGTCCCAAAAATAATATAAAATGTTGCCAAAAGTATATGAAAGTTGTAGAATATTGGCATGAAACAATCAAAAATTATAGATACAACGGAGACGTATCAACATCCCCAAGCTTAATTCCTACTCATCCTCGAGTAGGTAAATGATAAAAAAAAGATAATTTTTGATGTGGAATGCTACCTAGCATAATCTTGATCATATAATCTAATCATGGCATGAATATTAAGACACGAGTGATTCAAAGCAATAGTCTATAATTTGATATAAAGACATCAATGCTCAGGCATACCAACAAACAATCATGCCTTTCAAAATAAAAATGCTAAAGAAAGTTATCCCTACAAAATCATATGATCATGTCATGCTCCATCTTCTTAACACAAAATATTTATCATGAACTACCCCGATGACAAGCCGAGCAATTGGTTCATACTTTTTAACGCGCTTCAGCTTTTTCAACCACCACGCAATACATGAGCGCAAGCCATGGCTATAGCACTATAGGTGGAATAGAATGTGGTGGTAGGGATCAATAAAGAGAAGTCAAAAAGGAAGAAAGTCTCGCATCAACTAGGCGGATCAACGGGCTATGGAGATGCCCATCAATCGATATCAATGCGAGGAGTAGGGATTGCCATGTGATACGTCCATTTTGCATCATGTTGCCCTACTATTATTTATAGTGTTTTTAATCAATATAACACTTTGTGGAGCAATTCTAATGCCTTTTCTCTCTTAATATGCAAGATTTACATAAGGAGGAAGATTGCAGGCAGCTAGAATTCTGGACCTGAAAAAGCTATGTCAGAGATACCTATTCTGCACATCTCCAAATGAGCTGAAATTTCACGAAGATTTATTTTGGAATAAATAAAAAATATTGGAAGAAAGAAGTACCAGAGGGGGCCACCCAGGTGCCCACGAGGCACCAAGGCGCGCCACCCCCTCCCCCCCCCAGGCGCGCCCTCGTGGCTTGTGGGGCCCCTGGCCACCCTTCGGTGCCCATTTTCTGGTATATAAGCCCATTTGCCATAGAAAAATTTTGGAGAAGACTTTTGGGATGGAGCGCCGCCGTCTCGAGGCGGAACTTGGGCAGGAGCACTTTTGCTCTTCAGCGGAGTGATTCCGCCGGGGATACTTCCCTCCGGGAGGGGGAAATCGAAGCCATCGACATCACCAACGATCCTCTCATCGTGGGAGGACCAATCTTCATCAACATCTTCATCAGCACCATCTCATCTCAAACCCTAGTTCATCTCTTGTATTCAATCTTTGTTTCAAAACCTCAGATTGGTACCTGTGGATTGCTAGTAGTGTTGATTACATTTTATTCATGGTGCATTCCGTAAACTGCTTGCTAAATATGATGTCAACCATATAATTGCATCTCCCTATCACCCTCAATCTAGCGGTCAAGTTGAATTGAGAAATAGAGAAAGAAAGTTAATTTTGCAAAAAACCGTCAATAGATCTAGAAAGAATTGGTCTAAGAAACTTGACGATGCATTATGGGCTTAAAGAACTGCTTATAAAAATCCTATGGGTATGTCTCCTTATAAAATGGTTTATGGAAAAGCATGTCATTTACCTCTTGAGTTAGAACATAAAGCATATTGGGCAATTAAAGAACTCAATTATGATTTTAAACTTGCCGGTGAAAAGAGGTTATTTGATATTAGCTCTCTAGATGAATGGAGAACCCAAGCTTATGAAAATGCCAAATTGTTTAAAGAAAAAGTTAAAACACTACTAGAAAAAACCCTGTTAGTGGCGCACCTATTTTGGCTATTAATGGCGCACTATAGGTGCGCCACTATTAACACGCCACTAGTAATAAATAGTAATGGCGCACCTCTGGTGCGCCATTACTATTCCAAATACTAGTGGCGCACCATGTGGTGCGCCATTACTATTGCTACAGGTGCGCCACTACTATTGCTACAGGTGCGCCACTACTAACCCTTAGGTGCTCCACTGGTATTCCGTCCAGGTGCGCCACTAATAGCCTTATAGGTGCGCCACTAGTAATAAAGGAAGGTGCGCCACTAATAAGGGCTGAAATGCGCCACTAGTAATGTATTTGGAAAACAAAAAAAATACAAATTTACAGAAAACAACCTATAAGGAAAAATAATTTAAAAACAAAAAATGAAATAGAATCATATTTTTTATTATAGTAAGAATATTACAATGTCTTTACAAGTATCCAATAAAAGGAAAATTGCAAGGAAATAAAATAAAATCCTAAAACTAATCTTCTAGTAATCTTTTCTTCTTTTTCTTCACTTTATCCCTGCAAAGTGTAACAAAATAAACAGAAAGACAAACAAACTATTTATAACCGATGAAAGTTGGAAGTGGATATGCTTTAACAGAAGGCTAGTACATTAAAATACATACAAATTATAGGTTGCCAATATTATGCAGCATAACATACACATTGTTTCTTCTTCCAATGCATAAGATGCTATACCAATCTAGTTTTATCCAAAAAAATATAAAAAAGCTCATTAGGATAGCAGTAGTAAAAGAACAGTTTCATCTAATTTAAATTAAGAGAAAAGGTTCTTTTAATTTAAATTAAAAGAACAGTTTCAGTTAATTTAAATTAAAAGAAAAGGTTCGTTTAATTTAAATTAAAAGAAAAGGTTCGTTTAATTTAAATTAAAAGAATAGTTTTAGTTAATTTAAATTAAAAGAACAGTTTCAGTTAATTTAAATTAAAAGAAAAAGGTTCATCTAATTTAAATTAAAAGAAAAGGTTCATCTAATTTAAATTAAAAGAACAGTTTCAGTTAATTAAAATTAAAAGATGAAATTCTGATACAGCACAACACTACCCCAGGAACACACATCTTCAAACACTCAATTGCTAACAAGATGCAATTGCTAACATTACAGCAATGGAGCAGTGTCAATTTTAGTTTCAATACACACACACACTCCAGTTTCAGTTTCAATAGAAGTAAGCTACACACTAGAATTAAACATGGTATGGAAGGTATAGATTCATCAGCCATTCAGAGTAGATAATAGCATCACCGGAAATAGTTAATATGGTCCGGATCAAGTCTCAAGCATATTACAGTATTGTTCTCACCTATGCTCACCTGAAACTTGCTACCATAAAGTAGAGCATCTGAGTGCTTAGCTAATCAAGTCAAGATGAAGCCACAAGCCTACAATAGCTGATCAAGTGTTGCCATCTAGATACATGATGCTACGACAAAGCACACAAAAAATGGGTATCCATCATTCATCTTATCTAGATAAAATAATATACCAGTACAAAGGAAAGCAAAATACTAAAGTACCAAAAACAACTAATAGTTCTACATAAAAAATGAACCAAAAGAGCTAAAATAAACGTGTGTTTTGAACAGAGATCATCCAACCAATTATAAAAATCATGCTACAGATATATCAAACTGTTACAGTCAGCTATTAGCATAAAGTACAGCTTCTACAGGAGCAAGAAATAGAGCCTCTACATAATTGTCATGTTTTGTCAGCCATTATGCAATCTACACACCCCAATTGAACAATTTGAACTACAACATGGATTTCTTGTATGTAGCAGGCAGAAGGAAAATGACAAGACATTGGTTAATATAAAGTGAAGAATAAGGTACTGCATCAACTTTGAGAAAAGATAGCAATAAGAGATAGCAGGCTACATTTAGGACAATGATATAAAGAAAGAACTCAGAGTTATACTAACAATATCCAATGCTTGCAGACATTGGTTATTGGTACCAGGTTAAAGGAATCTATCTTTCCAAATATTAAACCCCCGTCAACTAGTCTACGATAGCTTAAATATCAGCGCCTCCATCCATCTCATAGCAAGTGGATGACTTGCAAAAACACTAATCCACCAGGCTGATAGGAACATACAGACCGAAGCCCAACTCGGTCAAGTCAGCGACAGACGGCGATCCCTTATTCGACAAAGAATACCATGAGCAGCCATTTAGAAATGGATGCACTCACAAAACAACAAATCATTGTGAGAATATCACAGGACTAACTAGCAGAGTCTATAAGGTGCAAATAGTGATGGTACTCAAGTGGCGGGACTCATCCATCATCCATAGTCCGTCTGTACTTTTGTGTGCATAATAATTAATTGATCTAACTGAGTGCTGAGTGCTACACGAGTATATCATTTTCTAACAAAAAAATCAACACTATGTAATCATGATTCTGCGGAGAAATTTTGTATGATAGGTCTTACATTGACAAAAGACGAATTGCTGGAGGAGGCGAGCACCATGTACATGGAAAGATTTTTTAACACAATTGTTAGACAAAAATCAAATTAATAGCTGGTCATGTTATCGAAGGGATACAGAAAAGTGTATGGGCTCGCAATCACCCAGCAGAGTACAAGCAAGAGCTTATGAATACAGTACAACTAATACTACAATCATTATCATAAATCCATAGATTTCCACATTCTGCTCCAAAAGGTATTGTCAAATACAGTACACATAATGTCTGCATGAACCTACCATTGGTCTAATGATGACAGTAATTTTTCCATCCAGACTGACTCACTTCGACTTTGTCTCCCTCGTTGAAAAAAGGAGATGCATTGTCCTGCACACAACAGGAGTAAGTAAACTGTGTTACTTCTTTATCACTATAAAAAAAACAATGACTTGTTTAACGAATTTCCAAAAAGAAATATCAGCTCTTGGGCATGTATAATCCTGGTTTAGATTCAGTTAACATGAAAATCCAGGCGTATACAATTCAGCTGCAATCTACGAACCAAAACTGTGAGAGCTCACGTGCGCAATTCAGCTGCAATCTATGAACCAGAACTTCAAGAGCTCACGTGCGCAATTCAGCTGCAATCTATGAAC
Organism: Elymus sibiricus; assembly: GCA_039707655.1. Classification (NCBI taxonomy): domain Eukaryota; kingdom Viridiplantae; phylum Streptophyta; class Magnoliopsida; order Poales; family Poaceae; genus Elymus; species Elymus sibiricus. Next base: position 470,841,068 of record CM077666.1, read on the forward strand.
CAAAATTGCGAGAGCTCGCGGGGCAGACCGGGGTTCAAAAGGGAGAGAGCTCACGTTGCTAAGAAGTAGAGCGCTAACGTTTCCTTCTTGAGCTTCTCCTCGTACTCATCGTCCTCGGCAGCATAGTCATCCTGCACATGTTCCAAGCATCTGTCAGAATTCCCAGCGGAAACTGCTCACACGCAGCTCAACACACAAACAAGCAGATCGACTACAATTTACCAGATTCAGTTTTAGTTTCAATACACACACACTCCAGTTTCAGACTCGTTACCCCGGGGACAGGCGGTGGCGCACAGATCTGGTCGCGGGGAGGCCGTCGGCTGGCGGGCTCCAGGGGCGGCGCGGTAACGAGGCGCGGTCGGTGGAGGCGAGCAGATGGAGGAGCTGGTTGTACTGGTGTGCCGCCGCCCCCAAAACCCTAGCCACGGGGAGGGCTGCGGGTGAGCGTTAGAGGCCGGGAGCGGCGAATCCCGCCGGGGGAAAAGACCCACCGGAGCGAGGCGAGCTCGTGTTGTGCTGCGCGGTGGCAAGAGTCGCCGGAATCGTCCGGCATCTGTGGCGGCAAAGATGTGTCCCGGGAGAGAGAGAGAGTGGTCGCGGGAGAGAGAGAGTGGTCGCGGGAGAGAGAGATGGACGGGTGGGGGGCTCCGCCTGAGGTGGAAGGGGAGCGGAGAGGAGGTGGAGAGGCCGCCGGCGGCGAGGCTTGGGAAGGGTGAGGTGGTGGGTGGTTGGCGGCGGCGGCGATGCGGGAGACGAGGGGAGGGATGGGATTGGGATGGGTGGGAGACGAGGCGTGGGTGGGAATAGGTACTTAGCAATGGGAGGGGCGCTACCAATGGCGCACTGGGAGGGGTGCGCCATACATACAGATAGCAATGGCGCACCTCTGCTGGTGCGCCATACATATTTGCTAGCAATGGCACACTCTTTAGGGGTGCGCCATTAGTAACAAAAAATAGCAATGGCGCGCTTTCCCCTGGTGCGCCACTGCTAAGTCTGGGGAGGGGTGTAGGGCCAGGACAAACTTAGTAGTGGCGCACCACATGCAATGTGCGCCATTAGTAATATGGTCATTAATGGCGCACCCATATCTGGTGCGCCACTGCTATATAGCAGTGGCGCACCACATACATGGTGCGCCATTAATGTCCATATTAGCTATAGCCGTTTTTCTAGTAGTGAAAGATGGCATGATAAAAGAATTCAAAAACGGGAATTCAAAGTGGGTGAGTATGTTCTATTGTACAATTCTCGTTTTAGATTTTTTGCAGGAAAACTTCTCTCTAAATGGGAAGGACCGTATATCATCGAAGAAGTTTATCGCTCCAGAGCCATCAAAATAAACAACTCCGAAGGCACTAATCCGAGAGTGGTGAATGGGCAAAGAATTAAGCATTACATTTCAGGTACGCCTATTAATGTTGAGACTAACATTATTCAAACTATGACACCGGAGGAATACATAAGAGAGACCTTCCAGAACACCCCAGAACCCTGAAAACGAAGAGGTACGTGATACGGTAAGTAAACCGACTCCAAAAATTCCATAAAAATACTTTCTGTCAGTTTTGGAATATTAGAAAAAATACAAAAATAAGAAACAGCCGAGGGGACCCACGAGGTGCACACGAGGCACCAGGGCGCGCCACCCCCCAGGCGCGCCCTGGTGGCTCGTGGGCCCCTCGTGAGCCTTCCCGACTCCGTTTTCTTCTGGATTACTTGTTTTGCAAGATAAAAATTCTTTATATATACTCCCAGATGTTTTGACCACCGGATCGCAGAAATCTCCTCTGTTCTTGTTTCGTGCTATTTTTCTGACAGATCCAGATCACGATGGCTCCCCAAAGGCTCCGTACCAAGCACTGTATTGTGCAACCATCGCCGGACAAACGCCCCAACAGCGAGGTCTACTACGAGTGGTCGTCGGGGGAGGAAGACAATGGCACGGAGGACAAGGCCGAGGAAGTTGCGGGAACCCAGGCTCCAGAAGGAGGGCAAGCCATCCCCATGGAGGAAACCGCAGAGAAGGGAGATATCCTTCAACCCCTCTATGATCATCTTCCCCCATCCGTAATTGAAGCCCTAAGAGTCTTTGAAACAGTTTGTGCTCAGAATACATCTCTCACTCGTGAAGTTATTTTGTTGGAAGAGCAAAACATCTCCCTTCGGAGCATCAACCATAAACTGGAGTATCTGCTAAAGTTGAAGGACAAGCTCACCACTTCACCATCACCATCATCACCGAAGAAGGAAACTTGAGTACATGGGTATGGGTACTCCCCTTGGCTTGTGCCAAGTTTGGGGGAGGTGCCCCGGTATCGTATCACCATCACCTTTATTATCTTTACCAATTTTTCGTTCGATCCTTAGTTATTTCATGATTTAGTTGAATAAAAGTTTAGTATGATCTATTTTCACGTGCTAGTTTCATGATCTATCTATCTATGTAATTGAGTTGAGAGTTATATAATAAAAAGTAGTTTGAGTTTTTGCTTCTTTACTTTTACGTTTCAATCCTAGCAATGAAAATAATGAAAAAAGATCATATGCTAATCTTATGGAAAGTAATGACATTACATAAAGAAAAGTATAAGTGGTAAAATTTATTGGAAGTTAACAAAAAATAGCATTGGTCAATGATGCAATTCATGAAAAAATTAATAAGGGAAGAGAAGATTCAGATGCAAATACACTATCTTGGACATCTATTATGATTGTGAGCCCCCATTGAGTATTTTATGTCAAATTGTTGACGTTGGACAAGGAAGACAACATAATGAATTATGTTTACTTATATTCACATAGAAGTTATATTGTCATAGATCCTCCAACATGTGGTGCTTGCCCAATATCTTTGCTAGCCAAAAATCCGCACCAAGTAGAGATACTACTTGTGCATCCAAAACCCTTAAACCCAGTTTCATGTCATGAAAGTCCATTATATCTACCTATGGATTGTATAAGATCCTTCAAGTAAGTTGTCATCGGTGCATAAAGAAATAAAAATTGCCTTTAAATATGTATGAACTTTTATTGTAAGGGAAAATAAGCTTTGTACGAACTTGTGATGGTAAAGAAATAAAAGCGACGGACTGCATAATAAAGGTTGCTATCACAAGGGGCAATATAAAGTGACGTTCCTTTGCATTAAGAGCTTGTGCATCCAACAACAAAAAGCGCATGACAACCTCTGCTTCCCTCTGCGAAGGGCCTATCTTTTACTTTTATGTATTTACTTTTTATGCAAGAGTCAATAGTGTTCTCCTCTATTCCTTTTTATTTTTCTCTTTTGCAAGCATCATGTGGTGGGGACGATCTAGGCACATATATCCAGTTGGATATGAGTGATCATGAGTTATTATTGTTGACATTACCCTTGAGGTGAATAAGTTGGGAGGCGAAATTATAAGCCCCTATCTTTCTATGTGTCTGGCTGAAACTTTTTGCTCCATATATATGTTGTGAGTGTTAGCAATCATAGAAGACTAAATGATGATTGAGTATGTGAACTTGCTAAAAAGCTCCTACATGAGACCCTTCCTGAAAATATGATGAATTGCAATTGCATTGTTGACTAAGAACATAGTTTGTTAGTTTACAAGAAAGTTTATGCCTTATACTTCGTTATTGTGATGAATTGTTACTTGCTCATGAGAAGTTATATGATAAGGACTATTGCTGTTATAATAATGATTATGATGCTACTATGTCTGTATTTTGTTTTTATCGACACCTTTCTCTCTAAACATGTAGACATGATTATCGATATTGGCTTTCGCTGGAGGACAAGCGAGGTCTAAGCTTGGGGGAGTTGATACGTCCATTTTGCATCATGTTTTTCTACTGTTATTTATAGTGTTTTTAATCAATATAACACTTTGTGGAGCAATTCTAATGCCTTTTCTCTCTTAATATGCAAGATTTACATAAGGAGGAAGATTGCCGGCAGCTGGAATTCTGGACCTGAAAAAGCTATGTCAGAGATACCTATTCTGCACATCTCCAAATGAGCTGAAATTTCATGGAGATTTATTTTGGAATAAATAAAAAATATTGGAAGAAAGAAGTACCAGAGGGTGCCACCCAGGTGCCCACGAGGCACCTGGGCGTACCACCGCCCCAGGTGCGCCCTGATGGCTTGTGGGGCCCCTGGCCAGCCTCCGATGCCCATTTTCTGGTATATAAGCCCATTTGCCCTAGAAAAAAAATAAGGAGAATACTTTTGGGACGGAGTGCCACCGTCTCGAGGTGGAACTTGGGCAGGAGCACTTTTGCTCTCCGGCGGAGCGATTCCGCCGGGGATACTTCCCTCCGGGAGGGGGAAATCGAAACCATCGACATCACCAACGATCCTCTCATCGTGGGAGGACCAATCTTCATCAACATCTTCATCAGCACCATCTCATCTTAAACCCTAGTTCATCTCTTGTATTCAATCTTTGTCTCAAAACCTCAGATTGGTACCTGTGGGTTGCTAGTAGTGTTGATTACATCTTGTATTTGATGCTAGTTGGTTTATTTGGTGGAAGATTATATGTTCAGATCCATTATGCTACTTAATACCCCTCTGATCTTGGATATGAATATCATTTTTGAGTAGTTACTTTTGTTCTTGAGGACATGGGAGAAGTCTTGTCATAAGTAATCATGTGAATTTGGTATTCGTTCGATATTTTGATGATATGTATGTTGTTGATTCTCTTAGTGGTGTCATGTGAACGTCGACTACATGACACTTCACCATCTTTGGGCCTAAGGGAATGCATTGTGGAGTAGTAATTAGATGATGGGTTGCTAGAGTGACAGAACCTTAAACCCTAGTTTATGCATTATTCCGTAAGGGGCTGATTTGGATCCATATGTTTAAGGCTATGGTTAGATTTATCTTAATTCTTCTTTCGTAGTTGCAGATGCTTGCGAGAGGGGTTAATCATAAGTGGGAGGTTTGTTCAAGTAAGAATAGCACCCAAGCACCGGTCCACCCAGATATCAAATTATCAAAGTAGCGAACGCGAATCAAACAAACATGATGAAAGTGACTAGATGAAACTCCCATGTGTCCTCGAGAACGCTTTGCTTATTATAAGAGATTGTTTCGGCCTGACCTTTGCTACAAAAGGGATTGGGCTACCTTGCTGCACCTTAGTTACTATTGCTACTTGTCACTTGTTACAAATTATCTTGCTATCAAACTACGCGTTACCGATAATTTCAGTGCTTGTAGAAAATACCTTGCTGAAAACTGCTTGTCATTTCCTTTTGCTCCTCGTTGGGTTCGACACTCTTACTTATCGAAAGGACTAGGATTGATCCCCTATACTTGTGGTTCATCACCATGCAACGGATGCACTAAGAGCTATAAGTGTATGAAAGCTCAAACTGAAAACTAAGTGGGTGTGCATCCAACTTGCTTGCTCATGAAGACCTCGGGCATTTGAGGAAGCCCATCATCGGAATATACAAGCCAAGTTCTATAATGAAAAATTCCCACTAGTATATGAAAGTGACAACATAGGAGACTCTCTATATGAAAAACATGGTGCTACTCTGAAGCACAAGTGTGGTAAAAGGATAGTAACATTGCCCCTTCTCTCTTTTTCTCTCATTTTTTTTGTTTTCTCTTTTTTCTCTTTTTTTTGTGGGCTCTCTTTTTTGGCCTCTTTCTTTTCTTTTCTTTTATTTTATTTTTCGTCCGGAGTCTCATCCCGACTTGTGGGGGAATCATGGTCTCCATCATCCTTTCCTCACCGGGACAATGCTCTAATAATGATGATGATCACACTTTTATTTACTTACAACTCGATATTACAACTCGATAAAAAACTATACAAGATGATTCTATATGAATGCCTCTCGCAGTGTACCAGGATGTGCAATGATCTAGCGTAGCAAAGATATCAAAAAACTCACAAGCCATGAAAATATCATGCTAGCTATCTTACGATCATGCAAAGCAATATGACAATGAATGCTCAAGTCATGTATATGATGATGATGGAAGTTGCATGGCAATATATCTCGGAATGGCTATGGAAATGCCATGATAGGTAGGTATGGTGGCTGTTTTGAGGAAGATATAAGGAGGCTTATGTGCGATAGAGCGTATCATATCACCGGGTTTAGATGCACCGGCGAAGTTTGCACCAACTCTTGAGGTGAGAAAGGGCAATGCACGGTACCGAAGAGGCTAGCAAATTGCGGAAAGGTGAGAGTGCGTATAATCCATGGACTCACATTAGTCATAAAGAACTCACATACTTATTGCAAAAATTTATTAGCCCTCGAAGCAAAGTACTACTACGCATGCCCCTAGAGGGATAGATTGGTAGGACAAGGTCCATCGCTCGTCCCCGACCGCCACTCATAAGGTAGACAATCAATAATAAATCATGCTCCAACTTCTTAGCATAACAACAGACCATACATGCATGCTTCGGTAATCACAAACCTTAACACCAATATTCTTACTAAACCACAATCATTCACTAGTACCTCCCACATATCACCATCTTAATATCGCAAAACTATTGCAAGGAATCAAACTTATCATATTCAGCGATCTACAAGTTTTATGTAGGATTTTATGACTAACCATGTGAATGACCAATTCATGTTGACTCTCTAAATAGATATAAGTGAAGCATGAGAGTTTAATTATTTCTACAAAAGACCACACTCTAATAAATATAAGTGAAGCAAAAGAGCATTCTACAAATAATGGTTTTCTATATGTAGAGAAACAGACATCCAAACTTCAAATGATATAAGTGAAGCACATGAAGCATTCTATAAAGACATACTCAAAAGATATAAGTGAAGTGCATGAAGCATTCTATAAATCAACCAAGGACCATCTCATACCAGCATGTGCATTATTAAAAGGAAAACAAAAAGCACACGACGCTCCAAGAATTTACGCATATCATGCGAACAAAACAAAAACTGAAACATACCGATAATTGTTGAAGAAAGATGGGATGCCTTCCGAGGCATCCCCAAGCTTAGACGCTTGAGTCTCCTTGAATATTTACTTGGGGTGCCTTGGGAATCCCCAAGCATGAGCTCTTGCCTCTCCTTATTCTCCTCATATCGATACCTCCTCGATCTTCGAACACTTCATCCACACAAAACTTAACCGAACTTTTCATTAGAGGGGTAAGTACATATAACATCAAATCCCATCATGTCCTTCTGTAACATTATTGTATAATTATAATTAAAGATTACCCACTGTATGCTGTCATAATTCTATGGCTCCCAAGTCAATGGGGTTCAACAAGATTTCAAACATACGCAAATGAAGAAACTATAACAGCAATCTGTGAAAACAGGACAGTCTATAAAGATGCAAATGAAACATATATTTATGTAACTCCAAAAATTCTGAAAAATTAGGAAAATATAAAAAACATCCATAGAAGTACTGTGTAAAAATTTCAGAATTTTTGCACGTTCCAGTAAAATAACAAAATTCAAGCACTACAGCAAAAATTTCTGTTTTTTCACAGCACACACCAAACAAGCAATTTAAACATCCTAAAGGTAAATCTTGGCACATTATTTTTATAATACAATGGATTTGTACAAGGGGATAATTATTTTTGCAAGAAACTTCCATGAAAAATTCTACATTGTTTCCATGAGCATGAACACAAGTGTTCAAGGTCGACCCTCACTTCTCCAATGCATAACCTTCCAATCGCTTCTCTTTTTGAAAAAGTTTTTAGGTTCCCCTCTATATTTTTTTGTTTTTAAAATTTTTAAAAGCACACAACAGAATAAAATGACTCTCTAAAACTTCCGGGTTGTCTCCCAAGCAGCACTTTCTTTAAAGCCATTAAGCTAGGCATAAAGTGCTCAAGTAATTGATCCACCTGGATCCCAAGGTATATCAAAGCCAATTTTAATTAACAATGATTTGTAATTTAGTAATGAGCACAGAGCAACATATATCATGTAATGACGAAGTCAAACTCTCTTCCTATGCATCAGCATGTCATAAAAGAACAATTCATGCACACATAATAAAGGCCAATGCATAGCATAAACAGTTTCTTGCAATTTTATCGTATTGGAAACATAGAGAGGCGGAGATGTAGTTCCTCTCTCGTAATAATTGCAAGTAGGAGCAGAAAGCACATGCATATTATATTCATCAAAATCATCATGTGCAACGGTAAAACGCAACCCATCAATATAATCCTTAATAAGCACAAACTTCTCCGATATAGTGTAGTTTGGAGAATTCAAAAAGATAATAGGACTATCATGTGTGGGTGCAATAGCAACAATTTCATGTTTAACATAAGGAACTATAGCAAGTTCATCTTCATAAGCATCATTCATATTGGCATCATGGCCACAAGCATAGCAAGCATCAATTTCATCAAAAAGGGATATTTCAAACGAATCCAAGGGATCATAGCAATCATCATAGCATTCATCCTTCGGTAAGCACGAAGGGAAATTAAACAATGTATGAGATAAAGAGTTACTCTCATCAGAAGGTGGGCACGGGTGATCAATCCGCTCTTCCTACTTTTGTTCTTCGCTCTCCTCCTCAATTTTTTCATCTAATGAGCTCACAGTGTCATCAATTTCTTCTTCCATAGATTCCTGCAAAATATTAGTCTCTTCTTGGACAGCGGAGGTGTCCTCAATATATTCTTTCACATAAGCATTAGAAACATAGTTTTCATAGCAATATTAAAGTATGGCAAAATTTTCAGATTCGTAAAGAGTAGCATCACACTTTTCAATCAAAGAAGCAATTTCATATGAACCCTTAAAAGCAAAAAATTCTTCAATTTGTTCAATATCATAGTAACTATAAACACCTCTGGCATAATAAGATAAGATTCCATTATCCTTAAACTCACATTGGTACTGAAGGTGTTTTTTAGGGTCTTCAGAACAACAAGTAAAATCATGTGTTTCACATAAATTCCAAGCATAGCAATTCAAAGTATTAATATGATGCCATAAGAGTTTCCCTTTTTGAGACAAGCGGTGTCGCACAAAATAAGCATGCTCATCTAATGATTTTCCCTCAACTAAGCTAGTTGGGTTTTCAGCATGAGCATAAAGGGATCGAAGATTATCCAAGTAGAAAGCTTCAGCAGTATGATAGATTTTGGGTGGTTCTTCAACCATTGGTTTAGCAAGTACAACTAATTTTTTTGGTATTTTACGTTTCCTACCCATAACTAAAGATAGAAAACAAGAGCACAAAATAAAAACTACTTAGTGATAAAGCAAACAAGCACACACGAGAATATCAACCCCACGCTATTGCTCCCCGGCAACGGCGCCAGAAAAAGGTCTTGATAACCACAAGTATAGGGGATTGATGTCAACTACACAACTTATTGTTGTAGACTCGTGTTGGGCCTCCAAGCGCAGAGTTTTGTAGGACAGTAGCAATTTTCCCTCAAGTGGATGACCTAAGGTTTATCAATCCATGGGAGGCGTAGGATGAAGATGGTCTCTCTCAAACAACCCTGCAACCAAATAACAAAGAGTCTCTTGTGTCCCCAACACACCCAATACAATGGTAAATTGTATAGGTGCACTAGTTCGGCGAAGAGATAGTGATACAAGTGTAGTATGGATAGTAGAAATACATTTTTATAATCTGAATAAATAAAAATAGCAAGGTAGCAAACGATAAAAGTGAGCACATAGGGTATTGCAATGCTTAAAAACAAGGCCTAGGGTTCATACTTTCGCTAGTGCAATCTCTCAACAATGCTAATATAATTGGATCATATAACCATCCCTCAACGTGCAATAAAGAATCACTCCCAAGTTCCTATTAGCGGAGAACAAAAGATAGAAATTGTTTGTGTTGGAAATATGCCCTAGAGGCAATTAATAAAGTGTTTATTATCATATTTCTCCGTTCATGATAATGGTTTATTATTCATGCTAGAATTGTATTGACCGGAAACTTAATACATGTGTGGATAATAGACAAATACTGAGTCCCTAGTAAGCCTCTACTAGACTAGCTCATTGATCAAAAGATGGTCAAGATTTCCTGACCATGGACATGAGTTTTCATTTGATAATGGGATCACATCATTAGGAGAATGATGTGATGGACTTGACCCAACCGTTAGCATAGCAAATGATCATTCAGTTTATTGCTATTGCTTTCACTATGTCAAATACACGTTCCTCTGACCATGAGATCATGCAACTCCCGGATACCGTAGGAATACTTTGGGTGTATCAAACGTCACAACGTAACTGGGTGATTATAAAGGTGCACTACAGGTATCTCCGAAAGTGTTTGTTGAGTTGGCATGGATCGAGATTGGGATTTGTCACTCCGACTATCGGAGAGGTATCTCTGGGCCCTCTCGGTAATACAGCATCACAGAAGCCTTGCAAGCACCGTGACTAAAGAGTTAGTTGCAAGATGATGTATTACGGAACGAGTAAAGAGACTTGCCGGTAACGAGATTGAACTAGGTATTAGATACCGAAGATCGAATCTCGGGCAAGTAACATACCGCCGGACAAAAGGGAACAACGTATGTTGACATATGAGGTTCACCGATAAAGATCTTCGTGGAATATGTAGGAACCAATATGAGCATCCAGGTTCCGCTGTTGGTTATTGACCAGAGAGTCGTCTCGGTCATGTCTACATCATTCCCGAACCCGTAGGGTCCGCACACTTAAGGTTCGATGACGATATAGTATTATATGAGTTATGTGATTGGTGACCGAATGTTGTTCGGAGTCCCGGATGAGATCACGGACATGACGAGGAGTCTCGAAATGATCGAGAGGTAAAGATTCATATATTGGAAGGCTATATTCGGACATCGGAAAGGTTCCGAGTGATTCGGGTATTTTTCGGAGTACCGGGGAGTTACGGGAATTCACCGGGAGAAGTAATGGGCCTTTTTGGGCCATACGGGAAAAAGAGAGGCAGGCCACGTGAGGAGGCGCACGCCCCCCCTTGCCCAAACCGAATTGGACTAGGGGAGGGGGCGCAGCCCCCTCTTTCCTTTCTCTCTCCCTCTCCTTCCTTCTTCCCCCTTCCACCAAGTGGAATCCTACTAGGACTTGGAGTCCTAGTAGGACTCCTCTCTCTTGGCGCGCCCTACAGGGGCCGGCCGGCCTCCTCCTCTCCTCCTTTATATACGGAGGCAAGGGGGCACCCTAGGACACACAAGACAATTGTCCCATAGCCGTGTGCGGTGCCCCGATCTCCGTTTTCCACCTCGGTCATATTTTCGGAGAGCTTAGGCGAAGCCCTGCCGGAATCACTTCACCGTCACCGTCGCCACACCGTCGTGCTGACGGAACTCATCTACTTCCTCGACGTCTTGCTGGATCAAGAAGGCGAGGATCGTCACCGAGCTGCACGTGTGTAGAACTCGGAGGTGCCGTACGTTCGGTACTCGATCGGTGGAGCTCGAAGGATTGTTCGACTACATCAAACGCGTTGTGATACGCTTCCGCTAACGGTCTACGAGGGTACGTAGACACACTCTCCCCTCTCTTAGCGATGCATCTCCATGGATAGATCTTGCGTGAGCGTAGGAATTTTTTTGAAATTCATGCGCCGTTCCCCAACAGTGGCATCCGAGCCAGGTCTAAGCGTAGATGTGATTTGCACGAGTAGAACACAAGTGAGTTGTGGGCGTGGGTGTATACATATTGCTTGCCGTTACTAGTTGTTACTTGATTCGGCGGTATTGTGAGATGAAGCGGCCCGGACCGACATTACGCGTACGCTTACGCGAGACAGGTTTCACCGCTACGTGCACTCGTTGCATAAAGGTGACTGGCGGGTGTCTGTCTCTCTCACTTTAGTTGAATCGGTTCCAATGAAGAGGGTTCTTTTAGAAGATCAAAAAGCAATCACTACACCACGTTGTGGTTTTGCGTAGGTAAGAACGGTTCTTGCAAACCCGTAGCAGCCACATAAAACTTGTAACAACAAAGTAGAGGACGTCTAACTTGTTTTTGCAGGGTATGCTGGTGATGTGATATGGCCAAGACATGATGTGATATAAGTTGTTGTATGAGATGATCATGTTTTGTAAGTTATCAGGCAACCGGCAGGAGCCTTATGGTTGTCTCTTTATTGTATGCAATGCCAACGCTATGTAATTGCTTTACTTTACCGCTATAAGTTAGCAGTAGTAGTAGTAGCAATAGCCGGCGAGACGACCACGACGCTACGATGGAGATCAAGGTGTCACGACGCTACGATGGAGATCAAGGTGTCAACCCGGTGACGATGGAGATCATGACGGTGCTTTGCTGATGGAGATCAAAAGCACAAGACGATGATGGCCATATCATGTCACATATATTGAATTGCATGTGATGTTAATCCTTTTATGCATCTTATTTTGCTTAGGACGACGGTAGCATTATAAGATGATCCCTTCACTAAATTTCAAGATAAGTGTTCTCCCCTAGTATGCACCGTTGCGAAGGTTCGACGCTTCTAAGCACCACGTGATGATCGGGTGTGATGGATTCTTTCGTTCGCATACAACGGGTGTAAGCCAGTTTTACACATGCAGAATACTTGGGTTAAACTTGACGAGCCTAGCATGTACAGACATGGCCTCGGAACACAAGAGACCGAAAGGTCGAACATGAGTCATATAGTAGATATGATCAACATGAAAGATGTTCACCATTGATAACTAATCCACCTCACGTGATGATCGGACGTGGTTTAGTTGATGTGGATCATGTTACACTTAGACAACTTGAGGGATGTTAATCTAAGTGGGAGTTCTTAAGTAATTTGATTAATTGAACTTCAATTGTCATGAACATAGTCTTACTTGTCTTAGCAAATTTATGTTGTAGATCAATAGACCATGCTGTAGTTCCCCTGTTTTTATTATGTTCCTAGAGAAAACGAAGTTGAAAGTTGATGGAAGCAACTATGCGGACTAGGTCCGTGATCTAAGGATTGTCCTCACTGCTGCACAGAAGGCTTATGTCCTTAATGCACCGCTCAGTGAAATACCCCTACGGCTTCGTCTGAGGACGTTATGAACGTCTGACAGACAAGAAAAGATGACTACTCAATAGTTCAGTGCGCCATACTTTACGGCTTAGAACCGGAGCTCCAAATATGTTTTGAGCAACACGGAGCATATGAGATGTTCCAAGAGCTGAAAATTTGTTTTTCAAGCTCACACCCGGGTCGAGAGGTATGACACCTTCGACAAGTTCTATAGCTACAAGATGGAGGAGAACAGCTCCGTTAGTGAGCATGTACTCAGAATGTCTGAGTACTTCAAACACTTGAAATCAAGTGGGAGTTAGACTTCCGAATAAAGTGGTGATTGATAGAGTTCTCTAGTCACTATCACTAAGCTACTGGATCTTCGTGATGAACTATAAACATGCAAAGGATAGAAGATCCTTAAGCTATTCGCGATGCTACAATCTGCGGATGTAGAAATCAAAAAAGGGAGCATCAAGTGTTGATGGTTAATAAGACCACTAGTTTCAAGAAGGGCAAGGGAAAGAAAAGGGAACTTCAAGAAGAACGGTAAAACAGTTGCCGCTCACGCGAAGAAACCCAAGGCTGAACCAAACCCGAGAGTTAGTGCTCCCATTGCAAAGGGAAATGTCACAGGGAGCGGAACTTCCCCAAAGTAACTGGCAGATAATAAGACTGGCAATGTCAACAAAGATATTTGATATACATGTTATTGATATGTACCTTACTAGTACTCGTAGGAGCACCTGGGTATTTGATACTTGTTCAGTTGCTTACAACTTGAAACATGGAGCTTCGGAATAAACGAGGGCTAGCTAAGAACGAGGTGACGATGTGCATTGGAAGTGTCTCCAAGGTTGATGTGATCACCATCGCCACGCTCTCTCTACCTTCAGGATTAGTGACGAACCTAAATAATTGTTATTTGGTGCTTGTGTTAAGCATGAACATTATATCTGATAGTGTTTATTGCAAGACGGTTATTCAATTTCAGAGAATAATTGTTATTCTATTTATTTGGATAATATCATTGATGATCATGCACTTAAAATGAAAGGTTTATTGAATCTTGATCGTAGTAATACATATGTTCATAACACAAATGCCAAAAGATAATGATAGTACCACATATTTGTGGCACTGCCGCTTAGGTCATATCAGTGTTAAACACATGAAGAAACTCCATGCAGATGGGTTTTTGGAATCTCTTGATTATGAATCATTTGAGACATGTGAACCGTGCCTTATTGGCAAGATGACTAAAACTCCGTTCTCCAGAACAATGGAGCGAGCAACCAACTTATTGGAAATAATACATACCGATGTATGCGGTCCGATGAGTGTTGAGGCGCGCGGTGGATATCGTTATGATCTCACGTTCACAGATGATTTGAGTAGATATGGCAATGTCTACTTGATGAAGCATAAATCTGAAACATTTGAAAAGTTCAAAGAATTTCAGAGTGAAGTAGAGAACCATTGTAACAAGAAAATAAAGTTCTTACGATCTGATCGTGGAGGAGAATATTTGAGTTACGAGTTTGGCAATCACTTAAGACAATGTGGAATTGTTTCACAGCTCACGCCACATGGAACACCACAGTGTAATGGTGTGTTCGAACGTCGTAATCGTACTCTATTGGATATGGTGCGTTCTATGATGTCTCTTATCGATTTGCCACTATCATTTTGGGGTTATGCATTAGAGACAGCTGCATTCACTTTAAACAAGGGCACCGTCTAAATCCGTTGAGATGACACCATATGAACTGTGGTTTGCAAGAAACCTAAGATGTCGTTTCTGAAAGTTTGGGGATGCAATGCTTATGTCAAAAGGCTTCAGCCAGATAAGCTCGAACCCAAAGCGGATAAGTGCGTCTTCATAGGATACCCAAAGGAGACCGTTGGGTACACCTTCTACCACAGATCCGAAGGCAAAGTATTCGTTGCTAAGAATGGATCCTTTCTAGAGAAGGAGTTTCTCTCGAAAGAAGTGAGTGGGAGGAAAGTAGAACTTGATGAGGTAATTGTACCTCCTCTGGATAGTAGTACGCCACAGAAAGAAATTTCTGTGACACCAACACAGACCAGAGAAGAAGTTGATGATGATGATCATGAGGCTTCGGATCAAGTTGCTACAGAACTTCGAAGGTCAACCAGGACACGTTCCGCACCAGAGTGGTACGGAAATCCAGTCTTGGAGGACATGTTGCTAGACAACGATGAACCTTCGAACTATGAAGAAGCGATGGCAAGCCCGGATTCCGACAAATGGCTTGAGGCCATGAAATCCGAGATTGGATCCATGTATGAGAACAAAGTGTGGACTTTGGTAGACTTGCCCGTTGAACGGCGAGCTATTGAAAATAAATGGATCTTTAAGAAGAAGACGGATGCTGATGGTAATGTCACCGTCTATAAAGCACGACTTGTTGCTAAAGGTTATCGACAAGTTCAAGGAGTTGACTACGATGAGACTTTCTCACCCGTAGCGATGCTAAAGTCTGTCAGAATTATGTTAGCAATTGCCGCGTTTTATGATTATGAAATCTGGCAAATGGATGTCAAAACGGCATTCCTTTACGGATTCCTTAAGGAAGAATTGTATATGATACAGCCGGAAGGTTTTGTCGATCCTAAAGGCGCTAACAAAATATGCAAGCTCCAGCGATCCATCTATGGACTGGTGCAAGCATCTCGGGGCTGGAATACTCGCTTTGACGAAGTGATCAAAGCGTTTGGGTTTATACAAGTTTATGGAGAAACTTGTATTTACAAGAAACTGAGTGGGAGATCTATAGCATTTCTAATAGTATATGTGGATGACATATTGTTGATTGGAAATGATGTAGAATTTCTGGAAAGCATAAAGAATTGAAAGGAGGTTTCCAATAAAAACCTGTTTTTGAGTTATCCATAGATTGGGCATCGAGATCTATGGAGATAGATCAAAACGCCTGATAAAAGTTCACACATCTTGATGAGTTTTTTGAAGAAGTTCAAAATAGGATCAAGTCAAAGAAATGAGTTCTTGCCTGGTGTGAAGTGGAGTAAGACTTGAAAATCTAGGTAAATGTTGTTTTACATGTTAGGCATCAAAATCTATAGAGATAGATTGAGACGCCTCATAGGACTTTCACGAAGCACATACCTTGACAAGATTTTGAAGAAGTTCAAAATGGATCAGTCAAAGAAAGGGTTCTTGCCTGTATTGCAAGGTGTAAGATTGAGTAAGACTCAAAGCCCGACCACGGCAGAAGACAAAGAGAAGATGAGTGTCATCCCCTATGCCTCAGCCATAGGCTCTATTTTGTATGCCATGCTGTGTACTAGACCTGATGTATACCTCGCTATTAGCTTGGTGGGAAGGTACCAAAGTGATCCAGGAGTAGATCACTGGACAGCGGTCAAGAATATTCTGAAGTACCTGAAAAGGACTAAGGAAGAATTTCTCGGGAATAGAGGTGATAAAGAGTTCGTCGTAAAGGGTTACGTCGATGCAAGCTTTAAAACACCGATCCGGAAGACTATGAGTCTCA
Source organism: Elymus sibiricus (assembly GCA_039707655.1). Taxonomy (NCBI): domain Eukaryota; kingdom Viridiplantae; phylum Streptophyta; class Magnoliopsida; order Poales; family Poaceae; genus Elymus; species Elymus sibiricus. The sequence goes on from CM077666.1 coordinate 470,857,604, forward strand.
GACCGGATACATAAAGTGGGACAGTCGTTTTTGGAGTAGCTCCAAGCAGAGTGTGGTAGCAGCATCTACATATGACATAGAGATTTTCCAAGAACACACGGATCTGAATATTGCAGATCCGTTGACTAAAACCTCTCTCACAAGCAAAACATGATCAGCCCTAGAACTGATTGGATGTTAATTACATGGAGATGTAAACTAGATTATTGACTCTAGTGCAAGTGGGAGACTGTTGGAAATATGCCCTAGAGGCAATTAATAAAGTGTTTATTATCATATTTCTCCATTCATGATAATGGTTTATTATTCATGCTAGAATTGTATTGACCGGAAACTTAATACATGTGTGGATAATAGACAAATACTGAGTCCCTAGTAAGCCTCTACTAGACTAGCTCATTGATCAAAAGATGGTCAAGATTTCCTGACCATGGACATGAGTTGTCATTTGATAATGGGATCACATCATTAGGAGAATGATGTGATGGACTTGACCCAACCGTTAGCATAGCAAATGATCGTTCAGTTTATTGCTATTGCTTTCACTATGTCAAATACACGTTCCTCTGACCATGAGATCATGCAACTCCCGGATACCGTAGGAATACTTTGGGTGTATCAAACGTCACAACGTAACTGGGTGATTATAAAGGTGCACTACAGGTATCTCCGAAAGTGTTTGTTGAGTTGGCATGGATCGAGATTGGGATTTGTCACTCCGACTATCGGAGAGGTATCTCTGGGCCCTCTCGGTAATACAGCATCACAGAAGCCTTGCAAGCACCGTGACTAAAGAGTTAGTTGCAAGATGGTGTATTACGGAACGAGTAAAGAGACTTGCCGGTAGCGAGATTGAACTAGGTATTAGATACCGACGATCGAATCTCGGGCAAGTAACATATCGCCGGACAAAAGGGAACAACGTATGTTGACATATGAGGTTCACCGATAAAGATCTTCATGGAATATGTAGGAACCAATATGAGCATCCAGGTTCCGCTGTTGGTTATTGACCAGAGAGTCGTCTCGGTCATGTCTACATCATTCCCGAACCCGTAGGGTCCGCACACTTAAGGTTCGATGACGATATAGTATTATATGAGTTATGTGATTGGTGACCGAATGTTGTTCGGAGTCCCGGATGAGATCACGGACATGACGAGGAGTCTCGAAATGGTCGAGAGATAAAGATTCATATATTGGAAGGCTATATTCGAACATCGGAAAGGTTCCGAGTGATTCGGGTATTTTTCGGAGTACCGGGGAGTTACGGGAATTCACCGGGAGAAGTAATGGGCCTTTTTGGGCCATACGGGGAAAAAGAGAGGCAGGCCACGTGAGGAGGCACGCGCCCCCCCTTGCCCAAACCGAATTGGACTAGGGGAGGGTGCACAGCCCCCTCTTTCCTTTCTCTCTCCCTCTCCTTCCTTCTTCCCCCTTCCACCAAGTGGAATCCTACTAGGACTTGGAGTCCTAGTAGGACTCCTCTCTCTTGGCGCGCCTTACAGGGGCCGGCCGGCCTCCTCCTCTCCTCCTTTATATACGGAGGCAAGGGGGCACCCTAGGACACACAAGACAATTGTCCCATAGCCGTGTGCGGTGCCCCAATCTCCGTTTTCCACCTCGGTCATATTTTCGGAGAGCTTAGGCGAAGCCCTGCCGGAATCACTTCACCGTCACCGTCGCCACGCCGTCGTGCTGACGGAACTCATCTACTTCCTCGACGTCTTGCTGGATCAAGAAGGCGAGGATCGTCACCGAGCTGCACGTGTGTAGAACTCGGAGGTGCCGTACGTTCGGTACTCGATCGGTGGAGCTCGAAGGATTGTTCGACTACATCAACCGCGTTGTGAGACGCTTCCGCTAACGGTCTACGAGGGTACGTAGACACACTCTCCCCTCTCGTAGCGATGCATCTCCACGGATAGATCTTGCGTGAGCGTAGGAATTTTTTTGAAATTCATGCTCCGTTCCCCAACAGTTTGTAGGATACCAAACCACCTCAAAGTTATCCTTTCCGATCGATCTATTGAGCTATTCCTATAGGTGTCACAAACAGCCCTAGAGGTCGTACTAAAATAACACCATATGATACACATCAACCAACTCTAATGTCACCTAGATACTCCAATGTCACCACAAGTATCCATGAGTTGATTATACGATATGCATCAAACAACTTCATAATCATAATATTCAATCCACACAAAGAACTCCAAGGAGCACCCCAAAAGTTTCTATCGAAGAAAAGATAATGAAAACGTGCATCAACCCCTATGCATAGATTACCCCAATGTCACCTCCGGAATCCACGAGTTGAGTGCCAAAACATATATCAACTGAATCAATATAATACCCCATTGTCACCACGGGTATTCATATGCAAGACATATATCAAGTGTTCTCAAATCTGAAATATTCAATCCGACAATAACAAAACCTCAAAGGGAAAAGATTCGATTCATCACAACAAGGATAGAGAGGGAGGAAACACCATATGATCCAACTATATTAACAAAGCTCGCGATACATCAAGTTCGTGCCAAATCAAGAACACGAGAGAGAGAGAGATAAAACACATAGCTACTGGTACAAACCCTCAGCCCCGAGGGTGAACTACTCCCTCCTCGTCATGGAGACCGCCGAGATGATGAAGATGGCCTCCGGTGATGATTCCCCCCTCCGGCAGGGTGCCGGAAAAGGGCTGTAGATTAGATCGTGGAGGTACAGAGGCTTGCGGCGGCGTAAAAACTCATCTAGGTTAACTTTCGAGGGTTTCTGAATATATATGATTTTTCAGCGTTGGAATCACGCGAAGAGGTGCCACAGGGGCCCACAAGGCACCAGGGCACGCCTGGGGGGGGGGGGGCGGGCAGGCGCGCCCAGGTGGCTCGTGGGGCCCCTGTGGCTCTTCTGCTGCTTCCCCGAAGCTTCCTGGGTCCGTTTCCTTCCAGAAAAAATCGTCAAAAAGTTTCGCTGCATTTGGACTTCATTTGATATGGATTTTCTGGAAAACCAAAAACAAGAAGAAAACAGCAACTGGCACTGGGCAGTAGGTCAATATGTTAGTCCATAAAAATCATATAAAAGCCATATAAAAGTGCACCAAAATCATACAAAACTATAATAAACATGGCATGAATACTTCATAAATTATAGATACGTTGGAGACGTATCAACATCCCCAAGCTTAATTCCTGCTCGTCCTCGAGTAGGTAAATGATAAAAGAAATAATTTGTGAAGTGTGAATGCTAGCATAGTGCATAAGTTTGATCAATGATAATTTCAATCACTTTTTCTAGCATCATAACAGCAACTTGTTCTCATAAAAATCATCATGAAAAAGTAGCAATCAATTCACATGTTATGGTTCAAACAATGCAATCTCTTGAAACTTAACAACCTATGTTCTTAGTCACCAAACAATTGCAATTCAACTTAATTTCAACAAAGTCTAAGTAAGAGCTCCACATACTCAATTATCATATAGTCTTCTATGATTGCTAGTACTCAAAGAATATTTTTAGAACAAATGGCATCCATCGAACACAGAGAAAGATAGGGGCTTAGTGTTTCGCCTCCCAACTTATTTATCATAGAGATAATTGTCAACAATAATAATTCATGATCAAATATATTTGACTGGCCATATATGCTTGGATCTTTCCCCACCACACGATGCTTGCCAACTAGAGAATAATTAAGGTTGAAATGGGAAGTAATACTATTGACTCTTGCATAAAATTAAATACATAAAAGTAAAAGATAGGCCCTTCGCAGAGGGAAGCAGAGGTTGTCATGCGCTTTTTATTTTTGGATGCACAAGCTCTTAATGCAAAGGAACGTCACGTTATATTGCCCCTTGTGATAGCAACCTTTATTATGCAGTCCATCGCTTTTATTTCTTTACCATCACAAGTTCGTACAACGCTTATTTTCCCTTGCAATAAAAGATCATACATATTTAAGGAGCAATTTTTATTGCTTTTTGCACCGATGACAACTTACTTGAAGGATCTTATTCAATCCATAGGTAGATATGGTGGACTCTCATGGCAAGATACTGGGTTTAAGTGTTTTTGGATGCACAAGTAGTATCTCTACTTAGTATGAATTTTTGGATAGCAAAAGATCCTAAGCAAGCACCACATGTTGGAGGATCCATAACAATATAACTTCTATGCAAATATACCCAAACATAACTCATTACGTTGTCTTCCTTGTCCAACTTCAACTAATTTGCTCAAGTTTGAAAATAATTAATGGGTATTCACAATCATAAAAGATGTCCAAGATAATATATTTATATGTGAAAGTTCTCTTCCTTATACTAATCATTCATGAATTGCTTGTATGTCCAATATTGTGATTGTCAAGCTTCAATAGATTTCACTTTCTAACCCAAATGTGAAATTACTACTAGGCATGATACAAGCATATGAAGCACATATAATTTCAACTTTATGATTTTCAATTCATTCAACAATTTACTCATAGGATATAAGTGAAGAACAAGAGTAAATGACAAACTACTCCAAAAAGATATAAGTGAAGATCAATGAGTAGTCAAATAATTAAGTAGCTGTGGGAAGACTCTCTCCAAATAAAGATTTCAGATCTTGATAATTTTATTAAAACAGCAAACAAAATGAAAATAAAAGAACACTCCAAGAATAGCACAACTCAAGTGAAGAAGCAAAAACTTAGGCTCAACCGAGACTAACCGATAGGTTTTGATGAAGAAAGGTGGGATGCCAACCGGGGCATCCCCAATCTTAGTTGCTTGAGACTTCTTGAAATATTAATTTGGGATGCCTTGGGCATCCCCAAGCTTGAGCTCTTGTGTCTCCTTAATTCCTCTCATGTCATGGTTTCCCTAAATCTCAAAAACTTCATCCACACAAAACTCAACAAGAACTCATGAGATAAGTTAGTATAAATCAACTCAAAACTCTAACATTCTCTACTGTAGAAAATCACAAAAATTATAATTAAACATTTCATACTAAATGACTCTTCATATTTAATACTCCTATCCACAAATAGAAACATTAAACACGCAAACATATGCAAATAATGCAACTATAACAGCAATCTGCCAAAACAGAACAGTATGTAAAAGGGGAATAAGAATCCATACTTCCCTAACTCCAAAAATTCTGAAAAATTACCACCTGACATAGAACTCACGCATTCTTACTGTGTAAAAATTTCATATTTTTATCATGTGCTTACAATTCACCAAAATTCAGGACATAACAGAAAACTTTCTGTTTTCAAACAGCAACACATAAACTTGCAAACTGAGCATGGTAAAGGCTATAATTGGCATTTTATTGAGCTAAAAGATACAAAACATGATTATTGATAACAGAAAGTAAATATCAACAGAAGAAAATGACGCTCCAAGCAAAACTCATATTATGTGACGAATAAAAATATAGCTCCGGGTGAGGTTACCGATAGTGTTGAAGACGAAAGAGGGGATGCCTTCCAGGGCATCCCCAAGCTTAGACGCTTGAGTATTCCTTGAGTATTACCTTGGGGTGCCTTGGGCATCCCCAAGCTTAGGGTCTTACCACTCCTTATTCTCCTCATATCGATATCTCACCCAAAACTTGAAAACTTCAATCACATAAAACTTAACGGAACTTGTGAGATAGGTTAGTATGATAAAAATAAATCATCCACTTAGGTACTGTCAAGACAAGATTCATAATTGTTATCACATGATTTCTACTGTAATCTATCATTTCCACAATTTATATCTCATAATATAAGCTATGGAAACACTAAAACAAGCAAACTATGCACCGAAAACAGAATCTGTCAAAAACAGAACAACATGTAGTGAGAGATTTAAAAACCATACTTCTGTACCTCAAAAAATTCTGAAAATAAGAACAACGTAAAAAATTTGTAACCCAATACTGTGTAAAAATTGCAGAATTTTCTCAGGCTCCAGTACATAATAGAAATTCCAGCACTGGACGCAAAAGTTTCTGTTTTTACACAGAATCAAATCAAAAAGCATCCACACTATCCCAAAGGCTTTGCTTGGCGCATTATTGAAAGAAAACATATAAAACATGATTACCACAGTAGCTTAATAATGTTAACACAAGAAAAACAGTAGGTATACATATTGGGTTGTCTCCCAACAAGCGCTTTTCTTTAATGCCTTTTAGCTAGGCTTGACGGTTTCAATGATGCTCACATAAAAGTAAAGAATTGAAACATGAAGTGAGCATCATGAAGCGTATGACAAACACATTTCAGCCTAACCCACTTCCTATTCATAGGGATTTTGTGAGAAAATAGTTTATGGGAGCAAGAATCAACTAGCATAGGAAGGCAAAACAAGTATAACTTCAAAACTTTCAACGCATAGAGAGGAAAGTTGGTATTATTGCAACACCTACAAGCATATAATCCTCTCTCATAATAATTTTCAGTAGCATCATGAAGAAATTCAACAATATACCCATCACACAAATCATTCTTTTCATGATCTACAAGCATAGAAATTTTATTACTCTCCACATAAGCAAATTTATTCTCAACAATAGTAGTGGGAGCAAACTCACCAAAATAACTATCATGTGATACTTGATTGGCATAATCCAACTGAAAATTAAAATCATGATGACAAGTTTCGTAGTTATCATTATTCTATATATCATACATGTCATCACAATAATCATCATAGATAGCAACTTTGTTGTCATAGTCAATTGAAATCTCTTCCAAAATAGTGGAATCATCACTAAATAAATTCATGACCTCTTCAAATCCACTTTCATCAATATAATCATCATAAATAGGAGGCATGCAACCATCATAACAAATTTGCACAGCAAAACTTGGGGGACTAAAAATATCATCTTCATCAAACATAGCATCCCCAAGCTTATGGCTTTGCATATCATTAGCATCATGGATATTCAAAGAATTCATACTAACAACATTGCAATCATGCTCATCATTCAAAGATTTTATGCCAAACATTTTATTGAATTCTTCTTCTATCAATTGAGCACAATTATCGGAATCCTTATTTTCAAGAAAGACATGATAACGACGAATAATATGAGGCAACCTCAATTCCATTTTTGTAGTTTTCTTTAATAAACCAAACTAGTGATAAAACAAGAAACTAAAAGATTCAATTGCAAGATCTAAAGATATACCTTCAAGCACTCACCTCCCTGGCAACGGCGCCAGAAAAGAGCTTGATGTCTACCACACAACTTATTCTTGTAGACTCGTGTTGGGCCTCCAAGCGCAGAGTTTTGTAGGACAGTAGCAATTTTCCCTCAAGTGGATGACCTAAGGTTTATCAATCCGTGGGAGGCATAGGATGAAGATGGTCTCTCTCAAACAACCCTGCAACCAAATAACAAAGAGTCTCTTGTGTCCCCAACACACCCAATACAATGGTAAATTGTATAGGTGCACTAGTTCGGCGAAGAGATGGTGATACAAGTGTAGTATGCATAGTAGAAATACATTTTTATAATCTGAATAAATAAAAATAGCAAGGTAGCAAACGATAAAAGTGAGCACAGACGGTATTGCAATGCTTAAAAACAAGGCCTAGGGTTCATACTTTCGCTAGTGCAATCTCTCAACAATGCTAATATAATTGGATCATATAACCATCCCTCAACGTGCAATAAAGAATCACTCCCAAGTTCCTATCAGCGGAGAACAAAAGATAGAAATTGTTTGTAGGGTACGAAACCACCTCAAAGTTATCCTTTCCGATCGATCTATTGAGCTATTCCTATAGGTGTCACAAACAACCCTAGTGTTCGTACTAAAATAACACCATATGATACACATCAACCAACTCTAATGTCACCTAGATACTCCAATGCCACCACAAGTATCCGTGAGTTGATTATACGATATGCATCAAACAACTTCATAATCATAATATTCAATCCACACAAAGAACTCCAAGGAGCACCCCAAAAGTTTCTATCGGAGAAAAGATAATGAAAACATGCATCAACCCCTATGCATAGATTACCCCAATGTCACCTCGGGAATCCACGAGTTGAGTGCCAAAACATATATCAAGTGAATCAATATAATACCCCATTGTCACCACGGGTATTCATATGCAAGACATACATCAAGTGTTCTCAAATATGAAATATTCAATCCGACAATAACGAAACCTCAAAGGGAAAAGATTTGATTCATCACAACAAGGATAGAGAGGGAGGAAACACCATATGATCCAACTATATTAACAAAGCTCGCGATACATCAAGATCGTGCCAAATCAAGAACACGAGAGAGAGAGAGAGAGAGAGAGAGATCAAACACATAGCTACTGGTACAAACCCTCAGCCCCGAGGGTGAACTACTCCCTCCTCGTCATGGAGACCGCCGGGATGATGAAGATGGCCTCCGGTGATGATTCCCCCCTCCGGCAGGGTGCCGGAAAAGGGCTGTAGATTAGATCGTGGAGGTACAGAGGCTTGCGGCGGCGTAAAAACTCATCTAGGTTAACTTTCGGGGGTTTCTGAATATATATGATTTTTCAGCGTTGGAATCACGCGAAGAGGTGCCACAGGGGGCCCACGAGGCACCAGGGCGCGCTTGGGGGGGGGCAGGCGCGCCCAGGTGGCTCGTGGGGCCCCTGTGGCTCTTCTGCTGCTTCCCCAAAGGTTCCTGGGTCCGTTTCCTTCCAGAAAAAATCGTCAAAAAGTTTCGCTGCATTTGGACTTCATTTGATATGGATTTTCTAGAAAACCAAAAACAAGCAGAAAACAGGAACTGACACTGGGAACTAGGTCAATATGTTAGTCCATAAAAAATTATATAAAAGCCATATAAAAGTGCACCAAAATCATACAAAACTGTAATAAACATGGCTTGAATACTTCATAAATTATAGATACGTTGGAGACGTATCAGGGATCAATTATAGCTTTTTCGATAAATAAGAGTGTCGAACCCAACGAGGAGCTAAAGGTAGAATTAATATTCCCTTCAAGTTCTATCGACCACCGATACAACTCTATGCACACTCAATGTTTGCTTTACCTAGAACAAGTATGAAACTAGAAGTACTTTGTAGGTGTAATGCTAAAACTACTTTGCAAGAATAAAACTAGGAGTACTTTGCGAGATAATAAAACTATGGATAATTTGCAAGATAATAAAAGCTAATTGTTTAGTAGAAAGCTTTTTGTAACACAAAGAAAAGGATTTGTCCCTAGGCAATCGATAACTAGACCGGTAATCCTTATTGCAATTTTATATGAGAGAGAGGCATGAGCTAACATACTTTCTGTACTTGGATCATATGCACTTATGATTGGAACTCTAGCAAGCATCCGCAACTACCAAAGATCATTAAGGTAAAACCCAACCATAGCATTAACTAACAAGTCCTCTTTACTCCCATACGCAACAACCCCCTTACTCGGGTGTAAGCTTCTATCACTCTAGCCGACCACTATAAGAGAATTATGAACGTATTGCAAACCCTACAGCAGGAATCCCTCACGCTTGCGCGACATGGAGGGCACCATAGGACAGCACCAAAATAAAACATACAACTCAAACCAATCACGATCATCAATCGACCCATAGGACAAAACGAATCTACTCAAACATCATAGGATTGCCACATATCATTGGATAATAATATATAGCGTTAAGCACCATGTTTAAGTAGAGATTACAGCGGGGAGAAGAGGTGTTACACCGCTGCATAGAGGGGGGGAGAGTTGGTGTTGACGGCGGCGAAGTTGTTGGTGTAAATCGCCGACACGATGGTTGCCCCGACGGCGTTCCGGCGCCACCGGGAGAGAGGGGGAGAGAGTCCCCCTCCTTCTTCTTCTTCCTTGCCCCCCCCCCCCTAGATGGGAGGAGAGTTTCCCCTCTGGTCCATGGCCTCCATGGCTCCCGGCGGGGAGGAGCCCCTCCGAGATTGGATCTCTCTCTCTCTGTTTCTCTTCTGTTTCGCGTTCCTGTTTTCTGGCCTTTCACCGTTTCTTATATTCCCGGAGATCCGTAACTCTGATTGCGCTAAAATTTTAACACGATTTTTTTCTCGATATAAGCTTCCTTGCGGCCGAAGAAGAGCCCCAACCGACTTACGGTGTGCCCACAAGGCAGCATCACGCGGCCAGGGGGAGGGTCGCGCCAAAGTGCCTTGTGGAGGCTGTGGGCCTCCGTTTGCGTTGATTCCACCTCCCAAAAATCACATATATTCCAAAATAATTCTCTGTAAATTTTATCGCGTTTGGACTTTCTATGAAACAAAAAACAAGCAGAAAATAGGAACTGGCACTGGGCACTGGATCAATATGTTAGTCCCAAAAATAATATAAAATGTTGCCAAAAGTATATGAAAGTTGTAGAATATTGGCATGAAACAATCAAAAATTATAGATACGACGGAGACGTATCAATGGACAAGGTAGCCGGCCGGCTTTCTCTACCCGCGTCTGTGCCGCGAGGTTTCCATCAGTTGACAAAGTCAAAACTCTAATTTGAATCCGTAGCATCGATTTCCCCTTGCGCGTGTAGCACCTGTCATTCATCTACTCGTCGATCGCCATGCTTTACCAAGTTTATATTATCTTCATCGATTGTCCAATTCACCACTTTGAACAACGCACTCTTCCATTATCCTCCATTATTCAAATGCTACAGGTGTCTAATTTCCATTTGATTTGATTGATCAAAGGGGAAAAAATTCACAAGCTATATGTCTACTCCCTGCAGATCAAGCGGCATGGGCTGCGAGCATCCGGATCGTGCGGCGTTGCAGTTCGAGAGCGAGCGGTGGTAATGTCAGGGCGGTGGCCCCGGAAGGTGTTGGTGGGTTGCGCAGGGCGCAACACGGTGAAAGAAAGTCGGGGCGATGACCCCGAGATTTCAATGACATCGAGCGCGTTGACCTCGTGTCGTGTGGGCGACGAGGTTGCTCTCAACGTGGGTGTTGTTGGCGTCAAGGCTTTTGTGGCAACGATGACGGGGGAGCAATGTCGGAGACATGGCAATGGTCGAGGTAGTCGGCTCTTCTCCGGCGTGTCTGCGGGATTGCCTCGGCTGGTTTGTTGCTGTGAAGTCGAAGCTGCATGGCGGGTCCCTGTGGCGTACGATGACGGGCAGCAGTTGGTTCGTTCGGTGATCTTCTGTGGCACAGGCCATGCCTAGTTCTCCTTCGCAGTTCTTCGTCGGAGTCGGAACTACGCTGTTTGGTCGCTGGTGGCTGAGTTTCTGGTGCGGATCTTCTTACAGCTCCACACGACCCCTACAGTGTGAGTTGAGTTGACGGAGTCGTTTGCTTAGTGTTTAGGGATGACGATGACGCCTGCGTGCTGTCTCGTCGAGACCCTCTTTGTAGTGGTATGAGTGGAGTATCTTATGTGTCCCGCTTAGCGGTTGTGCTGGTTTTCGCTCGGTTTTCCATAATTAACTGGGCAATCTGGTTTTCGCTCGGTTTTCCCTAATTAACCGAGCAACTCTTTTCTTCTTAATGAATGCAGAAATTCTGCCATTTCGAAAAAAATTGTTCCCAGGAACCATGTCCCTCAGTTCGTTCATTCCTCACAGGAGGAAGACGATGAACTTAATGGGCACGTCATACATTCCAGTTTTGATCCTCGTGTTCCTGTGTTCATCCTGCAAATCCGATGACCAGCTCACACCTGCAAAGCCACTTTCTTCAGGCGACACGCTTGTCTCCAAAGGCGGGGACTTCACCCTCGGCTTCTCCTCCCCGACAAGCTCCAACATGAGTTTATACCTTGGTATATGGTACCACAATATCCCCGGTCGACCATAGTGTGGACTACCAACCGTGACAACCCAATCGCTGCCACTTCGTCTCCCATGCTCGCCATCACCAACAGCTCTGACCTTGTGTTGTTTGACTCCCGAGGTCATACTCATTGGGTGGCGAACATGAATATCAACACCAGCACGGGAGTTGCTGCAGTGTTGCGCCTGCGCGACATAGGGAATTTGATCCTCCGACTTCCAAATAGCTCAATCATATGGCAAAGTTTTGAACACCCAACGGACACCATCCTCCCAGGTATGAGGTTCTTGTTGAGCGAGAAGGACCGTGTAGTCGGGAGCCTTGTTGCTTGGAAGGACCCCCATGAACCATCCATTGGAGACTTTTCTTTGAGCCTTGACCCCAACTCGAATCTTCAAACGATCATTTGGCATAGGACCAGGCCTGACTACCGCATCTCCATGCTCAATGGCGCGCCGGTGTCCGATGACATATACCAAAAGACCCTCTCCTATGAAGCGGTCGGGAGCATAGGTAATGGGTTTTATTATAAATACACTGTCTCAGACAAGTCACCGTATGTACATCCTATGATCGACTACATGGGTGTGTTGAGGACTCTTAGCTGGAACAATCGCTCTTCATGGACAATTATCTCTGAGCGCCCAACAATAAGCTACGACCGCTATGCCTCGTGTGGCCCATTTGGCTATGTCGACTACATGGGACTGAACCGACATGATTGCATCATTGGGTTTGATCCTGATAGTCTTAACTTTTGAGCGGATGTAAAAGAACAAAGGCGCTGAAATGCGGCAAGCATGAGCGAAGACAGGCCCAAGGCAGCCCGGGCCGCTTCCTGGGGCGTGTGGCCCAGCTCCTTCGTTGGCTGTAGCACATACTGTAGCTAGAGTGCTACAATACACAAAGGCGGCCCGAGGCCTAGCCCATTCCTGGCCCTGCCACTGGCGGCAAGGAAAGTCATTTTGTGACCTTACCTAGGATGAAGGTTCCAAACAGGTTTTTATGTATCTTGAATAGAAGCTTTGAAGAGTACATGGTTGAGTGTAGCAACAATTGCTCTTGTACGGCCTATGCTTTCACCAACTCCAGTATTAACAGTGTTATGGTCAACCAGTCAAGGTGCTTTATTTGGACAGGGGAGGTTGTTGATGGTGCAGAGTATACCAACGATGGCGAGAACCTATAACTCCGGCTTGCCGACTCTCCTAGTATGCACAACCACCTTCTAGCGTTATTTTGTCACCTCACTAGTGTGTCATGTCATTGTATTTAATAGAATTTTATCAGATAAATAGTATATGCATCAAATCAACACCAACACTGAAACATGGGCATCTACTAAATATTTGGAATTACCAGTGTGACAGTAACCACCGATACTCCTGATTTGCAACCAATTATTTTAATGCGTACAAAATTGTAAATTATATGTCGTAACTTTCTCTATGAGCATAATGTGACATAAACCTCAGTTTACCATAAGCCTAGCAGTTACTTTGGAGGGGTTACTGGTATCATGGTATTCGGCCTATCGACCAGTCTTGTTACTGTGTGCAAATAACTTCAAACTATTACAAGTATGGCTTGTTGCAGTAAATTGTACCAGTTACCTTGTATTGTGATTCTAGTGCGTAGATTGTTTGTAATGTAGCCGAAATAGTTCTCACCTATTGTCCTGCATCAATTTTGCCATAGCATGGTCGTTTCTGCAATTAAGGTCATAAGACCGGACGAACGCCTTTAAGTGTCGTGGTCCTCATATTGTCTTCACTCCTCGTAGATACAAACACCTATCACCTAGAGGTCGCAAATTCGCTAAACTTACCTATGTAGCTCTTCAAAATCATGTTGCATGGACCCTTAAATTGGACAACACACATTACGCTCACCACAGATAAATAACTTACTGATCAACCATAGAACTATTATCACAAATGATGACATATAGAATAGGCACAAAATGAATCTCACCAATCCCCTACATCTCCCACGCCTATGAGGATTACTCACGCATGAGAGGGAGATAACCAAATAACACAAAGATCAAACAAAGGGAAATCATCTCAATATTATCACAAAGATCCGCAATAAGATGAATGATAAAACAAGTCTCGATCTCGAGATTAGTATGAATGGAGTTATAAACCCTAATCTTACAACTGAAAACTCCTCCCTCCATGGTGGTGTTTGTGATGAATGAAATGGGATGTGAGCGGAAGAGGCTGAATGGATCTCTGAGAGTCTTCCTTCTACCGATCTCTTCTCTCTCTGTTCTGGTGGTTGTGGTGGCAGCTCATCTTTGTATTATACTGCCTCCCCTTCACGAAAGTTATATGTATAATCAAGGGGGAGGCGGCGCTGTGTGGTACGATTGCTGGTACAAGTAGGCGCCCTCCTACCATACGCTGTCTTTTGATCTGGTGCCTCTAATGAAGATGCTACAAAGAAAAGAAGTTGCTCCAAATTGCTCCATTTGCTAGGATGTTGATTGGTTTCCTTCCAAAAATATATATTTCTGCACATCACTAGGAAAAACCAGTTTTCTTCTTTCTCAAAGGATAAATGTTAGAAAAATACGAGAATTAATGAAAACCTTTTGAAAACCCCATCAAAATACCCTCGTAAAAGTGTTAAAATATTAAGCCATCAACTCCCCCAAGCTTAAGTATTGTTCGTCCTCGAGCAATCAAGAAATAAGATGAACGAAATGGACATTGACAAATGAGTAAAAGATATTACCGGTCCGTTAAGGTGTAGTATATCCATTCTTACAAATCCTGCAATTTTAATTAAGAGAATACTTGCATTTAAATGGTTCCACTTAAAACTCGCTGCCTAGTCATGAATAGTTTCATAGCACTAGTTCTAGTTCACTAAATAAACCTTGATAGATAACTAGGTGCAGAGCAAGCGAAGATATATTCTCTCATGAGAATGGATTTTTGCATTTTGGATTTTTTTTCAAAACATAAACATGAACGAGGGATTTTGGGTTAAAAAAAACATAGTACTCAAATATCACAGTAACACCCACTAGCACCGCTTAATCATGACTCTCAAGTACTTCCTTCAATCATTGTCTGTCAGAACTTCTATCTCTGGTGACGGGATTATGCCAAACAAATGATACATGCAAATAGGGGGATTTCGCTGTTGCTTAAGTAGAATAATATGGACTCTTTCGAGTGCAGCGATCAATATTCGGTATTACCACATATACACACCCTCAAGAAGAAGTCGAATGATATTCGCTGCAGTGTTGGTACTGTGAACGTTAACCAATTCATAGCTGAAACTATATGTTGTGCCTGCTCAGTATCTCAGAGGTGTTCATAGAGGTCTGGTCGGACAATCGTTGCCTGCCGACGAGGATGTGGGCTGGGAAGAGCGGGGGCGGGCCGGCGGCTTCCATGAGGCCGAAGGTTTGCTGGGTTCCAACACAAAGGCGGCAGGTTCATGGGCTCTGCTGGGTGGTACTACCTCCGTCCAGGTTTATTAGTCCCTTTCGTATTTTATGCTAAAATTTGACATAAGATTTGATTAGCAAAATATAAGTTATGTGCCATAAAAATTATATTAGTATATTCATATTTGAAAGAAGTTTCCAATGGAGTAGGGCATTTTGGAGGACGAGCTCCATGGAGCTCTTTTTTTGAAAAAATTGAAAATCATATTTTGAAGTTTCAAAAAATTCTGAAAAAATTCATAAACGATCATATTGATGTGCTTTACATGTGTGTAAAATTAGACGATGAAATACATTATTATGAGAGCTACACAAAACAGACAAATTCATGCATTTTTTATAGTGAACAGTGCATGTACTGTTCGTCATTTCAAAATCATGATTTTCTCTTTTTTGTGTAGCTCTCACCATAAAGTATATCATCTTCAAATTTTACACACATGTACTATACATCTGTATGAACGCGTGTGTTTTTTTAAAGATTTTTTGAAACTTCAAAATGAGATTTTCAAATTTTTCAAAATAAAGGGCTCCATGGAGCTCGGCCTCCATTTAGCATTTTTGTTTCCAATGACTTTATTTTTGTTACATATAAACGATATTTTGCTAATTAAATCTACCGTCAAACTTTGACCCAAAATGCGAGGGGGACTAATAAACCCTCCTGAGGTCATCAACACTTCATCAACCTCATGGTACCAAATTGCATTTAGGTTAGAGTTCAACAGAAACTAATTTTACTCCAATCAGTAACTGTAGACGTTTTTTTTTTTTGCAACTGCACGTGAGGAGAACAGTATAAACATGTACAGTCTTTAAAAAAAATCATGTACACAGTCTGCCAATATTCAGTAGTGAACGTCACTTCATCTCAAGAAGCAACCATACAGGTCAGTTAAAAAAACATTCTGAATATGCTTCTTCAAACAGGACGATAAAAATGAGTCATTAAGGTTCATACCAACAAACCGCGTAGGGTCAGCAGGCATCTGCCCTGCTAAAGACAATAAAAATGGTCCCTTCCACAATGAGACCACTCTGCATAGTAGATCATGCTGTGCTGATTGCTGAATGGAGTAGCAAAAATGATTCGTGGATGTTTTCCCTTCTCATCCTATTCATTTTTCTCCTGGTCACTGGTCGGCTGGCGGATGTTCGTCTACATCTTACTTGGCTCTCGACAGTTCAATCCTTTCATAGAAAAGAATATAGGCCTGACACTCGAGTACCTGCATTAGCGATACTTGTGTGATGCTCTCATCACTTGCACGAAACCACAAGGGAGTGCCATAGCTCTCCTGCCGTTGGCCTCCAATTTGGCTTTCTCTCACATAAGCAAAATTGTGTCCTTCGCGCAGCGTTTGTCCATCGTGTACAATGACAGCAACCGGTCGATATTTGTATTCGTCATCCTCCACATGTCTGAAAATTAGAGGAAGAAATAATGGTCAGTTTTTTCTTCTTCTTGAATTGCAACAATCAACAATGTTATACCATTAATATCATCTGAGATCTGATTTTTAAATAGGCCAAAATCTTAGTCATATTAAACTGAGTAACAGTGTTGTTGGAAGTGTCAATACCCAGGGTCCATGAACTTTGTTATATCAAGTGTATCTTGAAAGCTCACGCGTTCTTCCAACTTGTCTGGCCTATCAGTGTGGGAATAGTCGAATCTCTTCAGCTGAATGGCTAGTAAGGGTGCCGCCTTGGTAATGCGATACTGTACTGTTGCAGCTCTATATATCTTCTCTTCCTCTTTCTGTTTTATATGGCTTTGTTCCATTTTATTTGAGTTGCCGTCAAGCACCAGTACCTTTCCGCTGTTCTGATCTGATGTTCTCGTTTGTTTGTCAGCTAGATGGCTGCATTCCTGCTTTCCGTATATTTTATTCTCCGACCATTCAGGTTGGCCATCGTTGCTTGCTGTATCTTCATGGTACAAAGAGGCATTTCCACCACCACCACCACCACCACCACCAGAACAGTCCGTACAGTGCCAACTCTCAATCACCCCAGTGGCATATAAGTCCAAGCAGTCCTCGATTGATGCAGGTTTCTTTGATGGTATTGCCAGACTGAGATGACGAACGTCCTCGGTGGTAACTGATGTGCGCTCACATTCTTTGCTGGAGACATGTTTAACGACCTGGCTGCGGAAGAATGACTCAATCATTGTAGGGTTCTCAGTATTCAAACCATCTAGCGAGGAACCAAGCAAGCTATTGCTGTCTTCCATCACGCCGGGACTGAAATCTGGATTACTTGAACATATATGCAAGAAGAGATTCTCTGGCATCAGCAGACCCCTTGCGCCATTGGTATCGGTTGTCATTATGAAGAGCATCTGCAATTCCTGACCAAGGTTCCCGCCATTCCGCATACCTCTGACCACCACATTGCCACCTTGTCCATTCCAATGATCAGCTGTATCTGTGATTAGCATTTCTTGATAGTGCTCACTTATAGCCTCTCCTAGTTCCAGGCTTGATTTGGCTGAGTGTTTCCTTCTGCTATTCTGCTCGTTGATTTGTCCCATTTCTGTCCAGCCATTCCTCTCCTGTGCATCAACTTGCTGCATCTCTGATCTCTATATATTAACTTCTTCTCTTTCTTCCCTATTATTCCGAACACTGTTTTCCCGAGGTGGTGTTTCAGGGGCATCATTTCCATACACGTCTTCCACTGGCCATAATTTGCTCTTCTCGATTCCACAATGCCATAGCAATGCCCAGATATAGGTTATGAATTCCCCTCCCGACTCGAGGCACTGCTTGTGCGCCTCTGCGTTCCAAGTGGGGGCAATGTGCACTAGTAACTCCGCCCATACCCCGGAGAGGATCTCCCAGCATTCTTCTTTAGTCTCTTGATCAATCAGTTCCTTGCCCAGCTTTGCACCTAGTCGCACAACATCTTCCTTCATGATGTCGTCACCATCTTGGATGGCCTTCTCTGCTACTTCCATCAGTTTGTCATATCTACTCTGTAATGAGTCACAGTTTTTCAGAATATCATCACGAGCGCGTGTCACGGTTTCTTGTAAGACCATGTTGGGTACATAAAAGCTGTCAGGGATCAGGTCAGGCTTAGAAACTAGCAGATATGCACAGTACCGCGACAAGCTATTTGCAGTGACATACATTTCCTTGAGCTTATCAGGCAACTTCCCATTAACTTTCTTTTCTTTTGTCTTCTCATCCACATCCACAAGATATGGTTTCGATGAGCAGCAACCTGTGAAGTACGATGAGAGGGAGCTCAGGAACCCATGTTTGCTTAAGTCGACGCCATGGTCTCTAGCAAATTTAATCTCACAGAGGCTGGTTGCAATGTGCCACACCAGAATTACATGAGAGCATGTGGGCAGGTCGAAGCAGGCCCAATTGTACTGCTTCCTTCGGGACAGTGACGTGACGACCTTGGGAAGAAGAAGACCACTCCTAATGGTGTTGGTATTGTCGGGCTGATGTACAGTGTTAAAAGTGTTGAGCTTCTCAAGGCTTGCACGGAGCTTCTTCAGTATTGCCGGCTTGATACATTCTGGCACACTGATGGCGCTGCGGAGTTTTGCTCCATCGTCCTTCTTTGGAACCATTCCTGTGCTTATTTGGTGAAACACATTCCAACATCTTGGTCTGTCATCATATGACTCCAAAAAGACGTACTGGTCAATAAGTCCATGCCACTGCTTACTAGTTATCCTTGATTTGAAAAAGGATGATATTGCGCCCTCCATACGTCTATCTCTAGTGTCCTCTTCCTTCCACCGCGCGTAGCTGCAAACAAGGAGTAATCTTGTCCAGTCTGAGACCAAGTAGCTGACCATCTCCCAGATCTCTTTGAACAGCATAAAAAACATGAATACCCAGGTGATGATCATGTCAACATTCAACCCATGCACCACATGAGCCCGATCATCCTTCGGAGGCTTATAGACCTTACGGATGTCCACAGCAAGCCAGCAGACAACACCGAAGGTCACCACGGAGAGGAGCAGATTTGAAAATAGAGAAAAGAAACCACTCCAGAAGACCATAGGGTAGTGGGTGTTGAAGTAGTCATTTACGAAGGAGAGTTGCAGCTCCATGACCCTGAAGGCGCGGTTGGTGTCTTGCTCCTCAATGATCTTGGTCTTAACCAGATTCCGGTTGATGCAAAAGATTTCTTCTTGCAGTGTCACATCCTCGAGCCTGCACCGGAGCAGCCTGGACAAGGCGAAGGCCAGACAGAGATCCTTTGGGTCATTCCCCTGATTGTTGTCTGGGTGTAACAGGTGCCTGCGACATCCCCAGATCTTGTCTAGGGTGACCAGTGATGAAAAACCACGCTCAGCTTGCTTGACAGACTGGGCAGTATGGATATACAAGACATACCGAGGCTTCTTGAGTCTGATTCCCTGATTGGTTTCTCCAAGGACCAAGTATTTGTATCCTTCCATATTCTCTGGGTTGCAGTCCTCTGGTTTCCAGTTCCTAGTGCGAGGGCCAGCACGCATATACTCTGAAATGACCTCTGAACTTGTGCCATGCCAGATAGAACGGAGCGCCAGACCATGCTCACAGAATCTGTACCAGCTCCTCAGTATCTGCAGAGCCAAAAGCGACCAGAGTGGAACCGTGAACCTTGAGCCACGCCACAAGATCAAGAAGGCCGATGCCAGAAGTTTCACCACGTTTCTCCACTCCATGTACCGTCGCCCATGGCGGTCATGAACACCATAGCCAGAGATGAAGTCGACATTGTAACGGAAACTAACAAGCACGAGGGCCCAGACCGGGAACAGGTGATTCTTGAACTTGGCTGTTTGCATGGCCCCCAACAGGTATAAGACAATA
This sequence comes from Elymus sibiricus, assembly GCA_039707655.1. Classification (NCBI taxonomy): domain Eukaryota; kingdom Viridiplantae; phylum Streptophyta; class Magnoliopsida; order Poales; family Poaceae; genus Elymus; species Elymus sibiricus. The sequence goes on from CM077666.1 coordinate 470,877,703, forward strand.
GAGTCCGAGATAGCATCCAGGATGCTAAACATGGTTTTCATGAATATGTTGCGGATGTGGCGACGGAAGACGTCTATGATGAACATCACAAGAAACAACACTGTGACCAGGACCACGAGAAACTCGATCCGAAACAGGACGAATGTCTCCTTGTTCAGCATGATGAACAGGGATGACACAACATCGCGGATGTCCTGGATGCCCATCATTTTCCTAGCTCGCTTGTGTTCGTTCCTATTGGGAAACCGGAGCCTGCAAGGCCAGTTCATAATAGATATTAACAATCAAAGACCGTAAGAAAAGGGACTTTGAACAAATGTAGTAGTAGAAAAAGTGGACTGGTTTATCTTCCCCCCCTAGCTTTGCACACACAATCTAATGCTCAAACGAAGAGCTAACAGTTTTGGCCTGCACCAGCCATGGCACAGCCGAAATCTGATGTGCCAGCCAAAGCTTGGGGACGATGGTGTTTAGGCTTCCAGCAGGAGGTAAGGGTCACTGAACTGCCCTTCCTACCTGCGATGACCATCCTCCTCTCCATTGACAAGGTCCGTAAATTTTACTGAGCCAAAATTTGGTGAAGGTTTGGTTGCCCAAAATGAACAGAGTGAACAAATGGACATAGACACACACAAAAAAAAAATTTGCAACCATCCACACAAAGATCAAATGTTTGACCATGACAAAATAAATGGTAGACTTGATTTTTGCCAAAATCCGAACATAGCCCTAGGATCCCTTCTCAGCAATGCCTCGGGCCACTCGTGCTTCCTACCTCCTCGACACTACCATCTCGGCGACTGGGGTTTGAACTTCAATCAATTTTTTACTTTTCAGATTGGATTCCTTCATGCCTAAGATTTAGCCATGGAAACAATTTAAGATTTGAGTGAATAAACTGAGGTTCATGTTTCTTCAGTTGTGATCCACCACTGACAGTTCAGCGAGTTAGGTGATTTTTTATTTTACTTTTTGTGATGGGTGATTTATGTGTTGTCTACAGTGTGTGGAATTGATGGTTCTTTTTTTTAAGAAGTTCTACATGTGACCTACATACATACTCCAGAAGACGGCCCACCGGGAGCTGCACCAGCACAAGGTGGGGATGCACCAATAAAAGTAGAGACTTGAGATATGCTTATATCTCTTTATTCTAGGAAGTTGATGGCGAGTGGAGCCTCAGAGCACGACTGAATTTCACCAAATCATACACGCTAGGGTCACCAAGCAGGCCGACATATCCTTATCGAAGCAACCTTGAGGTGATCTCCTTGGCAAGAGCGCCCCCTACCCGTAATCAACCATGCCTCAACTTGTTGATGCCGAGAACATGAGCCGAACAGCCAGCTCATGCGCCGTCATGAGGTAGGTAGGCCTGATGCTTAGCACAACCTTCAAGAGAATGAGACAGCCACCGGCGGAGATGAGCCTACCCTTCCACACGGTGAGTCGACCGCCAATCTTGTCCGGTAGAGGCTGGAAGTCGACCTCATGGAACTGAGCGGCATTCCAAGATATTTGCATGGAAGAGAGGTGATGACAGCGTGCAAGGCTCCGAGATGTGCACAAGATCGACATGCTGACAAGATTCCAATGACCGAGCTCTTCCCCAAGTTTACTGTGACCACTGGCGTCGCCAAACCTTTCCAGCAACGCCCTGACATTGAGGAAGATAACCACGTGGTCGGCGTATAGAGAGACCCATAGGCGATCCTTGCGACCGCACAAAGGCCCTTCATGGTCCAAGAAGCAGTGACGGTGCTAGCTAGATGGCAACAATAAAGAGGAAGGGGTCCCCGTGCTTGAGACCTCGCCGTTGAGGCAGCTCAAAAGGAAGCCAGCGTGAGCAGCATTGCAATCCAACCACACCAGCGGCTACGAGAACTGCGCGCATGCAGCATGGAGAGGAGGTGCTCCCGTTAAACCTTGGCGATGAGCTTGAGGAAGATGATGATGGGAGGTGGGTGGGTGGGTGGGGGGGTGAGCACTGAGCAATGGATAATACACTGCACATATAGGAATATGTCATGTTTGCTTTGGGCCCAGCCTTGATGAAGGCGCTTTGGCTCGAAAGAATCATTCGACGCGCCAGGCGCAACATTGTCAACAGAAGATTTTAACGGTGAATGCTCACCGGACGGTACTCACTGGTGTTTTCTGGCCCAGGAATTATTAGGATGATATGGCAAGCGTTAGGAACTAAACAGGGGATATGCTCGAGCAGTTCGCGTTGTGGAGCAAGCTGTTTGAACGCCAGAAGCACATGAGATGTTGGTGATTTCTCCTCAATCCACCTTGAAGGATTGTTGCCCGGTGTAGATCTTGGATGGCCAATTTGATCTCCTCACGCGAGAAGGCCGTCTCTAAGTCATGGAGATCAAGAAGAGGCAATCCGAGATGAGAGCGTCCCAGGTTGAAGACACACTATAGCTTAGCTCACAGAAGAAAAATAAAAACACCACTAGCTAGGTGAACCAGGTTATTGAAGTGATCGCTTGATGGATAGCTGTTGGATCTGCCAATTTTCAGTCAATCTCGATCATCGACCTTTGTTACGACTTACAACTGAAACTTAAATTGTGCAAGTTTCTTGAGGCATAGAGCCAGCTGAAAACGAAGACCACAAAATGTAGCTAGCAATCATGCAAGGCACACAACACACGCAAGAGTACAATATGCATCTATGTAACTACGTAGTACTAATTAGTAGGGTAAACGGCGAGCAGTTTGTACCTGGGCTCAGTAGCCACCAGCTGGTCCTCACCGGCGATGTCGATCTAGAGGCAGGGAACGTCCGTCCACCCTACAAAATTATTAAGTCATGTCGTTCATGCGGAACCAAGGAGCTTTGTTACATTTTCCATTATGGAATGTCACTGATCTGGAGAAGAGAATCCTTCTCAAAAGTACACAGCCGCCTCACACGCAAGTAATAAAGAGAAAATGGAAAAGAAACAAACAGCACCCCACCCCCGGGACCCGATTATAAAGAAAAAGAAAGAGAATCCTTTGAAAAGTTGTGCGATTTGCTTTGGCTGCTAACGAGACAAACCAGATTGAATTCATAGTCGAGATCGATCTGTCATTGCCCTGCTGCTGCTTTTTTCTTGGTTTCCTGTGTACGCTAGAGAAAGCAAAAGGCGTGTGTTTGCTTTGCTTTATCGTCGTAATGATAAATTGCTTTATCATTTTAGTAAGTGTTGTCTCGGCAGAATTAACTAATTGTTCTCCGCCGATTCTACAGATATGTTCATATGGATCTATTTTTTTTTGGTAATGTATGTTCTCGAAATTCAGAAAACTATGAAATCTTGCACGGATCTCTTTTGCCGAGTCTTATTAATTGGCTCGCCAGTTTTTGGAACAAGTCCTCTTAAGAGCTCCTCTTAAATACGCAAGCAAGAAAGTGTACGTGTTTGTTCCTTGGGACCGCATATTCATCAGGTACTCCTACCTAGGAAAAAACTTGTTGCCAGTCGAATTTTTGGGCCGTTAGATCTCCATCCAACACATAGGATTGCGCCACTGTACATCTTCTTTCTCCACGTGCCGCCCTACGACCCAGCCCTAACCGCTGCCCTACGGGCGCTACCGTGCGCCACCCCACGTACCCTCCCCTCACCGTTGTGCTGGCCACGGCCGCGGCCATCCCTCTAAGCCCCCCCCCCCCCCTCCCACCTGATCTGCAGCAACTCCGACGACCACCGCACCTCCCCCCCCCCCCCCCCCCCCCCCCTCCCGACCCGCATTCGTCAAGTTTCGGACTCGCTCCCGCCGGCTCCCGCTTGTTCACAGATTGGCCTCACCGTGGCCGAAGCTCGTCGCTGGCGCTCCTCACGCAAAGTGGAAAAAGTGACTGCCGCGCAATATCTTTTCATGTACCTGATGTTTACCAAACCTGTTATTCCTTCCATTAGCCCTCCCAGAAATCCCAATACGTGCACAAGTGGAACTCACCTCTCCCCTCCCGGAAAGAACACACACACACACACACACACACACACACACACACAGATGGCGGCAGACGTAACTGCAGCTTCAATCATGTCCACCATGAAAATGCTGTTCAAGATGGACAGCGTCACTCATGTGGCCAGCGTGGAGCTGTGGGTGTTGATGACAACGCTGCTGCTGGTGGTGAGGTTCATGCTGGACTGCTTTGGGCCGTGGTACGAAGACAGGGCCATGGCGACCAGCATTCAGGTGATCGAGATGCTCAACTACTCCATGGTGCACTACACCATGGGGCTGATGCAGCTCTCGGCAAGGAAGGTGAATGACTACTTTCAGGTCTGGGCGGTGCTGCTGGTGACCCTGCAGTACAGCGTCAAGGCTGGACGCCTGTACCAGAGATCCAAGCAGATCCCACTGCTCGACCTCATGTCATCCTTCTGGGCAGCCAACCTCATCTGGATGCAGACCTTCTTCCTCCTCAGGGTCCCTCTTTGGCTGATATGGGCCCTCAATGCGATTCGCATCATCTCCTACTTTGCCTCGTCCGATAGGGCTGAAACCACCAACCAAGAGAACACGAGGCTGGTTAGCGACTACATGCGATACGAGCACACCCTCGGTTCCTCGCAGTCGTACAAGTACTTGGTCTCTGGGGAAGACCTGGTGCTTCGTGATGCTCGACGACGAGACAGGAGGAGTGGACAATACAGGATTCGGTTGGATCCAGATAATAAGAAGCTTGTCACCATAGAGAAGATATGGAATATTGATGCTGGCAACAGCCGGTTGCTCGGCGGCACCAAAGACAATGGCAACCGACTCAAGGATGTCTGCCTCTCATTCGCCCTGTACAAGCTGCTGCGCCGTCGGTTCTATAATCTCCCGATACATGAGGCTAGCCAAGAGAAGACGAGGCGGCTCGTCTTCAACTACATCCTGCAGGAGAACGCCAACAGCTATGAGAGGGCATTCCGCGTCACCAAGGTGGAACTGTCCTTCCTCCAAGACTTGTTCTATAGCAAGCATGCTGCCATGTTTGCCAACGGATTTCCGGTCTGGAGTATGCTCATGTCTCTCTCTCTGGTTGCGGCTACCGGATATCTTGCGTATCCTGTTCACTGTATACCAGAGAGGATGGATCAGGCCGACAAAAATATCATCACTCACGGGGTGATTGTCACTCGTGTCATGGTCTTCCTTATCATTGCCAAGGAGCTGTCAGAGATCTATTTATATGTATTCTCGCAATGGACCAAGGTTCTGATGATCTGCATGTACATCAAACATCGGTGCTTGCGGAATCCAGTGGTGGAGGCAGCAATGAGAATGATGTTCTGGTTCATGAGGGGCAAGTGGGATCAAAGGATCTTCCAGTATAACCTTCTGATTTCTGATTCGCACACACAGAGGAAATTTCCCCGGAGCATCAAGTTGGAGTCAGAAGTAACGACGGCAATATTTGAGTCGTTCAAGGGCCTGCAGCAGCATCCAGAAAGATTGGGAACCTACTTCTTAAATGCCTTCGCTTCAAAGGCACCCCTTATGCAGCAGCTAACATGGGCAATTGAGCTGGAGGCTGATACCCACAGGATACTGGTCTGGCACATCGCGACATGCTTCTGCGAGATGCATTTCTGTGATGAAGTGAAAAAACTAAAGGTTTGTAAGCTTCAAAATAGGCTCTTGGCCAAGAAATCAACAACTCCAGAACATGTGTGGCCACATTACTTAACTGCTGTCACCTTATCAAACTATTGTGCATACCTGCTTACCAAAGGATTGGTGCCAGACAACGGCATTGTTGTTACAAATGTCTTGAACATCGTACGCAAGGAAACCTTCCGTGCTACTTACTGCTCATTCTCCCAGTCAATGCAAGATGTTTACAAAGAACTTGTGAAGATTGCCTTGGAAGAGTCTGAGGTGATTAGTGGAGAGGTTGAAGCCCCTGAAAGTCCGGAAGATAACAATGGATTTAACAGTTCCACAACAAATGACCACGTGCCCAATAGGGAAGATACTATCAAGGGTGATGATGACATCCATAATTCGATAACCCAGATGGGTGCAAAGCTTGGGAAGCAGTTGATAGAGACTTACGAAGAAGACATCGTAGGCCTATGGAGGGATCTAGCAGTGTTCTGGACAGGCTTCCTCCTTCACTTGGCAGCCTCAACCAGAGCAGCCAAGCATAAGACACGGCTTGTTGGAAAGGTGGAGCTCATAACACACCTGTGGGCTTTGCTGTCTCATGCTGGGTTTCTTGGAAATACCAGACATGGGCAAACACTCCTAGACCCAGAAGACCTTAGTGATGTCGACCCGCTCAGATGATGAATTTGATGAGCTCAATCCTGTCGATTTCACAGGCACCAGGCTCGGTGGTCTACAGGCTGTCCTGACGATTTGGCTATTGTTTTCCTGCAAAGGGCAGCATCAATTTCAGATATTTTTTTTCCCTTTAGTATACCATGCCCGACAATTTAATTGTATCATTCTATTTTCAGTTTGTGAAAGTTGTAGTGCATCCTTGCACCATGCACATGTTATTTGTCAATCTGGCTGCTGCTGTGTTATCGACATTTGCTTCCAATGTAATTGCACAGTTATTTAAAGTGTATCGTTCGAGATTTGGATCTCAAGATCGTCAAATCTATTGTGTAGTCCATGAGGTTCCTAAGAGACTTTTTAACCAGACTGAATCCCAAGCAATGAGCGACATATGTGGAGGGTTCAGTTTAACTATAAGTTTCAGACATGGAACCTAAGCACTCTGTGGGTTTCAGCTGTATCTGATCATGGGCATGGACACACTGAATTGACGGGGAGCATGACCGCAAAACTGACACGCCTAGAAAAAATCACCATTATCGATGGATCTGCTGCTGCTGAATATCCTGCAGTTAGAGGAGTACGATTGAGAGTACCGAGCACAAAATCCACCCAAACCTGGGAGCTATCCGACGAGATCAGGGCGGTGGCGATTTCTACTCTCCGGGATCCGGCGGGCCTCCTCGTAGCAGTCTGCCCGGGAGACCTCGGTCGTGCCCGCTCCCCCGGAATCTCTCGCCTTCTCCAAGCTCCCCCGCGCGTCCACCAACGGCGAACCGGGGTTTCCAATGCGGGATGGGGCCGACACCATTGTCTCGTGCCACAAGCTCGGTCGGCGTATCGCACAAATCCCTCCCGCGTTGCTCGCGATGGGCGCCGCCGCTCCTGCCGCTGCCTTAGTCGCCCTCCTCCTCCCTCGCATCCTGTGGAGCTCGCGGCCGCCGCCAGTCGCGCCGGCGCTGGCCGGGGTCATCCTCCTCTTTCCTCCCTCTGTGGTGTCCTCTCTTCTCCACTGCCTCTGTCTGCTCGGAGGCCCGAGCTCAAAATCCTAACGGGGCGTGGGCCGCTGTGGGCTGACTGCTTGTGTTAGGTTCGCTCGCTATAGGTTTCCTTCATTTTTCGTTTACTTTTGTATTTTCCTCGGTCCTTTTTTATTTTTTCACCGGTTTACTTCGGTTTTTCCTTTTTCTTCGTTGTTACAACTTTAATTTTATTCTGGTTTTCGTTGGATTTTTCGTTTCTTTCTCGGTTTTAATAGATTTTTGGTTTCTTTTTTACCTTTTGTTTTTCTATGGCTATCTTTGATTCTTTCTCAGTTTTTTTTTGTTTTCTTTGTTTATTTTTCCTTTTAGCACTGTTTTTATTTGGTTTTCTTGTTTTCTTTTCCTCTTTGGTTTTCTTTTTTTTTTCAACACATACCTATATTTTTGTTACACATTGTACATTTGTCATACACGTTAAGAACATTTTTTAATACACGTTTAATATTTTCTAAATACATGATTAACATTTTTTTTCAAATAAATGTTCAGATGTCTTTTGTTTTCATACACATTATACATTTTTGGTATACATCTAATTTTTTTAATACAGGTTTAACATTTTTTATATGTATGATTAATATTTTTTCAAATATATGTTTTGATATCTAAATTTGTGTGCATCGTACATTTTTCTTATACATCTGATACATTTTATATACATGTTTAACATTTTAGATATACACTTTTCCATTTTTCCAAATACATGATTAATATTTTTTGAAACATATATTTTTTATGTATTTTGCATACACATTATACATTTTTTATACAACAGGAATATTTTTTGTATACACGTTTAACATTTTTCAAACACATGATTACCATTTTTTAAAGTTATATTTTTCGTGTCTACTTTTTTCGATACACATTTTACATTTTTTGTATACATCAGAAATATTTTTTCTGTACACATTTAACATTTTTCAGAAATTTATGTAAAGTATATTTTTTTAATATATATATTTAGAGTATTTGGAAGTATAAAGAAAATTAGAAAAAAAAGAAATTAAAAACAAAAAACAAAAAACCTTAAAAAACAGAAGAAAAAAAAGGGGCAGTGGCCTCCCGCGCGTTGGGCCGGCCCCCTGTCCCAACAGCTTTAGGCGAGAAGTTGTTGTGTCTCGCATGAGACGAGACATAATCACCCCCGCCGCCTCGCCACAAAACCTATATCTCGATATATATTTTTACGGTACTGATAACTCGATTATTGCAAGTGATCCTTCCGTCTTGCCCGAAGCTTTTTTCTTCCCCCATTGTAACTGGGCTGGCCCGTTTGTCCACTTTCTCCAAGTGAAGAAGTGGGACGCCATTTACTCGGTGTTGTCTCTGAGGGCGTTGGCTAGGTTGTTCATGTTGTTGATGGAGCTTCCGAGGTTGTTGGCGTCAGCATATGCGGCATGGGGCATGTTCCATAGTGCATCATCTTATGGTTGCTTCTCCTCGTCCTCCGGTGCAAGTTCTTCTTAATCTATCTCCTCGGGTTCCGGAGCTTCTTGGTTGAAAGCCTCATCCCCGTATCATCAAAATCGGTCACAGTAGCACGGGCATCAAAAAGAGCCTTCGCGAGCAAAGAAGCATGTTTCGTGTTGGTTGAGCTTCGTATTTGTTTAAGATTGCCACTGTATATTAATGCATAATAATATCTAGGCATGGTTGTTCATGTATAATAGATTTTACCGAACAAAGTAATTGCAATCTTGTGATGGTTGTATATTAGTTCTTATATACTGGACTCATTGTGTGATTGAATATTTGCATTGTGTCTAGTGCTTATTTGTGTTTAGACCATTAAATGTGAGCCATGGTGGAATAGCCGGTTGGGAGCAGGGTTGTTGGTTAGGGTTTTAGGTTCAATGGTCCTGCCGGCCTAGGGTTGTTGTCCGGGTTGGTTCATCCTCGGTGTTGGTTACCTGTTCGGTCTCGTGCTTTTCACGTGGCATGTCTGTCCTTCTTTTGGGCGTTGTGCCTGCATGGATGTCGTGTTTTTAAATTTCTGCCCATTCTCGCTGATCGTGCTCTCCCCTGGCCGGTGAATCGTCTGGTGGATTCCCATGGCTTCCTTCTTTTTTTTAGTTGGAACCTTGGCTTCCTTTCGCTCGTATGGTTTCAGGTGGGGTGTGCGGTTTCTCTGTCATTGGTAAATAAACAAGGCAATTACAAATGCAATATGGAGGCTGCCCAGTTGACATCGTCGGCTGCCTTGGGTCTGGATGCTTGGGTACAATATGTGAATTCATGGTTGAGGATTTGTTACCAATCCACCACGGGGTTGGTGGGCTTTTGGGGAAAGATTTGAGTATTTTGTTGCTGATTCTATTGGTGTGTGTGTGTGTGTCAGGTGGTGTGGGTTACCTATTCGAACCCGTAATTTTGGCGCGTCCGTTGGATGCCCTCGAGGCTGCTCGGTTGATGTAGTCGACTGGTAGGTCCGGATGACCAGTCACAACTCATGGATCCAACGTGCATGTGAAGGGTTGTTGCTCCCAATGCAACATTGCCGCAATGACCAACTGCAGCCAGGGAGCTAAGCAAGTTATGATTGGCACGTATAGCGAACATTCGGTTTATGAATTATCCCGAAAGGACATTATCAAGATATGCAACCAAAAGGGCAGATAAACCATTTGTAGGAGCTTTTTTGGGAATCATCTACAAAACACGGTGGCAATGACTATGGTCATAGGCGCGAGCAGGGAAAACCTGGAGACATGTACGGGCCTCGCCGGTGGCAACGGGGAAAAGCAACGTGACAGACGTGCAACCCAAAAATTAGAAGACAAAACTTACCCCCGATAGACGACGAACCGGAGAGCTTCGGACGAGTAAGGTGTGTGGGATGCGATGCCGAGCTGCGTGATTCCCTTTGTAATGGGTGTCTATGGAGGCACCTCGAAAGTGGGGGAATTCGGGCAGGGCAGAAACTGGATCTTGCCCCCGCCTGATCAAAGGATCCACGACCTTGACAACCCTAAGTTGAACATATGGAGAAGCACTGTCTCAAATTTGTTCTCTGCTGCATTCAACAATGGTAACCTTTTCAAAAAAAAAAGCAATCAAATCAAGAGGAAGCATGTTGCATGGCATCTTAGCGTTCATTTTAATATTGTATTGCAGTTCAAGTGATGATAGGAAAACATATCTTTAGTCTGTAAATTATGATATATTGAGGCTCGTTGTGCCTTTTTCCGAAGTTACAGACAACGTTTTCAGCGGCTTATATACCTACTAAAAATAAAACGATTCTTCATATCCAAACGTCTTGTGCTCAATAAATAAGACTACTTTCAAATCTTCACGGCTGATACCCCTCTTTGCACATATGTAATGCATGTCTTAAGTAAAATGGTGGCTTCTACTATTATATCACTAATTGTGCAAGAAAACCTGTTGATCAGTAAAAGGGAGGTCAATATCAATATTTGAGTACATGACAGAATTAAGCCACCCTCTTCAAGTACATGGCCAACTGGGCCATTACAACTACAGACAAATGTTTGAATATATGTCAAGTTGGACCATCCTAGGAACAAATATTTCGAGTACATGTGAAACTGGACCCTCCCAGGCACAACTATTTGTGTACATTTCAAAATGGACCATCATAGGCACAAGTATTGGAGTGACTGGAACATCCTAGGCAGACATTTTTTTAAACATGTCAAACTGGAGCATTCCAGGCAGAACACAAGACATGCTAACATATCAAGGTATACATGACATAACATGATCATTCCTAGTCATCCTAGGCACAAATATTTGAGTTAGTGGACCATCCTAGGCACAAAAAAATTAGTACATGCCAAACTTGAGCATCTTAGGCACAACACAAAGACATACATACGTATCAAGTTTACACTGAACATGACATGATCATTTGTAGTCCATGACCAGCAAGACTGTATGATAACGCAGTAGGAAACAAAAAATTTCCGACCTACGCACCAGCCCAGGATCACTATGGAGACTGCATACAAGGTTTGATCTGTTTCGTTACCGACTCGTAGCGCAGCGGAAGTAGAGTCGATGACGATCGGCGGTGCAGATCCCCGCAGCTAGGATTTTACAACCTCCCAACCGCGAGGATGTACTCCCTCGTCAGCTCACCGGACGAATCTTCGGGCAGCCCTTCGGGAGGCCTCAGGACAGTCCCTCGGATAGTCCCACCGGACGGATCCTCGGACAGCCCTTCGGGAGGCCTCTGGACAGTCCCTCGGATAGTCCCACCGGACGGATCCTCGGACAGCCCTCCGGGAGGCCTCTGGACAGTCCTTCGGATAGTCCCACCGGACGGATCCTCGGACAGCCCTCCGGGAGGCCTCACTGACAGCCCTTCGGGCGGGTCACTCGGACAGCCCTTCGGGAGGACCCCCGAAACACAGACAGTAACTCGGACAGCCCTTCGGGAGGCACTCTCGAACTAAGACCGAAACTACGATCTCTCTACAGAGTTGCACACATACGGTGTCATCTATCCGGCAGGGCTTCGCCGTCCAGAACTAGTTCCCACCGGAACCCAGACAGCCTTTCGGCTCTACGAAACTATTTCGCTGGGAGGGAGAGAGAAGCCAGAAATGTCATGGCACTTGTATGTGAGAAGGAGTGAGTGTGGAGGCAGCCCCTCCACCTCTATTTATAGGAAATCCAAGGGGTAGGGTTTCTTGGCCCCCAAGCCTTCTAGAAACCTTTTGGGAAAATATCCCAAAAGGTGACTTTTCCATAAATATCCCAAAAAGCACTTTCACTATTCACGATGACATTTTTCAACGTCCGGTCGAACTGAAAATATTTATGTGGGCTTAGAACATTTCCAGTACCCACTAAAATAATTTTCAATGCGATCCAGAACAATTCCGGTTTAGTGATTTTCATCTGCGAAAAGCATCTGAAGCGGTTTCGGCAGCTCCGGAACATTTCCGGTTTTCATCCCGGAAAATTCCAAAAAGTTTCCAGAATGATTCTGGCACCCTCCAAGAATTATCAGGCATGTGCCAAAACCAATTTGACTTTATGGTATCCCCTGAAACAACTTTTCAGTTTTACCGAAACTGTTCCGGTGTTCTCTCTGCGGAACTTTTCCGGTGTCCGAAACTTTTCCGGTGTCCGAAAACTTTTTCGGTGATTTTCTCTCAGACTCCCTGTCTAGTATTCAGCAGATAGATGATCCTTAAGTGTGTGACCCTATAGGTTCGGTGAAGCATAGACATGACCCGGAACCCCTTCCGATCAATGATCAACATCGGAGCCGTGGACACCCATATTGACCCCTATACCCACACGAATGAATATTCGAGTGAACCTCCAGTTGCCGTGTGCTATTCCTGTTGCTTCGCGATATGTTTCAAATACCCGAGGTGAGACATGTAGGCATCCCCGTGGATCAACAACTTGTCCACTATGCCAGTTACCTCGTTACCGGTATTGTTCTCTTTTCTCGTTCCCGTGTTCCGGCATCCCCGTGATCAAATCACAAAGTGTCTGGCCAGACGATGATGGATACCGTAACACCGAGAGGGCCCAGAGATATCTCTCCATCGTCGGAGGAGCAAATCCCAATCTTGAGCTATCAAGTTACTTGACACACTTTTCCATGAACCCGTAAGCCGCCGTAATAGCCACCCATTTACGGATGACGTTTAACAAACCCCAAAGTTCATGAAGCAAGCATGAAGAAACTCGATACTCTCATGGTCTAAGGAATCATGCAAACGTTAACCATCTCTGTGTTATAAACCATTAACTAATGACGAATGTATCTCATAGCATAACATCAATTCGGGTCGATTCAACACAAATGTTCTTTCAACATTGTGCCCTCAAAATTGCCGGCATAGCGATGCCCATGATCAGGAAAACATGATCATCATGCAATACTTGAGCCAGTCTTAGAGGCTTGACTAGGAATATATTTTACCGTTTATTATCCCACACTTGCACATGAGTTTCCCTCCAAGCCTCGTTTTATTTGTAGACTCGAGAATCATTGCAGTTATAGCATGGAACATAAACATAATTATGAACAGGAAGATAATCAATAACATTTATTATTGTCTCTAGGGCATATCTCCTACAGACTGGGTACGAAGGATTGATCACCGCTGAACACGCATTGCTATCAAAAATTGCGTCAGCTTTTGCCATCTTGATGGTACATGCATGATAGGAAAGTTTTAGCCTTTGCCTCCAGTTGTAGTGCTTCTTGCTGGGAAGGATCGCACCAAAACAAATACAAGTTAGTTTGAGTACAAGATCGTGTAAGTGTCAAGCATCTATACTTAAAATATTTACTTGTGAGCAAATCGAATGAATATGCATCAACGGTGCATTTGACTAGCAGGAACAAATATCAGGTCCAGTTAATCATAAACCTCTCAAAAGAGACATCACAACAGGCAGCCGACAGGGCATGCAGTAGTTTGGTACCTTAAGGTGCTAGCTTATATTACCTTCCCGGTAGTCTAGCTTCCTTCTTCCTACACCTTCAACGCAACAAGGAGAATGAGTGGTCATAGGTTCTAAGAGATCATGGTTCCAATTCTGTGGACACTATTAAAAGGACCAGATGTATGTTCGGACTTGTGGATCGCCTAGCCCTTTCCAATTCTGTGAACAAAGTGTATATGTGGATTGCCTAGCCCTTTCCATCGTTGGCTAGTGCATGAAGCTTAACAGAGCCTAAGGTCTTGAGTTCAAGTCCTGACTTTCGCAATTTATCCAAAAAATATTGTTGCCGCCTCTATGTCCACGTATAGGCCTCTTGAACCATACCTCTATGTCCACGAGTGGAAGTTCAAAGGGTTGGGAGATCTCTCAGTCTCTCACAGATAAGGCAGCTTGGGATGATCAAATTGGAAAGAGCAACTCCTTGTACTACTGTCTCATTGCTAACAGGAAAAAAAAATATCTCACATATGAATCACATTCAGAAGATGCTGACAATCTTTCAGCATAATCTCTCCACACAACCTGGAATATCTAGTTATTAATGGTTTCTTTAGCCGGACGTATTCCACATGGCTTGGCAACACCCACGTGTCTTCAGTTGTATACTTGAAACACATTGACTGCAATTCATGTGTGCATCTTCCACCAATCGGGCAGCTGCCCAACTTGAGATACCTGGAAATTGATGGAGTAACAAGGCTTACCATGACCGGACCCGAATTTGTGGGCCGCGGGGGAGCTAATCCCATGTCGAAGGATGCAGTTCCTGCTTTGCCCAAACTTGAAATGTTGGGGATAGAGGATATGCCAAACTGGGAGGAATGGTCTATTGTTGAAGAAAAAGATGCTGTGACATCAACAGCTGTGGAAGGGAAATAGGAAGCCTTGTTCCCAAGGATCCAGATGCTACCACACTTGAAATGATTGACACTCAAAGGATGCCTCAAGCTAAGAGCTCTCTCACGACAGCTTGGACAGGAGGCAACCAGCTTGGAATCGCACCATTTATGAGAAACAAGCTGCTTGAAGGTGTTGGAGGACCTCCCATTCCTCTCTCAGATGCTTGTAATCGCTGGATGCGAAGTCTTGGAGAGGGTTTCAAACCTTCATAAACTGAGAGAGCTCTGTTTCTGGTTCTCCAAACTTAAACGTGAAGTTTGTTGAGGGGTTGCGTTCGCAGCAGCTATACATGGCTGGATGCAGGACATATCTGCCCTGTAGGTAGCAGGGCTTCAGCTCCAAGAGTAGCACAGGACATGTTTACACGTGGCCTAGAGAATGAGAAGACACCTAACTAGATGGGAACGGAGACACGAGGTACAAACACTGGTTAGACATTTAATTTTCTTATTTGGTCTGTGTCGTGCCTTGTTCAATTGGGCATCTAGTGCTCTGCTCTGCGTACGTTCACTACTTTCTTACATAACTACCATTTCATGGCCCTCAGGTTGAAATTATATTTGTGTACTTTCTATTGCTAGCATAAGCATGTGGACAGCTTGTCTTTGATAAATTTGGCACGGAATTTACAAATATGGAACAAGGACCAAGGTGAGACCTTACAGTTACACATCAGAATTAGATGGCCGCTCCATCAAGTAGCCTGCAAGTAAATCACTGTTTGCCAGATCTATTTTGTCAGCCTTGATAACAACACTCAGTTGAAGGGGTGCAAAGCTCCGATAGGGCCATAGAAATGAGGAAAGTAGTTACAACCATCAGCTGCCTCATAAATTAAGCCATCTGTAATCTAAGATACACAGGAATAGTAAATTGTACATGTAATGTCTTCGTATCAATAGGTGGCCATTTTATGCATGTGTCCTAACACATGTATATAGAAGTAATACACATAACACTAAACCACAGTAAATTTAGTTCCGCCGGACGCGCTCCTTCAGAAGTAATACAAATAACACTAAACCTTCGTTGTCTCAGCGCATGCGCTCCTTCAGAAGCTCGGGCTGCAGAGCCACGACCACACCGTCCATTCCCTCATCACCATGTACTCCAACCTCAGCTGTCCCCGCGCCGATCGCAAGGTGTTCGACGGAATTCCCCAACGGGACGTTGTCTCTTCGAACTTCATCATAAAAGCGTAGTATGAGCAGGCGGGGATGACAGTGACGTGGCGCAGATGTTCCGTGCAATGGTTGCCGAGCGTGCGGAACACCCAACGCGGTGACGATGGTGGTCGTGCTTGCGGCACGTAGGGATGCCGGAGACTTGGTGCTTGGTAGGAGGTTGGAGGACTTGGTGATTGAGGTGGGATCACTCTTTGGCTCAGCTCTCGTTGGATGTATGAGAAGTGCGGAGAGATGGCGGAGGTTTGGAGAGTGTTCGACGGCATGACCGACAAGGATAACGTTGCTTGGAATGCCATAATCACCGGGCAAGTATCGATAGATCCACTTCGGTCCTCATTTTGAAATAATATCTGATGAATGGAAGTAATCTTATCTGGCCTGATCATTTGTGCATGATATGTATGATGACACAGGTACGCGTAGAACGGCATGTTAAGGGAAGTCATTTCCTTGTTTTCACAGCATGGGGCAAGCAGGGGCATGTCCAGATAATATAACCTTGGTATGGGTGCTCTCGGCCTGTGCTGCAGTTGGAGCTCTGGAGCTAGGTGCTGAACTCGACAACTATGCCCCACAAAGAGGCTTCTACAGCAATGTGTCTACGTTGGGACTGCTTTAGTGGACATGTACTCAAAGTGTGGAGATCTTACCAGAGCCGTAGAAGTGTTGGGAAATTGCCATGCAAGAATGAAGCTCCATGGAATGCCTTGATTTGTGGTCTTGCCTTCAATGGGCGAGGCCATGAAGCTAGCTATTCGGATCTTCGAGATGCTGAATATATATGTCGAATCTCTGAGATGGAACATAGCTTTGCATTCCTTCTCTATGGCTGGATATCAGGAACAAACTATGTCTATTTTGAATCACATATCAACAGAGATATTTGAATTACGGTAGTATGCTAAGTCATGTGCAAAAATTGGCTGCTTGAGCTGTGTCTGTGAAAATACCTGATTCAGTTGTAGCTACCCTTGAAACTTTCAAAAGACGATTTCAGTTCGCCAATGGACTCGATTGGTTTTGCGAGCTGTCAGAAGTTGCTAGATAATCTCTAAAGAGTGTCATATACAAATCATTTTCTTATGTAGATTTTATTATTTTGGTAAATTCTTTAGGTAAGAATGGCGTTACTGTTTTTTCTTTCCTTCCTAAGTGTCTGCGTAGATTGTAAACTTATCTTTTAAAGTTGTTGCAGAGGTCAGGACCTGGGATATTCTTGGTGCCAGTAGCATCTTGAATCGGTGACTATGATGTGAACAATCAATTCTTCGAAGAATGGATCAAGATAGAACTCTTCCAATCAACAAATACTTCAAGGGACAAACGAAAGAATGAAGGTATAATATTCGGGGTATATCCTACACTATATGTCCGTTTCCCTCTAATAATCCTGTACAAGTATTTTGTAGCAAAATGGACCAGAAACCATCTACCACTGAACGTATGTATCCTACAAGTATTTTGTATCCCATCACTATTTTCAACCAATTCCGATTCTAGAGAAAACCCTGCGCTTGCTTTAATCAGTTCCCCGCCTCATTCGTGCGTCCGCTAGGGCCGGACGGTGTCACCGGGCCCCTCGGCAGCACGGCGAGCAGAAGCGGCGCGTACTTGTGGATGATCGCCTGGTCCTTCACATCACCGGCCGGCCGGAGCGGGCGCCCGGCGGAGGCTTCATGGAGGCTGACGACCAGGAGAAGCAGCACGAGGCATGTGGCCACGCGGCTGCTTCAGGCGCTGGAAGAAGAAGCCATTGTTTCGCGGGTGGCGACGAGGAGAGGATCGATGCAAGGAACTTGGCAGTGAGCTGAGGAACGAGAGATCTTCTTGAAGAAGAAAGGGAGATGGTCTTTTTCTGTTTATCTGTGTTGGGTGTGGGGCTGCTCATATATAGTGATGGGAGTTGGAGGTGAGTGTTTGAGTGGAAGGGTTCAAGTCAAACGGGGAGGCTGAGTGAGGTGGAACGGAAGGGCTGCGAATGTTCTCATCAGTCCTTGTGTGTTGACTTGCTTCTTCTGCTCTAGTCTCGGGCTGCGTTCATTTGAGCCGGCGCCAACGTGGAGAAGATGGGTTTTCTGGTTCCACAGTGTCCATATAATCTTGTACAAGTAGACGTGTTGTTTTTTGACGAAAGCAACTCATCCGGTCCACTAATTAGTTGAGCTTTGTTAAGTATATAAACTTGTACAAGTAGATCAGTGTGCATAGCTAGCTCCTTGCTAGGCGTTCAGGGGGACACTGGGAAGTTTAGACTCGAGACTAATTAGCACTGAGACACTGGGGACGCCGACTTGGTCTTCACTCGCTGGAGAGGCGGGGATGCCAGCTCCGCCTTGACGCGGGCCCATGGTGGCGACAGAGGCTCCGCCTCGACGCGGGCCCATGACGACGATGGCGGCGTAGGACCACGGTCCGGCAGCGACAGCTCGATCATGAGACCGGTGCAAAGAACCAGGACTTGGGCATGGTCGAGAGGGTGGTCGGACGCAGGAGCAAAGAGTAACGGAGAGTGTGCGAGCGAAGACGAGAGATGTGGACGGCACCGGAGCACGGCTTAAATAGGCGCGGCGACCAGGCGAAGGGACGCGAAGCCGGCTTCAATGCGGCGCAACGACTGAAGTATGCTTCTTGGTCTTCACGTCTGCATTGAAGCGGCGCCGCCCGCTCGACCCGGCCGCGTCTCTCTGAACGACATCAATGTCATGGAGTCACGTCCAATCTAGCGACGACCACCGGCATGAATGCGCGGCAACCGCTTCGCTCAGGAGAGGGCGCGGGCGTGGGAGAAGGCTTTGGATTGAACCGGGGTGTCGGACGCGTGCGTGGCAGTGGTCCGGACGCCCGCAAAGTCCCCCACCCCTCCGGTTTGCAGAAAATCGGATATCTGGACCGGTCCGTAGACGGATTGGTACCGTGTTGAATGGTGAAAAACGTCCGGACCGCTTGAACCGGACGGATGCCGGGTGTTTAAGCGTCCGCGTTGAAGACGCCCTAAACATTTTAAATTGTACTACAATCGTAGGCCGCGGTGGACGCTACGGACATGGATATGCTGAGTAAATAGGCAATTTTTCGATTAATTTAATTCATGAATAAATCACTAGCATGGCATTGACTAAATTACTGACATACTGATTATGAACCAGACTAGCATGTACTACGCATATAGTAGAAACATCTACGCACATAGCTAGTACAGCTAAGACAGAAATTAACAGGAGAGGGATAGACATGTTATACCCTCCAATCGGCCAGGCAGAGGCCACGGCGGCGGCGGCAGCAGCGTCCTCGGCGGCCTTCTTGTCGGCTTCCAGGTTCTCAGCGGCGGCACGTTCGGCGTCGGTGGACATGGTGATGACGAAGGCGATGCGGACGTAGAAGAAGCAGACGAACAGAGGCGAGCAGTCGCGTAGTCGCTCCCCAAAAACCTAATCGCCCCTCTCCCGTATAGGATCCGGAGAGGCGGGGTTTCGGAGGCCTGCTCTCCCGTCAACCGTGTACGCGGTGAACGGGATGGAGTCGCCGGCGGCAGCAGCAGAAATGGAATGACGTGGGCGTGGAGACAGATGCGATATGTTTCGCGTGACGGTTAGGGTTCGCAGCGCCTCACATATATAGGCGCGGCATCGTGGAGAGACGTGGGCTGAACCCACATCCAAGTCGGTAACAACCCACGATCTAATGTCTCAGATCGTGGCCCCATCCGTCAAAGACTCTCCGTTCTTGACCGGCAAAAAGAAGCGCATAGGTGTGAGCTCGGCTCGGCTCAATCCCGCGGCGTGGCGCGGCGTGACGTGGCGTGGCGTGGCGTGGCGAGGCGGGCGGCGGAGGAGGAGCGCGCGGCAACCACTTCTCTTCTCAAGCTCCAATAACATGTGGAAGAGAATCCCTTATAAGTAGGTCCAACTCCTTCTCCACTAGCGGTATGAAACTAAACTTCCCACCACACCTAGTGCCATATAATCCCACATGGGCCCTTGTAGATTTTCTGAAATTGTTAGATGGGCCCTAGGCCCAACTCATATTTCAACAATCCCCCACCAGATCTCAAGGGCCCATTTTGTCCTTTGTTCCAAACACTGTTTTGATATACCAGTATTTCAGTGGAGACCGGTTAAGGTTGAACTCCACCTAGAGCAAGTAGCTACACTCCTTCACAACTGAACAATGGACTATGCCTTGAATTGTCAGTTTGGCGTAAAGAAGTTTCACCACAGGTCTTACTAGTACTAGACTGCCGAAGGCTGACCCCTCGGGTGGAGCATATTAGTCACACTCCTGGCCTATTCATGAGCTTGCTAGAGATCACCCCAATCTCATAGACTGTGACCAGCAATCGGGCTCATATAGGCGTGTTCCTCCAAAGATCGCTCTGTAGGACACCATCTTGCTTATATATATAATCCTTGGAACACATTAAGACAGTAGTCATCCTACCATACAGTTTTTCGAGAGTATTGCATCTCCAACGGAGTGGGTTAGTAAAATTACTCTCCTCAGTTCACCACTGGCTTGTTTTTCCAGGTCCTACTTCACGGGATCTCCGATCACATAGGTTGGGTTACTACCATGGCAACTCATGTGGGTCTCATACCCATCTCCCTCGATGCATTATCTATCACAACACGTGAGAGCCCTTTAGTAAAGGGATCTCCCAGATTCTTAGCCGTTTGAATATAATCCAACGCTATCACTCCGGAGTTTCTTAATTTTCTGACAGCTTTCAATCGCATTCTTATGTGTTTGTTGGACTTCATGTTGTCCTTTGAACTCTTCACCTTGACAATAACTATCTGATTGTCACAGTTCATAAGGATGGCCGGAACCGGCTTCTCAACCACTGGCAAGTCCATCAAAAGATCTCGAAGCCATTCTGCTTCGCCACCAGATGTGTCTAATGCTGTTAATTCTGTTTCCATTGTCGATCTCGTTAAGATCATTTGCTTGTAAGACTTCCAGGAAATAGCACCACCTCCAAGAGTAAACACATACCCAGTTGTGGCCTTCATCTCATCAGCATCAGAGATCCAATTCGCATCACTATACCCTTCAAGTACCGATGGGTATCCGGTATAGTGAAGTCCATAGTTCATAGTACCTTTCAGATAACGCATAACTCTTTCAATAGCATGCCAATGTACATCACCCGATTTGGAAACAAACCGGCTCAGTTTGCTCACAGCAAACGCGATGTCAGGCCTCGTTGCGCTCGCTAGATACATCAGTGAACCAATGATTTGAGAGTATCTCAATTGATCTTTAGGTATGACTTCGAACTTTCGAATCAGCACACTAGGATCATATGGTGTTTGAGATGGTTTGCAGTCCGAATATCCAAAATGACTCAACACCTTCTCAACATAATGGGATTGCAGAAGTGTAATTCCACCCTCATCATCTCTCAATAGCTTGATGTTCAAGATAACATCAGCCACTCCAAGGTCCTTCATCTCAAAGTTCTGAGATAAAAAGGACTTAATTTCCTCAATCACTTTGAGGCTAGTTCCAAATATCAGTATGTCATCAACATACAAGCACAATATAACTCCTTCGCCCCCACCATAGCGATAGTATACACATGTGTCAGCTTCATTAACAAAGAAGCCAACAGATGTCAAAGTTTCATTAAATTTCTCATGCCATTGCTTAGGTGCTTGTCTCAGGCCATATAAAGATTTCAGCAACTTACACACCTTTCCTTCCTGACCATCTAACACAAAGCCATCAGGCTGTTGCATGTAGATTTCCTCCTTTAGCTCTCCGTTCAGGAATGCCGTCTTAACATCCATCTGGTGGATGAGAAGACCATGCGAGGCTGCCAACGAGAGTAATACTCGAATGGTGGTCAGTCTAGCCACAGGTGAATAAGTGTCGAAGAAATCTTCTTCTTCTTTCTAGGCATAGCCCTTGGCCACAAGCCTAGCCTTGTACTTTTCAATCGTACCGTCGGGCCTAAGCTTCTTTTTAAACACTCACTTACATCCCAATGGTTTGCAACCATAGGGACGTTCAGTAATCTCCCAAGTCTCGTTAGCCATGATGGAATCCATCTCGCTACGGACCGCATCCTTCCAGTAGTCAGCTTCTGGAGACGCACATGCTTCTGAAATAGAAGTGGGAGTATCATCCATGAGGTACACAAGGAAATCATCACCAAAGGTCTTTACAGTCCTTTGTCTCTTGCCCCTACCAAGGGTTTCCTCGTCATCCTCCTCGAGATTTTCATCATGTGTTTGTTCATAATATTCCATCGGAATGGCAGGTTCAGGAGTCTCTTCAGATTTCTGTCTATAAGTGCTTTGCATATCTCTCATAGGAAAAATATCCTCGAAGAATGTAGCATCCTTAGACTCCATAATTGTACCGACCTTCTGGTCAGGTACCTCAGATTTCACTACTCGAAATCTATGGCCAACGCTATTCTTAGCGTAGCCCAAATTAACGCAGTCCACGGTCTTTGGTCTAAGCTTACGCTTTTTGGGGATCGGCACATTGACTTTCGCCAAACAGCCCCGAGTCCGCAAGTACGAGAGTGTTGTCCTTCTCTTTGCCCATTTCTCATAGGGAGTGATCTCATTATCCTTTGTCGGAACCTTATTCAGGACATGACATGATGTCAATATAGCCTCCCCCCACCATGCCTTGGATAAAACCGATGTATCTAACATGGCGTTAACCAAATCAGTTAGAGTACGGTTTTTTCGTTTGGCAACCCCGTTTGACTGGGGTGAATAGGGAGGCGTCCTCTCATGAATAATACCATGTTCCACACAAAAGGAATCAAACTCACTCGAGAAGTACTCTCGACCATGATCTAACCGGACTCGTTTAATTTTCTTTTTAAGTTGATTCTCAACTTCTGCCTTATATAGATTTTAAAGTACTGTAGAGCCTCATCTTTAGTATTTAACAGATACACATATCAATATCTAGTGGAATCATCTATTAATGTCATGAAGTATTTCTTTCCACCTTTAGTCAACACACCATTCATCTCACAAAGATCAGAATGTATGAGTTCTAATGGCGCTAAGTTTCTCTCCTCCGCGGCCTTGTGAGGCTTGTGATGTTGCTTAGCTTGCACACACGAAAGGCACTTAGAACCTTTGGCTAAAGTAAAACTCGGGATTAAATTCAATTTTGCTAGCTGCGTCATAACACCGAAACTAATGTGACAAAGACGTGAATGCCAAACCTCAGATTCATTAACACTCGAATGAATATTGTTCACGACTTTATTACAAAAATCAGCGAGAGAAAGGCGGAACATTCCTCCGCATTCATAACCCTTTCCAACACATAGTCCATATTTCGTAACAACTACTTTATTAGACTCAAAGACCAACTTAAACCCTTCTCTACACAGAAGGGAGCCACTAACAAGGTTCTTCTTGATGGCGGGGACATGCTGCACGTTCTTCAGCTGCACGATCCTTCCCAAAGTAAACTTCAGATCGACCATGCCAACACCATGAACAGAAGCACTTGTGCCATTCCCTATCAATACAGACCCATGACCTGTGGCCTGGTAAGAAGAAAATAATGAAATGTCAGCACACACATGAACACCTGCACCTGTGTCCACCCACCAATCGGTGGACCGACAAACTGAAAATACAGTAAATAAATTACCGTACCCAGATGCACCACTTTCATTGTTGCTCATAATCATGTTGACAGACTTGGAGTCCTGCCCTGGCTCCTTGTACTTGTTTGGTCAGTTGTTGGCCCAATGTTCCTCCGAACCACAAGTAAAGCAGCCATCTCCCTTCTTGTTCTTCTTGAAGGTCTTCTTACCTTTCTTCTTAAAGTCGGTATTCTGTTGGACACCGTTCTTTCCCTTGGGCTTGTGGAAATTGAATTTCTTCTGACGCACCATATTGGCCACAGAAGTTCCTTCGACCCCTTTTCCATGCGAGTCTTTTGCTCTCGAGTTCTGCTCAACACTCAGATGGCCGATGACATCCTCTACTGAGAATTCACGCCTCTAATATTTCAGAGTGGTAGCAAAATTCCTTCAGGAATTAGGGAGCTTAGCGATTATACAACCCGCGACAAATTTGCCCGGTAAATCGCACTTCAGAAGCTCAAGCTCCTTAGCGATGCATATTATCTCATGAGCCTGTTCCAATACAGAACGGTTCTCGACCATTTTGTAATCGTGGAACTGCTCTATAACATACATCTCGCTCCCGGCATCGGTGGCCCCGAATTTAGATTCGAGCGCCTTCCACAAGTCCTTGGCAACCCGCACATGTAAATATGCATCAACCAACTTATCTCCGATCACGCTCAGAACAGCTCCGAGAAAGATGACGGTGGCCTCCCTGAACGCCTTCTCCTGTTCAAGAGTAATCGTTCTAGTGGGAGTCACAGGGGCAACCCAGAACACGTTCATTGCCGTGAGCCATAAGATGGTTTTGGTCTGCCAACGCTTAAAATATGTACCGGTAAACTTATCCGGTTTCAGTGCAGCAGAAAAACCATGATTCGAAAAATTCCTACACAAATTAGGTTTTTGGATTGCTGAGTAAATAGGCAATTTTTCGATTAATTTAATCCATGAATAAATCACTAGCATGGCATTGACTAAATTACTGACATACTGATTATGAACCAGACTAGCATGTACTACGCATATAGTAGAAACATCTACGCACATAGCTAGTACAGCTAAGACAGAAATTAACAGGAGAGGGATAAACATGTTATATCCTCCAATCGGTCAGGCAGAGGTCGCGGTGGCGGCGGCAGCAGCGTCCTCGGCGGCCTTCTTGTCGGCTTCCAGCTTCTCAGTGGCGGCACATTCGGTGTCGGTGGACATGGTGATGACGAAGGCGATGTGGACGTATAAGAAGCAGACGAACATAGGCGAGCAGTCGCGTAGTCGCTCCCCAAAAACCTAATCGCCCCTCTCCCGTACAGGATCCGGAGTGGTGGGGTTTCGGAGGCCTGCTCTCCCGTCAACCGTGTACGCGGTGAATGGGATGGAGTCGCCGGCGGCAGCAGCAGCAATGGAACAACGTGGGCGTGGAGGCAGATGCGATCTGTTTCGCGTGACGGCTAGGGTTCGCAGCGCCTCACATATATAGGCACGGCCGTGTGGAGAGACGTGGGCTGAACCTACGTCCAAGTCGGTAACAGCCCACGATCTGATGTCTCAGATCGTGGCCCCATCTGTCAAAGACTCTCCGTTCCTGACCGGCAAAAAGAAGCGCATAGGTGTGAGCTCGGCTCGGCTCAACCCGCGCCGCGGCGTGGCGGCGGCGGAGGAGCGCGCGGGAACCACTTCTCTTCTCAAGTTTCAATAGCATGTGGAAGAGAATCCCTTATAAGGAGGTTCAACTCCTTCTCCACTAGTGGTATGGAACTAAACTTCCCACCATACCTAGTGGCATATAATCCCACATGGGCCCTTGTAGATTTTCTGAAATTATTAGATGGGCCCTAGGCCCAACTCATATTTCAACATGATCGACATGTGAGCAGTTTGCAAACGGCCGGCCAGCCGAAGGCCGGTGGTATGGGCGACCGCGACTTGAGTGCCTGGGGTCGTTTGACGCGTTCGATGCTCCGAGAGTCCGAGTCCGTCCGAGCAGGTGGAAAACGCGGCTCTACTTCGCTCCCGTAGGTGCAATCCATCGAATGCACCGCGTTCGTAAGAGTGTACTTTCAATTTTATTAGAAAATCAAAAAAATTATGTTTCACCGTATTTATATAATAATACACCAACATTTATGTCATCAAATTAGTAGCATTAGATTCATGATAAAATATATTTTCATCATGTACCTATTTGATTTCACAAACATTGATATATTTTTGCATAAACTTGGTCAAATTTTGAAATAGTTTGATTCTCTAACAAAATTATTTTGGAAGTATACTCTTTTAAGAACGGAGCGAGTACGTCGCTGAGGCAAGGATGTGTGCCAGGTTGCCAAGTGAACACGCGGAATTTATTTCTTGTTGACTCGGTGCTCGCCCTCTCAACTGAAGCATATACTCCGGTGGCGGCGTTATCTACTTGTCCGCGGCTGCGGTTGGGGCTTCACTTGGTTTGGTGGTCACTGTTCTGGCTGGCAGCGGCTGGCAGCAGACCGTTGTGGTCACCGTCGTTATGCGTGGAGAAGGCCGCCGGTCGGCGTTCTCTGCCACGTCATGGACCCCCCCAATCACGATGCCATGATAAACGACCCGCGTCCGTGCCGTGAGCTTTTCCCTGTCAAAACTCCGATCTGAATCCGTGGCAACGATATTTCCTTGCGCTTGCAGCACGCCACCACCTGCCGTTCGTCTACTCGACGATTGCCACGTTCTACCAAGTTTATATTAGGACCCCGATAACTTTATATTAGGACCCGATAACGCGCGTATGTTCGGCCTGGGGAACCCCGGACCGAACGAATCGTTCGGTACGAGGGATCACCCCCAACGAACAATTTCGTTCGATGGAGAACCCCCACAGCCCGAAGGCATCCCCATCACCACGCACGGGCTTTTTTCCTGTAAAAAACGAAAAAGAAAATTAAAGCCCGGTAGCAAAACAAAGAAAAGTCCAGATTTGATTTTTCTGTTGTGAGGAAACTGGGCTGTGAAAAGGAATGTATAATTAGTCACAGCAACTTTTATGAGAAATAGAGCCACGGGAAATAAAAAGTAAATTTTGCCATGGTTCAAAAAAGCAATGAAACATTGCCATGGTCCAAAAAAAGCGGAGACAATTCACCACCTTGTTAGCCCCAACTCGACTTCCCAATCTGTCGAGATTGCATGCAAGAACTCATGCCCAGATACAGAGTTGCCTATTTGCCACCTCCCGAAGCGTGCTCTATGAGGGCTGGTCCATTTAGTTTTGTTGTCTTCGCTTTTATGTTACACTTTTTTTGTTTTGTTTTGGTTTTACCTTTTCATTACTTTTTCTTGTTATATTTGTTTATATTTTCCTTCTACCACCTATTTTTATCAGTCTCATTTCTATTTCTCCTTTGTTTTGTTTTATTTTATTTTTACCTTTTCTCTTATATTTACTTTTTTTCTCTTTCTTGTTTAACTAATAATCATGAATGTGCAAGTTGATGTTTGTTAAGATATTAATCGCACATTGATATTAGATAGGATATTAATTGCACGTTGATATTAGATAGGATATTAATTGCGCAACAGATATCAACATATTTCATGGCATGGCAGTGATTGGTAATTTGAGCGTTAAATGCATTTGATGCTCAACATTGAAGCGATTTGAACCGCTAGATCTCATGATCTGATGGCTGAAATGGTTTGGATTCCCCCCTTTGGGTCTTTTGATATTGGTTTATAGATTTTTGTCAAATACTCCCTCCGATCCAAATTACTTGTCGCTCAAATGGATGTATCTAGAATTAAAATACATCTAGATACATCCATTTGAGCGCCAAGTAATATGAATTGGAGGGAGTACATGAATATACATTTGTCGTTCAAGTCCTTATGCAAAGGATAGTGGGCATTGGCTCAATGACTCTTAAATGGGTCGGCCACTGGCACAACCTGTTAACTTAAATATTTTGGGGGTTTTATATCTTGAAAAACATGTTTTTAGTTTTACAGTTTCAGAACAGAAAATACCAGAAATCAGAAGTAAGTAACTTTAAGTAAAACATAGAAAAAAGGGGGAAAGCTAAAAAAATACTCACCATCCTTCGCATAAACCGTAGAATAGGATTTGCCGTAGGAGCTCCCGAGATACACACGTTGTTGAACCTGATCGGTTTGTCTATGGACCTTACGACTTGTGCGAACCTGGCTCAATCGATTGATTGATTGCTCTATTGGCTTGCGTATATACTTTCTTGCCGTGGCTTCCTAACACGCAGGGAAGCAGTCAATTAGTCGAAACTTATTCCTAACACACCCGGCTGCGTACATTTCTCTACTGCTCTACTCTAGAAATCTATGGACGTATGACCCATGGCAAACAAACTAACTCCACACGCAATGTCAAAAAAAAAAAAAAAAAACTCCACACGCCGTGAGGTCGCCCTCTTTCCCTCTCACTCCAAAACTATATTGAACTAGTAGAATGCCCGTGCGTTGCTACGGGCCATGGGTGTATTTTTGCCGGTTGCATATATATCAATAATGCATGTCAAAATTTGCATGCACAGAAATGATAGCCCGTAACAATCGAAAAGTAGTTGAAATCCATTTCACTTGCATGTAAGTTGATAAAAATCTAATAGAACAATGTGTATATAGAGCTAATTAAACTAAGTTCTACTTGATGTGTTTAAGATATTTATGTATAATGTGAGGAATGTTGTCTTTAACTTTATTTGCATCGTATAGTGTGAGTCGCATCCTGATTTTAGTGAGCATTAAATTGTAGGCTACCTATAGATAATTTGGTTGGTATTTTCCCTAAAAATAACTTGTTAGGCTATGTGACATTGATTGCACCGCATAGAAGCTGCCCCTTCTTCTTTTCTTTATGGGAAAAAACATCCACTCTTCTCCTCACTCACTCACCGCACAACCGCCTCATACTCCTCCCGCACAGCCAACCAGCCACCGGTTGTCGCCGCATCTCATCTCCCCGCCACAGTGTCGCCCTTGCCATCTCTCCCTGGCACTCCCCTCCACTGTAGGAGATATGCCCTAGAGGCAATAATATATGTTATTGATTATCTCCCTGTTCATAAT
This sequence comes from Elymus sibiricus, assembly GCA_039707655.1. Classification (NCBI taxonomy): domain Eukaryota; kingdom Viridiplantae; phylum Streptophyta; class Magnoliopsida; order Poales; family Poaceae; genus Elymus; species Elymus sibiricus. The sequence goes on from CM077666.1 coordinate 470,906,247, forward strand.
TAGGTTTATGTTCCATGCTATAACTGCTATGGTTCTCGAGTCTACAATAACCACGAGGCTCGAAGGAAGACTCATATGCACGTGTGGAATAATAAACGGTAAAATGCATTCCTAGTCTGGCCTCTAAGACTGGCTCAAGTATTGCATGATGATCCTGTTTTCCTGATCATGGGCATGGCTATGCCGGCAATTTTGAGGGCACAATGTTAGTAGAACACTTGTGTTGAATCGACCCGAATTGATGTTATGCTATGAGATACATTTGTCACTAGTTAATGGTTTATAACACAGAGATGGTTAACGTTTGCATAATTCCTTAGACCATGAGAGTATCGAGTTTCTTCATGCTTGCTTCATGAACTTTGGGGTTTGTTAAACGTCATCCGTAAATGGGTGGCTATTACGGCGGCTTATGGGTTCATGGAAAAGTATGTCAAGTAACTTGATAGCTCAAGATTGGGATTTGCTCCTCCGACGATGGAGAGATATCTCTGGGCCCTCTCGGTGTTACGGTATCCATCATCGTCTGGCCAAACACTTTGTGATTTGATCACGGGGATGCCGGAACACGGGAACGAGAAAAGAGAACAATACCGGTAACGAGGTAACTGGCATAGTGGACAAGTTGTTGATCCGCGGGGATGCCAACATGTCTCACCTCGGGTATTTGTAACATATCGCGAAGCAACGGGAATAGCACATGGCAACTGGAGGTTCACTCGAATATTCATTCGTGTGGGTATAGGGGTCAATATGGGTGTCCACGGCTCCGATGTTGATCATTGATCGGAAGGGGTTCCGGGTCATGTCTATACTTCACCGAACCTATAGGGTCACACGCTTAAGGGTCATCTATCTGCTGAATACTAGACGGGGAGTCTGAGAGAAAATCACCGAAAAAGTTTCGGACGAAACGGAAACGTTCCGGAGAGGATATCGGAATAGTTCCGGTGAAACTGAAAAGTTGTTTCAGGGTATTCCATAAAGTCAAATTGGTTTCGACACATGCCTGGAAATTATTGGAAGGTACCAGAATTGTTCCGGTAACTTCTGAGATTTTTCAGAGACAAAAACCGGAAATGTTCCGGACTGCCGGAACCGCTTTAGTTGCTTTTCACAGATGAAAATCACTAAACCGAAAAGTTGTTTCGGAGTACACCATAAAGTCAAAATGTTTTCGGCATATGCCTGATAATTCTTGGAGGGTGCCAGAATCGTTCTGGAAACTTTCTGTAATTTTCCGGGATGAAAACCGGAAATGTTCCGGAGCTGCCGGAACCGCTTCAGATGCTTTTCGCAGATGAAAATCACTAAAACGGAATTGTTTCGGATCGCGTTGAAAATTATTTTAGTGGGTACTGGAAATGTTCTAAGCCCACATGAATATTTTCAGTTCGAACGGACGCTGAAATATGTCGTCGTGAATAGTGAAAGTGCTTTTTGGATTACTTTTTGGAAAGCCACCTTTTTGGGCTTTTGCTCCAAAATATCTTGGAGATGACATGGATGGATGTGGCTGAAATTTCAGCACCTCCACCCCTCCTTCTCCTATAAATAGAGGTGGAAGGGGCAGCCCAAATCTCATCCTTGCTCTCATACACATGCCATAGACTTGTCTGGCTTCTCTCTCCCTCCCAGCGAAATAGTTTCGTAGAGCCGAAAGGCTGTCTGGGTTCCGGCAGGAACTAGTTCTGGACGGCGAAGCCCTGCCGGATAGTTGAGACCGTATGTGTGCAACTCTGTAGAGAGATCGTAGTTTCGGTCTTAGTTTGAGAGTGCCTCCCGAAGGGCTGTCCGAGTAACTGTCTGAGTTTCGATGGTCCTCCCGAAGGTCTGTCCGAGTTTCGATGGTCCTCCCGAAGGGCTGTCCGTGACACCGTCCGAGGGACTGTCCGACCGCCTCCCGGAGGGCTGTCCGGGGGCGGATGAGGGTATACATCCTCGCGGTTGGGAGGTTGTAAATCCTAGCTGCGGGGATCTGCACCGCCGATCGTCATCGACTCTACTTCCGCTGCGCTACGAGTCGGAACGAAACAGATCAAACCTTGTATGCAGTCTCCATAGTGATCATGGGCTGGTACGTAGGTCGGAAATTTTTTGTTTTCTGCTGCGTTACCCTACAGTGGCATCAAGAGCTGTGCTATGCGTAGATGCAGGTTGCGATCTAGAATACATAGAGATGTATGGGTGTTACACAATATAATTAGGTAGTAGATGAGATCTATTACTGAAAATTATTTGTGCGGTTAGCAGATGAAATCTGTTACCCAATGTTCTTGTTGCTTCCCTGGAATTTGCGTAGTCCTGATCTTGACGGCATGGTGGAATCTCACAAAGTTCTGGCAATCCACGATCCTTTCATGCTGCTCCTGAGTATGCTGATTGACAGATCAACGAAGTGCTAACAGTTCTTTGGGTTCCACCATAGTTGAGAAAGATGGATGTTTCGCAGACGAAAGGGCAATGCAGATATGATCTGCACGGGGGTCACGCGTATGACGAAGTTCAGTATGGGGCTCGAGATTTTATTATCTCATGTTTCATACACCCCGCAATGTTAAATCTAGCGACTTGGATTATCATGCTTGATGATGGACGTTGGTAGCTTCGGTTTGTTTCGAAACCTTAGAAGCCACGTAAAATAAATTTTTGCATAAACCGATTAGAGGCGTCTAACTTGGTTTTGCAGGATGGTTTGCATGTGCATGTGATGTGGTATAGCAGTGCTCATATAAATTTGATTATGTATGAGATGACTATATGATGTAAATTAACATGACCTGCGTGTCATGATTCGGCATGATGGCTGGAGCCATATGATTGCACTTTAATGACCTGCGTGTCAACCTTATGTAATGCACTTATTTTATTAGCTATAGAGATAGCAATATTATCTGGTGCATCGACAAGATGGTGGCAATCTTCGCGAAGGTGAACACCGACGCGAATGCGGGAGACGAAGAAATAAAGACTTCTCCGTCAGAAAGGGCTATACCATATCATGCTATTATGAATTGCCTGAGATGTTAATCCCTTATGATGCACCCTTCTTGATTGCGCGGTAGTCGCTTTTATTAGGGTGATCTCTCACAAAAATATCAAGTAGTTAGTGTTCTCCCAAGTTTAGTACCGTCACAGCATCCTTCCTTTCGAGGTGCGCCATGATCTATATGGGTACGAACGATTGTACGGGTGTAAGGCGGGTGAGGTCAGACCTCGCAGCAAGATCACTTGGTTGTCTTGACGTTCATGGCAGGATCGTCCTGAGCTCGGAACACACGCATCGAAAGATGAACAAGAGTCACATAGAGATGTGATCGGCAAGTTTGCCTACCAATTGAAGTTCGCGCCATCGGTGTTCATCTCGAACAATGGCGTTGAATGGAAATGTGGGTCTTGAATCACTCACAATCAATTATGAGAGATATTTATTTGAGTGGGAGCGCACTTTAGAATTAATTCTTTTAATTCTTAGTGCAATTAATTTTGAACACTGTCTAAGTGTGATTTTCATAATAGTTGTAGAATAATGGCTCGCGTTTCCACCTTCCCTATTAAAATTGAATAGCTGTTAAATATCTGGTTAAAACTTTACGGTTGGTAACGTAATGTGAGGATTGTCCTCAAGAGTGCCGAGAAGGATTTTGTCCTATCGCATGCTTTCGGTATTCTCCCGCTAACTATGGATCATGTGACTCTCGTCCTTCGATCCAAAAACTAAAATTCCGTTACGGTCAAGTGAAATATGTTTGCTTCCATGAGACCCGAACTTCGAAAGTTTGGATAGTTATGTGATATTCATGGAATCTGAAAATCATTTTCAGAGACAGATAAAGGCTAAAAGATATGAGATATCCAAAGCAATGTTTGTTTGCAAACTATTAGTAAAGGAGTTTACTATGCATTAGACTGATAAGAGAGGGATCCAGAAGAACGCCTGTCATATGATGAAAGGTGAATAAAACAACAACTTAAAGAGAAAGGAAGTGTCCGAAGGGTGTTAGTAAGACTTTCACGCCTAGGAAGTCTGGGGCTAACGCCACTCTTAAGTTGGATGCTTCTTCTGAGAGTAGGAGAAATACTAAAAGTTAAACTGTTAGAAGTATAAAGGCAAAAGGAAAGAAGACTGGAATATCCAGCTCATGTATGAATGTCATACAAGTTTTTGATGTATAGAAGGCTGGTCAAAGATATAGTTCTTGGTAATTATGGTTAAACATGTTAATCACTAATTCTTGGGTATTGTGAGTTAATCACAAAGATACCCGCTCGATTGCATTCTGTTGCAACTCGATGTAAGAACTACTATGGCCTGAAAGACTAGCCAGGGATGATGTTTAGATACACGCAGGGAACATAGTAAATGTTACTATGCCTTCCATCGGTGTATTCCCTATGTATTTATTTTCATAATTCATTTTAGAGTTTCACACTCTAGCCCTTTGCATAAAGTATCTTGCAAGAAGGTTGTTCATAAGAGAACTTTTGATGTTCGGTGTTATGAATAACATGAGGGCCATACTTTCATTATGAATGAGATGTATGTTATGAATATTGATAATAATACATAACCTCTGTGTTTACTTTCATAATTCATTTTAGAGTTTCATACACTCTAGCCCATTGCACAATGTTTGTTGCAAAAGAGTTGTTCATAAAAACAACAATTGTTGTTCAGTATTATGAATAACATGAAGGGACATGCTTCCATCCTAGATGGGATGTATGTTATGAATATTGATGGAAATATGATACATCCATAACACTAACGCTAAATGTCGCAAGACTAAAAGAATACCACACAAGTGTGGCACTGCATTTGGTCACATTGGAGAAACCCGCATGGAAAATTCCATTATGATGGATTTTGAAGTCGTTTGATTTTGAATCATCTGACACTTGCAACTTTCCTCTGAAAAGTGAAGTGACTGAAATACCGTTCACAGGCCATAAGGAACGAGCATAGAACATGTTGGTGGTCATACATTATGATGTGTGCAGTCCAATAAATGTTATTGCAAGTAGTGGATTTATCTATCTTCAGAAATGACTCAAGTAGATATATGGATATTTACTTTATGAGATGTAAGTCTGGATCTTTTGAAATCATTCGAAAGGTTTTCAAAATGAAGAAGAAAATATTGTAACAAGAAAATTATGTTTCTACAATTCGATTGCAGAAAGGAATATTTGAGTTACAAGTTTAGCGAATGTCTGATGAGTTATGAAAGGGGTTTCATAACTTGCACCTCCCGGAACACCACTGCAAGTGAAAAGTCCGTGATGATGTAATCGAACCATTTATGACATGGTAAGATCAAAGATGACATAAATAAATTTGCCATTATCCCTTTTATAGAGTGATGCTTTAGAGACTGTGGCTTTTACACTGAAAAGAGCTCCATCAGGTCTGTTGAAATGACGCCATGATGTGGTACGCCCAACCATGTTATATCTTTTCTTAACATTTGGAATATGGGGCTTGTGTAAAAGGTTACAAACCTATTCCAAATCAGACAAGTGCTACTTTGTAAGGTTATCCCAAGTCATTGGGTATTCCCCCACCACTATACCGAGGCAAAGGGTTTTGCCGCAAAACGGTATGCTTTTAAAGAGAATAGTTCTTTCAAAAGGTGAGTGGGAGGACAGTGCAACTCGACGAGATAACCAGTATCTTCGTCATCAGATCAAAGGAAAGAAACCTTGGAAGTGATTCCGGAGTTTCCTACTGCGACTGATACGGAAGTCTCTACAATAAAATGTATGGACTTTGGTCGAACTTACAGCTGAACCACGTAGGCAAAGCTCGTGCAAACCTATCAGGTGCGCAAACGAGATATTGTTGTTAGACAACAGTATACCTACAATACACAAGGAAGCGTTGATGGGCCCTGACTCCGGAATTGGCTAAATGCCAATACAATCCGAGATAGTTTCCATATAAGTGATTCGAGATTAAAATCTTGATACACCTTTCGGAAGACTTAGAGTCTAACGAATATTTATGGAACTAAAAACTGATACGGATAAAATGTTTTATCCATAAAGCTCGACTTGTTGCCATAACAAGTTCAAGGAGTTGACTACGATGAGATTGTCTCACCGTAGCGATGCTTGAAGTCGGTTCGGGTTGAACTAGCAATTAATACATATTTCAATTATGAGATATGAAACATGGATGACAAAAGGATTTCCATCTGATGGAAATGAAACCTAGGACTTGTATGTGATACAGTCCAAAGTAATTTGTCGATCCAGAGGATGCTAGTAAGTATGCAAACTTCAGAGTTCCAGCGATGAACAGAAGAGAGCAAAGTGGAGTTGGAATCTTCGTTTTTGATGGAATGGTCAAAGGGGTTTGACTTCATAAAATGGGTATCGAAGATGCTTGTGATTCAAGAAAGTAAGTGGGAGCATAATAATATTTCTAAAACCCTTGTGTACTTGACACATTGTTAATTGGAAATAAATTTCTTGACACGAATTAGGACTTCATTTAAAAATAGTTTTTCGATGAAGTACTTAGGCTAAATAGCCTCAATATTAGGCATGATAATCTATGGAGATAGATTTACCTAATAGGGCTAAGCTATGAATACATATTGACAAGGTGCTAAAACCTTTTAGCATTTAAAACGCCAAGGAGTGATTCTTGCCGAAGTCACATGGGAAGAGTTTTGCAAGACTCGGTGTCTCAAAACACAGATGAGCAAAAATACATGATGGTGATTCCACACACTCTTGTGTTTGTATTAATCATGTATTCCATGGTATGTAAAAACAACCAGATATGTCCAATACTCCAAAGTTGTTGCGAGTATAGATACCAAAGTGATCAAAAGTACTGATCATGAGACAACAGTGAAAGATGTCATTAGGTACTAGAGTAGTACTGATGACATGTTTTCTCGCAAGCAGAGATTATGAAGTGCTCGTTGTAAGTAATTACATCGATACAGTCTTCATCAATGCTCCATGCGATTTTCGATTTAAGTTAAGGGTTTTGTGTAATACACAATATGGTGGCACGGTAGTTGGAAATTGTTCCAAACAAGATACTGTGGCGAATTCTATAACAAAGGCTGAGTATGTTGACGCTTAAGAAGCGACAAAGAAGTTGTTGAATCATATAGTTCATTCATGAACTTAGTATGGTTCCAAGATGGCTTTGGTCTATGGGACACTATTGCAGATAGTTGCTCCATAGCTCAGTCTGAGGAATCAGGTTTCGACCAATGATTCACACATATGCAAAGCCAAGTCCACACAAAATATGAATTTTGTGAAAGCGTGAAAACGCGAGGATATGCAAAGTTACACACGGAGCTGAAGTTGTCAGATCCGTTGGACATCAGGCTATACCACAAGCGAAGCATATTTTTCACCAGTATGCCATAGGTGTAAAGTGCATTAGCATTGACTAGATTATTGACTCTAGTTCAAGTGGGAGTCTGTAGGAGATATGCCCTAGAGGCAATAATATATGTTATTGATTATCTCCCTGTTCATAATTAGGTTTATGTTCCATGCTATAACTGCTATGGTTCTCGAGTCTACAATAACCACGAGGCTCGGAGGAAGACTCATATGCACGTGTGGAATAATAAACGGTAAAATGTATTCCTAGTCTGGCCTCTAAGACTGGCTCAAGTATTGCATGATGATCCTGTTTTCCTGATCATGGGCATGGCTATGCCGGCAATTTTGAGGGCACAATGTTAGTAGAACATTTGTGTTGAATCGACCCGAATTGATGTTATGCTATGAGATACATTTGTCACTAGTTAATGGTTTATAACACAGAGATGGTTAACGTTTGCATAATTCCTTAGACCATGAGAGTATCGAGTTTCTTCATGCTTGCTTCATGAACTTTGGGGTTTGTTAAACGTCATCCGTAAATGGGTGGCTATTACGGCGGCTTACGGGTTCATGGAAAAGTATGTCAAGTAACTTGATAGCTCAAGATTGGGATTTGCTCCTCCGACGATGGAGAGATATCTCTGGGCCCTCTCGGTGTTACGGTATCCATCATCGTCTGGCCAGACACTTTGTGATTTGATCACGGGGATGCCGGAACACGGGAACGAGAAAAGAGAACAATACCGGTAACGAGGTAACTGGCATAGTGGACAAGTTGTTGATCCGCGGGGATGCCAACATGTCTCACCTCGGGTATTTGTAACATATCACGAAGCAACAGGAATAGCACACGGCAACTGGAGGTTCACTCGTATATTCATTCGTGTGGGTATAGGGGTCAATATGGGTGTCCACGGCTCCGATGTTGATCATTGATCGGAAGGGGTTCCGGGTCATGTCTATACTTCACCGAACCTATAGGGTCACACGCTTAAGGGTCATCTATCTGCTGAATACTAGACGGGGAGTCTGAGAGAAAATCACCGAAAAAGTTTCGGACGAAACGGAAACGTTCCGGAGAGGATATCGGAATAGTTCCGGTGAAACTGAAAAGTTGTTTCAGGGTATTCCATAAAGTCAAATTGGTTTCGGCACATGCCTGGAAATTATTGGAAGGTACCAGAATTGTTCCGGTAACTTCTGAGATTTTTCAGAGAAAAAAACCGGAAATGTTCCGGACTGCCGGAACCGCTTTAGTTGCTTTTCACAGATGAAAATCACTAAACCGAAAAGTTGTTTCAGAGTACACCATAAAGTCAAAATGTTTTCGGCACATGCCTGATAATTCTTGGAGGGTGCCAGAATCGTTCTGGAAACTTTCTGGAATTTTCCGGGATGAAAACCGGAAATGTTCCGGAGCTGCCGGAACCGCTTCAGATGCTTTTCGCAGATGAAAATCACTAAACCGGAATTGTTTCGGATCGTGTTGAAAATTATTTTAGTGGGTACTGGAAATGTTCTAAGCCCACATGAATATTTTCAGTTCGAACGGACGCTGAAATATGTCGTCGTGAATAGTGAAAGTGCTTTTTGGATTACTTTTTGGAAAGCCACCTTTTTGGGCTTTTGCTCCAAAATATCTTGGAGATGACATGGATGGATGTGGCTGAAATTTCAGCCCCTCCACCCCTCCTTCTCCTATAAATAGAGGTGGAAGGGGCAGCCCAAGTATCATCCTTGCTCTCATACACATGCCATAGACTTGTCTGGCTTCTCTCTCCCTCCCAGCGAAATAGTTTCATAGAGCCGAAAGGCTGTCTGGGTTCCGGCAGGAACTAGTTCTGGACGGCGAAGCCCTGCCGGATAGTTGAGACCGTATGTGTGCAACTCTGTAGAGAGATCGTAGTTTCGGTCTTAGTTTGAGAGTGCCTCCCGAAGGGCTGTCCGAGTGACTGTCCGAGTTTCGATGGTCCTCCCGAAGGGCTGTCCGAGTGACTGTCCGAGTTTCGATGGTCCTCCCGAAGGGCTGTCCGTGACACCGTCTGAGGGACTGTCCGACCGCCTCCCGGAGGGCTGTCCGGGGGCGGATGAGGGTATACATCCTCGCGGTTGGGAGGTTGTAAATCCTAGCTGCGGGGATCTGCACCGCCGATTGTCATCGACTCTACTTCCGCTGCGCTACGAGTCGGTAACGAAACAAATCAAACCTTGTATGCAGTCTCCATAGTGATCCTGGGCTGGTACGTAGGTCGGAAATTTTTTGCTTTCTGCTGCGTTACCCTACATCCACGCCATGGCGAAGCCCGTCTACTCCTCTCCCACCGCCTCCCCTCTCATCCACGGCGTCGTTAGCCCCCTCTCTCCCTTCACAGTGTGGCCCGCCTCCTTCACCCCGACACCCCCTGACAACCTCTCGTACCATCGCCTTGGCACCGAGCCAGTGCGCCCGCCGGTCTGGCATCTTGGGTAGCTGGATTCGCCCGGTAGGTGCAGAAGGGACAAAAACTCTATGTTCGTGCTAGCCACGTAGCTGACCCGTTCGTATATGGGTTAGACAACCTCTGGCACAGTGGTATGACGCTATGAAGAGAAGGGATACGCCTTCATCGTCGAGGCAGGTCACCCCTGATCGATTCCCGATGCCAAGGAGTGCACACCGTCACGCCAGGGTGACCGCCAAGGTGATGCGACCTGCTACTCACCGTAGTGCCGCCACCTTCTCCGAGTGTGGCGGCCACTGACACCACCGAGTCACGTTCGCTCTGCCCATCCCACTCACCCTACTGACTCTCACGTTCGCCCTGCCCATCCCACTCACCCTACTCGTCTGATGCTGCTGCCAGCACGTCAGCCTTCCTCTTGATTAGCTTTCTGAATTATATTTCAGTCCTAGTGACCATTGACTCAAAGCGACCAAGTGACACAGTCGCAAACTACGCCTTCCTCATTTTTTTTGCATGGTAAATGAGAATATTATTCCAAAGGTGCATAATTAAAATCATCATTCCGACCCCTTATTTCTTCTCTTTTCTTTGGTTATGCATCGGAGCCTTGTATCACTAGCCTCTTTGGATGAAAAATGGCATTTTGCTATACATTTTCTAAAATAAATTAAACCCAAGCGGGTGTCTACTTTTTTAATATTGTTCCCACCATACCAAAGCATCACCCGCTTGGGTTCTAATTAACCATGTTGGAAGCAATTAGATACTCCTATATACTTGATATACTGTAACCATCAGCCGCTTGTCTATGTTCTGCATAGTGAATACATTCTGTTAAAAACATAGATTTCACATAATGAGAAACACCAAGTTTGTATCACATTACATCGAATCGATGGAGGTCAGACTTGTACAGGAAATCATTCTCATATATTTCTACTCTTTAAACGTGGAACAGATGGAGCAACACTGTACAAGGCACCTTTGTTCAATTTTTTTGTGACCTTTTACTACAAAGTGATTTTAAACCTTTTCAAGATTTTAAAGATTTGATGATGCTCAACCCTGTGAACATCTTCTTTTAACACCAACAACTCCTGGGTAAAGTTGCAGAATACACTACATACATCATAATGTCCTTCCTGCAATAAACTAAACATAGCTCAGATAAGATATGCTTGTACTGTGCATGAACTGGAAGGATGAAACATAGCTTCACAAATTTATATTAAGAAAATGAAGAAAGCCAAGTGGATCTTTTGTCATGAATGAAAAAAAAAGATGCTTCTCATGGATGAAGAAGAAAATTAGTACGTACATTATGTCTACAAAGAAAGAGATGGTACCATTTTCTTGCTCATTGCTCAATCGATCAAGGCCATCTAATTTTAAAGTAAATGACAGTATCAACAGTCAGACAAGAAGAGTCATTCTGTTTTTTTTTCTTTTGAGGAAAATTTATACTGGCGCGCGGAACAGACACTTCATGTTCTGCACCGGATCAACAATCAGACAAGAAGAGCCATTCCGTCCAGGAACTGCACTGTGCGAAACAGACACTTCATGTTCTGCGCCAGACACATCCCTTCTCTCTCCGATGAACCGGCGTGCTTCTTTGCCTGTATTTGAATCGCAGCGGCACCGGCGTAGATGGCCGGAGGGCGTAATGGTGGCGCAGTTCGTTGCTGGCGTCCAACTATTGGTTCCTGCAAGGAATACCAGTTGCAAAATTAACCACGAAAACAATCAAAGTGCATACATCAGTTCCTGCTGCGATGCATATAAACATTGTATGTTTGGCACTTGATCATATCAGCGTTACCCATTGTAATTGCCAAATAAACAATTTGAGTCTGCCACAAAAGGGGAAAGACTTTTGGTGCCGATGTGGCATTTCTCGAGCTGAAGAACAGAACAAATTCACCTGCCCGCCCCGAGACCAGGACGACGGCAACTCTCCCGGCTCCCGCTACGCTATGGCCGGTACGTTCAGCCCACCCGCCACCGTGCCTCCCTCGGGACGGAGCAGCTCCCGCACCGCGTTCCCCACGAATTAGTCAAACGGTACTATCTTTCACGAATGCACATTCTAGCTGCTCTAGAAAAACAAATTTTATTACTCAGTTATATGTTTTTATTTATTTTAAAATATGATCATGTCCAACCAATTCTTCTCCGGGGGGTGGGGGTGGGGGAGTAAAATTTCAAAAACCATATCATTACTGCATTGAAGCATGACCAGAAGATAACAAGAGATCATCATATGTCCCTAGGCTAGTCACTGAATTGTTCTCACTGAAATCAATTTGACAACACCCTAAAGGTAAACTACTGAACATTAACCGTTGGGGTCTAACATGCATGCATATATGTCCAAACCATGAGTGCTCAGTCAGCTAAATCACCCCGTTTAACTATTAGATACTTAGCAATCCCCGGCCAGGAGGTGGACTGAATTTGCATACCTTCTTCACATAACAGTTTTCAGCATATGTCCTTCCATTTAGGGGCTCCTTTCCGTCTAGGAACTGCACCGTGTAGAAAAGAAGCTTCATGTTCTGCACCGGACGGATCCCTTCTCGCTAATAATGACCAATATGAGATGTCTTGGTTACAATGAGAAAATCCTGACAGCAAAGATAAATTTTAGCATAACCAAGACACCTTTTAGTCTTACTTGTAAAATCAGACCCTTTACGAGTAAATAATCTGGACTTTTCTCCATTTAGTACCTGATAGTTGGGGGACCTGAAAAATAATACTTAAAATATCAAAGCACCACTTCTTCCCATAGGCATCACACTGTATCCACGATATGACAAAGAGACAAGTGTCCACGACAGAAAGTAAAAGCATGTTAAGAACCTATATTCATCGCACCAAAATGGAAAGGGGACGGCATGCATGTTATTTGAAGGGTGCTAATATGATACAACACTCAATATATGCACTATTGTTTAATGGTCCTGGGTGAGATATACATCTTAAGTTTCCATGTTAGTTCAAATATTGTTCGTTGCAAAGATTGGTTCGCACATATTATTTCCATTGTTATACCATTTCCAATGAAACAATGATACATGTTTGCATACCTTCCGAAAGGCTTTTCCAGATCTATCACAAAATCTGCATCAATGTTTCATGTTCCAGTTGCGAATTGAGCAAAGGATCCAACAGTGTAGGTATGGGAATCAGTACCAGGTAGAACCTACAAACTATTGGTTAAATATGTACAGAAAAATCACACCTTCCAGTAATTAATATAGCCAGTAAAATACCTTGCCAGGTTGGGAGAAAAAACCATCGTCACATATTTTACGCCAAATGACCACAGTTAATCTGAAAGCAGCTTTTGAAAGAAATTAGAAACTATTCATCATGGTATATCTAGAATCAGTAGATAAAGACATGCTTAGACAGTTAGACGCAGGAACAGTGGCGGAGCTTGGGCTCAATTCTAGGGGGGGTAATGAGCTGGGGGGGGGGGGGGGGGCAAATAATATATGTTTTGGGCTAATTTTCTTTGATATATAGGCCAAATATTAAGGGGTATAGTAGAAAATTTTCATGGGCTGGGGGGGCCACCGCCCAGGTTGGCCCCTGAGAAGCTCCGCCACTGCGCAGGAAAACACCACGGCCACACACGAAAAAGAATTTCTTAAACATATGTTGCCACCAAATTCTTAAAGATACTTCCAAAATAAGTTCACTTCCAAAGAAAATAAAAACCTGCCAACATAGTAGTCTTACCGAAATGCCAAGAAACAAATGGAATTGATTTTTCCCATGACAATCAGAACCCTGAACTCTTTATGATGACACACTAATATTCTTGATATTTGCCTAGTTATGACCAGATTAGAAAACGCATTCTAATAATAGCAGACCAGCCATCGGTAACTTGAACGGAAACACTATAGTTGGAGGGTAAAGAGAATGACATAGTTGATTGAATGAAAAACTATATGCCAACATAACTCGAAAGGATGAGAATTACAAGCTAGAAGGGTTTTACCATAGAAATATCCTAGAGATCAATGCTATGATGTCAATAAGAAAGTTCATGGCAGTACCCTTTGATGTCCTTGAACATCCAACATTACTTGTCCCTTGAGAGAATCTAGCGAGAAACAAAACTAAATAAAATTAGGAAGTTTGACAAGCGGCTGGACAATGTGCAGAAACAAAAGTAGAAACACATTTCTTCGTTAATCTTGTGTTTCCTACGATTCATTCAACCTGGGACCACGATATGATGCGATCTGCTCCACAAAATTCAAGTATTCAATAATATCACCACAACTGCGTATGCGCATAAGGACGCAGAGGGGATAAGAGTCAAGTACCTTGTGGGGGAGAGAAGCAGATCGACGAGTCACTGGCGTGCTTGGAGGCGGACCAAGAGCGTTGCCTTATCCTCTCCTTCATGCGTATGAGCTCTCCCGAATCACCCTTGCCACTGCCGTGGATGCCGAATTGCGTAGTTCACCCAGGAGAGGCCGAACCACCTTCACCAGGGCCCACTACTAGAATCTGACATTTTGCCATCTGTCCCCTCTTTGCCGTCTGCCAGCGGATGGTAAAGAGTGTCTTTGCCGTCTACTTTGTCAAAGCAGACGGCAAAGAAGCAGCCGATGGCAAAGAGAGTCTTTGCCGTCAGCTGTGTCTTTGCCGTCTGCTAGCAGACGGCAAAGAGGCATATGGCAGACGGCAAAGACTTTGGTGGGCCCCACGGGGCACGGCGTTGGCTAGGTCAAGGCCTTTGCTGTCTGCTGCTTCTTTGCCGTCTGCCAGTAGACGGCAAAGAGTCTGCTAGCAGACGGCAAAGAGCAGAGGGGGGGCCCACAGGGGCACGACGTCCACTCGCTAACGGGGCACCCTCTTGCCGTCTGCTGGCAGACGGCAAAGCGGGGGTTTGCCTTAACGGCTACCCCCCGCCCGAAACCCCCACTTCCCGCCCGAAACCCCCACTTATCTGTCTCTCTCTCTCACCAGCCACCAGCCACCGCCGCCTGTCGCCGCCCCTCCCCGCCGCCTCGTCGCCGCCCCTCCCCGCCGGCCAGCCGCCCCTCCCTGCCGCCCCATCGCCGCCCGTCGCCGCCCCTCCCTGCCACCCCGCCCCGTCGCCACACGTCGCCGCGCAACCCCGCCCCCCCGTCGCCGCCCCTCCCCGCCGGCCGGCCACCCCTCCCTGCCGCCCCCCTGCCCCCCCTCTGGTGAGCTCCCCCCTCCTGCCCCTCTCCTTATTTTGTTTTTTTTTATTTTTTTTCTATTTTTTGCAAATAGATGTTTTGGTTTTTAGATATTTAGATGTTTAGTTTTCTGTTTTTAGGTAAATAGATGTTTAGATGTTTAGGTAAATAGAAAAAAAATATTTAGACATTTAGGTAGAAAAAAAACCTAGAAGAAAAAAAAAGAAGAAAAGAAGAAGGAAAAAAAGGAAAAAGAAAAAAGGAAAAAGAAAAAAGGAAAAGAAGAAAAAATAAGAAGAAAAAGAAGAAGAAGAAGAAGAAAAAGAAGAAGAGGAGGAGGAGAAGAAAAAATAAGAAGAAGAAGAAGAAAAAAAGAGGAGAGGAGGAGAAGAAGAAGAGGAAAAAGGAAAGGAAGAAGAAGAAGAGGAGGAGGAGAAGAAAAAAGAAGAAGAAGAAGAAGAAGAAGAAGAAGAAGAAGAAGAAGAAGAAGAAAGAGGAGAGGAGGAGAAGAAGAAGAGGAAAAAGGAAAGGAAGAAGAAGAAGAAGAAGAAGAGGAAGAAAAGGAAAAAAGAGGAAAAAAAAGAAGAAGAGGGGAAGAATAAGAAAACGACACCCCGACACCACGACACCCCGACACCCCACCCGACACCCCGACACCACGACACCCCGACACCCCGACAGCCCGACACCCCGACACCCCGACACCACGACACCCAGACACGACACCCCCGACACCCCGACACCCCGACCCCGACACGACACCCCGACACCCCGACACCCCGACACCACGACACCGAGACACGACACCCCCGACACCCCCGACCCCGACACCTCTTCGGCCTCCTGTTGACCGAAAAGGTGCTCTTCGTCCTTCCAGAGGCCGACGGGGTCATATATTTGTGAATTATGAGTTAGGTCATATATTTTTCGATTTTGTTATAAAAAACATCATATTTGTGTTGATCGGGTGGATTTAAATGTGCAGTTGTTTCGTCGCTGCGAGGGTCTGGTGTTCGACGACCTCCCCGTGATTTCGGCGAGCTCTTCCCCTGCGTTCGTGGGTGAGCACAAATGACATCTCCTCCTCCCCCCTTCATTTGCTCTGTTCCGGTCTTCGTGCCGATGAAACTTGCTAGCTATAGGTGTCTTCAATCATCAGTATGCGTGACCAGTATGCGTCTCCCGTTCGAAAGGGTTACAGTTATAAATATGCATGCATTTGCATATTTATAACCGTGATTCTTTCGAATTGTCCAACGTTATCCATGGACAGCCCGAGTATGTGTAGATTGGGTTCGTTTTCCCATATGCTCTGCTCCGGATCCGATGCAGAATTTCGTCAGTGCCTCCCTATTGTTCTTCGGGTACACATCCTCTCTGCTTATTGCCGAGACTATGAGGAGAACAGCGGGGAGGTGCTGCCGAAATTTTGCGTCGGATCCGGAGCAGAGCATGGGAAAACGAACCCAATCTACACATACTCGGGTGGGATTAGGACCTATCTTTACCTATTAGAGTGTAGGTTGCATGGACGTAATAAAACTGACAAACTCCATTAACTGATGAATATGGTTTGCTGAATTATGTATATATTTCTTGTGTGTCCAGTAGCTAGGCAAGATGAGTGATCGTGCGTGGATGTACACCGGTCACACTAGTCAGAAAGACATGACCGATGATTGGAAGACAAAAACCAAGGGGTTTGTGAGAGCAGCATTTGCAAATGGCCAGAGAAAAACCTGGTGCCCCGGTGTCCAGTGCGACAACTTTCAAAAGAGGACAGAGGTTGAAATGGGTAAACACCTGCAGAAGTGGGGTTTTACGCCTGATTATACGGTGTGGACATTTCATGGTGAGTCTGCCCAACGTGCCAGAGCTGAGGTGGTTCATCGTCGCACGGACGAGCATGGTACCGGGATCGAAGACATGGTGCAAGACTTTGATGATGCTCGGGATTCGGACGATGAGATGGAGGAATCTGCAAAGACCTTCAATGAAATGTTGGAGTCTTCAAAACGTCCTCTCCACAAGCACACTGAGCTTTGTCAGCTAGATGCCATCGCACAAGTAATGGCTCTGAAGGCTCAATTCAACTTGGGCAGAGAATGCTACGACGCGATGATGACACTATTTGGACGCTTTCTACCCAAAGGCCATGTAATGCCTGCAAACCTGTACCAGTGGGACAAAATCCTCCGTGTACTTAAGATGCCGTATGAGAAGATAGATGCCTGTGAGAATGGATGTGCCTTATTTAGGCTTGAGTATGCAGACTTGAACTATTGTCCCATTTGCAAGTCTTCCAGGTATGTTGTGGTAGACAACGGTATGGGTGAGAAGAGGCAGACCAAAATCGCCGTTAATGTTCTTCGGTATATGCCAATCATACCAAGACTTCAACGTCTTTTCATGGTCGAAGAGACGGCCAGACAGATGACATGGCACAAATTGGGCAAAAGAACCGAACTAGATGCAGATGGGAATCAGATGATGGTACACACATCGGATGCTTTTGCGTGGAAGAAGTTCGATGAATTACATGGGGATAAAGCGGCAGATCCAAGGCATCCTCGAGTCTGCATCGGCACGGATGGGTTCAATCCGTTTGGTATGACGGCAACCCAATACAGTTGTTGGCCTGTATTTGTCATTCCACTCAATCTCCCCCCCTGGACAGATTATGCAAAGAAAGAACATTTTCCTGACGTTGATAATTCTAGGGCCCAACTATCCGGGGAAGAATATGAATGTGTACATGCAGCCGCTTAAGGATGAATTGCAAGAAGCTTGGGATAATGGGTTCAAGACATACGACGCCACTAGCAAACAAAACTTCATAATGCGTGTCTGGTACATGTACTCGATGCATGACTTGCCGCTTAAGGATGAATGGCTAGTACTGGCAGAGCTGAGCTATTTCTTCCGTGTTCTTTGTGCGAAAGAACTATCGCCTGGCTAGCTAGATGAAATGGAAGAGTTGGCGCCGGAGTTGATCTGCAAGTTAGAGAAGATCTTTCCACCGGGCTTGAAGATCTTTCCACCGGGCTTCTTTAATCCAATGCAGCATTTGATTTTGCATCTCCCGACCGAGGCAAGATTGGGGGGCCCGTGCAGAATCGTTGGTGCTACGCAACTGAGAGGATGCAGAAGACGCTTCGAGCAAAATGTAAAAATAAACGTAGAATTGAAGCATCGATGGCCGAGGCATTCATTACTAAGGAGGCGGCAAACTTCGTGACAGCACACTACGAAGCCAAAAATCGTCATTTGCATAATCCGAAGCCTCGGTACAATGCTGGCGACCCTAAAAAAGGTGGATCCAACCTCAGCCTATTCAAAGGGAAGCTCGCACCAGCCGGTGCTTCGAAACCAGTAGGGTTGGATGTCGAAGAATGGCGGACCATTTCGTTGTATATCTTCAACAACCTAACAGAAGTGCGGCCGTACATCGAGTAAGTTCTCGGTACATTGTTTCGCAACTTCTAATTCCTTTGAACTGCTCTTATTCCCGGATATTTGATACAGTCGATACGTCGCCAAATTCTCGGATGGAGCGGTGATCCAAAAGGATTCCATCGAAGAGTATGAGCTTCTGGCAAAGCATGGAGGCGGCTATCCCGGTTTCATCTCTTGGTTCAAAAAAATGGTAATTTCCATTAGACCATTTCATTTCTTCGTCTAATTTGCGGCTAATGCAAGAATCCTTCCGTATTAAACTTGTAGGCTAATTCAGAGTCAATGGACGCCGAATTGAGACAAGTCGCTAATGGTTTTGACTATAAGGTCCGTTCATTTGACAAATACGACATCAAAGGGTATCGCTTTCGTACCTTTGGCCAAGAGCTATCTATGGCCGACCGAAAGTCTACAAATTGTTGTGTCTCTGCTATCGGCGAAGGAGATACCGAGTATTATGGAAGAGTTGAAGCAATTTATGAACTTCTATTCTATGGTGAAAACCCACCGAATGTCATAGTCTTCAAATGTTATTGGTTCCAGCCGAAGGAGACTAGAAGGACTCATGAACATTTAGGGCTAGTCGAAATCAAACAAAGCACCCATTTAGATGTTCCCGATGTCTATATTACGGCTCAACAGGCGACCCAAGTTTTCTATCTACCGTGGGCCTGCCAAACTGATCCAAATCTGAATGGTTGGGATGTCATTTATGAAGTGCCGCCATGTGTTAGACCACCTCCCCCCAATGAAGAGGATTATAAACCTCACATTAACCCAGACACATATGAAGGAGAATTCTTCCAAGAAACACGTCTTTCCAAAAAACGTTTCAAGAACCGCTCTACTTCAACCCAGAACATTGAAGTAGACAGCGACGGTGAATCCGACTTCACCCCTGAGCCGGAACAAGAAGAGCCGGAAGAAGAAGAGGTTACTGCTGCGGATGACCTGTCAATGCTTGACCGATTACATAAAGGAGGCCTTCCACATGTTGATGCCGCTGAACCCGATGAGCACGTCCTCCAAGATAGTGATGATGATGATGCATTTATTGATCCCGGAGCATATATAGACGATCAAGATTTCTATTAGTTCATGTCTGGTATTCAATTTTTATTATATACATATATATTAATAGTTCATGTCAGGTATTCAAATTTTATTATATACATATTATTGGTTCATGTTAGGTATTCAATTTTTATGATATATACATGATGATGATACACTTAAATTATATACATATTATTATTCATGTCAGGTATTCAATTTTTTTATGTTGTACTAATTTCATTTACTCTTTGTCATGGCAGGTGTTGGAAGATGGTGGGCGCGGGTCGAGAGCGCTCCGCGGCTCCTTCTTCGTCGGCGCGTGGTGGGAGGGGTACTTCCATTCCAGCCCCGTCTCTCCGGAGAGCGTTGATCGACAGTCTGCAGACACCGGTGGGCGCTTCTTTGTCGGCGTCGTTGCCCACCGAGAGAGGAGGTCGGGGGAAGAAGAGAGCTAGTAGAGCTGGACGTGGCCGCGGGAGAGGTAGGCAGGCTGCTACGCCTTCCTCGCCGCCACCCCCAGCTGATGCACCCGAGCATAGGACTGCTATGGTGGACGACCCGTCTGAGGTGGAGGCTACGCGGACTCCGGTCCACGAGCCTCGGGTCGACGAGCCTTCGACCCACGAGACTCTTGTCCCAGATGCTTCGTCCCACGAGACTCCGGACTAGGGCAGGGATCAGGCTACGTCTCAGGAGACCCGATGGGAAGCCTGGCCGGAGTCGAGTGGCCATGCTGATGGTGGCGGGGATCGGTTTTCTGATAGCGAGGGCGAGGTGGTTGAGGGGCGCACCGTCTACCAGCGTGGTAGTACACGGCTCCCGCCCGTGCCGGCGACCCGCGAGCAGAGGTGGTTCATTAGGCCTGATGGGGAGAAGTAAGTGCATTTACTTTTTTTTAACCTTTTGCCTTCACGTTTCTTGAAATATCTAATGCGTTGGCCTTGTCATATTGCAGGGGTTGGCACCACGCCAAGGAAGTCCGCAGGCCCAACACCGTCCTTGGTGTGATTTGCCGGCAAAACTTCCCGGGGTTTGTCACGTTGCCCAGTGAGGGTCAGCTTTCACAACTAGGATTGAGCTGGGAGCACTACTTGGCTGCCTCGGCCCCGCCGGAGGAGAGGATCGACGGTTCTTGTGCACCACGAGGGCCGAGATGGTGCACAGAAAGTTTTGGGTAATTCATCCTTTACACAATTAAAAATCAACAATAGCTAGTTATTGTACTAATCAGTGTTGTCTCGTTTGATTGCAGACCTTCTACAGGTGTGAGGAGGGATACAAGGAGGCCGCGGCACAGGTTATCGATGCCGAGTGCAAGCGCCTACTACAGAACTTACGGCACGAGGCTCGGCCGCAGGCTGTTCGAGACTACTACGCCTCGCGTGGTATTAAGAAGGACAAGCCGTCGTGCCGCGAAAAGTTTCTGAAGAAGGAGCAGTACATGCAGGTAATTACCTATTCTTAAGGCCTTTTACTTAGTTTTCTTGATTTGATTCGTAAGCGCAGCGCTCAAATTTCTCTTTACTAACTTAGGTGCCCCCGAGATGGTGTGCGGATAAGATGGATTGTTGGGAGGCGTTGGTGAATGAGTGGTGCTCAAATGAATGGCTAGCCGTCCACAACAATGCCAAGGACCGGCGTGCCAAAATGGTTGGTGTGCCACACCATCAAGGTAGCGCCAAGTTATATTAGTTCGGGCGGAACTGGGTATGTGTTTTGCATCATGATTCATGCAATTCATTCTTCATGCTAGCTTCAGGTATCTGAGCCCGCGTCATTTACTAATACTTTGTTCCTCTCTTTTAGGCGCGACACAATAACACGGAGGTGCCACAGGTGTACGACCTCTATGCCATGGCCCATACTGCAAAGTACAAGAAGGCCAAGGCATTCTCTGAGTCTGACCTCGATAATCCAGAGAACTACACCAACATCTCCTCCCACCACAAGCTCGTGAGGTACAGAGAGGAGGGGAAGGCGAGGAAAGGGGAGGACTTTAACCCGAGCCAGCAGCCTATTGATCCAGAGCTGGTGATGATATCTGGTGGCGGGAGGCCCCATGGCTCGATAGCCATTGGAGATGGACTGATACGTTGTCCTCGCACTCTCCCGGAGATCAAGTCGCGCCAAACGAGCTCCTGTCCTGAGATAAGGCCTCGTCCACGGCCACTGGAGCTCGCCATCGAGGTTAGTTATACGGACTCAGATACCTTTCCTCTCCATTACATTGTGTGTGCGTCTGCTCGATGATTACAATGCTAACGAGGAGTGGTGTTGCAGGCTGCTATTCAGAAAGAGAGAGAGGCAACCAAGGAGCTTCTGGCGGAGAGGGACCGGCAGGCGGCGGAGAAGGAGCGGGAGTTGGAGGAGAGGACGGCCAAAATGTTGGAGGAGGAGAGGTCACGGAATGACATAGCGAACCGGGCCATGTACGAGCTCCTCGTGGTAAGTTTCTTCTGCATATTAGCCAAATCATGCACTTAATGTTCGTTTCATTACTAACTAATATGACTGACTCGTCAAAACCAAATGTGCAGTCTGTGTGCGAGAAGACCGGTCAGACCCCTCCGCCGATGCCAGTCATTGCTCCGGGGACCACGGTGAGTTTCATTTGAATGGTCATTAGTTACTAGTCTTAACATTTCAGTGTCATCATGCTAACGAGACATTGCAAATGATCTTTGGTGCAGCGTAACTCCATACAAGCATTGCACGATCCTTCTCCAGGTGGTACCGGCACGAGCACCCCCGGTGCTTCAGCTCCGTGATGACGGTAAGTTTTCTCTACTGTTTTGCTTAACAAATGCATAATGACCTAGACTTAGCTTTATTTCCTCCAATATGCCTACCATAATGACCTAGACTTAGCTTATTTTCCTCCAAAATGACATAATAAGCTTACTTAGCTCCTAAATGATCCATTTTACCTAAGTTAGCTCTAAAATGACCTAAGCTAGCTCTAATATGCTAAGTTAGCTCTAATATGCTTAGTTACCTAGGTTTACTCAATAATGACATATACTTAGCTTACTTATGTCAAAAATGGCATAATTAGCTTACTTAGGTCAAAAATGGCATAACAACCTTGGTAACCTCATAAATGTCATATACTTAGCTTATTTTCGTCCAAAATGACATAATAAGCTTACTTAGCTCCAAAATGATCCATTTTACCTAAGTTAGCTCCAAAATGACCTAAGTTAGCTCTAAGTTAGCTCTAATATGCTTAGTTACCTAGGTTAGCTCAATAATGACCTATACTTACCTTACTTATGTCAAAAATGGCATAATATGCTTTGTTAACTCAAAAATGGCATAATTACCTAGGTTAGCTCAATAATGACCTATACTTAGCTTATTTAGTTCATTTATGACATAAGTAGCTTACTTAGCTCATAAATGGCATGATAACCTTGCTAAGCTCATAAATGTCATATACTTAGCTTACTTAGCTCATAAATGACATGATAACCTTGCTAAGCTCATAAATGTCATATACTTAGCTTACTTAGGTCAAAAATGGCATGATAACCTTGGTAAGCTCATAAATGTCATATACTTAGCTTACTTAGCTCATAAATGGCATGATAACCTTGGTAAGCTCGCATTGATGGAGTGCTTCTTTTTTACTTTCTTATTCTTCTTCTTCTTCTTCTTCTTATTCTTCTAGTCTTCTTCTTCTTCTTCTTCTTCTTCTTCTTCTTCTTCTTCTAGTCTTCTTCTTCTAACTTTTTTATTTCCCATTTTGCAGATTTCATTCACTTCACGGAAGCTTTCATTGATGGAGTGCTTCTTTTTTACTTTCTGTTTTGATTTTGTACCTTTGAACATATGTGGAACTTGCTATATGGATGAAACTATGTATATGGAACTTGCTATGTATGTATGGATGGAACTATGTATGTATGGATGAAACTTATGTGTTGGATATCTCATATGTTTGCTGTGAAACTTGCCCTGTGAAATATATATATATATATATATATATATATATATATATATATATATATATATATATATATATCATATATTTGCTGTGAAAATGCTTGGATATAAGAAAAAACAGAATAAAAAGAGGCAATGCAGGCTCTTTGCCGTCTGCCACCGACGACAAAGGGCTCTTTGCCGTCTGCCGCAGACGGCAAAGTGGACACGTGGCAGCAACCTGTGCAACCTGGGAGCACTGGGGGCTGACCCATTTGCTCACTTTGCCGTCTGTGGCAGACGGCAAAGGATGGTGTGGTTTGCCGTCTGTGGCGGACTGCAAAGAGTGGCAGCGGCAGCCGGCAAAGAGCGGGGAGGGTGACGGGTCTGATGACGTCATGAAGCAGACGGCAAAGGGGAGGGCACATTTGCCGTCAGCCGGCAGACGGCAAAGCCTCCCGTTAGCCACCTAAGGTGGCTAACGTCTATCCTTTGCCGTCAACTTTCTTTGCCATCTGCTGGCCCAGGAAAGCTGACGGCAAATGTCTTTGCCGTCCGTTGTGCGAAAACAGACGGCAAAGAAGCTCATTACTGTAACTTACAATGCCGTCCATGTTTGCCGTCTGCGGCTGATGGCAAAGACCTTTGCCGTCCGCTTTATGTTCCTTTGCCGTCTGCCATGGCAGACGGCAAATCAGCTGATTCCTGTAGTGGCCCTTCACTGTAGTTCACCGAATTGTGCATCTACTCACGTAGCAAGAACGGGGCGCGAGTCGGTGAGCGGGGCGCTGGACTGCGACCATCACGACGGCGGCGAGGAGGGTCGCGGAGGGTGAGGATCTACGTCGATCCGGCCGAGGATGGCACAGAGGATGAGAAGGAGGTGTTGGAGAACAGGCGTGACAGAGGCGAGAGGGAGGAGGCGGCGGCCATCTAGGGTTACCCATGGTGGGAGTATTGGTTCCCTCGTGCGGGAGAGGTGAGACCATCAGAGAGAGGCGCCCGAGTAAAAAACCGTGGGAGGAGAGGAAAATCGGTGGAGAGGTGGGCTTGACGTTAAAAAAAATCAGTGGGATCGAGGGGTACCAAACAACGAGACGAGATCTACCAACGTGGAAGGCAAATCAATGCGTTTCCTTGTTTTTGGAAGGCAAATCAAGGCGCTTCTTTATTTTTGGAAGCCAAATCAAGGCGCTGCCTTCTTTTTGGAAGCCAAATGAAGGCGCCTCCCTTATCTACGGCGACGAATTAATGTCGGATTGAAAAAGTGGCGGCGTACGGTTTTTAGTCGGGTTTGATTTTTTATGGGAGAGAGAAAAATCGAGTGGGAGGGGGTGGTGGGAGGTGAGGTGAAAAAAAATCAGTGGGAGAGGATGGTGGGAGGTGAGGCGAAAAAAAACCAGACAAAAATAAACCGGTGAGGAGAAGCTACCAAGTGAGACTTTAGGAGTAGAGACTTTGTTCTGTTTGTAATATGGCCCGTAGCGTATTTCTATACTCACAATATTTTGCATCATCCGAACAAATGATGGTAAATTGATTCCTATGTACTGTGATATCCTGATTACAAGTTCTGTTAGATTAGTTTTTCAGTTGGAAAAATTGTTCTGTTGGAGCAGAACAATGACATCCTGTGATTCAGTTAAAGGGCCAACACCTACAGTTAAGGTTTCAGTAATCCACACGGACTCTTAGCTGCCGGCTGAAGCGTGGAAAGCTGCAAGTCGAGACATACACTAAGCAAGTAAATAACGTGCTTCACACACGCTGCCCTAGTACAAAGCAAAAACAAAAGGAAAACAGAAGATAACTACATGACCTTCCTACCATGTGGTAGTCGTCGTACTTACAGGGAGGATTATTACAGCATGAATTATTCATCTGTCCTGTACAGCAACACCCAGATGACATCTAACAAGCAAAATTAGAACAGAAAAATACATTTCAACAGTTAAGCCTCTAATAAAACAGATAAAACAACATACAGTGAGCTGCAGCAACATAAATACAATCTGAGGTTTCGGGAGCAAAAAGTTCATGTTTGAAATGCATGTGAAAATTCAACTGGGTTAGGAAAAATAGCAAAACAGTGGATGTCAACCAAAAGTGAGCCGTAAAACATCCGGTAAATTGGAGAGGAAACATAGGCAACTCCAAAAAGTTGGAATTCAGAGAGGTGGGCGCGTCGATGAGAAATGCAAATATGTGGTATGTCAAACATTATATATTATTGAAATTTTCCTCAACGGTATAAAATAGGAGTCCGAAATGTACCTACAACTAATAACACTAACACACGGGCAGTAATTGTATAGCCGCTACCACCAACACATAACCACTTTCGCATGGCGATATTCATGTAAGCTACACAAGTTTCTTAAGTGCGGACTTCAGCCTGTAAGGACTTCCTTATAGACGATGTTCTTCATCGAGGTCTGTAAGGACACGGTAGGTCTTTTTCGCTTCTTTGATTTACTGTTTTGCTTCTTGCCCTTCTCCTTGTGTTTCTCCTTCTCCTTCTCAATGAGGATCTTTATGTTTCTCTTCGCAGTGGCTCGAGACAACGCGACATAGAGTTGACCATGAGAGAACACCGGATTAGGTAGGTACACGCCGACAATCGGGATGGTCTGCCCTTGTGCCTTGTTAATCGTCATAGCAAAGCTAAGCCTTACAGGAAACTGCTTCCTCTTGAACTTGAATGGAAACATGTCGTTGTCAGACGGGCATAGGGGTATCCGAGGAAGGAAGACCCTCCTACCCGCGTGTTGTCCAATTACGATTTCCGCGTCAATGGTGTTCCTCTCGAAACCTCGGACCACAAGTCTTGTCCCGTTACACAGTCCGTTAGCCAGATCAATGTTCCTCAGAAGTATGACAGGGCAGTTCAGCTTCAGTTTGAGTGCATGCGGAGGCAGACCGTTGGGAGTCAATCCGTTCAGGAACTCGGGAGCGTAGTAGCCATATGGGTCGTCCTCTGCACTCTCAAAGCTATGGTAGGTAACTTCTTCTCCCTGAAAACGCTCTATCATGCGTATGTTTATCTTGTCGACGTTGTCGTTTGTGGTGGAAAGGATTGCGCGAGAAGTCATGTAATTCGGATCAGACATGTTATCATCTAGACCAGGAAATACATGGTCAATCAGCTTCTCCAGGTCTTTGTCCACCTCGCCTGTAGACGGCACACAAATATCTTCAGGGAGTCGTATGTTGCCTTGATCGTCAGCTTCCTCGGTGCCATTGCCTACCCTTAGCAAGTAATCCGCAAACCACCTGTCATTATGAGCCCTCATGTTGGTGACGAGCCTTAGCTGGCGCATACCCTTCCAGAGATGAGAACTTCGGAGGGTTGCATCGATTATCTGACCCCGGGACCCCCTCCTGACGACCGGAAGCACCTGCCTGAAGTCCCCGCCAAAAACAACATTCTTTCCTCCAAAGGATCGGTCCCGTCTTCCCATGATGTCGCGCATGCTGTTGTCCAGTGCCTCGACCGCCTGTCGCTTAGTCATGGTGGCCTCGTCCCATAGTATCAAGGAAGCCATCCTTAGGAGCTTGGCAGTCCCACTCTGCTTGGTGAAGCTGCATGAGGCACCATCGTCGCAGTTCAATGGGATCTTGAACCTCGAGTGGGCAGTCCTGCCTCTAGGCATGATAGAAGCGGCGACGCCCGACGTCGCGGTAGCGATAGCGATTTTTCCCTCGCTCCGAACCTTGGCGAGTAGCGACCTGTACAGGAAGGTCTTCCCTGTACCTCCCGGGCCATCAACAAAGAATACACCCCCATCACCGCGGTCAACTGCCTCTAGTATCTCGTCGTATGCAACCCTCTGCTCCAAGTTTAGCGACGATGCCAATTTAGTGTCGTTCACGTCAAACTCGACGGTGGACTCCTCGATCACCTCTCTGGCCTCGCCCCCGGTTGGGTCGAACGCATCGTCGATGCTTGGAAGAGCGAAATCCTCTATGTCTTTGCCCATGGACTGCAACATACCCCTAATGTCAAGCAACACCATCTGCTCCACCTCATTCGGGCATGTGTGTGATCGACGGTAGTCATCAGACATAGGCGCGAGGTGCCTATCCCATAAACCGCACACGTCGCCTGGCTCGCAATGCACCAAGATTGTTGCGAAGAGCCTCCTAAGCGAACATGGCATCGCCCACTGCTCTGCCTCAGTAAGACACCCGTCGAGCGTGTTGTCTGCCTCGATGAGTCCCAACCTCTCAACAGCCTCTCGAAAGCTCCCACATAGCCTGCCGTCCACGGTGAGCAGGTCCACGAAGGATGTCTTGCCCGAAACATGGTTTAGCAACACACGCAGATAGTATCGCTCCCCCTCAGCAGGATTGGCAGACACGATTCGACCTATTTGATAACGCTCCACCCGCGGCTTCCAATACTTCTTACCCTTTTGCCATGTGAAGCTTCCAGGAAAATCCTTGTACAATATATGCCTAGCCCACGGGTGGTCCTGGTTAGCCTTGAAATACTCCGTTAACATGGATTTTGAAGCATTCTCAGATGCGACGACATTGGTCAAGTCAGCTTGCGCATTGAATGCCACCCTGTGCATATTCGGGAGATGAAGAGGCAATTGTAGGACAGACGGGGAGTTGGCGCATAGGGGGAAGCCAAATATCCTCCACATCGCCTCCGGAGGAGTAACCCACCTCGCGTCGACGTATCTTTTGATCTCATCAATGTTACCATCGGCGTCGGGCTGGTCGATGCTGAAAGAAGCCCTATCATGGCCCTTGTATATGTACTTGTAAAGGTATTTGACGGCCTTTATGCTAGAGCAGACCTCAACGTTGATGTGGCAATTGAACATCCGTAGAAGGTAAGGGTTATAAGGCACAACCCATCTATTGTCCAACATTTTACCTCGGACCTTAGCCCGACGACCATCGTCCCTACGCCGATAAACTGGGTATGAGTCCTTGCCCTGTGCAGTGTTTTCATTGAATGGCCGCGGGTATCTGCACTTGCACTCGTTCTGTTGCATGCACACATTTTTGGGGTTGAGAGCACCGCATGGTCCATGCATCATATGCTTGACCACCAAGGCGTAGAGTTCCGGATACTTCTGCTTGTCTGGGAGCTCGGCAGAAATGAGTCGGTCGTACTGCTCTGGAACGACGAGCTTATATGTCGAATCCATGATCAACAGAAAGTGTGCGTGGGGGAGGCCCCTCTTCTGGAACTCGACTACGTATACATATGCGACAACAACACCCAGGATATGCTTCTTGAATAACATCTCTTTCATAGCCTCTAGCTTCCCATGGAACACACGAGCCACAAGATCAGGCCGGTCTTGCGCTGTCTGACCAGGAAACAACTCATTCGATATCTCTTCCCAGTTAGGGTTGCAGGTCATGGTCAAGAAGATGTCAGGCTTCCCGTATGTATGGACAATTGCCATGGCATCCATATGCCTCCGCTTCATGTCGCGGTCGCCTCCAGGGTACGTTCCAGGGAGAACTATATTTACTCCAACAGCGCTTGCTCTTGTCTCCCCGGATGTGATTGCATCAACAACTCCTTTATATAGGTCGGCACGGATCTGCTTCTGGTTCTTCCTGTACCATTTCAACCTACAACTCTCAATCTTGATGTACATGTCAACCCCCCATTGCTGGAGCAATCGTGCTCCACAGAGTATGGGATTGAATATCCTAGGCCGTGTCTGCAGCCTGTAATAGTAGTAGTCTCTCACGGAGACGCACAACCTGCTATTCCCCTCTGCAAAAGGATGAGTAACACGGAAATTAGGATTGATATGAGAATTATACTATATATCATAATGCAATCATACGCAAAAGGCCTACCTGCGTCCTGATCATCATCATCATCATCATGGCTACCTCTTGGTTGTTGTACAGCATCCCAAGGGACATTACGTTTAGGGAGTTTCGGATGCCAACCGAGCTCCCCCCTTGGGTAGAAGAGGGGGTAAGAGAGCGGGTCATATGAGCCATCAGTCACATGTATACTGTGCCTCTGGTTGTCGTTACCGCAAAGTGTAATTCTACGATCGAACCTCTTCGCTAGGTCAGTGCCCTCCACCCAGATTGCAGCGACCTCAGATGACACCGGTCTATTATATTTCCGTTGGTCTAGCCTTTGGTCGGTGTTGAGGTCTATCCTGTAATCGTCGAGGTTGTCCTTGTGCGCACCCAAACTCCTAAACTGCTGGGAGTACGGGTTTCCTCCGAGTATGTCCACTAACTTCCTGACGACATTCTGGTCCAATTTCTTGGTGGCAGCCTTGCGATGGGTCAGGTGAGGGTCGTCGTCGTAGAAGTACAACTGGAGATGTTCTGGACGGGAGCTTGGCCCAAAGGAATGAACGTTGTGGTAGATGGTGCCATGCGCCCGGAACGTGTACACCCCAGACTTCATGTTTGTATAGTTTTCATCAAGGCTGACGCCAAGGGTTGTGAAGGAGAAGTGGCCGTTGAAGAACCGTATGTTCTCCCGAAAATGCCTAGAGTCCGCATCCGAGCTGGACCAAAGCCTCATTAGCTCCGGGATGGGATCCGGTTCCTTCAGCTCGATCTGCCCATTGCGACAGCAGAATCCCGGGGTCTCGGACTCAAACTTCTTGGCCTTGCAGTGGTCGCAATTCGCGGCGTGCTTGACGATGTGTGTGCACGTCGGGAGGTTTGAGTAGACATAGTCTAAAGGATCAATGTCGATACGCTCAGTGCCAGACATGTTCGCGTCTTCATCTCCATCCATGCTATCGACATCGGATCCTGGGGGCATTTATTGCAACATTGCAGTCTCATCATCATTTACTACTATTTTTAATCAAATAATAATATTTTTAATCAAATAAAAGTTGGTATTTACTGTTCGACCATACCTTGGCCACAAAATAGATAGTACTCGTCATCCATGAAGTTTCGGGCAGCGGATCATCGTCCATGATTCTGCTAAGGAAAGCCTCCATGTCTCCTGTGACATTGTTGAGATGGTAAGAAAATGGCTCATAATCATGTGCAGAAGATAGTGGTATAGCCAAGTCTTACCATCGGTACCGAGAGTGTAAGTCGGCATGCTTGCCGAAGGGCCGCCAGCTGGTGAATCAGATTGGGCCTGAAAGGCAGGTGATGCGTGAGGGGAGAAAGCCTGAAAGTCCGTAGTTGTGCCTGCTAGATCTGGACGTGGCATTGCGATGGATTCAGCACACGGGATTCTCTTTCTTGAAGCATACTTTGCCTTTCTCTGGGCACTTGACTCCCCCTTCTCATCAGTTGTCATGCTTGTTCGGCGCTGCATGCGTTGCTCTCGTAGCTTTTGATTTTTTTCTTGGACATTGATCGTACCCTCATCCTTTCTCTTCCGATAAGCTGCTCCCTTCCGCCCGTTTATCTGCTCCCTTTGGCCGTCTGTCAACCTATCGTAGCGTTCTTTATCACGTTGCCTCCTAGCTTGTTCTTTGTCATGAATGACACCAGATGTGAGTGTTGTCGAAGCACGCAGTGTTGCATCATCATGTGAGAAGGATGTATAGCTGGAGTTAGTTGGGTTGGCTGGTTCAACAATAATGTTCAAACTTTCTCAGAAGGTAGCAGAATCGAGTGAAACTATGAAATGATTACTTAATATATATACTATGATTGTTCTGCTGAAAAACCAAACAACCGTACCTGACATCGAATGAGAAGGTTGATCAACATTGGTGATATCAACAAGAGGGGGTCGGGGAACATTTTGCTTTTTATGTTGGAGCTTGATCGCATCCTCCTCCTTTTTCTTCCGGTAAGATGCCCGCCTGCGTGCGTTTATCTGCTCCCTTTTTTCTTCTTTCTCACGTTGCCTCATATCTAGTTATTTTTCATTAATGACAATAGATGTGAGAGTACTCGAAGCAGGCTATGATGCATCTTAGTAGCATCATCGTTCAACAAGAATGAAGCTAGCAGAATGAAGTCAATCT
Organism: Elymus sibiricus; assembly: GCA_039707655.1. Taxonomy (NCBI): domain Eukaryota; kingdom Viridiplantae; phylum Streptophyta; class Magnoliopsida; order Poales; family Poaceae; genus Elymus; species Elymus sibiricus. Next base: position 470,937,633 of record CM077666.1, read on the forward strand.
ATGTAATGATTACTTTATATATATACCATCCTAGTAGGGCTGAAACTTTAAACAATCGTACCTGATGTCGGATGGGAAGGTTGATCAATATTCGTGACATCACCTATAGGGGGTCGGGGATCTAGATTTTCATCTTGGAGCTCAATCATACCCTCCTCCTTTCTCTTCCGATAAGCAGCTCATCTCCGCGCGTTTATAAGCTCCCTTTTCTCGTCTGTCAAGTTATTGTTGCGTTCTTTATCATGATTTTTCCTAGTTTGTTTGTTGACATTCATGACAGCTCCTGTTGTCTGGGAATCGCTTGTTGGGTTAGACAGGGGTAAAACCTCTGAACCATCATGAGCAGGAGCATTAAGCCTTACCTCACAGCACACATCACCATGTTCAGATTTTCGAGCTACTGGAACAACAGAAAAGCCATAAGTTAGGTTAATACACTTGTACAGAAAAGCCATAAGCATAAATCTGTTCATATCAATGACTTATCGGGTAATACCGTTTGAACTTCGTGCTAGATCTGTGGCACAAACAGTTGTGAGAGTACTCAGAGCCGGCAACGAAGTATCATTATGTATGAAGGAGATTGTTGGGTTGACTGCACCATGTAAAAATAACAAATTTCATACAGAATGAAACAGTTCCCAAAGCCGAATTAAGGCAAATCTTCCTTATGATTGATTCTTTTGACTTGTGTGTGCATGGGCGTATAGTATCATTGTTATGAAAAGCCAAGCATACATACCTGAACTCATATGGGAAGGTTGATGAACATTTGTGATATCACCAAGTGTGTGTCGGGCAAGATTTGCCTGTTTGTTCTGTTCAAGTATCTTCAGTTCTGAGGGACCAACAGTTGATCCATTTGATTTGTTGTGTGTGTCCAAGTTTGTTAGGTATGTTTGATCACATATAAAGCATATGATACATGTCAAAAACAATGTTGACGGTATTTACAGACCTATACCTGGACTCATTGGGTAATTTTCGTCAACATTGTCAGCTACGGGAATGATGTCTGGGTTGTATTCATGAACACTTCTCCCATCCAGCTGGTCTGCATTCCATTATGTATATAGAATGTGATAGTGAGTAGGGCACGATGTTTGCCATGTATAGCAAACGTGGTAGTTGAACATATACCTGGAATCCCTCGGGAATGTATGTCAGCAAGAGGGGGCAGAGGTACATCTGACGCTTTTCCATGCTCCGGTGCCTTGCTATTTGAATTCCCCATACGGCCCTATCAATTTTCAACATTTTACAACATTAGTTATTGTCAGAATTTCGTCATGTATACAGTTCATCATTGGTTGTCACAGTATTTACTCTGTTATGAAATAGTCCACATTCTTACATTTTTGTGGAGTTTGCTTCAATTTGAACACTAAACTAAATTCATGACCAATGTACATATGGATGAATAGGTTTAAACTGAACGTGACTACAAAGAAAACTGAATTGTTGTCCATTTTTTTCAGGTTGTGCGTCACATTAGGCAGATATGAGAAATGACTGGGACGCGCCACTGCACGCAGCTAGCAGCGGCGACCGAGCCGCAATCGGCCAGCTCCACTTATCCAGTCAAGGCAAAAGGTAAAAAAGAACACACAAAAAAGTACTTAATTCTGAATCAATTCCTTGCTGACTGCCCTTGACCGTGTCTAGATAATTAAAGAATACAACTGATGTACAAAACCTGAAAACAATGTATTGAAAGAAGCTAGCTTTCAAGTAGTGCTGTGGGATATATTAGATATCATGTACAGTTCAAAACAATTAGAAATCAGATTTGGGTTTTCATTCTTCCAAAGTTTCCTACTAACAGCATATATATTAAATTGAAGAACTGGGTTCTCCCGACAACTAATTAGCTTCAGACCACTTTCTAGCATTCAACTACTTGTACTTACATCTAACACAAGAGTTCAGACAAACCCCCAAGTCTTAACTGAACCAGAGTAGCAGCAGTTTCAGTAAACTGTTATTGGGACTAACAGTTTCATTACACAAGCTGAATATCACTCCTAGGGCTACTGAACCAAAGAAGCAGCGAATAATAGCGACCACGAAGAGTTAACAACAAATACTACTGAATTGGTGATGAGATGAACAGATGAAGAGCTAATAAGTGAAAATTTAGGGGAGGAAAAACAGGGAACGATTCAAAGAAAACATATAGATGAGAACATGAATGCCCTAAAATAAATTCATGACAAATGTACATATGGATGAATATGTTTAAACTGTTGGTGAACTACAAAGAAAACTGAATTGCTGTCCATTGTTTTCACGCTGCGCGTCACATTAGGCTGATATGAGAAATGACATATGGAGGGGGCTGCCAGCCAGGAGGTATAACTGCTGTAGTTCACCAAAAGACACGGTCTGCAGAAACTTTGAGTTAGGGAGCACAAAAGCGCCCAGCCATTGAGACAATTCGATTCCAGAAAAAAAATTGATTCCATAATAATTCAATTTACACATGATTCAGGCGTGTACTCCCTCTGTGTATAGCAATGTATCAGTATACACATTATTCAGGACACATAACGGAAGTACCTATGTTCGTACTTGATATAGGGCACGGCGCCCTGCCGCCCTGGCCTGGGAACTGGCGGCGGCGGCGGCGTGCTTCAGGATCAGGAAAGGAGTATGGCGGCGGAGGCGGAGCCAGGCGGCGGCGGCGGCGTGCTTTTGGATCACGAAAGGAGTATGGCGGCGGAGGCGGCGCCTGGCGGCGGCGGCGGTGGCGTCGTCCCACGAAGATCCCGCGATAGGAAATAGATAGATCGTGGGAGTACGAGGAAATAGATTGAGGGAGTCGTACCCGTATGTTTTTTTTCGTGTGGGAGGTGAGGTGAAAAAAATCAGTGGGAAAAGGTGGTGGGAGGTGAGGCGAAAAAAAACCAGACGAAAATAAACCGGTGAGGAGAAGCTACCAAGTGAGACTTTAGGAGTAGAGATTATTGTCAGAATTTCGTCATGTCTACAGTTCATCATTGGTTGTCACAGTATTTACTCTGTTATGAAATAGTCCACATTCTTACATTTTTGTGGAGTTTGCTTCAACTTGAACACTAAACTAAATTCATGACCAATGTACATATGGATGAATAGGTTTAAACTGAACGTGACTACAAAGAAAATTGAATTGTTGTCCATTTTTTTCAGGTTGTGCGTCACATTAGGCAGATATGAGAAATGACTGGGACGCGCCACTGCACGCAGCTAGCAGCGGCGACCGAGCCGCAATCGGCCAGCTCCACTTATCCAGTCTAGGCAAAAGGTAAAAAAGAACACACAAAAAAGTACTTAATTCTGAATTAATTCCTTGCTGACTGCCCTTGACCGTGTCTAGATAATTAAAGAATACAACTGATGTACAAAACCTGAAAACAATGTATTGAAAGAAGCTAGCTTTCAAGTAGTGCTGTGGGATATATTAGATATCATGTACAGTTCAAAACAATTAGAAATCAGATTTGGGTTTTCAACTTCCAAAGTTTCCTACTAACGGCATATATATTAAATTGAAGAACTGGGTTCTCCCGACAACTAATTAGCTTCAGACCACTTTCTAGCATTCAACTACTTGTACTTACATCTAACACAAGAGTTCAGACAAACCCCCAAGTCTTAACTGAACCAGAGTAGCAGCAGTTTCAGTAAACTGTTATTGGGACTAACAGTTTCATAACACAAGCTGAATATCACTCCTAGGGCTACTGAACCAAAGATGCAGCGTATAATAGCGACCATGAAGAGTTAACAACAAATACTACTGAATTGGTGATGAGATGAACAGATGAAGAGCTAATAAGTGAAAATTTAGGGGAGGAAAAACAGGGAACGATTCAAAGAAAACATATAGATGAGAACATGAATGCCCTAAAATAAATTCATGACAAATGTACATATGGATGAATATGTTTAAACTGTTGGTGAACTACAAAGAAAACTGAATTGCTGTCCATTGTTTTCAAGCTGCGCGTCACATTAGGCTGATATGAGAAATGACATATGGAGGGGGCTGCCAGCCAGGAGGTATAACTGCTGTAGTTCACCAAAAGACACGGTCTGCAGAAACTTTGAGTTAGGGAGCACAAAAGCGCCCAGCCATTGAGACAATTCGATTCCAGAAAAAAAATTGATTCCATAATAATTCAATTTACACATGATTCAGGCGTGTACTCCCTCTGTGTATAGCAATGTATCAGTATACACATTATTCAGGACACATAACGGAAGTACCTATGTTCGTACTTGATATAGGGCACGGCGCCCTGCCGCCCTGGCCTGGGAACTGGCGGCGGCGACGGCGTGCTTCAGGATCAGGAAAGGAGTATGGCGGCGGCGGCGGCGCCAGGCGGCGGCGGCGGCGTGCTTTTGGATCACGAAAGGAGTATGGCGGCGGAGGCGGCGCCTGGCGGCGGCGGCGGCGTCGTCCCACGAAGATCCCGCGATAGGAAATAGATAGATCGAGGGAGTACGAGGAAATAGATTGAGGGAGTCGTACCCGTATGTTTTTTTTCGTGTGGGAGGTGAGGTGAAAAAAATCAGTGGGAAAAGGTGGTGGGAGGTGAGGCGAAAAAAACCAGACGAAAATAAACCGGTGAGGAGAAGCTACCAAGTGAGACTTTAGGAGTAGAGATTATTGTCAGAATTTCGTCATGTATACAGTTCATCATTGGTTGTCACAGTATTTACTCTGTTATGAAATAGTCCACATTCTTACATTTTTGTGGAGTTTGCTTCAACTTGAACACTAAACTAAATTCATGACCAATGTACATATGGATGAATAGGTTTAAACTGAACGTGACTACAAAGAAAACTGAATTGTTGTCCATTTTTTTCAGGTTGTGCGTCACATTAGGCAGATATGAGAAATGACTGGGACGCGCCACTGCACGCAGCTAGCAGCGGCGACCGAGCCGCAATCGGCCAGCTCCACTTATCCAGTCTAGGCAAAAGGTAAAAAAGAACACACAAAAAAGTACTTAATTCTGAATCAATTCCTTGCTGACTGCCCTTGACCGTGTCTAGATAATTAAAGAATACAGCTGATGTACAAAACCTGAAAACAATGTATTGAAAGAAGCTAGCTTTCAAGTAGTGCTGTGGGATATATTAGAAATCATGTACAGTTCAAAATAATTAGAAATCAGATTTGGGTTTTCAACTTCCAAAGTTTCCTACTAACAGCATATATATTAAATTGAAGAACTGGGTTCTCCCGACAACTAATTAGCTTCAGACCACTTTCTAGCATTCAACTACTTGTACTTACATCTAACACAAGAGTTCAGACAAACCCCCAAGTCTTAACTGAACCAGAGTAGCAGCAGTTTCAGTAAACTGTTATTGGGACTAACAGTTTCATTACACAAGCTGAATATCACTCCTAGGGCTACTGAACCAAAGATGCAGCGTATAATATCGACCACGAAGAGTTAACAACAAATACTACTGAATTGGTGATGAGATGAACAGATGAAGAGCTAATAAGTGAAAATTTAGGGGAGGAAAAACAGGAACGATTCAAAGAAAACATATAGATGAGAACATGAATGCCCTAAAATAAATTCATGACAAATGTACATATGGATGAATATGTTTAAACTGTTGGTGAACTACAAAGAAAACTGAATTGCTGTCCATTGTTTTCAGGCTGCGCGTCACGTTAGGCTGATATGAGAAATGACATATGGAGGGGGCTGCCAGCCAGGAGGTATAACTGCTGTAGTTCACCAAAAGACACGGTCTGCAGAAACTTTGAGTTAGGGAGCACAAAAGCGCCCAGCCATTGAGACAATTCGATTCCAGAAAAAAAATTGATTCCATAATAATTCAATTTACACATGATTCAGGCGTGTACTCCCTCTGTGTATAGCAATGTATCAGTAATTCAGTATGCACATTATTCAGGACACATAACGGAAGTACCTATGTTCGTACTTGATATAGGGCACGGCGCCCTGCCGCCCTGGCCTGGGAACTGGCGGCGGCGGCGGCGTGCTTCAGGATCAGGAAAGGAGTATGGCGGCGGCGGCGGCGTGCTTTTGGATCACGAAAGGAGTATGGCGGCGGAGGCGGCGCCTGGCGGCGGCGGCGGCGTCGTCCCACGAAGATCCCGCGATAGGAAATAGATAGATCGAGGGAGTACGAGGAAATAGATCGAGGGAGTCGTACCCGTATGTTTTTTTCGTGTGGGAGGTGAGGTGAAAAAAATCAGTGGGAAAAGGTGGTGGGAGGTGAGGCGAAAAAAAACCAGACGAAAATAAACCGGTGAGGAGAAGCTACCAAGTGAGACTTTAGGAGTAGAGACTTTAGGAGTAGAGATTGGTCCAGATGAATTTTCTTTTCGCGTGCAGCACCGTCGTCGTCGGAGCCTTGCAGTCTGCTCACTCCTGCCGGTCGTCTGGCCATGTATGCTATGGTCCAGGTCGACCATGCTGTCTTCATCAGTCACCAAACTTCTCCATCTTCCTTGAATTTTCCCTTTTCCCGTTTTGGTTGGGTGGACAGAAAATTCCCTACAACACATCCACTCGTTGCAGGGGAACTATTACAAAGACCACACACACACCATTTATTAATCGATATCTATGCGACACAAGTAGAAGCCTAATGGTTGTGGGCTACATTCCCGTCTTCCTCCTCCTGCTGCTGAGTTCCCTACAACACATCCAGCCGTTGCAGGGAATGAACCACACACCCCAGCTATCTATTTTGTCTTGACACAACCAAAGGCCTAATGGCTATGCACTACATTCCCTTCCTCCTCCTCCTCCTGTTCCTAAGTTCATTCTGCAAATCCGACGACGAGCTCACACATACGAAGACGCTCACTTATGGCGAAACGCTCGTCTCTGAGAGCGGAGACTTTGCTCTCGGCTTCTTCTCCCCGAGCAGCTCCAACAAAAGCTTTTATCTTGGCATATGGTACCACAACCTCCTCGGACCGTGCACCATGGTGTGGGTGGCCAACAGAGACAACCCAATCACCACCTCCTCGCCTGCAATGCTCACCATCACCAACAATTCTCACTTGGTATTATCTGACTCGGAGGGCCACAATGTTTGGATGTTGCCAAACACCACCATCATATGGCAGAGCTTCGATCACCCAACTGACACAATACTTCCTACCATGAAATTCGTGTTCAGCTACAAGGCAAAAATCTCCGGGAGGCTCATTGCTTGGAAGGGCTTTGATGACCCGTCCTCCGGGGACTTCTCATACAGCAGCGACCCAAGCTCTCCAGATGTTCAAGTTGTGATATGGAACAAGACGACGCCATACTGCCGCATGAATGTGTGGAACGGTGTGTCAGTGGCCGGTGGCACTTATCACGCCAACAGCAGCTCCATGTTCTACCAAACGACTATCATCTCCGGGGACGAGTTCTACTTCATGTTCAATGTCTCCGACGACTCGCCGTTCACGGGTATCATGCTTGACTACACTGGCAAGTTGAAGGTTTTAAGCCGGAACGGTTCATCATGGGCACTCATGGGTGAACGCCCTGCTGCTCCATGCGACCTCTATGCCTCATGTGGTCCGTTCAGTTATTGTGACTTCACTCAAATCGTCCCAACGTGCCAGTGTCTTAATGGGTTCGAGCCTGATGACATTGACTTTATGAGAGGATGTCGCAGAATATCAGCGCTAAAGTGTGGGAAGCAAAGTAATTTCATGACCTTGCCTGAGATGAAGGTTCCTGACAATTTCTTGCACATGCGGAATAGACGCTTCGATGAATGCAGGACCGAGTGCAGGCGCAACTGCTCCTGCACTGCTTTCGCTTATGCCAACTTGAGTAGTGCTGGTGACATGGCCGACCCATCAAGGTGTTTGATTTGGTCAGGGGAGCTTATTGACATCGGGAAGATACCCGTGGGCGAGAACCTCTACCTCCGACTCGCCAATTCCACCAATTCCACCAATTCAACTGGTATTTGGTTTTCCATGCCCTCCTTTTTTCCTCCAAGTAAATAGCATGTTCACCAAATTAACACCAGCATAGATACAGGAAAATGAAGTTGTAGCATGCATAGCAGTACTCCTTATGAGCCTAACTATTCTAGTGCATCCTATTAATTTGCACACCGCCTTGATCTGATGTTGTGAATATTAACAAAGTATTCATAATGTAGCTTTGTCCATAGTTTTATTTTGTAAGTCTGTAGCATATGTATTAGATCCAACAAATTTCTAAATAAAATGACAAAAAAATGTGTACTGCTGAAATTAAGGTCGCCCACTGGGATTATAGTTCTCACCTTGAACAATCCTACGCACCGAGAGTACCTAAGTGGAAAAGCATTGCAAATATATCAGACCATCCACTCATAGAACTTTTGTGCTCCAAGATCAAGGCTGGTCCAAGCTCTCTCGCACGTTCCTGGTAACGGTAGTCTAGTAACCACACTGCTATGTATGCTACCACAAGCAAATTAATCCACAGGTCATGCGGTTTTTTCCTGTCGCCCTCTCGGTCCAAAGTTCAATGATCCAAAGCAGTAGTACAGATTTTCTTCACGCGTTCGAGACTTGGAGTCTGCTCTCCTGTTGGTCGTCTGCCAGCCATCTGCTCTCCTCCAGCTCGACCTTTCTGTCTTTATCAATCACTAGTCCCATTAAATTCAGACTTCGTCAACCTCCATTATTGTTTCAGTTCCAAATGGGCTAGGAGACTAGAGTTTTGATTGGACGGACAGAAAATTCCTTGCTACAAATTCACTTGGTGCAGCGTAGCTGTTTCGAAGAACCTTACACCTCAGTTATTTGTATATATCTATGTGTTATTTTCTTCCCGTGGGTGGGGAGGAGACTGCATAATGGCTGGGGACTATATTCCCATGTTCATCTTCCTATTCTTGATTTCCTTCTGCAAGTCTGATGACCAGCTCACACATTCAAAGCCACTCACTCCCAGAGACATGCTCATCTCCAAGGTCGGGAATTTTGCTCTGGGCTTCTTCTCCCCCAACAGCTACAACAAGAGCTTTTACCTTGGTATATGGTACCATGGCATCCCCGGGCCACGCACTGTCGTGTGGGTCGCCAACCGAGACAACCGCATCACCGCCCCTTTGTCTGCAAAGCTCACCATCACCAACAGTTCTCACATAGTATTGTCCGACTCCGAAGGCCTCAATATTTGGATGGCTGCTAGCAATATCACCATTGGAGTAGCAAGAGCTTACGCAGTGCTGCTCAACACAGGAAACTTTGTTCTTCGGTCGATGGACGACATGGACATATGGCAGAGCTTTGATCATCCAACTGACACTATCCTTCCAAGCATGAGGTTTTCGGTGAGCTACAGGGCCCACGTTGTTGGGCGACTTGTTGCTTGGAAGGGCCTGGATGATCCGTCGTCTGGGGACTTCTCCTACAGCAGCGACCCTAGCTCTCCAGATCTGCAGTTTGTCACTTGGAACAAGACCAGGTCATACTGCCGCATTAATGTGTGGAATGCTCTATCCATAGTCTAATAAAATTCCACGTAAAGTGCACGTGCTCACAAAATTAAAACCAAAAATATATACATGTGGGTATCATTTGTCATGCAAATACATAGACATTTGAAATGAATTTTATACTGCTTATGACTGTCTATTCTAGTGTATCCAGTTCATTTGTGCCTCACCTTGAAACGATGTTTTTAATACTGACACGGTGTTCAAAATATAACTTCAACCATTGTTTTGCAGCACTGTAATATATGAATTAAACACAACATAAATTTAATAATATGAAATAATTTTTCAAGAAAAAACAAGACAAATGTTTTCAAGTGTCCAATCGAGATAATTTCAGTTAGTGTATTACAAAAAATACTCTTGAGCCCCAATGATGAATGGACAAACATCCATCGGTATTGGTTATATTAGCTTACGAGAAGACAAAATAGAGAAAATAAGCACCAAAACATTGTAGTGCCCAACTTCAAGAAACAATGACAAGATAGAAACAAAAAGAGCTAGTTGTCTGAGGCTTGTGGTCTTTGTCCATCGTCGACCGCAGATCAAAGGGTGTCGGATCAAGCCCCAACCGTAACCTGGATCACGGCGGAACCATCATCTCAAAGCCACTACCACTAGATGCGATGACAATGAGAAGTGCAAACAAAGGAGAACCTGTAGGGGAACGTGACAGAAAACAAAAAATTTCGGTACAGCAAGCACGCCTAGGACCACTATGAAGATGTCATACAGGGTTTGATCTGATCCGTACCGACTCGAAGCGCAGCGGAAGAAGAGTCGGTGTAGATCGTCGGTGCAGATCCCCGCAACTAGGATTTATAACCTCCCAACCGCGAGGATGTACTCCCTCGCCGGACAGCCCTTCGGGAGACGGTCGGACAGTCCCTCGGACGATGTCGCGGACAGCCCTTCGGGAGGACCCTCGAAACTCGGACGGTCACTCGGACAACCCTTCGGGAGGACCCTCGAAACTCTGATGGTCACTCGGACAGCCCTTCGGGAGGCACTCTCGAACTAAGACCGAAACTACGATCTCTCTACAGAGTTGCACACATACGGTGCCAGCTATCCGGCAGGGCTTCGCCGTCCAAAACTAGTTCCTGCCAGAACCCAGACAGCCTTTCGGCTCTACGAAACTATTTCGCTGGGAGGGAGAGAGAAGCCAGACAAGTCTATGGCATGTGTATGAGAGCAAGGATGATCTTTGGAGAGCACCCCTCCACCTCTATTTATAGGAAAGCCAAGGGGTAAAGTTGGCATTCAAAAATACCAAAAGAACCCCCACTTTATGTCTTTACATAAAAGAATAAAGCAAAAAAGGATGGCATGTGGAGCTCCAAGGAGCTCCACCTCCCTTGGCCGGCCACTCTTGGGGGCCCCCCATGAGGGGGCTTCCTTGGCTCCCAAGTCCTTCTAGAAGCCTTTTGGAAAATATCCCAAAAGGTGCTTTCCAAAAAATATCCATAAAGCACTTTCACTATCCACAAAGACATTTTTCTGCGTCCATTAAATCCCAAATTATTTCTGTGTGTCTAGAATAATTCTAGTACCCACTAAAACAATTTTGAACGCATTCTGAAACAATTCCGGAACAATGTTTTTCTTCAGCGAAAAGCTACCATTGCGGTTCCGGCTGCTCCGGAACATTTCTGGTTTCTCACTCCGGAAAAATTCCAGAAGTTACCAGAACAATTCTGGCACCCTCCAAGAATTTCCAGGCGTGTGCCGGAACCAATATAACTTAATGGAATACCCTGAAACAACTTTTCAGTTTCACCGAAACTATTCCGGTGTTCTCTCCGGAACGTTTCCGTTTCGTTCGAAACTTTTCCGGTGATTTTCTCTCACACTCCCTGTCTAGTATTCAGCAGATAGATGACCCTTAAGCGTGTGATCCTATAGGTTCGGTGAAGTATAGACATGACTCGGAACACTTTCCGATCAATGATCAACATCGGAGCCGTGGACACCCATATTGACCCCTATACCCACACGAATGAATATTCGAGTGAACCTCCAGTTGCCGTGTGCTATTCCTGTTGCTTCACGATATATTACAAACACCCGAGGTGAGATTTATTGCATCCTCGTGGATCAACAACTTGTCCACCATGCAAGTTACCTCGTTACCGGTTTTGTTCTCTTTTCTCGTTTCCGTGTTCCGGCATCCCAGTGATCAAATCACAATGTGTCTGGCCAGACGATGATGGATACCGTAACACCGAGAGGGCCCGAGAATATCTCTCCATTGTCGGAGGAGCAAATCTCAATCTCGAGCTATCTCGTTACTTGTCATACTTTTCAGTGAAACCGTAAACCGCCGTAATAGCCACCCAGTTACGGATGACGTTTAACAAACCCCAAAGTTCACGAAGCAAGTACGAAGGAACTCGGTACTCTCATGGTCTAAGGAATTATGCAAACATTAACTATCTCTGTGTTATTAACCATTAACTTGTGACGAATGAATCTCATAGCATAACATCAATTCGGGTCGATTCAACACAAGTGTTCTACTAACATTGTGCCCTCAAAATTGCCGGCATAGTCATGCCCATGATCAGGAAAACAGGATCATCATGCAATACTTGAGCCAGTCATAGAGGCATGACTAGGAATACATTTTACTGTTTATTATACCACACGTGCACATGAGTTTCCCTACAAGCCTCGTGGATATTGTAGACTCGAGAATCATTGCAGTTATAGCATGAAACGTAAACATTCATTACAAACTCGGAGATACAAAATAACTGTTATTATTGCCTCTAGGGCATATCACCTACAGACTCCCACTTGCACTAGAGTCATAATCCAGTTACATGGCTTCCCTAACACCAATGGCTATCCGGTGCTGCTCATGCTTTGCTCGTGGTAGAGGCTTTGTCATCGGGTCTGACACGTTCAGATCCGTGTGAACTTTGCGTACTTTCACTAAACCCGCTTCGACATGATGTCGAATGAGTTTATATTTGCGTTCAATATGTCTTGTCTTATGGTGCGAACTTGGCTCCCTTGCCTGAGCCACGGCGCCACTATTATCACAATAGATCTCCACCGGGTCCAGAGCACTTGGAACCACACCAAGGTCTTCAAGAAATTGCTTGATCCATACCGCCTCCTTGGAGGCTTCTGAAGTAGCAACATATTCCGCCTCCGTCGTAGAATCTGCCACAGTCTTTTGTTTGGAACTTTTCCAATCAACTGCACCACCGTTCAATATGAAAACATAGCCTGATTGAGATTTGAAGTCATCTTGGTCAGTCATGAAGCCTGCATCAGTGTAACCACTTACAATAAGCTCTTCATCACCTCCGTACACAAGGAGTAAATCCTTGGTCCTTCTGAGGTACTTAAGAATACCCTTGACTGCGGCCCAGTGTTCCAATCCTGGATCGCTTTGGTACCGGCTGCTAACACTTAGCGCATAGGAAATGTCTGGTCTTGTACATAGCATGGCATACATAATAGAACCAACTGCCGAGGCATATGGAACATCATTCATTTGTACTCGTTCATCGAGAGTCCGAGGACACCGATTCTTGCAAAGCACTGTGCCAGGTGACATGGGGAGTAGGCCTTTCTTGGAGTTCTCCATGTTGAACCTTTTCAACACCTTGCCAATGTACGTGCTTTGGCTAAGCGCTATCAGGCATTTTGATCTATCTCTATAGATTCTGATGCCCAATACATATGCCGCTTCGCCTAAGTCTTTCATTGAAAAACTTTTCTTCAATGAGTCTTTTATTTCGCTAAGAAAATTCACGTCATTTCCAATCAACAATATGTCATCCACATACAAGATTAGAAATGCTTTTGCGCTCCCACTAAACTTCTTGTAAACACAAGATTCTTCGTCATTCCCGATGAAGCCAAACTGTTTGACCACTTCATCAAAACGAATGTTCCAGCTCCTTGATGCTTGCTACAGACCATAAATGGCTTTCTGAAGTTTGCATACCTTTCCAGCATCCTTATGAACGACAAAACCTTCTGGTTGTATCATGTATACATCCTCTTTGATGTTTTCATTTAGGAAAGCCGTTTTGACGTCCATCTGCCATATTTCATAATCGAAATAAGCAGCAATTGCTAGTAATATCCGAACAGACCTAAGCATAGCTACGGGCGAGAAAGTCTCGTCGTAGTCCACTCCTGGAACTTGCGTGAACCCTTTCGCGACAAGTCTAGCTCTGTGGATAGTAATGTTACCATCCGCGTCTGTCTTTCTTTTGAAAATCCATTTACAACCAATGGGCTTTACGCCTTCTAGAAGTTCTTTCAAGTTCCAAACTTGCTTTTCGTATATGGATTCCATTTCGGATTTCATGGACTTGTGCCATTCCTTTGAGCTGGGCCCCGCCATCGCTTCCTTGTAGTGCGCAGGTTCATCGTCTTCAAGAATGAAGATTTCGTTATGAAACCACTCAGGTGGCTGGATAGCCCTACCTGATCTGTGCGGTTCAGTTACAACATTGTCTGAAGTTTCCGCATCACATGCGACAACTTCCGGCTCGGTTGTAGGGATAATTAGCGGAATTTCTTCCGGTTCTTTAGCCATATCAACGGTTGCCGAAGATTCACTAATCTCATCAAGTTGTACTGTCCTCCCACTCACTTCTTTAGCGAGAAACTCTTTCTCGAGAAAGACTCCGTGTTTTGCAACAAACACTTTGTTCTCGGAGGCGTGGTAGAAAGAATACCCAACTGTCTCCTTGGGATAACCTACGAAGTAACATTTGTCTGATCTGGGATCAAGTTTGCTTGGCTGTAAACGCTTTACGTATGCCTCACAACCCCAAATTTTGAGAAACGACAGGTCGGGTTTCTTCCCATGCCATATCTCATATGGTGTCGTTTCAACAGACTTAGACGGTGCTTTGTTTAGTGTGTGAGCGGCAGTTTCTAGTGCGTGACCCCAAAAAGATATCGGCAGATCTGTAAGAGACATCATCGACCTTACCATGTCTAACAGGGTTCGGTTACGTCTTTCCGACACTCCGTTTTGCTATGGAGTTCCGGGAGGCGTAAGCTGTGAAACGATTCCACGGTCACTCAGATGTTCGCTAAACTCATGACTAAGGTATTCGCCCCCGCAATCAGACCGCAGAAACTTAATCCTTTTGTTACGATGATTTTCTACCTCATTCTGAAATTCTTTGAACTTTTCAAAGGTTTCCGACTTATGCTTCATCAAGTAGATATATCCATACCTACTCAAATCATCCGTAAAAGTCACGAAGTAAAAATACCCACCCCGTGCGATTGTGCTCATTGGACCACATACATCACTATGTATTATTTCCAACAATTCACTCGCCCATTCAGGATGACCCGTGAACGGCGTCTTGGTCATTTTCCCCATCAAGCAAGCTTCACATGTGTCAAATGATTCAAAATCAAAGGACGGTAAAACTCCATCTTTATGGAGTCTTTGCATGCGTTTCTTTCCGATGTGGCCAAGCCGACAGTGCCACATGAAAGTGGTGGTGGTATCAGCCTTCTTAAGGCGTTTAGCATTCACCTTAAAGACATCATTTCCACATTCAAGATCTAGTATGAAAAGGCCCCCAACAATGGGTGCAAATCCATAAAACATATCCTTACAATAAAGTGAACAACCATTGTTCTCAGACTTGTACGAATACCCATCGTGTACTAAACATGATCCGGAGATAATGTTTCTACACAATAGTGGAACAAAATAACAGTTATTTAGTTCTAAGATAAATCCTGAAGGGAGACGTAGAGGCATAATGCCGATGGCTTGAGCGGCGATCCCAGCGCCGTTCCCGACGCGCATCACGACTTCATTCTTTGCTAGCATGCGCACCTTCTGAAGTCCCTGTATCGAGTTGCAAATGTGAGCAACCGATCCGGTATCAAATACCCAAGACTTAGAATTTTCGCTAGAAAGCAAAACGTCAATGACATTAACCCGTATAACAGTTATACATTTCTTCTTATCTACCATGTATATCTTGCAGTTCCTCTTCCAGTGTCCAGTGCCTTTGCAGTGAAAACACACAGTTTTAGTCTTGGCTCCACCCTTAGGCTTGCCTTTCCTTTTGAAACTGGCGGTTTTTTTCACCAGCAACTTTTGCTGATTCTGCAGTCCTATCTCATTTGATTTGAGCATCGCTTCATAAAGCGAGGTAAGGATCAAATCATTACCAGGTGTCTTTGGAAAATTAATTCCCCTTTCAGCCATACTATCATAATAGTTTGCTAGTCTGACACCTTGCTCATTTACTAGAGATTCCTTATGTATATTGCATTCTTTCATGGCTTCAGTCATCTCATGAACTTCAGCTGAATCCTGTTTGTGATACAGAACATCTAGTGCCTCGATAATCTCGAAGGTACTAAGTCGTTCATAACGTTTCTGTAGCACATGATCCATGCAAGATAACAAAAGTTCTTTAACAACACTGAAATCATCCTTTCGTGAGTCAAACACGTGGATGATATCCTGAGCCATTTCTGGCGTAGGGGAATCACCTAGAGGTTGATCAAGCACATAGTCTTTCTTAGCATCCCTGAGGACAATCCTCAGGTTACGGACCCAGTCCGCATAGTTGTTTCCAGTCGCAGCTAACATTTCTTTCTCTAACATCGGGCCTAAGTTGAACGCAGTGTTGCGAGCCATTTGATCTACAACGGAAAACACAAGTTTCACTTAGACTTTGTTCATAATGATTTTTGGCACTAGTGAATAAACAATTTTATTCTAAAGTGCGCTCCCACTCAAATCAATATCTCTCAAAATTGATTATGAGTGATTCAAGATCCGCGTCTTGATTGTTCGCCATTGGTGTAACACCACTGATGACGAAAATCTTAACCGGTAGGCCAACTTGCCAATCACATCTCTATGTGACTCTTGTTCATCTTTCGATGCGTGTATTCCGAGCTCATGACGGTCATGCCTGAACATCAAGACAACCAAGTGATCTCGCTGCGAGGTCTCAACTCACCCGTCTCACACTTCTCTAATCGTTCGTACCCGTGTGACACGGCGCACCCCGAAAAGATAGGTGCCGTGACGGTGCTACACTTGGGAGAACACTATCTACTTGATATTTTTAGTGAGAGATCACCCTAATAAAAAGCGACTACCGCGCAATCAAAAGGGTGAATCATAAGGGATAAACATCTCAGGCAATTCATAATAGCATGATATGGCATAGCCCTTTCTGACGGAGAAGTCTTTAATTTCTTCGTCTTCGGCATTTGCGTCGGTGTTCACCTTCGCGATGATTGCCACCACCTTGTCGATGCACCAGATAATATTGCTATCTCTATAGCTAATAAAATAAATGCATTACTTAAGGTTGACACGCAGGTCATTAAAGTGACAATCATATGGCTCCAGCCATCATGCCGAATCATGACACGTAGGTCATGTTAATAAATTTACATCATATAGTCATCTCATACATAATCGAATTAATATGAGCATTGCTATACCACATCACATGCACATCCTGCAAAACCAAGTTAGACGCCTCTAATCGGTTTATGCAAAATTTTATTTTACGTGGCTTCTAAGGTTTTGACTTAAACCGCAACTACCAATGTTTCATCATCAAGTATGATTATTCAAGTCGCTAGATTAACATCTCGGGGTGTATGAAACACGAGATAATAAAATCTCGAGCCCCATACTAAACTTTGTCATACGCATGACCCCCGTGCAGATCATATCTGCATTGCCCTTTCATCTGCGAATTTCATCTTTCTTTTGACTATGGCGGAACCCAAAGAACTGATAGCACTTCGTTGATCAATCAGGATCGCGGATTGCCAGAACTTTGTCAAATTCCACTAAGCTGTCTCGAGATCAGAAATACGCAAATTCTAGGGAAGCAATAAGAACATCGGGTAACAGACTTCATCTGCCACCCGCATAAATAATTTTCAGCAATAGATCTCATCTACTCCAAAATTATATTATGCAATACCCATACATCTCCATGTATTCTAGATCGTAACCTGCATCTACACATAGCACGGCTCATGATGCCACTGTAGGGGAACGCGACAGAAAACAAAAAATTTCGGTACAGCGAGCACGCCCAGGACCACTATGAAGATGTCATACAGGGTTTGATCTGATCCGTACTGACTCGAAGCGCAGCGGAAGAAGAATCAGTGTAGATCGTCAGTGCAGATCCCCGCAGCTAGGATTTACAACCTCCCAACCGCGAGGATGTACTCCCTCGCCGGACAGCCCTTCAGGAGGCGGTCGGACAGTCCCTCGGACGATGTCGCGGACAGCCCTTCGGGAGGACCCTCAAAACTCGGACGGTCACTCGGATAGCCCTTCGGGAGGACCCTCGAAAATCGGACGGTCACTCGGACAGCCCTCCGGGAGTACCCTCGAAACTCTGACGGTCACTCGGACAGCCCTTCAGGAGGCACTCTCGAACTAAGACCGAAACTACGATCTCTCTACAGAGTTGCACACATACGGTGTCAGCTATCCGGCAGGGCTTCGCCATCCAGAACTAGTTCCTGCTGGAACTCAGACAGCCTTTCGGCTCTACGAAACTATTTCGCTGGGAGGGATAGAGAAGCCAGACAAGTCTATAGCATGTGTTTGAGAGCAAGGATGATCTTTGGAGAGCACCCCTCCACCTCTATTTATAGGAAAGCCAAGGGGTAAAGTTGGCATTCAAAAATACCAAAAGTACCCCCACTTTATGTTTTTACATAAAAGAATAAAGCAAAAAAGGATGGCAAGTGGAGCTCCAAGGAGCTCCACCTCCCTTGGCCGGCCACTCTTGGGGGCCCCCCATGAGGGGGCTTCCTTGGCTCCCAAGTCCTTCTAGAAGCCTTTTGGAAAATATCCCAAAAGGTGCTTTCCAAAAAATATCCATAAAGCACTTTCACTATTCACGAAGACATTTTTCTGCGTCCGTTGAATCCCAAATTATTTCTGTGTGTCTAGAATAATTCCAGTACCCACTAAAACAATTTTGAACGCATTCCGAAACAATTCCGGAACAATGTTTTTCTTCAGCGAAAAGCTACCATTGCGGTTCCGGCTGCTTCGGAACATTTCCGGTTTTTCTCTCCGGAAAAATTCTGGAAGTTACCAGAACAATTCTGGCACCCTCCAAGAATTTCCAGGCGTGTGCCGGAACCAATATGACTTAATGGAATACCCTGAAACAACTTTTCAGTTTCACCGAAACTATTCCGGTGTTCTCTCCGGAACGTTTCCGTTTCGTCCGAAACTTTTCCGGTGATTTTCTCTCAGACTCCCTGTCTAGTATTCAGCAGATAGATGACCCTTAAGCGTGTGACCTTATAGGTTCGGTGAAGTATAGACATGACTCAGAACACTTTCCGATCAATGATCAACATCGGAGCCGTGGACACCCATATTGACCCCTATACCCACACGAATGAATATTCAAGTGAACCTCCAGTTGCCGTGTGCTATTCTTGTTGCTTCACAATATATTACAAACACCCGAGGTGAGATTTATTGCATCCCTGTGGATCAACAACTTGTCCACCATGCAAGTTACCTCGTTACCGGTTTTGTTCTCTTTTCTCGTTTCCGTGTTCCGGCATCCTAGTGATCAAATCACAATGTGTCTGGCCAGACGATGATGGATACCGTAACACTGAGAGGGCCTGAGAATATCTCTCCATCGTCGGAGGAGCAAATCCCAATCTCGAGCTATCTCGTTACTTGTCACACTTTTCCGTGAACCCGTAAGCCGCCGGAATAGCCACCCAGTTACGGATGACGTTTAACAAACTCCAAAGTTCACGAAGCAAGTACGAAGGAACTTGATACTCTCATGGTCTAAGGAATTATGCAAACATTAACTATCTCTGTGTTATTAACCATTAACTTGTGACGAATGAATCTCATAGCAGAACATCAATTCGGGTCGATCCAACACAAGTGTTCTACTAACATTGTGCCCTCAAAATTGCCGGCATAGTCATGCCCATGATCAGGAAAACAGGATCATCATGCAATACTTGAGCCAGTCATAGAGGCATGACTAGGAATACATTTTACCGTTTATTATACCACACGTGCACATGAGTTTCCCTCCAAGCCTCGTGGATATTGCAGACTCAAGAATCATTGCAGTTATAGCATGGAACATAAACATTCATTACAAACTCGGAGATACAAAATAACGGTTATTACTGCCTCTAGGGCATATCTCCTACAGAACCATCATAGGTTGAGGGAGTAGGACCTCCAAGGAGATGATACCACCAAAATGTCATTGTCGCCCAACCCGAAAGGGTGTGGATCTTTAAAGACCATGACTGGGAAAGAAAAAAAATCCATTCAGTCAAAAAGAAGAAACAAACCCACAAAGGCTCCTCAACAACATCTCTAGTGATAAAGATGAGGGTATCGGAGGTGGCAAAACCGGATGAGCTTGGGAAGGTTTTTGCCTAAGCCATCCGGCTCCCCAGCAACAATCCTGCCAACTCAAGGCTCTAGATTGGATCTCAACTAGCCCCTTCCAAAGGCCAATTCCCATTGGCGGTTGGACAAGAACTAAAGTTGAGGACTGCGAGAGATGAAGAGCAAATGAAGGAACAACAAACTAACAAAAGGTGATACACCAATAGTGGATAGTTACACTAGGGAAATTGGTGAGAAAATGAAACACAACATGAGAGATCTTCTCACAGGATCTGGCAGAATGGGGAGGGAAGAAGATAGGAGAGGGATGTTCATGGATTCATTCCACGTTGACAGATGAGAACCTTCAAAAAGGATATAGGAATAAGGAAGGAGTGACGAGGGGGTATTGTGAGCCCCCCCCCCCCCGGCGTCAAGGACATTTTACAGACCTTCCTAGTTAGGCACAACCACACAACCAGTGGACCCGTACACTGTTTTGGTGAGCCCATGGACATACACTAGGACCTCGGGCACCCCACCTACCGGCAGATACAGAGAGGATGTCCAGAATGGAAGCACCGATCGCCATCCTCTGACAAAGGGCAGGATGAACCCATGCAATTCCAACAATGTCGCTACTCACGTCTGCATTGCCTCGCATCAGTCACTCACTACTCCATCGAGCCTACCGCATGCCTAGTTGTCGCCATAAGCGCACCCCTAGTGCATGAGAAGTAGCCAACTCATATATACAGAAGGAGACTTGCGATGGTTCGGAAAGCTATGTCGCTAATGTATCACTATCAGATCAGCGTGAGATGTTCTACAACAACATAGTAGTTGACATAAGTAGCTACTAGCGATGATGGCAAGACTTCTCATGCGTTGGTGTTCTCCTTTGACTTCTTCACTCAAGGAGCGCCAGTTTCTCTGACCACCGAGCGACCATGGGCCCATCTCACACAAGAGGAGAGGAAGGGGAGCTACTAGAGACTATGGTTTGCCCCTCATGCCGCATGTCGATGAGTGATGTTAAACTACTGAAAGGTACTATACAGACGTGCACAGACGCATCGAGTCGACCGAATAAGTTCTAGGGGCCGCTAGGGCCCGCACCCAATCGTGCCAAGGTAGGTGCTTGGAAGGGATAACAACACACATACACTTTATTGTTACTAGAAGAATATTCCTAGTGCCGTTATGGGATCGGATCATATCATACTGTACCAAAGATAGGAGACTTGCTAATAAAGAAGACATGTTTATAGAATGACTTGAAGGCCCCTACCGAAGACTCATGCCATTCTGAACACCATTCTCAAAAGACCAAGTTTGACGGTTGAATCTATTGTGCACTTTAATCCCATTCATCAATATACATCTAAAAACATGGCATATGGCTACTACCATTCAGGGGCTGAACCTTGATAAAATGACCATGTCACCATAGTATTCGATGAGATCCTTCGAGCTCCTACCCCATCTCTACTATTCCTCATGACTCATCACTCAATCAAGATCGACAGGGAATTAATCATCGATGGTTGGCGCCCACTGTGGTGCTCGATCAGATTTCACCAATGGCTTCACCTAATATTTCTAAGATCATGATCACTCTCGTCTCCATAGTTTTTTTTTTTACCGTGACATCAACCCGGCGCTGGAAGAAGAGGCAAAGTGGCTCACCCACGATCTAGAGGCACTATGTCTCGGGAAAATGGTGCCGAAAGAACCAGCGCCAGTCTCAAGCCCGCATCTGATCTAAGCTATGTTTCAGAAGACTTCTCACATGGCCTTCATGGCCAGGAAGACAAATGGCGGAAAGAAGGGTAAGCGCACCAGGAAAGCTCATGCTCTCTAGGCCTTAGAAGACGATAAGGGGTCAATAGACAGTGGTAGGCTATCGTTGAGGACATGAAACCATGAAAGGCTCGAAGTGATGCGGCATTGTTGGAGGAAGAATGTTTCATGGCCATGAAATCCCTCCTTGCATGAACCTTATTTGGGAGTGTACTAGGGCCAACTACACACCGTCATCCTTGGCAGCCTACAAAGAAGCTCACACTCTCCACCATTCCCTACATGCTAAGTTTAGCGGCGCCCATGACTATCTAGAGGCATTGCGACACACTCCTAGCTCTAGTGCTCAGGAGAGCTCCGGCGCCAATGCCAACTGCTAGGGATCGCAGAGGGTCACAACGCATACGACCTCTATGACAAACAAAACAATTCATGACGACCTTGTTCCCGTCATGACCCTCCAAACACCATGCTTTTGAGAACCGGTGGGAGTAACCTTGGAAATCCTTTTGATTAAACAAAAAGGACATTCAACTTGACATCATTTTATACAAATACAAAAATGTATGTTTTCCCATTATCAGGCTAAATCATAGAACTTATAGCTTTCACTTTCAAATGGGTTGAAAATTCTTTTAAGAGTTCTTGTCTTAGAATTTTCCACAAGGAATTTCTAAGGGTTAACATTGTTTTAGCACTGACAACAGCAAATCAATTGAATAATTTCGAGTGGTAGTTCTGTACAACCATATTGCAAGTTTGGATGATTGTTTTAGATAATCAAATATTTGATTTGCCATAAGCACTAGTCACTACTGGAAGAATGGTCGTTACCGAGTTCTTGCCTGTTTGCCGAGTCCCTGATGGACGGCCCTCAGCAAAGTCGGCTTTGCCGGTAGATTTCGGGCTGAGTACCCTTAGCCAAGAACTACACTCGGCAAACTCTCTGCCGAGTGTAAAATGGCTTTCGCTGAGTTTTTCTGGTACTCGGGAAACTCGGAAATTCAAGTAGTGAGTAGTTTAGGTACTTAAAGTATGGAAATACATATAAGCACACAATGAGCTGCACAAGTCCTTCATGCTATATATGCAAGTGAATTCCAAACTTCATTGTGCAGTTGACAAGAATAGCAATTTAGTAAAGATTCTACTCCCGATGATAGCATTCCTGCTGCTTCTGGCATCCATAGCCCTCGTTTGGATTTACAAATACAGAGGTAAAGTAACAAATTTCCTCTTGTTTTCAACATACTACGTACATTGGTGCAAGAGTTAACAGAAAAAAAGAATGTCTCTGTAGGAAAATGGCAAAAGAAGGAAAAACAGAAGAAATTGATGCTTGGATACTTTAGCACATCCAACCAATTTGAAGGCGAAAATACAGAAGTTCCATTTGTTAGCTTTGAAGACATCCTTTTGGCAACAAACTATTTCGCTGATTCCAACTTGCTTGGACGGGGAGGCTTTGGCAAAGTCTACAAGGTAACAAGTGGTATATGGATAAGTTGATGACATATGCACTTATTTACTATTGTCATTTCTAACTAAAGGCTTTACTGATCCAACAATTACTACATGTAGAACTGGATGCTAAATTAGTGAAACATGTACTTTTTCATGCCACATTATCTAAGTTAGTGAAACAAGTTGGTTATTTACACTAGTTTCGATACTCGGAGTGCAAAGAAAACAATTCTTGAGTTAAGAAATATCTTGTGGGCTAAGAGTTAAAATTGTCACAATGGGCTTATTCATACATAAAGGATAACTACATGGCCCTAAAAGGTTGGTTTCCATTTCTTGATTAACTGAAAAATGTGTGCTAATGTAGGGAACACTCATAGGTGGAAACGATGTTGCTGTCAAAAGGCTAAGGGTTCTGGACAAAGTACAGTGGAGTTCAAAAGCGAAGTAGTTCTAATTGCCAAACTGCAACACAAGAACCTAGTCAGACTTCTTGGTTGTTGCATTCATGAAGATGAGAAGTTACTAATCTATGAATACTTACCTAACAAAAGCTTGGATGCTATACTTTTCGGTATGTGTTTTTGTTGATTGCACATAACAATTTTTTTTAATTAAGCTAAATGGTATTGATGATGACAAGCTTCTCATATTGAGCATTATAGATACTACACGAAAACCTGTGCTTGATTGGTTGACACGGTTCAAAATAATTAAAGGAGTAGCAAGAGGTCTTCTTTATCTCCATCAAGATTCAAGATTAACAATAATTCACAGAGATTTGAAAGCAAGCAACATCTTGTTGGACACAGAAATGACTCCCAAAATTTCCAATTTTGGTATGGCAAGAATCTTTGGTGCAAACCAGCACCAAGCAAACACTACCCGGGTCGTTGGGACATAGTAAGTAATTGTTTTACTAACAAACCCTTAACTTTCTTGTTTCTATGGTCAAGTATAGTTCATTTTGTGCATTCCTAGCTGATTTCTTGAATGTTTAAACAGTGGTTACATGTCGCCAGAATATGCGATGAGAGGTGCGTTTTCTATAAAATCAGACACTTATAGTTTCGGTGTTCTTCTCTTGGAGATCGTCAGTGGCTTGAAGATTAGTTCGCCTCAGCTCACATCGAACTTTTCTAGCCTTATCACTCATGTAAGTATTGTTGAATACACGGTACAAAATGATTGTTTGATGAGCCTTCATAGTATAGGTAGTTGCCCATGGTATATGTTCAATCACCCCCTCTCCCTTGTCCCAAGTAAATAAAACTGTAACCTAATGTTGACCTCTTCTGTTGCTCAGGCATGGGGACTATGGGAAGATGGTGATGCAACTGAATTTATGGACTCTTCATTTGCTGCAAGTTGCCCACTTCATGAAGTTCTACGGTGTATTCATGTGGGATTATTGTGTGTTCAGGACCGTGCTAATGATCGACCAACTATGTCGACGATTATGTTTATGTTGGAGAACGAAAGTGCATTGCTTCCAGTTCCAAAGCAACCTGTATATTTTTCTCCAAGTGATTGTGCACCCGGAGAAGGACTAGAGAACACAGAGAACTCCATGAATGCAATGAGTATCACAACACTCGAGGGTCGTTAGATGTTTTATAACAATTTCTGCTGGAGTGGTGTTATAAAGCATAGTGTATTCGGATTTTAATAGCTAGTTCTAAAGTTTATGATTTACTCTCTGTGAACTGAACTTTTTTGTGTAAGTATTTATAATAAATGTGAGCTCATTATAAGAGGAAAGTTGTGAATAGCAGAGGTGCAGCCATCGTCAGTCCTACCCTGCCCTCTTACTCGATATGTCCTACTGAATATACTTTTTTATTGACACAGGAGATTTATCAGATTTCAATTATCAGAATACATTCATGATACAGTGTCTTACTGGATAAGATTGTCACCTTTTACAGTTTGATCGCCTAGCACTTTGTTAGTTTGCAAACCATTGCAAAACATGGTAATAATCATTAATTGACTGTCATAGCTGTGGCACACGCCATTTTGATTCATCAAACAATGTACACTGAAACTCAAGATCCCCTTCTGCTTTTGCACCTCAAGCAAACAACCCCTTCTGCCAAATTATAAGTTGAGAACAGAAATCTAAATCCGTATTAGTACCTTGGCTCAAGCCGGGACTACGAAGACCCCTGGAGTGTTGAATCACCTCGATTAATTTGGCTGAATGGCACATCGGC
Source organism: Elymus sibiricus (assembly GCA_039707655.1). Taxonomy (NCBI): domain Eukaryota; kingdom Viridiplantae; phylum Streptophyta; class Magnoliopsida; order Poales; family Poaceae; genus Elymus; species Elymus sibiricus. The sequence continues at coordinate 470,963,001 of CM077666.1, forward strand.
GCCGGAGCACGGCCAGACCGCCGCCTCGTCCTTCCCCGCGTTGGCTCCGCGCACGCGACTGCCACTAGGCCACCACGGCCTGAGCCTGCCGCCTCCTCCGAGGCAAGTAAGCCTCCGATCCGCTGGCGAGCCACATTGGCGGTGGCCGACGCAGCCGAGCCGCCGTTCGCTCCCCAAGTTCGCCACAGATCGCCCGTCGAGCTTCCTCTCTTAGTTTTTTTCATTTGAGGATTTCCTCTCTCAGTTGTTGTACGGCACAGTAGGCCTTGGCCCATCCCTTCCGAGTACGGGGCCGAAAGCCCGTGATGGTCGAAGCGAGAGTGGCCCATATCTAGCGCTCGTGACGCTCCCAGCAAAGTTCTTCCCCAAATCCACGCCGATTGCAGCGATACCTCCGGTCTAGCAATCCGGGCAGGAAGGGAGAAGCTACGCCGTCGCTCCGATCCCAATCGACCATGGCGTCCAGCCCCGGCACCGAGAGGAAGGCGACGGCGTCGTCCGCGGCACCGGCGGTAACTGCTGTGTCAGCGGCGGTGGCGGCAGGAGGTCGCCGTCATGAGTGGAGGGGGCAGCGGGAGCTCGCTGCCTCCGAGCCATGAGGTTTCCCCTGTCGCACTCTCACTCCAAAGTCAAATCTCCCTGCTGTAGACTTGAAATCTGAACCCGTAGCAGCAAGGTTTCTCTCCGCCTGTAGCATCGTTGAGGACTTCAGGGTCGGAGGAACAAACTTTCCTTCTGCTAGCCCATCGACGCTTCTTCAAAGTCCATGATGCTTTCTTCAACTAGTATTACTCTTCCATGGTTGAAATGTGGTGCTTCACCAACTAGTAGTATTAATCTTCCATTGTTGAAATGCGGTGCTTGTCCAATTTCAGTTTGGACTTTGAAGAAATGTCTCCAGCTAGTATTAGTCTGCTCCCTGCAACACCCCAATTGTTCTGAAGAACCATATGCCCCTCAGCTGTTTCCTTCTTCACAGGAAGATGAAGCAGGCGGGTACGCCGTGCATACCACTTTTGTTCCTCTTATTTCTGAGTTCATTATGCAAATCCGATGACCAGTTGACACCTGCAAAGCCGCTCTCCCATGGCGACACGATCGTTTCCGAGGGCAGCCACTTTGCGCTCGGCTTCTTCTCCCCAAACAGCTCCAACTCGAGCCTGTACCTTGGCATCTGGTACCACAGCATCCCCGGCCGCACCGTCGTATGGACCGCCAACCGTGATGACCCGATCGCAGCCACTTCATCCCCGACGCTCGCCATCAACAACAGTTCTGACCTTACGTTGTCGGACTCCCAAGGCCGCACTCCTTGGGCAACCAAGAACAACATCACCAGCTCCGGAGCTGCTGCGGTGCTGCTCGACACGGGGAACTTGGTCCTCCGGCTTTCAAACGGCACAATAATATGGCAGAGTTTTGATCACCCCACGGACACCATCCTTCCAGGTATGACCATCTTGCTAAGTGAGAAGGCCCGAGTAGTCGGGCGGGTCGAAGCTTGGAAGAGCCCCAATGACCCATCCACTGGAGACTTTTCTTTGAGCCTTGACTCCAGCTTGAGCCTGATCATTTGGCGCGGAACCAGGCCCTACTGCCGCATCGCTATGCTCAATGGAGGAGGGTCGGTGGAGGGTGACATATACCAGAACACCATCTTTTACGAAGCGATTGTTGGCACAGGGGATGGGCTCTATTATAAATTTACTGTCTCTGATGGCTCACCATATGCACGTCTTATGCTAGATCACTTGGGCATCCTGAGGACTCTTAGCTGGAACAACCGCTCTTCATGGACGACTGTCTCCGAGCGTCCTGCTAGCAGTTACGACCTCTACGCCTCGTGCGGCATGTTCGGTTATTCTGACTCCACGGGGGCTGTTCCAACATGTCGTTGCCTCGATGGATTTGAGCCAGCTGGTTTTAACTTTTCGAACGGATGTAAAAGAACAAAGGCGCTTAAATGCGGAGATCGAAGTCATTTTTTGACCTTACAGAGGATGAAGGTTCCTGACAAGTTTTTACATGTCCTCAACAGAAGCTTTGATGAATGCACGACGGAATGCAGCAGCAATTGCTCGTGTACAGCCTACACCTATACCAACTGGAGTAGTAACGCTGCTATGGCCGACCAGTCAAGATGCTTGCTTTGGACAGGGGAGCTTGTTGATATGGAGAAGTATAGCAACAATGGTGAGAACCTGTACATTCGGCTTGCCGACTCTCCTGGTAAGCACAAGCACCAACTCCATTCTAACCTTCTGTTATCATGGCACTTGAATGTTATCAAATCAACACTAACACCATTTACTTTTTTGCGTCTAATTTCTTTGGTGTAAGCGTAATCAGTAGATCTATAACTATTCTATATGAGCATAATGCAACATTAATCCTCAATTCACCATAAGCCTATCTGTAACTCTAGAGGGATTACCAGTGACATGTTTATTCAGTCCACGGATCACTCATGGTACTGTAAGATATATTTGTTCTGAGTGATAGGCTAAATTTATACATGATTCATTTTGCAGTTCAAAAGAATAGCAAATTGGTAAAGATTGTACTCCCAACCATGGCATGTGTGTTGATACTCGCATGCATAGCCCTTGCCAGGATATGCAAATACAAAGGTAGAATAAAAACTGTCCCTAGTTTTCAAAATTCTGCATCTGTTTGTGAGTCTTAACAGCAAAGTATTTACCTTCAGCAAGCAAACGGCAGAAGAAGAACATCCACAAGGAACCGATGCTAGGATACATTAGCTCGTCCAATGAAATTGGAGGTGAACATGTGGAATTTCCATTTGTTAGCTTCGAAGATATTGCCATTGCAACGGATAATTTCTCTGACTCTAAACAAATCGGAAGTGGAGGCTTTGGCAAAGTTTACAAGGTAAGAGTAAATTTTGCATCCACAATTATACTAGTACGTTCTCTGTTTTTTTGTTTTTAAATTATCTGTGGAAAAAAATTCTTTCATTTCTTTACAAGTAAGGATGATGCAATCATGCAGGGAATGCTGCAAGGTGGCAATGAAGTTGCTATCAAAAGACTTAGCAAGAGTTCTGGGCAAGGGACAGAGGAGTTTAAAAATGAGATAATTCTAATTGCCAAATTGCAGCACAGGAACCTTGTGAGACTTCTTGGTTATTGTATTTATGGAGATGAGAGGTTACTTATCTATGAATACTTACCAAACAAAAGCTTGGATGCTTTGCTTTTCGGTATGTTCAGACTTATGATACATTTTTTAAGTTTTTGATTAACCAAAAGGATATCACTGAACTTTAATGATATAGTTCGTTTTTATTCATCTTTGGAGATGATACAAGACAATCTGTACTTGATTGGTCCACACGCTTCAAAATAATTAAAGGGGTGGCGAGGGGTCTTCTTTACCTCCACCAAGATTCAAGATTAACTATAATTCATAGAGATCTCAAACCAAGCAACATCTTGCTGGATTTCGAAATGACTCCCAAAATATCCGATTTCGGTATGGCAAGGATCTTTGGTGGAAACAAACAAGAAGCAAACACTACCAGGGTTGTTGGGACATAGTAAGTAATTCAAGGAACTAGCCATTTGTCAAGGTTCTAATTTTTATTGTTTAGTTATCCCAAATTATGCATCTCTTGTTGAATTTTCTAAACAGTGGTTACATGTCCCCTGAATATGTTATGGGAGGTGTATTTTCTGTAAAATCGGACACCTATAGCTTCGGTGTTCTTCTGTTGGAGATTGTAAGTGGCTTGAAGATCACCTCACCGCAACTCATAAGGAACTTTGTTGGCCTGACAGCTTATGTAAGTACACCAAAGTGTACATAATTTCAATATCTCAAACATGGTAAGTTGATGATAAGTTAGTTCTATTGGCTTAGGCGTGGAGACTATGGGAAGATGGAAAAGCAACAGAACTGGTGCACTATTCTATTGCTGAGAGTTGTTCACTCCATGAAGTTCTACGGTGTATTCAAGTCGGTCTCTTGTGTGTTCAAGACCGTCCGGATGATAGGCCACTCATGTCATCGGTTACTTTTATGTTAGAGAATGAAAGTGCATTGCTCCCAGCACCAAAGCAGCCTGCATACTCTGCTCTACGGAATTTCGAAACTGAAGAATCAAAGGAAAACATGGAAAATTCTGTGAATGCAGTGAGTATCACAACACTAGAGGGGCGTTAGATACTGAGGGCCTAACTTTAGTATATATTTGCAAATTTATATGCTGAGGGCCTAACTTTAGTATATACTTTGTGATATACAATATGTTGAATGTGGCTTTTCAGTAGATTGTTGCTAGTAGATAAGTGCTTCTTTCAAAGGGTCTCGTACATCGGGAGACTGATTTGGGTAATATTCTCGAACTTGACTTGTGGACTTACGTATCATGCCTTGCTTGGTGGAGCTCTGACTAGATATATAGAACTAAAATACACAAACTTCAGGTTCACGCTTCATTCAGACTTCAGACGGAGAAGCAGCAGAAAGTTCAGAGTAGCTTTCAGCATCACACTACTCGTCACTTTGATTTTTGGTGGAAAACTGCGTCACTTGCGCTGATCAGTCGTCACCTTGTTTAAGCAGAGAAGCTACCCACGCCGACGGCCTCGATACGTAGGGGCTTGTCAATCCGGGCGCGGTGGGGGTCAGCAGCAGCATGGAAGCCGTTGTGGTCAGCACTCTGGAACCGGAAGTCCATGCCGGAGGTTCTCCTGTCGCAGTCTCAGTCCATAGTCAAAACCCTATCTGAATCCGTAGCAATGATTTTTTTTTTTTTTGCTCCTGCCATTCATCTACTGGTCGATGCTATTTTCTACTAAGTCCATAATACTTATGGTTATCCTCCATTATCTGTCTAAGTCACCAGTTTGCCACTTTGACAAGGAACACACTTCCATTATCTTCCATTATTTCAGATGCTACGGTTGTCCAATTTTGAAAAATCCCCAACTGAACGTCTACTCCTCTGCAGATCAATTGTTCGAAACAACCATGTGTTAAATTATGATCCAAATTATACCGTATTGGACTAGACGTAGTACAAACGGTGTGGGCGTTGCGTTGACGTCGACGCGTACGAGTACAACTCGTTTATTTGTCCTCCAAGAACTCTTATGTATTGCCCTCATATATACCCCATGTAGTCGCACCTAAAGATGGTCTGTCGTCTCGTGCTTGTAATACTCCTCCATCATAGTCTCCCGCAAGGGTTTTCACGTAAAAATCCTCGTCTCTCGTGTCTCATTTATTCTCGTTTTATCTAACAAGTGGTATACAGAGCGAGGTTAGATACGAGATAAGTACGAGAGAATTAGGGTTCTGTTTGTGCAGCGCCGCCGACGCGACCTGGCGATCCGAAGCCAGATCGATTTATTCCGCTGCGGCCGTAATCCGCCGAGACCGACAAGAGCGATCTCCGCTGCTGCGCTGCGTACAAAGTCGTCCGCTATCCACCCGTCAAATCGCAAGCCGCCGAGTTGCCGCTGCTGTTGCACGTACGGGCGGTCGGGCGCTACCCTGCCCGTGAGCTGCTACCTCCACGTCAAAGCAACCGGCTTCAAGTCCAGAGATTCAGGCCACGGTGTGCTGCTGCTACTTGGCGTCAACTAAACAAAAGCTAGTACTCCTGTTCATCACGTGGAGGCTACAGTACACGTTGATTATTAGTGCAGTACTCCGCTGCTTCGTCTACCCGTGATCTATCAGGTGCTATTTTTTTCAACTTCGTTGCTCCGCATTAATTAATTCTAGCAAGAATTCTTCTACTCCGGCTTGTACTACTTTGTGTACACAGATTTATCGACTCATGGCTTCCATGAAGTACGACCTTCCGCTACTGGATCGTGACACAAGGTTTACCTTATGGAAGTCAAGATGCGGGCGTTGTTGGCACAAGCCGATTATGATGATGCACCGGATAGTTTTGGAAAGAACAGAATTCAGGACTGGACTGATGATGAGAAAAGAAGGGATCGTAAGGCTTTGTCACAAATTTAACTCCATTTGCATAATAATATTTTGCAGGAAGTTTTGAGCGAGAAAACTGCCGCCGCTCTATGGTTAAAGCTGGAAGGGATTTGCATGACAAAAGATCTCACCAGCAAGATGCATCTGAAGCAAAAATTATTCCTGCACAGGTTATCCGAGGGAGGTAATGTTTTGAATCATATTTCAGAATTTAAAGAGATTATATCTGATCTAGCTGCAATGGATGTTAAGTATGAAGAGGAAGATACTGCTTTAATATTACTTTGTTCACTGCCAAGTTCTTATACCAATTTTAGAGATACTATATTATACAGTCGTGATACTCTCACACTTAATGAAGTTTATGAAGCTTTGAACTCTAAGGACAAGATGAAATTAATGGTGCCTCATGATGGTTCTAGTTCATCCCAAGTCGAGGAATTATCTGTTCGTGGCAGGACAAAGGAGAAGAACTCACATAATGAAAACAGAGGCAAAAGTAAGAATAGCTCCAGGGGCCGGTCGCAATCCAGAGACAAGAAGTATTGCAAATATTGCAAGAGAGACGGGCATGACATCTCAGAATGTTTCAAGTTGCAGAACAAGGAAAAGAGGAAAGGTAACAAACAAGGTGAAAATTCTGCTAATGTTGCTCGTGATGATAGTTCAGATGATGCTCTTGTCGTTATTGCTGGATGTGTTGAGACCAATGATGAGTGGGTACTTGACACTGCATGTACTTTTCATATGTGTCCGCATAGAGATTGGTTTACTACTTTTGATTCTATTACTGCTGCTGGTTCCGTTTTGGGTTTTGATAATTTACCATGCAAGATTGAAGGCATATGTTCCGTTCTAATCAAGATGTTTGATGGCACAATCAGAACTTTGACAGATGTTCGGTATATTCCAAAGATGAAGAGAAATCTTATATCTGTGAGTGCCCTTGATGCAAAGGGGTACAAGTATTCAGGTGGAGATAGCGTTTTGCAAGTCACCAAAGGTTCTCTTATTGTGATGAAAGGTGACTTAATTAAGTTCGACCAATGGTCTTTATTACCTTCGAGGTTCTACCGTTTCAGGTAACGCTACTCCAGTTATTTCAAAGAATTCTGATTGTGATGCTACTAACCTTTGGCATATGCGTCTTGGACATATGAGTGAACTAGGTTTGACAGAGTTAAATAAGAGAGGTCTTCTTGAGGGATATGAAACTGGCAAATTGAAATTTTGTGATCATTGTATCTTCGGCAAGCACAAGAGGGTGAAGTTCAACACTTCGGTTCATACAACTGAAGGTATTCTTGATTATGTTCATTCTGATTTATGGGGACCATCTCGCAGAAAGTCACTAGGTGGTGCTAGTTACATGTTGACTATTATTGATGATTATTCAAGAAAAGTTTGGCCTTATTTCTTGAAGCATAAATATCAAGCATTCTCAGCTTTTGAGGAGTGAAAGATTATGATTGAGAGGCAAACTGAAAAGAAGCTAAAAATACTTCGCACTGATAATGGTATGAAATTCTGTTCTAAGCAATTTGCGAATTATTGCAAGTCTGAAGGCATTGTCAGACATTACACCGTTCCTTATACTCCTTAACAAAATGGTGTTGCTGAGCGTATGAACAAGACCATTATTTCTAGAGCCCGTTGCATGTTGTCCAATGCAGGTTTGCATAGGCGTTTTTGGGCTGAGGCCGCTTCAACTGCTTGTTATCTCATTAACCGTTCACCATCTATTGCTCTTAACAAGAAAACTCTAATTGAGGTATGGTCTGGTTCACCTGCTGATTATTCACAATTGAGAGTTTTTGGTTGCACTGCTTATGCTCATGTTGATAATGGAAAGTTAGAGCCTAGGCCTGTTAAGTGCATCTTTCTTGGTTATAAGTCTGGTGTTAAAGGTTTTAAATTGTGGAATCCTGAAACACAGAAGGTTGTTATTAGCATAAATGTTATTTTTAATGAATCTGCTATGTTACATGATGTTTCATCTACTAATGTTCCTGTTGAGAGTGAACAGCAGCCTACTGTTCAGCAGCCTACTGTTCAGGTGGAGCATGTTATTGATTCAGGTGATACCTGTGATAAGGAAAATGTTGATGCACATGATGAACCCATCGTTGATGATGAACATGTCACTCCAAATCAGCCTATTGTTCCACCCGGTTGGAATCTCGCACGTGATAGAGTTAGGCGGGGTATTGATAAACCTAAAAGGTTAATTGAAGAGTGCAATATGGTTTCTTTTGCTTTATCTGTTGCAGAAGAAATTGAATGTAATGCTGAGCCTTCTTCATATTCCGAGGCTATTATTTCCGGTGATAGTAATAAGTGGATGACCGCTATGCATGATGAGATGGAATCACTTGAAAAGAATGGCACTTGGGATTTAGTAAAATTACCTAGAGAGAAGAAACCTATTCGTTGCAAGTGGGTTTTCAAAAGAAAAGAAGGTGTTTCTCCTAATGATGAGACAAGATATAAAGCAAGGTTAGTTGCTAAAGGTTACAGTCAGATTCCAGGTATTGACTATAATGAAGTCTTTTCTCCTGTTGTGAAGCATAGCTCTATTCGCACTTTACTCAGTATTTTTGCCATGAATGATTTTGAGCTTGAAAAATTGGATGTTAAAACTGCATTCTTACATGGAGAATTAGAAGAGGATATTTATATGGAACAGCCTGAAGGTTTTGTTATTCCTGGAAAAGAAAAATGTGTCTGTAAGTTAAAGAAATCTCTTTATGGATTGAAGCAGTCCCCTAGACAATGGTATAAGAGATTTGACACCTTTATGCTCTCTCAAGGCTTCAAAAGGTCTAGTTATGATAGCTATGTTTATTTGAAAACTGTCAATGGTTCAGCTATTTATTTGCTCCTTTATGTTGATGATATGTTAATTGCTGCAAAGAGCATGTCAGATATTAATGAACTAAAGAAGCAATTGAGTAATGAATTTGAGATGAAGGATTTGGGTGCAGCAAAGAAAATACTTGGCATGGAAATATCCAGAGATAGACCGTCTGGAAAAGTATATCTAAGTCAGAAGGGATATATTGATAAAGTTCTTCGTCGTTTCAATATGCATAATGCCAAGCCGGTGAGTACTCCATTAGCTGCACACTTCAAATTATCATCAGCCTTATGTCCTAAGTCAGATGCAGATATTGAGTACATGTCTAGAGTTCCCTATTCGAGTGCAGTTGGTTCACTTATGTATGTCATGGTTTGTTCTTGTCCGGATTTATCATATGCACTGAGTGTTGTCAGTAGATACATGGCTAATCCTAGAAAAGAGCATTGGAAAGCAGTTCAGCGGATTTTCCGATACCTGCGAGGTACTTCTAATGCTTATTTACAGTTTGGGAAAACTAGAGATGGGCTTGTTGGTTTTGTTGATTCTGATTTTGCTGGTGATTTGGATAAGATAAGATCACTCACAGGTTATGTTTTCATCATTGGTGGTTGTGCTGTGAGTTGGAGAGTAACTTTGCAGTCTATTGTGGCTTGTTCCACTACTGATGCCGAGTATATGGCTATTTCTGAAGCATGCAAAGAAGCTATCTGGTTGAGAGGTTTATACACTGAGCTTTGTGGAGATTCATCTTGCCCTACCATATTTTCTGACAGTCAAAGTGCCATATGTCTTACAAAGAATCCAATGTATCATGAGAGAACAAAGCACATTGATGTCAGATTTCACTATATTCGAGATGTTGTTGCTCAAGGATATTTGAAGGTATGCAAGATAAGTACGCATGATAATCCTGCTGATATGATGACAAAGCCAGTTCATACCAATAAGTTTGAGCTTTGCTCAGGCTTAGTTGGTATTTCACACTAGTCCTATGGACTTTGACGCACAAGGTGTTTATGCTGATTTGGATGGAGTTATTTACTTTCTTCGACTACTGGAGGGAATTTGGCTCAAGGTGGAGATTGTTAAATTATGATCCAAATTATACCGTATTGGACTAGACGTAGTACAAATGGTGTGGGCGTTGCGTTGATGTCGACGCGTACGAGTACAACTCGTTTACTTGTCCTCCAAGGACTCTTATGTATTGCCCTCATATATACCCCATGTAGTCGCACCTAAAGACGGTCTGTCGTCTCGTGCTTGTAATACTCCTCCATCATAGTAATTGCGCCTTCGTGCGTTCGTGGTTTTCTCCCGTAAGGGTTTCCACGTAAAAATCTGTGTCTCTCGTGTCTCGTTTATTCTCGTTTTATCTAACACCATGTCCCTCAGTTCGTTCCTTCCTCACAGGAAGACGATGAAGACGACCTTAGTGGGCATGTCATACATTCCAATTTTGACCCTCCTATTCTTGAGTCCATTCCGCAAATCCAATGACCAGCTCACACATGCAAAGCCACTCTTCCATGGCGACAAGCTCATCTCCAAGGGTGGACACTTTGCGCTCGGCTTCTTCTCGCCGACAAGCTCCAACACGAGCTTCTACCTTTGCATATGGTACCACAACATCCCTGAGTGCACCATCATATGGACTACCAACCGCGACAATCCAATCACCGCCCCTTCTTCGCCGCCTATGCTCGCCGTCACCAACAATTCTGACTTGGTGTTGTCCGACTCCCAAGGCCGCACTCCTTGGGCGACAAAGAACAACATCATCGGCACTGGGGTTACTGCAGTGCTACTTGACACAGGGAACTTTGTTCTCCGGTTTCCAAACGACACCATCATATGGCAGAGTTTTGATCACCCGACAGACACCACCCTCCCAGGTATGAAAATCTTGCTGAGCAAGAAGCCCGGCGTTGTCGGGCACCTCGTTGCTTGGAAGGGCCCGAATGACCCAGCCGCTGGAGACTTCTCTCTGAGCCTTGACCCTAGCTCAAACCTTCAGTTTGTCATTTGGCACGCGGGTAGGCCCTACTGCTACATCACTGCATCAGTATGCTCAAAGGTGTGTCAGTGGTCAATAGCATATACCAGAACACCATCGTCTTTGAAGTTGTCGTCAGCATAGGTCATGGGTTCTATTATGAATACACAGTCCCTGATGGTTCACCATACGTACGTGTTACCCTTGAGTACACGGGCGCGCTCAAGACTCTTAGCTGGAACAACCGCTCATCATGGACAGTCCTCTCTGAGCGCCCCGCTAGCAGCTACGAGGTCTATGCCACGTGTGGCCCGTTTGGCTATTATGGCCACACAGGGGCTATCCCGACAAGCCATTGCTTCGATGGGTTTGATCCCGTTGGTGTTAACTTTTCAATAGGATGCAGTGTAACACCCTGGTTTTCGCTCCCCGATTTTTTCCTTCGCGGGATTTGGCTCCCGTCTTTTTTTTCGATGTTATTGGATTTTCTCTCGCTCTTAGGTATATGAAGATGGTCATTTAGCCTTGCCTTTCCTATCCAATTTTGGATTCTCTCCAGTCCAACCCTGTCACCCAAAATATATTCTCAGGGTTTTGCCGCCGAAACCCTACTTTCCGAGTTACCGGAAGGGAAGCCCTAATTCCTTCTGTTGCAAAGGAACCCCAATTTCCTTTGATCTGTTGCCTCCCAAACTTTTTTCAGTGATCATCCCACATCTATAAACCATGGATATGTAAAAATATTGCCAAGTCATTTGCAATATTTTTCATTTAAAATTAATTCTTTTTTCTGCCAGTTAAAGGAATTAAATCCAGGAAAGTATCTATCCATCTCCAAAGTTCATGAAAACTTGTGGAGATATTCTTTGTGATCATATTGAGCTCCCATAAAAATATTGGCCATAATTAAATAAGGGAAATTTCCTATTTAAAGCCAATATTGCATTTTGGGCACTTTCCAAAGGAGCTACCATTTTGATAGCCAGGAAAAATCCCAAATAATTGTGGAGCTTCTCCTATCCATATCCTCACCATTTCCATCAAGAACCCAAGTTCCACAGTTCAAAGTTTGAGTGCATCATCCAGTTCTTGTTCCTGGACCTATTTTGAGGTTGTGAAGCAACTATATTTTATATTGCTTCAAAATTCTTGAAATTAATCCAGGACCTCAAATTCCCTATATTATGTGAGCATGCAAAAATTCATATCATTTTATTTAGCCAATTTCTCCCAAAAATTCCATCTAGCTTCTGTCCAGCAGGAAGCTTTGTGAAGGAAGTACCCCTTTGGTATGTCCAACTGAGCTGAAATTTGTCCAGTATCTCCATGAACCTAAATAAACCCTCTACACAAAATTTCAGCCCAATCCATCCAGCCATCTGAGCACAACTTCAAAATCCATTTTCTGGACCAGATTTTGCATTACAAAAGAGGTGTATGCAAACCAGGTCCAAATGGCCTCAAATTTTGCTAGCATCTACTCCTTCCTACCACATTTCATTGTGACAAAGATCCATCTCCTCTCCTTCATCCATTTCTCCAGAAAGGTCCACCCAAGTTTGCTGTTAGAATCAATTTCGTGTCAAGTTTCTCACCTCTCAGCCTCCTAGTGGATTCCAGCCACTCATAGCATCTATCTAATCTTTGAGTCACACAAGGTCACACAAGGGACAAAGTTTTGAAGCCAGACGCCGGCCAGAGTGTGCGGTGGCCATGGTGACCACGCAATGAGCATCCAGAAACTGCGCTCTGAGCTCGGCCGGCTCCGTGCGGTCACTTCCGGCCGGCCGTGGCTTGTCCCAGCGTGTCCATCGTCTCCGCATCGCCCACGTACCCCCTCTCCCGTAGTTTCCCCCTCCTCCTTCGTCCTTCTCACGCAACGGCGAGATCTGCCATACTATGCACCCGTGACCATCGTCGTTTCCTCTCTGTCTTCACTAGTAGAAAACAGGGCTTTGGTCCAGGCCGGGGCAGCCCATTAGTCCCGGTTCAGTCACGAACCGGGACCAATGGGGGCAACGGTCCTGGTTCGTGAGGCCAGGTGGCCGGCCGAGCCTCGTGGGGCATTGGTCCCGGTTCGTCTGGACCCTTTAGTCCTGGTTCCAGACACGAACCGGGACCAATGTGCCTCGCTCCTGGCCCACAACCATTGGTCCCGGTTCGTGGCTGGAACCGGGACCAAAGGGGGTCCTTTAGTCCCGGTTCCAGCCACAAACCGGGACCAATGAGATGCCTATATATACCCCCCTCGCCAGCGAGCAGAGCACTCCACACTGCTCTGTTTTTCTGGCCGGCGAGGGGGGAGCTTTGTGGTGCTCTAGCTCACCTCCTATGCACATGAGGTGTTCGATGAAATGCCCGAGCCATACTTAAGCTTTCTCCTCTGGAAGCTCCTTGTCCAAGCTCCATTTTCCTCAAGATTTGTCTAGGTTGGCGGTCCGTCCTGTCCCGTCCCCGTCCTCACCGCCGTCGATCGCCCGCGCCCATCTCGGCGCCGGCACCACCGTGGTTAGCCTCTTCTTCTTATCTTCTTTCTAAAAGAAAAAGTTTCTTACTTGTATGACTTAGATAGATACTTGTGTAACTTTCTTACTTTTATTATTGTTTGTTATTATATAGTGCGATGGTTTTGGTTATATGTTGTTCTAGATAGTTATTACTTGTATGATTTAATTAGATGCTCTAGAGAGTTATATGTTGTTCAATAATGAGAACTATATAACGCACGCAGATGAACCGACACTGGATGTACGGTGACCGACGCACCTCCGAGTATATTAAGGGCCTGCATAATTTTCTCGAAGCGGCTGAGGCAAACAAGCAGAATGGTTTTATGCATTGTCCATGTACTGTCTGTGAGAATACGAAGGCTTTCTCCAACTCTAAAACCCTTCACTTCCACCTTCTTGAGAAGGGTTTTATGCCACGCTATAATGTTTGGACCGAGCACGGAGAAAGAGGGGTTATGATGGAAGACAACGAAGAAGAAGAGGATGATGACAACTACCCGCCCCCTGAATACGGTGATGCTGCAATGGGGGAAGCTGAAGATCAAGAGGAACCAGACGATGTGCCCGATGATGATCTTTGCCGGGTCATTGTTGATGCACAGAAGATTATCCATGGTTACGGCGCAATAAGCAAAGGACACAAGCGAAGAAAAAGTGAAGACTTTCTCTCCACAACTATATCATTGCAGTTACATGTGAAGAAATGAAATGCCTTTTGTAACAGATGAGTTCATTTGTAGTGCTTTTCAATTTCAGGGTCATTTAGCTCAAAAAATCAGTAAATGCATGCAAAATACCAAATGAAGTCAGAAAGGGTTGAAAATTGATGATGTGGCTTTGAATGGTGCATTTTGAACACACAAAAGTCTGGAGTCCAAATAAGTTCAAAAAATGAAATCCTTTTGTAACACATGAGTTTTCGTCCGAAACCCCGATACTTCGAAAGAGATTGTCCGTTTTGTACACGAAGTGCATCCAGTTTTTGCCGTAACCCTCTCAACTTTTTAGCACATGCTATGTGGGTGAAATAATGATTCCATGCCAACTTTCAACCTTTTCAGAGTTCATTTGAAGTGCTTTTCAATTTCAGGGTTATTTAGCTCAAAAAAAATCAGTAAGTGCATGAAAAATACCAAATGAAGTCACAAAGGGTTGAAAATTGATGATGTGGCTTTGAATGGTGCATTTTGAACACACAAAAAGTATGGATTTCAAATAAGTTCAAAAAAAAGAAATCCTTTTGTAACACATGAGTTTTCGTCCGAAACCCTCATACTTCGAAAGAGATTGTCCGTTTTGTACACGTAGTGCATCCAGTTTTTGCCGTAACCCTGTCAACTTTTTAGCACATGCTATGTGGATGAAATGATGATACCATGCCAACTTGCAACCTTTTCAGAGTTCATTTGTAGTGCTTTTCAATTTCAGGGTCATTTAGCTCAAAACAAATCATTAAATGCATGAAAAATAGCAAATGAAGTCAGAAAAGGGTTGAAAATTGATGATGTGCCTTTGAATGGTGCATATTGAACACACAAAAAGTCTGGAGTTAAAATAAGTTATTACAAATGAAATCCCTTTGTAATAGATGAGTTTTCGTCCGAAACCCTGATACTTCGAAAGAGATTGTCCAGTTTGTACACGAAGTGCATCCAGTTTTTGCCGTAACCCTCTCAACCTTTTAGCGCTTGCTATGTGGGTGAAATTATGATACCATGCCAAGTTTCAACCTTTTCAGACTTCATTTGTAGTGCTTTTCAATTTCAGGGTCATTTAGCTAAAAACAAATCATTAAATGCATGAAAAATAGCAAATGAAGGCAGAAAAGGGTAAAACATTGATGATGTGCCTTTGAATGGTGCATAATGAACACACAAAATGTCCGGAGTTAAAATAAGTTATTAAAAATGAAGGAGAGGCGCAATGCTCACCTGCACGTTGCTTAGCTTCAGGCCTTCAGAAACTGCAGATAGCTCCGTGCAGTCTACACCATTTCCTCAAGGCCTGAAGCTAAGCAACGTGCAGGTGAGCATTGCGCCTCTCCTTCATCGTTCTTCGTCTCTGCACTCAGGGCTTATAAACCGCTGCGAGTCCCTCTCGCTTGGCGAGGTGGGACTAAATTTTAGCCACTCCCAGGACAAGGCCTTTAGTCCCGGTTGGTGGCAAAAAGAATCAACTAAAAAGCTTTTATAAACTTAAAATTATGTAAAATTTATGCAACAAAAAAAATATAAAACACCCATTTAAAATAACCTAAAAATAACCAAATTGAATATAATGATAAAACACAGTAATATTAAATAGCAAGAAAAAGAATCACTCAAAAATCTATTATAAACCTCTAGTAACATCGTGGGAGTGGAGTTAAAAAAAGAATCAACTAAAATGCTTTTATAAAAGAATATAATGATAAAACACACTGGAAATAAATAAAGCAAAAAGTAAAACAAAAATAAATAAAGCGAAAAACAAAACAAAATAATGGAAATTATGCAACTAAAATTATCAAAGTATTTATTTGTTAAAAAGAATGAACTAAAATAACAGAAGAAAAATACTGGAAAAAAATTAAAAAAATAAATAAAGCAAAAAACAAAACAAAAATACTGGAAAAAAAATAAAAAAATGCCGCCTAATGGGCCACCACGGCCTGAATACGACTAGAAACCCAACTAGCCAATTGGGCCAGGATTCAGGCCCGCAGAAGGCCCACTAGGCCCACAGGCAGATACAAAGCGGTTAGGCCCGTAAGCCTGCTTTAGAGAGGAGCTCGAAGGCTCAGGCGCACCGCGCCTTATAAACAGGTGCGGCACACTCTCCACTAGCGAGGTGGGACTAAACTCCCACCACGCCGCGGTGCAAGGCCATTGGTCCCGGTTGGTGGAACCAACCGGGACCAATACCCACCTTTAGTCCCGGTTGGTGGCACCAACCGGGACCAATGCCCACCTTTAGTCCCGGTTGGTGCCACCAACCGGGACCAAAGGTCTCTGCTTCCCGGCCTTCGGGCTGCCGAAAGGAGACCTTTGGTCCCGGTTGGTGGCACCAACCGGGACTAAAGGTGGGCATTGGTCCCAGTTGGTGCCACCAACCGGGACCAATGCTGTGTGTATATAAGCAGCACTTGTGAAAATTTTCATTTTCATCTCGCAGTTCCCCCCGACGACGCCGACCTCCTCGACGCCGCCAGGCTGCCCCGACGCCGTCGCCGGCCCCGTCGCCTCCCCGAGCCGCCGTCCTCGTCCCCGTCGCCTCCCCGAGCCGCCGTCCTCGTCCCCGTCGCCGCCGTCCTCGTCCCCGTCGCCGCCGTCCTCCTCCCCGTCGCCGCCGTCCTCGTCCCCGTCGCCGCCGTCCTCGTCCCCGTCGCCTCCCCGAGCCGCCGTCCTCGTCCCCGTCCCCGTCGCCTCCCCGAGCCGCCGTCCTCGTCCCCGTCGCCTCCCCGAGCCGCCGTCCTCGTCCCCGTCGCCGCCGTCCTCGTCCCCGTCGCCGGCCTCCAGCCATCGCCGCCCCCCCCCCAAGTGAGCCCCCCCTTTCATGTATATGTATATATGTTCATGTATATGTATATGTGTATATGTTCATGTATATGTTTTTTTTTCATGTATATGTATATATGTTCATGTATATGTGTGTATATGTTCATGTAAAAAGTCTTCGTTATTTTTCATATGTACGAAAATGTAGAGTGAAAACGAAAACAAACATATAAGAAAAAACAAAGGAAAAAATGAAGAAGGAAAAGAAAACCGCCCGGCCCGGCCACCACCGCATTTTCATAAAGTTTTTCCACCGAGTCCACGTCGCACCGAGCACCCGCGGCGAAGCAAGTCTTTTTTTGAAGGTAGTGTTTTTTTTTAAATGAAAATGTTGGCATCGGCTCTATCATCACGTTGGCATCGGCTCTATCTATCAACAAGGCCACGGGAGCACCCCGGCCCCCTATCATCACGTTGGCATCGGCTCCCCGAGAGCTTTCCAACGGATCCGGAATGTATGTCGTTGTTGATATACCCCCTCCCCGATAACTTCGACATGAGGGGGGGGTCGATATACCCCCTCCCCGATAACATTTTTTTTCTAAGTTACTAAGGTAAAATGTTCACCCCCCTCTCGATATACCGGGCGACCAACTCTCGAGGCCACCCAAACCCTAGAAAAAAAGCGTTGTCGACATACCCCCTCCCCGATAACATTTTTTTTCTAAGTTACTAAGGTAAAATGTTCACCCCCCTCTCGATATACCGGGCGACCAACTCTCGAGGCCACACAAACCCTAGAAAAAAGCGTTGTCGACATACCCCCTCCCCGATAACAGTTTTTTCTAAGTTACTAAGGTAAAATGTTCACCCCCCTCTCGATATACCGGGAGGCCAACTCTCGAGGCCACACAAACCCTAGAAAAAAAGCGTTGTCGATATACCCCCTCCCTGATAACATTTTTTTTCTAAGTTACTAAGGTAAAATGTTCACCCCCCTCTCGATATACCGGGCGACCAACTCTCGAGGCCACCCAAACCCTAGAAAAAAAGCGTTGTCGATATACCCCCTCCCCGATAACATTTTTTTTCTAAGTTACTAAGGTAAAATGTTCACCCCCCTCTCGATATACCGGGCGACCAACTCTCGAGGCCACCCAAACCCTAGAAAAAAAGCGTTGTCGATATACCCCCTCCCCGATAACATTTTTTTTCTAAGTTACTAAGGTAAAATGTTCACCCCCCTCTCGATATACCGGACGACCAACTCTCGAGGCCACCCAAAACCTAGAAAAAAAGCGTTGTCGATCTCCTACCCCCTCCTGCCCCTACCCGACAATCTCTCGAGGCCACCCAAACCACTAGAAGGGGGACGTCGATCAACCCCCTTAAAGGTTGGGACATGAGGGGGGACGTCGATCAACCCCCTCTCGCCCGAACAAGTCTATGTATCATTTGTTAATTAAATCCCTTAAAGGTTAAGAGAATCCCTTGTTTGACATTCATGAGAGAGGCGGTCCGGACGTCGGACACTCATGTTTGTATATTAATTGCCATGTTGTAATATTTGCAGAAACTATGGCTCAAAGAGACTTGGAACAAGAACAGTTGTTGGGGGAGATAATCCTCGGCGGACGTGATGTCTTGTCGTTTCTCAACGACACCGATGGTCTGGAAGGAGAGGATGACGGCTCCGGTGATCGAACAATGGAGGAGGAAGGACATGATCATGATGGCTCCGGTGACCGAATGCCGGAGGAAGAAGGAGACCATGATGACGGCTCCGGTGACCGAACGGAGGAGGGAGCTGTTGCAAAGTCCGGCGAGGTATATATATTAATTAAGCCTGTGCTGACTAGCTAATTGATGCATTAATTGTTTTGGTATGTACATATATTAACTCTTCTTTCTTCTTTTATAGCCTTCCGGATCGAGCCAAACTTCGGTAACGAGACGAGGCCCGAAGAAGAGGTTGCGCAAGGATGAAAGGTTCATGATCACAGCACTCGCGGACGATGGCCAACCGATTGAACCCAAGCGGACCAAGGACGCATTTTCTGCTCAGTGCGGAGTTATTGTTAGGGACAACATCCCGATTAGCATCAAGCAATGGAATAAGCCTAAGGACAACGCCCCTGAAGGTGATTATGTCACCGATAGACAGAAAGATGATCTTTGGACCGCGCTGAAGGCAAATTTCACCCTACCGCCAGAGGAGGATCCGAATAAGCCAGTTATAGAGCCACTGGTCAAGGAGTGTGCTCTTAAGAAGATGGCAGATCTATTCAGGAGGTGGAAGAAGGAGTTGAAATCAAAGTTTGTCGACAAAGGGAAGACTCCAGAATTCACCGGCCGATTTGAGAAGATAAGAGATCACTGGCCCGCATTTGTGGCCTACAAGACATCAGACAAGAGTAAGAAAATGTCAGAGACAAACAAGAACAATGCTGCAAAGAAGCAGTATCACCATCACACGGGGTCAGGTGGCTACCTCAAAGCCCGACCGTTGTGGGACAAAGCTGAGAATGACCTGATTGCTAAAGGGGTCGAACCACAGACATTGAACTGGCCAGACCGTTCAAGGACTTGGTTCTTCGGGGTTGGGGGAACTTTGGACCCTGAAACAGGGAAGTGCCGTTGGACGGACGAGCAACTTGCAATACCCGTCACGAAGCTTCAGAAGTATATCACCGCAGCGCAGGAAGGGACGTTCATTCCCGACAGAGAGAAGGACGAGCTGACTGAGGCCCTAGGGAATGCTGAGCACCCTGGACGAACACGAGGCACACCAGGCTCCGTTCCGTGGAAGTTTGGGTTTCCTGATGCAGGCGGTTACAAAAGCCGGGAGAGAAAGAGGAAAGAGGAGCTGAGCGACATGCAGAAGCTCAATGCAAGACTACAAAAGCTAGAGGAAGCTGAGAGCCAGCGAGCTGCCGACCAACCATCTCAGCGACACGAAGCTACCCCAGAAGCTACCCCGCCATCTCAGCGGAGAAGCAGTGTGGCTTCCACGGAGCCCGTTCAGCCTGACTTCACGTCTCCTAGCTACCCCGTGGATACTATCACGGAGGCTCAACATTGCGAGCTTATGACGAAATGCCGGAACCTCACTTTCAAGGCGGCTGTCGGCTCTGTTGCACCTCCTCAACCCAACGGAACTTTTCACTGCCGTCCGATTCCACATGACTATGCTGTTGTGATGGTGGATGAAGTAATGGAGGGATTTGAGGAGCTCGAGCTTGACCACTCTACAGGTGAAGGGGAGAATCGGCTGGTTCATGCTCTGAGGAGTACATGTCTATGGCAGAAGGAGTACATCAAGCTTCCAAACTGGACGCCTCCGCCTCCTCCTCCTCCTCCGGCGAGTCAGGGCACTCCGCCTCCTCCTCCTCCTCCTCCTCCTCCGGCGAGTGATCAGGGCACTCCGCCTCCTTCTCCGGCTCCTCCGACGCGTGGCACTCCCCCTCCTCCTTCGCCTACTCCGGCGCGTCGGAGCAGTCCGCCTCCTCCTCAGCCTCGTCGGCAATGGCGGAAGACAAACGCCGCCGCTCCGGCTCCTCTGGCGCGTCAGATTTCTCCGCCTCGTCAGCAACGACGGAAGAGAGACGCCGCCGCTCCGGCGGCTGGCAGTACAAGCAGAGGCGGGAGCCAATTCAGATACGGTCCATCTCTCAAGCCTCTGGAAAAGTTACCATATGAGAGGACCGAGCTGGAAAACGAGGACATATGTCGTGCCCAACTGAGGGACCATTTTGCAAAGAAAACTCCACCTCCGAAGGAGAAGGTAGATCCGGTGAAAGTGAAGCGCACTATCAATGCCCTGAAGCGACCACCACCGCCTCCGCCGGATTCCAACTATGGCCGCATAATTACTAAGACACATGCTAAAGCGCAGCAGTCGGGAAGTACTTCCAGTGCTGCAAGAGCGAAAAAACGAAGAAGTGGGAAAACAATTCCCCAGCTCAGCGAACAGGAGAAGCAATCGTGCCCCCTGCTCAAGGTGTCTAGCGATATCGCTAATCATCCGGTGCTACTGCCCGGTACCACTCTTGATGATTACCTGCCCGACGATATACAGTTTGAAACGGCTGAGGTAGTAGACGTCTTTAGATACGAGCACGGGAAGCCTCTCGTCAAACCTGATCATCCTCATCTAACAACGATGATGCAAAAATTGCATGACTGGTACATGGAAACCTGCAGGAAGTCTGGGAAAGACAGTTTGTTAGTCGGAATTAAAAAAGAGCATGACTTCCCTGGAGTCGACCTGCTGCCTGTTGAATTTGTGGAGTTATTTCAATTATACAATCAAAAGGCCCTCGACAAACAACTCATGACTTGCTACTGTCTGTAAGTATTACTTCTATAATTAAGTCTCTAGCTCAGCTCGTTCATTGCATGTATATATAATTATCCTCACTATATTATGCAGATTGAAGATGATCGAATGCCAAAAAATAGGAATCTTCGACGTTGGGTTCATTAGCCCAAATACCGTAAATGAATGGTCGGTACGAAAGGCGGCTGAAGATACCGAGAACAACTTACTACAAACCTTCCTTACACATCAAAACAAAAGGGAAATACTCTTTCCTTACAACTTCAAGTGAGTGTTACTGTCTTCTGCATATTCGGTTCCGCTTACTCGTGGTTAAGTAATGTAATTGATGAGTTATGCATGCGCAGCTTCCACTATATTCTGCTATCCATTAACCTTGACGGGGCATTAGTAACTGTCTTAGACTCGCTCCGTAAAGATCCCAAGTATTATGCGGACATGACTGCAATGCTCCAGAAGTAAGTTCAATCAATACCGGGACCATATCGGCAACTTTCGTTCATTTCCTGATATCAAGTAATCATTTTCTTTGCCTGCCAGGGTTTGGAAAACGTTCACCGCTAAGGTTCCGGGTCTGAAGAAGGAGCTGCGATTTACACACCCCAAAGTAAGTAGTACTAGCTAGTTCCGCGCATCTCTCATTGATTCTAGTTTCATCAATACCATTATCATGCTTGCTTATCAGTTTGATTGAACTCTATTCTCGTAAAGTGCTTGTTGCAGGCACCCAACACTCATTTATGTGGATACTACGTATGCGAGTTCATTCGCTACTATACCTCTGAACGGGCCTCCTCTGAGAAACAATTTGAAGTACGTAAACAATATTCACAATTTTATTTTATATATTACCATCAATTGTGTTGAGTTTCATTCATATATTTGTATTGGCCCCTTCTTTAAATTAGATCTGGCAGATGCGGGATGAACTCCTACCACATGATCGCATACGAGCAATTCAAAAGGAATTGGCGGGATTCTTTCTTGACCACGTCATACCTGAACAAGGAGAATACCATGTGAAATTGAAATTGTTGTAAGGGATGTTATATATTGTACATATGTAGCAGCGTCGGATAGATATATGAAAACTTGTTGTTCGACCAAGCACGAAGAAAGAGATGTCACTTCTCTCTATATATGTTTCCTTTATTTGCTTACTAGCTAGCGTCGAGTTCTCTCTATATGTGTAGTAGCTAGCGTCGACCAAGCACGGAAAAAGAGAGGTCACTTCTCTCTATTAGCTCGCTAACACAATATGAAACCCCTAAATTAACCCTCCAAAACCCCAAAACCCCCCCTTCCAAAAAAAAAACAAAACCCCCAGCGACTGCGAGCTGCTGACGCGTGGCCGCCTTTTGGTCCCGGTTGGTGTTACCAACCGGGACCAAAGGTGGAGCCTTTAGTCCCGGTTGGTAACACCAACCGGGACTAAAGGTCCTCCCTCCCCCGCCCCAGGCAGCGCCACGTGGAGGGCCTTTGGTCCCCGTTCGTAAGCAAACCGGGACTAAAGGTTTTGGGTATTAGTCCCGACCCTTTAGTCCCGGTTCCAGAACCGGGACTAAAGGCCCTTACGAACCGGGACAAATGGCCCTTTTTCTACTAGTGCTTCTTCCTCCTCGATCCTTCCCGTAGCTCCAGCTGGCCTCCACCGTCCGCCCGAGACCCTTCCCAACGCCGCAACCGGCCAGCCACGTTCTCCCCGAGCTCCAGTGCGCGGATAAGAAGGCCACGACGGCCGAGCTTATCCGGCGAGCTCACTCGGCTATAAATAGCCGTTCCCCGGAGCCTCCCCGAGCAGCACCCACACCCACGACCTCCTCCCTTACCTCGCAGCTCCCTCTCTGCCTTCTCAATCGAGCTCGAAGAGCTCTCTGGCCCCTTCCATGGCCGAAGCCTTGCCATCGGTCCCGTCTGAAATCCGAGCCTCCTGAGCTCTCCCTCTCCACTCCACTACTACTGGAGATCTCCACCACCACCCCGAAGCTTCCCCGACAGCTCACTCCTCTTATCCTCGGCTGGGCCGGGCTCCCCAACATGCCCGAAGCCGCCGTCCGCCCGGGCCGACGCTGCCGTCCCTCCTGTCGTCCCCAGGGTCCGTGGATGGGATCGATGGACGCGCCGCATCCTCCCGAGCTCGCCGGTACCCGAAACGCCGGAAACGGTGACCCATGCCTCCGGGAATCGCCGCCGGCGCACGGCCTTCCTCTGTTTCACGGGCGTCCGTCAAGGGGAAGAAGAAGGAGGCGGGAGGAGAGAGAGTGATGGTGTGGGACCCGGCTATAAGTGATTCAGCCATCGGGCCCGCACGGTTTATGTGGAGGCGTACTTCAGCATATACGTTTTCTGTTTATGAAAGCGTAATCTGTGGCGGCCTCAGACATAAATACGTTTTCACTGCTCCAAAAGCGTTTTTTTTTCTGAAGACGCTTTATATTACTCAGCTGGCGCCGAAACTCTTATAATGCGGACGTTCGCCAGTTAGCAGCAGAAATGGACATGCTTTTGTTTGTTTTCTGCCTAACGAATGAACGGCCGTAACTTTTCAACCGCAACTCCTAATCAGGTGATTCCAAAGCCCACGCTCTCTCTTCGTCGAGCCCGTTCCGATGGTACCACTTTCATAAGGTTTACATATTCTAAAAAATGCCCAGTTTGCCCCTGCCCTCTATTCAGCCCCTCCGAGAGAGAATCTTCTCCGGCGAATTTTTCCGTGAGGTGATCGCACTTCTCTCCGGTGAATCCATCGACCCCCAGGCAAGCCGACCATCTGATATATGCTCTAAAGCATTGCTCTGTGTTATTCTTGCTTGTTCAAATTGATGAATATGCCTGTGCTAGAAATAATTAAACTCCTGCTAATTTGAACTTGCTATTTACATTACCTGCTAATGCTCATTATATTATCGCACTAGTGACTCGTAGGTGACATCATGGAGATAGGTTGTTATGTTTCCATCATACATTACTATTGTTATTGCAATGATTAAGAATGTGACTTAATAATGACAACCTCCACCGTCGGCTGGATCGAGTCATAGTGCCAACGAACCGAGCTCATCCGTGTAGCCACATGTGCCTTTATGGGAAGGCCCTAGCTTGGTCTATTGTCGTGCCTCTTATCGGTACCACCAAAGAGGGGGGATTATGCGTGCGTGCTACCCTGGCCCAGTAGGCTTTGATAATCCTGTGAGCCCAGTTTGGTTTATGTGCACAGGTCCCCGTTTGGGACAGTTTAGTTTGGCCACGACGGTGGCAGGTGTCAGGAGTGAAACAGGGGCCACCCAGGACGTGACCCGGGAAGGGTATGATTGTCGGTGGGGCCGTAAGAGTGCCAGGCAATAGACAAGTTCTGTTGGAGCAGCACCGGTCCACCCGAATGGGAGCATGAGGCCAGGAGCTCCTTGTGTGGGTAATGTGCGCAACCTCTGCAGAGCGTAAATCTATTCGAATAGCCGCTTCCTCGGTCATGGACACCGTTCGTACTAGGTCACACTATTTGGTCTGTGTCGAGTCTGGAGGAACAAACCATATGATGTTAATAATGAACCAGAGAATGGTAAGATTTGTCAGACTTATAGTGCAGATGCAGGGACATCGGATGATGTCAGGTATATGGGATGTTAGCCATATGATGGCTATGAGATGAGCGGTTGGATGACCGAAAAGTTTGGATCGGATTTGGATCGTGAGAATATTCGGAGTATGGATTATTTACTTGATATGCTTTACTGTATTTACTCCAGTAGTTATCACACTAGATAATCCTGCTATGACATGATGATTAATGCTGCTAGATGATTAATCTTGCAAGATAATCCTGCCATAATGAGATAGTTAATATAGTTAAGATAACATGTGCATGCTTGAATGCCATGGATTGCTTTGCTTGGTGTATATGTTGGTTTGGTTTGCTTGTGAGTACATTCAAAAGTACTCAGCGGCCTTCAATGTGGCCAGGTTCACCTAAGGATCCGACGTCCACTAGCGAGGAGCCGGAGCGTTCGCGGGCTAGAAGAGTAACCCAGTCAGATCCCTATGGTTGGAGCCGCACCAAGACCATGCTGCCTTAGATAGAGCTTTTTCGCTGCCATCACCCTTGTAATATATCCTGTAAGACTTATATATCCATTAATAGAAATGCCTGTGTTCATGATACTTGTTGTAAATGCGCATGCCAGAGTGATTTCCTGGGCTGGTGTGTGCGGCGACCGTCTGGCTACAGTGGTAATCAGGCGGGGCATCACAACGGATGGTATCAGAGCCAGGCTGACTGTAGGTTACCCTAGCCGGATTTCATTGCCTCTTGAACAGTAGAAAGCCCATATGGATTTCAGCCATCTTTGCCAAACCGGCACAACTACTATTGATCAAAAGGCAATCCCATAGGTTTTTGGCTCCATCAGACCCCAACTCTCGTGGCCTTTGTCTCCGGTGTGAAATGTTCGCACCAGGCAACGACCCGTGAGCCCTTAACCCCTAGGTAAACCAGATATCCCTACCTTGCTTGCTAACCATGGAATTTCTCTCCTTAAATCCAGTTTCCTTTGGGAAACGCTTATAAATTCCATCTTTTCTCGACAACCCCAGGATCGTTGACTAAGCTACCTTGGCTATGGTCGTCCGTCGAGGTTAATGTTCCCTAAGGAAGTAGTAGGAGCTTGACACCAATTGCTACCAGGAGCATTGTGTGGATTTGCTTCTAAGTCCTTAGAGGTGCATCGAGTGCGCTAGGCTAGTTATACTGGTGAATCTTTGGCCACGTGTGTAAGGTCCACAAAACTTGAGCCTTATTTGCTCTGTAGTATTCTTTTTGGGTTTTTCGCAGTTCCTGCTTCTCTTGTCGATTCCGTTCTCTTGCTCCGACTGGATCCATCTGCAAGAACTGCCAAAGAAGATCAACACACAACTTGGATAATACCCAATAATCCAAATCCAGTAAGAGTCAAGCCAAGTCAACTGCCCGATATTCAGAACAACAACATCGGATCTATCAAGAACAAGGAATGGGTCAGAAGCAGAATCTGAGTGCAACCGACAAGGCTAGACTATACCTGAGAGAGTTGGCCTCAGAGCAAATCATACCTAAGGAATAGTCAGAAGAGCTATCAAGTAGGGACAAAGGATTCCGTCCTCAACACAAGGACTATTTACGTCAGACGGGTGAACCTTGAGTCTTTTTTTTCATTGGACTCAAGAATCATTTATTACCCACCGAAGACATATTTCAAGAATGTGAACGTGCCGAGAGCAACAACAAAACTCCGGTATGTTGGTACAAATTTCAAAGCATATTTTGGAATTCACCAGTGCATATACAAAATTTTCTGGGCAAAGGGAACAAGGCCTGCGAGAAATATGGATGAGTTCATGGCTGCCCAGAATCAATGAGAATGTCAAGTGCCTGGAAGTTCAGCCAAACCAAATGGAATTCTTCATCAACTGCTTACTACCAGCAATATCTGGTATCCCGGATTTAGTAGCAACATGAAGTCTGCATCAGTTGTGTAACCTTTATAGCAGCAATGAGCAGACCAGCAGGAGGACTAGCAGTATGCATGACCAACAGGATATCTTCAGACAGGGTATGGCCTATACCAAGTTTTGGCTTCACTATGGGTAAATTTTGGATACTCCGGAAGTAAGCCAGAACTGGCCATAGGACCGACTGTGTATCACAGTGCAAGGCTTTTGGTATGAGGAACCCAGCCTTCCTCCGCAAGTTATTGGAAGAGCTTATGACCCAAGACTCTCAATCTTCCTCGCTACGTCACTAGGAGGAAAATCCTCTGGGATACGACAATCCCATCTTCCTCAGCCCGCTACCGTGGAAAGCTTCCAACATAAGGTACCCGACCTTCCCCGGTAAGCAACCTGAGGGGTAACTTCTTGGGTACGATATCCAGCCTTTTTCGGCACGCTACCTTGGCAGAAGCTTCAGGAATTCAGCCTTCTTCAACACGTCATCATGCCCACAACAAGCTTGTAAGAAGCACGAACTAGTCCGGATACACGTCCGCCTCAGAGCTCAATTGGTTATAAAAGGATTTATCCTACACTTGTGTATGCTGTGAGCATGCAGTCTAGTGGATCAGTTCATGCAAACCACTCATACACGGGAATGACTGTGCTCAGAGAAACGTCGGCCCCATACATCAAAGAAGGATGTGAACAAAACAATCCCTACCAGATATGCAAGAGTAAGTTATGATACGACCAAGGAGCCGTGTTGGCAGGTCACGACAGGTCCATCAAAGAACTTCTCAAGAACAAAGAAGTTTTGGATGAACAGTCTCCGCAACGGTCAATAAAATGAAATTTGACAAGGAGATATTGCCAACCCTTGTCAGACTCTTGCATATACGGCCGCAACAATGCAGCAAGCAGGTTGTACTCCTCATGAGCATGGGCCATCAACCAAGTTAAAAGGCTATGCTCCATAAGACACGCCGAATGATAGCCAAACTGTGTTCAGCTCGGTGATCATACCAAGGACTGCAAAGGATATATATGACAGAGCTACCCCAGCGATCGACAGAGTTTGACTGTCTATATGAAAACAAGGTGATACGGAAATAATCATTCAATCCTGAAAGTAACGCAGAAATATGGTATGGGACATGGGGAATCACTTGTTATGATACATCCCGTGTCAGCTCAGACCTCTAGATGCACCAGCTAGCTCCAGGTCATGGAAACCAAGCTATTTATCGATACTACCCGCTACCCGAGAAGGATTCAAGGTAGATATGTTTAAAGACAACACCTGAGCCATCAGAAGAGACCGTTAAAAGGCCAGTGAACCAACAAAGACAGGACAGCTGATGGATCCAAGTCGCACGCAGGTAAGTCCCCTTCACCGGGAGGTAAGCCCGGAAATCTCGAGGACGAGATTTTCTTAAGGGGGGTAGGTTTGTAACACCCTGGTTTTCGCTCCCCGATTTTTCCTTCGCGGGATTTGACTCCCGTCTTTTTTTCGATGTTATTGGATTTTCTCTCGCTCTTAGGTATATGAAGATGGTCATTTAGCCTTGCCTTTCCTATTCAATTTTGGATTCTCTCCAGTCCAACCCTGTCACCCAAAATATATTCTCAGGATTTTGCCGCCGAAACCCTACTTTCCGAGTTACCGGAAGGGAAAACCTAATTCCTTTTGTTACAAAGGAACCCCAATTTCCTTTGATCTGTTGCCTCCCAAACTTTTTCCAGTGATCATCCCACATCTGTAAACCCTGGATATGTAAAAATATTGCCAAGTCATTTGCAATATTTTTCATTTAAAATTAATTCCTTTTTCTGCCAGTTAAAGGAATTAAATCCAGGAAAATATCTATCCATCTCAAAAGTTCATGAAAACTTGTGGTGATATTCTTTGTGATCATATTGAGCTCCCATAAAAATATTGGCCATAATTAAATAAGGGAAATTGCCTTTTCTTATTTAAAGCCAATATTGCATTTTGGGCACTTTCCAAAGGAGCTACCATTTTGATAGCTAGGAAAAATCCCAAATAATTTGTGGAGCTTCTCCTATCCATATCCTCACCATTTCCATCAAGAACCCAAGTTCTACAGTTCAAAGTTTGAGTGCATCATCCAGTTCTTGTTCCTGGACCTATGTTGAGGTTGTGAAGTAACTATATTTTATATTGCTCCAAAATTCTTGAAATTAATCCAGGACCTCAAATTCCCTATATGATGTGAGCATGAAAAATTCATATCATTTAATTAGCCAATTTCTCCCAAAAATTCCATCTAGCTTCTGTCCAGCACGAAGCTTTGTGAAGGAAGTACCCCTTTGGTATGTCCAACTGAGCTGAAATTTTTCCAGTATTTCCATGCATCTAAATAACTCCTCTACACAAAATTTCAGCCCAATCCATTCATCCATCTGAGCACAACTTCAAAATCCATTTTCTGGACCAGATTTTGCATTACAAAGGAGGTGTATGCAAACCAGGTCCAAATGGCCTCTAATTTTGCCAGCACCTACTCCTTCCTACCACATTTCATTGTGAAAAAGATCCATCTCCTCTCCTTCATCCATTTCTCCAGTAAAGTCAACCCAAGCTTGCTGTTAGAATCAATTTCGTGTCAAGTTTCTCACCTCTCAGCCTCCCAGTGGATTCCAGCCACTCATAGCATCTATCCAATCTTTGAGTCACACAAGGGACAAAGTTTTGAAGCCAGACGCAGGCCAGAGCGTGTGGTGGCCATGGTGACCACGCAATGAGCATCCAGAAACTGCGCTTTGAGCTCGGCCGGCTCCGTGCGGTCACTTCCGGCCGGCCGTGGCTTGTCCCAGCGTGTCCATCGTCTCCGCATCGCCCACGTACCCCCTCTCCCATAGTTTCCCCCTCCTCCTTCATCCTCCTCACGCCACGGAGAGCTCTGCCGTACTATGCACCCATGACCATCGCCGTTTCCTCTCTGTCTTCTTCCTCCTCGATCCTTCCAGTAGCTCCACCTGGCCTCCACCGTCCGCCCGAGACCCTTCCCGACGCCGCAACCGGCTAGCCATGTCCTCCCCGAGCTCCAGTGCGCGGGTAAGAAGGCCATGGCGGCCGAGCTTATCCGGCGAGCTCACTCGGCTATAAATAGCCATTCCCCCGAGCCTCCCCGAGCAGCACCCATACCCACGACCTCCTCCCCTACCTCCCAGCTCCCTCTCTGCCTTCTCAATCAAGCTCGAAGAGCTCTCTGGCCCCTTCCATGGCCGAAGCCTTGCCGCCGGCCCCGTCTGAAATCCGAGCCTCCTGAGCTCTCCCTCTCCACCCCACTACTACTAGAGATCTCCACCACCACCCCGAAGCCTCCCCGACACCTGACTCCTCTTATCCTCGGCTGGGCCGAGCTCCCAACATGCCCGAAGCCGCCGTCCGCCCGGCCCGACGCTGCCATCCCTCGTGTCGTCCCCAGGGTTCGTGGATGGGATGGATGGACGCGCCGCATCCTACCGAGCTCGCCGGTACCCGGAACGCCGGAAATGGTGACCCGTGCCGCCGGGAATCGCCGCCGGTGCATGGCCTTCCTCTGTTCCACGGGCGTCCGTCGAGGGGAAGAAGAAGGAGGCGGGAGGAGAGAGAGAGATGGTGTGCGACCCGGCTGTAAGTGACTCAGCCGTCAGGCCCGCACGGTTTAAGTGGAGGCATACTTCAGCAGATACGTTTTCTGTTTATGAAAGCGTAATCTATGGCAGCCTCAAACATAAATACGTTTTCACTGCTCCGAAAGCGTATTTTTTCTGAAGACGCTTTCTATTACTCAGCCAGCGCCGAAACCCTTATAATGCGGACGTTCGCCAATTAGCAGCAAAAATGGACATGCTTTTGTTTGTTTTCTGCCTAACGAATGAACGGCCATAACTTTTCAACCGCAACTCCGAATCAGGTGATTCCAAAGCCCACGCTCTCTGTTCGTCAAGCCCGTTTCGATGGTAGCACTTTCATAAGGTTTACACATTCTAAAAATGCCCAGTTTGCCCCTGCCCTCTATTCAGCCCCTTCGAGAAAGAATCTTCTCCGGCGAATTTTTCCGCGAGGTGATCGCACTTCTCTCCGGTGAATCCATCGACCCCCAGGCAAGCCAACCATCTGATATATGCTCTAAAGCATTGCTCTGTGTTATTCTTGCGTGTTCAAATTAATGAATATGCTTGTGCTAGAAATAATTAAACTCCTGCTAGTTTGAACTTCCTATTTACATTACCTGCTAATGCTCATTATATTATTGCACTAGTGACTCGTAGGTGACATCATGGAGATAAGTTGTTATGTTTCCATCGTACATTACTATTGTTATTGCAATGATTAAGAATGTGACTTAATAATGACAACCTCCTCCGTCGGCTGGATCGAGTCATAGTGCCACCGAACCGAGCTCATCAGTGCAGCCACATTTGCCTTTATGGCAAGGCCCTAGCTTGGTCTATTGTCGTGCCTCTTATCGGTACCACCAAAGAGGGGGGATTATGCGTGCGTGCTACCCTGGCCCGGTAGGCGGCGATAATCCTGCGAGCCCAGTTTGGTTTATGTGCACAGGTCCCCGTTGGGACAGTTTAGTTTGGCCACGACGGTGGCAGGTGTCAGGAGTGACACAGGGGCCACCCAGGACGTGACCCGGGAAGGGTATGATTGTCGGTGGGGCCGTAAGAGTGCCAGGGAATAGACAAGTTCTGTTGGAGCAGCACCGGTCCACCCGAATGGGAGCATGAGGCCAGGAGCTCCATAGTGTGGATAAAGTGTGCAACCTCTGCAGAGTGTAAATCTATTCGAATAGCCGCGTCCTCGGTCATGGACACCGTTCGTTCTAGGTCACACTATTTGGTCTATGTCGAGTCTGGAGGAACAAACCATATGATGTTAATAATGAACCAGAGAATGGTAAGATTTGTCAGACTTATAGTGCAGATGCAGGGACATCGGATGATGTCAGGTATATGGGATGTTAGCCATACGATGGCTATGAGATGAGCGGTTGGATGACCGCAAAGTTTGGATCGGATTTGGATCGTGAGAATATTCGGAGTATGGATTATTTACTTGATATGCTTTACTGTATTTACTCCAGTAGTTATCACGCTAGATAATCCTGCTATGACATGATGATTAATGCTGCTAGATGATTAATCTTGCAAGATAATCCTGCCATAATGAGATAGTTAATATAGTTAAGATAACATGTGCATGCTTGAATGCCATGGATTGCTTTGCTTGGTGTATATGTTGGTTTTGTTTGCTTGCGAGTACATTCAAAAGTACTCAACGGCCTTCAATGTGGCCAGGTTCACCTAAGGATCCGACGTCCACTAGCGAGGAGCCAGAGCGTTCACAGGCTAGAAGAGTAACCCAGTCTAATCCCTGTGGATTGGAGCCGCACCAAGACCACGCTGCCTTAGATAGAGCTTTTTCGCTGCCATCACCCTTGTAATATATCCTGTAAGACTTATATATCCATTAATAGAAATGCCTGTGTTCATGATACTTGTTGTAAATGCGCATGCCAGAGTGATTTCCTGGGCTAGTGTGTGCGGCGACCGTCTGGCTACAGTGGTAATCAGGCGGGGCCTCAAATGCAGGAGAACAAAGTCATTTTGTCACCATACCTTGGATGAAGGTTCCAGACAAGTTTTTAGTTATCCCGAATAAAAGCTTTGATGAGTGCAGGGTCGAGTGCAGCAGCAACTACTCATGCACGGCTTACGCTTACACCAACTGTACCAACAATGCTACTATGGCCGACCAGTCAAGGTGCCTGGTTTGGACAGGGAATCTTGTCGACGCGAGGAAATATAGGATGACTGGCGAGAACCTGTATCACCGGCTTGCCGCATCTCCAGGTATGCACCCACTACTGCAGGAATGCCTAGCAGTGGCGGGTGGGAAAAGTCCAGCAGTGGCGGGCAAGGCTCTCAGGGCCGCTCGCCACCGAACTCCCTCCACTGTTAGACCATGAGCAGTGGCGGGCTCTACGTCGTGCCCGCCACAGCACTCCGTGTTGCCCGCCACAGGAATTTCGCGCTGCTGTGGCGGTCCTTTTCTACTGCTCGCCACTGCTATTGTTGCATGCCGACATGATTGAATTACAGCATATTGCACCTGGATCATATCATTAGATTGCATTTGATACATAAATTTTGGTTTGAACCTTGATCCACAGATTCGCACCACATTACAATGATTTCATATTAATGAAAAGTACTAGTTATAAAATATAACCAGTGCATTACAATAATTAATAAGCATACATATGTCGCGTTCATCACATAATTAATGGTTTTACGAGTTTTTTTGAGTGAAATGAGTGTTGGCAGATGTTCAACACGCAGACCATTAGTAGAAGCCGCACATACTACATGAATTAGTACTTGATGGAATGAACGGGGACCAACGGGCCGCTTGCTCTGGAATTGGAGATTTGGCCTCTCGAAGAGCCCATTGCACAACCTCAGCGGGCGTGGGTATGGAGTTGGACTCATACCCGGCCAGATCCTCAGCCTCTCATCCGGGGACGCCTCCGCAAGGATGCACACTGCGAGGTCAGTGAACCGCCGCTCTGCAATCTTCTCAATCGCTGTAAAAGAACAATGGGCCATTGGAACACTTTTGACCCAAGCTAACATCGCCTCCTTGAGGCGCTCTGCCCGATACTTTTCTCGTGTCCATAAATAGTGTTTCTCCATGTCCGCTGCAGAGACCCCCTCCCACAAATCTTCTGGCGGTCCCATCTGTTATTTTTAGTAGACAATAACATTCAAAATATATACATATAGAAAAGATCACAAGGTTAATATATAAACATATGACACTCGTACATATAAAGTAGAGATCATAAGGTAACAATCATTGTGTCATGACATAGTTTAATGTTTTTCACGGTTTACTAGACTAGAAAGGAGCATGTATATCACCATGTTGATGTGTCATTCTCATGTCTCGTTCTTCTTGACTCTCTGCCCCGCAGTAGAACATCCCCTCATCCCTCACTACATGGCGATTGATGATATTCGCGAGCACTCTCTGAAGGCGCTCGTGCTCTGTCCAAAAGTTAGCTAGCTTAACTTCCTTCTCATTCTCTTCGGACAATTTCTGCAACATTGAATCACTTCTTAACAATGGTCCTGTGCGCACATAGTCATCCATCAAGACCATGGCATAGTAGCCAGACATGTGCATGGTTTTGCCTTTCGGTTGTTGCCGGCAACAAAAGTTAGTGTTAAATTTGTACTGCGAATGCGACATGTTCTTACGGTCGGACTTATGACACATAAGAAGAGCAGCATTGAGAACTTTCTTCAGATCGGTCCACGGCTTCTTAGGGTCTCTCCTGGAATCAAAGAAATAAGCTCGGCCGTCCCGGGGCATCAGTGCGATGACGATCCAGTGTTCATTGCTACGCAAAACAATTGAACAACGCAACATTACTGAGATTGACATCAAAGTACCCAGGTGTATAGTGCAAGCAAAAAGAAATGAACTTACGTTTCAAAGTAAGGCACGATAAAGTTGTGCTTGGTCCGACGACTACGAAGAATGGTCTTGTGGAGGTAATCCGTCATAAGACGTTGGCCTTTATCAGAATCCACATTGGCCCAATGCATGAGATACGGATCAAGGAAGCCATCTTCCTCATTCTGGAGTAATGGATTTGTAGCATGCCAGAGCGACCAAAGCCTCATTAAAGACAGCTTGATTACGTCCACATAGAAATATTGTCGTTGACCACACTCTCAAATCCAAGATATATTTTATCAGCAGGGTACTCGTCGACAAATCCAAGGCCCTCTATAAAATTGGTGGTGTAATACATCTCACCCTTTCCTGACCTAGCTACTATGTCTTTGTGTAGAAGCTGAATTTCAACGCTTAGTGCACTCAACTTGTGTTGTGACAACATCGGTTCACCGGGCTTAAACATTTGCATGAAGCACCGACTGACAAAAACATTCACCACATCTTCTCCTGGTGCCTTACTGGTGGTAGGTTCATTGGCTGATTTCTTCTTTCGCTTTCTGCCCTTTTTATGACGCTGAGCTGAGGGGTCCATGGAAGATGGTTCTCCGGAATGCATTTGTTGGGTTTGCTAAAATTTAGTATGCAATTATGAGTCATGATGCATAAAAAATGAAAGAAAAATTCGACATGGCCTTTGCTAACAAGAGGACATAACGAGTGCAAGAAATTCGGCGAAACAGAAATGAATCGACGTTATGCCAAAAAATTGGCACTCATGTCGATACCTGCCAATATAAGCCAACGATACTACAATGGATCCTAGTTAAAAAATGAAAGAAAAATTCGACATGACCTTTGCTAACAAGAGGACATAACGAGTGCAAGAAATTCGGCGAAACGGAAATGAATATACGTTTCGCCAAAACATTGGCACTCATGTCGATACTTGCCAATATAAGACAACGATACTACAATGGATCCTAGTTAAAAAATGAAAGAAAAATTCGACATGACCTTTGCTAACAAGAGGACATAAAGAGTGCAAGAAATTTGGTGAAACGGAAATGAATCGACGTTTCGCCAAAACATTGGCACTCATGTCGATACCTGCCAATATAAGCCAACGATACTACAATGGATCCTAGTTAAAAAATGAAAGAAAAATTCAACATGACCTTTGCTAACAAGGGGACATAACGAGTGCAAGAAATTCAGCGAAACAGAAATGAATCGACGTTTCGCCAAAACATTGTCACTCATGTCGATACCTGCCAATATAAGCCAACGATACTACAATGGATCCTAGTTAAAAAATGAAAGAAAAATTCGACATGACCACACTAGAAGGGTTCGTACGCATAAACTTACCAAATATTTCTAAACTACTAGTATATATTTACACTAAACACAGATCTGACCATCATACAAAATAACACTAAAAACATTGGCATGTATTTCTAAACTACTAATATTTACATTATGCACAAATCTGAAAATGCATACCGGAGAGGTGGAACGCTTGGAGTTCGAATGCAGCCCGAGGTCTTCGATGTTCGCGGGGGAGGGGGACACGGCCGCATGGCTAGCCATCGGAGTGGAGCTCGGCGGTGGCGGTGGCGGTGGCGATGAGATGCCTCCTACGGTGTTGGAGGATGAGGCCATGCCCACCCGCGGCAGCGCGAGGAGGGGCGCGGCGGCGAGGGCGAGGGGCGCGCGCGGCGGCGAGGGCGAGGGGCGTCGACGAGGGGCGCGCGGCGAGGAGCGACGGAACTGAGGGGCGCAGCGGCGACTCGGGCGAGATTTGAGGGGGGAAGAGACGGCACGCGGGAAGAAATGACCAGTTTTGGCGAGTGGGGGGGGGAACAGTTGTTCGTGTGAAAATTGAACCGCCAGCGTAGTGGAATTACGAGTGGCGGGCGGGGTATAGGGCCCGCCACACGTATGGCAAGAAGCAGTGGTGGTCTGTACCAGGAAGCCACCACTGCTAAAATTACCTCCTGCCCCCGCCCCCCGACAAAAGTTACGGCGATTTTAGCTGTGGCGGGGCTATAGACTTGCCCGCCACAACTGATAGAAAGAGCAGTGGCGGCTGCCGTCAGCCGCCCGCCGCTGCCGTGTTTCATCACGGGATAAGATTTGGAATGGTTCACCTGTGGCGGGCGAGAGAACTCACTCGCCACTGCAACTCATGTAGCTGTGGCGGGCCGATTTTGCTACCCGCCACTACTCGCTTTCAAAAATATCTGTGGCGGGTGCGCCGCCGTGCCCGCCACTAATTTGTGATCTCCTATAAGCCCTTTCCCAGTAGTGACCCCTTTGTTCTAGCCTTATGCTATCACTGAGTTTAATGTGCAGTTTGCGTTCAAATAGTCTAGCATATGTAGAATCTGTAGATCTGTAACCAATATATGCGATCATAATGCAACATTAAACCTCAACTTAATTACCATACACCTAGCAATAACTTTGGAGGGGTTATTGGTAGTACGGTTGTTCGATCCATGGATCAGTATTGGTATCAGGTGCAAGTAAATTTCATACTCTCCGAAGTAATGCTTGCTGAACTATTTTTTCTTAAGATGCATTAAATTGTTACATAATGCCTTTTGCAGTTCAAGAGAATAGCAAATTGGTAAAAACTATACTTCCGACTATAGCAGTTCTGCTCATACCAAGGTTTTGGTCACCGAATGGGGCATTTTTACCAGGGGGACCGGTAAACGTGGTTACCATGGTTACCACGAAATTTTGAACAAAATTTATAATTGAATTTTGAATTCAAATTCTTTCAAAATAGATATAGATAGCACTTGAACTTATATTTATCATAAAAAAAGTTGTAGCTCAGTGAAACGTTGTCTACACGAGTGCTGTGAGGTGCTGCCATACTTTACTATACATTGAGCGTTTGAATTCAACAAATTCAAAAAATTCAAATTTTTTTGCTCGAAATGCCCATTTAACGAGGGGGTCCGAAATATGTGGTAACCATGGTTAATCTCGAAATTTCGAGCGGTAACCAAAACCTTGGCTGATACTCATTTGCATAGCCCTTGTCAAGATGTGTAAATACAAAGGTAAAATAAATGAGGGTCCTTGTTTTTAAAATTAGAATTTATTGTCTAATTTTACTGACAAACTTTTGATCTTTAGCAACCAAACGACAAAACAAGGAAAACCAAAAGAGACTGATGCTAGGATACATAAGCTCTTCCAATGAGATTGGAGACGAAAATGAAAATTTCCATTTGTTAGCTTTGAAGATATCCTCATGGCAATGGATAATTTTTCTGACTCGAAACAAATTGGAAAAGGGGGCTTTGGCAAAGTTTACAAGGTAAGAATAAGCATGGTGTCGGTAGTCACAGTAGCACATGCTTTCTTTTGTATGATCAACTGCATTCGTGTAAAACAATTTCTTTCATCATTTCACAATTCAGGATGATTCAATCATGTAGGGAATGCTGGAAGGTGTCAAGGAAGTTGCTATCAAAAGGCTTAGCATGGGTTCTCAGCAAGGGATAGAGGAGTTTAAAAATGAAATAGTTTTAATTGCGAAATTGCAGCACAGAAACCTAGTTAGACTTCTTGGTTGTTGCATGCATGGAGATGAGAGGTTGCTTATTTACGAATACCTACCTAACAAAAGCTTGGACTCCTTTCTTTTTGGTGTGTTATGACCTCTGTACATATTACAAATTTCTGAACTAAAGGATATCCCTGATGACTAATCAATTATTTCGTTTTACTATTCATATTTGAAGATGCGACAAGACAAAATGTGCTTGATTGGGCCACACGCATCAAGATAATTAAAGGGGTAGCGAGAGGCCTTCTTTACCTCCACCAAGATTCGAGATTAACTATAATTCACAGAGATCTCAAATCAAGGAACATCTTGTTGGATTTAGAAATGACTCCTAAAATATCTGATTTTGGTATGGCGAGGATCTTTGGAGGAAACCAACAACAAGAAAGTATTACCCGGGTTGTTGGGACATAGTAAGTAATTAGTGCACCAACACTTGTCAAGAAGTATAGTTTTTACTTTCCAATTTAACTCAAATTTCTGCATTTCTTACTGTTGAATTATTTAAACAGTGGTTACATGTCACCTGAATATGTGATGGGAGGTGCCTTTTCTGTAAAATCCGACACCTACAGCTTTGGTGTTCTTCTCATGGAGATTGTAAGTGGCTTGAAGATCACCTCACCGCAACTCGTAATGAACTGTGCCAGCCTTACAGCTTATGTTAGTATAGTGAAAGGTCCAAACGTTTTATGGCTAAAACAAAACATAGTAAGTTGATTGCAAGTTTTATTGGCTCAGGCATGGAGATTATGGGAAGATGGAACAGCAACAGAACTTGCGCAATCTTCGGTTATTGAGACTTGTCCACTTCAAGAAGTTCTACGGTGTATTCATGTTGGTCTCCTGTGCGTTCAAAATCACCCAGATGATAGGCCATCTATGTCATCAGTGATT
Source organism: Elymus sibiricus (assembly GCA_039707655.1). NCBI lineage: Eukaryota > Viridiplantae > Streptophyta > Magnoliopsida > Poales > Poaceae > Elymus > Elymus sibiricus. The sequence goes on from CM077666.1 coordinate 471,001,590, forward strand.
TCATGTTAGAGAATGAAAGTGCGTTGCTTCCAACCCCAAAGCAGCCTGCATATTTTGCTATACAGGATTTTGAAACTGAACAATCAAGGGAAAACATGAGAAATTCTATGAATGCCATAAGCATCACAACACTAGAGGGCCGTTAGATGTTTAAGATCAATTTTTGTAACGTGTGAAAGCTTGAGTATAGGCAGTTGTATACTTTATGATCTACACAATGTGGAATGTGATTTTTAGTATGTTTTTGTCATGTCCTGGAAATGGTTGTGAATTGAGAGTCTTCTATATCAAACAAAGATTTCCTTCATTGTTTGATGTTGGGCGGGTCGAAGCTTGGAAGAGCCCAGTGACCCATCCACTGGAGACTTTTCTTTTAGCCTTGACCCCAGTTTGAACCTGATCATTTGGCGCGGAACCAGGCCCTACTGCCGCATCGCTATGCTCAATGGGGGAGGATCGGTGGAGGGTGAGATATACCAGAACACCATCTTTTACAAAGCGATTGTTGGCACAGGGGATGGGCTCTATTATAAATTTAATGTCTCTGATGGCTCACCATATGCACGTCTTACGTTCGACCACTTGGGCGTCCTGAGGACTCTTAGCTAGAACAACCGCTCTTCATTGACGACCGTCTTCGAGCGTCCTGCTAGCAGTTACGACCACTACGCCTCGTGCGGCATGTTTGGCTATTCTGACTCCACCGGAGCTGTTCTGACATGTCATTGCCTCGATGGATTTAAAAAAGATGGTCTTAACTTTTTGGACGAATGGAAAAGAACAAAGGCTCTTAAATGCAGAGATCGTAGTCATTTTTGACCTTACAGAGGATGAAGGCTCCTGACAAGTTTTTACATGTCCTCAATAGAAGCTTTGACGAATGCGCGACGGAGTGCAGCAACAATTGCTCGTGTACAACCTACACCTATACCAACTGGAGTAGTAACGCTGCTATGGTCGACCAGTCAAGATGCTTGCTTTGGACAGGGGAGCTTGTCGATATGGAGAAGTATAACAACAATGGCGAGAACCTGTACATTCGGCTTGCCGACTCTCCTGGTATGCACCAGAACCGCTCCATTCTAACCTTCTGTTATCAAGGCACTTGAATTTATCAAATCAACACTAACACCAAATGATTTTTTGCGTCTAATTTCTTTAACATAATGAGTAGATCTATAACTATTCTATATGAGCATAATGCAACATTAATCCTCAATTCACCATAAGCCTATCAGTAACTCTACAGGGTTTACCGGTAACATGTTTATTCAGTCCATGGATAACTCATCGTACTATAAAATGTATTTTTTCTTGAGTGATGTGCTAAATTTATACATGATCCATTTTGCAGTTCGAAAGAATAGCAAATTGGAAAAGATTGTACTCCCAACCATGTCATGTGTGTTCAAAATTCCAGATCAATTTGTGAGTGTTAACATCAATGTTTTTATCTTAAGCAAGCAAACAGCTGAAGAAGAAAATCCACAAGGAACCAATGCTAGGATAGCTCGTCCGATGAAATTGGAGGTGAACATGTGGAGTTTCCATTTGTTAGCTTCGAAGATATTGAGGTGAACATGTGGAGTTTCCATTTGTTAGCTTCGAAGATATTGCCACTGCAGCAGATAATTTCTCTGACTCTAAACAAATTAGGAGTTGAGGCTTTGGCAAAGTTTACAAGGTAGGAGAAAATTTTGCATCCACAATTATACTAGTACGTTCTCTGTTTTTTTAATTATCTGTGGAAAGAATTGCTTTCATTTCTTCAGAAATAAGGATGATGCAATCATGCTGGGAATGCTGCAAGGTGGCAATGAAGTTGCTATCAACAGACTTAGTAAGAGTTCTGGGCAAGGGACAGAGGAGTTTAAAAATGAGATAATTCTAATTGCCAAATTGTAGCACATGGACCTTGTTAGACTTCTCGGTTGTTGTACTTATGGAGATGAGATGTTACTTATCTATGAATACTTACCAAACAAAAGGTTGGATGCCTTCCTTTTTGGTATGTTCAGGCCTATAATACATTTACACACTACTGCAGGATGCTGCTAACGTGACACGTCAATCAGAGATCCTTCGACCAAACTGTGCGTGATGCATGAATCGCAAACGGTATCGTCATTAAACTGTCACCAATAAGACGAACTGTGTGCGATGGCGGAGACATCAAGCATGATTCAGATTAGAGACACGTGTGCGATACGTGGCATACAATTGATCCATATGAACTGATTGCGATGAGCCAGAACAACGGAAACGGTCAGCCAGATCAAGGTGTGTGCGATATACGACATACAGTTTACTCGGATGAACTGTTTGTGATTAGCCAACACAACAGAAACGGTTAGCCAGATCAAGGTGTGTGCGATAGACGGCATACGGTTAACTCGGATGAACTGTTTGCAATGAGCCAAAACAACAGAAACGGTTCAACTTAACAAGATGTGTGTGATATGCGGCAAACAGGTCAGTAATCAGAAATGTGTGGGAAGACCGATAACAACACAGACGATTCCTGCTAATAAGTTGTGTGTGTTGTGGGCAAACGGTTGCTGGTATACAATTGTCAGTGATTGATGTTTAATTTGGTTCCCTAGTTTAGCCCGTGGGCGATGTGATATTCTCTGTCTGCACAACATCTATGCTCTGTCTACAGAACAACAACATATATACTTATAAGGACATGATTGCATAACCAAATTAAACATCAAATTACGTTATATCACAAATACCAGAAATATTGCAAGGTTCAAATTCCAGCATTACAAGGGCCAAATTCAAAGATTACATGGTTCAAATTGTTCCTACAAATCAAATTCATCTTCTTCAGAATCTGAGCCATGCACTATTTCTGCAAATGGATCACTCACTGAGAAGTCATATATCGGTTTGATCTAGTGACTTCCGAATAATCTGTCATTTGTGGTTCCAAACTGAAATTCAGCTTCCGCAGAGCCTTTTCCATTCAGTAGTAGACGCCTGCGCTGATCAGCGAACCATTCACTTCTGCGCACTAAATATAGGGCAAACCTCATTACCTTGAGCACGCTTGCTCTCTGAACAAAGAACCTGGCGAATTTAATCTCTGGTCTGGTACCTCGGTACTCGTTCAATGTAATTTCTGTGAGATGAAGATGAAGGCATTCAATGGGATTGTTTTATTGCGCCACATTTTCCACTTTCTGGCCTGCTTTTATCTGCAAACAAAGACAACATATTAGTGCCTGGCTGCAGCTTTGAACACCTTGGGCCTCTTTGCTTTGCAGGATTTCTAAAATACACGAATAGAGTGACATGCTGATACGACTCCAACGTATCTATAATTTTTTATTGTTCCATGCTATTATAATATCAATCTTGGATGTTTTATATGCAATTATATATCATTTTTTGGAACTAACCTATTAACCCAGTGCCCAGTGCCAGTTGCTGTTTTCTGCTTGTTTTTGCCTTTTCCAAAAATCATTATCAAAAAGTGTCCAAACGAGAAAAAACTTTGGATTAATTTTTTCTGGACCAGAAGAGACCCACGAAGCTTCAGGAGAAGACCAGAAGAGCCACGAGGAGGCGACAAGCCTGGAGGGCGCGCCCAGGGGGGTAGGGCGCGCCCCCCAGGCTTGTGGGCCCCTCGTTGCCCCTCCTAACCTAATTCCAGCGCTATAAATTCTAAAATATTCCCAATATACCAGTGAGACAGAAGAGAAAACCTTTCCATTGCTGCAAGCCTCTGTTCTTCTGCGATCCCATCTGGAGGCCTTTTTCGGTATTCTGTCGGAGGGGGAATCGATCACGGAGGGCTTCTTCATCAACCTTGCTGCCCTTTCGATGATGTGTGAGTAGTTTACCACAGACCTACGGGTCCATAGCTAGTAGCTAGATGGCTTCTTCTCTCTCTTTGATCTTCAATACCATGTTCTCCTCGATGATCTTGGAGTTCTATCCGATGTAATCTTCTTTTGCGGTGTGTTTGTTGGGATCCGATGAATTGTGAGTTTATGATCAGATTATTCATGAGAAATATTTGAGTCTTCTCTGAACTCTTTTATGTATGATTATTATAGCTTTGTATTTTTCTCTGATCTATCGATTTGGTTTGGCCTACTAGATTGATTTGTCTTGCAATGGGAGAGGTGCTTTGTGATGGGTTCAATCTTGCGGTGCTGAATCCCAGCGACAAAAGGGGACATGACACGTATTTGTATTGTTGCCATTAAGGATAAAAAGATGGGGTTTAATCATTTTGCTTGAGTTTACTTTGTCTACATCATGTCATCTTGCTTAAGGCGTTACTCTATTTCATACTTAATACCCTAGATGCATGCTGGATAGCGGTCGATGGGTGGACTAATAGTAGTAGATGCAGGCAGGATTTGGTCTACTTGTCTCGGATGTGATGCCTACATACATGATCATTGTCATGAATCCGTCATAATTATTTGCTTTTCTATCAATTGCCCAACAGTAATTTGTTTACCCACGGTATGCTATGTGTTCGAGAGAGAAGCCTCTAGTGAAAACTATGGCCCCCGGGTCTACTTTATCATATATAAAAAACCTAAAAATACCTTGTTGCAATTTATTTACTTTTATTTTAATTAGTATTTTAGTTTATCTATTTATCTCTATAAGATTTAATCCTTGCAAATAACGGCTAAGAGGATTGACAACCCTCTTATTTGTGTTGGGTGCAAGTGTTTGCTCTTGTGTGTGCAGGTGCGCTTAACGGAATTTTGCTTGGTTCTCCTACTGGATTGATAACCTTGGTTCTTAACTGAGGGAAATACTTATCTCTACTGTACTGCATCATCCTCTCCTCTTCGGGGAAATACCAATGCAGACTACAAGTAGCAGGAAGAATTTCTGGCGCCGTTGCCGGGGAGACCTCATCAAAATTACCAAGTACCTTTGCACAAACTGTCATCCACTTGCATTTACTTTATTGGACTTTTATTTGCATTTGCCTCTCGTTTTCTTCTCCCCCACTTCTAAATCTTTTTTTTACAAAAACACAAAAATATTTTTATTTGCTTGTTTGCTAGTTTGCTTGCTTCGTCGCGATGTCTCAAGAAAATACAAAATTGTGTGACTTTTCCAATACTAATAATAATGGTTTTATTAGTACTCCTATTGCTCCTCCCGCCACTAGTGCGAAGTCGTGTGACATTAATGCTGCTTTGCTTAATCTTGTTATGAAAGAATAATTTTCTGGTAGTCCTAATGAAGATGCTGCATCCCATCTTAATACTAACGTTAAGCTTTGTGATATGCAAAAGAAAAAAGATGTTGATAATGATATTGTCAAATTAAAATTATTTCCGTTCTCACTATGAGACCGTGCTAAAACTTGGTTTTCATCCTTGCCTATAAATAGTATTGATTCTTGGGATAAGTGTAAGGATGCTTTTATTATCAAGTGTTTTCCTCCCGCTAAGATTATTTCTCTAAGAAATCAAATTATGAATTTTAAGCAACTTGAGCATGAACATGTTGCACAATCTGGGGAGAGAATGAAATTAATGATAAGAAATTGCCCAACTCATGGCTTGAATTTATAGATGATCATACAAAAATTTTATGCAGGACTAAACTTTGTCTCTAGAAATTTGCTAGACTCTGCCGCAGGTGGTACTTTTATGGAAATTACATTGGGAGAAGCTACAAAACTTCTTGATAATATCATGACAAATTATTCTCAATGGCACACTGAACGAACTCCAAATGGTAAGAAGGTAAATTCTGTTGAAGAAATTAATACTTTGAGTGATAAGATGGATGCTCTATTGAAATTGGTTGCTAGTAAAAATGCTCATATTGATCCTAATGATGTGCCATTATCTACCTTGATTGAGGAAAATAATGATGCTATTGATGTGAATTTTTTCTCTAGAAATAATTTCAACAACAATGCTTATAGGGGTAATTTCAATCCTAGACCGTTTCCTGGAAATTCCTCTAATAATTATGTTAATCCTTATGGTAATTCTTATAATAATAATAATAGGATGCCCTCTTATCTTGAAAGTAATATTAAATAATTTATTAGTTCGCAAAAGAACTTCAATGTTATGATAGAAGAAAAATTGAATAGAGTTGATGAATTGGCTAGGAACATGGATAGAATTGCTCATGATGTGGAAAATCTCTAAACTAAAATTTTTCCACCCAAGCATGATGTAAATGAGTCTATTAAATCTATCTATGTCTCCATTAATGAAAGTAAAGAAAGGACCGCTAGGTTGAGAGCTAAGCGAGAATTTCTAGAAAAAGCCACCCGGTTTCTATCGTAGTAATGATGAAGATATTAAAATGATTGGTGTCACTCCTATTGAATCATTATTTAGTAACATAAAACTTGATGAAAAAGGGACTGAAGAAGAGTCAACTTTAGATAGAAGGAGTCCCACTAGCTTGGAGGGTGATAATCTTAATGATAAAAATGAAAAAAGTGGGTTTGGAGAGGTCAAAACTTTAAATAGTAATGCACCCACTACTTTGGATTACAAGGACTTTAATTATGATAGTTGTTCTTTGATTGAGTGTATTTCCTTGTTGCAATCCATGATTAATTCACCAAATGCATATGAACAAAATAAAGCTTTCACTAAACATATTGTAGAAGCCATGATGAAAGTGCATGAAGAAAAACTTGAGTTGGAAGTTTCAATTCCTAGAAAATTACAAGATGAATGGGAACCTACTATTAAAGTCAAAATGAAAGATTATGAATGTAATGCTCTTTGTGATCTTGGTGCTAGCGTTTCCACTATACCAAAGTCCTTGTGTGATGTGCTAGGTCTCACCGACAAGGATCCTTGTTCCCTTAATTTGCATCTTGTGGATTCCACTATTAAAAAGCCATTGGGTAGAATAAATGATGTTCTTATTCTTGCAAATAGAAATTATGTTCCCGTGGACTTTATTGTTCTTGATATTGAATGCAATCCTTCTTGCCCCATAATACTTGGTAGGCCTTTTCTACGAACAATTGGTGCTATTATTGATATGAAAGAAGGTAATATAAGATTTCAATTCCCATTAAAGAAAGGGATGGAACACTTCCCTAGAAATATAATTAGAGCACCTTATGAATCTATTATGAGGGCCACCTATGGAATTAACTTGAAGGATGACAACACTTGAAACTATGCATTATGCCTAGCTAGGGGCATAAAACAATAGCGCTTGTTGGGAGGCAACCCAATGAATAAAATAAATTTTTGCTTTTACTTTCTATTCTTGAGTGATTACACAATTATATCCTCTTTTATGATTATATTTTTATGTTTTAATTAGTGTTTGTGCCAAGTAATGCCTTTGGGATGATTTGGAAGATAGTATAATTGATGTTGTTTGAAAACTAAAACTTTTGCGTTCAGTGCTGGAATTTTGGTTTTTCGCTGGAGCGTTATAACCTAATGAATTTTTTACACAATATTGATATATGAATTTCCCACGTTGTCCTAATTTTTCAGAAGTTTTGGAGTTACATAAATATGACGTTAATTCAGATCTTTACAGACTGTTCTGTTTTAGACAGATTCTCTTTTTGTTGCATAGTTTGCTTATTTTGATGAATCTATGGATCGTATCGGGGGGTATGAGTCATGGAGAGGTTGGAGTATAGTAGCATTATACCAATATTAAATATGAATCCATTTACAACAGTACCTAAAGTTTAGGATTTGTTTGTTATACTAACGGATCTCACGAGGTTTCTGTTGGGTTTTGTGTACTGAAGTTTTCAAGTTTTGGGTGAGACTACGATGGATAAAGGAATAAGGAGCAGCAAGAGCCTAAGCTTGGGGATGCCCAAGGCACGCCAAGGTAATATTCAAGGAAGACTCAAGCGTCTAAGTTTGGGGATGCCCCGGAAGGCATCCCCTCTTTCGTCTACAATCTATCGGTAATTCACTTGGAGCTATATTTTTATTCATCACATGATATGTGTTTTACTTGGAGCGTCTTGTGATATAGTTTGTTTGATTTTGTTTTCTTTTTAGTTTGTCACAATCATCTTTTCTGAACACACCTTTTTGAGAGGGACACACATTATTCGTGATTTGTTAGAATACTCTATGTGCTTCACTTATATCTTTTGAGCTAGGCAGTTGCTCTAGTGCTTCACTTATATCTTTTAGAGCACATCGGTGGTTATATTTTAAAGAAATAGTTGCACTCTCATGCTTCACTTATATCTTTTTGAGAGTCTAATGGATAGAAATGGTAATATGCACGGGTTATGAATTTCGTCCTGATATGATAAGTACTCAAGAGGGATATAATAAAAACTTTCATGTAGATCACTGAATATGATAAGTTTGATTCCTTGCAATAGTTTTGCGATATTAAGATGGTAATATGTGGGAGGTATTAGTAGATAATTGTGGTTTAGTAAGAATATTGGTGTTAAGGTTTGTGATTCCCGAAGCATGCACGTATGATCTGTCGTTATGCTAAGAATTTGGAGCATGATTTATTATTGATTGTCTTCCTCTGTGCGGCGGTCGAGGGCGCGATAGTTAACTCCTACCAACCTCCCCCCCAGGTGCATGTGTAGTAGTACTTTTCTTTGAGGGATAATAAACTTTCGCAATAAGTATGTGAGTTCTTTATGACTAATGTGAGTCCATGGAATATACGCACTCTCACCCTTCCACAATTTGCTAGCCTCTTCGGTACCGTGCATTGCCCTTTCTCACATCGAGAGTTGGTGCAAACTTCGCCGGTGCATCCAAACCCCGTGGTATGATACACTCTATCACACATAAGCCTCTTTATATCTTCCTCAAAATAGCCACCATACCTACCTATCATGGCATTTCTATAGCCATTCCGAGATATATTGCCATGCAACTTCCACCGTTCCGTTTTTATGACACACATCGTCATTGTCATATTGCTTTGCATGATCATATAGCTAACATAGTATTTGTGGCTCAGCCACCGTTCATCATTTTTATACATGTTATGCTATCATCATTGCACATCCTGGTACACTGCCAGCGGCATTCATATAGAGTCATATTTTTGTTCTAGTATCGAGTTGTAATATTGAGTTGTAAGTAAATAAAAGTGTGATGATCATCATTATTAGAGCATTGTCCCAGTGAGGAAAGGACGATGGAGACCATGATTCCCCCACAAGTCGGGATGAGACTCCGGATGAAAATAAAAAGAGAAAAAGAAAAAAAAGAGGCCAAAAAGAGCCAAGAAAAAAAATGAGAGAAAAAGAGAGAAGGGGCAATGTTACTATACATTTTCCACACTTGTGCTTCAGAGTAGCACCATGTTTTTCATATAGAGAGTCTCCTATTTTGTCACTTTCATATACTAGTGGGAGTATTTCATTATAGAACTTGGCTTGTATATTCCGATGATGGGCTTCCTCAAATGCCCGAGGTCTTCATGAGCAAACAAGTTGGATGCACACCCACTTAGTTTTCATGTTGAGCTTTCATACACTTATAGCTCTTAGTGCATCCGTTGCATGGCAATCCCTACTCCTCGCATTGACATCAATTGATGGGCATCTCCATAGCCCGTTGATTAGCCTCGTTGATGTGAGACTATCTTCTTATTTTTGACTTCCCCTTATTGATCTCTACCACCACACTCTATTCCACCTATAGTGCTATATCCATGGCTTGCGCTCATGTATTGCGTGGGGGTTGAAAAAGCTGAAGCGCATTAAAAAGTATGAACCAATTGCTTGGCTAAAACCGGGGTTGTTCATAATAAATATTTTGTGTTAAGAAGATGGAGCATGACAGGATTATATGATTTTGTAGGGATAACGTTCTTTAGCATTTTTATTTTGAAAGACATGATTGTTTATTAGTATGCTTGAGTATTGATGTCTTTATATCAAATTATAGACTATTGCTTTGAATCATTTGGATCTTATTATTCATACCGTAAGAGAGAGAGATTACATGATGAAACATGATAGGTAGCATTCCACATCAAAAATTCTGTTTTTATACTTTACCTACTCGAGGACGAGCAGGAATTAAGCTTGGGGATGCTTGATACGTCTCCAACATATCTATAATTTTTTATTGTTCCATGCTATTATAATATCAATCTTGGATGTTTATATATCATTTTTTGGGACTAACCTATTAACCCAGTGTCGAGTGCCAGTTGCTGTTTTCTGCTTGTTTTTGCGTTTTCAGAAAATCATTATCAAAAAGTGTCCAAACGAGAAAAAAACTTTAGATTAATTTTTTCTGGACCAGAAGAGACCCACGAAGCTTCGGGAGAAGACCAGAAGAGCCACGAGGAGGCGACAAGCCTGGAGGGCGCGCCCAGGGGGGTAGGGCATGCCTCCCAGGCTTGTGGGCCCCTCGTTGCCCCTCCTGACCTAATTCCAGCGCTATAAATTCTAAAATATTCCCAATATACCAGAGAGACAGAAGAGAAAACCTTTCCGCCGCCGCAAGCCTCTGTTCTTCCGTGATCCCATCTGGAGGCCTTTTCTGGTACTCTGCCAGAGGGGGAATCGATCACGGAGGGCTTCTTCATCAACCTTGTTGCCCATCCGATGATGTGTGAGTAGTTTACCATAGACCTACGGGTCCATAGCCAGTAGCTAGATGGCTTCTTCTCTCTCTTTGATCTTCAATACCATGTTCTCCTTGATGATCTTGGAGTTCTATCCGATGTAATCTTCTTTTGCGGTGTGTTTGTTCGAATCCGATGAATTGTGAGTTTATGATCAGATTATTCATGAGAAATATTTGAGTCTTCTCTAAACTCTTTTATGCATGATTATTATAGCTTTGTATTTCTCTCCGATCTATCGATTTGGTTTGGCCTACTAGATTGATTTGTCTTGCAATGGGAGAGGTGCTTTATGATGGGTTCAATCTTGCGGTGCTCAATCCTAGTGATAGAAGGGGACATGACACGTATTTGTATTGTTGCCATTAAGGATAAAAAGATGGGGTTTAATCATATTGCTTGAGTTTACTTTGTCTACATCATGTCATCTTGCTTAAGGCGTTACTCTGCTTCATACTTAATACCCTAGATGCATGCTGGATAGCGGTCGATGGGTGGAGTAATAGTAGTAGATGCAGGCAGGAGTCGGTCTACTTGTCTCGGATGTGATGCCTATATACATGATCATTGCCATGAATCCGTCATAATTATTTGCTTTTCTATCAATTGCCCAACAGTAATTTGTTTACCCACGATATGTTATGTGTTCGAGAGAGAAGCCTCTAGTGAAAACTATGGCCCCGGGGTCTACTTTATCATATATAAAAAACCTAAAAATACCTTGTTGCAATTTATTTACTTTTATTTTAATTAGTATTTTACTTTATCTATTTATCTCTATAAGATTTAATCCTTGCAAATAACCGCGAAGAGGATTGACAACCCTCTTATTTGCGTTGGGTGCAAGTGTTTGCTCTTGTGTGTGCAGGTGCGCTTAACGGAATTTTGCTTGGTTCTCCTACTGTATTGATAACCTTGGTTCTTAACTGAGGGAAATACTTATCTCTATTGTACTACATCATCCTCTCCTCTTCGGGGAATACCAACGCAGACTACAAGTAGCACATGCCATCTTCAATCGTTCATGATTAACATCTCAAATAATACATATATTGAAATCCTTCAAATTTTCTTTAGAAATCATACTACATTTCTCATTGTAATCATGGGTAAAAGTAACAACAAATTGAACTCCGTTGTGGTTAACAATTAACAGGAAAGGAGCATCACCTCGATGTATAGCTTCTCCGTGCACGGAAAGCATCTAAGGAATCTAACAACTTCATCCAGATCGGGGCTGACAGAATGTAGTGCCAAGATCTTCACTGTGCGCAGAGTCAGGGTCAAGCTTGTGGGGATCATTTTCTGGATGACAGCCGAACATAGATCAACAAAAATTAGATAAAATGTGATGTCCTATAAGAAGAAGGAGACGAAGAAGACTGTTAACTGAATGGATAATGATCCAGTAACAAGTTCAGAGAATTGAGCACACGAATAGCCCAACATCCCACCGAGCCTGCACGGTGAAAAGCTCGCACGCGTCCCGTCTAATCAAACAGCTGCCTGCGGTAGTAAATGGTTAGTGGAACGCCCATGGTTGGAATAATACAACCGTTTGCCATAATAACGTGGCAGCTATTTGTTCCAAAATGCCTAGAAACTCGAATAATGTATTAAAAGGCCAAACGGACCCTGAATAATTCCACATTGTACCACGACACTCCTATAGTTGGATGTTGCCTCTGTAAAAAATATCAAGGGGAAGAGGCAGTGTATGTCGTTTTCGCACACCGAGGTGACTCGTTCCCTCCCGGAACCATGAGGCTTCTTGAGAGAAGCTACGGTTTGTAAGAAGCTTATACCAAAACTTGTCCCAAATCGGATTAATTTTTTACGACATCATGTTGGTGCCATGTCAGGACACCATGCCAAGTTTCATGATTTTCAGGCGAGTTTTGGATTTACAGGAATTTTAAAACCAAGTTTCTCAATGTTTACGGCCGAGCCACGACGCCCAGATGTTTGAAATTCATTCCCATCTCTTGCATGGGACCTAAACATTCACCCAAGGACACATATATGATTTTTCAAAACATTTTTTTGCACTGGAGCATGTGCCTGTAGTTCAAATTTGAATTATGCACATTAAATGCCTAGAAACTCAAATAATGTATGAAAAAGGCCAAGCAAACCCTGAATAATTCCAAATTGTAACACCACACTCCTATAGTTGCATGTCGCCTCTGTAAAAAAATCTAGGCGGGAAGAGGCAGCGTATGTCGTTTCACACACAGAGGTGACACGTTCCCTCTCGGAACCATGATGCTTCTTGAGAGAAGCTCTGGTTTGTAAGAAGTTTATACCAAAACTTGTCCCAAATCGGCCAATTTTTTTACCACAACATGTTGGTGCCATGTCATAACACCATGCCAAGTTTCATGATTTTCAGGCGAGTTTTGGATTTACAGGAATTTTAAAACCAAGTTTCTCAATGTTTACGGCCGAGCCACGACGCCCAGATGTTTGAAATTCATTCCCATTTCTTGCATGGGACCTAAACATTCACGCAAAGACACATATATGATTTTTCAACCCTTTTTGGTGCACTGGAGCATGTGCCTGTAGTTCAAATTTGAATTATGCACATTAAATGCCTAGAAACTCAATTAATGTATAAAAAGGCCAAACGAACCCTGAATAATTCCAATTTTTAACACGACACTCCTATAGTTGCATGTCGCCTCTGTAAAAAAATCAAGGCGGGAATAGGCAGCTATGTCGTTTCGCACACAGAGGTGGCACGTTCCCTCCCAGATCCATGAGGCTTCTTAAGAGAAGCTATGGTTTGTAAGAAGCTTATACCAAAACTTGTCCCAAATCGGATAAATTTTTTACGACATCATGGTGGTGCCATGTCATGACACCATGCCAAGTTTCATGATTTTCAGGCGAGTTTTGGATTGACAGGAATTTTAAAACCAAGTTTCTCAATGTTTATGGCTGAGCCACGACGTCCAGATGTTTGAAATTCATTCTCATTTCTTGCATGGGACCTCAACATTCACCCAAGGACACATATATGGTTTTTCAACCCATTTTGGTGCACTGGAGCATGTGCCTGTAGTTCAAATTTGAATTATGCACATTAACTGCCTAGAACCTCAATTAATGTATAAAAAAGGCCAAACGAACCCTGAATAATTCCAAATTTTAACACGACACTCCTATAGTTTCATGTTCACTGCAGATAAATGTTCTAACAATTCAAACATCGTCCTTTCCAGTCGTAACTCCATTTTGTTTTTCAAATCAGAATGAAAAAAAATCAAGTATACCACAAACAGTTTATTAGTAAGAATCGTGTGCGTTGGAGTATAAAATATCTTGGGGCACCCCCATGTATGGCTTACGCTGGAAGTTTCGTCGGCTACAGTCCACCGCCAGCGCATCAACCACACTTGCGCGCCAGTTTTTCGCTGCACAAGCGAAAAGTTTTGGCAACCGCGGAAATATCTAGCTCCCTGCCTCCTCCCCCTGACTAAAAGCCACATTTCCACTGTTTCCTCCTTCCTTTCCAAGTTCAAACCTTCATTGCTTGTTTGCAGCGCCGTCTGCTCACCGGCGACGCTCCTTCCTGTTGCGCGGCCTCGTTGATATAGTCAGGTAATCCACACCCCACCCCCATCCTCCTCCTCCTTCTGCATACCACATGCAACGATTGCCGGCGTGACACCTTCTACCCAATTCACTGCCCCATCCTCCAAATAAGCGCCGCCCATAGCCATTTTGCATGCAGTATAGCCAGGAGCTCAAGCAGCATGTAGCAGCGGAGAAGTAAATCGCGGCCGCACGCGCGGATGAGTTCGCGATGGCCACCATGCGTGCCGACCACCAGATCTTGGAGGAGCACCTCGCCGTCGAGGCCACCGTCGACGCGGACGCCGCCACGCGATTGGCTGCTTTAAACGACAGTTCGTGGTGCTTTCTCGAGGCCACCGCCGGTGCCTTCTATTGAATTGTCCTCTGTAATGTTAATATGCAATCTGATCTTCTGAAATGTGATGTTCAGTTAACAGTTTGGTTCAACAATTGCTATATTTCATAGTAGTTCTTTAGCATGCTTGGTTTGGTTAACTGTCTGATCTTCTAGTATATGTTCTATTCTGCAATACGGTGCTCAGTTAACTGTTTGGTTAATTTGTTCTACTGTCCAGTTAACTGTTTGGTTCAATTCTGCAATGTGATGTTCATTTGTTGTGGGTACAATTTTGTATTGTTATGCATGTGAGAAATAAATCAAATTTGGCTGTACAAAATACGGAGTACATGAGAAACATATACAATTGCTATATTTCCAAGTTGTTTAGCATGCCTGGTTTGATTTACTGGCTTTTCCATGCGGCTCGAATTAATCTGCTGGATCTGAAATTTGTTTATTTTTATTAACATATTCTACTGATAGTATGCCAACTCTCACTTAACCTGATCAATATCTGCCTTATATATGTTGCAGGGAAACAATGGGAGGCACTGAGGTTTACCATCGAGGTTTGCACATGCATGGTTCTTTGGCTAATAGCACATTATTGTGCAATTGCAGGAACCATTCTAATATTTAGGTTTTTAACAATTTGGTCTTGCACATGTAGGTCTTGCTGTCAGAGGTTTAGACCCACTGTTCGACCCATTTTTTATATGGGGAAATGAGATGTCCATGAATATCAGTCAAGTCAAGAAACTCAGAAAGATTGTTAGGATAAAGAAACTAGCAACGAATAATAGCAAGATCTTTGTTTGCACAATGAAGAAGACATCAGTCAACTATAGGATGGTACTAACTCTTTTACCTTTTTTTTCCTTTGCGCCATTTCAAAATTTAGAACAGATATTTATGCATATCTTTGTTTTCAGTCCTTTCCAAAGCAGTTCACCGATGATTACCTCTCATACCACCTACATGGCCAAGAGGCGAGGAAGGTATTCATTCAACACCCATGATACAATATTGAAGTCTTCCTCAAGAGGACGAAGGTTGGGCGGGCAATTATCCACAGCCACTGGCCAAAAGTTGCAAGGACATTCAACATCACTGAAGACTCAATATTCGCCATCCGCTTCAGCAGTTTTCCAGATGAGATTCATCTGTCTATTTACCGTGTATGATGCTACTTTCCAAAGGTTTTAGATGTTGCATGTGAAACTTGGTGTTGTTGTGTAATGGCGTAGCTAGCTATATGCCTATATGGTGTAACTGAGTGCTGAAGCTATCTGATGTTGTACTCTGATGTAATTCAATTATGAAATCCTGGTTGCCGTAATACGGATATGAAATATATGGTGTGTTTGATATGAAATGTCAATTTGATTACTAAATGGATTATCAATAATTGGCCAATTAGCCTGCTTATTGGGTTTTTCTATTGCAGACGGTTTCTCAGACAACACCGTGGGCGATGAACTCAAACAACCCACACAGTTTCTACAAAGTAGACGTGTTGGATCAATGAACAATCACACATGACTTCCGCCCGACAAATGTTTGTGTTAGGCCACCTTGCACAAACGTTTCCACATAATAATTGTGTGTGATGTACATACGAACGGAAACGTTTGTCTGAGATTCATTGTGTGGGATGTACATATGAACGGAAATGATTGGGCATGTATAATTGTCTGCGATGGCTCGCCCGATCGCACACGAGCTCTTTTTGCCCCGCATGTGTGACTGGAGGACCTATCGCCGACGGTTTCTGGGTTGTGTGGGAAGGACCCCCTATCGCACACACAAGCAAGGCGACGATTTAGAACTCTGTCACGGAAAGGTGGTAAAAACCGTTAGTATAGGACGTCTCTGTGCCAGTGACATGTTTTTTATTAACCAAAAGGATATCACTGATCACTAACGATATACTTCGTTTTTATTCATCTTTGGAGATGATACAAGACAATATGTGCTTGATTAGCCCACACGCTTCCAAATATTTAAAGGGGTGGCGAGGGGTCTTCGTTACCTCCACCAAGATTCAAGATTAACTATAATTCACAAAGATCTCAAACCAACCAACATCTTGCTGGATTCTGAAATGACTCCCAAAATATCATATTTCGGTATGGCAAGGATATTTGTTTGAAAGAAACAAGAAGAAAACACTACGAGGGTTTTTGGGACGTAGTAATTAATTCAATGAACTAGCAACTTGTCAAGAATCTAATTTTTATTTTCTAGTTATACCAAATATGTATTCTTATTTGATTGTCTTAATAGTGGTTATATGTCACCTGAATATGTTATGGGAGGTGTATTTTCTGTAAAATTGGATACCTATAGCTTTGGTATTCTACTCTTGGAGATTGTAAGTGGCTTGAAGATCACCTCACCGCAACTCGTAAAGAACTATGTCGGCCTAACAGCTTATTGATACATCTCCAACGTATCTATAATTTATGAAGTATTCATGCCATGTTCACAACAATTTTATATGTTTTTGGTATGATTTGATTAGAACTAACCCGGACTAACGCTATTTTCAGCAGAACTACCGTGGTGTTGTTTTTTGTGCAGAAATAAAAGTTCTCGGAATTGGCTGAAACTTTTTGGTGATTTTTTTTGGAACATAAGAGACCCCCGAAGCTTCGTGGAAGGACTAGAAGAGTCACGAGGAAGCGACAAGCCTGCTAGGCATGCCCTGGGGGTAGGGAGGGCCTAGCGAGCTTGTCGCTCCCTCGTGGGCCCCCTTGACGTGAAACCAAGGCCAAAAATTCCTATAAATGCCAAAAACCCCAAAAAGAAACCTAGAACTTCCACGCCGCCGCCGAAAGCCTCTGTACCGAAGCGATCTCATCTGGAGCCCTATTCTGGCACTCTGCCGGAGGGGAAATCATTGCCGGAGGCCATCTTCATCATCCCGGCGGTCTCCATGATGAGGAGGGAGTAGTTCACCCTCGGGGCTGAGGGCATATACCAGTAGCTATGTGTTTGATCTCTCTCTCTCTCTGTCTCTCTCTCTCTCTGTCTCTCTCTCTCTCTCTCTCTCTCGTGTTCTTGATTTGGCACGATCTTGATGTACCGCGAGCTTTGTTATAGTTGGATCATATGGTGTTTCTTCCCTCCCTATCTTCTTGTGAGGAATTGAATCTTTCCCTTTGAGGTTTCGTTATTATCGGATCGAATACTTTGGATTTGAGAACACTTGATGTATGTCTTGCATGTGGATACCCGTGGTGACAATGGGGTATTCTATTGAGTCACTTGATGTATGTTTTGGTGATCAACTCACGGATTCCCGTGACCTTGGGGTGATCTAGGCATAGGGGTTGGTTGCACGTTTTCATCTTCTTTTCTCCGATAGAAACTTTGGGGTACTCTTTGAATTTCTTTGTGTGGGTTGAATATTATGAATCTGAAATTGGTTGATGCATATCAAATAATCAACTCACGGATACTTGTGGTGACATTGGGGTATCTAGGTGACATTAGAGTTGGTTGATGCGTATCATATGGTGTTATTTTAGTGCGAACTCTAGGGCTGTTTGTGACACTTATAGGGATGGCTCAATAGATTGATCGGAAAGGATAACTTTGAGGTGGTTTCGTACCCTACAACAATTTCTATCTTATGTTCTCCGCTAATAGGAACTTTGGAGTGATTCTTTGTCGCACGTTGAGGGATTGTTATATGATTCAATTATGTTAGCACTGTTGAGAGATTGCACTAGTGAAAGTATGAACCCTAGGCCTTGTTTCCAAGCATTGCAATACCGTTCGTTCTCACTTTTGTTACTAGATACCTTGCTGTTTTTTATTTTTCAGATTACAAAAACCTATATCTACTATCCATACTACACTTGTATCACCATCTCTTCGCCGAACTAGTGCGCCTATACAATTTACCATTGTATTGGGTGTGTTGGGGACACAAGAGATTTCTTGTATTTGATTGCAGGGTTGCATGATTGATAAACCTTAGGTCATCCACTTGAGGGAAATTTGCTACTGTCCTACAAAACTCTGCACTTGCAGGCCCAACAACGTCTACAAGAATAAAAGTTGCGTAGTAGACATCACTTATGTACGTATACTGAAATACACATAATTTCAATATCTTACACGTAGGAACTTGATCATTATTTGGTTCTGTTGGCTCAGGCGTGGAAACTATGGGAAGATGGTAAAGCAACGGAATTGGTGCACTCTTCGATTTCTGGGCATAACTCACTTCATGAGGTCCTATGGTGTATTCAAGTCGGTCTCTTGTGTGTTCAAGACCGTCCGAATGATAGGCCACTCATGTCATCGGTTACTTTTATGTTAGAGAATTAAAGTGTGTTGCTCCCAGCACCAAAGCAGCGCTGCATACTCTGCTCTATGGAATTTCAAAACTGAAGAATCAAGGGAAAACATGGAAAACTCAGTGAATGCAGTGAGTATCACAACACTAGAGGGGCGTTAGATGTTGAGGGTCTAATTGTAGTGTGTGTGTAGTAAAATGATTATGTACTCCTAGGAGTACATACTCCTGTTGTATATATACCATATAAATGAGACAATTATATCTCTATATCATTATAATATATTTAGTAATAATTATCAGATACTTTAGTACGTGCGTCATGACTTGATCCCATCTTAAATTATGGTTATTGTTGCATGTGCGATGTTGTTTTTCATGCTATTTAGTGCTTCAAGTATGTTCAACATATGCATGCTAATTATTGTGTTTATCATGATTTATATTTTGAAATTATTCATGAAATTGCCAAATTTTCGAACATAGTCTAATGTGCCAACAATGCACTTCCATCAGTTATGGACTATACACTCATTTTTCTTATGAATATATATACTTACATCGGGTTAGAAGTTTTTATATTCAATAATTTGAGAATTTAAGACCTAGCTGAAGCCTCACCCACAATTTAGGTGCCTCACTTGAGATAGCTCTTTCCACCTCAACCATCACCATTTCCTCTAACAACCGACTAACCCTAACCAGGGAGATGACCTCCCTCCCAATCTTGCCACTTCTTATTCCTTCACCCATCGTGATCTCACCCAAAACATGAAAACTTCAGCACACAAAACTCAACAGAAACTTCGTGAGATCCGTTAGTATAATAAATCAAATCATCCACTTAGGTACTGTTATAAACTCATTCGTAATTGTTCTTGCATAATACCTACTGTATTCTAACTTCTCCATGACTTATACCCCCCGATATAATCCACAGCATCATTAAAATAAGCACACTATGCAATAAAAACAGAATCTGTCTAAAACAAAACAGTACGCAATGACAGAATATTTATCCATACTTATGTAACTTCAAAAATTCTGAAACATTATATAACATCCCTAGATCTTAACCCTGTCGTTAAGCTAATTAAATTGCCATGTCATCATGATCATCCTAAATAAATTGCATCTAGGAAATAATCCAACTCAAATTCTAATTCAAAATAAAAGTCAAATAATTACTTCTTCAAATAATTAAACAAAATAGTTCATAATATTACAAAAACTCCAAAAGCAATTATAAAAATAAAATCAACATTAATTAAATTATTTAAGTGGCCCTAACCTATTTAAAATAGTGCCAAAATAGCGCCATTTAATCCATTTTCAATTATGCAAAATTCAAATGAATTCAAATCACCCCAAACTTTTTGTGCCACCCTAGAATGTTGCTAAGTATTTATGGGACAAGTTTCACATTCAACAAAATTCATTTAGTAGCTAAAATAAATAGAAAACAGTAGCTAAAATGGAAATAGAAAAAGATAAGGGGAAAATGCCTAACGCCTACTGTGCCTTCGGGCTTAAGGTCTACAGTAGCCGGCCCGGCCCAGCTTCCCACGTCGTCTCTGTCCTCGCGCTGCTGTCGCCCACACAGCGCGCGCACGTCCTAGCCCCCCCCCCCCACGCGCGCTCGACAACTCACGACTGTCGCGCTGCGACGCCTGCAAGACCTCCCCTCTCCCCCACCGCGAACCCTAGTCCCCACTTTGTCCCTTCCCCGCTAACTCTATCCATTTTGGCGGCGCCCGAACTTTGCTGTGGCCGCAACATTGTCGCCCTCATGGCCACCGCCACCGACCTTCGTCTGATGGTGTCCAGAATGTTCGTCATCGTCGTCTTCATCGACTCAGGGACTAGATCGACCTGAAGAGCACCACGGCCTCGGGATCGAACCGTCCACGCCGCCTCGATCGCCGGCGCCATTGCCTCCGGTTCGCTGCGATAGGAGCCTCCCCGAGCCCGCTGCCTTTCCCTATAGACCAACCATGAGCACCCTCACGTTTCCCCTTTGAATCCGAGCCTTAGGACGGGCCGTAGCTAGCCACAGCCATACCCGTGCTCCGACCGTGGCCATGGCGCCGCCGTGAGCTCATAGCCGTCACTGCCGAACCCGTCGTGTCGAACCGATGCCGCCGCCATGCTCAGCACATCCTCGGGAGCCCGGTAACACCGCCGGCTCCTTCCCTCGCGCTCCCTAGGCTCGATGCCGTCCTCACCCGAATCCGGCGGCCGCCCAACTCGCCGCCGGCGACGCTTGAGACCTCCCCCGCTCTGCTGGTTGCCGCAGATGGAAGCACCGCTCCACGCCCGATTAAACGGGCCAAACCACGCCCTTCCCCGTGCCCTGTAGGAGAAACCCGACCGCCTCCCGTGCGCGCCACCGCGTAAAGTGGTCGCCGGAGCTCTCTCCGGCGACGGCGCTGATGTGGCGGCCACGTGGA
This sequence comes from Elymus sibiricus, assembly GCA_039707655.1. Lineage (NCBI taxonomy): Eukaryota > Viridiplantae > Streptophyta > Magnoliopsida > Poales > Poaceae > Elymus > Elymus sibiricus. The sequence goes on from CM077666.1 coordinate 471,022,840, forward strand.
CCCCTCTGGGTCGTTGGCAAAGGGGCCCCACGGGCCCTGTTGACTCAGTCAACGCTGACTGGGCAGCGCCCAGTCACTGCCAGCGGGTCCCACTAGGCCCAGTTGACCAGTCAACCTGTTGACTGGGCTGGGTCCAGTCACGGACATGTGGGGCCCGCGCTTAATTAAATTGATTTAATAAAAATAACTTAATCTATTAATTAATCTATCACTGACATATGGGTCCCACCAACTAATTAACTTAATTAGATAAAACTAACCTCTGTTAATTAACTGAGTCAATGACAGGTGGGACCCACTGGTCAGTTTGACCAGTCAAAATCCACAGTTCACTGCTGACTGGGCAGTCAACTGGGGCCCACCTGTCAGCCTAATGAGCATTTTGCTGGGTACACTTCTGTGTACTCATAGCAATTTAATCATTTATTTTCGAATTAAAAATAAATACAGCAATTCCAGAAAATGATTAAAACTTAAAAAAATCATAGAAAATAAACCGTAACTCGGATGAAAATAATTTATATATGAAAATTATCAGAAAAATCCAACGAATCTGAATATGTCATTTTTATTCATGTTAGAGTCCTCTAAGTAGATGAACATTGAACTTTTAGCCTGTTTTGGATAAATGAATAGTGCATGACTTCGGTAAAATAAATTCAAACAAATTCTTAAATCGTCTAAAATGATTAGAGAGGCATTATATCACCTCTGCATATCGTTTAGGCATGTCGTGCATAGTGATTGTATTTGAATGCTTGTATTTATCTGTTTCTTCCCCCTCTTCTCTCCGGTAGACCCCGAGACCGACGCTGCTGCCGAGTACGACTACACCCCTGGCGATCAGACCTTTTCGGCAGAGCTTCCAGGCAAGCAAAACCCCTTGATCATTCCTATATCGCCCATTCCTTCTCTCCCATGCCGGCACTAGATTTTGCTACCGTATTTGATTGCTCCTATTCTGATGCATAGCCTGTTTTTGTAACTGCTGTTGATACCTTACCTGATATCCTAACTGCTTAGTATAGGATGGTTAGTGCTCCATCAGTGACCCCTCACCCTTGTCCCTGTTACCCCGCTTTGTTACCAGTGCCCCGATCGATGAAATCAACGGGCTGAGACCAGCACATCACCACACACCCCTTTAGTTGTACGACTCTGCAGAGCTATCATCGAGTGCCGAGGGTGATACCTCTTATCTCACTCCTGATGTGGCCTCTGTAGTATAGCTAGTTGGTTGTGGGTTGCCGAGGGTGATTCCTCTTTCACCACCGCCGATGAAGCCTCTGTCGTGCAACCCTTCGAGTGTGAACCTATCGAGGGTGAGTCCTCCGGGTTCACCTTGACGGATACATCAAGAGGGAATCCAACGAGGGTGATTCCTCGGATTCCTCCTTGATGTTATGGACACACGGCTACCCTTTAATTACTTCAGATTCTTGGTAAAGTCGGGTTGGCCCCGAGGGGTACCCGCGAGTAATGTGGAGTCGGGTTGACCAGGAGGGTACCCGCGAGATAATTACGTGGCACGGCCGGGCATTCTTGGCCCTTGCCGTAAGTCCACGAGATGGGGCGACGGGTTCACATGATCGTGGATCTCTGCTCGTCTCTGCGAGCTCCTAATAACATGCTTAACGGATTTGGGTATTTGATCTGAGTTGGCCACTAGCCTATACGCACTACCACCACGCGGGATAATGGTTTAATGGGGCCCTCGGCACCGTATGTATCAGCCGAAAGCTCTGTCAGATGTCCAGTGCAGCATTGCGGCATGGCCGGGTCGGCGCCCCAGAGGAGGTGGCCAGGATCACCCTGCATGCAACGACCCGGAGTGCAAAGGGCGATGGGCCCAAGACCCCTGAGCACTTAGGATGTAGACCGGCGGGGATCTCTCTACTGAGCCTAGGTAGGGCTACGGTGTGTCGATCAGCCGAGGCCGGGCATGACCGAGAAAAGTGTATCCGGCTAGAGTTAATCGAGCGTGTTGGGTAACAGTAGTGCACCCCTGCAGGGAAGATTATCTATTCGAATAGTCGTGTCCACGGTAACAGGACGCTTAGTGTAGTATCCCGATCTACTACAACTTGAACTGGATACATGTTAATCAATTGTAAGCTCCGGGATTGCTTTCTCGCAGGGAGTCGAGGAAGGATCTCTGGGCATGGCTACTATTATACTTGTTGCTACTATTATATTTATATACTAATCTACACTCTTCTAATGCTGCAAGACGCTGAAGATGATAGTCTTCGATAGGCTAGGCCTTTCTCTCTATTCTGGTATTTCTGCAGTCTAGTCCACTGATACAGCCATTCTTTGATACCGATGCATAATTAGAATAGTTCTGATGTAAGTCTTGCGAGTACTTTGGATGAGTACTCACGGTTGCTTTGATTCCCCTTTTTCCCCATACCCGATTGCTGCAACCAGATGATGGAGCCCCGGAGCCAGATGTCCCAGTCGGCGACTACTACTACCCCTCTGGTGGAGAGTACTACTACGTGGAGACCGGCGTCGACCATGAGTAGATAGGAGGCTCCCAGGCAGGAGGCCTGCGCCTTTTCGATCAGTGTCGTTGTTTTGCCCCGCCTTCTTAAGGCATATCTGTTTAACCTTATGTATGTACTCAGATATCTGATGCTTCCGGTGACGCTTGTGTAACTCGAGCTTATGTATTCAAGCCCTCGAGGCCCCTGGCTTGTAATATAAAGCTTGTATTATTTTATTTGTGTCTAGAGTTGTGTTGTGATATCTTCCTGTGAGTCCCTGGGCTTGATCGTGCGCATTTGCGTGTATGATTAGGGCACGGTCGAGCCGGGGGTGCCACACATTAGGACAACATAAAATATTTGTACCCCAATAATTTGTAAAAAATCCAGATTTTTTCAACGTTCCAGTAAGAAACGTAAAATCAAATACTGGGAGCAAAACTTTCTGTTTTCAGACAGCATCAATTATACTATCATTTAAATCATCCCAAAGGCATTACTTGGCACAAACACTAATTAAAAGATAAAAACACAATCATTACAGTAGCAATAATCATGTGTGCACACGAAAAGGAAAAAAGAAAAAATATGGATAACTATTGGGTTGTCTCCCAACAAGCTCTTTCTTTATAGCCATTAAGATAGGCTTCAAGATTTTAATGATGCTCACATAAAAGATAAGAATTGAAGCAAAAAGAAAGCATCATATAACATGTGACAAACACATTTAAGCCTAATATACTTCCTATGCATAGGAATTTTATAAGAAAAGAAGTTAGCAAGACAAGAAATATTTAGCATATGCAAGGAAGAAGAATAAAACATTGAAAATTTGATCATCAAGAGAGGTATTTGAGTAACATGAAATTTTCCACAACCATATTTTCCTCTATCATAATAATTACATGTAGGATCATAATCGAATTCAACAATATAGCTATCATATAAAATATTCTCTTCTTGATCCTTATGCATAAAAGTTTTATAATCTTCCAAGATAGTGGGATTAACATCAACTAAAGTCATGACCTCTCCAAACCCACTTTTATCAAAAAATTCATAAGACTGATAATTCTCCAAAGTAGTGGGATCATTATTACGTAAAGTTGACACTCTTCCAAACCCACTTTTAATAGTATTGCAAAATTTATCATCAATAATAGATTCATTACGAGGCTCAGAATTCTCAAGATCACAAGAAACATCATGCTTATCACCCCAATCATGATCATTGGCACAAGTGACATTAATAGAATTTATACTAACAACCTTCCAATCATGCTTTTCATTCAATAGATGTACCCCAATAGCATTTTCTTTTTTAACTTCTTCATTATTAGCTGTCAGTTTACAATAAGCAGCAAGTTTGAAAAGATTAGCAAGTGGATGGGGATCCATATGTCTTAATTTTGTTTTATTGAGTCACATGATTATTGCAAGCGAATAAGGTGTGTGTTGATACGTCCATTTTGCATCATGTTTTCCTACTGTTATTTATAGTGTTTTTAATCAATACAACACTTTGTGAAGCAATTCTAATGCCTTTTCTCTCTTAATATGCAAGATTTACATAAGGAGGGAGATTGCCGGCAGCTGGAATTCTGGACCAGAAAAAGCTATGTTAGGGATACCTATTCTGCACATCTCCAAATGAGCTGAAATTTCATGGAGATTTATTTTGGAATAAATAAAAATACTAGAGAAAAGAAGTACCAGAGGGGGCCACCCAGGTGCCCACGAGGCACCAGGGCGCGCCACCCCCCCCCCCCCCAGGCCCGCCCTGGTGGCTTGTGGGGCCTCTGGCCAGCTTCCGGTGCCCATTTTCTGGTATATAAGCCCATTTGCCCTATAAAAAATAAGGAGAAGACTTTTGGGACGGAGTGCCGCCATCTCGAGGCGGAATTTGGGCAAGAGCACTTTTACACTCCGGCGGAGCGATTCCGCCGGGGATACTTCCCTGCGGGAGGGGGAAATCGAAGCCATCGACATCACCAATGATCCTCTCATCGTGGGAGGACCAATCCTCATCAACATCTTCATCAGCACCATCTCATCCCAAACCCTAGTTCATCTCTTGTATTCAATCTTTGTCTCAAAACCTCAGATTGGTACCTGTGGGTTGCTACTAGTGTTGATTACATCTTGTAGTTGATGCTAGTTGGTTTATTTGGTGGAAGATTACATATTCAGTTCCTTTATGCTATTCAATACCCCTCTGATCTTGGACATGAATATGATGTGTGAGTAGTTACTTTTGTTCTTGAGGACATGGGAGAAGTCTTGTCATAAGAAATCATGTGAATTTGGTATTCGTTCGATATTTTGATGATATGTATGTTGTTGATTCTCTTAGTGGTGTCATGTGAACGTCGACTACATGACACTTCACCATCTTTGGGCCTAAGGGAATGCATTGTGGAGTAGTAATTAGATGATGGGTTGCTAGAGTGACAGAAGCTTAACTAGCTTATGCGCTATTCCGTAAGGGGCTGATTTGGATCCATATGTTTAATGCTATGGTTAGATTTATCTTAATTCTTCTTTCGTAGTTGTGGATGCTTGCGAGAGGGGTTAATCATAAGTGGGAGGCTTGTTCAAGTAAGAACAACACCCAAGCACCGGTCTGTAGGAGATATGCCCTAGAGACAATAAAAAATGTTATTATTTATCTCCATGTTTGTAATTATGTTTATATTCCGTGCTATAACTGCTATGGTTCTCGAGTCTACAATAACCACGAGGCTCGAAGGAAGACTCAGATGCACGTGTGGAATAATAAACGGTAAAATGTATTCCTAGTCTGGCCTCTAAGACTAGCTCAAGTGTTGCATGATGGTTCTGTTTTCCTGATCATGGGCAAGACTATGCCGGCAACTTTGAGGGCACATTGTTGGAAGAACACTTCTGTTGAATCGACCCGAATTGATGTTATGCTATGAGATACATTCGTCAGAAGTTAATGGTTAATAACACAGAGAAAGTTAACATTTGCATAATTCCTTAGACCATGAGAGTATCAAGTGCCTTCATGCTTGATTCATGAACTTTGGGGTTTGTTAAACGTCATCCGTAACTGGGTGAATATTACGGCGGCATACGGGTTCATGGGAAAGTATGACAAGGGACTTGATAGCTCAAGATTGGGATTTGCTCCTCCGACGATGGAGAGATATTTCTGGGCCCTCTCGATGTTACGGTATCCATCATCGTCTGGCCAGACACAATGTGATTTGATCACGGGGATGCCGGAACACGGGTACGAGAAAAGAGAACAAAACCGATAACGAGGTAACTGGCATCGTGGACAAGTTGTTGATCCACGGGGATGCCGATAAATCTCACCTCGGGTATTTGTAACATATCGCGAAGCAACAGGAATAGCACACGGCAACTGGAGGTTCACTCGAATATTTATTCGTGTGGGTATAGGGGTCAATATGGGTGTCCACGGCTCCGATGTTGATCATTGATCGGAAAGTGTTCCGGTCATGTCTATACTTCACTGAACCTATAGGGTCACATGCTTAAGGGTCATCTATCTGCTGAATACTAGACAGGGAGTCTGAGAGAAAGTCACCGGAAAAGTTTCGGAGACAGCGGAAAAGTTCCGGAGAGAGAACACCGGAATAGTTTTGGTAAAACTGAAAAGTTGTTTCAGGGTATACCATTAAGTCAAATTGGTTTCGGCAAACATCTGGAAATTCTTGGTGGGTGCCAAAATTATTCTGGAAACTTCAGGGATTTTTCCGGAGAAAAAACCGGAAATGTTCCGGAGCTGCGGGAACCGCTTTGGTTGCTTTTCGCAGATGAAAATCACTAATCCGGAATTGTTTCAGAACGCGTCCAGAATCATTTTAGTGGGTACTGGAATTGTTCTAAGACCCACAGAAATATTTTCGGATTTAACGGTCACGGAAAAATGTTTCTGTGAATAGTAAAAGTGCTTTTTGGGCTACTTGATGGAAAGCCACCTTTTAGGGCTTTTCCCAAAAGGCTTCTAGAAGGACTTGGGGGCTAAGGAAACCCCTTTGGGGGGCTGATACGTCTCCAACGTATCTATAATTTTTTATTGTTCCATGCTATTATATTAGCAATCTTGAAAGTTTTTATATACATTTACAGCAATTATATATCATTTTTGGAGACTAACCAATTAACCTAGTGCCCAGTGCCAGTTGCTGTTTTCTGCCCTGTTTTTGTTTTACAGAATATCAATATCAAACGAAGTCCAAATGCCAAGAAACTTTTTGGAGATTTTTTTCTGGACATATACAACACTAGAAGCTTCGGGAGAGGGCCAGAAGACCCAGGAGGTGGCCACGAGCCACCAGGGCGCGCCTGGGGGGGGCAGGCGCGCCCTGGTGCCTCGTGGGCCCCCCATTGCTCCGTTTGACCTAATTCCACCACTATAAATTCAGGAAAAATGAGAAACCCTCGAGGGAGTCCACGATATATTTTTTCCGCCGCCGCAAGTTTCTGTTCTCGAGAGATCCCATCTGGAGGCCTTCTCCGGTACTCCGCCGGAGGGGGAATCAATCACGGAGGGGCTCTACATCAATGTTGCTGCCCTTCCGATGATGCATGAGTAGTTTACCACAGACCTTCGGGTCCATAGGCAGTAGCTAGATGGCTTCTTCTCTCTTTTTGATCTTCAATACAATGTTCTGCTCGATGTTCTTGGAGTTCTATCCGATGTAATCACTTTTTGCGGGGTGTTTGTTGGGATCCGATGAATTGTGAGTTTATGATCAGATTATCCATGAAATTATTTGAGTCTTTGATGCACTCTTTTATGCATGATTATTATAGCCTCGTATTTCTTCTTCGATCTATTGATTTGGTTTCGCCAACTGAGTTGATTTATCTTGCCATGGGAAGAGGTGCTTTGTAATGGGTTCAATCTTGCGGTGCTCAATCCCAGTGACAGAAAGGGACATGACACGTATGTATCATTGCTATTAAGGGTAAAAAGATGGGTTTTATTCATATGTAAGTTTATCTTGTCTACATCATGTCATCGTTCTTAAGGCGTTACTCCGTTCTTTATGGACTTAATACACTAGATGCATGCTGGATAGCGGTCGATGTGTGAAGTAATAGTAGTAGATGCAGGCAGCAGTCGGTCTACTTGTATTGGATGTGATGCCTATATACATGATCATTGCCTTGGATATCGTCATGATTATTTGCTTTTCTATCAATTGCCCAACAGTAATTTGTCTACCCACCATATGTTATTTTCTTGAGAGAAGCCTCTAGTGAAAACTATGGCCCCCGGGTCTATCTAAATCATATTACTAAAACCCTAAGAATATTGCTGCCATTTTCTTTTATTTATTTTATTTTGTATTTTTGTTTCAATCTATCTATCTATTACATACAATTTAATCTTGCAATTAACCGCCGAGGGATTGACAACCCGTCGTTTGCGTTGGGTGCAAGGATTTGTTGTTTGTGTGCAGGTGTTGCTAACGAGGTGTTGCGTGATTCTCCTACTGGTTCGATAAGCTTGGTTTCATAACTGTGGGAAATACTTATCTCTATTGTGCTGCATCATCCCTTCCTCTTCGGGGATAATACCAACGCAAGCTACAAGTAGCAGGAAGAATTTCTGGCGCCGTTGCCGGGGAGACATCATCAACATCTATCAAGTACCTTTGCATAAACTCTCATCTCCTTGCATTTACTTTATTTGCCTCTCGTTTTCATCTCCCCCACTTCTAAAACATTTTTACAAAAATACAAAAATATTTTTTGTTTGCCTCTTTTCTTGTTTGCTTGTTTGCTATCTAGTTTGCGTAGTCACGATGTCTCAAGAAAATAAAAAATTGTGTGATTTTTCCAATACTAATAATAATGATTTTATTAGCACTCCGATTGCTCCTCCCACCGCTAGTGCGGAGACTTGTGATATTAATGCCGCTTTGTTAAATCTTGTCATGAAAGATCAATTTTTCGATAGTCCTAATGAAGATGCCGCAACCCATCTTAATACTTTCATAGAATTGTGTGACATGCAAAAGAAAAAATATGTGGATAATGATATTGTGAAATTAAAACTATTCCCATTCTCATTGCGGGATCGTGCAAAAAATTGGTTTTCATCTTTACCACGAAATAGTATCGATTCTTGGGATAGGTGTAAAGATGCTTTTATTACTAAGTATTTTCCTCCCGCAAATATTATTTCACTTAGAATTCAAATTATGAATTTTAAGCAACTTGATCATGAACTTGTTGCCCAATCTTGGGAGAGGATGAAATTAATGATAAGAAATTGCCCTACTCATGGTTTAAATTTGTGGATGATCATACAAAATTTTTATGCGGGATTGAATTTTGTTTCTAGAAATCTTTTAGACTCCGCCGCGGGTGGTACTTTTATGGAAATTACTTTGGGAGAAGCTACTAAATTGCTTGATAATATTATGGCAAATTACTCACAATGGCATACTGAAAGAGTTCCTACTAGTAAAAAAGTGAATTTGGTTGAAGAAATTAATACTTTGAGTGATAAAGTTGATGCGCTTATGAAATTGGTTGCTAGCAAAAATGCTCCTATTGATCCTAATGATGTGCCATTGTCCACTTTTATTGAGAAAAATAATGATCCCGTAGATGTGAATTTTGTCTCGCGAAACAATTTCAATAATAATGCTTATAGAGGTAAGTTTAATGCTAGGCCGTTTCCTGGAAATTCATCTAATAATTATGGCAATCCTTATGGTAATTATTATAATAATAATAATAGGATGCCCTCTGATCTTGAAAGTAAAATTAAAGAATTTATTAATGCTCAAAAAAATTTCAACACTACGATAGAAGAAAAACTGAGTAAACTTGATGATATGTCTAGGAGCATTGATAGAATTATTCATGATGTGGAAAATCTTAAGACTAAAATTTTGCCACCTAAAATTGATATTAGTGAATCAATTAAAGCTTTATATGTCTCCATGGATGAGAGTAAGAAAAGAACCGCCATGCTAAAAGCTAAACGAGAATTTTTAGAAAAAGCGATTCCTCCCGGTTTTTATCGTAGTAATGATGAGGATATTAAAATGATTGGTGTTTCATCCATTGATTCTTTGTTTAGCAATATAAAACTTGATGAAAAGGGGACTGAAGAAGAGTCAACTTTAGCTAGAAGGCGTTCCCATAATTCGGAGGGTGAAAATCCTAATGAAAATTTTACTAAAAGTGGGTTTGGAGAGGTAAAAACTTTAAATAGCGATGTGCCCATTGATTTTATTGTTCTTGATATTGAATGCAATTCTTCTTGCCCCATAATACTTGGTAGACCATTCTTACGAACTATAGGTGCCGTTATTGATATGAAAGAAGGGAATATAAAATTTCAATTTCCATTAAAAAAGGGTATGGAGCATTTCCCAAGAAAAAGAATTAAAGCACCATATGAATCAATTATGAGGGCCACTTATGGAATCAACTTGAAAGATGACAATACTTGAAACTATGCATTATGCCTAGCTAGGGGCATAAAACAATAGCGCTTGTTGGGAGGCAACCCAATGAATAAAATATATTTTCTGTCATTGTGAGTTTTCACTTTTATGCTACTGGTATGAGTGCGTTTCTGTGTTTTAATTAGTGTTTGTGCCAAGTAAAGCCTTTGGGATGATTTGGGAGATAGTATAATTGATGTTGTTTGGAAAACAGAAAGTTTTGCGTCCAGTGCCCGAATTTTGTTTCTGTACTGAAGCGTCAAAAAAATCTTAAATTTTTACACAGTATTGGTATATGAATTGCCCACGTTTTCCTAATTTTTCAGAATTTTTGGAGTTACAGAAGTATGGCTTTTAAATAGATTGCTACAGTATGTTCTGTTTTTGATGCACTACTTGCTTGTTTTGATGAATCTATGGATTGTATCGGGGGGGTATAAGCCATGGTGAAGTTAGAGTATAGTAGGTATAATGCAAAAATAAAATATGATTGGGTTTGCAACAGTACTTAAGGTAGTGATTTATTTTGTTATACTAACGGATCTCACGAAGGTTTTGTTGAGTTTTATGTGATTGAAGTTTTCAAGTTTTGGGTGAGATCACGATGGATGAAGGAATAAGGAGTAGTAAGAGCCTAAGCTTGGGGATGCCCAAGGCACCCCAAGGTAATATTCTAGGAAGACTCAAGCGTCTAAGCTTGGGGATGCCCCGGAAGGCATCCCCACTTTCTTCTACCAACCATCGGTAATTTTACTTGGAGCTATATTTTTATTCGTCACATCATATGAGTTTTGCTTGGAGCGTCGTGTATTATATGAGTCTTTGCTTTGCTTGCTTTTTAGTTTGTCACAATCATCCTTGCTGAACACACCTATTTTGAGAGAGCCACACGTTCATCATAATTTGTTAGAATACTCTATGTGCTTCACTTAATTTTTTTGATCTCGGCAGTTGCTCTAGTGCTTCACTTAAATCTTTTTGAGCATGGTGGTGGCTATATTTTGAAGAAATAAACTCTCATGCTTCACTTATATTATTTTGAGAGTTGATTAACATTTTGAAGAAATGAATTCTTATGCTTCACTTATATTATTTTGAGAAATGATTGAAATTTTGAAGAAATATTTGCACTCTCATGCTTCACTTAAATCTTTTTGAGAGTTGATGATAGTAACGGTAATTTGCACAAGATATGAAATTGGTCCCAAAGTGATGAATATTCCATAGATAAAAACTTTCATATAGATCATTGGATATGATAAGTGTGATTCCTTGCAATAGTTTTGCGATATGGAAATGATAATATGTGAGTCATGTTAGTGAGTAATTGTGATTTAGTAAAAATATTCGTGTTAAGGTTTGTGATTCCCTATGCATGCACATTAAGTCAATAGTTATGCAATGAAATTATATCCTACTAATGGTGCATTATTCTGTGTTAGTTGTGTTCAATGCATGTTTATGACCGTTTTCATTTTTTGGTTGGTTGCTTCTCAATCTTTTGCTAGCCTTCATTTGTACTAAGCGGAAATACTGCTTGTGCATCCATAATCCTTAAACCCAAGTTGTGCCATATCAGTCCACTATATCTACCTATATGCGGTATTTCAATGCCGTTCCAAGTAAATTTGCGTATGCCAACTCTAATTTTCAAAATAATTTCCCGTTTTGTGTGCCCGTACCGCTCATGAAGCGGCAAGGGGTAGCCATTAATTTCCATGCTAGGTGTGTTATTCTCACGATGAGTGTTTATTCACTTGTCATTGCACGAGAGAGTGGCTGGTAATAGGGATGCCCAGACCCACAATGAAATCAAATTAATAAAAACAAAATTCCTTGGAAAGTGTTGGTAGGGAGGGCACCCATGGATACGGCTAGCCATGGATTGTGAAAGAAATGGTGGAAAGGAAATAAACTTTACTTTCTGTTTGGGAACCGCCTATGATGTGTCTAGCATGGAAAATATTAGGAATTCTCGGTCGTTTTCATTGACAGGAAAAGCATGCCTCTCAAAATATTTTTATCTCTTTAATTTTAGCTTTGAGCTCTGGCACATTTGACAAATCTCTGCTTCCCTCTGCGAAGGGCCTATCTATTTACTTTTATGCAATTTTTATTTTTATTTGAGTATCCATCTTCTCTTACAAAAGCACCAACTAGAGAGCATTATTGTCATACTTGTGCATTGGATGTAGCTAATATTTGAGTGTGTTTCATGAATGGCTCAAAGATTGAGCATAATGGGCTAGGGATAAGTTTCTTTAGCGTTGATATTTTGAAAGACATGGTTGCTTGTTAGCATGCTTGAGTATTTATATCTTCATGTCAAATTATAGACTATTTATTTGAATCATTCAAGTCCAATGTCCATGCTATAAAAGAAAAGAAAATGTGATGAATATGTTAGGCAGCATTCCACATCAAAAATTCTGTTTTTATCATTTACCTACTCGGGGACGAGCAGGAATTAAGCTTGGGGATGCTGATACGTCTCCAACGTATCTATAATTTTTGATTGTTCCATGCTGTTATATTATCAATCTTGGATGTTTTTATATACATTTACAGCAATTATATATCATTTTTGGAGACTAACCTATTAACCTAGTGCCAGTTGCTGTTTTCTGCCCTGTTTTTGTTTTACAGAATATCAATATCAAATGAAGTCCAAATGCCAAGAAACTTTTTGGAGATTTTTTTCTGGACATATACAACACAAGAAGCTTCGGGAGAGGGCCAGAAGACCCAGCAGGTGGCCACGAGCCACCAGGGCGCGCCTGGGGGGCAGGCGCGCCCTGGTGCCTCGTGGGCCCCCCTTTGCTCCGTTTGACCTAATTCCACCGCTATAAATTTAGGAAAAATCAGAAACCCTCAAGGGAGTCCACGATATACTTTTTTCGCCGCCGCAAGTGTCTGTTCTCGAGAGATCCCATCTGGAGGCCTTCTCCGGTACTCCACCGGAAGGGAAATCAATCCCGGAGGGGCTCTACATCAACCTTGCTGCCCTTCCGATGATGTGTGAGTAGTTTACCACAGACCTTCGGGTCCATAGGCAGTAGCTAGATGGCTTCTTCTCTCTTTTTGATCTTCAATACAATGTTCTCCTCGATGTTCTTGGACTTCTATCCGAGGTAATCACTTTTTGCGTCGTGTTTGTTGGGATCCGATGAATTGTGAGTTTATGATCAGATTATCCATGAAATTATTTGAGTCTTTGATGCACTCTTTTATGCATGATTATTATAGCCTCGTATTTCTTCTCTGATCTATTGATTTGGTTTGGCCAACTGAGTTGATTTATCTTGCCATGGGAAGAGGTGCTTTGTAATGGGTTCGATCTTGCGGTGCTCAATCCCAGTGACAGAAAGGGACATGACATGTATGTATCGTTGCTATTAAGGGTAAAAAGATGGGGTTTATTCATGCGTAAGTTTATCTTGTCTACATCATGTCATCGTTCTTAAGGCGTTACTCCGTTCTTTATGGACTTAATACACTAGATGCATGCTGGGTTGCGGTCGATGTGTGGAGTAATAGTAGTAAATGCAGGCAGGAGTCGGTCTACTTGTATTGGACGTGATGCCTTGTGACAGCCTGGTTTTCACTCCTTGTTTTTTCCTTCGCGGGATTGGACTCCCGTCTTTTTTTCGATGTTATCGGATTTTCCCTCGCCTTTGGGTATATGAAGAAGGTCATTTAGCCTTGCCTTTCCTATCGCAACCAGAGATTCTCTCCGATTCAACCTTGCCACCCAAGATGTATTCTCAAGATTTTGCCAACGAGACCCTACCTTCCGAGTTGCCGGAAGGGAAACCCTAATTCCGACAGTTACAAGGGAACCCCAATTTCCTTTGATCCGTTTCCTCCCAAATTTTTCCCAGTGATCATCCTATCTTTTTATACCCTGGATATGTAAAAATATTGCCAAGTCATTTGCAATATTTTTCATTTAAAATTAATTCCTTTTTCTGCTGTTCAAAGGAATTAAATCCAGGAAAATATCTATCCATCTCCAAAGTTCATGAAAACTTGTGGATATATTCTTGGTGATCATATTGAGCTCCCATAAAAATATTGGCAATAATTAAATAAGGGAAATTGCATTTTCCTATTTAAAGCCAATATTGCATTTTGGGCACTTTCCAAAGGAACTACCATTTTGGTAGCCAGGAAAAATCCCAAATAATTTGTGGAGCTTCTTATATCCATATCTTTACCATTTCCATCAAGAACCCAAGTTCCATAGATCAAATTTTGAGCACAATATCCATTTGCAAATTCTGTCCAGATTTCCAGTTTGCAAAGGAAGTGCTTGAACCCTTGATCTTTTTGGTCTGAAATTCGTCAGGGTGGTTAACAATGGTAAATCACCCCTGGATACCAAAAATCAGCCCATTTCATCTAGCCAATTTTCCTCAGTAAATTATCTAATTTTCTGTCCAGATTCCAGCTTTGTGAAGGAAGTACCATTTTGGTATATCCAACTGAGCTGAAATTTTCCGAGTACCTCCATATTTCCAAATCATCACTCTCCACAAAAATTCAGATCATTTCACCAAGCCAGTTGAGCACAACATCAAAATCCATTTTCTGGACCAGAATTTGCATTGCAAAGGAAGTGTATGCAAAACTTGTCCAAATGGCCTCAAATTTCTCCAAACTCTACTCCTTCCTACCACATTTCCCTGTGACAACCTGGACAGCTCATTGGCACCTCTGTTTGACCACAACTTCCTGCCCAAGTTTCTGTCCAGAAACTGCTCTGGATCCCCAAGACCAACCTAGACCTTTCCTGGCTTGTCCAATGACCAATCTTGTCTATTTGAGCAGTGAGTAACCTGTTGGACAAGGTGTGACGGCTGGACTGGCACCAGAGCGCGATTTACCCGTGGTGACCGCGTGAGCTGCACGCAGAAACTGTGCACCGCGTGCTCATCGCGTCGGGCAGGCCAGCTCAGGCCGCCGTAGCTTGTCCATTCGTGCCGACCTGACTCCCCGTCGTCCACACCCCCATCTCCGGTCACTTCCCCCTTCATTCCTTTCCTCGCCGCGCCGCGACGAACCTCGCCATGGTACTGTGATGCCCATGACCCGCGCCGTCGTCTTCTCCCGTGGCTCCTTCTTCCCCGAGCTCTCTCGAGCGTTCCCGAGGTCTCTCCCCTCCCCACGAAGCCGCTCGACGCCGCAACCATCCAGCCACGTCGCCCCGGAGCTCCAGTATGTGGCTAAGATCGCCGCGGTGGCAGTGCTCATCCGCCTCCATCGTCGGGCTATAAATAGCCTTCCCCGAGCCCTCCCGAGCACGGCACCCTCCTTCCCTCCCCTCCAGCAACCCACTGGACTACTCAGTCGAGCTCCCGGAGTCCTTCTTCCCGCTCTCCGGCCACCATGGCCACCGCCCTCCCTCGCCTAAATTCGTGTCACTCCGGCCTTCTCCTCTTCCCCCGAGCTCTCTGCCGGACCCTCCACTCCATGGCGGTCACCTCCACGCCCTCTCCCGGCCAATTCCATCGCCGGAGCACCTCCCTCGCCGCGGAGCCGCCGCCCATGGCCACCACCATAGCCCCGCAACTAGCCCACCCCGGCGCCAGTGGAGCTACCCACGAGAAGCGCCGCATGCTGGGGAGCCTTCCCGTGCCCTCGCCGAACCCATTCCCCCACCGAAGCCCCTCCATTGGCCGGAGCCGCCGTCCTCGGCCGCGCCGTGGAGCTCTGCCTCTGGCCATCCCCAACTGTGGCCGAGACCTCCTCTGGACGCGGCGCACGCCGGGGCACCCGCCCGTCGGCTCGACCGCCGGTGGCAGGTGTCACGGGGTGACACAGGGGCCACCCATGACATGACCCTGGGAGGGTATGATTGTTGGTGGGACCGTAAGAGTGCCGGGCAATAGAAAAGTTTTGTTGGAGCAGCACCGGTCCACCCGAATGGGAAGATGTACTAAGTACGAGGTCGGGAGCTCCATGGTGTGGGTAAAGTGCGCAACCTCTGCATTGTGTAAATCTATTCGAATAGCCGCGTCCTCGGTCATGGGACACAGTTCGTACTAGGTCACACTATTTGGTCTGTGTCGAGTCTGGAGGAGCAAACTACATAATGTTATTGCTAAAACTGAACTAGAGAATGGTAAGGTATGTCAGACTTGCAGTACGGATGCATGGACATCAGATGATGTCAGGGGTATGAATGTTAGCCATGCGATGGCTATGAGATGAGGGTCGGATGACCAAAAGACTTGGATTGGATTTGAATCGAATTTGACATATTCGGAGTATGGATTATTTACTTGACATGTTTTACTTTAGTAGTTATCATGATGGATAATCCTGTTATAGCATGGTAATTAATATTGCTAGATAGGTATGCTATGCCATGATAATTAATATTTCTCTAATGATTATTGCATGCTTGAATGCCATGGATTGCATTGCTTGGTGTATATGTTGGTTTGGTTTGCTTGCGAGTACATTCAAAAGTACTCAGAGGCCTTCAATGTGGCCAGGTTCATCTAAGGATTCGACGTCCACTAGCAAGGAGCCGGAGTGTTCGCGGGCTAGAAGAGTAACCCAGTCAGATCCCTGTGGATTGGAGCCGCACCAACACCATGCTACCTTAGATAGAGCTTTTCCACTGCCAACACCCTTGTATAATATCATGTAAGACTTATATATATCCATTAATAGAAATGCATGTGTTCATGATACTTGTTGTAAACGCGCACGCCAGAGTGATCTCCTGGGCTGGTGTGTGCGGCGACCGTCTGGCTACAGTGGTAATCAGGCAGGGCGCCACGTGCCTATATACATGATCATTGCCTTGGATATCGTCATGATTATTTGCTTTCCTATCAATTGCCCAACAGTAATTTGTCTACCCACCGTATGCTATTTTCTTGAGAGAAGCCTCTAGTGAATACTATGGCCCCCGGGTCTATCTAAATCATATTACTAAAACCCTTAAAATATTGCTGCCATTTTCTTTTATTTATTTTATTTTGTATTTTTGTTTCAATCTATCTATCTATTACATACAATTTAATCTTGCAATTAACCGCCGAGGGATTGACAACCCCTCGTTTGCGTTGGGTGCAAGGATTTGTTGTTTGTGTGCAGGTGCTGTCAACGAGGTGTTGCGTGATTCTCCTACTGGTTCGATAACATTGGTTTCATAACTGAGGGAAATACTTATCTCTACTGTGCTGCATTATCCCTTCCTCTTCGGGGATAATACCAACGGAAGCTACAAGTAGCAGGGGCCCAATGGGGGTGGCCGGCCACAAGGGTGGAGCTCCATGGAGCTCCACTTCCCTCCCCATTATGCCCTTTATGTGATTCATTTTACATGGGCATTTTGGGTTTTTGTGAGCCATCCTACCCCTTGCATTTCCCTATAAATAGAGGTGGAGAAGGGCTCTCCACACTCACTCCAACTCTCTCACACAATGCCATGCAATGATCTGGCTTCTTCTCTCCCTCCCACGAAAAGAGTTTCGTAGAGCCGAAAGGCTGTCTGGGTTCCAGTGGGAACTAGTTCTGGACAGCGAGGCCCTGCCGGATAGATGACACCGTATGTGTGCAACCCCGTAGAGAGGTCGTAGGTTCGATCTCTTTGCCTAAGGGGCTGTTTGAGAGTGCCTCCCGAAGGGCTGTCCGAGTGACCATCCGAGTTTTGAGGGTCCTCCCGAAGGGCTGTCCGCGACACCGTCCGTGGGACTGTCCGACCGTCTCCCGGAAGGCTGTCCGAGGGGCAGTCGAGGGAGTACATCCTCGCGGTTGGGAAGTTGTAAATCCTAGCTGCGGGGATCTGCACCAACGATCTACATCGACTCTTCTTCCGCTGCGCTACGAGTCGGTAACGATCAGATCAAAACCTTGTATGCAGTCTTCATAGTGGTCCTGGGCTGGTGCGTTGGTCAGAAATTTTTGTTTTCTACTGCGTTCCCCTACAGTGGCATCTGAGCTGTGCTATGCATAGATGCAGGTTACGATCTAGAATACATAGATATGTATGGGTGTTGCACAATATAATTTGTAGTAGATGAGTTCTATTACTGAAAATTATTTGTGCGGGTAGCAGATGAAATCTGTTACCCGATGTTCTTATTGCTTCCCTGGAATTTGCATATTTCTGATCTTGATAATGGCATGGTGGAGTTTCAAAGCTCTGGCAATCCGCGATCCTGATTGATCAACGAAGTGCTAGCAGTTCTTTGAATTCCACCATAGTTAAAAAGAAAGATGAAATTTCGCAGACAAAAGGGCAGTGCAGATATGATCTGCATGGGGGTCATGCGTATGACGAAGTTCAGTATGGGGCTCGAGATTTTATTATCTCGTGTTTCATACACCCCGCAAAGTTAATCTAGCGACTTGAATAATCATACTTGATGATGAACGTTGGTAGCTTCGGTTTGTTTCGAAACCTTAGAAGCCACGAAAAATAAAAGTTTGCATAAACCGATTAGAGGCGTCTAACTTGGTTTTGTAGGATGTGCATGTGATGTGGTATAGCAGTTCTCATAATAATTTGATTATGTATGAGATGACTATATAATGTAAAATTAACATGACCTGCGTGTCATGATTCGGCATGATGGCTGGAGCCATATGATTGTCACTTTAATGACTTGCGTGTCAACCTTAAGTAATGCACTTATTTTATTAGCTATAGAGATAGCAATATTATCTAGTGCATCGACAAGGTGGTGGCAAACTTCGCGAAGGTGAACACCGACGCGAATGCCGAAGACGAAGAAATGCAAGACTTCTCCGTCGGAAAGGGCTATACCATATCATGCTATTATGAATTGCCTGAGATATTTATCCCTTATGATACATCCTTTTAATTGCACGGTAGTCGCTTTTTATTAGGGTGATCTCTCACAAAAATATCAAGTAGTTAGTGTTCTCCCAAGTGTAGCACCGTCACGGCACCTATCTTTTCGGGGTATCGCATGGATGCATGGGTACGAACGATTAGAGAAGTGTGAGGTGGGTGAGTTGAGACCTCGCAGCGAGATCACTTGGTTGTCTTGACATTCTGGCTTGATCGTCCTGAGCTCGGAACACGCCCATCGAAAGATGAACAAGAGTCACATAGAGATGTGATTGGCAAGTTGGGCTACCGATGGCAATTCTCGTCACTTGAGATGGATGCATCCTTGGCGTTGAATTGTAATATGGGTCTTGTATCACTCACAATCAATTATTGATTGTGAGATATTGATTTGAGTGGGAGCGCACTTTAGAATTAACTTGTTTAATTCTCAGTGCAATTAATTATGAACACTGTCTAAGTCTGATTTGCATAATAGTTGTAGAATAATGGCTCGCGTTTCCACCTTCCCTATTAAATTTGAATAAGCTGTTAAATATCTAGTTAAAACTTTACGGTTGGTAATGTAATGTGAGGATTGTCCTCAAAAGTGCCAAGAAGGACTTTGTCCTATCGCATGCTTTTGGTATTCTCCCGCTAATGCTATGGATAATGTGACTCTCGTCCTTCGATCCAAAAGCTAGAATTCCGTTACGGTCGAGTGCAATATGTTTGCTTCCATGAGACCCAAACTTCAAAAGTTTGGGATAGCGATGTGATATTCATGGAACTGAAAATTAGTTTCAGATACAAACAAAGGCTAAAAGATATGAGATATCCAATGAAATGTTTGTTTGCAAACTATTAGTAAAAGTGTTTACTATGCATTTGACTAATACGAGAGGGATCCAGAAGAATGCCTATCATATGATGAAGGTGAATAAAACAACAACTTAAAGAGAAAGGAAATGTCCAAAGGGTGTTAGTGTGAATTACACACCTAGGAAGTCCGGGGCTAACGCCACTCTTAAGTTGAGTGCTTCTTCTGAGAGTAGGAGAAATACTGAAAGTTAAACTGTTAGAAGTATAAAGGCAAAAAGAGAGAAGACTGGAATGTCCAGCTCATGTATGAAAGTCATACAAGCTATTGATGTATAGAAGGCTGGTCAAAGAAATAGTTCTTGGGAATTGTGATTAAATTGTTAGTCACTAATTCTTGGTCTTGGTGTAAAAACCGGCAGACCTCGGGCTAGGGGGTCCCGAGCTGTGGATCTCGGATCGGTGGTAACAGAGATGAGGGAGACGATGTTTACCCAGGTTCGGGCCCTCTCGATGGAGGTAAAACCCTACGTCCTGCTTCTGTTTATATTGATGGAGATGTATCAAGTACAGAGTTGATCTACCTCAAGATCGTAATATGTGTCTAACTTCTAGGGCTAGGTGAGCGATATTGCGTTGATGTCCCCTGCGGGCTAAAACCTATGGCTTATATACACGCCAGGGAGGGTATCTAGGGTTACAAGTCGGTATCTAGGAGTAAGGCGGCTGGACAAATCTTGAAGTGTACTACAAGTCTTCGGTAGAGACAGCCTCTATCACATCTCCCGTGTGCGGCCTCCGGAGTCCTTCTTGATCACGTACGAGGGCACACCGGCCCAACCGATGAGATGGGCCAGCTAGGTTGGCACCCCCTAATCCAGGACACCGTTAGTAGCCCCCGAACTGGTCTTCTACGCCGAGGACGACTTTCAACAAACATCACTTCGGATCCGGAGTCCTTGGCTTGACAGACGAGTTCCACTTTACATTTCGGATTCTCTTAATGGAGTATTGACATCCGTAGTCCAACCGAGCTTGTACCCTGCCCGAAGTGGGTAGATATCTTAGCCTCGAAGGCTTGTTGTTCAGGTATGAATGGTCCAATCCGGCCTGACAACTTTATCGAAGAGGCTCATCCCATGACAGGTCGAACAGTTACTACCTCCCCCCATAAATCACGGTTCGAGGCAACTTTTTACTGGCACGTCCCCTCGAAGCAGAGATCGTGCCCGTTTTCTTAGTGATATCATCAAGATTTTGTTTCCCCCCATATGCTCAACGGCATTTTTGATGGGAATAGCGAGTTTATCGGCGCAGTAAGGGGGGCTTTTGGCCTTTCATAGGCTTATAAGAGCAAAAATATGGACAGTGCAATCGACCATGCTCCCATTCTTCCCTTCTATTGCTTCGTCTGGCTCCAGCGCTTAGATCCATCCTGCCCACTTTTCCCTTTAGTGAGTCCAACCTCCACCACCAGCCATGGACGATACCCTCAACGGGCACTGGGGCGGCACCGTAGTGACGGCCAAGACCATCTCAGAGCTACGCGACGCGGGATACCTGAGTCCCGCAACCGTCGCCCGCGCTCCAGTGGCTGGCCAGCTGGTGCCTGCTCCCAACACCAGGGAGCGGGTAGTTTTCGTCCCCCACCTTATCCGAGGCCTGGGGTTCCCGCTGCACCCTTTCGTGCGCGGGGCAATGTACTATTACGGGTTGGATTTCCACCACCTAGCCCCCAACTCCGTTCTCCACCTCGCTGCCTTCATCACGGTATGCGAGGCCTTCCTCCGCTATGATCCGAACTTCGGCTTGTGGCTGAAGCTCTTCGGGATCAAACCGAAGTCGAGAGGCTCGGATCTCGCGGAGTGCGGGGGAGCCATGATTAGCAAGAACCAGGGGCTACCTGGTTCAAAGGCACCTTCATCGAGACGGTGAAGGAGTGGCAGAGGGAGTGGTTTTACATCACTGAACCTCTTGCCCCTGGTCAGACCCAGGTCCTGGCTTTCTCAGCCGGGCCTCCCAAGAAGCTCAAATCCTGGAAAGAGAAGGGCGTCGCCTGGGGGAACCCAGAAGAGGTGGAGACCCTGATCGATAGCATCTTGTGGTGGTCCACCACGGGGAAGGTTGAGCTTGCCGACATCATATACGTCATGCTCAATCACCGCATACTCCCTCTCCAACTTCAGGCTACCCCGATGTGGGCACAAAAGCCCGAGGACATGGACACCATCACCACCTTCTTCCGCTCCACCTCGGCCGCCATGTGGACGAAGCTCATGAAGCTGGCCGAGGACAAGATCCCCAAGGAAGGGGAGGACCCCGGCCTCGAGCACGGCTATGAAGCCCCCCCGGTGAGTGGTCCCTCAATCGTTATTCTATTGTCCATCGTGCCGAGGAGTAGTATGTTGCTTAAATCAGCGTGTTTGATGTTTTGCAGAAGTGGTTGGCCTGGGTACAAGGGGTGTGATGCCCGGCCCCACTGCCAGAGGAGCCTCAGACTCCCCTGCTCTCGGCGCTCCTGACCGAGGAGCCGCACGTGGTGGCCCCCAAAGGGACGAAGTCCTAGAGGGGGAGGTCAAGTGCTCGAACTCGGGGGACTTCGGTCACCCGGTCCGAAGAGACCCACACTTCCGCCGCCCAAGATGGCGACGTGGAGGAGGGCAAGGAGGAGGAGGTAACTCCCGAAGGGGAAGAGGTCGTTGCTGGATGACGCCGACGTAGGCATGCCGCCGAAGGTCCCAAAGAGACCGAGGCGAACCTTGTCGGGGTTGGCAACAAGTCATCAGGGAGAGCCGAACTCTCTGGTGACTCAGAAGAAGACCTCCTCGCTGTGGGGAGGAAGAAGCCGGTGCCCCGAGGGTAAGCCATTATCTTTACACCCCATCTTTTTAATCTGACAAGTCATTTTCTTAACAAGGGAAATCTTACTGAAGCGACTTTTCCTCATGTAGTCCGCCGAGGGTAATCCCCAGCGGTTCCTCGAGCGGGTTGCCATCCGCCAGCGGGACTCCAGAGCCCGCCGCTCCTTCCCCGGCGCATGACGGGCTAGGGAAGGCGACATCCACCTTGGTCCCCGATGTCAACACGGCGGGGACTGACGAGGTGGCGACCATGGCCGAGGTTGATACCTCGGCCCAACAAGACCCGGGGAAGGAGCGCCACATGGTCATCGAAGAAGGGTTGGGCCAGTCATCTGCCCAGCCGGCGTCTACCTCGGCTCGGCCGCTCCAGGTGGAGGCTGCCCGCTTGGATGCATCCGAGGTCATCCCTCCGCCCCAGCCAACTGACCAAGGACGGCCTGGCGCGAGGTGGACCGAGGAGATGGAGGACGCCATGAAGGGCTCCTCCAAAAAGGAGGAGCACCGTGCCTTAATAGGCATGGCGCTGCAACGCTACCGGTCCGCAGGGGCCGACCTGCATGAGGTTTTCAAGAACCTCCTAGCAGGTTTTGAGGTACGCTTTTTATCTCTGCATCCAGCCTACTTTGTTTATTTGAACTTCTTTGAGTTATGCCTTTGTCCGAGGACATAAGAGTACAGCCTGCTAAACGGCTTAGTGAGTGAGTAGCCCCCGAGCCCGAAGTCAGTTTCAAGAAATCGGCATCGGGGTCGTTTGATTGAGTAGGAGCCCGTTGAGTAGCCCCCCGGGCGCCGCTTGAGGCAGCCATCCCGGGATTTTTTAATAATCCTAACTGTTCTCTTTGTAATAAGGATCTGTTTTTATTCTAGGTTTCGACCTCGGTTCCGGACTCCATCGCCGAGGAGATGGCGGAGATGAACCGGAAACTCGAGCAGTCTCAAGGTAAGCAAGTGCAAACTTGCCCTGTACTTTGGGTATAATGCATTTTGTTTAAAGAAAACAACTAAGGCCGAACTGTTTTGACAACAGCAGCGTTAGCTGAACTGGAGACGCTCAAGGCCGAGCTCAAAAGGGCTCGAAAGGAGGTGCGACAGCAGGAGGCTGTTGCCGCCGCGGCCGAGAAGGCCCGGGCCGCCGAGAAGGCGGCCGGGGAGAAGCACCAAGCGCGGGTGCTGGAGGTCGAAGAGATCCTGAAGGGCGTGTTCGAAGCACGCGACAAGCTTTAGGAGGAGGGGCAACGAACAAAGGAGGAGCTCGAGAAGCTTCAACGTGCCCACTCCGAGCTCAAGACCTCGGCCCGAGCTGACCACGAGGTGCTCCAGCAAGTGGAGCAAATCGCCTCGGGTAAGACATTTTTGCTGCAGTGTTCGTTTGGCAGCAAAGGGTGTGTCGAGCTCACCCAATTATGGCGTTCCGCAGAGGTCTTTGCGGATCTCCCGCAGAGCGCGGCGGATGCGGTGGCATACTTCGGCCAGCTGGCGGGCCACGAGGCGGAGAAGGCCTTCTGGGGGCCGTTTCCAGGGTCGTCGTCCGCGCAGCTGCTGAATCATCGAGTGAAGCAGCTGGTGGAGCTGTTTCGCATGACGAGACCGGCGCTCCAGGACCTCTGCATCACGCTGTGGCCTACCGAAGCCATGCCGAGGAGCCTCTTCGGCCTTGCGGCCCATCTCTGAGACGCCGTGCCCTGCGTGGATCGCTGGAAAAGGTCTGCGTGCTTAGAAGGGGCGCGGAGGGCGTACGCTTGTGTGAAGACGCACTTCCGCAAGGTTGATGTAGAGACATGTGCCGCAGGCCCTCCTGCCGACAAGCTGCGCACCGCCGAGCAGTTCTTCGCCGAGGTGGAGGCGGGAGCTCGGACCACAGAAGCCATGTGTCCCAAAGACACTCTGTATTTCTAGATGATACTTCGGAATGCCGGAGTGTACGATGTAAAAACGTTATCTGTCGTTGAATGAAAATGGCTTGAAATACCATGTGTGTTGTTTTTATAATTAAATATTCCTCCGATTTGATTGCTTAAAATGAGAGTGGCCAGTCGTCGGCTTGAACCCCAATGTAGGTCATACAAAGGGTGTTCCTTAAGGCACACCGGACCCTTAGCCGATGTCTCGGTACCCGAAGGCGGTCGGTGCCTCATAGGAACTAGGCAATCGGACTATAGTGGCTTGATAGCTTTCACTTAGTCATAGGAGTTTCACTGTGGGGGCTGATGACCTGCCCCGGTGTCGGAAGTGTTCGGCCAAGTCGGCCGATGTCTAGTCCATGACACACTTCGGCTAGGAATGAAAGCCCTTCGTTTAACACGGGTGATCTCTATCGTCACATCGCTTGACGCGGTCTGCGGATGGCGGACCAGTTTGCGCATACCTAGATAGTCAGTTTTCGGCTTTCTCCACTGAGGCGCTATGCCAATTGACCTGGCAGCGCAATCGCAGTGGTTCTCTCGTTACGCCCTTAGCCGAATTTATCGGAAACATAAGGGGTACACATAGGAGCCGGGCAACCCAACTATTGACCAAAATCTAGGTTCGAAACTGATGCATATAAGGCCAAAATTCGAGACGCCGAGTACTTCGGACTTGTTATAGGATTGTATCTTATTTAAGGAACTTCTTCATCCCACAGGGGCCATGCTGATAAAGAAATATGATGGAGACCTTGAAAGGGCACAATTTCTTTATATCATAATTTCAAGCGTATACATGCCCAGCTGCGACGAGAGGGGTTGAAAGAATACAATGTAAAGAGTATGGAAGAAAGAGGAAGAAATAGGGCAGATAATTGCTGAGTGGATTTTGAAGAATCCGGGCCGCTACCTGCCGCACGTCTGCGTTTCTGAGCTGTTGACCAGATCTTCACCATTGATGGTGAGGAATTTGTGAAGGTTGGTGCCCTTCCGGCCCTTTATACACTTTAAGTGTTTGATTGACTGAGTTCCTTTAAAGGAGGTGTTGCTCAAGTCACTCTGTGGTTAAAACCACATAAACATAGTCATGTTTGGCTGTTTCTTTGACAGATACTTGCCTGTGCAAGGGCTCTAAGCCACGTCTTTGCTTGGTTGATCCGCACTGACGTTTGGGTAAGTGTTCTGGCTCCTCGACGTCCCAGGGAATTTTTAGTGCGAAATTATGCACTCTGGGGACGTAGTGCCCACTCCAGAGAAGGCACACGAGGAGCCCGCATCCCTATTTCGGGTGCAGGGGTACCTGGCCGAGGTCGATTTGTGCAGCCCGGGCACGCTTCAAAGAGCGGGCGGCGCGTTTATCGCTGCGGGCTGCCTCCTCGGACGCTTGAACCTCGGCTACGAAAGCCGCGGTCTGTTCCTCTGTCCGGAGTGAACGTTCTTTGTTACCATTGACTGTGATAACGCCATTAGGTCCCGGCATTTTGAGCTTGAGGTAGGCATAATGCGGGACTGCGTTGAAGCGCGCGAAGGCTGTGCGCCCTAAGAGCGCATGGTATCCACTCCGGAAGGGTACGATATCGAAGATTAACTCCTCGCTTCTGAAGTTCTCGGGCGAACCGAAGACTACCTCTAGGGTGACCGTTCCGGTACAACGGGCTTCGACGCCCAGAATGACACCTTTAAAGGTGGTAGAGCTCGGCTTGATCCAAGATGAGTCGATGCCCATCTTCCAAACTGTGTCCTCGTAGATGAGGTTAAGGCTGCTTCCCCCGTCCATCAGGACGCGTGTTAGATGATAACCATCAACAATAGGGTCCAGGATGAGCGCCGCCGATCCGCCGTGCCTGATGCTGGTCGGATGATCGTGCTTGTCAAACGTGATCGGGTAAGCCGACCATGGGTTATACTTCGGGGCGACTGGCTCCAGCGCGTATACGTCCCGAAGTACATGCTTCCTCTCCCTTTTAGGGATGTGGGTGACGTAGATCATATTGACCTCTGTTACTTCGTCAGGAAATTTCTTTTGGCTTTCGTTATTGGGCCGCCGAGGTTCATCCTCGTCTTCGCTGCGGTGTTTGGGTTTTATTCTGACCCTCTGCCGCTATCTTGCCGGCTTGTTTAAAGACCCAGCAATTCCTATTAGTGTGGGTTGTTGGTTTTTCCTGAGTACCGTGAATCCCACATGGGCGGTCCAGGAGCCTATCAAGCTGGGTAGGTCCATCTTTGTTACCTTTATAGAGCTTTCTTTTCTGCCCGGATTTAGGTCCGGTGAACCCTGCGTTGACTGCAGCGTCCTCAGTGTTGCTTCTGCCATTTTTATACCTGCGCTTACTTTTATCGCACTTGGGTTTTCCATTGGCGTCGCGGGTTTCCGAGCTGCCTGCCTCGCCATTATGAGTGCTTCGGGCGAGCCAGCTGTACTCTCCCGCACAAAAGCGAGTCATCAGTGAGGTGATACGTCTCCAACGTATCTATAATTTTTGATTGTTCCATGCTGTTATATTATCAATCTTGGATGTTTTTATATACATTTATAGCAATTATATATCATTTTTGGAGACTAACCTATTAACCTAGTGCCCAGTGCCAGTTGCTGTTTTCTGCCCTGTTTTTGTTTTACGGAATATCAATATCAAACAAAGTCCAAATGCCACGAAACTTTTTGGAGATTTTTTTTTGGACATATACAACACTAGAAGCTTCGGGAGAGGGCCAGAAGACCCAGGAGGTCGCCACGAGCCACCAGGGCGCGCCTGGGGGCGGCAGGCGTGCCCTGGTGCCTCGTGGGCCCCCATTTGCTCCGTTTGACCTAATTCCACCACTATAAATTCAGCAAAAATCAGAAACCCTCAAGGGAGTCCACGATATACTTTTTCCGCCGCCGCAAGTTTCTGTTCTCGAGAGATCCCATCTGGAGGCCTTCTCCGGTACTCCGCCGGAGGGGGAATCGATCACGGCGGGGCTCTACATCAACCTTGCTGCCCTTCCGATGATGCGTGAGTAGTTTACCATAGACCTTCGGGTCCATAGGCAGTAGCTAGATGGCTTCTTCTCTCTTTTTGATCTTCAATACAATGTTCTCCTCGATGTTCTTGGAGTTCTATCCGATGCAATTACTTTTTGCGGTGTGTTGGTTGGGATCCGATGAATTGTGAGTTTATGATCAGATTATCCATGAAATTAATTGAGTCTTTGCTGCACTCTTTTATGCATAATTATTATAGCCTCGTATTTCTTCTCCGATCTATTGATTTGATTTGGCCAACTGAGTTGATTTGTCTTGCCATGGGAAGAGGTGCTTTGTAATGGGTTCGATCTTGCAGTGCTCAATCCCAGTGACAGAAAGGTACATGACACGTATGTATCGTTGCTATTAAGGGTAAAAAGATGGGGTTTATTCATATGTGAGTTTATCTTGTCTACATCATGTCATCGTTCTTAAGGCGTTACTCCGTTCTTTATGGACTTAATACACTAGATGCATGCTGGATAGCGGTCGATGTGTGGAGTAATAGTAGTAGATGCAGGCAGGAGTCGGTCTACTTGTATTGGACGTGATGCCTATATACATGATCATTGCCTTGGATATCGTCATGATTATTTGCTTTTCTATCAATTGCCCAACAGTAATTTGTCTACCCACCGTATGCTATTTTATTGAGAGAAGCCTCTAGTGAAATCTATGGGCCCCAGGTCTATCTAAATCATATTACTAAAACGCTAAAAATATTGCTGCCATTTTCTTTTATTTATTTTATTTTGTATTTTTGTTTCAATCTATCTATCTATTACATACAATTTAATCTTGCAATTAACCGCCGAGGGATTGACAACCCCTCGTTTGTGTTGGGTGCAAGGATTTGTTGTTTGTGTGCAGGTGCTGCTAACGAGGTGTTGCGTGATTCTCCTACTGGTTCGATAACCTTGGTTTCATAACTGAGGGAAATACCTATCTCTACTGTGCTGCATCATCCCTTCCTCTTCGGGGATAATACCAACGCAAGCTACAAGTAGCAGGAAGAATTTCTGGCGCCGTTGCCGGGGAGACATCATCAACATCTATCAAGTACCTTTGCATAATCTCTCATCTCCTTGCATTTACTTTATTTGCCTCTCATTTTCATCTCCCTCACTTCTAAAACGTTTTTACAAAAATACAAAAATATTTTCCGTTTGCCTTTTTCTTGTTTGCTTATTTGCTATCTTGTTTGCGTAGTCACGATGTCTCAAGAAAATACAAAATTGTGTGATTTTTCCAATACTAAAAATAATGATTTTATTAGTACTCCGATTGCTCCTCCCGCCGCTAGTGCGAAGACTTGTGATATTAATGCCACTTTGCTATATCTTGTTATGAAAGAACAATTTTCTGCTAGTCCTAATGAAGATGCCGCATCCCATCTTAACACTTTCGTAGAATTGTGTGACATGCAAAATAAAAAAGATGTGGATAATGATATTGTGAAATTAAAACTATTCCCGTTCTCATTGCGGGATCGTGCAAAAATTTGGTCTTCATCTTTACCACGAAATAGTATCGATTCTTGGGATAGGTGTAAAGATGCTTTTATTACTAAGTATTTTCCTCCCGCGAAAATTATTTCACTTAGAAATCAAATTATGAATTTTAAGCAACTTGATCATGAACATGTTGCCCAATCTTGGGAGAGGATGAAATTAATGATAAGAAATTGCCCTACTCATGGTTTAAATTTATGGATGATCATACAAAAAAATTATGCGGGATTGAATTTTGTTTCTAGAAATCTTTTAGACTCCGCCGCGGGTGGTACTTTTATGGAAATTACTTGGGGAGAAGCTACTAAATTGCTTGATAATATTATGGCAAATTATTCACAATGGCATACTAAAAGAGTTCCCACTAGTAAAAAAGTGAATTTGGTTGAAGAAATTAATACTTTGAGTGATAAAGTTGATGCGATTATGAAATTGGTTGCTAGCAAAAATGCTCCTATTGATCCTAATGATGTGCCATAGTCCACTTTGATTGAGCAAAATAATGATCCCGTAGATGTGAATTTTTTCTCGCGAAACAATTTCAATAATAATGCTTAGGAGGTAATTTTAATGCTAGGCCGCATCCTGGAAATTCATCTAATAATTATGGCAATCCTTATGGTAATTCTTATAATAATAATAATAGGATGCCCTCTGATCTTGAAAGTAATATTAAAGAATTTATTAATGCTCAAAAAGTTTTCAACACTACGATAGAAGAAAAACTGAGTAAACTTGATGATATGTCTAGGAGCATTGATAGAATTATTCATGATGTGGAAAATCTTAAGACTAAAATTTTGCCACCTAAAATTGATATTAGTGAATCAATTAAAGCTTTATATGTCTCCATGGATGAGAGTAAGAAAAGAACCGCCATGCTAAAAGCTAAACGAGAATTTTTAGAAAAAGCAATTCCTCCCTGTTTTATCGTAGTAATGATGAGGATATTAAAATGATTGGTGTTTCATCCATTGATTCTTTGTTTAGCAATATAAAACTTGATGAAAAGGGGACTGAAGAAGAGTCAACTTTATCTAGAAGGCGTTCCCATAATTCGGAGGGTGAAAATCCTAATGAAAAAATTACTAAAAGTGGGTTTGGAGAGGTAAAAACTTTAAATAGCGATGTGCCCACTCTCTTGGATTACAAAGATTTTAATTATGATAATTGTTCTTTGATTGAGTGCATTTCTTTGTTACAATCCACGTTAAATTCACCCAACGCTTATGAGCAAAACAAGGCTTTTACTAAACACATCGTAGAAGCAATGATGAAAGCGTTAGAAGAAAAGCTAGAACTGGAAGTTTCAATTCCTAGAAAATTATATGATGAATGGGAACCCACCATTAAAGTTAAAATTAAAAATTATGAGTGCAATGCTTTATGTGATTTGGGTGCTAGCGTTTCCACAATTCCAAAATCTCTATGAGATGTGCTAGGTTTCACCAATATAGATGAATGTTCTCTTAATTTGCATCTTGCGGATTCTACTATTAAAACACCAATGGGAAGAATTAATGATGTTCTTATTCTTGCAAATACAAATTATATGCCCGTTAATTTTATTGTTCTTGATATTGAATGCAATTCTTCTTGCCCCATAATACTTGGTAGACCATTCTTACGAACTATAGGTGCCGTTATTGATATGAAAGAAGGAAATATAAAATTTCAATTTCCATTAAAAAGGGTATGGAGCATTTCCCTAGAAAAAGAATTAAAGCACCATATGAATCAATTATGAGGGCCACTTATGGAATCAACTTAAAAGATGACAATACTTAAAACTATGCGTTATGCCTAGCTAGGGGCATAAAACAATAGCGCTTGTTGGGAGGCAACCCAATGAATAAAATATTTTTTCAATCATTGTGAGTTTTCACTTTTATGCTACTGGTATGAGTGTGTTTTTGTGTTTTTAATTAGTGTATGTGCCAAGTAAAGCCTTTGGGATGATTTGGGAGATAGTATAATTGATGATGTTTGGAAAACAGAAAGTTTTGCGTCCATTGCCCGAATTTTGTTTCTGTACTGGAGCATCGAAAAAATCTGAAAGTTTTACACAGTATTGGTATATGAATTGCCCATGTTGTCCGAATTTTTCAGAAGTTTTGGAGTTACAGAAGTATGGCTTTTAAATAGATTGCTACAGACTGTTCTGTTTTTGATGCACTACTTGCTTGTTTTGATGAATCTATGGATTGTATAGGGGGGTATAAGCCATGGTGAAGTTAGAGTACAGTAGGTATAATGCACAAACAAAATATGAATGGGTTTGCAACAGTACTTAAGGTAGTGATTTATTTTGTTATACTAACGGATCTCACGAAGGTTTTGTTTAGTTTTGTGTGATTGAAGTTTTCAAGTTTTGGGTGAGATCACGATGGATGAAGGAATAAGGAGTAGCAAAAGCCTAAGCTTGGGGATGCCTGAGGCACCCCAATGTAATATTCTAGGAAGACTCAAGCGTCTAAGCTTGGGGATGCCCCGGAAGGCATCCCCTCTTTCTTCTACCAACCATCGGTAATTTTACTTGGAGCTATATTTTTATTCGTCACATCATATGAGTTTTGCTTGGAGCGTCGTGTATTATATGAGTCTTTGCTTTGCTTGCTTTTTAGTTTGTCACAATCATCCTTGCTGAACACACCTATTTTGAGAGAGCCACACGTTCATCATAATTTGTTAGAATACTCTATGTGCTTCACTTAAATTTTTTGAGCTAGGCAGTTGCTCTAGTGCTTCACTTAAATCTTTTTGAGCACGGTGGTGGCTATATTTTGAAGAAATAAACTCTCATGCTTCACTTATATTATTTTGAGAGTTGATTAACATTTTGAAGAAATGAATTCTCATGCTTCACTTATATTATTTTGAGAATTGATTGAAATTTTGAAGAAATATTTGCACTCACATGCTTCACTTAAATCTTTTTGAGAGTTGATGATAGTAACGGTAATTTGCACAAGATATGAAATTGGTCCCAAAGTGATGAATATTCAAGAGGGATATAGATAAAAACTTTCATATAGATCATTGGATATGATAAGTATGATTTCTTGCAATAGTTTTGCGATATAGAAATGATAATATGTGAGTCATGTTAGTGAGTAATTGTGATTTAGTAGAAATATCCGTGTTAAGGTTTGTGATTCCCTATGCATGCACATTAAGTCAATAGTTATGCAATAAAATTATATCCTACTTATGGTGCATTATTCGGTGTTAGTTGTGTTCAATGCATGTTTATGACCGTTTTCGTTTTTTGGTTGGTTGCTTCTCAATCTTTTGCTCGCCTTCATTTGTACTAAGCGGAAATACTGCTTGTGCATCCAAAATCCTTAAACCCAAGTTGTGCCATATTAGTCCACTATATCTACCTATATGCTGTATTTCAATGCCGTTCCAGGTAATTTGCATGTGCCAACTCTAATTTTCAAAATAATTTTCCGTTTTGTGTTCCCGTACCGCTCATGAAGCGACAGGGGGGGAGCCATTATTTTCCATGCTAGGTGTGTTATTCTCACGATGAGTGTTTATTCACTTGTCATTGCACGAGAGAGTGGCTGGTAATAGGGATGCCCAGTCCCACAATGAAATCAAATTAATAACAACAAAATTCTTTGGAAATTGTTGGTATGGAGGGCACCCGTGGATACGGCCAGCCATGGATTGTGAAAGAAATGGTGGAAAGGAAATAAACTTTACTTTCTATTTGGGAACCGCCTATGATGTGTCTAGCATGGAAAATATTGGGAATTCTCGGTCGTTTTCGTTAACAGGAAAAGCATGCCTCTCAAAATATTTTTATCTCTTTAATTTCAGCTTTGAGCTCTGGCACATTTGACAAATCTCTGCTTCCCTCTGCGAAGGGCCTATCTATTTACTTTTATGCAATTTTTATTTTTATTTGAGTCTCCATCTTCTCTTACAAAAGCACCAACTAGAGAACATTATTGTCATACTTGTGCATTGGATGTAGCTAATATTTGAGTGTGTTTCATGAATGGATCAATGATTGAGCATAATGGGCTAGGGATAACTTTCTTTAGCATTGATATTTTGAAAGACATGGTTGCTTGTTAGCATGCTTGAGTATTTATATCTTCATGTCAAATTATAGACTATTGCTTTGAATCATTCAAGTCCAATGTCCATGCTATAAAAGAAAAGAAAATGTGATGAATATGTTAGGCAGCATTCCACATCAAAAATTCTGTTTTTATCATTTACCTACTCGAGGACGAGCAAGAATTAAGCTTGGGGATGCTGATACGTCTCCAACGTATCTATAATTTTTTATTGTTCCATGCTGTTATATTTTCAATCTTGGATGTTTTGATATACATTTACAGCAATTATATATCATTTTTGGAGACTGACCTATTAACCTAGTGCCCAGTGCCAGTTGCTATTTTCTGCCCTATTTTTGTTTTACAGAATATCAATATCAAAGGAAGTCCAAATGCCATGAAACTTTTTGGAGATTTTTTTCTGGACATATACAACACTAGAAGCTTCGGGAGAGGGCCCGAAGACCCAGGAGGTGGCCACGAGCGACATGGGCGCGCCTGGGGTGCCTCGTGGGCCCCCTTTGCTTCGTTTGACCTAATTCCACCACTATAAATTCAGGAAAAATCAGAAACCCTCAGGGGAGTCCACGATATACTTTTTCCGCCACCGCAAGTTTCTGTTCTCGAGAGATCCCATCTGGAGGCCTTCTCCGGTACTCCGCCGAAGGGGGGAATCGATCACGGAGGGGCTCTACATCAACCTTGCTGCCCTTCCGATGATGTGTGAGTAGTTTACCATAGACCTTCGGGTCCATAGGCAGTAGCTAGATGGCTTCTTCTCTCTTTTTGATCTTCAATACAATGTTCACCTCGATGTTCTTGGAGTTCTATCCGATGTAATCACTTTTTGCGGTGTGTTTGTTGGGATCCGATGAATTGTGAGTTTATGATCAGATTATCCATGAAATTATTTGAGTCTTTGCTGCACTCTTTTATGCATGATTATTATAGCCTCGTATTTCTTCTCCGATCTATTGATTTGGTTTGGCCAACTGAGTTGATTTATCTTGCCATGGGAAGAGGTGCTTTGTAATGGGTTCGATCTTGCGGTGCTCAATCCCAGTGACAGAAAGGGACATGACATGTATGTATCATTGCTATTAAGGGTAAAAAGATGGGGTTTATTCATACGTGAGTTTATCTTGTCTAGATCATGTCATCGTTCTTAAGGCGTTACTCCGTTCTTTATGGACTTAATACACTAGATGCATGCTGGATAGCGGTCGATGTGTGGAGTAATAGTAGTAGATGCAGGCAGGAGTCGGTCTACTTGTATTGGACGTGATGCCTATATACATGATCATTGCCTTGGATATCGTCATGATTATTTGCTTTTCTATCAATTACCCAACAGTAATTTGTCTACCCACCGTATGCTATTTTCTTGAGAGAAGCCTCTAGTGAAATCTATGGCCCCCGGGTCTATCTAAATCATATTACTAAAACCCTAAAAATATTGCTGCCATTTTCTTTTATTTATTTTATTTTGTATTTTTGTTTCAATCTATCTATCTATTACATACAATTTAATCTTGCAATTAACCGCCGAGGGATTGACAACCCCTTGTTTGCGTTGGGTGCAAGGATTTGTTGTTTGTGTGCAGGTGCTGCTAACGAGGTGTTGCGTGATTCTCCTACTGGTTCGATAACCTTGGTTTCATAACTGAGGGAAATACTTATCTCTACTGTGCTGCATCATCCCTTCCTCTTCAGGGATAATACCAACGCAAGCTACAAGTAGCATGAGGTCAGGGCTGCCATAGTCCTCGTCTTATCCTGGCCGAGTTGGCGAGCCAAACATTCATCTCGGATAATGTTTTTGAAGGCGGCGATGGCCTCGGCTTTGGAGCAGTCTATGATCTGGTTCTTCTTGGTGAGGAACCTGTTCCAGAATTTCCGGGCTGATTCGCCTGGCTGTTGGGTGACACGGCTGAGGTCATCAGCGTCCGGAGGTCGGACATATGTGCCCTGGAAGTTTGCTCGAAAAGCGTCTTCTAGGGCCTCCCAGCAGCCGATAGAGTGAGGAGGGAGGCTGTTGAGCCAGTGCTTCACCGGCCCCTTTAGCTTGAGCGGCAGATATTTAATGGCATGGAGATCATCTCCATTGGCCATGTGTATGTGTAAGAGGAAATCCTCGATCCAAACTGCTGGGTCCGTGGTGCCATCGTATGACTCTATATTGATGGGCTTAAATCCTTCTTGGAAATGATGTTCCATCACCCTGTCTGTGAAGCAGATTGGTTGAGCCAGACCTCGGGACTGAGGAGCATCTCGTTGGAGGTCGGGAGAAAGCCGTGAGTAGGCTTGATCTCGGGCATGGTCGTTCCTGTCAACCCAGGCATCGTAGCCGTAGAGCCCAGCGGGCGCACGTCCCCTTGACCCGTAGATGGACCGAGGGGGAGCCCTAGTTTCCCCAATACGACGTCTAGCGTCGTGAGGATCTAGGTAGTCCTTGGGATCTTTGCCATGATAGCGTGGAGGTGGCCGTTCACCGGGGTCTTCTCGTCTTGGCCTGTCCCGGCCTCTAGGGGGCGGTCGGGGTCGTCAGCGAGCTCCTCGTCGAACTCCGGTAAGAGATGCCTGCGTGGGTATGATTTTGTCTTTCTCGGCAGAGAGCACTTCGATCCACTTTTCATTTAGCGCATCAGTATTGGCCTGCAGCTGCTGCTGCTTGCGCTTTAAGCTCCGGGCCGTCGCAACGAGGCGTTGCCAGAAGCGCTCTTGTTCAAAAGGGTCTTCGGGGACGATGTAGTCCTCGGTACCGAGGCTCTCGTCCTCCTCGGATTCCGGCATGTAGTTGTCGTCGGCCCCTTCTAAGAGGTCATCGGGATCTGAGTCCCTAAGAGGTCGGTCCGGTGTGCCATTCCTTACTGGGGAGGCTTGAACGTCCTCCTCATGATTACTGGCATTGCCGTCCTCCGCGTTGCTGTTATTGGTTGTCGCATCGTTGCCACTGGGTTCCCCATTATTGCCCCTTCGGCGCCTTCGCCGACGTCTTGGGGGGGGGGGATTTGGGGCTGTCCACCATGTAAACATCGTAGGTGGACGTGGCGGTCCACCTGCCCGTGTTTACCGGGGGTAGGGTGCTCTCGGTGGGGCCATCAGCCTCTTCCTCCATGTCTGAGGCTTCGCCGTAGTCCAGCACGTCGGTTAAATCATCGATCGTGGTGACTAGGTGGGTGGTGGGTGGGATGTAAATTTCCCAGTCGTCGGCTTTAAGTCTGATCTGATTGTAAACTGAAGTCTTATCGTCCGAGATGAACATGCTCCGGATGCGGTCGAGCATCTCATCGAGGTGAGATAACTCTTCGGGATTCATGGATGCGCCATAGGCAGGGCTGACTCGAAGTACACCCGGCGTGTAACCGGATGCATTTTCGGAGCAAAGGGAATCAGAACATAATCCCGAGTTTTGCGCCGAAGTCAGTTCTGGCACCGGCGTAATTTCGGGAGTGGGAGCCGGATCTATCTCTGGACTGGCGATCGGGGAGAGACTGGCCGGAGT
Source organism: Elymus sibiricus (assembly GCA_039707655.1). Lineage (NCBI taxonomy): Eukaryota > Viridiplantae > Streptophyta > Magnoliopsida > Poales > Poaceae > Elymus > Elymus sibiricus. The sequence goes on from CM077666.1 coordinate 471,059,290, forward strand.
TCCAGTCTGGAGTGGTGGTGTCACGGGTCTCAAAAGGCGCCGTGACAGAGTTCGGTTCTGGAGTCGAGTCTCCAGAACCGGCCGAGCTCTCGATCCGGCCGGGAGTCCATCCTGATAGGATGAGTTTGCCACGGGAGTCCGCAGTGTACTCAAGGCCACCGAAAGTCACGATCCGACCTGGGGCGTAGTTCTCGACAGAGGTCAGGTGACCCGTCGAGTCGGCGCAAAATACCATGCTGCAGAAGACGAAAAGCTGGCCGGGGGCATAAACGTCCCCGTGGCCGTTGGCGCAGTTGATCTGCAGGTGAGCCATTGATCCTGCTGGTGATCGCGCAGCGGAACTCTCAATGAAAGCACCAGTGTCGGTGTAAAAACCGGCAGACCTCGGGGTAGGGGGTCCTGAGCTGTGGATCTTGGATCGGTGGTAACAGAGACGAGGGAGACGATGTTTACCCAGGTTCGGGCCCTCTTGATGGAGGTAAAACCCTACGTCCTGCTTCTATTTATATTGATGGAGATGTATCAGGTACAGAGTTGATCTACCTCGAGATCGTAATATGTGTCTAACTTCTAGGGCTAGGTGAGCGATATTGCATTGATGTCCCCTGCGGGCTAAACCCTATGGCTTATATACATGCCAGGGAGGGTATCTAGGGTTACAAGGTCGGTATCTAGGAGTAAGGCGGCTGGACAAATCTTGAAGTGTACTACAAGTCTTCGGTAGAGACAGCCTCGATCACGTCTCCCGTGTGTGGCCTCCGGAGTCCATCTTGATCACGTACGAGGGCACACCGGCCCAACCGATGAGATGGGCCGGCTAGGTTGCCACCCCCTAATCCAGGACACCGTCACTTGGGTATTGTGAGTTGATCACAAAGATACCCACTCGATTGCATTCTGCTGCCACTCGATGCATGAACTACTGCAGCCTAAAAGACTTGCCGAAGTGAGGTTTAGATATGCGCTGGGAACATAGTAAAAGTTGCTATACTCGGTATATTACCTATGTATTTATTTTCATAATTCATTTTAGAGTTTTTATACACTCTAGCCCATTGCATAAAGTATCTTGCAAGAAGGTTGTTCATAAGAGAACTTTTAATGTTTGGTGTTATGAATAACATAAGGGCCATGCTTCCATTATGGATGGGATGTATGTTATGAATATTGATAATAATATATTACCTCTGTATTTACTTTCATAATTCATTTTAGAGTTTTACACACTCTAGCCCATTGCATAATGTTTGTTGCAAAAGGGTTGTTCATAAAAGAACAATTGTTGTTCAGTGTTATGAATAACATAAGGGCCATACTTCCATCATGAATGGGATGTATGTTATGAATATTGATGGTAATATGATACACCCATAACACTGACGCTAAATGTCGCAAGACTAAAAGAATACCACACATGTGTGGCACTGCATTTGGTCACATTGGAGAAACCCGCATGGAGAAATTTCATAATGATGGATTTTGAAGTCGTTTGATTATGAATCATCTGACACTTGCAACTTTCCTCCGAAAAGTGAAGTGACTGAAATATCGTTCACATGCCATAAGGAACGAGCAACGAAATTATTGGTGATCATACATTTTGATGTATGTAGTCCGACAAATGTTGTTGCTAGCAGTGGATTTATCTATCTTCAGAAATGACTCAAGTAGATATATGGATATTTACTTGATGAGACGTAAGTCTGGATCTTTTGAAATCATTCATAAGGTTTTCAAAAATGAAGTAGAAATTATTGTAACAAGAAAATTATGTTTCTGCAAACTAGATTGCCGAAAGGAATATTTGAGTTACAAGTTTAGCGAATGTCTGATGAGTTGTGAAAAGAGTTTCATAACATACACCTCATGGAGCACCACTGTGAGTGGAATATCCATGAATATGTAATCAAACCATTTATGACATGATAAGATCAAAGATGACATAAATCAATTTGCCATTATCCCTTTTAAAAGTAATGCTTTAGAGACAGCGGCTTTTACACTGAAAAGAGCGCCATCAGATCTGTTGAAATGACTCCATGGTATGGTACACCCAACCATGTTATGTCTTTTCTTAACATTTGGAATATGGGGCTTGTGTAAAATATTTACAAACCTATTCCAAATCAGACAAGTGCTACTTTGTAGGTTATCCCAAGTTATTGGGTATTTCCCCACCACTGTACCGAGGCAAAAGGTTTTGCCACAAAGAACGGTATGCTTTTGAAGAAAATGGTTCTTGCAAAAAGGTGAGTGGGAGGAAAGTGCGACTCGACGAGATAACAGTATCTTCGTCATCAGATCAAAGGAAAGAAACCTTGGAAGTAATTCCAGAGTTTCCTGATACGGAAGCCTCTACATGAGATGTATGGACTTCGGTCGAACTTGCAACTGAACCACGTAGGCAAAACTCGTGCAAACCTCTCAGGTGCGCAAGCGAGATATTGTTGTTAGACAACAGTATACCTACGATACACAAGGAAGCATTGATGGGCCCTGACTCCGGAATTGGCTAAATGCCAATATAATCCGAGGTAGTTTCCATATAAATGATTCAAGATTATATCTTGATAAACCCTTCGGAAGACTTAGAGTCTAATGAACATTAATGGAACTATAAACTGATCTGGATAAAATGTTTTATCCATAAAGCTCGACTTGTTGCAATAACAAATTCAAGGAGTTGACTACGATGAGATTGTCTCACCGTAGAGATGCTTAAAGTCAGATCGGGTTAAACTAGCAATTAATACATATTTCAATCTTGAGATATGATACATGGATGCCAAAAGGATTTCCATGTGATGGAAATGCAACCTAGGACTTGCATGTGATATAGTCCGAAGTATTTTTTCAATCCAGAGGATGCTAGTAAGTATGCAAACTTCAGAGTTCCAGCAATGGACAGAAGAGAGCAAAATGGAGTTGGAATCTTTGTTTTGATGAAATAGTCAAAAGAGTTTGATTTCATCAATGGATAACGAAGATGCTTGTGGTTACAAGAAAGTAAGTGGGAGCTTAATAATATTTCTAAAAACCTTGTGTGCTTGACACATTGTTGATTGGAAATAATATAAATTTCTTGACACGAATTAGGACTTCATTGAAAAATAAGTTTTTCGATGAAGTGCTTGGGCTACATGGCCTCGATATTAGGCATAATTATCCACGGAGATAGAATTGCCTAATAGGTCTAAAGTCAAAATACATATTGACAAGTTGCTAAAACAGTTTAGCATAAGAACGTCAAGGAGGTTTTCTTGCCGATGTCACATGGAAAGAGTTTTTGCAAGACTTGGTGTCCCAAAACACTGATGAGCAAAATACATGATGGAGATTCCACACACTTTTGTGTTTGGATTAATAATGTATTCCATGGTATGTAAAACAACCAGATATGTCCAGTACTCCCAAGGAGTTGCGAGTAAAGATACTAAAGTGATCAAAGTACTTATCATGAGACAACAGTGAAAATTGTCATTAAGTACTAAAGTAGCACTGATGACATGTTTTCTCGCAAGCAAAGTTTATGAAGTGCTTGTTGTAAAGTTGTTACATCGATACAGTCTTCATCAATGCTCCATGTGATTTTCAATTTAAGTTAAGGGTTTTGTGTAATACACGATATGGTGGCACGGTGTTTGGAAATCGTTCCAAACAGGTTACTGTGGCGAATTCTATAACAAAGGCTAAGTATGTTGCCAGTTTCAAAGTGACATAGAAGATGTTGAATCGTACAGTTCGTTCATGAACTTAGTATGGTTCCAAGATGGCTTTGGTCAATGGAACACTATTGAAGATAGTTGCTCCATAGCTCAGTCTGAGGAATCAAGGTTTGACCAGTGATCTAATGCTGGAATGTGATAAGGCTAAAGAAAACACGCCGCTAAGCCGGCCATCGGAGTTACAGCCGATGAGCCAGAATAGAGATAACCGAGTTGTGCCTATGCTGCCAAGTCCGACTCCCATCCAAAGCATGCCGTATTCGGCTAGACAGCCGGATCAAGCAGTACGTTTTGGGGATGAGCCGGCGCCGACTCAAAATTCGGCTCTCTGGGCACAAGCCGCCCCTGTGACCAACTCAGCCACTATGCCGGCTCAATCGTCCAACTTGGACGATATCGTGGCCAAGCTGAGGAGTGAGTTGGACCAGATGGCTTACGATAGATTCGGGGTGACGCTAAATCCTAGAAATTATACTAAACCCTATCCCGAATATTTTCACTTACAGCCTTATCCCCCTAGTTACCGAGTTCCAGAATTTTCTAACTTTAATGGGGTGGATAATAAATCAACATGGGAACATATTGGTCAGTATTTGGCTCAACTAGGTGAAGCCAATCATGAGCATCATAAAGTTCGCTTGTTCTCATTATCTTTAACCGGCGCTGCTTTTTCATGTTTTTCTGCTTTAGCTCCTAACTCCATACATACTTGGTTTCATTTAGAGCGGAAGTTTCATGAACACTTTTTTGCCGGAGAAATTGAGTTAAAATTGTCTCACCTTACATCGGTTAAGCAAAAGCATGACGAGTCGGTATCCGACTATGTCAAAAGGTTTAGGAACACAAGAAACCGATGTTATAGCTTAGCTATAACTGAGAGAGATATGGCCGACTTAGTACTTAATGGTTTACGATCCCACTTAAAAGAAAAATTAGAGGGGTATGAGTTCCTAAGTGTCGACCAATTGCAAGAAAAGGCTCTGGTTCAGGAGAGCCGGGCCAATGAGATGAAAGACTCACATCGGGTGAGCCAGAGCCGGCTTAACATCATTGAGGGAAGTGCCGGCTCAGGCGAGGAAACCGATATTTACACTGCTGAGTTTGTTTGGCCGGGTAAAGCCAAACCTCATGTGTGTGATGACCTTAAGCCGGTTCGTAAGAATCGGGAGGATGAGTTTAAATGCACCTTCGACGTAGGCAAGTGTGATAGAATATTTGATGCCTTGTTGAAAGACAAAATTATAAAGATCAATCATGTCATACCACCGCTTGAAGAGATAAGGCGGCGGGCTTATTGCAAATATCACCATTCTCTCTCTCATGCCACTAACGATTGTAATGTTTTTCGTCGACAGATCCAATCGGCCCTTAATGACGGACGATTGTGCTTTGCTAGCATGGCAATTGATCAACAGCCGTTCCCAATGAACGCGCTAGACCTGGAGGGAAAGAAGGTACTCATTCGGACAGAGACGGCCGGATCATCTAACAAAGCTAACGTTGTTGTTGGTGAGCCCAGGAACACGCAAGCCGGCAACATGGTGGCTGGGAGGAAGGCGACTATAAGTCGAGAACCCGGCGGCAAGGAGGTTATCAAGATTACCATCAGCAATCCTACGCTTGGGGGGCAACAGGAAGAGCCGCCCAGATCACCGCAACGGTTCATTAAGCCGAAGAGCCCGGAAGTCGGCCAGTGGCGGGTTAACACAGCTAATGCTAAGTACAAACGCATTAAGCCGACTTTCGACATGTTGATGAGCAAGTATGTCAGACAAGCCGGCTCAACCACAAGCCGGCCCTATGGAAAGCGTTCAAGGTCACCGGCAGAGTTCGGTCGGTACGTTAAGCCGGCTGTAGCAAAGACGCCACCTCTGAAAAGCACTTTTGACAAAAGCCGGCTAGGGCCAGCAAGCCGGCTCAAGGAGCATATGCCAAGTCCAGAGAGAGGAAAGGTGTGGCGTGTCAAGCCACAAGCTGCTAGGGCTGGTGAGCCAGAAAGCATGACGGGTAGAATATTTGGCGGCTCACTTACCATTGGCAGCCAGATACTGAAGATGAAAGAGCCGGTTGTAGAACCGGAAAAAGGTAGACCGATATTTGTTATCGGGCCTAACGGCGCAGCCAATGACCATGAAGCCAGCTCCAGTCAGACTAAGCCGCGTGACCCAAAATACACTCAACCCAGATGGTGCCCTGCTAGGTTAACCAAGATGCAGAAGAGAAAACTGCAAAGGTTGAGGAATCAAGAGAAGGCTGCAGAAGAAGCTGAGCGGCTCAGGGATGCAGGTTTTAACAAGGATCGTACTATGATACGGTCTCAAGTCTGGGTGCCTAAGTCGACAGAACTCATAACCCAAGCGCCTGGCATACCAGTCTCTACGTTGGAAAGGGGCAAAAAGCCGGTTGAAATACCGGCTGTTACTTATTCATCGTGGGCTGATGAGGTTGAAGCTGCAGACCTGGCAAGCGATAAGCCGACAACTAATAAGTCGGCAATGTCACAGCTCATCCCAGAGGATTCAGCGGTGAATGAGTCAGCACTAACAGAACCAATGCTGGGAGAGCCGGCAATCCTAGACTCGGCCATGGATGACCTATCTGGCGAGTCAGCGGCTGACGAAGAACTTCCAAGCCATGTGTCAGATGAGCCGGGCGAGTCAACAGATGATGAAGAGCTTCTGAATTATGAAGGAACGCCGACTCACATGAGTATGGATATCAACATGGTCTACTATCTGCCTGCTGAGTTTCGCGCTGTTGACGAAGCCGGCTCAGTAGCTCAAATTGACTTTGGACCCAAGAACGCTATCTTTGAGAAGCCGGAGGAACCGGTTAAGCATCTCAAGCCTTTGTATATCAGAGGGCACATCAATGGGAAGCCGGTTACCAGGATGATGGTTGACGGCGGTGCTGTGGTTAATCTGATGCCTTATTCGGTCTTCAAAAAGTTACAACTTGATGATGATGATTTGATGAAGACGAACATGGTACTCAACGGGTTTGAAGGCGGAGAAGGAGTGGAAGCTAAAGGGGTTATCAGTCTAGAGCTTACAGTCGGAAGCAAGACCCTGGCTACTGCCTTCTTTGTTGCTGAGGTGCAAGGGAACTACAATGTGCTACTAGGACGAGATTGGTTGCATGCAAACCAGTGCGTTCCGTCTACTCTGCACCAACAGCTTGTTCAGTGGGTCGACGATGAAGTAGAAGTCGTCCCTGCCGATAACTCGGCCTGCATTGCATTAGCCGAGTCACTAGTTGACTGGGAACACTCCACTGCTACATGTCTTTCGGGGCGTGACTTGTCCTGGTTTGACTTCCTGAGTGCAACCCGGGATGGGTTCGTGCCAGTATCTCTAAAGCCGGTTGGTGAAAACCGGCTTAGACTCAAGTGAATGGATAACAACGATGAGTGGCTTCAAAGCCGGCTTGACAAGTATCGGGCCAACAGGAACGATATGTTTGAGACCATTGAAGAGCCTGGCGACTTAGACAAATTGGGGCAAGGCTTTACGTCGGCTGACCCGCTTGAAGAGGTGCACCTTGGAGACGGCACGGTGCCAAGGCCGGCGTTTGTAAGCCGGAATCTGGAAGCCGGCTATAAGCAGGAGTTAGTCGCCCTGATCAGAGAGTATGCAGACTGCTTCGCGTGGGAGTATCATGAGATGCCTGGGTTAAGCCGCCAGCTCGTCGGTTGCCCATCAAAGCCGGCTTTAGACCTTACAAACAGCCGGCTCGAAAGTTCAATCCACAGATATATGGCCGGGTCAAGGAAGAGATCGGCCGGCTTATCCAAGCAAAATTCATCCGGCCTTGTAAATATGCTGAGTGGGTTTCAAACATTGTCCCAGTTGAGAAAAAGGGGTCAGGAAAGATAAGGGTATGCATAGACTTCAGAGATTTAAATCGAGCTACACCCAAAGATGAGTATCCTATGCCAATAGCCGATATGCTTATCAACGAAGCCTCAGGACACAAGATCATCAGTTTCTTGGACGGTAACGCAGGATATAACCAGATATACATGGCCGAAGAGGATTCGGCTAAGACGGCATTTCGCTGCCCCGGCTTTGTTGGTCTATTTGAGTGGGTAGTAATGACCTTTGGATTAAAGAAAGCTGGTGCTACTTACCAAAGAGCGATGAACTTAATATTTCATGACCTTCTTGGAGTCATACTAGAAGTCTACATTGATGATGTGGTGGTTAAGTCGGACGGCGGGTTAAATCACTTGGCCGACTTACGACTGGCGTTTGAGAGGATGAGAAAATATGGGCTCAAGATGAATCCGTTGAAGTGTGCCTTTGGCGTGTCAGCTGGGAAGTTTCTGGGTTTCATCATACATGAGCATGGCATAGAGGTTGACCCGGAAAAGGTTAAAGCTATTCAAAAGGTGCAGGCGCCGGCTTGCAAAAGAGACATGCAGAAGTTCCTCGGCAAGATAAATTATTTGAGGCGGTTTATTGCTAACCTGTCTGGGAAAGTCGACGCATTTACTCAGATTCTTCGGCTTAAGAACGATGATGAATTCACTTGGGGGGCAGAGCAGCAAGAGGCGTTTGAAAGGATAAAGACGTGCTTATCAACCCCTCCGATTCTGAGAGCGCCGGCTCACGGTCAACCATGTCGGCTCTACATTGCTGCTGAAGAGAAGGTGATAGGAGCCGCTTTAACCCAGGAAGCCGAAGGAAAAGAGTATGTCATCACCTATCTAAGCCGCCATTTGGTAGACGCCGAGTCAAGATACAGCTTTGTGGAGAAATTATACTTATCTCTTTACTATGCCTGCACAAAGCTACGACACTACCTCTTATCTAGTGAGTGTAAGGTTGTTGGTCAGACCGATGTTCTCAAACACATGATTCAGAGGCCGATTCTTAGTGGGCGGATCGGCAAGTGGGCATATGGGTTAATCGAGTATGATTTGGCTTATGAACCTCTCAAATCTGTGAAAAGCCAGGTCGTAGCTGATTTTATTGTTGAGCATCGGATTGACCCGGAGCAAGAAACGGGCTTACACGTTGTGTCGGCTAAGCCGTGGCGGCTCTATTTTGACGGCTCAGTTTGCAAGAATGGGCAAGGAGCCGGTGTTGCGTACATCTCACCCCACGGCACTGTATTTGAGGCCTCCTGCCGGCTTAACTACTTTTGTACTAACAATCAAGCCGAATATGAAGCACTTCTATTCGGGCTCGAGCTTTTAGTCAATGCAGGGGTTTCTCATATCGAGGCATATGGTGATTCGTTGCTAATCGTTCAACAAGTGGCAAAGGTGTTTCGGTGCAACGACGAATCACTCAACATGTACCTTGACAAATGCTTAGACATCATAGCGGACCTAGATTATTTTTCTATCTCTCACGTATCTAGGTAGGATAATTGGCTCGCCAATGAGTTAGCACAACAGGCATCAGGCTATCATGTTGGCAGAGGCATGTTCTTCATAGCAGAAAAGCCGATGCTAGTTGTTGCCGACTCAGGAAAAACCGGCTCTGATAAGCCGGCTGACAGGGAAGAGGCCGGCTCAAGTAAACCGGCTGCTGAGGAAGGGGCAACCCGGATTTCTGACTGGAGAGTACCTATCGTGAATTATCTGAAGGATCCGAGTCAGAAAACAGACAGAGCCATTCGGCGACTTGCTCTCAAGTATACACTGGATAATGGCGACTTATGCCGCCGAACGGCTGATGGTCTTCTGCTTAAATGCTTAGACGAGGATCAAGCTAGAGTCGCCATGGGAGAGGTACATGACGGCTTATGTGGAACACATCAGTTGGCTCACAAGATGAAGTGGATGCTCCGGTGAGCCGGATTTTATTGGCCGACGATGATCAATGACTGCTTCAAGTACTACAAGGGGTGTGAGGCTTGCCAGAAGTTTGGGGATATCCAGCTAGTTCCGGCTTCCAAACTCAATCCTATCATAAAACCGTGGCCTTTCCGGGGTTGGGCGCTTGACTTTATCGGCATGATTCACCCGGCTTCATCAAAGGGGCATCGGTTCGTGTTGGTTGCCACAGACTATTTCACCAAGTGGTCTGAAGCAGTACCTCTCAGGAACATGACTCACAAGGAGGTAATTCAATTCATTACTGAGCATATTGTTCACAGATTTGGTATTCCACAGACTCTCACCACGGATCAAGGAACTTCTTTCATGGCAAAGGAGGTTAAACAATTTGCCGAATCACTGGGGATCAAGATGCTCAGTTCATCTCCATACTATGCTCAAGCCAATGGGCAGGCCGAGTCTAGCAATAAGATCTTGATCAAGTTGATTAAGAAAAAGGTCAAGGACCACCCAAGGCGGTGGCATGAGGTACTGTCCGAAGCATTATGGGCTCACCGGGTCTCAAGGCATGGGGCTACCAAGGTTACTCCTTTTGAGTTAGTATATGGGCAAGAGGCCGTCTTACCAGTTGAGGTGAATCTGGCCGCCTTAAGGTTTGCTAAGCAGAACGATTTGTCGGCTGATGACTACTACGGCTTGATGATGGATAACCTAGACGGTGTGGCCGACAAACGATTAAAGGCTCTAAGGGACATTGAGAAGGAAAAGTTGCGGGTGGCAAGGACTTACAATAAGAGAGTCTGGCTCAAAGATTTTCAGGTTGGCGACTTAGTGTGGAAGGTTCTACTACCAGTCGGCTCCAAAAGCCGGAAATTTGGCAAGTGGTCACCAAGTTGGGAAGGACCGCTGCGAGTCGCCAGAATAACACCCGGCAACTCTTATTTGGTGGAAACTTTGGAGGGCGGCTTACTACCTCGAGCTATCAATGGAAAATATTTAAAGAAGTTCCACCCAAGTGTGTGGCAATCCGCCTGAGATCGTGGTTATGGCCGATGAGTACAAACATCGCCTTTAGACCATATGGCCGATGAACGTAAGCATCGCCCTTAGTCAAAAATCCTACATGGAATATTTTCTAGCATGCAAGCTCTACTAGAAAACAGGGGGGCATATGTTAGCACTCATTTTTGGCAGGAGGCGATTCAAGGCTGATGACCCACCCCAGGAGGTGACCCGGTGTGGTGATGACTCGGCTAGAGACGGCTCAAAGATCACTGCTGGAGAGGCGCCAATGTGGAAGAGATACAGCCGCCCAGAGAGGTCGGTTATCGGCTCAACAGCTCAGTAACCCGGTGACAGCAATCAGCTCAAGGTCAGAGCCGGCTCATCATGGAGTCGGCTCCACAGTACCGGCGACTCTGACAAAGACGATGAGCCGCCGCTAGCATATTGAGCCGGCGTCGTTCGAGCGCTGTTGATCATGTTATGTCCCAGTTCACAGGGTTGTCAAAGGCTGGCAAGATCGAGACCCGGCAAGGCGGCTAATCAGCAAAGTGGCAGATTACGAAGCGAAGTGAACTGACGTCAACACAGAAGAGCAACGGGCGACTCAGGGAGCCAGGAGCAACGGGCGACTCAGGAAGCCAAGAGCAAAGGGCGGCTCAGAAAGCCGGGTCTATAAGCCGGCTCTATGGCTCAGGAGAAGGAAAGCTGACTGCGAGAAGCTAAGGATGGACTCAGAAGAACAAGGCCAGCCCATGGTTTCGGCGACTCACACTGTAAGCCGGCCCAACAGAGAGTTCGAGCCCAAGACGGCCCTGGCGGGTGACTTACCTAGTTAAGGCTAGAAACCGACTCTGATTGTAACTTGTAATCCGTGTAGGAGTCTCTTACTTGCACGGGAAGTCCAGCCGCCTCATATATATGTGAGAGGTGATGGCCGATTGAATCAAGCACACAATCGACATATCAATACAATCTACTTTTTACCCCTTAACCCTTGTTCATGCTTCCGTTATTCGGCGACTTCGCATAAGTTCATCGGATATCGACAACCGAGCTGGGGACGAGCGAATCGACCCGGTTCAGCAAATCGTCGCCGGCTTCCTCCGACGGGGTCCCTCCCGAGGAACTGGGGCGTCTGGTCTCAAAAGCGCCGGCTTACTGTCTTGCGTATCGCGCTGTGAGCCGGCTTCCCGCGGGGCGAGTTGCGGTGCATCACCCCCAGCTCTGCGGGTACACGTTGGCGTGTTCGTGTGCGAACACCAACCTTCCATGGCTACCTTCTCCAACATCACTCCTTGGGATGCCAGGAATAGAAAGATTGCCACTGTTATCTGATACATGAGCAAATGCAAATGATGGTTCACTGTAATCCTCTCCATGGCAAACCCACTTAATGTAACCTTGAAGAATACCATCACATCTCAAGTGAGTATTCACTCCATCATAACTCTGCATAGCTTTATTTCGGCAATTTACACAAGGACAAAGAATTCTATCACCAGCCGGAACATCACGGAATGCAAAAGACAGAAATTGCTCGACACCATCTTTGTAAGCAGCACTAGCTCTTGGTTGACTCATCCAACCTCGATCCATCGCCCTTTGATATGCCTAAGTAATGAAACAAGAAAAAACATATGTCAGTGTATAATTTTACATGTGTTATTTAAGAGATGAAAGCTGATTTAAATCTTTTTGCAAGAAAAGCATGGAATACATAGATATTTTAATTGAATGATTGGATCCTAACATATTTCATTAACCTTGCACTAAAAAACTTCAAAATAAATGTGGCATTCGTAGGTTTAACTAGTATGCAAACGCGCCACTCAGTTCAATACAGTTGCACATATGCTGCCATCTTTCTCCCCCTAATCCTAACTCTGGCTACATAGAAAGGAAACAGACACCACATGAACAAACAAAAATATAAAACAGGACACATGATTGATATTATATATGCAAGGCCTTCAATTATCTAGAAAAACTTTTTCTTTCTAATCGCTGTAGGGACTTATTTCCTTCTGCAACTACTAAGATTGTTGGACTATCTAAGTATCCAAACTGAGCATAAAAACCATATTATAGGGTGCTTTAATAAACAACTATGTTAATTTCCCTGCTTTATATCATCATGTTATTGATGATCTTGTCAGCATCTCAGATAAGCACCATATACAAAAATCAAGGTACAACAGAAGGTAAAAAAAGGCCAATGATCACGGTCAGTATTATTATATGTACAGTTGTCACTATACCGGAAATACACTCCTTCCCAATTAAAGAAACCTGGAGGATATGTGCAGCCACCTGAATGAAAAATTAAAAGCATGTATAAAATGGCGTTTGCAATGCAATCTAAATAATTAGTGGACTGGACTTCATACACGTCATATCTATTTGTTCCAAGGAAAACAGAAAAAAGGTATTTAGTAGGACTCATTACCGAATCAGATAAGACATCATTTAACAAGAAACAGAGAACATATGTGATGATCTACAATAGTAGATTGCAACTTAAGACCAATTTAACACGCTAGTTTGGTTAAAAGCTTACTTTGCCACAACAAAGCCAAAAGTAGTAATTATTACCCCTCAGGACAGAGTGTGGCTTGCCACAAAAGTGTGGCCAAAATATACTCCTTAATCATGTGATTAGTAAAGTCGCAAGCCACAACTGTGGCAGCCAACCGAACACTCACTCACCTCAGAAATTATGTGTGCCTAATCAGAGGTCTGGCAACATTTGGCTGGAAACCAAACAGTCCCCAAGTGACTGGCAGTTGTTGAAGGGTAGCCGGTCGCATATTTTTTTCAAAGTTAGCAAGCAGGGCCTAAGAAAGTACTTATCAAACAGTGCATTCTAATGCACACGATCAGTTGCTGCATGTGTTTACACCTTCAGGAAAAGGGGATTTTTAGGATACACTACCACTTGCCTCATTGGCGCATGGTAGGATACGCTGAAAAGACAACTTAGGTGAGTGGCAGTTGTTGATTTATTTATCAAAAATCCTGGAAGACTGCAGCTACTTACTTGCATCATGGAAGTTACTATGTTCTTCAGTGTTATAAGCATGATTCAGCTTCATACATGCTACATATATTGTTTCAGTACCGAATAGGTTGTCCACTTTACGTCCAATGCTTGATACTTTTGGACAAATTGTATGTTTCTCGGTGAGGAGCAAGGCAGCGAGCTTACACGAGAATTCAATTAAAACACTTTAAGTGTCTCCATGTTCACCAGGAAAACCAGAAAATGATCAAAAAGTCAAAGGCAAACCTTAGTTCAGTTCAGTTCATCCTAACATATGGGTCTACTTCCAAAATATGGTCAAAACTACCTTTAGCAGACTTCATTAAGAATATATCATCAGTATGCCTAGAAAAAAAAATCAGCGCAAGGGAAAAACTTAGCGTCCATAAGGCTATAGCTACCTCAAAATATACTAAATCATACAAAATAAGTCTCAATTTCACAATAAATCTAGAATTTAAACTCAATTCTTAATGATACAACAAAATAGATAAAAACATGCCAAAACTTCAAAAAAAAGTATGGGATACAAAAGAGGTACTTTCTCGAGTTGAGATTGAAGGCGGGTTGTTTCAAGCCAAAGGCGGTGGTCCAATCTATGGTTGGTCCAATTTGTGGAGTTTGATTCAGTCCAACTGAAACACCGGGTGTTGAAACTTCCAATGAAATATAGCTTCCTCTTCTATTTCTACAAAATGAAATGAAATTGATATTAAAATGCATTCCCTTCCAAATCAACAATACATTATACATATACACAGTCCCCTGCATATACGCTGATACACAATTTACCAGTTCAAATTTAATTTCATTTTCATCATACACTGATAGGAAGAAGAGAAGAGAGAAGAGCTTTCTCAGAAAATTACCCCTGTCGCAGCCTGCTTGCTGTTTGTTGACAGCAAGTCCTGGGCGGCAGAGTCCGGCCGAGCAGGGGAGCAGCACCGGGATTGGCCGGAGCAAAGCGCCAGAGCCGGCGCGGCGGGCGGCGGGCCCCGGCTGGAGCACGCGCGGAGTAGCACGTCCCTGGCGACCAGGCAGGGGGCCGGGGACGGCCGAGGAGCGCCGGAGCAGAGGGGCTAGGGGCGGTCCTTGCGGAGGGCATTCACCGGCGGCGGACGCGGCGCACTGGCAGGACCAGTTGCAGGAGGCAGGAGATGGAGTTGGTCGCTGGAGGCTGTGGAGATTGGCAGGGGGCGCAGGGGTGGAGGAGGAGCCAGGCCGGCGGCGGCAATGCGGCATAGATGGGCGGCTCAGGACGTGGCGGCGGATAAGGTGGAGGAGGGCGCGCGCTGAGTTCGGTACGTGGGCTCTTTTTACTGCATAGATGGGCCCGGTAATTTCCATTTTCTGCAGAAAATTTTACTTGGTTTTATTATATATTTGTTAAACTCTTTTATGTATCCTAAAACGTCTCAAAAATCGTCTGTACCTATTTACACATGTAAAAAATAATAAATGGGATACACTCTAAAAAATAAGATTTGTGACGGTACTTACATCGTCTCAAAAAGCGTGTCTACATACTAGATGCTTTCTAGTATAGGGACGAATATAAAAACGTCTTAGAAAAAGCGTGCCTACTGACATGTTTTGTTGTAGTGGAAGGTTGTTCATAAGAGAACTTTTAATGTTTGGTGTTATGAATAACATAAGGACCATGCTTCCATTATGGATGGGATGTATGTTATGAATATTGATAATAATATATTACCTCCGTATTTACTTTCATAATTCATTTTAGAGTTTTACACACTCTAGCCCATTGCATAATGTTTGTTGCAAAAGGGTTGTTCATAAAAGAACAATTGTTGTTCAGTGTTATGAATAACATAAGGGCCATACTTCCATCATGAATGGGATGTATGTTATGAATATTGATGGTAATATGATACACCCATAACACTAACGCTAAATGTCGCAAGACTAAAAGAATACCACACATGTGTGGCACTGCATTTGGTCACATTGGAGAAACCCGCATGGAGAAATTTCATAATGATGGATTTTGAAGTCGTTTGATTATGAATCATCTGACACTTGCAACTTTCCTCCGAAAAGTGAAGTGACTGAAATATCGTTCACATGCCATAAGGAACGAGCAACGAACTTATTGGTGATCATACATTTTGATGTATGTAGTCCGACAAATGTTGTTGCTAGCAGTGGATTTATCTATCTTCAGAAATGACTCAAGTAGATATATGGATATTTACTTGATGATACGTAAGTCTGGATCTTTTGAAATCATTCATAAGGTTTTCAAAAATGAAGTAGAAATTATTGTAACAAGAAAATTATGTTTCTGCAAACTAGATTGCCGAAAGGAATATTTGAGTTACAAGTTTAGCGAATGTCTGATGAGTTGTGAAAAGAGTTTCATAACTTACACCTCACGGAGCACCACTGTGAGTGGAATATCCATGAAGATGTAATCAAACCATTTATGACATGATAAGATCAAAGATGACATAAATCAATTTGCCATTGTCCCTTTTAAAAGTAATGCTTTAGAGACAGCGGCTTTTACACTGAAAAGAGCTCCATCAGATCTGTTGAAATGACTCCATGGTATGGTACACCCAACCATGTTATGTCTTTTCTTAACATTTGGAATATGGGGCTTGTGTAAAATATTTACAAACCTATTCCAAATCAGACAAGTGCTACTTTGTAGGTTATCCCAAGTTATTGGGTATTTCCCCACCACTGTACCGAGGCAAAAGGTTTTGCCACAAAGAACGGTATGCTTTTGAAGAAAATGGTTCTTGCAAAAAGGTGAGTGGGAGGAAAGTGTGACTCGACGAGATAACAGTATCTTCGTCATCAGATCAAAGGAAAGAAACCTTGGAAGTAATTCCAGAGTTTCCTGATACGGAAGCCTCTACATGAGATGTATGGACTTCGGTCGAACTTGCAACTGAACCACGTAGGCAAAACTCGTGCAAACCTCTCAGGTGCGCAAGCGAGATATTGTTGTTAGACAACAGTATACCTACGATACACAAGGAAGCATTGATGGGCCCTGACTCCGGAATTGGCTAAATGCCAATATAATCCGAGGTAGTTTCCATATAAATGATTCAAGATTATATCTTGATAAACCCTTCGGAAGACTTAGAGTCTAACGAACATTAATGGAACTATAAACTGATCTGGATAAAATGTTTTATCCATAAAGCTCGACTTGTTGCAATAACAAATTCAAGGAGTTGACTATGATGAGATTGTCTCACCGTAGAGATGCTTAAAGTCAGATCGGGTTAAACTAGCAATTAATACATATTTCAATCTTGAGATATGATACATGGATGCCAAAAGGATTTCCATGTGATGGAAATGCAACCTAGGACTTGCATGTGATATAGTCCGAAGTATTTTGTCAATCCAGAGGATGCTAGTAAGTATGAAAACTTCAGAGTTCCAGCAATGGACAGAAGAGAGCAAAATGGAGTTGGAATCTTTGTTTTGATGAAATAGTCAAAAGAGTTTGATTTCATCAATGGATAACGAAGATGCTTGTGGTTACAAGAAAGTAAGTGGGAGCTTAATAATATTTCTAAAAACCTTGTGTGCTTGACACATTGTTGATTGGAAATAATATAAATTTCTTGACACGAATTAGGACTTCATTGAAAAATAAGTTTTTCGATGAAGTGCTTGGGCTAGATGGCCTCGATATTAGGCATAATTATCCACGGAGATAGAATTGCCTAATAGGTCTAAAGTCAAAATACATATTGACAAGTTGCTAAAACAGTTTAGCATAAGAACGTCAAGGAGGTTTTCTTGCCGATGTCACATGGAAAGAGTTTTTGCAAGACTTGGTGTCCCAAAACACTGATGAGCAAATACATGATGGAGATTCCACACACTTTTGTGTTTGGATTAATAATGTATTCCATGGTATGTAAAACAACCAGATATGTCCAGTACTCCCAAGGAGTTGCGAGTAAAGATACCAAAGTGATCAAAGTACTTATCATGAGACAACAGTGAAAATTGTCATTAAGTACTAAAGTAGCACTGATGACATGTTTTCTCGCAAGCAAAGTTTATGAAGTGCTTGTTGTAAAGTTGTTACATCGATACAGTCTTCATCAATGCTCCATGTGATTTTCAATTTAAGTTAAGGGTTTTGTGTAATACACGATATGGTGGCACGGTGTTTGGAAATCGTTCCAAACAGGTTACTGTGGCGAATTCTATAACAAAGGCTAAGTATGTTGCCAGTTTCAAAGTGACATAGAAGATGTTGAATCGTACAGTTTGTTCATGAACTTAGTATGGTTCCAAGATGGCTTTGGTCAATGGAACACTATTGAAGATAGTTGCTCTATAGCTCAATCTGAGGAATCAAGGTTTGACCAGTGATTCACATATATACGAAGCCAAGTCCACACAAAAATATGAATTTTGTGAAAGCGTGAAAACGTGAGGATATGCAGAGATACACACGGAACTAAAGTTGTCAGATCCGTTGGACATCAGACTATACCACAAGCGAAGCATGTTTTACACCGGTATGCCATAGGTGTAAAGTGCATCAGCATTGACTAGATTATTGAATCTAGTGCAAGTGGGAGTCTGTAGGAGATATGCCCTAGAGGCAATAATAAATGTTATTATTTATCTCCATGTTTGTAATTATGTTTATATTCCGTGCTATAACTACTATGGTTCTCGAGTGTACAATAACCACGAGGCTCGAAGGAAGACTCATATGCACATGTGGAATAATAAATGGTAAAATGTATTCCTAGTCTGGCCTCTAAGACTAGCTCAAGTGTTGCATGATGGTTCTGTTTTCCTGATCATAGGCATGACTATGCCGGCAACTTTGAGGGCACATTGTTGGAAGAACACTTGTGTTGAATCGACCTGAATTGATGTTATGCTATGAGATACATTCGTCACAAGTTAATGGTTAATAACACAGAGAAAGTTAACGTCTGCATAATTCCTTAGACCATGAGAGTATCGAGTTCCTTCATGCTTGATTCATGAACTTTGGGGTTTGTTAAACGTCATCCGTAACTAGGTGGCTATTACGGTGGCTTACGGGTTCATGAGAAAGTATGACAAGGGACTTGATAGCTCAAGATTGGGATTTGCTCCGCCGACGATGGAGAGATATCTCTGGGCCCTCTCGGTGTTATGGTATCCATCATCGTCTGGCCAGACACAATGTGATTTGATCACGGGGATGCCGGAACACGGGTACGAGAAAAGAGAACAAAACTGGTAACAAGGTAACTGGCATAGTGGACAAGTTGTTGATCCACGGGGATGCCGATAAATCTCACCTCGGGTATTTGTAACATATCGCGAAGCAACAGGAATAGCACATGGCAACTGGAGGTTCACTCGAATATTTATTCGTGTGGGTATAGGGGTCAATATGGGTGTCCACGGCTCCGATGTTGATCATTGATCGAAAAGTGTTCTGGTCATGTCTATACTTCACCGAACCTATAGGGTCACATGCTTAAGGGTCATCTATCTGCTGAATACTAGACAGGGAGTCTAAGAGAAAGTCACCGGAAAAGTTTCGGAGACAGCGGAAAAGTTCGGGAGAGAGAACACCGGAATAGTTTCGGTAAAACTAAAAAGTTGTTTCAGGGTATACCATTAAGTCAAATTGGTTTCGGCACACGTCTGGAAATTCTTGGAGGGTGCCAGAATTATTCTGGAAACTTCTAGGATTTTTCCGGAGAAAAAACCGGAAATGTTCCGGAGCTGCCGGAACCGCTTTGGTTGCTTTTCGCAGATGAAAATCACTAATCCGGAATTGTTTCGGAACGCGTCCAAAATCATTTTAGTGGGTACTGGAATTGTTCTAAGACCCACAGAAATATTTTCGGATTTAACGGTCGCGGAAAAATGTTTCCATGAATAGTGAAAGTGCTTTTTGGGCTACTTTATGGAAAGCCACCTTTTAGGGCTTTTCCCAAAAGGCTTCTAGAAGGACTTGGGGGCTAAGGAAACCCCTTTGGGGGGGCCCACAATGGGGGTGGCCGGCCACAAGGGTGGAGCTCCATGGAGCTCCACTTCCTCCCCCCCCCCCATTATGCCCTTTATGTGATTCATTTTACATGGGCATTTTGGGTTTTTGTGAGCCACCCTACCCCTTGCATTTCCCTATAAATAGAGGTCGAGAGGGGCTCTCCACACTCACTCCAACTCTCTCACACAATGCCATGCAATGATCTGGCTTCTTCTCTCCCTCCCACGAAAAGAGTTTCGTAGAGCCGAAAGGCTGTCTCGGTTCCGGTGGGAACTAGTTCTGGACGGCGAAGCCCTGCCGGATAGATGACACCGTATGTGTGCAACCCCATAGAGAGGTTGTAGGTTCGATCTTTTTTCCCAAGGGGCTGTTCGAGAGTGCCTCCCGAAGGGCTGTCCGAGTGACCGTCCGAGTTTTGAGGGTCCTCCCGAAGGGCTGTCCGCGACACCGTCCGAGGGACTATCCGACCTCCTCCCGAAGGGCTGTTCGAGGGGCAGTCGAGGGAGTACATCCTCGCGGTTGGGAGGTTGTAAATCCTAGCTGCGGGGATCTGCACCAACGATCTACATCGACTCTACTTCCGCTGCGCTACGAGTCGGTAACGATCAGATCAAAACCTTGTATGCAGTCTTCATAGTGGTCCTGGGCTGGTGCGTAGGTCCGAAATTTTTGTTTTCTGCTGCGTTCCCCTACACGGTCCACCCACATATCAAATTATCAAAGTAGCAAACGCGAATCAAACAAACATGATGAAAGTGACTAGATGAAATTCCCAAGTGTCCTCGAGAATGTTTAGCTTATTATAAGAGATCGTTCTGGCCTGTCCTTTGCAACAAAAAGGATTGGGCTACCTTGCTGCACCTTAGTTACTATTGCTACTTGTAACTTCTTACAAATTATCTTGCTATCAAACTACTTGTTACCGATAATTTCAGTGCTTGCAGAAAATACCTTGCTGAAAATCGCTTGTCATTTCCTTCTACTCCTCGTTGGGTTCGACACTCTTACTTATCGAAGGACTATGATTGATCCCCTATACTTGTGGGTCATCAAGACTCTTTTCTGGCGCCGTTGCCGGGGAGTGAAGCGCCTTTGGTGAGTGGAATTTGGTAAGGAAACAATTATATTATGTGCTGAAATTTATTGTCATGTGTCACTATGGAAAGTAATCCTTTGAGGGGCTTGTTCGGGGTATCTTCACCTCGACCGGAAGCACAAAGAGTTTCTCCTCAACCTACTGCACCTACTGAAAATATTTATTATGAGATTCCTTCGGGTATGATACAGAAACTGCTAGCTAATCCTTATGCAGGAGATGGAACGGTACATCCTGATATGCACTTGATCTATGTGGATGAGATTTGTGGATTGTTTAAGCTTGCAGGTTTATCCAGAGATGGAGTTAAGAAGTAAGTATTCCCTTTATATTTGGAGGGAAAGGCATTGACATGGTATAGGCTATGTGATGATAGTGGAACGTGGGATTGGAATCGATTGAAATTGGAATTTCATCAAAAGTTTTATCCTATGCATCTAGTTCATCGTGATCGGAATTATATATATAATTTTTGGCCTCGTGAAAGAGAAAGCATCGCTCAAGCTTGGGGGAGGCTTAAGTACATGATGTACACATGCCCTAATCATGAGCTCTCAAGAGAACTTATCTTACAAAAAATTTATGCTCGGCTTTCTCATGATGATCAAACCATGCTTGATTCTTCTTCGACTGGCTCCTTTATGAAGAAAACTATTGAATTCAGATGGGATCTTCTGGAAAGAATTAAACACAACTCTGAAGATTGGAAACTCGACAAAGGTAATGAGTCAGGTATAACACTTGAGTTTGATTGTGTTAAATCTTTTATGGATACCGATGCTTTTCATCAGTTTAGCACTAAATATGGACTTGACTCTGAGATAGTAGCCTCCTTTTGTGAATCGTTTGCTACTCATGTTGATCTCCCTAAGGAGAAGTGGTTTAAATATCATCCCCCTGTTAAAGAAAAGATTGAGGAACCCGTTAGTGTTAAAGAAGAAACAATTGTTTACCATGTTGATCCAGTTGTGCCTACTGCTTATATTGAGAAACCACCTTTTCATGTTAGGATTAAGGAACATGCTAAAGTTTCAACGGTTGTTAACAAAAGTAATATTAGAGCACCTAGACCCTCTGAACAAATTAAAGTTGAACCTAATGTTGCTATGGTTAAAGATCTCTTGGTCGATAATATAGATGGGCATGTTATTTACTTCTGTGATGAAGCAGCTAGAATTGCTAAACCAGATCCTAAAGATAAAAACAGACCCATAGTAGGCATGCCTGTTGTCTTTGTTAAAATAGGAGATCATTGTTATCATGGCTTATGTGAAATATAGGACATTGATGTTACTATTAAACTTGCAAACAGAGATACCATTACACCGCTTGGGATCGTTAGAGATGTTGAAGTCTTGTGTGGAAAAATAAAATACCCTACTGATTTTCTAGTCCTCGGTTCTCCACGAGATAATTTTTGTCCCATTATATTTGGTAGACCTTTCTTGAACACTGTTAATGACAAGATTGATTGTGCTAAAGAAACTGTTAGTGTTAATTTTGGTGGTATATCTCATGAGTTTAATTTCTCCAAGTTTCGTAGACAACCTCATGATAAAGAATTGCCTAGTAAAGATGAAATTATTGGTCTAGCTTCTATTGCCGTACCTCCTACTGATCCGTTAGAACAATATTTGCTAGACCATGAAAATGATATGCACATGATTGAAAGAAATGAAATAGATAAGATGTTCTTTGATCAACCACCTATCCTTAAACACAATTTGCATGTTGAAACACTTGGAGGCCCTCCTCCACCTAAGGGTGACCCTGTATTCAAACTGAAACAATTGCCTGATACATTGAAATATGCTTATCTAGATGAAAAGAAGATATATCCTGTTATTATTAGTGCTAACCTTTCAGAGCATGAAGAAAACAGATTACTAAAAATTCTGAGGAAGCACCATGCTGCTATTGGATATACTCTTGATGATCTTAAGGGCATTAGTCCCACTCTATGTCAGCACAAAATTAATATGGAGCCTGATGCTAAACCAGTTGTCGACCACCAACGACGATTAAATCCTAAGATGAAGGAGGTGGTAAGAACTAAAATATTAAAGCTTCTGGAAGTAGGTATAATCTATCCCATAGCTGATAGTAGATGGGTAAGTCCCGTTCATTGTGTCCCTAAGAAAGGAGGCATTACTGTTATTCCTAACGATAAAAATGAACTCGTTCCACAAAGAATTGTAACTGGTTATAGGATGGTAATTGATTTTTGAAAATTAAACAAAGCCACTAGAAAAGATCATTACCCCTTACCTTTTATTGATCAAATGTTAGAAAGATTGTCTAAGCATACACACTTTTGTTTCCTAGGTGGTTATTCTGGTTTCTCTCAAATACAAGTATCGCCTGAAGATCAAGAGAAAACAACCTTTACTTGTCCTTTTGGAACTTATGCTTATCGTCGTATGCCTTTTGGTTTATGTAATGCACCTGCTACCTTTCAAAGATGTATGACTGCAATATTCTCTGATTTTCGTGAAAAGATTGTTGAGGTTTTCATGGATGATTTCTCCGTTTACGAAACTTCTTTTGATGATTGCTTAAGCAACCTTGATCGAGTTTTGCAGATATGTGAAGAAACTAATCTTGTCTTGAATTGGGAGAAGTGCCACTTTATGGTTAATGAAGGTATAGTCCTTGGGCATAAAATTTCTGAAAGAGGTATTGAAGTTGATAAAGCTAAGGTTGATGCTATTGAGAAAATGCCATGTCCTAAAGATATCAAAGGTATAAGAAGTTTCCTAGGTCATGCTGGTTTCTATAGAAGGTTTATAAAAGACTACTCTAAAATTTCTAGACCTCTTACCAATCTCTTGCAAAAAGATGTTCCATTTGTTTTTGATGATGATTGTGTAGAAGGCTTTGAAATACTTAAGAAAGCCTTAATTTCTGCACCTATTGTTCAACCACCTGATTGGAACTTGCCTTTTGAAATTATGTGTGATGCTAGTGATTATGCTGTTGGTGCTGTTCTAGGACAGAGAGTTGATAAGAAATTAAATGTTATCCATTATGCTAGTAAAACTCTAGACATTGCTCAAAGAAATTATGCTGCTACTGAGAAAGAATTTTTAGCAATTGTGTTTGCATGTGATAAATTTAGATCTTATATTGTTGATTCCAAGGTTACTGTTCACACTGATCATGCTGCTATTAAATACCTTATGGAAAAGAAAGATGCTAAGCCTAGACTTATTAGATGGGTTCTTCTGCTACAAGAATTTGATTTGCATATTGTTGATAGGAAGGGAGCTGAGAATCCCGTAGCAGATAATTTGTCTAGAATGGAAAATGTTCTTAATGACCCACTTCCTATTAATGATGATTTTCCTGATGAACAATTAGTTGTGATAAATGCTTCCCGTAATACTCCTTGGTATGCAGACTATGCTAATTATATTGTTGCTAAATTTATACCACCTAGTTTCACATACCAACAAAAGAAAAAGTTCTTCTTTGATTTAAGACATTACTTTTGGGATGACCCACATCTTTATAAAGAAGGAGTGGATAGTATTATTAGACGTTGTATACCTGAGCATGAACAGGAACAAATCTTGCGAAAGTGTCATTCTGAGGCTTACGGAGGACACCATGTGGGAGACAGAACTGCGCATAAGGTACTACAATCTGATTTTTATTGGCCTACTCTTTTCAAGGATGCTCGTAAGTTTGTCTTATCTTGTGATGAATGTCAAAGAATTGGTAATATTAGTAGATGTCAGGAAATGCCTATGAATTATTCACTTGTTATTGAACCATTTGATGTTTGGGGATTTGATTATATGGGACCTTTTCCTTCCTCTAATGGGTATACACATATTTTAGTTGCTGTTGATTACATTACTAAGTGGGTAGAAGCTATTCCAACTAGTAGTGCTGATCATAACACTTCTATTAAAATGCTTAAAGAAGTTATTTTCCCGAGGTTCGGAGTCCCTAGATATTTAATGACTGATGGTGGTTCACATTTTATTCATGGTGCATTCCGTAAAGTGCTTGCTAAATATGATGTCAACCATAGAATTGCATCTCCCTATCACCCTCAATCTAGTGGTCAAGTTGAATTGAGCAATAGAGAAATAAAGTTAATTTTGCAAAAGACCATCAATAGATCTAGAAAGAATTGGTCTAAGAAACTTGACGATGCATTATGGGCTTATAGAACTGCTTATAAAAATCCTATGGGTATGTCTCCTTATAAAATGGTTTATGGAAAAGCATGTCATTTACCTCTTGAGTTAGAACATAAGGCATATTGGGCAATTAAAGAACTCAATTATGATTTTAAACTTGCTGGTGAAAAGAGGTTATTTGATATTAGCTCACTAGATGAATGGAGAACTCAAGCTTATGAAAATGCCAAATTGTTTAAAGAAAAAGTTAAAAGATGGCATGATAAAAGAATTCAAAAATGGGAATTCAAAGTGGGTGAGTATATTCTATTATACAATTCTCGTTTTAGATTTTTTGCAGGAAAACTTCTCTCTAAATGGGAAGGACCGTATATCATTCAGGAAGTTTATCGCTCTAGAGCCATTAAGATCAATAACGCCATAGGCACTAATCCGAAGGTGGTCAATGGGTAAAGAATTAAGCATTACATCTCAGGTACGCCTATTAATGTTGAGACTAACATTATTCAAACTATGACACCGGAGGAATACATAAGAGAGACCTTCCAGAACACTCCAGAACCCTGAAAAGGAAGAGGTACGCGATACGGTAAGTAAACCGACTCCAAAAATTCCATAAAAATAACTTCTGTCAGTTTTGGAGTATTAGAAAAAAATACAAAAATAAGAAACAGCCGAGGGTACCCATGAGGCGCAAACGAGGCACCAGGGCGCCCCCCCCCCCCCCCAAGGCGCGCCCTGGTGGCTCGTGAGCCTTCCCGACTCCGTTTTCTCCTGGAATACTTGTTTTGCAAGATAAAAATTCTTTATATATACTCCCGGACGTTTTGACCACCGTATCGCAGAAATATCCTCTGTTCTTGTTTCGTGCTATTTTTCTGACAGATCTAGATCGATATGGCTCCACCAAGCTCTTCCAAGGACAAGTTCTACGAGAAGGTCATCAACCCCTACCTACCGGAGGTGATGAAACACCCTCAAGCCATCGAGATGCGTGAGGGGGTGCTTCACATCCGGGATGTTCAAGGACCCAAGCAGACCGGGAGCGTGGAGGCCAGGCTCGAAGCGGGTGAGCAGGAGATTTTCAACTGCCAAGGGATGGTAGAGCATGGACTCAGCGCCAACCACTCCATGATCACAGAATTCACCCGCGATCACAAGGTGGATGGTCAATCAATGGGGGACATCGTCCTCAAGCTCAATGAACGAATTGACTATCTCCAAGGCCAAATCTATGATCTTCAAAACCAAAATTTTGAGTATGAGGCAAGATTCAAAGGTATGAGTTTAGCTACAAGTTTCAGGACTCCGAAGACTCGTTCATCTTTTTATGATGGGGAACCAATGCCATGGAAGCCGGAGAACAAGCCCACCACTTCATCATCACCATCATCACGGAAGAAAGAAACTTGAGTACATGGGTATGGGCACTCCCCTTGGTTTGTGCCAAGCTTGGGGGAGGTGCCCCGGTATCGTATCACCATCACTTTTATTATCTTTACCTATTTTTAGTTCGATCCTTAGTTATTTCATGATTTAGTTGAATAAAAGTTTAGTATGATCTATTTTCGAGTGCTAGTTTTGTGATCTATCTATCTATGTAATTGAGCTGAGAGTTATATAATAAAGAGTAGTTTGAGTTTTTGCTTGTTTACTTTTATGTTTCAATCCTAGCAATGAAAATAATGAAAAAGATCATATGCTAATCTTATGGAAAGTAATGACATCACATAAAGAAAAGTATAAGTGGTAAAATTTATTGAAGGTTAACAAGCATAGCATTAGTCAATGATGCAATTCATGAAAAAATTAATAAGGGAAGAGAAGATTCACATGCAAATACACTATCTTGGACATCTTTTATGATTGTGAGCCCCCATTGAGTATTTTATGTCAAATTGTTGACGTTGGACAAGGAAGACAACGTAATGAATTATGTTTGCTTATATTCACATAGAAGTTATATTGTCATAGATCCTCCAACATGTCGTTCTTGCCCAATATCTTTGCTAGCCAAAAATCCACACCAAGTAGAGATACTACTTGTGCATCCAAAACCCTTAAACCCAGTTTCATGTCATGAGAGTCCACTATATCTACCTATGGATTGAATAAGATCCTTCAAGTAAGTTGTCATCGGTGCAAAAAGCAATAAAAATTGCCTCTAAATATGTATAAACTTTTATTGTAAGGGAAAATAAGCTTTGTACGAACTTGTGATGGTAAAGAAATAAAAGCGACGGACTGCATAATAAAGGTTGCTATCACAAGGGGCAATATAAAGTGACGTTACTTTGCATTAAGAGCTTGTGCATCCAACAACAAAAAGCGCATGACAACCTCTGCTTCCCTCTACGAAGGGCCTATCTTTTACTTTTATGTATTTACTTTTTATGCAAGAGTCAATAGTGTTCTCCTCTATTCCTTTTTATTTTTCTCTTTTGCAAGCATCATGTGGTGGGGAAAGATCTAGGCACATACATCCAGTTGGATATGAGTGATCATGAGTTATTATTGTTGACATTACCCTTGAGGTGAATAAGTTGGGAGGCGAAATTATAAGCCCCTATCTTTCTATGTGTCTGGCTGAAACTTTTTTCTCCATATATATGTTGTGAGTGTTAGCCATCATAGAAGACTAAATGATGGTTGAGTATGTGGACTTGCTAAAAAGCTCCTACATGAGACCCTTCCTGAAAATATGATGAAATGCAATTGCATTGTTGACTGAGAACATAGTTTGTTAGTTTTCAAGAAAGTTTATGTCATATACTTCGTTATTGTGATGAATTGTTACTTGCTCATGAGAAGTTTTATGATAATAAATATTGCTGTTATAATAATGATCATGATGCTACTATGTCCGTATTTTGTTTTTATCGACACCTCTCTCTCTCTAAACATGTGGACATGATTATCGATATCGGCTTTCGCTTGAGGACAAGCGAGGTCTAAGCTTGGGGGAGTTGATACGTCCATTTTGCATCATGTTTTCCTACTGTTATTTATAGTGTTTTTAATCAATATAACACTTTGTGGAGCAATTCTAATGCCTTTTCTCTCTTAATATGCAAGATTTACATGAGGGAGATTGCCGGCAGCTGGAATTCTGGACCTGAAAAAGCTATGTCAGAGATACCTATTCTGTACATCTCCAAATGAGCTGAAATTTCACAAAGATTTATTTTGGAATAAATAAAAAATACTGGAGAAAAGAAGTACCAGAGGGGGCCACCCAGGTGCCCACGAGACACCAGGGCGCGCCACCCCCCCAGGCGCGCCCTGGTGGCTTGTGGGGCCCCTGGCCAGCCTCCGGTGCCCATTTTCTGGTATATAAGCCCATTTTCCCTAGAAAAAATAAGGAGAAGACTTTTGGGATGGAGAGCCGCCGTCTCGAGACGGAACTTGGGCAGGAGCACTTTTGCCCTCCGGCGGAGTGATTCCGCCAGGGATACTTCCCTCCGGGAGGGGGAAATCGAAGCCATCGACATCACCAACGATCCTCTCATTGTGGGAGGACCAATCTTCATCAACATCTACATCAGCACCATCTCATCTCAAACCGTAGTTCATCTCTTGTATTCAATCTTTGTCTCAAAACCTCAGATTGGTACCTGTGGGTTGCTACTAGTGTTGATTACGTCTTGTAGTTGATGCTAGTTGGTTTATTTGGTAGAAGATTACATGTTCAGATCCTTTATGCTATTCAATACCCCTCTGATCTTGGACATGAATATGATGTGTGAGTAGTTACTTTTGTTCTTGAGGACATGGGAGAAGTCTTCTCATAAGTAATCATGTGAATTTGGTATTCGTTCAATATTTTGATGATATGTATGTTGTTGATTCTCTTAGTGGTGTCATGTGAACGTCGACTACATGACACTTCACCATATTTGGGCCCAAGGGAATGCATTGTGGAGTAGTAATTAGATGATGGGTTGCTAGAGTGACAGGAGCTTAAACCCTAGTTTATGCGCTAGTCCGTAAGGGGCTGATTTGGATCCATATGTTTAATGCTATGGTTAGATTTATCATAATTCTTCTTTCGTAGTTGCGGATGCTTGCGAGAGGGGTTAATCATAAGTGGGAGGCTTGCTCAAGTAAGAACAGCACCCAAGCACCGGTCCACCCACATATCAAATTATCAAAGTCGTGAACGCGAATCAAACAAACATGATGAAAGTGACTAGATGAAATTCCCATGTGTCCTCGAGAACGTTTAGCTTATTATAAGAGATCGTTCTGGCCTGTCCTTTGCAACAAAAAGGATTGGGCTACCTTGCTGCACCTTAGTTACTATTGCTACTTGTCACTTGTTACAAATTATCTTGCTATCAAACTACTTGTTACCGATAATTTCAGTGCTTGCAGAAAATACCTTGCTAAATACTTATCGAAAGGACTACGATTGATCCCCTATACTTGTGGGTCATCATGTGTGTGCAGGTACCTCCGGTTGTTTGGTGAAGTCTTCCCGACAACGGCGCCATAAATTCTTTCTGTTACTTGTGACCTGCGTTGGGATTTTCCCCGAAGAGGAAGGGTGAAGCAATATAGTAGCAGATAATTATTTCCCTCAGTAGAGAACCAAGGTTATCGAACCAATAGGAGAACCATGAAAATACCCGTCAATAGTACCTGCACACACAAGAGCAAATATTTGCACCCAACGCGGGCAAAAGGGTTGTCAATCCCCTTGTACTCGTTAATTGCAAGGATCAAATCTGGTAATGGTAGATAGGTAAATGGCAAAGTAAATAAAAAGTAAAATAATTGCAGCAAGGTATTTTTAGATTTTTGTAATATGATTAAAGTATACCCCGGGGCCATAGTTTTCACTAGAGGCTTCTCTCTCGAAACATAGCATACGGTGGGTAGACAAATTACTGTTGCGCAATTGATAGAAAAGCGCATAGTTATGATGTTATTCATGGCAATGATCATGTATATAGGCATCACGTTCGTGACAAGTAGAACGAAACAATTCTACATATACTACTATTACTCCACTTCGAGAGCGCTTCTATGCTTGCCTCTGTACGTATTAAGTTCATAACAAACAGAGTAATGCATGAAGTATGATGACATGATGTAGACAGAATAGAACCAAACAATATGATTGAACCCAGTCGTTTTACCCTTAATGGCAACAATACAAATACGTGCCTCGCTACCCCTTCTGTCATGAGGTGAGTAGACCGCAAGATTGAACCCATTACAAAGCACCTCTCCCACTGAAGATAAATCAATCTAGTTGGCCAAACCAAACGGATAGACGGAGATAAATACAAAGCTATAATAATCGTGCATAATAAAGTTCAGAAAAGACTCAATTACTTTCAATGAATAATCTTCTCATAAACCCACAATTCATCGGATCCCAACAAACGCACCGCAAAAGAAGATTACATCGAATAAAACTCCATGGAGATCATGGAGAACATTGTATTGAAGATCAAAGAGAGATAAAAAGCCATCTAGCTACTAGCTATGGGCCCGTAGGTCTGTGGTGAACTACTCACACATCATCGGAAGGGCAGCAAGGTTGATGTAGAAGCCCTCCGTGATCGATTCCCCCTCCGGCAGAGTATCGAAAAAGGTCTCCAGATGGGATCACGGGAGAACAGAAGCTTGCAGCAGTGGAAAAGTTATTTCGGGTGGCTCTCTATTGGTTTGGGATTATTTGGGAATTTATAGTGCTGGAATTAGGTCAAACGGAGCTGCGTGGGACCCACGAACTCAGGTGGCGCCCCCCTGGGGGCGCGCCATGTGAGCTCGTGGCTCTCCCGTAGATCTACTGGCCTCGTCCCGAACGTTCTAGGGTCCCTTATGGTCCAGGAAAAATCACCGTAACGTTTCATAGTGTTTGGACTTCGTTTGATACTGATTTTCTGAAAAGCCAAAAATAAGCAAAAAGCAGCAACTGGCACTGGGCACTGAATTAATAGGTTAGTTCCCAAAAATGATATAAAATTGCATATAAAGCATATAAAGTATCCAAGATTGATAATATAATAGCATGAAACAATAAAAAATTATGGATACGTTCGAGACGTATCACCCATCTCTCTCTCTTTTCTTCTTCTTCCTCCAAATCTCTCCAAACCCTAGCAAAACTTTGCCCGATCTCCCTACTCGTTCGATTTCAGTTCAAATCCTTCAGTGTGATTGATCTATGGTACGTTTCTCCTCCGATCCCCAATTTATTTTTCGCAAATCTATGTTCTACATGCCTAGCATTGCCATGTCTAGGAAATGCATATTTTTTATCCAAATTTGAGTTTGGCTTGGATTTATTGATGTTTTTAGAGGAGTATGATGTTGTGACTACCGTAGCATCAATATTGTTTAATTGTATTGGACTGAAAAATAGTTTTCTAGATGTCTACGAGGAGGTACACTCGCGTACGTGGTGCTTCGAGTTTTTTGATACAACATTTTTTTATTAATTATAACATGGCAATTTGTTAGTTTTATTTATTGGTATCATGGCATTTTTATTAGTTAGAACATGGAATTTTTATTAGCTAGACCATGGCAATTTTATTAGTTAGACGATGGTAATTGAGTAGTTTTATTTAATAGATAACAGGCATTTTTATTAGTTAGAACATGGTATTTTTATTAGCTACACCATGACATTTTTATTAGTTAGACCATGTCAAATTATTAGTTTTATTTCATAGGCAACGTAGCATTTTTATTAGTTAGAATATGGCATTTTTATTAGCTAGACCATGGCATTTTTATTAGTTAGACCATGGTAATTTATTAGTTTTTTTTAATAGGTAGCAAGTCATTTTTATTAGTTAAAACATGCCATTTTTATTAGCAAGATCACGACATTTTCATTAATTATACCATGGCAATTCATTAGTTTTATTTTATTGGTAGCATGGCATTTTTATTAGTTACAACATGACATTTTTATTAGCTAGACCATGGCATTTTTATTAATTAGACGATGGTAATTTAGTAGTTTTATTTAATAGGTAATATGTCATTTTTATTAGTTAGAACATGCTATTTTTATTAGCTAGACCATGTCATTTTTATTAGTTAGACCATGTAAATTTATCAGTTTTATTTCATAGGCAGCATAGCATTTTTATTAGCTAGAAGATGGCATTTTTATTAGCTAGACCATGGCATTTTTATTAGTTAGACCATGGTAATTTATTATTTTTATTTAATAGGTAGCATGGCATTTTTATTAGTTAAAACATGCCATTTTTATTAGCAAGACCATGATATATTTATTAATTATACCATGGCAATTTATTAGTTTTATTTTGTTGGTAGCATGGCATTTTTATTAGTTAGAACATGACATTTTTAGTATCTACACCATGGCATTTTTTATAGGAAATGTTTCTACTCACATGGCAATTTCATATTTATTTTTGTCCCCACAAAGTGGTGTCAATTATTTTCATAATTTGCAATGTCATACAACAATTTTATGATTTTTTTTGTTTTTCTAAATCATGGCAAAAAAAAATTGTTTACATGCCAAAAAATTTAGAAATTTTTGTACCATCACATGGCATTCTGTATTGGTCGATGGCAAAAATAAAGAAAAAAATGTTCTCATAGACATGATACTTCATTTTTTGGGCATCACAAATTTACTGTTCATAGCACGACAATTATTTTTGAACAAACTATGGTAATTTATTTTCATATACCTTTTTTGTGAAATATTTGAACTTGTCAAGGCAATTTTGTTTTTAATGTGGCTATTTCACAATTTTAATATTTTGCTTTGCAGCATGGCAATTTTTTTTTTGCACTACATTTTTTTGTTATGATCTACAGCGTGGCATTTTTTTCCCTAAGTTTTTGTTTGCTTTTTGATGGCAAATTTACAATATAAAGCATGACATTTTTTTGGTCAAAATCAGGCAGTGTAATACAGCCTGGCCCGTGTTGATCTTTTGCAGGCCTGTCGCACCTGGTAGACAGAAACATTCGTTGTGGGGAGGATTCCGGGAGCTCCTACTCAGTACCTTCAGCACCAGCATGGAGCGCTGGCGCTGACACATGCCCGAGCGGGCCGCGGCCCAACAACGCGATTCACCCCCCCACTCGTCCAAGTTGGTCGTCCAGTAGTTTTTTTTAGCTGTTGATCTAGTAGAAAAAACCAGCCAGCTTTTTAATACTTATGAAAAAAAATTGTGAATCAAAAAATGTTTACGGATTTTATACAAAAATTTCATTCATTTGACAAAAATTTCATCGATTTTGGGAAAAGTTCATCAACTTTGAAAAAAAAATTACAAATTTGAAAATAAGTTCATCGGTTTTCAAAAAAAGTTCATAAATTTAAAAAAGGTTCATTGAATTTGAAAAAAAGTTCACAAAACTTAAAAAGAGTTCATCAAATATGAAAAAAATCATCGATTTTGAAGAAAAATTCACGAATTTGATATTTTCATGCATTTAAAAAAACAAAAAGGAAACAAAAAAGAAAAAGAAAAAGAGAAAAAAAACAAACAACTGCGTTTTTCAGCGTTGCATATATATATTGGAGAGTACGTACATTGTAAGTACTCCCACTTTGGTTTCGTACGTTGTAGGTAGTATCTATTATATTGGAGAGTACGTACGTGTAGTATATAGTATATATGAATGTTTGGCTAGTATATATATACTATTTTGTTGGTAGTATGTACCATATTTTGAGCATACTCCTTTTTACGTACAAATATGTACGTATTTCACAAATATGATAAAAACATGGGCTTACATGCAATTTTTTTCACATAACTCGTTTTGAAGTATCTTAGATATAGTATATAAACATACTAAAAATGATAAAGTAGTATATATACTACCACATGGTAGTATATGAGATATGGGTGTAACTACACCCGGTAGTAGGATGTATTTTGCCTATATATATATGTATATATATATATATATATATATATATATATATATATATATATACATATATATATATATATATATATACATATATATATATATATATAGAAAGTCTATTCATCACGCAGGGTGCAGAATAAGTTATTTTTCATCCGAGTTAATCTTACGATCATTTCATAAATAAATTACATTTGAAATACAAATAGTTACATTCATATTGATTCATTGCGTATAATTTGGCATAAGGAAAAAAATATAGGTCATAAGACCAGAAAAATTACATTTTATGTACATTTTACACTATGTTTTTACATTTGTAATTTGACGTAACAAAAAATACTTTTTACGGTGATAATATATTTTCTTACGTTCTCTTTTTACGTCTGAAATAAGACAAAATTTACGAAACGTAAAAATACCGTGCATTCATGTTAAAATAGAGGGGGGGTGAAGAATAACTATTCCTCACCCAGGGTGACAAATAGTGGACTTGTGCTCCTCAAGAACTCGATAGTATTTCTACAGTCATTCATAAAACCAGAATGGAAGAAGCCATGAGTTAAACCATTCGATGATA
Organism: Elymus sibiricus; assembly: GCA_039707655.1. NCBI lineage: Eukaryota > Viridiplantae > Streptophyta > Magnoliopsida > Poales > Poaceae > Elymus > Elymus sibiricus. The sequence continues at coordinate 471,093,571 of CM077666.1, forward strand.
AACTACGAACGAAACTCAAGACTCGTGCTTCTGAAGAGAACTTACCCAAAAATTTGTTATCACGGCCTCAGCATGTGTATCATGGTCCGGGTGGGGGGCCGCTTCGTAGTGGTCCCAGCTCGTTGGCAAAACCAGGAGCTCCGGGTGCCTGACTGTCTCCGGAGCGAACAGCCCCGGCCAATGTTCCTTCAGCAAGACAGTGATGATGCCGTTTGGAAGATGGGCCCCTCGAGGAACTATCCAGTTGCTGCAAAAGATAGAAAATATGAGCATGTTTACAATCAAAAGAATGAAAATATGAGCATGTGTACAAGCAAAAGAATGAAAATATGATTAAGGGGCACTTACTCTTTCCCCGTTGGCTCAATGAGCCACTTCTGCTCCTCGGTAGCAGGAAGGCGGGGGAGTTTTGCAGTACCACGCAGCCACTCCTTCTTGTTGCCAATCCCCTCCCCGCCACCACCATCCTCCCCGCCACCACCATCCTCCTCGCCTGCCTCCTCCTCCTCCCCCTCCCCATCCTCCTCCTCCTCCTCAACCTCCTCGCGAACCTCCTCCTCCTCCTCCTCCTCCTCAACCTCCTCACTAGAGGAGGGTGCCTCACTAGAGGAGGGCCTCGAAGATGACACCCCTAAGTCGGTGAGGGAGCGTTGTTTCGGGCCACGACCCCGTGCTCCTCTAGGGGCTCTCCCCCCACCCCCTCCTCCTCTAGGGGCACCTCTCCCTCGACCTCCCTGTGAGGAGTCATCCTCAAGTAGTCGGGGGGGAACAGTACGGGGTCGACCACTCCGACTAGCCATCGTGGTGAGTTTGGTTAGGAAACCCGTGCCATCGGCCTTTCCCTTGCCCATGCTTAGCAAACCTGCATTGAAAACAGAATAAAAAATTAGTATACTAATAATGAAGAAAAAAGCATAATAATAAGGAATAAAAAAGCACATTAATAAATAAGCATAAAAAGGCATATTAATAAACCATAGAAAAAAAGACATGAAACGTACATCTGCTAGAACCCATACGTATCATCACTGTTGTAACCGATTCCTCGACCGGTCTCATCATCACTATCACGCATATCATCTTCGTTGTCTGACGGAGGTGGAGGCTCTTCCTCGTCGTCAGCGTCTTCATTCAACTTTTCTAGCATAAGTATGTCTTTTTCATTAACAATGGTCTCACCATCATTCCGTGCATCGTCATCGTTTGGATCCACATCATCATCACCCAAGGCATTAGCGTCATCGTTTCTGACCACATCATCATCAGGTTGCTCTTGATAGAACACCCTCGTATGTCATGGGGTTAATGTTGTAGTAATCGTCATCGTCCGGGTCCGGTAGCTTACCATGTGGCGACACCTTGAACACAACTTCCCAACCCTTTAGGTACTCTTTCTGGCATGGGTAAGGCGGATAATAAACTTGTGTGGCTTGGGTAGCCGCAATAAATAGATCGGCTCCGGCATAGACGGTTGATGGTTTAACTTCGACGAAACCAACGTAAGGCGGATGTCTCAGCCCCTCTACTAGGTCGAACCATTGGCATTTGAACACAGGGAGACTTAGGGTTTCGCGCCCACGGCTGAATGTAAGCTCGTATATTTTTCCTACCCTTCCGTAGTAGTCAACTGCATTTTGACCTGGGGTGTACACTCCAGTATTTATAGTTTTGGGATCAGGCCGGCTGTTCTGGTGCTCCTCTGTATGGAAGCGATACCCATTCACATCATACTTTTGACCATCACATATCATATAGCTTTTAACAACATCTCAAATAGCACCAACCTGAATGTGAAATGTATTCATAAATCATTTATGCAAAAATCTAACAACTCTAATAACATTATCATCAACAATCAACATCTAACAACATACATTCATCTATTCGAGCATCATCTAGGCAAAAAAACTAACAACGTTAACATCTATTCATCATCATCATCATCATTATATATTCATCATCATCATAATCATCTAGGCAAAAAAAACTAACAACATTAACCTATCTAACTACAGAACATGGATACCATCATATATTCATCTAACTACAGAACAAATTGATCTAAAAATAAAAACAAAAAAACAAAAAAATGGATGCTCACCTAGCTTGGGTCGAGGATGGCTGCGCCGGTCGATCGACCAGAGAGGAGCCCGGGCAGGGGCCGGGGAGGGACGGCCGGAGCAGCAGCCGAGGGCCGGCCAGAGTAGCAGGGCCGGCCGGGCAGGGGCGTGGGCCGGCCGGAGCCGCGGCCAGGCGGCCGGGGTCGCGGGGAGGCCGGGGCGGGGTCGAGGCAGGGCGAGCCGAGGGCGAGGAGGCCGAGGCGGGGCGTGTGGCCGGCTGGTGGTGGCGGCGGTGGTGGCGGTGTGGCCGGCCGGGGGTGGTGGCGGTGCGGGGCTACGGCAGTGGACGGATGCGAGCCCGGCCGGGCTAGGGCAGCGGCGCAGACGACCGGGGTGGCGGCGGCCCGGGCAGATCTGGGAGGTGACGGTGGATCGGGGCGACGGCTGGTGGTGGCGGCGCGGGTGGATTCGGGGTCGGGGCAGGCGCGGGTGTGGGGAATGGATGAGGGGAACGAGTGGAGCAGAAGCAACGGGGTGGCTAAGGTAGATCTATGCCAGCCGTCGGCATAGCTCTATGTATGCCACGTGTACACCTATGCCGACGGCCATGCCGTCGGCATAGGTATTTTCAATTTTTCCCTTTTTTTTGACAATCTCCCAGCTATTAATCAATCTTAAAAAAAAATTAAATATCTCCTAGCAATTTGATAAATATACACTAGCCTTCGTACCCTCCAAAGACCACCGAGCGGCCTAACCCTGTTTAGATTGACTAGTAGATCTACCCTTCGAAGACCACCGAGCGGCCTAACCCTGTCCGTGAGAGGGGTCACACTCCGGAGCCGCTTGCCGGGTGTTTGCACCTGCCACCACACTTCCAGACGTGTAAGAGGGCCCAGCGCAAGATCTGGCGGCATTGCTACCCCCCCCCCCCCCAAGTCCCCCGTCCCGCCTAACCCTGGCCCAGTTGACCCGCGGATCTACCCCTTTGACTTTCGCCGGACGGGCTTTGACCGATGGACCTTTTCAACTGGTTGTGATAGGTCAGCCCATAGGGACACTTCGGAGCAAGGTCCGGGCCCAACCCACCGCAAGATTCCCTCCGTGTCGACCCGACGTGGTCGTTTCCCTCCTCCAGGTGACGGCGGCAGCGACGTCCGTGAGGGGGGTCACACTCCGCGTGTTGGGTGCTTGCACCTGCCACCACAATTCCATACGTGTAAGAGGGCCCAACGCAAGATCTGGCGGCATTGCTATCCCCCAAGTCCCCCGTCCCGCCTAACCCTGGCCCAGTTGACCCGTGGATCTACCCCTTTGACTTTCGCCGGACGGGCTTTTACCAATGGACCTTTTCAACTGGTTGTGATAGGTCAGCCCATAGGTACACTTCGGAGCAAGGTCCGGGCCCAACCCACCACAAGATTCCCTCCGTGTCGACCGGACATGGCCGTTTCCCCCCTCCAGGTGACGGCGGCAGCGACCTCCGTGAGGGGGGTCAGACTCTGGAGCCGCGTGACGGGTGCTTGCACCTGCCACCACACTTCCATACATGTAAGAGGGCCCAGCGCAAGATCTGGCGGCATTGCTACCCCCCCAAGTCCCCCGTCCCGCCTAACCCTGGCCCAGTTGACACGCGGATCTAGCCCTTTGACTTTCGCCGGACGGGCTTTTACCGATGGACCTTTTCAACTAGTTGTGATAGGTCAGCCCATAGAGACACTTCGGAGCAAGGTCCGGGCCCAACCCACCGCAAGATTCCCTCCGTGTCGACCCGACGTGGCCATTTTTCCCCTCCAGGTGACGGCGGCAGCGACGTCCGTGAGGAGGGTCACACTCCGGAGCCGCGTGACGGGTGCTTGCACCTGCCACCACACTTCCATACGTGTAAGAGGGCCCAGCGCAAGATCTGGCGGCATTGCTACCCCCCAAGCCCCCCGTCCCGCCTAACCCTGGCCCAGTTGACCCGCGGATCTAGACCTTTGACTTTCGCCGGGCGGGCTTTGACCGATGGACCTCTTCAACTGGTTGTGATAGGTCAGCCCATAGGGACACTTCCGTACACAATCTGATGGATGTAGATATAAAATTTGTCTCGTTTGGCAAAGAATGACAAAAAATACAAAAAAGTCAAAACAAGAGGGTGTTTTGTGTAAATCTGAAGCAAAGAAGATTTAAGTTTGTTCAAATTAGAGAACATATTATGGCAATAGAATCCTTTCAAGATTCTTATAAAAAAACATATAAAACTTGTCAAAACAGATGCAATTATCAATTGTTTGTGATTTTAATAAAGTATAGGGACCTATATGCAAAAGCACATGAGGTCACATTACTAACATACTCGAAAACAAATACAAACTACATATTCATAATCTATGGAAAATTCTACCCCAAATTGATATATAATTTATGTGTGTTTATGTTTAGATAAGTCATATTTAAGTTAATCAAATTTTAATTTCAAAAAAATTAAAATGATTAAAAAGTAAAAAAATTACCAGCTAGCCGTCGGCATATGTTGAAATCTATGCCTACGGCGCCCCCGTCGGCATAGCCTCGCCATGTGGCACCAAATAATTTTAAAAACGCAATAATAGCTATGCCGACGGCCACCGTCAGGGCTGTCGGCATAGAGTTGACGGCGTCAACCCGCCGTCTATCGCCGAGCGGCTGGGCCCACCTATATGCCGACGGCCGAGTTATGCCGACGGGGGCCGTAGGCATATTTTGTGCTATGCCGACGGCTTGTCTATGCCGACGGGGGCCGTAGGCATATATGGATATATGCCGACGGCCTTTCTACGCCGACCGTTTCCCCTAGGCCGTCGGGATACCTCCATATATGCCGACGGGGGCCGTCGGCATATTTCTGGCCGTCGGGAATGTGTCCTATTCCGGTAGTGAATCGTGGAGGGCTCGCACACGAAAATTTGTGGGCCCATGCACATGCTAACTTATTTGCATGCGCCTAAGAAACCGCTAAGGAGATTAAAGACATGAATTATCATAGTTTCACTTCTACATTGATGGATTAAACGGAGGATGCATATTTACTTCTCAACACTCATATAATAAATGAATCACAAGACATTCAATTCATTCGAAAAACTTATTACTCTTAGGATATTGGTGAGGCACAAGAGTAACAATAAACTACTTCAAAAGTTATAAGTGAAGAGCAAAGAGTAGTTCAGAAAATAGGTAGCTATGTAAAGACTCTCTTCAAATAAAATTCAGATCTAAAGATTGTGTCATACAGCAAACAAAACAAAAATACGCTCCAAGCAAAAGAGATATTATGTGACGAATAAAAATATAGGTTCAAGTGATATTACCGGTAGATTGAAGACAAAAAAGGGAGTGCTTTCCGGGGCATCCCCAAGCTTAAATGCTTGAGTCTTCCTTGAATATTACCTTAGGGTGCCTTAGACATCCCCAAGCTTAGAGTGCTTTTCAAAATATTTATCTTTCAAACTCTAACTCAACATATGACATGTTATATATGAAAAAATCCTGAGAAAAATGTGTATAGATTTTAAATATATATATACATACATACATACATACATACATACATACCAGAAAAAACCTTTCGTCAGCCTAATTTTTTACGTCGCATCCGTCCGAGTCAGGCAACGCATGGTTTTTTCGCTCATCTCCCCCCGATATTCCATCTGAGTCTGTTGAACATAGAATTCTTATTCTGGTTGAACATAGGACTCTAGATATATCTCTACTCCTAAAGGGGGGCTTGGTAGTCTCCGTTCCACGGTTTATTTTCATCAGATTTATTTTTGTCAGGTTTTTTTTCGTCTCACCTCCACCGTCCACTCTGACTGGTTTATTTTAGCCTCGCCAAAAGAAAAAAAAAACGACTGCGACCTAACTGCGCCCGCTCGTCCGCCCAGCCACCTGCCCATGTTTCCACGCCTTGCAAGGGCGGAGCGGCGGCGGGAGCCAGTCACATCCATGTTGTTCCTCCTCTCCCTCCCCAAGTCGCCATGGATCTCGCGCTGTTGGAGCCCTTCCTCTCCCTTCCCGAGCCTCCGTGGATCTTCTGTTGTTAGAGCCGCTCCTCTCCCTTCCCTGGCCGTCATGGATCTCGCCAGCCGCCGCCGGAGGAAGCCCCACATCCCCAAGCTCGACGGGCTTGCCAGCCGATTGGTCGAGGTCCTCGCCATGGCCACTCACACAGCCGGTGAGTCTCGTCGGCGGCCGACGTCATCAACCGCCGCGCGCCAGTCTGCCTAGCCCACTGCCAGCTGCGGGCCGCCGACTGGATTGAACTCCATGCATGCTCCACGCCGGCCAAACAAGGCCGCCCTCCACGCCGGGACACTGACACGCCGGCCTGCACGTCCCCTGCTCCGAATGGACGCACCAAACTCCACAACCTCCCCGCAATTCGACCACGGGCAGACGCACTTTCTTCAGGTTCGCACAACTTCCCTGTCGTCAATCAATGGACCTGCATTTGAACGAGAAAACAACTGTATTTAGTAGGCCATTGTACAATATTTGGTTTTTGTCATATTAATGCAGGGGAATTCAGGTTACAGTACTGTGTAATCATGATCGTAGCAGCACAGAGCAGAGCCTCTCCCATCGGTAAAAAATCACTAAGCACATCACACCATTTCTTACCTACTGCATTGTTGTTGCCTCAGCAATCACGCTGGTGCATCGATCCTCCTAGCACATGTATAAATTAAATTGTGTATAGATACGAACTGCTTGAGCAATCACGCTGGATTTTCATGAGCACCTTCTGCCTTTCTCCAGTAATATTTGTCAGATCCTTGGCGTGATCTATGTACTAGGTATTAAAACTCTAAATATAACATTGTCTCATGATGTCCTATACATGTGAATTGCAGTTTGTAAACATTCACTTGCTGAAGAAATCATGGGATTTAGTTATATCTATTTTCACATATTGATTCTTCATGCTATAAATCCATAGAAGAAACAAAGCAGATTGATTAAATACCACTATAAGCAGGTTTTCCAAATCATGTGGTGTCCTCTCTACTAAGTGAGCCTGACATTTTGCAGCGAGGAATAATCAAGAAATTTGCATCATAATATGTCAACACAAAATTAGAGAGGAGAGAAAATGGGAAAGAACTTTCTCAAAAAAAAATGTAGGTGAAGCCAATAGGAGAAGTGCAATTTCAGCCAGAACATTACTTATATAACCTTTATGCATTCAGGAAAATATGAACGTGAAGAGAACACCTTAAATTAGTTAAGCGATACATGTTTACTCGAGTGCTCTGAAAGCTACACTAACCTGGCAGAATATGACCACAATTCAGGTATTGTGAAAATGTTAAAATAATTGAGTATATCTTTTTCTACACTTGGAAAAGTGGTTCTCAGTGGATTTTCTTTCACTTTTATCAGTAGTGTCGTGAGGCCTGTGGTGGCCAAGGTTTGAAGACTGAGTTTTCAAAGCTGAATCTGATGTCCAGTCTACATTTGAGGGTGACAACAACGTTCTACTTCTACTGCAGCAGGTTATTTTACTTTTTGTTCATCATTCATGCATGTGTTCTAAAAGTTACTCCAAGCTTTGTTTTGTATCTCTGTAATCTGTACTATATAAATATTGGCTTTGTTTTTGGAGGACGGGATGAATGCTCCTGCTGGGTATAACGCTCTTGATCGTATTCTGGCGCCACCGGCCAGAGAAGCCAAAAGGAGGAGCTGCGACTAGCTCCGTCTTCTCACAGTGAAGATGGCCTTCCTAACAAGTTTCGTGTCTCAACCGCCACACATGCTGGGGAAAGCAAGTCCGAGCCTGAGAAACCGTATCGCTTGGTACAGGGAATTTGCTGGCTAATGATTTTGTGTTGAGTACTGCTTCGTTGCACTATATTATGTCCATCAGTAATCTTACATTAATCCTTGCTTGCATGCTTGCAGGAATCCATGAGATACCAAACTGATGGTGTCTACACACGACGCTTGGGGTTGGTGTTCGGATTGGGGTCCGGTTGCTGGTGGTGGTGGTGGGGTGTGTGTGGGGGGGGGGGGTATGGCGGAGCGGCGTAGGAATGATGCCGACTGGGTCGTGACCGGTCGCTGGTACCATGGCTTCTTGGAAAGGGGTGGCGGATGAGGCTCAGCGGCGAAGCCAGCCTCGGGGATCTGTGGGGTCAGTGGTAATTTTGTTGATTATTTTCTTCACAATGAACAGTAATGGTACAGTGTTTTGCGGCTGTTTTTCACAAAAGTTGTGGGGTCAGCTGACCCCACAGCTTACACATAGGTTCGCCACTGGCTGCAAGAGGTTGGTTGGGACGGCGGTCGCTGAGGACATGACCGATGGAACATGCCAGCGAGGTGGGTATACTGCGACTACGGCTGTGGATTTGCAAAGTAACGGGAGGGAAGGGGACGAGGTGGTTCTGGGGGAAAGGAGGAGCCAGCGGTCAAATACACAATTTCCCTCGTAGGGTAAAGAGGTCAATCTCTTCCAATATATAATCGCTGAGGTATGTATCAATGTCTAAAGGTTAAAAAAGAATCAGGTTACACCATATGGTTCAGGTTGCTCACCTTGGTGGTTGACCAGGTGTTCAAAAATCTTAGTGAGAGTATAAAGGACATTGACGGTGCAAGGATGGAACACAACAAGTTTTGTGTGTGTGTGTGCATTTTACCGAAACGTCGCACGACATGTGAGTCTACATCTAAGAGTTCCTTTCAGTTTTCTATCGGAAACATTTCTTTAAAAGACTTATGTTGGACACTCATCTTCTCTTTGTTTATCGCTTCGTAGGACTACAAAAAAGTTCATCTGCGTGTAACTGCCAGGTTCTCGAAGGCTGCCCTCTCATTGACTGGAACAAGGTGAAAGCTGTGGAGTTTTTGCTTTAACCGCCTGGACTAAGATGACAAAACTGACGTAGATGCGTTCAAGGTAAGCCATGCCTCTGGTATGCTTGCTTAACATGCCAAACCCATAAGACAATTCTTTGAAGTTGCGACCTGCATTGTGGTGTATCCGTTCATCAAGTTCTGAACACCAGCTCCAGTGAAATGAGGTGTTCATCCAGCCATACTCCTAGGTGGCTTTCTTTGGTCTTCTTCTTATTGTGTAGGTAGTGGTTATGCACCTCATCATCTGATATTTCTGCAGTAGTTATTGAATTTTTTTTGAGGACAAAGCTTTGACTGTTGTTGTAGTTGAAGATTCAGAGTTGCAAGGCAGGCATGGTCAACAGGGATAAGAAACTATAGAAGATTTATCAAACCAGGTATGGGCTTGGTTACGTACTGAATCATTGTGGAGGAAGAAGGAAGAAGCAAGAGGAGGCAATGGACACGGTGGTTACTGGCGACGAACGCCCGCTGCACTGACAGTTTTTCTGAGCTCAAACTCCAACACCACGCTATTACAACGACCCAGGTACGGGTTTTATCCCCAGGGCCAGCGCCAGGGCACGCAGCCACGCCTCCTACCCTCTCGCGTGCATGATCGGCACGCTCTGGCCGCGCCCACGACGCGCTCCGACGCGCGCGGGACACGGCGAGCCCACAACAGATCAGACACGAGCACCCTGTATGGTTCGCCAACAACTTGGTCCTACCCTTGCACGTCGGGTGCACACACACACGCACACCCACGCACCACACACGCACGCACACCATGGACTCGACGCGGCCACCGACCGGCGCCCAGCTCGACCAGCGCGCACACACGCACACTGACCACGCTCACCGTGGCTTATTCCTAACATGTTCCAACAGGAGGGCGCACATCCGCTCAATGTGCAGCCTGTCCGTCCGAGAGCTGAGAATCTTCCAAAGCTGCAAAAACGAGGTAATTTAATAGATAATGTCAGCCGGGTGATGAAAGAACAATCCCTCAAACACTAGTACAAAACAGGGCATCGGTCCACCCCTGAGAAGCCCATTAGTCCCGGTTCACTCACGAACCGGGACCCATGGGGGCATTGGTCCCGGTTCGTGAGGCCAGGGCGCCGGCCGGGCCTCGTGGGCCATTGGTCCCGGTTCGTCTGACCCCTTTTGTCCCGGTTCTAGACACGAACCGGGACCAATGCGCCTCGCTCCTGGCCCACAACCATTGGTCCCGGTTTGTGGCTGGAACCGGGACTAAAGGTGACCCCTTTTGTCCCGGTTCCAGCCACGAACCGGGACCAATGCGCCTCGCTCCTGGCCCACAACCATTGGTCCCGGTTTGTGGCTGGAACCGGAACCAATGGTTGGCCTATATATAGCCCCCGCCCGCGAGCAGAGCAATGCATTGCTCTGTTTTTTTGCCCGGCCGTGGGAGAGCTTTTGTGGTGCTCTAGCTCACCTCCTATGCACATGAGGTGTTCGATGAAATGCCCGAGCCACACTTAAGCTTTCTCCTCTCGAAGCTCCTTGTCCAAGCTCCATTTTCCTCAAGATTTGTCTAGGTTTGGCGGTCCGTCCTGTCCCGTCCCCGTCCTCACCGCCGTCGATCGCCCGCGCCCATCTCGGCGCCGGCAACACCGTGGTTAGCCTCTTCTTCTTATCTTCTTTCTAAAAGAAAAAATTTCTTACTTGTGTGTTTTAATTAGATGCTCTAGAGAGTTATATGTTGTTCAATAATATGAACTATATAACGCACGCAGATGAACCGGCAATGGATGTACGGTGACCGACGCACCTCCGAATATATTAAGGGCCTGCATAATTTTCTCGAAGCGGCTGAGGCAAACAAGCAGAATGGTTTTATGCATTGTCCATGTACTGTCTGTGAGAATACGAAGGCTTTCTCCAACTCTAAAACCCTTCACTTCCACCTTCTTGAGAAGGGTTTTATGCCACACTATAATGTTTGGACCAAGCACGGAGAAAGAGGGGTTATGATGGAAGACAACGAAGAAGAAGAGGATGATGACAACTACCCGCCCCCTGAATACGGTGATGCTGCAATGGGGGAAGCTGAAGATCAAGAGGAACCAGACGATGTGCCCGATGATGATCTTCACCGGGTCATTGTTGATGCATAGAGAGAATGCGAAAGTGAAAGGGAGAAGTTGAAGTTCGATCGCATGTTAGAGGATCACAAAAAAGGGTTGTACCCAAATTGCGAAGATGACAACAGAAAGCTCGGTACCACACTGGAATTGCTGCAATGGAAGGCAGACAATGGTGTATCTGACAAGGGATTTAGTTCGCTGCTGAAAATAATGAAGAAGAAGCTTCCAAAGGATAACGAATTGCCCGGCAGTACGTACGAAGCAAAGAAGGTTCTATGCCCTCTAGGATTGGAGGTGCAGAAGATACATGCATGCCCTAATGACTGCATCCTCTACCGCGATGAGTACGAGGATTTGAACGCATGCCCGGTATGCGGTGCATTGCGGTATAAGATCAGACGAGATGACCCTGGTGATGTTGAGGGCGAGCGCCCCAGGAAGAGGGTTCCTGCCAAGGTGATGTGGTATGCTCCTATAATACCACGGCTGAAACGTCTGTTCAGAAACAAAGAGCATGCCAAGTTGATGCGATGGCACAAAGAAGACCGTAAGAAAGACGGGAAGTTGAGAGCACCCGCTGACGGGTCGCAGTGGAGAAAAATCGAGAGAAGGTGGGGGGACTTTGCAGGTGATGCAAGGAACGTATGGTTTGGTTTAAGTGCAGATGGCATTAATCCTTTTGGGGAGCAGAGCAGCAATCATAGCACCTGGCCCGTGACTCTATGTATCTATAACCTTCCTCCTTGGTTGTGCATGAAGCGGAAGTTCATTATGATGCCAGTGCTCATCCAAGGCCCTAAGCAACCCAGCAATGACATTGATGTGTACCTAAGGCCATTAGTTGAAGAACTTTTACAGCTGTGGAATGGAGAAGGTGTACGTGTGTGGGATGAGCACAAACAGGAGGAATTTGACCTACATGCGTTGCTGTTTGTAACCATCAACGATTGGCCTGCTCTCAGTAACCTTTCAGGACAGACAAACAAGGGATACCACGCATGCACACACTGTTTAGATGACACTGACAGTATATATTTGGACAAATGCAGGAAGAATGTGTACCTGGGGCATCGTCGATTTCTTCCGACCAACCATCAATGTCGAAAGAAAGGAAAGCATTTCAAAGGTGAGGCAGATCACCGGAAGAAGCCCGCCCTCCGTACTGGTGATCACATACTTGATATGGTCAATGATTTACAAGTAATCTTTGGAAAGGGTCCTGGCGGACTATCTGTTCCGACTGACGATGCGGGACGCGCACCCATGTGGAAGAAGAAATCTATATTTTGCGACCTACCCTATTGGAAAGACCTAGAGGTCCGCTCTGCAATCGACGTGATGCACATGACGAAGAATCTTTGCGTGAACCTGCTAGGCTTCTTGGGAGTGTATGGGAAGACAAAAGATACACCGGAGGCACGGGAGGAACAGCAACGTGTGCATGAAAAAGACGGCATGCATCCAAAGCAGTATGAAGGTCCTGCCAGCTACGCTCTTACCAAAGAAGAGAAGGAAATCTTCTTTGAATGCCTGCTCAGTATGAAGGTCCCGTCTGGCTTCTCTTCGAATATAAACGGAATAATAAATATGGCAGAGAAAAAGTTCCAGAACCTAAAGTCTCATGACTGCCACGTGATTATGACGCAACTGCTTCCGGTTGCATTGAGGGGGCTTCTACCGGAAAACGTTCGATTAGCCATTGTGAAGCTATGTGCATTCCTCAATGCAATCTCTCAGAAGGTGATCGATCCAAAAATCCTGTCAAGGTTAAGGAGTGATTTGGTGCAATGTCTTGTTAGTTTCGAGCTCGTGTTCCCACCATCTTTCTTCAATATCATGACGCACGTCCTAGTTCATCTAGTCGACGAGATTGTCGTTCTGGGCCCTGTATTTCTACACAATATGTTCCCCTTTGAGAGGTTCATGGGAGTCTTAAAGAAATATGTTCGTAACCGCGCTAGGCCAGAAGCAAGCATCTCCATGGGCCATCAAACAGAGGATGTCATTGGGTTTTGTGTTGACTTCATTCCTGACCTTAAGAAGATTGGTCTCCCTCAATCGCGGTATGAGGGGAGACTGACTGGAAAAGGCACGCTAGGAGCGGACTCAATAATATGTAGGGACGGGCATTCTTGGTCTCAAGCACACTACACAGTTCTACAGAATTCTACCTTGGTGACCCCGTATGTCGATGAACACAAGAATATTCTGCGCTCCAAACACCCGGAGCAGTGTGACGACTGGATTACATATGAACACATCAGGACTTTTGGCAGTTGGTTGCAAACACGTCTCATGGGTGACAACACTGTTTCTGATGAGCTGTACTCATTGGCCAGGGGACCATCTTCTACTGTATTGACTTACAAAGGGTACGAGATAAATGGGAATACATTTTACACGATCGCCCAAGATCAAAAGAGCACCAACCAAAACAACGGTGTCCGCTTTGATGCAGCAACCAAGAGGGGAAAGGACACATATTATGGTTACATAGTGGACATATGGGAACTTGACTATGGACATGATTTCAAGGTCCCTTTGTTTCAGTGCAAATGGGTCAATCTGTCAGGAGGCGGGGTACAGGTAGACCCACAGTACGGAATGACAACAGTGGATCTCAACAATCTTGGGTACACAGACGAACCATTCGTCCTAGCCAATGATGTGGCGCAGGTTTTCTATGTGAAGGACATGTCTACCAAACCGAGAAAAAGAAAAGATAAGGAAGCGAATACATCATATGATGAGCCAAAGCGCCACATAGTTCTTTCAGGAAAAAGAGACATCGTGGGATTGGAGGGCAAGACAGACATGTCTGAAGATTATGAAAAGTTTCATGAAATTCCTCCCTTCAAAGTCAAGGCTGACCCAAGCACCCTGTTAAACGATGAAGATTATCCATGGTTACGGCGCAATAAGCAAAGGACACAAGCGAAGAAAAAGTGAAGACTTTCTCTCCACAACTATATCATTGCAGTTACATGTGAAGAAATTAAATGCCTTTTGTAACAGATGAGTTTTCGTTCGAAACCCTGATACATCGAAAGAGATTGTCCGTTTTGTACACGAAGTGCATCCAGTTTTTGCCGTAACCCTCTCAACTTTTTAGTACATGCTATGTGGCTGAAATGATGATACCATGCCAACTTTCAACCTGTTCAGAGTTCATTTGTAGTGCTTTTCAATTTCAGGGTCATTTAGCTTAAAAAATCAGTAAATGCATGAAAAATAGGAAATGAAGTCAGAAAGGGTTGAAAATTGATGATGTGGCTTTGAATGGTGCATTTTGAACACACAAAAAGTGTGGAGTTCAAATAAGTTCAAAAAAATGAAATCCCTTTGTAACAGATGAGTTTTCGTCCGAAACCCTGATACTTCGAAAGAGATTGTCCATTTTGTACATGAAGTGCATCCAGTTTTTGCCGTAACCCTCTCAACTTTTTAGAACATGCTATGTGGGTGTAATGATGATACCATGCCAACTTCCAACCTTTTCAGAGTTCATTTGAAGTGCTTTTCAATTTCAGGGTCATTTAGCTCAAAGAATGAACTAATAGCAAAAAGAATGAACTAGAAAACCTTTATGAAACTCTAATAGCAAAAATAATGAACTAAAAATAATTAATTAAAAAATTCTGTTATGATCAACTAAAATAAAACTATAATATTCTTCAATAGCAAAAAGAATCAACTAAAAAGCTTTTATAAAACTCTAATAGCAAAAGGAATCAACTAAAAATATTTTATAAACCTCTAGTATTTATGAAACTAAAATTATATAAAATTTATGCAACTAAAGTTATCAAAGTATTTTTTGTTCAAAACATTAATAGCAAAAATAATTTTCATAAAGAATTTTTTTAGAAACTTTAATAGCAAACTAAAATAACAAAATCTGTTTTTGGTTAAAACAGACATTTAAAATTACCTAAAAATTACCAAATTGAATATAATGATAAAACACAGTAATATTAAATAGCAGGAAAAAGAATCACTCAAAAATCTATTTTTATAGTAAAGTTATTCACAAACTAGTGATTCACACCAATTTAAAAGAATTCAAATTTAAACTATTCAAATTTGGAAACTAATGGCACTAACAGAAAGTTTATAATTTTTGTGACCTAAAAGCAAAAAGAATCACTGAAAAACTGTAAGTAGAAACAAAAGAAAATAAATAAAGCAAAAAAGAAAACAAAAAAAGTAGAAAAAAATTTAAAAAAATGCCGCCTAGTGGGCCACCACGGCCTGAATACGACTAGAAACCCAACCATCTAGTTGGGCCAGGATTCAGGCCCGCAGAAGGCCCAGAAGGTCCACAGGCAGAGGTGTGCGCGATTAGGCCCGTAAGCCTGCAGTTGAGAGGAGCTCGAGAGGGCTGGCGCAGCAGCGCTTATAAACCACTCTCGAGCCCTCTCAGCTAGCGAGGTGGGACTAAACTTTTGGCCCCGGGCAGCACCACCCTTTAGTCCCGGTTGGTGGCACTAACTGGGACCAATACCAACCTTTGGTCCCGGTTGGTACCACCAACCGGGACCAATGCCACCCTTTAGTCCCGGTTGGTGCCACTAACCGGGACCAAAGGTCTCTGCTTCCCGCCCTTTGGGCTGACGAAAAGGGACCTTTGGTCCCGGTTGGTGGCACCAACCGGGACTAAAGGTGGGCATTGGTCCCGGTTGGTGGCACCAACCGGGACCAAAGGTCTCCCTATATAAGCGGGAGATGGGAAAATTTGCCAGTTTCCCCCGACGACGCCGAGCACATCGACGCCGCCAGGCTGCCCGAGCTCGCCGTCGACGCCCTCTGCCCCGTCGACGCCGTCAGGCTGATCCTCGTCGCCATCGCCGCCAAGCCCCCGCTGCCCCGACGCCGGCGCCGCTCCCCGCGCCCCTGCTGCCCCGACGCCGCCCGCCGTGCCCCCCTGCCCCTGCCCCAACGCCGCCCCCAGTGAGCCCCCCCCCCTTCCCCCGCGCCGCCGCCACTGCTCTGCTTGCCGCGCCGTGCCCCTGCTCTGCTTGCCGCGCCGCCGCCGCCACCGCCGCCCCGGCCGGATCTGCCTTTTTTTTTGTATGTATGTATGGATGTTGTATGTATGTATGTATATGCAGTATGTATGTATGGATGGATGATCCATAGAAAGTTTTTATATATGCATTGATACAATTTTATTTTTGTTCATAGATTTTTTTTTGTTCATAGATGTATGTTTTTTTTGTTTATAGAAAGTTTTTATATATGAGCAATGATGATCCATAGAAAGTTTTTATATATGCATTGATATATGAGCAATGATGATCCATAGAAAGTTTTTATATATGCATTGATACAATTTTATTTTTGTTCATAGAATTTTTTTTGTTCATAGATGTATGCTTTTTTTTTATAGAAAGTTTTTGTCATGAGGGGGGACGTCGGACATGCATGAGAGAGAGGCGGTCCGCTCGTCGGACATGTCATGTGGATTTTTTTTGTTCATATAGAAAACTCCGGTAACTTCGACATGAGGGGGGGAGACGTCGATCAACCCCCTCCCGCCCCTACCCGTAAAAGTTAAAATGTTCATATATTCAAAATGAGTTAAAATGAGTTAAAAGTTACTTACTCCCGGTCCGCTCGCCCGACCAACTCTCGAGGCCACCTGTACCCCCTCCCCGATAACTTCGACATGAGGGGGGACGTCGGACATGAGGGGTGAGCGTCGTTGTCGTCTACCCCCTCCCCGATAACTTCGACATGAGGAGGGACGTCGGACATGACATGAGGGGTGAGCGTCGTTGTCGTCTACCCCCTCCGGTAACATAGATTTATCAAGAATACCCCCATTATGGATGTGCACAAGTTGATCCAATTTTTTTCTGATCTCATCTATATATATATATTCTTCTATATTTGCAGAAACTATGGATCAAAGAGACTTGGAACAAGAACAGTTGTTGGGGGAGATAATCCTCGCCGGAGGTGATGTTGTCTTGTCGTTTCTCAACGACACCGATGGAACAATGGAGGAGGAAGGACATGATCATGATGGCTCCGGTGACATGATCATGATGGCTCCGGAGGTGCTGACTAGCTAATTGATGCATTAATTGTTTTGGTATGTACATATATTAACTCTTCTTTCTTCTTTTATAGCCCTCCGGATCGAGCCAAACTTCGGTAACGAGACGAGGCCCGAAGAAGAGGTTGCGCAAGGATGAAAGGTTCACGATCACAACACTCACGGACGATGGCCTACCGATTGAACCCAAGCGGACCAAGGACGCATTTTCTGCTCAGTGCGGAGCTATTGTTAGGGACAACATCCCGATCAGCATCAAGCAATGGAATAAGCCTAAGGACGACGCCCCTGAAGGTGATTATGTCACCGATAGACAGAAAGATGATCTTTGGACCTTGCTGAAGGCAAATTTCACCCTACCGCCAGAGGAGGATCCGAATAAGCCCGTTATAGAGCCACTGGTCAAGGCGTGTGCTCTTAAGAAGATGGCAGATCTATTCAGGAGGTGGAAGAAGGAGTTGAAATCAAAGTTTGTCGACAAAGGTGAGACTCCAGAATTCATCGGCCGATTTGAGAAGATAAGAGATCACTGGCCCGCATTTGTGGCCTACAAGACATCAGACAAGAGTAAGAAAATGTCAGAGACAAACAAGAACAACGCTGCAAAGAAGCAGTATCACCATCACACGGGGTCAGGTGGCTACCTCAAAGCCCGGCCGTTGTGGGACAAAGCTGAGAATGACCTGATTGCTAAAGGGGTCGAACCAGAGACATTGAACTGGCCAGACCGTTCAAGGACTTGGTTCTTCGGGGTTGGGGGAACTTTGGACCCTGAAACAGGGAAGTGTCGTTGGACGGACGAGCAACTTGCAATACCCGTCACGAAGCTTCAGAAGTATATCACCGTAGCGCAGGAAGGGACGTTCATTCCCGACAGAGAGAAGGACGAGCTGACTGAGGCCCTAGGGAATGCTGAGCACCCTGGACGAACACGAGGCACACCAGGCTCCGTTCCGTGGAAGTTTGGGTTTCCCGACGCAGGCGGTTACAGAAGCCGGGAGAGAAAGAGGAAAGCGGAGCTGAGCGACATGCAGAAGATGAGTGCAAGACTACAAAAGCAAGAGGAAGCTGAGAGCCAGCGAGCTGCCGGCCAACTATCTCAGCGGCACGAAGCTACCCCAGAAGCTACCCCGCCATCTCAGCGGAGAAGCAGCATGGCTTCCACCGAGCCCGTTCAGACTGACTTCACGGAGCCTATCTACCCCGTGGATACTATCACGGAGGCTCAAAATTGCGAGCTTATGACGAAATGCCATAACCTCACTTTCAAGGCGGCTCTCGGCTCTGTTGCACCTCCTCAACCCAACGGAACTTTTCACTGCCTTCCGATTCCACATGGCTATGCTGTTGTGATGGTGGATGAAGTAATGGAGAGATTTGAGGAGCTCGATCTTTACCACTCTACAGGTGAAGGGGAGAATCAGCTGGTTCGTGCTCTGAGGAGTACATGTCTATGGCAGAAGGAGTACATCAAGCTTCCAAACTGGACGCCTCCGCCTCCTCCTCCTCCTCCGGCGAGTCAGGGCACTCCGCCTCCTCCTCCTCCTCCTCCTCCGGCGAGTGATCAGGGCACTCCGCCTCCTTCTCCGGCTCCTCCGACGCGTGAGGGCACTCCGCCTCCTCCTTCGCCTACTCCGGCGCGTCGGAGCACTCCGCCTCCTTCTCCGCCTCGTCAGCAACGACGGAAGAGAGACGCCGCCGCTCCGGCGGCTAGCAGTACAAGCAGAGGCGGGAGGCAATTCAGATACGGTCCATCTCTCAAGCCTGTGGAAAAGTTACCATATGAGAGGACTGAGCAGGAAAACGAGGACATATGTCGTGCCCAAGTGAGGGACCATTTTGCAAAGAAAACTCCACCTCCGAAGGAGAAGCTAGATCCGGTGAAAGTGAAGCGCACTATCGATGCCCTGAAGCGACCACCACCGCCTCCGCCGAATTCCAACTATGACCGCATAATTACTAAGACACATGCTAAAGCGCAGCAGTCGGGAAGTACTTCCAGTGCTGCAAGAGCGAAAAAACGAAGAAGTGGGAAAACAATTCCCCAGCTCGGCGAACAGGAGAAGCAATCGTGCCCCCCGCTCAAGGTGTCTAGCGATATCGCTAATCATCCGGTGCTACTGCCCGGTACCACTCTTGATGATTACCTGCCCGATGATGTACAGTTTGAAACGGCTGAGGTAGTAGACGTCTTTAGATACGAGCACGGGAAGCCTCTCGTCAAACCTGATCATCCTCATCTAACAACGATGATGCAAAAATTGCATGACTGGTACATGGAAACCTGCAGGAAGTCTGGGAAAGACAGTTTGTTAGTCGGAATTAAAAAAGAGCATGACTTCCCTGGAGTCGACCTGCTGCCTGTTGAATTGTGGAGTTATTTCAATTATACAATCAAAAGGCCCTCGACAAACAACTCATGACTTGCTACTGTCTGTAAGTATTACTTCTATAATTAAGTCTCTAGCTCAGCTCGTTCATTGCATGTATATATAATTATCCTCACTATATTATGCAGATTGAAGATGGTCGAATGCCAAAAAATAGGAATCTTCGACGTTGGGTTCATTAGCCCAAATACCGTAAATGAATGGTCGGTACGAAAGGCGGCTGAAGATACCGAGAACAACTTACTACAAACGTTCCTTACACATCAAAACAAAAGGGAAATACTCTTTCCTTACAACTTCAAGTGAGTGTTACTGTCTTCTGCATATTCGGTTCCGCTTACTCGTGGTTAAGTAATGTAATTGATGAGTTATGCGTGCGCAGCTTCCACTATATTCTGCTATCCATTAACCTTGACGGGGCATTAGTAACTGTCTTAGACTCGCTCCGTAAAGATCCCAAGTATTATGCGGACATGACTGCAATGCTCCAGAAGTAAGTTCAATCAATACCGGGACCATATCGGCAACTTTCGTTCATTTCCTGATATCAAGTAATCATTTTCTTTGCCTGCCAGGGTTTGAAAAACGTTCACCGCTAAGGTTCCGGGTCTGAAGAAGGAGCTGCGATTTACACACCCCAAAGTAAGTAGTACTAGCTAGTTCCGCGCATCTCTCATTGATTCTAGTTTCATCAATACCATTATCATGCTTGCTTATCAGTTTGATTGAACTCTATTCTCGTAAAGTGCTTGTTGCAGGCACCCAACACTCATTTATGTGGATACTACGTATGCGAGTTCATTCGCTACTATACCTCTGAACGGGCCTCCTCTGAGAAACAATTTGAAGTACGTAAACAATATTCACAATTTTATTTTATATATTACCATCAATTGTGTTGAGTTTCATTCATATATATGTATTGACCCCTTCTTTAAATTAGATCTGGCAGATGCGGGATGAACTCCTACCACATGATCGCATACGAGCAATTCAAGAGGAATTGGCGGGATTCTTTCTTGACCACGTCATACCTGAACAAGGAGAATACCATGTGAAATTAAAATTGTTGTAAGGGATGTTATATATTGTACATATGTAGCTGCGTCGGATAGATATACGAAAACTTGTTGTTCGACCAAGCACGAAGAAAGAGATGTCACTTCTCTCTATATATGTTCATGATGATCTCGTGTAATTAATGGTTTCCTTTATTTGCTTACTAGCTAGCGTCGAGTTCTCTCTATATGTGTAGTAGCTAGCGTCGACCAAGCACGGAAAAAGAGAGGTCACTTCTCTCTATTAGCTCGCTAACACAATATGAAACCCCTAAATTAACCCTCCAAAACCCCAAACCCCCCCCCCCCCCCCTTCTAAAAAAAATAAAAACCCCCAGCGACTGCGAGCTGCTGACGCGTGGCCGCCTTTTGGTCCCGGTTGGTAACACCAACCGGGACCAAAGGTGGAGCCTTTAGTCCCGGTTGGTAACACCAACCGGGACTAAAGGTCCTCCCTCCCCCGCCCCAGGCAGCGCCACGTGAAGGGCCTTTGGTCCCGGTTCGTAAGCAAACCGGGACTAAAGGTTTTGGGTATTAGTCCCGACCCTTTAGTCCTGGTTCCAGAACCGGGACTAAAGGCCCTTACGAACCGGGACAAATGGCCCTTTTTCTACTAGTGAAATAGGGCCTTATTTCTAGACGTCCTAAGAGGCTAGGCTGCAGCCCCAAAACGCAACCAAGCTATTCTACTATCTCTTCCCAGCGTTCCCTGGGTGAGGAGGATGAAGTCTCCAAACCAGCCGGGGCCCAATTACAGTTACACGCCTCTCTGAAAACACTCCACACATACTGAGCCATTGGGCAGCGGAAAAGAATCTGATTGCAAGTCTCATCGGCGCCACACCAAATACACTTCCCATCGCCGGGTGCATTCCGCTTAACAATCTGGTCGCCACTTGTGATACCGTCACGAGCCGCTTGCCAAAGGAACACCTTATAATCCTTAAGGGAAGTTTAGCTTTCCAAATATCTTGGAAATCACTCACAGCAAGATTGTTGGAAAAAATAGCCTTATAAAGAGAGCCAGCTGAGAATTCCCTGAATCGTTGCAGGTGCCAAGCCACGAAATCCCGCCTCTGCGGGAGGCGAATTGGGGAGAGAGTGGCTATTAACTCGTTCCATTGCGCAGCGTCTAGGGGACCCAAGGTCCGCCTAAAGGTCGGAGTCCACCACTCTGTACCCAAACATTGGTGACATTGCACTCCATCTCTCTCGCAATATTATAGAGCTGCGAGAAATGGGAGCTCAGAGCCTCCTCTCCCACCCAACGGTCATGCCAAAAGCTCACTAGCCGATCATTTCCCACCTCAAACTTGGTTCCTAAGCGGAGCAAGTGTTGTACTCTCATACTCAATCTCGCGAAATGAGAACGGCGCGCGGCTCTCCCAAAGGTAATGCCGTCCTCCTTCGGGTATTTATTCCTAAAAATCTCTAGCCAGTGAGTCAAGGTTTTGGTTACCGAACGAAATTTCGAGATTTACCGTGGTTACCGAGTATTTCGTTGCCCCTCGGTAAACCCCCATACCGACCAAAAAATACCGAAAATTTTGAATTTTTTGAATTTAAATGCTCAATGTATACTAAAGTACGCAGTGTCTAAGCATTAGTACCACAATTTGCTCTGGCGCGTTGGTAGGATCACGTTTCACTTTTCGAGAGGTCGCTGGTTCGAGTTTCTCTTCTTGCACCATTTTTTTTTGTATCTTTTTCAGATTATGTATATAAGTGCAAAACGTGAAAAATTAGGAAACTGAGAAAACTACCTCACAGATCGGGCGTAGACAACGTCCCACTAGGCTAGTAGCTCTTTTATGACAAATTCAAGTTCATGTCTTATCTATACTATTCTCAAGGAATTTGAATTCAAAATTCAACTATAAATTTCGTTCGAAATATGCTCGGTATTTCTCGGTAACCGTGGTAACCATGTTTACCGGCCCCCCTCGGTAAAAATGTGCCATTCGGTAACCAAAACCGCCACAAACCTCCGTGCCCACTCAGAATCTTCCAAGCCCACTTTGTGAGCAGGCACCAATTCATGATTTTGGGGTTAGTGATCCCTAACCTCCCACCTCTTTGGGAGAGCATATCGCCGGCCAGCTCATCATGTGATATTTCTGTTTCCTGTGCCTCTTGGCCCAGAAGAAATGGGAACGGACTTTGTCAAATTGTTCATGGACCCCGTCTTGCAGCAAGTACAAGCCCATGGCGAAAATCGGGATAGAAGAAAGGCTGAAGTTAGCCAATGCCAATCTTCCTCCGGAAGCAAGGAAGCGGCCCATCCATGGCTCCACACGGGTGGCAACCATATCCGTGATGGGCAGAAGCTCCTCTATCGTAATTTGATGATCGGCCAAGGGGTGATGAAGTTATTTCATGGGGAGCTCGCCCAACTTGCAATTCATCATATTAGCCGCTCTCCAACAGTCCTCCACCTCTCCACCCACGCCTCGCTCTTCTCGAAGTTTATTTTCAGACCTTACATCACCTCAAAACACATAGGTAGGAATGTCAGGTTTATGATTTCCCGGGGGTCATTCTTAATCACTGTTCTAGAATTCATCTGATTAATCGGTTAATGGGCCAGTTAATCACTACTCATTGGGTGGCCGGCTCGAATAACACCTATTCATCATGTTAACATGTCAGACCGATTAACTGGCCCGTCAGACCGATTAATCGCTACTGGCAGTTAACTTGGTGCAAACAAAGGCCCAAACTTTTAGCCTGTAATCGCCCTCCCAGCCCCTCTCGCTCATCATTAGCTAGGCTTAGGACCTCCTCCCGCTTATCCCAACTCCTCCCAACCTGGCTGGCGGTCGGCCAATTCCTCGTCGGTGCCAGCCAAAGCGTTGCATCTCTGGCTCCAGCAGCTGAAGCTCAGCCGCTCTAATCGCCTGCCTGCCGTGCGTGGTCGCCATCCCCCGGTTGGCTGCTTCCCATCCTCTCTCGTACCAGCATCCAATCGATGTCCGGCCTGCTCGCCGCAGCAGGGTCCCACATCCTCGTCAGCCACAGCGCCACTATCTCCACTCTCTGCAACCACACCGGGATGGAACTCGCCGTCTGGAGTGCCCCGACCGCCGCGTGAGTGCCCCTCTGCGCCGACCACCTCTCCCTCGTATACTTTTCTTTTCATTTTCCTCTCATCACCATGCACTGGTCTCCTAGCGGCCCCCTTTAATGACGATCTCGTCTGGGACAACAACACCACATTCCTCTTTGGATCTTATCTATACTTTTTATTTTTCTACATTAGCATGTTTTGTTATAGTACAAAGCTGGGAGCATGGTAGTATGGTATAATACATATAAAAAAAATTGATATATGTTGGCAGGTTCCTATTTAATCCACCGATTAATGTTCGACCGATTAATCTAGTTAATATGCCGATTCATCGATTAATCGCTATTCCCAAGCCGACCGAGCAACTACCAGTTGCCGATTTCCTAAACATTGTTCTTAATAAGGATTAGGGTATCATTCGCATATTGCAGATGTGTGACTCCGATCCCTCGCATATGCGGGCCGCCACTCTGGAGATGTGGCCGCCCCTCTTGGCCCCGTCCAGGATGGCAACCAAGGCATCGTCGATAATGTTAAATAGCAAAGGGGACAATGGGGCTCCCTGCCTAACTTCTCTAGTGTTGCGGAAATAGTATCCACCTCTCCGTTGATGTTAATGGCCGTTTGTTACCCTCTAACAAGTTGCATGATCCAGCTAGTCCATAGTGGATGAAACCCTCTCTTATGCAGGATCTCCTCTAGGAAGACCCAGTTAACCCAATCATACGCCTTTTCGAAATCGTTCTTGAGGATGAAGGTCTCCTCTTTCTTCAGTTTTATCTCCTGAAGAGCCTCATGCAAGGTAGCAATCCTGTCATGGATGCTACGTCTTCTAATAAACGCCGACTGATTTGAGTGAATGATATGGTGAGAAACCAGCAAAAGACTCATCGCGAGCCCCTTCGCGATGAGCTTGAAGATCACATTGATCAGAGCGATCAGGCGAAATTGACGAATAAGATCCGCCCCTGCCCTTTTCGGTAGGAGCTCTAGAATGTCATAGTTAAGTCGCTTAATGTCAATAAGCCCCCTCATGAAATCTTCTATTAACCTTAAGATAAAAGGGCCGGGGAGGTTCCAAAGCCGCTTGAAGAAAACCACCGGAAAACCATCCAGACCCGGCGCGGTGTCAGTCTTGGTGGCGTCAAGAGCCGCATTCACCTCCTCGAGCGAGAAGCAAGCTATGAGCATTTCATTCTCCTCGGCAGACACCAACCTCTCACCCGGCCAAGCCCGGGCATCAATCGCCGCGGAAGGATCCCCACCCTCCCCAAGCAGGCCGCGGTAGAAACCATAAATATGAGCTTGAAGCTCCCTATGATCCGAAACTACCGAATCATCCCCTCTCAAAGTCTTGATATCGCAACGTCGCCTATGCCTGTTGGCAATTGCATGGTAATATTTGGTGTTGGCCTCACTGAAGAGGATTCTCTGGGTGCATCCCCTTTGCTGCCAATAAAGCTCCTCCGCCCTATTAATAGAGGCCAGCTCCTCCTCGCTCATGCCAGCTCATCCATCTCGCTCTCATCAGCCCTAGCATCTGAAGTGGACGCCTCTGTAAGAAGACCTTGTTTGTGCGCTTTATTAGCCCAGTTTACATTAGAAACCCTCCCCGCAAACTCCGGATAGAGCAGCCATTGAGCCTCGAAGAAGAAAGGAGGCGTTCGGCGAGGCACCATCTCTCTCGAGTCCAGGAGAAGCGGGGAATGTTCTGAGCCGAGTCGGAAAACCGCGGAAAGAGAGCATCGTTGGAATTCAGCCTCCCACTCGCCGGAGACGAGAACCCGGTCTAGAACTGATCTAACTCGAGCCAGCTGCAAACCCCGGGTCACTCTGAAATCCGAAAGCTTAACCACACCTCCTAGTCTAGCCGCTCGAAGCTTCGGAGCACACCTGGATACCGTCGTATCCAGGGGGAATCGCGCACCTTTCCTGGCGTCGGCATATTTTCGCATCTACAATGCTAAGAGAAGCCTGCGATTCTACCGGCCTCACCGCTGCTAGTGGGTTGGCGTGTAGAGCTAGCAGCTTGCATGTCGAGAAAACCAAAATAATGAAGAACAAGGCAGAGTTTTGAGAGGGGTAGGTGGTGAGGTGGTTGCTGGTAGTGGAGAATCAGTGGAAAATACATCACCTGCACTCTCCAGGCTGAGGACCTTCCATGGAATCCAGCGTGGTGAAGCATGCGGACTGAATTTGGAGGAGAAGGATGGAGTTGCGCCGCCATGGTGGTGGTTTAGTGTGTGCAGGGGCATGTCAATAACGCGACCCCAATCCAAAGGCCTGACATGTGCAGCTTCAATCATTGTGCAGGTGCCAGCTAATGGAGCACATGCCCGAACATGGACATGAGTATGCCCCAAACCAGTACGCCTAGTTCCATACCGCCCATGTAGCACGAGCCCGACAATGGTTGACAACGGACTGATCTAAGTGGAATCCAAAGGATCGTCCCCCATAAGTTTACACCCACCACGCGAGGCTCTTATAATTCTCAGCTACTAGGCGGTTTTTTACCATAAGTTCGCACCCACCAGACATCGCTCTTATAATCCCGCACCCCTGTCCCCCTCCGGACCCGTCCCCACATCGAAACCCTAACTCTCCCGCCGCCGCCAGTACTCAGCTAGGGCCGCGATCGACTGGTGGATCCGATCCGATTACCAGCCTGCCGGCCCTAACCGTCGTGTCCCAGACAGCATATCATTCGATCCGTAAGAGTAACTCCAATGCGCCGACCCATTTCGTCCGCGCGTGTCCGTTTGGGTCAAAACGGATAGAAAAGTCGGCCCAACGCACCGACCCAAACGGACGTGTGTCCGCTTTTCGTCTGCCTGCCGACCCATTCCCGACCCAAATTTGGGCCTCATTTGCGTCGGCGCGGACACGAAACAGACGCGCGCGACGCCCGCCTACTCCTCCCCCTGGCCCGCCAGTCGGTGGCACAGCCACCACCATTTCCCCGCCACTTTCCCAAAATCTGCCGCTCGCCATGGACGACGAGCCGACCCTCGATGCCGCCGCCGGCCTCGCCTCCCTCGCCTCCTCCGGCCTCGCCGCCGCCAAAGGCAAAGCCCCAGGTGCCCCGCAAGGCGGCGGCGCCGCCCAAGAAGAAGCAGTTGACTCCCGAGCAGCGGCCGTGCAGTTGGCCAAGAGGAAGGGCTGGAGGCACGCACAGGACCGCAAGCTCGAAGCCGCCGCCTCCCTTTCCGCCGCCGCACAGCAGGAGGAAACCAATGCCCGAGTCACAGCGGCAACAAGGCAGGCCCTGCTGTACCTAGGGTTAAACCCTGGCGATCACGGGCTCGTCGGCGCAGCTGTGGCCGCGGCCAGCACCGGCTCGTCGGTGTTCCCTCGGGCGGTACTGGCAGAGTCGCCGCGCGCGTCTGCCACGCAGCCGATTCCAGGCTTCCATGTCTACCCGCAAGCCTCCCGCTTCTCCGGGGAATGCTCGCCGGAGGTGAGCGTCGTTGCGCCGTCCACGCCCGCGCCCACGCCCATCGACCTCAACGCTACACCGGTGGCTGGTGGATCATCATCCGGAGGGGCGAGGAAGCGCCCGCGGGAGATACCAGCCGACATGCTTCCCGACGCCCGCAACCTGTTCGACACAATGCCGACCACCGGTGAGGACGCCACAACCAACCGTTTCGTCATGGAGAACATCATCTTCGCAGGCGGTGCAGGCGCGCCATCCTGTTTTTTGTATGCCGACAAGTGTGCTGGCTGGCATGAGCATGGGCGAGATGCCGTGGTTGAACTCCCGCCCCTTTTTGTGTGCTGGCATGTCTGCCGGCCACCGCTGGCAAGTGCACCAGCGTGAAACTATGTGGTGGTTTTTGAATGCTGGCATGTATGCCGGCCGCTGGCATGGCGCCGGCATAAACTCTGGGCGCTGGCATGATCTATGGCCGCGGGCCTCTTTTAAAAATTTGTGTGCGGACATGAAATGGGTCGGCGCGTTGGGCGCACTGCCGACCCAAACGAAAAACAGGGCGGATGACGAGCGGGCGGGCGACCCAAACGGACGAAAAGCGGACATAGCGCGCGTCCGTTTGGGTCGGTGCGTTGGAGTTGCTCTAAGGAAATCTCAAGTCTTGTTCTCTCACGCGTAGATACTTCTATATCTCCAACCGCTGCATCTTGTCGCCTGAGTTGGAAATAATCACGATTAGAGCATCTCCAACAGGCGCGCAATGCGCGGCGCGCTAAAAACCAGTTTACAGCGCGGCCGCAGCCGTTTTTTGCGCGCCGCGGAGCGCTGGCTCCAGCGGCCGCTGCAAAAAACAGCGCGCGCGCGCCGCTCCAGCAGGCGCGCAAAACTGCAGCGCGCGCGAGCAGCCGGCGATTGCAACATGCTCACATTTTGGAGATAATTTCAAACATCAACAAGACATAGCATAGTTTAGAATCATCCAACCAAGTTCAAAATCACCCAACCAAGTTCATGACATAATAAAAAAGTTCATACAAACAAATGGCACATCAACAATCATGCTCAATCTTCGTCCTCCTCTTCCTCCGATTCTTCATCATCATCCGAAGACGTATCTTCTTCCCCCTCTTCATTGTTTCGCGCCGCATCATCATGGGGAGCTCGGAAGGGGTTGGCATCATCATGCGAAGGTATGTGAGGAGGCACACCAGAAGACATGCGTCCACCCAAGTCACCCGAAGGTGCTCCCATGCCTCCCATGAGAGACGCAAAACTCATCCCTCCCATGGTAGCTCCGAAGCCACCCATGCCTCCCATGGTAGCTCCGAAGCCACCCATGCCGCCCATGGTAGCTCCGAAGCCACCCATGCCTCCCATGGTAGCCATGCCGCCCATGCCACCCATGCCTCCCATGGCCATGGCTCTTTTTTGGACCAAGACTTCTTCACGGGCAAGATTGACGTACTACTTTTTTTTGTCATCGAGGGTAGATGTGTCCGTGAAGAACAAATACTTCTCCCATTCCAACAATCTAGATCGCTCCTTCATGGATAATTTCTTTTCCTCCAATGCCACCTTCCTCTCCTCCGCCGCCACCCTCCTCTCATCCGCCGCCAAGCTCCTCTCCTCGACCGCCGCATCTTGGGTCGTTGCCATCATCCTCACCTCGTTCGCTTCTTTTCTTGCCTTGACAATCGCTTCCATAGCATTCTTCAAATCATCATCTCCTCTCTTCTTCTTCTTTTCTCTTGCATCGGTCTTGCCTCCACTTGGTCTTTTTGGCTTGGAGTAGGCAACCGAGTTTGGAATAGGGCTTCTCTTTCCGTCATCACTTGATGCCTCCTCATCATCATCATCTAAATCAATAGCTCCCTTTCGTTTGTTGCTCTCCTCATCGATACTTTCATGGGGCTTCCATTTCTCATCATCCTTCAACACTTCATAGCAATGGGCCAAGGTAAATGGCTTCCCTTTCTTGATCTTTCCTTTCTTGGTCTTCTTCTCCTCTCCATGAAATAGGTTTTGTGCAATAGTGAGCTACAAAGAAAAGAAAGCACTTGAAACAACAAAGAAGAAGCATCAACATGGAAGAATCATGGAAGAAATGGCACTTACCCTATCTCTATCATTAGTGCCACTTGGGTTTAACGTGTCAACCGACTTAAGTGCGCTCGCCCAATTTTGACAATCTTTGTTGATTGTCGACCACCGAGAGCGAAGAGATCTTTCCGTGCGGTAAATTCCACTTTTGTTGTGCAAATCAAAGTGCTCCTTCATCCGGTTCCAATATGCATCTCTACTTTGGTCCCCTCCAACGGCGGGATGCCTAGACACTTGCAACCAAGCATTGCATAGCAAGATGTCTTCTTCCGTGGAGTAGTTGCCCGATCTTCCTTTCGGTGCATCGACGATACCCTCACCATCCTCGTCCACCTCAAACTCATGATCATCCAAATGCACATCATTGGTTTGAGACCAATGAGAATTGTTGGAGCCAACACCCATAGTTGACATATATGTATCATCATTGCAACTACAAAGTACATACAAACAAAACAAATAAGCTATCCATATGTATCCTTTCAAAAAACAACAATGAAAAAAAGTGGGTGAAATTTTACCTTGTGGGCATTTCGTCGAACACGTTGTGCGCATCGGCCGCCGGCGGGACAAGCGAGCTCGCCGGCGCTCGCCCTGCAAGTCGCTTCTTCGGCCGCCTAGAGGAGCCGTCCGCCGCCTTCTTCTTCTTCGCGGACGCCTTGCCCGCCTTCGCCACCCCCGCATTTGGGAGCTTCGAGAGAGGGGCACATGGCTTCACGGCGGGCGCCGGCGCGCCGCCACCCGCCGCCGAGGTCGTCAGTGGCGCCATGAAAAGGCTGCGCGCGAGACCGGCGGTTGGAGGAGCACCGGCGGAGGCGACGCCAAAGTTCACCGCGCTAGGGTTTGCGCCGCCGGCGGCGGCGGCGGCGGAGGGGTCGCGAGTGTAGCATGGGGTGAGGGGGACGTCGGCGCGGCCGTCCATCGGGCAAAGTCGCCGGCGGCGGCGCGGGTGGGGCGCAAAGCGGCGCGGTGGGAGAGGGCGCGGCGCGGGCGCTCGAGTGTGCAGCGCGCGGGAGCGCGCGCTCGAAATAAGCGGCGCGCGATGCCGTTTCGCCCCGCGCGCTGAACCACTTATGCCGCGCGCGCGGTTTTTGCGCCTCCGCTGGAGCGCGCGGGGCGGGTGCGCGCGCGCAAAAAACGCGCTTTTTTCAGCGCGGCGCTTATTTGGCGCGGCTGTTGGAGATGCTCTTAGGCAGTAGAGTCTGGCACGGACTTGTAGCAGTAGCCGAGTCGGCTATGTATAGGTTAGAATAGGTACTATTTATATCTGTACGTGGCCCCTCTATAATTAGGAACCAGATCAAAGCAATATTCACAGGTGCGACACGCGCCGGCCGCCGGCGAGATTGATTTTTGCCAGCTTAAAGCTAATTAGCTATCCCTTACTTGAGTCTCCAGCTAAGTCCTATGGAGCCAATGAGGGTGCGGACGAGAATTCCTATTGTCTACGAGGTCGTAGAAGATCGGGAGCCGGCCAACGGGCAGGAATTCTTGGAACGAGGTGTACGGGATTGGATGCAAGGCCGGTTGCCGTTGATTGACCAAGAACTCGACATGTTGCAAAGACAATTAGAGGCTCAGCAGCACATCTACCATGAGGAGGAGGAGCCGTTCTGGCCGAGTCTGGTAGTCCCGGCCTCGCGCGAGGCCGTCCTGGAGCTGCCGGAGACAACCGGCACGCCAGCCTGCACCCGGCTGCAGCAGACGGAGTGCGCCGTGTGCCTCAAGGATTTCGAGGTGGACGACAAGGTCACAACGATGCCGTGTGACCACTACTTCCACCAGGCTTGCATCTTTGAGTGGCTCAAGGTCAGCTGCGTGTGCCCCCTCTGCCGTCACGCGCTGCCCGCTGCACGAGGTCCACCGGCGGCAATGATGGAGGCCAGGCCATGATCTGCACTACGTCCACCTGCGACACAGATGGAGGCCAGTCCATGATCTGCACGAGGTCTACCAGCGACAGAGATGGAGACCACCACCAATGATCGATGATCACTTGGTTCACCAGGAATAGCTTATTTGTTGGTGGCGCTCGATAATTTGATATGTTGGGCAGAAGCATTACAAGTTGATCTGTTTCTAGTCTGATGACATAAGCTAGTCCGTCCGTCCCAAATAATATGTAGTTTATGTTTTTGGAGTAGTTTATGTTTCCAGACAAACAATATGTACAGAACAATTCTGTGTGCTATGTGCTATGTGTATTTTGGCTTCTGCTGTTGTTACTAATCCATATCGCTGATGCTGTAATGGATCAATTCTGTGTATCGATGGATCGATACGATTACGTTTTCTTTTTTGAGCAAAAAGATCGATACGATTACGTACAGAACAGCCGGCCGATCCCCATCCTAACATGTTAGGACTGGGCTAGTAGTTATGGGATTGGGCCATTCCATGTTATAACGTACGTGTAGAAGTTAGGGCACGTGCTCTCGAAAAAGACTTTTACCCCGCTTTATATATGATAATACAATTTCATAAAAGCAAATCAAAAGATACAACATAAGCCTAGAACTAGCCTAACACCTCGTCAAGACCCGATCGATGACACCCGGGCTCCACGACAATGCCCTCAAGAGGGTGACGGCACAAAGCGACGCCGTTGCCGAGTCCGAGCATGCATACAAGGGTTTTCACCCGGAGCCCTGGCACAAGACCGAGAACCACAACGACGTCTTCGTGAAGAGAACGAAACCCACGGGCGCCACCAGCGCCGGCGCCAAGCGCGAAGCTTTCGCCTGAGCACTCGCTTGTACCACCATGAGACATCCCGATCACCACCGCAACGAGGGCCAGCGTAGCTCCACTAGATCTGGGCACTGCCGAAGCAGGCCAGAACGTCCAACCGCTACACAACTTGCCGCCCATACGACCAAGAGGTGCAACCACCACCGAGCCTGCCGAAAAAGCCCACCATCCGGGGCCGTCTCCCCGTCGTCCTTAGACAAACTCTCCACCGAGGCCATAACATGTGGACGCCTCCCCAACTAAGCCCCAAGACTCCGCCTCACCGTGGACAGATGAGGTCCGGAGCACACGCGAGGAGCAACTAGCCGCGACCAAGTCCAACCCCTGCACCGGTGGCTGGTGGCTCTATATTTTACGCATTTTTAGAGCTCATTCATTGCATGTTATCTTCATATATTATGTCCCACTGAACCAAACATGTGTCCATTATGCATGATTACCGGGTTTTGCACTTTTTATTGTGAGCATTGCACATTTGTATTTTTATTTGGTTTTTATTAGTTTCTTTGTTTTCTTGTGTCTAGAGGTATTTAGGACCAAGCACAATGAAAGGATCGAAGATGAGTTCAATACGAAGGACTTATAGTACCAAACTTCGGCGTTTCGGAAGGTGGAAAAAGTAATTTTTTCAAAGTGCTCTAAATCAAGATCTAAAATCATAATTGGATCGGCGTCGCTCTCGCGAATCCAGCACCCCGACTCCATATGCCTCCTTGACAAGTCCCTTGATGGACTTAAGCAGGCTCCCGCGCCTAGTTCGATCGCTTCGCTGCCTTCCTACGCACCATCGGCTTAACAGCGGCTCGATCAGATCCATCTATGTTCATCTTCCATGATGAGAGGAGCGCGTCAAACCCGGTGCATCATCGCCACACGAAGTAAATTGATCTAGACATCCATTTTGTTCGAGAGATGACAACGCTCGGTCAGCTCCGTGTCCTCCATGTTCCAACATCGCATCAATGTGCTTATGTTATGACGAAAGGCCTGCCTACTTCAACGTTTGAAGAATTCTGGTCGAGCTTATGCATCTGTGTACCAGATGCTCCAGCTACGCACATCTGCTCCAAGCTGACCTAGTCTGCTCACGACCCGGTCTTCTCCTGTACGCGCACATCGAGCACTACTCCCACTCCGTGCACGATCTGCACGACGGCTGTAACATGTACCTACAAAGCATTGATGAATACAAGCTCTAGCACTTGCGGTGCTCAGTATCTCTCCCTCTCACAATTCACAGTTCCTGGTTTCCATCTAAACAATCCCCTAGAACCTTCTCGAAATAGGCTTTCGCCCCGCTTTATAGATAAAGCAAAGATCCATACAACCAACATCCAGATAAGCCATAAAGGCGACGGCTGGGGCAACAGCACAATAATGCCCAAATAGAAACACAAGAGAAAAGAAAAACAAGGCCACCTAGTGGCTGTCGACTAGCGAAGCTAAGATGACGAAAGTCGACGTGCCGAATCCACGAGCGCATCCAGCATGATGCCTAGACGATCGCGATCGTGTTGCCTAGTAAGCGGGTGCCATTGCTGAAGAAAAGCAAGGAATTTGAACAAAGAGTCAGACGCCTGCCTCGGGAACACCCTCTCAATCACCATTTTATTTCTTGTCGTCCAAAGAGTCCATGACATGGCCGCAAAGATCATCCAGAATATGCGGCGGTGTCGTCCTGGCATGGTAGCCCTGGCCTGAAGGAAGTCCGCGAGATCCAGGGCCTCCCAGTCGGGCCCTAGTGCCTCACGGACGAACTGCCAAAGGACACGAGCCGCCGTGCACGAGAATATGATATGGGCCACAGTCTCAGGGACCCTGCATAAAGGGCAGAGTCCATCACCCGGGCCCTGTCACTTGAGCACCTCGGTCCCCGAAGGGAGGCGATTTCTAAGAAGCTGCCAAACAAAGATCTTTATCTTCAGGGGCATGGGGGCCTTCCACAAGTAAGCTAGCCAAGGGATAGCGGGGAGGCGGCCTAAAGCCTTGTATGCGGATTTGACGGAAAACTCACGCGAAGGTGAGAGCCGCCACGATACAATGTCCGGATACGGCAACACTGGAGGCAGAGCTGCCAACAGTCTAGTCCAGTCGGCATGCTCTGCCTGCCCAAACATCCGGCGGAACCGGATATCCCACTGTCCCGATCGGGTCGCCGTGGAAACTAGGATTGACGGGCCCGTGCAGATAGAGAATAAGGTAGGGAACCCCACCCTGAGGGGCTCGGTACCCATCCATGGGTCTAGCCAGAATTGGGTCCCGTCCCCATTACCTATAGAGAAGGAAATCCCAAGGCGGATATCCTCCTTGATATTTTGGATGGATCGCCAAAACTGGGAACCTCCCGGCCGGGAGCACGCCAGGAGGGGTTCACCCCTCAGATATTTTGCTTGAATCAGCCGTAGCCACAACCCTCCCTCGCCGCGCAAGATCCGCCATACCCATCGTAGCATAAGTGCAACGTTCATGCGACAGGAAGCCATAATGCCCAGACCACCCTGGTCCTTGGGTCTGCAGATATCTGCCCACTTGACCATGTGGTACTTCTGGCGGTCGTCTGCTGCCTGCCAGAAGAACCTCGCGAGGTCCTTATCGAAGGAGCCATGAACACCCTCCGGTAGGATATACATCCCCCTCATGAACATGGGGAGACTCGCAAGGTTAGCAGAAATAAGGATCGATTTACTCCCCTTGGACGTAAACCGTCCGCGCCAGGGCTCGGCCCGCGTCGCCACTCATCCTACTAACGGATCGAAGGCATTCATTAGAATCTCCGAGTCGGCCATCGGCATTCCCAAGTAAGTGATGGGAAATGATGCCAGTCTGCAGTTTAAGTTATCTGCAATCCGTTGCTGCTCGTCTGCCGGGAAGCCCGTAATGACGACCTCGCTCTTATCGAAGTTGATCTTAAGTCCCGACATAGCCTCAAAGCAAAGGAGCAGGAACTTAAGATTCACTATGTCAAGGGCCGACCCTTCCACCATAATCATGGTGTCGTCCGCATATTGGAGGTGGGTGACCCCACCCCCCGGGATCAAATGGCCAACAACCCCAAATATGTGGCCAGACGTCCTAGCTTTATCCAGGATGCCTGCCAGAGCGTCAACGGCGAGGTTGAAGAGGAGAGGAGAGATCGGGTCGCCTTGCTTCACTCCCGCAGAGGACGTGAAGAAAGGCCCCACCTCGCCGTTGATATTGATCGCTGTCCTACCAGATCGGACCAACTGCATGATCCAAGAACACCATCTGTCATCAAAGCCCCGACGCTGAAGTACCAACCGCAAGAAGGACCAATCCAGACGATCGTAAGCCTTCTGGAAATCCAACTTGAGGAAGACGCCCTTATGACGATGCGTCCTGACCTCATGAACAATCTCATGAAGGGCCAAGATCCCATCATGGATCCGCCGCCCTTTCAGAAATGCCGTCTGTAAGGGGTGGTCCAGCCGCTCTGCTACAGGGGCAAGACGGGTCGCGCACACTTTTGAAAAAATGCGCTCAAGCACATTAATCACTGTGATAGGTCAAAAGTGGCGGATATCTGTAGCCCCAACTATTTTGGGGATAAGGGTGATGACCCCATAGTTTATTCAGGACATGTCAAAGGTTCCAATGTAGAACTCATGGAACATTGGCATGATCACCGGTTTCAATACATTCCAGAACTTCTGGAAGAAGACCACCAGCAAGCCATCCGGCCCCGGGGCCGACCCCGCCTTCATAGAGGCGATAGCCCTGCCCACCTCTTTCGGGGAGAATGGGATAGTAAGCTCCGCATTCTCGCTGTCAGAGACTGTCCGCAGCCGACCAGAAGTCCTCCGCCAGGGACACCCCGCCCCGGGGTTCCGCCGTGAAGAGCTCCTTAAAGAAGGAGTAAATGTGGGATCTAATCTCATCCGGGTGTTCCAGGAGGATGTCCCCTCCCAGAGACACGGGATGGAGCACTTCCTACGGCGTCCATTGGCGATTGCCTGGAAGTAGGTGGTATTGGCATCACCCTCAGGCAGCCACTTCTGGCCCCCGCGTCGTTGCCAGAATAGCTCTTCACCCTTGAATATCTCCATCAAAGAGGATTCAAGGGCGTACCGCCAGAGCCAGCCGTCAGCCGATAGGCCGGTCGAATTGGCCTCCTCATCTAGGGCCTTAATCTAGTCCAACAGTTCCCCTTTACGAGCCTGAAGGTCCGCACCAAGGTTGGCCCCCCACCCTCGCATGAACTGGCGGGAGACCTTGCTGCAATGATGCCATATGTCAGTGGCGCAGAAAGACCTTGGCGGAGAAGCCGCGGCTTCAGCCCATCGGTCCCGCACCATTTCAAAGAACCCTGGCTGCAAAAACTAGGATGGTTCGAAATGGAAGCGTCTCGCCCGTGGTGGCTCCCCTTCCCCAGAGGAGAATAGCAGGGGAGCATGGTCAGACCCAATCCGAACCTTGGGGCGGTTTTGGTAAAATCTATGCAAATCGCCCACACAAAACTTCTCTCCATGGTTGTGATGTCCCTTAATAAATTGTTCCCTTGGCTAGCGGTGCGAAACAAACTTCCCACAACCACAAGTGTTAACAAATGGCGGGGGTTAGAGTGACGGTTCTTGCGCTCTTTGTGGCAATGTGGAAGCGGTGAACTACATTATCTTCTCGTGCGCTTTAGGCATATTTATGTGCTTCTTCTCAAGGAGTGATGGAGCCCTCAGTCTTTTGTGC
Source organism: Elymus sibiricus (assembly GCA_039707655.1). Taxonomy (NCBI): domain Eukaryota; kingdom Viridiplantae; phylum Streptophyta; class Magnoliopsida; order Poales; family Poaceae; genus Elymus; species Elymus sibiricus. The sequence goes on from CM077666.1 coordinate 471,130,176, forward strand.
AATCTATCACTACCGGAATTAACCCCTACGCCGACGGCCTTCTGCCGTTGGCATAGGCCGTTTATCGTCGGCATACCCCTATGCCGATGGCTACCGTCGGCATATCCCCGTCGGCGTCGATCTCGACGGCGTAGTCTTGTCAGGCCGTCGGCATAGAAGTGCCGTCGGCATAGACGTATATGCCGATGGCATCCGTACGGCCGTCGGCATAGAATCCCCGTCGGTAAAAAAATCCGCCGGACGTCCACTGACGGCGCCGTGACCAGGCGGAACCAATGAAAAGAGAACACGTGGCGCGTCTAAGCCGACGGCCCGGCCGTCGGCTTAGACGCGCCACGTGTCGCCATACTCAATCATCTGGCAGTGCTCTATGCCGACGGCCAGGCCGTCAGCGTACGTCTGTCACGTGGCGCCCACTGGGACCTCCTGGTCATGGCTATGCCGACGGCAAGGCCGTCGGCATAGTTTTTCTCAGTTTTTTTTTAGAACTGCTCTGTTTTTGCATTTCCAATTCAAATTCACAGCACAATTTTGCATTTTGCATTCAAAATCACAGGAAGCAACATGTACATACACAGAAATATATTCAATGTCCAAAACCTCATCTAGATAATATGAAAGATAATCATCAACATCATCATCGTCGAAACTTCATAAACATAAGTATGAGACATGGACATCATCATCGTCATCTAAAGAACACTAGAAAGAAGTATGGAACATGAAAGCATAGAAAAACATGGAAAACATCATCATCTAGCGAAGATTAGGATCATCGCCGCCAGCACCGCCAAGACCAGCAGCACCTAGCCAGACCGGAGTGACTGGGCTCTCTGAACCAGCAGTCGAGCCACCAACACCAGCACGAAAAACCGATGATCCACCGGTTCCCTACATGTTTGAAAAGAGATTGTAAGGGTAAATATGATAGTGTTGAATCAACGAGAACTAGTTGGTGAATAGTTAGGCAATGTACTAACCGGAGTCTCACTGCCTAGTGCCACCCATTCATCGAACGTGGTCACGTATGGGGGTTCTCCAGAAGGTGGTGGTGCGGGTCCCATTGATGGTGGATCCGTGCGGTTTTGCATAGACGACCACATAGCCTAGATGTTAGTTAACCAAGCAAACATGAAGGTCAGAAGAAATGAAAGTGCAAAATTTAGGTTGGTTCTAAGTGGGCAAAACTAACCGCCATCATCCGACGGTTGTAATCCTCGTTTGCCTAAACTCGTTGCAAGTAATCCCGCACCTTGACATGCTTAAGCTCGACAAAGGCCTTATATGCCTACAATATGACATGATGTAAATAATAAATCATGGCAATACTGAAAATAAAATGAGAAAGAAAGAAGATAAGGGGGGAAATACTTACAGCATGCTGGCTGGCTAAGCTAGGATGCGAACGGCCCGTACTGCCGCTCGGGCTCGGTTTGGTAGCTCGGAGCCGTGTGTAGGAGACAGAAGGAGTGATCACGCCATCGAGGCACGGGTAGCGGCCATGATACTTCGGTTGGATGGACACCACCGCCATCTCGTCGGTCTGAGACAGGACGGGGTCATCAGCATCCGAACCAGGATTTAACCTGGTAAACGACTCCTTGTAGGACTCTAGGTTCTTCTCGGTATTGCCGTAGTACTCGCTCTCGCCGTCCTTGCGCTTACTCCGCGCACGGGCCAGCTTCCACGACTCCATGTCTGAGAGCAGCTTCTTCAACTTGCCCTCCTGCAACGTCAAACAGAAGTTAACCATACATAAGAACATAACGGTAAAAAGAAGAAAAAGAATGTATCATGTATATAGATAAGAACATGACGGTAAAAAGAAGAAAAAGAATGTATCCTGGTAAACCTGGATGGCCTTGTAGCCCTAGTGGTTCCTGTTTCCTTGGCCGCGTGTTCCGTCGGTTCCACGATTAGCCCGGTTCTTTGTGCTCTTGGCAGCAAACTCTACATCCTCACCGAGCCACCTATCCACCAAACTCGCCCATCCGTCATCGTTTCCGTAGCACCAAGTAGGAATAACCTAAATAATGGAAGCATGACATGTCATCATGAAACAATGAAATTGACTGTTTATACGTCGGAATGAAAAGTCTGTAATACTTACCATCATGTACTGCTCCCTGCTCAAGGTAAGCCGCTGCTTCTGCGCTTCTTTCTTGCTCATCTTTTGACCAAGGTAGTTATGGTAGTAGTGCGAGATGGCAACCCAGCGCACCTCGTACTGAATCTGGCGAGTTTTCTTCCTCGGAGCCGCCACCAAGACCACGTCGGCTCTGGCCTTGTGCTCCTCAAGAACCCTATAGAATTGCTACAATCATGCATAAAACCAGAATGAAACAAGGCATGAGTTAAGTGACTCGATGATAAACTATGAACGAAACTCAAGACGAGTGATTCTGAAGAGAACTTACCCAAAATTTATTGATCACGGCCTTAGCGGCCGTCCCGTACTCCCGAGGTTGGCAGCCTCGTAGTGGTCCCAGGTCGTGGCCAAAACCCGTAGCTCCGGGTCCCTGTCTGGCCGCGGGCAGAATAGGCCCAGCCAAAAATCCTTCAACAGGATAGTGACAATGCCGTTCGGTTTACGGCCCTCTCCAAGAACTTTCCAATTGCTGCAAAAGAATCAAAAAATTAGCATGTGTACAATGAAAATGTTAGTATGTGTTCAAACTATGATTGAGAGGCACTTACTCTGTCCCCAAGGGTTCAATGAGCCACTTCTGCTCCTCGGTAGCAGGAGGTGTAGGTAGTTCTGCAGCACCACGCAGCCACCCCTTCGGATCACCCGGCGGCAAGTTACCCCACACCTCGCCACCACCCTCCCCTCCACAACCCTCCCCTCCACAACCCTCCTCCTCGCCCTCCACCTCCTCCTCCTCCTGAACGAACTCCTCCTCGCCCTCCTCCTCCTCCTCCTCCTTGCGAACCTCCTCCTCCTCAGACTCAGAGGGTGCCTCAGTATAGGAGGGCGTCGAAGACGACCCCCCTATGTCGGACACGGACCGCAGTTTCTGGACCCGACCGCATCTCGACCCACCCCCTCCTCCTCTAGGGGCTCTTCCCCTGACCCCTCGACCTCCCTGTGAGGTGTCATCCTCAAGTAGTCGGGGGGAGGCTGACGGGGTCGTCCACTCCGACTAATACCTCCTTTTAATTTGCTTAGGAAACCCGCGCCGCTGGACTTGCCCATGATTAGCAAACCTGCATTGAGAAGAGAATAAACAATTAGTAAGGATAACAAATAAATAAGCATACAAAAAAGCACATGATCACTATCACGCACACACACACACACATATATTATATATATATATATATATATATATATATATATATATATATATATATATATATATATATATATATCTTTTTTGGCAAAGGAAGGAAGCATATTAATAAACCATACAAAAACACTTACATTTCCTAGAACCCATATGAATCATCACTATTGTAATTTATTTGTCGACCGGTCTCATCATCACTATCATGCATATTGTCTTCGTTGTCTGACGGAGGTGGAGGCTCTTCCTTGTCGTCAGCGTCTTCATTTAACTTTTCAAGCATAATTACGTCTCTTTGATTCACAATTGCCTCACCATCATTCCGTGCATCATCATCATTTGGGTCCACATCAACATAACCCAAGTCATCATTGTCATTGTTTCGTACCACATCATCATGTTGCTCTTGAAAGAACACTCCCTCGTATGTCATGGGGTTTATGTTGTAGTAATCATCATCGTTCGGGTCTGGTAGCTTACCATGTGGCGACACCTTGAACACAACTTCCCAACCCTTTAGATACTCTTTCTGGCATGGGTAGGGCAGATAATAAACTTGTGTGGCCTGGGTAGCCACAATAAAGAGATCAGCTCTGGCATAGACGGTTGATGGTTTAACTTCGACAAAACCAACGGAAGGCGTATGTCTCAGACCCTTATTGGGGTCGAACCATCGGCATTTGAACACAACGAGACTTAGGGTTTCGCGCCCACGGTTGAATGTAAGCTCGTATATTTTTCCTACCCTTCCATAGTACTCTACTTTATTATCTCCTTCGGTGAAGACTCCAGTATTTATAGTTTTGGGATCAGGCCAACTGTTCTGGTGCTCCTCTGTATGGAAGCGATATCCATTCACATCATACTTTTCGCATGTCATGACCCGACTGTTAAAACCCATGGAAACCCATCTCAATTCTTCATCCATTGATGTGTTCGGATGTTTTCCCTACAAGTTTAATTGAAATTGTAGGGTGCATTAGTTCCGATAACTAATAAATGTTGGGTGCACTAGGTAATAGGGAAGTGTGAAAAATTACTTTCTCCATGAACCAAGCAACAAATTTTTTCCTTCCATCGGCACCCTTTCGGAGAAGAGTAAGTGCCTCCACTTCAATAGGAGGCATCATTCCCGTCCACTCTTCATCAACGAATCGACTAAAAGAAGAAAAGCGGTATTAGACCGAGGCAAAGTGAACATAACGAAGTGACTAAAAAAATGGTGCAACGGTATTACCTCATCCACTCATCCTCAACTTCCTTGATGTTGTGCAAGACATAGAACATGACGTCCTCCCACTCATGTTGTGGCATGATATAAGGTTTCGAGCATCCAGCCCTGCCACCTTGCCCGCTGAATAGAGGGAGCTTGGGTTTATACTTGGGCTCTTCTGTATTATATCGAGACACCTTATTATGCAGAGTGGGAACATGGTCCAGATAGAACGATGTCCTGAGATCTGCCACCTCCTCTAGGATAACTGCCGCAGCTATGGAAGCTTCAATCTTAGCTTTGTTTCCACATTTGTGTCGAAGATGCTTGTTCTGTCTCTCAGGGCCGTACTGCCAACGATTCTGCACAGGGCCCCCCAACAATACCTCGTTCGTGAGGTGCAAAATGAGATGTGTCATCGGAGTAAAGAAGCCTGGCGGAAAGATCTTCTCTAGCTTGCATATCAACTCCGGCGCCTTCTTATGCAATTCTTTTATCATCTTGGGACATACTTCTTTAGCACAAAGCATGCGGAAGAAATGGCTTAGCTCCGCAAGCACACGCCAGACACGCTCGGGGACATAGCCTCGAACCATCACCGGCATAATCCACTCAATCCGTACATGATAGTCATGACTCTTGAGCCCGGTGACTTTGCCCGTTAAAAGATTGACTCCCTTACTTATATTCGATGCATAACCATCAGTGAACTTCACGACGTGTTTCAGCCACTTGAATGCCTCCATCTTATCATCCTTTTTAAGGACGAAGTCAGCATCTGGCTTGAACCAAGATTTTCAACCGCCTGTGGGAGGCCGCATGTTCAGACGTGGCCTATCACAAATATTTTGTTGATCGACTCTAGCATTAACGTTATCCTTTGTCTTATCAGGAATGTTGAGGATCGTGCGAAAAAGGGCCTCTGCGACATTCTTTTTGGTGTGCATCACATCGATGTTATATGGAAGTTTGAGGTCCTTGAAATAGGGAAGCTGCGTGAAGGGGGTAATGTGAGTCCAGTTGTGCGTCTCACCATATCCTTCAAAACCTTTGGCTTTTCCTTTGCCTTTCCTTTCCCCTCGCCCTCGCCTTCGCCTGTGGCTTTGGCTTTGCCTTTGCCTTTGCCTTTCCCTTCGCCGGCGGGCTTAAGAGCTTTCAGCTGAGCAAGCACATCCGCACCCGAAAACGTTGGAATCTCATTTACTTCATGGACAACTAGGCCTTTCGTGAAGTTCTTCTTGTCTTCCCTGTCAGGATGGTCTGGAGGGAGGAACTGTCGATGCAGGTCAAAGGCAACATACTTGCCACCCTTCTTCAGCCAAATGAAACGCAAGGCCTGCATGCACACTGGGCATGGCATCTTCCCACTTGTACACCATCCGCAGAATAGGGCATAGCCGGGAAAGTCATGCATGCAATACTGCAGCCAAACTTTCATCAAGAAATTTTTCTGCAGATGTCGATCGTATGTCAACCTCGGGAAGTACCAAGAATGGTGCAAATCATCCACCAACGGCTGCATAAACACACTCAAATTCTTCCCCGGATATTCAGGCCCCGGAATTATCAGCGACGGGAACATGGTCTTGCGTTGCATTATGGCGCCGGGAGGGAGATTGAGCGGAATAACAAACACGGGCCAGCAGCTGTATGGATTAGACGACATACCATATGGATTGAACCCATCACCTGATATAGCAATTCTGACATTCCCAGCCTCGGCTGCTTCCTCGGGGTATTCTGTGTCGAATGACTTCCATGCTTCACCTTCTGATGGATGTACTATTTTATCTGCATGGTACCTTTTCCCTTCCTTGTGCCACTTCATCATTTTGGCAGACTCCTCGGTGATGAAAAGGCGTTGCAGTCTTTCTATGAAATGGAGATACCGAAGAACCTTTGCAGGGATGGCTAGCTGCTTCTTCTCACCCTGCTCATCGAGCACCTCAATATACCGAGAGGAACCGCACTTCCTACAGTAGTTGTCATTCGCATACTCGTGCCTAAATAAAAGGCAATTCTTTGGACAAACATGTATTTTCTCATAATCCATAGAGAGTGCCTTCATGATTTTCTTCGTAGCATACCTGCTTTTCGGCAGTTCATGGCCCTCAGGGAGGCTGTTAGCCCATACTCCCAGAAATGCTTCGAAGCAACCTCAGGTACAGCCGTACTCGGCCTTGACTGCCATCAGTTGCGAGATGGCATCCAGCTGAGAGAGCTTGGCACCCTCATAAAGAGGTTTCTTTGACGAGGCCAAGATATCCAGGAAGGCCTTTGCGGTTTCCTCCGGCTCCTCCGGTTCATTCGCTGAAAGTGTCGCAGGTGCCGTCTGTGCAGCACAGACATCATCTAGCATGTCTCTAACCCCATCGTCCTCATGACCAGTGATGCATTGTCGTATCACCTCGTCTCTACCACGGTCCTGCTGGGCAAAGTTTATCAGCATGTTAAAGTTTGGCATAAATCCATTCGTGCGAAGGTGCAAAGTCATCTCCTCCTGATCTCTACGGATACATCTCTTACATTTGGCATAGGGGCATTCTGGCACCATTCTCATTGGACGACGAAATATCTCCTTCAAAAACACATCGGTTCTCTCGGTCCACTCTGTTGTTACTTGATTCCGACGGAAAAAACCATTGTACATCCACTGATTATCTGCCATCTCTGCTTTATTGGGAGGCACACAACAAAATTGAGGATTCATTTAAATTAATCACATCAATGTTTTATTTTTTACCGGGTTGATGAGAAACGACATTGAATCCACCTACATCTCTAATAGGTAAAGATGGGTCCTAATCCCATCCGAGGATGTGTAGATTGAGTACGTTCTCCATGCTCTACCCCATTTCGAGATAAAATTTCGGCAGCACCTCCCCGCTGTTCTCCAGATACACGTCCCGGCAAAAACCCGAGAGAATGTGCATCCGGAGAACAACGGGGAGGCGCTGCCGAAATTTTGTCTCGAAATGGGGTAGAGCATGGAGAACGTACCCAATCTACACATCCTCGGGTTGTCCATGGAAAACGCTGGACAATCCGAATGAGTTACGGTGATAAATATGCAATTGAATGCATATTTATCGATGCAACCCTTTCGGACAGAAGACGCCTAGGTTACGCGACTTGACGTGAAAATGAAATCTAGTGACATGAAAAAAAAGCGGAGGAGGAGATGGAATTGTACCTCACCCTCGGATGTAGAGGATGTAGTCGATCAGTGGAGGGACGATTGGGTACCAACAGCACCAACGTCGACGATCACTCCACGGAGATGCAACACCACAAATCCTGTAAATTCCACCGAGTGAAAAAAAATTAGGTCATCACATCACATAAAGCATTGACACTTCAAACTAGGAAAAACTTATAGTGCTAATGACATCTAGTGAAGATTTTAGATCATCATGATACTTCAAATCCAAATTTCTCTGTCAAGTGTGAAAAAAATTTCTTCAATTTTTTTCTTCAATTTTTTTAGCAAGATCAGCATGATGAAGTAACCACTCATCATATCCAAATTTTAACATTCGTCTATCTATCTAAAAAAAACCTAAAAAATGTTCTCTTCCATCTCATCTCATCTCCACAAAACATCTGTCTATCACATTGAGTATGTATCTAAAAACCTAGTAAAACTACACAAAACAAACAAAACATTGTGCACCTAATATATATGTTTTCACATTTTTACTTTCTTCCATTTCATCCATCTATCTAACATCCATCTATCTATTCATCTATTGCTATATATCCATTGTCATTTCATCACTTGCGACTAGTAGCAGCAACACACATTGTCAAATAAAAAAAACGGCGGCACCATGCGGCAGCAGCAGCACACAGCCACGGCGACCAACCCGGCGAGCAGTAGCGGCAACGGCAAGCAGCATGAGCACGCAGCGGCGGCGACAAGCAGCATGAGCACGCAGCGGCGGCGACCATGAGGACGCTGCGGCGGCAGCAGGGGACCTTGGGAAGGGGGGAGCTCACTGGGGGTGGAGATGGAGCTCGAGGCTGGTGACGTAGGGGCCGGCGACGGAGGCGTCCGGCGGTGGAGGGGACGGGAGGGCTAGGGTCGGGGCCGGGCCGGAGCACGGCCAGGCCGAGACGGAGCACGCCGGGGCCGGGGCCGGGGAGGAGCTGGGCGGGGCCGAGACGGGGGAGGAGCAGGGCCGCCCCGGGGCCGAGGCGGGGGAGGAGCTGGGCGGCCAGGCCAAGGCGGAGCACGCCGGGGCCGGGGCCAGGGAGGAGCTGGGCGGGGCCGGGGCCGAGGCGGGGGAGGAGCAGGGCGGCCGAGCGGCGGAGCAGGGCGGCCGGGCGGCGTAGGGCGGCCGGACGGCGTAGGGCGGCCGGGTGGCGGCGGAGCAGCGCGGCGGGGCGAGATTGGATCGAGGGAGTGAGGAAACGAGTGGAGGAGAACGATCGGCCGAATGGATAAGGCAGACCTATGCCTACGGCTTTGCCGTCGGCATAGATGGGCCTGCCACGTGGAGACCTATGCCGAGGGCAAAACCGTCGGCATAAATACTTTTTCATTTTTTTAATTCTTCTACTGCTTTTTTATTACACATCAACTTTAATTTGTTTTAAAAATCTCCTACCAATTTGTTAAATATGCACTCGTAGACACGCGAAGAACAACTCGTACCGGGGGATTTTTGCGCATACTCCTTAATCTTTAAAAAATATAAGAAATTGCCACGCATCTTATATCATGTGTGCCCGCGCCGTGTAAAAAATTCATGAGTTGATCACGCTCCGGGTGTTCAAGAATATTCACGCAACACCAAAACCTCAGAGGGATCACTTCGGTGTCATCGCCGTCCGTGAGGGGGGACCACACCCCGGAGCCGCACATTGCCTCTTCGGACATGCCACCACAACTTAAGACATGAGTGAGGACCCGGTGCGAAGCTCTGGTGGCGTAGCTACCCCCCAAGGCCCCCGTCCCGCCTAACCCTGACTCAGTTGACCCGCAGATCTACCCCTTTGACTTTCGCCGGACGGGCTTTGACCAATGGACCTTTTCACCTGGTTGTGATAGGTTAGCCCATAGGAACACTTCAGAACAGGGTCGGGGCCCAACCCACCACAAGATTACCTCCGCGTAGACTCGACGTGGCTGTTTCCCCCCTCCAAGTGCCGACGGCGGCGCCGTCCGTGAAGGGGGTCACACTCCGTAGCCGTGTGCCGGGTGTTTGCACCCGCCACCACACTTCCAGACATGTATGAGGGCCCAGCGCAAGATTCTGTGGCATAGCTACCCCACGAAGGCCCCCGACCACATCCGTAGACATGCGAGGAACAATCCGAAAAGAGGATTTTTTCCACTTACTTCTGCATCTCAAAAAATTATGAAAAATGACTACACATCCTATATCACATGTGTCTGCACCGTGTAATAAACTCATGATTTTATCACCCTCCGGGTATTCAGGAATATTCACGCAGCACCAAAACCGCAGGACGTCACTCCGGTGGCATCGCCGTCCGTGAGGGGGGGCACACCCCGGAGACGCGTCTTGACTCTTCAGACATGCCACCGCATGTTAAGACATGTGTGAGGACCCGTCGCGATGCTCTGGTGGCATTGCTACCCCCCCCCCCCCAAGGCCCCCAGCAGGCCTAACCCTGGACCAGTTGACCCGTAGATCTACGCCTTTGACTTTCGCCGGACGAGCTTTGACCAATGGACTTCTCCACCTGGTGGTGATAGGTCAGCCCATGGGAACACTCCGGAACAAGGTCCGGGCCCAACCCACCACAGGATCCCCTCCGTGTCGGCCCGACGCGGCCGTTTCCCCCTCCAAGCGCCGGCGGCAGCGCCGTCCGTGAAGGGGGTCACACTCCGGAGCCGCGTGCCGGGTGTTTGCACCCGCCACCGCACTTCCAGACATGTATGAGGGCCCAGCGCAAGATTCTGTGGCATAGCTACCCCACGAAGGCCCCCGACCACACCCGTAGACATGCGAGGAACAATCCGGAAAGAGGAATTTTTCCACTTACTGCTGCATCTCAAAAAATTATGATAAATGACTACACATCCTATATCACATGTGTCTGCACCGTGTAAAAAACTCATGATTTTATCACCCTCCGGGTGTTCAGGAATATTCACGTAGCACCAAAACTGCAGGACGTCACTCCGGTGGCATCGCCGTCCGTGAGGGGGGCCACACCCCGGAGACGCGTCTTGACTCTTCAGACATGCCACCGCATGTTAAGACATGTGTGAGGACCCGTCGCGATGCTCTGGTGGCATTGCTACCCCCCCCCCAAGGCCCCCGGCAGGCCTAACCCTGGACCAGTTGACCCATAGATCTACGCCTTTGACTTTCGCCGGACGAGCTTTGACCAATGGACTTCTCCACCTGGTTGTGATAGGTCAGCCCATGGGAACACTCTGGAACAAGGTCCGGGCCCAACCCACCACAGGATCCCCTCCGTGTCGGCTCGACGCGGCCGTTTCCCCCCTCCAAGCGCCGGCGGCAGCGCCGTCCGTGAAGGGGATCACACTCCGGAGCCGCGTGCCGGGTGTTTGCACCCCCCACCACACTTCCTGACGTAACAATCTGTGGATTTATATATATAATTTGTCCCGTTTGGCTAGGCATACAAAAATATACAAAATAGTCAAAACAAAAGGGTGTTTTCTGTAAATCTGAAGCAAACATGATTTAAGTTTGTTCAAATTCGAAAATAAAGTATAGCAACAGAATTCTTTAAAGATTCTGATAAAAAACCATATAAAATTTATCAATATCTATGCAAGTATCTATTAGTATTGATTTTAACAAAGTACAAGGACCTATATGCAAAAGTACATGAGGTCATAGTTCTAACATACTCGAAAACAAGAACAAACTGGATATTCATAATCTATGGAAAATTCTACCGAAAATAGATATATAATTTATGTATGTTTAAGTCTAGATAAGTCAGATTTAAATTAATCAAATATTAACCTAAAAAAAGAAAATAATTTAACATAAAAAAAACATTTGTAAAATGTGTCCAGTATGCCTACGGCTTTGCCGTCGGCATAGATATGCCACGTGGCAGTTCCTGGTATGTCCTGGTCGAGGACTATGCCTACGGCATTGCCGTCGGCATAGATGCAAAAGTACGCTGACGGCAGAGCCGCCGGCATATCACTGCCACGTGGCGCTTTTATGTATGCCGACGGCCTCCATCGGCGCCGTCGGCATATCTATGACGGCGTCAGCGGGCCGTCGCCAACCGGGTCGCGCGGGCCCACCGTGTGCCGACGGTGCAACTAAACCGACGGCCGCCGTCGGCACAGATCGGTTTATGCCGATGGCATTTGTATGCCGACGGTTGCCGTCGGCATAGATTGGCCTGTGCCGACGGCATTACGTTGCCGACGGCCTTTCCCATGCCGTCGGTATATATCGATCTATGCCGATAATTGCCGTCGGCAACCAACTCTTTTCCGGTAGTGTATTAGCATCATACTCCCTCCATTCCTCAATGTAGTGCCTATAGATTTTTCTGAAAGTCAAACTTTGCCAACTTTGACCAAGTGTATAGAGAAAACTATCTACATCTATAATACCAAACATGTACATTCTGAAAATATAACTCATGATGTATCCAATGATGTGTATTTGGTATTCTAGATGTGCCAATTTTTCTCTATGAATATGGTCAAAGCTTGTAATGTTTGACTTTTGGAAAAATCTATAGGCACTACATTATGGAATGGAGGGAGTAGAACTCATTGTGCCGTCTGTCCTAAAACGTTGGCGGATCTGGATATCCATGCTTTTCTTAGAATGAAAATGATATACATATGTCCATGTTCGATGAATCTAGTATTCTAGTCTAATGTGTTATTCGATGTACTGCCATCATTTATGGATTATACACACATTTTTCTTATGAAATTACATTGGGAGGGAATTTTTTATATTCAATCATTTAAGAATTTATTAAGACCTAATAACTGAAGCCTCTCCCAAAGCTTAGGTGCTTCACTCGTAGCGCTAGCTCTTTCCACCTCAACCATTAGCATTTGCATTTCCTCTGACAACCGATTAACCCTAACCAGGGCAACTATCTTCCTATCGGTAGCCTCAAACATGACCCCACCGCACCCTACCTCTTCCTTCCTCCTCACCGCGAACCCCTCGTCGCGCCCAATCTCCTCAGCCTTATCCAGCACCGACCCAATGTCCACGCCTACCACAGCAAATCGAACCCGTTCCGGCAGAGGCCCGATCAACCCGCTCAGGTCGCATCCCGACGCGAACGCGATTATGTCGAACGCGTTCAGCTCCCGCACTTGCTCCATTTCCGCCTCCCATTTCATCACTTCCGGCCTAGGATCAGAGGAACCAGCTCGGACTCGGATGATGTTGCCGAACGACGACGTCCCATCTTGTTGTAGCCAAGGGTGCTCCATGATCTCACCTATCTTGATGCGCGTGTGGGCGTCTGGGTCCAGCATCCGGCCGACGAGGCCCCGAAGCTCCGGCGAGAACCACCTGGGGCACCGGAATCTGCCGGAGAAGATCTTGCGGTACATGCCCATGAGGTTGCCGTCGTTGAACGGCAGGTAGCCGGCCGTGAGCGAGAAGAGCGCCACGCCCGAGGACCACACGTCGACTTTGCCGGCGTCGTACCGCTTCTTGTAGAGGATCTCCGGCGCGACGTAGGCCGGGGACCCGCAGCGCGAGGCCGTCGGCGCCGAGATGCCGGTCGGCGAGGGCGCACAACCCGAAGTCCGTGAGCTTCAGGTCGCCGTGCTCGTCGAGCAGGAGGTTCTCCGGCTTCACGTCGCGGTGGAACACGCCACGGGAGTGCACGTGCGCCAGCGCGGAGACGAGCTGGACGAACAGCCGGCGCGCCGTGGGCTCGTCGAAACGGCCCCGTTCGTCCATCGCGGACAGCAGGCTGCCGCCACGCGCGAGCTCGAGCACGAGGTAGACGGTGGAGCGGGATGCCAGGACGTCGAGGAGGCGCATGACGTGCGGGTGGCCCTGCACGCGGCGGAGCGCGGCGAGCTCCCGCTCCACGGACCGGCGCGCCGCGGCGGCCATCTCGGGAGAGCACGGGTGGTGCGGCTTCCGGACGGCCTTGACCGCGACGGAGACGCCGGTTCGGATGTCGCGCGCGCGGTAGACTTTGGACGACCCACCCCGGCCGAGGACACGGCCGAGCTCGTACCGACCCTGCAGGACCTTCGAGTAGCTGTCCGCAGCGGCCGGTGGATCTTCCGGCCCCATGGCCGGCGAGATGCTAGGTGCGTGTTCTTTGTTTGTCTTCTTTTTTTAGAGTTTGTTGCCTATGGTTTTGTGCTGGTAGGAGGGACGACTCTGCTGCCCTTTTATACAAGAGCTAGTTTCGCTGGACTTCCTTTATTTCGAGAAAAAGGTTTTAGGATAAATGAAGAGAAAAGATACCTAAATCTTTCAGTAAATACTCCCTCCTTACACGAATATTACCTCCGTCCCAAATTATTTTTCTAGATACGGATGTATTTAACACTAAAACATGTCTAGATACATCTGTATTTAGACAAATCTAAGACAAATAATTTGGGGCGGAGGGAGTACAAGATGTTCTAAATTTTTTGTGAATCGGATGTATATAGACACGTTTTAGTGTTCACTCATTTCAATCCGTATGTAGTCCATGTTAAAATATTGAAAACATCTTATATTTGTGAACAGGGGGAGTACTATATAGTCGACTTGATCGCAAAAAGGAATTTAGTTTGACTACCAATATAGAGAACTAACAGACTTCAATAACATTCAGGTTCATACTAATCATCTGGAAATGTTTTTTCATATAGTGTATAATTATTTTAACTTGGACCAGTCTATTTTATAGAAGCAGCCAGAGTGTCACTTTGAATACTATCTCAACATTCAGACCAGTATGATGAGAGGGTAGTAGGGTACCTGTAATGATTGGAGTTGGTTCGGTAATAAGCTAAACTAAAAGGTTGGAGGCAAGATCATTCCCCCAAAAGAAAATTGTTGGAAGTATGATCAGGAGGAGCTCACGATTAAAAAAAACAGACTTCGCTATTACACTGAAGTTTGTGTAAGAAATTGGTGACACCTGATTTCAGGTCAGGTACGAACAGTACAATTTCGGCCAATTTTGGTTAACTTTCAACCAAATTCAAACGAACATTAACTCCAACTTCTTAGCTGAACTGACAACTAAAATGAACAATTTTTGTTGGTAATTTCTTACTAGCTCCCTTCTCAAGTAGATGTCATTTTAGTTGATATAGAAAATACTTTGTTATGATTATATTTCTCCCCACTTTTTCTTACCAAAAAGAAGCTAATGTTCATATCAAATTTTAAAGGAGCAAATAAAAGAGAAAACGACGTAGTATAAGAAAACGTGAACCCTTTGAACAACTGGCATAAGTTCACTGCCGTATCAGCTTTCTGTGAACAGCTTTCCTTAAAGTACCGTCTAGAGCTCTAAATCATATGATGTTGACTTCTTATCTTAATTACTAGACGAAGAAGAAGAAGATTAGGACCACAATTAATCTATTTGAGTGATTACCTCATTGGAATCTTGACACGTTCTTTCCTATAGCTTTTGGTCAATGTTAGTGTGGTTTATTGGGTATTACCATGCCACGCGTCACCTATCTTTTCAAACATGAATGAAGCCAAAGAACTCCCGCAAAAAAGAGAGAGAATGAAGCCAAAGATCAACACCAGATAATAACCCCATACATGTTAAATAAATCGGTGGGCTATCTATTTGAATCAAGTACTGTATTTTATATGAATGATTTGTGAATAATAAGATCAGTTTGCACCTTAAGTTGTTTGATCTGTTGAAGGTGATGGAATAATTGTTAAGTATCATTATTGGTGTTTGGTCCACTAGGAGATTCCATCGCAGATGCACAACAGATGCTTGAAGTGACATCACGACAGCTAATATAACTCGGTTAAATAGCCTCTGTTGGACACGTTAGCTTGTCACTACAAGAATTTTTCAAAAGGAGAAAAATCTTCCAAAACGCACGCAGACATATACTCTTGGTGCGCATGAACTGGGGTGACTTGTGTGGCTCGAATGAAATCACTATCTAACATATTTATTTTGTAACTATACTAGTTAATTGCCCGTGCGTTGCAACGGGAATATTTTAATAATGGTTAAACACTAATTATGTCTAACATATATATCCTTAGGATTCTCATGCAACAAGCAACATTATCAACTATTTCCGCCTTTCGCCTCCCCTAGCTCTCCGTCTCTTGCCAATGGCACATCTGGCCCGCAATCCCCTTGCAGCTCGCCCACTAACTCTTCAAATTTTGAACAACGTAGGATAGAAACAATGTATAGTACCGTGTAAGGGAAAGAGGGTTTGACTCTTTTCTGTAGGTTGCAATTTTTTATAACACTTTACAGTCTTTATGTTCATGCTCCACATCTTTTGTAAATAGGAACAAAAGCCATCATCTAGGTCACCCATAACGTGAAAAAATCAGAGACTATGTACTGTGCTAAATTTCATCATCCACAATTCAAACAAATTCAACAAATAAGTTTAACATGAAATATAGCTATCAAGTATACCCTCCTTATATTGCTATACAGCTGGATGTTATGTTTCCGGTGCAAATGATATCACAATTGCAGTAGTGGTTTGGAATTATGAGTTACGTGAAGGCCATCTCAACATAAATAGATTATGAGTCAACTTCTTCCTAAGCCGGCTCCTTTCTCCTCGTGCCCTTTGCTCCTTGACCTCCGCCCTATGAAACTTCAATAAGAAGGTACATTTCAGTACAGGAGTAACAAGGTAAATTTTAGTAGAAGATTGAGTATCTTGACAAAGTTTTAGTAGAAATCAAATTTGAGTAGAAGATGTTTTAGTACCTTCTGCTAAAATTTAGCACAGGAGAAATTTGTGTACCTTCAAAGTAGTTTTGGTATGAATAAGTGTACTGGATAATCTACATCCCTGCTAGCCATTATGCCATCTCACCGGTCACACACTCACACACGCACACGCACACGTCGCTGCTGCAGGAGAGCAAATAGTAATCATGAATCAAATCAAGCATGCAAATTAATCCGAACTTGTGCGTGACAAACAATCTCAATACATCATATTTCACACTAACATATTTCAAAATAAC
The DNA here is from genome assembly GCA_039707655.1 of Elymus sibiricus. Taxonomy (NCBI): domain Eukaryota; kingdom Viridiplantae; phylum Streptophyta; class Magnoliopsida; order Poales; family Poaceae; genus Elymus; species Elymus sibiricus. Next base: position 471,146,843 of record CM077666.1, read on the forward strand.
GGAGGTTTCGATGGGCGGGCATGGCGGAGGACATCACAACTTCAACGCCGCACCACCTCAGCATGGGGGACACAGGAGGCGGGTGGGTGTGACGAGCTAAAGGGTATTGCCATTTGAACTCATCACACCATACTCTAACCAGCCAGGGAGTACTACCTGAACAATATCATCATACATATGAAACTAAACCTTTAGTTGTACCAGGTGACTACCCTTGTCATCTCCAGATGCAAGCCTCTCTTCCTATCCTCTTCTCCAAGCATGCACTGAAAACTGTAGAAAAATGCAGAACAATGTACATGTTAACTGGAATAGTGGAACTCAAACCAACCTTCAGTACAGAGATTTTGTTTGAACTGTGGCGGACTCTGTACATGGTCCAGATTAGCTCATAATGAACACTAAAATATTAGGTTTACCTCTCCAATTTCTGCTTGCTGCACCTTTTGTGCTTATGAAGAGGAGCCTCAAGTGTTGCTGATGACACCAAGAGTTTTGATCGCAACCCATCTCAAAGAACAGGGCAAAGAGATCAAACAACTCATCCAATCGACATAAACTACATCTCGAACCTTGAGTGCAGCTCCACTTTCCGAAAATCACTGACCAGTTCACAAGGACATCTCCAGGCTTGAACAAGCTGAAAAATACAAGCATATAATAAGTTTAACTATGCTCAATAGTAAAAATACAAGCATCTAATAAGCAATCACCAGATAACTTACTTCTCGCCAAGCAGATTTGAAGCATGAAATTTCTTCCCTCATGGACGTGCCATGGAGAAGAGTAAATTTATTAAACACTCGTACCTAAATGAAATAGGAATTTGAGCAACAAAATGGGCATGGAGAAAAATATCTCAACGACTGCGAACAATTGATCAGAAGGCATGACTTACAGTGGATAGACTGAGGTCTCGGCCGTGCATGGATTCTGCCCAGTAAAATGGCAGCAACACGCCAAGAACAACGACAGTCAAGGATCACATCTGGCCATACAGTGGTCCATACTCCCTGAAATCCTAGAAGAACAACAAACCGTGAAAAGTTGAAGAGTAAATAACATATCAAAAGAGTTCACAAATAGAAAGGAGAAAATTCGATATCTGTACAAAAACAAAAATAGGTCTCTGTATCATAAACTCTGTACATCCAAATCGCTAGGAAGATCCTCTGCTCGACTAATACTGCAAGGACATCCAGCATGTTGCATCTCTTACTTTTAAACACATGAACAAATCAACATGTATGCACTGAATAAAAATATCCTCATGAAACAAACCAAAGGGGGATGAAAAATGGATCCGAGACTTGAGGAGAGAAGAAATATCATACTGATGTACAATCCCAATAACCTAAACCTGAAAAAAGAGAATAGAACCATGTATGTGTACTTGTACCCTTTCTGAAATCATTAAATACACCATAACTATTTTAACTTTATTCATTTAGCAATTAGGACACCATAACTTTTTTATGAAATGAAGATGCCCATACATAGAAGTAATTAATTACCTATAAACATCAAAAGTTAACTAAACAGTAGGTTATTTAAGTCGTACATGGACCAAATCAATTTTGTGACCGGTTTTAAGGTTGCAATTGAACACTTGCAGACATAGACGACTCAAATCAACCTTGACTAATCAATCAACAATCGATTCCAACATACGGAGAAGAATCTAACTTTCTTGTGAGGCTTCATCTAGGAACAATATCATTCCCAATCAATGAAGAAACATGTCACACCACTTACATGGGGCCGAAGAGGTTCTGGCGGAGGTGCCGAAGACATGCGAAGGCGGCCCCGGAGGTGCTCGGATCTGGCTGATGCGAGGGTCCATAGCGCGATAGGGAAGGCAGGGGCTCAGGGGCGGCGCCGTATAGCCGATGGTGGGGGCGGCGAGTAGCGACGAGCAGCAATTGCCAGAGATGGGCTGGCCGACAAGGTGGAGATGGTGGCTGCTTGGGCCTCCAACGGTGGCTGGTCTGACCGGCGCGGCTGCGCGGTTGTGCCCCTGATCGGCGTAGGGAGGGTAGCGGAGGAGGTCGTCGGGCGGCGTACAGGGGCAGCAGCGGCCGGTGGAGGACCACGGGTGGACGAGCGCGGCGGCGAGGTGGTGCCGAGGATGGCGTGCGACGGTCGAGGAGCTGAGGGGCGGGGTGGGGATGAAGCCGGCGCTAACCCTATACCGAGCCAGTACGAGGTTGAGGGATGTGCGTGCGTTTGTGTGTCGATGAGAGAGATGTGGGCTTTGCGGGGTTTGGCCCATGCGCGCCTACGCGGGATGAGCGACGATGGACGAAGATTGCGAGCGACGTAAGATGGAAAACGGAACGTTCCGTTTCTTTTAGGTAGTAGAGATTATGAAGTACGCCAGATGATTGAATCAGCAATATTTTTGTGGGAAGTTCAGGTGGTAAATATAATTAAAATTGATCAAACTTAGTACTTCTATTTTACACTACTACAACATTATGTGCCTTAGGCTATGTCTTAAACTCAAGCTGATGCTTGCAGTTGAAGGAAAGAAAAGAATGTACTATATGATTGTATAGTTCACTTGATTAAGTCTTTTTAGTGGAACAATCACATTTTAAATGTCTTTCCGTATACATGGTTGGCGCTCTTTTCATTAGTTGGTGATAGGCACTCCTGAGGCGGAAGTTCCCTCCAATTATCTTACTCCCTCCGTTCCTAAATACTCCCTCCGTCCCATAATATAAGAGCGTTTTTGACACTACACAGTGTCAAAAACGCTCTTATATTATGGGACGGAGGGAGTATAAGTATTTGTGGAGATTTCACTATGGACTACATACGAAGCAAAATGAGTGAATCTACACTCTAAAATGCATCTATATACATCCGTATGTGGTCTATAGTGGAATATCTACAAAGACTTATATTTAGGAACGGAGGGAGTAAAAGACATTTTGAAACAAGAGGAAACCCTTCCGATTTCTGTTATCAGGAACCAGTGGAGGTGGGCAATCCTGACAAGTGATAAGATATACAGTATATCATAAATTGATCAGTACAATAATAACTTGTCGTTCTTATCATGAGGGGTCTGGCCGTGTGGGGCATTGCTGACTATCATACCAGCAGCATGAAAGGACAGGTATGGCTGGAAAGCAAAACAAGCAACATTATTTGATGCGTGAAAAAGACTGCTGTACATTTCCATCCAACCAAACATCAACATAATTGAGACAATTATTGGTGGGTTTTTGCAATTATACATTGTCAAATGGTGATACACATGTCGCCTTTTCAATCATTTTTGAAAAAAAGATAATTTTTTTTTTGAGGCAATGTCTAGGATTAACTGGGTCGTCCCGCAGGTCATTTGCGTCCCGGCCTGGCCTGCTTGGGGCACCATTACCTGGGCCGCTGCTCTGTGTGCGAGTTACACGCCGTCTATGTAATCGGACCATAGAGATCGAAGACCCACATGACCCAGTCGAATGTGCGCAACCTTTGGCCTAATTCTACGTTCACAGCCTGCTCGTTCCCATTATCTTTTGTCCGACCATATCTCTGAGGTGAAAGCTAAGAGGAGTAAACACATGTGTTGAAAGTTTTTGTTTTGAGCGTCCGTGAGTTGACAATAGTGCAAGTGTGCAACACGTTCGTTGCAAGCCCATCCTAATGCATGATTTGATCTGTCTATCATTCTGTTTCATGTTTATCTATCCCACTAGTAAAAATGCACGTGCAACGCACGTCTTGACATATATAAATGTTAATGACCACTATAAATGTTAATAACTACTCCCTCTATCTTAAAATGTAGAACATTTTTTGGTCTCAATCTAGACCAAAAAATGACTTATATTTTGAGACAGTGGAGGTACTATATTATTTGATGTACTTTTTCACTAAAATTTTCAATATTTGTTAACTACAATAACAATCGAGCACACTGTATTAAAGCAGTATATATCCCACGCACTAAAATATTAGAAATATCTTTCAACAAATTTGTTTGAAACAAATGCTCCAATAAATATTTTCAGGCATTGTTTAGATCATACATAGTGTTGCGGAAACCCCACCAGTGCAATGTTCAAATCATCATATATCATCTAGTCCAACACATGGATAAAATCGGGCTGTCCATTTGTAGCAGCAAGGTGGACCACCAGTTCCTGTACATGCTTAGGCTTCTTTAGATCCAGATTCAATCAAAAAGAGAAGTCTTCCACTGTACATGTAATAGTGCAGAGTGTCAAAAGTTTAGAAATGGGGATAACAATCATAATCAGAAGAAACTTAAAAGAAGAGAATCAGATTGTTTTGTTTTGCACATTGGTAACATTTATTTGGGATTAATTTAGCACCAGAGAAATTGCTTTAACATGATGGGTGGACATTACTCTAAACATATAAAATCAAGAGGCAGCAAGAGTGCAATCCAAATATCTTTAGAATATGTCAGTGAAAATTGCAACTACCTATAACCGATTTATAAAACATGTCAATAAAAATTGCAAGGCTTGCAAAATATCCTGTATAAGCAGTGTAATCTTTCGTTTCATGACCAGAAAATAAGACTGTCATATGATGGGATTAAGGTAATAAAAGGCGTCAAATACTTTGATAACAACATGGCACGACAAATACTCTGATAACAACATAGCACGATGTAGAACTGCATACCTGGTTGGCTGTTCGATCATTTTTAATGCAGTATCAGTGTGCTCCAACCAAATAAATTGTTATTAAGCTCTGGAAAGACACCTCTTGTGTAACACTCAAGAGAATAAACTAAGTCAAAAATAACAGATAAAACTAATAATGTGATAAAAATAAAGCAATTCTTCGAAAAAATGTGTACTAAATCTTGTGATGCCACTCAAATTGTATTTTCAAAACCCCATTGTGGTCATGTTGTTGCATAGAGTAACACGCGCTGGATCCCTCACAAGCCTATATGGCAGGAGACCTTGGCGAGCGTGTACCCCCGCAACGCCATCCGCGGCCTGGTGACTAAGACAAAGAATTCGTTCCATAAGTATAGCTAGCAGTTACTGTGTGGTGGGTATGTGATTGATTCGCCACCCTGTCCGCTGTTGAGGCTATCTCGACCTGATAGGGGGGGCTGGCCTAGCTGTGTTAGTGAAAACTAAAGTGACTTATGAATTTCAGGTTCAGACAAATAGGCAGTGCCCAACTGGCCAGACGTTCGAACCTCTCCAGTTGCAAATTGCAGCGCACAAACCAGCATGATTCAAGGATAGGTTTTCAATTGTCAGACTTTTTCATCGTTAAAAAATCTAGTCTATGTGAACAATGCTGAATATAAGGTAATCCTGGTCCCCTTCTGAAGTGAGTTAACTTCTAAAAAATCAAGACAAAGAGGTTGGCTATTAATTTGCAGCAACGATGGTGCAGAAAAATTTACCAAATTAAATATTGTGTAAACTGATTAGGCATGTAGGCAGAAAAAAGTGAACTGCTTCAATGTTAGTGTGGTTTATTGGGTATTACCATGCCACGCGTCACCTATCTTTTCAAACATGAATGAAGCCAAAGAACTCCCGCAAAAAAGAGAGAGAATGAAGCCAAAGACCAACACCAGATAATAACCTCATACATGTTAAATAAATCGGTGGGCTATCTATTTGAATCAAGTAATGTATTTTATATGAATGATTTGTGAACAATAAGATCAGTTTGCACCTTGTTTGATCAGTTGATGGCGATGGAATAATTGTTAAGTATCATTATTGGTGTTTGGTCCACTACGAGATTCCGTCGCAGATGCACAACAGATGCTTAAAGTGACATCACGACAGCTATTATAACTCGGTTGTTAAATAGACTGTTGGACACGTTAGCTCGTCACTACAAGAATTTTTCAAACAAAAAATTCCAAAACACACGCGAAATATACTTGGTGCACATGAACTGAGGTGACTTGTGTGGCTCAAATGAAATCACCATCGAACATATTTATTTAGTAACTATATTATGAAGTGTGTCAGATGATTAAATCAACAATATTTTTTTGGAAGTTCAGGTGGTAAATATAATTAAAATGGATCAAACATAGTACTTCTATTTTGCACTACTTCAACATTATGAGCCTTAGGCTATGTCTTAAACGGAAGCTGATACTTGCAGCTGAAGGAAAGGAAACAATATATGATTATATAGTTCACTTTATTAAGTCTTTTTAGTAGAACAAACAGATTTTGAATTTCTTTCCGTATACATGATTGGCGCTCTCTTTTTTTCTTTTTTGATGATAGGCACTCATGAGGCGGAAGTTCCCTCCAATTATCTTAAAAGACATTTTGAAACAAGAGGAAACCCTTCCGATTTCTGTTATCAGGAACCAGTGGAGGTGGTCCTGACAAGTGATAAGATATACAGTATATCATAAATCGATCAGTACAATAATAACTTGTCGTTCTTACCATGAGGGGTCCGGCCGTGTGGGGCATTGCTGACTGTCATACAAACACAGCTTGAAAGGACAGGTATGGCTGGAAAGCAAAACAAGCAACATTATTTGAAGCGTGAAAAAGACTTTTGTTGTTTCCATCCAACCAAACATCAACATAATTGAGACAATTATTGGTGGGTATTTGCAACTATATACTGGCAAATGGTGATACACATGTCGCCTTTTCAAATCTTTCTCATTGGTCAAATCAAATTATACAGTCAATAATTTAAGTTGTAGAAAATGGCATGGGACTGCTCGCGAGCTTGTCTGCTCGTATATTTTGTAATTTTAGCGAATCATTGTCATGAATCAGCCGATATATGACTAGAAATGCGAATAGTAATAAGCCTCATGCTGTGCACTGATCGTGTCTGTTTTTGGAAGCTAGCATATATATTGAAGCTGTTTTTCTTGAGGCATGCAGATGGTTTGTCGATTTCAGAGTACTGTTCAGGCGTAAGGATTTAGGTTGCTGTCCACACGTTATTTCTTCGGGAAACCAAAAAACTTAAGTGATTCGATCAAAGTATTTTAGCAACATCTGATAAAATAGTAATGTCTTACTTCACGTCATTCTGTTTTTAGCATTGGGCCAAATAGAAATGTGGTAGAGTATATAGCGTAAAACTATCATTTTTGGGGGTAGGGTTCCAGAAAAAACTACTCCCTCCGTTCCAAAATATAGTGTGTCCTCGATTTCCGCGCTTCAACTTTGACCATAAATTTAACCAACGAGACCGACTGCGGCGGGAGCACAAATTATACCAGTGGATTTGTATTCAAAAGAAGTTTTCAATTATATAATTTTTGCTCCCGCCGCAGTCGGTCTCGCTGGTTAAATTTATGGTCAAAGTTGAACCTCGGGAAGCGAGGGCGCACTATATTTTGGAACGGAGGGAGTACCTGTTTTTTAAAATTCTTAAAATACTACCACAAAATTGGTTTGCTGTTTCAGAAAACTTTACTGACTGAAAGTTTACGTTTTAACTAGGGTTATGACAGGGAGGGCCCAGATACAGGCGCCACATCAGCGGGAGGCAGACGGTGCGCTGTTAACGACTGTCACCCCGCGTGGGTCATAAGGGTCTGAGCACTCTCTCTCTCTCTCTCTCTCTCTCTCTCTCTCTCTCTCTCTCTCTCTCTCTCTCTCTCTCTCTCAGTTAGTCTCCCTCACTTGCTCACTCTCCTCTCTCCCGCGCTCAGCTCGACCCCGCAGACCACCCCACTGCTCGTCGCCGGCGACCATGCTGTCATGGAAGGACAGGGAGGAGAGCACGGACAACGACTTCAACATTGCAAGCAGCATGGACATGGAGATGTGGGTAAGTATCTTCCGCGCCTAGGGTTAGGGTTCTTCGATTTGAGCTTTGTTTCGCAACGATTTGAAGGCTTCTTTGGCTTATGTTGGTGCTAATGGATCTAGGAGACCCCTGAAACCATTCGTGAGTCACTGTACTATGGTGCTGTTGTGGATGAGGCGTCCAAGTGCATGTTGCACCAGATGAGGCCTAACAAATGTGTTGCCTTTGATGGAATTGACATTGGAAGGATATTCCTTGGCTGCTCTCTGCAGGTGAGTTAGCAGTAGATGAAGCTTTTATGCAATTTAATTTTCACATGTAGCTATGTTCGTTCATCACTGTCATTGTCATTGTACCTTTTAAAATGTAGTGCAGAATTTACACTGTTTTGGTGGTGCTTAATTGGTCACTATTCACTACTTAGCTAGCACTGTACAGTGACAACGGTAAGTCAATGTAGTGGGTTGAGTAGTGCAATGGGTTGATGAGCCTTGGCCTGTCATATTACATAAGTGTTTGTCAAAGTTATGGAAAATGTTTCATGAGAAAAACCATTGCAAGGTGATAGACAAGCATGCTAATGAGAGAGAGAGCTAGCCAAGGTGAAGAAGGAGAATGAGAAGCTTGGCAATCAGTATGTGATTAGTCCCTTTAGTGATCCTGTAAAGGAGAAAATATCAAAACGGGAGAGAGGAAGGGGAGAGAGAGGGGTTGTATTTAAATTTGCACGAAGGACAATCGAATGAAAGAACCATACATTTTTATTAAGTGGGAGAGATAAGACATATGAATTATACCAACCCAAAATAAGCATCCTTCATTGTATACTTTACGATTTTTCATGTGTCTTCTTTGGTTTTGATTTTTTTAACTTTTAAAGTTTATTTATTATTTTGCTCAAAATATATTAATTTGTACTTTTATGTGTCACTTTCTTATTTTTGAACATTTTCTGCACCCATCGCTCGTCCCGGTCCTTCTGGATCGCGGGAGCTATCTGTCTCGTGTAGCAAGATGGTACCTCCCCTCGCCTGAAACGTGGCGCGACCGAGCCGGCCCATCACTGTAGCAGTGCGTTCATTTTTTCTCTGTGTTTTTGTTCAATTTTTTTACTGTTTGGGCTGGTTTTTTCTGTGTTTTTATTGGTTTTCGCTGTTTGGGGTCGGGTTTTTTTGTTTTTATATTTTTCTTTTCTCTTTGAATTTCTTCACCGGTTTTCTTCCCTTTTCCTTTTCTTCTTCATTATACCTAGGTTTTTTTTGTTTTTCACCGGTTTTTTCTTTTTCTTTTCTTCTTCTTTATATGTTGGTTTTTTTGTTTCTTTTTCGTTTTCTTTGCCTTTCTTTTTGTTTCCTTGTTCGTTTTCTCTGGTTTTTTCTTTGTGTTTCTCAAGTTTTCCTTGTGTTTTTCTTTTTTTTCATCGGTTTCTTGGTTTTTCTTTGTTTCTTTCTCGGATTTCACTTTTTACCAAATACAAGATGTACATATTTTTCTTAAATATATAAGTTGTTTTCCGAATACATGGTCAACATTTTTTTAATACATGGTGAACATTTTTCAATGGAAATAAACATTTTTTCACACACAATATACATTTTTTGTATACATCAGGAATATTTTTATATACATGTTTAACATTCTTTAAATATAGAATTAACTTTTCAAAATTCTTTTTTTATGTCTACCATTATTCAATGTACATTGTACATTTTTTATACACGTTTAACATTTTTTAAATACATCATTCTTATTTTTTTCATACACATTGTATATTTTTTGTATACATTTTTCATATACATGAGAAACATTTTTTCTACACAGATTTAACATTTTCACATGCTTAATTAACATTTTTTAAATACATGATCAATATTTTTTCATACAGATTATATATTTTTTGTATACATTTTTCGTTTGCATGAGAAACATTTTTCTACGAAGATTTAACATTTTTCAAAAAAAAAACCGTTGGAAAAAAAGGAAAAAGGAAAAATCCAGTAAAAACCAAGAATAAAACGAAGAAAAACCGTGAAAAAAGGAAACAAAAAAACCGTAAGAAAAACGGAAAAAGGAAAAAAAAACAGAGAAGAACGCAACGTACGCTGTTATCATTGAACGAGCGAGCACGCGAGAGCGAAGGAGCGAGAATGCGCGAGCTAGGGAGAGACATGAACGGGCTGGCTCAGTACTGTACACAGTCGAAAAAGCTTCAACGAGAGCTATCCGCCTGTGCGGAGGGCATTGCCCTTGCCCAGGAATGGAGTCCAAAGCCTTTTATCGTCGAAACTGATTCAGAGGTTGCAGCGAATGCGATCAAGGAAATGGAAGTTGATCGCTCGCCAAATGCTGGGATCATCGGTGCGATAAAATGTCTCCTTCAGTAGAACAGAAACTTTACCATCTCGACCATACGTAGCTCGTGCAACGGTGTGGCTCATGGTCTTGCTCAACTTGGTTTTCACAACAAGCGCACTGCGGTGTGGCTTAGATCGGTTCCCTCTGAGATTGGTTTGCTATATTCAAATGATTGTAACCACTGGTTAAGCAATGAAATCTCTTTTCTCTCGCAAAAAAAAAAAGCGTCAGCGAGACAGAAGATAGCCTTGCTATAAGCAAGACATACTGTTTGCGAGGCTGCCCTACGTTGCAGTAAGCGAGACATAGGGTATAGAATCGTGGAAATGACACCACTCTGTTTGTGCTTGGGCCTCATACATAACTCTGATTCTCTGAAGTTCATAAGGGGCCAAAAGCCCATATGGCGGAGAGTTAGGGCCACAATGCTCGTGAAATTTATCTCTAGAAAAACATTGAGTGGTCGTCAGTTCATCGCCGTGTGCGGCGACTATATCTCGCCTTAAGCGAGATGAAAGGATCACTCACTGAAGGGTCACACTAATTGGGCCGGCCCATTCACGCACACGCAAAGGAAAAAAGCTAACAGAAAATGGAGCGCGTGGGGTTTTGAACCCTGGTCTCCTGGTTCAGTGCCGCAACGTATCTTCCATTCGTGATACGGCAGTAGGGTTGGGCGACTTAATTCCAAACAACTCAGGGTTTCCACTGTTTATTGTACGTTTTTCCTAGGTTTTTTTCATTTGTTTCTCCATCGGTTTTTCTCCGTTTTCATTGGGTTTTTTCTTCTCTTTTTTTCTGTGGTTTTCTTTATTTCTTTCTCGGTTTTCATTAGTTTTTTTTTCTTTGGTTTTGTTTATTTCTTTCTCATTTCTCATCAGGTTTATTGTTTCTTTTGTTTTTTGATTGGTTTTCTTATTTATTCTCCTTTTTTTTGTTTTAGTTTTTCTTTTGTTGTTTCTTATGTTTCTTTTGGTTTTCACTCTACATTTTTCGTATATGTCAAGAACATATTTCTAATACACGTTTAATATTTTTAATACAAATTTAACATTTTTTTAATACATGGTCAACATTTGTTCTATACACATTTTCAACATTTTTCAAATGCTTGATTAACATTTTTCAAATAAAAGTTTAACATTTTTTTAATACGTGGTCAACATTTTTCCTATACACCCTTTTAAATTATTTCAAATGCATGATTAACATTTTTCAAATACAAGATTAACATTTTCTAATACATGGTCAACATTTTCTCTATGCACATTTAACATTTTTTTCGAATGCTTAATTAATATGGCATATTAACATTTTTTGAACATATGGTCAACATTTTTTATATACACATTTAACATTTTCCAAATGCTTGAGTAGCATTTTGGAAATACTTGTTCAACATTTTTTCAAATGGTTGATTAACATTTTTTATATGCATGATTAAAAAATATCATCATTTTTTTAATAAATGGCAACATTTTTTCTATAGACATTTAGCATTTTTTAAATGCTTGATCAACATTTTTTAAATAATTATTCAACATTTTTTCAAATGCTTGATTAACATTTTTATATACAGGATAAAAAATTCATCATTTTTTAATACGTGATCAACATTTTTGCTATACACATTTAACATTTTTCAAATGCTTGATCAACATTTCAAATACTTGTTTAAAAAAATTCAAATGCTTGATTAACATTTTTTAAATACATGATCAAATTTTTTATATACACTTTTCGTATACGTGATAAACATTTACTCTATATACACATTCAACATTTTTCAAATGCTTGCTCAACATTTTTTAAATGTTTTTTATGAAGTGTTTTTTGTAATATATTTAGAATTTTTAAAGTATAAACAAAAGTAAAGAAAATAAAGCAAAAAACGAAAAAAGAAAATGTAAAAAAAAACAGGAAAAGGAGGCTGTGGCCTCCCGCGATCCTGGGCCGGCCCATCTCGGTCTCCCGGTGGTCGCTGGCTTGGGCCGGTGGCCGTGGGCGTCCGCTGACTCGTCGTCAATACCAACTAGCCAACCACCACTGTCCCAGCAGCAGCTACGATTTGCCGGGACCATACCGGTAAGTTCTTGGGGTCTTCGACGATGGTTTTTGATCTTATTACAGACCCTCCTACTTTGGAAGCTCTCGCCTGCCGAGAGGCTCAAGCCCTAGCGCTCGATTTATCTTTGAATCGAGTTGTGATTGCTTGTGACTGCAAGTCAGTTGTTGAGGAGATTGAGAAAGGCTCGGATGGAAGGTATGGAATGATTATTAAGGAGATTGTTTCCAGGGTAGCAGAATTTGTGAGCTGTAAGTTTGTTTTTGAAGGTCGATCTATGAACGCTGAAGCTCACAATGTAGCAAAATTTTCTACTTCTTTAGAGGTGGGTCGCCATTTGTGGCTGGGACTGGGAACACCCCACGACCCTTTTGTAATTCCTGTAAACCTGAACCTTGAGTAATAAAGTTGGTTTACCACTCAAAAAAAAAAAAAAACCACCACTGTCCCACGACAAGCGACGCTTCCGCGCAGCGAGGTTCCCCCTGTCGCACTCTCCAATCTGAATGCCTAGCAACTACTCTAGCAACGATTTTTCTTTCCCTTGCGCGTGTAGCGATGACCGATGTGTCAGGTCTCCTGCCTCCCGTTTGCTAATCATGCCTGGTGTAAACGAGAAAGTCTATGCTGTTTCTATCCACTAGGTGTTACTCTTCCAGTTTTCCACTCTACCTCCAATTTCTACTCTTCCACATACCCTCAGTTCGTTCCTTGCTGGAAGATGACGAAGGCCTTTAGGGGCAAGTCCTCCACTCCAATTTTCATCCTCCTGTTCCTGAGCTCACTCTGCAAATCTGATGACCAGGTTACACAAGCAAACCCGCTCTCTGCCGGCAACACGCTCGTCTCCAAAGGCGGCGACTTTGCGCTTGGCTTCTTCTCCCCGGACAGCTCCAACACGAGCTGGTACCTTGGCATATGGTACCACAGCATGCCCGGCCGCACCGTCGTATGGACGGCCAACCGCGATAACCCAATCGCCACTCCTTCGTCCCCGATGCTCGCCATCACCAACAGTTCCGACCTGGTGTTGTCTGATTCCCAAGGTCGCACTCCTTGGGTGGTGAAGAGCAACATCACAGGCACGGGAGTTGCTGCGGTGCTGCTGGACACGGGGAACTTTGTCCTCCAGTCTCCAGACGGCACATCCATATGGCAGAGTTTTGATCACCCGACGGACACAATCCTCCCAGGTAGGATGATGTTGAGCAAGAAGGGCCATGTCGTTTGGCGCCTTGTTGCTTCTAAGGGCCTCAGTGACCTATCAACTGGAGTCTTTTCTATGAGCCTTGACCCTAGCTCCAACCTTGAGTTAGTCATTTGGAATGGGACTAGGCCCTATCGCTGCATCCTGCTCATCGATGTGTCGGGGATTGGCACCGTATACAAGACCACTGTCTTGTCTGAAGCCATTATCAGCGCAGGAGATGTGATCTATTATGATCTTAGTGTCTCTGGTGGCTCACAGTATGCACATATTACGCTCGACTACATGGGTGCATTGACTCTGAGTTTCAACAACCAATCGTCATGGACTACCATTGCCTCGCCCGCTGGCTGCGATCTCTATGCTTCATGTGGCCCATTCGGCTATTGTGATCAGATGGGGGCTGTCCTGACATGCCGGTGCCTCGATGGGTTTGAGCCCTCTGGTCTTAACTTTTCGAGCGGATGTAGAAGAGCTGAGGCGCTGAAATGCAGCAAGCGAAGTCATTTCGTGACCTTACCTAGGATGAAGATCCCCGACAATTTTTTATGTGTCAGGAATAGAAGCTTTAGCGAGTGCACAACTGAGTGCAGCAACAATTGCTCATGTATAGCATATGCTTATGCCAACTTGAGCACTAATGATGATATGGCCGACCAGTCAAAATGCTTGGTTTGGACAGGGGAGCTTATCGACACGGAAAAGTACATCCCCTTTGGTGTGAACATGTACCTCCGACTTGCCGACTCTCCTGGTATGCGCCAACAATTCTATATGAACATAATGCAATATTAGACCTCATTTTACCATAACCCTAGCAATAACTCTAGAGGGATTACAGGTAGCACGTTTATTCGATCCTGTAAATTATTTTTGCTTAAAAAAGTGTGATGTGCTAAATTTATTCAGCACTCATTTGAAGTTCAAAAGAATAGCAAATTGGTAAAGATTGTACTCCCAACCATGGCAAGCATGTTGTTACTTGCAAGCATAGCCCTTGTCAGGATATGGAAATGCAAAGGTAGATTAAAGAATCGGCCTTGTTTTCAAAATTCTACTTCATTTTAAGAGTGTTAATAGCAAAGTATTGATTTAGCAAGCACACGGCGGAAGAAGCAAATCAACAGTGGATTGATGCTACGATACCTTAGCTCGTCCAATGAAACTGGCTGTGAACATGTGGAGTTTCCATTTGCTAGCTTTGAAGATATTGCCACTGCCACGGATAATTTCTCTGACTCTAACCAAATTGGAAGTGGAGGTTTCGGCAAAGTTTACAAGGTAATGACAAATTTTACATCGACGGTTATAGTAGACTTGCTTTATAAAAAATTATTGTGGAAACAACTACTTCCATTGTTTAACAATTCAGGATGATGCGAACATGTAGGGAATGCTGCATGGTGACAATGAAGTTGCTATCAAAAGGCTTAGTAAGGGTTCTAGGCAAGGGATAGAGGAGTTTAAAAATGAAATAGTTCTAATTGCCAAACTGCAACACAGGAATCTTGTTAGACTTCTTGGTTGCTGTATTTATGGAGATGAGAGGTTACTTATCTATGAATACTTACCTAACAAAAGCTTGGACGCATTCCTTTTTGGTAAGTACATGCTTCTGATACATATTACAACTTTTTGATTAACCAAAAAAATATCACTGATCACTAACGATATACTGTACTTCGTTATTATTCCTCTTTGGAGATGATACAAGACAATGTGTGCTAGACTGGCCTACGCGCTTCAAAATAATTAAAGGGGTGGCAAGAGGGCTTCTTTACCTCCACCAAGATTCAAGATTAACTATAATTCACAGAGATCTCAAAGCAAGCAACATCTTGTTGGATTCAGAAATGACTCCCAAAATATCAGATTTTGGGATGCCTAGGATATTTGGTGGAAACCAGCAGCAAGCAAACACTACCCGTGTTGTTGGTACATAGTAAGTAATTAAAAAGCTAGCCATTTGTCAAGATTCTAGCTTTTGTTTTCTAGTTTAGCTCAAATTATGCATTTTGTTGATGTTCAAATATTTGCACAGCGGTTATATGCCACCTGAATATGTGATGGGAGGTGCCTTTTCTGTAAAATCGGACACCTATAGCTTTGGTGTTCTTGTCTTGGAGATTATAAGTGGCCTGAAGATCAGCTCACCGCACCTCCTAATGAACTCTGTCAGCCTGACAGCTTATGTAAGTATACAGAAGCAAACAAAAATTCAGTAGCTCAAACAAAACGTGGTAACTTGATCGTAAGTTGATTCTGTTGGTGCAGGCGTGGAGATTATGGGAGGATGGAAGAGCAGCAGAACTTGTGCATTCTTCAGTTATTGGTATCTGCCCACTGCATGAAGTTCTGCGGTGTATTCATGTCGGTCTGTTGTGTGTTCAAGGTAGTCCGGACGATAGGCCACTCATGTCATCAGTTATGCTCATGCTAGAGACTGAAAGTGCATTGCTTCCCGCACCAAAGCAGCCTGCATATTCCACTGATCCGAATTGTGAACCTGACAAAAACGGAGAAAACATGAAAAATTCAGTGAATGGTGTGAGCATCACAACACTAGAGGGTCGTTAGATATATAGATGTATAGCTTAGAGTACTACTATATATGTGGATAGTAAATTGCTTGGAAGGTGGTTATACTGTGAGCGGAAAGGCTGCTGTCAGCTGAGATGTGATAAGAAATGATGTACTTGAAACGAGGATATTCTGGTTCAGTGTAGTGTATTGTTGCTGTTATCTACAGATGCTCATATGCCTGAAAGAAGAATATATTGGACTGTGCGCTGCAGTACGTCATCATGGACTACATTTTGAAAATCCTTCTGTGATTAATCCTGGTTAGCATCTCTTCATTCGGTATTGTCGAGTGCTGCCCGCATTGTCACGTCACGAGGTATGTCATCTGTTTTTTATGTTATCGTATATATTACAATTGCCAGCAGGCTGGGTGTGGTTTTAGTTCATATATTTAGCAATTGATCTGTGGTAGTATAAGATTCACTGGGGGTATACTTCTCCCTTCTCACCTTGAACAATTTTTTTCAAGGATGCGTCATAGATAGAAAGAGCCAAGAATGGCCATCAAGTCATTACAACGCCACGGCTTACAAAAGCCTGAAAAGGATCCACATGCGGATCACTCGCCGCTATCCAACCTCACTACTCTACATGGCAAAGAGCTAGACTCACGAAGCAGGCCCGCGGCCCTCCAGTCCTGCCCCTCCTCGTCAATCCGCCTGAGCACTGTTTCCGCCGATGGGGGAGCCCCATTGAACACTATGTCGTTCCGGTGTCTCCAGATCGTCCATGCCACCAGAGTGATCACCGTCCAAATCTCTTTTCTGAACTCCTTCTGCGGATTGAGGGCGGTCCACCATTGCACCAAGTTGGCATCGGCCGAAGGCATCCAAGTGGGCTTTCCCCACGCACTGGTGATGCACGACCAAACTTGCCGCGCGAGCACACACCCCAACAGCAAGTGGTCAATGGTCTCCTGGGCTTGATCACAGAAAGGACATGCAGAGGGGTGAGGCAAGTGGCGTCTTTGCAGTCTATCCGCCGTCCAGCATCTGTTCCGTGCCGCAAGCCAAGCAAAGATCTTGCAAGTGGCCGGCGCCCTGGATCTCCAAATCTGTGTAGCTCCGTCCGCCTCAATCCTACCGGCAAAGCACGCCCTGTAGGCAGATTTAGCAGAAAACTGTCCAGAGGCTTCCCAAGCCCAGTGTATCCTATCCTCAGACCTTGAACAATTTGGTTCTGCCAAGACTGGCTCATCGGCCGGTTTTTGTGGCGAGCTGTGATTTCCCTGTCGCCCTCCCATTTCAACACGGACCCGTCGTAACAAACTTTCTTTGCCTTGTAGCATCATCATAGACTTGGAGTCTCCTCTCATGCTATTCTTGGTCTAGGACGACCTAGCTGTCTTTATCCATTACTAGTCTCATTACTTCAAGACTTTGACATCCTTTTACCATTCTTCAAGTGCAATAAGAGTTCAGATTTTCTTTTTCTTTAAAAAAAGGAGGTTAAACCTCCAGCCACGGTCAATCTTATTAATTATTACCCGTATCTACTACTCCCTCCGGTCCTTTTTACTCCGCATATTAGATTTTTCTAAAGTCAAACTTTACTAAGTTTGACCAAATTTATATTAGAAAATATTAACATCTATAATACCTAATAAATAAAATATGAAAATATATTCCAGGATGGATCTAATGATATTGGTGTTGTTATGTGAATGTTAATATTCTTTTGTATAAACTTGGTCAAACTTTGAAGAGTTTGACTTCAGACAAACCTAATATGCAGAGTAAAAAGCACTGGAGGGAGTATCTACTATATAGCTTAGCCCCCACTACTAGATTTCTCTCAACATGTGTGCTTCCACATCACCTCCATTATTTATAACCATCCGACCATCCGATCAAAATATTGTGACAGTAGAAGTCATGCATGTACTCATGAGTTACACTTCTTGCATTAATCTATCCATGCAAACCATACCACCTCATTAAATCATGAATGCCTTTTTTTTCTACGGAATCAAGTCATGCATGCAGTCATAATGTTTTTTTTTTCATTTTTGTGTGTGTGTGGACATGAACAGTATGTGTGTTGGACGCTTGGAGCAAAAGTATATAGTTTGTGCTCCACATTTTATTAAAAGATGTTGTCACGTTATGTTCAATTCAAAATGTTCTCTCTTTTTATACATCATTTTATCACATACTTTGTATGTTTTATTGTTTTTATGTTTTTAAAACGTAAACTAAGAGCACATTTACATTTGTATTTTAATTAGTTTTAGTTGTTTTTAAGCTCTTATTGATGCATTTGTGTTAATATGGTTCCCGCGGCGGGGCATCATCTAGTTACACAACAAGAGCAACCATGGCCGAACCATTACAATATGACTTGTTCGCAGCAACGCCTTCAGGAAAGAATAAGCGCCCTTGTGGCCAGTGGCGGAGCTTGAAGCCCAACTTTGGGCGGGCTGGGCGGGCCAAAATGACAGAAATAGCCTATGTCATGGTGTTCTAAGGCCCAACAGTAAAAAAAATGTGTGCAAATTTTAAAATATTGGGCGGGCCATGGCCCATCCGGCCTTGCTGTAGCTCCGCCGTTGCTTGTGGCGCTGTTGCCACGTCCGGCCAAAGACATTCAAGACAAAAAAATTCATTCTGGTTGCCAAAACCAACCATCCTTAGTTAACTTATATCTCTCTATGTACTACTTCTTCCCTTTTAGCATAGGCCAGACAACGCACACAACTAACTCTGATATGGGCGCCTCTTGCATACCCGTTTTCATTGCCCGTTGGCTAGACATTTGGTCTAGGTCGACCTCGTTGTCTTATATCCCTCTAACTAGAAATAGGTAGAGGTGCTAAACTTTGTAAGAACGAATGTAGGTTTTTTTAGAGTTGGCATATGGTGGTTGATTGTTTGGCAGATAAAGGATGTGTTAGAGTTGGGTGAGATAAGAGCATTGGGGTGTTGCAAGCTAAGAGCATCTCTAGCAGACCCTTAAAACGCATGAAACTGTAAAATAACCGCCGGTTTATAGTTTTAGGCGGAAAAAGTGACCTGAATAGAACCCGTAAACGACTCCGACCTGTAAAAGTTTTTAAGGGGCGCGGAAAACATCCCCACCGAACCTGTGAAAATAAGGATTTTGGAGCCAACCCGAGGGTGCCCTTTATATGCGAAAGACCGTTGGCGGGAGTCCAACTGCCATCGGAAACTTCATGCCTCGCTCCCGGCCGCCGCCCTGCTCATCCCGGCTGCCGCCCTGCCCATCCCGGCAGCCGCCCCGCGCGTCCCTGCCTCTACTCGCCAGATCAAAGCCTTATCGTCGTCTCCCTCGATCTCCTCCGCCTGAGCTCGCCATGGCCACGACGGCGTCAGCGCGCGCGCACCAGCAGCACGGCGGGAAGCAGCAGCAGTACCAGCCGCTGTGGCGCATGGAGGGGCTGAGCCTGGGGTCCGCGCTCCGCAGCGACCCGCGCTGGCCGCGGCCGCGCTCCTCGTCCCGCTCGGCGCCGCGCTGCTGGGCCTCTCCGGACTCTTCCTGCTGGCCGTCGCGGGGCTCGCCGTCTCGGGGCTCTCAGCGCTCGTCTGGGTCACCGGCCTTCATCGGACAGGGGGCGCCGGCCTTCGTCGGACACAGAGTTGGGGACGGCGCCGGGGACGCTCTGGGCACCACTAAAGCGCGGGACGTCGCCAGCACCTAGTGATGCACGGGTGAACGTACGTATGCGTCGTGCGCATGCGTTCAATTTGTCGAAATCAGATGTACGTATGCGTGTTCAGAGCATCTCTAGCTGACCGTAGACACGGGCGAGAGGAAGAAGAAGGCGTGGGGAAAAAATATAGCGAATATTCTTTTTTTTTTGATCTGGAACACATGGCATTCCAAATTACTTCGGACAACGAATATTCGGTTTTACAGTTTAAGTTTGAGGGGTCTGTTCCAGCGCAGCTCAAATCAACCCTTAAAATGCGTTTTCCGCGAACTCACATTTTCAGTTCCGCGGTTTAAGGGATCTACTAGAGATGCTCTAAGCCAATCTAGCCATGGAGTGGGCGAGGATAATAAGGTTTTGACTGCAAATTTTATAAGTAAACAATTATTTTGAACATGCAAGTTTTTTATTCCTAACCCATCAATTTTTTTGGTTTGCGAACATTATTCCAAGTGATAAGACATTAAGCTCCAGAACATGTGTCTTCTGCCGCCCAAAAGAAGGGTCTACGGATAACATCGATAGTTTTCAAAACCTTTCAAGGGATTTTGATGGCCGATATGTAGTACGTTAAAAGGGAGTCTATGATAGTTGTAATTAGGATCAGACAATCACCTTAAGATAGAAGTTTAGCCCACCAACTAGAGAGGAATGTTTTGCAACATTCAAGTATAGGAAGGAAAGCATCGGACGTTGGATGTAATTGTGAGAGTGGAAGGTCCAGCCGTGTAGGTAGGTTTGTGAGAAGGAAAAGATAATGGGACCGTCTATTTAACAGGCATCTGAAAAAAGGACGCGTCTAGCGAGCAAACGGCTGCTCGCTAGCGCTCCTGGGCAGCCGGCCCTATTAGGAATTTTTTTTGTCCCACGTCTTAATTAGAAAAGTTTTTGTCCTATGTCTCTTCACGTGGCTTGGCAAGATGAAAACGAAAAAGCAACATGCAGCGTAGGCGCCTACTTTTCTTCCCTTCACGCATGTCTACTCGTGAGCAATTAATTGCATTTCATAAAATTCAAAAAGCTATAACTTTTGAATCGTACATCAGAATTAAGATCCGTTTTCACTGTTGGAAGCCACGCGACGTGCTCTTCGAAATTAGATCCCGCATGCGTATGTTTCGATAAAAAAATCTGCAATTTAATCCCCGTTTGGTGCAACTATCTGGCAATCAATGTACAACTACATCATAGTCGATGTGCAACTTTCTCCCTACTCGTGGACGTGAAGTTTTCGCTGATGTGAATAGGTGTGAACGCATATAATTCGGGTTTTGTTTTTCTAAAAAAATGATAACTTTTGAACGAAACATTGAAATTAAAATCCGCTTTCACCGTAGGAATCCTCGCGACGTGCTCTTCGAAACAAAATCCCGTATGAGCATGTTTTGACAAACTTTTTTGTGTGCAATTTATTCTCTGTTTGATGCAACTGTCTAGCAGTTAATGTGCAACTACCGACAGTCGATGTGCAACTTTCCCCCTCCCCGTGGATTTGCAGTTTTCACTGATGCCACCTTCACTCCAAACTACCCCCCCTAACAGTGAGATGTGCAACTCCGCTTCCATGCGTGTGCGACTATATTGACGAGAGTGTGCAACTCCGTGGCCGTGCGTGAGCTACTAAGAGACCGAGAGTATGTAGCTATGTGGTAGTGCGTGTGCGACTATGTTGTCGCGCGTGTGCAACTCCTGCAGTCATTTGTGAGTTATTATGCCGACGAGAGTGTGCACCTCCGCAGCCGCGTGTGTGTGACTATGCCAACAACAGTGTGCAACTCTGTAGCTGTGCGTGTGAGACTATGCGGACGAAAGTGTGCAACTCTGCGTTCGCGCGTGTGCGACTGTGCCGACGAGATTGTGCAACTCCGCGGCTATGCGTGAGCTACTAGGTCGATGGGAGTGGACAACTCGGTGGTCCTGTATGTGCGACTATGTCGTCGACCTGTGCAACTCCCGCAGTCATGCGTAAGCTACTATTCCGATGAGAGTCTGCACCTCCGCGATCGCGCGTGTGCGACTATGCCGATGAGAGTGTGCAAATCCGAGGTCGTGCGTGTGCGACTATGTCAATGAGAGTGTGCAACTCCCGTAGTCATGCGTGAACTACTATGCCGACGAGAGTGTGCAAATCCACAACCATGCACGAGAAACTAACCGACGAGAGTGTGCGGCTCTGTGACTGTTGTGCAATTTCGTCTGCTGCCCTAGCCAACTACCTATTAGTCGATGTGCAACTTCGCCTACTTTCCTGACCAAATGTTTAGTAGTCGATGTGCAATTTTTTCCTCCACCACGTGGTTGTGCAGTTGCCACCACCCCTAACTACCCATTACCATGTGAGATATGTATCTAAAAAAGTTGCACAATGTAGTACTAAAGTTGCACCGTGTAATAACAGAGTTGCACCATATAACACCAAAGTTGGCATTACTTTTTTGTTGTTGAAACATATACAAAAAAGAGGTACTATGCCCATGAGAGTGTGCAACTCTACGTCCGTGTGTGTGCGACTATGTCGACGCGTGTGTGCACCTCCCACGGCCATGCGTGTGCAACTATGTGGACGAGAGTGTGCAATTCCACGGTTGTGTGTGTACGACTATTTTGACGAGAGTGTGCAACTCCACGGTTGTGCGTGTACGACTATGCCGACGAGAGTGTGCAACTTCATGGTCATGCGTGTGCTACTATGAGTACGAAAGTGTGCAACTCTCGCAGTCGATGTGCAATTCCGAAAGCATGGTTGTGTAACTCTTCTTATGGTCTTCACATAATCTAAGATTATAATTTACATAACATACACAACGTTAGCAATGTTAGTTGACCAAAATCGAAAGGCCGGAGAAGCCACTCTTCATCCACGCCATTTCGTCGAGATAGAAGGAAAATGCACGGAGGATAGATGGTCGACGACTCCAAGGTCGGGGTCTCCCTGGCGACCTGCTAACCCCAGCCAAAATCAATCTAGTAGTCGCACCTCGACCACCGCTGCGGGCACGGCTGTAGGCACCCCTGCCCCAAATATCCCTATCAGTAGGATGTGCAACTTCATATCTGTTTCGACCAACTATCTGACAGCCAATGTCCAACTATAAAATGATACTTGTGCAATAGTACAGAGAGATTTTTCTGCAATCTCGTTGCGCAAATCGATGAAGAGCAAAGCTAGCCAGCCCAGCGTACACATACGAAAGTCTACGGCGAGGCATGCATGTTCTAAATAGCAAAATCAATTAAGCTGCTTGTTTGTGAGGTTCTCAGTTAGCTTTTGCCTGTACGGGGGCCGCGTCTTCATCTACTACTGTACACACGTAGAATAGAAGAGCAGAGGATGTTGTTGTTGCGCGCGAGGCAGATCGGGTGAAGGCGCTCGACCACGGTGCCCTGTAGTGGCGGACGCTGGAACCTGTAGGAAGAGGCCGGGGCGACGAGGATGACCCCCGTCCGGATCCGCGTCGGGAAGCAGCAGCTCCACCACGGGAAGGAGAGCCACGGCACGGCAACGACAACCGCCGGTTGGTCTGCATCTGCTGGATCTCGCCGTCACCTGGATCCTGGGGAGGAGAGGACCTCTCAGCCTCACTTCGCTACCTGCTGGATGATGTCTACTACACAACTTATTCTTGTAGACTCGTGTTAGGCCTCCAAGCGCAAAGTTTTGTAGGACAGTAGCAATTTTTCCTCAAGTGGATGACCTAAGGTTTATCAATCCGTGGGAGGCGTAGGTTGAAGATGGTATCTCTCAAACAACCCTGCAACCAAATACAAGAAATCTCTTGTGTCCCCAACACACCCAATACAATGGTAAATTGTATAGGTGCACTAGTTCGGCGAAGAGATGGTGATACAAGTGTAGTATGGATAGTAGATATAGGTTTTTGTAATCTGAAAATATAAAAACAGCAAGGTAGCAAGTAACAAAAGTGAGCACAAATGGTATTGCAATGCTTAAAAATAAGGCCTAGGGTTCATACTTTCGTTAGTGCAATCTCTCAACAATGCTAATATAATTGGATCATATAACCATCCCTCAACGTGCAATAAAGAATCACTCACAAGTTCCTATTAGTGGAGAACATAAGATAAAAAAAAATTGTAGGGTACGAAACCACCTCAAAGTTATCCTTTCCGATCGATCTATTGAGCTATTCCTATAAGTGTCACAAACAGCCCTAGAGTTCGAACTTGTGAGATAGGTTAGTATGATAAAAATAAATCATCCACTTAGGTACTGTCAAGACAAGATTCATAATTGTTCTCACATAATTCCTACTGTATTATATCATTTCCACAATTTATATTACTCAATATAAGCTATGTAAACACTAAAACAAGCAAACTATGCACCGAAAATAGAATCTGTCAAAAACAGAACATCGTGTAGTGAGCGATTTAAAAACCATACTTCGGTACCTCCAAAAATTCTGAAAAATTAGGATAACATAAACAATTTGTATCCCAATACTGTGTAAAAATTTCAGAATTTTATCACGCTCCAGTACAGAATATAAATTCCAGCACTGGACGCAAAAGTTTCTGTTTTTGCACAGAATCAAATCAACAAGCATCCACACTATCCCAAAGGTTTTACTTGGCACATTATTGAAAGAAAACATATGAAATATGATTAATATAGTATCTTAATCATGTGAACACAAGAAAACCAGTAGGGGTAAATGTTGGGTTGTCTCCCAACAAGCGCTTTTCTTTAATGCCTTTTTAAGCTAGGCATGATGATTCCAATGATGCTCACATAAAAGTAAGTAATTGAAACATGAAGTGAGCATCATGAAGCATATAAGAAACACATTTAAGCCTAACCCACTTCCTATGCATAGGGATTTTATAAGAAAATAGTTTATGGGAGCAATAATCAACTGGCATAGGAAGGCAAAACAAGCATAACTTCAAAACTTTCAACACATAGAGAGGAAACTTGATATTATTGCAATACCTACAAGCATATGATTCTCTCTCATAATAATTTTCAATAGCATCATGAAGAAATTCAACAATATATCCATCACACAAAGCATTCTTGTCATGATACATAAGCATAGAATTTTTATTACTCTTCACACAAGCAATTTTCTTCTCATTCATAATAGTGGGAGCAAACTCAACAAAATAACTATCATGAGATACTTGATTGGAATAATCCAATTGAAAATAAAAATCATGATGACAAGTTTCATGGTAATCATTACTCTTTATGGCATACATGTCATCACAATAATCATCATAGATAGCAACTTTGTTATCATAGTCAATTGAAACCTCTTCCAACATAGTGGAATCATCATTAAATAAAGTTGTTACCTCTCCAAATCCACTTTCATAAATATAATCATCATAAATAGGAGGCATGGTTTCATCATAATAAATTTTCTCATCAAAACTTGGGGGAGTAAAAATATCATCTTCATAAAACATAGCATCCCCAAGCTTGTAGTTTTGCATATCATTAGCATCATGGATATTCAAATAATTCATACTAGTGATGACCCACAAGTATAGGGGATCAATCGTAGTCCTTTCGATAAGTAAGAGTGTCGAACCCAACGAGGAGCAGAATGAAATGACAAGCGGTTTTCAGCAAGGTGTTTTCTGCAAGCACTGAAATTATCGGTAACGAGTAGTTTGATAGCAAGATAATTTGTAATAAGTGATAAGTAACAATAGTAACAATGAGTGCAGCAAATTGGCCCAATCCTTTTTATAGCAAAGGACAAGCCGGAACGATCTCTTATAATAAGCAACACGTTCTCGAGGACACATGGGAATTTCATCTAGTCACTTTCATCATGTTTGTTTGATTCGCGTTCGCTACTTTGATAATTGGATATGTGGGTGGACCGGTGCTTGGGTGTTGTTCTTACTTGAACAAGCCTCCCACTTATGATTACCCCCTCGCGCAAGCATCCGCAACTACGAAAGAAGAATTAAGATAACTCTAACCATAGCATTAAACATATGGATCCAAATCAGCCCCTTACGGAATAACGCGTAAACTAGGGTTTAAGCTTCTGTCACTCTAGCAACCCATCATCTAATTACTACTCCACAATGCATTCCCTTAGGCCCAAAGATGGTGAAGTGTCATGTAGTCGACGTTCACACGACACCACTAAGAGAATCAACAACATACATATCATCAAAATATCGAACGAATATCAAATTCACATGATTACTTATGACAAGACTTCTCCCATGTCCCCAAGAACAAAAGTAACTACTCACAAATCATCAACATGCCCATGATCAGTAGGGTATTGAATAGCATAATAGATCTGAACATATAATCTTCCACCAAATAAACCAACTAGCATCAACTACAAGATGTAATCAACACTATTAGCAACCCACAGGTACCAATCTGAGGTTTTGGGACAAAGATTGAATACAAGAGATGAACTAGGGTTTGAGATGAGATGGTGCTGGTGAAGATGTTGATGAAGATTGGCCCTCCCACGATGAGAGGGTCGCTGGTGATGTCGATGGCGATGATTTCCCCCTCCCGGAGGGAAGTATCCCCGGCGGAATCTCTCCGCCGGAGAGCAAAAGTGCTCCTGCCCAAGTTCCGCCTCGAGACGGCGGCGCACCGTCCCAAAAGTCTTCTCTATAAAAATTTTAGGTCAAATGCACTTATATACCAGAAAATGGGGGCCAGAAGTGGGCCAGGGGTTCCACGAGCTACCAGGGCGCGCCTGGGGGGTGGCGCACCCTGGTGCCTCGTGGGCACCTGGGTGGCCCCCTCTGGTACTTTTTGCTTCCACTATTTTTTATATATTCCAAAATAAATCTCCAGAAAATTTCAGCTCATTTGGAGATGTGCAGAATAGGTATCTTGACATAGCTTTTTCAGGTCCAGAATTCCAGCTGCCGGCATTCTCCCTCCTTGTGTGAATCTTGCATATTAAGAGAGAAAAGGCATTAGAATTATTCCAAAAAGTGTTATAATGATTAAAAACACGATAAATAACAGTAGTAAAACATGATGCAAAATGGACGTATCAACTCCCCCAAGCTTAGACCTTGCTTGTCCTCAAGCGAAAGCCGATATCGATAATCATGTCCACATGTTTAGAGAGAGAGGTGTCGATAAAAACAAAATATGGACATAGTAGCATCATGATCATTATTATAACATCAATATTTATTATCATAAACTTCCCATGAGCAAGTAACAATTCATCACAACAATGAAGTATAAGGCATAAACTTTCTTGAAAACTAACAAACTATGTTCTCAGTCAACAATGCAATTGCAATTCATCATATTTTCAGGAAGGGTCTCATGTAGGAGCTATTTTAGCAAGTCCACATACTCAACCATCATATAGTCTTCTATGATTGCTAACACTCACGACATATATATATATATGGAGCAAAAAGTTTCAGCCAGACACATAGAAAGATAGGGGCTTGTGATTTCGCCTCCCAACTTATTGACCTCAAGGGTGATGTCAACAATAATAACTCATGATCACTCATATCCAACTGGATATATGTGCCTAGATCTTTCCCCACCACATGATGCTTGCAAAAGAGAAAAATAAAAAAGGAAATAGAGGAGAACACTATTGACTCTTGCATAAAAAGTAAATACATAAAAGTAAAGGATAGGCCCTTCGCAAAGGGAAGCAGAGGTTGTCATGCATTTTTTGTTGTTGGATGCAAGAGCTCTTAATGCAAAGGAACATCACTTTATATTGCCCCTTGTGATAGCAACCTTTATTATGCAGTCTGTCACTTTTATTTCTTTACCATCACAAGTTCGTACAAAGCTTATTTTCCTTACAATAAAAGTTCAGACATATTTAGTGTTGGGGAACGGAGCATGAATTTCAAAAATTTCCTACGCTCACGCAAGATCTATCCATGGAGATGCATCGCTACGAGAGGGGAGAGTGTGTCTACGTACCCTCGTAGACCGTTAGCGGAAGCGTCTCACAACGCGGTTGATGTAGTCGAACAATCCTTCGAGCTCCACCGATCGAGTACCGAACGTACGGCACCTCCGAGTTCTACACACGTGCAGCTCGGTGACGTTCCTCGCCTTCTTGATCCAGCAAGACGTCGAGGTAGTAGATGAGTTCCGTCAGCACGACGGCGTGGCGACGGTGACGGTGAAGTGATTCCGGCAGGGCTTCGCCTAAGCTCTCCGAAAATATGACCGAGGTGGAAAACGGAGATCGGGGCACCGCACACGGCTATGGGACAATTGTGTGTCTCCAAGGGGTGCCCCTCCTCCGTATATAAAGGAAGGAGGGGGGAGGAGGCAGCCAAGGGGCTGCGCCCCCATAGGGAGGCCGAATCCCACTAGGGATTCCTCCCATTGGCCGGCGCCACCCCCCCAAATCCTACTCCAAGTAGGATTCCTACTTGGAAAGGGGGGAGAGGGAGAAGGAAGGGGGGCCAGCCCCCAACCCAAGCCCAATTCGGTTTGGCCCCCTAGGGGGGGCGCACCAGCCCCTTGTGGGCTGTTGCTCCTCCCCTACATGGCCCATGTGGCCCATGTGGCCCCCCGGGGGGTTCCGGTAACCCCCCGGTACACCGATAAAATATCCGGAACCTTTCCGGTGTCCGAATACCACCTTCCAATATATGAATCTTTATCTCTCGGACATTCCGAGACTCCTCGTCATGTCCGTGATCTCATCCGGGACTCCAAACAACATTCGGTCACCAATCACATAACTCATATAATACTATATCGTCATCGAACCTTAAGTGTGCGGACCCTACGGGTTCGGGAATGATGTAGACATGACCGAGACGACTCTCTGGCAATAACCAACAGCGAAACCTGGATGCTCATATTAGTTCCTACATATTCCATGAAGATCTTTATCGGTGAACCTCATATGTCAACATACGTTGTTCCCTTTGTCCGGCGGTATGTTACTTGCCCGAGATTCGATCGTCGGTATCTAATACCTAGTTCAATCTCGTTACCGGCAAGTCTCTTTACTCGTTCCGTAATACATCATCTTGCAACTAACTCTTTAGTCACGATGCTTGCAAGGCTTCTGTGATGCTGTATTACCGAGAGGGCCCAGAGATACCTCTCCGATAGTCGGAGTGACAAATCCCAATCTCGATCCATGCCAACTAAACAAGCACTTTTGGAGATACCTGTAGTGCACCTTTATAATCACCCAGTAACGTTGTGACGTTTGATACACCCAAAGTATTCCTACGGTATCCGGGAGTTGCATGATCTCATGGTCAGAGGAACGTGTATTTGACATAGTGAAAGCAATAGCAATAAACTGAACGATCATTTGCTATGCTAACGGTTGGGTCATGTCCATCACATCATTCTCCTAATGATGTGATCCCGTTATCAAATGACAACTCATGTCCATGGTCAGGAAACCTTGACCATCTTTTGATCAACGAGCTAGTCTAGTAGAGGCATACTAGGGACATAGTATTTGTCTATTATCCACACATGTATTTAGTTTCCGGTCAATACAATTCTAGCATGAATAATAAACTATTATCATGAACGGGGAAATATGATAATAACTAATTTATTATTGCCTCTAGGGCATATTTCCAACAGTCTCCCACTTGCACTAGAGTCAATAATCTAGATTACATCTCCATGTAATTAACACTTAATCAGTTCTAAAGCTGATCATGTTTTGCTTGTGAGAGAGGTTTTAGTCAACGGGTCTGCAATATTCAGATCCGTGTGTTCTTGGCAAATCTCTATGTTATATGTAGATGCTGCTACCACACTCTGTTTGGAGCTACTCCAAAAGATTTCCCCACTATACTTATCCGGTCTGAGACTCATAGTCTTTCGGATCAGTGTTTAAAGCTTGCATCGACGTAACCCCTTACGACGAACTCTTTATCATCTCTATTCCTGAGAAATTCTTCCTTAGTCATCTTAAGGATAATTTGACCGCTGTCCAGTGATCTACTCCTGGATCACTTTGGTACCTCTTTTGCCAGACACATGGCAAGGCACACAGCTTGGCATACTTTATAGAACCTACGGCCGAGGCATAGGGGATAACCTTCATCCATTCTATTTATTTTGCCGTGGTCGAGATTTGAGTCTTACTCAACTTCACACCTTTCACCACAGTCAAGAACTCCTTCTTTGACTGATCCATTTTGAACTTCTTCAAAATCTTGTCAAGGTATATGTTTTGTGAAAGTCATATGAGGCGTCTCAATCTATCTCTATAGATTTTGATGCCTAACATGTAAACAACCTTTACCTAGATCTTCAAGTCTTACTCCACTTCACACCAGCCAAGAACTTATTTCTTTTGACTTGATCCATTTTGAACTTCTTCAAAATCTCATCAAGGTGTGTGAAAATCTTTTATCAGGTGTCTTGATCTATCTCTATAGATCTCGATGCCCAAACCGTGCATAACTCAAAAACAGGTTTTTATTGAAAAACTCCTTTCAATTAATTCTTTATGCTTTCCAGAAATTCTACATCATTTCCAATCACATATACTTATTAGAAATGTTATAGAGCTCCCACTCACTTTGTTGTAAATACAAGTTTCTCCATAAACTTGCATAAACCCAAACTCTTTGATCACTTCATCAAAGCGAGTATTCCAGCTCTGAGATGCTTGCACCAGTCCATAGATGGATCGCTGGAGCTTGCATACTTTGTTAGCACCTTTAGGATCGACAAAACCTTCCGGTTGCATCATATACAATTCTTCCTTAAGGAATCCATTAAGGAATGTCGTTTTGACGTCCATTTGCCAGATTTCATAATCATAAAATGCGGCAATTAATTGCTAACATAATTCTGACAGACTTTAGCATCGCTACGGGTGAGAAAGTCTCATCGTAGTCAACTCCTTGAACTTGTCGATAACCTTTAGCAACAAGTCGTGCTTTATAGACGGTGACATTACCATCAGCGTCCGTCTTCTTCTTAAAGATCCATTTATTTTTAATAGCTCGCCGTTCATCGGGCAAGTCTACCAAAGTCCACATTTTGTTCTCATACATGGATCTAATCTCGGATTTCATGGCCTCAAGCCATTTGTCGGAATCCGGGCTCGCCATCGTTTCTTCATAGTTCGTAGGTTCACCGTTGTCTAACAA
The DNA here is from genome assembly GCA_039707655.1 of Elymus sibiricus. NCBI lineage: Eukaryota > Viridiplantae > Streptophyta > Magnoliopsida > Poales > Poaceae > Elymus > Elymus sibiricus. The sequence goes on from CM077666.1 coordinate 471,177,581, forward strand.
CATGACCTCCAAGACAGGATTGTCGTACCAATCTGGTGCGGAGCGTGTCCTGGTTGACCTACGAGGTTTTGTAGCAACTTGATCCGAAGCTTCATGATCATCATCATCTACTTCCTCTCTGGTCTGTGTCGGTGTCACAGAAATTTCTTTCTGTGGCGTACTACTATCCAGAGGAAGTACAATTACCTCATCAAGTTCTACTTTCCTCCCACTCACTTCTTTCGAGAGAAACTCCTTCTCTAGAAAGGATCCATTCTTAGCAACGAATACTTTGCCTTCGGATCTGTGGTAGAAGGTGTACCCAACGGTCTCCTTTGGGTATCCTATGAAGACGCACTTATCCGCTTTGGGTTCGAGCTTATCTGGCTGAAGCCTTTTGACATAAGCATTGCATCCCCAAACTTTCAGAAACGACAGCTTAGGTTTCTTGCCAAACCACAGTTCATACGGTGTCGTCTCAACGGATTTAGACGGTGCCCTATTTAAAGTGAATGCAGCTGTCATTAATGCATAACCCCAAAATGATAGTGGCAAATCGGTAAGAGACATCATAGAACGCACCATATCTAATAGAGTACGATTACGACGTTCGGACACACCATTACGCCGTGGTGTTCCAGGTGGCGTGAGCTGTGAAACAATTCCACATTGTCTTAAGTGATTGCCAAACTCGTAACTCAAATATTCTCCTCCACAATCAGATCGTAAGAACTTTATTTTCTTGTTACGATGGTTCTCTACTTCACTCTAAAATTCTTTGAACTTTTCAAATGTTTCAGATTTATGCTTCATCAAGTAGACATAGCCATATCTACTCAAATCATCTGTGAACGTGAGAACATAACGATATCCACCGCGCGCCTCAACACTCATCGGACCGCATACATCGGTATGTATTATTTCCAATAAGTTGGTTGCTCGCTCCATTGTTCCGAAGAACGGAGTTTTAGTCATCTTGCCAATAAGGCACGGTTCACATGTCTCAAATGATTCATAATCAAGAGATTCCAAAAACCCATCTGCATGGAGTTTCTTCATGTGTTTAACACTGATATGACCTAAGCGGCAGTGCCACAAATATGTGGTACTATCATTATCTTTTGGCATTCGTGTTATGAACATATGTATTACTACGATCAAGATTCAATAAACCTTTCATTTTAAGTGCATGATCATCAATGATATTATCCAAATAGAATAACAATTATTCTCTGAAAATGAATAACCATCTTGCAATAAACACTATCAGATATAATGTTCATGCTTAACGCAAGCACCAAATAGCAATTATTTAGGTTCATCACTAATCCTGAAGGTAGAGAGAGCGTGGCGATGGTGATCACATCAACCTTGGAGACACTTCCAATGCACATCGTCACCTCGTTCTTTAGCTAGCCCTCGTTTATTCCGAAGCTCCATGTTTCAAGTTGCAAGCAACTGAAAAAGTATCAAATACCCAGGTGCTCCTACGAGTACTAGTAAGGTACACATCAATAACATGTATATCAAATATCTTTGTTGACATTGCCAGTCTTATTATCTGCCAGTTACTTTGGGGAAGTTCCGCTCCTTGTGACATTTCCCTTTGCAATGGAAGCACTAAGTCTCGGGTTTGGTTCAGCCTTGGGTTTCTTCGCGTGAGCGGCAACTGTTTTACCGTTCTTCTTGAAGTTCCCTTTTCTTTCCCTTGCCCTTCTTGAAACTAGTGGTCTTATTAACCATCAACACTTGATGCTCCCTTTTTTGATTTCTACATCCGCAGATTGTAGCATCGCGAATAGCTTAAGGATCTTCTATCCCTTGCATGTTTATAGTTCATCACGAAGATCCAGTAGCTTAGTGATAGTGACTGGAGAACTCTATCAATCACCACTTTATTCGGAAGTCTAACTCCCACTTGATTCAAGTGTTTGAAGTACTCAGACATTCTGAGTACATGCTCACTAACGGAGCTGTTCTCCTCCATCTTGTAGCTATAGAACTTGTCGAAGGTGTCATACCTCTCGACCCGGGTGTGAGCTTGAAAAACAAATTTTCAGCTCTTGGAACATCTCATATGCTCCGTGTTGCTCAAAACATATTTGGAGCTCCGGTTCTAAGCCGTAAAGTATGGCGCACTGAACTATCGAGTAGTCATCTTTTCTTGTCTGCCAGACGTTCATAACGTCCTCAGACGAAGCCGTAGGGGTATTTCACTGAGCGGTGCATTAAGGACATAAGCCTTCTGTGCAGCAGTGAGGACAATCCTCAGATCACGGACCTAGTCCGCATAGTTGCTTCCATCAACTTTCAACTTCGTTTTCTCTAGGAACATAATAAAAACAGGGGAACTACAGCGCGGTCTATTGATCTACAACATAAAATTGCAAAGATTATTTAGACTATGTTCATGATAATTGAAGTTCAATTAATCAAATTACTTAAGAACTCCCACTTAGATTAACATCCCTCAAGTTGTCTAAGTGTAACATGATCCACATCAACTAAACCACGTCCTATCATCACGTGAGGTGGATTAGTTATCAATGGTGAACATCTTTCATGTTGATCATATCTACTATATGACTCATGTTCGACCTTTCGGTCTCTTGTGTTCCGAGGCCATGTCTGTACATGCTAGGCTCGTCAAGTTTAACCCAAGTATTCTGCGTGTGTAAAACTGGCTTACACCCGTTGTATGCGAACGAAAGAATCCATCACACCCGATCATCACGTGGTGCTTAGAAGCGTCGAACCTTCGCAACGATGCATACTAGGGGAGAACACTTATCTTGAAATTTAGTGAAGGGATCATCTTATAATGCTACCGTCGTCCTAAGCAAAATAAGATGCATAAAAGGATTAACATCACATGCAATTCAATATATGTGACATGATATGGCCATCATCGTCTTGTGCTTTTGATCTCCATCAGCAAAGCACCGTCATGATCTCCATCGTCACCGGGTTGACACCTTGATCTCCATCGTAGCGTCGTGACACCTTGATCTCCATCGTAGCGTCGTGACACCTTGATCTCCATCATAGCGTCGTGGTCGTCTCGACAATTATTTATATTACTACTACTACTGCTAACTCATAGCGGTAAAGTAAAGCAATTACATAGCGTTGGCATTGCATACAATAAAGAGACAACCATAAGGCTCCTGCCGGTTGCCTGATAATTTACAAAACATGATCATCTCATACAACAACTTATATCACATCATGTCTTGGCCATATCACATCACCAGCATACCCTGCAAAAACAAGTTAGACGTCCTCTACTTTGTAGTTGCAAGTTTTACGTGGCTGCTACGGGTTTGCAAGAACCGTTCTTACCTACGCAAAACCACAACGTGGTGTAGTGATTGCTTTTTGATCTTCTAAAAGAACCCTCTTCATTGAAACCGATTCAACTAAAGTGAGAGAGACAGACACCCGCCAGTCACCTTTATGCAACGAGTGCACGTAGCGGTGAAACCTGTCTCGCGTAAGCGTACGCGTAATGTCGGTCCGGGCCGCTTCATCTCACAATACCGCCGAATCAAGTATCAACTAGTAACGGCAAGCAATATGTATACACCCACGCCCACAACTCGTTTGTGTTCTACTCGTGCAAATCACATCTACGCATAAACCTGGCTCTGATACCACTGTTGGGGAACGGAGCATGAATTTCAAAAATTTCCTACGCTCACGCAAGATCTATCCATGGAGATGCATCACTACGAGAGGGGAGAGTGTGTCTACGTACCCTCGTAGACCGTTTAGCGGAAGCGCCTCACAACGCGGTTGATGTAGTCGAACAATCCTTCGAGCTCCACCGATCGAGTACCGAACGTACGGCACCTCCGAGTTCTACACACGTGCAGCTCGGTGACATTCCTCGCCTTCTTGATCCAGCAAGACATCGAGGTAGTAGATGAGTTCCGTCAGCACGACGGCGTGGCGACGGTGACGGTGAAGTGATTCCGGCAGGGCTTCGCCTAAGCTCTCCGAAAATATGACCGAGGTGGAAAACGGAGATCGGGGCACCGCACACGGCTATGGGACAATTATGTGTCTCCAAGGGGTGCCCCTCCTCCGTATATAAAGGAGGGAGGGGGGAGGAGGCAGCCAAGGGGCTGCGCCCCCATAGGGAGGCCGAATCCCACTAGGGATTCCTCCCATTGGCCGGCGCCCCCCCCCCCCCCCCCAAATCCTACTCCAAGTAGGATTCCTACATGGAAAGGGGGGGAGAGGGAGAAGGAAGGGGGGCCAGCCCCCAACCCTAGCCCAATTCGGTTTGGCCCCCTAGGGGGGGGGGCACCAGCCCCTTGTGGGCTGTTGCTCCTCCCCTACATGGCCCATGTGGCCCATGTGGCCCCCCGGGGGGTTCCGGTAACCCCCCGGTACACCGAGAAAATATCCGGAACCTTTCCGGTGTCCGAATACCACCTTCCAATATATGAATCTTTATCTCTCGGACATTCCGAGACTCCTCGTCATGTCCGTGATCTCATCCGGGACTCCGAACAACATTCGGTCACCAATCACATAACTCATATAATACTATATCGTCATCGAACCTTAAGTGTGCGGACCCTACGGGTTCGGGAATGATGTAGACATGACCGAGACGACTCTCTGGTCAATAACCAACAGCGAAACCTGGATGCTCATATTAGTTCCTACATATTCCACGAAGATCTTTATCGGTGAACCTCATATGTCAACATACGTTGTTCCCTTTGTCCGGCGGTATGTTACTTGCCCGAGATTCGATCGTCGGTATCTAATACCTAGTTCAATCTCGTTACCGGCAAGTCTCTTTACTCGTTCCGTAATACATCATCTTGCAACTAACTCTTTAGTCACGGTGCTTGCAAGGCTTCTGTGATGCTGTATTACCGAGAGGGCCCAGAGATACCTCTCCAATAGTCGGAGTGACAAATCCCAATCTCGATCCATGCCAACTAAACAAACACTTTCGGAGATACCTGTAGTGCACCTTTATAATCACCCAGTAACGTTGTGATGTTTGAGACACCCAAAGTATTCCTACGGTATCCGGGAGTTGCATGATCTCATGGTCAGAGGAACGTGTATTTGACATAGTGAAAGCAATAGCAATAAACTGAACGATCATTTGCTATGCTAACGGTTGGGTCATGTCCATCACATCATTCTCCTAATGATGTGATCCCGTTATCAAATGACAACTCATGTCCATGGTCAGGAAACCTTGACCATCTTTTGATCAACGAGTTAGTCTAGTAGAGGCATACTAGGGACATAGTATTTGTCTATTATCCACACATGTATTAAGTTTCCGGTCAATACAATTCTAGCATGAATAATAAACTATTATCATGAACGGGGAAATATGATAATAACTAATTTATTATTGCCTCTAGGGCATATTTCCAACAGTCTCCCACTTGCACTAGAGTCAATAATCTAGATTACATCTCCATGTAATTAACACTTAATCAGTTGTAAAGCTAATCATGTTTTGCTTGTGAGAGAGGTTTTAGTCAACGGGTCTGCAATATTCAGAACCGTGTGTTCTTGGCAAATCTCTATGTTATATGTAGATGCTGCTACCACACTCTGTTTGGAGCTACTCCAAAAGATTTCCCCACTATACTTATCCGGTCTGAGACTCATAGTCTTTCGGATCAGTGTTTAAAGCTTGCATCGACGTAACCCCTTACGACGAACTCTTTATCATCTCTATTCCTGAGAAATTCTTCCTTAGTCATCTTAAGGATAATTTGACCGCTGTCCAGTGATCTACTCCTGGATCACTTTGGTACCTCTTTTGCCAGACACATGGCAAGGCACACAGCTTGGCATACTTTATAGAACCTACGGCCGAGGCATAGGGGATAACCTTCATCCATTCTATTTATTTAGCCGTGGTCGAGATTTGAGTCTTACTCAACTTCACACCTTTCACCACAGTCAAGAACTCCTTCTTTGACTGATCCATTTTGAACTTCTTCAAAATCTTGTCAAGGTATATGTTTTGTGAAAGTCATATGAGGCGTCTCAATCTATCTCTATAGATTTTGATGCCTAACATGTAAACAACCTTTACCTAGATCTTCAAGTCTTACTCCACTTCACACCAGCCAAGAACTTATTTCTTTTGACTTGATCCATTTTGAACTTCTTCAAAATCTCATCAAGGTGTGTGAAAATCTTTTATCAGGTGTCTTGATCTATCTCTATAGATCTCGATGCCCAAACCGTGCATAACTCAAAAACAGGTTTTTATTGAAAAACTCCTTTCAATTAATTCTTTATGCTTTCCAGAAATTCTACATCATTTCCAATCACATATACTTATTAGAAATGTTATAGAGCTCCCACTCACTTTGTTGTAAATACAAGTTTCTCCATAAACTTGCATAAACCCAAACGCTTTGATCACTTCATCAAAGCGAGTATTCCAGCTCTGAGATGCTTGCACCAGTCCATAGATGGATCGCTGGAGCTTGCATACTTTGTTAGCACCTTTAGGATCGACAAAACCTTCCGGTTGCATCATATACAATTCTTCCTTAAGGAATCCATTAAGGAATGCCGTTTTGACGGCCATTTGCCAGATTTCATAATCATAAAATGCGGCAATTAATTGCTAACATAATTCTGACAGACTTTAGCATCGCTACGGGTGAGAAAGTCTCATCGTAGTCAACTCCTTGAACTTGTCGATAACCTTTAGCAACAAGTCGTGCTTTATAGACGGTGACATTACCATCAGCGTCCGTCTTCTTCTTAAAGATCCATTTATTTTTAATAGCTCGCCGTTCATCGGGCAAGTCTACCAAAGTCCACACTTTGTTCTCATACATGGATCTAATCTCGGATTTCATGGCCTCAAGCCATTTGTCGGAATCCGGGCTCGCCATCGTTTCTTCATAGTTCGTAGGTTCACCGTTGTCTAACAACATGACCTCCAAGACAGGATTGTCGTACCAATCTGGTGCGGAGCGTGTCCTGGTTGACCTACGAGGTTCTGTAGCAACTTGATCCGAAGCTTCATGATCATCATCATCTACTTCCTCTCTGGTCTGTGTCGGTGTCACAGAAATTTCTTTCTGTGGCGTACTACTATCCAGAGGAGGTACAATTACCTCATCAAGTTCTACTTTCCTCCCACTCACTTCTTTCGAGAGAAACTCCTTCTCTAGAAAGGATCCATTCTTAGCAACGAATACTTTGCCTTCGAATCTGTGGTAGAAGGTGTACCCAACAGTCTCCTTTGGGTATCCTATGAAGACGCACTTATCCGCTTTGGGTTCGAGCTTATCTGGCTGAAGCCTTTTGACATAAGCATTGCATCCCCAAACTTTCAGAAACGACAGCTTAGGTTTCTTGCCAAACCACAGTTCATACGGTGTCGTCTCAACGGATTTAGACGGTGCCCTATTTAAAGTGAATGCAGCTGTCATTAATGCATAACCCCAAAATGATAATGGCAAATCGGTAAGAGACATCATAGAACGCACCATATCTCATAGAGTACGATTACGACGTTCGGACACACCATTACGCTGTGGTGTTCCAGGTGGCGTGAGCTGTGAAACAATTCCACATTGTCTTAAGTGATTGCCAAACTCGTAACTCAAATATTCTCCTCCACGATCAGATCATAAGAACTTTATTTTCTTGTTACGAAGGTTCTCTACTTCACTCTGAAATTCTTTGAACTTTTCAAATGTTTCAGATTTATGCTTCATCAAGTAGACATAGCCATATCTACTCAAATCATCTGTGAACGTGAGAACATAACGATATCCACCGCGCGCCTCAACACTCATCGGACCGCATACATCGGTATGTATTATTTCCAATAAGTTGGTTGCTCGCTCCATTGTTCCGAAGAACGGAGTTTTAGTCATCTTGCCAATAAGGCACAGTTCACATGTCTCAAATGATTCATAATCAAGAGATTCCAAAAGCCCATCTGCATGGAGTTTCTTCATGTGTTTAACACTGATATGACCTAAGCGGCAGTGCCACAAATATGTGGTACTATCATTATCTTTTGGCATTCGTGTTATGAACATATGTATTACTACGATCAAGATTCAATAAACCTTTCATTTTAAGTGTATGATCATCAATGATATTATCCAAATAGAATAACAATTATTCTCTGAAATTGAATAACCGTCTTGCAATAAACACTATCAGATATAATGTTCATGCTTAACGCAAGCACCAAATAACAATTATTTAGGTTCATCACTAATCCTGAAGGTAGAGAGAGCATGGCGATGGTAATCACATCAACCTTGGAGACACTTCCAATGCACATCGTCACCTCGTTCTTTAGCTAGCCCTCGTTTATTCCAAAGCTCCATGTTTCAAGTTGCAAGCAACTGAACAAGTATCAAATACCCAGGTGCTCCTACGAGTACTAGTAAGGTACACATCAATAACATGTATATCAAATATCTTTGTTGACATTGCCAGTCTTATTATCTGCCAGTTACTTTGGGGAAGTTCCGCTCCTTGTGACATTTCCCTTTGCAATGGGAGCACTAAGTCTCGGGTTTGGTTCAGCCTTGGGTTTCTTCGCGTGAGCGGCAACTGTTTTACCGTTCTTCTTGAAGTTCCCTTTTCTTTCCCTTGCCCTTCTTGAAACTAGTGGTCTTATTAACCATCAACACTTGATGCTCCCTTTTTTGATTTCTACATCCGCAGATTGTAGCATCGCGAATAGCTTAAGGATCTTCTATCCCTTGCATGTTTATAGTTCATCACGAAGATCCAGTAGCTTAGTGATAGTGACTGGAGAACTCTATCAATCACCACTTTATTCGGAAGTCTAACTCCCACTTGATTCAAGTGTTTGAAGTACTCAGACATTCTGAGTACATGCTCACTAACGGAGCTGTTCTCCTCCATCTTGTAGCTATAGAACTTGTCGAAGGTGTCATACCTCTCGACCCGGGTGTGAGCTTGAAAAACAAATTTTCAGCTCTTGGAACATCTCATATGCTCCGTGTTGCTCAAAACATATTTGGAGCTCCGGTTCTAAGCCGTAAAGTATGGCGCACTGAACTATCGAGTAGTCATCTTTTCTTGTCTGCCAGACGTTCATAACGTCCTCAGACGAAGCCGTAGGGGTATTTCACTGAGCGGTGCATTAAGGACATAAGCCTTCTGTGCAGCAGTGAGGACAATCCTCAGATCACGGACCTAGTCCGCATAGTTGCTTCCATCAACTTTCAACTTCGTTTTCTCTAGGAACATAATAAAAACAGGGGAACTACAGCGCGGTCTATTGATCTACAACATAAAATTGCAAAGATTATTTAGACTATGTTCATGATAATTGAAGTTCAATTAATCAAATTACTTAAGAACTCCCACTTAGATTAACATCCCTCAAGTTGTCTAAGTGTAACATGATCCACATCAACTAAACCACGTCCGATCATCACGTGAGGTGGATTAGTTATCAATGGTGAACATCTTTCATGTTGATCATATCTACTATATGACTCATGTTCGACCTTTCGGTCTCTTGTGTTCCGAGGCCATGTCTGTACATGCTAGGCTCGTCAAGTTTAACCCAAGTATTCTGCGTGTGTAAAACTGGCTTACACCCGTTGTATGCGAACGAAAGAATCCATCACACCCGATCATCACGTGGTGCTTAGAAGCGTCGAACCTTCGCAACAGTGCATACTAGGGGAGAACACTTATCTTGAAATTTAGTGAATGGATCATCTTATAATGCTACCGTCGTCCTAAGCAAAATAAGATGCATAAAAGGATTAACATCACATGCAATTCAATATATGTGACATGATATGGCCATCATCGTCTTGTGCTTTTGATCTCCATCAGCAAAGCACCGTCATGATCTCCATCGTCACCGGGTTGACACCTTGATCTCCATCGTAGCGTCGTGACACCTTGATCTCCATCGTAGCGTCGTGACACCTTGATCTCCATCATAGCGTCGTGGTCGTCTCGCCAATTATTGCTATTACTACTACTACTGCTAACTCATAGCGGTAAAGTAAAGCAATTACATAGCGTTGGCATTGCATACAATAAAGAGACAACCATAAGGCTCCTGCCGGTTGCCTGATAATTTACAAAACATGATCATCTCATACAACAACTTATATCACATCATGTCTTGGCCATATCACATCACCAGCATACCCTGCAAAAGCAAGTTAGACGTCCTCTACTTTGTAGTTGCAAGTTTTACGTGGCTGCTACGGGTTTGCAAGAACCGTTCTTACCTACGCAAAACCATAACGTGGTGTAGTGATTGCTTTTTGATCTTCTAAAAGAACCCTCTTCATTGAAACCGATTCAACTAAAGTGAGAGAGACAGACACCCGCCAGTCACCTTTATGCAACGAGTGCACGTAGCGGTGAAACCTGTCTCGCGTAAGCGTACGCGTAATGTCGGTCCGGGCCGCTTCATCTCACAATACCGCCGAATCAAGTATCAACTAGTAACGGCAAGCAATATGTATACACCCACGCCCACAACTCGTTTGTGTTCTACTCGTGCAAATCACATCTACGCATAAACCTGGCTCTGATACCACTGTTGGGGAACGGAGCATGAATTTCAAAAAAATTCTACGCTCACGCAAGATCTATCCATGGAGATGCATCGCTACGAGAGGGGAGACTGTGTCTACGTACCCTCGTAGACCGTTTAGCGGAAGCGTCTCACAACGCGGTTGATGTAGTCGAACAATCCTTCGAGCTCCACCGATCGAGTACCGAACGTACGGCACCTCCGAGTTCTACACACGTGCAGCTCGGTGACATTCCTCGCCTTCTTGATCCAGCAAGACGTCGAGGTAGTAGATGAGTTCCGTCAGCACGACGGCGTGGCGACGGTGACGGTGAAGTGATTCCGGCAGGGCTTCGCCTAAGCTCTCCGAAAATATGACCGAGGTGGAAAATTGAGATCGGGGCACCGCACACGGCTATGGGACAATTGTGTGTCTCCAAGGGGTGCTCCTCCTCCGTATATAAAGGAGGGAGGGGGGAGGAGGCAGCCAAGGGTCTGCGCCCCCATAGGGAGGCCGAATCCCACTAGGGATTCCTCCCATTGGCCGGCGCCCCCCCCCCCCAAATCCTACTCCAAGTAGGATTCCTACTTGGAAAGGGGGGGAGAGGGAGAAGGAAGGGGGGCCAGCCCCCAACCCTAGCCCAATTCGGTTTGGCCCCCTAGGGGGGGCGCACCAGCCCCTTGTGGGCTGTTGCTCCTCCCCTACATGGCCCATGTGGCCCATGTGGCCCCCCGGGGGGTTCTGGTAACCCCCCGGTACACCGATAAAATATCCGGAACCTTCCGGAACCTTTCCGGTGTCCGAATACCACCTTCCAATATATGAATCTTTATCTCTCGGACATTCCGAGACTCCTCGTCATGTCTGTGATCTCATCCGGGACTCCGAACAACATTCGGTCACCAATCACATGACTCATATAATACTATATCGTCATCGAACCTTAAGTGTGCGGACCCTACGGGTTCGGGAATGATGTAGACATGACCGAGACGACTCTCTGGTCAATAACCAACAGCGGAACCTGGATGCTCATATTAGTTCCTACATATTCCACGAAGATCTTTATCGGTGAACCTCATATGTCAACATACGTTGTTCCCTTTGTCCGGCGGTATGTTACTTGCCCGAGATTCGATCGTCGGTATCTAATACCTAGTTCAATCTCGTTACCGGCAAGTCTCTTTACTCGTTCCGTAATACATCATCTTGCAACTAACTCTTTAGTCACGGTGCTTGCAAGGCTTCTGTGATGCTGTATTACCGAGAGGGCCCAGAGATACCTCTCCGATAGTCGGAGTGACAAATCCCAATCTCGATCCATGCCAACTCAACAAACACTTTCGGAGATACCTGTAGTGCACCTTTATAATCACCCAGTAACGTTGTGACGTTTGATACACCCAAACTATTCCTACGGTATTCGGGAGTTGCATGATCTCATGGTCAGAGGAACGTGTATTTGACATAGTGAAAGCAATAGCAATAAACTAAACGATCATTTGCTATGCTAACGGTTGGGTCATGTCCATCACATCATTCTCCTAATGATGTGATCCCGTTATCAAATGACAACTCATGTCCATGGCCAGGAAACCTTGACCATCTTTTGATCAACGAGCTAGTCTAGTAGAGGCATACTAGGGACATAGTATTTGTCTATTATCCACACATGTATTTAGTTTCCGGTCAATACAATTCTAGCATGAATAATAAACTATTATCATGAACATGGAAATATGATAATAACTAATTTATTATTGCCTCTAGGGCATATTTCCAACATTTAGAGGCAATTTTTATTGCTTTTTTGCACCGATGACAACTTACTTTAAGGATCTTATTCAATCCATAGGTAGATATAGTGGACTCTCATGACATGAAACTGGGTTTAAGGGTTTTGGATGCACAAGTAGTATCTCTACTTAGTGCGGATTTTTGGCTAGCAAAGTTATTGGGCAAGCACCACATGTTGGAGGATCTATAACAATATAACTTCTATGTGAATAAGAACAAACATAATTCATTATGTTGTCTTCCTTGTCCAACTTCAACAATTTGTCATAAAATACTTAATGGGGGCTCACAATCATAAAAGATGTCCAAGATAGTATATTTGCATGTGAATCTTCTCTTCCCTTATTAATTCTTTCATGAATTGCATCATTGACTAATACTATGTTTGTTATCCTCCAATAAATTTTACCACTTATACTTTTCTTTATGTAATGTCATTACTTTACATAAGATTAGCATATGATCTTTTTTTCATTATTTTGTTATTTTCATTGCTATGTTTGAAACATGAAAGTAAAGAAGCAAAAACTCAAACTACTCTTTATTATATAACTTGCAACTCGATTACATAGATAGATGGATCACGAAACTAACACTCGAAAATAGATCATACTAAACTTTTATTCAACTAGATCACGAAATAACTAAGGATCGAACTAAAAGTAGGTAAAGACAATAAAAGTGATGGTGATACGATACCGGGGCACCTCCCCCAAGCTTGGCACAAGCCAAGGGGAGTGCCCATACCCATGTGCTCAAGTGTCCTTCTTCGGGGATGGTGAAGATGGCGATGAAGTAGGCTTGTCCTTCAAAACATTCAATAAGATGTCCTTCAAACTCTGTATTTCCTTGGACAAATCCAGAAGCATGGCGGTGTTCCTTTGCACTTCAACCATGATATGTTTATTCTCTGGCCACCATGAGCTCTTCCCTGCATCATTCTCGCTTGGACAGGAAATATCCCAATTGGAAGGTATGTGCATACGAGGGGTGTTTTCAACACCATAATTGTGAACCAAATTATGAAAATTGTTCCGATGTAACCTGTGTAAGGGCGTCCTAGGAGGAAGCCCGCCTTGCACCTCTGGATTCCCAAGGCCTGAAGTTCTTCTTACGGCTAGGTGCGGGTTCGGAATTGTGGAGATGCCGACAAGGGTTTCCCTCTCGGAGGCCGGAGGGTGGGCCTCAAGCGAATCTCCATCATCTTCTTCCATAGTAACCTCTCTTTCCCCATCTCGCCTGAGCTCCATCTCTTCCTTTTCAGGGTTCTGAAATACAATGCTTAATTCTCTGCCCATTCACCACTCTCGGATTAGTGCCTTCGGAGTTGTTTATTTTGATGGCTCCGGAGCGATAAACTTCTTCGATGATATACGGTCCTTCCCATTTAGAGAGAAGTTTTCCTGCAAAGAATCTCAAACGAGAGTTGTATAGTAGAACTTGCTCACCCACTTTGAATTCCCGTTTCTGAATTCTTTTATCATGCCATCTCTTAACTTTTTCTTTAAATAATTTGGCATTTTCATAAGCTTGGGTTCTCCATTCATCTAATGAGCTAATATCAAATAACCTCTTTTCACCGGCAAGTTTAAAATCATAATTTAATTCTTTAATTGCCCAATATGCTTTATGTTCTAACTCTTGAGGCAAATGACATGCTTTTCCATAGACCATTTTATAAGGAGACATACCCATAGGATTTTTATAAGCGGTTCTATAAGCCCACAATGCGTCGTCAAGTTTCTTAGACCAATTCTTTCTAGATCTATTAACGGTTTTCTGCAAAATTAACTTTATTTCCCTATTGCTCAATTCAAGTTGACCACTAGTTTGAGGATGATAAGGAGATGCAATTCTATGGTTGACATCATATTTAGCAAGCAATTTACGGAATGCACCATGAATAAAATGTGAACCACCATGAGTCATTAAATATCTAGGGACTCCAAACCTTGGGAAAATAACTTCTTTAAGCATTTTAATAGAAGTGTTATGATCAACACTACTAGTTGGAATAGCCTCTACCCACTTAGTAACGTAATCAACAGCAACTAAAATATGAGTATACCCATTGGATTTAGGAAAAGGTCCCATATAATCAAATCCCCAAACATCAAATGGTTCACCAGCAAGTGAATAATTCATAGGCATTTCCTGACGTCTACCAACATTACCAATTCTTTGACATTCATCACAAGATGAGACAAACTTACGAGCATCCTTGAAAAGAGTAGGCCAATAAAAACCAGATCGCAATACCTTATGTGCAGTTCTATCTCCCGCTTGGTGTCCTCCGTAAGCCTTGGAATGACACTTCTGTAGGATTTGTTCCTGTTCATGCTCAGGTATACAACGCCTAATAATACCATCTACTCTTTCTTTATAAAGATGTGGGTCATCCCAGAAGTAATGTCTTAAATCATAAAAGAACTTTTTCTTTTGTTGGTATGTGAAACTAGGTGGTATAAATTTAGCAACAATATAATTAGCATAGTCTGCATACCATGGGGTATTACGAGAAGCATTTATGACAACTAATTGTTCATCAGGAAAATCATCATTAATAGGAAGTGGGTCATCAAGAACATTTTCAATTCTAGACAAATTATCTGCTACGGGATTCTTAGCTCCCTTTCTATCAATAATATGCAAGTCAACTTCTTGTAGCAATAAAACCCACCTAATAAGTCTAGGTTTAACATCTTTCTTTTCCATAAGATATTTAATAGCAGCATGATCGGTGTGAACAGTTACTTTAGAATCAACTATGTAGGATCTGAATTTATCACATGCAAACACAACTGCTAGGAATTCTTTTTCAGTAGTAGCATAATTTCTTTGGGCACTGTCTAGAGTTTTACTAGCATAATGGATAACATTCAATTTCTTATCAACTCTCTGTCCTAGAACAACACCAACAGCATAATCACTAGCATCACACATAATTTCAAAAGGCAAGTTCCAATCAGGTGGTTGAACAATAGGTGCAGTGGTTAAGGCTTTCTTAAGTGTTTCAAAGGCTTCTAGACAATCATCATCAAAAACAAATGGAACATCTTTTTGCAAAAGATTGGGAAGAGGCCTAGAAATTTTAGAGAAGTCTTTAATAAATCTCCTATAGAAACCAGGATGACCAAGGAAACTTCTTATACCTTTAATGTCTTTAGGACATGGCATTTTCTCAATAGCATCAACCTTAGC
The DNA here is from genome assembly GCA_039707655.1 of Elymus sibiricus. NCBI lineage: Eukaryota > Viridiplantae > Streptophyta > Magnoliopsida > Poales > Poaceae > Elymus > Elymus sibiricus. Next base: position 471,193,111 of record CM077666.1, read on the forward strand.
TTTATCAACTTCAATACCTCTCTCAGAAATTTTATGCCCCAAGACAATACCTTCATTCACCATAAAGTGGCACTTCTCCCAATTCAAGACAAGATTAGTTTCTTCACATCTCTGCAAAACTCGATCAAGGTTGCTTAAGCAATCATCAAAAGAAGTTCCATAAACGGAAAAATCATCCATGAACACCTCAACAATCTTTTCACAAAAGTCAGAGAATATAGTAGTCATACATCTTTGAAAGGTAGCAGGTGCATTGCATAGACCAAAAGGCATACGTCTATAAGCATAAGTTCCAAAAGGACAAGTAAAGGTGGTTTTCTCTTGATCAGATTGTGCTACGGGTATTTGAGAAAAACCAGAATAACCATCTAGGAAACAAAAGTGTGTATGCTTAGACAATCTTTCTAACATTTGATCAATGAAAGGTAAGGGGTAATGATCTTTTCTAGTAGCTTTGTTTAATTTTCTAAAATCAATTACCATCCTATAGCCAGTTACAATTCTTTGTGGAATGAGTTCATTTTTATCATTAGGAACAACGGTAATACCTCCTTTCTTAGGGACACAATGAACAGGACTTACCCATCTACTATCAGCTATGGGATAGATTATACCTGCTTCCAGAAGTTTTAATATTTCAGTTCTTACCACCTCCTTCATCTTAGGATTTAATCGTCGTTGGTGGTCGACAACTGGTTTAGCATCAGGCTCCATATTAATTTTGTGCTGACATAGAGTGGGGCTAATGCCCTTAAGATCATCAAGAGTATATCCAATAGCAGCTCGGTGCTTCCTCAGAGTTTTCAGTAATCTCTTTTCTTCATGTTCTGAAAGGTTAGCACTAATAATAACAGGATATATCTTATTTTCATCAAGATAAGCATATTTCAATGTATCAGGTAATTGCTTCAATTCGAATACAGGATCACCCTTAGGTGGAGGAGGACCTCCAAGAGTTTCAACGGGCAAATTGTGTTTAAGGATAGGTGGTTGATCAAAGAACATTCTATCTATTTCATTTCTTTCATTCATATGCATATCGTTCTCATGGTCTAGCAAATATTGTTCTAACGGATCAGTAGGAGGTACGGCAATAGAAGCAAGACCAATAATTTCATCTTTACTAGGCAATTCTTTATCATGAGGTTGTCTATGAAATTTGGAGAAATTAAACTCATGAGACATACCACCAAAATCAACACTAACAATTTCTTTAGCGCAATCAATCTTGGCATTAACAGTGTTCAAGAAAGGTCTACCAAATATAATGGGACAAAAATCATCTTGTGGAGAACCAAGAACTAGAAAATCAGTAGGGTATTTGATTTTTCCACACAAGACTTCAACATCTCTAACAATCCCAAGCAGTGTAATGGTATCTCTGTTTGCAAGTTTAATAGTAACATTAATGTCCTCAATTTCAGCAGGTGCAATATCATTCATAATTTCTTGATATAAGGTAAATGGAATAGCACTCACACTAGCACCCAAATCACATAAGCCATGATAACAATGATCTCCTATTTTAACTGAGACAACAGGCATGCCTACAACGGGTCTGTTTTTATCTTTAGAATCAGGTTTAGCAATTCTAGCTGCTTCATCGCAGAAGTAAATAACATGCCCATCTATATTATCAACCAAGAGATCTTTAACCATAGCAACATTAGGTTCAACTTTAATTTGTTCAGAGGGTCTAGGTGCTCTAATATTACTTTTGTTAACCACAGTTGAAACTTTAGCATGTTCCTTAATCCTAACAGGAAAAGGTGGTTTCTCAATATAAGCGGTAGGCACAACTGGATCAACATGGTAAACAATTGTTTCTTCTTTAACACTAACGGGTTCCTCAATTTTTTCTTTAACAGGGGGATGATATTTAAAACACTTCTCCTTAGGGAGATCAACATGAGTAGCAAATGATTCACAAAAGGAAGCTACTATCTCAGAGTCAAGTCCATATTTAGTGCTAAACTTATGAAAAGCATCGGTAGTCATAAAAGATTTAACACAATCGAACTCAAGTATTATACCTGACTCATTACCTTTGTCGAGTTCCCAATCTTCAAAGTTGCGTTTAATTCTATCCAGAAGATCCCATCTGAATTCAATAGTTTTCTTCATAAAGGATCCAGTCGAAGAAGAATCGAGAGTATTTTGATTATCATGAGAAAGCCGAGCATAAAAATTCTGTAAGATAATTTCCTTTGCGAGCTCATGATTGGGGCATGTGTACATCATGTACTTAAGCCTCCCCCAAGCTTGAGTGATGCTTTCTCCTTCATGAGGCCAAAAATTATATATATAATTTCGATCACGATGAACCAAATGCATAGGATAAAATTTCTGATGGAATTCTAGTTTCAATCGGTTCCAGTCCCATGTATCGGTATCATCACATAGCCTATACCACATTGATGCTTTCCCCTCCACAGATAAAGGGAATACTTTCTTCTTAACTCCATCTCCGGATAAACCTGCAAGCTTAACCAATCCACAAATTTCATCCACATAGATCAAGTGCATATCAGGATGTATTGTTCCATCTCCTGCATAAGGATTAGCTAGCAGTTTCTCTATCATACCCGAAGGAATTTCATATTCAATATTTTCAGTAGGTGCAGTAGGTTGAGGAGCAACTCTTGGTGTTTCTGTTCGAGGTGAAGATACCCCGAACAAACCCCGCAAAGGATTACTTTCCATAGTGACAAGTGACAATAAATTTCAGCACGTAATATAAATGTTTCCTTACCAAATTCCACTCACCAAAGGCGCTTCACTCCCCGGCAACGGTGCCAGAAAAGAGTCTTGATGACCCACAAGTATAGGGGTTCAATCGTAGTATTTTCGATAAGTAAGAGTGTCGAACCCAACGAGGAGCAGAAGGAAATGACAAGCGGTTTTCAGCAAGGTGTTTTCTGCAAGCACTGAAATTATCGGTAACGAGTAGTTTGATAGCAAGATAATTTGTAACAAGTGATAAGTAACAATAGTAACAAAGAGTGCATCAAGTTGGCCCAATCCTTTTTATAGCAAAGGACAAGCCGGAACGATCTCTTATAATAAGCAACACGTTCTCGAGGACACATGGGAATTTCATCTAGTCACTTTCATCATGTTTGTTTGATTCGCGTTCGCTACTTTGATAATTTGATATATGGGTGGACCGGTGCTTGGGTGCTGTTCTTACTTGAACAAGCCTCCCACTTATGATTACCCCCTCTCGCAAGCATCCGCAACTATGAAAGAAGAATTAGGATAACTCTAACCATAGCATTAAACATATGGATCCAAATCAGCCCCTTGCGGAATAGCGCATAAACTAGGGTTTAAGCTTCTGTCACTCTAGCAACCCATCATCTAATTACTACTCCACAATGCATTCCCTTAGACCCAAAGATGGTGAAGTGTCATGTAGTCGACGTTCACACGACACCACTAAGAGAATCAACAACATACATATCATCAAAATATCGAACGAATACCAAATTCACATGATTACTTATGACAAGACTTCTCCCATGTCCTCAAGAACAAAAGTAACTACTCACAAATCATCAACATGCCCATGATCAGTAGGGTATTGAATAGCATAATAGATCTGAACATATAATCTTCCACCAAATAAACCAACTAGCATCAACTACAAGATGTAATCAACACTACTAGCAACCCACAGGTACCAATCTGAGGTTTTGGGACAAAGATTGAATACAAGAGATGAACTAGGGTTTGAGATGAGATGGTGCTGGTGAAGATGTTGATGAAGATTGGCCCTCCCACGATGAGAGGGTCGCTGGTGATGTCGATGGCGACGATTTCCCCCTCCCGGAGGGAAGTATCCCCGGCGGAATCTCTCCGCCGGAGAGCAAAAGTGCTCCTGCCCAAGTTCCGCCTCGAGACGGCGGCGCACCGTCCCAAAAGTCTTCTCTATAATTTTTTTAGGTCAAATGCACTTATATACCAGAAAATGGGGGCCAGAAGTGGGCCAGGGGTTCCACGAGCTACCAGGGCGTGCCTGGGGGGGGGGTGGCGCGCCCTGGTGCCTCATGGGCACCTGGGTGGCCCCCTCTGGTACTTTTTGCTTCCACTATTTTTTATATATTCCAAAATAAATCTCTAGAAAATTTCAGCTCATTTGGAGATGTGCAGAATAGGTATCTTGACATAGCTTTTTCAGGTCCAGAATTCCAGCTGCCGGCATTCTCCCTCCTTGTGTGAATCTTGCATATTAAGAGAGAAAAGACATTAGAATTACTCCAAAGAAGTGTTATAATGATTAAAAACACGATAAATAACAGTAGTAAAACATGATGCAAAATGGACGTATCAACTAGCAACATTGCAATCATGCTCATCATTCAAATATTTTATGCCAAATATTTTATTGAATTCTTCTTCTATCAATTGAGCACAATTTTCCGATCCATCATTTTCAAGAAAGACATGATAAAGACGAATAATATGAGGCAACCTCAATTCCATTTTTTTGTAGTTTTCTTTTATAAACCAAACTAGTGATAAAACAAGAAACTAAAAGAATTGATTGCAAGATCTAAAGATATACCTTCAAGCACTTACCTCCCCGGCAACGGCGCCAGAAAAGAGCTTGATGTCTACTACACAACTTATTCTTGTAGACTTGTGTTGGGCATCCAAGCGCAGAGTTTTGTAGGACAGTAGCAATTTTCCTCAAGTGGATGACCTAAGGTTTATCAATCCGTGGGAGACGTAGGTTGAAGATGGTATCTCTCAAACAACCCTGCAACCAAATACAAGAAATCTCTTGTGTCCCAAACACACCCAATACAATGGTAAATTGTATAGGTGCACTAGTTCGGCGAAGAGATGGTGATACAAGTGTAGTATGGATAGTAGATATAGGTTTTTGTAATCTGAAAATATAAAAACGGCAAGGTAGCAAGTAACAAAAGTGAGCACAAACGGTATTGCAATGCTTAAAAACAAGGCCTAGGGTTCATACTTTCGCTAGTGCAATCTCTCAACAATGCTAATATAATTGGATCATATAACCATCCCTCAACGTGCAATAAAGAATCACTCCCAAGTTCCTATTAGCGGAAAACATAAGATAGAAATTGTTTGTAGGGTACGAAACCACCTCAAAGTTATCCTTTCCGATCGATCTATTGAGCTATTCCTATAAGTGTCACAAACAACCCTAGAGTTCGTACTAAAATAACACCATATGATACACATCAACCAACTCTAATGTCACCTAGATACTCCAATGTCACCACAAGTATCCGTGAGTTGATTATACAATATGCATCAAACAACTTCATAATCATAATATTCAATCCACACAAAGAACTCCAAGGAGCACCCCAAAGTTTCTATCAGAGAAAAGATAATGAAAACGTGCATCAACCCCTATGCATAGATTACCCTAATGTCACCGCGGGAATCCGCGAGTTGAATGCCAAAACATATATCAAGTGAATCAATATAATACCCCATTGTCACCATGGGTATTCATATGCAAGACATACATCAAGTGTTCTCAAATCTGAAATATTCAATCCGACAATAACGAAACCTCAAAGGGAAAAGATTCGATTCATCACAACAAAGATAGAGAGGGAAGAAACACCATATGATCCAACTATATTAACAAAGCTCGCGATACATCAAGATCGTGCCATATCAAGAACACGAGAGAGAGAGATCAAACACATAGCTACTAGTACATACACTCAGCCCCGAGGGTGAACTACTCCCTCCTCGTCATGGAGACCGCCGGGATGATGAAGATGGCCTCCGGTGATGATTTTCCCCCTCCGGCAGGGTGCCAGAAAAGGGCTGTAGATGGTATTTCGAAGGTACAGAGGCTTGCGGCGGTGTAAAAACTCATCTAGGTTAACTTTCGGGGGTTTCTGAATATATATGATTTTTTTGGCATTGGAATCACGTGAAGAAGGGCCACAGGGGGCCCACGAGGCACCAGGGCGCGCCTGGGGGCGGTGGGGTGGCGCGCCCTGGTGGCTCGTGGGGCCCCTGTGGGTCTTCTGGCCACCTCCCGAAGCTTCTAGTGTCTCTTATGTTCCAGAAAAAATCGTCAAAAAGTTTCGCTGCATTTGGACTTCATTTGATATAGATTTTCTGGAAAACCAAAAACAAGCAGAAAACAGCAACTGGCACTGGGCACTAGGTCAATATGTTAGTCCATGAAAATCATATAAAAACCATATAAAAGTGCACCAAAATCATACGAAACTATAATAAACATGGCATGAATACTTCATATATTATAGATACGTTGGAGACGTATCACTGGATGCTGCTCGGGGCCGGCCATCCATGGCGACGCAGCACAGGCGCCTGTGCTCCCTGCTGCTCGGGGCGGGTGGGGGAGGGGAACGATAGAGGAGGATGGGGCGTGGCTGAAGAGGAGAAGGTGGAGAAGAGGATGGGCGTTTGTCGTGTAGCGTGGTCGCGCCTCCCGGACCAGTTAACACCTGGCCTCGTGAGGCCACACGATTTGAGTTGATCGAGCGGCGAGCGTTCGGCCGCTCGATTCATTCAGAAAGTGCGCGTGCACTAATAAGATTTTAGGCTGAAAAAAAACGTTTCAATCAATCGCTTTCTTTCCTGACCATCAGATCAACATCCAACGAACATGGTCATGACGTGATCCATTCATCTTCTTCCCCCGTACGTGCGCATGACCGCCCCCTCCCCCGGGCATACCCAGCCCTAGTCGCCCCCCGGCCTTTCCGACCCAACCTCCCACACTGCCGTGTTGGCTGCCGCCCCGGCCATTCCTCTAAGCCCCGCATGGGTGAACAACTCCGGCGATCCCCCTGCACCCCCTCACCCCTAAGATAAATAGTGAGGCTGCTTCTTCTCCGGCAAGGTCCGGCCTCCCCATCGCGCGCGCTCGGGAAGAAGAAAAAAGCGAATGACGGCAAGAAAAATTTCAGGCATAGGAGGTTTAGGAAAACCGAAAGATAATGCATCAGTAAATCCATAAAGCTTTCCTTCACACATCCCCCCGACTCCCGTGTCGCTCCCGAGCGAGCAACCCGGGAGTAACCTAGCGCCGCCACCAGCAGCCCCCTCGGCCAGCACCTTTTCTCGCCGCCGTCGCCGCCGGCAGGAGCGTCTCCTGCTCGGGAGCTCGCCATCCTAAGGGTGGTGAGGTTCCCGGCTGCGCGGTTTCGTCTCGCGGCGGCGCGTCTCCTTCTCGGGAGCCGTCGGCCTACTTCAAGCTGCTCGTCTGGAGGCGGCAGATCCCGGCGGCGCGGTGGTGCTCTGCTCCGGTGACGGCGGATCCGGGCGACGCGGCCTCATCTCCGCGGGGTGGTGGCGGATCCGGAGCGACGCGCCCGCTGCTACTTCTTCCGCGCTGGGTGGCCCTGGTCCTGTGGGGGGCGGGGTCCTGCGAGGCTGCTGCGCGGCGGCTTGGACGGCGGGACGGCGGTCCTGTGGTGCTCTCGGTTGTGGCCGTCGTGGCCGCGCGGGCGGCGCGACTGCTCGCGGTGGTGGAGGAAGGCTCGTCCCTGCCAGCTGTTGTGACGCGTCGATGCGTCCTGAAGGCCCTTTGCAGCGATTCTCCAGCCTGGTGATGACGCGGCGGTGCCGGTTGGTGTTGTGGCTGTGACGGGCTGCGGATCTGGCAGCTTCGTCCGGCGAGATGGGGTGGGGTGGCGGCCCCCCTCCCTGCTCGAGGTTCTTCTAAGGCTGTGCAGCGGCAGATCTGGCCGGTTTCGGTCGGATTCGGCTCGTTGGTGGTTCCTGTGCGTCGGCAGTGCGGTTGCTGCACGGGAGGTGAGCGGGTCAGCGGATTGCGGCGCGTGGGGGTGGAGGCCGAGATGCTCCGGGTGAAGACCTGCTTGGTGGCTACCGGCCGGCGGCGGCGGCGCCCGCGGGCGTCGTTTCCCTCCTTGGAGGCGTCGCCATGGAGATCTCCGACCTCTTCTACCCTCGGTTCAAGCTCTTCGGGTGAAAGCCTAAGACTCGGTGTCGGGTCGGGCGATGGCATCGTCCTCGTCGCATCCTTCTTTGGGGCGTCGTCTTGAAGAACTTCGATCCTGTTTGCGCATTCCATAGGCTGGACGCTTACGGCATTGCGGTCGGCTGGTGTCCGTCCGGCGATGTAGGCGGTTGGCGTTGCGACTCGTGTGGCGATGATGATGGTGACGAGCGAAGCCGGGCCGCGGCTTGTCCTTCTGGTGTCGACAGTTCAGTGCGCCAATGGGTGCGCCTATGCTGGTTTCGTGCTGTGACAGAGAAGTCGGAGCTGTGGTTGGCGGGGCCACTGCGGCAACGATGACTCCATGAGGGTTGTTTCAGCGGGCGGTGCTCTCCGGATATTGCGCTGGTCTAGGTCGATGCGAGGCTTGCAACTTTCTCCTGTGAAGCTCTTCTGCACGAATCGGAACTGCCTTGTCCTCGACGCTTCGGTCGACTGTTTGGCGTTTGTGGCCAGGTCGTCCGTGTGTGCCCCGTGGGCGTTGTAATCTAGGTTTTCGCCCGGGTTCCCTCTAATTAACGGGGCAAATCTCTTCTTCTTAATCAATGAAAATGACAAATCTTTTGCCTCGTTTCAAAAAAAAAAGAAAAAGATAATGCATCCCATTGTGTTTGGTATGAAAGGGCAAAGGGAGAAGTCCTCGCCTTCTGGAGCAGAGGAGGTACCCGCGTCCGTGTGGGCGGTGCCACCTGCACAGCCGCCAAACCATCTTTTTCCCCTTGCCGCCCCATTTCTCTGACCGCGTCACCGCCGCCTGCGGAACCCCGCGCAGCCCCCGAGCTCTGGGCGCCACGCTGCCCGGTAGGGAGGGGAAGCGCTGGTGGGAAGCTTCCGGATCTGGAGCCCGCGCCCCCGTCGCCCGGGAGCACACCGCCGCCGCGTGAGGTTCGCCGGAAACCTAGCCCAAATGTCAGATTCTTTTTCCCCTCAACATATGTAATATATTACTGTACTGTTGATCCGAGTTGGAATGTTGGATTTTCCAAGGTAAAATTCGAAAACATTCAACTTAGAAGTCTGTGTCGCGAATCAGATCTTGATAAAATCAAACTGCAAGAGTGGGAAATTTCGAATTTGAAATTTGAGATGTGAGGTGGGGAAGAAGATGGTTTTATCTTCAAGTCTGTCCTTCCAAGATTATATGCTTGCAGAGCCAATTTCAAGCAGGAATTTAAATGGCTTATCCACAGAGCGAAGAGGAACAAATGCTCTTCATTTGAGGCTTGGGTCCTGGCTTTTCGTTGATAATAGTCTAGCTTTTAGCCCTTGCTGTAGCCTCCTTCAGTCAACCTTAGCTCTGTGTAGGCTTATCTCTTTCTTTGTTTTAGTCTTTTGTACATACTTTTGAAAATTATTAGTAAAAATACGCAGTAGGGATGATTATATATATAATGTGGCGCATCTGATCTGCAGTGAGGTGTTGCCTTCGCCGTCTCACTCCAAAGTCCACCAAGAATCCCCAATGTAGATTCGTAGTACCGGATTTTTCTTCTGGCTTGCATCATCCTTGAAGACTTGGAGCACCATTTGAGAACGCCTTGTCAGCACTGATTTAGTCTAGGTCCTTGCTGTCCATCCATTACACGCCGAAACATGAATATGGACTTTCACATCCCACATTTCATATGTGTTGAACTAATGATAGCAGAGTCTAGCATTTTGATAAAAAAACATCAGTTTGACTGACGGCTCCCAACTACACACCTAGCTACTTCCTGTTATGGAGAACCGTGTGCCTCAGAGTCAGCTAATCAAATCATCCTTGTATATGTATGCCATTTTCTTCACTGGGGGCTGGCACACAAAGGAGGCGTAATGGATATGTCCTGCTTCCCCATTTTCATCCTCATGTTCTTGTTTCCTTTCAGCAAATCTGATGACCAACTCACACAGGGGAAGCCACTCTCCCCTGGTGATATGCTCGTCTCCAAGGACGGCATCTTCGCTCTCGGGTTCTTCTCCCACGCCAACTCCAACAAGAGCCTATATGTTGGAATTTGGTTCTACAACATCCCAGAGAGCAGCCGCGCCATCGTATGGTTCGCCAACCGCGACAGCCCGGCCACCACCACTTCACCCGCGACACTCGCCATCAGCGTCAAATCTGACCTCGTGCTGTCGGATTCCGAAGGCCGCACGCTTTGGATGACAAAGAACAACATCACGGCCGATGAAGACGCGAGAGCCTCTGCGGTGCTGCTCGACACGGGGAACTTGGTCCTCCGGTCGCCGAACGGCACGGTCATATGGCAGAGCTTCGATCACCCGACGGACACCATCCTCCCAGGCATGAGGTTTCTGCTGAGCTACAAGGGCCGTGTGGTGGGGCGCCTTGTTGCTTGGAAGGGCCCGGATGACCCATCCGCAGGAGACTTTTCGTTCGGTCTTGACCCAGACTTGGACATGCAGATGGTCACTTGGCACGGAGCCAAGCTGTACTGCCGCATCAGCGTGTGGAACGGCGCATCGGTGTCCGGCGGCACATACCCAGGCAACAACAGCTCCGTCGTGTACCAGACCATCGTCAACACAGGGGACAGGTTCTACCTAATGTACTCGGTCTCCGACGACTCACCGTACGCACGCATCATGCTCGACTACACCGGCACCATGAGGCTCCTCACCTGGAACAGCTACTCCTCATCGTGGATAGCCACATCGGAGCGCCCCTCCGGTGGTTATGGCGTCTATGACTCGTGTGGACCGTTTGGCTACTCTGACTTCACGGGTGCTGTTCCAACGTGCCAGTGCTTGGATGGGTTCGAGCCTGACCCAGTGAACTCCTCGAGAGGGTGCCGGAGGATGGAAGCGCTGAAATGTGGCAGCAAAAATCATTTTCTGGCCTTGTCTGGAATGAAGGTGCCTGACAGGTTCTTGCACATCCGAAACAGAAGCTTTGACCAGTGCGCGGCGGAGTGCAGCCGCAACTGCTCGTGCACAGCGTATGCTTACGCCAACCTCAGCAGTGCAGGCACTCTGGGGGATCAGACAAGGTGCTTGGTTTGGACAGGGGAGCTTGTCGACACGTGGAAGACTAACAACTATGGCGAGAACCTGTACATCCGCCTCGGGGACTCTCCTGCTGGTATGGATGACATTACTGTTTCGGATCAATAGTTTTTCTTTTGTTTACTTGGATGCAGAACAACTCTTTTTGGAATCATCCAGAAGAGATAAGTACAAAACAGGGAAATTTTAGACATAGGACTGTAGGCGAACATACTACTCGTCCCTGATGCCACTACATAATTAGCCAGTTCCTTTTGTCTATGCAGAGTCAGGAAATGACCAAGTATTTATTTTATTCACAAAAGGGCAAACAGCTTGCCTTTTCATTTATCATAGAGCTCTGTTATACAGGGAAACTGCAAGTATTTTGTACTACTGCACCCTCAGTTTTACCACATGCCTAGCAGTACCGCTCGAGGGGTTACCGAAATTAAGAATACCTAGGTACACAGATCAGTCATGGTACTTCATGCAAGTAACTAAATCTATACTCTTGCAAGTTATGCTTGATGCAGTAAATTCTGTTGTGATACATTTCAGCAGTTCAGAAAAATAGCAATTTAGTGAAGATTGTGCCGCCGGTTGTAGCATGCCTGCTGCTACTCACGTGCATAGTCATTGTCTGGAAATGTGAGTACAAAGATAGAACAATAATTACCTTCCTTTCCTTCATACCAAGCTATTCTTTAAGTTCTAATCAGTTAAGTGCCAATGCCAATCAGCAGGGGTATGGCGAAAGGAAATCAAGAAGAAACTGATGCTACGATACTTGAGTGCTTCTAGTGAGCTTGGAAGCAAAAATTTAGATTTTCCGTTTGTTAGTTTCGAAGATATTGTGGCCGCAACGGATAATTTCTCCGACTACAATATGCTTGGAATGGGAGGTTTCGGCAAAGTTTACAAGGTAACACTAAGCTTAATTAACATCGGCAAGTAGGGTACAATATGTCCGCCAGAATTGTGGTCTGATTTTGTAAATATGTTTTTTCTTTATTTCCTTCTTAATTGACATTTGACATCATAATGGTCCTGTCAATCTATTCAAATTATCTTCAGTATAATATGTCAAAAAACGCAGTAGTTTCAGTGGAGAAAAAATGTTGTGGCTTTCATTGTTTCTCAGTTCAGAATGATGGAATTAAGCACCTCACAAAAATGTATACAATTATGTAGGGAATACTGGAAGGTGACAAGGAAGTTGCTATCAAAAGGCTTGACAGTGGTTCTGGGCAAGGTATAGAGGAATTCAGAAATGAAGTGACTCTAATTGCCAAATTGCAGCACAGAAACCTAGTTAGACTTCTTAGTTGCTGCATTCATGATGATGAGAAGTTATTGATCTATGAATACATGCCTAACAAAAGCTTGGATTCCTTCCTTTTCGGTATATTCCGACTTCGGATCTCATGTTGCAGAAAATTCTCAATGTTGACCAAAGTTTTTTTGTTCAGATTCTGAAAGAATATGCATGATGACTAACAATAGGTTTTATTAAACTGTTCATGCTGCAAGATAATACAAGAAAAGATGTCCTTGATTGGCTGACACGGTTGAAAATAATTAAAGGGGTGGCAAGAGGCCTTCTTTATCTCCACCAAGATTCAAGATTAACAATAATTCATAGAGATCTTAAAGCAAGCAACATTTTGTTGGACAAAGAAATGACTCCTAAAATATCAGACTTTGGTATGGCAAGGATATTTGGTGGAAACCAGCAGCAAGGAAACACTATTAGAGTTGTTGGAACATAGTAAGTAATTCATGTGCTGAGCAGTGTCTAGGATCTTGTTTCAATCTTAGGTATAGAATCAAGTGGGCAGGGATAATACCTTTACTCCCATTGCCTGGTATATTTTTGGTTTAGTTAAGTTCAACTTGTGTTCTCAATGCTAGTGAAATGCTTCGATGAGTTTAGTTGGGGTACTATTTTCCATATATTAATTCAAAAACTAAAGGCTGTTGTTAAAAAGTGAGGACAGTTATGAGAAAATTTACATAATTAACCAGATTTGTTGGATATCTTTGCTTCGCTGCACTGTCGGATGAAAGTTACGAAATTATAATCTTATGTTTGTTCAGAGATTCAGTAATTTAGGATGCGCTTAGTTAAGAGCACATTCAATTATATTTGCAACTGCCAATTCCTATTTAAATCCCCCAAAGCCACAGATCTTCACTCGTGTTTGATTAGGATGTTTCATGCTTCCCTGCAAGTCATGAAAGAGATATAGATGGTTTTGGATAAGTGTAAAACTAGACTATTTAATATTGTGACCAAACTGCCCCTTAGTAAGACCCACACTATTTTCTTTAAAAGGTGTACTGAGGCAAACTTAATGTTTAAACAGCGGTTACATGTCTCCGGAATATGTGATGGGTGGCGCCTTTTCTGTTAAGTCGGACATCTACAGCTTTGGTGTTCTTCTCTTGGAGATTGTAAGTGGCTTGAAGATCAGCTCACCTCAGCTCATAATGAACTTTCCAAACCTTACAACTTATGTAAGTATCCTGGAATGCTCGAATTTTGGTGACCTAAACAGAACTAGAGTTAATTGGTTGAAACTTGAATTTATTCCATCAGGCGTGGAGATTATGGGAAGATGGAAATGCAATGGAACTGGTGGACTCAACAATTGCTGGTAGTTGTCCAATTCATGAAGTTCTACGGTGCATTCATGTAGGACTCTTGTGTGTTCAGCACCATTCAGATGCTAGGCCACTCATGTCATCAGTTGTGTTTATGTTGGAGAATGAAATCGCTTTGCTTCCAGAGCCGGAGCAACCTGCATATTTTGTAGCAAGAAAGCAGGAAAATGGACATACCAGGGAAAACATGGATAATTCACAAAATACCATGAGTATCACAACACTAATAGGGCGTTAGATGTTTAATGCCAACTTTTACGATGTATTGGAACCCCATAAAAGGTGTAAACTCTCTAATTTACTGTACATAAATTGTGATTTTCAGCATAGTGGTGGTAGTAACCTCTTTTAGTTTACCGTATGTAAAGCACCGAAGTGGACTTTACTGCGTATGAAGAAAATGTGGATAATGCGTTATTACTGAAGGTTTATATTGTTTCTCATCTCAGACAAGGTGTTTCTATTCCGATATGCTTGTGTTTATCTTCATTTGGTAAGAATAAGCTTTCCATCATAGCATCTCAGTATGACCTGCATTTATATCATTACCCTGAGATTGCTCTGTGTCAGTTGCTCTCTTTTTTTTCTCAATATAAAGACTAAAAATCCAACCCAGCGTATGACCATGTGCCACCATTAACAGGGCATCTCGATGCTCCGCCCTTATTTGGGGGAAATATGTAAACACCTTTCAAAATTACATGAACAAATAATCCCTAGTGCATGATTTTTTTAAATGTGTGAATATGTTTTTTGAGAGTATATGAATATATTTTTCGTATGCAGGAACATTTTTTTTAACGTGAGACGAATATTATATATATATATACTCAGATATGATCATTTTAATTTTTTTTAATGTAAACTCTCTCCACTTTAAACTAAAATATGGAATTATTTCCCTTCAAAAAAAATATGGAATTATTTAAAAAACTTATTAACAAAAGAAAATATTTTTTTGATTCTTTATGGAAAAAACACATTAATGGGCCACGCTAGTGGCGAGCTTTGAGCCTAAGTAAACCTGCAGCCCGCTTGGTATTACTAGATAGAAGGGCCTCCAGCCCACAAGCAAGTAGCGGCCACTTGCCATGGCCGGCTAGCTGCAGTGCCCCCACCCCCCACTGCCGCCGCCGGCTCGCCGCAGTCCCCACTGCCGCCGCCGGTCCGCCAATCATGGCGCCACCGTCATATGCGTCTCCGTCGTATTCCTCGCCTTCCCCTCCCCTTCCAGGCGGCCATAGCAAGCGGCCGGAACCTCATCGCGCCGTCGCGGCCACCCTCCCCTAATTTTCCCCACTGTCGCGCTCGCCGTCGGTACGTGCTCGTCCCACCCATTCGAGATGAAAAGTCGGATGCTGCCTGATTTTTTCTTCCTGAAGCACCTGATAAGGGGACGGTGTGCCCGCACGTCGCCGCGACTACCCCGCCGGAGCTCCATCTGATGGCGCAGTGTTCCGTCAGTTTGTCTGATGGCGTGGCTGTGTAAGGTCCAAGTCCCTGGACTATTCCTACCATCGCACATTTATGCCGCCGACGACGACCTGGATAGGACTACGGTCACCAGATGGTTGCGAGTCGACCTCGGCTCCTCCGTGTGTTTGATGAAGTCAACACATCCAAGTCTTTGACATGGAGCATTTCTTGGTCCTTTAATTCCCCACAGAGACCAGCAGCAGTTTCATATCTGCAAGCAAGCAAATCCAGAGCATTTCTTTCATACCATCTCCTTGCTTTGCCCTTCACAAGCATACGTGAAAGAAGGCTTAATGGGCATGACTCTGCTCCCATTTTTCATCCTCCTACTATTGATTTGTCTCTGCAAATCCGATGACCGCCTAACACCTGCGAAGCCACTCTTGCCTGGCGACAAGCTCGTCTCAAACAATGGCATCTTTGCTCTTGGTTTCTTCTCCCCAGAAAACTCCACCTCAAACTCATATGTAGGCATATGGTACAACGACATCCCGGAGCGGACATATGTGTGGGTGGCCAACCGCGACAACCCAATCGGCAGCGGTTTGTCCGGGAAGTTGGTTCTCACCAACAGCTCTGACCTTGTCTTGTCGGATTCCAAGGGCCGTATCCTTTGGAGGACGACGAACAACGTCACCGCCGGGGGTGATGGGGCTGTGGCGCTGCTGCTCGAGGCGGGGAACTTTGTCGTCCAGTTGCAGAATTTCACGCAGATATGGCAGAGCTATGATCACCCGACCGACACCATCCTCCCCGGCTTCAAGTTATGGGCGAACTATAAGACCCACACAGCAGTGCGCCTCGTTTCTTGGAAGGGTTCTCAAGACCCATCTACCGGGAAATTCCTCCTCAGTCGTGACCCCAGCACGGGCCTGCAGATCCTCACCTGGCGCGGGACAAGCAAGTACTGGCGCAGCGGACTGTGGAACGGTGCGGAAGCCTCGGACAAGAACGGATTCATGTGGTCCCAGATCGTCGATGACGGGGAGACGATCTACTCGACGTACAACACGGGCAACAGCTCCTCCCGGAGATCGCACTGGAAGCTGGGCTACACGGGCGACTTGATGCTCAGGATCTGGAGTGGCCAGTCATGGGTGGTTCTGTTCAAGCGCCCAGATGATGGCTGCCGCCACTACGGCTCGTGTGGTCCGTTTGGCTACTGCAACATGCCCACCAGGGAGTGCAGGTGCCTTGATGGGTTCGAGCCGGCGGACGGCTTCAGCGCCAACTTCTCCAGAGGATGCGTGAGAAAGGAGGCGCTGACATGTCGTGCCTACCATTTCTCGGCCTTGCCTGGGATGAAGGTGCCTGACAAGTTTGTGTATGTGAGGAGCAGAAGCTTCGAGGAGTGCACTGCTGAGTGTGAGCGTAACTGCTCCTGCACCGCGCATGCTTACGCCAATCTGAGCAGTATTGTTGCAACCGGTGGCCCATCAAGATGCTTGGTCTGGACAGGTGAGCTTATTGACTTAGAGAAGACAGGCGTACTTGGTGGCAACCTGTACCTTCGGCTTGCTGGCTCTCCTGGTATGTATTGTTCCATACTTCCATGGTTGCTTTAATTCTTTTAACCTGCAGTATTAATCTGCTTGTGAAACTACGAACACCAACCTTTCCTACCCGGGACTTATAGTCGTTATCATTGAATAAACTCATCAGTTGGCATTTCTTTCAGAATTGTGTCGGTAGGCTAGTTTTCCATCTCACACATTTGTAACACTGGTTAGCCACTTTTGGTGTCTGCAAATACTCATTTCTGAAACGAAATCTGTAACTATATTTGGGATACGAGATGCATTTTATTATCTTCTCTGGTATTATATGCAAGTAAATCGATACCTTGTCTCGTTGAGAAAAAGGTAAATGTGTACTCTCACAAGCTATGCTTGAATCTTGATGCAGTACTCTTTTCATCATTTTCTTCACAGGACACAACAGGAAGAGCGGTGTTGGTGTGGTATTAAAGATTGCGCTCCCAGTTATATCGTTCCTGCTGATACTCTCCTGCATATATCTTGTCTGCATATGCAAGCCAAGAGGTAGAATAAGGACTCCAGTTTCCTGTAATATGATGTTCATGTAATAGTGCTGAGTGGTGACGTTACTGATATTTCTGCAGGGATACAAGTAAACAAAGAAAGCCTGAAAAGACCGGCCCTGGAACACTTTAGCACTTCGCAAGAAGTTTGGGATCAAAATTTGGAATTGCGTTCTATTAGGTTCGAAGACATCGCTGCTGCAACAAACAGTTTCCATGACACGAACGTACTTGGAAAAGGAGGTTTTGGCAAAGTCTATAAGGTTGTAAAACTTGATACTGTCAATTAATTACAACATTGGAAAATCTGTATAATTTCCTCCTTGTTAATTTTTTCAATAATTATGAAATTACACAGGGAACACTAGAAGATGGAAAGGAAGTTGCTGTTAAAAGGCTTAGCAAGGGTTCTGAGCAGGGTATAGAGCATTTTATAAATGAAGTGGTTCTTATTGCCAAATTGCAGCACAAGAATCTAGTTAGACTTCTTGGCTGTTGTATTCATGAGGATGAGAAGTTGCTTATTTATGAATACTTGCCCAACAAAAGCCTAGACAAGTTTCTTTTTGGTATGTTCTAATCGCATACTCTAGAAAGTAGTCTCTGAATGGCTTACTAGATGCCTTGCACTCATGTACATACACATCCTGTGCTTTGGAAGATACTGCAAGGAAGTCTATACTTGACTGGCCAAGAAGGTTCAACATAATCAAAGGGGTAGCTAGAGGGCTTATGTATCTCCACCAAGATTCGAGAACGACGATAATCCATAGAGACCTCAAACCAAGCAACATCCTGCTAGATGTGGAGATGAACCCGAAAATATCAGATTTTGGAATGGCAAGGATCTTTGGAGGAAATGAGCAACAGGAAAGTACCAGACGAGTTGTTGGAACGTAGTAAGTAACTCTTGCACTAGCTCTTGTTCTCAAAAAATTATTTATGCGCCTGAAATAACTCAAACTGCACACATACTTGCTTGTGAAATGATTTAAACAGTGGGTACATGTCGCCTGAGTATGCAATGGAGGGCATCTTTTCTGTCAAGTCCGACACCTACAGCTTCGGTATTTTGCTACTAGAGATTGTAAGTGGATTAAAAATCAGCTCACCTCATCATCTTGTGATGGACTTTTCAAACCTCGTATCATGTGTAAGTGTTACGTATGGTGTTTTGAAATCCTTCTGATTCTGATAGCTCAACCAGAAATATAGTATTAGCAAATATAAATTACGAATTTCGCCATGATGTTTCAGGCATGGAACTTGTGGGCAGATGGAAGAGTGAGGGATTTCATGGACACAGCCGTCACGGAGAGCTATTCGCTTGACGAAGTGTCCAAGTGCATCCTTGTTGGGCTCTTGTGTGTCCAGGACAGCTCCAGTGCTAGGCCACACATGTCATCGGTAGTGTCCATGCTCGACAGTGAAGCCATGCCTCGTGCAGCGCCAGAGCAACCTGTGTATTTTGCACGGATAAACTATGAAAGCAGCGAAGCGATGGAAGACACAGAGAACTCTGCCAATGGCGTGAGCCTTACGGCGCTAGAAGGACGATGACTCCCGTTAGCTGCTGCATGTATGTGATGAGAAGTAGGACAATTGAGTTGTCTCAATAAGGCGCTGCTTGATAGACAATGCTATTTGAGGGACTGCCCATCATAAGTAGATTATTCGATCAACACAAGGTGATATTGCACATATGTGGAGCGCCGTCATCCATGTCACCGGGTACAACCTCCACCTTGTCATCACTTTGCTCATCTAAAACATCATATAAATCCTTCTTAGTTTATTTCTCTGTGTAGTGAGTATTTATTTTACGTTATAGCAATACTTAGTTAAACTCTCCTCTTTTACCATTTTCCCTAGCAACCGATTAGAGTAAACTATTTTCAAACTCCAGCTTGAGTGCGAGCGTAGCTACGTTCGTGACAATGTACCTGCGGGGTTGATAGTTATCTTTTTATAAGTTCTCTATGGCTTTGGCACATAAACTGGGCAAATACTTCCCGTGAATTGTGCTTGACAACAACTCTGTGCACTTGCAAACATCAACCCCCAATACCCCCGCCCCCTCCCCCCTAAACGCCTGGGGACAGCCTGGACAGTGCCCAAACAAAAAATAAACGCTCAACTGGACCCCTCAAAGCAAGCTCAAACGCCCGGGCCGTCCAGCTCCCCTCAAACCCAGCCCATATGTTAGCGGATTTGGGGTCGCCCGGGGCGCGTCCGCCACATCGCACCTGCCACCCTGGTCCCACAAATACCCCGTCCATATCCGCATTTGGACCAACTCCACTCCACTTCACTTCACTTTTAGTCCGCTCCGCCCAACTCCTCTCTGGTGATCTTCTGCCATTTTTGGCATGGCGAGCATCGGATCTGAGTCCAACAACTTCGGATCCGGCGACTAGACCTCGCTCCCTGCACGGACGAGGAAGAGATAGTTGTCCGACTGGCTTGCCACCGGTCTCGGGAGGATGTTCCAGCTCCGGTGGGGCTTAGAACCAGCGGCGACAATGTGCCCGTTGGCGGCTCGAGTTGCGTGTCCGCTTCGGATCTGGTGCCGGCGAGCGGCGGTTGGAGGTACATGCGCACCCTTGAGGATGGCCCCGTGGCATCCGAGCAACACCGATGTTAGGTCCTTGTCCCCATGACGTCGGGCTCCGAGTCTGAGGTCAACGGTGCCAATGCACACGACCATGGATACTCCGGATGCCCCAGCTATGGCGGAAAAGTGAGGTCGCGGCACGGCGTACCCGCCGTGATAGGACGAATGTGTGCCGTGTCGGACCAAGAGGGCAAGGGCGGCCGTGGATGAACTTGCTCTATAACCTTATTTCGCAAATAAAAAACATGACTAATTTTAGTACTTTGTGATAATGAACTATCGTATGCTATGTCCAGTATGAACTATGTGCAATGATTTATATGAATTATGAAGTACGTCGATTGATCTATGTTGCATGAGATTATATGGATTTGAAGGTTTGAATATGAGTGGGGCGACCGTGGACGCAGACAAATGAGAGATGGTCCCGACACATATAGTAGGCCAAATTTGTAAAGTCCGATCATAGATGATCTTATGGTCCACCTACGCCACACTATGCACTAAGGGCATCTCCAACGCCGACCCTCAAACCTCCCGCAACCGTCCGGACCGCGGAAGCCATCCAACGCGGTCCTGTATCGGTCCACGGCGTGGTCCGGACGCGTTTTCTCCCGCAAACCGGAGACAAAAGTGGGGGAGGTTTGCGGGAGTCCGGACCGATCCCAAGCCCGCTTCTGACCGCCCTGGCCCACCAAAACCCTTCCCCCCTCCCGCGCGCTTCCTGCCCGGCACCAGCTGCCCGCATTCATGCCGCTGTAGAGCGCGCCGCGGCCGCATTGAAGCCGGCTCAGGGCGGACGCGACCTCTCACTGCCTCCGCCATTGAAGCGGCGCGCCGGTCGAGGGCGCTGCCTGCTGCACGCCCGGCTGAACACGTCTCCTCGCCGCATTCAAACGCCTCCATTAAACCCGCGTGGAAGCCGAGAAACCCACTCCGACCACACGTCCGTTCATGAGCGGGCTGACATTAAACACAACGCCGGCGGAGCTCCTCCCGTCCGCCCTCTATTTAAGCGAGGCCAGACGTCGGGCAAGAATCGCACCCCTCCACCGCTCCCCCATTTCCTCCTTCACCATTTTCTCCACTTTTCCGATGGCTTCCGACGAGCAGCAAGAGCAGTTCTCCGGCATAAAAGCCGGCATGTTGGCCCGCCGAGCCCAGCGGATACGAGCGGGGCAGCTCGCTGCTCTACCTCCCTGAAAGGACCACGATGTCGCCTAGAGGGGGGTGAATAGGCGTTTTAAAATCTTTTACGAATTTGGCTATATCCTAATGCGGAATTAAACTAAGCGGATACTTTTCAAGCACAAATCCTAAATATACTAGGCTCACTAAGTGCACCAACAACTTAGGATAAACAAGATGAGAACAATGAGGATATGAGTAAGCACAAGTAAGTTACACAAACTTACTCAATGTATATCATGAGATATGGAAATGAATGTTACAAGCTAGCAATTCACACTAACCACAAGGTAGAACAATAGTAGGAAGTATGAATTGCGGACTATAAAGTGTTGGCCTAAATAATCTCTATGATATGGTAACCAACACAATATAATGAGGACAACAAGGATACTAACAAGCACAAGTTACACAAACTTACTTGGGCAATATCACAATATATGAGAGTGTATGACACAAGTTAGCAATTCACACTAATCACAAGATATATCGATAGTAGCAAGTATGAATTGCGAATATAAAGTGTAGGCCTAAATAATCTCTTCAAGGGAATGGCCAACACAATATAATGAGGACAACAAGATATAGTGAATGCACGGTCAAGTGACCAAAGTAAACCACAAGTAAGGAGTTAGGGTTAGGGATAACCGAAGTCACGGAGACGAGGATGTATCCCGATGTTCACTTCCTTGGAGGGAAGCTAGTCACCGTTAGAGAGGTGGATGTTACCACGAAGGCACACCAACGCCACGAAGGCTCACCCTATTCTCCTTGAGATATCACCACGAAGGCGATTCTCAACCACTAGTGGTAGACCTTGAGGCGGCCTCCAAACCTTCACAAACTTTCCGGGGGACAAATCACAAGTTGATTCCTCACCGGAGCACTCCTACCGCCTAGGAGTCTCCAACCTCCAAGAGTAACAAGATCAAGGGGGAAATGCTCAAGACTTGCTCAAATCACAAATTCCTTTGGTCACAAGAGGGAGAGGGGGTGGATCTATCTTTTGATTGGAAAATCTCTCAAGAACTCTCACGAATCTCTCCGGGATCTAAGATTTGGTGTAGGAGAAGTGAGAGGGAGCCACTAGGTGTTCTAGGGTTCTTTTGGGTGGAGTGGTCAACCCTCTACCAGATTGGTAGAGGGGTATATATAGCAAGCCTAGAAAACTAGCCGTTTGTGAGTAAGTGGATGTGTCGGGCCGGACATCCGGCGGTTGTGAAGTGTGCACACGAACATAGAAAAACAGGGTACAGGGCCCAGACATCTGGCCGAAGCCCGGACATCTGGCCAAACTTGGGACCCCGGACATTCGGCCAAGTGCCGGACATCCGGCGTACACAACCAACATTTCGATATAGTTTCTGGACATTGATGGCCGGATTTCCGGGGGGGGAGGGGGGGGGGGCGGACATCCGGGGCGTCCCGGGAGCCCGGACATCCGGCCAAGTCCCGGACATCCGGCCATCACAAAAACAGCAGGCGCCCCAATAGTAAAACATGCATAACTTTCTCATCCGGACTCCGATTTTGATGATCTTGGGCTCGTTTTGAAGCTAGTGAAAAACCCCAGGTCCTCACATAGAGAACCAACCAATATAAACCAAAATGGAGGGTGCAAAGTATGCAAAGGTTAGATCATATACTTTGGGGAACCTAGTTGGCTATGGATTTATTTGGTATATAGGATAGGAGTGGAATTGTGTATAGAAGATGTTGACTTGAGCAAATCCATCATGAACCCCTTTGATCCCCTCTTAATAGTGCGGGATCCCTATAACTCAAGAATCATAAAAGAGCTACACTACATAGCTATCGAGAAACCATTCTTGAGTGTATATGTTTCTTCGGTGGTCATCACTCCACAACACTAACGCCAAAGGAACTAATACCTTTGACTCGAGCCTTTCACTTGAGCTTGATGTTGATGTTTCTTCTTGGCTCAAGTTGAAGGCAAGACATTGGTGAAGTCTTCAAGTAGCTCTACCATACACAATGTGGGAATCTTTGCTTTGTATTCATCTTCACTTGTCCATCATGTGATCATCCACAAGCTTCAAGCATGTAATCCTTCGGGATTATCTTGAACTTGCCCTTGTCAACCATGATCATGAACACTTGATGTGATCCTCTCATGGACACTTGGAATCTTTCTCTCGATGCGAGCCCATGAGAATAACCTAACCCTCATAAACATAGACAACACATAGCATGGGTTAGTACACAAAGTGCAATTGACAATTTCTTATCATACCACAAGATCCTATGTGATGCATTGTTTGCACTTGTGTGTTGACCATTTAGAGTTCGATTCTTTGATCTTTATCTTGGTCAACCTTTATCTTTACTCCATGCTTAATCTTGATGTCTTGAAGGCCATATTGAATTCTTCACTATGCTTCATTTCTTCAAGACATGATTACCCATATCTCAATTATCATATGACTATATAGAGTTTATCCATGAATACCATATTGGTCATCATTTGTTCTTCTTCATGCTCCATCACAATCTCTTGAGAGGCACAACGAAATCTTCACATGAATTACTTGCTTCAAGACATAATCATCCATGACTCAACATATGAGCTCATCATGATCCTATCTTCAAGCCATATGTAGAATTCTTCTCTTTAATCATTCTCTCAAGATCATGATCCATCATGGCTCACCCCATAAGCCTAAGCATGACAACCTCTGAGATCCTTCAATGAACTCCATGTAGATCACATCTTGTTCGTCACATGGAATTCATCTTGATCATATTTGATTCAATCATTGAGCTCAATCTTGATGCACAACTATCTGTATATGTCATTCATTCCGAATCCATTCAATCTCCTTCTTACATCACCCAAGGAACAAGCCTTCATATATAACTTGATGCCATTGTTTCTTCATAGGAATTGTCATTCATTATCAAGTCTCAATGCATATATTTGTGTTGATGGATTTCATCCTTCAATTCATCCAGTATTCTTCATACATTGCAATTGGAAATTTCCTTCACATGTATATCTCAATGCAAACATTAGTCCATAAGGATTGTCATTAATTACCAAAACCACACATGGGGACTACATGTACTTTCACTCCCTCGCCAAGCCCGAAGGAGCAAGTTGCCGCCCCAAGCCGGTGCGTGCTTCACCAACTCGCCGCTCCAGGCCAGTTCGCGGAGGAGTGGCGAGTTGCTCCAGGTCGGCACGGCGGGGAGCATGGCGGCAGGGCCTTCGAAGCTACTGTGGACGACGCCGTGTCGTACCGCGCCTCCAGTGCATGCGACCGCGCCATCCGTCGTCGACGCGCGCGCAGCCGCACCATGCAGGCAGAGAAAGAAGCCGTCTGCGTGGATGTCGACGAGGTGGCGGCTAGCACGTCCGCGCCCGTCGCCATCATCGAGGAGAAGTAGAACACGGGAGGCCGCCGCCGCTTGGGTCCCAGGAAGGCCACCGCCGGTGACTTGTCCGGTTCTTCTTTATCTCAGACCATCCTGGGCGCCCGTCTGAGCTCCACGGAAGCACCGTTCCCCTCCGGCTGAAGCACCCTCTTGGCCTCTCCGATGAGCGGCGCAGCCGGACATAGGGAAGATATGGGGGAAGAATATGCCTCCGGGACTCCCGGCAGTCCGGTTAGCGGGCCGCCAGATATGGGGAAGACAAAGGGATCCGCCACGGCCGGCCGTAGACTAGTGTATCCGTGTCGTGGGAGTGGAGCTCCGCGCGACCGTACGCGCACATAGTTTTTCTTTTTACTTGAAAATATGTCCAAAATGTAACCGTTTTCGTCCGGTTTGTATGAAATCCGTCATGTTTACATGAAATCCGGCCTTGTTTGCATGAATTTCATCCGGTTTGTTGAAAAAGAGTTTGAAATGTGTGCAGCTACGGATGGATGGCGGTCTCCCGTATCCATGTCCGCGGACTGGTCCCCCCTGTCCGCGGACGGATGCGGGAGGAAATTTGCGGGTTGCCGTTGGAGGCCAAATTCACTGTTTTGACCCTTTTCCGTTAGTTTAGCACGATCTGACCCTAACTGTAATTTTTTTTTTGAGTTTGACCCTTTTTCTATCGCCATTGTCTTTGGCGGTAGGGTAACACATCCTACCGCCAAGGCCTTTGGCGGTAGGACTTAGCTGGGCCGTCACATCCGTTCGGTGCGAAAAAGACCCTACCGCCATGGTCCTTGGCTGTTACCCTACCGCCATAGTCTATGGCGGTAGGGTCTTCATCTTTTTTTATTACATGCATGTAATTGCATGCATGTCCCTACCACCAAAGACCATGGTGGTAGGGTCTTTTTCGTATCGAACGGGCGTGACGGTGCAGCTAAGTCCTATCGTCAAAGGCTTTGGCGGTAGGTTGTGTTACCCTACCGCCAAAGACAATGACAATAGAAAAAGGGTCAGATCCGAAAAAAAAATTGCAATTAGGGTCAGATCGTGCTAAACTAAGGAAAAAGGGTCAAAACTGTGAATTTGTCCGCCGTTGGAGATGCCCTAAGGTCTACGTAAGACTTGATGAATGATTGAAGATGCTGCCCTGGCGAGGAGCAGCCATAGAAATGACCTTGCAGTGTAGTACACTGGCGAGATGCAGGCTTGTTGGAGCATCCATTGATTAGGGTGGAGGGGTGGTAGTTGTGTGTAAACTGTTGTACTACTATGTGCATTCATATCACTCTGTGAACTCCTCTTCGAAGATAAAATTACTCGGTGAAGTCAGCTGCACAGGTTGCTATTATTTGCGGTAAGAAAAAGCACACGCACACAGTACAAACACATCTCGTCTTGCTTCTGTGCTTCCTCTCCCATCGTCGCTCTCCCTCTGTTTTGCCCGGCGACAAGCTCGTCTCAAACAATGGCATCTTTGCTCTTGGCTTCTTCTCCCCGGACCCGGAGAACTCCACCGCCGCAAACTCGTATGTAGGCATATGGTACCATGACATCCCCGAGCGGACATATGTGTGGGTGGCCAACCGCGACAACCCAATCAATAGCGGTTTGTCGGGGAAGTTGGTTCTGACCAACACCTCTGATCTCGTCTTGTCAGACTCCAAAGGCCGCATCCTCTGGAGGACGACGAACAACGTCACCACCGGCGGTGATGGAGCTGTGGCGCTGCTGCTCGAGGCGGGGAACTTTGTCCTCCAGTCGCGCAATTTCACGCAGATGTGGCAGAGCTATGATCACCCGACCGACACCATCCTCCCCAGCTTCAAGTTATGGGCGAACTACAAGACCCACACGGCAGTGCGCCTCGTTGCTTGGAAGGGTCCTCGGGACCCGTCCTCCGGGAAATTCTTCCTCAGTCGTGACCCCAGCACGGGCCTCCAGATCCTCACCTTGCGCGGGACAAGCAAGTACTGGCGCAGCGGGCTGTGGAACGGTGCGGAAGCCTCGGACAAGAACGGATTCATGTGGTCTCAGATCGTCGATGACGGGGACACCATCTACTCGACGTACAACACGGGCAACAGCTCCGTCCGGAGATCGCACTGGAAGCTGGACTACAATGGCGACTTGATGCTCAGGATCTGGAGTGGCCAGTCATGGATGCCTCTGTTCAAGCGCCCGGATGATGGCTGCCGCCGCTACGGCTCGTGTGGTCCGTTCGGCTACTGCGACATGTTCGACAAGATCTGCAGGTGCCTGGATGGGTTCCAGCCGGCACACGGCTTCAGTGCCAACCCCTCCCGAGGATGCGTGAGAAAGGAAAACCTGACATGCCGCGGCGACCATTTCTTGACTTTGCCGGAGATGAAGGTGCCTGACAACTTTGTGTATGTGAGGAACAGAAGCTTCGAGGAGTGCACTGCTGAGTGTGAGCGTGACTGCTCCTGCACCGCGTACGCTTACACCAACCTGAGCAGCATCGTCGCAACCGGTGGCCCATCAAGATGCTTGATCTGGACAGGGGAGCTTGTTGACTCTGAGAAGGCCGGTATGCTTGGTGGCAACCTCTACATTCGGCTTGCTGGCTCTCCTGGTACGTACTATGTCGTTTTCACTGAACAAACTCATCAGTTGCATTTCTTCCAGAATTGTGTCAGTGCACATTTGTAACAGTCAAGCTAGCCAGTTACTTTTGTTGTCTGCAAATTCTTACGTTTGAAACAAAATCTGTGATTATATTTAGATCAAAGGGGAGCACCCCCGGCTCCATTTCATAGAAACGAAACCAAACCATACAAGCGAAACATCTGGGCTAAACGCCAGGTTCAAGGTGCCACGAAAGGACACAGAAGTGAAACTAAAAGCAACCAAAATAGAGGCCAGTCTTACTTATCATGGTTTGCCACACTTATGACTCTAAAAACAGAAATAAAAGGAAAACCAAGGAACCCAAGGCCCCCGCAACATCAGGACATGCTTTGGTATTACATGCAAATGCAAGTAAATTGATACTATATTATACTCATTGAGAAAAGGATAAATTCATACTCTCACATGCTATGCTTGAATCTTGACGCAGTACTTTTTTTCCTATCATCTCCTTCACAGAACACAGTTCTGCAGTTAACACTACGAAGAGCGGTGTCGGTGTGGTATTCAAGATCGCACTCCCAGTTATAACATTCCTGCTGACACTCACATGCATATATCTCGTCTGCATATGCAAGCAAAAAGGTAGAACAAGGAACTCCAGTTTACTCCAATATGATCTTTCATGTAAAGGTGTTGAGTATTGATGTTACTGATATTTCTGCAGGGATACAAGTAAACAAGGAAACTCTGAAAAAACCGGCCCTGAAACACCTGAGCACTTCGCAAGAAGTTTGGGATCAAAATTTAGAATTCCAGTCTATTAGGTTCGAAGACATTGCTGCTGCAGCAAACAGTTTCCATGACACAAACGTACTTGGAAAAGGAGGTTTTGGCAAAGTCTATAAGGTTTTAAAACTTTGATTTTGTCAATTAATTACAACATTGGAAAATCTGTATATTTACTCCTTTTTAATTTGTTTCAATATTATGAAATCACACAGGGAATACTAGAAGATGGAAAGGAAGTTGCTGTTAAAAGGCTTAGCAAGGGTTCTGATCAGGGGATAGAGCATTTTAGAAATGAAGTGGTTCTTATTGCCAAATTGCAGCACAAGAATCTAGTTAGACTCCTTGGCTGTTGTATTCATGAGGATGAGAAGTTGCTTATTTATGAATACCTGCCCAACAAAAGCCTGGACCAGTTTCTAATTGGTATGTTCTAAACTTCTAATCCCATACTCTTGAAAGTAATCTTGAATTGACCAAGCAAACTTACTTGTCTGAACGGCTTATGCCTTGCACTCATGTAAGTACACATCCTGTTCTTGGCAGATGTTGCAAGGAAGTCTATGCTTGATTGGCCAAAGAGGTTCAACATAATCAAAGGGGTTGCTAGAGGACTTCTGTATCTCCACCAAGATTCAAGAACGACTATAATCCATAGAGACCTCAAACCAAGCAACATCCTGCTAGACGTGGAGATGAACCCGAAAATATCAGATTTTGGAATGGCAAGGATCTTTGGAGGCAACGAGCAACAAGAAAGTACCAGACGAGTTGTTGGAACGTAGTAAGTAGTTCTTGCACTAGCTCTTGGTGTCAAATTTTTTATTTAATATGCGCCTGAAATAGCTCAAACTACACACATACTTGCTTGTGAAATTTTTCGAACAGCGGGTACATGTCGCCAGAGTATGCGATGGAGGGTATTTTTTCTGTCAAGTCCGACACCTACAGCTTTGGTATTTTGCTACTAGAGATTGTAAGTGGATTAAAGATCAGCTCGCCTCATCATCTTGTGATGGACTTTTCAAATCTCATATCATTTGTAAGTGTTACATACCGTGTCATGAAATGCTTCAGATTTTGATAACTCAACAAGAAATGCAGTATTAGCATTTAGCAAATATAAATTACAAATTTCGCCGTGATGTTTCAGGCATGGAACTTGTGGGCAGATGGCAAAGTGAAGGATTTCGTGGACGCAGCCGTCACGGAGAGCTACTCGCTTGATGAAGTGTCCAAGTGCATCCATGTTGGGCTCTTGTGTGTCCAGGACAGCTCCAGTGCTAGGCCTCACATGTCATCTGTTGTGTCCATGCTCGACAGTGAAGCCATGCCTCGCGCAGCGCCGAAGCAACCTATGTATTTTGTGCAGATAAATTACGAAACCAGCGACGCGGTAGAGGACCTGGAAAACTCTGCCAATGGCGTGAGCCTTACGGCGCTTGAAGGACGATAACTGGCTGATGTAACTGTGCCATTCCCTATTAACTATTAAGATTTACTTATATTCAAAGGAATGTATTCTATTGAAGATTTGCGTCCTTCTTTTCCTTGTTGGCTATGGCATTAAGCCCACTTTTGTTGGGTTGTACCGTTGACATGGATTGAGAATTTTGTCAAATTAATTGAGAGATAAGCGTGGTAAGTGTTTTTTTTTTTAATTTTGGATTTATTGTTTTATTTCTTTATCATTATATATTTTCACCCTTTTCCTATTTTATATTTTCTAAAATATTCTTGGAAAAAACATGTGGGTTCAGAAATTAGTTAATGTTCATTGTTTACTTAAGAAGTTCATCATGCATTCACAAAATTGTTCAATGTATTTGAAAAAATGTTCGCTGTGCATTAAAAAATATTCTACGTGTATTTAAATGTGTAAAAAGTGTATAAATGATCAGCATGTATTGAAATAATGTGCAAAATGTGTTTAAACATTATTTAAAAATGTATATCGTGTTACTAGAACATGTTCCATATGTATATGAAAACGCTCACATATAAAAAATTAAGTTTACATTTTACATTAAACGCTCATGTATTAAAAAAAGTGTTTACATTTAACATTAAATAATAAAGAAATTAAAAGGACAAACAAAAAAGTGAAAAAAGAAAGGCTACAAGAAAAGGAAAAGGAAATAAAAACACGAAAAGAACACAAATAAATAAATAAATAAATAAACATAAAATAAAATGGAACTAAATTCAAAAAACAGAGGGGGGGGGGGGGGGGGGGGGATGGAAAGAATATAGAAAAAGAAATAGAAAAGCATAAAAGAAAAAAATGAATCGAAAGAGAGAAACAAGAACATATATGAAACTAAGAAAAGAAATCGAACCTGGCAACCTACAGAAAGTAAAAAACTGAAAAGCTATCGGCTTTGGACGGTCCACACTGGCGAGCAGTACATGGTCAACGCATAGAACCGGGAAAACTTAGGCCACACTGGCGAGCAGCAGAGATGAAAACCACTAAGGTTGTGTTTGCCAGTAAAGTATTGTAAAAAACGGAGTACTGAACAACTACAGTATTTTACGGAAATGGCTCTTTGCAGCACATGCTCTTGCGTGTCAAAAATATTCTTTTAATGTCACAAAAATCTACAAGTACAATGTGTTAGTCACATCCAAATGCTTTTGGATTATACGAACAGTTTTTAGAAACAGTTTTTAAATTATACGAACAGTTTTTAGAAACACAAGCCAAACTTTTAAACGTGATATTTTTGCAAATTCTAAACATTTTATGAAAAATGCGATTTTTTTATTTGTCTGGAAACGTGGATATTTTTTAAAAATGTGCATTTTTGTACACACGAACACATTTTCAAAATTGTGAACATGTTTTGTAAACACGGACATATTTTCAAATTTATGAACATTTTCTGAAAATGCAAACAATTATTCAAATTAGCAAACATTTGTGAAATTTTTAAAAAAGGAGAAAAATAGAAAAGGAAAGGAAACAGAAAAAATGAAAACATAAAGGAAAAAAAATCAAAATGAAACCCGAAAACCAGTAGAAACAACTGAAAAAAACGGTTCAGAAGGATCCCAAATCTGGCTAGGAACCTTCCAGAAAGTTCGCAAAACCGGGATTCTCTCCACATGTAACTGGCTCTAAATGGGCCGGCCCATCTAACGCCCGCTAGTGGCTGTCCTATGCATTTCAGCGACTACTTGCGGAGAACGCGTCAACTAGGAAATGCGTGTCTAGGATTCTCGCCGCATGTAAGACAGGAATGGACAACTCGCCTCAAGCAACAATGTAACGGTTCGACCCATTAGTTGTTACGTTTGTTCATTTGTTTCTTTCCTTTTTCTCCTTTTCTTGTTTTACTTTTGTTTATATTTCAACATATATAAACTAATTTATTTTTGTTTATGTATACTATAAAAATTAATTTACTTAGATTTTAAAAACAATTACCACACATTAAATATATATGTTTGTACAATATTAAATTTATTCATGCAATTTTAATAATTATTCATACCTTTAGAAAACATGCTCATGTAGTTCAAAAAATGTTCACACGTTTAAAATTGTGTTCATGATACTATCTCAAAACATTCATGAAAATGTAAAAAAAAAATCTGGCAATTTTGTTAAAAACGTTCATGACATTTAAAAAATGTTTGCGGGTTTGAATTATGTTTCATGACATTTTCAAATAATGTTCACTGAAATGACAAAATTTGTTCTTGCAATTTTATAAAAAATGTTCATAATATATAAAAAAAACTGTTTGCATGTCTTAAAAAATGTTTGCAAAATGTTTATAAGATGTTCAAATTCCGTTAAAAAATAGTCACTTTGTATTAAAGATGTTCAACGTGTATAAAAATGTTCAATGTGCATTTTACAAATTTTCAATATGTATTTGGATAAATGTGCAACATGTATTTTGAAAACATTCAAAGTACATCTAAAAAATGCTCAAGCTGTATAGAAAAATATTCAACGTGTATTCAATAAAAGTCGACATGTAAAAGAAAGAGCAGAGTACTTTTCCAAAACCAGCCAATACCGTCTGGGAGGTTTCGCGAACCGGTCTTTAGAAGCTTCTCAAAACCGCTCCTTGGCCAGTCCTGTAGGCCCCGTGTGTCTCACAGCAAGCAAGATATCACATAGTTTTTTCTTTTCTTTTGTGCATTCTGTTATTTCAATATTACCTTTTTTTTCTATTTGGGGTTTTGTTTTTCTTCTTGTTTTTGTTCTTTTCCGTGTTTCTGCTTTTTTGGTTTTATTTTTTGGTTCTTGGTCATTCTCTTTTTTTATCATTTTCCTACTTTTTATTTCTATTTGTTATTATTTCAAATAAATATACACACTTATTGAAAAATACGCAAACATCTTCTTTAAATCGTGTGACCACTTTTAAAAAACTAAATGAACATTTTTAAAAATTTATGAAATATCTTATTTAAAGCGGATGAACAACTTTTTAATTACATGAACATTTTGAAGTAAATGCGTGAAAATCTTACACTTTTTCTTTTTGCAAAATTCGTTTTATTAGGTGTACTCATGTTTTCAAAAAACGTCACTGAAAAATCCGTCATAGATCAACATATTTCTTGTTGTGCTTATCAAAAATGTTCTCCTTCATATAGAAAAAAACTTCCACTCCAAATACCCTAATTTGTGTATCACTTCAGTGTTCTTGCAATGACTACTTCCTATCATTTTGTTTATCAGTAGGTATACCTAAATACGTGACTGGGAAATTCCAGCCCTGCAGGTGAAGATTACTCAAGTGTAGTCTGCCCCGTATTACTTTTCAGCTCAAATAGACCAAATATGCGATATGGGTCTCCCTCATGGCAAGCCCAAGATTATTTCCAGCACAGGCCTTTTGTTCCACCCGCCTAAAAAATCATACCTCCTCGAGACTATAATTGCTGCCCTAGGTTTTTTAGACGGAAACCAACAAAGACCCGGCTCAGATATGTTTTTTCTTGTGACATGCTTTTTTGGCCCATATCAGAAGCCATGCCGATAAAAATGAACTCTTGTATAGTAGTGTGATCTTCTTCGAGAGCAAAGTTTTGGTGGACGGGGACATTGGAGCACTTTTATTTCAAATGATTCGAAAATAATATTTTGAAGTTTGAAAAACATCGGAAAAAAATTCTGTGAAAATTTATACATATTCGCGACGGATCTGCAAAATTTCGATAAAAAATATTATGATTTGCAAGCTGCACAAAATAAAATTGCAGCCCAACAACAACAAAAATGGCCCATTTTCATCTATATATTTGTTTTTTTGTATACGCCACGTATGAAAGTATATTGCTATGAATTTCCCTGAACGTGTATGTAAAACAAATTTCAATTTTTTTTTGTGATGTAGAATTTTTTTTAGGTCCCCCCTTTGCTCTTTTCGGCTCTTCTCGTCCCTTGATATAGTTGCTGCAAGTAGTGGTGGTGTCCTTACTGTCCTTTGTGTAGCAGCTATCTCCAATTTGATGCGGTGAAGGAGGGTTGCAACAGCCACCCACTTACTATTGATCTCCTTTTGTGCAGTCATGACCACTCGAGCCTAGATCTCCTTCACACAGCGACACAGTTATAGGGGCGCTGTCGCGGGAAGATGAGATAAAGAAGGAAAAGGAGGCGACGTTGGGGTTAAGGAAGAGAACACGGTCGGGTGAGTATGAGAAAAGAGGAATGGATCACGGTTAGAGTTACAACCACGTCGTAAGATACATGGGATTGAGCATACAATCACTAACAAATCTATTAAAGAGCCGTATGCATTGTGTAGCGAATCACACGCGAAACTTTCAAGGATCGTCTAGACATCTACGACAATAGAGCAGACACTTCTTATGAAGAGCCATCCACGGTTATTACACCTACATAGATGGCTCTGGGTGGTAAGTGGTATCATTCGGCTATACTTTTGCAATCGGGTGGGTTTTTTTCTCTCACCATCCAATAGTTATTACTTCCACGATCAACTTGGCACACGCTCACACCCCCGGTTTGGCGAGGTTCTCCTTTCCGAGGGAACAAGAGCATAAGGGCATCTCCAACGGCGATCCTCAAACTTTCCGCATCCGTCCGGACCACGGAAGGATCCAACGCGGTCCTGTATCGGTCCGCGGCGCGGTCCGGACGTCCTTTCTCCCACAAACCGGAGATAAATGTGGGGGGAGGGCTTTGCGGGAGTCCGGACCGCTACTACGCCCGCTTCTGACCGCCATGGCCCACCCAAACCCCCTCCTCCCTCCCGCGTGTGCTTCCCGCCCGAAACGGTCAACGCCGCTCCATAGCGTCAGTGCCCGCATTCATGCCCGCCCAGAGTGGACGCGACCGCTCACTGGCGCCGGCATTGAAGTGGCGCACCGGCCGACAGAGCGCGGCCCACGCCGCTTCCCGGTGAAGGCGACTGTTGCGCGTTCAAACGACACGACGACCGCTCGTCCGTCCGTCTGCCGACCACATTGATGGCACGTGGTTGCCGAGGCGTCTCCTCCGGCGCCACCCGTCCATCCCTCTGTTGTCTGCCATTGCTATATAAACCGCTGCCCCGGTCATAGCCACAGTCATCCGCCTCCGATCCCTCTCCGCACCACTCCCACCATGGATTCCTCCCCCGCCAAAGCTCTTTGGGACGGGCTGACGCCGGACCAGAAGAAGGAGATGGCCGCCATTGCTGCCGGCTGGCTGGCCGGCAGGCAGTCGAAGGACGACGACGTCCCAATGGAGGACGCGGCCGATGACGAGCCGGCGCCACCCTCCTCCTCTTCCGCGTCACCATCCTCCTCCGCCGCGCCACCCTCGCCGGTGCACTGCGCCATGACCATCGGTGAGGCCCGTGCCCATTACATGGACATGGTGCGGGACGAGCGGGAGGAGCAGTTCCGGGAGGCGCAGGCCGACGCCGCCTACAACCACCACCTCCTCCAGGAGCACCTGCAGGCGGAGGAGTAGCTCGGCGCCGGCAGGGCTGTCGCGCCGGACGTGGACCTGGCGGAGCAGGAGGCGCTGCTGGAGTCCTACCGTTCCGCCCGCGATATTTGCCTCTCTCGCTGGCGGTACCGCAAGTGGGCGGCGGAGGTGGCGACTGCTTACAAGGAGTGCGACGAGGCGGGCGAGGCGGTGTTCGGCGAGACCGACGACGAGGAGGAGGACATCGCCAAGGCCGCGCCCCGCTGCCACGACCACGAAGCCGGCACGTCTGCGGGCGCCGCCAGCAGCGAGGAAGAGCAGTGCATGGTAGTGTAGGAGATATGCCCTAGAGGCAATAATAAATGTTATTGATTATCTCCCTATTCATAATTATGTTTATGTTCCATGCTATAACTGCTATGGTTCTCGAGTCTACAATAACCACGAGGCTCGAAGGAAGACTCATATGCACGTGTGGAATAATAAATGGTAAAATGTATTCCTAGTCTGACCTCTAAGACTGGCTCAAGTATTGCATGATGATCCTGTTTTCCTGATCATGGGCATGGCTATGCCGGCAATTTTGTGGGCACAATGTTAGAAGAACATTTGTGTTGAATCGACCCGAATTGATGTTATGCTATGAGATACATTCGTCACAAGTTAATGGTTAATAACACAGAGATGGTTAACGTTTACATGATTCCTTAGACCATGAGAGTATCGAGTTTCTTCATGCTTGCTTCATGAACTTTGGGGTTCATGGAAAATTATGTCAAGTAACTCGATAGCTCAAGATTGGGATTTGCTCCTCCGACGATGGAGAGATATCTCTGGGCCCTCTCGGTGTTACGGTATCCATCATCGTCTGGCCAGACGCTTTGTGATTTGATCACGGGGATGCCGGAACACGGGAACGAGAAAAGAGAACAATACCGGTAACGAGGTAACTGGCATAGTGGACAAGTTGTTGATCCACGGGGATGCCAACATGTCTCACCTCGGGTATTTGTAATATATCGCGAAGCAACAGGAATAGCACACGGCAACTAGAGGTTCACTTGAATATTCATTCGTGTGGGTATAGGGGTCAATATGGGTGTCCACGGCTCCGATGTTGATCATTGATCGGAAAGAGTTCCGGTCATGTCTATACTTCACCGAACCTATAGGGTCACACGCTTAAGGGTCATCTATCTGCTGAATACTAGACAGGGAGTCTGAGAGAAAATCACCGAAAAAGTTTCGGACGAAACGGAAACGTTCCGGAGAGAACACCGGAATAGTTCCGGTGAAACTGAAAAGTTGTTTCAGGGTATTCCATTAAGTCAAATTGGTTCTGGCACACGCCTGGAAATTCTTGGAGGATGCCAGAAGTGTTTTGGAAACTTCTGGGAATTTTCCGAGACAAAAACCGGAAATGTTCCGGAGCAGCCGGAACCGCTTTGGTTGCTTTTCGCTGAAGAAACATTGTTCCGAAATTGTTTCGGAATGCGTTCAAAATTGTTTTGGTGGGTACTAGAATTATTCTAGGCACACAGAAATAATTTGGGTTTTAACGGACGCAGAAAAATGTGTTCGTGAATAGTGAAAAGCACTTTTTGGGCTGATTTGCAAATGGGGTTTTTCTTCTAGAAGAAAACCACTTTTGGTGTGTGAAAGGGAGGTGGAGCTCCCCAAGGGGGCTGCAAATTTCGGCCATGGCATGGGGGGGCCCTCCTTGAGGTGTCCTTCCACCTCATGGTGGATATCTTCTACACACCCTTATGTGGCATGTGGTGGAAAGATCCTAGGAAGGTCCTTTTGGTCTTTCCTCTACCCCTTGCTCCTCCTATAAATAGAGGTGGAGATTGCTCTCCAAAATCAGATCATGCTTGCTCTCATACACATGCCATAGACTTGTCTGGCTTCTCTCTCCCTCCCAGCAAAATAGTTTCGTAGAGCCGAAAGGTTGTCTGTGTTCCGGTGGGAACTAGTTCTGGACGGCGAAGCCCTGCCGGATAGATGACACCGTATGTGTGCAACTCTGTAGAGAGATCGTAGTTTCGGTCTTAGTTCGAGAGTGCCTCCCGAAGGGCTGTCCAAGTGATCGTCTTAGTTTCGAGGGTCCTCCAGAAGGGTTGTCCGAGTGACCGTTCGAGTTTCGAAGGTCCTCCCGAAGGGCTGTCCGCGACACCGTCCGAGGGACTGTCCGACCGCCTCCCGGAGGGCTGTCCGAGGAGCAGATGTGGGAGTACATCCTCGCGGTTGGGAGGTTGTAAATCCTAGCTGCGGGGATCTGCACCGCCGATCGTCATCGACTCTACTTCCGCTGCGCTACGAGTCGGTAACGAAACAGATCAAACCTTGTATGCAGACTCCATAGTGATCCTGGGCTGGTGGGTAGGTCGGAAAATTTTTGTTTTCTGCTGTGTTACCCTACAGTGGCATCAAGAGCCGTGCTATGCGTAGATGCAGGTTGCGATCTAGAATACATAGAGATGTATGGGTGTTGCACAATATAATTAGGTAGTAGATGAGATCTATTGCTGTAAATTATTTGTGCGGGTAGCAGATGAAATCTGTTACCCGATGTTCTTGTTGCTTCCCCTGAATTTGCGTAGTCCTGATCTTGACGGCATGGTGGAATCTCACAAAGTTCTGGCAATCCGCGATCCTTTCATGCTGCTCCTGAGTATGCTGATTGACAGATCAACGAAGTGCTAACAGTTCTTTGGGTTCCACCATAGTTAAAGAAAGATGGATGTTTCGTAGACGAAAGGGCAATGCAGATATGATCTGCACGGGGGTCACGCGTATGACGAAGTTTAGTATGGGGCTCGAGATTTTATTATCTCGTGTTTCATACACCCTGGAAAGTTAATCTAGCAACTTGAATTATCATACTTGATGATGGACGTTGGTAGCTTCGGTTTGTTTCGAAACCTTAGAAGCCACAAAAAATAAAATTTTGCATGAACCGATTAGAGGCGTCTAACTTGGTTTTGCAGGATGGTTTGCATGTGCATATGATGTGGTATAGCAGTGCTCATAATAATTTGATTATGTATGAGATGACTATATGATGTAATTTGATTAACATGACCTGCGTGTCATGATTCGGCATGATGGCTGGAGCCATATGATTGTCACTTTAATGACCTGCGTGTCAACCTTAAGTAATGCACTTATTTTATTAGCTATAGAGATAGCAATATTATCTGGTGCATCGACAAGGTGGTGGCAATCTTCGCGAAGGTGAACACCGATGCGAATGCCGGAGACGAAGAAATGAAAGACTTCTCCGTCAGAAAGGGCTATACCATATCATGCTATTATGAATTGCCTGAGATGTTTATCCCTTATGATGCACCCTTTTTGATTGCGCGGTAGTCGCTTTTTATTAGGGTGATCTCTCACTTAAAATATCAAGTAGTTAGTGTTCTCCCAAGTGTAGCACCGTCACGGCACCTATCTCTTCGGGGCATCACATGATCTCCATGGGTGCGAACGATTAGAGAAGTGTGAGGCGGGTGAGTTGAGACCTCGCAGCGAGATCACTTGGTTGTCTTGACGTTCAGGCAGGACAGTCCTGAGCTCGGAACACACGCATCGAAAGATGAACAAGAATCACATAGAGATGTGATCGGCAAGTTTGCCTACCGATTGAAGTTCGCGCCATTTGAGTTCATCTCGAACCGTGGCGTTGAATTGAAATGTGGATCTTGTATCACTCACAATCAATTATGAGAGATATTGATTTGAGTGGGAGCACACTGTAGAATTAACTTGTTTAATTCTCAGTGCAATTAATTTTGAACACTGTCTAAATGTGGTTTGCATAATAGTTATAGAATAATGGCTCGCGTTTCCACCTTCCCTATTAAAATTGAATAGCTTTTAAATATCTGGTTAAAACTTTACGGTTGGTAACGTAATGTGAGGATTGTCCTCAAGAGTGCCGAGAAGGACTTTGTCCTATCGCATGCTTTCGGTATTCTCCCGCTAATGCTATGGATCATATGACTCTCGTCCTTCGATCCAAAAGCTAGAATTCCATTTCGGTCAAGTGCAATATGTTTGATTCCATGAAACCCGAACTTCAAAAGTTTGGATAGTTATGTGATATTCATGGAATCTGAAAATCATTTTTAGAGAAAGACAAAGGCTAAAAGATATGAGATATCCAAAGCAATGTTTGTTTGCAAACTATTAGTAAAGGAGTTTACTATGCATTAGACTGATAAGAGAGGGATCCAGGAGAACGCCTGTCATATGATGAAAGGTGAATAAAACAACAACTTAAAGAGAAAGGAAGTGTCCGAAGGGTGTTAGTAAGACTTTCACGCCTAGGAAGTCCGGGGCTAACGCCACTCTTAAGTTGGGTGCTTCTTCTGAGAGTAGGAGAAATACTGAAAGTTAAACTGTTAGAAGTATGAAGGCAGAAAGAAAGAAGACTGGAATATCCAGCTCATGTATGAATGTCATACAAGTTTTTGATGTATAGAAGACTGGTCAAAGATATAGTTCTTGGGAATTATGGTTAAACATGTTGATCACTAATTCTTGGGTATTGTGAGTTGATCACAAAGATACCCGCTTGATTGCATTCTGTTGCAACTCGATGTAAGAACTACTATGGCCTGAAAGACTAGCCAGGAATGAGGCTAAGATACACACATGGAACATAGTAAATGTTACTATACCTTCCATCGGTGTATTACCTATGTATTTACTTTCATAATTCATTTTAGAGTTTCACACTCTAGCCCTTTGCATAAGGTATCTTGCAAGAAGGTTGTTCACAAGAGAACTTTTAATGTTCGGTGTTATGAATAACATAAGGGCCATACTTTCATTATGAATGAGACGTATGTTATGAATATTGATAATAATACATTACCTCTGGGTTTACTTTCATAATTCATTTTAGAGTTTCATACACTCTAGCCCATTGCACAATGTTTGTTGCAAAAGAGTTGTTCATAAAAACAACAATTGTTGTTCAGTATTATGAATAACATGAAGGGCCATGCTTCCATCCTAGATGGGATGTATGTTATGAATATTGATGGAAATATGATACATCCATAACACTGACGCTAAATGTCGCAAGACTAAAAGAATACCACACAAGTATGGCACTGCATTTGGTCACATTGGAGAAACCCGCATGGAAAATTCCATTATGATGGATTTTGAAGTCGTTTGATTTTGAATCATCTGACACTTGCAACTTTCCTCTGAAAAGTGAAGTGACTGAAATACCGTTCACAGGCCATAAGGAACGAGCAAAGAACATATTGGTAATCATACATTATGATGTGTGTAGTCCAATAAATGTTGTTGCAAGTAGTGGATTTATCTATCTTCAGAAATGACTCAAGTAGATATATGGATATTTACTTGTTGAGACGTAAGTCTGGATCTTTT
Organism: Elymus sibiricus; assembly: GCA_039707655.1. Classification (NCBI taxonomy): domain Eukaryota; kingdom Viridiplantae; phylum Streptophyta; class Magnoliopsida; order Poales; family Poaceae; genus Elymus; species Elymus sibiricus. The sequence continues at coordinate 471,233,165 of CM077666.1, forward strand.
GAATTCATTCATAAGGTTTTCAAAATGAAGAAGAAAATATTGTAACAAGAAAATTATGTTTCTACAATTCGATTGCAGAAAGGAATATTTGAGTTACAAGTTTAGCGAATGTCTGATGAGTTGTGAAAGAGGTTTCATAACTTGCACCTCCCGGAACACCACTGCAAGTGGAAAGTCCGTGAAGATGTAATCGAACCATTTATGACATGGTAAGATCAAAGATGACATAAATAAATTTGCCATTACCCCTTTTCAAAGGTGATGCTTTAGAGACTGCGGCTTTTACACTGAAAAGAGCTCCATCAGGTCTGTTGAAATGACGCCATGGTATGGTAAGCCCAACCATGTTATATCTTTTCTTAACATTTGGAATATGGGGCTTGTGTAAAAGGTTACAAACCTATTCCAAATCAGACAAGTGCTACTTTGTAGGTTATCCCAAGTCATTGGGTATTCCCCCACCACTATACCGAGGCAAAGGATTTTGCCACAAAACGGTATGCTTTTAAAGAAAATAGTTCTTACAAAAGGTGAGTGGGAGGACAGTGCAACTCGATGAGATAACCAGTATCTTCGTCATCATATCAAAGGAAAGAAACCTTGGAAGTGATTCCGGAGTTTCCTACTGCGACTGATACGGAAGTCTCTACAATAAAATGTATGGACTTCGGTCGAACTTGCAGCTGAACCACGTAGGCAAAGCTCGTGCAAACCTATCAGGTGCGCAAACGAGATATTGTTGTTAGACAACAGTATACCTACAATACACAAGGAAGCGTTGATGGGCCCTGACTGCGGAATTGGCTAAATGCCAATACAATCCGAGATAGTTTCCGTATATGTGATTCGAGATTAAAATCTTGATACACCTTTCGGAAGACTTAGAGTCTAACGAATATTTATGGAACTAAAAACTGATACGGATAAAATGTTTTATCCATAAAGCTCGACTTGTTGCATTAACAAGTTCAAGGAGTTGACTACGATGAGATTGTCTCACCATAGCGATGCTTGAAGTCGGTTCGGGTTGAACTAGCAATTAATACATATTTCAATCATGAGATATGAAACATGGATGACAAAAGGATTTCCATCTGATGGAAATGAAACCTAGGACGTGTATGTGATACAGTCCAAAGTAATTTGTCAATCCAGAGGATGCTAGTAAGTATGCAAACTTTAGAGTTCCAGCGATGGACAGAAGAGAGCAAAGTGGAGTTGGAATCTTCGTTTTTGATGGAATGGTCAAAGGGGTTTGACTTCATCTATCGATGATGCTTGTGATTCAAGAAAGTAAGTGGGAGCATAATAATATTTCTAAAAACCTTGTGTACTTGACACATTGTTAATTGGAAATAAATTTCTTGACACGAATTAGGGCTTCATTTGAAAATAGTTTTTCGATGAAGTGCTTAGGCTAAATAGCCTCAATATTAGGCACGATGATCTATGGAGATAGATTTACCTAATAGGGCTAAGCTATGAATACATATTGACAAGATGCTAAAACTTTTTAGCATTGAAAAACGTCAAGGAGTGATTCTTGCCGAAGTCACATGGAAAGAGTTTTTGCAAGACTCGGTGTCCCAAAACACTGATGAGCAAAATACATGATGGTGATTCCACACACTCTTGTGTTTGGATTAATCATGTATTCCATGGTATGTAAAAACAACCAGATATGTCCAATACTCCAAAGTTGTTGCGAGTATAGATACCAAATTGATCAAAGTACTGATCATAGGACAACAGTGAAAGATGTCATTGAGTACTAGAGTAGTAGTGATGACATGTTTTCTCGCAAGCAGAGATTATGAAGTGCTCGTTGTAAGTAATTACATCGATACAGTCTTCATCAATGCTCCATGCGATTTTCGATTTAAGTTAAGGGTTTTTTGTAATACACAATATGGTGGCACGGTAGTTGGAAATTGTTCCAAACAAGATACCGTGGCGAATTCTATAACAAAGGCTAAGTATGTTGACGCTTAAGAAGCGACAAAGAAGTTGTTGAATCATATAGTTCATTCATGAACTTAGTATGGTTCCAAGATGGCTTTGGTCTATGGGACACTATTGCAGATAGTTGCTCCATAGCTCAGTCTGAGGAATCAGGTTTCGACCAATGATTCACACATATGCAAAGCCAAGTCCACACAAAATATGAATTTTGTGAAAGCGTGAAAACACGAGGATATGCAAAGTTACACACGAAGCTGAAGTCATCAGATCCGGTGGACATCAGGCTATACCACATGCGAAGCATATTTTACACCGGTATGCCACAGGTGTAAAGTGCATCAGCATTGACTAGATTATTGACTCTAGTGCAAGTGGGAGTCTGTAGGAGATATGCCCTAGAGGCAATAATAAATGTTATTGATTATCTCCCTATCATAATTATGTTTATGTTCCATGCTATAACTGCTATGGTTCTCGAGTCTACAATAACCACGAGGCTCGAAGGAAGACTCATATGCACGTGTGGAATAATAAACGGTAAAATGTATTCCTAGTCTGGCCTCTAAGACTGGCTCAAGTATTGCATGATGATCCTGTTTTCCTGATCATGGGCATGGCTATGCCGGCAATTTTGTGGGCACAATGTTAGAAGAACATTTGTGTTGAATCGACCCGAATTGATGTTATGCTATGAGATACATTCGTCACAAGTTAATGGTTAATAACACAGAGATGGTTAACGTTTACATGATTCCTTAGACCATGAGAGTATCGAGTTTCTTCATGCTTGCTTCATGAACTTTGGGGTTTGTTAAACGTCATCTGTAAATGGGTGGCTATTACGGCGGCTTACGGGTTCATGGAAAAGTATGTCAAGTAACTCGATAGCTCAAGATTGGGATTTGCTCCTCCGACGATGGAGAGATATCTCTGGGCCCTCTCGGTGTTACGGTATCCATCATCGTCTGGCCAGACGCTTTGTGATTTGATCACGGGGATGCCGGAACACGAGAACGAGAAAAGAGAACAATACCGGTAACGAGGTAACTGGCATAGTGGAGAAGTTGTTGATCCACGGGGATGCCAACATGTCTCACCTCGGGTATTTGTAACATATCGCGAAGCAACAGGAATAGCACACGGCAACTGGAGGTTCACTCGAATATTCATTCGTGTGGGTATAGGGGTCAATATGGGTGTCCACGGCTCCGATGTTGATCATTGATCGGAAAGAGTTCCGGTCATGTCTATACTTCACCGAACCTATAGGGTCACACGCTTAAGGGCCATCTATCTGCTGAATACTAGACAGGGAGTCTGAGAGAAAATCACCGAAAAAGTTTCGGACAAAACGGAAACGTTCCGGAGAGAACACCGGAATAGTTCCGGTGAAACTGAAAAGTTGTTTCAGGGTATTCCATTAAGTCAAATTGGTTCTGGCACACGCCTGGAAATTCTTGGAGGATGCCAGAAGTGTTCTGGAAACTTCTGGGAATTTTCCGGGACAAAAACCGGAAATGTTCCGAAGCAGCCGGAACCGCTTTGGTTGCTTTTCGCTGAAGAAACATTGTTCCGAAATTGTTTCGGAATGCGTTCAAAATTGTTTTGGTGGGTGCTAGAATTATTCTAGGCACACAGAAATAATTTGGGTTTTAACGGACGCAGAAAAATGTGTTCGTGAATAGTGAAAAGCACTTTTTGGGCTGATTTGCAAATGGGGTTTTTCTTCTAGAAGAAAACCACTTTTGGTGTGTGAAAGGGAGGTGGAGCTCCCCAAGGGGGCTGCAAATTTCGGCCATGGCATGGGGGGGCCCTCCTTGAGGTGTCCTTCCACCTCATGGTGGATATCTTCTACACACCCTTATGTGGCATGTGGTGGAAAGATCCTAGGAAGGTCCTTTTGGTCTTTCCTCTACCCCTTGCTCCTCCTATAAATAGAGGTGGAGATTGCTCTCCAAAATCAGATCATGCTTGCTCTCATACACATGCCAAAGACTTGTCTGGCTTCTCTCTCCCTCCCAGCGAAATAGTTTCGTAGAGCCAAAAGGCTGTCTGTGTTCCGGTGGGAACTAGTTCTGGACGGCGAAGCCCTGCCGAATAGATGACACCGTATGTAGAGAGATCGTAGTTTCGGTCTTAGTTCGAGAGTGCCTCCCGAAGGGCTGTCCAAGTGATCGTCTTAGTTTCGAGGGTCCTCCCGAAGGGCTGTCCGAGTGTCCGTTCGAGTTTCGAAGGTCCTCCCGAAGGGCTGTCCGCGATACCGTCCGAGGGACTGTCCGACCGCCTCCAGGAGGGCTGTCCGAGGAGCAGATGTGGGAGTACATCCTCGCGGTTGGGAGGTTGTAAATCCTAGCTGCGGGGATCTGCACCGCCGATCGTCATCGACTCTACTTCCGCTGCGCTACGAGTCGGTAACGAAATAGATCAAACCTTGTATGCAGACTCCATAGTGATCCTGGGCTGGTGCGTAGGTCGGAAATTTTTTGTTTTCTGCTGCGTTACCCTACAGGTAGGTCGCTGCCGCTCGGGTCCCAAGAAGGCCACCGCTCCTCCCCTCCCGTCGACGCCGAGCTTGGTGGGCTGAACATCATCGGCCGATTAGCCGCTTGGCGGCGACGTGGAGGCGGACAGCTTCGCTTCCCGGGCTCCGGAGGCGGAGGTTACGGAGGCAAAGCTGGAGAGTGCCGAGGCGGAGCTGGAAAAAGGCGAAGCTTCAGTTCTCGGGGTTCATGGCCGGACACGGGGAATGGGCGCCGGCGACCATTTAGATTAGGTATTAATTATACCTCAGAGCCGGACTAGCATGGCTTAGTTGATGTAAATGTAATGAAATCCGTCATGTTTATATGAAATCCGGCCGTGTTTGATCGAATTTCCTCCGGTTGGTTCGAACTGTTGTCAAAATGTATGCGGCTACGGTTGGATGGCGGCCTCCCGCATGCGTGTCCGCGGACTGGTCCCCTCTGTCTGCGGACGGATGCGGGAGGAAATTTCCGAGTCGCCGTTGGCGATGCCCTAACACCCCACATTGTTTCGCAAAAAAATAAATAGATAGAGAAGGCAACAACAGCATGTATATTATGATTATTAAATGTTTAAGCCATGCACCAAGTACACAGTATATTCCAGCACAAGTACGTACTGCCGATCGAGATTGCCAGTATTACACAGTGTCACAGTATGTGTATCTGAAGCAGCTATATATCTAGCTTACACATATTTATTCCTTTATTCCTTTATTTAGTGTGACACGTTTGGATGGAACGATCGCGCGCTTGTCCGTACTACGTAAAGCCAGCCAATTCACCGGTACCTCCGGCCACCGCAGCTGCCCTCCCTCTGGCAGTTGAAGTAGGCGGCGGCGACCGGAGCGCCGAGGCCGTAGCACTCGGCCAGGTCCCTGGTGATGAAGTTGGAGCGCCACCCTGGCGCGTAGATGGCCTGCCGCACCGCCTGCCGGAACACCACGAATGCCACGCGGTGGATCCCCGCCGTCGGCTGCGGCTTCTCGTACGCCACCACCTCAGTTCCTGCATGCAGCCATGCAAACAAAAAAAAGTTTGATTTCCCACCGGACTATCTTGTTTTCCCTAGGGAAGGCAGTTGGAGCCCCACAAAAAAAAAAAGGAAGGCAGTTGGAGAGGATAATTGACATGGTACATGTACTCCGTAAATTATTTGATTTCTTACCACGGCTGACGTCACCTCCGTCTGGTATGTCTGTCACCATCCTATATGTGGGCAAGAAATTAAACCGAAGCAGTTAGCTTAATTCGCTATAGTATACTACTCCAGTATAGTAAATATACATACACTAATGACTATATATATTTTTTTACGAAAAATGGCCGGTTAGCACACAAAGTGCATGCATGCATGGCATGCACGAAAAACAAAGGTACCTAGCTAAGGGTAAAGCTAGCTAAATTAGCCAGCATGCACGTACCAATGGAGGTACTCCCGTTGGGAAGGGTTGGTTGGGCTGGGTACATCAGGGTCCACCATCACCTAGTAGCAAAAAACATGGTACACATGTTATTCATGCAACGCATACGCATGTTAAAACAAACGACGCGCGTGCATGCATGCATGATTTCATGCAACCAAATGACGAGCATGCGTGGAGACGTATATGGCCACTCACGAGCGTGTAGAGTGACCCGCGGCGTCCCGTGATCCGCACCGTCGGCTGGTTCTCCACCTGCGACGGCCTGAGCTCGGACCCGTTGGTGATCTCCCGGTTGCCGTACAGCACCCTCAGCTGCGCCGCCATGTCGAAGTAGTCGACCACGTCGCCGACGATCCCCCCCACGATCAGCGGATCCCTCGACGCCATGCTCACCGCCGGCCGCGCCTGTTACTTAAGCTTACTTAGGTTTAGGCTAGATGTCTAGCCAGTGTTACCTTACGTGAACGCTTGGGGTGGTATATGCAGCGGCGTACGTACTGCTATTTATAGGCCTCCCGGTGAAGTCCCCACGCACGCGTTCGCAGTGTGACCACGGCTCAAAAGATACGAGGTGCGGTGTGCCTTTTCGCCAATCCTAGACCAGCGATGCTACAGCTACGGGCATTTTTCTACAGACTGAAGCCTACGGACCGAGGTGCCGTCAATTGGTTGGGGGAACGAGGGCCCTTTCCTGAAATTCAGCGGGGGATGAATGAATTAGCATAGAACACGTACGCCTGTAGGATTCTTTCCGTGAGAAACGTCCGTAAGTGAACCATTTTCGATCCGAGACTGATGACAAGTACTTGAAAGATACTGGACTGCAAAAGTGTTGACGTGCGACATCGTAGAACCTGTGGCAGCTCCATCGTTTCTGATCGGACGGCTGAGATGTTGCCGCCAGAGAGTTTGGATTACGATCTGACGACTGAAAATCGTTCCTCTTGGCACCAAGTAGGACAGGGGCTTCTTCTTGGAATCTGATAACTTTCTGCAATGGTCCGTCTCAATCTTTTAGGCCTAGATAGCTAGTGGAAAGGGGCCGTTTGGAGTTATAATCTGCAACTCTGACAAAATCTGAAGCTACCGTGCCCAAAAAAATAAATACTCCCTCCGTCCCAAAATAAGTGACTTAACTTTGTACTAACTTACAAAGTTGGTACAAAATTGAGTCATTGGGCACTTCTGCTTCGGTACACCCCCCTAAACACAAGGACGGCTTAGATTAGCCCATACCTCTTCATAAGAGAGGGCATGATGGTCATACTTTCGCTATACATTTATTTTTGAGATAAATATTTTCGCTATACATTAGTATGTATTTTGCAAGATGGCGTACACACACCCTCCCTGCTGGGCCGGCCCATCTACCCCTTTTCTTTCTGATTTTGAAACCGCAAAAAAAGGCACGCTCACAATGAATCGAACCAGTGACCTCCAGGTTCGAGGTACCATACTATAACCACCCCACCACCCAATCTGACTTGATATATTACAACTTTTCCATCTTTTATTGGTTCCTATTCTCCTTTTTCCTTTGTTTCGTTTTCCTTTTTCCTTTGTTTCGTTTTCTTTTTTTCTTTTTTCGTTTTTCCTTTTTCCTTTTTCTTTTATCTTTCTCCTTTTTTCGTTTTCCTTTTTCCTTTTTTATTTTTCCTTTTTTGTTTCTGTTTTGTTTTCTTCTTCCTGGTTTGATGAATTTTTCCAAATACGTGAACTTTTCCTTCAAATTGCTGAACTTTTTTCCCGAAATTGATGAATTATTTTATTCAATCCGAAGAATTTTTTTTGAATTTCGATGAACTTTTTTCAAGTCATTTTACTGTTCTCAAATTTGTGGATATTTTTTTGAAAATCCATGAAATTTTTTCAATTTCGATGAACTTTTTTTAAATTCATGTATTTTTAAAAAATCCGTGAACATTTTTGAATTCATGATTTCTTTTCATTTTTTGTGATTTTTTTCGCTTTTTTAAAATGCGATCGAGCGAACGCAGGGGAAAATAAAATGCGATCGATCTTGCATCTACATGGGCAGACCCACCATGCCAGGGAGCAAGCTTCCTTGGCGCGAGCTCCAGCTGTACATGGAGTAGCGTCACACAAACTGGCGCACACACCACTTCATCCTGGGTTGGCTCATTTATTTTCTTCTTTTTTTTAACCTTCAAAAAATAGGTGCATGAAGTAGGATTCAAACTCCGAACCTCTTGATTACTTCCACCCGCTATAACCAACTAGGGTAGCTCACTTGCTATGCCTAATTACTTCTTTTATTCTTCTTGTTGTGCATCTTCTCAGTCTGGTTTTCTTCTCTCATTTTTTCTTTTTTTGCCTTTTATTCTTCGGTTTTATAAGTTTTTTATTTTTTCTTTACTTCTTCTTCTTTTTATCCTTTTATCTTCTTAGTCTGGTTTTCTTTATTTCTTCTTCTCAGTCTGGTTTTCTTCTCCTTCTTTTTATCCTACCCGAGCACCCTCCGTTGAACATGGTCTAGTTTTGGACATCCTTGAAACGAACCCAACTGTTGCAAGAAGGTGGGCATGCCTATGATAGGAATCAATGCCAGGTTTGAACGATTTTCGACGCCGTATCCATGTTGCAACACGTCCGGCCATTTATCGGCCTTTTGTCACCAAGAAAACTCTAGAAAATGCAAACTTATTGAAAACCCAAACAAGTTGGCATGTTGCCTTGAATTGGTCATACGAAGTCATGGAAAAAATTAGGGCCATTTCAAGGATGTCGAGAAACAACGTGCTCTCAGACGGAGCCTTCTCGCCTATCCGAACACCCTGTTCAACATGATTTATTTGGACATCCGTGAAATGACCCCAACTTTTACAAGCAGGTGGGCATGCCCATTTTAGGCATCCATGTCATGTTTGAACAATTTTCAACACCGTATGCGAGTTGCGACACGTCCGGCCATTTACCGGCATTTTTTCACCAGGAAAACTCTAAAAAATGCAAAAATTGTCGAAAACCCAAACAACTTGGCATGGTTCCTTGAATTGGTCATACAAAGCCATGGAAAAAATTGGAGTCATTTCAAGGATGTCGAGAAACAATGTGCTCTTAGACAGAACCTTCTAGCTTACCCGAACACCCTCCGTTCAACATGGTATATTTTTGGAACTCCTTGAAATGACTCCAACTTTTGCAAGTAGGCGGTCATGCACATTGTAGACATCCATGTTAGGTTTTAACGATTTTCGACACCGTATGCAAGTTGCGACACGTCCGTCCATTTATCGGCCTTTTTTCACCAGGAAAACTCCAGAAAATACAAAAAATGCTGAAAATCTAAACAACTTGGCATGGTGCCTTGAATTGGTCGTACAAGGCCATGAAAAAAAAAACTAGAGTCATTTTAAGGATGTCGAGAAACAACGTGCTCTTAGAGGGAACATTCTAGCTTACCCAAACACATTCCATTCAACATGGTCTATTTTTGGACATCCATTAAATGATTCTAACTTTTGCAAGTAGGTGGGCATTCCCATTGTAGGCATCCATGTCAGGTTTGAACGATTTTCATCATCGGCCTTTTTCACCAGGAAAACTCCAGAAAACTGAAGAAATAAAGAAAAAAACCAAAGAAAAAAAAGGCCAAACAAAACCAAAAAAGAAAAATTAGACTGAGGAAGATGCACAACAAGAAGAATAAAGGGAAACGCTTCCCAGACGTCTGACAGGATCAATTCATCAGACCGTTCGCACGCCGTCGATCCACACGGCATGGATTGCTTCTAAAATCCATCGATGCCCGCATAACTTCCCGATTATCTTGCCACGTCCACCAATAACTCCTCATTTTTTTACGGGGACTCGGAACTCCTTCCAAATTATACTCACCCATAACTGCTCCCTAATTATACTCACCCGCCCAAACCCCCATCCATGTCAGGTTATGTGAGGAAGCATGTGTCTGATTGTGACGACTTTGGTACTGAAGCATCCATGACAAAGTAAGGAAGCATTATATGTTATGCATGAAGCAACATAGAATTTGCTAACAACCATGGTAATATCTGTGACTCTGCAAAAATGTTTGCAACACGTCTGCATTATGTTTCTATCACAGTACAAAAAAATTCCATCGATCAGAAAAAGGTTAATTATTGGAGAACTGATATGATTCTTCCATGATATGTGAGAAATGTTGCGCAATCTACCTGCTTTATTTCGTTCGCATGGAAAAAATGCTTCCGTCAAACCAACTAGGTAGTGATTTATTACCTAGAAAACAAAACGTGATTTATGAGATTTATACCCTAGAAACCAGGGATCAGTTTCCTAAAATTTTGGAAGCTTTTATGGTTCTCCCGTACATGCTATAACCGTGACCATGATTGAGGAAAGTATACTAACTACCCAGCCCACGTTTTACTATCCCATCAATGATCGAGAGAAAATCCATCGCACCTTTTTGGAGTGGTCTGATAGGAAGCACGGATTAGTAGTCTGATCGCTAATGGTTTTCAAGAATAAAAGAGGTAACTATGCACAATAAGTTAGCTATCCTAGTTGGTTACAGCAGGTGAAAATAAATCAAGAGGTTGGAGGTTCAAATCCTATGTCTCACACCTATTTTTGATGTTTAAAAAATAAAAGAAATGGGCCAGGCCCAAGACGGTGGGGTGTGACAGCGGGCGGATCGGTTGTGTACGTCTACCTACAGCCCTACGTGCCACATACGGACGTGGGTATACCTTATGGTCAAATGACCATACCGCCCTTATACGGTTTGGGACGGAGAGAGTACAACTCTTCTTTCATCTTACAAATACATCCAATACAACTATTGGAGTGCTCCGAAGCCTCCTCCAGACTCCAGTACATCATCTTGTGGCATGAAAGGCTCCAGACCATCCTCAACATTCTCCTGCTCAACATAGTGCAAAATACATTTCTGACAAGAAAACAGCGCTAAGGGTCAGCATAAGCCATGTGGTACTTGGAATGCAAAAATAACGCTAGGGTTTTGACTCGCAAGTCACGACCAGATCTATTGTCCTCAAAACTGAAATATTGAGGAATCAATTACCATCAAGGGGCATACAAACATATGTACTAAACTCTATGCTACTGTATGATGCTGATCGTCTCATTACACGTTACAGTTTTTCGGGCATGCCTATCTCTCAGGCGACTCAGATTTTGCTAGATCTTAGTGAATATGTTACAATATAAAGCTAGCAATCACTATCAACAAATGATCCTAGCAAAATTCACAAAAATGGATCCAATGGTCTATATACTCGGCCGAGGTTTAATAAGTTCTTAGACAACTACGAATTAGGCATTTCGTAGTTCTTACAATAGTACATAACAACACAAGTTTTCACATGACAACATTTCTAATGGCCCAATGTACCACCTATTATACATTTTGTTAGGAAAACTATCCGTGATCAATGTTCAGGATATCGCTTATCGTTAGCGTCTCGGACGTCTAGGGATTAGAGATCAATCGGAAATCGGCCGAATAATTGATTTTATCGGTCGACTATTAATCGACCATCTTTTTTTTTTGCAAATCCTAGGTTCCCAGCACTAAAATTGCTATATTCAACACAAAAACAATATTGGACAGAAGTGTTACCTTGATTCCTTGCCTTTGAATCCTCAACACTAAAATCCTAGGTTCTCTGATTCTCTCACAGTCACAACCAAAATAAATTGCTAGCAAGCAATAATACAACACAGATAGTGCTAGGAATAGGCCCAATTTATCAGTAGATTCCCGATAAATCACTTGTCAGAGCGATAAATCGGCCCAACAGATAAATAGTGACGATACGGCATAATCTTATCGGTCTCCCCTCGAGTAACGATAAATCGGCCGATAAATCGTAGAATTGGTCATTTTTTTTAACAGTGTGTGTGATGCATGCCCATCTATGATTGTGTTTTTAAACAGGTCCAATGTGATAAATTATCTCTGATGGTTTTACCGGTCCACCTATAATACCATTTTAACGGGTTAACTTTGGGGACTTCATATAATATATTTCATGGGCGACGGTCTCTGCTTCCTAACCATCTTTGATGGCAACTTTTACTGGCAGGCAAACCGCTATTTATATTCATTAGATGGACAAAAGATTTACCTCATCGATTAATTAAGCAGAAGAGAGTCTCCTAGTTAATTAAAGGAAAGGAAAACCAGGCAAAAACCGATACAGACAAACCACACTCAATGCATGAAACCCCACAGTCACACAGGTGGCCCAAGAAAATGCTTTGAACATGTGAAAAATGCATACCCTGATACTTGTCAGGATGCTATATACTCATCTAGATCCCATGTGGTTCAGTATGCGCCCATCATTGATCCTTCGAGCTACTTAAGTTCAACCCACACAACTACATGTTTTTTCCAAATTCTGGTATGTTTCCTAGAATGCACCTCAACTTGGCGGTCTTGTGTTGAATTTTCACCATTTGAGCACTTTGGGTGTTGATTGTACATGAACTACTTCTTGGTGTCCAAGGTTACTAATTGTTAACTATTGTCAATTACCGTATTTCTGCTTTGATTATGTATTTGGAGAGTTTATGGGTAGAGATATGAAAATTTGAGGGTGGGGTGGGGTGGGGTAGATTTTTGGGAGAGGGGCAATATTTTGATAGTTTACTATGTTTATAATATACTACACGTGTGTTGCAACTGGGACATAAATATTCTAGTAAATTAGTCTATGATTTACCTGTTATTTTATTGGTAATGTGATTGTTTAAAAAATAGTTTTTTATTTGGTAAACATTTATTGACTTACCAAAGAAAATATCATTTTAATTACATAAGATGTGGGCTGGTTGAGGCAATTTTCCGAACAAAACAGTTGAGAAAAACCAGAAGTGTGTGTGTGTGTGTGGGGGGGGGGGGGTCAAAAAGGAGTAAGGGAAAGGGGAACTTACATAAAGTGGTTGGACCAAGGACCGGGCGAAAAGCTAGGAGGTGAAATAGGGAACCTTATGGATTTGGTATAAAGTGGGTAGTAGGCAAAAAATGGGTAGGGGGCAGGGACGAGAAATTTACGTTTGTATAATATTTTGTGTCTTAGTAATATTTGGCTATAATGATATGTATTACCTTCATTGATGGACTGAAGCTGAATATACAGTGGATAGCAAAACCACATACTTAGTCCAACACCCACCAGATCAAACTTCTTCTGTACACACTTATGATCCGGGTAAAGTACCAAACTTCAACATCGTTGCTCATTTGGTTGTTTCTCCGTGAAACCATATATGTTTGCACTAGAGCTCTGGTACACCCATTGCACCTATTCTCTGTAGTAGGGCTTGATGTTTTACATAGGTTCAATAAACTAATGGATGTAACACAACATATAGTCCACCCCTTCCGGTTTAGAGGTCCTATCTAAAAAAATAGAATTTTTTTAATTTGTAAGGCTCATTTTAATGGGAACATGCAAATATAGCTATATCCACATGCAAATGTAGCATTAATATGTAGCCTAGCACTTAAGTAGATCATCCTTCATTGAAGTGATTTGTAAAATGAGTCCAATAAACCAGAAAGGAGTATCTAACCATATTACATCATTTCAAATCTAAATTCGAAACATAGTCCGAGATATATAAAAGGATAAATCTCAACGTGAATAATAGCTAATCCAAATCGGGCAATGAATTTGACCCGTTTCAAAAATGAATGATGTCTAAAGAAAACCAGACTTCAATTTTAGTTAAATTGAAACATAGGCTGAGATCTCTCCTTTTCCTCCTCTAACCCTACGCGGCTAGGACAAACTCTCCCATTCGAGCTTCACCGGCGAGCTCGTGGATTGTTTCCCCTCTGTATTCCACTCTGGCGGCCGGTGGCGGGGAGGGGAATCCCGATGCCTCCGCTCTGGTTAGTAGTTTAGATTAGGATTTTTTTTCCTCGTAGGTGCGGCGCTCGGGCAAATGACGGCGCTTCTTCTTCGAGTTTGTCTTCCGGGCTCCAATCTTCCTCGAATTCATCCGTCTGCATGTAGTCGACGGGGCTCCAGCGTATATTCCTGCTGTCACCTTGGGGCGGTGAGGTTAGGGTTTTTTTGTCATATGGCGAGATTCGGTGTCAGGTGCTTCAGATCTATGCAAGGGTTCAACGACGACAATTGCGGCTTCAGGGCGCTGGTCCTTAGGGCACGTGCACGAAGACTTCCTGACTGCCATCGACAAGGTCAAGCCGGCTCCGATAGGGGGGCGGCGACAGCGGCCGGTGTGTCGACGGCTTGTTCTGGCGGCAGTAGTGATCGCTCGGTGGTCTCAAAATCTCGATGTAATTTTTATTATGTTTGAGATCCTTTGTATTTCCGATGAATTTTTATAATAGATCTGATCATTTCGGCAAAAAAAAAAGTTGAAACTTAGGCTGGCTAGCGCACCACCCATGGTGCTACCTAGTATGAAATGAACCCGGATGACTGCCAGATTTTATTTTATTTTTATTTTTTTGCGAGGACTGCCAAATTTTCTTTGCCAAGAAAGAGAGACTTTCTCTTGACCAGGTGACCACAGTACCATGCATATACACAAGACGTACACGTAATTTTGGCACCATGGCCAGTGCAGGACTGTTCCAATCGCCGCACATTCTTGAATATATCGCACCGCCGGGGGAAACCAACGACCGAATCCACGACGATTTTGCATCCCTGCGTTGCCGACAGAAGCCCCGGACTGTACAGCACGTGCGTGCGCTGGCTGCAAATCCAGGAGGAATGAGCTCGAGCTCGACGGCGACGGGAGAATGATTAGGTGAGAGCGGCTGCAGATCGATGGTAAGCCATGCAAGTTGCAAACAGAATTTATGCGTGATCCCACGATGGGTCTGCGCAGGGCGTGCAGCAGCAGCTCCGCCGCTTGCTCGTGATCTGCCGACGGACGCTCTTTTTCGACGGAAAAAGCCGTGCACAGGCACCACTCGTAGGAATCCTTGCGTGGCTGGTCCGGCGAGCGAGAGGATTGACCGAGGAATTTCTTTCTCTTCAACAGTGCTGCATTCACCGTTTTTTTTTTTTTTTTTTTTGAGGAACCAGCAGGAGCTCTGCCTTTTCATTATGAAGAATAGAATTGACCATTTAATAAGGAAAACTGGCCGAAAACCGATACATAAGCAATGCACACACCGACCCCGAGGCCGCGCCCCTAACGAGCCGCCGACTCTGTCACCCGAGCAATCGGAGCCGACACCCTACAACCATATCCGAAGCCGCCGCTCCGACATCCCCACCGGCCCCGAGGCCGTTCACCAGGCGAGCCGCCTACTCCGTCACACGAGCAACCAGAGTCGACGCCCTACAACCATTTCCGGAGCCGCCGCTCCGACCTACAAACGCAAACAACACACACGCCGACCCCGAGGCCGCGCACCAGGCGAGCCGCCTGCCCCGTCACCCGAGCAACCGGAGTCGACACCCAACAACCATCTCCGGAGCCGCCGCCCCGACTTACAAACGCAAGCAACACACACGGCAACCCCGAGGCCGTGCACCAGACGAGCCGCCTGCTTCGTCACCCGAGCAACCGAAGCCGACACTTAAAAACCACTTCCGAAGCCGCCGCTCCGACATCCACGCCGACCCCAAGGCCGCGCACCAGGCTAGCCATCGCTACTGCCACCCAAGCGACCAGTGCCGACACCCTTCCATGAAAGCAAGATCCGGAGCCGCCGTTCCGACTTCCACACCGACCCCAAGGCCGCGTACCACTCGAGCCGATGGCTCGACCACGGCGTCCGCACGCACGCCGGCATGGCAACATCACATGGCAGAGGCTTGTCTGGTTAGGCCATGGCCTCCTAAGGCGACGCATCCAAGGAGGAAGTGACGAGGACGCCACCATCGCCCGTTCCGGCAGAAACCGGGAACTCGAACTTTCGCTCGGAGGAACCACCGCTGGTGAAGGCAGGAGATGAGCCGGAGCACCCAAGACGGCACCTCTAGGGAGGGGAACGACGCCCGCATGCGCCATCGTCGTCGGCTCCAACCAAGGTGGAGCTGGGCTTTCACCCGAGGCTCCGGCACTCCCGCCTCCGCCACCATCCAAGCCACATGCCCGCGCGATGCGCCGCAGCCGACGCGCCGCCAGCCGCGCCCGCAACCACCGCCCACCTTCGCCCGCTGCTGCAACAACCACGGCAATCACCGCCGCGCCAACAGCCACCACCTGGGGCCGTCGCCCCAGCCTCCTCGCGCCACCACAGCACCACCGCCGACCAGGGCCGCCGGCCGACCCCAAGCCGCCTCCACCGACCGGATCTCGGCAGTGTAGCCCCAGATCCGCCACCACCAGATGCCCGCTCAGCATCGCCACTGCAGCCACGCTCTGCCTACCCACCACCATCGCGAAGCCCCAAGGAAGCCGACCGTCAGCCGCCGGCCTCGCAGCTCCGAGCGCCGCCCGCAACTGAACCCAGCGCCGGCAGCCCCCACACGCGCCAGATGGAGCCGCACGACGGAAGAAAAGGCCCCGCCGCCGCCACCCCTGCGCGGGCTTTGCCCGGCGGAGGCTACCGGCGGCGGCGAGGGTGAGGAGCAGGTGGGGGAGGGGCTTTGCCGGCGGGAGGGGGGTCGCCACCTGTGTCGCCAAGGCTAGGCGACGCGGGGCCGAAGGGGGTTTGTTAATTCTCTTTTTTGACGTGCACGTGACATGCACTCACCGTTTCAAAATATACAAGGTGTAAAAGTCCTTTCCAAAAAATCAAATTTATGGATGTTTGATCAAGATTGCAAAATATAAGGTGCATATTTTTTGTCCAGAGTCAAAGTTGCGTCTGTTTGATCAAGATTAGGGATAAAAAATTCTACATCTCATCCGCAACAAAAAAAAAATCTACATCTCAAATACATTATTATGAAAATACATTTGATGATGGATCTGTTGATATTAATTTGATTTTTTTTTTGAGAAAAGATATTGATTTGATATTGCAGGTGTAGATAATTACTTCTACAAATATGGTCAAATTTACTAGACTTTGCCGTAAGACAAAAACTTATACGCCTCATATTTTAGAAGGGTATCCATTTTAGAATGGATGTAGTGTGGCTTCTCCCGGGCATGAAAATTACTGGGAAAGCGGGTATCACCTGACGTGGGTGCGGTATTTATTGATCAATAGATGTGGTACATGGTTCGATTTTTTGCCAGAGGTAAGATTTAACTTGCACTCAAATTTATCTAAGTTTAAAAATCAGATCATACAAGACCACAATTACCTAACTGTAAACACACAAATTTGTTTAAAATTCCCTCTCAATTATAACATATCTATGTTGAGAACAAAACATAGCTTAATTTTTTTTTTTACTTTCATTCGTTTATTTTACTCCATTTTTGGATGTTCATATTTTAGCTTCCTGCAGGTTAGTTTATTTTTCTTCTCTGTTTTTTCTTTGATTCATTTTTCTTCTTCTTTTGTTCATATATTTCAAAACATTCTAAATACAAATACTCCAAAACTGAAATTAACTTCATTTTTTTAAAACCGCAAATTAGATAAATGTTAACGCAGTATTAAAAAATGTTAGCTCATTTGATAGAATTTGGAAACTCTCACAAAACCGCTTATTTTTAAAAATTCTTGATAGAATCTGAAATAATCGTCACATTTAAAAATTGTTTACCCAATATGTTAGTGTAATTCAAAAACATGTTTTGTATAATTCAAAAAAAAAATACTAAAATTAAAAAACACTTACACATCTAAAGAATATGTTCATGACATTTAAAAACCACAAGAAAGAAAACCATGCAAGAGACGAGACCGAGTTACCAGCAAAAAAAAAAGAAGAGACCGAGTTAAGTCTCACAGCGCGCAAGAAATAGCCCAGTTCCTATTCCGCGCCTTAAGCACCGGTTAGAGTTCGAAATCACTAATTAAGGAGCACTATTTGCAAAGGTCACTCCCACCTCCCCATGTTGCGACAAGTGGCACACTGCAGTTTTCCTCTTTTTCGTAGACCCGTTTATTCAAAATGTTTTATCTCTTAAACCGTGCATCCAAATCTCGAACCATTTTCACCGTTGGATTCTTCGCGTAGAGATCTTCAAAACTAGATCCCATGTTCATAGGTTTTGACAAACTTGTTTTTTCAAAAAATAACCGAACCGGGAGCACGGTTTTTTTTCCTTTCCGAAAGAGGCATGACTATGCCTCTCGCGGAAGCAAATCCGTGTCTACACGACAAGTAAATCTGTGCCTATCACGGAAGTTTTTTTTTCCGTTTCTAAGAGGCAAGATTGTGCCTCTCGCAGAAGGAAAAAAACCCGTATTTTTTTTCTTTCCGAGAGGTACGACTGTGCCTCTCGCGGAAACAAATCCATGCCTCTGGCGGAAGGAAAAAAAGAAAACACGTTTTTTTCCGTTTCCGAGAGGGACGACTGAGCCTCTCGCGGAAGAAAAAAGAAGAAAATATTTTTTCACGCATTTTTTTTCTTTGGTCCAAAACCGGGGGAAAACCGAAAAGCCAAAAAAACCGAAAAAATCATCTAAAAAGCCGAAAACGAGTGCGGAAAGATAAAAAAACAAAAATCGAAAGGAGCGCCCAGAGCACGACACGTGGTGGCGGCTGAGAGCGCACCACTTGGCGCGCTCTCAGCCCACCCCACATGACCCTTGTGGGGGCTCCTGAAGGAGTACTCCTTCGTTGGTTGCTCTCGTTAGAGTTCAATTTGCTAACCGGTGCACACCCTCCAATACACACGATGTATGTTCATGGGCCAGCCCATATAGGTCTTTTTGTTGACTGTTTTTTCGGGAACCTTTGCAATGAATGTACAGACGGTTTTCTATGCCGCTTTTTCTTCTGGTTTTCCCCCATAATGGTTTTTACCAGTTTTCTCATTTTTTTTACTTTTTTATTTCGTTTTTTTTTCTTTTCTCTTTAATTTCTAATCTTTCGTTTTAATCAAATTCGTGAACTTTTTTTCACAAATCTGTGAACTTTTTCAAATTTGTTTTTAGTTTTCCAAATATATTTGAACTTTCGTTCCAAATTTCCTGAACTTTTTTACAATTATGAATTTTTTCTCTAATCTTGTGAAATATTTTTTTTCCAAAACAGGTGATTTTTTTTATATATATTACTTTTCTAATCTTGAGATTTCTTCAAATTGCGAGCTTTTTTCGAATTCATGAACTTTTTTCAATTTTGTGAACTTTTTTTTTAAATACATGAAGTTTTTTTTAAGGGAAAAGCTTGAAATCCACCGGCGGATCTTTTCGTTTCGTCCACCGCTTCCCCTGTGCTACACGTGTCCCAGTGAAGCCCACCACACCGCTATCTTTATCCCCAGCGCATCCGCATGTTTCTTCCCCGAGTTGCCTTGTCCAACAAGGGTC
The DNA here is from genome assembly GCA_039707655.1 of Elymus sibiricus. Taxonomy (NCBI): domain Eukaryota; kingdom Viridiplantae; phylum Streptophyta; class Magnoliopsida; order Poales; family Poaceae; genus Elymus; species Elymus sibiricus. The sequence continues at coordinate 471,252,445 of CM077666.1, forward strand.
GTGTTACATCATCCTTTCTGTAAACAAAAATGTTTCTGCAACATCACTCATGTTGCAAAAGTCCTTCCGCAACATCATCTATGTTACAAAAAGATGAAGACAAAAAAAAATCTGCAACACAACCGCTATTTGCTCGTACATGTGTCCCGTGTGTCACATGCCCCTGACTCCTGGTGACGCCCCTCAAATTTTTCTGCAACAACACCAATGTTGCAGAAGTTTCTCCCGTAACATATGCTATGTTGCAAAAAAAGTGAAGACAATTTTTTTTGCAGCAAACCTCTGTTGAAAAAATATTCTGCAGCAAGACCTCAGTTGCAAAAAAATTCTGCAACACAGACCGTGTTTCAAAAAGGTAAACAGCTGTTCAGACATTTTGCAACAAGAATCCTGTTGCAGGGCTTGTTCTGCAACATCGCTCTTGTTGCAAAAGAGAGATAGCACTCGTGGGTGGTATATCGGATGGCTATCCCTGCGTCCATCCAACGACCTACAAGGCGGTGGATGTTTTCTCGTTATCCGCCGGCCGACACGTAGCGTGGCCCTTTTTTTCATTCATGAACATATTTTTTTTTGGGATTGCTTGATTTTTTTTGTTTTTTCCAAACGTCAATGGTTGACTTGTAAACTGGTCAACCGTTGACCGAAAGCGAACCAGGTGCGCGCCAACAATAGATCGCCTCACCGCATGATGGGCCAACCCATATATGCGGGAGCGTATTCGCCAGAACCCCTAACTAGCGCAAAAGGCGCCAGTTAGGAGGTCTTCAGGAATAACCTTGTGGCCCCTGCTGCCGCTCAATGGTGACGGGCCTCATATGTGTGAAAAGTCTAATGGACCAGTTTGGGCATTTATTTTATTTTCTTCTGCATGGGTTTCTCGGGGGGAGCTCCTATAGGGCGCTTTAAGCGCCCGAACATGTGGCTGGCGCCCACGCTCGATTGAATTTGGGCCGGCAAACTACCGACGAGCGCTTCTCTAGATCGCACGCATGTCGCTCCTTCGCTCAATTTTTTTTAGTTTGGATCGGTGGATGAGTTGTCTGAAAAAATGTGTTTTTTCATTGTTGACTGTTGACTTTTACATAAAAGTTCACAAAAATTCATCAAAAAAAATTCAAAAAAATCGAAAAAAGTTAAAAAAATTGAAAAACGTTCATTGAATTTCAAAAAAGGTTCATCGAATTTAAAAAAGTTCATCAAATTTGAAAAAAGTTCACCGAATTTGAAAAAAAGTTCATCGAATCTAAAAAAAAGTTTATCAAATTTAAAAAAAGTTCATCAAAATTGAAAAAAGTTCATCAAATTTCAAAAAAGTTCAGCAGATTAGAAAAAAAGTTCATCAAACTTGAAAAATTTCATCGAATTTGAAAAAATTTCATCGAGTTTGAAACAAGTTCATCGAATTTGAAAAAGGTTCATCGGATTTGAAAAAAGTTCATCGAATTTGATTAAAAATGTTCACACATTTCAACAAAAGAAAAAATAAAAACAAACGAAAAAGAAAAAAGAAACGAAGAAAATAAAAAACAAATAGGGAAAAACTCTACTTTTTGTAGCGTTGTATGTAATAAAGAAAAAAAAAGTAACCTAATCACAACAAGTAAAGTGGCGAGTTGGTTACCTCAGCTTGCAATAAGCCACGAGGTTTGGAGTTCGAAACACAGCAAGTATTTTTGACGTATTTACAGGAAAAAAAATTCTAAGATGGGCCGGCCCAGTGTGTCGCGGGGGTGTGCGGCGGTTTGCTTAAACCGAAGAAACGGGCGCTGTTTAGGATTTGCCTTTCTCAGGTTCGGTTTTCTTGTTTTTTTTATTTCTGTTCAGTTTGATTTTCTTCTGCATGGATTTCTATGGTTCGTCTTTATGTGTTTTATTGATTATTTATGTAGATTTTTATGTTTTTATTTTTTTTATGTTCCTGCTATCCTTTTTATTATTGTTAAGTATATTTCCTATTTTTTTAACTGCATGTTGGTTTTTTCTTAGCTACACAATGCACATTTTTATACAAGAAAAAAAATTCTAAATATGTGATGAACATTTTTTTTAACACACGATGATCTTTTTTCAAAATGCATGGTCAACATTTTTAAAATGTAGAAAGGACATTTTATTTTTAATACACATTGAACATTTTTACAAATATGCGGTGAGCATTTTGAAAAATTTGAATATTTCTTTATATACACGTTGAACATTTTTCGCAATACGTCTTATAGTTTAGAAGGGTATCCATATTAGAATGGATCTAGTGTGGCTTCTCGCAGGCATGAAAATTACTGGCAAAGCGGGTATCACCTGAGGTGGGTGCGGTATTTATTGATTAATAGATGCGGTACATGGTTCGATTTTGTTCCAAGAGTAAGATATAACTTACACCCAAATTTATCTAAGTTTAAAACCAGATCATACAAGACCACAACTTCCTAACTGTAAACATAGGAAAAATAAATAAAACTCCCTTTCAATCATAACATATCTATGTTCAGATTTATTTGTTCTAATTGCCAAGTGAACCCATCGGCAACTAGATTTCTAATAGGCATGCAAAACATAGATATGGGCCTATCTTTACTACTACCTCCATTCGGGATTATTGGCCCCCCTTGTATTTTGGTCAAATTTTGGTCAAATTTTGACCATACATAAACTAATAAAATACAAATTATATGATATAAAAAGTATATTGTTGGATTTGTATTTGAAAGAGCTTTAGCCCAAGATAAGAGGGAGCGTAATAAATTCGGACCGACGTAGTATTAAAGAAGGAAATAAAATGCTATCAGTTAGGGGAAAATTGAATGGAACAAAAAATAAGTTGAAGAGCGTACACGAATTCATACAGAAGACAATAATCAGATTGGTAACTAAGAAACAATGGGAAGAACATACCATTTTTTTATCGGAAGAATATACCTTTTTTTGGAAATGTTTTTTTTCGAGGGCACGTCAACGCATATTTTCATAATCGCTCCGTTGGATCATCTTATAACACTGGAGTGATGTTCCACTATTTATTTCTTATTTCTTATAACTTTTAAACCGTTTATAACTTCCTGAGACGTTGTTTGTTAAGTAATGTATAATAAGTACTTCTAAAGTATATGTGCCTCTCAAAGTTGTTAAGTATTGTGTTAATTAGATGTCCTTATCTGAAATAGTCTTAACTATGTGCTACGATATCATAAGGACACACATCATGTGTCCTCAAGATGGTCATAATACCCAACTCTTGCGAATTACAACAGTTGTTTCATTTTTATTGATAGATGTAAGCAAGTACATATTTCCTTTTTTTCTAACTTACGATGTCTGTGACTTCCATTTGAACTCTTTCATCATTGTCTTCCTCAATTCACCATGTGTCCATGCATTTATCGTCCACTGCCACCTTTGCCTACTCCTTGGTTTCACCTTATCTCTCTTCTTCCTTTCAAACCTTTCGGCTTTTTATTTATCAATTAACGCTACATCTATGCAATTATGTTCTAGTGTCAGCTTTGTCTATTATTTGGTTTTTCTTTACTGTTGTTCCTCCTTTTAAACCTTTCCTCATTTTCTTTGGAATTCACGCTACGACCATCTGATTATTGTCCTTTGTCTAAATTCATGACATCGTTCTTCCCATCAAAAAACAAGTTGAAGAGCATATATGAATTTAGACAAAGGACTATAATTAGATTGGCAACTAAGAAACAATGGAATGAAAAAAAGGGTTGAAGAGCGTACATGAACGAAAAACAAGTTTTTAACTAAGAAATGTGTAGCATAGACCATTTGGAAATTACCTACATGTCATGAATTATTACAAAGAGTAGTTAGAAAAGGAAATAAATAATTGTTTGTACTTGTAAGTACAAACAATAATTACTTAGTGAAAACATGTACATTGGTAACTGATAGGTCAACATGCAACAAGTTGAAAGTAAACTAACTCTGATGAATTCAAGGATGGATGTTGTCAGGTAAGATCACATAAATGATAAGGCCATTTTTTGTTGTATGCAGTAACATTTGACTGCCAACTTGCAGTGCATGACACATGGTAAAGTCTATCCAATTGTCCCCATGAATATAGGAACAACCGCTTCCTTTGTTATTGAAGCCAACTTGGAACGTAAATCTATGGTTTGTCTCCAATGTGACCTCATTACTGATGTCTTCATTTATGCGAAGACCCACTTTTTTAGTACAGGTGGTCTGGCAAAGCAAGGAATGTACTATGGAAAATAATATGAAAACATAAAATTGAGTATTGAAAGGAAAGAAATACGAACATACAATTTATTTGTTAGGAAACTATTAATAGATAGTGTTATTGAAAGAATAGAAATATGAGCACATTGTTTATCTGCTATACAGACAATATGTTATGGTAATATGAAGATATAATTTGTTAACTAAATATGAGTTGTATTTATCAAAGAAATTTTATAATACTATGAATGGAAAGGTAGGAACAATCTGTCTCATTTTATGTTCTTATGGAAATAGCAGTGTCTTTGAAAGAAGACCACAACAATAATTTTCCCAATCGTGGAAGAATTGACCGTTTGACTTGAGTGGTGTCCATGGTATGGAAACATAAATGTAGGAACAGAATGTTCGGAAAATAATGAATATTCGGAATTTGTCCTAAAGTAGAAGTATGAAGTTCTCAATCAATCATTAAATATTCATGTTGACATGTATTGCATTCATAAGAAAAATTAGTGGATAATTTTTTGATAAACCCTAACTATATCGATGAGAGAACATGGATTGTACAAACATATACCTTGTGATATACGAAGTCCTGTGGTAGAGTGAGCTCGAAGGCCTCAACCGTCTCGCCGTGGCTGCACAGACCTGTTGACTCCTTGCACCTTAGGCACTACAAATGAGAAATGTAACATGAACAAAAATACATGCACCGCTATTCCGGTCGAGGGATTACCGGTGACAGCTAAACTGTGTTTTATAACAAACTACGAACTAGGAATATGAACAGAGGATTCAGCAGAAAAGAAGCACACCACCCTGATTTGAAGGAGATTAAGCAGGATACATGAAAATTTACCTCGATCTCATCCGCTGCATTCAGCTCCATTGGAGATTTGTCGCCCAGGGCGAGTGGGAACGGCAACAACAGACAACCGCCATCAATAGCTGTCATGGGTACCGACAGTTCGAGACGTGAAGTTGCGGTGACCTGCAACAACACTCTGCAGGAAAACTGACAAGAGAGTAGATCTACAACACGATCGAGGAGAGAAGGTCCGAAGAAGTTCTTACGTCTGCAGAGCAAGCTTACTTGGGACCACATAAATAAACGTCTCGTAAGTCGAACCAATGAGTGGTTGATGCGGGCAGAAAAAGAAGTGAAATTTTAATAATGTACGAAAGACGGAACTGACAAAGAGGTTGGTGCACGGTAAGTTTGTAACGGTGAAACTTGGCATGATTTTTTTTTGTGGCGCAAGTTTTGGAGGACGGAACTTAAAAAGAAAAGCGGAATAAGATATAAAAACGAAAGGCAAGTTTCTTATAACATAACTTAAACAAACAAGATGTAACAGGTTAGGAGTAAGAATGGAAGAACAATTATTGCGGTCCGAAAAATGCACCCGCAGTGGTACATGTAATTTAAAAGGTTAGAACAGAACATGAATTATGTGGAAGCTGGCATAATCAGTCGTAGCACAATAATGAGATGGAATAAACCATCACTGAATTTGCAATTCGAAGAAGCATCAGATGAATTGGCAATGAGACAAAACAGGAAGACGATGATAGTTGGGTGGATGTAAAACGAATTGAGAAATAAGATGAAGAAAGAAGCGCAAGAATGAAAGCATATGACAAGAAAGACAAGAGTAGTGCAACGTGACGCTGCAGCAGATGGATCAAGGAAGACGGAGATGAACAGGAACAAGGGATAGAGACCGGAACGAAAAGAAGCACCGGTTGAGAATGAGGGGGAAGTCGGACATAACGTACAGAAAACGGACGTACAAGAACAGTTGGACGAAGTATTACTATAGAAGTATAATGTGTCATATTCAGAAGATTCCTAGTTTTCATCTCTTTTTCATCCAATATCAGCGGAAACAAGTTTCAAATCTCCACGCAGAATGACATTGCAGACGCCCTCGCACCTGCGTGCCCCTGCGAATTTGCACGCCCAAATCGTTATGTTCGTGCGTATTGTGCTACATTCGAGTGCACCCACCGGACCGGAGCGGCCGGAGTGCTGCACCGTACGTGCGCGACGTGGAAACACACGGAAGACATGTCGTCATCATCTTCTTCTTCTTTGATCCATCACATTGGCATTAATTCTCCCCGGTGTCGTGAACTAGAACTGTCTGTGGCTCTGTGCGCGCGCTGATCGCACACAAAGAAGAATCGCACGGCCCTCGCAGAAGAAAAAAAGAAGAAGAATCGCACGGAAAGGTGGGCAAGTATACGTGGTGACGATGCGATGGTCGACCAGTCTGTTTGTGATCTACGTACTGGTACTCATCTAGCTAGATACTCCTGCTGTCCTGCATAGGCGTACGTGGCAACCAGATCATTAAGGCCGGATCAGATCGGAGCAAGATTTACTTTTCCCTTCCACCATTGCATGGGACGATGGAGGACGTACGTACGTGAGGCAGTTTAGGAAAGCTGACGCGACTCCACCTCAGTTGCGCACAGGCAGCATGCATGCATGCAATGGTGGCGGTGACAGACGGAGTGAAGCTTATTGCGTAGTGATAAAATTAATTATCAGGAGATAAGATAAGGATAACGTATGATTCCTCCTCGACGCTCTATATCCATTCGTCGTCCGTTCCTTTTTTTAGGAGGTCGGCCGAACGATTCTGTTCGATCGTCACCTTAACCTTGTAGTAGTACTAGTAAAAAAGCTGGGCCGCTAAGGGAAAGCTGGAGGATCTCTCTGGTATTGGGCATTTGGCTGCGTCAGCATGCAAAGCACGCAGCACTTTAGAGGACGGTTATCCTGTCGAATTTCGTAGTCCCTCCATTCCACAATGTTGTGCGTCCGCGCTTCTCGAAATCTAAGTTTGACCATAAATTTAACCACGCAGTCGGTCTCATTGGTTAAATTTATGGTCAAACTTAGATTTCGGAAAACGCGTGTGCACTACATTGTGGAATGGAGAGAGTAGGAGTTATAAGACCGTTGGTATATTGGTTGCAATAATATTTTATATTATACTCTAGGACCTAGAGAGTATTAATCTTGGCTCAGGTTTGCTTGCATGATTGCCTTGGCGACGATGCCGGAGCGAAGTACGTATAATTAACTCAGTGTACGTAAAACTAGCCAGCTGGGGATAAGGATAACGATTCTTCCTTGGTTGACGTTGTGTCCATTACATTCCTCTTTTCGCTGCATCGCGGGATTATGTTCATCGTCACCTAGATAAAAAGGTACTAGTACTGATCCGCTAAGCATATGCACTTTACCGTGACGGTTGGTTGGTTCTGATGACGCCGGCCGGCCGGCCGGACGGCAGGCACGATACGATGCGATCCATTCATCGTCGTCTTTTTTCTTTTCTTTCCAGTCGACCTTTCTTGTTTCCAGGGAGGCGGTGAACCGATGAGGAAGGAAGGAATGAAGGAATAATGGTCTCGGCGTCCACGTTTAGCATCCATCCATCCCAAGTAGAAGTAGGCATTTCCGGCTTTCCCGATCGAACGGATCGAGCAAGGACGACGGACGGACCGCCCCAAAATCCAGAGGCTCCCCTCTAGCGTACGTACGTCCCTGACGGAGCGGCGCCAGTGACCGCGTCCGCCGGCACGGAAACATCCGGGAACTCAGCCCGCTCTTGTCTCGTCCATCGCATTGGCGATCTTCTACCTGGCATTCACTGCCCATTCCCTCCCTTCTCGTGTTTCCCGCCAGCATTCCATCCTAGTACTGACAAACGCAACAAGACAGGCAGCGGCCGTGCCATCACACGCAGCTGAATGCATGCACAGTTCGTTGGATTATGGATGGGCTTAGGCCCATATAAGACAATAATCTCTGATTAATCTCTAAAGTCCATTTCGATGCATGGCAAGTGATGGAAAGTTTAGTACCATACTGCTACCGTAAGAAGAGTGCGATCCCTTTATAAGGGCTGCTCTACCACATGCCATCGGGAGCTTGGGAATAGGAGTTGTACTCGCGCGCTCCTCCTCCTCCGCCGCCCGCGTCGCATCGATGCGCGCGCGCCGCGGGTCGTGGGAACGAGCCGAGATTTATTTTTGTCGGTCAGGAATGGTTAATTAATTGTTGATTAATTAACGATTCGCTAACGGAAATGCCACTGTTCGAGACGTTGGACCGTGGGCTGTTCGCGGACTCGGTCGTGGGCCTAGCCAAGGCCCATCTACCTGACGGCCTATATAATGAGGCGCTGGCCTATGGAGTGAAACCTAACTCAATTCACTCACTTCCTCCTGCACAACCCTAGTCGTCATCTACTGTATGATCTGTTCATCTCTCACTTATCCGTTTATGTGCTTATTCATGTGCTAGCCGTATATGCTGTGTTCATAGATGCCTCGGTTCTATGTACTGTACGTGCTCACATGTTTAGGTATCGGTATGAGTTGCATACTGTGATTGTCATGTTTACTGTTTACTCGTGGATTAGTCTAATCGAAAAGGTGCTCATATTTCCAACAATCCAAAAACCTTATTTTAGGCACTTTTTGATTCAAGGCTTTGCCGCTACTCTGAAACCGAAAAGTTTACCGGGACGCATTTTAAGCGTTGGCAGACGAGGACCACCTTGTGGCTCACAGCTATGAATGTCTTCTGGGTCAGTGGTGTGATTCCCGTTGGAACGATTGATCCTGAAAAGGATAAGGCGTTCAGGGAAGCAACCACTGTCTTTGTGGGAGCCATTCTTAGTGTGATCGGAGGCAAGTTGGTTGACGCATATCTCCATATGCGCGTTGCCAAAAACTTGTGGGATGCGCTCGAAGCTAAGTTCGACGCAACCGATAATGGAAGCAAACTGTATGCTATGGAGCAGTTCCATGATTACAGGATGATTGATAACCGTCCTATATTCACTACAGGCATCAGCTGACCTTTGCCGTCTGCCGCAGACGGCAAACGCTTCCGGCACTAGAAGCTACGGTAATGAGCTTCTTTACCGTCTGCATTCGTACAGCGGACGGCAAAGACCTTTGCCGTCAGCTTTCCTGGCCAAGCAGCCGGCAAAGAAAGTGGACGACAAAGAATAGACGTTAGCCACGTTAGGTGGCTAACGGGAGACTTTGCCGTCTGCCGGCGGACGGCAAACGTGCTCTCCCCTTTGCCGTCTGCTTCCTGACGTCAGCAGACCCGTGGCATAACGTCACTCCACCACGCTCTTTGCCGTCTGCCGCTCTTTTTCTTTGCCGTCAGCCAGCGGACGGCAAAGAACCACCCGCCTTTGCCGTCCGCCCGCTGGCAGACGGCAAAGTGCCTGTATTGCCCCTTTTTATTCTGTTTTTTGTTATATCCAAGCATTTTCACAACAAATATATGATATATATATATATATATATATATATATATATTTCACAGGGCAAACAGTATGTGCAAGTTTCACAGCAAGTATATGATATCCAACACATAAGAAACTATATCCTTGCCATATGGATATGATCATCCAACAGATATACCAAAACAAAATGTGCAAGTTTCACCATATTACAATAGTTTCATCCATAGGTAGCAAGTTTCACATTGTTCATGGATACAAAATCAAAACAAAAAGTAAACACAAGCACTCCATCAATGCAAGCTTCCGTGAAGTGAATCAAATCTGCAAAATGGGAAATAAGAAAGTTAGAAGAAGAAGACTAGAAGAAGAAGAAGAAGAAGAAGAAGAAGAAGACTAGAAGAAGAAGAAGAAGAAGAAGAAGAAGAAGAGTTTTTCTTCTCTTTCTTTTTCTCCTCTTGTTTTTCTTCTTCTTATTGCTTGTTTGTGTCATTTTAGAGCTAACCTAGGTAATTATGCCATTTTTGACCTAACTAAGCTTATTGTGTCATTTTGGAGGAAAATAAGCTAAGTATATGACATTTATGAGGTTACCAAGGTTATTATGCCATTTTTGAAACGAATAAGCTAATTATGTCATAAATGGACTAAATAAGCTAATTATGTCATTTTGGAGGATAATTAGCTAAGTATGTCTTTTTTGGGGAAAATAAGCTAAGAAGAAGAAGAAGAAGAAGAAGAAGACTAGAAGAAGAAGAAGAAGAAGAAGAAGACTAGAAGAAGAAGAAGAAGAAGAAGAAGAAGAAATGGACTAAATAAGCTAATCATGTCATTTTGGAGGAAAATTAGCTAAGTATGTCTTCTTCTTCTTCTTCTTCTTCTAGTCTTCTTCTTCTAGTCTTCTCCTTCTTCTTTTTCTTCTAGTCTTCTTCTTCTTCTTCCTCTTCTTCTTCTTCTTCTTCTTCTTCTTCTTCTTCTTCTTCTTCTTCTATTCCTTCTTTTTCTCCTCTTCCTTGTTTTTCTTCATCTTATTCCTTATTTGTGTCATTTTAGAGCTAACCTAGGTAAGTATGCCATTTTTGTGCTAACCTAGGAAAATAAGGTAAGTATAGGTCATTTTTGTGCTAACCTAGGTAATTATGCCATTTTTGAGCTAAATTAGGTAAGTATAGGTCATTTTAGAGCTAACTTAGGTAATTATGTCATTTTGGAGGATAATAAGCTAAGTATATGACATTTATGAGGTAACCAAGGTTATTATGCCATTTTTGCAACGAATAAGCTAATTATGTCATAAATGGACTAAATAAACTAATTATGTCATTTTGGAGGATAATTAGCTATATAAGTATGCCTTTTTTGGGGAAAATAAGCTAAGTATGTGGCATAATAGAGAAAACTTACCGGAGGTCAAGCATCGGGGTTCGTCGGGTTGTGCGATGCGGCTTCGGAGTTATGCTGCACCAAAGATCATTTGCAAAGTCTCGTTAGCATGATGACACTCAAATGTTAAGACTTGTAACTAATGACCATTCAAATGAAACTCACCGTTCCCGCTCTAGTAATGACCGGCATCGGCGGAGGGGTCTGACTGGTCTTCTCGCACATAGACTGCACATTTGGATTTGACGAGTCAGTCATATAGGTTAGTAATGAAACGGACATATTACGTGCATGATTTGGCTAATATGCATAAGAAACTTACCACGACGAGCTCGTACATGGCCCGGTGAGACGCATCATTCCGTGCCCTCTCCTCCTCCAACAACCTAGCCGTCTTCTCCTCCGCCAGCTGTTCCCTCTCCGCCGCCAGCTGGTCCCTCTCCTCCAGAAGCGCCTGGGTTGTCTCTCTCTCTTTATGAAGAGCAGCCTGCAACACCACTCCTCGTTAGCATTTTAATCATGGATGGGCACACACACAATGTAATGGAGGAAAGATATCCGAGTCCGTATAACTTACCTCGATGGCGAGATCGACTGGCCGTGGACGAGGCCTTATCTCAGGATAGGAGCTCGTTTGGCGAGCCTTGATCTCCGGGAGAGTGCGAGGACAACGTATAAGTCCATCTCCAATGGCTATCGAGCCATGGGGCCTCCCGCCACCAGATATCATCACCAGCTCTGGATCAAAGGGATGCTGGCTCGGGTTAAAGTCCTCCCCTTTCCTCGCCTTCCCCTCATCTCTGTACCTCACGAGCTTGTGGTGGGAGAAGATGTTGGTGAAGTTCTCTGGATTATCGAGGTCAGCCTCAGAGAATGCCTTGACCTTCTTGTACGAGGCAGTATGGGCCATGGCATAGAGGTCGTAAACCTCTGGCACCTCCGTGTTATTGTGTCCCGCCTAAAAGAGAGGAACAAAGTATTAGTAAAGGGCTCAAGCTAGCATGAAGAATGAATTGCATGAATCATGAAGCAAACCACATACCCAGTTCCGCCCGAACTGAAATAAGTTGGCGCTGCCTTGATGGTGTGGCACACCAACCATTTGGGCACGCCGGTCCTTGGCATTGTCGTGGACGGCTCGCCAGCGGCCTGTGCACCACTCATCCACCAACGCCTCCCAACAATCCATCTTATCCGCACACCATCTCGGGGGCACCTAAGTTAGTAAAGAGAAATTTGAGCGCTACGCCTACGAATCAAATCAAGGAAACTAAGTACAATGCCTTAAGAATAGTTAATTACCTTCATGTACTGATCCTTCTTCAGAAACTTAGCCCGGCATGACGCCTTGTCCTTCTTAATACCACGCGTGGCGTAGTAGTCTCGAACAGCCTGCGGTCGAGCCTCGTGCCGTAAGTTTTGTAGTAGGCGCCTGCACTCGCTATCGATAACCTGTGCCGCCTCCTCCTCGTATCCCTCCTCACACCTATAGAAGGTCTGCAATCAAACGAGACAACACTGATTAGTAAAATAACTAGCTATTGTTAATTTTTAATTGTGCAAAGGAGAAATTACCCAAAAGCTTTTGATCACCATCTCGGCAATCGTGTGGCACAAGACACCGTCGATCATGTGGTCCGGCGGGGCCTGGGCAGCCAAGTAGTGCTCCCAGCTCAATCCTAGCTGTGGAAGCTGACCCTCACCGGGCAACGTGACAAACCCTGGGAAGTTTTGCCGGCAAAGCACACCAAGGACGGTGTTGGGCCTGCGGACTCCACTGGCGTGTACCCAACCCCTGCAGTATGACAAGGCCAACGCATTAGATATTTGAAGAAATCTGAAGGCAAAAGGTACAAAAAGAGTAAATGCACTTACTTCTCCCCATCAGGCCTAATCACCGGCCGCAGCTCGCAGGTCGCCAGCACGGGCGGGAGCCGTGTACCACCACGCTGGTACACGGTGGCCCCCTCAACCACCTCGCCCTCACTATCAATAAACAGATCATCCCCGCCACCATCAGCATGGCCACTCGGCCCCTCACGCAGATCCGGCCAGGTACCCCATCCGGATGTCTCCTGGGACGTAGCCTGGTCCGGAGTGTCGTGGGCCGAAGCCTCTGGGTCCGGAGTCTCGTGGGCCGAAGGCCCGTCGACCCGAGGCTCGTGGTGCGGAGTCCCCGTAGCCTCCACCTCAAACGGGTCCACCCTAGCAGTCCTGTGCTCGGGTGAATCATCTGGGGGTGGTGGCGAGGAAGGCGTAGCAACCTGCCTACCTCTCCCGCCCATGCGTCCTGATCTACCTCCTCTCTTCTTCCCTCCCCGACCTCCTCTCCCGGTGGGCAACGACGCCGACGAAGAAGCGCCCGGCGGTGTCCCCGTACTGTCTAACAACGCTCTCCGGAGAGGTACGGGTGGAATGGAAGTACCCCTCCCGCGGGCCGCCGCCGAAGAAGTACCCGCGGCGCGCTCTGGACCCGCGCCCACCATCTTTCAACACCTGCCATGACAAAGAGTAAACGAAATTAGTACAACATAAAAAAATTGAAGAACTGACATGAATAATAATATGTATATAATTTAAGTTGGGATGCATGCAAACTAATAATAGTCTGGATCGTCTATATATGCTCCGGGATCATCATCATCATCATCACTATCACGCGTGTCGTCATGAATGACGTGCTCATCGGGTTCGGCGGCATCAACATGTGGAAGGCCGTTCTGTAATCAGTCAAGCATTGACAGGTCATCCGCAGCAGTAACCTCTTCTTGTTCCAACTCTTCTTGTTCCGGCTCAGGGGTGTTGTCGGATTCACTGTCGCTGTCTACTTCCATGTTCTGGGGTGAAGTAGAGCGGTTCTTGAAACGTTTTTTGGAAAGACGTGTTTCTTGGAAGAATTCTCCATCATATGTGTCTGGGTTAATGTGAGGTTCATAATCCTCTTCATTGGGGGGAGGTGGTCTAACACGTGGCGGCACTTCATAAACGACATCCCAACCCTTCAGATTTGCATTAGTTTGGCATGCCCACGGTAGATAGAAAACTTGGGTCGCCTGTTGAGCCGTAATATAGACATCGGGAACATCTAAATGGGTGCTTTGTTTGATTTCTACTAGCCCTATATGTTCATGAGTCCTTCTAGTCTCCTTTGGCTGGAACCAATAACATTTGAAGACTACGACGTTCGGTGGGTTTTCACCATAGAATAGAAGTTCATAAATTGCTTCAACTCTTCCATAATACTCGGTACCTCCTTCGCCGATAGCAGAGACACCACAATTTGTAGATTTTCGGTCGGCCATAGATAGCTCTTTGCCAAAGGTACGAAAGCGATACCCGTTGATGTCGTATTTCTCAAATGAACGGACCTTATAGTCAAAGCCATTAGCGGCTTGTCTCAATTCGGCGTCCATAGACTCCGAATTAGCCTACAAGTTTAATACGAAAGAATTGTTGCATTAGCCACAAATTATAATAAGAAATGAAATTGTCTATTAATGCTAATTACCGTTTGTTTGAACCAAGAGATGAAACCGGGATAGCCGCCTCCATGCTTTGCCAGAAGCTCATACTCTTCGACGGAATCCTTTTGGATCACCGCTCCATCCGAGAATTTGGCGACGTATCGACTGTATCAAATATCCGGGAATAAGAGCAGTTCAAAGGAATAATTAGAAGTTGCGAAACAATGTACCGACAACTTACTCGATGTACGGCCGCACTTTTGTTAGGTTGTTGAAGATATACAACGAAATGGTCCGCCATTCTTTGACATCCAACTCTATTGGTTTCGAAGCACCGGCTGGCGCGAGCTTCCCTTTGAATAGGCTGAGGTTGGATCCACCTTTTTTAGGGTCGCTAGAATTGTACCGAGGCTTCGGATTATGCAAATGACGATTTTTGGCTTCGTAGTGTGCTGTCACAAAGTTTGTCGCCTCCTCAGTAATGAATGCCTCGGCCATCGATGCTTCAATTCTACGTTTATTTTTACATTTTGCTCGAAGCGTCTTCTGCATCCTCTCAGTTGCATAGCACCAACGATTTTGCACGGGCCCCCCCAATCTTGCCTCGGTCGGGAGATGTAAAATCAAATGCTGCATTGGATTAAAGAAGCCCGGTGGAAAGATCTTCTCTAACTTGCAGAGCAACTCCGGCGCCAACTTTTCCATGTCATCTACCACCGCAGGCGATAGTTCTTTCACACAAAGAACACGGAACAAATAGCTCAGCTCTGCCAGTACTAGCCATTCATCCTCAGGGATAAAGCCACGCAACATCATCGGCATTACCCGCTCAAGCCATATGTGCCAATCATGACTCTTGAGACCAAATATTTTCAATTTTTCAAGACTCGCTCCCCTCTTTAGATTCGCTGCATACCCATCGGGGAACATCAACTGCATTTTCACCCACAAGATAATTTCCCTCATAGCTGGCCTTCCAAGATTGAACCAGGCCTTTGGCTTCGTCCACTTCTTCTTTTATTTCGGTTGTCGCATGTTCTGTAACGGTCTATCACATAGAGTCTGCTGATCGACTCTAGCCTTAGGATTATCCTTTGAGTTCCCCTCTATGCCGAACAATGTACCAAAAAGGGCCTCGCCGATATTCTTTTCAGTGTGCATCACGTCGATGTTGTGTGGAAGAAGGAGGTCTTTGAAGTAAGGCAGATCCCACAAGCATGTCTTGTGAGTCCAGGCGTGTTCCGAATTATACCCCTTGAAATACCCTAGACGCTCTGGATCAGGCTCGAGAGCGTTTAACTGATCCAGGATCTGTTGGCCTGTCAACGCAGGTGGTGCAGAATTTTTGACAACTCTACCTTTGATGAAGTTCTTCTTGTCTTTTCTGAACTTATGGCGAGGATCCAGGAACGGTCTATGCAAGTCGAAGCAAGAATACTTGCGACCCGCCTCCAGCCAACGAAACTGAAGAGCTGCCTTGCATGTGGGGCACGGGAACCTTCCATGCACACACCAGCCAACGAATAGCGCATACACCGGCAAGTCATGCATCGAGTACATGTACCAGACACGCATTATGAAGTTTTGTTTGCTAGCGGCGTCGTATGTCTTGAACCCATTATCCCAAGCTTCTTGCAATTCATCCTTAAGCGGCTGCATGTACACATTCATATTCTTCCCCCGATAGTTGGGCCATGGAATTATCAACGTCAGGTAAATGTTCTTTCTTTGCATAATCTGTCCGGGGGGGAGATTGAGTGGAATGACAAATACAGGCCAACAACTGTATTGGGTTGCCGTCATACCAAACGGATTGAACCCATCCGTGCCGATGCAGACTCGAGGATGCCTTGGATCTGCCGCTTTATCCCCATGTAATTCATCGAACTTCTTCCACGCAAAAGCATCCGATGTGTGTACCATCATATGATTCCCATCTGCATCTAGTTCGGTTCTTTTGCCCAATTTGTGCCATGTCATCTGTCTGGCCGTCTCTTCGACCATGAAAAGACGTTGAAGTCTTGGTATGATTGGCAGATACCGAAGAACATTAACGGGGATTTTGGTCTGCCTCTTCTCACCCATACCGTTGTCTACCACAACATACCTAGAAGACTTGCAAATGGGACAATAGTTCAAGCCCGCATACTCAAGCCTAAATAAGGCACATCCGTTCTCACAGGCATCTATCTTCTCATATGGCATCTTAAGTGCACGGAGGATTTTGTCCGACTGGTACAGGTTTGCAGGCATTGCATGGCCTTTGGGTAGAAAGCGTCCAAATAGTGTCATCATCGCGTCGTAGCATTCTCTGCCCAAGTTGAATTGAGCCTTCAGAGCCATTACTTGTGCAATGGCATCCAGCTGACAAAGCTCAGTGTGCTCGTGGAGAGGACGTTTTGAAGACTCCAACATTTCATTGAAGGCCTTTGCAGATTCCTCCATCTCGTCCAAATCCTGAGCATCATCAAAGTCTTGCACCATATCGTCGATCCCGGTACCATGCTCTTCGGTGCGACGACGAACCACCTCAGCTCTGGTACGTTGGGCAGACTCACCATGAAATGTCCACACCGTATAATCAGGCGTAAAACCCCACTTCTGCAGGTGTTTACCCATTTCATCCTCTATCCTCTTTTTAAAGTTGTCGCACCTAAGACAGGGGCACCAGGTTTTTCTCTGGCCATTTGCAAATGCGGCTTTCACAAACCCCTTGGTTTTTGTTAACCATTCAGTGGTCATGTCTTCCTGACTAGTGTTGCCGGTGTACATCCACGCACGATCACTCATCTTGCCTACCTACTAAACACACAAGAAATATATATATAATTCATCATATATATTCATCAGTTAATTAAGTTTGTCAATTTTATTACGCCCATGCAACCTACACGCTAATAGGTAAAGATAGGTCCTAATCCCACCCGAGTATGTGTAGATTGGGTTCGTTTTCCCATGCTCTGCTCCGGATTTGACACAGAATTTCGGCAGCACCTCCCCGCTGTTCTCCTGATACACGTCTCGGCAATAAACAGAGAGGATGTGTACCCGGAGAACAACAGGGAGGCACTGACGAAATTCTGCATCGGATCCGAAGCAAAGCATGGGAAAACGAACCCAATCTACACATACTCGGGCTGTCCATGGATAACGTTGGACAATTCGAAAGGATGGCAGTTATAAATATGCAAAGACATGCATATTTATAGATGCCGCCCTTTCGAACGGGAGACGCATACTGGTCACGCATACTGATGATTGAAGACACCTATAGCTAGCAAGTTTCATCGGCACGAAGACCGGAACAGAGCAAATTAAGGGGGGGAGGAGATGTCATTTGTGCTCACCCACGAACGCAGGGGAGCTCGTCAAACGCACGGGGAGGTCGTCGAACACCAGACCCTCGCAGCGACGAAACAACTGCACATTTAAATCCAAAGATGAGTAACATAGCATTATTGTTTTTTCCGTCAACCTAACTAAATATTTACAACAGGATGCCACCGCCAAGTTGTAAAAAAACGATTCGCACTGCTCGTTCCCCGCAACAACCCCTAACCTAAAGAGTTATCATTTAGGGTTTTTCCGTCGACACCTCTTCTTCTTCTTCTTCTTCTTCTTTTCTTCTCCTCCTCCTCCTCTTCTTCTTCTTCTTCTCCTCCTCCTCTTCTTCTTCTTTTCTTCTTCTCCTCCTCCTCCTCCTCCTCTTCTTCTTCTTTTCTTCTTCTCCTCCTCCTCCTCCTCTTCTTCTTCTTTTCTTCTTCTCCTCCTCCTCCTCCTCCTCTTCTTCTTCTTCTCCTCCTCCTCTTCTTCTTCTTTTCTTCTTCTCCTCCTCCTCCTCCTCCTCTTCTTCTCCTCCTCCTCCTCTTCTTCTTCTTCTTCTTCTTCTTCTTCTTCTTCTTCTTCTTCTTCTTCTTCTTCTTCTTCTTCTTCTTCTCCTCTTCTCCTCTTCTTCTTCTTCCTCTTCTTTTCTTCTCCTCCTCCTCCTCCTCCTCCTCTTCTTTTCTTCTCCTCCTCCTCCTCCGTCATTTAGGGTTCCATCGACGCTGAGGAACCCCCTAACCTAAATAGCCGTCATTTAGGGTTCCATAGACGCCGAGGTACCCCCTAACCTATATAGCCGGCCGGTGCCGTGAGTTCGGGCTAATATAGCCGGCCGGCGGCCACGCTCGGGATTCCCTCTCCCTCTCCCTCTCCCTCCCTCTCCCTCTCCAGACGGCCAACGGCCCACCGCCAGACCGCACCCCATCTCCCTTCTACATCCACCCAGGCCAACCCTAGCCGTTGCGCCACCGCCGCACTTCTCCAACAATGGCCAACGGCCAACCATAGCCGTCGCGCCTCCATGTTGCATATACCACTAACCTAACATATAGCACTACTACCACTAACCTAACATATAACACTAATTAACAGTAGCAATTAAAAAAATCAAAAGAAAAAAAACAGAGAGGTGAGTGGGGGGCTCACCGGAGGGGGCCGTCGGGGGTGAGAGGGGCGGCGCTCCGGCGGGTCGACGGGGCAGGGGGCGGCGGGTCGACGGGGCAGGGAGGCGGCAGAGCGGCGGGGCAATGGGGCGGCGGGGCAGGGGGGCGGCGGGGCGGGGGAGCGGCAGGGCGGCGAGGCGTCGGGTCGACGGGGCAGGGGGCGGCGGGTCGACGGGGCAGGAGGGCGGGGCAGGAGGGCGGCAGAGCGGCGGGGCAGGGGGCGGCGGGGCGCGGCGGCGGCGGGGCGGGGGAGCGGCGGGGCGGTGGGTCGGCGGCGGCGACGGGCGCGGCGGCGGCGACAGAGGGAGAGAGAGAGAGGCGCGGGGGTGGGGGGAGTGGCGAGTGGGGGGTTTCGGGCGGGGGGTAGCCGTTAAGGCAAACCCCTGCTTTGCCGTCTGCTAGCGGACGGCATATCGCTCTTTGCCGTCTGCTAGCAGACGGCATAGCGGCCGTCCGTTAGCCCTCAATGGTACCGCGCGGCGGGTGGGGCCCAGTGCTCTTTGCCGTCTGCTATTTTCATTATTTGCCGTCTGCTAGCCGACGACAAAGAGCCAGCAGACGGCCAAGAGTTGACCTAGACAATGCCACTCTTCGGTGGGGCCCACCCTCCTCTTTGCCGTCCGCCATATTGCTCTTTGCCGTCAGCAAGCAGACGGCAAAGAAAGGACTGACGGCAAAAACTATCATTGCCATGAGTCCTTTCTTTGTCGTCTGCTTCCCCAAAGCTGACGGCAAAGACTGTCTTTGCCGTCAGCCGACTGATGGCAAAGAGGCAGCAGATGGCAAATTACCAGATTCCAGTAGTGATTGGACCAGGCTCATGAGATACAGTGCATCGCTAAGGAGCTGGAGCTCCTGAAGTGTGAGTTACCGGACAAGTTTGTCGCGGGTTGCATTATTGCAAAACTCCCTCCTACATGGAGGAACTTTGCTACTTCTCTCAAGCATTTGAGACGTGAATTCTCTGTTGAGGATATCATTGGTCATCTAAGTGTTGAGCAGAACTCGAGATCAAAGGACTCACACGTGAAAGGGGAAGAGGGTTCTTCTAGCGCCAATGTGGTGCAAAAGAATTTCCACAAGTTTAAGGGAAAAAACACTATCCAGCAGAATACTACCTTTAAGAAGAAGGGTAAGAAGATAGACAAAAAGAGAGATGGTTGCTTTACTTGTGGTTCAGAGGAACATTGGGCAAACAAGTGCCCAAACAAGTACAAGAAGCCAGGACAGGACTCCAAGTCTGTCAATGTGACTATGAGTAACAGTGATGGGGCAACTGGGTATGGTAATTTGTTTACCGTACTTTCAGTTTGTCAGTCCACCGATTGTTGGTATGACACAAGGGCCAATATTCATGTGTGTGCTGATATGTCTTGGTTCTCTTCTTAACAGGTCGCACGAGATTGCTCAGTCCTGATGGGGAATGGCTCACATGCTTCTGTTCATGGTGTTGGCACGGTAGATCTGAAGTTTACTTCAGGAAAGATCGTGCAACTGAAGAACGTGCAACATGTCCCCGCCATCAAGAAGAATCTCGTTAGTGGCTCCCTTCTTTGTAAAGAAGGGTTTAAGTTTGTATTTGAGTCCAATAAAGTAGTCGTATCTCGGTATGAACTGTTTGTTGGAAAAGGATATGATTGCGGAGGTTTGTTCCGCCTTTCCCTGGCGGATTTCTGTAATAAAGTCGTGAACCAAATTCATTCTAGTGTGAACGAATCTGAGGTTTGGCATTCACGTCTTTGTCACATTAATTTTGGTTGTATGACGAGGCTAGCTAAGATGGATTTAATCCCGAGTTTCACTTTAGCCAAAGGCTCTAAGTGCCATTCGTGTGTGCAAGCAAAGCAACCTCGTAAGCCTCATAAGCCTGCGAAGGAGAGACACCTGGCACCACTAGATCTCATATATTCAGATCTATGTGAGATGAATGGTGTGTTGACTAAAGGTGGAAAGAAATATTTTATGACGTTGATTGATGATTCCACTAGATTCTGCTATGTGTATTTGTTAAATACTAAGGATGAGGCTCTACACTACTTTAAAATCTATAAGGCAGAAGTTGAGAACCAACTTGAAAAGAAAATAAAACGAGTTCGGTCTAATCGTGGTGGAGAGTACTTTTCTAATGAGTTCGATTTATTATGTGCGGAACATGGTATTATTCATGAGAGGACGCCTCCTTACTCACCCCAGTCAAACGGGGTTGCCAAACGGAAAAATCGTACTCTAACAGATTTGGTTAACGCCATGTTAGATACATCGGGTTTATCCAAGGCATGGTGGGGGAGGCTGTATTAACATCATGTCATGTCCTGAATAAAGTTTCCATGAAGGATAATGAGACTACTCCCTATGAGCAATGGGAAAAGAAAAGAACTACACTCTCTTACTTGCGCACTTGGGGCTGTTTGGCGAAAGTCAACGTGCCGATAACCAAAAAGCGCAAGCTGGGACCAAAGACTGTGGACTGCATTTTTCTAGGCTATGCCAAGCATAGCGTCGGCTATAGATTTCTAGTGGTGAAATCTGATGTACACGACGTGAAGGTCGGTACGATCATGGAGTCTAAAGTTGCTACGTTCTTTGAGGATATTTTTCCCATGAAAGATATGCAAAACACTTCTAGACTGGAATCTAATGAGACTCCTGAACCTGCCATTCCGATGGAATATTATGAGCACAAAAGTGATGAATATTCCACGGAGGATGACGAGGAAGCTCCTGTTAGGAGCAAGAGACAGAGGACTGCAAAGTCCTTTGGTGATGATTTCCTCGTGTACCTCGTGCATGATGACACTCCCAGTACCATTTTAGAAGCCTATGCAGCACCGGATGCTGACTACTGGAAGGATGCGGTCCGTAGCCAGATGGATTCTATTTTGGCTAACGGGATATGGGAGATCACTGATCGTCCTTATGGTTGCCAACCATTGGGATGTAAGTGGGTGTTCAAAAAGAAGATTAGGCCCGATGGTACTGTTGAGAAATACAAGGCTAGGCTTGTGGCCAAGGGTTATACCCAGAAAGAAGAAGAAGATTTCTTCGATACTTACTCACCTGTGGCTAGACTGACAACCATTCGAGTCTTACTCGCGTTGGCTGCCTCGCATGGTCTTCTCGTCCATCAGATGGACGTTAAGACGGCTTTCCTTAACGGAGAGCTAGACGAGGAAATTTACATGCAACAGTCAGATGGCTTTGTAGTAAATGGTCAGGAAAGAAAGGTGTGCAAGCTATTGAAATCTTTGTATGGCCTGAAACAAGCGCCTAAGCAATGGCATGAGAAGTTCAATACAACTCTGACATTTGCTGGCTTTGTTGTTAACGAAGCTGACAAATGTGTATACTATCGCTATGGTGGGGGCGAAGGAATGATACTGTGTCTGTATGTCGATGACATACTGATATTTGGGACCCACCTCAAAGTCACTGAGGAGGTCAAGGCTTTTCTATCTCATAACTTTGAGATGAAAGACCTGAGCGTGGATGATGTTATCATGAACATTAAGCTACTGAGAGATACTGAGGGTGGAATTACACTTTTGCAATCCCACTATGTTGAGAAGATTTTGAGCCGTTTTGGATATTCGGACTGCAAACCTTCTGCAACACCATATGATTCTAGGGTGCGGATTCGAAAATTCGAAGGCACGGCTGTAGATCAATTGAGATATTCTCAAGTGGTTGGTTCACTGATGTACCTAGCTTGTACTACTCGGCCTGACATATCATTTGCTGTGTGCAAACTGAGCCGGTTTGTTTCCAATCCGGGAGTTGTGCACTGGCATGTTGTTGAGCGAGTCATGCGTTATTTGCAAGGTGCTGTGAACTATGGAATACACTATTTTGGGTACCCGACGGTACTTGAAGGGTATAGTGATTCGAATTGGATATCTGATACTGATGAGATGAAAGCCACAAGTGGGTATGTTTTCACACTTGGTGGTGGTGCTGTTTCCTGGAAGTCTTGCAAGCAGACGATCTTAACGAGATCGACTATGGAAGCAGAACTCACAGCATTAGACACATCATGCGTCGAAGCAGAATGGCTTCGAGAGCTTTTGATGGATTTGCCAGTGGTTGAACAGCCGGTCCCGGCTATCCTTATGAACTGTGACAATCAAACAGTGATTGCCAAGGCTAAGTGTTCAAAGGACAACCTGAAATCCGCGAAGCACATAAAAAGAAGATTGAAATGTCTCAGAAAATCAAGAAACTCCGGAGTAATAGCGTTGGATTATATCCAGACGGCTAAAAATCTGGCAGACCCTTTTACGAAAGGGCTATCACGGATTGTGATAGAAAATGCATCGAGGGAGATGGGCATGAGACCCATGTAAGTTGCCATGGGGGTAACCCAACCTATGTGATCGGAGATCCCGTGAATTATGATCTGGGAAAACAATCCAGCGGTCAACTGAGGAGAGTATCCTTACTAAACCCACTCCGTTGGAGATGCAATACTCTCGTAAACTGTAAAGCAGGCTGACTTTTGTCTCAATGTGTTCCAAAGCTTGTGTACGCAAGATGCTATCCTACAGAGCATTCTTTGGAGGAACACACCTATGTGAGCCCGTCTGCTGGTCACAGTCTATGAGATTGGGTAATCTCTAGAAAGCTGATGAACAGGACAGGAGTATGACTAATATGCTCCACCCGTGGGATCTGCCTTCGGCAGCCACGTATCAGCCGACAATAGGCGAAACTTCTGCACGCTAAACTGACAATTCAAGGCATAGTCCATTGTTCAGTTGTGAAGAAGTCTAATCCTGTTGCTCTAGGTGGAAGTTCAACGTAACAGTCTCCACTGAAAATTCTGATATATCAAACATTGTTTGGAACAGTTGACAAACTTATGTGCCTCGAGATCTGGTGGGGGATTGTTGGATTATGGATGGGCTTAGGCCCATATAAGACAATAATCCCTGGTTAATCTCTAAGGCCCATTTCGGTGCATGGCAAGTGATGGGAAGTTTAGTACCATACTGCTACAGTAAGAAGAGTGAGACCCCTTTATAAGGGCCGCTCTACCACATGCCATTGGGAGCTTGGGAATAGGAGATGTACTCACGCGCTCCTCCTCCTCCGCCGCCCGCCTCGCCTTGCCACTACGCGCGCGCGCGCCGCAGGTTGCGGGAATGAGCCGAGCCGAGCCTTATTTTGTCGGTCAGGAATGGTTAATTAATTGTTGATTAATTAACGAGTCGCTAACGGAAGTGCCACTGTCCGAGACGTTGGACCGTGGGCTGTTCACGGACTCGGTCGTGGGCCTAGCCCAGGCCCATCTACCCGACGGCCTATATAAGGAGGCGCTGGCCTGTGGAGTGAACCCTAACTCAGTTCACTCACTCCCTCCTGCACAATCCTAGCCGTCATCTTCTGTTCCTCTCAGTGTGCTGCTTCTGGCGATCCCATCCCGACGACCGCGTGCACGGTTGGTCGGGAGAGCAGGTGCCTCCGGAACCCTGTCGTTCGAGATCCTGCCCGGGAGAACGGCAATAAGGTTTTTGGGAGCGTCTCGACGCGACTGCTCCCGATCCGTCCCCATCTCCGTCATCTTCGTCCTCCTCTGTTTCCACTACTTCCCCTGCATCGACCTCATGGCGAACGACGACGCCGCCGCCAAGAAGAAGGCCACGGACAACGCCGAGGTTGCTGCCGCCGCCGCCGCGTTGGCTTGGCCAACCGGAGGGTATGATCTGTTCATTCCTCACTTATCCGTTTATGTGCTTATTCATGTGCTAGCCGTATAAGCTGTGTTCATAGAAGTCTCGGTTCTCTATACTGTACGTGCTCACATGTTTAGGTATCGATATGAGTTGCATACTGTGATTGTCATGTTTACTGTTTACTCGTGAATTAGTCTAATCGAATGCTCATATTTCCAACACAATTCACCCTCCATCCGGTGCACCAGCGTTACGCTGTCTGAGCCAGCTAGTAGTTCAGCGTGCGTGCGTGCGTGCGTGCTTGGGCTAGCTACTGGAGTAGTACAGTACTCGATTGATCAGTAACCCAGCCACGTCGCCTCGTCTCTCTCTCTCTCTCTCTGGCGCGAACACTGACCACGACCTGACCATACAAAGCAGAAATCTCTACCCAACCCTGTAAGGACGGACGCCACCTGCAGCATTTCTGTCCGCAACGCCGCTACACTCTCGCAGCACTTTAGAGAACGGTTATCCTGTCGAATTTCGTACTCCCTCCATTCCACAATGTAGTGTGCCCGCGCTTTCTGAGATCTAAATTTGACCATAAGTTTACCCAACGAGACCGACTGCGGCGGGATCAAAAATTATACCACTGAATAATTTTTGATCCCGCCGCAGTTGGTCTCGTTGGATAAACTTATGGTCAAACTTAGATCTCGGGAAGCGCGGACGCACTACATTGTGGAACGGAGGGACATTTCAGTGTTCCTAGAAAAACGGATACTATTAGATTTTAGAGGAAAAGGGCTCGTGCCCCGGCTCCATTGCATAACAACGAAACCAAATATTCTCAATTACAAGTTTTCAGCTCAAATTTTGTTTTCTACTCCTCACTGGTTGTACTGCTGCCAAGCCAGCGAGGGGGAGGCTAATCTACAAGCCCCAGCTACGTCATAGTTTCAATACCGAAAGATAAACATAAAGCAGGGAAACAAAACGCCAGGAGGGGGAGCACTTTTTTCAAATCATCTTCTTGATCCGCTCTTCCCCTGCAGTCCCAGCGAAGCCCCTCTTGATTTAGAAACTGTAGGCAAACCCCCGCTCTAACCAGGATTTAGAAACGGATATTAGATCAAGTATAATAATGTGTTTATAACCCGCTTCGGCTTAGATGATGTTTTTGCCTATGTGAGGAAGAGCATCATAAAAAATAAAAGAAATGAGCTTTCATGCAAGAATCCGTCTTTATATATGCTCTTAGTCAGATATAATAAATAGTATAAAAGATGATAGATACGGGATGGGAAAAAAAAACTATTACTAGTCTAATAGGCAATATTTAGCCAAACTTATTATATGAGCGGCTATAAGCGATGACTCGAGATGATGTGCAGAAACATATAACCATGGCTATACTATTAGCCTTGGTCTTAGTAGTACTATATTTATTAAATTCGAGTATCAAATGTAGTTTTTTTTCAGCTCAGCGGGGAGATAGAGGGCACGCCGCCAAGCTCGAAATACAAAGATTTGCATGGATTGAGAGGGTACTAGCGGTAAACCGTTGGTTTCTTTTTCTGTTTGTTTGTTCGCGGAGTTGACCTATACGGCTGCTGTGGTGCCACTTATTGAACTGTCAGCTCTCATGACTCGTTTCAGAAACCCGTTAGATACAGCGAGTACTCCTGTCTTTGTACGTAGGACTGCACAGCTCTCTGGTTTATTAACATCTGGACATGACACCAACTCAGCCGGGACAGAAGGAAGCTAGTTGGATGTGAATGTCTCGATCTGTCCTAGCTGCTATAATGTCTGTACGCTCGCATGCGTCTACTCTGGAGAGAAAACGAATCGATCCATCTTCGACAGGAATTTAAGTCAGCAACAAGCTCCTTGTTTTTTTTTTACCCAATTCAGAACATCTATGGTTGCCTATCCCTTTTATTTTAAAATTCTAATTTTGCTATATCGCCATAAAGTAATAATTGTTTCTGAAGTTTTTAAAAGCCATACCATGTTCATACTTAGAGCATCTACAGCCGGACGCCTCATACCCGTCTCAAACGCCCGGGCGAGCTGACCGGTCACAAAAAATTAACCCACCCGGGCGTCTCAAACCGGTCTCAAACGCCCGGCCTGACCGGCACCCCTCATATCCAACCCAAATATGGGGCGAATATGGGGTGCCCGGGCACGTCCACCACGTCGGAGCTGACAGGCCCGACCCACCACCGACAACACGACTGCCCCACAAAAAACCCCATCCTGATCTAAGCTCGGAACCCTAGCTCAGTCATTCCCTTCTCTCGCTCCGTCCTCTCCTCTCCCCTCTTCGATTCCGATCCACTTCGGCGAAATGTCCAGCTCCGAAAGCCACTCCGGCTCCGACCTCGACGTCGACGAGGAGCTGGCCCTCCGCATTGCGTTGGAGCGGTCCAAGGTGGACACCGGGGGCAGCTCCGGATCTCCAGCGTCGCCGCAGCTCCCGCGCCGACACAGCGCGGACGTCGGAGCTGGACCCTCCCGGCACGCGCTCAGCTCTGGCAGGACAACACAGTCCGCACCGCCCCCGCGTCGTCCCCTTCCCCAGCCGGCCGCTCCTCCGCGCGGGCAGTGGTGGGTGCTAGTGCCCGCGCCGCCGGCCCGCACGCGCACTCTGGAATCGGAGGCGCTCGCCGCCCGCCGTGAGAGGCAGCGGGCAAGGGAGAGGGAGGGGGCGGAGCGATCCGTGCGCTGTTTCCGCGGGATGCCGGCGGAGCCCGATGAGGACGAGCGGCTCCTCGCATGGGTCTACCGCCAGTCGCTCACGACGGTGGAGACGGACGCTCTACGCCTCTGACGGAAGAACGCAAAGGCGCTCCGGCTAGCCATAGAGCAGTCGGAGCGGGAGGCGAAGGAGGCAGCGGCGGAGGCGGCTCGGGTCGCCAAGTTGAAGCGGCAACAGGACAGAGCCGTCTGCCGGATGAAGGGCTTGATCTTTCTCTCCGACTCCGACTCCGACAACGGCGGCTCCACCTCCTCCTCCGACGACGACCAAGATCCTCCACCAGCCGCCGACGCCTACAGCTACCCCGGCAACCGGAAGGGGAAAGGCCCGGCGAGGAAGTGGTGAAGAAGCTCCCTCTTTTGTTTAATTATCTTTTTGGTTGTTGAACTTGTCCGGCGATGAACTGTGGTGATCTTTTGGATGACTTGATGAACTCGTTGTTTAATTATGTGCATTTCGTTGTCCGTTTGATGCTGATTTCTCTGTCCGTTGTTTGATCACGTAGAGTAGTTCATCACGTTGCATACGTAGTATGGATATAAGGCACCGGATATGAGATACGCGGATGTGGAGAGGGAAATTTGAGACGTGACCGGTTGGGCGCGTCCGCGGACGTTTGAGGGGTCGGATTTGCTCTCCACGGCTGTAGATGCTCTTAGGAGCTTTAAAAAAACATACTTGACGCTTGCCCCTGTGCACCAGCTTCCTTGAAAGCATATGTTCTTTTCTTCCCCACTACTCTGTAATCTCTCTTCGCTGACCTCATTAGCTAGCCTAGGCTTATCCTTTCAGCCGAATCAAATTATCCAGTTCATGCTAAGCTGATAATTAATTAAGATATCTTCGACTACTAGTATTACGTACTCTTGCTCCAGCTTTGAGAGGCAGATTAATTAAACATGTCACTATCTCAGTACGTTGCACTCACTTTCCAACAAGATCACACGTACGCTACGCACGCACGCACGCACGCACACATCTTCTCCTTCTCTCTCGTCCCATCGCGCCGTACTAGCCAGTAGCACAGGACGCCTACAAGCTCGAGACTTCACCTCGCCCATGCCCGCCAGTCTCCCTCCCCGTCTTCGTCCGTCCGTCCGTGTATATATATACGTGTGGTTCCACATCGTTCTTTTCCATCCACTCCTCCCCCAACCCCCATTCCATCCCAACCAAGAAGCCTCTTGTCTGTGACTCGGCATGGCCATGAGGCGCACGGCCATCTCGCTCGTTGTCTTCTTCTTCGCCGCCGGCGTCTTGTTTGCCGCGCGCGGCGTCGACGGGTCGAGACCGGGCATCGTCGGCTTCGCCGGCAACAGGTGGCCGTCGATGGGCGGCGGCTACGAGCTGCCGCGCGCGAAGCTTATCCCGCCGTCCGGCCCGTCCGAGCGGCACAACTCCGTCGGCCCGGAGTCCACAGTGCCCGAGCAGCAGCAGCAGCAATCGGCGCTCGAGAAGCCCTGAGTCGACGGAGGCGTCTGCATGCAGCCACCGCTGTCCTCGATCAAGGTTACTACTTACGTGCCTCATGGCCATTAGAGTTTGCCGCGGAATACATAGCGGCATACTTTTTCTTTTTCTTTTCGTGTACATTCCACGATCTATCACTGTTACGTCCACATACTCCAGCTCAGCTCGCTACTCCGGTTAAGTAAAAGTGATGAATTGACTAGAGCCAGGGATCAGCTGACTAATGGAAAGATGAGCTTCCTTTTGCCTCGTGTGCTTATTAAATACTTTGCCTATTTATCCATAATCAGCTGAATTAAATTCTCATTCCGAGAAGTGATTAACTAGCCCTGCTGTCTTTTCCCATTCCCCTGCTTTCAGGGTGTGTGTGTGTGCGTGCGTGCAGCAAAAGTTTGGCAGAGCGAGTGAATCTTCGGCCGTTTGTCATTTACCCCCATTATTATTGCTGCCAACGTATGTAGCTACAGTGCTCTGACCTCCGCCTTCTTTACCTACTTCTTTCTACGTTCACGTACCAAATCGCAGATTGCCTGCAGCAAAGTTACCCAAACACAAGTGTAGTCACGTCGTTCTCTCAGAAAAGCTCATGTACATTAAGTGTACTTTTTTCACAAAAAAATGTACTCATACAGTCGTACGTGAAAGAAAAAGTCGATTACGCACGTATACGTACTGAAGATTTGCCTGCAAGAGGTGGTCACTGGTGATGCTAATAATTGGCGAGGAAAAAAAGCAGGTGGGACGGATGCGATGCGATGGCACAGTGAAATATGTATATCTATCACTGCTGATGATGGCGGCAGGTACTGAGCACTGTAGCATCCATCCGTCCGGCAGGTCATGGGCCGATTGGCGCCGGCCGGCCTTTTGCATGCTTGCTTGACTAGAGAACTGAAGTCGTACTACGTGCTATCGCTGCTGGTCTACTAGCTACACACGCACATTATTATAAGAGAAAGAATGAGAGATCGTGGACGGACATGGACATGGTGTGATGTACTACTGTGCAACTCGCTGACGAGAGAGATCGATCGGAGGTGGATGCGTGATCGACGAGTGTGATTACCACGTACGTGCTGGAAAAGAAAAGACTTGTCGCCCGGTAGCTAGGCATGTATTCGTATTTCTTCCCCAAGCAAGCCTAGTAGGCTACTCATACTAGGGAGTATCATATACGAGTATCATGCATATGATAATGATGTATGATACTATCTTTATAGTGCATAATATTATAGACTAGTATCATAGATGATCTTATTTATTGGCATGCATGACACAAAGTAGTATAACATTTATTATGATACGGTATCTATCCATGTTACTCTAACCCTCTCTGTCTTCATTAATTCTCTGCCACATCAGCGTGTTTGCTATTCCCAAGTGCATCATACCAGCTAAGATACCATCACTATGGCCAACCGTAGTACGTTGGTGCAAAGCTAGTGCAGGGCATGGAGGGAGGGGAGCATGTTTTACACGAAGAAAACGACCAATTTTTTTATTTTTTGATTGAAGCAGCTACGGACGGCAAAAGCGGGCCTGAACATATTTTCATTTTCTTTTTGAAAGATACAAGGCGATACAAACACAACGGCTACAGAAAGTAGCACCCGACACACATAAGAAGAACATTGAAGTATAGAAAGAGAAACAAAAACAAGGAGTATTTAAAAAAACGACTCCCTCCGTTTCTAAATATAAGTCTTTTTAGAAAATTTCAATATGGACTACGTACGGAGCAAAATGGGTGAACCTCACTCTAAAATCCGTTTATATACATCCGTATCTGGTCCACATAGAAATATCTAAAAAGATTTATATTTAAAAACGGAAGGAGTACCACATTTCGATCAACCTTGACGAAAAACTACCAATTTACAACATTTTGCCGAAAACTACCACTTTACGACTATATTTTTGCAAAAAACTAGCATGTCAGAAAAGTGGCTGATTCGGCTCGTTTAAACCCGTTTATGACAGGGTTGGCCCACGTGTCAAGTGACATGGCGGCAGATGCGTGACTGCGGGTACAATCACAAATATCATGAGTGAATCACGTATCCAACTTAGAACTATGCAGTACCATGTCTGACGTTAGACACATACCAATGGGAATTCCAGACTCTCCGAGAACGCTTTAATCATCTGTCGGTTTCAATACTTTATTCGTTCCGTCGTGCTCTCATAATTCTTTTACGTTATTACTTTTGTTTGCACTCAACTCAAAATCAGTACAACCTTCCGCCTTCATTTTGCTTTGCATCTACAACTAACTTGCGGGCACATTTTCATAAGTCTCTATAAGGGACAAAGTCTAATTCATGTACTCCCTATGGGATCGATACTAGACATTACAAACATGAGAACCATAAACCAAAACAAATTAGACATTATTGTTGACGTCACTGCCACCAAGTTAGGTCGAAGTGCAAAATCGGCAATCCTCTTAAAGGTGAATGTAAAACTCTTATTTACACTCAGAATTTCGTCAAAAGCCATGCCTGAATCTTGATGATTTACTATTTTCATAGCTTTCTTCACAAACACAATTCTGCTGCAAAACAAAGCGGATTGTAAAAACAAAGTATGTCAATAGAGTAGATGACATCTACTTCTAACTCATATATTGAACACAATTAAATAGTGTAAGTAATGTATGGAAAATGTGCAATTATACCTGGAACATAAATAAATTTCTACTAACAGCCCCACAACTTTACATGTAGAAGAAAAATTATGTTACCAGGTATAACTCTTACAACCACATATTTGACATGGTTAGCAACCAAATATTGGTCGAAGATATCAAGAAGACTAGAAGTAGCTTCATCATCTACATGTGACCTGCAAGCATATATCAATCGCAAGCTTACTCTAACCTACATCCATGTATTTTTCATACATGTCAATGGCACCCATATATGTCAAATGCATTCATAGCCACTACATCCTTCTCTGCATCCAGTGCATCCATCTGCACCCAATTGTGTGCATGCCAACTGTGTCACTTTTTGACCACATACATCTCAAACTGCATCCATATCAACCATGTCCATCTTGACTGCATCCTTCTCAATGCTCCTATTTTCGACTGATGCTTTCCAACTGCATGTATGTGTACTACATTTTGTTCATTAAAATTGATTCCATATCTCAACTACGATACGTCTTGTAGGATGTGATTCTAGTCCTAGTATGATGAAAGTAGTTAATGTTGAATGCTGTGAGTTTGGTTCTAGGAAGATGTAAATCGTAGTCTCCTCAGAAACTTGCCTCATGTTACCCTATTTCCAACGAAAGATGAAAAGTACAAAGTAACTACTCACTCTAGTTGTAGGGAACGCGACAGAAAACAAAAAATTTCGGTACAGCGAGCACGCCCAGGATCACTATGGAGACTGCATACAGGGTTTGATCTGATCAGTACCGACTCATAGCGCAGCGGAAGTAGAGTCGATGTAGATCGTCGGTGCAGATCCCCGCAGCTAGGATTTACAACCTCCCAACCGCGAGGATGTACTCCCTCGTCGGACAGCCCTTCAGGAGGCGGTCGGACAGTCCCTCGGACGATGTCACGGACAGCCCTTCGGGAGGACCCTCGAAACCCGAACGGTAACTCTGACAGCCCTTCGGGAGGACCCTCGAAAACCGAACGGTAACTCGGACAGCCCTTCGGGAGGACCCTCGAACAGCCCCTCGGGCAATAGATTGAAACTACGACCTCTCTACGGGGTTGCACACATACGGTGTCAGCTATCCGGCAGGGCTTCGCCGTCCAGAACTAGTTCCTGCCGGAACCTAGACAGCCTTTCGGCTCTACGAAACTATTTCGCTGGGAGGGAGAGAGAAGCCAGAAATGTTATGGCATGTGTATGAGAGCAAGGGATGAGTCTTTAGGCAGCCCCCTCCACCCCTATTTATAGGCCAAGCCCAAGGGTGGCTTCTCCAAGAAGCCAAGGGGGAAAATACCAAAAGGCCCTTAAGGTGGCTTCTCCAAGACACCACCCAAAAAGCACTTTCACTATTCACGAAAACATTTTTCCGCGACCGTTAAATCCGAAAATATTTCTGTGGGTCTTAGAATAATTCTAGTACCCACACAAATGATTTTGGACGCGTTTCGAAACAATTTCGGATTAGTGATTTTCATCTGCGAAAAGCAACCAAACCGGTTCCGGCAGCTCCGGAACATTTCCGGTTTTTATCCCGGAAAAATCCCAGAAGTTTCCAGAATAATTCTGGCACCCTCCAAGAATTTCCAGGCGTGTGCCAAAACCAATTTGACTTAATGGTATACCCCAAAACAACTTTTCAGTTTTACCGAAACTATTCCGGTGTTCTCTCCGAAACATTTCCGTTGTCTCCAAAACTTTTCCGGTGACTTTCTCTCAGACTCCCTGTCTAGTATTCAGCAGATAGATGACCCTTAAGCGTGTGACCCTATAGGTTCGGTGAAGTATAGACATGACCCGAAACACTTTCCGATCAATGATCAACATCGGAGCTGTGGACACCCATATTCACCCCTATACCCACACGAATGAATATTCGAGTGAACCTCCAGGTGCCGTGTGCTATTCCTGTTGCTTCGCGATATGTTACAAACACCCGAGGTGAGATTTTCTGCATCCCCGTGGATCAACAACTTGTCCACTATGCCAGTTACTTCGTTACCGGTTTTGTTCTCTTTTCTCGTTTCCGTGTTTCGGCATCCCTGTGATCAAATCACCCTTTGTCTGGCTAGACGATGATGGATACCGTAACACCGAGAGGGCCCGAGAATATCTCTCCATCGCCGGAGGAGCAAATCCCAATCTTGAGCTATCTCGTTCCTTGTCATACTTTTCCGTGAACCCGTAAGCCGCCGTAATAGCCACCCAGTTTCGGATGACGTTTGACAAACCCCAAAGTTCACGAAGCAAGCACGAAGGAACTCGATACTCTCATGGTCTAAGGAATTATGCAAACATTAACTATCTCTGTGTTATTAACCATTAACTTGTGACAAAAGTATCTCATAGCATAACATCAATTCGGGTCGATTCAACACAAGTATTCTTCTAACATTGTGCCCTCAAAATTGCCGGCATAGCCATGCCCATGATCAGGAAAACAGGATCATCAAGCAATACTTGAGCCAGTCTCAGAGGCATAACTAGGAATACATTTTTCCATCTATTATACCACACGTGCACATGAGTTTCCCTCCGAGCCTCGTGTTATTGCAGACTCGAGAATCATTGCAGTTATAACATGGAACATAAACTTTAATTACAAACTTGGAGATACAAAATAACCATTATTACTGCCTCTAGGGCATATCTCCTACAGACTCCCACTTACACTAGAGACATAATCTAGTTACATGGCTTCCCTAACACCAATGGCTATCCGGTGTTGCTCATGCTTTGCTCGTGGTAGAGGCTTTGTCATCGGGTCTGACACGTTCAGATCCGTGTGAACTTTGCGTACTTTCACTAAAACCGCTTCGACATGATGTCGAATGAGTTTATATTTGTGTTCAATATGTCTTGTCTTATGGTGTGAAGATGGCTCCCTAGCCTGAGCCACGGCGCCACTATTATCACAATAGATCTCCACCGGGTCCAGCGCCCTTGGAACCACACCAAGGTCTTCAAGAAACTGCTTGATACAGACTGACTCCTTGGAGGCTTCTGAAGCTGCAACATATTCCGCCTCCGTCGTAGAATCCGCCACAATCTTTTGTTTGGAACTTTTCCAATCAACCGCGCCACCGTTCAAAATGGAAACATAGCCTGATTGAGATTTGAAGTCATCTGGGTCAGTCATGAAGCCTGCATCAGTGTAACCACTTACAATGAGCTCTTCATCACCTCCGTACACAAGGAGTAAATCATTGGTCCTTCTGAGGTACTTAAGAATATTTTTGACTGCGGCCCAGTGTTCCAATCCTGGATCACTTTGGTACCGGCTGCTAACACTTAGCGCATAGGAAACATCCGGTCTTGTACATAGCATGGCATACATAATAGAACCAACTGCCGAAGCATATGGAACATCATTCATTTGTACTCGCTCATCGAGAGTCCGATGACACTGATTCTTGCTAAGCACTGTGCCAGGTGACATGGGGAGTAGGCCTTTCTTGGAGTTCTCCATGTTGAACCTTTTCAACACCTTGTCAATGTACGTGCTTTGGCTAAGCGCTATCAGGCGTTTTGATCTATCTCTATAGATCCTGATGCCGAATACATATGCCGCTTCGCCTAAGTCTTTCATTGAAAAACTCTTCTTCAATGAATCTTTTATCTCGCTAAGAAAATTCACGTCATTTCCAATCAACAATATGTCATCCACATACAAGATTAGAAATGCTTTTGCGCTCCCACTAAACTTCTTGTAAACACAAGATTCTTCGTCATTCCTGATGAAGGCAAACTGTTTGACCACTTCATCAAAACGAATGTTCCACCTCCTTGATGCTTGCTTCAGACCATAAATGGCCTTCTGAAGCTTGCATACCTTTCCAGCATCCTTAGGATCGACAAAACCTTCTGGCTGTATCATGTATACATCCTCTTTGAGGTTTTCATTTAGGAAAGCCGTTTTGACATCCATCTGCCATATTTCATAATCGAAATAAGCAGCAATTGCTAGTAATATCCGAACAGACCTAAGCATAGCTACGGGCGAGAAAGTCTCGTCGTAGTGCACTCCTGGAACTTGCGTGAACCCTTTCGCGACAAGTCTAGCTTTGTGGATAGTAATGTTACCATCCGCGTCCGTCTTTATTTTGAAAATCCATTTACAACCAATGGGCTTTACGCCTTCTGGAAGTTCTTCCAAGTTCCAAACTTGGTTTTCGTACATGGACCCCATTTCGGATTTCATGGCCTTGTGCCATTCCCTTGAGTTGGGCCCCGCCATCGCTTCCTTGTAGTGCGCAGGTTCATCGTCTTCAAGAATGAAGATTTCGTTATGAAACCACTCAGGTGGCTGGATAGCCCTACCTGATCTGCGCGGTTCAGTTACAACATTGTCTGAAGTTTCCGCATCACATGCGACAACTTCCGGCTCGGTTGTAGGGATAATTTGCGGAATTTCTTCCGGTTCCTTAGCCATAACAACGGTTGCCGAAGATTCACTAATCTCATTAAGTTCTACTGTCCTCCCACTTGGTCCTTTAGCGAGAAATTCTTTCTCGAGAAAGTGTCCAACCTTTGCGACAAACACTTTGCCCTCGGATTGGTTGTAGAAGGAATACCCAACGGTGTTTTTGGGATAACCTACAAAGTAACATTTGTCTGATCTGGGATCGGGTTTGCTTGGCTGTAAACGCTTTACGTATGCCTCACAACCCCAAATTTTGAGATGTGACACACAAGGTTTCTTCTCATGCCACATCTCATGTGGTGTCGTCTCAACAGACTTAGACGGTGCTCTGTTTCGTGTGTGAGCGGCAGTTTCTAGTGCGTGACCCCAAAAAGATATCGGTAGATCTGTAAGAGACATCATCGACCTTACCATGTCTAACAGGGTTCGGTTATGTCTTTCCGATACTCCGTTTCGCTGTGGAGTTCCGGGAGGCGTAAGCTGTGAAACGATTCCACGGTCACTCAGATGTTGGCCAAACTCATGACTAAGATATTCGCCTCCGCGATCAGACCGCAGAAACTTAATCCTTTTGTTACGATGATTTTCTACCTCATTCTAAAATTCTTTAAACTTTTCAAAGGTTTCCGACTTATACTTCATCAAGTAGATATAGCGATACCGACTTAAATCATCAGTAAAAGTCACGAAGTAGAAATACCCACCCCGCGCGGCTGTGCTCATTGGACCATATACATTAGTATGTATTATTTCCAATAATTCACCCGCCCGTTCAGGATGACCCGTGAACGGCGTCTTGGTCATTTTCCCCATCAAGCAAGCTTCACATGTGTCAAATGATTCAAAATCAAAGGACGGTAAAACTCCATCTCTCTGGAGTCTTTGCATGCGTTTCTTTCCGATGTGGCCAAGACGACAATGCCACATGAAAGTGGTGGTGGTATCAGCCTTCTTAAGGCGTTTAGCATTTACGTTAAAGACATCATTTCCACATTCAAGATTTAGTATGAAAAGGCCCCCAACAATGGGTGCAAATCCATAAAACATATCCTTACAATAAAGTGAACAACCATTGTTCTCAGACTTGTACGCATACCCATCGTGTACTAAACATGATCCGGGGATAATGTTTCTACACAATAGTGGAACAAAATAACAGTTACTTAGTTCTAAGATAAATCCTGAAGGGAGACGTAGAGGCATAATGCCGACGGCTTGAGCGGCGATCCCTGCGCCGTTCCCGACACGCATCACGACTTCATTCTTTGCGAGCTTGCGCAACTTCTGAAGCCCCTGTATCGAGTTGCAAATGTGAGCAACCGATCCGGTATCAAATACCCACGACATAGAATTTTCGCCAGCAAGCAAAACGTCAATGACACTAACCTGTATAACAGTTATACCTTTTCCGGCTTTTCCGGACTTCTTATCTTCCAGATACTTCTTGCAGTTCCTCTTCCAGTGTCCAGTTCCTTTGCAGTGAAAACACACAATTTCAGTCTTGGCTCCACCCTTAGGCTTGCCTTTCCTTTTAAAACTGGCGGTTTTATTCACCAGCAACTTTTGCCGATTCTACAGTCCTATCTCATTTGTTTTGAGCATCGCTTCATAAAGCGAGGTAAGGATCAAATCATTACCAGGTGTCTTTGGAAAATTAATTCCCTTTTCAGCATAACTATCGTAACAGTTTGCTAGTCTGACACTATGCTCATCAACTAGAGATTTCTTATTTATATTGCATGCTTTCATGGCCTCAGTCATCTCATGAACTTTAGCTGAATCCTGTTCGTGATACAGAACTTCTAGTGCCTCGATAATCTCGAAGGTACTAAGCTGTTCAAAACAGTTCTGTAGCACAGGATCCATCCAAGGTTTTTAACAACACCGAAATCATCCTTTCGTGAGTTAAACACGTTGATGATATCCAGAGCCATTTCTGGCGTAGGGGAATCACCTAGAGGTTGATCAAGCACATAGACTTTCTAAGCACTCTTAAGGACAATCCTCAGGGTACGGATCCAGTCCGCATAGTTGTTTCCACTTCCAGCTAACTTCACTCTCTCTAACATCGGGGCTAAGAAGAACGTGGTGTCGCGGGCCATTTGATCTACAACGGTAAACACAAGTTTCACTTAGACTTTGTTCATAATTAATTTGCACTAGTGAATAAACAATTTTATTCTAAAGTGCGCTCCCACTCAAATCAATATCTCTCATAATTGATTGTGAGTGATTCAAGATCCAAATTTCAATTCAACGCCAAGGATGCATCCATCTCAAGTGACGAGAATTTTATTTGGTAGGCCAACTTGCCAATCACATCTCTATGTGACTCTTGTTCATCTTTCGATGCGCGTGTTCTAAGCTCATGACTTTCATGCCAGAATGTCAAGACAACCAAGTGATCTCGCTGCGAGGTCTCAACTCACCCGTCTCACACTTCTCTAATCGTTCGTACCCATGCATCCATGTGATACCCCGAAGAGATAGGTGCCGTGACGGTGCTACACTTGGGAGAACACTAACTACTTGATATTTTAAGTGAGAGATCACCCTAATAAAAAGCGACTACCGCGCAATCAAAAGGGTGCAACAAGAGGGATAAACATCTCAGGCAATTCATAATAGCATGATATGGTATAGCCCCTTCTGACGGAGAAGTCAAGTATTTCTTCGTCTTCGGCGTTTGCGTCGGTGTTCACCTTCGCGAAGATTGCCACCACCTTGTCGATGCACCAGATAATATTGCTATCTCTATAGCTAATAAAATAAGTGCATTACTTAAGGTTGACACGCAGGTCATTAAAGTGACAATCATATGGCTCCAGCCATCATGCCGAATCATGACACGCAGGTCATGTTACTAAATTTACATCATATAGTCATTTCATACATAATCGAATTAATATGAGAACTGCTATACCACATCACATGCACATCCTGCAAAACCAAGTTAGACGCTTCTAATCGGTTTATGCAAAATTTTATTTTATGCGGCTTCTAAGGTTTTAACTTAAACCGCAGCTACCAACGTTTTATCATCAAGTATAATTATTCAAGTCGCTAGATTAACATCGCGGGGTGTATGAAACACGAGATAATAAAATCTCGAGCCCCATACTAAACTTCGTCATACGCATGACCCCCGTGCAGATCATATCTGCATTGCCCTTTCGTCTGCGAAATTTCATCTTTCTTTTGACTATGGTGGAACCCAAAGAACTGATAGCACTTCGTTGATCAATCAGGATCGCAGATTGCCAGAACTTTGTCAAATTCCACCATGCTGTCTCGAGATCAGAAATACGCAAATTCTAGGGAAGCAACAAGAACATCGGGTAACAGATTTCATCTGCTACCCGCATAAATAATTTTCAGCAATAGATCTCATCTACTCCAAAATTCTATTATGCAATACCCATACATCTCCATGTATTCTAGATCATAACCTGCATCTACGCATAGCACGACTCTTGATGCCACTGTAGTGAACGCGACAGAAAATAAAAAATTTCGGTACAGCGAGCACGCCCAGGATCACTATGGA
This sequence comes from Elymus sibiricus, assembly GCA_039707655.1. Lineage (NCBI taxonomy): Eukaryota > Viridiplantae > Streptophyta > Magnoliopsida > Poales > Poaceae > Elymus > Elymus sibiricus. The sequence continues at coordinate 471,291,794 of CM077666.1, forward strand.
GACTGCATAAAGGGTTTGATCTGATCATTACCGACTCGTAGCGCAGCGGAAGTAGAGTCGATGTAGATCGTCGGTGCAGATCCCCGCAGCTAGGATTTACAACCTCCCAACCGCGAGGATGTACTCCCTCGTCGGACAGCCCTTCGGGAGGCGGTCGGACAGTCCCTCGGACGATGTCACGGACAGCCCTTCGGGAGGACCCTCGAACAGCCCCTCGGGCAAAAGATCGAAACTACGACCTCTCTACGGGGTTGCACACATACGATGTCAGCTATCCGGCAGGGCTTCGCCGTCCAGAACTAGTTCCTGCCGGAACCCAGACAGCCTTTCGGCTCTACGAAACTATTTCGCTGGGAGGGAGAGAGAAGCCAGAAATGTCATGGCATGTGTATGAGAGCAAGGGATGAGTCTTTAGGCAGCCCCCTCCACCCCTATTTATTGGCCAAGCCCAAGGGTGGCTTCTCCAAGAAGCCAAAGGGAAAAATACCAAAAGGCCCTCAAGGTGGCTTCTCCAAGAAGCCACCCAAAAAGCACTTTCACTATTCACGGAAACATTTTTCCGCGACCGTTAAATCCGAAAATATTTCTGTGGGTCTTAGAATAATTCCAGTACCCACACAAATGATTTTGGACGCGTCCCGAAACAATTTCGGATTAGTGATTTTCATCTGCGAAAAGCAACCAAACCGGTTCCGGCAGCTCCGGAACATTTCCGGTTTTTATCCCGGAAAAATCCCAGAAGTTTCCAGAATAATTCTGGCACCCTCCAAGAATTTTCAGGTGTGTGCCAAAACCAATTTGACTTAATGGTATACCCCGAAACAACTTTTCAGTTTTACCGAAACTATTCCGGTGTTCTCTCCGGAACATTTCCGTTGTCTCCGAAACTTTTCCGGTGACTTTCTCTCAGACTCCCTGTCTAGTATTCAGCAGATAGATGACCCTTAAGCATGTGACCCTATAGGTTCGGTGAAGTATAGACATGACCCGGAACACTTTCCGATCAATGATCAACATCGGAGCCGTGGACACCCATATTGACCCCTATACCCACACGAATGAATATTCGAGTGAACCTCCAGTTGCCGTGTGCTATTCCTGTTGCTTCGTGATATGTTACAAACACCCGAGGTGATATTTTCTGCATTCCTGTGGATCAACAACTTGTCCACTATGCCAGTTACCTCGTTACCGGTTTTGTTCTCTTTTCTCGTTTCCGTGTTTCGGCATCCCTGTGATCAAACCACCCTTTGTCTGGCCAGACGATGATAGATACCGTAACACCGAGAGGGCCCGAGAATATCTCTCCATCGCCGGAGGAGCAAATCCCAATCTTGAAGGGTCACACGCTTATGGGTCATCTATCCTTGTCATAATTTTCCGTGAACCCGTAAGCCGCCGTAATAGCCACCCAGTTACGGATGACGTTTAACAAACCCCAAAGTTCACGAAGCAAGCACGAAGGAACTCGATACTCTCATGGTCTAAGGAATTATGCAAACATTAACTATCTTTGTGTTATTAACCATTAACTTGTGACGAAAGTATCTCATAGCATAACATCAATTCGGGTCGATTCAACACAAGTGTTCTTCTAACATTGTGCCCTCAAAATTGCCGGCATAGCCATGCCCATGATCAGGAAAACAGGATCATCAAGCAATACTTGAGCTAGTCTCAGAGGCATGACTAGGAATACATTTTTCTGTTTATTATACCACACGTGCACATGAGTTTCCCTTCGAGCCTCATGTTATTGCAGACTCGAGAATCATTGCAGTTATAGCATGGAACATAAACTTTAATTACAAACTTGGAGATACAAAATAACCATTATTACTACCTCTAGGGCATATCTCCTACACTAGTAAGATGCAAGTTAGGCTCCATGATGCAGTTGAAATGATGAAACATACAAAATAAATAATTAGAGAAACAAAAATAGAAAAACAATGAAGAAGAAACTGCATTGAAATGACATGAACCTATGCCCAAGTAGTTGTTGGAGTGCAGAAACACTCTCAGAGGTATCTTTACCAGTTAGGAAGTTGATAATGTATATAGTTAAGTAACATCCATAAAAGTATTTTTTGAAAAACAATAAAGCTCCACACCCTACAGCCATCAATGAATATCACAAGCATATAGGGAGTATGTATATATCGTTACATTTGTATTTTTCAGTTGGTAGAAAAATATATCGATACTCAACTATCAAACCAGAACCTTAGGCCAGTCAGTCAGCGACCATCTAGCGTTGTAATGCTAGCACCATTGATAGACATTTCCAAGCCTTCAACTACATCACTAGTTTCATCAGTTCTCAGTGCAAAATACATAGGTTGCTTCAACACTGTGCGAGGCATGGCTTCCTTATCCAACATGGACACAACAGATGACATGTGTGGCCTAGCATTGGAGCTATCCTGCACACACATCAATCCAATGTGGATGCACTTTGACACTTCATCAGGGGAGTAGCTCTCCGTGATTGTTGTGTCCATGAAATCCATTGCTTTTCCATCTTTCCATAGGTTCCATGCCTAAAATATCACGTTGAAGTTTGTGACTATATTTAGTACTGTATTATGTTTGATTTTCCTAAAATTAAAGTGTTAAAAAATAAAATTACTAAGGAATTTGAAGCATTTAATAATGACACTTACATATGCTATGAGATTCCGGAAATCCATTACAAGATGATGAGGTGAGCTGATCTTTAATCCACTTACAATCTCGAGCAGCAAAATACCAAAGCTGTAGGTGTCAGACTTCAATGAAAAGATTCCCTCCATCGCATATTCAGGCGACATGTAACCACTGTTTGAATGATTTAACAATTAAGCAAAGTTTGTGTACGTAGTTTGAGTTTGATTCAAGCATATAAATAAGAAGAAAAAAGTCAGTCATAAACACCGAATGATGCGCTTGGTCCAACTTGAACCTTTTATTATGCAATGCCTATGTTATACTCCAAATTTTCTTAAACTGATTCACGTTTACATGGTTAGTGCTTTGGTCCCCTCAGACTTTGGAAAAAAAAGTTAGTAGATGAGGAAAATAATATCATGTTATAACTTGTAAAATCCCTTAAAATAAGATTTATGCCATATGTAAAATGATAAGAAAAAAAAAATATTCCTCTAGTCTTTTGTACAAACGACATTTCTTTGGCTGAATTTTTTTAGGTTCCCAAACGACATCCATGCAATCACAAATTGTTCCATTTTGTTTCTAAATCTTCAAATGTTCAAAGGCACCCTATATAACTAGGTTAATTTGGAAGGTGAGTTAATGTTCCCCCAAAATAAAGTAAGAATCACATGTGTGGAGAAAGCAATAGGGTAAGAACAAAAATCAAAAACTAACATGATTATTTTTATTTCATAAAAAACATGAAGATGATGAATTTATCTTGTCGGTTTTGCACAAAAATATAAATAATCAAATTTGTGGACTCACTTTTGCAGGTTATCATTTAGTTGAAATAAATATGATTGTAGACGATCTACTAATAATGAATACATACTTACTTTTTCAAAACAAGGTTAGGGTTCATACAAAACATTTTTAGGAAGTTCATTGCTTAATATTGATTGTTCCGTAGTTCAGGATTTAAGTTAAATCAACCAAAACAGTTGGGTCGAGTTGAAGATAGACTTTTTTGTTGAAAATGATGAGATCAAGGCCACTGCGAGAGTTACTTACTATGTCCCAACTACATGTTTGGTACTCTCGTGTTGCTCGTTGCCTCCAAAGATCCTCGCCATTCCAAAATCCGATATCTTTGGGTTCATCTCCGAGTCTAGTAGGATGTTGCTCGGTTTGAGGTCTCGGTGAATTATCGTCATTCTCGAATCTTGGTGTAGATATAGTAATCCTCTAGCTACCCCTTTGATTATGCTAAATCTTCTTGGCCAATTGAGTGTAGATTTTCTTGCATTATCTGTCAAAGTATAAAGCATCTAGGGAGCCATTCATGCAAGTATATATTTTTGATTAGTCTATTCAAATTTAGTTTCTATAGTAGTATGCGAGAACGTACCAAAAAGGAATTTGTCTAGACTTTTGTTGGGCAGGTATTCGTATATAAGCAACTTCTCATCCTCATGAATACAATATCCAAGGAGTCTAACAAGATTCTTGTGCTGCAGTTTGGCAATAAGAACAGCTTCATTTCTGAAATGCTCTATTCCCTGCTCAGGTCCCTTGCTAAGCCTTTTAATAGCAACTTCCTTGCCATCTTGTAGTGTTCCCTGCAAGCTTTTCATCATTATTGATTTTACGAGGAGGAAACTAAAATCAATTTTCCATCTTGTATTTTAATGTTAAGGTAATCATTTTGTATGCAACCTTGTAAACTTTCCCAAAACCTCCTTTTCCAAGCATGTTGGTGTCGTGGAAACTATCCGTTGCAGCAACAATGTCTTCGAACGTTATCGGCGGAAATTCTAGACTTTGATCCCAAACTTCATGTGAAGCTCTCAGATGTAACTGTAGGGCCGATCTTTGCAGGGCTCCATTGTTTTGATGTATGCCTACAGAAAATATCAGGAATGCAAACTCAACAGTAGGACATATGAACAACGCTAAGCATATATATTGCAGATTTTTTACCTCTAGGGTTGCATATACAGAAAAGACATATGCATGTGAGTATCAACAAGAATGCTATAAGTGGGAGTACAATCTTAAATACCACATGGACACCATTGATCTTCTTGTTGGTTCTTGCATAATTATCCCCTGTGAAGAAAGTGCTGAAATGAGTACCGGGCCAAGGCCTTTATGAATCTAATGTTTCTTCGATAGTCACGACTAGGCGTGACCTTGTACCCCTTGCAATTTAATTTTTTTCGGAAAGATCTAAGGTAGTTTATCTTAAGTGTCATAAGTCTTTACAAATACAACCTTATAGAAAAAGAAAATTACATCCAAATCCTTTGAGGTTTTTTTTTCATGAGGTGGAATCTTTGACCCAAGCACTTGTCCCTACGAAATGCAATTATGAAAATATAATACAGAACAAACAGATGGCTTAGGCTACCGATATCTTTTCTAGGAGCAAACTGGGCGTAGCTTAGATGGTTTACTTCCTTGTGGTGGAACCAACCCACCAGGGTTCAAGTTCTAAACTTGGCACCGGTGCTCGCACTTTCTTGAATTTATTTTATGCTTCCGACATTGTTCGTTCAGTGGGAGGAGACGTTCCCTTTGACCCAGTATCTCGAAATAGGGGTAGGGTGTGCATGTGTGCGTTCATATAGATGAGTGTATGTGCGTGTATGTAGGCATCTGCATTGTACTGTGTTAAAAAAAAATCTTTTCTACGAAATCAACATTTAATGCGCTAGTATAATTACTTTTCCAGGGTGCATGCCGCAACCAACTTTTTCTCGGTGTGTACCAAGCAATACCTTGTTTTACGTGCAATAAAAAAGAAGGGCGCGGCTAGATGTAAGTCGCCTGAAAAGATCATTTGGGCCAGTCGATTCCTATCAGCCATCGGATACAAAACAAACTGCCGAGATTGCATCTTCAACCTCCCGCTCGTCTTCCCTCCTCTGATGACCTCGCATACCACCTGCCAAACCGCCGGCTTCCACCTCCCGCGGCCGGCGGCGCTTCCGCGCCAGCCCGGCCACCCCCCAACCGCGGCCGTGCTCCCCTCCCCCCCCCTCCCCGGCTATCCCTCTAGCCCCGGCGCCGACTTCGGTTTTCCATGGTGACCTTGCACCACCGCTGTGCTGCCGCCCCCACCCCCCACCCTAAGACAGATGGTGGGGTAGCCCTCTGGCGAGCTCCTTCCTTCCCTCCGGCGAACTCTCGAAATCGACTGACCCCAAATTCGAATTTCGGTCAATTGACATTGAGCTATTGTGGAAAAAGAATGGGCAGGAGAGCTACGTTTTTTGCATGCAATGAAATCGAATTCTAACCCAGATTAAGTCGCGCTGTAGAGCTAAATCTATCGGGTGTGTCTAGGGCACATCTAGATGTGACATAGTTATTGCACATCTAAGTGACTCAATCAAACATTAAAAGAAAAAACTAAAAAGAAAAAAAAAAAAGTCACACGAATCTCCGCGTAAAATCGATGATATAGGACTTAGATGTGCAATACTTATGTCACATCTAGATGTGATCTAGCAAAACCGAAATCTATAATGTCCACTCGTATATTTTCCGAAAGAACTAACAGGAATGAGCAAAAGCGTGACCACCCTTTGTCGAAAAAAACTACTATAATATAGAACCAGACGTACGTACCGTTGCCGGCCAACCGAAGATAGAGGTGGTCACTTGTATCGTCAGCTTTCACCACGTCGACAAGCTCCCCTGTCCAGAGGAAGCACTTGGATGCCAGGAGGATAGTGCTCGCGTTGGTGTAAGCGTACGCCGTGCAGGAGCAGTTGCGGTCGCAGTCCGCGGCGCACTCCTCGAAGCTCCTGTTGGTCAAGTAGTCGAACTTGTCGGGCAGCTTCATCGTCGGCAAGGTCAGGAAGTAGTTGTTGCCGCCGCATCTCAGCGCCTCCTTCCTCACGCACCCTGCTTTGGAGGAGCCGCCGCCGCCGACGGCCGGCTCGAACCCGTCGAGGCACCTGCACTCCCGGACGGCAGTGGCGGCGTCAGGTTTTAGAGGGTGGGTATTCATTTTGGAGAAGGGTATTCATTTTACCAAAATCATCACTGTTTTGCAAAAAAAATCGCCCGTTTTATATAAAATTTCAATGGTTTGTCAAAATCTTGGGTATTCAGACGAATACCCAAGAATACCCCTGGCGCCGCCCCTGCCGGACGGCCCCTTTGACGTCGCAGTAGCCGAACGGCCCGCACGCGCCGTAGACGAGGCACCACTTGCCCGGGCGCTCGAACAGGGGCACCCACGACGACGACCCCTCAACCCACACCCTGAACATCACCTCGCCCGTGTGGTCGAGCTTCCAGTGCGACCTCGCCGGGGCCGAGCTGTCGGCGTTGTTGTACGTGAAGTAGACCACCTCTCCGTTGTCGATGATCTGGGACAAGAAGGATTTTGTGAGGCTGTAGGCCGTGGCGCCGTTCCACACCCCGGCGCGCCAGTAGAGGCTCGTCCCTCGCCAGGTGAGGATCTGGAGGCCCGTGCTGGTGTCACCGCTGAAGACGAACTCGCAGGTGGACGGGTCGTGGGGGCCCTTCCACGCGACGATGCGCGCTGCTACGTGGGTTTTGTAGTTCACCCACAGCTTGAATCCCGGGAGAAAGGTGTCGGTCGGGTGATCGTAGCTCTGCCATATCTCCGTGCCGTTCGGCGACCGGAGGACAAAGTTGCCGGTGTCGAGCATCACCGCCCCTGCACCGACGTCTCCGCCACCTGATCCTGATTCGGTGGTGGTGATGTTGTTCGTCTTTGTCGCCGTGGTGGTCCAGACGACACGGCCGTCGGAGTCGGACAAGACCAGGTCAGAGGTGTTGCTCACGACCAGCTTCCCGGGCAAACTGCTCGTGATCGGGTTGTCGCGGTTGGCCACCCACACGTATGTTCGCTCCGTGATGTTGTGGTACCATATGCCTAAATATGTGTTGGCGGCGGAGCTTTTCAGGGAGAAGAAGCCGAGGGCGAAGACGCCGTTGCGCGAGATGAGCTCGTCGCCCGGCGAGAGTGGCTTAGTGGGTGTTAGGCGGTCATCGGAGTTACAGGAACAAACTAGGAGCAGGAGGATGAAGATGGCCGGGAGAGATGCCATACTCTGCGTTAGCGCCTCTGAGCGAAGTGTGGCAAAAGACCTCGCTTCCCATTTGCAATTCGGAGACCATGATGTCCCACATTATAGCTGACAACTATATCTGCCGTGAGCTCAACGGCATCGTTTGCCTTGAGCGGCAGAGCGACCACGGCCTCTCGCTGTTTCTCTGCTGTGCTCAAGTTGCAATTGTCGGACATCGAGGGGTTCGTACCAATAATCTTGCCAGACCTATTATATGTAATAAATGCCCTAATGTAACGTACAGAAGGAATGATTTGTCCTCTTTAATTAGGTGTGGTTAGGTCTCAGTCTAGTGAGACTTAATCAAGTCTCAATCAAGTGACGTAGCATGTAAAAAAAATTAAAAGAAATTTTTACACGAATCTCTATGTAAGATCTCACGAATATAACATCGACTGAGACATACTCATCAGTGGACTGAAATTTAGCAACACTACTTTAATTTGCCCCATCCCATGGTGGGCCTGCCCCTTAAATTTGAATGCAACCCTTCAATCCTCGCCAGCCCGTAATGATCACGTAAATTATGCGTATGTGCAGCAAAGGTCGGGCATGGTGCCTTTTCTCGAAAAAAACAACTTTTGGGTAGGTGTCTTTTAAACCTGGAGGGAGAGAGTATAGCCTTATACTATGTTTTTGTGTGATTAGAGATTTTTTGGAAGTCAAATTATATTTTCTAATTCGGTGTACGAAATTTGTAACTGGCACACCAGATCTTTTCTATTTTTACCGAACGCATCGTCTGATGTTCAACCTGCATCGAACGTCGCCTTTTTTTCGTCCCGTGAAACTCACTCCGCCGTTCGCGTCCTCGACGTCGTCGTCCCGCAGGACCAGGTCTTCCCCGCACCGGAGAAAAGCGGGGCCCTTCCTCAACCTCCGACCCGTCATCACCTACCTCGCGCAGCCGCCGTACTACCTCACGTGCGCCGCTGGCTCTCCACCAGCCACCGTCGCCACACCACTGCACATCGTCGTGCCCACCGCCGCCTGGCCCGCGGGAGGTGGGCGTACGCCGCGCCGCAGCCTGGACGCTACTCCATGGTGCTCACCAAGTTCCTCGTCCTCGGCGTGAACCTCCTCCGGAAGTACTCTTGCTCCCCGGAATAAATTCTAGATAACACAATTACACCTAAAAATTGCCGTATGTGTCAGTCCATTCAATTCACACAAAAAGTGACATGTTCTATAAATTAGTTCTCATGAACTTGCGCTGCAACTATTACAAAAGATTTCTGAATTTGCCATGATAATGTGTGAACTAGGATTTTCCCACGACAACTACGGATTGTGCCTACAATGCTAAACCCAAAACTACAGATTGAAAATTACCATGGTAATTATGGGATTGAAATTGCCATGACATCTCTACCATTGTTAAAGATGGTTGAACCAATTTGGCCATGGCAAAAATTGTTCTTCCTAAGCAAAAGAATTTCACAATTGCAATGGAGACGCATTGTCAACTTGCCAGCACTGCATATTACCCCATGGCAACTATAGATTACCCCTACCAATTCTAAACCAGAGCAAAAAGTACAGATTGAAAATTTGTCATGGTAAAAAAATGGGGGTGAAATTGCTGTTTTATTTTATATTTTTCTTCGAACGGAAGTTAACGGTGGGCTGTCACCGCAGACGTAATGCTGAGGGTGAGGATTATAGCTGGTTAAACCAAGATCAATCCAGCTTTCCTCGACCGTCGTTGCTGCATCGCCACTCAAATTACCTTTAGATTTCTTTTGCGAATGAAAGTACCATCTTTTTTATTGCGCATACCTTTTTTTTAACAATCTCGTCACGAGGGTTGTGGGGTCTGCAGTTCATTAAGAAAAAGAGAGATGGACAAGTTTATAAGAAAAACCGGACCCAAAAACCTTACATTGCTCGATCAATTAGGGGAAACCAAGTGAAACCCAAAACATAAAGAATAAAATTAAAAACAGAAAAAAGACACTAGAGCTTGGGGATAGAAACGAGACACACGGGACATCGTCCGAGCTTGACAGAAGAGTGCCAAGACCTAGAACCACCACTCGCCCAATGGATCTTAGCCATATCAAGCATCGTTTTCGCCTCTGCGTGAAAGCATCATGGGCTAACATAATCCTGTGAGAAACAGCATGGAAGGTCCAGCCTCGACTTCCTGGCTTTGCCCGCCAAAGTGTTCAACGCCACGATCACTTGCGGAGAAAGCGATTTTTTTGTACATGTCCAAATAGGCATTCATTTTCTGCTCGGCGCCCTCCACTTTACTCACCTCTTGTAACTTACCAAGATTCCCCAACAACCTATACTCCGCGCGCTTGGCCTTCATGATGTTGCATGCAATGTTTTTCTTCTCTGGACGCCCGCTACGTCGCCCAGAGAACAAGAGGCACCATCCTTCTCCGCGTGCAAAGGCGTCGGAGTCCCAAGCAAAGGGCATGGGATTACACAAGTAACTTTGCTAACAAATTCCTCCAAAGATAATGGTGGATCATCAACTAGTGCTGTCTCAGCAAAAACACGGCTCCCCTCAAGCCTCTACCTGCGACTCAACCTCAACGGTACGAGTGCCAAAGGCCACCATCGCATGGAAATTAACTGACTATTCCTGATTCTGGGTGCAGGCTTCCATTCAAGACGACGAGCGTGGCATCTGCGACGGACATATATAGGCCCCACCTTGTGTACGTTGATCGACACGAGTGCTCGCCGGTGCCCAATTAACCATTTGCAGTCGCTAGCTCTCTTCTTTTGAGGGGAAAGCTAAGCTTTATTGATGAATAATGTTCATAGGGATGAAATCAGGCATCGTACCAGTGGCAGGTATGGTGTGATTATCTCAGGGGGATTAGGTCAGCGCAACTCTTGTTTGAGAAATGCGAATTTATTTTTGCAATTCTTTTTTTTAACAACCCCATCACGAGGGTTGGCGGGTCCTGCAGTTCATTAAGAAAAAGAGAGATGGACAAGTTTATAGGAAAATGGACCCAAAAACCTTACATTACTCGATCAATTAGGGGAAACCAAGTGAAACCTAGAAAAAAACAGAAAAAAGACACTAGAGCTTAGGGATAGAGACGAGACACACGGGACATCGTCTGAGCTTGACAGAAGAGCGCCAAGGCCCAGAACCACCACTCGCCGAATGGATCTTAGCCATATCTAGCATCGTCTTAGCCTCTGCATGATAGCATCATGGGCTAACATAATCGTGTGAGAAACATCATGGAAGGTCCAGCTTCGACTTCCTATCAATGCCCGCGAAAGTGCTCAACGCCGCGATCACTTGCGGAGAAAAGCAGTTTTTTGGTACATGTCCAAATAGGCATTCATCTTCTGCTCAGCGCCTTCCACTTTACTCACTTCTTGTAACTTACCAAGAATCTCCAACAGCCTATACTCCGCGCGCTTGGCCTTCGTCATGTTGCATGCAATGTTCTTCTTCTCTAGTCGCCCGCTACATCGCCCAGAACAAGAGGCACCATCCTTCTCCGCGTGCAAAGGCGTCGGGGTGCCAAGCAAAGGGCATGGGATCACATGAGTACCATCCTTCTCAACGTACATAAGAAATACCTCCAAAGATAATGGTGGATCATCAACTAGTGCCGTCTCAGCAAAAAACACGGCTCCCCTCAACCTGCGACTCAACCTCAACGGTATGAGTGCTGAAGGCCACCATCGCGTGGAAATTAACTGACTATTCCTGATTCTGGGTGCAGGCTTCCATTCAAGACGACGAGCATGGCATGTGCGACGGACATATATAGGCCCCACCTTGTGTACGTTGATCGAAACGAGTGCTCGCCGGTGCCCAATTTTGCAGTCGCTAGCTCTTTTTTTTAAGGGAAGGCTAAGCTTTATTGATGAATAATGTTCATAGGGATGAAATCAAGCATCGTACCAGTGGCAGGTATGGTGTGATTGTCTCAGGGGGATTAGGTCAGCGCAACTCCTGTTTGAGAAATGCGAATTTATTTTTGCAATAACGGCCATCGCATCAGGCCGGGCAAGGAACGTACGGATCGTAACTAGCCCAACGCCAGATCTGTCGGCCTACTTAACTCACAAGCCCAAGTCTGTCAAGATACTACTCCCTCCGTCTCAAAGTTAATACAAAGTTGAGATACTTATTTTGGGACAGAGGGAGTACTCGCCAAGTCGCAATCGGACGCGCACCAAGACTCCTGCACGTCGGTCGTCGCGGCCATTCCCCGGCGCCACCCTACGTACGCCCTGGGTCGTCGCCGCCACTGTCCCAACTCCCTACAATGAGTGTGCCGGCACCCGGTACATGCCAGGGCCTCTGCCTATAAATCCGCCAGGCTCCGTCACTAGCTACTCCCGCCCATACAGCTCCATCGTCCCCGGGAGAGAAGTCGCACGCCGTTCCATTTCATTCCATCCCACCCTTCCAAATTCGTCGATCCGAGGATCGATGGCCGCCGTGAAGGTCATTGGCTCATTGCATACCACAGCCGATCGAACTGGCATTTCTCCATTTCTCTTGTGATTTTAACCGCGGCATGTACTAGTGGTTAGTTTGATCGGTTGGTTGCGTGACGGCTGCAGAAGGTGGTGGTGAAGCTGGACCTGCACGACGACACGCGGAAACGCAAGGCGATCAAGGCCGTCTCAACTCTCTGTGGTGACTTACTTGCTCCCCTGCTTCTTCTCCGAATCCGTCCAGCACTGTATCTTGCTTGCTTGTGTTCTTGGTCTGCTTCGTCGTAAACATGCATGCATGCATGCATGCATGGAGGTCACTGGCTCATCCATCATACCTCAGCTGACGACGACAACCGTGGCGTCCTTCCCCAGGTATCGACCAGATCGTCGTGGACATGAAGGACGACAAGATGACGGTCGTGGGCAACGGTCGACCCCGTCGACGTCGTCCGCAAGCTGCGCAAGCACTTCTGCAGGGCGCATATGGTCTCCGTCGGCCCGGCCAAGGATGAAGACAAGGACGGCAACAGGAAGGGCGCGAGGACGGCCGTCCCAGTGCACCTGCCGTGCTACCCGCCGCACTGGTGCCCGCCGCCTCACCACCCGCACCCGTGCTACTTCGTCCACACCGAGGAGGACCCCAGCGCGTGCGTCATCTGCTGATCAACGCACATTTCTGCAGCCAGCCGATTGATTGGGACTCATCAGCCTGCCTCTTGCACCGGGGATCGACGGCGTGCGTTATATATATGGCCGTGTGACTGTGAGTCTGTGACTGTGTGAGGCTGTGAGCTAAAGTTATATACTCCCTCCGTCGCATAATATAAGAACGTTTTATGGAGGAAGTAGTATATATGACCGTGTGAGCTAAATATTGCATCGGTTATACGGCAGCAGCTAGCTGCGCATCTGCTGGGCTTGCCAGATACGGAATGACAATGTGTGGAGAAGAACTAAATAAAACTGCTGCATTTGGGTTTTGAGCGAGAACTATATAGCGCAAACGTTTGTTATTACATGGTCCTTTAGGGGCTGTGATTGAGCCCGGGTTTGCCCTACCAACCCGTGGGCACGCCAAAATATTGGTGCACCATCCAACCACCCTCGTCTCTCCCGTGAACAAAAATGCTAAACATATGTACTCCTACATAATCCTTCCTAATCACCCCCTAATTCAACTGGGGGGTGGGGCCCTCTCCCCTAATTTCGTCCAACAAACAAATGTCACCTAGGCTGTTACGTAAATTAGCTTTTTTTAGCACAACTCTGTAGGTTTTTATTGATTGATGATCATCGGAATACAAAGTGCATCATGTGGTAGACCCAACCTAGCCAGGACGGTTGGAAAGAATGAACGAATGAAGGAATATGGCTGTTTGGATTGTAACCCTCAGCTGCCGAGCCAAAAATTTGGTTGTTGACCAGGCTTGACGTCCTGTTTGGATGGGCACCAATTTTTTGGTGTGCCCAGTCCACCCCAACTCCTTCAGTTCACTTTGACGCCAAATTTTGGCAAATCTGTGGCGGCCAGATCCTGCGCCAAATATTTGGCTCGCCAAGATTGGCAGGGCCGACACTGGCGAGAACCAAACAGCCCCATAATCTTGTACGCGCACGTCCCAAGTAGTAGGGCATTTCCGGCGGCTTTCCCGTACCGAACCAGGACAGACGGACCGTCAGACCCCCGTTCCAAAAGCCAGAGATTCCGTTGCAGCGTACATTCATTCCAGACGGCGGGGAGCAGGCGACGCAGCGCAACGCAGCGCCGGTGACGGCCGGCACGGAAACATGCGGGAACTTCAGAGCCCGCTCTGTTCTTGTCTCGTCCATTCCATCGCCATCGGCGATCTGCCTGGCATTCACTGCCCATTCCATACCTCCCTTGTCGTGTAACATCTCTGACCGCAGATCGGGTAGCCAACCGAGCTAGTACCACATGACAAACGCAAGAGGACACACACCAGCCGTGCCATGTCACGCAGCTCCATGCACGCACAGTTCCTCGCCTCCATCCATCCCTCCGGTGCACCAGCGTTAGAGTATCTACAGCCGGGCGCCCTAAACCGCCCGCAAACGTCCAGGCGGCCCGCCCGGTTACTGAGCGGTTACGAAAATGTGACTCAGCCGGGCGTCTCAAACGGGTCTCAAACGTCCGGGCTGACCGGCACCCCTCATATCCTGCCCAAATATAGGGCGGATATGAGGCTGCCCGGGCACGCCCGGACGCGTCCGCCACGTCAGCCCGGCCCACCCCGACCTCATAAATATCTCCATCCGTCAAACCCTAGACACCGATCAATTCGAACTCCACTTCACTCCCTCTCCGTCCACTTCACTTCTGATCCCCTCCCCTCCGATCCGATGGCCGGCGACGGAAGCAGCGGTGGCTCCACATCGACGTGGAGGAGGTGGCCCTCCGCATCGCATTGAGGAGGTCGCTGCTCGAGCAAGGCGGCCCCGGCGGCGGCGGATCTTCTTCCTCAGCGCCCGTCGCCCGTCGACGCAGCGTCGGAGACGTCGCTGGCCCTTCCCACCCGGCGCGCAGCTCCGCCCTTCGCTCTGCTACACTCCGGCAGCTTCGCTTCGCTCTGCCAGGTACGCCGCCCACCTCCACCACCCTCTGGTCCGGAAGTGGTACCCGGCCACCGGTGGGTCCTCGTGCCCGCGCCGGGGCCGGCGCGTACGAGGACGCCTGAGTCCGAGGCACGTGCAGCCCGGCGCGAGCGGCAGCGGGCGAGGGAGAGGGGGGAGGCGATGTCCGCGTGCCGGTCGATCCCGAGGCCGCGCTCCTCGCGTCGGTCCTCCGCCGCTCTCTCACGACGGCGGAGACGGATGCGCGGCGCCTCCGCCGCAAGAATGCCAAGGCGCTCCGACTCGCCATCGAGTTGTCGGAGCGCGAGGCGAACAAGGAGGCGGCAGCGAAGGCGATGGCGGCCCGCCATGCCAAGGAGCAGGACTGCCTGCTCGGCAGGCTGTCGGGCATGACGTGCAGCTCCAACTCCGACCTGACGGACAGCTCCACCGACAGCTCCAGCTCCGACGACGATGTGCCTCCGCACGCCGACGCCTACACGGAGGAGGGGTACAGCCGCGCCAACGACCGGAAGGGGAAGGGGCCGGCGAGGAAATGGTGATTTCCTCCGCCCTTCCCGTTCTGTTTATATTTTAACTATGTTTAAATTGTTTGTAGTATGAATTTGTCGTGTCCGCCGATGAACCTTCGATGAACTCTGTGCTTTTGTCCGGCGATGCAATGATGATCCGGCTAGTTTGATCGTGTTTATACTTATACGTAGCGTTGCATGGATTGCATGAGTTTGATGTTTCGGATATGAGGGACGTGGGTGTGGAATGCAAGATATGAGGCATGCCCAGTCAGGGCCCGATGACGTGTCCGGGCGCGTCCGCGGGCGTTTGAGGTGCTGGATTTGCCATATGCGGCTGTAGATGCTCTTACACTCTGAACCATCAGCTAGCTGTTCAGTGTGTGCTTGGGCACAGCCAGTACAGTAGTCACTCGACCGGATTGGATTCAAATATTCAGTAACTCGTTTCATCTCTCACTCGAGATCTGAGATTAATTTCTTGCCCGTGCTTCCTAGACAGACTACATAGGGCTTCTCCAACGCGGACCCCTGCAACAGACACGATATCCATCCACTGACGAGTCCGCGGATAGTGATACAATGAGACATATACTTGGATGGACACGTAGTACAATGACACGTAGGATACAATGCTCTGCTTCCTTCTACAATCTTCCCGTTATCATTATACTAACGGCGAAGAAGCGCCGCGTCTGTGGGAAGCCTCGTTTTCGAATAAATACTTCAATTTTTATTTTATTGCATGCAGGTTTTTTTTCATGTTTAGCTGGTTGGATTTGTTTTGTTTTGTTTGGGTTTAATATGATGGAAAGGAGGTGTAGATTCATGGCTCATTGGAGCAATAAAGTTATTTATAACACGTTTACATCCGTCGTAGTTGCTCTTTTTGTCATTGCGTGTAGAGATGCTTGACTTGTTTTTTGTATAAAGCGACAAAGACCGTTGCCGGTGGCGTCCATTTCATGTTTTTTAATAGAACGGAAGTGTTTTAAGGATCATGCGATTGAAGTTTTGAACGAAACGTGATTTATTTATGGCAAAGAGTTAAATAGTACAGGTGCGGTACAGAACAAATCATTCTAAATACGGTGCAACAAATTGAAAATCTTTTTTTAGTCTGCATGTGGGTAAATCTTTAATGTTTTGCATTTTTAGTCCTTGCGGAATTTCTTCAGCATGTGAGGCCTGGCGACATTCAATAAGAGAAGCAGAATCAGTGATATATTATTTCTTAACTGTATTGTTTCTTATCTCGGTGCCAGGGACTTCTTCTTCCACGATCTCTGTGTATTATATTCATATCTGGCCTGCCATGTCTTCATCGTACTGATCTGGGAGTTTTCGTAGGCGAAGAATGTTAGAATCAGTGGCATCAAAGGCCTTTTTTGTAGGTGTGAGTACTGCCGATAGAGTGATATTTTTCTTATCTTGCATGGTGAACGAAGGATGGTGGGGTTAGTGATGATCATAATATGTTGTAGAGCTTTAATAGATCGTAACTTAACATTAGGTAATACACAAAATCAAAAAAAGGAGAAAAATAATTCTTAATCGTTTTTATAAAGAAAACTTAGGTTTTTTTTATGCCTCGGATTATTGTTCACGCGGATGCACTGTGTTGGTACTATTCCAGTTTACATTTCAGGTATTGTTCATACAAAGTATTTTTGTTTTTGTTTTTTTGGGTGGATATGGGTATATTCCAGTTTATTCAGTGGGCATGGAAACACTGGTCACATGAAGCACTGTTGCATACGAAGTTACTGTTTTGAAAACAGTGTTTCGGTTTATTCGGATTAGCTGTTCTGGTTTGTTTGGTTTACTGTTCTCTTAAGATCAGATTTCACCCAAACCGTTAGAGAAAAATAAAATCATGGGCAACAGTACATCAGAATGAATCTAAGGAAAAATAAAATGAGCAATACCCTTTTAAACAATAAAAAAAGGTTGGCACCCAAGATGCGATCTTTTACTTGGATTTTGGCTTCATAGTAAAATTGGAGTGGAAGGACGATCACTTTATTATTAATAAAAGCAATACCAATAGGTAAAATTAATTATTACATAATATGAATATAGATCAGATCAAACTAAGTTGGTATTTATTAGGACCATATTTTTAACGCAAAGAGCAATGCCAATATGTAAAATTAATTATCACATAATATGAATATATATCAGATCAAACTAAATTGGTATTTATTCGGCTTTTTACCTCTATGTTTTTAAGCAATGCATTAGATCTGTGCATTTTTTACTTTAGGTAATTATCTATAAGTAAGTCTAAAAGATAGCATGACATAATTGTATTAGAGGAAACCCGTAAACAGTTTACTGAGCAGGAATAATAATAATAATAATAATAATAATATTGCAGTACTTGTATGTGTAAGAGGGCAATAAAATATACATGAAGATCTCCTTTTGGAAATGTAAAAACCTATGATGATATACAGTACGTAAAAAAGAAGCCATTTTTATGGATACTGTTCATAAATGATACTTTTCATAGAAAAGATAAGTGGTACTATTCATAAACAATACTTTTCATAAAAATCCTTTTGGAAACGTGAAACCCTATGATGTTTTCTGTACGTAAGAAAAGTTAATTTTTTTTGAACCACTGTTCACAACCGGTACTGTTCATATATAATTACTTTTTATGTTTACTGTTCACTATTGGACATGTAAATGAACAGTAGAAGATTGAAAAAAAGTTAAAAAAAGACATAAAGGGAAAGCTTCCCGCTTTACTATATGTACTGATAAGCTAGAGTTATCCTTTCAGCCGAATCAAATTATCCACTCCGTCACAGTACTACTCCCGACCGAATCAAATTACTCCACTGCATGCCATGCATGAGATCGTGGTCCAAGTATTATCTTGTACGAACATTACGTGCTCATGTTTCAACTTTTGAGAATTAATTAATACAGCATCGAGTGAGACTTCGTTAAGTCTTATGGCGTGTTTGGTTGCCTAGAGTGAATAGTGCCTGCATTTCCGCCACATCTCATCAGAGCCTGGTTCAGCAAAAACAGGCAACAAACCAACATCTGCATGTTGTTTGGTTGCCTGCGTTCCATCAATGGCCACTTTAGAGCCAGCTGTTTGGTTGCCCGCATTTGTGCTTAAGGGGTGAGCAGATGCAAACCACAGTTGTTTGGCCGCATACACGTTTGTGTTCTCCTCACCCCCATTCAAATGCGGTGGCCTTACCACCACATTAGCCACAACAGCAGGCAGAGCACTAACAACACATAAACTAGCAGGTAAACAACATCTAACAGCAGATAAACAAGCAACTAAACAGGCATACTGCTAACAAGCATAAGTTTGAAGACAGCAGGGGCATCCCATGCCCCCTACTTCACCATAGGGTGCTGAACCCTAGACAAAATATTAACAAGTTCACAGCAAGTTCTCCCATCACCGCATCAAACTAACTACAAGTTCATACTAACAAGTTCAGATGGCGAAAGCAAGGTCACCGATGCAGCTGTGCCTGCTGTAGCACACCCTGCACGCGATGGAGCTGTTGCGGTTGTAGACTTGTACCTTGAGGCCTAGGCCGGAGATGCGCAGCACGACGAGGTCGCCGGGGACGATCCTGTGGCGGCGGCAGAAGTACTGCCAGCCCCGGTCAAGCACCATCTGCCCCTGGAACAGCGTGACCTGAACCCAGAACTCGCACCACTTGTTTGCCGAGAGCCTGACGACGCGCGGGAGCTTGAGCGCTAGCCAGTCCTTCATCACCTCCACGAACTTGGGAGGGATGACGAGCATGGCGAGATCCTCCTCGTCCCTGATTTGCACGTAAAAGTGAAGCGGTTCTCGGGACCCCTCCTCGTGGCCGGTCCTAGGAGCTCGTCCCCTTGAACGTGGCAGGCTCATGAAGGCGACCTTGCCAGGCAGGTTCACCCTCTTGAGCCAGCGGTTCGTGGGGATGAAGTCCACGATGGCCTCGGCGCCGGCGACGACATGGGCTTCTCCTCCGGCCCTGTCCCACTCCGTCTTCATCACCTTGTCAGGTAATATCACAGTAACAGGGCATTGGCAGCATGCTACATTTGTACTAGTACCTAAAGTAGCAAACACATTGGTCCTACCTACCATGAAAACCATGCACGTAACGAAATCATGCAACATAGCATGCCCATTCCAGCACCAATCTAGCTAGCATGCCCATGAACCCTAAGCATGAACATCAAACACAGAACAAGCATCATGAACACCTATCTAGCTAACTAGCATCATGAACACTAAGCAGGAACATCAAAGACATCACCAATATAGCTAGCATGCCCATGAACCCTAAGCATGAACATCAAACACACACCAATCTAGATAACATGCACATGAACACTAAGCAGGAACATCAAAGACATCACCAATATGGCTAGCATCATGAACACATTGTTGCACATGAGCACTAAGCATTAACATCAAACACAACACCTATCTACCATGCCCATGAACACATTGTACATCATGAGCACTAAGCACACACCAATCTTCCATGCCTATGAACACTACTAAGCATGCACATCAAACACAGAACAAGCATGAAGACTACCCTGCCTATGAACAGTACCGCACAAGAACACTACAGGAAAGACCGAAAACAGACGGCAAAGATTTTGCCGTCAGCTTGCTGACGGCAAAGTCTGTCGGCAAAGAGCTATTTTGCCGTCAGCTTTTCATCGGGCAGTCGGCAAAGCGATCGAATCCAATCGATTCGATTCGAATCGAATCGAATCAAATCCAATCGATTCATTGGCATGCTAATGATGAAAACCCTAATCTACAAATCTACGAGCAAAGGGGAGATTTGGTTCTTACCGGAGCGGGTGGAGCTCGAGCGTACGCTGGCCGGGGAGAAAATCCCGGCGGGAAGGAGATGGCGGGCGAAGAGGAGAGGACCCGCCAATGCCGACAGCCATCGGCATTGGCCCGGTGCTCGTGGCCACACGCGCGGTCGAGGAGGAGGGCGCCGTCGTCCATGGGCCTGTCGCGCTGCCTAGAGAAAACCCTCGGATGGGGGTAAAAAAAAACCCCACCCACAGGGGTTCCGAGCTGTGGCGCGGTGGCCGCCCCCTCTGGCGGTGCCACCGAACCCAGGACCACGAGGTCTGAAAACGACGGCGGAGCCGGAGCGGCCGACACCGCATTGGCCGGACGAGGCGGCCTGGTACAGATAGGAGATGGCGCGCGCAGAGCCCGCATGAGATCGACCCCGGAGTTCGCCAAGCCGGCAACCTACCGCTCGTGGATGCGGTTGTTGCCGGCGCTGATGGGGGTCAGCGGACGGCACGGCGGCGGGCGACTCATCGGAGGAAAGGAGAGGGGAGGAGTGCAACGGGCGGTGAGAGGAGAGTGAGGAAGCATCGTGTGAAAGGGAGTGGGCGGTGACACGAGAGAGAGGGGGAGTTATGAGACGCCCCGTCCATCTCCCGCGCACCCCGAGGCATGCAGCGAAGAGCCACGCATGGCCGCGCTCTGCCCAGCTGCGGAGAAACTGCCGATTAGGCAGTAGCTCGCGGGCCTAGCCCGGGACTGCTTTAAGTTCCGTGCGGGCCGAGACGTGGGTGCAGCCCTGATACGTCTCCAACGTATCTATAATTTTTTATTGTTCCATGCTGTTATATTATCAATCCTGAATGTTTTTATATACATTTACAGCAATTATATATCATTTTTTGGGACTAACCTATTAACTTAGTACCCAGTGCCAGTTGCTGTTCTCTGCCTACGTTTTTGTTTTACAGAATATCAATATCAAACGAAGTCCAAATGCCACGAAACTTTTTGGATATTTTTTTCTGGACATAACAAACACTAGAAGCTTCGGGAGAGGGCCAGAAGACACAGGAGGTGGCCACGAGCCACCAGGGCGCGCCTGGGGGGGGGGGCAGGCGCACCCTGGTGCCTCGTGGGCCCCCTTTGCTCCGTTTGACCTAATTCCACCTCTATAAATACCCAAAAATAAGGAAACCATCAGGGGAGTCCACGAAATACTTTTTTCGCTGCCGCAAGCTTCTGTTCTCGAGAGATCCCATCTGGGGTCCTTTTCCGGTACTCCGCCGGAGGGGTAATCGATCACGGAGGGGCTCTACATCAACCTTGCTGCCCTTCCGATGATGCGTGAGTAGTTTACCACAGACCTTCGGGTCCATAGTTAGTAGCTAGATGGCTTCTTCTCTCTTTTTGATCTTCAATACAATGTTCTCCTTGATGTTCTTGGAGTTCTATCCGATGTAATCACTTTTTGCGGTGTGTTTGTTGGGATCCGATGAATTGTGAGTTTATGATCAGATTACCCATGAATATTATTTGAGTCTTCTCTGAACTCTTTTAGGCATGATTATTATAGCCTCGTATTTCTTCTCCGATCTATTGATTTGGTTTGGCCAACAGGATTGATTTATCTTGCCATGGGAAGAGGTGTTTTGTAGTGGGTTCGATCTTGCGGTGCTCAATCCCAGTGATAGAAAGGGACGTGACACGTATGTATCATTGCTATTAAGGGTAAAAAGATGGGGTTTATTCATACGTGAGTTTTCTTTGTCTACATCATGTCATCTTGCTTAAGGCGTTACTCTGTTCTTTATGGACTTAATACACTAGATGCATGCTGGATAGCGGTCGATGTGTGGAGTAATGTAGTAGATGCAGGCAGGAGTCGGTCTACTTATCTTGGACGTGATGCCTATATACATGATCATTGCCTTGGATATCGTCATGATTATTTACTTTTCTATCAATTGCCCAACAGTAATTTGTCTACCCACCGTATGCTATTTTTATGAGAGAAGCCTCTAATGAAAACTATGGCCCCCGGGTCTACTCCTATCATATATTAAAAATCCTAAAAATACCTTGCTGCACTTTTATCTTATTTATTTTATTTTGTATTTTTGTTTAATCTATCTATCTATCACATACAATTTAATCTTGCAATTTACCGCCGAGGGATTGACAACCCCTCGTTTGCGTTGGGTGCAAGGGTTTGTTGTTTGTGTGCTGGTATTGCTAACGAGGTGTTGTGTGATTCTCCTACTGGATTAATAACCTTGGTTTCATAACTAAGGGAAATACTTATCTCTACTGTACTGCATCATCCTCTCCTCTTCGGGGATAAAAACCAACGCAGATCACAAGTAGCAGGAAGACTTTCTGGCGCCGTTGCCGGGGAGACATCATCAACATCTATCAAGTACCTTCGCATAAACTATCATCTCCTTGCATTTATTTTATTTGCCTCTCTTTTTCATCTCCCCCACTTCTAAAAAGTTTTTACAAAAATACAAAAATATTTTCTGTTTGCCTTTTTGCGTGTTTTCTTGCTTGAAATTACTACTATGGCTGATTTTGGTATGGAAAAGAGTGAGGATGTTAAGACTCCTAAAATTGAAGTCCCTACTAATTTAGATGCTAAAACTTTTGTGTTGGGACATGGGAATGTTATAGGAAAAAGTGTCATCCAAGAATTCTTTAATTGCATTGGGACCTTGCCTTAAGGTTGACACGCAGGTCATTAAAGTGACAATCATATGGCTCCAGCCATCATGCCGAATCATGACACGCAGGTCATGTTACTAAATTTACATCATATAGTCATTTCATACATAATCGAATTAATATGAGAACTGCTATACCACATCACATGCACATCCTGCAAAACCAAGTTAGACGCTTCTAATCGGTTTATGCAAAATTTTATTTTATGCGGCTTCTAAGGTTTTAACTTAAACCGCAGCTACCAACGTTTTATCATCAAGTATAATTATTCAAGTCGCTAGATTAACATCGCGGGGTGTATGAAACACGAGATAATAAAATCTCGAGCCCCATACTAAACTTCGTCATACGCATGACCCCCGTGCAGATCATATCTGCATTGCCCTTTCGTCTGCGAAATTTCATCTTTCTTTTGACTATGGTGGAACCCAAAGAACTGATAGCACTTCGTTGATCAATCAGGATCGCAGATTGCCAGAACTTTGTCAAATTCCACCATGCTGTCTCGAGATCAGAAATACGCAAATTCTAGGGAAGCAACAAGAACATCGGGTAACAGATTTCATCTGCTACCCGCATAAATAATTTTCAGCAATAGATCTCATCTACTCCAAAATTCTATTATGCAATACCCATACATCTCCATGTATTCTAGATCATAACCTGCATCTACGCATAGCACGACTCTTGATGCCACTGTAGTGAACGCGACAGAAAATAAAAAATTTCGGTACAGCGAGCACGCCCAGGATCACTATGGAGACTGCATAAAGGGTTTGATCTGATCATTACCGACTCGTAGCGCAGCGGAAGTAGAGTCGATGTAGATCGTCGGTGCAGATCCCCGCAGCTAGGATTTACAACCTCCCAACCGCGAGGATGTACTCCCTCGTCGGACAGCCCTTCGGGAGGCGGTCGGACAGTCCCTCGGACGATGTCACGGACAGCCCTTCGGGAGGACCCTCGAACAGCCCCTCGGGCAAAAGATCGAAACTACGACCTCTCTACGGGGTTGCACACATACGATGTCAGCTATCCGGCAGGGCTTCGCCGTCCAGAACTAGTTCCTGCCGGAACCCAGACAGCCTTTCGGCTCTACGAAACTATTTCGCTGGGAGGGAGAGAGAAGCCAGAAATGTCATGGCATGTGTATGAGAGCAAGGGATGAGTCTTTAGGCAGCCCCCTCCACCCCTATTTATTGGCCAAGCCCAAGGGTGGCTTCTCCAAGAAGCCAAAGGGAAAAATACCAAAAGGCCCTCAAGGTGGCTTCTCCAAGAAGCCACCCAAAAAGCACTTTCACTATTCACGGAAACATTTTTCCGCGACCGTTAAATCCGAAAATATTTCTGTGGGTCTTAGAATAATTCCAGTACCCACACAAATGATTTTGGACGCGTCCCGAAACAATTTCGGATTAGTGATTTTCATCTGCGAAAAGCAACCAAACCGGTTCCGGCAGCTCCGGAACATTTCCGGTTTTTATCCCGGAAAAATCCCAGAAGTTTCCAGAATAATTCTGGCACCCTCCAAGAATTTTCAGGTGTGTGCCAAAACCAATTTGACTTAATGGTATACCCCGAAACAACTTTTCAGTTTTACCGAAACTATTCCGGTGTTCTCTCCGGAACATTTCCGTTGTCTCCGAAACTTTTCCGGTGACTTTCTCTCAGACTCCCTGTCTAGTATTCAGCAGATAGATGACCCTTAAGCATGTGACCCTATAGGTTCGGTGAAGTATAGACATGACCCGGAACACTTTCCGATCAATGATCAACATCGGAGCCGTGGACACCCATATTGACCCCTATACCCACACGAATGAATATTCGAGTGAACCTCCAGTTGCCGTGTGCTATTCCTGTTGCTTCGTGATATGTTACAAACACCCGAGGTGATATTTTCTGCATTCCTGTGGATCAACAACTTGTCCACTATGCCAGTTACCTCGTTACCGGTTTTGTTCTCTTTTCTCGTTTCCGTGTTTCGGCATCCCTGTGATCAAACCACCCTTTGTCTGGCCAGACGATGATAGATACCGTAACACCGAGAGGGCCCGAGAATATCTCTCCATCGCCGGAGGAGCAAATCCCAATCTTGAAGGGTCACACGCTTATGGGTCATCTATCCTTGTCATAATTTTCCGTGAACCCGTAAGCCGCCGTAATAGCCACCCAGTTACGGATGACGTTTAACAAACCCCAAAGTTCACGAAGCAAGCACGAAGGAACTCGATACTCTCATGGTCTAAGGAATTATGCAAACATTAACTATCTTTGTGTTATTAACCATTAACTTGTGACGAAAGTATCTCATAGCATAACATCAATTCGGGTCGATTCAACACAAGTGTTCTTCTAACATTGTGCCCTCAAAATTGCCGGCATAGCCATGCCCATGATCAGGAAAACAGGATCATCAAGCAATACTTGAGCTAGTCTCAGAGGCATGACTAGGAATACATTTTTCTGTTTATTATACCACACGTGCACATGAGTTTCCCTTCGAGCCTCATGTTATTGCAGACTCGAGAATCATTGCAGTTATAGCATGGAACATAAACTTTAATTACAAACTTGGAGATACAAAATAACCATTATTACTACCTCTAGGGCATATCTCCTACACTAGTAAGATGCAAGTTAGGCTCCATGATGCAGTTGAAATGATGAAACATACAAAATAAATAATTAGAGAAACAAAAATAGAAAAACAATGAAGAAGAAACTGCATTGAAATGACATGAACCTATGCCCAAGTAGTTGTTGGAGTGCAGAAACACTCTCAGAGGTATCTTTACCAGTTAGGAAGTTGATAATGTATATAGTTAAGTAACATCCATAAAAGTATTTTTTGAAAAACAATAAAGCTCCACACCCTACAGCCATCAATGAATATCACAAGCATATAGGGAGTATGTATATATCGTTACATTTGTATTTTTCAGTTGGTAGAAAAATATATCGATACTCAACTATCAAACCAGAACCTTAGGCCAGTCAGTCAGCGACCATCTAGCGTTGTAATGCTAGCACCATTGATAGACATTTCCAAGCCTTCAACTACATCACTAGTTTCATCAGTTCTCAGTGCAAAATACATAGGTTGCTTCAACACTGTGCGAGGCATGGCTTCCTTATCCAACATGGACACAACAGATGACATGTGTGGCCTAGCATTGGAGCTATCCTGCACACACATCAATCCAATGTGGATGCACTTTGACACTTCATCAGGGGAGTAGCTCTCCGTGATTGTTGTGTCCATGAAATCCATTGCTTTTCCATCTTTCCATAGGTTCCATGCCTAAAATATCACGTTGAAGTTTGTGACTATATTTAGTACTGTATTATGTTTGATTTTCCTAAAATTAAAGTGTTAAAAAATAAAATTACTAAGGAATTTGAAGCATTTAATAATGACACTTACATATGCTATGAGATTCCGGAAATCCATTACAAGATGATGAGGTGAGCTGATCTTTAATCCACTTACAATCTCGAGCAGCAAAATACCAAAGCTGTAGGTGTCAGACTTCAATGAAAAGATTCCCTCCATCGCATATTCAGGCGACATGTAACCACTGTTTGAATGATTTAACAATTAAGCAAAGTTTGTGTACGTAGTTTGAGTTTGATTCAAGCATATAAATAAGAAGAAAAAAGTCAGTCATAAACACCGAATGATGCGCTTGGTCCAACTTGAACCTTTTATTATGCAATGCCTATGTTATACTCCAAATTTTCTTAAACTGATTCACGTTTACATGGTTAGTGCTTTGGTCCCCTCAGACTTTGGAAAAAAAAGTTAGTAGATGAGGAAAATAATATCATGTTATAACTTGTAAAATCCCTTAAAATAAGATTTATGCCATATGTAAAATGATAAGAAAAAAAAAATATTCCTCTAGTCTTTTGTACAAACGACATTTCTTTGGCTGAATTTTTTTAGGTTCCCAAACGACATCCATGCAATCACAAATTGTTCCATTTTGTTTCTAAATCTTCAAATGTTCAAAGGCACCCTATATAACTAGATTAATTTGGAAGGTGAGTTAATGTTCCCCCAAAATAAAGTAAGAATCACATGTGTGGAGAAAGCAATAGGGTAAGAACAAAAATCAAAAACTAACATGATTATTTTTATTTCATAAAAAACATGAAGATGATGAATTTATCTTGTCGGTTTTGCACAAAAATATAAATAATCAAATTTGTGGACTCACTTTTGCAGGTTATCATTTAGTTGAAATAAATATGATTGTAGACGATCTACTAATAATGAATACATACTTACTTTTTCAAAACAAGGTTAGGGTTCATACAAAACATTTTTAGGAAGTTCATTGCTTAATATTGATTGTTCCGTAGTTCAGGATTTAAGTTAAATCAACCAAAACAGTTGGGTCGAGTTGAAGATAGACTTTTTTGTTGAAAATGATGAGATCAAGGCCACTGCGAGAGTTACTTACTATGTCCCAACTACATGTTTGGTACTCTCGTGTTGCTCGTTGCCTCCAAAGATCCTCGCCATTCCAAAATCCGATATCTTTGGGTTCATCTCCGAGTCTAGTAGGATGTTGCTCGGTTTGAGGTCTCGGTGAATTATCGTCATTCTCGAATCTTGGTGTAGATATAGTAATCCTCTAGCTACCCCTTTGATTATGCTAAATCTTCTTGGCCAATTGAGTGTAGATTTTCTTGCATTATCTGTCAAAGTATAAAGCATCTAGGGAGCCATTCATGCAAGTATATATTTTTGATTAGTCTATTCAAATTTAGTTTCTATAGTAGTATGCGAGAACGTACCAAAAAGGAATTTGTCTAGACTTTTGTTGGGCAGGTATTCGTATATAAGCAACTTCTCATCCTCATGAATACAATATCCAAGGAGTCTAACAAGATTCTTGTGCTGCAGTTTGGCAATAAGAACAGCTTCATTTCTGAAATGCTCTATTCCCTGCTCAGGTCCCTTGCTAAGCCTTTTAATAGCAACTTCCTTGCCATCTTGTAGTGTTCCCTGCAAGCTTTTCATCATTATTGATTTTACGAGGAGGAAACTAAAATCAATTTTCCATCTTGTATTTTAATGTTAAGGTAATCATTTTGTATGCAACCTTGTAAACTTTCCCAAAACCTCCTTTTCCAAGCATGTTGGTGTCGTGGAAACTATCCGTTGCAGCAACAATGTCTTCGAACGTTATCGGCGGAAATTCTAGACTTTGATCCCAAACTTCATGTGAAGCTCTCAGATGTAACTGTAGGGCCGATCTTTGCAGGGCTCCATTGTTTTGATGTATGCCTACAGAAAATATCAGGAATGCAAACTCAACAGTAGGACATATGAACAACGCTAAGCATATATATTGCAGATTTTTTACCTCTAGGGTTGCATATACAGAAAAGACATATGCATGTGAGTATCAACAAGAATGCTATAAGTGGGAGTACAATCTTAAATACCACATGGACACCATTGATCTTCTTGTTGGTTCTTGCATAATTATCCCCTGTGAAGAAAGTGCTGAAATGAGTACCGGGCCAAGGCCTTTATGAATCTAATGTTTCTTCGATAGTCACGACTAGGCGTGACCTTGTACCCCTTGCAATTTAATTTTTTTCGGAAAGATCTAAGGTAGTTTATCTTAAGTGTCATAAGTCTTTACAAATACAACCTTATAGAAAAAGAAAATTACATCCAAATCCTTTGAGGTTTTTTTTTCATGAGGTGGAATCTTTGACCCAAGCACTTGTCCCTACGAAATGCAATTATGAAAATATAATACAGAACAAACAGATGGCTTAGGCTACCGATATCTTTTCTAGGAGCAAACTGGGCGTAGCTTAGATGGTTTACTTCCTTGTGGTGGAACCAACCCACCAGGGTTCAAGTTCTAAACTTGGCACCGGTGCTCGCACTTTCTTGAATTTATTTTATGCTTCCGACATTGTTCGTTCAGTGGGAGGAGACGTTCCCTTTGACCCAGTATCTCGAAATAGGGGTAGGGTGTGCATGTGTGCGTTCATATAGATGAGTGTATGTGCGTGTATGTAGGCATCTGCATTGTACTGTGTTAAAAAAAAATCTTTTCTACGAAATCAACATTTAATGCGCTAGTATAATTACTTTTCCAGGGTGCATGCCGCAACCAACTTTTTCTCGGTGTGTACCAAGCAATACCTTGTTTTACGTGCAATAAAAAAGAAGGGCGCGGCTAGATGTAAGTCGCCTGAAAAGATCATTTGGGCCAGTCGATTCCTATCAGCCATCGGATACAAAACAAACTGCCGAGATTGCATCTTCAACCTCCCGCTCGTCTTCCCTCCTCTGATGACCTCGCATACCACCTGCCAAACCGCCGGCTTCCACCTCCCGCGGCCGGCGGCGCTTCCGCGCCAGCCCGGCCACCCCCCAACCGCGGCCGTGCTCCCCTCCCCCCCCCTCCCCGGCTATCCCTCTAGCCCCGGCGCCGACTTCGGTTTTCCATGGTGACCTTGCACCACCGCTGTGCTGCCGCCCCCACCCCCCACCCTAAGACAGATGGTGGGGTAGCCCTCTGGCGAGCTCCTTCCTTCCCTCCGGCGAACTCTCGAAATCGACTGACCCCAAATTCGAATTTCGGTCAATTGACATTGAGCTATTGTGGAAAAAGAATGGGCAGGAGAGCTACGTTTTTTGCATGCAATGAAATCGAATTCTAACCCAGATTAAGTCGCGCTGTAGAGCTAAATCTATCGGGTGTGTCTAGGGCACATCTAGATGTGACATAGTTATTGCACATCTAAGTGACTCAATCAAACATTAAAAGAAAAAACTAAAAAGAAAAAAAAAATAGTCACACGAATCTCCGCGTAAAATCGATGATATAGGACTTAGATGTGCAATACTTATGTCACATCTAGATGTGATCTAGCAAAACCGAAATCTATAATGTCCACTCGTATATTTTCCGAAAGAACTAACAGGAATGAGCAAAAGCGTGACCACCCTTTGTCGAAAAAAACTACTATAATATAGAACCAGACGTACGTACCGTTGCCGGCCAACCGAAGATAGAGGTGGTCACTTGTATCGTCAGCTTTCACCACGTCGACAAGCTCCCCTGTCCAGAGGAAGCACTTGGATGCCAGGAGGATAGTGCTCGCGTTGGTGTAAGCGTACGCCGTGCAGGAGCAGTTGCGGTCGCAGTCCGCGGCGCACTCCTCGAAGCTCCTGTTGGTCAAGTAGTCGAACTTGTCGGGCAGCTTCATCGTCGGCAAGGTCAGGAAGTAGTTGTTGCCGCCGCATCTCAGCGCCTCCTTCCTCACGCACCCTGCTTTGGAGGAGCCGCCGCCGCCGACGGCCGGCTCGAACCCGTCGAGGCACCTGCACTCCCGGACGGCAGTGGCGGCGTCAGGTTTTAGAGGGTGGGTATTCATTTTGGAGAAGGGTATTCATTTTACCAAAATCATCACTGTTTTGCAAAAAAAATCGCCCGTTTTATATAAAATTTCAATGGTTTGTCAAAATCTTGGGTATTCAGACGAATACCCAAGAATACCCCTGGCGCCGCCCCTGCCGGACGGCCCCTTTGACGTCGCAGTAGCCGAACGGCCCGCACGCGCCGTAGACGAGGCACCACTTGCCCGGGCGCTCGAACAGGGGCACCCACGACGACGACCCCTCAACCCACACCCTGAACATCACCTCGCCCGTGTGGTCGAGCTTCCAGTGCGACCTCGCCGGGGCCGAGCTGTCGGCGTTGTTGTACGTGAAGTAGACCACCTCTCCGTTGTCGATGATCTGGGACAAGAAGGATTTTGTGAGGCTGTAGGCCGTGGCGCCGTTCCACACCCCGGCGCGCCAGTAGAGGCTCGTCCCTCGCCAGGTGAGGATCTGGAGGCCCGTGCTGGTGTCACCGCTGAAGACGAACTCGCAGGTGGACGGGTCGTGGGGGCCCTTCCACGCGACGATGCGCGCTGCTACGTGGGTTTTGTAGTTCACCCACAGCTTGAATCCCGGGAGAAAGGTGTCGGTCGGGTGATCGTAGCTCTGCCATATCTCCGTGCCGTTCGGCGACCGGAGGACAAAGTTGCCGGTGTCGAGCATCACCGCCCCTGCACCGACGTCTCCGCCACCTGATCCTGATTCGGTGGTGGTGATGTTGTTCGTCTTTGTCGCCGTGGTGGTCCAGACGACACGGCCGTCGGAGTCGGACAAGACCAGGTCAGAGGTGTTGCTCACGACCAGCTTCCCGGGCAAACTGCTCGTGATCGGGTTGTCGCGGTTGGCCACCCACACGTATGTTCGCTCCGTGATGTTGTGGTACCATATGCCTAAATATGTGTTGGCGGCGGAGCTTTTCAGGGAGAAGAAGCCGAGGGCGAAGACGCCGTTGCGCGAGATGAGCTCGTCGCCCGGCGAGAGTGGCTTAGTGGGTGTTAGGCGGTCATCGGAGTTACAGGAACAAACTAGGAGCAGGAGGATGAAGATGGCCGGGAGAGATGCCATACTCTGCGTTAGCGCCTCTGAGCGAAGTGTGGCAAAAGACCTCGCTTCCCATTTGCAATTCGGAGACCATGATGTCCCACATTATAGCTGACAACTATATCTGCCGTGAGCTCAACGGCATCGTTTGCCTTGAGCGGCAGAGCGACCACGGCCTCTCGCTGTTTCTCTGCTGTGCTCAAGTTGCAATTGTCGGACATCGAGGGGTTCGTACCAATAATCTTGCCAGACCTATTATATGTAATAAATGCCCTAATGTAACGTACAGAAGGAATGATTTGTCCTCTTTAATTAGGTGTGGTTAGGTCTCAGTCTAGTGAGACTTAATCAAGTCTCAATCAAGTGACGTAGCATGTAAAAAAAATTAAAAGAAATTTTTACACGAATCTCTATGTAAGATCTCACGAATATAACATCGACTGAGACATACTCATCAGTGGACTGAAATTTAGCAACACTACTTTAATTTGCCCCATCCCATGGTGGGCCTGCCCCTTAAATTTGAATGCAACCCTTCAATCCTCGCCAGCCCGTAATGATCACGTAAATTATGCGTATGTGCAGCAAAGGTCGGGCATGGTGCCTTTTCTCGAAAAAAACAACTTTTGGGTAGGTGTCTTTTAAACCTGGAGGGAGAGAGTATAGCCTTATACTATGTTTTTGTGTGATTAGAGATTTTTTGGAAGTCAAATTATATTTTCTAATTCGGTGTACGAAATTTGTAACTGGCACACCAGATCTTTTCTATTTTTACCGAACGCATCGTCTGATGTTCAACCTGCATCGAACGTCGCCTTTTTTTCGTCCCGTGAAACTCACTCCGCCGTTCGCGTCCTCGACGTCGTCGTCCCGCAGGACCAGGTCTTCCCCGCACCGGAGAAAAGCGGGGCCCTTCCTCAACCTCCGACCCGTCATCACCTACCTCGCGCAGCCGCCGTACTACCTCACGTGCGCCGCTGGCTCTCCACCAGCCACCGTCGCCACACCACTGCACATCGTCGTGCCCACCGCCGCCTGGCCCGCGGGAGGTGGGCGTACGCCGCGCCGCAGCCTGGACGCTACTCCATGGTGCTCACCAAGTTCCTCGTCCTCGGCGTGAACCTCCTCCGGAAGTACTCTTGCTCCCCGGAATAAATTCTAGATAACACAATTACACCTAAAAATTGCCGTATGTGTCAGTCCATTCAATTCACACAAAAAGTGACATGTTCTATAAATTAGTTCTCATGAACTTGCGCTGCAACTATTACAAAAGATTTCTGAATTTGCCATGATAATGTGTGAACTAGGATTTTCCCACGACAACTACGGATTGTGCCTACAATGCTAAACCCAAAACTACAGATTGAAAATTACCATGGTAATTATGGGATTGAAATTGCCATGACATCTCTACCATTGTTAAAGATGGTTGAACCAATTTGGCCATGGCAAAAATTGTTCTTCCTAAGCAAAAGAATTTCACAATTGCAATGGAGACGCATTGTCAACTTGCCAGCACTGCATATTACCCCATGGCAACTATAGATTACCCCTACCAATTCTAAACCAGAGCAAAAAGTACAGATTGAAAATTTGTCATGGTAAAAAAATGGGGGTGAAATTGCTGTTTTATTTTATATTTTTCTTCGAACGGAAGTTAACGGTGGGCTGTCACCGCAGACGTAATGCTGAGGGTGAGGATTATAGCTGGTTAAACCAAGATCAATCCAGCTTTCCTCGACCGTCGTTGCTGCATCGCCACTCAAATTACCTTTAGATTTCTTTTGCGAATGAAAGTACCATCTTTTTTATTGCGCATACCTTTTTTTTAACAATCTCGTCACGAGGGTTGTGGGGTCTGCAGTTCATTAAGAAAAAGAGAGATGGACAAGTTTATAAGAAAAACCGGACCCAAAAACCTTACATTGCTCGATCAATTAGGGGAAACCAAGTGAAACCCAAAACATAAAGAATAAAATTAAAAACAGAAAAAAGACACTAGAGCTTGGGGATAGAAACGAGACACACGGGACATCGTCCGAGCTTGACAGAAGAGTGCCAAGACCTAGAACCACCACTCGCCCAATGGATCTTAGCCATATCAAGCATCGTTTTCGCCTCTGCGTGAAAGCATCATGGGCTAACATAATCCTGTGAGAAACAGCATGGAAGGTCCAGCCTCGACTTCCTGGCTTTGCCCGCCAAAGTGTTCAACGCCACGATCACTTGCGGAGAAAGCGATTTTTTTGTACATGTCCAAATAGGCATTCATTTTCTGCTCGGCGCCCTCCACTTTACTCACCTCTTGTAACTTACCAAGATTCCCCAACAACCTATACTCCGCGCGCTTGGCCTTCATGATGTTGCATGCAATGTTTTTCTTCTCTGGACGCCCGCTACGTCGCCCAGAGAACAAGAGGCACCATCCTTCTCCGCGTGCAAAGGCGTCGGAGTCCCAAGCAAAGGGCATGGGATTACACAAGTAACTTTGCTAACAAATTCCTCCAAAGATAATGGTGGATCATCAACTAGTGCTGTCTCAGCAAAAACACGGCTCCCCTCAAGCCTCTACCTGCGACTCAACCTCAACGGTACGAGTGCCAAAGGCCACCATCGCATGGAAATTAACTGACTATTCCTGATTCTGGGTGCAGGCTTCCATTCAAGACGACGAGCGTGGCATCTGCGACGGACATATATAGGCCCCACCTTGTGTACGTTGATCGACACGAGTGCTCGCCGGTGCCCAATTAACCATTTGCAGTCGCTAGCTCTCTTCTTTTGAGGGGAAAGCTAAGCTTTATTGATGAATAATGTTCATAGGGATGAAATCAGGCATCGTACCAGTGGCAGGTATGGTGTGATTATCTCAGGGGGATTAGGTCAGCGCAACTCTTGTTTGAGAAATGCGAATTTATTTTTGCAATTCTTTTTTTTAACAACCCCATCACGAGGGTTGGCGGGTCCTGCAGTTCATTAAGAAAAAGAGAGATGGACAAGTTTATAGGAAAATGGACCCAAAAACCTTACATTACTCGATCAATTAGGGGAAACCAAGTGAAACCTAGAAAAAAACAGAAAAAAGACACTAGAGCTTGGGGATAGAGACGAGACACACGGGACATCGTCTGAGCTTGACAGAAGAGCGCCAAGGCCCAGAACCACCACTCGCCGAATGGATCTTAGCCATATCTAGCATCGTCTTAGCCTCTGCATGATAGCATCATGGGCTAACATAATCGTGTGAGAAACATCATGGAAGGTCCAGCTTCGACTTCCTATCAATGCCCGCGAAAGTGCTCAACGCCGCGATCACTTGCGGAGAAAAGCAGTTTTTTGGTACATGTCCAAATAGGCATTCATCTTCTGCTCAGCGCCTTCCACTTTACTCACTTCTTGTAACTTACCAAGAATCTCCAACAGCCTATACTCCGCGCGCTTGGCCTTCGTCATGTTGCATGCAATGTTCTTCTTCTCTAGTCGCCCGCTACATCGCCCAGAACAAGAGGCACCATCCTTCTCCGCGTGCAAAGGCGTCGGGGTGCCAAGCAAAGGGCATGGGATCACATGAGTACCATCCTTCTCAACGTACATAAGAAATACCTCCAAAGATAATGGTGGATCATCAACTAGTGCCGTCTCAGCAAAAAACACGGCTCCCCTCAACCTGCGACTCAACCTCAACGGTATGAGTGCTGAAGGCCACCATCGCGTGGAAATTAACTGACTATTCCTGATTCTGGGTGCAGGCTTCCATTCAAGACGACGAGCATGGCATGTGCGACGGACATATATAGGCCCCACCTTGTGTACGTTGATCGAAACGAGTGCTCGCCGGTGCCCAATTTTGCAGTCGCTAGCTCTTTTTTTTAAGGGAAGGCTAAGCTTTATTGATGAATAATGTTCATAGGGATGAAATCAAGCATCGTACCAGTGGCAGGTATGGTGTGATTGTCTCAGGGGGATTAGGTCAGCGCAACTCCTGTTTGAGAAATGCGAATTTATTTTTGCAATAACGGCCATCGCATCAGGCCGGGCAAGGAACGTACGGATCGTAACTAGCCCAACGCCAGATCTGTCGGCCTACTTAACTCACAAGCCCAAGTCTGTCAAGATACTACTCCCTCCGTCTCAAAGTTAATACAAAGTTGAGATACTTATTTTGGGACAGAGGGAGTACTCGCCAAGTCGCAATCGGACGCGCACCAAGACTCCTGCACGTCGGTCGTCGCGGCCATTCCCCGGCGCCACCCTACGTACGCCCTGGGTCGTCGCCGCCACTGTCCCAACTCCCTACAATGAGTGTGCCGGCACCCGGTACATGCCAGGGCCTCTGCCTATAAATCCGCCAGGCTCCGTCACTAGCTACTCCCGCCCATACAGCTCCATCGTCCCCGGGAGAGAAGTCGCACGCCGTTCCATTTCATTCCATCCCACCCTTCCAAATTCGTCGATCCGAGGATCGATGGCCGCCGTGAAGGTCATTGGCTCATTGCATACCACAGCCGATCGAACTGGCATTTCTCCATTTCTCTTGTGATTTTAACCGCGGCATGTACTAGTGGTTAGTTTGATCGGTTGGTTGCGTGACGGCTGCAGAAGGTGGTGGTGAAGCTGGACCTGCACGACGACACGCGGAAACGCAAGGCGATCAAGGCCGTCTCAACTCTCTGTGGTGACTTACTTGCTCCCCTGCTTCTTCTCCGAATCCGTCCAGCACTGTATCTTGCTTGCTTGTGTTCTTGGTCTGCTTCGTCGTAAACATGCATGCATGCATGCATGCATGGAGGTCACTGGCTCATCCATCATACCTCAGCTGACGACGACAACCGTGGCGTCCTTCCCCAGGTATCGACCAGATCGTCGTGGACATGAAGGACGACAAGATGACGGTCGTGGGCAACGGTCGACCCCGTCGACGTCGTCCGCAAGCTGCGCAAGCACTTCTGCAGGGCGCATATGGTCTCCGTCGGCCCGGCCAAGGATGAAGACAAGGACGGCAACAGGAAGGGCGCGAGGACGGCCGTCCCAGTGCACCTGCCGTGCTACCCGCCGCACTGGTGCCCGCCGCCTCACCACCCGCACCCGTGCTACTTCGTCCACACCGAGGAGGACCCCAGCGCGTGCGTCATCTGCTGATCAACGCACATTTCTGCAGCCAGCCGATTGATTGGGACTCATCAGCCTGCCTCTTGCACCGGGGATCGACGGCGTGCGTTATATATATGGCCGTGTGACTGTGAGTCTGTGACTGTGTGAGGCTGTGAGCTAAAGTTATATACTCCCTCCGTCGCATAATATAAGAACGTTTTATGGAGGAAGTAGTATATATGACCGTGTGAGCTAAATATTGCATCGGTTATACGGCAGCAGCTAGCTGCGCATCTGCTGGGCTTGCCAGATACGGAATGACAATGTGTGGAGAAGAACTAAATAAAACTGCTGCATTTGGGTTTTGAGCGAGAACTATATAGCGCAAACGTTTGTTATTACATGGTCCTTTAGGGGCTGTGATTGAGCCCGGGTTTGCCCTACCAACCCGTGGGCACGCCAAAATATTGGTGCACCATCCAACCACCCTCGTCTCTCCCGTGAACAAAAATGCTAAACATATGTACTCCTACATAATCCTTCCTAATCACCCCCTAATTCAACTGGGGGGTGGGGCCCTCTCCCCTAATTTCGTCCAACAAACAAATGTCACCTAGGCTGTTACGTAAATTAGCTTTTTTTAGCACAACTCTGTAGGTTTTTATTGATTGATGATCATCGGAATACAAAGTGCATCATGTGGTAGACCCAACCTAGCCAGGACGGTTGGAAAGAATGAACAAATGAAGGAATATGGCTGTTTGGATTGTAACCCTCAGCTGCCGAGCCAAAAATTTGGTTGTTGACCAGGCTTGACGTCCTGTTTGGATGGGCACCAATTTTTTGGTGTGCCCAGTCCACCCCAACTCCTTCAGTTCACTTTGACGCCAAATTTTGGCAAATCTGTGGCGGCCAGATCCTGCGCCAAATATTTGGCTCGCCAAGATTGGCAGGGCCGACACTGGCGAGAACCAAACAGCCCCATAATCTTGTACGCGCACGTCCCAAGTAGTAGGGCATTTCCGGCGGCTTTCCCGTACCGAACCAGGACAGACGGACCGTCAGACCCCCGTTCCAAAAGCCAGAGATTCCGTTGCAGCGTACATTCATTCCAGACGGCGGGGAGCAGGCGACGCAGCG
Source organism: Elymus sibiricus (assembly GCA_039707655.1). Taxonomy (NCBI): domain Eukaryota; kingdom Viridiplantae; phylum Streptophyta; class Magnoliopsida; order Poales; family Poaceae; genus Elymus; species Elymus sibiricus. The sequence goes on from CM077666.1 coordinate 471,329,303, forward strand.
CAACGCAGCGCCGGTGACGGCCGGCACGGAAACATGCGGGAACTTCAGAGCCCGCTCTGTTCTTGTCTCGTCCATTCCATCGCCATCGGCGATCTGCCTGGCATTCACTGCCCATTCCATACCTCCCTTGTCGTGTAACATCTCTGACCGCAGATCGGGTAGCCAACCGAGCTAGTACCACATGACAAACGCAAGAGGACACACACCAGCCGTGCCATGTCACGCAGCTCCATGCACGCACAGTTCCTCGCCTCCATCCATCCCTCCGGTGCACCAGCGTTAGAGTATCTACAGCCGGGCGCCCTAAACCGCCCGCAAACGTCCAGGCGGCCCGCCCGGTTACTGAGCGGTTACGAAAATGTGACTCAGCCGGGCGTCTCAAACGGGTCTCAAACGTCCGGGCTGACCGGCACCCCTCATATCCTGCCCAAATATAGGGCGGATATGAGGCTGCCCGGGCACGCCCGGACGCGTCCGCCACGTCAGCCCGGCCCACCCCGACCTCATAAATATCTCCATCCGTCAAACCCTAGACACCGATCAATTCGAACTCCACTTCACTCCCTCTCCGTCCACTTCACTTCTGATCCCCTCCCCTCCGATCCGATGGCCGGCGACGGAAGCAGCGGTGGCTCCACATCGACGTGGAGGAGGTGGCCCTCCGCATCGCATTGAGGAGGTCGCTGCTCGAGCAAGGCGGCCCCGGCGGCGGCGGATCTTCTTCCTCAGCGCCCGTCGCCCGTCGACGCAGCGTCGGAGACGTCGCTGGCCCTTCCCACCCGGCGCGCAGCTCCGCCCTTCGCTCTGCTACACTCCGGCAGCTTCGCTTCGCTCTGCCAGGTACGCCGCCCACCTCCACCACCCTCTGGTCCGGAAGTGGTACCCGGCCACCGGTGGGTCCTCGTGCCCGCGCCGGGGCCGGCGCGTACGAGGACGCCTGAGTCCGAGGCACGTGCAGCCCGGCGCGAGCGGCAGCGGGCGAGGGAGAGGGGGGAGGCGATGTCCGCGTGCCGGTCGATCCCGAGGCCGCGCTCCTCGCGTCGGTCCTCCGCCGCTCTCTCACGACGGCGGAGACGGATGCGCGGCGCCTCCGCCGCAAGAATGCCAAGGCGCTCCGACTCGCCATCGAGTTGTCGGAGCGCGAGGCGAACAAGGAGGCGGCAGCGAAGGCGATGGCGGCCCGCCATGCCAAGGAGCAGGACTGCCTGCTCGGCAGGCTGTCGGGCATGACGTGCAGCTCCAACTCCGACCTGACGGACAGCTCCACCGACAGCTCCAGCTCCGACGACGATGTGCCTCCGCACGCCGACGCCTACACGGAGGAGGGGTACAGCCGCGCCAACGACCGGAAGGGGAAGGGGCCGGCGAGGAAATGGTGATTTCCTCCGCCCTTCCCGTTCTGTTTATATTTTAACTATGTTTAAATTGTTTGTAGTATGAATTTGTCGTGTCCGCCGATGAACCTTCGATGAACTCTGTGCTTTTGTCCGGCGATGCAATGATGATCCGGCTAGTTTGATCGTGTTTATACTTATACGTAGCGTTGCATGGATTGCATGAGTTTGATGTTTCGGATATGAGGGACGTGGGTGTGGAATGCAAGATATGAGGCATGCCCAGTCAGGGCCCGATGACGTGTCCGGGCGCGTCCGCGGGCGTTTGAGGTGCTGGATTTGCCATATGCGGCTGTAGATGCTCTTACACTCTGAACCATCAGCTAGCTGTTCAGTGTGTGCTTGGGCACAGCCAGTACAGTAGTCACTCGACCGGATTGGATTCAAATATTCAGTAACTCGTTTCATCTCTCACTCGAGATCTGAGATTAATTTCTTGCCCGTGCTTCCTAGACAGACTACATAGGGCTTCTCCAACGCGGACCCCTGCAACAGACACGATATCCATCCACTGACGAGTCCGCGGATAGTGATACAATGAGACATATACTTGGATGGACACGTAGTACAATGACACGTAGGATACAATGCTCTGCTTCCTTCTACAATCTTCCCGTTATCATTATACTAACGGCGAAGAAGCGCCGCGTCTGTGGGAAGCCTCGTTTTCGAATAAATACTTCAATTTTTATTTTATTGCATGCAGGTTTTTTTTCATGTTTAGCTGGTTGGATTTGTTTTGTTTTGTTTGGGTTTAATATGATGGAAAGGAGGTGTAGATTCATGGCTCATTGGAGCAATAAAGTTATTTATAACACGTTTACATCCGTCGTAGTTGCTCTTTTTGTCATTGCGTGTAGAGATGCTTGACTTGTTTTTTGTATAAAGCGACAAAGACCGTTGCCGGTGGCGTCCATTTCATGTTTTTTAATAGAACGGAAGTGTTTTAAGGATCATGCGATTGAAGTTTTGAACGAAACGTGATTTATTTATGGCAAAGAGTTAAATAGTACAGGTGCGGTACAGAACAAATCATTCTAAATACGGTGCAACAAATTGAAAATCTTTTTTTAGTCTGCATGTGGGTAAATCTTTAATGTTTTGCATTTTTAGTCCTTGCGGAATTTCTTCAGCATGTGAGGCCTGGCGACATTCAATAAGAGAAGCAGAATCAGTGATATATTATTTCTTAACTGTATTGTTTCTTATCTCGGTGCCAGGGACTTCTTCTTCCATGATCTCTGTGTATTATATTCATATCTGGCCTGCCATGTCTTCATCGTACTGATCTGGGAGTTTTCGTAGGCGAAGAATGTTAGAATCAGTGGCATCAAAGGCCTTTTTTGTAGGTGTGAGTACTGCCGATAGAGTGATATTTTTCTTATCTTGCATGGTGAACGAAGGATGGTGGGGTTAGTGATGATCATAATATGTTGTAGAGCTTTAATAGATCGTAACTTAACATTAGGTAATACACAAAATCAAAAAAAGGAGAAAAATAATTCTTAATCGTTTTTATAAAGAAAACTTAGGTTTTTTTTATGCCTCGGATTATTGTTCACGCGGATGCACTGTGTTGGTACTATTCCAGTTTACATTTCAGGTATTGTTCATACAAAGTATTTTTGTTTTTGTTTTTTTGGGTGGATATGGGTATATTCCAGTTTATTCAGTGGGCATGGAAACACTGGTCACATGAAGCACTGTTGCATACGAAGTTACTGTTTTGAAAACAGTGTTTCGGTTTATTCGGATTAGCTGTTCTGGTTTGTTTGGTTTACTGTTCTCTTAAGATCAGATTTCACCCAAACCGTTAGAGAAAAATAAAATCATGGGCAACAGTACATCAGAATGAATCTAAGGAAAAATAAAATGAGCAATACCCTTTTAAACAATAAAAAAAGGTTGGCACCCAAGATGCGATCTTTTACTTGGATTTTGGCTTCATAGTAAAATTGGAGTGGAAGGACGATCACTTTATTATTAATAAAAGCAATACCAATAGGTAAAATTAATTATTACATAATATGAATATAGATCAGATCAAACTAAGTTGGTATTTATTAGGACCATATTTTTAACGCAAAGAGCAATGCCAATATGTAAAATTAATTATCACATAATATGAATATATATCAGATCAAACTAAATTGGTATTTATTCGGCTTTTTACCTCTATGTTTTTAAGCAATGCATTAGATCTGTGCATTTTTTACTTTAGGTAATTATCTATAAGTAAGTCTAAAAGATAGCATGACATAATTGTATTAGAGGAAACCCGTAAACAGTTTACTGAGCAGGAATAATAATAATAATAATAATAATAATATTGCAGTACTTGTATGTGTAAGAGGGCAATAAAATATACATGAAGATCTCCTTTTGGAAATGTAAAAACCTATGATGATATACAGTACGTAAAAAAGAAGCCATTTTTATGGATACTGTTCATAAATGATACTTTTCATAGAAAAGATAAGTGGTACTATTCATAAACAATACTTTTCATAAAAATCCTTTTGGAAACGTGAAACCCTATGATGTTTTCTGTACGTAAGAAAAGTTAATTTTTTTTGAACCACTGTTCACAACCGGTACTGTTCATATATAATTACTTTTTATGTTTACTGTTCACTATTGGACATGTAAATGAACAGTAGAAGATTGAAAAAAAGTTAAAAAAAGACATAAAGGGAAAGCTTCCCGCTTTACTATATGTACTGATAAGCTAGAGTTATCCTTTCAGCCGAATCAAATTATCCACTCCGTCACAGTACTACTCCCGACCGAATCAAATTACTCCACTGCATGCCATGCATGAGATCGTGGTCCAAGTATTATCTTGTACGAACATTACGTGCTCATGTTTCAACTTTTGAGAATTAATTAATACAGCATCGAGTGAGACTTCGTTAAGTCTTATGGCGTGTTTGGTTGCCTAGAGTGAATAGTGCCTGCATTTCCGCCACATCTCATCAGAGCCTGGTTCAGCAAAAACAGGCAACAAACCAACATCTGCATGTTGTTTGGTTGCCTGCGTTCCATCAATGGCCACTTTAGAGCCAGCTGTTTGGTTGCCCGCATTTGTGCTTAAGGGGTGAGCAGATGCAAACCACAGTTGTTTGGCCGCATACACGTTTGTGTTCTCCTCACCCCCATTCAAATGCGGTGGCCTTACCACCACATTAGCCACAACAGCAGGCAGAGCACTAACAACACATAAACTAGCAGGTAAACAACATCTAACAGCAGATAAACAAGCAACTAAACAGGCATACTGCTAACAAGCATAAGTTTGAAGACAGCAGGGGCATCCCATGCCCCCTACTTCACCATAGGGTGCTGAACCCTAGACAAAATATTAACAAGTTCACAGCAAGTTCTCCCATCACCGCATCAAACTAACTACAAGTTCATACTAACAAGTTCAGATGGCGAAAGCAAGGTCACCGATGCAGCTGTGCCTGCTGTAGCACACCCTGCACGCGATGGAGCTGTTGCGGTTGTAGACTTGTACCTTGAGGCCTAGGCCGGAGATGCGCAGCACGACGAGGTCGCCGGGGACGATCCTGTGGCGGCGGCAGAAGTACTGCCAGCCCCGGTCAAGCACCATCTGCCCCTGGAACAGCGTGACCTGAACCCAGAACTCGCACCACTTGTTTGCCGAGAGCCTGACGACGCGCGGGAGCTTGAGCGCTAGCCAGTCCTTCATCACCTCCACGAACTTGGGAGGGATGACGAGCATGGCGAGATCCTCCTCGTCCCTGATTTGCACGTAAAAGTGAAGCGGTTCTCGGGACCCCTCCTCGTGGCCGGTCCTAGGAGCTCGTCCCCTTGAACGTGGCAGGCTCATGAAGGCGACCTTGCCAGGCAGGTTCACCCTCTTGAGCCAGCGGTTCGTGGGGATGAAGTCCACGATGGCCTCGGCGCCGGCGACGACATGGGCTTCTCCTCCGGCCCTGTCCCACTCCGTCTTCATCACCTTGTCAGGTAATATCACAGTAACAGGGCATTGGCAGCATGCTACATTTGTACTAGTACCTAAAGTAGCAAACACATTGGTCCTACCTACCATGAAAACCATGCACGTAACGAAATCATGCAACATAGCATGCCCATTCCAGCACCAATCTAGCTAGCATGCCCATGAACCCTAAGCATGAACATCAAACACAGAACAAGCATCATGAACACCTATCTAGCTAACTAGCATCATGAACACTAAGCAGGAACATCAAAGACATCACCAATATAGCTAGCATGCCCATGAACCCTAAGCATGAACATCAAACACACACCAATCTAGATAACATGCACATGAACACTAAGCAGGAACATCAAAGACATCACCAATATGGCTAGCATCATGAACACATTGTTGCACATGAGCACTAAGCATTAACATCAAACACAACACCTATCTACCATGCCCATGAACACATTGTACATCATGAGCACTAAGCACACACCAATCTTCCATGCCTATGAACACTACTAAGCATGCACATCAAACACAGAACAAGCATGAAGACTACCCTGCCTATGAACAGTACCGCACAAGAACACTACAGGAAAGACCGAAAACAGACGGCAAAGATTTTGCCGTCAGCTTGCTGACGGCAAAGTCTGTCGGCAAAGAGCTATTTTGCCGTCAGCTTTTCATCGGGCAGTCGGCAAAGCGATCGAATCCAATCGATTCGATTCGAATCGAATCGAATCAAATCCAATCGATTCATTGGCATGCTAATGATGAAAACCCTAATCTACAAATCTACGAGCAAAGGGGAGATTTGGTTCTTACCGGAGCGGGTGGAGCTCGAGCGTACGCTGGCCGGGGAGAAAATCCCGGCGGGAAGGAGATGGCGGGCGAAGAGGAGAGGACCCGCCAATGCCGACAGCCATCGGCATTGGCCCGGTGCTCGTGGCCACACGCGCGGTCGAGGAGGAGGGCGCCGTCGTCCATGGGCCTGTCGCGCTGCCTAGAGAAAACCCTCGGATGGGGGTAAAAAAAAACCCCACCCACAGGGGTTCCGAGCTGTGGCGCGGTGGCCGCCCCCTCTGGCGGTGCCACCGAACCCAGGACCACGAGGTCTGAAAACGACGGCGGAGCCGGAGCGGCCGACACCGCATTGGCCGGACGAGGCGGCCTGGTACAGATAGGAGATGGCGCGCGCAGAGCCCGCATGAGATCGACCCCGGAGTTCGCCAAGCCGGCAACCTACCGCTCGTGGATGCGGTTGTTGCCGGCGCTGATGGGGGTCAGCGGACGGCACGGCGGCGGGCGACTCATCGGAGGAAAGGAGAGGGGAGGAGTGCAACGGGCGGTGAGAGGAGAGTGAGGAAGCATCGTGTGAAAGGGAGTGGGCGGTGACACGAGAGAGAGGGGGAGTTATGAGACGCCCCGTCCATCTCCCGCGCACCCCGAGGCATGCAGCGAAGAGCCACGCATGGCCGCGCTCTGCCCAGCTGCGGAGAAACTGCCGATTAGGCAGTAGCTCGCGGGCCTAGCCCGGGACTGCTTTAAGTTCCGTGCGGGCCGAGACGTGGGTGCAGCCCTGATACGTCTCCAACGTATCTATAATTTTTTATTGTTCCATGCTGTTATATTATCAATCCTGAATGTTTTTATATACATTTACAGCAATTATATATCATTTTTTGGGACTAACCTATTAACTTAGTACCCAGTGCCAGTTGCTGTTCTCTGCCTACGTTTTTGTTTTACAGAATATCAATATCAAACGAAGTCCAAATGCCACGAAACTTTTTGGATATTTTTTTCTGGACATAACAAACACTAGAAGCTTCGGGAGAGGGCCAGAAGACACAGGAGGTGGCCACGAGCCACCAGGGCGCGCCTGGGGGGGGGGGGGCAGGCGCACCCTGGTGCCTCGTGGGCCCCCTTTGCTCCGTTTGACCTAATTCCACCTCTATAAATACCCAAAAATAAGGAAACCATCAGGGGAGTCCACGAAATACTTTTTTCGCTGCCGCAAGCTTCTGTTCTCGAGAGATCCCATCTGGGGTCCTTTTCCGGTACTCCGCCGGAGGGGTAATCGATCACGGAGGGGCTCTACATCAACCTTGCTGCCCTTCCGATGATGCGTGAGTAGTTTACCACAGACCTTCGGGTCCATAGTTAGTAGCTAGATGGCTTCTTCTCTCTTTTTGATCTTCAATACAATGTTCTCCTTGATGTTCTTGGAGTTCTATCCGATGTAATCACTTTTTGCGGTGTGTTTGTTGGGATCCGATGAATTGTGAGTTTATGATCAGATTACCCATGAATATTATTTGAGTCTTCTCTGAACTCTTTTAGGCATGATTATTATAGCCTCGTATTTCTTCTCCGATCTATTGATTTGGTTTGGCCAACAGGATTGATTTATCTTGCCATGGGAAGAGGTGTTTTGTAGTGGGTTCGATCTTGCGGTGCTCAATCCCAGTGATAGAAAGGGACGTGACACGTATGTATCATTGCTATTAAGGGTAAAAAGATGGGGTTTATTCATACGTGAGTTTTCTTTGTCTACATCATGTCATCTTGCTTAAGGCGTTACTCTGTTCTTTATGGACTTAATACACTAGATGCATGCTGGATAGCGGTCGATGTGTGGAGTAATGTAGTAGATGCAGGCAGGAGTCGGTCTACTTATCTTGGACGTGATGCCTATATACATGATCATTGCCTTGGATATCGTCATGATTATTTACTTTTCTATCAATTGCCCAACAGTAATTTGTCTACCCACCGTATGCTATTTTTATGAGAGAAGCCTCTAATGAAAACTATGGCCCCCGGGTCTACTCCTATCATATATTAAAAATCCTAAAAATACCTTGCTGCACTTTTATCTTATTTATTTTATTTTGTATTTTTGTTTAATCTATCTATCTATCACATACAATTTAATCTTGCAATTTACCGCCGAGGGATTGACAACCCCTCGTTTGCGTTGGGTGCAAGGGTTTGTTGTTTGTGTGCTGGTATTGCTAACGAGGTGTTGTGTGATTCTCCTACTGGATTAATAACCTTGGTTTCATAACTAAGGGAAATACTTATCTCTACTGTACTGCATCATCCTCTCCTCTTCGGGGATAAAAACCAACGCAGATCACAAGTAGCAGGAAGACTTTCTGGCGCCGTTGCCGGGGAGACATCATCAACATCTATCAAGTACCTTCGCATAAACTATCATCTCCTTGCATTTATTTTATTTGCCTCTCTTTTTCATCTCCCCCACTTCTAAAAAGTTTTTACAAAAATACAAAAATATTTTCTGTTTGCCTTTTTGCGTGTTTTCTTGCTTGAAATTACTACTATGGCTGATTTTGGTATGGAAAAGAGTGAGGATGTTAAGACTCCTAAAATTGAAGTCCCTACTAATTTAGATGCTAAAACTTTTGTGTTGGGACATGGGAATGTTATAGGAAAAAGTGTCATCCAAGAATTCTTTAATTGCATTGGGACCTTGCCTTGTGATGATGCTCCTATACTTAAAAGAACCAAAAGTTATGTCGAAGCTATTTCCGAACTTGTACTTAAACTTGAAAGAAGATTTATTCGCACCCACCCTACTTTGCAAAGATTGTTTTATGAGCTACCAGTTATAAAAAATCCTAGAGCTAAGAAAATAGCTACTCTTGTCCTCATGAATGAATTTGATCACATAGTGCGGGAAGCTAGGGAGATCTTTGATTTTTATGGTATGAACCGTGAAAAACCGGTAATAGATGAGATCCTTTATGATAGTGATTACCTGTTGAGATATTTGTTCCACAATGACCACATCTTTGATGAGAATACTAAAAAAGAAGTTCCTCCTTTGAATATAATCCAACAAGTTTTCAATAGTGTTAATAGTCAATACTCTTGGATTGTAGCCGGTAATCAAGAGGGATTTGCAGATGGAAAACTTGCTAATGCTAAAATTTCTATGAATGATGGTTTCATATTACCTTTGAAAAATCTTTTGATGAAAGTACATCCTTGGATAAGAAGAAGAAGGATGACAACACTCGAAACTATGCATTATGCCTAGCTAGGGGCATAAAACAATAGCGCTTGTTGGGAGGCAACCCAATGAATAAAATAAATTTTTACTATTTGTTTCTGTTTTTGTGTGTTTACACAATTATGCTTCTGTTATGATTGTGTTTTTTGTGTTTTAATTAGTGTTTGTGCCAAGTAATACCTTTGGGATGATTTGGAAGATAATATAATTGATGCTGTTTGGAAAACAGAAAGTTTTGCGTTCAGTGCAGAAATTTTGGTTCTGTACTGGAGAGTCAAAAAAATCTGAAATTTTTACACAGTATTTTTATATTAATTTCCCACGTTTTCCTATTTTTTCAGAATTTTTGGAGTTACATAAGTATGGCTTTTAAATAGATTTCTGTAGACTGTTCTGTTTTTGACAGATTCTGTTTTTGATGTGTTGCTTGCTTGTTTTGATGAAACTATGGATTGTATCGGGGGGTATAAGCCATGGATAAGTTATAATACAGTAGGTATAATGCAAATATAAAATATGAATGGGTTTACAACAGTACTTAAAGTAGTGATTTATTTGTTATACTAACGGATCTCACGAAGGTTTTGTTGAGTTTTGTGTGATTGAAATTTTCAAGTTTTGGGTGAGATCATGATGGATGAAGGAATAAGGAGTGGCAAGAGCCTAAGCTTGGGGATGCCCATGGTACCCCAAGGTAATATTCAAGGAAGACTCAAGCGTCTAACCTTGGGGATGCCCCGGAAGTCATCCCCTCTTTCTTTTACCAACCATCGGTAATTTTACTTGGAGCTATATTTTTATTCGTCACATGATATGTGTTTTGCTTGGAGCATCGTGTATGATATGAGTCTTTGCTTTGTTTGTTGTTTAGTTTGTCACAATCATCCTTGCTGGACACACCTATTTTGAGAGAGCCACACGTTATCATAATTTGTTAGAATACTCTATGTGCTTCACTTAATTTTTTTGAGCTAGGCAGTTGCTCTAGTGCTTCACTTAAATCTTGTTGAGCACGGCGGTGGCTAAATTTTAAAGAAATAAACTCTCATGCTTCACTTATATTATTTTGAGAGTTGATAAGATTAAAATTTTGAAGAAATATTTGCACTCTCATGCTTCACTTATATCTTTTTGAGAGTTAATAATAGTAATGGTAATTTGCACAAGATATGAATTTGGTCCCAAAGTGATGAATATTCAAGAGGGATATAATAAAAACGTTCATATAGATCATTGGATATGATAAGTGTGATTCCTTGCAATAGTTTTGCGATATGGAGATGATAATATGTGAGTCATGTTAGTGAGTAATTGTGATTTAGTAAGAATATTGGTGTTAAGGTTTGTGATTCCCTATGCATGCACGTAAAGTCAATAGTTATGCAACGAAATTATATCCTACTTATGGTGCATTATTCGGTGTTAGTTATGTTCAACGCATGTTTATGACCGTTTTCGCTTTTTGGTTGGTCGCTTCTCAATCTATTTTCTAGCCTTCCTTTGTACTAAGCGGAAATACTACTTGTGCATCCAAACTATTTAAACCCAAGTTGAGCCAGATGAGTCCACCATACCTACCTATATGCGGTATTTCCATGCCGTTCCAAGTAAATTTGTGTGTGCCAATTCTAATTTTCAAAATAATTTTCTGTTTTGTGTGCCCATACCGCTCATGAGGCGGAAGGGGGTAGACAATATTTTCCATGCTAGGTGGGTTATTCTCACGATGAGTGTTTATTCACTTGTCATTGCACGAGAATGTGGCAGGTAATAGGGGTGCCCAGTCCCGAAATGTGAAATGAAATGAAATGATAAATCTTATATGATCATAATATATAAATTCCTTGGAAAGTGTTGGTATGGAGGGCACCCGTGGTTACGGCTAGCCATGGATTGTGAAAGAATGGTGGAAAGGAAAGAAACTTTATTTTCTGTTTGGGAACCGCCTATAATGTGTCTAGCATGGAAAATGTTGGAAATTCTCGTTCGTTTTCGTTGACAGGAAAAGCATGCCTACCAAAATATTTTATCTCTCTAATTTAAGCTTTGAGCTCTGGCACATTAGCAAATCTCTGCTTCCCTCTGCGAAGGGCCTATCTATTTACTTTTATGCAATTTTTATTTTTATTTTGAGTCTCCATCTTCTCTCATAAAGCACCAACTAGAGAGCACTATTGTCATACTTGTGCATTGGATGTAGCTAATATGGAGTGTGTTTCATGAGTGTATTTTGAAAGGCATGGTTGCATGTTAGTATGATTGAGAATTTATATCTTCATGTCAAACTATAGACTATTGCTTTGAATCATTCAAGTCCATATGTCCATGCTACAAAAGAAAACAATATATGATGAATATGCTAGGCAGCATTCCACATCAAAAATTCTGTTTTTATCATTTACCTACTCGAGGACGAGCAGGAATTAAGCTTGGGGATGCTGATACGTCTCCAACGTATCTATATTTTTTGATTGTTCCATGCTGTTATATTATCAGTCTTGGATGTTTTTATATACATTTACAGCAATTATATATCATTTTTGGGACTAACCTATTAACTTAGTACCCAGTGCCAGTTGCTGTTTTCTGCCTGCTTTTTTGTTTTACAAAATATCAATATCAAACGAAGTCCAAATGCCACGAAACTTTTTGGAGATTTTTTTTCTAGACATAACAAACACTAGAAGCTTCGGGAGAGGGCCAGAAGACCCAGGAGGTGGCCACGAGCCACCAGGGCGCGCCTGGGGGGGGGGGGGCAGGCGCGCCCTGGTGCCTCGTGGGCCCCCCTTTGCTCCGTTTGACCTAATTCCACCTCTATAAATACCCAAAAATCAGGAAACCATCAGGGGAGTCCACGAAATACTTTTTCCGCCGCCGTAAGCTTCTGTTCTCGAGAGATCCCATCTGGGGTCCTTTTCCGCTACTCCGCCGGAGGGGGAATCGATCACGGAGGGGCTCTACATCAACCTTGCTGCCCTTCCGATGATGCGTGAGTAGTTTACCACAGACCTTCAGGTCCATAGTTAGTAGCTAGATAGCTTCTTCTATCTTTTTGATCTTCAATACAATGTTCTCCTTGATGTTCTTGGAGTTCTATCCGATGTAATCACTTTTTGTGGTGTGTTTGTTGGGATCCGATGAATTGTGAGTTTATGATCAGATTATCCATGAATATTATTTGAGTCTTCTCTGAACTCTTTTATGCATGATTATTATAGCCTCGTATTTCTTCTCCGATCTATTGATTTGGTTTGGCTAACTGGCTTGATTTATCTTGCCATGGGAAGAGGTGCTTTGTAATGGGTTTGATCTTGCGGTGCTCAATCCCAGTGACAGAAAGAGACATGACACATATGTATCGTTGCTATTAAGGGTAAAAAGATGGGGTTTATTCATACGTGAGTTTTCTTTGTCTACATCATGTCATCTTGCTTAAGGCGTTACTCCGTTCTCTATGGACTTAATACACTAGATGCTTGTTGGATAGTGGTCGATGTGTGGAGTAATAATACTAGATGCAGGCAGGAGTCGGTCTACTTGTCTTGGACGTGATGCCTATATACATGATCATTGCCTTGGATATCGTCATGATTATTTGCTTTTCTGTCAATTGCCCAACAGTAATTTGTCTACCCACCGTATGCTATTTTTATGAGAGAAGCCTCGAGTGAAAACTATGGCCCCCGGGTCTACTCCTATCATATATTAAAAATCCTAAAAATACCTTGCTGCACTTTTATCTTATTTATTTTATTTTGTATTTTTGTTTAATCTATCTATCTATCACATACAATTTAATCTTGTAATTTACCGCCGAGGGATTGACAACCCCTCGTTTGCGTTGGGTGCAAGGGTTTGTTGTTTGTGTGCAGGTACTGCTAACGAGGTGTTGTGTGATTCTCCTGCTGAATTGATAACCTTGGTTTCATAACTGAGGGAAATACTTATCTCTACTGTACTGCATCATCCTCTCCTCTTGGGGGATAAAAACCAACGCAGATCACAAGTAGCAAGCCCGGGCAACCAAACAGCTCATTTTTGTCTCGCGTGAGCCTGGTTGGCCCAAATGGGAGCAACCAAACGCGTCGTTAGTCGAATGAGATTTAGCAATCTCCCTCCGTCCCGAGCTGCTCGTGCGGGCAGCTCCAGAGGAGAAAACCCTAGCCCCCAGCCAGCCCCTCTTCCCCGTTCTCCTCTGGCCGCCGCTGCCGCCAGCGGTGCCGGCAGTGGTGGCAGCACCCGTCTGTCAAAGGTGGAGGGCATGGACGGCGCGCCCCGACTGGCCTCCTTCGCGTGAGGGAGCGGCATCAAGGGGGGCTGCGCGGGAGACTTCCTGTGTGGCGGCGCACGGTGGGGAGTGCGTGGTGCGGCGGAGCAGGGTCAGGTAGTGGCGGAGCTTGATGAAGATTGTTGAGCGGGCTAGTCATAGTTGAGGGGCGAAGAAGATAATTTAGAGCCCTTTTACTGTACCCTGTGGTAGATATGGACCGTTTATTCTCAAAATCTAAAGGTGGTGATCGATCTATACTGCTCAACTAGGCCAGCACCCTTGATACGTCTCCAACGTATCTATAATTTTTTATTGTTCCATGCTATTATAGTATCAATCTTGGATGTTTTATATGCAATTATATGCCATTATATATCATTTTTTGGGACTAACCTATTAACCCAGTGCCCAGTGCCAGTTGTTGTTTTCTGCTTGTTTTTGCCTTTTCAGAAAATCATTATCAAAAAGTGTCCAAACGAGAAAAAAACTTTGGATTAATTTTTTCTAGACCAGAAGAAACCCACGAAGCTTCGGGAGAAGACCAGAAGAGCCACGAGGAGGTGACAAGCCTGGAGGGCGCGCCCCCCAGGCTTGTGGGCCCCTCGTTGCCCCTCCTGACCTAATTCCAGCGCTATAAATTCCCAAATATTCCCAATATACCAGAGAGACAAAAGAGAAAACCTTTCCGCCGCCGCAAGCCTCTAATCTTCCGCGATCCCATCTGGAGGCCTTTTTCGGTACTCTGCCGGAGGGGGAATCGATCACGGAGGGCTTCTTCATCAACCTTGCTGCCCTTCCGATGATGTGTGAGTAGTTTACCACAGACCTACGGGTCCATAGCTAGTAGCTAGATGGCTTCTTCTCTCTCTTTGATCTTCAATACCATGTTCTCCTCAATGTGCTTGGAGTTCTATCCAATGTAATTTTCTTTTGTGGTGTGTTTGTTGGGATCCGACGAACTGTGAGTTTATGATCAGATTATTCATGAGAAATATTTGAGTCTTCTCTGAACTCTTTTATGCATGATTAATATAGCTTTGTATTTCTCTCTGATCTATCGATTTGGTTTGGCCTACTAGATTGATTTGTCTTGCAATGGGAGAGGTGATTTGTGATGGGTTCAATCTTGCGGTGCTCAATCCCAGTGACAGAAAGGGACATGACACGTATTTGTATTGTTGCCATTAAGGATAAAAAGATGGGGTTTAATCATATTGCTTGAGTTTACTTTGTCTACATCATGTCATCTTGCTTAAGGCGTTACTCTGTTTCATACTTAATACCCTAGGTGCATGCTGGATAGCGGTCGATGGCTGGAGTAATAGTAGTAGATGCAGGCAGGAGTCGGTCTACTTGTCTCGGACGTGATGCCTATATACATGATCATTGCCATGAATCTGTCATAATTATTTGATTTTCTATCAATTGCCCAACAGTAATTTGTTTACCCACCGTATGTTATGTGTTCGAGAGAGAAGCCTCTAGTTAAAACTATGGCCCCCGGGTCTACTTTATCATATATAAAAAAAACTAAAAATACCTTGCTGCAATTTATTTACTTTTATTTTAATTAGTATTTTAGTTTATCTATTTACCTCTATAAGATTTAATCCTTGCAAATAACCGCTAAGAGGTTTGACAACCCTCTTATTTGCGTTGGGTGCAAGTGTTTGCTCTTGTGTGTGCAGGTGCGCTTAACGGAATTTTGCTTGGTTCTCCTACTGGATTGATAACCTTGGTTCTTAACTGAGGGAAATACTTATCTCTACTATGCTGCATCATCCTCTCCTCTTCGGGGAAATACCAACGTAGTCTACAAGTAGCAGGAAGAATTTCTGGCGCCGTTGCGGAGAAACATCATCAAAATTACCAAGTACCTTCGCACAAACTATCATCCACTTGCATTTACTTTATTTGCCTTTTATTTTCATTTGCCTCTCGTTTTTATCTCCCCCACTTCTGATTTTTTTTTACAAAAAACTAAAATATTCTTATTTGCTTGTTTGCTTCACCATTATGGCTAGTTCTTCGCTTGTTACTATTACCCCAGAAAATTAAGTGCTTAATTTTAAACAAAGGGGAGGAGAAAATTTAAAAGATGCTTGGTATAGGATTTGCGATGCTCAAAATAGATCAACTCGTAAGCAATCCACTACCGTTCTTCTTCGAAATTTTTATGTCGGAATTACTACTTGGTATAGATTTGTGCTTGACACTATTACCGGAGGAAATTTCTTGATGTGTCCCACTTTGGATGCTTTCAATGCTATGGGAAATTTAGTGGGTTCACCCCCTATCATTATTAATGAAACGGCATTGACTTTGGAGCATGTTATGCAAAGGTTAGAAGCTATTGAAAATAAGATATCTACTATTGAACATCTTGAGAATTTAGATAAAAAGGTCCAGAATCATATTACTCAATTTGGTTCTAAGGTGGGAATTGCTTTGAAAACCATAAAAGAAAAAGAACCAATAATTAACGAAAGGATAGAACAAAGTCCCGCTAGAATTGATAAGTTAGAAGAGATTATCAATAACTTAGGTTCCACTTTTTCCTCCGCTAAAAGCATTGATAGGACTTCTCCCAATAAAAATTGCAAGTTTATATATGTTCCCAAGGTTAAAGGTGCTACTTCTAGTAAAGGGAGCGAGGATCTTAAAATGATTAGCGTGCACCCCAATTTCATTGATATAATTAAGGAACCTATCCATAAAAGCAAAATTCTTGATTTTGTACCTAGAAGTGTGATGATGAGAAACTCCTATGTTAAATCTACTAGAAAAAATGGATGTGTAATTGAGGAGTTGGAAACTAAGGATGACAACACTTGAAACTATGCATTATGCCTAGATAGGGGCATAAAACAATAGCGCTTGTTGGGAGGCAACCCAACGAATAAAATAAATTTTTGCTTTTACTTTCTGTTCTTGTGTGTATACACAATTATAGCCTCTGTTATGATTGTATTTTTATGTTTTAATTAGTGTTTGTGCCAAGTAATGCCTTTGGGATAATGTTGATGATAGTATAATTGATGTTGCACTACAGGAATCAGAGAATTTGCCATCAGTCTGCTCTTTGCCGTCAGCTAGCGGACGGCAAAGACCATCTTTGACGTCTGCTTCCAGAAAGCAGACGGCAAAGACCGGACTGATGGCAAAGATCATGTTTGCCGTCAGTTCACTCTTTGTCGTCTGCTGGCAGACGGCAAAGAGACAGAAAGCAGACGGCAAAGAGCACGCGTGGGGCCCACTGGAGCGCTGCGCTGGGTAGTACACTCTTTGCCGTCTGTTCAATCTTTGCCGCCTGATGTCTACTACACAACTTATTCTTGTAGACTCGTGTTGGGCCTCCAAGCGCAGAGTTTTGTAGGACAGTAGCAATTTTTCCTCAAGTGGATGACCTAAGGTTTATCAATCCGTGGGAGGCGTAGGTTGAAGATGGTATCTCTCAAACAACCCTGCAACCAAATACAAGAAATCTCTTGTGTCCCCAACACACCCAATACAATGGTAAATTGTATAGGAGCACTAGTTCGGCGAAGAGATGGTGATAAAAGTGTAGTATGGATAGTAGATATAGGTTTTTGTAATCTGAAAATATAAAAACAGCAAGGTAACGAAAAGTAAACGGGCATAAAAACGGTATTGCAATGCTTAGAAACAAGGCCTAGGGTACATAATTTCACTAGTGCGATCTCCCAACATTGTTGACATAGTTGAATCATATGTAAATCCCTCACGTGCGACAAAGAGTTCACTCCAAAGTTACAAATAGCGGAGAACAAACGAAGAAATTGTTGTAGGATACGAAACCACCTCAAAGTTATCCTTCCCGATCAATCTTATGAGCCATCCCCATTAATTGTCACGAACAGCCCTAGAGTTCGTACTAGAATAACACCTTAAGATACACATCAACCAAAACCCTAATGTCACCTAGGCACTCCAATGTCACCACGAGTACCCACGGGTTTGATTATACGATATGCATCACACAATCTCAGATTCATCTATTCAAACCAACACAAAGAACTTCAAAGAGTGCCCCAAAGTTTCTACCGGAAAGTCAAGACGAAAACGTGTGCCAACCCTTATGCATAAATCCCCAAGGTCACGGAACCCGCAAGTTGATCACCAAAACATACATCAAGTGACTCAAGTGAATATCCCATTGTCACCACAGATATCCATATGCAAGACATACATCAAGTGTTCTCAAATCCTTAAAGACTCAATCCAATAAGAAAACTTCAAAGGGGAAACTCAATTCATCACAAGAAGATAGAGAGGGGAAAACTCCATATGATTCATCTATATCAACAAAGCTCGCGATACATCAAGATCGTGCCATCTCAAGAACACGAGAGAGAGAGAGAGATCATACACATAGCTACTGGTACAAACCCTCAGCCCCGAGGGTGAACTACTCCCTCCTCATCATGGAGACCGCCGGGATGATGAAGATGGCCTCCGGTGATGCCTTCCCCCCTCCGGCAGGGTGCCGGAAAAGGGCTGTAGATGGGATCTCTCTGGTACAGAGGCTTGCGGCGGCGTAAAAACTCATCTAGGTTAACTTTCGAGGGTTTCTGAATATATATGATTTTTCAGCGTTGGAATCACGCGAAACGGAGCCACGTGGGCCCCACGAGGTACCAGGGCGTGCCTGGGGGGGTGGCGTGCCCTGGTGCCTCGTGGGCACTGGGTGGCCCCCCTCCAGTAGGTCTTGGTGCCAATATTCTTTATTTTTCCAATAAAAAATCTTCAAAAAGTTTCAGCTCATTTGGAAAACTTTCATTTCTGCACAAAAAACAACACCACGGTAGTTCTGCTGAAAACAGCGTCAGTCCGGGTTAGTTCTAATCAAATCATTCCAAAATCATATAGAATTGTTATAAACATGGCATGAATACTTCATAAATTATAGATACGTTGGAGACGTATCAGCATCCCCAAGCTTAATTCCTACTCGTCCTCGAGTAGGTAAATGATAAAAGAAATAATTTATGAAGTGTGAATGCTAGCATAGTGCATAAGTTTGATCAATGATAATTTCAATCACTTTTCCTAGCATCATAACAGCAACTTTCTCTCATAAAAGTCATCATGATAAAGTAGCAATTAAAAACAGAAATTTTGATGTGGAATGCTACCTATCATAATCATCATATAATCTTTTCTTTTGTTGAATGGACATTGGACTTGAATGATTCAAAGCAAGATCATTATTATAATAGCAATATTTATTATCATAAAACTTCTCATGAGCAAGTAATAATTCATCACAACAATGAAGTATAAGGCATAAACTTTCTTGGAAACTAACAAACTATTCTGGCCAACAATGCAATTGCAATTCATCATATTTTCAGGAAGGGTCTCATGTAGGAGCTTTTTAGCAAGTCAACATACTCAACCATCATTTAGTCTTCTATGATTGCTAACACTCAAGACATATATATGGAGCAAAAGTTTCAGCCAGACACATAGAAAGATAGGGGCTTGTGATTTCGCCTCCCAACTTATTCACCTCAAGGGTGATGTCAACAATAATAACTCATGATCACTCATATCCAACTGGATATATGTGCCTAGATCTTTTCCCACCACATGATGCTTGCAAAAGAGAAAAATAAAAAAAGGATAGAGGAGAACACTATTGACTCTTGCATAAAAGTAAATACATAAAAGTAAATGCATAAAAATAAAAGATAGGCCCTTCGCAGAGGGAAGCAGAGGTTGTCATGCGCTTTTTATTTTTGGATGCACAAGCCCTTATTGCAAAGGAACGTCACGTTATATTGCCCCTTGTGATAGCAACCTTTATTATGCAGTCCGTCGCTTTTATTTCTTTACCATCACAAGTTCGTACAACGCTTATTTCCCTTACAATAAAAGATCATACATATTTTAGGAGCAATTTTTATTGCTTTTTGCACCGATGACAACTTACTTGAAAGATATTATTCAATCCATAGGTAGATATAGTGGACTCTCATGGCAAGAAACTGGGTTTAAGGGTTTTGGATGCACAAGTAGTATCTCTACTTGGTGCGGATATTTGGCTAGCAAAGATATTGGGCAAGCACCACATGTTGGAGGATATATAACAATATAACTTCTATGTGAATATGAACAAACATAATTCATTACGTTGTCTTCCTTGTCCAACGTCAACAATTTGACATAAAATACTTAATGGGGGCTTACAATCATAAAAGATGTCCAAGATAGTATATTTGCATGTGAATGTTCTCTTCCCTTATTAACTTTTTCATGAATTGCATCATTGACTAATGCTATGCTTGTTAACCTCCAATAAATTTTACCACTTATACTTTTCTTTATGTAATGTCATTACTTTCCATAAGATTAGCATATGATCTCTTTCATTATTTTCATTGCAAGGAATCACACTTATCATATCGAATGATCTAATTGAAAGTTTTTATTATATCCCTCATGAATATTCATCACTTTGGGACCAAATTCATATCTTATGCAAATTACCATTACTATTATTAACTCTCAAAAAGATATAAGTGAAGCATGAGAATTAATGACAAACTACTCCAAAATATATAAGTGAAGATCAATGAGTAGTGAAACAATTAAGTAGCTATGTGAAGACTCTCTCTCAATTAAAAAGTTTCAGATCTTGATATTTTATTCAAACAGCAAGCAAAACAAAAAACACAACCAAGTATAGTACACATTATGTGAACAAGTAAAAACTTGGGTTCAATCGAGACTAACCGATAGTTGATGAAGAAAAGTGATGGGATGCCTACCGGGGCATCCCCAAGCTTGAATGCTTGATACTTCTTGGAATATTAACTTGGGGAGCCTTGGGCATCCCCAAGCTTGAACTCTTGTGTCTCGTTAATTCTTCTCATATAATAGTTTCCCTAAGTTTTAAAAACTTCATCCACACAAAACTTGACAAGAACTTGTGAGATATGTTAGTATAAATCCACTCAAAACCTCGACATTCTCTACTGTAGAAAATCACTAAAATTATAATTAAACATTGAATACTAAATGCCTCTGCATATTTAATATTCCTATCCTCAAATAGAATCATTAAACACGCCAACATATGCAAACAATGCAAACATAACAGCAATCTGCCTAAACAGGACAGTCTGTAAAGGATAATAAAGAATCCATACTTAGATAACTCAAAAAGTTCTGAAAATTTACCACACTGGAAATAATTTATCAAAGTTGACTGTATCAAAATTTCAAGATTTAATCACATTCTGACATTTCTGGGCAATTTAATCAATAGCAACAAACTTTCTGTTTTGAAACAGCAACACATGAACTTGCAAAATAAGCATGGTAAAGGCTATACTTGACATTTTATTGAACTAAAAGATACAAAACATGATTATTGATGACACCAAGAAAATATTAACAGAAGAAAATGACGCTCCAAGAAAAACTCATATTATGTGACGAATAAAAATATAGCTCCAAGTGAGGTTACCGATAATGCTGAAGACGAAAGAGGGGATGCCTTCCGGGGCATCCCCAAGCTTAGGGTCTTGACACTCTTTATTCTCCTCATATAGATATCTCACCCAAAACTTGAAAATTTCAATCACACAAAACTTAACGGAACTTCGTGAGAACGGTTAGTATGATAAAGAATAAACCATCACTTAGGTACTGTCCAAGACAAGATTCACAATTGTTCCCATGTAATGCCTACTGTATTCTATCATTTCCACAATTTATATCTCATAATATAAGCTATGGAAACATTAAAACAAGCAAACTATGAATTGAAAACAGAATCTGTCAAAAACAGAACAGTCTGTAATGATCTGAGCAACTACCATACTTCTGGAACTCTAAAAATTCTGAAAAAATAGGACAACGTCAACAATTTGCATATAAATACTGTGTAAAAATTTCAGAATTTTTTGACGCTCCAGTAAAATATGGCAATTAAACACTGGAGGCAAAAGTTTCTGTTTTTGCACAGAATTGAATCAACAAGTATCCACACTATCCCAAAGGCTTTCCTTGGCACATTATTGAAATAAAATATAAGAAACATGATTACTACAGTAGCTTAATCATGTGAACACACAAAAACAGTAGGTATAAGTATTGGGTTGTCTCCCAACAAGCGCTTTTCTTTAATGCCTTTTAGCTAGGCATGATAATTTTGAATGATGCACTCATAGAAGTAAAGGATTGATACATAACGGGGGCATCATGAATCATAAGTTCCTCTCTCATAATAGTTTTCAGTAGCATCATGAATGAATTCAGCAATATAACTATCAAATAAAGCATTCTTTTCATGACCTACAAGCATAGGATTTTTATTACTCTCCACACAAGCAATTTTCTTCTCATTCATAATAGTGGGAGTATCGTATGAAACTCGAATGCTATAAATTGTTTCCACATTAAAAGAGTGATGTTCAGTAAAATGATTTTCATAATTATAACAAGTATAATAAGAATCATCACTATTTTTCATAACATAAGTATCATCACAATAATCATCATAGATAGGAGGCATGAAATCATCATAATAGATTTTCTCATCAAAACTTGGGGGACTAAAAATATCATGTTCATCACACATAGCATCCCAAGCTTGTAGCTTTGCATTTCATTAGCATCATGGGTATTCAAAGAATTCATATTAACAACATTGCAATCATGCTCATCATTCAAAGATTTTATGCCAAACATTTCATTGAATTCTTCTTCTATCAATTGAGCACAATTATCGGAATCCTTATTTTCAAGAAAGACATGATAAAGACGAATAATATGAGGCAACCTCAATTCCATTTTTTTGTAGTTTTCTTTAATAAACCAAACTAGTGATAAAACAAGAAACTAAAAGATTCAATTGCAAGATCTAAAGATATACCTTCAAGCACTCACCTCCCCGGCAACGGCGCCAGAAAATAGTTGATGTCTACTACACAACTTATTCTTGTAGACTCGTGTTGGGCCTCCAAGCGCAGAGTTTTGTAGGACAGTAGCAATTTTCCCTCAAGTGGATGACCTAAGGTTTATCAATCCGTGGGAGGCGTAGGTTGAAGATGGTATCTCTTAAACAACCCTGCAACCAAATACAAGAAATCTCTTGTGTCCCCAACACACCCAATACAATGGTAAATTGTATAAGAGCACTAGTTCGGCGAAGAGATGGTGATAAAAGTGTAGTATGGATAGTAGATATAGGTTTTTGTAATCTGAAAATATAAAAACAGCAAGGTAACAAAAAGTAAACGGGCATAAAAACGGTATTGCAATGCTTAGAAACAAGGCCTAGGGTTCATATTTTCACTAGTGCGATCTCCCAACATTGTTGACATAGTTGAATCATATGTAAATCCCTCACGTGCGACAAAGAGTTCACTCCAAAGTCACAAATAGCGGAGAACAAACGAAGAAATTGTTATAGGGTACGAAACCACCTCAAAGTTATCCTTCCCGATCAATCTTATGAGCCATCCCCATTAATTGTCACGAACAGCCCTAGAGTTCGTACTAGAATAACACCTTAAGATACACATCAACCAAAACACTAATGTCACCTAGGCACTCCAATGTCACCACGAGTACCCACGGGTTTGATTATACGATATGCATCACACAATCTCAGATTCATCTATTCAAACCAACACAAAGAACTTCAAAGAGTGCCCCAAAGTTTCTACCGGAAAGTCAAGACGAAAACGTGTGCCAACCCTTATGCATAAATCCCCAAGGTCACGAAACCTGCAAGTTGATCACCAAAACATACATCAAGTGACTCAAGTGAATATCCCATTGTCACCACAGATATCCATATGCAAGACATACATCAAGTGTTCTCAAATCCTTAAAGACTCAATCCAATAAGAAAACTTCAAAGGGGAAACTCAATTCATCACAAGAAGATAGAGAGGGGAAAACTCCATATGATTCATCTATATCAACAAAGCCCGCGATACATCAAGATCATGCCATCTCAAGAACACGAGAGAGAGAGAGAGAGAGATCATACACATAGCTACTGGTACAAACCCTCAGCCCCGAGGGTGAACTACTCCCTCCTCGTCATGGAGACCGCCGGGATGATGAAGATGGCCTCCGGTGATGCCTTCCCCCCTCCGGCAGGGTGCCGGAAAAGGGCTGTAGATGGGATCTCTCTGGTACAGAGGCTTGCGGCGGCGTAAAAACTCATCTAGGTTAACTTTCGGGGGTTTCTGAATATATATGATTTTTCAGCGTTGGAATCACGCGAAACGGAGCCACGTGGGCCCCACGAGGTACCAGGGCGCGCTTGGGGGGGTGGCGCACCCTGGTGCCTCGTGGGCACTGGGTGGCCCCCCTCCAGTAGATCTTGGTGCCAATATTCTTTATTTGTCCAATACAAAATCTCCAAAAAGTTTCAGCTCACTTGGAAAACTTTCATTTCTGCACAAAAAACAACACCACGGTAGTTCTGCTGAAAACAGCGTCACTCCGGGTTAGTTCTAATCAAATCATACCAAAAACATATAGAATTGTTATAAACATGGCATGAATACTTCATAAATTATAGATACGTTGGAGACGTATCACCGCCTGCCAGCAGACGGCAAAGATCCCGAAAGCAGACGGCAAAGAAAATAACCTAACGTATCTAACGGCCGCCCCCGCCCCCACCTCCCTCCCCCTCTCTCTCCCTCTCTCTCTCTCTCTTCCCCCGGAGCCCCCGGTGCCCCACCACCCCCGCCGCGCCACCCGCCGCCCCCGCCGCCTAACCGCCCCCGCCGTGCCCGTCGCTGGCGCCGCGGGCGGCCCGCGGCCCCGGCGCCCCACCGCCCCCGCCGCGAGCGACCCGCGGTCTCGGCGCCCCGCCGCCCCGACGACCCCCTCTGGTGAGGCTTTTTTTTTCTTTTCTGTTTTTTTCTTTTTTTTCAGAATAAGTAGAAAGTATAAGTAGCAGAATTATAAGTAGAATAAATTAGAAAAACTAGAATAAGTAGAAGAAGAATAAGTAGAAGAAGAGGAAAAAGGAAAAAGAAGGGAGAAGAAGATGAAAAAAAAGAAGAAGAAAAAAAGAGAAGAATAAGTAGAAGAAGAGAAAAAGGAAAAGAAGGAAGAAGATGATGAAAAAAAAGAAGAAGAAAAGAAGAAGAAGTAGAAGAAGAGGAAAAAGGAAAAGAAAGGAAGAAGAAGAAAAAGAAGAAGAGGAGGAGGAGAAGAAAAGAAGAAGAAGAAGAAGAAGAAGAAGAAGAAGAAGAAGAAGAAGAAGAAGAAGAAGAAGAAGAGGAGAAGAGGAGAACAAGAAGATGAGAAGAAGAGGAAAAAGGAAAAGAAGGAAGAAGAAGAAGAAGAAGAAGAAGAAGAAGAGGAGGAGGAGAAGAAAAGAAGAAGAAGAAGAAGAAGAAGAAGAAGAAGAAGAAGAAGAAAAAGAGGAGAAGAGGAGAAGAAGAAGAAGAGTAGAAGAAGAGGAAGAAGAAGAAAAAGAGGAGAAGAGGAGAAGAAGAGGAAAAACAGAAGAAGAGGAGAAGAAGAAGAAAAAGAGGAGAAGAAGAAGGAATAGAGGAGAAGAAGAATAAAATCGAAAAGTAGTTATATATATATATATAGATTTTTTATCAGGATTGAATATTCATGTTGATCGGGTGGATTTAAATGTGCAGTTGTTTCGTCGCTGCGAGGGTCTGGTGTTCGACGACCTCTCCGTGCGTTCAACGAGCTCCCCTGCGTTCGTGGGTGAGCACAAATGACATCTCCTCCTCCCCCCTTAATTTGCTCTATTCCGGTCTTCGTGTCGATGAAACTTGCTAGCTATAGGTGTCTTCAATCATCAGTATGCGTGACCAGTATGCGTCTCCCGTTCGAAAGGGTTATAGTTATAAATATGCATGCATTTGCATATTTATAATCGTGATTCTTTCGAATTGTCCAACGTTATCCATGGACAACCCGAGTATGTGTAGATTGGGTTCATTTTCCCATGCTCTGCTCCAGATCCGATGCAGAATTTCGTCAGTGCCTCCCTGTTGTTCTCCGGGTAAACATCCTCTCTGTTTATTGCCGAGACGTGTATCAGGAGAACAGCGGGAAGGTGCTGCCGAAATTTTGCGTCGGATCCGGAGCAGAGCATGGGAAAACGAACCCAATCTACACATACTCGGGTGGGATTAGGACCTATCTTTACCTATTAGCGTGTAGGTTGCATGGACGTAATAAAATTGACAAACTTCATTAACTGATGAATATATATGCTGAATTATATATATATTTCTTGTGTGTTTAGTAGGTAGGCAAGATGAGTGATCGTGCGTGGATGTACACCGGCCACACTAGTCAGGAAGACATGACCAATGAATGGTTAACAAAAACCAAGGGGTTTGTGAAAGCCGCATTTGCAAATGGCCAAAGAAAAACCTGGTGCCCCTGTCTTAGGTGCGACAACTTTTCACAGAGGAAAGAGGATGAAATGGGTAAACACCTGCAGAAGTGTGGTTTTACGCCTGATTATACGGTGTGGACATTTCATGGTGTGTCTGCCCAACGTACCAGAGCTGAGGTGGTTCATCGTCGCACCGACGAGCATGGTACCGGGATCGAAGACATGGTGCAAGACTTTGATGATGCTCGGGATTCGGACGATGAGATGGAGGAATCTGTAAAGGCCTTCAATGAAATGTTGGAGTCTTCAAAACGTCCTCTCCACGAGCACACTGAGCTTTGTCAGCTGGATGCCATCGCACAAGTAATGGCTCTGAAGGCTCAATTCAACTTGGGCAGAGAATGCTACGACGCGATGATGACACTATTTGGACGCTTTCTACCCAAAGGCCATGTAATGCTTGCAAACCTGTACCAGTCGGACAAAATCCTCCGTCTACTTAAGATGCCCTATGAGAAGATAGATGCCTGTGAGAAAGGATGTGCCTTATTTAGGCTTGAGTATGCGGGCTTGAACTATTGTCCCATTTGCAAGTCTTCCAGGTATGTTGTGGTAGACAACGGTATGGGTGAGAAGAGGCAGACCAAAATCCCCGTTAATGTTCTTCGGTATCTGCCAATCATACCAAGACTTCAACGTCTTTTCATGGTCGAAGAGATGGCCAGACAGATGACATGGCACAAATTGGGCAAAAGAACCGAACTAGATGCAGATGGGAATCAGATGTTGGTACACACATCGGATGCTTTTGCGTGGAAGCACTTCGATGCATTACATAAGCATAAAGCGGCAGATCCAAGGCATCCTCGAGTCTGCATCGGCATGGATGGGTTCAATCCGTTTGGTATGACGGCAACCCAATACAGTTGTTGGCCTGTATTTGTCATTCCACTCAATCTCCCCCCCCCCCTGGACAGAGTATGCAAAGAAAGAACATTTTCCTGACGTTGATAATTCCAGGGCCCAACTATTCGGGGAAGAACATGAATGTGTACATGCAGCCGCTTAAGGATGAATTGCAAGAAGCTTGGGATAATGGGTTCAAGACATACGACGCCGCTAGCAAACAAAACTTCATAATGCCTGTCTTTTACATGTACTCGATGCATGACTTGCCGGCGTATGCGCTATTCGTTAGCTGGTCTACGCATGGAAGGTTCCCATGCCCCACATGCAAGGCAGCTCTTCAGTTTCATTGGCTGCAGGCGGGTCGCAAGTATTCTTGCTTCGACTGCCATAGGCCGTTCCTGGATCCTCGCCATAAGTTTAGAAAAGACAAGAAGAACTTCATCAAAGGTAGAGTTGTCAAAAAATCTGCACCACCTGCGTTGACTGGCCAACAAATCCTGGATCAGTTAAACGCTCTCGAGCCTGATCCAGAGCGTCCAGGGTATTTCAAGGGGTATAATTCGGAACACGCCTGGACTCACAAGACATGCTTGTGGGATCTGCCTTACTTCAAAGACCTCCTTCTTCCACACAACATCGACGTGATGCACACTGAAAAGAATATCGGCGAGGCCCTTTTTGGTACATTGTTTGGCATAGAGGGGAAGTCAAAGGATAATCCTAAGGCTAGAGTCGATCAGCAGACTCTATGTGATAGACCGTTACAAAACATGCGACAACCGAAAGGAAAGCAGAACTGGACGAAGCCAAAGGCCTGGTTCAATCTTGGAAGGCCAGCTATGAGGGAAATTATCTTGTGGGTGAAAATGCAGTTGATGTTCCCCGATGGGTATGCAGCGAATCTAAAGAGGGGAGCGAGTCTTGAAAAATTGAAAATATTTGGTCTCAAGAGTCATGATTGGCACATATGGCTTGAGCGGGTAATGCCGGTGATGTTGCGTGGCTTTATCCCTGAGGATGAATGGCTAGTACTGGCAGAGCTGAGCTATTTCTTCCGTGTTCTTTGTGCGAAAGAACTATCGCCTGGTGTGCTAGATGACATGGAAAAGTTGGCGCCGGAGTTGCTCTGCAAGTTAGAGAAGATCTTTCCACCGGGCTTCTTTAATCCAATGCAGCATTTGATTTTACATCTCCTGACCGAGGCATGATTGGGGGGGGGCGTGCAAAATCTTTGGTGCTATGCAACTGAGAGGATGTAGAAGACGCTTCGAGCAAAATGTTAAAATAAACGTAGAATTGAAGCATCGATGGCCGAGGCATTCATTACTGAGGAGGCGGCAAACTTCGTGACAGAACACTACGAAGCCAAAATCGTCATTTGCATAATCCGAAGCCTCGGTACAATGCTGGCGACCCTAAAAAAGGTGGATCCAACCTCAGCTTATTCAAAGGGAAGCTCGCACCAGCCGGTGCTTCGAAACCAATAGGGTTGGATGTCGAAGAATGGCGGACCATTTCGTTGTATATCTTCAACAACTTAACAGAAGTGCGGCCGTACATCGAGTAAGTTCTCGGTACATTGTTTCGCAACTTCTAATTCATTTGAACTGCTCTTATTCCCGGATATTTGATACAGTTGATACGTCGCCAAATTCTCGGATGGAGCGGTGATCCAAAAGGATTCCATCGAAGAGTATGAGCTTCTGGCAAAGCATGGAGGCGGCTATCCCGGTTTCATCTCTTGGTTCAAACAAACGGTAATTACCATTAATAGACCATTTCATTTCTTGGTCTAATTTGCGGCTAATGCAACAATCCTTTCGTATTAAACTTGTAGGCTAATTCAGAGTCTATGGATGCCGAATTGAGACAAGCCGCTAATGGTTTTGACTATAAGGTCCGTTCATTTGAGAAATACGACATCAACAGGTATCGCTTTCGTACCTTTGGCAAAGAGCTATCTATGGCCGACCGAAAATCTACAAATTGTGGTGTCTCTGCTATCGGCGAAGGAGGTACCGAGTATTATGGAAGAGTTGAAGCAATTTATGAACTTGTATTCTATGGTGAAAACCCACCGAACGTCGTAGTCTTCAAATGTTATTGGTTCTAGCCGAAGGAGACTAGAAGGACTCATGAACATATAGGGCTAGTCAAAATCAAACAAAGCACCCATTTAGATGTTCCCGATGTCTATATTATGGCTCAACAAGCGACCCAAGTTTTCTATCTACCGTGGACCTGCCAAACTAATACAAATCTGAATGGTTGGGATGTCGTTTATGAAGTGCCGCCACGTGTTAGACCACCTCCCCCCAATGAAGAGGATTATGAACCTCACATTAACCCAGACACATACGAAGGAGAATTCTTCCAAGAAACACGTCTTTCCAAAAAACGTTTCAAGAACCGCTCTACTTCACCCCAGAACATGGAAGTAGACAGCAATAGTGAATCCGACTTCACCCCTGAGCCGGAACAAGAAGAGCTAGAACAAGAAGAGGTTACTGCTGCGGATGACCTGTCAATGCTTGACCGATTACAGAAAGGCCTTGCACATGTTGATGCCGCTGAACCCGATGAGCACGTCATTCATGACGACACGCGTGATAGTGATGATGATGATGCATCTATTGATCCCGGAGCATATATAGACGATCCAGACTATTATTAGTTTGTATGCATCCCAACTTAAATTATATACATATTATTATTCATGTCAGGTATTCAATTTTTTTATGTTGTACTAATTTCGTTTACTCTTTGTCATGGCAGGTGTTGAAAGATGGTGGGAACGGTGAGTTTCATTTGAATGGTCATTAGTTACTAGTCTTAACATTTGAGTGTCATCATGCTAACGAGACATTGCAAATGATCTTTGGTGCAGCATAACTCCCGAGCCGCATCGCACACCCCTTCTCCAGGGCAACCTTCTCCAGGTGACTGCCAGAGCAACCCCGGTGCTTGACCACTGTGATGACGACGACGGTAAGTTTTCTCTAGTGTTTTGCTTAACAAATGCGTACTTAGCTTCGTACATGCTAGTTAGCCCTAATATGCCACATACTTAGCTTATTTTCCCCAAAAAAGACATACTTAGCTAATTATCCTCCAAAATGACATAATTAGCTTATTTAGTTCATTTATGACATAATTAGCTTAGTTAGGTCAAAAATGGCATAATAACCTTGGTTAGCTCATAAATGTCATATGCTTAGCTTATTTTCCTTCGTTTCCTCCAAAATGACATAATAAGCTTAGTTAGCTCAAAAATGGCATAATTACCTAGGTTAGCTCAATAATGACCTATACTTACCTTATTTTCCTCCAAAATGACATAATATGCTTAGTTAGCTCTAAAATGGCATAATTACCTAAGTTAGCTCTAAAATGACACAAATAAGGAATAAGAAGAAGAAAAACAAGGAAGAGGAGAAAAAGAAAGAATAGAAGAAGAAAGAGAAGAAAAAGAAAGAATAAAAGAAGAAGAATGAGAAGGAAACGGATAAAAAAGATAGAAGAGAAGAAGAAAGATGAGAAAAAGAGAGAAGAAGAAGAAAATATATTCTTTTTCTTCCTTTTTCTCTTCTTTCTTTTTCTCCATCTTCTACTCAATCTTATTCTTATTCTTCTTCTTTCTTCTTTCTTCTTCTTTCTTTCTTCTTATTATTTTTCTTCTCTTTCTTCTTCTTCTTCTTCTAGTCTTCTTCTTCTTCTTCTTCTTCTTCTTCTTCTAACTTTCTTACTCCCATTTTTGCAGATTTGATTCACTTCATGGAAGCTGGCATTGATGGACTGCTAGTGTTTAGTTTTTGTTTTGATTTGTATTGATGAACAATGTGAAACTATGTATGTATATATGGATGAACTCCTTGACACTATGTATGTATTGGATCTTTTAATACCCTATGTGTTCTCTTTGCATTGATGGACTGCTGATGTTGGATACATGGCCTATGCTTCAGCTTGAAACTATATTTATCATATTTGTGTTTTGAAAATGCAGGGAAATAACAGAAAACAGACAAAAAAGTGGCAATACAGGCACTTTGCGGTCTGCCAGCCGACGGCAAAGCACTTTGCCGTCGGTAGGCGGACGGCAAAGGGGCCACGTGGCAGCAACCTGTGCAACCTGGGAGCACTATGTCTGACCAGTTTGGTCATTTTGCCGTCTGCTGGCAGACGGCAAAGACAAGGCAGGCAGACGGCAAAGGCAAAGCAGAAGTGATGTGCAGCGGCAGGCCGGCTGACGTCACTGAGCAGACGGCAAAGGAAGTGCTTGTTTGCCGTCAGCAGGCAGACGGCAAAGTCTGCCGTTAGCCACCTA
This sequence comes from Elymus sibiricus, assembly GCA_039707655.1. Taxonomy (NCBI): domain Eukaryota; kingdom Viridiplantae; phylum Streptophyta; class Magnoliopsida; order Poales; family Poaceae; genus Elymus; species Elymus sibiricus. The sequence continues at coordinate 471,360,591 of CM077666.1, forward strand.
ACGGGGCTAACAGCTATACGTTGCCGTCCACGAGCTTTGCCATCAGCTTGGCCAGGAGGATCGACGGCAAACGTCTTTGCCGTCCACTGTGCTTCTGCAGACTGCAAAGTAGCTCATTACCGTGACTTCCAGTGCCGAAAATTGGGCCGTCATCTAGCAGACGGCAAAGCTGTTTGCCGTCCGTGGGCTGGTCCTTTGCCGTCTGCTATGGCAGACGGCAAAGTAGCTGATTCCTGTAGTGTTGTTTGGAAAACAGAAAGTTTTGCGTCTAGTGCTGGAATTTTAATTCTGTACTGGAGCGTCAGAAAAATCTGGAATTTTTACACAGTATTGGTATATGAATTGTTTACGTTGTCCTAATTTTCAGAATTTTTTGAGTTAAAGAAGTATGGCTTTTAAATAGATCTTTACAGACTGTTCTGTTTTAGATAGATTCTGTTTTTGTTGCATAGTTTGCTTATTTTGTTGAATCTATGGATCGTATCAGGGGGTATGAGTCATGGAGAAGTTGGAGTACAGTAGCATTATGCCAATATTAAAAATGAATCAATTTACAACAGTACCTAAAGTTTAAGATTTGTTTGTTATACTAACGGATCTCACGAGGTTTCTGTTGAGTTTTGTGTGCTGAAGATTTTAAGTTTTGGGTGAGACTACGATGGACAAAGGAATAAGGAGTGGCAAGAGCCTAATCTTGGGGATGCCCAAGGCACCCCAAGGTAATATTCAAGGAAGACTCAAGCGTCTAAGCTTGGGGATGCCCCGGAAGGCATCCCCTCTTTCGTCTACAATCTATCGGTAACTCACTTGGAGCTATATTTTTATTCATCACATGATATGTGTTTTACTTGGAGCGTCTTGTGATATAGTTTGTTTGTTTTTGTTTGCTTTTTAGTTTGTCACAATCATCTTTGCTGAACACACCTTTTTGAGAGGGACACACATTATTCATGATTTGTTAGAATACTCTATGTGCTTCACTTGTATCTTTTGAGCTAAGCAGTTGCTCTAGTGCTTCACTTATATCTTTTAGAGCACGGCGGTGGTTATATTTTAAAGAAATAGTTGCACTCTCATGCTTCACTTATATCTTTTTGAGAGTCTAATGAATAGCAATGGTAATATGCACGGGTTATGAATTTGGTCCTGATATGATAGGTATTCAAGAGGGATATAATAAAAAAAATCATGTAGATCACTGAATATGATAAGTTTGATTCCTTGCAATAGTTTTGCGATATTAAGATGGTAATATGTGGGAGGTATTAGTAGATAATTGTGGTTTAGTAAGAATATTGGTGATAAGGTTTGTGATTCCTGAAGCATGCATGTATGATCTGTCGTTATGCTAAGAAGTTGGAGCATGATTTATTGTTGATTGTCTACCTTATGAGTGGCGGTCGGGGACGAGTGATGTCTACTACACAACCTATTCTTGTAGACTCGTGTTGGGCCTCCAAGCGCAGAGTTTTGTAGAACAGTAGCAATTTTCCCTCAAGTGGATGACCTAAGGTTTATCAATCCGTGGGAGGCGTAGGTTGAAGATGGTATCTCTCAAACAACCCTGTAGCCAAATACAAGAAATCTATTGTGTCCCCAACACACCCAATACAATGGTAAATTGTATAGGTGCACTAGTTCGGCGAAGAGATGATGATAAAAGTGTAGTATGGATAGTAGATATAGGTTTTTGTAATCTGAAAAATATAAAAACAGCAAGGTAACGAAAAGTAAACGGGAATAAAAACGGTATTGCAATGCTTAGAAACAAGGCCTAGGGTTCATACTTTCACTAGTGCAATCTCTCAACATTGTTGACATAGTTGAATCATATGTAAGTCCCTCACGTGCAACAAAGAGTTCACTCCAAAGTCACAAATAGCGGAGAACAAATGAAGAAATTGTTGTAGGGTACGAAACCACCTCAAAGTTATCCTTCCCGATCAATCTTATGTGCCATCCCCATTAATTGTCACGAACAACCCTAGAGTTCGTACTAGAATAACACCTCAAGATACACATCAACCAAAACCCTAATGTCACCTAAGCACTCCAATGTCACCACGAGTACCCACGGGTTTGATTATACGATATGCATCACACAATCTCAGATTCATCTATTCAAACCAACAAAAAGAACTTCAAAGAGTGCCCCAAAGTTTCTACCGGAAAGTCAAGACGAAAACGTGTGCCAACCCTTATGCATAAATCCCCAAGGTCACGGAACCCGCAAGTTGATCACCAAAACATACATCAAGTGACTCAAGTGAATATCCCATTGTCACCACGGATATTCATATGCAAGACATACATCAAGTGTTCTCAAATCCTTAAAGACACAATCTGATAAGAAAACTTCAAAGGAAAAACTCAATTCATCACAAGAAGATAGAGAGGGGAAAACTCCATATGATTCATCTATATCAACAAAGCTCGCGATACATCAAGATTGTGTCATCTCAAGAACACGAGAGAGAGAGATCAAACACATAGCTACTGGTACAAACCCTCTGCCCCGAGGGTGAACTACTCCCTCCTCGTCATGGAGACCGCCGAGATGATGAAGATGGCCTCCGGTGATGCCTTCCCCCCCTCCGGCAGGGTGCCGAAAAAGGGTTGTAGATGAGATCGTGGAGGTACAGAGGCTTGCGGCGGCGTAAAAACTCATCTAGGTTAACTTTCGGGGGTTTCTGAATATATATGATTTTTCAGCGTTGGAATCACGCGAAACGGAGCCACGTGGGCCCCACGAGGTACCAGGGCGCGCCTGGGGGGGTGGCGCGCCCTGGTGCCTCGTGGGCACTGGGTGGCCCCCCTCTAGTGGGTCTTGGTGCCAATATTTTTTATTTGTCCAATAAAAAATCTCCAAAAAGTTTCAGCTCATTTGGAAAACTTTCATTTCTGCACAAAAAACAACACCACGGTAGTTCTGCTGAAAATAGCGTCAGTCCGGGTTAGTTCTAATCAAATCATACCAAAACCATATAGAATTGTTATAAATATGGCATGAATACTTCATAAATTATAGATACGTTGGAGACTTATCAACGAGCGATGGACTTGTCCTACCAATCTATCCCCCTAGGGGCATGCGTAGTAGTACTTTGCTTCGAGGGATAATAAACTTTCGCAATATGTATGTGAGTTCTTTATGACTAATGTGAGTCCATGGATTATACGCACTCTCACCCTTCCGCAATTTGCTAGCCTCTTCGGTACGTGCATTGCCCTTTCTCACATCGAGAGTTGGTGCAAACTTCGCCGGTGCATCCAAACCCCATGATATGATACGCTCTATCACACATAAGCCTCTTTATATCTTCCTCAAAACTGCCACCATACCTACCTATCATGGCATTTTCATAGACATTCCGAGATATATTGCCATGCAACTTCCACCGTTTCATTCTTATGACACACATCGTCATTGTCATTTTGCTTTGCATGATCATATAGCTGACATAGTATTTGTGGCTCAGCCACCGTTCATCATTTTTATACATGTTACGCTAGCATCATTGCACATCCTGGTACACTGCCAGAGGCATTCATATAGAGTCATATTTTTTTCTAGTATCGAGTTGTAATATTGAGTTGTAAGTAAATAAAAGTGTGAGGATCATCATTATTAGAGCATTATCCCAGTGAGGAAAGGATGATGGAGACCATGATTCCCCCACAAGTCGGGATGAGACTCCGGACGAAAAAAAAATGACAGAAAAAGAGAGAAGGGGCAATGTTACTATCCTTTTTCCACACTTGTGCTTCAAAGTAGCACCATGTTGTTCATATAGAGAGTCTCCTATTTTGTCACTTTCATATACTAGTGGGAATTTTCATTATATAACTTGGCTTGTATATTCAGATGATGGGCTTTCTCAAATGCCCGAGGTCTTCATGAGCAAGCAAGTTGGATGCACACCCACTTAGTTTTCATGCTGAGCTTTCATACACTTATAGCTCTTAGTGCATCCGTTGCATGGCAATCCCTACTCCTCGCATTGACATCAATTGATGGGCATCTCCATAGCCCGTTGATTAGCCTCGTCGATGTCAGACTATCTTCTTATTTTTGACATCTCTTATTTATCTTTACCACCACACTCTATTCCACCCATAGTGCTATATCCATGGCTTGTGCTCATGTATTGCGTGGGGGTTGAAAAAGCTGAAGCGTGTTAAAAAGGATGAACCAATTGCTCGGCTTGTCATCGGGGTAGTGCATGATAAATACTTTGTGTTAAGAAGATGGAGCATGACAGGATTATATGATTTTGTAGGGATAACGTTATTTAGCATTTTTATTTTGAAAGACATGATTGTTTATTAGTTTGCATGAGTATTGATGTCTTTATATCAAATTATAGACTATTGCTTTGAATCATTCGGATCTTATTATTCATACCGTAAGAGAGAGATTACATGATGAAACATGATAGGTAGCATTCTACATCAAAAATTCTGTTTTTATTATTTACCTACTCGAGGACGAGTAGGAATTATGCTTGGGGATGCTTGATACATATCCAACGTATCTATAATTTTTTATTGTTCCATGCTATTATACTATCAATCTTGGATGTTTTATATGCAATTATATATCATTTTTTGGGACTAACCTATTAACCTAGTGCCCAGTGCCAGTTGCTGTTTTCTGCTTGTTTTTGCCTTTTCAGAAAATCATTATCAAAAAGTGTCCAAACGAGAAAAAAACTTTGTATTAATTTTTTCTGGACCAGAAGAGACCCATGAAGCTTTGGGAGAAGACCAGAAGAGCCACGAGGAGGTGACAAGCCTGGAGGGCGCGCCCAGGGGGGTAGGGCGCGCCCCCCGAGCTTGTGGGCCCCTCGTTGCCCCTCCTGACCTAATTCCAGCGCTATAAATTCGCAAATATTCCAATATACCGGAGAGACAGAAGAGAAAACCTATCCACCGCCGCAAGCCTTTGTTCTTCCGCGATCCCATCTGGAGGCCTTGTCCGGTACTCTGCCGGAGGGGGAATCGATCACGGAGGGCTTCTTCATCAACCTTGCTGCCCTTCCGATGATGTGTGAGTAGTTTACCACATACCTACGAGTCCCTAGCTAGTAGCTAGATGGCTTCTTCTCTCTCTTTGATCTTCATTACCATGTTCTCCTCAATGTTCTTGGAGTTTTATCCGATGTAATTTTCTTTTGTGGTGTGTTTGTTGGGATCCGATGAATTGTGAGTTTATGATCAGATTATTCATGAGAAATATTTGAGTCTTCTCTGAACTCTTTTATGCATGATTATTATAGCTTTGTATTTCTCTCTGATCTATCGATTTGGTTTGGCCTACTAGATTGATTTATCTTGCAATGGGAGAGATGCTTTGTGATGGGTTCAATCTTGCGGTGCTCAGTCCCAGTGACAGAAAGGGACATGACACATATTTGTATTGTTGCCATTAAGGACAGTAAGGATAAAAAGATGGGGTTTAATCATATTGCTTGAGTTTACTTTGTCTAGGTCATGTCATCTTGCTTAAGGCGTTACTCTGTTTCATACTTAATACCCTAGATGCATGCTGGATAGCGGTCGATGGGTGGAGTAATAGTAGTAGATGCAGGCAGGAGTCGGTCTACTTGTCTCGGACGTGATGCCTATATACATGATCATTGCCATGAATCTTTCATAATTATTTGCCTGTCTATCAATTGCCCAACAGTAATTTGTTTCCCACCGTATGCTATGTGTTCGAGAGAGAAGCCTCTAGTGAAAACTATGGCCACCGGGTCTACTTTATCATATATAAAAAACCTAAAAATACCTTGCTGCAATTTATTTACTTTTATTTTAATTAGTATTTTAGTTTATCTATTTACCGCTATAAGATTTAATCGTTGCAAATAACCGCTAAGAGGATTGACAACCCTCTTATTTGCGTTGGGTGCAAGTGTTTGTTCTTGTGTGTGCAAGTGCTTAACGGAATTTTGCTTCGTTCTCCTACTCGATTGATAACCTTGGTTCTTAACCAAGGGAAATACTTATCTCCACTATACTGCATTATCCTCTCCTCTTCGGGGAAATACCAACGCAGTCTACAAGTAGCAACCCTCGCCAGCAGTATCGGTGGCACTGGCCGCTCAGTGTTCAACAGTATACTTGCTGTGAGGGTAATTTAGCGAGAGAAAAAGTTTAGCCCGCTTCATGACCAAGCCAAACTGTTCATTTCATTTTTCCTGCTCGGCCGCAAGCACGCGTCCGTCGGCTAGGATTCCGGCGGCCGCCTCGTCGCCTCCACATTGTCGACCGTGCTCATGGATCGACGTTGCTATGCCGCCGGCCATAGTCGTCGACCGCCGCGTGCACCCACGTCATCTTCCTCGACGAGGCCTCCTCTCCTCCCCTTTCCTCTATGCCGATTGTCGTGCCGCTGCATCTCGTCCGCGCCCGTGTCCCCTTCCTCGGGCATGCTCGTGGACCGAGCGCTCGGTGGTATGGCTGACTTGGGAAATTAGACGTACTGGCGTAGTATTTCAGAAGATACCAATCGACTCAATGGATGAACCAAAACACATCATCTCCATTGACTAGGAGTCGAGGATTAACCACCATGTTACCAAAGACAGAGAAGGTGGGAGAGGTGCGAGGACGCGGCGGCGAGGTCGACCAGCGTCGGACGGTCTAGGTCAGGCGCGCCTGCGGTGGGCGGTGGCCGGAGCACTGGGAAACAGAGACGTAGCGACGAGTTCGACGATGGCTAATTGACGATGGGCTTGTGTTATTTTAGAAAAATGGGAAAATGACTACACTACCCTCCCGAAATGAAGGGTCGATGATTGTATACTGCTCGCTCCCATCTACAGCAGTACAGGGTACCATAAAAAAGCACATAATTTATGCATGAACTTTAAGAAATCTTTAATATTCAAGCCTAATAATATTAGGAGTACAATTAAGAGTTTTCCTAGAGTTGGGGGGCAATGGCCCCCTTTGGCCCCCATGAAGCTCCGCTACTAGGGTCAGGAGCTCACAGAGGTGTGGCTGGTGCATCGTGGTTCTCCGACAGGTGACGGCGTAGGTGGCAGCGCAATTTGGCTATGGCTGTAGAGGGAGGCCGAGCTCAGCTAGGAGATGCTGCGCGATCTACTGCCGAGCGGATCCTGCTGTGCGGTGGAGCTTTGGTTCGCGAGTACGCCGGAGTTGTTGTCGGACACCGCGACGAGGGTGTGGATGGCGGCGGCGCCGACCAGATCTGGTTTGGGTCCAAGGGCCATGGCCGCGATGGGCCTGGCCGCCTGGAGTGGTGGGGCTGGTTGCTCGCAGCGCCGGAGGCCTGACCGTGCTGGTGTACTGGTGGTGTTCGTGGATGGATGGGAAGGACCGAAGGAGTTGCTTGGTCTTGGCCCGTGCAGGAGGTGAAGATGGACCGCGTTTCCTCGGTCGTGCCGGGTCTCGGTGTTCCGCGACGGTCCGGGTATGATTGCGAGGTGCTGCGGCAGCGGCGGTGTGACCCATCCTGGACAGTTAGGACGTACTCTGGCAGGATGGGTGTGGAGGTGTGCAACATTGCGGATGAAAGTCCTGCCTTTCTTCAGACGGGCCGGTGGCGACGGTGCCCATGGGTGTTGTTTCCCTCCTTGGAGGCGCTGCTGAGGTGTGTCGGCATCTATCCCCTCTTGCTTGGGGTGTTGTCTCCGGGCGAAAGCCTCGATTCGTTAGTGGATCGGCGATGGCGGCGTCATTGACGTCGTTACTCTGTTGGGAGCATCGTAGGTGGAGACTTGGCTTGGAGGTGCTGCGATGTGGTTCTCCATTGCTTGCCATTGGTCAGAGTGGATCTTCTTGGGCGTTATGTACACAGCTACCAGTGAGCTCAAGACGATGGCTTTCTTGGGTTTGACTAAGTCCTGCTACCCACTCGCCGTCTCTTCTTAGACATTCAAGGTTGGTTGGTAAGTCGACGAGGAAAGTTCGATGGAAGTTGTAGCTCTTCTGGGGAACCGGTGTTGGTCAAGATGCGGCTTGTCGATCTGTTTAGGGCAGGCCCCTTTGAATTTGTGTCTGTACTAGTTGTGGTGGCTAATATTTTGATTAGCTCGGTGATACGTCTCCAACGTATCTATAATTTTTGATTGTTCCATGCTATTATAGTATCAATCTTGGATGTTTTATATGCAATTATATGCCATTAATATCATTTTTGGGACTAACTATTAACCCGGTGCCCAGTGCCAGTTGTTGTTTTCTGCTTGTTTTTGCCTTTTCAGAAAATCATTATCAAAAAGTGTCCAAACAAGAAAAAAAATTGGATTAATTTTTTCTGGACCCGAAGAGACCTACGAAGCTTCAGGAGAAGACCAGAAGAGCCACGAGGAGGCGACAAGCCTGGAGGGCGCGCCCAGGGGGGTAGGGCGCGCCCCCAAGGCTTGTGGGCCCCTCGTAGCCCCTCCTGACCTAATTCCAGCGCTATAAATTCCCAAATATTCCCAATATACCAGGGAGAGAGAAGAGAAAACCTTTCCGCCGCCGCAAGCCTCTGTTCTTCCGCGATCCCATCTGGAGGACTTTTCCGGTACTCTGCCGGAGGGGGAATCGATCACGGAGGGCCTCTTCATCAACCTTGCTGCCCTTCCGATGATGTGTGAGTAGTTTACCACAGACCTACGGGTCCATAGCTAGTAGCTAGATGGCTTCTTCTCTCTCTTTGATCTTCTATACCATGTTCTCCTCGATGTTCTTGGAGTTATATCCGATGTAATCTTCTTTTGCGGTGTGTTTGTTGGGATCCGATGAATTGTGAGTTTATGATCAGATTATTCATGAGAAATATTTGAGTCTTTTCTGAACTCTTTTATGCATGATTATTATAGCTTTGTATTTCTCTCCGATCTATCAATTTGGTTTGGCCTACTAGATTGATTTATCTTGCAATGGGAGAGGTGCTTTGTGATGGGTTCAATCTTGCGGTGCTCAATTCCAGTGACAGAAGGGGACATGACACGTATTTGTATTGTTGCCATTAAGGATAAAAAGATGGGGTTTAATCACATTGCTTGAGTTTACTTTGACTACATCATGTCATCTTGCTTAAGGCATTACTCTGTTTCATACTTAATATCCTAGATGCATGCTGGATAGCGGTCGATGGGTGAAGTAATAGTAGTAGATGCAGGCAGGAGTCGGTCTACTTGTGTCGGACGTGATGCCTATATACATGATCATTGCCATGAATCCGTCATAATTATTTGCTTTTCTATCAATTTGCCCAACAGTAATTTGTTTACCCACCGTATGCTATGTGTTCGAGTGAGAAGCCTCTAGTGAAAACTATGGCCCCGGGTCTACTTTATCATATATAAAAAACCTAAAAATACTTTGCTGTAATTTATTTACTTTTATTTTATTTAGTATTTTAGTTTATCACTTTATCACTATCAGAATTAATCCTTGCAAATAACCGCTAAGAGGATTGACAACCCTCTTATTAGCGTTGGGTGCAAGTGTTTGCTTTTGTTTGTGCAGGTGCGCTTAACGGAATTTTGCTTGGTTCTCCTACTGGATTGATAACCTTGGTTCTTAACTGATGGAAATACTTATCTCTACTATACTGGATCATCCTCTCTTCTTGGGGGAAATACCAACGCGGTCTACAAGTAGCAGGAAGAATTTCTGGCGCCGTTGCCGGGGAGACATCATCAAAATTACCAAGTACCTTCGCACAAACTATCATCCACTTGCATTTATTTTATTTGCCTTTTTATTTGCATTTGCCTCGAGTTTTCATCTCCCCCACTATAATTTTTTTTACAAAAACACAAAAATATTTTTATTTGCTGCTAGTTTGCTTGCTTCGTCGCGATGTCTCAAGAAAATACAAAATTGTGTGACTTTTCCAATACTAATAATAATGATTTTATTAGTACTTCTATTGCTCCTCCCGCCACTAGTGCGGAGTCGTGTGACATTAATGTTGCTTTGCTTAATCTTTCTTATGAAAGAACAATTTTCTGGTAGTCCTAATGAAGATGCTGCATCCCATCTAAATACTTTCGTTGAGCTTTGTGATATGCAAAAGAAAAAAGATGTGGATAATGATATGGTCAAATTATTTCCGTTCTCACTACGAGAACGTGGTAAAACTTGGTTTTCATCCTTGCCTAGAAATAGTATTGATTCTTGGGATAAGTGTAAGGATGCTTTTATTACCAAGTATTTTCCTCCCGCTAAGATTATTTCTTTAAGAAATCAAATTATGAATTTTAAGCAACTTCAGCATGAACATGTTGCACAATCTTGGGAGAGAATGAAATTAATGATAAGAAATTTCCCAACTCATGGCTTAAATTTATGGATGATCATACAAAAAATTTATGCGGGACTAAACTTTGTTTCTAGAAATTTGCTAGATTCTGCCGCAGGTGGTACTTTTATGGAAATTACATTGGAAGAAGCTACAAAACTTCTTGACAATATTACGACAAATTATTTCTCAATGGCACACTGAACGAACTCCAACTGGTAAGAAGGTAAATTTTGTCGAAGAAATTAATACTTTGAGTGATAAGATGGATGCTCTATTGAAATTGGTTGCTAGTAAATGTGCTCATATTGATCCTAATGATGTGCCATTGTCTACTTTAATTGAGCAAAATAATGATGCTATTGATGTGAATTTTGTCTCTAGAAATAATTTCAACAACAATGCTTATAGGGGTAATTTCAATCCTAGACCATTTCCTAAAAATTCCTCTAATAATTATGGCAATCCCTATGGTATTTCTAATAGGATGCCCTCTGATCTAGAAAGTAATATTAAAGAATTTATTAATTCGCAAAAGAATTTCAATGCTATGATAGAAGAAAATTTGAATAGAGTTGATGAATTGGCTAGGAACATGGATAGAATTGTCCATGATGTGGAAAATCTCAATGAGTCTATTAAAGCTATCTATGTCCCCATTAATGAAAGTAAAGAAAGGACCGCTAGGTTGAGAGCTAAGCGAGAAATCCTAGAAAAAGCGATTCCACCCAGTTTCTATCGTAGTAATGATGAAGATATTTAAATGATTGGTGTCACTCCTATTGAATCATTATTTAGTAATATAAAACTTCATGAAAAAGGGACTGAAGAAGAGTCAACTTTAGTTAGAGGGAGTCCCAATTGCTTGGAGGGTGATAATCTTAATGATAAAAATGAGAAAAGTGGGTTTGGAGAGGTCAAAACTTTAAATAGTAATGCACCCACTACTTTGGATTACAAGGACTTTAATTATGATAGTTGTTCTTTAATTGAGTGTATTTCCTTGTTGCATTCCATGATTAGTTCACCAAATGCATATGAACAAAATAAAGCTTTCACTAAACATATTGTAGAAGCCATGATGAAAGCGCATGAAGAAAAACTTGAGTTGGAAGTATCAATTCCTAGACAATTACAAGATGAATGGGAACCTACTATTAAAGTCAAAATTAAAGATTATGAATGTAATGCCCTTTGTGATCTTGGTGCTAGCGTTTCCACTATACCAGAGTCTTTGTGTGATGTGCTAGGTCTCACCGACATGGATCCTTGTTCCCTTAATTTGCATCTTGCAGATTCCATTATTAAAAAGCCATTGGGTAGAATAAATGATGTGCTTATTCTTGCAAATAGAAATTATGTGCCCGTGGACTTTATTGTCTTGATATTGAATGCAATCCTTCTTGCCCCATAATACTTGGTAGGCCTTTTCTACGAACAATAGGTGCTATTATTGATATGAAAGAAGGTAATATAAGATTTCTATTTCCATTAAAGAAAGGGATGGAACACTTCCCTAGAAAGATAATTAAAGCACCTTATGAATCTATTATTAGGGCCACTTATGGAATTAACATGAAGGATGACAACACTTGAAACTATGCATTATGCCTAGCTAGGGGCATAAAACAATAGCGCTTGTTGGGAGGCAACCCAATGAATAAAATAATTTTTTGTTTTTACTTTATGTTCTTGTGTGTTACACAATTATAGCCTCTATTATGATTGTGTTTTTATGTTTTAATTAGTGTTTGTGCCAAGTAATGCCTTTGGGATGATGTTGATGATAGTATAATTGATGTTGTTTGGAAAATAGAAAGTTTCGCATCCAGTTCTGGAATTTTAATTCTGTACTGGAGAGTCATAAAAATCTGAAATTTTTATAAAGTATTGGTATATGCATTTTTTACGTTATCCTAATTTTTCAGAATTTTTGGAGTTACATAAGTATGGCTTTTAAATAGATCTTTACAGACTGTTCTGTTTTAAACAGATTCTGTTTTTGTTGCATAGTTTGCTTATTTTGATGAATCTATGGAACGTATCGGGGGGTATGAGTCATGGAGAAGTTGGAGTACAGTAGAATTATGTCAATATTAAATATGAATCAATTTACAACAGTACCTAAAGTTTAAGATTTCTTTGTTATACTAACGGATCTCACGAGGTTTCTGTTGAGTTTTGTGTGCTGAAGTTTTCAAGTTTTGGGTGAGACTACTATGGATAAAGGAATAAGGAGCGGCAAGAGCCTAAACTTGGGGATGCCCAAGGCATCCCAAGGTAATATTCAAGGAAGACTCAAGCGTCTAAGCTTGGGGATGCCCCGGAAGGCATCCCCTCTTTCGTCTACAATCTATCGGTAACTCACTTGGAGCTATATTTTTATTCATCACATGATATGTGTTTTACTTGGAGCGTCTTGTGATATAGTTTGTTTGTTTTTGTTTGCTTTTTAGTTTGCCACAATCATCTTTGCTGAACACACCTTTTTGAGAGGGACACACATTATTCGTGATTTGTTAGAATACTCTATGTGCTTCACTTTGCATCATGATATCCTACTATTATTTATTATGTTTTTGATCATTATTAAACTTTATGATGCAATTCTCATGCCTTTTCTCTCTTAATTTGCAAGGTTTACATGAAGAGGGAGAATACCGGCAGCTGCAATTCTGGACATGAAATAGCCACATCAGAGATACCTATTCTACAGAGCTCCAATTGACCTGAATCTTCACGGAGATTTTTTATTGAATATATAAAAAATACTGGAGAAAAGAAATACCAGAGGGGACCCACCAGTTGCCCACGAGGCAACAGGGCGCCCCCCTGGGCGCGCCCTGATGCCTTGTGGGGCCCCTGGCTGGCGTCTGGCCCCCTCCTTCTGCTATATAGGCTCTTTTGCCCTAAAAAAATACAGAGAATACTTTCGGGACCAAACGCCGCCGTCTCGAGGCGGAACCTGGGCAGGAGCACTTTTGCTCTCCGGTGGAGCGATTCCGCCGGGGATACTTCCCTCCGGGAGGGTGAAATCGAAGCCATCGACATCACCAACGATCCTCTCATCGTGGGAGGACCAATCTTCATCATCATCTTCACCAGCACCATCTCATCTCAAACACTAGTTCATCTCTTGTATTCAATGTTTGTCTCAAAACCTCAGATTGGTACCTGTAGGTTGCTAGTAGTGTTGATTACATCTTATAGTTGATGCTAGTTGGTTTATTTGGTAGAAGATTATATGTTCAGATCCTTAATGCTATTCAATACCCCTCTGATCGTGAACATGAATATGATTTGTGAGTAGTTACTTTTGTTCTTGAAGACATGGGAGTAGTTTTGTCATAAGTAATCATGTGAATTTGGTATTCGTTCGATATTTTGATGCTATGTATGTTGTGCTTCCTTTAGTGGTGTCATGTGAACTTCGACTACATGACACTTCACCATCTTTGGGCCTAAGGAAAGGCATTGTTGAGTAGTAATTAGATGGTGGGTTGCTAGAGTGACAGAAGCTTAAACCCTAATTTATGCGCTATTCCGTAAGGGGCTGATTTGGATCCATATGTTTCATGCTATGGTTAGAGTTATCTTAATTCTTCTTTCATAATTGCGGATGCTTGCGAGAGGGGGTAATCTTAAGTGGGAGGCTTGTTCAAGTAGGAACAGCACCCAAGCACCGGTCCACCCACATATCAAATTATCAAAGTAGCGAACGCGAATCAAACAAACATGATGAAAGTGACTAGATGAAATTCCCGTGTGTCCTCGAGAACGCTTTGCTTATTATACGAGTTCGTTCCGGCTTGTCCTTTGCTACAAAAAGGATTGGCCCACCTTGCTGCACTTTTGTAACCGTTACTACTTATTACTTGTTGCTACTTGTGATCTGCGTTGGTTTTTATCCCCGAAGAGGAGAGGATGAGGCAGTACAGTAGAGATAAGTATTTCCCTCAGTTATGAAACCAACGTTATCAATCCAGTAGGAGAATCACACAACACCTCGTTAGCAGTACCTGCACACAAACAACAAACCCTTGCACCCAACGCAAACGAGGGGTTGTCAATCCCTCGGCGGTTAATTGCAAGATTAAATTGTATGGTGATAGATAGATAGATTAAACAAAAATACAAAATAAAATAAATAACTAAAAAGTGCAGCAAGGTATTTTTAGGATTTTTAATATATGATAGGACTAGACCCGGGGGCCGTAGTTTTCACTAGAGGCTTCTCTCATAATATATGATAGGATTTTTAATATATGATAGGAGTAGACCCGTGGGTAGACAAATTACTGTTGGGCAATTGATAGAAAAGCAAATAATCATGACGATATCCAAGGCAATGATCATGTATATAGGCATCACGCCCGAGACATGTAGACCGACTCCTGCCTGCATCTAGTACTATTACTCCACACATCGACCGCTATCCAGCATGCATCTAGTGTATTAAGTCCATAAAGAACGGAGTAACGCCTTAAGCAAGATGACATGATGTAGACAAAGAAAACTCACGTATGAATAAACCCCATCATTTTACCCTTAATAGCAACGATACATAGGTGTCATGTCCCTTTATGTCACTGGGATTGAGCACCGCAAGATCGAACCCATTACAAAGCACCTCTTCCCATTGCAAGATGAATTAATCTAGTTGGCCAAACCAAATCAATAGATCGGAGAAGAAATACGAGGCTATAATAATCAGGCATAAAAGAGTTCAGAGAAGACTCAAATAATATTCATGGATAATTTGATCATAAACTCACAATTCATCGGATCCCAACAAACACACCGCAAAAAGTGATTACATCGGATAGAACTCCAAGAACATCGAGGAGAACATTGTATTGAAGATCAAAAAGACAGAAGAAGCCATCTAGAAACTAACAATGGACACAAAGGTCTGTGGTAAACTACTCACGCATCATCGGAAGGGCAGCAAGGTTGATTTAGAGTCCCTCCGTGATCGATTCCCCCTCCGACAGAGTGCTGGAAAAGGACCCCAGATGGGATCTCTCGAGAACAGAAGCTTGCGGCGGCGGAAAAAGTATTTTGTGTACTCCCCTGTTTGTTTCCTGATTTATGGGTATTTATAGAGGTGGAATTAGGTCAAACGGAGCAAAGGGGGGCCCACGAGGAACCAGGGCGCGCCTGCCCCCCTCCCAGGCGCGCCCAGGTGGCTCGTGGCCACCTCCTGGGTCTTCTGTCCCTCTCCCAAAGCTTCTAGTGTTTGTTATGTCCAGAAAAAATTCTCCAAAAAGTTTCGTGGCATTTGAACTTCGTTTGATATTGATATTCTGTAAAACAAAAAACAGGCAGAAAACAGCAAGTGGCACTGGGCACTAAGTTAATAGGTTAGTCCAAAAAAATGATATATAATTGCTATAAATGTATATAAAAACATCCTAGACTGATAATATAACAGCATGGAACAATCAAAAATTATAGATACGTTGAAGACGTATCAGCACCCCCAAGCTTAATTCCTGCTCGACCTCGAGTAGGTAAATGATAAAAATAGAATTTTTGATGTGGAATGCTGCCTATCATATTCATCATATATTCTTTTCTTTTGTAGCATGGACATATGGACTTGAATGATTCAAAGCAATAGTCTATAGTTTGACATGAAGATATAAATACTCAAGCATACTAACAAGCAACCATGCCTTTCAAAATATCAACGCTAAAGAAAGTTATCCCTAGCCCATTATGCTCAATCATTGATCCATTCATGAAACACACTCCATATTAGCTACATCCAATGCACAAGTATGACAATAGTGCTCTCTAGTTGGTGCTTTGTAAGAGAAGATGGAGACTCAAAATAAAATAAAAATTGCATAAAAGTAAATAGATAGGCCCTTCGCAGAGGGAAGCAGAGATTTGCTAATGTGCCAGAGCTCAAAGCTTAAATTAGAGAGATAAAATCATTTTGGGAGGCATGCTTTTCCTGTCAACGAAAACAAACGAGAATTTCCAATATCTTCCATGCTAGACACATTATAGGCGGTTCCCAAACAGAAAATAAAGTTTATTCCTTTTCCACCATTCTTTCACAATCCATGGCTAGCCGTATCCACGGGTGCCCTCCATACCAACACTTTCCAAGGAATTTATTATTATGATCATATAAGATTTTTCATTTCATTTCATTTCACATTTCGGGACTGGGCATCCCTATTACCTGCCACACTCTCGTGCAATGACAAGTGAATAAACACTCATCGTGAGAATAACCCACCTCGCATGGAAAATATTGGCTACCCCCTTCCGCCTCATGAGCGGTACGGGCACAGAAAACAGAAAATTATTTTGAAAATTAGAGTTGGCACACGCAAATTTACTTGGAACGGCATGGAAATACCGCATATAGGTAGGTATGGTGGACTCATCTGGCACAACTTGGGTTTAAAGAGTTTGGATGCACAGGCAGTATTTCCGCTTAGTACAAATGAAGGCTAGCAAATAGATTGAGAAGCGACCAACCAAAAAGAGAAAACGGTCATAAACATGCATTGAACATAACTAACACCGAATAATGCACCATAAGTAGGATATAATTTCGTTGCATAACTATTGACTTTACGTGCATGCATAGGGAATCACAAACCTTAACACCAATATTCTTACAAAATCACAATTACTCACTAACATGACTCACATATTATCATCTCCAAATCGCAAAACTATTGCAAGGAATCAAGCTTATCATATCCAATGATCTATATGAAAGTTTTTATTATACCCCTCTTGAATATTCATCACTTTGGGACCAAATTCATATCTTGTGCAAATTACCATTACTATTATCAACTCTCAAAAAGATATAAGTGAAGCATGAGAGTGCAAATATTTCTTCGAAATTTTAATCTTATCAACTCTCAAAATAATATAAGTGAAGCATGAGAGTTTATTTCTTCAAAATTTTAACCACCGCCGTGCTCAAAAGGATTTAAGTGAAGCACTAGAGCAACTGCCTAGCTCAAAAAATTGAAGTGAAGCACATAGAGTATTCCAACAAATTATGATAACGTGTGGCTCTCTCAAAATAGGTGTGTTCAGCAAGGATGATTGTGACAAACTGAAAAGCAAACAAAGCAAAGACTCATATCATACAAGACGCTCGAAGCAAAACACATATCATGTGACGAATAAAAATATAGCTCCAAGTAAAATTACCGATGGTTGGTAGAAGAAAGAGGGGATGCCTTCCGGGGCATCCCCAAGCTTAGACGCTTGAGTCTTCCTTGAATATTACCTTGGGGTGCCATGGGCATCCCCAAGCTTAGGCTCTTGCCACTCCTTATTCCTTCATCCATCGTGATCTCACCCAAAACTTGAAAATTTCAATCACACAAAACTCAACAAAACCTTCGTGAGATCCGTTAGTATAACAAATAAATCACTACTTTAAGTACTCTTGAAAACCCATTCATATTTTATATTTGCATTATACCTACTGTATTCTAACTTCTGCATGGCTTATACCCCCCGATACAATCCATAGTTTCATCAAAACAAGCAAGCAACACATCAAAAACAGAATCTGTCAAAAACAGAATAATCTGTAGTAATTTATTTAAAAGCCATACTTATATAACTCCAAAAATTCTGAAAAATTATGAAACCGTGGGAAATTCATATACCAATACTGTGTAAAAATTTCAGATTTTTTTGACGCTCCAGTACAGAATCAAAATTTCTGCACTGGACGCAAAACTTTCTGTTTTCCAAACAGCATCAATTATACTATCTTCCAAATCATCCCAAAGGCATTACTTGGCACAAACACTAACTAAAACACAAAAAACACAATCATAAAAGAAGCATAAATGTGTAAACACACAATAACAGAAACAAATAGTAAAAATTTATCTTATTCATTGGGTTGCCTCCCAACAAGCGCTATTGTTTTATGCCCCTAGCTAGGCATAATGCATAGTTTCAAGTATTATCATCCTTCAAGTTGATTCCATAAGTGGCCCTCATAATGGATTCATATGGTGCTTTAATTCTTTTCCTAGGGAAGTGTTCCATACCCTTCTTTAGTGGAAACTGAAATTTTATATTCCCTTCTTTCATGTCAATAACGGCACCTATAGTTCGTAAAAACGGTCTACCAAGTATTATGGGGCAAGAAGGATTGCATTCAATGTCAAGTACAATAAAATCAACGGGCACATAGTTCCTATTTGCAAGAATAAGAACATCATTAATTCTACCCAAAGGATTTTTAATAGTGGAATCCGCAAGATGTAAATTAAGAGAACATTCATCTATATTGGTAAAGCCTAGCACATCACATAGAGATTTTGGAATTTTGGAAACGCTAGCACCCAAATCACATAAAGCATTGCACTCATAATTTTTAATTTTAACTTTAATGGTGGGTTCCCATTCATCATATAATTTTCTAGGAATTGAAATCTCTAGTTCTAACTTTTCTTCTAACGCTTTCATCATTGCTTCTACGATGTGTTTAGTAAAAGCCTTATTTTGCTCATAAGCGTTGGGTGAATTTAGCATGGATTGTAACAAAGAAATACACTCAATCAAAGAGCAACTATCATAATTAAAATCTTTGTAATCCAAGAGAGGGGGCACATCGCTATTTAAAGGTTTTACCTCTCCTAACCCACTTTTATCAATTTTCTTATCAAGATTTTCACCCTTCGAATTTTGAGGACGCTCTCAAGCTAAAGTTGAATCTTATTTAGTCCCCTTTTCATCAAGTTTAGTATTGATAAACAATGAATCAATAAATGAAACACCAATCATTTTAATATCCTCATCATTACTACGATAAAAACTAGGAGGAATCGCTTTTTCTAAAAATTCTCGTTTAGCTTTTAGCATAGCGGTTCTTTTCTTACTCTCATCCATGGAGACATATAAAGCTTTAATTGATTCATTAATATCAATTTTAGATGGCAAAAATTTTGTCTTAAGATTTTCCACATCATGAATAATTCTATCAATGCTCCTAGACATATCATCAAGTTTCCTCAATTTTTCTTCTATCGTAGTGTTGAAAACTTTTTGAGCTTTAATAAATTATTTAATATTACTTTCAAGATCAGAGGGCATCCTATTATTATTATTATTATTATTATTATAGGAATTACCATAAGGATTTTCATAATTATTAGAGGAATTCCCCGGCAACGGCGCCAGAAATTCTTCCTGCTACTTGTGATCTGCGTTGGTTTTTATCCCCGAAGAGCAGAGGATGATGCAGTACAGTAGAGATAAGTATTTCCCTCAGTTATGAAACCAAGGTTATCAATCCAGTAGGAGAATCACAAAACATCTCATTAGCAGTACCTGCACACAAACAACAAACCCTTGCACCCAACGCAAACGAGGGGTTGTCAATCCCTCGGCGGTTAATTGCAAGATTAAATTGTATGGTGATAGATAGATATATTAAATAAAAATACAAAATAAAATAAATAACTAAAAAGTGCAGCAAGGTATTTTTAGGATTTTTAATATATGATAGGAGTAGACCCGGGGGCCATAGTTTTCACTAGAGGCTTCTCTCATAAAAATAGCATACGGTGGGTAGACAAATTACTGTTGGGCAATTGATAGAAAAGCAAATAATCATGACGATATTCAAGGCAATGATCATGTATATAGGCATCACGTCCGAGACAAGTAGACCGACTCCTGCCTGCATCTAGTACTATTACTCCACACATCGACCGCTATCCAACATGCATCTAGTGTATTAAGTCCATAAAGAACGGAGTAACGCCTTATGCAAGATGACATGATGTAGACAAAGAAAACTCATGTATGAATAAACCCCATCGTTTTACCCTTAATAGCAATGATACATACGTGTCATGTCCCTTTCTGTCACTGGGATTGAGCACCGCAAGATCGAACCCATTACAAAGCACCTCTTCCCATTGCAAGATGAATCAATCTAGTTGGCCAAACCAAATCAATAGATCGGAGAAGAAATACGAGGCTATAATAATCATGCATAAAAGAGTTCAGAGAAGACTCAAATAATATTCATGGATAATCTTATCATAAACTCACAATTCATCGGATCCCAACAAACACACCGCAAAAAGTGATTACATCGGATAGAACTCCAAGAACATCGAGGAGAACATTTTATTGAAGATCAAAAAGAGAGAAGAAGCCATCTAGATACTAACTATAGACCCGAAGGTCTGTGGTAATCTACTCACGCATCATCAAAAGGGCAGCAAGGTTGATGTAGAGCCCCTCCGTGATCGATTCCCCCTCCGGCGGAGTGCCGGAAAAGGACCCCAGATGGGATCTCTTGAGAACAGAAGCTTGCGGCGGCGGAAAAAGTATTTTGTGGACTCCCCTATTGGTTTCCTAATTTATGGGTATTTATAGAGGTGGAATTAGGTCAAACGGAGCAAAGGGGGCCCACGAGGCACCAGGGAGCGCCTGCCACCCCCCCCCCCAGGCGCGCCCTGGTGGCTCGTGGCTACCTCCTGGGTCTTCTGGCCCTCTCCCAAAGCTTCTAGTGTTTGTTATGTCCAGAAAAAAATCTCCAAAAAGTTTCGTGGCATTTGGACTTCGTTTGATATTGATATTCTGTAAAATAAAAAACAGCAACTGGCACTGGGCACTAAGCTAATAGGTTAGTCCCAAAAAATGATATATAATTGCTGTAAATGTATATAAAAACATCCAAGATTGATAATATAACAGCATGGAACAATCAAAAATTATAGATACGTTGGAGACGTATCACTTGTTACGAATTATCTTGCTATCAAAACTATCTGTTACCGCTACTTTCAGTACTTGCAGAGAATACCTTGCTGAAAACCGCTTGTCATTTCCTTCTGCTCCTCGTTGGGTTTGACACTCTTACTTATCGAAAGGACTACGATTGATCCCCTATACTTGTGGGTCATCAAGACCCTTTTCTGGCACCGTTGCCGGGGAGTGAAGCGCCTTTGGTGAGTGGAATTTGGTAAGGAAACATTTATATTACGTGCTGAAATTTATTGTCACTTGTCACTATGGAAAGTAATCCTTTGAGGGGTTTGTTCGGGGTATCTTGACCTCGACCGGAAGCATTGAGAGTTACTCCTCAACCTATTGAACCTACTGAAAATATTTATTATGAATCTCCTTCGGGTATGGTAGAGAAACAACTAGCTAATCCTTATGCAGGAGATGGAACGGTACATCCCGATATGCACTTGATCTATGTGGATGAAATTTGTGGATTGTTTAAACTTGCAGGTTTATCCGGAGATGGAGTTACGGAGAAAGTATTCCCTTTATCTTTGGAGGGAAAGGCATTGACATGGTATAGGCTATGCGATGATACTGAAACATGGGACTGGAACCGGTTGAAGCTGGAATTCCACCAGAAATTTTATCCTATGCATTTGGTTCATCGTGATCGGAATTATATATATAATTTTTGCCCTCGTGAAGGAGAAAGTATCGCTCAAGCTTGGGGGAGGCTTAAGTATATGTTGCACACATGCCCCAATCATGAGCTCTCAAGAGAAATAATTCTTCAAAAAATTTATGCTCGGCTTTCTTATAATGATCGATCCATGCTCGATACTTCTTCTACTGGTTCCTTTATGAAGAGAACTATTGAATCCAAATGGGATCTTCTAGAAAGAATTAAACGTAACTCTGAAGATTGGGAAATTGACAAAGGTAATGAGTCAGGTATAAATCTTGAGTTTGATTGTGTTAAATCTTTTATGGAAACTGATGCTTTTCGTAAGTTTAGTACTAAATATGGACTTGACTCTGAGATAGTAGCTACCTTTTGTGAATCTTTTGCTGCTCATGTTGATCTCCCTAAGGATAAATGGTTTAAAGATCATCCACCTATTGAATTGAATGAAGAACTTGTTAGTGTTAAAGAAGAAACAATTGTTTACCATGTTGATCTAGTTGTGCCTACTGCTTATATTGAGAAACCCCCTTTCCCTGTTAGGATTAAGGAACATGCTAAAGCTTCAACTGTGGTTAATAAGAGTAATATTAGAACACCTAGACCTTCTGAACAAATTAAAGTTGAACCTAGTGTTGCAATGGTTAAAGATCTTTTGGTTGATAATATTGATGGACATGTCATATATTTCTGTGATGAAGCAACTAGAATTGCTAAGCCAGACACTAAAGATAAAAACAAACCTGTAATTGGCATGCCTGTTATTTCTGTTAAAATTGGAGATCATTGCTATCATGGTTTATGTGATATTGGTGCTAGTGTGAGTGCTATTCCGTTTACTCTCTATCAAGAAGTCATGAATGATATTGCCCTTGTTGAGATTGAAGATATTGATGTTACTATTAAGCTTGCAAATAGAGATACTATTTCACCACTTGGGATTGTTAGAGATGTTGAAGTCCTGTGTGGTAAGATCAAATATCTTACTGATTTTCTTGTTCTTGGATCACCACAAGATGATTTTTGTCCAATTATATTTGGTAGACCCTTCTTGAATACTGTTAATGCTAAGATTGATTGCACTAAAGAAATTGTTAGTGTTAATTTTGGTGAGATGTCTCATGAGTTTAATTTCTCTAAATTTCGTAGACAACCTCATGATAAAGAATTACCCAATAAAGATGAAATTATTGGTCTTGCCTCTATTGCTGTACCTCCCACTGATCCTTTAGAACAATATTTGCTTGAGCATGAGAATGATATGCATATGAATGAAAGAAATGAAATATATGAATTATTCTTTAAACAAGCACCTATTCTGAAACATAATTTGCCTGTTGAAATCTTGGGAGATCCTCCACCACCTAAGGGTGACCCTGTGTTTGAATTGAAACAATTGCCTAATACACTTAAATATGATTATCTTGATGAGAAGAAGATATACCCTATTATTATTAGTGCTAACCTTTCAGAGCATGAAGAAAAGAGATTGCTTAAAACTCTGAGGAAGCACCGTGCTGCTATTGGATATACTCTTGATGATCTTAAGGGCATTAGTCCCACTCTATGTTAGCACAAGATTAATATGGAGCCGGATGCTAAACCTGTCATTGATCATCAACGTCGCTTGAATCCTAAAATTAGAGATGTGGTAAGAACTGAAATATTAAAGCTTCTGGAGGCAGGAATAATTTATCCCATAGCTTATAATAGATGGGTAAGCCATGTTCATTGTGTCCCTAAGAAAGGAGGTATTGCCGTTGTTCCTAATGATAAAAATGAACTCATTCCACAAAGAATTGTAACTGGCTATAGGATGGTAATTGATTTCAGGAAATTGAATAAAGCTACTAGGAAAGACCACTATCCTTTGCCATTTATTGATCAAATGTTAGAAAGATTGTCTAAGCATACACACTTTTGTTTTCTAGATGGATATTCTGGTTTTTCTCAAATACCTGTATCACAACAAGCTCAAGAGAAAACCACATTTACTTGTCCTTTTGGAACTTGTGCTTATCGTCGTATGCCTTTTGGTTTATGTAATGCACCTGCTACCTTTCAAAGATGTATGACTGCTATATTCTCTGATTTTTCTGAAAAGATTGTTGAGGTTTTCGTGGATGATTTTTCCGTTTACGGAATCTCTTTTGATGATTGCTTAAGCAACCTTGATCGAGTTTTGCAGAGATGTGAAGAAACTAATCTTGTCTTGAATTGGGAGAAGTGCCACTTTATGGTGAATGAAGGTATAGTCCTTGGGCATAAAATTTCTGAAAGAGGTATTGAAGTTGATAAAGCTAAAGTTGATGCTATTGAGAAAATGCCATGCCCTAAAGATATCAAAGGTATAAGAAGTTTCCTTGGTCATGCTGGTTTCTATAGAAGGTTTATAAAAGATTTTTTTAAGATTTCTAGGCCTCTTACTAATCTCTTGCAAAAGGATGTTCCTTTTGTTTTTGATGATGATTGTGTAGAAGCTTTTGAAATACTTAAGAAAGCCTTAATTTCTGCACCTATTGTTCAACCACCTGACTGGAACCTACCCTTTGAAATTATGTGTGATGCTAGTGATTATGCTGTTGGTGTTGTTCTAGGACAGAGAGTTGATAAGAAATTGAATGTTATTCATTATGCTAGTAAAACTCTAGACAGTGCTCAAAGAAATTATGCTACTACTAAGAAAGAATTTTTAGCAGTTGTGTTTGCATGTGATAAATTTAGATCTTACATTGTTGATTCCAAGCTTACTATTCACAATGATCATGCTGCTATTAAATACCTTATGGAAAAAGAAGATGCTAAACCTAAACTTATTAGATGGGTTCTTCTGCTACAAGAATTTGACTTGCATATTATTGATAGAAAGGGAGCTGAGAATCCCATGGCTGATAATTTGTCTAGAATGAAAAATGTTCTTGATGACCCACTTCCTATTAATGATGATTTACTTGATGAACAATTAGCTGTGATAAATGCTTCTCGTAGTACTCCTTGGTATACAGACTATGCTAATTACATTGTTGCTAAATACATACCACCTAGCTTTACATATGAACAAAAGAAAAAGTTCTTCTTTGATTTAAGACATTACTTTTGGTATGACCCACACTTATATAAAGAAGGAGTAGATGGTATTATTAGACGTTGTGTACATGAGCATGAACAGGAACAAATCCTACGTAAGTGTCACTCCGAGGCATTTGGAGGACACCATGCGGGAGACCGAACTACACACAAGGTATTACAATCTGGTTTTTATTGGCCTACTATTTTCAAGGATGCACGTAAGTTTGTCCTTTCTTGTGATGAATGTCAAAGAATTGGTAATGTTGGTAGACGTAGGGAAATGCCTATGAATTATTCACTTGTTATTGAACCATTTGATGTTTGGGGTTTCGATTATATGGGACCTTTTCCTAAATCCAACGGGTATACTCATATTTTAGTTGCTGTTGATTACGTTACTAAGTGGGTAGAAGCTATTCCAACTAGTAGTGCTGATCATAAGACTTCTATTAAAATGTTTAAAGAAGTTATTTTCCCGAGGTTTGGAGTCCCTAGATATTTAATAACTGATGGTGTTCACATTTTATTCATGGTGCTTTCCGTAAATTGCTTGCTAGGTATGACGTCAATCATAGAATTGCATCTCCCTATCATCCTCGGTCTAGTGGTCAAGTTGAATTAACTAATAGAGAAATACAATTGATTTTGCAAGAGACTGTTAACAGATCTAGAAAGAATTGGTCTAAGAAACTTGATGATGCATTATGGGCCTACAGAACTGCATATAAAAATCCTATGAGTATGTCTCCATATAAAATGGTTTATGGAAAAGCATGTCATTTACCTCTTGAACTAGAACATAAAGCTTATTGGGCAATTAAAGAAATAAATTATGATATTAAACTTGCCGGTGAGAAGAGGTTATTTGATATTAGCTCTTTAGATGAATGGAGAACCCAAGCCTATGAAAATGCTAAGTTGTTTAAAGAAAAAGTTAAAAGATGGCATGACAAAAGAATTCAAAAACGGGAATTCAAAGTAGGTGTTCATGTTTTATTATACAATTCTCGTTTGAGATTCTTTCCATGAAAGCTTCCCTCTAAATGGGAGGGGCCATATGTCATCGAAGAAGTTTACCGTTCCGGAGCCATAAAAATCAACAACTCCGAAGGCACCAACCCGAGAGTGGTGAATGGGCAAAGAATTAAGCATTATATTTCAGGTACTCCCATTAATGTTGAAATTAATATTATTCAAACAATGACACCGGAGGAACACATCAAAGAGTCCTTCCGGAACACTCCAGCACCCTGAAAAGGGGTAGGTATGTGATACGGTAAGTAAACCGACTCCAAAAATTCCATAAAAATTATTTCTGTCAGTTTTGGAATATTAGAAAAATTACAAAAATAAGAAACAGCCGAGAGGACCCACAGGGTGCTCACAAGGCAACAGGGCGCGACCACCCCCCTGGGGCGCGCCCTGATGCCTTGTGGGCCCCACGTGTGCCTTCCCGACTCCGTTTTCTTCCCGTATGCTTGTTTTGCAAGATAAAAATTCTTTATATATACTCCCATATGTTTTGACCAACGTATCGCAAGTTTCTCCTCTGTTCTTGTTTCGGGCTATTTTTTTGACAGATCTAGGTCGCCATGACGTCTCCAAGCTCGTCCAAGGACAAGTTCTATGAGAAGGTCATCAATCCGTACCTACCGGAGGTGATGAAGCACCCTCAAGCCATTGAGATGCATGAGGGGTGCTCCACATCCGGGACGTTCAAGGACCTAAGAAGACAAGGAGTGAGAAGGCCACGCTGGAAGCGGTGGAACAGGAGATCTTCAAGTGCCAGGGCATGGTGGAGCGCAGACTTTGTGCTAACCACTCCATGATCACGGAATTGATCCGTGAGCACAAGGTGGACGGCAATAATATTGGGGACGTCATCTTCAAGCTCAATGATCGGATTGATTATCTTCAGGCCCAAATATATGATCTACAAAACCAAAATTTTGAGTATGAGGCCAAGTTTAAAGGTATGAGTTTAGCTGCAAATTTCAGGACTCCGGAAACACATTCGTCCTTTTATGATGGAGAGCCTATGCCTTTGAAGACGGAGGACAAGCCCACCACCTCACCATCACCACCATCACCCAAGGAGAATTGAGTACATGGGTATGGGCACCACCCTTGGCTTGTGCCAAGCTTGGGGGAGGTGCCCCGGTATCGTATCACCATCACTTTTTCATCATCATTATCTATCTTAGTTCGATCCTTAGTTATTTCGTGATTTAGAGGAATAAAATTTTAGTATGATCTAGCTTTGAGTGTTTGCTTTGTGATCCATCTATCTATGAAATCGAGTGTGAGAGTTATATAATAAAGAGTAGTTTGCTTTTGCTTCTTTACTTTTACGTTTCAATCAAAAGAAAAAAAGGGATCATGTGCTAATCCCATGGGGAGTGATGACTTCACATAAAAGAAGTACAATTGATAAAACTTGTTGGAAGTTGACAAACATAGCATTGGTCATTGTAGCAACTCATGAAAAAGTAATAAAGGAAGAGACGTCTCACATATAAATACAATATCTTGGACATCTTTTATTATTGTGAGCCCCCATCAAATATTCTATGTCAATTAGTTGACGTTGGACAAGGAAGACATCGTAATGGGTTATGTTTGCTTATATTCACATAGAAGTTATATTGTTTTGGATCCTCTAACATGTGGTGTTTGCCCCCTATCTTTGCTAGCCAAAAATCCGCACCAAGTAGACATACTACTTGTTCGTCCAAAACCTTAAACCCAGTTTCATGCCATGAGATTCCACCATATCTACCTATGGATTGAATAAGATCCTTCAAGTAAGTTGTCATCGGTGCAAAAGCAATAAAAAATGCTCCTAAATATGTATGAACTTTTATTGTAAGGGAAAATAAGCTTTGTACGATCTTGTGATGGTGGAGCAATAAAAGCGACAGACTGCATAATAAAGGTCGCTATCACAAGGGGCAATATAAAGTGACGTTCCTTTACATTAAGAGCTTGCACATCCAAAAGCAAAAAGCGCATGACAACCTCTGCTTCCCTCTGCGAAGGGCCTATCTTTTACTTTATGTATTTACTTTCATGCAAGAGTCAATAGTATTCTCTTCTATTCCGTTTTCATTTTCTCTTTTGGCAAACATCATGTGGTGGGGATTGATCCATGCATATATATATCCAGTTGAATGTAGGTGATCATGAGTTATTATTGTTGACATTACCATCGAGGTAAATACGTTGGGAGGCAAAATTATAATCCCCTATCTTTCTTTGTGTTCGACTGAAACTTTTGCTCCATAAGTATGACGTGAGTGTCAGCAATCATAGAAGACTAAATGATAGTTGAGTATGTGAACTTGCTAAAAATAAAGCTCTTACATAGACTCTTTCTGATAATATGATGAATTGCAATTGCTTCAATGACTGACATCACAGTTTGTTAGTTTTCAATATGGTTTAGGTTTCATATTTTAAAGACTTGTGAATGAATTGTCACTTACTTATGAGAAGTTATATGATGTTATATTGCTGTTATAATAATGATCATGATGCTTTCATGTCCGTATTTTGTTTTATCGACACCTCTCTCTCTAAACATGTGGTCATGATTATCGATTTTGGTTTTTCGCTTGAGGACAAGCGAGGTCTAAGCTTGGGGGAGTTGATACGTCCAATTTGCATCATGATTTCCTACTGTTATTTATTATGTTTTTGATCATTATTAAACTTTATGATGCACTTCTCAGGCCTTTTCTCTATTAATTTGCAAGGTTTACATGAAGAGAGAGAATACCGGCAGCTGGAATTCTGGACCTGAAATAGCCACATCAGAGGTACTTATTCTATAGAGCTCCAATTGACCTGAAACTTCACGAAGATTTTTTATTGAATATATAAAAAATACTGGAGAAAAGAAATACCAGAAAGGACCCACCAGTTGCCCACAAGGCAACAGGGCGCCCCCCTGGGCGCGCCCTGATGCCTTGTGGGGCCCCTGGCTGGCGTCTGCCCCCTCCTTCTGCTATATAGGCTCTTGTGCCCTAAAAAAATACAGAGAAGACTTTCGGGACGAAGCGCCGCTGTCTCGAGGTGGAACCTGGGCAGGAGCACTTTTGCTCTCCGGCGGAGCGATTCCGCCGGGGATACTTCCCTCCGGGAGGGGGAAATCGAAGCCATGGACATCACCAACGATCCTCTCATCGTGGGAGGACCAATCTTCATCAACATCTTCACCAGCACCATCTCATCTCAAACCCTAGTTCATCTCTTGTATTCAATCTTTGTCTCAAAACCTCAGATTGGTACCTGTGGGTTGCTAGTAGTGTTGATTACATCTTGTAGTTGATGCTAGTTGGTTTATTTGGTGGAAGATTATACGTTCAGATCCTTAATGCTATTCAATACCACTCTGATCTTGAGCATGAATATGATTTGTGAGTAGTTACTTTTGTTCTTGAGGACATGGGAGAAGTCTTGTCATAAGTAATCATGTGAATTTGGTATTCATTCGATATTTTGATGCTATGTATGTTGTGCTTCCTTTAGTGGTGTCGTGTGAACGTCGACTACATGACACTTCACCATCTTTGGGCCTAAGGGAAGGCATTATTGAGTAGTAATTAGATGATGGGTTGCTAGAGTGACAGAAGCTTAAACCCTAATTTATGCACTATTCCGTAAGGGGCTGATTTGGATCCATATGTTTCATGCTATGGTTAGAGTTATCTTAATTCTTCTTTCGTAGTTGCGGATGCTTGCGAGAAGGGGTAATCATAAGTGGGAGGCTTGTTAAAGTAAGAACAGCACCCAAGCACCGGTCCACCCACATATCAAATTATCAAAGTAGCGAACGTGAATCAATCAAACATGATGAAAGTGACTAGATGAAATTCCCATGTGTCCTCGAGAACGCTTTGCTTATTATACGAGTTCGTTTCGGCTTGTCCTTTGCTACAAAAAGGATTGGGCCACCTTGCTGCACTTTTGTTACCGTTACTACTTGTTACTTGTTACGAATTATCTTGCTATCAAAACTATCTGTTACCGCTACTTTCAGTACTTGCAGAGAATACCTTGCTGAAAACCGCTTGTCATTTCCTTCTGCTCCTCGTTGGGTTCGACACTCTTACTTATCAAAAGGACTACGATTGATCCCCTATACTTGTGGGTCATCAGAGGTGCTAGTAGATAATTGTGGTTTAGTAAGAATATTGGTGTTAAGGTTAGTGATTCCCGAAGCATGCACGTATGATCTGTCGTTATGCTAAGAAGTTGGAGCATGATTTATTCTTGATTGTCTACCTTATGAGTGGCGGTCGGGGACGAGCGATGGACTTGTCCTACTGATAACCCACAAGTATAGGGGATCAATTGTAGCTTTTTCGATAAATAAGAGTGTCGAACCCAACGAGGAGCTAAAGGTAGAATTAATATTCCCTTCAAGTTCTATCGACCACCGATACAACTCTACGCACGCTTAACGTTTGCTTTACCTAGAACAAGTATAAAACTATTTTGTAGGTGATAGGATAGGTTTGCAAGGATAAAACTAGATGTACTTAGCGAGAATAAAACTAGGAGTAATTTGCAAGATAATAAAAGTTAGTTGTTTAGTAGAAAGCTTTTGTAACACAAGAGAATGATTTGTCCATAGGCAATCGATAACTAGACCGGTAATCATTATTGCAATTTTATATGAGGGAGAGGCATGAGCTAACATACTTTCCGTACTTGGATCATATGCACTTATGATTGGAACTCTAGCAAGCATCCGCAACTACCAAAGATCATTAAGGTAAAACCCAACCATAGCATTAAGTATCAAGTCCCCTTTACTCCCATACGCAACAACCCCCTTACTCGGGTGTAAGCTTCTGTCACTCTAGCCAAAATAAAAATACAACTCAAACCAATCACGATCATCAATCAACCCATAGGACAAAACGAATCTACTCAAACATCATAGGATGGCCACAAATCATTGGCTAATAATATGTAGCATTAAGCACCATGTTTAAGTAGAGAATTACAGCGGGAAAAGAGAGGTTACACCGCTACATAGAGGGAGAGAGAGTTGGTGTTGACGGCGGCGAAGTTGTTGGTGTAGATCGCCATCACGATGGTTCCCCTGGCGGCGCTCCGGCGCCACCGGAAGAGAGGGGGAGAGAGCCCCCCTCCTTCTTCTTCTTCTTGCTTGGCCTCCCTCCTAGATGGGAGGAGAGTTTCCCCTCTGGTCCATGGCTGCCATGGCGGTGGAGGGGCAGGAGCCCCTCCTAGATTGGATCTCTCTCTCTGTTCCTCTTCTGTTTCGCGTTCCTGTTTTCTGGCCCTTCACCGTTTCTTAAATTCCTGGAGATCCGTAACTCCGATTGGGCTAAAAATTTAACACGGTTTTCTTCCGGATATAATCTTTCTTGCGGCGGAAGAAGGGGGTCAACCGACTTACGAGGTGCTCACGAGCCACCAGGACGCGTTTGCTCCCCCCCCCCCAGGCGCGCCCTGGTGCCTCGTGGCCACCTCTGACACCGTCTCGCGTTGATTCTTCTTCCCAAAAATCACATATATTCCAAAATAAATCTCCGTAAATTTTTATTGCGTTTGGACTTTGTTTGATATGGATATTCTGCGAAACAAAAAACATGCAACAAACAGGAACTGGCACTGGGCACTGGATCAATATGTTAGTCCCAAAAATAATATAAAATGTTGCCAAAAATATGTGAAAGTTGTAGAATATTGGCATGAAACAATCAAAAATTATAGATACGACGGAGACGTATCAGCATCCCCAAGCTTAATTCCTACTCGTCCTCGAGTAGGTAAATGATAAAAAAGATAATTTTTGATGTGGAATGCTACCTAGCATAATCTTGATCATGGCATGAATATTAAGACACGAGTGATTCAAAGCAATAGTCTATAATTTGATATAAAGACATCAATACTCAGGCATCCCAACAAACAATCATGCCTTTCAGAATAAAAATGCTAAAGAACGCTATCCCTACAAAATCATATAGCCTTGTCATGCTCCATCTTCTTAACACAAAGTATTTATCATGTACTACCCCGGTGTCAGCCAAGCAATTGGTTCATACTTTTTAACGCGCTTCAGCTTTTTCAACGCCCATGCAATACATGAGCGCAAGCCATGGATATAGCACTATGGGTGGAATAGAATGCGGTGGTAGAGATTAATATTGAGAAGACAAAAAAGGAAGAAAGTCTCACATCGACGTGGCTAATCAACGGGCTATGGAGATGCCAATCAATTGATGTCAATGCGAGGAGTAGGGATTGCCATGCAATGGATGCACTAAGAGCTATAAGTGTATGAAAGCTCAAACTGAAAACTAAGTGGGTGTGCATCCAACATGCTTGCTCAAGACCTCGGGCAATTGAGGAAGCCCATCATCGGAATATACAAGCTAAGTTCTATAATGAAAATTCCCACTAGCGTATGAAAATAAAAGCATAGGAGACTCTCTATATGAAAAACATGGTGCTACTCTGAAGCACAAGTGTGGTAAAGGATAGTAACATTGCCCCTTCTCTCTTTTTCTCTCATTTCATTTTTTTTTCTTTTCTCTTTTTTCTTGGGCTCTTTTTGGCCTCACTTTTTTCCATTTTTTTTATTTTGTCCGAAGTATCATACCGACTTGTGGGGGAATCATAGTCTCCATCATCCTTTCCTCACTGGGATAATGCTCTAATAATGAATAATGATGATCATCACACTTCTATTTACTTACAACTCGATACTAGAACAAAGTATGACTCTATATGAATGCCTCTGGCAGTGTACCAGGATGTGCAATGATCTAGCATAGCAAAGATATCAAAAAATGGACAAGCCATGAAAATATCATGCTAGCTATCTTACGATCATGCAAAGCAATATGGCAATGAATGCTCAAGTCATGTATATGATGATGATGGAAGTTGCATGGCAATATATCTCTGAATGGCTATGGAAATGCCATAATAGGTAGGTATGGTGGCTGTTTTGAGGAAGATATAAGGAGGCTTATGTGTGATAGAGCATATCATATCACGGGGTTTGGATGCACCGGCGAAGTTTGCACCATATCTCAAGGTGAGAAAGGGCAATGCACGGTACCGTAGAGGCTAGCAAATTGTGGAAGGGTGAGAGTGCGTATAATCCATGGACTCACATTAGTCATAAAGAACTCACATACTTATTGCGAAAGTTTATTAGCCCTCGAAGCAAAGTACTACTATGCATGCCCCTGGGGGGGAGGTTGGTAGGAGTTAACCATCGCGCGCCCCGACCTCCACGCAAAGGAAGACAGTCAATAATAAATCATGCTCCAACTTCTTAGCATAACGAGAGACTATACGTGCATGCTTCGGGAATCACAAACCTTAACACCAATATCCCTACTAAACCACAATCATTCACTAGTACCTCCCACATATTACCATCTCTATATCGCAAAATTATTGCAAGGAATCAAACATATCATATTCAGTGATCTACAAGTTTTATATAGGATTTTATGACTAACCATGTGAATGACCAATTCCTGTTGACTCTCTAAAAAGATATAACTGAAGCAAAAGAGTTTAATTCTTTCTACAAAAGACCATGCTCTAATAAATATAAGTGAAGCAAAAGAGCATTCTACAAATAACGGTTTTCTATATGAAGAGAAACAGGCATCCAAACTTCAAATGATATAAGTGAAGCACATGAAGAATTCTATAAAGCCATACTCAAAAGATATAAGTGAAGTGCATGAAGCATTTTATAAATCAACCAAGGACTATCCCATACCAGCATGGTGCATTATTAAAGGAAAAATAAAAGGCACACGACACTCCAAGAATTTATGGATATCATGTGAACAAAACAAAAACCGAGACATACCGATAATTGTTGAATAAAGATGGGATGCCTTCCGGGGCATCCCCAAGCTTAGACGCTTGAGTCTCCATGAATATTTACTTGGGTGCCTTGGGCATCCCCAAGCTTGAACTCTTGCCTCTCCTCATTCTTCTCATATCAATACCTTCTCGATCTTTGAACACTTCATCCACACAAAACTTAACAAAACCTTCGTGAGACCCGTTAGTATAATAAAGCAAATCACTACTTTAAGTACTGTTGCAAACCCATTCATATTTTATTTTTACATTATACCTACTATATTCTAACTTCTCCATGGCTTATACCTTCCGATACAATCCATAGTTTCAGCAAAACAAGCAAAACAATGCATCAAAAACAGAATCTGTCAAAACAGAACAATCTGTAGTAATCTGAACATTGACCATACTTCTGTAACTCCAAAAATTCTGAAAAATTAGGAAAAAATAAAAAAAATTGCATAGCAGTACTGTGTAAGAAATTCAGAATTTTTGCACGTTCCAGTAAAAAAATGTAAATTCACGGACTACAGCAAAAGTTTCTGTTTTTGCACCGCACATACCAAACAAGCAATTTAAACAACCTAACGGTAAATCTTGGCACATTATTTTTATAATACACTGGATTTGTACAAGGGATAATTATTTTTGTTGAAAAGTTTCTATAATTAAGATTCACAAAGTTTCCATGGGCATGAACAAAGTTCAAGGAGCTCCCCCACTTCAACGGTGCTCGTCTTTCTTACTTTCACTTTTCCTTTTTGAAAAGTTTTAGGTTCCCCTCTATATTATTTTTTTATTTTTAAACTTCTTAAAAGAAAACAACAGAATAAAATGACTCTCTAAAACTTCCGGGTTGTCTCCCTGGCAGCGCTTTCTTTAAAGCCATTAAGCTAGGCATAAAGTGCTCATGCAATGGATCCACCCGGATCCCTAGGTATATCAAAGCCAATTTTAATTAACAATGATTTGTATTTTAGTAGTGAGAACAAAGCAACATATATCATGCAATGACGAAGTCTAACTCTCTTCCTATGCATCGGCATGTCATAAAAGAACAATTCATGCACATCAAGTAAAGGCCAATGCATAGTATAAATAGTTTCTTGCAATTTTATCGTATTGGAAACATAGAGAGGTGGGGTTGTAGTTCCTCTCTCATAATAATTGCAAGTAGGAGCAGCAAGCACATGCATATTATATCCATCAAAATCATCATGTGTAGTAGTAAAATGCAACCCATCAATATAATCCTTAATAAGCACAAACTTCTACGATATAGTGTACACTACAAGAAATATGTCAACTTGTGACCTTCTGTCAGTGACCCTGGAAGAAATTGTCATAAATCTATGACCATTTGAGACCAATTGGTCATAAGCTGTTCGGGGGGCTCCAAACCCTAAACCATAACAACCATTTTGGTCAGAAAGGTCGTAATTTCCTTACACGAAATGGTCGTAAAGCAGACAGCGCTGGTCCGCTGCCTTATTTGTAGCTGATGACGACCAATATAGATGGTCATAGCCTTGCAAATTGTGGTGCATTGCTATGACTAGGCGCCACCTCATAAGTTTTGCCTATGTGTTATGTCCATGTGTCAATTTTTGCCTATGTGTCATGTTCATGTGTCAATTTTTGCCCTAGGTTGTGAAGCAGCCTACATTTCTGTCATTCCCAAAATTCCCAAAAAATTATCATAAATTCTTTGGATCATATCTTCCTCAAATATATCAAAAACCTTCTGTGCCTAGATCAAAAATAATTCAGAAATATTCATTTTCATTCTGTTCAGAACATCACTTTGTGAAAGAAGTGTTATTTATATTTTCTTGATCGCCCTCAAAAATTTTGGGCACTCTTTCCTATCCAAATCATTGCCTCATGACAAAATCCAGCTCCATTTGCCTAGTAAATCTTCCTCAGCAAATTTCCAAAGTTCTGTTCAGCTAGAAGCTTTGTGAAGGAAGTAGTAGCTAGGCATATCTTAATGAGTTGAATTTTTGCCACATATTCTATATGCCCAAATCATAGCTCTCCACAAAATTTGAGCCCCATCTAACAATCCATGTGAGCTCACCATCCAATCTTTGTTTCTGGTAATATTTTCAGTTTGTGAAGCAACTATATTTTATATTGCTTTTTAATTGCTGAAAATTTACCACGACATGACCATGCCCATAGAACCTCCCTCCAGCAAATTTTAGCTCATTTAATTTAGCCAATTGCCCTCAATATTTTTTCCCAATTTTCTGTCCAGTGGAGAGCATTGTGAAGGAAGTACCATTTTTATTTATCCAAATGGTATGAAATTTTTTACAGTGCCTTCATATGCCCAAATTATCATCCTCCTCAAAATTGCAGCTCAATTTAATCATCTATGTGAGCCCAGCTTCAATTTCTATTTTCTGTCCAGATTGACACATTGCAAAGCAAGTGCTATCTAGACCCCTCCTATTGCCGTCGACTTTTTGGGAACTCTTATATATCCAAATAATTGCCACATGCCAATATTCAGCTCCATTTGCCTAGTAAATCTTCCTCAGCAAATTTCCAAAGTTTCTATCCAGAGAGAAGCTTTGTGAAGGAAGTACTAGCTAGGTTTATCCAAATGATCTGAGATTTTTCCAAATCTTCCATATACTCAAATCATAACTCTCCACAAAATTTGAGCTCTATCCAGCAATCCATATGAGCTCATCATCCAATCTTTTATTCTGGTCATATTTTCAGTTTGTGAGGCAACTATATTTTATATTGCTTAATTATTTCTAAAACTTTACCAGGGCATGTTCCTACCTATATAACTTCCCTCCACAAAATTTGAGCTCATTTAATTTAGCCAATTTCTCTCAATAGTTTTCCCAAGTTTCTGTCCAGAGAAGAGCATTGTGAAGGAAGTACCACTTTGGCATGTCCAAATGGTATCAAATTTTTACAGTGCTTTTCTATGCCCAAATGACCATCCTCCACCAAATTTCAGCTCAATCCATTCATTCATTTGAGCCCAGCTTCAACATCTATATTTCTGTCTAGTGTGGTACTTTGCAAAGCAAGTGCCACCTAGGCTCCTCCATTTGAGCTGCAAATTTTCCAAGACAGTCTCCTTAGTAGATGATCATCCTCAGCCAAAACTAAGGCCCATTGGCCATGTGAATTTCCCCCACCGCTAATCAAACACTTGGCTGCTAATTCATGTTTGAGCTTAGTTCAGTCTCCTCGTGAGATTCTTTTGTTGTATTCTTCTTCCTAACACCTATCGGGGGAGTGCCCAACCCACCAGACATGCCTAGGCCGCCCAGAACGCGTGGCAACGCCACGGTCACGCGGTGACCACGCGGCTGGCATGCCAGTTTACGCGCTCTGGAGTTGGGGCCCTCGGCCACCGTCCAAACCAAGACGTCTCACCACCACACCATGTATCTCTGATTAAATAGATACTTATGTACCTAGAAATAATTTTTGGAAAAAGTAAAGAGCAAACTATAAGGCAGCTGCAGTTCAAATTTGACCCGCTTCCTCCTGAATCGGCGGAAAATTGTCTTTTTCGCGAGAGGTGGATCAAAAGCTTTTGACACGCAACCATTTGGTCAATTGTACATTAAATATGGCCTAATATTTTAGAAAATTGATATTGTCCAATTTTGAAACAAATATTTGCTAGGTTCTTCACAAAAAAAGCCATTTTGGGCACTCAAAAAATGGAAAATGAATTTTTCGTGCAAAGAAAATGAAAACTTCCTTAGGCAACATTGTTTGTCATTCCAAGATGCAAACTTGTGCAAAATATGATGTCATTTGAACAAACTATGCCATGAATGCTGCCATAGCATTGGCCATTTGCCTTGAAAGCCATGGATCTTCATACATGATAGCTCGTTTCTGAGAACACTTTTTTAAGTCATTTGCTGTAGTATAATTTTGTTATTTTTCCTGCAAACTAGGTCACATATAATGATGCAATGCGAAGATTTTCAATTTTTTGATTTTTTTTGAATTTCTTATGCCTGTTTCAAAATGCGGTCAAAATGACGGGCATGACCGTTCGTAGCTAGGGGTTGAATCTTGCAAAAAAATTGGAGTTTCTCTTATTAAATAGATACTTATGTACCTAGAAATGATTTTTGGAAAAAATAAAGAGCAAACTATGAGGCTGCTGTAGTTCAAATTTGACCCGCTTCCTACTGAATCGGCGGAAATTTGTTTTTTTCACGAGAGGTGGATCAAAAGCTCTTGACACCCAACCATTTGGTCAATTGTACATTAAATATGGCCTAATATTTTAGAAAATTGATTTGCTCCAATTTTGCAACAAATATTTGCTAGGTTCTTCACAAAAAAATCCATTTTGGGCACTCAAAAAATGGAAAATGAATTTTTCGTGCAAAGAAAGTGAAAACTTCCTTAGGCAACATTGTTTGTCATTCCAATATGCACCCCTGTGCACAATAAGAGATCATTTGAACAAACTATGCCATGAATGTTGCCATAACATTGGCCATTTGCCTTGGAAGCCATGGATCTTCATACATGATAGCTCGTTTCTGAGAACACTTTTTTAAGGCATTTGCCGTAGTCCAAGTTTGTTATTTTTCCTGGAAACTAGGTCACATATAATGACACAATGCGAAGGTTTTTAATTTTTTTGATTTTTTGTGAATTTCTTATGCCCGTTTCAAAATGCGGTCAAACTGACGGGCATGACCGTTCGTAGCTAGGGGTTGAATCTTGCAAAACTTTTGGAGTTTCTCTTATTAAATAGATACTTATGTACCTAGAAATGATTTTTGGAAAAAATAAAGAGCAAACTATGAGGCTGCTGTAGTTCAAATTTGACCCGCTTCCTACTGAATCGACGGAAATTTGTCTTTTTCACGAGAGGTGGATCAAAAGCTTTTGACACCCAACCATTTGGTCAAATGTACATTAAATATGACCTAATATTTTAGAAAATTGATTTGGTCCAATTTTGCAACAAATATTTGCTAGGTTCTTCACAAAAAAATCCATTTTGGGCACTCAAAAAATGAAAAATGAATTTTTCGTGCAAAGAAAGTGAAAACTTCCTTGGGCAACATTGTTTGTCATTCCAATATGCACCATTGTGCACAATAAGAGATCATTTGAACAAACTATGCCATGAATGTTGCCATAACATTCGCCATTTGCCTCGAAAGCCATGGATCTTCATACATGATAGCTCGTTTCTGAGAACACTTTTTTAAGGCATTTGCCGTAGTCCAAGTTTGTTATTTTTCCTGAAAACTAGGTCACATATAATGACACAATGCGAAGGTTTTCAATTTTTTTATTTTTTTTGAATTTCTTATGCCCGTTTCAAAATGCGGTCAAACTGACGGGCATGACCGTTCGTAGCTAGGGGTTGAATCTTGCAAAACTTTTGGAGTTTCTCTTATTAAATAGATACTTATGTACCTAGGAATGATTTTTGGAAAAAATAAAGAGCAAACTATGAGGCTGCTGTAGTTCAAATTTGACCCGCTTCCTACTGAATCGACGGAAATTTGTCTTTTTCACGAGAGGTGGATCAAAAGCTTTTGACACCCAACCATTTGGTCAATTGTACATTAAATATGACCTAATATTTTAGAAAATTGATTTGGTCCAATTTTGCAACAAATATTTGCTAGGTTCTTCACAAAAAAATCCATTTTGGGCACTCAAAAAATGAAAAATGAATTTTTCGTGCAAAGAAAGTGAAAACTTCCTTAGGCAACATTGTTTGTCATTCCAATATGCACCATTGTGCACAATAAGAGATCATTTGAACAAACTATGCCATGAATGTTGCCATAACATTCGCCATTTGCCTTGAAAGCCATGGATCTTCATACATGATAGCTCGTTTCTAAGAACACTTTTTTAAGGCATTTGCCGTAGTCCAAGTTTGTTATTTTTCCTGAAAACTAGGTCACATATAATGAAACAATGCAAAGGTTTTCATTTTTTTATTTTTTTTGAATTTCTTATGCCCGTTTCAACATGCGATCAAAATGACGGGCATGACCGTTCGTAGCTAGGGGTTAAATCTTGCAAAACTTTGGAGTTTCTCTTATTAAATAGATACTTATGTACCTAGAAATGATTTTGCAAAAAATAAAGAGCAAACTATGAGGTTGCTGTAGTTCAAATTTGACCCGCTTCCTACTGAATCGGCGAAAATTTGTCTTTTTCACGAGAGGTGGATCAAAAGCTTTTGACACCCAACCATTTGGTCAATTGTACATTAAATATGACCTAATATTTTAGAAAATTGATTTGGTCCAATTTTGCAACAAATATTTGCTAGGTTCTTCACAAAAAAATTCATTTTGGGCACTCAAAAAATGAAAAATGAATTTTTCGTGCAAAGAAAGTGAAAACTTCCTTAGGCAACATTGTTTGTCATTCCAATATGCACCATTGTGCACAATAAGAGATCATTTGAACAAACTATGCCATGAATGTTGCCATAACATTGGCCATTTGCCTCGAAAGCCATGGATCTTCATACATGATAGCTCGTTTCTGAGAACACTTTTTTAAGACATTTGCCGTAGTCCAAGTTTGTTATTTTTCCTGGAAACTAGGTCACATATAATGACACAATGTGAAGGTTTTCAATTTTTTTCATTTTTTTTTGAATTTCTTATGCCCGTTTCAAAATGCGGTCAAAATGACGGGCATGACCGTTCGTAGCTAGGGGTTGAATCTTGCAAAACTTTTGGAGTTTCTCTTATTAAATAGATACTTATGTACCTAGAAATGATTTTTGAAAAAAATAAAGATTAAACTATGAGGCTGCTATAGTTCAAATTTGACCCGCTCACTACTGAATCGGTGGAAATTTGTCTTTTTCACGAGAGGTGGATCAAAAGCTTTTGACACCCAACCATTTGATCAATTGTACATTAAATATGGCCTAATATTTTGGAAAATTGATTTGGTTCAATTTTGCAACAAATATTTGGTTGGTTTTCACCAAAAAAGTCCATTTCGGCTACTCAAAAAATGATTCTCTTTAAAAAAACTCGTTTCTGAGAACATTTTTTAAGATATTTGTATTATTCAAAGTTTGTTATTTTTACTGAAAAGCAGGTCACACTTGGTGACACAATGCAAAGGTTTTTCTTTTCTATTTATTTTTATAAATTTCCTAGGCCGTAAAATAGCTGACATGATTTAGCATCTTATTTTTAATCGATTACGACCAATTTGAATGGTCATAACGTCATCAAAGGGGGTACTGCGTTCTGATTGGTCCAAAAGCATCTCATGCGGATCATGGATTAAGCACCGTCGTATGCTCCGGATCCAACGACAGCCCACATCCCCTTGTCGCTCTCATCCCCCTCATCCCAACCACCCAAACCAATTTTTAGGTTTTCGTCAAGTCCCCATCGCAACGCATCTCCCAAACCCTAACCCTGCATCTCGTCCAGTCAACCCCCTCTCTTCTTCTCCCCCCGCCGCCGCCACCCATCTCGAGCCAGATTCGCCGCCACCCCAGTCCCTCCGTCTCACCGCTCGCCGCCACCCATCCCGAGCCAGATCCGCCGCCACCCCAGTCCCTCCGTCTCACTGCTCGCCGCCACCCATCTCGAGCCAGATCCGCCGCCACCCCGGTCCCTCCATCTCACCGCTCGCGGCCACCCATCCCGAGCCAGATCCGCCGCCACCCCAGTCCCTAGCTCCTCTCTCGATTTCGATCTCGACCCCAAGACAGCGCCGCACGTGAACCCTAGCGAGGCCCCTACAGTCCACCGTCGGGGACGAACAAGCCCGACCTCCCTCTACGCGGCATGGCTGCCTCCGCTGGTCGGCAGCCAGGCCCGCCCGTTCCCGCTCTGGCAACGCATCTGGACTCGCTCGTCCTCGACAACGATGTCACCGGGAGCTTCGGATCTGGTAACTTATTCTCTCTCTCTCTCTCTCTCTCTCTCTCTCTCTCTCTCTCTCTCTCTCTCTCGGTATCCCTCTCTCAGTTGCTCTCCCTCCCTGCAGAAGCCACCGGACGCAAGGTTGGAACCCGCGCCGGATCTGAAGGCCGGGCATGCTGCTCCCGGCTTCTTCCATGCCCCCCCAGCTACGACCCTCGCTAACCCGCGCTGGATCTGAAGGCCATCTCTGATGGAGGAGGTGGTGGACGGCAACGTGATCCCCTACTGCAGCATCGACGGCAAGAAGAAGAAGACCATCGGGGAGATGGGAGCAGGAGTTCCTCAGAGCCCTGCAGGTACGTACAACTGATTCACGTTCTTCATGTTTCCATCGATTACTCTATCCGTCTGACTTGTATCTCTCTCTGCTGCTCCTCAACATGCATTCTTGTGCAGTCGTTCTACTATGACCAGAAGGCCATCATGTCCAACGACGAGTTCGACAAGCTCAAAGAGGAGCTCATGTGGGAAGGCAGCAGCATGGTCATGCTAAGTACGAGCTTACTGAATCACCCTGCCAAACAGAATTTACAACTATTGTTTGATTGAATGTGTTGTCATGCAGCGTGGTCATGCTAAGTACGAGCAGTTTAAGTTGTGATTTCGCTTCCAATTAACTCTGCTGTGAATGTGTTATATATAATTGAATCTGAACAAAATTTATTCCTTCGATTCTGTTCATGTTTGCTCGGTGCAGATTAATTGATTGTGTCAACGTTGCCAAAGCTAGCATGTTATCATGACAATGCATTAAAATTAAGGGATATGAAATAACTCCCTCATGGAAATACAATTGTATGCACCTTAGCATGGAAATACATCAGATTTGGATGAAAGACAACATAAATGGCTGGTTGATCCTATTCAAATTATACCATGAACTTATTCTGCATGTATTCAACTAGATCAAGTACAAGTACATTAGTTCGTCATATCTACTATCAATGCACTGTCCAAGTCATGAATTTCTTGAACTGGTGCATGTATATATTTGGGTGCTTGTCAATTAGAAAATGTCTTCATCTAGTCTTGTCTCATCAGAAAATTTGTGATGCATATTTACTGAACATTTTTCTTCTCCTATGTTATTCAAGAAAATCTATATGATTTCTATTCTTGACATAAAAAGATGAGCTAAGTTACCTCTAGGTATATGCAGAATTGCAGATGCCATTTGCAAGTGAATGCTGATATATTTACTGAACATTTTTCTTCTCCTATGTTATTCAAGAAAATCTATATGATTTCTATTCTTGACATAAAAAGATGAACTAAGTTACCTCTAGGTATATGCAGAATTGCAGATGCCATTTGCAAGTGAATGCTGACATACCATGTTTGTACTACGTGCCAGTGTAGCTGTACTGATGCAAATACTACTTATGTACTTATGGAGTAGTAAATAACCTGTCATGTAATATATACTAATTGGTGGAACTATGTTCGAGCAGAGTATAAGATTGTATAGGGTGGCCCCTTATTGCTCATATTTCTCTGTTCCTGTCTCTGGTACAAAGCACATACACTGGTATTGTGTTTGAGTAGAGTAGGATTGTACAGGCGCAGCACCAAATTCGGGTTGTAAGCAGGGAGGAGTGGGAGCACTGGATGCTGCTACTTGTGAGGATCTGGCGTTTTTTTGTTTCCTGATATTTGTATGTTTCTGCAACCTAGCATGGGTCCCTGTATGCCAATTCTAAGACTTTTACTTTTGTTTATATTAGTACTGCTTGTACCGTACCCAGGACATGATCATATAGAGGAGCCACTTTTATCCTGCTTAGATTCTTGATTATATTTGAGTTGCAGTAATGATTGGGTCACTTCCTAACCTTAATTTGTTTGTCGTCGTGTTTGTTTGTGTGCATGTTCGAGTGGCTATTGCTGGTGTGCTGAAAGTTTCTTAGAGCTGGAGGAGTGGATGCATGCGGAGGTGGAGAGGACGAAAACCTCTTGAGAGTCGAAGAGGTCCAGGTCTGTGAAGAGTAATGTAACCAATGCTATGTGGAATGTGTATTTGAATTAGATTGGTGCAACATACTTGTTTTCCTTCAAAGTTTTCCTGAATATTATTCTTTTTATGTGCAATTTATCTTATAGTGACAATGTAGGTCAGTGTACTCAAGAAGATCAGAAGAAGCCTGGAGATGCGCACCACAGTTTTAGTTGATGTCTCCACCATGTTTTGGTGCTTGTGTACCTGTTTTTGATTGTATGTACACTTGTTGGACGTGCAGACGTGTATGTGCTGTTGTTAATATTTGATGGAATGATTTCAGGATTTAATCATTTAATTGAGAGAATTATTGGTTGTTTGCTGTTGAAATGTGTAGAATGGAAATCTGTGAATGAACAAGACCAAATGTTCTACTGGACCAAATAACATTTGGCCTCCCAAAAGGCCACATCCCAAACAATAGCGGACTGGAATATTGTGCATTTCTGAAAAACCAAAACAAAAAGGCTTAATTAAATGGACCGCAAAAGCGCCACGCCCCAGAAAATAAAAGGCCGAATTCTTGGGCCAGGCCCATGTAGCTAACCAAAATTAACAGGAAAATAATATATTAAATGGGCTGAATTATTGGGCTCGGCCCATATGGACAGTTGAACTAGACCGGGCTGATTCTAATCTACGACCAATTCATTTGGTCAAAATTTTGCCACGTCAGCTTGCCACG
The DNA here is from genome assembly GCA_039707655.1 of Elymus sibiricus. Classification (NCBI taxonomy): domain Eukaryota; kingdom Viridiplantae; phylum Streptophyta; class Magnoliopsida; order Poales; family Poaceae; genus Elymus; species Elymus sibiricus. The sequence continues at coordinate 471,404,856 of CM077666.1, forward strand.
TTGGATCTGACGTGGTGTGGGCAGGTTGCTAGCGACCAAAATAAAAGGTCGTAGAACCAACGACCTTTTATTTTGGTCGTAACTGTCTATGACCATTTCACAAGGAAGGTCGTTAAGTTTCATTAAAGACCCTCAGTTTTTGACCAATTGTTTTTGGTCACAAAAAGGTCACAAATGAAAAACAATGACCATTCAGGGACCAATTTGGAGGGTCGCAAGCTAGCATATTCTTTGTAGTGGTAGTTTGGAGAATTCAAAAAGATAATAGGACTATCATGTGTGGGTGCAATAGCAACAATTTCATGTTTAACATAAGGAACTATAGCAAGTTCATCTTCATAAGCATAATTCAAATTGGCATCATGGCCACAAGCATAGCAAGCATCAATTTCATCAAAAAGGGATATTTCAAACGAATCAAAGGGATCATAGCAATTATCATAGCATTCATCCTTCGATAAGCACGAAGGGAAATTAAACAATGTATGAGATAAAGAGTTACTCTCGTCAGAAGGTGTGCACGGGTGATCAATTCGCTCTTCCTCCTTTTGTTCTTCGCTCTCCTCCTCAATTTTTTCATCTATTGAGCTCACAGTGTCATCATTTTCTTCTTCCATAGGAGCCTGCAAAATATTAGTGTCTTCTTGGACAGCGGAGACTTTCTCAATAAATTCATCAATATCGGCATTGTATTTATAATTCTCATAGCAATATTTAAGTATAGCAAAATTTTCAGATCTGTAAACTGCATCATCACAATCTTCATACTTTTCAAACAAAGATTCAATTTCATAAGCACCCTTAAAAGCAACAAATTCTTCTATTCGTTCCACATCATAGTAATCATATATACCATTAGCATAAGAAGCCAAGGTTTCATTATCATTAAATTTACATGAAAATGGAAGGTGTGGAGCCTTCATCCTAGAGCAACAAGTATAATCATATCTCAAGCATAAATTCCAAGCATACCATTGCAAATAGTCAATTTGATCCCATAAGATTTTCCCTTTTTGAGACAAGCGATAATCCCTAAAGTATTCACGTTGATCCAACGTGTCTCCCATTATCAAGTTGAATGGGGTTTTCTTAGGATTATCAAAGTAGTGTTTAATGTTTTCCACGTAACGAGCATCGAGGGTTTTAGGAGGTTCCCCATCTCCATGAGTAGCAAGTACAACTCATTTTTTTGGTGTTTCCTGTTCCATATCCATAACTAAAGATATAAAACAACTTAGAACAGAAAATAAAATCTACTTAGTGATAAAGCAAACAAGCACACACGAGAATATCAACCCCACGCTATTGCTCCCCGGCAACGGCGCCAGAAAAAGGTCTTGATAACCCACAAGTATAGGGGATCAATTGTAGCTTTTTCGATAAATAAGAGTGTCAAACCCAACGAGGAGCTAAAGGTAGAATTAATATTCCCTTCAAGTTCTATCGACTACCGATACAACTCTACGCACGCTTAACGTTCGCTTTACCTAGAACAAGTATAAAACTATTTTGTAGGTGATAGGATAGGTTTGCAAGGATAAAACTAGATGTACTTAGCGAGAATAAAACTAGGAGTAATTTGCAAGATAATAAAAGTTAGTTGTTTAGTAGAAAGCTTTTGTAACACAAGAGAATGATTTGTCCATAGGCAATCGATAACTAGACCGGTAATCATTATTGCAATTTTATATGAGGGAGAGGCATGAGCTAACATACTTTCCGTACTTGGATCATATGCACTTATGATTGGAACTCTAGCAAGCATCCGCAACTACCAAAGATCATTAAGGTAAAACCCAACCATAGCATTAAGTATCAAGTCCCCTTTACTCCCATACGCAACAACCCCCTTACTCGGTTGTAAGCTTCTGTCACTCTAGCCGCCCACTATAAGAGAATTATGAACGTATTTCAAACCCTACAGCGGGGATCCCCCACATGTGCGCGGAACGGAAGGCACCATAGGACAGCACCAAAATAAAACGTACAACTCAAACCAATCACGATCATCAATCAACCCATAGGACAAAACGAATCTACTCAAACATCATAGGATGGCCACAAATCATTGGATAATAATATGTAGCATTAAGCACCATGTTTAAGTAGAGAATTACAGCGGGAAAAGAGAGGTTACACCGCTGCATAGAGGGAGAGAGAGTTGGTGTTGACGGCGGCGAAGTTGTTGGTGTAGATCGCCGTCACGATGGTTCCCCCGGCGGCGCTCCGGCGCCACCGGAAGAGAGGGGGAGAGAGCCCCCCTTCCTTCTTCTTATTGCTTGGCCTCCCTCCTAGATGGGAGGAGAGTTTCCCTTCTGGTCCATGGCTGCCATGGCGGCGGAGGGGCAGGAGCCCCTCCTAGATTGGATCTCTCTCTCTCTCTCTGTTTCTCTTCTGTTTCGCGTTCCTGTTTTCTGGCCCTTCACCATTTCTTAAATTTCCGGAGATCCGTAACTCCGATTGGGCTGAAATTTTAACACGATTTTCTTCCGGATACAATATTTCTTGCGGCGAAAGAAGGGGGTCAACCGACTTACGAGGTGCTCACGAGCCACCAGGGCGCGTTGCCCCCCCCCCCCAGGCGCGCCCTGGTGCCTCGTGGCCACCTCGGACACCGTCTTGCGTTGATTCTTATTTCCAAAAATCACATATATTCCAAAATAAATCTCCGTAAATTTTTATCGCGTTTGGACTTCGTTTGATATGGATATTCTGCGAAACAAAAAACATGCAACAAATAGGAACTGGCACTGGGCACTGGATCAATATGTTAGTCCCAAAAATAATATAAAATGTTGCCAAAAACATTTGAAAGTTGTAGAATATTGGCATGAAACAATCAAAAATTATAGATACGACGGAGACGTATCACCTATCAATCTATCCCCCTAGGGGCATGCGTAGTAGTACTTTGCTTCGAGGGCTAATAAACTTTCACAATAAGTATGTGAGTTCTTTATGACTAATGTGATTCCATGGATTAAACGCACTCTCACCTTTCCGCAATTTGCTGGCCTCTTCGGTACCGTGCATTGCCCTTTCTCACATCGAGAGTTGGTGCAAACTTCGCCGGTGCATCCAAACCCCGTGATATGATATGCTCTATCACACATAAGCCTCCTTATATCTTCCTCAAAACAACCACCATACCTACCTATCATGGCATTTCCATAGCCATTCCGAGATATATTGCCATGCAACTTCCACCGTTCCGTTTTTATGACACACATCATCATTGTCATATTGCTTTGCATGATCTTATAGCTGACATAGTATTTGTGGCTCAGCCACCGTTCATCATTTTTATAGATGTTACGCTAGCATCATTGCACATCCTGGTACACTACCAGAGGCATTCATATAGAGTCATATTTTTGTTCTAGTATCGAGTTGTAATATTGAGTTGTAAGTAAATAAAAGTGTGATGATCATCATTGTTAGAGCATTGTCCTAGTGAGGAAAGAATGGTGGAGACTAATGAGTCCTCAAAAAAGTGGGGATGAGGTCCATGAGACCGTTCTAAATATTAAAAAAAAAAGAGGCCAAAAAGAGCCCACGAAAAAAATGAGAGAAAAAGAGAGAAGGGGCAATGTTACTATCCTTTTTCCACACTTGTGCTTCAGAGTAGCACCATGGTTTTCATATAGAGAGTCTCCTATTTTGTCACAATCATATACTAGTGGGAATTTTTCATTATAGAACTTGGCTTGTATATTCCGATGACGAGCTTCCTCAAATGCCCGAGGTCTTCATGAGCAAGCAAGTTGGATGCACACCCACTTAGTTTTTCATTATTGAGCTTTCATACACTTATAGCTCTTAGTGCATCCGTTGCATGGCAATCCCTACTCCTCGCAGTGACATCAATTGATGGGCATCTCCATAGCCCATTGATTAGCCTCGTTGATATGAGACTATCTTCTTATTTTTAACTTCTCCTTATTAATCTCTACCACCATACTCTATTCCACCCATAGTGCTATATCCATGGCTTACGCTCATGTATTGCGTGGGGGTTGAAAAAGTTGAAGCGCGTTAAAAAGTATGAACCAATTGCTCGGCCTGTCATCGGGGTAGTGCATGATAAATATTTTGTGTTAAGAAGATGGAGCACGACAGGATTATATGATTTTGTAGGGATAACGTTCCTTAGCATTTTTATTTTGAAACACATGATTGTTTATTAGTATGCCTGAGTATTGATGTCTTTATATCAAACTATAGACTATTGCTTTGAATCATTCGGATCTTATTATTCATACCGTAAGAGAGATATTACATGATGAAACGTGATAGGTAGCATTCCACATCAAAAATTCTGTTTTTATCATTTACCTACTCGAGAACGAGCAGGAATTAAGCTTCGGGATGCTTGATACGTCTCCAACGTATCTATAATTTTTTATTGTTCCATGCTATTATAGTATCAATCTTGGATGTTTTATATGCAATTATATATCATTTTTTGGGACTAACCTATTAACCCAGTGCCCAGTGTCAGTTGTTGTTTTCTGCTTGTTTTTGCCTTTTCAGAAAATCATTATCAAAAAGTGTCCAAACGAGAAAAAAACATTGGATTAATTTTTTCTGGACCAGAAGAGACCTACGAAGCTTCGGGAGAAGACCAGAAGAGCCACGAGGAGGCGACAAGCCTGGAGGGCGCGCCCAGGGGGGTAGGGCGCGCCCCCCAGGCTTGCGGGCCCCTCGTAGCCCCTCCTGACCTAATTCCAGCGCAATAAATTCCCAAATATTCCCAATATACCAGGGAGACAGAAGAGAAAACCTTTCCGCCGCCGCAAGCCTATGTTCTTCCGCGATCCCATCTAGAGGCCTTTTCCGGTACTCTGTCGGAGGGGGAATCGATCACGGAGGGCATCTTCATCAACCTTGCTGCCCTTCCGATGATGTGTGACTAGTTTACCACAGACCTACGGGTCCATAGTTAGTAGCTAGGTGGCTTCTTCTCTCTTTTTGATCTTCAATACCATGTTCTCCTCAATGTTCTTGGAGTTCTAACCGATGTAATCTTCTTTTGCGGTGTGTTTGTTAGGATACGATGAATTGTGAGTTTATGATCAGATTATTCATGAGAAATATTTGAGTCTTCTCTGAACTCTTTTATGCATGATTATTATAGCTTTCTATTTCTCTCCGATCTATCGATTTGGTTTGGCCTACTAGATTGATTTATCTTGCAATGGGAGAGGTACTTTGTGATGGGTTCAATCTTGCGGTGCTCAATCCCAGTGACAGAAGAGGACATGACACGTATTTGTATTGTTGCCATTAAGGATAAAAAGATGGGGTTTAATCATATTGCTTGAGTTTACTTTGTCTACATCATGTCATCTTGCTTAAGGCGTTACTTTGTTTCATACTTAATACCCTAGATGCATGCTGGATAGCGGTCGATGGGTGGAGTAATAATAGTAGATGCAGGCAGGAGTCGGTCTACTTGTCTCGGACGTGATGCCTATATACATGATCATTGCCATGAATCTGTCATAATTATTTGCGTTTCTATCAATTGTCCAACAGTAATTTGTTTACCCATTGTATGCTATGTGTTCGAGAGAGAATCCTCTAGTGAAAACTATGGCCCCCGGGTCTACTTTATCATACATAAAAAAACTAAAAATACCTTGCTGCAATTTATTTACTTTTATTTTATTTAGTATTTTAGTTTATGTATTTATCACTATCAGAATTAATCCTTGAAAATAACCGCTAAGAGAATTGATAACTCTTTTATTTGCGTTGGGTGCAAGTGTTTGCTTTTGTGTGTGCAGGTGCGCTTAACGGAATTTTGCTTGGTTCTCCTACTGGATTGATAACCTTTGTTCTTAACTGAGGGAAATACTTATTTCTACTATACTGCATCATGCTATTCTCTTCGGAGAAATACCAACGCAGTCTCCAAGTAACACTTGGGTATGGAGTTGTCGCTATATTTGTTGTTCGCAACAAGTTGTAGACCGGCATGCTGCTGGCTGTCCAGCTCTGTCCTCGAGGTTACTTACCTATGCGCTCACGTGCCTAATGGCCATTAGGGTTTGTCGCGAAATGCATATTTGTTTTCTTTTTGCTCGGCATTTTCTTCTTCTCTTTGTGTACATTCCACGATTTACCACTGTTAGATCTACATAAGTACTCCAGCTCGGTTTGGCATGACAGTAGCTATGAATCAACGACTAACTAATACTCCCTCCATCCCATAATGTAAGACATAGGAGTACGTAAAAAGAGCCTGCGTATTTTATCGATCATCAACTAACCTCGTTCTCATTCCGAGACGAAAGTCACCTTCCGCTCCCGAGCTCATTTGAGCTCGGGTGAACAGTAAATTCTGAAAAAAAAAAAACATTCGAAAAATTCTGAACTTTTTGGGTGCAAACTTTGACAAATGTTCTCAGTGCTCGTAAATTTTCACGTCAAAATAACATTCGTGCAAGTCGTGGCAAAAAAAACAAAAACAGGACTCCAAAATGCTTTTGAAAATACAGTAGCATTTTTGGAGTGTCGGTTTTTTTTTTTACCACGACTTCTACAAATGTTATTTCGGGATGAAAATTTGCAAGATCTGAGAATTTTTGTTATGAGCCAACAGATTAAATGATGTCCCCAAAACATCACAAGCTCTAGATGTTCCAGATGAACACTCAGCAGCAGCAGCTTCATCACGTCTAGCGTTCACCGACGGTATAAGGCTTGCCGTCGATCTGCAAAAACAGTTATATATATCAACATACGATCCACTTTTGAAGCTAGTTAAGAGTACCTTAACAGGCAACTCACCGTATTTCGCCATCCATGTCGATGAACTCCATAGCTCCAGGAGTGAATATTGCTTGGTCAGATCTGTGCTTATGACGTCTTGAAAACCTACATGCATCCCCACGACGTGCTGGCCTGTGCATAGCATTAAGTTTGGCATTGTGTACCGCCCCTTTTTTGTCGCCCCGGTGGAAAGTAGATTTTTTTTTGAAACTATGATGATTTTTATAGCAAATTCGGAAACTATACACCCTAAAGCAGAAAAATCAAAACTATGACCCCGTCGGCCGCGTGTTGGCCGAAGAGGGCCTTTTTGGCCAACCATTGGCCGAAGAGTGCTCTTTGGTCAACCGTTGGCCGAAGAGTCCCCAGTTGGGCCAAAAATAGTAACTTCAGCCAACTGTTGGCCGAAGAGTGGTCTTTGGTCAACCGTTGGCCGAAGATGCATGCTCTTTGGTCAACCGTTGGCCGAAGAGTAGTCTTTGGTCAACCGTTGGCCGAAGATGAAAAAAGTTACTTTCCCGCTACATTTTTCCCTCCATTTTCTTTCCCGCCGTTATTTCCCTCCATTTTCTCCCGCCATTTTGTTTTCCTCCATACTATCTTCGGTTAATAGTTGGCCGAAGAGTTTTTTTATATATAAAAGTGAGTTATTTCTTCCTCGTCCTCCCCTTCGTCCTCGACGGCCTCGACCACGTCCGCCTCTTGCTCCTGTTGTCGCACTCGTCGATGTGGAAGCACCGTCTTTCTTCAGGTCGGGACAATATTTCATCCTATGCCCATAAGCCGCGCATAGCAAACATTGTCTGGTTGCTCCACCAGCTTCAGATTGGTCCATATCATTTTGGATGCGACAGACCTTACGTCTACCCCTACTTGTTCGCCGAAGATCTGGATCCGGGATGTATACTCTCTCACCATCGTTTACCTTGTTGAAATTGCCGACGACTCTAAACCCTGTCATCTCACCGGTCCATGTGTTGAGAACTGCCTCTTTTGAATAGTATGGGGACATGAAGGAGATGGCGTCCAACTCAATCTGGCCACGGGCAGCCAACACATGTGAGCAAGGCAGGTGCAACAACTTCGGTTTGTTGCATGTACACTCACACGTTGGATAAAATTCCGTTCCAATTGTTACCTCGTGCGTATTCACCTCATTTGCAGAACCAAAACCATCGGTAGGTAGCTGAACCTCATACCTCCTTTCCTGATTACCTATGAGTCTGACAGTGTGCTTCTTTGCTTTCTCTATCTTCTTTGCCATGTACTCCATGACACGGCTACAATAAAGTGTGTTGGGATTATTTGCAATATGCTTCTTTGCTAACTCGTGCCTTTCTCTGAAATATCTCAAAGTGCCATGGAATACAGCCTCCACAATAGCTGTGAGTGGCAATGCTCTATTCCCTCTGAGTACAAAGTTATACACCTCTGCAAGGTTGGTTGTCATGTGGCCATACCTAGCTCCATGGGTGTCATGCATCAAAGACCAATTCATGGGAGGCTCTTTCTCTATCCACTGAGTAAAACTCTTTATTGCCCTCCCCTTCTTTCTCTTGGTATTAGGAGGGTCAATTGCTGGCAAGTCACAAAGACCTACTGGCTCCTCTAGCTCCGCCATGAGTGTTGCTAATTTAGCCTCATCTTCTTCCATTTTCTTCCTGGCACCGACCTGCTTCTTAGTAAACTCATCAAGTTTTGACCAAATAAAATGGTATTTATGTTGCTGGTTCTGCTTGCATAATTTTTTGAACAAGTTCATCAACCGCTTGTTCTTGAACTGTGAGAAAAAATTAGCCCCAAGATGGCGCATGCACCACCGGCTCTGCAAGTCCTTCCAAGGTGTTCGTTCGTCTTCTGTTGGATTCCTTAGTGTCTTCACGGCCTTCAATATACCAGCATGTCTGTCATGAATGACACACACGTTTGGTCAGTCCTTCACGATGGCAATTTTCACTTGCCGGAAGAACCATACCCAGCTCGGAAAGTTCTCACCCTCCACAAATGCCATGGCAAGTGCGATGATTTGATTGTTCCTGTCCACACCAATAGCAGTCAGGATTTGCCCTTTGTATTGACCAGTCAGGAATGTACCATCCACAAACATCACAGGAGGACAATGCCGGAAAGCTTCGATCCACATAGCGAAAGAGAAGAATACTCACTTCAAAACCTTGAAATCTGGTATACTCGCCAATCTCGTGTGTTGTACGTTAACATAAGTGCCGGGATTCCTCTCCTTCAGTATGTCAAGGAGACGGACAACATTATCATATGAGTTGAAGAACCCAACCTTTCCTCAATAGCCTTCTGCTTAGCCCTCCAAGCCTTCCCATAAGGAATGTCATAATTCCATCTGACCTTCACTGCTGTCTGGATGTGTTTTGCTTCCATATCTTTCTTCTGCACTATCTCAGTATACTTGAGTTGTGCAATGAGAGTTGAAGTCGGGTTTGGATGATTCACCAGAAGGTTTTTTCTCACACAATTATGTGGGACGACATCGGTCACAACCCAGTGGATGTTATACTTCGGCACGTGCCCGTGCACCTTCCCAGGACAACCTGTTTCAACACATTTCACGGTATAGTTTGTTGGACTTGAAATGTGTGTCCGAAAAACCCTCTGCGTGGACATAGCCCACTTGATCACCGCATACTTCATTTTTTTCTTTGTATCAAACATAGCCCCTATCTGGACTTGGTTCAGATTATACTGCCATGGAGCCTCATGGCCATCGTTGACCGTAAGGCCGGTGGATATGTCCTGATCCCATGCAGAAGGAATCGGTACCTCCACTTCATCCTCAGAATTTTCAGAATCCAGATCCTCCGCCAATCCATCCTCGTCCTCTTCCTCCATCACCCTCAGCATTTCCTCCTCTTCCTCATCCCCATCAGAATCTAGATCCTCCGCCAATATTATCGACTGACTACTCTGTCCAGTATCATGACCACACACATTGTGTGGCACGTAGTCTGACTCTTTCTCAGGTTGGCTACCATCCACATCCAGTGGCTGTGACCCGGATAAACAAATCTCGTTAGCCACTTCACTGCCCTGGCCGGGTTCATACCCCACGTGGAGTTGTATGGTATTCTCCTCCTTCGCCACAGGTTGCACTAGGGCATATGGGTGGATTCTTCGGTCTCGGCAACGACTTAACAGCGTCAACCAATGTTGGCTCCTATCTATCGGCATCAACTCCCACTTGACAATTTTACAGGATTTGGTTCACAATGCATGAATACTGACGGAACATACTTCAGGATCCAGCCCAAAACTAGTAGTCAACCAGTACTTCAACTGTCTAATGTCCAGTCTGTCCGGGTCTGCAAGTGTCATGACGCCATTTTTATACTCGCTCAGATCAACCCCAAACTCATTGTATCGAACATTACCAGGACCATAGTAAACAGTCAAATTTACTGATTCAGACATTTTCACCTGTCAGACATTTTCATCTTCTCATTAATCACAACGAAAAATATTATTACCCTCTACACTAACTATCCGCTAAAATGCCAGCACAGACAAATTTACTCATTCAGACATTTTCACCTGTTAGACATTTCCATCTTCTCAATAATCACGATGAACAAAATTATTACCCACTACACTAACTAACCGCTAAAATGCCGGCACACACAAATTTACTGATTCAGCCATTTTCACCTGTCAGACATTTCCATCTTCTCATTAATCACGAAGAACAAAAATATTACCCGCTACACTAACTAACCGCTAAAATGCCAGCACAGACAAATTAACACTCGAAGAACGCAATATGACTTATCTACACTAACTAAACTCTACAACTCATAGAAAAAAATATGACGACATGGTTATACCTTCGACGCGTGTGTCCCCTTCTTCTTGCTCCTCTCTTCAACTCAGCGGCACCGGCCACCTCGCGGAGTACTTGCACCACCGGCTCCTCTCCTCACCACCACCCCCTCCCCAGCCGCACCTCCTCCTCACCACCACCTCCTCCCCAGCCGCACCTCCTCCACCCCACCATGGCTACTCACTTATACGCACAAAAAACTATCCCATACGAAAAAAAATTACCGTACGACGCTGGAGATTGCTAAGATCTATTGTTTCTGTGGCTTGGATGTAAAAATGGATGGAGAAGGGAGGAGATCGGCATGGGGTGGCGCAGCAACAGAGAGGAACAAGAGAGAGGAAGAACAGGCGAGCGAGAGAGGAAGAAGAGGCTTCGGCTGGCCTTATCCCCGACCTCTTAGGTCACGGGTTGGCCGAAGAGCCTTTTCGGCCGCGCGTTGGCCGAACACGCTGACTTCGGTCGGCAGCCCACCGACAAGCCCTCTTCGGCCCAGCTCGCGCTCTTTTCGGCCAACGGGAGGCCGACAAGCCCTCTTCGGCTTACTGCTGGCCGAAAAGGCCCTCTTCGGCCTTATAGAGGCCGACGGGGTCATACTACTGATTTTTTTGAAATAGATCATATAGTTTCCAAATTTGCTATAAAAATATGATAGTTTCAAAAAAAATGTCCAATCCATCTAGTTCCGGGCACTAGAAAGACCAGCTCACCCGGACCAGGTCCTTTTAACACGCGAACATACACAAATATGGATGCTCTGTCTTGGACCGGTATCGTACGAAAAGCGAACCAAATACTACTAGTACTAGCTTTTCCCGAAATAGCGTGATACAGGCTGGCACATGCAGTACCCATCTCCACGCGTGCACTGTAAGTGCGTTTTACCAGGAAGGACTCTACTTGAGTCCTATTCGGCCATAAGGGGAAAAACTGGAAACCAACTAGATTTCAGCTCCCCCCTTTTGATTCGGCCGGCCCATGTGGGGGGCTGCCTTGGCCCCCAAAGCAGGTGCCCCCCACCAATTCTAGAAGCTTCCAAAGTTCTAAAATATTCCAGAATATTCTGGAACCTTCCGAAACTTTCTGGCACCTTCCAATATATGTTCGAAACCATTCTGTACACACCCAAGACCATTCCGGACACTTCCAGAACCATCCGGGACTCCCCGGAACCATTCCGAGACCCTCCGAGGCATTCTCGGAACCCTTCTATCTCATCTTCATAAACAATTTGCTTCCTAAATGTCATTGTACCATTAAGTGTGTGACCCTATGGGTTCGGGCGTACATGGACATGTCCGGAACACCTTCAGATACAATAACCGACATTGGACTCTTGATAGCCAGAACGATTCCCATGCACCCACGAAGATCTTTATCGTGTGAACCACACGTATTATGTCCGTTAACATTTCCCATTGCTTCTCGATACTTTACATAACCCGAGGCAAAATTGTTATGTTATCCTCGTTACCCGGCATGTACTCTTTACTCGTTTCGTATTATCGATGTCACTTGTGACTAACATCTTAGTCACGGTGTCCGGCCAGACGATGATGGACATCATAATACCGAGAGGGACCAGAGTGTATCTCTCCATCGTCGGAGTAGCAATTCCCAATATTGTGATATCTAGAACATCGGCATACTTTCTGGTGAACACGTAATCCACTTTTAAAGTTACCTAGTTACGGAAAACGTTTGGTGTCATCGTGCAAACCATCCGGTATCCATGTCTATGATATTCTCATGGTCAAAAGAAACAAGCAAACGGTAATACTAAATACATTGAGAAAATACTGACAACATATTGACGATGTGTTTCGCGGTATATCAACGGGGTCTATCCAACAACATTGTTCAACCTAACAATATTGTTCTCTCATATTATCGGCAACCTCGTAACACTTTATTATTGCCCATGATCAGGAAAACATGATCATCAATAATATGTGAGCTAGTCTTAGAGGCGAGACTAGGGATCTCATTTGGTGTTTATTATTCCACACATGTGATTAGGTTTTCCTCCGAATCTCACATTCGAGAACTAAAACAATTGTAGCATAGAATACAAACTTAATCATGATAATGGAAATATAAGTAATAACACATTTATTATTGCCTCTAGGGCATATTTCCAACAAGAACAACCCGCCCAAGAACAATAACAAGCCCAAGAGTGACGGCAGCTCCGAGTTAGTCGCCACCACTAGCAGCAATGGTTAGCGCGGTTTCGAGAACCAACGCCAGCAAGGGACCTTCGATCAGGTCCTGGAACAGCCATGCCGATTCCACAGCTCGCCCACCAGGCCCTCTACCCATATGACCAAGGGTTGCATCTTCATCAAAGAGCTCAAGGGGTCCAAGTCGCCAGAGAATGACAAATGACCCAAAAAGGGAGACGAGGATTTCCCTGAAGAAAAAGATAGCTTCCACATCTTCACCAGTATCAGGCTGAAGGAGGAGAAGCGCATAGCGCGTGCCATTAATGCCACTGCTCTGGCTGTCCCACAGTGGGTTAACTGATCTGAGCAGGAAATTAAGTGGACTCGGGATGATCACCCGGCGAAAATCGACGAGCCGGGGCGGTTCGCACTGGTAGTTGCTCCCCAGGTCAACGGTTACAAGCTATCCAAGATGTGGATGGACGGAGGTAGCAACATCAACATCCTGTACTCAGAGATCTACAGGCACATGAAGTTCTCCGAGTCGTGACTCCAGCTTTTAAAAACCACTTTCCACGGCATCGTGCCGGGGAAGTCAGCCCAATCACGAGGCCAGAACGCCCTTGAGGTTGTTTTCGACACCAAGGCCAACTTCGGTGAAGACTGCGCTACCCTTCTCACACTCAGCGGCCTTCTTTAGGTCACTGACTATGGTGATAACACCCTTGGGACCAGGCATCTTCATCTTCATGTAGGTGTAGCAGGGCCAAGCCATGAATTTGGCGAACGCGGGTCACCCAAAGATGGCGTGAAAAGGGCTTTTGAAGTTGACTACCTAGAAGTGGAGCGTCTTCAGGTGATCTTCTAGGGTCCAGGAAATTGTCTGCTCAAACCAGTTAAGCCACTGCGGGACAGCCGTCATGGTAGCGTTAATGGCGTGCTCAATGCGCTTCTCTTCTTTCCTCGACTCGATGCTAGTGAAGATATGAAAACTGCCCTCGGTCACCGAGCACTCCTTTTTTTGTCTTTATCACCTTTGTCGTCCTTGTACGACTGATCACCGCTCCTCCCCCTGAGGAAGTCGCAAACTTTGTTCGTGTGGGTGGACGGCCTGTCGGACGTGCTGTGAAACCTGTAGGGCTGGTCCATGACCATCTCCCAAGTGTACTTGCCCTTGCCAACTTGCCCACGCTAGTTCTTGAAGCCGCGCTGGTCATTATGGCTTGTGGCGGCAACTAAGTTAGAGCCGCCTTCGTCGTGTTTGCGCTTGCTGTTGTTCTTGGGCGGGTTATTACTCTTGGGCGGGTTACTGTTTTTGGGACCCTTCCCATTTTTCTCCTTGGAGCTGCCCTCTTCATCCAACTCATCCTTGGTCTAGTCAGACTCAGCATACTTGATAACTATCGTCATTAGAACCCCCACGAATTTAGGCTTGGCTCTGTACATATTTTTCTTGAGGGGCTCGTACTTGCAATTTTGCCGGAAAGAGTAGATTTCCTACTCCTCTCTGAACTCCTCGGACGAATTGAATAACTCGGCCCAACGTTGGAGATAACGTCGAGTCGACTCTTTTTCTCGCTGGACACATCGCTTGATGTCCTGCATAGTGGAGGGACGTTTGTACGTTCCCTCGAAGTTCTTGATGAACACATTCCTCATGTCTTCCCATGAGTTAATGCTCCTAGCCGGCAAACTTTGGATCCATGTGCGCGCGGTACCCTCTAGCATAAGGGGAATGTAGCGCGTGGCTATCAAGTCGTTGACCTTCTGGATGCCCATGGCCATCAGATTGTCTTCGAGCCACGTCCTTGGATTCACCTTGCCGTTGTCGGATTTGATCTCGCGCGGAGGCTTGAACTTCTCCGGGAATCTTTTCACGGGGATCTGCGAGCCGAAACACTTTGGTCCGATCTGGTTCCCACCGGCCCCCGAAGATCGAGCCTCGTCGCGACGGCCATTGAGCCGGTCACGTAAGTCGTCGATGGGCGCCGTGTTACGTCTCGCGCGGTTTGTCTCGAGTTGCTGCCGCAAGTCGGTAACCTCACCGGCTCGCGTTGGATGTCCCTGTTCTCTGTGGTGGTCGTCTCGGCGACTTGCATTACTCGAGACGGTTGGTTGGTCGCGGTCTCTGTGTCGCTCTGTGCGACCTGCGTTTTGCCTCACATCATGGGCTGGAGCGTGCTTGCTTCCCTTACCATGACGTGGCTATGACGAACCATCGTGGTGGCTCGCCTCTATTGTCGCCCGGCTCCGGATCTGATGTGAGTACAACCTATTGGTCGGTTGGGGGTAGTTCTCTTGCAGCACAACAGTGCTACTTGTAGCTTGCGTTGGTATTTCCCCGAAGAGGAAGGGATGATGCAGTACAGTAGAGATAAGTATTTCCCTCAGTTATGAAATCAAGGTTATCAATCCAGTAGAAAAATCACGCAACAACTCGTTAGCAGCACCTGCATACAAAACAACAAATCCTCCGTGATCGATTCCCCCTCCGGCGGAGCACCGGAAAAGGCCTCCAGATGGGATCTCTCGAGAACAGGAACTTGCGGCGGCGGAAAAAGTATTTCGTGGACTCCCCTGTTGGTTTCCCGATTTTAGAGAATTTATAGAGGTGGAATTAGGTCAAAAGGAGCTGAGGTGGGCCCACGAGGCACCAGGGCGCGCCCTGGTGGCTCGTGGCCACCTCCTCTGGCTTCTGGTCCTCTCCCGAAGCTTCTAGTGTCTCTTATGTCTAGAAAAAAAATCTCCAAAAAGTTTCGTGGCATTTGGACTTCGTTTGGTACTGATATTCTGGAAAACCAAAAACAGGCAAAAAAACAGCAACTGGCACTGGGCACTAAGTTAATAGGTTAGTCCCAAAAAATGATATATAATTACTGTAAATGATATATAAAACATCCAAGATTGATACTATAATAGCATGGAACAATCAAAAATTATAGATACGTTGGAGACGTATCAAGCATCCCCAAGATTAATTCCTGCTCGTCCTCGAGTAGGTAAATGATAAAAACAGAATTTTTGATGTGGAAAGCTACCTATCATATTCATCATATACTCTTTTCTTTTATAGCATGGACACTTGGACTTAAATGATTCAAAGCAATAGTCTATAATTTGACATGAAGATATAAATACTCAAGCATACTAACAAGCAACCATGTCTTTCAAAATATCAATGCTAAAGAAAGTTATCCCTAGCCCATTATGCTCAATCATTGATCCATTCATGAAACACACTCAAATATGAGCTACACACAATGCACAAGTATGACAATAGTGCTCTCTAGTTGGTGCTTTATAAGAGAAGATGGAGACTCAAATTAAAATTAAAAATTGCATAAAAGTAAATAGATAGGCCCTTCACAGAGGGAAGCATGGATTTGCAGAGGTGCCAGAGCTCAAATCTTAAATTAGAGAGATAAAATTATTTTGAGAGCCATGCTTTTCCTGTCAACGAAAACGACCGAGAATTCCCAATATTTTCCATGCTAGACACATCATGGGCGGTTCTCAAACAGAAAGTAAAGTTTATTTCCTTTCCACCATTCTTTCACAATCCATGGCTAGCCTTATCCACGGGTGCCCTCCATACCAACACTTTTCAAGGAATTTTGTTATTATTAATTTTGATTCATTGTGGGACTGGGCATCCCTATTACCTGCCACTCTCTCGTGCAATGACAAGTGAATAAACATTCATCGTGAGAATAACACACCTAGCATGGAAAATATTGGCCACCCCCTGCCGCTTCATGAGCGGTACGGGCACACAAAACGGAAAAATTATTTTGAAAAATTAGAGTTGGCACATGCAAATTTACTTGGAACGGCATGGAAATACCGCATATAGGTAGGTATGGTGGACTCAATTGGCACAACTTGGGTTTAAGAAGTTTGATGCACAAGCAGTATTCCCGCTTAGTACAAGTGAAGGCTAGCAAATAGATTGAGAAGCAACCAACCAAAAAACGAAAATGGTCATAAACATGCATTGAACATAACTAACACCGAATAATGCACCATAAGTAGGATATAATTTCGTTGCATAACTATTGACTTTACGTGCATGCATAGGGAATCACAAACCTTAAGACCAATATTCTTACTAAATCACAATTACTCACTAACATGACTCATATATTATCATCTCCATATCGCAAAACTATTGCAAGGAATCAAACTTATCATATCCAATGATCTATATGAAAGTTTTTATTATATCCCTCTCGAATATTCATTACTTTGGGACCAAATTCATATCTTATGCAAATTACAATTACTATTATCAACTCTCAAAAAGATTTAAGTGCAGCATGAGAGTGCAAATATTTTTTCAAAATTTCATCTTAACAACTCTCAAAATAATTTAAGTGAAGAACGAGAGTTAAAATATTTTTTCAAAATATAGCCACCGCCGTGCGCAAAAAGATTTTAGTGAAGCACTAGAGCAACTGCCTAGCTCAAAAAAAATTAAGTGAAGCACATAGAGTATTCTAACAAATCATGATAAACGTGTGGCTCTCTCAAATAGGTGTGTCCAGCAAGGATGATTGTGACAAACTAAAAAGCAAGCAAAACAAAGACTCATATAATACACGATGCTCCAAGCAGAACACATATCA
The DNA here is from genome assembly GCA_039707655.1 of Elymus sibiricus. Taxonomy (NCBI): domain Eukaryota; kingdom Viridiplantae; phylum Streptophyta; class Magnoliopsida; order Poales; family Poaceae; genus Elymus; species Elymus sibiricus. The sequence continues at coordinate 471,422,270 of CM077666.1, forward strand.
TGTGACGAAAAAAAATATAGCTCCAAGTAAAATTACCGATGGTTGGTAGAAGAAAGAGGGGATGCCTTCCGGAGCATCCCCAAGCTTAGACGCTTGAGTCTTCCTTGAATATTACCTTGGGGTGCCTTGGGCATACCCAAGCTTAGGCTCTTGCCACTCCTTATTCCTTCATCCATCATGATCTCACCCAAAACTTGAAAACTTCAATCACACAAAAAACTCAACAAAACCTTCGTGAGATCCGTTAGTATAACAAATAAATCACTAATTTAGATACTGTTGCAAACCCATTCATATTTTATTTTTGCATTATACCTACTGTATTCTAACTTCTCCATGGCTTATACCCCCCGATACAATCCATAGTTCCATCAAAACAAGCAAAACAATGCATCAAAAACAGAATAGTCTGTAGCAATCTATTTAAAATCCATACCTCTGTAACTCCAAAAATTCGGAAACATTAGGACAACGTGGGCAATTCATATACCAATACTATGTAAAAATTTCAGATTTTTCTGACGTTCCAGTACAGAACTAAAAATTCAGTACTGGACGCAAAACTTTCTGTTTTCCAAACAGCATCAATTATACTATCTTCCAAATCATCCCAAAGGCTTTACTTGGCACAAACATTAATTAAAACATAAAAACACACTCATAACAGTAGCATAATTATGTAAACACACGAAAACAGAAACAAAAAACGAGAATTTATTTTATTCATTGGATTGCCTCCCAACAAGCGCTATTGTTTTATGCCCCTAGCTAGGCATAATGCATAGTTTTAAGTATTATCATCCTTAGTTTTAGTAATCTTTATAGGAGTTTTCTCAAACCCAGGAGGCTCTTTACGCTTCCCATTATTCTCAGAAAATGAGGCAAGTTTAATGTCTAGAATATCTAATCGCTTATTGCATAGAGTAATCAAAGTGTTCATGCGATTGAGGTTTCCACTAATATTTTTAAGAGGTTCGTTAGACTTTTGCAACTCAACCAAATTTTTCTGCATGTCGCCTAATTTGTCTAATATTTGAGCCCCCTCTTGAGTAAAAGCAAAACCCTTTTGTGGTGGTGGAATCCCCAATATACCCTCTATTATTTCATAAGCAGTATTGGCCTCACTCTCAATAAAGTTCCCTTTTGCTGCAAAGTCCAAAAATTGTCTATGATGCATGGTTAAACCTATATAAAAATTGCGAAGCAAAATTTTTAAATCCCCTTTTATAGAGCTAACACGGTAGGATTCCATTAACCTATACCAAGCATCCTTAAGATTTTCTCCTTGTTTTTGTTTGAAGTAAAGCACTTCAAAATCCGGTGACAAAGGAGGGATAGTTATGCTAGTCATGATGACAAGGTGAACAAATCAAACAAAAGGGCAAACAGAAAATATTTTTGTATTTTTGTAAAAAAATTAAGAAGTGGGGGAGATGAAAACGAGAGGCAAAGGCAAATAAAATAAATGCAAGGAGATGAAGTTTTATGCGTAGGTACTTGATAGATGTTGATGATGTCTCCCCGGCAACGGCGCCAGAAATTCTTCCTGCTACTTGTAGCTTGCGTTGGTATTTCCCAGAAGAGGAAGGGATGATGCAGTACAGTAGAGATAAGTATTTCCCTCAGTTATGAAACCAAGGTTATCAATCCAGTAGGAGAATCAAGCAACAACTCGTTAGAAGCACCTGCACACAAAACAACAAATCCTTGCACCCAACGCAAACAAGGGGTTGTCAATCCCTTGGCGGTTAATTGCAATATTAAATTGTATGGTGATAGATAGATAGATCAAACTAAAATATAAAATAAAATAAAGAAATAAAAGGTGCAGCAAGGTATTTTTGGGATTTGTAATATATGATAAAATAGATTAGATGATAAAATAGACCCGGGGGGCATAGGTTTCACTAGAGGCTTCTCTCTTGAAAATAGCATACGGTGGGTAAACAAATTACTGTTGGGCAATTGATAGAAAAGAAAATAATCATGACGATATCCAAGGCAATGATCATGTATATAGGCATCACATCTGAGACAAGTAGACCGACTCCTGCCTGCATCTACTACTATTACTCCACCCATCGACCGCTATCCAGCATGCATCTAGAGTATTAAGTTCATAAAGAACGGAGTAACGCCTTAAGCAAGATGACATGATGTAGACAAAGTAAACTTGCGCTTGAATAAACCCCATCTTTTTACCCTTAATAGCAATGATACATACGTGTCATGTCCCTTTCTGTCACTGGGATTGAGCACCGCAAGATCGAACCCATTACAATGATGGAAATATGCCCTAGAGGCAATAATAAAGTTGTTATTATTTTATATTTCCTTGTTCATGATAAAGGTTTATTATTCATGCTAGAATTGTATTGACCGGAAACTTAAATACATGTGTGAATACATAAACAAATACCGTGTCCCTAGTGAGCCTCTACTAGACTAGCTCGTTGATCAAAGATGGTTAAGGTTTCCTAACCATAGACATGAGTTGTCATTTGATAACGGGATCACATCATTGGGAGAATGATGTGATGGACAAGACCCATCCGTTAGCTTAGCATATGATCGTTCTGTTTATTACTACTGCTTTCTTGAATGTCAAATACATGTTCCTCAGACCATGAGATCATGAAACTCCCGGATACCGGAGGAATACCTTGTGTGCTATCAAACGTCACAACGTAATTGGGTGATCATAAAGATGCTCTACAGGTATCTCCGAAGGTGTCAGTTGAGTTGGCATGGATCGAGACTGGGATTTGTCACTCCGTGTTTCGGAAAGGTATCTCTGGGCCCTCTCGGTAATGCACATCATAAGAAGCTTGCAAGCAAAGTGACTAAGGAGTTAGTTACGGGATGATGTATTACGGAACGAGTAAAGAGACTTGCCGGTAACAAGATTGAACTAGGTATGGAGATACCGACGATCGAATCTCGGGCAAGTAACATACCGACGGACAAAGGGAATTACGTATGTTGTCATTGCGGTTCGACCGATAAGATCTTCGTGGAATATGTAGGAACCAATATGAGCATCTAGGTTCCGCTATTGGTTATTGACCGGAGAGGCGTCTCAGTCATGTCTACATCATTCCCGAACCCGTAGGGTCCGCACGCTTAACGTTCGTTGACGATATAGTGTTATATGAGTTATGTGAATTGGTAACCGAATATTGTTCGGAGTCCCGGATGAGATTCCGGACGTCACGAGGAGTCTCGGAATGGTCGAGAGGTAAAGATTTATATATGGGAAGTCATATTTTGGGTTCCGGAAAAAGGTGCAGTTTTTTCGGTATTGTACCGGGAAGCTTCCAGAAGGTTCCGGAGGAGTCCGGAAGTCCACAAGTGGGTCCACCACGTCCCAAGGGCTGGCATGGGCTAAGGGGAGGCGCCCTGTCCTTATTGGGCCAGGCGCACCAAGTCCTCAAAAGCCCACGCAGCTAGGGAAGGAAAAAAAAAGGAGAGTCCTAGTAGGAATAGGATTGGACTTTGGAGTCCAAGTCCACGTGTGTACTATTAACGGTTACTGTTCACGTGGCACTATTCCTTCTACTCGAAGCCCCTACACATATATAAATAGAGGAGAGGGGGCGCCCCAAAGGACACAACATTGTCTTAGCCGTGTGCGGTGCCCTCCTTCAGAGTTCCGTCCCTCGGTCATATTTTCGTAGTGCTTAGGCGAAGCCCTGCGGAGATAACATCACCATCACCGTCACCACGCCGTCGTGCTGCCGGAAATCATCCATTACCTCGCCGTCTTGCTGGATCAAGAAGTCGAGGACGTCACCGAGCTGAACGTGTGCTGAACGCGGAGGTGCCGTACGTTCGGTGCTCGGTCGGTTGGATCGTGAAGTTGTTCGACGACATCAACCGTGTTGTTCTAACGCTTCCGCTTACGGTCTACGAGGGTACGTAGACACAATCCCCCTCTCGTAGCTATGCATCTCCATGGATAGATCTTGCGTGTGCGTAGAAATTTTTTTATTTTCCATGCAACGTTCCCCAACAGTGGCATCATGAGCCAGGTCTATGCGTAGATGATATGCACGAGTAGAACACAAAGAGTTGTGGGTGGTGATCATCATACTGCTTACCACCAACGTCTTATTTTGATTCGGCGGTATTGTAAGATGAAGCGGCCCGGACCAACCTTACATGTCCACGTACATGAGACCGGTTCCACCGACAGACATGCAACTTGTTTTGCATAAAGGTGGCTGGCGGGTGTCTGTTTCTCTTACTTTAGTTGAATCGAATTTGACTGCGGCCGGTCCTTGTTGAAGGTTAAAACAGCAAACTTGATAAATCACCGTTGTGGTTTTGTGCCGTAGGTAAGAACGGTTCTTGCTAGAAGCCCGTAGCAACCACGTAAAACTTGCAACAACAAAGTAGAGGACGTCTAACTTGTTTTTGCAGGGTATGCTGTGATGTGATATGGTCAAGACATGATGTGATATACGTTATTGTATGAGATGATCATGTTTTGTAATTTATCGGCAACTGGCAGGAGCATTATGGTTGTCTCTTTATTGTATGAAATGCAAGCGCCATGTAATTGCTTTACTTTATCGCTATGTGTTAGCAATAGTTGTAGAAGCAATAGTTGGCGAGACGACCACGACGCAACGATGGAGATCAAGGTGTCAAGCCGGTGACGATGGAGATCATGACGATGCTTTGGAGATGGAGATCAAAAGCACAAGATGATGGCCATATCATGTCACATATTTTGATTGCATGTGATGTTTATCCTTTATGCATCTTATTTTGCTTAGAACAGCGGTAGCATTATAAGATGATCCATTCACTAAATTTCAAGATAAAAGTGTTCTCCCCGAGTATGCACCGTTGCTAAAGTTCGTTGTTTCGAAGCACCGAGTGATGATCGGGTGTGATAGATTCTACGTTCACATACAACGGGTGTAAGCCAGTTTTACACAAGCAGAATACTTGGGTTAAACTTGACGAGCCTAGCATGTACAGACATGGTCTCGAAACACTGGAGACCGAAAGGTCGAACATGAGTCATATAGTAGATATGATCAACATGGAGATGTTCACCATTGATGACTATCCCATCTCACGTGATGATCGGACATGGGCTAGTTAATTTGGATCATGTATCACTTAGTTAACTTGAGGGATGTTAATTTAAGTGGGAGTTCATTAGTAATTTGATTAATTGAACTTAATTTATCATGAACTTAGTCTTGATAGTTTCTTTGCATATCTATGTTGTAGATAAATGGCCCGTGCTACTGTTCCGTTGAATTTTAATGCGTTCCTAGAGAAAGCTAAGTTGAAAGATGATGGTAGCAACTACACGGACTGGGTCCGTAACTTGAGGATTATCCTCATTGCTGCATAGAAGAATTATGTCCTTGATGCACCGCTAGGTGATGGACCTGCTGCAGGAGCTGCTGCAGACGTTGTGAACGCCTGGCAGGCTCGATCTGATGACTACTCGATAGTTCAGTGTGCCATGCTCTACGGCTTAGAACCGGGACTGCAAAAGTGTTTTGAATGCCACGGAGCATATGAGATGTTCCAAGAGCTGAAATTGATATTTCAAGCTAATGCCCGGGTTGAGAGATATGAAGTCTCCAACAAGTTCTTTAGCTGTAAGATGGAGGAGAACAGCTCTGTCAGTGAACACATACTCAGAATGTCTGGGTACCACAACCACTTGACTCGGCTGGGAATTGATCTTCCGGTTGAGAGTGTTATTGACAGAGTTCTTCAGTCACTGCCACCAAGCTATAAAGGCTTCGTGATGAACTATAATATGCAAGGGATGGAGAAGACAATTCCCGAGCTCTTCGCGATGCTGAAATCAGCGGAGGTAGAAATCAAGAAGGAGCATCAAGTGTTGATGGTTAACAAAACCACTAGTTTCAAGAAAAAGGGCAAGGGAAAGAAGGGGAACTTCAAGAAGAACGGCAAGCAAGTTGCCGCTCCCACGAAGAAACCCAAAGCTGGACCCGGGCCTGAAACAGAGTGCTTCTACTGCAAAGGGACTGGTCACTGGAAGCGGAACTGCCCCAAGTATTTGGCGGATAAGAAGGATGGCAAAGTGAGCAAAGGTATATTTGATATACATGTTATTGATGTGTTCCTCACTAATGCTCGCAGTAGCGCCTGGGTATTTGATACTGGTTCGGTTGCTCATATTTGTAACTCGAAACAGGAGCTACGGAATAAGCAAAGATTGGCTAAAGACGAGGTGACGATGCGCGTCGGGAATGGTTCCAAGGTTGATGTGATCGCCGTCGGCACGCTACCTCTACATCTACCTTCGGGATTAGTTTTAGACCTCAATAATTGTTATTTGGTGCCAGTGTTGAGCATGAACATTATATCTGGATCTTGTTTATTGCGAGACGGTTATTCATTTAAGTCAGAGAATAATGGTTGTTCTATTTATACGAGTAACATCTTTTATGGTCACGCACCTTTTGTGAATGGTCTATTCTTGTTGAATCTCGATCGTAGTGATACACATATTCATAATATTGATGCCAAAAGATGCAAAGTTGATAATGATAGTGCAACATACTTGTGGCACTGCCGTTTAGGTCATATTGGTGTAAAGCGCATGAAGAAACTCCATGCGGATGGACTTTTGGAATCTCTTGATTATGAATCATTTGATACTTGCGAACCATTCCTCATGGGCAAGATGACTAAAACTCCGTTCTCCGGAACAATGGAGCGAGCTACTGATTTGTTGGAAATAATACATACCGATGTATGCGGTCCGATGAATGTTGAAGCACGCGGCGGGTATCGTTATTTTCTAACCTTCACAGATGATTTGAGTAGATATGGGTATATCTACTTGATGAAACACAAGTCTAAAACATTTGAAAAGTTCAAAGAATTTCAGAGTGAAGTAGAGAATCATCGTAACAAGAAAATAAAGTTTCTATGATCTGATCGCGGAGGCGAATATTTGAGTTACGAGTTTGGCCTTCATTTAAGAAAATGTGGAATTGTTTCACAACTCACGCCACCTGGAACACCACAGCGTAATGGTGTGTCCGAACATCGTAACCGTACTTTATTGGATATGGTGCGTTCTATGATGTCTCTTACCAATTTGCCACTATCGTTTTGGGGTTATGCATTAGAGACAGCTGCATTCACGTTAAATAGGGCACCGTCTAAATCCGTTGAGACGACACCATATGAACTATGGTTTGGCAAGAAACCTAAGCTGTCGTTTCTTAAAGTTTGGGGATGCGATGCTTATGTGAAAATGCTTCAACCTGATAAGCTCGAACCCAAAGCGGAGAAGTGCGTCTTCATAGGATACCCTAAAGAAACAATTGGGTACACCTTCTACCACAGATCCGAAGGCAAGGTCTTTGTTGCCAAGAATGGGTCCTTTCTAGAGAAGGAGTTTCTCTCGAAAGAAGTGAGTGGGAGGAAAGTAGAACTTGATGAGGTAATTGTACCTTCTCTCGAATTGGAAAGTAGCTCATCAGATAAAACTGTTCCCGTGATGCCTACACCAATAAGAGAGGAAGATAATGATCAAGATCATGAAACTTCAGATCAAGTTACTAATGAACTTCGTAGGTCGACCAGAGTACGTTCCGCACCAGAGTGGTACGGTAATCCTGTTCTGGAAGTTATGTTGTTAGACAACAGCGAACCTACAAACTATGAAGAAGCTATGATAAGCCCGGATTCCGACAAATGGCTTGAGGCCATGAAATCTGAGATAGGATCCATGTATGAGAACAAAGTGTGGACTTTGGTGGACTTGCCCAATGATCGGCAAGCCATTGAGAATAAATGGATTTTTAAGAGGAAGACAGATGCTGATGGTAATATCACTGTCTACAAAGCTCGACTTATCGCGAAAGGTTTTCGACAAGTTCAAGGGGTTGACTACGATGAGACTTTCTCACCCGTAGCGATGCTTAAGTCTGTCCGAATCATGTTAGCAATTGCCGCATTTTATGATTATGAAATCTGGCAAATGGATGTCAAAACTGCATTCCTTAATGGTTTTCTCAAAGAAGAGTTGTATATGATGCAACCAGAAGGTTTTGTCGATCCTAAGGGTGCTAACGAAGTGTGCAAGCTCCAGCGATCCATCTATGGACTAGTGCAACCATCTCGGAGTTGGAATATACGCTTTGATGAGGTGATCAAAGCATATGGTTTTGTACAGACTTACGGTGAAGCCTGTATTTACAAGAAAGTGAGTGGGAGCTCTGTAGCATTTCTAATATTATATGTGGATGACATATTGTTGATTGGAAATGATATAGAATTTCTGGATGGCATAAAGGGATACTTGAATAAGAATTTTTCAATGAAAGGCCTCGGTGAAGCTGCTTATATATTGGGCATCAAGATCTATAGGGATAGATCAAGACGCTTGATAGGATTTTCACAAAGCACATACCTTGACAAAGTTTTGAAGAAGTTCAAAATGGATCAGTCAAAGAAAGGGTTCTTGCCTGTCTTGCAAGGTGTGAAGTTGAGTCAGACTCAACGCCCGACCACGGCAGAAGATATAGAGAAAATGAAAGTCATTCCCTATGCCTCAGCCATAGGTTCTATTATGTATGCCATGCTGTGTACCAGACCTGATGTGTGCCTTGCCATAAGTTTGGCAGGGAGGTACCAGAGTAATCCAGGAGTGGATCACTGGACAGCGGTCAAGAATATCCTGAAGTACCTGAAAAGGACCAAGGACATGTTTCTCGTTTATGGAGGTGACGAAGAGCTCGTCGTAAAGGGTTACATCGATGCAAGCTTCGACACTGATCCGGATGACTCTAAGTCACAAACCGGATACGTATTTATATTAAATGGTGGAGCTGTCAGTTGGTGCAGTTCCAAACAGAGCGTCGTGGCGGGATCTACGTGTGAAGCGGAATACATAGTTGCTTCGGAAGCAGCACATGAAGGAGTCTGGATGAAGGAGTTCATATCCGATCTAGGTGTAATACCTAGTGCATCGGGTCCAATGACAATCTTTTGTGACAACACTGGAGCAATTGTCATAGCCAAGGAGCCCAGGTTTCACAAGAAGACCAAACACATCAAGAGACGCTTCAACTCCATTCGTGAATATGTCAAGGATGGAGACATAGAAATTTGCAAAGTACACACGGATCTGAATGTGGCAGACCCGTTGACTAAGCCTCTTCCACGAGCAAAACATGATCAGCACCAAGACTCCATGGGTGTTAGATTCATTACTATGTAATCTAGATTATTGACTCTAGTGCAAGTGGGAGACTGATGGAAATATGCCCTAGAGGCAATAATAAAGTTGTTATTATTTTATATTTCCTTGTTCATGATAAAGGTTTATTATTCATGCTAGAATTGTATTGACCGGAAACTTAAATACATGTGTGAATACATAAACAAATACCGTGTCCCTAGTGAGCCTCTACTAGACTAGCTCGTTGATCAAAGATGGTTAAGGTTTCCTAACCATAGACATGAGTTGTCATTTGATAACGGGATCACATCATTGGGAGAATGATGTGATGGACAAGACCCATCCGTTAGCTTAGCATATGATCGTTCTGTTTATTGCTACTGCTTTCTTGAATGTCAAATACATGTTCCTCAGACCATGAGATCATGCAACTCCCGGATACCGGAGGAATACCTTGTGTGCTATCAAACGTCACAACGTAACTGGGTGATCATAAAGATGCTCTACAGGTATCTCCGAACGTGTCAGTTGAGTTGGCATGGATCGAGACTGGGATTTGTCACTCCGTGTTTCGGAAAGGTATCTCTGGGCCCTCTCGGTAATGCACATCATAAGAAGCTTGCAAGCAAAGTGACTAAGGAGTTAGTTACGGGATGATGTATTACGGAACGAGTAAAGAGACTTGCCGGTAACGAGATTGAACTAGGTATGGAGATACCGACGATCGAATCTCGGGCAAGTAACATACCGACGGACAAAGGGAATTACGTATGTTGTCATTGCGGTTCGACCGATAAGATCTTCGTGGAATATGTAGGAACCAATATGAGCATCTAGGTTCCGCTATTGGTTATTGACCGGAGAGGCATCTCAGTCATGTCTACATCATTCCCGAACCCGTAGGGTCCGCACGCTTAACGTTCGTTGACGATATAGTGTTATATGAGTTATGTGAATTGGTAACCGAATATTGTACGGAGTCCCGTATGAGATCCCGGACGTCACGAGGAGTCTCGGAATGGTCGAGAGGTAAAGATTTATATATGGGAAGTCATATTTTGGGTTCCGGAAAAAGGTGCAGTTTTTTCGGTATTGTACCGGGAAGCTTCCAGAAGGTTCCGGAGGAGTCCGGAAGTCCACAAGTGGGTCCACCACGTCCCAAGGGCTGGCATGGGCTAAGGGGAGGCGCCCTGTCCTTATTGGGCCAGGCGCACCAAGTCCTCAAAAGCCCACGCAGCTAGGGAAGGAAAAAAAGGGAGAGTCCTAGTAGGAATAGGATTGGACTTTGGAGTCCAAGTCCACGTGTGTACTATTCATGGTTACTGTTCACGTGGCACTATTCCTTCTACTCCAAGCCCCTACACATATATAAATAGAGGAGAGGGGGCGCCCCAAAGGACACAACATTGTCTTAGCCGTGTGCGGCACCCTCCTTCATAGTTCCGTCCCTCGGTCATATTTTCGTAGTGCTTAGGCGAAGCCCTGCGGAGATAGCATCACCATCACCGTCACCACGCCGTCGTGCTGCCGGAACTCATCCATTACCTCGCCGTCTTGCTGGATCAAGAAGTCGAGGACGTCACCGAGCTGAACGTGTGCTGAACGCGGAGGTGCCGTACGTTCGGTGCTCAGTCGGTTGGATCGTGAAGTTGTTCGACGACATCAACCGTGTTGTTCTAACGCTTCCGCTTATTGTCTACGAGGGTACGTAGACACACTCCCCCTCTCGTAGCTATGCATCTCCATGGATAGATCTTGCGTGTGCGTAGAATTTTTTTTGTTTTCCATGCAACGTTCCCCAACATACAAAGCACCTCTTCCCATTGCAAGATAAATCAATCTAGTTGGTCAAACCAAATCAATAGATCGGAGAAGAAATACGAAGCTATAATAATCATGCATAAAAGAGTTTAGAGAAGACTCAAATAATATTCATGGATAATCTGATCATAAACTCACAATTCATCGGATCTCAACAAACACACCGCAAAAAGTGATTACATCGGATAGAAGTCCAAGAACATCGAGGAGAACATTGTATTGAAGATCAAAAAGAGAGAAGAAGTCATCTAGCTACTAACTATGAACCCGAAGGTCTGTGGTAAACTACTCACGCATCATCAGAAGGGCGGCAAGGTTGATGTAGAGCCCCTCCGTGATCGATTCCCCCTCCGGTGGAGCACCGGAAAAGGCCTCCAGATGGGATCTCTCGAGAACAGGAACTTGCGGCGGCGAAAAAAGTATTTCGTGGACTCCCCTGTTGGTTTCCCGATTTTAGAGAATTTATAGAGGTGGAATTAGGTCAAAAGGAGCTGAGGTGGGCCCACAAGGCACCAGGGCGCGCCTGCCCCCCCTCCCCCAGACGCGCCCTGGTAGCTCGTGGCCACCTCCTCTGGCTTCTGGTCCTCTCCCGAAGCTTCTAGTGTCTCTTATGTCCAGAAAAAAAAATCTCCAAAAAATTTCGTGGCGTTTGGACTTCGTTTGGTACTGATATTCTAGAAAACCAAAAACAGGCAAAAAAAACAGCAACTGGCACTGGGCACTAAGTTAATAGGTTAGTCCCAAAAAATGATCTATAATTGCTGTAAATGATATATAAAACATTCAAGATTGATACTATAATAGCATGGAACAATCAAAAATTATAGATATGTTGGAGACGTATCAAACAGCGGTTTTGATGAGTGCTAGGGCGCGGCGAAGGTCATGCGCGTGTGGGTCATCGCCTTCGATTTGGAGGTCCTTAGTTAGTATCGTCGCTGACAGTAGTTTTTCCACCGGCGTGTGAAAGTGATCAGGGGGCACCTCCGGGGCGGCTACGCCAAGCGCCCTGTCAGTTCCCATTGCTCCGCCGGCTTCGGGTGCTCCGCCAGCTGGCGGGGCTTGGTTTTGGGTACTCGGATCCTGTTGAGTCACAGAATCGCCCTGTCCAAAAAGCGCCTTCGAGTTCAGGTCGGCGGGTCGCCGGCTGTGTGACTTCCTGCGGTAGTTTGAGATAGCCTCGAGTTCCTTCTGGTGACTTTGGAGAATCGCTTGCTCGCGAGCGATGCGCGCCTGCTCGCCGGCTGTGTGACTTCCTGCGGTAGTTTGAGATAGCCTTGAGGTCCTTCTGGTGACTTTGGAGAATCGCTTGCTCGCAAGCGATGCGCGCCTGCTCGCCGGCGATGCCTTCTGCCTCCGTCACCAGTGCCAAGTGGGCTGACTCTAGCTCGCCGACACGGGCCGCAGCGTTGTCTGCCGAGACGAGCGTTTGAAGAGGATTTGTGTTCTAGTTGCCGGCGGTGTTGTCGAGGGGCCCGGCCATGTAGACTCCCACAGGCTCGGAGGACCCGCTGGAGATCGAGTGTGCATAGGAGTCGTCGTCGTCCGACTCCTCATCCAGCCTGCCGTTGAGGACAGGAAGGATGGACTCGGCGTCGCCAACAGACGTGACGCTGCCGCCAGAGTCATCGTCCATGGCGCTACCTTCCCTATGAGAGTCGACGTTGCCGATGAAGACGTCAATGTCGCCGAACGGTACGACCGAAGCGCTGGTTAGGTTGCCAAAAGCCGGCTGTCAGCTTAAGTCATCGAGGACGAAGCCGAGAGTGCCGAAACGGATGTAGCGGCTGACGGCGATCATCTTGCCGACTTCGCCGAGAGTTCCCGCGTGGAACACGACACCAAACGCCGCTGGTCCATGGTGGACGCCAATTGTCGTGGTTTCGTCACGACAGTAGCCATCGGGGGTGGCTAACGAGAGATGGAGCTCGGCGGCGTGAAGTCTACCAGGGATGAGATTGGTACGACACGATGTACCCAGGTTCGGCCCCTCGCTCTGGAGGTAAAGATCTACTCCTACTTGATAGTATTGATGTTTCGAGTATCGGTTACAAGGGTTTGCTCGTAAGCTACGGATTGCTCAGAGCGATATTGCGATGTAAAGCGATGCCCTCTAGGGCGATCCCTGCCAGCCTTATATACACGGCTGGCTCAGGTTTACAGATCTATCCCGAGTCGGTTCGGGCTCAAAGTCCTATCAGAAGCTGGCTACTCTTACTTCCTTGTATGCCAAGTCTTGTAACCGTCTTACACATAAACTCCTACTGGACCTGCTCTATGCGAGAGCTGGCCCACCCTTGTGTAAGCCCACCAAGGGGAGGCGGCCGTAAGTAGGCCATAAGCCACCCGGGTATGTGGGCCGTCTTCGTCTTGTGGGCCTACCCGGTTGGGTATTCCCTCGTCAAAGTATATTCTCATGTCTCGCCGATATGTTCCTATTTAATTTGCATTATAAAGATTTTGCATTCAATCATGTTACACGTTAGCTTTGATTTTATTATGTGTTCTGTTGCACTTTTTTTCAGTTCAAAGTACTTATGTGTGACCAACCATGACTACATGTATGCACAATCTGTTATATTCTGAACGTCAAATTATGGCATGTGTGTTGACTACTATAGAATTACCAAATAATCTTCTTTGATGTATGGTTTTGCTCATGTGCGTCGCTATAAATTGCCGCAGCAATCGCGGGGTGTCATCTAGTATAACCAACAATTCGATCCGACCAGACAACGACCTGAATAAAAAAAGGGATCATAATACTCACAAGGGAAACTAGGCAAGAAGAGTACCATCACCATCGCCCTCGGACTGTCGGAGAGCATGGACGACCTGAGCTGGTAGGAGATCCAGTCCCTGAAGTTCGTCATCATCGTTCACCTGCCCAGAGGCGGGAGCAACCATCGCCCTGCCGCCGCCCGAAGCTAACGACACCGTCGCCAGATCTGAGTGCTGCCGCCTGCCAGCCCGTCGCCCTGCCACCGCTGGCCTCCCACTCCCCCTTCCCGTCCGATCTGATTACTCCCAGCGGTGCGTAGGGTGGTGCATCTGCATTCTGTAGCAGCGACTGTGCATGCAGGGAAAGAGGGAGTGAGCAGCAGTGAATTTGTGACTCCATCAGCTTTTATTCTTCTGTACGAGATGCAGCTGTTCCTGACATTCGTAATCGATCAGTATCAGTTTGGAATTTCCGTGGTGACACCCTTTGAGGATCATTTGTTGTGGCATCCTGATCGCGATACAAACAGTATTTACATAAACTAGCAGCCAAGATATTATTTCTTACTGCAAAGCTGACCCGGATGATTCGTATTCACAGGGCAATGGTAAACTTTCTTATGCTTCAACATGTACAACTAATGTGTTTAATTGGTAATGAGGTTGTACTCTGCTTGTTGCATCTGACTAATTGACTTATTATGTTTGTCAATCCTTCCTTTTATCCGTATTATATTGCTTCTCACCATGTTTGCGGCACTATCAGTTTTCTCTTCGATGGGAAGCATTGGTACAAAGCTTTTAGTTTTAGGTCAGTTTGATTGATGATTGATGCATGCAATTTTCAGTACTGCTCGAGTGTGTGTCACTAAAGTTTTTCCTGTTTGTTTTGACAGTCATACAAATGCCAGATTTGATTATTGACATTGGCAAGTTAATCAAGTGAACGAATGGAGAACATAGATAATCCTGATACGATTGTACGCTAAATTATGGTATGGGGTCCATGAATGTTAATCTGTGCAAACTAAAAAGGAGAACTGCAGATTATAGTTAGTACAGGTTATAGGTATTTGTTCATACATGTGCAAATTGCTGTCCAGAATCCATGACCAAGAATATATGTAAAGAGAATAGAGAAGTGCAAATTATAGATAGGGTTGTTCTGTACATTGTGGTGTAAACCGGTGCAAACCATCAATTGGAGGACATCCTTGGATAACAAAGGAAAGCGGAGGGAGAAAGTTATTACTTTTTCTGTGTGTAGTGAAACCTGTTTTTTTTTTCTGTAAAACTTTTTTTTCAAAGCAATTCAAATTCAAAATTAAAGAAGACCATGTAAAAACTCAAAGACATGATATAAAACTTAAGTTTAGGTTGCGTTTTTCTTTCTGGGAGTTGCATGTTAAGATGGTGGGTTTTCAAACAAGCAATCATTGAGGGTAAATCATATTTTTCTTGTCATATGTGTGCTGTAACTACTTGTGCAACAGTTTGGATTTTGTGTTGGCAAGTTGCACGAGTACTAATATGGATGCTTTTTTTTTTGTCAACTTGCTTAGTATAAGTTTCAGCTAGTTGCGTTCTTGCTCCTCAGTGGAATATACTTGGAGCTTTCAGCCTTTCTCACTCCACGTACAAAATAGTTTGGTTCAGCCGTGAGCATGTGGCTAGTAATAGTTGTGTTGAATCAGTCTAAGAAGGAACATAAGTTTATAGAGGGAATCGCACCTTGGTCACATAATTTATCGAGGATGAGTACTTTGGTCACTGAAGTTTCAAGTATGAGCCGGGTGGTCACTTTGCCTTGTTATATGAGCAAACCGGTCATAATCGTGACGTGGCACGTTGATTGGTCTGTTGATTGGCGATGGTGACCATTTTTTTTTACAAAAAACCCCTAAACAAAACGTAAAATCACATTTGTCTCTTTTTCTCTCTGTTTCTCTCACGGACGAGCAGGTCTCACCTGTCAGGTTGTCTTTAACCTTTGGCTGCGAGGGCCCGAATCGCGGCAGTTGACCGGTCGACTTGAAGAATGCCGAGGCCGACAGGGCCGAGGTCGGCGTCGTGGGGGCGCGAGGTCCTCCGCAAGCGGCGTCGAGCCGCACGAGGGGAGGAAGAGCGGGAGTGGGCCGGGGCCATGGAACGTGCTGCTCGCTACGGCGGCGCTAGCGAGGATGGAACCCGCGCTGACGACTAAGGCGGGGGACTCCAACGCTCGCGTCACGGACTTCTTCGAGGACGGGCGCGCGTCAGCCGCAGGTCGCGTCTAGGACCAGCATGCATGTCTGGTAGAGGATCAAGCTTTGGACCACGGCTGCTTCCCGATCCCAAGCTTTGGATCTCGACATCGTTGCCGCGATCTCCCTATTCGGAGTGAATTGCAGAAAACATCGACATTGAAGGCTAGGGTTGCGAGAACCACAATTCGACAGTTTTGTGCCAAAAACCACTAATTCTGAGGCTAATTTTTTGCAAAAAACACTAGTTGGCGGCTTTGGTCATTTTCATGACGATTATGACACGTGGGTCCCGTTTTTGCTTTTTGCTGACGTGGCGTAACGGTTCGCAGGCGACGCCGATAGATAGAGGATTTTACACCAAGACCCTTGTTCAAATTTTTTAAAAGCAATCAAGCCCCTGCCCTCCTCGTCTCTCCTCTCCGGAGGCCGATGTGCCATGCACTGGCGGGCCGGCTTCCCACCGGAGCAGCAGCTGCCGCGGGCGCCGTAGGGCCGGCTGCCCAAGCCTTCCTCCAGCTCTGTCGCGCGCGCTGCCAGCTCCACCCTCCCTGCCCGCCGTCTCTGTCCCCGACCACGGCGGCGCCTTTGCCCAGGCGCTGCTGCAGTTCCGGCCAGAGAAACAACAGGTCCAGGTCGTGAAGAGGTCGGCGAAGCAGCGGCAGACGGAGGGGAGCGACGGGAGGGAGACTTGGGGCACGCGGCGGAGATGGGGACTGCGACGGGGACAGAGATGTGGCGGTCAGGGTCGACAGGGATGCACGCCTTGACGAGCCACGAGATGCTGTGGGTGTGGCAGCTGTCCGTGGCCATGACAGTGGCCTTGGGAGCTCGCCGGAGTGAATTGGGTTCGCGCTGCTGCATTAGCTGAGGCTTAGTACTACTACGAGGCCATGGCTGGACCGTCAATGTTGGGGCGTGGATTTGGGCGGCCGTGAGCGACGCATGCTATTTTAGATAGAGAGAGAGAGAGAAAGAGAGAGAGGAGAAGAAGGAGAACCGGCCACGGTGGAGCACTGCGTCCGCCCCGCTGCAAGCACCCACATGAGCGCCGCCGGCGTTGACGATGGAGACACGCGCGGGAGGTCCGCGGCCTGTACATTCAATGGGGCTGATTGCGTTTTTCTTTTTGTCTGAAGGGTCTATATGTAAAAAATTAGGACTGTTTTGTGAATTTTAAAACAAACCCCATCTAACGCCGTCTCGCGCGAATAGTTACGCCACATCGGCAAAAGCGGGACCCACATGTCATAATCGTCATCAAAACGACCAAAGCCGCCAACTAGTGTTTTTTGCAAAAAATTAGTCTCGGAATTAGTGGTTTTTGGTACAAAACTGTAGAATTGTGGTTCCCGCAACCCTAGCCTTCAATGTCGATGTTTTCTGCAATTCACTCCCCTATTCGCTCTCTCCCTCTGCCTCCCGCCGTCATCCAGGCTGCCACCTCGATCGCTTGTTGACCTAGCCGGCCCTGAGCTCTTGGACCTCCCCCGCCGCGTCCCTGTCTCCTGAATGTGCAAAGCATAATTGCCTTGTCCATCGATCATCAGAATTAGATGACCATGTTGTGTGCACTTGTAAAAACAATTGCTTTCTCCATCGATTCGGCTTAACCTCCAACTGCAGCACATGCAAATCATAATCTAATTCATGTCCCCAAGAATCAAATGCGTTGCAATGTTTCTGCACAAGCTGTGTTTTCGTCAGCAATGGAATTCAGCTCAAGCTAATAGCAGCATTGCATCCGGGAAGTGATTCTTATTATTTCTTCACTTCATCAATGGAAATCAGCTCAAGCTGCGTTTTCGTCAAAAGACCAGCACAGCTTCCAATAACAGATCCGACGAACCACACAAGAATCCTCTCAGAACACCCTTCAATGTCTCATTTCGGGAGCGTGCTCCCGGTCCACGAGCAAGGCGGTGGAAGGGGATATATGCTGGAGGAGGAACAGGAGGAGGGCGTCGATCCATGAGCACGATGGAGGAAGGGGAGGCTGAAGAATTGTGATGTCCCCAAATTGCCCTCAAAGCACATATACTGGTGGATGTGGAACGAGCAGTGCTCGCTAATACTGCTGGCCCAGTTCCATCCACAAGTACAGATCGGTATGCACCGTTGGATTTTCATGAATGGATCCATTAGAGGGTACCATAAAAGAGCTCTGGAAGAGCCGAGGCGAATAGGGCGCAATGCTGGTGCAGGCCAAGCGAGCAATAGAGTCGTGATGCCAGCCGAGCACGACATTAGTGGTTCAACGTAGCTCATGTCACAATGTTACAAGATCTCGCTGCAACCGGGAATAGAACGTTGGAGATTGCTGGGTAAGGGTACATTTATTTATACCCCCAGCCTCTGCATCGATTGATGCACACAGTCATATTATTTTTATGTTTATATGACTTACAATCCAAAAGTTTGGGCTAAATGCCATTTGTTTTAATGTTAAAGTTTAAATAGAAAAGTATGTGGTGATGAAACCCAAATATCATAGGAATTCTATAATATTTTAAAAAAAATTGTAGCAACACATAGTCATTCAACTTGTACAGTCAACAGTTCAAAAAAAAAACTTGTACAGTCAAAGAGCTTGACTTCAACATGTAGCTCAGAGAGCTTGACTTCAACATGTAGCTCATGTCTATTCCCAATGACCCTTAGCTGGAGGTGGTTATGGTGTCGTTGCAACCGTTTTCTTCCGCCACACAATGGTTTCTTTCTCGCCAGAAATATCCTTGGCTGGAGGTGCCGATGGGGTCTCTACAGCTTGTTCACTCTTCTCGTGCCTTATGCCTTGTAAGTTTCGCTCCTCATCTACAATATTTTCCGTTTTCTTTTCTGACTCCTTAGCTCGGTCCTTGGCCTTTTCATTATTCTTCTATAACTCCTGAAGCTTATCATTCAAATACATGTTTACAGTTATAACACTGTGTAATTTCTTTTTACTATTCCTAGAAATGTTCCAAACCTTCTTATTTAATCTCTGAATCTGATCTTTCAGTTTCACATTGTCAGCAACAATACGTTCCATTTCCTTCTTTGACTCCTTAGTTCAGTCCTCAGCCTTTCTATTCTTCTTCTTTAATAACTCCTCCAACTTATCATGCAAATCCATGTTTACAGCTGCAACACTGTCATAAGAAAACTTCAACTCCACAGCTCAGTCCTCGGTCAACTTTTTATTTCCCTTTAACTCCTGGACCTGATCATTCAGTTCCCTGTTGACAGCAACAACACTTTCCATTTCCTTCTCTAACTCCTTAGCTCGATCCTCGGCCTTTTTATTCATCTTCTTTAACTTCTCTAGCTTATCATGCAAATCTATGTTTACGGCCGCAACGCTTTCGGAAAAAAAGGTCAACTTCAAAATTCGATCATCGTCCTTCTCTTTATTCTTCTTTGACTCCTCGAGCTTATCATGCAAATCCATGTTTACGGCTGCAACGCTTTCGGAAAAAAAGGTGAGCTTCAAAATTCGATCATCGGCCTTCTTTTTATTCTTCTTTGACTCCTCAAGCTGATCATTCAGTTTCATGTTGTCAGCCACAACACTTCCCATTTCCTTCTCTAACTCCTTAGCTCGGTCCTCGGCCTCATTTTTATTTCTCTTCAACTCTTGGAGATGATCATTTAGTTCCATGTTGTCAGCCACAATTTTTTCCAGTTTCTTTTTCCACTCCCTACCTAGGGTCTCCATATCTTTACTTATCAACCACGGTAGAGTTTCAACCTACAAGAAATCATGCAACAATCAAGCTGGACTATCTACAAGTGTCATTATTCACACATAGAAAATAATGCACATTTAGCTTGACATGGCATTGGCTAACTTAATGTTCCTTACTTGCTGGTAACGACAGAACATGCTGAACAAATCTCATACCCAAAACAATCCTTAAATTATTATGCACATTTCACATGTAAAATCAACTTCAACCAATCAGTTTTACTTAGCTGAGAAACCACCACCATCCAATCCACCTAGTTGATCTTCAGTTTGGAAGGTGATTAGTTCATTTTTATTTTTATTTTTGAGTTAATCCACACACTTTTAATGATTTGTGAGGCTGCTATATATTTGCCAAATGTATTAATTTTAGGGTTCTAGTATCATCAACATATAATGAGCTTGCATATGCATGAAGCTCCGGGAGAACCTCGCTACCAAAACCATGACTCTAGTATCATTTAAAAACTGGAAATTTAACAGACCTGAATGTCATTTGCAGCCTCCTTTTTGTTGTTGCGCGGATGATCCCTCTTCCATTCCCATGGTTTCTGAGGATTATCTAATGACCAAAGCCCTTGGCGTGCCTCTCTCGCTTCTCTCTCCCACTGAACAAAACAATTAATCAAAATGTAATCGAGAAACTCGTGCCCCCATTATAATTAAGGAAGGGGAAATCTCAGCATATAGCCATGCGCCTTGGAGTTATGACTACTGATTAATAATAACAGGCATCATATAACCATGCGCGAGCCTTGGAGTTATGGATTATCTTGAAATACAGGTTGGGACGTGCAAAAATCCACAAATATATACATTAATATGCAAAATCTTTCCATTATCTAATTTTTTTTAAGACGCAATATCTCACGTACTCTTGCCAATTCAGGACGTTTCTCGCCTGTTTTGAAATACCAGGCAAAGCCCCTTTTCAGCATTTCTTCCTGAAGAATTTAGACACCAATCACAATCACTTTCTCCAAAAACCAATTGAGGAAAATAAGATTGAAAGATGTATGAGCTAGATCAGCATTTTCTGTCTCACTTGGATAAAGATGCCGTCACAGTAGATGTCACCAAGATATCGTTCGTATTGGTCCATCCCATACACATGAATCGTAACGCATTTCCCCCCAATAAGCTTCACCAACTCATTCCTTGACTCCGCCCCGTATTTCATTTTCAGCTCCGGTGCATCAATTCCCCTGTTGATTCACAAAAGTTAATGCACTGTCTTCTCACAGCCTATTAAAAAAGCCGTTGACACGAGATCTAAGCATTAGCTAATTCTTATAAAAAGATAGAGGTTTGTCTAGTTTGTGTCGAATCTGTGCATGTGTGGATATGATATAAATAGTGTTGGACTTAAACAATTGTATCCGGGCCTGTTTTATAAGGAGAGGAGACACCACGTTTGTAATGTAGTCAGACAAAAAAAAGTGTTTTTGGAGATATAGGCACGTACGTTGTCAAACTTCGTTAGCTGCGTTTAGTGTATTTTGCTTTTCTTTGCTAGATCCGTGTGTAATAAGTGGCTGGTATCAGAGGCGAGGATCTTTTTAGATTGGATCCAAAGGAGGAGCCGAACAAATTAGCCCGGAGAGACAGTGGAGGCTGTTCGGCGTGAGGTCCGGAGGAACTTGCAGCCAGGTCGGAGTCTATATATACTCCCATAAATAAAAGGTCGCGATCCTTTCCTGGCTTCAGGTTATTCGGCAGAAACACCATGGCGACGGCGATGCGCAGGCGACGCCTCACGCTAGTGCCGCCAGCGTGGAATGCCTTAGCCGTCGCGTCCTCCCCTGCTTCACTCACCTCCTCCGCCTCCTCTGGTTTGAGGTTCTCATGCATAGGTGATGGGGACGAGGAAGGGATGATGGAAGGAGGCGAGGGTGAAGCCCATGTGGCTGTTCAGGTTGGGCTGAACGCCGTCGACGACGATGCGGGGCCCGGGGCCTGGACGCCGGTGGTACGACGGAAGCGGAGAACTGAGACGGAGCTGCAGCAAGAGTTCTGGTCGGACGTGTGCTTTCCGTCGCCGTCGTCTAGATTCTGGGAGAGAGGTTCTTCAGCTGGTTCAGGTACAAAAGGTGAGCTCGATTTCGATGTGTCTTCTTGCAGGATGCGGGATCGGACGAGGTCGACTTCGCCGGTGACGACCTCGCCGGGAGCTGAAGAGCTTAGGCGCCGATCGGCCTCGCCTCCTATGGCTTCTCCCCGGCGATGGCGAGGAGCTCGTGTGGATTGGTGTGGACCAATTCCGCGTCCGAGAATCACAACCCCGGTGGTCTTGGGTTAGTTCCTGCCGCTGGAGCTGATTGAGGAGGCCGGGAGGTCGTCGGAGAAGGGTTCATCGCCAGAAAGCCGTGTTGAACGGATCTCGATCCACAAGCCCGACAATCCCGCGGTGACACCAATTCAAACTGCTCCGACGCCGTCAGGTGGGACCGGAGTGCATGGGATGGTCGTGGCCCGTCGGATGAAATGGGAGCATCTACGACGTCGGTTTGCTGGCTTGTGGAGAGATTCGAGGGTTCGTGGACCTAGCTCCTCAACCATCTCTCACGCCGCCACGAACCCTGATCAACCCGTCGTCGCGCCCACCTTCTCGCCACCATCGCCCTCGCCATCAAGTTCTTCACCGAGCTCTGCGCCAAGCCCTACGTCGCGACGGTCCTACGCCGCGGTTGCCGCTGCTTCGCCAACGACGGTCCTACGCGGCGGCGGTGCTGGCTTTGGACGGGCAGCTGGGCCTCTGATCGTCTTCGGCTCTCAGCCGGCTCAAGCAGCGACATCAACGCCGGCTGCCTCTTCGTCCGGGCTTCAGCAACAGGCGACGCCGGCGTTTGCCTTCGGGGTGAACACGGCGAACTTGGCTCGTCCTAAGAGGAAGAAAAATAAAAAGAAGAACCGTGCCGCAGCGCAGACGAATGTTCTGCAGGCGCCGGTTGTTGTACCTGCGGCAACCGTTGGTGATTCAACCGGTGGAGGAGGTAGTGCCATGCATCAGGGCCGGCTCCGGTTGTTGTTCCTGATGCAGCTACAGGTGCTGAAGCGAGGCCCAATAAAGCAAAAGTCAGATGTTGAAAATGTGCAGTGGACACGCATGCTACAAAAGATTGCACGGTACAAAACTATTGTTGTACTATCTGTGATAAGGTCACATCCTATGGTGAGGTGTCCTTTACTGAAACTCCCAAAGCCCACCGCGTTCATGGCCGGTATGGGGAGTGATGATATGTGTCACAGCCTTCCTGAAGATAGAAGCACAAAGGAGAGAGCAAAGGAAGATAAAGTGGGCCAAACGGGCCGACAAGCGAAGGGAGCGTGCTCTTCGGGCCTCCAGGGACAGACAGGAGCCCACGAAGAGCATCGGCAAGGCAGGAGGCAGCGACGGCATCGCCACTGTAAAATAGCCTTTGCGTGTGTGCGTGTGAGGATAGCGTTGACCAACTATGGCTGTACCCATTCTCCCCTGTTCTTCTTCCTCCTCCTTCCCAAGACTTGTTTATCAAGCCTGTATCTCGGCGTGACGCTGAGGCTACTACCCTTACTGAGAGTGGATCTACCTTGAGTTCTCTTATTAGTAGTGTCACATATGTTGTTTAGTCAACTGCCGGACAGCGTATACAAGGCACATCTTGCTCCTAACTTGGCTCGGACGGCACTTGTGACTGTCACTGTCACTGGAGAGGCGGTTCCAGCTGCTGATATTGAAAAACAGGTGGCATTTCCATCTCTAGAAAAAGTAAACAACTACCCCATGCTGACGACTAGTAAGTGTATAATTTAGATAAGTATATAACACTACCTACATATCATCGCATTTCCATCTATGTGGATAATATCATTTCTATTTCCTTAAAATAAATCTGGGCTGCAAAATATTAGGATCACTCTATTTTTTTAGACGTTGTCACCCAATTATGTGGAGTAGTCAGGTACTCCGTAGATTTTAGAAACATTACTATTACTATTCTTTTAAAGATTTAAAGTATACATACCTCATCCTAATTCGGTATTGCTGTGGAGCTCGGTTGTTTGTATCACCTTTCCTGCTCACAGAAATGCTGAATGAGACGTGTTTCCATGCCATTCCAAAAAATAAAACGAGGGGAAAATAGATCATATGTTAACCCATGTTTCGGTTGAGGTGACTTGATAACAAGTAAAAAATGACCTGATGATATGTTGGATTATATCTGGATCGATCATGTTAGAGCACACTACACAAGGACTAAAAGGTATATCTGGAGTGAGGCAGGGAGAGGAAATTAAAGCCAGGTTGAGTTAATTTGCGTACTTATATGATCCGCTGACAGCCACACCCGCGGCCTTCTTCACATAAGCAGTGAAGCCATCACCGTCTCCAATGCAGTCTTTCTTAACCTGCACACGTGATAGATATATTATGAAATAGTAAAATAGTATATGAAATATAGTAATTTTGGAACAATATATTTTACTATTTGTTTAGTGACTTGGATAGTAAAATCAAAATTATTACATTTCATACACTATTTTACAAATTTTGTACACCGTTTTACTACGGGCCACAGAATAGCTATTCTACGCTCTGCCATAGAATATATTTGTGTGTGTGTGTGTGTGTTTATTTCTTTTGGTGACACTATTTATCCGTTTGATTCAAAGAAATGTTGCAAACGAAAAATAAAGGAAAATTTCCTGAATTTCATGAAATCATATGAATTTTGAATGATTCTATACATCCACTCCAACCTCATTTTAGAATCTTATGAATCAAATGGGCACAAAATCTCTTTTTTATACCCACATTTCTATCATATTCGTGTGTTTTCCTATTCACGCGTATTTAGAATCATGTGAATCAAAGAAGCCCTAATTTGGGTTGTGAATTATGGATTATTATATCTGACCGGTAAAGTGTGGAGCACAAATTGCACGCCCTCCGGCTCCGGCAGTGATGGATGATGAGGATCGTCATCGTGTCTAAGGGTAACCGATTCTGCGCCACGCCGGAGAATCTCTATCATGCTGCTTCTGCCTCCTCCATCTGTAGCACTGTTTTTCTTGCAATTTTTCAGCTGCAAGCGGAGACATAGACACAGATCAATCACAGAATTAATATTATAATAATACACAAGTATGTAAGTAAAAATCTCACAAAGAAAAAGGAAAGTGAATACGGGCATGCGTATAGAAACGAGAAGACACACGATACGTGAATTTTATTAGTTCCTTGACTTTTTTACTTTTTATTAAAGTCTTGGAGACGTTACTTTGACTGTTAATTTTTACAACTTTATATTAAGATATACAATTAAAATTATAGCACTATAAAAATTAACAACAAATTTAATGATGTAATTTTTATATAGCCAATCTACTGGGGCGGCATGGATTCCAGAAGTGAAGTAAAAAAGAATGGACCTAGCAGTTAAAAAAAGGGTAAGAAAAAGTGGTATCAGGCCCAGTGGGAACTTAAACCACATGCAGTGTATAATTAATATTATGTATGTATAGATTTTTGCGATTTAGACCCCAGATCTATTAAGGAGGATACAAAGCGGTACAACACACCCCACGAAAAGAGGAAATTACACAAAGGTCCTGGGGAACCAACTCCACAGCAGCTTCGACGCGCCGCCGCGCCCACCCGGAGCCGGCGATAACCTTGTTACTGCGGACGGGGTCTTCACGGCCGGGAAGTCGTCGGCTTCAGTAGCTCCGTACCAGCACGACGAAGCAGCGTCGAGTTGAGGATGCACCGGGACAAGATCCTCCCCTCCATCACCGACGAAGAAGACAAAGGCAGAACTGGCGCCATGATTACCTCCTGTACAGGTTCTCACAAACTCCGCGGCGGCACCGGAGGGCGAGATCAAAAAGCTGCTGCATGGGCGACGCCGCCGCCGCGGCACCCACACCCAGCAAACCTAACCCCGCTCCCTCCGAGAGGAAGCGCGAAGACAACGCAGCCGTCGAAGTCGGGCCGGAGCTGCGGCAGATTATTCCCCACCGTCGTCCAACAACGACGACCAGAAGCCTACCCCTAACACTATATATCTACACGCTGGAGACGCAGATCCGTGGTCCCCCCACTCTCCCGCCGCCGAAGCGGCCGGCGGAGGGGGAGGGGACCGAAGGTCTGGCCGGCGGCGACGCGGGGAAAGTTGGGCTCCTCCCTTTGGCCTCTCGCTCACTGTAGCAGAGAAGAGGAAGGGAAAGCGCAGAATCCAATAACTTTGTTCTTGACTGGATAGGAAAAAAGAAATAGCTCTAGCCTGTATGTATAGATGACTGACTGGCCGGAGCACAAACATACCATGGAGGTGGTCTCAACGTCATGCCCTCCGCCGAGACCATCTCCCTTGACGCCAGCCCGGAGCTGATCGGGGGCAACGGAGGCCGCCTGTGGCTGCTGGTCGCGGCTGCAGCCTCCATGATCATCTTTCTTGATGCCGGCCTGGTGTGTGTTCGCCATCTAAATATCTAATCAGTATGGGCTACTTGGTTGGAATCGCAACTGAGCTAGTTCAAGAGGTTAGGACGAGTGTGTGGTGCTGGGTAGGGGTGAGGCCTAATTTGTAATTAACAAAGTGGAAAAGCTATATAGTTAATTAGCTGTCACATACATCTTTTTGTAAAGGAGTGGTCACATACATCTTTTTGTAACTTTTTCTTCCTAGCTTCCTTCTCTTCTTCGTATGCAACCACTGAGAATTTTGAAAGATTAAACCCCTTATTGTTACTATGAATAGCCATGCCGACTACTTTAACCGTGCTTGAAAAAAATCAAAGAAAATTTTAAAAAATGTAATTTTTCCGCATGGAGCCCTTTTATGTGTACTAGTTGCTAGGAAAAATACCAAACTTGGAATATGACGATTTCTGAAAAAAAAAAGTCTTCACAAAAAGATCATGTATGAACATTCACGTCTTTTAAGCCAAATAACCAAGTTCACGGTCATTTTCATAACATGTTTCATAATAATGTGCCCATTTTTGGTACAAAGGTGCCTCTTACCATGCCAAACAATAGTGTCAAACAAGTTTCCAACTTTTTGTTTTAAAAACTATTTTTCCATATTCGAAATTCCAAAAAGGGTGTATTTTGTGAAACAAGTACAACAAATATGCTGCAAAATGAAACCTCTTCATTTTTCACACAAAGTAGACCATATTTAATGGCTATTGTCCAAATATTTTGAATTTTCTATTTTTTTGCTAATTTTGCCCATTTTAATGAATTTCGGCCAATTTCCCAAAAATTGCACATGATGCTTTACAAAAAAAAATTATGTGAAATAAATCGAAAGATTCTTGTTTGGTTCAGAACTTAATTAGGACTGAAGGACTAATCTCTGTACTATAATGAGAAATACTATAGAAATAAGGAGAAGTAATAATATAAAAAGGAAAAAAGAAAAGGAAACCGGCCGATCAGACCAACTAATATATATATCTCTCTCTCTTTCTCTCGCTGGCCACCACGCACACACAGATGACGACGACGACGATGTACCCCACTCGTCACACTTCCCCATGGATTCCGGTCTATTATTACGCCTCTTCTTCTTTGGATTAGACCGTTGATGGTTTTGCGTGGTTTCAGGGTTCGCTGTCGTTCGAGGACAGCGGCGAGGGATCCGCCTCGACTCCGATGACGGCCTGGAGTAAGAGGCGGAGGATGCGGCGGCGGGAGGGAGAGCGCGAGAGGGCGGCCTTGACCGGTGGGACGACGTACAAGGGCTATACCCCCCCCCCCCCCACCCCACAACAAGCGTTGGTACCTACTGCTCGATCCCCTTTCTTTCTTCCATCTCCTCGGCGAACGATACTAATCCCCTCTCCTGGATCCACGTAAGCCCTGGAGCACAATGCGTGCAACCGTCGCCCTAGATCCGCGCCGGCCCTGGAGCACAACGCGCGCTACCAACGTGCCCGGATCTGCACCGCCCTTGAAGCACATCGCACAGGACGGATCTGCCCACATCTGGCACGCCAAGGAGCGACGCATTCATCTGCTACGGTGAGCTCTACCCAGGAGGGGTGCGACGCGCCTGCAGTGCGACTTCCTTCGTGGCCGGCTTGCAGCACGATTTCCGGCGGCGACCTCCTGCCTGCAGCTGTGGCGCCGCCGGTGCTTTTTTTTGAAAAAAAAAAATCCGGTGCTTTGAATCGCACACGGTTCATGTCTTTCGATCGTTTGCATATTTGGGTCTGTCGCACGCGATTATTGTAGTCTGATCGTTTGAGTATTCAGGTTTACTGCACACGGTTTCTGTTGCTTGTATCATTTGCATATTCAGATCTTTCGCACACGGTTTTGGTTTCCATCGGCAACCCCTTTGGGGCGACGGTTTCCAAAACCGTGTGTGAAGACCGTTTTTAATTGTGTGCAACGGACGGATCTGTACTAGTGCGTTTAGGTTATACTACATGGGAGAGAACAAATGACGCATACCCCCATGCGTGATGGACAACAGCGACCGGCCGGATCCTGCTAGACATAGGTCCAGCAAACTATTACTGGTAGCTTAGCATGATAAGTGCCGAGGGGAATCCATCTGACCCATTTTGAGACCACCAGTTAATTGTAGTAGTACAGTACAAGCACCATGATAGGTCCAGCGAACTATTACTGGTAGCTTAGCATGATAAGTGCCGTGGGAACGCATCTGACTCATTTTGAGAACACCAGTTAATTGTAGTAGTACAGTACAAGCACCATGATAGGTCCAGCGAACTATTACTGATAGCTTAGCTTGATAAGTGCCGTGGGAACGCATCTGACTCATTTTGAGAACACCAGTTAATTGGAGTAGCAGAAGCACAACGATCGATCAATCCTGTAGCTTCATAGGTGCCATGGGAATGCACAAGACTCATTTTGAGACCACCAATTAATTGGAGTAGTACAAGCAGCACGATCAATCCAGCTGTAGCTAGCTTGATACTAGCTAGGTGTCATCGTGCGAATCATTTCCTGCCTAGCGATGCATGGACAGATTAACTAGCATCAGCACTTACGCATCGATCATGCGTTTTGATCACATGTGTTTTTAGTCTTTTAAATTACGACTTTACGTTTTTTTCCCGCAAAAAAATACTTTACGGTTTTTTTTTTGGAAAAAAATTACTTTACGTTTTAATGTACTCCCTATATTGCTGTGTTATTATTTCATATTTAATTGTTCCTTGTGTTGGAGCAGGCCCGGCCCTGAGGGGGGGGCGAGCGGGGCGGCCGCCCCGGGCCCCCAGATCCAAGGGGCCCCCATCCTAGGTATGCCTAGGAACTATACTCCCAACGGAGGCGCCATTAGAGCGCTCGAAGTTGTTCTGTGTCTGCCAGAGGAAGAAGAAAGCCAAAACGTTCTGTCAGGTAGCGAACTGGGCCTTGGGCCTTTTCTCCTTTGAATCAAATGTGCGTGCTTTAAGGGGTAGTTGGGCGTTCAGAAAAAAAAAAGGTGATGGTTGGGCCACAGCATGTGATGGAAGTGAGCGCACCGGTTCAGCTGGAATGACCGTTTTTTTGTGCTAAAAAGAAGCTGGAATGGCATGGACGATTTTGTTTTTTGGAGATGGCATTAGCGTTCTAGCTGATATTAGCGTGCACCTCGCTTTGCAGCGCCGCAACGGAACCCTTTATTAGGGCAGCCCTGCAACGGAGTCCTAGCAAACTAATACAATACCTGGAAAAAAAGAGGAAACCCCTTGCAAACTTCGCGTAGTCTTATAGCAAATTAATTTATATATTTTAAAAAGGTTGATTCCATGTTATAAATCGATAGCCCTCCATAAACTTTATTTGGTGATACATCATAGCTTGATCTTAATGTGGTCATATAAGATGAGTATATTTTATGTCATATCACTTTTCTCTACATGCTATCGGTTTCACTTAAAAAAAAAACTACTCCTTCGCTACCAGGCCCGAGCAATTTGATTCAATAGATGGTAAAGGCAAAATTTACCTGATCTCCTATGTGACCGCATCCCTAATTGGATGCCTGCGGCCAACGTTCGATATCATGTGCCCCCTAACCGAAGGAGCCCCATCACCCCACCCCACAGAGCAAGCCCATAGGAACCGCACCACAACAACATCGCTTTAGAGAAGGTATGTCGCTTATTCACTTTATTATCAACACCAACATTCTGAATTTGTCCTAGCAAAATAAACATTGTTGAATTTGTATCTAGGAATATTACAAAATACTGAAGACCCGGTATTTTAGTTTCGCCCTAGGCCCCCGAAAACTCAGGACCGGCCCTGTGTTGGAGTAGGCTTGTGTTCCCGGGAGTATGCCCCCGGAAGAGCGTTCCCGGGAGTATGCCGACTCGGTGAGTGTCCCGAGTCGGGCAGTGTACCAGGTGACTCTGGAGCCTGTTCCAAGTCACCCATGTTAGCCGGCTCCCCGGAGTCGGCAGTGTGAGTCTGCGTAGTGAGCAAGTCGGCTCCGCCCGAGTAGTGCGCCAGCGCCTGTACGGGCAAGTACAGGTTGGGTGGACTAGGACGTGCTAGACGTCATCAATAGTGGTCTAGAAGCTGCCCAAAATACCCTTGACACCTGAATATACTACACAAAATCTGATGTAGCATTGCCGCATCTGAGCCGGTGGATCAAAAAAAAAAAAAAGGAAAAGGACTCATTATCTAGAAGCTGCCCCAGGTGTTTCTCAAAAGGAAACTCATTCGCTTCATCCGGATGCATGCAGCCGAGCGAGCGACCGCCTCGTGCGCCGTTCGATCACGCTCCATCACACGGTGGACACTGCCTCTTTACCAGGCGTCTGGCAGTCTCTGGTGGACCCACCCACCGCTCGATCTCCTTATCCAGCCACAGGCTCCTTTCCATCCTCTCGTCTCTCTCTTTTGCTCTATCCATGGGATTTGATCCGCCATGGATGGCCTCTATGAGCTCCCTCAAATGAAATCTCAGGAAAATAAACGGTGCTGCTACCGGCTCGGGGCAGCCCCGCAGCTGCAGCAGGACACCTTCGCTGCTGCGGCATGAGCTGCTACATAGACCAGCGGTGGAGTGGCTGATTTGTACGAGAGCGCGACGGTGCTGCGAGGTGGTCCAGCTGCTGCGAGCCTGACCGCGGACCAGATGCTCGGCGATGCTGCGACGGTAGCATGATTGCTCTGTTGAGGTTGCGACGGTGTGCTGCAACGGAGGCTGCGATGGCGTCTCGGCTGCGACGGCGTGCTACGACCACCCGTCGGTGGAGCGCCGGTGCTGCTAGCTTTGAAATCGTCATGCGTGAGGGACGAGGGGCTCGCCGGTGCTGCCACGGGCGGCGCCCCTGCTATGAAGCATCACCGGTTGCTGCCACGGTCGTTGGGAATCTGTGGCCTGTCATGCTGCGACGCCGCTCGTCGGAAGCATCCGGTTCTGCGAGGCCGCTCGCCGGCGGGAGCGCCGGTGTTCGCCGGAAGCATCCGGTGCTGCGACGCCGCTCGCTGGCGGGAGCGCCGGTGCTGCCACGGGCGGCGCCCCTGCTATGAAGCATCACCGGTTGCTGCCACGGTCGTTGGGAATCTGTGGCCTGTCATGCTGCGACGCCGCTCGTCGGAAGCATCCGGTTCTGCGAGGCCGCTCGCCGGCGGGAGCGCCGGTGTTCGCCGGAAGCATCCGGTGCTGCGACGCCGCTCGCTGGCGGGAGCGCCGGTGCTGCGAGGCTGCTCGCCGGAAGCATCAGGTGTTGCGAGGCGCTCGTCGGCGGGAGCGGCCGTGTTCGCCGGAAGCATCTGGTGCTGCGACGCCGCTCGCCGGCGAGAGCGCCGGTGCTGCGAGGCTGCTCGCTGGAAGCATCCGAGGCTGCGAGTCCGCTCGCCGGAAGCATCAGGTGTTGCGAGGCGCTCGCCGGCAAGAGCGTCGGTGCTCACCGAAAGCATCCGGTACTGCAAGGCGATGTGTTGCGCGGCGATGTGCTGCGAGGCGAAGCTGTAGGGCCACCGGCGAGGCTGCAGGGCCGCCGGCGATGTGCTGCAAGGCGATGCTGCAGGGCCGCCGGCGATGCTCAGAGGCAATGTTGCGAGGGTGTGTCAGTGCTGATGCTAGGAACGGTGCTGCGACGCGCTGTGAGGAAGAGGACGTCTGGTGCTTGTGTGTTGTGTGCGCATGGAAGGCAGTGTACCGAAGAAGAGAGAAGGGATCGGACGGTCGCCATCGAGCACATCAGACGGCTGTAGGGGCGGCTGTTATTTTGCCTCCTACATGCGGATGGCGCCTAGCACGCGCCTTCTCAAAAATAAGAAAAAACTTCTGCAGGTAAGATAGAGTTCAGTGAGTCTAACCGAGTTTCCATGGCGAGTCGCCTCCGTGAAGACCAGAAATACACCAACCAAACGCAAGAACAGTGAGCCTAATCCTTGATATACCTACCAGCTGAAGATAACACCGCATCAGTTCCTGCACAGCAAGATATACTATATCGGTTCTGAGTATAGCCACTCGTAAAGAAACTCGCTGCAGATTCTCTGCCTTATGTGGTGCAAAGGAATGTGCTTCTAAAGAAACTGTATCTGTTTCTAAAGGATTAATTGATGGTTTGTAAAGAAACTGTATGTGTTTCCGTTCGACACAGGTTGGACAAATGTTCTTTCAAGTTTGGTTGCTCGGCATTGTGCAATGGCACATAGTTGTTACATGGTTTGGTTTATGATCGGAATCTAACAGATGACAAGCCGTGAACCTTTTTTCTCTTTAAGTAAATGAAAATCAATATGCTTGTGCAGGTCATAACACATAGGGTTTTCTTACAGCTCATAGATGTAGGGGTTAACTGCTTCATTGCAGCCACTTTTTTTAGAGAAGGAGGTTGAAACCCCCAGCCTCTACATCAAAAGATGCACACAGCCATATTTATTAAATTATTCAATAAAGATCTAGCAAAAACATATATCAAACAATCCGAAGCCACCACTGCACACCTACAAACTCGACAATAGGGGATGCCATCACAACGTCCCACCAGCTAGATCCGG
The DNA here is from genome assembly GCA_039707655.1 of Elymus sibiricus. Classification (NCBI taxonomy): domain Eukaryota; kingdom Viridiplantae; phylum Streptophyta; class Magnoliopsida; order Poales; family Poaceae; genus Elymus; species Elymus sibiricus. The sequence goes on from CM077666.1 coordinate 471,454,957, forward strand.
AGTCATCACCGAGCCACTCGCCTGGCGTATGGGAGCACACATCCGGTCCAGCAGACCCTAAGCGTGTACCACATGCACATGCTTTAGAAGCCGCCACCACCATTGAACTGTCGACCCATCTTCAAGATAGAGATCCGCATTATCCTTGCCAGGACAGCCGCCACGACGCCAAATAGCGACACCGCCCTACGCTCGTCCATCAAGACGCATCCGCCACCAAGACTCTGCTGCGCCATGCCACCGAGACCCGCCATCGTCGACGCGGTAGATACGATGCCTCTCCACCTCCTGACCCCTCCAGCGGCTGCTCCAAAACGATGCCCCCAGGAGGGAGAACGGTGCCAATCGTCGCCATCGTTCGATCCGGGAGACCCAGATATGGGGTTTCCCCGGAGTAGCCCGAGCGAGGAGACGAGACCTGCAATGACGATGCCTTCATCAGGGTAACAGCGCGAAGACGCCGCCATCGTCCGTCAAGACCAAAGTCAGCTCAGTTTTCACCGACAGTTGCGCCTCCCCTTCCTTGCCGCCGACAGAAGCCAACGTGCCAAATCTCCGCCATCACGCCACCGGCGATGCAGCCGCCGAGAGATCCCGACGCAAAGCACGGCGTACGGGGCACGCCCAGCCCAGATCGAACCCCGACGGGCCCAGATCGGACCCAAACATCCCCGCCGCCACGCAGACCACGGTCGCCGCCGCATAGGTGGCCTTCCGCAGACCGCGCCGCCCACGGCCCTTGCCACCCAGAGAACGGAGATAGTCGCGGCCGCCATCCAAGGCACAAACCACCAGAACACCGTAAGCCGCGCCGCAGCAATGAGACGCTGCCACGCCGTGACACCCGGCGGCCGCGTCACGCCCAAGCCCGAGTAGCCGGCCCGCGCCGACTCCACGTGCAAAGGGACGAAGAGGCCCTGCCACCGCCGGGCTTCTACCAGGTTTTACCCGGCCGCGCCCTATGGTGGCGGCGAGCGAGGAGGAGGGAGGAGGGAGAGGGTTTGGCGGCGGGGCTAGGGTTCCCTCCCGGTCGCCTCGCGGGGGCGACACGAGAGGGACGCGATCCATCCCGTAACTAGTGGCTCTTCTTTTCTGCTGCTGCCTAGGGCTAGCTCATTACAGGCCCCTACCAGCAGCTTCTGTCCGTTTATGAAATCTGACAAAAAATTTCAACCTGATCGATACAGCTCAAAGCTATTCCTTGTTATGGGTGGCTAGCAGATGTCTAGTCGCACTGACAAGGACAACACCTGCAATCATATAGAGAACTCCTAACATTTGAAATGTGGTCACACTATAGAGGCGTTGCTGAAACTTCCCATTTTTGTTGATTTGTTCTGCCTTCATCGGGAGTCTGCAATTCCTTCAAACTCCCAAGGCGTCACTGTAGCTTAAGCCTGCGTTATTTAGCAATTACCAAACGTGCACATGCCTCACTTTGTTCATTTCTATCCCGCAAACAGTGTGCATTGGCATCATCCATGACAATACTACCATCTATTATCACACACGAGTTGCCGATGGAGATTTTTTTTTTCAAAAAGGAGGATGACCCCGGCCTCTGCATCAGGGCGATGCATGCAGCCATTTTATTAATTATTCATCGAGACCTTACAAAGTAATACATCAATAAGTCTGAAGTCACCATCTTGGCAACATCCGTCGCTACTCCTATCCACTTGATGAAGGGGTGCAAATTGTCAGGGCCGCATACCCAGACCTCACACCAAACCCTAACATCAAAAGCCGGAGGCCCCAACCAAGCCGAATTGCCGGGTCTGGGTCGCACACCGGTCCGGCGCACTCTCAACGTGCACCGCATGCGCACGCTGCAGAGGCCGTCACCACCGTCTTCCATCGATCCATCTTCAGAGCAGGTACTGATGCATCGACCTTGCCAGGTCATACTGCCGTCGACGCCACCACGACGCCCGACGGCGCCACCGCCTGCGCATGTCCATCAACACGCGTCCGTCACCAAGGCTCCGCTGCGCCACGCCGCCGAGATTCGTCGTCGTCGCCGCGGTAGAAGCAACACCGCACCTCCTCTTGTCCCCTCCGGCCAGCATCAGCTCCAAGACGATGCCCCCAAGAGGGAGGATGGCCCCGAAGGCCTCGTCATCGTCCGATCCAGGAATCCCAGATCTATGGTTTCCCCCGGAGCAGCCGGACCGAGGTGACGACGATTGCAACCGACGATGCCTTTGACAAGGGGACGATGCCAAAGGCGCCGCCATCGTCCGCCATGACCGAGGTCGACACGGTTTTCACCGGCAATCGCGCCATCCCGACCCCGTAGTTGACTGGATCCGCGCGGATCCACACCGTGAAGACGAACGCAGCCACCGGATCACCGGCAGAGGGCCTCCAGCCGCCCCTCACCAGCCCCTCCACGCGTTGCCGGCCGCCCTCGTGCAGAACCGACGACGGATCTGGGTGGGATCCAGATCCATGGCCGTCGCCGCGTCCACCATCGCCAGAGACCCCATGGGTTCCCGCCGGCCATGGGGACTAGCTCAGCCGTCGCACGACCAGGGACTCCGCCCTGGCCGCTGGCCCCGCCCCAGCCGCTCACTCCCCGGCCAACAACTGCACCAGCTGCGCCGCAGCAACCGCCGGACCGAGCGCAGCAGCCGGAGAGAGCCCCTCGCGCCACACCCAGATGGGATCTCGGGGAAGGGGGGTTGGGGGTGCAGCGCCGTGACGGGAACGAATCCGCCCCGCCGCCACCATCCCGGGGCCCGGCACGGCTTCGCCGGCCAGCCCTCCGGCGGCGGCTATGCGGGAGTGGGCAAAGGAAAGCCTCCCGGCGGCGGCGGGCTAGGGTTCCCCCGTGCCGCCCAGGGAGGACGACGCGGGGTCTATTTGACGCTCTATATACTTAATTAACGAATTCACTGCAAATAATATTTCTCTGTTTAACTAATTCCTTTATCATTGCAGATCATAGTCAGATTGATGATTTCCTTGTTGAAGAACTTATTTAGGTGATGCTCTCTTTTGGTTGCTGAAACTGAGAAGTTTAATTTAGAGCAGCAAAACTGAATGCTTTATTTAGGCTTATTTGCATGGAAAACGTTTGCTGCCGGCCTGTCGGCCGAAGCTTTTGGCCGGTCTCACGCGCGTCGTTCGATTAAACAGGATCATGTGGCTCCCGAACGCTTTTATCCCTTGTCTCTTCATGCGGTTGCTCTCCACTCATTCCACTCGTTCCACTTTCCCTTCTCTATCTTCTTCTCCCCCACGCATGCGTCACAGGCCATGGTCCCTGCCGCTTGAAGCAGCAGGCCAGCGGGACAGCAGGGCAGAGCAAGCGAGCGGTGCTGTGAGGGGCGGCGGCGCTGCATGGCGGAGCAGGCGAGCGGTGCTGTGAGCACCCCGACCGATGCTGCGAGGCCGAGGTGGAGGCGTTGCAAGGTGCTGCAACCGACGAAGCTAGAAGTTCAACCGGCAGGTACACGACCACGCCGGCGTTCACGCTGGCGACCACCGATGTTGCAAGTGGTGGAGCTGGAAGCTTCTACCAGCGAAGCTAAAAGCGACAACCGGTGATCGAAAGCTGCAATCAGCGGAACACGCGGACCACGCCGGCGATGCAGGGATGCTACAACCGGCGCCCGGGATGCTACTACGGGCACCGCCGAGAGCTGGAATCGGCACCGGTGAATGCTACGACTGGTGAATCGAAAGTTGCAACCGGCGGTACACACGGACCACACCGGCGATGGAGGGAGCTGCAACCGGCGCCCGGGATGTTACAACTGGCACCACCGAGAGCTGGAACCAGCACTGGCGACGCTACGACCATGCGAGGGTGGGGGCGATGCCGAGATGCTGCAACCAGCCACCGGAGTGCTACAACGGGTATCTGAAGGAGCTGGAACCGGCCATGGGGGTGCTACGAGCACGGCGACGAGATGCACCCGGGGAAGGAATTCCCGGTGCTGCAACCGTCATGGCGGCAAGCTGGAACCAGCGCGGCGGCAAGCTAGAACCGAAGGCGGCCGATGCTACAACCGACAAACGACCAGCTGACCCGGGAGGCACCCGATGTTGCATCCGTCATGACGACGAGATGGAACCGAGCGCGCCCGATGCTACAACCAGAGCGACGGCGGCAAGCAACCGTGATGGGGGGACGACGACGTCGAGCATCGGTGAGCGGCGAGCAGCGGTGCAACCGGCGGCAGTTCGGGCATGGAGGGGGTGTTGCCGGTCGTGAGCGTGGTGGGCGGCGCGAGCGGAACGGCCGTGTGGTGTCGGGTTGTGCAGGGATGGGAACGCCTTGTGTTGGGCTTTTTTTTGTTTGCAGGGACCATAGAATCCTACGGACGCTATGCGCTGAATCGTGTGGATGCGCTACGACCGGCCGAGTTTTGGGCCGGCGCGCCGGCGCCTATCAGCGCCCTATTTGCATTGAATTTACCAAAAATCGCCACGTAGGAGGGTGATAAGTCACCATCAGTTCCCGTAACAAAAGGCCATCCCCCTTGTTTGTGTAAGGGAAACGCTTGAATACGGCAGGCCGGCGGAACGCTCGGCCGGTCACTCGCGAATCGTTGGATCTGGGGCGACATCCACAGCCCATGTAACACACGCTCTCGCTTTTCACGCGTCTCCATCGATGCCGTGTACGTGGGGGAGACGTGGCTGTGGGGCCACCCACCGCTCGCAGCCGCACCTGCCTTATCCCCTCGGTCTCCTTCTTCTCTCGTCCATCCACAAGACAGAGACTCCATTTTTGCCCCCAAAACTCAGAGTTGAGCGCCACCCCACCTCACACACCAGCCATGGCCGTACATCGCTGTGTTTTGATTCCATGGAGCGCTCAGCCACCCTGTCTGTCGTGGCCGGCGACCACCCTCCCGAGCTCTTTTTTTCCCCATCTGGCGTGATGCTGGAACAACGGGTGCCCACAAATGTTGTGACCGTAGTCAGCGTTTGCTGGAACTAGCCCGGCGATTTGCTACCACCCGCGGTCATCAATTTTTTGGCTGGACCCAGCATCGACGTTTTGCTACGACCCGGCCAGCACTTTGCCGGAACCTACGTTGGCATTTGCTACAACCGGCCAGGCAGCGTGCTGGAAGTAGTGTCCATCGGTGCTGGAACCGGACGAGCCCCTCGCCGCCGGCGATTTTTTGCTGGAACCAGCATTATGTTTTGCTGGAACCTACTAGTTTTTTGCTACAATCTTTTTGTTTGGAGTTTGCTGATGTGACTTTTTTTGTTGCATCGGGTGTTAATTTTAGCTGGAACTGACTAATTTTTTTTATTCAACTGACAATTAGAGGTTTTTGCTACTGAGATTTTTTGCTGGATCAGTGGCTTTTGTTTGTTACAACCGATGTTTTTTTAGCTGGAACCGACTAAATGTTTTGCTTCAACTGACCATTTTGGTTTTTGCTACCGAGTTTTTTGCTGGAGCACGGCGGTGCTAGTCGACGGTGCGGCGAGCCGGAGCTGGTGATGCGAGAATTTTTGCTACAAGCTTGGCTGCGGAGCGCTAGAACCGGTCAACAGTTGAAGCTGGCACACAACAGCGGCCGTGCTGCAATCCCGGCGTCCATGAGACGAGGGACGACAAGCTGACAGCGGCGCTGGTGCTGCTGGGGCCGACGACCGCCGCGTCTAGCGAAGGAGCAGCCCGACAGAGGAGGCGTGGTGCGGGCGGCGACTGCGCACTGTCATGGGGGGTGCGAGGTTGGGGACGAAGTTGAGGATCAGATCTGACGGTTAGGGATAAAAAAATCGAAGGGACAGGGTGCGACCGGCCCAAATTTGTCCTTGTCAGTACGTCGCAACCAGCTGCTAGTGGGAAACAACTCTGGCTGGGTCCAAGTTGGTTCCGACAATTAATAATATCAACATCTGTTTGACGGAAATGTGACCGTGTGCGGACTGGCGTCATGCCACTCTAGAACTCTCCTTTCTTTCTCCACTCTTCCATCCCAGATCCTATCCTCTCCAATCCCAAATTTCCCATCTAAATCCTCTCCTCTTGATTCTCCCCAGCTTGTTCTCCCTTTCTTCCCAGCCTCCCAGAATCCCTCTTCCTTCCTGCTCTCTCCCGTCATAGATCTGGAAAGAGCGAGCTAATTTCCCCTGCTACAGTGATTTAGCTCGCGATTTCCTTCCTCTGCTATTATGTTCTTCCATTTCCTCGGATGACGTTTAGGTATTTTGGGTTTGATTTGAAGGTCCTGGAGGAATGGAAAGCGCGGGCGCTGCAACTGGTTCGCAGAACGCGAGATCCGGCGCGAAGCTTGCAGATTATGCGAGATAAGGCAGAATCTATTTTCGATTTTGGTGATTTGGGGGTTCATACCAAGATGAAATCCAGAGAGGAGAGGCGAGTGTCTCCCTGGCAGCCAAACAAGGATAATCTACCTGCTGGCGTGTATGCAATGCGGGAATCGGAGTATCCTGAGCAGGTGCAAGGTGGTGGTCGTGATGCTGGGGTTCGTGTTCTTTCTGGTGGCCGGCGGGATGGAGTTGCTGCTGGGAGGGGCGGTATTCCTCTTGTGCCATAGAGATCTGTTCCTCTCTGCTCGACCATCCCTGCTAGTGATGAAGATGGTACCCTCATCCCAAATTCTCCAAGGAATACAGGTAATATGCCTTTCGATCCTGTCGCTGTATATGATATTCAGGCTGGGCAACAAAGAGGTTGCTCTGCTACTGATGTAGGCGCTCGTATGGAAGGCTCTAATTCCAAACTAGGATCTATCGATGCATTGAATCTTATATGTTGGAATTGTAGAGGTGTGGGCAGGACCCTTGATAATAATAAAATGCGATATCTTGCCAATTTGATGTCATCGACGAACGCTAAGGTAACCTTTATTTCAGAAACGCTTTCTTCCAAAACTAATTCACATGACCTTGTCAATCGATTTCCTATTAGGGATAGTTTTGTTGTTCCGGCTGAGGGCAGAGCTGGAGGTCTTTGGGTTATGTGGGCGGATGACATTAAGTTAGATATCATCTTTTCTAGTCAGAATGTGATTTTAGCGTCAGCTATTCATACTACCTTCAACTTTATTTTTGCTTTAGTTTGTGTTTATGGCGATCCTCATCATCGTAGGGATAAAAATAAGAATATTTGGAAGATGATTGAGGATTTTGTGTCTTCTTCTCCAGGGAAACCAGTGTACTGCATGGGAGACTTTAATGATATAATTGATCTCTCGGAGAAGAATAGTAATGTTATTCCTAACTATCATCGTATGGCAAGAGATCTTTAAAGCAGCAGTTGGACTCCATACACAAAGGGTTAGAAATGATACAATCTAATCCTACTCATTTGCAGGATCACACTTTGGAAGCCAGCCTTATGGATCAATACGACAAGACCATGACTAAACTAACTGAATTCTACAGGCAAAGGGCTAAAAGGCATTGGGCCACCAAAGGAGACAGGAACACTAATTATTTTCATAACTCTGTTCTCAAGAGGAGAAGGAAGAATAGAATTAGTATGGTCGTAGATCAGAACAATAGAATGGTTCAAAATCCTGATGAGATTGCTTCCTGTTTTATTAAATACTTCTCCGATCTTTTTACTTCTAGCAATCCTAATCTAAATATTCTTCCTTCTCTCCATAATAATTTAAATAACATGATAGACTGTCCAACCATGCCAGACAAAGATGAGATTTTGCAGGTGCTCAAAGGAATGAAAAAGAATGCTTCTCCAGGACCAGATGGGCTTAATGTGGCTTTCTATCTTGCTGCTTGGAAGTGGATAGGAGATGATGTCACAAAGTTGGTGCAAGAATTCTACACCACAGGTAAGCTTCATGCTCAATTAAATAAAACTTACATCACTTTAATTCCTAAGAAAGACAATGCTAAGAGCCCACAAGATTTTAGGCCTATTAGTCTTTGTAATGTAATTTATAAAATCATCACTAAAACTTTGGCTAATAGGCTCAAAGATTTTCTTCCGGATTACATTCATGAATCTCAACAAGCTTTCATTCAAGGAAGAAGAATTGCTAATAATATTGTTGTTGCTCAAGAGATTACTCATTCTTTTCAACTTAGCTCTTGGAAACATAAAGCTTTTATGCTCAAAATAGATCTTGCTAAAGCTTTTGATAGAATAGAATGGGGTTTCATCAAGAGAGCCTTGCTTCGTAAAAGGCTGCATGATCATTTTGTCAATCTTATTACTGAATGCATTTCTTCTGCGACTTTTTCTGTTAACATAAATGGGCAGCCTTTTGGCAGCTTTAAAGGTTCCCGAGGCATCCGACAAGGTTGTCCTTTGTCGCCATATCTTTTTATTCTTGCTGTCAACGAATTGTCGCTTTCGATGCAGGATGCTTTAAATACCAATCATTTGAGTAGCATACAGCTGGGTCCCTCTTGTCCCCCTATTCATTCTTTAATGTTTGCCGATGATCTGATCGTTTGTGGGAGAGCTGATAACGAGGATGCTAATACTATTGCTTCCATTATTGATCAGTTTTGTGCTGCATCTGGTCAAACTCCTAATTGGAACAAATCTGCTATCTTATTTAGCAAGGACACTGATGATGCTCTTAAGAACTCTATTAAGAATATTTTTCCTGCTCCTGACATGAATCACAATACTACTCATCTTGGTCAGCCTCTCATCCTTCCTGGAAGGAATAGAGCCGCTGCTTATAATTTCATTATTGATAAGTTTAAGGCTAAGCTTAATTGTTATAAGGCTAATAGGCTCTCTCATGCAGGTAGACTTACCCTTATCAAATCTGTATTTGCCTCTCTGCCTGTTTACTACATGTCAAATATTCTCTTGAGTAAAACTACTATCAGGAAGCTTATTTCTATTGTTAGGAAATTCTGGTGGACTGGGATTAATAGTGATCAAAACTACAAACCTATTTGTTTTAAAGCCTGGGATGATATTTGTAAACCTATACATAAAGGTGGATTGGGCATAAGGGATTTATCTCTTATGAACAAATCCATGGTGGCTATGATGGGTTGGAGAATCATTAAGATCCCCAACTCTTTTCTTACTAATGTTCTTAGAGCCAAATATTTTCATAACTCTTCTATTTGGAAGCCTAGCATGTATGTTCCTAAGTCTGCTTTTTGGAGTTCTATTTTAAAAATCCTTCCTTTCATGTTAAGGGCTAGTCAACTTCAAATAGCTAATGGTAATTCTTGCATTTGGACTACTCCTTGGTGCAAAGATTGGGATAATATCCATGATCATCTTAAACCTAATCTAGAGGGACCTTGTCCTAGCTTTATTAATGATCTTTGGAAACCAAATACTAAACTTTGGGACGAAGAAAAACTTAGTATCTTCTTTGATGAATCTTTGAAAAATGAAATTATGAGTATTCCTATTGTTAATGCTAATCTTGAGGATACTATTTGTTGGACTCACACTCCTAATGCAGATTGTACTACAAAGAGTGCCTACAAAACTTTGATGCAAGAGTTTCAAGAGAGCTCTTTGGGAAGACAATCGCTCAATTTGGACCAGGAAATTGCTCTTCTAAAACAGGTTTGGAAAAATAAAACTATGGCCCCTAGGGTGAAAACTTTTGCTTGGAGGCTTATTAGGAGAGCCATTGCTACAGGATTAAGAGCTTCTAGATACTCTAAACACATTAAGAAGGAATGTTGTAGATGTGGTCAGATTGAAACAGACTTGCATCTCTTTTTTCAATGCAGTTTCTCTAGATCAATATGGTTTAGTTTTGGATTAAAAACTGATATATTGAATTCCAGTTTATATCCTGCTGATATCATTCATATGATATGTTCTTGTCAACAATCTGAATTAAAACTAGATACTATCTTCACTACTCTTTGGAACATTTGGAAAGCCAGGAATGATCTCCTTTTCAATAAAAGAAAATGGAGTCCTATGCAGGTTCTACATGCTACAAGAGCGATGCTTAATGTAGGTGCGATGGAGGAAAAGGAGGAGAAGACCACATCTCCTGAAGATAGCAATACTAATCTTATTCCTTATATAAATACATATACTCCATCTGCAGGTGTCCATGCTTATGTTGATGCTGCGTTTAATCCTTTGGTGGCAAAGGATGAAGCCTCTTTTGGAGTTTATCTTAATAACACAATCACCAAGCATACCATATTCATTCAAGCGGCTGCTACAAATGTGCAATCTGTTTTGCAGGCAGAAGCAATGGCTCTTTTACTTGCTACATCGGTTGTCAATTCATTAGGTTGGAGCGCTGTTTCATTTTATTCAGATTGCGGTACTTTAGTGGAAGCAGCGGAAGCAAGGAATCTACAGGAGAAAGCTGGACATTGGAAGATCAGACTAGTGCTTGCAGATTTTTTCAACAATACTGCTGATCTCAACTCTAGTGTCTACCATATTCCTAGATCTCAAAATCTGATTGCTCATAATCTAGCAAAGAAAGCTTTCTCTGTCAGATCATCTCCTACTTGCTCTTTTGTTTGCAGCAAGGGTTCTAGATGTAAAATCAATATGGCTCTGAGAGCCATAACTTTTCCCCTTGGAAAACTCCTATCTGTACATTGCTTAGGTTGTTAATGAATATAAGATAAGCCCTCTTTGAGAGGGCTTCAGTTTGCCAAAAAAAACATCTGTTTGACAGCCATAAGAAAAGAAAATTCCACGCCTACGTCCTGCGAGTGTACTGGACTTGAAAAAGCAAGTCAACATCCTTGACTCGGAATCCAGGAGCCAATCCTAATTAATGCTTTTTTTTAACACAGTACAGACGCAAGCGTTCATATACACGCGCATACACTCACCCCTATGAACGCACACACGCACACCCTACCCCTATGAGCACCTCCGAGAGACTGAGCCGGCATATCATCTTGAAATTTACGAAGTCACCGTAGGCACCTCGTCGTCGACGGGAACGTCTCCTCCCACTGAATGCGCATCGCCGGAAATCCTGAAATAATTCTAGAAATAAATGCGAGCATCAGGATTTGAACACTGATGGGATGGGGTTACCACAGTCCCTCTAACCATCGAACCACAGGTTGGTTCGCCAATCCTAATTAATGCTTGCCGGTAATGTTCAGTTAGGCTCCGCTTGAATTGAGTGTAAAACTACCGTGGTCACTCCAACTAAATACTGGTGGCTATTTTTACACCCATTCCAATGCTATAAGATAGGTATGCCCTGCTCTGCACCATACTCTGCTTCTCTCTCGGCCTGCCACAGCCACATACTCCCTTCGTCCGGTGAAAAGTGTATATATAGAAATTTTAGGATAAATTATGAAGTGAAGTAAACAATGCATTGGAAAGGTGCAAGCCACCATCTCCCTCCTCTTTAATTACTCAACCCCCAATGAGCTAAGTGTATGTAGAAATTAAGGAGACCATGTGTAGAATGTTATTGGTCTTGATTACCGTGTGATGAGAGAGAAGTATTTTTTCCTACTTTAAAGTGCATTGGGAAGATAGATGTACACTTTTTTGTGGACAAATTTTAAAGCCAAACGTACGCTCTTCTGCCTCTTTCGCTTCTCTATCACTTGTCTGCTCTTCTACAATTAATTGCCAACATGGAGCTGGACCGCTCTCACTCTGTCCCGTCCATAAACAAAAACAGGGTGGGTGTGTGCGTGCGTGCAGCAAAAGTTTGGCAGGGCGAGTGAATCTTCGGCCGTTTGTCATTTACCGCCATTATTGCTGCCCATATATATGCAGCTACAGCGCCCTGACTCCTGTCTTTTTTACCTAGTACTTCTTTTTATGTTCACATACCAAATCGCAGATTGCCAAGCGTAGTCACGTACTCTCAGAAAAGCTCATGTACATTAAGTGTATTTTTTTCACATAAAAATGTATGTACTCCTACGCTACGTGAAAGAACAAGTCGATTAGGGCATCTCCAAGGCTGACCCGCAAACCGCCAGTATCCGTTCGGACCGCGTGAGCCATCCAACACCGACCTGTATCGGTCCGCGTGGCGGTCCGGACGTGATTTTTTCCGCAAACCGAAGACAAAAGTGCGGGAGGTTTGCGGGGTTCCGGACCGATCCCAAGCCCGCTTCTGACCGTCCTGGCCCACCAAAACCCCTCCTCCCTCGCCCGCGCGGGTTCCCGCTCGGCGCCATCTGCCCGCATTCATGCTGTTGTAGAGCGCGCCGTTCCGCATTGAAGGCATCTCAGGGCGGACGCGACCTCTCACTGCCTCCGCCATTGAAGCGGCGCGCCGGCCGAGGGCGCCGCCCGCTGCACGCCCGGCTAACCACGCCTCCTCGCTGCATTCAAACGACTCCATTAAACCCGCATGGAAGCCGAGAAACCTACTTCGGCCACACGTCCGTTCATCAGCGGGCCGGCATTAAACGCAACGCCGGCCGAGCTCCTCCCCTCCGCCCTCTATTTAAACGAGGCCAGGCGCCGGGTAAGAATAGCACCCCTACCCCTTCCCTCATCTCCTCCTCCACCATTTTCTCCACTCTTCCGATGGCTTCCGAAGAGTAGTTCTCCGGCATACAAGCCGGCTGGGTGGCCCGCCGAGCCCGCCGAATACGAGCGAGGCAGCTCACGGCGCCACCTCCCTTGGCTAGCCCGACGGAGCCAGTTGCCGACCCAAACGGGCGCATGGTTCACCAACTGGCCGCTCCAGGCCGGCACGGCGGCACGGGCATCGTCGCTGCCGTGGACGACGACTCGTCATACCGCGCCTCCCGTGCCTGCGAGTGCGCCATCCGCCGTCAACGCGCGCGTAGCCGCGCTCTGCCGGCAGAGGAAGACACCGGCTCCACGGAGATCAAAGAGTCGGCGGCCAGCGCGTCCGCGTCCGCCGCCAACCACGAGGGAAAGTAGAACACGGGAGGCCGCCGCAGCTTGGGTCTCAGGAAGGTCACCACCGGCGCGTCGCCGGCTGCCGGTGACCCGTCCGGTTCTTTATCTTAGACCATCGTCGACCCCAACCTGGGCTCCGCGGAAGCACCCTTCCCCTCCGGCTGAAGCACCCTCTTTGCCACTCCGAAGAGCGGTGCAGCCGGACATAGGGAAGATACGGGGGAAGAACATGCCTCCGGGACTCCCAGCAGTCCGGTAAGCGGGCTGCCGGACATGGGAAAGACAAAGGGATCCGCAGCGGCCGATCGTAGACTAGTGTAGTGTATCCGTGTCATGGGAGTGGAGCTCCGTGCGACCGTACGTGCACATAGTTTTACCTTTTTAGTTAAAATATCTCCAAAATGTAACCGTTTTCGTCCGGTTTATATGAAATCCGTCATGTTTATATGAAATCCGGCCGTGTTTGCACGAATTTCGTCTGGTTGGTTCAAGTTGTTGTCAAAATGTATGCGGCTAGCGTTGGATGACGTCCTCCCGCATCCGTGTTCGCGGACGGAGGCGGGAGGAAATTTGCAGGTTGCCCTTGGAGATGCCCTTACGTACCTACCGAAGATTTGCATGCAAGGTGGTGATGCTAATAATTGGCGAGGAAAAAAAAGCAGGTGGCGACCGATGATGGATGCGATGGCACAGTGAAAGATTAGTATCTATCGATTTGGAGTACTACTCATGATGATGATGCTACACATAGAGCACTGTAGCATGCATCAGGCAGGCAGGTCAGGGTGTGCATTCGGTTTTTTCGGTTTGATTCGGTTCGGTTTATACGGTTTTTGGTTTATATGGTTTTTATACTTCGGTTTATACGGTTTTATACATAGATACGGTTCGGTTTCGGTAATAACCATTTACTTTCGGTTCGGTTTCGGTAATAACCAAATTAACCAAAATTGACGCGAACTTTCGAGCCAAACATGGTTTGGCCACATGAAGAAACAAATTTAGAACATGACGCAAACATGAAATTTGTTCAATACATGAACACACACTGAAAATCTGGGACATCTAAACATGTTCAGTACATGACGCACAAGCCCGATTAATGATATTATGAGTTAAATAAACCTTTTATTTTACATGGTAAATATATTTGTTAGGTTGATATGTGGCCTAATGCTTCCCAACGATGCATGCATCTTTTCTTCATTCCTTCTGTTTTGTTTTAGTTGACATGCAGCGTATCTTGCTTCTTGCTTCGTTTGGTTTAACGGCCACATATCTTGCCTTTTCGCTGATCCATGCATGCAGTGATGCAGAAGTGTTTTGGCCTGTACACAAATTATTTTTTTTAGGAAATGTACACGAATTAGGTTCTTTTTAGGGGTCTATACACGAATTAGGCTCTTTTTTTTGAGGCAATTCAACGAAGCTTTATTAAACCGTCACAACGTTTACAGGTACGGAAGGAAGGTTTCCGGGGTGGCCTAACCAGACATGGCGGCCACCACCTAGATTAAGAGCATGCTTCGCTAAATTGTGAGCTTCAAAATTGGAGCTCCTACGTTCATGACCTATCTTACAAAAATTGAAAGAAATAGAATGATCTATGATCTCCTGAGTTATTGCACCATAGCTTGCCATGTTGCGCTTCTGTATGTCGTCGACCACCACCCTACAATCCGACGCTATATGAATCCTCTGGACATAAAGATCCTCCGCCAGGGCCAGCGCTTCTCGAACTGCGAGAGCTTCAAGTGTCGTCGGATCTGTGATAAACCTGTACACAATGGCTGATGCTCCCAAGTAAAGTCCTGTTTGGTCCCTGCATATAGTTCCTATTACACCATATCCACGCCGGGACACAGCAGCATCCACGTTAATTTTCACACAATCATGAACCGGAGGGATCCAAGCTGAAACTGCTGGCAGTACTGGTCTCGCCGCAGCCCTGGGCCTCTTCAAGTTCACCACCTGCAGCTCAGATATGTAGGATGTGATGAAGCCATGCACTGCAAGCGGCGACTGGAAGATCTCCTCATGAATCGCTTTTCTTCTCGCTCCTCAAATGGCCCAGAGGGTAACCACCATTCGTACAAAATCATCGCTGGATAATACCTCATGTAGTGCAAAGATCCGGTCTTTAGCACTCTCCTCATTGTGTTCGCTCATGCGCTCCACTGTGTCCTCCGAAGCGAGCGCCCAGACGCTCCTCGCCATCGGGCATGTAAGCAGAGCATGACGCCAAGTATCCCTCGCCCCACACAGCATACAAGTTTCTGTCGTTGCCATGTTCCGATGATTCAGAAGAACCCCACATTGTATTGATTGCCTTGCCAGCCTCCACACGAACACACGCAGCTTTGAGGGCACTTGTATATGCCAGATTGCGGTCCACTGATTACTCTCATTTTGGGCATTCGACGTCTCCGCCTCCTTGGCGATCCAGCCCTCCCTACTCAGTTTTGTGCGCATGATCATCCGGTATGCAGAATGCACACTGAAAATCCCTCGGCTCTCCTCATGCCATGCCTAGAAATCTGTTACTCTCCTTGTGCACAGAGGAATCTTGAGAATCTCGGCCGCATCAAATTGAGTAAAAACTGACCGTACCAGCTCCTCCTTCCAGGATACCGTCGTTTCATCAATAAGCTCAGAAACCATCACAGGTGGGTTTGGAACCAGAGACGTGATGGGTCGTTTGAAGTTGTCTCTAGGTATCCAATTATGAGTCCAAATGCCTGTGCTCTCGCCGTCTCCAACTCGACGAATAACTCCCTGCGACAGAATGTCACGACCATCTAGTATCGCACGCCATATCTGAGAAGGGTGAGACCCCAGTTCTGCATCCAATAACTCACGGCCTGGGAAATAGATTGCTTTCAGCATCCGAGCACTCAGTGATGTATGATCTACCATTATCCGCCACGCCTGCCTTGCAAGAAGAGCCAGGTTGAAAATCTCCAAATCTCGGAAGCCTAGACCTCCCAAGTGTTTTGGCCTCGTCATTATGTCCCAAGCCACCCAGTTCGGCTTCCTCTTGCCTTGCTTAGAGCCCCACCAGTACTGTCTTTATGATAGACGTGACATTCTCACACAGCCCACGTGGTAATCTGAAACATGACATGGAGAATACAGGGATAGCTTGAGCCACTGATTTAATTAATACCTCCTTCCTTGCTGCAGACAAAAGTTTCTCCATCCATCCCTTTATCTTCTCCCAAACTCTGTCCCGTAAATATTTAAAGGTGCCGTTCTTGGAGTGGCCAACATCAGTTGGCATCCCCAAATAGCGTTCACTTAGTGATTCATTGTGGACTTGCAAAGAGTTCTTGACAGCCTCTCTGACTGCACCTGGGCACCCTTTACTGAAAAAGATTGAGGACTTCTCATGATTTACTCTTTGGCCTGACACACTAGAATATGTATCCAACAGGTTTGACACTGCAACTGCCCCCTCAACATTAGCTTTGAAAAGCAACAGGCTGTCATCTGCAAATAAAAGGTGGGTGCCGTTGGGGCCACCTTAATACCTGCTAAATTCAATGACTGAGAACTGGATTTCAGGAGGCACGAAAGGCCCTCTGCTGCTATCAAGAATAAGCAAGGGGATATTGGGTCTCCCTGTCTGATGCCTCTTGAAGGTTTAAAAATGTCAAGCTTCTCTCCATTGAACAGAACCGAAAAAGAAACCGATGAAACCATGCCCATAACAACATCTATCCACTGTCTTGCAAAGCCCAGCTTGGCCATGATAGCCTTCAAATAAGACCACTCCAATCTGTCGTAGGCTTTCATCATGTCTAGCTTGAGCGCGCAGTAACTATTTGTTTTCGACTTTGTCCGTTTCATGAAGTGCAGACATTCATAGGCGCATATAATGTTATCTGTAATCAGCCTCCCAGGAACAAAGGCTGACTGCTCCTCTGATATGATCTCTGGTAAGATGACCTTCAACCTATTGGCAAGCACTTTGGAGGCAATTTTATAAAGAACATTGCACAAACTTACGGCCTATACTGAGATAAAACAATGGGGTTCGTTACCTTGGGAATAAGAACCAAGATTGTGTCGTTAATGCACTCCGGACTTTCTTCTCCCCTCACAATCCTTAGAACAATCTGTGTTACCTCTTCCCCACAAATATCCCAGTGACGCTGATAAAAATGAGCAGGAAAACCGTCAGGTCCTGGTGCTTTAGTGGGAAACATCTGGAATAAAGCAGTTTTAACTTCCTCGCTCGTGTACGGAGCACAAAGCGATGCATTCATCTCCTCCGTTACTTTCCTTGGGACGTGTTCAAGAACATTTTCCATATTATCAACTCCCTCCGAGGCATACAGATTCTCATAAAAAGCGGTAGTCATTAACTTCAGCTCTGCCGGGTCGGTAATTTCAGCTCCAAGAGCATTTTGAAGCGCCTTAATCATATTCTTTTTCCTTCTAATACTTGCCCTGAGATGGAAAAAATTGTGTTCTTGTCCCCTGCTGAAAGCCATTCTAACTGTGCTCTCTGGCGCCACATAATCTCCTCCATATGATACATTTCGATAAGTTGCTCATTTATCTTTAATTCTACATGGGACGGCTTGGTCGAAGTGGATCACCTCGTAGCTCTTCAAACAACTGTTTTAGCTTTTTTATTTCCTTTCGGACATTCCCAAAGGTCTCATTACTCCACTTTCCCAAACTCCTTGGCAGATTTTTTAGCTTAATGTGCATCTCATCGACTGTCGACATGGGGATTCCGGGTCCCAGCTCTTCATGATTTTATCTCGAAGCCCCTGATGAGTCTCCCACATCACCTCGTATTTGAAGGTGAGCTTTATCTGACTTTCTTGGAGGTTGCCATATTCTAGTAGTAATGGAGCATGATCGGACGTAGCAGCCGTCAAATGTGTCAGTGCCGCCGCTGGAAATCTTGCCATCCAGTCAGCATTCACCAAGGCTCGGTCTAGCCTGCATCTCGTAAAGCTACCTCCCACCACCTTCTTTTCAAAGGTCCAAAAACGGCCCTTATAGCCGATATCTAGTAGCATGCAAACATCTGTTGTGTCTCGAAACGCCTGAATCTGAGCATTATTGCGCTGACCAACTCCTTCGTGCTCATTTGGAAGTAGCACTTCATTAAAATCCCCTATACAGAGCCAAGGCAGCGTGCTCAAAGAACTTATGTTTTTTAGTACTGTCCACGTTTGATGTTGCAAATGTGTTTGAGCTTCACCATAGACACAGGTCATTCTCCACTTTTCTTGCCCCTGCTCCTCCATAGATACATCAAGATGATACACAGAATAACCAAGAATCTCAACTTTTATTGAATTGTTCCAAAAAAGACCAATACCACCACTCCTACCTTGACTATCCACTGCATAAGAATTATCAAAACCAATGGAACTAGCTAAAGCTTCTACCCTAACACCCTCAATCTGAGTTTCAACAATGCACAACAGGGTAGGGGTAAACTTCCTCGTGAAATCGCGAAGTTCTCGAACCGTCACGGCTTTACCTGCACCATGACAGTTCCAACATATAGCACTCATTGGACCCGGCGGCGCCCCTCGCCGGAGCCCGCCAATTTTGGGTCAATCTTGCCTTGAGTACCATTCTTTGTCAAGTTCTTGTCATCCTCATTCCCGACTTTAGCTCTCTTTGAGTCTTGCTTTGTGCTAGGACTTGCTGGTGTCGTAGGGGAAGGTAAAGCCAGGTTGTGCTGCACTGGAAGAGTTGGCGTTGCCACAATTGCTGCCGGATTTTGCCTAGCCGCAAGCTCTGACGCCCGCTTCCTATTGTTCTCCCCTTCTTCCATCTGAGCATCTAGATCGTTCTCCGGGTCGTCGTACATTCCAGGCCCTTATTCTTTTGCGCCCGAGGGGTGTTCCTGGCCCCTACCTCCGTTCCGGCCACCACGCCTGCCTCCTTGCCGGCCTCTACCAGCACCCGGTCTCTTCCAGCCCTCATATACCAATCTGCACGTAGCCCCTTAAACACAAGGGCGGACGGAGGGTGAATCCCAGAGCCGTGTTCCTTGTACAAATGTCCCAGCATGCCGCAGACTGCGCACCAGTCCGATAGCTTCTCATATTTAACCTTATAGATCTGTCTCTTGGCATCTCGGATCATCGAGACAGCATTCTTCAAAGGCTTCTCTACATTGATTCGGACCCAAACACGGTAAAAGTTGCCCGTGAAGTCCTGCGATTGCTGCTCTGTGAACAACACCTCTCCCACCTTAGCTGCTAGGGACGGCACAAGGTGCGCGTACAGATCGGGAACATCATGTATTTGAGCCCAAATCTCAATGGTGTCGAGCTTGATTGTTAAAGGCTTTGTCACCCCGTCATACGGTTTGATGATCACAGCATCCCCTCGGAAGTGCCATGGTCCATCTTGCATCACACGTTCCCAGTCTCCTAGACAAGAGAACTGAATTGTGTAAAGGTTATCCTCCAAAGGCCTGAACTTCGCCTCCTGCGCGAGGTCCCAGGCCGCACGCATATTCTTGTAAAACCAGTACTGGCTATAGGGTTTCCCAGAGTGCACCCTAGCCACGGCAGTCCACCGCGTCGCTTCTGGAGGTGCTTCCTTCTCATCGAACACCACGTCGTCAAGATCCTCTTCCTTCAGACCCAGCTCCGCCATCAGCTTTGCCACATCATCCGCTGAATTCCCACCACCGGAACCTGACGCCGCCTCAGAAGCCATCTTGATCCCTAACCCGACAGATAGATCGGGCTTTTTCGGAGCAGCCCTAAGCCCTCCGCTCCCCAACAGCCTCACCAAGACCGGGCGGCGATCCAGAGAACGCCCCTTGATCGGTCCGAGATCGGTAACGTGGAGATCGAAGGCAGGGAAGTTCAGGGCTCGACGGCGGCGAAAAAATCGCCCCGGGAGAAAACCTAACCCTAACGTGAGGGAAAAACTCAAAGAGCAGAATCCACGAAATAGGCTTTTTTTTGTTGAGGAAACTGTACACGAATTAGGTGCCAGCCCAACGTTGAAATATGGCATGTTGGGCCTTGTTCTGCTGCCTTGCGTACGTACGTAACAGTGAATAGCTGAGAAATGCCAGCTTCTTTAGTACCACCTCGCCTAGGGAAGGGCATGGGAGGTGGAGCTCTCCTATAAAACTAGAGAGGCAGCAAGTAGTTCATTGGATAAATCTCCACGCGAACGCTGACTTGGGCCTGTGCTAATAGAAAACAGCAACTTGGCAGGAGGCAAGGCGTGTACTAAAAGAAAAGATAAGTATTTATTTTGAAGGCTGATGATGGATGCCTGACTTGGCTTTTTCGGTTTTGTTTGGTATAACCGAATTAATTCGGTTTTAAACCGAAAAAACCGAAATGAATATGGTTTGCTATTTTGCAAACTGAAACCATAACCTGAAAAAACCGAAATTTTGATTTCAGTTTGGTTTTTTTATTCGGTTTTCGGTTCGGTTTTGCACACCTGACAGGCAGGTGATGGGCCCTTTGCATGCTTGCTTGACTAGAGAACTAGTCGTACTACGTGCTACTACCACCGGTCTACTAGGTACACAAACATTATATGGGAAAGAATGGGAGATCGTCGATGAACAGGATGTGCATGTCGTGATGTACCGTACTGTACAGCTCACTGACGAGAGAGATCGGGGATGGATGCGTGGTCGATGAGTGTGCGTGGTACGCACGTACGTCTGGGAAAAGAAATGACTTGTCGCACGCTAGGCACGTATTTTTCGTAGGCCACACGGCCGGTGGCTGTACGCGTATGTAGGTGCAATGCAAAGCTAGTCCAGGACACGGAGGGAGGGGAAGCAGGTTGTAGCGCGCCGAAGATTTGACTTCATTTTCGTACCAAGGCCGACTTTTGCAGCAAAGTTGTTCTAAACTCGCAGCACTCTGAAACCCCACACTGTAATGTCTGGGCAATGAATGTTTCAGTTTTGGAAAACCATGGTTTCTCTCCATTTGGTTCAGAAAAAAAAAAAAGGTCAAAACCGCTTTCGCAAATACTAAAAAGATCCACTGTATTAGAGATACATACTACGGTTGACGAACCTAGTTTATTTGTTGACATCAAACACATTAGAGTGGTTTTATAAATAATACCACAATATTTCCCTAATATCCTACTTAAAAAAACTAAGCTGTCAAACCTAGCCTAAATGAGTTATATATAGCAAACTGCTAGATGCGACTCTATTTTTCCCCTTTCCCTTTCCCCTCTAGCAAGGGCAAAGCCTTCTTCTCTCTGATCTCCGCCGGCGAGCCCGTGAATTCATCTCCTCTTTGCCTGTCTCTGATCTCCGCCGGCGAGCCCGTGAATTCATCTCCTCTTTGCCTGTCCGGCTGCGGAGAGGAGATGCCCTAAGATTAGATCAATACTACACACCCAAATCAGTACTCCCTCCGTTCCATAATACTCCCTAAGATTAGTACAAAGTTGAGACACTTATTTTGGGACGGAGGGAGTAATTGTCTTGGTTTTACCATGACAAAGCCATGACAAATATTATGGAACGTAGTAGTAGTAAATATGCATGGAGTAACCTTAGCACAACATCATAAGATCGGCAGATTAACACGTGCACACAAGGGCAGTACAGCAGCAGTACTGGCGAATGAGTGTATTAGACACGCAGGCACAGTAATAAGTACCAAAATGGACAGGACAGGCACTGTACTGTGCATTAGACAGAGGTCCACCTCTATGCAATGTACACAAGGTCACTAGAGTGGAACACCGCCCACTTTTATTTAGTGCATATACTTAGGTACAAAGATCCAACAGCGGGAAACTTACTCAAGAGCCAAGTACTGTCTGTCTATTCGGACAAATCATGCAAGCACTTTTTCATACTCTTCTCCAGCATATTTCCAGTTCACCACCTTCCAGATGTTGGTGAGGTAGTCCGGCCTCACGTTCTTGTACTGCAATCACAAATAATGATATACGCTTAGCGCTGGGGAAGACCTTTCAATTTCCATCCACCTCAATAAAAATATAAAAATAAAATTAAAACAGTTCAATTTAGAAGACCCGCAGAATAATACTTTAGTTGCTGCTACCCCATGCATTACACTTTTTTGGTACTCTACATATGTAAACGCAATGGTTGGCATGCTGAGTTGATAATTATGCTTTGATTCTTTCCCGCTTAGGGCTACATACATCTAAATCTACCACAACAGGGGTCGTAATCTTGCATTATACCATTGCAACATTAACCTTCGTATACAACCATGTTTTTCCCTAACTTTTTGACATATAACCATGGACCACACACTGATACCACTCCTATTATACTCATGTTTTCTTTTAAAATAAAGGGCTCTACTAGTTTTGCTTTCAGCAAGGGCCTTGTAGAAATGCAGGTATACCATAGGGAATACTGCGATTCCTACAGTACTGGCAATTAGCATGTCCAAAATGGTTGGATAGTTTTCAAGCATTAGCTTCGTCACAAAAACACTACTAATACAGAACAATGGAAAAGAACAGGAAAAAAGACCAAGTGGGCCAAGTGAAATCTTTTCAAACATGATTGTATGACGCATATTCTAAAAAAAGAAGGATGGCAACATCACTAACATGACAATTCGAAAATGAGATTACCTGCAGGTAGTACGCATGCTCCCAGACATCAATTCCCAACAAAGGATACAGGTTTGACCCTTTGGTCACAAGAGGGTCCTGCAAGGTCCAATAAGTAAGTTGTATGCACATGAAAACTACCTCAAAGTTGAAGCATGGAAAAAGGAAAAAAAAATCTACTACCTACCCCAGGCACCACATGCGCGCGCACACAAATGGGGAGTATTTGTGGTGCCATAACTTCATACACAAAGTTTCCACATGGCAATGAAAACTTCTCAAGTAGATCAAAGTAGGATGCAAAACAAACTATAAATGCCCTTGTGGAGATTGTGAGGGTTGCAATTTCGCATAGCTCAACTAAAATAGATTGGTCTCATCAAGACGCTACATGCAGAATTCAAGGGAAAAAACAAAGCAACAGGAATGCAAATATTTTTGTAAGTCGATGTATAAGATTTGCTTGAATGTCTCAACTATTTATCAAACTGAAGCTCGGTATCCTTTTTATCTCTTTAAGAACTCTACGGCCTTGCAGGTGACTACTGAACCAGGTAATGTTTACATAGCATTGTTAACTGAATTCCAGAACACCACCCCTGTTTGTCATATCGTTTTTTTTACCCTGTTTATAATATCAACAGCCCCAGATATTAGTTCCCATGGCATGTGTACTGCTTATGAGATTTCACTAGCGACCATTTCTCCATCATTTAAAAACGAACAAAAGTGAGGATGACATATGAGGCCTGGGGTTACATCGCAGTGACAACTCGGTGATCTTTACAGCGGTACAGAGCACTGAGTAATATCACCCTTTCAGAAATATGGTCATCTTTAACTGCATACTGGTTCTTCCAGCAAGCATTGGCAGCATAACAGGAAAATGGTAGAAATGAACTAAACTGTAAATTAGTGTGAAGACTGTATAAACTATCCTTTAGGAAGTAAGGATGAGAACTTTTACCTGATTAGGTGTAGTTTCAACTGAAAGCTTTTTGGCCTCTTTATCCAGAGCTAGCCACTGCATAACAAACATGTGAATATTAACAAAGCACCTTCACCAGATAAAATAATGTGTAATGCGGACGAGACAGTGCATAATGTACATACCACCCATCCAGATCCTTGTAAAGCAGCACCCTCTGCATTCATCTTCTTTATAAGTTTCTCAATAGAACCAAAATCCTCATCAATGGCCCAGCCAAGTTTGCCATGAGGTGCCTCACCACCACCCTCCTGTAAAGCACCAAACATTTTAACTGTTTGAAATGGTGGAACTCTTAACAAGAAAGAAAAAGAGAGAGAGGGTGGGGCTGTGGTTGAGCAAAAGGGTATCGGTTAGATAGTTACGCTAGTAGGCTTGAGGTTCTTCCAGAAGATTGAATGGTTAACATGACCTGCAACATGGTAAATCGCCTACATTAACAAATGATAGGCTTAGACGAATATTATATTTACAATATCAAGCCAATGAATTTATTCCAGGTCGCCATTTTTGTAATCAAGAGGTTCAGCATCATGTCCTTACGAATTCTCTAGTTGCACAGCATTTCTTGGTATTGTTAACAAATTTAATAGTTAGGACATCATAAAACGAAGTGAGAAGCCAGGATGAATGCGTACGAGTATTGACGGAATTATTAGCATAAGCATAAAATTATACCTCACATTTGTCACATGGTAGTATCCTACATTCCTACTTTAATGTGCAGATATGAGCAGGGAATAGAATCCAATAACACTCAAACTTTGTGTCTCAGTAGCTAAGGATGCACACACAAAAACTATAGTTTGGCATGGTTCCATCAGAAGTAAAAAAGGTGTCGTCAAAGGTATTAATCGAGCCACGAAGCGTCACAAGCACCTAATCCCCAAATGTAGAAGTTCGACCAGTTTCAAATCCCTAGATTTTTTTAATAAAATTAAAAGGAAACCTACAGGGCAATACTCGAGGTTGAATAGGTTGAGACATGGTCGATTTTGCGAAGGAAGCAATTAAGCAATGGGCATGTCAAGCAATTATTTCAAACTACAAAACAAAGTGGAGCAAAACACAAAAAATCTCAGCAGCTCGTGGATTCATACTTTTATAACATTGCCACTTATATTGTTTGTCAGCAACTCAGCATCAAGCACCAGTGTCAGTAATTCAAAAAAATAAAATTGAAGCCCAGCATGTCCTAAAATTCAGCACAGTTAATAACATCAGTGCTAGGAATATCTCAATGAACCAACCAATATACACATGAACATCCACTACAATGACCCCTTCAACAGCTGCAACTTGCAACCGAGTCACAATTATGATTATGGATGGAACACAAAAAAATGTATTCCCAGACATCCGCAACTAAATTATGCATATAGCTAATGATACTAACATAGTAGCATACCATCATGATTAATAAAGTACCTGCTGTTAAGCATCCATATGGCAATGAATCCATAAAAGCAGTTGTATCAAAGAAAAATCCATAAAAACACAACCAAGTTAACACCAATAAACCAAATAACAACCTAAAAACTCCTAATACGTACAGAATGCACAAAAAATTGTGAAATTTTGCACTCAGGAGCAACCACTTCAGATAACACGAAGCAGCACTATTTATATCCAATCAAAGAAAGGCCTCAACAATGTTCCAAATTAGTGTGTTTTTGGACCACCAGCACACAACTCAACATAAAACCATGACTTATAAGAAAAAAAAACCACCATCTAAAACCCTAGAAATGATAGGATCCTAAAAGCACCAAATAATACTACACTCGGGAGCACAACACTCTTCCTCATAGATCAGTATTAACAAACAAACGCAATAACTCCACATCAACTCGTAAAAAAAACAAAATCCGACATCAACATCACCTCCATAATAGCGATCAGAGCATCTGGACGAACCACACGAGAAGCACAGCAAGGGGTCCAAATTTGATAATGACAGCTCAAATGACAAAACCATATTTTGTCCAAATTTGACAGATTTCATTCTTAGCCAGAAAGGCCCATTTAACCATGTGCCAAGGATAATGCTACTAATGAATAGTAGTATTCTGCTTGGTTATCCTTGATCACTGCATTTTACCGCCCAACAGAACTACAGATCACCACAAGTTTCAGAAATGCCGCTGGAGAGCAACTAGAGGAAAATCCTGCGTTGCGCGGCCGAATCGCTGAAATAGGATGAGTTGAGCGAGGTTTCAGAAAGACAGAAACTAATGGAAAACAAATGACGGTCGGTCACGGGTCTCACAGTTGCGGACACCGCCACCACGATGCAGCCCTCATCTCATCGATTTTTTTGCTTTTCAATTTGCAGATACTCGTCTGATACTCGATAACGCACTAATCCCCGCATCAATTCCTCCGCCCCGTACTAGCAATCGAATCAAAGGAGCATCCGAACGAATCAAGGGAGCATCCAGAGGAGAAAGAGGCCTTACCGCCGCCGTTGAATTTGATGGCGCTCTGGAGGTGGACGACGGCGGACGCGTCTCCCTTGCTGATGGCGGCGTCGAGCTGCTCGAGCGCCTTGTTGTAGTTGGCGACGTAGGTGGCGTGGTGCTTCTGGTGGTGCAGGCGCATGATCTCGCCGGAGACGGCCGGCTCCAGCGCGCCGAAGTCGTAGGGGAGGTCGGGGAGCGTGAACGTGGCCACGCCCCTGGCGGCCAGCGGCCGCGCGCCGCCGAGTGCCAGGCCTAGGGTTTTCTTCGAGGCCAATGTGCGGAGCGCCATGCCTTGCTGTGTTTTGGCCTTTGGTGTGTGTGGAGGATTTGGGGAATGGGAAGGACGGATCTAGATGCCGCGGCGATATGCGGTGGCGGTGCGGTAGGTAGATGCTGCTGGCAGACCTCGCCATATGGGCCGGCCCGGCCCGGCACGGCCCAGCTATATAAAAGGGTCTGGCACGACACGGCTCTTTAAACGAAAATCACTAATTACTCCAAAAATCACTTCCATCTTCCCAACCTGGGAGTTTTCCCTTTTACCATAGCGTTTATTCAAAATGTTTTATCTCTTAAATCGTGCGTCCAAATCTCGAACCATTTTCACCATTGAATTCCTCGCGTCGAGATCTTCAAAACTAGATCCCATGTTGATAGGTCTTGACAAAAAAATTTTCATGAAAAAAAACCGGACGAAAAAACCGCATCGGAAGCATTTTTTTTCCTTTCCGAAAGAGGCACGGCCATGCCTCTCGCGAAAGCAAAACCGTGCCTCTCGCGGAAGGAAAAAAAAATAGAAAACGCGTTTTTTCCCGTTTTCTGAGAGGCACGGCCGTGCCTCTCACGGAAGCAAAACCGTGCCTCTCACGGAAGAGAAAAAAAATAAAAAGCGCGTTTTTTCCGTTTCCGAGAGGCACGGTCGTGCCTCTTGCGGAAGCAAAACCGTGCCTCTCACGGAAGAAGAAAAAAACAGAAAATGCGTTTTTTTTCGTTTCCGAGCGTGCCTCTCGCGGAAGCAAAACCGTGTCTCTCGCGGAAGGAAAAAACAAAAGAAAACGTGTTTTTTTTCGTTTCCGAAAGGCACGGCCGTGCCTCTCGCGAAAGCAAAACCGTGCCTCTCGCGGAAGCAAAAAAGAAGCGTTTTTTCGCGCAAAAAAAATTAGGAAGACCGGTGGAAAATCAAAAAGCCGAAAAAACCCGGGAAAAACCGTTTAAAAAGCCGAAAACGCGTGCGGAAAAATAAAATAAAATAAAATCCGGAGGGGGCGCACAGGGCACGACACGTGGCGGCAGCTGAGAGTGCGCCAGCCCACCCCAAGTGATCGTTGGGGAAGCAATTTTAACATGCTCCCTCTTACCCCCTATTTTCACACGAGAGGTAAGAGTACATAATAGATCTGAGCCGTTGATCTCATTAAGTAGTGATCTGATTAACTCTTACCTTCTTACCTCACATGTAAAAAGAGGGGGTAAGAAGGGGCATGTTAAAATTTGCCTCGTTGGGGAGGCTCCGAAGGAGCGCTCCTTAATTAGTTGCTCTCCTCTTTAAGAGGGTCTGGCACGACACGGCCCGGCAACTAATCAGCGGCTGCGGCTGACCCTAAAAAAAACTAATCAGTGGCTACTCCTTCTGGAGCCCCCGCAAAGGTCATTTGGGGTGGGCTGGGAGTGCGCTCTCAGCCGCTGCCATGTGTCGCGCTCTGGGCGCTCCCTCCGAATTTTATTTTATTTTTATTTTTCTGTACGTGTTTTCGGCTTTTAGATTTTTTTTTGGCTTTTCGGTTTTCCCTCGGTTTTTCTTAGGTTTTGGAAAAAATATAAAAAAAAACATGAAAAACACATTATCTTTTTTTCTTCCGTGAGAGGCACAGATTTACTTCTCGTGGGGACACAGAGTTGCTTCCGCGAGAGGCCTCTCAGAAAAGGAATAAAAAACTTCCGCGAGAGGCACGGATTTACTTCTCGTGCAGGCATGGATTTGCTTCCGTTAGAGAAACGGTTGTGCCTCTCGAAAAAGCGAAAAAAATGTGTTTTTCTTTTTTTCTTTTCCTTTTGCGAGAGGCACGGATTTACTTCTCATTGAGGCACGGATTTGCTTCCGCGAGAGGCACGACGTGCCTCTCAGAAAAGGAAAAAAAATCTTCCGCGAGAGGCACGGATTTACTTCTTGTAGAGTCACAGATTTGCTTCCGCGGTAGGCACAATCATACTTCTCAAAAAGGGAAAAACACGTTTTATTTTTCGGTCCTGCTAAATCTCAGTCGACTTTATAATATTGGTGGATAGGGCCAAAATCTCTGAAAGACAGTTACCCTAGACTTTATAATTTTTGCTTTGATAAAAACAAATCAGTAGCAGCAATTCTGGGAGGAGGTTTGAACGATGTTAAGTTTAGAAGATCCTTATATGGGGAATCATTGGAGTTATGGACCCATATTAAGGAAGCATGTGGGGGGTGACTCTCACTGATCAAAAAGATAAAATTAGTTGGACTTTGATGGGGAATGGGATATACACTGTCAAATCTTTTTATAGACATTTGGTCCAAACTGGTTTTAAATATCTACACAAATTTTTGTGGAAAGTTAAGATGCCTCCACGGGTCAAAGTTTTTATGTGGCTGGTACTTAGGGGGATCATTCTCACTAAGGACAACTTGATACGTAGGGGTTGGCGTGGGGATAGCAAATGTTCTTTCTGTGGTATTGAGGAGGATATTAATCATCTTTTTTTCCATTGCTCTGTTGCTAGAATTCTGTGGATGGTTATGAAGTGCTCATTTGGGATGCGGGATACACCTTGTGATGTTGAACAAATGTTTGGGGAATGGGTTAAGAAGTTTGAAAAAAATGACAGGGATCTTTTGATAGTAGGCATTTCTGCTATCTTCTGGACTTTGTGGAAGCTCAGGAATAGGGTAGTGTTTGATAATGATAGAATTGTGGATCCGTGTGTTCCTGTGAACTTGATAATCAAAAACTTACATGACTGGAATGTGTTGCAGAGAAACCAAGAAAAAATAAGGCAAATGACGGAAGGCGTAAGACTGGTTGAACAGATAGCGAGGCGAATTTTCAGAGCTGCACATGGATGGAGGACGGGGGTGCCAAGACTGACAGCCGCCTGACGATCCAGTTGAAGCTCAGGCTCCCTCTTGCTGTGGATCGCCTTTCTTCTTGCTGCCTTTTAGATCGCCTTTTTATCGTTTGTGCCTGTAATATAAAAACTGTTGGCACCTTCTTGTAATGTTTGTGTCCTGTGTAAAACTTGTTGAACTCTGGGGGTTCACTTCCTTGGAGTCGTGCTCCTAGTAGGGGGTGAAGTTCCTTCTTGTTAAGGTTCTTCCCTATGTTGCGTGAGCTGTGGGATGGGAGGGAGGGATGGCTCCTTCTCAAACCGCAGCGCTAGCGTTTATGTCCCCAGTTTGGTCATGAGGTAGAGCTGTATCCGAAGACTTGTGATTTTTATAAATGAAATCGAAGAGCAGAGCTCTCTTTATCAAAAAAATAATAATAATCTCAGTCGACTGAGATGTCTCAGTCGAGCCGTGCAAATTGATTAATCTGTGTTTGTCGCTGTTGTATTTTTATTTTATTTTTGAGAAAATTGTCGCTGTTGTATAGTGTTGTTCAAAAACGTACTGGGCTGAGGCTGGAAGCGGGCAGGGTGTCTGCCTTCCGCTATGTGGGCTTCTTAGCTTGCTTTCCTGTCTGGGCTGTGGCCTCTGGCTTGCTGTCCTTTCCATTTTTCTTTTCTTATTTTTTTTTCTCTTAGGCCTTCCACGTAAATAGTTATATTTTCTTTCTTCTTTTATTTTTTCTATCTTACAGTGGAATCTTAACGACGCAGCTCACTATGGGTGTGTACACGCGAACTTGTCTAGCTTGTTCCCTGTTCTAAAGAAAAATCTACCTTTTTTCCTTTTTTTAATCCTTTTTCATTTTAGTGTATTTATTACTTTTTATTTTGTTCTATTCGGTTGATTTTATTTTTATTTCTATTTCTGTTTTATTTTTGTCTTACTTCTTTTCGAGATACATCTAAAATTTTGTAGCACATAATTTTGTGCCACACATGAATAATTTATTCTCACTCGTTGATGTATGTTTCTACATGGATTTTGTTATTTACTTATTTGTATGTTTCCTTTCTATCATTTTTAATTAATTATTTATTTATTACCAAAAACAATTATCATGTTTATATGCCCTTTTTTTCTACATCAGGTTGATAGAGAAGCATTTGCTTTTCCTTTTTTTGCCTGAAACGGAGATGTAATTACTGAAGGGGGTTGCTAATACTCAGCCGACTGAGTTTTAACAAAGTCTTAGTCGATGTTCTGGGCATTGGATCATTTGATGCTTCAAGATTTGTGCAACCCCGTTTTCTTTTTCTTTAGTTTTGTTTTGCTTTCCGGTGTCGGCAAGTTATGTGCAATGGGATGGGCTCAAGTTGGTTGGGCGGGGACTTTTCTTGTCTGGTTCGCCTTTTTTCTTTTGTTTTCTAAACAACAATTTTGTCCATTTTTTTCTTTTATGTATTTTTACTGTTTCTTTTACCTTTCTTGTAAGTGAAATTTAACATTTTTCCTTGCGTTGGTGTTCCTCGTGGCGTTATTTTTTTTTCATTTGTTTTCCACCTTTTCTTATTTTATTCTTTATTTTCAATTTTTATTGCTTTTAAAATATATTTTTGCTAAAGGCATGATTCTTGCTATATTTTTATCTTTTATTATTTTATTAAATAATAACTTCTATTTTTTCCATTTGGTTGCACAATCGCCTCGACTGTAATTGCATATCTTCAACACTACTGCAACTCAATGTTGTTTTGTCGAGGGACGAGGGGAAGTTGCATGTTTGCCATTAGGTATGCAACTGTAAGTGTCATGCCCCTATTGCAACTGCATGTCTTCAACGCGATTACAACTCAGTGTTGTTTTGTCAGGGGAGGGGTAGTTGCATGCCTAGTACTAGGCACGCAACTGCAAGTGTCGTGCCCAGATGCAATTGCATGTCTTCAACGTGACTGCAACTCAGTGTTGTTTTGTTGGGCGAGAGGCAGTTGCATGTCTACTATTAGGCACGCAACTTGTCGGGGGAATTACCCGCGGCTAGACCCGGCATCACAAGGCATAACCCGGCAGGACCAAAGGGCCTATAATCGGGTCACGCGTGGCATTAAATGGGTGACTCTCTATAGGACTGGACCCTGGAAGGAACCTGGTAAGAGAAGCAAGACCCGACCTGGGTAGACCCGGCCCGGAGAGAAGACCCGGCCTGGGTAGATCAATTTGGAAGAAAAGACCCGGACTAGGATCCGACTTGTAATAGAAAATAGACTAGTTGTAGTCCTACTAGGACTCTACATGTAAGCCGGCCCCTTCAACTTATATAAGGAGGGGCAAGGCACCCCAAGAGGGACAGGTCAAGATAGACATACAAATTTTAGACAAGATCAAAATAGAAGCTCTCGAGATTAGAGGTAGAGCAAAACAGTATCCTTGTAATCGAGATCATAATCATCAATAGCAATCAAGCAGGATGTAGCCTTTTACCTCCATCGTGAGGGGCCGAACCTGGGTAAAACTCGCGTCTATCGATTCCGACCAACCCCTTCAAGCTTCCACCTAGTTACGATGGCTTCACCACTAAGTCCTTTCACGAGGACATCTGCCGTGACAAAACCACGACAGTTGGCGTCCACCGTGGGGCCAGCGCACGGTGGTGTTGTGTTCTTGGAGGGAGCTCTTTAGGGATTGAGAAGCGCGCGATTGGCCAGATGAAAAATAGTCGGCACAGAACAATCGCACAGGAGAACCCGGCGTGGAACAACCTTGGGCAGAGCCGGCAAATTTATCGGTCATCTGCAACAACTCATGGATGAGAAGAAAATTTTTATCCACAAAAATTGAGTTCGAGAAAGATTAGGGTTGCGTCTGTACGCGTCGCCGCCGCGTCGCGTGATCAGCTTCCAGATATAGTCATGAGGACCAAGTCCCGAGGCGTAAGGCCGAGAGCTTTTCGCGGCCGCCTTAATCCGTAAGTGCGACTATATCTGGAACCAGCCGATCAACACACAAAAGGAAAAAAGAAATCCATCATCCCGGAACGGATCGATTCCGTGGCTGGCAGCCCTCAATTTAGATGAGTACAACCTAATTGTGCGGGGCTCGAGGAAAGTCCACCCATGTCCCAGATAAGAAAGAGATCAATCTCACGTGGACACTACTTCATCTGCCATCAAAATTGATTACTACTACTAGTACTGCTACGGGTACCAAGTACATGGCTAGTACATCTTTCCTTCGAGACAAAAACTCAAAGAAAGTATATTTGCTCTCTTTTTATTTCGGGCAGTCGCGTCCGCCGTCAAATAAACATTATCATTAGGTGATATTTTTCCTAGTAAAATTATTCACGCAGATTAATTTTATAAAGAATTTTTATACTTTTAATTTGTACGAATTTACACGTAGGTTAATTTATAAGGCGGATGCCGCACCAGAGTCCACACCGTGCTGGTGTACCCAGCGGACGCACGCAGCCCAACGTCTGTATAGTCCGGTCTACATCAGTACACAGAAGGACGTGCATACATCCGTCACCCTCCGAGTTATACGGTGGACACGAACATCAGGAGCAAAAGGAATTTCTCCGGCGGCGACCGAATAATCATTAGGCAATCGGTCAGATCCGACCTTCCATCGGCTGCAGCCGCCGTCCTCTGATGAGCAAGTCCCAAGAAGGTTACCGCGCGTCCATATCCGGACCGAAGCCGGTTGTCAAAAGCCACCGTGACTACCCACGTAGAGATCAAGAAGAAGAAGAAGAAAGAAAGAAAAAAAGGCGAAAAGCCCACTAGTACTACTACCCACGTGAGATCCACTAGGAGGCATATCAAGTTTGATCGACTGGGCACGTAACGCTCAAGTCAAAGTGATCTAATCTGATCCAAGTGCTAGTACTATTCGGTTTCTTTATTCCGTCTATGATCCGAAGCCAGGCGGCACACCAGCGTCGGACGATCCTCCTGACCCGATCTCTGCTGCAGTTCGTGGCGATCTCTGCACTCGCTGGGTCACGGTAGCCCGCGGGGAATTGCTGAGCAAACCAGACGCAATTCTACGGTCGCACGGCCGCACCCCATCGAAGCAACACACAAAACCAAGTACAAATACTCCAAGTACCTCACGTATTTCGAGTAAAAAGCAATGATTCATCAGATCAGTCTGGACATACATTTGCTCATTCGACAACTGCGTCCACTGCAGAATGCAAAATCATCAGTGCAGGTATTCACTAAAAGTGAGGACATACCGTGGATATGGAGCCTGCGCCGGCATCTGCGCTCTCCGACGGACAGGCATGCACGCCGTCGTCTCTTCGTCCCAGTCTACATGAACATACCGAAGGTCGCAACGATATCCGTTTGCACGGCGCAGCCCATCGCCTGTGGTACACGGAAAGCGATCCCTACATCCGACCCTTGTCAGATTGCTTGGCGAACACCCGCACAACCATCGCCCTAATGCTCAATACCCAAGAAGGAGATACCAACGGGAGTAGTACTATTCTCCCTCTAGTACAATGAGTACTAGCACAGTCGTTCCATCAGCCAGATACAAGTACCAGCAAAGTTCAACTGCGTCAACCGCATAATATAAAATTATCAGGTGCTATTCGCCCTATTTAATTTATCTGCACATATTAACTCCCAGAGAGCAATTACTCTGGCTTGCAATATTTTTGTGTGCAGGATAACCGTTCGCTACAAAGTGACGTCGTACCCTGGACACGGAGGCCGGACCAGTGTCCGCACCACGCGGATATGCGTACAGCCCGCAGCCCCCGCGGTCCGTCCTGCCTCAACACGCCAGAGGAAAAAAAACGTCGGAGGCCTCGCAACTTGGCTCCATGCCAGACGGCCTCACGTCCCGCAACCCGGTTGACGGCCTCGCGCCCGGAAGAACCATCAGGCCGTGCTAGTATCTGTCCGCGCCGGGTTATCTGATGGACGCACGCGCAACCCATCATCCCTGCGTTTTGGTTTACATCAACAAACCGGAGGCCTCCCCAGTGTTCGTCTACACCAGGCTACCCGGTGGACACGTGCGTGAAGACCGTCGCTCGTCGGCCTGGTCTATGTCAACACACCGGAGGGCGTGCCAGCGTCTGCCCGCACGGCGCTGCTTGACGGATGCACAAACAGGCCGTCGCCCAGCATTTCGGCCTATTTCAGTAAAAAAAAGGGGGGTGGAGGAGCCCGAGGAATCAACCCTGGAGGAGGCAGGAGAGCCGGCAATTCAAAAGCTGGCAGCGGAGAAACAAAAAAGAAAACGGCCCTGGAGGAGCCAGGAGAGTCGGACCAAGAGGCGTATGAACTCAATTTGGGCAAAAACTGGGTTGGTTGAAACGACATATATCAAGGACATACACCGAGTATCGCAAAAAACATCAACTCGCCACATCGCCCCCGGCTTCAATAAATTCCAACTGTCAACTATAAGCCGGTTTATGCCACAACCAAGTAAAAAGAATCTCAAGCCGGCTCCTCGAGTTGACTTATGACTCGGGGGCTACACAGACATGACTCGGCAGATTTGGCCGGTTTCAACAAATACAAGAACCCCGGGTCATTGAAGGGAAGACAACCCGGTCCCGGGGACTGCTGCCTTGTTGGCGAAAAAGTAAAGGTTGCCAAAGAGGACTAGTTACCATGATGCGCAGTTCAAACATAGGTATCCTGCCTCATTGGCGAAAATTAAAGGTCGCCAAAGAGGACTAGCTGCCACGATGCGCAGTTCAAACATAGGTATCCTGCCTTATTGGCGAAAAGTAAGATTACCAAAGAAGACAAGTCGCCATGATGCACAGTCTAAACATGGGTATCCTACTCAATTTTGATTAATGAAATAAAGCTGGCATCTCTAGAAAAGAGAGTTTGTCGTTTCGCCTCAAATTGTGTATCGAGTCTTTATTCTTTGATTATTGGTTACTTGGGGGCTTCCAACTCATCGAGTTTAGCTATTAACATCCCTCTTAACCCGGCATATGCCATTAGATACTTGGTTATACCTGCATGTTAGCAAGATGCTACTCCGAAAAGGTGCCCCGGTGAACGCTTGATGAGTCAATCACAGAGGTGACCCTGAACTCATCAAGTTAAAACACTGGTTAAGTCACGTGAGAGCCGGCTTTCAGAGAGGTAGGACAAACTAAAAGAGGCCAAAGCCTGCTTCACAGAAGCGAATCAGACTCGAGTCTCGAAAGCCAGTATTTATGCCGTGCCTTGAAAGCCGGCTTAATATTTAAGTTATTTTTTCTGTCATGTTATTTCTTTTATATATCTCTGTCTATGCATTTTCTTTTCAGGTATCAATTTTCATGCATACGACCCGAGTTATAAATAGAAACTGGGTCATAGAAAATTCCTGGTCACAGAATTGACCGGGTCTTGGGACATTTAATTTGTGCTTTGTATTACAATACATCACTTCTGGATTTCTCAAACATATATTTGCCGGGTTGCACTACAATCACGACCAAGGTTTCAATTAACATCAAAGTCTATATGACCAGGTTGAGCAAACTGGCATGATCAGAATATATTTTTCGTCAGATTGTCATAAGCTCAAAAGCTAACACACTCAATGCGCGAAGGTGTTGACAGATTACGGAGTTTTGCAACAACTATTACAAAGCCACAAATGGGCCATTTTCAACAAGTTTTTATCATAATGGGTTAAGCCGGTGAAATTTATGGCTAAAAGCCGGTAGCTAGATTGTCCGGGTTGATGTGTTGCTTGATTTGTCTCAGCATCAGTGGTCACCGGCCTTTATATTTCAAGCGTCGAGCCTCGAAAGTCGGCCTTTATTTGGTTAAGCTGCAATTCTAGTCAGGGATTCATATTAAGAAATCAATATAACAAGTTTTTGAGGATGATCTTTGGCACAAATATTTCAAAAGTGCATGATGGCATTGCTAGATAAAGCAACAAGTCCTGCTCATTCAACTCAGAAATTTCAGAGCCGGCCTGATTCAGCATTGCCTGTATACATACAAATGGGTTATATTATTTACACACACTCCCAAGTCGTTGCAAGCTTGCGACCCGACACTTGGGGGCTACAGATTATCTGCATTTTTACTCTAAATTAACAATCAAGGATATTCACAATAAAAGTCCCAAGTCACTGCAGGCATGCCATCCGACACTTGGGGGCTACAGCATTCAGTTGTTTAAATAGATTGTAAGGTTCAAATTGAAGACCCGGCCCATCACATACTGATGAGCCAGCCCTTGGGGGCTACACATGTGAAATGCAAAACATTCAGTTTATGACTGGAGACTCAGATGAACAACCCAGATTTCTCCAAAGTTGCAACATTTATATTTAAGCAAGTCTTAAGCTATCATTACGTTCTACTCTTAAAGACTTGGGGGCTACACTAGCTGAAGTTTTATAAGTATAAGACAATTACAAGTCCCAGGTTGCTGCAGGCAAGACAACCCGGTACTTGGGGGATACACAGTCAAGATATTATTTTTATGCAAAGCACCAAGTCATCATGAACCGATAAACTCAGAGCTTGGGGGCTACAGGTAATATGGAGATAAAAAAAATAGAAGAACAACTTCAAGCTGTCAATTTTGAGCGAGCCGGGTCTCATTTTCTTGGTGGAGGCTTGCAAAGATCATCTCCTCTTAAGTTATTCATAGAAGGCCTAGAACCATTGAAAGCCGGCTCAACATCAGACAGAGGGAAGCAGAGGTTGTCATGCGCTTTTTATTTTTGGATGCACAAGTTCTTAATGCAAAGGAACGTCACGTTATATTGCCCCTTGTGATACCAACCTTTATTATGCAGTCCGTCGCTTTTATTTCTTTACCATCACAAGTTCGTACAACGCTTATTTTCCCTTGCAATAAAAGATCATACATATTTTAGGAGCAATTTTTATTGCTTTTTGCACCGATGATAACTTACTTGAAGGATCTTATTCAATCCATAGGTAGATATGGTGAACACTCATGGCAAGAAACTGGGTTTAAGGGTTTTTGGATGCACAAGTAGTATCTCTACTTAGTACGAATTTTTGGCTAGCAAAAGATCCTAAGCAAGCACCACATGTTGGAGGATCCATAACAATATAACTTCTATGCGAATATACCCAAACATAACTCATTACGTTGTCTTCCTTGTCCAACTTCAACTAATTTGCTCAAGTTTGAAAATAATTAATGGGTATTCACAATCATAAAAGATGTCCAAGATAGTATATTTATATGTGAAAGTTCTCTTCCTTATACTAATCATTCATGAATTGCTTGTATGACCAATATTGTGATTGTCAAGCTTCAATAGATTTCACTTTCTAACCCAAATGTGAAACTACTACTAGACATGATACAAGCATATGAAGCACATATAGTTTCAACTTTATGATATTCAATTCTTTCACAATTTACTCATAAGATATAAGTGAAGCACAAGAGTAAATGACAAACTACTCCAAAAAGATATAAGTGAAGATCAATGAGTAGTCAAACAATTAAGTAGCTATGTGAGAACTCTCTCCAAATAAAGATTTCAGATCTTGATAATTTTTATTAAAACAACAAACGAAATGAAAATAAAAGGACAATCCAAGAATAGCACATAACATGTGAACAAGTAAAAACTTAGGCTAACCGATAGGTGTTGATGAAGAAAGGTGGGATGCCTACCGGGGCATCCCCAAGCTTAGTTGCTTGAGACTTCTTGGAATGTTGTCTTGGGGGGCCTTGGGCATCCCCAAGCTTGAGATTTTGTGTCTCCTTAATTCCTCTCATATCAAGGTTTCCCTAAATCTTAAAAACTGCATCCACACAAAACTCAACAAGAACTCGTGAGATAAGTTAGTATAAATCAACTCAAAACCTTAACATTCTCTACTGTAGCAAATCACTAAAATTATAATTAAACATTGCATACTAAATGCCTCTGCATATTTAATACTCCTATCCACAAATAGAAATATTAAAGCAAACATATGCAAACAATGCAACTATAACAACAATCTGCCAAAACAGAACAGTCTGTAAAGGGGGATTTAAAATTCATACTTGTCTAACTCCAAAAATTCTGAAAAATTACCACGTGACAGAGAACTCATGCATGCTTACTGTGTAAAATTTCAGATTTTTATCATGTTCTGACTATTCAGGAATATTCTGGACATAACAAAAAACTTTCTGTTTTCAAACAGCCATACATAAACTTGCAAACAGAGCATGGTAAAGGCTATAATTGGTATTTTATTGAACTAAAAGATACAAAACATGATTATTGATAACAACAAGCAAATCTCAAGAAAAGAAAATGATGCTCCAAGCAAAACTCATATTATGTGACGAATAAAAATATAGCTCCGAGTAAGATATACCGATAGTTTTGAAGACGAAAGAGGGGATGCCTTCCAGGGCATCCCCAAGCTTAGACGCTTGAGTCTTCCTTGAATATTACCTTGGGGTGCCTGGGGCATCCCCAAGCTTAGGGTCTTTCTACTCCTTTTTTTTGCGGGGAGGGTCTTTCTACTCCTTATTCTCCTCATATCGATATCTCACCCAAAACTTGAAAACTTCAATCACACAAAACTTAACGGAACTTATGAGATAGGTTAGTATGATAAAAATAAATCATCCACTTAGGTACTGTCAAGACAAGATTCATAATTGTTCTAACATAATGCCTACTGTACTCTATCATTTCCACAATTTATATTACTCAATATAAGCTATGGAAACACTAAAACAAGCAAACTATGCACCGAAAACAGAATCTGTCAAAAACAGAACAACGTGTAGTGAGCGATTTAAAAACCATACTTCTGTACCTCCAAAAATTCTGAAAAATTAGGACAACGTAAAAACTTTGTAACCCAATACTGTGTAAAAATTTCAGAATTTTCTCACTCTCCAGTATAGAATAGAAATTCCAGCACTGGACGCAAAAGTTTCTGTTTTTGCACAGAATCAAATCAACAAGCATCCACACTATCCCAAAGGCTTTACTTGGCACGTTATTGAAACAAAACATATAAACATTATTACTACAGTATCTTAATCATGTGAACACACAAAAATAGTAGGGGTAAATATTGGGTCGTCTCCCAACAAGCGCTTTTCTTTAATGCCTTTTAGCTAGGCATGATGATTTCAATGATGCTCACATAAAAGTAAAGAATTGAAACACAAAGAGAGCATCATGAAGCATATGACTAGCACATTTAAGCCTAACCCTCTTCCTATGCATAGGGATTTTGTGAGCAAATAGTTTATGGGAGTAAGAATCAACTAGCATAGGAAGGCAAAACAAGCATGACTTCAAAACTTTCAACACATAGAGAGGAAACTCAATATTTTTGAGATATGTAAAAGCATATGATCCTCTCTCATAATAATTTTCAGTAGCATCATGAATAAATTCAACAATATAACTGTCACACAAATCATTCTTTTCATGATCCACAAGCATAGAAATTTTATTACTCTCCACATAAGCAAATTACTTCTCATTCATAATAGTGGGAGCAAATTCAACAAAATAACTATCATGAGATACTTGATTGGCATAATCCAATTGAAAATTGAAATCATGATGACAAGTTTCATAGTTATCATTATTATTTATAGCATACATGTCATCACAATAATCATCATAGATAGGAGGCATGTCATCATCATAATAAATTTCCTCATCAAAACTTGGGGGGCTAAAAATATCATATTCATCAAATATAGCATCCCCAAGCTTATGGCTTTGCATATCATTAGCATCATGGATATTCAAGGAATTCATACTAGCAACATTGTAATCATGCTCATCATTCAAAGATTTTATGCCAAACATTTTATTGAATTCTTCTTCTATCAATTGAGCACAATTTTCTGATCCATCATTTTCAAGGAAGACATTATAAAGACGAATAATATGAGGCAACCTCAATTCCATTTTTTGTAGTTTTCTTTTATAAACCAAACTAGTGATAAAACAAGAAACTAAAAGATTCGATTGCAAGATCTAAAGATATACCTTCAAGCACTCACCTCCCCGGCAACGGCGCCAGAAAAGAGCTTGATGTCTACTACACAACTTATTCTTGTAGACTCTTGTTGGGCCTCCAAGCGCAAAGTTTTGTAGGACAGTAGCAATTTTCCCTCAAGTGGATAACCTAAGGTTTATCAATCCGTGGGAGATGTAGGATGAAGATGGTCTCTCTCAAACAACCCTGCAATCAAATACAAGAAATCTCTTATGTCCCCAACACACCCAATACAATGGTAAATTGTATAGGTGCACTAGTTCGGCGAAGAGATGGTGATACAAGTGTAGTATGGATAGTAGATATAGGTTTTTGTAATCTGAAAATAAAAAAACAGCAAGGTAACAAACTATAAAAGTGAGCACAAACGGTATTGCAATGCTTGAAAACAAGGCCTAGGGTTCATACTTTCACTAGTGCGATCTCTCAACAGTGCTAACATAATTGGATCATATAACAATCCCTCAACGTGTGACAAAGAGTCACTCCAAAGTTCCTATTAGCGGAGAACATAAGATAGAAATTGTTGCAGGGCATGAAACCACCTCAAAGTTATCCTTTCCGATCAATCTATTGAGCTATTCCTATCATGAACAGCCCTAGAGTTCGTACTAAAATAACACCATATGATACGCATCAACCAACTCTAATGTCACCTAGATACTCCAATGTCACCACAAGTATCCGTGAGTTGATTATTCGATATGCATCAAACAACTTCAGATTCATAATATTCAATCCAACACAAAGAACTTCAAAGAGTGCCCCAAGATTTCTACCGGAGAAAGTAGGATGAAAACGTGCATCAACCCCTATGCATAGATTACCCCAATGTCACCTCGGGAATCCGCGAGTTGAGTGCCAAAACATACATCAAGTGAATCAATATAATACCCCATTCTCACCGCGGGTATTCATATGCAAGACATACATCAAGTGTTCTCAAATCCATAAAAGTATTCAATCCGATAATAGTAAAACCTCAAAGTTAAAAACTCAATTCATCACAACAAGATAGTGAGGGAGAAACACCATATGATCCAACTATATTAACAAAGCTCGCGGTACATCAAGATCGTGCCAAATCAAGAACACGAGAGAGAGAAAGATCAAACAAATAGCTACTAGTACATACCCTCAGCCCCGAGGGTGAACTACTCCCTCCTCGTCATGGAGACTGCCGGGATGATGAAGATGACCTCCGGTGATGATTCCCCCCTCCGGCAGGGTGCCGAAACGGAGTTCCAGATGAGATTGCTTCGGAACAGAGGCTTGCAGCGGCGTAAAAACTCATCTAGGTTAACTTTCGGGGGTTTCTGAATATATATGATTTTTCAGCGTTGGAATCACGCAAAGAGGTGCCACAGGGAGCCCACGAGGCACCAGGGCGCGCCTGGGGGGGTGGCGCGCCCTGGTGGCTTGTGGGGCCCCTCTGGGTCTTCTGCTGCTCCCCCGAAGCTTCCTGGGTCTGTTTCCTTCCAGAAAAAATCTTCAAAAAGTTTTACTGCATTTGGACTTCATTTGATATGGATTTTCTGGAAAACCAAAAACAAGCAGAAAACAACAACTGGCACTGGGCACTAGGTCAATATGTTAGTCCATAAAAATCATATAAAAGCCATATAAAAGTGCACCAAAATCATACAAAACTATAATAAACATGGCATGAATACTTCATAAATTATAGATACATTGGAGACGTATCACAACTCAACAAAAAGAAAAGGAATTCAGAAAAACACACTGAAATATTTTTGGAGTTTTTAGTTTTTCTGAAGGAAGCAAATTAAGGAAGAAAAACGAAAAGCAAGAAAACTATTTACACGGGAGAACTCCCAACAATAAAAAGAAAAAAAACGAGAAATCTTTTTGGGTTTTCTTTTAATACTACGAACTAACAAACAAGAAAGAAAAACCGAAAAGAAGCGAGAAATATTTTTGGGTTTTTTGAAGTTTTTCAAACACACAAGAAGAAAGTGAGAATAAAATTAACATGGATATACAATGAAAAAGTATGAACACCGACAACTAAAATGAATGTGTGAACATGAATGTAATGTCGGTGAGAGATACGTACTCCCCCAAGCTTAGGTTTTTGGCCTAACTTGGTCTACTGCCATGGCTGTTGATACGTCTCCAAATTATATATAATTTTTTATTGTTCCATGCTGTTATATTATCAATCTTGGATGTTTTTATATACATTTACAGCAATTATATATCATTTTTTGGGACTAACCTATTAACTTAGTGCCCAGTGCCAGTTGCTGTTTTCTGCCTGTTTTTGGTTTTACAGAATATCAATACCAAACGAAGTCCAAATGCAACGAAACTTTTTGGAGATTTTTTTCTGGACAAGATAAACACTAGAAGATTCGGGAGGAGGCCAGAAGACCCTGGAGGTGGCCACGAGGCACCAGGGCGCGCCTGGGTGGGGGCAGGCGCGCCCTGGTGCCTCATGGGCCCACCTCTGACTATTTTGACCTAATTCCACCACTATAAATTCCCAAAAATCGGGAAACTAACAGAGGAGTCCACGAAATACTTTTTCCGCCGTTGCAAGTTTCTGTTCTCGAGAGATCCCATCTGGAGGCCTTTTTCGGTGCTCCGCCGGAGGGGGAATCAATCACGAAGGGGCTCTACATCAACCTTGCTGCCCTTCCGATGATGCGTGAGTAGTTTACCACAGACCTTCGGGTCCATAGTTAGTAGCTAGATGGCTTCTTCTCTCTTTTTGATCTTCAATACAATGTTCTCCTTGATGTTCTTGGAGTTCTATCCGATGTAATCACTTTTTGCGGTGTGTTTGTTGGGATTCGATGAATTGTGAGTTTATGATCAGATTATCCATGAATATTATTTGAGTCTTCTCTGATCTCTTTTATGCATGATTATTATAGCTTCGTATTTCTTCTCCGATCTATTGATTTGGTTTGGCCAACTAGATTGATTTATCTTGCCATGGGAAGAGGTGCTTTGTAATGGGTTCGATCTTGCGGTGCTCAATCCCAGTGACAGAAAGGGACATGACACGTATGTATCGTTGCTATTAAGGGTAAAAAGATGGGGTTTATTCATGCGTGAGTTTACTTTGTCTACATCATGTCATCTTGCTTAAGGCGTTACTCCGTTCTTTATGGACTTAATACACTAGATGCA
This sequence comes from Elymus sibiricus, assembly GCA_039707655.1. Classification (NCBI taxonomy): domain Eukaryota; kingdom Viridiplantae; phylum Streptophyta; class Magnoliopsida; order Poales; family Poaceae; genus Elymus; species Elymus sibiricus. Next base: position 471,498,017 of record CM077666.1, read on the forward strand.
TGCTGGATAGCGGTCGATGTTTGGAGTAATAGTAGTAGATGCAGGCAGGAGTCGGTCTACTTGTCTCGGACGTGATGCCTATATACATGATCATTGCCTTGGATATCGTCATGATTATTTGCTTTTCTATCAATTGCCCAACAGTAATTTGTCTACCCACCATATGCTATTTTCTTGAGAGAAGCCTCTAGTGAAAACTATGGCCCCCGGGTCTCCCTTTATCAAATTACTAAAACCCTAAAAATACTTGCTACAATTTTATCTTATTTATTTTATTTTGTATTTTTGTTTAATCTATCTATCTATCACCATACAATTTAATCTTGCAATTGACCGCCGAGGGATTGACAACCCCTCGTTTGCGTTGGGTGCAAGGATTTGTTGTTTGTGTGCAGGTACTGCTAACGAGGTGTTGCGTGATTCTCCTACTGGATTGATAACCTTGGTTTCATAACTGAGGGAAATACTTACCTCTACTATGCTGCATCATCCCTTCCTCTTCGGGGAAAATACAAACGCAAGCTACATGTAGCAGGAAGAATTTCTGGCGCCGTTGCCGGGGAGACATCATCAACATCTATCAAGTACCTACGCATAAAACTTACATCTCCTTGCATTTATTTTATTTGCCTTTGCCTCTCATTTTCATCTCCCCCACTTCTAAAAAGTTTTTACAAAAATACAAAAATATTTTCCGTTTGCCTTTTTCTCGTTTGCTTGATTGGTTGCTCGCGTTACCATTATGGCTAGTTCTTCGCTTGTTACTATTACCCCTGAAAATGAAGTGCTTAATTTTAAAAAAAGGGGAGGAGAGAATTTAAAAGATGCTTGGTATAGGATTTGTGATGCTCATAATTGATCAACTCGTAAGCAATCTACCACCATCCTTCTTCTCAATTTTTATGTGGGCATTACTACTTGGTATAGATTCGTACTTGATACTATTACCGGAGGAAATTTCTTGATGTGTCTCTCTATGGATGCTTTTAATGCTATGGGAAATTTAGTGGGATCACCACCTATTACTATTAATGAAACAACTTTGACTTTGGAACATGTTATGCAAAGGTTAGATGCTATTGAAAATAAAATGCCTACCATTGAGCATATTGAAAATTCAGATAAAAAGATTCATAACCATGTTACCCAATTTGGATCAAAAGTAGGGATTACTCTTAAGATGCTAAAAGAGAAAGAACCAATAATTAATGAAAGGGTGGAACAAAGTCCCGCTAGGATCGATAAGTTGGAGGAAATTATTAATAAATTAGGTTTCGCTTTTTCTTACGCTATGAAAAAACTACTCCTAGCAATAACTGCAAGTTTATGTATGTTCCTAAGACCAATGGTGCTACTTCTAGTAAGGGAAATGAGAATCTTAAAATGATTAGCGTGCACCCTGATTTCATTGGTATAATTAAGGAACCTATTCACAAAAGTAAAATTCTTGATTTTGTGCCTAGAAGTGTGATGGTGAGACACACCTATGTTAAATCTATTAGAAAAAATGGATGTGTGATTGAGGAGTTGGAAAAGAAAGATGACAATACTTGAAACTATGCATTATGCCTAGCTAGGGGCATAAAACAATAGCGCTTGTTGGGAGGCAACCCAATGAATAAAATAAAATTTATTTCTTTTCTGTTATTGTGTGTTTTCACAATTATGCTACTGTTATGATTGTGTTTTTAATTAGTGTTTGTGCCAAGTAAAGCCTTTAGGATGATTTGGAAGATAGTATAATTGCTGCTGTTTGGAAAACAGAAAGTTTTGCATCCAGTGCTGGAATTTTGGTTCTGTACTGGAGCGTCAGAAAAATCTGAATTTTTTACACAGTATTGGTATATGAATTTACCATGTTGTCCTAATTTTTCAGAATTTTTGGAGTTACGTAAGTATGGCTTTTAAATAGATTTCTACAGACTATTCTGTTTTTGACAGATTCTATTTTTGATGCATTGCTTGCTTGTTTTGATGAATCTATGGATTGTATCGGGGGGTATAAGCCATGGTGAAGTTAGAGTACAGTAGGTATAATGAAAAAATAAAATATGAATGGGTTTGCAACAGTACTTAAAGTAGTGATTTATTTGTTATACTAACGGATCTCACGAAGGTTATGTTGAGTTTTGTGTGATTGAAGTTTTCAAGTTTTGGGTGAGATCACGATGGATGAAGGAATAAGGAGTGGCAAGAGCCTATGCTTGGGGATGCCCGAGGCACCCCAAGGTAATATTCAAGGAAGACTCAAGCGTCTAAGCTTGGAGATGCCCCGGAAGGCATCCCCTCTTTCTTCTACCAACCATCGGTAATTTTACTTGGAGCTATATTTTTATTCGTCACATGATATGTGTTTTACTTGGAGCGTCTTGTATTATATGAGTCTTTGCTTTGTTTGCTTTTTTTGTCACAATCATCCTTGCTGAACACACCTATTTTGAGAGAGCCACACGTTCATCATAATTTGTTAGAATACTCTATGTGCTTCACTTAATTTTTTTGAGCTAGGCAGTTGCTCTAGGGCTTCACTTAAATCTTTGTGAGCACGGCGGTGGCTAAATTTTGAAGAAATGAACTCTCATGCTTCACTTATATTATTTTGAGAGTTGATAAGATTAAAATTTTGAAGAAATGAATTCTCATGCTTCACTTATATTATTTTGAGAATTGATAAGAGTAAAATTTTGCAGAAATATTTGCACTCTCATGCTTCACTTAAATCTTTTTGAGAGTTGACAATAGTAACGGTAATTTGCACAAGATATGAATTTGGTCCCAAAGTGATGAATATTCAAGAGAGATAAAATAAAAACTTTCATATAGATCATTGGATATGATAAGTATGATTCCTTGCAATAGTTTTGCGATATGGAGATGATGATATGTGAGTCATGTTAGTGAGTAATTGTGATTTAGTAAGAATATTAGTGTTAAGGTTTGTGATTCCCTATGCATGCACGTTAAGTCAATAGTTATGCAACGAAATTATATCCTACTTATGGTGCATTATTCGGTGTTAGTTATGTTCAATGCATGTTTACGACCGTTTTCGCTTTTTGGTTGGTTGCTTCTCAATCTATTTGCTAGCCTTCATTTGTACTAAGCGGAAATACTGCTTGTGCATCCAAACTCCTTAAACCCAAGTTGTGCCAAATGAGTCCACCATACCTACCTATATGCGGTATTGCCATGCCATTCTAAGTAAATTTGCGTGTGCCAACTCTAATTTTCAAAATAATTGTGTGCCCGTACCGCTCATGAAGCAGCAGGGGGTGGCCATTATTTTCCATGCTAGGTGTGTTATTCTCACGATGAGTGTTTATTCACTTGTCATTGCACGAGAGAGTGGCTGGTAATAGGGATGCCCAGTCCCACAATGAAATCAAAAATAATAACAACAAAATTCCTTGGAAAGTGTTGGTTTAGAGGGCACCCGTGGATACGGCTAGCCATGGATTGTGAAAGAATGGTGGAAAGGAAATAAACTTTACTTTCTGTTTGGGAACCGCCTATGATGTGTCTAGTATGGAAAATATTGGGAATTCTCGGTCGTTTTCGTTGACAGGAAAAGCATGCCTCTCAAAAAAATTTATCTCTTTAATTTCAGCCTTGAGCTCTGGCACATGTAACACCCCGAGTGTCATACTACAGTGATCACCTCTTAATCATGCCAAGTCATCGTTAATTACAATGCTTGATCACATTAGAATCATATCTCATTTCAAATTCCAATTTAAATTTAAATTCAAATTGAAAGTGAAAATAAAAGTTGTTTAAATTTGAAAACTAAAATGTTCTAAATATGACAAATAATGCATAGGTAATTATGGTGGAGAAATCATATTTTTACAAAATGTTTAAATGCTCTAAAATAAATAAACAGTAGCTAAAACAATTAATTAAATGCCTTTCATAATTTATAAAATGCCAAACTATTTTATTTAGGAGTGAAACTTTTTGTGGCAGTGGATTAGGCTATAACACAAATTTAGGAGTGGGCTTTATAATTATAAAACTGAAAAATAAAAAGAAACTAAAAATATAACAGTAAAAGAAAATAAACAAAAGAAAAATAAAATAAAAGAAGATAACCCCCCCCATTGGGCCAGCCGGCCAGCTGACCACCGGCCAGCCCAGCCGCGCCTATTAAAGCCCCCCCTCCCCTCGCTCACCGAACCCTAACCCAATCCCCTCCCTTTTCCCCTCGTCGCCGCCTCCTCGTCGCCTGACCCCGTCGCTCGTCGACGCCGTCGCCGGCTCCGTCCCCGGTCGCCGTCCCGTCCTCGTCCTCCCCCTTCCAGCGGCTCCACCGAGCCTCGCCGGCGAACAACGACATTGGGGGTGAGGACCCCGTTATCCCCTCCCCCCCTCTGTCCTCGCCGCGCGTCGTCGCCGTCCCCGTCGCCAGCTCGCGCGCTGCCGCGCCCGCTTGCCGCGCTGTCGCGCCTCCCCTGCTTCCCCCGAGCCGCTCGCGCTCGCCATCGCGCGCGCTCTCGCCCGCCTCCGCCCGCTGCCCGAGCTCCGCCGCCTGGCCCTGCCCGCTCGCGCCCGCGCTCGCCCGCCGTGGCTGCCTCGCCGGCTGCCGCCGCCTGCCCCGCACGCACCCCGCCCGCGCGCAGCCTCCCCTAGCCGGCCTCGCCCGCGCCGCCGCTGGCCTCGCCCGCGCCGCCGCTGGCCTCGCCCGCCTCTCCGCCCGCGCGCACGAGCGCTGCCCGGACGTGTCCGACGCCTCCCTGTGCCCGTGCACGTGCAAGCCCGGACATGTCCGGCCCCCGAACGGGCACGGCGCGGACATGTCCGGCCCGAGCCGCTGACCACAGGGGCCCACACCCCAGTATACTGTTTAAACAAAAAGAAAATGAAAAAGAAAAATAAATAAAATAAAGTAAATAAAAGAATTAGAGAATTAAAATAAATAAATAATAATTAATTAATTAATTAATTAACTAATTAATTAATTAACTTAATTAATCCTGTTTGATTAAACTATTTATTAATTAGTCTAATTAATCCGTAATTAACCTAATTAAACCCTAATTAATTTAATCAGACGCTGACAGGTGGGACCCACTGGTCCTGTTCACTGCTGACGTCATGATGACGTCATGCTGACGTCAGCAAACACTGTTTCGGATAATGTTAATTTAAATAATTTAATTAATTCCAAAAAGTAATAAAAACTTTAGAAAATCATATAAATTAAACCGTAAGTCAGATGAAAATAATTTATATATGTAAAATGATCAGAAAAATATGAAGAATCCGAATATGCAATCAAAGTGCCTGTCCAACACTCCTAGCTAGGTGAACATGGAACTTTTTGACTGATTTCGATAAATGAATAGTGATCAACCTTAATAAAATAAATCCAGATAAATTCCAAAATTAACTAAAACAATTAGTTAGGCATTATATCACCTCTAAATATCATTTAGGCATGTCTTGCATAGTGTTTGCATTTGTTGCCGTGAATTTATTGTTTCTTCCCCCTCCTTCTCTCCCGATAGACGCCGAGACCGACGCCGCCCCGCATGACTGCTACTCCGTCGATGACCCCTCTTTTTCCGCAGAGCAACCAGGCAAGCAAAACCCCCTTGACGCATGCCTATATCACCTACTCTTTCTCCCTCCTGCTTGCATTAGAATTTGCTACTGTTATTGTTTGATCCTATTCTGATGCATAGCCTGTTTATTGTAACTTCTGTTGAACTTTCCCTGATATCCTAAATGCTTAGTATAGGTTGGATGAAATCCATCTGTGGCCCCATCTCTGTCCTAGTTGCCCCGCTTAGCTACTAGTGCCCCGATCGATGTGATCGTCGGGCTGAGAATAGCACATCACCACACACCCCCCCTAAGTTGTTCGACTCATCAGAGTTGTCCTCGAGTGACGAGGGTGATACCTTTTAACTCACTCTCGATGATGCCTCTGTAGTATAGCTAATCGTACGTGGATTACCGAGGGTGATTCCTCTCCCTCTACCTCCGGAGAAGCTTCTGTCGTGCAACCCCGCAAGCGTGAATGCCTTCGAGGGTGATTCCTCTGGGTTCACCTGGTCGGATACATCGAGTAGGAATCCATCGAGGGTGATTCCTCGGATTCCCCCTTGATGTGATGAACACACGGATACCCTACTTTTACTACAGTCCCCGGGTAAAGTCGGGTCGACCCCGAGGGGTACCCGCGAGAGTTGTGTAGTCGGGTTGACCGTGAGGGTACCCGCGAGATAATTACGAGGCGCAGCCGGGCAGGCAGAGACCGCCCTAGAGAGGGATGGGCCTGGCCCTTGTTGCACTTCCTCGAGACGGGATGACAGGAGTACTGATCGTCACCGCGAGCTCCTAATAACACGTTAACGGATTTGGGTATTGATCTGAGATGAACACTGGCCTATACGCACTACCACCATGTGGGATAATGGTTATGGGACCCTCTACGTCGTATGTATCAGCCGAAAGCTCTGTCAGATGTCCGGTTCAGCATTGTGGCGCGATCGGATCATGCCATTGGCGCTGGTATCCACCGTCCTCACAACGACCCGGAGTGCACAGGGCGATGGCCCAAGACCCCTGAGCACTTAGGATGTAGACCGACGGGGACCTCTCTGCTTAGCCTAGGTAGGACTGTGTCGTGTCGATTGCCCGAGGCCGGGCATGACCCGGAAAAGTGTGTCCGGCCGGATGTAATCGAGCGTGTTGGGTAACAGTAGTGCACCTCTGCAGGGAAGTTATCTATTCGAATAGCCGTGTCCACGGTAACAGGACGCTCAGTGTTGTATCCCGATCTACTACTATTTGAACTGGATACTTTAATTAATTGGAAGCTCCGGGATCGCTTTCTCGCAGGAAGTCGAGGAAGGATCTCTGGGCTTTGCTTCAACATGCTTGTTATTTTATATTATGCTAATCTGCACTCTTCTAATGCTGCAAGACGCTGAAGATGCTAGTCTTCGATAGGCTAGGCTTTTCCCCCTCTATTCTGGCAATTCTACAGTTTAGTCCAAAGATATAGCCCCATTCATTTGATACCAATGCATACTTATCATAGTTCTGATGTCAGTCTTGCGAGTACTTTGGATGAGTACTCACGGTTGCTTTGCTATCTCTTTTTCCCCATACCCGATTGCTGCGATGAGACGACGGATCCCAGGAGCAGGAGATCCCAGGAGGTTGCTACTACTACGTGGAGACCGCCGACGGCCAGGAGTAGATTCGGAGGCTCCCAGGCAGGAGGCCTTGCCTCTTTCGATCAGAGTCGTTGTTTGTTTTCTCCTTCTTAAGGCACCTTGTTTAACTTTGTGTCTGTACTCAGATACTGTTGTTGTTTCCGCTGACGCTTGATCGCGAGCTTTTGTATTCGAGCCCTCGAGGCCCCTGGCTTGTAATATAAAGATTGAATTATTTTATTTGTGTTTAGAGTTGTGTTGTGATATGTTCAAGTGAGTCCCTAGGCTTGATCGTGTGCATTTGCGTGTATGGTTAGCACACGATTAAGTCGGGGGCGTCACAGCACATTAGCAAATCTCTGCTTCCCTCTGCGAAGGGCCTATCTATTTAGTTTTATGCAATTTTTATTTTTATTTGAGTCTCCATCTTCTCTTATAAAGCACCAACTAGAGAGCACTATTGCCATACTTGTGCATTGGATGTAGTTAATATTTGAGTGTGTTTCATGAATGGATCAATGGTTGAGCATAATGGGCTAGGGATAACTTTCTTTAGCGTTGATATTTTGAAAAGCATTGTTGCTTGTTAGCATGCTTGAGTATTTATATCTTCATGTCAAATTATAGACTATTGCTTTGAATCATTCAAGTCCAATGTCCATGTTATAAAAGAAAAGAATGTATGATGAATATGATAGGCAGCATTCCACATCAAAAATTCTGTTTTTATCATTTACCTACTCGAGGACGGGCATGAATTAAGCTTGGGGATGCTGATACGTCTCCAACGTATCTATAATTTTTGATTGTTCCATGCTGTTATATTATCAATCGTGGATGTTTTTATATACATTTACAGCAATTATATATCATTTTTTGGGACTAACCTATTAACTTAGTGCCCAGTGCCAGTTGTTGTTTTCTGCCTATTTTTGGTTTTACAGAATATCAATACCAAACGAAGTCCAAATGCTACGAAACTTTTTGGAGATTTTTTTCTGGACAAGATAAACACTAGAAGCTTCGGGAGGAGGCCAGAAGACCCTGGAGGTGGCCACGAGGCACCAGGGCGCGCCTGGGGGGGGGGGCAGGCGCGCCCTGGTGCCTCGTGGGCCCACCTCTGACTATTTTGACCTAATTCCACCACTATAAATTCCCAAAAATCGGGAAACCAACAGAGGAGTCCACGAAATACTTTTTCCGCCACCGCAAGTTTCTGTTCTCGAGCGATCCCATCTGGAGGCCTTTTCCGGTGCTCCGCCGGAGGGGGAATCGATCACGGAGGGGCTCTACATCAACCTTGCTGCCCTTCCGATGATGCGTGAGTAGTTTACCACAGACCTTCGGGTCCATAGTTAGTAGCTAGATGGCTTCTTCTCTCTTTTTGATCTTCAATACAATGTTCTCCTCGATGTTCTTGGAGTTCTATCCGATGTAATCACTTTTTGCGGTGTGTTTGTTGGGATCCGATGAATTGTGAGTTTATGATCAGATTATCCATGAATATTATTTGAGTCTTCTTTGATATCTTTTATGCATGATTATTATAGCTTCGTATTTCTTCTCCGATCTATTGATTTGGTTTGGCCAACTAGATTGATTTATCTTGCCATGGGAAGAGGTGCTTTGTAATGGGTTCGATCTTGCGGTGCTCAATCCCAGTGACAGAAAGGGACATGACACGTATGTATCGTTGCTATTAAGGGTAAAAAGATGGGGTTTATTCATGCGTGAGTTTACTTTGTCTACATCATGTCATCTTGCTTAAGGCGTTACTCCGTTCTTTATGGACTTAATACACTAGATGCATGCTGGATAGCGGTCGATGTTTGGAGTAATAGTAGTAGATGCAGGCAGGAGTCGGTCTACTTGTCTCGGACGTGATGCCTATATACATGATCATTGCCTTGGATATCGTCATGATTATTTGCTTTTCTATCAATTGCCCAACAGTAATTTGTCTACCCACCGTATGCTATTTTCTTGAGAGAAGCCTCTAGTGAAAACTATGGCCCCCGAGTCTACCTTTATCAAATTACTAAAACCCTAAAAATACTTGCTGCAATTTTATCTTATTTATTTTATTTTGTATTTTTGTTTAATCTATCTATCTATCATCATACAATTTAATCTTGCAAATGACCGCCGAGGGATTGACAACCCCTCGTTTGCGTTGGGTGCAAGGATTTGTTGTTTGTGTGCAGGTACTGCTAACGAGGTGTTGCGTGATTCTCCTACTGGATTGATAACCTTGGTTTCATAACTGAGGGAAATACTTACCTCTACTGTGCTGCATCATCCCTTCCTGTTCGGGGAAAAATACCAACGCAAGCTACAAGTAGCAGCTGTCCCGGATAATAATCGAAGTGGTAGCTCATTGAGGCGTTCTGAGCCGCCTCCTCAGCCAGACGGGCAGCCTCAACTGCCGCATTGTACTCGTGCACCTCGCTCTCATGAAGAAAGTATCTCTGTTTGTTCTGAGAATCAAAGAGGACAGGAGCAGGCAAAACGACAAACACAGAACGATATTTATCAAATATCAAGTTATAATCATAACTGCGAGTGTTGCGCTTAATGAACTCATGGTTCTGCATTGCCTCAAAATTCAAATATTTATCAGGTAAAAGAGGATCATTAGGCCTGGGCAAGACCCCTAGCCTTGCAGCTACCCGTGAGGCATAAATTCCTCCATATAAATCACCATTACCCGAGTTGCGATGTAACCTACATGCAACAATGTCCCCAAGATTATAATGTCTGCTACCCGTTAAAGCAGCGTGAATAAGGCTCAGGTCAGGGGCACAAAGTGCACTACAGTCTTGTTTACCAACAATGCATTTACCATTAAAAAGTGCAAAGTAACGAATAGCGGGAAAGTGAATGCTCTTTATCCTAGCCTGCGTAACTCCCCTATTCTCACCATTGCAAAGACTATTGAGAAATAGTTCATAATCAGATTGTCGCGGTTCGCTAAGTGAACCCCAAAATGGAATTTCCCATGCATCACAAAACTCTTCTAGAGACATAGCATAAGATCTGTCATAGAGATGAAATAAAACTCTAGAAGTGCGCGGATGATATTCAAAGTTTTGGGTGAATGAATGAGTGAGGTTGTAGTGCTGCGGTGGCTTATCTGCGATGAAGGAAGAGAGCTCGGTGTTGTGAATATACTGGTCAAATTCTTCCTTAATGCCTGCACCTAGCATGAACTCAGTGCACGGCCATCGACACGATTTTGCTTCAGCACCTCGCACCGAACTTGACCTTGGTTCAACATATGATTGGCGTGCTGGGCTTTCACTCGATGATGCCTCAGCGGACCTCCTCCTTGAGGAACTCCTTCTGAAAATGTTCATGTTCCTATGAACAAATTTCTGAAAAATTTTGGACCACAAAAAATATGTCAAAAAAACTTCACAAGATTGATAGCAACTACTCATACAAGTGCCTAGAGGCTATATCAAGCATTCAAACTACTTAGAACTCAAAGAATTTAACATGCAAGCTCATTTTCAGTAGCACCAATAGCAGCAATTTATGCAAAATATAATCCACTAAAGCAAAAAATAATTGGAGCAATGGGAGAGTCACATACCAAGGAGCAATCCCTCAAAACAATTTCGGAAACGAAGCTCCGGGCAAAGAGATCGAAAATCTCAGGTTTGGGAGCAAGAACGCGAGAGAGAGAGCTACAAAGATTTTTTTTCTGAAGGTAGGAGATGAAGTGGGCTGAATGGATAAGTGAGTGGGTCCCTGTGGGACCCACAAGGCACTTTGGCGCGCCCTGGGGGGGTGGCCGCGCCTTGCTGCCTTGTGGGCAACAGGTGCACCCTGGGTTGTTCTCAGTACCAAAAATTCTTATATATTCCAGAAAAAATCATGTCAAAATTTTATTGCATTCTGAGCACTTTTATTTTTGGGCCATTTTTTATTGCACGGATAAATCAGAAAACAGAATAATCATGGCATTTTATTTTATTAAACTATAATTAACAGAGAGCAAAAGGTAGGTACAGAAAGTTGTGCTTACTAAATTCATCAACCACATGCCCTTCAGAAAGAATCCATTAATAAGGTTGATCAACTCTTATTAACAAACTATTTCTGAGTGACATGAAACCGAAGAATTTTCGTATGTCACTAAGTTACCTCAACGGGGATATGTAGGAGATATGCCCTAGAGGCAATAATAAATGTTATTATTTATCTCCATGTTCACAATTATGTTTATATTCCGTGCTATAACTGCTATGGTTCTCGAGTCTGCAATAACCATGAGGCTCGGAGGAAAACTCATATGCACGTGTGGAATAATAAACGGTAAAATGTATTCCTAGTCTGGCCTCTAAGACTAGCTCAAGTGTTGCATGATGGTTCTGTTTTCCTTATCATGGGCATGACTATGCCGGCAACTTTGAGGACACGATGTTAGAAGAACACTTGTGTTGAATCGACCCGATTGATGTTATGCTATGAGATACATTCGTCACAAGTTAATGGCTAATAACACAGAGAAAGTTAATATTTGCATGATTCCTTAGACCATGGGAGTATCGAGTTTCTTCATGCTTGCTTCATGAACTTTGGGGTTTGTTAAACATCATCCGTAAATGGGTGGCTATTACGGCGGCTTACGGGTTCATGGAAAAGTATGACAAGGGACTTGATAGCTCAAGATTGGGATTTGCTCCTCCGACGATGGAGAGATATTCTTTGGGCCCTCTCGGTGTTACGGTATCCATCATCGTCTAGCCAGACACATTGTGATTTGATCACTGGGATGCCGGAACACGGGAACGAGAAAAGAGAACAAAACTGGTAACGAGGTAACTGGCATTGTGGACAAGTGTTGATTCACGGGGATGCCGATAAATCTCACCTCGTGATTTTGTAACATATCGCGAAGCAACAGGAATAGCACACGACAACTGGAGGTTCACTCGAATATTTATTCGTGTGGGTATAGGGGTCAATATGGGTGTCCACGGCTCCGATGTTGATCATTGATCGGAAAGATGTTCCGGTCATGTCTATACTTCACCGAACCTATAGGGTCACACGCTTAAGGGTCATCTATCTGCTGAATACTAGACAGGGAGTCTGAGAGAAAGTCACCGGAAAAGTTTCGGAGACAACGGAAAAGTTCCGGAGAGAGAACACCGGAATAGTTTTGGTAAAACCGAAAGGTTGTTTCGGAGTATACCATTAAGTCAAAATGGTTTCGGCACACGCATGGAAATTCTTAGAGGGTGCCAGAATTGTTCTGGGAACTTCTGGGATTTTTCCGGAGAAAAAACCCAGAAATGTTCCGGAGGTGCCGGAACCGCTTTGGTTGCTTTTCGCAGATGAAAATCACTAATCCGAAATTGTTTCGGAACGCATCCAAAATTATTTTATTGGGTACTGGAAATGTTCTAAGACCTACAGAAAGATTTTTGGATCTAACGGTCGTGGAAAAATATTTCTGTGAATAGTGAAAAGCACTTTTTGGTTGCTTTTTGGAAAGCCACTTTTTGGGGCTTTTACCAAAAGATCTTGGAGAAGGCTTGGGAGGGAAGGAACCCCTTTTTGTGGCTGAAATTTCAGCCCCTCCACCCCTCCTCATATAAATAGAGGTGGAGAGGAGCTCTCCACACTCACTCTAACTCTCTCACCAAATGGCATGCATGATCTGCCTTTCTTCCCTCCCTCACACGAAACAGTTTCGTAGAGCCGAAAGGCTATCTGGGTTTTGGTGGGAACTAGTTCTGGATGGCGAAGCCCTACCGGATATATGACACCGTATGTGTGCAACCTCGTAGATAGGTCGTAGGTTCGATCTTTTTGCCCGAGGGGCTGTTCGAGAGTGCCTCCCGAAGGGTTGTCCGAGTTACTGTCCGAGTTTCGAGGGTCCTCCCGAAGGGCTGTCCGTGACATCGTCCGGGGGACTGTCCGACCGTCCCCCGGAGGACTGTCCGAGGGGCAGGCGAGGGAGTACATCCTCGCGGTTGGGAGGTTGTAAATCCTAGCTGCGGGGATCTGCACCAACGATCTATATCGACTCTACTTCCGTTGCGCTACGAGTCGGTAACGATTAGATCCAAACCTTGTATGCATCTCCATAGTGATCCCGGGCGTGCTCGCTGTACCGATTTTTTTTGTTTTCTTTCGCGTTCCCCAACAGTGGCATCATGAGCCGTGCTATGCATAGATGCAGATTACGATCTAGAATACATAGAGATGTATGGGTATTGCATAATATAATTTTGTAGTAGATGAGATCTATTGCTGAAAATTATTTATGCGGATAGCAGATGAAATCTGTTACCCGATGTTCTTATTGCTTCCCTGAAATTTGTGCATTTCTGATCTTGATAACGGCATGGTGGAGTTTCAATGTTCTGGCAATCCGCGATCCTGATTGATCAACGAAGTGCTAACAGTTCATTGAATTCCACCATAGTTAAAAGAAAGATGAAATTTCATAGACGAAAGGGCAATGCAGATATGATCTGCACGGGGGTCATGCATATGACAAAGTTAATTATGGGGCTTGAGATTTTATTATCTCATGTTTCATACACCCCGCAAAGTTAATCTAGCGACTTGAATAATCATACTTGATGATAAACGTTGGTAGCTGTGGTTTGGTTGAAACCTTAGAAGCCACGTAAAATAAATTTTTGCATAAACCGATTAGAGGCGTCTAACTTGGTTTTGCATGATGTGCATGTGATGTGGTATAGCGGTTCTCATATTAATTTGATTATGTATGAGATGACTATATAATGTAAATTAACATGACCTGCGTGTCATGATTCGGCATGATGGTTGGAGCCATATGATTGTCACTTTAATGGCCTGCGTGTCAACCTTAAGTAATGCACTTAATGTTATTAGCTATAGAGATAGCAATACTATCTGGTGCATCAACAAGGTGGTGGCAATCTTCGCGAAGGTGAACACCGATGCAAATGCCGAAGACGAAGAAATTAAAGACTTCTCCGTCAGAAAGGGCTATACCATATCATGCTATTATGAATTGCCTGAGATGTTTATCCCTTATGATGCACCCTTTTGATTGCGCGGTAGTCGCTTTTTATTAGGGTGATCTCTCACAAAAATATCAAGTAGTTATGTTCTCCCAAGTGTAGCACCGTCACGGCACCAATCTCTTCGGGGTATCACATGGATGCATGGGTACGAACGATTAGATAAGTGTGAGGCGGGTGAGTTGAGACCTCACAGCGAGATCACTTGGTTGTCTTGACGTTCTGGCTTGATCGTCCTGAGCTCAGAACACGCCCATCGAAAGATGAACAAGAGTCACATAGAGATGTGATTGGCAAGTTGGCCTACCGATTGCAATTCTCGTCACTTGAGATGGATGCATCCTTGGCGTTGAACTGTAATATGGGTCTTGTATCACTCACAATCAATTATGAGAGATATTGATTTGAGTGGGAGCGCATTGAAGATTTAACTTGTTTAATTCTCAGTGTAATTAATTATGGACACTGTCTAAGTGTTATATGCATAATAGTTATAGAAGGATGGCTCGTGTTTCCACCTTCCCTGTTAAAATTGAATAAGCTGTTATATATCTGGTTAAATCTTTACGGTTGGTAACGTAATGTGAGGATTGTCCTCAAGAGTGCCGAGAAGGACTTTCTCCTATCGCATGCTTTCGGTATTCTCCCGCTAAAGCTATGGATGATGTGACTCTCGTCCTTCGATCCAAAAGCTAGAATTCCGTTACGGTCAAGTGCAATATGTTTGCTTCCATGAGACCCAAACTTCAAAAGTTTGGGATAGCTATGTGATATTCATGGAACTGAAAATTAGTTTCAGATACAAACAAAGGCTAAAAGATATGAAATATCCAAAGCAATGTTTGTTTTGCAAATTATTAGTAAAGTGTTTACTATGCATTTGACTAATACAAGAGGGATCCAGAAGAACGCCTGTCATGTAATGAAGGTGAATAAAACAACAACAAAAAGAGAAAGGAAATGTCCAAAGGGTGTTAGTGTGACTTACACGCCTAGGAAGTCCGGGGCTAACGCCACTCTTAAGTTGGGTGCTTCTTCTGAGAGTAGAAGAAATACTGAAAGTTAAACTGTTAGAAGTATAAAGGCAAAAAGAGAGAAGACTGGAATATCCAGCTCATGTATGATTGTCATATGAGCTATTGATGTATAGAAGGCTGGTCAAAGAAATAGTTCTTGAGAATTATGATTAAACATGTTAATCACTGATTCTTGGGTATTGTGAGTTGATCATAGAGATACCCACTCGATTGCATTCTGTTGTGACTCGATGCAAGAACTACTATGGCCTAAAAGACTTGCCGGGAATGAGGTTTAGATATGCACTGGGAACATAGTAAATGTTACTATACCTTCCATCGGTGTATTACCTATGTATTTATTTTCATAATTCATTTTTGGAGTTTCATACACTCTAGCCCATTGCATAAGGTATCTTGCAAGAAGGTTGTTCATAAGAGAACATTTGATGTTCGGTGTTATGAATAACATAAGGGCCATACTTTCATTATGAACGAGAGTATGTTATGAATATTGATAATAATACATTACCTCTGTATTTACTTTCATATTTCATTTTAGAGTTTTATACACTCTAGCCCATTTGCATAATGTTTGTTGCAAGAGTGTTGTTCATAAAAGAACAATTGTTGTTCAGTATTATGAATAACATAAGGGCCATACTTCCATCATGGATGGGATGTATGTTATGAATATTGATGGTAATATGATACATCCATAACACTGACGCTAAATGTTTCAAGACTAAAAGAATACCAGATATGCGTGGCACTGCAATTGGTCACATTGGAGAAACCCGCATGGAAAATTCCATCATGATGGTTTTTGAAGTCATTTGATTATGAATCATCTGACACTTGCAACTTTCGTCTGAAAAGTGAAGTGACTGAAATACCGTTCACAGGCCATGAGAAACGAGCAACAAACTTATTGGTGATCATACATTATGATATGTGTAGTCCAATAAATGTTGTTGCTAGCAGTGGATTTATATATCTTTTGAAATGACTCAAGTAGATATATGGATATTTACTTGATGAGACGTAAGTTTGGATCTTTTGAAATGTTTCAAAAGGTTTTCAAAAATGAAGTAGAAATTATTGTAACAAGAAAAAATATGTTTCTGCAAACTAGATTGCAGAAAGGAATATTTGAGTTACAAGTTTAGCGAATGTCTGATGAGTTGTGAAAAGAGTTTCATAACATATACCTCCTGGAACACCACTGTGTGTGGAATGTCCGTGAAGATGTAATCAAACCATTTATGACATGGTAAGATCAAAGATGACATAAATCAATTTGCCATTATCCTTTTTAAAGTAATGCTTTTGAGACCGCGGCGTTTACACTGAATAGAGAACCATCAGATCTGTTGAAATGACGCCATGGTATGGTACGCCCAACCATGTTTTGTATTTTCTTAACATTTGGAATATGGGGCTTGTGTAAAATATTTACAAACCTATTCCAAATCAGACAAGTGCTACTTTGTAGGTTATCCCAAGTAATTGGGAATTCCTCCACCACTATACCGAGGCAAAAGGTTTGCCACAAAGAACGGTATGATTTTGTAGAAAATGGTTCTTACAAAAGGGTGAGTGGGAGGACAGTGCAACTCGACGAGATAACAGTATCTTCGTTATCATGACAAGGGATAGAAACCTCGGAAGCAATTCCAGAGTTTCCTCCTGTGACTGATACGGAAGCCTCTACAATAAAATGTATGGTCTTCGGTCGAACTTGCAACTGAACCATGTTGGCAAAACTCGTGCAAATCTCTCAGGTGCGCAAACGAGATATTGTTGTTAGACAACTGTATACCTACTATACACAAGGAAGCGTTGATGGGCCCTAACTCTGGAATTGGCTAAATGCCAATATAATCCGAGATAGTTTCCATATGAATGATTCAAGATTATATCTTGATAAACCCTTCGGATGACTTGGAGTCTAACGAATATTAATGGAACTATAAACTGATCCGGATAAAAATGTTTTATCCATAAAGCTCGACTTGTTGCAATAACAAATTCAAGGAATTGACTACGATGAGATTGTCTCACCGTAGCGATGCTTAAAGTCGGTTCGGGTTAAACTAGCAATTAATACATATTTCAATCATGAGATATGAAACATGGATGACAAAAGGATTTCCATGAAATGGGAATACAAACTAGGACTTGTATGTGATACAGTCCAAAGTATTTTGTCGATCCAGAGGATGCTAGTGAATGTGCAAACTTCAGAGTTCCAGCAATGGACAGAAGAGAGCAGAATGGAGTTGGAATCTTCGTTTTTGATGAATAGTCAAAAGAGTTTGATTTCATCAATGGATAACGAAGATGCTTGTGGTTACAAGAAAGTAAGTGGGAGCATAATAATATTTCTAAAAACCTTGTGTGCTTGACACATTGTTGATTGGAAATAATATAAATTTCTTGACACGAATTAGGACTTCATTGAAAATAGTTTTTCCATGAAGTGCTCGGGCTAGGCAGCCTTGACATTAGGCATAATTATCTATGGAGATAAAATTGCCTAGTAGGCTAAGCCAAAAATACATATTGACAAGATGCTAAAACAGTTTAGCTTAAGAACGCCAAGGAGTGATTCTTGCCGAAGTCACATGGAAAGAGTTTTGCAAGACTCGGTATCCTTAAACGCTGATGAGCAAAATACATGATGGAGATTCCACACACTTTTGTGTTTGGATTAATCATGTATTCCATGATATGTAAAACAACCAGATATGTACGACACTCCCAAGCTGTTGCGAGTATAGATACCAAAGTGATCAAAGTACTGATCATGGGACAACAATGAAAATGTCGTTGAGTATTATAGTAGCACTGATGACATGTTTTCTCGCAAGCAGAGATTATGAAGTGCTCGTTGTAAGTAATTACATCGATACAGTCTTCATCAATGCTCCATGTGATTTTCGATTTAAGTTTAGGGTTTTGTGTAATACACGATATGGTGACACGGTAGTTGGAAATTGTTCCAAACAGGTTACTATGGTGAATTCTATAACAAAGGCTAAGTATGTTGACGCTTTGGAAGTGACAAAGAAGATGTTGAATCATATAGTTCATTCATGAACTTAGTATGGTTCCAAGAAGGCTTTGGTCAATGGGACACTATTGTAGATAGTTGCTCCATAGCTCAGTCTGAGGAATCAAGGTTCAACTAGTGATTCACATATATACAAAGCCAAGTCCACACAAAATATGAATTTTGTGAAAGCGTGAAAACGCAAGGATATGCAAAGATACACATGGAGCTGAAGTTGTCAGATCCGTTGGACATCAGACTATACCACATGCAAAGCATATTTTACACCAGTATGCCATAGGTGTAAAGTGCATTAGCATTGACTAGATTATTGACTCTAGTGCAAGTGGGAGTCTGTAGGAGATATGCCCTAGAGGCAATAATAAATGTTATTATTTATCTCCATGTTCACAATTATGTTTATATTCCGTGCTATAACTGGTATGGTTCTCGAGTCTGCAATAACCACGAGGCTCGGAGGAAAACTCATATGCACGTGTGGAATAATAAACGGTAAAAATGTATTCCTAGTCTGGCCTCTAAGACTAGCTCAAGTGTTGCATGATGGTTCTGTTTTCCTGATCATGGGCATGACTATGCCGGCAACTTTGAGAACACGATGTTAGAAGAACACTTGTGTTGAATCGACCCGATTGATGTTATGCTATGAGATACATTCGTCACAAGTTAATGGTTAATAACACAGAGAAAGTTAATGTTTGCATGATTCCTTAGACCATGAGAGTATCGAGTTGCTTCATGCTTGCTTCATGAACTTTGGGGTTTGTTAAACGTCATCCGTAAATGGGTGGCTATTACGGCGGCTTACGGGTTCATGGAAAAGTATAACAAGGGACTTGATAGCTCAAGATTGGGATTTGCTCCTCCGACGATGGAGAGATATTCTTTGGGCCCTCTCGGTGTTATGGTATCCATCATCGTCTGGCCAGACACATTGTGATTTGATCACTGGGATGCCGGAACACGGGAACGAGAAAAGAGAACAAAACCGGTAACGAGGTAACTGGCATTGTGGACAAGTGTTGATTCACAGGGATGTCGATAAATCTCACCTCGGGTTTTTGTAACATATCGCGAAGCAACAGGAATAGCACACGGCAACTGGAGGTTCACTCGAATATTTATTCGTGTGGGTATAGGGGTTAATATGGGTGTCCACGACTCCGATGTTGATCATTGATCGGAAAGATGTTCCGGTCATGTCTATACTTCACCGAACCTATAGGGTCACATGCTTAAGGGTCATCTATCTACTAAATACTAGACAGGGAGTCTGAGAGAAAGTCACCTGAAAAGTTTCGGAGACAACGGAAAAGTTTCGAAGAGAGAACACCGGAATAGTTTCGGTAAAACCGAAAGGTTGTTTCGGAGTATACCATTAAGTCAAAATGGTTTCGGCACACACCTGGAAATTCTTAGAGGGTGCTAGAATTGTTCTAGGAACTTCTAGGATTTTTCCGGAGAAAAAACCCGAAAATGTTCCGGAGCTGCCGGAACCGCTTTGGTTGCTTTTCGCAGATGAAAATCACTAATCCGAAATTGTTTCGGAAATCGTCCAAAATTATTTTAGTGGGTACTGGAAATGTTCTAAGACCTACAGAAATATTTTCGGATCTAACGGTCGCGGAAAAATGTTTCCGTGAATAGTGAAAAGCACTTTTTGGTTGCTTTTTGGAAAGCCACTTTTTGGGGCTTTTACCAAAAGATCTTGGAGAAGGCTTGGGAGGGAAGGAACCCCTTTTTGTGGCTGAAATTTCAACCCCTCCAGCTCCTATAAATAGAGGTGGAGAGGAGCTCTCCACACTCACTCCAACTCTCTCACCAAATGGCATGCATGATCTGCCTTTCTTCTCTCCCTCACACGAAACAGTTTCGTAGAGCCAAAAGGCTGTCTGGGTTCCGGTGGGAACTAGTTCTGGACGGCGAAGCCCTGCCAGATAGATGGCACCGTATGTGTGCAACCCCGTAGAGAGGTCATAGGTTCGATCTTTTTGCCCGAGGGGTTGTTCGAGAGTGCCTCCCAAAGGGCTGTCCGAGTTACTGTCCGAGTTTCGAGGGTCCTCCCGAAGGGCTGTCCGTGACATCGTCCGGGGGACTGTCCGACCGCCTCCCGGAGGGCTGTCTGAGGGACTGTCCGAGGGGCAGGCGAGGGAGTACATCCTCGCGGTTGGGAGGTTGTAAATCCTGTAGGAGATATGCCCTAGAGGCAATAATAAATGTTATTGTTTATCTCCATGTTCTTAATTAAGTTTATGTTCCATGCTATAACTGCTGTGGTTCCCGAGCCCGTATATCCATAAAGGCTTTGAGGAAAACCCATGTGCACGTGTGGGATAATAAACGGGAAAATGTATTCCTATTCATGCCTCTAAGACTAGCTCAAGTGTTGCATGTTGATTACGTTTTCCTGATCATGGGCATGTCTATGCCAGCAACTTTGAGGGCACAATGTTAGTAGAACACTTGTGTTGAATCGACCCGATTGATGTTATGCTATGAGATTCATTCGTCATAAGTTAATGGTTAATAACACAGAGAAGTTAATGTTTGCATAATTCCTTAGACCATGAGAGTGTCGAGTTTCTTCATGCTTGCTTCATGAACTTTGGGGTTTGTTAAACGTCATCCGTAAATGGGTGGCTATTACGATGGCTTACGGGTTCATGGAAAAGTATGTTAAGTAACTTGATAGCTCAAGATTGGGATTTGCTCCTCTGACGATGGAGAGATATCTCTGGGCCCTCTCGGTGTTACGGTATCCATCATCGTCTGGCCAGACACAAGTGTGATTTGATCACAGGGATGCCGGAACACAGAAACGAGAAAAGAGAACAAAAACCGGCAACGAGGTTACTGGCATTGTGGACAAGTGTTGATCCACGGGGATGCCGATGTTTCTCACCTCGGGTATTTGTAACATATCGCGAAGCAACAAGAATAGCACACGGCAACTGGAGGTTCACTCGAATATTCATTCGTGTGGGTATAGGGGTCAATATGGGTGTCCACGGCTCCGATGTTGATCATTGATCGGAAAGAGTTCCGGTCATGTCTATACTTCACCGAACCTATAGGGTCACACGCTTAAGGGTCATCTATCTGCTGAATACTAGACGGGGAGTCTGAGAGAAAATCACCGAAAAAGTTTTGGACGAAACGGAAACGTTCCGGAGAGGATATCGGAATAGTTCCGGTAAAACCAAAAAGTTGTTTCAGGGTATTCCATTAAGTCAAAATGGTTTCGGCACACGTGTGGAAATTCTTGGAGGGTGCCAGAATCGTTCTGGAAACTTCTGGGATTTTTCCGGAAGAAAAACCGGAAATGTTCCGGAGCAGCCGGAACCGCTTTGGTTGCTTTTCGCTGAAGAAACATTGTTCCGAAATTGTTTCGGAATGCATTCAAAATTATTTTAGTGGGTACTGGAATTGTTCTAGGCACACAGAAATAATTTGGGATTTAACGGACGCAGAAAAATGTCTTCGTGAATAGTGAAAGTGCTTTTTGGATATTTTTTGGAAAGCACCTTTTTGGATATTTCCAAAAAGGTTTCTAGAAGAACTTGGGAGCCAAGGAAGCCCCCCTTGGGGGCCCCCCATGAGGGCTTGGCCGGCCACTATGTTGGCTCCTCCATGGGGCCCCACTTACTCCATTAGTTCCCTTTTATGCCCTTGTGGAAGTGTTCCTTCATGGGTATTTTTGGGTTTTTGGAATGGCAACTTTACCCCTTGGTTTTCCTATAAATAGGAGGTGAGGGGGCTGCCCCAAACCTCATGCTTGCTCTCATACACATGCCATAGACTTGTCTGGCTTCTCTCTCCCTCCCAGCGAAATAGTTTCGTAGAGCCGAAAGGCTGTCTGGGTTCCGGCAGGAACTAGTTCTGGACGGCGAAGCCCTGCCAGATAGATGACACCGTATGTGTGCAACTCTGTAGAGAGATCGTAGTTTCGGTCTTAGTTCGAGAGTGCCTCCCGAAGGGCTGTCCGAGTGACTGTCCGAGTTTCGAGGGTCCTCCCGAAGGGCTGTCTGAGGATCCGTCCGGTGGGACTATCCGAGGGACTGTCCCGATGCCTCCCGGAGGTTTGCCCGGAGATCCGTCCGGTGAGCTGACGTGGGAGTACATCCTCGCGGTTGGGAGGTTGTAAATCCTAGCTGCAGGGATCTGCACCGCCGATCGTCATCGACTCTACTTCCGCTGCGCTACGAGTCGGTAACGAAATAGATCAAACCTTGTATGCAGTCTCCATAGTGATCCTGGGCTGGTGTGTAGGTCGGAATTTTTTTGTTTTCTGCTGCGTTACCCTACAGTGGCATCAAGAGCCGTGCTATGCGTAGATGCAGGTTGCGATCTAGAATACATGAGATGTATGGGTATTGCACAATATAATTTGTAGTAGATGAGTTCTACTGCTGATAATTATTTGTGCGGGTAGCAGATGAAATCTGTTACGCGATGTTCTTGTTGCTTCCCTGGAATTTGCATATTTCTGATCTTGATAACGGTATGGTGGTGTTTCAAAGTTCTGGCAATCCGCGTTCCTGATTGATCAACGAAGTGCTAACAGTTCTTTGAATTCCACCATAGTTAAAAAGAAAGATGAAATTTCGTAGACGAAAGGGCAATGCAGATATGATCTGCACGGGGGTCATGCGTATGACGAAGTTTAGTATGGGGCTCGAGATTTAATTATCTCGTGTTTCATACACCCCGAGATGTTAATCTAGCAACTTGAATGATCATACTTGATGATGAACGTTGGTAGCTGCGGTTTGTTCGAAACCTTAGAAGCCACGTAAAATGAAATTTTGCATAAACCGAATAGAGGCGTCTAACTTGGTTTTGCAGGATGGTTTGCATGTGCATATGATGTGGTATAGCAGTGCTCATATTAATTCGATTATGTATGAGATGACTATATGATGTAAATTAACATGACCTGCGTGCCATGATTCGGCATGATGGCTGGAGCCATATGATTGTCACTTTAATGACCTGCGTGTCAACCTTAAGTAATGCACTTATTTTATTAGCTATAGAGATAGCAATATTATCTGGTGCATCGACAAGGTGGTGGCAAACTTCGCAAAGGTGAACACTGACGCGAATGCCGAAGACGAAGAAATTAAAGACTTCTCCGTCAGAAAGGGCTATACCATATCATGCTATTATGAATTGCCTGAGATGTTTATCCCTTATGATGCACCCTTCTTGATTGCGCGGTAGTCGATTTTATTAGGGTGATCTCTCACAAAAATATCAAGTAGTTAGTGTTCTCCCAAGTGTAGCACCGTCACGGCACCTATCTCTTCGAGGCATCACATGATCTCCATGGGTGCGAACGATTAGAGAAGTGTGAGGCGGGTGAGTTGAGACCTCGCAGCGAGATCACTTGGTTGTCTTGACGTTCAGGCAGGACAGTCTTGAGCTCGGAACACACGCATCGAAAGATGAACAAGAATCACATAGAGATGTGATCGGCAAGTTTGCCTACCGATTGAAGTTTGCGCCATTTGAGTTCATCTCGAACCGTGGCGTTGAATGGAAATGCGGGTCTTGAATCACTCAAAATCAATTATGAGAGATATTGATTTGAGTGGGAGCGCACTTTAGAATTAATTCTATTAATTCTTAGTGCAATTAATTATGAACTTTGTCTAAGTGAAATTTGCATAAATAGTTGTAGAATAATGGCTCGCATTTCCACCTTCCCTATTAAAATTGAATTAGCTGTTAAATATCTGGTTAAAACTTTACGGTTGGTAACGTAATGTGAGGATTGTCCTCAAGAGTGCCGAGAAGGACTTTGTCCTATCGCATGCTTTTAGTATTCTCCCGCTAATGCTATGGATAATGTGACTTTCGTCCTTCGATCCAAAAGCTAGAATTCCGTTACGGTCAAGTGCAATATGTTTGCTTCCATGAGACCCGAACTTTAAAAGTTTGGGATAGCTATGTGATATTCATGGAACTGAAAATCATTTTCAGACACAAATAAAGGCTAAAAGATATGAGATATCCAAAGAAATGTTTGTGTTGCAAACTAGTAGTAAAAGGTGTTTACTATGCATTTGACTAATAACAGAGGGATCCAGTAGAACGCCTGTCATATGATGAAGGTGAATAAAACAACAACTTAAAGGAAATGTCCAAAGGGTGTTAGTATGACTTACACGCCTAGGAAGTCCGGGGCTAACGCCACTCTTAAGTTGGATGCTTCTTCTGAGAGTAGGAGAAATACTAAAAGTTAAATTGTTAGAAGTATAAAGGCAAAAAGAGAGAAGACTGGAATATCCAGCTCATGTATGAATGTCATACAAGTTATTGATGTATAAAAGGCTGGTCAAAGAAATAGTTCTTGAGAATTATGATTAAATTGTTAGTCCGTAATTCTTGGGTATTGTGAGTTAATCACAAAGATACCCGCTCGATTGCATTCTGCTGCGACTCGATGCAAGAACTACTACGGCCTAAAAGACTGGCCGGAGTGAGGTTCAGATACGCGCTGGAAACATAGTAAAAGTTACTATACATTCCATCGGTGTATTACCCATGTATTTATTTTCATATTTCATTTAGAGTTTTACACACTCTAGCCGATTGCATAAGGTATCTTGCAAGAGGGTTGTTCATAACAGAACTTTTGATGTTCGATGTTATGAATAACTTAAGGGTCATACTTTCATTATGAATGAGATGTATGTTATGAATATTGATAATAATACATTACCTCTGTATTTACTTTCATAAATCATTTTAGAGTTTTATACACTCTAGCCCATTTGCATAATGTTTGTTGCAAGAGTGTTGTTCATGAAAGAACAATTGTTGTTCGGAATCATGAATAACATAAAGGCCATGCTTCCATCATGGATGGGATGTATGTTATGAATATTGATGGTAATATGATACATCCATAACACCGACGCTAAATGTCTCAAGACTAAGAGAATACCACACATGTGTGGCACTTCATTTGGTCACATTGGAGAAACCCGCATGGAGAAATTCCATTATGATGGATTTTGAAGTCATTTGATTATGAATCATCTGACACTTGCAACTTTCCTCCGAAAAAGTGATGTGACTGAAATACCGTCCACAGGCCATAAGGAACGAGCAACGAACTTATTGGTGATCATACATTTTGATGTATGTAGTCCGATAAATGTTGTTGCTAGCAGTGGATTTTATCTATCTTCAGAAATGACTCAAGTAGATATATGGATATCTACTTGATGAGACGTAAGTCTAGATCTTTTGAAATCATTCGAAAGGTTTTCAAAATGAAGTAGAAATTATTGTAACAAGAAGATTATGTTTCTGCAATTTGATTGCGGAAAGGAATATTTGAGTTACAAGTTTAGCGAATGTCTGATGAGTTGTGAAAAGGAGTTTCATAACTTACACCTCCCGGAACACCACTGTGAGTGGAATGTCTGTGGAGATGTATTCAAACCATTTATGACATGGTAAGATCAAAGATGACATAAATCAATTTGCTATTATCCATTTTAAAGTAATGCTTTAGTGACTGCGGCTTTTACACTGAAAAGAGCGCCATCAGGTCTGTTGAAATGACGCCATGGTATGGTACGCCCAACCATGCTTGGTCTTTCCTTAACATTTGGAATATGGGGCTTGTGTAAAAGGTTACAAACCTATTCCAAATCAGACAAGAGCTACTTTGTAGGTTATCCCAAGTAATTGGGAATTCCTCCACCACTATACCGAGGCAAAAGGTTTGCCACCGAGAACGGTATGCTTTTAAAGAGAATAGTTCTTGCAAAAAGGTGAGTGGGAGAACAGTGCAACTCGACGAGATAAACAGTATGTTCGTCATCAGATCAAAGGAAAGGAACCTTGGAAGTAATTCCGGAGTTTCCTACTGCGACTGATACGGAAGTCTCTACAATAAAATGTATGGACTTCGGTCGAACTTGCAGCTGAACCACATAGGAAAAACTCGTGCAAACATCTCAGGTGCGCAAGCGAGATATTGTTGTTAGACAACAGTATACCTACGATACACAAGGAAGCGTTGATGGGCCCTGACTCCGGAATTGGCTAAATGCCAATATAATCCGAGATAGTTTCCATAAATGATTCAAGATTATATCTTGATAAATCTTTCGGAAGACTTAGAGTCTAACGAACATTAATGGAACTATAAACTGATTTGGATAAAATGTTTTATCCATAAAGCTCGACTTGTTGCAATAACAAGTTCAAGGAGTTGACTACGATGAGGTTCTCTCACCGTAGCGATGCTTAAAGTCAGATCGGGTTAAACTAGCAATTAATACATATTTCAATCTTGAGATATGATACATGGAAGGCAAAAGGATTTCCATATGATGGAAATGCAACCTAGGACTTGTATGTGGTACAGTCCGAAGTATTTTGTCAATCCAGAGGATGCTAGTAAGTATGCAAACTTCAGAGTTCCAGCAATGGACAGAAGAGAGCAAAATGGAGTTGGAATTTTTGTTTTTGATGAAATAGTCAAAAGAGTTTGATTTCATCAATGGATAACGAAGATGCTTGTGGTTTCAAGAAAGTAAGTGGGAGCATGATAATATTTCTAAAAACTTTGTGTGCTTGACACATTGTTGATTGGAAATTTCTTGACACGAATTAGGACTTCATTAAAAATAGTTTTTCAATGAAGTGCTTGGGCTAAATAGCCTTGACATTAGGCATATTTATCTGCGAGATGGAATTGCCTAATAGGCTAAAACCAAAAATACATATTGACAAGATGCTAAAACCTTTTAGCATTAAAACGCCAAGGAGTGATTCTTGCCGAAGTCACATGGAAAGAGTTTTGCAAGACTCGGTGTCCCAAAACACTGATGAGCAAAATACATGATGGAGATTCCACACACTTTCGTGTTTGGATTAATCGTGTATTCCATGGTATGTAAAACAACCAGATATGTCCGATACTCCCAAAGCTGTTGCGAGTATAGATACCAAAGTGATCAAAAGTACTGATCATGGGACAACAGTGAAAAAGGGTCATTGAGTACTATAGTAGCACCGATGACATGTTTTCTCGCAAGCAGAGATTATGAAGTGCTTGTTGTAAGTGATTACATCGATACAGTCTTCATCAATGCTCCATGCGATTTTCGATTTAAGTTAAGGGTTTTGTGTAATACACAATATGGTGGCACGGTATTTGGAAATCGTTTCCAAAACAGGTTACTGTGGCGAATTCTATAACAAAGGCTAAGTATGTTGCCGCTTTCGAAGCGACATAGAAGATGTTGAATCGTACAGTTCGTTCATGAACTTAGTATGATTCCAAGATGGCTTTGGTCAATGGAACACTATTGGAGATAGTTGCTCCATAGCTCAGTCTGAGGAATCAAGGTTTGACCGGTGATTCACATATATACGAGGCCAAGTCCACACAAAATATGAATTTTGTGAAAGCGTGAAAATGCGAGGACATGCAAAGATACACACGGAACTGAAGTTGTCAGATCCGTTGGACATCAGGCTATACCACATGCGAAGCATTTTTTACACCGGTGTGCCACAGGTGTAAAGTGCATTAGCATTGACTAGATAATTGACTCTAGTGCAAGTGGGAGTCTGTAGGAGATATGCCCTAGAGGCAATAATAAATGTTATTGTTTATCTCCATGTTCTTAATTAATTTTATGTTCCATGCTATAACTGCTATGGTTCCCGAGCCCGTATATCCATAAAGGCTCTGAGGAAAACCCATGTGCACGTGTGGGATAATAAACGGTAAAATGTATTCCTAGTCATGCCTCTAAGACTAGCTCAAGTGTTGCATGATGATTACGTTTTCCTGATCATGGGCATGTTTATGCCAGCAACTTTGAGGGCACAATGTTAGTAGAACACTTGTGTTGAATCGACCCAATTGATGTTATGCTATGAGATTCATTCGTCATAAGTTAATGGTTAATAACACAGAGAAGTTAATGTTTGCATAATTCCTTAGACCATGAGAGTGTCGAGTTTCTTCATGCTTGCTTCATGAACTTTGGGGTTTGTTAAACGTCATCCGTAAATGGGTGGCTATTACGGCGGCTTACGGGTTCATGGAAAAGTATGTTAAGTAACTTGATAGCTCAAGATTGGGATTTTCTCCTCCGACGATGGAGAGATATCTCTGGGCCCTCTCGGTGTTACGGTATCCATCATCGTCTGGACAGACACAAGTGTGATTTGATCATAGGGATGCCGGAACACAGAAACGAGAAAAGAGAACAAAAACCGGCAACGAGGTAACTGGCATTGTGGACAAGTGTTGATCCACGGGGATGCCGATGTTTCTCACCTCGGGTATTTGTAACATATCGCGAAGCAACAGGAATAGCACACGGCAACTGGAGGTTCACTCGAATATTCATTCGTGTGGGTATAGGGGTCAATATGGGTGTCCACGGCTCCGATGTTGATCATTGATTGGAAAGAGTTCCGGTCATGTCTATACTTCACCGAACCTATAGGGTCACACTCTTAAGGGTCATCTATCTGCTAAATACTAGACGGGGAGTTTGAGAGAAAATCACCGAAAAAGTTTCGGACGAAACAGAAACGTTCCGGAGAGGATATCGGAATAGTTCCGGTAAAACTGAAAAGTTGTTTCAGGGTATTCCATTAAGTCAAAATGGTTTCGGCACACATCTGGAAATTCTTGGAGGGTGCCAGAATCGTTCTGGAAACTTCTGGGATTTTTCCGGAAGAAAAACCGGAAATGTTCCGGAGCAGCCAGAACCGCTTTGGTTGCTTTTCGCTGAAGAAACATTGTTCCGAAATTGTTTTGGAATGCGTTCAAAACTATTTTAGTGGGTACTGGAATTGTTCTAGGCACACAGAAATAATTTGGGATTTAACGAACGCAGAAAAATGTCTTCGTGAATAGTGAAAGTGCTTTTTGGATATTTTTTGGAAAGCACCTTTTTGGATATTTCCAAAAAGAATATCCAAAAAGGTTTCTAGAAGAACTTGGGAGCCAAGGAATCCCCCCTTGGGGGCCCCCCATGAGGGCTTGGCCGGCCACTATGTGGGCTCCTCCATGGGGCCCCACTTACTCCATTAGTTCCCTTTTATGCCCTTGTGGAAGTGTTCCTTCATGGGTATTTTTGGGTTTTTGGAATGGCAACTTTACCCCTTGGTTTTCCTATAAATAGGAGGTGAGGGGGCTGCCCCAAACCTCATGCTTGCTCTCATACACATGCCATAGACTTGTCTGGCTTCTCTCTCCCTCCCAGCGAAATAGTTTCGTAGAGCCGAAAGGCTGTCTGGGTTCCGGCAGGAACTAGTTCTGGACGGCGAAGCCCTGCCGGATAGATGACACCGTATGTGTGCAACTCTGTAGAGAGATCGTAGTTTCGGTCTTAGTTCGAGAGTGCCTCCCGAAGGGCTGTCCGAGTGACTGTCCGAGTTTCGAGGGTCCTCCCGAAGGGCTGTCCGAGGATCCGTCCGGTGGGACTATCCGAGGGACTGTCCCGATGCCTCCCGGAGGGCTGCCCGGAGATCCGTCCGGTGAGCTGACGTGGGAGTACATCCTCGTGGTTGGGAGGTTGTAAATCCTAGCTGCGGGGATCTGCACCGCTGATCGTCATCGACTCTACTTCCGCTGCGCTATGAGTCGGTAACGAAACAGATCAAACCTTGTATGCAGTCTCCATAGTGATCCTGGGCTGGTGCGTAGGTCGGAAATTTTTTGTTTTCTGCTGCGTTACCCTACAAATCCTAGCTGCGGGGATCTGCACCAATGATCTACATCGACTCTACTTCCGCTGCGCTACGAGTCGGTAACGATCAGACCCAAACCTTGTATGCATCTCCATAGTGATCCTGGGCATGCTCGCTGTACCGAATTTTTTTGTTTTCTGTCGCATTCCCCAATAGGATATGCATCTCCCCAACAATAAGAAATTCATATTTCTTTTTGACAGTTGGAAGAGGAAATTTGAAATCCCCAATAGTGATTGTCGAAACCTTTTCAATACAGTTGATACCATTCACTGAAGTTTGTTTCTTCGGGAAATAAACCGTATGCTCATTACCATTGACATGAAAAGTGACCTTGCTTTTGTTGTTGTCAATAACAGCCCCTGCAGTATTCAAAAAGGGTCTTCCAAGGATAATTGACATATTGTCATCCTCGGGCATATCAAGTATAACAAAGTCCGTTAAAATAGTAACATTTGCAACAACAACAGGCACATCCTCGCAAATTCCAATAGTTATAGCAGTAGATTTATAAGCCATTTGCAAAGATATTTCAGTAGGTGTGAGTTTATTCAAATCAAGTCTTCTATATAAAGAGAAAGTCATAACACTAACACCGGCTCCCAAATCGCATAAAGCAGTTTTAACATAACTTCTTTTAATGGAGCATGGTATAGTAGGTATTCCCGGATCTTCTAACTTTTTAGGTACTCCACCCTTAAAAGAATAATTTGCAAGCATAAATTTCAGCTTCAGATATCTTTCTTTCATTAGTGACAATATCTTTCATGTATTTAGCATAAGGAGACATTTTCAACATATCAATCAAGCGAGTGCGCAAAAAGACAGGTCTGAGCATTTCAACAAAGCGCCCAAAGTATTCATCATCCTTATTTTTAGATGGTTTGGTAGGAAAAGGCATAGGTTTTGAACCCATGGTTCTCTCTTCTTTCCATGTTTTCTAGCAACAAAGTCTCTTTTATCATATCTTTCATTCTTAGGAGGTGGGTTATCAAGATCAACAGCAGGTTCTATTTCTACATCATTATCTGGTTGAACATCAACATGAACAACATCATTTTCATTATCATTATCATTATCACTCGGTGCATGTTCATTACCAGATTATGTCTCAGCATCAGAAATAGAAACATCATTATGATTCTCCGGAGGCTTTTCTACCTCAGGTTCACTAGAAGCATGCAAAGTCCTATCATTTTTGTTTTTCTTTTTCTTCTTAGATGGACTAGGCACATCAATATTATTTCTTTGAGAATCTTGTTCAATTCTTTTAGGATGACCTTCAGGATACAAGGGTTCCTGAGTCATTCTACCTCCTCTAGTGACAACTCTAACAGCATGATCATTCTTTTTATTATTCATCTCATCAAGCAAATCATTTTGTGACTTGGCAATTTGTTCTAGCTGAGTCTGAACCATAGAAGCATGTTTACTCAAGCATTTAACATCATTAGCAGTTCTAAACATCAAATCACTCAAGCGTTCAATCATGATGGCATTCCGTTTTAGTTGATTGCTAACATACATATTAAAGTGTTCCTGTTTAATGATGTAATTATCAAATTCATACAGGCATTGACCAGCAGATTTATTATACGGAATATCACCTTCATCAAATCTAGTGAGAGAATTTACCTCCACTACCTGTGTCGGGATGTCGAGCCCATGTATTTCTTCAATAGGTGGTAAATTCTTAACATCTTCAGCTTTAATACCTTTTTCCTTCATAGATTTCTTAGCTTCTTGCATATCTTCTGGACAGAGGAATAGAATACCTCTCTTCTTCGGAGTTGGCTTAGGTGGTGGTTCAGGAAGTGTCCACTCATTATCATTCTTTAATATATTATTCAATAGTTCTTCAGCCTGCCCAACAGTTCGTTCCCTGAAAACACAACCAGCACAACTATCTAGGTAGTCCCTAGAAGCATCGGTTAGTCCATTATAAAAGATATCAAGTATTTCATTCTTCTTAAGAGGATGATCAGGCAAAGCATTAAGTAATTGGAGAAGCCTCCCCCAAGCTTGAGGGAGATTCTCTTCTTTAATTTGCACAAAGTTAAATATTTCCTATAAAGCAGCTTGTTTCTTATGAGCAGGAAAATATTTTTCAGAGAAATAATATATCATATCCTGGGGAGTACGCACACAACCAGGAGCAAGAGTATTAAACCATTTCTTAGCATCACCCTTTAATGAGAAAGGAAACAACTTAAGGATATAGTAATAGCGAATTTTTTCCTCATGAGCAAATAGGGTGGCAATATCATTCAACTTATTAAGGTGTGCCACAACAGTTTCAGTTTCATAACCATGAAAAGGATCAGATTCGACCAAAGTGATTAACTCAGGATCGACAGAGAATTCATAATCCTTATCAGTAACAAATATGGGAGAGGTAGCAAACTTAGGATCATATTTCATTCTCTCCCTCATAGTTTTTTCTTTCATTTCAGTAAGCAATTTTATAACCTCATCTCTATCATTACAAGCAAGAATGGCTCTAGCCGTCTCCCTATCAAAGATATGTTCATCAGGTGATTCAACTCTAGTAGGAGAGCTAGGCATAATAGGTGAATCATAGTTTTCAAGAGTTTCAACATTTTTAGCATTCTCAATTTCTTTAGCTTTAGCAAGTTGTTCATCAAGAAATTCACCAAGTGGCACAGTATTATTGTAACACCCCCAGGGGTTAACTACAGTGACCACATGCTAATCATGCCATGTCATCTAATTTTACTAAACCAAAATGCCACTAGTCTCAAATCAAACTTAAATTTAAATTCAAATATAAGTCAAATTATTATTTCCTCAAACATGAAAAGTAAAGTGTTCATATTTTTGCAAATAATTAGTAGGTAATTGTCATGAAGGAACCAACATTAATTGAAATATTTAAGTGACCTTAATTAGTTAAAACAATAACAAAACAGCAATATTTAATCCATTTCATTTAATCCAAAAATCAAATGAAATCATTTTGCCTCCAAACCTTTTTCTGGCAGTGATAAATATTGCCTAGTATTTAATTGGACAAGACTCATATTTTACAAAAGTGAATTAGTGCCAAAAGAATTACAAAACAGAAACAAAAACAGAAAACAGAAAAAAATGAAAAATAAAAAGTGGAAGAGCCTACTGTGCACTTGGGCTTCGAGTGCACAGTGCAACCCATCCCGCGCCTGTCCCCTCCTTCCTCCTGCTCACCTCGCTCGCTGTCGAGCACAGCGCGCGCGCGCTCTCCCATGCGAGCCCCCCTCCCTCTGGTCGATAGCGCGCTCCTGCGTCGTGGTGGTGGATAAGGGCGCAGCCCCGCACCCCCTGGCTCCTCCCTCGCCTCACTCTCTCCCTCTCTGCCACCTCTCCCAAGCGCCGCCATGGCCGCACCTCCGTGAAGCACGCGGCCACCGATGTCCCCGAGCGCCGCGTTTGTTTCCAGGAGGATCGCCGACGTCCGCTACGCCACCTGCGACCCCGAGCTCGATCCCTTCGCCGTCACGTCGTCCGCATCGACCCCGTCTTCATCTCCGACCACCGCAGCTCACCGCCGTCGTTCCGGCCACCCTGAGCCCTCCCCGAGCCCACTAAGCACATCTGCAGGCGCCCAGTGAGCTCCCCTTCTTCTCCCCCCTCTCCCCTGTCCGTCTCCGTGGCCGTAGACGCCGTCCCCAACGTGGTCGAGCCCGCCACCGCGCGAGCTCGTCGCCGGCGAGCTTCCGGTGACCTTTTGGTCACGCGCCGCTGCCCGTTGAACTCGCCCACGCGCGTAGATGCCCCTGACCCATCCATTTGGCTTGAACGCGCCCGCGTCGTCGTTTTCACCAAGCTCCCGATCCGGTCGCCGCCCGACGTCGTCGCCGGCGCCAACTCCGGCCCCCGCGGCCCCCGCAGCCACTGCCATTGGATGCGCGGCACCGCCCGCAACCGAACGAGCCCAACCACGGCCCCGGATACCCTCTATAGCCGTTTTCCGGCCAAGTCCGGCGAGCCCCGCCGCGAAACGGATCGCCGGCGAAGTTCCGGCGCAGCCCGCCGACGTGGCGCCCACGTGGCCCTCCCCTGTGCCACTGACCGCTGGGCCCCATGACCACGTTGACCGGGTTGACCAAGTCAACCCAGCTGACTGGGCTGGCACAGCCACTGACATGCGGGCCCCGCACTGTTTAAACGATTTTATAAATAAATAAAAATGCTAATTAATCTGTTAATTAAACAGTCACTGACAGTGCGGTCCCACCTGTTAATTAACCTAATTAACTAAATTAACCCCTGTTAAATTAAATCAGTCACTGACCAGTGGGACCCATTGGTCAGGTTTGACCCTGGCCAGCTGGGTTTGACCGATGACGTCACCCTGACGTCATAGTTCACTGTTTTGGATAATTCGGATTTAATAATTAAAACAATTCCAGAAATTCAATAAAACTTTGAAAAATCATATAAAATAAACCGTAAGTCGGATGAAAATAATTTATATATGAAAAATGATCAGAAAAATAAGACGAATACGAATACACCACCCACATACCTATCAGCCCTCTCTAACATGGTGAACATGGAACTTTCCCCTCCGATTCATCTGTCCGATAAATGCCCGGAGCTGGTAAAACACCTCCAGATGTTTTCCCGCTCCGATCAAAATACCTAGCACTGCATTAGAGCACCCCTAGCACTGCATGTTGACATGTCATGCATCCCTGTTGCATTGTTTGCCGTGTATTTATTGTTTCTTCCCCCTCCTTCTCTCC
This sequence comes from Elymus sibiricus, assembly GCA_039707655.1. Taxonomy (NCBI): domain Eukaryota; kingdom Viridiplantae; phylum Streptophyta; class Magnoliopsida; order Poales; family Poaceae; genus Elymus; species Elymus sibiricus. Next base: position 471,532,793 of record CM077666.1, read on the forward strand.
CGATAGACCCCGAGACTGCCGACGACACTGCTGAGTACGACTACGTCGACGACGACCAGACCCCTTCAGCAGAGCTTCCAGGCAACAAAACCCCCTTGATCATCCAGATATCGCCTACTCTTCCTCTCTATTGCTTGCATTAGAATTGCTTCTGTTGTTGCTCCGATAGCTCCTATTCTGATGCATAGCCTGATTTCGTCGCCTACTGGTGATACCTACCTGCTGTCCTATGATGCTTAGTTAGCTATGCTGTTGATCCATCTGTGGCCCTTCGCCTTGTCTCTATGCCATGCTTGTTATCGGGCCGTGATCACTCCGGGTGATGATCACGGAAATGTTACATTACTGCAATACTTTAAACTGTTAAAGTCGGGCCGGCTCCAAGAGTGCCCGCGAGAGAATAATATTAAAGACGGGTCGGCTCCAAGAGCACCCACGAGTGATATTGTGGCAGAACGACAGGGCAGGCGGAGACCGCCTAGGAGAGAGGTGGGCCTGGTCCTTGGTCGTAGTCCGTGCATTACCAAGTCGGAGCGACAGGGATCCTGTTTGTCTCTGCGAGTTACTAAAACACGCCTAACGGATTTGGGTATTTGATCTGAGTTGGCCATTGGCCTATACGCACTACCACCACACGGGATAATGGTTTATGGGGCCCTCTACGTCATACGTTTCTCCCGAAAGCTCTTCAGATGTCACAGTTCAGAGATGCGGGCTGACTGTTGGGGTGGGCTGGTTACATCACTTGTGTATACAGTGTCGCGCCTGGGCCCCGACCAGCCACGCAACGTGCAGGAGTGCAGAGGGCGATGGGCCCAAGACCCCTTCGCACTTAGGATTTAGACCGGCGTGATGACCTCTCTGCTGAGCCTAGGTAGGACTACGCCGTGTCGGTTATCCGAGGCCGGGCATTACCCGGAAAAGTGTGTCCGGCCAGAGGTAATCGAGCGTGTTGGGTAACAGTAGTGCACCCCTGCAGGGAAGTTATCTATTCGAATAGCCATGTCCACGGTAACAGGACGCTCGGAGTTGTATCCTGATCTACTACAGCTATGAATGGATACCGTTACAATGTTAAACTGTTACTACTGCTCTCGGGATCTCTTTCTCGCAGGGTAGTCGAGGAAGGATCTCAGGGCATTGCTAATATATACTTATTACTATATGGTAATGTGCTCTTCTCTCTTCTAATGCTGCAAGATTGCTTCAAGATGCTAGTCTTCGATAGGCTAGGCCCTTCTCCCTCTGTTCCGGCATTTCTGCAGTTTAGTCCTAAGATATAGCCCCATTCCTTTGATACCGATGCATACTTAGTATAGTTCTGATGTAAGTCTTGCGAGTACTTTGGATGAGTACTCACGGTTGCTTTGCTACCTCTTTTTCCCCTACCCGGGTACTGCGATCACACGACGGAGTCCAGGAGCAGGAGATCCCCGGAGGCACCTACTACTACATTGAGCCCGCCGACCAGGAGTAGTTCGGAGGCCCTAGGCAGGAGGCCTTCGCCTTTTCGATCAGTGTTGCTGTTATGCTAGCCTTCTTAAGGCAAACTTGACTAACTATGTCTATACCCAGATATTATTTGTTTGTATGACTTATGTATTCGGGTCCTCATGACCACTGGTTTGTAATATGAAGATTTATGTTTAAATTTGTGTTTAGAGTTGTGTTGTGATATCTTCCCGTGAGTCTCTGATCTTGATCGTGCATGTTTGCGTGTATGATTAGTGCACGGTCGAGCAGGGGCGTCACAAGTTGGTATCAGAGCCGACTGCCTATAGGAAGCCCCCTTCCGATTCCTTGGTCGAAGTTGAGTCTAGTCTTTGAAAAACTATTTTACTAACATGGATGTGTGGCTTACGGGCCCACGTCGCCAATGGGTGGTATTAGGATCTTTTATTCCTCTCCTTACTCTGGGACTCTGATCTCTTTTCTATTCGGGTTAAATTTTTTGCTAACTTTAATGTTAAGTTCTCGTAACCACTTCATCCCGGAGAGCCTCTTCACTCCAGATGATCGCCTGCTTCACCAGAAGATTCTGAAGATACTCTTCGATAATTTCCAGAGACCCTTGTGCCCACTGCTTTTGCAGTTCCCTACCACCGATAAATCCTCGTGGATTAGCACACATCCTTGTCATTCATACTTTCATTCCCAGATACTCGTGTTTTTACAAGATACCCCGAAATACTCTCCGTTGTTCCGAGAATCCTTTGTGCCTACTACCTTGCAGCTTCTTTTCACACTACGCATAATCCCTCACACTTACCGGGGATCCGTTCATCCCCAGTTGTTCATGCGTTTCCCAAGTCACTTTGAAATACTATCCGATCTCCTGAGAATCCACTGCAACCTATTGCTTTGGAAAGTCTAGCCTGCCTGCATTATGTGTAATTCCATACGTCTAGTAATCTTCGTTGACATCCCTTGTCATTGTCAAAACTGAGCCTATTGATTCAATATGCATGTGAATGCTCCCTATCATCAGTTAATTCCTAGAATTCGTCCTTCTAGCTCAGACGTCATTTTGGACATGAGTTGGCTCTCGGCCAATCAAGTGGCAATTGATTGTCCCTCTAGTTCTATTCAACTCACTCATATTTAGTCAAAGCATCTGATTCTGATACACCGATCTGGATATCATAATTTCTTTATATTTAACCATCGAATTATTCAAATGTTTCTATAATCCGATGCCTTTGCATTCCTTCTTCTTCTGGTCGAGTACCAATACTCACATCAGATCCGTTGTGGACCGCCAGACCCATTGCCGGGTTATTATCCGACCATGTCCTTCACATTCAAAAATCTTGTGAGTTCCTCCCATGGTACATAATGCATTTGGTAAATTGTATCCTCTGCCCTTGGTAAATTGTTCCTGGTAAATTTAAACTCAATCTTGTCATTCCTAGACTACCGGCTACATCTTTATCATGCTACCTTTTGACCGTGCTACCTTTCCCTTCTTGGTGCACAAATTCTTCAGACCCTTGCTTGATGCCGTCGTTGTTCGATTGCATCCTATTGAAACCTCTCGACAAAATGTGTCGTGATCATCGTCAACATTTTGACTTCTCCTGAGATGTCAAATGAATTCTTGGTGAGAAATACCATCCTTGCCTTTCGATGATTTGTGTTGTCATCGACAATATCCTTGCTTTCCTTCCAATCCAGACTTGGTCATGTTTGGTTATACCTTTAGTTCCTTGCTACTCCTGGAATTGTACCTCGAGTATTTCTTGTGATCTTCAGACCCAACCCTTACTTGAATCATCATATTATTGCTACCTCGAAGCATGACTGTGGTATTCCAATCATCAAAAGGAACATTGGAAGCGCAATGCTAACTGTTTCTTGATCAATTATCCAAACACCATTGTATTGGTAAACATCATGATTCTCCTTGCCCCATTATCTAAATGGATATGTACTTGTCGTCCTGTCATGTATATCATGTATATCATGCTCTGTTTGTCCTTGGGAAAGATGTACTCCTAATACTTGTGTATAAACACATTTTCCTTTCCATTGGTCTGCTTAGTCTATTACTCACAGTTTCCTTTCCGTTGGTCTATCGAACCTTTGTTGTGATTTATAGGATCTAAGCGGTAATAATTCCCTGCTTAGGTAAACACCACGGTGTACAACTATGTCAGTAAGACCCTGTTACTATTGTTGTTGACATTCTGGTAACCACCGATGGACGAGAACTTTGCCTATTGGTCCGCCTCGTTCTTACGAGCAGGAAAATGGTTCTCTTCGTCCCCCGCCCTTGGTACCGACATAACTGACAAACTATCCTCTAACATGCCTTGCTATTGTGACCATGCAAGATGTCACCACCCTTCCTACTCTAAATCCACACCAACCACAGTTCCACAGGACCGAAACCTGACTCTCATGTACATCTCTGTGTCCAACGTTATTCCTAATGCTTGGCTTCGTATGTACTTCACGAGCCACCTTCCTAGAGATGATCTATTCTGGTATCAGATGTAATACTTATTCCCGTTGTTCTGAACCCCATTCACACTCTGTTTTTTTTGGCATCGAATGCTTGCCTACCCGTTCGAAACTTCTTATACCTCCTTACTTTGCTCTCGATGTTTTTCTTAAGTTTCAACTCGGGAGATACCATGTACTTCATTCCTCAAGACAACCCCGGTTGATTAACCTTATATCGATCCAACCCCCTTAAGTTTCCCCTCCTACCCTATTCGTAAGTACGATGGAGTCCCGAAGGAAGAATGACAACTCGTCGTGATGCACTGATGCAGAGAAATGGAGACATCAACGAAACGGATCGACCTCTTCGAGAAGTGCAACCAAGGATGAGAAGACTCGTTAGAATTTCGCAACCAAACCTTTTTCCCTTACTCTACCTCTTAAATCTCGGGACAAGATTTCTTCGAGTGGAGGAGATTTGTAACACCCCCAGGGGTTAACTACAGTGACCACATGATAATCATGCCATGTCATCTAATTTTACTAAACCAAAATGCCACTAGTCTCAAATCAAACTTAAATTTACATTCAAATATAAGTCAAATTATTATTTCCTCAAACATGAAAAGTAAAGTGTTCATATTTTTGCAAATAATCAGTAGGTAATTGTCATGAAGGAACCAACATTAATTGAAATATTTAAGTGACCTTAATTAGTTAAAACAGTAACAAAACAGCAATATTTAATCCATTTCATTTAATCCAAAAATCAAATGAAATCATTTTGCCTCCAAACCTTTTTCTGGCAGTGATAAATATTGCCTAGTATTTAATTGGACAAGACTCATATTTTACAAAAGTGAATCAGTGCCAAAAGAATTACAAAACAGAAACAAAAACAGAAAACAGAAAAAAATGAAAAAGAAAAAGTGGAAGAGCCTACTATGCACTTGGGCTTCGAGTGCACAGTGCAGCCCAGCCCGCGCCTGTCCCCTCCTTCCTCCTGCTCACCTCGCTCGGTATCGAGCACAGTGCGTGCGCGCTCTCCCTCGCCAGGCCCCCCACCCTCTGGTCGACAGCGCGCTCCCGCGTCGTCGTGGTGGATAAGGGCGCAGCCCCGCACCCCCTGGCTCCTCCCTCGCCTCACTCTCTCCCTCTCTTCCTCTCTGCCACCTCTCCCGAGCACCGCCATGGCCGCACCTCCGTGAAGCACGCGGCCACCGACGTCCCCGAGCGCCACGTCCGTGTCCAGGAGGATCGCCGACGTCCGCTATGCCACCTGCGACCCCGAGCTCGACCCCATCGCCTTCACGTCGTCCGCATCGACCCCGTCTTCGTCTCCGACCACCACAGTTCGCCGCCGTCGTTCCGGCCACCCCGAGCCCTCCCTGAGCCCACTGAGCACATCTGCAGGCGCCTAGTGAGCTCCCCTTCTTCTTCCCCCTCTCCCATGTCCGTCTCCGTGGCCGTAGACACCGTCCCCAACGTGGCCGAGCCCGCCACCGCGCGAGCTCATCGCCGGCGAGCTTCCGATGACCTTTTGGTCATGCGCCGCTGCCCGTTGAACTCGCCCGCGCGCGTAGATGCCCCCTGACCCATCGATTCGGCTGCTTGAACGCGCCCGCGTCGTCGTTTTTGCCGAGCTCCCGATTCGGTCGCCGCCCGACGTCGTCGTCGGCGCCAACTCCGGCCCCCGCAGCCACTGCCGTTGGATGCGCGGCATCGCCCGCAACCGAACGAGCCTAACCGCGGCCCCGGAGACCCTCTATAGCCGTTTTCCGGCCAAGTCCGGCGAGCCCCGCCGCGAAACGGCTCACCGGCGAAGTTCCGGCGCCGCCCGCCGACGTGGCACCCATGTGGCCCTCCCCTGTGCCACTGACCGCTGGGCCCCACGGCCACATTGACCGGGTTGACCAAGTCAACCCAGCTGACTGGGCTGGCACAGCCACTGACATGCGGGCCCCGCACTGTTTAAATGATTTTATAAATAAATAAAAATGCTAATTAATATGTTAATTAAACAGTCACTGACAGTGCGGTCCCACCTGTTAATTAACCTAATTAACTAAATTAACCTCTGTTAAATTAAATCAGTCACTGACCAGTGGGACCCACTGGTCAGGTTTGACCCTGGCCAGCTGGGTTTGACCGATGATGTCACCCTGACGTCATGCTGACATCACAGTTCACTGTTTTGGATAATTCGGATTTAATAATTAAAACAGTTCTAGAAATTCAATAAAACTTTGAAAAATCATATAAAATAAACCGTAAGTCGGATGAAAATAATTTATATATGAAAAATGATCAGAAAAATATGACGAATACGAATACACCACCCACATACCTATCAGCCCTCTCTAACATGGTGAACATGGAACTTTCCCCTCCGATTCATCTGTCCGATAAATGCCCGGAGTTGGTAAAACACCTCCAGATGTTTTCCCGCTCCGATCAAAATACCTAGCACTGCATTAGAGCACCCCTAGCACTGCATGTTGACATGTCTTGCATCCCTGTTGCATTGTTTGCCGTGTATTTATTGTTTCTTCCCCCTCCTTCTCTCCCGATAGACCCCGAGACTGCCGACGACACTGCTGAGTACGACTACGTCGACGACGACCAGACCCCTTCAGCAGAGCTTCCAGGCAAGCAAAACCCCCTTGATCATCCAGATATCACCTACTCTTCCTCTCTATTGCTTGCATTAGAATTGCTTCTGTTGTTGCTCCGATAGCTCCTATTCTGATGCATAGCCTGATTTCGTCGCCTACTGGTGATACCTACCTGTTGTCCTATGATGCTTAGTTAGCTATGCTGTTGATCCATCTGTGGCCCTTCGCCTTGTCCGTATGCCATGCTTGTTATCGGGCCGTGATCACTCTGGGTGATGATCACGGAAATGTTACATTACTGCAATACTTTAAACTATTAAAGTCGGGCCGGCTCCAAGAGTGCCCGCGAGAGAATAATATTAAAGACGGGTCGGCTCCAAGAGCACCCGCGAGTGATATTGTGGCGGAACGACAGGGCAGGCGGAGACCACCTAGGAGAGAGGTGGGCCTGGTCCTTGGTCGTAGTCCGTGGATTACCAAGTCGGAGCGACAGGGATCCTGTTTGTCTCTGCGAGTTACTAAAACACGCCTAACGGATTTGGGTATTTGATCTGAGTCGGCCATTGACCTATACGAACTACCACCACGCGGGATAATGGTTTATGGGCCCCTCTACGTCATACGTTTCTCCCGAAAGCTCTTCAGATGTCACAGTTCAGAGATGCGGGCTGACCATTGGGGTGGGCTGGTTATGTCACTTGTGTATACAGTGTCGCGCCTGGGCCCCGACCAGCCATGCAACGTGCAGGAGTGCAGAGAGGGATGGGTCCAAGACCCCTTCGCACTTAGGATTTAGACCGGCGTGCTGACCTCTCTGCTGAGCCTAGGTAGGACTACGCCGTGTCGGTTATCCGAGGCTGGGCATTACCCGGAAAAGTGTGTCCAGCCAGAGGTAATCGAGCATGTTGGGTAACAGTAGTGCACCCCTGCAGGGAAGTTATCTATTCGAATAGCCGTGTCCACGGTAACAGGACGCTCGGAGTTGTATCCTGATCTACTACAACTATGAATGGATACCGTTACAATGTTAAACTGTTACTACTGCTCTCGAGATCACTTTCTCGCAGGGTAGTCGAGGAAGGATCTCAGGGCATTGCTAATATATACTTATTACTATATGGTAATGTGTTGTACTCTCTTCTGATGCTGCAAGATTGCTTCAAGATGCTAGTCTTCGATAGGCTAGGCCCTTCTCCCTCTGTTCCGACATTTCTGCAGTTTAGTCCAAAGATATAGCCCCATTCCTTTGATACAGATGCATACTTAGTATAGTTCTGATGTAAGTCTTGCGAGTACTTTGGATGAGTACTCACGGTTGCTTTTCTACCTCTTTTTCCCCTACCCGGTTACTGCGATCAGACGACGGAGTCCAGGAGCAGGAGATCCCCGGAGGCACCTACTACTACGTTGAGCCCGCCGACCAGGAGTAGTTCGGAGGCCCTAGGCAGGAGGCCTTCGCCTTTTCGATCAGTGTCGCTGTTATGCTAGCCTTCTTAAGGCAAACTGGACTAACTATGTCTGTACCCAGATATTATTTGTTTGTATGACTTATGTATTCGGGTCCTCATGACCCCTGGTTTGTAATATGAAGATTTATGTTTAAATTTGTGTTTAGAGTTGTGTTGTGATATCTTCCCGTGAGTCTCTGATCTCGATCATGCACGTTTGCGTGTATGATTAGTGCACGGTCGAGCAGGGGCGTCACAATTATCAAGCATAGTACTAGCATCATCATAAGTATCATTCATAGTAGAAATAGTATCATCAATAACTTGCGACATATCAGAATGAATAGCAGGTGGTGGTGTCACAAGCTTACTTAATACAGAAGGTGAATCAAGTGCGGAGCTAGATGGCAGTTCCTTACCTCCCCTCGTCTTAGAGTGAACGATCTTGGTGTTAGCGTCTTTCAGATTCCTCATAGTGATCAACAGATATAAATCCCAAGTGACTCAACAAATAGAGCTATGCTCCCCGGCAACGGCGCCAGAAAAAGGTCTTGATAACCCACAAGTATACGGGATCGTAACAGTTTTCGCGGGTAGTATTTCACCCTGATTTATTGATTCGACACAAGGGGAGTCAAAGAATATTTGCAAGTATTAGCAGTTGAGTTGTCAATTCAACCACACCTGGAGATAAAATATCTGCAGCAAAGTATTTAGTAGCACAGTAATATGATAGTTTTGATAGCAGTAGCAACAGTAACACTAGTAACGGTAACAGTAGCAGTTTTGTAGCAAGTGTAAAGCAGTAGCAACAAAGTAACTTAGCAGAAACCAATATGAGAAAGTCGTAGGCATTGGATCGGTGATGATAATTATGTTGGATGATATTCATCATACAACAGTCACAACCTAGGGCGATACACAATAGCTCCAATTCATCAATGTAATGTAGGCATGTATTCCGTATATAGTCATACGTGCTTATAATAAGAACTTGCATGACATCTTTTGTCCTACCCTCCCGTGGCAGCGGGGTCCTTAAGGAAACTAAGGGATATTAAGGCCTCCTTTTAATAGAGAACCGGAACAAAGCATTAGCACTTAGTGAATACATGAACTCCTCAAACTACGGCAATCACCGGAAAGAATCCCAATTATTGTCACCTTGGGGTATGCGGATCATGACACATAATAGGTGCATATAACTTGCAAGATAGGATCAAGAACACAAATATATTCATGAAAACATGAAGGGTTCAGATCTGAAATCATGGCACTCGGGCCCTAGTGACAAGCATTAAGCATAGCAAAGTCATAGCAACATCAATCTCAGAACATAGTGGATACTAGGGATCAAAGCCCTAACAAATTGACTCGATTACATGATAAATCTCATCCAACACATCACCGTCCAGCAAGCCTACGAAGGAATTACTCACGCCCGGTGGTGAGCATCATGAAATTGGTGATGGAGGATGGTTGATGATGACGACGGCGTCGGATCCCCCTCTCCGGAGCCCCGAACGGACTCCAGATCAGTCCTCCCGATGAAGAACAGGAGGTGGCGGCGGCTCCGTATCGTGAAACGTGATGAAACTTCTTCTCTTATTTTTTTCTCGGGGAAAGAGAATTTATAGCGTTGGAATTAGACCAGACGGCCGCCTGTGGGCCCCACAAGGCACCATGGCGCGCGCTAGGGGGGTCACGCCCTACTGCCTTGTGAGCAGCAGGTGGCTCCCCTTCTGTTGATTCTTGCGCCAATAATTTTTATATATTCCATAAAAATTCTCCAAAAAGTTTCGTCCAAATCCGAGAACTTTGATTTCTTCACAAAAACAACACCATGGCAATTCTGCTAAAAACAACGTCAGTCCGGGTTAGTTTCATTCAAATCATGCAAATTAGAGTCCAAAACAAGAGCAAAAGTGTTTGGAAAAGTAGATACGACGGAGACGTATCAACGCGCTTCAGCTTTTTCAACTCCCACTCAATACATGAGCGCAAGCCATGGATAAGCACTATGGATGGAATAGAGTATGGTGGTAGAGGTAAATAAGAGAAGTCAAAAATAAGAAGATAGTCTCACATCGACGAGGCTAATCAACGGGCTATGGAGATGCCCATCAATTGATGTCAATGCAAGGAGTAGGGATTGCCATGCAACGGATGCACTAAGAGCTATAAGTGTATGAAAGCTCAACATGAAAACTAAGTGGGTGTGCATCCAACTTGCTTGCTCATGAAGACCTCGGGCATTTGAGGAAGCCCGTCATCGGAATATACAAGCCAAGTTCTATAATGAAAAATTCCCACTAGTATATGAAAGTGACAAAATAGGAGACTCTCTATATGAAAAACATGGTGCTACTCTGAAGCACAAGTGTGGAAAAAGGATAGTAACATTGCCCCTTCTCTATTTTTCTCTCATCATTTTTTTTTCATGGCTCTTTTTCGCCTTTTTATTATTTAGAACGGTCTCATGACCTCATCCCCACTTTTTCGAGGACTCATTAGTCTCCACCATTCTTTCCTCACTGGGGCAATGCTCTAATAATGATGATCATCACACTTTTATTTACTTACAACTCAACATTACAACTCGATACTAGAACAAAAATATGACTCTATATGAATGCCTCTGGCAGTGTATCAGGATGTGCAATGATGCTAGCGTAACATGTATAAAAATGATGAATGGTGGCTGAGCCACAAATACAATGTCAGTTATATGATCATGCAAAGCAAGATGACAATGATGATGTATGTCATAAAAACGGAACGGTGGAAGTTGCATGGCAATATATCTCGGAATGGCTAGGGAAATGCCATGATAGGTAGGTATGGTGGCTGTTTTGAGGAAGATATAAGGAGGCTTATGTGTGATAGAGTGTATCATATCACGGGGTTTGGATGCACCGGCGAAGTTTGCACCAACTCTCGATGTGAGAAAGGGCAATGCACGGTACCGAAGAGGCTAGCAAATTGCGGAAAGGTGAGAGTGCGTATAATCCATGGACTCACATTAGTCATAAAGAACTCACATACTTATTGCAAAATTTTATTAGCCCTCGAAGCAAAGTACTACTACGCATGCCCCTAGAGGGATAGATTGGTAGGACAAGGTCCATCGCTCGTCCAATCAATAATAAATCATGCTCCAACTTCTTAGCATAACGACAGATCATACGTGCATGCTTCGGGAATCACAAACCTTAACACAATTATTCTTACTAAACCACAATCATCTACTAGTACCTCCCCCATATTGCCATCTTAATATCGCAAAACTATTACAAGGAATCAAATTTATCATATTCAGTGATCTACATGAAAGTTTTTATTATATCCCTCTTGAATACCTATCATATCAGGACCAAATACATAACCCGTGCATATTACCATTGCTATCATGAGACTCTCAAAAAGATATAAGTGAAGCATGAGAGTGCAACTATTTCTTTAAAATATAACCACCACTGTGCTCTAAAAGATATAAGTGAAGCACTAGAGCAACTGCCTAGCTCAAAAGATATAAGTGAAGCACATAGAGTATTCTAACAAATCACGAATAATGTGTGTCCCTCTCAAAAAGGTGTGTTCAGCAAAGATGATTGTGACAAACTAAAAAGCAAACAAACTATATCACAAGACGCTCCAAGTAAAACACATATCATGTGATGAATAAAAATATAGCTCCAAGTGAGTCACCGATAAATTGTAGACGAAAGAGGGGATGCCTTCCGGGGCATCCCCAAGCTTAGACGCTTAAGTCTTCCTTGAATATTACCTTGGGGTGCCTTAGGCATCCCCAAGCTTAGGCTCTTGCCGCTCCTTATTCCTTTATCCATCGTAGTCTCACCCAAAACTTGAAAACTTCAGCACACAAAACTCAACAGAAACCTCGTGAGATCCGTTAGTATAACAAATAAATCTTTAACTCTAGGTACTGTTGTAAATTGATTCATATTTAATATTGGCATAATTCTACTGTACTCCAACTTCTCCATGATTCATACCCCCCGATACGATCCATAGATACATCAAAATAAGCGAACTATGCAACAAAAACAGAATCTGTCTAAAACAGAACAGTCTGCAAAGATCTGAATTATGGTCATACTTCTGTAACTCAAAAAATTCTGAAAAATTAGGACAACGTGGGAAATTCATATATAAATATTGTGTAAAAAATTCAGAAGGTTCTGACATTCCAGAGAAAATTAGAAATTCCAGCACTGGACGCAAAAGTTTCTGTTTTCAAACAGCATCAATCATACTATCTTCCAAATCATCCCAAAGGCATTACTTGGCACAAACACTAATTAAAACATAAAAATACAATCATAACAGAAGCTATAATTTTGCAAACACTCAAAAACAGAAGGTAAATGCAAAAATTTATTTTATTCATTGGGTTGCCTCCCAACAAGCGCTATTGTTTTATGCCCCTAGCTAGGCATAATGCATAGTTTCAAGTGTTGTTATCCTTCATTTCCAACTCCTCAATTACACATCCATTTTCTCTCATAGATTTAATATAGTAGCTTCTCATCATCACACTTCTAGGTACAAAATCAAGAATTTTACTTTTATGGATAGGTTCCTTAATTACTTCAATGAAGTTGGAGTGCACGCTAATCATTTTAAGATCCTCACTCCCTTTACCAGAGGTAGCACCCTTGACCTTAGGAACATATATAAACTTGCAACTTTTATTTGGAGGAGTCCTATCAATGTTTTAAGCAGAGGAAAAGGCGGAACCTAAGTTATTGATAATCTCTTCCAACTTGTCAATTCTAGCGGGCCTTTGTTCTATCCTTTCGTTAATTATCGGTTCTTTTTTCCTTTAAAGTTTTCAAAGCAATCCCCACCTTGGAACCAAATTGAGTAATATGATTGTGGACCTTTTTGTCTAAATTTTCAAGATGTTCAATAGTAGGCATTTTATTTTCTATAGCTTCTAACCTTTGCATAACATGCTCCAAAGTCAATGCCGTTTCATTAATAATGATAGGGGGTGAACCCACTAAATTTCCCATAGCATTGAAAGCATCCAAAGTGGGACACATCAAGAAATTCCCTCCGGTAATAGTGTCAAGCACAAATCTATATCAAGTAGTAATTCCCACATAAATATTTCGAAGAAGAACGGTAGTGGATTGCTTACGAGTTGATCTATTTTGAGCATCGCAAATCCTATACCAAGCATCTTTTAAATTCTCTCCTACCCTTTGTTTAAAATTAAGTACTTCATTTTCAGGGTTAATAGTAACGAGCGAATAACTAGCCATAATGGTGAAGCAAACAAGCAAATAAAATATTTTTGTGTTTTTGTAAAAAAAAATTAGAAGTGGGGGAGATGAAAACGAGAAGCAAATGCAAATAAAAGGCAAATAAAGTAAATGCAAGTGAATTATAATTTGTGCGAAGGTACTTGGTAATTTTGATGATGTCTCCCCGGCAACGGCGCCAGCAATTCTTTCTGCTACTTGTAGTCTGCGTTGGTATTTCCCCGAAGAGGAGAGGATGATGCAATACAGTAGAGATAAGTATTTCCCTCAGTTAAGAACCAAGGTTATCAATCCAGTAGGAGAACCAAGCAAAATTCTGTTAAGCACACCTGCACACACAAGAGCAAACACTTGCACCCAACGCAACTAAGAGGGTTGTCAATCCTCTTAGCGGTTATTTGCAAGGATTAAATCTTATCAAGGTAAATAGATAAACTAAAATACTAATTAAAATAAAACTAAATAAATTGCAGCAAGGTATTTTTAGGTTTTTAATATGATAAAGATAGACCCGGGGGCCATAGTTTTCACTAGAGGCTTCTCTCTCGAGCGCAGAAACATACGGTGGGTGAACAAATTACTGTTGGGCAATTGATAGAAAATCAAATAATTATGACGGATTCATGGCAACACTACTAGGAGAAAGCCTACTAGTAGCGCTGGAAATACATATAGCAGTAGCGCTGGGTCCAGCGCTACTGCTAACGCGCTACAGCTAAGTTGTAGTAGTAGCGCTGGTTAGAGAAGCGCTACTGCTAAGTACAGTTAGCAGTAGCGCTGCACTGACCAACGCTACTGATAACTATCTGTAGCGCTGCAGGATGGCCAGCGCTGCTGATAACCCAGCGCTGCTGCTATATGCTAATCCAGCGCTGCTGCTAGTATTCCTACTTTCACAGATTCATACCCCCCTCTACGTATTTGTGATGTATTTGTACATGCTCTATATAGTAGTTTCATCAGATCACAATAAACATACAATATTCTCATCATATCATACACATAAAGTAGTCTCGTCATACCATCATCATCATCATCATTCAACACAAATATCATCACATCTCGAAAATAGTGATACACAAAAGTCATGTCATGTCTCGAATAAGTGCAACTGCATGGTCATGGCACACACACAAGTTTCATCATCTCTATCTAAACAATGATGTAGAAGAGAAGAGCGATCAGCATGAGCAAGACCGCGACTATGTAGTACTTGAGGCACCGGCGGTTCCGCTCCCTCTCTTGCTTGAGCGTCCACCTCAAGTAAGCATTCTCCCCTTTGGCTCTGGTGTCGAACCCTCTGTGGCTAGCGCCCGAGTACCCGTTCACCTGAGCCTGAGCGTCTGGCCAGTGGCGGTACACTCCTGGAACCTTCCCAACGAATACAACATAGCACTCCTTCGCCATCTCTGATCTATGCACCTGCATCGTCAGTTGATAAATTCATCGATAATATGCAACTTAATGTACTTGAGAAACACGAAGAGACAGAGTTAGCAAAATACAAGCAATCTATATAGTAAACATAAATAACGAAGTTCCAACTACCCAAACTAATTAACTAGAGCGATCTACGCTAGTTCAGGACCACGGTTTAATTACATCACATAGCTTCGCCGTGCATAAATTCAAAGTTTTGCGATAGAAAGACAGTAGTGACACATATATTGTCATCGACAATCAGTCCTCCATGTTGGCGGTCCAATGTTCATAGTCAGGGAGGAAGCACCCGAGCTTCTTGAAAGGCTTCAGGTCCAGACGCTGAGCGATTAGCAGTGCTCGGACATCATCCCGCGTCATTGCTGGCCCATGGTAGAACAACCCTGTTGGTTCGAGGACCTGCTTCATGATCACTTGGGCAAGTTCACACTGTACGTGATAAAAGTCAGCTCGGATTCGATGATCCGGTGTCCTTCCTATATTTGTGGCCCAGCTGACAATCGATGGGGTCTTCTTCGTCGAGGCGAGCAGAACCCCCGGCTTCGTCGAGGCGAGCAGAACCCCCGGCTTCGTCGTGGCTAGACATGTTTTCTATTCTACAATTGTAAATAAAAGATATAATGAAGAGAAAAAAGGGGCCTATATTTGGTCGGAATGTTGATTCATTCCCCCCGGCAAATCCCGGGCACTCCATATGTCCTAGTTTCTAGCACAAGTCATGCCGAAAATCACGAAAATTTTCGGCATGACCTTTGCTAAAAAGTGGACATATGGAGCGCCTGAAATTTGCCGGAACAGAAATGAATCAACATTCCGGCAAAACATAGGCCACTCGGATATTCTTCGACATTCAACCAACATTGCAAAATCATATAACATCAATGACATATATCATATAACATCAATGACATATGAGCATCACAGGAGCACATAGTGAAATGACCTCACTAAACATTGCAAAATAGTGGTCTTTTCAAAAACCAAAAACCTTTGCAAAATGACCTCACTAAACATTTGCTACTGTTCTTTATTTATAGCTAAAAAAGTCTAGGAAGGGAGCTACTGTTTTTTATTTATAGCTAATTTATATACTCACAAAAATTGCCCTAGGCAACATCATATAACAGATTTCCAGGACTTAACATATAGTTTAGTGCATTTTTGCTACTGTTTTATATTTATAGCTATTTTATATACCTACAAAAATTGCCTAGCTAATTTTAATTTATAGCTATTTTATATACCTACAAAAATTGCCTAGCTAGGGTTCATCTGTCCTAATTTTACTAACAATAGCTAGGGTTCATCTGTCCTAATTTTACTAACAGTAGCTAGCTAGGGTTCATCACAGAGAGACAGAGAGAGGAGGGCAGGGGAGAGGAGAGGGAGAGGCTTACGGGCTCGGGCGGTCGGCGGCGAGGGCGGCGGCGGCGGTGAGGTCGAGGGCGGGCAGGGGCTCGGGCCGGCATCGAGGTCGAGGGCGGGCAGGGGAGAGGGCGGCGGCAGCGAGGTCGAGGGCGGCGGCAGCGGTGAGGTCGAGGGCGGGCAGGGGCTCGGGCCGGCGTCGAGGCCGAGGGCGGTCAGGGGCTCGGGCCGGCCAGCGTCGAGGGCGACGACGACGGGCAGGGGCGACGGCGGCGGGCAGGGGCGGCGGCAGCGCGCAACAGCAGAGAGGAGGGGGAGAGGTGGGAGAGTGGGGGGGGGGGGGGAATTGGGACTTGGCAAAATTTGAGCCCGCGCGGTGGCGGTTAGCTCAACATAGTAGTAGCGCTGGTTAGTATCCAGCGCTATCGCTATATTAGCTATAGCGCTGGTTAGGATCCAGCGCTACTGCTAACTGTTTCAGTTTTTAGTTTTTTTAATTCTAAATTACACATAGTAGTAGCGCTGTATTAGGATACAGCGCTATAACTACGTTAACTATAGCGCTGGTTAATAATTCAGCGCTACTGACAAGTTTTCTTTTCTTTTTATTATTTTCCTTTTGTTTTCTGTTTTCTTTTCTTTTATGTTTACTTTTCTTTTTCTTTTTATTATTTTCCTTTTCTTTTCTGTTTACTTTTCTTTTTCTTTTGTATTGCTTTCTCCCTTTTGTATTTGTTTTTTTTGTTTTTCTCCCGACGACGGCGTCTCCCTCCCACACTGCGCGAATATCACCGGAACCATGCATGTGGTGGTAACATATCAGTTGACCGATAACGGTTACTTAAGTGCGTACACAAAATAGATACATATATATAAATGATGGTTTCTCAGCTGCGTCGACGACGTTTCACATTGAGCTTCTTCTCTTTCTTGTTCGTTGCCGAATAATTGAGCCCCTCCTTGTGACTTTTCCGGAACCATGGAGTACGATCTTTCTTACTTAATGTAGTATTGATTCTTCTTTTCACGTATGCTTCATCGTCATCGTCATCTTCCCTCATCGGGTTGCCGTATTGGTCGTAGTCTTCCTCGTTGGCGACTCCATCCATTCCGACGATGCTCCTTTTGCCTCTCCTCACGACAACACGGCTGAGATTGGTCGGGTCGGTTATGAAGAAGCATTGTGTCACGTGCTTAGCGTGTACCCATGGCTCAGTTTTGGCGATGACGTTAACGTTCACGGTTGCGCTCTTCGCGTCGGGTATAGACATGGTAGTGAAATACTTGTTTTCTCTTACGACGTCCTTAGCCCATCTGACACGGAACATCGTTGCACTGTGCATTCCAGCATAGTCAAGCTCCCAGATCTCTTCGACCCTTCCGTAGAATCTTTCAGTTGTGCCGGCGTCGTCGGTCACACATTCAATCGTCACCCCGGAGTTCTGGTAATCACTGTCCATGTCTTTGGCCTCCGTGTAGAACATGTACCCGTTGATATCGTATGACTGATAGGTCGCGAGTTTGGGCGCGGGGCCATGTGCTAAGGCGTGTATGAGCAATCCGTCCGAGCTGCCCTCTTCCGGGGGATTTTCAAGAACTTGCTTTTTGAACCAACACAAGAAAGTGGCGTTGTGCTCTATAGTAACTTCGTCGTCTGTCTTGAGCATCCCCTTATCACGGTACTTATTTGCGATGGTTTCTTTGTGCTGTGCCACATAATCATCTACCACATCTAGGTGTTGTAGCACTACTAAGTTAGCCCTGTCAAAGTCGTTCCGTCGATTCGAGTAGTCCACGTGCAATTCCCTCCGGCCGTTGTTGTGACCTTCTCCTCCGAGCCTCCCATCGTGCTTCTTGATGGGCAAACCAACAACAGGGTCTCCGACGCCTATATAATTCTCGCAAAAGGAGATGCACTCATGCGTCAGATACCCCTGGACGATGCTCCCATCGGGACGGGACATGTTACGAACGAATCCTTTGATGACCCCATTCATCCTCTCGAACGGCATCATGCTGTGAAGGAATGTCGGCCCGAGGTCGATGATGTCGTCCACGATGTGGACACACAGATGCACCATGACGTCAAACAACGCGGGCGGGAAGTACATCTCAAGCTCACATAGTATGACAACGATCTCTTCTTGTAGCCTTCGGAGCTGCTTCACACTTATGGACTTTCGAGAGATAACGTCGAAGAAGTTGCAGAGACCAGTAAGCGTGTCACGGACGTGCTTGTCCATTATCCCTCTAATGGCAACCGGGAGAGTATCTGCGTCATCATCACGTGACAGTCATGAGACTTCATCCCGCTGAACCGTTGTATCATCCATGCACCTCGTGCATCCGCTTTCTCCATGGGTCATCCTTCTCGAGCCTTACCATTGAATAGATCTCCACGCTTTCTCCACGGGTCATCCTTCTCGAGCCATCTACGATGCCCCATGTACACGATTTTCCCGGACCCGCCTTCTTTCGTTGACGTAAGCTGCTAAGACGTTGTATCATCCATGCACCTCGTGCATCTGCAGTATCCGTGGCACACCTGGCCTGAGACATACCCGTAACCGAGATAGTCGTGCACCGTCGTCATCAGCGCGGCTCTCATATAAAAATACTCTCCTTTGCTGGCGTCCCATGTCCATGCCGGTGTTTTCCATAACGTGTCTAGCTCCTCTTTCAGAAGACCCAGATACAGGTTAATATTATTTCCCGGTTGTTTCGGCCCTTGAATCAGCATGCTCATGTGTATGTACTTTGTCTTCATGCACTTCCATGGGAGGAGGTTGTACATATCGAGTTTGCTCGAAATTCACCGAAACGAAAATAAATCGACATTTCGGCAAAACATAAGCAACTCGGGGGCATGTCACTCGCACAAATCTCTCCATTATCCCAAACACACATATTCCCATTCACACACATATTCCCATTCTTGAAATGAACAACTTTTTACTCACCTATCTCCCGAGAGAGACCGATCGACCGGATGAGGCCTTTCGCTACCTATAGGGATCGAAAGTGTGGATGGCTAAATAGCTAGCTAGATCTAGCTAGTTGTTGGGGAGGAGAGATGACTCTAGCTAGCTAGGTAACTAATGGAGAGGGAGAGAGATGAGCTAGCTAGATCTATATCTAATGGAATGGAGGGAGAGCCAAATAAATGAGGTAGGGGGGCATTTGTGGAGCTAGCTAGAGATGAGAAGGCCATTTATGGAGGAGAGTTATGGTGGAGGGGGCATTAATGGGGAGAGAAGAGAGGTAGGAGGAAGAGAGAAGAAGGGCAACAATGGTGGAGAACTAACTTAGAGAGGGGAGAGGGGAAAGTAGGGGGAGAGAGGGCAAAGGGGGAGGAGGGGAGGGGGTGGGTGGAAAGGTGGCACCAGCCGCAACTAGCAGTAGCGCTGTTTCTAAGAAAGCGTTGCTGCTATTGTACTTAGTAGTAGCGCTTTCAAGGAAAAGCGCTACTATTAAGTGGGACCCATTAGCAGTAGCGATGTTGTAAAATAAAGCGCTACTGCTAAATTCTTATTAGTAGCGCTGTTTTCTGGACAGCGCTGCTGCTACAGCTAGCGTCGGTGGGAGTGTTGGGTCCCTCTTAGTAGTAGCGCTCTTTCTGAATCCAGCGCTACTGATAAATGATTACTTGTAGCGATGCCCAGGGCCAGCGCTACTGCTAATTAGCAGCAGCGCTTGCTTATTTCCAGCGCTACTACTGATGTCCTACCTATAAGCATTTTCCTAGTAGTGCAATGATCATGTATATAGACATCACGTCCGATACAAGTAGACCGACTCCTGCCTACATCTACTACTATTACTCCACTCATCGACCGCTATCCAGCATGCATCTAGAGTATTAAGTTAATAAAAACAGAGTAACGCCTTAAGCAAGATGACATGATGTAGAGAAGCAAATTCAAGCAATATGAATAAACCCAATACGTGTCATGTCCCCTTCTGTCACTGGGATTGAGCACCGCAAGATTGAACCCATCACAAAGCACCTCTCCCATTGCAAGATAAATCAATCTAGTAGGCCAAACCAAATCGATAGATCAGAGAGAAATACAAAGCTATATTTAATCATGCATAAAAGAGTTCAGAGAAGACCCAAATATTTCTCATGAATAATCTGATCATAAACTCACAATTCATCGGATCCCAACAAACACACCGCAAAAGAAGATTACATCGGATAGAACTCCAAGAACATCAAGGAGAACATGGTATTGAAGATAAAAGAGAGAGAAGAAGCCATCTAGCTACTAGCTATGGACCCGTAGGTGTGTGGTAAACTACTCACACATCATCGGAAGGGCAGCAAGGTTGATGTAGAAGCCCTCCGTGATCGATTCCCCCTCCGACAGAGTACCAGAAAAGGCCTCCAGATGGGATCGTGGAAGAACAGAGGCTTGCGGTGGTGGAAAGGTTTTCTCTTCTGGCTCTCTGATGGTTTCCGAATATTTGTGAATTTATAGGAGTGGAATTAGGTCAAACGGAGCCACGTGGGCCCCATAAGGCATCAGGGCGTGCCCCCCTGGGGCCGCGCCCTGTTGCCTTGTGGAGGCTTCGCGAACCTTCTGCCCCCCTCTCCAAGTCTCCAGGGTCTCTTTTGTCCAGAAAAAAAATCTCCAAAAAGTTTCGTGGCATTTGGACTTCGTTTGGTACTGATTCTCTGAAAAGCCAAAAACAAGCAGAAAACAGCAACTGGCACTGGGCACTGGGTTAATAGGTTAGTCCCAAAAATGATATATAATTGCATATAAAAACATCCAAGATTGATACTATAATAGCATGGAACAATCTAAAATTATAGATACGTTAGAGACGTATCAATGGCTATAAAGGAAGAGCTTGTTGGGAGACAACCCAATGCTTTTTATTTCTGTTTTGCGAGTTTACACAATTGTAGCTACTGTTATGATTTTGTTTTTATCTTTTAATTAGTGTTTGTGACAAGTAATGCCTTTGGGATGATTTGGATGATAATATGATTGATGCTGTTTGAAAATAGAAAATTTTGAGTCCAGTGCTGGATTTTTGTTCTGTACTGGAGCGTGATAAAATTCTGAATGTTTTACACAGTATTGGCATGTGAATTTTTTACTTTTTCCTAATTTTTCAGAATTTTTGGAGTTACAGAAGTATAGCTTCTAAATAGATCTTTACAGACTGTTCTGTTTTA
Source organism: Elymus sibiricus (assembly GCA_039707655.1). Classification (NCBI taxonomy): domain Eukaryota; kingdom Viridiplantae; phylum Streptophyta; class Magnoliopsida; order Poales; family Poaceae; genus Elymus; species Elymus sibiricus. Next base: position 471,554,085 of record CM077666.1, read on the forward strand.
GACAGATTCTGTTTTTGTTGCATAGTTTGCTTATTTTGATGAATCTATGGATTGTATTGGGCCATGAGGAAGTTGGAGTACAGCAGCATTATGCCAATATTAAATATGAATCAATTTACAACAATACTTATAGTTTAAGATTTATTTGTTATACTAGCGGATCTCACGAGGTTTTTGTTGAGTTTTGTGTGCTGAAGTTTTCAAGTTTTGGGTGAGATCACGATGGATAAAGAAATAAGGAGTGGCAAGAGCCTAAGCTTGGGGATGCCCAAGGCACCCCAAGGTAATATTCAAGGAAGACTCAGGCGTCTAAGCTTGGGGATGCCTCGGATCGCATCCCCTCTTTAATTCGTCTACAATCTATCGGTAACTCACTTGGAGCTATATTTTTATTCATCACATGATATGTGTTTTGCTTGGAGTGTCTTGTGCTATAGTTTTATTTTCTTTGTTTGCTTTTTAGTTTGCCACAATCATCTTTGATGAACACACCTTTTTGAGAGGGACACACATTATTCGTGATTTGTTAGAATACTCTATGTGCTTCACTTATATCTTTTGAGCTAGGCAGTTGCTCTAGTGCTTCACTTATATCTTTTAGAGCACGGCGGTGGTTATATCTACTATATCTAAATAGTAGCCCCCACTACTATATTTCTCTCAACATGCGTGCTTCCACATCACCTTAATTATTTGTAGCCATCCGATCAAAATCGTTTGACCTTAGAAGTCATGCATGTCCTCATAAGTTACACTTCTTGCATTAATACATCCATGCAAACCATGCCACTTCATTAAGTCATGGATGCATTTTTCTTCCCAGAGAATTAATTCATGAATGTTAGTGACAATTTAGATTTTTGCGCTAATTTTTTGTGTAGTCATGAACGGTATATCTGTTGGGCCTATGGGGGCAAAAATATATAGTTTATGCTTCACATATTTGTTAAAAGATGGTGTCACATTATGTCAACTCCAAAAGGTTTCTCTTTTTATGCATCATTTTGTCACACACTTTGTACGTTTTACTGTTTTTATAAAACATAAACTAAGCACGCTCTTATATTTGTATTTTCATTATTTTTATTATTTAAGCACTTATTGATGCATTTGTTTTAACACGGTTCTCGCAGCAACGCGCGGGGCCATCATCTAGTTTAAAAAATAGTTGCACTCTCATGCTTCACTTATATCTTTTTGAGAGTCTAATATATAGTAATGGCAATTTGCACATGTTAAAAGAATGGTCCTGATATGATAAGGTATCCAAGGGGATATAATAAAAACCTTTATGTAAATCACTAAGTATGAAGTGCATGGTTAATTTTATTAATGTCGTAATATGAAAGGATATAGGTTCATGATCATTGGTTAGTAGAAATATTGGTATTAAAGTTTGTTATGACATATTCACCTAAATATTAGTTGTGGCATGGCGAGGAAGTTGGAGCATTTATAGGTTTGAAATGAAATCCTTGAGTGCTGTTATAATCGGGGTCGCGCGATGGTTGACTCCTACCAACCCTCCTCCTAGGGGCATGCGGTGAGTGCTTTGCTTCGGGGGTTAAGTAGATTTTTGCAATAAGTATGTGAGTTCTTTATGACTAATGTGAGTCCATCGATTATACGCACTCCTATCTTTCCGTAATTTGCTAGCCTTTTCGGTACCATGCCTTGCCCTTTCTCACCTCGAGAGTTGGCGCAAACTTTGCCGGTGCATCCAAACCCCGTCATATGATACGCTCTTTCACACATAAACCCCTTTTACCTTCCTCAAAACAGCCACCATACCTACCTATTATGACATTTCCATAGCCATTCTGAGATATATTGCCATGCAACTTCCACTGTTTCGTTATATGACACACATCATCATTGTCATATTGCTTTGCATGATCATATAGCTGACATAGTATTTGTGGCAAAACCACCGTTCATCATTTTTCATACATGTTACGCTAGATCATTGCACATCCTGGTACACTGCCAGAGGCATTCATGTAGAGTCATATTTGTTCTAGTATCGAATTGTAATTTTGAGTTGTAAGTAAATAAAAGTGTGATGATCATCATTATTAGAGCATTGTCCCAGTGAGGAAAGGATGATGGAGGCTATGATTCCCCCACAAGTCGGGATGAGGCTCTGGATGAAATAAAAAAATGAAAAAAATGAATAAGAGAAAAAGAGAGAAGGGGCAATGTTACTATCCTTTTTCCACACTTGTGCTTCAAAGTAGCACCATGTTTTTCATATAGAGAGTCTCCTATGTTGTCACTTTCATATACTAGTGGGAATTTTTCATTATAGAACTTGGCTTGCATATTCCGATGATGGGCTTCCTCAAATGCCCGAGGTCTTCATGAGCAAGCAAGTTGGATGCACACCCACTTAGTTTTCAGTTTGATCTTTCATACGCTTATAGCTCTTAGTGCATCCGTTGCATGGCAATCCCTACTCCTCGCATTGATATCGATTGATGGGCATCTCCATAGCCCGTTGATCCGCTGAGTTGATGCGAGACTTTCTTCTTCTCCTTTCCATTATTTGATACCTACCACCGCATTCTATTCCACCTAGTGCTATATCCATGGCTTGCGCTCATGTATTGCGTGAGAGTTGAAAATGCTGAAGCGCGTTAGAAGTACGATCCAATTGCCTGGTTTAACACCGGGGTGCTCACTATTTATATATTTGCGGTGAAGATAGAGTCATGCCATGATTAATATGAAAAAGTGAGTAGGGATAACACTCGTTAAGGATCGTATATTTTGAAAGTTAATGATTATGCTTCTTATGTTCATGGATATTATTATGTTGATTGTTAATTCATCGCTTCACAACTTATATGCCATAAAGAGATTACATAATAAACATGTTGGGTAGCATTCCACATCCAAAATTATGTTTCTATCATTTACCTACTCAAGGACGACCAGGAATTAAGATTGGGGATGCTTGATACGTCTCCAACATATCTATAATTTTTGATTGTTCCATGCTATTATAGTATCAATCTTGGATGTTTTATATGCAATTATATATCATTTTTTGGGACTAACCTATTAACCTAGTGCCCAGTGCCAGTTGTTGTTTTTTGCCAGTTTTTGGTTTTTCAGGAAATCAGTAGCAAATGAAGTCCAAATGCCACGAAACTTTTTGACAATTTTTTTCTGGACAAAAGAGATCCTGGAAGCTTCGGGAGGAAGCCAGAAGCCTCACGAGGAGGCCACAAGGCAACAGGGCGCGGCCCCAGGGGGCGCGCCCTGATGCCTTGTGGGCCCCTCATGGCTCCTTTTGACCTAATTCCACTTCTATAAATTCTCAAATATTGGGAAACCAACAGAGAGCCAGACGAGAAAACCTTTCCGCCGCCGCAAGCCTCTGTTCTTCCGCGATCCCATCTGGAGGCCTTTTTTGGTACTCTGCCGAAGGGGGAATCGATCATGGAGGGCTTCTACATCAACCTTGCTGCCCTTCCGATGATGTGTGAGTAGTTTACCATAGACCTACGGGTCCATAGCTAGTAGCTAGATGGCTTCTTCTCTCTCTTTGATCTTCAATACAAAGTTCTCCTCGATGTTCTTGGAGTTCTATTCGATATAATCTTCTTTTGCGGTGTGTTTGTTGGGATCCGATGAATTGTGGGTTTATGATCAGATTATTCATGAGAAATATTTGAGTCTTCTCTGAACTCTTTTATGCATGATTGTTATAGCTTTGTATTTCTCTCCGATCTATCCGTTTGATTTGGTCAACTAGATTGATTTATCTTGCAATGGGAGAGGTGCTTTGTGATGGGTTCAATCTTGTGGTGTTCTATATCCCAGTGACAGAAAGTGACAAGACACATATTTGTATTGTTGCCATTAAGGATAAAACGATGGGGTTTATTCATATTGCTTGAGTTTACTTTGTCTACATCATGTCATCTTGCTTAAGGCGTTACTCTGTTTTATACTTAATACTCTAGATGCATGCTGGATAGCGGTCGATGAGTGGAGTAATAGTAGTAGATGCAGGCAGGAGTCGGTCTACTTGTCTAGGACGTGATGCCTATATATATATATGATCATTGCCATGAATCCGTCATAACTATGCGCTTTTCTATCAATTGCCCAACAGTAATTTGTTTACCCACCGTATGCTATGTGTTCGAGAGAGAAGCCTCTAGTGAAAACTATGGCCCCCGGGTCTACTTTTATCATATATTAAAATCAAAAAATACCTTGCTGCAATTTATTTACTTTTATTTTATTTTGCAATTTACTTTTCTATCTATCACTATCAGAATTAATCCTTGCAAGTGACCGCTAAGGGGATTGACAACCCTCTTTTTGCGTTGGGTGCAAGTGTTTGCTTTTGTGTGTGTAGGTGCTGCTAACGAGGTTCTGTGTGGTTCTCCTACTGGATTGATAACCTTGGTTCTTAAATGAGGGAAATACTTATCTCTACTGTACTGCATCATCCTCTCCTCTTCACGGAAATCCCAACGCAGTTCACAAGTAGCAGGGGGAGGGGGGGTAGGCCAGTTGCATGTCTACAGCTAGGCACACAACTTCAAGTGCGACCCCCGATTGTAGCTGCATGTCTTTGATAGGACTGCAACTATGTGGTGCTTTGTTAGAAGGAGTAGGCCAGTTTTATGTCTACCACTAGGCACGCAACTGCAACCGTCACCCCGGGTTGAAAGTAGCAACTGCAAGTGTCACCCCTTGCTACAACCATGTGGTGTTCTATCAGGGGGAGTAGGCCAGTTGCATGTCTACCACTAGGCACGTAACTTCAAGTGTCACCCCGACTACAATTGCATATCTTCGATAGGACTGCAACTATGTGATGTTTTGTCAGGGGGTAGGCCAGTTGCATGTCTACCACTAGGCACGCAACTGCAAGTGTCACCCTCGACTGCAACTACATGTCTTTGATAGGATTGCAACTATGTGTTGTTTTTGCCGAGGCGAGTAGGCTAGTTGCATGTCTACCACTAGGTACCCAACTGGAAGTATTACCCCTGACTGCAACTGCATGTCTTCGATAGGACTGTAACTCATTGATGTTTTGCCGGGGCCAGGGGTAGTTGCATGTATGCCACTAGGGACGCAACTATGAGTGTCACCCTCGACTGCAACCGCGTAGTGTTTTGTTGGTAGGGAGTAGGTCAGTTGCATGCCTATCACTAGACACGCAACTGCAAGTGTCACCCACCACTATAACCGCATGTCCTCGATGCGACTTCAACTCATTGTTGTTTCTTCTCTTTTTCTTTTTCTTTTTTGTTTGGTTTTCTGTTTTTCCAATTTTTTTGTTTCTTTTCAAAAACTTATAAATATCATAAAAAGTGCATATTATCAAAAAAATGGAATTTTCAAAATATGTTCAAAAAATTCAAAATTTGTTAGCATTACTTATAATTTGTTCACATTTCCAAAAAAGTTTTACAAATTCAAAATTTTGTTCATGATTAAAAAAAATGTTCGTGTTTTTAAATATATGTTCTGAATATCAAAAAGTGTTCTCATTATGAAATTTTTGTGCAAAAAGTTAAAAAATGTTCTCATTCTAAAAACATGTTCTTGTTTCTCAAAAAGTGTTCGTGTTTTTCAAAACAACTATTTGTGTTTTCAAAAAATATTTGAATTTCTGAAAATTGTTTGTGTTTTAAAAACATTTTGGGGTTTAAAAAATTGTTCAGGTTTTCAAAAAAAAAATCAGAATTACAAAAATCGGTCACATTTTTAAAAATATGTTTGCAATTTGAAATTTTTTCATGTTTTCAGAAAATATTCGGCATTTAAAAATTGTTCACAATTTTCATTTTTCTGAAAATTTTCAAAAGTGTTTTCGGATCTCAACCCTGCTGCGTGTTCTTATATAGTTCGCGCTTTGCATGATCACCAGCAACCATGTGGCCAACTGGCTAGATGCACCCGTATGAAGTGTGAGGTCGTGTAACAAAAAAGAAGTTGCTTTCGCGTGGACCTGTACGTTCGGCTAGCTTCACTCGTTTCCTTCACCACACGGGGTGAAGCCCACCACACGTTTCTCAACACAGCACAGAACTTAAGCCCACACAAAGAAAAATACAACCCAGCAGCCCACAGGATAAACAGGCCGAATTTAACATGGATGACGTCAGCCGACTAAGACTTCGTCGCGAAGTCTCAGTCGACTGAGACCAAGACAGACCCTTTATTTTTATTTTTTTCGCGAGAGGCACGGATATACTTCTCATTGAGGCACGGATTTCCTTCCGCGAGAGGCACAGTCGTGCGTCTCAGAAAAGGGAAAAAATGCGTTTTCTTTTTTTTCCCTTCCGCGACAGGCACAGTCATGCCCCTCGAAAAAAGGGAAAAAACGTGTTCTTTTTTCTTCCGTGAGAGGCTCGGATTTACTTCTCGTGTAGGAACAGATTTGTTTCCGCGAGAGGCACAGTCGTGCCTCTTCGGTAAGGGAAAAACATGTTCCCGGTTCAATTTTTTTGTCCGGTTTTTTCATGAAAAAAAAGTTTGTCGAAACCTATCAACATAAGACCTAGTTTTGAAGCTCTCGATGCGAGGAATCCAATAGTGAAACGGTTCTAGATTTGGATGCACGGTTTAAGAGATAAATTGTTTTAATAAACGAATCTACGAGAAAAGAGAAAACTTTCAGGTTGTGTCAAGTGGCACACTGAGTAATCTTTGCAAAGAGTACGTCTTGATTAGTGATTTCGCTTTAAGAGTCGAGTCGCCATCGCGAGAACTATTTTTTTGCTTAGTGCGTTTGTACATTAATGAGCCAGCCCATTCTAATTGCGTTCGCAAAGGTTTTCTTTGCTTTTTTGTATTTCATTTTCCCCTGTTGGTTTTCTCTTTTTCTTCCCTTTTCTTTCTTTTTTGCTCTTTTTTTCTCGGGTTTTCAGTTGTTTTTCGTTTTTACTTCTTTCTTATTTTGTTTTCTTCATTTTTCTTTGTTTCTTTCTTCTGTTTCTTCAGTTTTCATCGCCTTTCTTCATTTTTTAACTTTATTCTTCAACACATGTCCACAATTTTTATACATATTTGCACATTTTACATATACATTAAAAATATTTTTTATACATGTTGAATTTTTTTATATTTGTTTAACATTTTTATATATATGTTTAACATTTAAAAATAATAATAATCGATGACTACTTTTCTTATACACATTGTAAATTCTCGGTATACATTAGGAATATTCTTTTAATACATGTTTAAAATTTATTAATTATATGATTAATTTTTTAAAATTTTATGTTTTTCTGTTCAATTTTTTAATACACGTTGTACATTTTCGGTATACACCAGGAACTTCTTTTTGTACATCTTTCATATTTTTTAATAGATGATTAACATTTTTCAAGAACAAAATTGATGACTATGTTTTCATATACATTGTACATTTTCTGTACATATACCAGGAACATTTCATTTATACGCGTTTAACAATTTTTAAAATATACGATTTTTTTTTTGATACACGAAGTAGATTTTTTTCAAATGCTTGATTAACATTTTTTAATTACATGAACAACTTTTTTCACACACATTTTTCTTATACATGAGAAACACTTTTTGTACACATTTACAATTTCAAATGCTAGATTAACATTTAAAAAATATGTAGAGTGTTTTTTTAATATGTATATTTAGAATATTTGAAAGTATTAACAAAAGTTTAAAAAGAAATAAAAAAAACGGAAAACAAAAAACGTGACAAAAAACGGAAAGAAAAAAACAAGGTTGTGCCCTCCCACGAACTGGGCCGGGTTATCTGGCGCCCGCTTTCAGGTGAGTGTTCCCTACATCTCGCTATAAGCGAGACATAGGGGCGCCCACACACCATGGCATAGCTGTCAAAATCACTAATTAAATATATTAAAAAACTATAAAATAAATGTACCTCTTGTAAAGGTCACTCGCATCTTCTCTAATTGTGACAAGTGGCTTATTGCATATATGTCACTGATCGCTGCATGAAAGCTTTGCCCGTTCATGTTTTCAAAATAGGTTATCTCTTGAACCTTGCGTCTAAATCACAATAGTTTTCACCATTGGATTTCTCGCTTCAAGATATTCGAAACTACAACCCAAGTTAATAGGTTTCGAAAACCTTTTTTTGTTGAAAAGGCGGGGAAAATAAGAAAACAAAAATCCAGTAAAAAAATTGCAAAAGAAGGGAACCTGGAAGCACATTTGTTCTTTTCATTTTGGGGCGAGGGGGAGCATTCTTTGCCCTTTTCGGGAGGACCCACAGTTGTGCTTTTTCATTTTCAAAAATCATAGTGTGCTTCTCGCGGAAGAACACCTGTGGTTTTTTCTTTCTCTCTTTTTGCAAAAACATAGGCGTGCTTTTTCTTTTTTGGGAAGCACACAGTTGTGCTTCTCACAAAAAAAACACTGCATCCCCAAAAAAGGAAAATAACAATAAATATTTCAACCAAAAGTTAGGGAAAACAAAGAAAAAGCCGGACAAGCCAAAATTTGCTTAGTCATAGCAGAAGTAACTTAGCTAGTAACATAACGCACCCCAAGGTAAGTTTGCTTAGATGACAAATAGTTAATGAGGAGAGAGAGAGAGAGGTGTTTGTCAGTTTGTGGTAACATAATATATTACCGTAATATAACGCACCCAACGCAAACATGAGTCTACATCTACTCCATCCGTTCCTAAATATAAGTCTTTTTAGATATTCCAATATGGACTACATACGGAGCAAAATGAGTGAATCTACACTCTAAACTACGTCTACATACATCCGTATGTAGTCCATATTGAAATCTCTAGAAAGACTTATATTTAGAAACGAAGGGAGTACATGATACCACAGATATGTTACTACCCACCATGAAAGTAGTAGTTTAGTCTAAATTACTTTCCACTATAACCAGCCTAAGTCAGACATTCTGCATGATGTAGTTGAAATGATGAAACATACAAATTCAATAATCAGATTAAAAAATAACAATGCAGAAGAAACTGCATTGAAATTACATGTACCAATGCCCAAGTAGTTGTTGGAGCGCATGAACGCTTTTAGAGGTGTGTTTTCGAAAGCTCCTAGCCGGGACACCATCAAGCCGGTCCAATAAGGGTCCCAGGGGAGCGGGTTTTCTGGAAAGCTTTTGACCAGTTTTTCATGTGGTTTTTCCCGGTTTGTTTTTGTGATGGTTTTGATGGGTTTTCACGTGGCCTTTTTCCTATTTGTTCTTGGTGTATTTGACCGGTTTTCTCTCATGTTTTCCCTATTTCTTTGTGGTGGTTTTTGTGCTTCTTTCGCCTGTTTTCTATGTTTCTTCACCGGTTTTCTTTGTTTTTTTATGTTTCTTTATATTTATTTTGTCAACACGTGTCTATTTTTTAATACACATTGTACATTTTTTATACACGTGGACTATTTTTTAAATGCATGATGCATATTTTTTCAAATACATTTTTGACCATTTTTTGAATACATGTTAAATAGTTTTCAAATACAATTTGAAAGGTCTTTTCGAATAATATAATTTTTCAAATCTAGGTATTTTTTTACATTGTATAAACATTTTATCAAATGTCATGAATATATTTATGAAATATGTTATTTTTTTAAAATATCACTTATATTTTTTTGGAATGGTCTGAAATATTTTTACTGAATTATACAAACATTTTTACATCATATAAGCATTTTTAATAGTGCCACAAACATTTACGAAATATATTAATATTTTTCTAAATGTATGAAAAAATTAATGTAAAATTTTAATGCCATTATCATTTTTAAAAGCTGTGAAAACATTTTTTTTAGCACTGCATAAACAGTTTAAAAAGCTACCACAAACATTTTTTTTGAAACACATGAACATTTTTTGAAGTTGCACAAACATTTTTAGTACTACATAAACATTTTAAATATAAATATTCATATTTTAGGATATTTTGATATATAAATGAAGTATAAAAGACTAAAAGAAAAAAATCAAAAGGATACGAAAAAGCAGCATAAATAGCAGCTACATTTCTTGGGCCGGCTCCTTTATAGACCGCTGGAGGCAACATTGTGCTTGCGATCACTGTAAGCAATACATAGCCGTGCCCGCCACTTACACTAGACGAAGCTGCAAGTCAAGGGGAGCTCCTATACGGCGCTTAAGCGCCGGTTCAGCCAACTGGCGCCCGCTAGCGCCCCTTATGGGCCGGCCCAGGAACAGGCAGCGGATTTGTAGCGCGAAAAACGTCCAAAAAATTTGTTCCGCTGAGGATTCGAGCTCGCACCAACTAGTTACAAGAAGCTGGTGAAAGAATACAGCGCGAAATATTTAAAACGTAGCCGTGATATTTCTTGCACATACATTTCAGAAAAAACGTTATATTTCAGAAAAAAATCGAACAAATTTTTTTTTAAAAAATCACGAATTAGGAAAAAGTTCATCGAATTTTTAAGAAGTTCATAAAATTTGAAAAAAAATTCATCGAATTTAAAAACGTTCATCGAATTTGAAAAAAGTTCATTGAACTTGAAGAAAAGTTCATTGAACTTGAAGAAAAGTTCATCAAATTTAAAAAAAGTTCATCGAATTTGAAAAAAGTTCAACGAATTTGAAAAAAGTTCATCGAAGTTCGAAAAAGTTCAACGAATTCGAAAAAAGTTCATCGAATTTGGAAAAAGTTCATTGAATTCGAAAAAAATTCATCGAATTTCCAAAAAAGTTCATCGAATTCGAAAAAAGTTCATCAAATTTCGATAAAAATTCATCGAATTCGGAAAAGGTTCATCGATATTGAAAAAAGTTCATCGATTTTGTTAAAAGTTCATCCATTTTGAAAAAGTTCATTCAATTGTGCAAAAGAAAAAAATAAAAAGAAAAAGTCCATCGATTTGAAAAAAGTTCATAGAAATTGAAAAAAAGTTCATCAAATTTGAAAGAGTTCATAGAATTTCAAAATAGTTGATATAATTTGAAAAATAGTTCATCAAATTTGAAAAAAGTTCATGAAATTCGAAAAATAGTTCATCGGTTGAAGAAATAGTTCATTGAATTAAAAAAGTATGTGCATTTTTGAAAAATATAAATGAAAAAGAAAAGAAACAGAAAAAGAACAACAAAATCGGAAATACAAACAAGAAAGAGAAAAAAAAATAAACAACAAAAAGGGGGAACGATAGAAAGTGAACACAGGACGTGTTCTGTCCCAGGTGGTTTGTGGAGCTCGTCGCTACCGAAGAGATCGGGGTTCGATTCCCTTACGAGCACCTTTTTTTCCCAGTTTTAACAGAAACAGAAAAAAGGCACGTGGGCCGGCCCAGCGAGGAGGGGCTGCAGGCGCCCGTTTGCAAAAACACTACTAACGGGCGCCTGCAGCGCTAAATAGGAAACGCCCAAGTCAAGAGCAAGATCAAGGCCCCAACAGGCTCTCCTGAAGGCACATGAAAAGAAATGTTGGGTACAACATGGAGTTTTTGATCCCGAGCTCACATGCATCCTGATAAACAATAAAATAAAAAATGGCATTTTTTTAAAAAAAATGGTATTTTTTGTGATAAACGTTGATAAATTCTTCACCCGCGTACAAATTTTCGTGATTAAGGGCCTGTTCTGATCTCCTCCCACTCCAAACTTCACAACGTCTCGGTCCGAAGCCAGCCCAAACGCGATAGCTCCAGGAAGCTAAAATCCAGGAAGCCATCGTGGGTTGTAATTCATTTTTCTGAAGCTACCAATTACGAGCTCAAGTTTTTCTGAATCTGAAGCTGGAGTTATTTACGGCCGTAATGCCACCGCCAAGAAAAATGATTCGTCAGCTCTCCTCAATCGAACCCGCACGCAACCGCTCGCTCACATCTCCCTTCTCCCTCGTCTCTCCTCTCGAACCCTCACGACCGCCATTCCCCACCGCCAGGGCAGGCTACCCCCGTCGTCGGCCGGACCTCGTCTCCGCCTACAGATCTGGTCGTCCCAGCTTGTTTCCCGACGAATACCATCATCGGCGGCGCCAGTCGCGGGGGTGCCATGAGCTGCGACCCCATGGCTTGGAGGAGCTAGCCCGACGCCATGGTTGTGAGCAGTTTGACCCGAAATGGGCTCCTTCCAGCCGGCCCAAGATGGCAGCAAGCAGGCCTTAAGCGCCCCAGCTGGGTTGCCAGGTCATCCAGGCGCTAGGAGAAGCTGCGTGCGTGCATAACGATTTCCAGATCGTTGGGAGAAGCAAGAAGCCATGTTAGAAGTCAGCTATGGGAAGTTTTGAAGAAACTAGGAGGTTTCAGAGCAGGCGCTAAATACATTCATGAAGGTGCGGGCAGAAAAAACAAGATCGATGCCTCGAAAAGACTATTGTCGGAAGCATTTTGGAGCATTGATTTTTTTGCCCAGGCCTCCACGAATGTCATTTCATCACAAAAAAATATGTGCAGTTGAAATATTCATCAAATATATTTTTTCGAATTTTACGGAATTTTCGATTTTTTACTTTCTTTAGGAAAATTAACAAGGTATCAAAAAAGCACTTTCGGCAGTACGCCTTGGTGACAGAGAAATGTGACGGCCCTTGCGAGACACGAGCGCGGGGAAAAAATAAGAAAGAAATGGCACGAATCTCTCTCTGCCTCGAAAAAAAAGGACCCGAGGACGCTTAATTATTGCTTCCGCCGACGGCCGCCTTCCCGTCCTCGTCGGGAAAACGCGGCAACCACACCTGGACCTCGTCGAACTCGCCGCCGCTCTCCTCACTGCTATCGGCGCCGCCGGCGCTGTCTCGCCCGTCATGCCACCGCCACTACGTGCGTCTCCTCCTGCGCCTCATCTTCCGCCGCCCTCCCCTCCCAGCAGGCCGGACCTCATCTCGCCGGCGCGGTCACCCTCCCCAATTGCCAATTTCCCCCTCCCCCTACCACCACCAGATGCGCCGGCCCGCGCTGCGTTCAACGTCGCCAGCGTTCAATCCCACCAGAGATCTGAGGTCGAAAATCAAGTCAGCCCCCAACCCGGCGCGTCGCCGCGGGCTACCCCGACGGAGCTCCACCTGATGGTAACTCATTTCCTAGCATACGCCTTCTCGGTTTGTTATGTAGTAATAATACCTGCCGCTGTACTTGTGAACCCTTGCCTGTTGTCTTAAGACGGCAATGATGCTGCATGCTGAAACCCTGAATATTTATGTCAGTCTTGTGTTGATTTCTCTTCTCTGGTTGCTGTGCAGGTCAAAGTTCCCGGATCGGCATGGCACATATTTGTTCATGACAGACTGACGGTCCCGGGCGATGGCTGCAAATCGACACAGGTCAGTTTCGTCGTGCTTGACGCAATCAGGCAACACAGCCATGACTTTGTCCTATGATATTCAATTCTTGGCCTTCAATTCCCCACGGAGACCAGCAGCAATGCTGAATAATCATCTCTTACACCTCTTGGTTTTGTGTCACTTACCTTTCCTATCATTTATATCCGGCGAACAGATTATAAAACGCGTGCGTGCTTATGTGACAAGCCACATCAGGAATTCCAAAACTTGGGCCCTGTTTTAGCTTTCTACCTCGTGTATTTGTACCCTCCAAGCAAACAGTCCCAAGCATATCTCCTTACTTTGCTCTTCACAAGCATATGCAGAACAAGGCCTAATAGGCATATGGGCATGACTCTTCTCCCCGTTTTTGTCCTCCTGTTATTGGTTTACCTGGCAACAAGCTCCGTGATGGTGGACAGGTTAGTGTGTTGGTTCTGTCCTTGGTCTGAAAAAAAAATCCACGCAGAGAGCAATAGGAATGCTGAATAATCAAACTCATGCGACATGTCGTCCTGTGTCATCTGTCAACCTGAAAATTCAATGCAAGGCGTACATGTTTTTCTATGCATTTCCAGCAAGTGGCAGGAGTTTGTAGCGACTTACACACACACACACACACACCTTGGAAAATTGGAGTGCAAAATTCCTGTATAGCACCAACCTGCTAGTCATTATCATTTGTCTCTGACTTACTGCAACAGCTATCTACAACTAGTGGATCTATAATTATCTTGGGCAAGCCGGGTACTCCACACATGCAGAACACATGCAGAATTGCAAACCGAGCCAAATAGAAGGCACCAAAAAGTCCAACCAATGTTTCTACTTTCTAGTTTTTACCTCTTGGGGCAAACAATCCAAACCATCTTCATACATACTACCCCCTTCCTTTGGTCGTCCCAAGCCAAGAAGGCCTAATGGACATGATATACGTCCCAGTTTTTATCCTCATGTTCTTGATTTGCTTCTGCAAATCCGATGATCGCCTAACACCCACAAAACCACTCGACATGCTCATCTCAGAAGGTGGCATCTTTGCTCTTGGCTTCTTCTCCCCGAAGAACTCAAGTGCAAACTCATATATCGGCATATGGTACAACAACATCCCGAAGCGAACATACGTGTGGGTCGCAAACCGCGACAGCCCAATCCCCAGCAGTTCCTCTGGTATGTTTGTTCTGACCAAAAGCTCTGATCTTGTCTTGTTAAACTCCAATGGAAGCACTCTTTGGACAACCACAAACAACATCACCACTGAAGCCGCCGGAACTGCTGCTATACTGCTGGACTCCGGGAACTTGGTCATCAGGTTGCCAAATGGCACAGATATATGGCAGAGTTTCCATCACCCAACCGACACCATTCTCCCGAATATGAGTTTACCGCTTGGCAACAACAACAACCTCTCCATGCACCTCATCGCCTGGAGGGCCCCTGATGACCCATCTACGAGTGACTACTCCTTGGGTGGTGACTCGAGCCTCCAGATCCTCGTTTGGAATAGGACGAGGCCGTACTGGCGCAGAGCTGCGTTAGACGGTGTATTGGTCTCCGCCATGTATCAGAGGAAATCAGGTCCCATCATGTTCCAAACAACTTTCAACAGAGAAGGTGAGTTCTACTTCACGTACAGTGTCTCTGACGGCTCACCAAGAACACGCATGATTCTGCACTACACGGGCATGGTAAAATTCCTGGCGTGGAACAGCAACTCATTATCTTGGGATGTTTTCTTTGAGCGGCCCGGTTCTAGCTGTGACCGCTATGCCTCGTGCGGCCCGTTCGGTTACTGTGATGCCACACAGACGGTTGCAACATGCAATTGCCTCGATGGATTTGAACCTGATGGTCTTTCCCTAGGATGTCAGAGAAAGAAGGAGATGCATTGTGGTCAAGGAGATAGGTTCATTACCTTGCTTAACATGAAGACGCCCGACAAGTTCTTGTTCATCAAGAATAGAAGCTTCGACCAATGCACAGAAGAATGCAGCCGCAACTGCTCATGCACCGCATATGCTTACGCTAACCTGAGTAGTCTCGATATGACTGTAGACCAGTCGAGGTGCTTAGTTTGGATGGGGGAGCTTGTTGACACGGAGAAGCGTGGTGATGGTCATGGGGAGAATCTGTACCTCCGGATTCCCAGCTTATCTGGTATTTGCTCATTTCCCACCTTATTGCTTATACTGTGTGATAGATTGCCTATTAACTTAGGATTTTGTGTGGCTAATAAAATTATGCCAGTAATGGCTAGTACAATTAAAGCATGTGGCAGTTACAGTTACGTTCAATTGAAACATTCTTCCTCATTTGTGCTATCATGTTACAGTGTGAAGACACATAACGAACATTACTATTGGATGATCATAGGACTTAGAGTAACATATTTTGTTCTTGCATACGTATGTTCACTACTACCAGCTGTGCTCTTCCTACCTTGCATGAAAATCAGTCATCTTTTCAGATTCTACTTCTCTATAATCCTGTCATTTGGCATAGTCTTCATCATGTTTTTCAATTTTACAATTTCACCTGGTAAACACATACATGCTCCGCCTCTATGCTAGCGTGTTTGGTGACTGCCGGCAGTTTACACTGGATACAATTTGTACCTTACTCATTGTTTTGTGAGAAGATACAATATCTCATGCGGTATATATCTATATACGTTTTTGCTCTCTCTTTTACCTCCCTCACCTTTCCATGTAAACTAATAGTTGGCCTGGTTATACACAGTGCTTCAATCTACCTTTTGTATAGTAAGCATTCTATCTGTTGTCTTTTGCAGTCAGGAAGAAGACTGGTGCTCTGAAGGTTGCACTCCCAGTCATGGCAAGTCTACTGATACTTGTGTGCATTTGTCTTGTCTGGATACGCAATTCAAGAGGTTGAATAAGATTCGATTATGTATCCAAGTGCATGTCATGTTAATGCATTAGTGCTTATCATAGCTGATATTAGTTCCTGACAGGCAAGCACCAAACCAAGGGACCCATGAATTTTGCAATGCTAGAACAACCAGAAAATTCTGATGGACTGTACGATGAGAATTCAAAATTCTTGTGGATCAGCTTCAAAGACATTGTCCCTGCTACAGATGGTTTCTCTGACTCCAATGTGCTTGGAAGAGGAGGCTTTGGCATAGTATACAAGGTAACATAAATGTCACTTTGACGATTACAGTAGTGAAAGGCGTTCTTTCATTGGTAATATGAATTATGTAACCACGTAGGGTACACTGGAAGGTGGCTAGGAAGTTGCTGTTAAAAGGCTTACCAAGTGTTCTGATCAAGGAATGGAGCATTTTAGAAATGAAGTAGTTCTTATTGCAAAACTGCAGCACAGAAACTTAGTTAGACTTCTTGGTTACTGCATCCATGGAGCCGAGAAGCTTCTTATTTACGAATACTTACCCAACAAAAGCTTAGACTACTTCCTATTTGGTATGTCCTAATCATGTATATTGATTCTTATGTTGAGCGAATGAGCATGCTTGATTTTAAGATTAACATGATGGCTTCACATGCTTCGTTGTTGGCATACAGATGATGCTAAAAGATCTATGCTTGATTGGCCAGCAAGGTTTAGCATAATCAAAGGGGTAGCTAGAGGACTTATGTACCTCCACCATGATTCTAGAATGACAATAATTCACAGAGATCTCAAAGCAAGCAACATATTGTTGGATGTGGAGATGAGACCCAAAGTATCAGATTTTGGCATAGCAAGGATCTTTGGTGACAGCCAGCAACAAGCAAACACTAGGCATGTTGTCGGAACATAGTGAGTATTAATTCCTGCACTAGACTAAACATGCTTAAATAACTATTTATGTGCTTCAACTAATTAATTCTTGTGCACTTGCTTGTGAAACTATTCAAACAGCGGTTACATGTCGCCCGAATATGCAATGGAAGGCATTTTTTCGGTCAAGTCCGACACATATAGCTATGGGGTCTTGCTACTGGAGATTGTAAGTGGGTTAAAGATCAACTCTGCTCAACATGTTATAAGGGATTTCCCAAACCTTATGGATTATGTAAGTGCTACCAAATGCTTTGAATTCGGCCTGCTCAAGTACAACATAGCGAACGTAGATACTAACTTATATCCTTGACCATGTTTCAGGCATGGAACTTACTGAAAGAAGGAAACCCAAGGAATTTCCTAGACACAGTGCTTCTCAAGAGCTGCTTGCTGCATCAAGTGTCGCTGTGCATCCACATCGCATTATCGTGCGTTCAGGGCAGCCCAAGTGCCAGGCCACTCATGTCGCTAGTCGTGTCTATGCTGGAAAACGAGGCCATGCCACCCACGATACCAAGGCAGCCTTTGTATTTCGTTGGAAGGAGACATGAAGCGGAAGAAGAGAGGGAGGACTCTGTTAACAGCGTGAGCTTGACGACTCTAGCAGGACGCTAGCAGATCGAGCAGAGGCAAACGGTGTCATTGGGCTCACGCAGATATCAGTTAGCTGGCTGATGTTTTTATATTCCATATGTCTTGTACTTGTGGCCCCTTCGCTTGTCGTCGCTTTGAACGTTATGTGTGCAACAATTCTGTTGCAGCTACTCTGATTACGAGTTGTGTGTGTAATAATTCCGTTGCAGCTACTCAGATTGCAATCAAGTGCTGTATAACGATGTTTGGTCCGGCTGTTGCCTCTTCTTAATAAACTTGGGGCAGGGAGGGAACCCCTCTCTTTTCAAAAAATAAAATAAATAGGTGTCAGCTATAATGGAGCATCATGATGGTCTCCGAATTGCAAATGCAAAGGGAGATCTTTTGCTACATTTCGCTCAGCCAGTAACGCAACAGAGTATGACATCTCTCCCGGCCATCTTCATCCTCAAAAACCACATATCCAACATATCTTTTTCACAGTCCTTCAGGAGAGAAATGGGCAGCATATCCTCTCTCTTATGGTATACTGTATCTCTTCTATAACCCCCCTATCTCTTCTACAACTTATGCTGAAAAAAATCTCTTCTAGAAATACATCACTTCACTGTCAAAAAGATCCACTCAAAACAAAAACAAAAACACTCCAAGGATAAACGAGTTGAGTAGGGATAGCCATCTAAAATATTTAATTTAGTTTCATAAAATTATCCATCCAATGGTTGTTAATAAATATACTTAATAACCTCTTAATTTTACTTCGTGCTTCCTAATTAATAAATCTTCAATCATATTTTTTGACAAAAATCACACAAAACTTTATTCATTTGAGATAACAATTACATCGTTTACGAGGATGGGTACAATTTCATTCCATGGCTCCTCACGCATAGAGCAGCAGGAGATGTGTTGAGTTACTTGAGTAATTCAGCTTCGCATCAATATGTTATCTCCACTAGTAGTTACAGTAGTAAACTGCCACACAGACATGCACGAACATGCAACTTGCTTTAGTTTAAGTACTTAATTTAACAAAATTGAAGGATGGGTGGTGGCTAGGGAGGTGGGAGGCGTTGGGCTGAAGGATGAGCAGCAAAGACAAAAAGAAAGAAAATCAAACAAACAAATAAACACGAGAGAGGTGAGCTTGTTTTGGGATGAGATGTCGTTGATGTCATACTTATATGTGACATAGTTATGTCACATCTAGATGAGCCCTACACACTTCTAGAAAGAAAAAAAAACTAAGAAGAAACGTGATGTCGTTGTGCATAAGCACAACAAACTTGGGCAGCCCGGCCCATATCATTCTCCAACAACCCATTGCCAGAAACGCGGGAATTGCTCAGTCAAGGTGGACTTTACGAACCGATGTCTGAATTGCAACTTGAGCATGACAGAGAAACAGCTAGAGGCCGTGGTCGCTCCGCCGCGGAAGACAAAGTGACAAACGGTGCCGTTGGGCTCACACACATATAAGGTCAGTTGTGAGCTATAATGGGGCATCATGGTCTCCGAATTGCAAATGCAAAGGGAGATCTTTAGCGTATGTGGCCCGGTAACTTCATCATAACCATATTGGCAGGTATGCCCCCCCCCTCCCTCGCGTCGCCCTCCCGAGGGCGACTCGGGGGCGACCAGCCTCTCCCGCCGCCTCCCCCTCCCCTTCTATCCCTTCCCTCGCCGCCACCGGAGACGGGCGCCGGGTCCCCCGCGCGGCCGCCGATGAGGGTGGCGGTGAGGCCCTCGGTGCAACGCCGCTCGGTCTTGGACCTAGGGTTTGAGGCGGCGGCCTCTGATGGTGTGGGCGGTGTCGCCCTGGCGGCGGGCGGTGTGCTCCGGTGCTGTGGGCCGCTTCCCCTAGGCCGCGTGGGCGGCGAGCTGGCGGTGGATGCGAGCGTCGCGTGGTGAGCTCCCAGCGGCTTCTCCTCTCCAGATCTGAAGACGACGCCTTCGTGGTGTGGCCTCCTCCTCGTCAGTCCGGCCGGATCCGGTTGCTGGCTGTGCGGATGTGGGGATGGGTGCTCTGGATTGGAGTAATTTCTTAGCCGGCTGCGGCGGCCACGACGTCGGCGGCGCTCCGAGCGCTGTTTCCTTCTTGAAGGCGACTTCGAGGTCCAGCTTCCCCCCCCCCTCGTCCTTCCCCTGTACCCGGGTGAAAACCCACAACCTTAGTTGGGCGGCGGCGGTGCCACGGCTCCGTCACCTTCTTGAAGGCGCCGCTTTGGGTCAGCGGGGAGGTGGGTCAGCTGCAGCGCGTTTTGGGCGTTCTGATGGCGACGGTTCTTTCTTCAGTGGTGACTCTTCGCCGTGGCGGCCGACTCCCTCTTCAAGATGACGTGCCCTCCTCGCCACATGCTCCGGTCTGTCCGGCGGGTCGACGCCCTCGGCCTCGGCGAGAGGGGATAGTGGTCCCCTCTACGGCGACTTGGACGCGTCGGTGGATTAGGGATGGTGTCCTTGGCGAGGTCTGGCTCTCATGGTGACTGCGGTGCTCAAATCTTTGCCGCGTCTTCCTGGGGCGCTCCCGTTCAGTGGCTAGTGTCTTCGGCGTGCTTCTTGCTGTGGGCTGCGGCTTGTGTCTTTGACGGCTTGTTTGGTGTGGTGATCATGCTCGATGCCTCTCTCTTCCTGCTTGCTCTAGAGGGAGCAAGTCCCACTTCGCCGTCGTTGTGTCGTTGGCGAGTTCATTTCCTGTGGCCCGAACCCATCAAGCTCCCTGTTAGGTCCCAAGTTGTAGCCTTTCTTCTTTAGCCGTAGCTGTTTAGCCTTCCTTCAGCATCATGTATCTGCTGCTTTGGGGTTGCATCCCTGATTCCTTTTCTTTTTCTGTTGTTTGTTGTACTTTGATGTAATCCTGGCCGGTTGATGGCTTTGTTAATTCAAAGCCGGGCGAGGTTCGAGCCTTTTGTCGGGCTCGGCCTGTGCCTTTCCTCTAAAATAACCATGTTGGCAACTATAGCACGAGCAACATGGTAAATGTACCATGTGCAGTTGGGTAACTACAAAATTATCATAGTGCATGTTAGACCTCGTCTATTGAATCTGGTGACAATAATTGACATCCACCTCATCCTCAGGTTTGTCATGAAACTCATCCTGCAGAAAGTCTCCTCATCCAGCATCTGCCGCCAGCAAAAAAACTAGTTTTAAAAAAGTCGAAGCGGTGACTGGACCGGTCAAATCTCCGTTCTCCGGTCACAAGTCTGATTGTTGGTTTACCTAGTTGAAACACGGTTCACAGTTATACAAGACTGGATCTAAGTCAGTAAATTAGCATACACGGTATATATAAACGATTGGATTACATGTATGAAACTATATCTCAGTTAGTCAGCATAAATAAGTACACTCAGATAGCTAGATTGTCTTCAGTCCAACCAACAACCCCAAGTGGATGAGTTGGCTAGTAGGCTGAAGGTTAACCAAGCCACCCGAGTTGAATTATAAAAATCTCCACGGGGTAAAAAAAAAATAGCATGATGTTTACCTAATTTGACAAGAATGGATAGAGGAGAGTTAGCTACCGGAACAAGCCTTGGTGGCCAGCGGCCAGGGTTCGAATCCCACACGCCTCACTAATTTGTATTTATTAATTAAAAATCCCCAGTCAATTAAAGATTTTAGGCCGACCGGTCTATGTAATGTTATTTACAAGATTATCTCCAAGTGTCTTGTTAACAGGCTTCACCCACTCCTAAATGGTATGATTTCCCCTACCCAAGTGTGTTTATTCCGGGCAGGTTAATTTCTGATAATGCCCTCATTGCCGTTGAATGTATGCATTCACTGAGTAGGCAAGATGCGCAGGGGGAGTTCTGAGCGTAAAAGGTGGATCTCGCTAAAGCTTATGACCGTGTGGATTGTCATTTCTTGAAAAGCATGCTTGAGGCCTTGGGTTTGCACCACTTTGGATTAAATGGATTATGACCTGTGTCACTTCGGTGAAATTTGTGGTGCGCTTGAATGGGAAGCTGTTGGAGGCTTTTTCCCCTTCCCGCGGTCTGAGGCGCCCGCGCGGGGGGGGGGGGGGGGGGGTCCCTTGTTCTCGTACTTGTTTCTATTTGTGGCTGAGGCACTCTCCCTATTGCTTAAGAATGCTTGTGTTTCAGGAGCCCTTCAGGATTTTTGTATGAACAGGCAGGCCCAGGTATTACTCACTTGTTGTGCGCTGATGATAGTCTCCTATTTTTTCAAAGGGTCCATGGATCAAGCTTTGATAATTAAAAAATATTTTGGGATATATGAGATGGGGACTGGACAGGTTTTAAGTCCTGATAAGTGCTCGATAATGTTTGGAAAAAAGTGTAGCTTGGAGGATCAAGTGTCCACCTTGGTAATTTTAAAAATTACGGCTGATGGATTTGAGGATAAATATCTTGGATTACCAGTGCCAGAAGGTAGAATGAAGGCGGATAAATTTTAGTCGACCAAAGATAAGGCGTTGAAAAGGCTATCAGATTGGATTGAAAAATATGCCTCATGTGGAGCGAAGGAAGATTTGATCAAGTCGGTTATTCAGGCACTACCGGTGTATGCTATGAGTATTTTCAATTTTTCTGCTTCACTATGTGAGGAGTTATCATAGCTTATCCGGAATTTTTGGTGGGGAGATGAGGAGAACAGAAGGAAAACACATTGGTTGGCTTGGGACAAAATGACTAGGCCGAAAGGTAAGGGTGGTATGGGGTTCCGCGATCTAAGGATACTAGATGATACCCTGCACATTGTTGCGGGAATATTTTGCAACATATTTCAATATGATTCGTTGTATGAAACATGAATATTTGAAGTAATAATATAAAAGGCTAAAACTGAAAATACATATAATTTATTATGTTTGATCACTGTATAGTTGTAAATGTTTATTAAATATAAATAGAATAATAGAATGAAAATTATCATGTATGTTTTGCATGTTGAGATGAGTCTTTTCCATGCATGTTTCATGATGAAGTGGCATGCTTGCATGTTGAGAGACATATGGTAGTGGGGGCGGGCCATTTCTCATGCATGTTGTGCGACGATGTGGCATGCCTGCATGTTGAGAGAAATCGTTAGTGGGGGCTAGCTATTTAGATATAGAAGATTTAACCAAGCTCTTCTGGCTAAACAAGCATGACGCTTGTTGATTTACCCTGACTCATTGTAGGAGATATGCCCTAGAGGCAATAATAAATGTTATTGATTATCTCCCTGTTCATAATTATGTTTATGTTCCATGCTATAACTGCAATGATTCTCGAGTCTGCAAATAAAACGAGGCTTGGAGGGAAACTCATGTGCACGTGTGGGATAATAAACGGTAAAAAGTATTCCTAGTCAAGCCTCTATGACTGGCTCAAGTATTGCATGATGATCCTGTTTTCCTGATCATGGGCATGACTATGCCGGCAATTTTGAGGGCACAATTGTTGGTAGAACACTTGTGTTGAATCGACCCGAATTGATGTTATGCTATGAGATACATTCGTCATTAGTTAATGGTTAATAACACAGAGATGGTTAATGTTTGCATGATTCCTTAGACCATGAGAGTATCGAGTTTCTTCATGCTTGCTTCATGAACTTTGGGGTTTGTTAAACGTCATCCGTAAATGGGTGGCTATTACGGCGGCTTACGGGTTCATGGAAAAGTATGTCAAGTAACTTGATAGCTCAAGATTGGGATTTGCTCCTCCGACGATGGAGAGATATCTCTGGGCCCTCTCGGTGTTACGGTATCCATCATCGTCTGGCCAGACACTTTGTGATTTGATCACGGGGATGCCGGAACACGGGAACGAGAAAAGAGAACAATACCGGTAACGAGGTAACTGGCATAGTGGACAAGTTGTTGATCCACGGGGATGCCTACATGTCTCACCTCGGGTATTTGTAACATATCGCGAAGCAACAGGAATAGCACACGGCAACTGGAGGTTCACTCGAATATTCATTCGTGTGGGTATAGGGGTCAATATGGGTGTCCACGGCTCCGATGTTGATCATTGATCGGAAGGGGTTCCGGGTCATGTCTATGCTTCACCGAACCTATAGGGTCACACGCTTAAGGGTCATCTATCTGCTGAATACTAGACGGGGAGTCTGAGAGAAAATCACCGAAAAAGTTTCGGGCGAAACGGAAACGTTCCGGAGAGGATATCGGAATAGTTCCGGTGAAACTGAAAAGTTGTTTCAGGGTATTCCATAAAGTCAAATTGGTTTCGGCACATGCCTGGAAATTATTGGAAGGTACCAGAATTGTTCCGGTAACTTCTGAGATTTTTCAGAGACAAAAACCGGAAATGTTCCGGACTGCCGGAACCGCTTTAGTTGCTTTTCACAGATGAAAATCACTAAAACCGAAAAGTTGTTTCGGAGTGCACCATAAAGTCAAAATGGTTTCGGCACATGCCTGATAATTCTTGGAGGGTGCCAGAATCGTTCTGGAAATTTTCTGGAATTTTCCGGGATGAAAACCGGAAATGTTCCGGAGCTGCCGGAACCGCTTCAGATGCTTTTCGCAGATGAAAATCACTAAACCGGAATTGTTCCGGCTCGCGTTGAAAATTATTTTGGTGGGTACTGGAAATGTTCTAAGCCCACATGAATATTTTCAGTTCGATCAGACGCTGAAAAATGTCGTCGTGAATAGTGAAAGTGCTTTTTGGGATATTTATGGAAAAGTCACCTTTTGGGATATTTTCCCAAAAGGTTTCTAGAAGGCTTGGGGGCCAAGCAACCCTACCCCTTGGATTTCCTATAAATAGAGGTGGAGGGGCTGCCTCCACACTCCCTCCTTCTCACATACAAATGCCATGACATTTCTGGCTTCTCTCTCCCTCCCAGCGAAATAGTTTCGTAGAGCCGAAAGGCTGTCTGGGTTCCGGTGGGAACTAGTTCTGGACGGCGAAGCCCTGCCGGATAGATGACACCGTATGTGTGCAACTTTGTAGAGAGATCGTAGTTTCGGTCTTAGTTTGAGAGTGCCTCCCGAAAGGCTGTCCGAGTGACTGTCCGAGTTTCGATGGTCCTCCCGAAGGGCTGTCCGTGACACCGTCCGAGGGACTGTCCGACCGCCTCCCGGAGGGCTGTCCGGGGGCGGATGAGGGTATACATCCTCGCGGTTGGGAGGTTGTAAATCCTAGCTGCGGGGATCTGCACCGCCTATCGTCATCGACTCTACTTCCGCTGCGCTACGAGTCGGTAACGAAACAGATCAAACCTTGTATGCAGTCTCCATAGTGATCCTGGGCTGGTACGTAGGTCGGAATTTTTTTGTTTTCTGCTGCGTTACCCTACACTCGTTGTGTGCCAACTTGTTGAAGACAAAGTATTACCCCCAGGGACAAGTTCTTGACATTGTTTTTCCAAAGTCTACGTCCGTGACTTGGCAAGGTATTATGCACGAACTAGAGTTGCTTAAAAAGGGGGTCATTTGGAGGGTGGTTGATGGTTCTAATATTAACATTTGGAGAGATAATTGGCTGCCCAGGAGTTCCGACATAAATTTTTCAGAGAAACAACATTATACAAGACTGAAATGGGTGTCTGAATTGTTCATGAGTGGATCAAAAAATTGGGATGAGAATTTGATTAGGCACCTTTTCTATCATCATGATGCGGAGGAGATTCTGAAGATGCGAGTCTAGTCTACAGGGGAGGGAGATTTTATTGCGTGGCACTATGAAGAGAATGATATTTTCTCAGTTAAAAGTGCGTATAATTTGGCGCTCAATCTTAAGGAGAGTAAGGAGGATTTGGGGGCAGACTAGCGGTACACCAAACACGGGTAGGAGACTTTGGGATATTATTTGAAAGGCCAATGTCCCCCAGAAGATAAGGATTTTCGCTTGGCGCACCGCAACAAATTAGTTTGGCGGTTCAGGTTGATAGAGTTAAACACCACCAGTCTCTTTCAGGTATGTGCTCTATTTGTGATGTGGAAGATGAAAGTACTTTTCATTCTCTCGTGACTTGTCCTAAGGCTCGTGCGCTACGTACGGCTTTGAGGGGATTTTGGAACCTTCATGGGGAAGAGGCTTTAAT
This sequence comes from Elymus sibiricus, assembly GCA_039707655.1. Lineage (NCBI taxonomy): Eukaryota > Viridiplantae > Streptophyta > Magnoliopsida > Poales > Poaceae > Elymus > Elymus sibiricus. The sequence continues at coordinate 471,579,784 of CM077666.1, forward strand.
GTTCACAGGGCTAGATTGGTTTCTTGTTTTGTTGGATCAAGTGAGCTTGCAGCAGCGCGAGCAAATTTTATTTCTCTTCTGGAGAGCATGGCATTTGAGAAATGACTTAATTTTCGGCAAAGGTAAGGAATCAGTTATGGCATCCGCAAGTTTTGTGGGTAATTATTGGTCGTCATTCACGTCCGGAAATTATAATGTTGTGGTGGTTTCTAACGACAAAGGGAAAGGAAAAGTGGATGGGTTTAAAAGTGCAACTGGTCCGGTTGACCTTGTGGGGTGGCAGCCTCCCCCTATTGATTACATCAAGATCAATGTTGATGCCAGTTTTATGGACACGTTAGGCGCAACTAGCGTGGGGGTTGTAGCTAGGAATTCCTCCGGTGAAGTCATTCTCTCATCATGGGATTTTATAGGGCGATGCTCCTGTGTGAATGAAGCCGAGTCTTTATATTGGTATAACTCTTCACATGTCTATTATTTTAAAGACTGATTGTGTGTTTGTGGCTTCCATCTTTGCAAATGAAAATCTTGACAGGTCCCGCTTATTGATCTGAAAAAGGAGGCCTTGTCTATTTCAAGGATGCTTTGGAATTTTAATTTTTTTAAAATTAATCACCTCGCCAACGGGGTGGCGCACGAAATTGTGAAGCATAGTTTTGATACTAGATCAGATGGCATTGTTTGTAATAGTTATCCGCCCTGCGTGGCGTATGCTGTAACGAATGATTGTAATAACATTTTAAAGTAATTTATGTATGCGTTGTTTTAAAAAAATTAAAAATAGGAGAAAAAACAGGAGGCATGTGGGGAGGTGTGACTGGTAAACTGGCGCTCACGCCCCACTCGCTATGGCCAGCCCAGCAACGCAGGCTTCCCTGACTCGCTCGCTCGGGAGATGCTCGGTTAACCGGATGACCGTTGACTTTTCATAACAACATGAATTTGAAAAATGATAAATATGAAGAAAGTTCACAAAATTTAAAAAAACCACGAATTTGGAAAAAGATTTGCGAATTTGAAAACAAAATCATAAATTTGAAAAAAGTTCACAACATTTGAACAAAAATCACAAATTTGAATTTTTTTCATCAATTGGAGAAAAGTTCATGAATTTGAAAAAGTACGCACATCTTAGAAAAGAAAAGAGAAGAAATAAAATAAAATAAAAAAAAACCCCCAAAAAACAGAACAAAACCCGGTCCGATAAACCAGAAACAAATAAAATCAACTAGAGGCTTCTAAAAGCTTCCAAAAACCGGGACGAACTTCTGCGAAACATGCCTTAACCCATTATGACCGAAGGGTGCGTGCTGCGTATGGTTAAGGGGCTGTTTGGTTCTTGCCCACGACCACCTGACCAAATCAGGGGCAGCCAAAATATTGGCACTGGTTTTGCGCACCCGTGATCCGCCCATGATTTGGCGTCAGAATAGCTAGAAAGAGCCGTGGTGGGCTGGGCGTGCCAAAAAGTTAGAAGGCATCCAATCAGAAATCCATCCCACAGTCAACGCCAATATTTTGACATGGCAGGCGATGGCTGCAATCCAAACAGCCCCTAAGCCTTTAACCGGCACAGAGTTTTGGTATTCCTGGTGTGGCATGTCACGTTAGCACCAGTTTTGTATCCGGTTGGCCATACAAAGTCCAGCCTTGATTGACAGGAAAGGCAAGTGTGTACACAAGACCGCGAGGTCCCCGTTGTGTATTGAAGATCAAGAAACTAGAAATATCTCACAGGCTACATCCGGGGCTGTGTTGCCTGACTGAATCAAGCACAGAGAAACTCAGCCGTCACCTGTCCCGATTTGCAGCCATGGCCGGGCGTCGGTCACTGTCCACATGAAGAAAATCTGTGCCATGTGGATCCGGGGACTTGGACTTGCACGGCAACCAGTCAAATTTACTGCCAAAATATTCAGATTTCAGCATCCAGCATCCTTGCCGTTCTATGAGAACCAGCAGGGATTCACAAGTACAGCCACAGTCAGTCAACAAGCAAGGGTTCACAACTAGAGTACAACAAAACGTAAAGGGTATGCTAGGGAATGAGTTACCATCAGGTGGAGCTCCGTCGAGGCAGCTGGCGGCGACGCGCTGGGGCGGGGGCTGACTTGGTTTTCGACCTTAGATCTGTGGTGGGACGAACGCCGGCGACGTTGGATGCGGTGCGGGAAGTTGCAGCTGGAGGCGACAGGGGAAGGGGGAAATTGGGGAGGATGGACGCAGTGGCGCGATGAGGTGCCGGTCGCTTGCTACGGCCGCCGGCCGGCCTCCTGGGAGGGGAGGGGAGGGGAGGACGGCGGAAGATGAGGCGCGGGAGGAGACGCACGTTAGTGGCGGTGGCATGATTGGCGGTACAGCGATGGCGGCGCCGATAGCAGTGAGGAGAGCGGCGGCGAGTTCGACGAGGTCCAAGTGTGGTTGCCGCGTTCTCCCAACGACGACGGGAAGACGGCCGTCCGAGGAAGCAAAATTAAGCGTCCTCTACTCTGATCCAAATCGCAAAGGCCTGCGCGCCGTCGACGCCGTGCGTGCAGATGCCGCTGCGTCCAGCGCTGCACTTCTCCTCCTACCTCGTACATTTGTACCCTCCAAGCAAACAGTCTGAAGCATCTTCATAGTTCATACTTCATAGTATATCTCCTTACTTTCCTCTTCACAAGCATATGCAGAAGGCCTAATGAGCATCACTCTGCTCCCTGTTTTCGTCCTCCTGTTACTGATTTGTTTCTGCAACTCCGAGGATCGCCTAACACCTGCAAAGCCACTCTCCATCAGCGACAGGCTCATCTCAAATGGTGGCATCTTTGCTCTTGGCTTCTTCTCCCTGAAAAACTCAACTGCAAACTCATATGTTGGCATATGGTACCACAACATCCCCGAGCGAACATATGTGTGGGTCGCAAACCGCGACAGCCCAATTGCTGGCAGCTCCTCTGGTAAGTTTGTTCTGACCAACAGCTCTGATCTTGTCTTGTTAGACTCCAAAGGAAGCACTCTTTGGACAACCACGAACAACATCACAACTGAAGCCACCGGAGCTGCTGGCCTGCTGCTATACTGCTGGACTCTGGGAACTTGGTCATCAGGTTGCCGAATGGCACAGATATATGGCAGAGCTTCCATCACCCAACCGACACCATTCTCCCAAATATGAGTTTACAGCTGAGCAACAACAACAACCTCTCCACGCACCTCGTTGCCTGGAGGGCCCCTGATGACCCATCTACGAGTGACTACTCCTTGGGTGGTGACTCGAGCCTCCAGATCCTCGTTTGGAATAGGACGAGGCCATACTGGCGCAGGGCTGCAATGGACGGTGTATTGGTCTTCGCCATGTATCAGAGCAAATCAGGTCCCATCATGTCCCAAACAATTGTCAACAGAGGTGGTGAGTTCTACTTGACGTACACCGTCTCTGATGGCTCAGCAAGCATGCGCATGATTCTGCACTACACGGGCATGGTGAAACTCCTGGCGTGGAACAGCAACTCATTATCTTGGGATGTTTTCTTTGAGCGCCCTGGTTCCAGCTGTGATCGCTACGCCTCATGCGGCCCATTCGGCTATTGTGATGCCACACAGGCGGTTGCAACGTGCAAGTGCCTCGATGGATTTGAATCTGATGGCCTTGACTTTTCCCTAGGATGCCAGAGAAACAAGGAGATGCGTTGTGGTCAAGGAGATAGTTTCATTACCTTGCTTAACATGAAGACGCCTGACAAGTTCTTGTACATCAGGAATAGAAGCTTTGACCAATGCGCAGAAGAATGCAGCCGCAACTGCTCATGCACCGCATATGCTTATGCTAACCTGAGTAATCTCGGTGTGACTGTAGACCAGTCGAGGTGCTTAGTTTGGATGGGGGAGCTTGTTGACACAGAGAAGCGTGGTGATGGTCTTGGGGAGAATTTGTACCCAGGGCCGTCTCCAGGAATTCGGGGCCCTGGGTCGAAATGAAAAATGGAGCCCTAAATTCTAAAAGGATCATATAACTATAGCATACTCTTGCATAACTATATAACTTCAAATATGTGTATAGTATCTATAAATAAATCAAATATAAATGCTAAAAGAGTAGATGTGGTATTAACGTCATAAAAGACCTAATGTTCTACGAAAAAAACATCATATATATTCTTATGGAAGTAATGATTCAAATAATATATGAGTTCTAAGATTAGCAAGATAAGAAATTAGGAAAAACCTAAACCTTGAAATTTGAATCAGCAACTATTGTGTATGACCAGCTATCTACATAAATAGTTTTACAAATCTATCTGAACTCTCGGGGCATAAAGCAATGTATTAATTATTAATCTATCTAAAATACAATGGCTAATGCTGTAATTTACTAATTACGAAACAGCGCTACTGTTGTAATGCTCATTGCCAATAATGGCTAGAAAACAACCTAAAAGACTAGATTTAAATATATCATATGAAAGATCCGCTTATCTAAATTAAACAAAGAACCGAGGAACAAGAGATTATACAAATCTGATTTTAAGAAAATCTTCTTACCGGTCAGACGGCAGCGAGTAGACAATACACCCTGATCGACGTTGGCGGAGGCGATTGTGGATGGTGCGTGCATGCGCCTGCGACTTCTCTATCGGCGGCAACGCAAATAGGAAGCTGCGTTTTTAGCGATCGGGATTCAAAGAGGAAATGAAACCAGCGATCGGGATTGGTAAAAAAAAGAAAGCTAGCGCCTTAGAGATCGGGTGGAAGGTATGGATCAAGTAAGTACAGGCCGTTTGGCTGGGAACCTGCGCCTCTTTCCCTAACTAAACCCGAACATATACCTATTAGCTACTGATTTGGGGGCCCCAAATTAGTGCGGGGCCCTGGGCGGTCGCCCACTTTGGCCCCCCTTGTCAACGGGCCTGTTTGTACCTCCGGATTCCCAGCTCATCTGGTATTTGCTCATTGCCCACCTTGTTGCTTATACTCTGTGTTGGATTGCCTACTAAGTACTAACATAAGATTATGTATGTGGCTAATAAAAGTAGACCACTAAGTTTACTAAGGTGGCTACTATACAATTAAAGCATGTGGTAGTTACAGTTATTTTCAGTTCAGACTTTCTTCCGCATTTCTGTTCTCCTGTTACAGTGTGAGGTCGCATAACGAAATTTACCGTTGGATGAAGATCATAGGACTGAGAATAATATATTTTGTTCTTGCATATATTATCAGTCAAACTAATACCCTGGTCTGTTCACTACTACCAGCTGTGTTCTTCCTACCTTGCATCAAAAGCAGTCATGTTTTTCAGATTCTACTTCTCTATAATCCTATCATTTGGCATCGCGCGCCTTCATCAGTGTTTCTTAATTTTGTTAATTTTACCATTTCACCTGTAAACATTTACATGCTCGTGAGCCTTTTTCTGCGTGTTTGGTGACAGCAGGCAATTTTGCACTAGATACAACTTGCCTCCCAGCACTTACTTGTACGTTACTCCATGTTTTGTGAGAAGATACAATATCACATGCAGTATATATCTATATATGTTTTTTTTTAAAGATATACTGTATATGTTTTTGCTCTGTCTCTTTTGTTCCCCTTTCTCTTCAATCTACCCTTGTAAAGTAAGTATAATATCTGTTGTCTTTTGCAGTCAGTAAGAAGACTGGTGCACTGAAGATTGCACTCCCAGTCATGGCAAGTCTACTGATACTTGTGTGCATTTGTCTTGTCTGGATACGCAAGTCGAGAGGTTGAACAAGATTTGATTATATATCCAAGTTAATGCCATGTTAATGCATTAGTGATTAACATACTGGTATTAATCCCTGGCAGGGAAGGACCAAACCAAGGCACCCATGAATTATGCGGTGCCAGAACAACTGGGCAATTCTGATGTATTATACGATCAAAATTCAGAATTTCTGTGGATTAGCTTCAATGACATCATCCCTGCTACAGATGGTTTCTCTGACTCCAATGTGCTTGGAAAAGGAGGCTTTGGCATAGTATACAAGGTAACATGAATTTCAGTTGGACAATTCTAGTAGTGAAAGGCATTCTTTCATTAATCTGAGTTATGCAACCACGTAGGGCACACTGGAAGGTGGCAAGGAAGTTGCTGTTAAAAGGCTTACCAAGTGTTCTGATCAAGGAATGGAGCATTTTAGAAACGAAGTAGTTCTTATTGCAAAACTGCAGCACAGAAACTTAGTTAGACTTCTTGGTTACTGCATCCATGGAGCTGAGAAGCTTCTTATTTACGAATACTTATACCCAACAAAAGCTTAGACTACTTCCTATTTGGTATGTCCTAATCATGTATAATGATTCTTGCGTTGAGCAAAGGAGCATGCCTGATTTTGAGACTAATATGGCTTCACATGATTTGGCCAACAAGGTTTAGCATAATCAAAGGGATAGCTAGAGGACTTGTGTACCTCCACCATGATTCGAGAATGACGATAATTCACAGAGATCTCAAAGCAAGCAACATCTTGTTGGATGTGGAGATGAGACCCAAAATATCAGATTTTGGCATGGCAAGGATCTTTGGTGACAACCAGCAACAAGCAGATACTAGACATGTTGTTGGAACATAGTGAGTAGTAACTCCTGCACTAGACTAACCATGTTTAAATAAACTATTTATGTGCTTCAACTAATTATATCTGTGTGCACTTCCTTCTGAAACTATTCAAACAGCGGTTACATGTCGCCCGAATATGCGATGGAAGGCATTTTCTCTGTCAAGTCCGACACATACAGCTATGGGGTCTTGCTACTGGAGATTGTTAGTGGGTTGAAGGTCAACTCACCTCCCCATCTTATGAGGGACTTCCCAAACCTCGTAGATTACGTAAGTGCTAACAAACCAAATGCTTCAAATTTGGCCAACTCAAGTACAGTACAGCAAATATATTTACTCATTGTCCTCGACCATGTTTCAGGCATGGAACTTACTGGAAGAAGGAAAATCAGGGGATTTCATGGACACGGTGCTTCTGAAGAGTTGTTCACTGCATCAAGTGTCATTGTGCATCCACATAGCATTATTGTGTGTTCAGGATAGCCTGGGTGCCAGGCCACTCATGTCGCTAGTCGTGTCTATGCTGGACAACGAGGCCATGCCACTCACGACTCCAAAGCAACCTCTGTATTTCATTGGAAGGCGACATGAAGCGGAAGAAGTGACGGAAGACTCTGTTAACAGTGCGGGCCTGACGACGCTAGTAGGACGCTAGATACCTAGCATCAGCTATGCTTCTCTGCAATGTGGTGACCTGAGTGCCCTGGAACATCAAAGGAAGCAGATTACCATTGACTGCCAAGTGGGTTTCAGTAACCAGCTGCAGGTGGTGCTCCAACGGTCGGTTTAAAATTACTGGTGTGCTAGCTTTGATTCTTTGAATGCTAAACTTGTTAGGTGCTCAAATGCAACTGAAGCTGAACTGTCAGCTTGTTTAGAAGGACTCATCAGGTTTGGTGCTTCAGTGGCACAGGCACTCAGCCTTGCTGGAAACTGATCGCTCTGCTGATGTCCAAGCCATTCTCTTGCACGCTGAAAATCCCTCAGAAAAAGGTCAAAAGGGAGGGAAAGGAGGTTGCGCATTCGTTAGCGCAGCCGTGTAGTAATCTGAATATATACCGTATGAAAAATATTTCACGATGAATCTAATGGTATTGATTTGGTATTGTAAATGTTGATATTTTTTCTGTAAACTTGGCCAATGTTTACAACGTTTGGCTTTGAAGAAAAAGCTTGCGTGCAACTATAATTTGGCAAGGAGGGTGTAGAGAAGAGTTTTTTTTTTTTTTTTTTGCAGGGTGAGTAGAGAAGAGTTGAGTAGGGGGGTCATGCATGATTGTGCTCCATCCTACGTGTCGGAACTAATTGTGTGTGAGATTGTAATAAGCTGATAACGTTCTTACCTGAGTGGTCTAAATCCCCCGTTCAGATTGAAGATATCCACGCCTTCGGCTTATGTACTGTGTGCAGATTGTAGTAGATTTTATTTTTTTGAAATTGCAAATTTCAGTTTTTCTGTAGGGAAAATTGCAAAGTAGCAATGCAACTGCATAATGCAGCAATTTCAAAAAACAAAAAACTCAGCTCGAAGCAGAGAAGGGCAGGCCTTGGGCCCAGATGGGAGCCCATCGAGCTCGAGCGGAGTGACACAAGTCGCTCAGCCCATGGGGGATTCGGTCGCTTCGAGTCAGTCGAGCGCCGCTAAGGCTACTAGTATGTATGCACGTGCAATGCACGTTTTAACATTATGGGGTGATTTTTGGTAGGAAAAAGCATAGACTTGCTGATAGATTCGAAGCAAAAAAATTCTTGATTTATAGATGCAGAAATAAATTATTATAAAGATAGTCCGAATTAATATATGCAATCCCCACAATTTTGTTAACAAAGAATCCCTCAAAAAATGTTAATAAAGAAAAGAATAAAAAATGGAATTTAATTTTACTTTATGTTTCTCACTCGAAACAACTTTTTTGGGCTCAACTCGTTGCCAACCTCAAGCTGCAACATGTCTGGCCCTAGAGATATCAGTATGGGCCACATCTCTTGAGAAGTATCAGGCGTTCATTCTAGAACATGGTGGATGCAACAACCATGCACTGTTCACTGCGAATCCCACTACTTTCAGCCGTTGGATTTAGGACATAAATGGTTAGGATTGATGGCCAGCTCCTATTCAAAACTCATACACTATATAGTATTATAAATATAAATATCTCGCTTATAGCGAGACCTATCATACCCTCGCCTGAAGATTTCCCCCTTTGCGTTTTAACTGATCCAGCCTAATTCTTCTCCTCCCTGTACCGCTCGTGCGCCATCGCTTGGTCGACTCGCTCGGTGTTGATGGTTCGATCCGGTTTCCTTCCATTTTTTCTTTTTTCTTTAAGTTTCCTTTGTTTTCTCAAGTTTTTTTTTTGTTATTTCTGTTTTATTTGCCTTTCAACGGTTTTCATACTTTCTTTCTCGGTTTTCACAGGGTTTTATCTTTTCTTTTCTTTTTTCTATGATTTCTTTGGTTTCTTTTCTCGATTTTTACTGCTTTTCTTCTCCTTTCTCTTTGTTTTTCTTCGGTATACTTTGATTTTTTTTTCTCTCTTGGTTTTCTCTGGTTTTTTTAGGTTGTTATATTATTTTTTTTTTGTTTTTTCTTTCGTTTCTCTTTTTGTTTCTTTCATGCTTTTTATCAGTTTTTCTTTTCTTTCCCATTTTCCTTTTTTTTGTTTTTCTTCGTTTCTTTATCGGTTTTCACCATTTTCCATTCTTTTTGCAGTTGTTCTTCGGTTTTCATTTTTGATTCCTTTTTTCTTTGGTTTCTATTGTTTCTTTTTTGATTTTCATTCTACTTTTTTCGTATACATCAAGATTTTTTTTTCTAATACACGTTTATCATATTTTAAAATATAGTATTAACATTTTTTAATACATGGTTAACATTTTTTCTATACACATTTTTAACATTTCAAATGCTTGATTAACATTTTTCAAATAAATGATTAATATTTTTGAAATAATGATTAACATTTTTTGAATACATGGTCAGCATTTTTTCTATACATATTTTGACATTTTCAAATGCTTGATTAATTTTTTTGAAATACAAGATTCTTTTTAATACATGGTCAGCATTTTTTCTATACACATTTAACATTTTTCAAATTCTTAATTAAAAAATTCAAATATTTGTTTAACATTTTTTCATATGCTTGATTAATTTTTTTTCTAAATACATGATCGACATTTTTTAGACACATTGTATATTTTTTGTATACATGAGAAACATTTTCTTCATACACGTTTAACATTTTTCAAATGCTTGGTTAGTATTTTTTGAATACATGGTCAACATTTTCTCTATACACATTTTTAAAAAAATTCAAATGCTTGATTTACATTTTTCAAATACAAGATTAACATTTTTTAATACATGGTCAACATTTTCTTCTATACACATTTGAAAATTGTCAAATGCTTGATTAACATTTTTCAAATACAAGTTTGACATTTTTTAATACGTGGTCATATTTTTTCTACACATTTAACATTTTTAAAATGCTTGATTACCATTTTCAAATACTTGTTTAACATCCTTTCAAATGCTTGATTAATATTTTTTAAATACATGGTCAACTTTTTTCACACATATTGTATACATTTTTTGTATACATGAGAAACATTTTCTTTATACACATTTAACTTTTTTCAAATGCTTGGTTAATATTTTTTTAAAATGTTTTATGTGAAGTGTTTTTTGTAATATATTTATTTATAACATTTGGAAGTATAAACGAAAGTAAAAAAATAGAAAAAAGAAAAATAAAAAATGTGAAAAAACAAAAAAACGAGGTCGTGGCCTCTCGCACGCCTGGGCCGGCCCATTTAGGGAGGCGCCTAACGCTAGAGCACGCTAGGTCTCGCTAATAAGCGAGACATAGCGCTGCGTGTCGCGCACTCGATCCCCACACATCCTGCCCCCGCTGGCCACTGATTATGTCGCTGCCGGCGATGGCTAAGCGTGCTAATCACGCCCCCGCCGCCTTATCATCGCAGCCTTCCCAGGAGAATCAGTCTGGCACTTCATCGCGCCGTCGTGGCCATCCTCAGCTGATTTCCCTTGCCCCTCTCCGCGCACCGTCGCTAGCAACGATGGGCCGCCGACATTCCTTCCGTAACTTCGTAAGCCGAGTGAAGCCCAACTAATCGCTTGCGTTGGTGTGCCACACGCCCCTACGCCGTCCGTGTCGGGCCGCCACCGTCACCCTGAGCTAGTACCTCGCCGGAGCTCCACCTGACGGTAACCCATATTCCCTTTCCTATGTGCTTCGGTAAGACTACTACTTGTACAATTGTACTTTTTAGCCCACGCTTTCGTATGCCAAGAGCAAGTTTGCCCGATGTAGAAAACATGTGGTCGGGCGCGACCCCATGTTCCAGAAGCATGCCGTCGATGACCACATAACCGGCCGGGCGCGACCCCATGATCCGGCCTGGATGCAAGACGATGCTCATATCCTCTCCGGGCTCTACAACTGCGTCAACACCGAGGTCTTCGGGCTCATCCACTAGGGTGGCGCCACCGCTGCCGCCGTCTGGGGGAGGCCATCTGCACACTCTTCCTCGAGAACGCCAAGCACCAGAGTTCCATCTCATCGAGCAGGGCTCGTCGTCCATCATCTCATTCTTCGCGCAGCTCAAGGACTGTGCCGACCGCCTCGCCGAGCTTGGCGCCCCCGTCAGCGACCGCGACCAGGTCCTGAACATGTTTCACGGTCTTCACCCCCGGTTCCGCTACGCCATCCCGATCTTGACAATGCAGACACCATCTCGGCGTTCCTGCGTTTTCACGCCTTCCTGCTGCTCGAGGAGAGCCATCTCTCCATCGACACCAACACCGAGACCGCCCTGCCCGCTGCCCGCGTTCCCAACACCAGCAACGGCTCGGGCGGTGGTCAAGGGAGCGGTCACAACTCACAACCACAACGGCGGTGGCGGCGGAGGCCGCTACAAAGTGGAAAAAAACAGTCGTTCCTGTGTGTCCTAACAATACGTTCGCTAGCTTCCCCCGAGCCTCGCCCGCTATGCTCACGCCACGCGCCAGCCCGAGCCTGGGCCGAAACTGGCCATTGCAGAAGCCCTCCAAGGGACACCACTTGATTAGGTGCTCCTTCGAATGGCTCTCTGAATGTACCTAAGAAACTAGGGCTCTTGCGACTCACTGGTGATCATGATATACAATGATGTTCTAGCCGATCTCACAAGCGCCAACTCTCTTTCTAATGGATGGTGGGTGCACAGGCGAGCAAAGGTATCAAGATGGAGATGAGGACGAGGATTACTGATTGATGGCAGTGGCACGCGGTGCACATGGGTTGTCCCCTGTCCGTTGAATGTCCCAATTCCAAAGGCGCCAAAACACCCATTCGACAGCGAAGGTCTAGCTAGCCCATCCCTGTCAGGAACCTACCTCACTGAAGAAATCAACACCTTTCTCTGTTTTCTCTCAAGAATCCCTTCGACACCCCTCGCTTCGCTCATAACATCTGCTACCAGTCATGGGCTCATGGCTACCCCTACCTCTATATAACACCACGAAATTCGTTAGCTAAGGTCAACCCACACACTCTTCCACCTCTCACTCTCAGTATGGCACAAGTTGATTCTGAGATCAAAGGGAGCTCCACTAATGAGTCCGAGGGTAACACCGAAGCTCTCATAGCTACACTTCCCACAAGGGAAGGATGGTCCACGCCGCTCACCCTCTACAACAACTGCTGGCTGAGATCACACATGCTGAGAAAATTCATGCTCGTGAGAGACAATTTCAAGCCCCGGCGCGACGACATCATCCTCGCCACCCACCCCAAGAGCGGCACCACCTGGCTCAAGGCCCTCGCCTTCACCATCTTCAGCCGCTCCCGCTACGACTTCACCATCTCCAGCCGCTCCCGCTGCGACTTCACCGACACAAAAACATTCTAACTACAATGTGGGAAAAAACTTTCAGATTTTTTAGTCCAACATAAATATACGAAATGAGATTTTTTTAATAAAAAAATGTTACTTTTAATATTTATGATATACGAAAAATTCCGAAAGTTTTTTCCCACATTCTAGTAACAATGTTTTGGTGTGCTGCCAAATTTGAAGTTCATATGTTGTTCTATATGGGAGAAACAAAAAAGACAAACGTACTTGCACGAATCGCGATGCAAAAATGAGTGGCTAGATAAAGGGGTGTCCTGAAGCCTATGCTCTACAAGATGTTTACTGACCACCCGCTGCTCACAAGCAACCCACAGTGGGTCGTGCCCTTCATCGGAGCCGCGGGTGGAGACCTCGACTTCCTCGAGACGCTCCCTTCGCCAAGGCTGCTCGCCACCCACCTGCCTCTCTCACTGCTCCCACCCACCATCTCCACCGTCGGCTGCAGGGTCGTCTACCTCTGCCGCGAGCCCAAAGACGCCTTCGTGTCAAGGTGGCACTTCGACAACAAGATGGGCAAAGGGGCTCCGATCACCCTGGACGATGCCTTCAGCATGTTCTGCGAAGGGGTCTCCCCATTCGGGCCCTTCTGGGATCATTATCTCGAGTACGGGAAAGAAAGCTTGGCGAGGCCACAAGAGGTGATGTTTCTCACGTATGAAGAGAGCGTGTCGGATCCGCTCACGATTGTTAGGAAGCTCGCAAGCTTCCTCGACGTGCCCTTCACCCAAGAGGAGGAGCAGAGTGGGGTCGTCGATCAGGTTGTGAGCTTCTGCAGCTTCGAATCACTTCGCAACCTGGACGTCAACAAAACAGGTGGTACCGAGCGTGCAGCAGGTAATATTTTGATCGAGCACTCTTCACTGTTTAGGAAAGGGAAGGTCGGGGACTGGGCGAACCATATGAGCCACGAAATGGGAGAAAAAATGGATCACCTCGTGGATGACAAGTTCAAAGGATCTGGTCTAGAGTTCTGAGATGCATTCTTGTGCTGCATAATACTGATGTACTCCCTCCGTTCCTAAATATAAGACCTTTTAGAGATTTCACTATAGACTACATACGGAGCAAAATGAGTGAATCTACACTCTAAAGGAGGTCTATATACATCCGTATGTAGTTCATAATGGAATCTCTAAAAGGTCTTATATTTATGAACGAAGGGAGTATTATGAAGTATGTGCACCGTAATAAAATTAAATAATCATGTTTGTGGTGACCTATCCATTGTGAAAAGTTAGTTGCGGTAATGATCCGTTTGCTGTTTGTCCTTATAAAGAGCAATATACTAGTATTAAAAAAATTGCAAAAATATTAATATCAGGATGTTACCAATTGCACGCAGCCTCTACTACAATACAATATCACGACCTAGTTGAGACAGTGAGGATACACACAACCAAAAAGAAACAAAAAAAAAGGAAGAGAAAAGAAAGAAAGCCCATACTCCAACTGCTTGGAGAAATTCAGTAGCAATTGTTAGAATTAGTGGGCTTCGCCCATGTGAATATTCAACCTATTCCAAATTACTCATATAAAGTATGCTGGAGTACCCGCCTTCTCGGAGTTTCCGCGGGCGAGAGTGCTCTTCGCGCCGTCCATTCTGTGCGTGAACAGTGCTGACTTCAGCCTGGCGCGTGCATCCGTTCGATCGCGGCGCCAGCCACGCACCGTGTGTTTATCCCGCGGGGGTGCGCGCCACGCACGGTGCGCCCGGGGCCACCTCGCTGCGGTGGGTTTATGTCACGCCTGCATGTGTGCTCTTGCGTGCTGCGTCACGCACGACGGGCGAGCCTGGTCAGGCTATTAGCGTTGCTCACCCCCGGTCGGGCTGCGCCGCATGTGCAACCCGGGCACGCGCGTTCGCCCTGCTCGGGGTTTGAGCGTTTCCTCCTGGGAGCCTCCGGGCGATCGAGTGCTCTCCATGCCGTTGGAACTCATCATGCCGCTTTGAAGTTGTCGGCGTGTGCTGTGTCACTGTGTGTGTTGTGCCTCGCTATGTAGCTGTCCTAGACGGTTGGTGTTGTTGCGGAGGTCAATCATTGTGGTGTAAAGCTCCGGGCAATCTTCGGGGTCTCCAATTAAGTTGTGGAGATTGCCCCGAGCAATTTGTACGGGTTCGGTGACCGTCCCCAAGGGTCGTCATTTGTACGGGTTCGGTAACCGCCCTTAAGGGTCTCTTAGTGGAGTCACGTCACCTTGCATTGTGCATGGGCATGAGAAGAATACGGTGGCCCAAGTGGCATTTCGGGAAGCATTGTGCCTGCACACCGCTCTAACGGAAATTGGCATCCGCAAGGGTGTGAATTTCGGGATATATTGTCGTCTCCGCGTGCCCCGGTTATCTCTTACCCGAACCCTTTACTTATGCACTTACTTTGTGATAGTCTTCACGCTTGAAGTTATACATCTTGTTATCACTTAGTTGTTTATCTTGCTTAGCATAATTTGTTGGTGCACTTTGTTGAGCCTAGTGTATTTAGGTTTTGTGCTTGGTAAATTAAACACTAGTTATTCCGCATTTACTCAAGGCTAAACCGTAATTGTTTTAAAACGCCTATTCACCCTATCTAGGCGACATCCACGTCCTTTCAATTACGATAATGATGATACACGCACATGTGCAGAACAGAGCCGGCTCCACTCCCTCACAACTTCTGTTATTTTTCCGTGACGACAGCCCACCCAACAGCCTAACCTGTCAACCCTCGTACTCCCCTTCACCTGGGACTTCACGGTCGTGTCTTCCCCATCTCCGGGTCATTCCCGTCCAAGGCCTCGCCGTCGTCCACCGTCTTGGTGCACTCAGCGCGGCGATGTCAACGTGGTCAACAAACGTCAGTCATCGAAAGAGGACTGTACGTGAAGAGGCTGGCAGTAGGGACGTTATTCATTTGTTCGTTCGTTCGTAGAACCTGTATCAAACTAGACTCTGATGAGGAGCTTAGTGGCCGACTCGTCAACTCCACTTTCTGTATGTATGTATGTAGTTGCTGCTGTTGTACCCACAAGATAATATATATATGATTTACGAGATTCCAGCGCTAGTCTTCATGATGATACTCATTTTCGTCCGTCTGTCTGTTAACAAACATGATTCTTCCTTTTATTTTGAACCAAGTAACTCTATATGTGCACATGTGTTCATCCCTGTTTTATTGAACCAATTTAACCCGTGAGCTGGAACTTCAAATCCATAGATGCTTTTAGCTTGACCAAACTAGTAAATCGGCTAGAAATTTAGATAAAGGCAATTGCATACTTTGTAGACGTCGTTTCGTGTTAAAAAATATGTAGTAATTAATACACTAAAAAACGTGTAGTTCACTAATCGTTGAATTTGCCACTCTTCATTTTTAGATTCCCATCGCCATAATTTTGATGTGTGTAACCAACGCCGGGGCAAAGGAGATTACAGTATCCGACCCACAGCTGGCCATTGGCTATGTCCTCGACGGTGGACTCCTCCCCCTCCTACCACCATAGGGTACTGGCAGTAAAGGAGCCACCGTCGACCCAGATCATTGGCGTATCGACAGAGCTCGGTTCTCTCTTCGTGTTCCTTGTTTGTGGCGGATGCATGTGGTATATTATATCATGATTATTAGCATGTGAAAATAATAATGAGTGGACAGGGGCCTGAGGGTGTCCCGGACTAGGGGGTACTCGGGCCGCCGGCCTATCTCTCATAGGCCGGGCTGGTGGGCCGCCCTCTACTCGTTGATGGAAGGCCGGATTGTGGGCAACCCCGTGTATCAGAAGGAAACCTCCGAAGACTTGGCGTCTCCTTCAAGAAATAGTTGGCGTAACTGGCATGTTTATCCCCTGATGGTAACCGACTATGTGTAACCCTAGGATCCTCTGGTGTCTATATAAACCAGGGGATCTAGTCCATAGAGGGCCTAATATTCATTACCTAGGGTTTAGCCCAACCGATCTCGAGGTAGATCAACTCTGTAATCTTCACACAATCACATCAATACAATCAAGCAGGACGTAGGGTATTACCTCTTCGAGAGGGCCCGAACCTGGGTAAATCGTTGTCTCTACGTTCCCTGTTATCATCGACTCCTTGACCCATAGTTCGGACCCCCTACCCGAGATCTGCCGGTTTTGGTCAGTACAAGAGTTACCCACGGCGGCGCCTACTCCCTGAATTCGAGGATGAGGCCTTCGAGCCCATGCCTCCCAGACGAACTTATGCAAACCAGCCCGATCGCCCCCCTCGAGGACGGGATAGGCCGGCTGCGGAACCCGAACTGCCCCCCGCGCCCCCTCGAGGACGGGATAGGGCGGCCAGGGAAGCCGAGCTCGCACCCGCGCCCCCTCGAGGACGGGATAGGGCGGCTGGGGATGCCGAACACCCACCCACACCTCCTCGCCGAGCAGGCAAAGACCCGGTTCAACCGGACGACCAATACGACCTGCGCCGCGACCTGAACGCCAGAGCGATCCAGTCGAGATCCATTTATGGATCCACAGGACACGCCCCCGCTGGACGGGACAGATACCAGGCTTGGCGCGATAGAAACGACACAGCCCGAGAACAGCACCGTGCCCGGATGACGACCGATCTCCGGCGCGACGTGGCCCGGGCCAGGGGCGCCGCACACCCAATGTGTTTCACTGACGAGGTGATGGAGCATCAGTTCCCCGAGGGGTTTAAACCCGTCAACATAGAATCCTATGATGGGACAACCGACCCAGCCGTGTGGATTGAGGACTTCCTTCTCCACATTCATATGGCTCGAGGAGATGATCTCCACGCTATCAAGTACTTACCACTGAAGCTCAAGGGACCAGCACGGCATTGGCTGAACAGCCTACCAGAAAACTCCATCGGGAGCTGGGAGGAGCTCGAGGATGCATTCCGAGCTAACTTTCAAGGCACCTATGTTCGGCTACCCGACGCCGATGACCTGAACCACGTCATTCAGCAGCCCGAAGAATCAGCCCGGCAATTCTGGAACCGGTTCTTGACTAAGAAGAACCAGATCGTCGACTGTCCGGACGCTGAAGCAATTGCGACATTCAAACACAGTATTCGGGACGAGTGGCTTGCCCGCCAGCTCGGCCAGGACAAGCCGAGAACAATGTCGGCCCTTACCTCCCTAATGACCCGCTTTTGCGCGGGCGAGGATAGCTGGTTAGCTCGTCGAAGCAACCACCCCGAAGACCCTGGCACTTCAGAGATCCGGGACGGGAACGGGAAACCCCGGCGCAATAGGAACAATAAGCGCCGGCACTCAAACAACGGCGGTGAAGCCGATGATACAGCGGTAAACGCCGGATTCAGCAAATCGGGACAGCGGAAAAAACCCTCTAAAGGGAACCGGGATGGCCTGTCTGTGCTGGACAGAATATTGGATAGGCCCTGCCAGATTCATGGCACCCCTGACAAGCCAGCTAACCACACCAACCGTAACTGTTGGGTAATTAAGCAGGCCGGCAAAACCACAGCCGAAGAACAAGGCAAGGGCCCCCGTAGCGAGGACGACGACGAATCTCGCGGGCCGAACAATGGAGGCCAAAAACAGTTCCCTCCAGAGGTTAAAACCGTGAACATGATCTACGTCACGCACATACCAAAGAAGGAGCGGAAACGCGCGCTTTGGTACGTCTACGCCTTAGAGCCGGTAGCCCCAAAATTTAACCCGTGGTTGGCTTGCCCGATCACTTTTGACCGTCGAGACCATTCGACTAGTATACGTCATGGAGGAACGGCGGCTCTGGTATTCGACCCCATCGTGGACGGCTTTCACCTCACTAGAGTCCTTATGGACGGAGGAAGCAGCCTCAATCTGATTTACGCAGATACCGTGAAGAAAATGGGGATTGACCCTTCAAGAATCAAACCCAGCAACACCACCTTTAAAGGTGTAATCCCAGGTGTAGAGGCGCGCTGCTCGGGATCTGTGACTATGGAAGTAGTCTTCGGTTCACCCGATAACTTCCGCGCCGAGGACTTGATCTTCGACATTGTCCCTTTCCGCAGTGGTTATCACGCACTCCTCGGACGGACCGCATTCGCCCTCTTTAACGCCGTCCCGCACTATGCGTACCTAAAGCTCAAGATGCCAGGACCAAGGGGCGTTATTACCATCAACGGTAATACCGAGCGCTCGCTCCGAACAGAGGAACACACTGCGGCTCTAGCCGCCGAAGTCCAAGCCGCCGAAGAGGCGTCGCAAGCCCAGTCCACTGCCAAGACACTGGACGCACACAAGCGCTCCCGAGCTACAGCCTCGGTCCCGGTGCACTCCCATGCTCACCCCAAATAGGGATACGCGCCCCAAAACACGGCCCACCTAGTCGCGAAATACGTACCTCGTGTGCACAATTTCGCGCTCAAAATTCCATGGGCAGTTGTGGGGACACATAAAACAAAGGCCAAGAGCTCGGTTCGACCGACAAATGGCCAACAGATGTCTTCAAATCAAACATCGACGACGGGCACCATCTAGGGCCCGATCAGCGTCAAGCTGATATACCGCGGCGACTTCTCAAAGCCCTTTCCAAGGGCTCGACGCCGAACATTACTACTTCCGCCGAACACACGGTGGACAGCTTCGCTTCCTCGGAAGCCCCTCGAAGAGCAAAGGCGCAGACGTGCAGCAGGGCATAGTAGGGACGTCATACATGAAGGTCCTGTGTAAACCTTTACTCTCAATATATTCTTTCCTTCAAAAGTATCTATTAAAGTTACTTCGGCAATCCGGATTGTACGGTTGGACGTCATACATTCAAAGGAAATAAAGACCACTTTATGGTATACTCGTGCAGTCATTCGCGATTCCTTTCCGCCTTTTTAGCCGAAGTAAACTATTACGATACATCTATTTCAACCGGCTTATAGACCGGGGGCTCGAACATAGATCTTGCCTTAAACTTTGTCCGGGCATTCATTTTTATGTGCTCGGCGTCGCGGATATTGCACTATATGAATCAGTTCCGAATTGTGTCTTTGGTCAATAGTTGGGTCGCCCGGCTCCTGTGTTTACCCTCTTACGTTTCGCACTGTTCGGCTAAGATGGTAAAGGGAGAACCACTGCGATTGTACTTCTGGCTCGCCTGGTTAAGTACCTCAGTGGAGAAAGCCGAAAACTGACTGTCACAATAAGCGCGAACTGGTCGGCGATCCGGCGACTCGTGTCAAACCAAAAAAATCGTTGGAGGTTAGTCCGTGTTACACGAAGGGTTCCCTATTGCAGGAACCATGTGATGATGGTATCTACCGCGGCTCGTCCGAATATCACAAAACACTGGGGGCTCGTTACCGGCCCCCACCGTCAAGGTCCTCTGGCTAAGTGAAAGCACTAAAGCCACATAGTCTGATTGCCTGGTTTTCCGTACATACAACCGCCTCCGGGCACCGAGACGTCGGCTAAGGGTTCACATATTACGAGAAAACACCCCAGGCAGTATCTGCCAGGGGGCTGAAGCCGACGACCGGTAACTTTCAGTTTCAAATCGGCCGTACAGGAGTCAAAATTAAACAGGCACTATATTACTAGCCGACCACTTGCATTACACTAAAGCAAAAGTTTCAAATCCTTGGTTACAAGGAAGCTACATCTACTCATAAATTACGTCTTTCGCACACTGGGCCTCTACTGCCCGAGCACCGTCCATCACGACGGGAAAGTACTGCTCGGGACGCCTATGCTCCTTCCCTGGCGGTGGAGGTCCGATGGCCATCTCGGCTGGCTTTATCTTCGGCCAATGTACCATTGTCTTGCCGAAGGCCATCTGAGCAGCCTCGATGCATGCGGAGCGCTTCCAGGCGTCGACCCTAGCAGGGGCGTCGTACAGCCTCTGCACCAGACCGAAGTAGCTGCTCGGCAACGGCTCCGACGGCCATAGCTTGACGCAAAGGTCCTTCATCACCGGCTCCGCCATCCGATGCAGCTCCATCAACTGCTTCATTTGGTTGTTGAGGAGGGGAGGGTGCTCGGGCGCTTGAAATTGTGCCCAGAAAAGCCTCTGCTCGGCCCAACCCTTCTGGCCGGCGAAGAACCTCGCTGCATCAGCCGTACTCTTCGGGAGGTCCGCAAAGGCGCCTGTGGAACGCCATACCCGCGTGAGCAACGCGAACCTGTTACCTCCAAAGACACTTTGTAACAAGTACGGCTTATCGTCCGCAATCAGCCTGACTTGGCGGAGCTCTTCTTGGTAGTCGTGCGCTTCTGTCCGCGCTTCCTTAGCCACCGCCGCCAATGAGCTCACCTCGGCGGCCTGCTCCTTATTCTTCTGCTCGAGGACCTCACACCTTGTGACGGCATCCCCGAGCTCTTGCTGCAGTTCCAGCACCCTGGCCTCGTGCTTCTCACTTGCGGTTCTCACCGCCGCCAGCTCGGCAGCCGCCTGTTCGGCTGCCGACTTTTGCGCCGCCGCATCCGACTGAGCTGTCCTCAGTGCGGCCTTGAGGCTTTTGACCTCCGCGGCGGCAGCTGCAGTACATTCGGTTATCTCCGTTAGGATACTTCGAACCCTGCTTACAAAACGACGGCTGTCTTCAATATTATAGCTCGGACTTACCTTGCGCCTCGTCGAACCTCTTGTTTACCAGGCTCAGGTCATCTTCGGAGCTTTTCAGCTTCCGATTCAGCTCGGCCAACTCTTCGGCGTTGGCGGCTGCGGCTGAAGATGATGCCTGTTCATTAATTATACACAAGTTAGTATCCGGGATGTTGATTTTCGATCCGCTGACAGGCTTTGCCCAAGCCAGTCAGCGTCTCGGGGGCTACTATGTATGAGGCTATAAATTTACACAAGGGGATTTGTCTAAGGGAAAAGCATTACTTCGCTCACCTTGAAGCCGGTAAGAAGGCCACTAAAACCCTCCTTCAGTCCGTTATCCACGGACCGAATACTTTGCAACACCGCGCCCATAAGTGCACGGTGCTCTTCGGCGATGGAGGAGCTGGTTAGAGCATCCTCCATCTTGTCTGGCCACCCGGTCGACGCCTGCTCTAGGGCAGGCGGGGGTGGCGACGGCGCTTCAGCTCCTTCCTTCTCAAAGTCTGGAGCGCCGGACTCTGGACGCCTTGATGTCTCCGGAGTCGTCCTTGGAGAGAGCTCGGGTCGTCTGAGCTCCTCCTCTTCATTCACCAGAGGGACCCTCCCCTCCTGGTCTTCGGCGACCGAGGTGTTCACCTCTGCCATGACAGTGTCGCCCCCTCCCCCCGCGTGCGGCACGGGAGGGGTCCTCCTTGATAGGACCTCCTCGGCCTCTTCGACGATCGGGGGAGGCGAGGCGCGGGATTCGGTCCCGCTCTCCGCTAGCGCTGCCGCTGGAGAATCCCCCTCTGAGACTCGGTCGGTGGGGAGATCGCGTAGCGGGCTGCAAGATTACGCATAGAAACGCGATCAGTCTCAGAACCCAGTTCGGCTAAGGATGGTTAAGCGGTTACTAGCACGCGTACCTTTGAGCCTGAGGCTTAGCCTTGGGAATCCTCTGAGGAACCTCTTCGGACGCCTCGGAGTCCTCGGCCGAAGCCGAGCTGTCACTAGACAAGGTCACCTTGGCCTTGCGCAGTCTTTTTAGGGCGGGTTGAGGCGGCTCCACCTCGGCGTCCTCGGACGCCGCTCTTTTCCCTGTTTGGGAGGAGTCGTCTTCCTCCCCGTCCTCTCCTTCTCCTCTTGCGCGGAGGGAGCATTGGTGTCCCCGGATCTAGCGCCCGGGGGTCCTCGGGAGCGGAGGCCCTCTCTGGCCTCCCTCTGCTGGTCTTTCTTCTTCTCCTTCTTCTCCGGCGCCTCGTACGGCTCCACGGCCAGCATGGCCGTCAGTAGGGGCGTTCTGGGTCCCTCTGGCAGCGGCGCCGGACTGTCGATCCGCTGGGCCTTCTTCAGCCACTTCTGCGGACGCAAAATAGCAAAGCTGAGTACCTTGTACAAAGGGAACAGTTCGGATATAAAAGTACAAAATTGCTCATACCTCCCGTGGAGGATTTGCGGCGTCAAGTCCGATATCTTCCTCCTCGGCCGACCAGTCCTTCTGCGGCTTGAACAGCGCCCTCCACAGTTGGGCGTGGTAGGTGCGGAAGAAGCTGCGCACGGTCGCCGGGTCTCCGGGTGTGTAGGCCCACATGGGGGAAGCCCTGTCCTGGCAGGGGAGGATTCGGCGGCCGAGCATGATCTGGATTACGTTGACCAGCGCGACGCCCTTCCCTATCATTTTGGCGATCCGGCTCTACAGCAGTGCCACCTCCTTATTCGACCCCCAGTCGAGGCCCTTCTTGGTCCACGAGACCAGCCTTGTAGGGGGCCCGGATCGGAAGGCCGGAATCGCCTCCCAATCTGCACTCCTCGGCTCGGTGATGTAGAACCATTCCTTTTGCCAGATCTTGACGGTCTCGATGAAGGTACCGTCTGGCCACTCCACTCGCGGAAGCTTGCTGATCATCACCCCACCATAGTCCGCCTGCTGGCCAGCTACTATCTTCGGCTTGACGTTGAAGATCTTCAACCACAAACCGAAGTGTGGCCGGACCCGGAGAAAAGCCTTGCAGACGATGATGAAGGCCGAGATGTGGAGGAAGGAGCTCGGCGCGAGGTCGTGGAAATCGAGTCCGTAGAAGAACACGAGGCCCCTGACAAAGGGGTGAAGGGGGAAGCCCAAACCTCGGATAAAGTGGGGCACGAACACCACTCTCTCACCCAGCCGTGGTGTGGGGATGGCCTGGCCCACCTCTGGAGCGCGGTGGGCGACGCTGGCCGGGAGGTAGCCCGCGCTCTTCAAATCCAAGATGGCGCCGTCGGTCACGCTAGAAGCCTCCCACTTGCCCTTGGACCCGGAACTCGCCATTGTTGAATTGGGCGGGTGGATGGAAAGGTTCCTAGGAAGGAGAGCGGATCTGGGCGTTGGAGCTCAAGTGAGGGAAAGCAATGGCGAAGGGGGAATTGGGAGCGTGCGGAAGGAACGAAGGCTGTGCCCCTTTTATGGGCTGTAAAAACCCATCATCCTTTTACTGCGCCGCAGTCCTCGCCATTTCCCCCTGTAACCGTGCCATTATGCGCGCGTGGGGTGAGACGGATTATTGATCATATCCCTTGAAAATAGGACACGATCTCCATATCGATGGGACGTGCCAATAAAAACCACCTCGAACCGCGAATCGAATTTGTCATAAACCAACTCGCGGTCGTGGCGAGGTGTGACCCTTCGGTAAAAGTTGTCAGATGAGAAACACTATTCACACCGAAGCGGCTAGCCTTCGGGGCTAAGTTATTATTATACTTCGTTACCGAGGTACAGCTCGGCTCGTATACGACCGGACAATGCTTGGGAACACAACTCGGAGTACTACAGGCCTGTTACCGGTGTCACGGAGGAAAGTGAACTGGTCCACGAAGCCAATGGTGTTCGGCGTCTACCTCGGCTTCGAAGACTAGTTCGGGGGCTACTGAGGGTGTCCCGGACTAGGGGGTACTCGGGCCGCCGGCCTATCTCTCATAGGCCGGGCTGGTGGGCCGCCCTCTACTCATTGATGGAAGGCCGGATTGTGGGCAACCCCGTGTATCAGAAGGAAACCTCCGAAGACTTGGCGTCTCCTCCAAGAAATAGTTGGCGTAGCTGACATGTTTATCCCCTGATGGTAACCGACTATGTGTAACCCTAGGATCCTCTGGTGTCTATATAAACCAGGGGATCTAGTTCATAGAGGGCCTAATATTCATTACCTAGGGTTTAGCCCAACCGATCTCGAGGTAGATCAACTCTGTAATCTTCACACAATCACATCAATACAATCAAGCAGGACGTAGGGTATTACCTCTTTGAGAGGGCCCGAACCTGGGTAAATCGCTGTCTCTACGTTCCCTGTTATCATCGACTCCTTGACCCATAGTTCGGACCCCCTACCCGAGATCTGCCGGTTTTGGTACCGACAGGGCCCTCCCCCCCCCACACACATTATACTTATTTAATATTTGTTAATGGTGAGCATGAGGATGTTATTGTAGTGCGCAGAGCAGGCCGGAGGTGTAGTAGCAACAGTGTAGAGCAGGCCGGAGGTGCTAAGCGGCAGCGCATCATCACATGGTGTGCACAGCTGAGGGATCCTCGATGGGGGTGTGCGAGGTGGGCCACCGCACGGGGCCCCCAAAAATTAGGGCCGCCCAAATCCTATATACTCCTATATAGGCCGTGTTGCCATGGATCTGAGAAGTGAAAACACGTAACTGTTTGATGTTGCTGGAGAAGAATTGGAAAGGAATGGTCATGGGCCTCGTTGTCGAAGGGGTAAGTTCAATCCAACCAACTGAACTGGTGCGACTCCACCACTTCTGGCCACAACCAGATGTTCTCGAGCCAACAGTCGCAATTGACGCGGTCGTGTGTGACGACGTGGAGCAAAAACCCTAAAGGGACAGCGTGGTCGCACCTGACGGCGGCGCCGGCGCGGGTGCCGTCCAGAATTTGCCGAGGTGCGTCCTAGAGCAGGGAGGTTCAAGATCTTTTATCGTTGTTGCACCGCTGCCCGTTGTTATAGTCCATCACCAAGAAGTAGAAGCAAGGCGGTAGGTCTCCCTTCCCTAACGCTCGCCCATACTCCACCGGAGTTTTTTTAGTCTTATATATACTAACATAACCACATGGCTATTGCTAATTTCCATGTTCTCCTTTCGTGTGACTGGTGATGAAATTCTTTGTGTCACGTTCATTTCCCCCCATCTCATGGCTAAAGTTTGCTCCTAATTAGAGTCCACCGTCTAAAGTTTAACAAACATACATATCATGGCTTTGATAGTGATATTGCACAGCATGCATTGAACAAATAGGTGTGGTCGCTGCCCGAGACACCACCGACCGTAATGAAAATCCAGCTCATTAGCTCATTTCGAGTGGGCGCAAAAATAAAAGACGAGGGAGGCGCCACGCTAAGTGTCTAAAGTTTTAGATCACGAATATTCACGCGAGCGCACACGCTATTGGTGTGCGTCTCCATGCATGTGGCTATACTAGTTTAGAACACCACCTCAGGCCCAAAAAGTCACTTTGGTGGACGGGTGCATTGGAGCCCTATATTTTGAATAGTATTAAAATGGTATTTTTGAAGTTTCAAAAATTCCAAAAATAATTCCACATGTTCATATGGATGTATGTTACATATGTGCAAATTCTAATGATGAGATAAGTAACCATGTGAGTTACACACAAATGACAAAATGGTGATTTAGGAAAGATGAACAGTGCATGTATTATTCACTATTTAGAAATCGCCATTTTGTCATTTTTGTATAGCTCACATGTTTACTTATTTAATCACCAAACTTTACACATGTGTAATATGGATCCATATTGTCGGTGGTAAAACCGACAGACCTCGGGGTAGGGGGTCTCGAGCTGTGGATCTCGGATCGGTGGTAACAGGAACGAAGGAGACAGTATTTACCCAGGTTCGGGCCCTCTCGAAGAGGTAATACCCTACGTCCTGCTTTGATTATATTGATGATGGAGTATAGAGTACAAGCTTGATCTACCTCGAGATCGTAAGGAGAGATCTAATCCTAAGGCTAGGTGAATGGCAATTGTGATTCCGTCCCCTCTACGGGCTAAACCCTCTGGCTTATATACATGCTAGGTAGGGCATCTAGGGTTACATGGTCGGTATCTAGGGACGCATATGAGGCGGCAGGAGATGTCTTGGAATATACGCCAAGTCTTCGGTAGGCGCAATCCTGATCATGTCCAGGCGTGTAGCTTCCGGAGTCCATCTGAAGGAGAGGGAGGGCTTCAGGCCCAGCCGAGGACTATGGGCCGACTAGGTTAGAACCCCCTAGTCCAGGACACCGTCAGTAGCCCCTGAACTGGTCTTCGATGCCGAGGACGATACTTTTAAACTTCGGCTCCAGAGTCTTTGGCTCGACAGGCGAGTTCCAACTTTTTAGCTCGGCCTTGAAGTCTTCGGTCTGGCAGTTTTACTCGGGGTCCGACCCCACTACACGTGGCTTCCGGTCTCTGACCTCGATCAGAGCGCCTTCTGGGGAACCGAGTCGCTTTATGGCAAGACGTCAAAGCGTCGCCCCCCTTTTATTCATAATACATAGCACATGGGTTACGACAAAGCGCATCTTAAGCCCTCTTCGACAATCCCCGCCAGCCTTTCCTTCTCTTCCCAGGTCTAACCCCGAGAGCTTTAAACATTGGCGAGCGACGCGGGATCCTCGAGGCGACCCCATGGCCCCATCAGGCGTGACTAGGGGAGCTAATCCATGACGCGTCTTCAACTGGAGCGCCTAGCCACCCAGGGCTACTTGCCAGATTCAGATCTGGCCTCCAGTCGCCCGGGATTTACTTCCATGAATGGGCAAGCGCACGCCGAGAGCTACCTAGCTCCGCGCGGGAACGAGCGGGTATGCTTGGTTCCTTTCCTTCTTCGCGGCCTGGGATTTCCCATTCATCCCTTTCTTCGGGGATTGCTTGAGTTCTATGGGCTACAACTCCACCACCTCACCCCCAATTCAATTTTACATATCGCGGGGTTTGTTGCCCTTTGTGAAATGTACCTCGGATGCGAGGAACACTTTGGGCTGTGGTGGAGGTATTTTTGCATAATGCCCTGCTCCCCAACCGGGAAGCTATACGAAGTGGGAGCAGCCGAGGTCTGCCGAATTGACAGGACTGACTACCCATCAGGTACCCCTCGAGAGGATGCCAGCATCTGGCCGTCCGAGTGGTTCTATATAGACGACGTTCCGCTGTATGACCCAGTTCGGTCCGGGCTCCCAGCATTCTTCTCGGAACCCCCAAAGAAGCGCTACAGCTGGAGGCCGCGGAGCGTCGCTCAAAAGGACGACGCCGATGTGGTTAGCCTAGCGGCTCAAGTAAAGCTGCTATCCGGCACCGGCCTCACCATCATCGACGTAATGGCCACGGCGATCAACCGAAGAGTCCAACCACTTCGGCAACGCCAGCACCTGTTGTTCATGTATAACGGAACCGAAGATGCCTCCCGATCGATTCAGAAGAGTTTCAATGACCAGATGGCCTTTGGTACCGTACTAGCCGGCATTTACCAGGGCTCAGCGGAGGATTTCGCAACGCGGCAGTTCCGAGACGGGCTGTCTTACTACAACCCTGCCGATATAGTAAGTTTCCCTGGATTTCCTCGTCCATCCGAGTCATTTCATGGTTAATTCTTCTGACCGACTTTTTACTGAATCC
This sequence comes from Elymus sibiricus, assembly GCA_039707655.1. Classification (NCBI taxonomy): domain Eukaryota; kingdom Viridiplantae; phylum Streptophyta; class Magnoliopsida; order Poales; family Poaceae; genus Elymus; species Elymus sibiricus. The sequence goes on from CM077666.1 coordinate 471,607,437, forward strand.
GGACAGAGATGGAGACGCTGGGTCGAGACTTTGAGCAGCCCTGCGCCTGAACCAGAGGCACACCGTCGAGCGAAGGACCCCATCTTCCATGAGGATGAGGAACTGTCCCTCATATATGAAGAAGGGAAGTTTTATCTGGAGAGCCTTGACGGCTCAAGGGTGGCTGCTACTTGTGAGCTGTGTTGGAATTTCCCCGAAGAGGAGGGGGTATAGTAGAGATAAGTATTTCCCTCAGTTATGAAACCAAGGTTATCAATCCAGTAGGAGAATCACGCAACAACTCGTTAGCAGCACCTGCACACAAAATAACAAATCCTCGCACCCAACGCGAACAAGGGGTTGTGAATCCCTTGGCGGTTAATTGCAAGATTAAATTGTATGGTGATAGATAGATAGATTGAACAAAAATACAAAATAAAATAAATAAAGTAAAATTGCAGCAAGGTATTTTTAGGATTTTCAATATATGATAAAGGTAGACCCGGGGGCCATAGTTTTCACTAGAGGCTTCTCTCTTGAAAATAGCATACGGTGGGTGAACAAATTACTGTTGGGCAATTGATAGAAAAACAAATAATCATGACGATATCCAAGGCAATGATCATGTATATAGGCATCACGTCCGAGACAAGTAGACCGGAACGATTCTGCATCTACTACTATTACTCCACACATCGACCGCTATCCAGCATGCATCTAGAGTATTAAGTTCATAAAGAACGGAGTAACGCCTTAAGCAAGATGACAAGTTGTAGACAAAGTAAACTCACACATGAATAAACCCCATCTTTTTACCCTTAATAGCAATGATACATACGTGTCATGTCCCTTTCTGTCACTCGGATTGAGCATCGCAAGATCGAACCCATTACAAAACACCTCTCCCATTGCAAGATAAATCAATCTAGTTGGCCAAACCAAATTAATAGATTGGAGAGAAATACGAAGCTATAACAATCATGCATAAAAGAGTTCAGAGAAAACTCAAATAATATTCATGGATAATCTGATCATAAACTAACAATTCATCAGATCCCAACAAACACACCGCAAAAAGTGATTACATCGGATAGAACTCCAAGAACATCGAGGAGAACATTGTATTGCAGATCAAAAAGAGAGAAGAAGCCATCTAGCTACTAACTATGGACCCGAAGGTCTGTGGTAAACTACTCACGCATCATCGGAAGGACAACAAGGTTGATGGAGAGCCCCTCCGTGATCGAATCCCCCTCCGGCAGAGTGCCGGAAAAGGCCTCCAGATGGGATCTCTCGAGAACAGGAACTTGCGGCAGCGGAAAAAGTATTTCGTGGACTCCCCTGTTGGTTTCCCGATTTTAGAGTATTTATAGAGGTGGAATTAGGTCAAACAGAGCAGAGGTGGGCTCACGAGGCACCAGGGCGCGCCACCCCCCTAGGGCGCACCCTGGTGGCTCGTGGCCACCTCCTCTGTCTTCTGGCCCTCTCCCGAAGCTTCTAGTGTCTCTCATGTCCAGAAAAAAATCTCCAAAAAGTTTCGTGGCATTTGGACTTCGTTTGGTACTGATATTCTGAAAAACTAAAAACAGGCAAAAAACAGCAACTGGCACTAGGCACTAAGTTAATAGGTTAGTCCCAAAAAATGATATATAATTGCTTGTAAATATATATAAAACATCCAAGATTGATACTATAATAGCATGGAACAATCAAAAAATTTAGATACGTTGGAGACGTATCAAGCATCCCCAAGCTTAATTCCTGCTCGTCCTCGAGTAGGTAAATGATAAAAACAGATTTTTTGATGTGGATTGCTACCTATCATATTCATCATATACTCTTTTCTTTTGTAACATGGACATTTGGACTTGAATGATTCAAAGCAATAGTCTATAATTTGATATGAAGACATAAATACTCAAGCATACTAACAAGCAACCATGCCTTTCAAAATATCAACGCTAAAGAAAGTTATCCCTAGCCCATTATGCTCAATCATTGATTAGTGCTCTCTAGTTGGTGCTTTGTAAGAGAAGATGGAGACTCAAAAAAAAAATTGTATAAAAGTAAATAGATAGGCCCTTCGCAGAGGGAAGCAGAGATTTGCAGAGGTGTCAGAGCTCAAGGCTTAAATTAGAGAGATAAAATTATTTTGAGAGGCATGCTTTTCCTGTCAACGAAAACGACCGAGATTCCCAATATCTTCCATGCTAGACACATTATAGGCGGTTCCCAAACAGAAAATAAAGTTTATTTCCTTTCCACCATTCTTTCACAATCCATGGCTAGCCGTATCCACGGGTGCCCTCCATACCAACACTTTCCAAGGAATTTATTATTATCATCATATTAAATTTTTTCATTTCGGGACTGGGCATCCCTATTACCTGCCACTCTCTCGTGCAATGACAAGTGAATAAACACTCATCGTGAGAATAACACACCTAGCATGGAAAATATTGGCCACCCCCTGCTTCTTCATGAGCGATACGGGCACACAAAACGGAAAATTATTTTGAAAATTTAGAGTTGGCACATCCAAATTTACTTGGAACGGCATGGAAATACCGCATATAGGTAGGTATGGTGGACTCATTTGGCACAACTTTGGGTTTAAGGAGTTGGATGCACAAGCAGTATTCCTGCTTAGTACAAATGAAGGCTAGCAAATAGATTGAGAAGCGACCAACCAAAAAGCGAAAACGGTCATAAACATGCATTGATCATAACTAACACCAAATAATGCACCATAAGTAGGATATAATTTCGTTGCATAACTATTGACTTTATGTGCATGCATAGGGAATCACAAACCTTAACACCAATATTCTTACTAAATCACAATTACTCACTAACATGACTCACATATTATCATCTCCATATCGCAAAACTATTGCAAGGAATCAAACTTATCATATCCAATGATCTTTCATAAATTTTTTTATTATATCCCTTTTGAATATTCATCACTTTGGGACCAAATTCATATCTTGTGCAAATTACCATTACTATTATCAACTCTCAAAAAGATATAAGTGAAGCATGAGAGTGCAAATATTTCTTAAAAATTTAATCTTATCAACTCTCAAAATAATATAAGTGAAGCATGGGAGTTCAAATATTTCTTCAAAATATAGCCACCGCCGTGCTCAAAAAGATTTAAGCGAAGCACTAGAGCAACTGCTTAGCTCAAAAGATTTAAGTGAAGCACATAGAGTATTCTAACAAATCATGATAAACGTGTGGCTCTCTCAAATAGGTGTGTCCAGCAAAGATGATTGTGACAAACTAAAAATAAAACAAAGTAAAGACTCATATAATAGACGACGCTCCAAGTAAAACACATATCATATGATGAATAAAAATATAGCTCCAAGTAAAATTACCGATAGTTGGTAGAAGAAAGAGGGGATACCTTCCGGGGCATCCCCGAGCTTAGGCGCTTGAGTCTTCCTTGAATATTACCTTGGGGTGACTTGGGCATCCCCAAGCTTAGGCTCTTGCCACTCCTTATTCCTTCATCTATCGTGATCTCACCCAAAACTTGAAAACTTCAATCACACGAAACTCAACAAAACCTTCGTGAGATCCGTTAGTATACAAAATAAATCTTTAACTTTAAGTACTGTAGTAAATTGATTCATATTTAATATTGGCATAATGCTACTGTACTCCAACTTCTCCATGACTCATACCCCCCTATACGATCCATAGATTCATCAAAATAAGCAAACTATGCAACAAAAACAGAATCTGTCTAAAACAGAACAGTCTGTAAAGATCTATTTAAAATCTATACTTCTGTAACTCCAAAAATTCTGAAAATTAAGGACAAGGTGGGAAATTCATATACCAATACTGTGTAAAAATTTCAGAGTTTTCTGACGCTCCAGTACAGAATTAAAATTCCAGCACTGGACGCAAAACTTTCTATTTTCCAAACAGCATCAATTATACTATCTTCCAAATCATCCCAAAGGCATTACTTGGCACAAACACTAATTAAAACATAAAAACACAATCCTAACAGTAGCATAATTGTGTAAACACAAGAAAACAGAAAAACATAACTATTGGGTTATCTGCCAACAAGCTCTTTCTTTATAGCCATTAAGATAGGCTTGAGATTTCAATGATGCTCTCATGAAAGATAATAATAGAAAGACAAAGAGAGCATCATGAAGCATATGAAAAACACACTTAAGTCTAACATAATTCCTATGCATAGGCATTTTATAGGAGAACAAATTATCAAGACAAGCAATCTCTAGCATATGCAAATAGGAAGAATGAAGCATGAATAATTTCAACATCACGAGAGGCAATTTAGTAACATGAAGATTTCTATAACCATATTTTCCTCTCTCATAATAATTACATGTAGGATCATAATCAAACTCAACAATATAGCTATCATAAACAGTATTCTCTCTATGATCCATATGCATAAAAGTTTTATAATCTTCCAAAATAGCGGGATTATCATCAACTAAAGTCATGACCTCTCCAAACCCACTTTCATCAAAAAATTCATAAGATTGAATACTCTCCAAAGTAGTGGGATCATTATTACCTAAAGTTGACGCTCTTCCAAACCCACTTTTAATAGTATTGCAAATTTTATTATTAATAACATATTCATCATGAGGCTTAAAGAAATTATCAAGATCATAAGAAGCATCATCACCCCAATCATGATCATTGCAATAAGTGGTGGTCATGACAAAATTATCATCCCCAAGCTTGTAGCTTTGCATATCATTAGCACACTTGAGACTAATAGAATTTATAATAAAATCATTGCAATCATGCTTTTCATTCAAGGAGCTATCAAGTATTTGTGCTATAGCAATAATTTCATTTTTAACATAAGGAACTATAGCAAGTTCATCTCTATAAGCATCATTAATATTGGCATGATGGCCATAAGAATAGCAAGCATCACATTCATCAAGAGGGGATATTTCAATCGAATCAACGGAATCACAATTGTCTATGGATTCATGCATATCATTATTCTCTTCCAAAGCAGCAGACATTCTCCCAATGAATTCACTAACATAGGCATTAGGAGCATAGTTTTCATAGCAATATTTAAGTATGTCAAATTTTCAGATTTGTAGAGAGTAATATCATACTTTTCAATTAAAGAAGCAACTTCATAAGCACCCTTAAAAGCAACAAATTCTTCAATTTGTTCGATATCATAGTAACTATAAACACCCTTGGCATAAGAAGATAAGATTTCATTATCATTAAACTCACATAGGTAGGGAAGGTGTTTTTTAGGGTTCTTAGAGCAACAAGTAAAATCATAAATTTCACATAGATTCCAAGCATAGCATAGCAAACAATTTATTTGATTCCATAAGAGTCTCCCTTTTTGAGACAAACGGTGACGCACAAAATGAGCATGCTCATCTAATGATTTTCCCTCAACTAAACTAGTTGGGGTTTCGGCACGAGCACAAATGGATCGAAGATGATCCAAGTAGAAAACCTTAAGGTGATCCATAGTATCTTAAATTTTTGTTTTACTTTTTGTTTCTTGAGTGTTTGACATGAAGGCAATAAAAGCAAGCAAGCAAACTAGCAAATAAAATATTTTTGTGTTTTTGTAAAAAAAAATTAGAAGTGGGGGAGATGAAAACGAGAGGCAAAGGCAAATAAAATAAATGCAAGGAGATGAAAGTTTATGCATAGGTACTTGATAGATGTTGATGATGTCTCCCCGGCAACGGCGCCAGAAATTCTTCCAGCTACTTGTGAGCTGCGTTGGGATTTCCCCGAAGAGGAGGGGATGATGCAGTACAGTAGAGATAAGTATATCCCTCAGTTATGAAACCAAGGTTATCAATCCAGTAGGAGAATCACGCAACAACTCATTAGCAGCACCTGCACACAAAATAACAAATCCTCGCACCCAACGCGAACAAGGGGTTGTCAATCCCTTGGCGGTTAATTGCAAGATTAAATTGTATGGTGATAGATAGATAGATCGAACAAAAATACAAAATAAAATAAATAAATTAAAATTGCAGCAAGGTATTTTTAGGATTTTCAATATATGATAAAGGTAGACCCGGGAGCCATAGTTTTCACTAGAGGCTTCTCTCTTGAGAATAGCATATGGTGGGTGAACAAATTACTGTTGGGCAATTGATAGAAAAGCAAATAATCATGACGATATCCAAGGCAATGATCATGTATATAGGCATCACGTCCGAGACAAGTAGACCAAAACGATTCTGCATCTACTACTATTACTCCACACATCGACCGCTATCCAGCATGCATCTAGAGTATTAAGTTCATAAAGAACGGAGTAACGCCTTAAGCAAGATGACATGATGTAGACAAAGTAAAGTCACGCATGAATAAACCCCATCTTTTTACCCTTAATAGCAATGATACATACGTGTCATGTCCCTTTCTATCACTGGGATTGAGCACCGCAAGATCAAACCCATTACAAAGCACCTCTCCCATTGCAAGATAAATCAATCTAGTTGGACAAACCAAATTAATAGATCGGAGAGAAATACGAAGCTATAACAGTCATGCATAAAAGAGTTCAGAGAAAACTCAAATAATATTCATGGATAATCTGATCATAAACTCACAATTCATCGGATCCCAACAAACACACCGCAAAAAGTGATTACATCGGATAGAACTCCAAGAACATCGAGGAGAGCATTGTATTGAAGATCAAAAAGAGATAAGAAGCCATCTAGCTACTAACTATGGACCCGAAGGTCTGTGGTAAACTACTCACGCATCATTGGAAGGACAGCAAGGTTGATGGAGAGCCCCTCCGTGATCGAATCCCCCTCCGGCAGAGTGCCGGAAAAGGCCTCCAAATGGGATCTCTCGAGAACAGGAACTTGCGGCGGCGGAAAAAGTATTTCGTGGACTCCCCTGTTGGTTTCCCGATTTTAGTGTATTTATAGAGGTGGAATTAGGTGAAACGGAGCAGAGGTGGGCCCACGAGGCACCAGGGCGCCCCACCCCCCTGGGGCGCGCCCTGGTGGCTCGTGGCCACCTCATCTGTCTTCTGGCCCTCTCCCAAAGCTTCTAGTGTCTTTTATGTCCAGAAAAAAAGCTCCAAAAAGTTTCGTGGCATTTGGACTTCGTTTGGTACTGATATTCTGAAAAACCAAAAACTGGCACTGGGCACTAAGTTAATAGGATAGTCCCAAAAAATGATATATAATTGCTTGTAAATGTATATAAAACATCCAAGATTGATACTATAATAGCATGGAACAATCAAAAATTATAGATACGTTGGAGACGTATCAGTGGCCGTTACTCCCGAGGTACTGGGAACGCGGCCGGCCTCATCGGTAAAGCCCCCTACCTCTACTCAAAAGAGAGCTTCCCGTCTTGAAGCCCCTAGTCCTCTGACTTCTCCTCCAAAGGGACGACATTCAAAACATTCACGCGGAGAACCAGCCCCTCAAGGGAGCCCTCCACCGGAGACGCGCGGAGCTCGAGCGCGCGTGGCGACCGTGGCGGCTGACCAAAATGATTCCTCCGCTCACAGGTAATAATATCCTTGTCATTGTACCCCTGAGAAGGACATCTCGGATTACAATTCTTTAATTCATTTGCAGACAACCCGCTCCTCCGATAACGGAGGACACAAGAGCCGAAGGGACATCGGCTCTGAGCAGCGGTGAGGGACCCCACCCCACCTCGGGAGCTACTCCCGAAGTTCCCCAATCGGAGGATTCGGGGACCTGTTCGGCCACCACGTCCGAGGTCGAGAGCGCCATGAACCATCGACGACGGAAAGCATCGCTAAGGAGTTCTGCCTTCACGAGTCAGGAGTTTAACGCTCTTAGTTCAGTGGACGCATACCTCGGCGCGACCCGTTCTGTCTTTGAAAAGGCAGTGGGTGTTCTATCACAGGGCTTGCAGGTAAGGCCCCACCCGAGTGTACGTTGTTTTTGTTCGTCGTAATTTGTTTGCTTAAAGGCAAATTAAATTGCCGAACATGGCAGCAGCCCCTAAGTCTTGATATGGGTACCGGTGACCGTATCAAGGCTTGTATTTTTTAAGAATTTTGCCTTTGACAGGGTGCTCGGGAGAAGAATGATCATCTCGGCAAGGTGCTTTCCCAGACGGAGGGGAAGTTGAACACTGCCGTGGCCGAGGTAGAGTGCGTGAAAATTTGCACTCGAGAAGTGCATGGTAAGTGCGTCCATCCCACATAGCATTCTTGTGGTGAAGATCCTTGGGTCATGTAACAACATGATGTATTGTAGCAGTGGAAGCCCTTGGTCACCTGGAAAGGGATCTTAAACAGGCCCGCGAAGATTTGCTCTATACGGAGTCGCAGCGGCAGGCTGGCCAGCATGTGTTAACCCAGAGGAGGGAGGATGTGAACGCGCTCAAGGCGGTAAATGCCCGACATGCTCAGGAGATCGAAAACTTGAAAGCTCGACTAGCGGCCGCCGAAGCGAAGAACCGACAAACAAATGAAGCAATATTTGGTAATATTTTGTTTCCACTAAAGATGGTTTCCTGGTCGTAGGATTGCTAGGGTTGATCGGCCGGCTAATATTTTGGTTCTTGGCAGCTTCCTTAACCGGTCAGCCCCTAGAGGCCCCTGGCCCGTTGCCCGAAGACACCGCAACTCGTCTATCCGAGGTGCATGAAAGCGCACAGAAGTCGATGAAGGCAGTGTTTAAGGCTTTATGGCCCGAGGAGGAACAGTGCCCGAAGACATGGCAGTCCTTGCCGAGCGTCTTAAGAGAGCTCGGCGCCGGATTCAGGCCTGGAAGGTATCGGCGTGTGGTGAAGGAGCAAGGGAGGCATGGGCCATGGTCAAGACACGGTACACCGGCATAGATACAACACACCTGGCCAAGGTAGGGCCCATGGGGACTGACGGGGAAGAAATACCCACCAGCCTGGTGTATGAAGATGTTATGCCTGCAGCTCGCTCTTCCGAGAAAGACTGCGCCCTAGATACCTTGATAGATGGACTGGACCGAGCGTAGGTCAATATTTTTGTATGACTCTATGTATCAAAGTACTTTACGTCATTAATGAATCAATCTGCGCATCAAAAACTCTGTCAACCAGTCATCGGCTTCTGTCTCCCCGCCCAGTGGCCGAGGAGTGTCCCTTACTACTGGCCGAACTAGTCGGACCAGGTACTTCGGGCGACAAGGCAATCCGGCTACATGGTTCGAAAGACAAGAGTGGGGCAGAGAGTTATGTTATATTCCTTTTTAACGTAAGAAACATCTTTCGAGAAAAATAGTTCTTCCAACAGTTCCTTTTCTCGAGTGATTGTGTCAAACATCTGTGTCCGAAGACGAGTGACCTCGGGGGTAAAGCCCCTGGCCGAGGTTTGAAAGACTTCCACCAGTATACTCCTATGTCGTGGCCGACCAATTTGTACGTTTAAGAACGCTAGCTTTCGGCTTTGTCCGTCTGAGGTACTGCTCCAGGTGACCCGGGAGCAACAATCGCAGCGGTGCTCCCTTTGCCCCTTAGCCAAATAACCGGGAACGTAAGGGGCAAGCACAGGAGCCGGGCAACCCAGCTTGCCAAAATCTTATGTCAAATTGGTGCATATTTTGGCTTTAACGACGAGAGGATAGAAGGAATAGAAAGGACACATGTTTAAAATAGCATGTTGTATGTCAGTGTGGCCCTCGAGGAAAGACATGTAAAGATGCCCCCGAGGTAGACACAAAGCAAAGTAATGCTATATGCAAGAGGAGAGGTATATACATGGGAAGAAGATACTTAAGGTTTTAACCATAGAAACACCGGAGCAGTGCGACATTCCAGGGATAGGGCTATAGATGCCCGTTCGTCGGATCTCGGATTCGATAGGCGCCTCCAATTAGGACCTGGTCAATGATAAATGGCCCGTCCCATTTAGGTGAGAGTTTATGCTTCTGCTTCTCCAGGTGGAGCCTCATGACCAGATCTCCTATATTGAATTCCTTTGCGCGGACTTCCCCGCTGTGATATCGCGTTTCTTTTTGCTGGTAAATCGCAGAACGTGCCCGGGCTACATTGCGTTCCTCTTCCAGGGCGTCCAAGGCATCTTGCCAGTCTAGCTCGGCCTCCCGTTCCTCGTACATGCGTACCCGAGGTGCGTCATGGATTATGTCGCAAGGGAGTACTGCCTCGGCGCCGTATACCATGAAGAATGGGGTGTACCCCGTAGATCGATTTGGCGTGGTGCGCAGACCCCATAGGATGGAATCGAGTTCCTCTACCCATTTGCAGTCTGCTTCTTTAAGGGAGCGTACTAGCCTTGGCTTAATGCCACTGAGGATTAGTCCGTTGGCGCGTTCCACCTGTCTGTTTGACTGCGGGTGATAGACTGACACATAGTCGAGCTTAATGCCCATTTTTGCGCACCATGCTTTGACCTCCTTGGCTGTGAAGTTTGTCCCGTTGTCTGTTATAAGGCTGTGGGGGATACCGTAGCGGTGTACCACCCCCGAGATGAACTCTATTACCGGGACTGCTCCAGCCGAGGTGACTGGTTTTGCTTCGATCCATTTGGTAAACTTGTCTACCATGACAAGTAGATACTTATTTTTTCGTGACCCTCCCTTAAGTGGGCCAACCATGTCGAGCCCACAGACCGCATAACTCCAAGTGATCGGAATAGCCTGGAGGGCTGTAGGGGGCATGTGGCTTTGTTTGGCGAACACCTGACAACCGGGGCAATGCTGTACTAGCGTTGTGGCATCGGCCCCTGCTGTTGGCCAGTAAAAACCAGCTTGGAACGCCTTGTTGACCAAGCCCCGAGCAGCGGTGTGATGTCCTCTCATGCCGGCGTATATTTCGCTAAGCAGCGATCTCCCTTCCTCTTCGGATATACATCGCTGGAGGACGCCCATGGTGCTTTGCTTATAGAGCTCACCCTCGTGGACCTTGTAAGCTTTAGACTGCCTTATGATCTGACGTGCATCGGTTTGGTCTTCGGGGAGCTCCTTGCAGAGTAGGTATGCAAGGAGGGGCTCGGTCCTGGGTGATGGGGAATGTTGCATGAAAATCAAAAATTTCCTATGAAACACCCAAGATCTAATCTAGGAGATGCATAGCAACGAGAGGGGAGTGTGTCTACGTACCCTTGTAGACCAAAAGCGTTAGCGTCGTAACGCAGTTGATGTAGTCGTACTCTTCACGATCCAATCGCGATCCAATCCGATCTAGTGCCGAACGGACGACACCTCCGAGATTAGCACACGTTCAGCTCGATGGCGTCCTCTCCTTCTTGATCTAGCAAGAGAGGGTGTCGGTGTATAAAACATGGGTATTTTATACCCTGAATTATGCACAGATGGTGGCAACCTCCTTGCCTGCCAAAGCTTTGCCGGGAACCGCCAAGATCAAGATTCGGAGTCCAGCCGCAGAAGCTACCAGAAAGAAGCTCAAAACACAACACCCAACTAGTACCAAAGATGAAGACATTCCTTGCCGGCAAGGCTGAACCGGCAAGGTGAAGACCCGGCAAGCTCCGTGCTGGCGCTCTTAAGCCAGCCCTCCAGCGCTCCACCTCGCTGCATAGGTGTTCGCTGATGTGTGAGGTGTCGACCGCGCAGGTTGGTTGGTGAGGCTTGTCGGGCACGTGTCAGCACGCTGAGACAAGATTTGCCCCTAACGACACCCGTCCAAGAGGCGTGTCAGGATAATACGAGGTAGCTGGGCAAGCGGTGCAGAAACCTTGCCGGAACTACCTCTCCACATGACACCTAGTGTCGCATTTAATGCCTTTGTCCTAAATTGGCAGAGTTAGGTACGATAGCACTGTTTGCTATCTAATCGCTATGTAATTACTATTTTGCCACTGTGGTAACCCCTTTGAACTATAAAAGGAGGGCCAAGGCAACAGTTTAGAGGATTCAGACCCCTTTCAAACACAAGCACGTCTCGCGTAGCTGCTCTCCCTGCGCCTTGCCGGGACAGGCGCTCCTTGTACTGTGCTTCTGCACCATCAACACACCAAAGGTAGGAATAGGGTTTTACGCTTCTCAGCGGCCCGAACCTGGGTAAATCCCTCACGCTCCCCATTGTCCATGCTCTTTGTGCACGTCGACCTCCCCCGCTGAACAACAAGGGGCTGCATGGCCCCATAGATGGTCGTACCCCGACATCTTTGGCGCGCCAGGTAGGGGGTGCGTTGCTTGCGCGAACCTTGACCAGTGGGTTGCGCGTCTTCTTCATCATCTTCATTGACTTCATCCTCTACCTTCTCGTCGTCGATGGCGCCCAAGAAGAAGGGCATAACGATGATGGCCACCCCGCGCGCATCCGCGGGCGGCGCGGCCAATGCGTGCGGCGCGGATACCACGGTTGGCACGACCAGCGCAGGCGGCGCGGTCGCCATGCCCACCACGGTCGGCGCAGGGGACGAGCACGCCGGAGGCAGTCGACCTCCTCGGTCCTCTGACGAATGGAGACGCGACGGCGCGGGCAGAGCGGATGGACGACCTCCTCCTCCTCCTCCTCGCTGCGCAGGCGAATGCAGCCACCGAAGCAGCAATGCCCGGGGCGGCGCGAGCCAAGATCCTGCTGCGGTGGCGTCCAAGGATGCTACTTCAGTACAGATGCCGCGCCCCTCGCACAATGGGCACGGTGAAGCCCTGAGCGGCGCCAACGACTCCGGGCAGCAGCGACCTCACGGAAAGACTCCTGTGGATCAAATCCCAGATCCTCAGGCACCGCCTCCGCCACAGCGACCTGCTGCTGATCATGTGCCACGGCAGCAAGACCGCGATGGCGCTCCTGCTAGCTCTACCAGGAGTAGAGCGACGTCACGCTCTTCGGTCCCGGCCATGCCAGCCACGGCAGTGGAAGCAATGGCGCGAGCTCAGATGCTGCTGAACTTCCCTCTAGCGACAGAGAAGATGGATGAGTGGAGAGCCACCATCCAAAGTTTGATTAGATTCGCCGAAGCCAGTAAATCGCAGAAAGTGGAGCCCTCATGGCGTCCGCAAGCAGCACCGACATCTCCAGTCGGTGGCCGTGTTGACGGTACTACGCTAACGGTGCAATCGCCGCCGCGACAACCGCCTCAACAACAGCAACGCCAACAGCCACGGCAAGCCCAGCAATCTCTTGGACCCGACGAGATGTCGATAGCCTCTTCAGATCCACGGGCGCGGCAAGATCAGTGGCAAGTGCTGCGAGACAGGCGGGCAGAAGACGCCCGCACCACCATCGAACGGCGCCGAGAGACGCGTCGTCAATCCGACGCGCGCAATGGCCCCATCGTTGATGAGCCTGCGCCAGGGGTTGGCGGATATCTACCTTACGAGGTTGGGTGTCCTGCCTTCACCCGCGAGCTGCGGCAAGTCCGATGGCCGTCCGTTCGAGCCTTCAATCCAGAAGTGCCGGAAAAATATGACGGCAAGCTGAACCCGGCAGAGTTTCTAGGCATCTACACTATTGCCGTGCAAGCTGCCAGAGGGAGAGACAAGAAGATCCTCGCCAACTACTTCCCGTTGGTACTAAAACCCAACGTGAGGTCTTGGCTGATGAACTTGCCGAAGAACTCCATCTCTTCGTGGTCAGATCTCTGCAACGAATTCGTCAGTGCCTTTACTGGAGGCCACAAGGCGCCTGGACAGCCCAACGACCTGCAAGTGATCCCGCAAAGAGATGGCGAAATTTTACGCAAGTATCCAGAGATTCAGCCGCGTACACCGCAACATTCCAGATGTGCACCCCGCAGCCGTCATTGCCGCCTTTTACACGAATGTGCGCAATCGGAGGATGCGGGAGAAGATGAACGTCAAGTTGCCCAAGACCGTCAATGAGCTCTATACGCTGGCAGATAAGTGTGCATGGGCTGAGGAAGGAAGAAGACTCCCCGGGGAGGACGCTGGCGCCGAAGTAGATTCTGAGGATGACGATACCGCCACCCCGAGGAAGAAGGGCCGGAAGCGCAACAGGAAGCGCAAAGGCAAAACTGTTATGACTGTCGAAGGCTCCGGCAACTCCGAGTCCACCAAGAAAGCCAAGACTGACAATTCCGGCAAGGAGGCTGCTGTATGCGCCGCTTGCCAGGAGGCGGCGGCAAACGAGAAGGCCGGCAAGTCAGATGGACCATACTGCAAAATTCACCGCACCAAAGGCCATGATCTCCAAGAGTGCCGGCAAGTCGAACACCTTGTTGAGAAGCAGAAGGCTGAATAAGAGAAGCGCGACAAGGAAAAAGGCCAAGATGGTGCCGGTGGATCCAGCAAAAAGGGCTGTGGTGGTCGAGGAGGCCGCCGCGGCAAGGCCAAGCAGCAGAAAGAAAAGCCTGCTAGGGGCCGTGAGCAGAAAGAGGGAGATGATGAAAGTGAAGAAGAAGAGGACGATGATGAGACTAGCGAACAAGAATTTCAAAAGGCAACTGAGGCCATGTGCGTTGACGGGGGCGCATCCTTGCACTCCTCTCACCGCCAGCTTAAACAGTGGGCTCGTGAGGTTAACGCGACGAAACCGGCAATGGGCTCTCAAAAACCACTCAAATGATCACACACACGCCTATCATCTTTGATGCTGAGGACCACCCTGATCGCATAACTGCGGTCGGGTGTTTGCCATTGTTGGTTTCCCCAACAATTCGCAACCTCCAAGTAACGAAGATGTTAGTTGACAGTGGGGCCGGTCTGAATCTAATCTCTCCGGAGGTAATCAAGAGGCTACAGATTCTCGATGAGGAGCTCGAAAAGACAGGCTCAGCGGCAGGGACTCTAGTACCAGTGCTAGTGGTAAGCACCCGCACCACGTCCTCGCGCAGGGGGCTCAGCTGGGGGCTGGTAACGACGGCTTCAGCCATTACAACCCCCTGCCCAGCGCTTGCCGCAGGGTCCTGTGCTACTGCAGACCTGGGCCGCTTCGATCGATGCACGAGCGGTTCTAGGTCCCTGTCAAGACAGAAGGATTCAAGTTAAAATGGCAATCAAGTGGAATCAAGGCTTGGCGGGAATAAGCGAAGTACGTACTCCTCCTCCTCCTCGGACTGGCCAAGGACGTCGAAATCGTACATCACTGGCGGGGGCGACTCCCTCACCCTCTTGAGTGCCGGAGGAGGTGAACCCATTGGCTGAAGGGGCTCGGTTTCCTCGGCAACCTCTGGCCGGGGAGATTAAGGCTGAGTCTGGGGACGCCGGGTGGACTGCCGGCGTGCTTCTTCTTGGCGGCCGACCTTCGTCGTCGTCTTCTTCACCGTGGGGCCAGCCCTCGGCGAAGAAGCGCACGCCGGCTCTTGGCTGACCGCCCTCCGAAGACGACGCCTCCTCTTTGGGGCCCGAGGGCCCTCTTCTTCCTTGGGCTCTCCGGCGGCTTCAGTTCCGGCAACTTCGTCCCCGGCAGCCTCGGCCCCGACAACCTCGGCTTCGGCCGTCTCATCCACGGCAGGCTCCTCTTGATGCTCCTCGGCGGCCTCTTCATCAGACTACTCCTCTTCTTCATCCTCGGCTAACGCGGCACCGGAACCGCCTGCCGCATTGATCCTCGCGATCTCTGCGGCCCTGCTGGCGATATATGCCAGTTCCTCTTCAGTGGTGGCCCGGATGAGGTCCATTTCCTTCCGGGAAGCTTTCTCCGTCAGGTTGGAGGCCCACTCCATCTCGAACTCCAAGGTGGGCAAATCCCAGTATGCCTTCACTCCGTGGGCGTCACAATCCGGCATCACCGCCAAGATGGAGTCCTTGGCAGAGTTGATATGCAGCGGGATGATCTGGTCCGGCAAGTGGAATACGCCGGTCTTCCGGAACAGCTGCTCACAGAGGCTGGCGTGCTCCATAACCGACAAATTATTGCCGGTCCCAGGATACAGCCGCATGACGTCAGTGGCATTCTGGTACTCCCAAGCAAATCTCTCTCTCTTCTGCAGCGGCGCTATGCGTCGCCGGAGGAAATCAGTGCCAACCATTTCTATGGTCAGCTTGGCGGCCTTAAGGCGGGCGATCCTGTTCAGGGCTAGACGAAGCATGGCGTCAGTAGCGCCCATGCTGCTCCAGTTCTTGCCGCGCGTGACCCTCACCGTGCGCGGTATGCAGAATTGGGGAAAATCCTTCTCCTGGATCCAGCATCACTCGGCCCTCCATTCTTCCCACTTGAGATGGAGCTGCCCGGCAAGGTACTCGCCCTTCGTCTTTGCCCTGCGAATCCAGGCCACGCTGCCGGAGAGTGACTTGTCTTCGATCCAGGGAATGAAAAAGTGGCGGAACAGATCCACGTTGGGGGCCACTCCGACGAAGTTCTCGCACAGATGAGCGAAAACCGCCATGCAAGTCAGCGCATTCGGAGTGAAGTCCAGCAGTCTGAACCCGTAACTGAACATCATCGCGCTGAAGAAATCTGAGTAGGGAGGGACGAAACCGCAGTAAAAGTATGCGCAAAAGAACGAATAAGAATCCGCGG
This sequence comes from Elymus sibiricus, assembly GCA_039707655.1. Taxonomy (NCBI): domain Eukaryota; kingdom Viridiplantae; phylum Streptophyta; class Magnoliopsida; order Poales; family Poaceae; genus Elymus; species Elymus sibiricus. Next base: position 471,623,820 of record CM077666.1, read on the forward strand.
GGTCTTTCTTGCCTTCGGGGAGCACCACGGGCGCCTTGTGATCCTTGGTGTCCCTCCCCCACATGTACGCGTACCTCCTGATGAGCTCATTGGCGTCCAAGGAGCACGGCGAGAAGATTGCATTCTCCCTCCACCGCTTCTCTAGCTCTTCCAACGCCTTCTTCTTCTCCTCTGCCTTGGGATCGAACGGCTTGGTGGGCTTCTTCTTCCCCGCTGCGTCGGCTCTCTTGGGCGCCATCAGAGATCGAAGGGGAAGGGGGAGGTCGATTGGGGATGCGAAGCAGCAGCGGCGGTGGCGGAAGCAGTTCTGGCTTGAGGAGGAAGATGAAGCAGGGGAAAGCAGGGGCGAATGAGCCGCGCCTCCTCGCGGTTGCCTTTTTATGGGGAAGGCGCGAGGAGAGGCTGGCTCTTCACTGTTTACCCCAGCCACGTTCTTTTACAGGCGCACTATCGCAAAATAACCGCAACAGTCCAAATCCCCACGATCCGCATTTAATACGTGGATTGGACGTGCGCCAGGATGATCATCATGACCGAAAACTACAGCGGTAGTTCCCCGCCGCGTGTCTGTGCATTGTTTGGGCCTAGCCCAACGACGCTTCGGACGCGCGTACGGCCCAGGCCCGGGGGCTCCTGTCGGTGTATAAAACATGGGTATTTTATACCCTGACTTATGCACAGACGGTGGCAACCACCTTGCCGGCCAAAGCTTTGTCGGGAACCGCCAAGATCAAGATTCGGACTCCAGCCGCAGAAGCTACCAGAAAGAAGCTCAAAACACAACACCCAACTAGTACCAAAGATGAAGACATTCCTTGCCGGCAAGGCTGAACCGGCAAGGTGAAGACCCGGCAAGCTCCGTGCCGGCAAGCTTAAGCCAGCCCTCTAGCGCTCCACCTTGCTGCACAGGTGTTCGCTGATGTGTGAGGTATCGACCACGCAGGTTGGTTGGTGAGGCTTGTCGGGCACGTGTCAGCACGCTGAGACAAGATTTGCCCCTAACGACACCCGTCCAAGAGGCGTGTCAGGATAATACGAGGTAGCTGGGCAAGCGGTGCAGAAACCTTGCCGAAACTACCTCTCCACATGACACCTAGTGTCGCATTTAATACCTTTGTCCTAAGTTGGCAGAGTTAGGTACGATAGCACTGTTTGCTATCTAATCGCTATGTAATTACTGTTTTGCCACTGTGGTAACCCCTTTGAACTATAAAAGGAGGGCCAAGGCAACAGTTTAGAGGATTCGGACCCCTTTTCAAACACAAGCACGTCTCGCATAGCTGCTCTCCCCGCGCCTTGCCGGGACAGGCGCTCCTTGTACTGTGCTTCTGCACCATCAACACACCAAAGGCAGGAGTAGGGTTTACACTTCTCAGCGGCCCGAACCTGGGTAAATCCCTCGCGCTCCCCATTGTCCATGCTCTATGTGCACGTCGACCTCCCCCGCCGAACCACAAGGGGCTGCATGGCCCCATAGATGGTCGTACCCCGACAGAGGGGGAGGAGGTAGATGAGATTGGAACCAGCACAGCGGTATGGTGGTGGTGGCAGCAGCGGAATTCCGACAAGGCTTCGCCAAGCGCGTACCGGAGTAGAGGTGGGAGGAGTTGGAAGCGACGGAGGGCAAGCGTGAAGGAGTGCAGCCCCCCGCGCCCCTCCCCACTATATATAGGGGTGAGGGGGAGGGGGCTCCGGTCCTAGCCCCTCCTCCAAGGGAGGGGGCGATGGCCCTAGGGGGTGGCTTGCCCCCCAAGCCAAGGGAGGCACCTCCCACCCCTAGGGGTTGCCCCTTTAGGTGCATGGGCCAGGTGGGGGGGCTGGTGCGCCTGGCCCAACTAGGCCAGGGCGCCCTCCTACAGCCCACGTGGGCCCCCGAGGCTGGTGGACCCCCCGGTGGACCCCCGAAACCCTTCGGTGACTCCGGTACACTGCCGGCATGCCCCTGAACTTTTCTGGCGACCAAAATAGGACTTCTGCTACTTGTAGACTGCGTTGGTATTTCCCCGAAGAGGAGACGATGATGCAGTATAGTAGAGATAAGTATTTCCCTCAGTCAAGAACCAAGGTTATCAATCTAGTAGGAGAACCACGCAAAATCCCTTTAGCAGCACCTGCACACACAAAAGCAAACACTTGCACCCAACGCAAATAAGAGGGTTGTCAATCCTCCTAGCGGTTATTTGCAAGGATTAAATCTTATCGAAGTAATAGATAAAATAAAATACTAATAAAAATAAAAGTAAATAAATTGCAGCAAGGTATTTTTGGTTTTAAATATATGATAAAAGTAGACCCGGGGGCCATAGTTTTCACTAGATGATTCTCTCTCGAACACATAGCATACGGTGGGTAAACAAATTACTGTTGGGCAATTGATAGAAAAGCAAATAATTATGACGGATTCATGGCAATGATCATGTATATAGGCATCACATCCGAGACAAGTAGACCGACTCCTGCCTGCATCTACTGCTATTACTCCACCCATTGATCGCTATCCAGCATGCATCTAGGGTATTAAGTATGACACAGAGTAACACCTTAAGCAAGATGACATGATGTAGACAAAGTAAACTCAAGCAATATGATTAAACCCCATCTTTTTATCCTTAATAGAAACAATACTAATACGTGTCATGTCCCTTTCTGTCACTGGGATTGAGCACCGCAAGATTGAACCCATCACAAAGCACCTCTCCCATTGCAAGATAAACCAATCTAGTTGGCCAAACCAAATCGATAGATCGGAGAGAAATACAAAGCTATAATAATCATGCATAAAAGAGTTCAGAGAAGACTCAAATATTTCTCATGAATAATCTGATCATAAACTCACAATTCATCGGATCCCAACAAACACACCGCAAAAGAAGATTACATCGGATAGAACTCAAAGAACATCGAGGAGAACATGGTATTGAAGATCGAAGAGAGAGAAGAAGCCATCTAGCTACTAGCTATGGACCCGTAGATCTGTGGTAAACTAATCACACATCATCGGAAGGGCATCAACGTTGATGAAAAAGCCCTCTGTGATCGATTCCCCCTCCGGCAGAGTACCAGAAAAGGCCTCCAGATGGGATCGCGGAAGAACAGAGGCTTGCGGCGGCGGAAAGGTTTTCTCTTCTATCTCTCTGGTATATTGGGAATATTTAGGAATTTATAGCACTGGAATTAGGTCAGGAGGGACTACGAGGGGCCCACAAGCCTGGGGGCGCGCCCTACCCCCCAAGGCGCACCCTCGAGCTTGTGGCTCCCTCGTGGCTCCTCTGGTCTTCTCCCAAAGCTTCGTGGGTCTGTCTGGTCCAGAAAAAATTAATCCAAAGTTTTTGTCTCGTCTGGACTCTTTTTGATAATGATTTTCTGAAAAGACAAAAACAAGCAAAAAATACCAACTGGCACTGGGCACTGAGTTAGTAGGTTAGTCCCAAAAACTGATATATAATGGCATATAATTGCATATAAAACATCCAAGATTGATACTATAATGGCATGGAACAATAAAAAATTATAGATATGTTAGAGACGTATCAACTTCCCATATATAAATCTTTACCTCCGGTCCATTCCGGAGCTCCTCGTGATGTCTGGGATCTCATCCGGGACTCCGAACAACCTTCGGACTTTCCACTGCTAATATCTCAATATTACCCTGATAACCCACAAGTATAGGGGATCGCAACAGTTTTCGCGGGTAGTATTTCACCTAGATTTATTGATTCGACACAAGGGGAGCCAAAGAATATTTGCGAGTATTAGCAGTTGAGTAGTCAATTCAACCACACCTGGAGAACTAAATATCTGCAGCAAAGTGTTTAGTAGCACAGTAGTAGCAATGGCAATAGGAGCAGAAACAGTAACAGTTGCAGTTTTGTAGTGATTGTAACAGCAGGAGCAACGAAAGTAACTTAGCAAAGATCAATATGCGAAAAGCGTAGGCATTGGATCGGTGATGGATAATTATGTTGGATGACATTCATCATATAACAGTCACAACCTAGGGCGATACACAATAGCTCCAATTCATCAATGTAATGTAGGCATGTATTCCTTATATAGCCATACGTGCTTATAAGAAGAACTTGCATAACATCTTTTGTCCTACCCTCCCGTGGCAGTGGGGTCCATAAGGAAATCTAAGGGATATTAAGGCCTCCTTTTAATAGAGAACCGGAACAAAGCATTATCACTTAGTGAATACATGAACTCCTCAAACTACGGTAATCACCGGAAAGAATCCCAATTATTGTCACCTTGGGGTATGCGGGTCATAACACGTAATAGGTGCATATAACTTGCAAGATAGGATCAAGAACACAAATATATTCATGAAAACATAAAGGGTTCAGATCTGAAATCATGGCACTCAGGCCCTAGTGACAAGCATTAAGCATAGCAAAGTCATAGCAACATCAATCTCAGAATATAGTGTATACTAGGGATCAAAGCCCTAACAAATTGACTCGATTACATGATAAATCTCATCCAACTCATCACCGTCTAGCAAGCCTATGAAGAAATTACTCACACACGGTGGTGAGCATCATGAAATTGGTGATGGAGGATGGTTGATGATGACGACGGCGTCGAATCCCCCTCTCCGGAGCCCCGAACAGACTCCAGATCAGCCCTCCCGATGAAGAACATGAGGTGGCGGCGGCTCCGTATCGTGAAACGTGATGAAACTTCTTCTCTTATTTTTTTCTCGGGGAAAGAGAATTTATAGCGTTGGAATTAGACCAGACGGCCGCCTGTGGGCCCCACAAGGCACCATGGCGCGCGCTAGGGGGGTCACGCCCTACTGCCTTGTGAGCAGCAGGTGGCTCCCCTTCTGTTGATTCTTGCGCCAATAATTTTTATATATTCCATAAAAATTCTCCAAAAAGTTTCGTCCAAATCCGAGAGAAATAATAACCTGGCTAATAACAACCCCAGTTCGATGAAGAAAGAAGTTGGTTGATCTTTATGTGGTCATGCGATGATCACATGTAGAGATCAAGCTCCGTGTGGTCATGTACTGATCACGATGGTATAGTTGATACCGAGCTTGGTTGATCCTGAGGTGATCGTGTGATGATCACGATGGTAAGTTGGTGGTTACGAGATAACCTCCGAGCAGAGTAAGTTGGTCCATGAGACCTTAAACGTCGACCCCTTGCATGCTAGTGCTAGTATCATCCCATGAATTATATGTACATGCCATGCTCATGTTGTTGCCATGTTCATGTTGTTGCCATGCTCATGTTGTTCTAGTAGTATCGTATTCATCATTGATAATTAACCTGTAAATGCCATGCTGTTGTATGTCTTGATTGCTTTGGTTGCTGTGAGCTTGCGAGTACATTCAAAGTACTCACCTGGCGTGTCATGCCAGATTGCAGGTGATGCCGTGATTGCTTGTTTGTCGAGGACCCCGAGGTTACGCAATAGGATGCGTTCCAGCCAGAGTACCTGTGGAGTGGAGTTCACCACCGTTGTCGCCGTTCCGCTGCTAGCATAGAACTACCTTAGCAGGCAAAGTGTCGCCGTGCCCCTGTAACCTTTGTAATATCGGACCCTTGTACCCCGTTTATTTATAATAAAGAGCTGATTTGTTCTATGCCAAGCAGTGCCGTATTCCAGAAGACTTGATCTCTGGGCTGGAATACGGGGTGTTCCGGTCTCTCTGAGCCGGGGTGCCACAAGGCTTGGTATCAGAGCAGGTCTGGCTGTAGGACGCCCTAGTCAGCGCGAGCGTTAGAAACCGGTAGTTCAGAGTCTAGCTTGCTTGTTGCATTTGGCTGTTGCATCTGTTTGCTGCATAGCATGCATATAGACTTGTTATCTTGTCACTAACGGTTGATCTTGTGAGTGTAGGTGGCATCGGTTTCGATCCACAACTTGCACCCTCCAGCCTTGCATACTTGCTCTTTGGTGTTTGGTATCATCTCTGTTCCAGCGGAGTGATGCCGAGGTACCTAGTGATGTCGATCTCTTACAGGATTGATGCACAGGTATCGCACCAATTTATTCGCTTCAGCCACCCTTATCGTTTCGGTGGGAGACATGCTTCTACCTCGGATCTTGCCATCCAACCCGCCGTTTGGCAACCCTCACTGGTCTTTGTTACCAGAAAAGGGCAATGCTAGAAAATCCTATTTTCCACCGCTATCCTACCCTATCACCCATTCTCTGGACGAGTACGGTTCCCTTCCGTACGCTTGATGATGATATGGCCGTGACATCCGTGTCTCGCTACATGATCATCGAGTCCGTCCTCACCCCTGAGCCCGTCCAGATGCAACCGGTGCTGAGCCAGCGCTTGGTGTAGCTCTATTTACACCAATCCCTCCACACGCGGATCCACTATCGTGCACACCGCCACAGCATGATAGATCGTAGTACCAGAATTCCCTCGAGAATTGTGTGCTTAAGTAGGCATGCATAGTGAGGGGAATAGCAGTGAAGTGTGCAGTTGCTTGTATGTAATCTTAATGCTGTGTGTGCTTTTTAGTCATTTCTTTTGGCTTCTTTCTTTGGGCCTTCGGTGTTACCTTATTTCCCCTTATGAAAGTTGCTCATCAACTGACACTGGACTCGAAGAATTAGTGAGGAATTCAAATACTTGGAAGCTCAGCTAAACAGTATAGCATTCTCAGTCGACTGCATTGCATTGGAAATATCTGGTTTGAATACAAATGATATTCTGGAATAACTATCAGCATCAAGAATGCCTCAGTGTGCAACCATCACAACCGTAATGAACCAGCTGGAAGACAATTTGTATGCAAGACAACAGTACGTTTCCGGTCAAAGGAATATCAAGGATATATAAATGGCATTCAGTCCGCATATCACCAAGAGAAGCTTCTGGTGTAAGCAACCCAGTCTTTCTCCGCATGCTACCAGAGAAGCTTATGGCACAAGGTTCCGCAATCTTCCTCAGTACGCAACCAAGGGAAAAGCTTCTGAAGCACGGTACCCAGTCTTCTTTGACACGCTATCCCAGCAAAATCTTTGAGTGCAAGAAATCCAGCCTTCCTCAGCACGCTACCCTCAGGAAGCCTCCAACACAAGCTATCCAGTATGCGTCAGTACGGCACTACCAACAGTCATCGTCATTGGTACAAGATATTACACCGTGAGTTGGCAGCATATGGCAGTGCATCTCAAAAATCAGATTTGCAACAGTTTTGTCAGAAACAAGAATCAGTCAACACACAAGTGTCTGCCTCGGGAATGAAATGCCCAGATACACATGCTTCTATATATATATTGTGAGCATGCTGCCAAGGTCATGCAAGTCACTCGTACGATGATGCAAGCACGGTGAGAATCCGACAACCACAGGAAGAGGAAGAAAGCCAGTATACACCTCAGTGTGATGCAATGTCTGACAAGCTATGAAGCAAGACAATGTTGGGACAACAATCTTGACAGTGGATATCAAGGCCAGCTTCCTCTCAACCGACAAAGTGATATCATTAACATTTGTCACTGTCTTGTATGATTGACGACAACAGTGAGCTCTATACAAGTAACTGTGGACCTGGTATATGATTCTGATGAACCCTTGCAGGTAACGGCACCATGCCTGTGTTCTGAGCTGCTTTCGGCCGTCCAGGGTGGATGCCGACTTTATATTTCTCTTCTCAACAACTGGCCCATGTTCTGAGCTGCTTTTTGTCCGTCTTGGGCAGCTGTTGAATTTCTCTTCGTAGCAGTGACTATGCTCTGAGCTGTTCTTCGGCCGTCTTAGGGAACTGCTACATTCTTCTTATCAACACTACCTCATGCTCTGAGCTGCTTTTCAGCCGTCATGAGCCATGGTTGAGTTATTTCAGTAATGTCCCAGATCTGAGTTGTAAAGACCGTTCTGGTGCTACTGATTTATTTGTCGAGTTCTTGCAAAGGTTCAGATGATCATTGCCCTATAGTTAGAGCTTGAGAGATGGTAAACTTGCCAGTTAAACGTTGCTGCCCTGCCTGAGGATAAGGATAAGGTATGATTGCCGGAATATTGCACCTGACAATACCGATGGTCACACGAAGGATTAAGGATATATGGCCAAGCTCTTTCAGCAAAAGATTCAGAAAAAGAGAACAATAATGAAGGAGCAAGACCGGCAATACAGGTATGATAATTGTTGCATGCACAACACGGTACGGATCTGAGACAAAGAAGTCAGCAAGATTTAAAACTACCTACAAGCAGTCAGATTCCGCCAAGAGAACGATTATGATTCTCAGCATTGTTTTGAAACTGGAGGATATGCACCTACTTGAGTAACTCAAGGCAATGATTAAAGGTTTCATGCCCACCTAGGAAATTTGTACACAACTCCATTGACTACTATCGGTGCTGGATAGGAGAATGTCACGTCAAATGGAAATCACTCCCGGACTTGCGAGAAGAGCACATATTTCAGTCATGACAATATATCAAACAAGCAAGCAGGCATAAAAGAATTGGAGTCAGCATAAGGGTGAACATATGAGGTAAGATCTGTCAGAATATGGATACGGTGAAGCAAACCACCCAGAGCAAGGCAGTCAGTCAGATGAAATTCAGCGGGGACATCAAGGAAAAGGATACCCGAGATGGAAACGGTTTCCTTAAGTCAGAATATTCATACTGGTTCCCTGAGCAACCAAATCTTGAGGACGAGATTTATCATAAGGGGGTAGGTTTGTAACACCCCGATTTTTGGCCCTTTCTTTTTCTTTTGGATTTCTTCGAATTTTTATCTGGAGTTCTTTTTTCGTGGCTATGTGGTCTTGAAACCTGGGAAGATCTTCTCTCCTTCCACTTCCTAGTGGCTTGTCATTCTCAAATCTATCCCAAGGCCATGTCATTTCCATCTTAGCCCAACCCCAATATTTATTTATTGGGAATATTCCTTTTTCTATTAAAGGAATATCCCTGTTTGCCCTAGGTTGTGAAGCAGACTATATTTCTGTCTTCCACAAAATTCTCATAAATTCTTTGGATCATATCTTCCACAAATATGTCAAAACCCATCCTTGCCTAGTTCAAAAATAATTCAGGAATTCATTTTCCATTCTGTCCAGAATGGCACTTTGTGAAGGAAGTGCCATTTATCTTTTCTTGATTGCTCTCAAAATTTTTGGGCACTCTCTAATATCCAAATTATTTCCACATGCCAAAATTCAGCCTCATTTTCCTAGTAAATCTTCCTCAGCAAATTTCCAAAGTTTTTGTCCAGAGAGAAGATTTGTGAAGGAAGTACTAGCTAGGCTAACCCAAATGAGTTGAAATTTTGGGAGACCATCTATGTGGTCAAATCATTGCTCTCCACCAAATTTCATCTCCATCCAACAATCAATGTGAGCACACCTTGAAATCTTGGTTTCTGGTCACAATTTCAGTTTGTGAAGCAACTATAATTTTTATTGCTTCAAAAATTCTGAAATTAATCCAGGACCTAAATATCCCTAAATAATGTGAGCATGCCAAAACTCACATTATTTTTCCAATCCATTTTCCCCACAAAATTCCCCCAAGTTTCAGTCCAGTGGGTAGCATTGTGAAGGAAGTACCATTTATACTAATCCAAATGGGATGAAATTTTTATGGTGCCTTCATATGCCCAAATTATAATCCTCCACAAATTTTCAGCCCAATCCACCACTCCATGTGAGTGCTACTTCCTGATCTAGCTTCTGGACCAGATTTGGCAGTTGTAAAGCAACTGTGTTAAATATTGGTCCAAATCCCTTCAAAATCCCTAGGATCATAGTCCTTCTTACCCTAAACCCCAGAGACATCCTGGTTATCTCTTATATCATTCCATTTGACCACAACATCATGCCTAAGTTTGCAACAGCAATGTTTCCCTGATCATTCCCATCAACCCACAGTAGGTTTCTTCGAGCTATCACCTCAGGTAGGACCCACCTAGAAAGGACAAAACGCTAGACATCGTTTGGTTGGCCAGAGTGCACCGCGTGCGCCTGTGCACGCGGTGACCACGCAGTCTGGCACGCCGAAAGCGTGCTCTGGACTTCGGGTCCCTCTGCTGCCGCCCAAACGCCGAGCTCTCGCCACCGCACCATGTCCTCTGAGTTGCTCCCACTCCCCTGCGTCCGCGTGTCCTCTCTGGACCCCTCCCCCTCTCCTCTTTCCTCTCCGGCAAGCACGTCGTCCCGGGATGCCCGCGGCCGTCGTCGCTGTGCCTTTGTCCTTTCCATCCCCGTAGCATCTCAGCGCCGAATACACCTACCCTAGCCCTTTCTCCCCCTCCGCGCGTGCGCGCGTGCACGCGGTCGTGCGAGAGGCATCAACCGCGAGCGCCCGTCGGCTTCCGGCGAGGGCATCGCCGCCTGGCTATATATAGCCTACCCCGAGGCCTCCCGAGCTCATCCACCTCCTCTAGTCATCCCCGACCCCTCATCCGAGCTCCAGAGCTCCTCCTCGCCTCACATGGTAGCCATGGCCGCCGCACTGCCCCTCTTAAATTAGCCTGAAGCCGAGCTCCTCCCCTCCTCATTCTGCCATCAGGCAAACCACTCGAGCCACTGGAGCTACCCCACCTCTTCTCCTCCTCCTCTAGTACCCCATAGAACCGTGCCCGAAATCGCCCGAGGCCATGTCCCACCATGGCCGAGACCCTCCCCGTTCCCGAGCTCCTCGGCGTCCGTGCTATGCGGGGATGGGTGCGGCTCGGTCCCACGAGCTTGTCGGTGGTCGAATCACGGCGAACGGTGGCCGGAGTCGCCGGCTATCGCCGTCGAGGCTCGCCACTGTCCTCGGTCAGGCGCGCGCGTAAGGGAGAGGAGGAAGACGACCCTGTGCGCGGGTCCCGCCTGTAAGCCTCACGCGTGGACCCTGCCGGCCCCGCTGACGTGTTCAAGTGGACGCGTATTCCCGCAGATACGTTTTCCTATGGTGAAAGCGTCTTTCTGTTCTTCTTCGGGCGATAATACGCTTCCTCCACTGGAAAGCGTACTTTGCAGATTACGCTTTCAGTTTTCACCCGCCGGCCGAAACTATTAAATAACGGACGTTCGCCCGTTAAGGCCAGAAATGAATATTTTTATTTAAATTTCTGCCTAACGAACGAACGGCCGTAACTCGGCAACCGTAACTCCGATTCAGGTGATTCCGAAGACCACGATCTCAGTTCGTCAAGCCCGTTCCGATGGTATCATTTTCATGAGGTTGTCCCACTGTGAAAATGACCATTTTTCCCTTGCCCTTAAAACAGCTCCGCTGAGAGGGAAACTTTTCCGGTGATTCTTTCCGCGAGTTCATCGCACTTCTTCCCGGTGAATCTTTCCACCCCAGGCAAGCCACAACAGCCACTTGCATGATGGCATTGCAATAGCCATGGTTTCCACTTGAATTTAATAATTGTTTGCTCATTTAATTATTTTGTGAATGCTATGTATATGCTTGTGAATCCATGCTCATTGCTTATGCCATGTTCATTTTCATCTAGTAAGTGCTATGATTAATTGCTAAGGATATTCTTATCATATTTTATTCTTGCAATTATTTCCGATGCTAGTAATAATGTTATGCTCACATGAGTAGTTACGGTTTGATATGAAAATACTTGTCATAGTCATGATCATCGTTATGCCATGCTCATTTGCATTCCGTAGCATAAATGATTTATCATCGTTCATGTCATGATGTTAAATGGTTATGCTGCCCATCCATGGTTATACTAGTATCATGCTCATATGCATTGCTGTTTCGTTATGTTGTTGTGACTCAGCTCATCACCATTCAAGTTGAACCTGACATTAATTGAACTTGAACAAATCTGTTGGCTGAGTCATGTTGCCACCGAATCGAGCTAACCAGTGCAGCCACACTTGCCTTATGTGGGACCCTAATGCGGTCTATTGGCATGCCTCTCGCCGGTGCCTCATACTAGGGAAGGTTATGTGCGCGCGCTACCCGGATCAGGTAGGCGGCCATAAGCCTTGAGTACCCAGTTTTGGTTTTGAGCTCAGGTCCCCATTTGGGACAGTTTTGGTTTGGCCACGATGGTGGCAGCCACAGAGGTGGCGGATGCCACATGTTGACATCAGGGTAACCCAAGACATAGCCCAAAGGGGAGTTTGTCGGAGTGGCCGGGAGAGTGTCATGCAATAGATTGGTTTGTCGGAACATCGTTGGTCCACCCGAATGGGAGCACGAGGCCATGAGTTCCGTAGTGTGGGTACAGTGTACTAACCTCTGCAGAGTGTATAATCTATCGATAGCCGCGTCCTCGGTCATGGACACGGTTCGTAGTAGGTCACACTGTGGGTTAACAGAAATAATAACCTGGCTAATGACAACCCCGGTTTGATGAAGAAAGAAGTTGGTTGATCTTTATGTGGTCATGCGATGATCACAGGTAGAGATCAAGCTCCGTGTGGTCATGTACTGATCACGATGGTATAGTTGATACCGAGCTTGGTTGATCCTGAGGTGATCGTGTGATGATCACGATGGTAAGTTGGTGGTTACGAGATAACCTCCGAGCAGAGTAAGTTGGTCCATGAGACCTTAAACGTCGACCCCTTGCATTCTAGTGCTAGTATCATCCCATGAATTATATGTACATGCCATGCTCATGTTGTTGCCATGTTCATGTTGTTGCCATGCTCATGGTGTTCTAGTAGTATCATATTCATCATTGATAATTAACCTGTAAATGCCATGCTGTTGTATGTCTTGATTGCTTTGGTTGCTGTGAGCTTGCGAGTACATTCAAAGTACTCACCTGGCGTGTCATGCCAGATTGCAGGTGATGCCGTGATTGCTTGTTTGTCGAGGACCCCGAGGTTGCGCTCTAGGATGCGTTCTAGCCAGAGTCCCTGCGGAGTGGAGTTCACCACCGTTGTCGCCGTTCCGCTGCTAGAAGTTATTCCGCTACGAGTTGTTCCGCTGCTAGCATAGAACTACCTTAGCAGGCAAAGTGTCTCCGTGCCCCTGTAACCTTTGTAATATCGAACCCTTGTACCCCGTTTATTTATAATAAAGAGCTGATTTGTTCTATGCCAAGCAGTGCCGTATTCCAGAAGACTTGATCTCTGGGCTGGAATACGGGGTGTTTCGGTCTCTCTGAGCCGGGGTGCCACCATAAAGGAATAAGGAGCGGCAAGATCCTAAGCTTGGGGATGCCCAAGGCACCCCAAGGTAATATTCAAGGAAGACTCAAGCGTCTAAGCTTGGGTATGCCCCGGATGGCATCCCCTCTTTCGTCTACAATCTATCGGTAACACACTTGGAGCTATATTTTTATTCATCACATGATATGTGTTTTACTTGGAGCGTCTTGTGCTATAGTTTGTTTGCTTTTGTTTGCTTTTTAGTTTGTCACAATCATCTTTGCTGAACACACCTTTTTGAGAGGGACACACATTATTCGTGATTTGTTAGAATACTCTATGTGCTTCACTTATATCTTTTGAGCTAGGTAGTTGCTCCAGTGCTTCACTTATATCTTTTAGAGCACGGCGGTGGTTATATTTTAAAGAAATAGTTGCACTCTCATTATTCACTTATATCTTTTTGAGAGTCTAATAAATAGCAATGGTAATATGCACGGGTTATGAATTTGGTCCTAATATGATAGGTATTCAAGAGGGATATAATAAAAAATTTCATGTAGATCACTGAATATGATAAGTTTGATACCTTGCAATAGTTTTGCGATATTAAGATGGTAATATGTGGGAGGTGCTAGTAGATAATTGTGGTTTGGTAAGAATAATTGTGTTAAGGTTTGTGATTCCCGAAGCATGCACGTATGGTCGGTCGTTATGCTAAGAAGTTGGAGCATGATTTATTATTGATTGTCTACCTTATGAGTGGCGGTCGGGGACGAGCGATGGTCGTTTCCTACCAATCTATCCCCCTAGGGGCATGTGTAGTAGTACTTTGCTTCGAGGGCTAATAAACTTTCGCAATAAGTATATGAGTTCTTTGTGACTAATGTGAGTCCACGGATTATACGCACTCTCACCTTTCCGCAATTTGCTAGCCTCTTCGGTACTGTGCATTGCCCTTTCTCACCTCAAGAGTTGGTGCAAACTTCGCCGGTGCATCCAAACCCCGTGATATGATACACTCTATCACACATAAGCCTCCTTATATCTTCCTCAAAACAGCCACCAGACCTACCTATCATGGCATTTTCATAGCCATTCCGAGATATATTGCCATGCAACTTCCACCATTCTTTTTATATGACACACATCGTCATTGTCATATTGCTTTTCATGATCATATAGCTGACATAGTATTTGTGGCTCAGCCACCGTTCATCATTTTTATACATGTTACGCTAGTATCATTGCACATCCTGGTACACCGCCAGAGTCATTCACATAGAGTCATATTTTGTTCTAGTTTCGAGTTGTAATTTTTTGAGTTGTAAGTAAATAGAAGTATGATGATCATTCTTATTAGAGCATTGTCCCAGTGAGGAATTAAAAAAAAAAAGAAAATGGCCAAAAAGAGCCCACGAGAAAAAAAAAGAAAAAAAGGGGGAAAAGAAAAAAAGAAAAGAAAGAAAAAATGAGAAAGAGAAAGAAAAAAATGAGAAAAAAAGAGAGAAGGGGCAGTGTTACTATCATTTTCCATACTTGTGCTTCAAAGTGGCACCATGTTTTTTATATATAGAGTCTCCTATTTTGTCACTTTCATATACTAGTGGGAATTTTTCATTATAGAACTTGGCTTGTATATTCCGATGATGGGCTTCCTCAAATGCCCGAGGTCGATCTTCATGAGCAAGCAAGTTGGATGCACACCCACTTAGTTTTCATGTGGAGCTTTCATACACTTATAGCTCTTAGTGCATCCGTTGCATGGCAATCCCTGTTGGAAATATGCCCTAGAGGTAATAATAAATTGGTTATTATCATATTTCCCGTTCTTGATAAATGTTTATTATTCATGCTAGAATTGTATTGACCGGAAACTTAAATACATGTGTGAATACGTAAACTACACCGTGTCCCTAGCAAGCCTCTACTAGACTAGCTCATTGATCAAAGATGGTTATGGTTTCCTGACCATAGACATGAGTTGTCATTTGATAACAGGATCACATCTTTAGTTGAATGATGTGATGGACAAGACCCAACCGTAAGCTTAGCATCAGATCGTATCACTTAGTTTTGCTATAGCATTCTTCATGTCAAGTATTTGTTCCTTCGACCATGAGATCATGCTACTCCCGAATAATGGAGGAATGCCTTGTGTGCTATCAAATGTCACTTCGTAACTGGGTGATCATAAAGGTGCTCTACAGGTATCTCTGGGCCCACTCGATCATAAAGGTGCTCTACAGGTGACTAATGAGTTTAGTCACGGGATCTTGTATTACGGGACTGAGTAAAGAGACTTGTCGGTAACTAAATTGAACTAGGTATGGAGATACCGAAGATCGAATCTCGGGCAAGTAACATATCGCCGAACAAAGGGAATTGCATACGGGATTACCCGAATCCTCGACATCGTGGTTCAACCGATAAAGATCTTCATTGAATATGTGGGAACCAATATGAGCATCCAGGTCCCGCTATTGGTTATTGACCAGAGAGGAGTCTCCGTCAAGTCTACATGATTCTCGAACCCGTAGGGTCACACGCTTAACGTTCGTTGACGCTAGAGTAGTATTGGGATATGTATATTGGTGACCGAAAGTTGTTCGGAGTCCCGGATGAGATCCTGGACATCACGAGGAGCTCCGGAATAGTCCGGAGGTAAAGATTTATATATGGAAAATCATTTTTTGGGATTCCGGAAAAAGCAGTTTTTTTCGGTATTGTACCGGGAAGCTTCCAGAAGCTTCCAGAGGATTCCTAAAGGGTCCAGAAGTCCACAAGTGGGTCCACCACGTCCCGAGGGCCAGCATGGGCTAAGGGGAGGCGCCCTGGCCTCTTTGGGCTGGGCGCACCATCCCCAAAGACCCATGTGGCCAAGGGGGAAAGAGTCCCAGCTCCGTACGACGGAAGGGGAGAAGGACTAGGAGTCCAACTCTTCCCCCCTTGGTGCGCCAGCCATATGGGGTGGAGGGGCAGGGCTCCTAGCCCTCCCACGCATATAAATAAAAAGGAAGGGACGCAGCAAAGCCCCCCAACAGATTGGACTTGGCTGTTGCCCCGTTTCTCCCTCCCGGCATAATCCTCGTCCCTGGTTTTTCGCTTAGCGAAGCGCTGCCAGAATTCCACCACCACCATCACCACCACGCCGTCGTGCTGGTTGTGATCCCATCTACTTCTCCCCCTTCTCTTGCTGGATCAAGGAGGAGGAGACATCACCGAGCCGCACGTGTGCTAAACTCGGAGGTGCCGTCCGTTCGGTGCTAGATCGGTTGGATCGTGATCGGATCGCGAAGAGTACGACTACATCAACCGCGTTATTAACGCTTCCGCTTTCGGTCTACAAGGGTATGTAGACACACTCCCCTCTTGTTGATATGCATCTCATAGATTAGATCTTGGGTGTTTCGTAGGAAATTTTTTGATTTTCATGCAACGTTCCCCATCAGTGGCATCTTGAGCTAGGTCTATGCGTAGATGATATGCACGAGTAGAACACAAAGAAGTTGTGGGCGTTGATGTTCAGATTGCTTACTTCCCTTGTCTTATTTGGATTCGGCGGTATTGTGGGATGAAGCGGCTCGGACCAACCTTACATGTCCTCACACATGAGACCGGTTCCACTGTTTGACATGCAACTAGTATTGCATAAAAGTGGCTGGCGGGTGTCTGTCTCTCCTACTTTAGATGAATCTGATTTGACAAAGGCGGTCCTTGTAGAAGGTTAAAAGGAAACTTGAATATCACCGTTGTGGTTTTGCGTAGATAAGAACGGTTCTTATAGTTTGCCCTAGCAGCCACGTGAAAATTGCAACAACAAAGTAGAGGACGTCTAACTTGTTTTTGCAGGGCATGTTGTGATGTGGTATGGCCAAAACATGATGTGATATATGTTGATGTATGAGATGATCATGTTTTGTAATAGGTTCATGACTTGCATGTCGATGAGTATGGCAACCGGCAGGAGCCATAGGGTTGTCTTTAATTTATTGTATGACATGCGTGTCAATCATTAAACGCCATGTAATTGCTTTACTTTATCGCTATGCGTTAGCAATAGTTGTAGAATCAATAGTTGGTGGAGACAACCACGATGACGATAGGATGATGGAGATCATGATGATGGAGATCATGGTGTCATGCCGGTGACGATGGAGATCATGTCGGTGCTTTGGAGATGGAGATCAAAAGCACGAGATGATAATGGCCATATCATGTCACATATACTGATTGCATGTGCTGTTTATCTTTTTTATGCATCTTATTTTGCTTAGGACAACGGTAGCATTATAAGATGATCCCTTCACTAAATTTCAAGATAAAAGTGTTCTCCCTAAGTATGCACCGTTGCGAAAGTTCGTCGTTTCGAAGCACCTCATGATGATCGGGTGTGATAGACTCAATGTTCCATACAACGGGTGTAAGCCAGTTTTACACATGCGGAATACTTGGGTTAAACTTGACGAGCCTAGCATGTACAGACATGGCCTTGGAACACAGAAGACCGAAAGGTCGAACATGAGTCATATAGTAGATATGATCAACATGTAGATGTTCGCCATTGATGACTACCCCATCTCACGTGATGATCGGACATGGGTTAGTTGATATGGATCATGTAACACTTAGACAACTTGAGGGATGTTAATTTAAGTGGGAGATCACTAGTAATTTGATTAACTGAACCAATTATCATGAACATAGTCTAATTGTCTTTGCAAATTAATGTTGTAGATCAATGGCTCGCGCTATAGCTCCCCTGAATTTTAATGCGTTCCTGGAGAAAGCTAAGTTGAAAGATGCTGGAAGCAACTATGCGGACTGGGTCCATAATTTGAGGATTATCCTCACTGCTGCACAGAAGGCTTATGTCCTTGATGCACCGCTCGGTGCGCCACCCCCTCCAGCGTCGTCTGTGGATGTTGTGAACGTCTGGCAGGCACGTTCTGATGACTACTTAGAACCAGGGCTCCAAAGACGTTTTGAGCACCACGGAGCATATGAGATGTTCCAGGAGATGAAATATGTATTTCAGGCTCACGCCCGGGTCAAGAGGTATGAAGCCTCCGACAAGTTCTTTAGCGGCAAGATGGAAGAGAACAGCTCCATTAGCGAGCACGTACTCAAAATGTCTGGGTACTTCCACCGCTTGAATCACTTGGGAGTTAGTCTTCCGGATGAAGTAGCGATTGATAGGGTTCTTCAGTCACTGCCACCAAGCTACAAAGGCTTCGTGATGAACTATAATATGCAAGGGATGGAGAAGACGATCCCGGAGCTCTTCGCGATGCTTAAGGCCGTGGAAGTAGAAATCAAGAAAGAGCATCAAGTGTTGATGGTCAATAAGACCACCAGTTTCAAGAAGAAAGGTAAGGGAAAGAAAGGGAACTTCAAGAAGAATGGCAAGCCAGCTGCCGCTCCCGTGAAGAAACCCAAGGCTGGACCCAAACCTGAGACTGAGTGCTTCTATTGCAAGGGGAATGGTCACTGGAAGCGGAACTGCCCCAAATACTTGGCAGATAAGAAGGCTGGCAACGTCAACAAAGGTATATTTGATATACATGTTATTGATGTGTACCTTACTAGTGCTCGTAGTAGCGCCTGGGTATTTGATACTGGTTCGGTTGCTAATATCTGTGACTCGAAACAGGAGCTGCGGAATAAACGGAGACTAGCTAAGGACGAGGTGATGATGCGCGTTGGAAATGGCTCCAAGGTTGATGTGATCGCCGTCGGCACGCTCCCTCTACGTCTACCTTCGGGATTAGTTTTAAACCTAAATAATTGTTATTTGGTGCCTGCGTTGAGCATGAACATTATATCTGGATCTTGTTTAATGCGAGACGGTTATTCATTTAAGTCAGAGAATAATGGTTGTTCTATTTATATGGATAATATCTTTTATGGTCATGCACCCCTTGTGAATGGTTTATTCTTGTTGAATCTCGATCGTAGTGATACACATATTCATAATATTGATGCCAAAAGATGCAATGTTAATGATGATAGTACCACATACTTGTGGCACTGCCGCTTAGGTCATATTGGTGTAAAGCGCATGAAGAAGCTCCATGCCGATGGACTTTTGGAATCACTTGATTATGAATCATTTGAGACATGCGAACCATGCCTCATGGGCAAGATGACTAAAACCCCGTTTTCCGGAACAATGGAGCGGGCAAGTGACTTATTGGAAATAATACATACCGATGTTGCGGTCCGATGAGTGTTGAAGCACGCGGTGGATATCGTTATTTTCTTACCTTCACAGATGATTTGAGTAGATATGGGTATATTTACTTAATGAAACACAAGTCTGAAACATTTGAAAAGTTCAAGGAGATTCAGAGTGAAGTAGAGAATCATCGTAACAAGAAAATTAAATTTCTACGATCTAATCGTGGAGGTGAATATTTGAGTTACGAGTTTGGTATGCATTTAAGACAATGTGGAATTGTTTCACAGCTCACGCCACCTGGAACACCACAACGTAATGGTGTGTCTGAATGTCGTAATCATACTCTATTGGATATGGTGCGTTCTATGATGTCTCTTACCGATTTGCCACTATCATTTTGGGGTTATGTATTGGAGACAGCCGCATTCACTTTAAACAGGGCACCGTCCAAATCCGTTGAGACGACACCGTATGAGTTATGGTTTGTCAAGAAACCTAAGCTGTCGTTTCTTAAAGTTTGGGGATGCGACGCTTATGTCAAGAGGCTTCAGCCTGATAAGCTCAAACCCAAAGCGGATAAGTGCATCTTCATAGGATACCCTAAAGAGACCATTGGGTATACCTTCTATCACAGATCCGAGGGCAAAATCTTTGTTGCCAAGAATGGGTCCTTTCTAGAGAAGGAGTTTCTCTCGAAAGAAGTGAGTGGGAGGAAAGTAGAACTTGATGAGGTAATTGTACCTTCTCTCGAATTGGAAAGTAGCGCATCACAGAAAGAAGTTCCCGTGATGTCTACACCAGCCGGAGAAGAAGCTAATGATGATGATCATGAAACTTTGGATCAAGTTGCTATTCAACTTCGTAGGTCGACCAGGGTACGTTCCGCACCAGAGTGGTACGGTAATCCCGTCCTAGAAGTCATGTTGTTAGACAACGGCGAACCTACGAACTATGAAGAAGCAATGATGAGCCCGGATTCCAATAAATGGCTTGAGGCCATGAAATCCGAGATAGGATCCATGTATGAGAACAAAGTATGGACTTTGGTGGAATTGCCCGATGACCGGCAGGCCATTGAGAATAAATGGATTTTTAGGAAGAAGACAGACGCTGATGGTAATGTCACCATCTATAAAGCTCGACTTGTCGCAAAGGGTTTCCGACAAGTTCAAGGGGTTGACTACGATGAGACTTTCTCACTCATAGCGATGCTTAAGTCTGTTAGAATTATGTTAGCAATTGCCGCATTTTATGATTATGAAATCTAGCAGATGGATGTCAAAATAGCGTTCCTTAACGGGTTTCTTAAGGAAGAGTTGTATATGATGCAGCCGGAAGGTTTTGTCGATCCTAAGGATGCTAACCAGGTATGCAAGCTCCAGCGATCCATCTATGGACTGGTGCAAGCTTCTCGGAGTTGGAATATACGCTTTGATAAGGTGATCAAAGCTTTTGGTTTTATACAAACTCATGGAGAAGCTAGTATTTACAAGAAAGTGAGTGGGAGCTCTGTAGCATTTCTAATATTATATGTGGATGACATATTGTTGATTGGAAATGATATAGAATTTCTGGAAAGCATAAAAGGTTATTTGAACAAGAGTTTTTCAATGAAAGACCTAGGTGAAGCTACTTACATATTGGGCATTAAAATCTACAGAGATAGATCAAGACGCCTAATAGGACTTTCACAAAGCACATACCTTGACAAGATTTTGAAGAAGTTCAAAATGGACCAGTCAAAGAAAGGGTTCTTGCCTGTGTTGCAAGGTCTGAAGTTGAGTAAGTCTCAAAGCCCGACCACGGCAGAAGAAAGAGGAAGGATGAAAGTCATCCCCTATGCCTCAGCCATAGGTTCTATAATGTATGCCATGCTGTGTACCAGACCTGATGTGTGCCTTGCCATAAGTCTGGCAGGGAGGTACCAAAGTGATCCAGGAGTAGATCACTGGATAGCGGTCAAGAATATCCGTAAGTACCTTAAGAGGACTAAGGACATGTTTCTCGTCTATGGAGGTGACGGAAAGCTCGTCGTAAAGGGTTACGTCGATGCTAGCTTCGACACAGATCCGGATGACTCTAAGTCTCAAACCGGATACGTATTTATTCTAAATGGTGGAGCAGTCAGTTGGTGCAGTTCCAAGCAAAGCATCGTAGTGGGATCTACATGTGAAGTGGAATATATAGCTGCTTAGGAAGCAGCACAAGAGGGAGTCTGGATGAAGGAGTTCATATCCGATCTAGGAGTTGTACCTAGTGCATTGGATCCAATGACTATCGTTTGTGACCACACTGGTGCAATTGCCATTGCCAAGGAGCCCAAGGTTCACAAGAAGACCAAGCACATCAAACGCCGCTTCAACTCCATTCGTAATTACATTAAGGATGGAGACATAGAACTTTGCAAAGTACATACGGATCTGAATGTGGCAGACCCGTTGACTAAACCTCTTCCACGAGCAAAACATGATCAGCACCAAGACTCCATGGGTGTGAGATTCATAACTATGTAAACTAGATTATTGACTCTAGTGCAAGTGGGAGACTGTTGGAAATATGCCCTAGAGGTAATAATAAATTGGTTATTATCATATTTCCCGTTCATGATAAAGTTTATTATTCATGCTAGAATTATATTGACCGAAAACTTAAATACATGTGTGAATACATAAACTACACCGTATCCCTAGTAAGCCTCTACTAGACTAGCTTGTTGATCAAAGATGGTTATGGTTTCCTGACCATAGACATGATTTGTCATTTGATAATGGGATCACATCATTAGTTGAATGATGTGATGGACAAGACCCAACCGTAAGCTTAGCATCAGATCGTATCACTTAGTTTTGCTATAGCTTTCTTCATGTCAAGTATCTATTCCTTCGACCATGAGATCATGCTACTCCCGGATACTGGAGGAATGCATTCTATGCTATCAAAGATCACTTCGTAACTGGGTGATCATAAAGGTGCTCTACAAGTATCTCCGATGGTCTTTGTTGGGTTGCATGGATCGAGACTGGGATTTGTCACTCCGTATGACGGAGAGATATCTCTGGACCCACTCGGTAATACAACGTCACAAGAAGCTTCAGGTGACTAATGAGTTTAGTCACAGGATCTTGTATTACGGGAATGAGTAAAGAGACTTGTCGGTAATGAGATTGAACTAGGTATGGAGATACCGACGATCGAATCTCGGGCAAGTAACATATCGCTGAACAAAGGGAATTGCATACGGGATTACCCGAATCCTCGACATCGTGGTTCAACCGATAAAGATCTTCGTTGAATATGTGGGAACCAATATAGGCATCCAGGTCCCGCTATTGGTTATTGACCAGAGAGGAGTCTCCGTCATGTCTGCATGATTCTCGAACCCGTAGGGTCGCACGCTTAACATTCGTTGACGCTAGAGTAGTATTGGGATATGTATATTGGTGACTGAAAGTTGTTCGGAGTCCTGGATTAGATCCTGGACATCGCGAGGAGCTCTGGAATAGTCCGGAGGTAAAGATTTATATATGGAAATCATTTTTTGGGATTCCGGAAAAAGCAGTTTTTTCGTTATTGTACCGGGAAGCTTCCAGAAGCTTCCAGAGGATTCCGGAGGGGTCCAGAAGTCCACAAGTGGGTCCACCACGTCCCGAGGGCCAGCATGGGCTAAGGGGAGGTACCCTGGCCTATTTGGGCTGGGCGCACCAGCCCCAAACACCCATGCGGCCAAGGGGGAAAGAGTCCCAGCTCCGTACGACGGAAGGGGAGCAGGACTAGGAGTCCAACTCTTGCCCCCCTTGGTGCACCAGCCATATGGGGTGGAGGGGCTAGACTCCTAGCCCTCCCATGCATATAAATAAAGGGGAAGGGGCGCAGCAAAGCCCCCAAACAGATTGGACTTGGCTGTTGCCCCGTTTCTCCCTCCCGGCATAATCCTCGTCCCCGAGTTTAGCGAAGCGCTGCCGGAATTCCACCACCACCATCACCACCACGCCATCGTGATGGTTGTGATCCCATCTACTTCTCCCCCTTCTCTTGCCGGATCAAGGAGGAGGAGACGTCACCGAGCCGCACGTGTGCTAAACTCGGAGGTGTCGTCCGTTCGATGCTAGATCGGTTGGATCGTGATCGGATCGCGAAGAGTACGACTACATCAACCGCGTTATTAACGCTTCCACTTTCGGTCTACAAGGGTATGTAGACACACTCCCCTCTCGTTGATATGCATCTCATAGATTAGATCTTGGGTGTTTCGTAGGAAAATTTTTGATTTTCATGCAACATTCCCCATCAATCCCTACTCCTCGCATTAACATCAATTGATGGGCATCTTCATAGCCCGTTGATTAGCCACATTGATGTGAGACTATCTTCTTATTTTTGACTTCCCCTTATTAATCTCTACCACCATATTCTATTCCACCCATAGTGCTATATCCATGGCTTGCACTCATGTATTGCGTGGGGGTTGAAAAAGCTGAAGCGCGTTAAAAAGTATGAACCAATTGCTCGGCTTGTCATCGGGGTAGTGCATGAAAAATACTTTGTGTTATGAAGATGGAGCATGACAGGATTATATGATTTTGTAGCGATAACTTTCTTTAGCATTTATATTTTGAAAGGCATGATTGTTTGTTAGTATGCCTGAGTATTGATGTCTTTATATCAAACTATAGCCTATTGCTTTGAATCATTCGGATCTTATTATTCATACCGTAAGAGAGATTACATGATGAAACATGTTAGGTAGCATTCCACATCAAAAAATCTGTTTTTATCATTTACCTACTCGAGGACGAGCAGGAATTAATCTTGGGGATGCTTGATACGTCTCCAACGTATCTATAATTTTTTATTGTTCCATGCTATTATAGTATCAATCTTGGATGTTATATATGCAATTATATGCCATTATATATCATTTTTTGGGACTAACCTATTGATACGTCTCCAACGTATCTATAATTTTTTATTGTTCCATGCTATTATAATATCAATCTTGGATGTTTTTATATACATTTACAAGCAATTATATATCATTTTTTGGGACTAACCTATTAACTTAGTGCCCAGTGCCAGTTGCTGTTTTTTGCCTGTTTTTGGTTTTCCAGAATATCAGTACCAAATGAAGTCCAAATGCCACGAAACTTTTTGGAGATTTTTTTCTGGACATAAGAGACACTAGAAGCTTCGGGAGAGGGCCAGAAGACAGAGGAGGTGGCCACGAGCCACCAGGGCGCGCCCTGGTGCCTCGTGGGCCCACCTCTGCTCCGTTTGACCTTCCACCTCTATAAATTCTCTAAAATTGGGAAACCAACAGAGGAGTCCACGAAATACTTTTTTCGCCGCCGCAAGTTTCTGTTCTCGAGAGATCCCATCTGGAGGCCTTTTCCAGCACTCTGCCGGAGGAGGAATCGATCACGGAGGGGCTCTACATCAACCTTGCTACCCTTCCGATGATGCGTGAGTAGTTTACCATAGACCTTCGGGTCCATAGTTAGTAGCTAGATGGCTTCTTCTCTCTTTTTGATCTTCAATACAATGTTCTCCTCGATGTTCTTGGAGTTCTATCCGATGTAATCACTTTTTTGCGGTGTGTTTGTTGAGATCCGATGAATTGTGAGTTTATGATCAGATTATCCATGAATATTATTTGAGTTTTCTCTGAACTCTTTTATGCATGATTGTTATAGCTTCGTATTTCTCTCCGATCTATTGATTTGGTTTGGCCAACTAGATTGATTTATCTTGCAATGGGAGAGGTGCTTTGTAATGGGTTCGATCTTGCGGTGCTCAATTCTAGTGACAGAAAGGGACATGACACGTATGTATCGTTGCTATTAAGGGTAAAAAGATGGGGTTTATTCATGCGTGAGTTTACTTTGTCTACATCATGTCATCTTGTTTAAGGCGTTACTCCGTTCTTTATGAACTTAATACTCTATAGATGCATGCTGGATAGCGGTCGATGTGTGGAGTAATAGTAGATGCAGAATCGTTTCGGTCTACTTGTCTCGGACGTGATGCCTATATACATGATCATTGCCTTGGATATCGTCATGATTATTTGCTTTTCTATCAATTGCCCAACAGTAATTTGTCTACCCACCGTATGCTATTTTCTTGAGAGAAGCATCTAGTGAAACCTATGGCCCCCTGTTGCCATTAAGGATAACAAGTTGGGATGAATTCTTATATGCTTTTGTCTTGACTACATCATGTCATCGTTCTTAATGCATTACTTCGTTCTCTTGAACTTAATACACTAGATGCATGCTGGATAGCGGTCGATGTGTGAAGTAATAGTAGTAGATGCAGGCAGGAGTCGGTCTACTTGATTTGGATGTGATGCCTATATCATGATCATTGCCTTGGATATCGTCATAATTATTTGCTTTTCTATCAATTGCCCAACAGTAATTTGTTCACCCACCGTATGCTATTTTCAAGAGAGAAGCCTCTAGTGAAAACTATGGCCCCCGGGTCTACCTTAATCATATATTGAAAATCCTAAAAATACCATGCTGCAATTTTACTTTATTTATTTTATTTTGTATTTTTGTTCGATCTATCTATCTATCACCATATAATTTAATCTTGCAATTAACCGCCAAGGGATTGACAACCCCTTGTTCGCGTTGGGTGCGAGGATTTGTTGTTTTGTGTGCAGGTACTGCTAACGAGTTGTTGCGTGATTCTCCTACTGGATTGATAACCTTGGTTTCATAACTGAGGGAAATACTTATCTCTACTGTACTGCATCATCCCCTCCTCTTCGGGGAAATCCCAACGCAGCTCACAAGTAGCACCTATTAACCCAGTGCCCAGTGCCAGTTGCTGTTTTTTGCCTGTTTTTGCTTTTTAGAAAATCATTATCAAACGAAGTCCAAATGAAGAAAATACTTTGGATTAATTTTTTCTAGACCAGAAGGGACCCTCGAAGCTTCGGGAGAAGAACAGACGAGCCACGAGGGAGCGACAAGCTCGGGAGGCACGCCTTGGGGGGTAGGGCGCGCCCCCCAGGCTTGTGGGCCCCTCGTGGCACATCCTTACCTAATTCTAACGCTATAAATTCCCAAATATTCCCAATATACCAGAGAGACAGAAGAGAAAACCTTTCCGCCGCTGCAAGCCTCTGTTCTTCCGCGATCCCATCTGGAAGCCTTTTTCGGTACTCTGCCGGAGGGGGAATCGATCACGGAGGGCTTCTTCATTAACCTTGCTGCCCTTCCGATGATGTGTGAGTAGTTTACCACAGACCTACGGGTCCATAGCTAGTAGCTAGATGGCTTCTTCTTCTCTCTTTGATCTTCAATACCATGTTCTCCTCGATGTTCTTGGAGTTCTATCCGATGTAATCTTCTTTTGCGGTGTGTTTGTTGGGATCTGATGAATTGTGAGTTTATGATCAGATTATTTCTTAGAAATATTTGAGTCTTCTCTGAACTCTTTTATGCATGATTATTATAGTTTGTATTTCTCTCCGATCTATCGATTTGGTTTGGCCAACTAGATTGGTTTATCTTGCAATGGGAGAGGTGCTTTGTGATGGGTTCAATCTTGCGTGCTCAATCCCAGTAACAGAAAGGGACATGACACGTATTTGTATTGTTTCCATTAAGGATAAAAATACAGGGTTTAATCATATTGTTTGAGTTTACTTTGTCTACATCATGTCATCTTGCTTAAGGCGTTACTCTGTTTTTATTAACTTAATACCCTAGATGCATGCTGGATAGCGGTCGATGGGTGGAGTAATAGTAGTAGATGCAGGCAGGAGTCGGTCTACTTGTCTCGGACGTGATGCCTATATACATGATCATTGCCATGAATCCGTCATAATTATTTGCTTTTCTATCAATTGCCCAACAGTAATTTGTTTACCCACCGTATGCTATGTGTTCGAGAGAGAAGCCTCTAGTGAAAACTATGGCCCCCGGGTCTACTTTTATCCTATATTAAAAGCCAAAAATACCTTGCTGCAATTTATTTATCTTTATTTTATTTAGTATTTTACTTTATCTATCTATCACTATCAGAATTAATCCTTGCAAATAACCGCTAAGGGGATTGACAACCCTCTTATTTACGTTGGGTGCAAGTGTTTGCTTTTGTGTGTGTAGGTGCTGCTAAAGGGATTTTATGTGGTTCTCCTACTGGATTGATAACCTTGGTTCTTAACTGAGGGAAATACTTATCTCTACTATACTGCATCATCGTCTCCTCTTCGGGGAAATACCAACGCAGTCTACAAGTAGCAGCGGGAGAGGTATTTCGATCCCCATGGACCGTGGGCTTGAAGCCCCGACGTTTTTGTCCCGAGAGGGACACGTAACTGCCAGATCGGCCGAGCTGATTTGAGGATCAGACTTGCCGGCTGTTTCCGGCTGGTCGCTGTCAGGATCGCTCTCCAGAAAGTACTTCAGCCCTTCAACCTTTACGGGAGGTTCGGCTGGGGTGGAAAAAGGGTTATGGATTGCTCCTTGCTCATGAAAGAGAGGATGCGATCCGGCAATAGGGGTTTCGGGCACGGAAGCGGTGCCCTGAGGGTTGGAGTCGTTGACCGACGATCCCATCGATCCTTTGTTGATCTCACAGCGGAACTCTCAATGAAAGCACTAGTGTCGGTGGTAAAACCGGCAGACCTCGGGGTAGGGGGTCCCGAGCTGTGGATCTCGGGTCGGTTGTAACAGGAACGAAGGAGACGGTATTTACCCAGGTTCGAGCCCTCTCGAAGAGGTAATACTCTACGTCCTGCTTTGATTATATTGATGATGGAGTATCGAGTACAAGCTTGATCTACCTCGAGATCGTAAGGAGAGATCTAACCCTAAGGCTAGGTGAATGGCAATTGTGATTCCGTCCCCTCTACGGGCTAAACCCTCTGGCTTATATACACGTCAGGTAGGGCATCTAGGGTTACATGGTCGGTATCCAGGGACGCATATGAGGCGGCAGGAGATGCCTTGGAGTATACGCCAAGTCTTCGGTAGGCGCAGTCCTGATCATGTCCAGGCGTGTAGCTTTCGGAGTCCATCTGAAGGAGAGGGAGGGCTTCAGGCCCAGCCGAGGACTATGGGCCGACTAGGTTAGCACCCCCTAGTTCAGGACACCGTCAGGCCCCCTTCGCCGCCGTCCATCATGGTACATGGTGACCTTGAAGTTGCTGACTCCTGACACATTAAAGGCCATCGTCTTCAGCAATGACGACATTGAAGTGGTGACCAAGTGCGGGAGGCACGACGACGCCTTCGCCATGAACGCCTAGGAGAGCTCTGGTTTAGTTATTAGTTTAATGTTGTACTGGTTTGGTTCAAAACTGCTTGGTTTATGTGTCGTACTATCAAAACTGCTAGGTTTTGGTTTAAAACTATGTTCATATGCTATCTATTTGTGTGACTTTGGTTTTTTTCTGCCTGCCTAGTGTGCCAGTAATCTCACCACCTTGACGAGGATGTTACTAGACAACATGCGTTGCATGTAACCAAACGCCGTGGCTTTTGTTTTCACCTAAAAAAGCAGGCAACCAAACAACATACCTTCCGTTTTGTCCCAGGCGGGCTAGAGGATATGCAGGCAACCAAATAACATACAGATGTTCGTTTTTGCACGTTTTTACTCAGCCAGGCTCAACTGAGTCACGCATGCAATGCAGGCAAAAGTTGCTACGGCAACCAAACAGGCCCATATTTTTTTTTGCTCCAGTCCTAGGCGAACCACGGCCCATGTGGCCTTGCTGTGGCTCCGCCATTGTTAGGAGACGTGATGTATTTTTTTCCTTAAAAAAAGAGACGTGATGCATGGTGTGTGATACTAGATATTAAGTTGCAGTTTTCTCAAAAAAAAAAAAGGTATTAAGTTGCATGCACCAACTAGTTCACCAAACTACTCTCTTCATCTTTTTTACTCCGCATATTTAGTCGGTCTTAAGTCAAACTTAGTGAAGATTGATTAAATTTATATTAAAATGATCAACATCTAAAACATAAAATAAATCCAATATGAAATTATATTTCATAACGGACATGGTATTGATTTGGTACTGTGAATGTTCGTATTTTTTTTATAAACTTGTCAAACTTTAAAAGGTTTTTTTTTTGCAAGAAAACTTCTAATCTATTCATCATCAATAATGGCAGTACAACGAATATCAGAAATAATAAAAATTACATCCAGATCCTTAGACCACCTAGCGACGACTACAAGCATTAAAGCGAGCCGAAGGCGCGCCGCCGCCATCACCCCTCCCTCGCTGGAACCGGGCAAAACTTGTTGTAGTAAACAATCGGGAAGTCGTCGTGCTAAGGCCCCATAGGATCAGCGCACCAGAACAGCAACCGCCGGCGATAAGATAAGCGTAGATCGGAAGGATCCAACCAGAAGATACATGAATAAAGACGAACGAAGATCGGATCCGAGCATATCCACCAAAGACAACCACCAACCGAATCCCGTGAGATCCGACGAAAACACACCTTCACACACCCTCCGACGACGCTAGTAGCACCGGCGGGACGGGGGCTAGGCGGGGAGAACTTTACTCCATCTTCAGTAAGCCGTCGCCGCCTCATCTTCCTGAGCAGGACACAAGCCCTAAACTGACGCAAAAAGACATCTAAAAACGGAGAAGGAGCCCTCCCACCGGTAAGGACCGAGATGCACCGTGCCTTCATGGCCTAAGGTTTGACTAAAGACAACTTTGAAATGTTTGACTAAAGACAAACCTAATATGCGGAGTAAAAAAACGGATGGACTACTACTGATACTGATTAAAAGGAAATGCTGGCAATACATTGCAAGAGCATGGCAGAGATTTATTGGATATATTGACGGAAAAACGACCAGAAAAGTAATGCGTGAATAGGTCAAAAGTCACTGAAAAGTGAGCCCTGTCCCGCGCATTTTATCAGGAGACTCAGCGACGATCCTGTCCAGACGGCTCGCCATTTCCGCCGTCATGTGGTTCACCCAATCGCCGGACGCCCCATTCCTGAAGAGCGCATCACGCGGGACGGGGAGGAGGGGATCCAAGTGCCCAGTTTTGTTGGCCTCCAGGCTCTTGAGGTGCCCGAAGCTGCAGAGCTGGACGATGCTGTCGATGGTGCCGGCCGCGTCCTCCGCTGCAGAGAATGGAATTCCGAGGAACCGCGCCAGCTTTCGGACGTTCTCGGCCGGGTCGCGGAGCAGCTCCTCGTACCGCAGGAAGAGCACCTTGTCCGGCATCGCCGTGCTCGCGCGCCAGTAGCCGAGGACGTTCTCCCAGACCGGGCCGAACTGGGATTGGGAGAGGACGAGGGCGGCGTCGGAATGCTGGAGTATGAGAGAGATTAGAGAAAATAGGGCAGATATAGAAACACACTTCCAATACCCCTTCAGTAGAACAATAGGGCAGAGATATAGACCTGCAGCCCAAATGTGTATACCCAAATGGATCCCACCTCAAGATGGCAATGGAGCTCCAAAACCCGCGTCCCCGCGGGTTTTTACCCTATTAGGGGACGGGGATGGACGTCTTTTCATCCCCGCGGGGCTGTTGCTGGGCACATTATACAAACCGGCATGTTTCGTGGGTTTACACCCATTTCCGTAGTCCCCGAACCCGAAACCCAATAATACCCGGCAAAATAAGTTTTTTTACATGCACCGATCCATCGCCCCAGCGGCCCAAAGCCACATCGCCCGAGCCATCCGAGCCCCAGCGTCGAGTCATTGCTCTTTTTCCTCAAATTATTCTGCTGAAATATGCTCCTTGTAGCAGCTGAACCATGTACTATTGTATTGTGATGAAATTTGCTCAAGTTATGCTGCTGAAATATGCTTTTTTTGCTGCTGAAATGCTATTGCTAGTATGTTTGCTTAAATATGCCGATTTCCCCGTGGGTTTAGAAAACCCGACAGGTTTAGGGGATGGGCAAAAAACTAGCCCCGCGCACGATGACGGGGACGGGGACGGGTTTACAATTTTCTCGTGGGGATGGGTTTGGGAAGGCAAAACCCGGTGGGTTTCGTCCCCGTTGCCATCTTGAATCCCACCCACCTTCTCAAATGCGATCTGTTCATCTCAGCATCTTTATGTCCGCTCCCACTACTCAGCATTTTTCAATTCAGGGCGTGTTTGGTGAGGGGAATTTTTATTTTCGGTAAAGGATGTTTCTCATTAGCATTAATTAAGGTGAATAGGTGAATGATACAAACACAATAAGCATACACCCGACTTCTATATGATTACGTCAACCAACGCACACAAAGGATCACACCTGCAAAAAGCAAAGTCATGAATGGCCGAAGTAAAAAAAGGAAAAGATAAAAGAGCATCGGTGATCCATGCCGGAGCTGGTGAGGCAACGAAGATGATGCAAGCGAGCATGATCTGGACCTGGACATTGCCACGCGGAGTGAATACCGTGCACAAACACGCGGAGTGAATGCCGCCAAGAGCCGTCCGCGGTGCCAAGAACATTCGTCGATGCACGTGTGATGCCGATCGAGAATACTGACGAGTGGAGACGGCACCTCCAAAATCACAAACTGAAGACGCTCTGACTATCCCATGCCTCCAGCGCAAGTGCATGTTCTGATAAATCTTGGCATGGACACCGGCCCCCAAACAATACACCATAGTCAAGGGAAGGAGTTCCCGAACGACGCCTTTGAGAAAGGGAACGATGTACGACAGCGTTGTCGAGGCTTTTGCTCAGAATCACTTCCGAGGAGAGTTGCATCTCTGAGACCATGTCTCCATGGAGGTTTACGACTTGGGAGAGTGATGTCGTCGTCGCTCGAAATGAGACCAGAGTGGGGATTTCTCCAGGAGCACGCATCTCAGCTCATCGAATCTAGCCGAGGGATTAGGGATATAGCTCCACGGCCACGCCTAGAAACACGGCGCCAGAATGGCGTCGTTGTGGTCGGCATGACACAAAGTCAGATAAGGGATTTCTCCCAGAGCATGTAGCAGCCCCCACCGGATACCATGGAACCAACTCTAGAGCACCAGCAACAACGGCTAGTAGTGGAGAATGGAAGTTTGAGAGCAAGGAGATAAAGAGGAGGATTCTCATGTATATCTTCTCTATTGCCCCTATTAATTCATGCACGATGGAACTTCCGAAATTCTCATTAGTAATTCCCACCACATAACTATTCCAAGTCCAATTTACACTATACTCCTACCTTTACGCTGCCGTAGTAGGTAGATCATAAGTTAGTATCATGCATATGATACTAGCGTATGATACTAACTCAATAATGCATAGTATAATAGAATAGTATCTTAGATGACCTTATTTATTGTCATGCAAGATATATAGTAGTATAATATTTATTATGATACGGTATCGTGATATGATACTAAACCATCTTTTTCTTCATTTAATTTTATGCCAACTCATCAAAATTGATCAGTGGGCATGCATAATACTCCCTCCATTCCACAATGTAGTGCGCCCGCGCTTCCCGAGATCTAAGTTTGACCATAAAATTTGTATCTGCTTCCGCCGCAGTCGGTCTCGTTGGTTAATTTTATGGTCAAACTTAGATCTCGGAAAGCGCGGACGCACTACATTGTGGAATGGAGGGAGTACTAGATATGATACTCTTATTATCAGTAGCCTTAGGCTGCTCGTAATGGGAGTATCATATCTAGTATCATGCATGTCAACTAGACAATTTTGATGAGGTGGCGTAGTATTAAATGAAGAAAGAGAGACTTGAGTATCATATTATGATATTGTACCATAATAAATTGTATCCTACTACTATGTACTCCCTCCGTTTTTATTTATTCCGCGTATTAGCTTTGGTCAAAGTCAAGCTTTGGTCAAAGTTTATAAACAAAAATATTAACATATACAATAATAAATCAATATCATTAGATTCATTGTTAAGTGTACTTTCATATCATATAGATTTGTTGTGGTAAATGTTTATATTGTTTTCTATAAACTTGGTCAAACTTTACGAAGTTTGACTTCGGTCAAATCTAATATGCAGAGTAAATAAAAATGAAGGGAGTATCATGCATGGCAATAAACGAGACCACCTATGATACTAATCTATAATACTGTGCACTACGGATATAGTATTAACACTAGTATCATATGCATAATACTAGTATATGATATCCCCACTACGACCTGCCTTAGACTCACATTCCCTTTCCCTAGAAATCATATCCTCAAAAACCGGTGGTGGGCATGAGTAGCAGGAGATGGTGGTGGTATGTGTTAGAAATTAATTAATGTGTAATTAATTATGTGGATAATCTCCACGTTGTATTAGGGAGGCGGTTGGCAATCGCTAACCATCACGTCTCTTACCTCCCGCCTCTCCGAAGCGTTGTGTCTATTGGACACGTCCCCTCAGGGGGTATATATTGTACAGATCATCATCAATAAAGGAATGGCTTGATTCATTTTTTGTCTATCGATTTCTCTCGCGATCTCTATTCTTAACAGGTTATCAGCACTTTCGTTCTGCGCTGAGAACAGGCCACCACGAGAAGGCGTGGCGGAGCGTCATTACACTCATCAGAGCGTGTCGTGGCGACGCTGCGCAGCGGCGTCCTTCGACTTGGAGGCGGCGTCACCGGCAACACCACCGGCTTACAACGCCAACAAGGCGAGGCATCGACGGCGTGCGGTCACGTAACGGCCAGACGCGCTGCAACGCGGCATCGACACCCGGCAACGACTACGAGAAAAGCAACTCCGGCCACCACGCGCATCGCTGTCCAGGAGAGATTTTCCTCGAGAAAGAAAAGGGAAACAAGGTGCTTCTTCTTCGATTTTGTTCCTGCAAATGGTATTTGCTTTAACAGCGAACGGGAAGCCACGAAGAACAGGGGCGTTGGCATCTACTAGAAGGATTGGGCGTGCTTTGTTGCGCCGTTGGTGTTGTTGGGTTTCTTCAAAAAATAATCATTCTGTTTCAAAATGTAAGATGTATTACATTTTTCAAAAAATCAAACCTTTTAAGTTTGATCAAATTTGTAGAGAAATATATCAAAATCCATATTATCAAATCGGTATTTTTTAATTCATCATGAAATGAATTTCCATTTTTTGTATAATATTGTGAATGTCGATAATTTTGCTCTGAACTTGGTCAAAGCTAAAGAAATTTGACTTTCTACATAACTAATACCCCCCTTGTCTTGGAACTGATGGATATTTAGTTTGGCGGGTGGGGAGATCATAGAGCGTGTTTTACTTCTATTTATAATGCGGTTATTTGGTGGGCCTTTCGTTGTGTGATTTTGTGTTATTCGGTAACCAACCTATATTTATGTGGGGAAATTTCTGTGTCGATGGTCGCATGTACTACTATATTGGTGCTACAATATCACATGGTGGCGCTTCTTTTTTCCAGGTGGTGGGAGAGTGTCCGGGATTGATATGTAGTTATAGGCCGGTTGTTGCCGATTGATTTCAAAAATCGTTGGCCCGGTCAAAATGTAAACCAAATTCAAAATTGAATACATCAATCGAATGAAAGAGCTTCAAAATTAGGGAACATAGTGAATTAAAAGAATTGAATGGGACAGCTTAAGAAAGTGTTGACTCGGTCAAAATCGGTTGACCCAATTCTAAATCGAATACCTCAATTAATTGTGAGGCCTTAAAAATTAGGAAACATAGTGTATAGTATATAAGAATTGAATGAGAGAGCTTTGAGAAATTATTGACCCGGTCAAAATTGGGTGACCCAATTCTAATTGGAGACCTCAATTAAATGTGGGCTCTTTAAAATTAGGGGGCTTAGTGTTATAGAGGATAGAGCAAAGGAACGAAGCCCTCCACTAAAATTCAATCGCTTGAATCGAGAATGTAGAACTCCAAGCAAGAATTTAGGAAATTATTTACCGTAAGCAGGTCGTGGCGGCGGCGGCCTGACTCCACTAGTTTGCGGAGGAGCAACAGCGTTGCTTAGGGCAACTCCAACGCGCGACCCCAAATGGTCCGGCCGCGTCCGTTTGGGGGTAAACGGACAGAAACCGCGGCCCAACGCACGGGAGCAAACGGACCAATGTCCGTTTTCGGTCCACTTTCTACCCATTCCCGGCCCAACTTTGGGCTGCGTTTGCGTCGAAACAGACGCGCCCGGACGGGCGGGACGCGTGCCCTTGTCCTCCCCTGGCCCGCCCGTTGGTGGCACAACCTCTTTTCTCCTCCCCTGCCCTCGCTCCGCCCTCCGCCCTCCGCCCCTCGTCGTAGCCGCTGCCACTCACGTTCCCGGCCGCGCCGCCTTCTATCCAGGCCGTCTGAACCACGACCACGCCACGGCATACCTGGCCCACGCCCGCGTTTCGGAGGAGCTTTTTGCCGGCGTTTGTGGTTCCTTGTTGCCGGTGGGAGAGAAGCTATGGCCGCCGGCACCGCCCGTCTACTCCAACAACTTCTGGCAGGAGCAGCATTCGCGCAGGGCGCCCGCCGTCGTCCACCTTGCTTTGCTGCCTGCGAGGGGGGCTCGACGTGCTCTTTTCGGCCGTGTCTCCACCACGACCGCAAGGTGTTCGGCGCTTTGCTCGCAAGGTACCATGGATAGCGGGGATGAGTATTTCTTTCACAACTTCATTTGTTCATCGGATGATTCATCCTCGGGCGATGAGGAGATAGTGGTGGCTGCATTGGTCGTCCATGACCACATTAGTAGGATGCGGCCTCAGTACAGGGGATCAATCCCCGGCCATGCTCCGGCCTTGAACCGCAATAGGGAGAAAGGCCACGCCCTTCTCTATTCCGATTACTTTGAGAATACCGCACTCTTCAAACCACATCAATTTCGTCGCCGATTCCGAATGAGGAGACATGTGTTCAATCGTATTCGGGAGGGAGTGGTAGCATATGACCCATACTTTGAGTGCAAAGAGGATGCCCTTGGCAAGCTTGGCTTCTCTTCTTATCAGAAATGCACTGCGGCTATCCGCATGCTTGCATATGGAATTCCTGGCGATCTTGTGGATGAGTATGTGCATATGAGTGAGTCCACATGTCTCCTCTCAATGTATAGTTTCTGCAAGGCCGTGGTGGCAGTGTTCGGCCCCGGGTACCTGAGAGAGCCAACTGCGGTTGATACAGAGAGGTTGTTGGCGATCAATGCCGATAGGGGCTTTCTGGGCATGCTTGGTAGTATAGATTGTATGCACTGGAAGTGGAAGAACTGTCCATTTGCTTGGTAGGGACAGTACAAGGGCCATGTGAAAGGTGCCACTGTCATACTTGAAGTGGTGGCTTCACAAGATCTATGGATATGACATTCTTTCTTTGGCATGCCTGGTTCTCACAATGATATCAACGTGCTTCAGCGTTCTCCAGTGTTTGCAAGGCTTGCAGAAGGCCACTCCCCAGAGGTCAACTTTGAGATCAATAGCCACCATTACAACAAGGGATATTACCTAGCTGATGGTATCTATCCTCAGTGGTCAACTCTTGTGAAGACCATACCCAATCCGCAAGGAGAGAAGAGACAGAGATTTGCCCAAATGTAGGAGAGTGCTAGGAAGGATGTGGAGCGTGCTTTTGGTGTGCTTCAATCTCGTTGGGGTATCGTTCGAAACCCTGCATTGACATGGAGCACTCAGAAGCTTTGGGAGGTGATGACTGCTTGTGTGATCATGCACAACATGATCGTGGAGGATGAGCGTGATGACAGCATCTACGACCAATGGTTTGATTTCCAGGGTGAGAATGTTGAGCCTGAGCACCCACCTCCTGCAACCTTTCAACAGTTCGTCCAATTTCATTGTGAGATGCGTGATTGGCAGACTCATACGCAGCTCCAGGATGACTTGGTTGAGCACATGTGGACTCACATTGGCAACCAGTAGATCTATTGGTTTAATCTCTTTTCATGCACACAAATTTGAGTGGTTTTGTAAGACTATTTGATATTTTTTAAATTTTGATTGGCTTGTAATAAAAGACTATTTCGGACGTGGAACTATTTTCTATGTTTGATTTGAACTATTTGCTATGCTTGATTTTATTGTAAATGGCCTCCGGCGGACGAGATGCGGTCGAAGATGCGGTCACGCATTGGGCGCCCGGCCGGCGCAAACAGAAATCCGGGCAGACACGGCCCCATTTCCACCCCCAAACGGACGAAATCCGGACAAAACAGACATCCGTTTGGGGTCGTGCGTTGGAGTTGCCCTTACCCGCAGGGTCCGGCTGCTCGGACGGCCCTGTCCCAATGCTCCAGGAGACAGGGTGCAGCGCGGCCGATGCATGGATACGGGGCGGACGTCGTCCGTGGCACGTGACCTGGCGGCATCGTCGTGGCATCGACAGATCGGTGACTCGCGGCTCCGCGTCCAGCGCGCGGTGAGACGCAGACTCCTCCTCCCAGACGGAGCGGGGGTGTCCGACTGCTCGTTGCTGCGAGGCCCGGGTCCCTGCGTGGAAGCCGTATCGTCGGTGGCATGCAGCTGCTAGTACCCAGGCGCGACGGTGCATGGCGTCGGCGTCAGCACGCGATGGCGCATCGTCCAGACAAGCGTCAGGCTGGCTTGCGCAACGGTGGGAGTAAATTCTTCTTCAGAGGAGGAGGACAGCGCGTCGGGGCCCTCTGTCCCTCGCCGTTGAGGCAACGACGGCGGATGGCTGGGAGGCGAACAA
The DNA here is from genome assembly GCA_039707655.1 of Elymus sibiricus. NCBI lineage: Eukaryota > Viridiplantae > Streptophyta > Magnoliopsida > Poales > Poaceae > Elymus > Elymus sibiricus. The sequence goes on from CM077666.1 coordinate 471,661,665, forward strand.
GGCCGCCGTTTGGGTCGGGACTGGGGGCAGTTAATTGATTCAGCCCAGGACTATTTTTTTTAAGGTTTCCTTTTCTGCTTTAGTTTCGACTATGCAGTTTTTACATATGTGTATAGCACATTTGTCAATCAACACAGATGTTTAGGCAATTTGATGATTGCTATGTGTTGATGATGCTTGAAAATAAATTTACTAGAGAGTAAATTAATGAGAATGATCATTTCATGCATGATATGTTCGACATATCCAAGATATATTTTTGCTGAGTTTGCCATTCATGACGGAATTTATCAAACCCGGGCCATGGATGTCAAGAGTGACTTAGCGGTTCAGGATCTCAGTTCCCCCATAACCACACACACGCTCAGGGTATAGCTCCTACTATAGCTGATATAGCAAAGTATGTTGCATTGCACTTCATCTGACATCACCTGGACCATGATCTGTATGATCTCATAGGGCGGTGAAGATACATGAAACGCAAATGGAATGGGCATTTGTCCAATTCCTGACTTTGGCTCTGTGGCAACATATAACTCTAATGGGCATCAAATCAACTCGAAGTTGAGATTCTGCAGTTGTGCAGTCTTAGATGTCGATTTCATCAAGGAAGTGGTCTCCACTTTCAATCCTTATACAAGGATTTTGACTGAACAATTTTGTCAATTGTGTAAGGAAGTGGAGAGGTGATGAGAAACAGAGTAAGAATGGAGCTAAAAAGAGCAAAGGTCATTTCAAGAACAATGACAAGGCTAGCAACTCTGAAGGTTGCTATAGGTGTGGTTGTACGATTCCCAATATTTGGTGGATCTCTACATGAAGTCAATTGTAAAGGGCAAAATGCTCATGGGAACAAGTGAAGCTACTTCACTGGACATAACAATAATTTCCGATGGTTGAAAGTTCCTAGACGTTCCTCAGAACGTGGGAAACCAGGAGCATGCTCAACAAAAGGAAGGTACACTACTTAGTGTGTCGATGACCTGCTAGTGGAATGCACTTTCTAGTGACATATAATGTATGTAGTTCTATATGAGTTTATATGTATACTATACTCCATAGATAACTTCTGAAAATAATCCAATTGAGAAGGAAATATGTTATGTAGAATCTGGGTCTACTAACATGATATTAAGGGAGATCGAGTATTTCCAGACTGCTCAGAAGAGTAGTGGAAGTGTCATGACAAGTGTTAGTCGTGATGGGGTAATTGTTGGTCCTGGTCAAGCAACAATTTCACTCCCTATGTATACTACAAGGTAATCTTGGATACATTGATGTATTTAGATTCTACTCGTACCTTGCTGAGTTTTAAGGATATCCGTAATGGTTTCTATGTCGAAACTCATAAACTGAGTGAGGTTGAAACCTACTCATAATTCAGCAAAAGGGATTTGAAAGAAATCCTAGAGTAAATGCCTTCTCTATCTTTTGGATTGTACTATACGTACATTAAATTGAATACGCATTTGGCGTACAAGATAATTTTCCAGAATATCTTGATAAGTTCAAGATATGGCATGGTTGCTTGGGTCATCCTGGTATTAGGATGATGAGAAAATTATTGATGGTTCCACTGGACACAATCTAACGGTGCGAATTTTCCAAATTCTTTGGATTTTGTATGCATGATATGTGCAAATTGGGAAATTGATCACAGGGCCACCTTATCTCAAGAAAGAGGATGAGCCACTGGATTTCCTTCGAGAGGAGATATATGTGATCCAATTCAACCGTTATGTGGAATATTCAGATATTTCATAGTGCTTTCAGATGCATCAACGAGATAGTCCAATGTGTGTCTTACTTCTATAAGGAACCATGTTTTTACAAAGTTGATTGCTCAGATCATTAATTTGAGAGCAAATCATCCCGAGAATGGGATAAAATCCATCAGTATGGATAATGCTATAGAATTTAGTTCGTGAGCATTTGATGATTACTGCCTAGATTGAGGCATAGTTGTGGAGCATATTGGTACTTTGTGTACATACCTAGATTGGTCTTGTGAAATCACTTGTCAAGAGGATAAGTTGATAGCAAGATTGCTCCGACAGAATTGTAATCTCCCAACATCTAGTTGGGGACATGCAGTTTTACGTACTGCAAATACAAATTTGACAAACTGCATATTATATGGTCTCCCCGTTGCAGTTAGTACGTGGAAGTCAGCAAGTATTTCCCATCTGCGATAATTCGGTTGCGTTGGATACGTACCGATTTCACCACCGCAGCGTACATATATTGGCCCTCATAGAGAAATGGGGATCTATGTGAGGTACAATTCTCGGTCAATCATAAGTACATACAGTCCTTAGAGGGGACTTGTTTATGGCCCGGTACGCTGGTTGTATTTTGATGAGGACATTTTTCCGGCATTAGGGGGGGATAAGAACCACATTGAAGGCCGGGAAATAAAATGAGATGTGAATCAACATCTAGTCCTTAGGTCCACGTACGAATGAATCTGAACTAGAGGTTCAAAAGATTATAAATTTGCAAAGTATTGCAAATAATTTGCCAGTTGCATTTATTGAGTATAAAGGTATCACAAAGTAAAATGTTCACATAGTGAATGTGTCAGAGAGAGTGGATGTGACCCATAGATCCACCCAGCCACCGAAGAGGGAGAGGCATCTGGACACATAGGACAAGGCTTTAAAGAAGCGTCCGAGGGGAATGAGGAATCCTCAGACAGTAAATGCAAGTCAACTTCATGTTGACATTCAACCTAGGGTTGAAGGACACCTGAAGGATGTTGGACACATCTAGGACCCAGCACAAGTGCGCACACAAAATTTGGTGCTGGGACATCAGAAGACCTTGACTCAACTATTGTGGGAAATCACGAAGAGTCAAAAGGTAATGATGAAAACTCCATTATGTGTATGGATTCAGGAGAATCATAGAATAAAGACTACATTATGTCGACATTTATTTCTCCTTGAGAATTGCAAAAGACCTTGGATTGGATCTAGAACCTAAGTCCATGCATGGCTGAGTGTCTTAAATGATCTGGTTGATCCAAAGGAAGGCAACAATTGAGGAGGCGCTCGCTCTCAAGAAGAGGGGTATTGACCTGATCAGTAATACCCACTCCTTTGAATGTGTTCCCTGGGGGAGCACAGTTGGTTTTTGTTCATGAGAGGATTGAAAACCAAGAGGTGGTGAGACATGAAGCGAGGCTTGTAGCACATGGGTTCACGCAGAGACCATTCATTGTTTAAAATGAAACATGTTCTCCTGTTGTGCGTGGAATAACGTTTCGATATTTTATATCACTGGCAGTGAATAATGAATTTGCATATCCAACCGATGGATGTTGTGACTACATAGTTGTATGAGTCACTTGATTCGAATATCTATATGATAGTTACTAAGGGAATGTAGATTTCGAATTAAAATCGCAACATGTGTTGCGTAAAGCTTCAGAAGTCTTTTTATGGCCTGAAGTAGTCGGGATGGATGTGGTATAACCGACTGAGTGAGTTCCTTTGCTAGAAGGATCACTCAAACAATGATAATTGTTCATGTATGTTCATTAAGAAATCCAAAGTAGGATTTTGTATCTTTTTGTGTATGTTAATGATCTGAATATCATTTTGAACTACACACGTGAACACATGAGACAAGCAAATAATCTTAAGATGGAGCGTGAGATGAAATATTTGGTTGAGACCAAACTTTGCTTGAGTATGGAACTTGAGAGTATTCCTTCCGGAATATTTGTTCACCAGTCTACATTTATTGAAAAGATTGTTGAAAATTTCAACATGGATAAATCATATCCATTAAAGAACTATGGTTGTGGGATCTCTTAATTAATAAAGATTAAGACCCATTTACACCTAAGGGCGGTGATGAAAATATATTGGGATATGAGTTTCCATATCTTGGTGCAACTGGAGCACTAATGTATCTAGCATACTACACCAGGCCTGGTATTTCATTAGCAGTGAATTTATTGGCAAGATACAATGCATCACTGATTAAAAGGTGTTGGTTTGGTGTGAAGAATATTTTTAGATATCTTCTGGACACCTTAGATATTAGTTTGTTCTATGAGAAAAATCAAGATATGACCATGGTTGGACGTAGAGATGCTGGGCATGTATGAAGTCCCCATTTATGGGGAACGTTGCATGAAAATCAAAAAAAATCCTACGAACACCCAAGATCTAATCTAGGAGATGCATAGCAACGAGAGGGGAGTGTCTCTATCTACCCTTGTAGACTGAAAGCGGAAGCATATAAAACGCGGTTGATGTAGTCGTACTCTTCACGATCCAATCGCGATCCAATCCGATCTAGTGCCGAACGGACGGCACCTCCGAGTTTAGCACACGTGCAGCTCGGTGACGTCTCCTCCTCCTTGATCTAGCAAGCGAAGGGGGAGAAGTAGATGGGATCACAACTACCACGACGGCATGGTGGTGATGGTGGTGGTGGTGTGTCGGCAGGGCTTCACCAAGCTATACCGGGACGAGGAGGTGGTAGAAAGGGGAGGGTCTGCGCCAGGAGAAGGGTGCGGCTGCCCTCCCACCCCTCCTCTATTTATAGGAGTAAGGGGGAGGGGCGCAGCCCCCTTTGCCCCTCTTCCAAGGAGGGGGCGGCGGCCCCTAGGGGGTGGAGTAGCCCCCAAGCAAAGGGGGGCGCCCCCTTTAGGGTTTCCCCACCAGCCCTAGGGCGCATGGGCCTAGGGGGGAGGGGCGCCCAGCCCACCAGGGGCTCGTGCGCCACCCTCTACAGTCCATGTGGACCCCCCCCCCTCCGGGGGTAGGTGGACCCCCGGACCCCTTTCGGCACTCCCGGTACAATACCGAAAAATCCCGAAACTTTTCCCGCGACCAAAATAGGACTTCCCATATATAAATCTTTACCTCCGGACCATTCCGAAACCCCTCGTGATGTCCGGGATCTCATCCGGGACTCCGAACAACATTCGGTCACCAACGTACATATCCCAATACTACTTTAGTGTCAACGAACGTTAAGCGTGCGACCCTACAGGTTCGAGAATCATATAGACATGACCGAGACACCTCTCCGATCAATAACCAATAGCAGGACCTGGATGCCCATATTGGTTCCTACATATTCTACGAAGATCTTTATCGGTTGAACCACGATGTCAAGGATTCAATTAATCCCGTATGTAATTCCCTTTGTCCGACGATATGTTACTTGCCCGAGATTCGATCGTCGGTATCTCCATACCTAGTTCAATCTCGTTACCGGCAAGTCTCTTTACTCGTTCTGTAATACAAGATCTGTTGGAAATATGCCCTAGAGGCAATAATAAATTGGTTATTATTATATTTCCTTGTTCATGATAATCGTTTATTATCCATGCTATAATTGTATTGATTGGAAACTCAAATACATGTGTGGGTACATAGACAACACTGTGTCCCTAGTAAGCCTCTAGTTGACTAGCTTGTTGATCAAAGATGGTTAAGGTTTCCTAGCCATGGACATGAGATGTCATTTGATAACGGGATCACATCATTAGGAGAATGATGTGATGGACAAGACCCAAACTGTAAACGTAGCATTTGATCGTGTCAGTTTATTGCTATTGTTTTCTGCATGTCAAGTATCTGTTCCTTTGACCATGAGATCATGCAACTCTCTGACACCGGAGGAATACCTTGTGTGTATCAAACGTTGCAACGTAACTGGGTGACTATAAAGGTGCTCTACAGGTATCTCCGAGGGTGTCTGTTGGGTTGGCATGGATCAAGACTGGGATTTGTTACTCCGTATGACGGAGAGGTATCTCAGGGCCCACTCGGTAATACAACATCACAATGAGCCTTGCAAGCAATGTGACTAAAGTGTTAGCCACGAGATCTTGTATTACGGAACGAGTAAAGAGACTTGCCGGTAACGAGATTGAACTAGGTATAGTGATACCGACGATCGAATCTCGGGCAAGTAACATACCGAAGAACAAAGGGAACAGCATACGGGATTAACTGAATCCTTGACATAGAGGTTCGACCGATAAAGATCTTCGTAGAATATGTAGGAGCCAATATGGGCATCCAGGTCCCGCTATTGGTTATTGGCCGTAGAGGTGTCTCGGTCATGTCTACATAGTTCTCGAACCCGCAGGGTCTACACACTTAACGTTTGGTGACGATTAGTATAATTGAGTTATTATGTTGGTGACCGAAAGTTGTTCGGAGTCCCGGATAAGATCCCGGACATGACGAGGATCTCCGGAATAGTCCGGAGGTAAAGATTGATATATGTGATAATAGTGTTTCGATCTCCGGAAGAGTTCCAGAGTTCACCGGAAGGGATTCCGGATGTTTACCGAAGTGTTCGGGTGCAGCAACACTTTATATGAGCCAAAGGGATAAAGCCCACAAGGTATTGGAAAGTGCAAAAAGTAGTTTTGCTGCCGCGTAAGCGGTACTACCGCTTGGTGAAGCGGTACTACCGCCGGAGCGGTACTACCGCTTGTGTGAAGCGGTACTACCGCCCAAGCGGTACTACCGCTTGTGTGAAGCGGTACTACCGCTTGTGCGCGGCTGTGCACGATTCGGCAGGGTCCGAATTGGACTCTTTTCCTGCGGGCCAAACCGACCTTGTGCGGGCAAAACCGACCCGGAGGAGGCTTTTACTCCAAGTTTAGACCCCAAGGCTCAACATATAAATAGAGGGGCAGGGCTAGCACACGGGACACATCAGGATTTCCCAAGCCGTGTGCCGGCAACCCTAGCCCTCTAGTTCCTCCGTCATAATCTCCGTAGCGCTTGGCGAAGCCCTGCAGAGATTGTTTCTCACCACCATCACCACGTCGTCGTGCTGCTGGAACTCAACCACTACTTCATCATCGCTCGCTGGATCGAGGAGGTGAAGGCGTCATCAAGCCGTACGTGTGTTGAACGCGGAGGTGCCGTCCGTTCGGCACTAGATCGGAAGGATCGTGATTGGATCGCGGGACGCTCGGCGATTTGGATCGCGAAGACGTTCGACTACATCAACCGCGTTTATTAACGCTTCCGCTTAGCGATCTACAAGGGTATGTAGATTCACTCTCCCTCTCGTAGATGCTCATCACCATGGATAGATCTTATGTGTGCGTAGGAAAATTTTTGTTTCCCATGCAACGTTCCCCAACAGTGGCATCATGAGCCAGGTCTATGCGTAGATGAGATCTCGAGTAGAACACAAACGAGTTGTGGGCGTGGGTGTATACATATTGCTTGCCGTTACTAGTTGATACTTGATTCAGCGGCATTGTGAGATGAAGCGGCCCGGACCGACATTACGCGTACGCTTACGCGAGACTGGTTTTACCGCTGCGTGCACTTGTTGCATAAAGGTGACTGGCGGGTGTCTGTCTCTCTCACTTTAGTTGAATCGGTTCAATGAAGAGGGTTCTTTTAGAAGATCAAAAAGCAATCACTACACCACGTTGTGGTTTTGCGTAGGTAAGAACGGTTCTTGCAAACCCGTAGCAGCCACGTAAAATTTGCAACAACAATTAGAGGACGTCTAACTTGTTTTTGCAGGGTATGTTGTGATGTGATATGGCCAATTACATGATGAGATATATGTGATGTATGAGATGATCATGTTTTGTATAGAATATCACGACTTGCATGTCGATGAGTACGGCAACTGGCAGGAGCCATAGAGTTGTCTTTAATTATTGTATGACCTGCGTGTCAATCATTAAGCGCTATGTAATGCTTTACTTTATCGCTAAACGTTAGCTATAGTCGTGGAAGCAACAGTCGGCGCGACAACCTTATGGCGACACGTTGATGGAGATCAAGATGATGGAGATCATGGTGTCATGCCGGTGACGATGGAGATCATGCCGGTGCTTTGGAGATGGAGATCAAAAGCACAAGTTCATGGCCATATCATGTCACTTATGATTTGCATGTGATGTTAATCCTTTTATGCATCTTATTTTGCTTAGGACGACGGTAGCATTATAAGGTGATCCCTCACTTAAATTTCAAGATAAATTGTGTTCTCCCCAAGTGTGCACCGTTGCGAAAGTTCGTCGTTTCGAGACACGCCGTGATGATCGGGTGTGATAGACTCTACGTTCGCATACAACGGGTGCAAGCCATGTTGCACGTGCGGAACACTCGGGTTAAACTTGACGAGCCTAGCATGTACAGACATGGCCTCGGAACACAAGAGACCGAAAGGTCGAACATGAGTCATATAGTAGATATGATCAACATGAAGATGTTCACCATTGAAACCACCTCAACTCACGTGATGATCGGACTTGAGTTGGTGGATTTGGATCATGTTACACTCGAATGATCGGAGGGATGTCAATTTGAGTGGGAGTTTTTAAGTAATATGATTAACTAAACTCATTATCTAAGAACAATAGTCTAAGTTGTCTTTGCTATATTTATGTTGTAGATCATGGCTCGCGCAGTAGCACCCCTGAATTTTAATGCGTTCCTAGAGAAAGCTAAGTTGAAAGATGATGGAAGTAACTTTGTGGACTGGGCCCGTAATCTAAGGATTATCCTTACGGCTTCCCAGAAGGCTTATGTCCTTGATGCACCGCTTGGTGATCCACCCGCTCCAGTTGAGTCTCTAGACGTTGTGAACGCCTGGCAGGCTCGTTCTGATGATTACTCAATAGTTCAATGTGCAATGTTGTATGGCTTAGAACCGGGACTTCAAAGACGTTTTGAACGTCATGGAGCATATGAGATGTTCCAGGAGTTGAAGTTTATCTTTCAGAAGAATCCCCGGATCGAGAGATATGAGATCTCCGATAAGTTCTATGCTTGCAAGATGGAGGAGAACGGGTCTATCAGTGATCACGTGCTCAGAATGTCTGGGTACTCCACCCGTCTGGCTGAGTTAGGGATGCCCCTTCCGCCAGAGGCTATCACTGACAGAGTTCTTCAATCATTGCCACCTAGCTACAAGAGCTTCGTGTTGAACTATAACATGCACGGGATGAACAAGTCAGTCGCCGAGCTGTTTGCGATGCTGAAAGCCGCTGAGTCTGAAATTCAGAAGGAGCATCAAGTGTTGATGGTCAATAAAACCACTAGTTTCAAGAAAAATGGCAAGGGTAAGAAGGGTAACTCCAAGCAGAGTGGCAAAGCAGTTGCTCCTCTCGTGAAGAAACCCAAGGCTGGACCCAAACCAGAAACTGTGTGTTTTCATTGCAAGGGAACTGGACACTGGAAGCGGAATTGCCCCAAGTATTTGGCTGACAAGAAGGCGGCCAACAACAAACAAGGTATATATGATATACATGTTATTGATGTGTACCTTACCAACTCTCGTTGTAGTGCCTGGGTATTTGATACCGGTGCGGTTGCTCATGTTTGCAACTCAAAACAGGAACTGCGGAATAGACGGAGGCTGGCAAAGGACGAAGTGACGATGCGCGTGGGAAATGGTTCCAAGGTTGATGTGATCGCCGTCGGCACGCTCGCTCTTCGATTACCGTCGGGATTAGTGATGAACCTAAATAAGTGTTATTTGGTGCCTGCGTTAAGCATGAACATTATATCTGGATCTTGTTTATTGCGAGACGGTTACTCATTTAAATCAGAGAATAATGGTTGTTCTATTTATATGAGTAATATCTTTTATGGTCATGCACCCGATGTGAGGGGTTTATTCTTATTGAATCTCGATAGTAATGATACACATGTTCATAACATTGATGCCAAAAGATGTAGAATTGATAATGATAATACCACTTTCTTGTGGCACTGCCGTTTAGGTCATATTGGCGTAAAACGCATGAGGAAGCTCCATGCTGATGGACTTTTGGAGTCACTTGATTTTGAATCACTTGACACATGTGAGCCATGCCTCATGGGCAAGATGACTAAAACGCCGTTCTCTGGAACAATGGAACGGGCAAGTGACTTATTGGAAATCATACATACTGATGTGTGCGGTCCGATGAGTATTGAAGCGCGCAGTGGTTATCGTTACTTTCTCACCTTCACTGATGACTTAAGTAGATATGGGTATATTTACTTAATGAAACACAAGTCTGAAACATTTGAAAAGTTCAAACAATTTCAGAGTGAAGTTGAGAATCATCGTAACAAGAAGATTAAATTCCTACGATCTGATCGAGGAGGAGAATATCTGAGTTATGAGTTTGGCAGTCACTTAAGACAGTGTGGAATTGTTTCACAATTGACACCGCCTGGAACACCACAGCGTAATGGTGTGTCCGAACGTCGTAATCGAACTTTATTGGATATGGTGCGATCTATGATGTCTCTTGCCGATTTGCCACTATCGTTTTGGGGTTATGCATTAGAGACAGCTGCATTCACTTTAAATAGGGCACCATCGAAATCCGTTGAGACGACGCCATATGAACTTTGGTTTGGCAAGAAGCCAAAACTGTCGTTTCTTAAAGTTTGGGGATGTGATGCTTATGTCAAAAAGCTTCAGCCTGAAAAGCTGGAACCCAAAGCGGAGAAATGCGTCTTCATAGGATACCCAAAAGAGACAATTGGGTATACCTTCTACCTCAGATCCGAGGGCAAAGTGTTTGTCGCTAAAAACGGAACATTTCTTGAGAAAGAGTTTCTCTCGAAAGAATTGAGTGGGAGGAAGATAGAACTTGATGAGGTTGTTGAACCTTTACTTCAACCTAAGAGTAGCGCAACGCAGAAAGTTGTTTCTGTCGAGCCTACATTAGCTGAAGAGGAAGTTAATGATGATGATCATGAAGCTTTGGATCAAGTTGCTATCGAACCTCGTAGGTCGACAAGGACGCGTACTACTCCTGAGTGGTACGGCAACCCTGTCTTAGAGGTCATGTTGTTAAACAACGATGAACCTACGAGCTATGGAGAAGCGATGATGGGCCCGGATTCCGAGAAGTGGTTAGAGGCCATGAAATCCGAGATGGGATCCATGTATGAAAACAAAGTATGGACTTTGGAAGTATTACCTGAAGGGCGTAAGGCCATTCAGAACAAATGGATCTTTAAGAGGAAGACGGACGCGGACGGTAATGTCACCGTCTATAAAGCTCGACTTGTGGCAAAGGGTTTTTCACAAGTTCAAGGAGTTGACTACGATGAGACCTTCTCACCCGTAGCGATGCTTAAGTCCGTCAGAATCATGTTAGCAATAGCTGCCTTTTTCGATTATGAAATTTGGCAGATGGATGTCAAAACAGCGTTCCTTAACGGTTACCTTAAGGAAGAGTTGTATATGATGCAACCAGAAGGTTTTGTCGATCCAGAGAATGCTGACAAAGTTTGCAAACTCCAGCGATCCATTTATGGACTGGTGCAAGCATCTCGGAGTTGGAATCTTCGTTTTGATGAGGTGATCAAAGCGTTCGAGTTTATACAAGTTTACGGAGAAGCTTGTATTTACAAGAAAGTGAGTGGGAGCTCTATAGCGTTTCTAATATTATATGTGGATGACATATTGCTGATTGGAAACAATATAGAAATGCTGGAAAGCGTAAAGGAATATTTGAACAAGAGTTTTTCAATGAAGGACCTAGGAGAAGCTGCTTTCATATTAGGCATCAAGATCTATAGAGATAGATCAAGACGTTTAATAGGACTTTCACAAAGCACATACCTTGATAAGATTTTGAAGAAGTTCAAAATGGATCAGTCCAAGAAGGGGTTCTTGCCTGTTTTGCAAGGTGTGAAGTTGAGTAAGACTCAATGCCCAGTGACTGCAGAAGATAGAGAAAAGATGAGTGTCATCCCCTATGCTTCGGCCATAGGCTCTATCATGTATGCAATGCTGTGCACAAGACCCGATGTCAGCCTTGCCATAAGTATGGTCGGAAGGTTTCAAAGTGATCCAGGAATGGAACACTGGACGGCGGTCAAGAATATCCTGAAGTACCTGAAAAGGACTAAGGACATGTTTCTCGTTTATGGAGGTGATCAAGAGCTCGTCGTAAAGGGTTACGTCGATGCAAGCTTTGACACTGATCCGGATGACTCTAAGTCGCAAACCGGATACGTATTTATTCTTAATGGGGGTGCGGTTAGCTGGTGCAGTTCCAAGCAAAGCGTGGTAGCTGATTCTACATGCGAAGCGGAGTACATCGCAGCCTCGGAGGCGGCGAAGGAAGGTGTCTGGATGAAGGAGTTCATGACAGATCTTGGAGTAGTGCCTAGTGCGCTTAACCCAATGACTCTGTTTTGTGATAATACTGGTGCCATTGCTCTAGCCAAGGAACCAAGATTTCACAAGAGGACCAGACACATAAAGCGACGTTTCAATTCCATCCGCGATTACATCAAGGAGGACGACATAAATATTTGCAAAGTACACACGGATCTAAATGTTGCAGATCCGATGACTAAACCTCTTCCAAGGGCTAAACATGAACAACACCAGAACTGCATGGGTGTTCGATTCATTACAATGTAAATCACATAGTGATGTGAACTAGATTATTGACTCTAGTGCAAGTGGGAGACTGTTGGAAATATGCCCTAGAGGCAATAATAAATTGGTTATTATTATATTTCCTTGTTCATGATAATCGTTTATTATCCATGCTATAATTGTATTGATTGGAAACTCAAATACATGTGTGGGTACATAGACAACACTGTGTCCCTAGTAAGCCTCTAGTTGACTAGCTTGTTGATCAAAGATGGTTAAGGTTTCCTAGCCATGGACATGAGATGTCATTTGATAACGGGATCACATCATTAGGAGAATGATGTGATGGACAAGACCCAAACTGTAAACGTAGCATTTGATCGTGTCAGTTTATTGCTATTGTTTTCTGCATGTCAAGTATCTGTTCCTTTGACCATGAGATCATGCAACTCTCTGACACCGGAGGAATACCTTGTGTGTATCAAACGTCGCAACGTAACTGGGTGACTATAAAGGTGCTCTACAGGTATCTCCGAGGGTGTCTGTTGGGTTGGCATGGATCAAGACTGGGATTTGTTACTCCGTATGACGGAGAGGTATCTCAGGGCCCACTCGGTAATACAACATCACAATGAGCCTTGCAAGCAATGTGACTAAAGTGTTAGCCACGAGATCTTGTATTACGGAACGAGTAAAGAGACTTGCCGGTAACGAGATTGAACTAGGTATAGTGATACCGACGATCGAATCTCGGGCAAGTAACATACCGAAGAACAAAGGGAACAGCATACGGGATTAACTGAATCCTTGACATAGAGGTTCGACCGATAAAGATCTTCGTAGAATATGTAGGAGCCAATATGGGCATCCAGGTCCCGCTATTGGTTATTGGCCGTAGAGGTGTCTCGGTCATGTCTACATAGTTCTCGAACCCGCAGGGTCTACACACTTAACGTTTGGTGACGATTAGTATAATTGAGTTATTATGTTGGTGACCGAAAGTTGTTCGGAGTCCCGGATAAGATCCCGGACATGACGAGGATCTCCGGAATAGTCCGGAGGTAAAGATTGATATATGTGATAATAGTGTTTCGATCTCCGGAAGAGTTCCAGAGTTCACCGGAAGGGATTCCGGATGTTTACCGAAGTGTTCGGGTGCAGCAACACTTTATATGAGCCAAAGGGATAAAGCCCACAAGGTATTGGAAAGTGCAAAAAGTAGTTTTGCTGCCGCGTAAGCGGTACTACCGCTTGGTGAAGCGGTACTACCGCCGGAGCGGTACTACCGCTTGTGTGAAGCGGTACTACCGCCCAAGCGGTACTACCGCTTGTGTGAAGCGGTACTACCGCTTGTGCGCGGCTGTGCACGATTCGGCAGGGTCCGAATTGGACTCTTTTCCTGCGGGCCAAACCGACCTTGTGCGGGCAAAACCGACCCGGAGGAGGCTTTTACTCCAAGTTTAGACCCCAAGGCTCAACATATAAATAGAGGGGCAGGGCTAGCACACGGGACACATCAGGATTTCCCAAGCCGTGTGCCGGCAACCCTAGCCCTCTAGTTCCTCCGTCATAATCTCCGTAGCGCTTGGCGAAGCCCTGCAGAGATTGTTTCTCACCACCATCACCACGCCGTCGTGCTGCTGGAACTCAACCACTACTTCATCATCGCTCGCTGGATCGAGGAGGTGAAGGCGTCATCAAGCCGTACGTGTGTTGAACGCGGAGGTGCCGTCCGTTCGGCACTAGATCGGAAGGATCGTGATTGGATCGCGGGACGCTCGGCGATTTGGATCGCGAAGACGTTCGACTACATCAACCGCGTTTATTAACGCTTCCGCTTAGCGATCTACAAGGGTATCTAGATTCACTCTCCCTCTCGTAGATGCTCATCACCATGGATAGATCTTATGTGTGCGTAGGAAAATTTTTGTTTCCCATGCAACGTTCCCCAACAAGATCCTGTGACTAACTCATTAGCCACATTGCTTGCAAGCTCTTTACGATGTTGTATTACCGAGAGGGCCCAGACATATCTCTCCGTCATATGGAGTGACAAATCCCAGTCTCGATCCGTGCCAACCCAACAAACACCTTCGGAGATACCTGTAGAGCACCTTTATGATCACCCAGTTACGAAGTGACGTTTGGATACACACTAAGTATTCCTCCGGTGTCAGGGAGTTGCACGATCTCATGGTCTAAGGAATAGATACTTGACATGAAGAAAGTTGTAGCAAATAAACTAAACGATCTGATGCTAAGCTTACGGTTGGGTCTTGTCCATCACATCATTCTCCTAATGATGTGATCCCGTTATCAAATGACAACTCATGTCTATGGTCAGGAAACCTTAACCATCTTTGATCAATGAGCTAGTCTAGTAGAGGCTCACTAGGGACACGGTGTTGTTTATGTATTCACACATGTATTTAAGTTTCCAGTCAATACAATTCTAGCATGAATAATAAACATTTATCATGAACAAGGAAATATGATAATAACCAATTTATTATTGCCTCTAGGGCATATTTCCAACAGTCTCCCACTTGCACTAGAGTCAATAATCTAGTTTACATTGTAATGAATCTAACACCCATGGAGTCCTGGTGCTGATCATGTTTTGCTCGTGGAAGAGGTTTAGTCAACGGGTCTTCCACATTCAGATCCGTATGTACTTTGCAAAGTTCTATGTCTCCATCCTTAATGTAATTACGAATGGAGTTGAAGCGACGCTTGATGTGCTTGGTCTTCTTGTGAAACCTGGGCTCCTTGGCAATACCAATAGCTCCAGTGTTGTCACAAAAGATAGTCATTGGATCCGATGCACTAGGTATTACTCCTAGATCGGATATGAACTCCTTCATCCAGACTCCTTCTTGCGCAGCTTCCGAAGCAGCTATATATTCCGCTTCACATGTAGATCTCGCTACGACGCTTTTCTTGGAACTGCACCAACTGACTGCTCCACCATTCAACATAAATACATATCCGGATTGAGACTTAGAGTCATCCGGATCTGTGTCGAAGCTAGCATCAACGTAACCCTTTACGACGAGCTCTTCGTCACCTCCATAAACGAGAAACATGTCCTTAGTCCTCTTCAGGTACTTAAGGATATTCTTAACCGCTGTCCAGTGATCTACTCCTGGATCACTTTGGTACCACCCTGCCAGACTTATGGCAAGGCACACATCAGGTCTGGTACACAGCATGGCATACATTATAGAGCCTATGGCTGAGGCATAGGGGATGACTTTCATCCTTTCTCTTTCTTCTGCCGTGGTCGGGCTTTGAGTCTTACTCAACTTCACACCTTGCAACATAGGCAAGAACCCTTTCTTTGACTGGTCCATTTTGAACTTCTTCAAAATCTTGTCAAGGTATGTGCTCTGTGAAAGTCCTATCAGGCATCTTGATCTATCTCTATAGATCTTGATGCCCAATATGTAAGCAGCTTCACCCAGGTCTTTCATTGAAAAACTCTTGTTCAAATAACCTTTTATGCTTTCCAGAAATTCTATATCATTTCCAATCAACAATATGTCATCCACATATAATATTAAAAATGCTACAGAGCTCCCACTCACTTTCTTGTAAATACAAGCTTCTCCGTAAGTTTGTATAAAACCAAAAGCTTTGATCACCTCATCAAAGTGTATATTCCAACTCCTAGATGCTTGCACCAGTCCATAGATGGATCGCTGGAGCTTGCATACTTTGTTAGCATCCTTAGGATCGACAAAACCTTCCGGTTGCATCATATACAACTCTTCCTTAAGAAACCTGTTAAGGAACGCTGTTTTGACATCTATCTGCCAGATCTCATAATCATAAAATGCGGCAATTGCTAACATAATTCTAACAGACTTAAGCATCGCTACGGGTGAGAAAGTCTCATCGTAGTCAACTCCTTGAATTTGTCGGAAACCCTTTGCGACAAGTCAAGCTTTATAGACGGTGACATTACCATCAGCGTATGTCTTCTTCTTAAAGATCCATTTGTTCTCAATGGCTTGCCGGTCATCGGGCAAGTCCACCAAAGTCCATACTTTGTTCTCATACATGGATCCTATCTCGGATTTCATGGCCTCAAGCCATTTGTCGGAATCCGGGCTCATCATTGCTTCTTCATAGTTCGTAGGTTCGTCGTTGTCTAACAACATAACTTCTAGGATGGGATTACCATACCACTTTGGTGCGGAACGTACCCTGGTCGACCTACGAAGTTCAATAGTAACTTGATCCAAAGTTTCATGATCATCATCATTAGCTCCTCTCCGGCTGGTGTAGACATCACGGGAACTTCTTTCTGTGATGTGCTACCTTCCAATTCGAGAGAAGGTACAATTACCTCATCAAGTTCTACTTTCCTCCCACTCACTTCTTTCAAGAGAAACTCCTTCTCTAGAAAGGACCCATTCTTAGCAACAAAGATTTTGCCCTCGGATCTATGATAGAAGGTATACCCAATGGTCTCTTTAGGGTATCCTATGAAGATGCACTTCTCCGCTTTGGGTTCGAGCTTATCAGGCTGAAGCCTCTTGACATAAGCGTCGCATCCCCAAACTTTAAGAAACGACAGCTTAGGTTTCTTGCCAAAACATAATTCATACGGTGTCATTTCAATGGATTTAGATGGTGCCCTATTTAAAGTGAATGCGACTGTCTCTAATGCATAACCCCAAAACGATAGTGGCAAATCGGTAAGAGACATCATAGAACGCACCATATCCAATAGAGTACGATTATGACGTTCGGACACACCATTACACTGTGGTGTTCCAGGTGGCGTGCGCTATGAAACAATTCCACATTGTCTTAAATGCATACCAAACTCGTAACTCAAATATTCACTTCCACGATCAGATCGTAGAAATTTAATTTTCTTATTACGATGATTCTCCACTTCACTCTGAAACTCCTTGACCTTTTCAAATGTTTCAGACTTGTGTTTCATTAAGTAAATATACCCATATCTACTCAAATCATTTGTGAAGGTAAGAAAATAACGATATCCACCGCGTGCTTCAACACTCATCGGACCGCATACATCGGTATGCATTATTTCCAACAAGTCACTTGCCCGCTCCATTGTTCCGGAAAATGGGG
This sequence comes from Elymus sibiricus, assembly GCA_039707655.1. Classification (NCBI taxonomy): domain Eukaryota; kingdom Viridiplantae; phylum Streptophyta; class Magnoliopsida; order Poales; family Poaceae; genus Elymus; species Elymus sibiricus. The sequence goes on from CM077666.1 coordinate 471,679,125, forward strand.
TTTTAGTCATCTTACCCATGAGGCATGGTTCGCACGTCTCAAATGATTCATAATCAAGAGATTCCAAAAGTCCATCAGCATGGAGTTTCTTCATGCGCTTTACACCAATATGACCTAAGCGGCAGTGCCACAAGTATGTGGTACTATCATCATTAACTTTGCATCTTTTGGCATCGATATTATGAATATGTGTATTACTACGATCGAGATTCAACAGAAATAAACCATTCACCAAGGGTGCATGACCATAAAAGATATTATCCATATAAATAGAACAACCATTATTCTCTGACTTAAATGAATAACCGTCTCGCAATAAACAAGATCCAGATATAATGTTCATGCTTAACGCAGGCACCAAATAACAATTATTCAGGTTCATAACTAATCCCGAAGGTAAACGTAGAGGGAGTGTGCCGACGGCGATCACATCAACCTTGGAACCATTTCCAACACGCATCGTCACCCCGTCCTTAGCTAGTGTCTGTTTATTCCGCAGCTCCTGTTTCGAGTTACAAATATTAGCAACCGAACCAGTATCAAATACCCAGGCACTACTACGAGCACTAGTAAGGTACACATCAATAACATGTATATCATTGCTTGCAAGCTCTTTACGATGTTGTATTACCGAGAGGGCCCAGAGATATCTCTCCATCATACGAAGTGACAAACCCCAGTCTCGATCCGTGCTAACCCAACAAACACCTTCGGAGATACCTGTAGAGCACCTTTATGATCACCCAGTTACGAAGTGACGTTTGGATACACACTAAGTATTCTTCCGGTGTCAGGGAGTTGCACGATCTCATGGTCTAAGGAACAGATACTTGACATGAAGAAAGCTGTAGCAAATAAACTAAACGATCTGATGCTAAGCTTACGGTTGGGTCTTGTCCATCACATCATTCTCCTAATGATGTGATCCCGTTATCAAATGACAACTCATGTCTATGGTCAGGAAACCTTAACCATCTTTGATCAACGAGCTAGTCTAGTAGAGGCTCACTAGGGACACGGTGTTATTTATGTATTGACACATGTATTTAAGTTTCCGGTCAATACAATTCTAGCATGAATAATAAACATTTATCATGAACAAGGAAATATGATAATAACCAATTTATTATTGCCTCTAGGGCATAGTTCCAGCACCCATAACCCCACATCATAGACCGGTTTGTCTTCTCGATTGAAGGTATAACCTTCTCCTGGAAGTTGAGAAGATAGTCTTTAGTGGCTGCATCCACTAATCATTTTGAAATCATTGATTTGTATGAAGCATCACATAAATGTGTATGACTTTGCAGAATGATGAACTTTGTTGAAAGTTCAAGTGGGATTGGTTGGTAGGAACCACCCACCATTATCGATGTAGATAATGTTGTTTGTATTACAGATGCAGACAGGTTATAAAGAGCAACATTAGATTGTATATTGTTTTATTTAGCTCCATATGTTGGAAAGAAATGAAGAGCTAAATATTTTGCAAATGAAGTCATGTGATAATCTCGGTGATTTCTTCACAGAGTCTTTACCAAGTTGTTCATTCCAGAAATATGTTCATGGAATTGGTACAAGATGACTTTGTTATTTGCTAGGTTCAGGGGGAGTGTGCTCCTGAACGTAACCTGTTAGAGATCCCCGGATCCTTAATATTGCACTCTTTTCCTTTATGAGTTTTTCCTATATGGTTTCTCATAGGAGGTTTTTAATGAGGCAATAGTAATACAAGCATTATGATATGCTGATTTCTCCTTATGTTCCCAATGGATTTTTGGAAGGAGTTTTTCATGGCATATTATATATTTCTTCTCATATTTTTCCCGCAAAGTTTTGGGAGGAGCATTTTCCAAGATGATGATTCTACATAGACAAAGTGGAGATTAGGGGGGGGTTAGAAATTAATTAATGTGTAATTAGTTATGTGGATAATCTCCACGTTGTATTAGGGAGCCGGTTGGCAATCACTAACCATCACGTCTCTTACCTCCCGCCTCTCCGAAGCGTTGTGTCTGTTGGACACGTCCCCTCAAGGGGTATATATTGTACAGATCATCATCAATAAAGGAATGGCTTGATTCATTTGTTGTCTGTCGATTTCTCTCTCGATCTCTATTCTTAACAGTATGGTCGCTGGAGGGGCCGTTGAGCAAAGAGGCTTCCAACGGTGCCGCAACTAGTGGTGAATCTCAAACCAGTAATATTATGCCAACTCATCCAATATCCAAACCTCCATGCATATTCCATTCTTTTACTAGGTTGGTATTTCTATCCCAAGCCTCACCACTTTTGGTCAGTGACGTAGTGGAGCGGAGTTGCTTGCATGAGTCTCTACGCTCTCTCCTCTCCCCTCTCTCTCTCTCTCCCAAACTAATCCATCAAATTTATTTTTCTTATGAAATTTAGACAATTTATATCTTTTACAATAAAATTCCATTAGTGAAACTTTTTATATACTTGAACTCCTAGCTTCAAGACCTGTAGAACAAGACCAATCTTGGTTACATTTCAAACATGTTTAGATTTCAATGTTTCAATCCACTCATTTCAATCAATCTATTTCAGTGTAGCAAAATTGAGCGAAATCATTTTTTCTGAAAGGTTTCAACATACGTAAAATCTGTTTTTTGAAATCCACTTATTTCACTCAAACTATTTCAATGTTTCAATCCACTTATTTGAATCAATCTATTTTAACGTTTCGATCCACTTTATTTCACTTGACCTAAGTGAAATCGGAGGGAGCTTATGACCTACAACGTGTGAATGCGCGGGGGCTTATGACCTTTGGGTGCAACTGTTTGGAAATGGTTGCAGTGGTTTTGTTCAACCAATTTGCCTGACGCGTCGGTAGCAAAATATGTGGATGGGCTATGTAGTCTTATTTTGATCGGTTTGGTCGTGTTTTGCTATAAACCTTATGTTACTCGGTGACTTGAACTTAATTTATGTTCAATAAAATGGCTGCGTGCATTGTATGACGTAGAGGTCGGGTTATCCCCTTCTCAAAAAAATGATGAATTTTTTGGTATTTTGTAACTGTTGATATTCTTTTACAAATTTGGTCAAAGTTTACAAAGTTTGACTTTCAAGAAAAAAAAAACTTACATGCACTATAATTTGGCAAGGAAGGAGTAGAAAAGAGCAGTGGGGTTATGCATGATTGTGCTATATCCTACGATCCATGCCTTCGGCTCATGTACTATATGGAGGTTGTAGTATTTGTTTTCTTTTCTGAAAATGCAGATTGCTACTGGATAATGCACTTTTTTATAGCAGAACTGCATAATGCAGCTGGAACTGAGCAGAGAAGAGGCAGGAGGTCCTAGGCCCAGATGGGATCTCATCGAGCGGAGCGACAGAAGTCAGTCAGCCCATGGGAAGTCAGTCGCACGTTGCCCACACACATCCTGCCCGCGGGAGCTATGGTAGCTCCCTTCGCCTGAAGCGCCCCACGGCATGGTAGCATGGGCCGGAACAGTAGTGTGTTTCTCAATCGGTCGTTCGTTCCGTCTCATCGCTGATGTGTTTGTTCGTTTTTTTTTCCTTTTGTTTTTTCTTCAGTTTTCTTATTTCTTCACCGGCTCTTTGTTATACGTCTTATTTTGCTTTCTTCGTTTTTCTTTGGTTTTCTTTTGTTTCTTTCTTGGTCTTCATTGGTTTTTTCTTTTCTTTCTCATTTTCTTCTTTTTCCTTTGGGTTTCCTTGTTTTTCTTTTTTTTCATTTTCCTTTGTTTCTTTCTCGGTTTTCACTTTCTTCATTCATTTGCACTAGTTTTCTTTTTTCCTTTTTCTTTGGTTTCCTTTGTTTCTTTTTCGGTTTTCATTTTTTTTCCTTTTTTGTTCCATTCTACACTTTTGTATATATCACAAACATTTTTTTACACACATATAACATTTTTCAAATACATTATTAACATTTTTTAAAACATATTTTTTGGTGTCTACTTTTTTGCATACACATCGTACATTTATTGTATATATCATAAAAAAATTATATATACATTTTATTTTTTAAATACATGATTGACATTTTTAAGAACATGTATTTTTTAACTCTAATTTTTTCCATATATATTGTATACATTTTTTGTATACATCAGTAGCATTTGTTATATACATGTTCAACATTTTTTAATACATTATTTATATTTTATAAAACATATATTCTTTATGTCTACTTTTTTCGTACACATTGTACATTTTTTATACACGTTTAACATTTTTTCAAATACATTGTTAATTTTTTTCATACATATATGTTTTATGTCTACTTTTGTCCATACACATTTGTTCATTTTCTGTGTACATCAGGAACATTTTTCATACATGTTTACATTTTTTAAATACATGATTAACATTTTTTTTCATATACAAATTTTCATTTCTACTTTTTGCCATACGAATTGTACATTTTTTTATACATCAGAAGCATTTTTTATACTCCCTGACCCAAAAAAGTGCCGTGGCTTTAGTTCAGCTTTAATTCAAAGTCGAACAAAAGGCACGACACTTTTTTTGGATCGGAGGTGTTTAACATTTTTTAAATGCATGATCAACATTTTCAATTCCGTATGTAAAGTGATTTCTATAATAGAGATATTTAGAATATTTCGAAATATAAGCCTCTGTTCCCCGCTGGACCGGCCCATTCTAGCGCGCTGTGGACATAGTCGCGCCCCATCCTGGCCCCCGCTGTGGCCGCTGCTTCTGCCGCCGCCGGCGGTGGCTAAGCCAGCTAATCACGCCACCGCCGCCTTCTCTTCGCAGCCTTGCCTGTGCCTCCCAGGCGAATCAGTCCGGCACTTCATCGCGCCGTCGTGGCCATCCTCCGCCGATTTCCCCTTGCCCCCCGACCGCGCACCGTCGCCAGCAGCAATGGGCCCGCCACGCTTACCGCCGGCGTTCCTTGCGTAGGCCGAGTGATGAAGCCCCACTAATCGCTTGGGTTGGTGCGCCACTCGCCCCTACACCGTCGGCGTAGGGCCTCCTCCGTCACCACGAGCTACCCCGCCGGAGCTCCACCTGACGGTAACCAATTTCTTACCATTATCCCCTTTCCTGTTCTTCAGTAAGACTACTACTTGTACAGTCGTACTACTTAGCCCACGCTTTCGTATGCCCCCAAGAGCAAGTTTGCCTGCTGTACGCAACACTGCGAAAAAGCTGTAGCCTGCTAGAAGATATTTCTTTGTGTGAACCTCCCCACGGAGACCAGCAGCCAATGCTGAATAAATAATACTCACTCTTGCACCTTGTATTGTGTGGTCATCCGAGACTCCTGCAAATATGATTGACTGATGAGCTAATTTCAACAAAAGCCACACAAAAGTCAGAGCAGCGTTTCCCTCTACCACCTCGTGGCCTTAGATCGTCCGAGGCTCCGATCAAGCAATCGATTCCTAAGCATCTTCTTGGGTGCTCCCTCTGAAAATATCCCCTTCCTTTGATCTTCACAGCAGAGACATGAGGGATATGCGAGAGAAGGCTGAATAGGTATGGCTCCCCTCCAAGTTTTTGTCCTCCTGTCATTGATTTGTCTCTGCAAATCCCATGACCGCCTTACTCCCGCAAAGCCGCTCTCCGCCGGCGACAAGCTCGTCTCGGACAATGGTGTCTTTGCTCTCGGCTTCTTCTCCCCAAACAACTCAACTGCAGACTCATATGTCAGCATATGGTACAACAATATCCCTGAGCGCACATATGTGTGGGTTGCTAACCGCGACAACCCGATCACCAACGCTTCTCCTGGGAAGCTGGTTCTGACCAACAACTCCAACCTCGTCTTGTCTGACTCCCAAGGCCGTGCTCTTTGGATGACCATGAACAACCTCACATCCGGAACCACCGGAACTTCTGCTATCCTGCTCAACTCCGGAAACTTTGTCATCCGGTTCCCCAACGGCACAGACATATGGCAGAGCTTCCATTACCCAACCGACACCATCCTCCCCGGCATGCCTTTACCACTGAGCGCAAATGATGATCTCTACACTCGCCTTGTTGCTTGGAGGGGCCCTGATGACCCAGCCACCAGTGACTACTCCATGGGTGGTGACTCTAGTTCAGACCTCCAGGTTGTCATCTGGAATGGGACGAGACCATATTGGCGCAGATCTGCGTGGGATGGTGAATTGGTCACTGCCTCGTATCAAGGTAGCACAGGCTTCATCATGACGCTAAGAATTGTCTACAGAGGGGATAAGTTATACATGACATTCACCGTCTCCGACGACTCGCCAAGCATGCGCATGGTGCTGCACTACACGGGCATGTTTAAATTTCTGGCGTGGAACAGCAACTCGTCATCATGGGAGGTTTTCACAGAGCAGCCAAGTCCTAGCTGTGACCAATACGCCTATTGTGGACCATTTGGCTACTGTGATGCCACTGAAACAGTTCCGAAATGCAACTGCCTCAGTGGGTTTGAGCCTGATGGTGTTAACTTCTCCAGAGGGTGTCGGAGAAAGGAGGATCTGAAATGTGGTGGTGGCGATAATTTCTTGACCTTGAGAGGTATGAAGATACCCGATAAGTTCGTATATGTCAGGAACAGAGGCATCGACCAATGCAGAGCAGAGTGCAGCCGTAATTGTAATTGCACTGCGTATGCTTATGCTAACCTGGAAAATGGCAGCACGTCTGATGACGTGTCAAGGTGCTTGATTTGGTTGGGGGAGCTTGTCGACACAGGAAAGTTTCGTGATGGCGAGAACCTGTACCTCCGTCTAGCCAGTTCAACAGGTATACATCTTTCCTTATGCGCTTATTGAATGTACGGCGTGATCTATCCCTTTTATGTTGAATGCTAGATGTGGTTTATGATGACACACTAATCACGACAGACACAACATCGCAAGAAATGTGTGTTAAATTTTGAAAGTATCATTCTCTTGCTGGACTATATTTATGTCTTTCTGCAGTTGAGAAACAGAGTAATGTATTGAAGATTGTACTCCCAGAAGTGGCTAGATGTGGTTAGGAAGATGATGTACTAATCACGACAAACACAACACTTGCAAAAAATACATGTTATATTTTGAAAGCATCATTCTCTTCCTAAATTTCTGGCTTTCTGCAGTTGCCAAAGAGAATAATGTATTGAAGATTGTACTCCCAGTAATTGCTAGTATTGCTAGTATTCTGATACTCACATGCGCCAGCCTTGTGTGGATATGCAAGTCAAGAGGTAAAAACATATTTACTTCACTTTTTCAGGATGCAATTTTCATGAGTTACTTGTAAGAAACAATATTGATATGAAGCTATTTCTGTCAGGAAAACGACGAATCAAGAAAACTGAGAATAAATATACACGACAACGCTCAAAAAATTCCAAATCTAACGAACTTGAGAACGAAACTATAGAACTTCCATATATTTGCTTTGAAGATGTTGTTACTGCAACGGACAATTTCTCAGACTACAACATGCTTGGGAAAGGTGGCTTCGGAAAAGTTTACAAGGTAAAAAGTTTTAACTGACCAGCATCGATATAAAAAAGTTCCCATCTTTTGTTCAATTGAAGAATGATGTGTTGTATAGGGACGGTTAGAAGGTGGCAAAGAAGTTGCTGTTAAAAGGCTTAGTAAGAGTTCTGGGCAAGGGGCCGACGAGTTCAGAAATGAAGTGGTTCTGATTGCCAAATTGCAGCATAGAAACTTAGTTAGGCTTCTTGGTTACTGCACTCACGAAGATGAGAAGTTATTGATATATGAATACTTACCTAACAAAAGCTTAGATGCCTTCCTTTTTGGTATGTTCTGCTCTTATGGTCACGTCTCACAAAACATTCTTAGAATCACTGAATTTGTGATGGTAGTTAATGCTTTGAATTTTGCACTTCTCTTGCAAGATACCACAAGAAATTTTGTGCTTGATTGGCCGACCCGGTTTAAGGTAATTAAAGGGATAGCGAGAGGTCTTCTTTATCTCCATCAAGATTCAAGGCTAACAATAATCCATAGAGATCTCAAAGCAAGCAATGTCTTGTTAGATGCGGAAATGAACCCTAAAATATCAGATTTTGGTATGGCAAGGATCTTTGGAGGAAATGAGCAGCAAGTGAACACTATCCGTGTTGTTGGTACATAGTAAGTAATGTATGCAGCAGGTAAAGCTTAAGATGGTAATTTTCTACAGCTTAACTAATTCAATTTCTTGGAATGATTCAAACAGCGGTTACATGTCTCCTGAATATGCAATGGAAGGTTCCTTTTCTGTCAAGTCTGACACCTATAGCTTTGGTGTTCTACTCTTGGAGATTGTAAGCGGGTTAAAGATCAGTTCATCCCATCTCATCATGGACTTTCCAAGCCTTATAGCTTATGTAAGTTCACTAAAATGCTCTAAAGCTTAACAACTCAAGCACTCATATTAAATTGAGGATTTTATTGATTTAGGCATGGAGCTTATGGAAAGATGGAAATGCAAGAGAATTGGTGAACTCGTCCATTACGGAGATCTGTCCACTTCATGAAGTTCTGCGGTGTATTCAGTTAGGTCTCTTGTGTGTTCAAGACGATCCAAGTGCTCGTCCACTCATGTCATCCACCGTGTTCATGTTAGAAAATGAAACAGCCCCGCTTCCTACTCCGAAGGAGCCTGTATATTTTAGGCAACGGAAGTATGAAGTTGAAGACCAAAGGCATGACTATGACCTGGAAATGTCTCTTAATGGCATGACTATGACAATGGAAGAGGGGCGTTAAATGTTTAGTTCCACTGTTTTCCTTTTTGTAAAATTCTCTATTTTCATAGACGGATTCCATATTTTGTGAACTGCACTAGTGGAAGACCACCTGATCATGTGTGGATCACTACTTACGCAGTTGTTCCCTCTTGATGAATTTTCTGCATCCCAGCTTCCTCGGTTAGTTAATGGGTCTGGAACTCTGAATTGCTGTCCTGGTAACAAGGTTGCTAGAAACTCCATGTTTTCTCTGAGCTGTGCAACTGCATCACAATGCAGCAGGAAGGACCGAGATCGTACACATGTATAATTCAGGTGGCTGCAATGTGCCCCCTGAATTAACCATTTTTTCTCTTTAAAAGGCGCCTTCTTTTAGGGTATAAGACATTGTTTGAAATGGGAAGCGTGGCCCGTACGAGTCGTAGTACAGCGTGTTGGTTCACGCCTTCATGGTACGTCACTTCACTGAAATTCTGCTGTAATCCTGAACCCTGTACCCAAAATCTACTCTGGTTTGACAGATCTCGATATGAGATGCAATGCTGGATAATTAGCAAACACTGGCAGCATGCTCTGACCATTTAAATTATAAGTATTTTAGAAGCATGTGTGATTGAACAGCCGGACGTTCTTTTCTTAGTGTAGACACTTGAAGATTGAGCTGAAACGTGTGGACAGGGAGAAGACACCTTCGTTTTTTTTTTTGTCATGCATGCTCTCATGTACATCAGCGAATGCTGCAGTGCTGCACATTCTGGTTGGAAAATTGATATTTTTGTATTAGATAATTGTTAAACACTATTAGTTTCTGAATTAGGCAACTCCAATGTACAAACAAGTATTCTTGTATAGTATAGAGTGGTTGGAGATTGGGGATGGAAGGGAACTGAGAAACTTATTTCTTCCTGGTTGCAAAAGTCTAAGAGCATCTCTAACCGAACTACTAAAATTTAGCCCCTCAAAAGGCTCATCCTTCCTTAACTCCTCAAATTTGAGGAGTGACGGTTCCTAGCGGAACTCCTAAAACTTAACTTCCACAAAGATCACACAATTTCATTTCAAACACAAATTTAAACTACTCGATTACATAATTAAACAAAGGTAGCACATCATACATAGCATAAGTAGATGGTTTATCACTAGATAGCATAATTAAACAAATTTAAACTACTTGTCATCACCATGACAGACACAGAACATGTGAAGTCCTCCGAATCAGAGGACATAGGGGTCATCCACACCCCCCTCCCTGATCGGAGGTCCCGGCCTCATCGTTGTTGTTGCTAGGCCCAATCAACAGCTTCTCCTCCTCATCGAAGATCTTGTCCCAATTCACATCCACCCCCTTGGACTCAAACCATGCTTGGTACTCGGCGACGAGCTGCGGATTCTTCGTGATGAGCTCGGCCATATAGGCCTTATCGATGTGCTCGGTCTGGAGCTGGTTCACTGCCTTGCGATTCTCTTTCTCCTCGACGCGGGAGATCACTCTAACACGAGGCCTGACGTAGTCTAGAGCGCGGCTGCCGAGGGGGAAGTTAAGCTTCGCCCGACTGTCGTAGTAGTGAACCGCCATCACGTCGTACGAAGTCGCCGCCTGCTCCGCCGTCGCGCATGTGCTGAGCCACCACTTCTCCCGCGTGTCCGGATTCCGGATCTCCACCACCCAAGTACCCCATGATCGTTGCCGCACACCCCGGTACTATGGCAGAGGTAGAGGCGGTGGCTGCATGGGCCCGTTCGGACGAAACGGTGGCCCACCTCGTCAATGATCTCGCAGCGGCGGCTCAATTTTTCGATTCAAGCGACGGCGGCAGGCAGCGACCGAATCGAAGTGGGGCGGGGGTTGCAGGGTGCCGGCGGGGGGCGCGGTGGCCAGCGGAGGCAAGGAGGGTGGCACCGGCGTGAATGTGGTCGAGTAAGGACGAGAGGCGGCCACGCGTGCTTTTATATGTGTGTGTGTGGGTGGGGGGAGGGGTCTTTTGCTGGGAACTCCCTTCAGCCGCTCAAAATTGAGAGGCGGCCGAGTAGTTGAGGGTTCGTCTAGGTCCCGTTAACTCAAAAAAGTTTTTTTGAGGAGTTAAGCCCTTTTGAGGCTTTTATTAGAAATGCCCTAAGGTTCCAAAATTCTAAGGTTTGATTTATTTGGCCTTGGGGGACTAAATCCACACTGTTTCGCGAATTGAGGGACGAAATAGATACTTTTTTCTTCCTTCTTTGTATTCTCCTTCTTAGCAAAGCACTGCCACATAATCTCGCGATTTCACTGCCAACGCGAGAGATGCAAGTGAGAGAGAGAGAGAGGAAAAAAAATGTCCCACTGACAGGTGTAGCCCATTTGTGAGGTTGGGTATAGAGAGAGTTGTATTGAGAATCCGCTACAATGCATCACGTGTGAAACCCGAATATCCAGTGAACATCAGATTTTTAGGTATGGCAAATCAGACGTTTTTCCGGCAAATTATGTTGGCTTGCATTGCAAATCCACCTCAGTTCATTTTTTTACCAGGAAATTGTCGTGCTTGCAAAATAAATTTGTCATCCTCGCGCCAAAATAAATTGCCATGAAAAACGTTTGATTTGACATGCCTAAAAATCTGACGTCATATATTTAGCATTTCTGTAAATTTATTAGGAGAGCCCCTATACATATATTGAGGTATTTATTGGGTGGAAAAGAAGTCTCGGGCCGGGCCGCAAGCCCTAACCCATCCAGCTGAACGAGAGTCGCTCAGCCCATGGGCACTTGTCGCTCTGTTCCCTCTTTCCTGCGCACGCTTAGACACTCTTCGCCGTTACCGCCGCGCATTGCCCACATCCTGCCGCCGCCGCCGGTGGTTCGGCACGCCAGTCATGCCACCGCCGCCTTATCTTGGTTTCCTCCCCTTTCACTCCCAGGCGGCCATAGCATCCGGCCGGCACCTCATCGCGCCGTCGCTGTCATCCTCCGTCGATTCCCCTTTCCCCCCACCGGCGCCGTCGCCAGAAGCGATGTGCCCGCCACGCCCACCGCCGGCGTTCCTTCCGCCACATATGTACGGTTGTAAACCGAGTGAGTCCCCACGAATCGCTCGGGTCGGTGCGGCACCCACCCCTCTGCCGTCGGCCTCCGGCCGCCACCGTCGCCGCGAGCCACCCCGCCGGAGCTCCACCTGACGGTATCCCCTTTCTTAGCATTATCCCCTTTCCTGTTCTTGAGTAAGACTACTTGTACTTCTCATGTGCCAGTTTCACGGTGGCTGATGCAGACAATACAGCAAAACTGTAGCCTGCTAGATATTTTCCTGATGTGAAATTCCCCATGGAGACCAGCAGCCAATGCTGAATAATACTCAGTCCAGTCTTGCACCTCATATTGTGTGGTCCTAGAATCACCAACGTTCCGGGCAAATGTGATGACTGATGAGCTAATTTTCAACGAAACCGCACACACAAAAAATCATTGCAGCGTTCCCCCTTAGTACCTCGTGGCGCTATATCGTCCAAGGGGCCAACCAAACAATCAATACCAAGCATCTTCATGCCATTCAACTTCTCCTTCCTTGGCTCCATCTGAAAAGATCTCCCTCCTTTGTTCATCACAGCAGAGGCATATGTGAGAGAATCCTGAATAGGTATGGCTCCTCATCCTCTCCCGGTGTTCGTCCTCCTGTCATTGATTTGTCTCTGCAAATCCGATGACCGCCTGACTCCTGCAAAGCCGCTCTCCGCCGGCGACAAGCTCGTCTCAGACAATGGTGTCTTTGCTCTTGGCTTCTTCTCCCCCACAAACTCGACTGCGGGCTCATACGTCGGCATATGGTACAACAACATCCCCAAGCGTACGTATGTGTGGGTTGCTAACCGCAACAAGCCGATCACCAACGGTTCTCCCGGGAAGCTGGTTGTGACCAACAACTCTGATCTTGTGTTGTCTGACTCCCAAGGCCTCGCCCTTTGGACAACCATGAACAACTTAACATCCGGAACCACGGGAACTTCTGCTATACTGCTCGACTCTGGAAACTTGGTCATCCGGTCGCCGAACGGCACAGAGATATGGCAGAGCTTCCATTACCCAACCGACACCATCCTCCCCGGCATGCAATTACCACTGAGCGCAGATGATGATCTCTACACTCGCCTCGTGGCTTGGAGGGGTCCTGATGACCCAGCCACGAGCAACTACTCCATGGGTGGTGACTCTAGTTCAGACCTCCAGGTTGTCATCTGGAATGGGACGAGGCCGTATTGGCGCAGAGCTGCATGGGATGGTGCGTTGGTCAATGCCCTGTATCAAAGCAGCACAGGCTTCATCATGACCCAAACAACTGTCGACATAGGGGGTAAGTTCTACTTGACATTCACCGTCTCCGACGGCTCGCCAAGCACGCGCCTGATTCTGCACTACACGGGCATGTTTCAATTTTTAGCGTGGAACAGCACCTCATCGTCATGGAAGGTTTTCATAGAGCGGCCTAATCCTATTTGTGACCGCTACGCCTATTGCGGACCATTTGGTTACTGTGATGCCACTGAAACAGTTCCGAAATGCAACTGCCTCAGTGGATTTGAGCCTGATGGTGTAAACTTCTCCCGAGGGTGTCAGAGAAAGGAGGAGCTGACATGTGGTCGTGGAGATAGTTTCTCGACCTTGAGTGGCATGAAGACACCCGATAAGTATGTGTATGTCAGGAACAGAAGCTTTGACCAATGCGAAGCAGAGTGCAGAAACAACTGCGCTTGCACCGCGTATGCTTTTTCTAACATGAAAAATGGCAGCACGTCTAGTGACCAGTCAAGATGCTTGATTTGGTTGGGGGAGCTTGTCGACACAGGAAAGTTTCGTGATGGTAGTGGCGAGAACCTGTACCTTCGTCTAGCCAGTTCAACAGGTATACACATCTTTCCTTGTGCCCTTTTGGATTGTACAGTGTGATCTATCCCTTTTATGTTGAATGCTAGATGTGGTTTGGGATGACATAGTAATCATGACAAACACAAAACTTGCAAAAAATGCATGTTAAATTTTGAAAGCATCATTCTCTTGCTGGACTATATTTCTGCCTTTCTGTAGTTGAGAAACAGAGTAATGTATTGAAGATTGTTCTCCTAGAAATGGCTAGATGCGGTTAGGATGACATACTAATCATGACAAACATAAAAGATGCAAAAAATGCATGTTAAATTTTGAACGCATCATTCTCTTCCTGGATTATATTTCATGCTTTATGCAGTTGACAAAGAGAGTAATGTATTGAAGATTGCACTCCCAGTAATTGCTAGTATTCTGATACTCTCATGCATCAGCCTTGTGTGGATATGCAAGTCAAGAGGTAAAAACAATATTTGCTTTACTTTCTCAGGATGCAATTTTCATGAGTTATTCGTAAGAAACAATATTGACATGAATCTATTTTTGTCAGGAAAACGACGAATCAAGGAAACTAAGAGGAAATATACAGGACAACTGTCGAAAAATTCCAAATCTAACGAACTTGAGAATGAAACTATAGAACTTCCATATATTTGTTTTGAGGATGTTGTTACTGCAACGGACAATTTCTCAGACTGCAACATGCTCGGGAAAGGTGGCTTTGGAAAAGTTTACAAGGTAACAATTTTTAGCCTTATTAAAAAAAAACAAATTTTAGCCTGATTATCGGAAAAAATGTCATTTGTTGTTTAATTGAAAATGATGTCTTTATGTAGGGCCGGTTAGAAGGTGGCAATGAAGTTGCTGTCAAAAGGCTTAGTAAGAGTTCCGGGCAAGGGGCCGACGAGTTCAGAAATGAAGTGGTTCTGATTGCCAAATTGCAGCATAGAAACTTAGTTAGGCTTCTTGGTTACTGCACCCATGAAGATGAGAAGTTATTGCTATATGAATACTTACCTAATAAAAGCTTAGATGCCTTCCTTTTTGGTATGTTCTGTTCTTATGGTCACATCTCGCAAAAATATTCTTAGAATCACTGAATTTGTGATGGTTGTTAATGATTTTAATTTTGCACTTTCTTGCAAGATGCCACAAGAAATGGTGTGCTTGATTGGCCGACCCGGTTCAAGGTAATTAAAGGAATAGCGAGAGGGCTTCTTTATCTCCACCAAGATTCAAGGTTAACAATAATCCATAGAGATCTCAAAGCAAGCAATGTCTTGTTAGATGCAGAAATGAACCCTAAAATATCAGATTTTGGTATGGCAAGGATCTTTGGTGGAAATGAACAACAAGCGAACACTATCCGTGTTGTTGGGACATAGTAAGTAATATATGCACTATGTAAGGCTTAACATTGTAATTTTATTCGACTTAACTAATTCATTTTTCTTGGAATGATTCAAACAGCGGTTACATGTCTCCTGAATATGCAATGGAAGGTTCCTTTTCAGTCAAGTCTGACACGTACAGCTTTGGCGTTCTACTGTTGGAGATTGTAAGCGGGTTAAAGATCAGTTCATCCAATCTCATAATGGATTTTCCAAGTCTTATAGCTTATGTAAGTTCACTACTATGCTCTAAACTTTTTGCAACTCAAAACACTCATAATAAATTGAGGATTTCATTGATTTAGGCATGGAGCTTATGGAAAGATGGAAATGCGAGAGAATTGGTGGAGTCGTCCATTGTGGAGAACTGTCCACTTCATCTAGTTGTGCGATGTATTCAGTTAGGTCTGTTGTGTGTTCAAGATGATCCAGATGCTCGTCCACTCATGTCATCCACTGTGTTCATGTTAGAAAATGAAACAGCCCCACTTCCTACTCCGAAGGAGCCTGTATATTTTAGGAAACGGAAGTATAAAATTGAAGACCAAAGAGATAACGTGGAAATATCTCTGAATGGCATGACTATGACAATGCAAGAGGGGCGTTAAATGTTTAGTTCCATTTTTTCCTTTTTTGTAAAATTCTCTAATTTGTTCAGTTGAGAAATTCAGTGATTCATGTTCTTACGGACAAACAAATAGTTTATTGACTTGTAATCCTCTTTGTGTGCTATTTTCATAGACGGTTTCGATATTTTGTGAACTTCAATGGTTTGCCATTTGTTTTCACCTTGTCAAGTGGAAGAGGCTACCTGATTAAGCAATTGTTTCGTCTTGATGAATTTTCTGTATCCGAGCTTCCTCGGTTAGTCAATTTGGAAGCAAGGCTGCTAGAAATTCCATGTTTTTTCTGAGCTAGCATGAAATGCATCTTGCTATGAAATCCACTTTTTATCTTCTGTTGCTAGTGGCAAGTAAGCTAGGATTACACGCCCAAAGTCTGACAATGGTGTTTTGTTTATTCAGATGGAGTGGCCAAAACTTTAGGTATGGAAAACTGTTGGAAGTTCAGGTCCAGCCTCGACGGAAAAGTCAGAAAAGTGAGGCTTCTGTGGATCTATCAGTATCTATCAGAAAGGTACAAAGGTATTTTCAAGTGATCTTGCGCCTGTAAGACCAGTATAAATCTTGCCAGCCTAAATCATCCAGAATGCGGTTTAGGGTACTCAGCTCATATCTTTATAAATTAATTTCGACACTGCCAGCCTAACTCATCTAGAATCATGTATACCTCCGAAATTTCAGAAATCGCACTAAAATCTTTAGCTGTTGCACTTGCACCACCCCTTTCATTATTCAGATAGCATTATTTTGACTTCAGAGCAATAATCTTGAATTACACTTTGCACACGCTCCACTGTGATCGTGTGGTTACTTTTGGGAATGCTTTTTAGAAGACGAAGAATCAAGATAAAGGTGTTGAATCTTACTGTAGGTCTCTCTGCACAACGTGAAGTTGAACTTTTGTCTTGCACGCTGGCTTCACGAGTTCGATCATTACACTAACGTAGGGTGTTGAGCTGCATGGTGGTAGCTTTCACAGAGGGTGAAAACAGAGTCAAATTCAAAAGTTAACATCAGTTCTTTCTGTGGCGAGAAACAGAGTCAAATTCTACGAAAAGTACACGGGTTTCGTTTCCCCCCAAGAACAGGAAAAATCAGAGGTTCAACTTATATCCATGCAACAGGAGAATTGGTGGGCTGAGGAGAAATTAAGTACTCCTACACAGTTCATACATCTCCTCCAAGTAGTTTATTGCGTTCTTCTGAAGAACAGTTGTTTTTATGCCAACCATCCCACTATGATGTTCAGCTTACTATAAAAATACTGGTGCTTTACTCTTTTCCATTTCAACAGTCGTCCACGTAGGTAGACTCAGCAACAGCTAAAAGTGCACTGGATATTTATGCAACTGAATTTTCTAAATTGCTAGGATACAATTTCAGCGATGACTATACACGGGACCTGTCTCGGTTGGTACCGGTGAGAGGAATGAAACGTAGGCCGCACAATAAGAAACACACCGAAGAATATGCCTGCGCAGAAGCTATACACGCATGCTGATATCCACTAGTGCAGAAATGGAATAGTCTAACCTGAAAGATTCTGGAAGGCAATATTCAAGAAAAAGACACACAGCATGCACAAATTCTGGAAGCCCTACTTAAAACAAGAGCATGTGGTCAGATCCAAAGGTGTAAGCCTCATGCTGAGATCAATCAAGGGGAGATGCCACTTCTTTATTTGGTACAAATCCTTAGAGAAATGAAACCTGCTACAGACAGATCTGCTTTCATCCATCATCACTGAATTAAAGTACTAGTAGTTCTTAATTAAAACAAGCTGTTCCACAATTGCCCAATGATGCAAACCTAACAACCAATCATACGACGACAATCGACGACGACGATGATCGAATGATCAGCGCGACATAATCCAGTACTCCTCTCAGCTAGCAGATCCCTTGGTCAATAGATTATTCCCTGATGAACCTGAAGAATGAGCCCAAGTCTTCAAGCACTCATTCCAAAGGTTCATCTAGCTGGCCATATAATTAATTAAGCTTCCTTCCTTGGTGGTGCTACTACATGTTACAAATTATGATCATAGGCTGTTACTACTAGATAGCTCGTCAAGATCGAGGAACGTCGTCGTCGGATCGATCCGTGCGTGGTAGCTTCTGATCGATCGGATCGGAGCCGTACGTTCATCAAGCCTTCTTCTTCTTCCTCTACCTAAATTGGGGGCCGAAGGGAGTCCAGAAGTCGACGGGCACGTCGCTGGCCACGGCGAAGGTGCTCGATATCGGCACCAGGCACAGCCCCCGGCCCTTGAGCGACACCTCGCCGCCGTCCTTGCACGACTTGTCGGGGCTACCATTGCTCGATCTCTGTGACCAGACACGCGCAGACACATGCAAAAAGCCACCATCAGACATGCAAGCACTTTGAGACTTGAAACGGCAGCATCCATGGAAAGTGAGAGAGAGCAAAGCATGCAGGAGCCATGACAAGCAGACTGACAAGCACGCCATGGATGTACGTGTACATACCTTGAGGTACCGTGGCACTTGATGCTGATGATGGCCGCTCTTGAGGTATGGAGCGCTGAGCACCTGCATGCAAGGTTGCAGAAACAAGTGTTGAGCTCGGTCTCCAATGGAGTCTCCTGGTGGATGATTCGTGGGAGGAAACCGATAGAGCTCGTGCTCGTGCGTGCGTGCGTGCTCGGGGCGCCATGATTAAAGCGTGCGTGTGCATGGGGGCATGGAATCATATGTAGGGACTTGGAACGTGCACTTACACCAACTTGGTCGTGGAGGAACTTGATGTACTCGATGGTCTCGTGCAGCACCGACGCCGTATCCGTCTGCAGCACGCACAACGAGATTGTGTGTTAGATACTCCTACACATGTGTGTCTAGATGATAGATCTCCAAAGGAGGGGAGGGGAAAGGATGAACGCTTTTGCAGAGAAGAGATGCATGATCGATACTCAAGGTCATGTGTAATATATCTGGCATTTGTTTATGTGATGCACATTGGACATCCATGCATGCATGCATGAAAAGCCTAGCTAAAGAGAAGAGAAGCTAGCAAGCAAGCTTACCTTTCCGAAAGGAGAGACGAGCTGTTGGAGCGCTGTGATCCTGTCCCCTAGCTTCTCCTTCCTAACCTGAAATATGTTGCATGCACAACTTTAATCAATCAGTAAAGATGCATCATGCACCGATCTTGGTCTGCGTCTATGTATATAGTATGTTACATCAAATAATGTCCATGGTGTTTAAGAGAACCAAGTGGCATGATTTAACCTAACCTAACCATCCATGATTTAAAAGTAAGGTATGAGTATGACTATGAGCATGAGCATGCAAGTTTACCTTGAAGGTCGGCAATGGCGACGGCGTCTCCATTCTCGGCTTCTTGAACGCCGGCTCGCCGCTCGCCTTCTTGGCCACGATTGAGCTAGAGTCTCCCACGCCTTCTAGCACAGTCTACAGACAACCAACGTAAATTACAACTAGGCATCTAATACATCTGTACGTGCTTCCATGAAATATTTGCAACTACTAGTAGAGTATCGTAGTAGTAAATACTTCATCATTAGCACAAGCTTACGTACCTTAAGTGCAAGGTTTGCCCCGCGCGGCGCCGGCGATGGTTGTTTCGCCGCACGCACGCTAGTGTTGTCACTCGCCGGCGGCGCTGCCATGGCCATGCCGAACCCGGCAGACTGGTTCCAGAACGCCGCGTCGTTGGTGAACTGGAGCGGCTCCCTGGCCCCTGTCTGGCCGCCCATCTGCTGGTACTGATACTGCTGCAGGAGCCCCGCCGCCCGTGCCGGCTTACCCGGCGGCTCGATGAGGCTCCTCAGCAGCGACGACTGGAACCCGTACGGCGAGTTCGGCGACAGGAGCAGCTCCGGCGCCCCCAGGCTCGACAGCAGCTGCTGCTGGCGCTGGTGATCGTCCTGCTGCTGCTGCTGGTGGTGGCCTTGCAGCGCTAGGTCTAGGTTATTCGGCGCGGCGATGGCGTTCATCATGCTCTGCTGGTCCGTTCTCGAGCTCATGTCATGGTGGCCAACTTGGAGAAACCCATGCAAATTACCAGCACCGCTGCTCCTGTTGGAAGTTAAAACACACACACATACAGATGTAGATTTCGTTAATTAATTTCAGTGCATGTCACGGGAGTATGTACGTATGTGTATGGATCACCATCATATCATATGATAATACGAGATCACGGACGAACGGCGAATCAATCGAGCAAATTAAGGGTAGGTGTGGAACTAAGTGGGAATGAACAACTCACATGTAAGGGTTATTCCAGTCGGTGAAGCCGGCGGCTGCCGGGTCGTTGATGCTGGCCGTTTCTTGGAAGGTTATGGAGCTGTTGTTCCCGGGCGACTCGGAGGAGGCCGTGGTGGTGCAGCTCTTGGCCTGCTTCCCTCCGTCAGCCCCCACGTCGTAGCCACCAGCAGCCAGACCGGCCGGCCAGGTGTTGAACCCGGCGAGCTCCGTCGAGCATGCCGCGGCAGGCACCGCCGCCGTGGCGTTGCTGTTCCACCACATGCCGTGCGAGACGGCTCCGGCACCGCCGCCGTTGTACATGGCCGGAGCAGCATGCATCAGCTGATGATCTCCCATCTCGTCGATCTGCCGATCACCGCTCCGCGTCGATCGATCGATCTCGGACGGATAGGAGGGAGATGCAAGGGAGTGGTGAGTGCTTGTTGGGTGGGCAAGGAGGAGGGAGGGGAAAGGGGTGAAGCTAAGCTGAGGGGCAGTGGCAGTGGAAAAGATGGGGTTGTGTCGTCTGGTTATATATAAACCGTTTGGAAAAGAAACGGAGAGGAGAATTTCGCCTACCTGACCGGGGTTGGGTCGTTGGCGGTCTTCCCGCATTGCGTCAGCTGGTAAATTTCAAATCGATCTGGTGCAACAGATCATGATCAAGCGGTCGTTGAACAACCCACATCACTAGAGTAGAGCACTACACAACACTCTCGTGCACACCGGTAGTAGTCTCTTTAACTCTCGATCTTGTCTTGTAGCTGTAACAGTAACCTCTTATTGTCTTAGGGTTTTGACGTGTGAGCGTCATGGTATGAACGATATTCTACCAACAACGAAAAAGACTTATCATAGTGTTGTTAAGGTTTGTCACATTGGGTGCAATCTTAGTGACTAATCAACATTTATTTTATCTAGAACCTTGAAAGGAGAAAAGAGCGAGGGGCCCTGTTTATAAGGAAAACTAGGGCAAAAAACTCACATATTGACTAGTTAATAAATAACAGATTTGCTAAACTAGATCTGTGTGATTTGCTAAACTCACATATTGACTAGTTAATAAAGTCTCATCTAACTTCTTTGTCATTTGATTTTACGCGGAGATCTGTGTGATTTTCTTTCTTTCTTTTTTCCCTTTTTCTTTTTCCATGCTAATTTCACTTAGATGAGACATAGTTAACTCTCGTCTAGATGAGAGCTAGACGCATCACCAACACAATAAGCTCAAGTCGCCTAGCTAAACTAGATCTGCCGTGAGAAATCATTTTTCTCGGCTGCTGCTCTCACTTCCAAATACACCACTCGGACGCACACCAACATTCGGGTATGTCGCTCTGATGTACCAGCCAAACCAACTCCGTTTGATTGCGTACCTTGGACCAGAAAAGTCACCCTCCTAGCACAAGATCATCACCCTCTTCCATGTCAAACCACATTCCCACCCAATTGGGTCATTGTCGCCGCACCGCCTTTCAGGGTCGCCGCCCCGGCTCTCAATAACCTACCCAAGGCCGCTAACCTAGAGTCCATCAACCCCGCTAGACAACAAGTTGTGTGACCTAGTCCTAGGTTAAAGCCTTCTGGCAAAACTCGAGGAGCCAAAACCCAAGCCACTGGAGACAAACCTGAGTATCCGCGGCGATGCCTCTAAGAAGGGGAACATTTTCTTGATTAAAGGTTTATACTGTCTCGATGCATTCATGTTATAGTATTTGAATACTACGAAAAAATCTATGCAGATAATAGAAGGTCACACAAAAAAACAAATCACGATGTCTTTGTTCCAGACAAGTCACATCTAGCTATACCCTCAAAAAATTCCGATCCTTCAATCTCCTCTTTTATGATTCTTCGGTTAGAGGCTCAGACCACTAGCTAGACATATAATAGTTAGGGTTTAGGAATATTGAGATTACAAAGGAGGGATTCAATAATTGACATATGCCGGGCACCATGCATGCATGTTTCACACATTAGAATCAGGATAAATATGTCGAATCGGTATAAAATATGTTATCTTTTACTTACAAATAAAACAAAGGAGTGAGACTAGGGTATAAATTCGAATGGATCAATCAAAGGCATTGACCTCCGAAAGGAAGTCCTGCTGATGATAGCAACACAGTGAACTAAACTACATCAGCCAGAAGGAATGTTTGATGAAATTGCCTAACATTTCCTGCTATAAAGGGCCGGGGCCGGTAATGAACTCTAGTAGCACTGTTGCACCTAATCTTTGTACCAAGAAGTCGTGTTTGTGTCATTGTGTGTGCTATAGTCGGCCAGAATTAATCTAATCTATGCTAGCTAGCGAATTACTTTCAAACTAGTAATTATTGCAAATCCTCTGACCATCATCCTTTACTTTATTTTATTGTTAAGCATTCCGACCACTAGAAGATAAAATTCAAGCGTCACAGTCCGATGCAAATTACTTGCATACCCTGAACCTACAAATCGCAGTTTATAATATGTGTAGCATGCGGAACATATCCAGTGATAGTAACGTTGTAGCTCGCTAGCATTATGCATTTTAAATGCTAGCTAAATTTTACTATAGCATTAGAGTGGAAGAATGGTCGATGGATGCATGCATGTACCTTCGGTTTGCTGTAAGAATTTCGTGCATGCGTGCTTGCCGGTGATGAAATTGTTTTTGGTTACAAATGAATCAACCATGCATGTATGCATGCATGTTTTCGATGAATCTGAAATCAATTCAGATACAAAAACGTCAGTTTCGTTGGGGATGGGCGATGTGATAGAAGAACGCCCCCATATCGCACGCGTTAGGCACCCCATGTTTGTCCTGGATGGTTATGATTCCCCCCGCCCTGTTCCTTTTTGGATTTTTGCTCCACGTATTTATATTCCCTTCCCAGTTCAGACTAGCCAAGTCTCATTTTTTTTTTAAAGAAAACCAGACGAGCCATATTCGTGTATTATTCTCCTTATACTTTTCTTCTCCTTGCAGATTGTTTAACGGAGTGTGTGGTTTTTAGTGAAGATAGCTAGCTACTCGTAGCTCGTAGTAGCACAGTGCGATTCGGCCGATCGAAATGCGTAGCTATACATAGACATGCCAACCATATGTAGTCAAGACAATCTCTCCTCTCCTAGTTAATTGTGATCTGAAACCGTCGTGCCCACGGGCTGCATAGAGACTGGATACAGCATTTCATACAAGTGGCTAATCAAGGCAGGTACGTCCTAATTATGCTTTTAGTGGACTTAAAAAACGGCAGCGTAGATGCGTAGGCTTAAATATATATGGTTTACACCTACTAGTTGCATCACAGAGTCCAGTGGACGACGACTAGAGGAACATTCTTTCGGCGTAGTATCGCAGCAGGATTTCGTCTCTGGAAGACGGTGGCCGGCCTAAACCTATAGCTGTAACTAGAGGCGTCCGCGGACAGTGACCGGGCAGTCTCTAAATCCGCGTCTCCACATCCGCGTATCTCATATCTGGCACCCTATATCCATATAGAATCATGCAACATAGTACGTAGATCACCAGACGGACAAAATCGACAGAAAACAGACTCTAAACCGATAACAAACGGACATAAATTCACATATAAACATTACCAAAAGATCGGTCATAATTTACACAGTTCAAACTGTCCGGCAAATCCTAACTAGATACTAGGAGGTAGATACTACGAGCTAGATATGAGAGGGCGGAGCTTCACCACTTCCTCGCCAGCCCTTTGCCCTTCCAGTCACCGGCGCTGCTATAGGCGTCCGCGGCAGGAGGTGGGTCGATGTCGGAGCCGTCGAAGCCGGACCCGTCATCGTCGGAGGAATTGGAGATGACGATGTAGCCCTTCAAGCGCCAGACGATGCGGCCCTACTTGCGCTTGAGCTTGGCCACCCTCGCCGCCTCCGCCTCCCGCTCGAACTGCGGAATGCCGAGCCGGAGCTGCTTGGTGTTCATCCTCCGGAGCCGCCGGGCGTCCGTCTCCGCCGTGGTAAGTGACCGATGGTACACCCACTGGAGGAGATGCTCATCGTCGTCCGGTACCGGCATCACGCGGCGGCGGGCGGACTGCGCAGCCACGTCGGACGCGGCCCCCATCTCCCTTGCCCTCTGTCTCTCGCGACGGGCGGCGCGTGCCTCCGATTCCGGAGTCCGCATCCGCGGCGCCGGCGGAGCGGACACTAGAACCCACCGCTGCCCGCGCGGAGCAGCGGCCGGAGGTGGAGGAGGCCGTCGGGCGGGCGGCGCCGATTGAGCTGCCCTCACAGATCCGCGCGCAGGGCGGGAAGGGCCGGCGACGGGCGACAGGCGGTGTCGCACCTGATTCGAAGCTACCGCCCATATCGACCCGCGAGCGCTCCAGCGCGATACGGAGCGCCAACTCCTTCTCGTCTCCGGATCTGCTGTCGGAGTGGCTGCCGGTGCTGGACATGGTCGCCGGCGCTCGGGATTGGACGGATTGGAGAAAGAGGAGCGGAGCGGAGTGAAGTGAGCGTAGGATTTGTTTAGGAGAAGGATTTTGTGGGGTCGGGGTGGGCCAGAGGTGGGCCAGACAGACGCGCCCAGGCTGCCTCATATCCACCCTAAATTTGGGCTGGATATGAGGGGTGCCGGTCAGCCCGGACGTTTGAGGCCGGTTTGAGACGTCCGGTTGGATCGCATTTTTATGATCGGTGGTCCACCCATCTGGACGTTTGAGGCAAGTTTGGGACGTCGGCTGTAGATGCTCTGTGCAATACCAGCACACAGGTAGGTTGGCGCGACGACGTCGTTGGCGTCATGCTGATGGCCGTCGATCGACTGCTAGCTACGAACGCTGGGGAGGAAGAGAAGGCGTCAAAAGCGCGGGGCCCGGGGGTGGCACGCGTGCCCGGAAAAAGCCAGCCGCCCACTCACCCCATCCACACACACACACACATACTGAGCCTGAGCCAAGCCAAGCCAGCAGCAGCAGCAGCAATACAGCGTGCATGCAGTGCACTCCGCCCGCAAAGCCAGCGCCACCACTCCAGTAGTCGGACGCCGAGTCAAAAGGTCGGACAGGGACAGCATCCGGCCGGAGCAGCGTTCGTCGATCGCCTCATCGCGACAAGGATTCGTCCATCCGGCCGGTGTCCCCATCCATCCACGACGTCGCTGCCACGTATCCACCAGCCAGCAGTGTAGCAGTGTAGCAGCTCCGGAAATGAATGGATTAATGGTACTCTGCTAGCACAAGAAATCATTGGGGTTGGGAGGTCAACTTGTTATTCATTCCATTCCCTAGCTAGCGTGCTAGACAGTGCAACAGTTGCAGAGAGCAACTGATACCTATAGTATAATAGTACCAGTGTATGTTCAGGTAGACACTCGCGAGTCTGTCATGAGCCTCGGTGATTCTTGACCCAACAATTCGCATAAATAAAACCGAGGACCGGGCCATCATGCACGGCCTTTGTCGCCAGCCGCTGTGTTTTCGTTATGGGATTGGTCGGTCGTTAACACGAGATGGAGTGGAAGATTGGGCCATTTAGATAGATCGTGTTGTTTTTAGTCGCGTGCAATCAACCTCCTCCAGCGATTGGATCGACCCGGCACGTACGTACCAAGAGTTTAACTTGCGGCTCCATCCGTATCAGCCACAAGCTAGCTACGATAGGGCACATACATTTACTCGATCGTGCATTGCACGTAGTACGTAGCTAGCCACGCCCACGCACGCGCTGATGATAGGCGTCAACGTAGACAATTCGCCAGAGAAGAAAGATAGACGTGTAGACTCTCCATCTCTATCATTTGTTGGTGGGTCGAACGATCGAGTCGTAGACGGCAAGCCGCTGGCCCTTGCCGTGCCGTGCGACCCAGGGAACTCCTACTGAGCCCGCCCCCAGCCTCCCACGGAGAATCTCGGCCCGCCGCTTTCTGCTGTGCGACACACGGCGACACGGCCGGCGCGTGGGCGCGCGCACGGACACGGCGATCGACCAGAGCTAGTGCGCGCGCTGCGGCCGACGGCGACGCTGACCCGGCGCCGAGCAGACCGAGGCGACGGCCGGCGTCGATCGAACGCGTACGCGTCCAGGAGAAAAGCGAGGTGTTGATCATGATGCATGTGCCGATGGGACAGGGCTGGGGGGGCTACGACCTAGCTAGATCGTCAAGCATCTTTTTGATTTTTCGGGGCCGGATGGATGGATCTGGTAGCAATTTTTAAGCGTTTAATTAGTGGTGACATGCAGTAGGTCAAAGCGTACGTGCTCTGACTTCCGATCGTCACGGGGCAGGTCTACCCGATCAGTTTCTTTGTCCCGACAGCTGCCGAGATCCATGCATGGCAGGCCAGATCCGAGCTTCTTTGGAGCCTAGCTAGCGTGCGTGTCTATTGGGGTGGTTTCGTTGATCTCTCCTTCGTTTCCATCGAAGCTAGCTCGCTAATCGGCTAATGTACTTACATGTGCGCCTAACACACATGTTCTAGTTAGGACTCTGGACTTGGGAGTGAGCACGGAAGGTAAGCCCGTGACTGATGCGTCCAAGCAAGAAGGTCAACCATCTCAGATGATCCAAATTAAGAGACCAAATTCGTTCTTAATTCTCATGCATGCATGCAATGTTGTGAATTTGTGATTTAAATGACCAGACCAGCTAGGGAGCAAGCACCAGGGACACTTGCCATTTCTACACGAATATTCTACATCACTTTTTCCACGGAGATGATATATACTGTACGCTTTGGTGTGTCTTTACCTGATCAGAAGTTCAGAACCCACCCACCCCTGACCCCTGTGTGTGCACTGTGCACGTCATGCACCCTCGTGGAACAGATAGATAACCTTAGGAGAAAAGAGAAAATATCTATTATATCCAGCTCACCGTTACCTGAACAATAACAACAACAGACAAGAGGCGTCTCCTGAAGGAGTTAGTGCACTAATAATACATCGCCTTTTTCCTGTCCTGTGAATTCTCTCTGACTTTAATGATGTGTCCAGTGTGAAACGAGGGCAAACCCTCCATCTGACTCCCAGCGGGGTCAACACTCGCTGGACCCCCGAGACGGCACATGCGGGAACAGTACAGGTGGGCTCTGACGAAACCAGCCCAGTGAGTGAGGCCCGCAGCAGCCTCCCTGACCGGCCGGGCCCCCAGCCGCGTTGTGCGTGTGACTGCGTTAGGTATGCTGGGCCAGGCGATGGGCCTGCGGAGCCAGTGTCCATCGCAATCGCAGCCTGGGTGCACGGGTCAACGAGAGCTCCTATACAGCGCTGTTGGCGCCGCGGAACACACCAGCGCTCACGAAAGAACCCCTCTTGGGCCGGCCCAACAAATGCATTCGCTTCGTCCGTTGCTTTCGCTCGATCGCAACCAGTTTCCTTCGCTCGGTCAGTGTCGCCAAGTCAGCTGTTGATAGAGCCATGCTACGGGTTGACTTTTCGAGGAATAATTTCTTTTCGGTACTAATACTAATATAGTATGAACCATTTGACCCATTTGACCGTTGACTTTTTGAAAAAAGATCTAAAAAAAGTTCATCGATTTGAAAAAATAGTTCACAAATTTGAAAAAAATTCATCAATTTTGGAAATACGCTCATCGAATTTGAAAAAAAGTTTATCGAATTTGAAAAAGAGTTCATAGATTTTGAAAAAAGTTCATCGATTCTGAAAAAAGTTCACCGATTTTGAAAAAAGATCATCGGATTTGGAAAAAATTTCATCGAATTTGAAAAAAGATCATCGGATTTGAAAAAAAGTTCATCGGATTTGAAAAAAGTTCATCGGATTTGAAAAAAAGTTCATCGGATTTGAAAAAAGATCATCGGATTTGAAAAAAAGTTCATCGGATTTGAAAAAAGATCATCGGATTTGAAAAAAAGTTCATCGGATTTGAAAAAAGTTCGTCGGATTTGAAAAAAAGTTCGTCGGATTTGAAAAAAAGTTCGTCGGATTTGAAAAAAGTTCATCGGATTTGAAAAAAAAAATCATCGCTGTTGAAAAATGTTCATCGATTTCAAAAATAAGTTCATCGCTGTTGAAAAAACCGAATTCATCGAATTTGAAAAAAATTCATCAATTTCGAATAAAAAATTTCGTTCGAAATAGTAAAAGAAAAAAAGAAAAATAATAAAAAACCGAACAGAAAAGAAAAGAGAAAAAAAGAAAAAAGAAAAAAGAAGAAAGAAGAAAAGAGGGAAGAAGATGTACTTGAGCACATTAGGTGAAGGGGGTGGGGTGGTTAGAGCTTGGTGCGAACAACCGGGAGGTCTCTGGTTCGAGTTCCAGCGGCCGCACGCCCGCATGTTCATTTTTTTGGTTAATACAACAGAAAAAACAAAGGGGAAGATGGGCCGAGCCCAACGCCCGTTTGCGAACGGAAGCGCCAAATAGGATCCGCCCGGGTCAACCCCTTTTGACCCCTCACCTTTCACTTTCTTTCTCTCTCTTTCCGGTTGCGATCGGGAGGGAGAGCTTTGCCTCGAAATTCCCCGGGTCACTGTCGGAATTACATCGGTTCTCTGTGTGCTGATGGAAACATTACGTGCGTAGATTGCGACGAGGGAAAACATTTCATGGTGTTTGCAGATCATGCCAGGCTTGGAATTTCTGCAGTCCGCTGATTCGCGTCTGAGGTTTAAGTGCACTGCATTGCGCTATTAAGTTAGTTATAAACTGTGCGGCATGAAAGTGGTTGCGACGTTGCCGCCGGTGAGCCGTCCGACGATCGCGGCCGTGACGCCCGCCGCACCATGCCAACCGTACTTGCAACGGAGCCACGCATGAAACGGTAGTACGTTTCTTCTTCCAAATAATGCAAGCTCCATCTACGTACATGTCCTTCATTCCATGCACGCATTTTATGGGGTCCATTGGTTGCCTGGCACTAGTACGTGGAATTTGGCTAACAGTGTCTGCTTGACTCGTTGCTAATTAATGCGATCGTGTCAAAAAGGAGTAGGGCACCGTGTCCACGTTGTGCTGTGCGCCATCTGTGCTGCTACAAGCCATATTAGGTCGGTCTGACTTGCGGAACCAAGGCCAAGATGCAAGAAGGTTCCAACAGGTTTAGAAGCGGGTAGGGGACGCGCCACGCCGGCGATTGCTCCTTAACCTCAACCGTGTGGGGCGGGGCTTGGCCATTTTTCCGGTGATCCAGCGTTGCGAACACCACAAGTCAGAGGAGCACGGGGGCACTCATGGCCGTGCATGGACCGACCAGGGCCTGGCGACCACTTGTTGACTCATGGCGGGATTCGATGCCATTCTAATCGTCAGCGTATTATAGCGTGGAACCATGGAGTGGTTGCACAGTGTGTGAATTATCACGGGCTCAAATCGTCAAAGGGCTCATAATTAAGATCACCTCTCAAGTCTTTTCTCCAGGAGCAAGGAAAAAAAAAGACGAGGGAAAAGGTGGCGCGCATGAGAAGTCTTGTTGGAGAAGTGACTGTGCCGTTAGGAATCTGGAGGGCATGGGCGGTGCCAGAGCCAGAGGAATCCTGGAGATGGATCGAGTGAGACACGGCGAGTTGGCCCGGCCGGCACTGCCGGCCGTACTGTGCCGTGCATGTGCGCGCGGGAGCTTTTGGGCAACTTGTGGTGGCTTGTAGATCGAAAAGGATTCGATCGGGGAAAGAAAGATGGAGAAGACAATGCCTGGGCCAGCGCCGGGGAGGAGCTTTGCAGCGACACATATGGCTCAATCAGCTCCATCGATCGACCCCATTAGCATCTGGCCCCGCCGCATGCAGCAACAAAGTCGAGGCACACCGGCCGTGTCTCGCTGCAGCAAAGAGGCTTTCGGGAATCTCTGGCCGGGCCATGTGACCAGGTGAGCGAGCGATCTCAGTTCGCGTGTTGGTTTAGTGAGAAGCAACTTAACTGGTTCCCTCGAAAAAGGATGGCAAGTTGGATGATGTTCAGCATTACCGTCGCATGTCAAAGAGCCTACTGTATTGAACAAGGCAAGGAAAATAAAAAGGGCCTGTCAGACAACCCTGAGAGCCACCCTCGTCAGCTCTACGGCTGAACAGGAACGGCCTACTTATATTATTCAAAGGATGCAACGGTACGATTCATAGAACAGATCCTGTTCAAGTAAGGTCGTGGTGGAGTGCGGTGGTAATCGCCTTTTAAGCTGGTTCTGGTCACGCTAAGCAGCCGAGGTGGGACTAAAACAGCCCTGTAACCCGCATGGTGCTTACCGTTAGCTTGTAAGTGGAGCAGCCCAACACGCTTTGGTGGCATTCTACGGAATCCCAGCCCAATAAGGAGGCTGCAATGTCAAACTCCGAAAATGCTACACCTACTAAAGTTTTACTCCTTTCTCAAAAAAAAAAAAAAAAACTAAAGTTTTACTCACCTCAAAAAAAAAAACGAAAGTTTTAATGGACGCCTGGGCCCTTACGTACCCTTCCTCATTAATCTCGGGCGAACCTATCGGCCAGTTCTTTTGAGCGGCTTAAAAGATAAGCTGCATTTCCCCAGCTTAAAAAATAAGCCGCTCTTAAAATTTGGTGAGACTTATAAATTAGTTATCCCATAGCTAATTTAGAAGCCATAGTGAATAAAAGAGCCGGCTTATGAAAAAAGCTGAGGAGGAGGCGGCTTGTTTTTTAAGCTGGCAAAAGAACTGGCCCTATATCTCGCATTCAGCAAGAGCTAGGGACCCATCGCTGAAGGGGAGGGCGAATTGGGCCGGCCCAGGCATGCGAGAGGCCACAGCCTCGTTTTTCTTTACCTTTTGCTTTATTGCTTTTTTGCTTTATTTTCTTACTTTTTTGCTTTATTTTTTAACTTTTGTTTATACTATAAATATTAAAAAAATCTACAAAAAACATTTGAAAATGTTGACCAAGCATTTGAAAAATGTTAAATGTGTATAGAGAAAATCTTGACCATGTATTTTAAAAATGTTGATTTAAGAATTTTATAAAAAATGATGAACAAGTGTTCAAAAAATGTTAACCTTGTATTTTCAAAATGTAAATCTCCATATAAAAAATGTTTACCATGTATTAAAAAAATGTTAAACTTGTATTTCAAAAATGTTAAATGTGTATAGAAAAAATGTTGACCATGTATTCAAAATAAGTTGAACTTGTCTTTGAAAAATGTTAAATGTTTATAGAAAAATGTTAAACTTGTATTTGAAAAATGATGAATGTGTATACAAAAAAAGTTGACCATGTATTAAAAAAATGGTGAACTTGTATTTGAATAATCTTAAATGTGTATAGAAAAAATGTTGACCATGTATTAATAAATGAAACTTGTATTTAATTTTTTTTAATGTATACAGAAAATATGTTGACCATGTATTAATAAATGAAACTTGTATTTAATTTTTTTTAATGTATACAGAAAATATGTTGACCATGTTTTAAAAAATGTTAAACTTTTATTTGAAAAATGTTAATTAAGCATTTAAAAAATGTTAAACATGTATAGAAAAAGTGTTGACCATGTATTCAAAAACTGTTGACCATGTATTAGAAAAATGTTGATTTTATATTTGAAAAATAATGAACATTTATTAGAAAAATATATTAGATATATACCAAAAGTGTATATAGAAAAACAGTGAACATCGCGAGAAAACAAAAAACCGATGAAAAATGAAAAATAAAAGAACGAAGAAAAAACAATGAAAACAATAAAGCCAACGAAAACCGAGAAAGAAACATAGAAAAAAACAAAGAAAAATAGAGAAACTAAAAAACAAATGAAAACAGAGAAAAAAAGGAAGAAAACCGGTGTCAAAACAAAAAACAGAAAATTCGGTGGAGAAAAACCGGCTATTTTGGGTCAAGTATGTTGCGCCCTATATAACTAACACAAACATGGCTATAGCGCACATGCTAGCAGTTCTACGAAGGAATCACGAAGTGTAGGGTTTGAATCCTGGCAGCGCTTCCTTTTTTCCTTTCCGTTTCTTTTTCTTTTAAAGGTTTGCTAATGGACCGGCCCAGATTCCAGAACGAAAAGCAATTCCCTTGAGCGAGAGAAGCTTTCCATCTCGCTTAAGGCGAGAAATAGCTCCCGCGATTAATCTCTCCATGCCCACTAATTCAAGTGGGTGGGGCCCTTCCCCTGATTTTATCCAACAAAAACTCACTTCTAAGCACTTACGTAAATCACGTACGATGAATTTCGTAGGTGTAGCATTACTCGTCAAACTCTACGGACCTCGGCCTATTTTCTGTTTGCTAAGGAACATGATCAGCACAAATATTATATCCTGTTTATGTTTATACCAAGGATAGCTTCCATCTCGTCTGAAGGGTTCATGCATATGGGCCGGCCAGTTAGCACGGTCGCTCGCTCGCTAGCTCGTTCTACTTACCGGTTCGTCCGTGTTTTTTCCTTCTTTTTTTTGTTTTCTTTTTTTTACATTCAGTTTTCTTTTATTTCTTCACCGGCTTACTTCGTTTTTCTGGTTTTTTATCTTCTTCTCCATTTCTTTCACAGTTTTTTTTTCCTTTTTTCCTTTGCTTTCTTTGTTTTTCTTTGCTTCTTTGTGTTAATTTTTTGGTTTTGATTTTCTTTCTACATTTTTCGTACATCAGGAAAAAAATTATTTACATGTTTAACATTTTACAAATACTTGATTACCATTTTTGACAACTTATAGTTTTTGATGTCTATTTTTTCATACACATTGTATATTTTCAGTATACACCAGTAACAATTTTTATATACACGTTTAACATTTTGCAAATACCCCATCCATTTCAAAATATTTGTCGTTGTTTTAGTTCATATTTTTGGATGAGGGGACTACATGATTAACATTTTTTAAAACATATATATTTTGATGTCTACTTTTTTCCATAAACATTGTACATTTTTTGTATACATCAGGTTTTTATATATCCACGTTCAACATTTTCCAAATACATGATTAATATTTTTTAAACATATTTGTTTTTTAGAAGTAAGCATATTGTCTACTTTTCCATACACATTGTACATTTTTTGTATACAACAAAAATATTTTTTATATACACGTTTACTGTCTAAATACATGATTAACATTTTTGAAAACTAATATTTTTATGGCTATTTTTTTCCATACACATTGTGCACTTTTCGTATAGATTTTTCGCCCAAACTACTCTATTGACTTGAGAGCTCAGTGATATGATCAGTGGCCAGTACTGACACCTTAGCCTTTTGGGTATTTCCTGCAACCAAAACTATGCAGCTACGTGCGCGCCAAAATGGACCATCAGTGAAGTGTACCCTGCATTTACTGAGTGATTAGGGGACCTAGATTGCAAATCACCAAATCGTCTTTAAATGTCCGGATCGGACAGTCGAGACATTTTTTTGTCATCCAACATCGGTCTTCAAATTTGTCTGAACCGATTGGGACGTCCGAAATCCCAAAAATAGGAACCAAACAACATGAAGGTTTGTGGACGTCCGAACCTCACCACGTACGCGTCCGACAACGCGGGCCTACGTCAAAAATCATCGCTCTGCTATCCGCACCGCATTCATGTCGGTCAGAGCGAGCGTGACCAGACGAGACGGTTGGACGTTTCCCTACACACATTCATGTGTGTTGACGGCTCAGCCGCCTGCCCAACATTCACACTGGCGCGTCGACCGAAAGGCCAACTCCGGCCGATGCCCGGATTGAAGTAGAGCCGGTCCGCCTGCCCCGGCTATTTGAATCGTCCGGCCACGGACGCAAATCCTACACCGTTGTGTTCCCTTTCCTCAAATCCGTTTTGATGGTCAAGTCAGACGGCTTGATACGTCTCCAACGTATATATAATTTTTGATTGTTCCATGATATTATAGTATCAATCTTGAATGTTTTTATATGCAATTATATATCATTTTTTGGGACTAACCTATTAACCTAGTGCCCAGTGCCAGTTACTGTTTTCTGCTTGTTTTTTGGCTTTTCAGAGAAACAGTACCAAATGAAGTCCAAATGCCACGACACTTTTTGGAGATTTTTTTCGGGACAAAAGAGACCTTGGAAGCTTCGGGAGGAGGCCAGAAGCCTCACGGAGGCTTCACAAAGTAACAGGGCGCCCTGGGGGGCGCGCCGTGTTGCCTTGTGGGGCATATGTGACTCCGTTTGACCTAATTCCACTTTTGTAAATTCATAAATATTAGGAAACCATCAGAGAGCCAGAAGAGAAAACCTTTTCGCCGCCGCAAGCCTCTATTCTTCCGCGATCCCATCTGGAGGCCTTTTCAGATACTCTGTCGGAGGGGGAATCGATCACGGAGGGCTTCTACATCAACCTTGCTGCCCTTCCGATGATGTATGAGTAGTTTACCATAGACCTACGAGTCCATAGCTAGTAGCTAGATGGTTTCTTCTCTCTCTTTGATCTTCAATACCATGTTCTCCTTGATGTTCTTGGAGTTCTATCCGATGTAATCTTCTTTTACGGTGTGTTTGTTGGGATCCGATAAATTGTGAGTTTATGATTAGATTATTTATGAGAAATATTTGAGTCTTCTCTGAACTCTTTTATGCATGATTAAATATAGTTTTGTAGTTCTCTTCGATCCATCGATTTGGTTTGGCCTACTAGATTGATTTATCTTTCAATGGGAGATGTGCTTTGTGATGAGTTCAATCTTGCGGTGCTCAATCTCAATGACAGAAGGGGACATGACACGTATTTATATTGTTGCCATTAAGGATAAAAAGATGGGGTTTATTCATATTGCTTGAATTTGCTTCTCTACATCATGTCATCTTACTTAAGGTGTTACTATGTTTTTATTAACTTAATACTCTAAATGCATGCTGGATAGCGGTCGATGAGTGGAGTAATAGTAGTAGATGCAGGCAGGAGTCGGTCTACTTGTCTCGGACGTGATGCCTATATACATGATTATTGCCATGAATCCGTCATAATTATTTGCTATTATGTCAATTGCCCAATAATAATTTGTTTACCCACCGTATGTTTCTATGCTCGAGAGAGAAGGAAAACTATGGCCACCGGGTCTATCTTTATCATATAAAAAACCTAGAAATACCTTGCTGCAATTTATTTACTTTTATTTTAATTAGTATTTTAGTTTACCTATTGACCTCGATAAGATTTAATCCTTGCAAATAACCGCTAAGAGGTTTGACAACCCTCTTATTTGCGTTGGGTGCAAGTGTTTGCTCTTGTGTGTGCAGGTGCGCTTAACGGAATTTTGCTTGGTTCTCCTACTAGATTGATAACCTTGGTTCTTAACTGAGGGAAATACTTATCTCTACTGTACTGCATCATCCTCTCCTCTTTAGGGAAATACCAACGCAGACTACAAGTAGCACGGCTCGAAGTGGTTCTCCGTGAACCCTGATACGTCTCCAACGTATGTATAAATTTTGAAGTATTCATGTTATATTTATATCATTTATTAATGGTTTTGGTGCACTTTTATATTATTTTTCTGGACCAACCTATTAATCTAGTGCCCAGTGCAAGTTTTCAAAAAAATCATCACGCATTAAAATTATATAATGTAAAAGTTTTCTTGCTTGCTTTAAATAAATGTTCATACAATTCAGAAAAATGTTCGTGCCATTTCAAAAAAAAAAATCAAATGTTTAAAAATATTTTCATGACATTTTAAAAAATAAGTTCATGAAAACGTAAAAAATTGTTCGCATAATTTGCAAAAAGTATGCATACCATTCAAAAAAAGTGTTCATGACATTAAAAAATATATTCATGCATTTGAAAAATATGTTCATGATTTTTTTAAATGATTATGAAATATAAAAATGTTCATGTAATTTAAAAAACAATCGTTCCGTTGAAAAACAATGTTCATGACATTTAGAAAATGTTCACATGTTTAAAAATATGTTCATGATATTTTTGAAAATTGTTCAACACGTGTTTAAAAAATTTTCAACGTGTATTTGAAGAATGTTCAACATGCCTTTGACAAATGTGTAAGTTGTGTCAGGAAAATGTTCAATACAAATTTAAAAAAAATGTTCACATGTTGATGAAAAATGTTTTACATGTATTAAAAAATTGATTTGTATTTGTAAAATATCAACGTGTGTTAAGAAAAGAAACAAATAAAAACCAATAGTGAAAAGAAAAACATGTGGAACCTTCCCAAAACTGGGCGAAAGGTTCATACCAATTTGTACCGGTCTATGGGAGCTTCGCAAAACCACATTGTGGGCCAGTCCAGTAAGGAAAACGTTGTACGCGTGGCTTTCTTTGGTCTCACAATAAGCGAAAGATAGCACTGACGAAGGCTGCGTAGTCCAATTTTAAGACACGGGTTTTATCGGGCCGGGTTTTTCTACTCAACAGAAGCCCAAATTTTGTTCACAACTCTTGGTCTTGGGCCCTTTGATTGCATAATTAATTCACCGCAATTTTCGTCTATGGCATGTCGTACATTTCGTACATCTCAAAGCGAAATAATCGGATCTATCCCCAAAAGAAAAGCAAACTTTGTAACAAACCAAAAAGCACATACGGGATGTGAAGATTGGCTTTGTACCTGACACAGGTTGATTTAATAACAGATTGTATGTACACAAATTGATACTGAAGCAGATTGCAGGATAGTAATTCATAGCATCCTTCATGGTAGGTGGAGCATCTATGTAGATCATGTTCTTTGCAAGATATATATCCGCCGTTCTCCCTTTTTATGTGGAGAAGATATCAGTTATTCTCTATTTTTTTTCATGGAGAAAACCTTCATCGCAGTTATCATCATAGTGATTCATAAAACGGGTGACACTCATGCTATGGGACGAGCTGCCTGTTGAAAGATTTGTTCCATCATGGCAAATTTGCCAGTGGGGGCGACAACAAGGACTGCATGAGCGGTCTGTAGTGATTGAAACAACCTTCAACGAGGTTGCTCGCCCAATAGCATGAGTGGTACGCTGTCCATCCATGAATGCACATCACTGGACGACAAGGATTAGCGCAACTGAGATGTTCTTAACCTTGAGCATTGCCAGTTGACCTATCAAGTCGTTAAGGGATGGTTTAAGAAGATGCTTCGTGTGGAGGCTTATGAAGATGGACATTGCTTTAAATAGGAGATGGTCCGTGAAGACAACGTGAGGCCACGAGAGCTTCACGGGTATTGTGTGGTGGACGCAAAATTGGCTCCATGCATACATCTCTAGGCGTATGGGCCACCGCTTGCCAGCCGTATTGACTAAGAACCCACGAGGAGATCGATCGGATGCCCTATTCCTAGGATGAAGGTAGACCTGGCCTCCCTCAATAATAGCTGGCTCACCTGATTGACGATTTTCAAAGATCGCGTCCTTCCATGTGTGTCGGAGATACAAAGCTAGTGCACCGGAAAAGAAGGCAATAGTCTAACGTTGGGGTAGGGCGCGCCAAAACAACCGGGGCCCGGAGGGGTCAGTACAAAAGTATTATATTCTTTTCACATACTTTTAT
The DNA here is from genome assembly GCA_039707655.1 of Elymus sibiricus. NCBI lineage: Eukaryota > Viridiplantae > Streptophyta > Magnoliopsida > Poales > Poaceae > Elymus > Elymus sibiricus. The sequence continues at coordinate 471,716,308 of CM077666.1, forward strand.
TGGCTAGCTGCCTTTTGTAGCGCGTGTACCAGAATAAAGGTCACAATGAAACTTTGATAAATTGGACTCCGCTTAGATAGGCATCCATAATTAGTGAGACCGTTTTGTTCTTGTCTAGATGTACACACTTTTAAGTCTGAGATCGAAGCGAAGTGAAACATCTTAGTAGCAAGAGCAAAAAAAAAAACAAAAAAACTTAGTATTTGTTTCATTGATTATCTTATTGGAATTCCTTAGGTAAGCGTTCTCGTCCTTGTTTTTTTTTGGTTGGACCATTCTCAGGACAGGGTCTCATCTGAGTCGTCTTGAATTCCGATGGGCTAGTTCCATCATAAGAAACCTAACCATATAAGCTAGATTAGTTCACGGAAATTATCTAGTTATAATATAAATGCCATCACAAAGGAGCTAAATAGTAATGTTACAACACATAGTTCAAACGGAAAGAAAGAAAACAAAAAATTTGGAACATCAGTTTTACATAAATGGATACACGACGTTACGATCTCCCGGAAATTCGCAGGGGCACGCAGGTGTCAAGCCTTGCCCGGCCAGTCGATTGCCTCGCGATTCCCGAAGTTGTTGGATCTCGCACGAGGGCACAATAAGTTTTAAGTTTTAATCATTGAAACTTACGATTTTGCATCTGAAAATTTCAATTTTCTTGGTCGCGCGTATGAAGTTTCAGTGTTGAAACTTTAATTGGTTTTTTTGGTTGGTCACAGGTACTAAAATCGTGATTTTATCAGTTGCTCATATTAAGTTTCAAGTTGAAACTTAACAATTTATTTTAAAAATTTGTCAAAATGTATTCAAAATAGATCTTATTTGAAATCCCATGACACGAAAAATACGAATATGAAAATATAACTTAATTTGGACTTCTTATTCAAACGATATGAAAGTTTGGAAATTGAAAGCGAAAAGAAAAAGCATGTGCGAGGGACAAAAAGGCACCTGCGTGTCCCAAGTCCTCTCCCTACGATCTCCGGGCACAAAAAATTGCTTGCATGTTAGATACTGCTTGTAGATAAAAATCTTCGAGGGCACCAATTGGGGGAACTAGAATTAAGATGCAACTATGTTGTTGATAAAAACAACCGAATTGAGATACAAGGCAAACCAAAGTTAAGATACAAGAGAGGATCGATGTTCTATGCGACGAGATTAAGCACCGACATCATCAGTTACAAACAACTGCACATGCCCTAACTTCCGTAAACGGTCAAAGTTTACGTGCCAAGACAAGTTTCGGTGGTCTTAGAATCTCAATGTAATTTGTATTATGTTTGAAATGCTTTGTACTTCTCATGAACTCTTATAATAGATCTGGTCATTTTCACAAACAAACAAAAAACCCGATGTGGCGTCCTTTCCTGGCCCTCTCGTTGAGGACGCGGATAGAGCGAGAGGCAACAAAACATTTCCGTCGCAGAGGACGCGGATAGAGCGAGAGGCAACACAACACTTGCAGCTCATCTTCACCAGGTTAAAAAAAAAAAAGCAGGACATGAAGTTCCTCAATGGACACATGCATCTGCTACACGCCGAGAGTAGTGGTAGGGATGACTCTTATCCAAAACCAAGCAACGACAAGGCTCATCCGCGTCCACCGTCTCTGGCTAAGCTATCTGCTACCACAAAAGTAGTATCTCTACTATTATAGTGTAGCAGTCTCAAATTTGGATTTACCACCTCCCTCTCAATTTTCCCGCCAAGATGTCGTTGGAGTAATTGCAGCCGTTGATTTGCCAAAACATGCTGACATCTACCATTCATCAGCCACCAACTCTAAGAATCCTACGGCTAGCGTGCGCTGGATTCGACTCTGCTGCCACGAGCAGCAGGTCTGACACCAACGCTGATCCAGTTATGTGGAAGAAGCTAGGCGATTTTTCTAGACACTTGTACGCCTGCCCAAGAGGTTCTAGACGAACCCAAGGAATTGATTCTTTTTAACTTGACCGGGCCCGTCCCTGACTCCACTACCAGTAATATTTTTGTAAGCGATATGACAGCGCTACTGTCCAATTGATCTAGGCAGCAGTACCACTAACATTTCTGTACGCCAAGGCAGAAATTCTACCAATACCAGTAAGCTAGGAAAAGCTAGCTAGAGAGATGCTTCACGCTCTAATGCTCATCATCTCAAATTTTAGAGGAATGATAAAGGTTTCTTTAGGCAACGTGCAATGACTAAAACACTTCAAACCTTGAGAGAATTTATGAAAATTGTGGTGTCAAATGAACTACACATTTACTAAATTAAATAGTTATTTTATTTGTTTATTCGTATTGCGAAATATTTGACTACAACTTTGCGTGTTCTATTTGAACATACTGGAAATAATTTATTCAGTAAAATATTTAATAATAGTCCCTAGGTGCAAAACCACTCTTGGCAATGCATTCGAAGTGAGACGTCTATTAAGGAAGTAAGTTGTGTGTTATCTAATTCAGTTTTGTTGACCAGAACACGTTTTTGCTGACTTCATAGCACGCGATTCTGTGCAATTAAGATCCAAGATTTCTTTCATGCATATATTTTTGTCGCTAGTCTCGGGACATTTTTTTAAGCTTGAAGGTATTCCACTTGTTTATTATTATTATTGATTTATTTCCACTTTTTTTCCTAAAACAGTTCAAACAAGTATGTACGATTATGTCACATAAATACTTTATGGACAAACTCGATCATGTGTTTCAATTTTAAAGTAAAAATAAGTTTTTAAACCCAACTAAATATATAACATGTCAATCATTATTCTGTTCTGAGCATATCATTCATTATTAGGGTGTCATCTTTATATCTTAGGTGCAAAGCACGTGCAACTTACTAGTACTATATAACATGGCAGCCTACGAGAACCGCCAAAAATAGCCTTTTTCGGCGCCTGCAACTGCACCAATTAACTAAGCCAAGCTTCCATTCAGATCAGCAGCAGCAGCACTCCACAGTCCCCATGAGCCCCTCCTGGTCAGGCTGCACCGGAACCACCAGCAGCCAAAACCACTTGCCTCCATCATTCCCATTTCCCGTACAACATCGTCGACGTTGCGCCCTAAGAAAATCCCAGTTGCACCGCACGGGGAGGAAAATCGGGTGGCACGACGCGATGGGCGTCGGCGTACGGGAACCGCCAAAATCAGACCTTTTTTGGGGACCCTGATACTGTGTCCAGAGGATTTAAACTAAGCGAGTAGCCCGGGGCTCCATCCAGGATTCCAGCCTCCATGAGACGACAGCGGCGAAAAAAATGGGCAGAACAAGTTGTATCAGTAAGATATTTTCATTATTGTGTCTCCTAAACAAAAACCAGTTGCATAAAAACAACAAAAGAAGTAGGTGGCATGGAACATAGGATTAAGATACTCCAATTTGCTGACACTGCAGGGATAACCGAAGTTTCCAATGAGGGAATCCAGCCTCTCCATGAAGCAACACCCTGGACAGCACCAGAAACATTGGCAGAAACAACTTGTGTCCGAGAGATAACTTCATAATTGCGTCCTAAACAAAAAACCAGTTGCATACCAGGACGAAGTATATATAGGCCAAGAGATAACTTCATAATTGTGTCCTAAACAAAAACCAGTTGCATACCAGGACGAAGGAGCATCTGTGACGAAAGAGCGAATGAGTGGCCCAGAGCGCAGTATTAAGATACTCCAATTTGCCTATGCGGCGGCACACCGGCGACATGAATATTCAGATGTTGTGGGGCAATTCCTGTTCCCGACGTAGGCCCCGTGTAGGAGCTTCCCCTGGACCAATAATTATATATATTGCCAAGTGCATGCATGCATGGACATGAATGGCTTGACCTCTTATTTGGAATGAGCAGACACTGTCCAAGTGAGAAGGATCAGACCATGTAAGATACCATACCGCTATATCTGCAGAGGGATGCAAAAGAGTGGTTTTCTGCGTTACCTGGAATGAAACTGCCTATAAGTAGATACCGCACCATGGAGGAACACTTCATCCCGTTTTGATTCTGCGTAACAGTACTGAGATTGGACTCGGCTCCTTGTACAGTACTAAGTCAACATGTCTGATGACTCAAGGACTGTCCCTCAGGAGCAGCTCCCGTCTCACGACCTCCACCCGCCGCCGATGCCGGTGATCAACCTGGGTCATCTCAACCTTGATCCAGCGATACGAGCTCGCGTGGTTGAAGATATCACCAAAGCATGCCGTGATCTAGGATACTTCCAGGTATACTCCTTGAGAACATTGCCACACCTTCGTGTCCTTTTCTTTTCTGCCTTTGCCTTGGCATTTATCTTTTCCAAACTGCAATGGATAACGTTGCCACTTGTGTCCACAATGTTGACCAAGGAAGACGACTGTACAGGCAGATAAACAAAGAAACCAAACTAGATTTGTAGTTGAAGAACCACTGCAAAAGAGTGACTACAGGAAAATTAGGAGCTATGACGACCTTCGAAATCCCGCGGCTAGCTGTGATAGCATCGCATTGTTAGTACTAGTACACGCACCGTATCTTAGGAGCAAACTGACTGCTCAGCTAAATAGTTGATGAGCTCCATCCTCCTTTTGGTCCCCAAAATGAAGAGTATGAGCTGTGTAAACAGTCTATATAAAGTATACTAGAACACATCACGAGACTGTATGAGGCAACAGGGATTGGCAAAAACTGTACGATACGCAGAGGACCAGCTACATTTTGTCGCTTGGTTAAATGGAAACTGACAAATAACATGAAGCTGAGAAGTTCAGTCCCCATTTCGTCCTTCAGTTATCACCACAATGACATCAGTACTACATTGCAGGTCATTTTAGCACTTGTCGGTTGTAGATAATTCCCTTTTCCTGCCACATTCTTAATCTTTTTCTTATGATGTAACATTTCAGTATTGAGTGCACTTGTGAAGTTTTGATCTGTAATTTAGTCTTCATAAAAGTTAGAAAAGGTATTCTGAAGTATCTACGCAACATGTATGTTCAAGCATCTCAGTTTCCTTCATTCTTTGTAGTTGTAAATCTGTAACAGGGCCTAAGCTTACTCGATATAAAGTCTGGTTTTAGAGCAACAGGGAGCCGGGGTCGGTCTAAATGGCTGGTTTTAACAACTGCATCATTGTCCTATGGGTACATGTGGACATAGCAAGGCAGCAAACAGTATTACTAAGGCGTGTTCTCTGACAGGGTGACCTCTCAGTACGAGAAATAACAAATCATTTTATACAGCAGGTGCCTTCTGTGCATATAAAATGTTTCCAACTTCAACTCTCAAATATAAGCAATGTCAAGGTTCTCAAGGACCACTACTAAAACTGTAAAACATTAGAGGAGAACTTAAGGCTATGTAGCTACACTAGAGTTAAGGTACGACCTTTCATGAACCCTTCTTGGGCACTCTACTAACAAGCAGGTGCAAGGGAACAAAGAAAGCTTACTTGCCTATCTCCATTTTGCAGATTATAAACCATGGGATCAGTCAATCTGTCATGGATGAAGCTGTTGAAGCAGCTTCAGATTTCTTCAAACTGCCAAGTGAGACAAAGGAAGAGTTTGCATCAGACGACCTCCGACAGCCTGTTAGATATGACACCAGCTCAAAGGACAGCATTAGTATGTCACGGGCATACCTAAAGCATTATGCCCATCCGCTGAGTGAATGGATGCAATATTGGCCGGAAAACCCCCCAATCTACAGGCAAAAACTTTCTATAAATCTTCTTACAATCCTGAACTACAGTACTAATTGTGTAATGTCTGACATAACTCTTTTCTTCATGTACTAAAAACAGGGAGTATATGGGAAATTTTGCTATTGAAGTAAGGAGGGTGGCCTTGCAACTAATGGAAGCCATACTAGAAGGCCTAGGATTGGGTAAGGACTACCAGCATGAGAAATTTGAGGAAGGACTGCAGCTAATGTCAGTGAATTGCTATCCGAAAGAATCAGAAGGTGATACAGCAATAGGGCTGGCGCCGCATTCCGATTATGGATTCCTTACCATCTTGTTCACAAGTTGTCAAGGCCTGGAGGTCGTTGACCGCAACAGCAACAGCTGGAAAGTGGTCCAGCCACTCCCACATGCATTGCATGTCCATGTAGGAGACCACATGGAAGTCCTGAGCAATGGCAAAATCAAGACTGTTGTGCACCGAGCTGTTCTGAATCCTGAAGAGGCAAGGATCTCCATGGCTAGCATTAATGGTTTTGCAATGCATGAGAAGGTCTCCAGTGCCAAAGAGCTCGTGAATGAGCAAAATCCTGAAAAGTACAACGCGAGCAGTTTTAATGACTTCCTTGAATATCTCACAAGCAATCTGGACAACAAGCACCGGAACTTTCTTGAGAGCCTTAGAATGCAAGATGCATAGTAAGGTGTAATCTCCACTCGAAGCACAAAACCAATACCTACCACAGTTCATCTCTATGCCCAAGACAAGCACAAAGCCTATGACAGTTGATCTCTATCTGTTTGTATGCAGAGGCCAGGGACTCCCCCTTTTCGAAAAAAAAATCTCCATCTGTTTTGGACAACTTATCTGTAATATTACTTTTGATCTGAAGGTACTGAAGTTGTGTGTGTTGTCATGCTGTTTTTCCCTTTCACCCCACTATAGTATTATTATGAGCTTGTATTAGGTAAGGAGAAATCCATGATGTAAAATTTATCCAGTAAGGTACTGTATGCTGTAAACCATGTGACTTCAAATTTCCACGGTACGCATGAATGAACTATTTCTCACTTCTAATGCGACGTCGACAAAGTTCAGTTCGAAAGGAGGCAAGGAGCTGGTGCCTGAATTAACAGGTTGCTGCGACACTTTATCAGCAAGGTTGGACATATAATGCGCAATCTAATCAGTAAGTGCAAGGTTGTATTGCGGGGTTCCGCCATGGATGGGTCCGAAAACAAAATCGAAATGGGGGACGGAGATGGGGAGGAAACTACCAAACAGAAACCCCAGGCAGGGGCTGGGCGGAGAGGCGCGGGTCCGGTCCCGCGGGCCGCCGACACCGAGGAGGCGGCGGCGTAGCAGCCGGGGCGAAGTCACAGGCCGCGACGCGCCCCGCCGCGGCAGTAGGTCCCGTCCCGAAGCGGAGCACGAGCGCGCCGGTGGGGGTGGTCGGTTGCCCTCCAGCCCATCTCCGGGGATCTCGCCTTCCGCACCGTCAGCCTGCCTTCTGCTGCTGGAAGGGCGGCGGGCGGCGGGCGAGCAGTGGAACGGCCCACGGGCACGGGAGGGAGGGGGTGCAGGTGGGTCCAGGCCTGGCAATCCAGTCAACTTTGTGCACGCCTCGCCTGTCAGAGTCGTCGTACGCTCAAGTCAAAGTGTAGCGAGTCAAAGAAGTTGGAAAATGCTCGGAGAAAATAAACGGCTAGGAATAATCCTTCCTTTGAAGGCTTTTTAGCCTTTTAAGGGCATGTCCGAAGCCGCGCACTCATGCCGGTCAGCCGCTCCAGAGCAGACGAGGCTGGACGATGTCGGTCAGAGCGACGTGACCGGACAGGAGAGTGGCGCCGCTTCAATACGGACGCGGCGACAGAGAAGCCAACTCCGGTCGTTGCTCGCATCGAAGCGGCGTCTGTCCGCCTGCCTCGGCTATTTAAGCAGGCCCAGCATTGGACAAAACGCATCTCTCATACCCGCACCCCCGTCGCCTCGCTCCTCTCATCTCCTCTCCGCTCCGCTCACCGTTGTCCCCACCCCTCTCGTCACCTCAACGATGGGCAAGTCCGGCCAGCGCGGCTGGTTCTCGGCGCCTGCGGGTGGATCTGTCTCTCCCTTCGAATCGTAGCGTCGCCACCCACGTTCTCCGAGGCCTTCCCCCTCCATCACCCCGTCGACGATGCAGGAGATCGTGCTCTCCTCCGGGGAAGAGGAGGAGGAGGAGAAGCCTCCCTTCTCACGGAGGTCGCCGCGGCGGATGAGGAGTACCACGGGCACCTCGAGCTCCTGCTCGAGCGCCGCTCCGCGATCGCTGGAACGGCCGATCACACCGTCGCCGCAAACACACGCGACCTCAGCGAGTCTAGAGAGGACGCCCCTGCAACTAATGCCACAACACGAGGTTGCTCCACCGATGAGACGATTTTGGAGTACATCCCGCGGCACTTTCTTTTCCAACACCCGCAGCGCGCAGCGGAAGCTGACATACCAGAACGGGAGGTACAAGGAGAGGAGGGAAGGCAAATGAGGGGCCAGGCCGTCGTATCGGCCAACACCGGCGCCAATGTCATTGTGGAAAGGAAGGGCGTCAAATCGCCATTCCACTAAATTTAGATCTTGCAATTTCTCCTTTTCCAGTTACTAATCTCCAACGCTACTCCGGCGATCTTTCCCACCAGCAACGACTGGTCGGCGTGCTTTTTTAACATAGTACAAACACAGATGCTCACATACACGACCCTACCCCTATGAGCATCTCCAAGATACTGAGCCTCCCCCCCAGCCACCGGCCGCCACCCCATCTGCCGGATCCACGCGCCAGGAGCCACCAAGCCGCCGCCATCCGCTGGATCCACAGCGCCAGGAGTTGCCGGAGCACCACCGAGACGCTGCCGAGCCGAGCACCACCATCCCGCGCGGACCGCAGGCACCGCTCGTCGCCGCGCCAGATCCGCACCTGGCCGCGCCCGCCCACAGCACCGGATGCTCACATACACGACCCTACCCTAAACCAGCGGCCACCTCCTCCCCTCTCCTCCCCCGCCGCCACCGGCGTGCGCCGCCGGCGGTGGGGGGACTGCTCTCTGGCGGCGGCCGTCTCCCCTGGCGTCGCGGTGCTGTGGGCGGGCGCGGCCAGGTGCGGATCTGGCGCGGCGACGAGCGGTGCCTGCGGTCCGTGCGGGATGGTGGTGCTCGGCTCGGCAGCGTCTCGGTGGTGCTCCGGCAGCTCCTGGCGCTGTGGATCCGGCGGATGGCGGCGGCTTGGTGGCTCCTGGCGCGTGGATCCGGCATATGGGGTGGTGGCCGGCGGCTTCTGCCTGTTCGGCGGCGCCCTCTTGGCGGTGCAGCAGCTGCTGCGGGCTGCCTGGGCTTCGGCCCGACAGCTCTGCGCTGCGGGATGGGGCAGGGTGGCGGCCCCCCCTCCCGGCTTGGTGCTGCAGATCTGGCCGGCTTGCTAGCTCGATGGCCTCGTCCGTTCGGTGGCTGCAGGCGGCTGGGGTTCCGGCGTGAGGCTAGATGGTGATCCGGTTGCGGCCGGATCTGGCCCGACATGCTGCCGGCGAGGTTCGTGGTGGCTCCCGTGCGGCGACAGCGCGGTTGCTGCGTGGGAGGCGAGCGGGTCAGCGGATTGCGGCGCGTGGGGGTGGTGTTCGAGATGCTCCGGGTGAAGACCTGCCCGGTTGTTGCTGGCCGGCAGCGGCGGTGCCCGCGGGCGTCGTTCCCCTCCTTGGAGGCGCTGCCGTGGAGATCTCCAACCTCCTGCCCTCGGTTCAAGATCTTCGGGCAAATGCCTAAGGCCCGGCGTCGGGTCAGGCGACGGCGTCGTCCTCGTCGCATCCCCCCTTGGGGGCGTCGCCTTGAAGAGCTTTGATCCTGTTCGCGCATTCCATAGGTTGGACGCTCGCGGCATTGCGGTCGGCAGCTGTCCGTCCGGCAATGTGATGTTGCGCGACTTCTTGTGTGACAACGATGGTGGCTTCGGGCGGAGTTGGGCTGCTGCTGAGCTTTGATAGTCGGTCTCATCCGGCGTGTTCGAGGGGTCGCCGTGCCTCACTTGTCTTCCTGAAGTCGGAGCTGCAGAGGAGGTGTCTCCGCGGCGACGATGACTCGAGACGGGTGGTCGGTTCCGGTGCCGGCTCGGCGCAGGCCCAACGCTTTCCCCCTACATTGCTCGTCGACAGAGTCGGAGCTGCCTGGTCGTCGGCGCGTGCGGTGGACTGTTTGGCATCGACCGGCGCAGGCCTCGGCGCTTGCTTGCGGTGAGGGCTACTTCGGTGGTTGTCGGGGGGATGCCCCCCGGGTAGGCAACGGAGCCCGGATCTTTTTCAACGCATCGGGGCAGGTCGAGCCCCTCAGGCCGGCTAGCCTGCGCGCCGGCTTCCCGGCGCGAGCCGGCTCGGCGTGGCGACTCGGCTGGCCGGCTGGCCACTAGAGAGCAAACCCTCATGACAAGACAAGTAAGGCAACAGCGCTCCCTCCTTTACCCCGGTCCCGGCGGGCGTGGCGACAACTTTCCCTGTGCCCCCGTCCGGGGCGGGCGGTGTCCGGGCGGCGCAATCCTGTTGCTAGGCGGCGCCGACCGCCCTCTGACGAACGACAAGACCTGCCACAGTGCCGCGCTGTCGACCGAGCCCGCGCCCGGCGGACCCGGCGGACCCAGCGCGCCCGGCGCACCCGGCGTGCCCGGCGTACCCGGCGACCCGGCGGCCCCCACCACCGGCTCCTAGACGATGACACCAGGGCCCCGCGCCTGTGCATATTTACCCATGTAACCCTGGGGGTCGGCCTATAAGACCCCCAGGGAGGCCCCCATGCAGAAGGGTCAGCTCGATCGATTAGTAGAACACACACGCACAAATACAGCTCCAGGAGCAGCCTTGTAGCCCTTGTGCTTCCCATACACCATTCGGCAGGATTAGGGGTGTTACCTCTCCGGAGGGCCCCGAACCTGGGTACGTCTTGTGTCCCGCACTCGCGCGTGCCAACCTCGCCTCCGAAACCCACCGGCGTCCTCCTGTAACCCCACCTCAAGCAATCCCATGGCATCTGCCGTGAATTGCGCACCCCCCGCGAGAATACCACGACAGTTGGTGCCCACCGTGGGGCGACTCGCGGCGCTGGCCGGAGTCAAGTTCCGGACGAGGCCCTTCACCAGCTCCGGCGAGCGCATCGTGCACGGTTTGGTCCGTGCGCCTCGCGCGGCCAACCCGGCCGGCTGCAGCGCTGCGCCGAGCGCGGACGTCGCCTGCCCCGCGGGCTGCCTCGTCGTTCCTTTCGGCGCGCTGCGCGTCTCCGTCGCGCTCGTCCCCGACGTGTTTCCCAGCGAGGTGTGCGACTGCACAGACTCGCCCGTCCCCGTTGGCTGCGCCGTCTCTGACGACGTCGCCGCTCTCTACGTCCGCGCGGAGGTGCTGACCCTCGGCACTAGCGCCGGCTCCCCACGCGCCAAGGAGAAGGCTGTCGCGGCGGCCGCCGCCGCGGCTGCGGCTCTGCCTTGCCGGACTGACCCGCTCCACGATACGATCCGGAGTCTGCAAGCCCCCATCACGCCCGACGCCGACACGGCTGCTGCAGCGGCTCAGCTCAACGAGGGCCGCCAGCATTTGCTGCTCGAGGCCACGGAGCTTGCCGCAACCCGGCGCCGGCTGGAGTCCGCCCAGCGAGAATACGACAGCGCCCACGGCCTCACGCCGGCCGCCGCCGAACCCAGCCGGGTCGCGGAGGTGCGGATCCGTGGGGCGCAATCGGCCGTGCGCTAGGCGCAGGCCGACCCGTCTACGACACCCTCGTCAAGAACATGCGCGCGGCGCAGGCCGCGATCGCTGACCTCGAGTTCCTGGAGGGCGAGGAGCTGGTGCAGCAGCAGCAGCGCATCTGCGACCTCATCACCGCGGCGAACGAGCAGCAGCAACGCTTCGACCCGGCCCAGCCATCCGGCTCCGCCTCAGGAAGAACCAGAGACCCAGAGAGGGCTCTCCGGGATGCGCGGCAGACGTCTTCGCACGCCACTAGCGCAAGCCGCTCTGGCCGGCACCGGTCCGGTCAGAGCCGGCACAACCGAGCCACCACCGCCGGAGACGGCAACGCTGGCGAGACGGCCGGTGACGGCCGAGTTCAGCAGCCGGAGCCCCCAGTACGGCCGGCTCGGCAGCCCGAGCCGGCCCCGGAAGCCCCTGCGCCCCGCGGTCCCGTGGCCAGCCGAATCGGTCCCCGCGGTCCCGTGGCCGACCGACTCGGCCCCCGCGAGCCCTACGACGAAAGTGACGCCCGTCACCGCATTGACCGGTTAGCGCGCTCCACGGCCCTAGAGGAGGAAAGCTCTGTTGGCCCGGCATGCTTCGGCCCCCGCATCCGCGAGGAACCTTTCCCCAAAGGCTTCTCGCTGCCCCGCGACTCCCCAAAGTACACCGGTGCCACCAAGCCGGAGGACTGGCTAACCGACTACACCACGGCTGTCGGCATAGCCGGCGGCAACCGGCGTGTGGCGGTGCGCTACGTTCCCCTCATGCTGCTCGGCTCGGCCCGGACATGGCTTAACAGCCTCCGAGCCGGCAGCGTGAACTCCTGGTTGGATTTCGAAGACGCGTTCATCCGCAACTTCACCAGCACCTACAAGCAACCCGGCAAGCCTCGCTAGCTCTCCATGTGCGTCCAAAAGCCGGGCGAGCCCCTGCGCGATTTCCTCACGCGGTGGACGGAGCTCCGCAACTCCTGCGAGGGCGTCCACGAGGTCCAGGCCATCCAATACTTCATCGATGGATGCCTAGACGGCACCCTGGTCAAGCACCGGCTGGTGTGCGACGAGCCGGAGACTCTGGCGGAGCTCATGGCTGTGGCGGACAAGTACGCTACGGCCGACTCTGCGATGAATGTGAAGATCACGATCGACGCAGACGGCAAGCTCCTCCCGGCCCAGCCGGCTCCCCTTAAGCCGGCTGGCGACAACAACCCGCGCCGACAGGACAACAACAACAACGGCAAGCACCGGAACGACCAGCAAGCGCCCCGCTACGACAACCGGCAAGTCGCCGCGGTGGAGGGGGAGCAGCCGGCTGAGCAAGGCTCTAGCCAGCGCCCGCGCACCGGCAAGGTCGCCTGGCAGCCCAAGCTGACTTTCGAGCAGATGCTCGACGCCCCCTGCAAGAACCACAGCGGCGCGAAGCCGTCGACGCACACGCTCCGGCAGTGCAGTTTCACGCAGCGCCTGTTAAAGGGCAACCTTCCACCCCCGCCGCCTGGAGCCGGCCCGCAGTAGCCGCCGCTCCCGCCGCCTCCATCGCCACCCGGCGTCCTCGCCGACAACCCTTTCCCGCGCCCGGACACGTCCTACGTCGTCTTCACCAGCGAGGGGGACGACAAGCACGCCAAGCGCAAGCATGCGGCCGAGGTGAACGCCGTCATCCCTTCGGTTCCCCAGTACATGCACTGGTCCGACCGGCCGGTGAGCTGGACCCGGGAGGACCACCCGGCCGTCATGCCCACGCCGGGCGGCTACGCCCTCGTGCTCGACCCCACCCTCGTCTCTGAGAAACGCACCTGCCGCTTTTCGCGGGTGCTGATCGACGGCGGCAGCAGCATCAACATCCTGTACCGCGACACCATGACCAAGCTCGGCATCGAGGCGCGGCAGCTGGAGCCGACCCGGACGGTGTTCCATGGCATCGTGCCGGGTCTCTCCTGCTCCCCGATCGGCCGGATCCGGCTTGACGTCCTGTTCGGCTCCAGCAGCCACTTCCGCCGCGAGCCGATCTGGTTCGAGGTGGTCGACCTGGCCAGCCCCTACCACGCGCTGCTGGGCCGGCCCGCGATGGCCAAGTTCATGGCGGTCCCCCACTACGCCTACCTGAAGTTGAAGATGCCGGGTCCCAAGGGCCTCATCACCGTCATCGGCGATTACAAGAAGTCCATCGAATGCGCCAAAGCCGGCTCCCAGCTGGCTGAGTCGCTGGTCATCGCCGAGGAGAGGCGCCAGCTCGACCGGATCATGGCGCTGGCTAACGCGCAGCCGGCCATGCCGGCTCCGCCCAAGCCGGCCGCCGACGAGGCCTCCTTCAAGCCGGCCAAAGACACGAAGAAAGTCCCGCTCAACCCGGCCGACCCCAGCTCTAGCAAGTACGTCGTCGTGGGCACCGGCCTCGACAGCAAATAGGAAGGCGAGCTCGTCGATTTCCTCCGTGAGAATCTGGATATCTTTGCATGGTCTCCCAAAGACATGCCGGGTGTCCCGAGGGAATTCGCTGAGCACAAACTGCACGTCCGCAAGGACGCCAAGCCTGTCCGGCAGCCGCTACGCCGCTTCTCCGAGGAGAAGCGAAGAACCATCGGTGAAGAGATCGCCCCGAGTGGCTGGCCAATCCAGTCCTCGTCCTAAAGAAAAACGGCACCTGGCACATGTGCATCGACTACACCAGCCTGAACAAGGCATGCCCCAAAGACCCGTTCGCTCTGCCCTGGATCGACCAAGTCATCGACTCCACAGCCGGCTGCGAGCTCCTGTCCTTCCTGGACGCCTACTCCGGCTACCACCAGATCAAGCTGGACCCGGCCGACGCCCTCAAGACGTCCTTCATCACGCCCTTTGGGGCGTATTGCTACATCACCATGTCGTTCGGCTTGAAGAATGCCGGCGCCACCTTCCAGCGCTGCATGCAGAAATGCCTGCTGCCCCAGCTCGGCAGAAATGTGCACGTCTACGTCGACGATATCGTGGTGAAGACCAAGCAGCACCTCACGCTCCTGGCCGACCTCAAAGAAACCTTCGCCAACCTGCACCGGTTCCAGATCAAGTTCAACCCGGAGAAATGCGTCTTCGGCATGCCGGCTGGCCAGCTACTCAGCTTCCTCGTCTCGGCACGCGGCATCGAGGCCAACCCGGAGAAGATCAAGGCAATCGAGCACATGCGCAAGCCGACCCGGCTGCGCGACGTTCAGAAGTTCACCGGCTGCTTGGCCTCTCTCAGCCGGTTCGTCAGCCGGCTGGGGGAGAGGGCCCTGCCCCTGTATCAGCTGATGAAGAAGACGACGGCGTTCGAGTGGAGCGACCAGGCGGACGAAGCTTTCCGCGACCTCAAGCGCATGCTGTCCACCGCACCCGTCCTGGCCGCGCCGGCTGAGAAAGAGCCGCTCCTGCTATACATCGCCGCCACCTCCCGCGCGGTCAGCACGGTGCTGGTCGTCGAGCGCCCTGAGGAGGGCAAGGTGCAGCCGGTCCAGCGTCCGGTGTACTACCTGAGCGAGGTGCTCTCCGCCTCCAAGCAGAACTACCCCCACTACGAGAAGATGTGCTACGGCGTGTACTTTGCCGCCAAGAAGCTGAGGCAGTACTTCCAAGAGCATACCATTACCGTGGTGAGCACGGCCCCCATCGGCGAGATCATGGGCTGCCGGGATGCCTCTGGCCGGGTGGCCAAGTGGGCCATCGAGCTAGCCGGCCACACAATCCTCTACGAGCCGCGCACCACCATCAAATCCCAAGCGCTGGCCGACTTCCTCGTCGACTGGACCGAGACCCAGTACCTGCCGCAGGCGCCCGAGTTGACTCACTGGCGCATGCACTTCGACGGCTCCAAGATGCGCAACGGCTTGGGAGCCGGCATCGTGCTATCCTCCCCCAAGAACGACCGGCTGCAGTACATGCTCCAGATCCATTTCGCCGCCTCCAACAACGTCGCCGAGTACGAGGCTCTCGTGCACGGCCTCCGGCTGGCCAAGGAGATCGGCATCCGGCGCATCCTCTGCTACGGCGACTCGGACCTGGTGGTGTAACAAGTTTCCGGCGACTGGGACGCCAAAGACGCCAACATGGCCAGCTACCGCTTCCTGGTCCAGCAACTCTCCGGCGGTTTCGACGGTTGCGAGTTCCTCCACGTCCCACGCACGGACAACGAAGCAACCGACGCCCTGGCCAAAGTGGGTTCCACTCGGCAAGCCATCCCTGCCGGCGTCTCCCTCGAGCACCTGCGGAAGCCGTCCATCAAGCCGTCTCCCGAGTCGGAATCCATCTTCGTCCCGGACGACCCCAACGCGCCCCCACCCGACCCTGGGGTTCCCGGCCCAGGCTCGGGGGCTGCCGGCTCCAGCCCGGGGACTGCCGTCTCCGGCTCGGGGGCTGTCGGCTTCGGCTCGGGGGCTGGCGGCCCAAGCTCGGGGACTGCCGGCTCCGGCTCGGCGGCTGCCGTCCCGGACCCCATCCCGGCGGCCGTCCTCACGGTGGTGACGACACCATCCTGGGCTCAGCCAATCCTCGCTTTCTTGGAAGACGGCGACCTTCCCATCGACGAAACTGAAGCCCGACAAGTGCAGTGGCGCGTGTCCGCCTACAGCATCATCAACCACGAGCTCATCAAGCGCAGCATGACGGGCGTGTTCCAGCGCTGCGTCGAGCGGGGCAAGGGGATCGAGATCCTCCTCGACATCCACCAGGGCGAGTGCGGGCACCACGCCGCCTCGAGATCCCTGGTGGCCAAAGCATTCCAACACGGGTTCTACTGGCCCACGGCCCTGGAAGACGCCGAAGAGCCGGTCCTCAAGTGCGAGGGCTGCCAACGCTTCAGCAAGCGCAGCCACCAGCCGGCTTCAGCCCTCCAAACCATTCCAATTACATGGCCCTTCGCCGTCTGGGGACTCGACATGGTGGGCCCCTTCAAGACTGCCCGAGGCGGCATGACGCACCTCCTGGTCGCCATCGACAAGTTCACCAAATGGATCGAGGCCAGACCAATCAAGAAGCTCGACGGGCCCACGGCCGTCCGATTCGTCAAAGATGCAGCGGTTCGCTACGGCGTTCCCCACAGCATCATCACGGACAACGGCACCAACTTCGCCAAAGGTGCGCTGGCCCACTACTGCTCTGCATCCGGCATCCGGCTCGACTTGGCCTCCGTCGCGCACCCCCAGTCGAACGGCTAGGTCGAGTGGGCGAACGGCCTCATCCTAGCCGGCATCAAGCCGCGACTCGTCGAGCCGCTCGTGCACTCACCCGGCAGCTGGCTCGACGAGCTGCCGGCCGTCCTCTGGAGTCTCCGGACGACGCCGAACCGCTCCACCGGGTTCACCCCGTTCTTCCTCGTCTACGGAGCCGAAGCGATCATTCCGACCGACGTCGAGTTCGACTCGCCCCGGGTGACCATGTACACCGAAGCCGAAGCCAAAGAATCGCGCGAAGACGGCGTCGACCTGCTCGAGGAGGCACGCCTCCTGGCCCTCAGCCGGTCAACCATCTACCAACAAGGCCTGCGCCACTACCACAGCAAGAAAATCAAGCCCCTCGCGTTCCGCGAAGGCGACCTTGTGCTCCGGCTCGTCCAACGAACAGTCGGCCAGCACAAGCTGGCCTCCCCCTGGGAGGGCCCCTTCATCGTCAGCAAGGCTCTCTGCGACCGAAACGCATACTACCTCATCGACGCCCAGAAGCCGAACAAACGCAAGCGAGATGCAGCCGGCGAGGAGTCCAGCCGGCCCTGGAACGCGGAGCTCCTTCGTCCATTTTACAGTTAAACTCATGTATGTATGTATCACCATCTTTTGGACTTAATGAAAGCAGGCAGCTCCCCCGTTTTCGTTTCTCCCGCCGAGTCGGCGCAGCCGGCTCGGGGGCTCGGGGGCTTCCTTTTCCATTTCTACCAATCTCTGTGTCTTCACACTTCCCCGTTTTTTAATTCTCCTGCCGAGCCAGGGGCTAGCCGGCTAGACCACGCCTCGCTTCTTTCCTTAGTCCGTCTGGAAACGTACGAGCTGCCAAAGCCCTCTCTTCGCCAGCCACAGCCGGCTCCCGGCTGTCCGGCCGGCAAGAGCCAAAGGCCAAAAGCACCGTTACGCAAGAACGGCTAAGAAGGACAGCCCGGTTCGGCCAACCCGGCCCAACCCGTTTTCTCTCGCTTTTTCGCCGCACGACCGGCTGCGCGCCAGGCGGCTTCGCCGCCTTCCGCCAGCCGGCCCAGTGGGTGTTTCGCTCGCGCTCAACGTCCGAAAAGGACTGAGTATTGTGCGTCCGCTCTCAAAGCCGAGTCCCCGTCCTAGCTACAGTCCGCAACCCGGCTGTCCGGCTAGCGGGAAGGAAGCCCAGAGAAAAGACAAACAGGAAAAGGCCCAAGGCCGAACAGCAAAAAGTGAAATCGCATGCAAAATTTATATACAGCATGGGCCTTCGGCCACGAGTTCATTACACGGAACTACACCCCCAGTGGGTGGACCTGCTACCTAACAAAAGTTTGAGTACAGGAAAGATAAAAAGGAAAAGCAATCCTAAGCGGCACCCGCGTCGTCCCCGGCCGGCGTCGGCTCAGCCGAGGTGGACGCGGCCGCCGGGTTGGGTCCAGCGCTCTCCGCCGTCCTCTCGACCGTGGCGTCGTCGTCCGGGTCGGCCTCGTCATCGGCGTAGGCACCCGTCTCGGCCGAGCTGCCGTCCGGGTCGTTGAGCAGCAGGCCGAGCTCGTCGGCAGGGAGCTCCTCGCCGTCTTCCATCCGCTCGACGACGAACTCGTCGTGCGGGGCGAACGTTGCCAAGTAGCTGGCCCGCCCGGCGATCCGCTGCGCCCGCACCGCCAAGTCCTCCTCCGCGCCGGCCCGCTGCGCCGCCAGACGGTCGAGGTCCACGCCCGGATACCAGGACACGACGAAGCGCAGCGCCATCTCCGCGCCGGCCCGGGCCGCGGAAGCCCTCCACGCGCCGAGTCGCTCCACGCCGGCTCCAGCCACCGCGCCAGCTGGGTGACGCTGTCCGGCGTCACAGCGCCCGGCCAGAGGCTGCCCACCATGCTCAGCCCGGCCTCGAACAGCCGGCGCATGTGCCGCTCCATGGCTCGAAGACGGGCCTCGCCGGTGAGGACGAGCTCCGAGAAGGACCAGGCGGTGTAGGCGTCGATATCCGCCCCTAGCACGCGCTGCTCCACCCGGTGGGCGTACACGGCCGCATCGGCCGCCTCCTGCGTCTCGGGGAAGACTCCTGCCAAGGAAGGAAACAAATCAGACAAAAGAAAATAACAGGCCGGTTAGGCCGGCTGGACGAAGCAAAAGATAGCACTCACGGGAGAAGGCCTCATCGAGGTGCTGCGCCTCGCCCAGCATCCCGTTCTCCCGTATGGCCGACGCGCGCGCCTGGGCCTCGAGATCCTTCTCGAGCTGGGCGATCCTCCTGCCGGCGTCCACCAGCTCCTCGGCCGCCTTGCCGCGCTCCTCCGCCAGCCGGCCCAGTTCGGCCTGGTGGGCCTCTTCTGTCTTGGCCTTCTCGGCCACCAGCCGGTCCACCTCGGCCTGGAGCCGGTCGCGATCGGCAGCGGCGCGATCGCGCTGTTCGCCGGCTTCGGCAAGCCGACCTCGGAGGCCTGGCACCTCGGCCGCGTCGGCTGCGCGACAAGGTTCCCGGTCAGATGCCGGAAGCAAAAATTAGAAGAAAAAGACAAAGCTCTAAGATTCGACCCGGCTGCTCCGCAGTCCGGCCCAAATCTCGGGGGCTACACCCAGTGGGTGCGCTGGCGCGCACCCACTGAAGGCATGCAAGACGTACCTTGGACCCAGCGCAGCTCCTCCTCCTTGGCGGCGAGCTGGGTTTTGGCCTCACGGAACCGCTCCCGAAGCCGGTTGTACGCGCTGGCCCGCAGGTCGTACAGATGCTGCGCGCAAACAGAAGATTAGAAGAGTGCAAAAGACGAGCTATAAGATTCGACCCGGCTGCTCCGCAGCCCGGCCGAACCTCGGGGGCTACACCCAGTGGGTGCGCTGGCGCGCCCCCACTGATTCGGCAATCAAGACAAGCAAAGAAGAAAACAACTCACCGCGATCGCCTGCTCCAGCTGCCGCGCCCGGTCCTGCTCCTCCCGGACAAAGGCCTGCAGGCACTCGCTCCGACCGCGAAGCTGCGAGCGCAAGGCGTCCGCCGCGTCGTCCTCCCGGGTTCGCGGCCCGACCACGACCTCGCCGGAGCTCGCCCACGGCTGCTGGAGTGCGGTCCCGGCGCCGGATCCGCTTCCACCCGACCGCTCGGGGTTCGTGGCGGTTTGAGGCGGCACGACCACCAGGGTACCAGCGTCCCCGGTCGCGGTTTCCGGGGCCGGCATCGGCTGTGCCTGGCCGGACGGCGCGGAATCCGCCTCACGCCTCTCTCCGCCGCTTTCGGCTCCTCCTGCCGGGTCGGCCCGGGGCGGCGTGTCCACGACGATATTGTCATCGACGTCCGACTCGCCATCAGCCGGCTCCGCCCACCTCTCCGGCTCGCCCGCTCCCTCCGGCTGCGGCTCGATGATCGTCACCACCGGCGCCGAGCCCCTCTCCATCTCCGGCCCAGCCGGGTCCGCGGCGGGCCTGGCCCGCTTCGCGGAGGCCGTCTCCCACGCCCGGGCCGAGGCCTCCTCCATCGCCTTCACGGCCTCCTCCCGGTCCCGCCAGGCGGCGCGCGTCGCCGTGTCTAGATCCCGGCCGGACTGACGGGCCTTGAGGTCCTCCTCCGCGGTCCGGCCCGGCTCGCGGTCGATGGCGCTGCTCCGGGTCTTCCTCCAGAGAGCCTGGCCCGCCGCGGCCTCTGTCGCCGCCACCGCCAAGTCAAGAGCCGACCTGTACACGGCAGATTTGTCATGACAAAGGCATAAGCAAGAAAAAAACAAGCTATAAGATTCGACCCGGCTGCTCCGCAGCCCGGCCGAACCTCGGGGGCTACACCCAGTGGGTGCGCTGGCGCGCCCCCACTGATTCAACAAGCAAGGATCAAAAGTAAGACAAGAGATACTTACCCGATGACCGTAGGGACCTCCCGCTTCTGCCCCACGGACGGGGCGAGCCGCCGCTTCTTCTTGACGACGGCCCTCTCGTGCGCCGGCCCCGCCGTCGGGCGCTTCGCGGCCGGCCTCGCCTCGACCGCCTCCTTCCCATGTGGCCGGCTGGCGGTCGCCGCCGCGCGGGCCGGCCCAGCACCAGCCGCCTTCTGCGGCCGCCTTGGGGGGTCGACGCTGGCGTCCTCCCCAGCCGAGGGCGCTGCACCGTGGGCACCGGTCAGGCCCTCCTCATCGTCGTCCGGCCAGTCGCGAAGAAGTTCCGAGGGCGGAGACTTACCCGCATTCCACGACCCACCGGCTGCGGCGTCGGCCAGGCGCGCCTCGACCGCCCCCTCCTCCGCCTCGGCGCCGGCCTCCTCCACATCCGAGTCGGGCAGGTCGGCCAGCAGGATCTGGGCATTCAGCCCGTCTTGATACCGCTGGCTGGCGAATAGCTGCGGCCATCCCGCGGCATCAAGACATAAGAATAACGTCGAAGCGGCAAAATATAAAGACCAGGGACTCACCGCCGGCGCCGGGTTCTCCCGGTGGTAGGGCTCCTTCCCGAAGCTCCACCCCTCCTCATTCAGCCTGGCCTTGGAGATGTAGTTGACCCGCTGGACGATCCCAGCCGGCGTCAGCTCCTTGGTCGACATCCGGGTCGGGTCGTGTCGGCCGCTCATGTCGCAGATCCGGTGTGCCCGGCGCTGCAGCGGCAGAACCCGGCGGGCGATGAAGGCCGCGATGAGGTCAACCGGCTTCAGCCCCTCGCGCTCCGTCAGCTCCCCGACCCGGCCGCAGATGTTCACCATCTCCTACGGCGGCTTCTTGGGGCAGTAGCCCCAGTTCGGCTTCTCGAGCGGTGGCGCGTCAACGAACAGCGGAAGATTGATGACGTCGACAGCCGGGTCGGCGTTCCGGACGTAGAAAAACGTCGTCTGCCACTTCTTGGCCGAGTCCTCAAGCGGCAGCTTGGGAAACGGCCCGTTCACTCGGCCGGTAACCACCGCGGCGCCGCAATTGGACATGACGCCGGCTGACGCTCCCTGCTGCTTGAGGAAGAACAGTTTCGCCCACAGCTCCACGGTCGGCAGCATGCCGAGGTAGCCCTCGCAAAGCGTGGCGAACCCGGCGACCTACAGCACGGCGTTGGCGCCGAGGTGGTGCGGCTGCAGTCCGAAGAAATCAAGCCACGCGCGGAAGAAAAGACTCGCGGGGAGGCCGAGCCCGCGCTCGAAATGCGAGAAGAAGACCACGTGCTCGCCCTCCCGCGGCTCCGGCACCCTCTCCGAGCCCGGCGCGCGCGCGAGCAACGCCTTTGCCGGCGGCAGCCGCTTCGTGCGGCGGAGGTACCGGATGTTCTGCTCCGTCGTGATGGAGCCCTCCCAAGAACCTTTCGGCAACACCATTGGGGAGGGTTTCCCGCGGGCGACGAAGTGCGACGATGAAGAAGAGGAAGGACAAGCGGCGCGCTGTGGGCTTCGGGTCACGGCGCACGGCAGTAGGCGTGGGCGAGGCGCGCGGCGGCGGCAATGCTTCGCTCGGTCGCGGCGGAGAAGAAGAGGAAGCAGAAGAGGAGCAAGGGGCGGGGGTGCGTGCGTGAGCGTCTCCGTCGCACTCCCCCCCCCTTCTCATTTATAACCGCAGGAGATCGTGGGGAAGCGGGATCGTTTGCACCCACGACCCCCACTCCCCGCACTGTGCGCGCACGTTCCCCACACACATTAACTGCGCGGGAAAGCGCAATCGCCAACGGTCGCCGCAGTTAATCCCTCGCGCACGGGCCGAGGGCGTGTCGTGGCGGGCCCGGTTCGCAGTCCCGTCCCGTCGCGCGCGTGGATGGCGCCTGCCGCGAGGCAGCACGTGGCGGCCTGTCACGCCGCGGCGGGCGCGAATCGTCGTGCGAGGCAAGACTCGTCTAGCGGGCATTTCCGTTTCCTGCCCAGGCCGGGGTGCCGCTGCCCGGTTTCCGGAAGCCGGCTCCCAGCGGGTGTTCCCGGCGTCCGCAGCCGCGTTGCCGGCACGCGGCCAGGCGGAGCCGTTCGGCCGGACTCCTGCACTTCATCAACAAACCGGCCCCACAGGGGGGTAAGCTGCGAAGGCCCCCCTGCCTGAAGCCGGCGAACCTTCACAGCTTCGGGGACTGCTATCGGGGGGATGCCCCCCGGGTAGGCAACGGAGCCCGGATCTTTTTCAACGCATCGGGGCAGGCCGAGCCCCTCAGGCCGGCTAGCCTGCGCGCCGGCTTCCCGGCGCGAGCCGGCTCGGCGTGGCGACCCGGCTGGCCGGCTGGCCCATGCCGGCTGGCCACTAGAGAGCAAACCCTCACGACAAGACAAGTAAGGCAATAGCGCTCCCTCCTTTACCCCGGTCCCGGCGGGCGTGGCGACAGCTTTCCCTGTGCCCCCGTCCGGGGCGGGCGGTGTCCGGGCAGCGCAATCCTGTTGCTAGGCGGCACCGACCGCCCTCTGACAAACGACAAGACCTGCCACAGTGCCGCGCTGCCGACCGAGCCCGCGCCCGGCGGACCCGGCGCACCCGGCGCGCCCGGCGTACCCGGCGACCCGGCGGCCCCCACCGCCGGCTCCTAGACGATGACACCAGGGCCCCGCGCCTGTGCATATTTACCCATGTAACCCTGGGGGTCGGCCTATAAGACCCCCAGGGAGGCCCCCATGCAGAAGGGTCAGCTCGATCGATTAGTAGAACACACACGCACAAATACAGCTCCAGGAGCAGCCTTGTAGCCCTTGTGCTTCCCATACACCATTCGGCAGGATTAGGGGTGTTACCTCTCCGGAGGGCCCCGAACCTGGGTACGTCTTGTGTCCCACACTCGCGCGTGCCAACCTCGCCTCCGAAACCCACCGGCGTCCTCCTGTAACCCCACCTCAAGCCATCCCATGGCATCTGCCGTGAATCGCGCACCCCCCGCGAGAATACCACGACAGTGGTCGTTGATGGTGGAGTCGGAGTCGCCCTCGCGGAGGTGTGATGACGATGTCACCGGATTGCAACCTCGACGGCGCTTTTCTCCTCGACGGCGTGTGTGCGTTCTTGTGTGGGTTGCCAGGTCGCCCTGTGTGCCTGTTTTTACGGGCATGTTGTGACGGTTTTCGCCCGGTTTTCCGTTAATTAACTGGGCAACTCTCTTCGACCTTTTTTAATGAATCGGGCCCTAAGGGACCACGTTTCAAAAAAAAAAAAGATACTAAGCCGGCACAAAATCTTGAGATTGACGTAGTCACCTCGTAGTTGACGGGAAGGTCTCCTCCCACTAAATGAACATCATCGAAAAACCTGAAATAAATCAAGATAATGCGAGCTCCAGTGCCAAGTCTAGAGCTTGAACCCTGATGGACTAGTTCCACCACAAGGAGTCTAACCATCTGAGCTATGCTCAGTTCGCGCAGATCGGCGTCCTTGCTGACAGAGGTTGCACACATGGTCAGATAACATCTTGGACTAGGCAAAGTGGAAACATATGCATAAACTAGTGGAGTTTCTCGAGAAATTACACACCGAGGATTATAATTCAATAGTTTTTTTTTGTTTTTCGCAGAAACATGTCTCGCTGAATTGTTCAACTGTACAGATTAGAGAACTTTGAAGAAAAACACTAAAATCAATCATTTAACGCCCCTCTTGCATCGTCATAGTCATGTCATTCAGAGATATTCCCATGTTATCACTTTGGTTTTCATAATTCCATTGCCTAAAGTATGCAGGCTCCTTCGGAGTAGGAAGCAGGGATGTTTCATTTTCTAACATGAACACACTGGATGACATGAGCGGCCTAGCAGTTGGATCGTCTTGAACACACAAGAGACCTATATGAATACACCGTAGAACTTCATGAAGTGGGCAATTTTCCACAATGGATGAGTCCATCAATTCTCTTGCATTTTCATCTTTCCATAAGCTCCATGCCTAAACAAATGAAATCATCAAGTTATTACGAGTCTTCAAGTTGTTAAAATTTAGAGCATTTAAGTAAACTTACATAAGCTATAAGGCTTGGGAAGTCCATTATGAGATGGGACGAACTGATCTTAAACCCGCTTACAATCTCCAACAGTAGAACACCAAAACTATAGGTGTCAGACTTGACGGAAAAGAAGCCTTCCATTGCATATTCAGGAGACATGTAACCGCTGTTTGAATCATCCCAAGAAATTGATTAGTTGAGCTGCAAATAATTAACATGCTAAGTTTTGCATGTATTGCTTACTATGTCCCAACAACATGGAGGGTGTTCGTTTGTTGCTCATTTCCTCCAAAGATCCTTGCCATACCAAAATCTGATATTTTAGGGTTCATCTCCGCGTCTAACAAGATGTTGCCTGCTTTGAGATCTCTATGGATTATTGTTAACCTTGAATCTTGATGGAGATAAAGAAGCCCTCTTGCTATCCCTTTAATGACCTTGAACCGGGTAGGCCAATCAAGCACATAATTCCTCGTGGCATCTTGCAAGATAAATGCAAAAGTAATCATTAATGGCCATCACGGTTTCAATGACTTGACAAATGGTTTGCGAGACGTGATCATAAGTTAGAGCATAACATTTCAAAAAAAAAAGTTAGAACATACCAAAAAGGAAGGCATCCAAGCTTTTGTTAGGCAAGTATTCGTATATCAATAACTTCTCATCTTCATGAGTGCAATAGCCAAGAAGTTTAACTAAGTTTCTATGCTGCAATTTGGCAATCAAAACCACTTCATTTCTGAACTCATCGGCTCCTTGCCCGGAACCCTTACTAAGCCTTTTGATAGCAACTTCTTTGCCACCTCCTAACAGTCCCTACACAAGCACATCATTTTTCAATTGAACAAAAGAATGCCAAAATAATCGATAATCAAGCTAAACTTATTGTTACCTTGTAAACTTTTCCGAAGCCACCTTTCCCAAGCATGTTATAGTCCGAGAAATTGTCTGTTGCAGTAACGATGTCTTCGAAGCAAATGTATGGAAGTTCTATATCTTCGTTCTCAAGTTCATTCAATTGGAATTTTTCCAGTGTTGTTGTGCATGTATGTTCTTCATTTCCTTGATCCGTCGTTGTTTCCCTGACAAGAATATATTCATATCACTATTGTTCCTTACAAATACTTAAAAATTGCATCCTAAAAAGCGAAATAAATCTTATTCTACCTCTTGACTTGCATATCCACACGAGGCATATGGACGTGAGTATCAGCAGACTAGCCATTACTGGGAGCACAATATTCTTTGATACATTACTCTCTTTGTCAACTGCAAAAAGCCAGAAATATAGTCCAGGAAAATAATGATGCTTTCAAAATTTAACATGCATTTTTCTTGCAAGTGTTGTGTTTGTCGTGATTAGTATGTCATCCTAACCACATCTAGCATTCAACATAAAAGGGATAGAACACACCGTACAATGAATACGCACATAAGGAAAGATGTATACCAGTTGAAGTGGCAAGACGGAGGTACAGGTTTTCGCCGCTACCATCACGAAACTTTCCCGTGTCAACAAGCTCCCCCAACCAAATCAAGCACCTTGACTGGTCAACAGACGTGCTGCCATTTTGCAGGTTAGCATAAGCATACGCAGTGCAATTGCAATTACGGCTGCACTCTGCTGCGCATTGGTCGATGCCTCTGTTCCTGACATACAGGAACTTGTCGGGTGTCTTGATACCTGTCAAGGTCAAGAAATAATCGCCACCGCCATATTTAAGATTCTCCTTTCTCCGACACCCTCTGGAGAAGTTAACACCATCAGGCTCGAACCCACTGAGGCAGTTGCATCTCGGAACTGTTTCAGTGGCATCACAGTAGCCAAATGGTCCGCAATAGGCATAGCGGTCACAACTAGAGGTAGGATGCTCTATGAAAACCTCCCATGACGATGAGTTGCTGTTCCACGCCAGAAATTCAAATATGCCCGTGTAGTGCAGCGTCATTCGCATGCTTGGCGAGCCGTCAGAGACGGTGAATGTTATGTATAACTCACCCCCTCTGTCCACAATTGTTTGGGTCATGATGTAGCCAGTGCTGCTTTGATACAGGGCAGAGACCAATGACCCATCCCACGCAGGTCTGCGCCTGTTGAGGACGTACCTGTTGTTCCGGACGTGAAGTTGTTCCGGACGTACCTGTAGCAGCAGCAGTACCTGTTGTTCCGGACGTGAAGTTGTTCGTGGTTGTCCAGAGAACTTGGCCACTGGAGTCAGACAGGACAAGGTCAGAGTTGTTGGTCACAACCAGCTTCCCAGGAGCATCGGTGGTGATCGGCTTATCGCGGTTGGCAACCCACACATATGTACGCTCGGGGATGTTGTTGTACCATATGCCGACGTGTGAGCCTGCGGTTGAGGTTTTCGCGGGGAAGAAGCCAAGAGCAAAGATACCACCACTCGAGACGAGCTTGTCTCCCGAGGAGAGTTGCTTTGCAGGAGTAAGGCGGTCGTCGGATTTGCAGAGACAAATCAACGACAGGAGGACAAAAACTGGGAGGGTAGTCATGCCTATTCGGCCTTCTTTGGTTTAATATGCTTGCCAAGATCAAAGGAAGGAGATGTGAGAAGTTTTCACTTCTCAGATGGAGCCAAGGAAGGAGAAGGAGAATGGTATGAATATGCTTAGTGGTGTGTTCCTTGGAGGATCTAACGCCACCAGGTAGTAAGTGGAAATGCTGCTCTAACTTTAGCTCATCATATTTGTAGATGTCGAATATCCGGCCTGCCCAGAAAGTTGATGATTCTAGATCACACAAGGTGCAGAGTATTATTCCGCATTTGTTTGCTAGTATCGCCGGGGAATCGCGCATCAAGAATATAATCTAGCAGGCTACAGCTATTCGCTGTATTGTCTGCATCAGGCACCGAAAGGCACACAGCCCTGCCTTGTACAAAGCAATCAGGCTATCATCCATGGACCACCACAACTAAGAATGTTTGGCACTGGGGGGAAGCTGACCTTTGGTGCCCTTGCCAACCATCCATGGACCACCACGTCGGCCGAGATCACGCCCCGGCGGCCATTGCAGTAGCCACAGCCACAATGTGCGGTGGTCATGCGGGTACTTCGAGCCTCCAAGGCAACAGGAAAAATTGTCATATGAAGCGTGGGCTTACAAGTACAAGTAATTAAGAGGAAATTGCACGAAAATAACCCACCAAAAAAAAGGAAATTGCACGAAAATGACAAATGGAGTCTAAGCTTTTATGGAGGCCTTAATTTGAAATTTTCAAATTCATACTTTATGTTCCAAATCGAAATCTTGGGCAGGTTGTTGGGACACTTTCTATGCAAGGTTGTAGGAACACTTTCTCGTGGAAGGTTGGGCACAATTTAATTAGTGAGAGGAGCAGGGTTGCATTGCGGTTCCTCCAAGGATCGATGGTTTGGAAACGAAATCGAAGTGGGGGAGGGAGACGAGGAGGAACCTGGCCTGCCGAGCAAACAATCCAAGGACCACGCGATCCACCTCAATCTTATACGGTCGAGGTCCGCCCTGGCAGCACCACCACAGCCTCCATGCGCGCCCTCCGTCCACCTTCCTCCGAAATCCAAACCACCGCCACCTTCTCCTACTCGCCTGTGGCGGATATAGACGCGGCACCGGCACCTCGGGTAGAGCACTACGACGGCGGCGGCCAGAGCCTGCGCCGAGGGTGAAGGTGGGCCTGGGCGGAGACCCGGGCTGCTCCGGCCGCAGAGCGCCACCGGCATGGAGGAAGGGCGAGGTCGCCGGCCGCCACGCACCCCGCCCCGGCAGTAAGTCCCGTCCCGAAGTGGAGCAAGAGCGCGCTGGTGGGGTGGTCGGTTGCGCCCCCGGCCCGTCTCCGGGCGGCGGCGGGGAGTGGAGCGGCCCACGCGGCACGGGAGGGAGCGCAGGTGGGACCAAGCGCGGCCGTCCAGTCAGCTTGGGTTGGGCACGCCGCACGTCTCGCGTCCCACAGTCGCCACATGGCATACCTGAAATTCGCTCAAAAAAAGGCAGACCTGAAATTTCAAAATGAAATCTTAAGAACATGAAAAATATTTCTAGGTTTTCAGATACTGTGAATAAATCTCAAGAGCACATGAATATTTCTAGTACTGGCTAGTGTTTAGTCTAGGTGTCTGGCCAACGAATCATCATCACACGTGGAGTTAATTCTTCATGTCATGTCCTCGTCCGACAATGTTGATTGGCGTTGCCGGAGGGTATGCGGAGCTTTGATCATGGCCAGATCAAAGGCCTCGTTTTGTCTACGTTTTGGGCGGTCTTTGACATTCTCATTCAGCGAAGTGGACATCGACGATTCTGTCGGGACATATCGCCTCCTTGTCGCTTTCTTCTCGTGGATGACCGCCTAATCCTCTGATCGTTGTCGTCCTCTTATTTAGACTCTGACCGATGTTTTTTTTTTTTCCGTAGTTGCGTCAATAACGTCACCCTCTCTCCAAGGGTGTTTCGAAGATCCAGAGACGACATCGAACCTTGCTCATGACCAGGGACGGATTCAAGGGGGGACGGAGGGGGGGGGGGGGGGGGGTGGGGGGGGGGGCAACGATGTTATTTCCACGTGTATTCCGTGAGCAGCTTCGCCCGGGCGCCCCTATATCTCGCATTAAGCGAGACCAGAGGGAATTCTCGCGTCGAGGGCTACATTTCGGGCCGGCCCACTGTAGCAAATAGTTTCTGAAAAAACAGAGTTAAAAATGGTGAGAGCAAGGGATTGATCCTGGGATCGACTAGTTGATTCCTAGCGTTGCTAGCCACTGCGACAGACTGCACTTGTTGTACACTATGGAGAGCGCGGCCTACTAGAAGGAAAATGAGCCGGGTTTTACCAAGTTTACTTTCTTTTCTTGTTTTTACTTTATTTTTCTTTTCTTTCTTTTCCTGTTTTCACTTTATTTTTCTTTTCTATCTTTTTCTTCATTTTTACTCGTCTAATTCAACATTCTTTTTCTGTGTTTTTTCTTTTTACTCGGTTTTCACATGCTTTTTCCGAAAATAATATCGGTTAACAAACACAGAAAATATTGAATAAGTATTAAAAATGTTGAACGAGTATTGAAAAAATGTTGAACAAGTATTTGAAAAAATATTGAACAAATATTTTAAAATGTTGAATAAGTATTAGAAATGTTGAACAAGTATTTGACAAATGTTGAATAAGTATTAAAAATGTTGAATGAGTATTTTCAAAATGTTGAACAAGTATTTGAAAATGTTGAACAAGTATTTGAAAATGTTGAATAAGTATTAAAAAATGTTGAACGACTATTTAAAAATTGTTTAACATGTATTTGAAAAATGTAGAATAAGTATTAAAATGTTGAACAAGTATTTAAAAAATGTTTGATAAGCATTCGGACAATGTTGAACGTGTATACAAAAAATGTTGATCATGTATATAAAAAATGTTGACCAGATATTTGAAAAATGTTGAGCAAGTATTTGAATAAATGTTGAACATGTATACATGTATATAAGAATGTTGAATAAGTGTTTGAAAAATGTTGAACCCGTATTTGAAAAATGTTGAACAAGTCTTTGAAAACATGTTGATCATGTATATAAGAATGTAGAACGAAAAACAAAAGGAAACAAAAGAAAAAATAAAAAAATAAAAACCGAAAAAGTAAAACAAAAAATGAAGAAGAAAAAAGAAAACCAAACAAAAAATGGAGAAGAAAAAGAAAATAAAAAATGAAGAAACAATCTGCAAAAATGAATGAAAAAGAATGAAAGAAAAACGGAGAAGAAGAAAGAAAAGAAACAAAATAAAACAAAAAAAAGGAAAAAAATCCCTAAGAAAATCACTTGTGTAGCTTTAAGTATGACGCGCCCCTAGTAATTTCCACGAAACGAACGTGGGCGTAGTGGCTAGCTCAGCGCGCCCCTGGAGACCTGGGTTTGACTCCTCTTTCTTGCATTTCCAAGTTTCTTTTTAGGAATATACGCGCGTGAACAGGCCGGCCCAATACAACGCGAGGTGGGGAAAAGCTTCAGCGAGCGCTGCCACTTGGGTCGCTTAAGGCAATAAATAGCTCCCGCGGCTTCGCGCCCCCTGTCCCTCTGTGTAACGTTACTTGAAGCCCTCCTGCGCCCAGCCTTGCAACCTGTATGCACGGAAGATTATAGGCCAAGCCCAAAGAGAAAAAAGGAAAGCCCAGGAAGACAAAGGGGCAGGTCAGGGATCCACGTTCTCGTAGGTCAGGCACGATCGGCGCCACACGATCGTGCTCATAGGTTAGGTGGTCACTGTGTTGGTGCCTTGTGGCTGCTGGATGCTACGATCCCGCGCCTCAGGCCCGGTCACCAGCCGCCTCCTGCTGGGTGGGGAGGGGGGGAGGGGTCTAGGTCAGTTCTTGATTCATAGATGTGCAGCTTTCAATCTAGGTCAGTTCTTGATTCATAGATGTGCAGTTTTCATCAATCTAAAAGTCCAGAATTGCTAGGGCGATCTACAGTTTTGCGCACACGCGCGGCCGGCCGCATAGCAACCACCGCCGGCAATGAGGCAAGGAAAATGGTTAGGTTACTCTGAGTCTATCATTCTCATTACTCAACCCATAGAATTAAACTATTATGTCCCTTTCGAACTACATGATTTGATCTGTACAAACTACATGAAACTAGCTAGGGAATATTCATGACCCATGAGACAAGATTTTGCATTGTTTATCCCCTAGTGTAGTTATAAAATTTAGTTCCTAAATATGATTTTCTTTTCACATTTGCTTTATGAAAACTTTTGATCAAGATTAAATTGTTCATAACCGACAACCCGAAATCAATTTTTTTTGGCTTGATTAAGATTTAGTTTATCAAAGTACGCTATTGCCACTAGAAAAAGAATTCCTAGGTTAGAGCCTCTGCATGATTTTTTTTATTAGTCTTTCACACTACAGGCTAAATCTTGCCCCCCCCCCCATGTGAGAATCCTGGCTCCGTCCCTGCTCATGGCATGCCATCGTCGGTGCATAAGGAAGAGAACATCGATATACCTAAGGACTGGTGTGTGTTCTTTTTGTTTGTTAAGGATGATCTTGTAAGAGCTGGACAATTTAATATATGACTTTAGCCTTCTCCTCAAAAAGTCCGTGTGGAAAAAATGTGTTCTAGTTTCTACCATATCAAACAATACACTATTATCAATATTGCATTGCGTCCATTTTTTTAAAGACACAATACAGGCGGCCAGGGGCGGATCTAGTGGGGGTGCCCTGGGTGCCATGGCACCCCCTCCAAAATTGCAAAATAAATTTTACTATATACCTAAGAGTAAATATTCATCGAGTTGTTGCTATTTTAAGACTATTTTTTTGAGACTATAATGATGTTTAGTGTAAACTTTGAACTATGGCACCCCCAAGCCTGCGGTTCTAGGTCCGCCACTAACAGGTAGAGACACTCACAAACACATACTTGCATTCAGCCCTATGAACACATGCGCACACTCTACACACCTTTAAGAGACTGAGCTGACGAGTCTTGAGATTAACGAAGTCATCACAGGCGACTCGCTATCAACGAAAACGTCACCTTTCACTGAAAAAATATCGCACCTTTATAACACACCTAAACGTTAAATCAGAGTTTGAGTTTGATTCTTGATGGCCTGAGAGTTAGACCGCTCTTCTAATCATCCAAATTGTAACCTGTAATCACATATTGGTTCTCTTGCGTCTGGCATTTTCCTGTGTTGCTTGTAGCGTTGGATGATCATCGTATGTATAACAATGCTCCATTCTGTCCTTTTTTCGGAAAAACGTCCGATCTATTCATCTTCAATCATGCTAGTACAACAAACGTTAGAAATAATAAAAATTACATTCAGATCCGTAGAACACCTGGCGACGACTGTAAGCATTGAAACGAGCCGAAGGCGCGCCGCCGTTATCGCCCCTTCCGCCGGAGTCGGGCAAAACTTGTTGTAGTAGACACTCAGGAAGTCGTCGTGCTAAGGCCCCATAGGACCAGCACACCAAAACAACAACCGCCGTCGATGAAGAGTAGCGTAGATCGGATGGATCCAACCTGAAGACACACGAACGTAGACAAACGACGACCAGATCCGAGCAAATCCACCAAAAACATATTCGCCGGAGACACACCTCCACACGTCCACCGACAATGCTAGATGCATCACCGAAACGGGGCTAGGCGGGGAGAACCTTATTCCATCTTTAGAGAGCCGCCGCCGTCTCGCCTTCTTGAGCAGAACACAAACTCTGACAAAACTCGAAGAAATATCTAAAAATGAAGCCCTCCCACTAGCAAGGGCCGGGATCCACCACGCCCCATGACCCTAAGGCCACCGGAGACGAGGCGGATTGGCGGCGGCGGCGGGAGACATAGGAACCCTAATCTCTTTTTTTGGAGAGGCGGCGGCTACATGAAATGCTTCATTATCATTATAACATTATTATAGGTTGGCATACATGTCTTTATTTATTTACATATTCTTTTTATAAACTAATATAAGAGAAGTGATCTAAAAAGTCTTACATTAGTTTATAGAGGTAGTAGCACAGAAACAGACATTGTTAAATGAAAACATTTGTATGAGTAAAGGCCACTCTATATGGAGTAGTTGTGTTACAAAAACCAGGTTTCTTTAGATAATTGATTTATGAGCATCCTTCCGTGCCTATGTGTGTGTTTGTGACACGCCTCGTGGAGGGAGGCGACTAGTATCGAACACACCATGGGCCCTTCGATAAAAATATCGAACACACCCTGAGTAATCATGGCATCTTCAACGCCAACCCGCAAATTTTCTTCCGCAT
Organism: Elymus sibiricus; assembly: GCA_039707655.1. Lineage (NCBI taxonomy): Eukaryota > Viridiplantae > Streptophyta > Magnoliopsida > Poales > Poaceae > Elymus > Elymus sibiricus. The sequence goes on from CM077666.1 coordinate 471,749,474, forward strand.
TTGTCCGTGGATAGGGGGACCAGTCCGCGGACACGGATACGGGAGGCCGTCATCCAATGCTAGCAGCATACATCCGGTCAACAATTCGAACTAACCGGACGAAATTCGTTCAAACACGGCCGGATTCCATATAAACATGGCGGATTTCATTACATTTACATCAACTATATAAACATGACGGATTTCATATAAACATGAAGGAAATCTCAAGTTGCTTGAGTAGGCTTTTCTTTCCCCTCTCGCAGGGCGACTAGGGAAAGCTTTCCTCCCCTCGATCTCCACCGGCGAGCCCGTGGATTCACCTCCCCTCCGCCTGCCGCTCCGGTGGCTGGTGGGGGGGAGGGGATTTCTGGTGCCTCGGATCCGGCTAGTAGATTGGTAAGGTTTTAGTCCTCGCAGGGGCGGCGTTTGGACGGATGGCGACGCTTCTTCTTCGAGTCAGTCTTCCGGACTCCGATCCTCCTCAAGTTCGTTCGTTGGAACGGATTAGACGGAGCTCCGGCGTAGATTCCTGCTAGCTCCTCGGGGCGGCGAGGTTAGAGTTTCTCGTCGTGCATACGCAACGGCGATATTTGGTGTCAGGTTCTTCAGATCGATTCAAGGATTCAACAGCGACGACTGCGGCTCCGGAGCGCTGGTCCTTAGGGGCACGTGCACGAATACTTCCCGGCTGTCATCAACAAGGTCATGTCGGCTCTGGTATGGGAGCAGCTGAAAGAACATGCGCTGCCCCCATGTTTGGTTTTGGTAATTGATGACAATCCCTATGGACTAATGGTTGCCTTGAATTATATTTGAAGGGTTTGTCCATAGGCTTTTCTTGAAGTACATTTGTTGGTTTCAAGGAGATTTTGAGATGACCAAGGTGGTTATTCATGGAGTTATCCAAAGATTGGTCATGTAAGAGATGAGCCTATTGCAAGCATGTCTTGAAGAAGAAGATTGTGTGAACATTCATGTGTACCTTCAAGACATCATCCTAATGAAGAGAGTGGAAAGATTCAAGGTTGATCAAGACGAAATATGAAGAGTGATTCAAGTTGATCAACACACAAAGCGTAGAAGATGTACCGAGTGGGATCAAGTGATCTCACGGTATGGTAAGCATTGTCCATTACGCTTTGTGTACTAACCCATGTTCTATGCGAGAGTTCTATGTGGGGTTAGGTATGTTTCCATGGGCTTGCGTCAAGAGGAAGATCTCATTCAACCCATGGAGGATGACATCAAGTGGTGATCGTCATCAAGATTGCGGTGTGCAAGTTCAAGTGGAGCATCACGAAGAGATCACATGCTTGAAGCTTGCCGTCCATTGTGGTGACAATGGACTTGTGAAGATGTGCCAAAGAGTGGCTCACCCATAGTGGAGTATGGGGGAGCAATCAACTAGTCTTCATCGGGCCAACGCAATCAAGAAAGGTGGTCCAACTTGAGGAGGTCAAGATCGTCATCATCTAGCTCAAGTGGACTATGCGCAAGGCAAAGGTTTGCCCTTGATAGGTTTTCTATTTTACCGGTCTCATGGTGGGTAGTTGGGAGACCGGGTTATAGGATCGATTGCCGTACTATCAAGGGGGGCCCTCGGATGAGTAGCTTAATCGTATCTTTTGTAGAGAGCTCAAACCATTGCATTCTTGCATCATCTTTCTTGGTTCTTGTTTGGTTTTTCTCTATGTGAGTCTTTGAGCTTTTCGTCACCTTCATGACAAGCTCAAGTTCATCGAGAACGGATTTCGTTTCCTTCATCTTGTATGTTCTCGATGTTGGGGTTTATGCCGGTTCTTCATTGATAGAGGTTTCACATCTCTATATCATTGGCATTTTTTCTACTGCCTCTTCTTACTATAACCAACAAGCTTGAGTTTGGATAGTACTCGTCGTCGTCTATCCAACAAGCTTGAGTTTGCTCAATTCGGAGCTCATTTGCAGAAGTTATGGTAGTTCTGGTTTTATTTGTATCCTCTGTTTTCTGTGGATATTCAGTGGCATGCAAGCGGTAGTACCGCTGGTGCCCACGGTAGTACCGCTTATGCGGTAGTACCGCTGGGCACTTCCGTGGCCCTACCGCTTGGGGTTTCCCCGAGCGTGCAGCTCTCTATTGCCGGTCTGCAATTCACGGTAGTAGCGCGGTAGTAGCACAGTAGTACCGCTCTAGCGGTACTACCGCCGCCACTACCGCTTGCGGGGTTTTCTCCGTGCGCGCTTCTGTTTCCATTTTACCCTTTGCGGTAGTAGTGCGGCACTAGGACGGTAGTACCGCTTCGCATGGTACTGCCGCCTGTTGGAAATATGCCCTAGAGGCAATAATAATTTAGTTATTATCATATTTCCTTGTTCGTGATAATCGTTTATTATCCATGCTATAATTGTATTGATTGGCAACTCAAATACATGTGTGGGTACATAGACAACACTGTGTCCCTAGTATGCCTCTAGTTAACTAGCTCGTTGATCAAAAGATGGTGAAGGTTTCCTAGCCATGGACATGAGATGTCATTTGATAACGGGATCACATCATTAGGAGAATGATGTGATGGACAAGACCCAAACTGTAAACGTAGCATATGATCGTGTCAGTTTATTGCTATTGTTTTCTGCATGTCAAGTATCTGTTCCTATGACCATGAGATCATGCAACTCCCTGACATCGGAGGAGTACCTTGTGTGTATCAAACGTCGCAACGTAACTGGGTGACTATAAAGGTGCTCTACAGGTATCTCCGAGGATGTCTGTTGGGTTGGCATGGATCAAGACTGGGATTTGTTACTCCATGTGACGGAGAGGTATCTCAGGGCCCACTCGGTAATACAACATCACAATGAGCCTTGCAAGCAATGTGACTAAAGTGTTAGCCACGAGATCTTGTATTACGGAACGAGTAAAGAGACTTGCCGGTAACGAGATTGAACTAGGTATAGAGATACCGACGATCGAATCTCGGGCAAGTAACATACCGAAGAACAAAGGGAACAGCATACGGGATTAACTGAATCCTTGACATAGAGGTTCGACCGATAAAGATCTTCGTAGAATATGTAGGAGCCAATATGGGCATCCAGGTCCCGCTATTGGTTATTGACCGTAGAGGTGTCTCGGTCATGTCTACATAGTTCTCGAACCCGCAGGGTCTACACACTTAACGTTTGGTGACGATATAAGTATAGTTGAGTTGTTATGTTGGTGACCGAAAGTTGTTCGGAGTCCCGGATGAGATCCCGGACATGACGAGGAGCTCTGGAATAGTCCGGAGGTAAAGATTGATATATGGGATAATAGTGTTTGGTCTCCGGAAGGGTTCCGGAATTCACCGGAAGGGGTTCCGGATGTTTCCCGAAATGTTCGGGTACGAGAACACTTTATTTGGGCCAAGGGGTAAAGCCCACGAGGCTTTAGGAAGGTGAAAAATGAAGTTTTGCGGAGGCCAGGGGCCAGACGCCAGGGACCCTGGCGTCTGGGGCCAGACGCCGAGGACCCTGGCGTCTAGTCCTGGAGTCCGAGCAGGACTCTTGCCTTGCGGGCCAAACCGACTTTGAGGAGGCTCTTTCTCCAAGTTTCGACCCCAGGGCTCAACATATAAATAGAGGGGCAGGGCTAGCACCCGGAATACATCAAGATTTCCCCAAGCCGTGTGCGGCAACCCTAACCCTCTAGTTCCTCCGTCATAATCTCCGTAGCGCTTGGCGAAGCCCTGCAGAGATTGTTCCTCACCACCATCACCACGCCGTCGTGCTGCCGGAACTCATCTACTACTTCACCATCGCTCGCTGGATCGAGGAGGTGAAGGCGTCATCAAGCCGTACGTGTGTTGAACACGGAGGTGCCGTCCGTTCGGCACTAGTTCGTGATCGGTTCGAGGGACGACTTGCGATTTGGATCGCGGAGACGTTCGACTACATCAACCGCGTTTCTTAACGCTTCCGCTTAGCGATCTACAAGGGTATGTAGATTCACTCTCCCTCTCGTAGATGCTCATCACCATGGATAGATCTTGTGTGTGCGTAGGAAATTTTTTGTTTCCCATGCAACGTTCCCCAACAGTGGTATCAGAGCTAGGTCTATGCGTAGATGAGATCTCGAGTAGAACACAAACGAGTTGTGGGCGTGGGTGTATACATATTGCTTGCCGTTACTAGTTGATACTTGATTCGGCGGTATTGTGAGATGAAGCGGCCCGGACCGACATTACGCGTACGCTTACGCGAGACAGGTTCCTTCAACTGACATGTAACTTCGTTGCATAAAGATGGCTAGCGGGTGTCTGTCTCTCTCACTTTAGTTGAATCAATTTCAATGAAGAGGGTTCTTTTAGAAGATCAAAAAGCAATCACTACACCACGTTGTGGTTTTGCGTAGGTAAGAACGGTTCTTGCAAACCCGTAGCAGCCACGTAAAATTTGCAACAACAATTAGAGGACGTCTAACTTGTTTTTGCAGGGTATGTTGTGATGTGATATGGCCAATTACATGATGAGATATATGTGATGTATGAGATGATCATGTGTTGTATAGAATATCACGACTTGCATGTCGATGAGTACGGCAACTGGCAGGAGCCATAGAGTTGTCTTTAATTATTGTATGACCTGCGTGTCAATCATTAAGCGCTATGTAATGCTTTACTTTATCGCTAAACGTTAGCAATAGTCGTGGAAGCAACAGTCGGCGCGACAACCTCATGGCGACACGTTGATGGAGATCATGGTGTCATGCCGGTGACGATGGAGATCATGCCGGTGCTTTGGAGATGGAGATCAAAAGCACGAGTTCATGGCCATATCATGTCACTTATGATTTGCATGTGATGTTAATCCTTTTATGCATCTTATTTTGCTTAGGACGACGGTAGCATTATAAGGTGATCCCTCACTTAAATTTCAAGATAAATTGTGTTCTCCCCGAGTGTGCACCGTTGCGAAAGTTCGTCGTTTCGAGACACGCCGTGATGATCGGGTGTGATAGACTCTACGTTCACATACAACGGGTGTAAGCCATGTTGAACGTGCGGAACACTCGGGTTAAACTTGACGAGCCTAGCATGTACAGACATGGCCTCGGAACACAAGAGACCGAAAGGTCGAACATGAGTCATATAGTAGATATGATCAACATGAAGATGTTCACCATTGAAACCACCTCAACTCACGTGATGATCGGACTTGAGTTGGTGGATTTGGATCATGTGACACTCGAATGACCGGAGGGATGTCAATTTGAGTGGGAGTTTTTAAGTAATACGATTAACTAAACTCATTATCATGAACATAGTCAAAATGTCTTTGCAAATTATGTTGTAGATTACTAGCTCGCGCTGTAGCTCCCTTGAATTTTTATATGTTCCTAGAGAAATAGATTTGAAAGATGATGGTAGCAATAATGCGGACTGGGTCCGTGATCTGAGGATTGTCCTCAATGCTGCACAGAAGGCTTATGTCCTTAATGCACCGCTCGGTGCGCCACCCCCTCAAGCGTCGTCTGTAGATGTTGTGAACATCTGACAGGCACGTTCTGATAACTACTTGATAGTTCAGTGCGTCATGCATTACGGCTTAGAATTGAGGCTCCAAAACGTTTTGAACGTCACGGAACATATGAGATGTTCTAAGAGCTGAAATTGGGATCTCAGGCTCGTGCCCGTGTTGAGAGGTATGAGACCTCCAACAAGATTCTTTGCCTGCAAGATGATGGAGAATAGCTCAATCGTTGAGCATGTGCTCAGATTGTCTGGGTACTACAATTGCTTGAATCGAGTGGAAGTTGATCTTCCAGATAAGATAGTGATTGATATAGTTCTCCAAGTCACTGTCACTAAGCTACTAGAGCTTCGTGATGAACTATAAAAGGCCAGAGATGGAAATAATGATCCCTGAGCTATTCGCGATGTTTGACCCCGCGAAGGTAGAAATCAAGAAGGAGCATCAAGTGTTGATGGTTAGTAAAACCACTAGTTTCAAGAAGGGCAAGGGCAAGGAGGGATACTTCATGGATGGCAAGCCAGTTGCTGCTCCAGTAAAGAAACCCAAGGTTGAACCCAAACCCGAGATTGAGTGCTTCTATTATGAGGAGAACGGTTGCTGAAGTGGAACAACCCTAGATGCTTGGTAGATAAGAAGGTTGGCAACGTCGACAGAAGTATATTTGATATACGTGTTATTGATGTGTACCTTACTAGTACTCCTAGTAGCACCTGGGTATTAGATACCAGTTCGGTTGCTAAGTGTTGGTAACTCGAAATAAAAGCTACGGAATAAACGGAGGCTAAGGGTGAGGTGACGATGAGTGTTGGAAGTGTTTCCAAGGTTGATGTGATCACCATCGCGCGCTCTCTCTACCTTTGGGATTAGTGATGAACCTAAATAAATGTTATTTGGTGTTTGCGTTAAGCATGAACGTGATTAGATCAAGTTTATTGCAATACGGTTATTCATTGCAGTTAGAGAATAATGGTTATTCTGTTTACATGAATAATACCTTCAATGGTCATGCACCCAATAAGAGTGGTTTATTAAATCTTGATCGTAGTGATACACATGTTCATAATATTGATGCCAAAAGATACAAAGTTAATAATGATAGTACCACATACTTGTGGCACTGCCGCTAAATGTCATATTGGTGTAAAACGCATGAAGAAACTCCATGCTGATGGATCTTTGGACTCATTCGATTTCGAATCGGTTGAGACATGCGGACCATGCCTCATGGGCAAGATGACTAAGACCCCGTTTTCCGGTATGATGGAGCGGGCAAGTGACTTATTGGAAATGATACTGTTGATGTATTCGGTCCAATGAGTGTTGTAGCGTGCGGTGGATATCATTATTTTCCTACCTTCACTAATGATTTGAGTAGATATGGGGATATTTACTTAATGAAACACAAGTCTGAAACATTTGAAAAGTTCAAACAAATTCAGAGTGAAGTTTGAGATCATCGTGACAAGAAGATAAAATATCTACGATATGATCGTAGAGGTAAATATCTGAGTTACGAGTTTGGTATACAACTTAAGACAATGTGGAAGTTGTTTCACAACTCACGCCACCTGGAACACCATAGTGTGATGGTGTGTCCGAACGTCGTAGTCGTGCTCTATTGGATATGGTGCGTACTATGATGTCTCTTATCGATTTGCCACTATCGTTTTGGGGTTATGCATTAGAGACAACTACATTCACTTTAAAAAGGGGCACCATCTAAGTCCGTTGAGATGACACCGTATGAATTTTGGTTTGGCAGAAACCTAAGCTGTCATTTCTTAATGTTTGGGGCTGCGACGCTTATGTGGAAAAGGTTTTCAACCTGATGAGCTCGAACTCAAAGCGGACAAATGCATCTTCATAGAATACCCTAACGTAACAGTTGGGTAAACCTTCTATCTCAGATCCAAACACAAAGTGTTTGTTGCTAAAACGGGTCCTTTCTCGAGAAAAAGTTTCTTTCGAAAGATTGAGTGGGAGGAAGATAGAACTTGATGAGGTTGTTGAACCTTTGTTTCAACCAAAGAGTAGCGCAGCGCAGAAAGTTGTTTCTGTGGAGCCTACGTTAGTTGAAGAGGAAGTTAATGATGATGATCATGAAACTTCGGATCAAGTTACTATCGAACCTCGTGGGTCGACAAGGACGCATACTGCTCCTGAGTGGTACGGCAACCCTGTCTTAGAGGTCATGTTGTTGAACAACGATGAACCTACAAGCTATGGAGAAGCGATGATGGGCCCGGATTCCGAGAAATGGTTAGAGGCCATGAAATCCGAGATGGGATCCATGTAAGAAAACAAAGTATGGGCTTTGGAAGTATTACCTGAAGGGCGTAAGGCCATTCAGAACAAATGGATTTTTTAAGAGGAAGACGGACGTGGACGGTAATGTCACCGTCTATAAAGCTCGACTTGTGGCAAAGGGTTTTTCACAAGTTCAAGGAGTTGACTATGATGAGACTTTCTCACCCGTAGCGATGCTAAAGTCTGTTGGAATCATGTTAGCAGTTGCTGCATTTTTCAATTATGAAATCTGGCAGATGGATGTCAAAACATCGTTTCCTTAACGGTATCCGTAAGGAAAGGTTGTATGTGATACAACCGGAAGGTTTTGTCAGTCCTAAGGATGCTAAAATGTATGCAAACTCCAGCGATCCTTCTATGGACTGGAGCAAGCATCTCGGAGTTGGAATATACACTTTGATGAGGTGATCAAAGTTTTTATGTCTATACAAAGTTTATGAGAAACTTGTATTTACAATAGAGTGAGTGGGAGCACTATAGAATTTCTGATAAGTATATGTGGTTGACATATTGTTGATCGGAAATAATGTAGAATTTCTGGAAAGCATAAAGGGTCGTTTGAAAGGAGTTTTTCAAAGGAAGACCTGGAATGAAGCTACTTAAATATTGGGCATCAAGATCTATAGAGATAGATCAAGACGTCTGATATGACTTTCAATGAGTACATACCTTGACAAGATTTTGAAAGAGTTCAAAATGGATCAGTCAAAGAAAGTGTTCTTGCCTGATTTGTAAGGTGTGGAGTTGAGCGAGACTCAAAGCTCGACCACGGCAGAAGAAAGAGAAAGGACGAAGGTCATCCCCTATGCCTTATCCATAGGCTCTGTATAGTATGCCATGCTGTGTACCGCACCTGATGTGTGCCTTGCCATGATTCTGTCAAGGGGTACAAGAGTGATCCAGGAGTGGATCACTGGACAACGGTCAAGATTATCCTTAGTAACTAGAGGAGTAAGGAAATATTTCTCAATTATGGAGGTGATGAAGAGTTCGTCGTAAAGGGTTACGTCGATGCAAGCTTTGACACCTATCCGGACGACTCTGAGTAGCAGTCAGGATACATATAGTGGAGCAGCCATTTGGAATAGCTCCAAGTGGAGTGTGGTAGAAGTGTCTACAGTATGACATAGAGATTTGCAAAGTACACACGGATCTGAATGTCGCAGACCCGTTGACTAAAGACCTCTCTCACATGCAAAGCATGATCGAACCCCAGAACTCATTGGGTGTTAGAACAATGTAAATCACATGGTGATGTGAACTAGATTATTGACTCTAGTGCAAGTGGGAGACTGTTGGAAATATGCCCTAGAGGCAATAATAATTTAGTTATTATCATATTTCCTTGTTCGTGATAATCGTTTATTATCCATGCTATAATTGTATTGATTGGAAACTCAAATACATGTGTGGGTACATAGACAACACTGTGTCCCTAGTATGCCTCTAGTTAACTAGCTCGTTGATCAAAAGATGGTGAAGGTTTCCTAGCCATGGACATGAGATGTCATTTGAACACGGGATCACATCATTAGGAGAATGATGTGATGGACAAGACCCAAACTGTAAACATAGCATATGATCATGTCAGTTTATTGCTATTGTTTTCTGCATGTCAAGTATCTGTTCCTATGACCATGAGATCATGCAACTCCCTGACATCGGAGGAGTACCTTGTGTGTATCAAACGTCGCAACGTAACTGGGTGACTATAAAGGTGCTCTACAGGTATCTCCGAGGATGTCTGTTGGGTTGGCATGGATCAAGACTGGGATTTGTTACTCCGTGTGACGGAGAGGTATCTCAGGGCCCACTCGGTAATACAACATCACAATGAGCCTTGCAAGCAATGTGACTAAAGTGTTAGCCACGAGATCTTGTATTACGGAACGAGTAAAGAGACTTGCCGGTAACGAGATTGAACTAGGTATAGAGATACCGACGATCGAATCTCGGGTAAGTAACATACCGAAGAACAAAGGGAACAGCATACGGGATTAACTGAATCCTTGACATAGAGGTTCGACCGATAAAGATCTTCGTAGAATATGTAGGAGCCAATATGGACATCCAGGTCCCGCTATTGGTTATTGACCGTAGAGGTGTCTCGGTCATGTCTACATAGTTCTCGAACCCGCAGGGTCTACACACTTAACGTTTGGTGACGATATAAGTATAGTTGAGTTGTTATGTTGGTGACCGAAAGTTGTTCGGAGTCCCGGATGAGATCCCGGACATGACGAGGAGCTCTGGAATAGTCCAGAGGTAAAGATTGATATATGGGATAATAGTGTTTGGTCTCCGGAAGGGTTCCGGAATTCACCGGAAGGGGTTCCGGATGTTTCCCGAAATGTTCGGGTACGAGAACACTTTATTTGGGCCAAGGGGTAAAGCCCACGAGGCTTTAGGAAGGTGCAAAAGGAAGTTTTGCGGAGGCCAGGGGCCAGACGCCAGGGACCCTGGCGTCTGGGGCCAGACGCCGAGGACCCTGGCGTCTGGTCCTGGAGTCCGAGCAGGACTCTTGCCTTGCGGGCCAAACCGACTTTGAGGAGGCTCTTTCTCCAAGTTTCGACCCCAGGGCTCAACATATAAATAGAGGGGCAGGGCTAGCACCCGGAATACATCAAGATTTCCCCAAGCCGTGTGCGGCAACCCTAACCCTCTAGTTCCTCCGTCATAATCTCCGTAGCGCTTGGCGAAGCCCTGCAAAGATTGTTCCTCACCACCATCACCACGCCGTCGTGCTGCCGGAACTCATCTACTACTTCACCATCGCTCGCTGGATCGAGGAGGTGAAGGCGTCATCAAGCCGTACGTGTGTTGAACACGGAGGTGCCGTCCGTTCGGCACTAGTTCGTGATCGGTTCGAGGGACGACTTGCGATTTGGATCGCGGAGACGTTCGACTACATCAACCGCGTTTCTTAACGCTTCCGCTTAGCGATCTACAAGGGTATGTAGATTCACTCTCCCTCTCGTAGATGCTCATCACCATGGATAGATCTTGTGTGTGCGTAGGAAAATTTTTGTTTCCCATGCAACGTTCCCCAACACCGCCCTGGCTGCCTCTACTACTGCTGCCTCTCCTGGTCTAAAACCCCCTAAGCGGTAGTACCACCAGGGGCAGCGGTAGTACCGCTCCGGCGGCACTACCGTTGTACACTCAGTGTATTTCAGGCTTGTGCGAGGTAGTGCTGCCTAAGCGGTAGTACCGCTCCTAGGAGCGGTAGTACCGCTTGGCTGCGGGCACAGGGCAGATAACGGTTGGATTCGAGGGCTCCTATAAAAGGGGGTCTTCTTCCCCAATGGTTCTTATCCCTTCTAGCTCGTGTTCTTCCCCCATTGTTGACCTTTTCGAGCTTGCTATCTCTCAATCCCTCCAATGATTCTTGCTAGTTCTTGAGGGAAAAGAGAGAGGAGATCTAGATCTACGTTTCCACCAATCACTTTCTCCTCTATGTGAGGGGAACCCCTTGGATCTAGATCTTGGAGTTCTTCGTGTTCTCTTCTTCGTTCTTCCTCTCATTTTCCTCCCTAGCATTAGTTGCTTTGGTGGGATTTGGGAGAGGACTTGGGCACTCCGTGTGCCCTTGCCATTGCATTTGGTGCATCGGTTTGAGTTCTCCACGGTGATACGTGGAAGTGTAAGTTGAGAAGCTTGTTACTCTTGGGTGTTTGGGAACCCTAGAGCTTGTTCCTCTTGGGTGCCTTGGTGCCCTAGACGGTTGGTGTTGTCGGAGCTCAATCATTGTGGTGTAAAGCTCCGGGCAAGCGTCGGGGTCTCCAATTAGGTTGTGGATATTGCCCCGAGCAATTTGACGGGTACCGGTGATCGCCCCCAAGGGTTGCGAAAGTGTACGGGTTCGGTGACCGCCCCGAAGGGTTGCCATTTGTACGGGTTCGGTGACCGCCCTCAAGGGTCCCTGAGGGAATCACGGCATCTTGCATTGTGCGAGGGCGTGAGGAGATTACGGTGGCCCTAGTGGCTTCTTGGGGAGCATTGTGCCTCCACACTGCTCCAAACGGAGATTAGCATCCGCAAGGGTGTGAACTTCGGGATACATCGTCGTCTCCGCGTGCCTCGGTTATTTCTTACCCGAGCCCTTTACTTATGCACTTTACTTTGTGATAGCCATATTGTTTCATGTTATATATCTTGCTATCACTTAGTTGTTCATCTTGCTTAGCATAAGTTGTTGGTGCACATAGGTGAGCCTAGTCGATTTAGGTTTTGTGCTTGACAAATTAAACGCTAGTTTTATTCCGCATTTGTTCAAGCCTAAACCGTAATTATTTTAAAGCGCCTATTCACCCCCCTCTAGGCGACATCCACGATCTTTCAGCAGCGACAGCAGTGCGTCAGCGGCTCGTTCTCGTGGCGGCTATGGTCGTTCGGTGGTCCATGGACCTTGATGTAATTTTATTATGTTTGAGGTGTTTTGTACTTTCGGTGAATCTTTATAATAGATCAAATCTTTTTCGCAAAAAAAAACTAAGCGGTGCTAGTCTGGCTCTAGAGGTATAATTAATACCTAATCTAAATGGTCGCCGACGCCCGTTCCTCGTGTCCGGTCATGAACCCAGAGAACTGAAGCTTCGCCTTTCCAGCACCGCCTCGGCGCTCTCCAGCTCTGCCTTCGGAGCCCCGAGAAGCGAAGCTGTCCTCCTTCACGTCGCCGCCAAGTGGCTAATCGGCCGACGATGTTCAGCCCACCAAGCTTGGCGTCGACGTGAGGGAAGGAGTGGTGGCCTTCTTGGGACCCGAGCTATAGGAGATATGCCCTAGAGGCAATAATAAAAGCTATTATTTATCTCCATGTTCATAATTATGTTTATGTTCCATGCTATAACTGCTATGGTTCTCGAGTCTACAATAACCACGAGGCTCGGAGGGAAACTCATATGCACGTGTGGAATAATAAACGGTAAAATGTATTCCTAGTCTGGTCTCTAAGACTAGCTCAAGTGTTGCATGATGGTTATGCTTTCCTGATCATGGGCATGACTATGCCGGCAACTTTGAGGGCACAATGTTAGGAGAACACTTGTGTTGAATCGACCCGATTGATGTTATGCTATGAGATACATTCGTCACAAGTTAATGGTTAATAACACAGAGAAAAGTTAACGTTTGCATAATTCCTTAGACCATGAGAGTATCGAGTTTCTTCATGCTTGCTTCATGAACTTTGGGGTTTGTTAAATGTCATCCGTAAATGGATGGCTATTACGGCGGCTTACGGGTTCATGAAAAAGTATGTCAAGGGACTTGATAGCTCAAGATTGGGATTTGCTCCTCCGAGGATGGAGAGATATTCTTTGGACCCTCTCGGTGTTACGGTATCCATCATCGTCTGGTCAGACACATTGTGATTTGATCACAGGGATGCCGGAACACGGAAACGAGAAAAGAGAACAAAACCGGTAACTGGCATAGTGGACAAGTTGTTGATCCACGGGGATGCCGATAAATCTCACCTCGGGTGTTTGTAACATATCGCGAAGTAACATGAATAGCACACGGCAACTGGAGGTTCACTCGAATATTTATTCGTGTGGGTATAGAGGTCAATATGGGTGTCCACGGCTCCGATGTTGATCATTGATCGGAAAGTGTTCCGGTCATGTCTATACTTCACCGAACCTATAGGGTCACACGCTTAAGGGTCATCTATCTACTGAATACTAGACAGGGAGTCTGAGAGAAAGTCACCAAAAAAGTTTGGGAGACAACGGAAGATTTCCGGAGAGAGAACACCGGAAGAGTTTCGGTAAAACCAAAAAGTTGTTTCGGAATATACCATTAAGTCAAAATGGTTTCGGCACACGCCTGAAAATTCTTGGAGGGTGCCAGAATTGTTCTGGGAACTTCTGGGATTTTTCCGGAGAAAAAACCCGGAAATGTTCCGGAGCTGCCGGAACCGCTTTGGTTGCTTTTCGCTGATGAAAATCACTGATCCGGAATTGTTTCGGAACGCGTCCAAAATTATTTTAGGGGGTACTAAAAATGTTCTAGGACCACATAAATATTTTCGGATTTAACGAACGCAGAAAAATGTCTTCATGAATAGTGAAAAGCACTTTATGGGTTGGTTTCCAAATGGGTTTTTCTTCTAGAAGGAAATCACTTTTGGTGAGAGAGAAAGGTGTGTGAAAGGTGGTGCCCCCCCCCCAAAAGGGGGTAGCATCAAATTTCGTCCATGGTGGTGGGGGAGGGCCCCCTTGGGGTTTCCTTCCACCTCATGGTCGATATGTTCTACACACACCCTTATGTGGCATTTGGGTGAAAAGATCTTGAGCCCCTTTTGGTCTTTTCACTCCTTGCCTCTACCCCTTGCTCCTCCTATATATAGAGGTGGAGAGGGCTCTCCAAAATCAGAAATTCTCTCATACACAATGCCATGCAATGATCTGGCTTCTTCTCTCCCTCACACGAAATAGTTTCGTAGAGTCGAAAGGTTGTCTGGGTTCCGGTGGGAACTAGTTCTGGATGGCGAAGCCCTGCCGGATAGATGACACCGTATGTGTGCAACCCCGTAGAGAGGTCGTAGATTCGATCTTTTTTGCCCAAGGGACTGTTTGGGAGTGCCTCCCGAAGGGCTGTCCGAGTGACCGTCCGAGTTTCTGTGAGTGCCTCCCGAAGGGCTGTCCGTGACACCGTCCGGGGAACTGTGCGACCGCCTCCCGAAGGGCTGTCCATGGGACTGTCCGAGGGGCTGACGAGGGAGTACATCCTCGCGGTTGGGAGATTGTAAATCCTAGTTGCGGGGATCTGCACCGACGATCTACATTGACTCTACTTCCGCTGCGCTACGAGTCGGTAACGATCAGATCAAAAACCTTGTATGCATCTCCATAGTGATCCTGGGCGTGCTCGCAGTACCGAATTTTTCTGTTTTCTGTCGCGTTCCCCTACAGTAGCATCATGAGCCGTGCTATGCGTAGATGCAGGTTATGATCTAGAATACATAGAGATGTATGGGTGTTGCACAATATCTCTACTCCTAAAGGAGGAGTCTGCGGTTGTGATGGTACGTTCGTATGTCGTTGGTATCGTTCGTTTCGTTCGCTTCGTCCGCCTCAGCACTACATTGATCGAACGAAGGATCTCCTCACCGATTCTTTTCCAAACAAACCGTTCCCCCCGTCTGTTTGTTTCGTTTTTTCCTTTCGTTCGCTAGCCCTTCCATCGATCCCCGACGCAACAGGAAAAAAAAATCCAATCCCTCCCCTTATCCCTTCTCCCGCACGCACTCAAAAAAGGAAGCCAATTAACCGAGAAACGGAAAGCCACGCACGGACGTCAATCCCCTTCCCCTCTCCCGTTCTCGTGAAAAGGGACAAAACTGGCCCTTCTCTGAAACTTCGACACAAAATGAACCCAATCTGAAAATATTTCACAAAATGGCCCTCTTTTGCATGACGCCCCGGGCTAGGGCGCCATGGTAGCAACATCTAGCATGGCGCCCCAGCCTAGGGCGCCATGCCAAATAGCATGACGCCCTAGCCCGGGGCGTCATGCTATCTAGCATGGCGCCCTAGCCCCGGGCGTCATGCAAAAGGGGCCATTTCGTGAAATATTTTCTGATTGGGGTCATTTTGTGTTGAAGTTTCAGATAAGGGTCAGTTTTGTCCATTTTCACCCTGTTATCTTTCCCTTTCCTAAGGCTCTAGCCGTAGATCTCCTCCCCTGCTCTCGTAGTGTCGTTCTTTTTAGAGAGGTGTGTGGACAATGATCGGGAATCGGGAAGGACGATGAGAGGCTTTAGATCACGGATTATCTTAACATTGCAGTCCTTCCCCAATGCGACGCCGCACAATCCAACGCCCTTCTCCCGCCTCCCAGTGCCGCACCCCCGCCATTGGAGGTTGTGTGCGAGCTGGCCACCGTCGTCGATGGCGGCTGCCCAGGCGGCAACGACGACGACAGCAAGGAGAACTTTTCGCCGGAGGCCAAATCGCGGAAGGCCAAGAAGATGAAGGTGAGCTCCGACCACAAGAGCGTTTCTCCTAGAGATTCAGGCAGGCGGTACCGCCACCCGGAGATCAAATAGGAAAGCCTCTTCGATCCGGCCTCCTCGCCACCATCCGTGCCATCATCGCATACACGAGAGCGCTGAACAAGATCAGGCGCCGCGATGATGATGACGACATCCCTGCCGCGCTAGATGACGGCCGCGCCATAGATCCCTTGGCCGGGTTCGAGAGCTGGTGCCCACCCGGCAGTGAGTGCACCGTGCTGATGTACACCACATCACTGTGTAGAGTACACAAGACGAGAGAGGACTGCTCCACCGTGCGCTGGCTGCTCAACAGGGTCCGCATCACCTTCATGGAGTGTGATGTGATGAGCTCCGCGTGCAGCTGCTGGAGCCGACCACAGCATGCTCCTGCCGCCGCCGTGGATGGTAGGTACGTCCGTGGAGGTGACGAGCTGGTGGCCCTGCACGAGCAGTCGTTGTTCCGGATGCAATGGGAACGGGCTCGTGACATGCACCCTATGCGGTTGAGATGAATCTTACCCTTCCCGGACAGACATGTAAATCTCAAGCCGCCACCTCCGATCTTCTCTCACGCTCCTATTATCTTCCCACAATGAAGAACTCCTCCGCACTATAATGCCAGCGACGCCGCAGGTGATAGGCAGAAATCCCCTGCTCTCTTTTATCTCGGCTTGATTTGCTTCGGTTTTTTTCCTGATTTCGTTTGCTTGTAGGGTCCTTTTGGTTTACTCGCAGCTGAGGCTGAGACTGATGCACCTAGAGTTAGTGCAGGTGGCGTCAACGAAGGTGAGGATCCCACTCCAGTTTCCAGCAACGCTCTCTGCCTGTCCATATCTCCATCTTCAGTATTCAAAGGACATAGCCCAGATGAACATGTCGTAAATAGTCAACAATAGCAGTAACTTCAATGATTCTTGTTCATTTTTCTTTATGACCCATTACGCGGTGTTCTATTACCCAAAAAAATCCCTTACTCTTGAAGATTCCCCATGTTGAATAACAGTAATATCAAAAGAAGTAGTTAAATAATAAAAAAATCTTAATATTTTTGCAACAAATATTTTTATGTTTTTTTTCTTTTTGCGGGAATATTTTTTATGTTGTCTAACTACGTGCAATTTTTGTGTGAAAAAACGTGTGGTGATATGGGCAAAAACCAAACTTGCTGCCCTGAGAATGGCTAAGTTTATTAGAGCATCGATCTTTATTTATCATACCCCGATAGATATTATTTTTCATGAAACATTGAATGCAGTTATAAGATACGAACATATTAATTAGTTGTAAAAAAAGTTTTTTAATCAATTTGATTTTACTATTCATCTACGAGTTTTTAGGGCATATAAGTTTGTGAGCCAAACCATAGTCCCAAACAAAAGACAGACATGTGAGGTCAGTGATAGTTTCGATTTTAGTTTAATTTCCAGCCACATTTGGAGAACAAAAAACCTCTTTGAGTATGAATTATGTGCAAGATAATTTTTAGCACCTTGTTGAATTCATGCTCGGGTGCTTGGTGAGTGACACCACCATCTTGAGTTGCATTCTATTGACTTTTCATTTGACACATAATATCTCTGATTGTGATATTCTTACTAGGAAGAAGAAAGAGAGAAGAAGAGGGTAGCAGGTGAACACCTGGCATCTGGGAGATGGCAAGAGAAACAAAGGTAGAGTATGTCACTAACTATTTCATATATTCAACCACAATCCTGCAATATCACCCCTTTATTATTAAATTTATCCAATTTTCCTAACATATGGTATTCATGCATTTGTTGTTCTGTAGCAGCCCACGATTCACTATATATCTACTCCTAAAGGGGGAGTACGTACCCTTGCCCCAACACGCAACACACGCTTGCTCGCACCGATGTCGGCCGCTCCACTCGCCGCCTGCTACCCTCGCCACTGTGCCGTATCCTTGCTGCCCGCACACACCGCCGAGCAGCCACTGCGGTACCCACGCGCCTTGTCCATGTCAACCTCGACTCCCCATCGCAAGGACATCCGGGCAAGGTGGCTAGTGGCTGGCGCAGGTCAGGTTGAGCGGCTGGAATATGGTGGCCGGCCTGCGAGGCACCGGAGGAGGATGTCTCTGGCCTCATGAGTGTGGAGGCAAGGTAAGATGGCATCTCGGCGAGCTACTGGAAGGGGCGTCAGTGTGCAGGCCTGGCCGAAGGAGGTCGGGCCAGAACTGGGGGCCGTGGAGGACGGCTGGTGCAGGACGGTCTCTAGGCCTGGTGCGGCGGTCGGTGATGGGATTCGGTGGTGGAGGCCTTGGCCATGCTGGGCAGGATGTTGGCGACGTCGCGTCCCAAGATCGGCCACAGGCCGACGAGCGAGGTAAAGTTTGAGTCAGTTTACATAGTGCCGCGAGGTAAAGTTTGTGTCAGTTTACATAGTGCCGCGAGGTAAAGTTTGTGTCAGTTTACATAGGGCTAGAGCAAGATCGGCCACAGGCTGTGGTGGGACACTAGCAATCATCTCTCACACCAGCAATTTCTCAATGTATAGTGCCATTCTGAATTGATTTATTTATGTAAGTTTACATGGCAATTCTCTCTGGCTCACAGACACTTCGATGGACCTTTGCCACTGCTAACAGTCTGTATTGTACACTCCGGTGTCCACAACCAGATCAAGGACAGGAAGTGTGCATCAGCGCCGCACCATCTCCATGGCCAACTCTAGGACGAAGGCGATCGACATATTCTTGGCTGGTCGATGGTGATTGCTCCCATGTCCCTGTTGTTTTCTTGTTCTTTACAAAATTTGGTTCTATAATGTCATAATTTAGTTACCGGAATTTTACCTACCTGCACGAACATGATATGACCTGCTCTAAGGTAATGTATCAATTTGCTGCTTAGTTAAGAAGAGGCTGAATCGTGTTGGCTTTGCAGCGAGAGGAATCTTTCAACATGATGAACAGGGTAGTGTTTACTGACGGCGGCTCGGCAAGGAAGAGACCGGATGTTTGTTGTTGACCTACTTTGAAAGTGAGCATATTTACCTTATATGGTCGTTGTTTTCCCTTGAATTAACTTCATGTTGTGCACATTGCCATCCTTATTCTACATGTGCTTTTTATTCGGTTTCGGTTTGATTGAGATTCTTCATGAGAATGATCCATAATTTTTTATGCTTTTTAACCTATGTAGTAAGGCTGAAAGCAATAATAAACAACTTTTTTTGGGTTTTAAGTTGATTAAGATTCTTAGTGAAAATGATCCATTATCTAGCTAAATATCCGTGGCAATGCACTCCCAGTCTAGATTTAAAATTGTTGTCAAAGAAACAAAACCATTTATCAATAAGATATATATGTATAAGAGATGACAATTGAATGTTAGGGAAAACTTCTTTTAGAAGATGCTGGTACTCCTGCATACAAACATGTTTCCATGTTAAACACTACAAGGCGGCAACAGAAATATAAGTGAATCTGGCCAAGTGGGGTTTTTATCCCAACTCCCTAAACACCTGGAAAAATATTTCCACTTCTGATTTCAGGGAACTGAAAAAATAATTGTCTATTTGAAGGGCCATGCATGTCTTGCTATTATATCTAAATAAATAAATTATCTTGATGGTGTCATTAGTTGAATTTACAATATCATGTAATTCAGACTATTGTTAGCTTTCTATCCTTTCTATTTTTTGGCATATGTGATATGACACTTTGTGTAATTTTACCATGTAATTTCTTCTTCTCTTTTATCGATGGAGTATGTATTCAGAAGATGCAATATTTTCAAACCCCTCCACTTGTTTCGTAGAGGATTGGTGATTTTTCTAGAGGGGTGAAAGTAGCTGTTCATAGGATCTACTCACATGAGGTACACCTCATAATTTTTAATGTGAAGTTAAATATTTTTTATAGCTATCCAAAATGTGTGGATGAACTGGGTCTTGTGTTACTTAAAGAGTTTGAGCTCGGACTAACATTAGTAGTCATTTGTCACATTGTACCTGGTATATCAAATGGTTGTACGGTAGATTACATGAGCTGTTGACTAAAAATGTGCTCTTGATACATATGTGGATGTTGCAACATCACTATTATGATTGGTTGTGGAAGACTGTATCCAACAGGATGCACCTGACTATGACCAATTGTGCTTGCACAACATTAGGGAATGATTTTTGGAGACTTTCGTAGTGGTTAGAGATGCATAACTACGTGTCTTTCTACTTTGTGCTCAGGCTTGAGCCTATGATTGTGTCAATCGATGCATGACTCTAAGGGATCATTATATCGTGTCTCCTCGTACTGCAGTCCGTATTAATTGACACAACCCATATACAATAGTATCTTACTTGCGACAACGGTGATCTCAGTGTTTCTTAGCTGGTGTAAAAACTAAATGTGATTGAATCAAACTTTACCATCTACGACAAACTTGAAATCTGGAAGAAAAGAGAAAGTATCATATTTGTATGGAATCTGGATAGAGATAAAAACTAATGGCTTCGGATGATGCTTTGAAAATGTCGATTGACAAGGCTTTATGATGGATGGACTGAAAACTCATCGAGTCTTACACAATTGTAAGAGATGCATACAAATAATTGTTCCTCTTTATATATTTGTTGCACGTGATAATACAAAAAGGTGTATTTTTATATATGTTTATATTTGGAGAGTATGAGAGAGATGGAGATGTATTATGCCGATGTTCAAAAAGAATCTATCGACAAGGGTGTCGACGCGATGTTTTTGGAAGAGGCCAAAAGTTCACCATGTTATATACAACAATACATGTGTGTATATGCAATCAAAACAAAAACTAAAAGGCCCGTGGCAACGCACGGGCATTCTACTAGTAATTTGTAGTAGATGAGTTCTATTACTGAAAATTATTTGTGCGGGTAGCAGATGAAATCTGTTACCCGATGTTCTTGTTGCTTCCCTGAAATTTGCGTATTTCTGATCTTGATAATGGCATGGTGGAGTTTCAAAGTTCTGGCAATCCGCGATCCTGATTGATCAACGAAGTGCTAACACTTCGTTGAATTCCACCATAGTTAAAAGAAAGATGAAATTTCGCAGACAAAAGGGCAATGCAGATATGATCTGCACGAGGGTCATGCGTATGACGAATTTCAGTATGGGGCTCGAGATTTTATTATCTCGTGTTTCATACGCCCCGCAAAGTTAATCTAGCGACTTGAATAATCATGCTTGATGATAAACGTTGGTAGCTGCGGTTTGGTTAAAACCTTAGAAGCCACGTAAAATAAAATTTTGCATAACCGATTAGAGGCGTCTAACTTGGTTTTGCAGGATGACATGAGATGTGCATGAGATGTGGTATAGTCTTCATCATATTTAATTTGATTGTGTATGAGATGACTATATAATGTAAATTAACATGACCTGCGTGTCATGATTCGGCATGATGGCTGGAGCCATATGATTGTCACTTTAATGACCTACGTGTCAACCTTATGTAATGCACTTATTTTATTAGCTATAGAGATAGCAATATTATCTGGTGCATTGACAAGGTGGTGGCAATCTTCGCGAAGGTGATCACCGACGCAAATGCCGAAGACGAAGAAATTAAAGACTTCTCCGTC
Source organism: Elymus sibiricus (assembly GCA_039707655.1). NCBI lineage: Eukaryota > Viridiplantae > Streptophyta > Magnoliopsida > Poales > Poaceae > Elymus > Elymus sibiricus. Next base: position 471,770,844 of record CM077666.1, read on the forward strand.
AGAAAGGGCTATACCATATCATGCTATTATGAATTGCCTGAGATGTTTATCCCTTATGATGCACCCTTCTTGATTGCGCGGTAGTCGCTTTTTATTAGGGTGATCTCTCACTTAAAATATCAAGTAGTTAGTGTTCTCCCAAGTGTAGCACCGTCTACAACACGTATCTTTTCGGGGTGCGCCATGTACACATGAGCATGAACGATTAGAGAGGTGTAAGGCGGGTGAAGGTCAGACCTCACTGCGTGATCACTTGGTTGTCTTGACGTTCAGGCAGGACAGTCCTGAGCTCGGAACACACGCATCAAAAGATGGACAAGAGTCACATAGAGATGTGATTGGCAAGCTGGCCTACCGATTAAAATTCGCGTCATCAGTGATGAACCCGTCAATGGCGTTGAATTGAAATGCGGGTCTTGAATCGCTCGCAATCAACTATGAGAGATATTGATTTGAGTGGGAGCGCACTTTAGAATTAACTTGTTTAATTCTCAGTGCAATTAATTATGGACACTGTCTAAGTGTTATTTGCATAATAGTTATAGAATAATGGCTCGCGTTTCCACCTTCCCTATTAAAATTGAATAGCTATTAAATATCTGGTTAAAACTTTACGGTTGATAACGTAATGTGAGGATTGTCCTCAAAAGTGCCGAGAAGGACTTTGTCCTATCGCATGCTTTCGGTATCCTCCCGCTAATGCTATGGATGATGTGACTCTCGTCGTTTCATCCAAAAGCTAGAATTCCGTTACGGTCAAGTGCAATATGTTTGCTTCCATGAGACCCGAACTTCAAAAGTTTGGGATAGTTATATGATATTCATGGAATTGAAAATTATTTTCAGATGCAGACAAAGGCTAAAAGATATGAGATATCCAAAGCAATGTTTGTTTGCATAGTATTAGTAAAGTGTTTACTGGGCATTTGACTGAAGAGAGAGGGATCCAGAAGAACGCCTGTCATGTAATGAAGGTGAATAAAACAACAACTTAAAGAGAAAGGAAATGTCCAAAGGGTGTTAGTGTGACTTGCACGCCTAGGAAGTCCAGGGCTAACGCCACTCTTAAAGTTGGGTGCTTCTTCTGAGAGTAGGAGAAATACTGAAAGTTAAACTGTTAGAAGTATAAAGGCAAAAAGAAAGAAGACTGGAATGTCCAGCTCATGTATGAATGTCATACGAGTTGTTGATATATAGAAGGCTGGTCAAAGATATAATTCTTGGGAATTATGGTTAAACATGTTAATCACTGAATCTTGGGTATTGTGAGTTGATCACAGAGATACCTGCTCGATTGCATTCTGTTGCGACTCGATGCAAGAACTACTACGGCCTAAAAGACTTGCCGGAGTGAGGTTTAGATACGCACTGGGAACATAGTAAATGTTACTATACCTTCCATCGGTGTATTACCGTCTGTATTTATTTCCATAATTCATTTAGAGTTTTTATACACTCTAGCCCATTGCATAAAGTATGTTGCAAGAAGGTTGTTCATAAGAGAACTTTTGATGTTCGGTGTTATGAATAACATAAGGGTCATACTTTCATTATGAATGAGGTGTATGTTATGAATATTGATAATAATATATTACCTCCGTATTTACTTTCATAATTCATTTTAGAGTTTTACACACTCTAGCCCATTGCATAATGTTTTGTTGCAAAAGGGTTGTTCATGAAAGAACAATTGTTGTTCAATATTATGAATAACATAAAGGGCCATGCTTCCATCAAGGATGGGATGTATGTTATGAATATTGATGGTAATATGATACATCCATAACACTAATGCTAAATGTCGCAAGACTAAAAGAATACCACATATGTGTGGCACTGCATTTGGTCACAATGGAGAAACCCGCATGGAGGAATTCCATTATGATGGATTTTGAAGTCATTTGATTATGAATCATCTGACACTTGCGACTTTCATCCGAAAAGTGAAGTGACTGAAATACCGTTCACAGGCCATAAGGAACGAGCAACGAACTTATTGGTGATCATACATTATGATGTGTGTAGTCCAATAAAGGTTATTGATAGCAGTGGATTTATCTATCTTCAGAAATGACTCAAGTAGATATATGGATATTTACTTGATGAGACGTAAGTCTGGATCTTTTGAAATCATTCAAAAGGTTTTCAATATGAAGCAGAAATTATTGTAATAAGAAAATTGTGTTTCTGCAATTAGATTGAGGAAAGGAATATTTGAGTTACAAGTTTAGCGAATGTCTGATGAGTTGTGAAAAGAGTTTCATAACTTACACCTCCCGGAACACCACTGTGAGTGAAATGTCCGTGAAGATGTAATCAAACCATTTATGACATGGTAAGATCAAAGATGACATAAATCAATTTGCCATTATCCCTTTTAAAGTAATGCTTTAGAGACTGCAGCTTTTACACTGAAAAGAGCGCCATCAAATCTGTTGAAATGACGCCATGGTATGGTGCACCCAACCATGTTATGTCTTTTCTTAACATTTGGAATATGGGGCTTGTGTAAAATATTTACAAACCTATTCCAAATCAGACAAGTGCTAATTGTAGGTTATCCTAATTTATTGGGTATTCCTCCATCACTATACCGAGGCAAAAATGTTTGCCACAAAGAGCGGTATGATTTTGAAGAAAATGGTTTTTCCAAAAAAGGTGAGTGGGAGGACAACGCAACTCGACGAGATAACAATATCTTCATCATCAGTTCAAGGGAAAGAAACCTTAAAAGTGATTCCAGAGTTTTCTACTGCGACTGATACGGAAGCCTCTACATGAGATGTATAGACTTCGGTCGAACTTGCAGCTGAACCACGTAGGCAAAACTCGTGCAAACCTCTCAGGTGCGCAGACGAGATATTGTTGCTAGACAACAGTATACCTACGATACACAAGGAAGCGTTGATGGGCCCTGACTCCGGAATTGGCTAAATGCCAATATAATCCGAGATAGCTTCCATATAAATGATTCAAGATTTGATCTTGATAAACCCTTCGGAAGACTTGAAGTCTAACGAATATTAATAGAACTATAAACTGATACGGATAAAAATGTTTTATCCATAAAGCTAGACTTGTTCCTTATAACAAATTCAAGGAATTAACTGCGATGAGATTGTCTCACTGTAGCGATGCTTAAAGTCGGTTCGGGTTAAACTAGCAATTAATACATATTTCAATGATGAGATATGATACTTGGATGCCAAAAGGATTTCCATGTGATGGAATGCTACCTAGGACTTGCATGTGATACAGTCCAAGGTATTTTGTCTATCCATAGGATGCTAGTGAGTATGCAAACTTCAGAGTTCCAGCAATGGACATAAGAGAGCAAAATGGAGTTGGAATCTTCGTTTTTGATGAAATAGTCAAAAGAGTTTGATTTCATCAATGGATAACGAAGATGCTTGTGGTTACAAGAAAGTAAGTGGGAGCATAATAATATTTCTAAAAACCTTGTGTGCTTGACACATTGTTGATTGGAAATAATATAAATTTCTTGACACAAATTAGGACTTCATTGAAAATTAGTTTTTCGTTGAAGTACTTGGGCTGAGTAGCCTTGATATTAGGCATATTTATCTACGGAGATAGAATTGCCTAATAGGGCTAAGCAAAAATACATATTGACAAGATGTTGAAACAGTTTAGCATTAAAAACGCCAAGGAGTGATTCATGCCGAAGTCACATGGAAAGTGTTTTTACAAGACTCGGTGTCCCAAAACACTGATGAGCAAAATACATGATGGAGATTCCACACACTCTTGTGTTTGGATTAATCATGTATTCCATGGTATATAAAACAACCAGATATGTCTGATACTCCCAAGCTGTTGCAAGTATAGATACCAAAGTGATCAAAGTACTGATCATGGGACAACAGTGAAAAATGTCATTGAGTACTAAAGTAGCACTGATGACATGTTTTCTCGCAAGCAGAGATTATGAAGTGCTCGTTGTAAGTAATTACATCGATACGGTCTTCATCAATGCTCCATGCGATTTTCGATTTAAGTTAAGAGTTTTGTATAATACACGATATGGTGACACAGTAAGTTGGAATTGTTCCAAACAGGTTACTGTGACGAATTCTATAACAAAGGCTAAAATATGTTGACGCTTTAGAAGCGACAAAGAAGATGTAGAATCATATAGTTCATTCATGAACTTAGTATGGTTCCAAGATGGCTTTGGTCAATGGGACACTATTGTAGATAGTTGCTCCATAGCTCAGTCTGAGGAATCAAGGTTCGACCAGTGATTCACATATATACAAAGCCAAGTCCACACAAAATATGAATTTTGTGAAAGCGTGAAAACGCGAGGACATGCAAAGATACACACGGAACTGAAGTTGTCAGATCCGTTGGACATCAGACTATACCACAAGCGAAGCATATTTTACACCAGTATGCCATAGGTGTAAAGTGCATTAGCATTGACTAGATTATTGACTCTAGTGCAAGTGGGAGTCTGTAGGAGATATGCCCTAGAGGCAATAATAAATGCTATTATTTATCTCCATGTTCATAATTATGTTTATGTTCCATGCTATAACTGCTATGGTTCTCGAGTCTACAATAACCACGGGGCTCGGAGGGAAACTCATATGCACGTGTGGAATAATAAACTGTAAAATGTATTCCTAGTCTGGCCTCTAAGACTAGCTCAAGTGTTGCATGATGGTTCTGTTTTCCTGATCATGGGCATGACTATGCCGGCAACTTTGAGGGCACAATGTTAGGAGAACACTTGTGTTGATTCGACCCGATTGATGTTATGCTATGAGATACATTCGTCACAAGTTAATGGTTAATAACACAGAGAAAGTTAACGTTTGCATAATTCCTTAGACCATAAGAGTATCAAGTTTCTTCATGCTTGCTTCATGAACTTTGGGGTTTGTTAAACGTCATCCGTAAATGGGTGGCTATTACGGCGGCTTACGGGTTCATGGAAAAGTATGTCAAGGGACTTGATAGCTCAAGATTGGGATTTGCTCCTCCGACGATGGAGAGATATTCTTTGGGCCCTCTCGGTGTTACGGTATCCATCATCGTCTGGCCAGACACATTGTGATTTGATCACAGGGATGCCGGAACACGGGAACGAGAAAAGAGAACAAAACCGGTAACGAGGTAAATGGCATAGTGGACAAGTTGTTGATCCACGGGGATGCCGATAAATCTCACCTCGGGTGTTTGTAACATATCGCGAAGCAACAGGAATAGCACACGACAACTGGAGGTTCACTCGAATATTTATTCGTGTGGGTATAGGGGTCAATATGGGTGTCCACGGCTCCGATGTTGATCATTGATCGGAAAGTGTTCCGGTCATGTCTATACTTCACCGAACCTATAGGGTCACACGCTTAAGGGTCATCTATCTGCTGAATACTAGACATGGAGTCTGAGAGAAAGTCACCGGAAAAGTTTCGGAACAACGGAAGAGTTTCGGAGAAAGAACACCGGAAGAGTTTTGGTAAAACCGAGAAGTTGTTTCGGAGTATACCATTAAGTCAAAATGGTTTCGGCACACGCCTAAAAATTCTTGGAGGGTGCCAGAATTGTTCTGGGAACTATGGGATTTTTCCGGAGAAAAAAACCGGAAATGTTCCGGAGCTGCCGGAACCGCTTTGGTTGCTTTTCGCTGATGAAAATCACTGATCCGGAATTGTTTCGGAATGCGTCCAAAATTATTTTAGGGGGTACTAAAAATGTTCTAGGCCCACATAAATATTTTCAAATTTAACGAACGCAGAAAAATGTCTTCATGAATAGTGAAAATCACTTTATGGGTTGGTTTCCAAATGGGTTATCCTTTTAGAAGAAAATCACTTTTGGTGAGAGAGAAAGGTTGTGAAAGGTGGTGGCCCCCCCCAAAGGGGGCAGCACCAAATTTCGTCCATGGTGGTGGGGGAGGGCCCCCTTGGGGTTTCCTTCCACCTCATGGTGGATATGTTCTACACACACCCTTATGTGGCATTTGGGTGAAAAGATCTTGAGCCTCTTTTGGTCTTTTCACCCCTTGCCTCTACCCCTTGCTCCTCCTATATATAGAGGTGGAGAGGGCTCTCCAAAATCAGAAATTCTCTCATACATAATGCCATGCAATGATCTGGCTTCTTCTCTGTTGGAAATATGCCCTAGAGGCAATAATAAATTAGTTATTATCATATTTCCCCGTTCATGATAATAGTTTATTATTCATGCTAGAATTGTATTGACCGGAAACTAAATACATGTGTGAATAGATAAACAAATACTGTGTCCCTAGTAAGCCTCTACTAGACTAGCTCGTTGATCAAAAGATGGTCAAGATTTCCTGACCATGGACATGAGTTGTCATTTGATAATGGGATCACATCATTAGGAGAATGATGTGATGGACTTGACCCAACCGTTAGCATAGCAAATGATCGTTCAGTTTATTGCTATTGCTTTCACTATGTCAAATACACGTTCCTCTGACCATGAGATCATGCAACTCCCGGATACCGTAGGAATACTTTGGGTGTATCAAACGTCACAACGTAACTGGGTGATTATAAAGGTGCACTACAGGTATCTCCGAAAGTGTTTGTTGAGTTGGCATGGATCGAGATTGGAATTTGTCACTCCGACTATCGGAGAGGTATCTCTGGGCCCTCTCGGTAATACAACATCACAGAAGCCTTGCAAGCACCGTGACTAAAGAGTTAGTTACAAGATGATGTATTACGGAACGAGTAAAGAGACTTGCCGGTAACGAGATTGAACTAGGTATTGGATACCGACGATCGAATCTCGGGCAAGTAACATACCGCCAGACAAAGGGAACAACGTATGTTGACATATGAGGTTCACCGATAAAGATCTTCGTGGAATATGTAGGAACCAATATGAGCATCCAGGTTCCGCTGTTGGTTATTGACCGGAGAGTCATCTCGGTCATGTCTACATCATTCCCGAACCCGTAGGGTCCGCACACTTAAGGTTCGATGACGATTTAGTATTATATGAGTTATGTGATTGGTGGCCGAAGTTTGTTCGGAGTACCGGATGAGATCACGGACATGACGAGGAGTCTCGAAATGGTCGAGAGGTAAAGATTCATATATTGGAAGGCTATATTCGGACGTCGGAAAGGTTCCGAGTGATTCGGGTATTTTTCGGAGTACCGGGGAGTTACGGGAATTCACCGGGAGAAGTAATGGGCCTTATTGGACCATACGGGAAAAGGAGAGGCAGGCCACGTGAGGAGGCTCGCGCCCCCCATTGCCCAAACCGAATTGGACTAGGGGAGGGGGCGCAGTCCCCTCTTTCCTTTATCTCTCCCTTCCCTCTTTCCAACTCCGTATCGGAGGTGGAATCCTACTAGGACTAAGGAGTCCTAGTAGGACTCCCCACACTTGGCGCACCCCTAGGGGGCCGGCCTCCTCCCTCTCATCCTTTATATACGGGGGCAAGGGGGCACCCCAAAGTACATAATTGTCCCATAGCCGTGTGCGGTGCCCCGATCTCCGTTTTCCACCTCGGTCATATTTTCGGAGAGCTTAGGCGAAGCCCTGCCGGAATCACTTCACCATCACCGTCGCCACGCCGTCGTGCTGACGGAACTCATCTACTACCTCGACGTCTTGCTGGATCAAGAAGGTGAGGAACGTCACCGAGTTGCACGTGTGTAGAACTCGGAGGTGCCGTACGTTCGGTACTTGATCGGTGGAGCTCGAAGGATTGTTCGACTACATCAACCGCGTTGTGAGACGCTTCCGCTAACGGTATATGAGGGTACGTAGACACACTCTCCCCTCTCGTAGCGATACATCTCCATGGATAGATCTTGCGTGAGCGTAGGAATTTTTTTGAAATTCATGCTCCGTTCCCCAACAGTGGCATCCGAGCCAGGTCTATGCGTAGATGTGATTTGCACGAGTAGAACACAAGTGAGTTGTGGGCGTGGGTGTATACATATTGCTTGCCGTTACTAGTTGTTACTTGATTCGGCGGTATTGTGAGATGAAGTGGCCCGGACCGACATTACGCGTACGCTTACGCGAGACAGGTTTCACCGCTACGTGCACTCGTTGCATAAAGGTGACTGGCGGGTGTCTGTCTCTCTCACTTTAGTTGAATCGGTTTCAATGAAGAGGGTTCTTTTAGAAGATCAAAAAGCAATCACTACACCACGTTGTGGTTTTGCGTAGGTAAGAAGGGTTCTTGCAAACCCGTAGCAGCCACGTAAAACTTGCAACAACAAAGTAGAGGACGTCTAACTTGTTTTTGCAGGGTATGCTGGTGATGTGATATGGCCAAGACATGATGTGATATAAGTTGTTGTATGAGATGATCATGTTTTGTAAGTTATCAGGCAACCGGCAGGAGCCTTATGGTTGTCTCTTTATTGTATGCAATGCCAACGCTATGTAATTGCTTTACTTTACCGCTATTAGTTAGCAGTAGTAGTAGTAGCAATAGCCGGCGAGACGACCACGACGCTACGATGGAGATCAAGGTGTCACGACGCTACGATGGAGATCAAGGTGTCAACCCGGTGACGATGGAGATCATGACGGTGCTTTGCTGATGGAGATCAAAAGCACAAGACGATGATGGCCATATCATGTCACATATATTGAATTGCATGTGATGTTAATCATTTTATGCATCTTATTTTGCTTAGGTCGACGGTAGCATTATAAGATGATCCCTTCACTAAATTTCAAGATAAGTGTTCTCCCCTAGTATGCACCGTTGCGAAGGTTCGACGCTTCTAAGCACCACGTGATGATCGGGTGTGATTGATTCTTTCGTTCGCATACAACGGGTGTAAGCCAGTTTTACACACGCAGAATACTTGGGTTAAACTTGACGAGCCTAGCATGTACAGACATGGCCTCGGAACACAAGAGACCGAAAGGTCGAACATGAGTCATATAGTAGATATGATCAACATGAAAGATGTTCACCATTGATAACTAATCCACCTCATGTGATGATCAGACGTGGTTTAGTTGATGTGGATCATGTTACACTTAGACAACTTGAGGGATGTTAATCTAAGTGGGAGTTCTTAAGTAATTTGATTAATTGAACTTCAATTGTCATGAACATAGTCTTACTTGTCTTAGCAAATTTATGTTGTAGATCCATAGACCGCGCTGTAGTTCCCCTGTTTTTATTATGTTCCTAGAGAAAACGAAGTTGAAAGTTGATGGAAGCAACTATGCGGACAAGGTCCGTGATCTGAGGATTGTCCTCACTGCTGCACAGAAGGCTTATGTCCTTAATGCACCGCTCAGTGAAATACCCCTACGGCTTCGTCTGAGGACGTTATGAACGTCTGGCAGACAAGAAAAGATGACTACTCGATAGTTCAGTGCGCCATACTTTACGGCTTAGAACCGGAGCTCCAAATATGTTTTGAGCAACACGGAGCATATGAGATGTTCCAAGAGCTGAAAATTTGTTTTTCAAGACTCACACCCGGGTCGAGAGGGATGACACCTTCGACAAGTTCTATAGCTACAAGATGGAGGAGAACAGCTCCGTTAGTGAGCATGTACTCAGAATGTCTGAGTACTTCAAACACTTGAATCAAGTGGGAGTTAGACTTCCGAATAAAGTGGTGATTGATAGAGTTCTCTAGTCACTATCACTAAGCTACTGGATCTTCGTGATGAACTATAAACATGCAAGGGATAGAAGATCCTTAAGCTATTCGTGATGCTACAATCTGCGGATGTAGAAATCAAAAAAAGGGAGCATCAAGTGTTGATGGTTAATAAGACCACTAGTTTCAAGAAGGGCAAGGGAAAGAAAAGGGAACTTCAAGAAGAACGGTAAAACAGTTGCCGCTCACGCGAAGAAACCCAAGGCTGAACCAAACCCGAGACTTAGTGCTCCCATTGCAAAGGGAAATGTCACAGGGAGCGGAACTTCCCCAAAGTAACTGGCAGATAATAAGACTGGCAATGTCAACAAAGATATTTGATATACATGTTATTGATATGTACCTTACTAGTACTCGTAGGAGCACCTGGGTATTTGATACTTGTTCAGTTGCTTACAACTTGAAACATGGAGCTTCAGAATAAACGAGGGCTAGCTAAGAACGAGGTGACGATGTGCATTGGAAGTGTCTCCAAGGTTGATGTGATCACCATCGCCACGCTCTCTCTACCTTCAGGATTAGTGATGAACCTAAATAATTGTTATTTGGTGCTTGCGTTAAGCATGAACATTATATCTGATAGTGTTTATTGCAAGACGGTTATTCAATTTCAGAGAATAATTGTTATTCTATTTGGATAATATCATTGATGATCATGCACTTAAAATGAAAGGTTTATAGAATCTTGATCGTAGTAATACATATGTTCATAACACGAATGCCAAAAGATAATGATAGTACCACATATTTGTGGCACTGCCGCTTAGGTCATATCAGTGTTAAACACATGAAGAAACTACATGCAGATGGGTTTTTGGAATCTCTTGATTATGAATCATTTGAGACATGTGAACCGTGCCTTATTGGCAAGATGACTAAAACTCCGTTCTCCGGAACAATGGAGCGAGCGACCAACTTATTGGAAATAATACATACCGATGTATGCGGTCCGATGAGTGTTGAGGCGCGTGGTGGATATCGTTATATTCTCACGTTCACTGATGATTTGAGTAGATATGGTTATGTCTACTTGATGAAGCATAAATCTGAAACATTTGAAAAGTTCAAAGAATTTCAGAGTGAAGTAGAGAACCATCGTAACAAGAAAATAAAGTTCTTACGATTTGATCGTGGAGGAGAATATTTGAGTTACGAGTTTGGCAATCACTTAAGACAATGTGGAATTGTTTCACAGCTCACGCCACATGGAACACCACAGCGTAATGGTGTGTCCGAACGTCGTAATCGTACTCTATTGGATATGGTGCGTTCTATGATGTCTCTTACCGATTTGCCACTATCATTTTGGGGTTATGCATTAGAGACAGCTGCATTCACTTTAAACAAGGGCACCGTCTAAATCCGTTGAGATGACACCGTATGAACTGTGGTTTGCAAGAAACCTAAGATGTCGTTTCTGAAAGTTTGGGGATGCAATGCTTATGTCAAAAGGCTTCAGCCAGATAAGCTCGAACCCAAAGCGGATAAGTGCGTCTTCATAGGATACCCAAAGGAGACCGTTGGGTACACCTTCTACCACAGATCCGAAGGCAAAGTATTCGTTGCTAAGAATGAATCCTTTCTAGAGAAGGAGTTTCTCTCGAAAGAAGTGAGTGGGAGGAAAGTAGAACTTGATGAGATAATTGTACCTCCTCTGGATAGTAATACGCCACAGAAAGAAATTTCTGTGACACCAACACAGACCAGAGAAGAAGTTGATGATGATGATCATGAGGCTTCGGATCAAGTTGCTACAGAACCTCGTAGGTCAACCAGGACACGCTCCGCACCAGATTGGTACGGCAATCCTGTCTTGGAGGTCATGTTGTTAGACAACGGTGAACCTACGAACTATGAAGAACCGATGGCGAGCCCGGATTCCTACAAATGGCTTGAGGCCATGAAATCCGAGATTAGATCCATGTATGAGAACAAAGTGTGGACTTTGGTAGACTTGCCCGATGAAACGGCGAGCTATTAAAAATAAATGGATCTTTAAGAAGAAGACGGACGCTGATGGTAATGTCACCGTCTATAAAGCTCGACTTGTTGCTAAAGGTTATCGACAAGTTCAAGGAGTTGACTACGATGAGACTTTCTCACCCGTAGCGATGCTAAAGTCTGTCAGAATTATGTTAGCAATTGCCGCGTTTTATGATTATGAAATCTGGCAAATGGACGTCAAAACGGCATTCCTTAATGGATTCCTTAAGGAAGAATTGTATATGATACAACCGGAAGGTTTTGTCGATCCTAAAGGTGCTAACAAAGTATGCAAGCTCCAGCGATCCATCTATGGACTGGTGCAAGCATCTCGGAGCTGGAATACTCGCTTTGATGAAGTGATCAAAGCGTTTGGGTTTATGCAAGTTTATGGAGAAACTTGTATATACAACAAAGTGAGTGGGAGCTCTATAACATTTCTAATAAGTATATGTGATTGGAAATGATGTAGAATTTCTGGAAAGCATAAAGAATTAATTGAAAGGAGTTTTTCAATAAAAACCTGTTTTTTGAGTTATCCACGGTTTGGGCATCGAGATCTATAGAGATAGATCAAGACACCTGATAAAAGATTTTCACACACCTTGATTAGATTTTGAATAAGTTCAAAATGGATCAAGTCAAAAGAAATAAGTTCTTGGCTGGTGTGAAGTGGAGTAAGACTTGAAGATCTAGGTAAAGGTTGTTTACATGTTAGGCATCAAAATCTATAGAGATAGATTGAGACGCCTCATATGACTTTCACAAAACATATACCTTGACAAGATTTTGAAGAAGTTCAAAATGGATCAGTCAAAGAAGGAGTTCTTGACTGTGGTGAAAGGTGTGAAGTTGAGTAAGACTCAAATCTCGACCACGGCAAAATAAATAGAATGGATGAAGGTTATCCCTATGCCTCGGCCATAGGTTCTATAAAGTATGCCAAGCTGTGTGCCTTGCCATGTGTCTGGCAAAAGAGGTACCAAAGTGATCCAGGAGTAGATCACTGGACAGCGGTCAAATTATCCTTAAGATGACTAAGGAAGAATTTCTCGGGAATAGAGATGATAAAGAGTTCGTCGTAAGGGGTTACGTCGATGCAAGCTTTAAACACTGATCCGAAAGACTATGAGTCTCAGACCGGATAAGTATAGTGGGGAATTTTTTTGGAGTAGCTCCAAACAGAGTGTGGTAGCAGCATCTACATAGAGATTTGCCAAGAACACACGGATCTGAATATTGCAGACCCGTTGACTAAAACCTCTCTCACAAGCAAAACATGATCAGCTTTAGAACTGATTAAGTGTTAATTACATGGAGATGTAATCTAGATTATTGACTCTAGTGCAAGTGGGAGACTGTTGGAAATATGCCCTAGAGGCAATAATAAATTAGTTATTATCATATTTCCCCGTTCATGATAATAGTTTATTATTCATGCTAGAATTGTATTGACCGGAAACTAAATACATGTGTGAATAGATAAACAAATACTGTGTCCCTAGTAAGCCTCTACTAGACTAGCTCGTTGATCAAAAGATGGTCAAGATTTCCTGACCATGGACATGAGTTGTCATTTGATAATGGGATCACATCATTAGGAGAATGATGTGATGGACTTGACCCAACCGTTAGCATAGCAAATGATCGTTCAGTTTATTGCTATTGTTTTCACTATGTCAAATACACGTTTCTCTGACCATGAGATCATGCAACTCCCGGATACCGTAGGAATACTTTGGGTGTATCAAACGTCACAACGTAACTGGATGATTATAAAGGTGCACTACAGGTATCTCCGAAAGTGTTTGTTGAGTTGGCATGGATCGAGATTGGAATTTGTCACTCCGACTATCGGAGAGGTATCTCTGGGCCCTCTCGGTAATACAGCATCACAGAAGCCTTGCAAGCTCCTCCGACGATGGAGAGATATTCTTTGGGCCCTCTCGGTGTTACGGTATCCATCATCGTCTGGCCAGACACATTGTGATTTGATCACAGGGATGCCGGAACACGGGAACGAGAAAAGAGAACAAAACCGGTAACGAGGTAAATGGCATAGTGGACAAGTTGTTGATCCACGGGGATGCCGATAAATCTCACCTCGGGTGTTTGTAACATATCGCGAAGCAACAGGAATAGCACACGACAACTGGAGGTTCACTCGAATATTTATTCGTGTGGGTATAGGGGTCAATATGGGTGTCCACGGCTCCGATGTTGATCATTGATCGGAAAGTGTTCCGGTCATGTCTATACTTCACCGAACCTATAGGGTCACACGCTTAAGGGTCATCTATCTGCTGAATACTAGACATGGAGTCTGAGAGAAAGTCACCGGAAAAGTTTCGGAACAACGGAAGAGTTTCGGAGAAAGAACACCGGAAGAGTTTTGGTAAAACCGAGAAGTTGTTTCGGAGTATACCATTAAGTCAAAATGGTTTCGGCACACGCCTAAAAATTCTTGGAGGGTGCCAGAATTGTTCTGGGAACTATGGGATTTTTCCGGAGAAAAAAACCGGAAATGTTCCGGAGCTGCCGGAACCGCTTTGGTTGCTTTTCGCTGATGAAAATCACTGATCCGGAATTGTTTCGGAATGCGTCCAAAATTATTTTAGGGGGTACTAAAAATGTTCTAGGCCCACATAAATATTTTCAAATTTAACGAACGCAGAAAAATGTCTTCATGAATAGTGAAAATCACTTTATGGGTTGGTTTCCAAATGGGTTATCCTTTTAGAAGAAAATCACTTTTGGTGAGAGAGAAAGGTTGTGAAAGGTGGTGGCCCCCCCCAAAGGGGGCAGCACCAAATTTCGTCCATGGTGGTGGGGGAGGGCCCCCTTGGGGTTTCCTTCCACCTCATGGTGGATATGTTCTACACACACCCTTATGTGGCATTTGGGTGAAAAGATCTTGAGCCTCTTTTGGTCTTTTCACCCCTTGCCTCTACCCCTTGCTCCTCCTATATATAGAGGTGGAGAGGGCTCTCCAAAATCAGAAATTCTCTCATACATAATGCCATGCAATGATCTGGCTTCTTCTCTGTTGGAAATATGCCCTAGAGGCAATAATAAATTAGTTATTATCATATTTCCCCGTTCATGATAATAGTTTATTATTCATGCTAGAATTGTATTGACCGGAAACTAAATACATGTGTGAATAGATAAACAAATACTGTGTCCCTAGTAAGCCTCTACTAGACTAGCTCGTTGATCAAAAGATGGTCAAGATTTCCTGACCATGGACATGAGTTGTCATTTGATAATGGGATCACATCATTAGGAGAATGATGTGATGGACTTGACCCAACCGTTAGCATAGCAAATGATCGTTCAGTTTATTGCTATTGCTTTCACTATGTCAAATACACGTTCCTCTGACCATGAGATCATGCAACTCCCGGATACCGTAGGAATACTTTGGGTGTATCAAACGTCACAACGTAACTGGGTGATTATAAAGGTGCACTACAGGTATCTCCGAAAGTGTTTGTTGAGTTGGCATGGATCGAGATTGGAATTTGTCACTCCGACTATCGGAGAGGTATCTCTGGGCCCTCTCGGTAATACAACATCACAGAAGCCTTGCAAGCACCGTGACTAAAGAGTTAGTTACAAGATGATGTATTACGGAACGAGTAAAGAGACTTGCCGGTAACGAGATTGAACTAGGTATTGGATACCGACGATCGAATCTCGGGCAAGTAACATACCGCCAGACAAAGGGAACAACGTATGTTGACATATGAGGTTCACCGATAAAGATCTTCGTGGAATATGTAGGAACCAATATGAGCATCCAGGTTCCGCTGTTGGTTATTGACCGGAGAGTCATCTCGGTCATGTCTACATCATTCCCGAACCCGTAGGGTCCGCACACTTAAGGTTCGATGACGATTTAGTATTATATGAGTTATGTGATTGGTGGCCGAAGTTTGTTCGGAGTCCCGGATGAGATCACGGACATGACGAGGAGTCTCGAAATGGTCGAGAGGTAAAGATTCATATATTGGAAGGCTATATTCGGACGTCGGAAAGGTTCCGAGTGATTCGGGTATTTTTCGGAGTACCGGGGAGTTACGGGAATTCACCGGGAGAAGTAATGGGCCTTATTGGGCCATACGGGAAAAGGAGAGGCAGGCCACGTGAGGAGGCTCGCGCCCCCCCTTTCCCAAACCGAATTGGACTAGGGGAGGGGGCGCAGCCCCCTCTTTCCTTTCCCTCTCCCTTCCCTCTTTCCTACTCCGTATGGGAGGTGGAATCCTACTAGGACTAAGGAGTCCTAGTAGGACTCCCCACACTTGGCGCACCCCTAGGGGGCCGGCCTCCTCCCTCTCATCCTTTATATACGGGGGCAAGGGGGCACCCCAAAGTACACAATTGTCCCATAGCCGTGTGCGGTGCCCTGATCTCCGTTTTCCACCTCGGTCATATTTTCGGAGAGCTTAGGCGAAGCCCTGCCGGAATCACTTCACCGTCACCGTCGCCACGCCGTCGTGCTGACGGAACTCATCTACTACCTCGACGTCTTGCTGGATCAAGAAGGCGAGGAACGTCACCGAGCTGCACGTGTGTAGAACTCGGAGGTGCCGTAAGTTCGGTACTTGATCGGTGGAGCTCGAAGGATTGTTCGACTACATCAACCGCGTTGTGAGACGCTTCCGCTAACGGTCTACGAGGGTACGTAGACACACTCTCCCCTCTCGTAGCGATACATCTCCATGGATAGATCTTGCGTGAGCGTAGGAAATTTTTTGAAATTCATGCTTCGTTCCCCAACATTCTCTCCCTCACACGAAATAGTTTCGTAGAGCCGAAAGGCTGTGTGGGTTCCGGTGGGAACTAGTTCTGGACGGCGAAGCCCTGCCGGATAGATGACACCGTATGTGTGCAATGCCGTACAGAGGTCGTAGGTTCGATCTTTTTTGCCCGAGGGGCTGTTTGGGAGTGCCTCCCGAAGGGCTGTCCGAGTGACCGTCCGAGTTTCTGTCAGTGCCTCCCGAAGGGCTGTCCGTGACACCGTCCGGGGAACTGTCCGACCGCCTCCCGAAGGGCTGTCCGTGGGACTGTCCGAGGGGCTGACGAGGGAGTACATCCTTGCGGTTGGGAGGTTGTAAATCCTAACTACGGGGATCTGCACCGACGATCTACATCGAGTCTACTTCCGCCGTGCTACGAGTCGGTAACGATCAGATCAAAAACCTTGTATGCATCTCCATAGTGATCCTGGGCGTGCTCGCAGTACCAATTTTTTTTGTTTTCTGTCGCGTTCCCCTACACGAGCGACGGCGACCTACCGTGCACTACTCTTCCCCACTACCGGCGGCGTCCGCGGACGTGCCGGCTTGTGGTCATGGCGGCGGGGGGCAGCCTCAACCATGCCCTCTCGCCGAACACCGCCTCGCGCGGCTCGTCGCACTCTTTGTAGGCGGCCGCCACCTCCGCCACCCGTTGGCGGTACCGTCAGCGGGCAAGGCGGATCTCGCGTACAGAGCGGTAGGACTCGAGCAGCGCCTCCTGCTCCGCCAGGTCTGCATCCGGCGCGCCCGCCCTGCCGGCGCCGAGCTGCTCCTCCGTTTGCAGGTGCTCCTGGAGGAGGTGGTGGTTGTAGGCGGCGTCGGCCTGCGCCTCCCGGAACTGCTCCTCCCGCTCCTCCCGCACCATGTCCATGTAATGGGCACGGGCCCCGCCGATGGTTATGGTGCAGTGCACCGGCGAGGGTGGCGCGGCGGAGGAGGAGGGTGGCGCCGGCTCTTCGCCGGCCGCGTCCTCCATTGAGACGTCGTCGTCCTCCGGCTGCCTGCCGGCCAGCCAGCGGCAGCAATGGCGGCCATCTCCTTCTTCTGGTCCGGCGTCAGCCCGTCCCAAAGAGCTTTGGCGGGGGAGAAATCCATGGTGGGAGTGGTGCGGAGAGGGATCAGAGGCGAATGACTGCGGCTCTGGCCGGGGGCAGTGGTTTATATAGTTATGGCGGGCGGCAGATGGACGGACGGGTGGCGCCGGAGGAGACGCCTCGGCAACCGTGTGCCATCAATGTGGACGGCAGACGAACGGCCGGCCGGCCGTCGTATCGTTTGAACGCGCAGCAGTCGCCTGCACCGGAAAGCGGCGAGGGTGGCGCTCTCTCGGCCGGCGCGCCGCTTCAATGCCGGCGCCAGTGAGCGGTCGCGTCCGCTCTGGCCGGGCATTAATGCGGGCACTGACGCTCTAGAGCGACGCTGACCGTTTCAGATGGGAAGCGCGCGGGAGGAAGGAAGGGGTTTGGTGGGCCAGGGCGGTCAGAAGCGGGCGTGATAGCGGTCCGGACTCCCGCAAAGCCCCTATGTTTGTCTCCGGTTTGCGGGAGAAACGAGTCCGGACCGCCCTGCGGACTGATACAAGGCCGCGTTGGATAGCTTCAGTGGTCCGAAGGTCCGGACGTATGTGGGGGGTTTGCGGGTCGTCGTGGGAGATGCCTAAGGGCATGGCTAATACATAGCCCCAGGGTGATGCCCCGCAGGCCATGTAGGATCGGATATAGGTTCGGATGGAGCAGCGGGATCCTCTGCAGGAGGCGGGTGCTTGGGAAGAAAAAGTGTGGTTCGATGCATAAAGCTGAAAAAGTTGAATTGAAGAGTAGGGATGCATGTGTAGTGGGAGTCTACTTTCTATTCTTTGATGATGCGCAGTAATAATAGCTTGCATTGGGAAGAAAAAAAAATCAATATAGATGTCTTAAACTACTATTTTTTCATTCTTACGGGGATCTGTATCCATATGCCATCACTATACATGCCGTAAGAAAGAAAACGTGCTCAAGTTGGCGAGAAAATATCCCCTTTGTCTGGGCGCGACGAAAAGCGCCGGCCTGGACGAGCGCGCGCGGTGGCCACACGTTCCCGCCGTCGCGCCGACCATCTTATGCGGGCGAGTCGCGCGTAGTATAAAACAGGACTCGGGGAAGCTGGAACGCGAGGCCAGAGAAAGGACACCACAGCGATCTATGGTCTGCTGCTGCTGGCTGCATCGGCGCGGCGGCAGGACTGATCGGCAGGCGACCGAGCCCGGCCGGCCACCGGAAGGAAAACAGGTGCGCCCCGTACGGCCATACGTATCCTCCTGCCTAACTTCGCTTCAAATCTGCACTGCAATGCGTTGTTCTCGCGATCGATCTCGTCACTCACTGCCTTGGCTCGCTCGTCTTCTTCATTCATCCCACCGGCGCTGCAATCGCTCCTGGCTTCGATCGATCAGATCTAGTACTAATAGTACATTTATGTTTTCTTTCCTCGATGTGATTTCCTTTTTTTTTTTCTGGATGTCATTTTCGACTCTTGCTAGTCGTTCGTTACCGAGCAGTGTGCAGAGAGCGACAGGCTCGGCGGTGCGGCGCTAGTGCCAGCCGTGCCGTACGGAGTTAGGGAACACCACAGAAACAGGCCTCGAGATGAATATTCAATTCCTAGCCTGGACTCATCTGTCTTGGTGAATACTAAATTTAAAAATAATATTATAATTTTTTGAAAAATCTGGTTTTTTGTCAACCAAGATACTCAAATGCGTGATGTCCGGGCAAAACTTCAAGGTGTTCGGACCTCTGAGGAGCTCGTTGCAAAAAAGACAAAATCTGGTTCCAACAATGCGTTTTTCAAACTTTCTCACAAGGCTGGAATTTTTTTCCGGGAGCAACTCACATGTTCAAACACTGCCAAATTTGGCACGAACATCTCGCACTCGAGCATCTTGCTTGTCAATTTTTTTGATTTTTTTTAACTATTTCTTTTGATTTTACCGTTGTTGGTAGCTTCTCTGACCAGAATATTCTCTCCCTCTACCTAAAAGGTGAAAATAAGTTGTGGGTTTTTCCAACAAAAACTCATAGAAATTAAAATTATCTGCTAGTCTATGCTGCTTATCTGCTGTCTGCTTATTGTTGGTGGTGCTTGTAAGTTGTTTGGGCAGCACTTTGTATCAGCTGTTTTCGTTTTCTCCGTCTTTTTTGTCTAGTAATTCTTGGTTGGTCTAGTCTTGGATGGTCTTGTTTTTTTAAAAAAAAATCTTGGCTGGTTGACGGCTTCCTATTTCAAAGTCTGACTCTTCTTGCCAACCGCAATCGCTAGTAAGGTAAATGTTAAGGCCAATCTTTGGGGTTTCGTCGGAGCTAAGCATTTGAGATATGTGATATACCGTGAGAGTAGTCTTGTTGTCCCCGATCGTTTATCAATCACTTTTATAACTTGTAGACTCTTCTTAATTGACGTGATGAGACAAAGCTTTTGCTTCATTTTTTTGTAAAAAAACTCTCTTTGTCGGCCAACACCACGGCATCTCAGCTTCAGCAGCACGCAACCAACAAACTTGTCTCTTGCAGAGTTGGTACCATTGAGCAGCTGCAATAGATAATTTGGTTTCTTTATTACTGGTTTTCTTGTCCGTCTATTTATTTTGTATGCGTTTTCTTCTAGTACGTACTTCTTTCTACCTAGCATAGTTAACAGTTTATGTGTGGAAAATGTTTTGATCATGCCTTTTCAGGGTTCTCGAGAGAAATAACATTTACAACTACTTTTTTTTTGCAGGGACATTTACATTTACTAGTACTTAGTTTATGTTACAGAAGATGTACACTGGTTTTTCGGATGTTGCGGAACCACCATGCTCGAACAATTTCATTGAAGGACATGATAAATTTCAATGTTCACCCGCAAAAAAATAAAGAAAATAAATGTGAAGCATAAGAAAGAGGTATTCAGAACACAAGAGTTATCTTTCTCAGTATGTCTTAGATTTGAGTTTGGACACATATAAAAAAGCCAAGCAAATGTCTTGTATTTAATTTATGCCGTGCGCAATACATCTCATGATAAAATAAATTTCGATAGGTGAAATTAGCTGATACCCATTTAGGACCGCACTGACCAACACATGGTGTATGTAGGTACCAAAGAACCGGAAGAACCTTGCAAGATTCCTTTGATCCTCCTTTTGATGGAAGAGACATGCAGACATACTGCATTTCCCCCAAAAAAGAAATGGAGAGAAAAAAAAAGGCACCCTGCTAATCACATGCCTATCCAGCTCCGCTAATACCGTACTCCCTTATTCGTACTACGATACTTGGTAATGGAGGCATAATTAAACAGTAATTTGGTTCTCCAGCTAGCAGTAAGACTGACACAACTAAATGGACACTTATCTGCAGAGTCTCATTCAGCTAAGGGTGTCTTAGTGGAGCTGAACCAATGCTGTGCTTTCTTTAAGCACTGTCGATCTTGAGGGTCTCGACGAACCTCCGGTATGCCTTGACGTTGGTCGGCACTCGGCAGGAAGTCGAGGAAGTCATGGAAGCTGCTCTCCCTGTACATCCTCGGGTGGCGCTCGTCGACGAGCTCCTCGGCGCACCCGACCTTCTCGTCCATCGCCGCGCCGTGGATGCTGGCGATGGAGATCCTCGCCTCGTCGGTGTTGAGGATGGCCCGGTGCAGGAGGGACCTAAGGCGCCCGTTGCTCAGCACCTCCAGGTGGTCGCCGAGGTGGACGTGGAGCGCCCCCGGGATGACCGGGACCGGCGTCCAGATGCCGCCGTCGTCGTGGTGCGTCACCTCGAGCCCCGGCGAGCTCTGCAGCAGGATGGTGATGAAGCCAATGTCGGAGTGAGGCGCCAGCCCGACCGTGTCGCCGGCCAGGGACGATCCCTGCGGGTAGTTGTTCAGGGCCATGAACTGCAGCCCTGCTCCGAGCTTCTCCTGCAGGTACATTGGCTCCAGACCCAGCCCCTGCACGATGGTCCCCGTGAGCTGCATTGACAGCCTCTGTATCTCGACGGCGTACGTCCCCATCTTCCTGCCGATCATCATTTGTTCTGTCATAAGCTGGGATGATTCATCGGTCGATCTTGTAAAGGTTGATGTTCAAGTACCTGTATGTTGCCGGTTGTGTTGGCCAGGAGTCGACCCAGTCGTCGAGGGGATTGGCGTAGTGCTTGAGGAAGGACCTGGCCTTGCTGATCCCGTCCCTGGAGCTCGTGTCGTACCGGACCGGGCTGCGGATGTCGTCGCAGGCGAACACCGCCTTGCGCTCGGCGGGCATGTCGAAGAACTCCGACGCGGCCTCTGTTGACACCCGATTTTGACACGGTGCAAAATACAGTAAAGGTGGACTCAAGCGGAGAAGTCTTCTATACGAGAAAATTCACATTGCCGGCATGAAAGGCTTGCCGGTGAAATCTTACCGCTCGAGCTGAAGGCTTGCCGGTTTGGCTTGTCCATTTTGAGTGCTTGCCGATTTCAGTGGAGGCCCAAACAGGGGTTGAAGATGACCCGGCAAGGAGACGATCCGGCAAGGAGATGACTCGGCGAGGAGAAGATCCGGCAAGGAGACGACCCGGCGAGGAGACGATCCGGCAAGGGGATGACCCGGCAGGAGATCCGGCAAGGAAACGGCCCGGCAAGGAGACAGCCCGGCAAGGAGGTGATCCGGCAAGGAGGCAGCCCGGCAAGGAGGCGATCCGGCAAGAAGATGACCCGGCAAGATATCCTGATGGTACTCCCGGGAAGGCGACGGCCCATCGAAGACCGAAGATCAAGATGGACGCGAGGAGACGTAAGCCAGCCCATCAAGACAGCCTCTGGAGCGGTACTACCGCCCTCCAGAGCGGTACTACCGCTTGAGCGGTACTACCGTGTTTTACTACCGCGCCTACCATCGCTTACGAAAATTCTTCTGGTATCCCGAGACCCTTACTCGGTAGTAGCGCGGTACTCGGAGCGGTAGTATCAGCCAGAGCGGTAGTACCGCCCTCCAGAGCGGAAGTACCGCTAAGCGGTAGTACCGTATTTTACTACCGCGATTACTACCGCTTACGAAAATTCTTCTGGTATCCCGAGACCCTTACTCGGTAGTAGCGCGGTACTTAGCTATACTCAGAGCGGTACTACCGCTTGTAGCGGTACTACCGCTTGACCAGAGCGGTACTACCGTTTACCGTCGCGCAGATTTGGGCAGGTTTTTGAGGAGTCCGAATTTGGCTAGTGTTTTTTGATACTTTGTAAGGAAAGATGAATCCATGACTTGTACGGGAAGTCCAACCCCCTCTTAAATAGAAGAGGTGATGGCCGATTGAAACAAGACACACAATCGAACAAATCAATATACTACTTTTTCATCTACGTTTTGTCTATCCCTCGTTATTGCTTCCTCGTTCTTCGTGTGGAGAGCTGCGAATCCCGAGGCCCTAGGGGCGAGCGAATCGACCTAGGGCAGCCCATTGCCGCCGTACTCCCTGACGGGGTCCCTCCCGGGAGTGTGGGGTTTCGGGTCTCAAAAGCGCCGGCCGGATTGTCTTGCGTATCGCGCTTCCGGCAGGCCTCCCTCGACGTGAGCTGCGGTGCATCACCCCCGGCGTCGAGGGTACGCGTGACGCGTTCGTGTGTCAACACACTTTTTGGCGACTCCGCTGGGGACCTTTGATCCATCATCATCATCCATCATGTCCAATCTTCCCAATCCCTCGGAAGTTGACGCCGATAACATCATCAAGCCCAATCTGGAGGAGTTATCGGCCGAGCATCGCCAAGCTTATGAGGAGTACAAGAAGGCGCGTGAAGAGAAGGAGTTGCAGGAGTTCCTTGGAAACTTCAAGAAGGACCGCCAAGGCAATATCACTCCGGTTGGAGAAATCAAGTTCCCTCCTCTTCAAGCCGATCAGGTTAAACCTTCTGTAAGTACTACCTTTTCTCCTGAGCAATTGGCTGAAATTGAGAGCCGTATTTCTGATAGCAATAATCTGATCTATCAAGCTTTCTTAGAATATAATAATGCTCAGAAGAATATGCCTAATATGCCTGCTAGTATGGGAAACCCTAATTCAGCTTTGCCTATCTCATCGGCGCCCCCCATGCCGATGAATTATTTTCCCACCCATACCAATCAAATTGTGGCTGCACCGCTTAATCCTTTCATGAATATGCAGAGTTCGGTGGCAACGCCGAACCAAACCTTACCGATAGGTGGAAACATTGCTATATCATCGCCGAACTATGGTTCGGCCAACATGCCACAATTTACACCCATAGTTGCTAACCCTAATCCTCCTATGCCATTGCCACAAGCTCCATCGTCTACTATGGACGATGCTTTAGCTAATTTTAGAGACGAGATGGTTAAAACGCTTCGAAAGAATTTTGGCGTTGAATTACCTAGGAATCGGATTTATCAAAAGCCGTATCCTGAGTACTTTGATGCAATTCCGTGCCCCCAAGGATATAAAATTCCAGATTTTGTTAAGTTCAATGGAGAGGGCACGAAAACCACATGGGAGCATGTTAGCCAATACCTAGCACAATTGGGTGAAGCAGGCTCGATAAATGAATTGAAAGTGCGTTTATTTCCTTTGTCATTAACTGGTACTGCATTTTCATGGTTTTCTTCTTTGCCGCATGGATCTATTCGTGTTTGGTCACAACTAGAGCAAAAATTTCATGATCATTTTTATAGCGGCGACAATGAACTTAAGTTGTCACATCTTACATCGGTTAAGCAGAAGCATGATGAATCGGCCTCCGATTACGTCAAGAGATTTAGAGAGACAAAAAACCGGTGCTATAGTTTAGTGATAACCGAGAGAGACTTGGCAGATCTTGTGCTTAATGGTTTGAGAACTCAAATTAGAGAAAAGCCAGAAGGTTATGATTTTATAACTATCAACCAAGTCTTACAGAGGGCTTTGGCTCATGAAAGCCGAAGCAAGGACCTCAAAGAAGTGCATAAATATAAAACTGATCGTCCAAAGATGAATATGGTTGAATATGATAGTGATCATTCGGACGACGAGGGTGATATTTATGCTGCTGAATTTGTTTGGCCCTCGAAGGCCAAATCTTTTACTTGTCATGATTTAAAGCCGATTCATAAGAATCGTGATGATGAGATGAAGTTTACTTTTAACATTGCTAAATGTGATAGAATATTTGATGCTTTGCTACAAGCTAAGATTATTAGAATATCTCATACTTTACCGCCGTTTGAAGAGCTGAAACAGCGTGCTTATTGCAAGTATCATAATTGTTTTTCTCATGCTACTAATGATTGCAATGTTTTCCGACGACAGATACAATCGGCCATTAATGACGGACGATTGAACTTTTCTGAAATGCAAGTGGATAAGCAGCCCTTCCCAATGAATACTCTGGATTTGGAGGGGAAAAAGTTACTCATTCGGTCGGAGGTGGCCGAATCCGCTAATAAAACTAATGTTGTCATTGGTGAGCCCAGGAAAAACAGAGATGGCGACAAGATCTTGGGAAGGCAAGTGGTGCTTGACAAGCAACCCGATGGTGGAGAGATAATCAAGATCACCGTCAAGAATCCTACACTTGGGGGGCAACCACAGGAGCAACAAGACACTCGTGTTAAGTTTGTCAAGCCCAAGAGTCCGGAAGTTGGCAAGTGGAAGCTGAATGAAGCCAAAGTGCAGCGCAAGAGAGCCAAGCCAACTTTTGATATGTTGCTGTCCAAGTATGCTAATCAAGCGGCCGGTTCTAGCTCTAATCGGCCATCAAATTTGAAGCGCCCAAGATCACCTCCGAGGCGAGAGTTGCAGTATCACACAAGGCCATATGGGTCATGGGCGCCAGGACCGTGGATGGCGCCACCTCCCTATGCACCATACTACATGGGAGGATTCAATGGAGGATGGGGGCAGCCCCCAATGGCTCCTTATGCTTTTCATCTAGGATGGGCAGAGCCAAGGAGGCCTACGCGTGAAAGGCTTTCTTATCCCACACGAGGCCGTTTGAACAATGGTGTCAATCGGCCAATGCAGAATAATCAAGAAGGGATCAACAAGCAAGTGTGGCGTGCCAAATCACCAAGCACAGCGGTCGAGTCTGGAAAGGGCAAAGGAAAAGTTGATGCCGACTCACTCATCTTGGGCACTGAGACATTCACCATACAACAGCCGACTGTGCGGAACAACCCTACTGAGCCGATACTTGCTATCGCGCCAAAGCACTCGGCTAATGATCATGAAGCTAGCACAAGCAAGGCCAAGTTCAAAGATCCAAAGTATATGCGACCTAAGTGGTGTCCTCCAGGGCTGACAAAAACACAAAAGAGAAAACTACAAAGGATGAGAAGTCATGAGATGGCTGAACAGGAGGCCGAAAAGCAAAGGGATAACTGGTTCAATGACATTCGGCCCATGGTACCTACAAAACAAGTATGGGTGCCTAAGCAAATACAAAGTGTGGTAGTCTCTATATCTGTCACATCAGTGCCTGTACCACCAAAGGAGGACAATGCCACTGTTATTACATCGTCCGCGGCGCCTATTGATTCCGCTTCGCTCGAACAAATTTCAGAACCAATGGACACGCTCGAGGAGAAGGAAGATATGGTGGATTGTGAGCCTACACCGGTGCATGAAGGTATGGATATCAACATGGTGTTTTACTTACACACTGAGTTTCGTGCTATAGATGAAGAAGGGGAGGTGGCTCAGCTGGATTTTGGCCCTAAGAATGCAATATTTGAGAAGCCAAAAGAACCAGTGACACACTTGAAACCGTTGTACCTCAGGGGCCATATCAATGGATCACCAATTACTCGAATGCTTGTTGATGGTGGTGCTGTGGTGAATCTCATGCCCTATTCAGTCTTCAAGAAATTGGGTTTGCCTGACGAAGGATTGATGAAAACCAATATGATGCTCAATGGATTTGAAGGCAAAGAGAAAACCGAAGCTAAAGGTGTGATTTACGTGGAGCTTACGGTTGGAAGCAAAACTGTGGCTACTGCATTCTTTGTCGCCGAGGTGCAAGGTAACTACAACGTCATTCTAGGCCGTGATTGGGTTCATGCAAACCAATGTGTGCCATCCACTATGCACCAATTTTTAATTCAATGGGTTGATGATGAAGTGGAGATCGTTCATGCGGATAATTCGGCTTGCGTTGCTTTAGCCGATACACCGGTGGATTGGCAACACCCCAATGCTGCTTGCTTGACGGGAAGGGACTTATCAGAGTTTGACTTTCTCAGCGCCACCAAGAGTGGTTTTGTACCCGTTTCTTTAAAGCCGGTTGGTGGAAATCGGCTCCAAGGTATGACGTATTTAAATGGATCCTAACTCTGAGTGGTTACAAAAGCGGCTTGCAGAATATCGGTCCAAAGGGAACGATATGTATGAGTCTATAGAGGAGTTAGGTGATATGGATAAACTTGGACAAGGTTTTACATCGGCCGATCCATTAGAAGAAGTAGATATTGGAGATAGCTCAATTCCTAGGCCGACATATGTAAACAAAAATTTGAAAGCCGATTGTAAAGTCAAGTTAATCGAGCTATTGAAAGAATATATTTGTTGCTTTGCATGGGAATATCATGAGATGCCAGGTTTAAGCCGAGAGCTAGTGGAGCATCGGTTACCTATAAAAGCCGGTTTTAGACCGTATAAACAATCGGCTAGGAAGTTCAATCCAAAAATATATGACCGGATCAAGGAAGAGATCGGTCGTTTGCTTAAAGCTAATTTTATTAGACCTTGCAGGTACGCCGAGTGGATTTCTAATATTGTGCCAGTGGAAAAGAAAGGCTCCGGCAAGTTGAGGGTGTGCATTGATTTCAGAGATTTGAATAGAGCTACGCCCAAAGATGAGTATCCTATGCCTATAGCCGACATGCTTATTAATGATGCTTCTGGACATAAGGTTATTAGCTTTCTTGATGGCAATGCGGGGTACAACCAAATTTTCATGGCCGAAGAGGACATGTCCAAAACGGCTTTTCGGTGCCCCGGTTTCCTTGGATTATTTGAGTGGACAGTGATGACCTTTGGATTGAAGAATGCCGGCGCCACATATCAAAGGGCTATGAATTTGATCTTTCATGATTTACTCGGTGTTATACTTGAAGTCTATATTGATGATATTGTTGTCAAATCGGATGTTTTTGAATCTCACTTAGCCGATTTGCGTTTAGCTTTTGAGAGGATGAAGAAATATGGGCTGAAGATGAATCCTTTGAAGTGTGCGTTTGGCGTGTCGGCTGGTAAGTTTTTGGGTTTCATTATTCATGAAGATGGCATAGAGATTGATCCCAAAAAGATAGAAGCTATACAAAAAGTGGAGGCTCCAACATGCAAGAGAGATATGCAAAAATTCCTTGGCAAGGTCAATTATTTGAGGAGGTTCATAGCTAATTTGTCAGGGAAGGTTGATGCATTTACTCATATCCTTCGGTTGAAGAATGATGTTGATTTTACTTGGGGGGCAAAACAGCAAGAAGCATTTGATATGATTAAGAATTGTTTGTGCACTCCTCCGGTGATGAAGGCGCCCAAGCATAGAGAGCCCTTTAGACTTTACATTGCAGCCGAGGAAGGCGTTATTGGAGCTGTTTTGACTCAAGAAACCGAAGGAAAAGAGCATGCTATCACTTATTTGAGCCGACGCTTATTGGATGCCGAGACAAGGTATACATTTATTGAAAAATTATGCCTATGCTTGTACTATGCTTGCACAAAATTGAGACATTATCTAGTACCAAGTGCTTGCATAGTAGCTTGTCAAACCGATGTCATTAAATACATGTTGCATAGACCAATTCTTAGTGGTAGAATTGGTAAATGGGCTTATGCTTTAATTGAGTATGATTTGGCTTATGAGTCTCTAAAATCCATGAAAGGCCAAATTGTTGCTAATTTTATCGTTGAGCATCGGATTAATGACAAGCAAGATATTGATATAAACCTTGTCTCGTTAGTACCATGGAGATTATATTTTGATGGTTCAGTTTGTAGCAACGGCCAAGGTGTTGGTATTGCTTATATATCTCCTCATGGTGCTGTTTTTGAAGCCTCATGCCGCTTAGAATATTTTTGCACAAATAATCAAGCCGAATATGAAGCATTGTTATTCGGCTTAGAGATGTTGCTTGCTATAGGTGCTACACATATTGAGGCTTTTGGTGATTCGTTATTAGTAGTACAACAAGTATCCAAAGTTTTTCAATGTTTAGACGAATCACTTAATGTTTATCTTGATAAATGTCTAGATATAATTTCTACTTTGGATCATTTTAGCATTGCTCATATATCTAGACATGATAATTGGAGAGCAAACGAGTTGGCACAACAAGCATCCGGCTATCATGTCGATCATGGCATGTTTCATATCTCTCTAAAGCCGATGTCTTGTCTTGCTAACATAGGAGAGACCGAACCAGAGCCCACTGATTCGGTCACTGACAATAAATCTAGTGCAGATGAAAATCATGACTGGAGGAAGCCCATTATTGATTACTTGTGCAATCTGAGTGGAAGGGTGGACAGGGCTGTTCGGCGCATGGCTTTCAAATATACAATGAGAGACGATGGTCTTTATCGCCGAACGGTTGAAGATGTTCTCTTGAAGTGTTTGGACGAAGACCAAGCGAGAATTGCTATGGGAGAGGTTCATGAAGGAATTTGCGGCACTCATCAGTCGGCCCCCAAGATGAAGTGGTTATTACGACGTGCTGGATTTTATTGGCCGACGATGATCAACGATTGCTTCAGGTATTATAAAGGATGTGAAGCTTGTCAAAAGTTTGGTGATATTCAGTTGGCTCCCGCTGCTATGTTACATCCTATTATCAAGCCGTGGCCTTTTAGAGGTTGGGGATTAGACTTTATTGGAGAAATTCATCCTTCCTCTTCAAAGGGGCATCGGTTCGTGTTGGTGGCGACTGATTATTTTACTAAATGGTCTGAAGCAGTACCTCTCAAGAATATGACACATACAGAGGTAATTCAATTCATAAATGAGCACATTATTCATAGATTCGGTATTCCGCAAACATTAACTACGGATCAAGGTTCATCTTTCATGTCACATCAAGTTAGAGAATTTGCCGAATCATATAAGATAAAGTTGCTCAATTCCTCCCCGTATTATGCTCAAGCCAATGGACAAGCTGAGTCTAGCAATAAAATTTTGATCAAGCTCATCAAGAAGAAGATTGAAGATAATCCAAGGAGATGGCATGAATTATTGTCCGAGGCTTCGTGGGCGCATAGAATCTCAAGGCATGGTGCGACGAAGGTAACTCCATATGAGCTCGTATATGGTCAAGAGGCCGTTTTACCGGTGGAAGTTAATTTGAATGCTTTGAGAATAGCCAAACAAAATGATTTATCGGCAGTGGACTTTTATAACTTGATGATGGATAATATTGACGAGGTTGCCGATAAGCATTTGGCTGCATTAAAGGCCATAGAGAGAGACACGTTGAGGGTAGCAAGAGCCTACAATAAGAAGGTCAAGTTGAAGAATTTTCAGATTGGTGATCTTGTGTGGAAGGTGATTCTACCGATTGGTTCAAAGGACAGAAAATTCGGGAAGTGGTCTCCAAGTTGGGAAGGTCCTTTCAAGATTGCAAGAATAGTTCCCGGAAATTCATATTTGGTGGAATCCATGCAAGGAACATTGCTACCTCGAGCTCTCAATGGCAAATATTTGAAGAAGTACCACCCAAGTGTGTGGCAAGAAGCCTAAATAGGCAATGGCTGATATATGATTATCGCCCTAAGCATATATTAATGGCCGATGGAGTGTTGACATCGTCCTTAGAAAAAGCCTAATGCAAATTATTTTTCGGCATGCAAGATTTGCCGAAAAACAGGGGGGCATGTGTTGACACCCGATTTTGGCACGGTGCAAAATACAGTAAAGGTGGACTCAAGCGGAGAAGTCTTCTATACGAGAAAATTCACATTGCCGGCATGAAAGGCTTGCCGGTGAAATCTTACCGCTCGAGCTGAAGGCTTGCCGGTTTGGCTTGTCGATTTTGAGTGCTTGCCGATTTCAGTGGAGGCCCAAACAGGGATTGAAGATGACCCGTCAAGGAGACGATCCGGCAAGGAGATGACTCGGCGAGGAGAAGATCCGGCAAGGAGACGACCCGGCGAGGAGACGATCCGGCAAGGGGATGACCCGGCAGGAGATCCGGCAAGGAAACGGCCCGGCAAGGAGACAGCCTGGCAAGGAGGTGATCCGGCAAGGAGGCAGCCCGGCAAGGAGGCGATCCGGCAAGAAGATGACCCGGCAAGGCGACCCGGCAAGATATCCTGATGGTACTCCCGGGAAGGCGACGGCCCATCGAAGACCGAAGATCAAGATGGACGCGAGGAGACGTAAGCCAGCCCATCAAGACAGCCTCTGGAGCGGTACTACTGCCCTCCAGAGCGGTACTACCGCTTGAGCGGTACTACCGTGTTTTACTACCGCGCCTACCACCGCTTACGAAAATTCTTCTGGTATCCCGAGACCCTTACTCGGTAGTAGCGCGGTACTCGGAGCGGTAGTATCAGCCAGAGCGGTAGTACCGCCCTCCAGAGCGGAAGTACCGCTAAGCGGTAGTACCGTATTTTACTACCGCGATTACTACCGCTTACGAAAATTCTTCTGCTATCCCGAGACCCTTACTCGGTAGTAGTGCGGTACTCAGCTATACTCAGAGCGGTACTACCGCTTGTAGCGGTACTACCGCTTGACCAGAGCGGTACTACCGTTTACCGTCGCGCAGATTCGGGCAGGTTTTTGAGGAGTCCGAATTTGGCTAGTGTTTTTTGATACTTTGTAAGGAAAGATGAATCCATGACTTGTACGGGAAGTCCAACCCCCTCTTAAATAGAAGAGGTGATGGCCGATTGAAACAAGACACACAATCGAACAAATCAATATACTACTTTTTCATCTACGTTTTGTCTATCCCTCGTTATTGCTTCCTCGTTCTTCGTCGTTCTTCGTGTGGAGAGCTGCGAATCCCGAGGCCCTAGGGGCGAGCGAATCGACCTAGGGCAGCCCATTGCCGCCGTACTCCCTGACGGGGTCCCTCCCGGGAGTGTGGGGTTTCGGGTCTCAAAAGCGCCGGCCGGATTGTCTTGCGTATCGCGCTTCCGGCAGGCCTCCCTCGACGTGAGCTGCGGTGCATCACCCCCGGCGTCAAGGGTACGCGTGACGCGTTCGTGTGTCAACAGCCTCGAGGGCGCCGTCCATGGCGGACTTGCTGACGCCGTGGTTTGTCACCTTCAGGTTCGTTCAGGCAGGCAGCACAATGGTACGTAGGTACGTGTCAGCACTGGCATCTCGGTATATATATGGTACTATGTCGCTTGTTTTGGATACAGTTAACTTAGTGCCAGGTCACTATCAGTATAAAAATGGGTGCGTCCACGTCAGCACGTGTAACTTATAACCCTACCCCTTTTTTTAACTGACCGTGCAGCGGAGGTGTCGTTCGCTTGAGTGCATGTGATAGCTGGGGGAGCAGAGGATGCAGAGTGGAAGGGGGGCAGAGCTACGAACGGCACGAACCTGGAAGCACCCCCGGTCGCGGCACGCCCGGGCGATGTCCTGGACGACGAGCGCCCGCGCGGCGGGGTCCTTGTCGCCGAGCCGGCCAATGTTGATCACCGGCGCCGCCGCCGCCGCTCGCTGCTGGTGGTGGTTGTGGTGGCTCGCCATGCTCCTCGCCAAGAGGCACCCAGAGACGGCAGCAGGCATGGCGCGTCCAACAAACAGAACGGATATCGTTCCTTCTTGCCGGCCCTTCCTTTTCTTCTAAGATGCTTCCGGTGCGTGCATTCCATCTGGATTCCGAGCGCTAGTGGGATTTATAGGGCAGAATCTCGGCGAGCAGAGGATGAAGAAGTAGGAAGCAATCAGCGATCAGCAGCACACAAGAGGGCATGGGAGGGAGGTAGCCGCGCTGCGCTGCGCGCGATGGATGCCACTGGGCACGTAGATCTTTTGATTGCCAGCCCAAAACCGCTTGGATTTCTTTTCTCCCTCGCCGGACGACGCGCGGTTCCGGTCCAGGAGCAGCCGCCCAGTTGCGCATGTACTACGTAGGAGTACGTACGCCGAGATGTATCTGCGTCCAGGTGATGGTCGCCGGGTTCCTTTCTGGGGGCCGTGGTTTGGGTGTGGGTTTCAGTGTGTGCGAGTGACCAAGTAGGCTCGCGATTCCGTTTTGCTCGCCCAAGTTGGCGCCTTCTTGCTTGGATAATGCTTGTTTTCTCGCGCCGGGTGTGGGGAGGAACTCAACTAGCGGCAGGGTGTGACAAGAGGGAGGGAGAGACTATCCGCGCACGAGGGATTTCCCGTTTTGGCGGTGCTGCGAGCTGACGAAGCAGCGATTTTTGTTTTGAGGAACATAATATGCACAAAGTAAAAGAC
Source organism: Elymus sibiricus (assembly GCA_039707655.1). Lineage (NCBI taxonomy): Eukaryota > Viridiplantae > Streptophyta > Magnoliopsida > Poales > Poaceae > Elymus > Elymus sibiricus. The sequence continues at coordinate 471,803,685 of CM077666.1, forward strand.
ATCTATATGGCTGATAGAAAAATTGTTATCAACAAGGGGGACTTGGTCAGGTTGTGGGATGATGCTTGGGGGTCGGAGAGACCTTTCAAATCCTTTTTCCCTGAACTATTTGATATTTGTCAGAATACCAAATGCACTTTGTCTGATTTTATCTCGAATGGCTTCGAGCTGCCATTTAGAAGAAGACTTTTTGGGAACCTTAATTTACAATAGCAGGAGATTGTCCAATGCGCTCGCTCTTTCAGTCCTACTGATCGCCCTGATTCTATATCCTGGTCTCTTTCCAGCAAAGGAACGTTTACCACCAAATCAGTGTATAGATGGTTGAAACGAGATCTTGCTGGGCCAAATTTTAAATTTGTGTGGAAAGCTCCTATTCCACTTAAAATTAAGATCTTTATGTGGCAGCTGTTCCAGGATGCTGTTCCATCTCGTGCTAACCTTCGTAAAAGAAACTGGGGGGGGGGGGGGGGGGGGGCAACCCTTTGTGCTCCTTCTGCTCGGAGATTGAAACTGCTAATCATCTGTTCTTTGGCTGTTCGTTTGCTCGCGTGGTATGGGGGGTGCTGGCATGGCGATGGGGGCAGTGAACTGTCCCAGGTTTCTTTGGCAATGTTGGTCTTGGCTCTATTGTTTCCTTCCGGGAGGCAAAAAATACTATATGATGATTATGGCTGCTATTTGCTGGGGAATTTGGTGCACTCGAAATAAAGTTACTTTCGAAAATCATAAGGTCCGATCTCCGTTGGAGGCTGTGTTTACTGCTTGTGCACTTATGAACTACTGGGCAGGACTCTTGAAGATGGAAGAGAGGGCGACATTTCAAGCTGGGATCCAGAAGGTGATGCAGGCGGCTACGTCCCTAGCCAACCGGTCCAGACTGCGAATTGCAAGCGGAAGCGAGTGAATGTTGCTATCTGTTAGAGATCGTCGTCAGTCCATCTTCATATATCATCGGTGGCTTCTGTTTTTTACTCTTGCCTGTTGGTTTGGTTCCATGTACCCACTGAGGTCTGATGCCTGCTGGGTGTGTGGTGGTTCTTTTGATCGTTGGTAGCTTATCTTGGCTAGACTTTTTGGGTTGGGCTAGTAGTAGTGCTATCAGGTTTTCGCCCCGTGGTGGATGTCCGTTTTGCATCTACAGCGGGTTTCCTGATAGTGCGCCAACTCGCTTTACCCCTTTCTGTCTCATGTAGCTGGTGTTCCTTTTGCTTGGGTGTTTGTTTTTCTGGTTTAAAGACTGAACTTCGGTTCTGGAACTGTAATATTTCCGTTATGTCAAAGTAATGGAAAGGGGTGATAGCCCGGTTGGAATAATATGCACAGCCTCCAGAGTTTGTTATTACAATAAAAAAGCATGTACTTATAAGATGCATCGATCCACTACTTGTGCTAGAGACTAGCACAAGCTGACGGTTTTTATCCTGTTTTTCGTTAATTAACCGGACAACTCTCTCATTCTTAATTAATGGACGAGCCAAATTTGCCTCTGTTTCAAATAATAAAGACTTTGTTAGAGGGATATATAGTTATCTAGTGGGAAAACCCGGGCGAAAAAAGAAAACAAAAGGCATGACTGGTCAAAAAACAACGAACCGACAAAAGCATCAACACACCAACGAAGAGCCGCCGAGAAATATATCCCCTGCATCGTGTCCACCTCACACCCTTTGCCGAGCAATGCAGATCCGGTGTGACCCTCCTGAAGATGCCCATGAGGGACCCCAAAAGGCTCACGGAAGACGCCACGACAGAAGCACGACACCAGAGAGGGGCGAGAGAAGCAAAAACCGCTATGGGCAAGCGAGATTGTGGCACCCCAACTTTGTTGGCGATGAGGGCGAACCTCTAGAACCATGCATAATCATCCATAAAGGTGTACACTCAAAGATGATAATACTTGAGGCCGCAATGCAGATCCAGTGTGACCCACCTATAGATGTGCATGAGAGACCCCAAAAGGCGCACAGAAGACGCCACGACAGATAACTATATGTTGGAAATATGCCCTAGAGGCAATAATAAATTAGTTATTATCATATTTCCCCGTTCATGATAATAGTTTATTATTCATGCTAGAATTGTATTGACCGGAAACTAAATACATGTGTGGATAATAGACAAATACTATGTCCCTAGTATGGCTCTACTAGACTAGCTCGTTGATCAAAAGATGGTCAAGGTTTCCTGACCATGGACATGAGTTGTCATTTGATAACGGGATCACATCATTAGGAGAATGATGTGATGGACATGACCCAACCGTTAGCATAGCAAATGATCGTTCAGTTTATTGCTATTGCTTTCACTATGTCAAATACACGTTCCTCTGACCATGAGATCATGCAACTCCCGGATACCGTAGGAATACTTTGAGTGTATCAAACGTCACAACGTTACTGGGTGATTATAAATGTGCACTACAGGTATCTCCGAAAGTGTTTGTTGAGTTGGCATGGATCGAGATTGAGATTTGTCACTCCGACTATCGGAGAGGTATCTCTGGAACCTCTCGGTAATACAACATCACAGAAGCCTTGCAAGCACCGTGACTAAAGAATTAGTTGCAAGATGATGTATTACAGAACGAGTAAAGAGACTTGCCGGTAACGAGATTGAACTAGGTATTGGATACCGACGATCGAATCTCGGGCAAGTAACATACCGCCGGACAAAGGGAACAACGTATGTTGACATATGAGGTTCACCGATAAAGATCTTCGTGGAATATGTAGGAACCAATATGAGCATCCAGGTTCCGCTGTTGGTTATTGACCGGAGAGTCGTCTCGGTCATGTCTACATCATTCCCGAACCCGTAGGGTCCGCACAATTAAGGTTCGATGACGATTTAGTATTATATGAGTTATGTGATTGGTGGCCGAAGTTTGTTCGGAGTCCCGGATGAGATCACGGACATGACGAGGAGTCTCGAAATGGTCGAGAGGTAAAGATTCATATATTGGAAGGCTATATTCGGACGTCGGAAAGGTTCCGAGTGATTCAGATATTTTTCGGAGTACCGGGGAGTTACGGGAATTCACCGGGAGATGTAATGAGCCTTATTGGGCCATACGGGAAAAGGAGAGGCAGGCCACGTGAGGAGGCGCGCGCCCCCCCTTGCCCAAACCGAATTGGACTAGGGGAGGGGGCGCAGCCCCCTCTTTCCTTTCCCTCTCCCTTCCCCCTTTCCTACTCCGTATGGGAGGTGGAATCCTACTAGGACTAAGGAGTCCTAGTAGGACTCCCCACACTTGGCGCACCCCTAGGGGGCCGGCCTCCTCCCTCCCTCCTTTATATACGGAGGAGGGGCACCCCTTGGAGACACACAATTGTCCCATAGCCGTGTGCGGTGCCCCGATCTCCGTTTTCCACCTCGGTCATATTTTCGGAGAGCTTAGGCGAAGCCCTGCCAGAATCACTTCACCGTCACCGTCGCCACGCCGTCGTGCTGACGGAACTCATCTACTACCTCGACGTCTTGCTGGATCAAGAAGGCGAGGAACGTCACCGAGCTGCACGTGTGTAGAAATCGGAGGTGCCATACGTTCGGTACTCGATCGGTGGAACTCGAAGGATTGTTCGACTACATCAACCGCGTTGTGAGAAGCTTCCGCTAACGGTCTACGAGGGTACGTAGACACACTCTCCCCTCTCGTAGCGATGCATCTCCATGGATAGATCTTGCGTGAGCGTAGGAAATTTTTTGAAATTCATGCTCCGTTCCCCAACACTATATATGTCGCAAAAACCGCTATGGGCAAGCAAGATTGTGGCGCCCCAACTTTGTTGGCAATGAGGGCGAACCTCTAGAACCATGCACTATCTTCCATAAAGGTGTACACTCAAAGACGATAACACTTGAGGCCGCAACGCAGATTCAGTGTGCCCACCTATAGATGCGCATGAGAGACCCCAAAAGGCGCATCGAAGATGCCACGACAGAAGTGCCACACCACCGAGGGGAAGAGAAGGAAAACCCGCTATGGGACCAGCAGGATTGTGACGCTCGAACTTTGGTGGCGATAGGGGTGAATCTCTAAAACCATGCACTATCATCCACAAACTTGTCCACTCAATGACGATAACACTTGAGGCCAGATCGAGAGGGGCCCGAACCCAAACCGAGAACGTAAACAGAATTCGACTCACTCTCGTGCCACCTCCAACACCCACCTAACTTTCATGCCTTATCTACAGCCGCCCCCCTCATATCCTCCCTATATGTCCAGGAGGACAGTCCGACCACTGCCCCGGACATGAGAGAGAAGGAAAAAGATGACCCCCCCCCCCCACTTTGTCCCCATATGTCCGAGCTTTCCGTAAATCCTCATACCCCAGCCCACATATGTGGAGGATATGAGGGCTCACAGACGCGCCCAGTTAGTCCGTCACGTAGGATGCGGCCCACCCCGAACCACCTTTTTTCTCTTTCTTTATTCTTTCGCTTCTCTCTCTCTCTCTCTCTCTCTCTCTCCATCCCTACCAATCATATGCATGTGACCGAACAATTTGGGGGCAAAGTGAGGGACATGGATGCATGCATACACAAATGAGGGCTTAAAACGGACACGCCCGGACACTAACCGGATGCGCTCGCAGACGTTTGAGGAGCCAAATCTGAGGAGACCGCTTGTAGATGCCCTTATAAGTAGCTCACGACACCGCAAGACTCGGTGTCCCCGTACCCGAAGGTACACTGGTTAATTTTTTTGCCAATATACCCTTCAAATTTTCCGAAAAAATTTGCATAGACACCCTTCAAATTAGTCTTTGCCCCCCCCCCCCCTAGAGTTTGTTTGTTTGTGCCCCCCCCCCCCCACCTCCTTTTCATGGATCCTGGCTCCGTTCGTGGCCACCGCATAAATTTATGGGGCTTCCTCCCCAACATCCATGCCAGACCAACTTCATAGAGGAATGGACTGAGCCGTCGATATCCCTATTGGAGGATCAGCCGAGCCGTGGCCTAGTCCAAGCTTTCGATGATCACCTAGGACTATCAATTAACGTAGGAAAGCTAGCACCCTAAGTTAAGAGGCATCGCAGATGTATTTTCTTCGGGTGAAATTTTAGGATATAGCCTTATGGCCTTATCACGGGAGGTCGACATCCATGCGTCATTACCTTGTTGAAGGTGTTGGTTCGAAGTTCTGCTTCGAGGTGATAGCCCTTGGGCTCTGGTTGAACCAGCCAATATCGGCGTGTGAACGACGATTCCACACGCTGATTCCTTCTTAAAGGTGTTGTCTTGAAGCATTGCGCCCTTTGTGTGCTAATATGGCATCGTAGGTTTGATGGTACGATTATATTTGGAGTTGCCGAGGCATGTTCTATGTGGATGACCTAAAATATACTCTCTCTTTGTAAGCCAGTTTATCAATTAATAATCCCAAATGATAGGTGCCACACGTGTGGCACGAAGCACTCCGGTCTTGACGTTTTTATACATCTAAGGTTGCCATCCGAAAAGAAAAAACAAACCAAAAAAAAAACTGAAACTTGCCATTCAAAAAGAAGTTGCCATGCTTGACAAGTAAAGTTGTCATCCTCGCGTCACTAAACTTGTCATAAAAAACTTGTCATAAATACTCGCAGGAGTCGGCAGGGGCAACCGGGCAAGGCTTTGGGAGTTGAGAGCAGGCGACTATTCGAACATGTTATGCCATGATTCAGGACTCCCATGAGCACGATCAGCCAGCCGTTACTCTCGCCTAGGAATTGAAAAGCGACACGGCCAGCCAGCGAGCAGGTGAAATGTGTTGCCGGATGCATCCCCTCTTGTTGGCTTTGAGCTGGTTCACCAGCCCAACCCAAGTGCTCATCTTCCCTTTCCCTTCGCCCCCAGTCTTTGGGACACAGCACGGCCGGGCCGATGGACGAACCTTACCTGCCGCTGCTGGGCAGGAGGGCCTCACCTCACCTCACCCGCGCGTGGATTCCGGACTTTCGATGCCGGATCGCGCCAAAATTCATCTTTTCCGGCCTCTCCACTCCGGTCGGCAGATGCACCCACCGCATCGTATCAGCACTGTACTAGTCTACCAGTACTACTACAGTGCCGTTGCTGTCAGCCACTCGTCAGTAGGAGTATTTTTCTTTCTGATCCGGACGTTTTTGTTCGTGTATGTGTATAGTCATAGATAGAAGAACACTGCCAAAGCAGTATTTCATATATGTATGTATACTACAGTGTTCATGTAGTGGAAAACAGTGCCATATCGCTTGAGTTTAAATTGCCACTTGCAGTATTATTAGCCTCCATGATTGAGATGAGACTTGTAATCGACCCCACAGGCCACAAAATAGCATGGCAGCAGTGGAAATCGCGGAATACACACTCCACTTATCGAGACCGATCAGTGTGGCTTCCTTGTCAGTTACCAAAAGAGCGCTAGCTAGCTATAAGGGCATCTCTAGCAGATCATCAATCCTATAATTCCAAATCGTATCCCTTATTTCGTAAAAGAAAAAAAACTATTTTTCGGGGTTTCTTCATCTAGCAGATTTCCCAGACCGACTGGACCCTACAGGGAAGCCTCTCTTCATCTTCATCTTCTTCTTCCTTCTTCTTTCTTCTTTCACGCGGCCAATGACAATTGCTCGACACTAGATGATGTCCATAAGATAGTTAGGGCCTAGGATAGATGATCCGAACGCTGGACAGACGGACGCTGCTGGGCAGGAGGGCCTCGCCTCAACCGCGCCAAAATACCTCTTTTCCGGCCATGACCGCCGCCTCTCCGGTCGGCAGATGCAAGCAACCCATCGTATCTGCACTAGTGTACTGCGCTGCTGCTACTATTATATACTGTAGTACTATTGTTGTGAGCCACTAGTTATTTTCCTTCAGGATTCAGCAGATCCGGACGGTCTTGTGCCGCGGATATATAGTACAGTACTCTTTTTTTGACGCAAAACTTAAGATCTTTATTGCATAAACGAAATTCGGTTACGATCGGCCAAGAGGCTGCTTACAAGGAAGGAAGGACTTTCATCCATCCAACAATCAGACACCACTATTGTAGTATTACCTCCGTTCGGAAATAAGTGGTGTCACTTATTTCCGAACAGAGGGAGTAGCATGTTTAGCACAAAATCCGTAGGACCATTGGTGTCCCTTGAAGCATGTTGAACCGAAAAGAAGCGAAGTTTGAAGCTCTTTCCCTGATTTCAAAGAACAATGCCAAAGCAGTAATCCCATATTGTATGGGCCATATACGTACTATTGTACTGTTCAAGTGGCGACAACGGTGCCATATCGTTCAAGTTTAACTAAGTTGCCACTGGGAGTATTATTAGCTCTCCATGATCAAGATGAGAATCGGGTCCTCTTGCGGTCGGCCCATGCTTGACCACAAAATAGCATTATCAGCAGTGGAAATTGCGGAATACGTACTACGTACTCGATCAGCCAGTCACTTGTCAGCTGCCAAAAGGTCATAGCAGAAACTCGGGGGACAAGGCTGGCCACAAACACCACTCAGAATAAGCATATAAAACCATGTAAACTACACGATTTAAACAAGTGAACGAATGCGCAAGTTTCCGGTTTCAGCGTGCCGCAAGCTGACAAAGGAGCCCTTTTTGGCGATGCGCGTCCGTTACTTTCTTTGTGCTGTGATGCGGCAGAGAAGTCTTCGCTCTAATCATCCATCACTCCCTTGCGCGGTAGAAGTTCTTTAATTCCGATGTCAGTTGGTATCAGGTTCTTTAGATTGATTCAAAGGTTCAATGGCAACGACTACAGCTTCCTTCTTAGGGGCACGTGCACGAAGACTTCACGATTGTTGCCGACAATATTAGGATATGAATCTGCCACCTGCGGCAGGAGGGCCTCACCTGCATGATCCAGCCTTTCACCGCCGAAACGTGCCAAATTTCTACTTTTCCGGCCATGACCCGCCGCCGTGCCGCCGAATCCACGTAACCGAGGCATGCAAGTCGGCCGGCAGGCGTGCTACTGCTATGGTGTCACCGAACACGTTGTTTTTTTTTTTTTCCTTTTATTTCAGAAGAACTGAGATATTATTGCGAGCCACTAGTTGCTCTCTTCCGGGCTTTGCGAAGGCTCAGTGAACTCTGCTGATTTGGAAGGTTCTGTGTCGTACGTGCACCCTAAGAAGCAGAAACACTGTTGGTTCATATTCTAGTGCAGTGTTCAAGTGGTGCAAACGGTGCCATATGGGTATGGCCTATGTGTAATTCATTAAGCTACCACACACTGGTCAAGATGAGGATCGTCCTCTTGTGATGATGTGATCGACCCATACATATCACAGGAATATAAGCAGTATTCACATTACCAATTATGAGGTTCCGCGCATGCCGAATGCACGAAATAATCTAGACAAGCACACAGGTACCAGACAAGTTCTTACGCAAAGGGTGGACAGCGACTGCTGTTTGCTGAAACAGATAACCTTCAACCTTTCCGCCGTATCCGGGAAATAATCAACCGAAGAAACAGCACCTCTTTACTTCAGTTTCCTCGATAGCACCATCACATTGAAGTTTACCGAATTGGGAATCCTCTGCATCATCGCCTTGATGACATTCACGGCATCCTGGTAGAACACAAAGAACGGCGATTATTGTATTTGTAAGCAGGGGAGATATAGTTGCAGCTGCGAATGGGCAGTTAGATAACCGCCAGTAAAAGGTAGTGCCAGCCAGCGGCGGCGGCAGCGGCACTGATATATAGAGGTTGCTGAAATTGTGCGACTTGTAGAGATGTAGGCTGTCCTTTGCTGCTACTGTTATCAAGCCAAGGCGCTTTGCTGCCTATTATGATCTCTTTTCAAGTCTTCCTGTAGGCTGTTTTGGTGGGAGCTGCGTCTCCAGGCTGCGTGGTGTGCTACACTGGAGGAACTGTTTGCTTTCTTTTGGTAGATGTGTTTCTTCTGTGGTTCCACAGCGGGTTGTGGCTGCGATTGAATAAGTGTGGTCAGACTGGATACCGTGTTATCAATTTCATTCTAATGAGATTGGGGGCCTGGAGCTCCTGGAATAAAAAGAAAATTAAGGCAGCGACAATGGCACTGGCATACTATGATTGTAAAAAAATGCACCGTGTCAACAAAACGTAACACTGTATAGCGCCCGTGAAACTAGCTTATATCCCGTGTTGTCAGCATATGTTAAACTGCAGGGCATCAACACTACACGAATGATTTTTCAGTTGAACTTTCACTTCACATCTGCCAGCTTCAATTATTCACAGGCCATCAGCAGTTACTGCTGATCGTTAGATATTCATTTGAGTCATTGAGTGTCAAATAAGTAACAGGTCAGTAACCAAAACGTCAAGACTAATGCCATGAAAAGCACGACTCTTTTCGCACCAGTAAATGAATCTGCTAGTCTACCTTCGTACCTGTTCTATTTAAGGCCCTAACGGCTCTAGAGGTCATGTAGGGGGATACAGAACAACTGTGTCTAGATTCTAGAATGTACAAGTCATCAAACAAATTGACAAGTTTGTACGGCCACAGACACCACCATCACTCATCCTACATGTTGGTACCTCAATCTTTTAAATGGCCACTATTCAGATGTTTGCTTTCTATTTATTCTAGGCCTTTACAGTTTACCATGACATATAGGATGGTCCAGTGATATAACTTGAACAAGATAAGTGTGATGGTAGCTAGGTTGTCCAAGCCTGTACAAGCAAATATAACACTGGCCTTTTTGACAATACCTGCAGTAAACTTTCAGGAGATGAGGGACCATGCTTTATTGGTCCACCCTTCATTCCATCAAGCTCGTAAAGTGTCCCTACAGATATATGCCACTCATTACTATCCTATGAAAAACAATCAAAACTGAGTATTACATCGAGACCAGCAAAAAGACTTACCATTGAGAGCTGTGAAACAAACATAATGCTCTTCTACAATATCACCGATCTGGCAAACGAGGGCCAGGTATGAAGTTAAACGTTTTCAACGAAAATAGGAGAAGAAAGTTAACAAATATTTATATGCTCGCATTTTTTCCTTATGAATTTTCACTACACAAAAAAAGATAGCTGTAAGAGATTATAAATCAATCTGAAAGACGTCCTGTGGTAGTCTGTTAGATACAGTACTAATTAATAATCATACTGGCTTTTCAAAAAAAAATACCACACTGGTTACTACAACAAATTTATTTCTTTGCATTTGAACTGAAAGAAACATAATGAAGACACTTCACTATATGAGCTAAAACAACAATTTCAAGTTCCATGGTTATTTATTTATTCCCCACACATCAATCTATTGGCTACTGTAATGATCATTTAGGTCTCTGAGACAGAATCCCAGTTCACATAAGCCAAAAATAATAATCAGCACCTCTGTGTCACCAGCACTGGCAGCCAATGAGTGAGCTCTTGCCATGCAATCGTCCTTCTCCAACACTCTGGCACACTAAATGTATGACATAAGATAAAAAGGATAACAGAAAACCATTTGAGAGTGATCAAGGTAAGGATGAATGGCTTGAATCAAGAGATAAGAACCTCATACGGGTCCATGCTGGTGCTGGCTGTTGATTTGAAAAACAGGTCCAAGCCTGAATTTTCCACTACAAAAGACAACATAAGTTCGTTTAACGAAAACAGAGAGGCAACAGCACAGAATGGAATCTTTTTACATGATTTACATACTGCAAATTCTATTAACCTACATGGAATCAATGCCCCCCTAGTTACTTGTGCAACAGACGGAATGGCATCACAACAGAAGCACAAAAGCACAGAGCTTACTTACATAGACTGATTTCTGAACATGCATTTCCAACAGCATGAAGTAAAGCGATAGTTCCACAACCATTTCCTAACGAGTCGATCTGTTTTATGAAATACACCTCATCCAAACTTTCCTGTTGCAAAAGGAATATGTTGAAGTCAAATGTGTTACGGTGGACAGATCAGCTACAATTGCAACTCATACTGATATATGGAAAAGGAATAGTCATGCGATCTACAAGAAACAGAAATTGCCCACCTTGTCTTCAGTAGCTAAGACTTGTTCTGGAGGAGAAGTTGAATCCTGCATCGGGCTAAAGGAATAAGTACTGAATCTCTGAAAGTACTAATCTATAGGATATATCGAAACAAAATAGGACTGCCTACACACATTTTCCCATAAATAATCAACATTTGCATATGAAGCTCAATAGTAACATGACTCCCTCTCCAACAATAGACAGTACTAGCATTGAAGTGAGTCGAGCGCACAGCGACCAAGCGAGAATAATAGAATTTCTGGACCGTGTGGTGTATGTACCTCGGGCGGATCGGGGAAGCAGAAGACGACGGCGAGCACGGGCTGGGGTACCATGGCCAGCGCGTCAGCGTCTAGCCCGTACACGTCGTGGAACTCCGCCTCGCCCCGCGGGACACCCAGCGACCACATGAACTGCGCCCCCCGCGGCGAGGAGTTCGGTCAGATAGGTCACAGTAGCGATAGATGATAGGAGCAGCAGGCAGCGGCGGACGCTAACCTGGTTGAAGACTTCGGGGCTGGACTCCAGCGGGGGCCACCTCTCGCCGGAGAAGGCAGAGGCGGAGGAGGTCGGCGCTGCCATGGGGATTTCGCCGGAGGTGGAGGGGAGCGGCAACTTTTTTTTTTTTTTGAGGGGAGCGGCAGCTTTTTTTTTTTTTTTTTTTTTTGGAGCAGTGAGGGGAGCGGCAGCTGGTGCTCCTCCAACCGCCCATGTGTGACGAACCGGCCCAATATGCTCACAACAACGATCCCGGCCCAGCTGCCCAATGCCCATTAATCTTTTTTTTAGCTGCCATGCCCATTAATCTGATGTGGTCAGAAGGCCCGTGGGTAGTAATACTCCCTCCTTCCCTCAAAAAATAAAATAAAAAAAATAATACTCCCTCCTTCCAGACGCTCAAATGGATGTTTGAGCGTCAACTTATTCTGGATGGATGTTGTAGTAGTATGAGTGTATGACACAGATTTTAAATTCAAAATCGAACAGCTTGGTTCACAAGCAAAATGAACGATTCGGTGTTAATAGTGAGAATGTGGTTGAAGTCTTTGTAGGGCTCTCCCCTTCTTGTTTGTGAGCGTAGGGAGGGTCCCAATTTTGGAAGTCGGTTCAATCGATCAAGCATGAGATTTGACAAAGGCTTTCAGTTTTCATAGGAGATGAGACCCTCTTCTGCAAGCATCCTTGGATGGGCGGATCTCCTCTCCGCACTGAGTTCCTAGACTTGTTCACTATCTGCACGTACCCGGCGTTGTTCGTGTCCTCGCCCGCCCACAATGGGAATTGGAATGTCTCATTCCAATGCACATTTGACCCAAGAAAACCGTAGCTTGGACTGGCCTTCGGGCGGCCCTTTCCGTCGATGCATCTGGATAATCTAGATGCCATATCTTGGCGCTTGACCCCTTCGCGGTTCTTCTCGGTTGGCTCGGTGTACCATGCCTTACGCCGGCGTTCGTCTCTCGGGTGGACCACTCCTCTTCGGAAAGCGCCTATGACTATGGCAGACGCAATGACTATGGCAGCACACTACCTTGCCCCGCATCACAACCTTTGATCGACCGGCCACTTACTGGCCTTTTCTCTTCTTTTTTAGTAGGCATGTTTGTGTTGTTGCCGTAGCAAACTTATGTTTTTCTCTTCCTGCACTTGAACTTATTGCCTGGACTTGGTGATTTGTTTATCTATAACACGGGGCGAAAGCCTGTTTCGAGAGAATGCGACAAAAATATAAATTAGATGCAAACAATAATAATTTGAATAGCCCTAAACTGTACTAGTGTATTACAGGATGATGAGGATACTGGTAGAAATTTGAATTTATTTTATGAGCTTTTGAACAAATGTCAAGTTTGACTGTTAACTTTCACAAAAGTGAGTTTTTCCTCTTCGGACAAGCTACTGGAAAAGCTTATCTATACCAAGAAATCTTTACTTGTGAGTTAGGATCTGTTCCCCTAAAGTATGTGGGCAGTGGCGGACCCAGGAATTGAAGTTAGCTAGGGCGAACATTTAATGTCTAATTTTTTTTCGCTACAAATGCAACTCTATTCAACCAAAACTCATAGCATTCAACAACAAAAGAACAAAAAGGCTCTTAAAAACTAGTACACTGCTAACATGGACTCTTGTCGCTTGAAATGCTCACTTATGCCACAATATGATCCCATAATTCCAATTTCCAAACGAGACCTACAAAATTATGAATGCATTAGCACAAGTGTGATGAGAGTTGTATATTTTGATATGGTCATCTGATGGTAACTGGGTGGTAGTATTACCTTTAAGATGTAATTGCATAATGAAAACGGGGTTGTGGAGGTAGATGACCACGACGGCTCTTCAAGGCATGAAAATGAATCATAATCTGTTTATCACTAATTTTAGCAAATATCTCGCGCTCAACAAAGCAAACCATCAAATCATTAAGCCAATCATCACCCATCTTGTTTCGAAGATCTGTCTTTATAATATTCATGGCTGAGATAACCCTCTCAACTGATGCAGTTGCCACCGGTAATGTCATTGCAAGTCTGATGAGCCGATAAACCAATGGAAATACCAGATGTTGTCTACTTTGAACCAACTTGAGAGCAAGAGAACACAAACTATCGCAAGCCAAGAATTCAGTACTTCTTTTCATCACATCAATATATATGTTGAGTTGATCAGTCAACAGATAGCGCTCTTGTGAAGAGAAATCAATAGAGTAAATATTTGCAAGCTCAACTAGCTTATCATGATCAAAGTTGCTAAATGAGTCTCTAGGATCAAGGCAAGCAATGCACTTCAACAAGCGTGTAGAAGTTTCACTAAATCGATTATTCATCTCAACTATGTTTCTATTGAATTAGTTACCTTGTAATGATGGAGACAAGTAACCATTTTGCATGATCTTCTTGGGTAACCCCTTGCTGAAATGTTATCATCCATATTGGGCACTATTATATTTCTTGCAACACAAAAGTTAGTAGTAGATATCAAGAGAGGCTCCCATCCATCATCTCTCAACTTTTGTAATAGACTTTTCACTGACACAATCATATTCATAGCACAGACTATATTCTGATCTTTTTGTTGCAATGCTTGTGACAAATCATTGGTTAAACCAAGCACTCGAAGCATCAAATGCAAGATAAGAACAAATTCAAAAGTTTCCATGTTTATCATAAAGCCAGAAGCCAAACCTCTATCATCTGCATCTGCTCCATCAAGAGAAATACCATGTAGCACTTCAACCACGGAATCCCACATTTGATAGATCCGGATTAGAGTCTTGTGGTGTGACCCCCATCGTGTATCACCGGGTCTTGCTAAACTTGTCTCTTGATGCTGGCCTTTTCCTGACAAAATCTCCCCATGCTCTAACTGTACAACCAGGTTGTCATGATGCTTCTGCAACAATGCATCTTTCCTTTTACACGAGGCACTTACCTACAAGAAAAGAGCAAGTGCGGTTAGAATTTTATAATGGCGAGATATATACTAATTGGATTTGCAAATAGCCATAAGCTATAAGAACTAAGAAGCACTAACCATGTTGACAATCTTATTTGTATGGCCACAGAAATCACTAACAGCTAGAACTCCCTTGACAACAGCAACAACCACCAATTGAAGTTGGTGGGCAAAACAATGCACATAAAAAGCATACGGGTTGACATCTAGCACCAATTTCTTTAAACCATTAAGTTCTCCACGCATATTTGACATTAAGCACCCATCATATCCTTGTCCTCTCAATCTAGACATGGATAAATTATGTTTAACAAACATTGCATCCAAAGATCTTTTCAAAGAAGCGGATGTAGTATCAAGAACATGTTCAACACCAAGCAATCTTTCCAAAGACTCCCCTTTTTGGTTCGTGAACCTGGAAGCAACAAAATATAAAATTAGAACAAGCATGTGAGGCTAGAGTAGTTACATTCAGAATTAGAACAATCATGAAAAATAACTAACCTCACAATCACAACCATTAGCTCTCTAACCGATACATCACGAGACTCATCAACAAGTAGAGAGAAATTACTATCACCAAGCTCATTCATTATCACTTTTGTAGTCACTTCGGCACATGCTTGTACTATTTGTTTTTGGATTATATGGCAAGTCAATTGATGATTGCCAGGAGCATTTTTATGGACCACATCGGCTACATCTTTGCATCTTTCCGCATACCAATCCAACATCTCACGGAAATTACCCTTGTTCATGGAAGTGGTAGTCTCATCATGCCCACGAAAAGCTAGACCTTGAGAGACAAGAAACCTTACCACACCTACAACAGCCCTCAAACGCTCTTCATATTCAATATGTGATTTCTCAACATGAGAAGTGATTGCATATGACACACTTTGCTTTTGGTTTTTGAAATCTTCACACCGTCTTCTAGCATTGTTGTGAGCGTTGTTTGGTCCACCTACATGAGCATTGAATATTTCCACTGCCTTCTTCCAATTTTTGAACCCTTTCTTAGCGAAGACATCATGGCCAAACTTGTCACCAATACTTGGAGGCTTGAAAAGAAAACAATGGAAACAATAGGAAGATTTTGTCACTTTACTATACTCTAGCCAGTCATAATCTTTATAGCATGCTTCTTTGAAGTTCCGCCAATCTTTCCCAAAACGAGTACGAGGAAAATCATGACCATACAAATGCCCCACACCTTTCGACAAATATG
Source organism: Elymus sibiricus (assembly GCA_039707655.1). Lineage (NCBI taxonomy): Eukaryota > Viridiplantae > Streptophyta > Magnoliopsida > Poales > Poaceae > Elymus > Elymus sibiricus. Next base: position 471,819,360 of record CM077666.1, read on the forward strand.
CCCTTCTGTGACGCCCCTGCTCAACCGTGCACTAATCATACACGCAAATGCACACGATCGAGATCAGAGACTCACGGGAAGATATCACAACACAACTCTAAACACAAATAAAAGTCATACAAGCTTTATATTACAAGCCAGGGGCCTCGAGGGCTCGAATACATAAGCTCGAGAACAAGTGTTAGCGGAACAAACACAATATCTGAGCACAGACATAAAAGGTAAACAAGTTTGCCTTAAGAAGGCTAGCATAACAGCGACACTGATCGAAACGGCGCAGGCCTCCTGCCTGGGAGCCTCCGAAACTACTCTTGGTCATCGGTCTCCACGTAGTAGTAGGCTCCACCGGAAGTGTAGTAACAGTCGTCGGCGGTAGCAGCTGACTCCTGGGCTCCCTCATCTGGTCGCAGTAAACGGGTATGGGGGAAAAGAGGGAGCAAAACAACCGTGAGTACTCATCCAAAGTACTCGCAAGACTGACATCAGAACTATACTAAGTATGCATCGGTATCAAAGGAATGGGGCTATATCTTTATACTAAATTGCAGAAATGCCAGAATAGGGGGGGGGGAAGACCTAGCCTATCGAAGACTAGCATCTTCAGCATCTTGCAGCATTAGAAGAGTGTAGATTAGTAGCATAACATAAAGTAACAAGCATGTAGAAGCAAAGCCCAGAGATCCTTCCTTGACTCCCTGCGAGAAAACAATCCCGGAGCTTACAGTTAATTAACATGTATCCAGTTCAAGTTGTAGTAGATCGGGATACAACACTGAGCGTCCTGTTACCGTGGACACGGCTATTCGAATAGATAACTTCCCTGCAGGGGTGCACTACTGTTACCCAACACGCTTGATTAACTCTGGCCGGACACACTTTTATCGGGTCATGCCCGGCCTCAGCTGATCGACACGACGTAGTCCTACCTAGGCTCAACAGAGAGGTCCCCGCCGGTCTACATCCTAAGCGCTCCGGGGTCTTGGGCCCATCGCCCTTTGCACTCCGGGTCGTTGTGTCGCGGATCGAAGTCCAAGCACCACCTCAGTCCTGGATGGCACTTGCCCCAACCAACTCACAATGCTGAACTGGACGTCTGACAGAGCTTTCGGCTAATACATACGGCGCCGAGGGCCCCATTAAACCATTATCCCGCGTGGTGGTAGTGCGTATAGGCCAGTGGCCAACTCAGATCAAATACCCAAATCCGTTAATGAATTATTAGGAGCTCGCGGTGACGATCAGTACTCCTGTCGCCCCGTCTCGAGGAAGTGCAACAAGGGTCAGGCCCATCCCTCTCTAGGGCGGTCTATGCCTGCCCGGCCGCGCCTCGTAATTATCTCGCGAGTACCCTCCAGGTCAACCCGACTTCACATTTCCCGCGGGTACCCCTCGGGGTCGACCAGCCTGCAACAAAGGTCTGAGATAAAAGTCATGGTAACCGTGTGTCCAAGACATCAAAGGGAACCCGAGGAATCACCCTCGATGGATTCCTACTCGATGTAATCCATTAAGGAGAACCAGGAGGAATCACCCTCGATGGTTCACACTTGAGGGGTTGCACGACCGAGTCATCATTGGGAAGGGGAGAGCGAGGAATCACCCTCTGCAATCACCACCGATGTGCTATACTACAGAGATATCATCAGGAGTGCAGTACGAGGTATCATCCCCGGCACTCGATGGTAGCCCTGCAGAGCCGTACAACTAAGGGGGTGTGCGGTGATGTGACGGTCTCTGCACATCGATCACAAAGATCGAGGCACTGGTAACAAAGCGGGGCAACAGGGACAAAGGTGAGGGTTCACTGGTGGATCACTAACGAACCTATTCTAAGCAGTTTAGGATGACAGGTAAAGTAACAATAGCAGGTTACAAAAAGCAGGCTATGCATAAGAATAGGAGCAAGCGATTACAGTAGCATAATCTAATGCAAGCATGAGGGAGAAGGAATAGGTGATATAGGAATGATCAAGGGGGTTTTGCTTGCCTGGAAGCTATGCTGAAAGGGGCTAGTCGTCAGGGGCGTAGTCGTACTCGGCAGCAACGTCGGTCTCGGGGTCTACCGGAGAGAAGAGGGGGAAGAAACAATAAATAAAAAGCAGACAAATGCAACACAGATGCATGGCATGGTAGCACGGTATTCGAGGGGTGACCTAATGCAGTACTACGCAAGTTAGTCGGAGAGGGAAACATCTGGAGGTGTTTTACCAGCTCCGGGCAATTATCGGATAGATGAATCAGAGGGAAAAGTTCCATGTTCATCATGTTAGAGGGGTGTGGCAGGTATGTGGGTGGCATATTCGGATTCATCATATTTTTCTGATCATTTTTCATATATAAATTATTTTCATCGGAGTTACGGTTTATTTTATATGATTTTTCAAAGTTTTATTGAATTTCTGGAATTATTTTATTTATTAAATCCAAATTATCCAAAACAGTGTATTGTGATGACAGCATGACGTCCGCCTTGCGTCAGCGGTCAAACCCAGCTGACCAGAGTCAAACCTGACTAGTGGGTCCCACTGGTCAGTGACTGTTTAACTAAACAGGGGTTAGATTTATCTAATTAAGTTAATTAACAGGTGGGACCCGGTAGTCAGTGACTATTTAGTTAATTAATTTAATTAACGAAATAATTAGCATTTTATTTATTAATAAAATGTTTAAATTAGGCGGGGCCCACATGACAGTGACACGGGGCCGCCCAGTCAGCGAGTTGACCCAGTCAACCCTGACAGCGGGACCCACTGGGCCCACAGTCAGTGTCACCAGGTCAGCGGACGGCGCCGGAGACGCACCAGCGAGCTCTCCCGCAGCGGCCGAACTCCGGCGAGCTCGGAAAAGCACTGCGGTGGGTCATTTCGCGCGCGGCCGGGCTCTCTGGAACGGGCACTTCGAGCTGCGCCCGTTGGTGGTGGTCTCGGCAGCTGAGGTGGCCGGAATCGGGTGCGGCGACGACGGCGGGCGGCGGCAGCTACGGGTGGTGCTCGGGCTCGTGGCTACAGCGTGCGGGTGAGCAAAGAAAACGGCCAGGGGTGATCTACGCGTTGCGGCGAACTCAACGGGCACTGGCATGGGGCCAAATGGTCGCCGGAAGCTCGCCGGTGACGAGCTCGTGCGGCAGCGGGCTCGGGCACGACGGAGACGGCAGCTACGGGTCGAAAACGACGGTGAGAAGAGAGGGGGAACGGGGAGAAGCTCACAGCGGTCCCGCAGGTGTGAAAAGGTGAGCTCGGGGAGGCTGGTCGGCGGCGACTCGGGTGCCCGTAAGTTGAAGACGACGACGCCGGCGACGTTGCGGCGGCTCCGAGCTCCAACGAGTCGGGGCAGGGGGCGTTGTCAAGGCCGGGGAAGATGCTGGACACGGCGGGGCGGTGAGAGGGAGACGGTGGCCGCGAGGTTTACGACGGGGAGGCCATGGCGGTGCTCGGGTGAGGGTGGAGAGAGCTAGGAAGAGGGGGATATGGCGTTAGGGTTTGTCCCAGGGGTCGCGGGCGTCCTTATCTAGTGCGGGGCACCGCTGGATGATCGACAGCGGCCGCATCCGCGCGTGGACGGCTGCGCACGCGCGTCGCCAGCGCCATGGCTTCTGGCCAGCGGGAGGAAGGAGAAGGCCTAGCCGGGCCGGGCCGATTTGCACTGTAGGACTTAAGCCCGTAGGCACAGTAGTACTCTTCCACTTTTCCTTTTCTTTTCTGCTTTTATTCCTTTTCTCTCTTTGCAAAAATGTTTGGCCACCATTGCAATTTTGTAAAATATGAGACTTGTGCAATTAAATACTATGCAATATTTATCACTGCCAGAAAAAGGTTTGGAGGTAAATTGATTTCATTTGAATTTTGGATTAAATAAAAGGGATTAAACACTGTTGTTTTGGTACTGTTTTAGTATGTTAGAGTCATTTAAATAATTCATTTAATGTTGATTTTATTTTTATAATTACTTTGGAAATATTTACAATATTATGAACTATTTAGTTCCTGGATTTGATCAACTTTTAAATTCACTTTAAATTTGAATTCTCAATTTGAATTGGAATTTGAAATGAGATATGATTCAAATGATGATCAAGCATTGTTAATCATGGTGACTTGGCATGATTAAGAGGTGATCACTGTAGCTTAATACATGGGGATGTTACAATTCTCCTCCTCTAAAAGAAATTCTCGTCCCGAGAATTCATGAGGTAGAAGGGAAAAGGTCAGGGTATTCATACCAAGGAGGCTTGGTATGGGCCCGCGGGAGAATTTCCCATTAACGGATTGTGCAACGGTTCACATCTAATGTCATGCGTGAATGCAAAGGATTTTAGCATAAAATGAATGCGATGCTCCCGAATCAATTAAAATAAGAGGTGGTACTGAGTGAACAAGGATAATACCATTCACAGTAGCAAGCTGGTCTTGAGCTTCATTCAGATCAACATGGTAAGCTTAACCACGACCATAAGAAGGTCTGGCATTATTGTTGCGGGGTTGGTTGTTACTACGGCCAGCAGAGGGAAGTGCAAGCTGATTCTGGTTCTGAGGGCATTCCCTGGAACGGTGACCTGGACGGCCACACTTGAAGCAGAGCCCATCACTGGGACGGGGAGCAGGAGCTCGAAGTAGTGGAGCAAGAGGTCTTGGCTGCCTCGGCGGTGGAGGAGGTGCTGCTGGATGGTACCTGCTGTGAGGAATCCAGATACGGCGCTTCTGCGATGACGAGCCTGAAGATGAGCCAGCGTCATGGTGGCGCTTGACGGCATTCTTGTGTTCCTTCTGAGCTGTCTCAACCTGGATAGCCTTGTTCACCAGTGTGGCAAAGTCGGTGAAGTCATGAACAGCAAGTGCAAGCTTGAGGTCTGGGTGGAGTCCATCACGGAACTTTTCCTGTCTGCGGGCATCAGTAGCAATGTCTTCCTCAGCATAGCGAGATAATTCAAGGAATTCCCGCTGATAAGCTTCGATAGTCTTATTGCCCTGAGTGAGGTTGCGAAACTCTCTTTTCTTCCGGTCCATAATTCCCTGAGGAATGTAACGGGCACGGAAAGCAGTCTGAAACTCGATCCAGGTAATGACTGTCCCAGCAGGTAGTGAACGCCTGTGGGTGTCCCACCATTGAGCAGCGGGACCCTTCAAGAAGTAGGACGCGAAGGTGACAAGGTTGGCAGGGGCAACATTGGCAGATTCCATCTCGAAGGCGATGTCACGAAGCCAGTCATCAGCATCAAGTGGTTGTTTAGAGTTGCGGAAAATAGTAGGGCTAAGACGCACAAACTCCTGCAGAGTTATTGGGGCAGGTTGTTGATTCTGAGCATTCTGGTTCTGGTTTGGGAACTGAGCCATGATTCCAACCATAAACTGGCGGTTTAGCTCGAATTGCTGCATCATAGCTGCCATATAGTCTGGCGGGGGTGGATCGTTGGCAGCACGACCACGACCACCTGGTCTAACCATCCTACTAAAGATTTAACAGGGGGTAGTTTAGTAAAAACAACTGCAAGTGTTTAGAGACAAGCATGATGTAACACGACAACGAACAAGTAGTGCAATAGATTCATAACAGTAGTCAATTAAGACATACAGATCCATACACAAAGTCGGTTACATGTGGACATGATAAGTTCGGAAATTCAAACAGCTAGACATACTAGGCGGCGCGCATGCACGTGATAGGGAATACAACAACGGGACATAGCAAAGGCTACATCAACGTCGGGGAATACCACTGAAACCAGGTAACTGCAGGTGCTGACGATGAGTGTCCACGACAGAAAGGTCCTGTGCTCCGTGATTACTCTGATGCAGAACCCGATCTCGAGCTGGGAGGAGAGGTCCACGTGTGGGTGTGCGACCTCCAATAGCAGGCCAATCGATACCTGCAAGCATTTGAGTCCTGCACGGGTAAAGAATGTACTCTGGATGTATCCCTGCCCGAACAGTTGGTAGCAACTGTGTCATAGCCTCGTAGAGACGTGCGCGAGTAGCAAACAACTCGATGGCAAGAGCCTGGGCAGTGCAATCCAGAGCCTGAGTGCACTGAATCAAAACCTGCGGGTCGTATCGACGTCGCTCGTAAGGGGCACAAACAGCTGGGTAGTATCCGGTATCATCTCCAGCAGCGGCATATGGAATGTATCTGAACTCGGAGTCATCCAAGCGACTTGTTGGGGAACGGAGCATGAATTTCAAAAAATTTCCTACGCTCACGCAAGATCTATCCATGGAGATGCATCGCTACGAGAGGGGAGAGTGTGTCTACGTACCCTCGTAGACCGTTAGCGGAAGCGTCTCACAACGCGGTTGATGTAGTCGAACAATCCTTCGAGCTCCACCGATCGAGTACCGAACGTACGGCACCTCCGAGTTCTACACACGTGCAGCTCGGTGACGATCCTCGCCTTCTTGATCCAGCAAGACGTCGAGGAAGTAGATGAGTTCCGTCAGCACGACGGCGTGGCGACGGTGACGGTGAAGTGATTCCGGCAGGGCTTCGCCTAAGCTCTCCGAAAATATGACCGAGGTGGAAAACGGAGATCGGGGCACTGCACACGGCTATGGGACAATTGTGTGTCTCCAAGGGGTGCCCCTCCTCCGTATATAAAGGAGGGAGGGAGGAGGCCGGCCCCTTAGGGGTGCGCCAAGTGTGGGGAGTCCTACTAGGACTCCTTAGTCCTAGTAGGATTCCACCTCCCATACGGAGTAGGAAAGGGGGAAGGGAGAGGGAAAGGAAAGAGGGGGCTGCGCCCCCTCCCCTAGTCCAATTCGGTTTGGGCAAGGGGGGGCGCGCGCCTCCTCACGTGGCCTGCCTCTCCTTTTCCCGTATGGCCCAAAAAGGCCCATTACTTCTCCCGGTGAATTCTCGTAACTCCCCGGTACTCCGAAAAATATCCGAATCACTCGGAACCTTTCCGACGTCCGAATATAGCCTTCCAATATATGAATCTTTACCTCTCGACCATTTCGAGACTCCTCGTCATGTCCGTGATCTCATCCGGGACTCCGAACAAACTTCAGCCACCAATCACATAACTCATATAATACTAAATCGTCATCGAACCTTAAGTGTGCGGACCCTACGGGTTCGGGAATGATGTAGACATGACCGAGACGACTCTCCGGTCAATAACCAACAGCGGAACCTGGATGCTCATATTGGTTCCTACATATTCCACGAAGATCTTTATCGGTGAACCTCATATGTCAACATACGTTGTTCCCTTTGTCTGGCGGTATGTTACTTGCCCGAGATTCGATCGCCGGTATCCAATACCTAGTTCAATCTCGTTACCAGCAAGTCTCTTTACTCGTTCCGTAATACATCATCTTGCAACTAACTCTTTAGTCACGGTGCTTGCAAGGCTTCTGTGATGCTGTATTACCGAGAGGGCCCAAAGATACCTCTCCGATAGTCGGAGTGACAAATCCCAATCTCGATCCATGCCAACTCAACAAACACTTTCGGAGATACCTGTAGTGCACCTTTATAATCACCCAGTAACGTTGTGACGTTTGATACACCCAAAGTATTCCTACGGTATCCGGGAGTTGCATGATCTCATGGTCAGAGGAACGTGTATTTGACATAGTGAAAGCAATAGCAATAAACTGAACGATCATTTGCTATGCTAACGGTTGGGTCATGTCCATCACATCATTCTCCTAATGATGTGATCCCGTTATCAAATGACAACTCATGTCCATGGTCAGGAAACCTTGACCATCTTTTGATCAACGAGCTAGTCTAGTAGAGGCATACTAGGGACATAGTATTTGTCTATTATCCACACATGTATTTAGTTTCCGGTCAATACAATTCTAGCATGAATAATAAACCATTATCATGAACGGAGAAATATGATAATAAACACTTTATTAATTGCCTCTAGGGCATATTTCCAACAGTCTCCCACTTGCACTAGAGTCAATAATCTAGTTTACATCTCCATGTAATTAACATCCAATCAGTTCTAGGGCTGATCATGTTTTGCTTGTCAGAGAGGTTTTAGTCAACGGGTCTGCAATATTCAGATCCGTGTGTTCTTGGCAAATCTCTATGTCATATGTAGATACTGCTACCACACTCTGCTTGGAGCTACTCCAAGAACGACTGTCCCACTTTACGTATCCGGTCTGAGACTCATAGTCTTCCAGATCGGTGTTTAAAGCTTGCATCGACGTAACCCTTTACGACGAACTCTTTATCACCTCTATTCCTGAGAAATTCTTTCTTAGTCCTTTTCAGGTACTTCAGGATATTCTTGACCGCTGTCCAGTGATCTACTCCTGGATCACTTTGGTACCTTCCCACCAAGCTAATAGCGAGGCATACATAGGGTCTAGTACACAGCATGGCATACAAAATAGAGCCTATGGCTGAGGCATAGGGGATGACACTCATCTTCTCTTTGTCTTCTGCCGTGGTCGGGCTTTGAGTCTTACTCAATCTCACACCTTGCAATACAGGCAAGAACCCTTTCTTTGACTGATCAATTTTGAACTTCTTCAAAATCTTGTCAAGGTATGTGCTTCGTGAAAGTCCTATGAGGCGTCTCAATCTATCTCTATAGATTTTGATGCCTAACATGTAAAACAACCTTTACCTAGATTTTCAAGTCTTACTCCACTTCACACCAGGCAAGAACTCATTTCTTTGACTTGATCCTATTTTGAACTTCTTCAAAAAACTCATCAAGATGTGTGAACTTTTATCAGGCGTTTTGATCTATCTCCATAGATCTCGATGCCCAATCTGTGGATAACTCAAAAACAGGTTTTTATTGAAAACCTCCTTTCAATTCTTTATGCTTTCCAGAAATTCAACATCATTTCCAATCAACAATATGTCATCCACATATACTATTAGAAATGCTATAGATCTCCCACTCACTTTCTTGTAAATACAAGTTTCTCCATAAACTTGTATAAACCCAAACGCTTTGATCACTTCATCAAAGCGAGTATTCCAGCTCCGAGATGCTTGCACCAGTCCATAGATGGATCGCTGGAGCTTGCATATTTTGTTAGCGCCTTTAGGATCGACAAAACCTTCCGGCTGTATCATATACAATTCTTCCTTAAGGAATCCGTAAAGGAATGCCGTTTTGACATCCATTTGCCAGATTTCATAATCATAAAACGCGGCAATTGCTAACATAATTCTGACAGACTTTAGCATCGCTACGGGTGAGAAAGTCTCATCGTAGTCAACTCCTTGAACTTGGTGATAACCTTTAGCAACAAGTCGAGCTTTATAGACGGTGATATTACCATCAGCATCCGTCTTCTTCTTAAAGATCCATTTATTTTCAATAGCTCGCCGTTCATCGGGCAAGTCTACCAAAGTCCACACTTTGTTCTCATACATGGATCCAATCTCGGATTTCATGGCCTCAAGCCATTTGTCGGAATCCGGGCTTGCCATCGCTTCTTCATAGTTCGAAGGTTCATCGTTGTCTAGCAACATGTCCTCCAAGACTGGATTTCCGTACCACTCTGGTGCGGAACGTGTCCTGGTTGACCTTCGAAGTTCAGTAACAACTTGATCCGAAGTTTCATGATCATCATCATTAACTTCTTCTCTGGTCTGTGTCAATGTCACAGAAATTTCTTTCTGTGGCGTACTACTATCCAGAGGAGGTACAATTACCTCATCAAGTTCTACTTTCCTCCCACTCACTTCTTTCGAGAGAAACTCCTTCTCTAGAAAGGATCCATTCTTTAGCAACGAAAACTTTGCCTTCGGATCTGTGGTAGAAGGTGTACCCAACGGTCTCTTTTGGGTATCCTATGAAGACGCACTTATCCGCTTTGGGTTCGAGCTTATCTGGCTGAAGCCTTTTGACATAAGCATCGCATCCCCAAACTTTCAGAAACGACATCTTAGGTTTATTGCAAACCACAGTTCATACGGTGTCATCTCAACGGATTTAGACGGTGCCCTTGTTTAAAGTGAATGTAGCTGTCTCTAATGCATAACCCCAAAATGATAGTGGCAAATCGGTAAGAGACATCATAGAACGCACCATATCCAATAGAGTACGGTTACGACGTTCGGACACACCATTACGTTGTGGTGTTCCATGTGGCGTGAGCTGTGAAACAATTCCACATTGTCTTAAGTGATTGCCAAACTCGTAACTCAAATATTCTCCTCCACGATCAGATCGTAAGAACTTTATTTTCTTGTTACGATGGTTCTCTACTTCACTCTGAAATTCTTTGAACATTTCAAATGTTTCAGATTTATGCTTCATCAAACAGACGTAACCATATCTACTCAAATCATCAGTGAACGTGAGAACATAACGATATCCACCGCGCGCCTCAACACTCATCGGACCGCATACATCGGTATGTATTATTTCCAATAAGTTGGTTGCTCGCTCCATTGTTCCGGAGAACGGAGTTTTAGTCATCTTGCCAATAAGGTACGGTTCACATGTCTCAAATGATTCATAATCAAGAGATTCCAAAAACCCATCTGCATGGAGTTTCTTCATGTGTTTAACACTGATATGACCTAAGCGGCAGTGCCACAAATATGTGGTACTATCATTATCTTTTGGCATTCGTGTTATGAACATATGTATTACTACGATCAAGATTCAATAAACCTTTCATTTTAAGTGCATGATCATCAATGATATTATCCAAATAAATAGAATAACAATTATTCTCTGAAATTGAATAACCATCTTGCAATAAACACTATCAGATATAATGTTTATGCTTAACGCAAGCACCAAATAACAATTATTTAGGTTCATCACTAATCCTGAAGGTAGAGAGAGCGTGGCGATGGTGATCACATCAACCTTGGAGACACTTCCAATGCACATCGTCACCTCGTTCTTAGCTAGCCCTCGTTTATTCCGAAGCTCCATGTTTCAAGTTGTAAGCAACTGAACAAGTATCAAATACCCAGGTGCTCCTACGAGTACTAGTAAGGTACATATCAATAACATGTATATCAAATATCTTTGTTGACATTGCCAGTCTTATTCTCTGCCAGTTACTTTGGGGAAGTTCCGCTCCCTGTGACATTTCCCTTTGCAATGGGAGCACTAAGTCTCGGGTTTGGTTCAGCCTTGGGTTTCTTCGCGTGAGCGGCAACTATTTTACCGTTCTTCTTGAAGTTCCCTTTTCTTTCCCTTGCCCTTCTTGAAACTAGTGGTCTTATTAACCATCAACACTTGATGCTCCCTCTTTTGATTTCTACATCCGCAGATTGTAGCATCGCGAATAGCTTAAGGATCTTCTATCCCTTGCATGTTTATAGTTCATCACGAAGATCTAGTAGCTTAGTGATAGTGACTAGAGAACTCTATCAATCACCACTTTATTCGGAAGTCTAACTCCCACTTGATTCAAGTGTTTGAAGTACTCAGACATTCTGAGTACATGCTCACTAACGGAGCTGTTCTCCTCCATCTTGTAGCTATAGAACTTGTCGAAGGTGTCATACCTCTCGACCCGGGTGTGAGCTTGAAAAACAAATTTTCAGCTCTTGGAACATCTCATATGCTCCGTGTTGCTCAAAACATATTTGGAGCTCCGGTTCTAAGCCGTAAAGTATGGCGCACTGAACTATCGAGTAGTCATCTTTTCTTGTCTGCCAGACGTTCATAACGTCCTCAGACGAAGCCGTAGGGGTATTTCACTGAGCGGTGTATTAAGGACATAAGCCTTCTGTGCAGCAGTGAGGACAATCCTCAGATCACGGACCTAGTCCGCATAGTTGCTTCCATCAACTTTCAACTTCGTTTTCTCTAGGAACATAATAAAAACAGGGGAACTACAGCGCGGTCTATTGATCTACAACATAAATTTGCTAAGACAAGTAAGACTATGTTCATGACAATTGAAGTTCAATTAATCAAATTACCTTAGATTAACATCCCTCAAGTTGTCTAAGTGTAACATGATCCACATCAACTAAACCACGTCCGATCATCACGTGAGGTGGATTAGTTATCAATGGTGAACATCTTTCATGTTGATCATATCTACTATATGACTCATGTTCGACCTTTCAGTCTCTTGTGTTCCGAGGCCATATCTGTATATGCTAGGCTCGTCAAGTTTAACCCAAGTATTCCGCGTGTGTAAAACTGGCTTACACCCGTTGTATGCGAACGAAAGAATCCATCACACCCGATCATCACGTGGTGCTTAGAAGCGTCGAACCTTCGCAACGGTGCATACTAGGGGAGAACACTTATCTTGAAATTTAGTGAAGGGATCATCTTATAATGCTACCGTCATCCTAAGCAAAATAAGATGCATAAAAGGATTAACATCACATGCAATTCAATATATGTGACATGATATGGCCATCAACGTCTTGTGCCTTTGATCTCCATCAGCAAAGCACCGTCATGATCTCCATCGTCACTGGGTTGACACCTTGATCTCCATCGTAGCGTCTTGACACCTTGATCTCCATCGCAGCGTCGTGGTCGTCTCGCCGGCTATTGCTACTACTACTACTGTTAACTCATAGCGGTAAAGTAAAGCAATTACATAGCGTTGGCATTGCATACAATAAAGAGACAACCATAAGGCTCCTGCCGGTTGCCTGATAACTTTACAAAACATGATCATCTCATACAACAACTTATATCACATCATGTCTTGACCATATCACATCACCAGCATACCCTGCAAAAACAAGTTAGACGTCCTCTACTTTGTTGTTGCAAGTTTTACGTGGCTGCTACGGGTTTGCAAGAACCGTTCTTACCTACGCAAAACCACAACGTGGTGTAGTGATTGCTTTTTGATCTTCTAAAAGAACCCTCTTCATTGAAACCGATTCAACTAAAGTGAGAGAGACAGACACCCGCCAGTCACCTTTATGCAACGAGTGCACTTAGCGGTGAAACCTGTCTCGCGTAAGCGTACGCGTAATGTCGGTCTGGGCCGCTTCATCTCACAATACCGCCGAATCAAGTATCAACTAGTAACGGCAAGCAATATGTATACACCCACGCCCACAACTCACTTGTGTTCTACTCGTGCAAATCACGTCTACGCATAGACCTGGCTCGGATGCCACCGTTGGGGAACGGAGCATGAATTTCAAAAAAATTCCTACGCTCACGCAAGATCTATCCATGGAGATGCATCGCTACGAGAGGGGAGAGTGTGTCTACGTACCCTCGTAGACCATTAGCGGAAGCGTCTCACAACGCGGTTGATGTAGTCGAACAATCCTTCGAGCTCCACCGATCGAGTACCGAACGTACGGCACCTCCGAGTTCTACACATGTGCAGCTCGGTGACGATCCTCGCCTTCTTGATCCAGCAAGACGTCGAGGAAGTAGATGAGTTCTGTCAGCACGACGGCGTGGCGACGGTGACGGTGAAGTGATTTCGGCAGGGCTTCGCCTAAGCTCTCCGAAAATATGACCGAGGTGGAAAACGGAGATCGGGGCACCGCACACGGCTATGGGACAATTGTGTGTCTCCAAGGGGTGCCCCTCCTCCGTATATAAAGGAGGGAGGGAGGAGGCCGGCCCCTTAGGGGTGCGCCAAGTGTGGGGAGTCCTACTAGGACTCCTTAGTCCTAGTAGGATTCCACCTCCCATACGGAGTAGGAAAGGGGGAAGGGAGAGGGAAAGGAAAGAGGGGGCTGCGCCCCCTCCCCTAGTCCAATTCGGTTTGGGCAAGGGGGGGGGGGGCGCGCCTCCTCACGTGGCCTGCCTCTCCTTTTCCCGTATGGCCCAAAAAGGCCCATTACTTCTCCCGGTGAATTCTCGTAACTCCCCGGTACTCCAAAAAATACCCGAATCACTCGGAACCTTTCCGACGTCCGAATATAGCCTTCCAATATATGAATCTTTACCTCTCGACCATTTCGAGACTCCTCGTCATGTCCGTGATCTCATCCGGGACTCCGAACAAACTTCGGCCACCAATCACATAACTCATATAATACTAAATCGTCATCGAACCTTAAGTGTGCGGACCCTACGGGTTCGGGAATGATGTAGACATGACCGAGACGACTCTCCGGTCAATAACCAACAGCGGAACCTGGATGCTCATATTGGTTCCTACATATTCCACGAAGATCTTTATCGATGAACCTCATATGTCAACATACGTTGTTCCCTTTGTCTGGCGGTATGTTACTTGCCCGAGATTCGATCGTCGGTATCCAATACCTAGTTCAATCTCGTTACCGGCAAGTCTCTTTACTCGTTCCGTAATACATCATCTTGCAACTAACTCTTTAGTCACGGTGCTTGCAAGGCTTCTGTGATGCTGTATTACCGAGAGGGCCCAGAGATACCTCTCCGATAGTCGGAGTGACAAATCCCAATCTCGATCCATGCCAACTCAACAAACACTTTCGGAGATACCTGTAGTGCACCTTTATAATCACCCAGTAACGTTGTGACGTTTGATACACCCAAAGTATTCCTACGGTATCCGGGAGTTGCATGATCTCATGGTCAGAGGAACGTGTATTTGACATAGTGAAAGCAATAGCAATAAACTGAACGATCATTTGCTATGCTAACGGTTGGGTCATGTCCATCACATCATTCTCCTAATGATGTGATCCCGTTATCAAATGACAACTTATGTCCATGGTCAGGAAACCTTGACCATCTTTTGATCAACGAGCTAGTCCAGTAGAGGCATACTAGGGACATAGTATTTGTCTATTATCCACACATGTATTTAGTTTCCGGTCAATACAATTCTAGCATGAATAATAAACCATTATCATGAACGGAGAAATATGATAATAAACACTTTATTAATTGCCTCTAGGGCATATTTCCAACACGACTATGCTCACCACGAAGACGTGCGACAGCAGAATGGGCAGCGTCATGGACTGCCATATCAATCGTCACGCCGATACCGTGAAAAGTGTGCAACTCAGTGACAAAGTTGTCCCGCTGATCAAAGATATGAAGATCGGCATGGTACTGATCCTGGTTGAACTCGCGGAAATCCTCATAAACCATAAACTCGGGGTACCAGCGGTAGCCCAATCTGGTCAGGAGGGCGATCAGGATAGCTGGAAAACCAGTCGCATCACGAGCACAAGTCCGAAGTACAAGCTGCGTCGTGGGACGCGGTGGAAACAAGCGATCCATCTGAAACAGAGGAAATTTCAAGATTGTCAAATGACAGTGAGTGAACTCTTGCATCGTGCATGTTAAGGAAGTAATTTGCAGATAATCAAAGCTCCGGATGGACGTGATCATGAGAACCTAGAGTCAGAGTTAGTAATTTTTTTACCCGAATAGAAGAGAGAGTAGAATCCCAGAGTAAGGAAGAGGAATAAAAGATCCTAATACCACCCATTGGCGACGTGGTCCCGTAAGCCACACAGCCATTTAGTAAAATAGTTTTCAAAGTCTAGACTCAACTTCGGCCAAGGAGTTGGAAAGGGGTTTCCTACAGGCAGTCGGCTCTGATACCAACTTGTGACGCCCCTGCTCGACCGTGCACTAATCATACACGCAAATGCACACGATCGAAATCAGAGACTCACGTGAAGATATCACAACACAACTCTAAACACAAATAAAAGTCATACAAGCTTTATATTACAAGCCAGGGGCCTCGAGGGCTCGAATACATAAGCTCGAGAACAAGCGTTAGCGGAACAAACACAATATCTGAGCACAGACATAAAAGGGAAACAAGTTTGCCTTAAGAAGGCTAGCATAACAGCGACACTGATCGAAAAGGCGCAGGCCTCCTGCCTGGGAGCTTCCGAAACTACTCTTGGTCGTCGGTCTCCATGTAGTAGTAGGCTCCACCGGAAGTGTAGTAACAGTCTTCGGCGGTAGCACCTGACTCCTGGGCTCCGTCAGCTAGTCGCAGTAAACGGGTATGGGGGAAAAGAGGGAGCAAAGCAACCGTGAGTACTCATCCAAAGGACTCGCAAGACTGACATCAGAACTATACTAAGTATGCATCGGTATCAAAGGAATGGGGCTATATCTTTATACTAAACTGCAGACATGCCAGAATAGGGGGGGGGAGACCTAGCCTATCAAAGACTAGCATCTTCAGCATCTTGCAGCATTAGAAGAGTGCAGATTAGTAGCATAACATAAAGTAACAAGCATGTAGAAGCAAAGCCCAGAGATCCTTCCTCGACTCCCTGCGAGAAAACGATCCCGGAGCTGACAGTTAATTTACATGTATCCAGTTCAAGTTGTACTAGATCGGGATACAACACTGAGCGTCCTGTTACCGTGGACACGGCTATTCGAATAGATAACTTCCCTGCAGGGGTGCACTACTGTTATCGGGTCATGCCCGGCCTCGGCTGATCGACACGACGTAGTCCTACCTAAGCTCAGCAGAGTAGTCCCCGCCGGTCTACATCCTAAGCGCTCCGGGGTCTTGGGCCCATCGTCCTTTGCACTCCAGGTCATTGTGTCGCGGATCGAAGTCCAAGCACCACCTCAGTCCTGGATGGCACTTGCCCCAACCGGCTCACAATGCTGAACTGGACGTCTGACAGAGATTTCGGCTGATACATACGGCGCCGAGGGCCCCATTAAACCATTATCCCGCGTGGTGGTAGTGCGTATAGGCTAGTGGCCAACTCAGATCAAATACCCAAATCGGTTAGTGAATTATTTGGAGCTTGCACTGACAATCAGTACTCCTGTCGCCCCGTCTCGAGGAAGTGCAACAAGGGTCAGGCCCATGCCTCTCTAGGGCGGTCTATGCCTGCCTGGCCGCGCCTCGTAATTATCTCGCGGGTACCCTCCAGGTCAACCCGACTTCACATTTCCCGTGGGTACCCCTCGGGGTCGACCCGCCTGCAACAAAGGTCTGAGATAAAAGACATGGTAACCGTGTGTCGAAGACATCAAAGGGAACCCAAGGAATCACCCTCGATGGATTCCTACTCGATGTAATCCGTTAAGGAGAACCAGGAGGAATCACCCTCGATGGTCCACACTTGAGGGGTTGCACGACCGAGTCATCATCGGGAAGGGGAGAGCGAGGAATCACCCTCTGCAATCACCACCGATGTGCTATACTACAGAGATATCATAAGGAGTGCAGTACGAGGTATCACCCCCGGCACTCGATGGTAGCCCTGCAGGGCCGTATAACTAAGGGGGTGTGCGGTGATGTGACGGTCTCTGCACATCGATCACAAAGATCGAGGCACTGGTAACAAAGCGGGGCAACAGGGACAAGGGTGAGGGTTCACTGGTGTCACTAACCAACCTATTCTAAGCAGTTTAGGATGATAGGTAAAGTAACAATAGCAGGTTACAAAAAGCAGGCTATGCATCCGAATAGGAGCAAGCAATTACAGTAGCAAAATCTAATGCAAGCATGAGGGAGAAGGAATAGGCGATATAGGAATGATCAAGGGGGTTTTGCTTGCCTGGAAGCTCTGCTGAAAGGGGCTGGTCATCAGGGGCGTAGTCGTACTCGGCAGCAACGTCGGTCTCGGGGTCTACCGGAGAGAAGAGGGGGAAGAAACAATAAATAAAAAGCAGACAAATGCAACATAGATGCATGGCATGGCATCATGGTATTCGAGGGGTGACCTAATGCAGTCCTACGCAAGTTAGTCGGAGCGGGAAACATCTGGAGGTGTTTTACCAGCTGCGGGCAATTATCGGACAGATGAATCAGAGGGAAAAGTTCCATCTTCATCATGTTAGAGGGGTGTGGCAGGTATGTGGGTGGCATATTCGGATTCGTCATATTTTTCTGATCATTTTTCATATATAAATTATTTTCATCCGAGTTACGGTTTGTTTTATATGATTTTTCAAAGTTTTATTGAATTTCTGGAATTATTTTATTTATTAAATCCGAATTATCCAAAACAGTGTATTGTGACATTAGCATGACGTCAGCCTTGCGTCAGCGGTCAAACCCAGCTGACCAGAGTCAAACCTGACCAGTGGATCCCACTGGTCAGTGACTGTTTAACAAAACAGGGGTTAGATTTATCTAATTAAGTTAATTATAAGGTGGGACCCGGTAGTCAGTGACTATTTAGTTAATTAATTTAATTAATGAAATAATTAGCATTTTATTTATTAATAAAATGTTTAAATTAGGCGGGGCCCGCATGTCAGTGACACGGGGCCGCCCAGTCAGTGGGTTGACCCAGTCAACCCTGACCGCAGGACCCACTGGGCCCACAGTCAGTGTCACCGGGGCGGCCACGTCGGCACCAGGTCAGCGGACGGCGTCGGAGACGCGCCGGCGAGCTCTCCGGCGGCGGTCGAACTCTGGCGTGCTCGGAAAAGCGCTACAGTGGGTCATTTCGCGCGCGGCCGGGCTCTCTGGAATGGGCACTTCGAGCCGCTCCCGTTGGTGGTGGTCTCGGCGGCTGAGGTGGCCGGAATCGGGCGCGGCAACGACGGCGGGCGGCGGCGGCTACGGGTGGTACTCGGGCTCGTGGCTACGGCGTGCGGGTGAGCAAAGAAAACGGCCAGGGGTGATCTACGCGTTGTGGCGAACTCAACGGGCACTGGCACGGGGCCAAATGGTTGCCGGAACCTTGCCGGTGATGAGCTCATGCGGCAGCAGGCTCGGGCACGACAGCTACGGGTCGAAAACGGCGAGAGGAGAGGGGGAATGGGGAGAAGCTCACAGCGGTCCCGCAGGTGTGCAAAGGTGAGCTCGGGGAGGCTGGTCGGCGGCGAATCAACGGCGGCGACTCGGGTGCCCGTAAGTTGAAGATGACGACGCCGGCGACGTTGCGGCGACTCCGAGCTCCAACGAGTCGGGGCAGGGGGCGTAGTCGAGGCCAGGGAAGACGCTGGACACAGCGGGGCGGCGAGAGGGAGACGGTGTCCACGAGGTTTATGACGGGGAGGCCATGGCGGCGCTCGGGTGAGGGTGGAGAGAGCAAGGGAGAGGGGGATCTGGCGTTAGGGTTTGTCCCAGGGGTCGCGGGCGTCCTTATCCAGTGCAGGGCACCGCTGGATGATTGACAGCGGCCGCATCCGCGCGTGGACGGCTGCACGCGCGCATCGCTAGCGCCATGGCTTCTGGCCAGCGGGAGGATGGAGAAGGCCTAGCCGGGCCGGGCCGATTTGCACTGTAGGACTTAAGCCCGTAGGCACAGTAGTACTCTTCCACTTTTCCTTTTCTTTTCTGCTTTTATTCCTTTTCTCTCTTTGCAAAAATGTTTGGCCACCATTGCAATTTTGTAAAATACGAGACTTGTGCAATTAAATACTATGCAATATTTATCACTGCCAGAAAAAGGTTTGGAGGTAAATTTATTTCATTTGAATTTTGGATTAAATAAAAGGGATTAAACACTACTGTTTTGGTACTATTTTAGGATGTTAGAGTCATTTAAATAATTCAATTAATGTTGATTTTATTTTTATAATTACTTTGGGAATATTTACAATATTATGAACTATTTAGTTCCTGGATTTGATCAACTTTTAAATTCACTTTAAATTTGAATTCTCAATTTGAATTGGAATTTGAAATGAGATATGATTCAAATGATGATCAAGCATTGTTAATCATGGTGACTTGGCATGATTAAGAGGTGATCACTGTAGCTTAATACATGGGGATGTTACACCTTCTCATTTCATCTCTAATTTCTGGAGTTGCATACTCTTCAATTTGCTTACGTGTGCCAGGATCAGGATCCACATCAGCTAAATTAAATGCCGGAGGAATGCCCTACAACATCAAATGGCACCAAAACTAGAGTGTGCTATTACTGCTGACCACCTGATGTTCCTATTCAACATTCCAAGTTTCCAACTAGCATATCAAAGGAAGGATACAAGAACACTAGAAGAGGATACCTGCCGGTCGTCGGAGTCATGTGGTCGCTTTCGTTTGGTTGATCTGGGCACCGAAGCTACTGCCCCTGCCACAGCCACAGTTTCTTCGACAGCAGTAGCCTCAGCCTCAGCTTCTTCGAGTTCGACAGCAGCAGCTATCCCTATCCAATCCACCCCTTCAACGGAATCCATCACCGGCACTCCGGCCAGTGGGCACAGTACCACCACCGCCCCCACTGTCGCCCCTCGCCGCTGGCTCGACCTCCAGCACCAGCACCGCCCCTCGCCGCCGCAGTACACGTACCAGCCGTCCAGCCCCCTCCCCCGCCGATGCAGCAGCCAACAGATGCAGATGCCGCCCCCCGCGCCCGGGAACCCCTGGCCTCTGAGCTCTGGCGGCGGCGCAACACCGCAGCTGACAGCAGTCTAGGTCGTGACTCATGAGGGAGGGGAACGGATTGATGCGTTTCTGGATCGAGCGATTGGGGATTTCTTTTTCTGTTTGACGAGGAAAGGGGAGACCTCTGTTTGGGCCTGTAGAAACATAGCCCAGTCCACCAGCCCAAAACTCTTTCTCCCTCACCCCTTCGACCGCAGGCTGCCGCACGAACAGAAACGCCGCCGCTGTTGGCTTTCTGATGAATTCTGACGCAGTGAGGAAAGATAGGTAGGTGGGGGTCGATCCTCTGCCGCCGGCGACCCGGGGCGGCCGCCCCAGCTCGCCCCAATGGTGGGTCCGCCACTGTATGTGGGAATGCATGTCTCTAATGTGACAATTAGAAATAAACACTGGAGTGGGGTGATAGAAAAATAGAGAAAATATGTGGGTGTTAGCAAGGAAAAATGCTTAATATTGCTGGCTGGGTTACTCTGGTTTAGGCCTGCTTAACTGGCATCTCTCTCTTTATGACGTCTTTCTACCCAATCTCTATTGGGGTAAGAAAGAAAGCTAATTTTTTTATGGGGCTAGGATTGTGTGGTTGGCTGATGAAGACAAGAACAAATATCATTTGAACTGGAAAACTTGTTGTCAACCTAAAGACCATGGGGGGTTTTGGGTATCTTAAATTTAGATCTTATGAATAAAGCGCTACTAGCTAAATGGTCCTGAAATTGGAAACTGGGTCAGGGTTAAAGGGAAATGTATTTCTGGCATTAAGGCCAAATTGGGAGATTCTCACTTTTGGACTAGTCTTTTGAAAGTTAAAGGTATCTTTTATCAACATGTAAAATAGTAATTGGGAATGGAGAGAATATCAAATTCTGGGGGGATTGGTGGGTGGGATATAAACCTCTCAAATAATGATTGTACAATTTGAGTTTGATCATAATATAACTATGGATGAGGCCATTAATAATGGCCAAGAGGGATTCACTTTTAGAAGAATTGTCCTGGGAGAAGCTTGGGAGTTCTTGAAAAGTTTGAAACTGAGATGTGAAGAGATTAGAATGATGGGAGGAAAAGATAAAATTAAATGGATGCTCACTGCTGACAGGAAATTCACTGTTAGCTCTTTGCATAAATTTCTAATTAAATCTGTCTGTGGTTTTCCACAAAAGTTCATGTGGAATATCAAAATTCCCTCCAAAATCATTTTTGTGTGGCTTATGGTCAAGAAAATCATCCTCACTAAACATAATTTTCTTAGAAGAGGATGGAATGGTAGCAAAATGTGTGTCTATTGTGGAAATGATGATAATATTTATCATTTATTTTTCCAGCGGTTCAACTGCTAGACTTATCCGGAGTCTTTTAAAATGTGCTTTTGATTTGTAATCTACTCTCGTGAATCTGACTAATTGATTTGTGAGGAGGATTAAGGACTTCGCAAAGGATGATAGACGGCTTTTTTGGGAAAAGGAGGTTAAAACCTCCGGCCTCTGCATCAATCGATGCATACAACCATCTTTATTAATTATTCAACAAAGGCCTGACAAGAACATACATCAAGCCACCCGAAGCCACCACTCACACCTACAAACTCGATAATGTGGAGTGCTCTCACTCCCCATATCTAAAACCGGTGTCGTCGCTGATCCATCCGCATAACGTATCGGAACCTATAGTGGGTGCAGCAAACCTAAAGCGTACACCACATCCACACGTTTTAGAAGCCGCCATCATTATCGAACCAGTGACCCATCTTCAGGAAAAAGATCTGCATCATCCTTGCCAGTCCGGCCATCCGTCGACGCCACCACGATGCCCGAAGCCACCACCTCCCTGCGCGCAAACTGCTGAGCACGTCGCAGTCGCCGCCGGTACAGCGCAGCACCATGCTGCCAAGTACCACTAGCCGACACAGCTTGAAGTCTCTAGAAGATCTGTCGTGCGTAGCACCTGCCGAACAGGCATGACACAGCCTAGCACCTGTCGGCCAGGCATGACTTGACATCTCCACCGAAGCTCTGTGCAAGACAAAGCCGCTCCACCTCCTGCCTCTGTATTCCAGTGCTGCTACACAAACGATGCTCCGAAAGGATGATAGACGGCTACTGACGAAAAAGGGTTTCCCCCCGCTTTATATATAAAGCAACCATCACCACATAACAACCGAGATACTGATACAGACACACGCCACCACCGCACATGACACACACACCCAAGGCAAGATACAAAGGTGCCGGGCACCGACACACCACCCCAATGACAACCAAGCAAACTACAGATGTGCGAAGAGGACCGCTTGGAGCCGACGGGGACCTCCACCATGAGTTACCACAACGGAGAAGTGAGGCGGACCACAACGAAGCTAGGACTCCAAAACGGTGCCTCCCAGAAGGGAACGACCATGGATAGCCGCCACCGCCCGATCCCGAAGATCAAGTTTTCACCCGGAGCAAGACGGAAGGAGTGGGAACGCCGCGACGGAGCCTTCATGAAGGATACGACGTCCACGGACGCCGCCACCGTCGACCAGAACACGGGCTGGACAGGTGATATACCCCAGCGTTCACATCCCTCCGTCGCATCCTAGCTCCGCCAACCACCCGCAGCCAGGTCACCCGCTTGGCCAAGGCTGCCTGCCCGCACCTGAGACGCAAGTTCCGCCCACGAGCACCTTGCCTCCCGCCGCCCGTGCCGCCGTCCGACACCCAGACATCCCCAAGACCAGCAAAGCGGTCGGCTTTGGTCCGAAGGGACGCCCACAACCGACAAAACTGCAGCCCACGTCCCGCCTTGAACTTCGCCGGAGTTGCCGCCGCACGCAAACGGACGGGAATGGGGAGAAGGGGGAGCGGACGCATCCACGACCGGCACCCCCTGTGCCGGCGACGGGCAACCCTAGCGTTGGCGCCACCCATCCCTCCCACCAACCTCCCCACCGGCCACCCGCTGTGCCGCCCTGCCGCGGCGGTCGAAGCAACTCCACGCAAGGCCACCAACGCCGGCCCGTCCATGATACGTCCAATTTGCATCATGATTTCTTACTGTTATTTATTATGTTTTTGATCATTATTTCACTTTATGGTACAATTCTTATACCTTTTCTCTCTTAATTTGCAAGATTTACATGAAGAGGAAGAATGCCGACAGCTGGAATTCTGGACCTGAAATAGCCATATCAGAGATACCTATTCTACAGAGCTCCTATTGACCTGAAATTTCACGGAGATTTTTTATTGAATATATAAAAAATACTGGAGAAAAGAGATTACAGAGGGGACCCACCAGCTGCCCACAAGGCAGTAGGGCGCGGCCCCCCTGGGCACGCCCTAGTGCCTTGTGGGGCCCACAGCTGGCGTCTGGCCCCCTCCTTCTGCTATATGAAGCCATTTGCCCTAAAAAATAAGGAGAAGGCTTTTGGGACAAAGCGCCGCCGTCTCGAGGCGAAAGCTGGGAAGGAGCTATTTTGCTCTCCGGCGGAGCGATTCCGCCGGGGATACTTCCCTCCGGGAGGGGGAAATCGGAGCCATCGACATCACCAACAATCCTCTCATCGTGGGAGGACCAATCTGATACGTCTCCGTCGTATCTATAATTTTTGATTGTTTCATGCCAATATTCTACAACTTTCATATACTTTTGGCAACATTTTATATTATTTTTGGGACTAACATATTGATCCAGTGCCCAGTGCCAGTTCCTGTTTTCTGCTTTTTTTTGTTTCACAGAAAATCCATATCAAACGAAGTCCAAATGCAATAAATTGTTACGGGGAATTATTTTGAAATATATGTGATTTTTGGGAGGTGGAATCAACACAAATGGGGGCCCACGGCCTCCACAAGCCACCTGGGCGCGGGCCCCCCTTAGCGCGCGGTGGTGCCTCGTGGGCACACTGTAACTCGGTTGGGGCTCTTCTTCGGCCGCAAGGAACTAATATCCGGAAAAAAATCGTGTTAAAATTTCAGCGCAATCGGAGTTACGGATCTCCGGAAATTTAAGAAACGGTGAAGGCCAGAAAACAGGAACGCGAAACAGAATTGAACAGAGAGAGAGATCCAATCTCGGAGGGGCTCCCACCCGTCCGGGTGCCATGGAGGCCAAGGACTAGAGGGGAAAACCTCCTCCCATCTAGGGGGGAGGCCAAGCAAGAAGAAGAAGGAGGGGGGCTCTCTCCCCCTCTCTCCCGGTGGCACTGGAACGCCGCCGGGGCAATCATCGTGACGGTGATCTACACCAACAACTTCGCCGCCGTCACCACCAACTCTCTCCCCCTCTATGCAGCGGTGTAACACCTCTTCTCCCCGCTGTAATCTCTACTTAAACATGGTGCTTAATGCTATATATTATTATCCAATGATATGTGGCAATCCTATGATGTTTGAGTAGATTCGTTTTGTCCTATGGGTTGATTGATGATCGTGATTGGTTTGAGTTGTATTTTTATTTTGGTGCTGTCCTATGGTGCCCTCCGTGTCGCGCAAGCGTGAGGGATTCCCGCTGTAGGGTTTGCAATACGTTCATAATTCTCTTATAGTGGGCAGCTAGAGTGACAGAAGCTTACACCCGAGTAAGGGGGTTGTTGTGTATGGGAGTAAAGAGGACTTGTTACTTAATGCTATGGTTGGGTTTTACCTTAATGATCTTTGGTAGTTGCAGATGCTTGCTAGAGTTCCAATCATAAGTGCATATGATCCAAGTACGGAAAGTATGTTAGCTCATGCCTCTCCCTCATATAAAACTGCAATAATGATTACCGGTCTAGTTATCGATTGTCTAGGGACAAATCTTTCTCTTGTGTTACAAAAAGATTTCTACTAAACAACTAACTTTTATTATCTTGCAAATTACTCTTAGTTTTATTCTCGCAAAGTACTCCTAGTTTTATTCTTGCAAAGTTGTTCTAGTATTACACCTACAAAGTACTTCTAGTTTCATACTTGTTCTAGGTAAAGCGAACGTTAAGTGTGCGTAGAGTTGTGTCGGTGGTCGATAGAACTTGAAGGGAATATTGATTCTACCTTTAGCTCCTCGTTGGGTTCGACACTCTTATTTATCGAAAAACCTACAATTGATCCCCTATACTTGTGGGTTATCACAATCTTCATCAACATCTTCACCAGCACCATCTCATCTCAAACCCTAGTTCATCTCTTGTATTCAATCTTTGTCTCAAAACCTCATATTGGTACATGTGGGTTGCTAGTAGTGTTGATTACATCTTGTAGTTGATGCTAGTTGGTTTATTTGGTGAAAGATTATATGTTCAAATCCTTAATGCTATTCAATACCCCTCTGATTTTAAACATGAACATGATTTGTGAGTAGTTACTTTTGTTCTTGAGGACATGGGAGAAGTCTTGTCATAAGTAATCATGTGACTTGGGTATTCGTTCGATATTTTGATGATATGTATGTTGTTGCTTCCTTTAGTGGTGTCTTGTGAACGTCGACTACATGACATTTCACCATCTTTGGGCCTAAGGGAAGGCATTGTGGAGTAGTAATTTGATGATGGGTTGCTAGAGTGACAGAAGCTTAAACCCTAGTTTATGCGCTACTCCGTAAGGGGCTGATTTGGATCCATATGTTTCATGTTATGGTTAGAGTTATCTTAATTCTTCTTTCGTAGTTGCGGATGCTTGCGAGAGGGGGTAATCATAAGTGGGAGGCTTGATCAAGTAAGAACAGCATCCAAGCACCGGTCCACCCACATATCAAATTATCAAAGTAGCGAACGCGAATCAAACAAACATGATGAAAGTGACTAGATGAAATTCCCATGTGTCATCGAGAACGCTTTGCTTATTATACGAGTTCGTTCCGGCTTGTCCTTTACTACAAAAAGGATTGGGCCACCTTGCTGCACCTTATTATATTTGTTACTTGTTACGAATTATCTTGCTATCAAAACTATCTATTACCACTACTTTCAGTACTTGCAGAGAATACCTTGCTGAAAACCGCTTGTCAATTCCTTCTGCTCCTCGTTGGGTTCGACATTCTTACTTATCGAAAGGACTACGATTGATCCCCTATACTTGTGGGTCATCAGTCCACCAGTAAGGAGATCCCGAAAACCGCCGCCCACCGCCAAGACTGCTCGCCGGGACGCCCATCCACGCCGCTCGCCAACTTCCAACCACCGAAGCCGGCAAGAAATCGGCCAGCACGTTCGCCAAGACCACCGCTGCTGTGCCGCCACCCCTACCAGCCACCTGCTGAGGTAAGGGCGGCCGCCCGCAACCCAGGTCGCTCCCGACCCGCACCCCTGGCCAGGACAGACCTGAAGCCACCGCCACTGCCGCCGTCCCTCCAGCGTGCACCACCAGATCTGGCCGGAGAGGCCCGATCCGCACCTGCCACAGCCGTCGCTCCACAAGCGCCCGCCCCGCCGCCACAGCGACGCCCCGAGGCGCCGCTGACGCCACCTGGACGCTGCGCCGCCGCGCCGCTGGCCCCCGCCATAAGCCAGCGCCTCCAGACGAGCGGCTGGCCCGTGCCAGCCGAGGCTCTCGCGCGGAAGGGAAGGAAGGCCCCGCCGCCGCCCGTGCCGGCTGGGCTTTGCCCAGCGGCGGCGAGGGAGGAGAGCCGAGAGAGGGAGGAAGGGGAGGTGACGGCTAGGGTTCCCCCCGGGCGCTCGCGGGAGCGCCACGGGAGGGACGAGGGGGGGGGGGGGATTAGAGGGCTAGTGTCATTGCTGCAATATTTTTTGGCAATCTGGAAATGCAGAAATGATATTATTTTTGAGAGAAAATTATATCTGATCCTATGACTCTGATCAAGATGATGTGTTCCTGGATAATGAGCTAGTCTATATTGCAGATTAAGGAGGCATGACAAAAACTACTGATGCTAGGGGCCAAGCTAATTGAGCGGGTGGCAAGTTAGTTGTTTCGGGCATCCCAGGGATGGAGACCACGGGTGTTGTGAATTGCCGATGACTGAAGATGATGAATCAAGACAATGAAGACTTCTTACTTGCATACGCTTTGGTGATGCTACCTGAAAAGCTGAAGTTCTTTTTTTTTTCCTGTTTCCGTTCCTCTGGTAGTTGGTTTGATCTAAACTTGGATATTGGTTTGGTCACTTTGTTGGTTGTGGTTTCGAGTCTTTGGATGTTCTAGCCAATGGGCTTGGCCTCCTTTTGGTGATCTTGCAGATCAGGTTTGCGTTGATAGGATCGTCGAATCCTAGCGATGCAAGCCTGTTGCGCTTTCGTTTAGAAATTTAGTCGTAGTAGTTTGCAGTTTGTAAAAGACCAGATGGTTTCTTTATATGAAAATCGGAGAGGACAGCCTCTCTTTCAATAATTAAAGAAAAAAACAGTTGATCCGCAATGACTAGTCCATGGACTAGAGCGTGTGTTTCTGTGTGAAGCGACTCGCTGGCATGTTCAATGCATGTGTCCTGCCGCAGCAAAGATACCATCACCCGTCGCATCGCGAGCTACACATCCCTAATTAACACGTTGTTTAAGAACTGCAAGCAACTCTTATTCATTTCCCCACCCGAATTGCGAATCTGCAGGGCTGTCCCTCGATACGTTTTGTATTATGTTTTTCTTCCAACGGAAGCTAGCGGTGGGCTGTCACCGCATGCAGACGTAACGCGGAGGGTGAGGATTATAGCTGGTTGAACCAAGATTATAGCGGTTGGATGGTGATTATGTGCGACGGACATGGCTAGGCTCCACCTTGTGTACGTTGATCGACACGAGTGCTCGCAAATTTTTCGTGTTGCGACCGCCGGTGCCCGGGACGAAGCAAACTTCATGTACGCGGCCGAACTTGCTTCGAGCTACCGCTAAGCCGTCCAACCTCTGCTCTTGTTCCTCGCATATCTCCACCTTGAAGCCCACTTTACGGCAGAGGAGATCGAGAAGACGCTCAAAGCCATGCCATTGGACAAGGCACCTGGCCCGGACGGGTTCACCGGGTGGTTCTACCTCTCCTGTTGCCATGTCATCAAATGTGACTTCATGCGGGCACTTGATCAGTTTCAAAGTGGAGATATGCGACGCTGGTATCGTTACTACCAAAGAAAGAAGGTGCGGTGGACATCAAAGACTTTAGACCAGTCAGCCTAGTTCATGGAGCACTTAAGATCTTTGACAAAGCATTAGCTATGAGGTTGGCAGAGGACCTACCGAGGCTGGTTGGGCACCACCAGAGCGCCTTTGTTAAAGGACGGTCGTTACACGATAACTTCATGCTTGTCCAATGCACGGCGAGGAGGCTACATGCACTAAAGAACCCAACTGTCATGCTCAAGCTTAACATTACCAAGGCATTTGACACTGTCAAATGGCCTTTTGTCCTGGAGGTGTTGCGAAGGCTTGGCTTCGGTGATCGGTGGATAACTTGGATATGTGGCTTACTGGCCACAGCGTCGACGAGAATTATGATAAGAGCAGTTTTAACATGCTCCCTCTTACCCCCTCTTTTCACATGAGAGGTAAGAGTATATAATAGATCTGAGCCGTTGATCTCATTAATTAGTTGTTTGATTAACTCTTAGCTTCTTACCTCACATGTAAAAAGAAAGGGTAAGAGGGAGCATGTTAAAATTTGCCTTATGATAAATGGCCTCCTCGGCAAGTCAATTCTTGCCTGTCAAGGCCTACGGCAGGGAGCTCCACTCTCACCCATGATCTTCATATTGTGTATGGAGCCGCTGCGATGCCTCTTCCAATATGCTACGGAAAAGGGACTGCTCACCCCTCTGGCTAGATCAGGAATGCAACAGAGAGTCTCAATGTTCGCTGACGACGTAATGGTGTTCTTCAAACCAAACGAACTGGAGACCCGCACATGTGGAGCCATCTTGAATTTATTCGGCCAGGCAGCTGGATTGGTCGTCAACATGAACAAGAGCGCCGCCCTACCTATCAGATGCTCCCAGGAAGAGATGACGGCGGTCTGCACACTACTGGATGCACGAGTTCTACGTTTCCGTGCACTTATTTGGGCCTACCATTGACAATAATACGGAAGCAAACGGCGGCTCAACTACAAGGACTTGTGGACAAACTTGCAGATTGCCTCCCTCATTGGAAGGCGGCAATGCTGCCGAAGAGTGGGCGCCTCACCTTAATCTTATCAGTGCTATGTGCAATCCCAATTCACTCGATGTTAGCACTGGACCTCCCAGCAAAAACCATCACTGCGCTAACCAAAATATGCCATGGATTTCTTTGGTGCAGCAAAAAGGAAGCAACAGGCGGGAACTGTGCAGTCGCCTGGGAGAATGTGTGCAGACCAAAGTGGGCTGGTGGGCTAGGTATACCCAACCTATGATGGCTTAACAAGGCGCTACAAGCCTGTTGGCCATGGCTACAGAGGACGGATACAGAAAGGCCTTGGGCGGAATTCGATATTGGCGTACCGGCCGAGTCAACAGCCCTCTTCCGCACGGCAACAAGAACATCAGTAGGTAACGGCAAAAACACGCTATTCTGGGAGGACCGGTGGATTGACGGCTTTAGATTATGCGAGTTGGGTCCGGACATCTATCATCGAGTACCGAAACGAACCAGGAGCAAGAGGCTGGTTTCAGAGGCGCTCGTGAACGGCGCCTGGGCAGGCGACATCGGGCCAGATTTACCGGCTGAGGCTATACATCAATTTCCCCGCCTCTGGCCGCGAATTGAGGCCGCGCAGTTGACTGAAGGGGTAGACGACTCAACCACCTGGGCATGGGAAAAGGATGGTCGCTTCTCGGCCCGATCCGCATACGTGGCAAGATTTATGGGCCTCGAGGCGTCGCTGACGGCCCTGTTCACTTGGAAGTCAAGAGCACCCTTGCAATGCCGTTTTTTTGCTTGGCTCGCGATCCAGGACAGGTGTTGGACATCTGACAGGCTGGCGAGGCGAGGATTACCGCACCAAGATGCGTGCCCGTTTTGCGACCAGCACGAGGAATCAATCCAGCACCTGCTAGTTGGCTGCGTCTTTGCAAGACAAGTTTGGCATGGATTGGGTATGACCACCGGAAGACGAGAGTTCGAACCACTACACGACGAAACCCTAGGTCAGTGGTGCCTCAGACAGGACCAGGACCCAGCACACCGAAGGTCAACTAGGGCCAAATGCCTCCTCGGCATGTGGATGCTCTGGAAACACCGCAACGACATCGTCTTCAATGGAGCTACACCGTCAATCGCGAGGATAAAGGAAAGGATCCGGGAAGAGGGAATGCTTTGGGCCAAGGCAGGAATGTTCAAAGGCGAGAACACAGGGTTCGAGGAGTTAGGTAGCGTGTGGGTCGGCCAGGAGTAGTCCGCATAGAGAGCAAAGTGGTGGCGGTTGAAATCTTCATGTAAATATTTGTTTGTGAATCGCTGGGAGTTCCTCTCCCCTCCTTCTTTGATAAATGATACGCACGCTCGTGCGTATTCGAAAAAATAAATTTGTTCCTGGCATGCATGGTAGGTGATGGGTGGTTGGTCCGCACCAATTAACCATTTGAGGCCGCGCGCCGTCGCTAATACATTGCATCAGGCCGGACAAGGGACGTACTGGTCGTACTGTACTTGCAAACGAGCGAGCGACAGCATTGACAGCCTAGCCAACGCCAGATGGGTCGGCCTAGGTCTCCACTCTCCAATAGCGCTTACACACGCCCTAGTCCCAGTGACCCACTGTCCCAACTCCCAACAACACACGGAGTGGTACGTGCCACGGCCTCTGCCTATAAACCCGCCAGGCTCCGTCACTAGCTACTCCCGCCCATACAGCTCCATCGTCGCCGGGAGAGAACGTTTCATTTCATTCCACCCCACCCTTCCAAATTCGTCGATCTGAGGACCGATGGCCGCCATCAAGGTCACTGCTTACAGCCGATCCAACTGGCATGTCTTAATTTCACTTGTAATTTTTTAACCGCGCCTCCTGAGGTACGTACTAGTTAATTAGTTTGATCGGTTAGTTCTTTTGTATCACGGCTGCAGAAGATCGTGGTGAAGCTGGACCTGCACTGCGACAGGCAGAAACAGAAGGCGATCAAGACCGTCTCCACTCTCTGTGGTGACTTACTCCACTTCTCTTTATCCGAATCCGTCCGGCATTGTATCTTGCTTGCTCTGCTTTCGTTGGGAACATGCATGCATCGAGGATTTGAGGTCACTCTCGCTCATCCACCAAATCTCAGTTTGGCGCTTCTGACGACGACGACCGTGGCTTCCTTCCCCAGGTATCGACGAGATCGTCGTGGACACGAAGGACGGCAAGATGACGGTCGTGGGCACGGTCGACCCCGTCGATGTGGTCCGCAAGCTGCGTAAGCGCTTCTGCTCGGTGTGGATGGTCTCCGTCGGCCCGGCCAAGGAGGAGGAGAAGAAGAAAGTCTCTGTTGGCCCGGCCAAGGAGGAGGAGAAGAAGAAGAATGAGGGCGGCGGGGACAAGAAGGACACGAACACGCTCGTCCCAGTGTACCTGCCGTGTTACACGCACCCGTGCTACTCCGTCCACACCGAGGAGCACCCCCACGCGTGCATCATCTGCTGATCGACGGTTTTGTAGCCGGCCTGCATCTGCATGCCAGCCGATAGCCGATTGATCGGGACTCATCAGCCCACCTGCACCGGTGATCGACGGCGTGCGTTCTATATATCTATGGCCGTGTGAACTACATATTTTACCCGTGATCCGGCAGCTGCGCATCTGCTGAGCTTGCCAGATACGGAATTACAGTGTGGAGAAGAACTAAATAAATAAAGCTGCTGCATTTGGGTTTTAAAGACCGTTCGTTATTATATGGTCCTTTGTTCTTACGTGCGACCCAGCATGCGCCGTCCATCGTCCAACACATGATTACGACCTACTTACTCGTAATACATTGTCTACTGTCCTTCACACAAAATACACATGATTAACCAACTACAGGTTCCTCGCAAAAAGAAACAACTAGAGGTCTTAATCACTGTTCTAAGAGCAAGTACAATAGGGTGACATAAGCAGGCTGTAAGGACTAAAATATTATATCCGTGTTTAGTTTGAGGAGAGAGAAGAGGAGAGAGAAGAAAAGTGGGCTGTAGAATAAGAGCCGGCTATAGTATGAGACCCAAGAAACTATGTGAGATTGTAAGATGGGCCAGTTATTAATAAAGTAGTACATATTTAAAATTTACAATTATACAAGCCGGCTATTAGGTTGACTGTAGATGACATGACAACTTCTTATAGCCGATTGTTAACTGTAATTTATATAGTACATCGTCTTGTGTGTTGTATGTACCCACGGCTGCGAAGCCACGTACGTACGTCAAATTTGGCACACAATAATGCTAGACCTACGTAATCTTCCTAGGTAAACTTACGTTCTTTCCTTTCTAAACTAATCGGCCCCCCTGATTTTCACGGTGTGGGCCTGGGCCTAAACTTTCTTCCAACCAAATTAGGCCAAGTCAGCCAGTACGTAAGTTATGTAGAATAATTTACGTAGGGGTAGCATAGCCCTTTGGCACGTCCATTTATGATCTAAATAATTCTGCTGCATTCATCTGTGTGGCACTGCAGTGCTAGCTTAGTGTGCAGGTGTGTATTCCGCTCCACTCCACAACCGAACCCGGGAATGTACTATCCCAAGAAGTGTGGAATCATTCCATTGTAGTCCACTATCTTGGAATACACCTAGAAGACCGGCAGCACCCACGTGATACTCTCTCACGCTCTATCTCTCTGTAACTTTTTTTTTGCGAGGAGCTCTCTCTCTCTCTGTATCTGACAGACATATTCCCACGCTGCATGATTGCATGTGCTTATCCAGCGGAGTTAGCCATGGAGGTAGTTAGAGCATCTACAGCCACCCTCAAACACCCGCGGACGCGCCCGGGCGCGAACGCCTCAAATTTGCCTTCTCACAACCGGACACCTCAATTATAATATCTTAAATCCATACAAAATCATGCAACTACGTCGATGCATATTACACACATCGTCCGGCTACTACATCACTACTAACATGCCATCGGACTACCAAAATTTGGCATGTTTGGCTATGGTGGAGATCATCCACGGTTGCCCTTGCCCTTCCCGGCGCCCTTGCCGTCCTTGTCACGGAAGTACCGGTCGAAGACGCAGTAGGAATCGAGCCGGATTTGCTCGTCGCCGGAGCTGTCCTCACCGTCGCTGTCCTCCATCTCCTCCTTTGGTGGCAGTCCGGCCATGGCCCGGACCGCCCGATTCTGCTCTCGGGCGAGGGCACGCGTGTTCGTCCGCTGGCGCTTCTTCACAATGCGGACACGGATGGCTTCCTCCTCTGCGGCCGCCCGCGCTGCCGCATCAGCCGCCTCTGCCGCCGCCATGTCCGCAGCGAGACGGGCCTCGGCGGCCCTCATCCTCTCCTTCCCACGACGGGCACACCGGTCCCGGTGGGACTCATAGTCCTCCCGACCGGTAATGGTGAAGAAGAGATTTTCCGGCTACCGGGACCGCGATGATCCAGCCCCAGAGGACCCGAGCGCCCGTTGAGCCGACGCTATGGAGGTGCGCCGGACAGATCCTGCCATCCGCCAGGCGCTGTCCTTCCGGGAACGGCGGAGTGCAATGCGGACTGCCATTGCCTCCTCCAGCCCGCACGGGATGACACCCCAGTCAACGGATCCGGACTGGTCGGAGTCAGATCGGCTGCCCACCATGCCGGAGATGGCCGGAAAACGCCTGAGGTGAGCTTGGGTGGCGGAGGGAGTGGAGTGAAGTGGCTAGTGTTTGGTCCGGCGAGCGGATGGGGAGGAATATATGTGGGGTCGGGTGGTCCAGCGTGGGCCGGGTCCAACGTGGCGGACGCGCCCGGGCGCACCCGGGCGCCCCCATATCCGCCCCATATTTTGGCTTGATATGAGGGGTGCCGGTCAGCCCGGGCGTTGGAGGCCCGTTTGAGGCGCCCGTCTGGGTCGAAATTTCGTGACCGGTTGCTACTTGTGAGCTGCGTTGGGATTTTCCCCGAAGAGGAGAGGAGATGCAGCACAGTAGAGATAAATATTTCCCTTAGTAAGAACTAAGGTTATCGAACCAATAGGAGAACCACGCAAAGCCTCGTGAACAGCACCTGCACAAACAAAAAAGTACTTGCACTCAGCGCGGGCAAGAGGGTTGTCAATCCCCTTGAAATCGTTACTTGCAAGAATTAAATCTTGTAGTGGTAGATAGATAAATTGCAAAAGAAAATAAAAGTAAATAAATTACAGCGAGTATATTTTTGGTTCCTTTTTTATGTTTAAAGTAGACACGGGGGCCATAGTTTTCACTATAGGCTTCTCTCTCTCACACATAGCATACGGTGGGTAAACAAATTACTATTGGGCAATTGATAGAAAAGCGCATAGTTATGATGGATTCATGGCAATGATCATTTATATAGGCATCACGTCCGAGACAAGTAGACCGACTCCTGCCTGCATCTACTACTATTATTCCACCCATCGACCGCTATCCAGTATGCATCTAGGGTATTAAGTTACTGAAAATAGAGTAACGCCTTAAGCAAGATGACATGATGCAGACAAAGTAACTCAATCAATATGAATAAACCCCATCGTTTTATCCTTAATGGCAACAATACAAATACATGTTTAGTCCCCTACTTTGTCATTGGGATATAGAGCACCGCAAGATTGAACCCATTACAAAGCAGCTCTCCCACTAAAGATAAATCAATCTAATTGGCCAAACCAAACAGATAGATCGGAGAGAAATACAAAGCTATAACAATCATGCATAATAAAGTTCAGAAAAGACTCAATTACTTCTCATGAATAGTCTGATCATAAACTCACAATTCATCGGATCCCAACAAACACACCGCAAAAGAACATTACATCGGATAGAACTCTAAGAAGATCGAGGAGAACATGGTATTGAAGATCAAAGAGAGAGATGAAGCCATCTAGCTACTAGATATGGACCCGTAGGTCTGTGATGAACTACTCACACATCATCGGAAGGGCAGCAAGGTTGATGTAGAAGTCCTCCGTGACCGATTCCCCCTCCGGCAGATCGCTGGAAAAGGCCTCCAGATGGGATCGTGGAAGAATAGAGACTTGCGGTGGCGAAAAAGTTATTTCTGGTGGCTCTCTGTTGGTTTCCCAATATTTGAGAATTTATAGAAGTGGAATTAGGTCAGGCGGAGCCACGAGGGGCCCACAAGGCAACAGGGCGCGCCTACCCCCCCAGGGCAAGCCCTGTTGCCTTGCCGTCTCCTCGTTTGCCTTCTGGTCTCCTCCCGAAGCTTCCAGGGTCTCTTATGTCCAGAAAAAAATCGTCAAAAAGTGTCGTAGCGTTTGGACTCCGTTTGGTTCCGATTTTCTGGAAAACCAAAAACAGGCAAAAAAAACTGCAACTGGCACTAGGCACTGGGTTAATAGGTTAGTCCCCAAAAATAATATAAAATAGCATATAATTGCATTTAAAACTTCCAAGATTGATACTATAATAGCATGGAACAATCAAAAATTATAGATACGTCGGAGACGTATCAGCATCCCCAAGCTTAATTCCTGCTCGTTCTCGAGTAGGTAAATGATAAAAACATAATTTTTGATGTGGAATGCTATCTAACATGTTTATCAGGTAATCTCTTTACGGTATAAATATTGAGAAGCGATGAAATAATAATATCAACATAATAATATCCATGAACATAAGAAGCATAATCATTAAACTTTTAAAATATATGATCCTTAACGAGTGTTATCCCTACTCACTTTATCATATTAGCATGGCATGATTCCGCCTTCATCGCAAATATATAAATCATGAGCACCCCGGTGTTAAACTAGGCAATTGGATCATACTTCTAACGCGCTTCATCATTTTCAACTCCCACGCAATACATGAGCGTGAGCCATGGACATAGCACTAGGTGAAATAGAATGCGGTGGTAGAGATCAATAAGGGAAAAAGAGGAGAAAGTCTCGCATCAACTCGGCGGATCAACGGGCTATGGAGATGCCCATCAATCGATATCAATGCGAGGAGTAGGGATTGCCATGCAACGGATGCACTAAGAGCTATAAGTGTATGAAAGCTCAAACTGAAACTAAGTGGGTGTGCATCCAACTTGCTTGCTCATGAAGACCTCGGCCATTTGAGTAAGCCCATCATCGGAATATACAAGCCAAGTTCTATAATGTTAAATTTCCACTAGTATATGAAAGTGGCAACATAGGAGACTCTCTATATGAAGAACATGGTGCTACTTTGAAGCACAAGTGTGGAAAAAGGATAGTAACATTGCCCCTTCTCTCTTTATCTCTCATTTTATTTTATTTTACTTTTTATTTTTTTCTTTCTTTTTTTTCGTCCGGAGTCTCATCCCGACTTGTGGGGGAATCATGGCCTTCATCATCCTTTCCTCACTGGGACAATGCTCTAATAATGATGATCATCACACTTTTATTTACTTTCAACTCGATATTACAACTCGATACTAGAACAATATGACTATATGAATGCCTCTGGCAGTGTACCAGGATGTGCAATGATCTAGCGTAACATGTATAGAAATGATGAACGGTGGCTTTGCCACAATTACTATGTCAGCTATATGATCGTGCAAAGCAATATGATATTGAAGATGTGTGTCATATAAACGGAACGGTGGAAGTTGCATGGCAATATATCTCGGAATGACTATGGAAATGCCATAATAGGTAGGTATGGTGGCTGTTTTGAGGAAGTTAAAAGGGCTTTATGTCTGAAAGAGCGTATCATATCATGGGGTTTGGATGCACCGACTAAGTTTGCACCAACTCTCGAGGTGAGAAAGGGCATTGCATGATATCGGAGAGGCTAGCAAATTGCGGAAGATAGGAGTGCGTATAATCAATGGACTCACATTAGTCATAAAGAACTCACATACTTATTGTGAAATCCTATTAGCCCTCGAAGAAAAGCACTAACCGCATGCCCCTAGGGAGGAGGTTGGTAGGAGTTAACCATCGCGCGCCCCCGATCGTAACAGCACACAAGGATTTCATTTCAGACCTATAAATGCTCGAACCTCCCCACCATGCCATAACCAATACTTAGATGAGAAGTAAATAACAAACTTTAATACCGATATTTCTACTAACAAATGATCATGAACCTATATCCTTTCATATTACTACATTAATAAAATCAAGCTATGCACTTCATATTTAGTGATCTACATGAAAGTTTTTATTATATCCCCCTTGAATGCCTTATCATTACAGGACCATTCTTATAACACATGCAAATTGCCATTACTATTTATAAGAGTCTCAAAAAGATTTAAGTGAAGCTTAAGAGTGCAACTATTTCTATAAAATATAACCACCGCCGTGCTCTAAAAGATATAAGTGAAGCACTAGAGCAACTGCCTAGCTCAAAAGATATAAGTGAAGCACATAGAGTATTCTAATAAATCACGATAATTGTGTGTCCCTCTCAAAAGGTGTGTCCAGCAAACAATGATTGTGGCAAAATAAAAAGCAAACAAAGAAAATAAAACTATGGCACAAGATGCTCCAAGTAAAACTCATATCATGTGATGAATAAAAATATAGCTCCAAGTGAGTTACCGATTGATTGTAGACGAAAGAGGGGATGCCATCCGGGGCATCCCCAAGCTTAGACGCTTGAGTCTTCCTTGAATATTACCTTGGGGTGCCTTGGGCATCCCCAAGCTTAGGGTCTTGCCGCTCCTTATTCCTTCATCCATCATGATCTCACCCAAAACTTGAAAACTTCAGCACACAAAACTCAACAGAAACCTCGTGAGATCCGTTAGTATAATAAACATATCATAACTTTAGGTACTGTTGTAAACCCATTCATAATTTGTTTTTGCATAATACGTACTGTATTCTAACTTCTTCATGACTTATACCCCCCGATACAATCTGTAGATTCATTAAAACAAGTAAACTATGCAATAAAAATAGAATCTGTCTAAAACAGAACAGTCTGTAATGATCTGAATAAGAATCATACTTCTGTAACTACACAATTTCTGAAAAATTAGGAAAACTTAAAAAATTTGTATAAAAATATTGTGTAAAAATTTCAAGAATTTATCACGTTCCAGCAATTTATAGAAATTCTATCACTGAGCGCAAAAGTTTCTGTTTTCAAACAGCATCAATCATACTATCATTCAAATCATCCCAAAGGCATTACTTGGAACAAACACTAATTAAAAGATAAAAACACAATTGTAACAGTAGCTATAATTGTGTAAGCACCCAAAACAGAAAATAAAAGACAAAATTAAGATAAATATAGGGTTGCCTCCCAACAAGCGCTATTGTTTTATGCCCCTAGCTAGGCATAATGCATAGTTTCAAGTATTATCATCCTTGGTTTCCAAATCCTTTTTAATCAAAGCTTCCAAAATTTCCTCATTAACTCCCTACTCTCATGTTCTCATTTCAAGTTTAAACAATTGAAGGGACTTTGTTCGATGATTTTAACATTCATTACTTCAAACTCCTAACAATCACCGTAAAGGTCCTCATATAAAACATGTATCTCATCATCAATAGGATCTCTAGCGGTACTTTCAAAACATTCATCACTAAATCCCTCATCAATTCCCTTAGTAATCCATTCAAATTTATCACAAGTATTGTGGTACAAGGTTTTAATTACTTCAGCATAAGGAACCCTCTTTCTAATATTTTCACCATAGGAAAAATAATCTTTAGATTCCAACCTACGTATAGTGTCCTTATCATGGAGGATTTCTTCTATTGGAGGATGATCAAAATATATTTTATAAAAGTAAAAGATGACCCTAGCTTCCCAGATTATATAGTCAAATTCATGCATGAGAATGATAGTGGCAATCTTTTTAGCCCTTGGATTATGAATATTGGGAAGTTCATAGAATATCTTTTGTAAAGCGGGATGAATATGCAAAAAAATTCTTTCTGACTTAACCACAAGCATAGCAATAGCATCAACATAACAATTTGTTTTGTCAAGAATAGATCCTTTAGTTATTGGTATGACTCCCGTGCAATTAAAGAACTCTTGAATGATATTCTTCCCAATAATATTCGCACTACCCACATGATAGATTTTAGTTTTACAATTAGTGGGAATTTTATTCTCTGGAGGATCATGATAAAAATCAAATAATTGAGGTTTTTCCTCAAGAGATTCGCTAGTACTACCTTCACTAGCACTTTCAACAATAACCTTGTCAAACTCAGACATGATAGCAACTTCAAGCAAGCAAACTAACAACGCAAAATATTTTTTTTGTGTTTTTGTATTTTTATGAGAAGTGGGGGGGGGGGGGGGGGAGGGATGAAAACGAGAGGCAACGACAAATAAAAAGAAGAGCAAGTAGATGATAGTTTGTGTAAAGGTACTTGGTAGGTTTTGATGATGTCTCCCCGGCAACGGCGCCAGAAAATCTTCCTACTACTTGTGAGTTGCATTGGGATTTTCCCCGAAGAGGAGAGGAGATGCAACACAGTAGAGATAAGTATTTCCCTCAGTGAGAACCAAGGTTATCGAACCAATAGGAGAATCACGCAAAGCCTCGTGAACAACACCTGGACACACAAAAGCAAGTACTTGCACCCAACGCGGGCAAGAGGGTTGTCAATCCCCTTGAACTCGTTACTTGCAAGGATTAAATCTTGAGGTGGTAGATAGATAAATTGCAAAAAAAAGTAAATAAATTGCAGTGAGTATATTTTTGGTTTCTTTTTTATGTTTAAAGTAGACCTGGGGGCCATAGTTTTCTAGAGGCTTCTCTCTCAAACACATAGCATACGGTGGGTAAACAAATTAATGTTGGGCAATTAATAGAAAAGCGCATAGTTATGATGGATTCATGGCAATGATGATGTATATAGGCATCACGTCCGAGACAAGTAGACCGACTCCTGCCTGCATTTACTACTATTACTCCACCCATCGACCGCTATCCAGCATGCATCTAGGGTATTAAGTTAATCAAAACAGAGTAACGCCTTAACCAAGATGACATGGTGTAGACAAAGTAAACTCAATCAATATGAATAAACCCCATCGTTTTATTCTTAATGGCAACAATACAAATACGTGTCTTGTCCCCTGCTTTGTCACTGGGATATAGAGCACCGCAAGATTGAACCCATTACAAAGCACCTCTCCCACTGAAGATAAATCAATCTAGTTGGCCAAACCCAACGGATAGATCGGAGAGAAATACAAAGCTATAACAATCATGCATAATAAAGTTCATAAAAGACTCAATTACTTCTCGTGAATAATCTGATCATAAACCCACAATTCATCGGATCCCAACAAACACACCGCAAAAGAAGATTACATCGGATAGAACTCCAAGAAGATCGAGGAGGACATGGTATTGAAGATCAAAGAGAGAGAAGAAGCCATCTAGCTACTAGCTATGGACCCATAGGTCTGTGGTGAACTACTCACACATCATCGGAAGGGCAACAAGGTTGATGTAGAAGCCCTCCGTGATCGATTCCCCCTCCGGCAGATCACCGGAAAAGGCCTCCAGATGGGATCGCGGAAGAACAGAGACTTGCGGTGGCGGAAAAGTTATTTCGAGTGGCTCACTGTTAGTTTCCCAATATTTGAGAATTTATAGAAGTGGAATTAGGTCAGACGGAGCCACGGGGGGCCCACAAGGCATCAGGGCGCGCCCTGTTGCCTTGCTGTCTCCTCGTTTGCCTTCTGGTCTCCTCCCGAAGCTTCCAGGGTCTCTTATATCCAGAAAAAAATCGTCAAAAAGTTTCATAGCGTTTGAACTCCGTTTGGTACTGATTTTCTGGAAAACCAAAAACAGGCAAAAAACAACAACTGGCACTAGGCACTGGGTTAATAGGTTAGTCCCCAAAAATGATATAAAATAGCATATAATTGCATATAAAACTTCCAAAATTGATATTATAATAGCATGGAACAATTAAAAATTATAGATATGTCGGAGACGTATCACCGGTCAGTGACCAGACGGACCGCCCAAGCATAAGAGATGGGTTTGGGGCTCCCGCCTATAGATGCTCTTAGAGTAGTGGCCGCACGTGCGTGCGTTTGTTCTCCATATACATGTACACACTCGACTGATGAATAGATACAAGTTCAGTGTATCTCTCATGTTCATCTATCTTACACACACTAGATGAAGGACGAGTATATAGGGCACGTAAGTCTATGATGCGGGTTTTTTAATTTTGGCTTCCGATTTTCAAACTTCTATATCTTTTAAAGGAATTGCTATTTCACATCTAGATGTAATATACTTATCTCACATCTAAGTCTAGAGCCATCCGATCTTGTTTGTCTTTAAAATTTGCGCAGCGTGATCTCGGAGATCAACTAGTCAAGGAACGCTCCTTCACAGCAGAATGAACGAACGGTTCGGGAGCACTCCGCGCGCGACAAATGTCATGTGCGGAGCGCCCCCGCGAACGCAAAACAACCAAAGTTGTTGGTTCCCGGTTTTTCCTTTCCTGTTTCTGGTTACCTTTTGCAGTTCGTCCCTCGGTCTACCTACATTTTCCGTTTTCCCCTTTCCGCTCGATATAACAGGCAGAAAATTGACGCGAAAGAAAAACATCTGTACGCGTGGCGTTGGTTCCCTGTTTCCCTTTTTTTCCCTTTATTTTTTCCATTATATTTTTGGTTAATGTAGATTTATGGGGTGATTACGGGTGGGGGCTTCCAACACTATCAAATGTCAACTTTCAAGAAATAAAAATTTACTATCTATAATATTACGGCGCCTCCAGCGCGTGGCTCTGGCTCGCCTTCGGCTCATTAAGTTTTCAAGAACATCTTGAAGGGGGCATAGGTTAAAGTGTGTGTTGGTCGTGCATCGCGTTGGTCGTGCAGCCTGGTGCATCCGGCTTCGCCGGCATACGGCGCCTTTGGTGCGCGGCTCTGGCTCGCCTTCAGCTCGTTAAGTTTTCATAAACATCTTGAGGGGGGCATAAGCCAAAGTATGTGTTGGTCATTCAGCGTGTTGGTCATACATCGCGTTGGTTGTGCAGCCTGGTGCACCGGCACACGGCGCCTCCGGCGCATGGCTCTGGCTCGTCTTCGGCTCGTTAAGTTTTCATAAACATCTTGAAGGGGGGGCATAAATCGAAGTGTGTGTTGGTCGTACAATGTGTTTGATCGTGCAGCCTGGTGCATCCGGCTTCGTCGGCACATGCCGCCTCCGGCGTGTGGCTTTGGCTCGCCTTTGGCTCGTTAAGTTTTCGCAAACATCTTGAAGGGGGGCATAGGTCGAAGTGTGTAGTGGTCGTGCAGCGCGTTGTTCATACAACATGTTTGGTCATGCAACCTGGTGCATCCGGCTTCGCCGACACACGGCGCCTTGGCGCGCGGCTCTGGGTCTCCTTCGGCTCGTTAAATTTTCATAAACATCGTGAGGCCTCCAGAGGCATGCGTGTGAGGTCTCCAGAGGCATGGGCATGCAACCTCTAGAGGAGGCACGGTACTACATGCAGCAAAGGCACGGTTTGGATGGTATTAGCCTCACTGGCTGATATGTCCATTTTGCATCATGTTTTCCTACTGATATTTATTGTGTTTTGGATCATTATTTCACTTTATGATGCAATCATAATGCCTTTTCTCTCGTATTTTGTAAGTTTCACATGAAGAGGGGGATTGTCGGTAGATGGAATTCTGGACCTAAAAGGGCTACAGCAGAGATAGCTATTCTCCACAACTCCAAATGACCTGAAAATTTACAGAGAATTATTTTGGAATATATAAAAAATATCGGCAAAAGAATTACCAGAGGGGGCCCCACCAGAGAGACACAAGCTCAGGGGGCACGCCCTACCCCCCTGGGCGCGCCCTATGAACTTGTGGGCCCCCTGGCAAGCCTCCGGGGCCCATCTTCTCCTATAAGATGCTATTTGCCCTAGAAAAAAAATCTGAAGAAGACTTTCGGGATGAAGCGCCGCCGTCTTGAGGCGGAACCTGGGCAGGAGCACTTTTGCTCTCCGGCGGAGCGATTTCACCGGGGAAACTTCCCTTCGGGAGGGGGACATCGAAGCCATCGACATCACCAACGATCCTCTCATCATGGGAAGACCAATCTTCATCAACATCTTCACCAGCACCATCTCATCTCAAACCCTAGTTCATCTCTTGTATTCAATCTTTGTCTCAAAACCTCAGATTGGTACCTGTCGGTTGCTAGTAGTGTTGATTACATTTTGTAGTTGATGCTAGGTTGTTTATTTGGTGGAAGATTATATGTTCAGATCCTTAAGCATATTCAATACCCCTATGATCTTGAACATGAATATGATTTGTGAGTAGTTACTTTTGTTCTTGAGGACATGGGAGAAGTCTTGTTATAAGTAATCATGTGAAGTTGGTATTCATTCGATATTTTGATGATGTGTATGTTGTCATTCTTCTAGTGGTGTCATGTGAACGTCGACTACATGACACTTCACCATATTTGGGCCTAGGAGAATGCATTGGGGAGTAATAAGTAGATGATGGGTTGCGAGAGTGACAAAATCTTAAACCCTAGTTTATGCGTTATTCCGTAAGGGGCTGATTTGGATCCATATGTTTGATGCTATGGTTAGAGTTATCTTAATTCTTCTTTCGTAGTTGCGGATGCTTGCGAGAGGGGGTAATCATAAGAGGGTTGCTTGTTCAAGTAAGAACAACACCCTAGCACCGGTCCACCCACATATCAAATTATCAAAGTAGCGAACACGAATCAACTAAACATGATGAACATGACTAGACAGTAATTCCCATGTGTCCTCGAGAACGCTTTGCTTACTATAAGAGAACGTTCCAGCTTGTCCTTTGCTATAAAAAGGATTAGGCCACCTTGCTGCACCTTTTTTACTTGTTACTTGTTACGAATTATCTTACCACAAAACTATCTGTTACCGCTACTTTCAGTACTTGCAGAGAATACCTTGCTGAAAACCGCTTATCATCTCCTTCTGCTCCTCGTTGGGTTCGACACTCTTACTTATCAAAAGGACTACGATTGATCCCCTATACTTGTGGGTCATCACTGGCTAATCAAAAGTTTTA
The DNA here is from genome assembly GCA_039707655.1 of Elymus sibiricus. NCBI lineage: Eukaryota > Viridiplantae > Streptophyta > Magnoliopsida > Poales > Poaceae > Elymus > Elymus sibiricus. Next base: position 471,863,530 of record CM077666.1, read on the forward strand.
GTCTGCATTCTTGTTGAAGATCTTGCTAATCTCATCACCCATCTCATTAGGTTTGATTTCATTATTTTCGCTAAATAATAACATGTACAGTGCTTCTGCCTTCCAGTGTTCTAGTTCATCCTATGAAAGTTCACCAACAAGAAAAAAAATTCTTAGAATTAGTGCATACAAGTGTATATGTAGTATAAGTAAAAAAGTATTCCAAAATTTTTATATAGTGCGCCTAGAAGAGTTTCAAGGAAAACTTACATCAAAATCATCTATGTCGTTGATGAAGTTTACGTCATTGTAGAGGAATGCAAACCTTATAAAAACATAGGGTGACTCACCTTTTTCAACTCTTGGAACATCATCTACAAAATGAATCTGCCATCTAGACTTATTCTTGGAGTCTTCCAATTGTACGTGAAATATCATGTTGAAGACTTTTTTAATCCTAGGTGTCGGTGCTAAATCCGGCATATCTCGAGGTAGGGGACCTAAGCTAGGTGTCGTGGTTTTGACACGGCAGATGCCCTTGTGAACGGACTTAGAGATGAGGCCATCGCACAAAGGTGAAAGCTTAGCGGGGTTGATCGAGAACGAGAAGACACGAGATTACCCAGGTTCGGCCCCTCACGATGGAGGTAATAGCCTACGTCCTGCTTGATTATACTGCTTGGATCTCGATTACAAGGGTGCGAGTTCGCTAACCTAGCTCTCGAGGGATTGCAAGTTAGTCTTTCTAACTTGGGCGCTCCCCTTTATATAACAGGTAGAGCCCTAGGGTTACATGAGAGTCCGGGTCGGAATCTTAACCTGTCTTGTCGGGGATATAACTCCACGATATGACCCGGCTCATGACGTTAAGTAGCCATGGACTTAAGTCATCTCTGACGTTAAGTCATCTCTGATGTTAAGTCATCTCTGGACTTAAGTCATCCCTGACGTTAAGCCGCCCTGAGACTTAAGTCATCTCTGGGCTTAAGCCGCCCTGAGACTTAAGTCATCCCTGAGACTTAAGTCATCCCTGAGACTTAAGCCGCCCTGAGACTTAAGTCATCCCTGAGACTTAAGCCGCTCTGAGACTTAAGCCGTCCTGAGACTTAAGCCGCCTGGAAGAAGAGAAGCCCAAGATGAGAAGCCCAAGATAAGAAGGCCGCGGTGAGTCGCCCACGGTAAGAGGCCCGCGATAAGAAGCCAGAATAGATTAAGTCCAAATCCTACTAGGAATCTACATGTAAGCCGCCCCTTCAACTTATATAAGTAGGGGCAGGGCACCCCAAGAGGGAGAGGTTTTTAGAGGTCAAGATAGACAGATAAGTCTCAAGACAGATGTTTTGGCAGGTCTCGAGACAGACGTTTTGATAGCTCTTGAGACAGAGTCAGGGAAATAGCACCCTTGTAATCGAGACTATGATCATCAATATCAATCAAGAAGGATGTAGGCTTTTACCTCCACCGCGAGGGGCCGAACCTGGGTAAAAACTCGCGTCTTCTCGATTCCGATCAACCCCGTTCAAGCTACTACCTAGTTGAGATGGCCTCACGACTAAGTCCTTTCATGAGGACATCTGCCATGACAAAACCACGACAGTTGGTGCCCACCGTGGGGCCAGTGAACGGTGGTGTTGTGTTCTTGATGGGAACTCTTCTAGGGATCGAGAAACTCGTGATGGACTGGATGAAGAAAACCCAACTTGGATGGATCTGCATCAGCTTCGAGTTTATCAGTCCAGATTTACAGTCTATGAGATTTAAGTTCGGGAGAGATTAGGGTTGCGGCCCGCCTGCCGCCGCCGTCCCGCGATTCATCTGATTGTTTTTGAGTCGTCGAGACCGACAAAGTTCTGAAGAGGATGTGTCCAATCAGCCGCTACCCTCGCGTACATACGCACCATCGTGTTATGTATACCTGCTCTGTCACTGTTTCTGTTCAAAACCGGAGTACGTGGGATCACATCAAGTCCCGAGGGAGCCACTGTTTTCATTGCAACTTTAGATCTGACCGGCCAATGATTCATCGCATTATCAAACCATGGGTAATTACATGTCCCAAGGAGATCTCCTGTTACTATTTCTATCCGACGGAATCAAGAAAAAACAGAAGTGGTCAACACTCCACTACTTGGATCAAGTCCCCCAAAAAAAAGGGGAGCAACCGCTGCTCGATCCCGCAAAGCCGGGCCTGGTCGTGCGCGCCTATTAACTCCAGTTACGGAGGGCTAAAAAGTTGGTAAGCCGGGCGTTGAAAAAAAAATGGCCACGAACCGGAAGCGGATACGGCCACGACCCGGACTCCTCCGCCGCTGCTTGCGCGGCCCCGCCCTGAGCCGCCTGCTGCCTCCGCTGCTGCGGCCACGGGCTCGCTTCGAGCCGGCTACGCCTCCGTCGATATGGCCTTGCCTTCGAGCCGCCCGTCTCTGCCGGCCTCCGGCGAGCCACCTGCCTCGAGCCGCCGCCCCCACGGCCATAGCCGCGGCCTCGCCTACGCCGCGAGCCGCCTCCGTCTTCGCCTCGCCGAGCGGCCTCGTCTCCGCAGGGTCCGCCTTCGAGCCATCCCGGCTTCTGAGTCGCCTCTCCTGCCGTGGCCGGCCTCGAGCCGCCGCCTTTGAGTCACCTCTCCTGCCGTGGCCGGCCTCGAGCCGCCGCCTTCAAGTCGCCCCGGCCTCGTGCCGCCTCAGCCGCAGCCGTGCCGAGCCGCCCCGGCCTCGCCGCTGCCTCCTCTGCCGTGGCCTCGCCTTGCCAGCCTCGAGCCGCCGCCTTCGAGTCGCCCCAGCCTCATGCCGCCTCAGCCGCAGCCGCGCCGAGCTGCCCCGGCCTCGCCGTCGCCTTCTCTGCCGTGGACTCGCCTTGCCGGCCTCGCTCCGCCACCATGGCTCGCCCCGCTGAGTCGCCGTCTCTGCCGTGGCCGCGCCGAGATGCCCCGGCCTCGCTCCACCTCTGCCGGGGCCCGCCTTGAGCCGCCTCTGCCGGTCTCCGCAGGGTCCGTCCCCGAGCCGCCTCCGCCGGTCTCCGCCCCTGCGTTTTTGCCTTAGCCGCAGCCGCGCCAAGCCGCCCGCCTCAACTCGCCGCTTTCACAACCGCGGCCTCCGTCGTTGTGGCCTACCTCCATAGCCGCGGTCTCCGCCGCTGCGGCCCGCCTTCGTCATCACGGCCTTGTCAAGCCGGCCTCGCCTCAAGCCTAGCGACCCCTCAACCCGGCAGGCAGACGGGAGCATGGGCCGGGTCAGCTCCTCCAGTGGTTTCAAGTGGACGCGCTGCTTTTGTCCGGGGGACGCGCCGCATAACCGCGTCAGTGTCTCATCCTCAGTCAGAAAACTAAATCGCAGTAGGGAACGTCTCGTCCTGATAGGCGAACTCCTTCCGTCAGCCATTCGCATGACGGAGCTACCCAACAATATCCTAAGTCTACAAGTATATGAAGGGACTAACATTAGAGACTCAAGCCGGTTTTCTAACAAAGACGCCTTGAGCCTCGGGGACTACATACGACTACATCGATAACGATCGCAAGGCAGTACAAAGATTTTTACCTTATGGGCCTCCGCGATCATCCTGATGGTAATGGCGAAGTTCAGGGGTGTCAGCTCCTCAGCAAGAGCCCGTGATTCAGCTTCGGGGCTGGACGCCTGTGTCGACGATGGCAGTGGAGGATGAGGCACATCTGATCGCTTCTCAAACTAAGCAAATGGACCGGCCAACGGGTGGTACTCGTCAAAAAATTTCTTCCCGGCCGGTTCACTGTACATGTCGACTCATCGCCTAGTCATCACGACTGGCTCGACATCCCACGAAAATATCAGGTGTTATCCGCCTTATCTTCTTTTTCAGTATATATTAATTCATTCGAGAACAATTACACTCGCCCGCGATATTTTTTATGCAGGACAATTGTTCACTGCAAGGGCGATCGTCGTGCCACGGATATAGAATTCGTGCCAAATGTTATCATGTGCCAGCATCCGACCGTGCCGTACTACTCAATGAACGTGTGTGCAAACCGCCGCCTATGAGGTTCGGTCTACATCAACACGTGGCCGACTCATCTGCTCACGCCGCGGCCGATTCATCCGTCCGCGCCCGCGGCCGACTCGCCCGTCCGCGCCGATTTACAAGCCGCGGCCGGCTCGCGCGTCCGTGCTTACAACGCCACGGGCGACCCCCGGATCTGCGCCGGGTTACCGGCCGACTCTCATATCTACATCAACACACCGGATCCGCGCCCGTCTGCATGAACTGCTCAAACGGACGCCCCCGCCCCCGTGACCCGGTCTACTCCAACAACTCTGAAGCAAATAAAAACATATTATCAGCCTCTGCCTACACCGGATGGCTCAATGGACAGGCGCACAAGTTACCGCCGCTGCGTTTTGGTTAACTTCAACAAACAGCCGGGACAAACCATCGGCCGGATTACTGACACGACTTATACGGGATCATCTATGACCCGCCACGGTCGACCTCAACCTTCCGCGGATTCACATCGCGTTATCAATGCCAAGGACATACAATAAGCGTCGCGAAGATCAGCAACTCGCCACACGCTTTTGGCTTCAATAAATTTTAGCTATCAGCTGTCAACTATATGCCGGTTTATGCTCCGGCCAAGTATGAAGAATCTCAAGCCGACTCCTTGAGTCATCTTAAGACTCGGGGGCTACACAGACATGACTCGTCAGATTTGGTCGGTTTTAACAAATTCAAGAACCCCAGTCATTGCGAGGAAGACAACCCGGACCTGGGGGCTGTTGCCTTATTGGCGAAAAATTAAGGTTGCCAAAGAGGACTAGTTGCCATGATGCGCAGTTCAAACATAGGTATTCTGCCTTCTTGGCAAAACATATAACAGGGTTACCAAAGAAGACTAGTCGCCATGATGCGCAGTCTAAACATAGGTATCCCGCTCAATTATGGTCACTTGGGGGCTTCCAACTCACCGAGTTTAGCTTTCTCACCCTCTTGACCCGGCAATAAACGCCACATTATCTTGGTTAAACCTGCCTGTCTGCTTGATGCTACTCCGCTTAGGTGACCCGGTGTACTCTTGACAAGTCAATCATTTTTATGACCCTGAACTTGTCTTGGTTAAAACATCGGTTATGTCACGTGAGAGCCGGCTTACAGACAGTGAGGATAAACCATGGGCTATCACGCCAGCTTCATTGAAGCAAGACACGAGCCTCGAAAGCCGGTCTAAATTGTCGTGCCTCGAAAGCTGACATTTTTTTATACTCTATTAACATACGCATACATCATCATACATTGCATCATCATACAATGCATCATATATGCATGAACATATTTGTTTATGTTGCAGGAGCCGGTTTTCAAACCGGGTTACATTGTAACTCTGCAGGAACAAATAAATCTTTACTAGCCAAAATGGCTGGATCTTTATCATGGTTTATCATAACCAGCATTAAATGATTGAGATATCAATTCTCCTATTTTCCCGGGGTACAATTCCAGCCGGGTCACATATAATACCTGGTCATTTAATTGACCGGGTTTTTGGTTATTCAACCTGTGCTTTGTAGAAGACTACATCACTTATGTATTTTCTCACACATATTTGCCGGGTTGCACTACAACCACGACCAAGGATTTCTTTCATCGCAAAGGCATCACAGAGTGGATATGATTTTACTCTACAATGGAAGAAAAAAGTCCCGAGTCGCCGCAGGCACACGACCCGGCCCTTGGGGGCTACATTATTCAAATCAAGATTACATCAAGTATGAAAGTCCCATGTCACTGCAAGCATGCACCACGGCACTTGGGGGCTAATGCATGTTCATTTTTACTAGTCTCATTGAAGACCCGGCCCATCACATAATGATAAGCCGGCCCTTGGGGGCTACCAATTGCTCATGTCAAAAATTCAAAGTACACAAGCCTTAATAGTGACCCGAAGCCTGGGGGTTACATCATATGATGTTCTTTTCAAAGGAGTACATGTAAAGTTCCAAGTCGCTGCAAGCAAACGACCCGGCACTTGGGGGCTACAACAGTCAGTTGTTTAAATAGATCAAAAGGTCCAATTTGAAGACCCGGCCCATCATATACTGATGAGCCGGCCCTTGGGGGCTACACATGTGAAGTGCAAAACTCTCAGTTCATGATTGAAGATTCAGACGGACAACCCGGATTTTCTCCAAAGTTGCAACATTTATATTTAAGCAAGTCTTAAGCTATCACTTTGTTCTACTCTTAAGGACTTGGGGGCTACAGGTTATCTCCTCCAAGCTATTCAGACAAGTCAGCTCAACATCATACAGAATTTTTATTCATCAAAGTCTGAAGCATTGAAAGTTGGCACAACATCAGATGGATTTTTCTTTTTATCAAGTCAAGGCATTTGTAGACAATTCAAAAATATCATAAGGGTTATTTTTTCTGCATGGAACCAGCATCAACATATTGATATGGAAGAAACTCAGGAGCTTAGCATGAATAAATCCAAGCTAATCTGGGGGCTAATGTCGGGGATATAACTCCACGATATGACCCAGCTCATGACGTTAAGTCGCCATGGACTTAAGTCATCTCTGACGTTAAGTCATCTCTGGACTTAAGTCATCCCTGACGTTAAGCCGCCCTGAGACTTAAGTCATCTCTGGGCTTAAGCTCCCTGAGACTTAAGTCATCCTTGAGACTTAAGTCATCCCTGAGACTTAAGCCGCCCTGAGACTTAAGTCATCCCTGAGACTTAAGCCGCTCTGAGACTTAAGACGCCCTGAGGCTTAAGCCGCCCTGAGACTTAAGCCGCCCAGAAGAAGAGAAGCCCAAGATGAGAAGCCCAAGATAAGAAGGCCGCGGAGAGTCGCCCACGGTAAGAGGCCCGCGATAAGAAGCCAGAATAGATTATGTCCAAATCCTACTAGGACTCTACATGTAAGCCGCCACTTCAACTTATATAAGGATGGGCAGGGCACCCCAAGAGGGAGAGGTTTTTAGAGGTCAAGATAGACAGATAAGTCTCAAGACAGATGTTTTGGCAGGTCTCGAGACAGACGTTTTGATAGCTCTCGAGACAGAGTCAGGGAAATAGCACCCTTGTAATCGAGACTATGATCATCAATATCAATCAAGCAGGATGTAGGCTTTTACCTCCACCGCGAGGGGCCGAACCTGGGTAAAAACTCGCGTCTTCTCGATTCCGATCAACCCCGTTCAAGCTACTACCTAGTTGCGATGGCCTCACGACTAAGTCCTTTCACGAGGACATCTGCCGTGACAAAACCACGACAAGTCTCCTACTTTTATTCTACTTAATCTCCAAGGCAACCTTCATGCCGTATGTCTTCTCCTTGAGCCGGCCCGTAGGCTGAGCCGGTCTTTCTTTACCGGGCCTCTGTCAAGCCGGCCCATTGAATATTACCTTAGCCCCGCAGCGAGACAACCCGCTGAGCCTTTTAGCTCTACGGCCGGGTCATTCTCCTGCCGGGTCTACACGCTAGGAAATATCCCCAACATTAGCCCTCAGTTTGACTTGGATTTATTCATGTTAAACTCCAACCTGAAAAACAAAGTGAAGGAAGAATTGCTTGATAAGTCATAACTTGAAGCTACTTCTTTCGAGCCGGCTTTTTCTGCACATGCCACACTCAAGCAGACTCTCCAGCTTAACCTCTTGCTGGGCCATTCCTCCCACATAAGCTTAGCATTTTTCCGTCGTTGTACTTCATGACGTCACGCTCCACTCTCGGAAAATTCGAGATGACCTCATGAGGAATCTTTGAATGGATTTGTATTATCTTGTCAGGCGCGAAAATTTAGGAGCCTTTTTAGCCTCTGTTCATTGCGCCACCTGGGGTTTCGCGCATGCCGCTTCGAGCCTGACGTGCCTATAAATAGACCGGCGCCTCCCCCACTTCCTTTTTACTGCCTCCGCTTTCTTCTTCCTCTCATCGACGCCGCCGTGCCTCCTCGAACTCGTCGCCATTCTACCGACAGCACCGCCCGAGCCTTCACCTCGTCACCGGAGTCCCCCGGTCCTGTTCGGCCGCGCCCGCAGCACTTCAGCAACCACCGAGCCGTCAACCCAGATCCGTAAGCGACCCTCCACCATTGTTGCTGTTTATTCAACCCTTCGGTGTTCTTGCGTTCTTCCTCATAGTAGCGGTTCGTGGATCTAGAATGCTTTAAAGCTTCTGCTCGCTGTTTGTGGAACCAATCCACTGTATTTCTCGCGTATACTTGACCTTCCATTCGGCTCTGAATAGATCTCATTATAGCTCATCTTGAGACATGAAGAACATACCTAGTTTTTACCCTTTCATTTTATGCCATTTCTCAGATTTGTTGAATCTTTGCATTTATATGAAACCTGTTTACTGAGTCATTGCCCAGTCCGTGTCAGCGCTTGCCAAAATCGACGCCAAGTATTTCACCGGCTTATCTGTGTCATAAACCTTGACCTGGCACTTGCTTGCCTCCCTTCTCATGACCTGGCAAATACCTCAATTGCCGGCTCATACTTATATATTTCTTTATAATAATCCAAAAAGCCCGTGCGTTGCCGACTTATGATACTTTCTCTCATCAACTGCAGCCGAATCAATGGCTCCCAAGCCAAAGATTGTTAACTGGGCAAAATCTAGCATGTCAAAGCATAGTCTGCAAGCCCTGGTGGATTCCGGGTTGTTGCTATCTAAGGAAACGATTGAGTGGCGCGCTCCTGAAGAAGAAATCCATCCTCAGCCAGATCAGAAAGAAATTGTTATATTTGCTGAACATGTTTTGAGGGGCTTCCGTCCTCCAGGCTCGAAGTTTTTCAGAGATGTACTGCATTTTTTCAACATCAGGCCTCAAGACCTGGCCCCCAACTCCATCTTCAACTTGTGCCAGTTCCAAGTGTTCTGTGAAGTATATCTGCAGCTTGAGCCATCCATCAAATTGTTCCGAGAGTTCTTTTACCTGAACCGCCAAACAAAACATAAGGATGGCCCAAGCGTTGAACTTGGCGGAGTCTCCATTCAACGGAGGAAGAATATAGTTTTTCCGGAAGCCAAGCCGGTCAGCCATCCCAAAGGGTGGCATGATACGTCCATTTTGCATCATGTTTTACTACTGTTATTTATAGTGTTTTTAATCAATATAACACTTTGTGGAGCAATTATAATGTCTTTTCTCTCTTAATATGCAAGATTCACACAAGGAGGGAGAATACCGGCAGCTGGAATTCTGGACCTGAAAAAGCTCTGTCAAGATACCTATTCTGCACATCTCCAAATGAGCTGAAATTTCACGGAGAATTATTTTGGAATATATAAAAAATATTGGAAGAAAAAAGTACCAGAGGGGGCCACCCAGGTGCCCACGAGGCACCAGGGCGCGCCACCCCCCATGCGCGCCCTGGTACCTCGTGGGCCCCCTAGCCCACTTCTGGCCCCCATTTTCTGGTATATAAGTGCATTTGACCTAAAACAATTATAGAGAAGACTTTCGGGACGGTGCGCCGCCGTCTCGAGGCGGAACTTGGGTAGGAGCACTTTTGATCTCCGGCGGAGAGATTCTGCCGGAGAAACTTCCCTCCGGGAGGGGGAAATTGTCGTCATCGACAACACCAGCGATCCTCTCATCGTGGGAGGACCAATCTTCATCAACATCTTCACCAGCACCGTCTCATCTCAAACCCTAGTTCATCTCTTGTATTAAATCTTTGTCTCAAAACCTCAAATTGGTACCTGTGGGTTGCTAGTATGTTGATTACATCTTGTAGTTGATGCTAGTTGGTTTATTTGGTGGAAGATTATATGTTTAGATCCAATTTGCTATTTAATACCCCTTTGATCTTGGGCATGATGAGGATTTGTGAGTAGTTACTTTTGTTCTTGAGGACATGGGAGAAGTCTTGTTATAAGTAGTCATGTGAATTTGGTATTCGTTCGATATTTTGATGATGTGTATGTTGTGATTCCCTTAGTGGGGTCGTGTGAACGTCGACTACATGACACTTCACCATCTTTGGGCCTAAGGGAATGCATTGTGGAGTAGTAATTAGATGATGGGTTGCTAGAGTGACATAAGCTTAAACCCTAGTTTATGCACTATTCCGTAAGGGGCTGATTTGGATCCACATGTTTAATGCTATGGTTAGAGTAATCTTAATTCTTCTTTCGTAGTTGCGGATGCTTGCGAGAGGGGGTAATCATAAGTGGGAGGCTTGTTCAAGTAAGAACAGCACCCAAGCACCGGTCCACCCACATATCAAATTATCAAAGTAGCGAACGCGAATCAAACAAACATGATGAAAGTGACTAGATGAAATTCCCATGTGTCCTCGCGAACGCTTTACTTATTATAAGAGATCGTTCCGGCTTGTCCTTTGCCACAAAAAGGATTGGGCCATATTGCTGCACTCTTTGTTACTATTGCTACCTGTCACTTGTTACAAATTATCTTGCTATCAAACTACTCGTTACCGATAATTTCAGTGCTTGCAGAAAACACCTTGCTGAAAACCACTTGTCATTTCCTTCTGCTCCTCGTTGGGTTTGACACTCTTACTTATCGAAAGGACTACGATTGACCCCCTACACTTGTGGGTCATCAAGACTCTTTTCTGGCGCCGTTGCCGGGGAGTGAAGTGCCTTTGGTGAGTGGAATTTGGTAAGGAAACATTTATATTACGTGCTGAAATTTACTGTCACTTGTCACTATGGAAAGTAATCCTTTGAGGGGTTTGTTCGGGGTATCTTCACCTCGACCGGAAACACCAAGAGTTGCCTCTCAACCTACTACACCTATTGAAAAAGATATTTATTATGAGATTCCTCCGGGCATGTTAGAGAAACTGCTTGCTAATTTTTATGCAGGAGATGGAACGGTACATCCTGATATGCACTTGATCTATGTGGATGAAATTTGTGGATTGTTTAAGCTTGCAGGTATATCCGGAGATGGAGTTAAGAAGAAGGTATTCCCTTTATCTTTGGAGGGAAAGGCATTAATATGTTATAGGCTATGTGATGATACTGATACATGGGATTGGAACCGATTGAAACTAGAATTCCAATAGAAATTTTATCCTATGCATTTGGTTCATCGTGATCGGAATTATATATATAATTTTTGGCCTCGTGAAGGAGAAAGCATCGCTCAAGCTTGGGGGAGGCTTAAGTACATGATGTACACATGCCCCAAACATGAGCTCTCAAAAGAAATTATCTTACAGAATTTTTATGCTCGGCTTTCTCATGATAATCAAAACTTGCTCGATTTTTCTTCGACTGGCTCCTTTATGAAGAAAACTATTGAATTCAGATGGGATATTCTGGATAGAATTAAATGCAACTCTGAAGATTGGGAACTCGACAAAGGTAATGAGTTAGGTATAATACTTGAGTTCGATTGTGTTAAATCTTTTATGGCCACCGATGCTTTTCATAAGTTTAGCACTAAATATGGACTTGACTCTGAGATAGTAGCTTCCTTTTGTGAATCATTTGCTACACATGTTGATCTCCCTAAGGAGAAGTGGTTTAAATATCATCCCCCTATTAAAGAAAAGATTGAGGAACCTGTTAGTGTTAAAGAAGAAACAATTGTTTACCATGTTGATCCAGTTGTGCCTACCGCTTATATTGAGAAACCACCTTTTCCTGTTAGGATTAAGGAACATGCTAAAGTTTCAACTGTGGTTAACAAAAGTCATATTAGAGCACCTAGACCCTCTGAACAAATTAAAGTTGAACCTAATGTTGCTATGGTTAAAGATCTCTTGGTTGATAATATAGATGGGCATGTTATTTCCCTCTGCGATGAAGCAGCTAGAATTGCTAAACCTGATCCTAAAGATAAAAACAGACCCATTGTGGGCATGCCTATTGTCTTAGTTAAAATAGGAGATCATTGTTATCATGGCTTATGTGATTTGGGTGCTAGTGTGAATGCTATTCCGTTTACTTTATATCAAGAAATTATGCATGATACTGCACCTGTTGAAATAGAAGACATTGATGTTACTATTAAACTTGCAAATAGAGATACCATTACACCACTTGGGATTGTTAGAGATGTTGAAGTCTTGTGTGAAAAAATAAAATACCCTACTGATTTTCTAGTCCTTGGTTCTCCACAAGATGCTTTTTGTCCCATTATATTTGGTAGACCTTTCTTGAACACTGTTAATGCCAAGATTGATTGCGCTAAGGAAATTTTTAGCGTTAATTTAGGTGGTATGTCTCATGAGTTTAATTTCTCTAAGTTTCGTAGACAACCTCATAATAAAAAATTGCCTAGTAAGGATGAAATTATTGGTCTTGCTTCTATTGCTGTACCTCCTACTGATATGTTAGAACAATATTTGCTAGACCATGAAAACGATATGCATCTGAATGAAAGAAATGAAATAGATAAGATGTTCTTTGATCAACCTCCTATCCTTAAACATAATTTGCCTGTTGAAACTCTTGGAGGTCCTCCTCCAGCTAAAGGTGATCCTGTGTTTGAATTGAAGCAATTACCGGATACATTGAAATATGCTTATCTTGATGAAAAGAAGATATATCCTGTTATTATTAGTGCTAACCTTTCAGCGCACGAAGAAAATAGGTTACTAAAATCTCTAAGGAAGCACCGAGCTGCTATTTGATATACTCTTGATGATCTTAAGGGCATTAGTCCCACTCTATGTCAGCACAAGATTAATATGGAGCCTGTTGCTAAACCAGTTGTCGACCACCAACGACGATTAAATCCTAAGATGAAAGAGGTGGTAAGAACTGAAATATTAAAACTTCTGGAAGCAGGTATAATCTATCCCATAGCTGATAGTAGATGGGTAAGTCCCGTTCATTGTGTCCCTAAGAAAGGAGGTATTACCGTTGTTCCTATTGATAAAAATGAACTCACTCCACAAAGGATTGTAACTGGTTATAGGATGGTAATTGATTTTAGAAAATTAAACAAAGCAACTAGAAAAGATCATTACCCCTTACCTTTTATTGATCAAATGTTAGAAAGATTGTCTAAGCATACACACTTTTGTTTTTTAGATGGTTATTCTGGTTTTTCTCAAATACCCGTATCACAACCCGATCAAGAGAAAACCACCTTTACTTGTCCCTTTGGAACTTATGCTTATAGACGTGTGCCGTTTGGTTTATGCAATGCACCTGCTACCTTTCAAAGATGTATGACTGCTATATTCTCTGACTTTTGTGAAAAGATTGCTGAGGTTTTGATGGATGATTTTTCCGTTTACGGATATTCTTTTGATGATTGCTTAAGCAACCTTGATAGAGTTTTGCAGAGATGCGAAGAAACTAATCTTGTCTTGAATTGGGAGAAGTGCCACTTTATGGTAAATGAAGGCATTGTCTTGGGGCATAAAATTTCTGAAAGAGGTATTGAAGTTGATAAAGCTAAGGTTGATGCTATTGAGAAAATGCCATCTCCTAAAGATATTAAAGGTATAAGAAGTTTCCTTGGTCATGCTGGTTTCTATAGGAGATTTATTAAAGACTTCTCTAAAATTTCTAGGCCTCTTACCAATCTTTTGCAAAAATATGTTCCATTTATTTTTGATGATGATTGTCTAGAAGCCTTTGAAACACTTAGGAAAGCCTTAACCACTGCACCTATTGTTCAACCACCTGATTGGAACTTACCTTTTGAAATTATGTGTGATGCTAGTGATTATGCTATTGGTGCTGTTATAGGACAAAGAGTTGATAAGAAATTAAATGTTATCCTTTATGCTAGTAAAACTCTAGACAGTGCCCAAAGAAACTATGCTACTGCTGAAAAAGAATTTCTAGCAGTCGTGTTTGCATGTGATAAATTCAGATCTTATATAGTTGATTCTAAAGTAACTGTTCACACCGATCATGCTGCTATTAAATATCTTATGGAAAAGAAAGATGCTAAACCTAGACTCATTAGGTGGGTTTTATTGCTACATGAATTTGACTTGCATATTATTGATAGAAAGGGAGCTGAGAATCCCGTAGCAGATAACTTGTCTAGAATAGAAAATGTTCTTGATGACCCACTACCTATTTATGATGATTTTCCTGATGAACAATTAGCGGTCATAAATGCTTCTCGTAATACTCCTTGGTATGCAGACTATGCTAATTACATTGTTGCTAAATATATACCACCTAGTTTCACATACCAACAAAAGAAAAAGTTCTTGTTTGATTTAAGACATTACTTCTGGGATGACCCACACCTTTATAAAGAAGGAGTAGATGGTATTATTAGACGTTGTATACCTGAGCATGAACAGGAACAAATCCTATGGAAGTGTCACTCTGAAGCTTACGGAGTACACCATGCGGGAGACAGAACTGCACACAAGGTATTACAATCTGGTTTTTATTGGCCTACTCTTTTCAAGGATGCTCGTAAGTTTGTCTCCTCTTGTGATGAATGTCAAAGAATTGGTAATGTTGGTAAACGTCAGGAAATGCCTATGAATTATTCACTTGCTGTTGAACCATTTGATGTTTGGGGATTTGATTATATGGGACCTTTTCCTAAATCCAATGGGTATACTCATATTTTAGTTGCTGTTGATTACGTTACTAAGTGGGTAGAAGCTATTCCAGCTGGTAGTGCTGACCATAACACTTCTATTAAAATGCTTAAAGATGTTATTTTCCCAAGGTTTGGAGTCCCTAGATATTTAATAACTGATGGTGGTTCACATTTCATTCATGGTGCATTCCGTAAATTGCTTGCTAAATATGATGTCAACCACAGAATTGCATCTCCCTATCATCCTCAAACTAGTGGTCAAGTTGAATTGAGCAATAGAGAAATAAAATTAATTTTGCAGAAAACCGTTAATAGATCTAGAAAGAATTGGTCTAAGAAACTTGACGATGCATTGTGGGCTTATAGAACTGCTTATAAAAATCCTATGGGTATGTCTCCTTATAAAATGGTTTATGGGAAAGCTTGTCATTTACCTCTTGAGTTAGAACATAAAGCATATTGGGCAATTAAAGAACTAAATTATGATTTTAAACTTGCCGGTGAAAAGAGGTTTTTTGATATTAGCTCATTGGATGAATGGAGAACCCAAGCTTATGAAAATGCCAATTTTTTTAAAGAAAAGGTTAAAAGATGGCATGATAGAAGAATTCAAAAACGGGAATTTAAAGTAGGTGAGCAAGTTCTATTGTACAATTCTCGTTTGAGATTCTTTGCAGGAAACTCCTCTCTAAATGGGAAGAACCGTATATCATCGAAGAAGTTTATCGCTCTGGAGCCATCAAAATAAACAACTCCGAAGGCACTAATCCGAGAGTTGTGAATGGGCAAAGAATTAAGCATTATATTTCAGGTACACCCATTAATGTTGAAACTAATATTATTGAAATAATTACACCGGAAGAATACATAAGAGAGACCTTCCGGAACACTCCAGAAACCTGAAAAGGGAGAGGTATGTGATACGGTAAGTAAACCGACTCCAAAAATTCCATAAAAATATTTTCTGTCAGTTTTGGAATATTTAGAAAAATACAAAAATAAGAAACAGCCGGGGGACCCACCTGGTGCCCACGAGGCACCAGGGCGCGCCACCCCCCCAGGCGCGCCCTGGTACCTCGTGGGCCCCACGTGTGCCTTCTCGACTCCGTTTTTCTTCTGGATTACTTTTTTGCAAGATAAAAAATCTTTATATATACTTCTAGACATTTTGACCACCGTATCGCAGAAATCTCCTCTGTTCTTGTTTCGTGCTTTTTTCTGCCAGATTTCGAGGCCAGGCATCATGTCTTCTTCTTCCTCCAACAATGTGGGAGACGATGCTTGGTTGATGCAGATGGAGCTCAGGCGAGAGGGGGAAGGAGAGGTTACCATGGAAGAAGATGATGGACATTCGCTTGAGGTCCACCCTCCGGCCTCCGAGAGGGGAATCCTTGCCGGCATCTCCACAATTCCGAACCCGCACCAAGCCATAAGAAGCACTTCAGGCCATGGGGATCCAGAGGTGCAAGGAGGGCTTCCTCCTAGGAGGCCCTTACACAGGTTACATCGGAACAATTTTCACAATTTGGTTCATAATTATGGTGTTGAAAACACCCCTTGTATGCACATACCTTCCAATTGGGATATTTCTCGTCCAAGCGAGAATGATGCAGGGAAGAGCTCATGGTGGCCAGAGAATAAACATATCATGGTTGAAGTGCAAAGGAACACCACCATGCTTCAGGATTTGTCCAGGGAAATACATAGTTTGAAGGACATCTTATTGATTGTTTTGAAGGACAAGCCTACTTCACCATCACCACCATCACCGAAGAAGGAGACTTGAGCACATGGGTATGGGCACTCCCCTTGGCTTGTGCCAAGCTTGGGGGAGGTGCCCCGGTATCATATCACCATCACTTTTATTATCATTACCTATTTTTAGTTCGATCCTTAGCTATTTCATGATCTAGTTGAATAAAAGTTTAGTATAATCTATTTTCGAGTGTTAGTTTCGTGATCCATCTATCTATGTAATCGAGTTGAGAGTTATATAATAAAGAGTAGTTTGAGTTTTTGCTTCTTTACTTTTATGTCCCAATTCTAGCAATGAAAATAATGAAAAAGATCATATGCTAATCTTATGTAAAGTAATGACATCACATAAAGAAAAGTGTAAGTGGTAAAATTTATTGGAAGTTAACAAACATAGCATTAGTCAATGATGCAATTCATGAAAGAATTAATAAGGGAAGAGAAGATTCACATGCAAATACACTATCTTGGACATCTTTTATGATTGTGAGCCCCCATTAAGTATTTTATGCCAAATTGTTGATGTTGGACAAGGAAGACAACGTAATGAATTATGTTTGTTCATATTCACATCGAAGTAGTATTGTTATAGATCCTCCAACATGTGGTGCTTGCCCAATATCTTTGCTAGCCAAAAGTCCGCACCAAGTAGAAATACTACTTGTGCATCCAAAACCCTTAAACCCAGTTTCATGTCATGAGAGTCCACTATATCTACCTACGGATTGAATAAGATCCTTTAAGTAAGTTGTCATCGGTGCAAAAAGCAATAAAAATTGCCTCTAAATATGTATGAAACTTTTATTGTAAGGGAAAATAAGCTTTGTACGAACTTGTGATGGCAAAGAAATAAAAGCGATAGACTACATAATAAAGGTTGCTATCATAAGGGGCAATATAAAGTGACGTTCCTTTGCATTAAGAGCTTGTGCATCCAACAATAAAAAGTGCATGACAACCTCTGCTTCCCTCTGCGAAGGGCCTATCCTTTACTTTTATGTATTTACTTTTTATGCAAGAGTCAATAGTGTTCTCCCCTACTTTCTTTTTATTTTTCTCTTTTGCAAGCATCATGTGGTGGGGAAAGATCTAGGCACATATATCTAGTTGGATATGAGTGATCATGATTTATTATTGTTGACATCACCCTTGAGGTGAATAAGTTGGGAGGCAAATTCACAAGCCCCTATCTTTCTATGTGTCTAGCTGAAACCTTTGCTCTATATATATGTCGTGAGTGTTAGCAATCATAGAAGACTAAATGATGGTTGAGTATGTGGACTTGCTAAATAGCTCCTACATGAGACCCTTCCTGAAAATATGTTGAATTGCAATTGCATTGTTGACTGAGAACATAGTTTGTTAGTTTTCAAGAAAGTTTATGCCTTATACTCCATTGTTGTGATGAATTGTTACTTGCTCATGAGAAGTTTATGATAGTAAATATTGCTGTTATAATAATGATCATGATGCTTCTATGTCCGTATTTTATTTTTATCGACACCTCTCTCTCTAAACATGTGGACATGATTATCGATATCGGCTTTCGCTTGAGGACAAGCGAGGTCTAAGCTTGGGGGAGTTGATACGTCCATTTTGCATCATGTTTTACTACTGTTATTTATAGTGTTTTTAATCAATATAGCACTTTGTGGAGCAATTCTAATGCCTTTTCTCTCTTAGTATGCAAGAGTCACACAAGGAGGGAGAATACCGTCAGCTGGGATTCTGGACCTAAAAAAGCTCTGTCAAGATACCTATTCTGCACATCTCCAAATTAGCTGAAATTTCACGGAGAATTATTTTGGAATACATAAAAAATATTGGAAGCAAAAAGTACCAGAGGGGGCCACCCATGTGCCCACGAAGCACCAGGGCACGCCACCCCCCCAGGCGCGCCCTGGTACCTCGTGGGGCCCCTGGCCCACTTCTGGCCCCCATTTTCTGGTATATAATTGCATTTGACCTAAAAAATTATAGAGAAGACTTCCGGGATGGTGCGCCGCCGTCTCGAGGCGGAACTTGGGCAGGAGCACTTTTGATCTCCGGCGGAGAGATTCTGCCGGAGAAACTTCCCTCCGGGAGGGGGAAATCGTCGTCATCGACAACACTAGTGATCCTATCATCGTGGGAGGACCAATCTTCATCAACATCTTCACCAGCACCGTCTCATCTCAAACCCTAGTTCATCTCTTGTATTCAATCTTTGTCTCAAAACCTCAGATTGGTACCTGTGGGTTGCTAGTAGTGTTGATTACATCTTGTAGTTGATGCTAGTTGGTTTATTTGGTGGAAGATTATATGTTCAGATCCAATATGCTATTTAATACCCCTCTGATCTTGGGCATGATGAGGATTTGTGAGTAGTAACTTTTGTTCTTGAGGACATGGGAGAAGTCTTGTCATAAGTAATCATGTGAATTTGGTATTCGTTCGATATTTTGATGATGTGTATGTTGTGATTCCCTTAGTGGTGTCGTGTGAACGTCGCCTACTTGAGACTTCACCATCTTTGGGCCTAAGGGAATGCATTGTGGAGTAGTAATTAGATGATGGGTTGCTAGAGTGACAGAAGCTTAAACCCTAGTTTATGCGCTATTCCGTAAGGGGCTGATTTGGATCCACATGTTTAATGCTATGGTTAGAGTAATCTTAATTCTTCTTTCGTAGTTGCGGATGCTTGCGAGAGGGGGTAATCATAAGTGGGAGGCTTGTTCAAGTAAGAACAGCACCCAAGCACCGGTCCACCCACATATCAAATTATCAAAGTAGCGAACGCGAATCAAACAAACATGATAAAAGTGACTAGATGAAATTCCCTTGTGTCCTCGAGAACGCTTTACTTAGTATAAGAGATCGTTCCGGCTTGTCCTTTTCTACAAAAAGGATTGGGCCATATTGCTGCACTCTTTGTTACTAGTGCTACTTGTCACTTGTTACAAATTATCTTGCTATCAAACTACTCGTTACAGATAATTTCAGTGCTTGCAGAAAACACCTTGCTGAAAACCGCTTGTCATTTCCTTTTGCTCCTCGTTGGGTTCGGCACTCTTACTTATTGAAAGGACTACGATTGACCCCCTACACTTGTGGGTCATCATGGCACAGAACCTGGTTTTACTGCAAGGACACCTCCCCTGACGGGCAACACCCGCTCCCAGGTTACAGGGGAAGCCGGCTTGCCGCCAATGCAACTTTCCCGGGTTTCGCTTCCAGGGAATAGAGAGAACATCTAGAGCCCTTGTATCCAAAAATGAATGCTTTGATTGCCCATGGACTCACCGGTGTTGATCTGACCCGGACTTGGGTTGAGTGGCGAATTCAGCCACTCAGTTTTAGGACCCGGCTTATGCATTCCTACACCGGTCATCCAGAAGATCCACTTCGATTTAGCCGGGTTAACCTCAAGGAGAAAGACGTCCTAAAATTTGCCAAGAAACTTCTGTGTGAAACAAAGGACGATATTAAGCTCGTGGGACTCGCCCCATTTTACTCAAATAACCCGGCACCGTCGGTAAGCCGCCATCCTTACTATCGCCTTTCATGCCATTTATGCTGCATTTCCTTTGTTGTATTTTCATCAACCCGTCATTGTACAGGAAAACTCTGATTGGTGGAAGGTTAAACTTCAAGACCCCACCCCTCCCCATGAAGACAGTGAAGAGGACCCAGAAGACGATGAAGACCAAGAGGAAGAACTTGACTCCCTTGGCCGTCTGTTTAATCAACTTGCTGACACCACCTCTTCACAGGAACGGCCTGAAACCAGTCACGCGGGCGAGCCAGAGGTAACACTGATCTCTTCAGATTCTGACTCACCAATACCCGTTCGAAAGAAATTCCGGCTGGCAGTCCAAAAAGTTCCATTTTCACACAGAGATGCTCACTTAGACCCACAATTTTCTTTGAAGAAAGCACAGCACACAGGGACTTCTTAATGGAAGACCCGTAGCAGTGAAGGCGAGCTGAGTGGCGGGTTAGGCAATGATCCGCCAGTACGGAGGGCTCGTACAAAAGCACCTCTTAGCCCAACTCCCTCTCTTCCGCACGCCGGTCGTTTCAAAGAACCACTACATTTGAACGACTCGGCATACTTAACAGCTCCCTCTTCTGACGAGTCGAGCGCCACTCAGGCGCCGACTTTTAACATCAATCCTGGGTAAACAACCTGCTTACTTATGTTTCATATAATAGAATCTTGCTCTTTTGTCCTTTAACCAAATGACTCTTTGTTCCTTGCATAGCGCGAAGGCCATTAAGGACAAAACCATCGCTGGGTCGTCTGACCTGGTCGTTCAAGCAGGCCCTTCTCAAGAAGACGCGGTGACTAACCCGGACATCCCGGAAGAGCCGGCTTGCCAGAACGACCCGCCGCCTCGAGATACCACTGTGAGCCCGGCTCGTGCCTCCTCTCCTGTCCTGCAGGAGAGAGAAACTTTAACTGAGGAGCAGCCTGTTGAGAAGGCCCAAGACGAAGTCATGGTGACCGGCGAACAGCAACATACTCCACTGGAAACCTACACCGCTGTTACAAAGATTCCTGCCAAGATTGAGTCGCCTCTTAAGAACAAAGGGAAGGCGGCTCTCAACATCCATGCGTTTGAATAATAAGATGCGGAAACACTGCATCAAGTTGTGCTGACCAGGCTATCTGAAAGCCGAGATACAGAAATTGCGATGATGACTTCCCTGAAACGGAAGTATGAGGTAACTTTTGCCCCCTATCTTGACAGATATATATATACATATGTATAGCCCCCAAGGGCCGGGTCATTATTAGATGATGACCCGAGACTTAAAAACTGTAAGAGCATCTGTAACAGCAAACGGTAGCCCCTCAGGGCCGACTCATCATATTATGATGGCCGGGTCTCTGTATGTAATAACATAGATCAAACTATGCATTCGCCCCCATGTGCCATGTGGAATGCTTGCATCTGCATGGGACTTGTTATAGCTGATGAAAACGCTGAAATTTGTTGCCCCCAAGGGCCGGGTCGACCAGAATGGCGACTTGGAACTTATGATAGATTGTTCCTGACTTAATACTGCTGTGCAGGATATGCTGAACATGCTGAGACGCAAGCATCTTACTTCCAAAAGGAAGCAAAGAGAGAGAAGAAACTGCGTGAAAGAGCTGAAGCAACTTCTGCAAAAGCGAACAAGTCGTTGTGCCTTGTGAGGAGCACTTTGAAAACTGCTGAGGCGGCATTTGAAGCAGAAAGAGCCGTCCTGGTCAAACGTGCTGACGAGGCTGAGGCAAAACTTGAGCCGGTTACACAAGAGCTATCCACCCTGAAGGGACATATCACAGCCATGTGCAAGGCCATTTTCGGTAAGTAAAAAGACTAGCATTAGTCAATTGTACCAGCTAAATATGCTAAGCCGGCCTTACTGACCTCGTGTGCATTTATCCTTGAAGGCCGTAGGAGCCACAACCTTGTTCAACAGCCATTGGTGAAATTGAAGGCGGTCTATACCTTTGTGGAGCAGCTATACATAGGCGGCTCCCACTGTATAATGGCCGCAAAAAATACCAAGGCGCCGCCACAGTTGATCTCTGATATGCTGAAGGAACTTTTAGTGGTGCCTGCATGGTTGGAGGAGTGGAAGAAGGCGGCTTGCCGTTGATACGTCCATTTTGCATCATGTTTTGCTACTGTTATTTATAGTGTTTTTAATCAATATAACACTTTGTGGAGCTATTCTAATGCCTATTCTCTCTTAATATGCAAGATTCACACAAGGAGGGAGATTGCCGACAGCTGGAATTCTGGACCTGAAAAAGCTATATCACAGATAGTAATTCTGCACATCTCCAAATGAGCTGAAATTTCACGGAGAATTATTTTGGAATATATAAAAAATATTGGGAGCAAAAAGTACCAGAGGGTGCCACCCAGGTGCCCACGAGGCACCAAGGCGCGCCAACCCCCCCCCCCCCCCAGGCGTGCCCTGGTAACTCGTGGGGCCCCTGGCCCACTTCTGGCCCCCATTTTCTGGTATATAAGTGCATTTGACCTAAAAAAATTATAGAGAACACTTTCGGGACAGTGTGTCGCCGTCTCGAGGCGGAACTTGGGCAGGAGCACTTTTGATCTCCGACGGAGAGATTCTGCCGGAGAAACATCCCTCCGGGAGGGGGAAATCGTCGTCATCGACAACACCAGTGATCCTCTCATCGTGGGAGGACTAATCTTCATCAACATCTTCACCAGCGCCATCTCATCTCAAACCCTAGTTCATCTCTTGTATTCAATCTTTGTCTCAAAACCTCAGATTGGTACCTGTGGCTTGCTAGTAGTGTTGATTACATCTTGTAGTTGATGCTTGTAGGTTTATTTGGTGGAAGATTATATGTTCAGATCTATTATGCTATTCAATCCCTCTCTGATCTTGGATATGAACATGATTTGCGAGTAATTACTTTTGTTCTTGAGGACATGGGAGAAGTCTTGTCATAAGTAATCATGTGAATTTGGTATTCGTTCGATATTTTGATCATGTGTATGTTGCGATTCCCTTATTGGTGTCGTGTGAACGTCGACTACATGACACTTCACCATCTTTGGGCCTAAGGGAATGCATTGTGGAGTAGTAATTAGATGATGGGTTGCTAGAGTGACAGAAGCTTAAACCCTACTTTATGCGCTATTCCGTAAGGGGCTGATTTCGATCCATATGTTTAATGCTATGGTTAGAGAAATCTTAATTCTTCTTTCGTAGTTGCGGATGCTTGCGAGAGGGGGTAATCATAAGTGGGAGGCTTGTTCAAGTAAGAACAGCACCCAAGCACCGGTCCACCCACATATCAAATTATCAAAGTAGCAAACGCGAATCAAACAAACATGATGAATGTGACTAGATGAAATTCCCATGTGTCCTCGAGAACGCTTTACTTACTATAAGAGATCGTTCCGGCTTGCCCTTTGCTACAAAAAGGATTGGGCCATATTGTTGCATTCTTTGTTACTATTGCTACTTGTCACTTGTTACAAATTATCTTGCTATCAAACTACTCGTTACCGATAATTTCAGTGCTTGCAGAAAACACCTTGCTGAAAACCGCTTGTTATTTCCTTCTGCTCCTCGTTGGGTTCAACACTCGTACTTATCGAAAGGACTATAATTGATCCCCTATACTTGTGGGTCATCAGCCGTGTGGGGGCCCAGACTGTGTTGGCGCGTACCAAAGCATACGTGCCGGAATTGGATCCGGCTCAAGTTGTCGGTGGATATCCAGAATTCAATGTGGATGATTCACCTTTCACTAAAAAGGATTTCCAGCGATGCATAAAAGAAACCCGGGTTGCCGCCACAGAGATTGCAGAAGAGGCAAATTTGACCAAGTACTAGGCCGGTTATTCAAAGGACAACGAACGGATAGAGCTGCCAAGTCCTGAACCGGTTACCCTGACCCACATGCGTAAGCCATCTTTTGCTCCTGACGTCGACCCTTCCTCTGTGATAATAGCCAATGCGATATTTGAAGCATTGCGCTCAATCCAGTGGTCGACCGGCAAATCAAGTCAGGAAGAGGTGGAGGATGATGATGGTCGCGAAGAGCCGGGACATGGCGCTCCTTCAACCTCCGGCGCAAATCCTAACCCGGCAACATAGAATACCGGCTCTTCAGTTATAGTAGTTGAACTTAGAAACTTTTGCTGTGGCCGCAGTTTGGGGGGGGGGGGCGTCTTGTAATATTTGCATATCAAAAACTTTCGCTGGCGCAAGTGCCATCATGCACTTGCTGCTTTTGTATTGCTTGTATAAACTTGACGCTTGAAATGACAAGTCTTTTTCCGCTCAGAATACGAGCTTAGTGTCAGCTGCGTTAATTACAAGCTCACACCAGTGGCGTGTTAAGAAAAAATAACCCGGCAAGCCTTGCTGCCAGGTAAAGAAAGAGGTGATTGTAATGCAGAATGTATGAAAATAAAGACTATGCATGCATGCAAGAAGTAACAGTAATGCAAAACATGAATTTTAAATTGTCGGCGTACGCAGCACGATGTAAAGACCGACCTTTTCAAGGCACGAGTTTGATTTGCTTGCATGAAGCAGGCGCTTTGGCCTATTGGTTTATCCTTGCTCTCTGAAAGCCGGCTCTCACGTGACCAACAAACGTTTTAACTCTGATGAGTTCAGGGTCACCTTTGTGATTGACTCCTCAGGCGTACACCAGGTCACCTTTTCGGAGTAGCATCTTGCTGATAGGCAAGTTTAACCAAGTTTTGGCTTTTTGCCAGATTAAAGGGTTTTGTAATCTAAACTCAATGAGTTGGAAGCCCCCAAGTAACCAATGATCAACCAATAAAGACTCAACATACAATTTTCTGGCAAAATGACACACTCTCTTATGCAGAGCTGCCGGTCTTTATTTCATTGATCAAAATATGTATATACATGACGGAAGGTATGGACAAAAGGTATGACCCAGCCTATGACTTAGGTGTAGTATGGCTGGAGATGGGCAATGTTCCAAGGCCGGCTTCCCTCGTCTTCAGAGGTACGTGATTTATCTGCCTCACGTATATCAACGAGGTAATATGACCCATTGTTGAGATTCTTGCTGACCACAAAGGGCCCTTCCCAAGGAGGTGAAAGCTTATGCATGCCTGTCGGGTCTTGTATTAGACTGAGCACCAAGTCACCTTCCTGAAAAGTACGGCTTCGAACTCTACGGCTATGATAGCGTCGTAGGTCTTGTTGATAAATTGCTGATCTGGACGCGGCAAGTTCGCGTTCTTTCTCCAGAGCATCAAGAGCGTCTTGGCGAGTTTGCTCATTGTCTGATTCCACATAAGCCGCCACTCGAGGGGAGTCATGGCGAATATCGCTTGGAAGTATAGCTTCTGCACCATAGACCAGGAAAAACGACGTATAGCCAGTTGACCTGTTGGGAGTAGTCTGTATGCTCCAAAGGACAGCTGGTAACTCTTCTTCCCAGCAACCCGGCGTGCATTGTAAGGGTACCATGAGCCGGGGTTTTATTCCTCACAACAACTCCTGGTTAGCTCGTTCTGCTTGCCCATTGGACTGAGGATGCGCAACCGATTCTAGATCAAGCCGGATGTGCTCCTGTTGACAGAACTGCTTCATGACTCCCTTTGAAAGATTGGTCCCATTGTCTGTGATGATACTGTGTAGGTAACTGAAATGGTAGATCAACTTTTTCAAAAACTTAACAGCTGTAGCAGCATCACAACGGCTGACTGGTTCTGCTTCCACCCACTTGGTGAATTTGTCCACAGCTACCAATAAGTGAGTGTGTTTATTCTTAGAACGTTTAAAGGGTCCAACCATATCAAGCCCCCAGACTGCAAAGGGCCAAGTTATAGGAATCATGCTCAACTCTTGAGCCGGCACATGAGCCTGGTGAGCATACTTCTGGCAACCATCACACTTGCGCACAATATCTTCTGCATCAACGTGAGCTGTGAGCCAGTAAAACCCATGCCGGAAAGCCTTCGCGACAAGTGACCTTGAGCCGGCGTGGTGACCACAATCTCCAGAATGAATCTCATTGAGAATTGCACGGCCTTCTTCAGGTTAAACAC
Organism: Elymus sibiricus; assembly: GCA_039707655.1. Classification (NCBI taxonomy): domain Eukaryota; kingdom Viridiplantae; phylum Streptophyta; class Magnoliopsida; order Poales; family Poaceae; genus Elymus; species Elymus sibiricus. The sequence continues at coordinate 471,889,317 of CM077666.1, forward strand.
AACGCTGAAAAACACCAGTGACACTTCGCCGGTGCAACTCGCCATTGACGATAGTCATAGACTTGGATCGTCTGATGATCTGCCGAGCAAGGATTTCTTCTACTGGAAGTTCTTCCCGGCTCAGATAAGCCAAGTAAGGAATTTTCCAATCAGGTATAGCATGGACAGCAACAACTAGAGCCGCCTCTGGGTCAGGAATAGCCAAGTCTTCCTCCGTTGGCAACTTGACTGACGGGTTATGCAAAACGTCCAGAAAAACATTGGGCGGCACCGGCTTGCGCTGAGAACCCAAGCAAGAGAGTGCATCTGCGGCCTCGTTCTACCGGCGATCAATGTGATCAACTTGATAACACTTGAAATGTCCAGCAATGTTAGTGACCGCGTGCCGATAAGCCGCCATAAGGGGATCCTTAGAGTCCCATGTGCCAGAAACCTGCTGGGCCACTAGATCTGAGTCGCCCAAACACCTGACCCGGCTCAAGTTCATCTCGTTGGCCATCCGAAGTCCATGAAGCAATGCTTCGTATTCTGCTGCATTGTTAGTACAAGGGAACATAAGTCTCAAAACATAACATAACTTGTCTCCTCGCGGGGAAGTGATCCCATCTCCAGCCCCCGAGCCTTCGAGCTGCCTTGAGCCATCAAAATGTATGGACCAATACGTCGTGTCTGGCTTCTCTTCAGGAGCCCGTAACTCTGTCCAATCATTAATGAAATCCACCAACGCTTGAGACTTGATCACTGTGCGGGGTATATATTTAAGATGATGTGGAACGAGCTTAATGGCCCACTTAGCAACCTGGCCTGTGGCTTCCCAGTTCTGGATTATGTCCCCAAGAGGTGCTGAGCTGACCACAGTAATGGGATGCTCATGGAAGTAATGCTTCAGCTTGCGGCTAGCCATGAACACTCCGTAAACCAGTTTCTGCCAATGCGGATATTGTTGCTTGGACTCTGTTAACACTTCGCTGATATAATACACAGGGCGCTGAACGGGATATTCCTTGCCTTCCTCCTTGCACTCTACAATGACTGCAACGCTTACAGCCTTGTTGTTAGCAGCAATATATAGCAACATAGGTTCCTTCTCATGAGGGGCAGCAAGGACCGGCGGCTCAGACAATTGTTTCTTGAGGGCCTCAAAAACATGATCTGCAGCATCACTCCAAAAGAAGTCATCTGATTTCCTGAGCAATTGATACAACGGGATTGCCTTCTCCCCAAGCCGGCTTATGAACCGGCTCAACGCCGCAACCCACCCAGCCAGCTTCTGCACAGCATTAAGATTTGCCGGCTTAGCCAGGGTCATGATTGCCTTGATCTTTTCTGGGTTAGCTTCAATGCCATGCTTGGAAACGAGAAATCGTAGAAGCTTTCCTGCAAGGACACCAAAGACACACTTCTCTGGGTTAAGCTTCATCTAGTAGACACGAAGATTGTCAAATGTCTCCTTGAGATCCTCCAACAGGGTTTCTTTCTTCCGAGATTTAACCACAATGTCATCAACATATGCATGAACATTCCGCCTGATCTGTTTGTGGAAACAGCTTTGGACACAGCGCTGGTAAGTCGCCTGTGCGCACTTCAGACCAAATGGAATGGTTGTATAACAAAAAGCTCCAAAAGGCATGATGAAAGCCATCTTTTCCTGGTCCTCCTGCTTCATCTTGATCTGATGATAACCAGATTAAGCATCCAGGAAGCATAAACACTCACAACCCACCATAGCATCAATGATCTGGTCAATACGGGGCAAGGCAAAGGGGTCACTTGGACAAGCCTTATTTAGGTCTGTGTAATCAACACACATTTGCCAAGTCCCATTTTTCTTCAGAACAAGCACTGGGTTGGCTAGCCACTCAGGATGGAAGACTTCGATAATGAAGCCGGCAGCTAGGAGCCGGGCCACTTCCTCACCAATTGCTTTCCGCCTCTCTTCATTAAAGCGACGGAGATACTGGCGAACTGGCTTAAACTTAGGATTCACATTGAGGGAGTGCTCAGCGAGTTCTCTCGGCACACCTGGCATGTCAGAAGGTTTCCATGCAAAGATGTCCCGGTTCTCATGGATGAACTCGATGAGCGCGGTTTCCCTGTTTGGGATCCATATTCTCCCCTATGGTGAACTGCTCAGAAGAATTACCCGGGTTGAAATCGACTTGCTTAGTGTCCCTTGCTGACTTAAATTTGAGCAAAGGGTCTGGCTCTGTCAATGGCTTCTTCAGGGAGGTCCTGTCCGATGGGTCAACGTTGTCCTTATAATACTGCAATTCTTCTGCAGTGCAAGCCGTCTCGGCATATGTTGCATCTCCTTCCTCGCATTCGAGTGCAATTTTCCGATTGCCTTCAACTGTGATAGTTCCCCTCGGCCCTGGCATCTTTAACTTCAGATAAACGTAACATGGTCGTGCCATGAACCGTGCAAAAGCCGGCCGACTGAATAGAGCATGGCACAGGCTTTTCAACTTGACTACCTCAAAGGACAGAAATTCAGAACGGTAGTTATCCTCTGAACCGAAGGCCACTTCCAGGGATATTCTGCCCATGGGATAGGCCAACTTGCCAGGGACGATGCCATGAAACACTGCGGAGGACGGAGTCAACTGCTTATCAGACAGATTCATTCGCCTGGAAGTATCATAATACAATATATTGATGCTGCTGCCACCATCCATGAGAACTTTTGTTAGTGTGTAACCGCCTACTTGAGGTGCTACCACCAACGCTAGATGACCAGGGTGATCAAGGAGTACAGGATGGTCCGCCTGGCTCCACGTGACCGGCTGTTCTGACCAATTGAGATAGTATGGGGCCGCCGGCTCAACCAAGTTGGCGGCTCGCCGCTGCACCTTCCTATCACGCTTGCAGGTACTAGTGGTGAAGACATGATACTGCCCACTATTCAACTGCTTCGAATTACTCTGGGACCCTGACTGACCGGCTTGATGCTGATTTCCCTGGTTCCACTTATTGCTGCCTCCTGCATTGCCAGCCCTCTGAAACCCGGCGTTCTGCCCATTGTTCCCTTGGAACCCGGGGCCTGCAAAGGGCCCTTGTGAGCTGGCTCCCGAGAAGCCGGATCCCTGATTGCCGGGTTGTCTGCCATTGCTACCACCGTTATGATGATTCTGGAAGACCCGTTTGGAAAACTCTTGCATGTTGTAGCAATTTTCCCAGGAGTGGCTGGACGGCTTACCATTGTAACTATGTTTTCGACATGGACCCTTGAGAGCTTCCTCGAAGCTAAGGGGGCAATTAGCGGAGGACTGCCTCCTAGAACCATTGTTCTGACGCTGATTTTTGTTACCCATATTTGTATTTGCCACTAGATCGGAGCCACCTTCATAACCTTTGCGTTTACCGCCGTTGTTGCTCTACCCATTGCCATTGTTCTGCTGGTGACCTTTACCACCATTTTTCTTGCCCTTACCGGATTTTTCCTTGTCAGATAGTGGATCCTTGGTATTATCTGATTCCGCATACCGGGTTAAGACATCCATGAGATCACCCATGTCTTGGGCCTTTCTCTTGAGTCATCCTAACTTCTGGACCAGGGGCTGAAACTTGCATGTTCGTTCCAGAACAAGCACTGCTTGTGCCATCGAGATGCTATCCGAACTATGTATAACTTCCGCAACCCGACGAGCCCATTGATGCGCCGACTCATCCTCACACTGAACACAACGTTCGAGATCAACAATGGTGGTTGGCCGTTTGCAGGTTCCCTGGAAATTCTTGATGAAGTGCTCCTTCAGCTCCTGCCATGTGTTGATAGAATTCACCGGCAGGTTTTTCAACAAAGTGCGTGCAGGACGTTCCAACATGAGAGGCAGATGATACGTCTCCGTCGTATCTATAATTTTTGATTATTTCATGCCAATATCCTACATTTTCCACATACTTTTGGCAACATTTTATATTATTTTTGGGACTAACATATTGATCCAGTGCCCAGTGACAGTTCCTGTTTTCTGCTTGTTTTTTGTTTCATAGAAAATCCATATCAAACGACATCCAAATGCAATAAAATTTTATGAAGAATTATTTTGGAATATATGTGATTTTTGGGAGGTGGAATCAACGCAAGACGGTATCCGAGGTAGCCACGAGGCACCAGGGCGCGCCTGGGGGGGGAGGGCAAACGCGCCCTGGTGTCTCGTGAGCACCTCGTAAGTTGGTTGACCCCCTTCTTTCGCCGGAAGAAATATAATATCCGGAAGAAAATCGTGTTAAAATTTCAGCCCAATCGGAGTTACGGATCTCTAGGAATTTAAGAAACGGTGAAGGGCCAGAAAACAGGAACGCGAAACAGAAGAGAATAGAGAGAGAGAGATCCAATCTAGGAGGGGCTCCTGCCCCTCCGCCGCCATGGCAGCCATGGACTAGAGGGGGAACTCTCCTCCCATCTAGGGGGGAAGCCAAGGAAGAAGAAGAAGGAGGAGGGGGCTCTCTCCCCCTCTCTCCCGGTGGCGCCGGAGTGCCGCCGGGGCAATCATCGTGATGGCGATCTACACCAACAACTTCGTCGCCGTCAACACCAACTCTCTCCCCCTCTATGCAGTGGTGTAAACTCTCAATTCCCGCTGTAATTCTCTACTTAAACATGGTGCTTAATGCTACATATTATTATCCAATGATTTGTGGCCATCCTATGATGTTTGAGTAGATTCGTTTTGTCCTATGGGTTGATTGATGATCGTGATTGATTTGAGTTGTACGTTTTATTTTGGTGCTGTCCTATGGTGCCTTCCGTGCCGCGCACATGTGGGGGATTCTTGCTGTAGGGTTTGCAATACGTTCATAATTCTCTTATGGTGGGCGGCTAGAGTGACAGAAGCTTACACCCGAGTAACGGGGTTGTTGCGAATGGGAGTAAAGAGGACTTGATACTTAATGCTATGGTTGGGTTTTACCTTAATGATCTTTGGTAGTTGCGGATGCTTGCTAGAGTTCCAATCATAAGTGCATATGATCCAAGTACGGAAAGTATGTTAGCTCATGCCTCTCCCTCATATAAAATTGCAACAATGATTACCGGTCTAGTTATCGATTGCCTAGGGACAAATCATTCTCTTGTGTTACAAAAGCTTTCTACTAAACAACTAAATTTTATTATCTTGCAAATTACACGTAGTTTTATTCTCGCAAAGTACTTCTAGTTTTATTCTTGCAAACCTATCCTATCACCTACAAAATAGTTTCATACTTCTTGTTCTAGGTAAAGCGAACGTTAAGTGCGCGTAGAGTTGTATCGGTGGTCGATAGAACTTCAAGGGAATATTAATTCTACCTTTAGCTCCTCGTTGGGTTTGACACTCTTATTTATCGAAAAAGCTACAATTGATCCCCTATACTTGTGGGTTATCAACAGATAATGTGCACATACTGACTCGCTTGCTCCCAACAGGTCCATTGCCAACTCGTAACTCTCGATCCACTCGGTCGGCTCCTGATTAGCAGTATGATTAGGAACCTTGCGAGGACCTTTGAAATCTTGGGGCATGCGTGCCTCTTGCAGCACCGGGACTAGACAAGGAGTTCCAATCATGTGGCTTGATAAGCCCCCGAGCCGGCCAGTTGTCTGGGCTGCGGTGGGCGGGTCGTGTGCTGCCGGCGGGTTATACGCTGCACGCGTGTTCTCCTCCTCCAATGCTCGTAGAGCCCGAGCAGTGTCCACAATATCCTGTGCATTCGGGATCCTGGGCTGGTGCTGACCTGCCAGTGGTTGGGCGGCCCTTCTGCGGTGTGCGCTGCTAGAAACTGTCGGTGACTCAGGACGCTGGCTCCTGGTGCGGCTTGATACGTCTCCAACGTATCTATAATTTTTTATTGTTCCATGCTATTATATTATCAATCTTGGATGTTTTTACAATCATTTACAGCAATTATCTATCATTTTTGGAGACTAACCTATTAACCTAGTGCCCAGTGCCAGTTGTTGTTTTCTGCCCTATTTTTGTTTTAAAGAAAATCAATACCAAAGGAAGTCCAAATGCCACGGAACTTTTTGGAGATTTTTTATTGGGCAAGATAAACACTAGAAGCTTCGGGAGGATGCCAGAAGACCCTGGGGGCCCACGAGCCACCAGGGCGCGCCTGGGGGGGGGCAAGCGCGCCCTGGTGCCTCGTGGGGCCCACCAAGCTCCGTTTGACCTAATTCTTATACTATAAATTCAGAAAAAATCAGAAACCCTCAGGGGAGTCCACGAAATACTTTTACCGCCGCCGCAAGTTTCTGTTCCAGAGAGATCCCATCTGGAGGCCTTCTCCGGTAATCTGCCGGAGGGGGAATCGATCACGGAGGTGCTCTACATCAACCTTGCTGCCCTTCTGATGATGCGTGAGTAGTTTACCACAGACCTTCGGGTCCATAGGCAGTAGCTAGATGGCTTCTTCTCTCTTTTTGATCTTCAATACAATGTTCTCCTTGATGTTCTTGGAGTTCTATCCGATGTAATCACTTTTTGCGGTGTGTTTGTTGGGATCCGATGAATTGTGAGTTTATGATCAGATTATCCATGAAATTATTTGAGTCTTTGCTGCACTCTTTTATGCATGATTATTATAGCCTCGTATTTCTTCTCCGATCTATTGATTTGGTTTGGCCAACTGAGTTGATTTATCTTGCCATAGGAAGAGGTGCTTTGTAGTGGGTTCGATCTTGCGGTGCTCAATCCCAGTGACAGAAAGGGACATGACACGTATGTATCGTTGCTACTAAGGGTAACATGATGGGATCTATTCATTGGGTTTATTAATTCGTGAGTTTATCTTGTCTACATCATGTCATCGTTCTTAAGGCATTACTCCGTTCTTTATTGGACTTAATACACTAGATGCATGCTGGATAGCGGTCGATGTGTGGAGTAATAGTAGTAGATGCAGGCAGGAGTCGGTCTACTAATCTTGGACGTGATGCCTATATACATGATCATTGCCTTGGATATCGTCATGATTATTTGCTTTTCTATCAATTGCCCAACAGTAATTTGTCTACCCACCGTATGCTATTTTCTTGAGAGAAGCATCTAGTGAAACCTATGGCCCCCGGGTCTATCTATCTCATATAACTAAAACCCTAAAAATATTGCTGCCATTATCTTTTTATTTATTTTATTTTGTATTTTTTATTTCAATCTATCAATCTATTATATACAATTTAATCTTGCAATCTTACCGCCAAGGGATTGACAACCCCTTGTTTGCGCTGGGTGCAAGGATTTGTTGTTTGTCTGCATGTACTGCTAACGAGGTGTTGTGTGATTCTCCTACTGGTTTGATAACCTTGGTTTCATAACTGAGGGAAATACTTATCTCTACTGTGCTGCATCATCCCTTCCTCTTCGGGGAAATACCAACGCAAGCTACAAGTAGCAGGAAGAATTTCTGGCGCCGTTGCCGGGGAGACATCATCAACATCTATCAAGTACCTTTGCATAAACTCTCATCTCCTTGCATTTACTTTATTTGCCTTTGCCTCTCATTTTCATCTCCCCCACTTCTAAAAAGTTTATACAAAAATACAAAAATATTTACCGTTTGCCTTTTAGCTTGTTCGCTATCTTTGCTTGTGTTGCCATGTGCCTTCTATTTTCTTGCATCTTCGCTTGCTAAAAATCTATTGATATGGATCCACTTAAAGTTTACTACTTGGATCATCTTCTATCCATTCGTGCTCGTGCCGAAACCACAACTAGTTTAGTTGAGGAAAAATCTTTAGATGAGCATGCTCATTTTGTGTGTCACCGTTTGTCTAAAAAAGGGAGACTCTTATGGCGTCAAATAAATTGTTTGCTATGCTATGCTTGGAATCTATGTGAAATTTATGATTTTACTTGTTGCTCTAAGAACCCTAAAAAACACCTTCCCTACCTATGTGAGTTTAATGATAATGAAATCTTGTCTTCTTATGCCAAGGGTGTTTATAATTACTATGATATCGAATAAATTGAAGAATTTGTTGCTTTTAAGGGTGCTTATGAAGTTGCTTCTTTGATTGAAAAGTATGATATTACTTTCCACAAATCTGAAAATTTTGCCATACTTAAGTATTGCTATGAAAATTATGCATCTAATGCCTATGTTAGTGAATTTATTGAGAGAATGTCTACTGCTTTGGAAGAGAATAATGATACACATGAATCTATAGAAAATCATGATTCCGATGATTCGATTGAAATATCCCCTCTTGATGAACATGATGCTTGTTATTCTTATGGCCATGATGCCAATATTGAAGATGCTTATAGAGATGAACTTGCTATAGTTCCTTATGTTGAAAATGAAATTATTGCTATAACACCCATACTTGATAGCTCCTTTAATGAAAAGCATGATTGCAATGATGTTACTATAAATTCTATGAATGTCAATTGTGCTAATAATATGCAAAACTACAAGCTTGGGGATGAAAATTTTGTTATGTGCACTACTTATTGCAATGATCATGATTGGGGTGATGATGCTTTTTATGATCTTGAAAATTTATTTAATCCTCATGATGAATATGTTATTGATAATAAAATTTGCAACACTATTAAAAGTGGGTTCGGAGAGGTCATGACTTTAGTTGATGTTAATCCCACTATCTTGGAAGATGATAAAATTTTATGCATGTGGATCATGGGGAGAAAATTTTATGTGATGCTATATTGTTGAATTTGATTATGATACTACATTTAATTATTATGAGAGAGGGAAATATGGTTGTAGAAATTTTCATGTTACTAAAGTACCTCTCGTCATGTTGAGATTGTCAATGTTTTACTCCTCTCCTTTGCATATGCTAGATATTTCTCGTCTTGATAATTTGTTTGCATATAAAATGCCTATGCATAGGAAGTATGTTAGACTTAAATGTGTTTTTCACATGTATTATGATGCTCTCTTTGTGCTTCAATTCTTATCTTTCATGTGAGCATCATTGAAATCTCAAGCCTATCTTAATGGCTATAAGTATAGCGCTTGTTGGGAGGCAACCCAATGAATAAAATAAACTTTGTTATAAGTTTCTGTTATGGTGTGTTTTTACTGTCATGCTACTGGTATGATGGTGTATTTGTGTTTTTAATTAGTGTTTGTGCCAAGTAGAACCTTTGGGATGATTTGGAAGATAGTATAATTGATGCTGTTTGAAAACAGAAAGTTTTGCATCCAGTGCTGGAATTTTGTTTCTGTACTGCAACGTCAAAACCTTCTGAATTTTTTACACAATATTGATATATGAATTTCCCACGTTGTCCTAATTTTTCAGAATTTTTGGAGTTACAGAAGTATGACTATAATTCAGATTTCTACAGACTGTTCTGTTTTTGATGCACTACTTGCTTGTTTTGATGAATCTATGGATTGTATCGGGGGGTATAAGCCATGGTGAAGTTAGAGTACAGTAGGTATAATGCAAAAATAAAATATGAATGGGTTTGCAACAGTACTTATAGTAGTGATTTATTTTGTTATACTAACGGATCTCACGAAGGTTTTGTTGAGTTTTGTGTGATTGGAGTTTTCAAGTTTTGGGTGAGATCACAATGGATGAAGGAATAAGGAGAAGCAAAAGCCTAAGATTGGGGATGCCCGAGGCACCCCAAGGTAATATTCCAGGAAGACTCAAGCGTCTAAGCTTGGGGATGCCCCGGAAGGCATCCCCTCTTTCTTCTAGCAACCATCGGTAATTTTACTTGGAGCTATATTTTTATTCGTCACATGATATGTGTTTTGCTTGGAGCGTCTTGTATGATATGAGTCTTTTCTTTGTTTGCTTTTTAGTTTGTCACAATCATCTTTGCTGAACACACCAATCTTGAGAGAGCCACACGTTATCATGATTTGTTAGCATACTCTATGTGCTTCACTTACATTTTTTTTGAGCTAGGCAGTTGCTCTAGTGCTTCACTTAAATCTTTTTGAGCATGGTGGTGGCTAAATTTTGAAGAAATAAATTCTCATGCTTCACTTATATCATTTTAAGAATTGAGTTGATTGAAATTTTGAAGAAATGAATTCTCATGCTTCACTTATATTATTTTGAGAATTGACAAGATTGAAATTTTGAAGAAATATTTGCACTCTCATGCTTCACTTATATCTTTTTGAGAGTTGATAAAAGTAACGGTAATTTGCACAAGATATGAATTTGATCCCAAAGTGATGAATATTCAAGAGGGATATAATAAAAACTTTCATATAGATCATTGGATATGATGAGTGTGATTCCTTGCAATAGTTTTGCGACATGGAAATGATAATATGTGAGTCATGTTAGTGAGTAATTGTGATTTAGTAAGAATATTAGTGTTAAGGTTTGTGATTCCCTATGCATGCACGTTAAGTCAATAGTTATGCAATGAAGTTACATCCTACTTATGGTGCATTATTCGGTGTTAGTTATGTTCAATGCATGCTTATGACCGTTTTCGTTTTTTGGTTGATTGCTTCTCAATCTTTTGCTAGCCTTCATTTGTACTAAGGGGAAATACTGCTTGTGCATCCAAAATCCTTAAACCCAGTTTTGCTATATGAGTCCACTATATCTACCTATATGCGGTATTTCAATGCCGTTCCAAGTAAATTTGCATGTGCCAACTCTAAATTTCAAAATATTTTTTCTCGTTTTGTGTGCCCATACCGCTCATGAAGCGGCAGGGGGTGGCCATTATTTTCCATGCTAGGTGTGTTATTCTCACGATGAGTGTTTATTCACTTGTCATTGCACGAGAGAATGGTTGGTAATAGGGATGCCCGGTCCCACATGAATCAAAATTAATAACAACAAAATTCCTTGGAATGTGATCGTATGGAGGGCACCCGTGGATACGGCTAGCCATGGATTGTGAAAGAAATGGTGGAAAGGAAATAATTTTTACTTTTCTGTTTGGGAACCGCCTATGATGTGTCTAGCATGGAAAATATTGGGAATTCTCGGTCGTTTTCTTTGATAGGAAAATCATGCCTCCCAAAATATTTTTATCTCTTCAATTTCAGCTTTGAGCTCTGGCACATTTGACAAATCTCTGCTTCCTTCTGCGAAGGGCCTATCTATTTACTTTTATGCAATTTTTATTTTTATTTGACTCTCCATCTCCTCTTATAAAAGCACCAACTAGAGAGCACTATTGTCATACTAGTGCATTGGATGTAGCTAATATTCGAGTGTGTTTCATGAATGGATCAAGGATTGAGCATAATGGGCTAGGGATAACTTTCTTTAGCGTTGATATTTTGAAAGATATGGTTGCTTGTTAGCATGCTTGAGTATTTATGTTTTCATGTCAAACTATAGACTATTGCTTTGAATCATACAAGTCCAATGTCCATGCTACAAAAGAAAAGAATATGTGATGATATGTTAGGCAGCATTCCACATCAAAAATTCTGTTTTTATCATTTACCTACTCGAGGACGAGCAGGAATTAAGATTGGGGATGCTGATACGTCTCCAACGTATCTATAATTTTTGATTGTTCCATGCTGTTATATTATCAATCTTGGATGTTTTTACAATCATTTACATCAATTATCTATCATTTTTGGAGACTAACCTATTAACCTAGTGCCCAGTGCCAGTTGCTGTTTTCTGCCCTGTTTTTGTTTTACAGAAAATCAATACCAAACGAAGTCCAAATGCCACGAAACTTTTTGGAGATTTTTTTATTGGGCAAGATAAACACTAGAAGCTTCGGGAGGATGCCAGAAGACCCTGGGGGCCCACGAGCCACCAGGGCGCGCCTGGGGGGGGCAAGCGCGCCCTGGTGCCTCGTGGGGCCCACCAAGCTCCGTTTGACCTAATTCTTATACTATAAATTCAGAAAAAATCAGAAACCCTCAGGGGAGTCCACGAAATACTTTTACCGCCGCCGCAAGTTTCTGTTCCAGAGAGATCCCATCTGGAGGCCTTCTCCGGTAATCTGCCGGAGGGGCAATCGATCACGGAGGTGCTCTACATCAACCTTGCTGCCCTTCTGATGATGCGTGAGTAGTTTACCACAGACCTTCGGGTCCATAGGCAGTAGCTAGATGGCTTCTTCTCTCTTTTTGATCTTCAATACAATGTTCTCCTTGATGTTCTTGGAGTTCTATCCGATGTAATCACTTTTTGCGGTGTGTTTGTTGGGATCCGATGAATTGTGAGTTTATGATCAGATTATCCATGAAATTATTTGAGTCTTTGCTGCACTCTTTTATGCATGATTATTATAGCCTCGTATTTCTTCTCCGATCTATTGATTTGGTTTGGCCAACTGAGTTGATTTATCTTGCCATAGGAAGAGGTGCTTTGTAGTGGGTTCGATCTTGCGGTGCTCAATCCCAGTGACAGAAAGGGACATGACACGTATGTATCGTTGCTACTAAGGGTAACAAGATGGGATCTATTCATTTGGTTTATTAATTCATGAGTTTATCTTGTCTACATCATGTCATCGTTCTTAAGGGATTACTCCGTTCTTTATTGGACTTAATACACTAGATGCATGCTGGATAGCGGTCGATGTGTGAAGTAATAGTAGTAGATGCAGGCAGGAGTCGGTCTACTAATCTAGGACATGATGCCTATATACATGATCATTGCCTTGGATATCGTCATGATTATTTGCTTTTCTATCAATTGCCCAACAGTAATTTGTCTACCCACCGTATGCCATTTTCTTGAGAGAAGCCTCTAGTGAAACCTATGGCCCCCGGGTCTATCTATCTCATATTACTAAAACCCTAAAAATATTGCTGCCATTATCTTTTTATTTATTTTATTTTGTATTTTTATTTCAATCTATCAATCTATCATATACAATTTAATCTTGCAATCTTACCGCCAAGGGATTGACAACCCCTTGTTTGCGTTGGGTGCAAGGATTTGTTCTTTGTGTGCAGGTACTGCTAACGAGGTGTTGTGTGATTCTCCTACTGGTTCGGTAACCTTGGTTTCATAACTGAGGGAAATACTTATCTGTACTATGCTGCATCATCAGTTCCTCTCCGGGGAAATACCATCGCAAGCTACAAGTAGCACGGCTCTGGTGAGGGGTCGAATGAAGCCGATGCTTGTGATGACCCACAAGTATAGGGGATCAATCATAGTCCTTTCAATAAGTAAGAGTGTTAAACCCAACGAGGAGCAGAAGGAAATGACAAGCGGTCTTCAGCAAGGTATTTTCTGCAAGCACTGAAATTATCGGTAGCAAGTAGTTTGATAGCAAGATAATTTGTAACAAGTGACAAGTAGCAATAGTAACTAAGGTGCAGCAAGATAGCCCAATCCTTTTGTTGCAAAGGACAGGCTGGAACGATCTCTTATAATAAGCTAAACGTTCTCGAGGACACATGGGAATTTCATCTAGTCACTTTCATCATGTTGGTTTGATTCTCGTTCGCTACTTTGATAATTAGATATGTGGGTGGACCGGTGCTTGGGTGCTGTTCCTACTTGAAAAAGCCTCCCACTTATGATTAACCCCTCTCGCAAGCATCCGCAACTATGAAATAAGAATTAAGATAAATCTAAACATAGCATTAAACAAATGGATTCAAATCAGCCCCTTACGGAATATCGCATAAACTAGGGTTTAAGCTTCTGTCACTCTAGCAACCCATCATCTAATTACTACTCCACAATGCATTCCCTTAGGCCCAAAGATGGTGAAGTGCCATGTAGTCGACGTTCACATGACACCACTAAGAGAATCAACAACATACATATCATCAAAATATCTAACGAATACCAAATTCGCATGATTACTTATGACAAGACTTCTCCCATGTCATCAAGAACAAAAGTAACTACTCACATTTCATATTCATGTTCAAGAACAGAGAGGTATTGAATAGCATAATGGATCTGAACATATAATCTTCCACCGAATAAACCAACTAGCTTCAACTACAAGATGTAATCAACACTACTAGCAACCCATGGGTACCAATCTGAGGTTTTGAGACAAAGATTGAATACAAGAGATGAACTAGGGTTTGAGATGAGATGGTGCTGGTGAAGATGTTGATGAAGATTGGTCCTCCCATGATGAGAGGATCGTTGGTGATGACGATGGCTTCGATTTCCCCCTCCCGGAGGGAAGTATCGCCGGCGGAATCGCTCCGCCGGAGATCAAAAGTGCTCCTGCCCAAGTTCTGCCTCGAGACGGCGGTGCTCCGCCGCGAAAGCCTTCTCCTTATTTTTTCTAGGGAAAATGGGCTTATATACCAGAAATGGGCACCGGAGGCTGGCCAGGGGCCCCACAAGCCACTAGGGCGCGCCTGGGGGGGGGGTGGCGCGCCCTGGTGCCTCGTGGGCACCTGGGTGGCCCCCTCTGGTACTTATTTTCTCCAATATTTTTTATTTATTCCAAAATAAATCTCCGTGAAATTTCTGCTCATTTGGAGATGTGCAGAATAGGTATCTTTGACATAGCTTTTTCAGGTCCAGAATTCCAGCTGCCGGCAATCTCCCTCCTTATGTAAATCTTGCATATCAAGAGAGAAAAGGCATTAGAATTGCTCCACAAAGTGTTATATTGATTGAAAACACTATAAATAACAGTAGGAAAACATGATGCAAAATGGACGTATCAACTCCCCCAAGCTTAGACCTTGCTTGTCCTCAAGCGAAAGCCGATATCGATAATCATGTCCACATGTTTAGAGAGAGAGGTGTCGATAAAATGAAAATACGGACATAGTAGTGTCGGTGTATAAAACATGGGTATTTTATACCCTGACTTATGCACAGACGGTGGCAACCGCCTTGCCGGCCAAAGCTTTGCCGGGAACCACCAAGATCAAGATTCGGAGTCCAGCCGCAGAAGCTACCAGAAAGAAGCACAAAACACAACACTCAACTAGTACCAAAGATGAAGACATTCCTTTCCGGCAAGGCTGAACCGGCAAGGTGAAGACCCGGCAAGCTTTGTGCCGGCAAGCATAGGCCAGCCCTCCAGCGCTCCACCTCGCTACACAGGTGTCCGCTGATGTGTGAGGTGTCGACCGCGCAGGTTGGTTGGTGAGGCTTGTCGGGCACGTCTCAGCACGCTGGGACAAGATTTGTCCCTAACGACACCCGTCCAAGAGGCGTGTCAGGATAATATGAGGTAGTTGGGCAAGCGGTGCAGAAACCTTGCCGGGACTACCTCTCCACATGACACCTAACGTCGCATTTAATGCCTTTGTCCTAAATTGGCAGAGTTAGGTATGATAGCACTGTTTGCTATCTAATCGCTATGTAATTACTGTTTTGCCACTGTGGTAACCCCTTGAGCTATAAAAGGAGGGCCAAGGCAATAGTTTAGAGGATTCGGACCCCCTTTTCAAACACAAGCACGTCTCGCGTAGCTGCTCTCCCCGTGCCTGCCAGGGCAAGCGCTCCTTGTCCTGTGCTCCCGCACCATCAATACACCAAAGGCAGGAGTAGGGTTTTACGCTTCTCAGCGGCCCGAACCTGGGTAAATCCCTCGCGCTCCCCATTGTTCATGCTCTTTGTGCACGTCGACCTCCCCCGCCAAACCACAAGGGGCTGCATGGCCCCATAGATGGTCGTACCCTGACATCTTTGGCACGCCAGGTACGGGGTGCATTGCTTGCGCGAACCTTGGCCAGTGGGTTGCGCGTCTTCTTCATCATCTTCATCGATTTGATCCTCGTCCTTCTCGTCGTCGATGGCGCCCAAGAAGAAGGGAATAACGATGACGGCCACCCCGCACGCATCCGGGGATGGCGCAGGCGGCGCAGCCAACGCGGGCGGCGCGGATACCGCGGTTGGCATGACCAGCGCAGCCGGCGCGGTCGCCATGCCCACTACGGTCGGCGCAGGGGACGAGCTCGCCGGAGGCAGTCAACCTCCTTGGTCCTCTGACGGACGGAGCCGTGACGGCGCAGGCGGAGCGGATGGACGACCTCCTCCTCCTCCTCCTCCTCGCCGCGCAGGCGAACGCAGCCACCGGAGCAGCAATGCCCAGGGCGACGCGAGCCGAGATCCCGTTGCGGCGGCGATCAAGGATGCTGCTTCAGGATAGATGCCACGCCCCTCGCACAATGGGCATGGTGCAGCTCCGAGAGGCGCCAACGACTCCGGGCAGCAGCGACCTCGCGGCAAGACTCCTGTGGATCAAATCCCAGATCCTCAAGCACCGCCTCCGCCACGGCGACCTGCTGCAGATCATGTGCCACGGCGGCAAGACCGCGATGGCGCTCCTGCTGGCTCTGCCAGGAGTAGAGCGACGTCGCACTCTTCGCTCCCGGCCATGCCAGCCACGGCAGCGGAAGCAATGGCGCGAGCTCAGATGCTGCTGAACTTCCCTCCAGTGGCAGAAAAGATGGATGAGTGGAGAGCCACCATCCAAAGCTTGATTGGATTTGCCGAAGCCAGTAAATCGCAGCAAGCGGAGCCCTCATGGCGTCTGCAAGCAGCACCGACATCTCCAGTCGGTGGCTGCGTTGACGGTACTACGCTAATGGTGCAATCGCCGCCGCGACAACCGCCTCAACAACAGCAACGCCAATAGCCGCGACAAGCCCAGCAATCTCTTGGACCCAACGAGATGTCGATAGCCTCTTCAGATCCACGAGCGCGGCAAGATCAGCGGCAAGTGCTGTGAGACAGGCGGGCAGAAGACGCCTACACCACCATCGAACGGCGCCAAAAGGCGCGCCGTCAATCCGACGCGCGCAACGGCCCCGTCGTTGATGAGCCTGCGCCAGGGGTTGGCGGATATCTACCTTACGAGGTTGGGTGTCCCGCCTTCACCCGCGAGCTGCGGCAAGTCCGATGGCCGTCCGTTCGAGCCTTCAAGCCAGAAGTGCCGGAAAAATATGACGGCAAGCTGAACCCGGCAGAGTTTCTAGGCATCTACACTATTGTCGTGCAAGCTGCCGGAGGGAGAGACGAGAAGATCCTCGCCAACTACTTCCCGTTGGTACTAAAACCCAATGTGAGGTCTTGGCTGATGAACTTGCCGGAGAACTCTATCTCTTCGTGGTCAGATCTCTGCAATGAATTCAGAGATTTAGCCGCGTACACCGCAACATTCCAGATGTGCACCCCGCAGC
Source organism: Elymus sibiricus (assembly GCA_039707655.1). Taxonomy (NCBI): domain Eukaryota; kingdom Viridiplantae; phylum Streptophyta; class Magnoliopsida; order Poales; family Poaceae; genus Elymus; species Elymus sibiricus. The sequence goes on from CM077666.1 coordinate 471,906,348, forward strand.
CGTCATTGCCGCCTTTCACACGAATGTGCGCAATCGGAGGATGCGGGAGAAGATGAACATCAAGTTGCCCAAGACCGTCAACGAGCTCTATACATTGGCAGACAAGTGCGCACGGACTAAGGAAGGAAGAAGACTTCCCGGGGAGGACGCTGGCGCCGAAGTAGATTCTGAGGATGACGATGCCGCCACCCCGAGGAAGAAGGGCCGGAAGCGCAACAGGAAGCGCAAAGGAAAAACTGTTATGGCTGTCGAAGGCTCCGGCAACTCCGAGTCCGCCAAGAAAGCCAAGACTGAGAATTCCGGCAAGGAGGTTGCTGTATGCGCCGCTTGCCAGGAGGCGGTGGTAAACGAGAAGGCCGGCAAGTCAGATGGACCATACTGCAAAATTCACCGCACCAAAGGCCATGTTCTCCAAGAGTGCCGACAGGTCGAACACCTCGTTGAGAAGCAGAAGGCTGAATACGAGAAGCGTGACAAGGAAAAAGGCTAAGACGGTGCCGGTGGATCCAGTAAAAAGGGCCGTGGTGGTCGAGGAGGCCGCCGCGGCAAGGCCAAGCAGCAGAAAGAAAAGCTTGCTAGGGGCCGTGAGAAGAAAGAGGGAGATGATGGAAGTGAAGAAGAAGAGGATGATGATGATACCAACGAACAAGAATTCCAAAAGGCAACTGAGGCCATGTGCGTTGATGGGGGTGCATCCTTGCACTCCTCTCACCGCCGGCTTAAACAGTGGGCTCGTGAGGTTAACGCGGAAGAACCGGCAATGGGCTCTCAAAAACCACTCAAATGGTCACACACGTCTATCATCTTTGATGCTGAGGACCACCCTGATCGCATAACTGCGGTCGGGTGTTTGCCGTTGTTGGTTTCCCCAACAATTCACAACCTCCAAGTAACGAAAATGTTAGTTGACGGTGGGGCCGGTCTGAATCTAATCTCTCCGGAGGTAATCAAGAGGCTACAGATTCCCGACTAGGAGCTCGAAAAGACCGGCACCTTTCATGGAGTGAACCCGGGAAGAAGCCAGCCCAAGGGAAAGATCACGTTACCGGTAACGTTTGGCGGGGAACTGAACTACAGGACGGAAAAGATTGTCTTCGACGTCGTCAAGATCCCCTTGCCATACAATGGAATTCTTGGCCGCCCGGCCTTGGCAAAATTCATGGCAGCATCCCACTATGCTTACAACACGTTGAAGATGCCAGGGCCGATGGGTGTCATTTCCGTCAACTACAACAAGAAAGATGCGGTCATCTGCGTCGAAAAGATTTACAGAGATGCGGTTGCAGCAGAAGCCGCCAAGGCACCAGCTTCCGCCAAGAAAAAAGAAAGCAAGAAATCCGGCAAAGCCTCTAGCAAGGATTCCGGGAAGTGCACCTCTTTGGAGTGCTGCGCGCCTGTTGAAGACTTGCCGGAGTGCTCCGCCGGTAAGAAATCCAAAGCCACTACACCGGCAACCAAGAAGGTGCCGGCGAGGGAGGACGGCACTCACGGTACATTCACCATCAGCGCCACCCTTGACAGCAAATAGGAAAGCGCGCTCGTTGCCTTCCTGCGGGCGAATGTCGATGTGTTCGCATGGCGACCATCCAACATCCCCGGTGTTCCCAGGGAAGTAATTGAGCACCACCTTGTCGTTTGTCCCCACGCTCGGCCCGTCAAACAAAAAGTCCGGAAGCAAGCTTTGGAGCGGCAGCAATTCATTGCCGAAGAAACCAAGAAACTCGAAGCGGCAGGCCTGGTCAGAGGAGTGCTACATCCCACTTGGTTGGCAAATCTGGTGGTGGTGCGCAAAGCAAACAGGAAGTGGAGACTTTGTATTGATTACACAGATATCAACAAAGCATGCCCAAAGGACCCTTTCCCCTTGCCGCGCATCGATCAAATTGTAGACTCTACTTCTGGCTGTGATTTGCTCTCCTTCCTTGATGCATATTCTGGATACCATCAGATATTCATGGCCAAGGAGGATGAAGAGAAAACTGCATTCATTACTCCATGTGGCACGTACTGCTTCGTACGTATGCCCTTCGGATTAAAGAGTGCCGGTTCAACATTTGCAAGAGCGGTCCAAATCGATTTTGAGCCCCAGCTGCACAAGAATGCAGAAGCATACATGGATGACATAGTGGTCAAAACCAAGGACAAGTCTACCCTTATTCAAGACTTAGAGGAGACATTTGCGAACTTGCGCAAAATCAACTTGAAGCTCAATCCCGAGAAGTGTGTGTTTGGTGTCCCATCCGGCAAACTTCTTGGATTCTTTGTATCTCAACGAGGAATTGAAGCAAATCCCAACAAGATCAAGGCGATTGAGCAGATTCAAGCACCAAAAGGCGTCAAAGATGTGCGGCACCTTGCCGGCTGTGTTGTTGCCTTAAGTAGATTCATTTCAAGATCTAATGAGCGCGCCTTGCCGTTTTTCAAGATTTTGAAAAAGGCAGGACCGATGAAATGGACTCCGGAGGCGGAGGCCGCACTGCAGGACTTGAAAAGATACCTCTCCTCCGCGCCAACACTAGTTGCGCCAAGACCACAAGAGCCATTGCTGCTATACATAGCGGCAACGAATCAAGTGGCTAGTGTTGCACTAGTGGCGCAGAGGGAATTCGATAACGAGGAAGCAACCATGGCAAACCCGTCTAGTAACAAATCAGAGTCTTCTCCGGCAAGATCTGGTGCCGATAAGTCAGAAACAGGGCAAGCAAATGAAGTTGATCAACAAGCAGGGCCGAAGAAGAAAGTGGTGCAGCGACCAGTGTATTTTGTTAGTTCCCTTCTGTAAGGGGCTAGATCGAGATACTCTGGGGTGCAGAAGTTGCTTTGCAGTCTCCTTATGGCCTCGAGAAAACTGCGCCACTACTTCCAAGCACACGAGATTACCGTCGTCACTCGCTTTCCGTTGCAACGCATCTTGAGAAATCCAGAAGCAACCGGCAGGATAGTGGAGTGGGCGTTGGAATTGTCAAGCTTTGCACTCAAGTTTGAGAGCACTTCAACCATTCAGAGCAGGGCTTTGGTGGAGTTCATCGCCGATTGGACGCCAACGCAAGACGAAGAAATTCAAGAGACAGCTCTCCCCGGCAAAGTGACAACAAAGGATTGGGTCATGTACTTTGATGGTGCCTTCTCGCTGCAGGGCGCCGGTGCCGGAGTGCTGCTTATCGCGCCCACCGGAGAGTACCTCAAGTATGTGGTCCAAATGCACTTTCCCAGGGAGCAAGCTACAAACAACACTGTTGAGTACGAAGTTCTTCTTGTCGGTCTTAGGATCGCAATAGACCTTGGGATAAAAAAATTGATCATCCGCGGTGACTCGCAGCTTGTTGTAAAGCAAGTGAACAAAGATTATCAGAGCCCGTTAATGGAGGCGTATGTGGAAGAAGTAAGGAAATTGGAAGAACACTTCGACGGGTTGCAAACCGAGCACATCCCTCGTGCGGAAAATAGCGTCGCTGATAGCCTGTCAAAGTGTGCCACTCAAAAGCTTCCCGTGGAACCGGGAACTTTTGTGCTCCATTTGAATCAACGAACAGTCGCCACATCAATGCAGGCCAACAAGAGAAGAAAGTTAAGTACCGGCAAGTACTTTCCGGCAGAGCTCCTAGAAGCCGCCGACAAGGACGTTGATGGAAACAACAATACGGTTGCCGGTGAGCAGCCGCTTAGCGCAGAACCACAAGTTCTTGCCGCAGAAGCAAGCGCTCCCGTAGCCGAGGAGATGCTGTTAGTCCTTGTCGTCGAGCCGTAGGCTCCGACATGGGCACAGCAGATAGTCCGTTTCCTTCAAACAGGAGGGCTTCCCGATGAGCAAGAAGAAGCAGAGAAAGTAGCCCGTCAGTCGAGTATGTATCAGTTTGTGGATAGCATCCTATACAAAAAATGACCAAACAGTGTGAAATTGAAGTGCATTTGCCGGGAAGATGGACTAAAGTTGTTGGCAGAGATACATGGAGGCATATGTGGCTCTCACATAGGATCAAGGGCTCTTGTCGGCAAAGCTTTCCGACAAGGCTTCTATTGGACCACTGCCCTCCAGGATGCGACTGAGCTAGTAACCAAGTGTGAAGCATGCTAGTTCCATTCAAAGAGCATACATCAACCAGCTCAAGCCCTCCAAACAATCCCTCTCTCCTGGCCCTTTTCGGTCTGGGGGCTCGATATCTTGGGCCCCTTTCACCGTGCTGCCGGGGGCTTTGAGTTCTTGTACGTCGCCATCGACAAGTTCACAAAGTGGCCTGAAGTGGAGCCAGTGAGGAAGGTGACAGCGCAATCAGCCGTCAAGTTCTTCAAAGGATTAGTTTGCCGCTTTGGGGTTCCTAACAGGATCATCACCGACAACGGCACACAATTCACGAGCCGCACCTTCATGCAGTATATCCCAGACCTCTGCAGGAAAATCTGTTTTGCATCTGTTGCTCACCCGAGAAGCAACGGCCAGGCAGAAAGGATGAACGCTCAAGTGCTGCGTGGCCTCAAGACAAGAACCTTTGACAGGCTACGCAAGTGTGTAAGGCACTGGATTGATGAGTTGCCGGCGATTCTTTGGTCACTCAGAACGACACCAAATCGAGCTACCGGCCAAACACCCTTCTCCCTAATCTATGGTGCAGAAGCAGTGCTCCCCACGGAACTCATATACGGGTCACCTCGAGTGCTCGCTTACGATGAAGCTGAGCAAGAGCGGCTGCGGGAAGACGACGCGTTGCTCCTTGAGGAAGATCATCTTCGGGCGGATGTGCGAGCTGCACGCTACCAGCAAGCCTTGCGCCGCTACCATAGCTGCAAAGTGCACGCCCGAAGCCTTGAGGAAGGCGACCTTGTTCTTCGGCGTGTTCAGTCCGCCAAGGGATCAAACAAGTTGACGCCGAAGTGGGAAGGCCCTTACCGGGTAGTACGAGTAACCAGGCCTGGCGCAGTCCGTCTGGAGACCGAAGATGGCACCTCGGTGCAGAACTCATGGAATATTGAGCATCTTCGCAAGTTCTACCCATGAGGCGCAGTTGCCGGGTCATGTCCCGGCAACACCTTTTGTACAAGCCTTGTCCACCAGACATGTAACCCTTTTGTACAAAGCCAGACGCAGATCCTGTGCATAATAAAGCTAAGTGTTTCGCAACTCCTCATACATGTTCATTTATGTGTCAATGCATGTGATGTTGTGATTTACGCTATAGTTTGTATGAAATGACTGATGAGCCGTCAAGGTTCCCAAACCACTCTTTTCTCTTTTTTTTTCTTAAAAGGATGAGGAGGTTCCCTCGCATGCAAGTTTCCCGGAGGGAGTGGGGATGGGGTACCATTCTTAATGACGTTCAAGTGATCATTTTGTACAACGAGAGAAACGATACAAGGAAAAGCTAAGTTGCAAAAACTTTGAAAAAATTTCATGTTACGTTCACGTTTCCCCTTGAACGGTTCTGAGCTTTTTATGAGAAACCTGCACGCGAGAGGAACCTTGTCGCAATTAGTCCGCGCCCTAGGTTGCCTCGAGTCCGCTCGACAAGCTTGGCGGCTGCATTCTGGCCCGGCAAGTCACCTTGCCGGCAGCGGCACTTCCAGCAGGCTACTAAGGACCCGCTCCTCGAAGCGCTCGTGGAAAGTGTGCGCACTGGCAAGCTTCCGATAAGCGTAGGGAACACAAATCATACAAAGGCGGAATAAAACAAGGGGAACGACGCACATACATTCAAATGGTGCAAGTTATGTTACATCACAGAAATAGCGCTGGGCTAACGAAAGATTAAATGTATCTTGAACATGACAGCACAATGGTGGATGTAGCGGCAAGCTCAGTCTTGGCGGTTGCCTTGGACCCTGGGGATTTGGAGAACCTTGTCGGCAAGAGGGGCAGCGATCTTGTCGGCAGCGGTGACGTCTGTGCTATCCGGCAACCTCCTAAAGACCCCGAAGAGATCAAGGCCGGGATTGCGATGAGCGATCTTGAGCAGCATCCCACAAATGAACATACCCTTGGCCTGAGTACGCTTGCAGGCCGGCCACCCGACGACAAGGTTTGCCGGGAAGTGGCTGAGAGCACCCTCAAAGCCGAATTAATGAGGAAGCAAAGAAGATCTCAAAAGAGGATAATCATCATGACCAAAAATTACAGCGGCAGTTTCCCGCCGCGTGTCTGTGCATTGTTTGGGCCTAGCCCAACGACGCTTCGGACGCGCGTACAGCCCAGGCCCGGGGGCTCCTGTCGGTGTATAAAACATGGGTATTTTATACCCTGACTTATGCACATTCGGTGGCAACCTCCTTGCCGGCCAAAGCTTTGCCAGGAACTGCCAAGATCAAGATTCGGAGTCTAGCCGTAGAAGCTACCAGAAGGAAGCTCAAAACACAACACTCAACTAGTACCAAAGATGAAGACATTCCTTGCCGGCAAGGCTGAACCGGCAACGTGAAGACCCGGCAAGCTTCGTGCCGGCAAGCTTAGGCCAGCCCTCCAGCGCTCCACCTCGCTGCACAGGTGTCCGCTGATGTGTGAGGTGTCGACCGCGCAGGTTGGTTGGTGAGGCTTGTTGGGCACGTGTCAGCACGCTGGGACAAGATTTGTCCCTAACGACACCCGTCCAAGAGGCGTATCAGGATAATACGAGGTAGCTGGGCAAGCGGTGCAGAAACCTTGCCGGGACTACCTCTCCACATGACACCTAACGTCTCATTTAATGCCTTTGTCCTAAATTGGCAGAGTTAGGTATGATAGCACTGTTTGCTATCTAATCTCTATGTAATTACTGTTTTGCCACTGTGGTAACCCCTTGAGCTATAAAAGGAGGGCCAAGGCAATAGTTTAGAGGATTCGGACCCCCTTTTCAAACACAAGCACGTCTCGCGTAGCTGCTCTCCCCGCGCCTTGCCGGGGCAAGCGCTCCTTGTACTGTGCTCCCGCACCATCAATACACCAAAGGCAGGAGTAGGGTTTTACGCTTCTCAGCGGCCCGAACCTGGGTAAATCCCTCGCGCTCCCCATTGTTCATGCTCTTTGTGCACGTCGACCTCCCCCGCCGAACCACAAGGGGCTGCATGGCCCCATAGATGGTCGTACCCCGACAAGTAGTATCATGATCATTATTATAACAGTAATATTCATTATCATAGAACTTCTCGTGAGCAAGTAACAATTCATCACAACAACGAAGTATAAGACATAAACTTTCTTGAAAACTAACAAACTATGTTCTCAGTCAACAATGCAATTGCAATTCATCATATTTTCAGGAAGGGTCTCATGTGGGAGCTTTTTAGCAAGTCCACATACTCAACCATCATTTAGTCTTCTATGATTGCTAACACTCACAACATATATATGGAGCAAAAAGTTTCAGCCAGACACATAGAAAGATAGGGGCTTATAATTTCATCTCCCAACTTATTCACCTCAAGGGTAATGTCAACAATAATAACTCATGATCACTCATATCCAACTGGATATATGTGTCTAGATCTTTCCCCACCACATGATGCTTGCAAAAGAGAAAAATAAAAAGGAATAGAGGAGAACACTATTGACTCTTGCATAAAAAGTAAATACATAAAAGTAAAAGATAGGCCCTTCGCAGAGGGAAGCAGAGGTTGTCATGCACTTTTTGTTGTTGGATGCACAAGCTCTTAATGCAAAGGAACGTCACTTTATATTGCCCCTTGTGATAGCAACCTTTATTATGCAGTCCATCACTTTTATTTCTTTACCATCACAAGTTCGTACAAACCTTATTTTCCCTTATAATAAAAGTTCATACATATTTAGAGGCAATTTTTATTGCCTTTTGCACCGATGACAACTTACTTGAAAGATCTTATTCAATCCATAGGTAGATATAGTGGACTCTCATGACATGAAACTGGGTTTAAGGGTTTTTGGATGCACAAGTAGTATCTCTACTTGGTGCAGATTTTTGGCTAGCAAAGATATTGAGCAAGCACCACATGTTGGAGGATCTATGACAATATAACTTCCATGTGAATATAAGCAAACATAATTCATTACGTTGTCTTCCTTGTCCAACGTCAACAATTTGACATAAAATACTCAATGGGGGCTCACAATCATAAAAGATGTCCAAGATAGTGTATTTGCATGTGAATCTTCTCTTCCCTTATTAATTTTTTCATGAAATGCATCATTGACCAATGCTATGCTTGTTAACTTTCAATAAATTTTACCACTTATAATTTTCTTTATGTAATGTCATTATTTTCCATAAGATTAGCATATGATCTTTTTCATTATTTTCATTGCTAGGATTGAAACATAAAAGTAAAGAAGCAAAAACTCAAACTACTTTGTATTATATAACTCTCAACTCAATTACATAGATAGATAGATCACATAACTAGCACTCGAAAATAGATCATACTAAACTTTTATTCAACTAAATCATGAAATAACTAAGGACCGAACTAAAAATAGGTAAAGATAATAAAAGTGATGGTGAAACGATACCGGGGCACCTCCCCCAAGCTTGGCACAAGCCAAGGGGAGTGCCCATACCCATGTACTCAAGTTTCTTTCTTCGGTGATGGTGGTGATGATGAAGTGGTGAGCTTGTCCTCTGGCTTCCATGGCATAGGTTCCCCATCATAAAAGGATGAACGAGTGTCCGGAGTCCAGAAACTTGCAGCTAAACTCATACCTTTAAATTTTGCCTCATACTCAAAATTTTGGTTTTGAAGATCATAGATTTGGCCTTGGAGATAGTCAATTCATTCGTTGAGCTTGAAGACGATGTCCCCTATTGATTGGCAATCCACCTTGTGATCGCGGGTGAATTCTGTGATCTTGGAGTGGTTGGCGCTGAGTCCACGTTCTACCATCCCTTGGCACTTGAAAATCTCCTGCTCAACCGCTTCGAGCCTGGCCTCCATGCTCCCGGTCTTCTTGGGTCCTTGAATATCCCGGATGTGAAGCACCCCCTCACGCATCTCGATGGCTTGAGGGTGTTTCATCACCTCCGGTAGGTAGGGGTTGATGACCTTCTCGTAGAACTTGTCCTTGGAAGAGCTTGATGGAGCCATAGCGATTTAGATCTGTCAGAAAAATAGCACGAAACAAGAACAGAGGATATTTCAGCGATACGGTGATCAAAACGTCCGGGAGTATATATAAAGAATTTTTATCTTGCAAAACAAGTATTCCAGAAGAAAACGGAGTCGGGAAGGCTCACGAGGGGCCCACGAGCCACCAGGGCGCGCCTAGGGGGGGTGGCGTGCCCTGGTGCCTCGTGTGCACCTCGTGGGTCCCCTCTGTTGTTTCTTATTTTTGTATTTTTTCTAATATTCCAAAACTGACAGAAAGTATTTTTATGGAATTTTTGGAGTCGGTTTACTTACCGTATCACGTACCTCTTCCTTTTCAGGGTTCTGGAGTGTTCTGGAAGGTCTCTCTTATGTATTCCTCCGGTGTCATAGTTTGAATAATATTAGTCTTAACATTAATAGGTGTACCTGAGATGTAATGCTTAATTCTTTGTCCATTGACCACCTTCGGATTAGTGCCTTCGGGATTATTGATCTTAATGGCTCCAGAGCGATAAACTTCCTCAATGATATACGGTCCTTCCCATTTAGAGAGAAGTTTTCCTGCAAAAAATCTAAAACGATAATTGTACAATAGAACATACTCACCCACTTTGAATTCCCGTTTTTGAATTCTTTTATCATGCCATCTTTTAACCCTTTCTTTAAACAATTTGGCATTTTCATAAGCTTGGGTTCTCCATTCATCTAGCGAGCTAATATCAAATAACCTCTTTTCACTGGCAAGTTTAAAATCATAATTGAGTTCTTTAATTGCCCAATACGCTTTATGTTCTAACTCAAGAGGTAAATGACATGCTTTTCCATAAACCATTTTATAGGGAGACATACCCATATGATTTTTATAAGCAGTTCTATAAGCCCATAATGCATCGTCAAGTTTCTTAGACCAATTCTTTCTAGACCTATTGACGGTTTTTTGCAAAATTAATGTTATTTCTCTATTGCTCAATTCAACTTGACCACTAGATTGAGGGTGATAGGGAGATGCAATTCTATGGTTGACATCATATTTAGCCAGAAGTTTACGGAATGCACCATGAATAAAATGTGAACCACCATCAGTCATTAAATAACTAGGGACTCCGAACCTCGGGAAAATAACTTCTTTAACCATTTTAATAGAAGTGTTATGATCAGCACTACTAGTTGGAATAGCTTCTACCCACTTAGTAACGTAATCAATAGCAACCAAAATATGTGTATACCCATTAGAGGAAAGAAAAGGTCCCATATAATCAAATCCCCAAACATCAAATGGTTCAATAACAAGTAAATAATTCATAGGCATTTCCTGACGTCTACTAATATTACCAATTCTTTGACATTCATCATAGGATAAGACAAACTTACGAGCATCCTTGAAAAGAGTAGGCCAATAAAAACCAGATTGTAGTACCTTATGTGCAGTTCTGTCTCCCGCGTGGTGTCCTCCGTAAGCCTCGGAATGACACTTCCATAGGATTTGTTCCTGTTCATGCTCAGCTATACAACGTCTAATAATACCATCCACTCCTTCTTTATAAAGATGTGGGTCATCCCAGAAGTAATGTCTTAAATCAAAGAAGAATTTTTTCTTTTGTTGGTATGTGAAACTAGGTGGTATAAATTTAGCAAAAATATAATTGGCATAGTCTGCATACCAAGGAGTATTACGAGAAGCATTTATGACAGCTAATTGTTCATCAAGAAAATCATCATTAATAGGAAGTGGGTCATCAAGAACATTTTCCAATCTAGACAAATTATCAGCTACGGGATTCTCAGCTCACTTCCTATCAATAATATGCAAGTCAAATTCTTGTAGCAGAAGAACCCATCTAATAAGTCTAGATTTAGCATCTTTCTTTTCCATAAGGTACTTAATAACAGCATGATCGGTGTGAACAATTACTTTAGAATCAACTATGTAAGATCTGAATTTATCACATGCAAACACAACTGCCAGAAATTCTTTCTCAGTAGTAGCATAATTTCTTTGAGCACTGTCTAGGGTTTTACTAGCATAATGGATAACATTTAATTTCTTATCAATTCTCTGTCCTAGAACAGCACCAACAGCATAATCACTAGCATCACACATAATTTCAAAAGGCAAGTTCCAATCAGGTGGTTGAACAATAGGTGCAGAGGTTAAGGCTTTCTTTAGTGTTTCAAAGGCTTCTACACAATCATCATCAAAAACAAATGGAACATCTTTTTGCAAAAGATTAGTAAGAGGCCTAGAAATTTTAGAGAAGTCTTTAATAAACCTCCTTTAGAAACCAGCATGACCAAGGAAACTTCTTATACCTCTAATATCTTTAGGACATGGCATTTTCTAAATTGCATCAACTTTTGCTTTATCTACTTCAATACCTCATTCAGAAATTTTATGCCCCAAGACAATACCTTCATTCACCATAAAGTGGCACTTCTCCCAATTCAAGACAAGATTAGTTTGTTCACATCTCTGCAAAACTCGATCAAGGTTGCTTAAGCAATCATCAAAAGAAGTTCCGTAAACGGAAAAATCATCCATCAAAACCTCAACAATCTTTTCACAAAAGTCAGAGAATATATCAATCATACATCTTTGAAAGGTAGCAGGTGCATTGCATAAACCAAAAGGCATACGTCTATAAGCATAAGTTCCAAAAGGACAAGTAAAGGTGGTTTTCTCTTGGTCCGCTTGTGATACAGGTATTTGAGAGAAACCAGAATATCCATCAAGAAAGCAAAAGTGTGTATGCTTGGACAATCTTTCTAACATTTGATCAATAAAAGGTTAGGGGTAATGATCCTTTCTAGTGGCCTTGTTTAATTTTCTAAAATCAATTGCCATCCTATAACCAGCTACAATTCTTTGTGGAATGAGTTCATTTTTATTGTTAGGAACAACAGTAATGCCTCCTTTCTTAGGGACACAATGAACGGGACTTACCCATCTACTATCAGCTATGGGATAGATTATACATGCTTCTAGAGGCTTCTTAGGATTTAATCGTCGTTGGTGGTCGACAACTGGTTTAGCATCAGGCTCCATATTAATTTTGTGCTGACATAGAGTGGGACTAATGCCCTTAAGATCATCAAGAGTATATCCAATAGCAGCACGGTGCTTCTTCAGAGTTTTTAGTAATCACTTTTCTTCATGCTATGAAAGGTTAGCACTAATAATAACAGGATATATCTTCTTTTCATCTAGATAAGCATATTTCAATGTATCAGGCAATTGTTTCAGTTCAAATACAGGGTCACCCTTAGGCGGAGGAGGGCCTCCAAGAGTTTCAACACACAAATTGTGTTCAAGGATAGGTGGTTGATCAAAGAACATCTTATCTATTTCATTTCTTTCATTCATGTGCATATCATTTTCATGGTCTAGCAAATATTGTTCTAACGGATCAGTAGGAGGTACGGCAATAGAAGCAAGAACAATAATTTCATCTTTACTAGGCAATTCTTTATCAAGAGGTTGTCTACGAAACTTAGAGAAATTAGACTCATGAGATATACCACCAAAATTAACACTAACAGTTTCTTTAGCTTAATCAATCTTGGCATTAACAGTGTTCAAGAAAGGTCTACCAAATATAATGGGACAAAAATTATCTTGTGGAGAACCGAGGAATAGAAAATCAGTAGGGTATTTTATTTTTCCACACAAGACTTCAACATCTCTAACGATCCCAAGCGGCATAATGGTATCTCTGTTTGCAAGCTTAATAGTAACAACAATGTCCTCTATTTCAATAGGTGCAATATCATTCATAATTTCTTGATATAAGGTCAACGGAATAGCACTCACACTAGCACCCAAATCACAAAAGCCATGATAACAACGATCTTCTATTTTAACACAGACAACAGGCATGCCTACTACAGGTCTGTTTTATCTTTAGGATCTGGTTTAGCAATTCTAGCTGCTTGATCACAGAAGTAAATAACATGCCCATCTATATTATCGACCAAGAGATCCTTAACCATAGCAACAATAGGTTCAACTTTAATTTGTTCCAAGGGTCTAGGTGTTCTAATATTACTTTTGTTAATCACAGTTAAAACTTTAGCATGTTCCTTAATCCTAACAGGAAAAGGTGGTTTCTCAATATAAGCAGTAGGCACAACTGGATCAACACGGTAAACAATTGTTTCTTCTTTAACACTAACAGGTTCTTCTTTTAACTCAATAGGTGGATGATATTTAAACCATTTCTCCTTAGGGAGATCAACATGAGTTAGCAAAAGATTGACAAAAGTTAGCTACTATCTCAGAGTCAAGTCCATATTTAGTACAAAACTTACGAAAATCATCACTTTCCATAAAAGATTTAACACAATCAAACTCTAGATTTATACCTGACTCATTACCTTTGTCAATTTCCCAATCTTCATAATTGCATTTAATTCTTTCAAGAAGATCCCATCTGGATTCAATAGTTCTCTTCATAAAGGAACCAGCAGAAGAAGTATCGAGCATGGATTTATCATTATGAGACAGCCGAGCATAAATTTTTTGAAGAATTATTTATCTTGAGAGCTCGTGATTCGGGCATGTACGCAACATATATTTAAGACTCCCCCAAGCTTGAGAGATACTTTCTCCTTCACGAGTCCAAAAATTATATATATAATTCCGATCACGATGAACCAAATGCATAGGATAAAATTTCTGGTGGAATTCCAGCTTCAACCGGTTCCAATCCCATGTGTCAGTATCATCACATAGCCTATACCATGTCAATGCCTTTACCTCCAAAGATAAAGGGAATACTTTCTTCTTAACTCCATCTCCAGATAAACCTGCAAGCTTAAACAATCAACAAATTTCATCCACATAGATCAAGTGCATATCAGGATGTACCGTTCCATCTCCTGCATAAGGATTAGCTAGCAGTTTCTCTATCATACCCGAAGGAATTTCATAATAAATATTTTCAGTAGGTTCAATAGGTGGAGGAGAAACTTTTATTGCTTCCGGTCAAGGTGAAGATACCCCGAACAAGCCCCTCAAAGGATTACTTTCCATAGTGACAAGTGACAATAAATTTCAGCACGTAATATAAATGTTTCCTTACCAAATTCCACTCACCAAAAGCGCTTCACTCCCCGGCAACGGCGCCAGAAAAGAGTCTTGATGACCCACAAGTATAGGGGATCAATTGTACTCCTTTCAATAAGTAAGAGTGTCGAACCCAACGAGGAGCAGAAGGAAATGACAAGCGGTTTTCAGCAAGGTATTTTCTGCAAGCACTAAAATTATCGGTAGCAAGTAGTTTGATAGCAAGATAATTTGTAACAAGTGACAAGTAGCAATAGTAACTAAAGTGCAGAAAGATAGCCCAATCCTTTTGTTGCAAAGGACAGGTCGGAACGATCTCTTATAATATGCTAAACGTTCTCAAGGACACATGGGAATTTCATCTAGTCACTTTCATCATGTTGGTTTGATTCGCGTTCGCTACTTTGATAATTTGATATGTGGGTGGACCGGTGCTTGGGTGTTGTTCTTACTTGAACAAGCCTCCCACTTATGATTAACCCCTCTCGCAAGCATCCGCAACTACGAAAGAAGAATTAAGATAAATCTAACCATAGCATTAAACATATGGATCCAAATCAGCCCCTTACGGAATAGCGCATAAACTAGGGTTTAAGCTTCTGTCACTCTAGCAACCCATCATCTAATTACTACTCCACAACGCATTCCCTTAGGCTCAAAGATGGTGAAGTGCCATGTAGTCGACGTTCACATGACACCACTAAGAGAATCAACAACATACATATCATCAAAATATCGAACGAATACCAAATTCACATGATACCTTATGACAAGACTTCTCCCATGTCCTCAAGAACAAAAGTAACTACTCACAAATCATATTCATGTTCAAGATCAGAGAGGTATTGAATAGCATAATGGATCTGAACATATAATATTCCACCAAATAAACCAACTAGCATCAACTACAAGATGTAATCAACACTACTAGCAACCCACAGGTACCAATCTGAGGATCGTTGGTGATGACGATGGCTTCGATTTCCCCCTCCCGGAGGGAAGTATCCCTGGCAGAATCGCTCCGCCGGAGAGCAAAAGTGCTCCTGCCCAAGTTCTGCTTCGAGACGGCGGCGCTCCGTCCCGAAAGCCTTCTCCTTATTTTTTCTAGGGCAAATGGGCTTATATACCAGAAAATGGGCACCGGAGGCTGGCCAGGGGCCCCACAAGCCACCAGGGCACGCCTGGGGGGGTGGCGCGCCCTGGTGCCTCGTGGGCACCTGGGTGGCCCCCTCTGGTACTTCTTTTCTCCAATATTTTTTATTTATTCCAAAAATAAATCTCCATGAAATTTCAGCTCATTTGGAGGTGTGCAGAATAGGTATCTCTAACATAGCTTTTTCAGGTCCAGAATTCCAGCTGCCGACAATCTCCCTCCTTATGTAAATCTTGCATATCAAGAGAGAAAAGGCATTAGAATTGCTCCACAAAGTGTTATACTGATTGAAAACACTATAAATAATAGTAGGAAAACATGATGCAAAATGGATGTATCAGCTGGCTTTGAGAGTAGTTGGCCTGTTGCACTACTGCTGTCATGAGCATCGCAATAGCGTTCCTGGCCTCCACCTGAGCCGGACCATCTCCCTCAATCGGAATTGCCGCTAAGTTGTGAGTCGCCGCCAGAACATTGTCGACCGGGTTGTAATAGTGTCCAATTGGGGTCTAGAACCGGCAATAGGGCAGCTGCTGTTGCTGATCCGGCGTATGATGCTGGGCCAGCTCCCTCTGTTGAGCCGGCTGCTGCAAAAGTGGTCCTCCCAGGAGGACAACTCCAGCCCCCGGGTTCGTCGGAGCCGGCGGATTGTCTGGTGTGGTAAACAGCTGAGTTGGCTCGATATTAACCGGAAGCCGGCTTTGATGACGCCTCCGGTGGACGAGCTCTGATTCGGCCTGCCGGCGGCTTAAGTAATGAGCCTCCTCATCTAGGCGATGTCTCTCCTCGGCGAGTCGGGTCTGCACCTCCGCCATGCGGGCGTTCTCAGCATCGATGTCCTCTTGGATCTTGGCCATCTGCTCACGACACTTCATGATGTCCGTGTTGCGCGCAGCTACGTTCTCCACAGTAATCGGCTCAGCCAATAGGGCGGTTAGTGTTTTCATCAAGTCCGCAAGCGCCTGTGCTCCGCTTTTTTGAGAACTGGCGGCGGTCGCGCCGGCTCCTCCTGAGCCGGCCAGGGTGAGGTTCTGCCCAGCCGCTGGATCAACCAGATCGCGCGCAGGATCTTGTCTACCCGCTATGTACACCGCAGAAAAATGGGGCGGCTCAAGAACTTCTGGAAAGACTTCGTCAGTATATCCTAGCCTTCCATCATACAGGGGATGGATCGACTCGGTTTCTCCCGTCGAGGATTCGCCGTCAGATTGAACGAGCGTATCGTCTCCAGACAGGGAGTTCTCCGACAAGGCCACCCCTTGGGTGAACCCTACGAAGACATGCTTCCGACTGGCTTGTGGCGGGCCGGGACTTGCCTGGCTCGGAACAGCGCGGCGCACTGATTCGACGCCGGTGACATCCTCCAACCCGGCGGCCGATGCCCCAATCACGTCGATGAAGGTTTGGATCTTGCCAAAGGGAACCCGGTACCCGTACTCGATCGAGTCGGCGTTGGGTCCCCAGTATGAATCGTCGACGTGGAACTTCCCTCGGCGGCTCTTCGTCATTAAGCCAACCACGTATCTCCCAAACCTTGGGAGAGCTCCCGCTAAGAACTCAACTTCACCGTGCGTCGGCCCCATGGTGGGCGCCAACTGTCGTGGTTTTGACACGGCAGATGCCCTTGTGAACGGACTTAGAGACGAGGCCATCACACAAAGGTGAAAGCTTAGCGGGGTTGATCGGGAACGAGAAGACACGAGATTACCCAAGTTCGGCCCCTCACGATGGAGGTAATAGCCTACGTCCTGCTTGATTATACTGCTTGGATCTCGATTACAAGGGTGCGAGTTTGCTAACCTAGCTCTCGAGGGATTGCAACTTAGTCTTTCTAACCTGGGCGCTCCCCTTTATATAACAGGTAGAGCCCTAGGGTTACATGAGAGTCCGGGTCGTAATCTTAACCCGTCTCCTACTTTTATTCTACTTAATCTCCAAGGCAACCTTCATGCCGTCCATCTTCTCCTTGAGCCGGCCCGTAGGCTGAACCGGTCTTTCTTTACCGGGCCTCCGTCAAGCCGGCCCATTGAATATTACCTTAGCCCCGCAGCGAGACAACCCGCTGAGCCCTTTAGCTCTACGGCCAGGTCATTCTCCTACCGGGTCTACACACTGGGAAATATCCCCAACACTAGGCGTCTTGGAGCGATTGTAACATGGACACAGGATTTTACCCAGGTTCAGGCTCTCTCGAAAAGATAATACCCTACGTCCTGCTTTTGATTATATTAATATGGGGTATAGTACAGAGTACAGGTATCTACCACGAGATTGTTGATCTAAGTTGTAATGTCCTCTATTGACTAGCCTGGCCTTGGCTTATATAATGCACCCGAGGCCTAGGGTTTAGAGGAGTCCTTGTCTTGTGCACCAAGTCTTGTGGAGTCTTCCTTGTATGCGTCATGGGCTGCCCGAAGTGGCCCATGAGTGAACCGACGTGGGGGTCCTCGGCCCGATCCAACAGGTCGGGAGACGACGTGGTGACTACCCCCTAGTCCAAGACACTGTTAGTAGCCCCTTGAACCGGTCTTCAAGTTGGGGACGCTCCTCGGTTCTTCTGAACAGTTCTTCGTCTTCGGTCGTCGGTCTTAAAAGTTGGTTCAACAAATCTTCCCATCTCCGATCTTGAAGATCGCCGAGGTGTATCCGAAGAGTTCACGCATCGGGTATCCAAGGAGTTCACACGTCGGGCATCCAAGGAGCCCCTTTAAGTTCTCGGCCTTCATCAATGCCTTGTTATTTTTACGCCACACCTCGGGTTTAAAGTTTTCCCGTGCGGCGGTGTCCTCTTGCAGCCGAGCTCCAGCACTGGATTGCATCCGATGTGTCTTTTTGCAGCCGAGCTCCAATGCTGGTCTGCATCTGAGGTGTCATAAATTACCTCGATCTTGAAAAAGTTGAAGGAGTTCAGCCGAGCTTAATGTCGGAAAAGTCCACTAGGGAGCCGGCCACTCGCATCCGAGCTTTATGCCAGAGTGCTTCCGAGGTGGTGCACCACCTCGGCCGTGGGCTGATATTATTATGGATTTTTTTATTGGTGCAATTTATTCTTTAACGAGATGTATAGCCAGTAGCCCTCAAGGTGTGTGTCGGCCCAGTAGCCCTCGACCTTAATTTGGGCACGGGTGGCCGAATTAAGGATCGACATGTGTTTGACACAAAATTTTGTTATGTTGGACACAAACTTCTCGGCAAAATAATAAAGATCTCTTAAAGCAACTGGAGCTAGCGATAGCCGAGCTTGCCAAGGTCGGCCCCAAGGGGCTTAATAGAAAGGAAATCAAAGCCAACGGGAATTATGAGAGCGTTATGTCAGCTGCTCGGTTGTCTCAGCGAGACTGTGCCCTTGTCACTTTAATAGATCAGCTGGATTAAATTGACTTTAATTACAATTTATGTGTAATGATTCTATGTATCAAAGTACTTTACATCATTAACGCTCGAATCCGCATTGTACAAACTTTGTTGACCGACCATCGGCTTCAACCTACTCGGCCAGTAGCCGGGGAGTGTTTTCCTACTTTATAAAGCCTTTATGAAAAACAAGGCAATCTAGCCATACGGTTTTATAAACAAAGGTACGCGGAGAGATATATTATATTACTATTTAACATAAGAAACATCTTCTGGGAAAAATAGTTCCTTTATAAGTTCCTTTTCCTAGGCTATCATGTTGACCATGATCGTGAAACCTCACCTCCGATCAATGTGGGAGGAAAATATTGAGGATTTAGTTTGGGGAAAGTTCCCAAACTCTGTGGTCTTTAATGAACCTAAATTTTCACTTCCATCCTTGTCGACCAATTATATTCTTAAGACAGCTAGCTTTTGGCTTCACCCGTCTGAGGTACGAACCCGGATGACCCGGTAGTAACAATCACAGAGGTGCTCCTTTTACCCCCTAGCCGAACAATTAAGAACGTATGGGGTAAGCACAAGAGCCAGGCAACCCAGCTTGGCCAAAATCTTAAGTCAAATTGATGCATATTTATGGCTTTATAACGATGGATTACGGACGGCAGCACTCGTATATTGAATATAAACGCTGATGATATGTTGGGCTCTCCAGGAGTCCTGATGTGGCCGAGTCGAGGTGCCTCAAGGAGCCCTCGGTACGGTTTATTGGACTCTTTTTATAGTTCCAAAGTGTCTTATACCAAAAACTCAAGGTTAGAATTGCGCAGTTTCTTTAAAGATGGCCGAACTGCTTTTCTATTAGTGACGTCAGACAAACCGAGCACCTTTATGAAAGCAGACTTTGTGACTTACCGAAAAGTCCATTGTTTTACACAGGCAACCTTTATGGTTAATATTACTGATTGGCCGATCGAATTTGCACATGTTGTGATAGTCAGCTTTTAAGCTGTATTTGCAGCTTTATGCTATATGTTATTTTGACTCCGTTGCGACTGTTTATAATCTGAAAGTGGCCCATCGTCGGCTTTCACCCCTTTGTAGATGTTACACAGGGTGTTTTCGTACTAACAAGACAACCCTTAGCCGACGTCTCGGTGCCCAGAGGCGGTTGTGTTAGTGGAAACGAGGCAATCCGATATCCAAGCTTTATAACTTTCACTTAGTCATAGGAGCTTAAATTGGGAAGGCTAGTTACTAGCCCCCGGTTAGTGTTCGGCGTCAGCCGAGGTCAAGCCATTAACACTTCAGCTAGTTTTATGAAAGGCCCATCATTTAACACGGGGTAACCTCTATCGATCTGTAGTTTGACATAGTCATCGAATCGCTGACCAGTTTACGCTTATTGTGACAGTCAGTTTTCGGCTTTCTCCACTGAGGCACTTGACCAGTTAAATCGGAAGTACAATCACAGTGGTTCTCCCTTTACCCTTAGCCGAACAATCGGGAATGTAAAGAGTAAGCACAGGAGCCGGGCAACCCAACTATTGACCAAAGACACAATTCGAAACCGATGCATATAAAGCAATATCTGAGAACATTTTGCCGAGGACTCCATGGAGTACCTTGGCTTTTGGTGGGTTCGGCTCTAGTCGCAGCCCCCCGTTAATATTGTCAATGCTTTAAAGGTGCCTGGTGTGGCACTGTGAGAGTTATGCTTGGAAAACCAGAAAACTTATATACAAACTTTACGTCTAAATTAAATCAAGTTTTCTGGTGCCAATCCAAAATTAGTCTTAAAATTGACTTGAGCTTCCGTCGTGCTTTAACATGACACATCCGATCTCTAGACTACAAGTGGGTCAGCCTTCGACTTCAATCTCCCTCCCCGAAGGTGGAGTGCTTCTCAGGTCAGTTGAAAGGATCGATATGGTTAACTAGAGGGGGGTGAATAGGCAACTAGCAACTTTAGCTTTTCTTAACAAATTAGGTTTAGCAACAAAAGGTTGTCTAGATATGCAACTAGGTGTGCAACCTATATGATGCTAGCAACAACAACAACACAAGCAAGCAAAGGGTACAACACAATAATAGCTTGCACAAAGTAAAGGTAAGAAGTAACCGCAAGTGGAGCCGGTGAAGACGAGGATGTGTTACCGAAGTTCCTTCCCTTTAGTGGGAAGTATGTCTCCGTTGGAGCAGTGTGGAGGCACAATGCTCCCCAAGAAGCCACTACGGCCACCATATTCTCCTCACGCTCTCGCACAACGCAAGATGTCGTGATTCCACTAGTGGTGCACTTGAAGGCGGCAACTGAACCTTTACAAACAAGGTTGGGGCTCTCTGCACAACTGAATTGGAGGCTCCCAACACCACCACGAAGCTTCACCACAATGGAATGTGGCTCCGAGGTGACCTCTTTCGTCTAGGGTGCCCAAACACCTAAGAGTAACAAGATCCGCTAGGGATTAGTGGGGGGAATCAAATATCTCTTGGTCGATGTGTAGATCGGGGCCCTCTCAACCAAACCCTAGAGAATCAACAAGTTTTGTTGGCTAGGGAGAGAGATCGGGCGAAAATGGAGCTTGGAGTAACAATGGAGCTTGGGAGGATAAGAGGTAAATCTTCTTGGGGAAGAAGACCCCCTATATATAGCGGGGACAAATCCAACCATTTTTTCTGTCCACAGCCCGCACAATCGGTACTACCGCTCAAGCAGCGGTACTACCGCCCGGGCGGTAGTTCCAAAAGTGCAGTGCATGAGTGAAGCACTCCGAGGTGGTAGTGCCGCCGGAGCGGTACTACCGCTCGCCCCAGCGGTACTACCACTTAGGGTGTAGTATATAGGAAGCAGCGGTGGTAGGGCAGAGTATGGCGGCAGTACCGCAGCAACGGTACTACCGCGCACTACTGCCGCCCTACTGCCGCGAAGTGGGCAGCTACTTGTGAGCTGTGTTGGGATTTTCCCCGAAGAGGAGGGGAGATGCAGTACAGTAGAGATAAGTATTTCCCTTAGTGAGAACCAAGGTTATTGAACCAGTAGGAGAATCACGCAAAGCCTCGTGAACAGCGCCTGCACACACAAAAGCAAATACTTGCACCCAACGCGGCAAGAGGGTTGTCAATCCCATTGAACTCGTTACTTGCAAGGATTAAATCTTGTAGTGGTAGATAGATAAATTGCAAAACAAAATAAAAGTAACTAAATTGCAGTTAGTATATTTTTGGTTTCTTTTTATGTTTAAAGTAGACCCGGGGGCCATAGTTTTCTAGAGGCTTCTCTCTCAAACACATAGCATACGGTGGGTAAACAAATTATTGTTGGGCAATTGATAGAAAAGCGTATAGTTATGACGGATTCACGGCAATGATCATGTATATAGGCATCACGTCCTAGACAACTAGACCGACTCCTGCCTGCATCTACTACTATTACTCCACCCATCGACCGCTATCGAGCATGCATCTAGGGTATTAAGTTAACGAAAACAGAGTAACGCCTTAAGCAAGATGACATGATGTAGACAAACTCAACTCAACTAATATCAATAAAGCCCATCGTTTTATCCTTAATGGCAACAATACAAATACATGTCTTGTCCCTTTCTATCACTGGGATATAGAGCACCACAAGATTGAACCCATTACAAAGCACCTCTCCCACTGAAGATAAACCAATCTAGTTGGCTAAACCAAATGGGTAGATCGAAGAGAAATACAAAGCATCAAATACTTTTTCATGCATAATCTGATCATAAACCCACAATTCATCCGATCCCAACAAACGCACCGCAAAAGAAGATTACATCGGATAGAACTCCAAGCAGATCGAGGAGCACATGGTATTGAAGATCAAAGAGAGAGAAGAAGCCATCTAGCTACTGGCTATGGACCCGTAGGTCTGTGGCGAACTACTCACACATCATTGGAAGGGCAGCAAGGTTGATGTAGAAGCCCTCCGTGATCGATTCCCCCTCCGGCAGGGTGCCGGAAAAGGCCTCTAGATGAGATCGCGGAAGAACAGAGACTTGCGGTGGCAGAAAAGTTATTTCGGGTGGCTCTCTCTTGGTTTCCTGATAATAGAGAATTTATAGAGGTGGAATTAGGTCAAAAGGAGACACGAGGGGCCCACAAGGCATCAAGGCGCCCCCACCCTGGGGCAGGCCCTGTTGCCTAGTCACCTCCTCATGAGTCTTCTGGCTTCCTCCCGAAGCTTCTAGGGTCTCTTTTGTCCAGAAAAAAATCATCAAAAAGTTTCGTAACGTTTGGACTTCATTTGGTACTGATTTTCTGAAAAATCAAAAACAAGCAAAAAACAGCAACTGGCACTGGGCACTGAGTTAATAGGTTAGTCCCAAAAAATGATATAAAATAGCATATAAATGCATATAAAACATCCAAGATTGCTAATATAATAGCATGGAACAATAAAAATTATAGATACATCGGAGACGTATCAGCATCCCCAAGCTTAATTCATGCTCGTCCTCGAGTAGTTAAATGATAAAAATAGAATTTTTGATGTGGAATGCTATCTAACATGTCTATCATGTAATGTCTTTACGGCATAAATATTGAGAAGTGATGAAATAATCATATCAACATAATAATATCCATGAACATAAGAAGCATAATCATTAAACTTTCAAAATATACGATCCTTAATGAGTGTTATCCCTACTCACTTTGTCATATTAGCATGGCATGACTTCGCCTTCACCACAAATATATAAATCATGAGCGCCCCGGTGTTAAACCAGGCAATTGGATCGTACTTCTAACGTGCTTCAGCATTTTCAACTCTCACGCAATACATGAGCGCGAGCCATGGACATAGCACTAGGTGGAATAGAATGCGGTGATAGGGATTAAATAAGGGAAAAAGGGAAGGAAAGTCTCACATCAACTCAGCGGATCAACGGGCTATGGAGATGCCCATCAATCGATATCAATGCCAGGAGTAGAGATTGCCATGCAACGGATGCACTAATAGCTATAAGTGTATGAAAGCTCAAACTGAAACTAAGTGGGTGTGGATCCAACTTGCTTGCTCATGAAGACCTCGGGCATTTGAGGAAGCCCATCATCGGAATATACAAGCCAAGTTCTATAATGTTAAATTTCCACTAGTATATACCCCGCAAAAAAAAATCCACTAGTATATGAAAGTGACAACATAGGAGACTCTCTATGAAGAACATGGTGCTACTTTGAAGCACAAGTGTGGAAAAAGGATAGTAGCATTGCCCCTTCTCTCTTTATCTCTCATTATTCCTTTTTTTTCTTTTTTTCCTTTTTTTCTTTCTTTCTTTTCTTTCTCTTTTTTTTCTTTTTTTTTATTTTTCGTCCAGAGCCTCATCCCGACTTGTGGGGGAATCATAGCCTCCATCATCCTTTCCTCACTGGGACAATGCTCTAATAATGATGATCATCACACTTTGATTTACTTACAACTCAATACTAGAACAATATGACTCTATATGAATGCCTCTAGCAGTGTACCAGGATGTGCAATGATCTAGCGTAACATGTATAAAAAATGATGAACGGTGGCTTTGCCACAAATACTATGTCAGCTATATGATGATGCAAAGCAATATGACAATGATGATGTGTGTCATATAAACGGAACGGTGGAAGTTGCATGGCAATATATCTTGGTATGGTGGCTGTGTTGAGGAAGGTACAAAGGGTTTTATGTGTGAAAGAGCGTATCATATCACGGGATTTGGATGCACCGGCTAAGTTTGCGCCAACTCTAGAGGTGAGAAAGGGCATTGCACGGTACCGGAGAGGTTAGCAAATTGTGGAAAGAACGGAGTGCGTATAATCCATGGAATCACATTAGTCATAAAGAACTCACATACTTATTGCAAAAGCTTATTAGACCTCGAAGCAAAGCACTAACCGCATGCCCCTAGGAGGGAGGTTGGTAGGAGTTAACCATCGCGCTCCCCCGATTGTAACAGCACTCAAGGATTTCATTTCAGACCTATAAATGCTCGGACCTCCCCACCATGCCACACTAATACTTAGGTGAATAGTCATAACAAACTTTAATACCGATATTCCTACTAACCAATGATCATGAACCTATATCCTTTCATATTACTACATTAATACAATCAAACCATACACTTCATATTTAGTGATCTACATGAAAGTTTTTATTATACCCCCCTTGGATGCCTTATCATTTCAGGACCATTCTTATAACACGTGCAAATTACCATTACTATTTATGAGATTCTCAAAAATATTTAAGTGAAGCATGAGAGTGCAACTGTTTCTATAAAATATAACCACCGCCGTGCTCTAAAAGATATAAGTGAAGCACTAGAGCAACTGCCTAGCTCAAAAGATATAAGTGAAGCACATAGAGTATTCTAACAAATTACGATAATGGTGTGTCCCTCTCAACAGGTGTGTCCAGAAAACAATGATTGTGGCAAACTAAAAAGCAAACAAAGAAAAGAAAACTATGGTACAAGACGCTCCAAGTAAAACTCATATCATGTGATGAATAAAAATATAGCTCCAAGTGAGTTACTGATAGATTGTACACGAAAGAGGGGATGCCATCCGGGGCATCCCCAAGCTTAGACACTTGGGTCTTCCTTGAATATTACCTTGGGGTGCCTTGGGCATCCCCAAGCTTAGGTTCTTGCCGCTCCTTATTCCTTCATCCATCGTGATCTCACCCAAAACTTGAAAACTTCAGCACACAAAACTCAACAGAAATCTCGTGAGATCCGTTAGTATAATAAACATATCATAACTTTAGGTACTGTTATAAACTCATTCATAATTTGTTCTTTCATAATACCTACTGTATTCTAACTTATCCATGACTTATACCCCCCGATATAATCCATAGCATCATCAAAACAAGTAAACTATGCAATAAAAACAGAATTTGTCTAAAACAGAACAGTCTGTAATGATCTGAATAAAAATCATACTTCTGTAACTCCAAAACTTCTGAAAAATTAGGACAACGTAAAAAATTTGTATACCAATACTGTGTAAAAATTTCAAGAATATATTACGTTCCAACAAATTATAGAAATTCTAACACTGGGCACAAAAGTTTCTGTTTTCAAACAGCATCAATCATACTACCATCCAAATCATCCCAAAGGCTTTACTTGGCACAAACACTAATTAAAAGATAAAAACACAACCATAACAGTAGCTATAATTGTGTGAGCACACAAAACAGAAAATAAAACACAAATTTAAGATAGATATTGGGTTGCCTCCCAGCAAGCGCTATTGTTTTATGCCCCTAGCTAGGCATAATGCATAGTTTCAAGTATTATCATCTTTCAAATTAATTCCATAGGTGGACCTCATAATAGATTCATATGGTAGTTTAATTCTCTTTCTAGGGAAGTGTTCCATCCCTTTCTTTAATGGGAATTGGAATATTATATTACCTTCTTTCATATCAATAATAGCACCTATGGTTCGTAGGAAAGGCCTACCAAGTATTATAGGAAAAGAGGGATTGCATTCAATATCAAGCACAATAAAATGAGCACATAATTTCTGTTAGCAAGTATGAGGACATCATTTATTCTACCCAATGGTTTTTTAATAGTTGAATCCGCTAAGTTCAAATTAAGGGAACATTAATTCAAATCGGTAAGGCCTAGCACATCACATAAAGATTTTGGAATAGTAGAAACGCTAGCACCTAAAACACACAAAGCATTACATTCATAATCTTTAATCTTTACTTTAATAGTAGGCTCCCGTTCATCATGCAATTTTCTAGGTATAGAAACTTCCAACTCAAGTTTTTCTTCATAAGCTTTTATCATAGCTTCTACAATATGTTTAGTAAAAGCTTTATTTTGTTCGTAAGCATTAGGTGGGCTAATCATGGATTGCAACTAGGAAATACATTCAACCAATGAACAATTATCATAATTAAAGTCCTTGTAATCCAAAGTAGTGGGTACATCACTATTTAAAGTTTTGACCTCTCCAAACCCACTTTTGTCATTTTTATCATTAAGATCATCACCCTCCAAACAATTGGGACGCCTTCTAACTAAAGTTTACTGTTCTCCAGTACCTTTTTCATCAAGTTTTATACTACTAAATAAATATTCAATGGGTGAGACACCAATCATTTTAATATCTTCATCATGGTTACGATAGAAACCGGGTGGAATAGCTTTTTCTAGGAATTCTCGCTTAGCTCTCAACCTAGCGGTTCTCTCCTTACTTTCATTAATGGAGACATGGATGGACTTAATAGATTCATTAATATCATGTTTAGGTGGCAAAAGTTTAATTTAAGGTTTTCCACATCATGAGCAATTTTGTCCATGTTCCTAGCCAAATCATCAACTTTTTGCAGTTTTTCTTCTACCATAGCATTAAAATTCTTTTGAGAATTAATAAATTCTTTAATATGATTCTCAAGATCAGAGGGTATCCTATTATTATTATAAGAATTACCATAGGAATTACCATAACTATTAGAGGAATTTTCGGGAAACAGTCTAGGATTAAAATTTCCTCTATAAGCATTGTTGTTGAAATTATTTCTAGAGACAAAATTCACATCAATAGCATCATTATTTTGCTCAATCAAATTAGACAATGGTACATCATTAGTGTCAATATGAGCATTTTTACTAGCAAGCATTTTCATAATAGCATCCATTTTGTCACCCAAAGTAGAAATTTCTTCGACAGAATTTACCTTCTTACCAGTTGGAGCTCTTTCGGTATGCCATTGAGAATAATTAGTCATAATATTATCAAGGAGTTTTGTAGCTTTTCACAATGTAATTTCCATCAAAGTACCTCCTGCAGCAGAGTCTAGAAGATTTCTAGAAACAAAGTTTAGTCCCACATAATTTTTTTGTATGATCATCCATAAGCTTAAACCATGAGTGGGACAATTTCTAATCATCAATTTCATTCTCTCCCATGCTTGTGCAACATGTTCTAGCTCAAGTTGTTTAAAATTCATTATTTGATTTCTTAGAGAAATAATTTTAGCAGGAGGAAAATACTTGGCAATAAAAGCATCCTTACACTTATCCCAAGAATCAATACTATTGCGAGGCAAGGATGAAAACCAAGTTTTAGCACGATCTCTTAGTGAGAACGGAAATAATTTCGACTTAATAATATCATTATCCACATATTTCTTTCTTTTGCATATCACATAATTCAACGAACATATTAAGATGGGAAGCAGCATCCTCCTTAGGAGTTCTAGAAAATTGTTCTTTCATAACAAGATTTAACAAGGCAGCATTAATATCATATGACTCCACACTAGCGGTGGGAGGAGAAATTGGAGTACTAATAAAATCATTATTATTAGTATTTGAAAAATCACACAGCTTGGTGTTCTCTTGAGACATAGCGACGAAACAAGCAAACAAGCCAAATAAAATATTTTTGTGTTTTTGTAATTTTTATGAGAAGTGGGGGAGATGAAAAATGAGAGGCAAATGCAAATAAAAAGGCAAATAAAAATAAGAGCAAGTAATTGATAGTTTGTGTGAAGGTACTTGATAGGTTTTGATGATGTCTCCCCGGCAACGACGCCGGAAATTCTTCCTGCTACTTGTGAGTTGCGTTGGGATTTTCCCCGAAGAGGAGGGGAGATGCAGTACAGTAGAGATAAGTATTTCCCTCAGTGAGAACCAAGGTTATCATACTAGTAGGAGAATCACGCAAAGCCTCATGAGCAGCGCCTGCACATACAAAAGCAAATACTTGCACCCAATGCGGGCAAAAGGGTTGTCAATCCCCTTGAACTCGTTACTTGCAAGGATTAAATCTTGTAGTGGTAGATAGATAAATTGCAAAACAAAATAAAAGGAAATAAAATTCAGAGAATATATTTTTAGTTTCTTTTTATATTTTAAGTAGACCCGGGGGCCATAGTTTTCACTAGAGGCTTCTCTCTCGAACACATAGCATGCGGTGGGTAAACAAATTACTGTTGGGCAATTGATAGAAAAGCGCATAGTTATGACGGATTCATGGCAATGATCATGTATATAGGCATCACGTCCTAGACAAGTAGACTGACTCCTGTCTGCATCTACTACTATTACTTCACCCATCGACCGCTATCCAGCATGCATCTAGGGTATAAAGTTAACGAAAACAGAGTAACGCCTTAAGCAAGATGACATGATGTAGACAAAGTAAACTCAACTAATATGAATAAACCCCATCGTTTTATCCTTAATGGCAACAATACAAATACGTGTCTTGTCCCTTTCTGTCACTGGGATATAGAGCACCGCAAGATTGAACCCATTACAAAGCACCTCTCCCACTGAAGATAAACCAATCTAGTTGGCCAAACCAAACGGGTAGATCGGAGAGAAATACAAAGCTATAAAAATCATGCATAAAAGAGTTCAGAGAAGACTCAAATACTTTTTCATGAATAATCTGATCATAAACCCACAATTCATCGGATCCCCACAAACACACCGCAAAAGAAGATTACATCGGATAGAACTCCAAGAAGATCGAGGAGCACATGGTATTGAAGATCAAAGAGAGAGAAGAAGCCATCTAGCTACTAGCTATGGACTCATAGGTCTGTGGTGAACTACTCACACATAATCGGAAGGGCAGCAAGGTTGATGTAGAAGCCCTCCGTGATTGATTCCCCCTCCGGCAGGGTGCCGGAAAAGGCCTCCAGATGGGATCACGGAAGAACAGAGACTTGCGGCGGCGGAAAAGTTATTTCGGGTGGCTCTCTCTTGGTTTCCCGATTTTAGAGAATTTATAGAGGTGGAATTAGGTCAAAAGGAGCCACGAGGGGCCACAAGGCATCAGGGCGCCCCCCCCCCCCCGGGGGCGTGCCCTGTTGCCTTTCTCACCTCCTTGTGAGTCTTCTGGCTTCCTCCCGAAGATTCTAGGGTCTCTTTTGTCCAGAAAAAAATCGTCAAAAAGTTTTGTAGCGTTTGGACTTCGTTTGGTACTGATTTCCTAAAAAACTAAAAACAAGCAGAAAACAGCAACTGGCACGGGGCACTGAGTTAATAGGTTAGTCCCAAAAAATGATATAAAATAGCACATAAATGCATATAAAACATCCAAGATTGATAATATAATAGCATGGAACAATCAAAAATTATAGATACGTCGGAGACGTATCATGGGCAAATGTATCTAGAGGCGAAAAAATAAGCAGAAGTAGCAGCGAAAGTGGATGGCCGGTAGTACCGCTTTTAAGTGGTACTACCGCTGTCTAGTTCCGCTCTACTACCGCTTACGGACTGAGCTACAGCGCGGGCAGCGGTAGTGGAGCGGTGGTAGGGGCAGAAGTACTGCAGGTGGTACTACCGCCCTACTGCCGCTCTACTGCCGCTGGGCCCGACACCATAGAATAGAGAGCAAAAAATAAGCGGTAATACGCGCCGTACTGGACCGGCGGTAGTACTATCTATAAGCGGTACTACCGCTGCCCAGAGCAGTACTACCGCTGGGTAGCCTCAGGACACATTTTCAAAAGAAACAGTTGGAAGCTCCAAAGATGCCAGAAGGAAAAGTGGGTGCAAAGGGAAACATGTACGTGTTGATTCCACGCGAACCTTTCCGAAGTGGACCCCCTCTTAATAGTACGGATTTCCTACGACTCAAATCCACCGAAAAAGAAACGCAGGAAAAATAACCGTCTTGGCTCTATATCTCCGAGGGGCACGAATCATCTTGTGCCATATGATAAATCATCTAAAATGCTCAATGCACATGATTAGTCCGCAAAAGCATTGTCATCAATCATCAAAACCACTAAGGGAGAAATATGCCCTAACAATCTCCCCCTTTTTGGTGGATTGATTTGCACAAAGGGTATAATATGATAATAAGCAAACCCAAAATCTATAAAATATAGACGGGCTCCCCTTAGATGTGTGCACTATTTAGGTATGCTTTCGGAATGCAAAGCACACACACTAGGATCAACACTCCCCCTATATTTTATAGACAAGGCAACACTTGCAACAACATTATGAAAGATAGATAGACATGGATGCAAGAGATAGCATGTGAGCATAAAGATGAGGGCACAAGATAGACATAATCTCACATACTAACAAAGTACTAGACATAAATAGATGAGTAGGATAGGATATGTCTCACACCATATGGTAAAGGTCTCCGGGTCTCACAAACACAAACCAAAGCAAACGATAAAAAAGTTCACGAGCGAAGAGAACGAAAGCAACTAAGACGCGCTCGTGACTTGGCAAATCCCTAAACTCTCTCCCCCTTTGGCATCGAGACACCAAAAGGGCAAAGGGCACTACTATGGTCCAAGGTGGTAGCATCACTCCATGTCGTCACCATCACCGTGCTCCTCCTCCTCGTGATCCTCAGACTTCGCATCTGGAGCAGCAGGCTGATCATCATCTGAGTCCGTCCACTTGCAATGCTTGGAAGTCCACTCCTCCTCTGAAGTAACCTTGTCCTCTGAACCGCTGGCAACCTCCCGGCCAAGATGCCTCATGATAGCCTTGTCATGACTACGGGCCTTCTTTGCTGCCACATGACCCTTGTACTGACCATGCGCCTCGAGACAGAAAAGTTTCTTCATCTTCTTCTTGAACTTCGAAGCCCATGATGGCTTCTCGGCGGAAGGATCATAGTCTGGCTCATCACCTCCCTCAGACTCAGAGACATGGTCCTCGACCTCAGGACGGCAAACATGCCCCAATGCTCCTTCTGCCTTAGCCTGATTACCTCATGCGAAACGAGCTCACCTGTCACAAACATCTCATCCAGAAAAGTGGCAACCTATGTCTCCTCAATGAGCTTCATCAGATAGGGACCATAAATGGGACACTTGCGCTCAAACACCGCTGAGTGAAGTTCAGACCACATGATGTGAGATACATCTAACACCTACTGTGTGCTCTTCTCCTTCTCGCACAAAAGCAGCATGTCCACAAGATATGAGTGAACCTGATCCAAATTCCTAATGCGAGGGAAAAGGGTGTTCCTGAAGATGTGATGCATAATGTCCAGGAATGGGCACAACTCATAAGACTTCTTGCCGGTGGTTGGACAAATCTTTTCCTTCGAGTAGCGATAGAGCTTGGACTTGTGCGTGGCTGCCTCCTCCTTGTGAGGGCGCAACCCAATGGGGTTCTCGAGCCCCTCATCATTGTAGCTCAAACTTTCCATGAAATCCTTCCACTTTGCAGTCAGAACTCTTCCATTGGTCATCTAGGTGAGGGTCCTAGCATCATTAGTACCAAAGTGGACCGTGGCATAGAATTGGGCCCCAAGCTCTGCATCAAAGTCTTTGTTGAAAGAGTTGATTCTGAGAATGTCAAGCTCAGTACAAAGAGCCAGAGCTTCTCCAAAGTATCGAAGATCCTTCTGCATGTGACCGATATCAACAGACCTGACATCCACATACAGATTCTTCTTGCCCTTGAGCACATCATGATAGATAGACAATTGCTGCTTGGTCCAGAAAGGACGGTGGATGAGAGAGGGGTCTTGGTCATGGCGATACGGATTGCGGAGGCGAAGAACATAGAACTCCTTGGCAGGCACATCATTCATGGACTTGTCTTTCTTTGGCTTGCTGACAACTGTCTTGGTCCTCCCCTTGGGCTGAGCACTGGAATCGGCACCTGCATCATCTGAGGTGCGAAAGCGCTTGGACCTACCTTGGCGATCCGGATTCTTGCAGCGAGCCGGGTGCCCGGAGCTACTACCACCTGGAACCCACAACACAGAACGAGGGAAAAGTAGGTGTAAAATATTGCATAAGACAATAGGAATAAACAAAGAGAATGAAGTTGGGTTGGGGAAGATGTGAAGTTGACAGCTCCAGCGGTAGTACCGCTACCTTGCAGCAGTAGTACCGCTCCAGGGGAGCGGTAGTACCGCTCGAGGTGGAACAACTACTACCGGTGCAATATCTGGTACTACCGGAGGTGTCAAATTCAAATTTTCTCCAACCAAACTTCGATTCTCCTACTCTAGCAGTCTTCCACGTCCTACTCATGCCCCGATTTATCCAAAAATCAATGAATGCAACATGTATTGCCCTAGAACCTAGATTCAAAAGAAGGAACCATAGGAGAGGAAAACGGGGGCAATACCGGCATCCATGGCAGGAGGAGAGTGTGGGGATCGATCCCACCGGTCGGAATCGCGGAAGACGGTCTGGCGAAGGCCGTCGGAGCCAGTTCTTTACTTGGAGAGACGAGAGCATGGGGAGAGAGAGAGATGAATGGGTATGGGGGAGTTAGAACTCCCCCTGCCCGACTCATAACCCCCCCCCCCCACGAATCCGCTGAGCGGTAGTATCGCACGAAGGAGCGGTAGTACCGCCCCAGTACTACAGCGCGGCAGGAGGCCGTGTAGTACCGCTCCTGTGGTAGTACCGTGGGCTGCAGCGGTAGTACCGCCGTAGTGACAGAACTTGCCAAGAGAGGATCAAGGATGGTGGCTTATGCAACTAGGAGAGGTTGTAGATGAGAAGGCATGGGTTGGAGACACAAACACTAGCAAATGAGAAGAGGCTCTCCAAGCTCAAATAAACAAACAAAGAAGAGCGTCACTCCAAGCACAAACAAAGTCCTAAAGACTAGATAAAACCAAATAGAACTAACTCGAACAAACACCTCTCAAGGAGAGGGCGGTGGCCGAAGCCACCTATATTTGAGTCAATTGGTATGGCACCACGAAGATTTTAACCTTGGGCCCATGACCAAAACTCGTCTTTGAAGCACAAGTACCATAAAAAATGGCTCAAGTGAAAGACTAGGTTGATTTATACATAATGGGCGAGGGAGAGTTCATTGAGAGAACAACACTCCCCCTATGTTCATGCCTACATCTAGAACAAGATAACATGATGAATGCGGTGGGGTGTGCCTAGTTTCAAGCCACATTGCTCGAATCAATGATATTTAGCTCATGCCTTAACTCGCGAAATCTTGCTTCATCTAAAGGCTTCGTGAATATATCCGCAAGTTGCTCTTGTGTACCTACAAACATAAGGTCAATATCTCCACGCTTGATGTGATCCCGGATGAAGTGATGCCGAATCTCAATATGCTTCATCTTGCTATGTTGCACGGGGTTGTAGGAGATCTTGATTGCACTTTCATTGTCAGATAGAAGAGGCACTTTGTCACAAGTGACACCGTAATCCTTTAAAGTTTGCCTCATCCATAGCAATTGTGCACAACAACTTGCGGCGGCTACATACTCTGCCTCGGTGGTTGAGAGAGACACACAATTTTGCTTCTTTGAAGACCAACTCACCAAAGAGCGACCAAGTAATTGGCACCCTCCGGAAGTTGACTTCCTATCCACACAGTCTCCCGCCCAATCCGAGTCCGAATATCCCATGAGATCAAAGCTTGCTCCTTTGGAGTACCATAAGCCAAAGTTTGGGGTATGAGCCAAATATCGAAAGATTCGTTTGACCGCCACATACTGGCTTTCCTTAGGTGCGGCTTGAAACCTTGCACACATTCCCACACTCAACATGATATCCGACCTAGATGCACAAAGGTAAAGCAAGAATCCAATCATGGAGCAATATACCTTTTGATACACCGCTTTACCATTGGGATCAATGTCAAGTTGGCATGGGAGTCTTGGCCGGCTTGACATCATCCAACATGAATCTCTTGAGCATGTCTTGGGTATATTTGGCTTGGTTGATGAAGGTTCCTTCTCTTCTTTGCTTGACTTCGAACCCGAGAAAGAACTTCAACTCTTCCATCATAGACATCTCGAACTTCTCCGTCATGAGTGCGGCAAACTCACCATTGAAAGCTTTGTTAGGAGAACCAAAAATAATATCATCAACATATAGTTGGCATCTGAACAAATCCTCTTTAACCCTCTTAGTAAAAAGAGTGGGCTCGATTTTCCCAATTTCAAACCCACGCTCTTGCAACAACTCGGTAAGGTGCTCATACCACGCACGTGGGGCTTGTTTAAGGACATAGAGTGCCTTATCGAGCTTGTATACATGATTAGGAAACTTGGGATCTTCGAACCCCGGGGGTTGTTTGACATACACCAACTCATTAAGAGGACCATTAAGAAATGCACTCTTCACATCCATTTGTTGCAATTTGAAATCATGATGAGATGCATATGCAAGCAACATGCGAATAGATTCAAGGCGTGCAACGGGAGCAAAGGTTTCACCGTAGTCGATATCCTCGACTTGGGACTAGCCTTGAGCTACCAATCTTGCCTTGTTGCGAGTGACAACACCGTTCGCATCTTGCTTGTTCTTGAAGATCCATTTGGTTCCAATGACGTTATGGTTCTCCTTTGGCCTTGGAACCAATTGCCACACCTTGTTGCACTCGAAGTTGTTGATTTCATCATGCATGGCTTCAAACCAATCCGTGTCCTCGAGCGCCTCATGTACCTTTTGGGGTTCAATACAAGAAACAAACGCGTGATGCTCACAAAAGCTTATTAATTGTTTACGAGTAGTTACCCCCTTTTTTAAGCTCCCAAGGACATTCTCCATGACATGTTCTTGATTTTTGAGTTTGGAAGCAATTTTGGCGGCACAACGCTCCAATAGCTCTTCAATAGGAATTTGAGGAGCAACATCTTGAATATCTTGAGCGTCGTCTTGAGTTTGCTATTGATCTTGAGGTTGCTCTTGTATTGAGTTTTCTCGGTGTCGTGAACTTGATCTTGGGCATCACTTGGTGCACCACCATCATCATGAGGTTGATCTTGCCCTTGATCTTGTTCACGTGGTTGAGGGCCTTCGGTTTGTTCTTCGGAAGCATGTAGGCCAAGAATTGGTGATGGCTCCACTTGCGTAGAGCATTGTCCTTCTCCTTCGGCCACAAGGGGTTCCTCAATGGGGAGGATTTGACCAATCCACATTCTTCTTATGGCTTGGGGAGGAATTTCATCACCTACATCACAAAGACCACTTTGCTCCACTTGGGAGCCATTATTTTCTTCAAACTCCACGTTACACGTGTCCTCAATGAGTCCATTGGACTTGTTGAGGACACGGTAAGCATGAGAGTTTGTAGCATAACCAACAAATATGCCCTCTTGAGCTCTAGATTCAATTTTAGACAAACGGACACCTTTCTTAAGAATGAAACACTTACAACCGAACACCCGGAAGTACTTGAGGTTGGGCTTGTTGCCGGTAAGTATCTCATATGGAGTCGTGTTCAAGCCTTTGCGGAGGTAGAGACGATTGGATGCATGACATGCGGTGTTGATGGCTTCGGCCCAAAAGTTGTACGGACACTTGAATTCCACCATCATGGTCCTTGTCGCGTCCATCAACGTCCGGTTCTTCCTCTCCGCAACACCATTTTGTTGAGGGGTATATGATGCGGAGTATTGATGCTTGATCCCCTCATCACTAAGGAACTCATTCAAGGTGTAGTTCTTCAAATTGGTGCCGTTGTCACTTCTAATCATCAATATCTTTGCATCATGTTGACGTTGAGCTTCATTTGCAAAGTCGATGACGGTTTGTTGGGTCTCACTCTTCCTCTTGAAGAAATATACCCATGTGTATCTTGAATAATCATCCACAATCACCAAGCAATATTTTCTTCCCCCAAAACTATCGTAGGATGGAGGACCAAAGAGATTCATATGATGGAGCTCCAAAGGCCTCTTCGAGTAAATCTCTACTCCTAAAGGAGGAGTTGGTAGTCTCCGCTCCATGGTTTATTTTCGTCTCACCTCCCACCTTCGTCTGGTTTTTTTTCGTTTGGTTTTTTCCGTCTCACCTCCCACCACCCTCTCCCTACGTTTAATTTTTGTCCGGTTTAATTTCGCCTCACCTACCACCGGTCAAATCATTATCAACAACAACAAATTAAATACAATTGTTGCCTTTCCTAATGCTAAAACTCTATTCTCAGCCGAATCAAAACATTCCAAATAAGTTATCCTTGCCATACCCCAATCGCGGACCTCCTAATCACATACGTGAGGCATTCTTTCCATCTATTTCTCAGCCGAATCATAACTTTCCAAAACTTCGACTGACTGAATCACAACTTTCCTTCCTCCCCTGTCATATCTCAACCGAATCACGAGCTTTACGTAAGTCGTTTCATTCTCCACCTCCCACCGGTTTTACCCAATTTTTATCATGGTTTGGCCCCGACGTACAAATCCGCTTCTCTCCTTTACTTTCTTTCTTCTACACTTTTTTCCACACACACGTAGGGTTGCTCGAGAGAGGTTGCGCCGCCGCCACTCGATTCCTCCATCCTATCTTCGACTTCCATGGTGAGCGACCCAGGCGGCGATGCGTGCACGCTATGCAGCAGCGGGGAGGACCAGGAGGCGGTGATGGCCGTCCTCGCGCTCGTCACACGAACCCGTTCACCGTCAGGTCTCACTGGTGGGTAGGTGCACCTTAGCCATGGAGGTTTGCCGGTGGAAGGGACAACGGAGGCCTCGCCATGGGCACAAGTATCCTCCTCCGCGCCCTCTCCTCTCCCCGTCCTGCCTCTCCTTCCTCACTTTCTTCTTCTTCTTCTCTGTGTGTGTATGTGTTGCAGGAGATCAGCAGCCGATGCGGTAGGCCCTGCCCGCTCACCGCCGGTCACCTCGCCTCGCCGTTCGGTCCCGCCGCCGGATCTGCCCGACTCCGTCGCCCAGTGACGTCGTCGCCGGGTACACATCATGGCGGTGCGGATACTGGATGCAGTGGCTACAATCGGCGGCCGATTCGGCGCTGTCCGCCGCGGCGTCTAGCAGGCAACGAACAGCTATCTGCGGAGGCGCAACGGCTCGGACCCAAACCCGTGCAGCTTCCCTCGCGCCGCTGACTCAGGCATGCATCCACAATCTAGCTTGCTAATTCGTCCCTTGACTGCTATTTTCTCTGGTTGTACTGTTCCACAGCTTAGGGATCATCTGCACAATCCATCGTCTCATGCATGCACAATCTAACTAATTTGTCTACTGACTGCAGTTTATGAATTGCTCCACAGATCATTTATAGAGATGATTTCAGATTTAGAAGTTTTAAGGAATAGTTTTGAAGTTGTATTCCCGACATCATGATGCTCTAAATGGAATGAAAATTTGACGGATTCAAGAAGAAAAAGGTCAGGTATGTTCAGTACGCACTATAGTAGAAATTTCACTCGTGATCATCTTGGGATACTTGTACATGCTTGGTGTTACAATAATTCTACTGATTAATTCCATGAAAGTGCAGAACTTTGCTCCAGTGAACAACAAAGTCCACTGGGGAACATATTCCAATGCCATAGAAGCGGATCTGCATCTTTTTCATCAAGATGTTGTCTCATCTTTTAATTTGCATCGTCACTCTGTAATAATCAGTTTTCTTAGAGCTTTTAACTTTGATGTGAGCATTTTGAACTTTCTTTTTACATAACCTTGATATAACAATTGACAACAAATAATTAGAGAAGACTATCCAGCGAGAGGAGGAGAGGAAATAAGTGAGAAGAAGAGATAAAATACAGTAATGATATATCAATTTAAAAGTCGTAGCAACACACATCCTTCTAACTATATATCTGTATGTGATCGGCCACAAGTTGTAGTGGTAGTGGTAGCAGAATTCACTAGAATTGTTTGTACGAACTCACATTAATAACAAAATCGCACATAAATCACAACAATTGGGTGCAAAAACACGTAATCTTACCATATTTCATAGGGTGCTATCAGTTTTGATATTTGTAGTTGTAGTGGGAAAGAAAACAAATAATCTGGTAAGTATACAATTGGAAAATATTTATGTTTGCACAATCTTACCATTACGCAGCACGGTTATGCATTTGCTACCTCTATATATGTCCTATATGATAGAGATGTTCTGTTTGCAACAGAAAACAAAGGTACCAATTTATAGCTTTATATAAATGCAATTCTATTATTCCATAGATTGGAGTTCACATCAAAATTTTATCCTGGCTGAACTAGACATTCAGTTTGCCGTTGTGCAGCTCGCTGGTGCCGTTGTGCAGCTCGCTGGTGCAGTGCTCACTCGGCGTTCTAATTAATCTTATTCGAGCTCTAGGTCTGGATTAATTTTATATTAATTAGATATTAAACGATTAATGAACATAGTTGGTGTTCATCCAGACTGCATATGTCTATTGTATTAGTGTCAGCTTTTTGAAGTCAAGTACTACAATGGTCGAAGGGAAATACTTTTAAAGTGATCGCCTAAATGATACAAGACAACATATAAATTAATCAATCTTAATGTCTACATGTTTTATTTGCTCCCATGTTCACTTCTTTTAAGTTACAACCTCATGGTACTCTTGATTCTTTTGACATTTTATATTAACCGACCATTATTTGGGGCACGCAACACAGTTATCCATTGGCTACCTATAGTCTTTCAGTCGGTTAATACCCCCAGTCTGCCTCTTTCCCTAAGCTAGACAAGCATGGCCACGTCAAAACCAGACTATGCATACATATTGTCGTCTCCGATGAGGTTACCGGGTGACTATTATATATTGTTAGTGTACATCTACTATACTGTTTTTAAGTGTCAGACACATCCCTCGTGGTCGTCTTCTAATGATCTAATGGCTCTGTATCTAATTCACTTTTGACATTGCTTGTTCAAGTTGGAACCATGATCTTGCTTTAAGTATGTATATACAATTTTTGTTACTGATTGTGAATGAACCCCCTACCAGTTTTGTGTTAAAGAGTTCCAATATTATTTCTTTGTAGTTATCAAGTAGGTTGTTTGTAGAGTCAATGGTAGATAGATATGCATGAAAACATTATTTTGTTCAAAATTACCCTTCATCTTCAGTTTAAATTATATTGTGCATATTTTGTTTGCAGGAAATAAATAATGCTGACGTCTTGGATGAAAGTTAACATGATAGCTTGTGTTCTATTCTACATGAAATAGTAAAAAGGGTGCAATTTTGTTGTAATTGCTTGGTCTGAGATACAATCTTCACTGGACGCAATATAATTTTTTTTACTACCCTCTTCTCTGGGTAGTTATGCACCAACTTTTATTTGTTGGTCTCCTTTTACATGCATATTTTCTCCATTTTTGGTCTTGGCACAATATCATAGCAATATATTCATACCGATTGTTGCGCATGGCTGATCCAAGTAGAAGTTGGTAGTTATAGTTCTTGCCACTATACACAATGGCACAATTTTATTGTATGTTCAAGAAGAAGGAAAAATAAAATTTCTAGGTTATAGTAAGTTGATGCTATTGAGTCTTCACTGTTTGCTTCACAAAACTATTGTAGCCATACAAACAAAGGCCATTAGGGAGTGCATATAACATCATTTTTCTATTGTGTCAATTGTTCTATGACTCTCTGCTTCTAATATATGCGATAATTTGAGATGAACCCAAATCTCTCCTTTTTTTGTTTGAGCAAATTATCTGCCTATCTTAGAAAAATCAGTTTTGAGTAAACTTTATTTATCATAGGCATATTTCAACTATTAAATCAATTCCGTGGTCAATATCCAATGTTTTTTATTCTGTGGAATGTGCAAGTGTCACAAAAGCTACAAAGAGTTTATCTTCAAAATTGATTGCATAGAGTATGAGATATCACCCTGAATTTTTATCTCTTGTAGGACATTTTGTATCCCTTTTCGTTATCCTTATTCGGGGCACGTATAAGTTATCTATAATCTAAGGGGATGACCAACCTTTTTTTAAAGTTTGACAAGCCACTTAATATTTTGATGCAAGGTGGAGGTGGGGGAAGAAAACAAGGAGAAGAAGGATTGTGGGAGGAAGGAAGTGGAGTATCATGTGGTGGCTGAGAAGAGGGAGGGGGCATGAAGAGGACAAGGAGATGCATTTATCTACCACATCACGAGCATGAGATAACATCACATGTAAATAGTATATGACTCTCATATCACATGACCTTTCTCTTTGTACAAACATTTTGTTAGCCTATTTTTTGTTGTACATATAGTTTTTTTAGCCTGTGGCAACGGGCATCCAACTATGTGAACAAATTCGCTTTTGGTCCATTTGCAAACTTGCTAATTGCCTTCTTACAACTCATGATGGATCTTCGTACATAGACATGAAAGAACAAGGAATCGGTACGGACTCGGGTGGTGCATGCCTTGGTGGCGGATCGGCACGAACAGATAGGGAGGGGATCGGGGCGGAGAGCGGGGCGGTTGGTGAGGGACTCTTTGGCGGTCTGTGGGAAAATACGGTGTGAAGGAGAAAGGGCGCCATAACAAAGGTAAGGTGGGCGTCACTCGATTTTAAAGGAGAGGGCTCTGGCAAGAAAAGGAAAGGGTGTGTCGTGGGGTACGGTTTCTCCGATGGGCCCGCGTGTTCGAAATAACATGGTGGATAGTCCTAACAACCACATTTCTTCCCCACATATGGTCTGGATTTGGGGAGCTCGGACTGTCCAGACGTTTTAATTTTGGGGAGCTCGTTGGGCGCACGTTTGATGTTCGAACACGCCCGAGGGAGAAATGAGCTTCGACCTTGGACATGACCTTAATTATTTGTCTAATTCATTTATATGCCTTGTAGCCCGTAGCAACGCACGGGCATTCTACTAGTGATAGTTGTGGGTCAGTGAGCCGTCTCATGTAGCTTTCCTTCGATACAAGCACTGCAAGCACTGTCTTTGGCAAAACTCACATTTGTTAGTCCACGAACGTGATCCCCTTTGAGTAGACTTTGCAAAGATCCCATACTGACGTGGGCTAAACAGCGATGCCAAAGACACCCCACATCAACTTTAGCCATTAGGCAAGTCGCGGTCTTAGTGGGTCGCTCCGAAAAGTTAACCAAATAGAGACCGTTCTCGACATGCCCAACAAAGGCTACTTTAAGAGTCTTGCTCCACAAAAGGGCCACTGTATCAAGATCAAAGAATGTAGCAAAGCCCATGAGTGCAAGTTGATGAACGGAAAGTAAATTGTATGCAAGGGTCTCAACAAGCATGACCTTCTCAATTGATAAATCATGAGAAATCACAACCTTACCAAGACCCAATACCTTTGATGTTGAAGCATCACCGAATTGGACATGCGCGGGCATAGATGGGCTCGGTTGCACGTCCACCACCAAGTCCTTGCTCCCGGTCATATGATTTGCTGCTCCACTATCGAGCAACCATGACATCCCACCGGAAGAAAACTCCTACAAGAGATCAATGCTTGGTTTTAGGTACCCATTTTTGAATGGGTCCTTTGATGTTAGTAACAAGGGTCTTAGGAATCCAAATAGACCATTCAATGTACTCATAATAAGAACCAACAAATTTAGCATAAACATGTCTATCACTAGCACGGCATAAAACATAGGAAGGGTTAAAGTCGTCGGCTTTGTTGGTGGGAGTGGTTTTGCCATTCTTGGCATCACCACCCACCACTTTCTTCTTAGGAGCACCCTCTCCCTCCTTGACAAATACCTCCTTGAGAGGGAGAGGTTTCTTGGTCTTGTTCTTATTCTTCTTCTTTGACTTGGGCACAAACTCAAGTCCCTCCTTTGCCACAACCTCCTTTTGATTGCTCAAAAGTTCGTTGAGGTTCTTCTCGCCTTGTATGCAACTCACAAGGCCCTTCTCAAGTTGCTCTTTCAACTTAGCATTTTCCTCCACGAGATGCACATGCTCGCAACAAGGGTTAGTAGCATGGACATTATCAATTAACACAAAAGGAGGACAAGTGGTTATTTCCTTTGTTAGCTTCACTTGGAGTTGATCATGAGACTCCTTAAGAGTGGCGTGGGCACTCTTCAAAGCCTTATGAGCCTTGTCAAGTAGTTTAAACTCCTCTTTGAGTCTAGCATGGCCAGCCCCAAGTTCAACCTTCTCGGATTTAAGCATACGAGCAAGTACTTGAGCATGATCATGATCTTTCTTTAATTTAGTAAGGTCAACGTTTCGTGACTCCTCAAGAGCAATGGAAAGATCCGCAATCTCATCGGCATAATCACGACTATGACCTTCCAAGTTAGTGATGGTCTCTTCGTGAGACTCAATGATATCATTTGCCTCACCAAGTTGTTCCAAGAGAGCAACAAAGTGCTTTTTGGTCTCACCTTTGAGCTTACCCAAGAACTTGTCGAACTCATTCTCATCCACCTTCACCTCCTTTTGTTCATCCACACAATCCAACAAGGAAGGAT
The DNA here is from genome assembly GCA_039707655.1 of Elymus sibiricus. NCBI lineage: Eukaryota > Viridiplantae > Streptophyta > Magnoliopsida > Poales > Poaceae > Elymus > Elymus sibiricus. Next base: position 471,949,089 of record CM077666.1, read on the forward strand.
TAGTAAATATGGAAGTTTGGATGTTGGATGTTACCTTGTTGATGCCTTTAGCCATGAGGCACTTGGGGATGAGGTTCTCGTTGGGAGTGTCGAAGAGAGACACCGAGGTTGAGGAAGAGGTGGCAATGGCCACGGAGGCCGTTGCATACCCTTCACCACTTGCATCATCATCATCCTCATCGGAGTTGTACTCTTCTTGCGCCACCAATCCCTTTTGTGGCACCTTCTTCGTGAAGTTGTTCTTGTTGGGGAAGGACTTGACCTTGTCTTTATGGATGAGCTTGCCACCATTGTCTTTTCTCTTCTCGTAGGGGCAATCAACCACAAAGTGACTCACATTGCCACAATTGTAGCAAGTTCTCACACGTTGCTTGCCCTTGGAGCCACTTGAGTTGTTCTTGAAGAAGTTGGGCCTTGAGTTCCTCTTGTTGCCCCAAAATTGCCTTGACGCAAAAGCCATGTGCTCGTGGTAAGCATATTTGGTGTCTTCGGGGCAACACTCTTCATCTTCCTCTTCTTCTTTAGGAATGGCCTTGGCCTTCAAGGCAAGGTTGGTCTTCTTTGACCTATGGACACGAGCTAGAGCATTGTCGGCAGTCTTGTTCAAGATGTCCATTGCGATGAACTCATCCAACACTTCACTTGAGGACAAGGTGTGGAAGTCCGGTCTTTGACGAATCACGGAGGACATGCTCTTGTTGAATGGCATGATGGCTTTTAGAAACTTGCGCTTGACCCATGTGTCATCCGTATCCTTGCTCCCGTGGTCTCAGAGTGAAACCGCAAGAGTGGTCAATCTCCGGTAAAGCTCTCGAGGATCTTTATCATCTTTCATTACGAACTCGTCTGCTTCATCAAGTATGACCTCAAATTTGGAGCGTTGAATGCTCGAGCTCCCCTTGTACAAAGAGATGATGTGCTCCCAAGCATCCTTAGCACGAGTGAACGGCCGCAAGTGAGAGAGTTCTTCCGGTGGCATTGCGGCTTGAAGAATGAACAAAGTGGAGTGATTGAGTTGATTGTCCACTTCTTTTCTTGGTGTCATATTGTTTGGATCATGGGGACAGAAGCCTTGCTCGATGACTCTCCAAAGTTGTGTTGATCTGTGATTCAAATAAAACTTGATACAAAAAACCCAATCATGAAAGTTATTCAAATCAAGCTTAGGAGGAGGCCCATGAGAGTTAATATGCGGTGATGGAACCGGTCCTCCATAGACCGGGGGAGGGGCAACCGCGGCATGGGTGCCCGACCCATTCCTTCCTTGAGGAGTGGGAGGTTTAGTGGCATTAGTCGCATCCTTGATGGAGTTGGCATCCGAATCCGATAAAGTGGGATTAACCACTTGCACAGGATCAGTGGGGGCTTGCTTCATGCCCTCAAGGAGTTCTTTTAACATGGACTTTACCTCGGCCGTCATGGATGTCTTAAGCGCGGCCAAAGCCTCGTTTAAGGCATCTCGGGTCACAACACTCGGGTTCACGGCAGCGGGGAGTTCCCCATCCCTATCCCCATTGCCAGCCATACTCTTTAGGCGGTTAAGCCCTTAAGAAGAGACGTGGCTCTGTTACCAATTGAAAGGATCGATATGGTTGACTAGAGGGGGGGTGAATAGGCAACTACCAATTTTTAGCTTTTCTTAACAAATTAGGTTTAGCAACAAAAGGTTGTCTAGATATGCAACTAGGTGTGCAACCTATATGATGCTAGCAACAACAACAACACAAGCAAACAAAGGGTACAACACAATAATAGCTTGCACAAAGTAAAGGTAAGAAGTAACCACAAGTGGAGCCGGTGAAGACGAGGATGTGTTACCGAAGTTCCTTCCCTTTAGGGGGAAGTACGTCTCTGTTGGAGCGGTGTGGAGGCACAATGCTCCCCAGAAGCCACTAGGGCCACCGTATTCTCCTCACACCCTCGCACAATGCAAGATGTCGTGATTCCACTAGTGGTGCACTTGAAGGCGGCAACCGAACCTTTACAAACAAGGTTGGGGCTCTCTCCACAACTGAATTGGAGGCTCCCAACACCCCCACAAAGCTTCACCACAATGGAATGTGACTCCGAGGTTACCTCTTCCATCTAGGGTGCCCAAACACCCAAGAGTAACAAGATCCGCTAGGGATTAGTTGGGGGAATCAAATATCTCATGGCGGAAGTGTAGATCGGGGCCCTCTCAACCAAACCCTAGAGAATCAACAAGTTTTGTTGGCTAGGGAGAGAGATCGGGTGAAAATGGAGATTGGAGCAACAATGGAGCTTGGGGGGATAAGAGGTAAATTTTCTTGGGGAAGAAGATCCCCTATATATAGTGGGGACAAATCCAACCGTTTTTTCTGTCCACAGCCCACACACAAGCGGTACTACCGCTCAAGCAGCGGTACTACCTCCCGGGCGGTAGTTCCAAAAGTGCAGTGCGCGAGTGAAGCACTCCGAGGTGGAAGTGCCGCCGGAGCGGTACTACCGCTCGCCCTAGCAGTACTACCGCTTAGGGTGCAGTATACAGGAAGCAACGGTGGTAGGGCAGAGTACAGCGGCAGTACCGTAGCAACGGTACTACCGCCCTACTGCCGCGAAGTGGGCAAACGTATCCAGAGGCGAAAAAAATAAGCGGAAGTGGATGGCAAGTAGTGCCGCTTATAAGCGGTACTACCACTGTCTACTTCCGCTCTACTGCCGCTTACGGACTGAGCTATAGCACGGGCAGCGGTAGTGGAACGTCGGTACGGGCAGAAGTACTGCAAGTGGTACTACCGCCCTACTGCCGCTCTACTGCCGCTGGGCCCGACACCACAGAACATAGAGCAAAAAATAAGCGGTAGTACACGCGGTACTAGACCGGCGGTAGTACTGCTTATAAGCAGTACTACCGCTGCCCAAAGCAGTACTACCGCTGGGTAGCCTCAGGACACATTTTCAAAAGAAACAGTTGGAAGCTCCAAAGACGCGGGAAGGAAAAGTGGGTGCAAAGGGAAACGTGTACGTGTTGATTCCACCCAAACCTTTCTGAAGCGGACCCCCACTTAATAGTACGGATTTCCTACGACTCAAATCCACCAAAAAAGAAACGCAGCAAAAATAACCGTCTTGGCTCTATATCTCCGAGGGGCATGAATCGTCTTGTGCCATATGATAGATCATCTAAAATGCTCAATGCACACGATTAGTCCGCAAAAGCATTGTCATCAATCACCAAAACCACTAAGGGAGAAATATGCCCTAACAATCTCTCCCTTTTTTGGTGGACTGATGACAACACGGGATTTGCACAAAGGGTATAATATGATAATAAGCAAACCCAACATCTATAAAATATAGACGGGCTCCCCCTAGATGTGTGCTCTATTTAGATATGTTTTTGGAATGTAAAGCACACACACTAGGATCAACACTCCCCCTATATTTTACAGACAAGGCAACACTTACAACACGCAGCCCTAGTAATAGTAGCACTTGCACACGGGAAGTGCATAAATGAATGATGATTAACTTTTTTTTTAAAAAGGGAATATATTAATATCATGAAGATACCAATTACACCCAGCCTCTGCACCAACAAGATATCAAAGACATCAAGGATGCACACAGCCAAGAACAAAAATAAAAAAGAGAGAAATATAAAAACAAAGACCCCGTCGCAGTGATGAAATACTCGCAACAGCAACACTCTAACCACCACCAAAGACAACACCCGGACTACAAAAGAAGTTCTCCAAAAGCGACGCCTCCAAGAAGAAAACAATGCACAAGCGTTGTCGTCGCCCGATCAAGGATCTTGAGTTTTCACCCAGGAGAGAGTCCGAGATCCCAAAAACAATGCCTTTGCAAGACCATTGCCAAGTACTCGAGAAGCACCCCCAAAAATGTTGTCCACCTGTTTTGCCGCCCCCTCCCGCCAAGGTCGCCGCTACAAGTCCTCAACACCCGACACACAGGAAAAAACATGTGCCGCCATCCTTCAGCGCAACCAAAACTCCTCCCCGCCATTAACAGCCTCCGATCGCAGCCACCATGACTTTCTTCACCACTGTCAACGCCGTGGAAATCTATAATTAGACATGTCCCATGGCACCGGCAACACAGCGAAGCTTCGCACCACACCCTCATTAAGCCTCTCCGGCCGAAGATGAGGACGCGCCCGACCGGATCAATTCCGATCTAGATATCCAGTGGCGCCATGCGCCAAAATCTGAGATCTCCGAGAGGAAGACCGGATTACCGCAGGTCGGACTGTTTTCTTTTTTATTTTACAGCAGGTTCCACGAGTTGCCGTCCTACCAACTTACGGGTCCGGCCTTGATCGGGTAGCCTGGGGCATGCGGCCCCAGCACTCTGAGACCTCTCCTCCGCTGGCTGTTTCCAGCCGCAGTGACTCGCGTGCCAGCCCGTGTATGGATCGGTACAATCAATCTGATCTCACCACAGAGTTCGGCCGCCAGGCCTCCTGCCGCCGCTGCTCTAGGCGCGCGTCCCCATCTGGCGCCGGTATACCTACGCACGTCTCCAGCCTTGATAGCATGTACGCGCGGAGCCGAACCCGATCTACCAAAAAAATAGCCTAGAACGGCAGAGATACTTTTTGCAAAAGAATTGATCTATGAAAAACGAAATAAATAGGAACTATAACACCTGATTTGGCATCTGTTGAAGATCCCATCGCACTACGACGACATCGAGCAGGACCTGTATGGGCCACCAATGTTGGCGATAAATCCGGCATATCTCGAGGTAGGGGTCCTAAGCTAGGCGTGCTAGAGCGATGGTAACCTGGACACATGATTTTACCAAGGTTCGGGCTCTCTCGAAGAGATAATACTCTACGTCTTGCTTTTGATTATATTGATATGGGTATAGTACAGAGTACATGTATCTACCACGAGATTGTTGATCTAAGTTGTAATGTCCTCTATTGACTAGCCTGGCCTCGGCTTATATAATGCACCAGAGGCCTAGGGTTTAGAGGAGTCCTTGTCTTGTGCGCCAAGTCTTTTGGAGTCTTCCTTGTATGCGTCATGGGCTGCCCGAAGTGGCCCATGAGTGAACCGCCATGGGGGTCCTCGGCCCGATCCACCTGGTCGGGAGACAACGTGGTGACTACCCCCTAGTTCAGGACACTGTCACTAGGTACCAGGGAATTGCATTTTGTTTTGGTTTTAAAGAATCTTCTAATGCAATTCGTAAAACTGAAAAAAATGTATTTATAATACTTACAATTTTCGATTAATGAACGTGGTATTTATCCTTTGCCTTTTTTTCTTTCGGCTTCAACGCCATCCAGATCACTTAGGTATCTATTTCTTTCCTTGTTTAATTCTTTGGGAGAGGTTTCTAGAGGATTAATAATATGAAGTTTCCTCGTATATTTGTCCAGCACATATAGGATGTACCGGTATTCCTTCTCGAGTGGTATGAATATCTGCGTACAAAAGTTCTGATGTTAGATGAGAGTTTATTATAAAGGAATTAGTTAAAACACATATTTTGAATTTTTTTTTGTAGAGAAAGGCTATTACCATTTTTACGTGTGCGCTTAAATAAATGTTTGTTGTGATAGAAAAAGAAATTTTTGATGTGGGAGACAATAACAAACTGAGAAACATGAATTTAAGAGTCTTTTTGGTTTGTTGTGTTCTTTCTCTAATTGTGTCCTCCCTTCAACTATTTTGAGATGCATAAGAAAACAACTGGCTTTGAGAATTCTTTGATACGTTGCTGAAGGAGGAGATCGCCGGCTGGGTGAAGCTGCAGGAGGAAATCAACGCCTCGGTGAAGAAGGCGACCGCCGTCATCGTGGAATTTATTGATGACAAGGCGAAGCTCCGCACCGAGTGTGACCTGTTAAAGGAGGAGATCGTCGGCTGGGTGAAGCTGTAGGAGGAGAGCACTGCCTCGGTGAAGAAGACGACCGCCGTCATCATGGAACTTATGGATGACAAGGCGAAGCTCCGCATCGAGCGCGACCTGCTGATGGAGGAATATGTGGCTGCTGTCAAGCAACGTGTTGAGGACTTGAAATAGATCATCGGCACTCACCTCAAGATATCCTATGCCATGGAGGCAATGACGAAGATATCGGAGAAGAGGCGAGAGGAGATGAAGGTCGTGGAGGTGATGAAGAAGAAGATAGAGGGACTCCGCGCCCAACAACCCATCATGAAGGTCGCTGGAGACTAAGTAGAGAGCAGTGACCCCGATCGTTGTCTATGTCTTCCTTCTTTTTTTGCCCCCGTGTCTTCCAGGCGTTGCCGCATGTGGCCTTTTAAATTATCCTGAATATGTAAGAAAATTATTCGTTGCATTGTCATCATATTATTTCGTTTGTAGGTAAATAAATATAGATGGGGAGAGGAGAAGAACGGCTGTGAAGCCTCCAAATGCAAGGGCGTGAAGCCTTTAGGGGCACGGTTCTACATTTAGCAAAAGGCACGATTGTGCCTTAGTGTTCCAAATGTTGGGCACGGCCGGGGGTGAAGCCTTAGGATGCATTATTCTACATTTAACAAAAGGCACGGTTGTGCCTTAGTAGTTCAAATGTTTTTATGACGGGTTCAATCAGAGAGGCACGGTTGTACATAGAGCACGCTGGCACGACCGTGCTTCGGGCGGCGGAGGAGGAGCGCGCGGGAAGCACTTCTCTTTTCAAGCTCCAATAGCATGTGGAAGAGAATCCCTTATCAGGAGGTCCAACTCCTTCTCCACTAGCGGTATGGGACTAAACTTCCCATCACACACTATGCCATATATCCCACATGGGCCCTTAGAGATTTTCTAAAATTGTTAGATGGGCCCAAGGTCCACCCCTATATTTCAACACACCATGAAGGTCATTGCTTACAGCCGATCGAACAGGAGTTTCTTTCTCTTCTGTTTTTTTAACACCATGAAGGTCCAGTTAGCTGATGTGGTTACTTTGGTCGGTTGTCTGCAGAAGGTGGTGGTGAAGCTGGACCTGCACGACGACACGCGGAAGCGCAAGGCGATCAAGGCCGTCTCCACTCTCTGTGGTAAGTGGTGATATGACTTACTCCCCTGCTTCTTCTCCGAGTCCGTCCGGCATTGTGTCTTGCTTGCTTGTGTTCTTGGTCTGCTTCGTCGTAAAGTTGCATGCATGGAGCCAGGGGTCACTCATCCACCACACCTCAGTTGGCGCTTTTTTTTTTTTTTTTTTTTTTTTTTTGCGGTGTCTCAGTTTGGCGTCTCTGACGAGGACGACCGTGGCTTCCTTCCCCAGGCGTCGACCAGATCGTTGTGGACATGAAGGACGACAAGATGACGGTCGTGGGCACGGTCGACCCCGTCGACGTCGTCGGCAAGCTGCGCAGGCGCTTCTGCACGGTGCAGATGGTCTCCGTCGGCCCGGCGAAAGAGGAGGAGAAGAAAAAGGAGGTCCCCGTCGGCCCGGCCAAGGAGGAGGAGGAGAAGAAGAAGGACGGCGGCGGGGACAAGAAGGACGCGAGCCTGCCGGCGTGCTACCCGCCGCCTCACCACCCGCACCCGTGCTACTTCGTCCACACCGAGGAGGGCCCCAACGCGTGCGTCATCTGCTGATCGACGCACATTTTTGTAGCCGGCCTGCATGCCAGACGATCGATCGGGACTCATTAGCCTGCCTGCACCGCTGATCGACGGCGTGCGTTATATATATGGCCGTGTGAGCTAAATATTGCACCGGTGATCCGGCAGCTTGCTGCGCATCTGCTGAGTTTGCCAGATACGGAATTGTGGTGTGGGTAAGAACTAAATAAAACTGCTGCATTTGGGTTTCGAACCAGTATATAGCTAGCTACGCCAAATTTTCTACGTCCATTTACGATCTAACTCTGCATGCATCTGTGTGGCGTTGGGGCTGGTATCCTTTGGAGTACTACACCATGCAATACCGTCTCTGCCGCGCACGCCCGGCCCCACATTTTATCTGATGTACTGCGCCGTGAAACGGCTCCGATCCACTCCGCAACCACGGGAATATATTCCTAGTGTGGAACCATTCCATTATTGAACACACCGTAGCACCAGGAGCTATTTTCGATTACATAGACACACAGCTAGACCTAGATTGTCATTGCACTTGCACGCGTAAATCAGATATATGTCATTGGCGCTCGCAAAGAAAAAAGAGATATTACCTGAACACATTGGCCTGTCACCGTGGACCTAAGGGCATCTCCAAGGCCGACCCCCAAATCAGACACCGCATCCGTCCGCGGACAAGGGGACCGGTCCTTGGACACTGATGCGGGAGCCGCATATGTCTGGTTATATTTCGGAAGAAATTTAACAAAAGTGGATATTTAAACAAACCGGACGATATTCATTCATGCTTGGATAATTTTACATAAAACCGGATACTTTTCATCTAAACCGGAGCAAACTCAATACATTTCGACGTATTTCAACTAAACCGGACTCTAAACCTAGTCTAAATGACCGCTGGCGCTCGTTCCCCATGACCGTCCGGCCATGAGCCCCGAAAAATGAAGCTCTGCCTCCGCAACCTGCAAGCGGCTAATTGGCTGACGATCATGAGCCCGCTAAGCTTGGCTTCAGCGGGAGCGAAAGAGTGGTGGCCTTCTTGGGACCCGAGCACCGGCGACCTCCCATGCTCTACTCATCCTCGCTGCCGGCGGCGCCCACACACGTGCCGGCTTTGTGTTCATGGTGGTGGGGCGCGGGCGCGGCGGAGCTAGCGACGTCGTCCTCGTCCTCGCTCTTGCCTTAGACTTCATCCTCCGCCTAGTCGATCTCCTTTAAGGCAGCTTCTAACTCCGATTGATGAAAGTGGTACCACCAGCGGTCGCAGCGGATGTCGCGGGCGGAGCGATCGGAGTCGAGCAGTGCCTCCTGCTCGGCCACGTCCACGTCCGGCGCGATGGTCGTGCTGGCGGTGAGGTGCTCCTCTGTACGCTGGTGCTCGTCGAGGAGGCAGAGGTTGTACTTCTGGTTGACCTGCGCCTACCGTAACGCGACCTCCCGCTTGACCAACACCATCTCGATGTAATGAGCACAGGCCTCGCCCATGGTGATGCCGGCATGGACCGGCGAGGAGGGTGGCGCCGGCTCGTCGTCGGCCGCCTCCCCCATTGGGGAGTCCGCGGCGCTGGCCTCCGACTGCCTGCCATCCTGACAGCATGCTGCAATGGCGGCGATCTCCTTCTTCTGCTCGGAGGAGAGACTGTCGCAAATGGCATTGGAGCTTGAAGAGGCCATGGAGGGCGTAGTGCGGAGAGGAGAAAGGGACCGGAGAAGGATGGATGCAGCTATGGGCGGGGCTAGAGGTTAAATAGCGGGCGGATGGCAGGGCAACCAGCGAGGTGTAGGTGGGCGGCAGACGGACGGACGGGTGGTGCCGGAGCAGGTTCCTCGGCATCCGCACATGCTTAATGTGGGTAAGCAGATGGACGGGATGTCATTTGAACGCAGAGAAGTCGTATGCACCGGGAAGCGGCGCGGGCAGCGCTCTCGGCCATCGTGCCACTTCAATGCCGGAGCGACGTGAGAGGTCGCGTCCGCTCTGGGCCGGCATGAATGCAGCACTGAAGCGGCGCTAACAGCTTCGGATGGGAAAGGGCGCAGACAAGGGAGAGGGATTTGGGTGGGCCAGATTTATTGGACGTGGCAGCAGTCCGGACGCCCGCATAGCCCGCACCCCACCGCTGATTTGCAACCGGTTTGCGGGAAAAAAGACGCTCAGACCGCCCTGCGGACCAATACAGAGCCACGTTGGATGACAAAACACGTCCGGACCGCATGATCTGGACGGTTGCAGGCAGTGGTTTGAGGGTGGGCGTTGAATAACGCAGAGGATTTTTCGTTATCATAACAGCCGATCTCATGATCTAAACTTGCGCACGCATCTGTGTGGCACCGCAGTGTGCCGGACCGTACGGCGCACGAGAATTTAGCATTTCTATATAGTCGATGGTGCCACTAATAGGGTGTAGGTAGCTGTCGGTGTCAGCGCGGACTGCATCTCTGTCCTCGCACGGACAGTCGCTGGCAAGCTGCCATCGCCACCAATTCTCTCTCGATTGTTCTACAAGCTAACCTTTTTGACCTTCTCCCGTTTTTTCTCAGTGGAAGAATAATGGAGAGAGTAGAGTCCAAAATTGAACAATTCCAGTCAAGACCAAGATATATACTACATGGCGCAACGGACTGGGCGCATTGATCGTAGCCCCACAGCCACAGCGTCGATCGATACACCGCGACAACTTCTTGTACGTTGATCGATCGACCGAAGGGAGAAGGCGACGACCGGTCGTTTGCTGGGCTTCACGCGGACAGATTCGCCTCTGTCAAGGCTGATTGCGCGCGCACCAGGTACTGCCACTGGTAGTTGTAGCTCGCCTTTTCGAGTGCGATCGGCGGCGGCTTTCATCGGGATTCGATTCGACCAGGGTACGCACGTACTTTACGTACGCCTATCCACAAAAGACGAAAAGGCTTTCCGGCTGTTGCACTATCTTCCCTCTGTCGCCGAAATTTCCATGACAGAGCACTCTGCACTCGAGGGGACGACATCGTGGATGAGGCCGTGTCCATGCCCTTTCTGTGTCTAGACTAGATGACAGTGTAACCAGCAGGCATGAGCACGAGCGTGTATATTGTTTTTCCCTTTTCGAGTTTTTTATTTGTTGTGAATTCTCTCTTTTCGAGATTGACATAGCTGCTAATGCTTAATTACTTCGGCTAAATTACTGTCAGGGGTGTGCCATTATTAACACTGCGACTAGTCGCCACGATCAGGAAGAGAGAGAGAATGAAAAAAGAAAATCAAGGACCGATGTATTTTTTTGAAACGAATCAAGGACCGATGTAGTAGCATCCAAATCATGAGCGGTCGGTGTCACGCAATGAACTCGTAATTTCCCTCTCTTATCTCCGACCATGTATGGCTGGCGGGCGGGGCTGCCTGCCTAACCACGCGCCGTCGCTGTTGCGATAATGACGATTACATCAGACCAGACAAGGGACATGCACGAAGACTCCGGCAGGTCGTCGCGCGCGGCCATTTCCCAGCGCCACTGTCCCGCTCCGTCTCCACGCGCACACGGCTCCGCCTCCGCCTCCGCGCCACACACACCGCGGACGCCGAGTCCAACTCCAACCACAAAAGAACCCAACACCCGTGCCACGGCCCCTGCCTATAAATTGACCCGCCCCCGCGCCGTCACTCCTCCCACTCCCACAGCACACCATCGAGCTCCATCGTCGCCGAGACTGACAGAAGCGCCCGCGCGCCGCTCAATTCCGTCCCACCATTCCTAATCCAACGATCCCTGTTTTGATCGATGGCTGCCATGAAGGTGATTAGTTGCAGTCGATCGAATTGGGATTTCTCTTCTCTTCTGATTTTGATTGCACGCGGCCCGTTTTGCTGATCTTGTTTGGTTGTCTGCCGGCTGTGGAATTCAGGTTGTGCTGAAGCTGGATGTGCACAACGACAAGCAGAAGCAGAAGGCCATCAAGGTGGTCTCCGCTCTCCATGGTAATAATCCCCTGCTTCTCTCATGTTCTTGCCCTGATTTGTCTTAATCATGAGGGAGATTAGCGGTCATCAATGTCTCAATTTGATGCTTGTGACCACAACAACTCTGGCTTTCCTCAGGCATCGACCACATCGCCGTGGACATGAAGGACCAGAAGATGACGGTCGTCGGCACCGTCGACCCCATCGCCGTCGTGGCCAAGCTGCGCTGCAAGCCCTTCCCCACGGCCCAGATCTTCTCCGTCGGTCCGGCCAAGGACCGCGACAAGAAGGAAGGGGATAAGAAGGAGGGCGACAAGAACGACGCGAGCAAGCAGGTGGCGTACCAGACGTACTGGTACCCGCCGCCGCCGTACCACCCGCACTACCTCGTACACAGCGACGAGGAGGACCCCAACTCCTGCATCATCTGTTGATCGACGCGCGCCGCCGATTCCCGCCATTGTACACTTTGTAGCTGGCCTTCCTGCACGCCGATCGATCAGGCTACCTGCACCGGTGATCAACGGCGTGCGTTACATATATGACCGTCTAAGGCGTGTAAGTTGCGCCGGTGATCCGGCAGACGTACAGCACAGCTGCATGTGCCTGTGGATCTGCTTACTTTTGTAATGTGGAGATACAGAGTTACAGTATGTTGTTCAAAAAGGAAAATCATCAAGTTGTTAAAAGAAAAGTGTGGAGAAGGACCAGATAGAATTGCTGCAGTTATTTTTCAGATAAAATTGATGGATTGATCTTCAATGGTGATTAGAAAATAATCGGATCTGAATAGCACAGCTGCGCATCCAGTCTTCAGTTGACGATCTGAATAGAAAGTTGATGGAGTACTACTGCAAACTAAGCACACTTTAGATGGTCATATGTTCCTTCTGGCGGAACCAGTCTGTTTGGGTATGAGGTATAGACTTGGCGCGGATGCTCCCATATTTTCTGAATATTTTAGATTCTTCTACGAGACGTCTATAAGAATAAGCGAGTCAGGCACAAAGAGATGAGAAATTCAGGCGGACAACTAGATTGGTCTCTCGTGCATCTTTAATTACATTTACCAATAGAAACTCTGAACTCCAAAGCCATCCAGCTGTGTTCCATCTAAGAGTTGCTTTCAGCAGTCAATGATCTCCATAACAACGTGTGAAAAGGATTCCAAACTTTCGGACTGTTTTTATTACTCATGTATGCTTTCATTGGTACGAGTCCTAACACATGATTACGACCTAATACATTGTTAATCATCCATCTCACAAATACACATTCTTAATTACAGGTCTTAATCGCTGCTCCAACTGCAGAGTATTCATTTTATATCGAACATCTTTTGTGTTAAACGGACGGCTGCAAGCCATGCGCATTTTATCCATTCATTACCCTATTCTGTTTGACTTAGTGATAACGTTGCTTCATTTAAAAAAAAAATCTTGTATCTTTGCTCTAGAAACAACAAGATACACTGAGATCGTCAACCGAAACTGGAGCTTTTTAACTGATCTGAAGACTAGAGTTGCGGAGATACCTCGCTATCATTGGAATGCTTTCATTCCACCTATACAAATATAATCGATTTAATGAGGCAGAAAAGACGTCAAAATCTAGTGGCCCAGGGCTACAACAACACTTGTGAGTCCTAACCACCCACTAATGGTCGTTTCTTGCCACATTCATTTACCTATTATATGTGACATTGTAACATTATTTACTCTATTAAAAAAATCCGACAACTCATACCCACATATCAGGATGGTGTCTAGTCGACTAGGTAGACAAGTAGGAGATGTCTTCTTAGGAACGTATCTGACATGACACGGGAATGTCTTCTTAGGAGCTGTAGAATTTTATATGATTTGATAAGAAGTAAAAAGATACTTTGAAATAATTCACTAAGACCCTACCGATGCATGTTTCTTACCAAGTGGGTCCAGCTTGTCAGTCTAGTGAAAATAATGGAATGTAGCATAAGTATGCCACAAGGCATAACAACTAATAAAGTGTAAAAGATAGCCAAAAATAGTTATAGAGGGTAAAAAAATTTCACACTATAATACTAGTAATAAACAAATAGGTAAGCCAACAAAAGCGGTATAATTAGGTGACAGTTCCATGTCAGTTCGACAAGATAAACTGTCACCCATCCCACGTTCAGCCTCAGTGCGTGTCACTCTTCTGCGGTGGTAATTTTCCACCGTCCCGGTCCCACGTGAAAGCTCATGCATGTGTTTGACTCCCAACCGCAACGTTTATTACGCTCACTCATCTACAGTTCTCTGCCTCCAGTGCTCGCGCTGCCATTTTTCCAGCAACACGACGGCGGCGACGAAGGCACGATTCGTCGTCGGTACGCGCTATGCTTTTCCGTCTTCGTGGAGCAGTATTGATATTTTTATTCTCCGTCGTCGTGCTGCCCATTCTGTCGCTGATCCCTGCAAGATCTGACGTGCTACTCAGTGAGCTAAGCCGGCTGGGAGACTGTGATGTCAGGTTTTCAACGTCAGGTGAGAGCGACGCGCCCCTCCGTTGCTCAAATCGTGCGGCTTAATTTTTTTTTTTTGCGAACACGCAAAAGGCTTGCGTGTCGGTGTATTAAGGTAGGGGAGAAAAATACAGTACAGAGTAGCTTACAAACAGCGGCATACGGTGCCCACGACGCTCATGCCCGGGCTTGCATGATCAGCGTACGATACAATACAGCGCTCGGTGCAAGACTAAGCTAGCTATCGCCAAATACGACTCAACCCTGATGCCCCAGAGAGCATCCACAACTCTGCCTCGGCGGCGGCCAGCCTACAGAGCTCACTAGCTACTACGGCAGAGCGCTCGAAGACACGACTGTTTCTCTCCTTCCAAAGCATCCAGACGGTGAGCAGCACGATGGAGTCGAAACCTTTCCTAGCATGCGGTGGGACCAGCACGCGGGATGAAGGCCACCAATCAATTAGGGTGGACTCAGGGGTCGGGGCGAAGTTGGCGAGACCGCATCGGGAGAGGGTGGAGTGCCAGACTTCGCGGACGAGGACGCACCGGACAGCGAGGTGATCTGCGGTCTCGTCGTCTTGATCACAGAGCGGGCAGACGACATGGGATTCCATGCCATGGCGCAGCCTCCGATCGGCAGTCCATATGCGCCGCTGCATGGCTAGCCAAACGTGCAGCTTGCACTTTGCCGGAGCCCAAGTGCGCCAGATGATCTGCCCACAGGGGAAGCGCTCCAAGCCAGCGAAGAAGAGACGGTAGGCAGAGCGGGCAGAGTAGGCTGCCGAATCTGTCCACTTCCAGATGAAGCTGTCCGGGACGCCGTGCTGGAGTGTAACCCCTTGCAGATCATCGAGGAGGACGAGAAACTGCGAGAGCACATGCACGGAGAGGGCGCCGGTGATGTCCCGTATCCAGGTGCGGTCAGTGAGGGCCTCGCGCACAGTCCTGGTGCGGCGTGCACGAGCGTCTACAGCAGCGAACAAGGCCGGAGCGGAGTGCTGGATCGCCTGTCCATTCAGCCAGAAATCCGTCCAGAACAGCGCACGGCGCCCGTCGCCATGCTCGACACGCACGGACGAGTCGAATATGGCCTGCACCTCAGGCTCCACCGTAGAAGGGAGGCCGGCCCAACAGCAGTCCGTAGTGCGCTGCAGCCACAACCACCGAGCGCGAAACGCGAAGCCAAGGAGCTTGAGATTCAGAATCCCGAGCCCGCCGTATTCCACCGGCCGGCAGACCCGATCCCAGGCCACAAGACAGTGGCCGCCCTTCACTGTCTCGGTGCCTGTCCAGAAGAAGGCACGGATGCGCTTATCGAAGCCTTGGATGAGCCAGTCTGGTAGTTGCATGGCGATGGAGTGGTATACCGGTATAGAGGAAAGGACGGTCCGAATCAGCGATAGACGGCCGACCGATGTGAGCATGCCGGCGATCCAAGGCTGCAGGCGCTGGAGGACCTTGTCGGCGATGGGCTGAAGGTGGGCACGCGGCACGCGCTTGTAAGACAGCGGCAGCCCTAGGTAGATGCAGGGGAAGCGTGCAATTGCACAAGGGAACTGTTGGGCGGCCGCGGCGATGTGGGCATCGGTGCACCTGATCGGCGATAGGGAGCACTTCTCAAGGTTGGTGCGCAGCCCGGATGCGCCACCAAAGCATTCCAGTGTGGCGCGGACAGTCACAAGATCTTGCGGGAGCGGCTTGAGGAAGATGACCACGTCGTCCGCATACATGGATGTGCGGAAGCGAACGCCGCGACATGGCAGAGGCGACAACATGCCCACAGCCTCGGCCTTCCGGAGCATGGCGTTCAAGATCTCCATGGCGAACAGGAATAACAGAGGCGACGCCGGATCCCCCTGACGCAGGCCTCTCTTGTGCAAGAACGGACGGCTGGGGACGCCGTTGAGAAGGATCCGTGAGCTAGCAGAGGAGAGCAGGATGCAGACCCACTCGACAAAACGGCGACCAAAGCCCATGTGGCGGAGCACGCGCAACAAGAAAGGCCATGAGACCGTGTCAAAAGCCTTGGAAATATCCACCTTAAGGAGCACGGAGGGGACACGCTGGACGTGCAGGGCGCGAACTGTGAGCTGCACCATGCGGAAGTTGTCGTGGATGCTGCGCCCACGAACGAACGCTGTCTGGTTGGCAATGACTAGCTGGGACAGTAGGGGGGTCGACGCGCAACGCCAACACCTTGGAGAAGAGCTTCCCAAAACTATGTGTAAGGCATATCGGCCTAAAATCCTTGACTTCAATGGAGCCCTCCTTCTTCGGTAGCAGTACAATCAGCGCATCATTGAGCTTCCACATGCCTCGCGGCTGCATGGTGTAGAGGGCTTGGAAAGCTTTTAGGATGTCTTCTTTGATGATTGGCCAGGCCGACAAATAGAAGTTGTTGGAGAAGCCGTCTGGCCCGGGTGCCTTGTCCAGCGGCATGTCCTTGATCGCCGCCCATATCTCTTCCTCGGTGAAATGCGCATCCATGCCGTGAAGATCAGCCGAGGGGACACCAAGGAACGCGAGATCCAGGTCATGGTCGCGCGGCACCTCCGCCCCGAACAGGCTGCTGTAGAAATCAAACAACAAGGCCTCCTAGGCGTCATGATCAGCAGTCGTGGCCCCGTCCCGAGCAAGGGCGACGATGTGGTTCTTGCGTTGCCGGTGACGAGCATAGGACTGGAAATACTGGGTACTCGCATCGCCATCACGCAGCCACAGAACCCGCGAGCGCTGACGGGCGATGGTGCGCTCGAGGGAGGCCAGCCCTAGGGCCTTCAACTTGAGCTCGGCGCGGAAAGCGTGCTCCTCGTCCGAGAGGAACCTTGACTCCTGGGCAACATCGAAGCGAAACACGAGCTCCTTGGCGATTAGTAGCTGGCGTCGCACACCGCCCACACGGCGATCGCTCCAGGACTGCAATGCGCGGCCAGTACGGGCGAGGAGAAAGTGCAGCCTATCGAGTGCGCACATGCCATCCGGAGTAGGTGTTGTCCAAGAGTCTGCTACTGTCCGCAGGTAGCCATCGAATTTGGTCCAAATAGCCTCGAATCTGAAGCGGAAGCACTTGGGAGCCAACAGGTTGGTGTGTAGCAGGATAGGACAATGATCGGAGGAAAGCGTGGCGCCAGCACGCAGGAGGCAGTTGGGTAGCATCTCCTCCCAATCAGTAGAGCAGAACCATCGGTCGAGCCGCACGAGAGTTGGCTGCCGGCGCTCATTGCTCCATGTGTAACGCCGCCCGTGAAGGTTGATCTCCTGCAGCTCGAGATCATCCAGGAGACGGCGGAAGCGGCCCATCCAGCGCCTATCTAGGTTGTTGTTATTCTTATCGGCAGCCTTGTAGATTAGATTGAAGTCCCCGGTTACGGCCCAAGGGCCCGCATGCGTGGCGCGAAACGTGCGAAGCTCCTGGAGAAATACGAGCCTGTCCTCGTTGGCGAACGGGCCGAAGACGACCATTAGCCACCACGGCGTCGATCCATCGGCGTGGCCCTGGATGCGCACGCTTAGAGCGAAGGAGTGGAAGGCGATGCCCGAGACATGCCAAACTGCCAGGCGCCAAGCAATCAAGATGCCACCACGAGTCCCATTGGCAGGCAGGAAGCAGTAGTCAAACCCTGGCCCAAGTAATTGCAGGATGAAGCGGTCGTCTACAACAGCGAGCTTCGTCTCCTCGACACATAAGAGGGAGACGCGCTCGTCGCGCACCACGTTGCGCAGAAGGTCCCGACGGGCAGGTGAGTTAAGGCCGCGGACGTTCCAGGCCATGATATTCTCGTTGGGCGTCGTCATTGAGAAACAGACCAACTGAGAAGGGACCAGCCGTGGGCTAATAGGTCGTCCCGAGCGGCGCGCTATGCGCGGCCACGTCGCCGAATCTGGGCGCCTCCCGAGAGAACAGTTCACGCAGCCCATCCAACCTGTGTTTGGCCAGCTCGGTGGCGAAGAGAGCCTTGTAGTGCTCGAGCGCGGCGTCGTCGATGTCCTCAGGGCGCGGTGCAAGGCCAAGCTGGCAGATGACGGACCTTTGCGCCCAGGAAAGAGTACCAGGAACGTCGGCTCCCCGGAACTTGGCGATGCGCCCACTGCGCCGCGGTCTGAAAGGCAGCGGAGGTGGCACGGCTGGCGGAGGCAGTAGGGCGGTAGGCAGGGCGTGCATGCATGCCTTAGTGAAGCATGCAGGGGACGCAAATCTCTGCTCGCCAGGCAGGAGCGAGGTGATGGGGACGTCCACTAAGTTGATAGAGGAAGCGTCGTCGTCGTCCAGGGACGCATCACTTGCTTGGGTGCATGGTGCGGGAGCGACGTCCAGAGGCTCCCCGCTTGCATGATTGCATGGGACGGGCCCAACGGTGCTGGGACGGCTGGCAGTTGGCGGTAGGACCACGGCATCACCTGCAGCGGCGCGGCTTTCCGCGCGAGGGGGCCCAGCGGAAAGGGCAGCGTATGATTGGACCGAGGCGACGATCCCAGAGACGGCGCCAATAGGCGAGCATGGCGAGATGGAATCTGCAGGGGGGTCGACGATAGGGGACAGCTGCACGGTGAAGAAGGAGGGCGGCGTGCGAGTAGAGGAGCACGCAGAGTCCAGAATCCCATCGGGACGCAAGAAGGGCGACGACAGACCGTCCGACGCGTAGTCGACCAGGTCCAGACTGCGCGCAGGAGAGCAGGACGGGGGAGCCAGGCTAGCGGGGTCCACCTCATCTTCTGCGTTGGCGTGCGCTGGTGGCCAGGCGGATGACCGTTACGCGGAGGCCAAAGCGGAAGGCGACGGGCAAGCTGACGGGAGCTGCGGGCCAACCAGCTGCACGGCAGGCGGCAGAGCGGTCGAAGGCTGCAGGCAAGCCGGCTGCGCGGCAGGTGGCAAAGCAGCTTGGTCGGCCACGACCACAGTCAGAGGCGCCGACGCCATGTCTGCCGGACAGCTGTCCGCCGGGGGGTCCGAGGGCGTCGGAGGCGCTGGATCGGCGCCGCACGGGCTAGCACACGGGACCCAACGGGAGGATGGATCCACTGGTCCATCCGGCGAGCGGCGGGATGCGCGGCTGCGCCGGCTACGGGCACGCCGAGAACGCGACGGGGCGATGGGCGCGGCGGCCTCGACAGCGTCACCCGATGCAGCTGCCAGACTGGTCGCGCGAGGGGCGCCGCGGCGGCGCCGGCCCCGGCGTCGAGGTCCACGGCGCCGCTGGGCGTCAGGGTCTTGGCCGGGCTGGCGGCCGGCATCCCCGCCAGGGGCGGCGCCGGGAGCAGGGCCCTCGTTGTCGGAGCCCGCGTCCTGGGAACGCACAACAGAACGCAGTTGAATTCCAATGTCGTAGTGGAGCAGCTGACGGGCGTCCGGCGGCGCGGCCGAGACAGGCGGCGGGTCGGGGATGGCAAGGATGCGGGCAGCGGGGATGAGGCCGGGGTTCGTAGTCCAGGCAGAGACGCGGAAGCGGCGGAGGTCACGGCGCCTGACCGTCTCCTCGTGAATGGCGTCGATGCAGCAGGAGGACGACAGCAGCGCGGACGCGGTGGAGCGCATCCAGGCGTGGGCAGGGATGCCGGCGATGTCCAGGTCCACCTTGTAGCGCATGGATGCGCTAGTGGCCTGGGATTGCGGTGTCCAAAGCCGGAGGCGCAGCTCAAAAGAGAGCGTCGGGAGGACTGGGTTGGCAACAGCAATGTCATAGTCCTCCGCTCGGTCGAAGAGGACGAGGCAGAAGTCCGGCGACGTCGCGTGAATGGAGAACGTGTCTATCGGGATCAGCAGGACCTCGGCGATGAGGGCGGCAATGACGTTCAGCGTGACGGCGGAACGATCCCCAGAGAAAGCGACGAGGACAGCGCGCCCAAGGCGGTCCACCTCCGCGTCGATCATGGGCGAGCGCTAGATGATGCAGAGCTCGGGCAGCTCCTCCTCAACGGCAGCGACAGGGCTGGCTGGTGAGGGCGCCACGAGGAGAGAGCGAGGTGGCGGCAGCGGGGGGTTGAGGCCCTGGATGCCGACGCCGTGTCGGCGCTGGCAGAGCGCGAGTCGCGGCCACGGAGGGCGGGCGGCGCACGACGCTGACCACCATCGCGCCGGACAGGAGGGCTGCGGGGGCGCTTGCAGTCTTTGGCCATGTGCCGCAGACCCTTGCACCTGAGACAGCGCGGGGGGAGGGTGCAGTCCTTGCGCCTATGCCGCGAAGACATGCAGTTCAGGCACTTGCCGTCCAAGATGACGGCGAGGGGCAGGCGTGGAGGCGAAGGCATAGGGGACGACGCTGCTTGCAGCGCGGCCTGGGGCCGGCGGCGGGATTCGACCTGCTGCCAGCCATCGGCATCAGGGGAGGCGCGAGCCGGGGCGCGCCGGCCAGACGGGCGCTCGCGGATGACGACAGGGCGCGCGGCGGCCAGGGTGGGAGGCTGGCGAGGCGCAGCGGCCGGCTGCGTGGCCGCCACCGCGGCGTAGGACAGCGCAGCAGACGGTCTGGGGCTGGAGCTTCCCGCAGCGGAGGGAGCTGCAGCAGGGGGGGAGCCGGAGCTCGAGTTGAAGGCGGGGCTGGAGGCACGCCAGCGGCGCTCCCACTCGGACACCGGGCGAGGCGGGACGACGGCGGACCTCAGCAGCGCAGCAGCGGGAGACATGGCAGGTGAGGAGGACAGAGGGTGCGGCCCTGGGAGGCCGGCGGCTGTGGACGCGGTAGCCGGAGTGGCTAGCCGCGGGCGCGCGGGCTCTCAGGGTGTGTTTGGATTGCAACCAATAGCAACCATGCCAAAAAATTGGCAAGCCCATGCAAATTGGTGAGCGTTTGGATAGCAACCAAAATTTTCGCTCGCCCCACGCGCCCACGACGGAGGGCGAGTTGATGGCGCGGAAAAGCTCCGCCAAAAAATTGGCAGCTCCCGCTTGGTTAGTTGGTAGCAAACCAAATGGCAGCTCACTGATTTTGCCAAAATTTTGGTAGGTACAATGGATCTAAACCAAGCAAGAATAAGTTAGCAATTATTTGGTCACGCCCTAGCTTTGGTCATGCCAAAAAATTGGTGGGGCTAGTTGGGGCATAAACCAAACACACCCTCAGTCTCCCTCACCACACTGGAAGAGCTCCTGCTAGCCTCTTTTTTTTTCGGTCTTCATCCATCTCCACTTGGTTCCTTAATTTCGGTGCCGGTAGGTACGTGCCGGGGCCTGCAAAACTGCAGGGCGTTTGGCCTCTCCCTCCATTGTTTTGGTTGTTACATATGAGTATTTTCTTCCAGCGGAGGAGCTAAACAGATTGGATTGCCATTGCACACGTAGTAATACAGAGATCTCAGACATGTCATGCATCTGGATCTTCACGACGTACGGCACTGGCGGCCCCTGTCACGGCGCATCAGAATTCAGGCTTTCTGCAAGGCTGGTCAATGGACCATGTCGGTCTTGGACTCATGCCGCCACCGCCAGGTACTGGTAGCTATATTAGACAGTGTACGTGGACAGGTGGACTCCTGCTTTGTCCTGGCACGGACCGTTGCTGCCGCATCACCGCCAATTCTCCTTGGATCGTTCAACAAGCTGTAGAACAGAAGACCGGGCATGCATGCAGTAGTGCCCGAAGTTGAATCGTTCCGGACACGGTTGGTGCAAGGATGCGCCATAGCCAACGCCACACGGCCTCTTCTTGCGCGTTGATCTTTGTGTTGAATATATGAGCAAATTACTACGAGATTTAATCCGAACAAACAGTAAATAAATCATGACGGCTATAACAAAGATTAAACTAATCATGCGGATTAGTACAGTAGATGAACAGATCGTATCTAAGCCACAGACTAGGAATAGGAATTCTAGCATGATCTCAAACAAAGAAGACAAGATCACATACGGTGCGGCGGGAGCAGAACCGTTGGCGTTGACGTTGTCGGCCATGTCGTTGATGAAGAGGTTGCCGAGATCGGGGAATAAGTCGTCGCTGCCAGCAGTCGCGCAAGTGCGCTCCCCAAAAACCTGATCGCCCCTCTCCCATACAGGATCACCAGAGGCGGGGTTCCGGAGGCCTGCTGTCCCTCGCGGTGCACGCCGAAAGGAGGGATGGAGAAGACTTGCGTGACGGCACAATGTTCTGGAACGGTGTGAAACATTATGTTGTGGCGGCGGCTAGGGTAGACGTCTGCATGTCTATATAGTGCGGGTCGGGTAGGTCGTGGGAGTAAACCCCACGTCCAAGTCAATAACAGCCCCACGATCCAAAAGAATCGAAACGGCTGAGTAATTAACGCGTCCGTTAATTTGTAATTAATGACTCGCTAATTTTTTTTTCCGAGCAGCAAAAATATAGACAACATGCATAGTTTTGTCCTCGGCTCGGCTCATTCCCGAAACCCGACGCGGCGCGTCGTGACGAGGCGAGCGAGGAGGAGGAGCGCGCGTGTAGGTCTCCTCTTCTCATGCTCATACAAGTGCTAGAAGAGCTCACCGTATAAAGTGGTGCAACTGACTCTCACCTAGTAGTATGGGACTAAACTCTAGTCCCACTCACACCACACAGCCATGCATGAATAGGCCATGAGAATTTCAGATTTTAGTTGCGCTTTGGGCCAAAGGCCTACCAGTAAAATCCAACAATCCCCCACAAAGTCTCATTGGCACATCTCATCATTTGGTTCCAAAACATATTTCATATACCGGTGCTTAGTGGAGACTGTTAAGTTGAACTTCCACTTAGAAGTTTATGCTACACTAGATCATAACTTGAATAGTGGACTATGCCTTGAACTACAAGTTTTCTGCGAGACTAGTTTCACACAAATTCTTGACCGATACTGGGCTGCCGCAAGGCTTCCCCGCGGGTGGAGCGTATACGTCATACTCCAGGACCTTTCATGAATTTATTAGAGAACACCCAATTCTCACTGCTCGGCAGGACAACATCTCTGCTTACACAAATAAGCCACTTGAAACACATGAAGATAAGTATCAACCTGCCATACAGATCAAGAGAGTATTGCATCATCACGGAGTGGGATAATTGATATAGGGATACTCTCCTCCCAGCTGACCAACAGCTTGTCTCCCACTTCTACTTCACGGGATCTCCGATCACATAGAGTGGGTTACCACTGTGGACAACTCATACGGTGGGTCTCAAACCCATCTCCATCGATGCATTATCTATCACATTACATGATAAACCCTTTGTGAAGGGATCTGCCAAGTTTCTAGACGTTTGGATATAATCCAACGTAATAACTCTGGAGTTCTTTAATTCCCTGACAGATTTTAATCTCCTCTTCACATGCCTTGAGGACTTCATGTTATCCTTAGAACTGTTTATCTTGATGATCACAGTTTGATTATCACGGTTCATCGGGATAGGGGGTATTGGTTTTTCAACTATAGGTAAGTCCATCAAGAGCTCACGAAGCCACTCTGCTTCAACAGTGGCGGTGTCTAATGCTATGAGTTCTGCTTCCATAGTTGACCTCGTTAAGATGTTCTGCTTGCAAGACTTCCAGGAAACAGCGCCACCACCAAGTGTAAAAACATAACCACTCGTGGCCTTAATCTCATCGGCATCGGATATCCAGTTTGAGTCACTATAACCCTCCAGTACCCTCGGATACCCGGTGTAGTGAATCCCATAGCTCGCAGTGCCTTTCAAATAGCGCATAACTCTCTCAAGCGCATGCCAATGATCATCTCCCGGTTTTGACACAAACCGACTCAGTTTGCTCACAGCAAACGAGATGTCAGTCCTCGTGACACTTGCCAAATACATAAGCGAGCCAATAATCTGAGAATACCTCAGTTGATCTGTAGCAATCCGTCGATTCTTTCGAAGCAACACACTAGCATCATATGGAGTTGGAGAGGGCTTGCAGTCGCTATACCCAAAACGACTCAAGACCTTTTCCACATAGTGAGATTGAAGCAGTGTAATCCCACCATTCTCATCTCTCAATAGCTTGATGTTTAAAATAACATCAGCTACTCCTAGATCCTTGATCTCAAAACAACGAGATAGGAAATCCTTAACCTCCTTGATTAAATCAAGTTTGGTTTGAAAGATCAGTATGTCGTCGACATACAGACAAAGAATAACTCCTTAGCCCCCATGATAACCCACAAGTATAGGGGATCGCAACAGTTTTCGAGGGTAGAGTATTCAACCCAAATTTATTGATTCGACACAAGGGGAGCCAAAGAATATTTGCAAGTATTAGCAGTTGAGTTGTCAATTCAACCACACCTGGAGACTAAATATCTGCAGCAAGTGATCAGTGGCACAGTAGTATGGTAGTTTGATAGCAGTAGCAATAATAGTAACGGTAATAGTAACGGTAGCAGCAATAGTAGTAGCAATTGTGACAGTAGTAGCAACAGTAGTAACTTAGCAAAGAACAATATGTGAAAAACTCGTAGGCATTGGATCGGTGATTATGTTGGATAACATTCATCATGTAATAGTCATAACCTAGGGCGACACAGAACTAGCTCCAATTCATCAATATAATGTAGGCATGTATTCCGTATATAGTCATACGTGCTTGCGATAAGAACTTGCATGACATCTTTTGTCCTACCCTCCCGTGGCAGCGGGGTCCATAAGGAAACTAAGGGATATTAAGGCCTCCTTTTAATAGAGTACCGGAACAAAGCATTAACACATAGTGAATACATGAACTCCTCAAACTACGGTAATCACCGGAAATAATTCCAATTATTGTCACCTTGGGGTATGCGGATCATAACACGTAGCAGGTGCGTATAACTTGCAAGATCGGATCAAGAATACAAATATATTCATGAAAATATAAAGGGGTCAGATCTGAAATCATGGCACTCGGGCCCTAGTGACAAGCATTAAGCATAGCAAAGTCATAGCAACATCAATCTCAGAACATAGTGGATACTAGGGATCAAGCCCTAACAAAACTAACTCGATTACATGATAAATCTCATCCAACCCATCACCGTCCAGCGAGCCTACGAACGAATTACTCACTCCCGGTGGTGAGCATCATGAAATTGGTGATGGAGGATTGTTGATGATGACGATGACGGAAGATCCCCCTCTTCGGAGCCCCGAACGGACTCCAGATCTGGCCTCCCGATGAAGAACAGGAGGTGGCGGCAGCTCCGTATTGTAGAACATGATAAAACTTCTTCTCTTATTTTTTTTTCTCTGGAATTGTGAATTTATAGGCCTAAGATTAGGGTCAGCGGAGCCACGTGGGCCCCACGGGCCACCAGGCCGCGCCAGGGTTGGGTGGCGCGCACTGGTGACTCGTGGGCAGCAGGTGGCCCCCCTCCAGTGGATCTTGGCTCCAGTATTTTTTATTTAATCCATAAAAAATCTCCAAAAAGTTTCGTCCAATTCCAAGAACTTTTATTTCTACATAAAAAACAACACCATGGTAGTTCTGCTGAAAACAGCGTTAGTCCGGGTTAGTTTCATTCAAATCATGCAAATTAGAGTCCAAAACAAGAGCAAAAGTGTTTGGAAAAGTAGATACGACGGAGACATATCAACTCCCCCAAGCTTAACTCATTGCTTGTCCTCAAGCAATTCAGTTGACAAACTGAAAGTGATAAAGAAAAACTTTTACGAACTCTTTTGTTCTTGTATCCGTATATAAGCTTAAATAGTACCCAAGTTTTCAGCAAAGATCATGAACTAACCATGCTCATGATAACTCTTAGAAATTATATTCACTCATATCAATGGCACAATCAACTAGCGAGCAATAATAAGATATCTCAAATGCCAACACTTTGTCAAAACAATCATGATATAATATGACAACATGGTATCTCGCTAGCCCTTTCTGAGACTGCAAAACATAAATGTAGAGCACCTCCAAAGTTCAAGCAATGACTAAACATTGTAATTCATGGTAGAAGAGATCCAGTCATGATGCACACAACATTAACAATACACAATGCATGAGGATGACAATAGTGCTCTCAGGATTGGTGCTTATTTGAGAAGGTGGTGACTCAACAATAAAAATAAAATAACATGAGAGTAAATAGATGGGCCCTTCGCAGAGGGAAGCAGGGATTTGCATAAGTGCCAGAGCTCAAAGCTTAAATCAGAGATAAATATAATTTTGGGAGGTATGCCTTTCCTGTCAACGTCACAACCGAGAGTTTTCAATATCTTCCATGCTAAACACATTAGCGGCGGTTCCCAGGCGGTAAAGTAAAGTTTACTCCCCCTCCACCAACAAACACAAGCCATGGCTAGCCGAATCCTCGGGTGCCCTCCATACCAACAACTTTCCGGGGGAGTTTGTTTTATTATTTTGCAATTTTAATCATGGGACTGGGCATCCCGATTGCCAGCCCCTCTCGTGCAAGGACAAGTGAATAAACAGTCATCATGAGAATAACCCGCTTAGCATGGAAGATACTGACCGCCCCCTGTCGCTCCATAAGCGGTACGGGCACACAAAACAGATGTTCATTTTAATATTTAGAGGTGGCACATGCAAATTTACTTATAACGGCAGGGTAATACCGCATATAGGTAGATATAGTGGACTCATCTGGAATAACTTTGGTTCAAGGGTTTTGATGCACAAGCAGTATTCCCGCTTAGTGCAGGCGAGGGCTAGCAAATAGGTTGAGAAGCGACCAGCTAGAGAGCGAAAACGGTCATAATCATGCATTATGAATAATCAACATTGAATACTAGCATGAGTAGGATATAAGCAGCATGAACATAAATATCGTGGAGGCTATGTTGGTTTTGAATCAACTACATGCGTGAACATGTGCCAAGTCAAGCCACTCGAAACATTCAGAGGAGGATATCATATCATCATACTACATCATGAACATTTTAATGCATGTTGACACACAAGATAAATCATTATCCACTCCTAGCTACTTAAGCATGGCATGAGCAACTATAAACTCTAATTGTCATCATAAACATGTTTAATCATAATATGCTGAGTCATGGATACTGAGTTAAACATATTTACAAAAACAAGAACAAGTTGAGTTCATACCCGCTTTTCCTTGTCACAGTTACTTCATCAAATTATCGTCATTATTGCCTTTCACTTGCACGACCAAATGATATGAAAATAATAATAGTGCAAGTGTGCCGTGGACTAAGCTGGAATCTGCAAACATTTTATTCAAAGGAGAAGACAAGGTAATATGGGCTCTTTGTTAGATCAACAATAATGCATACGAGAGCCACTCAACATTTTCATCGTGGTCTTCTCCTTACAATGACTCAACAAAAGAAAAGAATTTCAGAGAAACACACTGAAATATTTTTGGAGTTTTTAGTTTTTTCTTGAAGGAAGCAAATCAAAGAAGACAAAACAAAAACGAGAAAAACTATTTACACGGGAAAGCTCCCAACAAGCAAAAGAATAAACAGGAAATCTTTTTGGGTTTTCTTTTAATAATACAACTAATTAAGCTAGAAAGAAAAACCGAAAAGAAACGAGAAATGTTTTTGGATTTTCTCAAAAAAATTCAAACACACAAGAAGAAAGCGTGAAAATGAAACTAACATGGATTATACAATGAAAAAGTAGGAACACCGACAACTAGAATGAAATGTGTGGCCATGAATGAAATGTCGGTGAGAGATACATACTCCCCCAAGCTTAGGCTTTTGGCCTAGCTTGGTCTACTACCATGGCTATCATGGATAATAATCGAAGCGGTAGCTCGTAGAGGCGTTCTGAGCCGCCTCCTCAACCCGACGGACAGCTTCAACTGCCGTATGTACTCGTGCACCTCGCTCTCTGATAGAAAATATCTCTGTTTGTTTTTAAAATCAAAGAGGGCAGGAGCAGGCAAAGCAACATACACAGAGCGATATTTATCAAAAACTAAGTTATATTCATACCCATGTGCGTCGCGTTTTAAAAACTTATGTTCTCGCATTGCTTCGAAGTTCAAATATTTATAAGGTAAGAGGGGATCATTGAAATTGGGCGAAACCCCTAACTTTGCAGCTAAGCGGGAGGCATAAATTCCTCCATACAAATCACCATTACCCGCGTTACGCTGCAGTCTACGTGCAACAATAGCCCCTAGATTATAACGCTTGCTAGCAGTCAAAGCTGTATGAATAAGACTCAGATCAGGGGCGCAAAGTGCACTGCAGTCTTGCTTACCAACAACACATTTAACATTGAAAAGTGTAAAATACCGAATAGCGGGAAAGTTAATGCTAATTATTCTGGCCTGCGTAACTCCCCTATCCTCATCGTTGCAAAGGCCATTAAGAAACAACTCATAGTCAGATTTTGGCAGTTCATCTAACGAACCCCAATATGGAATTTTGCATGCATCACAGAATTCTTCTAGAGACATACTATAGGATTTATTATAGAGATGAAATGAAACTCTAGAATCACGAGCATTATACGCAAAATGTTGAGTGAATGAATGGGTGAGGTTGTAGTGCTGCGGAGGCTTATCTGCGGGGAAGGCGGAAAGCTCAGTGTTCTGAATATATTGCTCGAATTCCTCCTTAATCCTTGTACCCAACATGAACTCCTCACAGGGCCATCGACAAGATTTTGCCTCGGCACCTCTCACCGAACTTGCTCTTGGTTCTTCATACGATTGGCGTGCTGAGCTCTCACCTGATGACGCTTCAGAGGACCTCCTCCTCGAAGAACTCCTCCGAAAGAGGTTCATTTTCCTAAGGACAAATTTCTGAAAATTTTTGGGCCACGAAAAGATGTTAACAAAACTTCACAAAATTGATAGCAACTACTCATATGGATGTCTAGAGGCTATATCAAGCATTCAAACTACTTAGAACTAAAAGAATTCAACATGTAAGCTCATTTTCAGTAGCACCAAGAGCAGCTAATTATGCAAAATATAATCCACTACAGCAAAAACTAATTGGAGCAATGGAGGAGTCACATACCAAGTAGCAATCTCCCAAAACAGTTTCGGAAACGGAGCTCCGAGCAAAGAAATCGAAAATCTCAGGTTTGGGAGCAAGAACACGAGAGAGAGAGAGAGAGCTACCAGGAATTTTTGCTAGAGGTAAGAGAGGAAGTGGGCTGAAGGGATAAGTGAGGGGGTCCCTGTGGGACCCACGAGCCACCAGGGCGCGCCAGGGGGGTGGCGCGCCTTGGTGCCTTGTGGGCACCTGGGGCATCCCCCTGGTATGTTTTTAGTTCCAAGTATTCTTAAATATTCTATAAAAATTCATGTAAAAATTTCAGATCATTCTGAGCACTTTCATTTTTGGGCATTTTTTATTGCACGGATAATTCAGAAAACAGGGTAATCATGGCATTTTATTGCATTTAACTAAAAATAACAGAAAACAAAAAGTGGGTACAATGGGTTGTGCTTACTAAATTCATCGACCACATGCCTCTCAAAAAGAATCCATTAATAAGGTTGATCAAGTCTTATTAACAAACCATTTCCGAGTAACATGAAACCGAAGAACTTTAGTAAAACACTAAGTTACCTCAACGGGGATGTGTACCTCCCCAATAATAAGAGTTTCATATTTCTTTTTGACAGTAGGAAGAGGGAGTTGAAAACTTCCAATAGTAATTGTCGGAGTCTTTTCAATAACATGAATACCATTTACTTGAAATTGTTTCTTCGGAAAGTGTCGTGGGTGCAAGTCTGACAGTAGTGTATGGGGGTACGAATTAGAGGGCAGAGCCTAGCTACGGCGCAGTTGTTACACTCGGATTTACGAGTTCAGGCCCCTCGCGGTGGAGGTAACGACTGTAGGATCAAAAGTATGTCTAGAGGGGGGGGGGTGATTAGACTACTTGACCAAATAAGACCTAACCTTTTCCCAAATTTTAATTGTGGGCAGATTTTAACAATAGTACATGTCAAGCATCACCCTACACATGCAATTCTAAGAGTATAGCAGCGGAAAGTAGATAATTGCATATGTATGTAAAGGAGGGGATAGGAGAATTCAAATGCAATGAAGACACGGTGGTTTTTGGCGTGGTTCCGATAGGTGGTGCTATCGTACGTCCACGTTGATGGAGACTTCAACCCACGAAGGGTAACGGCTGCGCGAGTCCACGGAGGGTTCCACCCACGAAGGTTCCACGAAGAAGCAACCTTGTCTATTCCACCATGGCTTACGTCCACGAAGGACTAGCCTCACTCGGGGTAGATCTTCACGAAGTAGGCGATCTCCTTGCCCTTACAAACTCCTTGGTTCAACTCCACATCAGGTCCAATCTAGGAGACACCACTCTCCAAAAGGTAATAGACGGTGTGTTGTTGATGAACTCCTTGCTCTTGTGCTTCAAATGATAGTCTTTCCAGCACTCAAACAACTCCTCATAGATTTGGCTATGGTGGAAGAGGGATTTGAGTGGAAAGCAACTTGGGATAGGCTAGAAATCAAGTTTCAAATGGTAGGAATGGAATAGCTTGATCTCAACACATGAGTAGGTGGTTCTCTCTCAGAAAATGTATGGTGGAAGTGTAGGCACATTCTGATGGCTCTCCTTACAGAGAAGGAGGTGGTGGAGGGGTATATATAGCCTCCACACAAAATCCAACCGTTACACACTTTTGACTCAACTCGGTGGCACCGAAACGATCATCTCGGTAGCACCGAACTGTGTAAAAGATATGAACTTTAGGAATCTCGGTGGGACCGATATGAACAACTCGGATGGACCGAAGTGCAATGTCTAGGGCAATCCTCATCTCGGTGGCACCGATTGCATCAACTCGGTAGGACCGAAGTGAAGCAATAAGGCAACTGAGAGTTGGCAAGCCATCTCGGTAGACCGATTTGCAAACTCGGTGAGACCGAAGTAAGTGCTAACAATTACAGAGAGTTGGCAAGGCCATCTCGGTGAGATCGAGATCCATTTTGGTGGATCCGATTTGTTAGGGTTTTGGCAGTGGCTAAGTCTTGGATGAACTCGGTGGGGCCAGATAGGAAATTTCGGTGGGGCCGAGTTAGAATGTAGGTTCTGGACATATTTGGGATTGAGAGAGTGGTTGAGGGTTTAGGAGTATTGTCACTAAGCACTTGAGCAAAAAGACCATTAAGCAACACCTCATCCCCTTTTAATAGTATTGGCTTTCCTATGGACTCAATGTGATCTTGGATCACTAAACCAAAAATGTAGAGTCTTGATCTTTTGCCAATTCTTGTCCTTAGCATTTTGAGGGGTCCACGTCTCTAGTCCATGCCATGCCAATCATTGAACATCCTGAAATCTTTAACTTGAATGGACATTAGTTCAATGAGATATATGTTGTTATGAATTACCAAAACCACCAAGGGAGCAAATGTGCTTTCAATCTCCCCCTTTTTGGTAATTAATGACAACATATAGATCAAAGCTTCGACAAATGATTAAATGAATGAAATACATCGTCGGTTTGAGAATTATGTGATAAGCAAGAGCTCCCCCTAAATTTGTGCATTATTAAATATTTGCGTTTGAATGCAAATGCACAATCGATTAGGCGTATGGGTTACTCTTCCATGTCACATACATCTTGGTGGAGCGCGCAAAATGATATGATTGAAAAGATAAGCACGCATCACCAACACAAGTGAATGATCATATAAGATAATGATAAAGATAATCATAGATCATCACAAGAGACATAGTATGATCAAACATCATAGTATCTCACAGGCATAAACGACAGAATATCTCACAGATACTGTAGCAAGCACACACATAACAAGGTATCAACGACCAAGCAAGAAGTAGCAAAAGAACTCTCGAGAGAAAAAACAAACGACCAAAACACTCTCTCTCAAAGCCTATGATCTATACAAATTCTCCCCCTTTGGCAACAAGTACCAAAAAGATTGAACTATATAGGACTAGTCGGCACTCTAGGCACGATCCTTCGAAGCTCCTGAAGGCGATCTTCTGCTGGCTGCTCCGGTGTGCGTAGACGGCGTTGAGAGAAGTGCATCCGCGAAGGCTTCTGCAGATGTTTGCTGGGCTGGTGGAGTGGAGACCTGTGGTGGCACTGAGGCAGTAGCAACTGGTGCAGATACTGTGGTCCTCGGATCCACAACTGGTATTGCAGCTGACCTGGCTGCCCTGGGCACTGTTTGAAATTGCTGTGTGGTTGGTCTGTTATCTCCACTGTCATTAGATGGGGCTGTCTTGACAGCATCCACGTCATTCTGCGGTTGCTCTACGGTAGTCTGAATCTCTGTCACCTTCACATCAAGATCATGAAATTTTGTCTCAATAATCCGCTCAAAACTAGCCTGGGTCTGGGTGAGGTTGGCCAGACTTTGCTCAATCCTCAGAGTGGCTTCAAGCAGATATGTCATTTGATCCTTGGGTGTCTTGAGATTGGCGATAGGAGCATTTGGAGCTGATGCCTCCTGAGCTGGTTTTGCTTCCTTTGCTTCGCAGATTTCCTCTTGGGCTTGTGCTGAAGTGGGATGCGAAGGATCCATCACTATCACATTGTCCTCAAACTCTGGACGGAGTGACAAATGCTCTCGGTCAAGAAGATACATGCTGGTTCCAACCTTGGAATTGATCAAAATCTGAATATGTGGGGCATATCCGCATGATCTCTTCTGATCTGCTGCAGTCCTCTTGATGGTTTCTACTATCAGGCTCATCACCTTGAACTTCTGAGGTGTATCAAACAAATGCAGCAAATTGATGGAGTGGCCACGAATCATCTTGTCATCTCCTGACTTGGGTAGCAAAGTGTACCGTAGTATAGTGTTCGTTGTGGCTAATCTTGGGAGCAGATGCTTCACTGATCCAAGTTTGTGAGTTTCAAGGTCTTTCTGAGGAATTGCAGTATACATGTTGGCCATGGAGTTGTGATCCATCTTGAGCTTGGCATAGATATCTATGTCGTCATCCTCTTCCTTGGGTGCACCAAGAAGACTTGCCCACTCAGAGATGGTAGACTGGTATCTGATACCCCCAGTCATCCATATAATGCGGCCATCTGGATAGAAGTGTGCAGTAGAGTAAAACTGCATGACCATCTGATCATTCCACTTGGTCAACTTCTTTCCGACAAACTCGTCAACTCCTGCAATCCTGAAGCTTTCATGGACGTGGGGGAAATAATCTTCATTCTCATCGATGTATTCCCAATCCACCCATTTCATGTCACTGACTATGGGCTTCTTATCAAGCAACACTGTCTCATAAAAGTCCTGTTGTTCACGGGTGTGAAAGCGATAGTCACATGCTGTCTTCCTCCTGATAGCATAGGCATCTGTCAATCTCCACTGACGCAGCCCTTTATCCTTCCTCAGCATCATGTTCTCTACGATTGGGTGTGCATTGTCATGTTCTGGAATCTTAGGCTTCAATTTTCTGAGCACTAGTGGCTCTTCATCAACATTTGACTCAGGCACTAGGGCCTTGTTCTTCTTAGCAGCTGAGATGTTCCTGGTAGACCTCTTGGGTGCAGGTGCCTTTGGTTTGGACTTTGGGGGTGCAGCAGTCTTGATTGCATCAGACATAAGTTTTTGAGTTTTGGCTGGAGGTGCACTGGTTGCTGCCTCTTCCTCTTCTTCTTCCTCCTCATCAATCATCATGGAGGGTCTGCCAATCACACGGGTAAATGATTTCCTTACTCTTTTCTTCTTAGCTTCTTCAGCTGCCTCTGTATTACTAGGCTTTTGCATAGACTGCTGAGGCACTTTCCTCACAGCAGTCCTCTCTTTGGTAGAAGTAGGCTTGGTGTTGTACTCCTTAGCAAGCACAACTCTCTTTTTCTTAGTTGCAGCTTCACTTGCAACAAAGTCCTCATCCTCACTATCTGAGGTTTCCTTCTTCCTTGTTCTGGTTGCAGCTTTGGGAAGATCTGGAGAGCTCCTCTCTCCCTCATAAAAACTTTCAGCTGGGCTTGATCCTTCACTCATTTCTGCCTGCTGCTCTGACCTGTTCTGACTGTCACTGCCACTTGACATCTTGCTGAGCTGACCCTGTGAATAGATGGGCATAAGCAGAGTATATGAGTCATCACAAAAAGCAGAGATTTTTCATAAAATTTGAGTTAAACTCTTAGTTTCAAGTTTTCACAGGATGCATATCGGATGGACCGAGTTGATCATCTAGGTGATACCGAAGCACACTACAGAGACCTTACACGCCACTTCGGTCAGACCGATATGGGTTTCGGTGGCTCCGAGATGCTAGGGTTTCACTGAGACTTTACTTTTGGTCTCACCGATTCGTACAACTCGGTGGCACCGAGACGTACTAGTGCTATGGTCAGAGACCAAATCGGTGGTACCGAAATTTTCGAATCGATCGGTTCGAGATGTATTCGGCCGAAACTTAAACCTAAAATTTTTACTCGCATCTAATCTATGGAATTTGCAGTGTAACAAGAGTTCTCAATCCGTGGCAAGAATTCAGGCAGTCCAATCGTGCATTGAATTGGAAAAGGGAAGCACGAAAGGGATCGAATCTCACCCTAACTTGGTGGAGATCCTCTACGGCGGCAACGGCGGAGGAGATTCCTGTTGACGGCGATGGAATCCGGCGGCGAGAGCTCACTGGAGACAACGGTGAAGTCCGGAGACGAGGGCGACGGCAGCGACGGGGAGCGGGAACGAGTGGGGTCGAAAATTTTCAACCGTTCGGTCCGCGCGATATATATACCCGTACGCTGTCTGTGGCGCCGAGTTGAACAACTCGGTGGCACCGATATGTGTAACTGCACGCAGTATAGCACATCAGTGGCAGCGAAATGGTTCAATTCGGTAGCACCGAGATGGAAAATCTAGATCAATCTAAGTGATTTCGGTTGGACCGAGTTGGAGTGAATTGGTTCGGCCGAAATCATTTAGAAGGTTTTGGAGGTTCAGCCCTTTCAGATCGGTGGCTCCGAGTGCTCCTCACCCGGAGGGTCCGAAAATGACTTGTTCAATTTTTGTGATGCAGCAAGAATAGAATTTGAGACAAGAAAGCATAGATAGCTAGAGAAGGTACTTAGGCATTCTTGTACATCCACTTGGCCAGAAAAACCAAGACAATCAAAACAACAAATGGATGTCCTCGAATGATGAAAACATGCAAGCCAACATGCTCACACAATAAGATAGCAAATGAAATATGTGTCAGACATGCACAACCAATTCTAGCATCTATCAAGCAATGACGATGACTAGGTCATCTATATATGAGTATATTGACTTAGGAGCCAAATGAGAACATTTGATCATAGGTCATACTCATCGTTTAAGCACAAGTGGGGTTACCACTTTTACATAAAGCATTAATATGTTCACACCATTTGAGTTGCTTTTGCTCAATTTCTTAGAGCAAAGTTCCCCCTAGATGTGATATCCCCCCTAAGAGGAATGAACTAACCTTGGGTTTTGTCGATGATGACTTCATGTAGATGTTGAAGATGTGGATGCTCAATGTTGATGTAGACCATCAAGAGTTGGGAGCAATCCTTTGGAGTTTTGTGCTTTCAATACCTACATGGGTTAGTCCCACACAAGGAACATACAAGGATATCCATAGACATAGAGTGAAATACACATATGATGATGTCCATGAATGCATTTAATACCTTGTCCCTTGCCTTACCAACACGAGGGTTTGTGACT
Organism: Elymus sibiricus; assembly: GCA_039707655.1. Classification (NCBI taxonomy): domain Eukaryota; kingdom Viridiplantae; phylum Streptophyta; class Magnoliopsida; order Poales; family Poaceae; genus Elymus; species Elymus sibiricus. The sequence continues at coordinate 471,984,588 of CM077666.1, forward strand.
CCATGAACTAGTGCAAAATGTGGAAGTTGGTTGCACAAGTTCTTGCCATAAAGAATATGAGTGAAGTTTGTTGGCGGAGTCACCCTCAAGAACTCTCTAGTTCTTCTTCTTTTGGACCCACATCAACTTGATGGGAATCCTTGGAGTTGTAGTAGCACTTGATGAAGTAGAACTTGATGAAGTCTTGGGAACCCACTTGACCATGGCTTGAGGAGCTTCTTCAAATGAATCAATCTCTTCTTGAAGCTTGTCCTTGCCTTTTAGCTTGTGGTCTTGTGGTGGAAGATCTTCTTGAGCTTGTGTTCCCTTGAAGGAAGTAGGATCATACTTCTCTTGTTGAGGAACAAACTTCGTCTTGGGGTATTGATCTTCTTCCCACTCAACTCCATTGGCATTGAACTTTTGTTCAAAACCAACACCTTGGTTCTTCCGGTGCCTTCCTTGCTTGCGTACAATTTCCTCAAATTGCTTACTCCCGGCAAGACTCTTGTAAACACCTTTCTCTATAATTCCTGTCAATAGCATATTTTCTTGCTCAAGTGTAACTTGGCTAAGAGAATCATTAGTGGAATCAATAGAACTACTAGAAGCAACAACATTGGATTTAGCATTGTTATTGTTACTACTAGAGGTAGAACCATTTTTACCCTTGTTGCTAGTTTGCTTAGATTTAACTTGTGGCATAAAGGTAGACAAGAGTAAACGCTTGGCAAGACATGAAGAACTCTTCTTTCGAAGATCGTCATTTATAGCTTTAAGAAACTCATGCTCTTGCTCTAAATTTAGCTTCTCAAAGCGTAGCTTCTCATGAGTTCTTAGAAGTTCTCTATGATCCTCTTGAGTTGTTTCATGAGCTAACTTAAGAGCATTTAGTTCTTTAGTTAGACGCTCAATCTCCTTCATAGCATTGTCACTCGTTTCCTCTTGACTATCATGATTACTAGCATTTTCATTATAGCTCATATCACTAGCCCTATCAACAAGTAAATCATCATCACCAAGCAAATCATCTTCATCACTATTGAAATCAAGATACTCGGGGTGTGATACCTTGGGGCCTTTTGCCATGAAGCATCTTCCAATTCCTTCATTTGGTGAGTCAAATAGATCATAGGAGTTGGATGACACAAGTGCAAGTCCGGCAACACCTTCATCTTGACTATAGTCGGAGTCGGAGTGATAACTTCTCTCGGAGTGGTTGTCGGAGTCGGAGCCGGAAACCCATCCACCAACATGAGCTTGATGTCTTCTTCTTGTATAGCTCTTGGATGACTTGTCCTTCCTCTCCGAATCCTTGCTTCTTCTAGAGTGTCTTCGTTCATAACGATCATCTCTACTCCTTCTCTCCTTATGAGGTGATTCATCTCTTCTATGTCTTCCTCTTGGTGATTCGTCTCTTTTCTTTTAGGGAGCCGTACACTCATTTGAGTAGTGTCTGGGCTTCCCACGATTGTAGCAATTGCGGTCACGACTTGATGATCTTCTCGCATAGTGTCTTGAGCTAGAGCTTCTTTCTTTGCCTTTGTTCTTGTAGAACTTGTTGAACCTTTTCACCATTAGGCTTATCTCTTCATTTGATACTAGCTTTTCACTTGACGTTGTTGGAGCATCGGTTGAGGCCTTGTAAGCACCACTTGATTTGTTGTGCAACTCCTCTTTGTCCTTGAGTGACATTTCATGAGCAACAATCCTTCCTATGACTTCCGTGGGCTTGAGATCTTTGTAATTTGGCATCACTTGGATCAATGTGCAGACGGTATCATATTTTCCATCCAAAGCTCTAAGTATCTTCTTGATGATGAATTTGTCGGTCATCTCTTCACTTCCTAAGCCGGCAATCTCATTTGAATTCTTCAGGACATAGACCGTTGAATAGAATATCACAAGATTGAGCATTGTATTGCAACATCTTCAATTCTTCCGGGGTTGCTTCACGATCCGGTTCCTTGCCATCCTCAAAGAAGTCACCTTGCAAGCCAACACGAACAACAGCCCAAACGGCAGGGTTATGACCAAGAATATGCATTTTCATCTTATGTTTCCAACTAGCAAAGTTTGTACCATCAAAATATGGACCTCTACGGTGATAGTTACCCTCACTAGACGGCATACTCTCCTAGGTTGTGAAACCAAGGCTATGATCACCAAAGCAATGGAAATCAAGGCTTAAGGAGACCAAAGCTCTGATACCACTTGTAGGATCGAAAGTATGTCTAGAGGGCGGGTGATTAGACTACTTGACCAAATAAAACCTAACCTTTTCCCAGATTTTAATTGTGGGCAGATTTTAACAATAGTACATGTCAAGCATCACCCTACACATGCAATTCTAAGAGTATAGCAGCGGAAAGTAGATAATTGCATATGTATGTAAAGGAGGGGATAGGAGAATTCAAACGCAATGAAGACACGGTGGTTTTTGGCGTGGTTCCGATAGGTGGTGCTATCGTACGTCCACGTTGATGGAGACTTCAACCCACGAAGGGTAATGGCTGCGTGAGTCCATGGAGGGCTCCACCCACGAAGGGTCCACGAAGAAGCAACCTTGTCTATTCCACCATGGCTTACGTCCACGAAGGACTAGCCTCACTCGGGGTAGATCTTCACGAAGTAGGCGATCTCCTTGCCCTTACAAACTCCTTGGTTCAACTCCACATCAGGTTGGAGGCTCCCAAGTGACACCTAACCAATCTAGGAGACACCACTCTCCAAAAGGTAATAGACGGTGTGTTGTTGATGAACTCCTTGCTCTTGTGCTTCAAATGATAGTCTTCCCAGCACTCAAACAACTCCTCACATATTTGGCTATGGTGGAAGAGGGATTTGAGTGGAAAGCAACTTGGGATAGGCTAGAAATCAAGTTTCAAATGGTAGGAATGGAATAGCTTGATCTCAACACATGAGTAGGTGGTTCTCTCTCAGAAAATGTATGGTGGAAGTGTAGGCACGTTCTGATGGCTCTCCTTACAGAGAAGGAGGTGGTGGAGGGGTATATATAGCCTCCACACAAAATCCAACCGTTACACACTTTTGACTCAACTCGGTGGCACCGAAACGATTATCTCGGTAGCACCGAACTGTGTAAAAGATATGAACTTTAGGAATCTCGGTGGGACCGATACGAACAACTCAGATGGACCGAAGTGCAATGGCTAGGGAAATCCTCATCTCGGTGGCACCGATTGCATCAACTCGGTAGGACCGAAGTGAAGCAATAAGTCAACAGAGAGTTGGCAAGCCATCTCGGTGAGACCGATTTGCAAACTCGGTGAGACCGAAGTAAGTGTAAACGATTACAGAGAGTTGGCAAGCCATCTCGGTGAGACCGAGATCCATTTCGGTGGATCCGATTTGTTAGGGTTTTAGCAGTGGCTAAGTCTTGGATGAACTCGGTGGGGCCGGATAGGAAATTTCGGTGGGGCCGAGTTAGAATGTAGGTTCTGGACATATTTGGCATTGAGAGAGTGGTTGAGGGTTTAGGAGTACTGTCACTAAGCACTTGAGCAAAAAGACCATTAAGCAACACCTCATCCCCTTTTAATAGTATTGGCTTTCCTATGGACTCAATGTGATCTTGGATCACTAAACCAAAAATGTAGAGTCTTGATCTTTTGCCAATTCTTGTCCTTAGCATTTTGAGGGGTCCACGTCTCTAGTCCATGCCATGCCAATCATTGAACATCCTGAAATCTTTAACTTGAATAGACATTAGTTCAATGAGATATATGTTGTTATGAATTACCAAAACCACCAAGGGAGCAAATGTGCTTTCAACGACCCTACATCTCGGTGCTCTGGAGCTGTATGATTGAGTGTATGTTTACAGAAGATGCGAACCCTTGGAATGGAGCTGGGGGTGGCTTATATAGCGTCCGCCAGCCCTCCCATGAATGTCGCCATTACCAGGGGTTAAAGAGGGGTTTAAGGGCGCAAGGTAACGGGCGCATTGATTACAATTAATACGAGCTAGTGCACGTCCTGACCGTTGCGCTACTGGAGCCTCCTGGTCTTCTCTGGTCGAGTGACTGTCAGGTGTTCCGAGTGAAATAGACGGTCGAGTGCTCTCCTGCTTTCCGAGTGGTTTATTGAACTCCGAGTGAATGTCAGTTTGCAGAACTCTTGGTTGCTGATCTGGCCCTGGGGCCCAGTATAAGGCGTGTGGAGTCCTAGGGTAGGGTCTGTAGGTCAGGCCTGTTACCCCATCCCTAGTATATGTCCTCGTCATTAGCCCCCGAATCGGTCAAGGTTAAGCAGATGAGTCAAGGCGAATTCCCAGGTGAGTTGAGTGCTGCAGGGGCGCTCAAGGACTCTCACTGGTCATTAGACGGCCTTGTCTTCACGCGGCACCTTGACGGATTCCGGTCCATATGATATCCGAGTGAAAGTCTCCATCCGAATGAAATGAGTAGTCTCCATCCGAGTGAAATGAGTCATTACGCGTCGGGTGATGGAACAGGTCCGAGCGTTTATGGAATGTGTCCAAAGGTGAGCAATTGGATCGCCGGAATCCGGATCTTGCGGGATTTGAAATCGGCGACGAGCGCGCGCGAACGGTTGCGACGCGGTCAGTGGGGAAAGTGGGGCGTGACGCCTCGATTTTTGCCCCACTTTTCGCCACGTACAGCTACAACTCCGCTAGCGAGATTTGAGGAGATCTGCGGGCCCGAGACTCATGGAAGAGGATAGGGGAGCGGAACGGATGACGGCATAAGACGCCGCTGCATCGGAGAGGGGGAGAGGACGAATCCCCTTTTCCCCATCTCTCTCAGCCCGCCCAATCTCCTCCCCGGCAATCCACCCAGCACGAATTTCCTTTGGTCGCTGGAGAGCTCGGCGGCGATGGCGAAGGACAAGACGGCGAAGCTCGAGAAGGCGAAGAAGGCGGCGAAGGGGAGGAAGGTGTCGAGCTCCCGAGCTGCGCCCCCGCGCGGGTGGATCCAAGGCGACTGGCTTCCGCCGACCACCACGGTCGACGACATCAGCGTGCTCGTCGTGGACGGGCTGATCCACGACGGGACATGGAGGCTGCCGAAGGAAGGGGAGACTGAGCCCGCACCGTGCCCCGGGGAGCGAGTGCTCCTCACCACACACGTGGAGCGAGGTTTCTCCATGCCACCCCACCCCTTTTTCCACGGATTTTTGAACTTCTTTGGTGCTCAGCTCCACCACCTGCCTCCGAATGCCATAGTGTACCTTGCCGCATTCATTTCCTTGTGTGAGAATTTTTTAGGCTGCCAGCCGCACTGGGGATTGTTCAAACACATCTTCACGTGTCGCTCTCAGTCGGTTAAAAAGGCTGACCCCGATGGAGAGAGGACTCACGTGACCCAGATGTGCGGTGGCTTAGGTATCCAGATGAGGGGTAAGAGTGCATTCCCATCCTTGTCTTTTCCCGATTCGGTTAGGGGTTAGCAGTCGACCTGGTTCTACTGCAATGACCTGCCCTACTCTGGCTCGTCGACTAGTCTTCCCCCTTACATGACTGAAAGAGTCAAGACCCCTCCCTCGCTTACGATCGATAAGGGGGAGAAGACTGACGTGGGGATCCTGGTGAGTGTCGTGGTCGGTCTGATTCAGGGTGGAGTGACTGGCCTGGATCTTCTGGAGGTCTTCCTCAGTCCGAGGATCCAGCCGCTGCAGGAGCGGGCCCACCCCATGTGGCGCTATACTGGAGCCAACGACTCGACCCGAGTGCATCCAGAAGATGTCGAGGAGAAAACGGTGGAACGGTGGATCAGGTGCATAACAGGCGCGCGCGACAATCCACGGGGGTCGAGACGGATCCCGCCCTACGACGCCAATAACCAACCGTTGGAGGTATGACATGCACTTCTGAGTGAATTACTTATGCGCAAATTCTCCGAGTGAACTGAGTAATCTGACTGAACCGGCTGTCTCTGATTTTTGTGTCTTGCAGGAGTTCCAGAAAATGCTCTCGCCGGTGCCGAATGGAGAACACCTCGTCGGGGGCGTGGACAGTGAACATGGCAGCGCCGAGGACAGTTATGCAGAAGATAGTGTGGACGAAAGCGACGAATCAGAAGGGAGTGATGAGGGCGAGTCTTCCCAGTCTCTAGAGTTGTGTTCTAAGCGCCGCTCTAAACAGACTCACGATCCGAGTGTTGACTCGGGGAAGACGGCGGCTCCGACTGCGAAGGTCCCAAAGCGCACTTGGACGCCGACACCGGACCCAATGGAGAAGGCCGCTAAGCAGCTCAAGATTGCTTCCCCCAAGCCTCGGAAGGCTCTGCCGAGGATCAAGGTCACCGTGCCCGTCGCCTCAACGTAAGTGCCAAGCATTTCTTTTCTGTCTTTGCCAACTTTCAGGATCCTTCTGACCGAGCGAATCTTATGAACTAGTGCTGCAACCTTGACGATGTCTCCCATGCAGATTGATGGGGACCGCACCGAAGCCGAGTCGGCAGACATGGCCACTTCTCCGAGAGGTAACAATGACTTCATTTTTACCTCGACCTATCCTTCGACTGAAATGTCTTCATCCAATTGAATTGTGAACGGCAACTGATTGTGTCGAGTGAACGTAGCGCTTGCAGAGGTCATCCACGTCGGGGACGACGACAAAGAGCCACCACAGAAGGACACCGAGAAGGGGACCGCAGCTCCGACTGCTTCTCAGACCACCACACGGAAGACGCCGATTGATGTGCTTGAAATCGATGCACATTCGGAGAGACTTATCCTTCTTAGGGACCATGACGATGTTGGCGAGCCACTCGGAGTGGTACACCTCACGGATGAACTCGGCTGCCAGGAGCCGAGGAACTTTTTCACCAATGGCCTTCCTCTTCTGTGTAGCAGAGCGACGAAGGTGCTCCTTCACAAGTTTTGCCTTCGGGTCGACTCGCAAACGGTGCTCAGCCAGCTCCCTGGATACACCCGGCATGTTGGATGGTTTCCATGCGAAGATGTCCCAGTTCTCACGGAGGAACTGGAAGAGCGCTTCTTCCTATTTGTTGTCGAGCGTCGTTGAGATGTTGGTGGGAGCAGCATTGGGATCTTCCGGGTGGATGTGTACAGGCTTCGTGTCGCCAGCCGACTGAAACGCAGATTCTGCAGCTGGCTTCTTGGAGCGTAGCAGATCACTCGGATCGGCATTTTTCCTGTACTCCTCCAACTCCACCATGGCCATCTGTTCATCAGCGATCTTGGACCCCTGCTGCAAACATTCTTCCGCGCGCTGCCGACTGCCAGTCACTGTGATCACGCCTTTGGGGCCGGGCATCTTCAGCTTAAGGTACACATAACATGGGCGGGCTATGAAACGTGCATAGGCTGGCTGACCGAGAATGGCATGATAGGCGCTGCGGAAGTCGACCACTTCGAAGGTAAGCCTTTCCTTCCTGAAATTCTTGTCTTCTCCAAAGACTACATCCAGGGCAATCTGCCCGAGTGACTTTGCTTTGCCAGGGATCACTCCGTGGAACTGCATACTGCTTTCACTGAGACGGGACATCGGGATGCCCATCGCCTTCAGAGTGTCGGCATAGAGTATGTTCAGTCCGCTTCCACCGTCCATGAGGACCTTGCGCAACCGAATGCCTCCTACGACTGGATCGACCACCAGCGCCTGCCGCCCAGGGGTAGCAATGTAGGCTGGGTGGTCCGACTGATCAAAGGTAATCGGAGTCTTCGACCAGTTCAGAAACTTCGTCGTTGCTGGCATAGCCATGTTTACTTCCCGGTTGATGACTTTCAGTCGACTCCTGCTCTCTACATCCGCAAAGATCATAAGGGTTGCGTTGACACTGGGAAAAGCTTCTTCTTTGTCTTCACCATCAGCATCATCCGGGCACTTATCACTCGACGGACCTTCTCGAATCTGTTGTATCAGCAACCTGCACTGTCAAGTGGTATGCTTGGGCAATATCAGATTGCCCTCCTCATCTTTTCTGGTGTGGATGTGACACGGCAAATCGAGGACGTCTTGGCCCGACTGATCTCTCTTTTTCTTTGGGATCCACTTCTCCTTAGCTTTTCCCTTGTTCTTGGCTTGACCGGCCAGAGTGGCAGCCTCGGCCTGAGCCGAACCGTCAGCCTTGCGCTTCGGCTTCCGACTGGGATTACTGTTTCCGGGGTTGGGCTCATTGATTTTCCCCTTGCCATTACGAAGACGGTCTTCCTCTTCTCTGTTGGCGTACCGAGTGGCAATCTCCATCATTCGGCTCATGGTCAAGGATCCCGACCGACCAAATTTCAGGATAAGCTCTCGATATCTAACTCCTACCTTGAAGGCACAGACGGCTTGGTGCTCGGTGACGTTCTCGACCACATGATGCAGGGTCGTCCAGCGCTGGATGTACTCTCTCAAAGTTTCATTCGGTTTTTGCACACAATGCTGCAGCTCAGACAGACCAGCCGGGTGTTTGCACGTGCCCTAGAATGTTTTAATGAACACTCGGGCCAAATCTTCCCAGCAGTATATGCTGGCCGGAGTGAGCTGGTTGAGCCAGGCATAGGCGGACCCTTCCAGCATCAGGGGCAAATGCTTCATAGCCACATAGTCATTACCACCTCCAATCTGCACAGCCACTCGGTAATCCTCTAACCAAGTTTCTGGCTTGGACTCACCGGTGAACTTGCTTACTCCAGCCGCCAATCTGAAGTTAGGCGGAATCTCGGTGGCCCTGATTGCTCTGCTGAAACACTCGGGCCCGGAGATGAATGCTCCACTTCCACTCGGACGATCTCTGTCCAAGTTTTCTCTCAGAGCTCTGCCTCTGTCGACCAGGTTCTGGGCGAGAACGGATCTCGCGTTGAACTGCGGGTCACGATAGTCGACTGGCTCTCTCTGGCGATAACCGTCACCATGGCGGGGAGGGCTGGCCCTCCGATCATTGCCGTAAGGGCGCCTGGCATCATACGGCCGGGGTGCGTACGGGCCATCCCGCGGAGGGGGCGACTGCATACGGCGACGATCATCTTGACGCCGCGGAGGCATATTCCGACTGCGACCCTGCCCCGAGTACTGGTCTCGGTCATTTCGCCGCGGAGGCGAGTGTCTGTTTCTCCTTGGAAACACCGGGCTATGGGCCGACTGAACGGTGTCAACCCTGACAGATCTGCTGTGAATCCTGTTGCGCGACTGGGACACTGCTGAATTCTGCTCCTCAGCTGCCTTAAGCAGGGCCCGGATCTGCCGAAGACCCTCTCCGGCTTCAGATCGGGACGGCTCAATGGAATCTGCTATCCGAGTGGCCGCCGCCAGATTCTGAATGGGAGTGCGGAATACCTGGAAATTCTACTGCTGGTCATTCGAAAACAACTGCCGCTGCCGCCGACTGGAACTGGGCTGGTGCTGAATGCGGGCGCGATCGTCGAGTAACTTCTGGAGCGCTTCCAGACGACTACGCTCAGCCAAGTTGGCCTGGCGCATGCCCTCCAAAGCCTGGCCCTCGAGGGTCGTCCCAACGATGGGCGTCTGAAGGGCCTGCTCGGTCCTGCGCTGCTGTTCCTCCCTCTGCTGCCGAGTGAGAGGTCGGGGGATGTACTCGTCGTCATGACGGTCTCCGCCGCCGCCAAGATCAGCGCGCGACGGGTCACCGTCCTCCGCGCCGCCGCGGCCGTACTCAGGCGGACTGGGCGGGGAATCGGCCATCAGCACCTCTGTAGTGGGATCGCTGCTCTCGCACTCGGATAAGCTTTGCGAGTGCTCGTGCACGGAGGCGAACAGATCGAAGATCGGTTCATCGGGCTCGATTGCCGCGATCTGCGGGGCTGCAGCCTGAAGGGCCACCGCGTGCTTGATCCACCGCTGAAGCCGAGAGCGTCCGGAGCGCTTGCGACGACGGCTGGTGGAGAGTGAAGACTGTTGGGGAACGTTGCATGGGAAACAAAAAATTTCCTATGCACACACAAGATCTATCCATGGTGATGAGCATCTACGAGAGGGAGAGTGAATCTACATACCCTTGTAGATCGCTAAGCGGAAGCGTTTAAGAAACGCGGTTGATGTAGTCGAACGTCTCCGCGATCCAAATCGCAAGTCGTCCCTCGATCCGATCACGAACTAGTGCCGAACGGACGGCACCTCCGCGTTCAACACACGTACGGCTTGATGACGCCTTCACCTCCTCGATCCAGCGAGCGATGGTGAAGTAGTGGTTGAGTTCCAGCAGCACGACGGCGTGGTGATGGTGGTGAGGAACAATCTCTGCAGGGCTTCGCCAAGCGCTACGGAGATTATGACGGAGGAACTAGAGGGTTAGGGTTGCCGCACACGGCTTGGGGATATCTTGATGTGTCCCGTGTGCTAGCCCTGCCCCTCTATTTATATGTTGAGCCTTGGGGTCTAAACTTGGAGTAAAAGCCTCCTCCAGGTCGGTTTTGCCCGCACAAGGTCGGTTTGGCCCGCAGGGAAAGAGTCCAACTCGGATCCCTGCAGTACCGCGCACAAGCGGTAGTACCGCTTCACACAAGCGGTAGTACCGCTTGGGCGGTAGTACCGCTTCACACAAGCGGTAGTACCGCTCGGGCGGTAGTACCGCTTCACCAAGCGGTAGTACCGCTTACGCGGCAGCAAAACTACTTTTGCACTTTCCAATACCTCGTGGGCTTTTATCCCTTGGCCCATATAAAGTGTTCTTGCACCCGAACACTTCGGTAAACATCCAGAACCACTTCCGGTGAATTCTGGAACCCTTCTGGAGATCAAAACACTATTATCACATATATCAATCTTTACCTCCGGACTATTCTGGAGATCCTCGTCATGTCCGGGATCTTATCCGGGACTCCGAACAACCTTCGGTCACCAACAAAATAACTCAATTATACTAATCGTCACCAAACGTTAAGTGTGTAGACCCTGCGGGTTCGAGAACTATGTAGACATGACCGAGACACCTCTACGATCAATAACCAATAGCGGGACCTGGATGCCCATATTGGCTCCTACATATTCTACGAAGATCTTTATCGGTCGAACCTCTATGTCAAGGATTCAGTTAATCCCGTATGCTGTTCCCTTTGTTCTTCGGTATGTTACTTGCCCGAGATTCGATCGTCGGTATCTCTATACCTAGTTCAATCTCGTTACTGGCAAGTCTCTTTACTCGTTCCGTAATACAAGATCTCGTGGCTAACACTTTAGTCACATTGCTTGCAAGGCTCATTGTGATGTTGTATTACCGAGTGGGCCCTGAGATACCTCTCCATCATACGGAGTAACAAATCCCAGTCTTGATCCATGCCAACCCAACAGACACCCTCGGAGATACCTGTAGAGCACCTTTATAGTCACCCAGTTACGTTGCGACGTTTGATACACACAAGGTACTCCTCCGATGTCAAGGAGTTGCATGATCTCATGGTCATAGGAACAGATACTTGACATGCAGAAAACAATAGCAATAAACTGACACGATCAAATGCTACGTTCTTAGTTTGGGTCTTGTCCATCACATCATTCTCCTAATGATGTGATCCCGTTATCAAATGACATCTCATGTCAATGGCTAGGAAACCTTAACCATCTTTGATCAACGAGCTAGTCAACTAGAGACTTACTAGGGACACAGTGTTTGTCTATGTACCCACACATGTATTTGAGTTTCTAATCAATACAATTATAGCATGGATAATAAACGATTATCATGAACAAGGAAATATAATAATAACCAATTTATTATTGCCTCTAGGGCATATTTCCAACAGTCTCCCACTTGCACTAGAGTCAATAATCTAGTTCACATCACTATGTGATTTACATTGTAATGAATCGAACACCCAAGCAGTTCTGGTGTTGTTCATGTTTAGCCCTTGGAAGAGGTTTAGTCATCGGATCTGCAACATTCAGATCCGTGTGTACTTTGCAAATATTTATGTCGTCCTCCTTGATGTAATCGCGGATGGAATTGAAACGTCGCTTTATGTGTCTGGTCCTCTTGTGAAATCTTGGTTCCTTGGCTATAGCAATGACACCAGTATTATCACAAAACAGAGTCATTGGGTTAAGCGCACTAGGCACTACTCCAAGATCTGTCATGAACTCCTTCATCCAGACACCTTCCTTCGCCTCGCATGTAGAATCTGCTACCACGCTTTGCTTGGAACTGCACCAGCTAACCGCACCCCCATTAAGAATAAATACGTATCCGGTTTGCGACTTAGAGTCATCCGGATCAGTGTCAAAGCTTGCATCGACGTAACCCTTTACGACGAGCTCTTGATCACCTCCATAAACGAGAAACATGTCCTTAGTCCTTTTCAGGTACTTCAGGATATTCTTGACCGCCGTCCAGTGTTCCATTCCTGGATCACTTTGAAACCTTCCGACCATACTTATGCCAAGGCTGACATCGGGTCTTGTGCACAGCATTGCATACATGATAGAGCCTATGGCCGAAGCATAGGGGATGACACTCATCTTTTCTCTATCTTCTGCAGTCACTGGGCATTGAGTCTTACTCAACTTCACACCTTGCAATACAGGCAAGAACCCCTTCTTGGACTGATCCATTTTGAACTTCTTCAAAACTTTGTCAAGGTATGTGCTTTGTGAAAGTCCTATCAAACGTCTCGATCTATCTCTATAGATCTTGATGCCTAATATGAAAGCAGCTTCTCCTAGGTCCTTCATTGAAAAACTCTTGTTCAAATATTCCTTTATGCTTTCCAGCATTTCTATATTGTTTCCAATCAGTAATATGTCATCCACATATAATATTAGAAACTCTATAGAGCTCCCACTCACTTTCTTGTAAATACAAGCTTCTCCGTAAACTTGTATAAACTCGAATGCTTTGATCACCTCATCAAAACGAAGATTCCAACTCCGAGATGCTTGCACCAGTCCATAAATGGATCGCTGGAGTTTGCAAACTTTGTCAGCATTCTCTGGATCGACAAAACCTTCTGGTTGCATCATATACAACTCTTCCTCAAGGTAACCGTTAAGGAACGCTGTTTTGACATCCATCTGCCAAATTTCATAATCGAAAAAGGCAGCTATTGCTAACATGATTCTGACGGACTTAAGCATCGCTACGGGTGAGAAGGTCTCATCGTAGTCAACTCCTTGAACTTGTGAAAAACCCTTTGCCACAAGTCGAGCTTTATAGACGGTGACATTACCGTCCGTGTCCGTCTTCCTCTTAAAGATCCATTTGTTCTGAATGGCCTTACGCCCTTCAGGTAATACTTCCAAAGTCCATACTTTGTTTTCATACATGGATCCCATCTCGGATTTCATGGCCTCTAACCACTTCTCGGAATCCGGGCCCATCATCGCTTCTCCATAGCTCGTAGGTTCATCGTTGTCTAACAACATGACCTCTAAGACAGGGTTGCCGTACCACTCAGGAGCAGTACGCGTCCTTGTCGACCTACAAGGTTCGATAGCAACTTGATCCAAAGCTTCATGATCATCATCATTAACTTCCTCTTCAGCTAATGTAGGCTCCACAGAAACAACTTCTGCGTTGCGCTACTCTCAGGTTGAAGTAAAGGTTCAACAACCTCATCAAGTTCTATCTTCCTCCCACTCAATTCTTTCGAGAGAAACTCTTTCTCAAGAAATGTTCCGTTTTTAGCGACAAACACTTTGCCTTCGGATCTGAGGTAGAAGGTATACCCAACTGTCTCTTTTGGGTATCCTATGAAGACGCATTTCTCCGCTTTGGGTTCCAGCTTTTCAGGCTGAAGCTTTTTGACATAAGCATCACATCCCCAAACTTTAAGAAACGACAGTTTTGGCTTCTTGCCAAACCAAAGTTCATATGGCGTCGTCTCAACGGATTTCGATGGTGCCCTATTTAAAGTGAATGCAGCTGTCTCTAATGCATAACCCCAAAACGATAGTGGCAAATCGGCAAGAGACATCATAGATCGCACCATATCCAATAAGGTTCGATTACGACGTTCGGACACACCATTACGCTGTGGTGTTCCAGGCGGTGTCAATTGTGAAACAATTCCACACTGTCTTAAGTGACTGCCAAACTCATAACTCAGATATTCTCCTCCTCGATCAGATCGCAGGAATTTAATCTTCTTGTTACGACGATTCTCAACTTCACTCTGAAATTGTTTGAACTTTTCAAATGTTTCAGACTTATGTTTCATTAAGTAAATATACCCATATCTACTTAAGTCATTAGTGAAGGTGAGAAAGTAACGATAACCACCGCGCGCCTCAATACTCATCGGACCACACACATCAGTATGTATGATTTCCAATAAGTCACTTGCCCGTTCCATTGTTCCAGAGAACGGCGTTTTAGTCATCTTGCCCATGAGGCATGGCTCACATGTGTCAAGTGATTCAAAATCAAGTGACTCCAAAAGTCCATCAGCATGGAGCTTCTTCATGCGTTTTACGCCAATATGACCTAAACGGCAGTGCCACAAGAAAGTGGTATTATCATTATCAATTCTACATCTTTTGGCATCAATGTTATGAACATGTGTATCATTACTATCGAGATTCAATAAGAATAAACCACTTACATTGGGTGCATGACCATAAAAGATATTACTCATATAAATAGAACAACCATTATTCTCTGATTTAAATGAGTAACCGTCTCGCAATAAACAAGATCCAGATATAATGTTCATGCTTAACGCAGGCACCAAATAACACTTATTTAGGTTCATCACTAATCCCGACGGTAATCGAAGAGCGAGCGTGCCGACGGCGATCACATCAACCTTGGAACCATTTCCCACGCGCATCGTCACTTCGTCCTTTGCCAGCCTCCGTCTATTCCGTAGTTCCTGTTTAGAGTTGCAAATATGAGCAACCGCACCGGTATCAAATACCCAGGCACTACAACGAGGGTTGGTAAGGAACATATCAATAACATGTATATCATATATACCTTGTTTGTTGTTGGCCGCCTTCTTGTCAGGCAAATACTTGGGGCAGTTCCGCTTCCAGTGTCCAGTTCCCTTGCAATGAAAGCACACAGTTTCTGGTTTGGGTCCAGCCTTGGGTTTCTTCACGAGAGGAGCAACTGTTTTGCCACTCTTCTTGGAGTTACCCTTCTT
The DNA here is from genome assembly GCA_039707655.1 of Elymus sibiricus. Taxonomy (NCBI): domain Eukaryota; kingdom Viridiplantae; phylum Streptophyta; class Magnoliopsida; order Poales; family Poaceae; genus Elymus; species Elymus sibiricus. Next base: position 471,999,597 of record CM077666.1, read on the forward strand.
ACCCTTGCCATTTTTCTTGAAACTAGTGGTTTTATTGACCATCAACACTTGATGCTCCTTCTGAATTTCAGACTCAGCGGCTTTCAGCATCGCAAACAGCTCGGCGACTGACTTGTTCATCCCGTGCATGTTATAGTTCAACACGAAGCTCTTGTAGCTAGGTGGCAATGATTGAAGAACTCTGTCAGTGATAGCCTCTGGCGGAAGGGGCATCCCCAATTCAGCCAGACGGGTGGAGTACCCAGACATTCTGAGCACGTGATCACTGGTAGACCCGTTCTCCTCCATCTTGCAAGTATAGAACTTATCGGAGATCTCATATCTCTCGATCCGGGCATTCTTTTGAAAGATAAACTTCAACTCTTGGAACATCTCATATGCTCCATGACGTTCAAAACGTCTTTGAAGTCCCGGTTCTAAGCCATACAACATTGCACATTGAACTATTGAGTAATCATCAGAACGAGCCTGCCAGGCGTTCACAACGTCTAGAGACTCAACTGGAGCGGGTGGATCACCAAGCGGTGCATCAAGGACATAAGCTTTCTGGGAAGCCGTAAGGAAAATCCTTAGATTACGGGCCCAGTCCACAAAGTTACTTCCATCATCTTTCAACTTAGCTTTCTCTAGGAACACATTAAAATTCAGGGGTGCTACTGCGCGAGCCATGATCTACAACATAAATATAGCAAAGACAACTTAGACTATTGTTCAAGATAATGAGTTTAATTAATCATATTACTTAAAAACTCCCACTCAAATTGACATCCCTCCGGTCATTCGAGTGTAACATGATCCAAATCCACCAACTCAAGTCCGATCATCACGTGAGTTGAAGTGGTTTCAATGGTGAACATCTTCATGTTGATCATATCTACTATATGACTCATGTTCGACCTTTCGGTCTCTTGTGTTCCGAGGCCATGTCTGTACATGCTAGGCTCGTCAAGTTTAACCCAAGTGTTCCGCGTGTGCAACATGGCTTGCACCCGTTGTATGTGAACGTGGAGTCTATCACACCCGATCATCACGGCGTGTCTCGAAACGACGAACTTTCGCAACGGTGCACACTCGGGGAGAACACAATTTATCTTGAAATTTAAGTGAGGGATCACCTTATAATGCTACCGTCGTCCTAAGCAAAATAAGATGCATAAAAGGATTAACATCACATGCAAATCATAAGTGACATGATATGGCCATGAACTTGTGCTTTTGATCTCCATCTCCAAAGCACCGGCATGATCTCCATCGTCACCGGCATGACACCATGATCTCCATCATCTTGATCACCATCAACGTGTCGCCATAAGGTTGTCGCGCCGACTATTGCTTCCACGACTATTGCTAACGTTTAGCGATAAAGTAAAGCATTACATAGCGCTTAATGATTGACACGCAGGTCATACAATAATTAAAGACAACTCTATGGCTCCTGCCAGTTGCCGTACTCATCGACATGCAAGTCGTGATATTCTATACAACACATGATCATCTCATACATCACATATATCTCATCATGTAATTGGCCATATCACATCACAACATACCCTGCAAAAACAAGTTAGACGTCCTCTAATTGTTGTTGCAAATTTTACGTGGCTGCTACGGGTTTGCAAGAACCGTTCTTACCTACGCAAAATCACAACGTGGTGTAGTGATTGCTTTTTGATCTTCTAAAAGAACCCTCTTCATTGAAATCGATTCAACTAAAGAGAGAGAGACAGACACCCGCTAGCCATCTTTATGCAACAAAATTACATGTCAGTTGAAGGAACCTGTCTCGCGTAAGTGTACGCGTAATGTCGGTCCGGGCCGCTTCATCTCACAATACTGCCGAATCAAGTATCAACTAGTAACGGCAAGCAATATGTATACACCCACGCCCACAACTCGTTTGTGTTCTACTCGAGATCTCATCTACGCATAGACCTAGCTCAGATGCCACTGTTGTGGAACGTTGCATGGGAAACAAAAAATTTCCTACGCACACACAAGATCTATCCATGGTGATGAGCATCTACGAGAGGGAGAGTGAATCTACATACCCTTGTAGATCGCTAAGCGGAAGCGTTTAAGAAACGCGGTTGATGTAGTCGAACGTCTCCGCGATCCAAATCGCAATTCGTCCCTCGATCCGATCACGAACTAGTGCCGAACGGACGGCACCTCCGCGTTCAACACACGTACGGCTTGATGACGCCTTCACCTCCTCGATCCAGCGAGCGATGGTGAAGTAGTGGTTGAGTTCCAGCAGCACGACGGCGTGGTGATGGTAGTGAGGAACAATCTCTGCAGGGCTTCGCCAAGCGCTACGGAGATTATGACGGAGGAACTAGAGGGTTAGGGTTGCCGCACACGGCTTGGGGATATCTTGATGTGTCCCGTGTGCTAGCCCTGCCCCTCTATTTATATGTTGAGCCTTGGGGTCTAAACTTGGAGTAAAAGCCTCCTCCAGGTCGGTTTTGCCCGCACAAGGTCAGTTTGTCCCGCAGGGAAAGAGTCCAACTCGGATCCCTGCAGTACCGCGCACAAGCGGTAGTACCGCTTCACACAAGCGGTAGTACCGCTTGGGCGGTAGTACCGCTTCACACAAGCGGTAGTACCGCTCGGGCGGTAGTACCGCTTCACCAAGCGGTAGTACCGCTTACGCGGCAGCAAAACTACTTTTGCACTTTCCAATACCTCGTGGGCTTTTATCCCTTGGCCCATATAAAGTGTTCTTGCACCCGAACACTTCGGTAAACATCCAGAACCACTTCCGGTGAATTCCGGAACCCTTCTGGAGATCAAAACACTATTATCACATATATCAATCTTTACCTCCGGACTATTCCGGAGATCCTCGTCATGTCCGCGATCTTATCCGGGACTCCGAACAACCTTCGGTCACCAACAAAATAACTCAATTATACTAATCGTCACCAAACGTTAAGTGTGTAGACCCTGCGGGTTCGAGAACTATGTAGACATGACCGAGACACCTCTACGATCAATAACCAATAGCGGGACCTGGATGCCCATATTGGCTCCTACATATTCTACGAAGATCTTTATCGGTCGAACCTCTATGTCAAGGATTCAGTTAATCCCGTATGCTGTTCCCTTTGTTCTTCGGTATGTTACTTGCCCGAGATTCGATCGTCGGTATCTCTATACCTAGTTCAATCTCGTTACCGGCAAGTCTCTTTACTCGTTCCGTAATACAAGATCTCGTGGCTAACACTTTAGTCACATTGCTTGCAAGGCTCATTGTGATGTTGTATTACCGAGTGGGCCCTGAGATACCTCTCCGTCATACGGAGTAACAAATCCCAGTCTTGATCCATGCCAACCCAACAGACACCCTCGGAGATACCTGTAGAGCACCTTTATAGTCACCCAGTTACGTTGCGACGTTTGATACACACAAGGTACTCCTCCGATGTCAGGGAGTTGCATGATCTCATGGTCATAGGAACAGATACTTGACATGCAGAAAACAATAGCAATAAACTGACACGATCAAATGCTACGTTCTTAGTTTGGGTCTTGTCCATCACATCATTCTCCTAATGATGTGATCCCGTTATCAAATGACATCTCATGTCAATGGCTAGGAAACCTTAACCATCTTTGATCAACGAGCTAGTCAACTAGAGACTTACTAGGGACACAGTGTTTGTCTATGTACCCACACATGTATTTGAGTTTCCAATCAATACAATTATAGCCTGGATAATAAACGATTATCATGAACAAGGAAATATAATAATAACCAATTTATTATTGCCTCTAGGGCATATTTCCAACAAAGACGCCAACTGGTACGGAGTCGACGGTTGTCGAAGGAGGACACCGAAGGCACTCGCGCGGAAGTGCGCCGCGCCGCGGACGGGTAACGCCTCGGCGTCCAGCGGGGCTTCCCGGAGCCACGCCGAATCATTGGCGATGAAGCTGAGGACGCCAAAACGGATCTCGCCGCCCAGAGTCAGTCCGCCGCCGGAAGCCATGGTGATGATCGGAAAAATGCAACTACGCCGGAAGTCGCTAGACGCAAGCCCCACGGTGGGCGCCAACTGTCGTGGGTGCAAGTCTGACAGTAGTGTATGGGGGTACGAATTAGAGGGCAGAGCCTAGCTACGGCGCAGTTGTTACACTCGGATTTACGAGTTCAGGCCCCTCGCGGTGGAGGTAACGACCCTACGTCTCGGTGCTCTGGAGCTGTATGATTGAGTGTATGTTTACAGAAGATGCAAACCCTTGGAATGGAGCTGGGGGTGGCTTATATAGCGTCCGCCAGCCCTCCGATGAATGCCGCCATTACCAGGGGTTAAAGAGGGGTTTAAGGGCGCCAGGTAACGGGTGCATTGATTACAATTAATACGAGCTAGCGCACGTCCTGACCGTTGCGCTACTGGAGCCTCCTGGTCTTCTCTGGTCGAGTGACTGTCAGGTGTTCCGAGTGAAATAGACGGTCGAGTGCTCTCCTGCTTTCCGAGTGGTTTATTGAACTCCGAGTGAATGTCAGTTTGCAGAACTCTTGGTTGCTGATCTGGCCCTGGGGCCCAGTATAAGGCGTGTGGAGTCCTAGGGTAGGGTCTGTAGGTCAGGCCTGTTACCCCATCCCTAGTATATGTCCTCGTCAGAAAGTGCACCGTATGTTCATTACCATTGATATGAAAAGTGACTGATACGTCTCCAACGTATCTATAATTTATGAAGTATTCATGCCATGTTTATTATAGTTTTGTATGATTTTGGTGCACTTTTATATGGCTTTATATGATTTTTATGGACTAACATATTGACCTAGTGCCCAGTGCCAGTTGCTGTTTTCTGCTTGTTTTTGGTTTTCCAGAAAATCCATATCAAATGAAGTCCAAATGAAGCGAAACTTTTTGACGATTTTTTCTGGAAGGAAACAGACCCAAGAAGCTTTGGAGGAGCAACAGAAGAGCCACAGGGGCCCCACGAGCCACCTGGGTGCGCCTGCCCCCCCCCCCCTCCCCCGGCGCGCCCTGGTGCCTCTTGGGCCCCCTGTGGCACCTCTTTGCGTGATTCCAACGCTGAAAAATCCTATATATTCAGAAACCCCCGAAAGTTAACCTAGATGAGTTTTTACACCGCCGCAAGCCTCTGTACCAAGGAGATCCCATCTGGAGCCCTTTTCCGGCACCCTGTCGGAGGGGGGAATCATCACCGGAGGCCATCTTCATCATCCCGGCGGTCTCCATGACGAGGAGGGAGTAGTTCACCCTCGGGGCTGAGGGTATGTACTAGTAGCTATGTGTTTGATCTCTCTCTCTCTCTCTCTCTCTCTCTCTCTTGTGTTCTTGATTTGGCACGATCTTGATGTACCGCGAGCTTTGTTAATATAGTTGGATCATATGGTGTTTTCCCCTCTCTATCTTGTTGTGATAAATTGAGTTTTTACCTTTGAGGTTTCACTATTATCGGATTGAATACTTTTATGGATTTGAGAACACTTGATATATGTCTTGCATATGAATACCCGTGGTGACAATGGGGTATTATATTGATTCACTTGATATATGTTTTGGCACTCAACTCGCGGATTCCCGAGGTGACATTGGGGTAATCTATGCATAGGGGTTGATGCACGTTTTCGTCCTACTTTCTCCAGTAGAAATCTTGGGGCACTCTTTGAAGTTCTTTGTGTTGGATTGAATATTATGAATCTAAAGTTGTTTGATGCATATCGAATAATCAACTCACGGATACTTGTGGTGACATTGGAGTATCTAGGTGACATTAGAGTTGGTTGATGCGTATCATATGGTGTTATTTTAGTACGAACTCTAGGGCTATTTGTAACACTTATAGGAATAGCTCAATAGATTGATCGGAAAGGATAACTTTGAGGTGGTTTCGTACCCTACAACAATTTCTATCTTATGTTCTCCGATAGATAAGAACTTTGGAGTGATTCTTTATCGCACGTTGAGGGATTGTCATATGATCCAATTATGTTAGCATTGTTGAGAGATTGCACTAGTGAAAGTATGAACCCTAGGCCTTGTTTTCAAGCATTGCAATACCGTTTGTGCTCACTTTTGTTACTTGCTACCTTGCTGTTTTTTTATTTTCAGATTACAAAAACCTATATCTACTATCCATACTACACTTGTATCACCATCTCTTCACCGAACTAGTGCACCTATACAATTTACCATTGTATTGGGTGTGTTGGGGACACAAGAGATTTCTTGTATTTGATTGCATGGTTGTTTGAGAGAGACCATCTTCATCCTATGCCTCCCATGGCTTGATAAACCTTAGGTCATCCACTTGAGGGAAAATTGCTATTGTCCAATAAAACTCTACGCTTGGAGGCCCAACACGAGTCTACAAGAATAAGTTGTGTAGTAGACATCAGTGACCTTGCTTTTGTTGCAATCAATAACAGACCCAGTATTCAAAAAGGGTCTAACAAGGATAATCGACATGTTGTCGTCCTCGGGCATATCAAGTATAACAAAGTCTGTTAGGATAGTAACGTTTGCAACTACAACGGGCACATCCTCAGAAACACCGATAGGTATGGCAGTTGATTTGTCAGCCATTTGCAATGATATTTCAGTGGGAGTGAGTTTATTCAAATCAGGTTCTTTATCATGTTTTCTAGCAACGAAGTCTCTTTTATCATAACATTTGTTCTTAGGAGGTGGGTTATCAAGATCAACAGTAGGTTCTATTTCAACATCATTATCAGGTTCTTTATCATTATCTGGTTGGGCATCCACATGAGCGTCATCATCATTATTATCATCAGGTGATTGTTCATTACTAGATTGTGTCTCAGCATCGGAAATAGAAACATCATTACTATCCTCTAAGGGTTTTTCTACCTCAGGTTCACTAGAAGTATGCAATGTCCTATCATTTTTCTTTTTCTTTTTCTTTTTAGATGGACTAGGTGCATCAACATTAATTCTTTGAGAGTCTTGTTCAATTCTTTTAGGGTGACCTTCAGGATAAAGTGGCTCCTGAGTCATTCTACCTCCTCTAGTCATTACTCTAACAGCATGATCATTCATATTGTTGTTCATTTCATTGAGCAATTCACTTTGAGATTTAGCAACTTGTTCTAATTGGGTTTGAACCATAGATGCATGTTTACCTACACCTTTGACATCATTAGCAATTCTAAATAACAAGTCACTCAAGCGATCAATCATGTAGGCATTTCGTTTCAATTGTTTCATAAAATTTGCATTGAAATGATCTAGCTTAATAATATAATTGTCAAATTCATACAAACATTGACTAGGAGGTTTGTTATAAGGAATATCACCTTCATCAAACTTTATGACAGAATTTACCTCTACTACCTGTGGCGGTGTGTCAAGACCATGTATTTCTTCAATAGGTGGCAAATTCTTAACATCTTCAACTTTAATACCTTTTTCCTTCATACATTTCTTTGCTTCTTGCATAACTTCAGAACTGAGAAATAAAATACCCCTCTTCTTCGGAGTGGGCTTAGGCGGTGGTTCAGGAAGTGTCCACTCATTATCATTCTTCAATATATTATCCAATAGTTCCTCAGCTTGTTCAATAGTCCGTTTCCTGAAAACACAACCAGCACAACTATCTAGGTAGTCCCTAGAAGCATCGGTTAGTCCATTATAAAAGATATCAAGTATTTCATTTTTCTTAAGAGGATGATCAGGCAAAGCATTAAGTAATTTGAGAAGCCTCCCCCAAGCTTGAGGGAGATTCTCTTCTTCAATTTGCACAAAGTTAAATATTTCCTGTAAAGCAGCTTGTTTCTTATGAGCAGGAAAATATTTTTCAGAGAAGTAATAAATCATATCCTGGGGACTACGCACACAACCAGGAGCAAGAGTATTATACCATTCCTTAGCATCACCCTTTAATGAGAAAGGAAACAACTTAAGGATATAGTAATAGCGAATTTTTTCCTCATGAGCGAATAGGGTGGCTATATCATTTAATTTAGTAAGATGTGCCACAATGGTTTCAGTTTCATAGCCATGGAAAGGATCAGATTCAACCAAAGTAATTAACTCAGGATCGACAGAGAATTCATAATCCTTATCAGTAACAAATATGGGAGAGGTAGCAAACTTAGGATCATAATTCATTCTCTCCCTCATAGATTTTTCTTTCATTTCAGCAAGCAATTTTATAACTTCATCTCTATCATTACAAGCAAGGATGGCTCTAGCCGTCTCCCTATCAAAGCATTGTTCATCAGGTGATTCAACTCTAGTAGGAGAGCTAGGCATAATAGGTGAATCATAATTTTCAAGAGTTTCAACATTTTTAGTTTCTTTAGCTTTAGCAATTTGTTCATCAAGAAATTCACCAAGTGGTACGGCATTATCAAGCATAGTACTAGCATCATCATAAGTATCATTTCATTCATAGCAGAAGCAGTATCATCAATAACTTGCGACATATCAGAGTGCATAACAGGTGGTGGTGTCACAAGTCTACTCAAAACAGAAGGTGAATCAAGTGCGGAGCTAGATGGCAGTTCCTTACCTCCCCTCGTCTTAGAAGGGACTATCTTGGTCTTAGCGTCTTTCAGATTCTTCATAGTGATCAACAGATATATTTCCCAAGTGACTCAGCAAATAGAGCTATGTTCCATGGCAACGGCGCTAGAAAAAGGTCTTGATAACCCACAAGTATAGGGGATCGCAACAGTTTTCGAGGGTAGAGTATTCAACCCAAATTTATTGATCCGACACAAGGGGAGCCAAAGAATATTTGCAAGTATTAGCAGTTGAGTTGTCAATTCAACCACATCTGGAGACTAAATATCTGCAGCAAGTGATTAGTAGCACGGTAGTATGGTAGTTTGATAGCAGTAGCAATAGTAGTAACAGTAATAGTAACGGTAGCAGCAATAGTAGTAGCAATTGTGACAGTAGTAGCAACAGTAGTAACTTAGCAAAGAACAATATGTGAAAAACTTGTAGGCATTGGATCGGTGATTATGTTGGATAACATTCATCATGTAACAGTCATAACCTAGGGCGACACAGAACTAGCTCCAATTCATCAATATAATGTAGGCATGTATTCCGTATATAGTCATACGTGCTTGCGAGAAGAACTTGCATGACATCTTTTGTCCTACCCTCCCGTGGCAGTGGGGTCCAGAAGGAAACTAAGGGATATTAAGGCCTCATTTTAATAGAGTACCGGAACAAAGCATTAACACATAGTGAATACATGAACTCCTCAAACTACGGTAATCACCGGAAAGAATCCTAATTATTGTCACCTTGGGGTATGCGGATCATAACACGTAGCATGTGTGTATAACCTGCAAGATCGGATCAAGAACACTAATATATTCATGAAAACATAAAGGGCTCAGATCTGAAATCATGGCACTCGGGCCCTACTGACAAGCATTAAGCATAGCAAAGTCATAGCAACATCAATCTCAGAACATAGTGGATACTAGGGATCAAACCCTAACAAAACTAACTCAATTACATGATAAATCTCATCGAACCCATCACCGTCCAGCGAGCCTACGAAGGAATTACTCACTCCCGACGGTGAGCATCATGAAATTGGTGATGGAGAATGGTTGATGATGACGATGACGGAAGATCCCCCTCTCCGAAGCCCCGAACGGACTCCAGATTTGGCCTCCCAATGAAGAACAGGAGGTGACGGCGGCTCTGTATCGTAGAACGTGATGAAACTTCTTCTCTTATTTTTTTTCTCTGGAATTGTGAATTTATAGGCCTGAGATTAGGGTCAGCGGAGCCACGTGGGCCCCACGAGCCACCAGGGCGCGCCAGGGGGGGTGGCACGCCCTGGTGCCTCGTGGGCAGCAGGTGGCCCCCCTCCAGTGGATCTTGGCTCCAGTATTTTTTATTTAATTCATAAAAAATCTCCAAAAAGTTTTGTCCAATTCCAAGAACTTTTATTTCTACACAAAAAACAACACCATGGTAGTTCTGCTGAAAACAGCGTCAGTCCAGGTTAGTTTCATTCAAATCATGCAAATTAGAGTCCAAAACAAGAGCAAAAGTGTTTGGAGAAGTATATACGACGGAGACGTATCACCCCATCATGGCGATAGTACACACACTTGTCACCTTCATTTACAACAAAGGCTGCAGCAGTTAATGTTCTTTTGAACTTCTCATGCCACTCCATAGGAGCTTGTTTAAGGCCATATAAAGACTTTAATAACTTGCACATATTTCCTTCCTGACCAGGTACTACAAAACCATCTGGCTGATCCATGTAAATTTCCTCCTTCAACTCTCCATTGAGGAAATCCGTCTTAACGTCCATTTGATGAACGAGAAGACCGTGTGAGGCAGCCAGTGATAGTAGCACCCGAATAGTGGTTAGTCTAGCCACAGGTGAGTAAGTATCAAAGAAGTCTTCTCCTTCTTTCTGGGTATAACCCTTGGCCACAAGCCGTGCCTTGTACTTTTCAATCGTACCATCAGGTCTAAGCTTTTTCTTGAACACCCACTTACATCCTACAGGTTTGCACCCATAAGGACGATCAATGATTTCCCAGGTTCCATTAGCTAAGATGGAATCCATCTCGCTACGGACATCTTCTTTTCAGTAGTCAGCATCAGGAGATGCATAGGCCCCTTTTTCTTTTTCTTTCTGTTTTCTTTTTACAGAAGAGTTTGGCAAATAAATGAGCTGCCAAATGCATTTAGTAAAATGTGAAACTTGTCCACAAAAATACATTGCATTATTCTGCACTGCCATAAAAAGTTTGAGCAATTTTTGAATCCATTTGAATTTTTCATAATTGAAATGGCATTTAAATTGCTGTTTTTGCACTATTTTTAATGCTCTAGTCCATTATAGCAAATAGGTGATGTTGTTTTCCTGAACAAGAAATTGTTTTGGAATATTTGCTATAACATTAACTATTTTTCAGCAATTTTTGAGCAACTTCAAATTTCACTTATGATTTGAATTGAATTTGGTGGTGGAATTTGAAATGAGATATTAATCCACTTTGATCAAGCATTGCAAATCACAGTGACTTAGCATAATCATCAGGGATCACTGTTGCTCATTACAGAGGGGTGTTACAATCCTACAGGTTTGCACCCATAAGGACGATCAATGATTTCCCAGGTTCCATTAGCTAAGATGGAATCCATCTCGCTACGGACAGCTTCTTTCCAGTAGTCAGCATCAGGTGATGCATAGGCTTCTGAAATAGTCCTGGGTGTGTCATCCACGTGGTACACAATGAAATCATCACCAAAGGACTTCGCAGTCCTCTGTCTCTTACTCCTTACAGGAGTTCCATTGTCATCCTCCACAGGATTCTCAATGTGTTCCATCGCAATGGTGGGTTCAGGAATTACAGCTAATTCCTGACTAGATAGAGTAGGTATCTCCTGATTTGATGAACTCGACATATCCTTCATAGGAAATATGTCCTCAAAAAAAGTTGCATCATTAGACTCTATAATTGTACCAACATGCATGTCGGATACCTCATATTTTATTATTAAAAATCTATAGCCAATGCTATGAAAAGCATAGCCCAGAAGAACACAATCTACGATTTTTGGTCCAAACTTGCGCTTCTTGGGAATTGGTATATTGACTTTCGCCAAACAACCCCAACTACGTAGATAAGAGAGTTTTAACCTTTTCCTTTCCCATTCCTCAAAAGGAGTCATGGTCTTATGCTTTATGGGAACTCGGTTTAGGACATGACATGCAGTCATTAGCGCCACCCCCCACCATGCCTTGGAGAGACCCGATGTGTCTAACATGGCGTTAACCAAATCAGTTAGAGTTTGGTTCTTTCTTTCGGCCACCCCATTTGACTCAGGTGAGTAGGGAGGCGTCCTCTCATGGATTATACCATGTTTCGCACAAAACAAATCAAAATCATTGGAAAAATACTCTCCACCACGATCAGACCTAAGCCGTTTAATTTTCCGATCAAGTTGGTTCTCTGCTTCAGCTTTATAGTTTTTGAAGAAATTTAAAGCCTCATCTTTTGATTTCAGAAGATACACATAACAATATCTAGTGGAGTCATCAATCAACGTCATGAAGTATTTCTTTCCACCTTTTGTCAACACGCAATTCATCTCACAAAGATCAGAATGTATAAGCTCTAGTGGCGCCAAGTCTCTTGCCTCTGCAGTCTTATGGGACTTGCGAGGTTGCTTAGCTTGCATACACACTTGGCACTTGGAGCCTTTGACAGTAGTGAATTTCAGAATTAAACTCATATTGGCTAGCCGCGTCATGCAACCAAAGTTAATATGACAAAGTCGTGAATGCCAAATATTAGACTCATTATTGTGGCAAACATGATTAATAACTTTAGTGCAAATTTCTGACAAAGACATGCGGAACAAGCCTCCGCACTCATAGCCTTTTCCAACAAATTATCCATACTTAGAAATTACAACTTTATTGGACTCGAAAACCAACTTAAAACCATCTCGACATAAACGGGAACCGCTGACGAGATTTTATTGATGGAGGGCACATGATGAACGTTCTTCAGGCGCACGATCTTCCCCGAAGTAAACTTTAGATCGACCGTACCAACACCTCGAACAATGGCATGTGACCCGTTCCCCATCAGCATGGGAGAAGTCCCTGTGACCTGATAAGAAGAAAACATGGAGGCATCAGCACAAACATGTACATTGGCACCGGTGTCAATTAACCAATCAGGAGAATGACATACTGAAAGGATGGTAGGAAAAATACCGTACCCAGATTCCTTCATATCAGTATCACCGATGACAACATTAGCGGACTTGCCGCTCTTCTCAAGTTCGCGCTCCTCAAAGCGGTTATGACATCTCGGAGCCCAGTGATTAGGATCACTGCAAACATGGCATAGTCCCTTCCCCTTCTTATGAGAATTCTTCTTGAAGTTGGTAGAATGTGACGGCTTGTTCTTTGCATCAAACTTGCCTTTGCCCTGAGATTTGTTCTTGTTGTTTTTGGGCTTGTTGGGCTGAAAGTTCTTCTTCTGTACCATGTGGGCACTAGAAGCTCCCTCAGCAACTCGAGCACGTGTGTCTTTTGCTCTCGCCTTCTCTTCAACATCAAGAGTGCGAATGAGATCCGAAACGGAAAACTCCTGTCTCTTGTGTTTCAGAGAAGGAGCAAAATTGTTCCACGAAGGTGGAAGCTTGGCAATGATGTTTCCGGCAACAAATTTGTCCGGTAACACAACTTGAAGTACTCAAGTTCCTTTGTGGGCGACTGTATCTTATGAGCCTGCTGAACAACGGAGCGCTCATCAGTCATCTTGTAGTCATAGAATTGCTCCATGACGTACAGCTCGCTGCCAGCATCCGAGGCCCCAAACTTGGCATCGAGCGCAGCCCACATGTCCTTGCCGTTGTCAAACGACATATACGAATCCACAATGCAATCGTCAAGAACACTCAGAAGGGCGCCCTTAAAGAGGGTATCGATCTTCTCAAAAGCTTCCTGCTGTGCAGGATTAAGATCGCCCTCAGGCTTGTCCTTAGTGGCGTCATAGCAGTACATGGTCTGAAACCAATAAACTGCTCTCGTGCGCCACCTCTTATATTGCACCCCCTTGAAGGTAGGCGGTTTCAAATGCGCAGCAAAACCACTCGGAGTAAATTGCCTATAATCAGGTTTTTGGATTGTTGAATATATGAGCAAATTACTACGAGATTTAATCCGAACAAACAGTAAATAAATCATGACGGCTATAACAAAGATTAAACTAATCATGCGGATTAGTAAACTAATCATGGGGAAGAAGTCCTCGCGAGGAGGAGGAGCGCGTGTGTAGGTCTCCTCTTCTCATGCTCATACAAGTGCTAGAAGAGCTCACCTTATAAAGTGGTGCAACTCACTCTCACCTAGCAGTATGGGACTAAACTCTAGTCCCACTCACACCATACAGCCATGCATGAATTGGCCATGAGAATTTCAGATTTTAGTTGGACTTTGGGCCAAAGGCCTACTAGTAAAATCCAACACTTTGCATCCGGCCCCTTGATTGACCCTTGAGGACACGCATAAAGTTTTGGCTCCTAAAGCGGGGGCCTGTCGGACGAGCATGCATTCACTAGTGTCCGGGTTGAATCGTTCCGGCCATGGTCACCGTATCCCCAAGACCGGGCATGCCGTGTCCAGACTCCAGAGACGGATTCATCGGGCGCAACGATGCGCCGGAGACTGTATCCATGACCACTTTTTCTTCTGCACTGATCGACCCCCTTGCCTTCTCCCTCAAGGAAGCATCAGACAGTTTTTGTTCCTAAAGCGGGGGCGGATTTGGGGTAATAGAAGGAGATCCCTACATGCAGGGCACGTCCTGGATGGTGGCGCTAAACTAGGGCTATCCCTGAAGACTAGGCCTACCTTGTTACAACTGAAAGAGATGTACAACAATGCAACGTTACAACATGTCGTGACAGTTCAACAGAAGCAACCACGGCCAGCTTACCTCCCAAATGATTAGTCAATGTGCTCGCAATCAAGCAACCACGGCCGGAACCGGAAGTGTGCGAGGACTCCGGCGGGTCGTTGACGCGCCCCACCAACACGATGATACGTCCCTCTCAGTCTCCGGGTCTCCACGCGCATACACACGGCTCCTGGCCCGGCCAAACGCCCGCGCCCACCCGCGGCCGTAGGCGGGGCCCGAGCGCAAGCGCAAGCTCCCACAGAAGCGGCCGAGCCAAGCACCCGTTTTTGCTGTCACGCGGGCATTCTCCGCAGCTTCGCCGGCCGCCACTCCACTTCTCTCTGAAAACAGCCCGACCGAGACTTTTGCCTATAAATCCAGCAGCCCAGAGTCACCCCCCTGTCTCCCAGATTACACCGCGCTTTCTTTCTTCCCCCCTTGCCCCTCGCCGAGACGAAGCGCCGCACGCCGTTCCGTTCCATCCCACCAGCCACCGCCGCCTCGGCCGCGCACCGCCCAAGAGTTCGTCCGTCCCGGCTGGATTGTTGGGTCGATGGCCGCCATGAAGGTCGTGCTGAAGCTGGACCTGCACGACGACAAGCAGAAGCAGAAGGCCATCAAGGTCGTCTCCACTCTCCACGGTAATATATAATCCCCCTGCTTCCAGCTCGCTGATCCGTATCTGAATTTCTCACCTCTGACGATGGCTACTGTCAATTCCCCAGGTATCGACCAGATCGCCGTGGACACCAAGGACGACAAGATGACGGTGGTGGGCACCGTCGACCCCGTCCACGTCGTCGGCAAGCTGCGCAGCAAGCTCTTCCCCAGGGCGCAGATCCTCTCCGTCGGCCCGGCTAAGGACGAGAAGAAGGACGGCGGCACCAAGAAGGACGACGGCAAGAAGGAGCCGATCCAGTGGTACCCGCCGCCGCCGCCGTACCACTACCACCCGCACGTGTACTACCACGGCCACAGCGCCGAGGAGGACCCCAGCTCCTGCGTCATCTGCTGATCGAGTTGTACATTTTCTACCTGGCTGTCCTGCCTGCCGATCGATCCACCGGCGATCGACGGCGTGCGTTGTATACATGGCCGTGTAAGGCGTGTAACTTGCGCCGGTGATCCGGCACCTGTGCATCTGCTTAGCTTGTAACGTGTACATACAGAATTACAGTATATTGTCCAGAAAAGAAAATCATTAAGTTGTTAAAAAAAGTGTGTATAAGGACCACATAGAACTGCTGCAGTTTTTTTTCAGAGAAAATTCATGGAGTGCCCCAAATTGGTAATAAGAAAGTACTGAAATAAATAAACTGCAGGTTCAGCAGATTGAGCAAGTCAGCCACAAAGAGAAGATAATTTCAGGCGGCTGGCTAGATTGGTCTCTCGTGCATCTTTACATTTACCAATAGAAACTTTGAACTCTGAAGCCCTTTGGCTCTGCTCCACCTGAGAGTTGCTTTCACCTTTCAGTCAGCTAGTCAGTCATCTCGATTTCCAAGCTTTTGGACTGTTTTTATTACTCACGTGTGTTTTCTTCGGTAGCGAGTCCTAACGCATGATTATGACTTACTAATAAATTGCTAACCGTCCATCTCACAAAATATACATTGTTAATTGCATGTCTTAATCGCTGCTCTAACTGCATACAATTTTCATTTTGTATGATTGTATCGAACATCTTTTGTGTTCTACGGACGGCTGCGAAACCATGCACATGTTATCCGCTCATCACCCTATATTGGGCTGACTTTGTGATAAGTCTGCTTTATTAAAATTTGAATCTTTTCTCTAGAAACAACAATATTCACTCACAACGTCAACGGAAGACTCCCCCGAAAAAAAAGGTAAATTGAAGACTGATTTTTTTTACCCGATATGGAGACTGGAGTTGCCGAGATACCTCTCTATTGTTGGAATGTTTTCATCCTAGTTAGACAAATCTAATCTAATGACATATGAAAATCGTACAAACTTAGTTTGATCTCTAGTGGCCTAGGGCTACAACCACACTTGATAAGTCATGTCAAAATGGAACTTCTCTAGTTTTCAACCGCTTCATTCGCTCTCTTAGGACCCGCTCCAAGACGCCATGGGTCCTCGTCCTCTCCGTCTGTCGCTCCAGCGGCGGGAGCGAGCGGGGACCCCGGCAGTTTCTCTTTGGCAGGGGATAGGATAGGCGTACTTTTTCGCCAGAGGTGCTGCATCAGTGATGGAGACGGCACCACGTCAGAATAATCTGCTTTTGCTCTTCTTCCATCTCATTGGCGTTCTAAAAGGTGACATCGACGAGTAGGTGGCTCGGTCTTCTTGCCGGTCTCGGATCCGGTGAGATTTGTGTCCAATGGTCGTTGGCGTTGGAGTCGGCGGTTGTGTTTGGTTTTTGCAGTGGGGGTGTGTGGATGGAGGCAAGCGGCAGCGTTCCTCTTCTTCGACCGCGTCGAATGAAGTTGACGACGCAGGGATCTAGCAGATAGGGGAAAGAACCCCGGTCGACGTGCCAAAAGCCCCAGTCTTATAGCACTTGTTTCATGTGTAAGACTATGTTTTACTGTGGTTTCTGTCTTATAGCACTTGTTTCGTGCGTTATGTGGTACTGTATGTAAACTCGTGTGATGTTTTTGTAAAATAGTATGATAATTGTTGAATAGTAATTTTACGTGAATTTCAGTAGAGTTCGGAACGATTACAAAACAGAACAACAACCCCTGGAAATCTCGGAGACGGTTCCAAATACACAACCCCCTCTGGGCGTCCTTCCATTGAAGACATTTTGTCTGCATATATATACTGCTTGCGTTGGATTATTAGCGCAAGTAGTTTCCAAAACCATGTACGCTGATTCGAGTATTAGCGACATAGCCTCCTTGAGACGTAATCAGAAACCGTTGTTGCCCGCTCAAGTACAAAAACTGCCTCCAAAGATCAATCATTTACTAGTGCGTGCTGCCCGTTCTGTCATGAATCCCTCGAAGATATAGAAGATATGAGATTCTGTCACGGATCCCTCGAAGATATAGAAGACATGAGGTATATTGGTGAGCTATAAGCCAGGTAGGAGACCATGATGTCAAGTTTTCAACGTCAGGCCGGAGAGCGATGTGCGCTCCTCCGTTTGCGGCTTCAGATTTGTGCAGGCAAATAATTGATCCTGGCAATAATGTATGCGGCCCTTTTCAAAATGTATCCCAACTTCTCTTGGTACGCTTGTTGAGCGTATAGCTAGGCGGCTAGGTGGCTTGGAGGTGGAGTGTTGGAACATGTCCATCTGCACGTCTGCACAGGGGAGCTTAAACGTCATGTTACTCTCACTGGTAGTAGTATTAATAAAAAACCAAAAGTTGATACCAATTCGTTCACGGGTCCTAACATCTGACCATGACTACACAGGTCTCGATCCATCTCCACCACCACACCACGCAGTCGTAGTGGTTTCCTTAATTTCGATACCGGTACGTGCAAAATCTGCAGAGGGCGATTGGCCTCTCCATTCGCAGACGCAGAGGGGGATTTCAGACACTGCGTGCGACTCTTTATCTTTATTACGCGCGGCACCAGTGGTTGAGTGCGCATGGGAATTCAGACTTTCAGAGCTGGCCATTGGACCATGTCGATCTTGGACTTGGACTCATGCCGCTCTGCCACGTACTGGTAGCTATCAGACAGTGTAGGTGGACTCGTGCTTTGCCCTCGTACGGACCGTTGCTGCCGCGTCACCGCTAATTCTCTTCCGATTATTTCAAAAACTTTAGAATAGAAGAAAACCGGGCATGCAGAGAGAGCAACTAACTAATGAGCGCTCCTTTCAACGATCATTTGGGGTGGGCTAAGAGCGTGTCACTTGGCGTGCTCTCAGCCGCCGCCACGTGTCGAGCTCTGGGTGCTCCCTCCTGATTTTGGTTTTTTTTATTTTTCCGCACGCGTTTTCGGCTTTTTAAATGGTTTTTTTTCCGGTTTTTGGTTTTTCACCGGTCTTCCTTAGCTTTTGGACCAAAAAAAAATCGTGAAAAAACGTTGTTTTTCTTTTTTTTTTCCTCCCGCGAGAGGCACGGTCTTGCTTTCGCGAGAGGCACGGCCATGCCTCTCGGAAACGGAAAAAAAACGCGTTTTCTGTTTTTTTTCTTCCGCGAGAGGCACGGTCTTGCTTTCGCGAGAGGCACGGCCGTGCCTCTCGGAAACGGAAAAAAAAACATGTTTTCTATTTTTCTTTTCTTCCGCGAGAGGCACGGTTTTGCTTCCGGGAGAGTCACAGCCATGCCTCTTTCGGAAAGAGAAAAAAACATGCTTCTGGTTCGGTTTTTTCGTTCGCTTTTTTTACCCATTTTTTTCGTAAAAAAAAAAAGTTCGTCAAAACTTATCAACATGGGATCTAGCTTTCAAGATCTCGACGCGAGGAATCCAACGGTGAAAACGGTTCGAGATTTGGACACACGGTTTAAGAGATAAAATGTTTTGAATAAACGAATCTACAAAAAAGGGAAAACTCCCGGGTTGTGAGCCGCTTGTCGCAACCTGAGGAGGTGGGAGTGATCTTTGAAATGAGTACTCCTTAATTAGTGATTTCGCCATGAATCTGATGTGGTCAGAAGGCGGAAATTTTAGATTCAAATTTGAACAATTTGGGTCACAAACAAAAAGACCAATTTCAGTGTAAATAGTGATAATGCGACAAAATATAAATTAGGTGCCAACAATGATAATGGTGCAAAAAGGACGAGGAGTTCAACGTTGAGAGTGATACTATTTTTCGCAAAAAAAAAGTGATGATGAAAGAAATCACAACCCAATTTTAAATTTGCTACTATTCACACCTAAAATTAACTCTATTTTTGTCAGATTTAAATTTATAAGGTGCTATACTCAAGATATCACGATAGTGGTTTTTTTTCTTCTCTTTTTGGGCAAAAAGAGGTAGTGGATTTTCAAGGCTCTCCCCGAACATATTTTGACAAGAAGAGGAAACAAGAGTGTAGGTGCATGTTGGTCAGCACCAACGATTGCACGGTGTTCAAAACATGAGGGAACAATAAGATGCTTTCATTTTTTTAAGGAGCTTTTTATTTTTTGAAATCTACTAGGTGTCGAGAAAATAAAACGGTAGAATTGGGTAACCACTTCTTGCCGGTTGTTCGGCTTGGCGGCCAGATGCACAAGTTTCTCTCTTTGCAGGTAAAGAGAGTTTTATTCCAAAACTATAGAGTTACATTTAGGCGTTGTTTGGATAGGGGATATATGCAAAATCCGTACTCTCTTTTTTTTTTGAATTGTTTGAATTGCTTACCACATGTGTCACAACAGTTGAATTGAACAAAACCTCGTTTGGCTACTATAACAAATCCACGTATATAGGAAACTGGGAACTGTACAACCCAGGAATTCAGGTTTACAGAAAAATGAGTATTATCCGTTTTTCCACAAACGCGATTGCCATATGCGTGATCTTAATGGTTTTTTTCCGCCCACTCGTTTCTCAACAATTCAACGAGAGAGAGATCCAGCCACCGAGAGAATAGGAACTTGCTTATCCAAACAAGGAAGGCTACATACCAGTTTTTACACTTTCCCAACACAAACGTAGCTTTCTATATACTGATTATTTGTAAAAAAAACGCAAGTAAAGCCGATTCGGCTAGAATCCAGCTAAAAACTTGTTTTCTACTCCCTCCGTCCCAAAATAAGTGACTCGACTTTGTACTAACTTTAGTATAAAGTTGAGTCACTTATTTTGAAACGGAAGGAGTACTATATACCCAGCGCCAGTGCTAATCCTCTCTATCCAAACAAGCACTTGAGAGGCAAGAATTCCGCGGTACATGGGGCCATCTGTGTAGCCACACCACTGCACAACAAGATAATCCAAACAAAAAACACCAGATAGCAGTTTAAGAAAAAAAAAGGGAAACCAGATACATTGGCACGCAGGGACATTCTCGTGCAGCTTCAACGTTACATGTTTCTAACAGAAAAACTTCAGCATAACGTGTCATTCTGTGTCGTGGAAAATTTTCCACTGCTCCGGTGACACGAGAAAGCACCTGCATGCGCGTGTCCGACTCCGCGCCACAGCTTCTGTCGACGGGTTCCCCTCACTCGCTCGTCTCACTCTATTTCGAGTAGAGTTGAAAGCCGGCACACGTATCGCGACGGAGGCGGCGGCGGCGGCGACGAGCGACTCGCGGTGGATGGATATGTATCTCCAGAACCACTTGCCATCGTGTTCGCTTTTTCCGTCCTCTGCAGAATCCGAAGGTTTGTTTGGTCAGGCAACGTGAGACGAGAGACAAGGACGGGCAAGGCATCCGACGTGCGATTCCGCGAAGAAACTTCCTGTCATGTCAGTTTCTCAACGTCAAGTGAGAGCCAGCGATGCACCCCTCCAGTCCTCCGTTTTTGTCAAACGCTGCGGCCAATCCATGACCTTTGATTGCGGGACACACACGCACGAAACCCCACCGCCCCCCCCCCCCCCTCCCTCCCTCCCCTGTCGCCCCCGTGCGGCGACGGGAGGGAACCCTAAATCCCGGCGCCGTCGGCCCCCCCTCCACTCCCCTTGCCGCCGCCAGGGGGCGCGCCCGGGCAAAGCCTGGGCGGTGCCGGCGGCGGCCGGGTCTCTCCGTCCTCTCACGTGGCGGGGCGGGCGCGGGCCGCCGCCCCCGGGCTGGAGCGTGGTGCGGGCGCCGGGCACCTCGGCAACGACGGGCAGGCGCAGCGCCGCGCGCGTCTGCCTCGCCGGCGCGACTGGTGGCGTGGGGACGGGCTGCTCCTTCGTGGTTGCGGCAGCGTCGGGCGGATCGCGCGGGATGGCCCCGGCCGGATCCGGATGGATCTGGCGTAGGCGGCCCATCCGGCGGCGAGGGCTGGGTCCGGCAGGAGCCGCGGGCGGCCGACGTTGCCGTGCTTAGGGGTGGCGATGCTGGTGGCGTGGTTGCGGTGGTAGCGGTTCGTGCGCTGCCTGGGGTGCGGTCGGGCCTCTGTCCCGGCTTGGGCGACGGCGTGTGGCGCGGGCGGACAGTCCGTGGGCCCTTCCTTGGCTGCGGTGACGGCGGTCCTTTCCCCTGTCTTTGTCGGACGGGCGGCCGTCGGTGGCCTCTCGCCGGTCTGTGCCAATGGCAGTGGTGAGGCAAAGCCGGGTGCTTCGGGTGGGAAGGCAGTAGAAGGGATGGGGGCTTCGAAGTGGTCGAGCCCCCGTCTTCGCCGGCAGGGGCTGCCGGTCGTGGTCGTGTGCCGCTCCTCCCTTCCCGCTTCCTCACCCCGGTGCTTGCGGGTCGCTGACTCGGCGTTGCCTGAGGCAGGATGGTCGTTGCTGTTTCCGGCGGTGGTTGGAATTTGTGTTGTTCAAAGCCTGCTCCTTTGATGTTCCCGGGGCTGTCTGGATGCAGGGCGGCGGCCTTGGCGGTGGGAGGCGTGTTGATCTTGGGCAGATTGCGCGGCTCGGGTGCGGGCGGGCAGACATGGTCGCTCGGGCGGCATGGATGCGGAGGGTTGACGGAGCTGGGATGCGTTGGAGGGATCGGTGCACCGGGGTACATCACCTGCCTAGTCCCTGTACTGGCCGACGGTGCCGGCGTCCGTGGACGTCGTTTCCTCCTTGCAGGCTCCGCCGTGGTGCTCCCACTCCCTTCGGGTTACTCTGGGTGAAAACTTGATCTGCGTGATCGGACGGTGACGGCTATGGTCGTGCCCTTCTTGGAGGCACCGTTTTGGAGTCCTCGCTCCGCCGTTGGCCATCTCACCTCTCCTAGGTAGTTCGCTCTTGGTGATCTCTGTCGGCTCAAGGCGGTGCTCCTTTGTTCATCCTTAGTGTGCTTTGTAGTCGTTGACGTGGTGTGTTGGTGCCCGGCATCCTTGTATCTCGTCTTGGGTGTGTGTTGTGTGCGGTGTTGGTTGGTGTGTGTTTGGATCGTTCTCTCGGATGTACTGCGATGTTGTTTTATATATAAAACGGAGGAAACCCTTTTTCGTCAATCCATGACCTTTTGTTCTAACATCCTAGTCGCAGACCCCTGCTAGCTACGAGCGATCGGACGTGCAGACATGCACCGGTGATTAATTTACACGCATCGTCACGCTGCACTCGCTGTTCTGTTTTCTAAGAGACCCCGGTACCAGTTCGTTCACGAGTCCTAACATCTGATCACGACTCAATACGTTGTTAATTGCAGGTCTAAATCAGTCGCCATTATGCAGTGAGTTCCTTAATGCAGAGGTCTAGCCATTTCTTTTTAATCTTTGATCCGCGCATACTAGATACTAGATGATTGTCACGGCGTACGTAATGGAGAGGATTATCGTAATTTGTGACAAGAGGGGGCAACACAGATTGACTAGTTTGCTCGATCAGCGCTACGGCTACGGCACCTGCTTTTAAGGCTAGTCATAGTGAGGAGTAATATGGCACTAGTCTATGTTAGTATCTTCATAGTGTTAAGTGTCATAAAATTACTCCTTGTAGACTTATGGTTGCATTTATTAGCTTGTAGACTTAATTTTTCTTGAAAAGCGCTATGTGATGTAATATGTTACTTCAAACACTTCTCTCCTTATTAACCAGCTGCCACATAAGTAAATTTATCTTGAGATGTATTATGTTACTAGCTAAATTACTCCCACTGTGACAAGCCTAAAAAGCTTCCATTTGGCGCTCGCTTCCAAACATCTGATCACGACCTAATATGTTGGTTAATAGCAAGCGTGTCTGAATCTTTCTCCACCCAAACTGCAAATAGGCAGGGGCACTTGGTCCCTCCGTTTTATTTTAGTTTTTTTCTTCCAATCACTAATAGAAAACAGACCTTTCGTCCGGAGCATTAGTCCCGGTCGGGTTTTGGACCGGGACTAATGTGACCACTAGTCCCGGTTCCAACGGCTAGGCTTTAGTCCCGGTTCATTTGTGATCTCTAGTCCCGGTTGGTGTTACCAACCGGGACTAAAGGGGTGGTTGCAGGCTGGCGTCAGGCTGGGGCCCCTGTGAGCCCCTTACCAACCGAGACTAAAGATATCACTATATATAGTGCTTCGTCCAGCTCGAGCCCAAGCTCTCCTTTCTCTGTTTAATTTCTCCTTTCTCTCCTCTGTTCTCTTCCCCTTGCTCGAGCTCATCCTCCATTTTTACCAAGATTTGTCAAGATTTGAGGCACCCCATCTATCCAAGTGTTCACAAAGGTTAGCAACTTTGTCCTTTCATCTCTCATTGCTAGATTAGCTCGTCCATTGCTCTATAAGTATAGTGATTTGTGGGCTTTAGTTTGGGAATAATTATGTGGGAGTTTATTTGATTTATATGCAATTTGAGCTCAAATTAACTTCTGAGTTTGCATATGTGTAGGTGTGGTTTACTTAGTGTCTTCCCGTCCCCGTCCTAACCACCGTCGATCACCCGCACCGTCCCGTCGCCGGCATCACCTTGGTGAGCCTCTTGTTCTTATCATTTTTATAAAAAAAATCTTATTTGTATGATTTATATAGTTACTTGTATAATTTTCTTACTTGTATGATTGTTTGTTATACATAGTGCCATGATTTTGATATCCGTCCCCGTCGGCCCTCGTTCGGTTTATGATTCGGATGTGGTATATTCTCTTTTATAACTATTTGTTGCATTTCGTGTTTATGACAATTATGCCCATCAAGTTGACATAGATAATTTTATCTAGAAGGTATGTGAACCGGAAATTGCAACCGACCCTCTTGTCGAGAAGTTAAATTTAGTTGGAAAAAAAACGAGTATTTAAAAGAAAAATTGAAAAGAATTAAAGAAGAGAAGATGAAATTGGAGTTGTATGTTGCCGATGTCGTCGATGATCACAAGATCAAGATGGATACAATGCGCTTAAAGATTAGAAAGATTAGAAAATATGCCGTTAATAAAGAGGCTTGGTATCATTATGCTGTTGGATCAATTATTACCTTAGTTGCGATTTTGATCGCATTTGTTGTTGCATTTAAATGCTTTAGCTAGATAGTTTTATGTTGTTTTATGAGAATAAGTGTGTATGAACTTTATGTATGAACTTGTATTAATTTGGTCTTTTTGATGTTGTGTAATGAAGATGAGTCGGCAATGGATGTACGATGACCGACGCTCTCTCCAGTTCATTAATGGCGTGCATAGTTTTCTGCGTGCGGTTGAGGCAAACAAGTGGAATGGTTTTATGTGTTGTCCATGTGGTGTCTGTAAGAATGATAGGAATTAATCTAACTCAAAAGTCATTCACGTCCACCTGTTTACGTCCGGTTTCATGTCCGGCTATAACTGTTGGACCAATCACGGAGAAAGAGGGGTTTTAATGGAAAAGAATGAAGAAGAAGAGGATGATGACAACTATCATGGATTCCCTGAATACGATGGTACTACAATGGGGAAGAGAATGAAGAAGAAGAAGCTGAAGAAGAGGCATTAGATGAGCCCGCTGATGATCTTGGTCGGGCCATTGCTGATGCAAAGAGAAACTGCGAAAGTGAAAAGGAGAAGTTAAAGTTGCGGCGCATGTTAGAGGATCACAAAAAATTGTTGTACCCAAATTACGAAGATGACAAGAAAAAGCTGGGTACCACACTGGAATTGCTGCAATGGAAGGCAGAGAATGGTGTATCTGACAAGGGATTTGAAAAGTTGCTGAAACTGATGAAGAAGACGCTTCCAAAGGATAACGAATTGCCCGACAGTACGTACGAAGCAAAGAAGGGTGTCTACCCTCTAGGATTAGAGGTGCAGAAGATACATGCATGCCCTAATGACTGCATCCTCTACCATGGTGAGGAGTACGAGAATTTGAATGCATGTCCGGTATGCGGTGCATTGCGCTATAAGATCAGCCGCGATGACCCTGGTGATGATGTTGAGGGCGAGCGCCCCAGGAAGAGGATTCCTGCCAAGGTGATGTGGTATGCTCCTATAATACCACGGTTGAAACGTTTGTTCCAAAATAAAGAGCATGCCAAGTTGTTGCGATGGCACAAAGAAGACCGTAAGAAAGACGGGAAGTTGAGAGTACCCGCTGATGGGTCGCAGTGAAGAAAAATCGAGATAAAGTGGCTGGAGTTTGCAGGTGACGCAAGAAACTTATTGTTTGGTATAAGTGCAGATGGCATTAATCCTTTTGGGGAGCAGAGCAGCAATTATAGCACCTGGCCTGTGACTCTATGTATTTATAACATTCCTCCTTGGTTGTGCATGAAGCGGAAGTTCATTATGATGCCAGTGCTCATCCAAGGCCCTAAGCAACCCGGCAACGACATTGATGTGTACCTAAGGCCATTAGTTGACGAACTTTTACAGCTGTGGGACATAAAAGGTGTACGTGTGTGGGATGAGCACAAACAGCAGGAATTTGACCTACGAGGGTTGCTGTTTGTAACCATCAATGATTGGCCTGCTCTTAGTAACCTTTCAGGACAGACAAACAAGGGATACCATGCATGCACAGACTGTTTAGATGAGATCGAAAGTATATATTTGGATAAATGTAAGAAGAATGTGTACTTGGGACATCGTCGATTTCTTCCAATCAAGCATCTCTTAAGAAAGAAAGGCAAGCATTTCAAAGGTGAGGCAGATCACCGTAAGAAGCCTGATCACCGTACTGGTGATCATATACTTGATATGGTCAAGGATTTAAAAGTAATCTTTGTAAAGGGTCCTCGCGGACAATCTGTTCCGAATGACGCTGACGGACACGCACCCATGTAGAAGAAGAAATCTATATTTTGGGACCTACCCTATTGGAAAGTCCTAGAGGTCCGCTCTGCAATCGACGTGATGCACGTGACGAAGAATCTTTGCGTGAACCTGCTAGGCTTCTTGGGCATGTATGGGAAGACAAAAGATACACCGAAGGCACGGGAGGACCAGCAACGTATGCACGAAAAAGACGGCTTGCATCCAAAGCAGTATCAAGGTCCTGCCAGCTACGCTCTTACCAAAGAAGAGAAGGAAATCTTCTTTGAATGCCTGCTCAGTATGAAGGTCCCGTCTGGCTTCTCGTCGAATATAAAGGGAATAATAAATATGGCAGAGAAAAAAATTCCAAAACCTAAAGTCTCATGACTGCCACGTGATTATGACGCAATTACTTCCGGTTGCATTGAGGGGCTTCTACCGGAAAATATTCGATTAGCCATTGTGAAGCTATGTGCATTGCTCAATGCAATTTCCCAGAAGATAATCGATCCAGAAATCCTACCAAGATTACAGAATGATTTGATGCAATGTCTTGTCAGTTTCGATTTGGTGTTCCCACCATCCTTCTTCAATATAATGACGCACGTCCTAGTTCACCTAGTCGAAGAGATTGCCATTCTGGGTCATGTATTTCTACACAATATGTTCCCCTTTGAGAGGTTCATGGGAGTCTTAAAGAAATATGTTCATAACCGTGCTAGGCCAGAAGGAAGCATCTCCAAGGGCCATGAAACAGAGGAGGTTATTCAGTTTTGTGTTGACTTTATTCCTGACCTTAAGCCGATTGGTGTTCCTGAATCGCGGCATGAGTGGAGACTGAGTGGAAAAGGCACGCTAGGAAAGGATTCAGTAATATGTAGGGACGGGCATTCTTGGGCCCAAGCACACTACACAGTTCTACAAAACTCCACCTTGGTGGCTCCGTATATCGAGGAACGCATGGATATTGTACGCTCCAAGAACCCGGAGCAGTCTGACCCCTGGATTAAACATACACACATGGCGACTTTCTGCGATTGGTTGCAAACACATCTCATGAATGACGACAATGTTGGAGATGAGATGTACTTGTTGGCCAAGTTACCATCTTCGACTATATTGATTTTCAAAGGGTACGAGATTAATGGGAATACATTTTACACGATCGCCCAAGATAAAAAGAGTACCAACCAAAACAGTGGTGTCCGTTTTGATGCAACAAACACCAATAGGGAAAAGGACACATATTATGGTTACATAGATGAGATATGGGAACTTGACTATGGACGTGAGTTTAAGGTCCCTTTGTTTCGGTGCAAATGGGTCAATCTAACAGGAGGCGGGGTAAAGGTAGACCCGCGGTACGGAATGACAACAGTGGATCTCAACAATCTTGGGTACACAGACGAACCATTCATCCTAGCCAATGATGTGGCGCAGGTTTTCTATGTGAAGGACATGTCTACCAAACCGAAAAAAAGGAAAGATAAGGAAGAGAATACATCATACGGTGAGCCAAAGCGCCACATAGTTCTTTCAAGGAAAAGAAACATCGTGGGAGTGGAGGACAAGACAGACATGTCAGAAGATTATGAAAAGTTTCATGAAATTCCTCCCTTCACAGTGAAGACTGACCCAAGCATCCTGTTAAATGATGAAGATTGTCCATGGTTACGGCGCAAAGGGACACACGCGAAGAAAAAGTTTTATACCCCAAGATTCCACTCTGGGATGTGATCGGCTTCACCGTCATCACTTTCTTCTCTAGTGAGTAGCCGAGATAGGCCAGTTTGTACACGAAGTGCATCCAGTTTTTGCCGTAACCCTCTCAACTTTTTAGCACATGCTATGTGGGTGAAATGATGACACCATGCCAAGTTTCAACCTTTTCAGAGTTCATTTGTAGTGCTTTTCAATTTCAGGGTCATTTAGCTCAAAAAAATCATTAAATGCATGAAAAATAGCAAATGAAGTTAGAAAGGGTTGAAATTTGAGGATGTGGCTTTGAATGGTGCATATTGAATGCACAAAAAGTCTGGAGTTGAAATAAGTTTAAAAAAATGAAATGCCTTTGTAAAAGATGAGTTTTCGTCCGAAACCTTGATACTTCGAAAGAGATGGTCGAGTTTGTACACGAAGTGCATCTGGTTTTGGCCGTAACCCTCCCAACTTTTTAGCACATGCTATGTGGGTGAAATGATGATACCATGCCAAGTTTCAACCTTTTCAGAGTTCATTTGTAGTGATTTTCAATTTCAGGGTCATTTAGCTCAAAAAAATCATTAAATGCATGAAAAATAGCAAATGAAGTTAGAAAGGGTTGAAATTTGAGGATGTGGCTTTGAATGGTGCATATTGAATGCACAAAAAGTCTGGAGTTGAAATAAGTTTTAAAAAATGAAATGCCTTTGTAACAGATGAGTTTTCGTCCGAAACCTTGATACTTCGAAAGAGATGGTCGAGTTTGTACACGAAGTGTATCCGGTTTTGGCCGTAACCCTCTCAACTTTTTAGCACATGATATGTGGGTGAAATGATGATACCATACCAAGTTTCAACCTTTTCAGAGTTCATTTGTAGTACTTTTCAATTTCAGGGTCATTTAGCTTAAAAAATCATTAAATGCATGAAAAATAACAAATGAAGTAAGTAAGGGTTGAAAATTAAAACTCCTCATGCTGACTAACAGAAACATAATATAATTTGGCAAAAGAATAACAAGAAAACATATAAACTAAAATATTTAAAACAAATGAAGGTATAAAACTAAAAGAGCTAAACAGAATCTGTTTTTGATTAAAACACCTATTTAAAATAACCTAAAAATTACCAAATTGAACATACTGATAAAACACACTAATATTAAACAGCAGGAAAAAGAATCACTCAAAAATCTATTTTTAAACTAAAGTTATTCACAAACGAGTGATTCACACAAATTTCATAGAATTCAAATTTAAACTATTCAAATTTGAAAACTACTGGCACTAACAGAAAGTTTATAATTTTTGTGACCTAAAGCAAAAAGATTCACACAAAAACTCTAAATATTTGGCTGTAAGTAGAAACAAAAGAAAAAAATAAAGCAAAAACAGAAAAAAAATGAAAAAAAAAACCTTTAGTCCCGGTTGGCACAACCAGCCGGGACTAAAGGTCCTCCCGCGCTTAATTTGGGCCCCGAAAACAGACCTTTAGTCCCGGCCCGTGGCTGTAACCGGGACTAAAGGCCAACCTTTTAGTCCCGGTTGCAGCCACGAACCGGGACTAAAGGTACTTTAGTCCCGGGGCGTGGATTCAACCGGGACTAAAGGTCGATCCTATATAACTGTCACTTAGCGTTTTCCACCGCCCAGGAGACAGATCGAACACCACACGCCGCCAGGTCACTCGTCTTCAACCTCCGACGCCGGAGATCGCCGATGCCGTCCCGCTCGCTCCGGCCCCTCCCCGAGCCCGCAGCCCGCTGCATCTTCCTCGACCACGGGAGCGAGCGAAGAGCCCCACAGCGCCCGCACCATCGTCTTCCTCCTCGCCAGTCGCCGCCACAGCCTCGACCTCGCCCTCGAGCACCGACGCGTCCACGACCTCCCTGAGCCCTCCCCGAGCTCGCGACGACCTCGCTGTGAGCCCCCCTTGTCTTCCCCCGCTCTCCCCTGGCCCGCGCACGGCCTCTAACTACCCCCCGTACACCCCGAGCTCGGCCGCCGCCATGGACAACCAATGATCGATGAGATTGAAAATGTCCTTGTATTTTTCAAGTCATGTTAATGTTAATTATTAGTGTGAGCAGATGGTTAATTTTGATAACGACATTGTGGATGACACATGAGATTTTGGGAGTATGTAATTTTTGTGTGTAGATGAATGTTAATTAGATGGATTTATTATGAATTTTTGTGTGTAGATGAATGTTAGATGGATATGTAGATGGATAGATGTTATATTGATGTATGTTAGAATGATGGATGAATAGAAATGTTAGATAGATGGATGTTAAATGGATGAATAGAAATGTTGTTCAAGTGTGGGTTCTCTATAAAAAGAATGGTTGGATCAATGATATAAAATGTTGTTCAAATTTGCTCATCTACTATAGTTGTAAAAGTTTATTAAATATGAGTAGCATAATAAAATGATAATTATTGCATAGCAATTTGTTTTCATAAGAATTTGTTCTCGACGTCGACGATGCCCGGCCCGCATCCTCGTCATCGACTCGGCGGCGACAACCTGCTTGAGAGGCGCCATGTCCGGGACTGGGCTCCGCCGGGCTGGCACTGGGAGGTGCTACCTTCCGGGGCGCGCAGCTTGGTGAGAAATCGGGCTCCCGTCGTCGACCCGGAGCTTCTTTGGTGGCGGTCGCGTGGGCCCCTATCGGTGCGGAGGCAGCCGGCCCCCGAGGAGGTGGTACGTCGCCATGTCAGGGAGGAGGACGAGCACGTCCGTCGCTACATGGTTGCGTTGGACGTCAGGTTCTCCAATACCTGGCAGGTTCTTCAGGGATCTCACCCGAGCTATGATCCTGTGATGGTTCTTTCTCTTTGGGTGTCCACCGCCCGCGCCTCAGGAACCGCGAGTCAACTGGATTATTCAATAATATTCGAGCTATATTAGTGATGTTATATGATAATATTCGAGATGTATTAGTGATAATATTCGATGATGCATTAACTGGATTATTCGAAATGTATTAGTTTTTGCTTATTGAATGCATTCTAATTTGAATACTAAATTGTTTTATCTTTCTTCTGGATTAGTTAAGCTATGGACTATAGCGGCAGAGACGACCATGATCAAGAGGATATCATGTTCGACATGATACGCTCCCAAAACCCAGAGATTGAACCAGATGACGGCTCACAATATCTGAACGAGTCCGGTGAGGGAATTGAGGAAGAACCAATAGACAAAGGGCACACAAACAATGATGTCGAAGGAAATGTTCTTCAATTAACAAAGTCCGGCGAGGTATATATATATATATATATATATATATATATATATATATATATATATATATATATATATATATATATATATATATATATATATATATATATATATATATATATATATATATAGGCAAAATACATCCTACTACCGGGTGTAGTTACTCTCATATCTCATATACTACTTTATCATTTTTAGTATGTTCATATACTATATCTAAGATACTCCAAAACGAGTTATGTGAAAAAATTGCATGTAAGCCAATGTTTTTATCATATTTGTGAAATACGTACATATTTGTACGTAAAAAGGAGTATGCTCAAAATATGGTACAAACTACCTATAAAATAGTATATATACTACCCAAACATTCTTACATACTACATACTACACGTACGTACTCTCCAATATAATAGATACTACGTATAACGTACGAAACCAAAGTGGGAGTAACTACACCCGGTAGTAAGGAAAATTTGTCCTATATATATAAGGCCTCTGGTGCTCATTACATGTATTAATTGATTTGTATATATATATATATATATATATATATATATATATATATATATTAACGAATCTTTCTTTTTTTAGCCCTCCGGATCGAGCAAATCTTCTACAAGGGTAGTACGAGGCCCGGCCAAAAAGTTGCCTGATTGCATAAAGTACAACATCGATGAAATTAAACAAGATGACGAACCGATTGCTCCTAAAAAGAATGCGGACAAATTTATACGTCAATGCGGAGTTATTGTTAAGGACCAAATCCCGATCACCGTTCAAGAATGGAATAAGCCAAAGGAAGATCGAGGAGTTAGTTTTGTCGACGAAAGAGCAAAAAATATGCTTTGGGATACGCTCATGTCACATTTCACCCTATCAGAGGGTTTCACAGATCTCCAACGGGAGAAAGTCAAGAAGTGTGCTCTTAAGAAGATAGCCACACAATTCCAGACTTGGAAGAAAAGATTATGGGCCAACTACGTCAACGTAGAAAAGAAGACTCCGGAATTCACTGGACCACTAGAGAAGGTAAAACATCACTGGGACTTATTTGTGGAGTTCAAGGAATCGAAAGCAGCTAAGGAACGGTCGAGGAAAAACAAGATAAATGCTGAGAAAAAAAAGTTTCACCATGTTCTGGGGCCAGGTGGCTACAAGACTGGGTTGCCTAAGTGGGATGAATCTGAGGAAAAGATGATTGCTCCAGGGGTCACTCCACAAACAGTGGGTTGACCCGATAGGTGCAGGACTTGGTTTTATGCGCATGGGGAAAAGTTGGACCCAAAGACAGGGGAGATTATTGAACAGGCAAGTCTTAAGGAAGCCTCAGACGCTTTACTTGAAGCAATAAAAGAGGCTCGAACGGGGGCGTTCCAGCCCGAGAGAGAGAACGACGAGCTTACACGCGCCCTCAAGAATCATGAACACCCGGGACGAACACGAGGCAAAGGCGTTGTTCCGTGGGTTGAGGGGTTTGCGGAGTGGAACGACACTTACAGAAGCCGTGCGAGAAAGAAGAAGCAGGATGCAGACCAGAAGAAGCAGGATGCAGACCTGCTTCAAAAGGTAGAATCAAAGAACACGGAGTTGGAACGCGCTTTCATGCGGCAGCAGGAGCAGATCGACACAATTAGCCAACAAAGGGCGTCTCAGCGGCAGGAGCAACCAGATCCAGCGTTGGATGGTACCATCCCATCTATGCCGAAAAGCAGCGTGGGTTCCACGGGGGTCCCGGCCGATGATGCACTGCTGGCTCGCTACCCCGTGGATGATATCCAAGAGACGACAACTTGTGAGCTACACATGAAAATGAAGAACATATCCATGAAGGTGGCGGACGGCTTTGCTTTACCGAATGCACCTGAAGCAACCATCCACGGCAATCCGATTCCACCTGGCTATGCTCGTGTCGGGGTGGATGAAGTTCTGTCGGGATATGACTCACTAGAGCTTGACTTTCCTGGAGGTCAAGGGGAGCAGACACTGGGAGAAGCCATACGTGGTCTCATTGTATGGAGAAAGGAATGCATCGTGTTTCCAAACTCGGTGCCAAGGCCACCGACTCCTCCTCCAAGTCCGTCGCGTCAGCCGACTCCAACCCACCTCGAGACGGAGCGCAGCGCAAGTCCGCCATATCGATCTCCGCCGCGTCAGCCGAATCCACCCCACCTCGAGACGGAGCCCAGCGCGAGTACGCGATATCGATCTCCGCCACATGAGCCGACTCCAAAGCGGAAGAGAGCACCAAAGAAGAAACCCGAGCCTCCTGCCAAAAAGAAGTTAGCTTACGAGATGACTGAGGAGGAAAACAAAGGGGTCGTGGATGCTCAAGTGAAGGCCCATTTTGCACCGAAACAGCCTCCGCCGCCGAAGGAGAAAATACCTGAGAAAGTCGTACAACACTTTGTGGATCTAGCTAAACCGGCTGTGGAGAAAAGGCGATCAGACTATGAACGCTCTATTAGCAAGTCATATTATCAACAAAAAAATCAGCAGTCGAGCCTTACAGGTAGTAATAAAAGCGGAAAAACTGTTCCCTAGCTCGGAGAACAGGCAGTGCAATCGATCCCCCTGCTCAAGGTGAGTACCGATAAGGCGGTAACCGACGCTGATAGAGAGATGGCTAGAGAGATGGGTATCACTGTTGAACAACTCCTAGGCATCGAGGAAGTCCCCACGATGGATCCGAAGGAACTAGCATGGAAATATGTCCCCGGGAACCCTCTGGTCAGGCCTGACGAGGTGGAGCTTCTATCAACGCAAATGCGCAGATTGCATGACTGGTACCCGAGAGAAATAAAGGCCGGGCGAGAGAGCCTCATGGTGAAAGTCAAGCCAGAGCATTACTTCCATGGAAAAGATGTGTGGATTGAATTTCCAAAAAAAATTCAGTTATTCAATCAAGACGCACTCGACAAATCTCTCGTCAGTTGCTATTGTCTGTAAGTGATTTCTTTCTGTAATTTAAGTCTCTAGCTCAGCTCGTTCATTGCCTGTAATTATCCTCACTATATTCTTTTGTGTGGTATTATATATGCAGAATGAAGATTTTTGAATTGAAAAGAGATAGAGTCTATGGCATTGGGTTCATTGACCCAAATACCGTTAATGAAAATGTGTTAAATAACCACAAACAAGACACAGAGAATAGCTTGCTAATGTTTTTGAAGAAACTAAATACCAGACCAGAAATACTTTTTCCTTACAACTTCAGGTGAGTGTTACTGTCTTGTACTACAAATTCTATTTTTGCTTACTCGATGTTAAGTGTAGTTGATGAGTTATGCATGCCCGCTTATACAAACGTGTGCGCAGATTCCACTGGATCCTGCTAATCATTAGAGTTGATGAGGGAACTGTTGAAGTACTGGACTCACTAGGTAAAGACCCTGAAGAATACAGGAGCCTGTTTTTGATGCTCGACAGGTAATTTCAATCATTATCGCACTATGTCGGCCTCTTTAGTTCATTTCCTGATATCAAGTAATTAATAACTCCTTTATTCATTTTCTTTGCCGGGCAGGGTTTGGAAAAAGTTCATCAAAGAGGTTGTCGGTGAATGGGAACCACAGCTGAAATGGCGACGGTCCAAGGTAATTAAGTAGTACTAGCTACGTCCGCGCATCTCTTTAATTCTAGTTTCAATACCATTATCATGCTTGATTATTATCTGATTGAATTCTATTCTCGTAAAGTGTATGAGGCAGGAAAAGGGGACTAATTTATGTGCATACTACGTTTACGAGAACATTTGCTTTATTACCGAAAGGAGCAGAGATGCAAGACATCTTTGGGTACGTAAACACTATTCACATTTTTTTTTATCATGATCTAATATATATACACACAACTAATATATTCATATTGATCTTCTTCTTTAAAGATGATAGAGATGCGGGATAGACTCCTACCAAAGGACCGCATACGAGCACTTCAAAAGGAAATGGCAGGATTTTTGCTTCAGCAGGTCATATCTCCCGACGGAGAATAACATTTCACCTAATGCCTGCATGTAATGATCTGCAAATTGTAGGAGAATTTGTATATACCAAATTGTATATATATATGTGTATGCATGGTCGTACGAGAAATTCTATGATATATGATTGGTTCTACGAGAAATTCTATTATATATGCATAACGTGTACAGTATGTAGTAGCGTAAAATATATTTGAAATGAAAAAGAATTAAATGGAAAACACAAAATGAAAAGAAAAAATAAACAATAAACCCTAAACCCCTAAACCTTTAGTCCCGGTTGGTGTCACCAACCGGGACTAAAGTGGCAGGTCCGCAGCCCCCGGCGCGCGCTGCCGGCCACGTGGCAGGGATTTAGTCCCGGGTCGTGGCCAACCGGGACTAAATGGTGGGGGCCTTTAGTCCCGATTTATTAGTCCTGCTTGGTGAACCGGGACTAAAGGCCCTTCCCAACCGGGACTAAAGGCCGTTTTTCCACTAGTGAATGGAAGCGATGTTCATCTTCTTTGTCACCACAAAGCGCAGACCTAATCCGAAGTGTGAGAATTATACTGTGGTTAAATCAAGATTGGCCCAAGTCGTGCCAGTGGTAGCTAGCCATGATGCACCCGTGCGGAGTAGTTCAGATTTCGTCAACCGTCGATGCTGCATCTACACTAAAATTAGCCTCCACCACTACAACACGGTTAAGAAATGAAGACATTTTCTAGAAGGCGTAAAAAAGTGCCTTAGATTACCTCTCTTAAAGCGTTCTGGACAAAATGCCTTCAAAGGTCCGTTGTTAGCAGGCATTTATGAAAGACGCCTCAAAAGATGCTCAATTAACGGCATTTCTTAAAAAAATGCCGTAATATGTAGTAGCATAAGGGGTGTTTCGCAAAACACCCCTGCAGATTTATATGCATTTTTAGAAAAACGCCGGAATAAACCAAAGCATGGGGGGTTTTGAAACTTGCCAGCACCTGCTTTGAAGGCGTACCGGAGGAAAACGCCTCGAAATCTTGGTTAGATTTACAAATCAGTCCCTATTGGATGAAATATGTATGTAAACAGCCTTACACTTGTGCAGCCCATCTGCCTAGATATACTGTCTACTCCCTCCGTTTCATAATGTAAGTGTCAAAAAACATCTTACATTATGGGACGGAGAAAGTAACATATAAAACTACTGCTTCCGTATAACAAACAAGCAGAGTAGTGGATTGGTTGGCAATTGCCTCAGAAGAAACCTGAGCTCGCTAGCTCGAGTGTGTCAGCCATTGGACGCTTGGAAACAACCTAGTTAATTATTTAGTCCCATGCTGCCTACCGAGCTAAAAATTAGCCGCTTTAAAAGAACAGCCGCGTATTGTCTCGTAAGAATTCTATAACCTAGTCGGAAGTGACGCATGATTCAGTTTGGTATAATCATGGTGGACTGTACAATAATATATGGCATGCAAGTTACACAAAGCATACCGTCAAATTCATACGTGAAAGGAGCTTCCAATGATATAATTTTCACATTATACATCTCATATATTTTTAAATCTTGTCAATAGTCAAAGGCAATCTCGAAAAACGCATTAAGCCCTATATATATATATATGGATGGGGGAGTACCATATTTGTACCTGCTTGCGTGACGGATGGACATAGGCCCCACATTTTGTACATTAATTGATTGACGAGTGGAGTTAATTGCATGAAACTATCACATTTACGGTTAGGTTTACAAAAAAATAACTAGTCTCTCTCTTTTTTTTTTTGGAAAAATCACCATATTGAGTAATTTTCTTTACATAAAACACTGATGGGGGATTTGACCCGTTTAATCACTT
This sequence comes from Elymus sibiricus, assembly GCA_039707655.1. Lineage (NCBI taxonomy): Eukaryota > Viridiplantae > Streptophyta > Magnoliopsida > Poales > Poaceae > Elymus > Elymus sibiricus. Next base: position 472,036,424 of record CM077666.1, read on the forward strand.
TTCTGACAGGTGGGGGGCGAAACTTGATGACGTGGGGCGTACAGCGTTAGTCTTCGGCTGGTCAAAACGACCGCCCACAGTCGATGAGAGAGACATGCAGAGGAGGACGAGGGGAAAAGGCGCCGGAGACGGGCGGGGTCGCCGGCGGCGGCGGCCGAGGCGCGTGGAGGTTGGGGAAGGTGAAGGAGGCGGCACCAGCGGCAGCTGTGTGGCTGAGGTGGAAGGGGCAGCACCAGCAGCGCCTTGACGGGACTGGAGAGATGCGGCGAGGAGGCGGCCAGAGGCTCCCACGACACGCGAGCGGAGTTGGAGGCAGACGACCATGGTTGCTCGTCGGCAGTCTGGACATGGCACGCAGGAGGAGCCGCAGGAGAAGAAGAGAGGAGGGTCGGGTAGAGATGGAGCAGGGGAAGGGAAGGACGCGGCGGCGGACGGGCGCGATGATGGGCACGTTGCACGGCAGCAGCTGCTCGCCACCGGGCCATAGCGAAGCTCCGAGAGGTATGGCAATGTGCACGTTCCCCTTCCAGTGGCCTATGGACCACGCGGCAGCAACGCCGTCCGCCCTCGACGGCAGCTTATTGCCGTCTCAGCTCCGGCCTCCGCCCGCGGCGGTGCCCGACTATGGTGAAGCGTACTATGCGGCAACGGACATGCAAGCCTCTTGTATGCCCGAGCTGGCATCGTCATTCCCATCACGGGATGCAGTCGCCGTTGATCTGGCCATGCGGCACGCGAAGGCGGAGGTCGCCGGCATCCGCTTGGTCCACCTCCTCATGAGCTGTGCAGGCGCCGTCGAGGCGGGTGACCACACGCTCACGGCCGCGCACCTACTGACGCGAACGACTCGCTCGCGGCCGTCTCAACCGCCACCGGAATTGGTCGCTTCACCGTTCACTTCACCGATGCGTTCTCAACGCGACGACTGTTCCGCCCAAGTTATGTGAGCTCGCCATGAGGCTGGTGGAGGAGCGCGACAAGCCGGGCGGGCAGTGAGCCGGCGGCAAGTTCCTGGTCGTCAACTCATGGCCGGCTCATGCGCACAAGCTATTCGTGAAAATGTCAAGGATGGTTAAAAGGGACTCTAACGCCGTCCGCCTTGGCCGTTATGCCAAGCCAGCGTTTTTTGGCCCCACCTGGCAGGAAAGTGCTTAAACGGGCCAAATCGGCCGATCATTGTTTTCTGCAAATGAATTACGCAATACACGGTGGCTTTTGCAAAAAATTAGGGACCAGATAGTTTTCTATAACAGTCTTGCTAAATCTCAGTCGACTGAGACTTGGTTATGTCTTAGTCAATGTTATACTGTATTTGTAAGATCTTACATTGAGGTTCGTGCAATTCTTTTGAACAATTTTTCCTTTTTTCTTTCTTAAGTGTTATGCCACTTGACCGAGACTTGGTTAAGTCTTAGTCGACTGAGACCTAACCACATCCTTTCCGCAAACCTAACCGCAAATGTGCACTTTTTCCTCCTCCTCAAGAAAAGTCTTCTTCATCCTCCCACCGGCGCCGCCGCCGGTCCACCCCGCCTCTGATGGCCTTTGGGCCATGGAGGTGCGGAGGATCTTGGCCCCCCACCGGCGGGAGGGACCCCAACGTCGTTTTTATTAGGTTCAATGTCTTGGTTGCTGCTGTGTGGCGGTGGCGATGTCCCTCAATAAGAATAATGTCTTCCTCGTCGTCCTATCCCCGTCCCTATGGTGCGTCTAGCATCGTCGGAGGGCGTGTGGAGGTGTGTTATCATCGGATCTCGCAAGATTCGGTCGATGTTGGTCTTCGGTGGATCTATTTGGATCCAGTTTTCGTTCGTCTTCGTTCGTGTGGTTACAGATTTGATCTTTTCGATCTACGACTCTCTTCATCGACGATGCTTGCTGCTCTGCACTAGCACAAAACAGGGCATTGGTCCAGGCCAGATCAGAGCAACAGTCCCGGTTCTGTTACGAACCGGGACTAATGCGTGCATCAGTCCCGGTTCGAGCGGCCAGGACGCCGGCCGGGCCTCGGCAGGCACCAGTCCCGGTTCGGCTGGGACCTTTAGTCCCGGTTCCAGCCACCAACCGGGACTAAAGGGCCTCGCTCCTGGCGCAACCCCTTTAGTCCCGGTTGGTGTCTGGAACCGGGACTAAAGGTCAGTCTTCAGTCTCGGTTCTAGCCACGAACCGGGACTAAAGAGATGCCTATATATATGCTCTGCCCTGCCCGCTCACTTCTCTGTTTTTTGGCCGGCCGGTGTGGGAGGTGTGTGCTGCTCTGCTCTCACCTCCTATGCACATGAGGTGTTCGATGAAATGCCCGAGTCACACTTAAGCTTTCTCCTCTCCAAGCTCGACCTCCCAGCTCCATTTTTCCCAAGATTTGTCTAGGTTTGGCGGTGCACCAACTACACAAGTGTTCTAAAAGGTTAGCAACTTCATCGTTTCATCTCTCACTGCTAGTTTAGCTCATTTCAAATGCTGTAGAAGCAGAGTGGTTTGTGGGTTTTAGTGAAGGAGTGTATGTGGGAGTTCTTTTGATTTAGATGCACAATTTGAGCTGAAATTAACTTCTTAGAGTCTGCACATGTGTAGGGTGCCGTCCCCGTCCCCGTCCTCACCGCCGTCGATCGCCCGCGCCGATCTCGTCGCCGGCACCACCGTGGTGAGCCTCTTGTTCTTATCTTCTTTTTAAAAGAAAAAAATTCTTACTTGTATGATTTAGATAGATACTTGTATAATTTTCTTACTTTTATTATTGTTTGTTATTATATAGTGCCATGACTTTGGTATCCGCCCCCGTCGGCCCTCGTCCTGTCTATGATTCGGATGTGGTATATTATCTTTTATTATGATTTGTTTCATTTAGTGTTTATGACAATTATGCCGACCAACGTGACATAGATGTTTTTATCTAGGAGGTATGTGAACCGGAAATTCCAACCGACCCTCTTGTCGAGAGGTTAAATTTAGTTGAAAAAGAAAACAATTACTTGAAGAAAAAATTGAAAAGAATTGTGTAGGAGAAGATGGAATTGGAGTTGCATGTTGCCGATGTCGTCGATGATCACAAGATCAAGATGGATGCAATGCGCTTGAAGATTAGAAAGATTAGAAAATATGCCATTCATAATGAGGCTTGGTATCATTATGCCGTTGGATCAATTGTTACCTTAGTTGCGATTATGATCGTATTTGTTGTTGTTTTTCATAGTTTCAATGTATGTTTTAATTAGATGCTGTAGAGAGCTATATGTTGTTCTATGAGAACTATATATGTATGAACTTTATGTATTTATTTTTTCAGTAATAACATTTGATCACTACTGTACTTTGGTTTTAATGTGATGATGAACTTGTATTAATTTAGTCACTTCTCTATTCATGATGTTCTGTAATGGTTTTTGATACACTTAATTATATAATGCATGCAGATGAACCGGCAATGGATGTACGGTGACCGACGCACCTCCGAGTATCTTGAGGGTCTGCATAAATTTCTCGAAGTGGCTGAGGCAAACAAGCAGAATGGTTTTATGTATTGTCCATGCCTTGTCTGTGAAAATACGAAGGATTACTCTAACTTGAAAACCCTTCACGTCCACCTGCTTGAGAAGGGTTTCATGCCACACTATAATGTTTGGACCAATCACGGAGAAAGAGGGGTTATGATGGAAGACAACGAAGAAGAAGAGGATGATGACAACTATCCCCCTGAATACGGTGATACTGCAACGGGGGAAGCTGAAGATCAAGAGGAACCAGATGATGTGCCCGATGATGATCTTCGCCGGGTCATTGTTGATGCAAAGAGACAATGCCAAAGTGAAAGGGAGAAGTTGAAGTTCGATCGCATGTTAGAGGATCACAAAAAAGGGTTGTACCCAAATTGCGAAGATGACAACACAAAGCTCGGTACCACACTGGAATTGCTGCAATGGAAGGCAGACAATGGTGTATCTGACAACGGATTTGGGAAGCTACTGAAAATAATGAAGAAGAAGCTTCCAAAGGATAACGAATTGCCCGGCAGTTCGTACGAAGCAAAGAAGGTTCTATGCCCTCTAGGATTGGAGGTGCAGAAGATACATGCATGCCCTAATGACTGCATCCTCTACCGCGGTGAGTACGAGGATTTGAACGCATGCCCGGTATGCGGTGCATTACGGTATAAGATCAGACGAGATGACCCTGGTGATGTTGAGGGCGAGCGCCCCAGGAAGAGGGTTCCTGCCAAGGTGATGTGGTATGCTCCTATAATACCACGGCTGAAACGTCTGTTCAGAAACAAAGAGCATGCCAAGTTGATGCGATGGCACAAAGAAGACCGTAAGAAAGACGGGAAGTTGAGAGCACCGGCTGACGGGTCGCAGTGGAGAAAAATCGAGAGAAGGTGAGGGGACTTTGCAGGTGACGCAAGGAACGTATGGTTTGGTTTAAGTGCATATGGCATTAATCCTTTTGGGGAGCAGAGCAGCAATCATAGCACCTGGCCCGTGACTCTATGTATCTATAACCTTCCTCCTTGGTTGTGCATGAAGCGGAAGTTCATTATGATGCCAGTGCTCATCCAAGGCCCTAAGCAACCCGGCAACGACATTGATGTGTACCTAAGGCCATTAGTTGAAGAACTTTTACAGCTGTGGAATGGAGAAGGTGTACGTGTGTGGGATGAGCACAAACAGGAGGAATTTGACCTACATGCGTTGCTGTTTGTAACCATCAATGATTGGCCTGCTCTTAGTAACCTTTCAGGACAGACAAACAAGGGATACCACGCATGCACGAACTGTTTAGATGATACCGAAAGTATATATTTGGACAAATGCAGGAAGAATGTGTACCTGGGACATCGTCGATTTCTTTCGACCAACCATCTCTTAAGAAAGAAAGGCAAGCATTTCAAAGGTGAGGCAGATCACCGGAAGAAGCCCGCCCTCCATACTGGTGATGCCATACTTGATATGGTCAAGGATTTACAAGTAATCTATGAAAAGGGTCCTGGCGGACAATCTGTTCCGAATGACGCTGAGGGACGCGCACCCATGTGGAAGAAGAAATCTATATTTTGGGACCTACCCTATTGGAAAGACCTAGTGGTCCGGTCTGCAATCGACGTGATGCACGTGACGAAGAATCTTTGCGTGAACCTGCTAGGCTTCTTGGGCGTGTATGGGAAGACAAAAGATACACCGGAGGCACGGGAGGACCAGCAACGTGTGCACGAAAAAGACGGCATGCATCCAAAGCAGTATGAAGGTCCTGCCAGCTACGCTCTTACCAAAGAAGAGAAGGAAATCTTCTTTGAATGCCTGCTCAGTATGAAGGTCCCGTCTGGCTTCTCGTCGAATATAAAGGGAATAATAAATATGGCAGAGAAAAAGTTCCAGAACCTAAAGTCTCATGACTGCCACGTGATTATGACGCAACTGCTTTCGGTTGCATTGAGGGGGCTTCTACCGGAAAACGTTCGATTAGCCATTATGAAGCTATGTGCATTCCTCAATGCTATCTCTCAGAAGGTAATCGATCCAGATACCCTACCAAGGTTAAAGAATGATTTGGTGCAATGTCTTGTCAGTTTCGAGCTGGTGTTCCCACCATCCTTCTTCAATATCATGACGCACGTCCTAGTTCATCTAGTCGACGAGATTGCCATTCTGGGTCCTGTATTTCTACATAATATGTTCCCCTTTGAGAGGTTCATGGGAGTCTTAAAGAAATATGTTCGTAACCGTGCTAGGCCAGAAGGAAGCATCTCCATGGGCCATCAAACAGAGGAGGTCATTGGGTTTTGTGTTGACTTTATTCCTGACCTTAAGCCGATTGGTCTCCCTCAATCGCGGTATGAGGGAAGACTGACTGGAAAAGGCACGCTAGGAGCGGATGCAATAATATGTAGGGATGGGCATTCTTGGGCTCAAGCACACTACACAGTTCTACAGAATTCTACCTTGGTGACCCCGTATGTCAATGAACACAAGAATTTTCTGCGCTCCAAACACCCGGAGCAGTCTGACGAGCATCAGGACTTTCGGCAGTTGGTTGCAAACACATCTCATGGGTAACAACATTGTTGGAGATGAGCTGTACTCGTTGGCCAGGGGGCCATCTTCGACTGTATTGACTTACCAAGGTTACGAGATAAATGGGAATACATTTTACACGATCGCCCAAGATCAAAAGAGCACCAACCAAAACAGTGGTGTCCGCTTTGATGCAGCAACCAATAGGGGAAAGGACACATATTATGGTTACATAGTGGACATATGGGAACTTAACTATGGACATGATTTTAAGGTCCCTTTGTTTCGGTGCAAATGGGTCAATCTGTCAGGAGGCGGGGTACAGGTAGACCCGCAGTACGGAATGACAACAGTGGATCTCAACAATCTTGGGTACATAGACGAACCATTCGTCCTAGCCAATGATGTGGCGCAGGTTTTCTATGTGAAGGACATGTCTACCAAACCGAGAAAAAGAAAAGATAAGGAAGCGAATACATCATACGATGAGCCAAAGCGCCACATAGTTCTTTCAGGGAAAAGAGACATCGTGGGAGTGGAGGGCAAGACAGACATGTCTGAAGATTATGAAAAGTTTCATGAAATTCCTCCCTTCAAAGTGAAGGCTGACCCAAGCACCGTGTTAAACGATGAAGATTATCCATGGTTACGTCGCAATAAGCAAGGGACACACGCGAAGAAAAAGTGAAGACTTTCTCTCCACAACTATTCTGATGATGACTTTGATCTACAATATCACTGCAGTTACATGTCAAGAAATGAAATGCCTTTTGTAACATATGAGTTTTCGTCCGAAACCGTGATACTTCGAAAGAGATTGTCCATTTTGTACACGAAGTGCATCCAGTTTTTGCCTTAACCCTCTCAACTTTTTAGCACATGCTATGTGGGTGAAATGATGATACCATGCCAACTTTCAACCTTTTCAGAGTTCATTTGTACTGCTTTTCAATTTCAGGGTCATTTAGCTCAAAAAAAATCAGTAAATACATGAAAAATAGCAAATGAAGTCAGAAAGGGTTGAAAATTGATGATGTGGCTTTTAATGGTGCATGTTGAACGCACAAAAAGTCTGGAGTTGAAATAAGTTTAAAAAAATGAAATGCCTTTGTAACATATGAGTTTTCGTCCGAAACCCTGATGCTTCGAAAGAGATTGTTCATTTTGTACACGAAGTGCATCCTGTTTTTGCCGTAACCCTCTCAACTTTAGCACATGCTATATGGGTGAAATGATGATACCATGCCAACTTTCAACCTTTTCAGAGTTCATTTGTAGTGCTTTTTTCAGGGTCATTTAGCTCAAAAAAAAAAGATTAAATGCATGAAAAATAGCAAATGAAGTCAGAAAGGGTTGAAAATTGATGATGTAGCTTTCAATGGTGCATATTGAACGGACAAAAAGTCTGGAGTTCAAATAAGTTTAAAAAATATGAAATGCCTTCGTAACACATGAGTTTTCGTCCGAAACCCTGATACTTCGAAAGAGATTGTCCAGTTTGTACACGAAGTGCGTCCAGTTTTTCCCGTAACCCTCTCAACTTTTTAGCACATGCTATGTGGGTGAAATTATGATACCATGCCAAGTATTTTTTGTTCAAAACTTTAATAGCAAAAAGAATTTTCATAAAGTATTTTTTGTTAGAAACTTTAATAGCAAACTAAAATAACAAAATCTGTTTTTGATTAAAACACCCATTTAAAATAACCTAAAAATTATCAAATTGAATATAATAATAAAACACACTAATATTAAACAGCAGGAATCAAAAATCTATTTTTAAAGTAAAGTTATTCACAAACTAGTGATTCACACAAATTTCAAAGAATTCAAATTTAAACTATTCAAATTTGAAAACTACTGGCACTAACAGAAAGTTTATAATTTTTGTGACCTAAAGCAAAAAGAATCACTCAAAAACTCTAAGTATTTAGCTGTAAGTAGAAACAAAAGAAAATAAATAAAGCAAAAAAAAAATACTGGAAAAGACCTTTAGTCCCGGTTGCTACCACAAACCGGGACTAAAAAGTAAAAATATTTAAAAAAATGCCGCCTACTGGGCCACACGGCCTGCATACGACTAGAAACCCAATCCGCTAGTTGGGCCAGGATGCAGGCCCGCAGCAGGCCCAGAAGGCCCACAGGCAGAGAGAGTGCACTTAGGCCCGTAGGCCTGAATAAGAGAGGAGCTCGAGAGGGTTGGCGCAGCCGCGCTTATAAACCACTCTCGATGCCTCTTAGCTAGCGAGGTGGGACTAAACATCCACCCGCCCGACGCCGTGCCAGCCGCAGCCCTTTAGTCTCGGTTGGTGGCACCAACCGGGACTAAAGGCCCCCCTTTAGTCCCGGTCCGAGCCACCAACCGGGACTAAAGGGCTCTGCTTCTCGCCCTTTGCGCTGCTGAAAATGATGTTTAGTCCCGGTTGGTGGCTGCAACCGGGACTAAAGGGGGGCCTTTAGTCCCGGTTGGAGCCACCAACCGGGACTAAAGGTCTTTGTATATAACCGCGCACTTAGAAAATTTTCAAACACAATTCACTTCGATCCTCCTCTCCCCCGACGGCGCCGACGACCACCTCGATGCCGCCAGGCTGCCGGACCTCTCCGTCGACGCCCTGCCCTGCCCCGACGCCGCCGCGCCCCTGCCCTGCCCCCGACGCCGCCGCGCCCCTGCCCTTCCCCGACGCCGCCGCGCCCCTACCCTGCCCCCGACGCCGCCGCTCCACAGCTAGCCGGCTGGCCAGGTACTCCCTCCTCCCTTCCACCCCTCTCCTCCCTCCTTCCTCCTTGTATGTATAAAGTTGCCCCTGTTCAGAGAGTTGCAAGATTTCATAGAGTTTGTTGAAATGTGTTTGCCATGTCCACAAGGTGTTTGTTGAAATGCTAGGGCTAGCTAGGGAACTTTGTTGTATGTGAAACTTGGCAGGATGATGTCTCCTTGGATGTTAGAGATGATGGTCAAGTTGGTTTGATAAAAGGAAAAACTTGTTAGTACAAGTTTTATTAGAATTTAGTTCTGGACAGAAACTACAGGGAATTTTTTGGTGGACTTGCAAGATGAAATTGGGGCTGCCCTTCTGGACTTAAGGGTTTAGTTGGAAGGACTATAAGATGCAAAAAATTCAGAATTATTTGAGCAAGGAAAAATAGGGTTGTAGTTCAATGCCAAGATTGGACCAAAATTGAAAAATGGAAGTTGTGCTCAAAATTTTCAAATGACCAAAGTGGCTTTTTGCATAAAAATGATCTATAGGCATCAGAGGACTTCTCAAAAAATTTGTGGCATTTGAAAAGAATTATTTGAAATAGTTCTAGTGCAACAGGGTCATTCTAGAGTTTGAAAATACTAATAAAATAATTTTTTTGAGGCCAAATCATTATGAAAATAATCACTACTGATGTTTATAATATAATTAAAAGGATTGGGAGAAAATTTTAAAACCTACATTAAAAGGATTGGTGACAAATATACTTGGTCAATATTTTGTCTTTAGAGTTGATTTAGAGTTCATTTTGATGTTCATTGTGATGTATGAAAACTTGGTCAATATTTTGTCTTTAGAGTTCATTTTGATGTATGAAAACTTGGTCAATATTTTGTATTGTGGATGCCATGCCATGCTATTTTTCTCTAAGTTTGAAACTTGCTTTCAAATTGGTATCTAGCTAGCTACAATTTTTTTATCAGGTTGTGGTGTTACATTCATGTCATGCCATTTGTTGCCATGCTAATTTTCACTCTCGGTGGAATTACAGGTTGTGGTGTTGCATCTCCGTGGAGTTGGTCACTTATCGTCCCTCCGCTGTTCAACAAAAGGTGTCCATTTGTTGTACATATGTTGAGTTTTGTTCATAGGATGATGGTTGGTTCATTTGTTGAGTTGTGTATTCATCTTGTGTATAAATCTTGTATTCATCTTGTGTATAAAGCTTGTATTCATCTTGTCGTTAAAACATGAGAGAGGGGGTCGTTAAAACATAACCTCGATAACTTTCATTTTCTCTCGAATGTGAAGCAAGTCTTTTTTTGCCATGTCAAGTGTTGTATTTGCAGAAACTATGGACAGAGACTTAGAAAAATAAGAGTTGTTGGGGGATATAATCCGCGACGGAGGTGATATCACCTTGTCGTTTCTCAACGACACCGATGGTCAGGAAAGAGAGGATGACGGCTCCGGTGATCCAATGGAGGAGGAAGGAGATCATGACGGCTCCGGTGACCGAATGGAGGAGGAAGGAGATCATGACGGCTCCGGTGACCGAACGGAGGAGGGAGCCTTAACTGTTGCAAAGTCCGACGAGGTATATATACATATATTAATTAAGCCTCTGCTGATTTGATGCATTAATTGTTTTGTATGTACATATATTAACGCTTCTTTCTTCTTTTAATTAGCCCTCCGGATCGAGCCAAACTTCCGTAAGGAGACGAGGCCCGAAGAAAAGGTTGCGGCAGGATGAAAGGTTCACGATCGAAGAAGTCGGTCGAGATGGCCAACCGATTGCTCCCAAGCGGAGCAGGGACACATTTATACATCAATGCGGAGTGGTTGTTAGGGACATCGTCCCGATCAGCATCCAAGAATGGAATAAGAAGAAGGACCCTGAAGTTTCTTATGTCCAGGATAGACAGAAAGATGATCTTTGGACCTTGCTGATGACAAATTTCAGCCTACCACCAGAGGCGGATCCGAATAAGGTCAAGGCGTTTGCTCTTAAGAAGATGGCAGAACTATTCAAGAACTGGAACAAAGATTTGAACAAAAAGTTTGTCGAGAAAGACAAGACTCCAGAATTCATCGGTGCATATGAGAAGATAAAAGATCACTGGCCCGCATTTGTGGCCTACAAGAAATCGGACAAGGGCAAGCAAAGGTCACCGACAAATAAGCTAAATGCTGCAAAGAAGAAGTATCACCATATTACGGGGTCAGGTGGCTACAGCAAAGCCCGGCCTACGTGGGACAAAGCTGAGCAAGACCTGCTTGCTAAAGGGGTCCAACCAGCGACATTGCACTGGCCAGATCGGTCAAGGACTTGGTTCTTCGGGGTTGGGGGAACTTTGGACCTAGACACAGGGGAGTGTGTTTGGACGAAAGCTCAACTTTCAATACCCGTCAAGAAGCTTGATGAAGCAATCCAGGCAGCGCAGGAAGGGAGGTTACATCCCGACAGAGAGAATTTCGAGCTGACACAGGCCCTTGGGAATCCTGAACACCCTGGACGAACACGAGGCACATCAGGCTCCGTTCCGTGGGTGTATGGGTTTCCTGACAGCGCTGGTTATAGAAGCCGAGAGAGAAAGAAGAAAGCGGAAGCAAGCGAAATGCAGAAGATCAATGCAAGATTAGCGAAACTAGAGGAACTTGAGAGCCAGCGAGCTACCGGCCAACCATCTCAGCGGCACGAAGATCCTTCCTTCGACACTGCCCCAGAAGCTACCCCACCATCTCAGCGGAGAAGCAGCGTGGCTTCCACGGAGCTCCTTCAACCTGATATCATGGCACCTCGCTACCCCGTGGATAGTATCACGCAGGCTGAACATTGTGTGCTAATGGCGAAATGCCAGAACCTGACCTTGAAGGCGGCGGTCGGCTCTGTTTTACCTCCTCGAACTGAGGAAACTTTCCATTGCCGTCCGATTCCACATGGCTATGCTATTGTCATGGTGGATGAGATAATGGCGGGATTTGAGGGGCTGGAGCTTGACTACCCTACAGGTGAAGGGGAGGATCTTCTGGAAAATGCCTTAAGGAGTACTTGCCTATGGAGAAAGGAGTACATCAAGCTTCCAAACTGGACGCCGCCTCAGCAGACGCAGCCGGATCCTCAGCAGACTCCTCCTCACAGTCCAGTTGTGCTATCTCCGCTGCCTGAGTCGTCTCCGGCGCGTCATCCGTCTCTGCCGCCTCAGCGGACTCTAACGGGGGAGGCCCCTCAGCAGAATCCTCCTCCGCCTCAGCTATCTCCGGCGCGTCAGCCGTCTCCGCCGCCACAGCTGTCTCCGGCGCGTCAGCGGTCTCCGCCGCCTCAGCGGGCTCCGGCGCGTCAGCAACAGCAGAAGAGAGCCGCCGCCGCTCCGGCGGCTAGCAGTACAAAAGGCAGGAAGAAATTCAAATATGGTCCAAGCCTCAGGGTTCCTCCAAAGTTACCATATGAGAGGACTGACGAGGAAAACAAGGACATCAGTGCTGCCGAAGTGCAGGCCCATTTTGAACGGAAACGTCCACCTCCGAAGGAAACAATAGATCCGGTGAAAGCGAAGCGCACTCTGGATGCCCTTAAGCGACCACCACCGCCTCCGCCGCAATCCAACTATGACCGCTGTATTGAAAAGACATATGATGAAGCGCGGCGGTCGGGAAGTACTGCCAGTGCTTCAAGACGAAGAAGTGAGAAAACAATTCCCCAGCTCGGCGAACAGGAGAAGCAATCGTGCCCCCCGCTCAAGGTGTCTAGCGATATCGCTAATCATCCGGGGCTACTGCCCGGTACCACTCTTGGTGATTACGTGGGCGATGATGTACAGTTTGAAACGGCTGAGGTAATAAAGATCTTTAGATATGAGCACGGGAAGCCTCTCATCAAACCTGATCATCCTCCTCTAACAACGATGATGCGAAGATTGCATGAGTGATACTTGGAAAGCTGCAGGAAGAATGGGTCCGATAGTTTGATGGTGAGAATTAAAGATGAGCAAGACCTCATTGGAGTCGACCTGATGCCTGTTGAATTTGTGGAGTTATTTCAGTTATTCAATCAAGAGGCCCTCGACAAACAAATCATGACTTGCTACTGTCTGTAAGTATTACTTCTGTAATTAAGTCTCTAGCTCAGCTCGTTCATTGCATATATATATATAATTATCCTCACTATATTATGCAGATTCAAGATCGTCGAATGCCCAAAAAGACAAATCTATGACATTGGGTTCATTAGCCCAAATACCGTAAATGAATGGACGGTACAAAACAATGTTAAAGAAACCGAGGAAAACTTGCTAAAAGCGTTCCTTTGACATCAAAACAAAAGGGAAATAATCTTTCCTTACAACTTCAAGTGAGTGTTACTGTCTTCTGCATATTCGGTTTCGCTTACTCGAGGTTAAGTACTGTAATTGATGAGTTATGCGTGCGCAGGTTCCACTATATTCTGCTATCCATTAAGCTTGACGGGGGAGTAGTAACTGTCTTAGACTCGAGACGTAAAGATCCCAAGGATTATGCAGACATTACTGCAATGCTCCAGAAGTAAGTTCAATCAATACCGGGACCATATCGGCAACTTTCGTTCATTTCCTGATATCAAGTAATCATTTTCTTTGCCTGGCAGGGTTTGGAAACAGTTCACCGGACAGGTTCCGGGTCTGAAGAACGAGCTGCGATTTACACACCCCAAAGTAAGTAGTACTAGCTAGTTCCGCGCATCTCTCATTGATTCTAGTTTCATCAATACCATTATCGTGCTTGATTATCAGTTTGATTGAACTCTATTCTCGTAAAGTTCTTGTGGCAGGAACCCGGGAATAATTTATGTGGATACTACGTTTGCGAGTACATTCGCCACAGGACCTCTGAGCGGGGCAGATCTGAAGAACAATTTGAAGTATGTAAACAATATTCACAATTTTATTTTATTACCATCAATTGTGTTGAGTTTCATTCATATATATGTATTGACCCCCTTCTTTAAATTAAATGTGGCAGATGCGGGATGAACTCCTACCACATGATCGCATACGAGCAATTCAAGAGGAATTGGCGGGATTCTTTCTTGACCACGTCATACATGAAAAGGGAGAATACCATACGGAAATTCAATGGGAGTTTGGCGCTTGATGATGTCAGGGATGTTATATTGTATATATGTAGTAGCGTCGGATAGATATACGAAAACTTGTTGTTCGACCAAGCACGGAGAAAGAGAAGTCACTTCTCTCTGTATATGTTCATGACGATCTTGTGTAATTAATGGTTTCCTTCATTTGCTTACTAGCTAGCGTCGAGTTCTCTCTATATGTAGTAGCTAGCGTCGACCAAGCACGGAGAAAGAGAGGTCACTTCTCTCTATTAGCTAGCTAACACCATATGAAACCCATAAACCTTCCAAAACCCCAAAACCCCCCTCCCCTTTAAAAAAAAAAAAAAAAAACCCCAGCGCATGCGAGCTGCTGACGCGTGGCTGCCTTTTGGTCCCGGTTGGTGTTACCAACCGGGACTAAAGGGTCTCCACATCCTCCTGCCTGAGTGCTGCGCAGCGGCCATGTGGAGACCCTTTAGTCCCGGTTGGTGTTACCAACCGGGACTAAAGGTCCTCCTGCCTGGGCGCCCCACAGCGGCCACGTGGAGCACCTTTGGTCCCGGTTCGTAGGCCAACCGGGACTAAAGGTTTTAGGCATTAGTCCCGATCGTTTTGTCCCGGTTTCAGAACCGGGACTAAAGGCCCTCTGGAACCGGGACTAAAGGCCCTTTTTCTACTAGTGCTGGTGCACTGGTCCTTTGGGGCCTTAGCACGACGACTTCCCGACTGTCTACTACAACAAGGTTTGTCCGGCTCCGGTGAGTGAGCGGCAATGACGGCGGCGCGGCTTCGGCTCGCTCCAGTGTTTGTAGTCGTCGCTAGGTAGGTGGTCCATGGACCTGATTGTAATTTTTATTACCTCTAGTCTTCTTTGTACTGCCATGATTGATTATGAATACATCAAAAAGTTCTCTAAAAAAAAACTCTCGACGAGTGTGTTCCTGACTTGTTGTCATGACCGCCGGTACCGGGGACGAAGCAAACTCCTCGTGATTTCTGGCTGGGGTGATCGTGCATTTCCGGTGCGATCGGCCGAACTTGCTTCGAACTACGCTAGGCCGCTAGCTAGTTGTTAATTGGGTGGTCAGGCAATAAACTCGTCCACACTCTTTTTTCCGGCCAAGGTGGTGATAGTTGGTTGGCGGCTGGGGTGCCGGGCCTATTAACCATTCGCCGCCGCTAGCTGTTTGCAGTAACGGGCATCGCATCAGGCCGGACAAGGGACGTACGGGCTGCACTATCAGCACCAAAGTGGCAACCGGGCCACTCCACAGCGCTTACACACCGCACCCAACGCCAGATCGGTCGCCCTGCTTGGCTCACAAGCCCATGTCTGTCGAGATCCTCGCGAAGTCGCAATCGACCGAGCCCGGCCGGACGCGCACGAAGATTCCGGCAGGTCGAGCGGTCGTCGCGGCCACTCCCCGGCGCCACCGTACGTACGCCCCTCGGTCTCCACTAGCGCTCACACCTGGCCACACACCCACGGACGCCCTAGCTAGTCCCACTGTGCCAACTCCCAACAACACTGGGGGTGCGCCGGCACCCCCGGACGTGCCACGGCCTCCGGCTATAAAACCACCCAGCCCCGTCACTAGCTACTCCCAGATTATACTCCCATACAGCTCCATCGTCGCCGGGAGAGAAAGCTGCCACGCGCCGTTCCATTTCATCCCACCCTTCCAAGTTCGTCGATCCCGTTCCGGCCGTCGGATCGATGGCCGCCGTGAAGGTCATTGCTTACAGCCGATCGAACTGGAGTTTCTTTCTCTTCTGTTTTTTAACACCATGAAGGTCCGGTTAGCTGATGTGGTTAGTTTGGTCGGTTGTCTGCAGAAGGTGGTGGTGAAGCTGGACCTGCACAACGACACGCGGAAGCGCAAGGCGATCAAGGCCGTCTCCACTCTCTGTGGTAACTTACTGACTCCCCTTCTCCCTCTCCGAATCCGTCCGGCATTGTATCTTGCTTGCTTGTGTTCTTGGTCTTCGTCGTAAACATGCATGCATGGAGGTCACTCGCTCATCCACCATACCTTCGTTTGGCGCTTCTGACGACGACGACCGTGGCTTCCTTCCCCAGGCATCGACCAGATCGTCGTGGACATGAAGGACGACAAGATGACGGTCGTGGGCACGGTCGACCCCGTCGACGTTGTCCGCAAGCTGCGCAGGCGCTTCTGCTGCACGGTGCAGATAGTCTCCGTCGGCCCCGCCAAGGAGGAGGAGAAGAAGAAGAAGGACGACGGCGGGGACAAGAAGGACGCGAACACGCTCGTCCCAGTGTGCCTGCCGTGTTACCCGTCGCAATGGTACCCGCCGCCTCACCACCCGCACCCGTGCTACTTCATCCACACCGAGGAGGACCCCTACGCGTGCGTCATCTGCTGATCGACACACGTTTTTGCAGCTGGCCTGCATGCCAGCTGATTGATCGATCGGGACTCACCAGCCTACCTGCACCGGTGATCGATGGCGTGCGTTATATATATATGGCCGTGTGAGCTAAATACTGCACCGGTGATCCGGCAGCTGCGCATCCGCTGAGTTTGTCAGATACGGATTTGCGGTGTGGGTAAGAACTAAATAAAACTGTTGCATTTGGGTTTTGAACGAGAACTATATATTGCAGACGTTCGCCGAAATGCCTAATGGAGCCCGAGCTACATGGAGCCCTTTATTTGAAAATTTCAAAATTTAAGGTTCAAAAAATTCTGAAAACAAATACATATACATATGAATGTATACTACTTGTCTGCGAAGTTTCCAGATGAAATACCTTTTTATACGAGCTACACAAAAATGACAAAATCACGCATTTCTAGCGCATGTACTATTCACAATAAAATTACATAATTGTTTTACAGGCCACATAAAAATGTATTTCGTGATGAAATTTCACACACATATATAGTACTTGTGTATTTATTTTTAGATTTTTTTAAACTTAAAAAAAATTATTTTTGAATGTTTACAAATTTCAGCCTCTCGTGAAGCCCGAGAGCAAAAACAATCCACTCTCATTCGTTCGTTATTATACATGGTCCTTTAGTCCTTATTAGTTGAGTGCCCGTGCGTTGCCACGGACTAACAATGCGATATACATTTACATTATTTACTATGTTACAAATCCTTTCATGTTTTTTCCTTCCAATATTTGGTTCCAAAGACAACTTGCACCTTGCTTTCACCTCCACAAGATGTATCTCTTTCCACATCTCTACCTCCAACTATGTTGACGTTGCATCCTTGTTGTGGTTCTCAATCATGCTACCTCCAATTATGTGTTAGCATTCTTCAACTATAGAGGCGATTCCCATCATCTCTGTGATGGATGGATGCACAGGTTTAATCTCCTTTCATTCTCCGCAACCAAAAGATGGAGCAATGCATAATCCATGGAAATCGGCAAATATATATGTATTAATGTTCCTTCATAAACCAGATTTACACAAGTATTACAATAGCTAACTTAACTGACCTTTCAAACAAATTAGTTGGAAATGGGAAGAAGGTAGAAAGGAAGAAGAGAGCTGCAAAGTCACATTTACCATTGCAGATAGACATTGCAGGCTTGTTCCCCGCAGAAGGCTATGCTCCACTGGCACTCCCTGTTACCATGAAAGTGTTCACACCTTGTGGACCAAGCTCTCAATATTTCGTGCATATGTGTTGACTACATGTGAATATGCCAACATAATGAGAATTCATAATCATAACTATAAAAACAAAGTGGCTCGGGTATTAGTCTTTTATGATTAGGAGGTAAAGATTAAATACAACATTTAAATTCTAAGCATGTCTGATCTATCAGAGTGCATACTTGGCTGTAAATAAACATCACTGAAGTTTGACATCCAAGGATATGAATGTTCTCCTGCTTTCTTTTCAAAAGTTCAGTACGAACGTTCACAAGGCTGATGGCAAAATATGCCCTACACCATCACATGCACAAAGTAACATGATATCAATTTTAGGCACAAAACTTCATCGGAAACATGAGAGGCAACAAATAAACAAGGAAATTCACATCTGCTCCTTACAAATGAAGAGTAGCTCGCTATAAAGTTAGGTGATAATTTTGAGATAGTTCGTATGAGTAGTGCGCAGCTCCCTGTGACTCCTCCGTTCCGGAAACATGGCAATCTGCATTTCACTCTTCATTAGTTTTGTCTCGCCTAGCTGCTCTCCAAACTCGGGGTGGATTTATAGCCCAGGTTCACGAAAAACAAAAATAGAAGTTATAGCTTCATTTTACTTCACAAAAGTTCACCGAAAGCATGACCTCACGTACTTGAATTAGATGTTCAAAAAACCAGGACCAATAATTGAGTTCTACCTAATATCGGCAGATTGTGACACGCCAGCCAAACGGATCACATGATCACACATTCTAATGTAATATCTTGCTCAAAGACATATCATTCAATAACTGAGGACATATCGATGGGAGGAGTAACCATCTCAACATTTCCTTGTTTGGCTAGATAATGAAAGGATGCGTGAAGACATATTACTGTGATAGTTTTAGCAATCATTCCAACCTTTCCTGCTTGACAAGTGATGGCCCTGACAAGTGATGGCACATAACTCATGGACATGGACGTCGTACACTAAAGGATCAAAAGAGCCATGCACTCCAGTGCATCAATCTAGTACAAAAGAGTGCTCCCCTGTTCATCAATTTGGCACAATTACAACAGTAGAAAAATGAAAGGATGCGTGAAGACCTTGACGAGGTTGCATGTTTACCTAGGCTGTAATTGGAGGACCTTGACGAGCTTCTTCACATATGTGTCCTTCCACTACAGGCGCCGCTTGAGACCCATGTAGCCCACCGTGGTACCCTACGGATGCCACCGCAGCAACGTGTTGTGCTCGTCGGCGTCCTCCTTTGAGCCCCTGCCGGGGCCGCTGCCACTGCCGGCGAGGGAGAAGGGGCTGGATTGTTGTCTTCACTGCCATTGCAAGAATTGCGCCTGAAACTGTGGTTTCATTCCAGGTAAGATTCTCACGCCCCGTCTCCATTGCCGCCCCGTAGAGCTCTACGGCGTTTGGCGATGCGGAGGAGGACTTGGCATGGGTGGATGATGCCGGGGCTGGCGTCGGGGAGAGGTGGACGACCTCGCTCTGGTTGGAGGACGAAGGACGGCGACGAGGATCCATCTTGGCAGGGTATAGGCGACGGCGGCGAGACTGGTTCCCGAGGGATGGAGGCGGGTCCTCCAGTGTGAGGTACGGCGGTGGGCAGTGAACGCGTCCAGGACGCCAGGGGTGGTGCCGTGGTGGGTGGTTTGGGAGAGGGAGAGAAATCTGGATCAGGGGAGTAGTGGGGAACATGACGACGTGCGGTTTTTCTTTTTGTGTGTGTGTGTGTCTTGGTTTGCAATTTTTGCGGGATTACGGCTGGTGCATGGATCTCCCTCGAGGGGTGAGCAGCTGGTGCGTGGATCTCGCGCGAGGGGTGTGGTTGAACCATCACGACGACGACGGCGGCAGATCCCGCTTTAATAGTAGAGATAGTAGAGATTACGCGGGACGCTGCATGCGCGGTCTTTTTTTTTTTTTTTGCGGGTAAAAAACTTGTATTACTCAAATATCAAGGTCGGTACAATCTGCACGAGCTAACTCTAAGGAGGCTGAAGGTCCTGAACCAATCCAGGTCATAGGTCTTCCTTCAACCCTCGCAAACTTAGCTAGACTATCACTAACCTTATTTTGAGTGCGGTTAACTCGAGTAATACAAGTTCTACGAAGGCTCATCAAGTGCCTAATCTCTCTTACAATGGAAGAGTATATAGATCTGTCTATCTCATGTGACTGAATCAGCTTCACAGCAACCATGGAGTCCATCTCCACAATAATTGGCAGTTCACTCCTCTGGATTGAGAATGAGAGTCCCTCCATACACGCACAGAGTTCCGCTTCGAGTGCTTCTCGACATGAAAACAGTGCCCTACAGGCCGAAAAGATGATAGCACCATTGTCATTCCGTAAGATCATTCCGGCGCCAGCGGCACCATCTTCGCCATAAGACCCGTCAGTGTTCAATTTCACCCACCCAGCAGGGGGCAAGCTCCATCTATCCACCTGACCTATCGTTGTTGTTCTCACAGTATGGTGATACATGATGATAGATTTCCCTTTGCAAGGATCATCACACAATTCAGTTTTGAGCCCAATGATAGAATCCAGGTAGCTTACCAAAAATCTTTTAGAAGCTTCCGCCGGGGGAGGCGGTTTATGATGAACAACTTCATTGCGGACGTGCCAACAGCGCCATAAGGTCATCAGCAGCATAGCGCGTTCGATATCTGGGAGGGGTTCAAGGGCGTGCAACAACCACTCTTTGCCCGTATTTTGAATCTCATTCAACTCCGGCAGGACCCAGACTTCGGCCATAGCAAACCACAGCTCACGAGCAAGAGGGCAACGAATGAACGGATGGAAGTTATCTTTGATTTCAGTAGCACATATCGGGCACATGTCATCAATTTCCAAACCACGCTTGTTTTTATTCTGCCATGTAGGTAAGGAATCAACAGCCACTCTCCAAGCGAAGTTGCGAACAGTGGGTGGGATATCACATTTCCATATCGACTGCCACCCTTTTCTTCGTCCATCAGGAGCCGAGCTAGAGCCAGTTTCAGAATCTCGATGGGCCTCCTCGAAAGCAAAATCATAAGCACTTTTTTACAGAGAAGAGTCCATACTTGCCCGGTCCCCAAGCAATCACATCTTCCTCCTGTCTTGGAGACGCTCTAATTTTAGTAATTTCCATCACATCTGCAGGTAAGAAATAGGTTTGGATTAAATCCAAATTCCAGGAACCATTGGCATTAAGCAGGTCAGCCACAAACCGAATCCTACAAGTCCCCTAGGTAGTGATTGGTTTGAATGAATAAGGCCAAGGGATCCAATTGTCTCGCCAAACACGTATGCTCCTACCATTGCCCACTCTCCACGGAATACCCTTTTTAAGTAAATCAAGTCCATGGCTAATCGCCTGCCAGGATGAAGATGCATTTCCGCTGAATACCGTGTCTTCAAGTTTGCCATCGGGGTAGTACCTAGCTTTCAAAATTTGAGCGCATAGGTTGTGCGGTCGAGTAATGAGTCGCCAGGCTTTTCGGGCAAGCAATGCTTGATTAAAAATCCGGAAATCTCTAAATCCGACACCCCCTTTACTCTTTGGTTGCATTAGTTTCTCCCAAGAACGCCAATGAACTTTCCTCTTCCCTCTTGCCGAACCCCAATAGAAACTCCTTACCATCCGTGTGAGCTCGTCACAGACAGAGTACGGGAGCTTGAACACCCCCATTATGTACGTGGGCAGTGCTTGCGCGACCGACTTTATGAGCACTTCTCTGCCTGGTTGAGCAAGAAGGCCATCACTCCACTGGATTAATCGCTTTGTTAAGCTCATCTGGAGGTTCTGGAAGCGACCTTGGGACATACGGCCGTTGGGCGTTGGAAGCCCCAAATATTTCTCTTCAAAGACCACGCTGGACACATTCAACACACCCCGTACTTCTTCTTGCACAATAGCAGGACACGAATTGCTAAAGAAGATAGAACACTTGTCATAGTTCAAACTTTGCCCGGTTGCTATACCATACGGTTCTAGAGCTAATTTCACCTTTTCTGCTTGATCTCTAGAAGCCTCAAAAAACAACATAGTGTCATCTGCAAATAATAAGTGCGAGATACCCGGGGCCCGTCTACACACTTTTACTGGAGTAATATCACCTGATGCCACCTTATGCTTGAGAATAGATGATAAACTGTTAGCCACAAAAAGAAACAAGAAAGGTGAGAGAGGATCGCCTTGCCAAAGCCCGCGTGACGGTGCAAATGAATCCAAGAGGGTTCCATTTAATCTGACAGAGTATCTCACAAAGGTGACACACGACATTATCCAGTCCACCCATCTGCAAGAGAAACCCAGCTTTTGCATCACCTGCTTCAAGAACGACCAGTCAAACACATGACTGCGACCTAATGCATTGTCAACTGTCCTTCTCAGAAAATACAACATTGTTAACTGCAGGTCTTAATCGCTGCCCTGACTGCACAGAGTTTTCAATTTATATCGAACATGTTTTGTGTTCTGCCTACGGCTGGGAAGCTAACCAAAGAAGAGTTTATTTCCCACTGCTCATATCACATCTTATGTGTTGATGCAAGCTGACTAAATCAATAAGATGGCCAAATTTTTCTACGTCCATCTATGATCTAAATCTGCATGGATCTGTGTGGCGCTGTGGCTGGTATCCTTTGCAGCAGCACACTCGGCCCTACATTTTATCTGATGTATTGCACCGTGAAGTACTGCACAGGATCTCAACCTTGGGCACCGCAGTGCTTGTGTGCCGGTGTGTACTGCGAAACGGTTCCGATCCACTCCACAACAACGGGAATCTATTCCCAGTGTGGAACCATTCCATTATTGAACGCACCCTAGCACGAGGAGCTATTTTCGATGACATAGACACACAACTAGACTTAGATTGTCATTGCACACGTAAATCAGATGCTTATCGTAAATCCTAATATGTTGTTTACCAGCAGGTCTGAGTCCTTCAACCCCCCCCCCCCCCCCCCCCCCCCTCATTTTGTTTTATTTTTGGGAAACGTTTAAAATCTACCAGCCGGCTGGATATTCGGCCGGTCGCCTCACTCGCTAAAGCGCTTGTGCCTCGAGCACGCTAGCCACGTAGCTCTGGGCTCCACGCCCACCGCTTTCTCTCTTCTCTCCTTCGTCTTATCCCTCCCCAACGCAACACAACCATGCATTTGTCGCGCGTCTCTCTCCTCCAAATCCTCCACCTCCGAACCCCGGCCATGGTCAGCCACACACGGCAATCTTTTCCGGCAAGCGGCTTCCCGGCGCGGAGCTCGTGCAGCTCCTACCTCCCAACGCTACGGCGCGTGCCTCCTCCTTCTCCCACGGATACGGCGAGGGAGTGTGGTGGGAGCAGTGCTACAACTGGCGGCGGCGAAAGCCATGGGTGACGCCATGGGCGTGTAGCACTTCTAGGTGATGGAGACGAGGCCCCCGGTGTTACAACTGGTTAGTTTTTTTGCTGGAACCGGTTGGGCAAAAAGCTGCAACCAGGTGCTGCCGGCGGGTGGAGACGGCGGCCTCCGATGCTGCAACCGACGATTGTTTTTGCTGGAACCAGCTGGCAAAAAAGCTACGTCCACACACGCCCAGTGCTGGAACTGGACGACGATACGGGTCATTTTGCTGGCACCAGCCTTTTGTTTTGCTACAACCGACCTTTTTTTGCCGTATCCGGTGAGGTTCTTTTGTTGCGCCCGTCGGCGGTGATATATTTTTTGCTAGAACCGTTGCCGTTTTTGTTGTGACTGCTTTTGTTTTTTGCTACCACATGCAAACACCGTTTCTTTTGCCAAGTTTTTGTTGATGAACACGGTGGTACGATGGTGGCAAAACCAGAGGTGGTGACGTTGAGAATGCACCAACCACGACGGCCACCTGCTGGAACCCACCGGTGGAGAGCTGCAACAGCAGAAGCTGGAGCTTCATAACAACAGCCGTGCTTCAATTCCGATGGTTGCGGTGTCGAGAGGCACAAATGCTGCGACGCACGCGGCGGTGTTGCCACCGGACGTTGAGGAGGCGAGGCAAGGGACGAGCGTCGCTAGGGGGAGGGGGGTCGTCAGACTTGATCAGGGAAGAAAAAAAGGGGAAGACCCCCCCCCCCCCCCCACCTAGTCGGGGTGGGGAAAGAAGCTCCAGTGCTCCACCCTCTGAATTTCAGGTGGGTGGGGCCCTTCCCCCCTCTAATCCAATCACAACCTGGCAAGTCACTATCACTCGGTAATACTCCGTGGATGTCACATTGTTCTTTCGATTACAGACACAACAAGACCTAGATTGTCATTGCACTTGCACACGTAAATCAGATGCTTGTCATTGGCGCTCGCTTTGCTCACGAATCCTAACATCTGATCAGGACCTAATAGTACTACGTTGTTTAGCAGCAGGTTTGAATCCTTCTCCACCTCCAGTCGCAAATCTGCTGAGCGATTGCCAGTGTGCCCGGCCGTACGGCGCCCGAGAATTTAGAGCCGGTCAGTGGACCATTTATATATTGTCGATGGTGCCACTAACACGTACTAGTACCACTGTACCAGTAGGTAGCTATCGGTGTCAGCGCGGACTGCAGCTCTGTCCTTGCACGGACAGCCGCTGGCAAGCTGCCATCGCCACTAATTCTCTCTCGATTATTCTACTACAAACTAACCTTTGACCTTCTCCCGTTTGTCATCTCAGCGGAAGAAGGACGGAGATAGTAGGGTCCAAAGTTGAACCGTTCCAGTCAAGACCAAGATACACTAGTAGAATGCCCGTGTGTTGCTACGGGCTACAAGACATTCAAATAAATCAAATAAATGGTTAAGGTCGTCTTCGAACTTGAAGCTTATTTTTTCCTCATACATTTTGGGTATGTTTGGATATCAAACGGGCGCCCAGTGGGTTCCCCAAATTTCAACCGTTTGGACAGTTCAAGCTCCCTCAAATCCAATCCATATGTGAGGGAGAAATATGATTGTCCAGACTATCCGTCATGTATCTTCAACACGCGGTCCCAACACAAAAATCACACCCCACGACACACTCTTTCCTTTTCCTGTTGAACTCTCTCCTCCTACTTGTTTTACTGTCATAGCGGGATATTTCTTGCTGGGGCCTTCTCCTGTAAAACCGGATGATGCCCACCTAACCTTCTCATGGCGTCCTCTCTCCTTCATACCGTACTTCCGCATAGACCGCCAAGGAGGACTCCCCCACCAATGACGAAAAAGGGTTTCCCCCCGCTTTATATATAAAGCAACCACCACCGAACAAGCTGATACAAACACACACCCCACCACAACACAACACACATACCCAAGGTTAGATACAAGGACGCTGAAAACAGCAACACCACCCCAAACAACTCCAAGCAAACATCGGATGAAACACTAAGCACTACTATGAAGTTGTCGGGGCCCTCAATCGTGGATGAGCCACCGCGCTGAGGAGAAGCCGTGCATGACAAGCAATGGGCTCCAAGGCGGTGCCTTCAGGAAGGGAACGACACCGGAGCGCCGCCACCGCCCAATCCAAGGATTAGGGTTTCCCCCGGAGAACCATGGCGAAGGTGAGATGCCGCGACGGCGCCTTCAAGAAGGGGACGACGCTAGCACGCCGCCGCCGCCGGCCTGACCAGACAGAGCGGGTTTTCACCCCGGCCAACACTCACCGTCACCAAATTGGGGTACGGACCACCGCGCCACCACCATTGAACGACATACCCCGATCACCATGCCGCCCACACGGCCATGGTGACCGGACAGCGACCGAGCCGTGTGCTCCGCCCACGAGCACCCCGGCTACCACCATCCGGGCCGCCGCCCAAGCCTCCGAGCCCATCCCTCGTCCACGGATACACCGTACAGATGCGGCCGACCGGAAAGGGGCAGAAGACTCCCCTTCCACCCCAAAGCGGACACCTTGGTAGGGTTGATGGCCTCGGCGGCCAGATCTGGGACAGGGGAACTCCGGCAGCCACACGGTGCAGCCGCCAGATGCAACGGAGGGGCACCCCTGCCCCCTTCCCGAAGTCCCCTGCCACCTCCGGCAAGCCCTCGCGCGCACCAACACCGCACCATGGAACCACCCCTGCCTGTCGAGCCCGACCCTGAATCCGTAGAGGAGGGAGGAAGCCCACCCGAGTAAGCCGCGGACGAGCAGACGCCGGAGCAAGTCCCGCCGCTGCCGCGTGCAGACCGGCCAACCACGTGGTTGCAGCCATGCCGCTGCAAGCCACCTCCACGCAGAGGCCACGAGGACCTCCGCCGCCACCCCGCGACGCCCGCGACCGCCAAGGACCAAATCCATGAGGATCTGGCCGGAGGCGTGCCGGCCCGCCACCGCCCAATCTGACCTGCCGCAGCCGCCGCGCCGCGGACGCCCACCAGGTCGCCGTCGAGCCGCCACCAGGGGCCCCCGACGCCACCCCAATGGAGCGCCGCCGCGCCGCTAGCCCCCGCCATAGGTCAGCGCCCCCGCCCGAGAAGCCGTCCCGCGCCGGCCATGGACCACGGGAGGAGGGGAGAAGAAGGCCCCGCCGCCGCCCCTGCCGGCTGGGCTTCGCCCGGTGGCCCCGCCGGGCGGCGGCGAGGGAGGTGAGCAGAGGAGTGGGGGAGGCGGCGGCCGGTTAGGGTTCCCCTTGGGGCGCCCACGGGAGCGCCGCGAGAGGGGAGGGGGGAGAGGGAGCACTCCCCCACCAATCGCCCGCTCTCCTCCCTGAACCCCTCCCTCCCTCCCCACCTTGTTCATGTCGATCGGCCACCGCCATCAAGGGGGAGAAGGTGTGCGCCGACTGTGACATCCCCAAGCCAAGAAGGCATATCTGATGGCTCCTGAGTCATTGCCACATTGTAACATGCAGTTAAATGTTATGCTTTACCACAAAACAAAAATATGATATCCGTTATTGGGCATGCAACTGATACGCCACCATGCTCATTGTTAACTCTTGAAACAACTAACCGATACATTTACCCTTCTATCCTAACCAAAAATATATATGTTATTAACTTCCGAAGCAACCGATCAATGCATTTACCCTTCTATCCTAATCAAAAAACAATTTATGACTTGATGAAAAAAATATATGAACCGCTCGCTAATGCAATTTGCCACAAAGCCATCTCTAATGAAATGTAATTTGCCGCATTTTCTAAAGTAGATAAATTATTTCGCTCAGACAACCGTAACTGAACCGACCAACCCCAACCCCCATCCCGCTCACTCTCAACCCTCACTTTATCACGAAATCCATTAACTCGTGTTGTAAGTGAGCCAGTGATCGACGCCGACGTGGCAGGCTAGGGGCAAGGGATGACAACCGCCTTCCCATCATAGTGCTAGTACCTCCTAGTTCTATACTGAACCCAACCTTCATCCCGGGCTCTATCATAACGGCGACATGCTCGTGCGTTACCATTGAAAAAGAAAAGCTATGGAAAAAGAGAATTAGTTACAGTTTACAGCATAGGAAATCACAAGCTAGCTAGTACAGGCTAAATCAAAAAAAAATCTAAATTCAGATTGAATAAACATATAGATTCAGTTAAAAGACGATGTTCCACACCGAGATATAATAAATCCCCCCTCTTTTGCCCAGTACTTAATAATGTATACTGACATACATATATGCCCAAAAAAGGTATGCATAATCAAATCATTATTAGTCAAAACAATATCATCAGCCAGATCTTGGATCTGGGTACAAACACGTGTATAGACCAAAACTGAATTTATCAAAGATGAGGTAGAGACTCCGTAGCATGCAAAGCTAGCAGCATGACCAACTTCATCGAGCAGCAAGAGAAGGGAAGAACACGACAGTTGGGAGGGATCAGGCAACAACGGCAACAGAGCATCATCCAGCGGAAGCAACACATATACCAGGAGCAGCAGTGTCCTTCACATCTTCAGGTTGAGGGGAACATCTGGTCTTGTGGCTTTCCTTTGCTTCACAGTGTTTAGCAAGGCGAGCACAATGTTGGAATCACTATAGTAATCATTGAAAGATCGTGGATGTCGCCTAGAGGGGGGGTGAATAGGCGTTTTAAAATAATTACGGTTTAGGCTTGAACAAATGCGGAATAAAACTAGCGGTTAATTTGTCAAGCACAAAACCTACAACAACTAGGCTCACCTATGTGCACCAACAACTTATGCTAAGCAAGATAAACAACTAAGTGATAGCAAGATATATAACATGAAACACTATGGCTATCACAAAGTAAAGTGCATAAGTAAAGGGCTCGGGTAAGAGATAACCGAGGCACGCGGAGACGACGATGTATCCCGAAGTTCACACCCCTGAGGATGTTAATCTCCGTTAGGAGCGGTGTGGAGGCACAATGCTCCCCAAGAAGCCACTAGGGCCACCGTAATCTCCTCACGCCCTCGCACAATGCAAGATGTCGTGATTCCACTAAGGGACCCTTGAGGGCGGTCACCGAACCCGTACAAATGGCAACCCTTGGGGGCGGTCACCGGTACCCGTCAAATTGCTCGGGGCAATCTCCACAACCTAATTGGAGACCCCGGCGCTTGTCCGGAGCTTTACACCACAATGATTGAGCTCCGACAACACCAACCGTCTAGGGCACCAAGGCACCCAAGAGGAACAAGCTCTAGGGTGCCCAAACACCCAAGAGTAACAAGCTTCTCAACTTCACTTCCACGTATCACCGCGGAGAACTCAAACCGATGCACCAAATGCAATGGCAAGGGCACACGGAGTGCCCAAGTCCTTCTCTCTCAAATCCCACCAAAGCAACTAATGCTAGGGAGGAAAATGAGAGGAAGAACGAAGAAGAGAACACAAAGAACTCCAAGATCTAGATCCAAGGGGTTCTCCTCACATAGAGGAGAAAGTGATTGGTGGAAACGTAGATCTAGATCTCCTCTCTCTTTTCCCTCAAGAACTAGCAAGAATCATTGGAGGGATTGAGACATAGCAAGCTCGAAGAAGGTCAACAATAGGGGAAGAACACGAGCTCAATGGATAGAAAACCATTGGGGAAGAAGACCCCCTTTTATAGGAGGGGGAAAATCCAACCGTTATGCCTTCAGCCCATGCATAAGCGGTAGTACCGCTCGGGCGAGCGGTACTTCCGCTGGCACGGTAGTTTCAGCCGTAATGTGCAACTGAGAAACTCAAGAAGGTGGTACTGCCGCCGGAGCGGTACTACCGCTCCCACCAGCGGTACTACCGCTAGGTGTTGTGAGTACAGGTGAAACCGCGGTAGTAGAGTAGAGCAGCGCGGTACTACTGCACTGAGCGGTACTACCGCAGGGCAGGTGCGGTACTACCGTCTGAAATGGTACTACCGTGTCCAACTGCCGCCCTACTGCCGTTGAAGCGAAAGCGAGTCCAGAAGCCAAAAACAAGCGGTAGTGCCCGCGGCACTGGAACCGCGGAAGTACCGCGCAAGCAGTACTACCGCTGCCCAGGGCGGTACTACCGCTAGAGAGCTTCAAAATAGCCCAAGCAAACAGATGGAAGCAGGAAAACCAGAACTGCCATAACTTCTGCAAATGATCTCCGAATTGAGCAAACTCAAGCTTGTTGGATAGAAGACGACGAGTACTATCCAACATCGAGAACATACTAGAAGAAGCAAACGAAATCCGTTCTCGATGAACTTGAGCTTGTCATGAAGATGACCATAAGCTCTAAAACTCACACAGAGAAAAACCAAATAAGAACCAAGAAAGATGATGCAAGGATGTAATGGTTTGAGCTCTCTACGAATGATACGATCAAGCTACTCATACGAGAGCCCCCCTTGATAGTACGGCAAGCGATCCTATAACCCGGTCTCCAAACTACCACCATGAGAACGGTAAAATAGAAAACCTATCAAGGGCAAACCTTTGCCTTGCACATAGTCCACTTGAGCTAGATGATGACGATCTTGACCTCCTCAAGTTGGACCACCTTTCTTGATTGCGTTGGCTCGATGAAGACTAGTTGATTGCTCCCCCATACTCCACTATGGGTGAGCCACTCTTCGGCACATCTTCACAAGTCCATTGTCACCACAATGGACGGCAAGCTTCAAGCATGATCTCTTCGTGATGCTCCACTTGAACTTGCACACCACAAACTTGATGACGATCACCACTTGATGTCATCCTCCATGGGTTGAATGAGATCTTCCTCTTGACGCAAGCCCATGGAAACATACCTAACCCCACATAGAACTCTCACGTAGACAATGGGTTAGTACACAAAGCGTAATGGACAATGCTTACCATACCATGGGATCACTTGATCCCTCTCGGTACATCTTCTACGCTTTGTGTGTTGATCAACTTGAATCACTCTTTGACTTAGTCTTGATCAACCTTGAATCAAATCTTCTCAGCATAAAGATGATGTTTTGAAGGTAAACATGAATGTTCACACAATCTTCTTCTTCAAGACATGCTTGCAATAAGCTCAACTCTCACATGACCAATCTTTGGATAAATCCTTGAATATCACCTTGGTCATCACATAATCTCCTTGAAACCAACAAATGGACTTCAAGAAATGCCTATGGACAAACCCTTCAATATAACTCAAGGCAACCATTAGTCCATAGAGATTGTCATCAATTACCAAAACCAAACATGGGGGCAGCACATGTAATTTCAGTCATAGTCATCAATAAATTTATTTTTTAACAGTTAATACTATAAAGAATTTTTTCTACCTTAATCCGTTTACTTATTGTTTCCTCAATGATGTCTCCATCTCTTTATGTCTGCTTGACCAAACACAACAAAAGATACCAATATGGTTATCTACAACTACAAATTTCAGGTTGTAGCCGTAATTTAATTATGACATCCTCATGGCTTAAATCTTCAAAACAGATAACAATCACTATGAAATAAATGTCAGACATAAACTTATTTTGGGTGCAACTCTTGCGCCACTGACCAAACTCAAATACGATACTGTTGGAAAGCTACAAACTTATCCTATAACTTCCTTTTTGCCTCAACTCAAACTATGCAGAAATTTATACCTGAGCGCATTGATTTGTATAAAATTATCTTGATGAACCCCATCAAGTGCCTCTTGGAACATCTCTTCGATCTAAGTAGGGTAAACTAATCAGCAATGTGAAAACAAAAGGAGTATGAGCATCCCAATTATATGTTACTAACCTGTTTCTCAAACTTAGTATAATCATCATCCTCAACCACACTGATCTCAGAATCATTGTCACAGTCTGCTTCAGATGGACGGTTGTTCAAGTCTTCTTCTGATCCTTCTTCATCGTCAAAAGAAACAGGATGCTGCAACTCTTGAAGATTTTCTTTAGGAATCGAAGCAATTGATTGTCTCCACTCCTCCTGAATCCCAGTATCACCACTTGCCCATATGTAACCAAGGACACCAGAGGTACCTGCCTAAGCAATATCATAGACAGTAACCACAAATGATTATAAGATCAAGACATGACAAATGTATCACGAGGGTGCCCGTATGTAACCTTGGCAACCACAGTAACGTCAAGCACGCATTACAGAATTCACTGCACCAAACTAAGAATAGAGGAATACCTCAGATGCCCCTAAGTCATGATGTTCAGATATGATGATTGGGTAGTCGGCATTACTCTTCGTGCTGGAAAAGGCTGCAATACAGAAAGTGAGTTTGCTAAGTAAAACATGAGTGATACAGGTTCAAATCATCATAAGAATAAATTGAAAAGACATGTATGAACAATAACAGAAATTGTAGGGTATGCATACTTACGTGGACTATCTGTAACTACATAATTGGTGTCAGCATACTCAAATTCTTCATCACTGTCTTCATTTGAAGGCTTCTCAGGTAGTGACACTTTTGAATAGGCAGGGACAACAACATTCTTTCCAACTTTAATCTGAAAAGATGCAAATAAGAATGTGATCAATATCTGAAATGTTGCTGGATAGAAAATTGCAACTGGTTTATAGTCTGCTCCTACAGGAAAAGTGAATAGCATAGAAATTTAATATATATCAACATACCTTAAATGACAATATGCAGCCAGGCTCAACAATTGCCCCTGCCCTTAGATGAACATCATCATGGACTAAGGAGTTAGTCACTTTGCACACATCTTCAATTATGACATTATCCCATATACTCCTTCCGTTCCTAAATATAAGTCTTTTTAGACATTCCAACACGGACTACATACGGATGTATATAGACATATTTTAGAGTGTAGATTCACTCATTTTGCTCCGTATGTAGTCCATATTGGAATCTCTAAAAAGACTTATATTTAGGAACGGAGGGAGTATATAGGAACCGTGAATGAGAACGCTTTTACCAATACTGCAAGCTTCCCCAAGAATTTGATATCTTGCACTGTTCTCCAATACTTGTAGCATTGCCAATAACAGAATTTGCACATATTTGTGCAGAATGCGACAATGTAACATCTAGAGAAGATGTGACGAATGTGAACAATTAATATGTAAAAGTGATGTTATATTATTTACAAGAATCAAAGATTACATACCTACAGACCTAAATGATAGGTAAAAATTCATGCCCAAAAATCACAGATTAAAACAGTCCATGTACCTTAAACAAAGCATTTTAATAATACTATGAATTAATATTCTTCACTCCAAATTAAACATATTGATTTGATAAATTCATCTAGATTTTGAATAATGAATCAAGGAACGATATTAAACGAGGTACAGAAATAAATCTTTGCGGCTCCTTACAGTATGCAACTACGCATACCTTATGCCTTAAATTCCATGCCTGTGAAGTTTCATTACATCAGAGTTACAAAAGGATAACGCATCAGGCACGTAGGGTATGTCCATCTTTGTATTATATCTTTGCTCACCGCATCACAGCTCCTGAAATTATCTATTCTTGTAGCATAGCTGGAGCGTATTTCATGAGTATAGATTTTGTACCGCATAATCTAGTCTTGCAGCATAGCTGGAGCGTATTTCATGAGTCTAGATTTTGTACTCCATAATCTGAAAGGATTGGCATGCCGTTTGATTGTTACAGAAGAGACATGATAGCAGAGATGGCACTCATAATAAAAAATTAAATCTGCACACAATCAGACCAAGAAATTATTTCCTGGGATTATGCAATCAGATCAAGCAACGAGAAAAATAGCAAGAAAGGGGCCACACAGTTCTTTCCGTGCTACGTCATCCGGGGTTGTGGTTATCGGTGAAGAAGAACGCAGCTTCCCTGAGCGGCGCACTCGCGGATGCCCCTAAGATGGCTCTCGCCGCCTACGCCGTCGTCATCGCCGGGAATAAGGCGTCACAGACACGTAGGCAGGACGGCCGACCAACATCGATCTGGCAGCGACCATAGTCCTCACCGCCGACCTCGCCGGACGTGCACTCCAACACAAGGAGGACATTCGCGCCGTGGAGTTGGCCATGGCCACCTCCTTGTCCCGGCGGCCTGCACCTTCTTGGGTGGGAGCCGGCGCACCACAAGGCAGCCCATCACGCCATCGAATAGGGGTGGAGTCCTAGACAGGGGAGAATGTCGGGGTTGGACGAACTCCAGGATGGAAACGGCAGCGGAGACGTCAGTGCGTTGCCACGGGCAGCGGAGGCGGTGCGGGGAGGCGCGTGGGGGAAGGCTGGAGGCGGCGCGGTGCGGGGAGGCGGCGTGGGGGGAGGCAGGAAGTAGAAAAGAAGACAATAAAGATTCGGAGATTGGACGGGAAGGATTGGAGAAGAAAAGGTAAGTCATGATTGTCTTCATAACTGTTGATTGATTTTTATTTGGAGAAGAAAGGTTCAGATATATATCGGTCAAGTAGTCAATCGGATTTTTCCTTAAATTCCATTATTTGTTTCCTTAAAATTCGTTATTTTATTTCCTAAAGCAAATTGCATTGATGGGAGGAATCGGTTGATTTAGGTAAGTTAGGAAAGTTAGACCTGTGATCTTTTGTACCTTAGGAAAGTGTTGGTTTACAAGGAAAGAGTGGAGAGGAAAATAAACCGGTAGAAAAGGGGTGGTGGGAGGTGAGACGGAAAAAAAACCAGACGAAAAAAACCAGACGAAAGTGGAGACGGAAAATAACCGACTATCCTATCAACTGAGACATTAGGAGTAGAGATACTACATGTGGCAACGGACCGGGCGCATAGGTGTGGGTCGACCGATACACCGCGACAACTTCCTCTGCGTTGATCGATCGATCGATCGAAGGCGACGACCGGTCGTTTGCTAGGCTTCACGCGGCCAGATTCGCCTTCTGTCGAGGCTGATTACGCACGCACCAGGTACTGCCACTGGTAGTGGTAGCTCGCCTTTACCAGTGCGATCGGCAGCGGCGGCGTCGATCGACAGCGTACGTAATACGTACGTTACGTACGCTGTCCACAAAAGGCGAAAAGGCTTGCCACCTGTTGCACTATCTTCCCTCTGTCGCAGAAATTTCCAGAGGTAAAAGCATCACAGGTCCTAGAACTTGCATACGATGTGATGATTTAGTCTTATAATTTGCAAAAGCTAACTCCTTAGTCCTACAACTTACATCAAATGTGCAAATTTAGTTCAGAGCGAATCAGAGCAAGACAAGTGGCGCCAGCTGGCCCGAGCCGGTCGTCACCGCACATTTTGCAGATACCCCCTGTAGTTTTCACAATTCAACCCTAAACAGCCAACACTCTCTCTCTCTCTCTCTCTCGCAGTTTGTTGAGCAGCAGATTGGATCGAGGATTCAGGTGCGACCGCACGAGTGCGCCGCCTGGTTGCTACCACCGCCGCCGCTGCATGGATTCCGTCGCGGCCATCTGGACTCGGCTCGCCGCTCCGTGGACTCGTCTCGCCGTCGCTTGGAGTGTCCGCCGCCGCCGCCGCTGCCTGTTGGCCGTCACCAGCAAGGTATCCCCCCAGCCCCTTCCCAATCTCTGCTCTCTTCCGGTGGGGTCTGGTCCTCCCGCTCTTGCTGGCTTGCTGCGTGCTGATTCTGTGTGTGCTTGCTGCCGAGTGCGTGCGTGCTGGCCGTGTGTGTGCTTGCTGCGGCGTGCGTGCGTTCGTGCTTGGTGTGTCCGTCTGCGTACTTGTTCTGTACTTGTGTGCGTGTTTGCTAGCTGCTTCTGGGTGCTGGCCTCTGCTGTTTCAACTATGATTGCTGCTGACCTGCTGATGTTGTGGCTAGTGCTAGGGAGTGAAATACGTAGCTGACAATTACATCTGCAGGCCAATCTTCAGTTGAGAGGCTGGGAAGCATCAAGCATATATCATTGGGTAAGCAAGCTACAAGCCAACGTCTTTACTGTTTTCAGCTTTTCATGCTCAAGTGTTATGTATATTTCAAATTCTAATACTAGCATATGATGCATTTTGCGTAGCATGAGGATTCAGTAAATTGATGATCATTCAATCATCGAGACGAGAACTTGATGAAAAGAGGCATTGATGCAACTTATGGGGCAGTATTTTGATCTCATCTCGTGCATTTAATTATTCTTTGTCTTTATAACATGCCATTTTATTAATTATTTATCTATACTTGCCGTATCGCCGTATTGCTGTTTCTGGAAATTGTCGTATCCCGTATCGCCGTATCTGTGTTGCCGTATCGGTGCTTCGTAGCTGGCTGGTCCTCTCCGTCGCCTATCGCTCCCTTTCGCGTGCCTACTTCAGTCAAACAGCAGATGAATGGACAGTTTGATTTCTGCTTTAATTGAGCAGCAAGTCCCTGGAGAGTCGGCAGAGCAAAGGTGAGGATCCAAACTGTCCCCAAATTGTCATGCTTGACTGAAATTTGAGTACTGTACTCACTGTGATGCTTGACTGAAATTTTAGTATTTGTCAGAGCTGTGCTGCTGCTGATTCAACTAGTCCTGCGTGAGCTTGTTTTGAGTACTGTACTTAGGGAATGTAGAGGAGCACTGCTTAAAGTTTTGTAAAGTTTCAGATGGACTACATAAGGCTCGTCTTTGATTCAGAGTTATTTGTAAGACCATGTTAATACGGCACTGTATAGGCTACATAAGTGATTAATGTATTTTTTCTATCAGTGGCTCTTGATATTAACTTTGCAATAAGATGAGACTCTGCATTCCCTAAGCAGTTTTAACAAAAAAATTGCAAGTACCCACAAAAACAATTAAATCAAGTGCACAAATAAAATAATTCTGATATACTCCATGCTTGCTCTATTTTTGCCCATGAATTTAGCTTTTTTTTTTCTTTTACCTCCATGCTTGCTCTATTTTTTACCACTGCCCTTCCTGATATTCGTGGCCATGCTTGACCGGATCTGCAGAGAAGTCGGGGAGGTCCAGAGCGTCGTCTCAATGCCAGTGATGTGCTGGATGGCTGCTGGTGCGCCCATGGGGACGACTCCCTGAGCCAGTGATGGTAACATCTGGGAATTTTTATGAGCATCTATTTTGGTAGAACATATAATATGAAGTTGTCTCCAGAACTGTTATGTTTCCTAGTGTAGACCAGAACAATATTAAACCTCACTATATAGTGTAGTAGTATGTTGTATAAAGAACACTGCTAAGTTTATCCATCATCATCCCTCTCTCTCTCTCTCTCTTTACTTCGCTCTGGTTGGGAAGCAGCATGGTAGTGTGGGTTGAATTGTGAAAACTGCAGGGGGGTATCTGCAAAATGTGCGGTGACGACCGACTTGGGCCAGCTGGCGCCACTTGTCTCGCTCTGATTCGCTCTGGACTAAATTTGCACATTGGGTGCAAGTTGTTGGACTAAGGAGTTAGCTTTTGAAAGTTGTAGGACTAAATCATCACATTGTGTGCAAGTTTTAGGACCTGTGATGCTTTTACCTCAAATTTCCATGACAGAGCACTCTGCACTCGAGGGGAAGATGTCATGGAGGAGGCCACGTCCATGTCCTCTCTGTGTCTAGGCAGTGTAACCAGCAAGCATGAGCATGAGCGTGTATATTGCTTTTCCCTTTTCGAGTTTTTTTCTCTTTGTTGCGAATTTTCTCTTTTCGAGATTGACCAAGCTGCCGATGCTTAATTACTTAAGTTACTGGCAGGAGTCTGCCATTATTAACAGTCGCTACCCTCAGAGAGAGAGGAACAAAAATCAAAGATCGACGTAGTAGCATCCAAATCATGAGCGGTCGGTGTCACGCAATGAACTCGTAATTTCCCTCTCTTTTCTCCGACCTTGTATGCACTGGTGGAGCTATGTGTTAGAAAAATAGGCTATGGCCCGCCCAACTTATAACAAATACAGTGGAGGACTACGAGTAATCTGACTGTGAGAGAAAGAAATAGTAAGTTTTCTTTGTACTGGCCCGCCCAGCTTTCATATTGTAGCTCCGCCACTGCTTGTTTGGCTGGCGGCCAGGGGTGCCTGCCTAACCACGCGCCCTCGCTGTTGCGGTAATGACGATTAGATCAGAGCAGACAAGGGACGTGTACGAAGACTCCTGCAGGTCGTCGCGCGCGGCCATTTCCCAGCTCCACTGTCCTGTTCCGTCTCCAGGCGCACACGGCTCCTCCTCCGCCTCCGCGCCACACACACCGCGGACGCCCGGGTCCAGCCACAAAAGAACCCAACACCTTGGCGCGCAAGGCTGGTGACGTGCTGTGCACCCAGGTGCCACGGCCTCTGCCTATTAATTGATCCGCCCCCGCGCCGTCACTCCTCCCACTCCCAGAGCACACCACGCTTGCCAATAGAGCTCGATCGACGCCGAGAACGGCAGTCAGAAGCGCCGCATGCACGCCTTTCGGTTCAATTCCACCCTTCCAAATCCATCGATCCCGGTTGGTTGAGTCGTTGCATCCATGGCCGCCATGAAGGTGATTACTTGCGGTCTATCGGTTTATGATTTATTTCTCTTCTGATTTTGATTGCACACGGCCCGTTTTGCTGATCTTGTTTTGTTCTTTGATGCCTGCGAAATTCAGGTTGTGCTGAAGCTGGACGTGCACGACGACAAGCAGAAGCAGAAGGCGATCAAGGTGGTCTCTGCTCTCCATGGTAATAATCCCCTGTTCTTGCTCTGCTTCGTCGTAATCATGGGGGGAATCAGCGGTCATTCACTCATCCATGTCTGCACTTGACACTAGTTCTGACGACAACCACCCTCACTTCCTCAGGCATCGACCACATCGCCGTGGACATGAAGGACCAGAAGATGACGGTCGTCGGCACCGTCGACCCCATCGCCGTCGTGGCCAAGCTGCACAGCAAGCCCTTCCCCACGGCGCAGATCTTCTCCGTCGGCCCGGCCAAGGAGGAGAAGAAGGACGGCGATAAGGAGGGCGACAAGAACGACGCGAGCAAGCAGGTGGCGTACCCGCCGTACTGGTACCCGCCGCCGCCGTACCACCCGCACTACCTCGTACACAGCGCCGAGGAGGACCCCAACTCGTGCATCATCTGTTGATCGACGCGCGCCGCCGATTCCCTCCCTTGTACATTTTGTAGCTGGCCATCCTGCGTGCCGATCGATCAGCCTACCTGCACCGGCGATCAACGGCGTGCATTATATATATGGCCATGTAAGGTGTGTAAGTTGCGCCGGTGGTCCGGCAGCTGTACAGCACAGCTGCATGTGCCTGTGCATCTGTTTAGTTTGTAATCTGCAGATACAGAATTACAGTATGTTGTTCAGAAAGGAAAAATCATCAAGTTGTTAAAAGAAAAGTGTGGAGAAGGACCAGATAGAATTGCTGCAGTTATTTTTCAGATAAAATTGATGGATTGATCTTCAATGGTGATTAGAAAATAATCGGATCTGAATAGCACAGCTGCGCATCCAGTCTTCAGTTGACGATCTGAATAGAAAGTTGATGGAGTACTACTGCAAACTAAGCACACTTTAGATGGTCATATGTTCCTTCTGGCGGAACCAGTCTGCTTGGGTTGGAGGTATAGACTTGGCGCGGATGCTCCCATATTTTCTGAATATTTTAGATTCTTCGGTGCTTCTTTCCGCGGTATTGCGTGTCCATCAACTACGAGACATCTATAAGAATAAGCGAGTCAGGCACAAAGAGATGAGAAATTCAGGCGGACAACTAGATTGGTCTCTCGTGCATCTTTAATTACATTTACCAATAGAAACTCTGAACTCCAAAGCCATCCAGCTGTGTTCCATCTAAGAGTTGCTTTCAGCAGTCAATGATCTCCATAACAACGTGTGAAAAGGATTCCAAACTTTCGGACTGTTTTTATTACTCATGTATGCTTTCATTGGTACGAGTCCTAACACATGATTACGACCTAATACATTGTTAATCATCCATCTCACAAATACACATTCTTAATTACAGGTCTTAATCGCTGCTCCAACTGCAGAGTATTCATTTTATATCGAACATCTTTTGTGTTAAACGGACGGCTGCAAGCCATGCGCATTTTATCCATTCATTACCCTATTCTGTTTGACTTAGTGATAACGTTGCTTCATTTAAAAAAAAATCTTGTATCTTTGCACTACAAACAACAAGATACACTCATATCGCCAACCGAAGACTGGATTTTTTGAGTAAATTGCACGTTGGTACCACATTTCGGGCAGTGTTTGCGGATTGGTACCAGTTTTGGAAATTTTTACGTGTCAGTACCAACTTTCGGGCAATACGTTACAAATCGGGCTAATCTCTGTATTTCGACGTATTGACGTTGTAACTGACTGCCTGGGCCCGCATGTCAGTTGCCACGCTGGCGAAGCGCTGTGCGGTCCGGCTCGAACCGCCCCGTCTCCCTCCCTGCCTGGGCAGTCACTCCAGTTCTTCCTCTCCTTCCTCCTCGCTCCTGGCTCCCTCCCCGCCACCCGCGTCGCCGCCCGCAGTACCGCCGCCCCGGACCGCCGCCGCCATGGTTTTGGAAGACGAAAGCAGCGACGACACGTCTAGCCTGCCGTACCTGCACTCGACCTCATCCACCGACGGGCTTAACCAGGTCAGTTCACACTCGTTCACTTGAGCTAGGTTTAGGGTTAGGGTTTCAGAATTGGGGCTTCTTGATTTGGGTGATTTAGCTGGGTTTTGATTTGGGCATTTTGTTTGTACGAGCTTCTGCAGGTCCCTTTCAGCCTTGAAGATCCCGATTACAAGGGGCTTGAGCTGGATCTGATGGTCTTCTGTGAGAAGCACGGCAAGGCATCGGAGAGGCTTGTTGCATTTGAAGGAATAGACACAGGGAGAAGGTTCTTAGCATGTGCTGAGCCAGTAAGTTTCATGCATAGTTGATTAGTAGTAATAGACAGTGGCAGAGGCTTGATTCAGTTATGTTTCATGTTTGTTTACTGTGAATCATTGATGTATCCATGAAGCTAAGTTTGATTCAGTGATGTTTATGGTCAATTTGATTCAGTGATGTTTATGGTCAATTTGTTATGACAGTGGCAGAGGCTTGACAGTATGTAGTGCATATGGTCTTGTAGTAATGCAAAATGTTTAGTTCATGGTAGTTATATTTTGTAGTGTATATGGTCTTGTTCTGATGCTAGATATTTTGCTTGACACCATCTAGTGGAGTGCATATGCTTTTGCAGTAGGAGTTGCTTACCAACAAAGTGTTGAATGATGAACAATTTAGGTCACAATTTAGCTTGAGTAGTTAAAATGTAGTGCATATGCTTTTGCAGTTGGAGCTGATTACCAACATACTGTTGAATGATGAACATGGAGTATGTAGTGCATATGCTTTAACAGTTGAACAATTTTGCAGTGCTCTTGCTCTTCTTCTCTATTTACCTGGGGGATGAACTCACTTGCTGTTGTTGCTCTTTTTGCAGGAAGGGCATAATTGTGGGTTTGTTGAATGGGTTGATCACCAGTGGCCCCCAACAATGCAGAATGCATTGTTGAAGCTGTGGGCAATGGTTGAAGATAGCAAGAGTGCTAGGGTGAATGATAATCTTCAAAGTGCTTTAGCTATTCACCATCTGACAGAAGAGAAGAACAAGCTGGAGGCCAACTATGACAAGTTAGTCCAAGATGTGCAGGGACTTATGAACTTCCAGGAGGAAAGGGTGCTGGATTTCAGTTATCTGCAGTCTAACCTTACATATCAGCAGCAATGCAGAAGTGAACTGGTGCCTGATATGAAGGCAGAGATGGCAAAGAAAGATGCAGAGACCCAGAAGCTTAATCAGAAATATGAACTCCTGGTTAACCTGACAAGTGCTCAAGCAACTGTCATCCAGAACATGAAGTTGAAGAATATGAAAGAGAAGGAATTGCTGAGTGAAGCTAGGATGAAATTGGAGTCTCAGAATGCAGAGCTCACAAAGTCTGAGGAGAAGCTCACCCAGGAGAAGCTAGAGTTGAAGCTTCAGGTTGCTGATCTGCTTAAGGGAAAGGAAAAGCATAGTGAAGAGAAGGGCCACCTAGAGCTTCAGATTGCTGAGCTCATGAAGGGAGAGGAGAAGCTCAAGCAGATGATCAAGGGGATCCAGGCCATCTTAGAGAACTGAACTAGATGAATATGAGATTAGTGGGCATTGCTGACCTTTTGGGAAGGATGGTTGTGTAATGACCTAGTAACTTTGAATTATGGTTGTGTAGTGTATGGTTGTACTAATTGTGAACCATGGCTGTGTATGTATGTAGTAGTTATGCTATTCATCCATTTGTGAGCAAAGGATGAAGTATGCATTTGAACTCCACTATGTATTGTGAACAATGGTTGTGTAGGCCTCAATATATTGAACTCCAGTAAGTATTGTGTGCTATGATGGCTAGACTAAAAATTATGAGATATCATGCAAACTGAGATGCTGCTAAGTTGTTGTCCAAATGCTGCTGAATTGGTGTCAAAATGAGCTGAAATGCTGTCAAAATGCTGCTGAAATGTTGCTATATTGTTGTTGAATGATGCAATCTGAGATGATGTTGAGTTGGTGATGTTTTCATGCCCATTTGCTGCTATTTTGTTGCTGAAATGCTGCTGTTTTGTTGCTGAAATGTAAGACTGGCATATGAAGAGGTAAGGGCATGCAAGTCTTTTCTGCATAATGTGGTGTGATCACCCATCTAGCTGCCTTTCCACTCTCTCTATTCCTGTGCCACCTAACCATCTGCTTATCCTTTATGCCATCACACATTGTCTTTATAGGTTTTTTCCTAACATCTAGGATGTACTTGTTAAAAACCTCAGACAAATTGTTAACTACCAAGTCAGTCTTGCAGTTTGTGTCAAATGCATGCCTAGCCCATGTTTTCTTGGGTATTGCACTCAGCCACTCCCACGCTTCCTCACTCTCAGCTTTGAGATCATCCATTGCAATATTAAATTTGTGTTCATTATAGGCATAACTATCCATGCACTTCTTAAGATCTTCCCCCCTAAACCCAACATTTTGGAAGTTTGCATATATGTGTCTTAGGCAGAATCTTTGGTGGCAGTTAGGAAATACTGCATTCACTGCATATAGTAGCCCCTGGTGCACCCAATTAACAAGCTAAGGTACTGTCTAATAGATATATGCAACAAAGAATGGAAGATGCATTCACATACCTTCTGTCTATCAGACATTATAGTATATGGACCAAACTGTCCAACTTCTCCTCCTAGACAGATTTTTAGTTGGTGTAAAAACCAGCATCAGTTAGCTTTGTCCTCTTGTCCAACAATGCCAAATGCAAGTGGGTAGATGTTGTTATTTCCATCTCTACCAGTGGCAGCAAGGATTTGTGCACCAGTTGTTAGTTTAATAAAACATCCATCAACACCTAAAAGAACAAGTAAAGAGAACATTCAAAACAGATAAGTAGCAAATCCATTTATATGTGCAATCAATTGAAAATAACATCTAAGTACTAGTTCAAGCTGAAGGAACTAACCAATGAATGGTCTACAGCCCTTGAGAAACCCCTCCCTTGCACCATTCATGCAGAAAAACATGGCATGGAATCTTGGTCCTGGATGTGGAATTTTCTCAGTTGGTGTTGGTGTAGGGTAACGCAGCAGAAAACAAAAAAATTCCAACCTACGTACCAGCCCAGGATCACTATGGAGACTGCATACAAGGTTTGATCTGTTTCGTTACCGACTCGTAGCGCAGCGGAAGTAGAGTCGATGACAATCGGTGGTGCAGATCCCCGCAGCTAGGATTTACAACCTCCCAGCCGCGAGGATGTACTCCCACATCTGCCCCTCGGACAGCCCTCCGGGAGGCGGTCGGACAGTCCCTCGGACGGTGTCGCGGACAGCCCTTCGGGAGGACCTTCGAAACTCGAACGGTCACTCGG
The DNA here is from genome assembly GCA_039707655.1 of Elymus sibiricus. Lineage (NCBI taxonomy): Eukaryota > Viridiplantae > Streptophyta > Magnoliopsida > Poales > Poaceae > Elymus > Elymus sibiricus. The sequence continues at coordinate 472,079,021 of CM077666.1, forward strand.
ACAGCCCTTCGGGAGGACCCTCGAAACTAAGACGATCACTTGGACAGCCCTTCGGGAGGCACTCTCGAACTAAGACCGAAACTACGATCTCTCTACAGAGTTGCACACATACGGTGTCATCTATCCGGCAGGGCTTCGCCGTCCAGAACTAGTTCCTGCCGGAAACTAGACAGCCTTTCGGCTCTACGAAACTATTTCGCTGGGAGGGAGAGAGAAGCCAGAATATTCTATGGCATGTGTATGAGAGCAATCATGAGGTTTGGGGCAGCCCCCTCACCTCCTATTTATAGGAAAACCAAGGGGTAGGATGGGCACTTCCAAAAAACCCAAAATGCCCATGAAGGAAAACATCCACAAGGGCATAAAGGAGATTTAGTGGAGCAAGTGGGGCTGCACCATGGAGCCCACATGTGGCCGGCCACTCTCTTGGGCCCCCCCCCCCCAAGGGGGGGTTTCTTAGCCCCCAAGCCTTCTAGAAATCTTTTGGGAAAATATCCCAAAAGGTGCTTTTCCAAAAATATTCGAAAAGCACTTTCACTATTCACAAAGACATTTTTCTGCGTCCGTTAAATCCCAAATTATTTTTGTGTGCCTAGAACAATTCCAGTACCCACTAAAATAATTTTGAACGCATTTCAAAACAATTTCGGAACAATGTTTCTTCAGCGAAAAGCAACCAAAGCGGTTCCGGCTGCTCCGGAACATTTCCGGTTTTTCCTCCGGAAAAATCCCAGAAGTTACCAGAACGATTCTGGCACCCTCCAAGAATTTCCAGACGTGTGCCGGAACCAATTTGACTTAATGGAATACCCTGAAACAACTTTTCAGTTTTACCGGAACTATTCCGATATCCTCTCCGGAACGTTTCCGTTTCGTCCGAAACTTTTTCGGTGATTTTCTCTCAGACTCCCTGTCTAGTATTCAGCAGATAGATGACCCTTAAGCGTGTGACCCTATAGGTTCGGTGAAGTATAGACATGACCGGAACTCTTTCCGATCAATGATCAACATCGGAGCCGTGGACACCCATATTGACCCCTATACCCACACGAATGAATATTCGAGTGAACCTCCAGTTGCCGTGTGCTATTCCTGTTGCTTCGCGATATGTTACAAATACCCGAGGTGAGAAACATCGGCATCCCCGTGGATCAACACTTGTCCACAATGCCAGTTACCTCGTTGCCGGTTTTGTTCTCTTTTCTCGTTTCTGTGTTCCGGCATCCCTGTGATCAAATCACACTTGTGTCTGGCCAGACGATGATGGATACCGTAACACCGAGAGGGCCCGAGAATATCTCTCCATCGTCGGAGGAGCAAATCCTAATCTTGAGCTATCAAGTTACTTAACATACTTTTCCATGAACCCGTAAGCCGCCGTAATAGCCACCCATTTACGGATGACGTTTAACAAACCCCAAAGTTCATGAAGCAAGCATGAAGAAACTCGACACCCTCATGGTCTAAGGAATTATGCAAACATTAACTTCTCTGTGTTATTAACCATTAACTTATGACGAATGAATCTCATAGCATAACATCAATCGGGTCGATTCAACACAAGTGTTCTACCAACATTGTGCCCTCAAAGTTACCGGCATAGTCATGCCCATGATCAGGAAAACGTGATCATCATGCAACACTTGAGCTAGTCTTAGAGGCCATGACTAGGAATACTTTTTACCGTTTATTATTCCACACGTGCACATGGGTTTTCCTCAGAACCTTTATGGATATACGGGCTCGGGAACCATAGCAGTTATAGCATGGAACATAAACATAATTATGAACATGGAGATAAATAATAACATTTGTTATTGCCTCTAGGGCATATCTCCTACAGACTCCCACTTGCACTAGAGTCAATAATCTAGTCAATGCTAATGCACATTACACCTGTGGCACACCGGTGTAAAAATGCTTCGCATGTGGTATAGCCTGATGTCCAACGGATCTGACAACTTCAGTTCCGTGTGTATCTTTGCATGTCCTCGCGTTTTCACGCTTTCACAAAATTCATATTTTGTGTGGACTTGGCTTTTTATATATGTGAATCACAGGTCGAACCTGGATTCCTCAGACTGAGTTATGGAGCAACTACCTGCAGTAGTGTCCCATTGACAAAAGCCATCTTGGAACCATACTAAGTTCATGAATGAACTATATGATTCAACATCTTCTTTGTCGCTTCTAAAGCATCAACATACTTAGCCATTTGTTATAGAATTCGCCACATCAACCTGTTTGGAAACGATTTCCAAACACTGTGCCACCATATTGTGTGTTATAAAAAGCCCTTAACTTAAATCGAAAATCCCATGGAGCATTGATGAAGACTGTATCGATGTAATCACTTACAACGAGCACTTCATAATCTCTGTTTGCGAGAAAACATGTCATCAGTGCTACTTTAGTACTTAATGACATTTTTCACTGTTGTCCCATGATCAGTACTTTGATCACTTTGGTATCTATACTCGCAACAGCTTTGGAGTATTGGACATATCTGGTTGTTTTACATACCATGGAATACATGATTAATCCAAACACAAGAGTGTGTGGAATCTCCATCATGTATTTTGCTCATCAGTGTTTTTGGACACCGAGTCTTGCAAAACTCTTTCCATATGACTTCGGCAAGAATCACTCCTTGGCGTTCTTATGCTAAATTGGTTTAGCATCTTGTCAATATGTATTTTTGGCTTTAGCCTATTAGGCAATTCTATCTCGTAGATAGATATGCCTAATGTCAAGGTTATTTAGCCCAAGCACTTCATTGGAAAACTATTTTAATGAAGTCCTAATTTGTGTCAAGAAATTTCCAATCAACAATGTGTCAAGCACACAAAGTTTTTAGAAATATTATTATGCTCCCACTTACTTTCTTGAAACCACAAGCATCTTCGTTATCCATTGATCAAATCAAACTCCTTTGACTATTTCATCAAAAACGAAGATTCCAACTCCATTTTGCTCTCTTCTGTCCATTGCTAGAACTCTGAAGTTTGCATACTTACTAGCATCCTCTGGATTGACAAAATACTTCGGACTGTACCACATACAAGTCCTAGGTTGCATTTCCATCATATGGAAATCCTTTTGGCATCCATGTATCATATCTCAAGATTGAAATATGTATTAATTGCTAGTTTAACCCGATCTGACTTTAAGCATCGCTACGGTGAGAGAACCTCATCGTAGTCAACTCCTTGAACTTGTTATTGCAACAAGTCGAGCTTTATGGATAAAACATTTTATCCAAATCAGTTTATAGTTCCATTAATGTTCGTTAGACTCTAAGTCTTCCGAAGGGTTTATCAAGATATAATCTTGAATCATTTATGGAAACTATCTCGGATTATATTGGCATTTAGCCAATTCCGGAGTCAGGGCCCATCAACGCTTCCTTGTGTATCGTAGGTATACTGTTGTCTAACAACAATATCTTGCTTGCGCACCTGAGAGGTTTGCACGAGTTTTGCCTACGTGGTTCAGCTGCAAGTTCAACCGAAGTCCATACATTTTATTGTAGAGACTTCCGTATCAGTCGCAGTAGGAAACTCTGGAATTACTTCCAAGGTTCCTTTCCTTTGATCTGATGACGAAGATATTGTTTATCTCGTCGAGTTGCACTGTTCTCCCACTCACCTTTTTGCAAGAACTATTCTCTTTAAAAGCATACCGTTCTCTGTGGCAAACCTTTTGCCTCGGTATAGTGGTGGAGGAATTCCCAATTACTTGGGATAACCTACAAAGTAGCTCTTGTCTGATTTGGAATAGGTTTGTAACCTTTTACGCAAGCCCCATATTCCAAATGTTAAGGAAAGACCAAGCATGGTTGGGCGTACCATACCATGGCGTCATTTCAACAGACCTCATGGCGCTCTTTTCAGTGTAAAAGCCGCAGTCACTAAAGCATTACTTTAAAAGGGATAATGGCAAATTGATTTATGTCATCTTTGATCTTACCATGTCAAAAATGGTTTGATTACATCTTCACAGACATACCACACACAGTGGTGTTCCGGGAGGTGTAAGTTATGAAACTCCTTTCACAACTCATCAGACATTCGCTAAACTTGTAACTCCGATATTCCTTTCTGCAATCTAGTTTCCAGAAACATAATCTTTCTTGTTACAATAATTTCTACTTCATGTTGAAAACCTTTCGAATGATTTCAAAAGATCCAGACTTACGTCTCATCAAGTAAATATCCATATATCTACTTGAGTCATTTCTGAAGATAGATAAAATCCACTGCTAGTAACAACATTTATCGGACTACATACATCAAAATGTATGATCACCAATAAGTTCGTTGCTCGTTCCTTATGGCCTATGAACGGTATTTCAGTCACTTCACTTTTCAGAGGAAAGTTGCAAGTGTCAGATGATTCAAAATCAAACGACTTCAAAATCCATCATAATGGAATTTTCCATGCGGGTTTCTCCAATGTGACCAAATGTAGTGCCACACTTGTGTGGTATTCTTTTAGTCTTGCGACATTTAGCGTCAGTGTTATGGATGTATCATATTACCATCAATATTCATAACATACATCCCATTCACTATGGAAGCATGGCCCTTATGTTATTCATGATCCTGAACAACAATTGTTCTTTCATGAACAACACTCTTGCAACAAACATTATGCAAATGGGCTAGAGTGTATAAAACTCTAAAATGATTTATGAAAGTAAATACAGAGGTAAAGTATTATTATCAATATTCATAACATACATCTCATTCATAATGAAAGTATGGCCCTTATGTTATTCATAACACCGAACATCAAAAGTTCTCTTATGAACAACCTTCTCGCAAGATACCTTATGCAATGGGCTAGAGTGTGTAAAACTCTATAATGAATTATGAAAATAAATACATAGGTAATACACCGATGGAAGGTATAGTAACTTTTACTAAGTTCCCAACATGTATTTAAACCTCATTCCAGCCAGTCCTTTAGGCCGTAGTAGTTCTTGCATCGAATTGCAACGGAAGGCAATCGAGCAGGTATTTCTGTGATTAACTCACGATACCCAAGAATCAGTGATTAACATGTTTAATCATAATTCCCAAGAACTATTTCTTTGACCAGCTTTCTATACATCAATAGCTTGTATGACTTTCATACATGAGCTGGATATTTCAGTCTTCTCTCTTTTTGCCTTTATACTTCTAACAGTTTAACTTTCAGTTTTTCTTCTACTCTCAGAAGAAGCATCCAACTTAAGAGTGGCGTTAGCCCTGGATTTCCTAGGCGTGTAAGTCACACTAACACCCTTTGGACATTTCCTTTAAGTTGTTGTTTTATTCACCTTCATCATATGACAGGCGTTCTACTGGATCCCTCTGTCATTAATCAAATGCATAGTAAACACCTTTTACTAACAGTTTGCAAAACAAACATTGCTTTGGATATCCCATATCTTTTAGCCTTTGTTTGTGTCTGAAAAATGATTTTCAGTTCCATGAATATCACATAGCTATCCCAAACTTTTGAAGTCCAGGTCTCATTGAAGCAAACATATTGCACTTGACCGTAACGGAATTCTAGCTTTTGGATCGAAGGACGAGAGTCACATTATCCATAGCATTAGCGGGAGAATACTAAAAGCATGCGATAGGACAAAGTCCTTCTCGGCACTCTTGAGGACAATCCTCACATTACGTTACCAACCGTAAAGTTTTAACCAGATATTTAACAGCTTATTCAATTTTAATAGGGAAGGTGGAAACGCGATCCATCCTTCTATAACTATTATGCAAATTTCACTTTAGACAAAGTTCATAATTAATTGCACTAAGAATTAAAAGAATTAATTCTAAAGTGCGCTCCCACTCAAATCAATATCTCTCAAAATTGATTATGAGTGATTCAAGATCCACATTTCAATTCAACGCCATTGATGTGGACATCACTGATGACGAGAATTTCAATCGGTAGGCCAACTTGCCAATCACATCTCTATGTGACTCTTGTTCATCTTTCGATGCGTGTGTTCCGAGCTCAGGATGATCAAGCCAGAACGTCAAGACAACCAAGTGATCTCGCTGCGAGGTCTGACCTCACCCGCCTCACACTTCCCTAATCGTTTGTACTCATGTGGACATGACGCACTCCGAGAAGTTAGGTGCCGTGACGGTGCTACACTTGGGAGAACACTAACTACTTGATATTTTTGTGAGAGATCACCCTAATAAAAAGCGACTACCGCGCAATCAAGAAGGGTGCATCATAAGGGATAAATATCTCAGGCAATTCATAATAGCATGATATGGTATAGCCCTTTCTGACGGAGAAGTCTTGTATTTCTTCGTCTTCGGCATTCGCGTCGGTGTTCACCTTCGTGAAGTTTGCCACCACCTTGTCGATGCACAAGATAATATTGCTATCTCTATAGCTAATAAAATAAGTGCATTACATAAGGTTGACACGCAGGTCATTAAAGTGACAGTCATATGGCTCCAGCCATCATGCCGAATCATGACTCGCAGGTCATGTTAATTAATTTACATCATATAGTCATTTCATACATAATCAAATTATTATGAGCACTGCTATACCACATCATATGCACATGCAAACCATCCTGCAAAACCAAGTTAGGCGCCTCTAATCGGTTTATGCAAATTTTCATTTTACGTGGCTTCTAAGGTTTCGAAACAAACCGAAGCTACCTACGTATTATCATCAAGTATGATTATTCAAGTCGCTAGATTAACATCTCGGGGTGTATGAAACACGAGATAATTAAATCTCGAGCCCCATACTAAACTTCGTCATACGCATGACCCCCGTACAGATCATATCTGCATTGCCCTTTCGTCTGCGAAATTTCATCTTTCTTTTTAACTATGGTGGAATTCAAAGAACTGTTAGCACTTCGTTGATCAATCAGGATCGCGGATTGCCAGAACTTTGAAACTCCACCATACCGTTATCAAGATCAGAAGTATGCAAATTCCAGGGAAGCAACAAGAACATCGGGTAACAGATTTCATCTGCTACCCGCACAAATAATTTTCAGCAATAGAACTCATCTACTACCTGATTATATTGTGCAACACCCATACATCTCATGTATTCTAGATCGCAACCTGCATCTACGCATAGCACGGCTCATGATGCCACTGTAGGGTAACGCAGCGGAAAACAAAAAATTTCCGACCTACGTACCAGCCCAGGATCACTTTGGAGACTGCATACAAGGTTTGATCTATTTCGTTACCGACTCGTAGCGCAGCGGAAGTAGAGTCGATGACGATCGGTGGTGCAGATCCCCGCAGCTAGGATTTACAACCTCCCAACCGCGAGGATGTACTCCCACATCTGCCCCTCGGACAGCCCTCCGGGAGGCGGTCGGACAGTCCCTCGGACGGTGTCGCGGATAGCCCTTCGGGAGGACCTTCGAAACTCGAACGGTCACTCGGACAGCCCTTCGGGAGGACCCTCGAAACTAAGACAATCACTTGGATAGCCCTTCGGGAGGCACTCTCGAACTAAGACCGAAACTACGATCTCTCTACAGAGTTGCACACATACGGTGTCATCTATCCGGCAGGGCTTCGCCGTCCAGAACTAGTTCCTGCCGGAAACTAGACATCCTTTCGGCTCTACGAAACTATTTCGCTGGGAGGGAGAGAGAAGCCAGACAAGTCTCTGGCATGTGTATGAGAGCAAGCATGAGGTTTGGGGCAGCCCCCTCACCTCCTATTTATAGGAAAACCAAGGGGTAGGATGGGCACTTCCAAAAAACCCAAAATGCCCATGAAGGAAAACTTCCACAAGGGCATAAAGGAGATTTAGTGGAGCAAGTGGGGCTCCACCATGGATCCCACATGTGGCCGGCCACTCTCTTGGGGGCCCCCCCAAGGGGGGGTTTCTTAGCCCCCAAGCCTTCTAGAAACCTTTTGGGAAAATATCCCAAAAGGTGATTTTCCAAAAATATCCAAAAAGCACTTTCACTATTCACGAAGACATTTTTCTGCGTCCATTAAATCCCAAATTATTTTTGTGTGCCTAGAACAATTCCAGTACCCACTAAAATAATTTTGAACGCATTCCGAAACAATTTCGGAACAATGTTTCTTCAGCGAAAAGCAACCAAAGCGGTTCCGGCTGCTCCGGAACATTTCCGGTTTTTCCTCCGGAAAAATCCCAGAAATTACCAGAACGATTCTGGCACCCTCCAAGAATTTCCAGACGTGTGCTGGAACCAATTTGACTTAATGGAATACCCTGAAACAACTTTTCAGTTTTACCGGAACTATTCTGATATCCTCTCCGGAACGTTTTCGTTTCGTCCGAAACTTTTTCGGTGATTTTCTCTCAGACTCCCTGTCTAGTATTCAGCAGATAGATGACCCTTAAGCATGTGACCCTATAGGTTCGGTGAAGTATAGACATGACCGGAACTCTTTCCGATCAATGATCAACATCGGAGCCGTGGACACCCATATTGACCCCTATACCCACACGAATGAATATTCGAGTGAACCTCCAGTTGCCATGTGCTATTCCTGTTGCTTCGCGATATGTTACAAATACCCGAGGTGAGAAACATCGGCATCCCCGTGGATCAACACTTGTCCGCAATGCCAGTTACCTCGTTGCCGGTTTTGTTCTCTTTTCTCGTTTCTGTGTTCCGGCATCCCTGTGATCAAATCACACTTGTGTCTGGCCAGACGATGATGGATACCGTAACACCGAGAGGGCCCGAGAATATCTCTCCATCGTCGGAGGAGCAAATCCCAATCTTGAGCTATCAAGTTACTTAACATACTTTTCCATGAACCCGTAAGCCGCCATAATAGCCACCCATTTACGGATGACGTTTAATAAACCCCAAAGTTCATGAAGCAAGCATGAAGAAACTCGACACCCTCATGGTCTAAGGAATTATGCAAACATTAACTTCTCTATGTTATTAACCATTAACTTATGACGAATGAATCTCATAGCATAACATCAATCGGGTCGATTCAACACAAGTGTTCTACCAACATTGTGCCCTCAAAGTTGCCAGCATAGTCATGCCCATGATCAGGAAAACGTGATCATCAAATAACACTTGAGCTAGTCTTAGAGGCCATGACTAGGAATACTTTTTACCGTTTATTATTCCACACGTGCACATGGGTTTTCCTCAGAGCCTTTATGGATATACGGGCTCGGGAACCATAGCAGTTATAGCATGGAACATAAACATAATTATGAACATGGAGATAAATAATAACATTTGTTATTGCCTCTAGGGCATATCTCCTACAGTTGGAGTAACTGTAGTGACTACAACTCTGCTCCCAGGGTTAGTATCCATGATAGTCTGTGCATAATCTCTGAGCCTTGGGTATTGCTTCCTATGACCTCCCGAAACAGCCTCAACAGCTATGTTTTTTGCCCTATATGCCATAGCATGGGGCACATCCACTCCATACTTTTCCATGCAAGCATCTATCATAGTATGGATGCTAGTACTGACATCTGATCTGAACAGTGGCTCATATTGCTTTGCAAGCCACTTGGCACTTACCCTGGTTGACTCAAGCAAGTGTGTTGTAGTCTCATCTTCTTAATTGCAAATGTTTTTTCACCTTTTATAACAGCTGCCACAATACAGAATTTGCAATGTTCTGCTTTGCAATGCACAGTGATCCTCTCATCTGAGTTCCTGTGATACTTGAAGTCTCTAGCCTGAGTGATGTGCAAGCTCAACAAAGCTTCTCTAAATTGATGCTGATCCCTGAAACACATATGCAGTTGTAATTGCTGGTGTGGTTGCTCCAATTGCTCATTGTAATATACTCTGGGTGGCCTCTTCTTTGCCCTACTCTTCCTTTTTTGAGGTAGCACAAATGCTAGTGGTTGATACCCATCATCTTCACTGTCCTTCAGTAAACCTTTCTCTTCTTCATCTGATGAGGGTTTCCAATCAGGTTGCACTTCTTCTAAAACACTGTTATGTGACCTTGTTGTTGGTCCTCTCCTAACTGGCAGCTTCTGCTTCTTCTTTGCTACCAAAGATACAGCTTCTTCTTCTTCTGAAACAACTGTATCACCCTCATCCAGCTCAAATAAATCCTCAACCTCTGTGTCACCCTCATAATGCAGCATTTCCCCTTCTGATTCTTCATCCTCTGTTTCTCCCTCTTCTAGATCTTGTAGTTCTTGCTCTCTCTGTCTCCTTCCCTCTTGCATCTCTATATCTTCAGCAGGCCTCAATTCCTCTTCAGAAACAAATGAGTCTACATTACTGCCATCATAGCCCTCCTGTTCTTCTTCCATAACAGCTTTCAACTTTGGATTTAAAAAATTCCTACTTTCTTGTGTTAAAACTTGAGGAAACACAGCTGCATTTGAGGAGCTACTCTGGCTTTCAAAAACCACACCTTGCTGATCAACAGCATAAACAGGAGGCTCTCTCAAGTCATAAACAACAGGTTCAGAATACACAACTGGAGCTAATTGCTGACTCTCTACTACACTGCCAGGAGGTGGACTAGCCCTAACTAACAAATTAAGCACCAAACTGTGCTGATTCTCCCTCTTAATCAACTGCAATTTAACATTATTTTCAACCAAGTCTAGGCCCTGCTCTCCTGGAGTCTCCATGTAATACAATGAATCATAGATAGTAAAACCCTGGGTTTCCATCAGTGCAATAAGATTCAGATATGTCACATCTGAGCTGGATAGCTTCCTCTCTAAAGTTTCCTGAGCATCAAAATGCATCCTAACATTCCAAATGTCTTCATACAAACTACAAATCATAGCCAATTTAAACTAATCAGTATAACCTACCTGGGTCTACAATTTCAGTTAACAGAAGATGATGAACAGTTAACCAATTAAAACTATTCAGTAAACCCTACCCTAGTCCACAGTGTCACTAAACAGAAAATTCCAACAAATTATAGCTGAATGCACTAACTGAATGCCAAATTTCAGTTAACAGAAAATTCCAACAAATTATAGCAGAATGCACTAACTGAATGCCAAATTGGTTTCACATTTCAGTTAACAGAAAATTCTAATCCCCAATTTAAAATGAAACATACCCTAACCCTAATCCCCAAATCCAACAAATTATGGTCCCCAATTTCAGTTTACATAGGCAACAAGCAACTAACCCTAACCCTAATCCCCATTATCAGCTAACATTGAAGGGATATTTGACCAAATCTATAACAACAGAGAAGGAAAACAGATGAAATTCTTACAGTACGCTGCCGGCTCCATGTGTCCAATGATGGCTACTGCTAGGGTTCGCCACCCATAGCTGGGCCAGACGTACACGCTGCTCCATGGAGACTGCTGGCTCCATGAACTCGTCCTCGTCCTCGTCCTCGCTGGAGTAGGCGGAGCTCGAGTAATCGTCGCCGCCGTCGAAACCTCCTGACGCAGCGCCGCCCGGGCGTCCACTGTTCCCGCCGCCATAGCCTCCGCCGCCGCTGCTACTGCTACCGGCCCCATCGCCAGGGGTCGCCGCCGCCATCGCCGCAGAGACGCAAGGGGATGCTAGGGTTCGCGGCGGAGCTAGGGTTCGAGGGGGAGGAGAGTACTCGGGGGAGGGAGGAAGGCAAGAGGAGAGGAGAGGAGACGCGGGGGAGAGCACGGGGCGGTTCGAGCCGGACCGCACAGCGCTTCGCCAGCGTGGCAGCTGACATGCGGGCCCAGGCAGTCAGTTACAACGTCAATACGTTGAAATACAGAGATTTGCCCGATTTGCAACGTATTGCCCGAAAGTTGGTACTGACACGTAAAAATTTCCAAAACTGGTACCAATCTGCAAACACTGCCCGAAATGTGGTACCAACGTGCAATTTACTCGGATTTTTTTAATCTGATCTCAAGACTAGAGTTTCGGAGATACCTCACTGTCATTGGAATGTTTTCATTCCACGTAGAGGGATAAAATCAATTTAATGTGGCAAAAAGGCATCAAAATCTAGCGGCGCCCTAGGGCTATAACAACACTTGTGAGTCCTAACCACCCACCAATAGTCGTTCGTTGCCACATTTACCTATTGTATTAGTTGTGACATTGTAACATTATTTACTCTATTAAAAAAATCCGACAACTCATACGCACATATCAGGATGGTGTCTGGTGACTAGGTACACAAGTGGGAAACGTCTTCCTTAGGGACATATCTGACATGACACGGGAACGCAACATAATTTGACATCGTTTTATAGAATTTTACATGATTTTGTAGGAAAGAATGAGATAATTTGAAATAATTCACTAAGATCTAACCGATGCATGTTTCTTACCAAGTGGCTCCAGCTTGTTAGTCTAGTGAAAATAATGAAATTTCGCATAAGTATGTCACAAGGCATAACAGCTAATAAACCGTAAAAGATAGCCAAAAATAGTTATAGAAAGTACAGAAATGACACTGTAATACTAGTAAAAGAGAACAAAAGCGGTAGAATCAGGTGACAGTTCCAGGTCAGTTCGACCAGATACACTGTCACAGTGTCACTCATCCCCCGTTGAGCTTCAGTGCGCGTGTCTTTCTTCTCCAGTGGTAACTTTCCACCGTCCCGGTCCCACGTGAAAGCTCATGCATGTGTTTGACTCCCAACCGCAACGTTTATTACGCTCACTCATCTATAGTTCTCTGCTTCAAGTGCTCGCACTGCCATTTTTTCAGCAACACGACGGCGGCGACGAAGGGAGGATTCGCCGTCGGTGAACGCTATGTTTTTCCATCTTTGTGGGGTAGTATTGATATTACTATTACTTTCCGTCGTCCTGCTGCCCCGATCCCCGCAAGATCTGACGTGCTACTCAGTGAGCTAAGACGGCTGCGAGACTGTGATGTCAGGTTTTCGACGTCAGGTGAGAGCGATGCGCTCCTGCGTTGTTCAAAATCGTGCGGCTTATTAGGTCTTGATCCATCTCCACCATCCAGTGGTTTGGAGCCTTAATTTCGATATAATGGTACGTGCCGGGGCCTGCAAATCTGCAGGGCGATTGGCCTCTCCATTGTTTTGTTAAATCTTCATCTTCTAGCGGAGGAGCTATTATCTATGTAATCTAAACAAATTAGATTGCCAATGCAGACGTAGTAATACAGAGATTTCAGACACCACATGCATCTCTATCTGTACGTTATGGAAATAATTGCAAAAAGAAACACCATAATTGTGAACCCTAAATCAAAAATCCATCATCATTCTTTTTTTTTTTTACAAAAACCCACCAATATTGTACTAACAGTTTACGAAAAACGTTGATCCGTCGATTAGAGTAGTTTGAGTGAAAACCTGACGGATCGGTCCCACTGTCAGGTGCCACGTGACCTGGATGGAGACGTGCTTGTCACCGCGCCATTAGATCGTGCGTTTGCGCCAGCCAAGCTCCCCCGTGTCGTCTCGTGCTCCTTCGCGCCGCCCACAGCTCCTCCCCACCCCGAGCTCTGCGCCGGCCCGATCTCCTCCGTACCCCGAGGTCCGCGCCACCCGGAGATAGCCCGCGCTGCCTCGGGCTTCCCTTCCGCGTCGCCCGAGCTTTCCCATGCCGTCTCCTCTTCATCTCGGGCGACGGGTGCGATTCCCGGTCGAGGACGTCAGGGGAAAGCCCGCGAGCGGCAGCTCGGCCTCCAGAGACGACCTGAGACGGCGGCGCCGTGGTCATGCGGCAGCCAGCTCGCTTCTGGGACGAAAGGCGATGGTGCACCAGGGTTGTGCGCTCTGCGTAGCATTCTCAGGCAGCACTCCGTCGGCTTGTGTGTGTGTGTGTGTGTGTGTGTGCACGCGCTTTGTGTGGCTTGTTCAGACAGCACTCCGGCACACACCCCACCTTCCTTCAGCGCCGCCGCCGGGAGCCCGCACCTGCAACCCTTCCTTTCCTTCCCGACGCGTGGCACCGCCCCCATCGCACGCCACACTGAGTGCCGCCCCGCTGCGAACCTCCCCTCCGATCAACCGCCGCGTCGGCATGTCCTGTGAGGCTGTGACCACACCTCTCCTACTCTCCCCTCAACTCAGGTGAAGAGCAGCGCGGCCGCGGCACCCAACTTGCTTAGGGGCGGACATGAGCCGGCTTTCTTCTCTGTCCCTCGGTTCCTTCGGCAGGGGAGCTCCCATGCGCACGACGGAGCTGCCAGACAAGGTTCGACTGCGATTCCTAAACGTCGGCCGCGCCGGCAACGATCAATGTCAGCGGCGGCGTGTTGTGGGTGCAGCGGTAGTTAACCGAGAGCACGGCCTTCGGCAGCTGGAGCACCAGCAATGCTACATCGACGGACATTTACAGGGTTTTACAGGGTGTGTTTAAGCTGTCAAATTGTGATTGGACTAACGGGAGGATGGGGCCCCACCCACCTGAAAATCTGGGGGAGGGGCATGTTTAGTTGGTTAGGAAGGAGCCTATAGAAGCTTGTAAGCCTCCGTACGTCTAGCATTTTTGCTGGAGCACAGACCAGGCCGTGCTGCTGCGGGCGAACTGGGGCAGCCGACGGGGAGCTGGCTGAGAAGGGCTCCTCAAACGGCGGCCGGATGCGAGTGCTGGAACGCACGGGCTCCTACCAGCATGCACTTACAGCTGATGGGTGGGTCTCGTGAATAGTATAACGGGTTGATCAAATAGTGTGAGAACTTGGTGCCACGTCAGCCGATGAGTGGGGCCCATCGGTCAGTTTTGGCGCCAACAACTGCTAATCAAGCGATCAGTGTTTTCGGCGAACTGTCAGTACAACACTGGTGATTTTTGCAAAAAGAATGAATGGTGGTGGTTTTTTGATTTAGGGTTTACAATTAGATTGTGGTGATTTTCTGCAATTTACTCGTACGTTGTGTACTCACGGACCCTGTCACGGCGCATGAGAATTCAGACTTTCAACAGGGCTGGTCAATGGACCATGTCGGTGTCGGAATCATGCCGCCTACGCCAGGTACTTGCAGTCAATGTACCATGTCGGTGTTGGACTCATGCCGCCTCCGCCAGGTACTAGCAGTATTAGACAGTGTGCGTGGACTCTTGCTTTGTCCTGACACGGACCGTTGCTGCCGCATCACCGCTAATTCTCGTCGGATCGTTCCACAAGCTGTAGAACAGAAGACCGGGCATGCATTGCAGTAGTGCTCGAAGTTGAATCGTTCCTAGCACGATTGGTGCAAGGATGCAGCATAGCCCAGGCCCCACGGCCTCTTCTTGCGCGTTGATCTTTGCGTATAAAGTTTTTGTTCCTAAAGCGGGGGCCGCGCTCAACCCTGGTCGGACCAGGCTGGTCCTGTGGAAGAGAAGACCGGGCATGCATGCACTGGTGTCCAGAGTTGAATCGTTCGGAACATGGTCACCGTATCCCCAACCCCAAGACCGGGCATTGCAGTTGCAGTGTCCAGACTCCAGCGGTGGTGACCCAGGAACTAAAAATCGTCTCCCGGAAGGCGGGAAGGGTGCGAGCACTCCGGCGGGTCGTTGACGCGGCCGGCGACCGCGCCCCACGAACGCGATGGTATGTCCCTCTCCGGGTCTCCACGCGCATACACACGGCTCCTGGCCCGGCCAAACACCCGCGCCTACCCGCGGCCATGGGCGGGGCCCGAGTGCAAGAGCAAGCGACCACAGAAGCGGCCGAGCCAGACACCGGTTTTTGCTGCCACGCGGGCATTCTCCGCAGCTTCGCCGGTCGCCACTCCACTTCCCTATTTGAAAACAACCCGACCGAGACTTTTGCCTATATAAATCCGTCTGGCACCTGCCCAGAGTCACTCCCCTGTCTCCCAGATTACACCGCGCTTTCTTCCTCCCTTTTGCCCATCGCCAAGACGAAGCGCCGCACTGCGCTCCGTTCCATCCCACCAGCCATCGCCCCCTCGGCCGCGCACCGCCCAAGAGTTCGTCCGTCCCGGCTGGATTGTAGGATCGATGGCCACCATGAAGGTCGTGCTGAAGCTGGACCTGCACGACGACAAGCAGAGGCAGAAGGCCATCAAGGTCGTCTCCACTCTCCACGGTAATATATAATCCCCTGCTTTGAGCTCGCTGATCCGGTCTGAATTCCACACTACTCTAGTTCAGTCATGCCCTCGCAGATCCATATCTGAATTTGGCACCTCTGACGATGACAACTTTCACTTCCTCAGGTATCGACCAGATCGCAGTGGACACCAAGGACGACAAGATGACGGTGGTCGGCACCGTCGACCCCGTCCACGTCGTCGGCAAGCTGCGCAGCAAGCTCTTCCCCATGGCGCAGATCCTTTCCGTCGGCCCGGCCAAGGAGGAGAAGAAGGACGGCGGCGCCAAGAAGGACGACGGCAAGAACGAGCCGATCCAGGTGTACGCGCCGTGGTACCCGCCGCCGCCGCCGTACCACTACCACCCGCACCCGTACTACCACGGCCACAGCGTCGAGGAGGACCCCAGCTCCTGCGTCATCTGCTGATCGAGTTGTACATTTTGTAGCTGGCCGTCCTGCCTGTCGATCGATCAGCGTTCCTCCGCCGGTGATCGACGGCGTGCGTCATATACATGGCCGTGTAAGGCGTATAAGTTGCGCCGGTGATCCGGCAGCCGTGCATCTGCTTAGTTTGTAACATGTAGATACAGAATTACGGTATATTGTTCAGAGAAGAAAATCATAAGTTGTTAAAAGAAATGTGTGGAGAAGGATCAGATAGAACTGCTGCAGTTTTTTTTTTTTCAGAGGAAGTTCATGGATTGCTACAATTTTTGGTGATAAGTCCTGAAATAAATAAATAAACTGGAGGTGCAGGAGATTGAACGAGTCAGGCACAATGAACTGGATGAAAAATTCAGGCGGCCAGCGAGATTGTTTCCTCGTGCATCTTTTCATTTACCAGTAGAAACTTTGAACTCTCAAGCCCACTTGAGAAAGGTCTCCAAGCTTTTGGACTGTTTTTATTACTCACGTGTGTTTTCTTCGGCATGATTATGACCTAATAAAATTGCTAACCGTCCATCTCACAAAGTATACATTGTTAATTGCATGTCATAGAGTTTTCATTTTGTATGATTGTATCGATCATCTATTGTGTTCTACAACAAGAACCAAAAACAAGGACTAGGCAAAGCCAAAAACAGGAACCCAGCAGGGTTGGTGTGCGTTTGTATGCGTCATCTGTAATGGTTGTGGCTTTATTTATAAAGCGGGGCGGAAACCTTTTTCGGCAATCTTTTGTGTTCTACGGACGGCTGCGAACCCATGCACATGTTATCCGTTCAGCACCCTATATTGGGCTGACTTTGTGATAAGTCTGCTTCATTTTAGAAAATTTTGAATCTTTTCTCTAGAAACTGAAGACTGATTTTTCTTACCCGATCTGGAGACTGGAGTTGCGGAGATACCTCTATCGTTGGAATGTTTTCATCCTAGTTAGGGCATCTCCAACGCCGACCCGCAAAATCCTTCGATATATGTCCGTTTTTATGTCCGGACGTGGTCCGCCGACATGACACGGGAGGAAGCCATCCAACGCTAATTACAAAGTATCCGGCTTGGAGGAGAAAAAGTAGGTGGAGATCATGCATGTGGTGGGCTATTTGTGGTGTGGTGTCCGGTTGGGAGGAGAGGGGGACCATGCATGTGAAGAAAGAGAAAAGAGAGGAGGACCATGCGAATGCTTTTGGTTGGTCAAGTGGATGTCCGGACTCCGGTATAGCTCCCCCATGTTTGTCTTCAATTTGCCAGAAAACGGACGTCCGGCCCACTTCGCGGACCGATGCAGAACCGCGTGGATTGCAAAAGTGAACAAAAGTGTCCGGTCGGACATATACTGGAGTTTTGCGGGTCTCCCTTGGAGATGCCCTTAGACAAATCAAATCTAATTTAATGACATATGATAATTGTAAAAACTTAGAGTTTGATCTCTAGTGGCCTAGGGCTACAAGCACACTTGATAAGTCATGTCAAGATGGAACTTCTCTAGTTTTCAACGACTTTGTTTGCTCTCCTGGGACCCACTCCATAACGCTGTGGGTCCTTGTCCCCTCCGTCTGTCGCTCCAGCGGCGGGAGCGAGCGGGGACCCTGGCAGTTTCTCTTTGGCAGGGAGATAGGATAGGCGTAGTTTTCTGTCAAAGGTGCTGCATCAATGATGGAGACGGCGCCATGTTGGAATAATCTGCTTTTACTCTTCCTCCATCTTGTTGTCGTTCTAATGGGCGACACCGAGGAGCAGGTGGCTGCCGGTCTCCGGATCCGGTGAGATTTGTGTCCAATGGTCGACGCACGACACTCTCCCGGGAGGCGTTGGAGTCGGCTGTTGCGGTTGTGTTTGGTATCTTAGAGTGGGGTGCGTGGATGGAGGCAAGCGGCAGTGTTCCTCTTCTTCGACCGCGTCGAATGAAGTTGACGACGCTGGGATCTAGCGGATAGGGGGAAGAACCCTGATCGACGTGCCAAAAGCCTCAGTCTTATAGCACTTGTTTCATGTGTAAGACTATGTTTTACTTTGTTTTCTGTCTTATAACACTTGTTTCATGTTTTATGTGGTACTATATGTAAACTTGTGTGATGTTTTGTAAAATAGTATTTTCTCCGTTCCTAAATACAAGTCTTTGTAGAGATTCCAATATGAACTACATATGGAGCAAAATGAGTGAATTTACACTCTAAAATATGTCTATATACATCCGTATGTAGTCCATATTGAAACATCTAAAAAGACTTATATTTAGAAACGGAGGGAGTATGATAATTGTTGAATAGTAGTTGTATGTGCATTTCAGTACCAGGGCTGATTACAAAATAGAACGGCAACCCATGAAAGTGTTGGAGGCGGTTCCAAATTCACAACCCCCTTTGGGCGTACTTCCATTAAAGACGGTTTGTCTGCATATACCGCTTGCGTTGAATTCTTAGCGCAAGCGGTTGCCAAAACCGTACACGCTGATTCGAGTATCAGCTACATAGGCTTTGAGACGAAACCAGAAACAATTGCCGGCTCACGTACGAAAACTGCCTCCAAAGGTCAATCCTGTACTAGTGGCGTGCTGCCCATCCTGTCATGGATCCCTCAAAGATACAGAAGATATGAGATTCTGTCATGGATCCCTGATATAGAAGGTATGAGGTACTCCCACCGTCCCATAATGTAGGACGGTGTTTAACACTAGTGTAATATCAAAAAACGTCTTACATCATGGGACAGAGGGAGTATATTGGTGAGGTAAGCCATGTAGGAGACCATGATGTCAAGTTTTCAACGTCAGGACGGTGAGAGCGATGTGTGCTCCTCCGTTTACGGCTTCAGATTTGTGCAGGCAAATAATTGATCCTGGCAATAATGTATCCGCCCCTTTTCAAAATGTACCCCAACTTCTCTTGGTACGCCCCTCAAGAGAAAAAAAAAAACTTCTCTTGGTACGCTTGTTGAGCGTATAGCTAGCCGGCTAGGTGGCGTGGAGGTGGAGTGTTCCAACATGCACATCTGCACATCTGCACAGGGGAGCTTTAACGTCATGTTACACTCACTGCTAGTAGTAGTATTATTAATAAAAAACCAAAAGGTTGATACGAATTCGTTCACCACTAATTCTCTTTCGATTATTCCAAAAACTGTAGAATAGAAGAAGACCAGGCATGCAGATGCAGTGTTGAATCGTTCCGAACATGGTGGGGTTGGTGCGCCGTAGCTAGGGCGTAAACCCATGGCCACTTTTTCTTGTGCGTTGATCGATCCTCTTGCCACGACCCTCGAGGAGGCACGGTTGCTAAAGCGGGGGCCGGTCGTACGCGGGAACCCAACCCAGTCCCTGCTGCTACAGATTTGTAGTGGCAAGATGCAGATTTGCAAGCACGCGCGGTCAATCCACGTTGGTCCGCCGGCTTGTTCGCTTCTGATGCTGTTCTGGTGGGTGTGAGTCAGTGAGCTCTGCAGCTCCACTGCACCGTGAAGCATCATCCGCCAGATTTGGGGTATTCTATTCTAGTTGAAGCGCTCGCACCGCATAGCACTTGTAGGAGCAAGGGAAAATCGCAGAATGCACTAGTATTCAAGGAAGGAACAGTGGTGGTGACCTAAAATCGTCGTCTTCTTTTTTTCCTGGCTATGGTTGGCGGCTGGAGTGCCGCACCGGACTGACCATGACCAATTGCCGTCGCTGTTGTATGATAATGGTGATTTTACATCTGCAGAGAGCCAGGACAAGGGACGAAACCAGCGACAGCACAGCCACTCCAACTTGTTGGAATTGATCTCAGGTTGTTATTGACGGAGAGAAAAGGGGGAGTCTTTTTCCCATGATGGTGCTTTGATCGGGCGCACCCAGAACCATCGTCTGGTTTCGGTCCCTGGCCCATCAGCTCCTCATATATAAAGAAGAGTCATGTACCTCTTCAAGAGAGGACACACATACGAGTTAAACCTCTCAGCTGATGACCAGAAGACCATCTACCACCGCCAGCCACCGTAAGGTAGTGCCAGCGGCGCTCCTGCAGCTCTGCATCTCCGTCACCCAGCTGTTGTTCTTCTTCACCAGCCATCTCCTCATTGCTGGTGACCCCAAGGTGCAGCGTGGGTATTGGACTCAGCCGATTCTGGTTAGTACCCTTATTTCCGCACAACTGTTTAGATGTTATTCCTAAAGATTTAATTCGAACATTGGTATCAAAGCTGGTTAATCTCGTTTAGAACCCAATTAGCCCCTGCTTAATGTTAATCAATCATGTTAGGGTCTAATGCTTATGTTTTGGTGCTAATTGTTCGAGGTAAAGATCTAAATTGATTCTGTTAGCATCCAACGTTGATGATCAAGTGCTTGATTGTTTTCTGGTAATAGTAAAGACTCATGGTTAAGGTCTACTAGTTTCGGTCACTGCCTAATTAGCATCATTAGAATCTTATAAGCTTTCGGTTAATGATGATATGCCCCAATGATTACCCCTGACCTTGATCTTTTCATCCTTAAATAGCAAGTTTGTTTATGTACTGGATATTTGGATCTCGGTTAGCATCTGAATCGGCCAACTTCCTGTTAATGGCTCAATTATGTTCTGGCAAATGGAAAGAAGACGCAGGGGAACTGCAATTTAAGACAAATCAAAATGAAAGTTCCCCAATTTGACAAATCCCAAACCGACAAATCCCGAACCCTGAAGAAAGGATAATCCCCAAATGTTGGTTTCGGGTACCTTACCTGATGATCGCCGCGTCGTCGCCATACACCCCTCGGTGCTCATGCAGCAGCGCGAGGGCGTCAATGCGGCGCCACCGTCTTCCTCGTCGAAGACGCGTGGGTGGGTCTCATGCTCCTCGGTGCTGCGCATCATGGATGGCGGCGGATGCGGGCCTTCGTGCACGCGCTGCCGCTGTCGCCACCTTATGGCCGCCGGTCGCCGGCGAGCAGCACCGACTCCTGGCCACCGCACCTTGCTACTCGGGCACATGCGCGCGACACAACTAGGCGAGTTCGACGGAGCCGCGCGCATCGTACCACTGATGCACGCGCGCGCCGGCGAACAAGCCAACCGCGCCGCCATGGCCTCCGGCGAGCGAAGCAACCGAGCTGCCGCTCATGCCGCCGTGCCTCTCGCTGCGGATGCGGAAAGATAGGGGGCGGGGAGAGAAATGACTAGGGTTCGCGGTGCATCGGCAGTTTTGTTCCAGCTGCATCGGATATTGACTGTCCGATCTGATCGAACGGTGGGGAGCAGCGTAAGGCAGCAGACGGGCCTTCGGGCGATAAAAAAAAGGGCCGATTTCTGCTATGGGCTACCATGTATATTACTTCGGCCCGATAGAATTTTTTTTGGGGGGGATTTAAGCTGCTGGGCCAAATGGTTAATGAGCTGCCGTGGGGACATGGGCCGAAATCGAATTTTCGGCTATTTTTGATTTTTCAGTGCATTTTCTATATTATGGATATTCCGGTTGCATGTTTTTTGAAGGATATGCCCGAAATTATGTGAATAATGTTAATGATAAAAAGGCTTTCTAATGTGCTGCCATGGGTTATGAAGGGACAGGTTATGTTTTAGACACAAAAAAAAGTGCATTTTATATGATGGCATCCTTATAATAATGTTCATGCACTACTGATATGTTTGAAATTGCCTAAAATTATGATAAAACCCATGTCTAATATTTCTAAATAAAATAGACCAATGAGAAATTTTATTTGGAAATTGTTACTGGTATAATGTTAATGCCATTTATGGCATTATAATTGACGATATTTTCTTTGTATCATTTTATTGTTCAAATACTAATGTTTTGAAATGATATTTATCTTGATCACAATTTATGATGTGTCATTCCCTAAAGTTTCTAATATTTTATTTGGAAACTTTATTTGAGTTTGAAGTTTATTGTGATGTCATCCTAATGACATTTCTTAATGATGTGCCCATTTATAATGGGCTAAGGCCACCAAAAGGAGAATGTGATGGTCGCACGGTTAGGTTTTCCGCACCGCACTATGCGTTATAATAATATTGGGGCGATATGCCTATTGGGCAAAACTAAAGTTTTTGGTTGGTGCATTTCATGCCATTTCATTATGATATGCACCGTTGAAATATGCATAAAGAATCATAATAATGTTTATGTTGCTATGATCAATCCCCTAAACAAAGGAATTTTGTTTAGGGAACTTGTTTGCCAAAGTACATGTTATTTTTAGGAATCCTTATTATGATTTTTTTGGTGTCCAAATTTTATTATTTAGAAAATGTTATGATATCCTAACGATAATATTAATGTCATTTTCATTATGGATATCAAGTTTAATGTTTACTCGGTGGCAGTGACATTTATATTTATATATTAATTCCAGTGTCATTTTCATTGTGTCATTGAGAATTTTAATGATAATTTTGACACTTATGTTCAGTATTTATATTATCGTTGCGAGATTTAGTGTCAAAAGGCATCACTGTGCCTCATGGTACATATGATTATATTATGATGTTGCTTTATGTTAATGATGGCAATTAATTTGGGAAGTTCTTGCTGGTCATTATGTGATTTTATGTCTCTCTGGTCAAAATGGAACCAACGAGAAATTTTGATTAGAGATTTAATGAGCAAATGTTCTAATGGCATATGATGATATTCTGACCAACGTTGATTATTTTTTCATGTGTCATTTACGAATAAATAAGTTTTTTTTGGTTATCTACCCAACGGTGAAACGGATTAGAATAAAAATTAAGAATGTTTATTCATCTCATTGCATGGTTAGTTTATGCTTGATGTTTTGTTGTGATGCTCATAATGTTGTCTCCTTTATATATAGCAATGAACATTAATAATGATGCTAAACTTCCGTTTTGGCATAGACGAACCTTATGTAAATAACTTTCCCACATGGAGAGTGGAGATCATTGTCTCATGTAAGGAATCTCCCAACGTTTTTCTGCCACTAAGGTTGAAGGATGTTAATCATGATGATAAGGCAGACATTGGAAGAGATCTCAAGACGCATGTGCCATCATGCACATTACTAATGCAAAGGAGATTAAAGTCAAAACTATTGGATTTATTCCACTAGCTTTGGAGATGGCTTAATTCTTCATCTTATTAATGATGTTTGTTCATGCTCCTAGTTATTGGAGAACCTTAATTTTGTCTCTCGAACAGATGACATGATTTTGTATGTTATTAAGTCAACTCCAATTATGTAATGTTAGTCCCACCTTATGGTGAGATAAGTTATATTTTCACTGAATGAATCTTTTGTAAGGATTATATGCTATGTTACAATTGCAGATGTAAGAGAAGTGTAATTAATGAGACCTCATCAAAATTGTGGTTTTAGACCACATTTTGAGGGGGAGACTGGAAGTCTCATTTAATATGAGATATCATGTTCACTTCTCCTACTTAGATCATAGTATGTACAACGCAATATATGTATCTCAATTCTCTAATTAAGATGGAACCAACGAGAAGTCTTGGTTGGAGAATGTATGAAAAGCAGATTCTAATGTTGGTTCTCTAATTAAGATGCAACAAGTCTTATTTAGAAGAATGAATGAAAAATGACTCCTTTATCATGTTAGTGTGTACTTAGTCCCTTATGAGCATTATGAAGAACACCTGAATGCTAAAGTGGCAAGCTTGCTAGTCTAATGATCATCATGATGTAACATTGTGGTTATATATCTGACCAACGTCGCTTATAATCATATGTCACACTTCACTCAAGTGGCAAGTCTGTCAATATCATGTGGCTTGTGGTTATATTTCTGACTAACGTCGTTTATAATAATTTGTCACAGTTCATTAAGTTCTTTTCCATCTTCAGCCCAACGGTGTTATGGTTTAGAACTGAGATGATTGTTATCAAGATTTTGGATATATTTTCCATCTTCTAAATAAAGTGATCATCAGGGAACCTGGAGCGTATTAACATTAATCTTAAGGATAACTCCATTAGATCTTTGTTCATATGCATCAGGTAAATTGAGAGGGGGAAATCTTAATGCAACACTTGGTGTTGAGACTCAACAATTTCCCTGTGATTGATAATGTGTGTGAATGATCATCTTAAAGGCTTGTGTGATAATGAGCTCTAATGATGTATGGAACTCGGTAGAGTTTCCTCAGTGAATTGTTATGACGCTTGTGTTATTATTATAACATGCTCTTGTGTTGACTAAGTTAATAATGTATGTATGACTCAACTGTCAGGTTTCGTCATAGATGAAGTTAACATAAGGTATGTTGCCTCAAGAAATTCAATTACGAAATAAGACGAGCGTTGGGACAAGGGGGAGTAAGTTCACTAAATGTGAAGATGGAATATTTTTTGGCAGGCCAAGAAATTTCTATCTTCTATTGACATAAAGGATCTTGGTGATGCCTTATACTTTATTTGTATCGAGTTTGGCCAAGATATAGGTCCAAAAGGAGTATAAGTTCTATTTTGATGACATACGTCGATAGAGTACGAAAGAAAATATTATGTGGTAGTACTCTATCTCACCTGCTACTAAAGCCAAGGGCAACAAAGGTGGACATTTTAATGTCCAAGGAACCATTATGAACTGATCAGATAATGTCGGTTCCTTATGCTTCAGTTGTCAAAAGCAATATGTGTATTCAAGTATGAACGTGCCCTTATTTGTGATCGGGATAATTGGCAAATATACAAGTCCAGAAATGGACCACTGGAAAAGCCGCTAAAAGTCTTGTAGATATGCAAGACAATAAAGTTTACATGCTCACTAATAAGAAGTCTGATACCCTCGATATCCTGGGTTATTTAGACATTTTTTCTGCGAGATGTGTGGATATTAAAGTTTCCACGTCATGTAACATCCTCACTCTCGCATATGGAGCTATATTGTGGAAAAGCTCCATAATGACACTGATGGCATTAGAAATAATGGACTTAATTATGTGGCATGTTAAGAGGCTATTGGGCAGGTTGTATGTCAAGAAGTTTTATTCCCGAAATTAAGGTGGTAGACAACATTTATAAACCACCTACTGCATTATGAACACGCAGTTTCCTATGCGAGTAACAACAAGTCAAATGGTGTTGCCAAAACCATTGACAATATGTTTCATGTTGTGAAAGATAGAATCCAGGATCAAGCTAATGTTGCCAAGTGTATAAAAATGAATCGTATGTTTTACGGATCCGTTTACTGAAGGCTTACCACCCATTATTTTATGATTATTTTGCCGGCATGGGTTCCAAAAGCCTTTTGATCCTGGACAATAGGAC
Organism: Elymus sibiricus; assembly: GCA_039707655.1. NCBI lineage: Eukaryota > Viridiplantae > Streptophyta > Magnoliopsida > Poales > Poaceae > Elymus > Elymus sibiricus. The sequence continues at coordinate 472,104,683 of CM077666.1, forward strand.
CGTCAAATAAACCAATTCCCATAAAGTAAAATGTTATCCATTTCGAGATAGAATGCTATACTATAAGTACTGAGGTTCAGTGACACTTCATGGGACATTGTAACACTTTACTTTGGTATATTATTTCCATTAAGAGTGGGCTTATGTTGATTGTTAACCTTACAATCAAGGGGGAGAATGTTGGAATTGATCTCAGGTTGTTATTGATTGAGAGAAAAGGGGGAGTCTTTTTCTCACGATGGTGCTTTGATCGGGCGCACCCAGAACCATCGTCTGGTTTCGGTCCCTGGCCCATCAGCTCCTCATCTATAAAGAAGAGTCATGTACCTCTTCAAGAGAGGACACACATACGAGTTAAACCTCTAACTACCGATCCTAAAAAGAGGGAGCTGATGACCAGAAGACCGTCTACCACCGCCAGCCACCGTAAGGTAGTGCCAGCGGCGCTCCTGCAGCTCTGCATCTCCGTCACCCAGCTGTTGTTCTTCTTCACCAGCCATCTCCTCATTGCTGGTGACCCCAAGGTGCAGCGTGGGTATTGGACTCAGCCGATTCTGGTTAGTACCCTTATTTCCGCACAACTGTTTAGGTGTTCTAATCACGAGATTAAGTTGATGTTATTCCTAAAGATTTAATTCTAACACAACTCCACACCTGTTTAGCTTAGCTCCCAATTAAAGTCAGTCGGTCAGTCAGTCCATATGCTCGCAATCATGTCACCAGGGCCCGACGTGGACGCGTACGAACACTACGCAGGCCATGGCCACAGGCCACCCGTTGACGCGGTGACCGCGCCCCGTATCCCTCGGGTCTCGACGCGCATGCACACGGCACACGGCTCCGCTCCCCACCAGTGGCCGGGCCCGAGTCCAGTCGCAAGCAACCACAGAAGAAGCGACCGAGACAACGAGGTCCGGCTCGGTCGTTTCCGGGTACGGTTAACCGCCGGGTTTCTCTGTCACGCGGGCCATTTTCCGGAAGCTTCGCCGCTATCCTTGACTTTTGCGAGGTGGAACGCCGCGAGGTTGGTCACGTGCGTGCGTGCCCCGCCGTGCCACGGCCTATAAATCCACCCGCCTGCCCAGTGCTCAGAGTCACTCCCCCGTCTGTCTCCAAGATCACACCGCGCTTTCTAGTCGCCGATCGAGACGAAGCGCCGCACGCCGGTTCCCTCCACCCCCGCCAGCCAACGTCCGTCGGACCCGGCCGGGTTCGATCCATGGCGGAAAAGAAGGTCCGTAGCTTACAGTATTGTTGATCGAAGCTCTTGGTTGCTGTGGTCCGATTTGCTGATCTTGTTTTCTTGTCTGCCGGCTGCGGGATCAGGTTGTGCTGAAGCTGGACCTGCACGACGATAAGCAGAAACAGAGGGCGCTCAAGGTCGTGTCCACTCTCCACGGTAAGAATCCCCTGCTTCTCCTTCTTCTCCATGGAGGGGATTGCCGGGATTTTCATCATATCTCAATCTGACATGTTCGATGACCACGACTGTCGATTGCCTCAGGTATCGACCAGATCGCCGTGGACATGAAGGACCAGAAGATGACGGTGGTGGGCACCGTCGACCCTGTCGAGCTCGTCGGCAGGCTCCGCAGCAAGCTCTTCCCCATGGCGCAGATGGTCTCCGTCGGCCCGGCCAAGGAGGAGAAGAAGGACGGCGCCAAGAAGGAAGGCGAGAAGAAAGAGGGCGACAAGAAGGAACCGGTCCAGGTGTACACGCCGTGGTACCCGCCGCCGCCGCCGTACCACCCGCACCCCTACTACCACAACCACAGCGCCGAGGAGGACCCCAGCTCCTGCGTCATCTGCTGATCGGCGCGCGCCGCCGATTCACTCCCTTGTACATTTTGTAGCTGGCCGTGTGCTCCGTTGCCTGCCGGTCGATCATGCCTGCCTGCTACGGTGATCGACGGCGTGCGCCATACGTAAGGCCGTGTGATGATTTTGCGCCGGCGATGTGGCTGCTGTGCTTGTGTATCTGCTTAGTTTATAAAGTGCAGATATGGAATTTATTACAGTGTGTAGAATTACTAGTACTAGATAGAATTGCTGGAGTTGGATTTTGAGTGAAAGTTCACCAAGTGCTCTGCTCTCCGATGTGATAAGAAAGCAGTGAAATAAATAGATTGACAGTGCAAGAGATTGAACGCGTCAGGCACAAAGAGATGAGAAATTCAGGCGGCTAGCTAGCTAGATTGGTCTCTCCTGAACCTTTACGCTTACGAATGGAAAGTCTGAACTCTTAAGCTCTCCGGTTCTGCTCCACCTGACAGTAGCTTGTCAGTCATCTGATGACAAAGCAAAAAGGTTTCCAAGATTTTGGACTGCTTCTAATCACTCATTCATGTTTCTCTTCGACAGCGAGTGAGCCCCATCGGCACGTCCTTCACCAGTCCTAACACATGATCACGACCCAATGCATTGTTAACTGCCCATCTCACGAAATACACATTGTTAAAATGTTAATAACTGCAGGTCTTAATCCCTGTTCTAACCGCATGGCGCTTTCAGTAATATCGGTCCAACATCTTTTGTTTTCTGCCGACGACCGCAGAGCCGTGCGCATTTCATTAACCTATTTGCTCGCCTTTTTGGTGTTTATATTAGAAAAATCATTGCTTGACTTTGTGATACACTCAGATCGCCGCGCCGCCTTCTGTTCCTCTCCCTCCGTCATCACCATGTGCTGCTCTTTCGGGCTACCGGCGCTGGACAGAGTTAGAGCCAGGATTTCTTAAAGCCTAGGGCTAAAAGGCGGCTATAAAAATATCAAAGACATACCAATGCATGCTAGAAGTTATTCACAAATTCACATTAAGAATAAAATATGAATTCATTATTACCGCGAGAGCAAATTCGATAAACATGTCATCAATTTAACAAAGTGCATCATTTCAAAAGTCAGTACCAAATTAATGAAGACGTGCTTAATTTGAGGTCAGTTTCTTCACCCGCAATAGTAGAAGGACCTGGAGTTGTAAACATAAACTTGAGTATTAAAATCAAGAACTGGACATAGACTAAGTCAATTGTTTATACAAAATTTTGCAAAATAAGAACAAATTGTACGATTATAAAGAAGTGCACAAGGTAGTAGCCCTTTGCTATTCCTCATTTTTCGATAGCATTGTATAATCTTAATATCATCAATGCTCGTGAATAAATCATGCTCAATATAGCATACCAAACAAGATTCATCCATTCATCACTCATCTTATTTCGCAGCTCAGTTTTGACAATGCTTACAGCCGCGAAAGCTCTTTGTACAGTTGCTATAGCGATGGGCAAAATCAAGGCTAATTCAATGAGACTGTATACCAAAGGAAAATGTGTGTCTATCTGTTTGAACCATCTTCACAACAAGCTGACCAAGATCAATGCAACTAAAAAATTCTAGATCAGCTCTGGCTTCAGTAACAAATGTCTCAAAAATTCTAGATCAGGATTAATGTCATCTGGATTAAGCTCGACACATGGTTCATTTTCTTTTGCATTATTAGCTCTAGCTCCTGCTGATTGCACAGGTGATTTATTATTAGCTCTAGCTCATGCTGATTGCATAGGTGATTCATTGGTGTTGCTATTGTTGGTGCTGGTGGATGTTGCTCAAAGAAAGATTTAATTGTACGGGTCCTTTTCATATTGGATTTCTATATCTTTTTCCTGTTAACAAATAGTTGAAACAAAATTGACCAAATTAATACTCAAGTACAATTAACATCATCAATCCATTGATTCTGTACTAGCGAAAAATAGATGATACTCCCTTCGTTTCACAATATAAGTCTTTTTAGAGATTTCAATACAAACTACATACTCATATTAGGGAACCGAGGGAGTATAACCTTAGAAATTACCTCTCTAGCCGGTTGTGGAGATGGAGCAGAACAACAGGGCTGCCGGCTGTGGAGATGGAGCAGAAAAGAAGGTTGGAGGGGGGTTGCTCCAGTCGATGAGCGTCAGGCGCAGCCGCGCAGGTCTGGATCGTCCCGAAAGAGGCCTCTCGAGCCGTCGAGGCTGGGGCGGCGCACGGAACGAGCGATCGATTCCTTTGGAATCTCAACCGAGCAACCACCAACGTGGGTATTTTTTTTTCTGAGAAGGCTTCGTGCGTTCCTGAAGAGCTAGTTGGGCCGAGTGCTTGAGAAAGTACGTGGCCTGAGTTGTTTATGCCTGCGCCTGGGTATTCACACCTGGGGCTGGGCCTCTTTACATCTAAAAAATTGAAAATATTGAACTTGATCTAATAGCACTAGTACCCTTTAAAAAAAATCTAATAGCACTAGTTGGGGAGCAACTAACGAAGAAGTACTCCTTCTGGAGCCCCCACAAGGGTCACCTGGGGTGAGCTGAGATACCGCCGGGGCTTCAATGCGTCCGTGGCGGCTGTGTGGCGGTGAAGGCGTCTCATCCTTCGCGCGTCGTCGGATTTGGACGTCGCGGTTGCACGGAGGGGGTGAAGGGATTGTGGCTCTGCCTTCACATGGCGGAGAGGTGGCGATACTGGCTCCTGCTTCCCACGGTCCGAGAGGAGGCACGACTGCTGCTGTTGTGCCTGCTCCTCCTTGTCACCGAAGGAGATGACGATCTCCTTGTCGGAGGAGCCAGCGGCCATAGAGATCGGGGGCCCTGGAGAGCGACGACTGCGGCGCCAAGATCCGGAGCCGCCGCAGCCGCCTGCCGGCGCGGAGAACCACGACTTGGGCATGGTGGATGGGAAGAGGAACAGGAGTTCGAAGATCACGTGACGGAGACGGTGTGGAGCGAACAAGTGGGGATCAAAGAGGATGAGTTTGGAGATGCGACGTGGAGGCGCCAGATCACGGCTTAAATAGGCACGGCGGCCAGACGAAGGGATGGGAAGCCGGCTTCAATGCGGCACAGCGGCCAGAGTATGCTTCTCGGTCGCCACATCTGCATTGAAGCGGCGCCACATGCTCGCCCGGTCACGTCACTCTGACCGGCTTCAATGTATTCTCACATCCCTCTGGAGCGGCGCTAACCGACATGAATGCACGACAACTTTCTTCGGAAATTTCTTGGGAAATGCAAACAATAAAACAAAAAGAGGATTTTTTTTTACCTTTGGGAAATTTCATCGAGCATCTCGCCATCGTTCTTGTAGTGTCCAGATCCATCCCGTCCTTGGCCTCCAGCGGTGGAGTGGTTGCCTATGTGGCGGCGGGAGGCAGGGTAGCATTCGCTGAAGCCGCGGATGGTCGAGGGCGAAGCGTACCGGTGGCCGCATTCTTCTTTCTTAGCCAACGCCGCCATGTAGATCGCCACCTTTTCGGTCGGCTGATGGTCCCTTTTTGTCTGTCTGCTTTGCCAGGGTCGGTACGGTGGTCGTGTCGGAGGGATTGCCGGCGATAGCCGTTGATACGTCTCCAACGTATCTATAATTTTAATTGTTTCATGCTATTATATTAGGGAAACTGTAATTTCCGGTGGGACTCGAACCTTGGACCTATTGCGTGCGTTCTCCTCCTAGTAACCACCCCAGCTAACTCTGTTCTGTGATGAAAGGTACGTTACATTTTCTTTTATTGTATCACTGTTCCTTTGCATATACAGCCAAAAAAACTAGAAAATATATTTGATGTGTGTGTGTGGTGCCTTGGAGTCGAACCTGAGTCTCTGGTAACTAAGTTCGGGACCATTAACCTGCTCACCTAAATTACTTTTGTCATTTTTTAGTGAAAAAACTAACCTTTGCAATACAGGAAAACCAAGAGAGCGTATATAAAACCTATTATTCATGGTGATTTTTTGCTACATTCTTGTAGTGTATCCTTCACATGATAAAGATAATTTGGTGTACGTCACGAACACCCCTTTGTGAAAACCCTGTGGTAAGTATGTAGTTATCTAGTAGCATACGCTACATTATAATAAATGACAACTTTTTAGTTACACAACTGCATTGTTTATACTACACAGTTGGTAGCTAGTTATTCTTTTTGTTGGTTATTACTTGTATGTACACGCACTTTGATCCATGAAACAAAAGTTATTGAAACATACACCGGGAACTTTCGTGTAAATAATATGGTAGTTTATACACCATAGACCTGATAACTTGGGTACAAACACCGCGGTAACTTTGATCTGAAGAAATAGTTGTTGACACATACCCCGGTAAATTCTGTGTAAATAGCATGATAATATATGCACCGCAGATCTGATAACTTAGGTACGAACACCACGGTAACTTTGACCTGGGGAAAAAAGTTATTGAAAACATACCCCGGGCACTTCTCTGTAAATAGATGGTAATATACACACCACAGACCTGGTAACTAACGTACAAACACCATGGTAATATTGAACCGGAGAAAAAAAATAGTAGTTGAAACCATACCCCTGGTAACTTCTGTCGAAATAGTTTGGTAATACATGCACCGTAGACCTGATAACTCAGATATAAACATCGTGGTAACTTTTGAACCCGAGGGAAAATTTTTTGAAAACATGCCCCGATAATTTCTATGTAAATATCATGGTAATATACGAATCACAGACCTGACTTACGCACAAACTCCATGGTAACTTTTGACCGGGGCAAAAAAATTGTTCAAATAGAGGTGATAACTCACATACAAACACCGCGGTAACTTTTTGACCCGGGGATTTTAAAAAAAAATTACCCCCGGTAATTTCTGTGTACATAACATGATAATATACGCACAACATGGCTGATAGCTCACATACAAACACCGCGGTAACTTTTTGACCCGGGAAAAAAATGTTGTTCAAAACATACCCGTGATAACTTTCTGTGTAAATAGCATGATGATAATTCACGTACAAACACCGCGGTAACTTTTGACCCAAAGAAAAAATTGTCGAAAAGACATACCCCGGTAACTTCTGTGTAAATAGCATGGTAGTATACGCAGAGCAGAGCTGATAACTTACTTAGTTCATACGTGGTAACTTTTTCTCGAAAAAAAAAATCGTCGGAATATACCTACATGGGATCTAGTTTCGAAGATCTGGTCGCGACGAATCTTTTATGTGAAAACAGTTTTTCGATCGGAGCGACGCTTTGAGCTACAAAACATTTTGAATTTTAATTTTATATGAAATCTTTGCTGACATAAGCTATTTTGTTTTTTTTGCATGCATGCAATTAGAGAGAGGAAAGGATCGACTTGGGCTAAATCGCGTTCCGCACTGCTGCTGCTGTTGCTTTTTTGCATCTGGAATCGTTCGGATGTATCGCAATATATCGAACGTTCGGAACGTATCACAATCCATTATATTATCAATCTTGTATGTTTTATATGTCATTTTATATTATTTTTGTGGACTTACCTATTAACCTAGTGCCCAGTGCCACTTTCTGTTTTTTTGCTTATTTCTTTGTTTCGCAGAAAAACCATACCAAACGGAGTCCAAACACGATGAAACTTTACGGTGATTTTTTTTGAACCGGAAGAGACCCTAGAAGCTTCAGGGAGAGACCTAAAGACACACGAGGGAGCGACAAGCTCACCAGGCTAGGGGGCGGGGGCGCCATCAGCACTTGTGGGGCCCGCGTGGCTTCGTTTGACCTAATTCCCGGCCTATAAATTCTCTAAAATACAGAAACCCCCGAAGCGAGATCCGAAACAATTTTATCGCCGCCGCAAGCCTCTGTTCTTCCACGATCCCATCTGGAGGCCTTTTTTGATACTCTGCCGGAGGGGGAACCATTGGGGAGGCAATCTTCATCGACCTTGCTTAAGCATCACTTTTCCTCCCTAAATATGAGTAGTTTTTGGGATCTGCTAAAGATGCCCTAAGTTATGATGTTGTAACATTATTTTGTCTATTAAAAAAAATTCCAACAAGTCATACCGACATATCAGGATGGCGTCTAGTCAACTAGGTAGACAAGTGGGAAATGTCTTCCTTAGGGACAAACTGACAGAACACGGGAGCACAAAAAAAATTGGGATAAATTTACATGATTTGATAAAAAAAAAGCAGGTCATTTGACATAATTTAATAAGATCCAACTGATGCATGTTTCCCACGAAATGGGTCCAGGTTGTCAGTCTATGAAAATAATGAAATTTATCATAAATATGTCACAAGGTAATAGCAACTAAAATATACTAGTCGAATATAGTGAAAATAGTTATGAACTAGGTAGATAACAAACAAGTAGTACGGCAGTGAGTCATGGCTTAATTAGCTCAGCTAGATAGATTTCCTCGTCGTACGACAGTGTGGCTTGGTAATTTCCCTTGCGAAATTGCGGAGTCCATCGACCGTGATTGTGCTTCTATCATGAGCTAATTTATTAAATCCCACTTTCCCGGCAAAAATAAATAAATAACAAGTAGATAAAACAACAGAAACGGTAGAATTAGGTGACAGTTGGAGGTCAGATCGACCAGATACACGTTGAGCTTGAGTGCGTGTGTCATTCTTGTCCGGTGGTAATGTAATTTTCCACCGCCCGGTCCCACGTGAAAGCTCATGCATATATGTGTTTGACTCCAGCCGCAACGTCTATGCTCAGTCATCTACTATAGTCCTCTGCCGCTTCAAGCACTGGCACTGCCAGTTTTTCAACAACACGACGGCGGCGAGGAATGGAACGTAGTACGATTCGTCAGCTACCGGTAGCTATCAGCCAGTGTACGTGGACTCCAGATTTGTCCTCGCACGGACTGTTGCTGCCTCAGCCCTCATCCTCCTTGGATTGTTCCACAAACCATACAAGAGAAGACCGGGCATGAAGTGCCCAAAGTTGAATCGTTCCAAACATGCCCTGAAAAAAAAAATGAATCGTTCCAAACATGATCGATCCGGTGAGGATGCGCCGTAGGACGGTAGGAGTCGTAAGTACTCCCTCTACAAAGTTGAGGCACTTATTCGGGAACGAAGGAGTATGAAGAAGAAAGATCACGGCGTGTAGCATTTATGGAATAGTTGTGGTCAGCAACTAATATCGTCTTCCCTCTTTCTATTTATTTTTTCTGGCGGCTGGAGTGCCGGCATGGCCATTTGCCGTCGCTGTTGTAACAGTGATGGCGATGACATCTGCAGGCAGGAGGGACAAGGGACGAGCTCCAGACTTCTATTATAAGCAACCGCCAACCAGCGACAGGACAGGCTCCCGAAGTCCCGATTAAACTCAGTCAAGACCAGTCAATGTGCTCGCAATCAAGCAACCATGGGCAGAAGTGTGCGAGGACTCCCGCGGGTCGTTGCCGCGCGGCATTTCCCGGCGACACTGGCCGTGCCCGTTGACGGCTTAACGCGACGACCGCCCACCACGAACACGATGATCCCCAAGGCCACACGGCTCCGCTCAGCACCAATAAACCATTCCACTAACCCTGGTTACAATGAACCATCATCCCTTAACCCTGGGTGACCAGCCTCCGCTGTCACGCAGCGCCATCTTTCCCGCTACACTTCTCTTTGAAAGGAACACACCCGCCCGAGACTTTTTGCGCGGTGGAAGTGGAACGTTCCACCGCGAGCTTGGTCACGTGCAGGCGTGCGTGCCGGCCCCGCCCTGGCCGCCTATAAGAATCCGCCGGCCGTGTCTCCCAAATTATACCGCGCTTTCTTCCTTGCCCATCGCCGGTTCCCTTCGCTCCCACCCGACAACGTTCGTCAGTCGGTCAGTACCGGCCGGGTTAGATCCATGGCGGAGAAGAAGGTTTGTTGCTTACAGTCGACCGAATTGGGATTTCTCTCTCTCTTTCTCTATTCTGATTTCAAGTACGGCTCTTGATTGCTGCTCTTGATTGCTGATCTTGTTTTCTTGTTTGGCGGCCGTGGAATTCAGGTTGTGCTGAAGCTGAACCTGCACGACGACAGGCAGAAGCAGAAGGCGATCCAGGTCGTCTCCACCCTACACGGTAATAGTCCCCTGCTTCTCCTTCTTCTCCGGTTCCGCCGTGATCGTGCAGGGGGCTGGCCAGGATCTTCATCGTACCGCACCAGTCTGTCATCATGCGGCTAACCAACAACTGTCGCCCTTCCTCAGGCATCGACCAGATCGCCGTGGACATGAAGGACCAGAAGATGACGGTGATCGGCACCGTCGACCCCGTCGACCTCGTCGAAAGGCTGCGCAGCAAGCTCTTCCCCACGGCGCAGATGGTCTCCGTCGGCCCGGCCAAGGAGGAGAAGAAGGACGGCGCCAAGAAGGAAGGCGATACTAAGAAGGAGGGCGACAAGGATGCGGGCAAGCAGGTGGTGTACTGGTACCCGCCGCCGCCGTACCACCACGCCTACAGCGCCGAGGAGGACCCCAACTCGTGCGTCATCTGCTGATCGGCGCGCGCCGCCGATTCCCTCCCTTGTAAATTTTGTAGTTGGCCGTGTGCTGCCTGCCGATCGATCATGCCTGCCACGGTGATCGACGACGGCGTGCGCTATACATAAGGATTTTGCGCCCGGGGTCCCTGACCCGGCGGCTGTGCATCTGCAGAGTTTATAAAGTGCAGATATAGAATGGAATCACAGTGTGGAGAAAAATTAAATACAACTGCCAACTTAGATTTTCAGCGAATTCGGTGATAAGAAAGTGCTGAAATAAATAAACTAGAGGTGCGGCAGACTGAGATCGATGAAAAATTCAGGCGGCTAGCTAGATTGGTCTCTCGTGCAGCTTTACATTTACCAATAGAAACTCTGAAGCTGTCCGGCTGTGCTCCACCTGAGAGTTGCTTTCAGCCAGTCAGTGATCTCGATGGCAAAACCAAAAGGTCTCCAAGATTTAGGACTGCTTCTTAATCACTCGTTGATGTTTTGTTTGACAGCGAGTGAGCCCATCGGCACCTCCTTCATGAGTCCTAACACATGATTAGGACATAATACATCGTTAACTGTCCATCTCATGAAATACATATTGTTAAATTGTTAACTGCAGGTCTTAATCGCTGCTCTAACTGCATGGCACCAGTAATATGAAATATCCATCAGTCATCTTTTGTTGTCTACAGACGACTGCAGAGCCGTGCACTTTTAACCGTCCATTAACTTATTTGCTTGACTTTGTGTTTTGAAAATTATTTGCTTGACTTTGTGATAACTTTACTTCATTCAAAGAAGTAAACACTTTTTTTTCTAGAAACAACAGGTGAAAAGTATTTTCCCGCTATTTTGTTTGGAAGATGCACCCGCACCCGCACCCGCAGATACACTCATGCAACGTCTGCTGAACACTACAACCACAAAGATTTAGGATTCACGAAGCCACCTTAAGTTTATCGCTATCATCAAAATATTTTCCCCCACTTAGAAGAAATAACACGATTTAACTTTGACAGTACCGAAGGTGCTTGTGAGTGTTTTGGACTCCCGCCGCCGCCGTACCACCACGCCTACAGCGCCGAGGAGGACCCCAACTCGTGCGTCATCTGCTGATCGGCGCGCGCCGCCGATTCCCTCCCTTGTAAATTTTGTAGTTGGCCGTGTGCTGCCTGCCGATCGATCATGCCTGCCACGGTGATCGACGACGGCGTGCGCTATACATAAGGATTTTGCGCCCGGGGTCCCTGACCCGGCGGCTGTGCATCTGCAGAGTTTATAAAGTGCAGATATAGAATGGAATCACAGTGTGGAGAAAAATTAAATACAACTGCCAACTTAGATTTTCAGCGAATTCGGTGATAAGAAAGTGCTGAAATAAATAAACTAGAGGTGCGGCAGACTGAGATCGATGAAAAATTCAGGCGGCTAGCTAGATTGGTCTCTCGTGCAGCTTTACATTTACCAATAGAAACTCTGAAGCTGTCCGGCTGTGCTCCACCTGAGAGTTGCTTTCAGCCAGTCAGTGATCTCGATGGCAAAACCAAAAGGTCTCCAAGATTTAGGACTGCTTCTTAATCACTCGTTGATGTTTTGTTTGACAGCGAGTGAGCCCATCGGCACCTCCTTCATGAGTCCTAACACATGATTAGGACATAATACATCGTTAACTGTCCATCTCATGAAATACATATTGTTAAATTGTTAACTGCAGGTCTTAATCGCTGCTCTAACTGCATGGCACCAGTAATATGAAATATCCATCAGTCATCTTTTGTTGTCTACAGACGACTGCAGAGCCGTGCACTTTTAACCGTCCATTAACTTATTTGCTTGACTTTGTGTTTTGAAAATTATTTGCTTGACTTTGTGATAACTTTACTTCATTCAAAGAAGTAAACACTTTTTTTTCTAGAAACAACAGGTGAAAAGTATTTTCCCGCTATTTTGTTTGGAAGATGCACCCGCACCCGCACCCGCAGATACACTCATGCAACGTCTGCTGAACACTACAACCACAAAGATTTAGGATTCACGAAGCCACCTTAAGTTTATCGCTATCATCAAAATATTTTCCCCCACTTAGAAGAAATAACACGATTTAACTTTGACAGTACCGAAGGTGCTTGTGAGTGTTTTGGACTCCCATTCTGCTGGTGCTGGTTCGGTTTAAGATAGATCAGTTCTCTCTGTAGGATATGCAAGTGATGATTGGTGTGTTGGTGTTGTTAGTGTTGAGGTATCGTTTAGTGTTTCTTTGACATCCCATGATATGTTCGGAGATGTAAGCTTTTGTTGCCCTTTCCCTGTAAAAGTACTAGTGACTTCATTTTCGTAATGAAAATGGGGTCATGTGGCCCCTCTTGTCGAAAAAAGTATTGAAGATGCTTCATTTAGTTTTCTCTTTGTGACTAATTTTAATCTGTTAAATTGCTTTTTGCCACAAAACCTCTTTGTCAACACGCCATGACGGTTTTTATACAGACAAACCAGACCCGCATGTCAGGACAACGGGGCAGCGGATTGGGCAGAAGGAGTCTATACATTGGGAATTTGTGTATTCAACATCACACTTAAGCAACGTGGTGTTGCTAGCCGCACTTGTCTAGCAGAACTTGACACGACATCATAAGTATCTGGAAGAATTTGATTAAACATTAGTGGATCTGACATAATTCGAGACACTCAAGTGAATATGTATCTGAGTTGTTCATCCAATTACGTGTCGTGTCATCCTAACAAATGGGTCACTATTATTAGAGAATAATAGAATACGTAGAATATGTCACAAACACAACGCTGAGGTCCTTCGACACACCTCCACGAGGAGCACTATAATCTTCTCTAACATCAAGAAAGAAGCGTCGCTTTGGGTAAAAGCCAGGGCCCGTCACCTTAGTGTAATATAATCCCGAGAGAGTGGTCTCGTTGTTTGGCTATGACACTGCTTGTTGTACATGAACTCTTTTTTGGTTTTGCTTCATGCATCACCATTAATTCTCCTCCCCTTATTCTACAAGCCCCACCCCGATTTCTCCATGAAAAGGGACGGCAGAGTTGAAGGTTGAAACTTTTCCAGCAAAAGCAGATGGATACAAGGATGTTAGTGCGTGCATGCACCATATGAATTATTGGATGCGGTTGTGCTGTCATAGCCTTTTCGACGATAATCCTTGCTTGCCAAGGTGAAGCTGCGTCCACGTCTAGCAAGGTAGAACCGTTATCGTTTCTGTATTTCTTTTATCCGGCGACGCCACTGACGCACGCACGCACGTATGCATTTGGATTGGGTTGGGTTGGGTTTGGGGTTAGAGCATCTACAACCGGACTTGACAAATCCGGTCCCACAAACGCCCGCGGACGCGACCGGGCGTGTCCGCGGGCAGTGACCGGGCATGCCTCAAATTAGCTACTCTGCATCCAAGTCTTTCATATTTGAACCCCTAAATCCATACAAAGCATGCAAAAGAAATCCTACTTACTACATACTACGTACTATCCTAGCTAATTTTCGTCGTCGGAGATGTCCACGACGTCGGTGCCGGGCGCCGGGTGGACCGGCGCGTAGGAGGGCTCCAGCTCATCCTCCTCCTGCTCGACCTCATCCATGTAGGCGAGCATCTCCTCCTCCTACGCGGCCTGCTCCGCCTCCATCTCCTGCCGGCGACGGCGTCTGGCCTCCGCATCCGACTCCAAGTGGAGGGAATAGAGGATGGCCTGCTGCTCCGCCTGTAGATCCGCGTCCCCGGCGTCCCCCACATCCTCCTCCGGATCAACTGCATCCGGAGGTAGCCCCGCGGCGATCCGGGCTTCGTGCCTTGCCCGAATTTGCTCAAGGAGCTGCAGCCGGCGCTCCGGCGTTAGAAATGGGTAGCTCCGTACCCGGCGGTGGTGGCATGGCTACTAGTGGTGGCGGACGGGTAGTGCAAAGTGGCGGCGGCGGCGGACGGGCGGAGGAAAATATGGAGGGGTAGGGTTTCGGTGCCGGTGGGCGGCTTAAATAGTCGGGCTAGGCACTACGCGGCCCGCCGGAGCGGCGCCACGCGGGGACATCGGTTCGACGGAGGAGACAAGCTTCAGGCCGCCGGGTTTCCAGGCGATTCCACGTGGGACTCCGACGTCAGTCCGAGGTGGCGGGCGCGCACGGGCGCCCCCATATCCGCCCCATATTTGGGCTGGATATGAGGGGTGCCGGTCAGCCCGGACATTTGAGGCGTCCGGGCTCGCCCGGGCGTTTGAGGGGGGTTTGGGGTGCCCGGCTGTAAATGCTCTTAGCCACTAGCTTCTCCCTTGATCCACGTGCGCCGCCGGTTCCTTGTAGGTGGCCGTGGGCTGCCTGCCGATCGATCATGCCTGCTACGGTGATCGACGGCGTGGGCTATGCATTAGGCCGTGTGAGGATTTTGCGCCGGTGACTCAACAGTGGTGCATCTGCTGAGTTTGTAAGGTGCAGATATGGAATGGAATTACAGTGTGCAGAATTACTCCAGTTGGATTTTGGGTGGAAGCTCACTGAATGCTCTCCAATGGCGATAAGAAAGTACTGAAATAGATAAACTGGATGTGGAGCAGATTCAGCGAGTCAGGCACAAGGAGATCGATGAATAATTCAGGCGGCTAGCTAGATTGGTCTCACGTGCATCTTTACACTTGCGAACTGAAACCCTGGACTCTGAAGCTCTCCGGCTCTGCTCCATCGGACATTTGCTTTCAGTCAGTCAGTCAGTGATCTCGAGAAGGTTTTCAGGATTTTGGACTGCTTTTAATCAATCACACTCGTGTTTCCTTCGGCTATCTAGATTGATCTTTCCTGAACCTTTACGCTTACGAATAGAAACTCTGAACTCTTAAGCTCTCCGGCTCTGCTATCGGTGACAACTCGAACTTTGTCCTCTCATGGACCGATGTTGTTGCATTGCATACATCACCACTAATTCTACAAGCCACACCCACATTTTCTCCGTGAAAAAGAACGGAGGAGTTGAACGTTGAACCTTTCCAGCGGAGCAGATGGATCCAGCCGGGGGCAATGGTGCGTGCATCCACTATGGATTGGGCGCGAGCTAAGACAGAGCGATAATGCGCGGTCATACTGTCACACTCCTCTTCGACCATAAACCTTGCTTGCCAAGGTAACGCGGCGTCCACGTCCTGCCAGGACAAATCTTTATTATTATTTCTATATTTCTTTTTGTCCGGCGATGCCACTGACGCACGCATGCATTTGGATTGGGTTGGGGTTTTTTTTTTTTAAAACAAGGCAAAAGATTTGCCATTTCATTGATTAAGGAAGAAGTTTTAGAACAAAGCCGCAAAGTGGCGAAAAAAGAAAGAACTACTCTCGCGGCATTACAATACCCAACTGCTTCGCACCGGCCAAAGCCCAAAGAGACACCTCTGTTAGGTTGATCTCCTCCCGATCGAGCCCAACGGTTCGACGAGCCCTTGACTCGCGCCCTGATCGGGGGCGCCCAACCGATCTCTGGTTGGTGGGCCCCTGTCGCCGCGCTACATAAAGAGGTGGGGGAGCCGGACGCACACGGTACGAGGTTCATCGTGCGCCGCAGCTCCCCACCGACACCCCTACCGATCTAGGGTTAGCGTAGGCCGACGGGAAGCACCACCGCCGCCGCTGCCCACGCACGCACACTCCACCACCGTCGCCCCTCCACCATGACCAACGGCTCGGGCTCCTCGAGCCAAGGAGAAGGTAGCCTACCGTTAATCTCTAACGTTCCCGATCCATAGGATCCATCAATGGTATCAGAGCCAGCGTTTGTTAGGATTTTCGGTGGTAGAGAAATCAAAGTTTTTTCCCCTCCCGAAGAACCCTAATCACAGGGCAAAGAAATCCTCACCGGGGAAGGGCTTTTGGGCTCGCCGGAAAAGTTGCGCCGCCGATGAGGCTGCGCCGTTCCTCTCGATCTCGACGCGCATCGGCAAGCCGAGGCGTCGAGAAGAAGAACATACCCCGAAAGGGGCAAAGGGCACCCCACTGAGCCGCTTGGCAGCGACGCGCTCACCAACTGGTGCTCGCGCACGCCGTAAAGAGGGCCAGGGAGGGCGCCGCCACTCCATCGGAACAACGCCATCGGGCGCACAGGGGAGCAGAGGAGGGCTCAGCCGCGCCTCACTCTCTCTGCCACAGGAGGCGTGGGATGGAGGGAGGAAAGGAGGGGGAAGGGAAAGAGCGGCGCGGCGCGGTGGACGTCGACGCCGTCGCCGGCGGTCGGGCGCGGCGCGGTGGCCCGGTGGCCGGGACAGAGACGAGGAGGAAAGAAAGAAATGAGGCTAGGGTTTTCTCGAGCGGCCGCGATCGAGCGTTTTTGATCGGGCGAAAGGTGCGGGTGACCTTCGGATTCAATCGGACGACCACGAACAAAACCCTAGCCTGGCCGCGGGCCTTTGGGCCGAAAGAGGAGCGCGCGCTGGGCCGAGGCCGGGCTGAGCTGCCGCTTTCTTTGTTTTTATTAGTTTTTTCTCCAGGTTTTTGGGCAAAAATTTTATACAGTTTTCTCTATTCAAAATTATCCAACGAAAATTTTGTCTAGAAAATAGAAAAGTAAAAGAAATGTTTCTGAAAAGAATAAAGTTCATGAATTTTTTATTCATGTTTTTCCGCTGCAAATAAATAAAAGTGCTTTTAAAAAAATAAATAGAACAAAAGTGCAATTAAAATTTAAAAGAGCATGTTAAAGTAATTATTGAAACAATTATGATTCTGTTATTTTTATGACCAACGTTGTTAATAACATGATCATGATTTGTTATTGTTATAAAAGGTGCATTTATTTCTACTTTTGCCCAACGGTGATATAGATTTAATTGCATAAACAGTTGTATCTTTAATTTTGAACAACGTTGGATTAATGCATGCAATTGTTGTTATGATCTCACTTCATTGTGATTTCAGGAGGTTTCCACTTGATGAGTTGCCTCAAGGATGTTCCAACCCTCAGAGGTGATAACTACACTGAATGACGAAAGAAAGTTGACTTGGCTTTTGTTTGTGCTGAGGTGGACTGGGTTGTGGACACCCCACAGCCGGTCAAACCACCAGAGCCAGTCAGAGGTGCAAAAGATGATGATGCTGCTTGGGCGAAAAGGCAGAGGGAACATCCTCCAGTGGAGATGTCATATACCCTCGAAAACCAAAAGTGGCTCACCGCCAATAAAAAGTGCATGGCTTTCATAAAGAACACAATTGAGAACGCTATTGTGGGCTCAATTGCAGAGTGTACTTCCGTAGGGGGGTTTCTTGAAAAGATAAAGAACCAGTTCACTGGCTCTTCAAAGATATATGCTATCCAGTTGCTAAAGCCGCTGGTGACAGAAAAGTACACAGGCGGTGGACATGGCATAAGAGAGCACATCCTCAGGATGAGCAACATGGCAGCTAAGCTTAAACCCATGGATGCGGATTTGGAACTCAAGCCTGCACTCCTTGTTCACCTGGTTATGGCTTCACTGCCAAAAGAGTTTGACACCTTTGTTGTCAACTACAACATGTCGCCTGAAAAATGGGACATTGAAAAGACTATAGCCATGTGTGTGCAAGAAGAGGAAAGACTTAAAACCTCACATGGTGGTTCACTGAACTATGTGAAGGATAATAAGAAAAAGAACTACAATCAGAATGGCAAAGGTTTCCCTTCAAAGCCACATGGAAAAGCTCAATATCAGCATCAGCAAAAGTCTTTCCCAGTGGACAAAGATACATGTCTCCATTGTAAGCAGACTGGGCACTACAAGAAAGACTGCCCTGTTTGGCTAAAGTCAATAATGGCAAAGAGAGGTAACAACGTTGTTTCCTTTGTAAATGAATCCTTGTATACAAAGTTTTCGAAATCTACTTGGTGGATTGACTCAGGAGCAACTGTTCATGTTGCAAATTCGTTACAGGGATTCCATTCGACGCGGACTATGCAAAGAAGCGAAAGATGCATTGAAGTTGCAAATGGAGTTGAAGCAGAAGTTGAAGCTGTCGGCGACATCTCTCTGGAGTTAGCTGATGGATTCACGCTTCTGCTTAGAGATGTTTTATATGTTCCTTCATGTCACAGAAACTTAATTAGTGTTTCGTGTTTGGATAAAGATCATTATGAATGTCACTTTGGACATGGCAAGTGTGCCATATGGTTTAATAATACTCATGTGGGTGTTGCTTTCCTACACGATGAGCTTTATTTATTATCACTACGTGAAAAAGTGCATTCTGTGTGTAATGTGAATGAGCATGTTTCCGCGTCGGATAAAGAACAAAAGAAAAGAAAGAGAACTCATGACTCATCGAAATTATGGCACTGTCGCCTGGGCCATATTTCGAGGGGGAGAATAGAAAGACTAGTTAAAAATGAAATTCTTCCTCCATTAGAGTTCTCAGACATAGAGCAATGCATAGATTGCATTAAAGGAAAGTATGTAAAACAAATCAAAAAAGGTGCAAACCGTAGCACAGGAACACTAGAAATTATTCACACTGACATTTGTGGACCGTTTCCTGTGAAAAGTGTGGATGGCTATGACTCGTTCATAACATTCACAGATGATTACTCCCGATATGGTTATATTTATCCAATCAAAGAAAGATCTGAAGCGTTGGATAAATTTAAGATATTCAAAGTTGAAGTTGAAAATCAGCATAATAAAAGAATAAAGATAGTAAGATCTGACCGTGGGGGAGAGTACTACGGTCGGCACACTCCATATGGCCAAGTCCCTGGACCTTTTGCAAAGTTCTTACAGGAGACTGGCATAGTGGCCCAGTATTCAATGCCGGGCGAGCCTCAGCAAAATGGAGTAGCTGAAAGGCGTAACCGTACTCTTATGGATATGGTGCGCAGCATGATGAGTTACTCCACCTTGCCATTGGGATTATGGATGGAGGCACTTAAAACCGCCATTCACATTCTCAATAGAGTACCAAGCAAGTCGGTGCCCAAAACACCGTACGAGATGTGGACAGGAAGAGTGCCCTCCCTACAACACTTAAGGGTGTGGGGGAGCCCAGCTGAGGCCAAAGTGTTTAATCCAAATATTGCAAAGTTAGATCCCAAAACAGTCAGTTGCCACTTCATTGGCTATCCTGATAGATCAAAAGGTTTTTGTTTCTACTGTCCAGAGAGATACACAAAGTTTGTAGAAACAAGACATGCAGTCTTCTTAGAGGACGAAATGATGAGGGGGAGCATGGTAGCTCGGAAAATTGATCTTGAGGAGAAGAGGGTGCATGCACCTAATCCGATGATTCAGGAGCCATTTTTCTCACTACCTGTTGTACCTGCACCGACAATCCCTGAGGTTGCGGTGCAAGCACCTGTTGTAACTCCACCCATAACAAGTATGGGAGAAGATCCGGAACCTGTCCGTCAGGAGCCGACTGAACCCGTCGTTGAGCATGAAAGGGAGGTGCAGCAGCCACTTTTAGAAGATGTGCCGGAAGGTGAGGCACAAAATGAGCCTAGGAGTGAGGCCCTTAGAAGGTGTACAAGACCCAAAAAGTCAGCTATTTCTACTGATTATAAAGTTTATAACACAGAAATAGTTCATATGGAAGGTGATCCCACTTCATATGAAGAAGCCATGAGAAGCCCTCACTCATCAAAGTGGCTGGAGGCAATGGAAGACGAGATGAAATCGATGAGTTTCAAAGATGTTTGGGACTTAGAGAATATTCCTAAAGGAGCCAAAACAGTAGGCTGTAAATGGGTCTACAAAACTAAGTATGACTCTAATGGGAATGTAGAAAAGTATAAAGCACGACTTGTGGCAAAAGAATTTACACAAAGAGAAGGGATAGATTACAATGAGACATTTTCCCCAGTCTCATGTAAGGATTCCTTCAGAATCATAATGGCATTAGTTGCACATTTTGATTTAGAGTTACATCATATGGATGTAAAGAGGGCATTTCTAAACGGGGATTTAAAAGAAAAGGTTTACATGAAACAACCCAAGGGTTTTATCATGAAAGGTAAGGAAGATATGGGATGCCGCCTGAAGAAATCTATTTATGGATTAAGGCAAGCCTCTAGACAGTGGTATCTAAAGTTTAATGAAACAATTAAAAGTTTTGGATTTAAAGAGAATGTTGAGGACAATTGCATTTATGCAAAGTTTAAAAATGGGAAATATATTTTCCTAATCTTGTATGTGGATGATATCTTGCTTGCTAGCAGTGATGTTAGTCTGCTACAAGAGACAAAGAAGTTCTTGTCCTCCAATTTTGATATAACAGATCTTGGTGAAGCATCATATGTTTTGGGCATAGAAATTCACCGAGATAGGAAAAAAGAAGTTTTAGGACTATCGCAGAAGGCATATTTAGAAAAGGTTCTTAAAAAGTATAATATGCATGCGAGTAAAGCCACACCTGCTCCTATAGTCAAGGGCGACAGTTTTGGGAAATTCCAATGTCCCAAGAACCAGTACGAGATCGATCAAATGAAAGCAGTACCATATGCTTCGGCTGTTGGAAGTTTACAGTATGCACAAGTGTGCACTCGCCCTGACTTAGCTTTTGTCACCGGGGTACTCGGTAGATATCAAGAGAATCCAGGCACAGAGCACTGGAAGATGGTAAAGAAAGCATTGCGTTATGCGCAAGGCACGAAGGCCCACATGCTAACATACAGGAGATCTGATTCCCTAGAGATAAGAGGGTATTCGGACGCAGATTTTGCGGGAGACAGAGATGATAGAAAATCCACGTCAGGATACGTGTTCACTCTCGCTGGAGGGGCTATTTCGTGGAGAAGCTCCAAACAGTCAATAGTTGCATCGTCCACGATGTATGCAGAATTTATAGCATGTTATGAGGCCACGGGGCAGGCGATATGGTTAAAGATATTCATACCCGACTTGAAAGTGGTAGATTGTATTGACAAACCACTAAAGATGTATTGTGACAACCAGCCCGCAGTATTCTATGCTCACAACAACAAGTCAAGTAATGCTGCCAAAACAATAGAAATAAAGTATTATGTTGTGAAAGATAAAATCCAGGATCACACTATAAGTCTCGAGCATATAAGAACAAATGATATGCTTGCGGATCCGCTTACGAAAGGCTTACCACCCAATGTGTTCAAGGAACACTTAGCCGGCATGGGTTTAAGGGAAAGCCTATGATTCCTGGATCATGAGAGGCCCAAAAGGAACAGAATTTGTTTCAAAACAGAGAGGTATGTTGCAGCTGTCTGATTCTATCGGCAATTGAGCTGTGACGATGAAACATGTTCTATGTATTGATCTGTGATGAAACGAGTAAAGTATAAAGTATAAAGTTAAAAGGAAAGTTGAGATCAAGGGGGAGAATGTTAGGTTGATCTCCTCCCGATCGAGCCCAACGGTTCGACGGGCCCTTGACTCGCGCCCTGATCGGGGGCGCCCAACCGATATCTGGTTGGTGGGCCCCTGTCGCCGCGCTACATAAAGAGGTGGGGGAGCCGGACGCACACGGTACGAGGTTCACCGTGCGCCGCAGCTCCCCACCGACACCCCTACCGATCTAGGGTTAGCGTAGGCCGACGGGAAGCACCACCGCCGCCGCTGCCCACGCACACACACTCCACCACCGTCGCCCCTCCACCATGACCAACGGCTCGGGCTCCTCGAGCCAAGGAGATGGTAGCCTACCGTTAATCTCTAACGTTCCCGATCCATAGGATCCACCCTCCTCTTTAATCTTGGAAATGAGAACCATCGAAGGGACGGCCGTGTTACGGAAGACTCTAGCATTGCGTTCGGTCCAAATCTTCCATGAGATGAGCATCATCAGAGAGGCCAGCGCCTTGGGAGATCCAACCCGAATGTGTATGTTGCTGGTCCACCAATCTCTCACCGAGACCCTCGTCGCCCAGGTGGCCGTGTTGACGTGATGCATTCCAAGCCACGGAATAATATCATTCCACACCCGAAGAGTGAATCGGCATTGGAAGAGGAGATGGGCCGCAGATTCTTGACATTGTTTGCATAGAGGGCATACACCACAATTGGGCCAACCCCGCCTAAATAAGCGATCAGACGTCCAGATCCTATTTTGCAGAACGAGCCAAGCAAAAAAATTGCACCGCGGGGGAGCCCACACCTTCCAGACCGATTGCACCAGATACGAAGTAGTAAGCCCTTCAAACTGTGCCTTGTATGCCGAAGAGGCGGAGTACATACCATCTTTAGTGAACTTCCATACAATTGAGTCCTCCATCCCCTCCTCAAGGGTGACAAAATTCAGCTTTCCTCAAAGATTGGGTTGGGTTAGCCGCTAGCTTCGCTCGCGCGCATCGCCTTTAGAGTTGCTTTCAGTGAGTGATCCCGATGAGAACGCAAAAAGTAGAGATATTCCTAATACCATGGTTAGGATGTAGTAATACATTGTTAACTGCCCATCTCGCAAAACATACGTTGTTAACTGCGGGTCTCAATCGCTGCCCTAACTGCATGGAGTTCTGAACATATATATATACCTAACAACTTTTGTGTTCTACCGCCGGCTGTGAATCCAGGTACATTTCATCCGTCCATCATCTGAATATCCAGTATACTTCATTTGTTTACATCTCTACTCTTGACTTTTGTGATACACTCTAAATCAACCCTATTGTTTTTCTCATGTCAAGAAGCCAGATCCACACCTTGGGATGGTGTGGCAGCCAACTGGGTGGACAAGTCGCGTCCTCGTTGTGTTCCTATTCGACGTGGTATGAGAGCTGCCGTGCAGTGTGGCTAGGCGCATTTGGTCAACGGAATTCGACTCAGTTTCCAAAAAATCGACGAAACACAAGCGGCTTTGTCATAACTTGCAAAATTCATGTGTTTCGAGATATGTAGGAATTCATCGCGCGCGACGTCCGTCCTGTATTTCCACCTTTGCGGACGTCGTCCGCGTGCGTCCCTGTCGCACGGACCATCGCTGTCAGTTGCATGCATCATTTCATCACCACTAATAATCCCAGCTCCATTATTGTTGTACAAACGCCGGCCCCGATTTAATCTTGAAGGCAAAAGAGAAGGGTGGAGTTGACGGCTGAAACTTTCCGGCAAAGCAGAGCAAATGGCTACAGGGGCCTTGTTGGATTGGACGCCGGCCTGAACGGGAATGCGTACGTCATAGGCTCCACGTACTGCTTACGCCCGCACGCACTTGGCCACTTGGGCATGGTTGGGGTTGGGAGGGAACTTGGGATTTGCTTCTCTCGCGCGCGCGTTGCCGCGTCGTCGGTGGAGACGGCCGGCCGGTCTTTTCCGTCGGTCGATTCGACGGAGATATACGTTCGATGCTATGGCGTGTGCAGGCCTCTCCAAAGCGCGAAAAGGTGGTGAATTATCTTTCCTCTGTATCACTGGTTTGGTTGCTAGAGATCGAGGAGGCCGTCCGGATGCGCACCTGCTGAGGTCGGCCAAGATGCGCGCATGCAACATTATTCCCTTGTCTAGTGCGCGCTCATGCGGCCCAAGGGCCAATCCATATGTTCCTTTTTTTTGTCTCTCCACCCTCCTCACGTTGATCGAAATGTGTACACGTCCTCGGTGGAGACTACTACCAGTACTGTTACTACTTGAGTTGCTGGTGGATGCACTTGTGCATTGATCATCTCATGCCCGGCACGTAGCTATCGGTGTGGACTGGACTCCACCACCTTTGTTCTCTCCCATGGACAGTTCTTGGCCCGTTGCATGCATCACCACGAATTCTTCTCCCATCATTATTCTTCTACAAAACACACACCGGCCACGTCGATCTCTCCATCAAAACGGACGCGTATTTAAACTTTCCAGCCGAGCAGATTGGCAGAGAGGGCACGGTCTGTATGCACGATGGATTGGGTGCAAGCCAAGCTAGAGCCTAGTGCCTAGAGGCAATATCACGAGTGCGTCATGGACATACATTCGTGGTGCGTGGCCACGTAGCCTTTTTGACGGAAATCCTTGCTTGCCCAGGTATCGCTGCGTCCGCATCTGCCTGGCCCCGGCCAGGACGACGAACCACCATCCTTTCTTTTTCCTGCGACGCTGCTTACGCACGCACGCACTTGGAGTTGGGTTGGGCTGGCCGCTAGCTTCTCTCGCGTCCGGCAGAAATGACAAATCTAATCTATTGACGAAACTATTTCACAAACTGAACTGTGTTTGAATTTTTTTCACCCAGCTGACCCTTTTGTGCAGCGCCCGACAGCCAGGCGCTGCACTCTACTGTGCAGCGCCTTACTGACAGGCGCTACACGCCTGGCCAGCGTGGCAGGCCCGGCCCCACTCCTAGTCGTGCAGCGCCTAGAAGACAGGCGCTACACTACCATGTGCAGCGCCTAGACGATAGGCGCTGCACAATGACTTAAGCCGCCGCGGGCCGGCCATCCCCATCCGACCCCCCCCCCCCCCCCCCCCCCATTTCTTCGTTCCAGTAACCGAACAAAGCAGCGCGGCGGCGGCCATCTCCTCTCCCCCCTCCCCCCTCAATCCCCTCTCCAAAATTCTTCCGATCTGAAGGTTTCGGACGTGGATTTCTTTCCTAATTCCTCGTACAAGGAAAATTCCTCCGATCCCCTTCCTTTTATCCATAAAATCGTTCACTTTTTTCAGATTTGTTTGCAAGTTTGGGTGAAACCCTTGATTTGGTTGGATTAGAAATTTATATGATACATTGAAATAGTGTTGTGTGATTTAGGATTTCTAGATGATATGCAATCTTTTTGGAACCCTAATGTTGTTGATTTGTATTGTCAATCTTGGTTCCATAGTAATTTGTACGTATATATGGAAAAAAAAGTCACATAGGAAGTCATATTTGGTTGTTGAGCATTATTGCTGAGTATTAGATTAGTATTTAACCCTAGTTTGTGCATGTTTTGTTGTTGAGTATATATGGAAAAGAAGTCACATTTGAACTCTAGTGTTTAAATTTCTTTTAGTACCTAGTGTAAATGATGGTTCCGTACGAATTTGTATGTATACATGAAAAATGCTCGCATGTGAAATAATGAATAGGAAGGGTTTTAGTTTTGTCATGTATGTTTACTGTTTCAAATTTGTAGGATGGTTTGGTTTCTCGAAGATTACTATGACATTCAACACCGGGCCTACATGATGTCGGAGAAGAAGCAGGTAATAATCATAGTAGTTGGTATTTTGAAATATGTGTTTAGTTCAAATAGGCATGCCCATATGTAATCATCTGACTTGCGTGTTTGCAGTTCCTTCAACCTCTGAAGATTCGGTCTCACGGGGTCTCTGGTGCTGTCATGCCTTACGATGAGCGGTACACACCGTACATCAGGCAGACAGGACTCCTCCTGTTCATTCAGCTGGTCAGCCGGTCGACGCAGAACCTCAATGTGATGGAAATATGCCCTAGAGGCAATAAAAAGTTGTTATTATTTTATATTTCCTTGTTCATGATAAAGGTTTATTATTCATGCTAGAATTGTATTGACCAAAAACTTAAATACATGTGTGAATACATAAACAAATATCGTGTCCCTAGTGAGTCTCTACTAGACTAGCTCGTTGATCAAAGATGGTTAAGGTTTCCTAACCATAGACATGAGTTGTCATTTGATAACGGGATCACATCATTAGAAGAATGATGTGATGGATAAGACCCATCCGTTAGCTTAGCATATGATCGTTCTGTTTATTGCTACTGCTTTCTTGAATGTCAAATACATGTTCCTCAGACCATGAGATCATGCAACTCCCGGATACCGGAGGAATACCTTGTGTGCTATCAAACGTCACAACGTAACTGGGTGATCATAAAGATGCTCTACAGGTATCTCCGAAGGTGTCCGTTGAGTTGGCTTGGATCGAGACTGGGATTTGTCACTCCGTGTTTCGGAGAGGTATCTCTGGGCCCTCTCGGTAATGCACATCATAAGAAGCTTGCAAGCAAAGTGACTAAGGAGTTAGTTACGGGATGATGTATTACGGAATGAGTAAAGAGACTTGCCGGTAACGAGATTGAACTAGGTATGGAGATACCGACGATCGAATCTCGGGCAAGTAACATACCGACGGACAAAGGGAATTACGTATGTTGTCATTGCGGTTCGACCGATAAGATCTTCGTGGAATATGTAGGAACCAATATGAGCATCCAAGTTCCGCTATTGGTTATTGACCGGAGAGGCGTCTTAGTCATGTCTATATCATTCCCGAACCCGTAGGGTCCGCACGCTTAACGTTCGTTGACGATATAGTGTTATATGAGTTATGTGAATTGGTAACCGAATGTTGTTCGGAGTCCCGGATGAGATCCCTGACGTCACGAGGAGTCTCGGAATGGTCGTGAGGTAAAGATTTATATATGGGAAGTCATATTTTGGGTTCCGAAAAAAGGTGCAGTTTTTTCGGTATTGTACCGGGAAGCTTCCAGAAGGTTCCGGAGGATTCCGGAGGATTCCGGAGGAGTCCGGAAGTCCACAAGTGGGTCCACCATGTCCCAAGGGCTGGCATGGGCTAAGGGGAGGCGCCCAGGCCTTATTGGGCCAGGCGCATCAAGTCCTCAAAAGCCCACGCAGCTAGGGAAGGAAAAAAGGGAGAGTCCTAGTAGGAATAGGATTGGACTTTGGAGTCCAAGTCCACGTGTGTACTATTCAAGGGTACTGTTCACGTGACACTATTCCTTCTACTCCAAGCCCCTACACATATATAAATAGAGGAGAGGGGGCGCCCCAAAGGACACAACATTGTCTTAGCCGTGTGCGGCGCCCCCCTCCACAGTTCCGTCCCTCGGTCATATTTTCGCAGTGCTTGGGCGAAGCCCTGCGGAGATAGCATCGCCATCACCGTCACCACACCGTCGTGCTGCCGGAACTCATCCACTACCTCGCCGTCTTGCTGGATCAAGAAGTCGAGGACGTCTCCGAGCTGAACGTGTGCTGAACGCGGAGGTGCCGTACGTTCGGTGCTCGGTCGGTTGGATCGTGAAGTTGTTCGACGACATCAACCGCGTTGTTCTAACGCTTCCGCTTACGGTCTACGAGGGTACGTAGACATACTCCCCCTCTCGTAGCTATGCATCTCCATGGATAGATCTTGCATGTGCGTAGAAATTATTTGTTTTCCATGCAACGTTCCCCAACACAATGTTGCTGCAATCACCGCGCTTGTTGATCGGTGGAGGATGGAGACGCACAGTTTCCATCTCCGGACCGGAGAGATGACCGTGACGCTCCAGGATGTCGCCTTGATCACCGGTCTTCCTATCGAGGGGAAGCCTCTCTGTATGAGCACCGATTCTGATGGGTGGCGCCTGCAGATGGAGGCCCTTATCGGTATGTCTCCTGCAGAGGCTCCAGTAGGTGATGGAGAGAAGAAGGAGAGAGTCGCAGCTGGAGCTCCTTTCACGTGGATTGTAGCGAACTTTGCGCATTGCCCTGAAGATGCTAATGATGATGTGATCCAGACATATGCTCGTGTCTAGATGTGGTACGTTATCTCCAGGACTTTGTTTGCTGACGCCACTGGCAAGAACACTCCATGGATGTGGCTTAAGGCATTGACCGTCTTCGACAACCAATGGAGTTGGGGTTCGGCGACACTGGCCTACTTGTACCGACAGGTAGTCAGTTGTTTGTTTTTCACTTCAGTTCTACATTATCAATGCAATCTTGCTCTTAAGTGAACCATGTTTTCCTTTATGTGCAGTTGGACGATGCTTGCTGTAGGATCTCGAAGGACGGATGTATTGGTGGTTGTATGCTCGTACTCTCGGTATGGAGCTGGGAGCGCTTGCCGATCGGACGCCCGAAGGACGTAAAGTTCAAGGAATGGGACGACAAAGGCGACGAACTACGGTTCCCCAGTTGGGCTTACAAGTGGGATGTGGTATCCGAGATGACGAGCGATGTCACTCTCATGTATAGGCAGTACACCAACGAGTTGGACACGATTACGGCTGAGCAGGTAAACATTGACATTACATCACTTATTCTCGTGCTTTTATGAAAACTTGATATCAATGTTGCGTTGTTGTGCTATGTTCCAGGTGGAATGGGAGCCATATGGCGCCAAGGATAGACTAGGTAATGCAGGAGATTTCGTCCTGAATCCGATGTGCTTGCGGGATAGGCATCTTTGGCTTATGCGGTGCCCGCTCATATGCAACTGGGCGGTTGAGCTTCACATGCCACATCGTGTGTTCCGCCAGTTTGGTCTGTTCCAGGGTCACCCGCCGGAATGGGAGGACATGGACAAAATGCTTCACAAGTAAGAGAGAATGACCCTTGTGCACTTAGCATCATCAGGTCCTTTTTTATGGTGCTAATATTTGGTTTCTTAACATGCAGGTTGGATAGGAAAAAATAGCGAAAGATTAAGGACTGGGACAAACATCATAAGAAGTATGTCACCATGTTCGAGCTTAGTGTGGAGCGAGCTCAGTCGATGATACGTCTGCAACGTATCTATAATTTTTGATTGTTCCATGCTGTTATATTATCAATCTTGAATGTTTTTATATGCATTTACAGCAATTATATATCATTTTTGGAGACTAACCTATTAACTTAGTGCCAGTGCCAGTTGCTGTTTTCTGCCCTGTTTTGGTTTTACAGAAAATCAATTCCAAACGAAGTCCAAATGTCACGAAACTTTTTGGAGATTTTTTATTGGCTAAGATAAACACTAGAAGCTTTGGGAGGAGGCCAGAAGCCCCAGGGGGTGCGCACGAGGCACCAGGGCGTGCCTAGGGGGGGGGGGGGCAGGCGCGCACTGGTACCTCATGGGGCCCACAGAGCTTTGTTTGACCTAATTCATCCACTATAAATTCAGAAAAAATCAGAAACCCTCGGGGGAGTCCACGAAATACTTTTTCCGCCGCCGCAAGTTTCTGTTCTTGAGAGATCCCATCTGGAGGTCTTCTCCGGTACTCCGCCGGAGGGGGAATCGATCACGGAGGGGCTCTACATCAACCTTACTGCCCTTCCGATGATGCGTGAGTAGTTTACCACAGACCTTCGGGTCCATAGTTAGTAGCTAGATGGCTTCTTCTCTCTTTTTAATCTTCAATACAATGTTCTCCTCGATGTTCTTGGAGTTCTATCCGATGTAATCACTTTTTGCGGTGTGTTTGTTGGGATCCGATGAATTGTGAGTTTATAATCATATTATTCATGAATATTATTTGAGTCTTTGCTGCACTCTTTTATGCATGATTATTATAGCCTCACATTTCTTCTCCGATCTATTGATTTGGTTTGGCCAACTGAGTTGATTTATCTTGCCATGGGAAGAGGTGCTTTGTAATGGGTTCGATCTTGCGGTGCTCAATCCCAGTGACAGAAAGGGACATGCACGTATGTATCGTTGCTATTAAGGGTAAAAAGATGGGGTTTATTCATACACGAGTTTATCTTGTCTACATCATGTCATCGTTCTTAAGGCGTTACTCCGTTCTTTTATGGACTTAATACAGTAGATGCATGCTGGATAGCGGTCGATGTTTGGAGTAATAGTAGTAGATGCAGGCAGGAGTCGGTCTACTTGTGTCGGACGTGATGCCTATATACATGATCATTGCCTTGGATATCGTCATGATTATTTGCTTTTCTATCAATTGCCCAACAGTAATTTGTCTACCCACCATATGCTATTTTCTTGAGAGAAGCCTCTAGTGAAAACTATGGCCCTCGGGTCTATCTAAATCATATTACTAAAACCTTAAAAATATTGCTGCCATTTTCTTTTATTTATTTTATTTTGTATTTTTGTTTCAATCTATCAATCTATCACATACAATTTAATCTTGCAATTTACCGCCGAGGGATTGACAACGCCTCGTTTGCGTTGGGTGCAAGGGTTTGTTGTTTGTGTGCAGGTACTGCTAACGAGGTGTTGTGTGATTCTCCTACTGGTTCGATAACCTTGGTTTCATAACTGAGGGAAATACTTATCTCTACTGTGCTGCATCATCCCTTCCTCTTCGGGGATAATACCAACGCAAGCTACAAGTAGCAGGAAGAATTTCTGGCGCCGTTGCCAGGGAGACATCATCAACATCTATCAAGTACCTTTGCATAAACTCTCATCTCCTTGCATTTACTTTATTTGCCTCTCGTTTTCATCTCCCCCACTTCTAAAATGTTTTTACAAAAATACAAAACTATTTTCCGTTTGCCTTTTTTTCTTGTTTTCTTGTTTGCTTGTTTGCTTTTTGCTTTTTTGCTTGCTTTATCGTTATGGCTAGTTCTTCTCCCGATCTTCCTCTCCCTCCTTATCTAGGAGAAGGTTCGGGAATTTTGCATTTTAAGTATTTAAGTGATGAATCTTTAAAAGAATCTTGGGATAGATTGCTAGAAATCCAAATGAAAGCTAGGCCCAAGAGTCACATTAAATTACTCCTTAGAAGCCTTTATGTTGGTCTACCTCTTGCTCATAGGCGTGTCCTAGATTCTATGTTTGAAAATGATTTTCTTGGAAATAATGCATTTGACACCTATGAAAAGATGAAAAGTATTTTTGGATAACCAAAGATAGAAACAATTCAGCCTACCACTCTAGTAAGCTATCACCAAACTGAGTTAGTAAAAGAAACTAAGCCTAGCATGGAATCCAATTTTGGAGGTATATTTAATCTTGTTTCCAAAGTAAATTGCAATGTGGTGTCGCATAATAGAAGGTTCGATACTTTGGAGCAAAAGGTGGATGATTTTTGTGTTTTGAAGGAAATAAAAATTCTTAGCACCAAGCTTGATCACTTGGTTCATATTATTGACAATTACAAAGAAGGTGAAATAGATATTGCTAGGTTCCCTACAACCAAAGATGACAACACTTGAAACTATGCATTATGCCTAGCTAGGGGCATAAAACAATAGCGCTTGTTGGGAGGCAACCCAATGAATAAATTTTTTTTTTGTTAATGTGTGTTTTCGCAATTATGCTACTGGTATGATTGTGTTTTTGTATTTTTAATTAGTGTTTGTGCCAAGAAAATCCTTTGGGATGATTTGGAAGATAATATAATTGATGCTGTTTGGAAAACAGAAAGTTTTGCGTCCAGTGCCCGAATTTTGTTTCTGTACTGGATCGTCAAAAAAATATGAAATTTTTACACAGTATTGGTATATGAATTTCCCACGTTGTAATAAGTTTTCAGAATTTTTGGAGTTACAGAAGTATGGCTTTTAAATAGGTTGCTACAGACTGTTCTGTTTTTGACAGATTCTGTTTTTGATGTGTTGCTTGCTTGTTTTGATGGAACTATGGATTGTATCGGGGGGGTATAAGCCATGGAGAAGTTAGAATAAAGTAGGTATAATTCAAAAATAAAATATGAATGGGTTTGCAACAGTACCTAAAGTAGTGATTTATTTTGTTATACTAACGGATCTCACGAAGGTTTTGTTGAGTTTTGTGTGATTGAAGTTTTCAAGTTTTGGGTGAGATCACGATGGATGAAGGAATAAGGAGTAGCAAAAGCCTAAGCTTGGGGATGCTCGAGGCACCCCAAGGTAATATTCAAGGAAGACTCAAGCGTCTAAGCTTGGGGATGCCCCGGAAGGCATCCCCTCTTTCTTCTACCAACCATCGGTAATTTTACTTGGAGCTATATTTTTATTCGTCACATGATATGTGTTTTGCTTGGAGCGTCTTGTATTATATGAGTCTTTGCTTTGTTTGATTTTTAGTTTGTCACAATCATCTTTGCTGAACACACCTATCTTGAGAGAGCCACACGTTTATCATCATAATTTGTTAGAATACTCTATGTGCTTCACTTAAATTTTTTGAGCTAGGCAGTTGCTCTAGTGCTTCACTTAAATCTTTTTGAGCATGGTGGTGGCTAAATTTTGAAGAAATGAACTCTCATGCTTCACTTATATTATTTTAAGAGTTGATTTTGAAGAAATAAACTCTCATGCTTTACTTATATTATTTTGAGAGTTGATTGAAATTTTGAAGAAATAAATTCTCATGCTTCACTTATATTATTTTGAGAATTGACAAGATTAAAATTTTGAAGAAATAAATTCTCATGCTTCACTTATATTATTTTGAGAATTGACAAGATTGAAATTTTGAAGAAATATTTGCACTCTCATGCTTCACTTAAATCTTTTTGAGAGTTAACAATAGTAACGGTAATTTGCACAAGATATGAAATTGGTCCCAAAGTGATGAATATTCAAGAGGGATATAATAAAAACTTTCATATAGATCCTTGGATATGATAAGTGTGATTCCTTGCAATAGTTTTGCGATATGGAGATGATGATATGTGAGTCATGTTAGTGAGTAATTGTGATTAAGTAAGAATATTCGTGTTAAGGTTTGTGATTCCCTATGCATGCACATTAAGTCAATAGTTATGCAACGAAAGTATATCCTACTTATGGTGCATTATTCGGTGTTAGTTATGTTCAATGCATGTTTATGACCGTTTTCTTTTTTGATTGGTTGCTTTTCAATCTTTTGCTAGCCTTCATTTGTACTAAGCGGAAATACTGCTTATGCATCCAAACTCCTTAAACCCAAGTTGTGCCAAATGAGTCCACTATATCTACCTATATGTGGTATTTCAATGCCGTTCCAAGTAAATTTGCGTGTGCCAACTCTAATTTTCAAAATAATTTTTCCGTTTTATGGGCCCGTACCTCTCATGAAGCGGCAGGGGGTGGCCATTATTTTCCATGCTAGGTGTGTTATTCTCACGATGAGTGTTTATTCACTTGTCATTGCACGAGAGGATGGTTGGTAATAGGGATGCCCAGTCCCATAATGAAATAAAAATTAATAACAACAAAATTCCTTGGAAAGTGATGGTATGAAGGGCACCCGTGGATACGGCTAGCCATGGATTGTGAAAGAAATGGTGGAAAGGAAATAAACTTTACTTTCTGTTTGGGAACCGCCTATGATGTGTCTAGCATGGAAAATATTGAGAATTCTCGGTTGTTTTCGTTGACAGGAAAAGCATGCCTCTCAAAATATTTGTATCTGTTTAATTTCAGCTTTGAGCTCTGGCACATTTGAGAAATCTCTGCTTCCCTCTGCGAAGGGCCTATCTATTTACTTTTATGCAATTTTTATTTTTATTTGAGTCTCCATCTTCTCTTATAAAGCACAAACTAGAGAGCACTATTGTCATACTTGTGCATTGGATGTAGCTAATATTCGAGTGTGTCTCATGAATGGATCAATGATTGAGCATAATGGGCTAGGGATAACTTTCTTTAGCATTGATATTTTGAAAGACATGGTTGCTTGTTAGTATGCTTGAGTATCTATATTTTCATGTGAAACTATAGACTATTGCTTTGAATCATTCAAGTCCAAATGTCCATGCTATAAAAGAAAAGATTATGTGATGAATATGTTAGGCAGCATTCCACATCAAAAATTCTGTTTTTATCATTTACCTACTCGAGGACGAGCAGGAATTAAGCTTGGGGATGCAGATACGTCTCCAACGTATCTATAATTTTTTATTGTTCCATGCTATTATTTTATCAATCTTGGATGTTTTATATGCATTTACAGCAATTATATATCATTTTTGGAGATCCTATTAACTTAGTGCCCAGTGCCAGTTGCTGTTTTCTGCCCTATTTTTGTTTTACAAAAAATCAATACCAAACGAAATCCAAATGCCTCGAAACTTTTTGGAGATTTTTTATTGGCCAAGATAAACACTAGAAGATTTGGGAGGAGGCCACAAGCCCCAGGGGGTGCCCACGAGGCACCAGGGCGCGCCTGGGGGGGGGGGGGGGCAGGCGCGCCCTGGTACCTCGTGGGGCCCACAGAGCTCCGTTTGACCTAATTCCTCCACTATAAATTCAGAAAAAATCAGAAACCCTCAGGGGAGTCCATGAAATACTTTTTCCGCCGCCGCAAGTGTCTGTTCTCGAGAGATCCCAACTGGAGGCCTTCTTCGGTAGTCCGCCGGAGGGGGAATCGATCACGGAGGGGCTCTACATCAACCTTGCTGCTCTTTCGATGATGCGTGAGTAGTTTACCATAGACCTTCGGGTCCATAGTTAGTAGCTAGATGGCTTATTCTCTCTTTTTGATATTCAATACAATGTTCTCCTCGATGTTCTTGGAGTTCTATCCGATGTAATCACTTTTTGCGCTGTGTTTGTTGGGATCCGATGAATTGTGAGTTTATGATCAGATTATCCATGAATATTATTTGAGTCTTTGCTGCACTCTTTTATGCATGATTATTATAGCCTCGTATTTCTTCTCCGATCTATTAATTTGGTTTGGCCAACTGAGCTGGTTTATCTTGCCATGGGAAGAGGTGCTTTGTAATGGGTTCGATCTTGCGGTGCTCAATCCCAGTGACAGAAAGGGACATGTGTAACACCCCGTGTAATTAAGCTGCAGTAATCACCTTTTGATAGTGCCAAGTCACCATGCTTCACAGTGCTTGATCATCATTTGCATCATATCTGTTTTTCAAATTCCAAATCAAATTGAAATTCAAATATAAAGTGAAAATAAAAGTTGTTCCAATTTGAAAACAAAAATGTTCATTAAATAACAAATAATCCATAACTAATTATGTTAAGAAAAACAACATCACCTAAAACCCCTAGATGAGTCTAACATCCTAAAACATTAACAAAACAACAACATTTAATCCCATTTTATTTAAATAAAATACAAATGAAAACATATGGACTCCAAACCTTTTTCTGGCAGTGAGTTATATTACCTAGTAATTAAATGGACAATTCCCATATTTTATAAAATTGAAATGGAGGCCAGACATTTTGCAAGACAGAAAAGAAAAAGGAGAAAACAGAAACAAAAAATGAAAAATGAAAAATAGAAAAAGGCCGCCGTAACTGGGCCTAAGTCGGCCGCGCGGCCCAACCCACCTCGCCAGCCTCCCCTTCCTACTGCTCACGCGCGGTCGCCCGCGCACGCCCGCGCCCGTCGCCGGTCGCCGTCGCAGCCGCGCCTGCTCGCCCCGCGTCGCTACAGGGCCCCGGGGGAGATAAGGACGCCACCGCGGCAACCCTAGCCGTCCTCCCCCAGATCTTTTCTCCACTCCCTCGCTCATCTTCTTCCTCCCCCGCAAGTGCCCGACGCCGTCGCCATGACCGAGCTCGCTGCCGTGGCCACCGTCGTCCTCGCCGGCTGAGACCTCGCCAGAAGCTCCGCCTTCCTCCTCTACTCCCTCTCCGTCCACGGGAACGAGCTCTGCGCCACCGCAGCGACCTCCCCGAGCTCTTCTTCCTCCTACGGCCGTCGCCGCCTCGCCGTCAATTTCGTCGCCGTCGAGCCTTCCCCGCGCACGTTTCCCCTCGCTTTCCCGCACGGATCCGTCCCCGTAGCCGCCACTGCCATCGCCGCCCGAAGCTCGCTCCGCCGCGTAGCTTGCCGCCGTCGCCGTAGTCGTTGTCAAGCTTGCTCGAGCTCAAAACCGTGCTCAGCGTCGCCGTAGGAGTCGAATGCGCTAGCTAGCTCGCCTCCCCGTGCCCCACAACGCCAGATCTGTCGTCGCCCGAAATGCTCCGCCGCTGACCTCGTCGTCGGCGTCGATTCCGGCCATCTCCGGCGACGGCACCGCCACCATCCGACGCGGCTCGTTCGACTCGTTCGAACGAGCCCGGCCACGCTCCGTTTGGACGCCCGTAGCGAAATCCCGGCGAGCTCCAGAGGACGCCGCCGCGTTTACGCGTCGCCGGCGGCTAAACGCCGGTGGCCGCCGATGTGGCCGGCCTTGGGCCCACCCAGGGTCACTGACCAGTGGTTCCCTGGGCCCCGTTGACCACGTTGACTGTGGTCAACGCGCTGATGTGGCTGCCACAACCACTGACATGCGGGTCCCACCTGTAATAAAGGGTTTTTATAAATAAATAAAATGTTAATTAATTTGTTAATTAAATTAATTACTAAATAGTCACTGACAGTAGGCCCCACTAGCTAATTAACCTATTTAATTAAAACTAAAACCTGTTTAATTAGCACTGTCACTGACCAGTGGGACCCACTGGTCAGGTTTGACCTGGCCCAGCCGGATTTGACCCGCTAACGTGACACTGATGTCATGATGATGTCACCCTATACTGTTTCGGATAATTCGAATTTAATAATTTAAATAATTACAGAAAATGATTAAAACTTTGAAAATTCATATAAATTAAACCGTAACTCGGATGAAAATAAGTTATATATGAAAAATGATCAGAAAAATATGAAGAATCCGAATATGTGGTCAAAATGCTTGACCATCACTCCTATCTAGGTGAACATGGAACTTTTTGCCCGATTTCGATAAATGAATAGTGCATGACCTTAATAAAATAAATCCAAATAAATTCCTAAATTATCTAAAATACTTGGATAGGCAATAAATCACCTCTGCAAATCATTTAGGCATGTCATGCATCGTTGTTGCATTGTCGCCGTGAATTTATTGTTTCTTCCCCCTCCTTCTCTCCCGATAGACGCCGAGACCGCCGCCGACGCAGCTGAGTACGACTACGCTCCAGACGAGCAGCCTTCAGACGACCAACCCCTCTCAGCAGAGCTTCCAGGCAAGCAAAACCCCCTTGATCATAAGATATCGCCCATTCGTTCTCCCTTATGCTTGCATTAGAATTGCTTCTGTTGTTAATCCGATAGCTCCTATTCTGATGCATAGCCTGATTTTGTCGCCTGCTGTTTATACCTACCTGTTGTCCCATAATGCTTAGTTAGCTATGCTATTGATTCATCTGTGGCCCTTCAGCCTTGTCCGTATGCTATGCTTGTTATCGGGTCGTGATCACTCTGGGTGATGATCGTGGAAATGTTTACTATTGCAATAATTTAAACTGTTAAAGTCAGGCTGGCCCCAAGGGTGCCCGCGAGAGAATAATATTAAAGACGGGTCGGCTCCAAGAGCACCCACGCGACGTGTGATACCAAGTCGGAGCGACAGGAACCCTGTTCGTCTCTGCAAGTTACTAAACACGCCTAACGGATTTGGGTATTTGATCTGAGTGGGTCGTTGGCCCTATACGCACTACCACCACGTGGGATAATGGTTATGAGACCCTCTACGTCGTATGTATCAGCCGAAAGCTCTTCAGACGTCACAGCTCAGAGATGCGGGCTGATCGTTGGGGTGGGCTGGTAACGTCACTAGTGTATTCAGTGTCGCGCCTGGGCCCGACCAGCCATGTAACATGCAGGAGTGCGAAGGGCGATGGCCCAAGACCCCTTCGTGCTTAGGATTTAGACCGGCGTGTTGGCCTCTCTGCTGAGCCTAGGTAGGACTGTGTCGTGTTGATCACCCGAGGCCGGGCATTACCCAGCAAGTGTGTCCGGCCAGATGTGATCGAGCGTGTTGGGTAACAGTAGTGCACTCCTGCAGGGAAGTTATCTATTCGAATAGCCGTGTCCACGGTAACAGGATGCTCGGAGTTGTATCCTGATCTGCTACAACTACAAATGAATACTGATACAATGATAAACTGTTATTACTGCTCTCGGGATCACTTTCTCGCAAGGTAGTCGAGGAAGTATCTCAGGGCATTACTAAAACATGACTACTATTATATATTATCTTGCTCTACTCTCTTCTGATGCTGCAAGATTGCTTCAAGATGCTAGTCTTCGATAGGCTAGGCCTCTCCCCCTCTGTTCTAGCATTTCTGCAGTTTAATCCAAAGATATAGTCCTATTCCTTTGATACCGATGCATACCTAGTATAGTTCTGATGTCAGTCTTGCGAGTACTTTGGATGAGTACTCACGGTTGCTTTTCTATCTCTTTTTCCCCATACTCGGTTACTGCGATCAGTCGATGGAGTCCCGGAGCCAGACGACACCACATGAGACTACTACCAGGAGAGTCCCGGAGGCACGTACTACTGGGTTGAGCCAGCCGACCAGGAGTAGTTCGGAGGCCCTAGGCAGGAGGCCTTCGCCTTTTCGATCAGTGTCGCTGTTGTGCTAGCCTTCTTAAGGCAAACTTGACTAACTATGTCTGTACCCAGATATTATTTGTGTGTATGACTTATGTATTCGGGTCCTCGTGACCCCTGGTTTGTAATATGAAGATTTATGTTTAAATTTGAGTTTAGAGTTGTGTTGTGATATCTTCCCATGCGTCTCTGATCTCGAGCGTGCACGTTTGCGTGTATGATTATTGCACGGTCGAGCAGAGGGCGTCACAACATGACACGTATGTATCGTTGCTATTAAGGGTAAAAAGATGGGGTTTATTCATATGTGAGTTTATCTTGTCTACATCATGTCATCGTTCTTAAGGCGTTACTCCGTTCTTTTATGGACTTAATACACTAGATGCATGCTGGATATCGGTCGATGTGTGGAGTAATAGTAGTAGATGCAGGCAGGAGTCGGTCTACTTGTCTCGGACGTGATGCCTATATACATGATCATTTCCTTGGATATCATCATGATTATTTGTTTTTCTATCAATTGTCCAACAGTAATTTGTCTACTCACCGTATGCTATTTTCTTGAGAGAAGCCTCTAGTGAAAACTATGGCCCTCGGGTCTATCTAAATCATATTACTAAAACCTTAAAAATATTGCTGCCATTTTCTTTTATTTATTTTATTTTGTATTTTTGTTTCAATCTATCAATCTATCACATAGAATTTAATCTTGCAATTTACCGCCGAGGGATTGACAACGCCTCGTTTGCGTTGGTTGCAAGGGTTTGTTGTTTGTGTGCAGGTACTGCTAACGAGGTGTTGTGTGATTCTCCTACTGGTTCGATAACCTTGGTTTCATAACTGAGAGAAATACTTATCTCTACTGTGCTGTCATCCCTTCCTCTTCGGGGATAATACCAACGCAAGCTACGAGTAGTAGTCGACTGCAGGATCCCAGCTTCGTGAGCACTGCCCGCTCGCGTTCAACAACTACCTTAAATGGTATATTGCAAGTACTTGTGTGGAGATATTGAAGCCGGCGTATGATGAGGACATTTTGGAAGATCCCACCGTCTTTGATGAGCTAGCCCAGAACGAATACAACAAATATGTTAGGGAAGGCCACCGAGTCCCTTCTGCTCTAGTGATGAACTTTGTGGTAAAGTGTTCCCCTCTTCGCTTTCCCGTTGGCCCTATTACATATCTTTGCTTGCCTAACATGTTTACGTCATTCCCGTCAACAGCGCAAGCAGATCAAAAAAGCAGCTGATGAAAGCCAGACTATTCTGGACACAACCCCAGTTGGACAAGGCAATGAGGAAGGTGCACTTCGAAAATTCATTAAGGTACATATCTCATTAAGTTGTTCATGTTACATATGTAGCTAAGTTGGATATCTCATTCAGTTATCCATGTTACAGCGTCAGGGCCAAAGGTTAAGGCGGTTAGGCAACCTTATCGGTTGCCGTGACCCCGAATATTCAGAACCAGAGCTGTCTAGGTCCGCTACACCATCTGACCATGGGGCTCATCTTGAGGATGAGACTACCTTGACAGCTCATTTGGAGGATGAGGGTGTGGTCACCCAAGAGGTATGACAATAGCACATATTCATATTTTTGATGCATTGTTCATTTCGTTATGACGCACGTTCTTTACCATATCATTTGCTTTTATGATAGGTTGATGATGACATGACATTGCAGGACTATCAAGTTCGTTCATAATACATGTTGAAGCCTAGGAAGGGATTCAAACGGTACACGCCCGAAGACTACAACACTAGAGGCAAGAGGGCGCTCGCTGGGAGCTCGCGGATGGCGAGCTTGGAGGATGATGATGTGAATGATGATGAGGAGGAGGAACCAGAGCCGGTTGCTCGTCCCAGGAGGAAGAAGATAACCAGCAAGAGGGGAAGAGGCGGCAATACAACGCGCTGAACGAACTAGTCGTCATCATTTTCTTACGAAATAGAACTAGTCGTCGGTTTCTTTGTGAACTTCTTGTCTTTGTTGAACTTGAAGTGACGTTAAGTCTTTGTTGAACTTGTAACAATCTTGTCTTCTGTTGAACTTGAAGTGACGTGTCTTAAATCCCAAACTGTTATGTTTTATGTGAGATGTCTTAGATCCCAAACTGTCATATTGTTGATCCTTACTGTTTTATGTGAGATGTATAACTACTGAAATTGTCATATTGTTGATATGAAATTGATCTGCTTGTGCAGATATCAGTTGTGCAGCGCCTTGGCG
Organism: Elymus sibiricus; assembly: GCA_039707655.1. Taxonomy (NCBI): domain Eukaryota; kingdom Viridiplantae; phylum Streptophyta; class Magnoliopsida; order Poales; family Poaceae; genus Elymus; species Elymus sibiricus. The sequence goes on from CM077666.1 coordinate 472,145,039, forward strand.
TCAGGCGCTGCATTACATAGTGCAGCGCCTAAAAACCAGGCGTCACACTGTGTAGTGCAGCGCCGGACGCAAAGGCGTTGCACACCTGGACATGCTGTCCAGAGAACAGTGATACGTCTCCAACGTATCTATAATTTTCTATTGTTCCATGCTATTATAGTATCAATCTTATATGTTTTTATATGCAATTATATATCATTTTTTGGGACTAACCTATTAACCTAGTGCCTAGTGCCAGTTGCTGTTTTCTGCTTGTTTTTGGCTTTTTAGAGAAACAGTACCAAATGAAGTCCAAATGCCACGAAACTTTTTGGAGATTTTTTTTCTTGACAAAATAAACCTGGGAAGCTTCAGGAGGAGGCCAGAAGCCTCACGGAGGCTTCACAAGGCACCAGGGCACGCCCCAGGGGGGCGCGCCGTGGTACCTTGTGGGGCCCACGTGACTCCGTTTGACCTAATTCCACTTCTATAAATTCACAAATATTGGGAAACCCCCAGAGAGCCAGAAGAAAAAACCTTTCCGCCGCCGCAAGCCTCTGTTCTTCCGCGATCCCATCTGGAGGCCTTTTCTGGTACTCTGCCGGAGGGCGAATCGATCACGGAGGGCTTCTACATCAACCTTGCTGCCCTTCCGATGATGTGTGAGTAGTTTACCATAGACCTACGGGTCCATAGCTAGTAGCTAGATGGCTTCTTCTCTCTCTTTGATCTTCAATACAATGTTCACCTCGATGTTCTTGGAGTTCTATCTGATGTAATCTTCTTTTGCGGTGTGTTTGTTGGGATCCGATGAATTATGATTTTATTATCAGATTATTCATGAGAAATGTTTGAGTCATCTCTGAACTCTTTTATGCATGATTATTATAGCTTTGTATTTTTCTCTGATCTATCGGTTTAGTTTGGCCTATTAGATTGATTTATCTTGCAATGGGAAAGGTGCTTTGTGATGGGTTCAATCTTGCGGTGCTCAATCCCAGTGATAGAAAGGGACATAACACGTATTTGTATTATTGCCATTAAGGATAAAAAGATGGGGTTTATTCATATTGCTTGAATTTGCTTCTCTACATCATGTCATCTTGCTTAAGGCGTTACTCTGTTTCATACTTAGTACCGTAGATACATGCTGGATAGCGGTCGATGGGTGGAGTAATAGTAGTAGACGCAGGCAGGAGTCGGTCTACTTGTCTCGGACGTGATGCCTATATACATGATCATTGCCATGAATCCGTCATAATTATTTGATTTTCTATCAATTGCCCAACAGTAATTTGTTTACCCACCGTATGTTTATGTGCTCAAGAGAGAAGCCTCTAGTGAAAACTATGGTCCCCGGGTCTATCTTTATTATATAAAAAAACCTAAAAATACCTTGCTGCAATTTATTAACTTTTATTTTAATTAGTATTTTAGTTTATCTATTTACCTCGATAAGATTTAATCCTTGCGAATAACCGCTAAGAGGATTGACAACCCTCTTATCTGCGTTGGGTGCAAGTGTTTGCTCTTGTGTGTGCAGGTGTGTTTTAACGGAATTTTGCTTGGTTCTCCTACTGTATTGATAACCTTGGTTCTTAACTGAGGGAAATACTTATCTCTACTATACTGCATCATCCTCTCCTCTTCGGGGAAATACCAACGCAGACTACAAGTAGCAGGAAGAATTTCTGGCGCCGTTGCCGGGGAGACATCATAAAAATTACCAAGTACCTTCGCACAAATTATCATTCACTTGCATTTACCTTATTTACCTTTTATTTGCATTTGCCTCTAGTTTTCATCTCCTCCACTTCTAAAACAGTTTTACAAAAACACAAAAATATTTTATTTGCTTGCTTGCTTTTATTGCCATGTCAACACTCAAGAACAGTAAGTGAAACAAAAATTTAAGATCACTATGGATCCTCATCCACTTGCTAATATTTTCAAAAGATCCAATTATAATGAACCAATTGCTAGTGATTTGAGTGCTGTTGATTTTCTCTATGAAGTTTTGCTTGAAAATCATGAATCTAAAAATTGTGATGAAGTGTTAGAAGAAGAAATTTGTAAAGTGATTCATGATAGCTCCTTGATTGAAAAGCATGATTGCAATGATGTTACTATAAATTCTATTAATGTGAATTGTGCTAATAATATGCAAAACTACAAGCTTGGGGATGATAATTTTGGTATGTCCACTACTTATTGCAATGATCATGATTGGGGTGATAATGCTTCTTATGATCTTGAAAATTTATATAAGCCTCATGATGAATATGTTACTGATAATAATGTTTGCAATACTATTAAAAGTGGGTTTGGAAGAGCGTCAACTTTAGGTAATAATGATCCCACTACTTTGGAGAATTATCGATCTTATGAAATTTTTGATAAAAGTGGGTTTGGAGAGGTCATGACTTTAGTTGATGTTAATCCCACTACCTTGGAAGATTATAAAACTTTTATGCATGTGGATCATGAAGATAAAATTGTATATGATAGCTATATTGTTGAATTTTATTATGATCCTACATGTAATTATTATGAGAGAGGAAAATATGGTTATAAAAAATTTCATGTCACTAAATTACCTCTCTTTGTGATGAAATTTTTAATGCTTCATTCTTCCTATTTGCATATGCTAGATATTGCTTGTCTTGATAATTTGTTTGCCTATATAATGCCTATGCATAGGAAGTATGTTAAACTTAAATATGTTTCTTATATGCTTCATGATGCTCTCTTTGTGTTTCGATTCTTATGTTTTATGTGAGCATCATCAAAATTTCGAAGCCTATTTTAATGGCTATAATGAAAGAGCTTGTTGGGAGACAACCCAATATTTTATTTTTGTGCATTTGCATGATTATAGCTTCTGTTATGATTATGTTTTTATGTTTTAATTAGTGTTTGTGCCAAGTAATGCTTTTGGGATGATTTGGAAGATAGTATAATTGATGCTGTTTGGAAAACAGAAAGTTTTGCGTCCAGTGCTGGAATTTTAGTTCGGTACTGGAGCGTCAGAAAAATCTGAATTTTTTACACAGTATTGGTATATGAATTCCCACGTTGTCCTAATTTTACAGAATTTTTGGACTTACATAAGTATGGATTTTAAATACATCTTTATAGAATGTTCTGTTTTAGACAGATTCTATTTTCGTTGCATAGTTTGCTTATTTTGATGAATCTATGGATCGTATCGGGGGGTATGAGTCATGGAGAAGTTGGAGTACAGTAGCATTATGCCAATATTAAATATGAATCAATTTACTACAGTACCTAAAGTTAAGGATTTATTTGTTATACTAACGGATCTCACGAGGTTTCTGTTGAGTTTTGTGTGCTGAAGTTTTCAAGTTTTGAGTGAGACTACGATGGATAAAGGAATAAGGAGCGGCAAGAGCCTAAGCTTGGGGATGCCCAAGGCACCCCAAGGTAAAATTCAAGGAAGACTCAAGCGTCTAAGCTTGGGGATGCCCCGAAGGCATCCCCTCTTTTGTCTACAATCTATCGATAACTCACTTGAAGCTATATTTTTATTCATCACATGATATGTGTTTTACTTGGAGCGTCTTGTGAAATAGTTTGTTTGCTTTTGTTTCATTTTTAGTTTGTCACAATCATCTTTGCTGAACACACCTTTTTGAGAGGGACACACATTTATCGTGATTTGTTAGAATACTCTATGTGCTTCACTTATATCTTTTCAGCTAGGCAGTTGCTCTAGTGCTTCACTTATATCTTTTAGAGCACGGCGGTGATGATATTTTAAAGAAAGAGTTGTACTCTCATGCTTCACTTATATATTTTTGAGAGTCTTATGATAGCAATGGTAATATGCACGGGTTATGAATTTGGTCCTGATATAATGGGTATTCAAGAGGGATATAATAAAAACTTTCATGTAGATCACTGAATGTCATAAGTTTGATTTCTTGCAATAGTTTTGCGATATTAAGATGGTAGTATGTGGGAGGTATTAGTAAATAATTGTGGTTTAGTAAGAATAATTGTGTTAAGGTTTGTGATTCCCGAAGCATGCACGTATGATCTGTCGTTATGCTATGAAGTTGGAGCATGATTTATTATTGATTGTCTTCCTTCGCGTGGCGGTCAGGGGCGCGCGATGGTTAAGTCCTACCAACCTCCCCCCTAGGAGCATGCGTAGTAGTACTTTGCTTTGAGGGGTAATAGACTTTTGCAATAAGTATGTGAGTTCTTTATGACTAATGTGAGTCCATGGATTATACGCACTCTCACCCTTCCGCAATTTGCTAGCCTCTTCGGTATCGTGCATTGCCCTTTCTCACATCGAGAGTTGGTGCAAACTTCGCCGGTGCATCCAAATCCCGTGATATGATACACTCTATCACACATAAGCCTCCTTATATCTTCCTCAAAACAACCACCATACCTACCTATCATGGCATTTCCATAGCCATTCTGAGATATATTGCCATGCAACTTCCATCGTTCCGTTTTTATGGCATACATCATCATTGTCATATTGCTTTGCATGATCATATAGCTGACATAGTATTTGTGGCTCAGCCACTGTTCATCATTGTTATACATGTTACGCTAGTATCATTGCACATCCTGGTACACTGCCGGCGGCATTCATATAGAGTCATATTTTTTGTTCTAGTATTGAGTTGTAATGTTGAGTTATAAGTAAATAGAAGTGTGATGATCATCATTATTAGAGCATTGTCCCAGTGAGGAAAGGATGATGGAGACCATAATTCCCCCACAAGTCGGGATGAGACTCCGGACGAAAAAAAAAGAGAAAAAAAAAGAAGAAACAAAAAAAAAGAAAAAAAATAGGCGAAAAAGAGCCATGAAAAAAAAGAAAAAAAAAGAGGAAAGAAAAAAAATAAATGAGAGAAAAAGAGAGAAGGGACAATGTTACTATCCTTTTCCACACTTGTGCTTCAGAGTAGCACCATGTTTTTCATATAGAGAGTCTCCTATTTTGTCACTTTCATATACTAGTGGGAATTTTTCATTATAGAACTTGGCTTGTATATTCCGATGACGGGCTTCCTCAAATGCCCGAGGTCTTCATGAGCAAGCAAGTTGGATGCACACCCACTTAGTTTTGAGTTTGAGCTTTCATACACTTATAGCTCTTAGTGCATCCGTTGCATGGCAATCCATACTCCTCGCATTGGCATCAATTGATGGGCATCTCCATAGCCTGTTGATTAGCCTCGTTGATGTGAGACTTTCTCCATTTTTGACTTCTCTTTTTTATCTCTATCACCATACTCTATTCCACCCATAGTGCTATATCCATGGCTTGCGCTCATGTATTGCGTGGGAGTTGAAAAAGCTGAAGCACGTTAAAAAGTATGAACCAATTGCTTGGCTAAAACCGGGGTAGTGCATGATAAATACTTTGTATGAAGAAGATAGAGCATGACAAGATTGTATGATTTTGTACGGATAACGTTATTTTGAATTTTTATTTTGAAAGACATGATTATTTATTAGTATGCCTGAGTATTCATGTCTTTATATCAAATTATAGACTATTGCTTTGAATCACTCGGATCTTATTATTCATACCATAAAGAGAGATTACATGATGAAACATGATAGGTAGCATTCCACATCAAAAATTCTGTTTTTATCATTTACGTACTCGAGGACGAGTAGGAATTAAGCTTGGGGATGCTTGATACATCTCCAACGTATCTATAATTTTTGATTGTTCCATGCTATTATAGTATCAATCTTGGATGTTTTTATATGCAATTGTATGCAATTATATATCATTTTTTGGGACTAACCTATTAACCCAGTGCCTAGTGCCAGTTGCTGTTTTATGCTTATTTTTGGCTTTTCAGAGAAACAGTACCAAATGAAGTCCAAATGCCACGAAACTTTTTGGAGATTTTTTTCTGGACAAAATAAACCTGAGAAGCTTCAGGAGGAGGCCAGAAGCCTCACGGAGGCTTCACAAGGCACCAGGGCGCGCCCCAAGGGGGGCGCCGTGGTACCTTGTGGGGCCCACGTGACTCCGTTTGACCTAATTCCACTTCTATAAATTCTCAAATATTGGGAAACCCCCAGAGAGCTAGAAGAAAAAACCTTTCCGCCGCCGCAAGCCTCTGTTCTTCCGCGATCCCATCTGGAGGCCTTTTCCGGTACTCTGCCGGAGGGGGAATCGATCACGGAGGGCTTCTACATCAACCTTGCTGCCCTTCCGATGATGTGTGAGTAGTTTACCACAGACCTATGGGTCCATAGCTAGTTGCTAGATGGCTTCTTCTCTCTCTTTGATCTTCAATACAATGTTCTCCTCGATGTTCTTGGAGTTCTATCTGATGTAATCTTCTTTTGCGGTGTGTTTGTTGGGATCCGATGAATTGTGAGTTTATGATCAGATTATTCATGAGAAATATTTGAGTCATCTCTGAACTCTTTTATGCATGATTATTATAGCTTTGTATTTCTCTTCTACTAGATTGATTTATCTTGCAATGGGAGAGGTGCTTTGTGATGGGTTCAATCTTGCGGTGCTCAATCCCAGTGACAGAAAGGGACATGACACGTATTTGTATTGTTGCCATTAAGGATAAAAAGATGGGGTTTATTCATATTGCTTGAATTTGCTTGTCTACATCATGTCATCTTGCTTAAGGCGTTAATCTGTTTCATACTTAATACCCTAGATGCATGCTGGATAGCGGTTGATGGGTGGAGTAATAGTAGTAGATGCAGGCAGCAGTCGGTCTACTTGTCTCGGACATCAATCCGTCATAATTATTTGCTTTTCTATCAATTGCCCAACAGTAATTTGTTTACCCACCGTATGTTTATGTGCTCAAGAGAGAAGCCTCTAGTGAAAACTATGGTCCCCGGGTCTATCTTTTTTATATAAAAAACCTAAAAATATCTTGCTGCAATTTATTTACTGTTATTTTAATTAGTATTTTAGTTTATATATTTACCTCGATAAGATTTTAATCCTTGCAAATAACCGCTAAGAGGATTGACAACCCTCTTATTTGCATTGGGTGCAAGTGTTTGCTTTTGTGTGTGCAGGTGCGTTTTAACAGAATTTTACTTGGTTCTCCTACTGGATTGATAACCTTGGTTCTTAACTAAGTGAAATACTTATCTCTACTGTACTGCATCATCCTCTCCTCTTCGGGGAAATACCAACACAGACTACAAGTAGCAGGAAGCGTTTCTGGCATATTTAGGCATCACACTGTGTAGTGCAGCGCCTGAGGCAAAGGCGTTGCACCCACACTTAGAGAATTTCCTGGCCAAAATATGCCAGAAACGCTTCTGTTGCTCTTTGGACAGCATGTCCAGGTGTGCAGCGCCTTTATGTCAGGCGCTGCACTACACAGTGTGACGCCTGGATCTCAGGCGTCACACTGTGTAGTGCAGCGCCTGACGCAAAGGCGTTGCACACCTGGACATGCTGTCCAGAGAACAACAGAAGCGTTTCTGGCATATTTCGTCCAGAAAATTCTCTAAGTGTGGATGCAACGCCTTTATCTCAGGCGCTGCACTACACAGTTTGACGCCTGTGGCCTAGGCGTCACACTGTGTAGTGCAGCGCCTGAGGCAAAGGCGTTGCACCCACACTTAGAGAATTTCCTGGCCAAAATATGCCAGAAACGCTTCTGTTGCTCTCTGGACAGCATGTCCAGTTGTGCAGCGCCTCAGGGCCAGGCGTTGCACCACACAGTGTGACGCCTAGGCATCAGGCGCTGCACGGTTGGCTTTTTTAGAAAACTGATAAAAAATACATTTTGAGGTTCAAATCCTATATCAAAAACACATAGCACAAATACACATAGATTAGTCCACAACACATAGCACAAATACACGTAGAGTAGTCCATAGCACATATTAGTAGACATAGAGGAGTCATAGCACATCGTAGTAGACTTACAAGAGTCATAGCACATAGAGGAGTCCATAGGACATAGTAGTACACATAGAGGACTCATAGGACATAGAAGTACACATAGAAGAGTGATAGCACATAATACTACAAATTTTGGTCCACAACCAAATCGAAGATCATAGCGTAGTAGACAACAAGGTCACGTTGCTCTATTGTGTCGAGCAAGGTCGCTTTCCCTTCTTCTTCTTCCTCTCCTCTTCTTCTTCCTCCTCCCTTTTCCTTATGAGATGAGCCTCATGAACCACCTTCTCTATGAATAGCTTATGCTCCCTCTCTTTCTTTTCCTTCTCAAAAGCCCAAAGTTTCTTACATCTCTCTTCAAAATCCTTTTGCTGTTGCGCAGCTGCCTTCTCACATGCAATCTTCAGCTTGTCCCTCATCGCGATCTCCTGAAATGTCATTCTTTCTTTTTTCTTCATCTTCTCTTCAAACTCCTCTTGCTTCTTCCTCTCAAGTGCGGCCTCTTCCTCCTCTCTCACCTTCCTCGCAGCCTTCTCCCACCACCACGGCATCTCACCTTCCCCATCCTTGTCCTCCACCCCCTTCATTGTTGGTTTGTTGGGTTGAGCAGCCGCCATACCTATGAAAATTAGAACATAATAATTAGTAAGGACAAGAAGAACATATTAAAAAACATGTAAATTGCAACATAATAGTTAGTAAGGACAAGAACAAAGTATGAAAAACATGTACGGAAAAGGTAGTAAGCCACGTACGGAAAAGGTCCATCTAGGTATCCAAACATTCCTCTACCACCACCTTGGCCGAGACCACCACCACGGCAAAGTCCACCACTACGGCCTCTACCACCGCCAAGTCCAAGACCACCACCACGGCCATGCCCACCACCACGGCCTCTACCACCACCACGGCCTATACCACCACCACGGCCTCTTATAAGACCTAGTTGGCTCCCTCTTTGTTGCCTAGTTCCTCGTTGGCTTGCCCCTTGTTGGCTACTACTTGGTTGGTTTGGCACTTGTTGGCTACCACTTGGTTGGCTACCACTTGCTTGGCTTGGCCCTTGTTGTGTATGACCATGTTGACTACTATTTGCTTGGCTTGGCCCATGTTGGCTAGGAACTTGTGTATCTCCTTGTTGGCTTGTGCTTGCATCATTTTTCTTTGATCTCTTTCTTGGTTTGGTACAAGTTCTTGTGTTGTGTCCCCCACCTTTGCAGTCCCCACAACGGGATCTCTCACGAGGCTCTTGGAATTGGCCGTTGCCCGATTCTCGACCACCACCATGGCCCCATCCGTCCATGTCACCTCTAAGACGCTTTGTCTTATGTCTTCCCCATTTAACGACCTTCAATTCCGGATCGGGCCATAGTTGAACTCCATGGTACTCTGGCCATTGTGATTGGTCGAAGTATGGGTGAAATCGGGGAGCCCATGTATTCTTAACCGTCATGATTGAGAACTCGGACTCCCTCACGGTGAGCGGGTGATTGACGTCCACATTCCTAACGCGAGCTGCGGTATACATGTGCGAGCATGGGAGATGAAGCAACAATGTCCTCCGGCAAGAGCAATCACACCGTGTTAGGGAGACCTTGAAAGCCCGTCCTCCGTGTTGGCGGCCATCGTTTGTGGTTCCTCCTGGCTCTTTCACTTCGTACAACCAATCGTCGTTGTTATATAATATAGCTTCTTGGGAGTCCGCCTTCCATAATTGAAATTCCAACCATTCATCAACCTTTGGTGGGAACCTGTACTTGTACTTCTTCTTGTTCTCACCCGCAATCTGCTTATCCGTCTCCATTGAGTGCTTTAGAAAGTACGCATTCATCTTGTCGAATGTGTATTGAACTATTGCCGTCACGGTTAATGCACGTACACCCTTGAGCACCTTATTGAAGCATTCCACCATGTTGCTTGTCATTTGACCATACCTCTGGCCATCTTCATCAAAAGCACGTGCCCGCTTATTCCTTTCTTGAATGTTCCTATTAAGAAATTCAAGACCCCCGGGATCAAGTTTCTTGTGTGTGAGCAATTGGTTGTACAAGTTGGCGAACCGCTTGTCGGAGAAAGCGAGACAACAATCTTGAAGATCATCGGCCAACTCCTTAATGCCACAGGCCCTATAGAAGTTTGAACAAAAGTGTCTCATGCACCATCGATGGTGCAACGAAACATGCCCGGGAATGTCAATGACCACCGCGTTAAGAATTCTTGGATGGTGATCCGATATGACACAAATTTCCCTTTGAGCCGGTAATACCTTGGTTCTCAAAAGACGCAAGAACCACTCCCAGTTATCATTGTTATCCACCTCAACCAAAGCAAAAGCCAAATGCAACACCCGGTTATTGGCATCACTTGCTATTGCAACCAATAGAGTGCCCTTGTATTGTCCGGTCAAGAATGTGCCATCAACGGCGATGACAGGCCGACAATGTTCGAAAGCCCTCATGCACTGCTCGAACGCCCAAAATGCACGGCCAAATATTCGGACGGTCTTTCCGTTGTCAATCATTGTTTTTTGCCCATGAGGCTCGACCACATGAACCATGCCCGGGTTAGTGGCAGCCATAGCTCACAACAACCTAGGGATTCAGTTATATGCTTCCTCCCAATTACCATACAACATCTTGAATGCGGCTTGCTTCGCCTTCCATGCCTTGCCGTATTTCACCTTGTAATGAAAGACGGTTTTCACAAGGTCCATGACTTGTTGAATGCTCGTAGTTGGAAGTGAGGATATTGAGTTGGAAAGCCTGTAAGCGCTGAACTCGGACGTGAGTTGTCTGTGGTCTTGGGACACAATCTTGCCATCCACCTTCTTCCCTCGGCACATGTGACTTGGTACACAACTCACTATGTGCCAAGTGGGCCCTCCTTTCCATGGTCTTGCACGCACAATCCATGGACATCGCTCCGCCTCACATGCAACCGTGTAACACACATTGACGTCCGAGTGAACCATCTTGTGTGGACGATAATGTGTAACCGAGTAGTTGTCGAGCCACAACTTCAATTCCAAGAAGGTTCCAAACTTAGACCCGGGAGAAATCCCGTTCTTGCCGTCTTCCAAATCCCGGTGAGAAGCTGGCCTAACTCCAAGATGTATACCTTTGCCACCGTCTACCACGGCTTCATCCGCGAGACTAACATCCTTGAACAATGGTGTCCTATGATCCCGCCGTAATACCTTCTCGAAAGCTTCGGCCTCCTTCACCGTGAACCCCTCCTCATCAACTTCTTCATCGGGACCTTCGTCATCCGACTCCGATGCATATGATGGAAATATGCCCTAGAGGCAATAATAAAGTTGTTATTATTTTATATTTCCTTGTTCATGATAAAGGTTTATTATTCATGCTAGAATTGTATTGACCGGAAACTTAAATACATGTGTGAATACATAAACAAATACCGTGTCCCTAGTGAGCCTCTACTAGACTAGCTCGTTGATCAAAGATGGTTAAGGTTTCCTAACCATAGACATGAGTTGTCATTTGATAACGGGATCACATCATTAGGAGAATGATGTGATGGACAAGACCCATCTGTTAGCTTAGCATATGATCGTTCTGTTTATTGCTACTGCTTTATTGAATGTCAAATACATGTTCCTCCGACCATGAGATCATGCAACTCCCGGATACCGGAGAAATACCTTGTATGCTATCAAACGTCACAACGTAACTGGGTGATCATAAAGATGCTCTACAAGTATCTCCGAAGGTGTCTGTTGAGTTGGCATGGATCGAGACTGGGATTTATCACTCCGTGTTTCGGAGAGGTATCTCTGGGCCCTCTCGGTAATGCACATCATAAGAAGCTTGCAAGCAAAGTGACTAAGGAGTTAGTTACGGGATGATGTATTACAGAACGAGTAAAGAGACTTGCCTGTAATGAGATTGAACTAGGTATGGAGATACCGACGATCGAATCTCGGGCAACTAACATACCGACGGACAAAGGGAATTACGTATGTTGTCATTGCGGTTCGACCGATAAGATCTTCGTGGAATATGTAGGAACCAATATGGGCATCCAGGTTCCACTATTGATTATTGACCGGAGAGGCATCTCGGTCATGTCTACATCATTCCCGAACCCGTAGGGTCCGCACGCTTAACGTTCGTTGACGATATAGTGTTATATGAGTTATGTGAATTGGTAACCGAATGTTGTTCGGAGTCCCGGATGAGATCCCGGACATCACGAGGAGTCTCGGAATGGTCGAGAGGTAAAGATTTATATATGGGAAGTCATATTTTGGGTTCCGGAAAAAGGTGCAGTTTTTTCGGTATTGTACCGGGAAGCTTCCAGAAGGTTCCGGAGGATTCCGGAGGGGTCCGGAAGTCCACAAGTGGGTCCACCACGTCCCAAGGGCGGGCATGGGCTAAGGGGAGGCGCCCTGGCCTTATTGGGCCAGGCGCACCAAGTCCTCAAAAGCCCACGCAGCTAGGGAAGGAAAAAAGGAGAGTCCTAATAGGAATAGGATTGGACTTTGGAGTCCAAGTCCACGTGTATACTATTCACATGGTACTGTTCACGTGGCACTATTCCTTCTTCTCCAAGCCCCTACACATATATAAATAGAGGAGAGGGGGCGCCCCAAAGAAGACACAACATTGTCTTAGCCGTGTGCGGCGCCCCCCTCCACAGTTCCGTCCCTCGGTCATATTTTCGCAGTGCTTGGGCGAAGCCCTGCGGAGATAGCATCACCATCACCGTCACCACGCCGTCGTGCTGCCAGAACTCATCCACTACCTCGCCGTCTTGCTGGATCAAGAAGTCGAGGACGTCACCGAGCTGAACGTGTGCTGAACGCGGAGGTGCCGTACGTTCGGTACTCGGTCGGTTGGATCCTGAAGTTGTTCGACGACATCAACCGCGTTGTTCTAACGCTTCCGCTTACGGTCTACGAGGGTACGTAGACACACTCCCCCTCTCGTAGCTATGCATCTCCATGGATAGATCTTGCGTGTGCGTAGAATTTTTTTTGTTTTCCATGCAACGTTCCCCCAACAGTGGCATCATGAGCCAGGTCTATGCGTAGATGATATGCACGAGTAGAACACGAAGAGTTGTGGGCGGTGATCGTCATACTGCTTACCACCAACGTCTTATTTTGATTCGGCGGTATTGTAAGATGAAGCGGCCCGGACCAACCTTACATGTCCACGTACATGAGACCGGTTCCACCGACAGACATGCAACTTGTTTTGCATAAAGGTGGCTGGCGGGTATCTGTTTCTCCTACTTTAGTTGAATCGAATTTGACTGCGTCTGGTCCTTGTTGAAGGTTAAAACAGCAAACTTGATAAATCACCGTTGTGGTTTTGTGCCGTAGGTAAGAACGGTTCTAGCTAGAAGCCCGTAGCAGCCACGTAAAACTTGCAACAACAAAGTAGAGGACGTCTAACTTGTTTTTGCAGGGTATGCTGTGATGTGATATGGTCAAGACATGATGTGATATACGTTATTGTATGAGATGATCATGTTTTGTAATTTATCGGCAACCGGCAGGAGCCTTATGGTTGTCTCTTTATTGTATGAAATGCAAGTGCCATGTAATTGCTTTACTTTATCGCTATGCGTTAGCAATAGTTGTAGAAGCAATAGTTGGCGAGACGACCACGACGCAACGATGGAGATCAAGGTGTCGAGCCGGTGACGATGGAGATCATGACGATGCTTTGGAGATGGAGATCAAACGCAGAAGATGATGGCCATATCATGTCACATATTTTGATTGCATGTGATGTTTATCCTTTATGCATCTTATTTTGCTTAGAACGACGGTAGCATTATAAGATGATCCCTTCACTAAATTTCAAGATAAAAGTGTTCTCCCCGAGTATGCACCATTGCTAAAGTTCGTCGTTTCGAAGCACCTCGTGATGATCGGGTGTGATTGATTCTACGTTCACATACAACGGGTGTAAGCCAGTTTTACACAAGCAGAATACTTGGGTTAAACTTGACGAGCCTAGCATGTACAGACATGGTCTCGGAACACTGGAGACCGCAAGGTCGAACATGAGTCATATAGTAGATATGATCAACATGGAGATGTTCACCATTGATGACTATCCCATCTCACGTGATGATCGGACATGGGCTAGTTGATTTGGATCATGTATCACTTAGTTAACTTGAGGGATGTTAATTTAAGTGGAAGTTCATTAGTAATTTGATTAATTGAACTTAATTTATCATGAACTTAGTCCTGATAATCTTTGCAAATTATGTTGTAGATCAATAGCTCGCATTGTAGCTCTCCTGTTTTTGATACGTTCCTAGAGAAAGCTTAGTTGAAAGATGATAGTAGCAATTACACGGACTGGGTCCGTAACTTGAGGATTATCCTCATTGCTGCACACAAGGATTATGTCCTTGATGCACCACTAGGTGATGGACCTGCTGCAGGAGTTGTTGCAGACGTTGTGAACGTCTGGCAGGCTCGATATGATGACTACTCGATAGTTCAGTGTGCCATGCTCTAGGGCTTAGAACCGGGACTACAAAAGCATTTTGAACGCCATGGAGCATAAGAGATGTTCCAGGAGCTAAAATTGATATTTCAAGCTAATGCCCGGGTTGAGAGATATGAAGTCTCCAACAAGTTCTTCAGCTGTAAGATGGAGGAGAATAGTTCTGTCAGTGAACACATACTCAGAATGTCTGGATACCACAACCACTTGACTCAGCTGGGAATTGATCTTCCAGTTGAGAGTGTTATTGACAGAGTTCTTCAGTCACTGCCACCAAGCTATAAAGGCTTCGTGATGAACTATAATATGCAAGGGATGGAGAAGACAATTCCCGAGCTCTTTGCGATGCTGAAATCGGCGGAGGTAGAAATCAAGAAGGAGCATCAAGTGTTGATGGTTAACACGACCACTAGTTTCAAGAAAAAGGGCAAGGGAAAGAAGGGGAACTTCAAGAAGAACGGCAAGCAAGCTGCCGCTCCCACGAAGAAACCCAAAGTTGGACCCAAGCCTGAAACTGAGTGCTTCTACTACAAAGGAACTGGTCACTGGAAGCGGAACTGCCCCAAGTATTTGGCGGATAAGAAGGATGGCAAAGTGAACAAAGGTATATTTGATATACATGTTATTGATATGTACCTCACTAGTGCTCGTAGCAGCGTCTGGGTATTTGATACCGATTCAGTTGCTAATATTAGTAACTTGAAGCAGGAGTTGCAGAGTAACGGAGACTAGCTGAGGGCGAGGTGACGATATGTGTTGGAAGTGTCTCCAAGATTGATATGATCAATATCGACACGCTCGTAATACCTTCGGGATTAGTATTAAACCTAAATAATGGTTATTTGGTGCTTACGTTGAGCATAAAACATTATATCTGGATATTGTTTATTGCAAGACGGTTATTCTTTAAGTCAGAGAATAATGGTTATTCTGTTTATATGAATAATATCCCTCGTGATCATGCACCCTTGTGAATGTTTATTCTTGTTGAATCTCGATCGTAGTGATACACATATTCATAATATTGATGCCAAAAGATGCAAAGTTGATAATGATAGTGCAACATACTTGTGGCACTGCCGTTTAGGTCATATTGGTGTACAGCGCATGAAGAAACTCAATGCTGATGGACTTTTGGAATCTCTTGATTATGAATGATTTGATACTTGCGAACCATGCCTCATGGGCAAGATGACTAAAACTCCGTTCTCCGGAACAATGGAGCGAGCTACTAATTTGTTGGAAATAATACATACCGATGTATGCGGTCCGATGAATGTTGAAGCACGCGGCGGGTATCGTTATTTTCTAACCTTCACAGATGATTTGAGTAGGTATGGGTATATCTACTTGATGAAACACAAGTCTGAAACATTTGAAAAGTTCAAAGAATTTCAGAGTGAAGTAGAGAATCATCGTAACAAGAAAATAAAGTTTCTACGATCCGATCGCGGAGGCGAATATTTGAGTTACGAGTTTGGCCTTCATTTAAGAAAATGTGAAATTGTTTCACAACTCACGCCACCTGAAACACCACAGCGTAATGGTGTGTCTGAACGTCGTAACCGTACTTTATTGGATATGGTGCATTCTATGATGTCTCTTACCGATTTGCCACTATCGTTTTGGGGTTATGCATTAGAGACAGCTGCATTCACGTTAAATAGGGCACCGTCTAAATCCGTTGAGACGACACCGTATGAACTGTGGTTTGGCAAGAAACCTAAGCTGTTGTTTTTTTAAAGTTTGGAGATGCGATGCTTATGTGAAAAAGCTTCAACCTGATAAGCTCGAACCCAAAGCGGAGAAGTGCGTCTTCATAGGATACCCTAAAGAAACAATTGGGTACACCTTCTACCACAGATCCGAAGGCAAGGTCTTTGTTGCCAAGAATGGGTCCTTTCTAGAGAAGGAGTTTCTCTCGAAAGAAGTGAGTGGGAGGAAAGTAGAACTTGATGAGGTAATTGTACCTTCTCTCGAATTGGAAAGTAGCTCATCAGAGAAAACCGTTCCCGTGATGCCTACACCAATAAGAGAGGAAGATAATGGTGAAGATCATGAAACTTTAGATCAAGTTACTACTGAACCTCGTAGGTCGACCAGAGTACGTTCCGCACCAGAGTGGTACGGTAATCCTGTTCTGGAAGTTATGTTGTTAGACAACGGCGAACCTACGAACTATGAAGAAGCTATGATAAGCCCGGATTCCGACAAATGGCTTGAGGCCATGAAATCTGAGATAGGATCCAAGTATGAGAACAAAGTGTGGACTTTGGTGGACTTGCCCGATGATCGGCAAGCCATTGAGAATAAATGGATTTTTAAGAGGAAGATGGATGCTGATGGTAATATCACTGTCTACAAAGCTCGACTTGTCGCGAAAGGTTTTTGACAAGTTCAAGGGGTTGACTACGATGAGACTTTCTCACCCGTAGCGATGCTTAAGTCTGTCCGAATCATGTTAGCAATTGCCGCATTTTATGATCTGGCAAATGGATGTCAAAACTGCATTCCTTAATGGTTTTCTCAAAGAAGAGTTGTATATGATGCAACCAGAAGGTTTTGTCGATCCTAAGGGTGCTAACAAAGTGTGCAAGCTCCAGCGATCCATCTATGGACTGGTGCAAGCATCTCGGAGTTGGAATATACGCTTTGATGAGGTGATCAAAGCATATGGTTTTGTACAGACTTACGGTGAAGCCTGTATTTACAAGAAAGTGAGTGGGAGCTCTGTAGCATTTCTAATATTATATGTGGATGACATATTGTTGATTGGAAATGATATAGAATTTCTGGATGGCATAAAAGGATACTTGAATGAAAGACCTCGGTGAAGCAGCTTATATATTGGGCATAAAGATCTATAGAGATAGATCAAGACGCTTGATAAGACTTTCAATGAGTACATACCTTGACAAGATTTTGAAGGAGTTCAAAATGGATCTGTCAAAGAAGGAGTTCTTGCCTGTATTGTAAGGTGTAAAGTTGAGTAATACTCAAAGCTCGACCACGGCAGAAGATAGAGAGAGAATGAAAGTCATTCCCTATGCCTCAGCCATAGGTTCTATAATGTATGCCATGCTGTGTACCACACCTAATGTGTGCCTTGCCACGTGTCTGGCAAAGGGGTACAAGAGTGATCCAGGAGTGGATCACTGGACAGCGGTCAAAATTATCCTTAGTAACTAAAGGACTAAGGAAATGTTTCTCGATTATGGAGGTGATAAAGAGTTTGTCGTAAAGGGTTACGTCGATGCAAGCTTTGACACCAATCTGGATATCTCTGAGTAGCAAACCGGATACGTATAATGGAGCAGTCATTTGGAATAGCTCCAAGTAAAGCGTGATAGCAGCATCTACAGTATGACATAAGGATTTGCAAAGTACACATGGGTCTGAATATTGCAGACCCATTGACTAAAATTCTCTCTCACGAGCAAAACATGATCACACCTTAGAACTCTTTGAGTGTTAATCACATGGTGATGTGAACTAGATTATTGACTCTAGTGAACTCTTGGGTGTTAATCACATGGCGATGTGAACTAGATTATTGACTCTAGTGCAAGTGGGAGCCTGATGGAAATATGCCCTAGAGGCAATAATAAAGTTGTTATTATTTTATATTTCCTTGTTCATGATAAAGGTTTATTATTCATGCTAGAATTGTATTGACCGGAAACTTAAATACATGTGTGAATACATAAACAAATACCGTGTCCCTAGTGAGCCTCTACTAGACTAACTCGTTGATCAAAGATGGTTAAGGTTTCCTAACCATAGACATGAGTTGTCATTTGATAACGGGATCACATCATTAGGAGAATGATGTGATGGACAAGACCCATCTGTTAGCTTAGCATATGATCGTTCTGTTTATTGCTACTGCTTTCTTGAATGTCAAATACATGTTCCTCCGACCATGAGATCATGCAACTCCCGGATACCGGAGGAATACCTTGTGTGCTATCAAACGTCACAACGTAACTGGGTGATCATAAAGATGCTCTACAAGTATCTCCGAAGGTGTCTGTTGAGTTGGCATGGATCGAGACTGGGATTTGTCACTCCGTGTTTCGGAGAGGTATCTCTGGGCCCTCTCGGTAATGCACATCATAAGAAGCTTGCAAGCAAAGTGACTAAGGAGTTAGTTACGGGATGATGTATTACGGAACGAGTAAAGAGACTTGCGGTAACGAGATTGAACTAGGTATAGAGATACCGATGATCGAATCTCGGGCAAGTAACATACCGACGGACAAAGGGAATTACGTATGTTGTCATTGCGGTTCGACCGATAAGATCTTCGTGGAATATGTAGGAACCAATATGGGCATCCAGGTTCCGCTATTGATTATTGACCGGAGAGGCGTCTCGGTCATGTCTACATCATTCCCGAACCCGTAGGGTCCGCACGCTTAACGTTCGTTGACGATATTGTGTTATATGAGTTATGTGAATTGGTAACCGAATGTTGTTCGGAGTCTCGGATGAGATCCCGGACGTCACGAGGAGTCTCGGAATGGTCGAGAGGTAAAGATTTATATATGGGAAGTCATATTTTGGGTTCCGGAAAAAGGTGCAGTTTTTTCGGTATTGTACCGGGAAGCTTCCAGAAGGTTCCGGAGGATTCCGGAGGGGTCCGGAAGTCCACAAGTGGGTCCACCACGTCCCAAGGGCTGGCATGGGCTAAGGGGAGGCGTCCTGGCCTTATTGGGCCAGGCGCACCAAGTCCTCAAAAGCCTACGCAGCTAGGGAAGGAAAAAAGGAGAGTCCTAGTAGGAATAGGATTGGACTTTGGAGTCCAAGTCCACGTGTATACTATTCACGTGGTACTATTCACATGGTACTGTTCACGTGGCACTATTCCTTCTACTCCAAGCCCCTACACATATATAAATAGAAGAGAGGGGGCGCCCCAAACAAGACACAACATTGTCTTAGCCGTGTGCGGCGCCCCCCTCCACAGTTTCGTCCCTCGGTCATATTTTCGCAGTGCTTGGGCGAAGCCCTGTGGAGATAGCATCACCATCACCGTCACCACGCCGTCGTGCTGCCGGAACTCATCCACTACCTCGCCGTCTTGCTGGATCAAGAAGTCGAGGACGTCATCGAGCTGAACGTGTGCTGAACGCGGAGGTGCCGTACGTTTGGTACTCGGTCGGTTGGATCGTGAAGTTGTTCGACGACATCAACCGCGTTGTTCTAACGCTTCCGCTTACGGTCTACAAGGGTACGTAGACACACTCCCCCTCTCGTAGCTATGCATCTCCATGGATAGATCTTGCGTGTGCGTAGAATTTTTTTTGTTTTCCATGCAACGTTCCCCAACAGCATAGGCACGGGAATAAGGGATGGAATGGTCCATTGTCTCTTGCACATAATATTTGTCGAGATCACCCACATTGTTGTCATGGAGATCAACTTCATTGTCATCGTCCGCATACTCATCATTCTCCTCTTGCAAATCTTCATTTTGGTTGTTTGTAATCGGGCTCAATATGGGCCTCACTTGTTGAGTCAAAGGAGGTTCACTCATTTCATCTTCGTTCATGGGTGGGGAACTACTAGCAACCAACGGTGAGGCGTTTCGGTTCAAATCCAAATGCAAACTAGACTCAACCTTCTTCGTTGGAAATAACTCAAGAGCCTTGTCTAGTGATTCGGCCACCGTCTCCTTGTATGCAACCCAACGTTGTTCGGAGTTCACACGCATGGTCTTCCAACGGATGTGCATTCCAAAACCCACATTATGCCTTCCCTCCAACTCAACATTATCACTTGGGTCCATCCAATTCAAATATTTCCTCACTTGTTCCAAGACCTCGGCATAGCTAGGACTACTCTCAAACACCATGTCAAGCTCATCCGGATCCGGTTCAATATTGCCTTTCAAAAAGGCATCTTTGTCCACATGATGAACATAAACACATGTTCTTCCCATCCCTAGAATAATTAAAACAACACAATGTTACATATATTCCATAAGTACTCATCCGAAGATTAACACACAATACAAAGCCCTACCATAGATAGAAAACAATAACCCTAACATCCACTTAACAATAACCATAAGCATAACCCTAACATACTAACAACCCTAACCCTAACCCCAACATAACAACACCCATAACCCTAACCCTAACATACTAAGAAGTCTAACCCTAGCAAATTGGCAAACAAACATCTCATATTTCCATACAAATTTCAAAAGCCATGAAAAACTAGGGTTTGCCCAAACTAGCAAGAAAATGAGCAAATGTGAGCATTTTTTGGATGAAAACGAGGGGATCGGAGGAGATTACCTTGAGGGGGGGATTGGGTTCCAAATCCACGGAGAAAATCTTCAGATCTACAAGATTTGGGGAAGGTTTTTTGAGAGGGGGAGAGAGGGGAAGAGATGTGCTAGGAGTTGGAGTGGGGGGGTGGGGTGGGGTGGGGGAGGGGGCCAGCCTAGGCAGTAGTAACAGAATGTGCAGTGCCTAACATCTAGGCGCTGCACATTGAAAGTGTGGCGTCTAGCTGTAAGGCGCTGCACATGACAAGTGTAGCGCCTTTACTGTTAGGCGCTTCACGCAGGGGGGGTGGGGGTCGAACCTGGCCCAGGTGTGCCACGCTGGCCAGATGTGTAGCGTCTGACAGACAGGCGCTGCACAGTGTAGTGTGGCGCCTGGCTGTCGGGCGCTACACAAAAGGGTCAGCTGGGTGAAATTTTTTCAAATACAGTTCAGTTTGTGAATTACTTCTGTCCATAGGCCAGATTTGTCATTTTGGCGATCGCAACGAATATCTTGTGGGGTTTATCTTTTCAAGATCGAGATTTTGGACTCTGCCGCGAAATTCCCAAGGCACCGGCAAGAGGGAGGCAGGACGTTCGGTTGCTAAAGAGGAGGCCGTCGGGACGCGCGCTCAAGGCAAGTCACGCAGGATGGATGCGCACATGCAGCAGCATTGGTCCCTGATGCTCATGCGCCCAATTCGATTGCCCATTTTTTGTGTTTCTTCTCACGCTGATCGATATGAACGAACTCTGCAACAAGTGGGTACTTGTAGCCGTAAGACCGCCCTCCGCACACGGTTCTACTTGTAGTAATGTAGTATCTACCTCTTCACCGGCCGGGGATCGTATCCAACGTCGCGCTCCTCACTGTTATATCTGCTGAATTTTAAAAACTCCCGTTGACATACTACCTTCGTTCACAAAAGTCCTACCATCTGACCAAGTGACCATGACCGAATGCATTGTTAATTGTGTGGTATACACGGTAATAAAAATTCCATCTCCACTCTGATTGCACGTCATCCATCATCACCTTTTAATTAGTTAAATCAGTTCATGCAAATCCGCACTGGAATTGGTCGACCCTCCATTGTTGACAGCAGTGTGCCGGCCGCATGAGAATTTAGAGCTGGTCAATATACTATATATTTCTCCTCAATTAATTCGTGATTGTGATGCCTAGTAGCTTGTTCTCTCATGGACCTTTTTTTTTGCATGCATCATCACACTAATTCTCGTTCCATCATTATTATACAAACCTTCACCTTGATTTTCAAGCCAAAGAACGGAGGAGTTCAAAGCAGGGACGAGAGCAGATGGATCCAGGGGTGTTGGTGCGTTCATGCATCCACGATAGGCTAGCTAGAGCAACAGATTTCGACATAGATTCGTGCTATGTAGCCACCTACAGTTCTACCTTTTGCTTTTTGACGGCGATAATCTCCTTGTCCTTGGCTCGCAAGGTAGGCAAGGACGAATCACCATCGTTTCTTTTTCCTTTTTCGCCCGGCGACGCTTCTTGCTTACGCACGCACGCACTTGGGTTAGGTTCTCTTCTCCCGCATGTGGCCGCGTCCTTGGCCATGGCGACGGCCGGTTTTCATGGAGCCATCTCATCGGCATGACACGATGATGTCGATGCATGCCGCATAGACTTTCCCAAAACGCGAAAAGGGTTCCGACCTTATCTCTTCATCAACATTTTGGATTGCAGAGCCGTCGGCTGAAAGACGCTTTGGGCAGGGCGAGGTGTGGGTCCACCACGCGTGAAACACTAAGGGGCGACTGTGAGGCGATTGCCTGGCGATCACCTTCCAGTGCTAGGGTTAGGGTTTCGACGGCGGGGGTGGTGTGTCTACGGTGGTGTCTGGGGCGGCAACTGCGCCTCCCTCGACGCAGACTGGTGTAGTCTCTCTCTTCCACGGAGCGGTGCTATGGCGGAGAAGACGAAGGAGAAAAACACAGTGACCCCGGCGGCGAAGGCTACCCTGGCGGCGGCAGCGACCCCAGGCAAAATGGCAAGCGGGGGCTCTCCCAAGTCCCCCATCACGAGCAAGACGCCGGATCCCACTGCGAGCCTCTCGGCAAGACTGGGAGGGATGGTGCTGTTGGACAAGGAGGCGAAAGGTTTCGTCTTCGAGGAACCAGATCAGATCTTGCCCAAGAATGCAAAGTGGTCGGCGGTGGGGAAGGCGTTCTCCCCGTGACCGCTCAACAAGACGGTGTTGGAGAGAACAATGCAGAGGGCATGGGGACTTCATCACGAGGCAAGGTTCCGGGACATGGGCGACAACATCTTCGTAGTCCACTTTGGCAGCGAAGGAGACTGGAGGCATGCAATGACCAGCGGACCGTGGCAATATGATTTCAACGTGCTGGTTCTAAAGGGGTACGAGAGCAACATACGGCCCTCGGAGATGGTCTTCGACAAAGTGGATGTGTGGATTAGAGTGACAGATCTACCACCAGGGAAGAGAACTGATGCGTTTGGTAGAGCTCTTGGCAATTGGCTAGGTGAGGTTATCAAGGTGGATGTGGATAAAGATGGTATGGCCAGAGGTAATCAGCTGCGAGTTAGGGCCAGAATATCAATCTACGAACCTCTGGTTCGGGGCTTCTTCCTCAAAACATCTCAGGAGGACAAGATTGGCACTTGGTTTGACTTTTATTATGAGAAGATCCCACACTTTTGCTTCGAGTGTGGGAGGTTAGTGCATGTGGATGGACGCTGTGACCCTCCTGTCGATAAGTCGTCGCAGTGGGGAGGCTGGCTGAGAGCCTCGCCGGGAAGGAGCACTGGCTCCAAGAATGAGACAAAGGGGGGGAAGACAAACAACAGCAGCAGTTTTGTGAGCTCTCAGTCTGATGGGATTAACAGAGAGCAGGAAAGTTTTGCCCGGGTTAGAGACATTCCAACAAAGCGCAACCTGAACGCAGAGTTTGATCGGCCGGAGAGCTCCCGCACTGGTGGGCAGCGTAGACCGGACAAAGGGGAAGTTAATAGCCCCAAGAAAGATCGCTTCAGGGGCGAGTGGCCAGAAGAAAGAGATCTCAGACATGAGATCGAGAGAAAGAAGGAGAGGGACCTGCGGGAACAGCTCAAGGGGCAGCAGAGGCAAAGGGAGTATGTGCGCGCGCAGTATGAGGAGAGGGGGCATAGGGACCGTGGTGCTGCTAACAGAGAAAGGGATGGGAAGTATGGATATAAACCCC
Source organism: Elymus sibiricus (assembly GCA_039707655.1). Taxonomy (NCBI): domain Eukaryota; kingdom Viridiplantae; phylum Streptophyta; class Magnoliopsida; order Poales; family Poaceae; genus Elymus; species Elymus sibiricus. The sequence goes on from CM077666.1 coordinate 472,168,908, forward strand.
ACTACCCAATGGAGAGAAGAAGAGGATACTATGTCAGGAAGCCTCGTCAGGACCATGAGGAGAATAGGGGGAGGGGAGACAGCTCCCAAGCCACCCCCAACACGAGTAAGAGGCGGCCGAGGCAGATGTGGGTAGCTAAAGAGGGTGGTGACAAGCAAGAGGGGCATGACACTTTTATTCGTGATACTAGACAGAAGACAGCTACTGTATTTGATCGCATTTCAGAGCATGATGGTGTAACGGCGGACCCTGCCAGGACGCAGGGCCACCGAGAGCAATGATCATCTTAGCCTGGAACTGCCGAGGGTTGGGGTTGGACTCGGCAGTAGGCGAACTTCGGGACCTGGTTAGGTCATACAACCCAACGGTGGTGTTCTTATCAGAAACAAAGAAGAGGTCGGGAGCAATGGAGAGGCTCAAGTGGAGCTTGGGTTTCAGTCATGGTGTTGCGGTGGACTGTAAGGGCAGGAGTGGAGGACTAGCACTTTGGTGGAGGGACCATGTTGAGTTTACAGTGCGGCCGTGGTGCCAATATTACATTGACGCAAAGATTGCAAATGATGGTGTTTCCTTCAGGTTCACTGGAATCTATGGGGAGCCATGTATCGAGAAGAGAACAAAAACTTGGGACGTTCTCCGTTATCTCCGTGCACAAGACAATCTCCCGTGGCTATGTGCGGGTGACTTCAACGAGGCCCTCCGACAGAACGAACAACAAGGGGGCAACCCGAGGTGCTTGAACCAAATGGCACTTTTCGAGGACTGCCTGTCCGACTGCGGACTTGCGGACCTGGGTTTCTCGGGATACCCTTTTACGTGGGACAACAAACGCGATGCTGATGAAAACATTCAAGTGCGGCTGGACCGTGCGACGTGCAATGCGGAGTTTGCGCAGCTATTTCCAGCGGTCGAAGTTCAACACGTTATGACAGAAGAGTCCGATCATCAGGCGCTAATCATTAAAGCGTTGATGACACAGGTCGAGGCGTGCGCACGGGGTCAACGATCATTTATCTATGAGGCTGCGTGGGCAAGACACGATGGCTACGAGGCGATGGTGGCCGCTGCATGGGAGGAGGCCCATGCAACCAATCAGCAGGAGGGGGAGCTCGAGACTGCATGCAGCCGGCTGAAGACCGCGACGAGGGCCATGCACGAGTGGAGCCGAAGGGTTTTTGGCTCCATCAACAAACAAATTGCTCATCTGAAGGGGCAGCTAGTCGATGCCAAGGAGCGAGCCGCACGGACAGGGTACAGACAGGAGGTAAAGGAGATTGAGGACCAACTGCATGAGCTTTATGAGAGAGAGGAGGTGTATTACAAGCAGAGATCAAGGGTTGACTGGCTGACAGAGGGGGATCAGAATACTAAGTACTTCCAAAACCGAGCCTCGCATCGCAAACGGAAGAACACGGTCAAAGCCTTGAGGAGGGAGGATGGGACGAAATGTACAGATGATGATGGTATGCGCATGATGGCGGCACAGTTTTGTGCTCATCTGTTCGCTTCTGAAGGCTCGAGGGATGGAGAAAGGGTTCTGCAACATATCGAGGGGGCTGTTACCGAAGAGATAAATGCCAAACTCGCAATGCCATTCACCGATGAGGAGATCGAGACGGCCCTCTTCCAGATGGGGCCCACAAAGGCGCCAGGGCCGGATGGACTACCGGCCATGTTCTACCAACGGCACTAGGCGTTGGTAAAGAATGACGTGTGTGGTGCAGTACGAGAGTTCTTGGCGGGGAAGGCAGCTCCTAATGGTTTTAACGACACGATCATTGTGATGATTCCAAAAGTAAACTCACCGGAGTTACTTTCGCAATTCCGCCCTATTAGTCTTTGTAACGTTCTCTATAAGATTGCGGCAAAGGCACTGGCCAACCGCCTTAAAGTTGTGCTTCCTTTTATTCTATCTGAGGAACAAAGTGCATTTGTGCCAGGTAGGCTAATAACTGATAATGTGCTGGTGGCATATGAGTGTGTACATGCGATCAGAAAGCGGAAACGGAGGAAGCCTATGTGTGCGGACAAGCTGGACATGATGAAGGCATATGACAGAGTGGAGTGGGACTTTCTTGAGCAAATGTTGCTGAAATTTGGCTTCTCTAGTCACTGGACAGAGATGGTTATGAGGTGTGTGAAATCAGCAACTTTCTCTGTCAAGTTGAATTGTGGGCTCTCTCATCGTTTTAACCCAACCAGAGGACTAAGACAGGGTGATCCTCTCTCCCCATACCTTTTTCTGTTTTGTGTGGAGGGCTTCTCAGCGTTGTTGAGGAGTGCGCAGAGGGAGAAAAACATCAAGGGGGTGTCCTTTGGGAGAAGCGGACCAACAGTTACTCATCTACTCTTCGCTGATGACAGCGTGGTATTCGTAGAGGGCTCACGTGAAAATTTTGCTGCACTACGCTCCATCTTGCAGGAGTATGAGGCTGCCTCGGGTCAGAAAGTTAATCTTCAGAAGTCCGCGATCTTCTTTGCGAAGGGTACATCCGATGATAGCAAAGAAGAGCTCAAACAAGTGCTAGATATTTCGGCAGAGGCTCTGAGAGAGAGATACTTGGGACTCCCTACGGTGGTGGGGAGATCGAAGGATGGGACCTTCAAATATGACAAGGAGAGTGCAAGAGGGAAGGTGTCAGGGTGGAAAGGACAAGGCTTATCCAAGACTGCGAGGGAGGTGCTCGTTAAGTCTGGCCTCCAATCAACACCAACTTTTACCATGAGCTGCTTTCAACTCACAAAGAAAATGTGCGGGAACCTGTCATCTATTTCTTCAAACTTCTGGTGGGGTGAAGCAAATGGTCAAAAGAAGGTGCATTGGATCGCTTGGGACAAGATGTGCACGAGAAAGCATGAAGGAGGGCTAGGTTTTCGGGACCCGGAGGCTTTTAACCAAGCTATGCTTGCCAAGCAAGCTTGGCGATTGTTCCAGGTGCCAACCTCACTGTGTGCAAGGGTTTTGAAAGCCCGATATTATGCAGAGGGCTCTATTCTAAATGCAACATGCCCCGGAGGTGGTTCTTATACGTACAAAAGTATTTTACATGGGCGAGACCTGCTGCTAGATGGCCTGATATGGAGGATTGGAGATGGCTCAAATATCAAAGTGCATCACGATAATTGGATCCCCAGGAGGGGTAGCTTAAAGCCACTGGGCCAACGCTACATCAACGGGATCACGCGAGTCAGCGATCTGCTGGAGGCCGACGGTTCTTCATGGGACGTAAACAAGGTGCAGACCATGTTCGCTTCGGACGAGGCGCACGAAATCATTCAAATCCCGGTTGGTGGGCCGGAGATGGAGGACTACCAGGCATGGAATTATACCAGGAACGGGGTTTTCACTGTCCGGTCGGCCTACCACTTGCGTATGAGTCAGAAACGATTGCGCTCGGGTCGGCCGGAGTCCTCTTCATCTGTGGCCGACCACAAGTCATGGCTGAGCTTATGGGATACGGTAGCACCGGGCAAGGTCAAAACGCATATGTGGAGACTGATCCGGAACGGGTTAGCAGTGGGATCGGAGTTGCTGAGGAGGAAAATCAAGGCAGGTGTCTTCTGTATTGCATGTGGTCGAGAGGAAACAAACTACCATAGATTTTGGGGCTGCTACCACTCGGTAAAGTTTTGGAAGATAATGCATTCGGAGTTGGGGGTGCCGGTGGCGATCCCACCGGAGTCAGTTTGCTCCCAGAGTGCGTTGTCGAGATGGCTACTGTCGTGGTTCGCGGACGCATCAGATGATGAACGGGCTGTCCTTGTACAGGGTGTCTATGCGCTCTGGTTAGCAAGGAATAATGCACGTGATGGGCAGAGGATTGAAGAAGCGGAGGCGATCGCGGGAAGGGTCTTCAACCTAATAGGAGAGTGGCAGTCTATTCATGGGCGTAAGAGTAAGCAGGCTAGGCCTGCGGTGAGGGAGAAGTGGAGACCACCAGAGGAGGGGTGGGTGAAGGCCAATGTTGATGGTGCGACGTCGAAGGTGGGGGAGAATGGCGGTGCCGGAGTGGTATTCAGAAACCACGAAGGTGCATACCTAGGTGGTGCATGCCACTTTCTTCCACTTTGCAAGGATCCAGCGAGAGTAGAGCTACAAGCTTGCAGAAGAGCAGCCCTGCTGGCGGGAGAGCTAAATATATCCAGAATACACATTGAGATGGACTGCCGAGAGATTGTCTGCAAGCTCCAGAGCAAGGAAAAGGATTTATCGCCGCTGGGACCGATTGTTGAGGAAGTCAAGCAAATGCTAGCCTCGAGGGAGAGATGGAAGGTGTCGTGGGTTAGACGTGATGCTAATACTGCTGCTCATTTATTAGCTAGAGAAGCAGTGACAAATAATCTATGTAAGGTGTGGCTTCATGTGCCCCCAGACTTCATATTGCATATAGTTTCAGACGAGATCCCCAGGTGGGATGAATAATTAAAAACGTTAAGTTCAAAAAAAAAGATTTTGGATTGCGATGCGACCGAAGATTTTGGACTACTATTTTTCTTCTGTCGCGAATTTCTTGCGTCATCAGGTAGTACAAAGTTGGGTTCCTAAAGAGGAGGCCATCCGGACGCGCCAAGAAGGAAGGAAAGATTCGCACATTGTTCAATGACGCAAATGCGGCCAATACATGTTCCTTTTTTCTTGTTACATGTCATGCTGAATTGCTGATGGATATGAGAAAATCTGCACCAGTTAACTTTGTTTTACTAGTTATTCCTATGAAAGACTGTCTCCGGCGTCTTGTTGCACGGACGCACGGTTGCAATCCTCACTGTCATATGTGCTCAATTTTTTAACCCCTAGCTACTTCATGCATAGCTCGAGTCCTAACATCTGATTATGACCGAATGCATTTTTAACTGCGGGTCATTCCATCTCCACTAGTACTCCTTTTTCATCTGTTTATAATCAAGTTCGTACGTTGGCCAGAGCCCTCCGAATCGGCAGAGCGAGAAGTTCGATCAGCCAAGCTGGTCAATGGACTATTTCCCTCATTCCTTGCCGGAATGTAGCTATCGATGAGTGCGTGGATGGACTCCTGTATTGTGCTGGCACCTCATGGACCGTTGTTTTTGCATGCACCACCGATTAAAAAAAATCAATAGAAATAAAAAAAACGAAACCCACCCACCCTGATTTCTGGAGGCAAAGAACAGGATAGAGCTAGGAGCTCAAAGCTGATACTTTCCAGCCTAGTAGATCGACACGGGGGATGTTGGTCCATGCACGACTATGTTGGATTCGTGTCATCGATTCGTGTTACGTAGCAGCCTTTTGCATGGACGGCGATCCCGGCTTGATTCGCTTCGTTTTCACCTCTCTTTCGTGGGATACCAATACGAGAGCGACGGAGCAAGAGCACCGAGGACCAAGGAATCGAATTTGTTTCTCGACTCCACGCGGCGCACGCACGCAGCTATCTCCTTTTGCCGGCCAGTGATGCTCACGCACTTGGATGTGCATCTTCGTCTGCAGGATATGCGTGCATATGCATATGCGTGTGCCCGCCTTTCCATACCGCGAAAAGGTTCCAGATTGATTGTGCTCTTGTAGTAGTAGTACTACTGTCGCGAAAAATTTCCACGACAGTGCACCCCGCCAAATCATCTATACGTGACAAGTGGATCGGTCCGGTTCCTGGAGGCGTGCCGGCCGGACTCCAGAGCAAGTGTGCATTATTGCCTTGACTCGTCAGCAACACAGCCCAAAACAAGACACTTATCTCTATCTACCCTACGCCGGTGATCGACCATCTCCGCCGTCACGTTGCACGGTTGCAATCCTGGGCCGTAATATCTGCTTGACATTTTAAACCCAACTTGACATATAGCTTGTTCTCACGAGCCCTAACATGTGATTAGGACCTAGTAATACATTGTTATCTGCGGGTCTTGATATTCCGTTTCCACCACAACAACAGCATGTCATCCATCAACACCTTTTCATTTGTTAATTCAGTTCGTGGGGCCTGCAAATCTGCAGGGTGATTGGTCATCCCTCCATTAGCAACCGCAGTGTGCCCATGAGAATTTAGATTAGCTAAGCTTGGCCACTGAACCAGAATCAGTTTCCTCCGTTCCTCGCCGCCAGGGTGTAGCTATCGATCAGTGCGTCTCGTGGATGGACTCCTGCTTTGGGATCGCACCTCAACATGAAGCGTTGACGCACGCATGCGGCATGTCTCGCCGCTGCTCCATTATTTTACGGACCACACCCACCATGATTTTGAGCTCGAGGCAAAGAACGGACAGCTCCGAGTTCAAAGTTGACAGGGATGGGTTGATTGGGCGCGCAAGATACAGCAACATCACGTCACAGATTATTCGTGGTACCTGGCAGCCTGTTGGATGGACGGCGATCCCAACTTGCTTCGCGAGGCAGAGTACATCGCTCGGGTCTGTTTTCTTCCCCTCTTTCGTGGGAGACCGACGCGAGAGGAGTGTCGAGGAGGAAGGAATCGAATTTGTTTCTGAACTCCTTTTCCGGCAGGAGTGCTACGTATCGCCAAAATTTCCACGACAGTGTGCCTGGCCCAGGAGAGGTGCCTTATCGACGGCCCAGAACGAGACACGTGTCTCTTTCTACCTCTGCGGCGGTGATCGGCCGACTCTTGCGTCATGTTGAATGGTTACAATCCTCACTGTTACATGGGCTTAATTTTCAGATCCATGCTTTACATCTGATCATGACGGAATGCATTGTTAATTGCGGGTTATAATAACATCCCATCTCTGCTACAACTGCATGCACCATCCATTGTTAACACTTAACAGCAAGTGTGCCCGTCAATGAGCTATCAGTCTGTGCGTGGATGTGGGCTGCCTGTTTGTTCCGGCACCGCGTGGACCGTTGACGCATGCATATGCATCATGCTAATCGTCTTCGATTATTCTGCAAACCCCGCCCGCCCGCCCACCCACCCTGATTTCTCTAGGCAGAGAACTGACAGCTCGGACTTGATACTGTCCACGCACAGCAGATACGTTGGTGCGCCCACGGTGAACTGGGCGCTGAGCAAGCTAGCTAGAATTCAAGTCTTTTTCCCGGCCGGCCGGCCGGCGACGCAGGTTGCGCACGCACACGCACTGGGTTGCCATGCGTACGACGGCCTTTCCATGCCGCGAAAAGGTCACAGATTGTGCTCACCGTTCTTCTTGTGTTTGTGTCCCCGAAATCGATCTTCCGTGACAGTGTACCCGGACGACGAAAGACACGCGCTTATCGTTCACGTCATGATGTTGCGGCGATCCGGACTCTTAAAATGCGCGCATCGCATCGCATGCATTATTCGCTTGGCTCGATCGTCAGCAACACGGGCCAAAACGAGACACGTACGTATATACGTTCAGTCAGGAAAAACGATGGACGCATTTGCACGGTGGATCGCCGCAACATCTTGTGGTTCTGCGCCACTCGATCTGTATATCTGGAGATCCTGTGTTGTAGGATAGCTATCGAGCGCATCATCATAGCTTCTCTGGCACTACAATTGCTTGAGCTAGTTATCCTGGAGCAGTGTAATTTTAGCTTGTCTTGCACTGCCGCTCGCTAGTAGCCAAGGGGAACCAGCTAGAAGCGTCCCATGACGATGACGTAGCATCCAAGTAAGAGTATTCAACAACAGTCGCAGTCTTGCTTTTGTCCATCCTCTGTCGTTGTAGTATCAATGATGATCAGGCATGCTGGACACTATTAGGAAAAGCCAGCGTGAACCCGACAGCACTTCACTGTAGCTGTACGTAGGGTCGTAGGCAATGTTCGATAGCTAGCCTTGGCCAGCCCGGCCGGACGTGTACGTAGGACGAGTCGACACGACTCGACAAAGTCGTCCGGCCAGCGCCCTGCAGATTTGCGGCTGTCCCCCGTCGCCGTCGCGCGTCATCCGTCCCGTCCGGAGTCCCGACTCGCCAGACCTCCACGCGCGCACGGCTCTCCCCTTCACCAAGCGCGCAACAGCAGCCAGCTATAGCGACCGAGCAAAAGCGACCGATCGAGCCGAAAGGAAAAATCTCAAATCCATCTTTGTTACTGACCACCATATATAAAATCTAAAGAGAAAGGGCTCGCTAAATCTCAGTCGACTGAGATTTAGTGAAGTCCCAGTCGACAGTCTGGCCGTTGGATCGTTCGTCGCTTCAAGATTCACGTAATATAGTGTCTTGTATCAATTCGGCCTGTTAAGACGCGACCAGCCCACTTTCCTTTTGTTTTTTTGCCGCCAAAGGCTACGCGCGGATGGCCAGCGGCTGGGTGGCCTTTTCGGTTGTTTTGCTTTTGTCTACAACAAGCAGGAAACTTGCTAGCGCAGCCCACTCTCGTATACACCTGTACTTTCTTTTTTATTTTTATTTCCCTTTTCTATTTTAGTGTATATAATCATCAATTTATTTTTATTAAAATGTTTTACTTGAATTTCTTTTTATCTTTTGGCAATACGGAACACCTAAATTTTGTAGGACAGACTTTTTTTACATGCATGAAGGATTTTACTCTCGCTTGTTGATGTCTTTTGTACATGGATTTTTTGTTTATTTGTATGTTGCCCTTTTTTTGTATTTTTTTTATTTGATTCATGTATTACCCAGGAATATATTTTCGTAATGTTGATATGCCCTATTTTTCCTACGTCGGGTTGACAGAAAAACTGTTGCCTTTTCTTTTTAATTTTCACAAAAACTCTTGTTCCCCTTACGTACAACTAGAATTATCGGAATCCATGCAACTACAAGGGGTGCAACACGTATGCAATTGCATGCATCCAAAACTATGTGCAACTACAAAGGGTAAAACGCGTCCGCAACTGTGATGAGACTTGTGTGGCGATGAGATCGGAACATGCATAATATGGGGAATTTTATAATTAACTTTATTTTGTTTTGTAGTTTTTGTATTTTCTTTTTCCCATCCACATGGAAGTCGACATCCAGTGGGATATTCAATTTTCTCGTGCAATTTGCCCCGTCGATGAGGTGTTTCTTTCTTGCTGTTTATTGCTCTTTTCAAACCTTTTTCTTGCTACCTTTTTTATTTTTCATTTTTTGTTAAATAACCGTTTACTTTTGAAAATTGAAAATGTTGCCATCTGGTTGCACAATCGGCCCCGACTGCAGCTACATGTCTTCAACATGACCGTAACCCAGTGGTGTTTTTGTTGGGGAGGGAGTAGCTAGCAAGGGTCACACCCAAGTACAACTGCACATCTTTAACGCGATTGTAACTCTGTGGTGTTTTATCGGAAGATGGGGTAGTTGCATGTCTACCACTAGGCACACAACTACAAGTGCCCGCCAACTACAACTCTATCCATGCAACTGCAATTGGGAGGACAGTTGCATGCTTGGAACTAGCATGCAATTGCAAGTGTCTCGTCCCAACTGCAACTGCAGGTCTTCAACGCAATTGCAACTCTGTATCGGGGAGGGACAATTGCATGTCTGATACTAGCCATGCAACTGCAAGTACCGCCCCGTAATGCAACTATGTGTTGCTTTGTCGGGGGGGGGGGGGGGGGGGGGGGGTTGCATGTCTGCACCCAGGCACGCAACTCTGATTGTCGTGCCCCGGCTGCAACTGCATGTATTCAAACACGACTGCAACTCTATGGTGTTTTGTCGAGAGGGCAATTGCATGTGTACCACTGGGCATGCAATTGCAAGTGTCTCGTCTGGACTGCAACTGCAAGTCTTCAACGCAATTGCAACTCTGTATTGTTTTGTCGGGGAGGGACAATTGCATGTCAGGGGTGGGGGCGGGAGTTGCATGTCTGCAACCAGGCACGCAACTTTGATTGTCGTGCTATTGGAAATATGCCCTAGAGGCAATAATAATTTAGTTATTATCATATTTCCTTGTTCGTGATAATCGTTTATTATCCATGCTATAATTGTATTGATTGGAAACTCAAATACATGTGTGGGTACATAGACAACACTGTGTTCCTAGTATGCCTCTAGTTAACTAGCTCGTTGATCAAAAGATGGTGAAGGTTTCCTAGCCATGGACATGAGATGTCATTTGATAACGGATCACATCATTAGGAGAATGATGTGATGGGCAAGACCCAAACTGTAAACGTAGCATATGATCGTGTCAGTTTATTGCTATTGTTTTCTGCATGTCAAGTATCTGTTCCTATGACCATGAGATCATGCAACTCCCTGACATCGGAGGAGTACCTTGTGTGTATCAAACGTCGCAACGTAATTGGGTGACTATAAAGGTGCTCTACAGGTATCTCCGAGGATGTCTGTTGGGTTGGCATGGATCAAGACTGGGATTTGTTACTCCGTGTGACGGAGAGGTATCTCAGGGCCCACTCGGTAATACAACATCACAATGAGCCTTGCAAGCAATGTGACTAAAGTGTTAGCCACGAGATCTTGTATTACGGAACGAGTAAAGAGACTTGCCGGTAACGAGATTGAACTAGGTATAGAGATACCGACGATCGAATCTCGGGCAAGTAACATACCGAAGAACAAAGGGAACAGCATACGGGATTAACTGAATCCTTGACATAGAGGTTCGACCGATAAAGATCTTCGTAGAATATGTAGGAGCCAATATGGGCATCCAGGTCCCGCTATTGGTTATTGACCGTAGAGGTGTCTCGGTCATGTCTACATAGTTCTCGAACCCGCAGGGTCTACACACTTAACGTTTGGTGACGATATAAGTATAGTTGAGTTGTTGGTGACCGAAAGTTGTTCGGAGTCCCGGATGAGATCCCGGACATGACGAGGAGCTCTGGAATAGTCCGGAGGTAAAGATTGATATATGGGATAATAGTGTTTGGTCTCCGGAAGGGTTCCGGAATTCACCGGAAGGAGTTTCGGATGTTTCCCGAAATGTTCGGGTACGAGAACACTTTATTTGGGCCAAGGGGTAAAGCCCACGAGGCTTTAGGAAGGTGCAAAAGGAAGTTTTGCGGAGGCCAGGGGCCAGACGCCAGGGACCCTGGCGTCTGGGGCCAGACGCCGAGGACCCTGGCGTCTGGTCCTGGAGTCCGAGCAGGACTCTTGCCTTGCGGGCCAAACCGACTTTGAGGAGGCTCTTTCTCCAAGTTTCGACCCCATGGCTCAACATATAATTAGAGGGGCAGGGCTAGCACCCGGAATACATCAAGATTTCCCCAAGCCGTGTGCGGCAACCCTAACCCTCTAGTTCCTCCGTCATAATCTCCGTAGCGCTTGGCGAAGCCCTGCAGAGATTGTTCCTCACCACCATCACCACGCCGTCGTGCTGCCGGAACTCATCTACTACTTCACCATCGCTCGCTGGATCGAGAAGGTGAAGGCGTCATCAAGCCGTACGTGTGTTGAACGCGGAGGTGCCGTCCGTTCGGCACTAGTTCGTGATCGGTTCGAGGGACGACTTGCGATTTGGATCGCGGAGACGTTCGACTACATCAACCGCGTTTCTTAAACGCTTCCGCTTAGCGATCTACAAGGGTATGTAGATTCACTCTCCCTCTCGTAGATGCTCATCACCATGGATAGATCTTGTGTGTGCGTAGGAAAAATTTTGTTTCCCATGCAACGTTCCCCATCAGTGGCATCATGAGCTAGGTCTATGCGTAGATGAGATCTCGAGTAGAACACAAACGAGTTGTGGGCGTGGGTGTATACATATTGCTTGCCGTTACTAGTTGATACTAGATTCGGCGGTATTGTGAGATGAAGCGGCCCGGACCGACATTACGCGTACGCTTACGCGAGATAGGTTCCTTCAACTGACATGTAACTTCGTTGCATAAAGATGGCTAGCGGGTGTCTGTCTCTCTCACTTTAGTTGAATCAATTTCAATGAAGAGGGTTCTTTTAGAAGATCAAAAAGCAATCACTACACCACGTTGTGGTTTTGCGTAGGTAAGAACGGTTCTTGCAAACCCGTAGCAGCCACGTAAAATTTGCAACAACAATTAGAGGACGTCTAACTTGTTTTTGCAGGGTATGTTGTGATGTGATATGGCCAATTACATGATGAGATATATGTGATGTATGAGATGATCATGTGTTGTATAGAATATCACGACTTGCATGTCGATGAGTACGGCAACTGGCAGGAGCCATAGAGTTGTCTTTAATTATTGTATGACCTGCGTGTCAATCATTAAGCGCTATGTAATGCTTTACTTTATCGCTAAACGTTAGCAATAGTCGTGGAAGCAACAGTCGGCGCGACAACCTCATGGCGACACGTTGATGGAGATCAAGATGATGGAGATCATGGTGTCATGCCGGTGACGATGGAGATCATGCCGGTGCTTTGGAGATGGAGATCAAAAGCACGAGTTCATGGCCATATCATGTCACTTATGATTTGCATGTGATGTTAATCCTTTTATGCATCTTATTTTGCTTAGGACGACGGTAGCATTATAAGGTGATCCCTCGCTTAAATTTCAAGATAAATTGTGTTCTCCCCGAGTGTGCACCGTTGCGAAAGTTCGTCGTTTCGAGACACGCCGTGATGATCGGGTGTGATAGACTCTACGTTCACATACAACGGGTGTAATCCATGTTGCACGTGCGGAACACTCGGGTTAAACTTGACGAGCCTAGCATGTACAGACATGGCCTCGGAACACAAGAGACCGAAAGGTCGAACATGAGTCATATAGTAGATATGATCAACATGAAGATGTTCACCATTGAAACCACCTCAACTCACGTGATGATCGGACTTGAGTTGGTGCATTTGGATCATGTGACACTCGAATGACCGGAGGGATGTCAATTTGAGTGGGAGTTTTTAAGTAATATGATTAACTAAACTCATTATCATGAACATAGTCAAAATGTCTTTGCAAATTATGTTGTAGATTACTAGCTCGCGCTGTAGCTCCCTTGAAATTTTATATGTTCCTAGAGAAATAGATTTGAAAGATGATGGTAGCAATAATGCGGACTGGGTCCGTGATCTGAGGATTGTCCTCAATGCTGCACAGAAGGCTTATGTCCTTAATGCACCGCTCGGTGCGCCACCCCCTCAAGCGTCGTCTGTAGATGTTGTGAACATCTGACAGGCACCGTCGTCTGTAGATGTTGTGAACATCTGACAGGCACGTTCTGATAACTACTTGATAGTTCAGTGTGTCATGCATTACGGCTTAGAATTGAGGCTCCAAAACGTTTTGAACGTCACGGAACATATGAGATGTTCTAAGAGCTGAAATTGGGATCTCAGGCTCGTGCCCGTGTTGAGAGGTATGAGACCTCCAACAAGATTCTTTGCCTGCAAGATGATGGAGAATAGCTCAATCGTTGAGCATGTGCTCAGATTGTCTGGGTATTACAATTGCTTGAATCGAGTGGAAGTTGATCTTCCAGATAAGATAGTGATTGGTATAAGTTCTCCAAGTCACTGTCACTAAGCTACTAGAGCTTCGTGATGAACTATAAAAGGCCAGAGATGGAAATAATGATCCCTGAGCTATTCGCGATGTTTGACCCCGCGAAGGTAGAAATCAAGAAGGAGCATCAAGTGTTGATGGTTAGTAAAACCACTAGTTTCAAGAAGGGCAAGGGCAAGGAGGGATACTTCATGGATGGCAAGCCAGTTGTTGCTCCAGTAAAGAAACCCAAGGTTGAACCCAAACCTGAGATTGAGTGCTTCTATTATGAGGAGAACGGTTGCTGAAGTGGAACAACCCTAGATGCTTGGTAGATAAGAAGGTTGGCAACGTCGACAGAAGTATATTTGAGATACGTGTTATTGATGTGTACCTTATTAGTACTCCTAGTAGCACCTGGGTATTAGATACCAGTTCGGTTGCTAAGTGTTGGTAACTCGAAATAAAAGCTACGGAATAAACGGAGGCTAAGGGTGAGGTGACGATGAGTGTTGGAAGTGTTTCCAAGGTTGATGTGATCACCATCGCGCGCTCTCTCTACCTTTGGGATTAGTGATGAACCTAAATAAATGTTATTTGGTGTTTGCGTTAAGCATGAACGTGATTAGATCAAGTTTATTGCAATACGGTTATTCATTGCAGTTAGAGAATAATGGTTATTCTGTTTACATGAATAATACCTTCAATGGTCATGCACCCAATAAGAGTGGTTTATTAAATCTTGATCGTAGTGATACACATGTTCATAATATTGATGCCAAAAGATACAAAGTTAATAATGATAGTACCACATACTTGTGGCACTGCCGCTAAATGTCATATTGGTGTAAAACGCATGAAGAAACTCCATGCTGATGGATCTTTGGACTCATTCGATTTCGAATCGGTTGAGACATGCGGACCATGCCTCATGGGCAAGATGACTAAAACCCCGTTTTCCGGTATGATGGACCGGGCAATTGACTTATTGGAAATGATACATGTTGATGTATGCGGTCCAGTGAGTTTTGTAGTGGGCGGTGGATATCGTTATTTTCTTACATTCACTGATGATTTGAGTAGATATAATGTATATTTACTTAATGAAACACAAGTCTGAATCGTTTGAAAAGTTCAGAGTGAAGTTTGAGATCATCGTGACAAGAAGATAAAATGTCTACGATATGATCGTGGAGGTAAATATCTGAGTTACGAGTTTGGTATATAACTTAAGACAATGTGGAAGTTGTTTCACAACTCACGCCACCTGGAACACCATAGTGTGATGGTGTGTCCGAACGTCGTAGTTGTGCTCTATTAGATATGGTGCGAACTATGATGTCTCTTATCGATTTACCACTATCGTTTTAGGGTTATGCATTAGAGACAACCACATTCACTTTAAAAGGGGCACCATAAGTCCGTTGAGATGACACCGTATGAATTTTGGTTTGGCGGAAACCTAAGCTGTCATTTTTTTAATGTTTGGGGCTGCGACGCTTATGTGAAAAAGGGTTTTCACCTAATGAGCTCGAACCCAAAGCGGACAAATGCATCTTCATAGAATACCCTAACGTAACAGTTGGGTGAACCTTCTATCTCAGATCCAAGCACAAAGTGTTTGTTGCTAAAACGGGTCCTTTCTCGAGAAAAAGTTTCTTTCGAAAGATTGAGTGGGAGGAAGATAGAACTTGATGAGGTTGTTGAACCTTTGTTTCAACCAAAGAGTAGCGCAGCGCAGAAAGTTGTTTCTATGGAGCCTACGTTAGTTGAAGAGGAAGTTAATGATGATGATCATGAAACTTCGGATCAAGTTACTATCGAACCTCGTGGGTCGACAAGGACGCGTACTGCTCCTGAGTGGTACGGCAACCCTGTCTTAGAGGTCATGTTGTTGAACAACGATGAACCTACGAGCTATGGAGAAGCGATGATGGGCCCGGATTCCGAGAAATGGTTAGAGGCCATGAAATCCGAGATGGGATCCATGTAAGAAAACAAAGTATGGGCTTTGGAAGTATTACCTGAAGGGCGTAAGGCCATTCAGAACAAATGGATTTTTTTAAGAGGAAGACGGACGTGGACGGTAATGTCACCGTCTATAACGCTCGACTTGTGGCAAAGGGTTTTTCACAAGTTCAAGGAGTTGACTACGATGAGACTTTCTCACCCGTAGCGATGCTAAAGTCTGTTGGAATCATGTTAGCAGTTGCTGCATTTTTCAATTATGAAATCTGGCAGATGGATGTCAAAACATCGTTTCCTTAACGGTATCCGTAAGGAAAGGTTGTATGTGATACAACCGGAAGATTTTGTCAGTCCTAAGGATGCTAAAATGTATGCAAACTCCAGCGATCCTTCTATGGATTGGAGCAAGCATCTCGGAGTTGGAATATACACTTTGATGAGGTGATCAAAGTTTTTATGTCTATACAAAGTTTATGAGAAACTTGTATTTACAATAGAGTGAGTGGGAGCACTATAGAATTTCTGATAAGTATATGTGGTTGACATATTGTTGATCGGAAATAATGTAGAATTTCTGGAAAGCATAAAGGGTCGTTTGAAAGGAGTTTTTCAAAGGAAGACCTGGAATGAAGCTACTTAAATATTGGGCATCAAGATCTATAGAGATAGATCAAGACGTCTGATAAGACTTTCAATGAGTACATACCTTGACAAGATTTTGAAAGAGTTCAAAATGGATCAGTCAAAGAAAGAGTTCTTGCCTGATTTGTAAGGTGTGGAGTTGAGTGGGACTCAAAGCTCGACCACGGCAGAAGAAAGAGAAAGGACGAAGGTCATCCCCTATGCCTTATCCATAGGCTCTGTATAGTATGCCATGCTGTGTACCGCACCTGATGTGTGCCTTGCCATGATTCTGTCAAGGGGTACAAGAGTGATCCAGGAGTGGATCACTGGACAGCGGTCAAGATTATCCTTAGTAACTAGAGGACTAAGGAAATATTTCTCAATTATGGAGGTGATGAAGAGTTCGTCGTAAAGGGTTACGTCGATGCAAGCTTTGACACCTATCCGGACGACTCTGAGTAGCAGTCAGGATACATATAGTGGAGCAGCCATTTGGAATAGCTCCAAGTGGAGTGTGGTAGAAGTGTCTATAGTATGACATAGAGATTTGCAAAGTACACACGGATCTGAATGTCGCAGACCCGTTGACTAAAGACCTCTCTCACATGCAAAGCATGATCGAACCCCAGAACTCATTGGGTGTTAGAACAATGTAAATCACATGGTGATGTGAACTAGATTATTGACTCTAGTGCAAGTGGGAGACTGTTGGAAATATGCCCTAGAGGCAATAATAATTTAGTTATTATCGTATTTCCTTGTTCGTGATAATCGTTTATTATCCATGCTATAATTGTATTGATTGGAAACTCAAATACATGTGTGGGTACATAGACAACACTGTGTCCCTAGTATGCCTCTAGTTAACTAGCTCGTTGATCAAAAGATGGTGAAGGTTTCCTAGCCATGGACATGAGATGTCATTTGATAACGGGATCACATCATTAGGAGAATGATGTGATGGACAAGACCCAAACTGTAAACGTAGCATATGATCGTGTCAGTTTATTGCTATTGTTTTCTGCATGTCAAGTATCTGTTCCTATGACCATGAGATCATGCAACTCCCTGACATCGGAGGAGTACCTTGTGTGTATCAAACGTCGCAACGTAATTGGGTGACGATAAAGGTGCTCTACAGGTATCTCCGAGGATGTCTGTTGGGTTGGCATGGATCAAGACTGGGATTTGTTACTCCGTGTGACGGAGAGGTATCTCAGGGCCCACTCGGTAATACAACATCACAATGAGCCTTGCAAGCAATGTGACTAAAGTGTTAGCCACGAGATCTTGTATTACGGAACGAGTAAAGAGACTTGCCGGTAACGAGATTGAACTAGGTATAGAGATACCGACGATCGAATCTCGGGCAAGTAACATACCGAAGAACAAAGGGAACAGCATACGGGATTAACTGAATCCTTGACATAGAGGTTCGACCGATAAAGATCTTCGTAGAATATGTAGGAGCCAATATGGGCATCCAGGTCCCGCTATTGGTTATTGACCGTAGAGGTGTCTCGGTCATGTCTACATAGTTCTCGAACCCGCAGGGTCTACACACTTAACGTTTGGTGACGATATAAGTATAGTTGAGTTGTTGGTGACCGAAAGTTGTTCGGAGTCCCGGATGAGATCCCGGACATGACGAGGAGCTATGGAATAGTCCGGAGGTAAAGATTGATATATGGGATAATAGTGTTTGGTCTCCGGAAGGGTTCCGGAATTCACCGGAAGGAGTTTCGGATGTTTCCCGAAATGTTCGGGTACGAGAACACTTTATTTGGGCCAAGGGGTAAAGCCCACGAGGCTTTAGGAAGGTGCAAAAGGAAGTTTTGCGGAGGCCAGGGACCAGACGCCAGGGACCCTGGCGTCTGGGGCCAGACGCCGAGGACCCTGGCGTCTGGTCCTGGAGTCCGAGCAGGACTCTTGCCTTGCGGGCCAAACCGACTTTGAGGAGGCTCTTTCTCCAAGTTTCGACCCCAGGGCTCAACATATAAATAGAGGGGCAGGGCTAGCACCCGGAATACATCAAGATTTCCCCAAGCCGTGTGCGGCAACCCTAACCCTCTAGTTCCTCCGTCATAATCTCTGTAGCGCTTGGCGAAGCCTTGCAGAGATTGTTGAGTTGGAGGGAAGGCATAATGTGGGTTTTGGAATGCACATCCGTTGGAAGACCATGCGTGTGAACTCCGAGCAACGTTGGGATGCATACAAGGAGACGGTGGCCGAATCACTAGACAAGGCTCTTGAGTTATTTGCTACGAAGAAGGTTAAGTCCAGTTTGCATTTGGACTTGAACCGGAATGCCTCCCCGTTGGTTGCTAGTAGTCCCCCACCCATCAACCAAGATGAAATGAGTGAATCTCCTTTGACTCAACAAGTGAGGCCAACATTGAGCCCGATTTCAAACAACAAAAATGAAGCTTTGCAAGAGGAGAATGATGAGTATGAGGACGATGACAATGAAGTTGATCTCCATGACAAAATTGTGGGTGATCTCGACAAATATCATGTGCAAGAGACAATGGACCATTCCATCCCTTCTTCCCGTGGCTATGCATCGGAGTCGGATGAAGAAGGTCCCGATGAAGAACTTGATGAGGAGGGGTTCACAGTGAAGGAGGCTGAAGCTTTCGAGAAGGTATTCGGGCGGGATCATCGGACACCATTGTTCAAGGATGTTAGTCTCGCGGATGAAGCCGTGGTGGACGGTGACAAAGGTGTATGTCTTGTAGTTAGGCCATCTTCTCACCGGGATTTGGAAGACGGCAAGAACGGGATTTCTCCCGGGTCGAAATTCGGAACCTTGTTGGAATTGAAGATGTGGCTCGACAACTACTCGGTCACGCATTATCGTCCACACAAGGTGGTTCATTCGGACGTCAATGTGCGTTACACGGTTGCATGTGAGGCTGACCGATGTCTATGGATTGTGCGTGCAAGACCATGGAAAGGAGGGCCCACTTGGCACATAGTTAGTTGTGTACCAAGTCACATGTGCTGAGGCAAGAAGGTGGATGGCAAGATTGTGTCCCAAGACCATAGATAACTCACGTCCGAGTTCATCGCTTACAGGCTTTCCAACACAATATCCACACTTCCAATCATGAGCATTCAGAGCGTCATGGACCTTGTGAAAGCCATCTTTCATTACAAGGTGAAATACGGTAAGGCATGGAAGGCGAAGCAAGCCGCATTCAAGATGTTGTATGGTAATTGGGATGAAGCATATAACCAAATCCCTAGGTTGTTGTTAGCTATGGCCGACACTAACCCGGGCATGGTTCATGTGGTCGAGCCTCATGGGCAAAAAACAACGATTCACGACGGAAGGACCGTGCGAGTATTTGGCCATGCATTTTGTGTAGGGGAACGTGACAGAAAACAAAAAAATTCGGTATAGCGAGCACGCCCAGGATCACTATGGAGATGTCATACAGGGTTTGATCTGATCCCTACCGACTCGTAGCGCAGCGGAAGAAGAGTCGGTGTAGATCGTCGGTGCAGATCCCCGCAGCTAGGATTTACAACCTCCCAACCGTGAGGATGTACTCCCTCGTCGGACAGCCCTTCGGGAGGCGGTCGGACAGTCCCTCGGACGATGTCACGGACAGCCCTTCGGGAGGACCCTCGAAACTCGAACGGTAACTCGGACAGCCCTTCGGGAGCACCCTCGAAAACCGAACGGTAACTCGGACAGCCCTTCGGGAGGACACTTGAACAGCCCCTCGGGCAAAAGATCGAAACTACGACCTCTCTACGGGGTTGCACATATACGGTGTCAGCTATCCGGCAGGGCTTCGCCGTCCAGAACTAGTTCCTACCGGAACCCAGACAGCCTTTCGGCTCTACGAAACTATTTCGTGGGAGGGAGAGAGAGAGAGAGCCAGACGAGCATGGCATGTGTATGAGAGCAAGCATGAGGTTTGGAGAGCACCCCTCAACCTCTATTTATAGGAAAGCCAAGGGGTAAAGTTGGCATTCAAAAATACCAAAAGTACCCCCACTTTATGTCTTTACATAAAAAAATAAAGCAAAAAGGGATGCCATGTGGAGCTCCAAGGAGCTCCACCTCCTTTGGCCGGCCACCCCTTGGCCCCCCCCCATGAGGGGCTTCCTTGGCCCCCAAGCCCTTCTAGAAGCCTTTTGGAAATATCCCAAAAGGTGGCTTTCCATAAAGTACCCAAAAAGCACTTTCACTATTCACGAAGACATTTTTCTGCGTCTGTTAAATCCCAAATTATTTATGTGTGCCTAGAATAATTCCAGTACCCACTAAAACAATTTTGAACGCATTCCGAAACAATTCCGGAACAATGTTTTTCTTCAGCGAAAAGCTACCATTGCGGTTCCGGCTGCTCCGGAACATTTCCGGTTTTTCTCTCCAGAAAAATTCCAGAAGTTACCAGAACAATTCTGGCACCCTCCAAGAATTTTCAGGCGTGTGCCGGAACCAATATGACTTAATGGGATACCCTGAAACAACTTTTCAGTTTCACCGAAACTATTCCGGTGTTCTCTCCGGAACGTTTCCGTTTCGTACGAAACTTTTCCGGTGATTTTCTCTCAGACTCCCTGTCTAGTATTCAGCAGATAGATGACCCTTAAGCATGTGACCCTATAGGTTCGGTGAAGTATAGACATGACCCGGAACACTTTCCGAATAATGATCACCATCGGAGCCGTGGACACCCATATTGACCCCTATACCCACATGAATGAATATTCGAGTGAACCTCTAGTTGCCGTGTGCTATTCCTGTTGCTTCATGATATATTACAAACATCCGAGGTGAGATTTATTGGCATCCCCGCGGATCAACAACTTGTCCACTATGCCAATTATCGTTACCAGGTTTGTTCTCTTTTCTCGTTTCCGCGTTCCGGCATCCCAGTGATCAAATCACACAGTGTCTGGCCAGACGATGATGGATACCGTAACACCGAGAGGGCCCGAGAATATCTCTCCATCGTCGGAGGAGCAAATCCCAATCTCGAGCTATCTCGTTACTTGTCATACTTTTCCGTGAACCCGTAAGCCGCCGTAATAGCCACCCAGTTACGGATGACGTTTAACAAACCCCAAAGTTCACGAAGCAAGTACGAAGGAACTCGACACTCTCATGGTCTAAGGAATTAAGCAAACATTAACCATCTCTGTGTTATTAACCATTAACTTGTGACGAATGTATCTCATAGCATATGATCAATTCGGGTCGATTCAACACAAGTGTTCTACTAACATTGTGCCCTCAAAATTGCCGGCATAGACATGCCCATGATCAGGAAAACAGGATCATCATGCAATACTTGAGCCAGTCTAAGAGGCATGACCAGGAATACATTTTACCATTTATTATACCACACGTGCACATGAGTTTCCCTCCGAGCCTCGTGGATATTGCAGATTCGAGAATCATTGCAGTTATAGCATGGAACATAAACATTCATTACAGACTCGGAGATACAAAATAATTGTTATTACTGCCTCTAGGGCATATCTCCTACATTTTGGGCGTTCGAGCAATGTGTGAGGGCTTTCAAACACTGTCGGCCGGTCATACAGGGTTTGATCTGATCCGTACCGACTCGTAGCGCATCGAAAGAAGTGTCGGTGTAGATCGTCGGTGCAGATCCCCGCAGCTAGGATTTACAACCTCCCAACCGCGAGGATGTACTCCCTCGTTGGACAGCCCTTCGGGAGGCGGTCGGACAGTCCCTCGGACGATGTCACGGACAGCCCTTCGGGAGGACCCTCGAAAACCCGAACGGTAACTCGGACAGCCCTTCGGAAGGACCCTCGAAAACCGAACAGTAACTCGGACAGCCCTTCGGGAGGACACTCGAACAGCCCCTCGGGCAAAAGATCGAAACTATGACCTCTCTACGGGGTTGCACACATACGGTGTCAGCTATCCGGCAGGGCCTCGCCGTCCAGAACTAGTTCCTACTGGAACCCAGACAGCCTTTCGGCTCTACGAAACTATTTCGTGGGAGGGAGAGAGAGAGAGAGCCAGACGAGCATGGCATGTGTATGAGAGCAAGCATGAGGTTTGGAGAGCACCCCTCCACCTCTATTTATAGGAAAGCCAAGGGGTAAAGTTGGCATTCAAAAATACCAAAAGTACCCCCACTTTATGGCTTTACATAAAAGAATAAAGCAAAAAGGGATGGTATGTGGGAGCTCCACCTCCTTTGTCCGGCCACCCCTTGGGGGCCCCCACATGAGGGGCTTCCTTGGCCCCTAAGCCCTTCTAGAAGACTTTTGGAAATATCCCAAAAGGTGGCTTTCCATAAAGTAACCAAAAAGCACTTTCACTATTCACGAAGACATTTTTCTGCGTCCGTTAAATCCCAAATTATTTCTGTGTGCCTAGAATAATTCTAGTACCCACTAAAAAAATTGAACGCATTCCGAAACAATTCCTGAACAATGTTTTTCTTCAGCGAAAAGCTACCATTGCGGTTCCGGCTGCTCCGGAACATTTCCGGTTTTTCTCTCCGGAAAAATTCCAGAAGTTACCAGAACAATTCTGGCACCCTCCAAGAATTTCCAGGCGTGTGCCGGAACCAATATGACTTAATGGAATACCCTAAAACAACTTTTCAGTTTCACCGAAACTATTCCGGTGTTCTCTCCGGAACGTTTCCGTTTCGTCCGAAACTTTTTCGGTGATTTTCTCTCAGACTCCCTGTCTAGTATTCAGCAGATAGATGACCCTTAAGCGTGTGACCCTATAGGTTCGGTGAAGTATAGACATGACCCGGAACACTTTCCGATCAATGATCAACATCGGAGCCGTGGACACCCATATTGACCCCTATACCCACACGAATGAATATTCGAGTGAACCTCTAGTTGCCGTGTGCTATTCCTGTTGCTTCATGATATATTACAAACACCCGAGGTGAGATTTATTGGCATCCCCGCGGATCAACAACTTGTCCACTATGCCAGTTACCTCGTTACCGGTTTTGTTCTCTTTTCTCGTTTCCGCGTTCCGGCATCCCAGTGATCAAATCACACAGTGTCTGGCCAGACGATGATGGATACCGTAACACCGAGAGGGCCCGAGAATATCTCTCCATCGTCGGAGGAGCAAATCCCAATCTCGAGCTATCTCGTTACTTGTCATACTTTTCCGTGAACCCGTAAGCCGCCGTAATAGCCACCCATTTACGGATGACGTTTAACAAACCCCAAAGTTCACGAAGCAAGTACGAAGGAACTCGACACTCTCATGGTCTAAGAAATTATGCAAACATTAACCATCTATGTGTTATTAACCATTAACTTGTGACGAATGTATCTCATAGCATAACATCAATTCGGGTCGATTCAACACAAGTGTTCTACTAACATTGTGCCCTCAAAATTGCCGGCATAGACATGCCCATGATCAGGAAAACAGGATCATCATGCAATACTTGAGCCAGTCTAAGAGGCATGACCAGGAATACATTTTACCGTTTATTATACCACACGTGCACATGAGTTTCCCTCCGAGCCTCGTGGATATTGCAGACTCGAGAATCATTGTAGTTATAGCATGGAACATAAACATTCATTACAAACTCGGAGATACAAAATAACTGCTATTACTGCCTCTAGGGCATATCTCCTACAGACTCCCACTTGCACTAGAGTCATAATCCAGTTACATGGCTTCCCTAATACCAATGGCTATCCGGTGCTGCTCATGCTTTGCTCGTGGTAGAGGCTTTGTCATCGGGTCTGACACGTTCAGATCCATGTGAACTTTGCGTACTTTCACTAAACCCGCTTCGACATGATGTCGAATGAGTTTATATTTGCGTTCAATATGTCTTGTCTTATGGTGCAAACTTGGATCCCTTGCCTGAGCCATGGCGCCACTATTATCACAATAGATCTCCACCGGGTCCAGAGCACTTGGAACCACACCAAGGTCTTCAAGAAATTGCTTGATCCATACCGCCTCCTTGGAGGCTTCCGAAGCAGCAACATATTCCGCCTTCGTCGTAGAACCCGCCACAGTCTTTTGTTTGGAACTTTTCCAATTAACCGCGCCGCCGTTCAATATGAAAACATAGCCCGATTGAGATTTGAAGTCATCTGGGTCAGTCATGAAGCCTGCATCAGTGTAACCACTTACAATGAGCTCTTCATCACCTCCGTACACAAGGAGTAAATCCTTGGTCCTTCTGAGGTACTTAAGAATACCCTTGACTGCGGCCCAGTGTTCCAAACCTGGATCACTTTGGTACCGGCTGCTAACACTTAGCGCATAGGAAACGCCCGGTCTTGTACATAGCATGGCATACATAATAGAACCAACTGCCGAGGCATATGGAACATCATTCATTTGTACTCGCTCATCGAGAGTCCGAGGACACTGATTCTTGCAAAGCACTGTGCTAGGTGACATGGGGAGTAGGCCTTTCTTGGAGTTCTCCATGTTGAACCTTTTCAACACCTTGTCAATGTACGTGCTTTGGCTAAGCCCTATCAGGCGTTTTGATCTATCTCTATAGGTTCTGATGCCCAATAGATATGCCGCTTCGCCTAAGTCTTTCATTGAAAAACTTTTCTTGAATGAGTCTTTTATTTCGCTAAGAAAATTCACGTCATTTCCAATCAACAATATGTCATCCACATACAAGATTAGAAATGCTTTTGCGCTCCCACTAAACTTCTTGTAAACACAAGATTCTTCGTCATTCCTGATGAAGCCAAACTGTTTGACCACTTCATCAAAACGAATGTTCTAGCTCCTTGACGCTTGCTTCAGACCATAAATGGCTTTCTGAAGCTTGCATACCTTTCCAGCATCCTTATGAACGACAAAACCTTCTGGTTGTATCATGTATACATCCTCTTTGAGGTTTCCATTTAGGAAAGCCGTTTTGACGTCCATCTGCCATATTTCATAATCGAAATAAGCAGCAATTGCTAGTAATATCCAAATAGAACAAAGCATAGCTACGGGCGAGAAAGTCTCGTCGTAGTCCACTCCTGAAACTTGCGTGAACCCTTTCGCGACAAGTCTAGCTTTGTGGATAGTAATGTTACCATCCGCGTCCGTCTTTCTTTTGAAAATCCATTTACAACCAATGGGCTTTACACCTTCTGGAAGTTCTTCCAAGTTCCGAACTTGGTTTTCGTACATGGATTCCATCTCGGATATCATGGCCTTGTGCCATTCCCTTGAGCTGGGCCCCGCCATCGCTTCCTTGTAGTGCGCAGGTTCATCGTCTTCAAGAATGAAGATTTCGTTATGAAACGACTCAGGTGGCTGGATAGCCCTACCTGATCTGTGCGGTTCAGTTACAACATTGTCTGAAGTTTCCGCATCACATGCGACAACTTCCGGTTCGGTTGTAGGGATAATTAGCGGAATTACTTCCGGTTCCTTAGCCATATCAACGGTTGCCGAAGATTCACTAATCTCATCAAGTTGTACTGTCCTCCCACTCACTTCTTTAGCGAGAAACACTTTCTCGAGAAAGACTCCGTGTTTTGCAACAAACACTTTTTTCTCGGAGGCGTGGTAGAAAGAATACCCAACTGTCTCCTTGGGATAACCTACAAAGTAACATTTGTCTGATCTGGGATCAAGTTTGCTTGGCTGTAAACGCTTTACGTATGCCTCACAACTCCAAATTTTGAGAAATGACAGGTCGGGTTTCTTCCCGTGCCATATCTCATATGGTGTCGTCTCAACAGACTTAGACGGTGCTTTGTTTAGTGTGTGAGCGGTAGTTTCTAGTGCGTGACCCCAAAAAGATATCGGTAGATCTGTAAGAGACATCATTGACCTTACCATGTCTAACAGGGTTCGGTTACGTCGTTCCGACACTCCGTTTCGCTGTGGAGTTCTGGGAGGCGTAAGCTGTGAAACGATTCCACGGTCACTCAGATGTTGGCCAAACTCATGACTAAGGTATTCGCCCTCGTGATCAGACCGTAGAAACTTAATCCTTTTGTTACGATGATTTTCTACCTCATTCTGAAATTCTTTGAACTTTTCAAAGGTTTCCGACTTATGCTTCATCAAGTAGATATATCCATACCTACTCAAATCATCAGTAAAAGTCACGAAGTAGAAATACCCACCCCGTGCGATTGTGCTCATTGGACCACATACATCACTATGTATTATTTCCAACAATTCACTCGCCTGTTCAGGATGACCCGTGAACGGCGTCTTGGTCATTTTCCCCATCAAGCAAGCTTCACATGTGTCAAATGATTCAAAATCAAAAGATGGTCAAACTCCATCTTTATGGAGTCTTTGCATGCGTTTCTTTCCGATGTGTCCAAGCCGACAGTGCCACATGAAAGTGGTGGTGGTATCAGCCTTCTTAAGGCGTTTAGCATTCACGTTAAAGACATCATTTCCACATTCAAGATTTAGTATGAAAAGGCCCCCAACAATGGGTGCAAATCCATAAAACATATCCTTACAATAAAGTGAACAACCATTATTCTCAGACTTGTACGAATACCCATCGTGTACTAAACATGATCCGGAGATAATGTTTCTACGCAATCCTGGAACAAAATAACACTTATTTAGTTCTAAGATAAATCCTAAAGGGAGACGTAGAGGCATAATGCCGACGGCTTGAGCGGCGATCCCAGCACCGTTCCCGACGCACATCACGACTTCATTCCTTGCCAGCTTGCGCACTTTCTGAAGCCCCCATATCGAGTTGCAAATGTGAGCAACCGATCCGGTATCAAATACCCAAGACTTAGAATTTTCGCAAGCAAGCAAAACGTCAATGACATTAACCCGTATAACAGTTATACCTTTGTTCTTACCTGCAATGTATATCTTGCAGTTCCTCTTCCAGTGTCCAGTGCCTTTGCAGTGAAAACACACAGTTTCAGCCTTGGCTCCGCCCTTAGGCTTGCCTTTCCTTTTGAAACTGGCAGTTTTGTTCACCAGCAACTTTTGTTGATTCTGCAGTCCTATCTCATTTGATTATAGCATCGCTTCATAAAGCGAGGTAAGGATCAAATCATTACCAGTTGTCTTTGGAAAATTAATTCCCCTTTCAGCCATACTATCATAATAGTTTGCTAGTCTGACACCTTGCTCATTTACTAGAGATTACTTATGTATATTGCATTCTTCCATGGCTTCAGTCATCTCATGAACTTCAGCAGAATCCTGTTTGTGATACAGAACATCTAGTGCCTCGATAATCTCGAAGGTACTAAGTCGTTCATAACGATTCTGTAGCACAGGATCCATGCAAGATAACATAAGTTCTTTAACAACACTGAAATCATCCTTTCGTGAGTCAAACACGTGGATGATATCCTGAGCCATTTCTGGCGTAGGAGAATCACCTAGAGGTTGATCAAGCACATAGTCTTTCTTAGCATCCTTGAGGACAATCCTCAGGGTACGGACCCAGTCCATATAGTTGTTTCCAGTCGCAGCTAACTTCTCTTTCTCTAACATTGGGCCTAAGTTGAACGCGGTGTTGCGAGCCATTTGATCTACAACGGTAAACACACGTTTCACTTAGACTTTGTTTATAATGATTTTTGCACTAGTGAATAAACAATTTTATTCTAAAGTGCGCTCCCACTCAAATCAATATCTCTCAAAATTGATTATGAGTGATTCAAGATCCGCGTCTTGATTGTTCGCCATTGGTGTAACACCACTGATGACGAAAATCTTAACCGGTAGGCCAACTTGCCAATCACATCTCTATGCGATTCTTGTTCATCTTTCGATGGGCGTGTTCTGAGCTCATGACGGTCATGCCTGAACGTTAAGACAGCCAAGTGATCTTGCTGCGAGGTCTCACCGTCACCCGCCTTACACCTCTCTAATCGTTCGTACCCGTGTGACACGGCGCACCCCGAAAAGACAAGTGTTGTAGACGGTGCTACACTTGGGAGAACACTAACAACTTGATATTTTAAGTGAGAGATCACCCTAATAAAAAGCGACTACCGCGCAATCAAAAGGGTGCATCATAAGGGATAAACATCTCAGGCAATTCATAATAGCATGATATGGTATAGCCCTTTCTGACGGAGAAGTCAAGTATTTCTTCGTCTTCGACATTTGCATCGGTGTTCACCTTCGCGAAGATTGCCACCACCTTGTCGATGCACCAGATAATATTGCTATCTCTATAGCTAGTAAAATAAGTGCATTACTTAAGGTTGACACGCAGGTCACTAAAGTGACAATCATATGGCTCCAGCCATCATGCCGAATCATGACACGCAGGTCATGTTAATAAATTTACATCATATAGTCATCTCATACATAATCGAATTAATATGAGCATTGCTATACCACATCACATGCACATCCTGCAAAACCAAGTTAGACGCCTCTAATCGGTTTATGCAAAATTTTATTTTACGTGGCTTCTAACGTTTTGACTTAAACCGCAGCTACCAACGTTTTATCATCAAGTATGATTATTCAAGTCGCTAGATTAACATCTCGGGGTGTATGAAACACGAGATAATAAAATCTCGAGCCCCATACTTAACTTCGTCATACGCATGACCCCCGTGCAGATCATATCTGCATTGCCCTTTCATCTGCGAATTTCATCTTTCTTTTGACTATGGCGGAACCCAAAGAACTGATAGCACTTCGTTGATCAATCAGGATCGCGGATTGCCAGAACTTTGTGAAATTCCACCGAGCTATCTCGAGATCAGAAATACGCAAATTCTAGGGAAGCAACAAGAACATCGGGTAACAGATTTCATCTGCTACCCAGATAAATAATTTTCAGCAATAGATCTCATCTACTCCAAAATCATATTATGCAATACCCATACATCTCCATGTATTCTAGATCGTAACCTGCATCTACGCATAGCACGGCTCAAGATGCCACTGTAGGGGAATGCGACAGAAAACAAAAAAATTTGGTATAGCGAGCACGCCCATGATCACTATGGAGATGTCATACAGGGTTTGATCTGATCCGTACCGACTCGTAGCGCATCGAAAGAAGAGTCGGTGTAGATCGTCGGTGCAGATCCCCGCAGCTAGGATTTACAACCTCCCAACCGCGAGGATGTACTCCCTCGTTGGACAGCCCTTCGGGAGGCGGTCGGACAGTCCCTCGGACGATGTCACGGAGAGCCCTTCGGGAGGACCCTCAAAAACCCGAACGGTAACTCGGACAGCCCTTCGGGAGGACCCTCGAAAACCGAACAGTAACTCGGACAGCCCTTCGGGAGGACACTCGAACAGCCCCTCGGGCAAAAGATCGAAACTATGACCTCTCTACGGGGTTGCACACATACGGTGTCAGCTATCCGGCAGGGCCTCGCCGTCCAGAACTAGTTCCTACTGGAACCCAGACAGCCTTTCGGCTCTACGAAACTATTTCGTGGGAGGGAGAGAGAGAGAGAGCCAGACGAGCATGGCATGTGTATGAGAGCAAGCATGAGGTTTGGAGAGCACCCCTCCACCTCTATTTATAGGAAAGCCAAGGGGTAAAGTTGGCATTCAAAAATACCAAAAGTACCCCCACTTTATGGCTTTACATAAAAGAATAAAGCAAAAAGGGATGGTATGTGGGAGCTCCACCTCCTTTGTCCGGCCACCCCTTGCCCCCCCCCCCCCCATGAGGGGCTTCCTTGGCCCCCAAGCCCTTCTAGAAGCCTTTTGGAAATATCCCAAAAGGTGGCTTTCCATAAAGTACCCAAAAAGCACTTTCACTATTCACGAAGACATTTTTCTGCGTCTGTTAAATCCCAAATTATTTATGTGTGCCTAGAATAATTCCAGTACCCACTAAAACAATTTTGAACGCATTCCGAAACAATTCCGGAACAATGTTTTTCTTCAGCGAAAAGCTACCATTGCGGTTCCGGCTGCTCCGGAACATTTCCGGTTTTTCTCTCCAGAAAAATTCCAGAAGTTACCAGAACAATTCTGGCACCCTCCAAGAATTTCCAGGCGTGTGCCGGAACCAATATGACTTAATGGAATACCCTCAAACAACTTTTCAGTTTCACCGAAACTATTCCGGTGTTCTCTCCGGAACGTTTCCGTTTCGTCCGAAACTTTTTCGGTGATTTTCTCTCAGACTCCCTGTCTAGTATTCAGCAGATAGATGACCCTTAAGCGTGTGACCCTATAGGTCGGTGAAGTATAGACATGACCCGGAACACTTTCCGATCAATGATCAACATCGGAGCCGTGGACACCCATATTGACCCCTATACCCACACGAATGAATATTCGAGTGAACCTCTAGTTGCCGTGTGCTATTCCTGTTGCTTCATGATATATTACAAACACCCGAGGTGAGATTTATTGGCATCCCCGCAGATCAACAACTTGTCCACTATGCCAGTTACCTCGTTACCGGTTTTGTTCTCTTTTCTCGTTTCCGCGTTCCGGCATCCCAGTGATCAAATCACACAGTGTCTGGCCAGACGATGATGGATACCGTAACACCGAGAGGGCCCGAGAATATCTCTCCATCGTCGGAGGAGCAAATCCCAATCTCGAGCTATCTCGTTACTTGTCATACTTTTCCGTGAACCCGTAAGCCGCCGTAATAGCCACCCAGTTATGGATGACGTTTAACAAACCCCAAAGTTCACGAAGCAAGTACGAAGGAACTCGACACTCTCATGGTCTAAGGAATTATGCAAACATTAACCATCTCTGTGTTATTAACCATTAACTTGTGACGAATGTATCTCATAGCATAAGATCAATTCGGGTCGATTCAACACAAGTGTTCTACTAACATTGTGCCCTCAAAATTGCCGGCATAGACATGCCCATGATCAGGAAAACAGGATCATCATGCAATACTTGAGCCAGTCTAAGAGGCATGACCAGGAATACATTTTACCATTTATTATACCACACGTGCACATGAGTTTCCCTCCGAGCCTCGTGGATATTGCAGATTCGAGAATCATTGCAGTTATAGCATGGAACATAAACATTCATTACAGACTCGGAGATACAAAATAATTGTTATTACTGCCTCTAGGGCATATCTCCTACATTTTGGGCGTTCGAGCAATGTGTGAGGGCTTTCAAACACTGTCGGCCGGTCATCGCCGTTGATGGCACGTTCTTGACCGGACAATATAAGGGCACCTTGTTGGTTGCAATAGCAAGTGATGCTAATAACCGGGTGTTGCCTTTGGCTTTTGCTTTCGTTGAGGTGGAGAACAATGATAACTGGGAGTGGTTCTTGCGTCTTTTGAGAACCAAGGTATTACTTGCTCAAAGGAAAATTTGTGTCATATCGGATCGCCATCAAGGAATTCTTAACGCGGTGGACATTGACATTCCCGAGCATGCTCCGTTGCACCATCGATGGTGCATGAGGCACTTTTGTTCAAACTTCTATAGGGCATGTGGCCTTAAGGAGTTGGCCGATGATCTTCAAGATTGTTGTCTCGCTTTCTCCGACAAGCGGTTCGCCAACTTGTACAAAAAATTGCTCACACACAAAAAACTTGATCCCGGTGGTCTTGACTTTCTCAATAGGAACATTCAAGAAATGAATAAGTGGGCACGTTCTTTTGATGAAGATGGTCGGAGGTATGGTCAAATGACAAGCAACATGGCTGAATGCTTCAATAGGGTGCTCAAGGGTGTACGTGCATTACCCGTGAAGGCAATAGTTCAATGCACATTCGACAAGATGAATGCGTACTTTCTAAAGCACTCAATGGAAACGGATAAGCAGATTGCGGGTGAGAACAAGAAGAAGTACAAGTACAAGTTCCCACCAAAGGTTGATGAATAGTTGGAATTTCAATCACGGAAGGCGGACTCCCAAGAAGCTATATTATATAACAACGATGATTGGTTGTTCGAAGTGAAAGAGCCAGGAGGAACCACGAATGATGGCCGCCAACACGGAGGACGGGCTTTCAAGGTCTCCCTAACACGGTGTGATTGCTCTTGCCAGAGGCCATTGTTGCTTCATCTCCTATGCTCGCACTTGTATACCGCAGCTCGCGTTAGGAATGTGGACGTCAATCACCCGCTCACCGTGAGGGAGTCCGAGTTCTCAATCATGACGGTTAAGAATACACGGGCTCCCCGATTTCACCCATACTTCGACCAATCACAATGGCCGGAGTACCATGGAGTTCAACTATGGCCCAATCCGGAATTGAAGGTCATTAAACGGGGAAGACGTAAGACAAACCGTCTTAGAGGTGATATGGACGGATGGGGCCATGGTGGCGGTCGAGAATCGGGCAACAACCAATTCCAAGAGCCTCGTGAGAGATCCCATTGTGGTGACTGCAAAGGTGGGGGACACAACACAAGAACTTGTACCAAACCAAGAAAGAGATCAAAGAAAAATGATGCAAGCACAAGCCAACAAGGAGATACACAAGTTCCTAGCCAACGAGGGCCAAGCCAAGCAAATAGTAGTGAACATGGTCATACGCAACAAGGGCCAAGCCAAGCAAGTGATAGCCAACCAAGTGCTAGTCAACAAGTGCCAAACCAACCAAGTAGTAGCCAACAAGGGGCAACCAACGAGGAACTAGGCAACAAAGAGGGAGGCAACTAGGTCTTACAAGAGGCCGTGGTGGTGGTAGAGGCCGTGGTGGTGGTCTTGGACTTGGCGGTGGTAGAGGCCATGGTGGTGGACTTGGCCTTGGTGGTGGTCTCGGCCAAGGTGGTGGTAGAGGAATGTTTGGATACCTAGATGGACCTTTTCCGTACGTGGCTTACTACCTATTTTGTTGCAGTATACATGTTTTTCATACTTTGTTCTTGTCCTTACTAATTATTATTTTGCAATTTACATGTTTTTTAATATGTTCTTCTTGTCCTTACTAACTATTATATTCTAATTTTTATAGGTATGGCGGCTTCTCAACCCAACAAACCAACAATGAAGGGGGTGGAGGAGAAAGATGGGGAAGGTGAGATGGAGGGGTGGTGGGAGAAGGCTGCGAGGAAGCTGAGAGAGGAGGATGCAGCCGCACTAGAGAAGAAGAAGCAACATGAGTTCGAAGAGAAGATGAAGGAAAAAGAGAGAGGGATATTTGAGGAGATCACGAGGAGGGACAAGTTGAGGATTGATGTGAGAAGGCAGATGCGCAACGGTAAAAGAATTTTGAAGAAAAATGCAAGAAACTTTGTGCTTTTGAGAAGGAAAAGAAAGAGAGGGAGCATAAGCTATTCATAGAGAAGGTGGTTCATGAGTCACATCTCATAAGGAAAAGGGAGGAGGAAGAAGAAGAAGGGAAAGGGACCTTGCTCGACACAATAGAGCAATGTGACCTTGTTGTCTACCAAAGTTTGTAGTATTATGTGCTATCACTCTTCTATGTGTACTTCTATGTCCGCCAACCTCCTCTATGTGTTCTAGTATGTCCTATGGACTCCTTTATGTGCTATGACTCTTGTAAGTCTACTATATGACTCCTCTATGTCTACTAATATGTGCTATGGATTACTCTATGTGTATCTGTACTATGTGTTGTGGACTAATCTATGTGTATTTGTGCTATGTGCTTTTTGATATAGGATTTGAACCTCAAAATGTATTTTTTTCAGTTTTCTAAAAAAGCCCTCAGGCGCTGCACTACACAGTGTGACGCCTGACGCCTAGGCATTGCATATCTGGATATCATGTCCAAAGAGCAACAGAAAGGTTGCAGTAGGTTTTCGTCGAAAATTTTGTCTAAGTGTTGGTGCAGCGCCTTTGGCTGAGGCGCTGCACTACATAGTGTGACGCCTGGCCCTCAGGCGTTGCACTGTGCAGTGCAGCGCCTCAGCGAAAGGCGTTGCACCCATATTTAGACAAAATTTTGGATGAAAACCTATTGGAACCTTTATGTTGCTGATATCCAGGTGTGCAACGCCTAGGCGTAAGGCGCTGCACTACACAGTGTGACGCCTGACACCTAGGCGTTGCACATCTGGATATTAGCAACAGAAAGGTTCCAGTAGGTTTTCATCCAAAATTTTGTCTAAGTGTGGGTGCAACGCCTTTCACTCAGGCGCTGCACTACACAGCATGGCGCCTAGGGTACACGCGTCACACTGTGTAGTGCAGTGCCTGAGAGAAAGGCGTTGCACCCACACTTAGAGAAATTTCTGGCCTAAATATGCCAGAAATGCCTCTGTTGTTCTCTGGACAGCATGTCCAGGTGTGCAACGCCTTTGCGTCAGGTGCTGCACTACACAGTGTGACGCCTGGTTATCAGGCGCTGCACTGTGTAATGCAGCGCCTGACGCTAAGACGTTGCACATCTGATATCTGCAGAAGCAGATAAGTTTCATATCAACAATATGACAATTTGAGTAGTTCTACATCTCACATAAAACAGTAAGGATCAACAATATGACAGTTTGGGATCTAAGACATCTCACATAAAAATAACATTTTGGGATTTAAGACACGTCACTTCAAGTTCAACAGAAGACAAGATTGTTACAAGTTCAACAAAGACTTAACGTCACTTCAAATTCAACAAAGACAAGAAGTTCACAAAGAAACCCACGACTAGTTCTATTTCGTAAGAAAACGACGACGACTAGTTCGTTCAGCGCGTTGTATTGCCGCCTCTTCCCCTCTTGCTGGTTATCTTCTTCCTCCTTGGATGAGCAACCGGCTCCGGTGCCTCCTCCTCCTCATCGTTCACATCATCATCCTCCAAGCTCGCCATCCGCGAGCTCCCAGCCAGCGCCCTCTTGCCTCTAGTGTTGTAGTCTTCGGACGTGTACCGTTTGAATCCCTTCCTAGGCTTCAACATGTATTGTGAATGAACTTGATAGTCCTGCAATGTCATGTCATCATCAACCTATCATAAAAGCAAATGATATGGTAAAGAACGTGCGTCATACCGAAATGAACAATGCATCAAAGATATGAATATGTCTTATTGTCATACCTCTTGGGTGACCACACCCTCATCCTCCAAATGAGCTGTCGAGGTAGTCTCATCCTCCAGATGAGCCCCATGGTCAGATGGTGTAGCGGACCTAGACAGCTCTGGATCTGAATATTCGGGGTCACGGCAACCGATAAGGATGCCTAACCGCCTTAACCTTTGGCCCTGACGCTGTAACATGGACAACTGAATGAGATATCCAACTTAGCTACATATGTAACATGAACAACTTAATGAGATATGTACTTTAATGAGTTTTCGAAGTGCACCTTCCTCATTGCCTTCTCCAACCGGGGTTGTGTCTAGAATAGTTTGGCTTTCATCAGCTACTTTTTTGATCTGCTTGTGCTGTTGACGGGAATGACATAAACATGTTAGGCGAGCAAAGATATGTAATACGGCCAACGGGAAAGCGAAGAGGGGGACACTTTACCACAAAGTTCATCACTGGAGCAGAAGGGACTCGGGTACCTTCCCTGACATATTTGTTGTACTCGTTCTGGGCTAGCTCATCAAAGACGGTGGGATCTTCCAAAATGTCCTCATCATACACCGGCTTCAATATCTCCACACAAGTACTTGCACGATACCATTTAAGGTAGTTGTTGAATGCGAGCGGGCAGTGCTCACGAAGCTGGGATCCTGCAGTCGACTGAGCTCGCTCCACACTTAGCTCGAACACGGTGACATACTTCTTATGATGTTTGTCCCAGTCCTTGATCTTTCGCTGCTTTTTCCTATCCAACCTGCATGTTAACAAACCAAATTTTAGAACCATCAAAAAGGACTTGAAGATGCTAAGTGCACAAGGGTCATTCTCTCTTACCTGTGAAGCATTTTGTCCGTGTCCTCCCATTCCGGCGGGTGACCCTGGAACAGACCAAACTGGCGGAACACACGATGTGGCATGTGATGCTCAACCGCCCAATTGCATATGAGTGGGCACCGCATAAGCCAAAGATGCCTATCCCGCAAGCACTTCAGATTCAGGACGAATTCTCCTGCATTACCTAGTCTATCCTTGGCGCCATATGGCTCCCATTCCACCTGGAACATAGCACAACAACGCAACATTGATATCGAGATTTCATAAAAGCACGAGAATGAGTGATGTAATGTCAATGTTTACCTGTTCAGCCGTAATCGTGTCCAACTCGTTGGTTGAAGGGGAACGCAGCAGAAAACAAAAAATTTCTGACCTACGCACCAGCCCAGGACCACTATGGAGACTGCATACAAGGTTTGATCTTTTCGTTACCGACTCGTAGCGCAGCGGAAGTAGAGTCGATGACGATCGGCGGTGCAGATCCCCGCAGCTAGGATTTTACAACCTCCCAACCGCGAGGATGTACTCCCTCGTCAGCTCACCGGACGGATCTCCGGGCAGCCCTTCGGGAGGCCTCGGGACAGTCCCTCGGATAGTCCCTCCGGACGGATCCTCGGACAGCCCTTCGGGAGGCCTCTGGACAGTCCCTCGGATAGTCCCACCGGACGGATCCTCGGACAGCCCTTCGGGAGGCCTCTGGACAGTCCCTCGAATAGTCCCACCGGACGGATCCTCGGACAGCCCTTCGGGAGGCCTCTGGACAGTCCCTCGGATAGTCCCACCGGACGGATCCTCGGACAGCCCTCCGGGAGGCCTCACGGACAGCCCTTCGGGCGGGTCATTCGGACAGCCCTCCGGGCAGGGGATCGAAACTATGACCTCTCTACGGGGTTGCACACATACGGTGTCAGCTATCCGGCAGGGCTTCGCCATCCAGAACTAGTTCCTGCCGGAACCCAGACAGCCTTTCGGCTCTACGAAACTATTTCGCGGTGAGGGAGAGAGAAGACCAGATCATGCATGGCTTGTGTATGTTGAGACAGAGTGTGTCTTTAGGCAGCCCCCTCCACCCCTATTTATAGGCCAAGCCCAAGGGTGGCTTCTCCAAGAAGCCAAGGGGAAAAATACCAAAAGGCCCTCAAGGTGGCTTCTCCAAGAAGCCACCCAAAAAGCACTTTCACTATTCACGAAAACAATTTTCCGCGACCGTTAAATCCGAAAATATTTCTGTGGGTCTTAGAATAATCCAGTACCCACTAAAATGATTTTGGACGCGTTCCGAAACAATTCCGGATTAGTGATTTTCATCTGCGAAAAGCAACCAAACCGGTTCCGGCAGCTCCGGAACATTTCCGGTTTTTATCCCAGAAAAATCCCAGAAGTTTCCAGAACAATTCTGGCACCCTCCAAGAATTTCCAGACGTGTGCCGAAACCAATTTGACTCAATGGTATACCCTGAAACAACTTTTCAGTTTTACCGAAACTATTCCGGTGCTCTCTCCGGAACTTTTCCGCTGTCTCCGAAACTTTTCCGGTGACTTTCTCTCAGACTCCCTATGTAGTATTCAGCAGATAGATGACCCTATAGGTTCAGTGAAGCATAGACATGACCGGAACTCTTTCCGATCAATGATCAACATCGGAGCCGTGGACACCCATATTAACCCCTATACCCACACGAATGAATATTCGAGTGAACCTCCAGTTGCCGTGTGCTATTCATGTTGCTTCGCGATATGTTACAAAACCCGATGTGAGATTTATCGGCATCCCTATGGATCAACAACTTGTCCACTATGCTAGTTACCTCGTTGCCAGTTTTGTTCTTTTTTCTCGTTCCCGTGTTCCGGCATCCCTGTGATCAAATCACAATGTGTCTGGCCAGATGATGGTGGATACCGTAACACCGAGAGGGCCCAGAGATATCTCTCCATCGTCGGAGGAGCAAATCCCAATCTTGAGCTATCAAGTTACTTGACATACTTTTCCATGAACTGGTAAGCCGCCGTAATAGCCACCCATTTACGGATGATGTTTAACAAACCCCAAAGTTCATGAAGCAAGCAAAAGAAACTCGATACTCTCATGGTCTAAGGAATTATGTAAACGTTAACTTCCTCTGTGTTATTAACCATTAACTTGTGACGAATGTATCTCATAGCATAACATCAATCGGGTCGATTCAACACAAGTGTTCTCCTAACATTGTGCCCTCAAAGTTGCCGGCATAGTCATGCCTATGATTAGGAAAACAGAACCATCATGCAACACTTGAGCTAGTCTTAGAGGCCAGACTAGGAATACATTTTACCGTTTATTATTCCACACGTGCATATGAGTCTTCCTCCGAGCCTCGTGGTTATTGTAGACTCGAGAACCATAGCAGTTATAGCATGGAACATAAACATAATTACAAACATGGGGATAAATAATAACATTTATTATTGCCTCTAGGGCATATCTCCTACAGACTCCCACTTGCACTAGAGTCAATAATCTAGTCCATGCGGATGCACTTTACACCTATGGCACACCGGTGTTAAACATGCTTCGCTTGTGGTATAGTCTGATGTCCAACGGATCTGACAACTTCAGTTCCATGTGTATCTCTGCATATCCTCGCGTTTTCACGCTTTCACAAAATTCATATTTTGTGTGGACTTGGCTTCGTATATATGTGAATCACTGGTCAAACCTTGATTCCTCAGACTCAGCTATGGAGCAACTATCTTCAATAGTGTTCCATTGACCAAAGCCATCTTGGAACCATACTAAGTTCATGAACGAACTGTACGATTCAACATCTTCTATGTCGCTTTGAAAGCGGCAACATACTTAGCCTTAGTTATAGAATTCGCCACAGTAACCTGTTTGGAACGATTTCCAAACACCGTGCCACCATATCGTGTATTACACAAAACCCTTAACTTAAATCGAAAATCGCATGGAGTATTGATGAAGACTGTATCGATGCAATTACTTACAATGAGCACTTCATAATCTCTGTTTGCGAGAAAACATGTCATCAGTGCTACTTTAGTACTTAATGACATTTTCCACTGTTGTCCCATGATCAGTACTTTGATCACTTTGGTATCTTTACTCGCAACTCCTTGGGAGTACTGGACATATCTGGTTGTTTTACATACCATGGAATACATGATTAATCCAAACACGAAAGTGTGTGGAATCTCCATCATGTATGTTGCTCATCAGTGTTTTGGGACACCGAATCTTGCAAAAACCCTTTCCATGTGACTTCGGCAAGAATCACTCCTTGGCGTTTTAATGCTAAACTGTTTTAGCATCTTGTCAATATGTATTTTTGGCTTTAGCCTATTAGGCAATTCTATCTCGTAGATAAATATGCCTAATGTCAAGGCTATTTAGCCCAAGCACTTTATCGAAAACTATTTTCAATGAAGTCCTAATTCGTGTCAAGAAATTTATATTATTTCCAATCAACAATGTGTCAAGCACACAAGGTTTTTAAGAAATATTATTATGCTCCCACTTACTTTCTTGTAACCACAAGCATCTTCGTTATCCATTGATGAAATTAAACTCTTTTGACTATTTCATCAAAAACGAAGATTCCAACTCCATTTTGCTCTCTTCTGTCCATTGCTGGAACTCTGAAGTTTGCATACTTACTAGCATCCTCTGGATTGACAAAGTACCTTGGACTGTATCACATGCAAGTCCTAGGTTGCATTTCCATCACATGGAAATCCTTTTGGCATCCATGTATCATATCTCAAGATTGAAATATGTATTAATTGCTAGTTTAACCCGAACCGACTTTAAGCATCGCTATGGTGAGACAACCTCATCGTAGTCAACTCCTTGAACTTGTTATTGCAACAAGTCGAGCTTTATGGATAAAACATTTTATCCACATCAGTTTATAGTTCCATTAATGTTCGTTAGACTCTAAGTCTTCCGAAGGGTTTATCAAGATATAATCTTGAATCATTTATGGAAACTATCTCGGATTATATTGGCATTTAGCCAATTCCGGAGTCAGGGCCCATCAACGCTTCCATGTGTATCATAGGTATACTGTTGTCTAACAACAATATCTCGCTTGCGCACCTGAGAGGTTTGCACGAGTTTTGCCTACGTGGTTCAGTTGCAAGTTCGACCGAAGTCCATATATCTCATGTAGAGGCTTACGTATCAGTCGCAGTAGGAAACTCTGGAATCACTTCCAAGGTTTCTTTCCTTTGATCTGATGACGAAGATACTGTTATCTCGTCGAGTTGCACTGTTCTCCCACTCACCTTTTTGCAAGAACCATTCTCTTTAAAAGCATACCGTTCTTGGTGGCAAACCTTTTTGCCTCGGTATAGTGGTGGAGGAATTCCCAATTACTTGGGATAACCTACAAAGTAGTACTTGCCTGATTTGGAATAGGTTTGTAAATATTTTACACAAGCCCCATATTCCAAATGTTAAGAAAAGACAAAGCATGGTTGGGTGTACCATACCATGGCGTCATTTCAACAGACCTGATGGCGCTCTTTTCGGTGTAAAAGCCGCAATCTCTAAAGCATTACTTTAAAAGGGATAATGGCAAATTGATTTATGTCATCTTTGATCTTACCATGTCATAAATGGTTTGAATACATCATCACGGACGTACCACTCACAGTGGAGTTCCGGGAGGTGTAAGTTATGAAACTCTTTTCACAACTCATCAGACATTCGCTAAACTTGTAACTCAAAATATTCCTTTCCGCAATCAAATTGCAGAAACATAATTTTCTTGTTACAATAATTTCTACTTCATTTAAAAAACCTTTTGAATGATTTCAAAAGATCCAGACTTATGTCTCATCAAGTAAATATCCATATATCTACTTGAGTCATTTCAGAAGACAGACAAATCCACTGCCAGCAACACCATTTATCGGACTACATACATCAAAATGTATGATCACCAATAAGTTCGTTGCTCGTTCCTTATGGCCTGTGAACGGTATTTCAGTCACTTCACTTTTTGGAGGAAAGTTGCAAGTGTCAGATGATTCATAATCAAACGACTTCAAAATCCATCAATTATGGAATTTCTCCATGAGGGTTTCTCCAATGTGACCAAACGCAGTGCCACACATGTGTGGTATTGTCTTAGTCTTGCGACATTTAGCGTTAGTGTTATGGATGTATCATATTACCATCAATATTCATAACATACATCCCATCCTTGATGGAAGTATGGCCCTTATGTTATTCATAACACTGAACAACAATTGTTCTTTTATGAACAACCCTTTTGCAACAAACATTATGCAATGGGCTAGAGTGTGTAAAACTCTAAAATGAATTATGAAAGTAAATACAGAGGTAATGTATTATTATCAATATTCATAACATATATCTCATTCATAATGAAAGTATGGCCCTTAAGTTATTCATAACATCGAACATCAAAAGTTCTCTTATGAACAACCTTCTTGCAAGATACCTTATGCAATGGGCTAGAGTGTGTAAAACTCTAAAATGAATTATGAAAATAAATACATAGGTAATACACCGATGGAATGTATAGTAACATTTACTATGTTCCCAGCGCATATCTGAACCTCACTCCGGCCAGTCTTTTAGGCCGTAGTAGTTCTTGCATCGAGTTGCAACAGAATGCAATCGAGCGGGTATCTTTGTGATCAATTCACAATACCCAAGAATTACGGACTAACAATTTAATCACAATTCTCAAGAACTATTTCTTTTGACCAGCCTTCTATACATCTATAACTTGTATGACTTTCATACATGAGCTGGACATTCCAGTCTTCTTTCTTTTTGCCTTTATACTTCTAACAGTTTTACTTCCAATAATTCTCCTACTCTCAGAAGAAGCACCAACTTGAAGAGTGGCGTCAGCCCCGGACTTCCTAGGTGTGTAAGTCATACTAACACCCTTCGGACATTTCCTTTCTCTTAAGTTGTTGTTTTATTCACCTTCATCATATGATAGGCGTTCTTCTGGATCCCTCTCTCATCAGTCAAATGCCCAGTAAAGATTTTTACTAATACTTTGCAAAACAAACATTGCTTTGGATATCACATATCTTTTAGCCTTTGTTTGTGTCTGAAAATGATTTTCAGTTCCATGAATATCACATAGCTATCCCAAAACTTTTGAAGTTCGGGTCTCATGGAAGCAAACATATTGCACTTAACCGTAACGGAATTCTAGCTTTTGGATCGAAGGACGAGAGTCTCGTCATCCATAGCATTAGCGGGAGAATACCGAAAAGCAAGCGATAGGACAAAGTCCTTCTCGGCACTCTTGAGGATAATCCTCACATTACGTTACCAGATATTTAACAACTTTTCAATTTTAATAGGGAAGGTGGAAACGCGAGCCATTATTCTACAACTATTATGCAAATTTTACTTAGACAAAGTTCATAATTAATTGCACAGAGAATTAAACAAGTTAATTCTACAGTGCGCTCCCACTCAAATTAATATCTCTCATAATTGATTGTGAGTGATACAAGACCCGCATTTCAATTCAACGCCATTGATGTGGACATCACTGATGACGAGAATTTTAATCGGTAGGCCAACTTGCCAATCACATCTCTATGTGATTCTTGTTCATCTTTCGATGGGCGTGTAACGAGCTCAGGACGATCTAGCCAGAACGTCAAGACAACCAAGTGATCTCGCTGCAAGGTCTGACCTCACCCACCTCACACTTCCCTAATCGTTTGTACTCATGGAGACATGACGCACTCCGAGAAGATAGGTGCCGTGACGGTGGTACACTTGGGAGAACACTAACTACTTGATATTTTTGTGAGAGATCACCCTAATAAAAAGCGACTACCGCGCAATCAAGAAGGGTGCATCATAAGGGATAAACATCTCAGGCAATTCATAATAGCATGATATGGTATAGCCCTTTCTGACAGAGAAGTCTTGTATTTCTTCGTCTTCGGCATTCGCGTCGGTGTTCACCTTCGCGAAGATTGCCACCACCTTGTCGATGCACCAGATAATATTGCTATCTCTATAGCTAATAAAATAAGTGCATTACTTAAGGTTGACATGCAGGTCATTAAAGTGATAATCATATGGCTCCAGCCATCATGCCGAATCATGACACGCAGGTCATGTTAATTTACATTGTATAGTCATCCCATACATAATCAAATTAATGTGAGCACTGCTATACCACATCACATGCACATCTTATGTCATCCTGCAAAACCAAGTTAGACGCCTCTAATCGGTTCATACAGAATTTCATTTTACGTGGCTTCTAAGGTTTCGAAGCAAACCGAAGCTACCAACGTCCATCATCAAGTATGATTATTCAAGTCGCAAGATTAACTTTGCGGGGTGTATGAAACACGAGATAATAAAATCTCGAGCCCCATACTGAACT
Organism: Elymus sibiricus; assembly: GCA_039707655.1. Lineage (NCBI taxonomy): Eukaryota > Viridiplantae > Streptophyta > Magnoliopsida > Poales > Poaceae > Elymus > Elymus sibiricus. Next base: position 472,211,942 of record CM077666.1, read on the forward strand.
TCGTCATACGCATGACCCCCGTGCAGATCATATCTGCATTGCCCTTTCGTCTGCGAAATTTCATCTTTCTTTTTAACTATGGTGGAATTCAACGAACTGTTAGCACTTCGTTGATCAATCAGGATCGCGGATTGCCAGAACTTTGAAACTCCACCATGCTGTTATCAAGATCAGAAATATGCAAATTCCAGGGAAGCAACAAGAACATCGGGTAACAGATTTCATCTGCTACCCGCACAAATAATTATCAGCAGTATAACTCATCTACTACAAATTATATTGTGCAACACCCATACATCTCTATGTATTCTAGATCGTAACCTGCATCTACGCATAGCACGGCTCATGATGCCACTGAAGGGCAACGCAGCAGAAAACAAAAAATTTCTGACCTACCCACCAGCCCAGGACCACTATGGAGACTGCATACAAGGTTTGATCTTTCCGTTACCGACTCGTAGCGCAGCGGAAGTAGAGTCGATGACGATCGGCGGTGCAGATCCCCGCAGCTAGGATTTTACAACCTCCCAACCACAAGGATGTACTCCCTCGTCAGCTCACCGGACGGATCTCCGGGCAGCCCTTCGGGAGGCCTCGGGACAGTCCCTCAGATAGTCCCTCCGGACGGATCCTCGGACAGCCCTTCGGGAGGCCTCTGGACAGTCCCTCGGATAGTCCAACCGGACGGATCCTCGGGCAGCCCTTCGGGAGGCCTCTGGACAGTCCCTCGAATAGTCCCACCGGACGGATCCTCGGACAGCCCTTCGATTGGCCTCTGGACAGTCCCTCGGATAGTCCCACCGGACGGATCCTCTGACAGCCCTTTGGGAGGCCTCTGGACAGTCCCTCGGATAGTCCCACCGGACGGATCCTCGGACAGCCCTCCGGGAGGCCTCACGGACAGCCCTTCGGGCGGGTCACTCGGACAGCCCTCCGGGCAGGGGATCGAAACTACGACCTCTCTACGGGGTTGCACACATACGGTGTCAGCTATCCGGCAGGGCTTCGCCGTCCAGAACTAGTTCCTGCCGGAACCCAGACAGCCTTTCGGCTCTGCGAAACTATTTCGCGGGGAGGGAGAGAAGGCCAGATCATGCATGGCTTGTGTATGTTGAGAAATAGTGTGTCTTTAGGCAGCCCCCTCCACCCCTATTTATAAGCCAAGCCCAAGGGTGGCTTCTCCAAGAAGCCAAGGGGAAAAATACCAAAAGGCCCTCAAGGTGGCTTCTCCAAGAAGCCACCCAAAAAGCACTTTCATTATTCACGGAAACATTTTTCCGCGACCGTTAAATCCGAAAATATTTCTGTGGGTCTTAGAATAATCCAGTACCCACTAAAATGATTTTGGACGCGTTCCGAAACAATTCCGGATTAGTGATTTTCATCTGCGAAAAGCAACCAAACCGGTTCCGGCAGCTCCGGAACATTTCCGGTTTTTATCCCGAAAAAATCCCAGAAGTTTCCAGAACAATTCTGGCACCCTCCAAGAATTTTCAGACGTGTGCCGAAACCAATTTGACTCAATGGTATACCCTGAAACAACTTTTCAGTTTTACCGAAACTATTCCGGTGCTCTCTCTCTGGAACTTTTCCACTGTCTCCGAAACTTTTCCGGTGACTTTGTCTCAGACTCCCTGTCTAGTATTCAGCAGATAGATGACCCTTAAGCGTGTGACCCTATAGGTTCGGTGAAGCATAGACATGACCGGAGTTCTTTCCGATCAATGATCAACATCGGAGCCGTGGACACCCGTATTGACCCCTATACCCACACGAATGAATATTCGAGTGAACCTCCAGTTGCCGTGTGCTATTCCTGCTGCTTCGCGATATGTTATAAAACCCGAGGTGAGATTTATCGGCATCCCTGTGGATCAACAACTTGTCCACTATGCCAGTTACCTCGTTGCCGGTTTTGTTCTTTTTTCTCGTTCCCGTGTTCCGGCATCCCTGTGATCAAATCACAATGTGTCTGGCCAGACGATGGTGGATACCGTAACACCGAGAGGGCCCAGAGATATCTCTCCATCGTCGGAGGAGCAAATCCCAATCTTGAGCTATCAAGTTACTTGACATACTTTTCCATGAACCCGTAAGCCGCCGTAATAGCCACCCATTTACGGATGACGTTTAACAAACCCCAAAGTTCATGAAGCAAGCATAAAGAAACTCGATACTCTCATGGTCTAAGGAATTATGTAAACGTTAATTTCCTCTGTGTTATTAACCATTAACTTGTGACGAATGTTTCTCATAGCATAACATCAATCGGGTCGATTCAACACAAGTGTTCTCCTAACATTGTGCCCTCAAAGTTGCCGGCATAGTCATGCCTATGATCAGGAAAACGGTACCATCATGTAACACTTGAGCTAGTCTTAGAGGCCAGACTAGGAATACATTTTACCGTTTATTATTCCACACGTGCATATGAGTCTTCCTCCGAGCCTCGTGGTTATTGTAGACTCGAGAACCATAGCAGTTATAGCATGGAACATAAACATAATTACAAACATGGAGATAAATAATAACATTTATTATTGCCTCTAGGGCATATCTCCTACATTGGTGTACTGCCTATACATGAGAGTGACATCGCTTGTCATCTCGGATACCACATCCCACTTGGAAGCCCAAGTGGGGAGCCGTAGTTCGTCGCCTTTGTCGTCCCATTCATTGAACTTTACGTCCTTCGGGCGTCCGACCGGCAGGCGCTCCCAGCTCCATTCCAAGAGTACGAGCATACAACCACCAATACATCCGTCCTTCGAGATCCTACAGCAAGCATCGTCCAACTGCACATAAAGGAAAACATGGTTCACTCATGAGCAAGATTGCATTCATAATGCAGAAATGAAGTGAAAAACAAACAACTGACTACCTGTCGGTACAAGTAGGCCAGTGCCGCCGAACCCCAACTCCATTGGTTGTCGAAGACGGTCAACGCCTTAAGCCACATCCATGGAGCGTTCTTGCCAGTGGCGTCAGCAAACAAAGTCCTGGAGATAACGTACCACATGTAGACACGAGCATATGTCTGGATCACATCATCATTAGCATCTTCAGGGCAATGCGCAAAATTTGCTACAATCCACGTGAAAGGAGCTCCTACTGGAGCCTCTGCAGGAGACATACCGATAAGGGCCTCCATCTGCTGGCTCCACCCATCAGAATCGGTGCTCATACAGAGAGGTTTCCCATTGATAGGAAGATCGGTGATCAAGGCGACATCCTGGAGCGTCACGGTCATCTCCCCCGGTCCGAAGATGGAAACTGTGCGTCTCCGTCCTCCACCGATCAACAAGCGCGGTGATTGCTGCAGCATTCAGGTTCGGCGTCGACCGGCTGACCACATGAATGAACGGGAGGAGTCCTGTCTGCCTGATGTACGGTGTGTACCGCTCATCGTAAGGCATGACAGCACCAGAGACCCCGTGAGACCGAATTTTCAGAGGTTGAAGGAACTGCAAACACGCAAGTCAGATGATTACATATAGGCATGCCTATTTGAACTAAACACATATTTCAAAATACCAACTAGTATGATTATTATCTGCTTCTTCTCCGACATCATGTAGGCCCGGTGTTGAACGTCATAGTAATCTTCGAGAAGCCAAACCATCCTACAATTTTGAAACAGTAAACATACATGACAAAACTTAAACACTTCCTATTCATTATTTCACATGCGAGCATTTTTCATGTAAACATACAAATTCGTACGGAACCATCATTTACACTAGGTACTAAAATAAATTTAAACACTAGAGTTCAAATGTGACTTCCTAAAACACTTCCTATGTGACTTCCTATATACTCAACAACAAAACATGCGCAAACTAGGGTTAAATACTAATCTAATACTCAACAATAATGCTCAACAACCAAATATGACTTCCTATGTGACTCCATATATACGTACAAATTTGTATGGAACCAAGATTGACAATACAAATCAACAACATTAAGATTGCATATCATCTAGAAATCCTAAATCACACAACACTCTTTCAATGTATCATATACATTTCTAATCCAACCAAATCAAGGGTTTCACTCTAACTTGCAAACAAATCTGAACAAAGTGAACAATTTTATGGATACAAAAAAGGGGATCGGAGGAATTTACCTTGTACCAGGAATTAGGAAATAATTCCACGGCCGAAACCTTCAGATCGGAAGAATTTTGGAGAGGGGATAGAGGGGGGAGAGGAGATGGCCGCCGCCGCGCTGCTCTGTTCGGTTACTGGAACGAAAAATGGGGGGTCGGATGGGGGTGGCCGGCCCGCGGCGGCAGCGCCTATCGTCTAGGCGCTGCACATGGTAGTGTAGCGCCTAGATCCAAGGCGCTGCACTGCTCGGTGCGGGGCCCAACTGTGCCACGCTGGCCAGGCGTGCAGCGCCTGAGAGCTAGGCGCTGCACAGTGGAGTGCAGCGCCTGACTGTCGGGCGCTGCATAAAAGGGTCAGCTGGGTGAAATTATTTTAAACACAGTTCAGTTTGTGAATTCTTTTCGTCCTCAAGTCAATTTTGTCGTTTTTGCCTCGCGCGTCATCCGTCCGGTCCGGAGACCCGACTCTCGCCAGGCCTCCACGCGCGTGGTGGATTCGTTGCTGCAGAAAATTCCTAGGGGCTTTTTTGCGGTTTTCTATTTTGCCGGGTGTTTTCTGTAAGGGACAGCTGTCCCATGTCTGGTTCTTTCCGATGTATTCTGGTGTTTTCCTTACTAATATAATCCAGATATGGCTATCAAAAAAAAAGTGCGCAACAGCAGCCAGCTATAGCGACCGAGCAAAAGCGACCGATCGAGCCGAAAGGAAAAATCTCAAATCCACCTTTGTTACTGACCACAAAATCTCAGAGCTTTCAGCTTTTCACGACTGATTACGCACTGCACCACCGTGCGCGCGGTTCACCCACGGCTGCACTCCTCACTGTTATATCAGCTTAATAAAATCTCTACATGATGTATACTTCGTTCACGAGTCCTAACATCTGATTACGACCTAATACATTGTTAACTGCAGGTCGCTATAACAAAAAAATTCCATCCCCACTGCATTAGTAGCAGGTCATCCATGATCCATGAGCACACATTTTAATCCGTTCTTGCCTACTACGTGCCGGAGCCTCTGCAGATCTACAGGGCGATTGGTCGACCCAACATTGTTAACAGCAAATGTAGCCATCGGTGAGTGGGTGGATGGACTCCTCCGGCTCCGTTCACGCACCGCATGGACCGTTGACGCATCCGTCACCGGTTCACCAAGAATTTTCCTCTAACCCTTTTCTGCGGACTATTTTATCCATTTGTTAGCAACGGAAGAACTTGAGAGCTGAACGGTTAGTGCACGATGGAATTAATAAGCACGCTTCCATTTCCATAGCGAGAGAGACGTAGTCGTCCTACTAGTGCGCCTTTTTGACGGAGATCCTTGCCTCTCAAGGCTTCGATAGATGCATATGTGTGTCGAGGACGAATGGATCGTCGCTGTTCACGCACGCACGCGCCACTTGGACTTCATTTCCCAAGGAGGGCAGAAATGCTCTGCGATGATCGAGCTTGATCTCTTCAACCGTGGAAAAGGGCTGCGAGCTTTTGGACTGAATTTCTTCTGTGGCGACCGGAGTTTCAAAGGCAGCTGTCTATGCCCGCCCGAAGGAGGAAGCCGCGTGCGTGGTGACGCTGATTATTCCCGACTGACTGACGCACCCACATACGACCAAACCGCTAACAAACTCTGCAGCGGCACGTACCGGACTGAATGCCCGAGCAAGGAAAAACGTACTGTGGCGTTCCTCCCTCTTTACTAATTCTGGGCTGTACGTGGTTGCCGGCTGACCGACGGTGGGCGCAGAACTGGACTGACCGTCTGCGGTCGCCGTAGCAGCAATGGTGAGGATGAGGCCCGGACGCGGGATCGAATCGAATCCCACAACACAATTGGCAAAAGCCAGCGACAGCACTGCGCTACACTCCAATGCCAGATCGGTCCATGGATCTGCTACATCCAAAGTCAATCGGTCAATGCCCGCTAGCAGCCGCCCAGCCCGATCGGCACGTGTACGTACGATCGACGAGACGACTTGGCAAGGTCGTCCGTCCCGGCCACTGGCCACCGCGCGCGGGCGCGGCCACCCCCCGGCGCCCACTGGCCACCGCGTGCGGCCATCCCCCGGCGCCCACTGGCCCCGTCGCGCTCTGACCGCGCTCTGGCCACGGATCCTTCCCGGCTCCCCGCACCTCCACGCGCACACGGCTCTGTACTGTACAGTAGTATACTACTCGCCCCACCCGCCCACTCGTCCAAGCAAGCAACCAGCGCCTGGCCGGAACGCACCAAGGTGTCAAATCGATCCGTATGATTACGTCTTGCCACCGTGCGGTTATCCGACGGCGTTTGTTTTTTCGGCATAATCCACCGGTGTTTGATACCGCGGGATTCCGCCCGATCCGCCCGAGCCGGGCTTCTTCGCGGCTTCCTTGGCCCCGACGTAAACGCAAACGCCGGGCCTTGCTCTCGCCACGCCACGCCGGGTCGCGCTCCGGTGCCGCCCCTGGCCAGCCGCCTATAAAACCAGTGGCCCGGCCACTCCGCACAGATATGCTACCACCAGTCCGTCACCAGTAGCCACAAGAATCATCACCAAAGCCAAGAGAGAGATACACAGTACACGACGCACGCCGGCCGTTCCATTTCGCTCCGCCCCTCCGTCTTGTCCCGTTGCTGAGTTCGCGTCGGCTCGCCGAGAGCAACTCGCCGCCGTTGAAAGATCCTCCCCGGCTGCTCGCCGCCATGAAGGTGCGTGATTGCTTGCTGTCGATCGATCTAGCTGGGGGTTGATTTGGGTTCTTGGTTTTGCTCGAACGGCTTGCTGATTTGCTTTCCTCTCTGATGCCGCAGAAGGTTGTGGTGAAGCTGGACGTGCACGACGACAGGCACAAGGCCAAGGCGCTCAAGGCCGTCTCCGGCCTCCACGGTACTAGCTCATGACTCATCCCTGTTTCCTCTTGCTCTGCTTCGCCCAACAGTAATTAGGGGCGGAATTCATGGCCAAAATCCTCATCCATAATTTGGGCTTCGTATCTGAATTTGGACCGCCTCAGGCATCGACCAGCTGGGCGTGGACATGAAGGAGCAGAAGATGACCATCGTGGGCACCGTCGACCCCGTCGCCGTCGTCGGCAAGCTGCGCAAGCTCTTCCCCGGCGTGCAGATCGTCTCCGTCGGCCCGGCCAAGGAGGAGAAGAAGGACGACAAGAAGGACGGCGGCGGTGACAAGAAGGCCGGCGGAGACAAGAAAGAGGGCGACAAGAAGGACGGCGGCGACAAGAAAGACGGGGACAAGAAGGACGGCGGCGACAAGAAGCAGCAGGAGGCGAAGCCGCCCGTGCCGGTGTACCCGCCCTACGGCTACGCGCACTACGGGTACCCGCCGCCGCCGCCGCCGCGCTACGTCGTCCACAGCGCCGAGGAGGACCCCAACTCGTGCGTCATCTGCTGATCGACACGCGCCGCCGCCGCCCACCCCGGCCCCTTGTACATTTCGTCGCTGTCCTGTCCTGCCTGTCCTCCTCTGCTGCCGCCGCCGCTGCCGGCGGTTGGTGGTTGCTGTACTCATCAGCCCACCTGCCGCAGCGATCGACGGCGTGCGTTACGCTTACGTATACGACCGTGTAATTACCAGTTGCACTGCATCGATAGGTGCTGTTTGGCTTATTTTTGGGAAGATGTCGACCGCCGGCCGGGATGCAGTATACATGCATCTGCTGATCAGTTGTACGAGAGTGCATTTTCTACCATGCACGGTATATACCGTGCATTGATCTGCCGCTTAATTATTTCAGGGTCCTAAAGAAATCACAATGTACTAACCTGCTGTACGTCTCATTTTCCTGTCACATGGTCAGTTTCTGTGTGTCAGCCTTTTTTAAATAGTGTCCTTCCGTTTCGATGCCTCCCCCTCGTTGCAACTCTATCCTAGAAATATATTTTCTCTTTCTATTTAACGATTTAGATGCTTGATATCTTCTGAAATAAAATTTTGTGTTATATTCTATTTGGACAAATGTGTGTATACGGACGAGATATTTTAAACAAGACCTATAGAAAACTGATCTATAGAAAACTCAATGAAACTTGGTACATACAGTAGTTTTTTACAGTTTCGTAAAAAGGTCTCTCCACGTGTCATATTTGAATTTTAAAATTTGTGAAAATATATTCAAGAGTGATCTTATTTCAATGTTCTCTTCACAATGAACATAAATATGCAATTGTATCATAAATCAAACTTACGGTTCAAAAGATAAAATAAATTTAAAGTTTAGAATCATACAGTATGAAAAAAAAACTGAGTGAGTGTAGTACTACTCGTCTCTACTTTGTGAGCGAGGGGAGAGATATTGCAGGTAATAACTACGGGGGAAAGTTGTCAGCAGAAATAATGACTGATTGATATATGACATAAATTAATAGAACAAGGGGTCATAAATTAAGGTTAACTAAGCAACACAACGAACCAGATGCATGCATGGATCCGAATCTCAAAGATAACCACTGGCTGATACATGCACGGTATATACCATGCATGGGAGAATGTCTTTTCTCGTGCGTACACGAGACTGAGAAGAACTATAAAGAGAAAGAATTTTTTTTTCCTTTCTTTTTTTTGCGAAGAAGAGAAAGAACTTATGATAGTATGAATTTCACAAAATGCTGCCCAACTAGTCGGAAAAGTACTTATGTTTGTTCTCCTGATGGAAAAAAAATACTGTAGTGTAAATCAGTACTGACACCATCGAGATTCAAGTCATATGAGTATAATTAAATTCGGCTCAGCTGAATCATGCGAAATCGCACTATGATTGGCATGGTTGTGTGATGATTGTGGGTGGCTGAGATTCTCCCTGTTATTACGGCTCGTGGATATTGATATTGAATGTGTAGGCCTAATATTGTGCCTTCTTGTAACTTCGAAAATATAAATCCGTTTTTGGTTTTTCTATTTTTGGGGGGCACTGTCTCCAAAATGTTGTAGTTGTATGTCGCAGAATTACATATTGGAAAGTTGCTTGTTTTAAAATTATGCATATTGGACAGTTGTATTTTTAGGTTTTTACTGTATATTTTCCTCTTGAAAACCTAAAATTGCAGGCAAAAAAATGTATAACTTCGAGACAAAAAATCGCATTAGGTTATTGCATTTTGTTAGCCGAAATCGTGATTTCACAAAAAAAAATCATGTATGACTTTTTTTGCAAATGAAGATATGCTTAATATTGTTTTGTTTTGTTTTTAAATAAGTCTATTTTTTCAAATTGAGGAGTTCTTCGCTCCTGATTTCATTTCATAACGAAACCGGTAAAGAACCACGTCGAGGCACATGTTCAAAAAGGAAAATAAAACATTCAGGAACACAACAAAACATCTATAGGTCTTAAAGCACCCATGCATGAAGCTAGTGAGGTAAGGCCTCCCTGATTCCATCTGGTTGGACCTCATGCGTCCGACAAGCCCTCTTTGACGTTTTCTTCTCTACGATTCGCTACGCAGGTCGACTGCTCATGTTTTCTGTTATACATCAACAATTTTCAAGGCGTTACTTCTACAAGTTTCTACTCCCTCCGTCCGATGATATAAGAGCGTTTTCGACACTAGTATATGGGACGGAGGGTAGTGTAAAAAACACTCTTATATTATGGGACAGAGGGAGTAGGTTTCAACAAGTTTGCTCCACTCAGGCGGATGCCCAAAGACGACAATGAGTTTTGCTTACAGCATGCTGTTGGTGGATATAGGAGGACGAAAACTTTGGCACTCCCAAAGACTTCACTGTATTTAAAAAAAATTGTAAGGGTTTATGCGACTTAACATATGGACCTTGTCCTTTTTGCACACAAAGAGTAACTCTTCTAAATCTAATGCTTCTCCATCCCTCTCAAAAAATGTAGCTACACTAATATTTACACTAAATTTTAGATTACACGACAAAGATTACACGACAAACGAGCAAGCTTAACATACATGTGTTTATTTCCTATCAGAAAATCCATAACCTAGTTCTCTCTCCATTTACTACCCATTTCCTACAACACTAGAAGGAAAAGAAATCACCTTCATCAAGCCTTGCGAAAACCGCTCACGTTTCAATTTACAAATGGACAAGGTAAATTTTTTTATAGTTATTTCTAACTAATTTCTGCTAGATTCCATCTCCATCTCTATTTACCAGAGCTACTCACACAACAAACATACATTCATTGCCTCATATCAACCACTCCTAGCCCCCTTGTTTCTTATCATACCGGAGGAGGGACATATATGCTATGTGCCTTCCCCCCGATGCTCTAGATCCGCACCTTGGTCGTCGACCGGCTATGCCACGTTGCCTACAAAATAGACTATGCGGAGTCGCCTTGTCCACCGACCTCACCTTAGGTGTTTAAAAGTAAATTGGTCACCCTTCATATTTGAACAAGTTACCAGATCTTATGTAATTTGACTTATCATTTTTGTTTTGTAAGCGAGGTAATGACTCCATGTAATAAAAAGTTATCAGCACTGAATCAGATAAGTAATCAGGACAGTGAAGTGCAAGTTACCATCCTTTATGTAATTTAACTTTTCAGTTTTTTGTTTTGTAAGGGAGGTCATGACTCCATGTAATAAAAAAGTTATCAAAACTGAATCAGATGAATTATCATCAAAATGTAATGGGGGTTATCAGCACTGAATCATATAAGTTATCATTGTGTTTGGTAAGCGATATCATGACGCAATAAAAAACTATCAGCACTGAATCAGATAAGTTATCATCAAAAATGTAATGGGAGTAATCAGCCTAGAAAATTAAGGGCTCAGTTTATTCAGCATGGACAAGTTTGTTCGGCGCAGGTGAGAATAAACTATCAGCGTTCTCGTATGAAACTACAAACTTATGTTGGTGCGAGTTTCTTACCTCAATTACTTCTTGTTGAACAAGTGGTAGCGCCACTGCGTGCATTTGTTACGGGGATGGTCCAACCACATGCTTGTCAAAATCTTCCTCAATGCCGGGATCTGCTCCTGAGTTAATGCCGGGATATTTCTACCATCCCAGAACTCCAAAATATTGAACGCGAAGAAACCACAATCAGAGCTGTAAGGAAAAAATGATGTGTTAATACCAAAGAAGATATGCAAGGTGTAGGAACTTTTAAAATGATACACAATTAAGTTACTGAGAATTGGATGGTGTACTAGCCAGAAAACTAACCCATTGTTCTATTTGAACACATCGATGTACACAAGATCATAGTCTTGGATCTGCTTACTCGAGTCCTTGTACGCAAGCAACCAAGCATTTTTAATACCATTCATAAGCTTCGTCGCACGGGCAATGAGCGAAGGGCTATCTTCCAAACGAAGTGAATCAAGAACTTCAAATCGTTTTGCCTTGAGATTAAGGCACAAGACAAACCAATGCCCGTCCTTCCGTCTAGATCCCAACTTTTGCAATGTTGGAAACAAAAGTTGTCAAAAAAATGGGAACATATGAAGACATGAAGTTACCAAGGCATTTATAGTAAAAAAAATGCAAGTTGTCATAGCATGGACAGTAAAAGTTACCAGCAGGTATACACAAAGTTACCACTCAAGTTACCAGCTGGTATACATATAAGTTACCAATGATAACACATAGAAGTTACCAGCTGGTATGCGTAGAAGTTACCACATAAGTTACCATGGAAGTAATAGTACAAGTTACCAACTAAAATTCTTATTGGTAGGGTGTGTGACAAAAACCAACTCAACAGCTTACATAATGCTTGTTGCGATAAATGTTTACATTCGTATAGACGAATTCAAAAACCAGGTTGTAGAATTTAAAGCAAAAAAGTATGTAGTTTACATCAAAAATATTTACCAGATATTGGTGACTAAGTATGTAGTTTACATCATGACGAAAATGTTTGATTAGGCACTTGCTCTTCAAATCACCTACGAGAAGATATACGGACAGGAACCATGGAAAAATAATCTTCCTTGGGGGTACCAAATCAGCAAGAGTTCGGATGTGCAGCTCTGCAATGTTGTTCGAGACTTGACCGCCTTCTATCACACTATTAGCAAGCTCCTCCAATGTGACCCACCGCCCATCGATATCAATAACCCTGATACTGGAAAGCAAAAAAAAAGAGTATAAAAGTGAATGTTTTACCAGTGAGGGTCAGAAACTAGAGAAATAAAAACAGTAAACGTCATTATTGTTTTATCTTGGAGTCATTTGAAACACTGGTGTGCTTGATAACTTCTACGTAAACAGCCTCTTCGAGTGCAGTTGCTGTGAGGCCACAATATGGCGGTAGTAGGAACTGCGATGGGCGGGTCACCCTAACTTTCCGAAGGAACGATTTGGGAGTCACACTGGCTAAAGGAATATCTTTGGGAGGTTGAATGACTGGTGTAACATATTGAGGGCTGATGGGGTGGTCTAAAAGAAGAGTGAAGGGACTTATCAGTGTTGGGATTGGTAAAATTATCATGGTGCAACTAAAGAACTTATCATAGTTAAAAACAGTAAGTGCCCAGCCTGATCATGATGATGTTATATTGGTTGGCAGTAGAAAAAAGTTGATACAAAAAATCTTTCTATCAATACCTTTTAGAGAAGCATCATTTGCTTTTGCCCTAAGGTTGGCACGTTCAACTTGTTCAACCCACATAATTACATCGTCTTCTTCAACATCAACATCATAAACTCGAACTCAACGTTCTTCAAAAATTTGTGATCGGGTCAGTTCGTGAACCGAAAAAATAATAGGTGGTGTCAAATTTGTCAAAAAACAGCTAAACAAAAAGTTACCATACAGATTAAAAAAGGTTTGATATGCTAGACAGACCTTGACCGTATTAAAAATAGTCAGCGTAAATGTATTACAGGGGGGCGTGTATTTTCAGCAACAAAAAAGGGTTGCAGTTATGAGCAAAAAAGGTTATACTGGTAAATGAACAAAAAAAAGTTACCTTACGGTTAATTATTCAGCAAAAAAATGCCAGTTTATTTCAGGAGTTGCAGTTATCGGGCACTAGAGTGCTATAATTACCTGTCAAACATTAGTAATGTTACCAGGGATAATGAACAAAAATTATCAGATATAACAGGTCCATAGACCAAATGTATTACCAGGATGGTTAAAAATAGTCAGCATAAATGTATTAACAAGGGGGGCGTGTATTTTCAGCAGCAAAAAAAGGGGTGCAGTTATGAGCAAGGTAACAACAACAGTTATCAGGGGATCATATGGTCAATTAGTCAACACAAAAAATGCATATAATTTCAGGAATTTTAGTTATAAAAAAGCATTTGGATGTTATAGTTACCACCTTGAAAACAATGGAGTTACCAGGGTGTGAACAAAAATGTTACCATGTGGTTAACTAGTTAGCACAATAAAAAGCCGGTTAGTTTCAGCACTTTCGGTATAAGCGCTGGAATGTATATAAATACCAGTCTGGCATTGGCAAGGTTATACTGGTAAATGAACAAAAAAGTTACCATACGGTTAATTAGTCAGTAAAAAAATGCCAGTTTATTTCATGAGTTGCAGTTATCGGGCACTAGAGTGCTATAATTATCAATCAGACATTAGTAATGTTACCAGGGATAATGAACAAAAATTATCAGATATAACAGGTCCACAGACCAAACAAACATAAAAAAACACAACGAATATGAAACGTAAACACATAGTTCATTTCATAGCACACACGCAGAGGCGGAAGTCATTACATAGGGGGGAGGGGGGGCATACATAGGATAAGAGCATAAATATACATAGAAGGAGCAAACTGAAAACATAAAAAAAAGTCTTCAAGCAGGCATCCATCGCATCACACTATTGTGTAAAGCGAAGACACATAAAATGCCTTCACTTACCAGAGTCAGCAGGCTCATACCATGAAACCGGCATAGCGTCGATAGGCTTATCTCCTGCCTTCTTTAAATCCTGAGGTGCTGCCGGTGTCACATGAACAACTGGAGATGCTGCTGCTGGTTCTTGGGGAGCATTGTTATCCGCTGGAGCCACTAATGGTGCTTGAGTAGTCAAAAGAACCGCTGGGGCCGGTGCTGGTACTGCAGCTGGGACTACTCCAGTCATAGTAATATCTGGTCCTGGTGGTGTAAGGCCAAAATCTAGGCCAAGAGAGCAAGATGGTGGGGTGAAATCCTAGTAGGCCCTCTCAGCAACAACATCTTCTGCGTCTGCATTACCACTGAAGTCTGGGTTGGCGACTTGGTCATCACCAGCTTGAGCTTCCACACCTACTGCATCAGTGGCGGAGGCCTTGACCGTATCAACTGGAGCTTTAGCATCAACTGGTTCTGCCACGGTGGCTTGGGCAGATTCAACTTGAGCTTGAACACATGGTGTTTTCACAAGAACTTGGACATCTTCAGCTACAGCAGCACTACCTCTAGGAACATTTCCTTGCGCTTGATTGGCAGAAGATTCAGCTTCAGTGACAATAACCACATTGGCAAGATCTTCTACCACTTGAGCAATAGTGGCCGCTGCTGTGAGCTGTTCCACAGCTCCGCAACCAGCATCTGGTGAATTCGTCACAGGGAATCATCTTGCGCAACGGCTATTGGAGAAGTCACCATGGGCGAGTCTTTAATATCAAGATTTGGATGCTCTTTCAGTTCCTTGGAAGCGAAACGAGGAGAAGACCTAGTTGCAACTGCAACTTAAGAAGACGCTCGAGAAGATGCCTTGACCTTCCTCACGGTTATCATGGTCTTCTTGCTGCACGCACAGGAAAAAAAAGGTTGTACAAAGAGGAGTTATACTTCTCGTGAAAATGTACAAAATAATGAGATAGATACTACCATCATAATGCAAAGAATTTATTATGCCACAGAAAAGAACATTACCAGCTAATATTAACCTACATTACCAGCTTATATTCACCTTAGTTACCAGCTTATATTAACCTTAGTTATCAACACATATTAACCCACATTACTAGCTTATATTCACCTTAGTTACTAGCTTATATTAACCTTAGTTATCAACACATATTAACCTACATTACCAGCTTATATTCACCTTAGTTACCAGCTTATATTAACCTTAGTTATCAAACATATAATAACCTACATTACCAACTTATATTCACCTTAGTTACCAGCCTATATTCACCTTAGTTATCCACATAATGCAAAACAATTTACTATCAACAGGAATAATTAATGATGATGGTAAATGTGAAGATAACAAACTGGAGTATAATCAAAGAGTAAAAAGTTACCAACAACAAGAGCACACAAAAACATGTGGAACTAAGTTATCATGCTAATAACAGTAATACTACCAAAGCTTTAACACAAAAAACTACCAACCCTTTCCATACCATTTATCAAACCACACAGAAAAGAGTTAAATTACCAGTATATGTTCACCTAATATACCGAACACATAAGCAGAAAAGAAAACATTTAGACTCCCATAGTGAGAATGACTTTAAATGAAGATTCATAATCACCTGCATGACGTGTCAGACGAGTCAACTTCTGCCGAAGAACTGATATGGGACCTATTAACAAAAAAAAAGGAAAAAAAAGAAGTAAGACCCAAATCAAGACGGGGGACCTATTAACAACGTGAAAACGAATACCTGGTGTGTGATACACTAGCTGCCACCTCAAACGTGACGCCCGGGGTGGTAGACCGCGTTTGCTGAAGGCCGGCAACACTGACAGATGGAGCATCCGATCCCCTGAAAATTTGTTTGAACAAGGTTAAAGTTATCATATGCTTACCGGGATATAATTACTAAAGTTATCATACAAACAAAATTAACTACAAAAAATAAAAAGTTACCAGATACATGAAACTGTAGTAACCAGACACAAGTACTTGAAATTATAAGTAAGGAGGTGCTAGAAAAGTTATATTACAAAAAGTTAACAAAATATAAACATCTACAAAAGTTATCATGCATAAACAACTAAAAAAATTACTAATTAATTGGAAATAAACAGTACTCGAGTGGCAGAGGATAAGAAACTCACTTCCGAGGCTGTTGCTTCTTCCGCGTGGGATCGGCAATTACTGAGGCAATGCCCTTATCAGGACCCACAATGCCGAGCTCACTGATCACAATTGCCTTAATATAACGATGTGTATCAACCAATGACGACTGGTCAGAGAAGGCTGTACCGGTGGACATGGGTGAAGAAGGTAGGCGTAATTTCTTGCGACGCCCGGAATATTGCTTATCCAAGTTACGAACGAGAGAAGAACCGCACCTCTTCACGGCCGCATCAATAGCAGCCTCATTTTGAGTATCCGTCATGTCTGGCTGGTTATGCACTCCATCACCAGATACAGTCCCGGAGCGTGTAGTAAGCATAATCTGAGACTCGAGAGGCTGGTCCGTTCCGGCAGGAGTGGTGGTTCCATCAATTCCAGCTGAACTTACCGACACATTTGCAGTTGCACAACCGCTTGCACGCACATCTGCATTCGCTGCACCACTACCTGAAGCCTCATGGGCATTCGGTCCGCCGCTACCGGAAGCCTCAAAACCACCTGCATGGGCGTGGTAATGAACATGGAAATCTGGATCTTTGTCAGAGTGATCATCGCCACCACCATCATCACGCCCATCATCAGAATCTGAAACCTCAACATTTTGCTTGCCGGTATCTTTTACTACACGTGAACGGGATGCAGGACGGCTCCTCGCAGTCTTCCCGGCAGCAGACGATAAACCCCTGAGTTGGCCCTCTAACAAACGGGACATCCCGGAGCTGTCTTCGTCGTCCAAGGACATGAACTCATGCACAAGCCCACCCAGGAGGCCAACCATGCCAGACGAAAAGCAACCCACAATAGCAAGAAGCTTTGGCAAGTTTCTGATAGAAAAAGGATGGATGAAAAAACAAGTTATCAGGTTGTGAGAGACATAAATTACCATGCAAAAAAACTACTAAAAGACCACAAAAAGACAAGCTGAAAAGAAAATATGCAAGTCGTTATAAAAAAACAGTAAAGTTACCATCATAAAAATAGTAATGTTACCATCCTAAAACAGTAATGTTACCAACTCTTTATAACATTATTTACCAGGAAAGGAAAATAATTGAAACACACAAAAAGGAAAAAATACCTGTTCACTACAGTTTGGAGGTACATGAACACGCATGAATTTGTCAAGACCTTGTAATCCACCAAACAAGCAATAGTCTTGGCCATATTGGGGCTTGAGCTGACAAAATATGATTAAAAAAAGCATGAGAAAGCAAATGTCGGTCCATAAAACAAAGAATAATGACCAAACCAAATTACCGGTAATTTCCCATAAGAAAGCTTGTCCCTCTGGGCGTCCATCTGAAGAACTTTCGACGCCAGCTCATTCGTCCACACATTAATTGCGAATGGACCATTAGGCAAGATGATCCCAAGGCCAGTTAGATCAATAGTATCAATATACAGAAGCTGGAAAACAAAAAAGGTCGTTACGAGCTGGCTGGTTGGCGGAATAAGCTATACAAACCAAAAAAACTTGGGAAAAATAAAAACAAAATGAATTGCAGTAACAAAAAGAATATGGGGACTAACATTGTAGAATAGGAGGCAGCCCGTCGTAGGCTTGCCTTTTGAAAGGGCTTTGTGAAGCTGATCAGCAATAAATTTGCACCAGTTGAGGTTCTTTACATTGCCAATGTTTTGCTATGAAAAAACACACACACATGAAACAAAATTAAGGGGCATGTATGCATAAAAAGTTATCAGGGACATAAGTATACACTTACCACAATATAAAGCATTGAATTACCAGGTACATAAGTATAAAATTACCATATTATTAAGAAGTACATAATTACCACATTCCAAGGCAGAAAAGTTATCAGCCACATAAGTACATAAATACCACACTCTAGGGCAGAAAAGGTTATCCGGTACATAATTACCAAACTCCAGGCAGAAAAGTTATCAGGTACAAAAGTACATAATTACCACACTAGAAAGCAGTAAGCTACCAGGTGAAAAAACAAAAAAGACAAGAAATAAAATGATAAATGCAAAAAGGGAAAGACACCCGGATGTGCTTACCAACATAGGATACCATCTAGTACTGATCTTGTTGGATGTTGTCGGCGCCATCACAGTGCTGGCAGCAAGCACAAGCCATAAGCGCTTGAAATTGTCATCATACCCATCAGTACTCAAGATAAGATTTAATACATCCACGGTTTTTGGAGCATGTCCAAGATCACCAAAAAGATCTGCCACAAGCTCAAGCTGTGCATCTGTAGGAACCTTGAAATCCACGGCAATATCACCTTAGAGCACCCCCATTATCCGATGCACAGATTCTTCATTGACCGGTAACCTTCCGCGACCAGGTACAACAACCTCACGCGAATCAGGGTCATATAGACCAGCAAGCCATTGAGAAAGCCGATTGAAGAGATTGTCACACTTGATATTCCTCAGACTAGTGAAATCCATGTCATCAATCGCGGACTTTCTATCATCTAACATGTCCTTACATGCAGAGACAAGTGCACTAGGAGAAGCCCTGTTCCGATCTATGGGAGGCTTATGTTTCTTCAAGGGGTATACCTTCTCAATATCGCCATCTGATCTGCGCTTCCTTGGCATTGTGACCTGTCAAAAAAAATGAAAGTGAGGATATAGGATACATATCTACTGAAGAAATAGACACACACCTATTGCTGATGATACACTGGTAAGTTATGACCATACATCAAGGTAATTTATGCACAACAGAGATGGGAGAAAAATTGTTTTGCTAGATATTGAAGACCTGAAAAAAATGCTTATGATACACTGATAAAATGTATGCATCAAGCAAGGTAAATTGTCCATATTAAGGATGGCAAGACACACACATATACCAAAATCTATTGGACAGTATGGGATTGAGTATTGTAAGCAGGAACTTGTTAAAAAAATCATGGACTGCTGGTAAATTGTTCACATGACTGATGGTAAT
Source organism: Elymus sibiricus (assembly GCA_039707655.1). NCBI lineage: Eukaryota > Viridiplantae > Streptophyta > Magnoliopsida > Poales > Poaceae > Elymus > Elymus sibiricus. The sequence continues at coordinate 472,230,958 of CM077666.1, forward strand.
TTTTACAATTAGGATCAGGTAAGTAACAACACCAAAAACAATAGATACACAAGCAGGAAACAACATAAGGGACGAAAAACACCAAACACCCCTGGTAGTTTTAGAACAACAAGCATGATAAGCAAAACACAAATGAGATGAACTGCCTATAAAAACCTGAAAATGTACGCATCAGTAGGGGATTTTCAGCAAGTCCTTCCAGATTGAAAACACATTTCTACGTGTCGTAACATAGAAACAGTGTGTGTGGGGGGGGGGGGGGGTTGGTTTGCCAAATCCCCGCAACAAACCATCCCGCAACCCATAACGGCAAAATCATCATAGGGAACAGCCGTGAATGAGATGAATAATCCATGGAAACAATCATACGCATCAACAGAAAAACCCTAGAATCGAAATTGAAACAGATAACAGAGGGGATCGGTTCCAAAAATGACCGCAACTAGCCTACAAAATCGAAAACGGAAAATTAACCTGTTAAACGCTGTGCATGCGAAGCAGGGGCTACCAAATAGCAACTACATCACCGATGCAGCAAATTGGGCGCATCCCCTCGTCGTTTCTAACATGCGACCAACCCCACGAACAATCCGCCATTAACGGCGACCAGAAATTGAACAAGGACTACTCGATGTGTGCTGGGATGCAGGGGTGATTGAATCGAGACTCACCGGTGGAACCGCTATCTACCACCGACAATCGACCGAAGAAGAGATGCCGCTCGTCGTCGACGGAGAGAGAGCGGGGCGTAGCGACAGAGAAGCAGAGAGCGGAGTGGGGGCGCGGTTACCAAGAGATGCGGGCGAGTGGGGGATTATGTGCGCGAAGGAGGTGGGAGACGGTTTGAGGGGGAGTGGGAGAGGGCCCGCACGCAGCGACAGAACCCACAATGAATATGGCCGTGTGTGACGTTCGACTGCCTGGGAGAAATCGCGCGCGTCGGATCAAAACGAACGGCATCCAGCTCGTGTGGCAGATTTGCAAAAACGATTATGTTGCCACATACATATTTCGTTTGAACTATATGTAGAGTCAATAAATGTAGCCCCCAAGGGCCGGGTTACTATTAATAGTGATCCGGGTCTTCAATGAAAGTACTTTTAAAATGACAATGCATTAGCCCCCAAGTGCCGTGGTGCATGCTTGTAGTGAAATGGGACTTTCATAGTTAATGTAATCTTGATTTGAGTAATGTAGCCCCCAAGTGCCGGGTCATGTGCCTGCGGCGACTCGGCACTATTCCTTCCATTGTAGAATAACATCAGATCCACTGTAGCCCCCTAGTGCCGGGTTGTATTGCCTGAGTCTGAGGGATAGTTTGTCTGAATGATGTTGCTTGGTATTTTGCATATCAACGCTGAATTTGTTGCTAAATCCATCATGAGTGCTGCCTTGCATAACACTTCATATTTCATTGCCTTTAATAAATCCGGTTGCCATGATATTCTTGTTTGAATTTTGTTCTCCTTTGCTGCATCAGAATAATCCAAATTGTGAATTGCCACTGGTAATTTATTAAACCCTGCTCCTTACTATAAGCCAACGTTTTGGATTTAGAAGGAAATAACCATCTCCTTGAGCCGGCTTTGAAAACCTCAATCATTTAATATTGGTTATGATAAACCATGATGAAGATCCGGCTCTCAATTGTAAGCCGGTTTTGTAGATATAGTAAATATGTACCTGCAATTTTTTCAAAATCGGCAGTGATAGCCATGTTATTTGAAACTAGTTTTGATAAACCATATAAAACCCGGCCATTTTGGCTATTAAAGATTTGTTTGTTCCTGTAGTTACAACGTAACCCGGTTTGAAAACCGGCTCCTGCGACATAAACAAATATAGACATGTATATATGATGCATTGTATCATGATGGAATGTATGATGATGTTTGTGTATGATAACAGAGTATAAAAATATCGGCTTTCGAGGCTCGAGTCTTCGTTTCGCTTCCTGTGGAAGCAGGCTTTTTGGCCTCTCTTGGTTTGTCCTAGCTCTCTGAAAGCCGGCTCTCATGTGACCAACCGACGTTTTAACTCTGATGAATTCAGGGTCACCTTTGTGATTGACACATCAGGCGTACACTGGGTCACCTTTTTGAAGTAGCATCTTGCTAACATGCAGGTTTAACCAAGTATATTTTGGCTTTTCGCCGGGTTAAAAGGGTTTTGTAAGCTAAACTCGATGAGTTGGAAGCCCCCAAGTAACCATATGATCATGGAAAAGCTCAGCATAGGGTATACATGAGACAATGCTAGTACTGCAAAACATCTGGGGTCCAGATAAACCGGCCTTATTTCATTGATCATAATTGAGTAGAATACCCATGTTTAGACTGTGCATCATGGCGACTAGTCTTCTCTGGTAACCTTTCTTTTTGCCAATATGGCAGGATGCCCATGTTTGAACTGTGCATCATGCCAGCTAGTCCTCTTTGGCAACCATTACATTTTCGCCAGTGAGGCAGGATACCTATGTTTGAACTGCGCATCGTGGCAGCGAGTCCTCTTTGGCAACCTTTACTTTTTCGCCAATAAGGCAGCAGCCCCCGGGACCAGGTTGTCTTCCCTGCAACGACTCGGGGTTTTTGTATTTGTTGAAACCAGCCAAATCTGCCGAGTCATGTCTGTGTAGCCCCGAGTCTTAAGTCGACTCGAGGAGCCGGCTTGAGATTCTTTGTACTTGGCTGAGGCATAAACCGGCGAATAGTTGACAGCTGAAATCTAGAATTTTTTGAAACCGGAGGCGATATGGCGAGTTTATGATCTCCGCGATGCTCGTCGGATGTCCTCAGCATATGTCGTTCACCAAAGCCATTTTCGTCCAAATTGAGGTCATACGCCTCTTGACTCATTCCTTGTTATGCTCTCTTGGTCTGGCTCTCCTGGCTCCTCCAGGGCCATTTTTTCTATTTTTTTTCGCTGCTGGCTTTTGAATTGCCGGCTCTACTGTGGCCGGCTCTCTTTGCTCTTTCGGGGACGTTTTCTCCATGAGCGACTCTCATGTTTTCTCGATGTGCTGAAGAAGACCGGACCATGGGGACGGCAGGCCAATGCGCCTATCCATTGGGCAACCCGGCGCGGGTGGAGGCTGGCGCGGGCTCCGGCGACGTCGCGTAAGACATGATTCCGAATATCACCTCTTCTTCTTTTTTTTGCTCCAGCGTTGTTGGAGTAGACCGGGCCGCCGGGGCGGCGGCCTGCGCGCGTCCGTTGGACATCTCGTACGGGCGGGCGCAGCCCCGGCGTGTTGATGTAGACCGGACCGCAGGGCAGCAGCCTGTGCGCCTATTCGTCAGGCAGTGCGTCATGCGCAGACACCAGTGCAGATAATGCTAGCGCGCGCTCCGTACCCGCGATATGGCGTCACTTTTATAGTGAACACTTGTCCTGCATATTAAAATATACAGGCCAGAGTAATTGTTCTTTGAAGAATTTAATATGTACTTAAAATACAGATATGGCAAATAGCACCTGGTATTTTTGTCGGATGAACACGGACGCTGATGCTGGATAATGCTGGACGTTGTCAAACGAAAAAATAGCAGATGTACGTGTAGACTGATGTGTTGATTTATTGCTCTGTACTCGAAATACGTGCTGATCTTGCCCACGCCACTTTTTTTTCCTTTCTCTCTTTTAACCTCCATGTGAGCAGAGGAATTACTTGGGTCATCCGGCGTCCGATAGTAGACGGAATAAAATATCGAAACTGTACTAGGATTAGTACTAGGATTAGATTAGTTCGCTTTTAAGACGGAATAAAATATCCAAACTGTACTAGGATTAGATTAGTTCGCTTTTAAGACGGAATAAAATATCCAAACTGTACTAGGATTAGTACTAGGATTAGATTAGTTCGCTTTTAAGTTTGAGCGTCATGCTTCATATGCCTCTTGGTGGATTTTACGTAGAGTAGTAGCATCAGTGGGCAGTCTATCCTGAAGTGGTGGTGCGCCATGGCCATACAACTTTTATCTCTGGCATTGATTTCCGTGCAGGTTTAACTACTAGTACTTGTACTAGTACAACATGACGCCTGGTGCTCTGACTTGATGAATTGGAGAAAAACCGCTATGGGACTTGTGTGTCCGTTTGACTCCTTTGGCTTGATTTTACCAGCCGCCCCCCCCCTTTTTTTTATCACATGCGACCTGGTGACCTACGATCTGTTTCTTCAAGCCTAGTCTTCCGTTGTCCTTGTTGATTTTGATTTTTGCACGGACACGGCCGGAGGCTACGCTGCAATTGTAGATCTTGTGATGTACTGAATTATCAGATATACTTGGAGCTTTGCCAGGCGCTGCTTGATTCCAGTGCATGAGTAAATTCCGTGGATTTGTAGCAGCCCTGCATGCACCTTGGAACTTGGTCCTTGCGACCGACCGACCTGACGGCTTGCTGCAGGATGGCCTACGACGGAATGACATAATCTGGAGGATCTAGTTGATCCCTGGGGCTTCCAGTAGCGCGAAGACACAAAGACGGCCACCGTTTGGACAGCGGACTGCCTATATTTTGTACAGATCGCTTGATGTCGTGTACTGGTAGTGCCGCAGAGTTTTATTCCAGTCTCGATCATAGATTAGATCGAAGTAGTCATTGATGAAGATACTTCCGTGGCGGCTCTTCCTCAACCGGCTGACCGCGAACTTCTCGATCCCTGGGAGATCTTCCTCCAAGAACTCAACACCATCGTGCTAAGGCCCCACGGTGGGCACCAACTGTCGTGGTTTTGTCACGACAGATGTCCTCGTGAAAAGGACTTAGCGGTGAGGCTATTGCAACTAGGTGGTAGCTTGAACGGGGTTGGTCGGAATCGAGAGACGCTAGTTTTACCCAGGTTCGGCCCCTCACGGTGGAGGTAAAAGCCTAGATCCTGCTTGATTGCTATTGATGATGATGATCTCGATTACAAGGGTGCTCTTTCACTACCTCTATCTCGAGAGCTACTAGTTTTTTTGTCTCTCCCAACTTGTCCCGCTTGGGGTGCCTTGCCCCTCCTTATATAAGTTGAAGGGGCCGGCTTACATGTAGAGTCCTAGTAGGACTACAACTAGTTTATTTTCTATTACAAGTCGATCCTAGTCTGGGTCTTTTCTTCCGAGTTAAGACAATCCCTCTTGTGCCTTCTCCATGAGCCGGCCCTTCGTGGTTCCTCCATGACCCGGCATTCGGCCGGGTCTCCCTCTGGGCCTTCGGGCCCTTCTTGTCTTCTTGCCATGACCCGGAAAATAAGGTGACCCATGAAGCATGTCTTTGGTATTTGAACATGTGGGAATTTGTTGATGTAATGATTTAATGAACATGTATGTTTAAGGTTCGCATGTATGTTCTACGGTCGAAAAATAAGGAAAAGTGCTACCCTACCGCCAGGGCCCTCGGTGGTAGGGTAGCTAACCCTACCGCAGAAAATTGCTTAATTTTCGTTACAGAACTTTTGCTACCCTACCGCCAGGGCCCTTGGCGGCAGGGTAGCTAACCCTACCGCAGAAAACTGCTTATTTTTTGTCACATAACTTTTGCTACCCTACCGCGAGGGCCCTTGGCAGTAGGGTAGCAAACCCTACCGCAGAAATGTGCTTATTTTTTGTTACAGAAATTTTGCTACCCTACCGCCAGGGCCCTCGGCGGTAGGGTAGCTAACCCTACCGCAGAAAAGTGCTTATTTTTTGTTACAACACTTTTGCCACGTTTGTGAGCTACCCTACCGCCAGGCCCCTCGGCGGTAGGATTGCTGACCCTAACGCCAGGTCCCTTGGTGATAGGTGTGGAAAACAGAGGATTGCTCTGGGTTTTTTCTTTGCCTTCAACCTCATCCACAAGAAATACATAGTTCATGACAAAGATTCACAACAAAGTTCATCATAAACTTGGGTCTACCTCATCACAAAGTTCGCAAATGAAATACATAGTTCATGACAAAGATTCGCAAATGAAATACATGGTTCGCTAATGCAAGACATGTTCTGAAATAGACGCGAAAGTGAAGGCCCTATTGGGTCGTACGAGGCCATTTCCCTTTCTTGTCACGTGCCTCATCTTCTTCTTGAGCATCGCGAGCCCTTGCAAGCTTTCTTGCCCTCTCCTCTTCACGAGCAACCTTCTCTTTGCGTGCCCTCTCCTCCTCCCGCTTCTTCCGCTCCATCTTCTCCTTATGCCGATTGATACGTTTCCAACGTATCTATAATTTTTGATTGTTCCATGCTGTTATATTATCAATCTTGGATGTTTTTATATACATTTACAGCAATTATATATCATTTTTGGAGACTAACCTATTAACCTAGTGCCCAGTGCCAGTTGCTGTTTTCTGCCCTGTTTTTGTTTTACAGAAAATCAATACCAAACGAAGTCCAAATGCCACGAAACTTTTTGGAGATTTTTTTCTAGACAAGATAAACACTAGAAGCTTCGGGAGGAGGCCAAAAGCCCCAGGGGGTGCCCACGAGGCACCAGGGCGCGCCTGGGGGAGGCAGGCGCGCCCTGGTACCTCGTGGGGCCCACAGAGCTCCGTTTGACCTAATTCCACCACTATAAATTCCAGAAAAATCAAAAACCCTCAGGGGAGTCCACGAAATACTTTTTCCGCCGCCGCAAGTTTCTGTTCTCGAGAGATCCCATCCGGAGGCCTTCTCCGGTACTCCGCCGGAGGGGGAATCGATCACGGAGGGGCTCTACATCAACCTTGCTGCCCTTCGGATGATGCGTGAGTAGTTTACCACAGACTTTCGGGTCCGTAGTTAGTAGCTAGATGGCTTCTTCTCTCTTTTTGATCTTCAATACAATGTTCTCCTCGATGTTCTTGGAGTTCTATCCGATGTAATCACTTTTTGCGGTGTGTTTGTTGGTATCCGATGAATTGTGAGTTTATGATCAGATTATCCATGAATATTATTTGAGTCTTCTCTGATCTCTTTTATGCATGATTATTATAGCTTCGTATTTATTCTCCGATCTATTGATTTGGTTTGGCCAACTAGATTGATTTATCTTGCCATGGGAAGAGGTGTTTTGTAATGGGTTCGATCTTGCGATGCTCAATCCCAGTGACAGAAAGGGACATGACACGTATGTATCGTTGCTATTAAGGGTAAAAAGATGGGGTTTATTCATACATGAGTTTATCTTGTCTACATCATGTCATCGTTCTTAAGGCGTTACTCCGTTCTTTATGGACTTAATACACTAGATGCATGCTGGATAGCGGTCGATGTGTGGAGTAATAGTAGTAGATGAAGGCAGGAGTCGGTCTACTTGTCTCGGACATGATGCCTATATACATGATCATTGCCTTGGATATCGTCATGATTATTTGCTTTTCTATCAATTGCCCAATAGTAATTTGTCTACCCACCGTATGCTATTTTCTTGAGAGAAGCCTCTAGTGAAAACTATGGCCCCCGGGTCTATCTAAATCATATTACTAAAACCCTAAAAATATTGCTGCCATTTTATTTTATTTATTTTATTTTGTATTTTTGTTTCAATCTATCTATCTAGCATATACAATTTAATCTTGCAATTGACCGCCGAGGGATTGACAACCCCTCGTTTGCGTTGGGTGCAAGGATTTGTTATTTGTGTGCAGGTACTGCTAACGAGGTGTTGCGTGATTCTCCTACTGGTTCGATAACCTTGGTTTAATAACTGAGGGAAATACTTATCTCTACTGTGCTGCATCATCCCTTCCTCTTCGGGGATAATACCAACGCAAGCTACAAGTAGCAGGAAGAATTTCTGGCGCCGTTGCCGGGGAGACATCATCAACATCTATCAAGTACCTATGCATAAAACTCTCATCTACTTGCATTTATTTTATTTACCTTTGCCTCTTGTTTTTCATCTCCCCTACTTCTAAAAAGTTTTTAGAAAAATTTAAAAAATATTTTCCATTTGCCTTTTTGCTTGTTTGCTATTTTTGCTTGTGTTGCCATGTGCCTTCTATTTGCTTGCATCTTCGCTTGCTAAAAATATATTAATATGGATCCTCATCCACTTGCTAATCTTTTCAAAAGACCCAATTATGATGAACCAATTGCTAGTGAGTTGAGTGCACTTGATTTCCTCTATGAAGTTTTGCTTGAAAATCATGAATCTGAAAATTGTGATGAAGTGCTGAAAGAAGAAATTTATAAAGTGATTCATGATAGCTCCTTCAATGAAAAGCATGATTGCAATAATGTTATTATAAATTCTATTAATGTCAATTGTGCTAAAAATATGCAAAACTACGAGCTTGGGGATGATAATTTTGTTATATCCACTACTTATTGCAATGATCATGATTGGGGTGATAATGCTTCTTATGATCTTGAAAATTTATTTAAGCCTCATGATGAATATGCTATTGATCATAATGTTTGCAATAATATTGAAAGTGGGTTTGGAAGAGTGTCAACTCTAGGTAAAAATAATTCCACATATTTGGAGAGTGTTCAATCTTATGATATTTTTGATAAAAGTGGGTTTAGACAGGTCATGAATTTAGTTGATGTTAATCCCACTATTTTGGAAGACTATTAGAATTTTATGCATGTGGATCATGGAGAGAAAATTTTATATGATAGCTATATTGTTGAATTTGATTATGATCCTACATGTAATTATTATGAGAGAGGAAAATATGGTTGTAGAAATTTTTCATGTTACTAAATTACCTCTCGTTATGTTGAGATTGTCAATGTTTTATTCCTCTCCCTTGCATATGCTAGATATTTCTCGTCTTGATAATTTGTTTGCATATAAAATGCCTATGAATAGGAAGTATGTTAGACTTAAATGTGTTTGTCACATGTATTATGATGCTCTCTTTGTCCTTCAATTCTTATCTTTCATGTGAGCATCATTGAAATCTCAAAGCCTATCTTAATGGCTATAAAGAAAGAGCTTCTTGGGAGGCAACCCAATGAATAAAATAAAATAAATCTGTTATTGTGTGCTTTCGCAATTATACTACTGGTATGATTGTGTTTTTGTGTTCTTAATTAGTGTTTGTGCCAAGTAAAGCCTTTGGGATGATTTGGAAGATAGTATAATTGATGCTGTTTGGAAAATAGAAAGTTTTGCGTCCAGTGCCCGAGTTTTGTTTCTCTACTGGAGCGTCGAAAAAATCTGAAATTTTTACACAGTATTGGTATATGAATTGCCCACGTTGCCCTAATTTTCAGAATTTTTAGAGTTACAGAAGTATGGATTTTAAATAGATTGCTACAGACTGTTCTATTTTTGACAGATTCTGTTTTTGATGCACTACTTGCTTGTTTTGATGAATCTATGGATTGTATTGGGGGGTATAAGCCATGGTGAAGTTAGAGTACAGTAGGTATAATGCAAAAAAAATGAATGGGTTTGCAACAGTACTTAAAGTGGTGATTTATTTTGTTATACTAACGGATCTCATGAAGGTTTTGTTGAGTTTTGTGTGATTGAAGTTTTCAAGTTTTGGGTGAGATCACGATGGATGAAGGAATAAGGAGTAGTAAGAGCCTAAGCTTGGGGATGCCCGAGGCACCCCAAGGTAATATTCTAGGAAGACTCAAGCGTCTAAGCTTGGGGATGCCCCGGAAGGCATCCCCTCTTTCTTCTAACAACCATCGGTAATTTTACTTGGAGCTATATTTTTATTCGTCATATGATATGAGTTTTGCTTGGAGCGTCTTGTATTATATGTGTCTTTGCTTTGTTTGCTTTTTAGTTTGTCACAATCATCCTTGCTGAGCACACCTATCTTGAGAGAGCCACACGTTTATCATCATTTGTTAGAATACTCTATGTGCTTCACTTAAATTTTTTGAGCTAGGCAGTTGCTCTAGTGCTTCACTTAAATCCTTATGAGCACGGTGGTGGCTAAATTTTGAAGAAATAAACTCTCTTGCTTCACTTATATTATTTTGAGAGTTGATTGAAATTTTGAAGAAATGAATTCTCATGCTTCACTTATATTATTTTGAGAATTGATAAGATTAAAATTTTGAAGAAATATTTGCACTTTCATGCTGCACTTAAATCTTTTTGAGAGTTGATGATAGTAACGATAATTTGCACAAGATATGAATTTGGTCCCAAAGTGATGAATATTCAAGAGGGATATAATAAAAACTTTCATATAGATCATTGGATATGATAAGTGTGATTCCTTGCAATAGTTTTGCGATATGGAAATGATAATATGTGAGTCATGTTAGTGAGTAATTGTGATTTAGTAAGAATATTAGTGTTAAGGTTTGTGATTCCCTATGCATGCACATTAAGTCAATAGTTATGCAACGAAATTACATCCTACTTATGGTGCATTATTCGGTGTTAGTTATGTTCAATGCATGTTTATGACCGTTTTTGTTTTTTGGATGGTTGCTTCTCAATCTATTTGCTAGCCTTCATTTGTACTAAGCGGAAATACTGCTTGTGCATCCAAAATCATTAAACCCAAGTTGTGCCAAATGAGTCCACTATATCTACTTATATGCGGTATTTCATTGCCGTTCTAAGTAAATTTGTGTGTGCCAACTCTAATTTTCAAAATAATTTTTCCGTTTTGTGTGCCCGTACCGCTCATGAAGCGGCAGGGGGTGGCCATTATTTTCCATGCTAGGTGTGTTATTCTCACGATGACTGTTTATTCACTTGTCATTGCATGAGAGAGTGGCTGGTAATAGGGATGCCCAGTCCCACAATGAATCAAAAATTAATAACAACAAAATTGCCTGGAAAGTGTTGGTTTGGAGGGCACCCGTGGATATGGCTAGCCATGGATTGTGAAAGAAATGGTGGAAAGGAAATAAACTTTACTTCCTGTTTGGGAACTGCCTATGATGTGTCTAGCATGGAAAATATTGGGAATTCTCGATCGTTTTCGTTGACAAGAAAAGCATGCCTCTCAAAATATTTTTATCTCTCTAATTTAAGCTTTGAGCTCTGGCACATTTGACAAATCTCTGCTTCCCTCTGCGAAGGGCCTATCTATTTACTTTTATGCAATTTTTATTTTATTTGAGTCTCCATCTTCTCTTACAAAAGCACCAACTAGAGAGCACTATTGTCATACTTGTGCATTGGATGTAGCTAATATTTGAGTGTGTTTCATGAATGGATCAATGATTGAGCATAATGGGCTAGGGATAACTTTCTGTAGCATTGATATTTTGAAAGACATGGTTTCTTTTTAGTATGCTTGAGTATTTATATCTTCATGGCAAATTATAGACTATTGCTTTGAATCATTCAAGTCCAATGTCCATGCTATAAAAGAAAAGAATATGTGATGAATATGATAATCATCATTCCACATCAAAAATTCTGTTTTTATCATTTACCTACTCGTGGACGAGCAGGAATTAAGCTTGGGGATGCTGTTACGTCTCCAACGTATCTATAATTTTTTATTGTTCCATGATGTTATATTATCAATCTTGGATGTTTTTATATACATTTATAGCAATTATATATCATTTTTGGAGACTAACCTATTAACCTAGTGCCTAGTGCCAGTTCTTGTTTTCTGCCCTGTTTTTGTTTTACAGAAAATCAATACCAAACGAAGTCCAAATGCCACGAAACTTTTTGGAGATTTTTTTCTGAACAAGATAGACACTAGAAACTTCGGGAGGAGGCCAGAAGTCCCAAGGGGTGCCCACGAGGCACCAGGGCGCGCCTGGGGGAGGCAGGCGCGCCCTGGTACCTTGTGGGGCCCATAGAGCTCTGTTTGACCTAATTCCACAACTATAAATTTCAGAAAAATCAGAAACCCTCAGGGGAGTCCACGAAATACTTTTTCCGCTGCCGCAAGTTTCTGTTCTTGAGAGATCCCATCCGGAGACCTTCTCCGGTACTCCGCCGGAGGGGGAATCGATCACGGAGGGGCTCTACATCAACCTTGCTGCCCTTTGGATGATGCGTGAGTAGTTTACCACAGACCTTCGGGTCCATAGTTATTAGCTAGATGGCTTCTTCTCTCTTTTTGATCTTCAATACAATGTTCTCCTCGATGTTCTTGGAGCTCTATCCGATGTAATCACTTTTTACGGTGTGTTTGTTGGGATCCGATGAATTGTGAGTTTATGATCAGATTATCCATGAATATTATTTGAGTCTTCTCTGATCTCTTTTATGCATGATTATTATAGCTTCGTATTTATTCTCCGATCTATTGATTTGGTTTGGCAAACTAGATTGATTTATCTTGCCATGGGAAGAGGTGCTTTGTAATGGGTTCGATCTTGCGGTGCTCAATCCCAGTGACAGAAAGGGACATGACACGTATGTATCATTGCTATTAAGGGTAAAAAGATGGGGTTTATTCATACGTGAGTTTATCTTATCTACATCATGTCATCGTTCTTAAGGCGTTACTCCGTTCTTTATGGACTTAATACACTAGATGCATGCTGGATAGCGGTCGATGTGTGGAGTAATAGTAGTAGATGCAGGCATGAGTCGGTCTACTTGTCTCCGACGTGATGCCTATATACATGATCATTGCCTTGGATATCGTCATGATTATTTTCTTTTCTATCAATTTCCTAACAGTAATTTGTCTACCCACCACATGCTATTTTCTTGAGAGAAGCCTCTAGTGAAAACTATGGCCCCCGGGTCTATCTAAATCATATTACTAAAACCCTAAAAATATTGCTGCCATTTTCTTTTATTTATTTTATTTTGTATTTTTTTCAATTTATCTATCTATCATATACAATTTAATCTTGCAATTGACCGCCGAGGGATTGACAACCCCCCGTTTGCATTGGGTGCAAGGATTTGTTGTTTGTGTGCAGGTACTGCTAACGAGGTGTTGCGTGATTCTCCTACTGGTTCGATAACCTTGGTTTCATAACTGAGGGAAATACTTATCTCTACTGTGCTGCATCATCCCTTCCTCTTCGGGGATAATACCAACGCAAGCTACAAGTAGCACCGATCTTCTTCATCCTCGGCTCTTTGCAATGCTTCTTCAAACAGCCGCTGCCTCCTAAGACAATCTCGATATTGGTCCTTTTGAACATCTTCTGGCACATCTTGATCTATCCAGGTGAAGTACTTGCAAAGAGGAGGTGGTGACTACATAGGAAAAACATGTTTGTTGTTAGTAAAAAATGAGTTGGAGTTCAAACAAAATGAGTTGGAGTTCAAACAAATGAGTTGTAACACATACCGGTGGTAAGTCGTATGCGTTAGTTGGAAGCGCACGGTCATGTGCATAATTTGGACACACAAAGAATCTTCTCCCTTCCGTCCATGACTTCTTTCGGTCCGTGGACACCTTCACCTTGCAAACATCTCCACACCAACATGTTGGGGTTTTCACATTTTTCTCCTTCACCTTGTCCAAGGTTGCGTTCCCCCACTTGGTAGGCATGTCCTCTCGGTCAGCACAAGGCGGCCTCATCATGGAACCGGATGAAGCCATGCCTACAAAAAGAAATAGTTAGTTGCTAGTAAAACATATGAACAAATGAAAATGTATGGAGGCGGCAATAAGCAAAATACCATTCAACCATCCAGATTTAGCAAAACGTCAATAGGCCTTCCTCTATCAATTCTCCGCGTCCTATTAGCACCGGAACCACGACCACCTCGGCGGCTGGCTCCTCTAAGACTCGTCCGTCCTCCACGCACACCACTAGTGCCACCTCTAAGACTCGTCCGTCCTCCACGCCCACCACTAGTGCCTCCTCTAAGACTCGTCCGTCCTCCACGCCCACCACTCCTACCTCCTCGTGCGGCAACGGAACCTCCTCGACGCCCACCCATTTGAGTAGTGCTCGCGTTGCCATTGGTCCTTGGCCTTTTCGTGCATCTTCTAACATTTTGTCCTACGTCGTCACATTGTCCACAATTGTTGATGTCCGGTGGCTCCATGAATTGACCGCTACCAAATTGTTTCATTCCAGTGTATCCAGCAAGATCATCCATGTCACTCCTGAACCTCTTCTTTCTTCTTCTTCCCTTGGTAGGCACCATGAGTTCGGGATCGGGAATGATATGAGGGCCATCATACTCAGGCCACTGTGACTGATCGAGGAAAGGACGGAACTGAGGCGCCCATATCAACCTTAATGTTTCCAATGTGAACTGATGCAACCACACAGTAGTACCATAAGATACGTTCAAGTTTCTCGCCCTTGCCGCGGTCGTCAAATGCGAGCAAGGCCAATGGTAGTTATGAGGCCTCTCGCACTGACACCACCGGTTTTTGAGGTGCACCTCGTACGCCACACCACCGTATGTCACACCATCACGTGTCGTGCCACCCGACTCGTCTACTTGATAGATCATTTCTTTTTCATTGAAACTAATTATTTGTTGGTGTGAAGACTTGCGTGCCTGATGCTTCAACCAATCTTGAACCTTGAAAGGATAGTCCATCTTTTCACCTATCAAATCGGCGGTGGTTTGGGAATGCCTTAGGAAATACTCGTTGAGCTTGAATAAAGTATATTTCACTATTGCAGTCACCGGTAATGAAAGGACACCCTTGAGCACATTGTTGAAGCATTCCACCATGTTGCTTGTCATGTCTTCGTATCTCAAACCTCCTTCGTCGTAAGCATGTGCCCACTTATGCTTCTCCGGAAGATGCCTTGTCAAGAATTCTGCCCCCCCCCCTTTGTTCTTCTCCAACGCCTTCAAGAGTTTGTCATAGCGGCTTTTGAATGTGTCGGTGTTGAATGCCACGCAAACATGGGTAAGATCTTTGCAAAACTCTTTGCTCTTGCATGCCCGATAAAAGTTTTCCACGAAGTGCCTCATGCACCAACGGTGTTGGAGCTTTGGTAAGCCTGGAATATCAACATCGATTGCTTTGAGAATCCCATGATGTCGATCTGATATGATGCATACTTCTCTCTTGCCAATCACCCGGGTCCGAGTGGCTCGCCAACGTCGTCATGGTCCCTAAGAAGGACAAGTCTCTCCGAATGTGCATTGATTTTAAGCACATCAATCGGGTCTGCCCCAAGGATCATTTCCCGCTCCCCCGCATAGATCAAATCGTAGATTCCACTGCGGGTTGTGAGCGACTGTCTTTTCTGGATGCATACTCCGGGTATCACCAGATCCAACTGTATGGGCCGAACGAAATAAAAACAACTTTTATCACCCCATTCGGGTGTTTCTGCTATATCACCATGCCATTCGGCCTCAAGAATACCGGTGCCACTTTCATGCGCATGATTCAGAAGTGTTTGCAAAAACAGATCAGTCGGAATATTAAGGCGTACATGGATGATATCGTGGTCAAGTCCAGAAAAGGTTCCGACCTGCTGGTTGACTTAGCTGAAACTTTCGCAAATCTGCGGAAGTACGACATCAAACTGAATCCAGCAAAGTGCACTTTCGGAGTTCCTGTGGGCAAACTACTCGGTTTCCTCGTTTCCGAACGAGGGATAGATGCCAATCCTAAGAAGATCGGGGCGATTGTACGAATGAAACGTCCAGAGTGTCTTCATGATGTACAGAAGCTCACGGGTTGCCTTGCAGCTCTGAGCCGATTCATCTCCCGTCTCGGTGAGAAGGCACTGCCCCTGTACCGATTGATAAAGAAATCTGATTCGTTCGAGTGGACTGCTGAAGCACAAGCAGCATTTGTTGGACTCAAAGCCCTGCTTTCCACTCAGCCGGTGCTTGCCGCTCCGAACAGCAACGAGCCGTTGCTCTTGTACATTGCGGCCACTGGTCAAATTGTCAGCACTGTCCTCACAGTCGAGCGAGAAGAACAGGGCAAAGCTTACAAAGTTCAGCGCCCAGTCTATTACATCTCTGAAGTCCTGACTCCTTCCAAGCAGAGGTATCCTCATTATCAGAAGCTCGTCTATGGCATCTACCTGACTGCGAACAAAGTAGCGCATTACTTCCAGGAGCACACTGTGTCAGTCGTCAGCGACGCCCCACTGTCTGAGATCATGAACAATCGAGTGGCGAAGTGGGCTATCGAGCTCCTACCCCTGGACATCAAGTTCGAGGCGAAGAAGGCGATCAAGTCCCAAGCATTAGCCGATTTACTAGCCGAGTGGACTGAACAGCAGCAACCAACTCAGAGTCACCCGGAACACTGGACCATGTTCTTTGACGGTTCCAAGATGCTGAATGGTTCAGGGGCTGGAGTGGTGTTGATATCTCCGAAGGGCGATCGTCTCATATATGTTCTGCAGATTCACTTTGATTCCTCCAACAACGAAGCCGAGTACGAGGCGCTCCTTTATGGTCTACGTATGGCCATCTCACTCGGCGTCCGGCGCCTGATGGTCTACGGAGACTCGGATCTAGTTGTGAACCAAGTGATGAAGGAGTGGGACATTAGAAGCCCCGCTATGACAGGATACTGCAACGCAGTGAGAAAGTTGGAGAAGAAATTTGAAGGTCTAGAGCAACATCACGTTCCCCGAGCCAAGAATCAGGAGGCAGACGATCTGGCAAAGATCGGATCCACTCGAAAATCCATACCCGGCAATGTGTGCCTCGAGCATTTACGTTCTCCGACGGTAAAAGAAGATCCCTTCACGGAAGAGCCCCCGCAAGCGGTCAGTCCGTCTGATCCGACTGAAGTCGAGGTCCCGGCAGTCATTGATTTGGTCATGGAGGTCCTAGCAATCACACCCGAGTGGACAGTACCTTATATCGCATACCTGCTCAGGCAGGAACTTCCAGAAGATGAAGCTGAGGCCCGCCTGATTGTTCGCAGGTCCAAAGCCTTTGAAGTGGTCGGTGATCAGTTATACAGAAAGAGCGTCACCGGTGTGACTCAGCGCTGCATTTCTCCGGAAGAAGGTCGACTGATCCTGGAGGAGATTCACTCGGGGACTTGTGGACACCACGCATCCTCTCGGACAATCGTGGCTAAAGCTTACCGAGCCGGTTTCTTCTGGCCCCGCGCCAATGAAGCTACGCAAGAGATAGTCCAACACTGTGCCGGGTGCCAGTTCTATGCAAACTTATCCCACAAGCCTGCGTCTACTCTGAAGACAATTCCACTCGTCTGGCCATTTGCAGTCTGGGGACTCGACATGGTGGGACCCCTCCGGATAGGGGCGAGTGGATTCACCCACTTGCTGGTCGCAGTCGATAAATTCACCAAGTGGATTGAGGCCAAACCCATCAAGAAGCTAGATTCTCGTACAGCGATCAAGTTCATGAAGGAGATAGTCTTCAGATACGGCGTGCCCCACAGCATCATCACTGACAATGGTTCCAACTTCGACTTGGAAGAATTCAGGGCGTTCTATGCCGCGCAAGGCACCCGAGTCGACTATGCATCTGTGGCGCATCTGCAGTCGAATGGACAAGCCGAGAGAGCAAACGGACTGATTCTGCAGGGGCTAAAGCCATGACTCATGCGCGATTTGGAGCACGCAGCTAGAGCTTGGGTCAGCGAGTTGCCATCAGTTCTTTGGGGCTTGAGGACGACCCCCAATCGGTCTACCAATCGCACTCCCTTCTTCATGGTGTACGGAGCTGAAGCCATCTTGCCGAGTGACTTGCTCCATACCCCGAGTAGAACTGTACTCGGAAGCTGAAGCGGAGCGAGCACGGCAAGACGGCGTTGATCTCTTGGAGGAGGAAAGGGAGATGGCCCTGATCCGATCGGCCATTTATCAGCAATATCTGAGACGTTTTCACAGCAGGCACGTCCGAAGTCGGACCTTCCAAGAAGGAGATCTGGTGCTCCGAGTGGATCAGCAGCGACCTCACAAGCTCGCTCCCGCGTGGGAAGGCCCTTTTATCATGTCAAAGGTTCTGCACAACGGAGCATACCGCCTGTACAACCTTCAGAAGCAAGCAGACGAGCACCGTGCTTGGAATGCAGATTTGCTGCGGCGATTTTATACTTGATGATGAGATGTAATAAAAGTACTCGAGTGATATTTGGTGAATAAAAAGCATGACTTTTCCAGTTCCACATTGAGTTCACTCGTACGCATTTTCTAGCTTACAACCCCCAGTGGGTGTACGCTTTTCAACTTAGCTGCAAACCAGCTATTGCCTAGGTCAAAAGCTACTCCGAGTGAAGAGCAACCTTCTCACTCGGGGGCTTGGCTGCGGACCAGCTTCCGCCCAAGTTAAAAACTACTCCGAGTGAAGAGCAACCCTCTCACTCGGGGGCTTGGCTACGTACCAGCTTCCGCCCAAGTTAAAAACTACTCCGAGTAAAGAGCAACCCTCTCACTCGGGGGCTTGGCTGCGGACCAGCTTCCGCCCAAGTCTAAAACGCTACTCCAAGTGAAGAGCAACCCTCTCACTCGGCGGCTTGGCTGCAGACCAGCTTCTGCCCAACTTAAAAACTACTCCGAGTAAAGAGCAACCCTCTCACTCGGAGGCTTGGCTGCGGACCCGCTTCCGCCCAAGTTAAAAACTACTCCGAGTGAAGAGCAACCCTCTCACTCGGGGGCTTGGCTGCGGACCAGCTTCCGCCCAAGTCTAAAACGCTACTCCAAGTGAAGAGCAACCCTCTCACTCGAGGGCTTGGCTGCGGACCAGCTTCCGCCCAAGTTAAAAACTACTCCGAGTGAAGAGCAACCCTCTCACTCGGGGGCTTGGCTGCGGACCAGCTTCCGCCCAAGTCTAAAACGCTACTCCAAGTGAAGAGCAACCCTCTCACTCGGGGGCTTGGCTGCGGACCAGCTTCCGCCCAAGTTAAAAACTACTCCGAGTGAAGAGCAACCCTCTCACTCGGGGGCTTGGCTGCGGACCAGCTTCCGCCCAAGTTAAAAACTACTCCTAGTGAAGAGCAACCCTCTCACTCGGGGGCTTGGCTGCGGACCAGCTTCCGCCCAAGTGAAAAACTACTCCGAGTGAAGAGCAACCCTCTCACTCAGGGGCTTGGCTGCGGACCAGCTTCCGCCCAAGTTAAAACGCTACTCCGAGTGAAGAGCAACCCTCTCACTCGGGGGCTTGGCTACGGATCAGCTTTCGCCCAAGTCTAAAAATTACTCCGAGTGAAGAGCAACCCTCTCACTCGGAGGCTTGGCTATGAACCAGCTTTCGCCTAAGTCAAAACCCAGTTCAAAGATACGAAAGACTCGAAGGAAAGCATTCGATTAACTCCAGAAGTTCAAAAGCGAATATGAGTACGTGGGCCCAAAGCCCGAAAGAGTTTAACGATTAACTCCAGAAGTCTCGGCAATACTCTGCAGGCGAGAAAAGAGGAGAGTTGAAGGTCAACATGCATGAAGTTCACTCAGATAAAAGTGCACTCGGATGCTATAAGTTACCTGCAAGCTTGGTGTACATCTCCTCCGTGAATACCTCTATATACTTCTCCAGAGCGTTCTTCTTCTCGATCAGCTGGGCGACCTTCTCGTTCAGAGCCTTCTTCTCTTGCTCGTAGACCTCCGCCTGGGCCTTGAGCTCGCCCTCCCACTCGGTCTGCTGCTTCTTGAGCTCGAGCACCTCCTTCTTCAGCGATGTGTTCTCTGCTTCAAGCTTCCCGAGTGAGGCCAGCTTCTCTTCGGCAGCCTTGGTCTTCTCCTTCGCCACTTTCTGTACCCCCGCCAGCTCGTTGTCCTTACTCTCGAGTGCCTACTTCATAGTTTCTAAAGAAATAGAGGTTCTGAGACGCACTTGGAGTTGATGGTTTTCACTACGCACATCTGTCAAGTGAAGTCACTCGGTTCAAGAAACGGTGAGAGATGGAAGCAAAATGCTCAATAATTGAAGCTTACCTCTCATGGTCCTGAGCTCTGCTTGAGCGCACGCCGTGTTCCTCTTCTCCACCTCCAAGTCCACTCGGAGCTGAGCCGTCTCCTTCTCCAATGCCGCGTACTGGGTCCCAAGCTCGCAAGTTTTCTGAAATGCAAGAGAGATCAGTTCCTGAAGTACCATTCGACAAGGAAGGAACAAGCTTGACCAGTATCAGATCCTAAGTTCTAAGACTTCCGCCGACTGCCCGCAGTCGACGGTAGTCTCGGGGACTACACCCAGTGGGTGCACTCAGCGTGCCCCCACTGGAATGGTATCCGCTCGGAACGGTCCGCCCGATCCGAGTGATGGCCAAACATTAAACAGCAAGACAAAAAAGTTTCGAATGCCCAGAGATCGACGCTCCTGGAAGGAACAAGCTTGACCAGTATCAGATCCTAAGTTCTAAGACTTCCGACGACTGCCCGCAGTCGACGGTAGTCTCGGGGACTACACCCAGTTGGTGTACTCAGCGTGCCCCCACTGGAATGGTGTCCACTCGGAACGATCCGCCCGATCCGAGTGATGGCCGAAAGAAAAAAAACAACAGCCACAACAGAACAAAGTCTAAGTTCTAAGACTTCCGCCGACTGTCCGCAGTCGACGGCAGTCTCGGGGACTACACCCAGTGGGTGCACTCAGCGTGCCCCCACTGGAGCGGTATCCGCTCGGAACGGTCCGCCCGATCCGAGCGACGGCCGAATACAAAAAACACCCGGTGGGTGTATCGGTTATTTTCCGACTGGAATTCCTACTGAAGAAAAACGACTTGGAGATCGACTTACAAGAGCACTTACTCGAACGTTCTCCTGGAGAGCGGAACTGGCATCGTACGCCAGCTTCCCAGTTGCACACACCTCCTTGAGCCGATGGGTCATCAGCTCCGCCTAGATCATCGCCTCCTTGCTGGCCCCAGTTTGGTCCTCCGGCACCTTGTACAGACTGAAGATGTTGACGGGAGGATCCGGAACCGAAGCCAGAGCAACCGACAGAGTCGCAGCAGAACCAGCTCCGGCCTGAGAAGCCTGCCCCAGAGGCACGGTCACTGCAGGTGCAGGAGGAACTTGAGGCGTGTCGCTCGGTGACGTCTTCCGCGTGGTAGCCTGAGGAGCAGTCGGAGCTGCGGTTCCCTTCTCGGCATCCTTCCGCGGCAGCTCTTCATCATCGTCCCCGACGTGGATGACCTCCACAGACACTACGTTTACTAAGCACAATCAGTCGCAGTGCATATTTCAATCGGATGAAGACATTTCAGTCGAATGACAGGCTGAAATAAAGATGAAGTTATTGTTACCTCTTTGGGAAGTGGCCGCGTCCGCTGACTCGGCTTCGGCGCGGTCCCCATCGACCTGCATGGGAGACGTCGTCGAGGTCGCAGCACTGGTCCATGAGGTTCACTCAGTCAGAAGAATCATGAAAGTTGACAAAGACAGAAAAGAAAAGCTGAGAAGGATACTCACGTTGAGGCAACAAGCACAGCGACCTTGATCCGGGGCAGAGCCTTCCGAGGCTTGGGGGAAGCGACCTTGGGCTGCTTGGCGGCCTTCTCAGTCGGCGCAGGCGATGACGTCCGAGTGCGCTTCGGAGCCTTAACACTCGGAACCGTTTCCTTCTCCGGGCCAGCACTCGGATCCTGAGCTCGCTTGGAGCGGTGCTCGGAGAGCAACTCCGGAGACAGAGATGACTCGTCCTCGTCGCTCCCTTCCGAGTCCTCGCTCTCCTCCTCGCTGTCCTCCGCATAGCTGCCCCCGGCGCTGCCATGTTCGCTCTCCGCGCCTCCGACAAGTTGTTCTCCATTCGGCACGGGCGAGAGCATCTTCTGGAACTCTTGCAAGACACAAAGATCAGAGACAGTCGGTTCAGTCAGATTACTCGGTTCACTCGGATAATTTGCACGTCAGCAATTCACTCGAAAACGGATGTCATACCTCTAACGGCAGGTTATTGGCGTCGTAGGACGGGATCCGTCTCGACCCTCGTGGAGTGTCGCGCGCACCAGTGATGCACCTGATCCACTGTTCCACCGTCTTGTCCTCGACATCTTCTGGATGCACTCGGGTCGAGTCGTTGGCTCCAGTATAACGCCACATGGGGTGAGCCAGCTCCTGTAGCGGCTGGCTCCTCCGACTGAGGAAGACCTCCAGAAGGTCCAGGCCAGTCAGTCCACCCTGAATCAGACTAACCATGGCGGTCACCAAGATCCCTACATCCGTCTTCTCCTTTTTATCAACCGTCAGTGAGGGAGGAGTCTGAACTCTCTCAGTCGTGTAAGGAGGGAGGCCAGTCGACGAGCCAGAACACGGCAGGTCGTTGCAGTAGAACCAGGTCGACTGCCAACCTCTCACCGAATCGGGAAAGGACATAGATGGGAATGCACTCTTACCCCTCATCTGGATACCTAAGCCACCGCACATCTGGATCACGTGCGTCCTCTCTCCATCGGGGTCAACCTTCTTAACCGATTGAGATCGACACGTGAAAATGTGTTTGAACAAACCCCAGTGCGGCGGACAACCCAGAAAATTCTCACACAAAGAAATGAATGCGGCAAGATACATTATAGCGTTTGGAGGCAGGTGGTGGAGCTGAGCACCGAAGAAGTTCAAGAATCCGCGGAAAAAGGGATGGGGTGGCATGGAGAAACCTCGCTCCACGTGCGTGGTGAGAAGCACTCGCTCCCCGGGGCGCGGCGCGGGCTCGATCTCCCCTTCCTCCGGCAGCCTCCACGTCCCGTCGCGGATCAGCCCGTCCACGACGAGCCCGTTGACGTCGTCGAGCGTGGTGGTCGGCGGGAGCCAATCGCCCTGGATCCACCCGGGCGGAAGCACGGCTCGCGAGCTCGATGCCTTCCTCCCCTTCGCCGCCTTCTTCGCCTTCTCGAGCTTCGCTGTCTTGTCCTTCGCCATCGTCACCGAAGAAGATTTGCGCGGAGTGGGTTGCGGGAGAAGGGATCGGGCGGACTGAGGAAGTTGGGGAAAAGGGGATCTGTCTCTCTTTCCCTCTCCGCCACGGCCACCCCTTATATCGCCGCCCGCACCGCTCCCCAATCCGCGCCGCTGAACCGCGGGCCCACAGATCTCCTCAAATCGTGCCTCCGAAGATCCAGCGGTACGTGGCGAAAAGTGGCGCGAAAATCGAGGCGTCACGCCCCACTTTCCCCACTCGTTGCGCTGCAACCGTTCGCGCGCGCTCAAATATGGTTTCAAATCCCGCAAAATCCGGAGTCCGGCAACCCGATTGCTCTCACTTTGAAGACGTGCCGTCAACGCTCGGATCCGCTCCGACACCCGACATATGATTACTCTTTTCACTCGGATGGGAACTACTCACTCGGATGGAAGCTACTCACTCGGATGGAAACTACTCATTCGAATGAAGACTACTCATTTCACTCGGTCGTCATATGGTCCAGAATCCGTCAAGGTGCCGCACGAAGACAAGGGCGCCTAACGACCAGTAAGAGTTCTTGAGCGCCTCCGTAGCGCTCAACTCGCCTGGGAATCCGCCTTGACTCGACCCGCCTAACCTTGACCGATTCGGGGGCTAATGACGAGGGCATGTACTAGGGATAGGGCAATAGGCCTGGCCTATAGGCCCTACCCTAGGACACCACACGTCTTATACTGGGCCCCAGAGTCAGATCAACAACCCAGAATTCCGCAGACTAACATTCGCTCGGAGTTCAACGAACCACTCGGAAGCCAAGAGTTCACTCGACAGGCTTGTTTCACTCGGAGCATCCGAAAGTCACTCGATCAGAGAAGACCAGGAGACTCCAGGAGCGCAACGGTCGGGACGCATGTTCGTTTGTATTAATTGTAATCAATGCGTCCGTTACCTGACGCATTTATACCCCTCTTAACCCCTGATAATGGCTGGCGTTCATGGGAGGGCTGGCGAGACTATATAAGCCACCCCCAACTCCATTCCAAGGGTTCGCATCTTTTGTAAACCATACACTCAATCAACAGCTCCAGAGCACCGAGACGTCGGGCTGTTACCTCTACCGCGAGGGGCCTGAACTCGTAAATCCGAGTGTAACACCTGCGCCGTAGCTAGGCTCTACCCTCTCATCCGTACCCCTACACACTGCTGTCAGACTTGCACCCACGACACCGACAGGAATGGATTGGGCCCAAGATACCACAAGATCACGTCACAGATTCGATGGACGGCGATATCGACTTGCTTCGCGAGGCAGAGTATATCGCTGTGCTCCATTTTCTTCTTATCTTTCGTGGGAGACCGACGTAAGCGCGAGTGTCGAGGACAAAGGAATCGAATTTGTTTCTGAACTCCACGCGCACACGCGGCGGCGATACTCATTCTCCGGCAGGTGTCGCTGGACACGCACGATATGCAGGTATCCTTTTCGTCTGCAGGATATGCGTGCATGTGTCAGTCATCCGATACCGCGAAAAAGATCGCTGTTGAGACCAAGATAACGGAGCATCCCCAAATTTTCCACGACGGAGTGCCTGGCCGAGGAAAGGGTGCCCTATCGTCTACTCAGGAAAGGGCCGTCTGGTTGCTGGAGGGGAGGGCGTCTGACGGAATTCGGTATGCATTATTTACTTGACAGTCGGTAACACGGCCCAAAACGAGACACACGTATCTCTATCTACATCGGCGCCGGCCGTGTTACATGGTTGCAATCCTCACTGTTATATCGGCTTAATTTTCTGGGTTGCCATGTGTACGACGGCCTTTCCATGCCGCGCAAAGGTTCCCGATTGTGCTCACTGTTCTTGTTGTGTCGCCAAATCTTCCGTGACAGTGTACACGTCGTGATGAAAGAGACGGTTTGGAGCCCGATCGTCAGCAACACGGGCCAAAACGAGACACGTACGTATATACGTTCAGCCTAGGAAAACGATGGATGCATTTGCACGGTGAATCACCGCAACATCTTGTGGTTCTTCGCCACTCGATCTATCAACCTATTTTGCAGAGCCCGTGCTGCGATGTAGGATCGCTATCATGATAGCTCTGCCTGGCACTGCCGCTATTGCTAGTTGCTTGAGCTAGTTACCAGACCAGAGCACTGCAGTGTAGCTTTAGCTTGGCACTACTGGTAGCTAGCCGCCAAGGGGAACCAGCTAGACGCGTTCCATGATGAGCACCCAAGTATTCAACAACAGTGTCCTGCCTTTGGCCATGGATGCTGGGTTAGGGTTACGTACTACTAACTATCTCCTCTGTCGCTGTAGTAGCAACGATGATCAGGCAAGGCCGGGCGCCCAAGGTCGTCCGGCCCGGCCCGACCAATGACCACTGTAGCGGCAACAGCGCCGTGCAGATTCCCAGCCATCACCCGGAGCCGTCGCGCGTCATCCGTGCCGTCTCGCCGGTCCTCTACGCGCGCACGGCTCTCCTCTTCACCAAGCGCGCAACAGCAGCCAGCTATAGCAACGGAGCAAAAGCGACGGATGGAGCCGAAAGGGAAAAATCTCAAATCCACCTTTATTACTGACCATAAAATCTCAGAGCTTTTAGCTTTTGCTTGACTGATTACGCACTACTCCTCAGTCCTCACTGTTATTTCTACTTAATTTTAAAATCACCACTTGATCTATACTAGTTCGTTCGCATCCAATTAGGACCTAATGCATTGTTAACTGCGTGCGGATCCTGATACTCCATCCCCACTGCATTAGTAGCACGTCATCCATGATCCATGATCACATTTTAATTCGTTCCTGCTTGCGACGTACCGGGACCTGCACATCTGCAGGGCGATTGGGCGACCCACCATTTGTTTTTTAACACGGCGACCCACCATTATTATTAACAGCAAATGTAACTATCTTTTTTTTTTTTTGCGGGGAGCAAATGTAACTATCAGTGTGTGGGTGGATCCGTGGATGGACTCCTCCGGCTCCGTTCACGCACCGCATGGACCGTTGACGCGTACGTCACCGGTTCACCAAGAATTTTCCTCCAGCCCTTTTCTGCGGATTATTTTATCCCTTAATTAGCAACGGAAGAACGTGAGAGCTGAACTGTTTAGTGCACGATGGAATTAATAAGCACGCTTCCGTAGCGATGCAGACGTCGTCGTCCTACTGCACTGCGCCTTTTTGACGGAGATCCTTGCCTCTCAAGGTTTCGATCGTGCATGTGTGTGTCGAGGGCACGCACTTGGACTTCATCACTTGGCTAGCTTTTCCATCACGAGGAAGGCAGAAATGGTCTGCGATGATCGAGCTTGATCTCTTCAACCGTGGAAAAGGGATGTGAGCTTTATGACTGATTTTCTTCTGTGGCGACCGGCCGGAGGTTCAAAGGCAGGCAGCGGTGTATGCTCGAACGAGGAAGGCGCGCTACACGGAACAAAGTCTGGTTCCTCAATAGGAGGCCGCGTCCGTGGTGACCAAGCCGTTAACCGTACATCCGATTCCCCAGCAAACTCTGTAGCGCGCTCATACTAATTCCGGGTCGTACGTGGTTGACGGCTGACCGGCTGCAGCCGCAGAACTGGACTGACCGTCTGCATCCACCGTAGCGAAAACGATGATGATGACGAGGCCCGGGTGTCTTGGGATCAAAACGAATCCCACAACACAATTGGCAAAAGCCAGCGACAGCACTGCACTCCACTCCACTCCAATGCCATTTCAGATCGGTCCATGGATCTGCTAGCTAGCTCCAAAGTCAGTCGGTCAATGCTACGTAGTACGATCGACGGGACGACTAGGCATGGTCGTCCGTCCCGGCCACTGGCCACCGCGCGCGCCCACTGGCCCCGTCGCGCTCTGAGGCGTCGTGGATCCTTCCCAGCTCCCCACACCCCCACGCGCCCACGGCTCTGTACTCTACAGTAGTATACTACTCCCCCTCACCCGCCCACCCAAGCAACCAACGCCTGGCCGGAGCGCACCAAGCCACAGAAAAAACCAAGGTGTCAAATCCATTCCATGATTACTCCACATCTTGCCGCCGTGCGAACGGCGTTTGTTTTTTCAGCATAATCCATCCACCGGTCTTTCATACTCCATGAGTACCACGAGCTTCGTCGCGGCTTCCTTAGCCCCGACGTAAACGCCAACGCCGGGCCTTGCTCTCGCCGCGCCACGCCGGGTCGCGCTCCGGTGCCAGCCGCCTATAAAACCAGTGGCCGGCCACTCCCTATGCCGCCGAGATATACATTACATACCATTTGTCCGTCGCCAGTAGCCACAAAAACCATCGCCAGAGAGAGACAGAGTACACTCCGCACGCCGGCCCTTCCATTTCGCTCCGCCCTCCCGCCTTGTCCCGTTGCTGAGTTCGCCTCGGCTCGCCCGGAGCAGTTCGTGGCCGTTCAAGGATCCTCCCCGGTCAATCGCCGCCATGAAGGTGCGTGGTTACTTGCACCCGATCGATCGAGCTCGGGGGTTAATTTGGTTCCAGTTTTCTGGTTCTTGGTTGCTGATTTTGTTATCTTGTCTGATGGTTGCAGAAGGTTGTGGTGAAGCTGGACGTGCACGACGACAGGCACAAGGCCAAGGCGCTCAAGGCCGTCTCCGCTCTCCACGGTACTCCACTCATCCCTGTTTCCTCTTGCTCTGCTTCGTAGTACGGTAATTATGCGGAATTGAAGGCCACAATCCCCATCCATACTATCTGAATTTGGGTTGCCCCAGGCATCGACCAGCTGGGCGTGGACATGAAGGACCAGAAGATGACCATCGTGGGCACCGTCGACCCCGTCGCCGTCGTCGCCAAGCTGCGCAAGCTCTTCCCCGGCGCGCAGATCGTCTCCGTCGGCCCGGCCAAGGAGGAGAAGAAGGACGACAAGAAGGACGGCGGCGGCGGCGACAAGAAACCCGGTGGAGACAAGAAAGAGGGCGACAAGAAAGACGGCGGCGGTGACAAGAAAGACGGGGACAAGAAGGACGGCGGCGACAAGAAGCAGCAGGAGGCGAAGCCGGCCGTGCCGGTGTACCCGCCGTACGGCTACGCGCACTACGGCTACCCGCCGCCGCAGCCGCCGCGCTACGTCGTCCACAGCGCCGAGGAGGACCCCAACTCGTGCGTCATCTGCTGATCGGCGCCTGACGCGCGCGCCGCCAACCCCGGCCCCTTACATTTCGTCGCTGTCCTGTCCTGCCTGTCCTCCTCTGCTGCCGCCGCCGCTGCCGGCGGTTGGTGGTTGCTGTACTCACCAGCCTACCTGCCGCAACGATCGACGGCGTGCGTTACACTTACGTATACGACCGTGTGATTACCAGTTGCATTGCATCGATAGGTGCTGTTTGGCTTATTTTTGGGAAGATGTCGACCGCCGGGATGCAGTATACATGCATCTGCTGATCAGTTTGTAGAGTGCGTACACGAGACTGAGAAGAACTATAAATAGAACTTTTGATAATATGAATTTCAGAAAATGCTGCCCAACTAGTCTGAAAAGTACTTATGTTTGTTCTCCTGAAGGAAAAAAATAGTGTAAATCAGTACTAACACCATCGAGATTCAGGTCATATGAGTATAATTAAATTCGGCTCAGCTGAATCATGCGTAATCGCACTATGATTGGCATGCTTGTGTGATGACTGTTGTGGCTGAGATTCTCCCTGTTATTACGGTTCGTTGATATTGATGATATTAACTGTGTAGGCCTAATATTGTGCCTTCTTGTAGCTTCGAAAATATAAATCCGTTTTTGGTTTTTCTATTTTTGGGGGGCACTGTCCCCAAAATGTTGTAGTTGTACGTCATACTTGCGTATAGGACAGTTGCTAGTTTTAAAAGGACCCCGATATGTACCTGACGTTCGGTCTGGGGACCTCCCAAACCGAATGAAAGGTTCGGTGTGGAGCGCTGCCCTAAACAAACGGTTTCGTTCGATCGGATCACCTGCAGCCCCGAACCCCTGACGCCAGCCAAATACTTTCTGGGCCTCCTGGCCCAAAAATAATGTCCTTTGTACAAAAATTAAAAACAAAACTGCACAAAACAACTTCCCGTTAAACTAAAAAAAGGCCTTAAAAGGACATCCCTTGTGTCCACGTAAAAAGCCTAAAAAGAGTATTGCCAAAAAAGCAAGAAAAAACCGGCCCTATATATGACTGTTATGCAAGAACAAAGTTGCCATGACAAAAACAAGTGACATGGCAAATTTTAGCAAAAAAAATGATCTATGGGTGAAAACAATTTTTACCTAGTCCAAATGAAAAACAAAGTTGCCATGCTATAAAAGTAGATTTGCCATGTTATAAAAGTGGTTTGGCCATGTTATTGAGCATGTTGTTCATAAATTTGCCATGACAAATTGCCATGTGCTTACTCCATTCATTTTCACAAAAATTGCCATATTATGTAGATCAAAATTCATGAAATTGCCATGGCAAAAATAAAAAGTAAATTTGCCATGGCAAATAAAAAGTAAATTTGCCATATATGTAAAAGTAAGTTTGCCATGGCAAATTTAATAGGTAAATTTGCGATGGCAAAATAAAAGGTAAAATTTCCATTGAAGTAAATCTAAATTTGCCATGGCAATTAGGTTAAATTTGCCATGGAAAATTTGAAAGGTAAATCAATTCATGAAATTGCCATGGCAAAAAAAGAAGTAAATTGCCATGTCCTAGAGAAAACGAAAATCCGTACAAATTTCCATGTGATTAGTCCATTCATTTTCACAAAAATTGCCATATTATGTAGATCAAAATTCATGAAATTTCCATGGCAAAAATAAAAAGTAAATTTGGCATGGCAAATAAAAAGTAAATTTGGCATGGCAAATAAAAAGTAAATTTGCCATGTATGTAAAAGTAAGTTTGCCATGGCAAATTTAAAAGGTAAATTTGTGATGGCAAAATAAAAGGTAAAATTGCCATTGAAGTAAATCTAAATTTGCCATGGAAAATTTGAAAGGTAAATCAATTCATGAAATTGCCATGGCAAAAAAAGAAGTAAATTGCCATGTCATAGAGAAAACGAAAATCCGTACAAATTGCCATGTGATTAGTCCATTCGTTTTCACAAAATTTGCCATATTATGTAGATCAAAATTCATGAAATTACCATGGCAAAATAAGGAGTAAATTTGCCATGGCAAATAAAAAGTAAATTTGCCATTAGTAATAAAAGTAAATTTGCCATGTATGTAAAAGTAAGTTTGCCATGGCAATTAAGCTAAAGTTGCCATGACAATTAAGTAAAATTTGCCATGGCAAATTTAAAAGGTAAATTCACGATGGCAAAATAAGAGGTAAAAATTCCGTTGATGTAAATGTAAATTTGCCATGGCAATTAGGTTAAATTTGCCATGGCAAATTTGAAAGGTAAATTTGAGATGGCAAAAAATAGAAGGTAAAATTGCCATTGCTATAATAAAAGTAAATTTACCATGCTACAAGTTAAGTTTGCCATGTTCTTAAAAGGTAGGAAGATCAAAATTGCCATGGGAAAAAAACGTGAGTAACCATGGGAACATTCTTGCAATAGGTATGGCGAAAGACACTACGAAAACTTGCCATCATGGCAACATATAATTTTAGTTTGCCATGGCAAAAACATCTATATAAATTTTGAGAGAGACATTGTCATGAAAAATGCATCTTAAGTTGATATCGTATTAACACTTTGTCATGGCAAAAACTTAATTGCAAAGATACCCTGGCAAAAAAATGTAAGTAACCATGGAAACCATCTTGGATAGATATGGCGAAGACAGTACGAAAAGTTGCAATCATTTGCCATGGCAAATGTACATATCATGGTAGATTTAAACTCTTTTGACACATCACAGGACAAGTTAATGTGAGAATGTTCATAGCAACACTACTATTCAAACTAACTGAAAATCTAACTACATGTCATAACCTCTATCACTTAGCAAAGACCTACTAGACCAGAACATGAGCATAAAATTGTGGACATAATCCGAATGGCATATTCATAATACTGTGATGGCTAAGAAACATGAGCTAAATAAAAGACAGTGAGATGTTCTTCAGAAGAAATCACTGATGGGCCTGTCAATCTCGATCCCAAACATCCCAACCAGCCCGTCTCCGATCCAGCAGAAACTAAAGCACAGGACAGGGCGGAGCCACTACGACGACCACCAGTCGTCTCTGCACATAAGTGGTGGTGGGAGACGGGATTGACGCTGCTGGTGGTGTGGTAGGCCGGGTCAGCCCGGAGCTCGCCGTCGAGGAACACGTCGGCGCCCTGGAGCGCGCCCTGCGGAGCCCTCGACCCGCAACGGCGCGGGGCCACTGCGGGAGAGCTCAATCTCCTCTAGCTCGCGTCCCCGGTCGACCACCTCCTCCGGCCTCTGCCGTCCAGGCACCTTCCACCGCCACCGACGCATGCGTAGGGTTAATTAGGGATCTCAGAGCTCGATTTGGGGATGGGCGATCTGACCCCGCGCGAGGCTCGCCGCCGGCAGCCAGAAAGACTCCGCCGCCGCCTCTTCCCCTGCTCCTTCCATCGATGCGCCGACCACCAGCACGACGAGCAGCACCCACACCCCCGACCACCACTGCGCCATGGATGCGGCAGAAAAATCCAGGCGGGCCGCCGCCGCCATTCGGCTTGGCCAGACGACCAGCGTCGGTCGCTCTGCTCCATGTCCCGCGGAAAGAAGAGAGAGGGGGTGACGCAATGGAGGGGAAGTGAGAGAGAAGTGGAGAAAATGGGGGGGGCGGCGTGGTGGGGAACTGAGAGAGCAGTGGAGAAGATGGGGTTCGTTGCGGGTGACTGTTAGCACGAACACATTCACTCATCCGACGTGGAGATTGGACATGCTCTAAGATTAGTGCGTAAAGATGGACGGGAAGTAGGTCGTTCAGGATGAGCCTCTAAATTTCAGGACGTTCGGGCGTTATCGATTCCGTTTTAAAATTATGCATATTCGACAGTTGTATTTTTAGGTTTTTACTTTATATTTTTCAACTTTGATATAAAAAAATCACATTAGGTTATGACACTTTGTTAGCCGAACTCGTGAATTCACAAAAAAATAAATTACCATAGAGACCTGAGTTGAACAAATCTGAGTGAATTTGCACTATGTCGCCGCTCAGCTCCTCGCGTACGTCGTCGACTCGCGTTGTGATGATGTTGTCGAGCGTCTCAGTCGTATCATCGAGCATCTTGTGGACAACCAACAACATGTTTTCTCGTTGATCCTTGAAGCGAATATCCATGGAATTGGTGGAGTCCGGCTTGAGAAGCTCGTAGATCTGTCGCGCTTCCTGTCAGTGCTATTGCATGGCTTGCTCCCATCGCCGATCCTTGTACCTGGTCTCGTGGTGGTGCTTGGGGATCTCCAGGACTCCTGAACCGAGAATCGATAGTTCTGAATACCAATTGTAAGGATTTAGCTCTCTACTATCTCAATCATGGAAGAGAACATAGTTTTCGACGGATTGTTCCACCCTACCACCCACACAGCGAGTTCAAATAGCTACAACGATTACAGATCCTGGCCAAAGCCACTTTCCTCCTCACAGGTGGAGATGAGATGAGCTACCTTCCTTTAGTAAGAACAAGAGAGAGAGATGTGGTAGTTAACGGGCCCAGCCTGGGCCAGCTAACCAGTCCGACAACCTTGTCTTGCGTATGGGCCGTGTTGGAGGCCCAACGGTTGATTCCTTCTCTTCTCGCCTTGTTCTTGCTAATGGACATGTAGTCTTGACTGGGGCTGGGGCTGTGTTGCTGACAGAAGGTGACTGCGACGGGTCAGATTGGGGAATTTGGGGGGTTTTCCATTCCTGATTTTAGTTGCGACTCTTGATTTTGCCATTTTGGGTTCTGATGGTATTGTTGTCTGACGGGCGGGTGTAGAAGGTTGTGCTGAAGCTGGTTGATACGTCTCCATCATATGTACTTTTCCAAACACTTTTGCTCTTGTTTTGGACTCTAATTTGCATGATTTGAATGAAACTAACCCGAACTGACGTTGTTTTCAGCAGAACTACCATGATGTTGGTTTTTGTGCAGAAATCAAAGTTCTTGGATTTGGATGAAACTTTTTGGAGAATTTTTATGGAATATATAAAAATTATTGGCGCAAGAATCAACAGAAGGGGGGCCACCCAATGCCCACGAGGCACCAGGGCACGCCAGCCCCCCCAGGCACGCCCTGGTACCTCGTGGGGCCCACGTGGCTCCGCTGACCCTAATCTCAGGCCTATAAATTCACAATTCCAGAGAAAAAAATAAGAGAGGAAGTTTTATTGTGTTTCACGATACGGAGCCGCCGCCACCTCCTGTTCTTCATCGGGAGGCCAGATCTGGAGTCCGTTTGGGGCTCCGGAGAGGGGGATCTTCCGGCATCGTCATCATCAACCATCCTTCATCACCAATTTCATGATGCTCACCGCCGGGAGTGAGTAATTCCTTTGTAGGCTTGCTGGACGGTGATGAGTTGGATGAGATTTATCATGTAATCGAGTTAGTTTTGTTAGGGCTTGATCCCTAGTATCCACTATGTTCTGAGATTGATGTTGCTATGACTTTGCTATGCTTAATGCTTGTCACTAGTGCCCGAGTGCCATGATTTCAGATCTGAACCCTTTATGTTTTCATGAATACATTTGTGTTCTTGATCCGATCTTGCAAGTTATACGCACCTACTATGTGTTATGATCCGCATACCCCAAGGTGACAATAATTGGGATTCTTTCCGGTGATTGCCGTAGTTTGAGGAGTTCATGTATTCACTAAGTGCTAATGCTTTGTTTCGGTTCTCTATTAAAAGGAGGCCTTAATATCCCTTAGTTTCCTTATGGACCCCTCTGCCACGGGAGGGTAGGACAAAAGATGTCATGCAAGTTCTTATCGCAAGCACGTATGACTATATACGGAATACATGCCTACATTACATTGATGAATTGGAGCTAGTTCTGTGTCGCCCTAGGTTATGACTGTTACATGATGAATGTTATCAAACAATATCACCGATCCAATGCCTACGAGTTTTTTCACATATTGTTCTTTGCTAAGTTACTACTGTTGCTACTGCTGTCACAATTGCTACAAAACTACTGCTGCTACCGTTACTGCTACTGTTACTATTATTGCTACTGCTATCAAACTATCATACTACGGTGCTACTGATCACTCTGCTGTAGATATTTAGTCTCCAGGTGTGGTTGAATTGACAACTCAACTGCTAATACTTGCAAATATTCTTTGGCTCCCCTTGTGTCGAATCAATAAATTTGGGTTGAATACTCTACCCTTGAAAACTGTTGCGATCCCCTATACTTGTGGGTTATCAAGTCCTTTTTCTGGCGCCTTCACCGGGGAGCATAGCTTTATTTGCTGAGTCACTTGGGATTTATATCTGTTGATCACTATGAAGAATCTGAAAGACGCTAAGACCAAGATCGTTCCCTCTAAGACGAGGGGAGGTAAGGAACTGCCATCTAGCTCTGCACTTGATTCACCTTCTGTTTTGAGTAAACTTGCAACACCACCACCCGCTATTAATTCTGATATGTCGCAAGTTATTGATGATACCACTTCTACTATGAATGATACTCATGATGATGCTAGTACTATGCTTGATAATGCTGTGCCACTTGGTGAATTTCTTAGTGAACAAATTGCTAAAACTAAAGAAATTGAAAATGCTGAAACTCTTGAAAATTATCATTCACTTATTATGCCTAGCTCTCCTACTAGAGTTGAAACACCTGATGAACATTGCTTTGATAGGGAGACGGCTAGAGCCATTCTTGCTTGTAATGATAGAAATGAAGTTGTAAAATTGCTTGCTGAAATGAAAGAAAAATCTATGAAGGAGAGAATGAAATATGATCCTAAGTTTGCTACCTCTCCCATATTTGTTACTGATAAGGAATATGAATTCTCTGTCGATCCTCAGTTAATTACTTTGGTTGAATCTGATCCTTTTCATGGTTATGAAACTGAAACTGTTGTGGCAGATCTTACTAAATTAAATGATATAGCCACCCTATTTGCTCATGAGGAAAAAAATCGCTATTACTATATTCTTAAGTTGTTTCCTTTCTCATTAAAGGGTGATGCTAAGGAATGGTATAATACTCTTGCTCCTGATTGTGTGCGTAGTCCCCAGGATATGATTTATTACTTCTCTGAAAAATATTTTCCTGCTCATAAGAAACAAGCTGCTCTATAGGAAATATTTAACTTTATGCAAATTAAAGAAGAGAATCTCCCTCAAGCTTGGGGGAGGCTTCTCCAATTACTTAATGCTTTGCCTGATCATTCTCTTAAGAAGAATGAAATACTTGATATCTTCTATAATGGACTAACCGATGCTTCTAGGGACTACCTAGATAGTTGTGCGAGTTGTGTTTTCAGGGAACAGACTATTGAACAAGCTGAGGAATTATTGAATAATATATTGAAGAATGATAATGATTGGACACTTCCTGAACCACCGCCTAAACCCACTCCGAAGAAAAGGGGTATTTTATATCTCAGTCCTGAAGATATGCAAGAAGCAAAGAAATGCCAGAAGGAAAAAGGTATTAAAGCTGAAGATGTTAAGAATTTACCACCTATTGAAGAGATACATGGTCTTGACAAACCGACACAGGTAGTAGAGGTAAATTCTCTTATAAAGTTTGATGAAAGTGATATTCCTTACAACAAACTTCCTAGTCAATGCTTGTATGAATTTGACAATTATATTATTAAGCAAGATCACTTCAATGCAAATGTTATGAAACAATTGAAACAAAATGCCTACATGATTGATCGCTTGAGTGACTTGTTATTTAGAATTGCTAATGATGTTAAAGGTGTGAGTAAACATGCATCTATGGTTCAAACTCAATTAGAACAAGTTGCTAAATCTCAAAGTGAATTGCTCAATGAAATGAATAATAATATGAATGATCATGCTGTTAGAGTAATGACTAGAGGAGGTAGAATGACTCAGGAGCCACTTTATCCTGAAGGTCACCCAAAAAGAATTGAACAAGACTCTCAAAGAATTAATGTTGATGCACCTAGTCCATCTAAAAAAAAGAAAAAGAAAAATGATAGGACTTTGCATACTTCTAGTGAACCTGAGGCGGAAAAACCCTTAGAAGATAGTAATAATGTTTCTATTTCCGATGCTGAAACACAATCTGGTAATGAACATTCACCTGATGATAGTAATAATGATGATGCTCATGTGGATACCCAACCAGATAATGATAAAGAACTTGATAATGATATTGAAATAGAACCTGATGTTGATCTTGATAACCCACCTTCTAAAAATAAACGTTATGATAAAAGAGACTTCGTTGCTAGAAAACATGGTAAAGAAAGAGAACCATGGGTTCAAAAACCCATGCCCTTTCCTCCTAAACCATCAAAGAAAAAGGATGAGGAAGAATTTGAACGCTTTGCTGAAATGCTTATGCCAGTCTTTTTGCGCACTCGTTTGACTGATATTATAAAGATGGCCCCTTATGCTAAATATATGAAACACATTGTCACAAATAAAAGAAAGATACCTGAAGCTGAGATTTCCACCATGCTTGCAAATTATTCTTTTAAGGATGGAGTACCTAAGAAACTAGGAGATCCAGGAATACCAACTATACCATGCTCCATTAAATGAAATTATGTCAAAACTGCTTTGTGTGATTTAGGAGCCGGTGTTAGTGTTATGTCTTTCTCTTTATATAAAAGGCTTTATTTGAATAAACTCACTCCCACTGAAATATCATTGCAAATGGCTGACAAATCAACTGCCATACCTATCAGTGTTTGTGAGGATGTGCCCGTTGTAGTTGCAAATGTTACTATTCTGACAGACTTTGTTATACTTGATATGCCCGAGGACGACAACATGTCGATTATCCTTGGTAGACCCTTCTTGAATACTGCAGGGGCTGTTATTGATTGCAACAAAAGCAAGGTCACTTTTCATATCAATGGTAATGAACATACGGTGCACTTTCCGAAGAAACAATTTCAAGTAAATGGTATTCGTGTTATTGGAAAAACTCTGACGATTACTATTGGAAGTTTTCAAGTCCCTCTTCCTACTGTTAAAAAGAAATATGAAACTCTTATTACTGGGGAGATGCATATCCCCTATAAGGTAACTTAGTGTTATACGAAAATTCTTCGGTTTCATGCAACTCGGAAATGGTTTGTTAATAAGACTTGATCAACCTTATTAATAGATTCTTTTTGAGAGGCATGTGGTCGATGAATTTAGTAAGCACAACCTTCTGTACCCACCTTTTGTTTTCTGTTATTTTTAGTTAAATGCAATAAAATGCCATGATTACCCTATTTTCTGAATTATCCGTGCAATTAAAAAAATGTCCAGAAATGAAAGTGCTCAGAATGCAATAAAATTTTGATATAATATTTAAGAATTTTTGGCACTGGAAACATACCAGGGGGGTGCCCCAGGTGCCCACGAGGCACCAGGGCGCGCCAACCACCCTGGCGCGCCCAGGTGGCTCGTGGGCCCCATAGGGACCCCCTCACTTATTCCTTCAGCCCACTTCGTCTCTTACCTCTAGCAAAAATTCCTGGTAGCTCTCTCTCTCGAGTTCTTGCTCATAAACCTGAAATTTTCGATCTCTTTGCTCGGAGCTCCGTTTCTGAAACTGTTTTGGAGATTGCTTCTTGGTATGTGACTCCTCCATTGCTCCAATTAGTTTTTGTTCTAGTGGATTATATTTTGCATAATTAGCTACTCTTGGTGCTACTGAAAATGAGCTTGCATGTTGAATTCTTTGAGTTCCAAGTAGTTTGAATGCTTGATATAGCCTCTAGACATCCATATGAGTAGTTGCTATCAATCTTGTGAAGTTTTATTGATATCATTTTGTGACCCAAAAATTTCCAGAAATTTGTTCTTAGGAAAATGAATATCTTCCGGAGGAGTTCTTCGAGGAAGAGGTCCACCGAGGCATCATCTAGCGAAGACCCTGCACGTCAATCTTACGTTGAACCAAGGGCAAGTTCGGTGCGAGGTGCCGAAGCAAAATCATGTAGATGGACGTGCAACGAGTTCATGCTAGGTGCAGGCATCAAGGAAGAATTTGACCAATATATTCACAACGCCGAGCTTTCCACCGTCATCGCAGATAAGCCGCCACAGCATTACTAACTCACTCATTCATTCACTCAAAACTTTGAATATCATCCGCGCACTTCTAGAGTTTTATTTCACCTCTATGACAGATCCTATAGAATGTCTCTAGAAGAATTCTGTAATGCATGCAAAATTCCATATTGGGGTTCGTTAGATGAGCCACAAAAATCTGATTATGAGCCGTTTCTTAACAGCCTTTGCAATGGTGAGGATAGGGGAGTTACGCATGCTAGAATAGTTAGCATCCACTTTCCTGCTATTCGGTATTTTGCACTCTTTAATGGTAAATGCATTGTTGGTAAGCAAGACTGCAGTACGCTTTGCGCCCCTGATCTTAGTCATATTCATACGGCTTTGACCGGCAGCAAGTATTATAATCTTGGGGCTATTGTCGCACGTAGGCTGCAGTGTAACGCGGTTATGGTGATTTGTATGGAGGAATTTATGCCTCCCGCGTAGCTGCAAGGTTAGGGGTCTCGCCCAATTCCGATGATCCCCTCTAACCTTACAAATATTTAAATTTCGAAACAATGCGAGAACATAAGTTTTTAAAACGCAATGCACAGGGATATGAATATAACTTAGTTTTTAATAAATCTTAATCTGTGTATGTTGTTTTGCCTGCTCCTGCCCTCTTTGATTTTCAGAACAAACAAAAATATTATCTATTGGAGAGCGAGGTGCACGAGTACAAGGCGGTGGTCGAGGCTGCCCGTCTGGCTGAGGAGGCGGCTCAGAACGCCTCTACGAGCTACCACTTCGATTATTACCCACACCAGGGATGGCGATGACCAAGCTAGGCCAAAAGCCTAAGCTTGGGGGAGTACATATCTTTCACCGACATTACATTCATGATCACACATTTCATTTCAGTTGTCGGTGTTCATACTTTTTCATTGTATAATCCATGTTAGTTTTATTTTCTCGCTTTCTTCTTGTGTGTTTGAAAAACTTTGAGAAAATCCAAAAATATTTCTCGTTTCTTTTCGGTTTTTCTTTCTAGCTTAATTAGTTGTAGAATTAAAAGAAAACCCAAAAAGATTTCCCGTTTCTTCTTTTACTTGTTGGGAGTTCCCCCGTGTAAATAGTTTTCTTTTCTCGTTTTAGTTTTTTCTTCTTTAATTTGCTTTCTTCAGAAAAACTAAAAACTCCAAAAATATTTCAGTGTGTTTCTCTGAAATTCTTTTCTTTTGTTGAGTCATTGTAAGGAGAAGACCACGATGAAAATGTTGAGTGGCTCTCGTATGCATTATTGTTGATCTAACAAAAAGCCCATATTACCTTGTCTTTTGCTTTAAATAAAATGCTTGCAGATTTCAGCTTAGTCCACGGCACACTTGCACTATTTTTATTTTCATATCATTCGGTCATGCAAGTGAAAGGCAATAATGACAATGATTTGATGAAGTGACTGTGGCAAGGAAAAGCGGGTATAAACTCAACTTGTTCTTTGTTTTTGTAAATATGTTTAACTCAGTATCCATGATTCAGCATATTGTGATTAAACATGTTTATGATGACAATTAGAGATTATAGTTGCTCATGCCATGCTTAAGTAGCTAGGAGTGGATAATGATTTATCTTGAGTGTCAATATGCATTAAAAATGATTGTGATGTAGTATGATGATATGGTATCCTCCTCTGAATGTTTCGAGTGGCTTGACTTGGCACATGTTCACGCATGTAGTTGATTCAAAACCAACATAGCCTTCACGATATTTATGTTCATGGTGCTTATATCCTACTCATGCTAGTATTCAATGTTGATTATTCATGATGCATGATTATGACCGTTTTCACTCTCTAGCTGGTCGCTTCTCAACCTATTTGCTAGCCTTCGCCTGTACTAAGCGGGAATACTGCTTGTGCATCAAAACCCCAAAACCAAAGTTATTCCAGATGAGTCCACTATATCTACCTATATGCGGTATTGTTCTGCCGTTCTAAGTAAATTTGCATGTGCCACCTCTAAATATTCAAATGAACATCTATTTTGTGTGCCCGTACCGCTCATGCAGCGACAGGGGGCGGTCAGTATCTTCCATGCTAAGCGGGTTACTCTCATGACGAGTGTTTATTCACTTGTCCTTGCACGAGAGGGGCTGGTAATCGGGATGCCCAGTCCCATTATTAAAATTGCAAAATAATAAAACAAACTCCCTCGGAAAGTTGTTGGTATGGAGGGCACCCGAGGATTCGGCTAGCCATGGCTTGTGATTGTTGGTGGAGGGGGAGTAAACTTTACTTTACCGCTTGGGAACCGCCGCTAATGTGTTTAGCATGGAAGATATTGAAAACTCTCGGTCGTGACGTTGACAGGAAAGGCATACCTCCCAAAATTTTATTTATCTCTGATTTAAGCTTCGAGCTCTGGCACCTCTGCAAATCCATGCTTCCCTCTGCGAAGGGCCTATCTATTTACTTTTATGTTATTTTACTTTTATTGTTGAGTCATCACCTTCTCAAACAAGCACCAGACCTGAGAGCACTATTGTCATTCTCATGCATTGTGAATAGTTAATGTTGTGTGCATCATGACTGGATCTCTTCTACCATGAATTACAATGTTTAGTCGCTGCTTGAACTTTGGAGGTGCTCTGCATTTATGTTTTGCGGTCTCAGAAAGGGCTAGCGAGATACCATGTTGTCATATTATATCATGATTGTTTTGAAAAAGTGTTGGCATTTGAGATATCTTATTATTGCTCGCTAGTTGATTATGCCATTGATATGAGTGAATATAATTTCTAAGAGTTATCATTTGCATGGTTAGTTATAATCTTTGCTGAAAACTTGGGCACTATTTAAGCATATATATAGATGCAAGAACAAAAGAGTTTGTAAAAGTTTTTCTTTATCACTTTCAGTTTGTCAACTGAATTGCTTGAGGACAAGTAATGAGTTAAGCTTGGGGGAGTTGATATGTCTCCATCGTATCTACTTTTTCAAACACTTTTGCTCGTGTTTTGGAGTCTAATTTGCATGATTTGAATGAAACTAACCCGGACTGACGCTGTTTTCAGCAGAACTACCATGTTGTTGTTTTTTCTGCAGAAATCAAAGTTCTTGGATTTGGATGAAACTTCTTGGAGATTTTTTATGGAATATATAAAAATTATTGGCGCAAGAATCAACAGAAGGGGAGCCACCTAGTGCCCACGAGTCACCAGGGCGCGCCACCCCCCCAGGCGCGCCCTGGTACCTCCTGGGGCCCACGTGGCTCCGCTGACCCTAATCTCAGGCATATAAATTCACAATTCCAGAGAAAAAAAATAAGAGAAGAAGTTTTATTGTGTTTCACGATACGGAGCCGCCGCCACCTCCTGTTCTTCATCGGGAGGCCAGATCTGGAGTCTGATACGTCTCCAACGTATCTATAATTTATGAAGTATTCATGCCATGTTTATTATAGTTTTGTATGATTTTGGTGCACTTTTATATGGCTTTTATATGATTTTCATGGACTAACACATTGACCTAGTGCCCACTGCCAATCGCTGTTTTCTGCTTGTTTTTTGTTTTCCAGAAAATCTATATCAAATGAAGTCCAAATGCAGCGAAACTTTTTGATGATTTTTTCTGAAACATAAGAGACACTAGAAGCTTCGGGAAGTGGCCAGAAGACCCACAGGGGCCCCACGAGCCACCAGGGTGAGCCACCCCCCAGGCGCGCCCTTGTGCCTCTTGGGCCCCCTGTGGCCCCTCTTCGCGTGATTCCAACGCCAAAAAATCATATATATTCAGAAACCCCCGAAAGTTAACCTAGATGAGTTTTTACGCCGCCGCAAGCCTCTATACCAAGGAGATCCCATCTGGAGCCCTTTTCCGGCACCCTGTCGGAGGGGGGAATCATCACCGGAGGCCATCTTCATCATCCCGGCGGTCTCCATGACGAGGAGGGAGTAGTTCACCCTCGGGGTTGAGGGTATGTACTAGTAGCTATGTGTTTGATCTCTCTCTCTCATGTTCTTGATATGGCACGATCTTGATGTATCGCGAGCTTTGTTAATATAGTTGGATCATATGGTGTTTCTTCCCTCTCTATCTTTGTTGTGATGAATCGAATCTTTTCCCTTTGAGGTTTCGTTATTGTCGGATTGAATATTTCAGATTTCAGAACACTTGATGTATGTCTTGCATATGATTACCCGTGGTGACAATGGGGTATTTTATTGATTCACTTGATATATGTTTTGGCATTCAACTCGCGGATTCCCACGGTGACATTGGGGTAATCTATGCATTGGGGTTGATGCACGTTTTTGTTGGAAATATGCCCTAGAGGCAATAATAAATTGGTTATTATTATATTTCCTTGTTCATGATAATCGTTTATTATCCATGCTATAATTGTATTGATTGGAAACTCAAATACATATGTGGGTACATAGACAACACTGTGTCCCTAGTAAGCCTCTAGTTAACTAGCTCGTTGATCAAAAGATGGTG
This sequence comes from Elymus sibiricus, assembly GCA_039707655.1. Classification (NCBI taxonomy): domain Eukaryota; kingdom Viridiplantae; phylum Streptophyta; class Magnoliopsida; order Poales; family Poaceae; genus Elymus; species Elymus sibiricus. The sequence continues at coordinate 472,273,125 of CM077666.1, forward strand.
AAGGTTTCCTAGCCATGGACATGAGATGTCATTTGATAACGGGATCACATCATTAGGAGAATGATGTGATGGACAAGACCCAAACTATAAACGTAGCATATGATCGTGTCAGTTTATTGCTATAGTTTTCTGCATGTCAAGTATCTGTTCCTATGACCATGAGATCATGCAACTCACTGACACCGGAGGAATACCTTGTGTGTATCAAACGTCGCAACGTTACTGGGTGACTATAAAGGAGCTCTACAGGTATCTCCGAGGGTGTCTGTTGGGTTGGCATGGATCAAGACTGGGATTTGTTACTCCGTGTGACGGAGAGGTATCTCAGGGCCCACTCGGTAATACAACATCACAATGAGCCTTGCAAGCAATGTGACTAAAGTGTTAGCCACGAGATCTTGTATTACGGAACGAGTAAAGAGACTTGCCGATAACGAGATTGAACTAGGTATAGAGATACCGACGATCGAATCTCGGGCAAGTAACATACCGAAGAACAAAGGGAACAGCATACGGGATTAACTGAATCCTTGACATAGAGGTTCGACCGATATAGATCTTCGTAGAATATGTAGGAACCAATATGGGCATCCAGGTCCCGCTATTGGTTATTGACCATAGAGGTGTCTCGGTCATGTCTACATAGTTCTCGAACCCGCAGGGTCTACACACTTAACGTTTGGTGACGATTAGTATAGTTGAGTTATTGTGTTGGTGACCGAAGGTTGTTCGGAGTCCCGGATAAAATCCCGGACATGACGAGGATCTCCGGAAGAGTCCGGAGGTAAAGATTGATATATGTGATAATAGTGTTTTGATCTCCGGAAGGGTTCCGGAATTCACCGGAAGGGGTTCCGGATGTTTACCGAAGTGTTCGGGTGCAGCAACACTTTATATGGACCAAAGGGGTAAAGCCCACGAGGTAATGGAAAGTGCAAAAGGAAGTTTTGCTGCTGCCTTAAACGGTACTACCGCTGGTAAGGCAGTACTACCGCGTAAGCGGTACTACCGCTTGTGTGAAGCGGTACTACCGCTCAAGCGGTACTACCGCTCATGAGCGGTACTACCGCTTGTACGCGGTACTGCTGGAATCCGAGTGGGACTCTTTCCGTGCGGACCAAACCGACCTTGTGCGGGCAAAACCGACCTTGTGGAGGCTTTCTCTCCAAGTTTAGACCCCAGGGCTCAACATATAAATAGAGGGGCAGGGCTAGCACACAGGATATATCAAGATTTCCCAAGCCATGTGCCGGCAACCCTAACCCTCTAGTTCCTCCCGTCACAATCTCCGTAGTGCTTGGCGAAGCCCTGCAGAGATTGTTCCTCACCACCATCACCATGCCGTCGTGCTGCCGGAACTCATCCACTACTTCACCATCGCTCGCTGGATCGAGGAGGTGAAGGCGTCATCAAGCCGTACGTGTGTTGAACGCGGAGGTGCCGTCCGTTCGGCGCTAGATCGGAAGGACCGTGATCATGATTGGATCGCGAGACGGATCGTGATGAGATCGCGGGACGCTCGGCGATTTGGATCGCGAAGACGTTCGACTACATCAACCGCGTTTCTTAACGCTTCCGCTTAGCGATCTACAAGGGTATGTAGATTCACTCTCCCTCTCGTAGATGCTCATCACCATGGATAGATCTTGCGTGTGCGTAGGAAATTTTTTGTTTCCCATGCGACGTTCCCCAACAGTGGCATCAAGAGCTAGGTCTATGCGTAGATGAGATCTCGAGTAGAACACAAAAGGGTTTTGTGGGCGTTGATATTCAGATTGCTTCCTCCCTTGGTCTTTTCTTGTTTCGGCGGTATTGTGGGATGAAGCGGCTCGGACCAACATTACTCGTACGCTTACGAGAGACCGGTTCCTTCAACTGACATGTAACTTCGTTGCATAAAGATGGCTAGCGGGTGTCTGTTTCTCCCACTTTAGTCGGATCGGATTTGACAAAGGCGGTCCTTGAGAAGGTTGAAAAGCAATTTTTATATCACCGTTGTGGTTTTTGCGTAGGTAAGAATCGTTCTTGCTAGATACCCATAGCAGCCACGTAAAACTTGCAACAACAATTAGAGGACGTCTAACTTGTTTTTGCAGGGTATGTTGTGATGTGATATGGCCAATTACATGATGAGATATATGTGATGTATGAGATGATCATGTATTGTATAGAATATCATGACTTGCATGTCAATGAGTACGGCAACTGGCAGGAGCCATAGAGTTTTCTTTAATTATTTTCGCCGTTTTTGCTTTACTTTATCGCTATGAGTTAGCAATAGTCGTGGAAGCAACAGTCGGCGCGACAACCTCATGGCGACACGTTGATGGAGATCAAGATGATGGAGATCACGGTGTCATGCCGGTGACGATGGAGATCATGTCGGTGCTTTGGAGATGGAGATCAAAAGCACAAGTTCATGGCCATATCATGTCACTTATGATTTGCATGTGATGTTAATCCTTTTATGCATCTTATTTTGCTTAGGACGACGGTAGCATTATAAGGTGATCCCTCACTTAAATTTCAAGATAAAATTGTGTTCTCCCCGAGTGTGCACCGTTGCGAAATTTCGTCGTTTCGAGACACCACGTGATGATCGGGTGTGATAGACTCTACGTTCACATACAACGGGTGCAAGCCAGTGTTGCACATGCGGAACACTCGGGTTAAACTTGACGAGCCTAGCATGTACAGACATGGCCTCGGAACAAAAGAGACCGAAAGGTCGAACATGAGTCATATAGTAGATATGATCAACATGAAGATGTTCACCATTGAAACCACCTCAACTCACGTGATGATCGGACTTGAGTTGGTAGATTTGGATCATGTGACACTCGAATGACTGGATGCATGTCAATTTGAGTGGGAGTTTTAAGTAATATGATTAACTAAACTCATTATCATGAACATAGTCAAAGTGTCTTTGCAAATTATGTTGTAGATTACTAGATCGCGCTGTAGCTCCCTTGAATTTTTATATGTTCCTAGAGAAATATATTTGAAAGATGATGGTAGCAATAATGTGGACTGGGTCCATGATCTGAGGATTGTCCTCAATGCTGCACAGAAGGCTTATGTCCTTAATGCACCGCTCGGTGTGCCACCCCCTCTAGCGTCGTCTGTAGATGTTGTGACCTCTGAAAGGCACGTTCCGATGACTACTTAATAGTTCAGTGCGTCATGCATTACGGCTTAGAATTGAGGCTCGAAAACGTTTTGAATGTCACGGAACATATGAGATGTTCTAAGAGCTGAAATTGGGATCTCAGACTCGTGCCCGTGTTGAGAGGTATGAGACCTCCAACAAGATTCTTTGCCTGCAAGATGATGGAGAATAGCTCAATCGTTGAGCATGTGCTCAGATTGTCTGGGTGCTACAATCGCTTGAATCGAGTGGGAGTTGATCTTCCAGATAAGATAGTGATTAATATAGTTCTCCAAGTCACTGTCACTAAGCTACTAGAGCTTCGTGATGAACTATAAAAGGCCAGAGATGGAAATAATGATCCCTGAGCTGTTCGCAATGTTTGACACTGCGAAGGTAGAAATCAAAAAGGAGCATCAAATGTTGATGGTTAGTGAAACCACTAGTTTCGAGAAGGGCAAGGGTAAGGAGGAAAACTTCATGGATGGCAAGTCAGTTGCTGCTCCAGTGAAGAAACCCAAGGTTGAACCCAAACCCGAGACTAAGTGCTTCTATTATGAGGAGAACGGTCGCTGAAGTGGAACAAACCTAGATACTTGGTAGATAAGTAGGTTGGCAACGTCGACAGAAGTATATTTGATATACGTGTTATTGATGTGTACCTTACTAGTACTCCTAGTAGCACCTGGGTATTAGATACCGGTTCGGTTGCTAAATGTTAGTAACTCGAAATAAAAGCTACGGAAGAAACGGAGGCTAGCTAAGGGCGAGGTGACGATGAGTGTTGGAAGTGTTTCCAAGGTTGATGTGATCACCATCGCGCGCTCTCTCTACCTTTGGGATTAGTGATGAACCTAAATAAATGTTATTTGGTGTTTGCGTTAAGCATGAACGTGATTAGATCATGTTTATTGCAAAACGGTTATTCATTTAAGTTAGAGAATAATGGTTATTCTGTTTACATGAATAATACCTTCAATGGTCATGCACCCAATAAGAGTGGTTTATTGAATCTTGATCGTAGTGATACACATGTTCATAATATTGATGCCAAAAGATACAAAGTTAATAATGATAGTACCACATACTTGTGGCACTGCCGCTAAATGTCATATTGGTGTAAAACGCATGAAGAAACTCCATGCTGATGGATCTTTGGACTCATTCGATTTCGAATCGGTTGAGACATGCGGACCATGCCTCATGGGCAAGATGACTAAGATCCCATTTTCCGGTATGATGGAGCGGGCAATTGACTTATTGGAAATGATACATGTTGATGTGTTCGGTCCAATGAATGTTGTAGCGGGCGGTGGATATCGTTATTTTCTTACCTTCACTGATGATTTGAGTAGATATAGGGTATATTTACTTAATGAAACACAAGTCTGAATCGTTTGAAAAGTTCAAGCAAATTCAGAGTGAAGTTTGAGATCATCGTGACAAGAAGATAAAATATCTACGATATGATCGTGGAGGTGAATATCTGAGTTACGAGTTTGGTATACAACTTAAGACAATGTGGAAGTTGTTTCACAACTCACGCCACCTGGAACACCATAGTGTAATGGTGTGTCTGAACGTTGTAGTCATGCTCTATTGGATATGGTGCGAACTATGATGTCTCTTATCGATTTACCACTATCGTTTTAGGGCTATGCATTAGAGACAATCACATTCACTTTAAAAGGGGCACCATAAGTCCGTTGAGATGACACCGTATGAATTTTGGTTTGGCGGAAACCTAAGCTGTCATTTCTTAATGTTTGGGGCTGCGACGCTTATGTGAAAAAGGGTTTTCACCTAATGAGCTCGAACCCAAAGCGGACAAATGCATCTTCATAGAATACCCTAACATAACAGTTGGGTAAACCTTCTATCTCAGATCCAAGCACAAAGTGTTTGTTGCTAAAACGGGTCCTTTCTCGAGAAAGAGTTTCTTTCGAAAGATTGAGTGGGAGGAAGATAGTACTTGATGAGGTTGTTGAACCTTTACTTCAACCTGAGAGTAGCGCAGCGCAGAAAGATGTTTCTGTAGAGCCTACATCAGTTGAAGAGGAAGTTAATGATGATGATCATGAAGCTTTGGATCAAGTTACTATCGAACCTCGTAGGTCAACAAGGATGCGTACTGCTCCTGAGTGGTACGGCAACCCTGTCTTAGAGGTCATGTTGTTGGACAACGCCGAACCTACGAGCTATGGAGAAGCGATGATGGGCCCGGATTCCGAGAAATGGTTAAGACCATGAAATCCGAGATGGGATCCATGTAAGAAAACAAAGTATGGGCTTTGGAAGTATTACCTGAAGGGCGAAAGGCCATTCAGAACAAATGGATCTTTAAAAGGAAGACGGACACGGACGGTAATGTCACCGTCTATAAAGCTCGACTTGTGGCAAAGGGTTTTTCACAAGTTCAGGGAGTTGACTACGATGAGATTTTCTCACCCGTAGCGATGCTAAAGTCTGTTGGAATTATGTTAGCAGTTGCTGCATTTTTCGATTATGAAATCTGGCAGATGGATGTCAAAACATCGTTTCCTTGATGGTATCCGTGAGGAAAGGTTGTATGTGATACAACCGGAAGGTTTTGTCAGTCCTAAGGATGCTAAAATGTATGCAAACTCCAGCGATCCTTCTATGGACTGGAGCAAGCATCTCGGAGTTGGAATATACACTTTGATGAGGTGATCAAGTTTTTGTGTCTCTACAAAGTTTATGAGAAACTTGTATTTACAATAAAGTGAGTGGGAGCACTATAGAATTTCTGATAAGTATATGTGGTTGACATATTGATTGATCGGAAATGATGTAGAATTTCTGGAAAGCATAAAGGGTCGTTTGAAAGGAGTTTTTCAAAGGAAGACCTGGAATGAAGCTACTTAAATATTGGGCATCAAGATCTATAGAGATAGATCAAGACGTCTGATAAAACTTTCAATGAGTACATACCTTGACAAGATTTTGAAAGAGTTCAAAATGGATCAGTCAAAGAAAGAGTTCTTGCCTGATTTGTAAGGTGTGAAGTTGAGTAAGACTCAATGCCCAGTGACTGCAGAAGATAGAGAAAAGATGAGTGTCATCCCCTATGCTTCAGCCATAGGCTCTATCATGTATGCAATGCTGTGCACAAGACCCGATGTCAGCCTTGCCATAAGTATGGTCGGAAGGTTTCAAAGTGATCCAGGAATGGAACACTGGACGGCGGTCAAGAATATCCTGAAGTACCTGAAAAGGACTAAGGACATGTTTCTCGTTTATGGAGGTGATCAAGAGCTCGTCGTAAAAGGTTACGTCGATGCAAGCTTTGACACTGATCCGGATGACTCTAAGTCGCAAACCGGATACGTATTTATTGTTAATGGGGGTGCGGTTAGCTGGTGCAGTTCCAAGCAAAGCGTGGTAGCTGATTCTACATGCGAAGCGGAGTACATCGCTGCCTCGGAGGCGGCGAAGGAAGGTGTCTGGATGAAGGAGTTCATGACAGATCTTGGAGTAGTGCCTAGTGCGCTTAACCCAATGACTCTGTTTTGTGATAATACTGGTGCCATTGCTCTAGCCAAGGAACCAAGATTTCACAAGTGGACCAGACACATAAAGCGACGTTTCAATTCCATCCGCGATTACATCAAGGAGGATGACATAAATATTTGCAAAGTACACACGGATCTGAATGTTGCAGATCCGATGACTAAACCTCTTCCATGGGCTAAACATGAACAACACAAGAACTGCATGGGTGTTCGATTCATTACAATGTAAATCACATAGTGATGTGAACTAGATTATTGACTCTAGTGCAAGTGGGATACTGTTGGAACTATGCCCTAGAGGCAATAATAAATTGGTTATTATTATATTTCCTTGTTCATGATAATCGTTTATTATCCATGCTATAATTGTATTGATTGGAAACTCAAATACATGTGTGGGTACATAGACAACACTGTGTCCCTAGTAAGCCTCTAGTTAACTAGCTCGTTGATCAAAAGATGGTGAAGGTTTCCTAGCCATGGACATGAGATGTCATTTGATAACGGGATCACATCATTAGGAGAATGATGTGATGGACAAGACCCAAACTATAAACGTAGCATATGATCGTGTCAGTTTATTGCTATAATTTTCTGCAAGTCAAGTATTTGTTCCTATGACCATGAGATCATGCAACTCACTGACACCGGAGGAATACCTTGTGTGTATCAAACGTCGCAACGTTACTGGGTGACTATAAAGGTGCTCTACAGGTATCTCCGAGGGTGTCTGTTGGGTTGGCATGGATCAAGACTGGGATTTGTTACTCCGTGTGACGGAGAGGTATCTCAGGGCCCACTCGGTAATACAACATCACAATGAGCCTTGCAAGCAATGTGACTAAAGTGTTAGCCACGAGATCTTGTATTACGGAACGAGTAAAGAGACTTGCCGATAACGAGATTGAACTAGGTATAGAGATACCGACGATCGAATCTCGGGCAAGTAACATACCGAAGAACAAAGGGAACAGCATACGGGATTAACTGAATCCTTGACATAGAGGTTCGACCGATATAGATCTTCGTAGAATATGTAGGAACCAATATGGGCATCCAGGTCCCGCTATTGGTTATTGACCATAGAGGTGTCTCGGTCATGTCTACATAGTTCTCGAACCCGCAGGGTCTACACACTTAACGTTTGGTGACGATTAGTATAGTTGAGTTATTGTGTTGGTGACCGAAGGTTGTTCGGAGTCCCGGATAAAATCCCGGACATGACGAGGATCTCCGGAAGAGTCCGGAGGTAAAGATTGATATATGTGATAATAGTGTTTTGATCTCCGGAAGGGTTCCGGAATTCACCGGAAGGGGTTCCGGATGTTTACCGAAGTGTTCGGGTGCAGCAACACTTTATATGGACCAAAGGGGGTAAAGCCCACGAGGTAATGGAAAGTGCAAAAGGAAGTTTTGCTGCTGCCTTAAGCGGTACTACCGCTGGTAAGGCAGTACTACCGCGTAAGCGGTACCACCGCTTGTGTGAAGCGGTACTACCGCTTGTACGCGGTACTGCTGGAATCCGAGTGGGACTCTTTCCGTGCGGGCCAAACCGACCTTGTGCGGGCAAAACCGACCTTGTGGAGGCTTTCTCTCCAAGTTTAGACCCCAGGGCTCAACATATAAATAGAGGGGCAGGGCAAGCACACGGGATATATCAAGATTTCCCAAGCCGTGTGCCGGCAACCCTAACCCTCTAGTTCCTCCCGTCACAATTTCCGTAGTGCTTGGCGAAGCCCTGCAGAGATTGTTCCTCACCACCATCACCACGCCGTCGTGCTGCCGGAACTCATCCACTACTTCACCATCGCTCGCTGGATCGAGGAGGTGAAGGCGTCATCAAGTCGTACGTGTGTTGAACGCGGAGGTGCCGTCCGTTCGGCGCTAGATCGGAAGGACCGTGATCGTGATTGGATCGCGAGACGGATCGTGATGAGATCGCGGGACGCTCGGCGATTTGGATCGCGAAGACGTTCGACTACATCAACCGCGTTTCTTAACGCTTCCGCTTAGCGATCTACAAGGGTATGTAGATTCACTCTCCCTCTCGTAGATGCTCATCACCATGGATAGATCTTGCGTGTGCGTAGGAAAAATTTTGTTTCCCATGCGACGTTCCCCAACAGTTTTCATTATCTTTTCTCCAATAGAAACTTTGGGGTGCTCCTTGGAGTTCTTTGTGTGGATTGAATACTATGATTATGAAGTTGTTTGACGCATATCGTATAATCAACTCACGGATACTTGTGGTGACATTGGAGTATCTAGGCGACATTAGAGTTGGTTGATGTGTATCATATGGTGTTATTTTAGTACGAACTCTAGGGCTGTTTGTGACACTCATAGGAATAGCTCAATAGATCGATCGGAAAGGATAACTTTGAGGTGGTTTCGTACCCTACAAACAATTTCTATCTTATGTTCTCCGCTAATAGGAGCTTGGGAGTGATTCTTTATCGCACGTTGAGGGATGGTTATATGATCCAATTATGTTAGCATTGTTGAGAGATTGTACTAGTGAAAGTATGAACCCTAGGCCTTGTTTTTAAGCATTGCAATACCATTTGTGCTCCATTTTATCACTTACTACCTTGCTGTTTTAATATTTTCAGATTACAAAAACCTATATCTACTATCCATACTACACTTTTATCACCATCTCTTCGCCGAACTAGTGCACCTATACAATTTACCATTGTATTGGGTGTGTTGGGGACACAAGAGATTTCTTGTATTTGGTTGCAGGGTTGTTTGAGAGATACCATCTTCAACCTATGCCTCCAACGGATTGATAAACCTTAGGTCATCCACTTGCGGGAAAATTGCTACTGTCCTACAAAACTCTGCGCTTGGAGGCTCAACACGAGTCTACAAGAATAAGTTGTGTAGTAGACATCAAGCTCTTTTCTGGCGCCGTTGCTGGGGAGGTGAGTGCTTGAAGGTATATCTTTAGATCTTGCAATTGAATCTTTTAGTTTCTTGTTTATCACTAGTTTGGTTTTATAAAAAGAAAACTACAAAAAAAAATGGAATTGAGGTTGCCTCATATTATTCGTCTTTATAATGTTTTTCTTGAAAATGATGGATCGGAAAATTGTGCTCAATTGATAGAAGAAGAATTCAATAAAATGTTTGGCATAAAATATTTGAATGATGAGCATGATTGCAATGTTGCTAGTATGAATTCTTTGAATATCCATGATGCTAACGATATGCAAAGCCATAAGCTTGGGGATGCTATGTTTGATGAAGATGATATTTTTAGCCCCCCAAGTTTAGATGAGAAAATTTATTATGATGATAGCATGCCTCCTATTTATGATGATTATATTGATAAAAGTGGATTTGGAGAGGTCACAACTTGATTTAATGATGATTCCACTATTTTGGAAGTGGTTTCAATTGATTATGACAACAAAGTTGCTATATATGATGATTATTGTGATGACATGTATGTTATAAATAATAATGATAACTATGAAACTTGTCATCATGATTTTAATTTTCAATTGGATTATGCCAATCAAGTATCTCATGATAGTTATTTTGTCGAGTTTGCTCCCACTACTATTGTTGAGAATAAATTTACTTATGTGGAGAGTAATAAAATTTCTATACTTGTGGATCATGAAAATAATGCTTTATGTGATAGCTATATTGTTGAATTTCTTCATGATGCTACTGAAAATTATTTTGAGAGAGGAATATATGCTTCTACATATTTCAACAACATCAAGTTTCCTCTCTTTATGTTGAAAGTTTTGAAGTCATGCTTGTTTTGCCTTCCTATGCTAGTTGATTCTTGCTCTCATAAACTATTTGCTCACAAAATCCCTATGCATAGGAAGTGGGTTAGGCTTAAATGTGCTAGTCATATGCTTCATGGTGCTCTCTTTGTGTTTCAGTTTTTTACTTTTATGCGAGCATCATTGAAATCATCATGCCTAGCTAAAAGGCATTAAAGAAAAGCGCTTGTTGGGAGACAACCCAATACTTATACCTTCGGTTTTTATGTCTTCACATGATTAAGCTACTGTGGTAATCATGTTTTATATGTTTTCTTTCAATAATGTGCCATGTAAAGCCTTTGGGATAGTGTGGATACTTGTTGATTCGATTCTGTGCAAAAACAGAAACTTTTGCATCCAGTGCTGGAATTTCTATTTTGTACTGGAGTGTGAGAAAATTATGAAATTTTTACAGAGTATTGGGTTATTTATTTTTACGTTGTCCCAATTTTTTAGAATTTTTTGAGGTACAGAAGTATTGATTTTAAATCGCTCACTACACGCTGTTCTGTTTTTGACAGATTCTGTTTTCGGTGCATAGTTTGCTTGTTTTAGTGTTTCCATAGCCTATATTTAGTAATATAAATTATGGAAATGATAGAATACAGTAGGAATTATGTGAGAACAATTATTAATCTTGTCTTGACAGTACCTAAGTGGATGATATATTTTTATCATACTAACCTATCTCACCAAGTTCTGTTAAGTTTTGTGTGATTGAAGTTTTCAAGTTTTGGATGAGATATCGATATGAGGAGAATAAGGAGTGGCAAGACCCTAAGCTTGGGGATGCCCAAGGCACCCCCAATGTAATATTCAAGGAAGACCCAAGCAGCTAAGCTTGGGGATGCCCCGGAAGGCATACCCTCTTTCGTCTTCAACACTATCGGTAATCTCACTTGGAGCTATATTTTTTTCGTCACATAATATGAGTTTTGCTTGGAGCATCATTTTCTTTTGTTGAGATTTGCTTGCTGTTATCAATAATCATGTTTTGTATCTTTTAGTTCAATAAAATGCCAATTGTAGCCTTTACCATGCTCAGTTTGCAAGTTCATGTGTTGCTCTTTGAAAACAGAAAGTTTTCTGTTATGTCCAGAATATTCCTGAATATTTAGAACATGATAAAAATATAAATTTTTTACACAGTAAGCATGCATGAGTTCTCTGTCACGTGGTAATTTTTCAGAATTTTTGGAGTTAGGGAAGTATGAATTCTTATTCACCCTTTACAGACTGTTCTGTTTTGGCATATTGCTGTTATAATTGCATTGTTTGCATATGTTTGCTTGTTTAATGTTTCTATTTGAGGATAGGAGTATTAAATATGCAGAGGCATTTAGTATGCAATGTTTAATTATAATTTTAGTGATTTGTTACTGTGGAGAATGTCAAGGTTTTGAGTTGATTTATACTAACTTATCTCACGATTTCTTGTTGAGTTTTGTGTGGATGAAGTTCTTGAGATTTAGGGAAACCATGATATGAGAGGAATTAAGGAGACACAAGAGTTCAAGCTTGGGGATGCTCGGCATCCCAAGTATTTATTCTAAGAAGTCTCAAGCAACTAAGCTTGGGGATGCCCCGGTTGGCATCCCACCTTTCTTCATCAACATCTATCGGTCAGTTTTGGTTGAGCCTAAGTTTTTGCTTCTTCACATGATATGTGCTATCCTTGGAATGTCATTTTATTTTGTTTTCTTTGCTGTTTGAATAAAATACTTAAGATCTGAAATTTTTAAATGAGATAGAGTCCTCACATAGCTACCTATTTACTTAACTACTCATTTGATCTTCACTTATATCTTTTTGGAGTAGTTTGTCATTTACTCTTGTGCTTCACTTATATCCTATGAGTAAATTGTTGAAATGAATCGAATATCATAAAGTTGAACTTTATATGCTTCATATGCTTGTCCCATGGGGAGTAGTGACTTCACATACAAGAAGTATAAGTGGTAAAATTTATTGAAAGTTAACAAACATAGCATTGGTCACTTGAACAATTCATGAAAGAATTTTGAAGGAAGAGAAATTTCACATATAAATATACCATCTTGGACATCTTCTATGATTGTGAGCCCTCATTAATTATTTTCAAGCTTGATCAAGTAGTTGACGTTGGACAAGGAAGACAACGTAATGAGTTATGTTTGTTTATATTCACATAGAAGTTATATTGTCATGGATCCTCTAACATGTGGTGCTTGCTTAGGATCTTTTGCTAGCCAAAAATTCGTACTAAGTAGAGATACTACTTGTGCATCCAAAAACCCTTAAACCCAGTTTCTTGCCATGAGTGTCCACCATATCTACCTATGGGTTGAATAAGATCCTTCAAGTAAGTTGTCATCGGTGCAAAAAGCAATAAAAATTGCTCCTAAAATATGTATGATCTTTTATTGCATGGGAAAATAAGCGTTGTACGAACTTGTGATGGTAAAGAAATAAAAGCGACGGACTGCATAATAAAGGTTGCTATCACAAGGGGCAATATAACGTGACGTTCCTTTGCATTAAGAGCTTGTGCATCCAACAACAAAAAGTGCATGACAACCTCTGCTTCCCTCTGCGAAGGGCCTATCTTTTACTTTTCTGTATTTACTTTTTGTATTTACTTTTATGCAAAAGTCATTAATGTTCATCCCTATTCAGTTCTATTTCTTCTTTAGTTGGCAAGCATTATGTGGTAGGGAAAGATCCAGGCACATATATCCAGTTGAATATAGGTGATCATGAGTTATTATTGTTGACATTATCCATGAGATAAATAAGTTGGGAGGCGAAACATTAAGCCCCTATCTTCCTATGTGTTTGACTGAAACGGTTTGTTCTAAAAATATGCTTTGAGTGTCAGCAATCATGGAAGACTAAAAGATGGTTGAGTATGTGGAATTTGCTAGATCAAAGCTCTTACATAGACCCTTCCTGAAAATAAGATGAATTGTAATTGTTTGATGACTGAGAACATAGTTTGTTAGTTTTCAAGAAAGTTTATGGCCTATACTTTAAACATGTGAATAGCTTGCTACTTGATCATGAGAAGTTTTATGAGATGAGCTACTGATTATGATATATATTGATGCTAGAAAAGATGATTGAAATTATCATTGATCAAACTTATGCACTATGCTAGCATTCACACTTCATAAATTATTTCTTTTATTATTTACCTACTCGAGGATGAGCAGGAATTAAGCTTGGGGATGCTGATACATCTCCAACGTATCTATAATTTATGAAGTATTCATGCCATGTTTATTATAGTTTTGTACGATTTTGGTGCACTTTTATATGGCTTTTATATGATTTGCATGGACTAACATATTGACCTAGTGCCCAGTGCCAGTCGCTATTTTCTGCTTGTTTTTGGTTTTTCAGAAAATCTATATCAAATGAAGTTCAAATGCAGCGAAACTTTTTGACGATTTTTTCTGGAACATAAGAGACACTAGAAGCTTCGGGAGGTGGCCAGAAGACCCACAGGAGCCCCACGAGCCACCAGGGCGCGCCACCGCCCCCCCTAGGCGCGCCCTAGTGGCTCGTGGGCCCCATATGGCCCCTCTTCGCATGATTCCAACGCCAGAAAATCATATATATTCAGAAACCCCCGAAAGTTAACCTACATGAGTTTTTACGCCGCCGCAAGCCTCCGTACCAAGGAGATCCCATCTGGAGCCCTTTTCTGGCACCCTGCCGGAGGGGGGAATCATCACCGGAGGCCATCTTCATCATCCCGGCGGTCTCCATGACGAGGAGGGAGTAGTTCACCCTCGGGGCTGAGGGTATGTACTAGTAGCTATGTGTTTGATCTCTCTCTCTCTCTCTCTCTCTCTCGTGTTCTTGATATGGCACGATCTTGATGTATCGCGAGCTTTGTTAATATAGTTGGATCATATGGTGTTTCTTCCCTCTCTATCTTTGTTGTGATGAATCGAATCTTTTTCCTTTGAGGTTTCGTTATTGTCGGATTGAATATTTCAGATTTGAGAACACTTGATGTATGTCTTGCATATGAATACCCGTGGTGACAATGGGGTATTATATTGATTCACTTGATATATGTTTTGGCATTCAACTCGCGGAATTCCGCGGTGACATTCGGGTAATCTATGCATAGGGGTTGATGCACGTTTTCATTATCTTTTCTCCGATAGAAACTTTGGGGGTGCTCCTTGGAGTTCTTTGTGTGGATCGAATATTATGATTATGAAGTTGTTTGATGCATATCGTATAATCAACTCACGGATACTTGTGGTGACATTGGTGTATCTGGGTGACATTAGAGTTGGTTGATGTGTATCATATGGTGTTATTTTAGTATGAACTCTAGGGCTGTTTGTGACACTCATAGGAATAGCTCAATAGATCGATCGGAAAGGATAACTTTGAGATGGTTTCGTACCCTACAAACAATTTCTATCTTATGTTCTCCGCCAATAGGAACTTGGGAGTGATTATTTATCGCACGTTGAGGGATGATTATATGATCCAATGATCCAATTATGTTAACATTGTTGAGAGATTGTACTAGTGAAAGTATGAACCCTAGGCCTTGTTTTTAAGCATTGCAATACCGTTTGTGCTCCGTTTTATCAATTGCTACCTTGCTGTTTTTATATTTTCAGATTACAAAAACCTATATCTACTATCCATACTACACTTTTATCACCATCTCTTCGCCGAACTAGTGCACCTATACAATTTACCATTGTATTGGGTGTGTTGGGGACACAAGATATTTCTTGTATTTGGTTGTAGGGTTGTTTGAGAGATACCATCTTCAACCTACGCCTCCCACGGATTGATAAACCTTAGGTCATCCACTCGAGGGAAAATTGCTACTGTCCTACAAAACTCTGCGCTTGGAGGCCCAACACGAGTCTACAAGAATAAGTTGTGTAGTAGACATCAGAATCCGTTTGGGGCTCCGGAGAGGGGGATCTTTCGGCATCGTCATCATCAACCATCCTTCATCACCAGTTTCATGATGCTCACCACCGGGAGTGAGTAATTCCTCGTAGGCTTGCTGGACGGTGATGAGTTGGATGAGATTTATCATGTAATCGAGTTAGTTTTGTTAGGGCTTGATCCCTAGTATCCACTATGTTTTGAGATTGATGTTGCGATGACTTTGCTATGCTTAATGCTTGTCACTAGGGCCCGAGTGCCATGATTTCAGATCTGAACCCTTTATGTTTTCATGAATACATTTATGTTCTTGATCCGATCTTGCAAGTTATACGCACCTGCTATGTGTTACGATCCGCATACCCCAAGGTGACAATAATTGGGATTCTTTTCGCTGATTGCCGTAGTTTGAGGAGTTCATGTATTCACTAAGTGCTAATGCTTTGTTCCGGTTCTCTATTAAAAGGATGCCTTAATATCCCTTAGTTTCCTTATGGGCCCCGCTGCCACGGGAGGGTAGGACAAAAGATGTCATGCAAGTTCTTATCGCAAGCACGTATGACTATATATGGAATACATGCCTACATTACATTGATGAATTGGAGCTAGTTCCATGCCGCCCTAGGTTATGACTGTTACATGATGAATGTTATCCAACAATATCACCGATCCAATGCCTACGAGTTTTTTCACATATTGTTCTTTGCTAAGTTACTACTGTTGCTACTGCTGTCACAATTGCTACAAAACTAGTGCTGCTACCGTTACTGCTACTGTTACTATTATTGCTACTGCTATCAAACTATCATACTACTGTGCTACTGATCACTCTGCTGCAGATATTTAGTCTCCAGGTGTGGTTAAATTGACAACTCAACTGCTAATACTTGCAAATATTCTTTGGCTCCCCTTGTGTCGAATCAATAAATTTGGGTTGAATACTCTACCCTCGAAAACTGTTGCGATCCCCTATACTTGTGGGTTATCACTGGTCATGCAAGATGACAAGCAGAAGCGGAAGGGGCTCAAGGCCAACTCAGGTCACCATGGTAATGCTCTCTCCTTCGTCGTGATCATGGAGAGGAATCATGGCCTGATGGCCAGAAATTTCACCCCAAATGACTAGTTCAGTCTGAACTTGCTCTGACGACATCTCCTCTTTGGCTCATGCACAAGCAGAAGGCGCTCAAGGCCGTCTCAGGTCTCCACGGTAATGCTCTTACTCCCCCTCTTTTGCTTAATTCTGTTTTGTGCTCTGCCTCGTCGTGATCATGGAGACATGGAGATAGTTGTTGCCTGTTGGCCGGAGATTTCACCCCCAAAATCACTGCTTCAGTCTGAACTTGATCTGACGACACCTTCTCTCTCTCTGGCTCAGGCATCGACTTGATGAGCGTAGATACGAAGGACCAGAAGATGATGGTGGTCGGCAGCATGGACCTTATCGACGTCGTCGCCAAGATGCACAAGTTCTTCCCCGGGTTGCACATCATCTCTGTCGGCCCAACAAGCAGGAGAAGAAGGACGACGCCGACGGGGACGGGGACAAGAAAGATGAAGAGAAGGACAAGAAGGAGGAGAGCAAGAAGGTGGTGTGCCCGCCGACACACCACCAACACCCGCACTCATACTACCTCGTCTTTCATTCCATTCCTGACTTGAGATAGGCATGATTTCCCCAATATTATCATAGAAGATAAATGACAAAAATTGTTGCTTGAATGGTGCCAGTCAGATTGGGAAGATTTCTATATCACATTTAACCCTTTTCCTAACCTCTTGAATTTAGGAGTTAAATTTTGTAGCACTAATTTTTTGAACATCTTACTCCCAAATGTTTTAATTGCTTTCTTTGAATCCATGGTGCTGCAACCAGAAATTTTCAGACCTAAATATTGTTGATTTAGGGATGGAGGCACCAATCTCTCTTATGAAATTTTACACAAGGTGTGTCGTAGAAATAGGTCTTGCGAGAGGCATTGCTAAAGTGCTAGGGTAATTGACAATCCATGATTCAAAGAAGAAGAACCAGTCCAACTTCTCCAATAAGGGGAGCCTCTTGCATATTACTCCAAGTGTTGTTTCTTCCATTGAGTAGTATGTCAGCAAGAGTGAGAGAGCAAATTGTGATATAGTTGAAATCCCCTACAACTAGCTAGTCCATGTCATCAAGCATCTGAGTGTCTGGGTGTAAGTCTACCACCATAATTGTGATGTTTCCCTTTCGAGGTGATGAGCTTTTTTTGCTTCCAATACTTATTGCTCAGTCTAACAACAGTTGAAGGAATACCTAAATAATTAAGACTTATACTCCTTGCACACAACATATGGAAGGATAGTTATGTTTTTTTCCTTAGCTTACTAAAAAAAGATGGCTCACGCTTTTGGAAAATTACTTTCAGGCTAGACAAGAGCCCAAATAAACACAATATAAGCTTTAGATTTCTAGCACTCTATATGTCACATGGGAACATGACAACAGTATATTCTTCTAGATAAGGAACAATGCCTTGCAATAAACCTTGTCTTTTTGACCTAATTAGCAAATGCAGAATAGGAGAAAATGAGCCCATTGCCTAAGTCCTTGTTTTCGTTTCACGGAAAGGGCCAACTTGATCGCTTACCATAACTGTCACTTCCCCATGATTTATAGACTACACAACCCAATCTTCTACAAAGCAGGAAGACAACCTTTTCAAGGGAATCTATTAGAAAAGATCAATTTATTGTGCCATGTGTTTATCTTATGCACATCATAGAAAAGATCCAGAACACCATAATTAAATCTAGAAAGACCGAGTCTACCAACTACCATCGAAGAACTCATTGAACAAAGAAAAATAAACCTTCCGCTACAGAATGCCAAAAGTGTTGACCATCTGGCCAGGTGCCTTGTTTGTGTGACGGAAGTTTTCAGGGTATGTCTTCTGTTTAAAAAACAATTTGGGTTTATTCTCCACTGACTATTTTATAATGGCTACGAAATCAACACTCCAGATGCTCCCATTTACTAATTTGCAGCCAGTCTGTCCGCGTGGCAGTCATCAAAACTGATCCTCCGTAGCTTGTGATGGAGTGATTGAAAACAGAAACATAAACACATATTGACTGATCTTTTCCCTCCTTTGAGGTCTCCCTCTTCTACGGTGCAGCTGTAGAATACTGACTGATTGGTACCACACCATGAGAGCTAGATTTTTCGAGGTGCTAGATTTTTTGCGATCTTCTGGGCTCTTCGAGATTGATCAGGCACCGGTGGGGCTACAGGACCGGATGGCCACAACGTTTTCTCGTGCGACGATGGAGATATCTTCGCAGGACGTACGGTTCCGTACTGGCACTCCGCAGCAGTCGTGGTCACGTGCTGAAGTTTTCTACGTTCTTCGGTCCGGCCACTTTGATTCCCAGTCGGAGCAGTACAGGTGCTCTAATGGCGGCCAGGCCGACCCGGAGCCACGGTCGCTGCCGCGTTACCTGGCGACGCACTGGCAGTCTGGCACTCCGGCACCGGAGCGGATCGGCCAAGACCATCAAGTCCCCCGATATGGCCCGACGGACGGACGGACCACGGATGTACGAGTGCGTATAGGTGCGCTCGTGTGGACGCGAGGGCAACTCCAACCCACGACCCAAATTGTCCGGATGTGTTCGTTTGGGGTCAAACGGACAGAACGAACGGCCCAACACGCGGGAGCATATCCATTTTTTATCCGGCCCGTGTCCGTTCTGCTCCATATTTAGACCAAAGTTGATCTGGGTTTGGGGCCAAAGCGGATAGATAAGGGACACAGTGACCTCGTCCTCGTCCGCTAGTGTCCGGCCGGGCCCCATATGTCAACCTCCCTGTGTCCCACCTACCCCGCTTTTCTCTCTCCTCTCTCTCTCGCGCCCCCGGCCCAGCCGACGCCGCCTCCCCCGGCATCCCGGCGACCCAGCAGCAGTAGCAGCATGCCGCAGCAGCAGGAGCGGGAGCGGGCGCGGGCATGCGGGCGCGCGGCGAGCGGCGACAGCTGCAGGCTGGCGCGGCTGCAGCCGCGCGAGCGGCAGGCCGTGAGCGTGGCGGCCGCGCGGCATGGTGGCCACGGGCGCGGGAGCGGGTGCGCCAGGGTGGCCAGCAGGCGAGCGCGGCGAGCAACGCGCGGCGCGTAGGCGAGCGGGCGCGGACGCGGGCATGCGGGCGCGGGCGGCGAGCGCTGCAGTGGCGGACGAGCGCGGCCTGGGCGCGGGTGAGCGCGCGGCCGCCCTCCTTCGTCACCGCGCGCGCTCGAGGACAACAGCATTAGGTTCGCCGAGTGGGAACGCAGCACTCCAGGGCAGCAGTGTCAGGTTCACGGGCGAGGACGAGCGGGCGGGCGAGCGGGCAAGCACGGGCGCGCGGGCGAGCTCGGCGGCTGCTGCTGCACCCCAGCGAGCACTGATGTGGCGCGGCGAGAGCGCGAGCTCGCGGGCGGGCAAGGCGTGGGCGTGGGCGTGCGGCCGAAGTGCAGGCGGACGTTTTGGGATGGTCGGCCGCGTTGGGCGCCTCCAACAAAAGCCGAACACGCATGTCCGTTTTGCCACCCATTGCCACCCGACAAAACGGACGTCCGTTCGGGGTCTAGCGTAGGAGTTGCCGTGAGACCCGGCGGGGTCAGGGTCGTCGCGGCTATCCACCACCCGCCTGGCCGCCACGGGTTTGGCTCCTCTGGCGTGTAGGAGGGAAGGCAGGACAGGGAGAAAATTGCACAAACCATAAACAGTTGGTGTCGATTTTGCATCAAACACCCATTTTACTGGTTTGTTGCACCGGACGTCATATGTTGGTGCCATTCGTTGCAGATAGGTCCAACGAAATGTTTGGAGTGGTTTTCGACGGATGAGTCTCCCTCTTAAATGCACGCAAGGCAAAAAGAACCGGTCACATCAGCAGCATGCTAAAACGAGGACTTCCAATTACTGTTTTAATTGGGCCATTCGAATTTTGACTCATTTCAAAATTTCCAAAAAGTGCAGTAAATCACACATGTATCTAGTACTATTCTGGAAAAAATGCAGCTCATTCCGGATTATGGGAGTTTTAGTTGTTTCATTCAAATTTTGGTTAAAATTTGAATTTTCAAAAAGTTGTGAAAGAATATAGTAAATCATACATGTATCAGACATTGATATGGGAAAAATCTCAACTCATTTGGACTCGAAGTTTGGAAGATATTGACAATTTGGTTTGCTCGTTCAATTTTTTGGTTGAAAATTTTAATACATTGTAAAAAAGCGAAAACATTTCAGCAAATCATGCATGTACTAAATACAAAAAAAAGAAGGCGAAAACATTTCAGCAAATCATGTATGTAATAAAATCATGAAGTATTACCGTGTGGCCTCACGCCCCCCGCGTCGCCCCCGCTCGGGCGACTCGGGCGGGGACGAAACCCTAGCCGCCGGGGGCTCTTCTTTCTTCCCTCCCTCCCTCCGTCGCCGTCGAAGGACGCCGCCAGCCTATAGCCCGGGGGCCAACGGTGGTGGCGGGGGCCTCCCTCTCTCCTGTGCCATGGGGATGGTGCGGAGCCCCGCGACGTGAGGAGGCGCGGCCGATCTGGCCTTGGCGGCGCGGCGGGCGTCCCTGCCTTGACCGGCGGCGGCGCGTCGGCCGGCTCTGCCTCGGGCGGCGATGGCTGCGGGAGCGGCGGACCTTGCGGCGTTGGCTACGTTCGGCGGCGGCGACCGGATCTGCGGCGACGGGCCATCTGACTTCGGATCGGCGGCGGCGGCGGCATGGAGGGCCTGGTGGACGGGTCGGCGCCATGAGTAGTCTGGCCTCCGAACAGATCTGATCTGGCCGGTGCGGCCTGCTAGCAGCGCGGCGGCTCAGATCGGTGGCGACCCGTGCACACGGTGCTTGATGGAGGTTCGTCGAGCGGATCCGGGTGAAAACCTCGTTCTCGGCTTGTTGCCAAGACCGGCGATGGCGGCACTCTTTTGTGTCGTTACCTTCTTGAAGGCATCGCCGTGGAGAAGCTCCAAACCTCTATCCGCTACCTTCGGGGAAAACCCTAGATCAGTAGATCGGATGACGGCGGCGCTCTGGTGTCGTTTCCCCCTTGGGGGCGTCATTCTTGGAGGTGTACACGGGCTCGAGGGACCAGTGGACGGCTTCTTTGGTGGAGCGGTGCTTCATCTTACTTATTGATGGCTGCGGATATCGGCGGCGTGGCGCAGTGGAGATTCGGCGTCCGATGCGCGAAGATGAACTCGCGCAGGAGGAGGACGCTGTCTGGCGTCATGGTGGCGTCGATGCAGAGAGGCCTGGCAAGGTCGGTGCGTTAGTTTCTGCTCTGAAGATGGATTGGTGGAAGATAGCGGCGACGACACATGAGAGTGCGTCACACCGGTTTGTACCCCAAACCCAGTATGTGGCTCGGTTGGGGCCTCCGGCTTTAGATGTTAGGCTTTGATGCGATGTCTGTTTGGTATTAGGCTCGGGCTATCGGCACCCCTTCATCAAGTGGATAGGAGTAGCGACAGTTGTTGCTAAGATGGTGGCTTCAGACTACCTGATGTACTACTTTTTAAGGTCTTTGTGAATAAATAATAAAATGGCTGCATGCATCGCCCAGATGCAGAGGCCGGGAGTAATCCTCCTTTTCTAAAAAAAAATGTATGTAATAAATACTAATCTGGAAAAATTTCAGCTTAATTGGACCAAAGATTTTGAAGATATTAAATTTCTTTGCCACATGTACACTTACGAGCGGGACCCACCTGTCGGAAATCCCATCAATGTATCTAAACGTTGGATTAGACCTACCTCCAACAAATTGCATCAATGTATGGTGTTCTGGGCAACAAACCCGTAAAGTAGATCTTTTGTGCAAAATCCACACTAATAGTTGGTGATTTGTGCAATTTTGTTGGCAGGGCACGTCGTCTCTCAGCCTTGGGAAAAAAAAACGATGAACAGTAGTGCTAGACAATGATCCCCCCGCCTTTCCTTGTGGATCTAGCACAGTAGCACTGCGTCCGCACTGTTCATCCTGGTACGTGGCGGATCAGGCCGCCACACCCACCCGATCAATCAGAGATCAGAAACAATCAGCTGGGCTGCGGTGCGGTTATCCAACGGTTGCGCGCCGATCCGTCCCGGAACGGACGGCTTCCTACCCTGCTGCCTTGACGTCGCTCCCGCGCCTCTTGAAAAACGACGAAGAGAGCAAAGCCTCCCCCAGCTGCCTGTGGACTCTTGCCTGCTCCGGGCGCATGCGCCCATCCCTGCTCCGCGACTACGTGACAAGCACCAGAAGATTCCCAGCATATGGGCGGTTCATGCACCGGGAGCAGGCAAGCTCCGTCCCGCCTGCTTTGGCGCGCCGCGAGGTTGACGTCGTGCCCAGCCCCGGGCTGCCTATATAAACGCGCAGACACTCTCCATTGCCGCCCAGATCACACACTACACTGGGCTTGCTCTGTTGTTGCGCATCGAGTTTCATCGCCCACAGATTCTGTCACGTTGCTGACTGTCGCCGCCGGCGAAGCCCTCCGTTGCCTGGCGCGCCGCCCGTTTGTTTCGTCGCCGGCGCTATGAAGGTGACTGCGGCCGATCGGATTGGCCATTTGGGGCTCCTAATTTTAGTTGCGGCGCTTTATTTTGCTTGGACGGCTTGCTGATTTGGTCTTTGTTGTCTGGCGGCTGCAGAAGGTGGTGATGAAGCTGGACGTGCAGGACGAGAAGCAGAAGCAGAAGGCGCTCAAGGCCGTCTCTGTTCTCTACGGTACTCCCCTGCTTCTTCTTCTTCTTCTTCTTCTTCTCCGATTCCGTTCGTCGCGGTCTCGTATTTGCTCTGCTTCGTCGTAATCGTGGAAGGGATTAGTGGCCATTCACTCACCGGTATCTGAATTTGACACTTCTGAGTTCTGACGACAGCAATCGTGGCTTTCTCAGGTATCGACAACATGGGCGTGGACATGAAGGACCAGAAGATGATGGTGGTCGGCAGCATGGACCCCGTTGACGTCGTCGCCAAGCTGCGCAGGTTCTTCCCCGGGGCGCACATCGTCTCCGTCGGCCCGGCCAAGGAGGAGAAGAAGGACGGCGGTGGCGACAAGAAGGACGGGGACAAGAAAGACGGCGGCGACAAGAAGGGCGGCGCCGGCGGAGACAAGAAACACGTCGTGCCGGTGTACCCGTCGTACTGTTACCCGCCTCCGCCGCCGCCGCGTTACGTCGTACACAGCACCGAGGAGGCCCCCAACTCGTGCGTCATCTGCTGATCAGTTCCAAGGCCCGCGTGCTTTTACATTTGTACTGTATCTCATAGCCTGCCTGCATGCCTGCCGATCGATCGAGACTGCCTGCTCCGCTAGTGGTTGGTGGTTGCTGTACTCATCAGCCTACCCGTTACGATAATCGACGGCGTGCGTTATACTGTATCGACGGCCGTGCAAGGGTTGCACCGGTCATCCAGTAGCTGTTGTATGACTTCCTTTTTGGGGGAGACGCAGTGCACGTGCACTCACAAGAACTGCTTGACAGTAAAGAATAATGTAACTTTTGCCAATATAAGTTTCAGAAGATATGTCCAACTGGTCTGAAAAAGTACCACTCTTGCTCTCTTGTGATGGAACGAACGTCCTTGCTTAGTAAATCAGTGTTTGGAGCCGACTCAAGTTCCCCTCTCGTAGTAGATTTTTGCCCCATTTCATAGATAAAACAAAACACACACTACAGAGAAGGAGCCAGGGACATCACCTGACGAGCGAACATACAAGATACTGAGGTGAGAGCATCTACAGCCGGACTTGGGAGATCCGCCCCCCTAAATGTCCACGGGTGCGCCCATAGATGGCCCGGACGACTCCTTATATTTACTGCCGGGTATCCATAGTCAAACGCAAAGCCTCAAATTCATGAACGTTGATCGTATAGCACAAATTCATCATAATTCAACAGTTTAACGAAGCAACAAAGCAAAATAAATCATAGTTAGGCTTCGTTGGCTATGGTTTGCTTGGGTGGACAGGCCTGGGTTGCCCTCGAAACCCCATGCGACGATAAAGACAAGGACCTTTTCTATGCGGCAATGACAATCACCATTGGTGATGGAATGAAGGCAAGTTTTTGGCACTCCCCTTGGTTGAATGGACTCAAACCTAAAGACATTGCTCCGGGCATCTTCGCCATTTCCAAGCGCACCAACAGTTGGGTCGCTAAGGCGATGGCTAATAAAGCTTGGGTCAGACATATTGTCTTACCAGGCGGACTTTCGGTATCCTAATACAACAATTTTGCCACCTTTGGTCCAAAACCCACGAAATGAACCTCGTTCCGGGCTCTAGCGATAGTATCCGTTGGAAGTTCACGGCGGATGGATGTTACTCGGCCGCCACTGCGTACAGGATGCAGTTCGCAGGTTTGATCAAGTCTGTGTTGCCACAGATGGGTTGGAAGATTTGGGCGCCTCCTAAGATTAAATTCTTCTCCTGGCTCATACTACAAGACAGAATTTGGACGGCTGACAGTCTTCAGTGAAGGGGTTGGCCATATTGTGGCCTTTGCCAGCTTTGCAAACGGGAGCCGGAGTCAATGGACCTTATCATGTTCAAATGCCGCTTCAATATCAGAGTTTGGAACTTTATCTTCGGCTGGTTGGGATGGCAATCTACGACCCCCTCTTGGGCCGACCTTGAGACGGTGAACTAATGGTGATTTCCAGCGAGGACCAGCAAGGTTACTCCAGGGAGGTGGTTAATTCCTTGCAGATGCTCATATGTTGGGAGATTTGGAACGAAAGGAACACTCAGGTCTTCCGTAACAAGGCTACCCTACCTTCGAGGGTGGCGGCATCGTTTAAGGATGAGGCGAAGACGTGGGTACTTGCGGGGGCTAAGTTTTTGGGAAGTATTATACCGGGAGAGTGATCCCTTTGTTCGGACATGTGTGGTCATGTAAACGTTAAGACTATGTTCTTCTCCTTCTTAATTAATGAGATGAGGCAAAGCTTTTGCCTCCGTTTAAAAAAACATGGTTCAACAGTCCGGACATGGCAAAAAAAAATTCAAGTCCGAGCATGACGGATTCAATCGTTGGACCGATCACTGGCAAAGGTTTATTTCTTGTTTTCCATATAGACAAAAGTAGAAGGGGAGCCCCGACACAGTGGTAAAGCTGTTGCCTTGTGACCATGTGGTCACGGGTTCAAGTCTTGGAAACGGCCTCTTGCAGAAATGTAGGGAAAGACTGCGTACAATAGACCCAAAGTGGTCGGACCCTTCCCCGGACCCTGCGCAAGCGGGAGCTACATGCACCGGGCTGCCCTTTTTTTCCATATAGACAAAAGTAAAGCAGCAACACCAACAGAAACAACAACAACATGATCTTTGCTAGTGTAGGCTGGTATCCAATTCTGGCGAAGATCAAATAAGTACATTGGCATTTTTGGATTACCCAAAGCACTCCCCACAACATTCCAAAGGAAACGAGACATCGAACAGGTAAAAAGCAAATGATTAATACTTTCCTGGGCATTACAAAACTCACATTTGTTGGTGCCAGACCAACCTCTTTTACATAAATTGTCTTTGGTAAGGATCCTTCCTTTGATCACGAACCACATGAAAGCTTTAATCTTTAAAGGCATTTTCATTTTCCAAAATAACTTAAAATGGAAATCAACTCTCCAAGCTATAATGTATTGATAAAGAGATTTAACTGAAAATGTGCCAGAACTGGTCAACAACCATTTTTCTTTGCCGCGCTCATCATTTAGAATATCCTGACTACACATATCTAAAAGTTTATTCCACATGTCCAGAGTTTCCCCATACAAACATCTCCTGAACCTGATACAATTGAAATCTTGACTAACAACTTTAGCCACAGTGATGTTCTGACAAAACCTAAGATTGTATAGACCAGAATAAAGCTGAAAAATAGGTTTGTTATGGATCCAGGCATCCTCCCAGAACCTGGTCTTATGCCCATTGCCCACGACCCTCTGACAACAACTATAAAAGATGTCCTTCACACTCATAAGCCCATTCCAAAAATGGGAATTGGCAGACGACGGCTCACACTGAGACAAAGTATTCTTCTTCAAATACTTTGCTCGAACCATATCTTGCCAATCCCCCTCTTCATTCTCCAGCCTCCAAAACCATTTGCATAACAAGCTAATATTCTTAATGTCCAAATTTGTAACTCCTAATCCACCCTGATCCATGGGTTGACACACATCAAGCCAGTTAACTAAATGAAACTTACAGATCTCATCCTTCTCTTGCCAAAGAACTCGAGCCTGGAAGAAATCCAACCTTTTGCCACCCCTTTGGGTAGACCAAAAAAGTAAGAAAATAACTAGGGATACTACTCAAACAGGTTCCAGCGACCGTAAGCCTACCTCCCATAGGAAGTAGCCCACCTTGCCAAGAGGCAGCCCCTTTCTCAATGTTTTCCTCGGCCGGCTTCCAATCAGAATTATGAAGAAAAAAAGTGCAATGGAATACCTAAGTATCTAAAGGGAAAAACACCAATAGCACATGTAAAAATTTGTGCATAATCATGTTGTCTCTCTAAAGCCTCACCAAACAACCGATTTTACTTTTCAAGGAATAACTTTGAGGTTTCTAGCCCCCTCTAAGTCATCTTGAAAACAAAAAATAGTATCGTCTGCATATTGCAAAATAGTTAAACCCCTAGCATAAAGATTAGGCAGTACACCTTTGATAAACCCTTGTTCTTGCGCCCTTTGCACTAGGGTCGCGAGTACATCAACAGTCTAGTTAAACAACAAAGGGGAAAAGGATCCCTTGCCGCAAACCCTTCCTAGTGCCAAAATGCGGATCAATCACATCGTTAATAGTAATAGCAACTTTACCATTACATACCACATATTTTGTCCAATGAATAAAATGACCGGGAAAACCTTTCATTTTAAAACCTCAAACATAAAGTCTCAATTAATTTGACCATACACCTTTTTGAAGTCAACTTTAAAGAAGACGGCTGCACAAGTCACTTCTATGTAAGGAGTGAATAGTTTTACACAAGACACCAAGAAACGCAGGCTCTGTTAGGATGTTTGAACGGTGTCCGTCCCTAGGGTGACGGTTAGGTTTTGTGTCTGGCGATAGCGGGGCGACTTCCCTTGACGTCTTCATCCATGCCGCCACCGCCGCCTGGTTGTTCTCGGCTCCCGATCTGTGATTGGCGAGTTCCCAACACCAATCTTATTCTTCACTACGTGGCTCCCGTGCATCAATCCCCCACCCCATCCACCAAAGGCCTTCGGTGTGTGCTAGGGCGCGCCGTCGTACACCACTGGTAACCCTAGTTTCCGCTTCTGTTTTGCGTCCGAGTTTCAGTTGTCGCTTTCCTGGTAGGCGATGGATCGTGTGGAGGGGTTGATGAAAGGTTTGAAGCTGTCAGATCTGGAGAGTAAGGGGAAGAAGATTTCTGGAGTGATGGGAAGAAGGTGGGAACGGTGGAACCGCAAGCCCTAGGGAAGCTCATGTCGGATAAGCCGGGGTACGCGGTAGGTATGGCGGCGGACCTGGGCAAGGCTTGGTGCCCTCTAAGGGGGCTGGACTGCAAGGATCTGGGGGACAACATCTTCATGTTCACTTTCCATCAGCAGTCGGGCAAGCGTAAGGCACTGGATGAGGGTCCGTGGATGTTTGATAAGTCTCTGCTCGTGAGGGAAGATTTTGATCCTGCAAAAAGCGTGAAGGAGTATGAGTTTAGGAGGGTACCAATTTGGGTTCGTGTTTTTGATCTTCCCCTGGGGATGATGTGCCGTGAGGCGGGGCTGGCTATAGGGGACATTATTGGAGAAGCGCTGGAAGTTGATGCTGGGTTAAATGGCATGGCTGTGGGGAAGTTCCTCACAATCAAGGTTCGCTTGGACATCTCAAGGCCTCTGATGAGAGGTTTCGTTCTGGATGTTAGCATGGAAAATGATACAGAGAAGAGAGTACTAACAGAGGAAGAGAAGAAGGAAAAAGAGGAAGAAAACTGGCAACGTTTTGAGTACGAATTTTTACTGGACTTCTGCTATCGTTGCGGCAAGCTGGATCATGTTGAGAAGGAGTGTGCCATTTGCATGAAAAAAGAGGAAGAGAGACAGTTTGGGACGTGGGTGAGAGCATCTATGCAGAGGGGATCAAGCGACACTAGCAGAGGCAGCTGGAATGATAGCCGCAACCCTTACGGTGGGCGTAGTAGCGGCAGTGGGAGAAGCTTGAGCCTGGTTTTTCAAAGGGGCAAGTGGGCAATGATAAAGAGTATTGGAGGAAATACAAAACCATGCCGTGGCATGAGCTAGTAGAGCAGGAAGAACGTGATGAGGAAGTCACTTGTCCCCTAAAGAGGAATGAGAAATAATTGAAGGTGGGGTCAGGCGGGCAGAATGCCGAAGCTAGGAAACGGATCACATTCAGGGATGCAGTGAGCGAGGGTGAGAAGAAGGGGGACGGGAGTCAGGCTACCTCCAACGCAATTGTTGATAATGATATGGTGGTGAAAAGGTCGGATGGGAAGCATGACACTGAGAACGGGGGCATGCAGAAACAGGGAGGGATGCAGGGGGAAGCGGCCACAAAGGAGCAAGAGATGACTGGAGGGTCCGAGACAACACACGCAGAGGCGAAACAGGATGACCTGACTGAGATTACAAATGGTACAGAAACCGAGGCCATGCATTCCCCCACGTCGATCTCCATGCAACATGGTGCGTCGATCACGTCCCAGAAAATGGCTGACACCATAGAGGGGGAGTTTCCAACCCACGCAGTGCAGACCAAGTTGGTACAGGCACAAGGTGAGAAGTTTGAGCTCGGTGGGAAAGGGCGCATGGGCACTTACAAGAAGGAAAAAGGAAGGAATAGGAGGGGGAATCTGGACAGAAATGTGATGCTATCACGGGGAAGAAGAGAGGTGTTGATGGGGATGAGATGGATTGGGAAGCGGAGCAAAAAAGGCAGAAGAAGGAAGACCAAGCAGTGGAGGATAAGTCCCAGATCACGATCGCGGGACTGGAGGAGCAGCCCTGCGCGTCCAAATGAAAGTCGTGGCATGGAACTGCCGGGGGATGGGGAACGGGCCGGCAGTTCGCGGACTTCTGGATATCCAGAAGAGGGAGGTCCCCGATATTCTCTTCTTGTCGGAAACAAAGCTCAGCGAGAAGAGATTAGATAGATTCAGAATAAAGTTAGGACTCATGCACATGGTGGCGAGAGATTGTGATGGGAAGAGTGGCGGTGTGGCAATGTTCTGGCGTAGGGCAATAGATTTGAGTGTGAGATGGAAATGGAGGATGCATATTGATGCAACAGTGACTGAGGAGGATGGCTTCAAGTGGATACTTACCGGGATCTATGGGGACCCAAAGAACAAATCAGAAACTTGGCAGCTACTTCACACCTTACACCACCAAGAAAAACTCCCTTGGGTCTGCATTGGAGACTTTAATGAGATTATGTTTAGCTATGAGAAACAAGGGGGTGTACCTCGTAGTCAAACTTGTATGCAAAATTTCAGAGATGCACTATCTTTCTGTGATCTTAAAGACCTCAGTTTCGAGGGTGACATTTTTACATGGAGGAATAACAATTATCGTGTTGAGGGCTATATTCGTGAAAGACTTGACAGAGCTGTGGCAAACCCTTCGTGGTGTGCACGTTTCCCTGGCTATAAAGTAACAAATGGTGATCCACAAAAATCTGATCATAGACCAATCATTCTGGACCTTGAAGGGGGAAGGCCCTTCCGGCAGAGTAGGATGCAGGATCCAGTGAAGCGGTTTGAAGCTAGGTGGCTCTTGGAGGAAGATTGTGATGCTCGAGTTACAAATGCCTGGGATGCAGCAAAAAGCAGTGGCGCGGGGACAATCAGTGAGTGTCTAAGGGCGGTGGTGGCCGAGCTAAATGACTGGAGTAGGAACATCCTGGGTGACCTAGCGAGGAGAATCAAGAAGATTAAAGGGGAGCTGGAAAAGTGCAGGAGGGACACCATAAACCAAGAATCATTACGGCGAGAGCAAGTACTTGTTTTTCGGCTGGGTAGATTGGAGGAGCAGCAAGACTTACTATGGCGACAGAGAGCCCATGTGAATTGGCTGACCCAAGGGGACCGGAACACTAAATTTTTCCAAGCCTTCGCCACTGAGGGGAAGAGAAACAACACCATTTCAAGTCTCAGGAGGGAGGATGGGGTCATGGTGGAGGGGGAAGAGGGGTTGAAGACCCTGGTTTCTAATTATTTTACTTCTTTGTTTACCCCAGTGGTAGGTTTAGCGCAAGGAGATTTTGTTAACATCATTACACCCAAGGTTACTGAGCAAATGAACGAGTTCCTTATGGGTGATTTCACGGCTAAGGAAGTAAAGCAAGCCCTGGATGGTATCGGTGATCTAAAGGCTCCGGGAGCAGACAGCCTACCGGCCATTTTCTACAAGAAGTACTGGCAGTTGGTTGGAGATAGTGTGGTACAAGAGGTACTCAATATACTGAGACGCGGCAGAATGCCCGAGGGATGGAACGACACAATTGTGGTGCTTATCCCGAAGGTGAAAAACCCCAAAAGTCTGAAAGACCTTCGCCCGATTAGCCTCTTCAACATTGTGTATAAACTTGTGTCCAAAGTCATTGCCAATTGACTGGAAAGTATTTGGGGGAAATCATATCTGATAACCAGAGTGCCTTTGTGCCGGGAAGGCTCATTTCTGACAACACCCTGTTGGCCTATGAGATGTCTCATTTTCTGAAGAGGAAGAGGTCTGGTGCTACGGGATATGCAGTGGTAAAACTCGATATGAGTAAGGCTTATGAGCGCGTTGAGTGGTCTTTCCTGGAGAGAGTACTTCAGCAGCTGGGTTTCTGTCCAAACTTTGTGGCCCTCATCTCCAAATGCATCAGAACTTTGAAATACAAATTCAAGGTGAACAATTCCTACACGGAAATGGTCACCCCAGGTCGCGTGGGCTATGACAAGGGGACCCATTGTCGCCCTACCTTTTTCTGTTGTGTGCCGAAGGATTTTCAGCCTTGCTGAATCAAGCCGAAGAGAGTGGCAGGTTAAAGGGCATAAGGGTGGTTCCGGGCGCTCCTACTGTGACGCATTTATTATTTGCAGATGACTCCTTGCTTATGTTTGAAGCAACGGAAGAGGGGTAGCCGAGATCAGCCACATTTTGTAAGTTTACGAAGCGGGTTCAGGGCAAATGATCAATAGGGACAAGTCCTCTATCATGTTCAGTAGGAACACCAAGAGTGCGACCAAACACACTGTGATGCAGGTTTTGGGTTTGCAACAGGAAACAACAAATGGGAAATATTTGGGCCTTCCGTTATATGTGGGGCGCTCAGTTCAGCAATGTTATGAATACATCAAGGACAGACTCTGGGCTAGGATTCAGGGATGGCTAGAACGTTTTCTGTCAATGAAGGGGAAGGAAATCATGGTAAAATCGGTCGCGCATGCCATCCCTATGTATTCGATGGGTTGCTTTGATCTCACCAAAGGCTTGTGCGAGCAACTGAGCAAGATGATTTGTCGTTTCTGGTGGTCTCAGCAAAAGGATGAGAGGAAAATGCACTGGGTTGGGTGGGAAAAAATGAAGCTTTCAAAGCGAGAAGGGGGCCTGGGATTCAGAGACTTACATTCATTTAATTTAGCCATGTTGGCGCGCCAAGCTTAGCGGTTACTGCAAGCCCTGGAATCCCTATGTGCTCGTGTCCTTGCAGCTAAATACCACCCGCAAGGATCCATACTCACTGTTGAACCATCTAAGAATATGAGCTACACTTGGAGGAGCATTCTCAAAGGCCTGGATGTTGTCAAGGAAGTCTATATCTGGCGGATCGGGTCTGGCAGTAACATTAACATGTGGTCGGAACCTTGGATCCCAAATGGCGAGATGAGACGGCCTGTAACCAGACGAGGAGCCAACATACTTACCAAGGTGAATGAACTGACTGACCCGATCACACATACATGGCATATAGATTTGGTCAGGCAAACATTCCGGGAGTCAGATGCAAATGCAATTCTCAAGATTCCTGTGTATGACCAACATGACGACTTTATCGCATGGCACTTTGACAACAAAGGTTTATTCTCGGTGAAATTAGCGTACCAGGTCCACACTAACATGCTAGCAAGAATGGCTACTAGGCAAGCGGGAGAGAGCTCAACGGGCGATGGATGGAAGCAGGTGATATGTCTCCGTCGTATCTACTTTTCCCAACACTTTTTCTCTTGTTTTGGACTCTAATTTGCATGATTTGAATGAAACTAACCCGGACTGACGCTGTTTTCAGCAGAACTACCAGGGTGTTGTTTTTTGTGTAGAAATCAAAGTTCTCGAAATTGGACGAAACTTTTTGGAGATTTTTTATGGAATAAATAAAAATTACTGGCGCAAGAATCAACAGAAGAGGGGACACCTGTTGCCCACAAGGCAACAGGGCGCGACCCCCCCCTAGGGCGCGCCCTGATGCCTTGTGGGGCCCACAGGCGGCCGTCTGACCTAATTCCAATGCTATAAATTCACTTTCCTCGAGAAAAAAATAGAGAAGAAGTTTCATCACGTTTTACGATACGGAGCCACCGCCACCTCCTGTTCTTCATCGGGAGGGCTGATCTGGAGTCTGTTCGTGGCTCCGGAGAGGGGGATTCGACGCCGTCGTCATCATCAACCATCCTCCATCACCAATTTCATAATGCTCACCACCGTGTGTGAGTAATTTCTCCGTAGGCTTGCTGGACGATGATGGGTTGGATGAGATTTATCATGTAATCGAGTCAATTTGTTAGGGCTTTGATCCCTAGTATCCACTATGTTCTGAGATTGATGTTGCTATGACTTTGCTATGCTTAATGCTTGTCACTAGGGCCCGAGTGCCATGATTTCAGATCTGAACCCTTTTATGTTTTCATGAATATATTTGTGTTCTTGATCCTATCTTGCAAGTTATATGCACCTATTACGTGTTATGATCCGCATACCCCAAGGTGACAATAATTGGGATTCTTTCCGGTGACTACCGTAGTTTGAGGAGTTCATGTATTCACTAAGTGCTAATGCTTTGTTCCGGTTCTCTATTAAAAGGAGACCTTAATATCCTTATATTTCCTTATGGACCCCGCTGCCACGGGAGGGTAGGACAAAACATGTCATGCAAGTTCTTACTATAAGCACGTCTGACTATATACGGAATACATGCCTACATTACATTGATGAATTGGAGCTATTGAGTATCGCCCTAGGTTGTGACTGTTATATGATGAATGTCATCCAACATAATTATCCATCACCGATCCAATGCCTACGCTTTTCACATATTGATCTTTGCTAAGTTTCTCCCGTTGCTGCTGCTGTTACAATCACTACAAAACTGCTACTACTACTGTTACCTGTTGCTTCTGTTACTATTGCTATTGAAACTATCATACTACTGCCCTACTAAACACTTTGCTGCAGATATTTATTTCTCCAGGTGTGGTTGAATTGAAAACTCAACTACTAATACTCGCAAATATTCTTTGGCTCCCCTTGTGTCGAATCAATAAATTCTGGTGAAATACTACCCGCGAAAACTTTTGCGATCCCCTAAACTTGTGGGTTATCAAGACCTTTTTTTGGTGCCGTTGCCGGGGAGCATGGCTCTATTTGTTGAGTCACTTGGGATTTATATCTGTTGATCACTACAAACAATCTAAAAGACGCTAAGACCAAGATCGTTCCCTCTAAGACGAGGGGAGGTAAGGAACTGCCATCTAGCTCCACACTTGATTCACCTTCTGTTTTGAGTAGGCTTGCGACACCACCACCTGCTATTCATTCTGACATGTTGTAAGTTCTTGATGATACTACTTCTTCTATGAATGAAACTATTGATGATGCTAGTACTATGTTTGATAATACTGTGCCACTTGGTGAATTTCTTGATGAACAAATTGCTAGAACTAAAGAAACTGAAAATGTTGAAACTCTTGAAAATATTGATTCACCTATTATGCCTAGCTCTCCTACTAGAGTTAAAATGCCTAAGATATCTGATGGTTATGTTTTGATAGAGAGACAGCTAGGGCAATTCTTGCTTGTAATGATAGAGATGATGCTAGAAAATTGCTTGCTGAGTTGAAA
Organism: Elymus sibiricus; assembly: GCA_039707655.1. NCBI lineage: Eukaryota > Viridiplantae > Streptophyta > Magnoliopsida > Poales > Poaceae > Elymus > Elymus sibiricus. The sequence continues at coordinate 472,307,623 of CM077666.1, forward strand.
GAAAAATCTATGAGGGAAAGAATGAAATATGATCCTAAGTTTGCTACCTCTCCCATATTTGTCACTGATAAGGATTATGAATTCTCTATCGATCCTGAGTTAATTACTTTGGTTGAATCTGATCCTTTTCATGATTATGAAACTGAAACTGTTGTGGCACACCTTACTAAGTTGAATGATATTGCCACTCTATTTGCTCATGAGGAAAAAATTCGTTACTATTACATTCTTAAGTTGTTTCCTTTCTCATTAAAGGGTGATGCTAAGAAATGGTTTAATACTCTTGCTCCTGGTTGTGTGCGTAGTCCCCAGGATATGATATACTACTTCTCTGAAAAATATTTTCCTGCTCATAAGAAACAAGCTGCCTTACAAGAAATATTTAACTTTGTGCAAATTGAAGAAGAGAATCTCCCTCAAGCTTGGGGGAGGCTTCTCCAATTACTTAATGCTTTGCCTAATCATCCTCTTAAGAAAAATGAAATACTTGGTATCTTTTATAATAGACTAACCGATGCTTCTAGGGACTACCTAGATAGTTGTGTTGGTTGTGTTTTCAGGGAACGAACTGTTGGACATGCTAAAGAAGTATTGAATAATATATTGAGAAATGCTGATGATTGGACACTTCCTGAACAACCAGCTAAGCCAACTCCGAAGAAAAGAGGTATTATATTCCTCAGTCCTGAAGATATGCAAGAAGCTAAGAAATCTATGAAGGAAAAAGGTATTAAAGCAGAAGATGTTAAGAATCTACCACCTATTGAAGAAATACATGGACTTGACATCCTGACACAGGTAGTGGAGGTAAATTCTCTCACTAGATTTGATGAAAGTGATATTCCTTATAATAAATCTGCTAGCCAATGCTTGTATGAATTTGATAATTACATCATTAAGCAAGAACACTTCAATTTATATGTTAGCAATCAACTAAAACGAAATGCCATCATGATTGAACGCTTGAGTGATTTGATGTTTAGAACTGCTAATGATGTTAAATGCTTGAGTAAACATGCTTTTATGGTTCAAACTCAGTTAGAACAAATAGCTAAGTCACAAAATGATTTGCTTGATGAGATGAATAATAAAATGAATGACCATGCTGTTAGAGTTGTTACTAGCGGAGGTAAAATGACTCAGGATCCTCTATATCCTGAAGGTCATCCTAAAAGAATTGAACAAGATTCTCAAAGAAATAATGTTAATGCACCTAGTCCATCTAAGAAGAAAAAGAAAAAGAAAAATGATAGGACTTTGCATGCTTCTAGTGAACCTGAGATAGAAAAACCACCTGAGAACCAAAATGATAGAAAAACAGGTTTCAGCGACCGTAAGCCTACCTCCCATAGGAAGTAGCCCACATTGCCAAGAGGCAGCCCCTTTCTCAACGTTTTCCTCAGCCGGCTTCCAATCAGAATTATGAAGAAAAAAAGTGCAATGGAACACCTAAGTATCTAAAGGGAAAAACACCAATAGCACATGTAAAAATATGTGCATTATCATGTTGTCTCTCTAAAGCCTCACCAAACAACCGATTTTACTTTTCAAGAAATTAATCTTCAACCCAGTTAAGTGTTCAAAGACACAAGGAATAACTTTGAGGTTTCTAGCCCCCTCTAAGTCATCTTGAAAACAAAAAATAGTATCGTCTGCATATTGCAAAACAGTTAAACCCCTAGCATAATGATTAGGCAGTACACCTTTGATAAACCCTTGTTCTTGTGCCCTTTGCACTAGGGTCACGAGTACATCAACAGTCTAGTTAAACAACTCAGGGAAAAGGAACCCTTGCCGCAAACCCTTCCTAGTGCCAAAATGCGGACCAATCACATAGTTAATAGTAATAGCAACTTTACCAATCAACTTTAAAGAAGACGGCTACACAAGTCACTTCTATGTAAGGAGTGAATAGTTTTACACAAGACACCAAGAAACGCAGGCTCTATTAGGATGTTCGAACGGTGTCCGTCCCTAGGGTGACGGTTAGGTTTTGTGTCTGGCGATAGCGGGGCGACTTCCCTTGACGTATCCATCCACGCCGCCTGGTTGTTCTCGCCTCCCGATCTGTGATTGGCGAGTTCCCAACACCAATCTTATTCTTCACTACGTGGCTCCCGTGCATTAATCCCCCACCCCATCCACCAAAGGCCTTCAGTGTGTGCTAGGGCGTGCCGTCGTACACCACTGGTAACCCTAGTTTCCGCTTCTATTTTGCGTCCGAGTTTTAGTTGTCGCTTTCCAGGTAGGCGATGGATCGTGTGGAGGGGTTGATGAAAGGTTTGAAGCTGTCAGATCTGGAGAGTAAGGGGAGGAAGATTTCTGGAGTGATGGGAGGAAGGTGGGAACGATGGAACCGCAAGCCCTAGGGAAGCTCATGTCGGATAAGCCGGGGTATGCGGTAGGTATGGCGGCGGCCCTGGGCAAGGCTTGGTGCTCTCTAAGGGGGCTGGACTGCAAGGATCTGGGCGACAACATCTTCATGTTCACTTTCCATCAGCAGTCGGGCAAGCGTAAGGCACTGGATGAGGGGCCGTGGATGTTTGTTAAGTCTCTGCTCGCGAGGGAAGATTTTGATCCTGCAAAAAGCGTGAAGGAGTATGAGTTTAGGAGGGTACCAATTTGGGTTCGTGTTTTTGATCTTCCCCTGGGGATGATGTGCCGCGAGGCGGGGCTGGCTATAGGGGACATTATTGGAGAAGCGCTGGAAGTTGATGCTGGGTTAAATGGCATGGCTATGGGGAAGTTCCTCACAATAAAGGTTCGCTTGGACATCTCAAGGCCTCTGATGAGAGGTTTTGTTCTGGATGTTAGCACGGAAAATGATATAGAGAAGAGAGTACTATCAGAGGAAGATAAGATGGAAAAAGAGGAAGAAAACTGGCGATGTTTTGAGTACGAATTTTTACTGGACTTCTGCTATCGTTGCGGCAAGCTGGATCATTGATAACCACAAGTATAGGGGATCGCAACAGTTTTCGAGGGTAGAGTATTCAACCCAAACTTATTGATTCGACACAAGGGGAGCCAAAGAATATTTGCAAGTATTAGCAGTTGAGTTGTCAATTCAACCACACCTGGAGACTAAATATCTGCAGCAGAGTGATCAGTAGCATAGTAGTATGGTAGTTTGATAGCAATAGCAATAATAGTAACAGTAACAGTAACGGTAGCAGCAATAGTTTTGTAGCAGTTGTGACAATAGTAGCAACAATAGTAACTTAGCAAAGAACAATGTGTGATAAGCTCATAGGCATTGGATCGGTGATTATGTTGGATAACATTCATCATGTAACAGTCATAACCTAGGGCGACACAGAACTAGCTCCAATTCATCAATGTAATGTAGGCATGTATTCCGTATATAGTCATACGTGCTTGCGATAAGAACTTGCATGACATCTTTTGTCCTACCCGCCCGTGGCAGCGGGGTCCATAAGGAAACTAAGGGATATTAAGGCCTCCTTTTAATAGAGAACTGGAACAAAGCATTAACACATAGTGAATACATGAACTCCTCAAACTACGGTAATCACCGGAAAGAACCCCAATTATTGTCACCTTGGGGTATGCGGATCATAACACGTAGCAGGTGCATGTAACTTGCAAGATCGGATCAAGAACACAAATATATTCATGAAAACATAAAGGGTTCAGATCTGAAATCATGGCATTCGGGCCCTAGTGACAAGCATTAAGCATAGCAAAGTCATAGCAACATCAATCTCAGAACATAGTGGATACTAGGGATCAAGCCCTAACAAAACTAACTCGATTACATGATAAATCTCATCCAGCCCATCACCGTCCAGCAAGCCTACGAAAGAATTACTCACTCCCGGCGGTGAGCATCATGAAATTGGCGATGGAGAATGGTTGATGATGACGACGACGGAAGATCCCCCTCTCCGTAGCCTCGAACGGACTCCAGATCTGGCCCCCTGATGAAGAACAGGAGGTGGCGGTGGCTCCATATCGTGAAACGCAATAAAACTTCCTCTCCTATTTTTTTCTCTGGAATTGTGAATTTATAGGTCTGAGATTAGGGTCAGCGGAGCCACATGGGCCCCACGAGCCACCAGGGCGCGCCTGGGGGGGTGGGGAGGGGGTGGCACGCCCTGGTGCCTCGTGGGCAGCATGTGGCCCCCCTTCAGTAGGTCTTGGCCCTAGTATTTTTTATTTATTCCATAAAAAATCTCCAAAAAGTTTCATCCAATTCCAAGAACTTTTATTTCTGCACAAAAAACAACACCATGGTAGTTCTGCTGAAAACAACGTCAGTCCGGGTTAGTTTCATTCAAATCATGCAAATTAGAGTCCAAAACAAGAGCAAAAGTGTTTGGAAAAGTAGATACGATGGAGACGTATCAACTCCCCCAAGCTTAACTCATTGCTTGTCCTCAAGAAATTCAGTTGACAAACTGAAAGTGATAAAGAAAAACTTTTACGAACTCTTTTGTTCTTGTGTCTATATATATGCTTAAATAGTACCCAGGTTTTCAGCAAAGATTATAACTAACCATGCAAATGATAACTCTTAGAAACTATATTCACTCATATGAATGGCATAATCAACTAGCGAGCAATAATAAAGTATCTCAAATGCCAACACTTTGTCAAAACAATCATGATATAATATGAGACATGGTATCTCGCTAGCCCTTTCTGAGACCGCAAAACATAAATGCAGAGCACCTCCAAAGTTCAAGCAATGACTAAACAATGTAATTCATGGTAGAAGAGATCCAGTCATGATGCACACAACATTAACTATACACAATGCATGAGAATGACAATAGTGCTCTCAGGACTGGTGCTTATTTGAGAAGATGGTGACTCAATAATAAAAGTAAAATAACATAAAGTAAATAGAAGGGCCCTTTGCAGAGGGAATCAGGGATTTGCAGAAGTGCCAGAGCTCAAAGCTTAAATCAGAGATAAATATAATTTTGGGAGGTATGCCTTTCGTGTCAATGTCACGACCGAGAGTTTTCAATATCTTCCATGCTAAACAAATTAGCGGCGGTTCCCAAGCGGTAAAGTAAAGTTTACTCCCCCTCCACCAACAATCACAAGCCATGGCTAGCCAAATCCTCGGGTGTCCTCCATACCAACAACTTTCCGGGGGAGTTTGTTTTATTATTTTGCGATTTAAATCATGGGACTGGGCATCCCGATTACCAGCCCCTCTCTTGTAAGGACAAGTGAATAAACACTCATCATGAGAATAACCCACTTAGCATGGAAGATATCGACCGCCCCCTGTCGCTCCATTGAGCGGTACGGGCACACAAAACAGATGTTCATTTGAATATTTAGAGGTGGCACATGCAAATTTACTTAGAACGGCAGAGTAATACCGCTTATGGGTAGATATAGTGGACTCATCTGGAATAACTTTGGTTAAAGGGTTTTGATGCACAAGCAGTATTCCCGCTTAGTAGAGGCGAAGGCTAGCAAATAGGTTGAGAAGCGACCAGCTAGAGAGTGAAAACGGTCATAATCATGCATTATGAATAATCAACATTGAATACTAGCATGAGTAGGATATAAGCACCATGAACATAAATATCGTGGAGGCTATGTTGGTTTTGAATCAACTACATGCGTGAACATGTGCCAAGTCAAGCCACTTGAAACATTCAGAAGAGGATACCATATCATCATACTACATCACAATCATTTTAATGCATGTTGACACCCAAGATAAATTATTATCCACTTCTAGCTACTTAAGCATGGCATGAGCAACTATAATCTCTAATTGTCATCATAAACATGTTTAATCATAATATGCTGAATCATGGATACTGAGTTAAACATATTTACAAAAACAAAAACAAGTTGAGTTCATACCCGCTTTTCCTTGCCAGAGTCACTTCATCAAATTATCGTTATTATTGCCTTTAACTTGCACGACCGAATGATATGAAAATAATAACAGTGCAAGAGTACCGTGGACTAAACTGGAATCTGCAAACATTTTATTCAAAGGAGAAGACAAGGTAATATGGGCTGTTTGTTAGATCAACAATAATTCAAACGAGAGCCACTCAACATTTTCATAGTGGTCTTCTCCCTACTACGACTCAACGAAAAGAAAAGAAATTCAGAGAAACACACTGAAATATTTTTGGAGTTTTTAGTTTTTCTGAAGGAAGCAAATTAAGGAAGAAAAACGAAAAGCGAGAAAAACTATTTACGCGGGAGAACTCCCAACAAACAAAAGAAGAAATGAGAAATCTTTTTGGGTTTTCTTTTAACACTACCAACTAACAAACAAGAAAGAAAAACCGAAAAGAAGCAAGAAATATTTTTGGATTTTCTCAAAGATTTTCAAACACACAAGAAGAAAGCAAAAAAATAAAACTAACATGGATTATACGATGGAAGAGGATGAACACCGATAACTGGAATGAAATGTGTGAGCATGAATGTAATGTCGGTGAGAAATACGTACTCCCCCAAGCTTAGGCTTTTGGCCTAGCTTGGTCTACGGCCATCCGTAATAGCCATCCGGTCCCATATGAAAGTGCTGAGGCGGCGGCACCCTGGCGTCCCAATCCTGGGCCTCATCCTCTGCCGCTGCCAATGCGTTCCGGTAAGCAACGATATCCGGTGGCATAACAGTATATCCGTTCCTAGCATGAGAATCAAACAAAGCAGGTGCAGGCAACGGAATAATATCACGAGTATCCTCACTAAAAACCAAGTTATAAGGAATGAGGTGAGGAGGCTCAGGAGCATCAAGAAAGTGGTGATCCCGCATAGACTGGAGATCTAAGTAAACTTTGGGCAACAAGTAATCATGCGGGTGTATGTTAACATTAAAGCATCTCGCTAAACGAGTAGCATAAATACCACCATGAATTTTACCCTTAGTCCTATTAGTGTGCAGGCGGCGTGCAATGATAGGTCCCAAGTTATAAGTGTTGTCATTATGCAGTGCGCGGCGTAAAATGGCAAAGTCGGGTGCACAAAGCGCACCACCTTGCTCTCTAGCAGTCAAGCATTTCCCTATGAATAAAGCAAAGTAATGAACAGCGGGAAATTGCAAGCTAGTGGCCCGGGCTTTCGACACGCCCCTTTCCTCTCCCACAGTTAAATTGTGGAGGAAGCCCTCAAACTCCTCCGGTCGAGGCTCTCTTATTTCCCCATCAAAGGGGATCAAACATATATCACAAAATTCAGCAAGTGGTATCTGATGATGTTCAGCATATAAATCAAAGCGCACCTCAGGGGGTTCGAGTCTACTCAGGAAATGAAAGTTTTGCACAAAGGAATTTGTAAGGATGTGGTGCTAGTCACACTCATCTGCGAGGAAGTCGGTCAATCCAACATTAGCAACAAATTGCGTGAACTCTTGGTAGAATCCGGCTTCGTTCATGAAAGCATTGTGCGGCCATTCGCACGGCCGGACCTCCGTCCTACGCGGAATGTTGAGGTCGCTGTCCGAGGAGTCCCCAAGGACTCCCTTGGCGTTCTGCTTCGAGGAACTCCTCCGGAAGAAGTTCATTTTCCTAAGAACAAATTTCTGAAAATTTTTGGACCACAAAAAGATGTTAACAAAACTCCACAAAATTGATAGCAACTACTCATACAAGTGCCTAGAGGCCATATCAAGCATTCAAACTACTTAGGGCTCAAAGAATTCAACATGCAAGATCATTTTCAGTAGCACCAAGAGCAGATAATTATGCAAAATATAATCCACTAGAGCAAAAACTAATTGGATCAATGGAGGAGTCACGTACCAAGTAGCAATCTCCCAAAACAGTTTCGGAAACGGAGCTTCGAGCAAAGAGATCGAAAATCTCAGGTTTGGGAGCAAGAACACGAGAAAGAGAGCTACCAGGAATTTTTGCTAGAGGTAAGAGACGAAGTGGGCCGAAGGAATAAGTGAGGGGGTTCCTGTGGGGCGCACAAGCCACCTGGGCGCGCTAGGGGGGGTGCCGCGCCCTGGTGCCTCGTGGGCACCTGGGGCATCCCCCTGGGGTGTTTTCAGTGCCAAAAATTCTTAAATATTGTATAAAAATTCATGTAAAAATTTCAAATTATTTTGAGCACTTTCATTTTTGGGCACTTTTTTATTGCACGGATAATTCAGAAAACAGGATAATCATGGCATTTTGTTGCATTTAACTAAAAATAACAGAAAACAAAAAGCGGGTACAGAAGGTTGTGCTTACTAAATTCATCGACCTCATGCCTCTCAAAAAGAATCCATTAATAAGGTTGATCAAGTCTTATTAACAAACCATTTCCGAGTAACATGAAACCGAAGAATCTTCATAAAACACTAGGTTACCTCAACGGGGATATGCATCTCCCCAATTATAAGTGTTTCATATTTCCTTTTGATAGTAGGAAGAGGGAGTTGAAAACTTCCAATAGTAATTGTTGGAGTTTTTTTAATAACATGAATAGCATTTACTTGAAATTGTTTCTTCGGAAAGTGCACCGTATGTTTATTACCATTGATATGAAAAGTGACCTTGCTTTTGTTGCAATCAATAACAGCCCCTACAGTATTCAAAAAGGGCCTACCAAGGATAATCGACATGTTGTCGTCCTCGGGAATATCAAGTATAACAAAGTCTGTCAGGATAGTAACATTTGCAACTACAACGGGCACATCCTCACAAACACCGATAGGCATGGTAGTTGATTTGTCAGCCATTTGCAATGATATTTCAGTGGGAGTGAGTTTATTCAAATCAAGTCTTTTATATAAAGAGAAGGGCATAACACTAACACCGGCTCCTAAATCACACAAAGCAGTTTTGACATAATTTCTTTTAATGGAGCATGGTATAGTTGGTATTCCTGGATCTCCTAGTTTCTTAGGTACTCCGTCCTTAAAAGAATAATTCGCAAGCATGGTACAAATTTCAGCTTCAGGTATCTTTCTTTTATTAGTGACAATATCTTTCATGTATTTAGCATATGGGGCCATTTTTAAAATATCAGTCAAACGAGTACGCAAAAAGACTGACCTAAGCATTTCAGCAAACCGTTCAAATTCTTCCTCATCCTTATTCTTAGATGGTTTAGGAGGAAAGGGCATGGGTTTTTGAACCCATGGTTCCCTTTCTTTACCATGTTTTCTAGCAACGAAGTCTCTCTTATCATAACGTTTATTTTTAGAAGGTGGGTTATCAAGATCAACAACAGGTTCTATTTCAACATCATTATCAGGTTCTTTATCATTATCTGGTTGAGCATCCACATGAGCATCATCATTATCATTATCACTAGGTGAATGTTCATTACCAGATTGTGTTTCAGCATCGGAGATAGAAACATCATTATTATCCTCAGAGGGTTTTTCTACCTCAGGTTCACTAGAAGTATGCAAAGTCCTATCATTTTTCTTTTTCTTTTTAGATGGACTAGGTGCAGCAACATTAATTCTTTGAGAGTCTTGTTCAATTCTTTTAGGGTGACCTTCAGGATAAAGTGGCTCCTGAGTCATTCTACCTCCTCTAGTCATTACCCTAACAGCATGATCATTCATATTGTTGTTCACTTCATTAAGCAATTCACTTTGAGATTTAGCAACTTGTTCCAACTGGGTTTGAACCATAGATGCATGTTTACCTACACCTTTGACATCATTAGCAATTCTAAACAACAAGTCACGCAAGCGATCAATCATGTAAGCATTTCGTTTCAATTGTTTCATAACATTTGCATTGAAATGATCTTGCTTAATAATATAATTGTCAAATTCATATGAGCATTGACTAGGAGGTTTGTTATAGGGAATATCACCTTCATCAAACTTTATAAGAGAATTTAACTCCACTACCTGTGGCGGTGTGTCAAGACCATGTGTTTCTTCAATAGGTGGCAAATTCTTAACATCTTCAGCTTTAATACCTTTTTCCTTCATACATTTCTTTGCTTCTTGCATATCTTCAGGACTGAGAAATAACATACCCATCTTCTTCAGAGTGGGTTTAGGCGGTGGTTCAGGAAGTGTCCAATCATTATCATTCTTCAATATATTGTTCAATAATTCCTCAGCTTGTTCAATAGTTCGCTCCCTGAAAACACAACCAGCACAACTATCTAGGTAGTCCCTAGAAGCATCGGTTAGTCCATTATAGAAGATATCAAGTATTTCATTTTTCTTAAGAGGATGATCAGGCAAAGCATTAAGTAATTGGAGAAGCCTCCCCCAAGCTTGAGGGAGATTCTCTTCTTCAATTTGCACAAAATTAAATATTTCCTGTATGGCAGCTTGTTTCTTATGAGCAGGAAAGTATTTTTTAGAGAAGTAATAAATCATATCCTGGGGACTACGCACACAACCAGGAGCAAGAGTATTATACCATATCTTAGCATCACCCTTTAACGAAAAAGGAAATAACTTAAGAATATAGTAATAGCGAATTTTTTCCTCATGAGCGAATAGGGTGGCTATATCATTTAATTTAGTAAGATGTGCCACAACAGTTTCAGTTTCATAGCCATGGAAAGGATCAGATTCAACCAAAGTAATCAACTCAGGATCAACAGAGAATTCATAATCCTTATCAATAAAAATATGGGAGAGGTAGCAAACTTAGGATCATATTTCATTCTCTCCCACATAGATTTTTCTTTCATTTCAGCAAGCAATTTTATAACCTCATCTCTATCATTACAAGCAAGAATAGCTCTAGCCGTCTCCCTATCAAAGACATGTTCATCAGGTGATTCAACTCTAGTAGGAGAGCCAGGCATGATAGGTGAATCATAATTCTCAAGAGTTTCGACATTTTTAGCATTCTCAATTTCTTTAGCTTTAGCAAGTTGTTCATCAAGAAATTCACCAAGTGGCACAGTATTATCTAGCAAAGTACTAGCATCATCATAAGTATCATTCATAGCAGAAGTAGCATCATCAATAACTTGAGACATATCAGAATTAATAGCAAGTGGTGGTGTTGCAAGCTTACTCAAAACAGAAGGTGAATCAAGTGCAGAGCTAGATGGCAGTTCCTTACCTCCCCTCGTCTTAGAGGGAAGGATCTTGGTTCTATCATCCTTAAGATTCCTCATATTGATCAATAGATATAAATCCCAAGTGACTCAGCAAATAAAGCTATGCTCCCCGGCAACGGCGCCAGAAAAAGGTCTTGATAACCCACAAGTATAGGGGATCGCAACAGTTTTCGAGTGTAAAGTATTCAACCCAAATTTATTGATTCGACACAAGGGGAGCCAAAGAATATTTGCAAGTATTAGCAGTTGAGTTGTCAATTCAACCACACCTGGAGACTAAATATCTGCAGCAGAGTAATCAGTAGCACAGTAGTATGGTAGTTTGATAGCAATAGCAATAATAGTAACAGTAACAGTAACGGTAGCAGCAATAGTTTTGTAGCAGTTGTGACAATAGTAGCAACAATAGTAACTTAGCAAAAAACAATATGTGAAAAGCTCGTAGGCATTGGATCGGTGATTATGTTGGATAACATTCATCATGTAATAGTCATAACCTAGGGCGACACAGAACTAGCTCCAATTCATCAATGTAATGTAGGCATGTATTCCGTATATAGTCATACGTGCTTGCGATAAGAACTTGCATGACATCTTTTGGCCTACCCTCCCGTGGCAGCGGGGTCCATAAGGAAACTAAGGGATATTAAGGCCTCCTTTTAATAGAGAACCGGAACAAAGCATTAACACATAGTGAATACATGAACTCCTCAAACTACGGTAATCACCGGAAAGAATCCCAATTATTGTCACCTTGGGGTATGCGGATCATAACACGTAGCAGGTGCATATAACTTGCAAGATCGGATCAAGAACACAAATATATTCATGAAAACATAAAGGGTTCAGATTTGAAATCATGGCACTCGGGCCCTAGTGACAAGCATTAAGCATAGCAAAGTCATAGCAACATCAATCTCAGAACATAGTGGATACTAGGGATCAAGCCCTAACAAAACTAACTCGATTACATGATAAATCTGATCCAACCCATCACCGTCCAGCAAGCCTATGAAAGAATTACTCACTCCTGGCGGTGAGCATCATGAAATTGGCGATGGAGGATGGTTGATGATGACGATGACGGAAGATCCCCCTCTCCGGAGCCCCGAACGAACTCCAGATCTGGCCCCTCGATGAAGAACAGGAGGTGGCGGCGGCTCCGTATCGTGAAACGCAATAAAACTTCCTTTCCTATTTTTTTCTCTGGAATTGTGAATTTATAGGCCTGAGATTAGGGTCAGCGGAGCCACATGGGCCCCACGAGCCACCAGGGCGCGCTTGGGGGGTGGTGCGCCCTGGTGCCTCGTGGGTAGCAGGTGGCCCCCCTCCAGTAGGTCTTGGGTCCAGTATTTTTTATTTATTCCATAAAAAATCTCCAAAAAGTTTCATCCAATTCCAAGAACTTTTATTTCTGCACAAAAAACAACACCATGGTAGTTCTGCTGAAAACAGCGTCAGTCCGGGTTAGTTTCATTCAAATCAAGCAAATTAGAGTCCAAAACAAGAGCAAAAGTGTTTGGAAAAGTAGATACAACGGAGACTTATCAATCATGTTGAGAAGGAGTGTGCCATTCGCATGAAAAAAGGGGAAGAGAGAAAGTTTGGGCCGTGGCTGAAAGCATCTATGCAGAGGGGATCAAGCGACACTAGCGGAGGCAGCTGGAATGGTAGCCGCAACCATTACAGTGGGCGTAGAAGCGGCTGTGGGAGAAGCTTGAGCCTGGGTTTTTCAAAGGGGCGAGTGGGCAATGACAAAGAGTATTGGAGGAAAGGCAAAACCATGCCGTGGCATGAGCTAGTAGAGCAGGAAGAACGTGATGAGGAAGTCACTTGTCCCCTAAAGAGGAATGAGAAAGAGTTGAAGGTGGGGTCAGGCGGGCAGAATGATGGTGGACTGGAGAAGGATGCCGAAGCTAGGAAACGGATCACATTCAAGGATGCAGTGAGCGAGGGTGAGAAGAAGGGGGACGGGAGTCAGGCTACCTCCAACGCAATTCTTGATAATGATATGGTGGTGGAAAGGTCGGATGGGAAGCATGACACTGAGAACGGGGGCATGCAGAAACCGGGAGGGATGCAAGGGGAAGCGGCCACGAAGGAGCAAGAGATGACTGGTGGGTCCGAGATAACACACGCAGAGGCGAAACAAGATGACCTGACTGAGATTACAAATGGTACAGAAACCGAGGCCATGCAGTCCCCCATGTCGATCTCCATGCAACATGGTGCGTTGATCACGTCCCAGAAAATGGCTAACACCATACAGGGGGAGTTTCCAACCCACGCAGTGCAGACCAAGTTGGTACAGGCACAAGGTGGGAAGTTTGAGCTCGGTGGTTAAGGGCGCATGGGCACTTACAAGAAGGAAAAAGGAAGGAATAGGAGGGGGGAATCTGGACAGAAATGTGTGATACGTCTCCAACGTATCTATAATTTTTGATTGTTCCATGCTATTATAGAATCAATCTTGGATGTTTTTTATATGCAATTATATATCATTTTTTGGGACTAACCTATTAACCTAGTGCCCAGTGCTAGTTGCTGTTTTCTGCTTGTTTTTGGCTTTTCAGAGAAATAGTACCAAATGAAGTCCAAATGCTATGAAACTTTTTGGAGATTTTTTTCTGGACAAAAGAAACCTTGGAAGCTTCGGGAGGAGGCCAGAAGCCTCACGGAGGCTTCACAAGGCAACAGGGCGCATCCCGGGGGGGACCGTGTTGCCTTGTGGGGCCCACGTGATTCCGTTTGACCAAATTCCACTTCTATAAATTCACAAATATTGGGAAACCCCCAGAGAGCCAGAAGAGAAAACCTTTCCGCCGCCACAAGCCTCTGTTCATCCGCGATCCCATCTGGAGGCCTTTTTCGGTACTCTGCCGGAGGGGGAATCGATCACGGAGGGCTTCTACATCAACCTTGCTACCCTTCTGATGATGTGTGAGTAGTTTACCACAGACCTACGGGTCCATAGCTAGTAGCTAGATGGCTTCTTCTATCTCTTTGATCTTCAATACAATGTTCTCCTTGATGTTCTTGGAGGTCTATCCGATGTAATCTTCTTTTGCGGTGTGTTTGTTGGGATCCGATGAATTGTGAGTTTATGATCAGATTATTCATGAGAAATATTTGAGTTATCTTGATGTCTACTACACAACTTATTCTTGTAGACTTGTGTTGGGCCTCCAAGCGAAGAGTTTTGTAGGACAGTAGCAATTTTCCCTCAAGTGGATGACCTAAGGTTTATCAATCCGTGGGAGGTGTAGGATGAAGATGGTATCTCTCAAACAACTCTGCAACCAAATACAAGAAATCTATTGTGTCCCCAACACACCCAATACAATGGCAATTTGTATAGGTGCACTAGTTCCGCGAAGAGATGGTGATACAAGTGTAGTATGGATAGTAGATATAGGTTTTTGTAATCGGAAAATTTAAAAACAGCAAGGTAACTAGTAACAAAAGTGAGCACAAACGGAATTGCAATGCTTGAAAACAAGGCCTAGGGTTCATACTTTCACTAGTGCAATCTCTCAACAATGCTAACATAATTGGATCATATAACAATCCCTCAACGTGCGACAAAGAATCACTCCCAAGTTCCTATTAGCGGAGAACATAAGATAGAAATTGTTTGTAGGGTACAAAACCACATCAAAGTTATCCGTTCCGATCGATCTATTGAGCTATTCCTATAAGTGTCACAAACAGCCCTAGAGTTCGTACTAAAATAACACCATATGATACAAATCAACCAACTCTAATGTCACCTAGATACTCCAATGTCACCACAAGTATCCGTGAGTTGATTATACTATATGCATCAAACAACTTCATAATCATAACATTCAATCCACACAAAGAACTCCGAGGAGCACCCCAAAGTTTCTATCGGAGAAAAGATAATGAAAACGTGCATCAACCCCTATGCATAGATTGCCCCAATGTCACCACGGGAATCCGCGAGTTGAGTGCCAAAACATATATCAAGTGAATCAATATAATACCCCATTGTCACCACGGGTATTCATATGCAAGACATACATCAAGTGTTCTCTAATCTGAAATATTCAATCCAACAATAACGAAACCTCAAAGGGAAAAGATTCGATTCATTACAACAAGGATAGAGAGGAAAGAAACACCATATGATCCAACTATATTAACAAAGCTCGCGATACATCAAGATTGTGCCAAATCAAGAACACAAGAGAGAGAGATCAAACACATAGCTACTGGTACAAACCCTCAGCCCTGAGGGTGAACTACTCCCTCCTCATCATGGAGACCGCCGGGATGATGAAGATGGCCTCCGAAGATGATTCCCCCCGGCAGGGTGCCGGAAAAGGGCTGTAGATGATATCGTGGAGGTACAGAGGCTTGCGGCGGCGTGAAAACTCATCTAGGTTAATTTTCGGGGGTTTATGAATATATATGATTTTTCAGCGTTGGAATCACGCAAAGAGGTGCAACAGGGGGCCCACGAGGCACCAAGGCGCGCCTGGGGGGGGGGGGGGTGTGGCACGCCCTGGTGGCTTGTGGGGCCCCTGTGGGTCTTGTGCTGCTCCCCCGAAGCTTCCTGGGTCTGTTTCCTTCCAGAAAAAATCGTCAAAAAGTTTTGCTGCATTTGGACTTCATTTGATATGGATTTACTGGAAAACCAAAAACAAGCAGAAATCAGCAACTGGCACTGGGCACTAGGTCAATATGTTAGTCCATTAAAATCATATAAAAGCCATATAAAAATGCACCAAAATCATACAAAACTATAATAAACATGGCATCAATACTTCATAAATTATAGATATGTTGAAGTCGTATCAGCATCCCCAAGCTTAATTCCTGCTCGTCCTCGAGTAGGCAAATGCTAGCATAGTGCATAAGTTTGATCAATGATAATTTCAATCACTTTTCCTAGCATCATAACAACAACTTTTTCTCATAAAACTCATCATGATAAAGTAGCAATCAATTCACATGTTATGGTTCAAACTATGCATTCTCTTGAAACTTAACAACCTATGTTCTTAGTCACCAAACAATTGCAAATCAACTTAATTTCAACAAAGTCTAAGTAAGAGCTCCACATACTCAATTATGACATAGTCTTCTATGATTGCTAGTACTCAAAGCATATTTTTAGAACAAATGGCATTCATCGAACACAGAGAAAGATAGGGGCTTAATGTTTCGCCTCCCAACTTATTTATCATAAAGATAATTGTCAACAATAATAATTCATGATCAAATAAATTTGATTGGCCATATATGCCTAGATCTTTCCCTACCACATGATGCTTGCCAACTAGAGAATAATTGAGGTTGAAATGTGAATGAATACTTATTGACTCTTGCATAAAAGTAAATACATAAAAGTAAATGCATAAAAGTAAAAGATAGGCCCTTCACAGAGGGAAGCAGAGGTTGTCATGCGCTTTTTATTTTTGGATGCACAAGCCCTTAATGCAAAGGAACATCACGTTATATTGCCCCTTGTGATAGCAACCTTTATTATGTAGTCCGCCGCTTTTATTTCTTTACCATCACAAGTTTGTACAAGGCTTATTTTCCCTTACAATAAAAGATCATACATATTTTAGGAGCAATTTTTATTGCTATTTGCACCGATGACAACTTACTTGAAGGATCATATTCAATCCATAGATAGGTATGGTGGACACTCATGGCAAGAAACTGGGTTTAATAGTTTTTGGATGCACAAGTAGTATCTCTACTTAGTACGAATTTTTTGGCTAGCAAAAGATCCTAAGCAAGCACCACATGTTGGAGGATCCATAACAATATAACTTCTATGCAAATATACCCAAACATAACTCATTACGTTGTCTTCCTTGTCCAACTTCAACTAATTTGCTCAAGTTTGAAAATAATTAATGGGTATTCACAATCATAAAAGATGTCCAAGATAATATATTTATATGTGAAAGTCCTCTTCCTTATACTAATCATTCATGAATTGCTTGTATGGCCAATATTCTGATTGTCAAGCTTCAATAGAATTCACTTTCTGACCCAATGTGAAACTACTACTAGACATGATACAAGCATATGAAGCACATATAATTTCAACTTTATGATATTCAATTTATTCAACAATTTACTCATAGGATATAAGTGAAGAACCAGAGTAAATGACAAACTACTCCAAAAAGATATATGTGAAGACCAAATGAGTAGTTAAGTAAATAGTTAGCTATGTGAGGACTCTCTCTCATTTAAAAATTTCAGATCTTAAGTATTTTATTCAAACAGCAAAGAAAACAAAATAAAATGACATTCCAAGAATAGCACATATCATGTGAAGAAGCAAAAACTTAGGCTCAACCAAAACTGACCGATAGTTGTTGAAGAAGAAAGGTGGGATGCCTACCGGGGCATCCCCAAGCTTGAGCTATTGTGTCTCCTTAATTCCTCTTATAACGTGGCTTCTCCTAAATCTTAAAAACTTCATCCACACAAAACTCAACAAGAACTCGTGATATAAGTTAGTATAAATCAACTCAAAACCTTAACATTCTCTACTGTAGCAAATCACTAAAATTATAATTAAACATTGCATACTAAATGCCTCTGCATATTTAATACTCCTATCCACAAATAAAAACATTAAACTAGCAAACATATGCAAACAATGCAACTATAACAGCAATCTGCCAAAATAGAACAGTCTGTAAAGAGTGAAAAACAATTCATACTTCCCTAACTCCAAAAATTCTGAAAAATTTCCACGTGACAGAGAACTCATGCATGATTACTGTGTAAAAATTTCAGATTTTTATCATGTTCTGACAATTCACAAAAAATCAGGACATAACAGAAAACTTTCTATTTTCAAACAGCAACACATAAACTTGCAAACTGAGCATGGCAAAGGCTATAATTGGCAGTTTATTGAACTAAAAGATACAAAAAATGGTTATTGATAGAAGCAAGCAAATCTCAACAAAATAAAATTACGCCCCAAGCAAAACTCATATTATGTGACGAATAAAAATATAGCACCAAGTGAGGTTACCGATAATGTTGAAGACGAAAGAGGGGATGCCTTCCGGGGCATCCCCAAGCTTAGTTGCTTGGGTCTTCCTTGAATATTACCTTGGGGTGCCTTGGTCATCCCCAAGCTTAGGGTCTTGCCGCTCCTTATTCTCCTCATATCAATATCTCACCCAAAACTTGAAAACTTCAATCACACAAAACTTAACGGAACTTCGTGAGATAGGTTAGTATGATAAAAATAAATCATCCACTTAGGTACAGTCAAGACAAGATTAAAAATTGTTCTCACATAATTCCTACTGTAGTCTATTATTTCCACAATTTATATCTCATAATATAAGCTATGGAAACACTAAAACAAGCAAACTATGCACCAAAAACAGAATCTGTCAAAAACAGAACAGCGTGTAGTGAGCGATTTAAAACCCATACTTCTGTACCTCGAAAAATTCTGAAAAATTAGGAAAACGTAAAAAATTTGTAACCCAATACTCTGTAACAATTTTAGAATTTTATCACACTCCAGTACAGAATAGAAATTCCAGCACTGGACGCAAAAGTTTCTGTTTTTGCACAGAATCAAGTCAACTATCATCCACACTATCCCAAAGGATTTACTTGGCACATTATTGAAAGATAACATATAAAACATGATTACCAGAGTAGCTTAATCATGCGAACACAAAAAAACAGAAGGTATAAGTATTGGGTTGTCTCCCAACAAGCGCTTTTCTTTAATGCCTTTTTAAGCTAGGCATGATGATTCCAATGATGCTCACATAAAAGTAAAGAATTGAAACATGAAGTGAGCATCATGAAGCATATGACAAACACATTTAAGCCTAACCCACTTCCTATGCATAGGGATTTTGTGAGCAAATATTTTATGGGAGCAAGAATCAACTAGCATAGGAAGGCAAAACAAGCATAACTTCAAAACTTTCAATGCATAGAGAGGAAACTTGATATTATTGCAACACCTACAAGCATATGATCCTCTCTCATAATAATTTTCAGTAGCATCATGAATGAATTCAACAATATAGCTATCACATAAAGCATTCTTTTCATGATCTATAAGTTTAGAAATTTTATTACTCTCCACATAAGCAAATTTATTCTCCACAATAGTAGTGGGAGCAAACTCAACAAAATAACTATCATGAGATACTTGATTGACATAATCAAATTGAGCATTAAAATCATGATGACAATTTTCATAGTTATCATTATTATTTATAGCATACATGGCATCACAATAATCATCATAGATAGCAACTTTGTTGTCATAATCAATTGAAACCTCTTCCAAAATAGTGGAATCATCATTAAATAAAGTCATGACCTCTCCAAATCCACTTTTATCAATATTGTAAAGAGGTTCAACACCCTCCAAAATAGTGGGATCATTAGTACCTAGAGTTGACACTCTTCCAAACCCACTTTCATCAATACAATCATCATAAATAGGAGGCATGTTATCATCATAATAAATTTGCTCATCAAAACTTGGGGGACTAAAAATATCATCTTCATCAAACATAGCATCCCCAAGCTTGTGGCTTTGCATATCACTAGCATCATGGATATTCAAATAATTCAAACTAGCAACATTGCAATCATGCTCATCATTCAAAGATTTAATACCAAACATTTTATTGAATTCCTCTTCTATCAATTGAGCATAATTTTCCGCTCCATCATTTTCAAGAAAGACATTATAAAGACGAATAATATGAGGCAGCCTCAATTCCATTTTTTGTAGTTTTCTTTTATAAACCAAACTAGTGATAAAACAAGAAACTAAAAGATTCGATTGCAAGATCTAAAGATATACCTTCAAGCACTCACCTCCCCGGCAACGACACCAGAAAAGAGCTTGATGTCTACTACACAACTTATTCTTGTAGACTCGTGTTGGCCCTCCAAGCGCAGAGTTTTGTAGGACAGTAGCAATTTTCCCTCAAGTGGAAGACCTAAGGTTTATCAATCCGTGGGAGGCGTAGGATGAAGATGGCATATCTCAAACAACCCTGTAACCAAATACAAGAAATCTCTTGTGTCCCCAACACACCCAATACAATGGCAAATTGTATAGGTGCACTAGTTCGGCGAAGAGATGGTGATACAAGTGTAGTATGGATAGTAGATATAGGTTTTTGTAATCTGAAAATATAAAAACAGCAAGGTAACTAGTAACAAAAGTGAGCACAAACGGAATTGCAATGCTTGATAACAAGGCCTAGGGTTCATACTTTCACTAGTGCAATCTCACAACAATGCTAACATAATTGGATCATATAACAATCCCTCAACGTGTGACAAAGAATCACTCCCAAGTTCCTATTAGCGGAGAACATAAGATAGAAATTGTTTGTAGGGTACGAAACCACCTCAAAGTTATCCTTTCCGATTGATCTATTGAGCTATTCCTATAAGTGTCACAAACAGCCCTAGAGTTCGTACTAAGATAACACCATATGATACACATCAACCAACTCTAATGTCACCTAGATACTCCAATGTCACCACAAGTATCCGTGATTTAATTATACGATATGCATCAAACAACTTCATAATCATAACATTCAATCCACACAAAGAACTCCAAGGAGCACCCCAAAGTTTCTATCGGAGAAAAGATAATGAAAACGTGCATCAACCCCTATGCATAGATTGCCCCAATGTCACCACGGGAATCCGCGAGTTGAGTGCCAAAACATATATCAAGTGAATCAATATAATACCCCATTGTCACCACGGGTATTCATATGCAAGACATACATCAAGTGTTCTCAAATCTGAAATATCCAATCCAACAATAACGAAACCTCAAAGGGAAAAGATTCGATTCATCAAAACAAGGATAGAGAGGGAAGAAACACCATATGATCCAACTATATTAACAAAGCTCGTGATACATCAAGATCGTGCCAAATCAAAAACACGAGAGAGAGAGAGAGAGAGAGAGAGATCAAACACATAGCTACTGGTACAAACCCTCAGCCCCGAGGGTGAACTACTCCCTCCTTGTCATGGAGACCGCCGGGATGATGAAGATGGCCTCCAGAGATGATTTCCCCCCTCCGGCAGGGTGCCGGAAAAGGGCTATAGGTGAGATCGTGGAGGTACAGAGGCTTGCGGTGGCGTAAAAATTCATCTAGGTTAACTTTTGGGTTTTATGAATATATATGATTTTTCAGCGTTGGAATCACGCAAAGAGGTGCCACAGGGGGCCCACGAGGCACCAAGGCGCGCCTGTGGGGGTGGCGCACCCTGGGGGCTTGTGGGGCCCCTGTGGGTCTTCTGCTGCTCCCCCGAAGCTTCCTGGGTCTGTTTCCTTCCAGAAAAAAACGTCAAAATGTTTCGCTGCATTTGGACTTCATTTGATGTCGATTTTCTGGAAAACCAAAAACAAGCAGAAAAAAGCAACTGGCACTGGGCACTAGGTCGATATGTTAGTCCATAAAAATCATATAAAAGCCATATAAAAATGCACCAAAATCATACAAAACTTTAATAAACATGGCATGAATACTTCATAAATTATAGATACGTTGGAGACGTATCACATCTCTGAACTCTTTTATGCATGATTGTTATAGCTTTGTATTTCTCTCGGATCTATCGATTTGGTTTAGCCTACTAGATTGATTTATCTTGCAATTGGAGAGGTGCTTTGTGATGGGTTCAATCTTGCGGTGCTCAATCCCAGTGACAAAAAGGGACATGACACATATTTGTATTGTTGCTATTAAGGATAAAAATATGGGGTTTATTCATATTGCTTGAATTTGCTTCTCTACATCATCTCATCTTGCTTAAGACGTTACTCTATTTTTATTAACTTAATACTCTAGATACATGCTGGATAGCGGTCGATGAGTGGAGTAATAAAAGTAGATGCAGGCAGGAGTCGATCTACTTGTCTCGGACGTGATGCCTTTATACATGATCATTGTCATGAATCCATCATAATTATTTGCTTTTCTATCAATTGCCCAACAGTAATTTGTTTACCCACCGTATGTTTATGTGCTCAAGAGAGAAGCCTCTAGTGAAAACTATGGCCCCCGGGTCTATCTTTATCATATAAAAAACCTAAAAATACCTTGCTGCAATTTATTTACTTTTATTTTAATTAGTATTTTAGTTTATCTATTTATCTCAATAAGATTTAATCCTTGCCGATAACCGCTAAGAGGATTGACAACCCTCTTATTTTGCGTTGGGTGCCAGTGTTCGCTCTTGTGTGTGCAGGTGCGCTTGATAACCCACAAGTATAGGGGATCAATTGTAGCTTTTCGATAAATAAGAGTGTCGAACCCAACGAGGAGCTAAAGGTAGAATTAATATTCCCTTCAAGTTCTATCGACCACCGATACAACTCTACGCACACTTAACGTTTGCTTTACCTAGAACAGGTATGAAACTAGAAGTACTTTGTAGGTGTAATGCTAGAACTATTTTGATGGAATAAAACTAGGAGTACTTTGCGAGAATAAAACTACAAGTAATTTGCAAGATAATAAAAGTTAGTTGTTTAGTAGAGAGCTTTTGTAACACAAGAGAAAGATTTGTCCCTAGGCAATCGATAACTAGACCGGTAATCATTATTGCACTTTTATATGAGGGAGAGGCATGAGCTAACATACTTTCCGTACTTGGATGATATGCACTTATGATTGGAACTCTAGCAAGCATCCGCAACTACCAAAGATCATTAACGTAAAACCCAACCATAGCATTAAGTAACAAGTCCCCTTTACTCCCATACGCAACAACCCCCTTACTCGGGTGTAAGCTTCTGTCACTCTAGCCGCCCACTATATGAGAATTATGAACGTATTGCAAACCCTACAGCGGGGATCCCTCATGCTTGCATGACACGGAGGGCACCATAGGACAGCACCAAAATAAAACATACAACTCAAACCAATCACGATATCAATAAACCCATAGGACAAAACGAATCTACTCAAACATCATAGGATTGCCACATATCATTGGATAATAATATATAGCGTTAAGCACCATGTTTAAGTAGAGAATTACAACAGGAATAGAGAGGTTACACCACTGCATAGAGGGGGAGAGAGTTGGTGTTGACGGCGGCAAAGTTGTTGGTGTAGATCGCCGTCACGATGGTTCCCCCGGCGGCGTTCCGGCGCCACCGGGAAAGAGGGGGAGAGAGCCCCCCTCCTTCTTCTTCTTGCTTGGCCTCCCCCCTAGATGGGAGGAGAGTTCCCCCTCTGGTCCATGGCCTCCATGGCTCCCGGAGGGCAGGAGCCCCTCCGAGATTGGATCTCTCTCTCTGTTTCTCTTCTGTTTCACGTCCCTGTTTTCTGGCCAAAAACCGTTTCTTATATTCCCGGAGATCCGTAACTCCGATTGCGCTGAAATTTTAACAAGATTTTTTTCTCGATATAAGCTTCCTTGTGGCCGAAGAAAAGCCCCAACCGACTTACGGTGTGCCCACAAGGCAACACCATGCGGCTAGGGGGGGGGTCGCGCCAAGATGCCTTGTGGAGGCTGTGGGCCTCCGTTTGCATTGATTCCACCTCCCAAAAATCACATATATTCCAAAATAATTCTCCATAAAATTTTATCGCGTTTGGACTTCATTTGATATGGATTTTTTCTGAAACAAAAAACAAGCAGAAAACAGGAACTGGCACTGGGCACTAGATCAATATGTTTGTCCAGGAAATCATATAAAATGTTGCCAAAAGTATGTGGAAATTGTAGGATATTGGCATGAAACAATCAAAAATTATAGATACGACGGAGACGTATCAGCATCCCCAGGCTTAATTCCTGCTCGTCCTCGAGTAGGTAAATGATAAAAAAGATAATTTTTGATGTGGAATGCTACCTAGGATAATCTTGATCATGTAATCTAATCATGGCATGAATATTAAGACACGAGTGATTCAAAGCAATAGTCTATAATTTGATATAAAGACATCAATACTCAGGCATACCAACAAACAATCATGTCTTTCAAAATAAAAATGCTAAAGAAAGTTATCCCTACAAACTCATATAATCCTGTCATGATCCATCTACTTAACATAAATTATTTATCATGCACTACCCCGATGACAAGCCGAGCAATTGGTTCATACTTTTTAACGCGCTTCAGCTTTTTCAATCCCCACGCAATACATGAGCGCAAGCCATGGATATAGCACTACGGGTGGAATAGAATATAATGGTAGAGATTAATAAGGAGAAGTCAAAAGGGAGAAAGTCTCGCATCAACTAGGCGGATCAATGGGCTATGGAGATGCCCATCAATCGATATTAATGCGAGGAGTAGGGATTGCCATGCAGCTGATGCACTAAGAGCTATAAGTGTATGAAAGCTCAAACTGAAAACTAAGTGGGTGTGCATCCAACTTGCTTGCTCATGAAGACCTCGGGCATTTGAGGAAGCCCATCATCGGAATATACAAGCCAAGTTCTACAATGAAAAGATCCCACTAGTATATGAAAGTGACAACATAGGAGACCCTCTATATGAAAAACATGGTGCTACTCTGAAGCACAAGTGTGGTAAAGGATAGTAACATTGCCCCTTCTCTCTTTTTCTCTCATTTTTTTCATTTTTTTTGTTTTCTCCTTTTTTTCTTTTTTTTGTGGGCTCCTTTTGGCCTTTTATTTTTGGCCTTTTGTGGGCTCCTTTTGCACACTTTTATTTACTTACAACTCGATAAAAACTATACAAGATGACTCGATATGAATGCCTCTGGCAGTGTATCAAGATGTGCAATGATCTAGCGTAGCAAAGATATCAAAAAACGGACAAGTCATGAAAATATCATGCTAGCTATCTTACGATCATGCAAAGCAATATGACAATGAATGCTCAAGTCATGTATATGATGATGATGGAAGTTGCATGGCAATATATCTCGGAATGGCTATGGCAATGCCATGATAGGTAGGTATGGTGGCTGTTTTGAGGAAGATATAAGGAGGCTTATGTGTGATAGAGCGTATCATATTACGGGGTTTGGATGCACCGGCGAAGTTTGCACCAACTCTTGATGTGAGAAAGGGCAATGCACGGTACCGAAGAGGCTAGCAAATTGCGGAAAGGTGAGAGTGCGTATAATCCATGGACTCACATTAGTCATAAAGAACTCACATACTTAGTGTGAAAGTTTATTAGCCCTCGAAGCAAAGTACTACTATGCATGCCCCTAGGGGGATATATTGGTAGGAAAAGACCATCACTCGTCCCCGACCACCACTCATAAGGTAGACAATCAATAATAAATCATGCTCCAACTTCTTAGCATAACGACAGACCATACGTGCATGCTTCGGGAATCACAAACCTTAACACCAATATTCTTACTAAACCACAATCATTCACTAGTACCTCCCACATATTACCATCTCTATATCGCAAAACTATTGCAAGGAATCAAACATATCATATTTAGTGATCTACAAGTTTTATATAGGATTTTATGACTAACCATGTGAATGACCAATTCCTGTTGACTCTCTAAATAGATATAAGTGAAGCATGAGAGTTTAATTCTTTCTACAAAATACTTGCCCACGCTCTAATAAATATAAGTGAAGCAAACGAGCATTCTACAAATAATGGTTTTCCTATATGTAGAGAAACAGGCATCCAAACTTCAAATGATATAAGTGAAGCACATGAAGCATTCTATAAAGCTATACTCAAAAGATATAAGTGAAGTGCATGAAGCATTCTATAAATCAACCAAGGACTATCTCATACCAGCATGGTGCATTTATTAAAAGAAAAAGAAAAAGCACATGACTCTCCAAGAATTTACGCATATCATGTGAACAAAACAAAAACCGAGACATACAGATAATTGTTGAAGAAAGATGGGATGCCTTCCGGGGCATCCCCAAGCTTAGACGCTTGAGTCTCCTTAAATATTTACTTGGGGTGCCTTGGGCATCCCCAAGCTTGAACTCTTGCCTCTCCTTATTCTCCTCATATCGATACCTCCTCGTTCTTCGAACACTTCATCCACACAAAACATAACCGAACTTTTTATTAGAGGGGTTCGTACATATAACATCAAATCCCATCATGTCCTGCTATAACATTATTGTATAATTAAAATCAAACATTACCAACTGTATGCTATCACAATTCTATGGCTCCCAAGTCAATAGGGCTCAACAAGATTTCAAACATACGCAAATAAAGAAACTATAACAGCAATCTGTGAAAACAGGACAGTCTGTAAAGATGCAAATGAAACATATACTTCTGTAACTCCAAAAATTCTGAAAAATTAGAAAAAAATAAAAAAAAATTTGCATAGCAGTACAGTGCAAAAAATTTCAGATTTTTTGCACGTTCCAGTAAAATAACAAAATTCAAGCACTACAGCAAAAGTTTCTGTTTTTTCACAGCACACACCAAACAAGCAATTTAAACATCCTAAAGGTAAATCTTGGCACATTATTTTTATAATACAATGGATTTGTACAAGGGGATAATTATTTTTGCGAGAAACTTCCATGAAAAATTCTACATTGTTTCCATGAGCATGAACACAAGTGTTCAAGGTCGACCCTCACTTCTCCAATGCATAACCTTCCAATCGCTTCTCTTTTTGAAAAAGTTTTTAGGTTCCCCTCTATATTTTTTTTTGTTTTTAAACTTTTTAAAATCACACAACAGAAATAAATGACTCTCTAAAACTTCCGGGTTGTCTCCCAGGCAGCGCTTTCTTTAAAGCCATTAAGCTGGGCATAAAGTGCTCAAGCAATCGATCCACCCGAATCCCAAGGTATATCAAAGCCAATTTTAATTAACAATGATTTGTAATTTAGTAGTGAGCACAAAGCAACATATATCATGCAATAACGAAGTCTAACTTTCTTCCTATGCATTGGCATGTCATAAAAGAACAATTCATGCACATCAGGTAAAGGCCAATGCATAGCATAAACAGTTTCTTGCAATTTTATCGTATTGGAAACATAGAGAGGCGGAGATGTAGTTCCTCTCTCATAATTATTGCAAGTAGGAGCAGCAAGCACATGCATATTATATTCATCAAAATCATCATATGCAACGGTAAAACGCAACCCATCAATATAATCCTTAATAAGCACAAACTTTTTCGATATAGTGTAGTTTGGAGAATTCAAAAAGATAATAGGACTATCATGTGTAGGTGCAATAGCAACAATTTCATTCTTAACATAAGCAATTATAGCAAGTTCATCTCCATAAGCATCATTCATATTGGCATCATGGCCACAAGCATAGCAAGCATCAATTTCATCAAAAAGGGATATTTCAGACGCATCAAAGGGATCATAGCATTCATCCTTCGGTAAGCATGAAGAGAAATTAAACAATGTATGAGATAAAGAGTTACTCTCATTAGAAGGTGGGCACGGGTGATCAATCCTCTCTTCCTCCTTTTGTTCTTCGCTCTCCTCCTCAATTTTTTCATCTAATGAGCTCACAGTGTCATGAATTTCTTCTTTCATAGGAGCCTGCAAAATATTAGTCTCTTCTTGGACAGCGGAGGTGTCCCCAATATATTCTTTAACATAAGCATTAGAAGCATAGTTTTCATAGCAATATTTAAGTATGGAAAAATTTTCAGATTTGTAAAGAGTAGCATCACACTTTTCAACCAAAGAAGCAATTTCATATGCACCCTTAAAAGCAACAAATTCTTCTATTTGTGCAATATCATAGTAACTATAAACACCTCTGGCATAAGAAGATAAGATCCCATTATCCTTAAACTCACATTGGTACTGAAGGTGTTTTTTAGGGTCTTCAGAACAACAAGTAAAATCATGTATTTCACATAAATTCCAAGCATAGCAATTCAAAGTATTAATATGATGCCATAAGAGTTTCCCTTTTTCAGGCAAGCGGTGTCGCACAAAATAAGCATGCTCATCTAATTATTTTCCCTCAACTAAGCTAGTTGGGTTTTCAGCACGAGCACAAAGGGATCGAAGATGATCCAAGTAGAAAGCTTCAGCAGTATCATAGATTTTGGGTGGTTCTTCAACCATTGTTTTAGCAAGTACAACTAATTTTTTTGGTATTTTATGTTTCCTACCCATAATTAAAGATAGAAAACAAGAGCCAAAAATAGAAAGTACTTAGTGAAACAGAAAATAAAAACTACTTAGTGATAAAGCAAACAATCACACACGAGAATATCAACCCCACGCTATTGCTCCCCGGAAACGGCGCCAGAAAAAGGTCTTGATAACCCACAAGTATAGGGGATCAATTGTAGCTTTTTCGATAAATAAGAGTTTCGAACCCAACGAGGAGCTAACGGTAGAATTAATATTCCCTTCAAGTTCTATCGACCACCGATACAACTCTACGCACACTTAACGTTTGCTTTACCTAGAACAGGTATGAAACTAGAAGTACTTTGTAGGTGTAATGCTAGAACTATTTTGCAAGAATAAAACTAGGAATACTTTGCGAGAATAAAACTATGAGTAATTTGCAAGATAATAAAAGTTAGTTGTTTAGTAGAGAGCTTTTGTAACCCAAGAGAAAGATTTGTCCCTAGGCAATCGATAACTAGACCGGTAATCATTATTGCAATTTTATATGAGGGAGAGGCGTGAGTTAACATACCTTCCGTAATTGGATCATATGCACTTAGGATTGGAACTCTAGCAAGCATCCACAACTACCAAAGATCATTAAGGTAAAACCCAACCATAGCATTAAGTAACAAGTCCCCTTTACTCCCATACGCAACAACCCCCTTACTCGGGTGTAAGCTTCTGTCACTCTAGCCGCCCACTATAAGAGAATTATGAACGTATTGCAAACCCTACAGCGGGGATCCCTCACGCTTGCGTGACACGGAGGGCACCATAGGACAGCACCAAAATAAAACATACAACTCAAACCAATCACGATCATCAACAAACCCATAGGATAAAACGAATCTACTCAAACTTCATAGGATTGCCACATATCATTGGATAATAATATATAGCGTTAAGCACCATGTTTAAGTAGAGAATTACAGAGGGAATAGAGAGGTTACACCGCTGCATAGAGGGGGAGAGAGTTGGTGTTGACGGCGGCAAAGTTGTTGGTGTAGATCGCCGTCACGATGGTTCCCCTGGCGGGGTTCCGGCGCCACCGGGAGAGAGGGGGAGAGATCCCCCTCCTTATTCTTCTTGCTTGGCCTCCCCCCCTAGATGGGAGGAGAGTTCCCCCTCTGGTCCATGGCCGCCATGGCTCCCGGAGGGCAGGAGCCCCTCCGAGATTGGATCTCTCTCTCTCTGTTTCTCTTCTGTTTTGCGTCCCTGTTTTCTGGCCAAAAACCGTTTCTTATATTCCCGGAGATCCGTAACTCCGATTTGCGCTGAAATTTTAACACTATTTTTTTCTCGATATAAGCTTCCTTGCGGCCGAAGAAGAGCCCCAACCGACTTACGGTGTGCCCACAAGGCAACACCACGCGGCTAGGGGGGGTCACGCCAAGATGCCTTGTGGAGGCTGTGGGCCTCCGTTTGCATTGATTCCACCTCCCAAAAATCACATATATTCCAAAATAATTCTCCGTAAAATTTTATCGCGTTTGGACTTCGTTTGATATGGATTTTCTGCGAAACAAAAAACAAGCAGAAAACAGGAACTGGCACTGGGCACTGGATCAATATGTTAGTCCAGGAAATCATATAAAATGTTGCCAAAAGTATGTGGAAATTGTAGGATATTGGCATGAAACAATAAAAAATTATAGATATGACGGAGACGTATCAGCGCTTAACGGAATTTTGCTTGGTTCTCCTGCTGGATGGATAACCTTGGTTCTTAACTGAGGGTAATACTTATCTCTATTGTACTGCATCGCCCTATCCTCTTCGGAGAAATAGCAACGCAGACTACAAGTAGCAGGAAGAATTTCTAGCGCCGTTGCCGGGGAGGCATCATCAAAATTACAAAGTACCTTCGCACAAATTATCATTCACTTGCATTTACTTTATTTAACTTTCATTTGCATTTGCCTCTCGTTTTCATCTCCCCGACTTCTAATTTTTTTTTTACAAAAACACATTTTTTTTTTGCTTTTTGCTTGTTTGCCTCGTCACCATGACTAGTTTTACCATCCCTCCTTTGTCTCCGGATTTTGAAGTTCTTTACTTCAAACAGAAACATGGAGAAAATTTGAAAGATGCTTGGTATAGTATAATTGAATCTTATTGTGTTTGCACTATAAAAGGGGATATGAAAATTTTGTTGCGAAACTTCTATGTAGGGCTGACTATGCCCAATAGACAACTCTTGGACTTTTCTACCAAAGGAAAATTTATTGATAGTGATCCTAATACATCTTATGAATTAATAGAGGGAATAGTGGGATCCCCACCATTGCAAAAAGGACCTAATTATACTCAAGAAGGGATTCAAATTTTGGAAAAGCTAGGTGACATACAAATTTTTTTTGGTGGAGTTACAAAAGTCTAATGAACCCCTTAAAAATGTTAGCGGTAACCTCAATCGTATGAATAATCTCATTACTATTTGCAATAAGAAGATAGACACTTTAGATAGGAAAATTGCTTTATTTTCTGAAAACCATGGGAAGCACAAGGAGCCTCCCGGGTTCGAGACCAATCCTTCTAAAGTAGCAAAGACCAAGGATGACAACACTTGAAACTATGCATTATGCCTAGCTAGGGGCATAAAACAATAGCGCTTGTTGGGAGGCAACCCAATGAATAAAATAAAATTTTGCTTTTACCTTCTGTTTTTGAGTGTTTGCACAATTATAGCTTCTGTTATGATTGTATTTTTATGTTTTAATTAGTGTTTGTGCCAAGTAATGCCTTTGAGATGATTTTGATGATAGTATAATTGATGCTGTTTGGAAAACAGAAAGTTTTGCGTCCAGTGCTGGATTTCTAATTCTGTACTCTAGCGTCAGAAAAATCTGAAATTTTAACACAGTATTGGTATATGAATTTTTTACGTTTTCCTAATTTTTCAGAATTTTTGGAGTTACATAAGTATAGCTTTTAAATAGATCTTTACATACTGTTCTGTTTTAGACAGATTCTGTTTTTGTTGCATAGTTTGCTTATTTTGATGAATCTATGGATCGTATCGGGGGGTATGAGTCATGGAGAAGTTGGAGTATAGTAGCATTATGCCAATATTAAATATGAATCAATGTAAAACAGTACCTAAAGTTAAAGATTTATTTGTTATACTAACGGATCTCACGAGGGTTCTGTTGAGTTTTGTGTGCTGAGGTTTTCAAGTTCTGGGTGAGACTACGATGGATAAAGGAATAAGGAGCGGTAAGAGCCTAAGCTTGGGGATGCCCAAGGCACCCCAAGGTAATATTCAAGGAAGACTCAAGCATCTAAGCTTGGGGATGCCCCGGAAGGCATCCCCTCTTTTGTCTACAATCTATCGGTAACTCACTTGGAGCTATATTTTTATTCATCACATGATATCTGTTTTACTTGGAGCGTCTTGTGAAATAGTTTGTTTGCTTTTTGGTTTGTCACAATCATCTTTGCTGAACACACCTTTTTGAGAGGGACACACATTATTCGTGATTTGTTAGAATACTCTATGTGCTTCACTTATATCTTTTGAGCTAGGCAGTTGCTCTAGTGCTTCACTTATATCTGTTAGATCACGGCGGTGGTTATATTTTAAAGAAATAGTTGTACTCTCATGCTTCACTTATATCATTTTGAGAGTCTTATGATAGCAATGGTAATAGGCACGGGTTACGAATTTGGTCCTGATATGATAGGTATTCAAGAGGGATATAATAAAAACTTTCATGTAGATAACTGAATATGATAAATTTGATTCCTTGCAATAGTTTTGCGATATTAAGATGGTAATATGGGGGAGGTATTAGTAAATAATTGTGGTTTAGTAAGAATAATTGTGTTATGGTTTGTGATTCCCGAAGCATGCACGTATGATCTGTCGTTATGCTAAGAAGTTGGAGCATGATTTATTATTGATTGTCTACCTTATGAGTGGCGGTCGAGGACGAGCGATGGACCTTGTCCTACCAATCTATCCCTCTCGGGGCATGCGTAGTAGTACTTTGCTTCGAGGGCTAATAAACTTTCGCAATAAGTATGTGAGTTCTTTATGACTAATGTGAGTCCATGGATTATACGCACTCTCACCCTTCCGCAATTTGCTAGCCTCTTCGCTACTGTGCATTGCCCTTTCTCACATCGAGAGTTGGTGCAGACTTCGCCGGTGCATCCAAACCCCGTGATACGATACGCTCTATCACACATATGCCTCCTTATATCTTCCTCAAAACAGCCACCATACCTACCTATCTTGGCATTTCCATAGCCATTCTGAGATATATTGCCATGCAACTTCCACCGTTCTGTTTTTTATGACATACATCATCATTGTCATATTGCTTTGCATAATCATATAGCTGACATAGTATTTGTGGCTCAGCCACCGTTCATCATTGTTATACATGTTACGCTAGCATCATTGCACATCCTGGTACACTGCCGGAGGCATTCATATAGAGTCATATTTTTGTTCTAGTATCAAGTTGTAATGTTGAGTTGTAAGTAAATAGAGGTGTGGTGATCATCATTATTAGAGTATTGTCCCAGTGAGGAAAGAATGATGGAGACTGATGAGTCCTCGAAAAAGTGGGGATGAGGTCCATGAGATCGTTCTAAAAAAATGTGATGAAAAAGAGCCATGAAAAAAAATGAGAGAAAAAGAGAGAAGTGGCATTGTTACTATCCTTTTCCACACTTGTGCTTCAGAGTAGCACCATGTTTTTCATATAGAGAGTCTCCTATTTTGTCACTTTCATATACTAGTGGGAATTTTTCATTATAGAACTTGGCTTGTATATTCTGATGACGGGCTTCCTCAAATGCCCGAGGTCTTCATGAGCAAGCAAGTTGGATGCACACCCACTTAGTTTTCATGTTGAGCTTTCATACACTTATTGCTCTTAGTGCATCTGTTGCATGACAATCCCTACTCCTCGCATTGACATCAATTGATGGGCATCTCCATAGCCCGTTGATTAGCCTCGTCGATGTGAGACTTTCTCCATTTTTGTCTTCTCTTATTTATCTCTACCACCATACTCTATTCCACCCATAGTGCTATATCCATGGCTTGCACTCATGTATTGAGTGGGAGTTGAAAAAGCTGAAGCGCGTTAAAAAGTATGAACCAATTGCTCGGCTTGTCATCGGGGTATTGCATGATAAATACTTTGTGTGAAGAAGATGGAGCATGACAGAATTATATGATTTTGTAGGGATAACGTTCTTTAGCATTTTTATTTTGAAAGACATGATTGTTTGCTAGTATGCCTGAGTATTGATGTCTTTATATCAAATTATAGACTATTGCTTTGAATCATTTGGATCTTATTATTCATACCGTAAGAGAGAGATTACATGATGAAACATGATAGGTAGCATTCCACATCAAAAACTTTGTTTTTATCATTTACCTACTCGAGGACGAGCAGGAATTATGCTTGGGGATGCTTGATACGTCTCCAACGTATCTATAATTTTTGATTGTTCCATGCTATTATAGTATCAATCTTGGATGTTTTTTATATGCAATTATATATCATTTTTTGGGACTAACCTATTAACCTAGTGCCCAGTGCTAGTTGTTGTTTTTTTGGCTTGTTTTTGGCTTGAGCAGAATTATATATGTTTCTGCTTGTTTTCTGCTTGTTTTTGGGACTAACCTATTAACCTATTAACCTTTATCCCCATCGTCGTCCTCGTCCTCTTCCTTCCCCTCGCAGGGGTCTTGCCGCATCTCTTGCTTGAGCAGCCGGCATTCCCGAGTGGTATGCTTCGGTAGAATCAAGTTGCTCTCTTCATCTTTCTTCGTGTGAATCTGACAGGGCTGATCAAGGATGTCATTTTTTGGCGCGGCCTTCTTCTTGCCAGCCCACTCATTCTTCTGCTCCGGCGGGCCCTTGCCTTTGCTTTGGCCGGCCAGAGCCGCAGCCTCTGCATTGCTGGCTGCCTCAGCTTTGCGTTTCTGCTTCTTGTTCTTGTTGCCGTCCGACTGATTCGCATCTCCGTCTCGGCCCTTGCTGCTCCTCAGCCGATCTTCCTCTTCACCATTAGCGTACCGATTGGCAATTTCCATAGCCCGACTGAGAGTCGGGATCTTATGGCCGAACTTCAGGGCCAACTCACTATACCTGACACCAGCCTTGAAGGCGCAGATCGCCTGGTGCTCGGTGACGTTTTCTACCGTGTTGTGAAGGGTGGTCCATCGCTGGATGTACTCTCAGAGAGTTTCATTCTGCTTCGGGACGCAATGCTGCAGCTCTGACAATCCACCCGGGCGCTTGTACGTGCCCTCTAATGTCTTGACAAAGACTCGGGCCAGATCATCCCAACAGTATATGCTGCCGGGTGCTAACTGGTTGAGCCACGCCCTGGCCGACCCCTCGAGCATCAGTGGCAAATGTTTCATAGCCACACTGTCATTGCCACCGCCGATCTGGATGGCCACTCGGTTGTCTTCCAGCCAAATCTCCGGCTTCGACTCACCAGTGAACTTGCAGATGCCCGCCGCCAACCTGAAGTTGTGCGGGAATTTTGTTGCACGAATATACCGGCTGAAACACTCAGGTCCGGAGGGTATAGAACCACTCGGAACATCGGCGTCAAGACCTTCCCTCAGGGCCCGTCCTCTATCGACCAAGTTTTGGGCGAGGACAGACCTCGCATTATACTGGGGGTCCCGGAGGTTACCCGGATGGTACGAGGGGCTCGGCCTGCGATCTTTCCCGGGAGAGCGTCTGTCACCATAGCGTTGGTGCCCGTTTG
The DNA here is from genome assembly GCA_039707655.1 of Elymus sibiricus. Taxonomy (NCBI): domain Eukaryota; kingdom Viridiplantae; phylum Streptophyta; class Magnoliopsida; order Poales; family Poaceae; genus Elymus; species Elymus sibiricus. Next base: position 472,342,492 of record CM077666.1, read on the forward strand.
GGACATCCTGCAGAGGGGGCATCCGGGTCCGATCGTAATCATCATATCGCCGGGGCGAAACGACTCGGTCACGCCTTTGCTCCACGTGGTGATCTCTGGAGGAAGGTGAAGCCCGGCGTCTTCCCGAACCCAGCGGGCTATGAGCTGACTGGACTGTCAAGGCGCGCACTGATGCGCTATGGTTGCGATTGCGGGACTGCAACATAGCCGCGTTCAGCGACAGGGCCGTCTTCAGAAGCGCTTGGATTTTTCGGATCCCTTCCTGCTACTTGTAGTCTGCATTGGTATTTCCCCGAAGAGGAGAGGATGATGCAGTACAGTAGAGATAAGTATTTACCTCAGTTAAGAACCAAGGTTATCAATCCAGTAGGAGAACCACGCAAAATCCCTTTAGCAGCACCTGCACACACAAAAGCAAACACTTGCACCCAACGCAAATAAGAGGGTTGTCAATCCTCTTAGCGGTTATTTGCAAGGATTAATTCTAATAGTGATAGATAGATAAAGAAAAATACTAAATAAAATAAAAGTAAATAAATTGTGGCAAGGTATTTTTGTGTTTTTATATATGATAAAGATAGACCCGGGGGCCATAGTTTTCACTAGAGGCTTCTCTCTCGAGCGCAGAACATACGGTGGGTGAACAAATTACTTTTGGGCAATTGATAGAAAAGCAAATAATTATGACGGATTCATGGCAATGATCATGTATATAGGCTTCATGTCCAAGACAAGTAGACCGAAACAATTCTGTATCTACTACTATTAGTCCATCCATCAACCGCTATCTAGCATGCATCTAGGGTATTAAGTTAATGAAAACAGAGTAACGCCTTAAGCAAGATGACATGATGTATACAAAGTAAACTCAAGCAATATGATTAAACCGCATCTTTTTATCCTTAATGGGAACAATACAAATACGTGTCATGTCCCTTTCTGTCACTGGGATTGAGCACCGCAAGATTGAACCCATCACAAAGCACCTCTCCCATTGCAAGATAAACCAATCTAGTTGGCCAAACCAAATCGATAGATCATAGAGAAATACAAAGCTATAACAATCATGCATAAAATAGTTCAGAGAAGACTCAAATATTTCTCATGAATAATCTGATCATAAACTCACAGTTCATCGGATCCCAACAAACACACCGCAAAAGAAGATTACATCGGATAGAGCTCCAAGAACATCGAGGAGAACATAGTATTGAAGATCAAAGAGAGGGAAGAAGCCATCTAGCTACTAGCTATGGACCCGTAGGTCTATGGTAAACTACTCACACATCATCGAAAGGGCAGCAAGGTTGATGTAGAAGCCCTCCGTGATCGATTCCCCCTCCGGCAGAGTACCGGAAAAGGCCTCCAGATGGGATTGCGGAAGAACAGAGGCTTGCGGCGGCGGAAAGGTTTTTTCTTCTGGCTCTCTGGTGGCTCCCGAATATTTGTGAATTTATAGAAGTGGAATTAGGTCAAACGGAGTCACGTGGGCCCCACAAGGCAACACGGCGCCCCCCCGGGGCGCACCCTGTTGCCTTGTGAAGCCTCCGTGAGGCTTCTGGCCTCCTCCCGAAGCTTTCAAGGTCTCTTTTGTCCGGAAAAAAATCTCCAAAAAGTTTCGTGGCATTTGGACTTTGTTTGGTATTGATTTCCTGAAAAGCCAAAAACAAGCAGAAAACAGCAACTGGCACTGGGCACTAGGTTAATAGGTTAGTCCCAAAAAAGATATATAATTGCATATAAAAACATCCAAGATTGATATTATAATAGCAAGGAACAATAAAAAATTATAGATACGTTGGAGACGTATCAAGCATCCCCAAGCTTAATTCCTGCTCGTCCTCGAGTAGGTAAATGATAAAAACAGAATTTTTGATGTGGAATGCTACCTATCATGTGTCATCATCTAATCTCTTCTACGGTATGAATAATAAGATCCAAATGATTCAAAGCAATAGTCTATAATTTGATATAAAGACATCAATACTCAGGCATACTAGCAAACAATCATGTCTTTCAAAATAAAAATGCTAAAGAACGTTATCCCTACAAAATCATATAATCATGTCATGCTCCATCTTCTTAACACAAAGTATTTATCATGCACTACCCCGATGACAAGCCGAGCAATTGGTTCATACTTTTTAATGCGCTTCAGCTTTTTCAACCCCAACGCAATACATGAGCGCAAGCCATGGACATAGCACTTTGGGTGGAATAGAATATGGTGATTGAGATAATAAGGGGAAGTCAAAAATAAGAAGATAGTCTCACATCAACGCGGCTAATCAATGGGCTATGGAGATGCCCATCAATTGATGTTAATGCGAGGAGTAGGGATTGCCATGCAACGGATGCACTAAGAGCTATAAGTGTATGAAAGCTCAACAATGAAAACTAAGTGGGTGTGCATCCAACTTGCTTGCTCACGAAGACCTCGGGCATTTGAGGAAGCCCATCATTGGAATATGCAAGCCAAGTTCTATTATGAAAAATGCCCACTAGTATATGAAAGTGACAACATAAGAGACTCTCTATATGAAAAACATGGTGCTACTTTGAAGCACAAGTATGGAAAAGGATAGTAACACTGCCCCTTCTCTCTTTTTCTCTCATTTGTTTTGGGCTCTTTTTTCGGCCTCTTTTTTTTCCTCACTGGGGCAATGCTCTAGTAAAGACGATCATCATACTTCTATTTACTTACAACTCAAAAGAAAATTACAACTCGAAACCAGAACATAATATGACTCTATAAGAATGCCTCTGGCGGTGTACCAGGATGTGCAATGATCTAGCGTAACATGTATAAAAAATGATGAACGGTGGCAGAGCCACAAATACTATGTCAGCTATATGATCATGCAAAGCAATATGACAATGATGATGTGTGCCATATAAAAAGAACGGTGGAAGTTGCATGGCAATATATCTCGAAATGGCTATGGAAATACCATAATAGGTAGGTATGGTGGCTGTTTTGAGGAAGATATAAAGAGGCTTATGTGTGATAGAGCGTAGCATATCACGGGGTTTGGATGCACCGGCAAAGTTTGCACCGACTCTCGATGTGAGAAAGGGCAATGCACGGTACCGAAGAGGCTAGCAAATTGCGGAAAGGTGAGAGTGCGTATAATCCATGGACCCACATTAGTCATAAAGAACTCACATACTTATTGCGAAAGTTTATTAGCCCTCGAAGCAAAGTACTACTACGCATGCCCCTAGGGGGATAGATTGGTAGGAAAAGACCATCGCTCGTCCCCGACCTCCATTCATAAGGTAGACAATCAATAATAAATCATGCTCCAACTTCTTAGCATAACGACAGACCATACGTGCATGCTTCGGGAATCACAAACCTTAACACAATTATTCTTACTAAACCACAATTATCTACTAGTACCTCCCCCATATTACCATCTTAATATCGCAAAACTATTGCAAGGAATCAAACTTATCACATTCAGTGATCTACATGAAAGTTTTTATTATATCCCTCTTGAATACCTATCATATTAGGACCAAATTCATAACCCGTGCATATTACCATTGCTATTTTTTGGAATCTCAAAAAGATATAAGTGAAGTATGAGAGTGCAACTATTTCTTTAAAATATAACCACCGTCGTGCTCTAAAAGCTATAAGTGAAGCACTAGAGCAACTGCCTAGCTCAAAAAATATAAGTGAAGCACATAGAGTATTCTAACAAATCATGAATAATGTGTGTCCCTCTCAAAAAGGTGTGTCCAGAAAAGATGATTGTGACAAACTAACAAGCAAACAAAAGCAAACAAACTATACCACAAGACGCTCCAAATAAAACACATGTCATGTGATGAATAAAAATATAGCTCCAATTGAGTTACCGATAGATTGTAGACGAAAGAAGGGATGCCATTTGGGGCATCTCCAAGCTTAGATGCTTGAGTCTTCCTTGAATATTACCTTGGGGTCCCTTGGGCATCCCCAAGCTTAGGCTCTTGCCACTCCTTATTCCTTTGTCCATCATAGTCTCACCCAAAACTTGAAAACTTCAGCACACAAAACTCAACAGAAACCTCGTGAGATCCATTAGTATAACAAATAAATCTTAAACTTTAAGCACTGTAGTAAATTGATTCATATTTAATATTGGCATAATGCTACTGTACTCCAACTTCTCCATGTCTCATACCCCCCGATACTATCCATAGATTCATCAAAATAAGCAAACTATGCAAGAAAAACAGAATCTGTCTAAAACAGAACAGTCTGTAAAGATCTGAATTAATGTCATACTTCTGTAACTCCAAAAATTCTGAAAACTTAGGACAACGTGGTCAATTCATATTCGAATACTGTGTAAAAAATTTAGAGTTTTATCACGCTCCAGCAAAAAATCAAAATCCCAGCACTGGACGCAAAAGTTTCTGTTTTCCAACAACATTAATCGTACTATCTTCCAAATTATCCCAAAGGCATTACTTGGCATAAACACTAATTAAAACATAAAAACACAATCATAACAGAGGATATAATCATTTAATCACACAAAAACAATAAAATAAAAGTATTGGGTTGTCTCCCAACATGCTCTTCCTTTATAGCCATTAAGATAGGCTTTGAGATTTCAATGATGCTCACGTCAAAGACAAGAATTGAAGCACAAAGAGAACATCATAAAACATGTGAAAAACACATTTAAGTCTCACATACTTCCTATTCATAGGCATCTTCTAGGAAAACAAATTATCAAGACAAGCAATATCTAGCATATGCAAATAGGAAGAATGAAGCATTAAAAATTTCAACACAAAGAGAGTTAATTTAGTGACATGAAATTTTTTATAACCATATTTTCCTCTCTCATAATAATTACATGTAGGATCATAATCAAATTTAACAATATAGCTAACATATAAAATATTCTCTTCATGATCCACATGCATAAAGTTTTATGATCTTCCAAGATAGTGGGATTAACATCAACTAAAGTCATGACCTCTCCAAACCCACTTTGATCAAAAATTTCATAAGATTGAACACTCTCCGAATATGTGGGATTCTTTTTACCTAAAGTTGACACTCTTCCAAACCCACTTTCAATATTATTGCAAACATATTCATCATCAGGCTTAAATAAATTTTCAAGATCATAAGAAGCTTTATCACCCCAATCATGATCATTGCAATAAGTAGTGGACATAACAAAATTATCATCTCCAAGCTTGTAGTTTTGCATATTATTAACACAATTGACATTAATAGAATTTATAATAACATCATTGCAATCATGCTTTTCAATCAAGGAGCTATCACGAATCACTTTATAAATTTCTTCTTCTAACACTTCATCACAATTTTCAGTTTCATGATTTTCAAGAAAAACTTCATAGCGATAATCAAGTGCACTCAACTCACTAGTAATTGGTACATTATAATTGGATCTTTTGAAAAGATTAGCAAGTGGGTGATGATCCATAGTCATCTTAAATTTTTGCTTTCACTTTCTGTTTTTGTGTGCTGACATGAAGGCAATAAAAGCAAAGCAAGCAAACAAGCAAATAAAAATATTTTTGTGTTTTTGTAAAATTGATTTAGAAGTGAGGGAGATGAAAACGAGAGGCAAATGCAAATAAAATGGCAAATAAAATAAATGCAAGTGGATGATAGTTTGTGCGAAGGTACTTGATAAATTTTGGTGATGTCTTCCCGGCAACGGCGCCAGAAATTCTTCCTGTTACTTGTAGTCTGCGTTGGTATTTCCTCGAAGAGGAGAGGAAGATGCAGTACAATAGAGATAATTATTTCCCTCAGTTAAGAACCAAGGTTATCAATCCAGTAGGAGAACCACGCAAAATCCCTTTAGCAGCACATGCACACACAAAAGCAAACACTTGCACCCAACGCAAATAAGAGGGTTGTCAATCCTCTTAGCGGTTATTTGCAAGGATTAATTCTGATAGTGATAGATAGGTAAAGTAAAATACTAAATAAAATAAAAGTAAATAAATTATAGCAAGGTATTTCTGTGTTTTTATATATGATAAAGATAGACCCGAGGGCCATTGTTTTCACTAGAGGCTTCTCTCTCGAGCGCAGAACATACGATGGGTGAACAAATTACTGTTGGGCAATTGATAAAAAAGCAAATAATTATGACGGATTCATGGCAATGATCATGCATATAGGCATCACGTCCAAGACAAGTAGACCGAAACGATTCTGCATCTACTACTATTACTCCACCCATCGACCGCTACCAGCATGCATCTAGGGTATTAAGTTAATGAAAACAGAGTAACGCCTTAAGCAAGATGACATGATGTAGACAAAGTAAACTCAAGCAATATGATTAAACCCCATCTTTTTATCCTTAATGGCAACAATACAAATACGTGTCATGTCCCTTTCTATCACTGGGATTGAGCACCGCAAGATTGAACCATCACAAAGCACCTCTCCCATTGCAAGATAAACCAATCTAGTTGGCCAAACCAAATCGATAGATCTGAGATGTGGTGCCCCGCCTGAATACCACTGTAGTCAGACGGTCACCGCACATACCAGCCTAGGAAATCACTCTGGCATGCGCTTTTACAACAAGTATCATGAACACAGACATTTCTACTAATGGATATATAAGTCTTACATAATATCTTACAAGGGTGATGGCAGCGGAAAAGCTCTATCTAAGGCAGCAGGGTCTTGGGGTGGCTCCAATCCACAGGGATCTGACTGGGTTACTCTTCTAGCCCGCGAACACTCCGGCTCCTCGCTAGTGGACGTCGGATCCTTAGGTGAACCTGGCCACATTAAAGGCCGCCGAGTACTTTTGAATGTACTCGCAAGCAAACCAAATAACATATACACCAAGCAAAGCAATCCATGGCATTCAAGCATGCATTTGTTATCTTAACAGTATTAACTATCATGTTATGGCAGGATTATCTGGCAAGATTAATCATCATGTCATAGCAGGATTATCTAGCATGATAACTATTGGAGTAAATACAGCAAGGTAAAGCATATTAAGTAAATAATCCATACTTCGAATATGCTCACGATCCAAGTCTGATCCAAACTTTGCGGTCATCCGGCCGCTCATCCTATAGCCATCGCATGGCTAGCATTCATACCCCTGACATCATCTGATGTCCATGCATCTGTACTGCAAGTCTGACAAACCTTACCTTACTCTGGTTCATTATTAGTAACATCATATGGTTCATTCCTCCAGACTCGACAGAGATCAAATAGTGTGACCTAGTACGAACTGTGTCCCATGACCGAGGAAGCGGCTATTCGAATAGATTTACACTTTGCAAAGGTTGCGCACTTTACCCACACTATGGAGCTCCTGGCCTCATGCTCCCATTCGGGTGGACCGGTGCTGCTCCAACAAAACTTGTCTATTGCCCGACACTCTTACGGTCCCACCGACACTCATACCCTCCCAGGGTCATGTCCTGGGTGGCCCCTTGTGTCACCCCGTGACACCTGCCACCGTCGTGTCCAAACAAAACTGTCCCAAACGGGGACGTGCGCACATAACCATAAACTGGGCTCACAGGATTATCGCCGCCTACCGGGCCAGGGTAGCACGCACGCATAATCCTCCCTCTTTGGAGGTACCGACAAGAGGTAGGACAATAGACCAAGTTAGGGCCGTCCCATACCGGCAAATGTGGCTGCACTGATGAGCTCGGTTCGGTGGCACTATGACTCGATCCAGCCGACGGAGGAGGTTGTTGTCATTATATCATATTCTTACTCATTGCAATAACAATGGTAATGCACGCTGTAATCACTATGAAAACATAACAACCTATCTTCATATGCATTACAACGAGTCACTAGTGTGATAACATGATGAGCATTAGCAGGTAATGTGAATAGCAAATTCAAACTAGCAGGAATTTAATTATTTCTAACACAGGCATATTCATTAATTAAACACGCAAGAATAACACAGAGCAATGCTTTAGGGCACATATCAGATGGTCGGCTTCCCTGGGGATCGATGAATTCACCGGAGAGAAGTGCGATCACCTCGCGGAAAAATTCGCCGGAGAAGATTCCCTCTCGGAAGGGCTGAATATAGGGTAGGGGCAAAATGGGTATTTTCAGAATGTGTCAACATGGTGAAAGTGATGTCATCGGAACGGGCTCGACAAACTGAAGAAGTGGGCTTTGGATTCACCTGAATCGGAGCTACGGATGAAAAGATATTGATGTTTGAAGGGCAGGGTCCTTCCTGTAAAATGAATATTTACTATCGGGTCCCTGACTGAGTTTTCTGGAAAATAATAAAAGGACTGTGCTTACTGGACCACTCGGGCCGAGTCTGGCCGCTGCTGCCGCTGTTCACCTGGGCCAGGCCCAACTGTATCGCAGAAGGCGTACTCTGCTAGAGTACGTCTTCGGCCAAGCGGTCGCGTACTCCGCGGAGTACGTCTCCACTTGACCACGTCAGCGGGCCGGCTAGGACGCTGACGCACGGGGCCCGCCTGCATGTCGCCTCCCTCTCCACAGGTCGTCTTCAAGCCCGCGTGCCCGCGCTCGGCCGTGGGGCAGGCGACTCCCGCCAGCGATTGCCAGAGCTACATGGCTACTCCGGCGACACTCCGGCTATGGATGAGTTCGCCGCGGAGAGGCGCATCCATTGGTGCAGGACTTGGACGTCGGGGAGCTCAGACTCGGGCAGAGCGTCGGCTGCGGCGGACGGCGGCTCGGCCGGTGTTGGGCACGGTACTCCGGTGAATGGGGAGGCCGGGGCGAGGGCGCGGAGGTGGCTTACGGCGAGCGGGGACTCCGGTGGTGGGGTCAGTGGAGGTGGGGAAGGCCGAAGACGCCGGAATTTGAGAGGACGACGGCGGCGGCCATGGTGGCCGTGGGAAGGAGTCGAAGCTCCCCGAGCTCAGTTGAGGAGTTGGGGAGGATGCTAGGAGGGAGAGGGAGTGGCTGCGGGGCTGGGGATGCTCGGGAAGGGCTCGGGGGTGGCCTATTTATAGGTGCCTGACGGCGAGCGGATGAGGATGGCCGCCGTGGCATCCTCATCTCCGCACTGGAGCTCCGGCGAGGTGGCGCGCGAAGAGCGGTGCCAACCTGACGTTCAACAGAGGGAGGGGACAGCTCAGGGAGGAAGAGGCCAGCGGGATAGGAAAACGACGGCGGTTCACGGGCGGACAGTACGGTGGCGGGACTCGCCGTGGCGCGACGAGAGGGAAGGAGGAGGGGAAGAAGGGTCGAGAGAGGAGACGTGGGTGCTGCGGAGCCGCTGGACACGCTCAGACAAGCGGGGGTCGGCCGGAGGCGACTGCACGAAGCAGACCGAGCGCAGAGCGCGCGCTTCTGCCTGCCGTCCGCGTGGTCACCATGCCAAAACGCTCTCTGGAGCACGGCTTGACCCAAGACCTTGTCTATTGCGTGACTCAGAGGTCAAATAGATCCTAGGTGTGGCTGGAATCCACTGGAAGGCCATGAGGTGAGAGAAACTTGCGGAAGAAGATTTTGACAGCAAACTTGGGTGGACTCTTGTGGAGAAATGAATGAGAGTGGGGAGCTGAACCTGAAATATGGTATGAAGGACTAGGTGCTGGTAAAATTTGAAGGCATTTGGACCAAGTTTGCATATACTTCCTTTACAATGTCAAATTTGGTCCAGAAACTTGACTTTGAAGCTGCACTCAGCTGGCTTGATGAAATGAACTGAATTTTGGTGTAGAGTGATGATTTGGAGGTATGGAGGTACTGGAAAATTTCAGCTCCTTTAGAAATGCCAAAGTGGTACTTCCTTCACAAAGCTTGAATCTGGACAGAAACTTAGGAAAATTGCTGGGGAAGAATGGATAGCTGGATTGAGCTGATTTTTGGTTTACATGAGTGATTTTTCAATGTTAACCACCATGAAAAATTTCAGCTCAAGAGGATCAAGGGTTCAAGCACTTCCTTTGCAAACTGGAAATCTGGACAGAATTTGCAAGTGGATGTTGTGCTCAAAAGTTGAACTGTGGAACTTGGGTTCTTGATGGAAATGGTGAAGATATGGATATAAGAAGCTCCACAAATTATTTGGGTTTTTCCTGACTATTAAAATGGTAGCTCCTTTGGAAAGTGCCCAAAGTGCAATATTGGCTTTAAATAGGAAAATGCAATTTCCCTTATTTAATTATGGCCAATATTTTTATGAGAGCTCAATATGATCACAAAGAATATCTCCACAAGTTTTCATGAACTTTGGAGATGGATAGATATTTTCCTGGATTTAATTCCTTTAACTGGCAGAAAAAGGAATTAATTCTAAATGAAAAATATTGCAAATGACTTGGCAATATTTTTGCATATCCATGGTTTATAGGTGTGGGATGATCACTGGGAAAAGTTTGGGAGGCAACAGATCAATGGAAATTGGGGTTCCTTTGTAATGGAAGGAATTAGGGTTTCCCTTCCCGCAACTCGGAAGGTAGGGTTTTGGCAGAAAAAATCCTGAGAATAAATCTTGGATGGCAAGGTTTGACTGGAGAGAATCTCTGGTTGGATAGGGAAGGCAAGGCTATATGACCATCTTCATATACCCAAGAGCGAGAGAAAATCTGATAACATCGAAAAAAGACGGGAGTCAAATCCCGCAAAGAAAAAAAATCGAGGAGCGAAAACCAGGGTGTTACAGGAGAGAAATACAAAGCTATAACAATCATGCATAAAAGAGTTCAGAGAAGACTCAAATATTTCTCTTGAATAATCTGATCATAAACTCACAATTCATCGGATCCCAACACACACCGCAAAAGAAGATTACATCGGATAGAACTCCAAGATCATCGAGGAGAACATGGTATTGAAGATCAAAGAGAGAGAAGAAGCCATCTAGGTACTAGCTATGGACCCGTAGGTCTGTGGTAAACTACTCACACATCATCGGAAGGGCAGCAAAGTTGATGTAGAAGCCCTCCGTGATCGATTCCCCCTCCGGCAGAGTACCGGAAAAGGCCTCTAGATGGGATCGCGGAAGAACAGAGGCTTGCGGCGGCGGAAAGGTTTTTTCTTCTGGCTCTCTGGTGGTTCCCGAATATTTGTGAATTTATAGAAGTGGAATTAGGTCAAACAGAGTCACGTGGGCCCCACAAGGTAACACGGCGCCCCCCTGGGGCTCCCCCTGTTGCCTTGTGAAGCCTCCGTGAGGCTTCTGGCCTCCTCCCGAAGCTTCCAAGGTCTCTTTTGTTCAGAAAAAATCTCCAAAAACTTTTGTGGCATTTGTACTTTGTTTGGTATTGATTTCCTGAAAAGCCAAAAACAAGCAGAAAACAACAACTGGCACTAGGCACTAGGTTAATAGGTTAGTCCCAAAAATGATATATAATTGCATATAAAAACATCCAAGATTGATACTATAATAGCATGGAACAATAAAAAATTATAGATACGTTGGAGACGTATCAATTCCCCAGCCGCGGAATCGGAGGGCTGAATGGAATCAATGATCCTGGTAGCCGCCGCCAGATTCTGCAGAGGGGTGTTCAGCACTTGGTACTTCTGAGGCTGATCACTCGGGAATAGCCGGCGCTTGTACCGACTGGAGCTGGGTTGTTGGCGAGCGCGATCGTCCAACTCTTTCTACACCCGCTCTAAGCGGTCTCGTTCGGCCAGAGTGGCCAAACGCGCCGATTCCATGGCCAGGGCCTCAGGAGTCGTCCCGGTGACGGGAGTGTGCAAAGCTTGCTCCTTTATCCGCCGGAGTTCGTCGCTCTGCTCACGAGTGAGAGCTTGCGGGATGTAAGGATCTTGGTGAGGCGAATGGTCGTTCCCACGGTTATCGTTGTCGTTCCCACGCGAAGTGCCCACGTGCCCGTCACGGGGACCAGAGTAACCCGGGGAGCCGCGCGGTTCTGTGCCGGCCATGAGGACCTCGGCGGTGGACTCCACGCTCTCGCTCTCGGACTCACCGACAGAGTCCTCGTGGAGCTCAGCAAAGATGTCGAGGGCGGGTTCATCAGGATCAAGAGCCGCCACGTGTTCCGCCGCGGCTTGAACGGCCATCGCGTGCTTGACCCATCGCTGGAGCCGTGAGCGCCCGGAGCGCTTGCGGCGACGTCCAGCGGGAAGGACGGAAACCACTCAGTACGGAACCGATGGCTGTCGAAGGAGGACTCCGAATGAAGATGCGCGGAAGTGCGCCGCGCCACGGATGGGCAGCGACTCCACGTCCAGCGGGGCCTCCGGGAGCCACGCTGAATCGTCGGCGATGAAGCTGAGAGCTCCGAAACGGATTTCGCCGCCGACTAACATGGTGATGATGGGATTCCACCTGTACTGCTAAAAGTCGCTAGACGCTCTGCCCCACGGTGGGCGCCAACTGTCATGGTTACTAGTCTGACAGTAAGTACTGGGGGTACGAATGAGGAGCAGAGCCTAGCTACATCACAGGTGTGACACTCGGATTTAGCGAGTTCAGGCCTCTCTCGGAGGAGGTAAAAGCCCTACGTCTTGTGCCCTGAGACTTGTTTTCTCTAGGGGGTATCTGATTACAATGAGTGCTTAACCTTACGACGGAGGGAGAGGGCGGCTTATATAGGAGTACGCCACAGCCTCTCAGCCACCACGTCGCTGGGTATTAATGACAGTAAGTACAGCGGTTAATGGCGTTTAACACTGTTTAACACAGCTATGACTATGGCAGTTACTGGTAACGGTGTCCATAACTACGTTTAAAGTCTAGTTGAAGACTACTCAACCGTTGCAGCTCCACGCCGTCCTTACGTCTCCCTTGTCCAGTGATGATTACTGGCCGACTGGAAGGTAGACGACTGTCCGAGTGCTGTCCGTGCAAGGTCCGAGTGAATACTTCATAGCGTGCATCCGATTGCACTTGTGACCCTGGGGTCTCTGAATAATGGTGTGGGCCTTAGGTGGGTCCCAGATGTCAGGTCCTTGTCCCTACCGGTGGTAGGTGACCCCATCAGATGGGGACGAATATATGTGAGGTCGGGTGGCCAATGTGGGGCCGGTCCGATGAGGCGGACGTGCCCGGGTCACCCTATATCCGCTCCATATTTGGGTTGAGGCGTGCCGCGGTGCCGGTCAGCCTCGGCGTTTGAGGCTGGTTTGAGATCCCGTCTAGGTTGTTGTTGTTTTTTGATCGGAAGCCGTCCGTCCGAACGAGTTTGAAGCACCCGGATATAGATATACTTGGGCCGCCCCGGTGTCCGGGTATATGCCGCCGTCTCCCTTCTGCGGCGTTTAACGGGTCCTACTTTTCAGTGAATGGTTTCTAGATTCTTCGGTGCCGCCGGAGGTTTTGTACGAGCGGGGAGGGTGCGTTCAAGTCACTCATTGCCGCACGTACCTCGGTCCTTTAAAATGCTACGCAGTCTCTGCCGTGTGGGGCCGTTGTCTTTTCCGGACCCACGTGCCGGTGTCATTGGCATGGGTGAGCTGGGTGCCATTTGGAGAATCATGACGTGGCGAGTTGGGCTGGCAGTGGGCGGAGACCTCGTACCGGCCAGAGCAAAAAAGTTGTAGTCCTCGTCACCCACTGGCGATGGGTCCACGCGATGGAAGGGGGCCACCTGTCCGTGAGGCGTCGCGGGGTCGCACTGGTCGATCTTGGGGGATCCCCGCCCCGCTTCCCCGCTACACTAACTCACTTGGCGTACCCCGGCGATACAACGGACGATAACTTCTCCAGACGCTGTCGCGCCGGGCCTACGGGTGGTTATGGCCCAGCTGTCGGCCGGCCTGTACCGTCGTCTTCGGGTGTTCGTGTATCAGGTAACGTCCATTGGCGGGGCAACGGGTGTGGCCCGGGCCGCCTATATAAGCGCGGGACACACTCTCAGATCAAGCACTGCCCTTTGCCGTTGCGCATCTAGTTCATTGCCCGAGAGAGAATCAGAGCACACACACACGCCGTCCAATCACTTCCACCCACAGATTGTCTCACGTTGACGACCGCCGGCGAAACCCTCCGTTGCCTAGTGCGCCGCCCGATTGTTTGGCCGTCGGCGCTAGGAAGGTGACTGCGGTCGATTGGATTGGGGATTTCCTTGTTTCTTGTTTTAACTGCGGCTTTCGATTTTGCTCGGCGGCTTGCTGATTTGGTTTTTGCTGTTGTCTGGCGGCTGCAGAAGGTGGTGATGAAGCTGGACGTGCAGGACGAGAAGCAGAAGCAGAAGGCGCTCAAGGCCGTCTCTGTTCTCTACGGTACTCCCCTGCTTCTTCTTCTTCTTCTTCTTCTCCGATTCCGTTCGTCGCGGTCTCGTATTTGCTCTGCTTCGTCGTAATCGTGGAAGGGATTAGTGGCCATTCACTCACCGGTATCTGAATTTGACACTTCTGAGTTCTGACGACAGCAATCGTGGCTTTCTCAGGTATCGACAACATGGGCGTGGACATGAAGGACCAGAAGATGATGGTGGTCGGCAGCATGGACCCCGTTGACGTCGTCGCCAAGCTGCGCAGGTTCTTCCCCGGGGCGCACATCGTCTCCGTCGGCCCGGCCAAGGAGGAGAAGAAGGACGGCGGTGGCGACAAGAAGGACGGGGACAAGAAAGACGGCGGCGACAAGAAGGGCGGCGCCGGCGGAGACAAGAAACACGTCGTGCCGGTGTACCCGTCGTACTGTTACCCGCCTCCGCCGCCGCCGCGTTACGTCGTACACAGCACCGAGGAGGCCCCCAACTCGTGCGTCATCTGCTGATCAGTTCCAAGGCCCGCGTGCTTTTACATTTGTACTGTATCTCATAGCCTGCCTGCATGCCTGCCGATCGATCGAGACTGCCTGCTCCGCTAGTGGTTGGTGGTTGCTGTACTCATCAGCCTACCCGTTACGATAATCGACGGCGTGCGTTATACTGTATCGACGGCCGTGCAAGGGTTGCACCGGTCATCCAGTAGCTGTTGTATGACTTCCTTTTTGGGGGAGACGCAGTGCACGTGCACTCACAAGAACTGCTTGACAGTAAAGAATAATGTAACTTTTGCCAATATAAGTTTCAGAAGATATGTCCAACTGGTCTGAAAAAGTACCACTCTTGCTCTCTTGTGATGGAACGAACGTCCTTGCTTAGTAAATCAGTGTTTGGAGCCGACTCAAGTTCCCCTCGTAGTAGATTTTTGCCCCATTTCATAGATAAAGCAAAACACACACTACAGAGAAGGAGCCAGTGACATCACCTGACGAGCGAACATACAAGATACTGAGGTGAGAGCATCTACAGCCGGACTTGGGAGATCCGCCCCCCTAAATGTCCACGGGTGCGCCCATAGATGGCCCGGACGACTCCTTATATTTACTGCCGGGTATCCATAGTCAAACGCAAAGCCTGAAATTCATGAACGTTGATCATATAGCACAAATTCATCATAATTCAACAGTTTAACGAAGCAACAAAGCAAAATAAATCATAGTTAGGCTTCGTTGGCTATGGTTTGCTTGGGTGGACAGGCCTGGGTTGCCCTCGAAACCCCATGCGACGATAAAGACAAGGACCTTTTCTATGCGGCAATGACAATCACCATTGGTGATGGAATGAAGGCAAGTTTTTGGCACTCCCCTTGGTTGAATGGACTAAAACCTAAAGACATTGCTCCGGGCATCTTCGCCATTTCCAAGCGCACCAACAGTTGGGTCGCTAAGGCGATGGCTAATAAAGCTTGGGTCATACATATTGTCTTACAAGGCGGACTTTCGGTATCCTAATACAACAATTTTGCCACCTTTGGTCCAAAACCCACGAAATGAACCTCGTTCCGGGCACTAGCGATAGTATCCGTTGGAAGTTCACGGCGGATGGATGTTACTCGGCCGCCACTGCATACAGGATGCAGTTCGCAAGTTTGATCAAGTCTGTGTTGCCACAGATGGGTTGGAAGATTGGGCGCCTCCTAAGATTAAATTCTTCTCCTGGCTCATACTACAAGACAGAATTTGGACGGCTGACAGGCTTCAGTGAAGGGGTTGGCCATATTGTGGCCTTTGCCAGCTTTGCAAACGGGAGCCGGAGTCAATGGACCTTATCATGTTCAAATGCCGCTTCAATATCAGAGTTTGGAACTTTATCTTCGGCTGGTTGGGATGGCAATCTACGACCCCCTCTTGGGCCAACCTTGAGACGGTGAACTAATGGTGATTTCCAGCGAGGACCAGCCAGGTTACTCCAGGGAGGTGGTTAATTCCTTGCAGATGCTCATATGTTGGGAGATTTGGAATGAAAGGAACACTCAGGTCTTCCGTAACATGGCTACCCTACCCTCGAGGGTGGCGGCATCGTTTAAGGATGAGGCGAAGACGTGGGTACTTGCGGGGGCTAAGTTTTTGGGAAGTATTATACCGGGAGAGTGATCCCTTTGTTCGGACATGTGTGGTCATGTAAACGTTAAGACTATGTTCTTCTCCTTCTTAATTAATGAGATGAGGCAAAGCTTTTGCCTCCGTTTAAAAAAACACAGTTCAACAGTCCGGACATGGCAAAAAAAAATTTCAAGTCCGAGCATGGCGGATTCAATCGCTGGACCGATCACTGGCAAAGGTTTATTTCTTGTTTTCCATATAGACAAAAGTAGAAGGGGAGCCCTAACGTAGTGGTAAAGCTGTTGCCTTGTTCCCATGTGGTCACGGGTTCAAGTCTTGGAAACAGCCTCTTGCAGAAATGTAGGGCAAGACTGCGTACAATTGACCCAAAGTGGTCGGACCCTTCCCCGGACCCTGCGCAAGCGGGAGCTACATGCACCGGGCTGCCCTTTTTTCCATATAGACAAAAGTAAAGCAGCAACACCAACAGAAGCAACAACAACACGATCTTTGCTAGTGTAGGATGGTATCCAATTCTGGCGAAGATCAAATAAGTACATTGGCATTTTTGGATTACCCAAAGCACTCCCCACAACTTTCCAAAGGAAACGAGACATCGAACAGGTAAAATGCAAATGATTAATACTTTCCTGGGCATTACAAAACTCACATTTGTTGGTGCCAGACCAACCACTTTTACATAAATTGTCTGTGGTAAGGATCCTTCCTTTGATCACGAACCACATGAAAGCTTTAATCTGTAAAGGCATTTTCATTTTCCAAAATAACTTAAAATGGAAATCAACTCTCCAAGCTATAATGTATTGATAAAGAGATTTAACTGAAAATGTGCCAGAACTGGTCAACAACCATTTTTCTTTGCCGCGCTCATCATTTAGAATATCCTGACTACACATATCTAAAAGTTTATTCCACATGTCCAGAGTTTCCCCATACAAACATCTCCTGAACCTGATACAATTGAAATCTTGACTAACAACTTTAGCCACAGTGATGTTCTGACAAAACCTAAGATTGTATAGACCAGAATAAAGCTGAAAAATAGGTTTGTTATGGATCCTGGCTTCCTCCCAGAACCTGGTCTTATGCCCATTGCCCACGACCCTCTGACAACAACTATAAAATATGTCCTTCACACTCATACGCCCATTCCAAAAATGGGAATTGGCAGACGATGGCTCACACTGAGACAAAGTATTCTTCTTCAAATACTTTGCTCGAACCATATCTTGCCAATCCCCCTCTTCATTCTCCAGCCTCCAAAGCCATTTGCATAACAAGCTAATATTCTTAATGTCCAAATTTGTAGCTCCTAATCCACCCTGATCCATGGGTTGACACACATCAAGCCAGTTAACTAAATGAAACTTACAGATCTCATCCTTCTCCTGCCAAAGAACTCGAGCCCGGAAGAAATCCAACCTTTTGCCACCCCTTTGGGTAGACCAAAAAAGTAAGAAAATAACTAGGGATACTACTCAAATAGGTTTCAGCGACCATAAGCCTACCTCCCATAGGAAGTAGCCCACCTTGCCAAGAGGCAGCCCCTTTCTCAATGTTTTCCTCGGCCAGCTTCCAATCAGAATTATGAAGAAAAAAAGTGCAATGGAGTACCTAAGTATCTAAAGGGAAAAACACCAATAGCACATGTAAAAATATGTGCATAATCATGTTGTCTCTCTAAAGCCTCACCAAACAACCGATTTTACTTTTCAAGAAATTAATCTTCAACCGAGTTAAGTGTTCAAAGACACAAGGAATAACTTTGAGGTTTCTAGCCCCCTCTAAGTCATCTTGAAAACAAAAAATAGTATCGTCTGCATATTGCAAAACAGTTAAACCCCTAGCATAAAGATTAGGCAGTACACCTTTGATAAACCCTTGTTTTGCGCCCTTTGCACTAGGGTCGCGAGTACATTAACAGTCTAGTTAAACAACAAAGGGGAAAAGGATCCCTTGCCGCAAACCCTTCCTAGTGCCAAAATGCGGACCAATCACATCGTTAATAGTAATAGCAACTTTACCATTACATACCACATATTTTGTCCAATGAATAAAATGACCGGGAAAACCTTTCATTTTAAAACCTCAAACATAAAGTCTCAATTAATTTGACCATACACCTTTTTGAAGTCAACTTTAAAGAAGACAGCTGCACAAGTCACTTCTATGTAAGGAGTGAATAGTTTTACACAAGACACCAAGAAACGTGATGTGTACTACACAACTTATTCTTGTAGACTCGTGTTGGGCCTCCAAGCGCAGAGTTTTGTAGGACAGTAGCAATTTTCCCTCAAGTGGATGACCTAAGGTTTATCAATACGTGGGAGGCGTAGAATGAAGATGGTATCTCTCAAACAACTCTACAACCAAATACAAGAAATCTCTTTGTGTCCCCAACACATCCAATACAATGGCAAATTGTATAGGTGCACTAGTCCGGCGTAGAGATGGTGATACAGGTGTAGTATGGATAGTAGAAATAGGTTTTTGTAATCTGAAAATAAAAAAATAGCAGGGTAGCAAGTAACAAAAGTGAGCATAAACGGTATTGCAATGCTCGAAAACAAGGCCTAGGGTTCATACTTTCACTAGTGCAATCTCTCAACAGTGCTAACATAATTGGATCATATAACCATCCCTCAACGTGCGATAAAGAATCACTCCCAAGTTCCCATTAGTGGAGAACATAAGATAGAAATTGTTTGTAGGGTACGAAACCACCTCAAAGTTATCCTTTCCGATCAATCTATTGAGCTATTCCTATAAGTGTCACAAACAGCCCTAGAGTTCGTACTAGAATAACACCATATGATACACATCAACCAACCCTAATGTCACCTAGATACTCCAATGTCACCACAAGTATCCGTTAGTTGATTATACGATATGCATCAAACAACTTCATAATCATAATATTCAATCCACACAAAGGACTTCAAGGAGCACCCCAAAGTTTCTATCGGAGAAAAGATAATGAAAACGTGCATCAACCCTTATGCATAGATTACCCCAATGTCACCTCGGGAATCCGCGAGTTGAGTGCCAAAACATACATCAAGTGAATCAATATAATACCCCATTGTCACCACGGGTATTCATATGCAAGACATACGTCAAGTGGTCTCAAATCTGAATATTCAATCCGACAATAACGAAACCTCAAAGGGAAAAGATTCGATTCATCACAACAAAGATAGAGAGGGAAGAAACACCATATGATCCAACTACATTAACAAAGCTCGCAATACATCAAGATCGTGCCATATCAAGAACACAAGAGAGAGAGAGGTCAAACACATAGCTACTAGTACATACCCTCAGCCCCGAGGGTGAACTACTCCCTCCTCGTCATGGAGACCGCCGGGATGATGAAGATGTCCTCCGGTGATGATTTCCCCCCTCCGGCAGGGTGCCGGAAAAGGGCTGTAGATGAGATCATGGAGGTACAGTGGCTTGCGGCGGCGTAAAAACTCATCTAGGTTAACTTTCGGGGGTTTCTGAATATATATGATTTTTCAGCGTTGGAATCACGCAAAGAGGTGCCACAGGGGCCCACGAGGCACCAGGGCGCGCCTAGGGGGGGGGGGCAGGCACGCCCAGGTGGCTTGTGGGGACCCTGTGGGTCTACTGCTGCTTCCCCGAAGCTTCCTGGGTCTGTTTCCTTTCAGAAAAAATTGTCAAAAAATTTCGCTGCATTTGGACTTCATTTGGTATGGATTTTCTGGAAAACCAAAAACAAGCAGAAAACAACAACTGACACTGGGCACTAGGTCAATATGTTAGTCCATAAAAATCATATAAAAGCCATATAAAAGTGCACCAAAATCATACAAAACTATAATAAACATGGCATGAATACTTCATAAATTATAGATACGTTGGAGACATATCAAAACGCAGGCTCTGTTAGGATGTTCGAACGGTGTCCGTCCCTAGGGTGACGGTTAGGTTTTGTGTCTGGCGATAGCGGGCGAATTCCTTTGACGTCTCCATCCACGCCGCCACCGCCGCCTGGTTGTTCTCGCCTCCCGATCTGTGATTGGCGAGTTCCCAACACCAATCTTATTCTTCACTACGTGGCTCCCGCGCATCAATCCCCCACCCCATCCACCAAAGGCCTTCGGTGTGTGCTAGGGCGCGCCGTCGTACACCACTGGTAACCCTAGTTTTCGCTTCTGTTTTGCGTACGAGTTTCAGTTGTTGCTTTCCTGGTAGGTGATGGATATTGTGGAGGGGTTGATGAAAGGTTTGAATCTGTCAGATCTGGAGAGTAAGGGGAGGAAGATTTCTGGAGTGATGGGAAGAAGGTGGGAACGGTGGAACCGCAAGCCCTAGGGAAGCTCATGTCGGATAAGCCATGGTACGCGGTAGGTATGGCGGCGGCCCTGGGCAAGGCTTGGTGCCCTCTAAGGGGGCTGGACTGCAAGGATCTGGGGGACAACATCTTCATGTTCACTTTCCATCAACAGTCGGGCAAGCGTAAGTCACTGGATGAGGGGCCATGGATGTTTGATAAGTTGATGACCCACAAGTATAGGGGATCAATCGTAGTCCTTTCGATAAGTAAGAGTGTCGAACTCAACGAGGAGCAGAAGGAAATGGCAAGTGGTTTTTGGCAAGGTGTTTTCTGCAAGCACTGAAATTATCGGTAACGAGTAGTTTGATAGCAAGATAATTTGTAACAAGTGACAAGTAGCAATAGTAACAAAGAGTGCAGCAAGGTGGCCCAATCCTTTCTATAGCAAAGGATAAGCCGGAACGATCTCTTATAATAAGTGAAGCGTTCTCGAGGACACATGGGAATTTCATCTAGTCACTTTCATCATGTTGGTTTGATTCGCGTTCGCTACTTTGATAATTTGATATGTGGGTGGACCGGTGCTTGGGTACTGTTCTTACTTGAACAAGCCTCCCACTTATGATTACCCCCCTTCGCAAGCATCCGCAACTACGAAAGAAGAATTAAGATAACTCTAACCATAGCATTAAACATATGGATCCAAATCAGCCCCTTGCGGAATAGCGCATAAACTAGGGTTTAAGCTTCTGTCACTCTAGCAACCCATCATCGAATTACTACTCCACAATGCATTCCCTTAGGCCCAAAGATGGTGAAGTGTCATGTAGTCAACGTTCACATGACACCACTAAGAGAATCAACAACATACATATCATCGAAATATCGAACGAATACCAAAGTCACATGATTACTTATGACAAGACTTCTCCCATGTCCTCGAGAACAAAAGTAACTACTCACACAAGAGATGAACTAGGGTTTGAGATGAGATGGTGCGGGTGAAGATGTTGATGAAGATTGGTCCTCCCACGATGAGAGGATTGTTGGTGATGTCGATGGTGACGATTTCCCCCTCCCGGAGGGAAGTATCCCCGACAGAATCGCTCCGCCGGAGAGCAAAAGTGCTCCTGCCCAAGTTCCGCCTCGAGACGGCGGCGCACCGTCCCAAAATTCTTCTCTATATTTATTCTAGGGAAAAATGACTTATATACCAGAAAATGGGGGCCAGAGGCTGGCCAGGGGCCCCATGACCCACCAGGGCGCGCCTGGGAAAGGGGGGGTGGCGCACCCTGGTGCCTCATGGGCACCTGGGTGGCCCCCTCTGGTACTTCTTGCTTCCAGTATTTTTTATTTATTTCAAAATAATTCCCCGTGAAATTTCAGCTCATTTGGAGCTGTGCAGAATAGGTATCTCTGACATAGCTTTTTCAGGTCCAGAATTCCATCTGCCGGCAATCTCCCTCCTTGTGTAAATCTTGCATATTAAGAGAGAAAAGGCATTAGAATTGCTCCACAAAGTGTTATATTGATTAAAAACACTATAAATAACAGTAGCAAAACATGATGCAAAATGGACGTATCAACTCCCCCAAGCTTAGACCTCGCTTGTCCTCAAGCGAAAGACGATATCGATAATCATGTCCACATGTTTAGAGAGAGAGGTTTCGATAAAAACAAAATACGGACATAGTAGCATCATGATCATTATTATAATAGAAATATTTATTATCATAGAACTTCTCATGAGCAAGTAACAATTCATCACAACAATGAAGTGTAAGGTATAAACTTTCTTGAAAACTAACAAACTATGTTCTATGTCAACAATGCAATTGCAATTCATAATATTTTCAGGAGGGGTCTCATGTAGGACCTTTTTAGCAAGTCCACATACTCAACCATCATTTAGTCTTCTATGATTGCTAACACTCACGACATATATATGGAGCAAAAAGTTTCAGCCAGACACACAGAAAGATAGGGGCTTATGATTTCGTCTCCCAACTTATTCACCTCAAGGGTGATGTCAACAATAATAACTCATGATCACTCATATCCAACTGGATATATATGCCTAGATCTTTCCCCACCACATGATGCTTGCAAAAGAGAAAAATAAAAAAAAAGTAGAGGAGAACACTATTGACTCTTGCATAAAAAGTAAATACATAAAAGTAAAAGATAGGCCCTTCGTAGAGGGAAGCAGAGGTTGTCATGCGTTTTTTGTTTTTGGATGCACAAACTCTTAATGCAAAGGAACGTCACTTTATATTGCCCCTTGCGATAGCAACCTTTGTTATGCAGTCAGTCGCTTTTATCTCTTTACCATCACAAGTTCGTACAAAGCTTATTTTCCCTTACAATAAAAGTTCAGACATGTTTAGAGGCAATTTTTATTGCTTTTTGCACCGATGAGAACTTACTTGAAGGATCTTATTCAATCCATAGGTAGATATAGTGGACTCTCATGACATGAAACTGGGTGACGGTGTCCTGGATTAGGGGGTGCTAACCTAACCGGCCCGTCTCCTCGGTTGGGCCGTTGTGCCCCCGTATGTGATCAAGATGGACTCCGGAGGCCACACACGGGAGACATGATCGAGGCTGTCTCTACCGAAGACTTGTAGTACACTCCAAGAACTTTCCAGCTGCCTTACTCCTAGATACCGACCTTGTAACCCTATATACCCTCCCTAGCGTGTATATAAGCCATAGGGTTTAGCCCGTTGGGGGCATCAACGCAATATTGCTCACCTAGCCCTAGAAGTTAGACACACATTACGATCTCGAGGTAGATCAACTCTGTACTTGATACATCTCCATCAATATAAACAGAAGCAGGACATAGGGTTTTACCTCCATCGAGAGGGCCCGAACCTGGGTAAACACCGTCTCCCTCGTCTCTGTTACCACCGATCCGAGATCCATAGCTCGGGATCCCCTACCCCGAGGTTTGCCGGTTTTTACACCGACACTGGTGCTTTCATTGAGAGTTCCGCTGCGTGATCACCAGAAGGATCGATGGCTCACCTGTAGATCAACTGCGCCAACGGCCACGGGGACGTTTATGCCCCCGGCCAGTTTTTCATCTTCGGCAGCATGGTATTTGGCGCCGACTCGACGGGTCACCTGACCTCTGTCGAGAACTACGCCCCAGGTCGGATCGTGACTTTCGGTGGCGTTGAGTACACTGCGGACTCCCGTGGCGAACTCATCCTATCGGGATGTACTGCCGGCCGGATTGAGAGCTCGGCCGGTTCTGGAGGCTCGACTCCGGAACCGAACTTTGTCACGGCGCCTCTCGAGACCCCTGACACCACCACTCCAGCCAGTCTCTCCCCGATCACCAGTCCGGAGATAGATCCGGCTCCCACTCCCGAAATTACGCCGGTGCCAGAACTGACTTCGGCGTAGAACTCGGAATTATGTTCAGATTCCCTTCGCTCTGAAAACGCATCTGGTTACACGCCGGGTGTACTTCGAGTCAGCCCGGCCTATGGCACATCCATGAGTCCCGAAGAGTTATCTCACCTCGATGAGATGCTTGACCGCATCCGGAGCATGTCCATCTCGGACGGCAAGACTTCGGTTTATAATCAGATCGGACTTAAAGCCGACGATAGGGAAATTTATATCCCACCCACCACCCACCTAGTCACCACGATCAATGATTTAACCGACGTGTTGGACTACGGCGAAGCCTCAGACATGGAGGAAGATGCCGATGGCCCCATCGAGAACGCCTTGCCCCCGGTAAACACGGGCAAGTGGACTGCCACATCCACCTATGATGTTTACATGGTGGACACCCCCAAATCCCCTCCAAGATGTCGGTGAAGACGCCGAAGGGGCCCTAACGGGGAACCCAGTGGCAATGACGTGACAGCCAATAACGGCGACGCCGAGGACGGCGATGCCGGTAATCGCGAAGAGGACGTTCAAGCCTCCCCCATAAGGAACGGCACACCGGACCGACCTCTCAGGGACTGAGATCCCGATGACCTCTTCAAAGGGGCTGACGACAATTACATGCCAGAATCCGAGGAGGACGAGAGCCTCGGTACCGAGGACTACATTATCCCCGAAGACCCCTTTGAACAAGAGTGATTCCGGCGGTGCCTCGTTGCAACCACCCGGAGCTTGAAACGCAAGCAGCAGCTGCTGCAGGCCAATACCGATGCACTAAATGAAAAGTGGATCAAAGTGCTCTCAACTGAGCAAGAAATGGAGAACCGGCGCCATAGTGTGCCGAAATCATACCCACGTAGGCGTCTCTTGCCGGATTTCGACGAGGAGCTCGCTGACGACCTCGACTGACCCCCTAGAGGCCGGGACAGGCCAAGACGGGAAGACCTCACCGAACGGCCACCTCCACGCCGTTACGGCAAGGACCCCGTGGATTACCCAGATCCTCACGATGGTCGACGTCACATCGAGGAAAACAGGGCTCCCCCTCGATCCATCTATGGATCAAGGGGACGTGCGCCCGCCGGGCTCGACGGCTACGATGCCTGGTTGGACAGGAATGGCCGTGCCCGAGATCACGCCTACTCACGACTCTCCCCCGATCTCCAATGAGATGCTCCTCGGTCCCGAGGTCCGGTTCACCCAATCTGCTTCACAGACAGGGTGATGGAACATCAATTCTCGGAAGGGTTTAAACCCATCAACATAGAATCATACGATGGCACCACAGACCCAGCAGTTTGGATCGAGGATTTCCTCCTACACATCCACATGGCCAATGGAGGTGATCTCCACACCATTAAGTACCTGCCGCTCAAGCTAAAGGGGCCGGCAAGGCATTGCCTTAACAGCCTTCTTCCTCACTCTATCGGCAGCTGGGAGGCCCTCGAAGACGCTTTTCGAGCAAACTTCCATGGCACATATGTCCGACCTCCGGACGTTGATGACCTCAGCCGTGTCACCCAGCAGCCAGGCGAATTAGCCCGAAAATTCTGGAACAGGTTCCTCACCAAGAAGAACCAGATCATAGACTGCTCCGAAGCCGAGGCCATCGCTGCCTTTAAAAACAATATCCGAGATGAATGGTTGGCTCGACAACTCGGCCAGGATAAGCTGAGGACTATGGCAGCCCTGATCTCACTGATGACTCGCTTCTGTGCGGGAGAAGATAGCTGGCTCCCCCGAAGTACTCATAACGGCGAGGCAGGCACCTCGGAAACTTGCGACGCCAATGGAAAACCAAAGCGCAATAAAAATAAACGCAGGTATAAAAATGGCGGAAGCGACACTGAAGACGCCGCGGTCATCGCAGGGTTCACCGGACCTAAATCCGGGCAGAAAAGAAAACCCTTTAAAGGGAACAAAGACGGACCTAGCCAGCTTGATAGGCTCCTGGACCGCCCATGTGCAATTCATGGCACTCAGGAAAAACCAGCAACCCACACTAACAGGAATTGCTAGGTCTTTAAACAAGCCGGCAAGATAGCGGCAGAGGGTCAGAGTAAAACCCAACACCGTAGCGAAGACGAGGATGAACCTCGGCGGCCCAATAATGGAGGCCAAAAGAAGTTTCCCGACGAGGTAACAGAGGTCAACAATGTCTATGTCACCCACATCCCTAAAAGGGAGAGGAAGCGTGTGCTTCGGGACGTATACGCGCTGGAGCCAGTCACCCCGAAGTATAACCCATGGTCGGCTTACCCGATCATGTTTGACAAGCACGATCATCCGACCAGCATCAGGCACGGCGGATCAGCCGCACTCGTCCTGGACCCTATCGTTGATGGTTATCATCTAACACGCGTCCTCATGGACGGAGGAAGCAGCCTCAACCTCATCTACGAGGACACAGTTCGGAAGATGGGCATCGACTCATCTCGGATCAAGCCGAGCTCTACCACCTTTAAAGGTGTCATTCCAGGCGTCGAAGCCCGCTGTACCAGAGCGGTCACCCTAGAGGTAGTCTTCGGCTCGCCCGAGAACTTCAGAAGCGAGGAGTTAATCTTCGATATTGTCCCATTCCGAAGTGGATACCACGCGCTCCTAGGGCGCACGGCCTTTGCACGCTTCAACGCAGTCCCGCATTATGCCTACCTCAAGCTCAAAATGCCGGGACCTAACGGTGTTATCACAGTTAATGGTAACACCGAACGTTCACTTCGGACAGAGGAACAGACCGCGGCTTTCGCAGCCGAGGCACAGGCGTCCGAGGAGGCAGCTCGCAGCGATAAACGCGATGCCCGCTCTTTAAAACATGCACGGGCTGCACAAATCGACCTCGGCCAGGTACCCCCGCACCCGACATAGGGATACAGGCTCTGGAGTGGGCACTATGTCCCAAGGGTGCATAATTTCGCATTGAAGATTCCCTGGGCCGTCGAGGAGCCAAAAATATACTCAAACCTCGGCATGGTTTAACCGAGCATAGACGTGGCTTCGAACCCCTGCACAGGCAAGTCTCTGTAAAAGAAAAAGCCCAACATGTCTAATGTCCATGTGGTTTCAACCACATAGCGGACTTCGGCAACGCCTCCTCTAAAGGGGCTCGGTTAATAAAGCGCGTGCAGCGTATAAAGAACCGAAAAGGCATCAACCTTCACAAATCCCTCACCATTAATGGTGAACATCTGGTCAACAGTTCGGAAATGCAGACGTGCGGCAGGTAGCATCCCGGATTCTTTAAAATCCGTTAGCAATTATCCACCCTATTTCTTCCTCTTCCTTCTTTACCATTTACATTGTACTCTTTCAATTACTCTCGTCACAGCTGGGCATGTACACGATTGATATTATGAAATAAAGAAACTATGCCCCTTCAAGGTCTCTATCGTATTTCTTTATCAGCATAGCCCCTCTGGGACGAAGAAGTTCTCTAAAAACATGTAATTGTATAACAAGTCCTAAGTACTCGGCGTCTCGAATTTTGGCCTTATATGCATCAGTTTCGAACCTGAATTTCGGTCAATAGTTGGGTTGCCCGACTCCTATGTGTACCCCTTACGTTTTCGATAAATTCGTCTAAGGGCGTAACGGGAGAACCACTGCGATTGTGCCGCCAGGTCAATTGGCATAGCGCCTCAGTGGAGAAAGCCCAAAACTGACTATCTAGGTATGCGCAAACTGGTCCGCCATCCGCAGACCGCGTCAGGCGATGTGACGATAGAGATCACCCGTGTTAAACGAAGGGCTTTATTCCTAGCCGAAGTGTGTCATTGTATAGACCTCGGCCGACCTGGCCGAACACTTCCCACACCGGGGGCTGGTTATCAGCCCCCACAGTCAAACTCCTATGACTAAGTGAAAGATATCAAGCCACTATAGTCCGATTGCCTAGTTCCTATGAGGCACCGACCGCCTCCGGGTACCGAGACGTCGGCTAAGGGTCCAGTGTGCCTTAAGGAACACCCTTTGTATGACCTACACTGGTGCTGAAGCCGACGACTGGCCACTCTCATTTTAAACAGTCATATCGGACGAAAAAATTAATTATAAAACAACACACATGGAATTTCAAGCCATTTTCATTCAACCAACGATAAAGTTTTATACATCATAAACTTCGGCATTCCGAAGTACTACCTAAAAATACATAGTGTCCTTTGGACACATCGCTTCTGTGGTCCGAGCTCCCGCCTCCATCTCGGCAAAGAACAGGTCGGCGGTGCGCGGCTTGTCGGTAGGAGGGCCCGAGGCACATGTCTCCGCATCAACCTTGCGGAAGTGCGTCTTCACGCAGGCGTACACCCTCCGCGCCCCTTCGAAGCACGCGGACCTCTTCCAGCGATTCACGCAAGGCACGACGTCTCGGAGACGGACCGTAAGGCCGAAGAGGCTCTTCGGCATGGCTTCGGCAGGCCACAACGCGACACAGAGATCCTGGAGCACCGGTCTCGTCATGCGAAACAGCTCCACCAGCTGTTTCACTCGATGATTCAGCAGCTGCGCGGACGGCGACCCTGGAAACTTCCCCCAGAAGGCCTTCTCTGCCTCGTGACCCGCCAGCTGGCCGAAGTATGCCACCGCATCCGCCGCGCTCTGCGGGAGATCTGCAAAGACCTCTGCGGAATGCCATAACAGGGTGAGCTCAACACACCCTTTGCTGCCAAACGAACACTGCAGCAAAAATATCTTACCCGAGGTGATTTGCTCCACTTGCTGGAGCACCTCACGGTCAGCTCGGGCCGAGGTCTTGAGCTCGGAGTGGGCACGTTGAAGCTTCTCGAGCTCCTCCTTCGTTCATTGCCCCTCCTCCTGAAGCTTGTCGCATGCTTCGAACACGCCCTTCAGGGTCTCCTCGACCTCCAGCACCCGCACTTGGTGCTTCTCCCCGGCTGCCTTCTCGGCGGCCTGGGCCTTCTCGGCCGCAGCGGTAGCAGCCTCCTGCTGCCACACCTCCTTCCGAGCCCTTTCAAGCTCGGCCTTGAGCGTCTCCAGCTCTGCTGTCAAAATAGTTCGGCCTTAGTTGTTTCCTTTAACAAAGCACAGGGCAAAGTTTCAGCTTGCTTACCTTGAGACTGTTCAAGTTTCCGGTTCATCTCCGCCATCTCTTCGGAGACGGAGTCCAGAACCGAGGTTGAAACCTGGAATAAAACAGATCCTTATTTCAAAGGGAACAATTGAGATTACTAAAAGATCCCGGGATGGCCGCTTCAAGCAGCGCCCGGGGGGCTACTCAACGGGCTCCTAATTAATCAAACGACCCCAATGCCGGTTTCCTGAAACCGACTTCGGGCTCGGGGGCTACTCACTCACTAAGCCATTCAGCAGGCTGTACTTTTACGTCCTCAGACAAAATTCATAAATCATAAATGCTCAAATAAACGAATTAGACTGGCAGAAAGCGTACCTCGAAACCTGCCGTGAGGTTCTTGAAATCCTCATGCAGGCCGGCCCCTGCAGACCGATAGCCCTGTAGCGCCGAGCCTATCAAGGCGCGGTGCTCCTCCTTGATGGAAGAGCCCTTCAGGGCGTCCTCCATCTCCACGGTCCACCCCGCGCCAGCCCGTCCTTGGGCAGTTGGCTGGGTTGGAGGGATGACCTCGGATGCATCCACCCGGGTAGCCTCCACCTGGGGTGGCGGAGCCAAGGTAGAAACTGGCTGGGCCAAATGACTGGCCCAGCCCTTCTTCGATGACCTCAGGGCGCTCCGTCCCCGGGTCTTGTTGGGCCGAGGTATCGACCTCGGCCATGATCGCCACCTCGTCGGCCCCCGTCATGTTGACATCGAGGACCAGGGTGGATGTTGCCTCCCCTAGCCCGTCGTGCGTCGGGGGAGGAGCGGCGGGCTTTGGAGTCCCGCTGGCAGATGGCAACCCGCTCGAAGAATCGCTGGGGATTACCCTCGGCGGACTGCATGTGAAAAGTTGCTTCTGTAAGATTTCCCTTGCTGAAAAAATGACTTAAGGATGGAAGACAAGGACAAGGGCTTACCCTCGGGGTGCCGGTTTCTTCCTCCCCACAGCGAGGAGGTCTTCCTTTGAGTCACCGGAGAGCTCGGCCCTCTCCGACGACTTGTTGGCAGCCTCGGATGAGGCTCGCCTCGGCCTCTTTGGGCCCTTCGGCGGCATGCCCATGTCAGCGTCTTCTAACGCCGACCTCTTCCCCTTCGGAGGGGGAACCTCCTCCTCCTCACCCTCCTCGGCATCACCGTCTTGGGCGGCGGAGGTGTGGGTCTCTTCGAACCGGGTGACCGAAGTCCCCCGGGTCCGAGCACTTGACCTCCCCTTCTGGGACTTCGTCCCCTTGGGGGCCACACATGCGGCTCCTCGGTCAGAAGCGCCGAGAGCAGGGGAGTTGGAGGCTGCTCTGGCAGTGGGGCCGGGCATCGTACCCCTTGTACCCAGGCCAACCACTTCTGCAAAATATCAAATCACGATGATTCAAGTAAAAACTTTACTCTTCAGTGCAATAAGCAAAAAACAATGATTGAAGGGCGGAACCACTCACCGGGGGGGGGGGGGGGGGGGCTCATAGCCGTGTTCGAGGCCGCAGTCCTCCCCTTCCTTGGGGATCTTGTCCTTGGCCAGCTTCATGAGCCTCGTCCACATGGCGGCCAAGGTGGAGCGGAAGAAGGAGGTGACGGTGTCCATGTGCTCGGGCTTTTGCGCCCACATCGGGGTAGCCCGAAGTTGGAGAGGGAGTATGCGGCGGTTGAGCATGACATTGATGACGTCGGCTAGCTCAACCTTCCCCGTTGTGGACCACCACAAGATCCTGTTGATCAGGGTCTCCACCTCTTCTGGCTTCCCCCAGGCGACACCTTTTTCCTTCCAGGACTTGAGCTTCTTGGGAGGCCCGGCTGAGAAGGCCGAGACCTCGGTTTGACCAGGGGCGAGTGGCTCGGTGATGTAAAACCACTCTCTCTGCCACTCCTTCACCATTTCGATGAAGGTGCCCTTGAACCAGGTGGCCCCCTGGTTTTTGCTGATCATGGCCCCTCCACACTCCACGAGATCCGAGCCGCTTGACTTTGGTTTGATCCCGAAGAGCTTCAGCCACAAGCCGAAGTGCGGCTCACAGCGGAGGAAGGCCTCGCAGACCGTGATGAAGGCAACGAGGTGGAGAACGGAGTTGGGGGCCAGGTGGTGGAAATCCAACCCATAATAGTACATTACCCCGGGCACGAAGGGGTGCAGTGGGCACCCCAGGCCTCGAATGAGGTGGGGGACGAAGACCACCCGCTCCCCGGCGTTGGGAGCAGGCACCAGCTGGCCGGCCGCTGGAGCACGGGCGGCAATGGCGTGGGTCAGATACCCCGTGCCGCGCAGTTCTGAGATCGTCGCGGCTGTCACAATGGAGCCGCCCCAGTGCCCCTTGAGGGTGTCGGCCATGGCTGGTTGAGGAGTTGGGCTCACGAAAGGGAAAGGCGGGCTGGTTGGATCTGGGCACTGGAGCTAGACGAAGCAGTAGCAGGGGGAGAATGGGAGCGTGGGCTATTGTGCTGCTCTCCCTTTTGCCTCTTATAAGCCTATGAAAGGCCAAGAGTCCCCCTCGCTGCGCTGATAAATTCGTGGTTGCCATCAAAAATGCCGTTGAAGCATATGGGGAGAAACAAAATCTTGATGATATCCCTAAGAAAGCAGGCACGATCTCTGGCTCGAAGGGACGTGCCAGTAAAAAGGCTGCCTCGAACCACGATTTGAGGGGGAGGCCGTAACTGTTCGACCTGTCGTGGGGCAAGCCTCTCCGATAAAGTTGTCAGGCCAGATTGGATCGTTCATACCTGAATAACAACCCTTCGAGGTTAAGATATGTACCCACTTCCGGCAGGGTACAAGCTCGGTTGGACCATGGATGTTGATACTCCATTAAGAGAATCCAAAATGTAAAGTGGAACTCGTCTGTCAAGCCAAGGACTCCACATCCGAAGTGATGTTTGTTGAAAGTCATCCTCGGCGTAGAAGACCAGTTCGGGGGCTACTGACGGTGTCTTGGATTAGGGGGTGCTAACCTAACTGGCCCGTCTCCTCGGTTGGGCCGATGTGCCCCCGTATGTGATCAAGATGGACTCCAGAGGCCACACACGGGAGACGTGATCGAGGCTGTCTCTACCAAAGACTTGTAGTACACTCCAAGAACTTTCCAGCCGCCTTACTCCTAGATACCGACCTTGTAACCCTAGATACCCTCCTTGGCGTGTATATAAGCCATAGGGTTTAGCCCGTAGGGGACATCAACGCAATATCGCTCACCTAGCCCTAGAAGTTAGACACACATTACGATCTCGAGGTAGATCAACTCTGTACTTGATACATCTCCATCAATATAAATAGAAGCAGGACGTAGGGTTTTACCTCCATCGAGAGGGCCCAAACCTGGGTAAACACCGTCTCCCTCGTCTCTGTTACCACCGATCCGAGATCCACAGCTCGGGACCCCCTACGCTGAGGTCTGCCAGTTTTTACACCAACACTGGGTTTAAGGGTTTTAGATGCACAAGTAGTATCTCTACTTGGTGCAGTTTCTTGGCTAGCAAAGATATTGGGCAAGCACCACATATTGGAGGATCTATAACAATATAACTTCTATGTGAATATAAGCAAACATAACTCATTATGTTGTCTTCCTTGTCCAACGTAAACAATTTGACATAAAATACTTAATGGGGGCTCACAATCATAAAAGATGTCCAAGATAGTATATTTGCATGTGAATCTTCTCTTCCCTTATTAATTCTTTCATGAATTGCATCATTGACTAATGCTATGTTTGTTAACTTCCAATAAATTTTACCACTTATACTTTTCTTTATGTAATGTCATTACTTTCCATAAGATTAGCATATGATCTTTTTCATTATTTTCATTGCTGAGATTGAAACATGAAAGTAAACAAGCAAAAACTCAAACTACTCTTTATTATATAACTCTCAACTCGATTACATAGATGGATAGATCACGAAACTAGCACTCGAAAATAGATCATACTAAACTTTTATTCAACTAAATCACGAATTAACTAGGGATCGAACTAAAAGTAGGTAAAGATAGCAAAAGTGATGGTGATACGATACCGAGGCTCCTCCCCCAAGCTTGGCACAAGCCAAGGGGAGTGCCCATACCCATGTACTCAAGTTTCCTTCTTCGGTGATGGTGGTGGTGATGAAGTGGTGGGCTTGTGAATTTCTTGGAGCACATGCTGTATCATCTCTATTTTCTTTTGGACTTCGGCCATGATATGTTTATTCTCTAGACCCCAAGCATTCTTTCCTGCATCACTTTCACTTGGACGAGAGATATCCCAATTGGAAGGTATGTGCATACGAGGAGTATTTTCAACCCCATAATTGTGAACCAAATTATGAAAGTTGTTCCGATGTAACCTGTGTAAGGGCCTCCTAAGGGGAAACCCTTCCTGTACCTCTGGACTCCCATGGCTTGTAATGCTTCTCACAGCTTGATGTGGGTTCGGAATTGTGGAGATGCCGGCAAGGGTGCCCCTCTCGGAGGCCGGAGGGTGGACCTCAAGCGAATCTCCCTCATCTTCTTCCATGGTAACCTCTACTTCCCCCTCTTGCCTGAGCTCCATCTGCACCAACCAAGCATCGTCCCCCACATTGTTTGAGGAAGAGGAAGACATGATGCCTGGCTTCAAGATCTGACAGAAAACAGCACGAAACAAGAACAGAGGAGATTTATGCGATACGGTGGTCAAAACGTCCGGGAGTATATATAAAGAATTTTTATCTTGCAAAACAAGTAATCCAGAAGAGAAACGGAGTCAAGAAGGCTCACGAGGGGCCCACGAGCCACCAGGGCGCGCCTGGGGGGGTGGCGCGCCCTGGTGCCTCGTGGGCACCAGGTGGGTCCCCTCGGCTGTTTCTTATTTTTGTATTTTTTCTAATATTCCAAAACTGACAGAAAGCATTTTTATGGAATTTTTGGAGTCGGTTTACTTACCGTATCACATACCTTTTCCTTTTCAGGGTTCTGGAGTGTTCTGGAAGGTCTCTCTTATGTATTCCTCCGGTGTGATTGTTTCAATAATATTAGTTTCAACATTAATGGGAGTACCTGAAATATAGTGCTTAATTCTTTGCCCATTCACCACTCTCGGATTAGTGCCTTCGGAGTTGTTTATTTTGATGGCTCCGGACCGATAAACTTCTTCGATGATATACGGTCCTTCCCATTTAGAGAGAAGTTTTCCTGCAAAGAATCTCAAACGAGAGTTGTACAATAAAACTTGCTCACCCACTTTAAATTCTTGTTTTTAAATTCTTCTATCATGCCATCTTTTAACTTTTTCTTTAAACAATTTGGCATTTTCATAAGCTTGCGTTCTCCATTCATCTAATGAGCTAATATCAAATAACCTCTTTGCACCGGCAAGCTTAAAATCATAATTGAGTTCTTTAATTTCTGAATATGCCTTATGTTCTAGCTCAAGAGGTAAATGACATGCTTTTCCATAAACCATTTTATAAGGAGACATACCCATAGGATTTTTATAAGCAGTTCTATAAGCCCATAATGCATCGTCAAGTTTCTTAGACCAATTCTTTCTAGATCTATTGACGGTTTTTTGCAAAATTAATTTTATTTCTCTATTGCTCAATTCTACTTGACCACTAGATTGAGTGTGATAGGGAGATGCAATTCGATGGTTGACATCATATTTAGCAAGCAATTTACGGAATGCACCATGAATAAAATGTGAACCACCATCAGTCATTAAATATCTAGGGACTCCGAACCTTGGGAAAATTGCTTCTTTAAGCATTTTAGTAGAAGTGTTATGATCAGCGCTACTAGTTGGAATAGCTTCTACCCACTTAGTAACGTAATCAACATCAACTAAAATATGAGTATACCCATTGGATTTAGGAAAAGGTCCCATATAATCAAATCCCCAAACATCAAATGGTTCAATAGCAAGTGAATAATTCATAGGCATTTCCTGACGTCTACCAACATTACCAATTCTTTGACATTCATCACAAGATAAGACAAACTTACGAGCATCCTTGAAAAGAGTAGGCCAATAAAAACTAGATTGTAATACCTTGTGTGCAGTTCTGTCTCCCGCTTGGTGTCCTTCGTAAGCCTCGGAATGACACTTCCGTAGGATTTGTTCCTGTTCATGCTCGGGTATACAACGTCTAATAATACCATCTACTCCTTCTTTATAAAGATGTGGGTCATCCCAAAAGTAGTGTCTTAAATCGAAGAAAAACTTTTTCTTTTGTTGGTATGTGAAACTAGGTGGTATGTATTTTGCAACAATGTAATTAGCATAGTCTGCATACCAAGGAGTATTACGAGAAGCATTTATGACAGCTATTTGTTCATCATGAAAATCATCATTAGTAGGAAGTGGGTCATCAAAACATTTTCCATTCTAGACAAATTATCAGCTACGGGATTCTCAGCTCCCTTCCTATCAATAATATGCAAGTCAAATTCTTGTAGCAGAAGAACCCATCTAATAATTCTAGGTTTAGCATCTTTCTTTTCCATAAGATATTTAATAGCAGCATGATCGGTGTGAACAGTTACTTTACAATCAACTATATAAGATCTGAATTTATCACATACAAACACAACGGCTAGAAATTCTTTTTCAGTACTAGCATAATTTCTTTGAGCACTGTCTAGAGTTTTACTAGCATAATGGATAAAATTTAATTTCTTATCAACTCTCTGTCCTAGAACAGCACCAACAGCATAATCACTAGCATCACACATAATTTCAAAAGGCAAATTCCAATCAGGTGGTTGAACAATAGGTGCAGTGGTTAAGGCTTTCTTAAGTGTTTCAAAGGCTTCTAGACAATCATCATCAAAAACAAATGGAACATCTTTTTGCAAAAGATTGGTAAGAGGCCTAGAAATTTTAGAGAAGTCCTTAATAAACCTTCTATAGAAACCAGCATGACCTAGGAAACTTCTTATACCTTTAATATTTTTAGGACATGGCATTTTCTCAATTGCATCAACCTTAGCTTTATCAACTTCAAAACCTCTTTCAAAAATTTAATGCCCCAAGAAAATACCTTCATTCACCATAAAGTGGCACTTCTCCCAATTCAAGACAAGATTAGTTTCTTCACATCTCTGCAAAACTCGATCAAGGTTGCTTAAGCAATTATCAAATGAAGTTCCGTAAACGGAAAAATCATCCATGAAAACCTCAACAATCTTTTCACAAAAGTCAGAGAATATAGCAGTCATACATCTTTGAAAGGTAGCTGGTGCGTTGCATAAACCAAAAGGCCTACGTCTATAAGCATAAGTTCCAAAAGGACAAGTAAAGGTGGTTTTCTCTTGATCGGGTTGTGATACAGGTATTTGAGAAAAACCAGAATAACCATCTCGGAAACAAAAGTGTGTATGCTTAGATAATCATTCTAACATTTGATCAATAAAAGGTAAGGGGTAATGATCTTTTCTAGTAGCTTTGTTTAATTTTCTAAAATCAATTACCATCCTATAACCAGTTACAATTCTTTGTGGAATGAGTTCATTTTTATCATTAGGAACAACGGTGATACCTCCTTTCTTAGGGACACAATGAACGGGACTTACCCATCCACTATCAGCTATGGGATAGATTATACCTACTTCCAGAAGCTTTAATATTTCAGTTCTTACCACCTCTTTCATCTTAGGATTTAATCGTCGTTGGTGGTCGACAACTGGTTTAGCATCAGGCTCCATATTAATTTTGTGCTGACATAGAGTGGGACTAATGCCCTTAAGATCATCAAGAGTATATCCAATAGCAGCTCAGTGCTTCCTCAGAGTTTTAAGTAATCTCTTTTCTTCATGCTCTGAAAGGTTAGCACTAATAATAACAGGATATATCTTCTTTTCATCAAGATAAGCATATTTCAATGCATCAGGCAGTTGATTCAATTCAAATACAGGATCACCTTTAGGTGAAGGAGGGCCTCCAAGAGTTTTAACAGGAAAATTGTGTTTAAGGATAGGTGGTTGATCAAAGAACATCTTATCTATTTCATTTCTTTCATTCATATGCATATCGTTTTCATGGTCTAGCAAATATTGTTCTAACGGATCAGTAGGATGTACAACAGTAGAAGCAAGACCAATGATTGCATCTTTACTAGGCAATTCCTTATCATGAGGTTGTCTACGAAACTTGGAGAAATTAAACTCATGAGACATACCACCAAAATCAACACTAACAGTTTCTTTAGCGCAATCAATCTTAGCATTAACAGTGTTCAAGAAAGGTCTACAAAATATAATGGGACAAAAATCATCTTGTGGAGAACCGAGAATTAGAAAATCAGTAGGGTATTTTATTTTTCCACACAAGACTTCAACATCTCTAACGATCCCAAGTGGTGTAATGGTATCTCTGTTTGCAAGCTTAATAGTAACATCAATGTCCTCTATTTCAACAGGTGCAATATCATTCATAATTTCTTGGTATAAAGTAAACGGAATAGCACTCACACTAGCACCCAAATCACATAAGCCATGATAACAATGATCTCCTATTTTAACAGAGACAACAGGCATGCCTACAATGGGTCTGTTTTTATCTTTAGGACCTGGTTTAGCAATTCTAGCTGCTTCATCACAGAAGTAAATAACATGCCCATCTATATTATCGACCAAGAGATCTTTGACCATAGCAATATTAGGTTCAACTTTAATTTGTTTAGGGGGTCTAGGTGCTCTAATATTACTTTTGTTAACCACAGTTGAAACTTTAGCATGTTCCTTAATCCTAACAGGAAAAGGTGGTTTCTCAATATAAGCAGTAGGCACAACTGGATCAGCATGGTAAACAATTGTTTCTTCTTTAACACTAATGGGATCCTCAATCTTTTCTTTAACAGGGGGATGATATTTAAACCACTTCTCTTTAGGGAGATTAACATGAGTAGCAAATGATTCACAAAAGGAAGCTACTATCTCAGAGTCAAGTCCATATTTAGTGCTAAACTTATGAAAAGCATCGGTAGCCATAAAAGATTTAACACAATCGAACTCAAGTATTATACCTGACTCATTACCTTTGTCGAGTTCCCAATCTTCAGAGTTGTGTTTAATTCTTTCCAAAAGATCCCATCTGAATTCGATAGTTTTCTTCATAAAGGAGCCAGTCGAAGAAGAGTCGAGCATGGTTTGATTATCATGAGAAAACCGGGCATAAAAATTCTGTAAGATAATTTCTCTTGAGAGCTCATGATTGGGGCATGTGTACATCATGTACTTAAGCCTCCCCCAAGCTTGAGCGATGCTCTCTCCTTCACGAGGCCAAAAATTATATATATAATTCTGATCACGATGAACCAAATGCATAGGATAAAATTTCTGGTGGAATTCCAATTTCAATCGGTTCCAGTCCCATGTATCAGTATCATCACATAGCCTATACCATGTCAATGCCTTTCCCTCCAAAGATAAAGGGAATACTTTCTTCTTAACTCCATCTCCGGATAAACCTGCAAGCTTAAACAATCCACAAATTTCATCCACCTAGATCAAGTGCATATCAGGATGTACCGTTCCATCTCCTGCATAAGGATTAGCTAGCAGTTTCTCTATCATACCCGGAGGAATCTCATATGAAATATTTTCAGTAGGTGTAGTAGGTTGAGGAGCAACTATTTGTGTTTCCGGCCGAGGTGAAGATACCCTGAACAAACCACTCAAAGGATTACTTTCCATAGTGACAAGTGACAGTGAATTTCAGCACGTAATATAAATATTTCCTTACCAAATTCCACTAACCAAAAGCACTTCACTCCCCGGCAACGGCGCCAGAAAAGAGTCTTGATGACCCACAAGTATAGGGGATCAATCGTAGTACTTTCGATAAGTAAGAGTGTCGAACCCAACGAGGAGCAGAAGGAAATGGCAAGCGGTTTTCAGCAAGGTGTTTTCTGCAAGCACTGAAATTATCGGTAACGAGTAGTTTGATAGCAAGATAATTTGTAACAAGTGACAAGTAGCAATAGTAACAAAGAGTGCCGCAAGGTGGCCCAATCCTTTTTATAGCAAAGGATAAGCCAGAACGATCTCTTATAATAAGTAAAGCATTCTCGAGGACACATGGGAATTTCATCTAGTCACTTTCATCATGTTGGTTTGATTCGCGTTCGCTACTTTGATAATTTGATATGTGGGTGGACCGGTGCTTGGGTGTTGTTCTTACTTGAACAAGCCTCCCACTTATGATTACCCCCCTTCGCAAGCATCCGCAACTACGAAAGAAGAATTAAGATAACTCTAACCATAGCATTAAACATATGGATCCAAATCAGCCCCTTATGGAATAGCGCATAAACTAGGGTTTATGCTTCTGTCACTCTAGCAACCCATCATCGAATTACTACTCCACAATGCATTCCCTTAGGACCAAAGATGGTGAAGTGTCATGTATTCGACATTCACATGACACCACTAAGAGAATCAACAACATACATATCATCAAAATATCGAACGAATACCAAATTCACATGATTACTTATGACAAGACTTCTCCCATGGCCTCGAGAACAAAAGTAACTACTGACACATCATATTCATGTCCAAGATTAGAGGGGTATTAAATAGCATAATAGATCTTAACATATAATCTTCCACCAAATAAACCAACTAGCATCAACTACAAGATGTAATCAACACTACTAGCAACCCACAGGTACCAATCTGAGGTTTTGAGACAAAGATTGAATACAAGAGATGAACTAGGGTTTGAGATGAGATGGTACTGGTGAAGATGTTGATGAAGATTTTTCCTCCCACGATGAGAGGATCGTTGGTGATGTCGATGGCGACGATTTCCTCCTCCCGGAGGGAAGTATCCCCGACAGAATCGCTCCGCCGGAGAGCAAAAGTGCTCCTGCCCAAGTTCCGCCTCGAGACGGCGGCGCACCATCCCAAAAGTCTTCTCTATAATTTTTTCTAGGGCAAAATGACTTATATACCAGAAAATGGGGGCCAGAGGCTGGCCAGGGGCCCCACGAGGCACCAGGGCGCGCCTAGGGGGGGGGGGGTGGCGCGCCCTGGTGCCTCGTGGGCACCTGGGTGGCCCCCTCTGGTACTTCTTGCTTCCAGTATTTTTTATTTATTCCAAAATAATTCTCTGTGAAATTTCAACTCATTTGGAGATGTGCAGAATAGGTATCTCTGACATAGCTTTTTTAGGTCCATAATTCCAGCTGTCGGAAATCTCCCTCCTTGTGTAAATCTTGCATATTAGGAGAGAAAAGGCATTAGAATTGCTCCACAAAGTATTGTATTGATTAAAAACACTATAAATAACAGTAGCAAAACATGATGCAAAATGGACGTATCATAAGTCTCTGCTCGTGAGGGAAGATTTTGAACCTGCAAAAAGCGTGAAGGGGTATGAGTTTAGGAGGGTACAAATTTGGGTTCGTGTTTTTGATCTTCCCCTGGGGATGATGTGCCGCGAGGCGGGGCTGGCTATAGGGGACATTATTGGAGAAGCGCTGGAAGTTGATGCTGGGTTAAATGGCATGGCTGTGGGGAAGTTCCTCACAATCAAGGTTCGCTTGGACATCTCAAGGCCTCTGATGAGAGCTTTCGTTCTGGATGTTAGCATGGAAAATGATACAGAGAAGAGAGTACTAACAGAGGAAGAGAAGAAGGAAAAAGTGGAAGAAAACTGGCGACATTTTGAGTATGAATTTTTACTGGACTTCTGCTATCGTTGCGGCAAGCAGGATCAAGTTGAGAAGGAGTGTGCCATTTGCATGAAAAAAGGGGAAGAGACACAGTTTGGGCCATGGCTGAAAGCATCTATGCAGAGGGGATCAAGCGACACTAGCGGAGGCATCTATGTAGTAGTGGTAGTGGGAGAAGCTTGAGCCTAGTTTTTCAAAGGGGCGAGTGGGCAGTGACAAAGAGTATTGGAGGAAAGACAAAACCAAGCCGTGGAATGAGCTAGTAGAGCAGGAAGAACGTGATGAGGAAGTCACTTGTCCCCTAAAGAGGAATGAGAAAGAGTTGAAGGTGGGGTCAGGCGGGCAGAATGCCGAAGCTAGGAAATGGATCACATTCAGGGATGCAGTGAGCGAGGGTGAGAAGAAGGGGAACGGGAGTCAGGCTACCTCCAATGAAATTGTTGATAATGATATGGTGGTGGAAAGGTCGGATGGGAAGCATGACACTGAGAACAGGGGCATGCAGAAATAGGGAGGGATGCAGGGGGAAGCGGCCACGAAGGAGCAAGAGATGACTGGAGGGTCCGAGACAACACACGCAGAGGCGAAACAGGATGACCTGACTGAGATTACAAATGGTACAGAAACCGAGGCCATGCAGTCCCCCACATCGATCTCCATGCAACATGGTGCGTCGATCACGTCCCAGAAAACGGCTAACACCATACAGGGGGAGTTTCCAACCCACGTAGTGCAGACCAAGTTGGTACATGCACAAGGTGAGAAGTTTGAGCTCGGTGGGAAAGGGCGCATGGGCACTTACAAGAAGGAAAAAGGAAGGAATAGGGGGGGGATTCTGGACAGAAATGTGATGCTATCACGGGGAAGAAGAGAGGTGTTGATGGGGATGAGATGGATTGGGAAGCGGAGCAAAAAAGGCAGAAGAAGGAAGACCAAGCAGCGGAGGATAAGTCGCAGATCACGATCGCGGGACTGGAGGAGCAGCCCTGGGCGTCCAAATGAAAGTTGTGGCATGCAACTGCCGGGGGATGGGGAACGGGCCGGCAGTTCGCGGACTTCTGTTTATCCAGAAGAGGGAGGTCCCCGATATTCTCTTCTTGTCGGAAACAAAGCTCATCGAGAAGAGATTAGATAGATTCAGAATAAAGTTAGGACTCA
Source organism: Elymus sibiricus (assembly GCA_039707655.1). NCBI lineage: Eukaryota > Viridiplantae > Streptophyta > Magnoliopsida > Poales > Poaceae > Elymus > Elymus sibiricus. Next base: position 472,384,343 of record CM077666.1, read on the forward strand.
TGCACATGGTGGCGAGAGATTGTGATGGGAAGAGTGGCGGCGTGGCAATGTTCTGGCGTAGGGGAATAAATTTGAGCCTGAGATGGAAATGGAGGATGCATATTGATGCAACAGTGACTGAGGAGGATGGCTTCAAGTGGAGACTTATCGGGATCTATGGGGACCCAAAGAACAAATCAGAAACTTGGCAGCTACTTCACACCTTACACCACCAAGAAAAACTCCCTTGGGTCTGCATTGGAGACTTTAATGAGATTATGTTTAGCTATGAGAAACAAGGGGGTGTACCTCGTAGTCAAACTTGTATGCAAAATTTCAGAGATGCACTATCTTTCTGTGATCTTAAAGACCTCGGTTTCGAGGGTGACATTTTTACATGGAGGAATAATAATTATCGTGTTGAGGGCTATATTCGTGAAAGACTTGACAGAGTTGTGGCAAACCCTTTGTGGTGTGCACGTTTCCCTGGCTATAAAGTAACAAATGGTGATCCACAAAAATCTGATCATAGACCAGTCATTCTAGACCATGAAGGGGGAAGGCCCTTCCGGTAGAGTAAGATGCAGGTTCCAGTGAAGCGGTTTGAAGCTAGGTGGCTCTTGGAGGAAGATTGTGATGCTCAAGTTACAAATGCCTGTGATGCAGCAAAAAGCAGTGGCGCGGGGACAATCAGTGAGTGTCTAAGGGCGGTGGTGGCTGAGCTAAATGACTGGAGTAAGAACATCCTGGGTGACCTAGCGAGGAGAATCAAGAAGATTAAAAGGGGAGCTGGAAAAGTGCAGGAGGGACACCATAAACCAAGAATCATTACGGCGAGAGCAAGTACTTGTTTTTCGGCTGGGTAGATTGGAGGAGCAGCAAGACTTACTATGGCGACAGAGAGCCCATGTGAATTGGCTGACCCGAGGGGACCGCAACACTATTTTTTTCCAAGCCTTCGCCACTGAAAGGAAGAGAAACAACACCATTTCAATCTCAGGAGGGAGGATGGGGTCATGGTGGAGGGGGAAGAGGGGTTGAAGACCCTGGTTTCTAATTATTTTACTTCTTTGTTTACCCCAGTGGTAGGTTTAGCGCAAGGAGATTTTGTTAACATCATTACACCCAAGGTTACCGAGAAAATGAACGAGTTCCTTATGGGTGATTTCATGGCTAAGGAAGTAAAGCAAAACCTGGATGGTATCGGTGATCTAAAGGCTCCGGGAGCAGACGGCATACCGGCCATTTTCTACAAGAAGTACTGGCAGTTGGTTGGAGATAGTGTGGTACAGAAGGTACTCAATATACTGAGAGGCGGCAGAATGCCCGAGGGATGGAACGACACAATTGTGGTGCTTATCCCGAAGGTGAAAAACCCCAAAAGTCTGAAAGACCTTCGCCCGATTAGCCTCTTCAACATTGTGTATAAACTTGTGTCCAAAGTCATTGCCAATTGACTGAAAAGTATTTGGGGGAAATCATATCTGATAACCAGAGTGCCTTTGTGCCGGGAAGGCTCATTTCTGGCAACACCCTGTTGGCCTATGAGATGTCTCAATTTGTGAAGAGGAAGAGGTCTGGTGCTACGGGATATGAAGCGGTAAAACTCGATATGAGTAAGGCTTATGAGCGCGTTGAGTGGTCTTTCCTGGAGAGAGTACTTCAGCAGCTGTGTTTCTATCCAAACTTTGTGGCCCTCATCTCCAAATGCATCAGAACTGTGAAATACAAATTCAAGGTGAACAATTCCTACACGGAAATGGTCACCCCAGGTCGCGTGGGCTATGACAAGGGGACCCATTGTCGCCCTACCTTTTTCTGTTGTGTGCCGAAGGATTTTCAGCCTTGCTGAATCAAGCCGAAGAGAGTGGCAGGTTAAAGGGCATAAGGGTGGTTCCGGGCGCTCCTACTGTGACGCATTTATTATTTACAGATGAGTTCTTGCTTATGTTTGAAGCAACGGAAGAGGGGGGTAGCCGAGATCGGCCACATTTTGCAAGTTTACGAAGCGGGTTCAAGGCAAATGATCAATAGGGACAAGTCCTCTATCATGTTCAGTAGGAACAGCAAGAGTGTGACCAAACACACTATGATGCAGGTTTTGGGTTTGTAACAGGAAACAACAAATGGGAAATATTTGGGCCTTCCGTTATATGTGGGGCGCTGAGTTCAGCAATGTTTTGAATACATCAAGGACAGACTCTGGGCTAGGATTCAGGGATGGCTAGAACGCTTTCTGTCAATGAAGGGGAAGGAAACCATGGTAAAATCGGTCGCGCATGCCATCCCTATGTATGCGATGGGTTGCTTTGATCTCACCAAAGGCTTGTGCGAGGAACTGAGCAAGATGATTTGTCGTTTCTGGTGGTCTCAGCAAAAGGATGAGAGGAAAATGCACTGGGTTGGGTGGGAAAAGATGAAGCTTTCAAAGCGAGAAGGGGGCCTGGGATTCAGAGACTTACATTCATTTAATTTAGCCATGTTGGTGTGCCAAGCTTAGCGTTTACTGCAAGCCCCGGAATCCCTGTGTGCTCGTGTCCTTGCAGCTAAATACCACCCGCAAGGATCCATACTCACTGTTGAACCATCTAAGAATATGAGCTACACTTGGAGGAGCATTCTCAAAGGCCTGGATGTTGTCAAGGAAGGCTATATCTGGCGGATCGGGTCTGGCAGTAACATTAACATGTGGTCGGAACGTTGGATCCCAAATGGCGAGATGAGACGGCTTGTAACCAGACGAGGAGCCAACATACTTACCAAGGTGAACGAACTGACTGACCCGATCACACATACATGGGATGTAGATTTGGTCAGGCAAACATTCTGGGAGTCAGATGCAAATGCAATTCTCAAGATTCCTGTGTATGACCAACATTACGACTTTATCGCATGGCACTTTGACAACAAAGGTTTATTCTTGGTGAAATCAGCGTACCAAGTCCACACTAACATGCTATCAAGAATGGCTACCAGGCAAGCGGGAGAGAGCTCAACGGGCGATGGATGGAAGCAGGTGATACGTCTCCGTCGTATCTACTTTTCCAAACACTTTTGCTCTTGTTTTGGACTCTAATTTGCATGATTTGAATGAAACTAACCCGGACTGACGTTGTTTTCAGCAGAACTACCATGGTGTTGTTTTTGTGCAGAGATCAAAGTTCTTGAAATTGGACAAAACTTTTTGGAGATTTTTTATGGAATAATAAAAAATTACTGGCACAAGAATCAATAGAAGAGGGGCCACCGGTTGCCCACAAGGCAACAGGGCGCGAATCCCCTAGGGTGCGCCCTGATGCCTTATGGGGCCCACAGGCGGCCGTCTGACCTAATTCCAACGCCATTAATTCACTTTCCCCGAGAAAAAAATAGAGAAGAAGTTTCATCACGTTTTACGATACGGAGCCACCGCCACCTCCTGTTCTTCATCGGGAGGGCTAATCTGGAGTCCGTTCGGGGCTCCGGAGAGGGGGATTCGATGCCGTCATCGTTATGAACCATCCTCCATCACCAATTTCATGATGCTCACCACCGTGTGTGAGTAATTTCTCCGTAGGCTTGCTGGACGATCATGGGTTGGATGAGATTTATCATGTAATCTAGTCAATTTGTTAGGGCTTTGATCCCTAGTATCCACTATGTTCTGAGATTGATGTTGCTATGACTTTGCTATGCTTAATGCTTGTCACTAGGGCCCGAGTGCCATGATTTTAGATCTGAACCCTTTTATGTTTTCATGAATATATTTGTGTTCTTGATCCTATCTTGCAAGTTATATGCACCTGCTACGTGTTATGATCCGCATACCCCAAGGTGACAATAATTGGGATTCTTTCCGGTGATTACCGTAGTTTGAGGAGTTCATGTATTCACTATGTGTTAATGCTTTGTTCCGGTTCTCTATTAAAAGGAGCCCTTAATATCCCTTAGATTTTCTTATGGACCCCGCTGTCACGGGAGGGTAGGACAAAAGATGTCATGCAAGTTCTTACTATAAGCATGTCTGACTATATACGGAATACATGCCTACATTACATTGATGAATTGGAGCTATTGTGTATCACCCTAGGTTGTCACTGTTATATGATGAATGTCATCCAACATAATTATCCATCACCGATCCAATGCCTACCCTTTTCGCATATTGATCTTTGCTAAGTTACTCTCGTTGCTGCTACTGTTACAATCACTACAAAACTGCTACTGCTACTGTTACCTGTTGCTACTGTTACTACTGCTATTGAAACTATCATACTACTGTGCTACTAAACACTTTGCTACAGATATTTAGTTCTCCAGGTGTGGTTGAATGGACAACTCAACTGCTAAAACTCGCAAATATTCTTTGGCTCCACTTGTGTCGAATCAATAAATCTGGGTGAAATACTACCCGCGAAAACTGTTGCGATCCCCTATACTTGTGGGTTATCAAGACCTTTTTCTGGCGCCGTTGCCGGGGAGCATGGCTCTATTTGTTGAGTCACTTGGGATTTATATCTGTTGATCACTATGAAGAATCTGAAAGACGCTAAGACCAAGATCGTTCCCTCTAAGGCGAGGGGAGGTAAGGAACTGCCATCTAGCTCCGCACTTGATTCACCTTCTGTTTTGAGTAGGCTTGCGACACCACCACCTGCTATTCATTCTGACATGTCGTAAGTTCTTGATGATACTACTTCTTCTATGAATGAAACTATTGATGATGCTAGTACTATGCTTGATAATACTGTGCCACTTGGTGAATTTCTTGATGAACAAATTGCTAGAACTAAAGAAACTAAAAATGTTGAAACTCTTGAAAATATTGATTCACCTATTATGCCTAGCTCTCCTACTAGAGTTGAAATGCCTAAGATATCTGATGGTTATGTTTTTGATAGAGAGACAGCCAGGGCAATTCTTGCTTGTAATGATAGAGATGATGTTAGAAAATTGCTTGCTGAGTTGAAAGAAAAATCTATGAGGGAAAGAATGAAATATGATCCTAAGTTTGCTACCTCTCCCATATTTGTCACCGATAAGGATTATGAATTCTCTGTCGATCCTGAGTTAATTACTTTGGTTGAATCTAATCCTTTTCATGGTTATGAAACTGAAACTATTGTGGCACACCTTGCTAAGTTGAATGATATTGCCACTCTATTTGCTCATGAGGAAAAAATTCGTTACTATTACATCCTTAAGTTGTTTCCTTTCTCATTAAAGGGTGATGCTAAGAAATGGTTTAATACTCTTGCTCCTGGTTGTGTGCGTAGTCCCCAGGATATGATATACTACTTCTCTAAAAAATATTTTCCTGCTCATAAGAAACAAGCTGCCTTATAGGAAATATTTAACTTTGTGCAAATTGAAGAAGAGAATCTCCATCAAGCTTGGGGGAGGCTTCTCCAATTACTTAATGCTTTGCCTGATCATCCTCTTAAGAAAAATGAAAGACTTGATATCTTTTATAATGGACTAACCGATGCTTCTAGGGACTACCTAAATAGTTGTGCTGGTTGTGTTTTCAAGGAACGAACTGTTGGACAGGCTAAAGAACTATTGAATAATATATTGAGAAATGCTGATGATTGGACACTTCCTGAACAACCAGCTAAGCCAACTCCGAAGAAAAGAGGTATTCTATTTCTCAGTCCTGAAGATATGCAAGAAGCTAAGAAATCTATGAAGGAAAAAGGTATTAAAGCTAAAGATGTTAAGAATCTACCACCTATTGAAGAAATACATGGATTTGACATCCCGACACAGGTAGTGGAGGTAAATTCTCTCACTAGATTTGACGAAAGTGATATTCCTTATAATAAATCTGCTAGCCAATGCTTGTATGAATTTGATAATTACATCATTAAGCAAGAACACTTCAATTTATATGTTAGCAATCAACTAAAACGAAATGCCATCATGATTGAACGCTTGAGTGATTTGATGTTTAGAACTGCTAATGATGTTAAATGCTTGAGTAAACATGCTTTTATGGTTTAGACTCAGTTAGAACAAATAGCTAAGTCACAAAATGATTTGCTTGATGAGATGAATAATAAAATGAATGACCATGCTATTAGAGTTGTTACTAGAGGATGTTGGGGAACGCGACAGAAAACAAAAAAATTCAGTACTGCGAGCACGCCCAGGATCACTAGGGAGATGCATACAAGGTTTTTGATCTGATCATTACCGACTCGTAGCGCAGCGGAAGTAGAGTCGATGTAGATCGTCAGTGTAGATCCCCGCAGCTAGGATTTACAACCTCCCAATCACGAGGATGTACTCCCTCGTCAGCCCCTCGGACAGTCCCACGGACAGCCCTTCGGGAGGCGGTCAGACAGTCCCTCGAACGGTCTCACAGACAGCCCTTCGGGAGGCACTCACAGAATCTTGGACGGTCACTCGGACAGCCCTTCGGGAGGCACTCTCGAACAGCCCCTCGGGCAAAAAGATCGAACCTACAACCTCTCTATGGGGTTGCACACATACGGTGTCAGCTATCTGGCAGGGCTGCGCCGTCCAGAACTAGTTCCCAGCGGAACCCAGACAACCTTTCGGCTCTACGAAACTATTTCGTGTGAGGGAGAGAAGAAGCCAGATCATTGCATGGCATAATGTATGAGAGAAAGAGTGAGTGTGGAGAGCACCTCTCCACCTCTATTTATAGGAAAACCAAGGGGTAGGGTGGCACTTGAAAAACCCAAAATGCCCATGCTTTATGTCCCACATAAAGGGCAAGATGGGGAGGCTTCCAAATAGTGTTGCCTGCATCACCATGCCTGCATCATCCCCTAATAGTGTTTCCACTATTTACAATAGTGTTTCCACTATATACATATAGTGTTTCCACTATTTACATATAGTGTTTCCATTATTCAAAATAGTGTTTCCACTATTCACGAAAACATTTTACCACTCCCGTTTAATCCGAAAATATTTCTGTAGGTCCAGAACATTCCCAGTACCCCCTAAAATAATTCTGGACGCATTCTGAAACATTTCTGGATCAATGATTTTCATCAGCGAAAAGCTACCACAGCGATTCCGGCAGCTCCGGAACATTTCCGGTTTTTCTCTCTGGAAAAATTCCAAAAAGTTCCAGGCGCATGCCGAAACCTATTTGGCTCAATGGTTTACTCCGAAACAATTTTTCGGTATTACCAAAACTTTTTCGGTGTTCTCTCCAAAACTTTTCCGTTTGTCTCCGAAACTTTTTCGGTGACTTTCTCTCAGACTCCCTGTCTAGTATTCAGCAGATAGGTGACCCTTAAGCGTGTGACCCTGTAGGTTCGGTGAAGTATAGACATGACCGGAACACTTTCCGATCAATGATCAATAGCGGAATCGTGGACATCCATATTAATCCCTATACCCACACGAATGAATATTCGAGTGAACCTCTAGTTGCCGTGTGCTATTCCTTTTGCTTTGCGATATGTTACAAACACCCGAGGTGAGACTTATCGGCATCCTCGTGGATCAACAACTTGTCCACTATGCCAGTTACCTCGTTACCGGTTTTGTTCTCTTATCTCATTTCTGTGTTCCGGCATCCGTGTGATCAAATCACATTGTGTCTGGCCAGATGATGATGGATACCATAACACCGAGAGGGACCTAGGAATATCTATCCATCGTCGGAGGAGCAAATCCCAATCTTGAGCTATCAGGTCCCTTGTCATACTTTTTCATGAACCCATAAGCCGCTGTAATAGCCACCCATTTACGGATGACGTTTAACAAACCCCAAAGTTCATGAAGCAAGCATGAAGAAACTCGATACTCTCATGGTCTAAGGAATTATGCAAACATTAACTTTCTCTGTGTTATTAACCATTAACTTGTGACGAAGGTATCTCATAGCAAAACATCAAATTGGGTCGATTCAACACAAGTTTTCTTCTAACAATGTGCCCTCAAAGTTGCCGGCATAGTCATGTCCATGATTAGGAAAACAGAACCATCATGCAACACTTGAGCTAGTCTTAGAGGCCAGACTAGGAATACATTTTACCATTTATTATTCCACATGTGCATATGAGTTTTCCTCCGAGCCTCATGGTTATTGCAGACTCGAGAACCATAGCAGTTATAGCACGGAATATAAACATAATTACGAACTTGGTGATAATTAATAACATTTATTATTGCCTCTAGGGCATATCTCCTACAGAGGAGGTAGAATGACTCAGGATCCTCTATATCCTGAAGGTCATCCTAAAATAATTGAACAAGATTCTCAAAAAAATAATGTTGATGCACCTAGTCCATCTAAGAAGAAAAAGAAAAAGAAAAACGATAGGACTTTGCATGCTTCTAGTGAACCTGAGATAGAAAAACCTCCTGAGAACCAAAATGATGTTTCTATTTCTGATGCTGAGACACAATCTGGTAATGAACATCCACCTAGTGATAATGATAATGAAGATGTTCATGTTGATGCTCAACCAGATAATGATGTAGAAATAGAACATGTTGTTGATCTTGATAACCCACCTCCTAAGAATAAAAGATATGATAAAAGAGACTTTGTTGCTAGAAAACATGGGAAAGAAAGAGAACCTTGGGTTCAAAAACCTATGCCTTTTCCTACTAAACCGTCTAAAAACAAGGATGGGGAAGACTTTGAGCACTTTGTTGAAATGCTTAGACCTGTCTTTTTGCGCACTCGCTTGATTGATATGTTGAAAATGTCTCCCTATGCTAAATACATGAAAGATATTGTCACTAATAAAAGAAAGATACCTGAAGCTAAAATTTCCACCATGCTTGCAAATTATTCTTTCAAGGGTGGAGTTCCTAAAAATTTATAAGATCCAGGAATACCTACTATACCATGCTCCATTAAAAGAAGCTATGTTAAAACTGCTCTATGTGATTTGGGAGCCGGTGTTAGTGTTATGCCTTTCTCTTTATATAGTAGACTTGATTTGAATAAGCTCACACCCACTGAAATATCTTTGCAAACGGCTGATAAATCAACTGCTATACCTATTGGAATTTGCGAGGATGTGCCCGTTGTTGTTGCAAATGTTACTATCTTAACAGACTTTGTTATACTTGATATGCCCGAGGACGACAACATCTTGCTACTTGTAGTATGCGTTGGTATTTCCCCGAAGAGGAGAGGATGATGCAGTACAGTAGAGATAAGTATTTCCCTCAGTTAAGAACCAAGGTTATCAATCCAGTAGGAGAACCAAGCAAAATTCCGTTAAGCGCACCAGCACACACAAGAGCAAACACTTGCACCCAACGCAAATAATAGGGTTGTCAATCCTCTTAGCGGTTATTTGCAAGGATTAAATCTTATCGAGGTAAATAGATAAACTAAAATACTAATAAAAGTAAAAGTATATAAATTGCAGCAAGGTATTTTTAGGTTTTTTTATATGATAAAGATAGACCTGGGGGCCATAGTTTTCACTAGAGGCTTCTCTCTTGAGCATATAAACATACGGTGGGTAAACAAATTACTGTTGGGCAATTGATAGAAAAGCAAATAATTATGACGGTTTCATGGCAATGATCATGTATATGGCATCACGTCTGAGACAAGTAGACCGACTCCTGCCTGCATCTACTACTATTACTCCACTCATCGACCGCTATCCAGCATGCATCTAGAGTATTAAGTTAATAAAAACAGAGTAACGCCTTAAGGAAGATGACATGATGTAGAGAAGAAAATTCAAGCAATATGAATAAACCCCATCTTTTTATCCTTAATGGCAACAATACAAATACGTATCATGTCCCCTTCTATCACCAGGATTGAGCACCGCAATATTGAACCCATCACAAAGCACCTCTCCCATTGCAAGATAAATCAATCTAGTAGGCCAAACCAAATCGATAGATCGGAGAGAAATACAAAGCTATAACAATGATGCATAAAAGAGTTCAGAGAAGACTCAAATATTTCTCATGAATAATCTGATTATAAACTCACAATTCATCGGATCCCAACAAACACACCGCAAAAGAAAGATTACATCGGATAGAACTCCAAGAACATCAAGGGGAACATTGTATTGAAGATCAAAGAGAGAGAAGAAGCCATCTAGCTACTAGCTATGGACCCATAGGTCTGTGGTAAACTACTCACACATCATCGGAAGGGCAGCAAGGTTGATGTAGAAGCCCTCCGTGATCGATTCGCCCTCCGGCAGAGTACCGGAAAAGGCCTCCAAATGGGATCGCGGAAGAACAGAGGCTTGCGGCGGCGGAAAGGTTTTCTCTTCTGGCTCTCTGGGGGTTTCCCAATATTTGTGAATTTATAGAAGTGGAATTAGGTCAAACAGAGTCACGTGGGCCCCACAAGGCAACACGGTGCGCGCCCCCCTAGGGCGCGCCCTGTTGCCTTGTGAAGCCTCCATGAGGCTTCTGGCCTCCTCCCGAAGCTTCCAAGTTTTCTTTTGTCCAGAAAAAAATCTCCAAAAAGTTTCGTGGCATTTGGACTTCATTTGGTACAGTTTCTATGAAAAGCCAAAAACAAGCAAAAAACAGCAATTGGCACTGGGCACTAGGTTAAGAGGTTAGTCCCAAAAAATGACATATAATTGCATATAAAAACATCCAAGATTGATACTATAATAGCATGGAACAATAAAAAATTATAGATATGTTGGAGACGTATCAGGCATCCCCAAGCTTAATTCCTGCTTGTCCTCGAGTAGGTAAATGATAAAAACAGAATTTTTGATGTGGAATGCTACCTATCAGGTTTCATCATGTAATCTCTCTCTTATGGTATGAATAATAAGATCCAAATGATTCAAAGCAATAGTCTATAGTTTGATATAAAGACATCAATACTCAGGCATACTAATAAACAATCATGTCTTTCAAAATAAAAAGGGCCATTTGCATTTCTATCCCTAACTTGAACCACCTACTCATATTTGCCCCTAATTTCGAAGCCTGCTCAAATTTGCCCCTCTGCCGTTATGTGCACATATAGAAATGCCCTTCTGTGCCGTTACCGTCTGGTCAAAGGGCTTTGACCGTCCTGAAAAAATAGCAAAAAAATCTAAAATTTTGTGGGATCAAAGATACTCATGTGCGCAAGGTGCGTGCAAATTTTCGTGCTGTTTGGACATTCCAGGAGCTCGTGGCGAGGAAAAACAGGAAATTTATATGCTTGTGAACAGTAAATTTGAAATAAAATAGCAAGAAAATTCAAAAAAATGTGAAATTTTTTGGCATCAAAGAGGCTTGGGTGCACAAGGTGCTTGCAAGTTTTTGTGATCAAATGACATGCGAGGAGCTCTAGCAAAAAAAAATAGTCATTTTTTCCAAAGTTTTTTCCTGAGCCAAATTTTGTTTTTTTCTCCACGAGCTCCTACAATGTCCAAACACAACAAAAATTTGCACGCACCTTGCTGACCCGAGCTTCTTGTTATCCCTACAAAATCATATAATCCTGTCATGCTCCATCTTCTTTACACAAAGTATTTATCATGCACTACCCCGATGACAAGCCGAGCAATTGGTTCATACTTTTTAACGCGCTTCAGCTTTTTCAACTCCCACTCAATACATGAGCGCAAGCCATGGATATAGCACTATGGGTGGAATAGAGTATGGTGGTAGAGATAAATAAGAGAAGTCAAAAATGGAGAAAGTCTCACATCGACGAGGCTAATCAACGGGCTATGGAAATGCCCATCAATTGATGTCAATGCGAGGAGTAGGGATTGCCAGGCAACGGATGCACTAAGAGCTATAGGTGTATGAAAGCTCAACATGAAATCTAAGTGGGTGTGCATCCAACTTGCTTGCTCATGAAGACCTCGGGCATTTGAGGAAGCCCGTCATCGGAATATACAGGCCAAGTTCTATAATGAAAAATTCCCACTAGTATATGAAAGTGACAAAATAGGAGACTCTCTATATGAAAAACATGGTGCTACTCTGAAGCACAAGTGTGGAAAAGGACAGTAACATTGCCCCTTCTCTCTTTTTCTCTCATTTTTTTTCATGGCTCTTTTTCGCCTTTTTTCTCTCTCTCTCTTTTTTTAGAACGATCTCATGGACCTCATCCCCACTTTTTCGAGGACTCATTAGTCTCCATCATTCTTTCCTCTCTGGGACAATGCTCTAATAATGATGATCATCACACCTCTATTTACTTACAACTCAACATTACAACTCGATACTAGAACAAAAATATGACTCTATATGAATGCATCTGGCAGTGTACCAGGATATGCAATGATGCTAGCGTAACATGTATAAGAATGATGAACGGTGGCTGAGCCACAAATACTATGTCAGATATATGATCATGCAAAGCAATATGACAATGATGATATATGTCATAAAAACAGAACGGTGGAAATTGCATGGCAATATATCTCGGAATGGCTATGGAAATGCCATGATAGGTAGGTATGGTGGCTGTTTTGAGGAAGATATAAGGAGGCTTATGTGTGATAGAGCGTATCATATCATGGGGTTTGGATGCACCGGCGAAGTTTGCACCAACTCTCGATGTGAGAAAGGGCAATGCACGGTACCGAAGAGGCTAGCAATTTGCGGAAGGGTGAGAGTGCGTATAATCCATGGACTCACATTAGTCATAAAGAACTCACATACTTATTGCGAAAGTTTATTAGCCCTCGAAGCAAAGTACTACTACGCATGCCCCGAGAGTGATAGATTGGTAGGACAAGGTCCATCGCTCGCCCCCGACCGCCACTCATAAGGTAGACAATCAATAATAAATCATGCTCCAACTTCTTAGCATAACGACAGATCATACGTGCATGCTTCGGGAATCACAAACCTTAACACAATTATTCTTACTAAAGCCAATTATCTACTAATACCTCCCCCATATTACCATCTTAATATTGCAAAACTATTGCAAGGAATCAAATTTATCATATTCAGTGATCTACATGAATTTTTTTGTTATATCCCTCTTGAATACCTATCATATCAGGACCAAATTCATAACCCGTGCATATTACCATTGCTATCATGAGACTCTCAAAAATATATAACTGAAGCATGAGAGTGAAACTATTTCTTTAAAATATAACCACCGCCGTGCTCTAACAGATATAAGTGAAGCACTAGAGCAACTGTCTAGCTCAAAAGATATAAGTGAAGCACATAGAGTATTCTAACAAATCACGAATAATGTGTGTCCCTCTCAAAAAGGTGTGTTCAGAAAATATGATTGTGACAAACGAAAAAAGCAAACCAAAGCAAACAAACTATTTCACAAGACGCTCCAAGTAAAACACATATCATGTGATGAATAAAAATATAGCTCCAAGTGAGTTACCGATAGATTGTAGACAAAAGAGGGGAGGCCTTCCGGGGCATCCCCAAGCTTAGACGCTTGAGTCTTCCTTGAATATTACCTTGGGGTGCCTTGGGCATCCCCAAGCTTAGGCTCTTGCCGCTCCTTATGCCTTTATCCATCGTAGTCTCACCCAAAACTTGAAAACTTCAGCACACAAAACTCAACAGAAACCTCGTGAGATCCGTTAGTATAACAAATAAATCTTTAACTTTAGGTGCTGTTGTAAATTGATTCATTTTAATATTTTCATAATGCTACTGTACTCCAACTTCTCCATGACTCATACCCCCCGATAAGATCCATAGATACATCAAAATAAGCGAACTATGCAACAAAAACAGAATCTGTCTAAAACAGAACAGTCTGTAAAGATCTGAATTATGGTCATACTTCTGTAACTCCAAAAATTCTAAAAAATGAGGAAAACGTGGGCAATTCATATATCAATACTGTGTAAAAAAATCATAAGGTTCTGACACTCTAGCAAAAAACAAAATTCTAGCACTGGACGCAAAAGTTTCTATTTTCAAACAGCATCTATCATACTATCTTCCAAATCATCCCAAAGGCATTACTTGGCACAAACACTAATTAAAACATAAAAACACAATCATAACAGAGGCTATAATCATGCAAACACTCAACAACAGAAATAAAAAGTTTATTGGGTTGTCTCCCAACAAGCTCTTTCTTTATAGCCATTAAGATAGGCTTGAGATTTCAATGAAGCTCACATGAAAAACAAGAATTGAAGCACAAAGAGAGCATCATGTAGCATGTGAAAAACACATTTAAGTCTAACATACTTCCTATGCATAGACATTTTATAAGCAAACAAATTATCAAGACAAGAAATATCTAGCATATGCAAGGAACAAGAATAAAACATTAACAACCTCAACACAACGAGATGTAATTTAGTAACATGAAAGTTTCTACAACCATATTTTCCTCTCTCATAATAATTACATGTAGGATCATAATCAAATTCAACAATATAGATATCATATAAAATTTTCTCTTCACAATCCACATGCATAAAAGTTTTATAATCTTCCAAGATAGTGGGATTAACATCAACTAAAGTCATGACCTCTCCAAACCCACTTTTATAAAAAAAATCATAAGATTGATAATTCTCCAAAGTAGTGGGATCATTATTACCTAAAGTTGACACTCTTCCAAACCCACTTTTAATAGTATTGCAAACATTATTATCAATAACATAATCATCATGAGGCTTAAATAAATTTTCAAGATCATAAGAAGCATTATCACCCCAATCATGATCATTGCAATAAGTAGTGGACATAAAAAAATTATCATCCCCAAGCTTGTAGTTTTGCATATTATTAGCACAATTCTCATTAATAGAATTTATAGTAACATCATTGAAATCATGCTTTTCAATCAAGGAGCTATCATGAATCACTTTATAAATTTCTTCTTCTAACACTTCATCACAATTTTCAGATTCATGATTTTCAAGCAAAACTTCATAGAGAAAATCAAGAGCACTCAAATCACTAGAAATTGGTTCATTGTAATTGGATCTTTTGAAAAGATTAGCAAGTGGATGAGGATCCATAGTAATCTTAAATTTTTGTTTTACTTTCTGTTCTTGAGTGTTGTCATGGCAATAAAAGCAAGCAAGCAAATAAAAATATTTTTGTGTTTTTGTTAAAAAAATTAGAAGTGGGGGAGATGAAAACGAGAGGCAAATGCAAATGAAAAGGAAAATAAAATAAATGCAAGTGATTGATAATTTGTGCGAAGGTAGTTGATAATTTTGATGATGTCTCCCCGGCAACGGCACAAGAAATTCTTCCTGCTACTTGTAGTCTACGTTGGTATTTCCCCGAAGAGGAGAGGATGATGCAGTACAGTAGAGATAAGTATTTCCCTCAGTTAAGAACCAAGGTTATCAATCCAGTAGGAGAACCAAGCAAAATTCCGTTAAGCGCACCTGCACACACAATAGTAAAATCTTATCTAGGTAAATAGATAAACTAAAATACTAATAAAAGTAAAAGTAAATAAATTGCAGCAAGGTATTTTTAGGTTTTTTTATATGATAAAGATAGACCCGGGGCCATAGTTTTCACTAGAGGCTTCTCTCTTGAGCACATAAACATACGGTGGGCAAACAAATTACTGTTGGGCAATTGATGGAAAAGCAAATAATTATGACGGATTCATGGCAACGATCATGTATATAGGCATCACATCCAATACAAGTAGACCGACTCCTGCTTGCATCTACTACTATTACTCCACTCATCGACCGCTATCCAGCATGCATTTAGAGTATTAAGTTAATAAAAACAGAATAATGCCTTAAGCAAGATGACATGATGTAGAGAAGCAAATTCAAGCAATATGAATAAACCCCATCTTTTTATCCTTAATGGCAACAATACAAATACGTGTCATGTCCCCTTCTGTCACTGGGATTGAGCACCGCAAGATTGAACCCATCACAAAGCACCTCTCCCATTGCAAGATAAATCAATCTAGTAGGCCAAACCAAATCGATAGATCGGAGAGAAATACAAAGCTATAACAATCATGCATAAAAGAGTTCAGAGAAGACTCAAATATTTCTCATGAATAATCTGATCATAAACTCACAATTCGTCGGATGCGAACAAACACACCGCAAAAGAAGATTACATCGGATAGAACTCCAAGAACATCAAGGAGAACATTCTATTGAAGATCAAAGAGAGAGAAGAAGCCATCTAGTTACTAGCTATGGACCCGTAGTTCTATGGTTAACTACTCACACATCATCGGAAGGGTAGCAAGGTTGATGTAGAAGCCCTCCGTGATCGATTAGCCCTCCGGCAAAGTATCGGAAAAAGCCTCCAGATGGGATCACGGAAGAACAAAGGCTTGCGGCAGCGAAATGGTTTTCTCTTCTGGATCTCTGGGGGTTTACCAATATTTGTGAATTTATAGAAGTGGAATTAGGTCAAACGGAGTCACGTGGGCCCCACAAGGCAACACGGTGCCCCCCCCCCGGGGTGCGCCCTGTTGCCTTGTGAAGCCTCCGTGAGGCTTCTGGCCTCCTCCCGAAGCTTCCAAGGTTTCTTTTGTCCAGAAAAAATCTCCAAAAAGTTTCATGGCATTTGGACTTCATTTGGTACCGTTTCTCTGAAAAGCCAAAAACAAGCAAAAAACAGCAACTGGCACTGGGCACTAGGTTAATAGGTTACTCCCAAAAAATGATATATAATTGCATATCAAAACATCCAAGATTGATACTATAATAGCATGGAACAATAAAAAATTATAGATACGTGATACGTCCAATTTGCATCATGATTTCCTACTGTTATTTATTATGTTTTTGATCATTATTTCACTTTATGGTACAATTCTTATGCCTTTTCTCTCTTAATTTGCAAGATTTACATGAAGAGGGAGAATGCCGGCAGCTAGAATTCTGGACCTGAAATAGCCATATCACAGATACCTATTCTACAGAGCTCCAATTGTCCTGAAATTTCACGGAGAATTTTTATTGAATATATAAAAAATACTGAAGAAAAGAGATAACAGAGGGGACCCACCAGCTGCCCACAAGGTAGCAGGGCGCGGCCCCACCCTGGGGCGCCCTGGTGCCTTGTGGGGCCCACATCTGGCGTCTGGCCCCCTCCTTCTGCTATATGAGGCCATTTGCCATAGAAAAAATCAAGAGAAGGCTTTTGGGACAAAGCGCCGCTGTCTCGAGGCGGAACGTGGGCAGGAGCTATTTTGCTCTCCGGTGGAGCGATTCCTCCGGGGATACTTCCCCCCCGGAGGGGGAAATCGAAGCCATCGACATCACCAACGATCCTCTCATCGTGGGAGGACCAATCTTCATCAACATCTTCACCAGCACCATCTCATCTCAAACCCTAGCTCACCTCTTGTATTCTATCTTTGTCTCAAAACCTCAGATTGGTACCTGTGGGTTGCTAGTAGTGTTGATTACATCTTGTAGTTGATGCTAGTTGGTTTATTTGGTGGAAGATTATTGTTCAGATCCTTAATGCTATTCAATACCCCTCTGATCTTGAACATGAATATGATTTGTGAGTAGTTACTTTTGTTCTTGAGGACATGGGAGAAGTCTTGTCATAAGTAATCATGTGAATTTGGTATTCGTTCGATATTTTGATGATATGCATGTTGTTGATTCTCTTAGTGGTGTCATGTGAACGTCAACTACATGACACTTCACCATCTTTGGGCCTAAGGGAATACATTGTGGAGTAGTAATTAGATGATGGGTTGCTAGAGTGACAGAAGCTTAAACCCTAGTTTATGCGCTATTCTGTAAGGGGCTGATTTGGATCAATATGTTTCATGCTACGGTTAGATTTGTCTTAATTCTTCTTTCGTAGTTGCGGATGCTTGCGAGAGGGGGTAATCATAAGTGGGAGGCTTGTTCAAGTAAGAATAGGACCCAAGCACTGGTCCACCTACAAATCAAATTATCAAAGTAGCGAACGCGAATCAAACAAACGTTGATGAAAGTGACTAGATGACATTCCCTTGTGTCCTTGAGAACGCTTTGCTTATTATACGAGTTCGTTCCGGCATGTCCTTTGCAATAAAAAAGGATTGGGCCACCTTGCTGCACTCTTTGTTACCATTACTATTTGTTACTTGTTACGAATTATCTTGCTATCAAAACTATCTGTTACCGCTTCTTTCAGTACTTGCAGAAAATACCTTGCTGAAAACTGCTTGTCATTTCCTTCTGCTCCTCGTTGGGTTCGACACTCTTACTTATCGAAAGGACTACGATTGATCCCCTATACTTGTGGGTCATCAAGACTCTTTTCTGGCGCTATTGCTGGGTAGTGAAGCGCCTTTGGTGAGTGGAATTTGGTAAGGAAACATTTATATTATGTGCTGAAATTTATTGTCACTTGTCACTATAGAAAGTAATCCTTTGAGGGGCTTGTTCGGGGTATCTTCACCTCGACCGGAAGCAATAAGAGTTGCTCCTCAACCTATTGAACCTACTGAAAATATTTATTATGAAATTCCTTTGGGTATGATAGATAAACTGCTAGCTAATCCTTATGCAGGAGATGGAACGGTACATCCCGATATGCACTTGATCTATGTGGATGAAATTTGTGGATTGTTTAAGCTTGCAGGTTTATCCGGAGATGGAGTTAATAGGAAAGTGTTCCCTTTATCTTTGGAGGGAAAGGCATTGACATGGTATAGGCTATGTGATGATACTGAAACATGGGACTGGAACCGGTTGAAGCTGGAATTCCACCAGAAATTTTATCCTATGCATTTGGTTCATCATGATCGGAATTATATATATAATTTTTGGCCTCGTGAAGGAGAAAGTATTGCTCAAGCTTGGGGGAGGCTTAAGTAAATGTTGCACACATGCCCCAATCATGAGCTCTCAAGTGAAATAATTCTTCAAAACTTTTATGCTCGGCTTTCTCATAATGATCAATCCATGCTCCATACTTCTTCTGCTGGTTCCTTTATGAAGAGAACTATTGAATCCAGATGGGATCTTCTTGAAAGAATTAAATGCAATTATGAAGATTGGGAAATCGACAAAGGTAATGAGTCAGGTATAAATCTTGAGTTTGATTGTGTTAAATCTTTTATGGAAACTGATGCTTTTCATAAGTTTAGTACTAAATATGGACTTGACTCTGAGATAGTAGCTACCTTTTGTGAATCTTTTGCTGCTCATGTTGATCTCCCTATGGAGAAATGGTTTAAATATCACCCACCTATTGAATTTAAAGAAGAACCTGCTAGTGTTAAAGAAGAAACAATTGTTTACCATGTTGATTCAGTTGTGCCTACTGCTTATATTGAGAAACCTCCTTTCCCTGTTAGGATTAAGGAACATGCTAAAGCTTCAACTGTGGTTAATAAAAGTAACATTAGAGCACCTAGACCTTCTGAACAAATTAAAGTTGAACCTAGTGTTGCAATGGTTAAAGATTTGTTAGTTTATAATATTGATGGACATGTCATATATTTCTGTGATGAAGCAACTAGAATTGCTAAGCCAGACCCTAAAGATAAAAACAAACCTGTAGTTGACATGCCTGTTATTTCTGTTAAAATTGTAGATCATTGCTATCATGGTTTATGTGATATTGGTGCTAGTGTGACTGCCATTCCGTTTACTCTCTATCAAGAAGTTATGAATGATATTGCACCTGTTGAGATTGAAGATATTGATGTTACTATTAAGCTTGCAAATTGGGATACTATTTCACCACTTGGGATTGTTAGAGATGTTGAAGTCTTGTGTGGTAAGATCAAATACCCTACTGATTTTCTTGTTCTTGGATCACCACAAGATGATTTTTGTCCCATTATATTTGGTAGACCCTTCTTGAATACTGTTAATGCTAAGATTGATTGCACTAAAGAAATTGTTAGTGTTAATTTTGGTGAGATGTCTCATGAGTTTAATTTCTCTAAGTTTCATAGACAACCTCATGATAAAGAATTGCCTAGTAAGGATGAAATTATTGGTCTTGCTTCTATTGTTGTGCCTCCTACTGATCCTCTAGAACAATATTTGCTTGAGCATGAGAATGACATGCATATGAATGAAAGAAATGGAATAGATGAACTATTCCTTAAACAAGCTCCTATCCTGAAACATAATTTGCCTGTTGAAACCTTGGGAGGTCCACCTCCACCCAAGGGTGACCCTGTATTTGAATTGAAGCAATTACCTGATACTCTTAAATATGCTTATCTTGATGAAAAGAAGATATATCTTGTTATTATTAGTGCTAACCTTTCAGAGCATGAAGAAAAGAGATTACTTAAAACTCTGAAGAAGCACCGTGCTGCTATTGGATATACTCTTGATGATCTAAAGGGCATTAGTCCCACTTTATGTCAGCATAAAATTCATATGAGCCAGATGCTAAACCCGTTGTTGATCATCAAAGAAGGCTGAATCCTAGAATGAAGGATGTGGTAAGAAATGAAATATTAAAACTTCTGAAAGCAGGTATAATTTATCCCATAGCTTATAGTAGATGGGTAAGTCATGTTCATTGTGTTCCTAAAAAGGGAGGTATTACCGTTGTTCCTAATGATAAAAATTAGCTTATCCCACAAAGAATTGTGACTGGTTATAGGATGGTAATTGATTTCAGGAAATTAAATAAAGCTACTAGAAAAGATCATTACCCCTTGCCTTTTATTGATCAAATGTTGGAAAGATTGTCTAAGCATACACACTTTTGTTTCCTAGATGGTTATTCTGGTTTCTCTCAAATACCTGTGTCACCTGAAGATCAAGAGAAAACCACCTTTACTTATCCTTTTGGAACTTATGCTTACCGTCGTATGCCTTTTGGTTTATGTAATGCACCTGCTACCTTTCAAAGATGTATGACTGCTATATTCTCTGACTTTTGTGAAAAGATTGTTGAGGTTTTCATGGAAGATTTCTCTGTTTACGGAACTTCTTTTGACGATTGCTTAAGCAACCTTGATCGAGTTTTGTAGAGATGTGAAGAAACTAATCTTGTCTTGAATTGGGAGAAGTGCCACTTTATGGTGAACGAAGGTATAGTTCTTGGGCATAAATTTTTTGAAAGAGGTATTGAAGTTGATAAAGCTAAAGTTGATGCTATTGAGAAAATGCCATGTCCGAAAGATATCAAAGGTATAAGAAGTTTCCTTGGTCATGCTGGTTTGTATAGAAGGTTTATAAAAGACTTCCCTAAAATTTCTAGACCTCTTACCAATCTTTTGCAAAAAGATGTTCCATTCGTTTTTGATGATGATTGTGTAGAAGCCTTTGAAATACTTAAGAAAGCCTTAATTTCTGCACCTATTATTCAACCACCTGATTGGAACCTACCCTTTAAAATTATGTGTGATGCTAGTGATTATGCCGTTGGTGTTGTTCTAGGACAAAGAGTTGATAAGAAATTAAATGTTATACATTATGCTAGTAAAACTCTAGATAGTGCTAAAAGAAATTATGCTACTACTGAGAAAGAATTTTTAGTAGTTGTGTTTGCATGTCATAAATTTAGACCTTACATTGTTGATTCCAAAGTCACTGTTCACACTGATCATGCTGCCATTAAATATCTTATGGAAAAGAAAGATGCTAAGCCTAGACTTATTAGGTGGGTTCTTCTGCTACAAGAATTTGATTTGCATAATCTTGATAGAAAGAGAGCTGAGAATCCCGTAGCAGATAATTTGTCTAGAATGGAAAATGTTCTTGATGACCCACTTCCAATTAATGATGATTTTCCTGATGAATAATTAGCTGTGATAAATGCTTCTCGTAATACTCCTTGGTATGTAGACTATGCTAATTACATTGTTACTAAATACATACCACCTAGCTTTACATACCAACAAAAGAAAAAGGTTTTCTTTGATTTAAGACATTACTTTTGGGATGACCCACATTTATATAAAGAAGGAGTAGATGGTATTATTAGACGTTGTGTACCTGAGCATGAACAGGAACAAATCCTACATAAGTGTCGCTCCGAGGCATATGGAGGACACCATGCGGGAGACCGAACTGCACACAAGGTATTACAATCTGGTTTTTATTGGCCTACTCTTTTCAAGGATGCCCGTAAGTTTGTCCTTTCTTGTGATGAATGTCAAAGAATTGGTAATGTTGGTAGACGTCAGGAAATGCCTATGAATTATTCACTTGTTATTGAACCATTTGATGTTTGGGGTTTTGATTATATGGGACCTTTTCCTAAATCCAATGGGTATACTCATATTTTAGTTGATGTTGATTACGTTACTAAGTGGGTAGAAGCTATTCCAACTAGTAGTGCTGATCATAACACTTCTATTAAAATGCTTAAAGAAGTTATTTTCCCGAGGTTTGGAGTCCCTAGATATTTAATGACTGATGGTGGTTCACATTTTATTCATGGTGCTTTCCGTAAGTTGCTTGCTAAATATGATGTTAACCATAGAATTGCATCTCCTTATCATCCTCAGACTAGTGGTCAAGTTGAATTAACTAATAGAGAAATAAATTTGATTTTGCAAAAGACCGTTAATAGATCCAGAAAGAATTGGTCTAAGAAGCTTGACGATGCACTATGGGCCTATAGAACTGCACATAAAAATCCTATGGGTATGTCTCCGTATAAAATGGTTTATGGAAAAGCATGTCATTTACCACTCGAGTTAGATCATAAAGCTTATTGGGCAATTAAAGAACTTAACTATGATTTTAAACTTGCCGGTGAGAAGAGGTTATTTGATATTAGCTCCTTAGATGAATGGAGAACCCAAGCCTATGATAATGCTAACTTGTTTAAAGAAAAAGTTAAAAGATGGCATGACAAAAGAATTCAAAAAAGGGAATTCAAAGTAGGTGATCATGTTTTACTATACAATTCTCATTTGAGATTCTTTGCAGGAAAACTTCTCTCTAAATCAGAAGGGCCTTATGTCATCGAAGAAGTTTACCGCTCCAGAGCCATTAAAATAAATAACTCCGAAGGCCATAATCCGAGAGTGGTGAATGGGCAAAGAATTAAGCATTATATTTCAGGTACTCCCATTAATGTTGAAACTAATATTATTGAAACAATTACACCGGAAGAGCACATCAAAGAGTCCTTCCGGAACGCTCCAGAACCCTGAAAAGGGGTAGGTATGTGATACGGTAAGTAAACCGACTCCAAAAATTCCATAAAAATTATTTCTGTCAGTTTTGAAATATTAGAAAAATTACAAAAATAAGAAACAGCCGAGGGGACCCACGTGTCGCCCACAAGGCAGAAGGGCGCGACCCCTCTGGGGCGTGCCGTGGTGCCTTGTGCGCCCCACGTGTGCCTTCCCGACTTCGTTTTCCTCCCGTTTGCTTGTTTTGCAAGATAAAAATTCTTTATATATACTCCCATTTATTTTGACCACCGCATCGCGAGTTTCTCCTCTGTTCTTGTTTGGTGTTGTTTTTTTCAGATTTCGAGGCCAGGCATCTGATACGTCTCCAACGTATCCATAACTTTTTATTGTTCCATGCTGTTATATTATCAATCTTGGATGTTTTATATGCATTTACAGCAATTATATACAATTTTTTGGGACTAACCTATTAACTTAGTGCCTAGTGCCAGTTATTGTTTTCTGCCTGTTTTTGGTTTTACAGAATATCAATACCAAACGAAGTCCAAATGCCACGAAACTTTTTGGAGATTTTTTTCTGGAGATAACAAACACTAGAAGCTTCGGGAGGAGGCCAGAAGACCCTGGAGGTGGCAACGAGCCACCAGGGCGCGCCTGGGGGGGGCAGGCGTGCCCTGGTGCCTCGTGGGCCCACCTCTGCCTCTTTTGACCTAATTCCACCTCTATAAATTCCCAAAAATCGGGAAACCAATAGAGGAGTCCACGAAATACTTTTTCTGCCAACGCAAGTTTCTGTTCTCGAGAGATCCCATCTGGAGGCCTTTTCCGGTGCTCCGCCGGAGGGGGAATCAATCACGAAGGGGCTCTACATCAACCTTGCTGCCCTTCCGATGATGCGTTAGTAGTTTACCACACACCTTCGGGTCCATAGTTAGTAGCTAGATGGCTTCTTCTCTCTTTTTGATCTTCAATACAATGTTCTCCTCTATGTTCTTGGTGTTCTATCCGATGTAATCACTTTTTGCGGTGTGTTTGTTGGGATCCGATGAATTGTGAGTTTATGATCAGATTATCCATGAATATTATTTGAGTCTTCTCTGATCTCTTTTATGCATGATTATTATAGCTTCGTATTTCTTCTCCGATCTATTGATTTGGTTTGGCGAACTAGATTGATTTATCTTGCCATGGGAAGAGGTGCTTTGTAATGGGTTCGATCTTGCGTTGCTCAATCCCAGTGACAGAAAGGGACATGACACATATGTATCATTGCTATTAAAGGTAAAAAGATGGGGTTTATTCATGCGTGAGTTTACTTTGTCTACATCATGTCATCTTGCTTAAGGCGTTACTCTGTTCTTTATGGACTTAATACACTAGATGCATGCTGGATAGCGGTCGATGTGTGGAGTAATAGTAGTAGATGCAGGCAGGAGTCGCTCTACTTGTCTCGGACGTGATGCCTATATACATGATCATTGCCTTGGATATCGTCATGATTATTTGCTTTTCTATCAATTGCCCAATAGTAATTTGTCTACCCACCGTATGCTATTTTCTTGAGAGAAGCCTCTAGTGAAAACTATGGCCCCCGGGTCTATCAAAATCATATATTAAAAACCCGAAAAATACTTGCTGCACTTTTCTTTTATTTATTTTATTTTGTATTTTTGTTTCAATCTATCTATCTATCACATACAATTTAATCTTGCAACTTACCGCCAAGGGATTGACAACCCCTCGTTTGCGTTGGGTGCAAGGATTTGTTGTTTGTGTGCAGGTACTGCAAACGGGGTGTTGCATGATTCTCCTACTAGATTGATAACCTTGGTTTCATAACTGAGGGAAATACTTACTTCTACTATGCTGCATCATCCCTTCCTCTTCGGGGAAAATACCAACGCAAGCTACAAGTAGCAGGAAGAATTTCTGGCGCCGTTGCCGGGGAGACATCATCAACATCTATCAAGTACCTTCGCATAAACTCTCATCTCCTTGCATTTATTTTATTTGCCTCTCGTTTTCATCTCCCCCACTTATAAAAAGTTTTTACAAAAATACAAAAATATTTTCCGTTTGCCTTTTTCTTGCATGCTTTTTATCTTGTTTGCGTAGCCATGATGTCTCAAGAAAATACAAAATTGTGTGATTTTTCCAATACTAATAATAATGATTTTATTAGTACTCCAATTGCTTCTCCCGCCGCTAGTGCGGAGACTTGTGATATTAATGCCGCTTTGCTAAATCTTGTTATGAAAGAACAATTTTCTGGTAGTCCTAATGAAGATGTTGCATCCCATCTAAACACTTTCGTAGAATTGTGTGATATGCAAAATAAAAAAGATGTGGATAATGATATTGTGAAATTAAAATTATTCCCATTCTCATTGCGGGATCATGCAAAAATTTAGTTTTCCTCTTTACCACGAAATAGTATCGATTCTTGGGATAGGTGTAAAGATGCTTTTATTACTAAGTATTTTCCTCCCACGAAAATTATTTCACTTAGAAATAAAATTATGAATTTTAAGCAACTTGATCATGAACATGTTGCCCAATCTTGGGAAAGGATGAAATTAATGATAAGAAATTGCCCTACTCATGGTTGAAATTTATGGATGATCATACAAAAAATTTATGCGGGATTAAATTTTGTCTCTAGAATCTTTTAGATTCCGCCGCGGGTGGTACTTTTATGGAAATTACTTTGGTAGAAGCTACTAAATTGCTTGATAATATTATGGCAAATTATTCACAATGGCATACTGAAAGAGTTCCTACTAGTAAAAAAGTGAATTCTGTTGAAGAACTTAATACTTTGAGTGATAAAGTTGATACGCTTATGAAATTAGTTGCTAGCAAAAATGCTCCTATTGATCCTAATGATGTGCCTTTGTCCACTTTGATCAAGCAAAATAATGATCCCGTAGATGTGAATTTTGTCTCGCGAAACAATTTTAATAATAATGCTTAAAGAGGTAATTTCAACGCTAGGCCGTTCCCTGGAAATTCCTCTAATAATTATGGCAATTCCTATGGTAATCCTTTTAATAATAATAATAATATGCCCTCTGATATTGAAAGTAATATTATAGAATTTATTAATTCTCAAAAGGTTTTCAACACTACGATAGAAGAAAAATTGAGTAAACTTGATGATATGTCTAGGAGCATTGATAGAATTATTCATGATGTGGAAAATCTTAAGACTAAAATTATGCCACCTAAAATTGATATTAATGAATCAATTAAAGCTTTATATGTCTCCATGGATGAGAGTAAGAAAAGATCCGCCATGCTAAAAGCTAAACGAGAATTTTTAGAAAAAATGATTCCTCCCGGTTTTTATCGTAGGAATGATGAGGATATTAAAATGATTGGTGTTTCATCTATTGATTCTTTTTTTAGCAATATAAAACTTGATGAAAAGGGGACTGAAGAACAATCAACTTTAGCTAGTAGGCGTTCCCATAATTCGGAGGGTGAAGATCTTGATAAGAAAATTGCTAAAAGTGGGTTTGGAGAAGTAAAAACTTTAAATAGTGATGTGCCCACTCTCTTGGATTACAAATATTTTAATTATGATAATTGTTCCTTGATTAAGTGCATTTTGTTACAATCCATGTTAAATTCACCCAACGCTTATCAGCAAAACAAGGCTTTTACTAAACACATCGTAGAAGCAATGATGAAAGCATTAGAAGAAAAGCTAGAACTAGAAATTTCAATTCCTAGAAAATTATATGATGAATGGGAACCCACCATTAAAGTTAAAATTAAAAATTATGAGTGCCATGCTTTATGTGATTTAGGTGCTAGCATTTCCACAATTCCAAAATCTCTATGTGCTGTGCTAGATTTTACCAATATAGATGAATGTTCTCTTAATTTGCATCTTACGGATTCTACTATTAAAAAGCCTTTGGGTAGAATTAATGATGTTCTTATTCTTTCAAATAGGAACTATGTGCCCATTGATTTTATTGTACTTGACATTGAATGCAATTCTTCTTGCCCCATAATACTTGGTAGACCGTTCTTACGAACCATAGGTGTTGTTATTGACATGAAAGAAGGGAATATAAAATTTCAGTTTCCATTAAAAAAAGGTATGGAGCATTTCCCTAGGAAAATAATTAAAGCACCATATGAATCCATTATGAGGGCCACTTATGGAATCAACTTGAAAGATGATAACACTTGAAACTATGCATTATGCCTAGCTAGGGGCATAAAACAATACCGCTTGTTGGGAGGCAACCCAATGAATGAAATACATTTTTACCTTTTGTTTCTGTTATAGTGTGTTTTCAAAATTATTCTACTGTTATGATTGTGTTTTTGTGTTTTTAATTAGTGTTTGTGCCAAGTAAAGCCTTTGGGATGATTTGGAAAATAGTATAATTGATGCTGTTTGGAAAACAGAAAGTTTTGCGTCCAGTGCAGGAATTTTGGTTCCGTACTGGAGCGTCACAAAAATCTAATTTTTTTACAAAGTATTGGTATATGAATTTCCCACGTTGTCCTAATGTTTTAGAATTTTTGGAGTTACAAAAGTATACCTTTTAAATAGATTGCTACAGACTGTTCTGTTTTTCACAGATTCTGTTTTTGATGCACTACTTGCTTATTTTGCTGAAACTATGGATTGTATCGGGGAGTATAAGCCATGGAGAAGATAGAATACAGTAGGTATAATGAAAAAATAAAATATGAATGGGTTTGCAGCAGTACTTAAAGTGGTGATTTATTTTGTTATACTAACGGATCTCACGAAGGTTTTGTTGAGTTTTGTGTGATTGAAGTTTTCAAGTTTTGGGTGAGATCACGATGGATAAAGGAATAAGGAGTAGCAAGAGCCTAAGCTTGGGGATGCCCGAGGCACCCTAAGGTAATATTCAAGGAAGGCTCAAGCGTCTAAGCTTGGGGATGCCCCGGAAGGCATCCCCTCTTTCTTCTACCAACCATCGGTAATTTTACTTGGAGCTATATTTTTATTCGTCACATGATATGAGTTTTGCTTGGAGCGTCTTGTATTATATGAGTCTTTGCTTTGTTTGCTTTTTAGTTTGTCACAATCATCCTTGCTGAACACACCTATTTTGAGAGAGCCACACGTTCATCATAATTTGTTAGAATACTCTATGTGCTTCACTTAAATTTTTTGAGCTAGGCAGTTGCTCTAGTGCTTCTCTTAAATCTTTTTGAGCACGGTGGTGGCTAAATTTTGAAGAAATAAACTCTCATGCTTTACTTAAATTATTTTGAGAGTTGATATGATTGAAATTTTGAAGAAATATTTGCATTCTCATGCTTCACTTAAATCTTTTTGAGAGTTGATGATAGTAATGGTAATTTGCACAAGATATGAATTTGGTCCCAACACTACTGGAATCAGGGACTTTGCCATCTGCCACCTCTTTGCCGTCTGCCAGCGGACGGCAAAGAAGGTCTTTGCCATCTGCTTACAAAAAACAGACGGCAAAGAACTGACAGACGGCAAAGAACCTGGTTGCCATCAGTCACCTCTTTGCCGTCTGCCAGCAGATGGCAAAGAATCTTTGCCATCCGCTGGCAGACGGCAAAGAGATGAGTAGGTCCAGCCCACCAGCCCCACCTCTTTGCCGTCTGCCAGCAGATGGCAAAGAATCTTTGCCGTCTGCTGGCAGACGGCAAAGAGGTGCCCAGCAGACGGCAAAGACATGCCCCATCGTAGCCACCACTAACACCGGCCCGATCCACTCCCACCCCACCTCTCTCTCTCATCCCAACTCTCACGAACTCACCCCCACCCCTCGGTCCCCCCCACCCATGCCGGCCGAGCCGCCGCCGCCCAGGCCCGCGTGCGCCGCCGCCAGGGAGCTCCCGCGCCCCGCAGCCGAGCACCGTCCGTGCCTCCCCGCGGCTCCGCCGCCAGGGAGCTCCCGCGCCCCGCAGCCGAGCACCGCCCGCGCCACCCCGCGGCTCCGCCGCCTCCCTCCACGCCGGCCGGCGAGCCAACGCCGACGACCGCGCCGCCAGGTCGCTCCTCAGCCGCCGCACCTCTCCTCCTCTCTCTGTTGCTCTCTCTCTCATGTTTCCTCTCTCTCTCTCAAGCTCCAGCACCGCCATGGGAGGGAGCTCGAGCCAGTCCCGCCGCCGTCCGACGCCTCCGCCGGCCGGATCCGACCGCCCGCCGCCGGATCCGCCCGTCCCGCGCCCCTGCCCGTCCTCCTCCGGCCTCCTCCGTCGTCGGCGCCGCTGCCATGGCCGGGCTCGGCCCGAGCTCGCCGGGACGGCCTCATCCCGATCCGCCTCGGGATAAAAAGGTTATCTGTTGCTTGCTGTTGCTGCTCGCCATGCCATTGCTGTTGCTGCTCACCATGCCCTTGCTGTTGGCCTGTTAATGCTCGCCATACCCTTGTTGTTGCTGCTGGCCAGCTGCTTGACTGCTTCCCTATGCTGTTCAAGTGTTCATGTTCTGCTACTGCATATTGATTGCTACTGCTTGTTGCTCTTGCTTATTGCTGCTGCTGCTACTTGGTTCATTTTAGGGAACATTGCATCTGGGAGTGGCGCCACTGCTGGAACTGGAAGCCAATCATCCGTGGGTGAGAGTGAAGGAGGACAACCTGGACCTGGTGCTGTGGAAGCCAAGAATTTGCTGACTTTGCTCTATATTACATGGCATATTTATATTTATTTTTATATATACTTGTCGTGTCCCCGATGGGCTGTTTTGGGAAAATGCCGTATCCCGTGTCCCCGTATGCGTGTCGCCGTGTCCGTGCTTTTTAGATTTTTTTCTAAATTAATGTTCTCTGTAGTTTATATATGGCAGATCTATATTATACAATATTCATAAGTTAGTTGTGCAAACTTCTTTGTTAGGTTCTTGCTGAATCTGAGTAAGCACCCGTGATTGTGGTTCGAAGCAAATCCGTGCTAGCCATCATATTGAAAATGGTGTGTGAATCTGATACAAATGAGTTGCTTTTTTAAGAGAAGCTTGCCTTTCTTTAGAAAACCAGACATGCTATTGTTAGGACTGATCCTTATAAATCTCGCCAATATTTATAAAAATAAATAATTATTCCTTGATGCTTATGAACTTAACCCAATGACACTAAATTATACCAGATTTTGTGTGCATCCGACGTAGGTGTTCCACAAGGTGCTTTGCGGGGGTCTGCTCGCAAATGAGGATTCCAACATCTCTGGATGAGGAGATCGATTCAGACTTGGTAATTTATTGCCTACTTTACATCATGTTATTTATAGTCTAATATTAAGTAAGTGCTTGGGATAAATTTTGATTACACTGATTCGGTGTTCTTTGTTTTGTTTTGTAACACGGGGAAGTTTTTTTGCATCACAAAAAAAGTTGCGGCAAACAAAGAGATGAGAAATAACAAGTAATCGACTTAATTAGTTAGAGATTTAGTGGTCATATTTTTTATCAATTGAGTTTTCATATGAAATGTCAAGTGGTTTCACATGTGCTTTGTTGAAAGTTCTTGGTTTCACATGTGATGTTTCTTCATTGGAATTGATACTTCCTTTAGATGCGAACCTCCTAAACATGAAATTGATACTTCTTAGTTTCACAACGACGACCTTCCTGTTTTGATGCGGACCTCCTAAACATGAAATTGATACTTTTTGTTCCTGGGGCAAACAATAGGGTTTGGTCGCAGTTTTTTCATTTTCTTCTTTCATTCAAAAAAGTTTGGGTCGAGATTAAGGGATTTGATATATAAGAGTGTGTGATGTTTTAGGATTCAGATTGTGTAAAATGAGATTTTGCAATAATTCGTTTGTCAACCTGAATGTAGATGTTTAGGAATAAAATCTAGATACTAAAGTTTCATTAGATAGTACAGTTGTGAATTAAGTCCACACAAAATGTTACATTGTGAACTAACCAATGTGATAAGTCGTGTGTTGAGAATAGAGTTCTGAACTTGTGTGCATATAGTACAGAGATCATATGAAGTTATGGAAACTGTTTAGTTCAACTGGTTTTGAAAAGCAACAAGTTTATCCAGGAATATACATATTCCTTCCTTTTGTGATTCTTGGTTCCTGATGGCTGAGGCTTCTATGGGGCGTCATCGTAGCCGATCCGGGCTGTCCTCTTCCCATGTATGGCTGATCTGCTGCTGCTACTTCATCTGGTAGTGGGCGTGGTAGAGGGATCCAGGGTGATGTTGTGGCTGTCATTTTGGGTTGTTCGTGCACGGGTGCGAGGGGCCTTGCCGTGGAGCTGCATCTGCTGCCAGCGGAGGTCCCTGTAAGACCATCATGTTCTTCTCCGCGTGTTGCGCATGGGCGAGGCATCGTTTTAACAAAAAAATAACAAGGTATACAAGACCAGACCATATTTTCATGTATTGCATCAGTCGAAACTTCGTTATGATAATGCAACTTTGTGTACTATTTTCAGTCATTGGACACCACAGAAACTTTGCAAGGATACAAAAGACTTATGCTAACGATCCTCCCATGAGCTCCAAGCCAGAGAACAGGTCGGTATAAACAAATCGTAATGAATGAGAGAACAACTAAAAATTCTGCTGGCTCCTACAGCATTGCATTTCACCAAGTGAAATGCTACATTTCTACTCCTAACCCATTCTCTCTTTCTTAGTGTTTTTTTTATGCAGGTTGGAAGAAAAGAAGAAGATCCAGAG
This sequence comes from Elymus sibiricus, assembly GCA_039707655.1. Taxonomy (NCBI): domain Eukaryota; kingdom Viridiplantae; phylum Streptophyta; class Magnoliopsida; order Poales; family Poaceae; genus Elymus; species Elymus sibiricus. Next base: position 472,415,936 of record CM077666.1, read on the forward strand.
AAGATCTTAGTAATAAGATAGTTTTTAGGAAAATAGATATTTAGTTTTAGGTCATTTCTTGTAATTTCCGAAATGTAAATTTAATTACTTAATCATTTCTGATTCTTTATAATATGACTTTGTATTACCTATTTCAATTATTAATAAAGTTTTTAATTTACATGTGTTCATGACTATTGGTAATATGTGTTGGATATGCTATATTGGTCATATATATAATTTTCTGTGTAAATGAATTGATATAAGATAAAAAAAGGGGCTATATAGCCACTTTAGCCTATTTGGCCTTTTTGCCGTCTGCCAGCAGACGGCAAAGTACCCTTTGCCGGCAGCCGTTCGGCCGGACTGTTTGCCGTCTGCTGGCGGACGGCAAAGCCTTTGCCGTCCGCCAAGCATGCCTTTGCTGTCTGCTATGGCAGATGGCAAAGTGCCTGATTCCTGTAGTGCAAAGTGATGAATATTCAAGAGGGATATAATAAAAACTTTCATATAGATCATTGGATATGATAAGTGTGATTCCTTGCAATAGTTTTGCGATATGGAGATTATGATATGTGAGCCATGTTAGTGAGTAATTGTGATTTAGTAAGAATAATATTCGTGTTAAGGTTTGTGATTCCCTATGCATGGACATCAAGTCAATAGTTATGCAAAGAAATTATATCCTACTTATGGTGCATTATTTGGTGTTAGTTATGTTCAATGCATGTTTATGACCGTTTTCGTTTTTTGGTTGGTTGCTTCTCAATCTATTTGCTAGCCTTCATTTGTACTAAGCGGAAATACTGCTTGTGCATCCAAAATCCTTAAACCCAAGTTGTGCCAAATGAGTCCACTATATCTACCTATATGCGGTGTTTCCATGCCGTTCCAAGTAAATTTGCGTGTGCCAACTCTAATTTTCAAAATAATATTCCGTTTTGTGTGCCCATACCGCTCATGAAGCGGCAGGGGGTGGCCATTATTTTCCATGCTAGGTGTGTTATTCTCATGATGAGTGTTTATTCACTTGTCATTGCACGAGAGAGTGGCTGGTAATAGGGATGCCCAGTCCCACAATGAATCAAAATTAATAACAACAAAATTCCTTCGAAAGTGTTGGTATGGAGGGCACCCGTGGATACGGCTAGCCATGGTTTGTGAAAGAATGGTGGAAAGGAAATAAACTTTACTTTCTGTTTGGGAACCGCCTATGATGTGTCCAGCATGGAAAATATTGGGAATTCTCGGTCGTTTTCGTTGACAGGAAAAGCATGCCTCTCAAAATACTTTTATCTCTCTAATTTTAGCCTTGAGCTCTGGCACATTAGCAAATCCCTGCTTCCCTCTGTGAAGGGCCTATCTATTTACTTTTATGCAATTTTTATTTTTATTTGAGTCTCCATCTTCTCTTAGAAAGCACCAACTAGAGAGCACTATTGTCATACTTGTGCATTGGATGTAGGTAATATGGAGTGTGTTTCATGAATGGATCAATGATTGAGCATAATGGGCTAGGGATAACTTTCTTTAGCGTTGATATTTTGAAAAGCATGGTTGCTTGTTGATATGCTTGAGTATTTATGTCTTCATGTCAAATTATAGACTATTGCTTTGAATCATTCAAGTCCAATGTCCATGCTATAAAAGAAAAGAATATATGATGAACATGATAGGCAGCATTCCACATCAAAAATTCTGTTTTTATCATTTACCTACTCGAGGACGAGCAGGAATTAAGCTTGGGGATGCTGATACGTCTCCAACGTATCTATAATTTTTGATTGTTCCATGCTGTTATATTATCAATCTTGGATGTTTTTATATGCATTTACAACAATTATATATCATTTTTTGGGACTAACCCATTAACTTAGTGCCCGGTGCCAGTTGTTGTTTTCTGCTTGTTTTTGGTTTTACAGAATATCAATACCAAACGAAGTCCAAATGCCACGAAACTTTTTGGAGATATTTTTCTGGAGATAACAAACACTAGAAGCTTCGGGATGAGGCCAGAAGACCCTGGAGGTGGCCACGAGCCACCAGGGCGCGCCTGGGTATGCCAGGGGGAGGGGGGGCAGGCGCGCCCTGGTGCCTCATGGGCCCACCTCTGCCTCTTTTGACCTAATTCCACCACTATAAATTCCCCAAAATCGGGAAACCAACAGAGGAGTCCACGAAATATTTTTTCCGTCGCTGCAAGTTTCTGATCTCGAGAGATCCCATCTGGAGGCCTTTTCCGGTGCTCCGCCGGAGGGGGAATCAATCACGGAGGGGCTCTACATCAACCTTGCTGCCCTTTCGATGATGCGTGAGTAGTTTACCACAGACCTTCAGGTCCATATTTAGTATCTAGATGGCTTCTTCTCTATTTTTGATCTTCAATACAATGTTCTCCTCGATGTTCTTGGAGTTCTATCCGATGTAATCACTTTTTGCGGTGTGTTTGTTGGGATCCGATGAATTGTGAGTTTATGATCAGATTATCCATGAATATTATTTGAGTCTTCTCTGATCTCTTTTATGCATGATTATTATAGCTTCGTATTTCTTCTCCGATCTATTGATTTGGTTTGGCCAACTAGATTGATTTATCTTGCCATGGGAAGAGGTGCTTTGTAATGGGTTCGATCTTGCGGTACTCAATCCCAGTGACAGAAAGGGACATGACACGTATGTATCATTGCTATTAAGGGTAAAAAGATGGGGTTTATTCATGCGTGAGTTTACTTTGTCTACATCATGTCATCTTTCTTAAGGCGTTACTCCGTTCTTTATGGACTTAATACACTAGATGCATGCTGGATAGCGGTCGATGTGTGGAGTAATAGTAGTAGATGCAGGCAGGAGTCGGTCTACTTGTCTCGGACGTGATGCCTATATACATGATCATTGCCTTGGATATCATCATGATTATTTGCTTTTCTATCTATTGCCCAACAGTAATTTGTCTACCCACCGTATGCTATTTTCTTGAGAGAAGCCTCTAGTGAAAACTATGGCCCCCGGGTCTATCAAAATCATATATTAAAAACCCCATAAATACTTGCTGCACTTTTCTTTTATTTCTTTTATTTTGTATTTTTGTTTCAATCTATCTATCTATCACATACAATTTAATCTTGTAACTTACCGCCAAGGGATTGACAACCCCTCGTTTGCGTTGGGTGCAAGGATTTGTTGTTTGTGTGCAGGTACTGCTAACGAGGTGTTGCGTGATTCTCCTACTGGATTGATAACCTTGGTTTCATAACTGAGGGAAATACTTACTTCTACTGTGCTGCATCATCCCTTCCTCTTCGGGGAATATACCAACGCAAGCTACATGTAGCAGCATCATGTCTTCTTCCTCCTCCAACAATGTGGGAGACGATGCTTGGTTGCTGCAGATGGAGCTCAGAAGGGAAGAAGAAGGAGAGGTTACCATGGAAGAAGATGATGGAGATTCCCTTGAGGTCCACCCTCCGGCTTCCGAGAGGGGCACCCTTGTCGGCATCTCCACAATTCCAAACCCTCATCAAGCTATGAGAAGCACTTCAAGCCATGGGAGTCCAGAGGTACAAGTAGGGCTTCCCCCTAGGAGACCCTTACACGGGTTACATCGGAACAACTTTCACAATTTGGTTCACAATTATGGGGTTGAAAATACTCCTTGTATGCACATACCCTCCAATCGGGACATCTCTCATCCAAATGAAAGTGATGCAGGACAGAATGCTTGGGGGCCAGAGAATAAGCATATTGTGGCCAAAGTTCAAAAGAACATGGAGATTATACAACATGTGCTCCGAGAAATTCAGAGCCTAAAGGAGATCCTAATTAATTTCGTGAAGGACAAGCCCACCACTTCATCACCACCATCACCGACGAAGGAGACTTGAGTACACAGGTATGGGCACTCCCCTTGGCTTGTGCCAAGCTTGGGGGAGGCGCCCCGGTATCGTATCACCATCACTTTTCATCATCATTATCTATCTTAGTTCGATCCTTAGTTATTTCATGATTTAGAGGAATAAAGTTTTAGTATGATTTAGTTTCGAGTGCTTGCTTAGTGATCTATCTATCTTTGTAATCGTGTGTGGAAGTTATATAATAAAGAGTAGTTTGAGTTGAGTGTTTTGCTTGGGATGATCCAATTTTAGAAATAAAGAAACAATAAAAATAAGATCATATGCTAACTCCATGGGGAGTGATGACTTCACATAAAAGAAGTATAATTGATAAAACTTGTTGGAGATTGACAAACATAGCATTGGTCATTGTAGCAATTCATGAAAAAGTAATAAAGGAAGAGAGGTCTCACATATAAATACACTATCTTGGACATCTTTTATGATTGTGAGCCCCCATCAAATATTCTATGTCAATTAGTTGACGTTGGACAAGGAAGACAACGTAATGAGTTATGTTTGCTTATATTCACATAGAAGTTATATTGCTTTGGATCCTCTAACATGTGGTGTTTGCCCCCTATCTTTGCTAGCCAAAAATCCGCACCAAGTAGAGATACTACTTGTGCATCCAAAAACCCTTAAACCCAGTTTCATGTCATGAGAGTCCACCATATCTACCTATGGATTGAATAATATCCTTCAATTAAGTTGTCATAGGTGCAAAGCAATAAAAATTACTCCTAAATATGTATGAACTTTTATTGTAAGGAAAAATAAGCTTTGTACGATCTTGTGATGGTGGAGCAATAAAAGCGACAGACTGCATAATAAAGGTCGCTATCACAAGGGGCAATATAAAGTGACGTTCCTTTACATTAAGAGCTTGCACATCCAAAAACAAAAGCGCATGATAACCTCTGCTTCCCTCTGCGAAGGGCCTATCTTTTATTTTATGTATTTACTTTCATGCAAGAGTCAATAGTATTCTTCTCTATTCCGTTTTTTATTTTCTCTTTTGGCAAATATCATGTGGTGGGGATTGATCCATGGATATATATCCAGTTGAATGTAGGTGATCATGAGTTATTATTGTTGACATTACCCTTGACGTAAATACGTTGGGAGGCAAAATTATAAGCCCCTATCTTTCTATGTGTTCGACTGAATCTTTTGCTCCATAAGTATAACAAGAGTGTCAGCAATCATAGAAGACTAAATGATAGTTGAGTATGTGAACTTGCTAACCAAAGCTCTTACATAGACTCTTTCTGATAATATGATGAATTGCAATTGCTTCAGTGACTGAGATCACAGTTTGTTAGTTTTCAATTTGGTTTATGGTTCATACTTTAACTTGTGGATGAATTGTCACTTTTTCATGAGAAGTTTTATGATGTTATAATAAAGATCATGGTGCTCCATGTTCGTATTTTATTTTTTTATCGACGTCTTTCTCTCTAAACATGTGGTCATGATTATCGATTTTGACTTTTCGCTTGAGGGCAAGCGAGGTCTAAGCTTGGGGGAGTTGATACGTCCAATTTGCATCATGATTTCCTCTGTTATTTATTATGTTTTTGATCATTATTTCACTTTATGGTACAATTCTTATGCAATTTTTATCGCCGGGAGAATGCCGGCAGTTGGAATTCTGGACTTGAAATAGCCATACCAGAGATACCTATTCTACAGAGCTCCAATTGACCTGAAATTTCACGAAGAATTTTTAGTGAATATATAAAAAATATTGAAGAAAAGAGATAACAGAGGGGACCCACCAGCTGCCCACAAGGCAGCAAGGCGCGCCCACCCTAGGCGCGCCCTGGTGCCTTGTGGGGCCCACGGCTGGCGTCTGGCCCCCTCCTTCTGCTATATTAGGCCATTTGCCCTAGAAAAAAAATCAAGAGAAGGCTTTTGGGACGAAGCGCCGCCGTCTCGAGGCGGAACCTGGGCAGGAGCTATTTTGCTCTCCGGCGGAGCGATTCCGCCGGGGATACTTCCCTCTCGGAGTGGGAAATCGAAGCCATCGACATCACCAACGATCCTCTCATCGTGGGAGGACCAATCTTCATCAACATCTTCCCCAGCACCATCTCATCTCAAACCCTAGTTCACCTCTTGTATTCAATCTTTGTCTCAAAACCTCTGATTGGTACCTGTGGGTTGCTAGTAGTGTTGATTACATCTTGTAGTTGATGCTAGTTGGTTTATTTGGTGGAAGATTATATGTTCAGATCCTTAATGCTATTCAATACCCCTCTGATCTTGAACATGAATATGATTTGTGAGTAGTTACTTTTGTTCTTGAGGACATGGGAGAAGTCTTGTCATAAGTAATCATGTGAATTTGGTATTCGTTCGATATTTTGATGATATGCATGTTGTTGATTCTCTTAGTGGTGTCATGTGAACGTCGACTACATGACACTTCACCATCTTTGGGCCTAAGGGAATACATTGTGGAGTAGTAATTAGATGATGGGTTGCTAGAGTGATAGAAGCTTAAACCCTAGTTTATGCGCTATTCCGTAAGGGGCTGATTTGGATCCATATGTTTCATGATATGGTTAGATTTATCTTAATTCTTCTTTCGTAGTTGCGGATGCTTGCGAGAGGGGGTAATCATAAGTGGGAGGCTTGTTCAAGTAAGAACAGCACCCAAGCACCGGTCCACCCACATATCAAATTTTCAAAGTAGCGAACGCAAATCAAACAAACATGATGAAAGTGACTAGATGAAATTCCCATGTGTCCTCGAGAACGCTTTGCTTATTATACGAGTTCGTTCCGGCATGTCCTTTGCTATAAAAAGGATTGGGCCACCTTGCTGCACTCTTTGTTACCGTTACTATTTGTTACTTGTTACGAATTATCTTGCTATCAAAACTATCTGTTACCGCTACTTTCAGTACTTGTAGAAAATACCTTGCTTAAAACCGCTTGTCATTTCCTTCTGCTCCTCGTTGGGTTCGACACTCTTACTTATCGAAAGGACTACGAATGATCCCCTATACTTGTGGGTCATCAATACGTTGGAGACGTATCACATGTCGATTATCCTTGGTAGACCCTTCTTAAATACTACAGGGGCTGTTATTGATTGCAATAGAAGCAAGGTCACTTTTCATGTCCATGGTAATGAGCATACGGCTTATTTCCCAAAGAAGCAAAATTCAGTGAACGGTATCAATTGTATTGAAAAGGTTTCGACAATCACTATTGGGGGATTCAAATTTCCTCTTCCTACTGTCAAAAAGAAATATGAAATTCTTATTGTTGGGGAGGTGCATATCCTCGTTGAGGTAACTTAGTGTTATACGAAAATTCTTCGGTTTCATGTTACTCGGAAATAGTTTGTTAATAAGACTTGATCAACCTTATTAATGGATTCTTTTTTAGGGGCATGTGGTCAATGAATTTAGTAAGCACAACTTTCTGTAATCTTAGTTTGCTCTCTGTTATTTATAGTTTAATAAAGTAAAATGCCATGATTATCCTGTTTTCTGAATTATCCGTGCAATAAAAAATGGCCCAAAAATAAAATTGCTCGGAATGCAATAAAATTTTAACATGATTTTTTCTGGAATATATAAGTTTTTTTGGCACTGAAAACAACCCAGGGGGTGCACATGTTTCCCACAAGGCAACAGGGTGCGGCCACCCCCTAGGGGCGCGCCAAGATACCTTGTGGGTCCCACAGGGACCCACTCACTTATCCATTCAGCCCACTTCATCTCCTACCTCCAGAAAAAATTGTGGTAGCTCTCTCTCTCGTGTTCTTGCTCCCAAACCTGAGATTTTCAATCTCTTTGCTCGGAGCTCCGTTTTTGAAACTATTTTGAGAGATTGCTCCTTGGTATGTGACTCTCTCATTGTTCCAATTAGTTTTTGCTTTAGTGGATTATATTTTGCATAAATTGCAGCTATTGGTGCTACTGAAAATGAGCTTGCATGTTGAATTCTTTGAGTTCTAAGTAGTTTGAATGCTTGATATAGCCTGTAGGCACTTGTATGAGTAGTTTCTATCAATTTGGTAAAGTTTTGTTAACATCTTTTTGTGGTCCAAAAATTTTCAGAAATTTGTTTGTAGGAAAATGAATCTTTTCAGGAGGAGTTATTCAAGGAGGAGGTCCTCTGAAGCATCATCGAGTGAAAGCCCAGCACGCCAATCGTATGTTGAACCAAGGGCAAGTTCGGTGCGAGGTGCCGAAGCAAAATCGTGTCGATGGCCGTGCAACGATTTCATGCTTGGTGCAAACATTAAGGAAGAATTTGACCAATATATTCACAACACCGAGCTCTCCACCTTCATCTCAGATAAGCCACCGCAACACTACAGCCTCACTCATTCATTCACTCAAAAATTTGAGTATCACTATGATAGATCTTATAGTATGTCTCTAGAAGAATTCTGTGATGCTTGCAAAATTCCATTTTGGGGTTCACTTAGCGAACCACGACAATCTGATTATGAACTGTTTCTCAATGGTCTTTGCAATGGTGAGGATAGGGGGGTTACGCAAGCTAGAATAAAAACATTCACTTTCCCTCTATTCGGTATTTTGCGCTCTTTAATGGCAAATGCATTGTTGGTAAACAAGACTGTAGTGCACTTTGTGCTCCTAACCTGAGCCTTATTCACGCTGCTTTAACGGGTAGCAGACATTATAATCTTGGGGCTATTGTTGCACGTAGGTTGCACCGCAACTCGGGTAATGGTGATTTGTATGGAGGAATTTATGCCTCCCGGGTAGCTGCAAGGCTAGGGCTCTCGCCCAGGCCCAATGATCCTCTCTTACCTGATAAATATTTGAATTTTGAGGCAATGCAGAACCATGAGTTTATTAAGCGCAACACTCGCATATATGACTTTAACTTGATATTCGATAAATATCGTTCTATGTTTGTTGTTTTGCCAGCTCCTGTCCTCTTTGATTTCCAGAACAAACAGAGATATTTTCTTCATGAGAATGAGGTGCACGAGTATAACGTGGCAGTTGAGGCGGCTCGCCTCGCTGAGGAGGCAGCACAGAACGCCTCCACAAGCTACCACTTCGATTATTATCCTGGACAGCCATGGCAGTAGACCAAGCTAGGCCAAAAGCCTAAGCTTGGGGGAGTACGTATTTCTCACCGACATTACATTCATGTTCACACATTCATTCTAGTTGTCGGTGTTCATCCTTTTTCATTGTATATCCTTGTTAGTTTTATTTTTGCTTTCTTCTTGTGTGTTTGAAAAACTTCAAAAACCCAAAAATATTTCTCGCTTCTTTTCGGTTTTTCTTTCTTGTTTGTTAGTTTGTAGTATTAAAAGAAAACCCAAAAAGATTTATCGTTTCTTCTTTTGCATGGTGGGAGTTCTCCCGTGTAAATAGTTTTTCTCGCTTTTCGTTTTTCTTCTTTAATTTGCTTTCTTCAGGAAAACTAAAAACTCCAAAAATATTTCAGTGTGTTTCTCTGAATTTCTTTTCTTTTCGTTGCGTCGTCGTTGGGAGAACATGAAAGCACATTTGCTCCCTTGGTGGTTTTGGTAATTCATAACAACATATATCTCATTGAACTAATGTCCATTCAAGTTAAAGATTTCAGGATGTTCAATGATTGGCATGGCATGGACTAGAGACGTGGACCCCTCAAAATGCTAAGGACAAGGATTGGCAAAAGATCAAGACTCTACATTTTTGGTTTAGTGATCCAAGATCACATTGAGTCCATAGGAAAGCCAATACTATTAAAAGGGGATGAGGTGTTGCTTAATGGTCTTTTTGCTCAAGTGCTTAGTGACAGTACTCCTAAACCCTCAACCACTCTCTCTACCCAAATATGTCCAAAACCCACATTCCAACTCGGCCCCACCGAAATTTCCTATCCGGAGCCACCGAGTTCACCTAGACTTAGCCATTGCCAAAACCCTAACAAATCGGATCCACCGAAATGGATCTCGGTCCCACCGAGATGGCCTTGCCAACTCTCTGTGATCATTTGCACCTACTTCGGTCTCACCGAGTTTTGCAAATCGGTCTCACCGAGATGGCTTGCCAACTCTCTATTGCCTTATTGCTTCACTTCGGTCCTACCGAGTTGATGCAATCGGTGCCACCGAGATGAGGTTTGCCCTAGCCATTGCACTTCGGTCCATCCGAGTTGTTCGTATCGGTCCCAACGAGATTCCTAAAGTTCATATCTTTTACACAGTTCGGTGCTACCGAGATTATGGTTTTGGTGCCATCGAGTTGGGTCAAAAGTGTGTAATGGTTGGATTTTGTGTGGAGGCTATATATACCCCTCCACCACCTCCTTCTCAGTAAGGAGAGCCATCAGAACATGCCTACACTTCCACCATACATTTTCTGAGAGAGAACCACCTACTCATGTGTTGAGATCAAGCTATTCCATTCCTACCATTTGAATCTTGATTTCTAGACTTTCCCAAGTTGCTTTCCACTCAAATCCTTCTTCCACCATAGCCAAATCTGTGAGGAGTTGTTTGAGTGCTGGGAAGACTATCATTTGAAGCACAAGAGCAAGGAGTTCATCAACAACACACCGTCTATTACCTTTTGGAGAGTGGTGTCTCCTAGATTGGTTAGGTGTCACTTGGGAGCCTCCGACATGATGTGGAGTTGAACCAAGGAGTTTGTAAGGGCAAGGAGATCGCCTACTTCGTGAAGATCTACCCCGAGTGAGGCTAGTCCTTCGTGGACGTAAGCCATGGTGGAATAGACAAGGTTGCTTCTTCGTGGACCCTTCGTGGGTGGACCCCTCCGTGGACTCGCACAGCCGTTACCCTTCATGGGTTGAAGTCTCCATCAACGTGGACGTACGATAGCACCACCTATCGGAACCATGCCAAAAACCTCCGTGTCTTCATTGCGTTTGAAATCTCTGATCGCCTCCTTTACTTACATATGCAATTGTTTACTTTCCGCTGCTATACTCTTAGAATTGCATGTGTAGGGTGATGCTTGACATGTATTATTGCTAAAATCTGCCTACAATTAAAATTGGGAAAAGGCTAGGTTTTATTTGGTCAAGTAGTCTAATCACCCCCCCTCTAGACATACTTTCGATCCTACAAGTGGTATCAGAGCTTTGGTCTCCGTAAGCCTTGATTTCCATTGCTTTGGTGATCATAGCCTTGGTTTCACAACCTAGGAGGGTATGGCGTCTAGTGAGGGTAACTATCACCGTAGAGGTCCATATTTTGATGGTACAAACTTTGGTAGTTGGAAACATAAGATGAAATGCATATTCTTGGTCATAACCCCGCCGTTTGGGCTGTTGTCCGTGTTGGCTTGCAAGGTGACTTCTTTGAGGATGGCAAGGAACCGGATCGTGAAGCAACCCCAGAAGAATTGAAGATGTTGCAATACAATGCTCAAGCTTGTGACATTCTATTCAACGGTTTATGTCCCGAAGAATTCAACAAAATCAGTCGCCTCGAGAATGCAAAGGAAATTTGGGATACTTTGGTTGATATGCATGAAGGTACCGAGTCCGTCAAGGAATCTAAGTTGGATGTGCTTCAAAGTCAACTTGACAAGTTCAAGATGAAGGATGGTGAAGGAGTCGCTGAGATGTACTCTAGGCTTTCTCTCATCACAAATGAGATTGCCGGCTTAGGAAGTGAAGAGATGACCGACAAATTCATCATCAAGAATATACTTAGAGCTTTGGATGGAAAATATGATACCATCTGCACATTGATCCAAATGATGCCAAATTACAAAGATCTCAAGCCCACAGAAGTCATTGGAAGGATTGTTGCTCATGAAATGTCACTCAAGGACAAAGAGGAGCTGCACAACAAATCAAGTGGTGCTTACAAAGCCTCAACCGACACTCCAACAACTCCAAGTGACAAGCTAGTATCCAATGAAGAGATAAGCCTAATGGTGAAAAGATTCAACAAGTTCTACAAGAACAAAGAGAAAGAAAGAAGCTCTAGCTCAAGACACTATGAGAGAAGATCATCAAGTCGTGACTGTAATTGTTACAATTGTGGGAAGCCCGGACACTACTCCAATGAGTGTACGGCTCCCTACAAGAAAAGAGACGAATCACCAAGAGGAAGACATAGAAGAGATGAATCACCTCATAAGGAGAGAAGGAGTAGAGATGATCGTTATGAACGAAGACACTCTCGAAGAAGCAAGGATTTGGAGAAGAAGGACAAGTCATCCAAGAGCTACACAAGAAGAAGACATCAAGCTCATGTTGGTGAATGGGTTTCCGGCTCCGACTCCAACAACCACTCCGAGAAGAGTTATCACTCCAACTCCGACTATAGTCAAGATGAAGGTGTTGCCGGACTTGCACTTGTGTCATCCAACTCCTATGATCTATTTGACTCACCAAATGAAGGAATTGGAAGATGCTTCATGGCAAAAGGCCCCAAGGCATCACACCCCGAGTATCTTGATTTCAATAGTGATGAAGATGATTTGCTTGGTGATGATGATTTACTTGTTGATAAACATAGTGATGTGAGCTATAATGAAAATGCTAGTAATCATGATAGTCAAGAGGAAACGAGTGACAATGCTATGAAGGAGATTGAGTGTCTAACTAAAGAACTAAATGCTCTTAAGTTAGCTCATGAAACAACTCAAGAGGATCATAGAGAACTTCTAAGAACTCATGAGAAGCTACGCTTCGAGAAGCTAAATTTAGAGCAAGAGCATGAGTTTCTTAAAGCTATCAATGACAATCTTCGAAAGAAGAGTTCTTCATATCTTGCCAAACGTTTACTCTTGTCTAACTTTATGCCACAAGTTAAACCTAAGCAAACTAGAAACAAGGGTAAAAAGGGTTCTACCTCTAGTAGTAACAATAACACTGCAAAATCCAATGTTGTTGCTTCTAGTAGTTCTATTGATTCCACTAATGATTCTCTTAGCCAAGTTACACTTGAGCAAGAAAATATGCTATTGAAAGGAATTATAGAAAAAGGTGTCTACAAGAGTCTTGCCGGGAGTAAGCAATTTGAGCAAATTATACGCAAGCAAGGAAGGCACCGGAAGAACCAAGGTGTTGGTTTTGAACGAAAGTTCAATGCCAATGGAGTTGAGTGGGAAGAAGATCAATACCCCAAGACGAAGTTTGTTCCTCAACAAGAGAAGTATGATCCTACTTCCTTCAAGGGAACACAAGCTCAAGAAGATCTTCCGCCACAAGACCACAAGCTAAAAGGCAAGGAGAAGCTTCAAGAAGAGATTGATACATTTGAAGAAGCTCCTCAAGCCATGGTCAAGTGGGTTCCCAAGACTTCATCAAGTTCTACTTCATCAAGTGCTACTACAACTCCAAGGATTCCCATCAAGTTGATGTGGGTCCAAAAGAAGAAGAACTAGAGAGTTCTTGAGGGTGACTCCTCCAACAAACTTCAGTCATATTCTTTATGGCAAGGACTTGTGCAACCAACTTCCACATTTTGCACTAGTTCATGGAGTCACAAACCCTCTTGTTGGTAAGACAAGGGACAAGGTATTCAATGCATTCATGGACATCATCATTTGTGTATTTCACTCTATGTCTATGGATATTCTTGTATGTTCCTTGTGTTGGACTAACCCATGTAGGTATTGAAAGCACAAAACTCCAAAGGATTGCTCCCAACTCTTGATGGTCTACATCAACATTGAGCATCCACATCTTCAACATCTACATGAAGTCATCATCGACAAAACCCAAGGTTAGTTCATCCCTCTTAGGGGGGATATCACATCTAGGGGGAGCTTTGCTCTAAACAATTGAGCTAAAACAACTCTAACGGTGTGAACACATCAATGCTTTATGTAAAAGTGGCAACCCCACTTGTGCTTAAATGATGAGTATGACCTATGATCAAATGTTCTCATTTGGCTCCTAAGTCAATATACTCATATATAGATGACCTAGTCATCGCCATTGCTTGATAGATGCTAGAATTGGTCGTGCATGTTTGACACATATTTCATTTGCTATCTTATTGTGTGAGCATGTTGGTTTGCATGTTTTCAACATTCGAGGACATCCATTTGTTGTTTTGATTGTCTTGGTTTTTCTGGCCAAGTGGATGTACAAGAATGCCTAAGTACCTTCTCTAGCTATCTATGCTTTCTTGTCTCAAATTCTATTCTTGCTGCATCACAAAAATTGAACGAGTCATTTTCGGACCCTCCGGGTGAGGAGCACTCAGAGCCACCGATCTGAAAGGGCTGAACCTCCAAAACCTTCTATATGATTTCGGCCGAACCAATTCACTCAAACTCGGTCCAACCAAAATCATTTAGATTGATCTAGGTTTTCCATCTCGGTGCAACCGAGTTGAACCATTTCGGAGCCACTGATGTTCTGACCTGCGTGCATTAACACATATCAGTGCCACCGAGTTGTTCAACTTGGCGCCACCGACAGCGTACGGATATATATATCGCGTGGACCAAGCGGTTGAAATTTCACGACCCCACTCGTTCCCGCACCCCGTTGCTGACGTCGCCCTTGTCTTCGGACTTCGCCGTCATCTCCAGCGCGCCCTCGCCGCCGGATTCCGTCGCCGTCAATGGCAATCTGCCCCGCCGTTGCCACCGTAGAGAATCTCCACCGATCGAGTTAGGGTGAGATTCGATCCCTTTCGTGCTTCCTTTTTCCGATTCAATGCACGTTAGGAATGCCATGATTCTTGCCACGATTGCAATGCTTATTCCACCAGAAAAATTTCGTATATTAGATGCGAGTAAGATTTTTAGGTTTAAGTTTCCGCCGAATGCATCTCGGACTGACCGATTCGAAATTTTCTGTCCCACCGATTTGGCATATGGCCATAGCACTAGTACGTCTCGGTGCCACTGAGTTGTACGCATCGGTAAGACTGAAAGTAAAATCTCAGTGAAACCCTAGCATCTCGGAGCCACCGAACCCCATCTCGGTCTGACCAAAATGGCGTATAAGGTTTCTGTTGTATGCTTCGGTATCACCGAGATGATCAACTCGGTCCATCCGAAATGCCTTCTATGAAAACTTGAAACTAAGAGTTGAACTCAAATTTTATGAAAAACCTCTGCTTTTTGTGATGACTCATCTACTCTGCCCATACCCATCCATTCACAGGGTCAGCTCACCAAGATGTCAGATTCCAGTGCAGCCAGAACAGGTCAGAGCAGCATGCAAAACTAAGTGAAGGGTCAAGCCCTGCAGAGAGTTTCTATGAGGGAGAAAGGAGCTCTCCAGATCTTCCTAAGGCAGCCACTAGAACAAGGAAGAAGAAAACCTCAGACAGTGAGGATGAAGATTTTGTTGCTAGTGAAGCAGCAACCAAGAAAAAGAGAGTCGTGCTTGCTAAGGAGTACAGCACCAAACCATCAACTGCCAAAGAGAGGACTGCTGTGAGGAAAGTTCCAAAGCAGACTATGCAATTCACTCTTGAAGAGCCAAGTGACTCTGAACCAGCTGTAGGTGGAAAGAAGAAGAGAGCTAGGAAGACTACAACTCAAGTGCTTGGAAGGCCCTCCATGAGGACATATGAGGAGGAGGAGGAACCTACTGTTGATGCACCTCCAGCCAAGTCTCAAAAGCTTATGTCTGATGCAATAAGGACTGCTACCCCCAAGTCCAAGCCAAAGGTGTCAGCACCAAAGAGATCCACCAGGAACATATCAGTTGCTGAGAAGAACAAGGCCCCAGTGCCTGAGGCAAATGTTGATGAAGAGCCACTAGTGCTCAGGAAATAGAAGCCAAAGATACCAGACCATGATGATGCACACCCAGTTGCGGAGAACATGATGCTGAGGAAAGATAAAGGACTGCGTTAGTGGAGACAGTCAGATCCTTATGCTACAAGGAGGAAGACAGCGTGTGACTATCGCTTTCACACTCGTGAACAACAAGATTTCTATGAGACGGTATTGCTTGACAAGAAACCCATTGTTAGCGACATGAGACAGGTGGATTGGGAATACATCGATGAGAATGAAGATTTTTTCCCCATGTCCATGAGAGCTTCAGGATTGCATGTGTTGACGACTTTGTCAGACAGAAGTTGACCAAGTGGAATGATGAAATGGTCATGCAATTCTACTCCACAGCTCATTTCTATCCAGATGGCCGAATTGTGTGGATGACTGAGGGTATCAGGTACCAGTCAACCATCTCTGAGTGGGCAAGTCTTCTTGGTGCTCCCAAGGAAGAGGACGATGACATTGATATCTATGCTAAGTTCAAGATGGATCACAACTCCATGTCCAACATGTACACTGCAATTCCTCAAAAAGACATTGAGACTCATAAACTTGGATCAGTGAAGCATCTGCTACCAGGACTGGCCACCACTAACACTATCTTGCGGTATACTCTATTACCCAAGTCAGGAGATGACAAAATGATTCGAGGCCACTCCATCAACTTGCTGCATTTGTTTGACACTCCTCAGAAATTTAAGGTGATGAGTTTGATTGTGGAAACTATCAACAGAACTGCAGCTGATCAGAAGAGATCGTGCGGATATGCTCCACATATTCAGATGTTGATAAACTCTAAGGTTGGAACCAGCACATACCTTCTTGATCGAGAGCATTTGCCATTGCATCCAGAGTTTGAAGACAATGTTATTGTGATGGATCCTTCACATCCCACTTCTGCACAAGCTCAGGAGAAGATCCACAAAGCCAAAGAAGCAAAAGCAGCCCAGGAGGCAATAGCTCCCAATGTTCCAATTGCAAACCTTAAGTCTAAGTCTGACCAAATGACTTATCTGCTTGAAGCCACCCTGAGGATTGAGCGAAGTCTGGCCAACCTCACCCAGCACCAGGCTAGCTTAGAGCGGATAATAGAGACAAAATTTCATGATCTAGATGTCAAGGTCACAGAGATCCAGACTACCGTGGAGCAGCTGCAGAGTGATGTTGATGCTGTCAAGACAGCCCCGTCAGGTGACAGTGGAGATGACAAACCTACCACATAGCATTTTCAGACAGTGCCTAGGGCAGCCAAATCTGCTGCAGTGCCAGTTGTGGATCCAAGGACCACAATCTCTGCACCTGGTGCTGCTGCCACAGTGCCACCGCCGGTATCCACTCCACCAGCCCAGCAAACTTCTGCAGAAGCCTTCGCGGACGCTCTTCTCTCAATGCCATCTACGCACACCGGAGCTGCAAGCAGGAGGTCGCCTTCAGGAGCTTCGGAGGACCGTGCTTAGAGTGCCAATTAGTCCTATACCTATTCGATCTTTTTGGTACTTATTGCCAAAGGGGGAGAATTTGTATAGATCATAGGCTTCGAGAGAGAGAGCTTCTGTTTTGCTCATTGTTTTATTTCTCTCGAGTTCTTTTGCTACAATTTGCTTGTTGGTACTTTGTTTCTATGTGTGTGCTTGATACTATGCTTTGTTATGATTGTGAGCTACTTCATGTGATTGATCATACTATGCCTCTTGTGATGATCAATGCTTATCTTTATCATTATCCTGTATGATCACTTACTTGTGTTGGTGATGCGTGCTTTCTATTCCTCTCATATCATTTTCCGCGCTCCACCAAGTTGTATGTGACATGGAAGAGTGACCCATGAGCCTAATCGATTGTGCATTTGCATTCAAACGCAAATTTTTAATAATGCACAAATTTAGGGGGAGCTCTTGCTTATCACATACTTCTCAAAGCGATGATGTATTCTATTCATTTAATCAATTGTCGAAGCTTTGATCTATATGTTGTCATCAATTACCAAAAAGGGGGAGATTGAAAGCACATTTGCTCCCTTGGTGGTTTTGGTAATTCATAACAACATATATCTCATTGAAATAATGTCCATTCAAGTTAAAGATTTCAGGATGTTCAATGATTGGCATGGCATGGACTAGAGACGTGGACCCCTCAAAATGCTAAGGACAAGGATTGGCAAAAGATCAAGACTCTACATTTTTGGTTTAGTGATCCAAGATCACATTGAGTCCATAGGAAAGCCAATACTATTAAAAGGGGATGAGGTGTTGCTTAATGGTCTTTTTGCTCAAGTGCTTAGTGACAGTACTCCTAAACCCTCAACCACTCTCTCTACCCAAATATGTCCAAAACCCACATTCCAACTCGGCCCCACCGAAATTTCCTATCCGGAGCCACCGAGTTCACCTAGACTTAGCCACTGCCAAAACCCTAACAAATCGGATCCACCGAAATGGATCTCGGTCCCACCGAGATGGCCTTGCCAACTCTCTGTGATCATTTGCACCTACTTCGGTCTCACCGAGTTTTGCAAATCGGTCTCACCGAGATGGCTTGCCAACTCTCTATTGCCTTATTGCTTCACTTCGGTCCTACCGAGTTGATGCAATCGGTGCCACCGAGATGAGGTTTGCCCTAGCCATTGCACTTCGGTCCATCCGAGTTGTTCGTATCGGTCCCACCGAGATTCTAAAGTTCATATCTTTTACACAGTTCGGTGCTACCGAGATTATGGTTTCGGTGCCACCGAGTTGGGTCAAAAGTGTGTAACAGTTGGATTTTGTGTGGAGGCTATATATACCCCTCCACCACTTCCTTCTCAGTAAGGAGAGCCATCAGAACGTGCCTACACTTCCACCATACATTTTCTGAGAGAGAACCACCTACTCATGTGTTGAGATCAAGCTATTCCATTCCTACCATTTGAATCTTGATTTCTAGCCTTTCCCAAGTTGCTTTCCACTCAAATCCTTCTTCCACCATAGCCAAATCTGTGAGGAGTTGTTTGAGTGCTAGGAAGACTATCATTTGAAGCACAAGAGCAAGGAGTTCATCAACAACACACCGTCTATTACCTTTTGGAGAGTGGTCTCTCCTAGATTGGTTAGGTCTCACTTGGGAGCCTCCGACATGATGTGGAGTTGAACCAAGGAGTTTGTAAGGGCAAGGAGATCGCCTACTTCGTGAAGATCTACCCCGAATGAGGCTAGTCCTTCGTGGACGTAAGCCATGGTGGAATAGACAAGGTTGCTTCTTCGTGGACCCTTCATGGGTGGAGCCCTCCGTGGACTCGCGCAGCCGTTACCCTTCGTGGGTTGAAGTCTCCATCAACGTGGACATACGATAGCATCACCTATCGCAACCACGCCAAAAACCACCGTGTCTTCATTGCGTTTGAAATTTCCGATCCCCTCCTTTACTTACATATGCAATTGTTTACTTTCCGCTACTATACTCTTAGAATTGCATGTGTAGGGTGATGCTTGACATGTATTATTGCTAAAATCTGCCTACAATTAAAATTGGGAAAATGCTAGGTTTTATTTGGTCAAGTAGTCTAATCACCCCCCCTCTAGACATACTTTCAATCCAACAGAACACCACGATGAAAATGTTGAGTGGCTCTCATATGCTTTATTGTTTATCTAACGAAGAGCCAATTTTACCTTGTCTTCTCCCTTGAATAAAATGTTTGCAGATTCCAGCTTAGCCCACGGCACACTTGCACTATTATTATTTTCACATCATTTGGTCGTGCAAGTGAAAGGCAATAATGACGATGATTTGATGAAGTGACTGTGGCAAGGAAAAGCTGGTATGAACTCTTGTTGTTTTAATTTTTTAAATATGTTTAACTCAGTATCCATGATATAGCATATTATGAGTAAACATGTTTGTGATGATAATTAGAGATTATAGTTGCTCATGCCATGCTTAAGTAGCTAGGAGTGGATAATGGTTTATCTTGGATGTCAACATGCATTAAAATGGTTATGATGTAGTATGTTAATATGGTATCCTCCTCTGAATGTTTCAAGTGGCTTGACTTGGCACATGTTCATGCATGTAGTTGATTCTAAACCAACATAGCCTCCACGATATTAATGTTCAGGGTGTCTATATCCTACTCATGCTAGTATTCAATGTTAATTATTCTCAATGCATGATCATGACCGTTTTCGCTCTCTAGTTGGTCGCTTCTCAATCTATTTGCTAACCTTCGCCTGTACTAAGCGGTAATACTGCTTGTGCATCCAAAATCCTTAAACCAAAGTTGTTCCAGATGACTCCACTAAATCTACCTATATGTGGTATTACTCTGCCGTTCCAAATAAATTTGCATGTGCCACCTCTAATCATTCAAATAAACATCCGTTTTCTGTGCCCGTACCGCTCATGGAGCGACAGGGCGTGGTCAGTATCTTCCATGCTAAGCGGGTTATTCTCAAATGAGTGTCTATTAACTTGTCATTGCATGAGAAAGGCTGGTAATTGGGATGCCCAGTCCTATGCTCAAAATCGAAATTACATAATGCAAACAAACTCCCCCGGAAAGTTGTTGGTATGGAGGGCACCCGAGGATTCGGCTAGCCATGGCTTGTGTTGGTATGGTGGAGGGAGAGTAAACTTTACCTTTCCGCTTGGGAACCGCCTATAATGTGTTTAGCATGGAAGATATTGAAAATTCTCGGTCGTGACGTTGACAGGAAAAGTACACCTCCCAAAATTGTTTTTCATCTTTGATTTAAGCTTCAAGCTCTGGCACCTCTGCAAATCCATGCTTCCCTCTGCGAAGGGCCTATCTATTTACTTTTATGTCATTCTACTTTTATTATTGAGTCTCACCTTCTCATTATAAGCAACAATCCTGAGAGCACTATTGTCATCCTTATCCATTGAGTATAGTTAATGTTGGGTAAATCATGACTGGATCTCTTCTACCCTGAATTACAATGTTTAGTCGCTGCTTGAACTTTGGAGGTGCTCTGCATTTATGTTTTGCGGTCTCAGAAAGGGCTAGCGAGACAGCATGTTATCATATTTTATCATGATTGTTTTGACAAATTGTTGGCATTTGAGATATGTTATTATTGCTCGCTAGTTGATTATGCCATTGATATGAGTAAACATAATTTCTAAGTGTTATCATGAGCATGGTTAGTTCATGATCCTTGCTGAAAACTTGGGTACTATTTAAGCTTATATACGGATACAAGAACAAAAGAGTTCGTAAAAGTTTTTCTTTATCACTTTCAGTTTGTCAACTGAATTGCTTGAGGACAAGCAATGAGTTAAGCTTGGGGGAGTTGATACATCTCCGTCGTATCTACTTTTCCAAACACTTTTGCTCTTGTTTTGGACTCTAATTTGCATGATTTGAATGAAACTAACCCGGATTGACGCTGTTTTCAGCAGAACTACCATGGTGTTGTTTTTGTGCAGAAATGAAAGTTCTCGGAATTGGACGAAACTTTTTGGAGATTTTTTATGGAATAAATAAAAATTACTGGCGCAAGAATCAACAGAAGAGGGGCCACCTGTTGCCCACAAGGCAACAGGGCGAGACCCCCCTGATACGTCACCGTCGTATCTATAATTTTTGATTGTTTCATGCCAATATTTTACAACTTTCATATACTTTTGGCAACATTTTATATTATTTTTGGGACTAACATATTGATCCAGTGCCCAGTGCCAGTTCCTGTTTTCTGCTTGTTTTTTGTTTCGCAGAAAATCCAAATCAAACGAAGTCCAAACGCGATAAATTTTTACGGAGAATTATTTTGGAATATATGTGATTTTTGAGAGGTGGAATCAACGCAAATGGAGGCCCACAGTCTCCACAAGGCATCTTGGCGCGACCCCCCCTAGCCGTGTGGTGTTGCCTTGTGGGCACACCGTAAGTCGGTTGGGGCTCTTCTTAGGCCACAAGGAAGCTTATATCGACAAAAAATCGTGTTAAAATTTTAGCGCAATCGGAGTTACGGATCTCTGGGAATATAAGAAACGATTTTCGGCCAGAAACCAGGAACGCGAAACAGAAGAGAAACAGAGAGAGATCCAATCTCGGAGGGGCTCCTCCCCTCCGGGAGCCATGGCGGCCATGGACCAGAGGGGAAACTCTCCTCCCATCTAGAGGCGGGGGGCAAGGAAGAAGAAGAAGGAGGGGGGCTCTCTCCCGGTGGCGCCGGAACGCCGCCGGGGCAATCATAGTGACGGCGATCTACACCAACAACATCACCGCCGTCAACACCAACTCTCTCCCCCTCTATGCAGCGGTGTAACATCTCTTCTCCCCGCTGTAATCTCTACTTAAACATGGTGCTTAATGCTATATATTATTATCCAATGATGTATGGCCATCCTATGATGTTTGAGTAGATTCGTTTTGTCCTATGGGTTGATTGATGGTCGTGATTGATTTGAGTTGTATGTTCTATTTTGGTGTTGTCCTATGGTGCCCTCCGTGTCGCGCAAGCGTGAGAGATTCCCGCTGTAGGGTTTGCAATACGTTCATAATTCTCTTATAGTGGGCGGCTAGAGTGATAGAAGCTTACACCCGAGTAAGGGGGTTGTTGCGTATGGGAGTAAAGAGGACTTGTTACTTAATGCTATGGTTGGGTTTTACCTTAATGATCTTTGGTAGTTGCGGATGCTTGCTAGAGTTCCAATCATAAGTGCATATGATCCAAGTACGGAAAGTATGTTAGCTCATGCCTCTCCCTCATATAAAATTGCAATAATGATTACCGGTCTAGTTATCGATTGCCTAGGGACAAATCTTTTTCTTTGTGTTACAAAAAGCTCTCTACTAAAACTAACTTTTATTATCTTGCAAATTACTCGTAGTTTTATTATCTCGCAAAGTACTCCTAGTTTTATTCTTGCAAAGTAGTTCTAGCATTACACCTACAAAGTACTTCTAGTTTCATACTTGTTCTAGGTAAAGCAAATGTTAAGTGTGCGTAGAGTTGTATCGGTGGTCGATAGAACTTGAAGGGAATATTAATTCTACCTTTAGCTCCTCGTTGGGTTCAACACTTTATTTATCAAAAAAGCTACAATTGATACCCTATGCTTGTGGGTTATCAAGACCTTTTTCTGGCGCCGTTGCTGGGGAGCAATAGCGTGGGGTTGATATTCTCATCTGTGCTAGTTTTGCTTTATCACTAAGTAGTTTTTTATTTTGTGCTCTTGTTTTCTATCTTTAGTTATGGGTAGGAAACGTAAAATACCAAAAAAATTAGTTGTACTTGCTAAACCAATGGTTGAAGAACCACCCAAAATCTTTCATACTGCTGAAGCTTTTTACTTGGATCATCTTCGATCCCTTTGTGCTTGTGCTGAAAACCCAACTAGCTTAGTTGAGGGAAAATCATTAGATGAGCATGCTTATTTTGTGCGACACCGCTTGTCTCAAAAAGGGAAACTCTTATGGCATCATATTAATACTTTGAATTGCTATGCTTGAAATTTATGTGAAATACATGATTTTACTTGTTGTTCTGAAGATCCTAAAAAACACCTTCAGTACCAATGTGAGTTTAAGGATAATGGAATCTTATCTTCTTATGACAGAGGTGTTTACAGTTACTATGATATTGAACAAATAGAAGAATTTGTTGTTTTTAAGGGTTCATATGAAATTGCTTCTTTGATTGAAAAGTGTGATGCTACTTGACGGTGTCCTGGACTAGGGGGTACTCACCACGTCGTCTCGCGACCAGTGGGTCGGGTCGAGGACCCCCATGGCGGTTCACTATTGGGCCACTTCGGGCAGCCCATGACATATACGAGGAAGGTTCCACATGACTTGGTGATCAAAACAAGGACTCCTCTCCACCGACATAGCCGACTAGGACTCTTGTTTTTCTAGGCCTCTGTTACATTATATAAGCCGAGGCTAGGCTAGTCGATAGATTATTATGATATTCATCATCACCCCTAGGGTTTAGGCCATAACTTACGATCTCGAGGTAGATCAACTCTGTACTCGATACACCATCATCAATATAAACAAGAGCAGGATGTAGGGTTTTACCTCCATCGAGAGGGCCCGAACCTGGGTAAACATCGTCTCCATTGTCTCTGTTACCATCGATCCGAGATCCACAGCTCGGGACCCCCTACCCCGAGGTCTGCCGGTTTTTACACCGACACTGGTGCTTTCATTGAGAGTTCCGTTGTGTGATCGCCGCGGTTCGATGGGAATTCAGATCGGCTCCGACCCGATCTACACGTCGGGACCGAACCTCATCGTCGATGACGGCATCTTTGTTGCCGGCTCGACTAGCAACCTCAGCTGGACCGAGGACAACGCTACATGTCGGATCATTAAGATCGTACTAGTGCCCTCATCAACTTCAACTCCGATCTCTATCAAGATCATGGGGGAATCGTCCGTCGTGCTCGGGGGCTCAACGTCAACATTGCCCTCGCGCGATCATGCAGTTTTTTCTGCACAGCGAATTCGTGTTCGCCATCCCCGTCTCCTCGAGCGTTGCTTTGACGATTGCTTCGGTGGAATTGTGCGGAATTGAGTCTAGAACAACCCTGTAAAATTTCGTCGTATTCCGATGGAGGAATCTCCGGCGATCTACGATATACCGGAGCCCTGTCAAATCTGGACGTGAATCTGGACGAGTTTAGGGCGAGGAGTCCAGCGTCCAGCTCGAACATCCTTTGGAAGATCCAACCGTTGATAGGCTGCGGAATTCCTATATCTACCATCCCTCAAAATTTCAGCTCGATCCAACGGTTCAAACTCCGGGACGAGTCCGAGGAGTGCATCAATTTTCGGATCTGTTTCCTGCGCGAAAACAAATCCGGCCCGAATTCATGTTTCTTCATGAACGGGACATTGGACATCCTTTTTGAGGGAATCTTTTCTAGGGTATTGTGTGTTGTTCTCAAACACGTGCCCACGAATTTTGAGTCTTTTCCGAGGTGATCTTCACCGTCGTGCCGATGTCAAATCGGCCCGACCATGTTGCTCCACGGCTGCCAACCTGCGATAGCATCGACTGCGTCGTCGCTTCGTCAAGCCAAGGTCAACCTCACCAGGATCATCACCCCGGCGAGCCGACCAAGAGTTCGGTATCACGGCTAAATCATCACCAACATCGTCGCCCCACGGATTGCACGGGTCGGGCGCGCCGGCATCTCCGCGCGGTCACTTCATCGAGCCGGCTTTGACCGCGTCAGAAGTTACGATCTGCGTCGGCATGGCCGCGCCGTTGCTTCTTCAAGCCGATGTCCACCACGCCGACCTGCTTCGACACCTCGGCTGGCATGGGGGCTGCAACGTCATGTTACCGACCTGCTCCGTCAACTCGGCTGGACCGGGGGCTTCACCATCTCTTCATCAACCTATTCGGACGATTTCGGCATCACCAACCGACCAGTTTTGTCATCTCGGCTGGATCGGGGACTTGGACGTCACCAGCCGACCAGCTTCGTCATCTCGGCTGGATCGGGGACTTCGACGTCACCAGCCGACCAGCTTCGTCATCTCGTCTGGATCGGGGACTTCGGCGTCACCAGCCGACCAGCTTCGTCATCTCGGCTGGATCGGGGACTTTGGCATCGCCAGCCGACCAGTTTCGTCATCTCGGCTGGATCGGGGGCTTCGCCTCAACATATCGGCAGTTTTGTACTACCACTTCATCAAGCTGAGCTCTTCGCTCGGACACCACGGCCGGACCGGGGGCTTCGCCATCGCTTCATCGACCTACTCCGGCATCGCCCTGCCGACCTACTCTATCTCCTCGGCTGGACCCGGGGCTTCGTCTCGGCACATCGGCAGTTTTGTGCTGCTACTTCATTAGCCGAGCTCTTCGCTCGGCCACCCCAGGACCGGCTTGGGGGCTGGGATCTCGACCCGTTGCAAGCCCGGACTACGTCGTCAACGCCGAGCACATTAACCAGCTAAGTCGCTTTCATGCTTAGCTTTTTTCAATTTTTAATTTTTGTTTGGTTCATCCAAGCGTTATACTTTTGTGTTAAAAAGACAAGTTATTAGTTAAACACATAGTTTGTTAAAAACACTCCCTTTACCCATGTTAACTGGGAGCTCTTCAATTTATACGAGCCATTTTATAATAAGTGTTTTCTTCTAAGTCGTTGCGAAGTCTTTTTCTACCACTCCTTTCTCGACACGAGTGTGTGGTCAATAGCCGAATAGCCTGGTTTCTCTCTAAAGCCGCTAGAGTTTGGTTCGCTAAACTGGCCTGAGAAGCACTCCGCCTTCGGGAATAGGAGGTTGAAGCCGAAGTCTGACCTGCTTGAAGTCTTGAGATCGGATGTGTCATGTTAAAGCACGACGGAAGGACAAACTAATTTTAAAGACCACTTTTCGGATTGGCACCAAAAACTTGATTTAGTTCGGACGTTAAGTTTTTACATAAGTTTTTTGGCTTTTCGAGCTTATGGCACTTTTAAGGTATTTGTGTGTTTTTCTTTCAGGAGGCGGGACATCCTCATGACCGAGGTGCCCTGCGTAATAATTCAGCTCGGGAGATCTTTTTCGACCCGCAGCTCGGCATCTTTCCTGCCGACCTATACCTCGGCGTTGGCGAAACGCACATGACATCTGGACTAGTTCCCGAGGAGATTCGATCCTCAGGTTGGTCGGCCGCACCAGACCTGTGTCTCGGGGGATACTGTGTTTCTCCAGCATAACTCTCGCAGTATGACGCCGGACGCCTTTAACGCGTCGGCAATATTAATGGGAGGCTGCGACTAGAGCCGAACCCACCAAAAGCCAAGGTACTCCGAGGAGTCCTCGGCAAAACGTTCTCGGATATTGTTTTATATGCATCAGTTTCGAATTGTGTCTTCGATAAATAGTTGGGTTGCCGAGGGCTCCTTGAGGCACCTCGGCGCGGTTACATCAGGACTCATGGAGAGCCCAACATATCATTAGCGTTTGTATTCAATGTACAAAAGCTGCCTTCCGTAATTATCATTATAAAGCCATAAATATGCATCAATTTGACTTAAGATTTTGGCCAAGCTGGGTTGCCTTGCTCCTGTGCTTACCCCCTACGTTCCCGATTGTTCGTCTAGGGGGTAAAGGGAGCACCTCTGTGATTGTTACTATCAGGTCATCCGAGTTAGTACCTCAGACTGGGTGAAGCCGAAAGCTAGGCATCTTAAGAATACAATTGGTCGGCAACGACGGAAGTGAAAATTTAGGTTCATTAAAGACCACAGAGTTCGGCAAGTTTCCCCAAACTAAATCCTCAATATTTTTCTCCCACATTGATCGTAGTTGAGGTTTTCACGATCATGGTGAACATGATAGCCTGAGAAAAAGAACTTATAAAGGAACTATTTTTCTTGGAAGATGTTTCTTACGCTTAAACGTAATATAACATAAGCTCTGTTCCACTTTGTTTGTAGAACCAAATAGCCGGATTGCCTTGTTATCCGAAGAGTCTGGTTCGCCTCGGCGGACCAGGAGTAGGAAACACTCCTCGGCCAATGGTCGAGGAGGGAGAAGCCGAAGGCTGGTTAACAAAGTTTGTAGAACAGAGACATTTGTAATGATGTAAAGTACTTGGATACATAGAATCATTACACATAAATTGTGATTAAAGTAAATTTACTCTGGATATCGATCCTTAAGTCGGCCACCCGTGCCCAAATTAAGGCTCGGGGGCTACTGGGCTTCACGCTTCTCAATTAAAAGCCATTGAAGGGGTACATCGATCCCCTGATCTGGTGTTGCCACCCGACCAGTGGCTCAGGGGCTACTGCATTGCTGATTCAATGCAGGAAAATTCAAAGTGCAAAACAGTTTCCGAGGAGATTACGATCCTCGGGTTGGTCGGCCGCACCCAACCTGAGTCTCGAGGACTATGCACACCGTGTTTCTGTTCCTAAGTATGCTGCCGAGCTAGGAGTTGATCCTCGGGCTGATTTCGCGAATTGACCTGAGTCTCAGGGGCTACTGGGGCATCGGTTTTATGATTTCCTTTTGGTGCATCTCGGATTTTTGGCCGACACACACCTTGAGGGCTACTGGCTATACATCTCGACAGAGAATAAATTGCGCCAATTGGAAATAAATTCCACAAAAAATCAGCTCATGGCCAAGGTGCCGCACCACCTCGAAAGCAGTCCGGCGTAAAGCTCGGATGCAAGTGGCTGGCTCCATAGAGGGCATTTTTTGCATTAAGCTCAGCTGAATTCCTTCAACTTTTTCAAGACCAAGGTAATCTATGACACCTCGGATGCCGATCGGCGTTAGAGCTCGGCTACAAAAGAACACCTTGGATGCAGTCCGGCTTTCGAGCTCGGTTGCAAGAGGACACCGCTGCACGGGGAAAACTTTGAACCCGAGGTGCGGCGTAAAAATAACAAGGCATTGATAAAGGCCGAAAACTTAAAGGGCTCCTCGGATGCCCGACGTATGAACTCTTCGGATTCAGCTCGGTGATCCTCAAGATCGAAGATGGGAAGATTTGTTGAACCAGCTTTCAAGACTGACGGCCGAAGACGAAGAACAGCTCGGAAGAGCCGAGGAGCGTCCCCAACTTGAAGACCGGTTCAGGGGGCTAGTGACGGTGTCCTAGATTAGGGGGTACTCACCACGTCGTCTCCCGACCAGTGGGTCGGGCCGAGGACCCCCATGGCGGTTCACTATTGGGCCACTCCGGGCAGCCCATGACATATACGAGGAAGGTTCCACAAGACTTGGTGATCAAGACAAGGACTCCTCTCCACCGACATAGCCGACTAGGACTCTTGTTTTTCTAGGCCTCTGTTACATTATATAAGCCGAGGCTAGGCTAGTCGATAGATTATTATGATATTCATCATCACCCCTAGGGTTTAGGCCATAACTTACGATCTCGAGGTAGATCAACTCTGTACTCGATACACCATCATCAATATAAACAAGAGCAGGACATAGGGTTTTACCTCCATCGAGAGGGCCCGAACCTGGGTAAACATTGTCTCCATTGTCTTTGTTACCATCGATCCGAGATCCACAGCTCGGGACCCCCTACCCCGACGTCTACCGGTTTTTACACCGACACTACTCTTTACAAAAAGCTCTCTACTAAAACTAACTTTTATTATCTTGAAAATTACTCGTAGTTTTATTATCTCGTAAAGTACTCCTAGTTTTATTCTTGCAAAGTAGTTCTAGCATTACACCTACAAAGTACTTCTAGTTTCATACTTGTTCTAGGTAAGCAAACGTTAAGTGTGCGTAGAGTTGTATCGGTGGTCGATAGAACTTGAAGGAAATATTAATTCTACCTTTAGCTCCTCGTTGGGTTCGACACTCTTATTTATCGAAAAAGCTACAATTGATCCCCTATACTTGTGGGTTATCATCCCCTAGGGCGCGTCCTGATGCCTTGTGGGGCCCACAGGCGGCCGTCTGGTCTAATTCCAACGCTATAAATTCACTTTCCCCGAGAAAAAAATAGAGAAGAAGTTTCATCACGTTTTACGATACGGAGCCGCCGCCGCCTCCTATTCTTCATTGGGAGTGCTGATCTGGAGTCCGTTCGGGGCTCCGGAGAGGGGGATTCGACGCCGTCGTCATCATCAACAGTCCTCCATCACCAATTTCATGATGCTCACCACCGTGTGTGAGTAATTTCTCCGTAGGCTTGCTGGACGGTGATGGGTTGGATGAGATTTATCATGTAATCGAGTCAATTTGTTAGGGCTTTGATCCCTATTATCCACTATGTTCTGAGATTGATGTTGCTATGACTTTACTATGCTTAATGCTTGTCACTAGGGCCCAAGTGTCATGATTTCAGATCTGAACCATCTATGTTTTCATGAATATATTTGTGTTTTTTATCCTATCTTGCAAGTTATATGCACCTATTACGTGTTATGATCCGCATACCCCAAGGTGACAATAATTGGGATTCTTTCCGGTGATTACCGTAGTTTGAGGAGTTCATGTATTCACTAAGTGCTAATGATTTGTTCCGGTTCTCTATTAAAAGGAGGCCTTAATATCCCTTAGATTTCCTTATGGACCCCACTGCCACGGGAGGGTAGGACAAAAGATGTCATGCAAGTTCTTACTATAAGCACGTCTGACTATATACGGAATACATGCCTACATTATATTGATGAATTGAAGCTATTGTGTATTACCCTAGGTTGTGACTGTTATATGATGAATGTCATCCAACATAATTATCCATCACCGATCCAATGCCTACGCTTTTCGCATATTGATTTTTGCTAAGTTACTCTCGTTGCTGCTTCTGTTACAATCATTACAAAACTGCTACTGCTACTGTTACTAATGCTATTGAAACTATTATACTACTGTGCTACTAAACACTTTGCTGCAGATATTTAGTTCTCCAGGTGTGGTTGAATTGATAACTCAACTGTTAATACTCGCAAATATTTTTTGACTCCCCTTGTATCAAATCAATAAATCTGGGTGAAATACTACCCGCGAAAACTGTTGCGATCCTCTATACTTGTGGGTTATCAGCAGGCCATGTGGCAAGGCCTGTGGAAACTGGATTGCCCGGGGAAGGTGCATCACTTCCTCTGGAGGTTCGGACATAACAGCCACCCACTCAATATGAATATCCAGCGAAGAGGGGTGGAGCTGAATACTCGATGTGAGGTTAGTGGTAAACATTTTGAGGATGGGTGTCACCTTTTTCCAAGGTGCAAGGAAGTGAAAGCAATATGGAGGGGGTGCGGTCTGGAACATGAACGAACACTGCTGCTACAGGATGCCACTCTACTACAGGTTCTGGAGAGGATTTTTAGCTGGCCCGAATACATCAAGCTGCGGACTGTATGTCTATTGTGGAAATGGTGGTCGGAGCGAAACAAGAAAAGGCATGAACAAAGGCTACTGTCCCCTGGGGAGTTTGACCACCAAATCTCAGTCCTTACCAGCGAATGGAAAAACTTTATCGCCAGAGCGTCGAACAACAAACTTGCAAGAAAGACAAGATGGCAGGGCCCTCCACAGGATTGGGTTATGATGAACGTTGATGCAGCGTTTGCTGAAAACACCAATGAAGGAGGATGGGGGTGCATTGCACGAGATTCCACGGGAGATGTGCTGTGCGCGGCTGCGGGGAGCCTGAAGGATCTCACTGGTGCAGTTCATGCTGAATCCTTGGCACTCTTGTATGCAGTTAAACTGGCCGAGGACTTTGGCATGGGACGCGTCTCTTTCATGACAGATTGCCTAACCCTCAAACAGGCCATATGCTCAAATGACCAGGACCGAGCTTTCCTGGGGACGATCTTTAGAGAGACTAAGTTCCTGCTACACACGGGCTTCATTGACTCTAGAGTTGGGCATTGCCCCCGTGATTGTAATACTCCGGCCCATATGCTGGCGAGACATGGTATGAGGGTCCCAAACGGTAGCCAAACAGTTTGGCTAACTGATCTACCGCATGATGTAACTGGTGCTGTGGCCGGCGATCTCGCCGCGTCCACTGGTTAAATGGAATGCATGGTGTTCCGCCTAAAAAAAGGAGTGAATAGTTTCATGCAACACAACAACACTATAAAGAATAAAGCGACCTTTAATGAATGCATTCTGGACTTAAGAAACAACTTTATCAACAGTTTTCATAGCTGTACTATCAAGAACTTTAGTAAAAATCTTAAAGAACACATTTAACATACAAATGGGGCGATACATTTGAATTGTATCTGCCCCCTGGCCTTTAGCTAACAAAGTTACCACCTCATAACTGAGCCTAGTGATATCTATTTTGTCATCATAAAAGTCATGAAAAAGCTTAAGAAGACCGTTGCAAATAAGATGCCAAAACGATTGCAAATAAGTGACCACCTCTATTATGTTTCATAGAGAAAAGAGCATCTTCAACTTCTTCAATCGTAAACTTGTCAATCAGTCTAACTTTATCCATATCAGACAAAACATCAGTGAGGAAGCATACTCAAAGAAACAGGGGCCTTGTTTGTGTGAGGAGTTCTGTGTATGTCTGCTTAAAAATTAATTTGAGTTCGTTCTCAGTGTCAGTTTTTGTCCATGTGGCGAGTCACCCCAAACTGATCTTCTGTAGCTTCTAGTGTAGTCAAACATACACTGGCTGGATAGCTCACTGCCTTTGGAGTGACCTAGAAGGCAACAGGAAACTGCATCTTGCCAACTGGCACCTAGTCTGCATGAAGAAAGAATTTGGGGGGCTTGGAGTCCCCAATCTTAGAGATGTTAACCTTTGTCTCCTAGGTACTTGGGTAAAAAGATACATTAAGGATGAAGGGAAACTTTGGAGGAATATCATAGATAAGAAATACATTAGAGGGAACCCAAACATTTTTGCTTGCAATAAACTGAACTCCTCTGCCTTTTGGCAAGGGGTTTTGTGGGCAGCTAAAGCACTTAAGTTTGGTTATAAGTGGGTGGTAGGGAAAGGGGACAAAATCAGATTTTGGGAGGACATCTGGTTTGGAACTTCACCCTTGTCTGTCCAATTTTGGCCCCTTTATACCATTTGCCACCAACAGTGTGCTACTATAGCTGATGTTTGGGATGGCCAAAACATTAAGCTCACTTTTAGGAGAGTTTTTTCTGATAGATTGATGGAATTGTGGTATTGCCTAGAACAAATCATCTTAGGGACTAAAAAGTCTGATGATGAGGATGCTCTTATATGGCAATATGAAGCAAATGGGGAATACACTACTGGATCTCTCTATAGTATTATTAACTTTAGAGGGATCCAGCCTGTATACATCCCTTCCATTTGGTCTATTGTAGTTCCACCAAGAGTTCAAGTGTTCCTATGGCTGCTCTCACACAACAAACTCATGACTAAGGACAATCTCCTCAAAAGAGGGATTGAAAAAAACCCTGAATGTGTGTTCTGTTCTGAACAAGAAACAATGCATCACCTGTTTTTTGATTGTGTGGTTGCTAAGCTTGTTTGGAAATCTATTTCTGAATTCTTTGGTATTAATTTGGGGCAAGACTACCTTTCCATTGCTAGATTCTGGCCTGCTAACAAAAAGCATGCTGCCACTAACTCTGCATGTGCCTGTGCATTATGGAGCATTTGGAAGATCAGGAATGATCATATCTTTAATAATGCAATTTGGGCTGACATGAAGAAAATTTGGTGGATGCTGCAGGTCAATATCAAGAGGTGGATGATCCTCTTCAAGGACTCCCATCTTGCAAAAATGGAAAGTTTCTCCAAGATGATATCCTGTGTGTTGCAGGAACCGTTCAGACTGGGCGTGGGGTGAAAGGAGTGGATCCTCCGCTCACTCATGCTGACTGGGGAGTCTCCCAGATTGACAAGCTTGCAATTGCTCCACCTGCACTTCGGGATGATCCTCGTGACAATACCTCGCCTCCCAGGGATGAATGGAAGTTCAAACAGCCGATCCTCAGCCCAGTGACCCCTTTCGACCTCCCCAACTCCCCAAACCAATCTCCGTTGAAGAAGAAGAAGGGCGACGCAATGGGGGTGCTCGAGGGAAGCACAGAGCGTGGATCGGTGGTGTTCTCCTTCTAAAGGAGAGTCTGTTGTTTGCATTAGATTTCCCTTTACTTTTGCTCTGGACATGTTCCATTGAAGCTGTAATAAAAATTGTTTAGACTCTTAGAGTTTCCCTGCCTGAAAACAGCGGTTTAGCTGCTGCTGGAGCGTTTTCCTTTTTTCGGTATGATTTGTCTTGTTACCTTGGTTTCATTCAAGTAATGGAACTGGGGGGGCTTTTGCCCTCCTTTCATTCTAAAAAAAACATACACTGGCTGTTTTTCTTCTTCTTTTGAGGCCTCTCTTTCGCGATCATTGGGTGGTTTGCTGAATCGCTGGATTTCGCGATCTTGCGCTCTTGGAGATTCATCAGGCAGCGTGCGACGATGGAGATATCTTCCCAGGACGATCTTGGGCTCTTCGAGATTTCAGTACTAGCACTCAGCAACAGTCGTGATCACGACCTGAAGTTTTCCACATTCGGTCCGGCCATTCGATTCCCAGTCGGTGCAGTACAGTTGCTCCAATGGCGGCCAGGCCGACCCAAAGCCGCCGTTGCTGCCGAGTGTTAGCTGGCCACGCACTGGCACTCCGGCACCAGATCGGCCAAGACCGTCAAGTCCCCCGATGTGGCCAGGCCAGCGGGCAGCCCGGGCGCACCTAGGACGTGTAGGTGGGCGCAAGCATGTGGACACGAGACCCGGCGGGTCGGGGTCAGGGTCGTCGCGGCCATCCATCCGTCCCATCCCCCGCCTTGCCGCCACGCCCACCCGATCGACCCGAGATCCGGCACAATCACCCGCGACGAAAGCGACAAGACGAACGAAACCCGTGCGATTATGTTATATCCACCGGTTCTCTCTCGGTTGCGCGCCGGTGCGTCACGCAGTTCCGGCACCACCGACCCATCGATCCGGCCCGGAGGGAGGCGGCTTCGTGGCAGCTTCCGATCTGCTGCCCTGCCCTGACGTCGCTCCCGCGCCCCTTTGAAAAACCAAGAGGACAAGGCCACGCGACGGGGCGATGGGGCGCCGCGACGTCGACGTGCCCCGGCCCGGGCTGCCTATATAAACCCGCCGCCCCCCCCCCCAGATCACACACTACCACCACACTTCCTCCTCTGTTCTTGCGCATCGAATTCATCGCCCGAGTGACAGAGCACGCACACGCACGCCGTCCCTCCACCTCAACCACAAATTTTATCACGTTGCCGGCTGCAGGCGCCGCCGGCGAAGCCCTCCGTTGCCTGGCGCGTCGCCCGTCTGTTTGGTCCCCGGCGCTATGAAGGTGACTGCGGTCGGTCCGATTGGGGATTTGGGGGTTTCTTTACGTTGCAGATTTTAGCTGCGGCTCTTGATTTTGCTGGTCGGGGTTCTGATGGTTTTTGTTGTCTGACGGCCGGGTGCAGAAGGTGGTGCTGAAGCTGGACCTGCACGACGACAGGCAGAAGCAGAAGGCGCTCAAGGCCGTCTCCGGTCTCCACGGTGCTCCTCTTCTCCCCTGCATCCTCTTCCCCAATTCCGTCCTCCTACCTTGCTCTGCTTCGTTGTAATCATGGAGCTGGAGAGAGCTCGACAGAATTTTCTGCCGCTGATCCATGCTGACGATGAAAACTCACTGCGTGTGCGTGGCTCAGGCATCGACCTGGTGAGCGTGGACATGAAGGAACAGAAGATGACGGTGGTCGGCAGCATGGACCCGGTTGACGTCGTCACCAAACTGCGCAAGTTCTTCCCCGGGGCGCACATCGTCTCCGTCGGCCCGGCCAAGGAGGAGAAGAAGGACGGCGGCGACAAGAAGGACGGGGACAAGAAAGACGGCGGCGGGGACAAGAAGGACGGCGACAAGGACAAGAAGGACGGGAGCAAGCAGGTGGTGTACCCGCCTCACTACTGGTACCCGCCGCCGCAGCACCACCACCCGCACCCGTACTACTTCGTCCGCAGCGCCGAGGAGGACCCCAACTCTTGCGTCATCTGCTGATCGACTCCATGGCCCCGCCCCCGCGCCCGCCCTGTACATTTCTAGCTGGCCTGCCTGCATGTGGCTCACCGGCGACCATCGGTCGCGACCTGCTCCGGTGGTGGTTGGTGGTTGCTCCACTCGTCAGCCTACCTGCGACAGCGATCGCTATATATGATCCGTAGATGACGTTGTTTTGTCTTGTTTTTTTTTCTCTTTGGGGGGATAAAGTAGACGCATCTGCTGAGTTTGTGATGCGCACATGTGGAATCAAATAACAGTGAGGAAAAATATATGTGCAATCAAATAATAGAAACTTTCTGCAACTGGATTCCGAGTGAGTGGAGGCTCGCCGATGTCAGTATGCAGCTACTAACGTTGGCGGTGAAGCAGCCAGGAAGGCGTAATCCTAAGAAGAAGGCGGACACGTAGTGGCGGGAGGTTTGAATTAGTCTTGGGCCTTGAGTTGCCGTTGGGCTGTGAGAGTGAGTGGGCTGCGGCCCAGTTGTACTGAGAGCAGTATATAAGCTCGCGTGGCTGTGGTGGACGGGGTATCGTTGAAATGATTTTTGAAATACTAAGCTCTCTCCTGTTCCCCTTTCACTGTGCCGTCTCCTACCTTCCTTTCTCTTCCTCCTGAGAATTCCAGATCCAGTAGTCGCCGGCGACGAGCCCCAAATCCGGCGGTCTCCTTCGACCAAAGGCAAGGGTGTGACAATCTGGTACCAGAGCAGTCGGTCCGTGGCTCGTTTCCGCATCCTCGAGAGCGTACCCGGCAAATTCCGAGGCGACGGTCTCCGATCACCCTAGGGTTCGATCGGTGTAATCCCCGACCTGAGGTGGGTTTCTTCAGAGGGGAACGGCACGACGGTGTTCAAACCCAGTGCCCAGACGAGGCATATCACGCGCGGAATGGAGGCATTACAGGAGCGGCTTCTGCAGGAGTTCGCCGAGATCCGAGCGGAGCAGAGCAAGCTATCCAAGGTGGCGGAGATCTGCGATCGCTTGGAGGCCTTAGATGCGAAGCTGGAGGAGCAATCCCAGCGGCTGGATCAAGTTCAAGTGAAGGTGAATCTCTCGTGCGACACGCTGGGGAAGGTACAGCAGGAACAAGTTCAGGCGGGAAAGCAGAGTTCACTGGCGACTGCGGGCGGTGGGGCGTCCTCACATGCGCCCCGTCAGTCAGAGGGCTTGCTAGGTGCTGCACCTCGCCCCACGACGAGGAATCCACTTCGTGGAAATCAGGTACCGGTCGCAAACCCATACCCGAGCGGTGTGCAAGGAGAGCATGTTCTGTGTGATGATGCGACAGGGAAGAGGAACTGGATGCCCAAGATGGATTTTCCAAAATTCGATGGTACAGGGGCTAAAGTTTGGATTGACCAGTGTGAAGCATTTTTCCAGCTGTACAACATACCAGAAAATTTTCGTGTCACATCCGCTTCTCTGAATTTAGTGGATAATGCAGCTCATTGGTTTCAGTCAGTTAAGCAGAGGGGTATGTGGCCGTCGTGGGAACAATTTTGTGAAGCACTACTTGCCGAATTTGATGTGAATGTTCACAGGGAATTGCTGCGGTCACTATTGCGATTGAAGCAGTGGGGATCAGTGGAAGAGTACAAAAACAAATTTCATCAATTAGTGTACAATATCAGGTTATATGAGCCCTTGCTGAGTGACACCCTACTAGTCACTAGGTTTATCATGGGTTTGAAAGAGGAATTGCGAGCTGCAGTAGAAATACAACTCCCTGATTAAGTGCAACAAGCTGCTCTGTATGCCCAAGTACAGGAGAGATTGCTTTTTCAGAACAAGAACAGTAAAACAAGCTCTTCCAAGGGTTATAATGCCAGATAGGACAACAGGTCCTCATTTGCACCAGGTGAACTGTGGAAGGCAAAACAGCTCAAGGAATACAGAAGAGCAAATGGTCTGTGTTATGGTTGTGGGGAGAAATACAGCCCTGGTCATGTCTGCAATGCTGCGGGGGACAAGGCTGCATAGTTGAAATCAGTGGAAGGGGTGAATCCACATGAGTTAATTTCTGATGCTATCTTGGATGCCTAGTTATATGATCAACAGGAGGAATGTGCTACTTTTTCTGTACAGGCCTTATCAGGAGCTGCTCATCCCAAAACCATCCAGTTCAGAACACTTATTGGAAATCAAGTGGTACTTCTGTTGTTAGATTCGGGAAGTACTCACACATTTGTAGATCAAGCTTTGTTGGATAGAATCAAACTGACAACTGAAACTTTATCTGAACCCTTGACAGTTAAAGTGGCAAATGGTGATAAGCTACAGTGCACTGAGTGTGTGCCCAATTTGACTTGGTGGCTCCAAGGGCAGCATTTCACCAGTCCTATGAAAGTGTTGCAGTTGGGAAGCTATGATATCATATTAGGCATGGATTGGTTGGAGCAAAGGGGAGTGATGAAATGCCATTGTTCTGAGAAGTGGATTCAGTTTGACCACCAAGGGCAGTTTGTGAAACTTCAAGGAGTTCTGCCTAATAGTAAATCTGAATTATCAGAAATGTCAGTAGAACAGTTACTCAAATGGGATAAAGGTAATGACATTTGGGCAGTGGCCCTGATCAATGTTGAGGATATCGCTTATCGTTAGCGTCTCGGTCAGCCCAAGATTAGAGATTAATCGGAAATCGGCCGATTAATCGATTTTATCGGTTGACTATTAATCGGTCATTTTTTGCAAATCCCAAGTTCCCAACACTAAAATATGCTATATTCAACACCAAAAAATATTGAACATAAGTGTTACTTTGATTCCTAGCCTCTGAATCCTCATATAATGACAAACAAAATAGGACAATAGTACATATTGCTTGACAAGGTCCACAAAACACAAATAAACATAGTTTTTGCAAAAATAGTGCTAGGAATAGGCTCGATTTATCAGTAGATTCTCGATAAATCGCTTGTCAGAGCGATAAATCGGCCCAAACGATAAACAGTGAAGATAAGGCATAATCTTATCGGTCACCCCAGGAGTAGCGATAAATCGGACGATAAATCGCTGAATCGGAAGATTTTTTAAACAGTGGCCCTGATACAACCTGTGTATGAGAAGAGTGATCCGCATGACATACCTGAACAAATTAAGGAGGTACTTCAGCAGTATACTGATGTGTTTAGTGAACCTAAGTCATTACCTCCTCACAGACAAATTGACCATGCAATTAATTTGGTCCCTGGAGCTGTTCCTATTAATAGCAGACCCTATCGATATTCACCTCTGCAGAAGGATGAAATAGAGAGACAGGTTGATGAAATGATGAAGGCAGGGCTGATTACTCCCAGTTTAAGTCCTTTTGCCTCTCCAGTTTTGTTGGTCAAAAAGAAGGATGGAACATGGCGATTTTGTGTAGATTACAGGAAGTTGAATGCACTGACCATCAAGAGCAGATTTCCCTTGCCAGTAATTGATGAGTTGCTGGATGAACTTGCTGGGGCCAAATGGTTTTCTAAGTTGGATTTAAGAGATGGTTACCATCAGATTAGAATGGTACCTGAGGATGAATATAAGACAGCTTTCAAAATACATCATGGTCAATTTCAGTTTAAGGTTATGCCCTTTGGTTTAGCAACAGCTCCTGGTACTTTTCAATGTGTAATGAACTTCCTGTTTGCTGGTAGAAAATGTGTACTTGTTTTCATGGATGACATACTGGTTTTCAGTGAAACCTTGGAAGATCACATTAAACATTTGAGGGAAGTGCTCACAGTACTGAGAAATAATCAGTTTTATGTGAAGGAAAGCAAATGCAGCTTTGGTCAGCAGTCTTTGGAATATCTAGGTCATATTATTTCTGACAAAGGTGTGGCCACTGACCCTACTAAAACTTCTGCTATGTTGGAATGGCATGTACCAAGTAATATCACTGAGCTCAGAGGGTTTCTGCGGCTCACTGGGTACTATAGAAAGTTTGTTCAAAACTATGGCATATTGGCCAAACCATTGACACTGTTACTCAAGAAGCAGGCATTCCTGTGGTCAAATGAGGCTCAAACTGCTTTTGACAAGTTAAAGCAGGCCATGGCCTCTACTCCTGTGCTAGCTCTGCCTAACTTTGACAAACAATTTTGTCTGGAAATTGATGCATGTGACTCTGGTGTGGGTGCTGTTTTGACACAAGAGGGTCACCCAGTGGCATTTTACAGCAAAGCTCTGGGCCAGAAAAATCAGAAGTTATCTATTTATGAGAAAGAGTTTCTGGCAATTATGATGGCAATCGATAAGTGGAGATCTTATTTGTCCAGAGGTCCTTTTGTGATTAAAACTGATCACCAGAGCCTATGCCATTTAGGAGATCAGGTCTTAACTTCTGATTTGCAAAGGAAAGCAATGACCAAGTTAGTGGGGCTGCAGTTCACCATTCAGTATAAAAAAGGTGTGGAAAACACTGTGACAGATGCTCTGTCTAGAGTGGCTCATCTCTTTCCTGTACAGGCAGTGTCTAATTCTCAACCAGTTTGGATTCAGGAGGTCCTAAATTCTTACACTGTTGATCCTTTAGCACAAGAAATGCTTGAGAAGTTAGCTATTGATCCTACTGCTTGTCCAGAGTTTCAGTTACACCAAGGAATTCTGAAACACAAAGATCAGATTTGGATTGGAGCTAATGTGGGTTTGCAAACTAGATTAATTCAGGCTTTTCACTCCACTCCTGTAGGTGGTCATTCTGGTGTTCTACCAACCTATTTCAGAGTAAAGCAACTTTTCAGCTGGCAAGGCATGAAAACTGCTGTGGAGAATTTTGTGAGGCAATGTGATGTCTGTCAACAAGCAAAGCATGAGCTCTGTAAATCACCTGGCTTGTTGCAACCATTGCCAATACCTGATGGGCCGTGGCAGTCCATTAGCATGGATTTCATCGAAGGGCTGCCCAAATCTGAAGGTTACAGTTCCATTCTTGTTGTGGTGGATAGATTTACAAAAGTGAGTCATTTTATGCCTCTCAAACATCCTTTTACTGCTGCTGGAGTTGCAAAAGCATTTCTGCACAATGTGGTTAAGTTACATGGTCTGCCTCTCTCAATAGTATCAGACAGGGATAAAGTGTTTACTAGTAATTTCTGGAAGGAACTTTTCAGAATTTGGGGCACTGAGCTGTAGATGAGCACCGCCTATCATCCTCAAACGGATGGTCAGACTGAGCGTGTGAACCAGTGTCTGGAGATGTATCTCCGGTGTGCTGTGCATGACTGTCCAGCCAAGTGGAAGAGTTGGTTACCTCAGGCAGAATTCTGGTATAACTCCACTTTTCATTCCTCTTTAGGTTGTACTCCCTACTGTTGGGGAACGTTGCATGGGAAACAAAAAATTTTCCTACGCACACGCAAGATCTATCCATGGTGATGAGCATCTACGAGAGGGAGAGTGAATCTACATACCCTTGTAGATCGCTAAGCGGAAGCGTTAATAAACGCGGTTGATGTAGTCGAACGTCTTCGCGATCCAAATCGCCGAGCGTCCCGCGATCCAATCACGATCCTTCCGATCTAGTGCCGAACGGACGGCACCTCCGCGTTCAACACACGTACGGCTTGATGACGCCTTCACCTCCTCGATCCAGCGAGCGATGGTGAAGTAGTGGTTGAGTTCCAGCAGCACGACGGCGTGGTGATGGTGGTGAGGAACAATCTCTGCAGGGCTTCGCCAAGCACTACGGAGATTATGACGGAGGAACTAGAGGGCTAGGGTTGCCGGCACACGGCTTGGGAAATCCTGATGTGTCCCGTGTGCTAGCCCTGCCCCTCTATTTATATGTTGAGCCTTGGGGTCTAAACTTGGAGTAAAAGCCTCCTCTAGGTCGGTTTTGCCCGCAGGGAAAGAGTCCAACTCGGATCCCTGCCGAACCGCGCCCAGCCGCGCACAAGCGGTAGTACCGCTTCACACAAGCGGTAGTACCGCTTGGGCGGTAGTACCGCTTCACACAAGCGGTAGTACCGCTCCGGCGGTAGTACCGCTTCACACAAGCGGTAGTACCGCTCCGGCGGTAGTACCGCTTCACCAAGCGGTAGTACCGCTTACGCGGCAGCAAAACTACTTTTGCACTTTCCAATACCTTGTGGGTTTTATCCTTTTGGCTCATATAAAGTGTTGCTGCACCCGAACACTTCGGTAAACATCCGGAACCCCTTCCGGTGAACTTCGGAACCCTTCCAGAGATCAAAACACTATTATCACATATATCAATCTTTACCTCCGGACTATTCCGGAGATCCTCGTCATGTCAGGGATCTTATCCGGGACTCCGAACAACTTTCGGTCACCAACATAATAACTCAATTATACTAATCGTCACCAAACGTTAAGTGTGTAGACCCTGCGGGTTCGAGAACTATGTAGACATGACCGAGACACCTCTACGATCAATAACCAATAGCGGGACCTGGATGCCCATATTGGCTCCTACATATTCTACGAAGATCTTTATCGGTCGAACCTCTATGTCAAGGATTCAGTTAATCCCGTATGTTGTTCCCTTTGTTCTTCGGTATGTTACTTGCCCGAGATTCGATCGTCGGTATCACTATACCTAGTTCAATCTCGTTACCGGCAAGTCTCTTTACTCGTTCCGTAATACAAGATCTCGTGGCTAACACTTTAGTCACATTGCTTGCAAGGCTCATTGTGATGTTGTATTACCGAGTGGGCCCTGAGATACCTCTCCGTCATACGGAGTAACAAATCCCAGTCTTGATCCATGCCAACCCAACAGACACCCTCGGAGATATCTGTAGAGCACCTTTATAGTCACCCAGTTACGTTGCGATGTTTGATACACACAAGGTATTCCTCCGGTGTCAGTGAGTTGCATGATCTCATGGTCAAAGGAACAGATACTTGACATGCAGAAAACAATAGCAATAAACTGACACGATCAAATGCTACGTTTACAGTTTGGGTCTTGTCCATCACATCATTCTCCTAATGATGTGATCCCGTTATCAAATGACATCTCATGTCCATGGCTAGGAAACCTTCACCATCTTTTGATCAACGAGCTAGTCAACTAGAGGCTTACTAGGGACACGGTGTTGTCTATGTACCCACACATGTATTTGAGTTTCCAATCAATACAATTATAGCATGGATAATAAACGATTATCATGAACAAGGAAATATAATAATAACTAATTTATTATTGCCTCTAGGGCATATTTCCAACAGTCTCCCACTTGCACTAGAGTCAATAATCTAGTTCACATCACTATGTGATTTACATTGTAATGAATCGAACACCCATGCAGTTCTGGTGTTGTTCATGTTTAGCCCTTGGAAGAGGTTTAGTCATCGGATCTGCAACATTCAGATCCGTGTGTACTTTGCAAATATTTATGTCGTCCTCCTTGATGTAATCGCGGATGGAATTGAAACGTCGCTTTATGTGTCTGGTCCTCTTGTGAAATCTTGGTTCCTTGGCTAGAGCAATGGCACCAGTATTATCACAAAACAGAGTCATTGGGTTAAGTGCACTTGGCACTACTCCAAGATCTGTCATGAACTCCTTCATCCAGACACCTTCCTTCGCCGCCTCCGAGGCAGCGATGTACTCCGCTTCACATGTAGAATCTGCTACCACGCTTTGCTTGGAACTGCACCAGCTAACCGCACCCCCATTAAGAATAAACACGTATCCGGTTTGCGACTTAGAGTCATCCGGATCAGTGTCAAAGCTTGCATCGACGTAACCCTTTACGACGAGCTCTTGATCACCTCCATAAACGAGAAACATGTCCTTAGTCCTTTTCAGGTACTTCAGGATATTCTTGACCGCCGTCCAGTGCTCCATCCCTGGATCACTTTGAAACCTTCCGACCATACTTATGGCAAGGCTGACATCGGGTCTTGTGCACAGCATTGCATACATGATAGAGCCTATGGCCGAAGCATAGGGGATGACACTCATCTTTTCTCTATCTTCTGCAGTCACTGGGCATTGAGTCTTACTCAACTTCACACCTTGCAATACAGGCAAGAACCCCTTCTTGGACTGATCCATTTTGAACTTCTTCAAAACTTTGTCAAGGTATGTGCTTTGTGAAAGTCCTATTAAGCGTCTTGATCTATCTCTATAGATCTTGATGCCTAATATGAAAGCAGCTTCTCCTAGGTCCTTCATTGAAAAACTCTTGTTCAAATATTCCTTCACGCTTTCCAACATTTCTATATTGTTTCCAATCAGTAATATGTCATCCACATATAATATTAGAAACGCTATAGAGCTCCCACTCACTTTCTTGTAAATACAAGCTTCTCCGTAAACTTGTATAAACTCGAACGCTTTGATTACCTC
This sequence comes from Elymus sibiricus, assembly GCA_039707655.1. Taxonomy (NCBI): domain Eukaryota; kingdom Viridiplantae; phylum Streptophyta; class Magnoliopsida; order Poales; family Poaceae; genus Elymus; species Elymus sibiricus. The sequence goes on from CM077666.1 coordinate 472,459,275, forward strand.
ATCAAAACGAAGATTCCAACTCCGAGATGCTTGCACCAGTCCATAAATGGATCGCTGGAGTTTGCAAACTTTGTCAGCATTCTCTGGATCGACAAAACCTTCTGGTTGCATCATATACAACTCTTCCTTAAGGAAACCGTTAAGGAACGCTGTTTTGACATCCATCTGCCAAATTTCATAATCGAAAAAGGCAGCTATTGCTAACATGATTCTGACGGACTTAAGCATCGCTACGGGTGAGAAGGTCTCATCGTAGTCAACTCCTTGAACTTGTGAAAAACCCTTTGCCACAAGTCGAGCTTTATAGACGGTGACATTACCGTCCGCGTCCGTCTTCCTCTTAAAGATCCATTTGTTCTGAATGGCCTTACGCCCTTCAGGTAATACTTCCAAAGTCCATACTTTGTTTTCATACATGGATCCCATCTCGGATTTCATGGCCTCTAACCACTTCTCGGAATCCGGGCCCATCATCGCTTCTCCATAGCTCGTAGGTTCATCGTTGTCTAACAACATGACCTCTAAGACAGGGTTGCCGTACCACTCGGGAGCAGTACGCGTCCTTGTCGACCTACGAGGTTCGATAGCAACTTGATCCAAAGCTTCATGATCATCATCATTAACTTCCTCTTCAGCCAATGTAGGCTCCACAGAAACAACTTTCTGCGCTGCGCTACTCTCAGGTTGAAGTAAAGGTTCAACAACCTCATCAAGTTCTATCTTCCTCCCACTCAATTCTTTCGAGAGAAACTCTTTCTCAAGAAATGTTCCGTTTTTAGCGACAAACACTTTGCCCTCGGATCTGAGGTAGAAGGTATACCCAATTGTCTCTTTTGGGTATCCTATGAAGACGCATTTCTCCGCTTTGGGTTCCAGCTTTTCAGGCTGAAGCTTTTTGACATAAGCATCACATCCCCAAACTTTAAGAAACGACAGCTTTGGCTTCTTGCCAAACCAAAGTTCATATGGCGTCGTCTCAACGGATTTCGATGGTGCCCTATTTAAAGTGAATGCAGCTGTCTCTAATGCATAACCCCAAAACGATAGTGGCAAATCGGCAAGAGACATCATAGATCGCACCATATCCAATAAAGTTCGATTACGACGTTCGGACACACCATTACGCTGTGGTGTTCCAGGCGGTGTCAATTGTGAAACAATTCCACACTGTCTTAAGTGACTGCCAAACTCATAACTCAGATATTCTCCTCCTCGATCAGATCGTAGGAATTTAATCTTCTTGTTACGATGATTCTCAACTTCACTCTGAAATTGTTTGAACTTTTCAAATGTTTCAGACTTGTGTTTCATTAAGTAAATATACCCATATCTACTTAAGTCATCAGTGAAGGTAAGAAAGTAACGATAACCACCGCGCGCCTCAATGCTCATCGGACCGCACACATCAGTATGTATGATTTCCAATAAGTCACTTGCCCGTTCCATTATTCCAGAGAACGGCGTTTTAGTCATCTTGCCCATGAGGCATGGCTCACATGTGTCAAGTGATTCAAAATCAAGTGACTCCAAAAGTCCATCAGCATGGAGCTTCCTCATGCGTTTTACGCCAATATGACCTAAACGGCAGTGCCACAAGAAAGTGGTATTATCATTATCAATTCTACATCTTTTGGCATCAATGTTATGAACATGTGTATCATTACTATCGAGATTCAATAAGAATAAACCCCTCACATCGGGTGCATGACCATAAAAGATATTACTCATATAAATAGAACAACCATTATTCTCTGATTTAAATGAGTAACCGTCTCGCAATAAACAAGATCCAGATATAATGTTCATGCTTAACGCAGGCACCAAATAACACTTATTTAGGTTCATCACTAATCCCGATGGTAATCGAAGAGCGAGCGTGCCGACGGCGATCACATCAACCTTGGAACCATTTCCCACGCGCATCGTCACTTCGTCCTTTGCCAGCCTCCGTCTATTCCGCAGTTCCTGTTTTGAGTTGCAAATATGAGCAACCGCACCGGTATCAAATACCCAGGCACTACAACGAGAGTTGGTAAGGTACACATCAATAACATGTATATCATATATACCTTGTTTGTTGTTGGCCGCCTTCTTGTCAGCCAAATACTTGGGGCAATTCCGCTTCCAGTGTCCAGTTCCCTTGCAATGAAAACACTCAGTTTCTGGTTTGGGTCCAGCCTTGGGTTTCTTCACGAGAGGAGCAACTGCTTTGCCACTCTGCTTGGAGTTACCCTTCTTACCCTTGCCATTTTTCTTGAAACTAGTGGTTTTATTGACCATCAACACTTGATGCTCTTTCTGAATTTCAGACTCAGCGGCTTTCAGCATCGCAAACAGCTCGGCGACTGACTTGTTCATCCCGTGCATGTTATAGTTCAACACGAAGCTCTTGTAGCTAGGTGGCAATGATTGAAGAACTCTGTCAGTGATAGCCTCTGGCGGAAGGGGCATCCCTAACTCAGCCAGACGGGTGGAGTACCCAGACATTCTGAGCACGTGATCACTGATAGACCCGTTCTCCTCCATCTTGCAAGCATAGAACTTATCGGAGATCTCATATCTCTCGATCCGGGCATTCTTCTGAAAGATAAACTTCAACTCCTGGAACATCTCATATGCTCCATGACGTTCAAAACGTCTTTGAAGTCCCGGTTCTAAGCCATACAACATTGCACATTGAACTATTGAGTAATCATCAGAACGAGCCTGCCAGGCGTTCACAACGTCTAGAGACTCAACTGGAGCAGGTGGATCACCAAGCGGTGCATCAAGGACATAAGCCTTCTGGGAAGCCGTAAGGATAATCCTTAGATTACGGGCCCAGTCCACAAAGTTACTTCCATCATCTTTCAACTTAGCTTTCTCTAGGAACGCATTAAAATTCAGGGGTGCTACTGCGCGAGCCATGATCTACAACATAAATATAGCAAAGACAACTTAGACTATTGTTCTTAGATAATGAGTTTAGTTAATCATATTACTTAAAAACTCCCACTCAAATTGACATCCCTCCGGTCATTCGAGTGTAACATGATCCAAATCCACCAACTCAAGTCCGATCATCACGTGAGTCGAGGTGGTTTCAATGGTGAACATCTTCATGTTGATCATATCTACTATATGACTCATGTTCGACCTTTCGGTCTCTTGTGTTCCGAGGCCATGTCTGTACATGCTAGGCTCGTCAAGTTTAACCCGAGTGTTCCGCACGTGTAACATGGCTTACACCCGTTGTATGCGAACGTAGAGTCTATCACACCCGATCATCACGGCGTGTCTCGAAACGACGAACTTTCGCAACGGTGCACACTTGGGGAGAACACAATTTATCTTGAAATTTAAGTGAGGGATCACCTTATAATGCTACCGTCGTCCTAAGCAAAATAAGATGCATAAAAGGATTAACATCACATGCAAATCATAAGTGACATGATATGGCCATGAACTTGTGCTTTTGATCTCCATCTCCAAAGCACCGGCATGATCTCCATCGTCACCGGCATGACACCATGATCTCCATCATCTTGATCTCCATCAACGTGTCGCCATAAGGTTGTCGCGCCGACTGTTGCTTCCACGACTATTGCTAACGTTTAGCGATAAAGTAAAGCATTACATAGCGCTTAATGATTGACACGCAGGTCATACAATAATTAAAGACAACTCTATGGCTCCTGCCAGTTGCCGTATTCATCGACATGCAAGTCGTGATATTCTATACAACACATGATCATCTCATACATCACATATATCTCATCATGTAATTGGCCATATCACATCACAACATACCCTGCAAAAACAAGTTAGACGTCCTCTAATTGTTGTTGCAAATTTTACGTGGCTGCTACGGGTTTGCAAGAACCGTTCTTACCTACGCAAAACCACAACGTGGTGTAGTGATTGCTTTTTGATCTTCTAAAAGAACCCTCTTCATTGAACCGATTCAACTAAAGTGAGAGAGACAGACACCTGCCAGTCACCTTTATGCAACAAGTGCACGCAGCGGTGAAACCAGTCTCGCGTAAGCGTACGCGTAATGTCGGTCCAGGCCGCTTCATCTCACAATACCGCGGAATCAAGTATCAACTAGTAACGGCAAGCAATATGTATACACCCACGCCCACAACTCCTTTGTGTTCTACTCGAGATCTCATCTACGCATAGACCTGGCTCATGATGCCACTGTTGGGGAACGTTGCATGGGAAACAAAATTTTTTCCTACGCACACGCAAGATCTATCCATGGTGATGAGCATCTACGAGAGGGAGAGTGAATCTACATACCCTTGTAGATCGCTAAGCGGAAGCGTTAATAAACGCGGTTGATGTAGTCGAACGTCTTCGCGATCCAAATCGCCGAGCGTCCCGCGATCCAATCACGATCCTTCCGATCTAGTGCCGAACGGACGGCACCTCCGCGTTCAACACACGTACGGCTTGATGACGCCTTCACCTCCTCGATCCAGCGAGCGATGGTGAAGTAGTGGTTGAGTTCCAGCAGCACGACGGCGTGGTGATGGTGGTGAGGAACAATCTCTGCAGGGCTTCGCCAAGCACTACGGAGATTATGACGGAGGAACTAGAGGGCTAGGGTTGCCGGCACACGGCTTGGGAAATCCTGATGTGTCCCGTGTGCTAGCCCTGCCCCTCTATTTATATGTTGAGCCTTGGGGTCTAAACTTGGAGTAAAAGCCTCCTCTAGGTCGGTTTTGCCCGCAGGGAAAGAGTCCAACTCGGATCCCTGCCGAACCGCGCCCAGCCGCGCACAAGCGGTAGTACCGCTTCACACAAGCGGTAGTACCGCTTGGGCGGTAGTACCGCTTCACACAAGCGGTAGTACCGCTCCGGCGGTAGTACCGCTTCACACAAGCGGTAGTACCGCTCCGGCGGTAGTACCGCTTCACCAAGCGGTAGTACCGCTTACGCGGCAGCAAAACTACTTTTGCACTTTCCAATACCTTGTGGGTTTTATCCTTTTGGCTCATATAAAGTGTTGCTGCACCCGAACACTTCGGTAAACATCCGGAACCCCTTCCGGTGAACTTCGGAACCCTTCCAGAGATCAAAACACTATTATCACATATATCAATCTTTACCTCCGGACTATTCCGGAGATCCTCGTCATGTCAGGGATCTTATCCGGGACTCCGAACAACTTTCGGTCACCAACATAATAACTCAATTATACTAATCGTCACCAAACGTTAAGTGTGTAGACCCTGCGGGTTCGAGAACTATGTAGACATGACCGAGACACCTCTACGATCAATAACCAATAGCGGGACCTGGATGCCCATATTGGCTCCTACATATTCTACGAAGATCTTTATCGGTCGAACCTCTATGTCAAGGATTCAGTTAATCCCGTATGCTGTTCCCTTTGTTCTTCGGTATGTTACTTGCCCGAGATTCGATCGTCGGTATCACTATACCTAGTTCAATCTCGTTACCGGCAAGTCTCTTTACTCGTTCCGTAATACAAGATCTCGTGGCTAACACTTTAGTCACATTGCTTGCAAGGCTCATTGTGATGTTGTATTACCGAGTGGGCCCTGAGATACCTCTCCGTCATACGGAGTAACAAATCCCAGTCTTGATCCATGCCAACCCAACAGACACCCTCGGAGATATCTGTAGAGCACCTTTATAGTCACCCAGTTACGTTGCGACGTTTGATACACACAAGGTATTCCTCCGGTGTCAGTGAGTTGCATGATCTCATGGTCAAAGGAACAGATACTTGACATGCAGAAAACAATAGCAATAAACTGACACGATCAAATGCTACGTTTACAGTTTGGGTCTTGTCCATCACATCATTCTCCTAATGATGTGATCCCGTTATCAAATGACATCTCATGTCCATGGCTAGGAAACCTTCACCATCTTTTGATCAACGAGCTAGTCAACTAGAGGCTTACTAGGGACACGGTGTTGTCTATGTACCCACACATGTATTTGAGTTTCCAATCAATACAATTATAGCATGGATAATAAACGATTATCATGAACAAGGAAATATAATAATAACTAATTTATTATTGCCTCTAGGGCATATTTCCAACACCTACAAGGCACTATATGGACACGAACCTAATATTGGCCAGTTGGATAAAACACCCAGTTCCCTGAATCATGAAGTATCTACTTGGCTAACTGCTCAGACAGAACATACTGCCAGTCTGAAAGAACATCTGCATCGAGCTCAAGTAAAGTACAAACACTATGCTGATAAAAACAGATCTCCTAGGGAATTTGCGGTGGGCGAACAAGTTTACTTGAGGTTGCAACCGTATGCTCAGTCATCGGTGGTTAATCGACCCTGCCCGAAGTTGGCCCTCAAGTTCTTTGGACCTTTTAAAGTGTTGGAAAAAATTGGACTGGCGGCGTACAAGCTAGAATTGCCACGAGGAAGTCAAGTTCATCCGGTGTTTCATGTCTCTCAGTTGAAGGCACGTGTTCCCGATCACACTCATGTGTTTGCTGTGCTACCCAAACCCTTGGACCTCTCTGTTCCAGGTGTGATACCTGAGGAAATTTTAGATAGACGATTGGTAAAAAAGGGTAATGCAGCACATTTGCAGGTACTCATCAAGTGGACGACAGTACCAGTTTTAGCAGCAACGTGGGAAGATTATGAAGTGCTCAAGGTTAGGTTTCCTTTGGCACCAGCATGGGGACACGCTAGTTCTCAAGGGGAGGGCAATGTCAGTATGCAGCTACTGACGTTGGCGGTGAAGCAGCCAGGAAGGCGTAATCCTAAGAAGAAGGCGGACACGTAGTGGCGGGAGGTTTGAATTAGTCTTGGGCCTTGAGTTGCCGTTGGGCTGTGAGAGTGAGTGGGCTGCGGCCCAGTTGTACTGAGAGCAGTATATAAGCTCGTGTGGCTGTGGTGGACGGGGTATCATTGAAATGATTTTTGAAATACTAAGCTCTCTCCTGTTCCCCTTTCTCTGTGCCGTCTCCTACCTTCCTTTCTCTTCCTCCTGAGAATCCCAGATCCAGTAGTCGCCGGCGACGAGCCCCAAATCCGGCGGTCTCCTTCAACCAAAGGCAAGGGTGTGACAGCCGAGTGCTCTCCGATGGTGACAGGGGATAAAAAACACTGTAACGAATGAAATTTAGGCGGTTAAATTGGTGTCACTCATGATCTGAAAGTAACTCTGAAGCTCTCTGACTGTTGCTCCACCTGACAGTTGTTTTCAGTCACTGGTGAACTCGATGGACGACTCCTCTATTATATACAGGCAAAAGTACGTTCACAAGGATCGAATCCTCTATTATATACAAGGATGACTGAATTCGAGCTGAATTACCGTCTGTGCTTATCTCATGGAAATCGACCGCAGATTCTTGGAGGAAGTGTGTGATTTTTCATTCATTGGAGGACGTGTGTGATTTTAACTCAAGAGTCGCAGTCATAGACTTAGCTCTTCTTTTGAATTTTTTCCCCTCTTCTCAGAGCCTCACAGAAAAGGCTTATGTTGTACTCCTATGTGTTCTTTTTTTGGTTTTTTGGTTTCTAGGTAGGTGACATTTTTTTTGTACAATCATAGGGCGTGGCAAAGTCCAACGTGACCATACAGAGGTCAAATCCGTGGCGACGAGGAACCCGTCGATGGCCATACGAACACCTTTGTGAGGAGCAGATGTTGACAATAAGCGTTAGAATACATCAAACATCACCTCCACCACCACCCATGCCGAAGCCACCACCACCACCAATGCCGAAGCCGCCACCATCACCACCACCCATGCCGAAGCCACCACCACCACCCATGCCGAAGCCACCACCACCACCCATGCCGAGGCCACCACCACCATTGCCGAAAGAAAAGCCCCCACCAAACCTAACACCACCATCGGCCATAAGATTTTGAAGCTCCATCTTCCTCCGGAGCATGATCTCCATTCTTTTCATCTCCCAAAATTCTCTTGCCATTGCATCCATGCCCTCCGGATTCATCAACATGAACCGGTCCTCCTCGACGGTCCTCTCGTCCTTCCTCTTGTGCTCCTCTAGGATGAGCTTGCGCTCCTCGAAGGCACACCTATTTTCTCATTTCTCCTCTTTGTGCTTCTCTTTCTTCTCGGCCATGGCAACTTTTGCATCCCAATGCTTGGCTAGCATAGCCTCCTTCATCTTCGCCATCTCACCAATTTGATCCCTCAAAGTGATTGCCTCGGACGTCCTCACTCTTGCGTTCTCCTTCTTTTTTTCATCCGGTTTGTCCTTGTTTCTTCCTCCTCTTGGTGCATCATCACTATCATCATCATCCTCAACCTCCACTTTGATGCCTGTCTTTGGAGGGGATTCCTTGTCCCTCACCCTCCACTTCTCACTATCCCGGAGCCATTTCCAACAATGTTGAAGATTGAAAGACCGTCCATTGGAGGCCAGGGTTTGCTTGTAGTACTGTTGGCGATGCGATCCTACAAACAAACATTGAGACAAGTATGAGCTCATAATCTTCCTATGAACACGGCTAGGGACATGAAGATGAAGAAATGCTCACATAATCATCAATAGTGACGCCACTTGGTGGTGCATTTCGCACTTGCTCCAAGCATCCGGCCCAACGTCCGCAAGCTTTGTTGATGGTGTCCCAACGGCCTTGAAGGCCCTTCAAACTCCGGCCGGATGGGAATGGCATCATTTGATGAAATTTATCCTCGATCCTTTGCCAATAGTTGCCATAGGTTTGATCCTTGCCGACAATGGAGTCAAGAGAGATGATTTCCCATGCTTTAATTAAGCACACATCCTCCGTCTCCGTGTAGTTGCCGGTCCTCCCCGTCCTAGCTTCATAGTCGGCCTCCTCGATCTCTTGCACTTCATCATCATCTTCATTCTCGTCATGCACCTCCGCCTCGACCTCAACGTATGATGCATCGAAATCGCCAAGGGGGGCACTCAAATTCACTGTGCTCTCGGCCAACATCTCTGTATATGTGTAGGGCACATTTTGGCTACAAAAATCAATGGCCAAAGCTCAAGTAAGTATTCCGAATGGCCGAAACATAAATGACCGGAGCAAAGCAAGCAAACGATTTTTTTACCTCCCGGCCGTTTCATCGAACACGTTGTAGGCGTGGCCGGCGGCTTCGCCGTCAATGTGGATGCCGAGGTCGGCCGAAGGCGGAGGAGGAGCCCGACCCCTTGACGCGATCGCCTTCTTCCTCGGGGGCTTCGCCCGCACACCGGCGGCGCCGGGCGAGGCGGTCTTCTTCCTCTTGGCCGGGGCGCGTGCAACCGGAGAGGGGGCGACGCTCGGTAGTGCCGCGCCGGCTGTGCCGCTTTGAACGAGATGGCTCCCTTGCCGCTTCCTCTTGATGGTGGTGGCGGCGGCGGGAGGAATTGGAGCGGCGGCGGGAGGAGTTGGAGCCGTGGGAGGCCCAGGCGGACGGGCCGGCGGCGGTGGAGGCGGCGGCGGAGAATGGTATGGCGCTCCCGGGGGCGGCGGTGGCTCCATTCGGCTGAATTCCGGCGCCGCGAGGCCGGACGGCGAGGTCGGAGGACGGTTGGGCGGCGGCATCGGGGCGGGAGGCGGGAACGGAAGCCGGCGGAAATTGCGTCGCGCCAACCGAAAGGGGATCCGGCAAAATCGGGTGGATTCCCGCACATATGGAGGATTTGGGCTCGCGGATGCGGGATCCCACACAAAAAATTTACGGGACGGCCCGATTTGAAGCGTCTGTTCGGCCAGGGATACGGGATTGATCCCGCAAACCGGCGGTTATTTTAGCGGACGACCCGGTTTGCGGGATCTGCTAGAGATGTTCTAAGGGGTTGTTTGGATAGGTGGAATATATAGAATCCATTCTCTATAAACTAGGAAAAGAGTCTAACGAATAAAACCACGTTTGGCTACTCTAACTAATACGCGGATATAAAGAACTGGATTTCCAAAAACTCAGAATTCTGCGTTTATAGAAAAACGACTAATAGTCGTTTTTCTAAAAACTTGATTTACTTGTACTCCGTATCGTCGCTTCATTCTCCAATCTCGTCGGCCGTGGTCGCGCCGCCGCCGCCTCCTCCACGGCGTCCGCTTTGGTCGCGCCGCCGCCTACTCCTCCATGTCGTCCGTCATGGCCGCGCTGTCCGCCGTGGTCACCCGCCGCCTCCTCCGTGCCGTCCGTCGTGGCCTCGCTGTCCGCCGTGGTCGCCCGCCGTGTGTCGTGGTCCTGTTGCCGCCTCCTTCTCTGTGCCGTTCGCCATGGTCGTGCTGTCCGCCGTGGTCGCGTTGTCCGACGTGGTCGCGTCGCCGCCGAGGCAAGCTCCTTGATGGCCTATTTGTAGCCTGGACGAACAGACGCTCTGTTTGTTGCCTGGACTGCGGGCGGCGAGGGGCGGCTACTGGCAGCTCTACATCCGGTGCTGCTTCAGCTTCTCCCCCGAGCTGTCCTCCCCGGCCGCCTCAACAGCTCCCTGTTACTGGCCGCCGCACTGAACTTGCCTTCTCTGGACGTGTACGTGATGGACAATAACCTCATGCCCGCTGATGCCCTGGGTGCCGGTGCGGACGAATGAGTTGGCGTGCTTGCCGTCGAGGCGCTCGTGCAGGTAGAGCAGCGCCGTGGAGTTGAAGACGGCCTGCATCTACGTGGCCTTGCCGCCGTACTGTGCGGGGAAGCTGAAGAGGAAGCGGCGGCCAAGGACATTGTAGGTGACAGCACGAAGCGTCGACCATGAGGAACTGCGGCTTGAGAAGCTCCATCGGTGGTCAATTGGGTGAAAAGTTCACGGTTGTGGCATGACCAAGAAACATGACGTACGGACTAGTTTTATCCTTTCCTAACCCAAACAGGTTTCTTTATAAACTGGTTTTTCACAAGACCGTTGGTAAAACAGATTTTGCTAAAAATCTGCTAAAAACTCGTTTTATATAAATCCAGCTCTAATACTCACTATCCAAACAACCCCTAAGTCTAGAGAGTGAATTGCAGCGTTTGAGATAGTGCATCAAAGCGAGCGTCGGGAACAAGTTGACGTATGAATGGTGCATTCAACTCTAATTTAGCCATTCTACCCTTGATATTGCCTCTTCTCTGCCATTTATTTTCTAATAGAAAATGGCATGTACTCCGTATGTGGGTATGCGTTCATAAGGAAACACACTAAGCAATGAATGTACCGTAGTCCATCCACGTTACAGCAGTTTGACATCCGAGGACGACGTTTCGGTGCACAGGAGCATCTGCTCTAGTGGCTTAACGGTTAAGATAGAAAAAGAAATAGCAAAAATAAATAATAAATAAATCAAATATGCAAAATATTCTACGTTTGCGCAAATTTTCGTGCCATTTTACATCAAAGGATCACTAGACAAAAAAAGCAGAGTTCTGTGTAATGTTAATTTTTTTTTTTTGAATTTGAAGCACTGATATTGTTTTTTCTGCCCCGACCTACGCCAATGTCATATTGTCATGAAATTTTGCATGCACGTAGAAAACCTGTTCATCTTTAATGTACACAAATTTCAATATTTTAAATTTTTATTTTATTTTATTTATAATTACTGTCCATCCGGGAGCATATGAGGATTTTTGTTGACATCCTAGAAATTTGCTGGTAGTAAATTGTGCTTCCAAACAGTACTAACCCCGTGCTACTAAGTAAACTGACTTGTGCTTCACTTTTGGGGGGAAACACATATGCACGCATGCAGAAACTAAAATAAAAAAAAAGCAAAAAAATCCGAAAACGAAAAACTGGAGAAAAGAACAAATACAAAAACTCAGAAACCAAACAGGTCGGGGCCAAAAAAAGCGGGAAAAATGGAAACCGCAGAACTGACTTGTGCTTCAATTTTTTTTGGGGAAAACACATAAGCACAGTTTATGCTTCACGCAGAAACAAAAAAAAAACGAAAAGAGGAGAAAATCGGAAAACAAAAAACTGGTGAGAAAAATATAGAAACCGAAAAAGCCAGAAACAAAAATTGGAAACTGAAGAACTGATTTGTGCTTCACTTTGTTTTGGGGCACAGAAGCACAGTTTTGCTTCACAAAGAAACCGAAAAAAAGGAAAGAGAAAAAAATCCAAAAACAAAAACTGGAGGAAAAAAATCGGAGACCGAAATAACCGGAAGCAAAAACTCGTGCGCTTCTTTAAAAAAAACTGAATTCAAGCTGAATTTCATTTGTGCTTATCTCATGAGAAATCGATCAAAGATTCTTGGAGAACGAGTGTGGTTTTCCATTCAATGGAGGAATAAAAAAATGCATTGGCAATGCGGAAGGGAGCCTTTTAATTCATAGACTCACGATCACAGTCTTAGGCTTAGCTCTTCCCATTCTTCATCTCTAATTCTCATGAACCAAATGAGTTGTCACAAACATAGGCTTAGGGCTTATCTCTTTGCTTGTTTTTTTCCTTTTCTTGGAGCCTCACAAAAAAGGCTTCTGTTGTGTATTTTCGTTTTTTTGTTTTTTGTTTTCTGGTTTTTAGGTAGGTGTCACTTTTTTTGTTCGAGCTCTTGAGAGCAAGACACACTACACCGACGCACTTCTACACCACATTTGCTTGTGCTTTGGCATTATGAAGGACGCACAAGGACACACTTTTGAGGTGCTATCCTTCTCATTTGAGAAATCCCAAATCTTGAGCATGGATATTGTGGATTATACTACATGTGTTGGTTGCCACTTTTCCATGCCTTTTGATATATATGCCTTGTGTGTTGCATCGAACATGATAATTACATGTTATTCCTATCTGCTTGATTGCAACATTGTCATTGCTTCATATATGCCATGCCCCCATGATTGTCACATGATTGACTTGGTTGCCTCGCACATGTTGTACAATTGCTCTTTCATTTGTGTTGAATGTCACACCACTTTCATCATACCCTATGCAAATTATGCTTGGAATGTCTTGCACTTTGGATTGACTCATGTGTTTAGAAATCTCATATATTCTTGGTGTCGTGAATGTTTCCTATGCCTATCATAGATCTTTTGTTGATCACTTTTCGCATGCTTGGCCCCATCAAATAATATTGCTTCTTGCCCATGATTTTATGTCTTTGGTTGTGCTCAATTCACATGTATTACCATGCCACACTCCTCTGTCACATCATATGTTATGCATGATGACGACACTTGTTGGGTGGATCACAACTTGAATGTTTGGTTTTGCACTAACGCTAACCACATTCGTTTTTCCAAGTGTTTGTTCTATTTGTCATTTAAAAGGAATCACAAGACGGTGCGACATTGGAGAGAGGCCATTTCGAGCATACCGATGCCGAGTGCATGGTGAGCGTCCACTACTACACGGCGACGCCATCTCTTTCTCCCATGGTGATTTGGTTTTTGATCCGAGGACGGATCTTTCCAAGGGGGAGGGGATGATGTTGAGCATCCTACGGACATCACCATGTCAAGAGTCCCTTTGTCGAGTGATACGTGCGAGACCAACTTCACACATATAAAGGTGACTCATCTCCTTTACATGTGTTCACTTGATCACTTCGAGGATGGTATACTACCTGACCCTCCTACATGCATTTATAGGTTTGATCGGAGCTTCACGGATGGTGTGGAGGAGTGCAAGCTCAAAGGAGCGACTACACCATCCGCGAAGGAAGTGTGGAAGCGAAGACGGAGCTGCGGAGCTACAACCAGCGGATATCAGGTCCCACTACCGGGCGTCCACTATCTAATGAAGAGGATCAACGAGGAAGCGACCGAAGCCAAGACGCTACAACGCTCGGACATCCATTGGACTATCGGGCGTCTGGTGCTTCCCGACGGACCGGACATCTGGTACGGTGCCACCTATCCAGAAGCAATCAGATGGATTTCCGGTGCGTACCAACCGTTCGGTGCCTCACGAGCCACTAGACATCCAGTACCCTTCGGACATCTGGTGCCTGCCTGTGTGTAGCTCGGGCCCAATGCCCATGTATCTCTCTCCCACCTACCATTTCATGACGTGGAGTATAAATAGACCTCCCCCTCCTCATTTATAGGATAACTAAGATTAGAACAAACACCATAGAGATTAGCTCATGTACCTCCCCTTGTGGGATCTATCCTCACCTATGGAGACCAAGACCACCATAAGTGGAGAATCTTAAGGGATGCAATGCCTCTTAGGAGAAGAACCTTCCATGGTTATTAAGAGCTCCCCTTGTGGAGAAGAAAGGCTTCCTAGAAGCATCAAGCCCTCCTAGTCCTATGACCTGGGGAAGAACCCTATCTTGTTCCATCTCTCTCTTTGAATGATTTGGATCATGGATCTATTTATGTGTATCTCTATTTGCATCTATGTGTGTTGATTTGTGTGTTTCCCTTCATGATTCCCCTCGTGTTCTTAGTGTTCTTCATGTTATTCCTCGAATCCACCTTTAGTTCATGAAGATTGGGCCACATAGGGTCTCTACACTACATCAGTATTGGTTCATGAGTTGGTGGTGCTCATAGGCAACCGGGTGATGTTTGCGGATCAGCACAAGCGCTGATGAACTAGGGTGCATGTGTGCCTACCCCTCCAAATAGGGATATAGGGTTGGTGCCACAACTTGAACTCTGGGAAACAAATCAGGTGTTTTTGTTCTGAATTCTTATCTTTCTATACACCTTGTTTCCTCTATATGCCTGAGACTGTACTATATCTCTTTTGTTGGAAATATGCCCTAGAGGCAATAATAAATTGGTTATTATCATATTTCCTTGTTCATGATAAATTTTTATTATTCATGCTAGAATTGTATTGACCGGAAACTTAAATACATGTGTCAATACATAGATAACACCATGTCCCTAGTGAGCCTCTACTAGACTAGCTCGTTGATCAAAGATGGTTATGGTTTCCTGACCATAGACATGAGTTGTCATTTGATAACGGGATCACATCATTAGGGGAATGATGTGATGGACAAGACCCAACCATAAGCTTAGCATCAGATCGTTTAGTTTATTTGCTACAGCTTTCTTCATGTCAAGTATCTGTTCCTTAGACCATGAGATCGTGCAACTCCCTGACACCGGAGGAATGCTTAGTGTGTTGATGTCTACAACACAACTTAATCTTGTAGACTCGTCTTGGGCCTCCAAGCGCAGAGTTTTGTAGGACAGTAGCAATTTTCCCTCAAGTGGATGACCTAAGGTTTATCAATCCGTGGGAGGCGTAGGATGAAGATGGTATCTCTCAAACAACCCTGCAACCAAATACAAGAACTCTCTTGTGTCTCCAACACACCCAATACAATGGCAAATTGTATAGGTGCACTAGTTCGGTGAAGAGATGGAGAGACAAGTGCAGTATGGATAGTAGATATAGGTTTTTGTAATCTAAAAATATAAAAACAGCAAGGTAACAAGTGATAAAACGGAGCAAAAATGGTATTGCAATGCTTGAAAACAAGGCCTAGGGTTCATACTTTCACTAGTGCAATCTCTCAACAATGCTAACATAATTGGATCATATAACAATCCCTCAACGTGCGATAAAGAATCACTCCAAAGTTCCTATTTGCGGAGAACATAAGATAGAAATTGTTGTAGGGTACGAAACCACCTCAAAGTTATTCTTTCCGATCAATCTATTGAGCTATTCCTATAAGTGTCACGAACAGCCTAGAATTCGTACTAAAATAACACCATATGATACACATCAACGTCACCTAGATACTCCAATGTCACCACAAGTATCCGTGAGTTGATTATACGATATGCATCAAACAACTTCATATTCATAATATTCAATCCAACACAAAGAACTTCAAAGAGTGCCCCAAGATTTCTACCGGAGAAAGTAGGACGAAAACATGCATCAACCCCTATGCATAGATTACCCCAATGTCACCTCGGGAATCCGCGAGTTGAGTGCCAAAACATATATCAAGTGAATCAATATAATACCCCATTGTCACCACGGGTATTCATATGCAAGACATACATCAAGTGTTCTCAAATCTGAAATATACAATCCGACAATAACGAAACCTCGCGGTACATCAAGATCATGCCGAATCAAGAACACGAGAGAGAGAGAGAGAGAGAGATCAAACACATAGCTACTAGTACATACCCTCAGCCCCGAGGGTGAACTACTCCCTCCTCGTCAGGAGACCGCCGGGATGATGGAGATGGCCTTCGGTGATGATTCCCCCCCCCTCCGGCAGGGTGCCGGAAAAGGTCTCCAGATGGGATCTCCTTGGTACAGAGGCTTGCGGTGGCGTAAAAACTCATCTAGGTTAACTTTCGGGGGTTTCTGAATATATATGATTTTTCAGCGTTGGAATCACGCAAAGAGGTGCCACAGGGGGCCCACGAGGCACCAGGGCGCGCCTGGGGGGTGGCGCGCCCTGGTGGCTTGTGGGGCCCCTGTGGGTCTTCTGCTGCTCCCCCGAATCTTCCTGGGTCTGTTTCCTTCCAGAAAAAATGGTCAAAAAGTCTCGCTGCATTTGGACTTCATTTGATATGGATTTTCTAGAAAACCAAAAACAAGCAGAAAACAGCAACTGGCACTGGGCACTAGGTCAATATGTTAGTCCATAAAAATCATATAAAAGTGCACCAAAATCATACAAAACTATAATAAACATGGCATGAATACTTCATAAATTATAGATATGTTGGAGACGTATTAGCATCCCCAAGCTTAATTCCGGCTCGTCCTCGAGTAGGTAAATGATAAAAGAAATAATTTATGAAGTGTGAATGCTAGCATAGTGCATAAGTTTGATCAATGATAATTTCAATCACTTTTCCAAGCATCATAACAGCAACTTTTTCTCATAAAAGTCATCATGATAAAGTAGCAATTGAAAACAGAAATTTTGATGTGGAATTCTACCTATCATAATCATCATATAATCTTTTCTTTTGTTGCATGGACACTTGGACTTGAAGGATTCAAAGCAATAGTCTATAATTTGACATGAAGACATAAATACTCAAGCATACTAACAAGCAACCATGTCTTTCAAAATATCAACGCTAAAGAAATTTATCCCTAGCCCATTATGCTCAATCATTGATCCATTCATGAAACACACTCAATATTAGCTACACACAATGCACAAGTATGACAATAGTGCTCTCTAGTTGGTGCTTTGTAAGAGAAGATGGAGACTCAAAATAAAAATAAAAATTGCATAAAAGTAAATAGATAGGCCCTTCGTAGAGGGAAGTAGAAATTTGCAAATGTGCCAGAGCTCAAAGTTCAAATTAGAGAGATAAAATTATTTTGAGAGGCATGTTTTTCCTGTCAACGAAAACGACCGAGAATTCTCAATATCTTCCATGCTAGACACATCATAGGCGGTTCCCAAACAGAAAATAAAGTTTATTTCCTTTCCACCATTCTTTCACAATCCATGGCTAGCCGTATCCACGGGTGCCCTCCATACCAACACTTTCCAAGGAATTTTGTTATTATTATTTTTGATTCATTATGGGACTGGGCATCCCTATTACCAGCCACTCTCTCGTGCAATGACAAGTGAATAAACACTCATCATGAGAATAACACACCTAGCATGGAAAATATTGGGCACCCCCTGCCGCTTCATGAGCGGTACGGGCACACAAAACAAAAAATTATTTTGAAAAATTAGAGTTGGCACATGCAAATTTACTTGGAACGGCATGGAAATACCGCATATAGGTAGGTATGGTGGACTCATTTGGCACAACTTGGGTTTAAGGAGTTTGGATGCACAAGCAGTATTCCCGCTTAATACAAATGAAGGCTAGCAAATAGATTGAGAAGCAACCAACCAAAAAGCAAAAAACGGTCATAAACATGCATTGAACAAAACTAACACCGAATAATGCACCATAAGTAGGATATAATTTCTTTGCATAACTATTGACTTAATGTGCATGCATAGGGAATCACAAACCTTAACACCAATATTCTTACTAAATCATAATTACTCACTAACGTGACTCACATATTATCATCTCCATATCGCAAAACTATTGCAAGGGATCACACTTATCATATTCAGTGGTCTACATAAAAGTTTTTATTATATACTTCTTAAATATCCATCACATTAGGACCAAATTCATATCTTAAGCATATTACCAATACTATTGTCAACTCTCAAAATAATATAAGTGAAGCATGAGAGTGTATGACAAACTACTCCAAAAGATATAAGTGAAGATCAATGAGTAGTTAAACAATTAAGTAGCTATGTGAAGACTCTCTCCAAATAAAGATTTCAGATCTTGATAATTTTATTAAAACAGCAAACAAAATGAAAATAAAAGAACACTCCAAGAATAGCACATATCATGTGAAGAAGTAAAAAACTTAGGCTAACTAATAGGTGTTGATGAAGAAAGGTGGGATACCAACCGGGGCATCCCCAAGCTTAGTTGCTTGAGACTTCTTGGAATGTTATCTTGGGGTGCCTTGGGCATCCCCAAGCTTGAGCTCTCGTGTCTCCTTAATTCCTCTCATATCATGGCTTCTCCTAAATCTTTAAAAACTTCATCCACACAAAACTCAACAAGAACTCGTGAGATAAGTTAATATAAATCAACTCAAAACCTTAACATTCTCTACTGTAGCAAATCACAAAAATTATAATTAAACATTGCCTACTAAATGCCTCTTCATATTTAATACTCCTATCCACAAATAGAAACATTAAACATGCAAACATATGCAAACAATGCAACTATAACAGCAATCTGCCAAAACAGAACAGTCTGTAAAGGGTGAATAAGAATTCATACTTACCTAAATCCAAAAATTCTGAATAATTACCACATGATAGAGAACTCACGCATGCTTACTGTGTAAAAATTTCAGGCTTTTACATGTTCTGACTATTCACAAAAATTCAGGACATAACAGAAAACTTTCTGTTTTCAAACAGCAACACATAAACTTGCAAACTGAGCATGGTGAAGGCTATAATTTGCATTTTATTGAACTAAAAGATACAAAACATGATTATTTATAACAGAAAGTAAATCTCAACTAAAGAAAATGATGCTCCAAGCAAAACTCATATTATGTGACGAATAAAAATATAGCTCCAAGTAAGGTTACCGATAATGTTGAAGACGAAAGAGGGGATGCCTTCCGGGGCATCCCCGAGCTTAGTTGCTTGGGTGTTCCTTGAATATTACCTTGGAGTGCCTTGGGCATCCCCAATCTTAGTGTCTTGCCACTCCTTATTCTCCTCATATCGAAATCTCATCCAAAACTTGAAAACTTCAATCACACAAAACTTAACGGAACTTGTGAGATAGGTTAGTATGATAAAAATAAATCATCCACTTAGGTACTGTCAAGACAAGATTCATAATTGTTCTCACATCATGACTACTGTAGTCTATGATTTCCACAATTTATATCTCATAATATAAGCTATGGAAACACTAAAACAAGCAAACTATGCACCGAAAACAGAATCTGTCAAAAACAGAACAGCATGTAGTGAGCGATTTAAAAACCATACTTCTGTACATCCAAAAATCTGAAAAATTAGGACAACGTAAAAAATTTGTAACCCAATTCTCTGTAAAAATTTCAGAATATTCTCACGCTCCAGTACAGAATAGAAATTCTAGCACTGGACGCAAAAGTTTCTGTTTTTGCACAGAATCGAATCAACAAGTATCCACACTATCCCAAAGGCTTTACTTGGCACATTATTGAAAGAAAACATATAAAACATGATTAATACAGTAGCTTAATCATGTGGACACACAAAAACAGTAGGTACAAATATTAGGTTGTCTCCCAACAAGCGCTTATCTTTAATGCCTTTTAGCTAGGCATGATGATTTCAATGATGCTCGCATAAAAGTAAAGAATTGAAACACAAAGAGAGCATCATGAAGCATATTACTAGCACATTTAATCCTAGCCCACTTCCTATGCATAGGGATTTTTTGAGAAAACAATTTATGGGAGCAAGAATCAACTAGCATAGGAAGGCAAAAGAAGCATAACTTCAAAACTTTCAACACATAGAGAGGAAACTTGATATTATTGCAACACCTACAAGCATATGATCCTCTCTCATAATAATTTTCAGTAGCATCATGAAGAAATTCAACAATATATCCATCACACAAAGCATTCTTGTCATGATACATAAGCATAGAATTTTTATTACTCTCCACACTAGCAATTTCCTTCTCATTCGTAATAGTGGGAGCAAACTCAATAAAATAACTATCATGTGATACTTGATTTGAATAATCCAATTGAAAATTAAAATCATGATGACAAGTTTCATATTTATCATTATTCGTTATAGCATACATGTCATCACAATAATCATGATAGATAGGAGGCATGCAATCATCATAATAAATTTTCTCATCAAAATTTGGGTGACTAAAAATATCATCTTCATCAAACATAGCATCCCCAAGATTGTGGCTTTGCATATCATTAGCATCATGGATACTCATAGAATTCATACTAACAAAATTGCAATCATGCTCATCATTCAAAGATTTTATGCCCAACATTTTATTGAATTCTTCTTCTATCAATTGAGCACAATTTTCCGCTCCATCATTTTCAAGAAAGACATTATAAAGATGAATAATATGAGGCAACCTCAATTCCATATTTTTTGTAGTTTTCTTTTATAAACCAAACTAGTGATAAAACAAGAAACTAAAAGATTCGATTGCAAGATCTAAAGATATACCTTCAAGCACTCACCTCTCCGGCAACGGCACCAGAAAAGAGCTTGATGTCTACTACACAACTTATTCTTGTAGACTCGTGTTGGGCCTCCAAGCGCAGAGTTTTGTAAGACAGTAGCAATTTTCCCTCAAGTGGATGACCTAAGGTTTATCAATCCGTGGGAGGCATAGGATGAAGATGGTATCTCTCAAACAACCCTGCAACCAAATATAAGAACTCTCTTGTGTCCCCAACACACCCAATACAATGGCAAATTGTATAGGTGCACTAGTTCGGCAAAGAGATGGAGATACAAGTGTAGTATGGATAGTAGATATAGGTTTTTGTAATCTGAAAATATAAAAACAGCAAGGTAGCAAGTGATAAAACGGAGCAAAAACGGTATTGCAATGCTTGAAAACAAGGCCTAGGGTTCATACTTTCACTAGTGCAATCTCTCAACAATGCTAACATAATTGGATCATATAACAATCCCTCAACGTGCGATAAAGAATCACTCCAAAGTTCCTATTAGCAGATAACATAAGATAGAAATTGTTGTAGGGTACGAAACCACCTCAAAGTTATTCTTTCTGATCAATCTATTGAGCTATTCCTATAAGTGTCACGAACAGCCCTAGAGTTCGTACTAAAATAACACCATATGATACACATCAACCAACTCTAATGTCACCTAGATACTTCAATGTCACCACAAGTATCCGTGAGTTGATTATACGATATGCATCAAACAACTTCAGATTCATAATATTCAATCCAACACAACGAACTTCAAAGAGTGCCCCAAGATTTCTACAAGAGAAAGTAGGACGAAAACATGCATCAACCCCTATGCATAGATTACCCCAATGTCACCTCGGGAATCCGCGAGTTGAGTGCCAAAACATATATCAAGTGAATCAATATAATACCCCATTGTCACCACAGGTATTTATATGCAAGACATACATCAAGTGTTCTCAAATCCATAAAAGTATTCAATCCGATAATAGTGAAACCTCAAAGGTAAAAACTCAATTCATCACAACAAGATAGAGAGGGAGAAACACCATATGATCCAACTATATTAACAAAGCTCGCGGTACATCAAGATCGTGCCAAATCAAGAACACGAGAGAGAGAGAGATCAAACACATAGCTACTAGTACATACCCTCAGCCCCGAGGGTGAACTACTCCCTCCTCGTCATGGAGACCTCCGGGATGATGAAGATGGCCTCTGGTGATGATTCCCCCCCCCTCCGACAGGGTGCCGGAAAAGGGCTCCAGATGGGATCTCCTTGGTACAGAGGCTTGCGGCGGCGTAAAAACTCATCTAGGTTAACTTTCGGGGGTTTCTGAATATATATGATTTTTTAGCGTTGGAATCACGCAAAGCGGTGCCACAGGGGGCCCACGAGGCACCAGGGGGGGTGGCGTGCCCTGGTGGCTTGTGGGGCCCCTGTGGCTCTTCTGCTGCTCCCCCGAACTTCCTGGGTCTGTTTCCTTCCAGAAAAAATCATCAAAAAGTTTCGCTGCATTTGGACTTCATTTGATATGTATTTTCTGGAAAACCAAAAACAAGCAGAAAACAGCAACTAGCACTGGGCACTAGGTCAATATGTGATGTCTACTACACAAATTATTCTTGTAGACTCGTGTTGGGCCTCCAAGCGCAGATTTTTGTAGGACAGTAGCAATTTTCCCTCAAGTGGATGACCTAAGGTTTATCAATCCGTGGGAGGCGTAGGATGAAGATGGTATCTCTCAAACAACCCTGCAACCAAATACAAGAAATCTCTTGTGTCCCCAACACACCCAATACAATGGCAAATTGTATAGGTGCACTAGTTCGGCGAAGAGATGGAGATACAAGTGTAGTATGGATAGTAGATATAGGTTTTTGTAATCTGAAAATATAAAAACAGCAAGGTAGCAAGTGATAAAACGGAGCAAAAACTGTATTGCAATGCTTGACAACAAGGCCTAGGGTTCATACTTTCAGTAGTGTAATCTCTCAACAATGCTAACATAATTGGATCATATAACAATCCCTCAACGTGCGATAAAGAATCACTCCAAAGTTCCTATTAGCAGATAACATAAGATAGAAATTGTTGTAGGGTACGAAACCACCTCAAAGTTATTCTTTCTGATCAATCTATTGAGCTATTCCTATAAGTGTCACGAACAGCCCTAGAGTTCGTACTAAAATAACACCATATGATACACATCAACCAACTCTAATGTCACCTAGATACTCCAATGTCACCACAAGTATCTGTGAGTTGATTGTACGATATGCATCAAACAACTTCATAATCATAATATTCAATCCACACAAAGAACTTCAAGGAGCACCCCAAAGTTTATATCGGAGAAAAGATAATGAAAACGTGCATCAACCCCTATGCATAGATTACCCCAATGTCACCGCGGGAATCCGCGAGTTGAGTGCCAAAACATATATCAAGTGAATCAATATAATACCCCATTTTCACCACGGGTATTCATATGCAAGACATACATCAAGTGTTCTCAAATCTGAAATATTCAATCCGACAATAACGAAACCTCAAAGGGAAAAGATTCGATTCATCACAACAAGGGTAGAGAGGGAAGAAACACCATATGATCGAACTATATTAACAAAGCACGCGATACATCAAGATTGTGCCGAATCAAGAAAAGGAGAGAGAGAGAGAGATCAAACACATAGCTACTAGTACATACCCTCAGCCCCGAGGGTGAACTACTCCCTCCTCGTCATGGAGACCGCCGGGATGATGAAGATGGCCTCCGGTGATGATTCCCCCCTCCGGCAAGGTGCCGGAAAAGGGCTCCAGATGGGATCTCCTTGGTACAGAGGCTTGCGGCGGGGTAAAAACTCATCTAGGTTAACTTTCGGGGGGTTTACGAATATATATGATTTTTCAGCGTTGGAATCACTCAAAGAGGTGCCACAGGGGGCCCACGAGGCACCAGGGCGCGCCTGGGTGGGTGACGCGCCCTGGTGGCTTGTGGGGCCCCTGTGGGTCTTCTGCTGCTCCCCCGAAGCTTTCTGGGTTTGTTTTCTTCCAAAAAAATCATCAAAAAGTCTCGCTGCATTTGGACTTCATTTGATATGGATTTTCTGGAAAATAAAAAACAAGCAGAAAATAGCAACTGGCACTGGGCACTAGGTCAATATGTTAGTCCATAAAAATCATATAAAAGCCATATAAAAGTGCACCAAAATCATACAAAACTATAATAAACATGGCATGGATACTTCATAAATTATAGATACATTGGAGACGTATCAGCATCCCCAAGCTTAATTCCGGCTCGTCCTCGAGTAGGTAAATGATAAAAGAAATAATTTATGAAGTGTGAATGCTAGCATAGTGCATAAGTTTGATCAATGATAATTTCAATCACTTTTCGTAGCATCATAACAGCAACTTTTTCTCATAAAAGTCATCATGATAAAGTAGCAATTAAAAACAGAAATTTTGATGTGGAATGCTACCTATCATAATCATCATATAATCTTTTCTTTTGTTGCATGGACACTTGGACTTGAATGATTCAAAGCAATAGTCTATAATTTGACATGAAGACATAGATACTCAAGCATACTAACAAACAACCATGTCTTTTAAAATATCAATGCTAAAGAAAGTTATCCCTAGCCCATTATGCTAAATAATTGATCCATTCATGAAACACACTCAATATTAGCTACACACAATGCACAAGTATGACAATAGTGCTCTCTAGTTGGTGCTTTGTAAGAGAAGATGGAGACTCAATCATGAGCTCTGAAGAGAAATTATCTTACAGAATTTTTATGCTCGGCTTTCTCATGATGATCAAACCATGCTCGATTCTTCTTCGACTGGCTCCTTTATGAAGAAAACTATTGAATTTAGATGGAATCTTCTGGAAAGAATTAAACGCAATTATGAAGACTGGGAAATCGACAAAGGTAATGAGTCAGGTATAAATCTTGAGTTTGATTGTGTTAAATCTTTTATGGATACCGATCTTTTTCATAAGTTTAGCACTAAATATGGACTTGACTCTGAGATAGTATCTACCTTTTGTGAATCTTTTGCTGCTCATGTTGATCTCCCTAAGGAGAAATGGTTTAAATATCATCCACCTATTGAATTGAAAGAAGAACCTGCTAGTGTTAAAGAAGAAGCAATTGTTTACCATGTTGATCCAGTTGTGCCTACTGCTTACATTGAGAAACCTCCTTTCCCTGTTAGGATTAAGGAACATGCTAAAGCTTCAACTGTGGTTAATAAGAGTAATATTAGAGCACCATACCTTCTAAACAAATTAAAGTTGAACCTAGTGTTATAATGGTTAAAGATATTTTGGTTGACAACATCGATGGATGATAACCCACAAGTATAGGGGATCGCAACAGTTTTCGAGGGTAGAGTATTCAACCCAAATTTATTGATTCGACACAAGGGGAGCCAAAGAATATTTGCAAGTATTAGCAGTTGAGTTGTCAATTCAACCACACCTGGAGACTAAATATCTGCAGCAGAGTGATCAATAGCACAGTAGTATGATAGTTTGGTAGCAGTAGTAATAAGAGTAACGGTAACAGTAACGGTAGCAGCAATAGTAGTAGCAATTGTGACAGTAGTAGCAACAGTAGTAACTTAGCAAGAACAATATGTGAAAAGCTTGTAGGCATTGGATCGGTGATTATATTGGATAACATTCATCATGTAATAGTTATAACCTAGGGCGACACAGAACTAGCTCCAATTCATCAATGTAATGTAGGCATGTATTCCGTATATAGTCATACGTGCTTATGGAAAAGAACTTGCATGACATCTTTTGTCCTACCCTCCCGTGGCAGCGGGGTCCATAAGGAAACTAAGGGATATTAAGGCATCCTTTTAATAGAGAACCGGAACAAAGCGTTAACACTTAGTGAATACATGAACTCCTCAAACTATGGCAATCACCGGAAAGAATCCCAATTATTGTCACCTTGGGGTATGCGGATCATAACACATAGCAGGTGCGTATAACTTGCAAGATCGGATCAAGAACACAAATATATTCATGAAAACATAAAGGGTTCAGATCTGAAATCATGGCACTCGGGCCCTAGTGACAAGCATTAAGCATAGCAAAGTCATAGCAACATCAATCTCAGAACATAGTGGATACTAGGGATCAAGCCCTAACAAAACTAACTCGATTACATGATAAATCTCATCCAACTCATCACCGTCCAGCAAGACTACGAAGGAATTACTCACTCCTGGCGGTGAGCATCATGAAATTGGTGATGAAGGATGGTTGATGATGACGATGCCGGAAGATCCCCCTCTCCGGAGCCCCAAACGGACTCCAGATCTAGCCTCCCGATGAAGAACAGGAGGTGGCGGCGGCTCCGTATCATGAAACGCAATAAAACTTCCTCCCTTATTTTTTCCTCTGGAATTTTGAATTTATAGGCCAGAGATTAGGGTCAGCGGAGCCACGTGGGCCCCACAAGCCACCAGGGCGCGCCTGGGGGGGTGGCGCGCCCTAGTGCCTTGTGGGCACTGGGTGCCCCCCCCCCCCTCCAGTGGGTCTTGGTTCCAGTATTTTTTATTTATTCCATAAAAAATCTCCAAAAAGTTTCATCCAATTCCAAGAACTTTTATTTCTGCACAAAAAACAACACCATGGTAGTTCTGCTGAAAACAGCGTCAGTCCGGGTTAGTTTCATTCAAATCATGCAAATTAGGGGCCAAAACAAGAGCAAAAGTGTTTGGAAAAGTAGATACGTCGGAGACGTATCAACTCCCCCAAGCTTAACTCATTGCTTGTCGTCAAGCAATTCAGTTGACAAACTGAAAGTGATAAAGAAAAACTTTTACGAACTCTTTTGTTCTTGTATCTATATATATGCTTAAATAGTACCCAGGTTTTCAGCAAAGATTATGACTAACCATGCAAATCATAACTCTTAGAAATTATATTCACTCATATCAATGGCATAATCAACTAGCGAGCAATAATAAGATATCTCAAATGCCAACACTTTGTCAAAACAATCATGATATAATATGACAACATGGTATCTCGCCAGCCCTTTCTGAGACCGCAAAACATAAATGCAGAGCACCTCCAAAGTTCAAGTAGCGACTAAACATTGTAATTCATGGTAGAAGAGATCCAGTCATGATGCACACAACATTAACTATACACAATGCATGAGAATGACAATAGTGCTCTCAGGACTGGTGCTTATTTGAGAATGTGATGACTCAACAATAAAAGTAAATAGTTAGGCCCTTCGCAGAGGGAAGCATGGATTTGCAGAGGTGCCAGAGCTCGAAGCTTAAATCAGAGATAAGTGTAATTTTGGGAGGTTTGCCTTTCCTGTCAACGTCACGACCGAGGGTTTTCAATATCTTCCATGCTAAAGACATTAGCGGTGGTTCCCAAGCGGTAAAGTAAAGTTTACTCCCCCTCCACCAACAATCACAAGCCATGGCTAGCCGAATCCTCGGGTGCCCTCCATACCATCAACTTTCCGGGGGAGTTTGTTTCATTATTTTGCAGTTTTAATAATGGGACTGGGCATCCCGATTACCAGCCCCTCTCGTGCAAGGACAAGTGAATAAACACTCATCATGAGAATAACCCACTTAGCATGGAAGATACTGACCGCCCCCTGTCGCTCCATGAGCGGTACGGGCACACAAAACAGATGTTCATTTGAATATTTAGAGGTGGCACATGCAAATTTACTTAGAACGGCAAAGTAATACCGCATATAGGTAGATATAGTGGACTCATCTGGAATAACTTTGGTTTAAGGGTTTTGATGCACAAGCAGTATTCCCGCTTAGTACAGGCGAAGGCTAGCAAATAGGTTGAGAAGCGACCAGCTAGAGAGCGAAAATGGTCATAATCATGCATTATGAATAATCAACATTGAATACTAGCATGAGTAGGATATAAGCACCATGAACATAAATATCGTGGAGGCTATGTTGGTTTTGAATCAACTACATGCGTGAACATGTGCCAAGTCAAGCCACTCGAAACATTCAGAGGAGGATACCATATCATCATACTACATCATGAACATTTTAATGCATGTTGACACCCAAGATAAATCATTATCTACTCCTAGCTACTTAAGCATGGCATGAGCAACTATAATCTCTAATTGTCATCATAAACATGTTTAATCATAATATGCTGAATCATGGATACTGAGTTAAACATATTTACAAAAACAAAGAACAAGTTGAGTTCATACCCGCTTTTCCTTGCCACAGTCACTTCATCAAATCATCGTCATTATTGCCTTTCACTTGCACGACCGAATAATATGAAAATAATAATACTGCAAGTGTGCCATGGACTAAGCTGGAATCTGCAAGCATTTTATTCAAAGGAGAAGACAAGGTAATATGGGTTCTTTGTTAGATCAACAATAATCACTACAGGAATCAGCTGCTTTGCCGTCTGCCATAGCAGACGGCAAAGGCATACTTTGCGGACGGCAAAGCCTTTGCCGTCTGCCAGCAGACGGCCAACACTCCGGCTGAACGGCTGCCGGCAAAGGCCTCTTTGTCGTCTGCTGGAAGACGGCAAAGCACCTGGACGGCAGACAAAAGGTGCCAGCCCCGTTAGAGGGCTAACGGGGCTCTTTGCCGTCTGCCAGCAGACGGCAAAGAGCTGCAGCTGACGTCATGCGTCAGCTGGGCCAACGCAGGCTCTTTGCCATCTGCCCGCAGAAGGCAAAGAAGCAAAGGTCTTTGCCGTCTGCCAGCAGACGGCAAAGAGGCCAAATAGGCCAGCCCAGGTTGCACAGGCTGCTGCCACGTGCCCACTTTGCCGTCTGCTAACAGACGGCAAACCTCTTTGCCATCGCAGACGGCAAAGTGGCTATATAGCAACTGTTTTTTCTGTTTTTTCTTATATCAATTCATTTTCACAGAAATTCAAACACACACATATATATATTCAGAATCACATAATAAGGCAAAACATTATGTCTTATCCACCACATAATATGTCTCATCCACCACATAATAAACAACACATATGCAAATAATATGCAAGCCATATGGATATGATCATCCAACACATACCAAATCAAAACATATGCAAGTCTCATCCATACATATGCAAGTTTCATTCATCTATACATACATATGCAAGTGTCACATTGTTGATCCTACAAAATCAAAAGAAAATGGAAGGACAAGGACTCCATGAACGCAAGCTTCCGTGAAGTGAATCAAATCTGCAAAATGAGAAAGAAGAAAGTTAGAAGAAGAAGACTAGAAGAAGAAGAAGAAGAAGAAGACTAGAATTTTTCTCCTCTTCTTGTTCTTCTTCTTATTGCTTACTTGTGTCATTTTAGAGCTAACCTAGGTAAATAGGCCATTTTTTACCTAAATATGCTAAGTATATCATAAATGAACTAAAAAAAGCTAAGTATAGGTCATTTTTGTGCTAACATAAGTAATTATGCCATTTTTGAGCTAATTAAGCATATTAAGTCATTTTGGAGCTAAATAGGTCATTTCTTAAGCATATTATGTCATTTTTGAGCTAGCTAAGCATATTAAGTCATTTTGGAGGAATAAATGCTAAGTATAGGTCATTTTAGAGCTATCCTAGGTTAAATAGGTCATTTTAGAGCTATCCAAGGTTAAATAGGTCCATTTTTTAGCTAGCTAAGCATATAAATTCATTTTGGAGGAATAAATGCTAAGTATAGGTCATTTTAGAGCTATCATATGTTAAATAGGTCATTTTTGAGCTAATTAAGGTTATTATGTCATTTTTGAGCTAGCTAAGCATATAAATTCATTTTGGAGGAATAAATGCTAAGTATAGGTCATTTTAGAGCTATCCTAGGTTAAATAGGTCATTTTGGAGCTAATTAAGGTTATTATGTCATTTTTGAGCTACCTAAGCATATTAAGTCATTTTGGAGGAATAAATGCTAAGTATAGGTCATTTTAGAGCTATCTTAGGTTAAATAGGTCATTTTGGAGCTAATTAAGGTTGTTATGTAATTTTTGAGCTAGCTAAGCATATAAATTCATTTTGGAGGAATAAATGCTAAGTATAGGTCATTTTAGAGCTATCCTAGGTTAAAGAATGAATACCTGACATGAATAATATGTATATAATTTAAGTGTATCATCATCATGAACATAATAAAAAATTGAATACCTAACATGAACTAATTAATAATATATATTTACATAATAATAATTGAATACCTGGCATGAACTATAATATTAATCTTCATCGTCATCATTAATAAATGCATCATCATCGTCTATATATGCTTCGGGGTCAATAAATGCATCATCATCATCATCACTATCAGTAATGACGTGCTCATCATCATCATCAATAAATGCATCAACATGTGGAAGGCCTCCTGTACGTAATCGGTCAAGCATTGACAGGTCATCCGCAGCAGTAACCTCTTCTTGTTCCGGCTCTTCTTGTTCCGGCTCAGGCTCGGATTCACTGCCGCTGTCTACTTCAATGTTCTGGTGTGAAGTAGAGCGGTTCTTGAAACGTTTTTTGGAAAGACGTGTTTCTTGGAAGAATTCTCCTTCATATGTGTCTGGGTTAATGTGAGGTTCATAATCCTCTTCATTGGGGGGAGGTGGTCTAACACGTGGCGGCACTTCATAAACGACATCCCAACCATTCAGATTTGGATCAGTTTGGCAGGCCCACGGTAGATAGAAAACTTGGGTCGCCTGTTGAGCCGTAATATAGACATCGGGAACATCCAAATGGGTGCTTTGTTTGATTTCGACTAGCCCTAGATGTTCATGAGTCCTTCTAGTCTCCTTCGGCTGGAACCAATAACATTTGAAGACTACGACGTTCGGTGGGTTTGCACCATAGAATAGAAGTTCATAAATTGCTTCAACTCTTCCATAATACTCGGTACCTCCTTCGCCGATAGCAGAGACACAACAATTTGTAGACTTTCGGTCGGCCATAGATAGCTCTTTGCCATAGGTACGAAAGCGATACCCGTTGATGTCGTATTTGTCAAATGAACGGACCTTATAGTTAAAACCATTTGCGACTTGTCTCAATTCGGCGTCCATAGACTCTGAACTAGCCTACAAGTTTAATACGAAAGGATTGTTGCATTAGCCGGAAATTAGACGAAGAAATGAAATGGTCTAATGGAAATTACCGTTTGTTTGAACCAAGAGATGAAACCGGGATAGCCGCCTCCATGCATTGCCAGAAGCTCCTACTCTTCGACGGAATCCTTTTGGATCACCGCTCCATACGAGAATTCGGCGACGTATCGACTGTATCAAATATCCGGGAATAAGAGCAGTTCAAAGGAATTAGAGGTTGCGAAACAATGTACCGAGAACTTACTCGATGTACGGCCGCACTTCTGTTAGGTTGTTCAAGATATACAACGTAATGGTCCGCCATTCGTCGACATCCAACGGTAAGGAAGTATAAGCACCGGCTGGTGCGAGCTTCCCTTTGAATAGGCTGAGGTTGGATCCACCCTTTTTAGGGTCGCCAGCATTGTACCGAGGCTTCGGATTATGCAAATGACGATTTTTGGCTTCGTAGTGTGCTGTCACGAAGTTTGCCGCCGCCTCAGTAATGAATGCCTCGGCCATCGATGTTTCAATTCGACGTTTATTTTTACATTTTTCTCGAAGCGTCTTCTGCATCCTCTCAGTTGCGTAGCACCAACGATTCTGCTCGGGCCCCCCCAATCGTGCCTCGGTCGGGAGATGCAAAATCAAATGCTGCATTGGATTAAAGAAGCCCGGTGGAAAGATCTTCTCTAACTTGCAGATCAACTCCGGCGCCAACTCTTCCAGTTCTTCTAGCAAGCCAGGCGATAGTTCTTTCGCACAAAGAACACGGAAGAAATAGCTCAACTCTGCCAGTACTAGCCATTCATCCTCAAGGATAAAGCCACGCAACATCACCGGCATTACCCGCTCAAGCCATATGAGCCAATCATGACTCTTGAGACCAAATATTTTCAATTTTTCAAGGCTCGCTCCCCTCTTTAGATTCGCTGCATACCCATCGGGGAACATCAACTCATTTTTCACCCACAAGAGTATTTCCCTCATAACTGGCCTTCCAAGATTGAACCATGCCTTTGGCTTCGTCCAGTTCTTCTTTCCTTTCGGTTGTCGCATGTTTTGTAGTGGTCTATCACATAGAGCCTGCTGATCGACTCTAGCCTTAGGATTATCCTTTGTTTTCCCCTCTATGCCGAACAATGTACCAAAGAGGGCCTCGCCGACATTCTTTTCAGTGTGCATCACGTCGATGTTGTGTGTACAAAGGAGGTCTTTGAAGTAAGGCAGATCCCACAAGCATGTCTTGTGAGTCCAGGCGTGTTCCGAATTATACCCCTTGAAATACCCTGGACGCTCTGGATCCGGCTCGAGAGAGTTTAACTGATCCAGGGTCTGTTGGCCTGTCAACGCAGGTGGTGCAGAGTTTTTGACAACTCTACCTTTGATGAAGTTCTTCTTGTCTTTTCTGAACTTATGGCGAGGATCCAGGAACTGTCTATGCATGTCGAAGCAAGAAAACTTGCCACCCGTCTGCAGCCGACGAAACTCAAGAGCTGCCTTGCATGTGGGGCACCGGAACCTTCCATGCACACACCAGCCAACGAATAGCGCATACGCCGGCAAGTCATGCATCGAGTACATGTACCACACACGCATTAGGAAGTTTTTTTTGTAGCGGCGTCGTATGTCTTGATCCCATTATCCCAAGCTTCTTGCAGTTCATCCTTAAGCGGCTGCATGTACACATTCATACTCTTCCCCGGATAGTTGGGCCCCGGAATTATCAACGTCAGGAAAATGTTCTTTCTTTGCATAATCTGTCCGGGGGGAGATTGAGTGGAATGACAAATACAGGCCAACAACTGTATTGGGCTGCCATCATACCAAACACATTGAACCCATCCGTGCTTATGGCGATTCGAGGATGCCTTGGATCTGCCGCTTTAGCATGATGTATTGCATCGAAGCGCTTCCACGCAAAAGC
Organism: Elymus sibiricus; assembly: GCA_039707655.1. NCBI lineage: Eukaryota > Viridiplantae > Streptophyta > Magnoliopsida > Poales > Poaceae > Elymus > Elymus sibiricus. The sequence continues at coordinate 472,491,969 of CM077666.1, forward strand.
GTCCGATGTGTGTACCAACATCGGCTCCCCATCTGCATCTAGTTCGGTTCTTTTGCCCAATTTGTGCCATGTCATCTGTCTGGCCGTCTCTTCGACCATGAAAAGACGTTGAAGTCTTGGTATGATTGGCATATACCGAAGAACATTAACTGGGATTTTTGTCTGACTCTTCTCACCCATACCGTTGTCTACCTCAACATACCTGGAAGACTGGCAAACGGGACAATACTTCAAGTCTGCATACTCAAGCCTAAATAAGGCACATCCTTTCTCACAGGCATCTATCTTCTCATAGGGCATCTTAAGTACACGGAGGATTTTGTCCGACTAGTACAGGTTTGCAGGCATTACATGGCCTTTGGGTAGAAAACGTCCAAATAGTGTCATCATCGCGTCGTAGCATTCTCTGCCCAAGTTGAATTGAGCCTTCAGAGCCATTACTTGTGCGATGGCATCCAGCTAACAAAGCTCAGTGTGCTCGTGGAGAGGACGTTTTGAAGACTCCAACATATCATTGAAGGCTTTTGCAGATTCCTCCATATCATCGTCCGAATCCCGAGCATCATCAAAGTCTTCCACCATGTCTTCCATCCCGGTACCATGCTCGTCGGTGCGACGACAGCCCTCCTCAGCTCTGGCACGTTGGGCAGACTCACCATGAAATGTCCAGACCTTATAATTAGGCGTAAAACCCAACTTCTGCAGGTGTTTGATCATTTCAAACTCTGACTTCTTATGAAAGTTGTCGCACTCGACACAGGGGCACCAGGTTGTTTCCTGTCCATTTGCAAATGCGGCTCTCACAAACCCCTTGGTTTTTCTTATCCATTCATGGGTCATGTCTTTTTGACTAGTGTGACCGGTGTACATCCACGCACGATCACTCATCTTGCCTAGCTACTGGACACACAAGAAATATATACATAATTCAGCAAACCATATTCATCAGTTAATAGAGTTTGTCAGTTTTATTACGTCCATGCAGCCTAGACGCTAGTAGGTAAAGATAGGTCCTAATCCCACCCGAGTATGTGTAGATGGGTTTGTTTTCCCATGCTCGGCTCCGGATCTGACGCAAAATTTCGGCAACACCTCCCCGCTGTTCTCCTGATACACGTCTCGGCAATAAGCAGAGAGGATGTGTACCCGGAGAACAACAGGGAGGCACTGACGAAATTCTGCATCGGATCCGGAGTAGAGCATATGGGAAAATGAACCCAATCTACACATACTCGGGCTGTCCATGGATAACGTTGGACAATTCGAAAGAATCACGGTTATAAATATGCAAATGCATGCATATTTATAGATGTAACCCTTTCGAACGGGAGACGCATAGTGGTCGCGCATACTGATGATTGACACCTATAGCTAGCAAGTTTCATCGGCACGAAGACCGGAACAGAGCAAATGAAGGGGGGAGGAGGAGATGTCATTTGTGCTCACCCACGAACGCAGGGGCGGAGCTCGTCGTACGCACGGGGAGGTCGTCGAACACCAGACCCTCGCAGCAACGAAAGAACTGCACATTTAAATCCACCCGATCAACACAAATATATATGATGTTTTTCATAACAAAATAGGGAAATATATGACCCCGTCGGCCTTTGGAAGGCCGAAGAGCACCTTTTCGGTCAACAGGAGGCCGAAGAGGTGTCGACGTCGGGGGTGTCGTGGTGTCGGGCTGTCGTGGTGTCGGGGTGTCGGGGTGTCGGGTCGGGGTGTCGAGGTGTCGTGGTGTCGGGGTGTCGGGGTGTGTCGGATGTCGTGTCGGGGTGTCATGTCGGGGTCGGGGTGTCATGTCAGGGTCGGGGTGTCGGGGTGTCGTGTCGGGGTCGGGGTGTCGTGTCGGGGTCGGGGTCCGGGTGTCGGGGTCTTTTTTTCCTCTTTTTCCTTTTCTTCTTCTTCCTCTTCTTCCTTTTCTTCCTTTTTTCCTTCTTCTTCTTCTTCTTCTTCTTCTTCTTCTTCTTCTTCTTCTTCTTCTTCTTTTTTCTTCTCCTCCTCCTCTTCTTTTCTTCTTCCTTTCCTTTTTCCTCTTCTTCTTCTCCTCCTCTTCTTCTTCTTCTTCTTCTTCTTCTTCTTCTTCTTATTTTTTCTTCTCCTCCTCCTCTTCTTCTTTTTCTTTTTCTTCTTCTTCTTCTTCTTCTTCTTCTTCTTCTTCTTCTTCTTCTTCTTATTTTTTCTTCTTTTCCTTTTTCTTTTTCCTTTTTTTCCTTTTTCTTTTCTTCTTTTTCTTTCTTCTAGGTTTCTTTCTACCTAAATGTCTAAATATCTAAAAACCTAAACATCTAAGTATCTAAACTCCTAAATGTCTAAATATCTAAAACCTAAACAGAAAAAGGGGCAGGAGGGGGAGCTCACCAGAGGGGGGCAGGAGGGGGAGCTCACCAGAGGGGGGCAGAGGGGTTGGCCGGCGAGGGGGCGGCGACGGGGCTGGCCGGCGTCCGGGCCGCGACGGGGCGGCGAGGGGGCGGCCGGGCCGCGACTGGGCGGCGAGGGGCAGGCCTGGGCGCGGCCGCGCGGGCACGGGGCGGGGCAGTGGGGCGGGGCAGTGGGCGGCGTCGGCAGTCGCGGGTGCGGCGGCGGCGAGCGGCGGGCGGCGGGCCGGGGCGGGTCGGGGGGGGCGGCGGGTGCGGCGGCGGCGTGGGGTCGGGGTCGGGAGGGGAGAGGCAGAGAGAGTGGAGAGAGTGGAGGGGGGGCGGGCCGTTAGGGCCGTTAGTAGGTATTTTCTTTGCCGTCTGCTAGCAGATGGCAAAGATTCTTTGTCGTCCGCTAGCAGACGGCAAAGAGGTGGGGTGGGCCGTTGCAGTTAACTGGCCTCCACTGGGCCCCACCCCACCTCTTTGCCGTCTGCTAGCGGACGGCAAAGAAACTTTGTTGTCCGCTAGCAGACGGTAAAGAGCTGGCTGATGGCAAACAGTGTCTTTGCCATCAGCCAGATCTTTGCCGTCTGCTTTCCCAAAGCAGACGGCAAACAACCTCTTTGCCGTCTGCCAGCAGACGGCAAAGAGCTGGCAGATGGCAAAGTCCCTGATTCCAGTAGTGAATGCATATGAGAGCCACTCAACATTTTCATCGTGGTCTTCTCCTCACAATGACTCAACAAAAGAAAAGAATTTCAGAGAAACACAGTGAAATATTTTTGGAGTTTTTAGTTTTTCTGAAGAAAACAAAACAAACAAGAAAAACAAAAATGAGAAAAACTATTTACACAGGAAAGTTTCCAACAAGCAAAAGAAGAAACGGGAAATCTTTTTGGGTTTTCTTTTAATTCTACAACTAATTAAGCTAGAAAGAAAAACTGAAAAGAAATGAGAAATGTTTTTGGATTTTCTCAAAGTTTTTCAAACACACAAGAAGAAAGCAAGAAAATAAAACTAACATGGATCATACAATGAAAAAGTATGAACACCAACAACTGGAATGAAATGTGTGGGCATGAAATGTCGGTGAGAAATACGTACTCCCCCAAGCTTAGGCTTTTGCCTAGCTTGGTCTACGGCCATCCGTAGTAGCCATCCGGTCCCATGTGAAAGTGCTAAGGCGGCGGCACCCGAGCGTCCCAATCCTGGGCCTCCTCCTCTGCCGCTGCCAACGCGTTTCGGTAAGCAACGATGTCCGGTGGCATCATGATATATCCGTTCCTGGCATGAGAATCAAACAAAGCAGGTGCAGGCAACGTAATAATATCACGAGTATCCTCACTAAAAACCAAGTTATAACGAATGTGGTGAGGAGGCTCGGGAGCATCAAGAAAGTGGTGGTCCCTCATAGACTGGTGATCTAAATAAACTCTAGGCAACAAGTAATCATGAGGGCGAATATTAACATTAAAATGTCTCGCTAAGCGAGTAGCGTAAATACCACCATGAATTTTACCCTTAGTCCTATTAGTGTGCAGGCGGCGTGCAACGATAGCCCCCAAATTATAAGTGTTGTCATTATGAAGTGCGCGGCGTAAAATGGCAAAGTCAGGTGCACATAGCGCACCACCTTGCTCTCTAGCAGTCAAGCATTTCCCTATGAATAAAGCAAAGTAATGAACGGAGGGAAACTGCAAGCTAGTGGCTCAGGCTCTCGACACGCCTCGTGTCTCTCCCACAGTTAAAGTGTGGAGGAAGCCCTCAAACTCCTCCGGGTGAGGCTCTCTAATTTCCCCATCAAAGGGGATCAAACATATCTCACAAAACTCAGCCAAAGGTATCTGATGATGTTCAGCATATAAATCAAAGCGCACCTCAGGGGGTTCGAGCCTATTCAGAAAATGAAAGTTTTGCACAAAGGAATTCGTAAGGATGTGGTGCTAGTCACACTCATCTGCGAGGAAGTCGGTCAATCCGGCATTAGCAATAAATTGCGCAAACTCTTGGTAGAATCCGGCTTCATTCATGAAGGCATTGTGCGGCCATTCGCACGGCCGGACCTCCGTCCTATGCGGAATGTTGAGGTCATTGTCCGAGGAACTCCTCCGGAAGATATTCATTTTCCTAAGAACAAATTTCTGAAAAAATTTGGGCCACAAAATGATATCAGTAAAACTTCACAAGATTGGTAGCCACTACTCATATGGATGTCTAGAGGCTATATCAAGCATTCAAACTACTTAGAACTCAAAGAATTTAACATGCAAGCTCATTTCCAGAAGCACCAAGAGTAGCTAATTATGCAAAATATAATCCACTAAAACAAAAACTAATTGGAGCAATGGAGGAGTCACATACCAAGGAGCAATCTCCCAAAACAGTTTCGGAAACGAAGCTCCGAGCAAAGAGATCAAAAAATTCAAGTTTGGGAGCAAGAACATGAGAGAGAGAGAGAGAGAGCTACCAGGAATTTTTGCTAGAGGTAAGAGACGAAGTGAGCTGAGGGAATAAGTGAGGGGGTCCCTGTGGGGCCCACAAGCTACCAGGGCGAGCCAGGGGGGTGGCGCGCCCTGGTGCCTCGTGGGCACCTGGGGCACCCGCCTGGTATGATTTTAGTGCCAAAAATTCTTAAATATTATATAAAAATTCATGTCAAAATTTTATTGCATTCTGAGCACTTTCATTTCTGGACATTTTTTATTGCACGGATAATTCAGAAAACAGGGTAATCATGGCATTTTATTGCATTTAACTAAAAATAACAGAAAACAAAAGGTGGGTACAAAAAGTTGTGCTTACTAAATTCATCGACCACATGCCTCTCAAAAAGAATCCATTAATAAGATTGATCAAGTCTTATTAACAAACCATTTTCGAGTAACATGAAACCGAAGAACTTTCGTATAACACTAAGTTACCTCAACGGGGATATGCATCTCCCCAATAATAAGAGTTTCATATTATTTTTTAACAGTAGGAATAGGGATTTGAAAACTTCCAATAGTAATTGTCGGAGTCTTTTCAATAATATGAATTCCATTTACTTGAAATTGTTTCTTCGGAAAGTGCACCGTATGTTCATTACCATTGATATGAAAAGTGACCTTGCTTTTGTTGCAATCAATAACAACCCCTGTAGTATTCAAAAAGGGTCTACCAAGGGTAATTGACATGTTGTCATCCTCGGGCATATCAAGTATAACAAAGTTTGTTAGGATAGTAACATTTGCAACTACAACGGGTACATCCTCACAAACACCGATAGGTATGGCAGTTGATTTGTCAGCCATTTGCAATGATATTTCAGTGGGAGTGAGTTTATTCAAATCAAGTCTTTTATATAAAGAGAAAGGCATAACACTAACACCGGCTCCTAAATCACACAAAGCAGTTTAGACATAATTTCGTTTAATGGACCATGGTATAGTTGGTATTCCTGGATCTCCTAGTTTCTTAGGTACTCCATCCTTAAAAGAATAATTTGCAAGCATGGTGGAAATCTTAGCTTCAGGTATCTTTCTTTTATTTGTGACAATGTCTTTCATATATTTACCATAAGGGGCCATCTTTAAAATATCAGTCAAATGAGTACGCAAAAAGACTGGCCTAAGCATTTCAGCAAAGCGTTCAAATTCTTCCTCATCTTTTTTCTTAGATGGTTTAGGAGGAAAGGGCATGGGTTTTTGAACCCATGGTTCTCTTTCTTTACCATGTTTTTGAGCAACGAAGTCTCTTTTATCATAACGTTTATTTTTAGGAGGTGGGTTATCAAGATCAACAGCAGGTTCTATTTCAACATCATTATCAAGTTCTTTATCATTATCTGGTTGGGTATCCACATGAGCATCATCATTATTAGTATCATCGGGTGAATGTTCATTACCAGATTGTGTTTCAGCATCAGAAATAGAAACATCATTACTATCCTCCAAGGGTTTTTCTACCTCAGGTTCACTAGAAGTATGGAAAGTCCTATCATTTTTCTTTTTCTTTTTCTTTTTAGATGGACTAGGTGCATCAACATTAATTCTTTGAGAGTCTTGTTCAATTCTTTTAGGGTGTCCTTCAGGATAAAGTGGCTCCTGAGTCATTCTACCTCCTCTAGTCATTACTCTAACAACATGATCATTCATATTGTTATTCATTTCATTGAGCAATTCACTCTGAGATTTAGCAACTTGTTCTAATTGGGTTTGAACCATAGATGCATGTTTACTTACACCCTTAACATCATTAGCAATTCTAAATAGCAAGTCACTCAAGCGATCAATCATGTAGGCATTTTGTTTCAATTGTTTCATAACATTTGCATTGAAGTGATCTTGCTTAATAATATAATTGTCAAATTCATACAAGCATTGACAAGGAGGTTTGTTATAAGGAATGTCACTTTCATCAAACTTTATAAGAGAAATTACCTCAATTACCCGTGGTGGTGTGTCAAGACCATGTATTTTTCAATAGGTGGTAAATTCTTAACATCTTCAGCTTTAATACCTTTTTCCTTCATACACTTCTTTGCTTCTTGCATATCTTCAGGTCTGAGATATAAAATACCCCTCTTCTTCGGAGTGGGTTTAGGCGGTGGTTCAGGAAGTGTCCAATCATTATCATTCTTCAATATATTAGTCAATAATTCCTCAGCTTGTTCAATAGTTCGTTCCCTGAAAACACAACCAGCACAACTATCTAGGTAGTCCCTAGAAGCATCGGTTAGTCCATTATAAAAGATATCAAGTATTTCATTTTTCTTAAGCGGATGATCAGGCAAAGCATTAAGTAATTGGAGAAGCCTCCCCCAAGCTTGAGGGAGATTCTCTTCTTTAATTTGCACAAAGTTAAATATTTCCTGTAAGGCAACTTGTTTCTTATGGGCAGGAAAATATTTTTCAGAGAAGTGATAAATCATATCCTGGGGACTACGCACACAACCAGGAGCAAGAGTATTATCCCATTCCTTAGCATCACCCTTTAATGAGAAAGGAAATAACTTAAGAATATAATAATAGCGAATTTTTTCCTCATGAGCAAATAGGGTGGCTATATCATTCAATTTAGTAAGATGTGCCACAACAGTTTCAGTTTCATAACCGTGGAAAGGATCAGATTCAACCAAAGTAATTAACTCAGGATCGATAGAGAATTCATAGTCCTTATCGGTAACAAATATGGGAGAGGTAGCAAACTTAGGATCATATTTCATTCTCTCCCTCATAGATTTTTCTTTCATTTCAGCAAGCAATTTTATAACTTCATATCTATCATTACAAGCAAGGATGGCTCTAGCTGTCTCCCTATCAAAGCAATGTTCATCAGGTGTTTCAACTCTAGTAGTTGAGCTAGGCATAATAGGTGAATCATAATTCTCAAGAGCTTCAACATTTTCAATTTCTTTAGCTTTAGCAAGTTGTTCATTAAGAAACTCACCAAGTGGCACAGCATTATCAAGCATAGTACTAGCATCATCATAAGTATCATTCATAGCAGAAGTGGTATCATCAATAACTTGCGACATATCAGAATTAATAGCATGTGGTGGTGTTGCAAGTTTACTCAAAACAGAAGGTGAATCAAGTGCAGAGCTAGATGGCAGTTCCTTACCTCCCCTCGTCTTAGAGGGAACGATTTTGGTCTTAGAGTCTTTCAGATTCTTCATAGTGATCAACAGATATAAATCCCAAGTGACTCAGCAAATAAAGCTATGCTCCCCGACAACGGCGCCAGAAAAAGGTCTTGATAACCCACAAGTATAGGGGATCGCAACAGTTTTCGAGGGTGGAGTATTCAACCCAAATTTATTGATTCGACACAAGGGGAGCCAAAGAATATTTGCAAGTATTAGCAGTTGAGTTGTCAATTCAACCACACCTGGAGACTAAATATCTGCAGCAGAGTGATCAATAGCACAGTAGTATGATAGTTTGGTAGCAGTAGCAATAAGAGTAACGGTAACAGTAACGGTAGCAGCAATAGTAGTAGCAATTGTGACAGCAGTAGCAACAGTAGTAACTTAGCAAGAACAATATGTGAAAAGCTCGTAGGCATTGGATCGGTGATTATGTTGGATAACATTCATCATGTAACAGTTATAACCTAGGGCGACACAGAACTAGCTCCAATTCATCAATGTAATGTAGGCATGTATTCCGTATATAGTCATACGTGCTTATGGAAAAGAACTTGCATGACATATTTTGTCCTACCCTCCCGTGGCAGCGGGGTCCATAAGGAAACTAAGGGATATTAAGGCCTCCTTTTAATAGAGAACCGGAACAAAGCATTAACACATAGTGAATACATGAACTCCTCAAACTATGGCAATCACCAGAAAGAATCCCAATTATTGTCACCTTGGGGTATGTGGATCATAACACATAGCAGGTGCATATAACTTGCAAGATCGGATCAAGAACACAAATATATTCATGAAAACATAAAGGGTTCAGATCTGAAATCATGGCACTCGGGCCCTAGTGACAAGCATTAAGCATAGCAAAGTCATAGCAACATCAATCTCAGAACATAGTGGATACTAGGGATCAAGCCCTAACAAAACTAACTCGATTACATGATAAATCTCATCCAACTCATCATCGTCCAGCAAGCCTATGAAGGAATTACTCACTCCCGGCGATGAGCATCATGAAATTGGTGATGAAGGATGGTTGATGATGACGATGCCGGAAGATCCCCCTCTCTGGAGCCCCAAACGGACTCCAGATCTGGCCTCCCGATGAAGAACAGGAGGTGGCGGCGGCTCCATATCATGAAACGCAATAAAACTTCCTCCCTTATTTTTTCTCTGGAATTGTGAATTTATAGGCCAGAGATTAGGGTCAGCGGAGCCACGTGGGCCCCACAAACCACCAGGGCGTGCCTAGGGGGGTGGCGCGCCCTGGTGCCTCGTGGGCACTGGGTGGCCCCCCTCCAGTGGGTCTTGGTTCTAGTATTTTTTATTTATTCCATAAAAAATCTCCAAAAAGTTTCATCCAATTCCAAGAATTTTTATTTCTGCACAAAAAACAACACCATGGTAGTTTTGCTGAAAACAACTTCAGTCCGGGTTAGTTTCATTCAAATCATGCAAATTAGGGGCCAAAACAAGAGCAAAAGTGTTTGGAAAAGTAGATACGTCGAAGACGTATCAATGGACATGTCATATATTTCTATGATGAAGCAACTAGAATTGCTAAGCCAGACCCCAAAGATAAAAACAAACCTGTAGTTGGCATGCCTGTTATTTCTGTTAAAATTGGAGATCACTGTTATCATGGTTAATGTGATATTGGTGCTAGTGTGAGTGCTATTCCATTTACTCTCTATCAAGAAGTCATGAATGATACTGCACCTGTTGAGATTGGAGATATTGATGTTACTATTAAGCTCGCAAATAGAGATGCTATTTCACCACTTGGGATTGTTAGAGATGTGGAAGTCTTGTGTGGTAAGATCAAATACCCTACTGATTTTCTTGTTCTTGGATCACCACAAGATGATTGTTGTCCCATTATATTTGGTAGACCTTTCTTGAATACTGTTAATGCTAAGATTGATTGCGCTAAAGAAACTGTCAGTGTTAATTTTGGTGATATATCTCATGAGTTTAATTTCTCAAAGTTTCGTAGACAACCTCATGATAAAGAATTGCCTAGTAAAGATGAAATTGTTGGTCTTGCTTTTATTGCCGTACCCCCTACTGATCCGTTAGAATAATATTTGCTAGACCATGAAAATGATATGCACATGAATGAAAGAAATGAGATAGATAAGATGTTCTTTGATCAACCACCTATCCTTAAACACAATTTGCCTGTTGAAACTCTTGGAGGTCCTCCTCCACCTAAGGGTGACCCTGTATTTGAATTGAAACAATTGCCTGATACATTGAAATATGCTTATCTTGATGAAAAGAAGATATATCCTGTTATTATTAGTGCTAACCTTTCAGAGCATGAAGAAAAGAGATTACTAAAAACTCTGAGGAAGCGTCGTGCTACTATTAGATATACTCTTGATGATCTTAAGGGCATTAGTCCCACTCTATGTCAGCACAAAATTAATATGGAGCCTGACGCTAAACCAGTTGTCGACCATCAACGACAATTAAATCCTATGATGAAGGAGGTGGTAAGAACTGAAATATTAAAGCTTCTGGAAGCAGGTATAATCTATCCCATAGCTGATAGTAGATGGGTAAGTCCCGTTCATTATGTCCATAAGAAAGGAGGCATTACTGTTGTTCCTAACGATAAAAATGAACTCATTCCACAAAGAATTGTAACTGGTTATAGGATGGTAATTGATTTTAGAAAATTAAACAAAGCTACTAGAAAAGATCATTACCCCTTACCTTTTATTGATCAAATGTTAGAAAGATTGTTCAAGCATACACACTTTTGCTTTCTTGATGGATATTCTGGTTTCTCTCAAATACCTGTATCACAAGCCGATCAAGAGAAAACCACCTTTACTTGTCCTTTTGGAACTTATGCTTATAGACATATGCCTTTTGGTTTATGCAATGCACCTGCTACCTTTCAAAGATGTATGACTGCTATATTCTCTGACTTTTCTGAAAAGATTGTTGAGGTTTTCATGGATGATTTTTCCGTTTACGGAACTTCTTTTGATGATTGCTTAAGCAACCTTGATCGAGTTTTGCAGAGATGTGAACAAACTAACCTTGTCTTGAATTGGGAGAAGTGCCACTTTATGGTGAATGAAGGTATTGTCTTGCGGCATAAAATTTCGGAATGAGGTATTGAAGTAGATAAGGCTAAAGTTGATGCAATTGAGAAAATGCCATGTCCCAAAGATATTAAAGGTATAAAAAGTTTCCTTGGTCATGCTGGTTTCTATAGAAGGTTTGTTAAAGACTTCTCTAAAATTTCTAGGCCTCTTACTAATCTCTTGCAAAAAGATGTTCCATTTGTTTTTGATGATGATTGTGTAGAAGCCGTTGAAACACCTAAGAAAGCCTTAACCTCTGCACCTATTGTTCAACCCCCTGATTGGAACTTGCCTTTTGAAATTATGTGTAATGCTAGTGATTATGCTGTTGGTGCTGTTTTAGGACAACAAGTTGATAAGAAATTAAATGTTATCCATTATGCTAGTAAAACTCTAAACAATGCTCAAAGAAATTATGCTACTACTGAGAAAGAATTTCTAGTAGTTGTGTTTGCATGTGATAAATTCAGACCCTACATAATTGATTCCAAAGTTACTGTTCACACTGATCATGCTGCTATTAAATATCTTATGGAAAAGAAAGATGCTAAGCCTAGACTTATTAGATGGGTTCTTCTGCTACAAGAATTTGACTTGCATATTACTGATAGGAAGGGAGCTGAAAATCCCGTAGCAGATAATTTGTCTAGAATAGAAAATGTTCTTGATGACCCACTTCCTATTAATGATGATTTCCCTGATGAGCAATTAGCTGTCATAAATGCTTCTCGTAATACACCTTGGTATGCAGACTATGCTAATTACATTGTTGCTAAATTTATACCACCTAGTTTCACATACCAACAAAAAAAAGTTCTTCTTTGATTTAAGACATTACTTCTGGGATGACCCACATCTTTATAAATAAGGAGTAGATGGTGTTATTAGATGTTGTATACCTGAGCATGAGCAGGAACAAATCCTACAGAAGTGTCATTTCGAGGCTTACGGAGGACACCATGCGGGAGACAGAACTGCACATAAGGTACTACAATCTGGTTTTTATTGGCCTACTCTTTTCAAGGATGCTCGTAAGTTTGTCTTATCTTGTGATGAATGTCAAAGAATTGGTAATATTGGTAGACGGCAGGAAATGCCTATGAATTATTCACTTGTTATTGAACCATTTGAAGTTTGGGGTTTTGATTATATGGGACCTTTTCCTTCCTCTAATGGGAATACACATATTTTAGTTGCTATTGATTACGTTACTAAGTGGGTAGAAGCTATTCCAACTAGTAGTGCTGATCATAACACTTCTATTAAAATGCTCAAAGAAGTTATTTTCCCGAGGTTCGGAGTCCCTAGATATTTAATGACCGATGGTGGTTCACATTTTATTCATGGTGCATTCCGTAAATTGCTTGCTAAATATGATGTCAACCATAGAATTGCATCTCCCTATCATCCTCAATCTAGTGGTCAAGTTGAATTGAGCAATAGAGAAATAAAGTTAATTTTGCAAAAGACCGTCAATAGATCTAGAAAGAATTGGTCCAAGAAACTTGACGATGCATTATGGGCTTATAGAACTACTTATAAAAATCTTATGGGTATGTCTCCCTATAAAATGGTTTATGGAAAAGCATGTCATTTACCTCTTGAGTTAGAACATAAAGCATATTGGGCAATTAAAGAACTCAATTATGATTTTAAACTTGCCGGTGAAAAGAGGTTATTTGATATTAGCTCGCTAGATGAATGGAGAACCCAAGCTTATGAAAATGCCAAATTGTTTAAAGAAAAAGTTAAAAGATGGCATGATAAAAGAATTCAAAAACGGGAATTCAAAGTGGGTGAGTATGTTCTATTGTACAATTCTTGTTTTAGATTTTTTGCAGGAAAACTTCTCTCTAAATGGGAAGGACCGTATATCATCGAGGAAGTTTATCGCTCTGGAGCCATTAAGATCAATAACACCGAAGGCACTATTCCGAAGGTGGTCAATGGGCAAAGAATTAAGCATTACATCTCAGGTACACCTATTAATGTTGAAACTAACATTATTCAAACTATGACACCGTAGGAATACATAAGAGAGACCTTCCAGAACACTCCAGAACCCTGAAAAGGAAGAGGTACGTGATACGGTAAGTAATCTGACTCCAAAAATTCCATAAAAATATTTTCTGTCAGTTTTGGAATATTAGAAAAAATACAAAAATAAGAAACAGCCGAGGGGACCCACGAGGTGCACACGAGGCACCAGGGCGCGCCACCCCCCTAGGCGCGCCCTGGTGGCTTGTGGGCCCCTCGTGAGCCTTCCCGACTCCGTTTTCTTCTGGAATACTTGTTTTGCAAGATAAAAAATTCTTTATATATACTCCCGGACGTTTTGATCACCTTATCACAGGAATATCCCCTGTTCTTGTTTCATGCTATTTATCTGACAGATCTAGATCGCCATGGCTCCTCCAAAGCTCCGCACCAAGCACCGGATTGTTCAACCTTTGCCGGGCAAACGCCCATACAGCGAGGTTTACTATGAGTGGTTGTCAGGAGAAGAGGACATTGGAGTGGAGGATAAAGCTGGAGAGATCGCTGGAAGCCAGGCACAAGAAGGAGATCAAGCCAAGCCTATGGAGGAAACCACGGACAAGGAGGATATTCTTCAGCCTCTCTATGATTATCTCTCTCCATCTGAAATTGATAGTTTAAGGGTTTTTGAAACAATTTGTGCTCAAAATACATCTCTCACTCGTGAAGTTATTTTGTTGGAAGCACAAAACATCGCCCTTTGGAGTATCAACCGTAAGCTGGAATATCTGCTAAAGCTTAAGGACAAGCCCACCACTTCATCACCACCATCATCACTGAATAAAGAAACTTGAGTACATGGGTATGGGCACTCCCCTTGGCTTGTGCCAAGCTTGGGGGAGGCGCCCCGGTATCGTATCACCATCACTTTTATTATCTTTACCTATTTTTAGTTCGATCCTTAGTTATTTTGTGATTTAGTTGAATAAAAGTTTAGTATGATTTATTTCTGAGTGCTAGTTTTGTGATCTATCTATCTATGTAATTGAGCTGAGAGCTATATAATAAAGAGTAGTTTGAGTTTTTGCTTCTTTACTTTTATGTTTCAATCCTAGCAATGAAAATAATGAAAAAGATCATATGCTAATCTTATGGAAAGTAATGACATTACATAAAGAAAAATATAAGTGGTAAAATTTATTGAAAGTTAACAAATATAGCATTGGTCAATGATGCAATTCATGAAAAAAAATAATAAGGGAAGAGAAGATTCACATGCAAATACACTATCTTGGACATCTTTTATGATTGTGAGCCCCCATTGAGTATTTTATGTCAAACTGTTGACGTTGGACAAGGAAGACAACGTAATGAATTATGTTTGCTTATATTCACATAGAAGTTATATTGTCATAGATCCTCCAACATGTGGTGCTTGCCCAATATCTTTGCTAGCCAAAAATCCGCACCAAGTAGAGATACTACTTGTGCATCCGAAACCCTTAAACCCAGTTTCATGTCATGAGAGTCCACTATATCTACCTATGGATTGAATAAGATCCTTCAAGTAAGTTGTCATCGGTGCATAAAGCAATAAAAATTGCTCCTAAATATGTATGAACTTTTATTGTAAGGGAAAATAAGCTTTCTACGAACTTGTGATGGTAAAGAAATAAAAGCGACAGACTGCATAATAAAGGTTGCTATCAAAAGGGGCAATATAAAGTGACGTTTCTTTGCATTAAGAGCTTGCACATCCAAAAACAAAAAGCGCATGACAACCTCTACTTCCCTCTGCTAAGGGCCTATCTTTTACTTTTATGTATTTACTTTTCATGCAAGAGTCAATAGTGTTCTCCTCTATTCTTTTTTATTTTCTCTTTTGCAAGCATCGTGTGGTGGGGAATGATCTAGGTATATATATCCAGTTGGATATGAGTAATCATGAGTTATTATTGTTGACATTACCCTTGAGGTGAATAGGTTGGGAGGCGAAATTATAAGCCCCTATCTTTCTATGTGTCTGGCTGAAACTTTTTGCTCCATATATATGTTGTGAGTGTTAGCAATCATAGAAGACTAAATGATGGTTGAGTATGTGGACTTGCTAAAAAGCTCCTACATGAGACCCTTCCCAAAAATATGATGAATTGCAATTTGCATTGTTGACTGAGAACATAGTTTGCTAGTTTTCAAGAAAGTTTATGCCTTATACTTCGTTGTTGTGATGAATTGTTATTTGCTCATGAGAAGTTATATGATAATGAATATTGTTGTTATAATAATGATCATGATGCTACTATGTACGCATTTTGTTTTTATCGACACCTCTCTCTCTCTCTAAACATGTGGACATGATTATCGATATCGGCTTTCGCTTGAGGACAAGCGAAGTCTAAGCTTGGGGGAGTTGATACGTCCATTTTGCATCATGATTTCCTACTGTTATTTATAGTGTCTTTAATCAATATAACACTTTGTGGAGCAATTCTAATGCCTTTTCTCTCTTAATATGCAAGATTTACATAAGGGGGGAGATTGCCGGCAGCTGGAATTCTGGACTTGAAAAAGTTATGTCAGAGATACCTATTCTGCACATCTCCAAATGAGTTGAAATTTCACAGAGAATTATTTTGGAATAAATAAAAAATACTGGAGAAAAGAAGTACCAGAGGGGGTCACCTAGGTGCCGACGAGGCACCAAGGCGCGCCACCCCCCCCCCCCCTTGGCGCGCCCTGGTGGCTTGTGGGGCCCCTGGCCAGCCTCCGGTGCCCATTTTTTGGTATATAAGCCCATTTACCCTAGAAAAAATAGAGAGAAGACTTTTGGGACGGTGCGCCGCCGTCTCGAGGCGGAACTTGGGCAGGAGCAATTTTGCTCTCCGGCGGAGCGATTCCGCCGAGGATACTTCCCTCCGGGAGGGGGAAATCGAAGCCATCGACATCACCAACGATCCTCTCATCGTGGGAGGACCAATCTTCATCAACATCTTCACCAGCACCATCTCATCTCAAACCCTAGTTCATCTCTTGTATTCAATCTTTGTCTCAAAACCTCAGATTGGTACCTGTGGGTTGCTAGTAGTGTTGATTGCATCTTGTAGTTGATGCTAGTTGGTTTATTTAGTGGAAGATTATATGTTCAGATCCTTAATGCTATTCAATACCCCTCTAATCTTGGAGATGAATATGATTTGTGAGTAGTTACTTTTGTTCTTGAGGACATGGGAGAAGTCTTGTCATAAGTAATCATGTGAATTTGGTATTCGTTCGATATTTTGATGATATGTATGTTGTTGATTCTCTTAGTGGTGTCATGTGAACGTCGACTACATGGCACTTCACCATCTTTGGGCCTAAGGGAATGCATTGTGGAGTAGTAATTAGATGATGGGTTGCTAGAGTGACAGAAGCTTAAACCCTAGTTTATGCGCTATTCCGTAAGGGGCTGATTTGGATCCATATGTTTAATACTATGGTTAGATTTATCTTAATTTTTCTTTCATAGTTGCGGATGCTTGCGAGAGGGGTTAATCATAAGTGGGAGGCTTGTTCAAGTAAGAACAGCACCCAAGCACTGGTCCACCCACATATCAAATTATCAAAGTAGCGAACGCGAATCAAACAAACATGATGAAAGTGACTAGACGAAATTCCCGTGTGTCCTCAAGAACGCTTAGCTTATTATAAGAGACTGTTCCGGTCTGTCCTTTGCTACAAAAAGGATTGGGCTACCTTGCTGCACCTTAGTTACTATTGCTACTTGTCACTTGTTACAAATTACCTTGCTATCAAACTACTCGTTACCGATAATTTCAGTGCTTGTAAAAAACACCTTGCTGAAAACCGCTTGTCATTTCCTTCTGCTCCTCGTTGGGTTCGACACTCTTACTTATCGAAAGGACTACGATTGATCCCCTATACTTGTGGGTCATCATGAAGCAGTACAATAGAGATAAGTATTTCCCTCAGTTAAGAACCAAGGTTATCAATCCAGTAGGAGAACCACACAGAGCCTCGTTAGCAGCACGTACACACACAAAAGCAAATACTTGCACCCAACGCAAAACAAGGGGTTGTCAATCCCTTGGCGGTTAATTGCAAGGATCAAATCTCGTAGTGATAGATAGATAAAATAAAACACAAAATAAAATAACGGTAAATAAATTGCAGCAAGGTATTTTTGGGTTTTATATATGATGAAAGATAGACCCGGGGGCCATAGTTTTCACTAGAGGCTTCTCTCTTGAAGGTAGCATACAGTGGGTAAACAAATTACTGTTGGGCAATTGATAGAAAAGCGCATAGTTATGACGATATTCAAGGCAATGATCATGTATATAGGCATCACGTCCGAGACAAGTAGACCGACTCCTGCCTGCATCTACTACTATTACTCCACCCATCGACCGCTATCCAGCATGCATCTAGGGTATTAAGTTCACGAAAAACAGAGTAACGCCTTAAGCAAGCTGACATGATGTAGACAAAGTAAATCCAATCAATATGAATAAACCCCATCATTTTACCCTTAATGGCAACGATACAAATACGTGTCATGTCCCTTTCTGTCACTGGGATTGAGCAACGCAAGACCAAACCCATCACAAAGCACCTCTCCCATTGCAAGATAAATCAATCTAGTTGGCCAAACCAAACCGATAGATCAGAGACAAATACAAAGCTATAACAATCATGCATAAAAGAGTTTAGAGAAAACTCAAATAATATGCATGGATAATCTGATCATAAACTCACAATTCATCGAATCCCAACAAACACACCGCAAAAGAAGATTACATCGAATAGATCTCCAAGAAGATCGAGGAGAACATTGTATTGAAGATCAAAGAGAGAGAAGAAGCCATCTAGCTACTAGCTATGGACCCGTAGATCTGAGGTAAACTACTCACTCATCATCGGAAGGGCAGCAAGGTTGATGTAGAGGCCCTCCGTGATCGATTCCCCCTCCGGCAGAGTACCGGAGAAGGCCTCCAGATGGGATCTCGAAGGAACAGAGGCTTGCGGCGGTGAAAAAAGTGTTTCGGGTTGCTCTCTGTTGGTTTCCCGATTTTAGAGAATTTATAGAGCTGGAATTAGGTCAAACGGAGGAACGAGTGGCCCACAAGCTACATGGGCGCCACCCCTCAGGGCGCGCCCATGTGGCTTGTGGCCTACTCCTTCGTCTTCTGTCCCTCTCCCGAAGCTTCTAGGGTCTCTTATGTCCAGAAAAAATCGTCAAAAAGTTTCGTGGCATTTGGACTTCGTTTGGTACTGATTTCCTGGAAAACCAAAAACAAGCAAAAAACAGCAACTGGCACTTGGCACTAGGTTAATAGGTTAGTCCCAAAAAATGATATAATATTGCATATAATTGCATAATAAAACATCCAAGATTGATAATATAATAGCATGGAACAATCAAAAATTATAGATACGTTGGAGACATATCAGAGACGAAAGTAGAGGTGAGGATTAGAGTTCGAGCGGAGTAGAGAGGAAGAGGAGGGGGGATGAACTCACCGGTGCAGAGGAGGCTCGGCCGGACGCACCGCATGAACCTCATGGCCATCGGGCGTGGGAGGACCGTCCATGAGGTGCAGCCACACGTGGGGGCGGAGAAGGCGACGGAGATGAATCGCCCGAGGCCGCCAGAGCCTCACCGGCGACGAAGGGGACGTTGCGCCCGAAACCCTAGCCACGGCTGAGGGTCGAAAGCGAGCGCAGGAGGCCTCTAGTGACGGATCTGGACGGATGTGAGGCCATTGGTGTGCCACCTACCGTTGGGACTCGCCGGAATTGGCCGGCGTGGGTGGTGGTGGCGGCGAGGAGTCGCACAGGGGGGGGGGGAGGGAGAGCTCGCGAGAGGAGGTTTACGTGTGAGAGATGAAAAAGAGTAGGGATCGATTGGGTCGACGCGTTTTTAACTTTTCTGCTCCGACGCACGTGATTGGCCAACGCAAAGATCTCTCCTGATTGGCCGCCCCGAACAGTCCGGCTGTGATGACGTGTCTATCGCCAGGGAGCGCCATAATCCCGATGCTTAGGGCATCTCCAACGGCAACCTGCAAATTTCCTCCCGCATCCGTCCGCGGACAGGGGGGGACCAGTCCGCAGACACGGATGCGGGAGGACGCCATCCAACCGTAGCATGTATATGTCCGCCAGCAAATTCAAATTCAAATGTGCGCTGATCCACACAACGCGCCGGATCACATGCGCGCCGGATCACATCCCCGATCACAACCAAAAACAGGCAAATATGCTTAGTTTTTACATGCCCGAATCCAAAAGAACATCAGTCCGGCAGTCCGTGCATCTCTGCCCTGCCGGACCGGCAATGCCTGCCGTCTGCTCCCCGATCAAGGGGGTGCCGTCGCCGCCGCGTAGACTACCTCCGCGTCCGCGGCCACCTCCGCCTCCGCCGCGTCCTCATCTTCCACCGCCACCAACTCATCTTTCTGCCGCTCCAACATCTGGTAGCGGACGGATTGCACGATAATTCTAGCGTCGGCATCCAAAGAGTCGATATTCAAGGTCAACATCTTGGCGTCGTCCGCATTGGCGGCGATCTTCACCCTCTTTTCCTCGAGCGCGACCTTCTTCTCCTCCAGCGCCGCCTTCCTCTCTTTGATCATGGTCCTCCTCTCTTCGAGCTTGATCTTCTTCTCCGTCGCATCCATCAACTGCTTGAACCTCTCCGCCTTCCTCTCCTCCTTGATTTCCGAGCGCCTCACATGACTCCTCCTTCTTCGCCCAGATCTCCTCGAACCTCTCCGTCAGCTTGGCCGCCGCACCTTCTCGCTTCGCCCTCTCCTCCTCCCACTTCTTGCCCCGTAAATTTCTTCTAACCTTCTTCGGCGGTTCTTGGGTTGGGTCGGTAGGGTCACTGGTTTCTTCCTCGTTGGCTTGGGCGGCGGTCGTGGCAATGAAAAGGTTCCACTTCGGTTGCCCATTCAACTTCAACCAACAATGCATGACGGTGAAGGACTTCTTCTCCAACTTCTTCTACACCACACAAGCACGAGTAGGCTACAAAGTGAAACAATACATATCCGGGTAGTGAGCAACAAAACAATACATGTCCGGCTAGTGATCAACAAAACTAAAGCATATCCGGCTAGTGATCAACAAAACTAAAGCATATCCGACTAGTGATTAACAAAACTAAAGCATATCCGGCTAGTGATCAACTTACTTGCTCGGTGATTTGTGCACCGCTAGGCCACCGTGCGATGAGATGCTTCAAGTGCCCGCAATACTTGGAGATGGCCTCTTGGATGGTGCACCATCGATGGTTGAGGGACTTCCACTCACGGTTGCGGATCAACGCGTCGGAGTAGGGCGCGAAATGTTTGTGCTCATGGAACCATATGTGAATGTTTCTCCAAAAGGTTGTGCCCTTTTGCTTTGTGCCGTGGAGAGGATCAAGGCTAGTGGCCAACCATGCATCGCACAACAACTCGTCCTCCCGCATGTTGAAGCTTTCTCCTCTACCTTTCTTCTTCGGATCGCCTGCGGTACCATCCGGATCATCGTCGTCGTCGCCATCCTCCTCCTCCTCCCCCTCCGGACGCTGCTCTCCGGCAGCCCAATGTTGCTGTTGCTATGTGCCATCGCTGGTCTCGGTGTAGGACTGCTGCGTGGCGGTCTGGGTGTAGCCCTGCTGCGTGTGGGTGTAGTTGCCGGACTGGGTGGGATCCGAGTCTTCCACCTGCCCGTCCTCATAGCCCCCTCCTCCTCCCTCGCCCCCGTCATGGATGATGTCGAGCATCTCCCTGTCCGCGTCATACGCCGGCTCCCCCACTCTGGGCATTGCAGCGAACAGCGTGCGGGCACGCATCTGCTCCCCGGCCGCCGGCCGCGCCCGGACGAGCGGCGATGAAGAATACTCGAAGAGTGCCGCTGCATTAACGTCGACGATGTAAGGCACCGTACCGGCGGGGGTTCCGAGCTGCTTGGCGGCGTAGTAGTACAGAGGCTTGTAAGGCTCCGGCCACGGGGCTGTCAGTACTGTCGGCGCGCCCAACTGCCGGCGTCCGCCACGGCCGCGCCGACCGCCTCGTCCGCCACGGCCGCGCCGGCCGCCTCGTCCGCCATGACCTCCACGCCCATCGCCACCACCAGGCCCACCGGCGGCCAAACGCTTCTTGAGCTTCTCCTCCCTTGTGGCCTTCGCTTTGACGCGGCGATGCCGCGTCTCCGAGCTGATCTTACAGGCGAGCGTGATGCTCGGATCCTCCGGCACCTCCGCCAGCTCCATCTCCGGCAGGTTCTCCGACGGTTCCATGCGGCGGCGGCGGAAGAAAGGAGAGGGTGGGAGAAATGAGCGGGAATTGGGCGGAGAGCGGCGAGGAATGGAAGAAGAGAGTGGGGGATTTTGGCGCGGAAACAGTGCGGGATGCTACAAAAGCGCGGGCTCCGCCTTCCTTTTGGGTGGGCTAGGGGGGCGGAGAGTGACGTTTCGCGTGTCCGGACTCCCGCAAACCTCCCCCACGTTTGTCTCCGGTTTGCGGGAGAAATCACGTCCGGACCGCTTCGCGGACCGATACATGTCGATGTTGGATGGCTTCCGTGGTCCGGACGGATGCGGGCGGTTTGCAGATCACCCTTGGAGATGCCCTTGTTGTGTTTGACCCGCCATGCAATTTTCTCGCTGTTTGGTACGCTGCATGCCTCACTGGGCAGGCCCGAGGATGCAAAAAGAGGCTCCCAGCCAGGCCGAGAGGAAACCATACCTGGCCAAATGGGCCGGCCCGGCATGGCATGGCCCGGCTGGAGTTAAACGGGGACAGGCACGGCACGGCCCGTCCAGGCACGCTAAGTACATGGGCCGTGCCGGGCCGGCATGCGTGCTGCCCTCTCAGGCCCAAGCACGCCCCCCTCACTACACGGGTCGCCCGTTTGGCACGCCGGCACAGTTGGCCCGAGCGGCAGATCGAGGCACGCTTCGCCTGTTCGCCTCGTACGCTCGTGGTAGATCGAGGCATGCTTCTTCTCGTACGCTTGTGGCAGGATGCACATCAAGGCACGGCTTTGATTCAAAATAAAATGTAAAAAAATCAAGGCACGGTTGTGCGCTGGTGCCAGCCTGTCAGGAGGACTCGTGCGCTCGTGTCCTGACTCCCCAGTCCGTCTCGTTTGCTGGTGTCCTACCCCTGCTCTTGTTACGTATTACTTCCAAAGAATAAAATAAATAATAAATAAAAACTAAACATGCCGGGCCGGGCCGGCACTCGTGCCCAGCCTTGCGGCCCAGGCATGGCCCTAGGCGGGCCACGTGCCGGTACGGCCCGATTATAAACGTGCCGGGCCAGGCCCATACGGGCCAGGCACGTGGGCTATTGGGCCGGCACGCTAAGACCGGCCCATTTAGCCAGGTTTGGAGGAAACGCAGGTTTAGGGCGTTTCCGCGAGCCAGCATCCGCGGTTGCACCCACGCGAGCAAAGGTAGGGCTTCTCTGTCGGCCGCCTCTCCACTCGCGGCGCTCTCCTCGCTCCTCTCCTCTCTCCTGCGGCTCTGGGTCTCGCCGCCCCGTCGCCTTTGTCCGCATCGCCGGCGCGCATTCTCATCTCCGGCGGAGGTATAGATCTCCTCCTCCCCTCCCTCTCCCATCAGTCCGCATCCTTCTCTTTTCCCTCCCATCCCCAGCTCTCTACCGCTCGCGCTGCTCGTTGGATGCGTGAGCAGATGGGAGCGGCGGCCTTGTGCGTCCACGGACGGGAAGGAAGGCAAGGCGAGGCAGGTTCGCATGCCTGGCAGTTCCACGGACGAGAAGATGGCTGGCACCGATGCTTGCTTATCCCATCGCCTCCCCCCTTCTTTTTTTATTAGTCTGAGATCTGTCCCCAACCTCATTTTCCCCTATGGATTAGAGATGGTTGGGTTGTTTATATATTACGTGGCTGTTGATTAGCATGGATTAGGCTGAGATATGTCCCAACCTCATTTTCCCCTAGGATTAGAGATGGTTGGTGATTACCATTTAGGCTGAGATTTTTGTGATTTGTTCCTTCATGAATAATTTCTGCATCATTTTTATGTAAATAGGTGCAGCACCATTGCTTATATTCTTTTGCTAAATTTATTTATATAGATGGATGACACCGGCAATACCCGACATCTGTTGTATGCAACATCTCTCATACAACCCCAGATGCAACATACCAAACAAAATATGAGGTGAGCCTGGCCCATATCATGCAATACACCAAACACAACACACATCTCAACTCCATCTTGCATCAGCTCAACCAGGCCAGCCCCAGCCAAGCTCGTGCATGCGATGCAGGCTAGATGCGCCCAGGGAACCAAACACGCCCTAACCAACTGGGCTATGAAAGCTTCGGCTGAATTGTTCTAGGATTTGGGTAATGTCAGCACTCCAAAACATTATTCTGCATCCAACACACTGAAAAAGAACGACGCCTAGCGTGCTATATTATGTAGACACTGCACTACGTGTTTAGGTTTGTATCTGCAGGGATTAATCATAAATTTTGGCAATTATTTGCTACATTAGAGGCAGTGAGCAATATATACAGTCCCATGTGTGTATAGGTTAGTAATCATAAATAATCATGTTTTGGTGTGTATGTAGGAGCACATGATAATTTTTGTATGAACCGAAAATAATTTCGGGGCAAAAAATCCATTGCCACTTCTGAAATTGATTTGTCTGTTCTGTTCATTATACTGCTAGTTTAATTCGGTTAATCGCGGTTCTTTGCTGCCGATGGGGAAGCTGAAGCCCGTTTCTCCGACGGCTACTCCTCGAGGTATGAAACCTTTGTCACTGTCTCTTGCCCGAAGCTTCGAATTCGTACCTTGCTCAGTTTCTCTTCCCTCATGTCGCTGTCATGTGGTTTCAGGTCAGAAGAGGCGCCGTGAGAAGCCCAAAAGGCCGGTGCTTGACGATGGTCTTCCTGACTCTTCAGGTTTGGTTTTCGTTACTGTGTGAATCATATTCACTTTCTCTCTTTGGCAGACAGTGGCAATATATATAATAATAATAGAGTACGCGTTAATCGGTAGTGCTTCCATTTCCTCCTCACTTGTTTCATTCTAAAATTATGTGGAATTGTATGCTGGTGGTTGGTGAAGTCTTGTGTTCTAGAGGAAAATGAGTAAATGACAACTCAATTTCTGGGTTCAGTAGTTTAGTTTATACTTAGAAGCTGAGGTACCGTGGCAGTACAGGCTAGAAACTGGTACATACTAGAAATTTCTGGGTATACTTCGAAAATAATTTATTTTCATGACAATGGCTAGTGCTGGAGCCATCCATTTAATACTCAGTAAGTATGTAACTGTCCAACTTAGATATACATGATTCATGAACCTTCTCCAGGTTATTCGTAAAGTTTTGATGATCTTATTAGTGGATTGGAAGGGGTGTAGTTTCACGGTTGAATGTGTTTCTTTCTAATATAAATAGTACTGCTCCACCTCTTCTTCTAATTATTTTTTCGAATTGAGGGGCACGCCCCCGATTTCATTTCATATATGAAAGGAAACCGATAAACAAAGTCTTTTAAATAGCCGAGATTCTAGTGCCGAAGCACAAAGCAAAGTGGATAAACAGAGCAACATGCTCAGGGCATCCAACACAGAGCAACATTTCATATATGAAGAGCAACCTCTTCTTCTAATTCAATTTCATCTCTATTCATTTTGAGCCAAACTTTACTTCTTTGTGTTCTTGGTCGTATGGTTTATTCTCTATTGTTTTTGTGCTCTTGGAGGTCTCTATTGGGCTGTACATTTCACATCTATTAACATAAAGCGACAAGTTGCTCTTCATAGGTTTCACCAACAAGTATTTTATAGGGAGGTTACTGATGCTAGAGTGGTGTCATTTTGTCAGACATTATGACTGGCTCAATATTCTTTGCACAGTGACGTGCAATGTGTCAGTATGCCCTTTTCCATTTTTGCCGGTTAATTACTTAAATATTGCATGCAGCTGGAATCATAGCAGCGAAGGCTGTTCGACGTGAGAAACCATCCAATGAGAGCCCTCAAGGCCTACATCAGAGTGATGACGATGACTCAGATGATTGCACTGTTTCCAGTGAGGATGGGGCACATGATATGATAAGCAATAAAAATGATGCTTTTGATGAAATGGAGTTGTCATGGTTGGTGCTATTAATGCAACAATATTCACATATTTTTTTCTTCAGTGACTGGGACGCATATTATTGCTATTATAATGAACAAGTATTATATTATTTTATATGATATCGGTCATTCAGTTTTTGGTTATAGTGTATTAGGCAACCATCTTTGTCCTACATGTCTAGGTTTAAGAATGCTCGTTTGATGTTGCCTCTCTTGCATCATTTTATTTTCTTGCATTATATGTATGATATGTTCATATAACTCGTTCTAACACCACCCCCTTTTGTTTGTTCCAGTTCATTTCAGCGTCATGTTACTCACGTGCTAGCAAATGATGAAGTCAATGCATTAGTGAATCAGAAGAGTAAATTTAAATGGGAGATGCCTGCAGAGGACATTCCAAAATCCAAATGGGTTGGAACAGGTGAACAAATTAAGGTACTTTATGGAATTACATCATGATATGCTCTCATTAAATTATTCTGATTGATTATCTTGTTTCTCCTTGAAATGCGGGTCACTGAACTTGAGCCTTTGATAGCGGTATATTTATGTGTAATTTGAAGACCAAAATTTCATGTTCATCATGTGCTTAAATCACCTTATGACCTATATTTATTTTATAACACTTTTGTGAGGGGTTACTATGGTGCATTTCTCTGTTCCACAGCCATCTGCAGTTACTTGCAATATGTTTACAGTGGTACATGAAGTGTGCTTTTTCAAAATGCAAGTCCTGCTGAAATATTTGTCCCTGCTCCTCTGTGTTTGTGTACTTGATCCATCACATTAGTTATCAAATTACTCAGCTGCTTCGTACTGAGTTATCAACTTCATTACTAGTTCAGGGATGGTTTTCTGAATAATAAATACTTCAGGCAGCTTCGTATTGAAAGCTGATTCTTAATGCTTTGTTCTTTCAGGGAGCTTCTGATGATCCTTTTGTTGATGTCAAAGGAAAGCTGAAGGACCACTGGCAAAAAATCCTCTCTGATGACTTGAATTATAGATCGAGGTTCTTCTCACTTTGTAAGTTTTCCTATTTGATTATCTTTTAGTTAGTGCCTTAGTTCACAAATGGCATGACTCAGTAGAACATTAAAGTTGTCCAGTTTAGAATTGGTACCTACTAAAAGCACATACCATTCATTACCTTAAGATATACTCCCTCAGTCCCATAACATAAGGTGTTATTACAACCGATATACTCATCTTATATTATGGGACGGAGGGAGTATTAATTAATCAATAGTGCTGCCTGAGAGGAATAAGAGAGTTAGTTTTCTAGAATTTTCGAAGATCCATATTTCTGATTAGTTCTTGTAGCACAGCCCAACAACAGAAAAGTGGCTATAATTTTAGTTGGATCGGGACTTACAACTGTAAATTCCATGTGATGACATACTTATTCTACATGTTTATGTGTGGTAACTCTAAAACTGATCTCCAAAGTGAACTAGGCAGATTTTTTCTTTCCCAAAGAAGCCGGTAGGAGCTTCTCTGCCCATTCTGCTAGTAGGGGAAAGTAAAGATTTTAAGATACATTCTTCCAGATGGAAGACTGCGGCCCTTTAAGGTTCTCAACTGATCCAAATGTGGGCTTTCTTTTATTCCGCTCGACCTGAAGGATTGAAACTATTTTGTTCACAAACAAGCTGAACATGTTTTGGGGTGTCTTTGTTGGGTAGGTGGGTGGATGGGTGTGGTCTTTTGTTTCCCCCCTCTACAAAACCAGTTAATACCGTCCATAACTACTGAGTGGGCAGTAATGGGCAGAGAAGTTCCTACCGGCTTCTGAGTGAACAGTAAATGCCCCTGAGAATTGGTGATGTTTATTAATCCTACTTTGTCAGGTGCCCGTCTTGGTGAATTTGGCGTATAGAAACATAAAGCACCTTTTGCAGTTCCCTTATCCTAAAGATTATGCTGTGCATGTCTCTTCTTGATACATATTCTCGCTATTTTTGAGAAAAGAATTGTTACCAATATGGTTTTAGGCTTTTAGCATACACTAGCAAAAGAGCCCGTGCGTTGCAACGGGAGAGAAAATAACACACGCTCTTAACCCAATAACCATGACTCAAGACCCTAATAGGTCAACGTCCTTTATTTTCACATGGCATCACATTTGTGTTGCCGACGGTGGCCTCAGTGCTCACACAACGAAAACGCGTTTGAATGTAGTCAGTCCTAAGGCGTCTCTCTCTCCCTCTCTCTCTCTCGCGCGCGCATGCACACTCGCTCGGAATAAGATGAGAAATATGTTGTTTTCCCCCGCGAGGTTTCTCAGAGGAGTGCATGCGTGGTTATCAATGTTTTCTTTCCTCTCAATATGATTTTAATGGGTGTTTATTTGCAATTCGGATCGCCGCCGGTACGAAAGAAAAACGGACCGTGCACTATAGATTAAGTTTGCACCAAAAATAATATTTTAGAAATATTTAAAAGCTAAAAATAATATCATATTTAGATTCTACACATTTTTCTAATCAAATTTCATATATAACATGTTAAAATCGGAGTTACGGTTTAAAAGATATGGATAATTTTGTTTTAGATAAGCTGCGGATTGATTAACCGAAAAGTCAGGGGGTTTTCTGTTAAAACGAAAAAAACGATTCGTCTGACTTAAATATGGACGGCGGGTTGATTACCTGAAACGTCAGGGGGTGTTCTGAGAAAATGCAAAAAAACGGTTCGGCTGTGACTAAAACGTGTGCTGCGGGTTAATTTACAAAAAACAGAGGGGTTTTTTGTAAAATGGCGCGACGGTGAACCGACAGAAACACTCCGTGCTTTATTATTAGGTAGAGATAGAGATACCAAGTTACCAACTCCATTTATACACCTTGTTTATCGAATAATTAAGCAGATCTAAGGCAAATTGTGGCTTTCCATGTCATGCTTCCTCCCTAAATTGGTGTATAGTGCGCTCTCTCTATCACTTATGTTAAGTGTATTTCTGATCCTAATTATCTGTTACAGGTAATAGTTATCGTGACATAATGCATTGTAATAAGAAGCCATTTTATCTTAAGGGTAGTAAGGTGGATTCCAGTACTATGGATGCATACCTTATGCATGCTGTAAGTTTCACAATCCCTATTTGATACTCCCTCCGATCCAAATTAATTGACGCTGCTTTATGTATTACTGTACCTGTTATGATGCTGACTAATGTGCAATATTGTCGCAATCGCAGTTGAGCCATGTTCATAGGACAAGAGATGTTGTCATTAAGAATGATGCAAAGCTTAGGAATGATGCTAACACAGATGTTATGGAGGACGACTCATACCGCGATCAGGGTTTTACACGTCCAAAGGTAGATGATCATCTTAGGGTGATCCTTTTGTCAACGGATGCTCCTATTACACTCGTAGTCTCTGAAGGATGAGAACCCACTATGTAGCATCTACATCGATAATTCAAGCATTGTATACGTCATTAGTCGATTCTTTGTAGGAACTACCCGTAATAACGGACTTGCAAAATGGATCTGTGTCGCAACACATTTGAGAAAACGGTATCTTATTTGGCATAACGCATTGCATAGATGTGTGCTGGGCTACAGTTTCTTGTTAAGTAAATGCTATGTCTTTTTTGTTAAGAGTAAATGTTGCTGTACCTCCATTTATACACAACTTGTAATTTTGTTGTATCTTGATCTGTTGAACTAATTGCTATTTTCTTTTGTATTATATCATGGCCTTAGGTTCTTTTCTTGCTACCTCTCAAAAGCATTGCACGACGCATTGTGAAGAGATTAATCCAGTTATCTCCGCTGACACAGAAGGTACAGTTTTACCTTTGCAGCCAAATTATAGGATAATTCTATGAAATACGCTGCCAAATTATATTGTGAATTCCATTTGGATCTGCAAATCACTTGCATATACTCCCTCCGTCCCATAATATAAGACGTTATAACATATATTATGGGACGGAGGGAGTATAATTTATGGTTGCTGGTTCAGTTATTATTTTGCTCTGGTGCTAAGAAATAGAGAATTCTTACTTTCATTTATAGGATAATTCTATGGGACAATTCAAGAAAGAGTTTGGCGAATCAGATGATGAACTGGAGGAACCAAATAGTTCAAAACCAACAGACTTTAACCTTCTGTTTGCTGGGGATGTTGAAGATCACTTTCTTTTTGGAATAAAATTTACAAAGTAAGTATGCTGTTAATTTTTCCTTGTAATAATTTTCTAGTTGTGAGGACAAGTGCGTCTACCATGTGCTCTCCACAGTTTTTGTCAACAGCTCAATTTTTTTCTTCAGTTTTTCATTGTCAATCACAGGCTTCTGAAGTGAACATGAGTATGTTAAAGGAATAAGCAAACCCTCAGCAGAAGCAGAATCAATTACAAAAAATATAATTATAACTCATATTCACTTGTTTGTTAAGACTTCATCTTGTAAAATGTTTCAATGTCTTGTGTTTTGTGGACCTTGTGCTTACTCTTTGATTATTCTGCAATGTGAGATCTCATGCTTTTAGCAAACGATATGTCCTTAAATTCGTTGTTCCTTTCACATTGCTATTTTATAATTTACTTAGGATTCTATATTTATATAAGATTTCTTTAAAAGTTAATGTTTTAACTAATGCTTCTGCAGGAAATCTGTTAAGCTATACAGCAATTTCTACGCTTCTGATATCATAGTTGCGTCTCCTTTAGCGCTTAAACTTGTAAGTACTCTTTAACAAAGGTTTCTTTAATATACTTAATTAGTCATGATTACTCATGCTTCCAGCAGCTGTATATTTTTATTGTTCTGGGGATACTTCATAGGCAACTGTCCTAATTTACACTCCTAATTTACATTGAACACAGTATAAAAAACATATGGAACAGATGAAAAATAATCCTACTGTTGCCCAAAGCCCTGATGGGTTGACGAGCCCCTGACCCCCTATAGTCTGGCAGTTTGAGCCCCCATTTGTTTGAGGTTATCGGGGAGCAGGACTGTTAATAGCTCCCTGGGACCCACTGGTATTGGTTGGCCAGTAATGATGGTGAGAAAATGGTGTGAATGTTAGCATGTCAACAATGCGGTTGTTTGGGGGGGGGGGGGGGGGGTGGCGCAGAGCATGTCGATGCACCAATGGCAGTATCTGAGACATGGGTGGTGGTAAGCTCAGGAGCATCTAAGTGTGCAAATCATAGTACGATATAATATGGACAATGCGCTAAGGTGCTGACTTTTGTGGCAACTGCAAGCAGCAACTTTGGTACAAAGGTGTTCTTACGAAAAGAGAGGTTATGGAAGAAGGGTGTTTGGGGTAGAGAGGTGTCTTTCATGCAGGGAGAAGAGGAACCTTAAAGCATGAGATACATATCAACCTGCTGTTGGATTTGCTGATCCACTGTGTGTGCGATCCCATTGGGCAAAAGAAAACATGATCCTTTTTTATAGTTCTCAACTACGTGTTGTTTATTATTGCATTAACCACCAATGTTATTTGTGACAAGAACTTGATCTCGATGTGGTCTCACATTACCTTGCTTTCAAATCCATCTCATCTCTGAGTTGTTATTCTGAATAAATGCGCATTCTTGCTGAAGTATTATTATCCTCTACCTTATTATACCTGCCTGTTATCAGAAAATCGATGGAGGTGAAGTTACCAAGAAAAAAGGACGTCCCAAGGAAAACGATTCTGATTTCCTGTCATCAATTGAAGTTAGTTCCACTCCAATCCATATACTATTTTCTATTTACTACTATCTCCATTCCTATATATTACTCCCTCTGATCCAAAATAAGTGTCATGGTTTTAGTTCAAACTTGATTTTGGATTGAAGGGAGTAGTTCTTTTTTGTAAACCATTAGTATGTGTAAATAATCTATGGCAGTCCGTAAACATTGATTGAATGAATTTCTTGAAAGTTCAAGTATTTTGCCATCATTTTGAAGGAGCTATAAGTTTCAAACTTAATTTACC
Organism: Elymus sibiricus; assembly: GCA_039707655.1. Lineage (NCBI taxonomy): Eukaryota > Viridiplantae > Streptophyta > Magnoliopsida > Poales > Poaceae > Elymus > Elymus sibiricus. The sequence goes on from CM077666.1 coordinate 472,523,117, forward strand.
TAGCTGCATGTTCAGTGGACAAACATTTCAATAAATTACACATGTCAATTCCTGTTAATTGCTCCAGAATGTTATGCATGGGATGTGTCCAAATGTTAATTGACGGAGCTCTGGCTATTGCAACGCTTGTCCAGAGTGCCTGTAGCTCAACGATATTTAATTTAAACCTTGTATTTCATTGGATTATTAACTTGTAGCTCTTTGATTTGGGTATATTTTAGAACTTCTAGTTCTTTGACCCATGAATATTTTGAAACTTGTAGGTTGTAGCACTCTTGACCATGTGCCAAGAAACTTAGTTTTGGAAAAGTTACTCATACTTGGTAGATTGGTCTCAGAAGTATTTCACAACACTTAAGAGTTGCTAATGTATATTGTAATAAGAAACTCTGTGTTTCAATTTGTATAGGTGAAGCCATGACAAGTCAACATAGACTTCCATAAAGGAACAGTAACTATGCACATTCAGTTTTTTTTCTCCGTACAAGGTCTAAATTATCAATACATTTGTTCTGTGCAGATAGTGGTGGTCGATTACGCAGATGTGATATCTATGCAGGTTAAACTCCAACTCTAATAATTTGCTGTACTTATTTTCTGATGCCTGCTGGTAAAAATAACTGTTATTTATAAATGTAGAATTGGTCGCATCTGCATGCTGTTCTTGAACAACTAAATCATTTGCCATCAAAAGAGCACGTAACCAATGTGATGCGGATCAGGCCATGGTAATTCTTTTTCGTGGATATTTATTCCTGTATGGCATCTTCTATTACCATACTTCTATCTATAAGACGCCAACTCACTGTATTGTGAGTTGCAAAAAGACTTGGAATTTATTCCTGATTTGATGTTTGTGAGGTCAGTTTCATGCTTGTTACATTTTCTTTTATTTGGCTAAGGTACCTGGATGAGCAAGCACGGTACTATCGGCAAACAATAATCTTAAGCTCGTATCTTACGCCAGGTATGAAATTTCACTTGGAACTCTGACCATCATTTTGACTCCAATTTTTCTGGGCATCAGCTTATGTCATTCAATTGAATTTTCAGTATCAACTAAAATTAAAGTAGTCCTGCTTTTAATCATGATCTATATTTATTTGCTAAACATTATCATTATTTTTGCTAGTAGTGTATGTGTTCACTGGTGTTATGCAATGGTTCTTTTGTATTTAAATTGCTTGCACTAGTTGTGCATGTGTAAAGTGACACTTTGCTATTCTATTCTTAATTGTGCTACATAAAGTTGTTCTTCTAATTATTTGCATCGTCATCTAGGAGTACTTGTTTACTTATAAATCTATTTATGTTCTAATTTTTTGCCTGCTGAGCAGAGATGAATGCTTTGTTCAATGGATTATGCTTAAATTACGAGGGAAAGGTATATAGTATGCTGGAAGCTACTAAGCTATTTACCATGTTGAACTCATGTTTCTAACATGCTGGAACTTAACTTTTTTAGGTTAAGCTGGTGACTGAGTTTACAGGTGTTCTTCCCAATGTACAGCTTGAAATACGGCAGGTTTGTTAATTCCTTGTGTCTCTCCAGACTCCATAGCATGTCAAAATTTTGATGCCAAGAATCAGGGCTTTTGCTGAGTTTTCTAACAAATTTTGGATGGGCTTGCTCAACAGACACATCTTAGTGCTAAAACAGTATTGATGAAATTACAAATGTTTTTCACTGTCCAATTACTACACAGGTGTATGAACGTTTTGATGCATCTTCTATCGGTGAACTTGATGATGCCCGCTTTAAATATTTCTGCACAAAGGTGAGCCCATTTGTCCTTGTATTGCATGCTTGATAAATGCATTATGGAATTTAGCACACTCAGCTCATTTCACAACTATCACTTGTCTTTACAGTACTCAATTCATGAGTAAACTACTGTATGTAAATGTAAGGAGAACCGACCTAAATCCTTATCTGGATGTGGTGCCTCCTCCAAATCAGCCTGTGCCTTCTCCGCTGTTTCCACAGCCATGGGTCCTGGTTGCCGGTGGCTGTATGTCATGCCCTACATGACGTCTTTCCCCTCGTCAAGCAGCTCATCCTCGAGCTGAAACTGAGGTAGTGTTGGACAAACTCATCAGGGCGCTCCCAAACAGCATCGTCAGGAGCTGTGCCCTCCCAGTGCACAAGGACCTGACTGATTCCATGATGTATTAGGGCATGGAGCAATCTGGGTGGGGGCAGACATCGTGTTAGTGTGCGCTGACGGGAAGAGCGAGCTCGGGCTCATGGTGCCACCTGTCGTGGTACTTTAGCCGGTATGCTGTTGAGCCTGCAGCAACCCTGCACGGACCTCGTGGAGAAACTCATTCTCATTGCAGTCGCATAATGCGGTATGGACGGAAAGGCAACTTGGTGTCGTTCTGCGTGTAATCCACATCAAGGCCAGTGGCTGTCGGCCATTGACCGACCTCAACATAAGTTGTGTGCAAGAACGAGCAGAAGGATTTATGGTATTAGTGTAATGCAGGCATCCTGCCTTGGACGCTTAGGCGGCAAGGTGTCCTGGCAGCGCCTTGCAATTTTGCCCGCTCCTTGGGCGGCAAGGTGTCCTGGCAGCGCCTTGCAATTTTGCCCGCTCCTTGGGCGCTGCGTCCGCCCTATGCGTTTAGGCATCGCCTCAGCGTCAGGGCGGTGCGTGCTCGCCTTACCGCCTTAAGAATTAACAAGTTTAAACCCAATTATCCAAATCAAGTGCTCCATCAAAATTGTAAACTTACACATGGGGATTACCTGTTGTGACAACTTTATGAAAAAGTGTTTAGCTACACAAAAAATTAGCCACAAGCTCAGACCTGTAGAGGTAGACAGAAGTGCTGACCCCACATGATATCATGGCTCGCAAAAAATCTCTTTAGTTTTAGGTGACATGTAAAATAATGAAGTCGTATACAGTTTTATTTGGCCACTTCTTATGGTCTTGACTTAATTTTTGGAACAGCTGTAACATTTTTTTTTGCTTCTATATATGTATATCCTATTATTGACTATTCTACGATGTATTTATACAGGTATACCCAAAGATTCAGGAGTCAGATGAGGTATTGTTTCTTCTATACTCCTAATATCTGCAACGATGTCATGTTCACTTGAATTTGGTACTTCTCGAAGTTGGTAGGAGGATTAGCTTTAAATGGCAACCTGTAGGAGTAGGCCCTGGTAATTAAATGAAAATGTTAGGGGGTTTAATAGTTTACGAAACTATGGGCCGCATCTGACAGCACACAACATTTTGGATGGGTGCAATAAAACATACCATGAAAGTAACTGTCGGAGGTGTACCAGAATGTTGTGCATTTTTCAGTATATCTTATCGGTAAATGTGCCATACTTGTCTGGAAATGGCATGACGTTGGAATAGTTTTTTATGTTAAGTGGATTGGAAATACCATGTGTAATAATATCTAATTGTTTGATGCAAATATGCAGGGTGGAGTGTTGCTATTCGCCAGTTCCTATTTTGAATACATTAGGCTGAGCAATTTTTTAAAATCTCAGGATGCGTCTTTCTGTAGAATTGGGGAGTAAGTGCACCTTCCTTTTTCTTGTAGCTTATTTTAGTTGTTCAACTAAAAGGGATCTTACTCCCGGTCTTCATTTTTACCAAGAATCTGTTTTTCGTCTTGTGCGTATAGTAACTGTCTATATGTGCTCATATGTTAGGGCGACGTCACAGCAGGATATATCTCGTGCAAGGCTCTGGTTCTTTGAGGGCCAGAAGAAGATCTTGCTTTATAGTGAGAGATCTCACTTCTTCCACAGATACAAGGTCATCGCATCTAAAAGGCCCTCCTGCTCTTCTGTCGAGTACTTGAGTGTTTATTAGTGCATGCTTAAAACTCTAGTTTTAACCTTTAAATATGCAGATAAGGGGAGGACATCATTTGGTCATCTACTCATTGCCAGGGAGAAAGGATTTCTATCCAGAGGTATGTATATTAACTAGATTGCGACTGTATAGCACCACGTACTAGCATATCTGAAGCTGCGCTGTGGAAGCCTAAATGATTTATCTATCTTGACCCTGGGGTTTCCCTTTTTGTTTAAGCTTGTGAATATGCTAGGTGAATCAGCAAATCCCAGGTGCAATGTGCTCTTTTCTCGTCTGGACCTCCTTAAGGTGAGACAACCCTGTCATGTAAAAGTTTGGTTCCATGTACAGCACCGCAGCTACTAAGTTCGTGGTGCATCAAAGTTACAGTCTGGACCGCGTTGTAAAAAAGCATGTTGGGGGCATGATAGTCGATAGCCGGTTCATATCTACATTGGATTTCTTATGTACTCCCTCTGTTCCATAATTAAAACCACGACAAGAATTATGGAACGGATGGAGTAGTGTTTTGTTAAAATTCAGTTTGATTGTATTCGAGCGCCTAGCAAACAAGTTAACATGGGTCGACATTTTCTGTTGCAGCTGGAGCGGATCGTTGGAACGTCGTCTGCACGGAGGCTGATTTCTTCTGACAAGGATATGTTTGTCTTCTGCTGACCGTGCGCGTGAGCGTATGACAGCCTAGCCGACTAGAATCTTTGAACATGAGCTGAAAATCCGCTGTTGACTAGTCTAGCTGAAAGTTTTTGTACCTGATGTTGCAGTAGCGGATTATACCTTGTAGAGGGTTAATGCTTCCAAATTTTGTTTCTCATCAATCTTGAGCATGTCTTGTTCTACGGAGCTTAGTCGTTGTGCCAAAAGTCACCAGTTAGGTATTTTGGGAAAACATTCAACTGTCAACTTAAAAAAAAAAACATTCAACTGTCTTTAGCATCGACCTTATTTTATTGATTAAATACAGTTGGTGCAGCAGATTGAAAAACCTCGAAACGAAATCTTTCTGATCCATGGGGAAGACGATCAAATTGGAGTTAAATAAACAGACCGACGACCCCATTGCCTGCATCCTGTAGGAGTATAATATAACCAAAAGTTAAGCAAAATAAAGTCTCCACACTCACCGCCATTTCACTCTGTTTCTTGCTTCCTGCACTGCACTAGATAACAGAACATTCCTTTTGAGGCCTTGTCCGCTTTGTAGGCTGTAGCTTATTTGTTCTGGCTTTGTGGCAGTCAAACTTTTCTATATTTCAGTATATGAAAATTTTATTTTATGGTCAATATAATGAAACTAATTTAGGACGAGGATTTGGAGCTCTCGGGTGCTCCGCACCCCTATACGAACAATTCGTTCAAAAAAATACCGAGAAATTTGAAAAAAAATCTGGGATTTTGGGAGAGAGAAGTGCATATTTCAACCCTCAACTCTTGCCCTAGTCTAATATACACCCCTCAACTTCAAACCCGTCTAATCTACAACCCCCAACTCTCAAAACCATCTAAAATTCAACCCTGAGACCGGTTTTGACCCTGTTGACCGGTTTTGAACCCGTTGACCGCCCAGTCAGCGTGCCACATCAGTGACACTGTTCATAAATTCATTTTCTGAAACTTTTTTCCCCAAAAAACTGAGAAATTCAATTTCCAGGGGAAAAATCCTGCGTGAACAGTAAATTCGAAAAAAAAAAGTTCCATTTTTCGAAGGAAAAATAGGTTTTTCGCCTCGTGAACAGTAACTCGGAAAAAGTTCGAAAAAAATATAAAAAGTATCAGCACAAATTTTCGAAAATTACCAGTTTTCACACCTCTGAATAGTAAAAGCGGAACGAAAAATTTCAACTGTACTGTTCATGCGGCAAAAACGAAATCCCGGAATTACTGTTCATGCGGCGAAAACGGAATTTTTCAAAATTTTTTCACCGCGTATGCAGTGAATTCGGGAACAATTCGTTTTTTCGCCACGTTCCAGAAAATGAATTTTTCTGATTTTTGGGCAGAAAATGAATTTACGAACAGTGTTATGAACAGTGTCGCTGATGTGGCACGCTGACTGGGTGGTCAATGGGTTCAAAACAGGTCAGCAGGGTCAAAACCGGTCTCAGGGTTGAATCCTAGACGGTTTTGAGAGTTGGGGGTTGTAGATTAGACGGTTTTGAAGTTGAGGGGTGTATATTAAACTAGGGCAAGAGTTGAGGGTTGAAATATGCACTTCTCTCATTTTGGGATATCAAACGTGGGTTCCCGATCTACTCTCGTCTGAAATTTCGTGAAAAAATACCAGGAAACGTATTAGTGGCAAAAAAGATAAAAATTTCCTATGTATAGAAAAACACTGTTTGGGTAGATTTTTGTTCGGACAGTATTTCCTTCGGCACGGATACGTTTTTTGGTATTTTTCTACGAAATTTCACACGGAAGTAGATTGGGAACCCAGGTTTGATATCCCCAAATTTCAGATTTTTTATTTTATTTTTTGGTACTTTTATGATTATTTTTCGTATAGGGGTGTGGAGCACCCAAGAGCTCCTGTGTATTTTCCAACTAATTTAGTCCTTTTCTTTGATCTGAAACTAATTTAGTGATAACCAAGCCAGCCACAGCCCAAGCCTTCCGATCCAAGCCACCTTTTGCACGACGCATTTTTCAGGCCGGCCATAGTTTTTTTTTTTTTTTTTTTTTTTTTTTTTGAGAACCTGGAAATATAACGTTTTCCGTTACTCAACATGAAGGGTTGCTTTCTGTCTAAACAAAAATATTCCACCGCCTGTCGGATTCCAGAGGAACGAGGATATTCTGTAGTTTAGAAAAGTGGCTACTATCTCTTTGAACATTCTGTAGAATTTGCAGAAATAATAAGATTCACGCATATCATTAATTCCACGAGATCCAAAAAACTCATGCTGGAAATTAGCATCAATTAATTCCATCAAATCTTCATTGGCTACGAATTTCAACAAGATTTTACTTGCATGCTGAAACGCCACATAGACATGGTACGTAGGCATCCATCACAGCCGCATTAATTACATTTATATCGTAAAATATATATTCGCGTACTACATATAATGGTTTTTTTTTTGAACACAGTACAGACGCAAGCGCTCATATACACGCGCATACACTCACCCCTATGAACGCACACACGCACACCCTACCCCTATGAGCACCTCCGAGAGACTGAGCCGGCATATCATCTTGAAATTTACGAAGTCACCGTAGGCACCTCGTCATCGACGGGAACGTCTCCTCCCACTGAATGCGCATCGCCGGAAATCCTGAAATAATCCCAGGAATAAATGCGAGCACCAGGATTTGAACCCTGGTGGGCTGGGGATACCACAATCCCTCTAACCATCTAACCACAGGTTGGTTCGCACATATAATGGTTGTTGTAGGAATATATTTTGTAATCTTGGTGTCACGGCCAACACGTCAGTAGTACAAATTATGGACATATATTTGCCAACAAAAAAATATTTTGCAAAAGTTTGATGCCTTTGGTGGAGCAAAAATCGAGTAAAATCTTGGCGGAAAAGCAAGCAAACCTAGCACGCTAACCGTGCCGAGATTATTGGTGATATCCAAGTGATTCGTGCCCGCACAACAAGCAAGTAAACCTAGCAATCCTCAAAAAAAAAAAGCAAGTAAACCTAGCACGCACCAACCCTTTCGCCTTGGAAAAAGTCCAAATTAAATCTTGAACTCGTAGGCGTTAGCTAAATCAAACCCCGAACTCCAAATCCCGGGAATCAGCACACTCAACTCTCTAATCCCGGTCCGAATTGAACCTTGGTCGCACTTCCAAACAGGGATTGATGACGTGGCAGACCGAAACTGGGATTGGTCGTTGTTGGGCGCGTTGGGCGCGTACAAGTTGGGCCGGCCCATAGCGGCCCATAGCGCTCCCCTGTTGTTAGTCCGGAGGCAGCCCACGCAGGGGGCAGTCCATCCCCACTCGTGGTGTCCCCTGGAATTCCTCTGTTCGAGCGACGGCAATGGTGACGGGCGGGTGATCGGCTCCAGGGGTGGCGATCGTGACGGCGCGACGACGAGCGACGTCAAAGGTACTCTCTCCGACGTACTCCTCCTCCGGTGGCCGTAATTTATGCTCTGATCGCGCTGTTAGTGTTAGGGTTTCAGAGAGAAAAATTGGGGCTTTTCTTCGATTATAAAGCTAGGTTTTGGGTGATTTTTTGTGCGTTTTTGTCATTCCAATTGCTCGGATTAGGACAATGTAGTGATATTCTCATGTTTGTTTCAGTTAAATCATGGACCCTAGTGAGATCTTGAACGTCAGATTTCATTTCGGAGGCGAGTTCATCCACAATGGTCCTGTTTTGGATTATGTGGGTGGAGATGAAGAGATTTCAGAGATCGAGAGGGACAAGCTGTCATTGCAGGAAGTTCAAGGGCATTTGAAAGACCATCTGGAGTTCAAGGAATCAATGAAGTTGTATTTTCACCATCCTGGGAAAGAACTAGCTGATGGTTTGATGTTCCTGTTCGATGACAATAGTTGTGTGAGGATGTCAGACTACATCTGTGTTGGAGATGTAGCAGATGTTATGTTGAATACCATGAGGAGCAGGATAGTGAGTACAACAACAATGGTAGTGACTTTGAGAATGAGATAGTTGATCTGGATGATGATGAAGCTGACGAACCCGACATTGTCATTAGTGCAGAGCCAGATGACAGTGGTGTGCTCACTCAAATGAACATCATTCAAGTTGAGCAGCCTAGGGCATGGAAAACCACAGTAGCCAGTGAGGTTGTTGATGTGGTAGGTTCTCAGCTTCCATTTTCTCAAATATGCAATCCAGATCAAGGACTAGCAGAGACTGTGAATGTTCAAAACACTATGAGGACAGAGCAAGTGAATTTTCAGAGCAATACGAGGACAGAGCAAGTGAATGATCAGAGCAGCATTCCACCAGAGCAAATGAATTTTCAGAGCAACATTGCAGATTCAGCTAGTGATTCTGATGAAGATACTGAGTACATGCCACACAGTGAGGACAGTGGGGAAAATTCAGAGGTTGTTGAGCTCAGAAGGCATGCTAGGAAATTTAAGAAGAGGATGAGAGATACAAAGAGTTGGCTTGGAGGGGATTCATCAGCTCCTATTCCAATTGAATTAATTGCAAATATGGAGGATCAGTTAGAGGGAGAGGAGAAATAGTGGGGCTATGATTCATCTGATGAGGATTATTCTTATGATGAAGATTCTGATGGGCAGATGGTGAGGAGGAAGAGTCAATATCCAAGATACAATAATGACACCGAAATTCCACACTTTTCATTGACAATGGTGTTCAGGAGCAAGAATCAGCTTGTCAAAGCATTGAAGAGATATGGAATTGTGACAAAAAGGAGCATTGTGTTTTTGAAGTCAGAGTCAGACAGAGTTAGGGCTAAGTGTGGATGGCCTGGGTGCCCTTATGGAGCCAAAACCTCAAGAACAAGCAGGTTTCAAATTATAACTTTCAATGATGAGCACCACTGTGCACAAAACAGGGAGAACAAACTTGTCACGGCAAAGGTTATTGCCCAAAGATATGAGCACTTTATTTTAGCAAATCCAATGTGGAAAATTGAGAGCATGAAAGCAACAGTTCTTCAGGACATGTTTGCTGATGTATCAACTTCAAAGTGCAAGCATGCAAAGAAGCTTGTCATGGACAAGTTAAAGGCTGGAATGAAGAATGAGTACACCAGGGTTTTTGATTACCAGCTGGAGCTACTTAGAAGTAATCCTGGAAGCACTGTTGCAGTTTGTTTGGATCCAACTAACATGGAACATAACATATTTGAGAGTTTCTATGTGTGCTTTAATGCATTAAAGTTGGGATTTAAAGCTGGCTGCAGGAAAGCAATAGGTTTATATGGTTGTTTTTTTAAAGGTGTTGTCAAAGGAGAGCTGTTGTGTGCTGTTGCAAGAGATGCCAACAATCAAATGTATCCACTAGCATGTGCAGTTGTTGAGAGGGAAACAAATGATACATGGAAGTGGTTTATTGGCTTGTTGATTAAAGATCTTGACATAAATAACAATGGAGTTGGATGGGTGTTCATTTCAGATCAGCAAAAGGGACTGATAAATGCTATGAAGGACTTTCTGCCAAATGCAGAGCACATAATGTGTGCTAGGCATATCTATGCCAACTGGAGGAAGAAGCATAGGGCACATGAGTGGCAGAAGAAGTTCTAGGCAGTTGCCAAAGCAGCAAACAAGAAAGACTTCAACTACTATAAAGCTAACCTTGCCCAGGAAACACCAGAGGGTGCAAAAGACATCATGAGAACAGAGCCAATCCACTGGGCAAGGGCATTTTTTCCAGTGGGTTCCAATTGTGAGTCAGTTGATAATAATTTATGTGAATCTTTTAATCATGCAATTGTTGAAGCAAGGTTTTATCCAATAATTTCAATGCAAGAAAAAAAAATCAGGAAAAAGGTTATGGTTAGAATTCAGGAACAAAGGGAAAAAGGTCATAAGTTTCATGGAAAAATATGCCCAAGTGCATTTAAGAAATTGAAAAGCAGCATAGCAAGGACACAATTCATGGAGGTACTTTGGAATGGCAAAGATGGATTTGAAGTCAAACTTGTCACTGGGAGAAAAAGGTAGTACACAGTGAGTCTTGACAATAGGACATGCTCATGTGGCTACTTCCAGCTAGCAGGTCTTCCCTGTTCCCATGCAATAACAACTATCTTCAAGTGTGGCAAAAAAATGGAAGATTTCATTGCTCCTTGCTATTTTGTTGAAGTGTTCAACAAAATTTATGAACATTGTTTGGAACCTGTAGAAGGAGAGGAAATGTGGCCAATTTCTGACAAACCTAGGCCTCAAGCTCCAGCATATGCAACCATACCAGACAACATGCCGGGCAGACCTAAGAATAATGATAGGAGGAGGGAAGAAACTGAGAAGCCTAAGCCTAGCAAAAAAATGACCAAGCATGGCACTGTAATTGTTTGCTCAATGTGTGGCACTTCTGGACACAACAAGACAGGTTGCAAGCAAAATCCAGAGAGAGGCAAGAAGAAGAATGCACACCTTAAGAAGACTAGCAGAAAAAAGGACACAACAAAGGTGAAATTTATTGATTTTACATGAAAATTAATGGTTTTTACTGAATATTACAGAATTTACATGAATTGCTTTTTTGTGCCAGGCTGGTCCATCTTCACAAGCTTCTCAACCAGCACCAATATCTACCCCAAGATCATCTCCAACTGTGGTAGCTAGTGCACAACCTTCTCAACCTGCAACAGGAAGTGCCCCAAGATCATCTGGACCTATGCCAAGTGCTACAGCTGCTTCAAGGTTTAAACCTCCCAGGAAAACATTTGCAAATGCACAAACTGGACCATCTGCTGCAAATAAAAGAAGAAAGAAAGCTCCTGCATCTTCACTGCCCAGCTACCAATACTTCACTGCAAGTGGCAACTTGTGAAATGCTCATGTTGATCATGTACTGAACTATGTGCTTTTGCTAATCATGACAAAATGATGTCTTTAGAGTGCTTTTGGTGATCATGTACTGAACTATGTGGTTGTCCTGATCATAGATCAGTTCCTGATCATAGATAAGTACTGTTTGCAAACAAGATGTTTATGTTGCAAATGCTGTCAAATGAAATGCCTGGAATGTTTGGTGTGCATCAAATTTCATGCAATGTTTGCTATATTTTCCAGAGTGCTTGCTGTACTTCAACTACTGTAATTTTGCTATGCAAATGCCAGCAGATGCTGCTATCAAAATGCCAGAATTCATACAAAATGTTTCACAGCAAAGTTCTAATATTGTCAACTTGTTCATTACCATAGAATTCATACAAAATAGATACTACAAATTCCCTTACAAACTGAGCTTTTCATTGACTACCAGATCACAAATTCATAGACAACAACCCAGTTCCAGATCACAAATTCCATTACAAACCATTGCATACATGTTCATTGCACATGCATTTTTTTTCTAGCACTCAAACTGACACCAGTACATACTAAATTCACTTGCCAACATGAAATTCAGTACACTAGCATTTTCCCTAGGACTACACCTAGCACAAAGACAACGAAAACCATCACAAAATTCATATATTTGCCCTTCATTGCTTCCAGTTCTGCATTCTTCTCCCTTAACTGAACCTACAGAGATATAACCCCATTCTCTAAAGCTGCTTCATTTCCAGAGACAGGCACATTTGGATATTGATCTTCAGCACGAGCCACAAATCCTTCACCCTTCAGCCTCCGTAGCTCGTCTCTCAAATCTCCAATCAAGTCACTAAAAAACTTGGGCAAAGGATCATCATGCCATTCCACAAAGCCACATCCACCATGCTATTCAACACAAATGTGGCAAGAAATCAATCACAGACTAAGAGCAAAAATGACCAGAAGAAAATGATATGAGCACAAGAAATGGGGCTCACCATTGCATCCACGCAGGCGTAGTACCTCCGGCCGGGGTTTTGACGGCTCCAGGAGATCCATCTCGGCGCCTTCCGCGGCGGATTGCAGTGGCACATCTTCGGCGGCTCGTACGCCATTGGGCTCTCCCTGTAAGCAACAGGAGACCTCGAATCCGTGTCCCTCATTCCACCGGCGTGGCGAAAGCCGGGAGCGGAAGAGGCCGAAGTCCACGACATCGCGCCGCCGCCGTGCTCTGCGCCCTGTCGTCCCTGCCGCCGCTAACCCTAGCTTCTCTATTCCCCAATCCTTTAACACGAGCGCACCAGTCAACAAAAGCACTCGCTGGCCCACAAGTCAGGTCAATCCCCGTTGACTACTGCCACGTCATCGTTTTTTGGCCTAAAACGCAATCAGGGTTAATTTGGACCGGGATTAGAGAGTTGAGTGTGCTGATTCCCGGGATTTGGAGTTCGGGGTTTGATTTAGCTAACGCCTACGAGTTCAAGGTTTAATTTGGACTTTTTCCCTTTCGCCTTTCTCCACACGCCACATTGTTGATCCAGATGGCCGCCGCTGGTGACGAACCGGCCGAAGCGAAGCGCGCGTGCGGCGGCGACGGCCGTGCTGCAGTGCTGGTCGTCCGCGTTCCCAGATGACATCCTGGCCGTCGTGTACGGCATGGTCGCCTCCCCGCGCGGCCGCGTGTGCTTCGCCGCAGTCTGCCGGTCGTGGCGCGCTGCGGCGCATGCGGTGCCGCCCCCGCTGCGCTGCCATGGCTGCTCCTCGAGTACTCCGACTGCAGCAAGACGAAGCACCTGCACTGCCCCGAGGACAGCGCCATCGTGTGGATCCAGCTCCCGAGCAGTGAGCGGCTCTTCGGCTACCACAACAGCGGTTGGGTCGTCTCGTCCCCGCCACTAAGAATTGTGAACCTCTTCTCGGGCGCCAAGGAGGCGCTCCCCGAGAAGCAGTGGGGGATCTTCTGCGAGGACAAACTTGTATTCTCCAAGCGGCCCACCTCAGCTGGCTGTATCCACGCCACCATAACCGAGTTCCGTGGCATCGCGCTCTGCAGAGTTGGCTATCCGGATAGCGTGTGGACGACACCAAAACGTAGGCCCGGCAGGAGACTGGAGGACATCACCTTTTGCAATGGCGAGCTCTACGGCCTCACAAAGTACGAACGTGATGTCTACAAGTTCGAGATAGGCATGAATGAGGACGGAGAACCCGTGGTCACCGCTGCGAACCTACTCAACTGCCCCTTGTGGGAGGAATACGTATCGGAGAAGTCCTACATCTTTGATCTGCACGGCAAGATTGCAGTGGCGATGAGAGCCCAGTGCTCACTAAACCTCGAAGGTTTCTTCAAGGTGTTTGAACTCGTCGACATCCAAGGCGATGGACTAGCAACATCTTGCAAGCACAAGTGGATGGAGGTGATGAGCTTGGACAACCATGCCTTGTTCTTGGGGCAAACTTTCTCTAAAGCGGTACATGTGGCGGATGACGGGGGTGGCCATCTGGAGAGAAACCACATCTATTACTCTAGTTGCTTGAGTCAAAATGATGTTGTCCCGCATGGTGCGTTAATCTTTACACTCACGAACCGCTACTGCGCCAGAAACTATTACAGGGTAGACGACGGGAAGAACAAGAACACTAGCGATGACATGAAGAGGATCAAATCGACAGGATACTTCGTGGATAGCTATCATTAGAGCATCTCCAACAGACGCGTTAGATTAGCCACGCGCTGGAAAAAACGACTATATTGCGTGCGTGCGACCGAAACTGGCGCTTCAGCAGACGCGCTAAAATCCCGGGCGCGGCAAAGTAGGTTCAACGCGTTGGGGAAAACGGCATCGCGCGCTGCAAAATTTGGGCTGCTGCAGGTGGGGCCGCCGAATTGGGCGCCGTGTTTTTGCGCTTCTGGTAAAGCAAAACACCAGCCCAGCGCGCTAAAACACTATTTCGGCGCTGCAAAAAAAATTTAACGCGCCGTGCAACCGCGCGTCTGTTGGAGATGCTCTTATAATATCATGTGGATTCTTCCTCGAGATATGTAGCTATTCTAGAGGCAACGGAATCGGCGAATTAAGGTACCTTCAAGAGATGCCATTAGTCCATTACTCCCTTCGATCCAAAATGCAAGTCGACATGTGCACATTGTCTTCGAACAGGCTTGATGTGCAACATGTTGCCTTGGAAAAAATATGTATTAGAAAAAAAAGTATGTTTCATGATAGTTCGATAGAAATTAATGATGAGGAAACTGATATATGGAGCAGATAAATAGATGAGAGTGGAGTCACTACCGTATTGGTGTTTTGGTTCTTTGCTTGGCACGCTGTGCCTATCTATCACCTGCATGTACTACGAGTATATGAGGCTATGAATTCATGACAAAAATCGTTTGATGGCAAAAGAATATATTTTTTTGGACGGCCGGTACACAATTTTTTTACTGTTGGTAGTTGGGTTCAATTAGTTGTCGAATATTTGAAGAAAAATCAACTAAGTATATAAGTTTTCTATAAAGTGGTATAAGTATATATTGGAACAGAATGAAGAGTTTCAGAGCATCGTGTACAGTACTGCAGAGAATTATGCTTTTGGCAGCAGAAGTGAGAGCCTTTTATGCGAAAGTGTGTTTTCTGAACTTGTGGACCAGATGTGCATTGTTGATCGTCGCAGCTGGGATTTGATAACACGTTCGATCTGGTCTTCAGTTTGGGATAAGGTGATGTTCCTTTGAGATTCGTACTGCCAGATGTCACGCGCTCGCGCTGCTCTCCCGTTTGGCTGCGTCTGACGGTCGTACCAGATCTTTTTCCGTAAACAAACAAGTAAACCTAGTACGCACGCACCAACTCGCGGATTGTTGACGCAGATGGCCGCCGCAAGCGACGAACCGGAAGCGAAGCGCGCGCGTAGAGGGGCGACGGCCGTGCGGCGGCGCTGGTCGTCCGCGTTCCCAGACGACCTCCTCGCCGTCGTGTACGGCATGGTCGCCTCCCCGCGCGGCCGTGCGCGCTTCGCCGCCGTCTGCCGGTCGTGGCGGGCCGCTGCGCGAGCGGCGCC
This sequence comes from Elymus sibiricus, assembly GCA_039707655.1. Lineage (NCBI taxonomy): Eukaryota > Viridiplantae > Streptophyta > Magnoliopsida > Poales > Poaceae > Elymus > Elymus sibiricus. The sequence continues at coordinate 472,538,483 of CM077666.1, forward strand.
GCCCACCGCCGCGCTGCCGTGGCAGCTCCTCGAGACCTGCGACTGCAGCAGGACGAAGCACCTGCACTGCCCCGAGGACGGCGCCATCTTGCGGATGCAGCTCCCGAGCAGTAGGCGGCTCGTCGGCTGCCACGACGGCGGCTGGGTCATCTCAACCGCGCCGCTCAGAATCGTCAATCTCTTCTCCGGCGCCGCGGTGGCAGTGGCACTCCCTGAGATGCAATGGAGGGTGTTCCGCGAGAGCAGAATCATATTCTCCAAGCCGCCCACCTTAGGTGACTGTATCCTCGCCACCATGACCGAGTCCAATGGCATCGCGCTCTGCAGGGTTGATTGTCCGGACAGCGCGTGGACGATACAAAGTTGTAGATCACGCAGGACAATTGAGGACATCACGTTTTGCAATGACGAGTTGTATGCAATGTTTAAAATTGCCGGCTATTGAAAAAAGCGGCATCCTGTAGCGGCAGCAATGAGCAGCTATTGCCAGCAATAGCTGCCGCTATGACAAATAGCGGTTTTGCAGAATACATGCAAGAATTCTAAATATAAGTGTAAGATACATGCCAAACTACAAAAATTCAACATCGATTAAATAGTTGACACAAACAGGAACATAATAACTGAACCATAAGGTCATCCATTAAGCCAACATTCAGCAATCGTCTGAAGCGACAAAGCAAATATATAGTTCGGTAGACACTAGACACAGACTGACACTATATAACAGAGCATTGACTACCTCACAAAGATGAACTAGTAAGTTTTGCAGATATATAATCCATAAAGTAAATGGTGCATTCTCTTCTATTCATCTTCAGAATCAGAAGGAGACTTATCAGACTCCGATTCAGAAGAAGAAGCAGCTTGCGGCATTGTTTCAACACGCATAGCCATCAAGGACTGCAGGCTCACAGTCTTGATTTTCTTCCTAGGCCGAGAAATCCTCTTCCTTTTAGCTTGTCCCTGTGATGATGATGCCCTGTTTGGTGCCTCTTCCGATGCATCTTCATGAGCTTTCTCTTGTTCTTGATCAGCTTCTGCAGTTGGTTCCTTCCCAGTGATGAACTCATTGTCATAATCAGCAAGAACATCATCTACTTCTTTCTCTATGGGATCTCTGTTTTTGTTCTCTCTCTTGTTCCTTAGTTTAGAGTTGAATTTCACAAACACAAGATCCCTCATCCTGTCATGCAGCAGCCTATTGCGCTTCTTTGTATGAACCTAAGAGTTCAAAAAAATTAAATACTTAACAAATGTAGAAAACAGAAAAACCAATTGTATAAACTGCAAAAATATTATTTGTTACCTGTTCGAAAACAGACCAGTTCCTCTCACAAGCTGATGAGCTGCATGTCAAATTAAGAATCCTAGATGCCAAAGTTCTCAAATTTGGTGTGCTGGTGCCATGGTTCAGCCACCATTTTGCTGCACATTATACAAGTTAGTAGTTAAAGAAATGGAAACAGAAGCATTTTATTCATCAATCATATTAGCTTCACTAACTAACCTGGATTAAAATTCTTGTTTCTCCTTTGCCTTATAGCAATCTCATGGCCGAAAGATCCTTGCTGATCTTGATACATGTTGAGTTCTTCAATTACAGTGTCTTGGGTTTCTTCGTCCTCAATCATCTTGCAAATGCATGTAATAACAGCAGCTCTAAATGATCCATCATGCTCAATCTCTGACTTGTTTGGGTAATAATAGTAAGGATTCAAATAATAGCCAGCCAAGTGGAGAGGAGTCTTGAGCTTGTTGTCCCACCTTTTATCAATGATGTCCCAAGCAACTTTGTACTTACTCTCATCATTATCAAACCTCACAGCTATATGTTTCTTTGCCTCAAGCATTAATCCATGGAAGAATCCCATTGCAGGAACATCACTGTCCATTCTGCGAAGCACATTAGCCATTGGCTCAAAGAAATTAACAGCCATGTCCACATGTTTCCAAAAAACTTCAGATCGCACCACTTTGAGTGCTTTTTTCCCCTTTGCCTTTTTCAAGTATGAACCTAGCTCATTCATCTCATCTGATCTGAAGAGCCTTGTCAATTCCTTCTTGTTGTCTAGCAAACTTTTCAGATTTAAGTAAGCAGTGGCAAACCGAGTAACACCAGAGCGAACCAAGTCCTTCCCAAGAAATTTCCTCATCAAATCCAATACCCTTGTATGAGCATACAAGAAGCTAGTCACTTCTCTTGCACTTGAAATAGTTTTTTCAACTGGTCCAAGCTTCCCAAGATCCTCCAACATGAGATCTAGGCAGTGAGCAGCACATCCATTCCAAAATATGGATGGTCTCTTTGCTGTTAGCATACTAGCTGCTGATACATTCACACTAGCATTATCAGTCACCACTTGCACAACATTTTCTTCACCTATATCTTCTATGCATTTGTCCACCAAGTCAAATATGTATTTGCCATCTTTTCTGTCACCGGAGCAGTCCACCGAATCAATTAAGCAAACACCATGAGCACTGTGCACAACTAAATTCATTACTCCCCTGCCCTTCTTATCTGTCCATGCATCAGTCATAACCGTGCAACCTGTGAGCTCCCATGATTCCTTATGATTCTTGAATCCATCCAGCACCTTCTGTTTCCTCTTCTGCAAAAATGGTCCACTCATCTCATATGGACTAGGCCCTCTCAAGTCCTTGCCAAACTGTCCGATGGCCTCAAGCATATGAGCAAAGCTAGGGAGGGTGACAGTGTTGTGAGGAATGCTAGCTTCATAGAAAAACTGGCAAATATACTCACAAACTCTGTCCCTTTTCTCTTCTCTTTTCATAGTTGACAACTTTGATTGGACCTTCTGGCTAATGTTGAGTCCAATTTGATTATTGCGAACAGACTCTTCTATAGATGTTTTCTTGTAAAACTTATCAATAGTGGCACTGCCACTACCTACCACAGCTCTAGAGCCACTCATCCCACTGCCTCTTGTTGAATTCAGCAACACAACATCATTCCTCTCATAGTCAGAATCATCCCCACTACCCCTTTCATCATCTGAGTTTTCTATATCAATTGCAGATCGAACCCTTTGCACTTCATCCTTCTTCTTTTGCTTGTCACCACTCTTCTTCGTAAGAAAAGCAATAATCTCTTCTTTTACATCAGTTGGAACCTTCTTACATTTAACAGCATTGAAGCCACTAATGCAAGCAAGATGGTACTTCATTCTAGTAATTCCACCTTTCAATAGCTTGTCACAAAAATTGCACTGCAAATGGTACTTCTTGTTCACATCTGGGGCAAAACAGTATGCATATGCAGGGTCATCGGACATTACTGCTTGCCTTGCTTGTGTTTGGGTTACCGAAGGAAAAGCAGCACTTGAATCACCTACAGAAAAAAGTACAAAATAATTTAATTAACCTGCAGTGCTACAAATGACCTATTTGATTGATAATTAATCTATCTTAATTAAGGAAGAATCAGATGATATATGCCACAATTAATTACTTTGATTCAGAAACATCTAAAATTGTAAATTGTTGTTGAAGCATAGGAGATTTGCCACGGTTTATTTGATTGATAATCTACCTACAACGTATAATCTACTGCAAATAATAACTGCCTACTTGTTAGATTTCAGATCGGGGAGGTGAACATATACTTGTTAAATTTCAGAAAGTAGATGTTAGGAAGAGTATCTACAAGGGAAAATCACTTTCATCACACGTACTCCTCACATCAACCAAATACTATGATGGCCAACGGCACTCAGCAGAACAGAGATGAGCAGAACAACGAGTAGAAGAGATACTGAGATAGTACTGAGATAATAGAAGATGAACTAATGAAAGCCAGACTAGGAAACTTGCCTCCATGATTCTCTGGCTCCGGCTGAGACATGGTCCTTCAGTTCTTCTTCGCATCCGAGTTGCAGGCTCGCTGCCGCCGTCGCCAGAGATATAGATCGAGGAAGAGGAGCGGAAGTTTGGCTTTGTTAGGGTTAGCGCTAGGCTGTTTTGTAGCTCCTTTTGGGCCTCTGTGTGGTGATTCTGAAAAGGCCCAGAATTCACGTACTCCCTTGTGGGCCAAACAAGTAATAGCGGCGCAATTTTTTCCAGTAAATAGCGGCAATGACTGGCTAATTGCGGCCTTTTGCGGTGCATTCCCTGTAGCGCAAAAAACTGGCATTGCGTTGCCCCCAGCTCTTCCAGCCGCTATGGCCGGCAAATAGCGCCGCAATAGCCGGCAATTTAAAACTTTGGTTGTATGGCGTCACAGAGTACAAAGGGGAAGTCATCAAGTTCAATATAAGCATGAATGAAGACGGAGCGCCCGTGGTCATTGCCGAGATCCAGCTCAGCTGCTCCTTGCGGATAGAATACATCTGGGGGATGACCAGTTACATCTTTGTTTTACGCGGCAAGCTTGCAATGGCAGTGAGAACCCTGAGGTCACGAAACCACAAACCTTTCTTCAAGGTGTTTGAACTTGTCGACAACCATGACCATGAACTAGCAGTATCTTACAAGCACAAGTGGACAGAAGTCACAAGCTTGGGCGACCACGCCGTGTTCTTGGGGCGAACCTTCTCTAAGGCGGTGCATGTGCCGGCAGACAAGTGTGGCCACATGGAGAGAAACCACACCTATTACACTTGGTGCTTGAATCAAAATGATGTTGTTCCCAGTGACTCGTCTTTCTTAACGTTTTCGGAAGGCTGCGGCGACTACGGAAAGAAGGACTATACCAGCGATGACGTGAAGATGATCAAATCGACAGGATACTTCGTGAAGGCCAATCGGCCTTACGATAGCATGTGGATTCTCCCTCCGGATATGTAGCTAGTCTAAACTCTAGAGAATCAACTCTAGAGATACCATATACGTGATAGATCCTGTGGATCGGGTAGGTTAAAGATTAACAGTAGGCTACCTTCTCCTTGGCTCGAGGAGCTCGAGCCAGTGGCCATGGTGGAGAGGCGACGGCGTGGTCGTGTGTGCGCGTGGTGGTGGCGGCGGTGCTTCCCGTCACTACTGCGCAGACCTATATCGGTAGGGTGTGTCGGTGGAGAGTGCGGCTCGCGACGAACCTCGTGTTGTGAGCCGCCGGCCCCCACCTCTTTATATTGCGCAGGTGACAGGGGCCCGTCAACCATAGTGGGTTGGGCGCCCCCGATCAGGGCGCGGATCTAAGGGCCCGGTGGGCCGTTGGGCCCACACGGGAGGAGATCAACCTAACATTCTCCCCCTTGATCTCAACTTCTACTTTTAACCATATACTTTTTACTTTACTCGTTTCATCACAGATCAATACATAGAACATGTTTCATCGTCACAGCTCAATTGCCGATAGAATCAGACAGCTACAACATACCTCTCTGTTTTGAAACAAATTCTGTTCCTTTTGGGCCTCTCATGATCCAGGAATCATAGGCTTTCCCTTAAACCCATGCCGGCTAAGTGTTCCTTGAACACATTGGGTGGTAAACCTTTCGTAAGCGGATCCGCAAGCATATCATTTGTCCTTATATGCTCGAGACTTATAGTGTGATCCTGGATTTTATCTTTCACAACATAATACTTTATCTCTATTGTTTTGGCAGCATTACTCGACTTGTTGTTGTGAGCATAGAATACTGCGGGCTGGTTGTCACAGTACATCTTTAGTGGTTTGTCAATACAATCTACCACTTTCAAGTCGGGTATAAATTTCTTTAACCATATCGCCTGCCCCGTGGCCTCATAACATGCTATAAATTCTGCATACATCGTGGACGATGCAACTATTGACTGTTTGGAGCTTCTCCACGAAATAGCCCCTCCAGCGAGAGTGAACACGTATCCTGACGTGGATTTTCTATCATCTCTGTCTCCCGCAAAATCCGCGTCTGAATACCCTCTTATCTCTAGGGAATCAGATCTCCTGTATGTTAGCATGTGGTCCTTCGTGCCTTGCGCATAACGCAATGCTTTCTTTACCATCTTCCAGTGCTCTGTGCCTGGATTCTCTTGATATCTACCGAGTACCCCGGTGATAAAAGCTAAGTCAGGGCGAGTGCACACTTGTGCATACTGTAAACTTCCAACAGCCGAAGCATATGGTACTGCTTTCATTTGATCGATCTCGTACTGGTTCATGGGACATTGGAATTTCCCAAAACTGTCGCCCTTGACTATAGGAGCAGGTGTGGCTTTACTCGCATGCATATTATACTTTTTAAGAACCTTTTCTAAATATGCCTTCTGCGATAGTCCTAAAACTCCATTCTTCCTATCTCGGTGAATTTCTATGCCCAAAACATATGATGCTTCACCAAGATCTGTTATATCAAAATTTGAGGACAAGAACTTCTTTGTTTCTTGCAGCAGACTAACATCACTGCTAGCAAGCAAGATATCATCCACATACAAGATTATGAAAATATATTTCCCATTTTTAAACTTTGCATAAATGCAGTTATCCTCAATATTTTCTTTAAATCCAAATCTTTTAATTGTCTCATTAAACTTTAGATACCACTGTCTAGAGGCTTGCCTTAATCCATAAATAGATTTCCTCAGGCGGCATCCCATATCTTCCTTGCCTTCCATGATAAAACCCTTGGGTTGTTTCATGTAAACTTTTTCTTTTAAATCCCCGTTTAGAAATGCCGTCTTTACATCCATTTGATGTAGCTCTAAATCAAAATGCGCAACTAATGCCATTATGATTCTGAAGGAATCCTTACATGAGACTGGGGAAAATGTCTCATTGTAATCTATGCCTTCTCTTTGTGTAAATCCTTTTGCCACAAGTCGTGCTTTATACTTTTCTACATTCCTATTAGAGTCATACTTAGTTTTGTAGACCCATTTACAGCCTACTGTTTTGGCTCCTTTAGGAATATTCTCTAAGTCCCAAACATCTTTGGAACTCATCGATTTCATCTCGTCTTCCATTGCCTCCAGCCACTTTGATGAGTGAGGGCTTTTCATGGCTTCTTCATATGAAGTGGGATCACCTCCCATATGAACTATTTCTGTGTTATAAACTTTATAATCAGTAGAAATAGCTGACTTTTTGGGTCTTGTAGACCTTCTAAGGGCCTCACTCCTAGTCTCATTCTGTACCTCACCTTCCGGCACATCTTCTAAAAGTGGCTGCTGCACCTCCCCTTCATGCTCAACAACGGGTTTAGTCGGCTCCTGACGGACAGGTTCCGGATCTTCTCCCATAGTTGTCATGGGTGAAGTTACAACAGGTGCTTGCACCGCAACCTCAGGGATTGTCGGTGCAGGTACAACATGTAGTGAGAAAAATGGCTCCTGAATCATCGGATTAGGTGCATGCACCCTTTTCTCCTCAAGATCAATTTTCCGAGCTACCATGCTCCCCCTCAACATTTCGTCCTCTAAGAAGACTGCATGTCTTGTTTCTACAAACTTTGTGTATTTCTCTGGACAGTAGAAACGAAAACCTTTTGATCTATCAGGATAGCCAATGAAGTGGCAACTGACTGTTTTGGAATCTAACTTTGCAATATTTGGATTAAACACTTTGGCCTCAGCTGGGCTCCCCCACACCCTTAAGTGTTGTAGGGAGGGCACTCTTCCTGTCCACAACTCGTACGGTGTTTTGGGCACCGACTTGCTTGGTACTCTATTGAGAATGTGAATGGCGGTTTTAAGCGCCTCCATCCATAATCCCAATGGCAAGGTGGAGTAACTCATCATGCTGCGCACCATATCCATCAGTGTACGATTACGCCTTTCAGCTACTCCATTTTGCTGAGGCTCGCCCGGCATTGAATACTGGGCCACTATGCCAGTCTCCTGTAAGAACTTTGCAAAAGGTCCAGGGACTTGGCCATATGGAGTGTGCCGACCGTAGTACTCTCCCCCACAGTCAGATCTTACTATCTTTATTCTTTTATCATGCTGATTTTCAACTTCAGCTTTGAATATCTTAAATTTATCCAACGCTTCAGATCTTTCTTTGATTGGATAAATATAACCATATCGGGAGTAATCATCTGTGAATGTTATGAACGAGTCATAGCCATCCACACTTTTCACAGGAAATGGTCCACAAATGTCAGTGTGAATGATTTCTAGTGTTTCTGTGCTACGGTTTGCACCTTTTTTTGATTTGTTTTACATACTTTCCTTTAATGCAATCTATGCATTGCTCTATGTCTGAGAACTCTAATGGAGGAAGAATTTCATTTTTAACTAGTCTTTCTATTCTCCCCCTCGAAATATGGCCCAGGCGACAGTGCCATAATTTCGATGAGTCACGAGTTCTCTTTCTTTTCTTTTGTTCTTTATCCGATGCGGAAACATGCTCATTCACATTACACACAGAATGCACTTTTTCACGTAGTGATAATAAATAAAGCTCATCGTGTAGGAAAGCAACACCCACATGAGTATTATTAAACCATATGGCACACTTGCCATGTCCAAAGTGACATTCATAATGATCTTTATCCAAACACGAAACACTAATTAAGTTTCTGTGACATGAAGGAACATATAAAACATCTCTAAGCAGAAGCGTGAATCCATCAGCTAACTCCAGAGAGATGTCGCCGACAGCTTCAACTTCTGCTTCAACTCCATTTGCAACTTCAACGCATCTTTCGCTTCTTTGCGTAGTCCGCGTCGAATGGAATCCCTGTAATGAATTTGCAACATGAATAGTTGCTCCTGAGTCAATCCACCAAGTAGATTTCGAAAACTGTGTATACAAGGATTCATTTACAAAGGAAACAACGTTGTTACCTCTCTTTGCCATTATTGACTTTAGCCAAACAGGGCAGTCTTTCTTGTAGTGCCCAGTCTGCTTACAATGGAGACATGTATCTTTGTCCATTGGGAAAGACTTTTGCTGATGCTGATATTGAGCTTTTCCATGTGGCTTTGAAGGGAAACCTTTGCCGTTCTGATTGTAGTTCTTTTTCTTATTATCCTTCACATAGTTCAGAGAACCACCATGTGAGGTTTTAAGTCTTTCCTCTTCTTGGACACACATGGCTATAGTCTTTTCAATGTCCCATTTTTCAGGCGACATGTTGTAGTTGACAACAAAGGTGTCAAACTCTTTTGGCAGTGAAGCCATAACCAGGTGAACAAGGAGTGCAGGCTTGAGTTCCAAATCCGCATCCATGGGTTTAAGCTTAGCTGCCATGTTGCTCATCCTGAGGATGTGCTCTCTTATGCCATGTCCACCGCCTGTGTACTTTTCTGTCACCAGCTGCTTTAGCAACTGGGTAGCATATATCTTTGAAGAACCAGTGAATTGGCTCTTTATCTTTTCAAGAAACTCCCCTACGGAAGTACACTCTGCGATTGAGCTCACAATTGCATTCTCAATTGTGTTCTTTATGAAAGCCATGCATTTTTTATTGGCGGTGAGCCACTTTTGGTTTTCGAGGGTATATGACATCTCCACTGGAGCATGATCCCTCTTCTTTTTGTTCCAAGCAGCATCATCATCTTTTGCATCTCTGACTGGCTTTGGTGGTTTGACCGGCTGTGGGGTCTCCACAACCCAGTCCACCTCAGCACAAACAAAAGCCAAGTCAACTTTCTTTCTCCATTCAGTGTAGTTATCGCCTCTGAGTGTTGGAACATCCTTGAGGCAACTCATCAAGTGGTACCCTCCTGAAACCACATTGAAGTGAGATCATAACAACAATTGCATGCATTAATCCAACGTTGGTCAAAAATTAAACATACAACTGTTTATGCAATTAAATCTATATCACCGTTGGGCAAAAGTAGAAATAAATGCACCTTTTACAACAATAACAAATCATGATCATGTTATTAACAACGTTGGTCATAAAATAACAGAATCATAATCACTTTTAACTATTTGCAGCGGAAAATATGAATAAAATTCATAAACTTTATACTTTTCAGAAGTATCTTTTTCACTTTTCTATTTTCTAAACAAAATTTTCGTTGGATAATTTTGAATAGAGAAAACTGTATAAAATTTTGCCCAAAAACCTGGACAAAAAACTAATAAAAAACGAAGAAAACGGCAGCTCAGCCCGGCCTCGGCCCAGCGTGCGCGGCTGCCGGCCTCGCCTCTCTTTCGGCCCAAAGGCCCACTGGGCGTGCGCCGCTCTGTAGCCTGGACGACGCGGCCCATGATGGTGGCCGTCCGATGAGATCGACGGTCGTCCGTGCGTCTCGCCCGAACAAAAACGCCCGCACCGGCTGCTCGAACCCTAACCCTCACTTTTCTTTCCTCTCGCCCTCTCCATCTCTGTCCCGCGCGGCGCAGTTTTCTCTGGCCGCCGGCCAGCTGCCGACAGCGAGGCTCCCCGGCGCGGCGAGCATGACCTTCCCTTCCCCCTACTTTTCTCCAACTCAGCCTGCTCGCGAGAGAGAGACACAGAGATGCTGGCTGCGTCCCCTCTGACCCCCTGGCCGGCATGCACCATTGCCCGCCCCTTCGCCGGTCGCGCGTTCGCCTTGCGGTGAGCGCGTCGCCGTCGAACGGTCTGGCCGCGGTGCCCTTTGCCCCTTCTGGGGTTTGTTCTTCTTCCGACGCCTCGGCTTGCCGATGCGCGTCGAGATCGAGAGGAACGGCGTGGCCTCAGCGGCGGCGCACTTTGCCGGCGAGCTCTAGGCCCTCTGCCAGTGAGTTTCTTGGCCCTCTTCTCTCTTTTGACCGGATCCAAGGGAGGGAATTTCCTTTGCGGGATTAATCTCCCGTTTCCTTTTTCTACCGAAAAAAAACTAGAACCCTAGTGGCTCTAATACCATTGATAGATCCTGTGGATCGGGTAGGTTAAAGATTAACGGTAGGCTACCTTCTCCTTGGCTCGAGGAGCTCGAGCCAGTGGCCATGGTGGAGAGGTGACGGCGTGGTCGTGTGTGTGCGTGGTGGTGGCGGCGGTGCTTCCCATCACTACTGCGCAGACCTAGATCGGTAGGGTGTGTCGGTGGGGAGTGCGGCTCGCGACGAACCTCGTGTTGTGAGCCGCCGGCCCCCACCTCTTTATATTGCGCAGGTGACAGGGGCCCGTCAACCATAGTGGGTTGGGCGCCCCCGATCAGGGCGCGGATCTAAGGGCCCGGTGGGCCGTTGGGCCCACACGGGAGGAGATCAACCTAACAATACGTCCTCCTATCTGAAATGCAATTCTTTTGGGACGTGTTGATACTTAGCTGAGTGATTCAACACTGGAGTACTAATTAGCACTAATTAGCGGCTAGGACTGCTCCAATCATCGAGCTGAGCATATACATATATTATGCTATGCATCCTGACATATGCACTTCCTTGGAATTGTTGATATGTATGTATCATTGCTAGCAGCCGTCGTTAGCCTACTTGGAGAATAAATAAGCATTTTAACCTAAGGGCAACACACAATTAGTTACAAAATCCGAATACAAAAACTATGCTAGACTGCAGTTTTTTTCATGCATCATCTGAGTTTACTTTACTTTTTGTGCAGCAGCAACCTGAAGCCAAAAGAACGCAAAACTGTACAAACTAAAATAAAAACATGTCCACATGCCTAATAACTTTGAAAGTCTTGAGTCCTACTACACCAGTTCAAACAGCCAATAGTCAGAAGAGGCTAATTAAGGTACTGATATAAGGTACTTAACTGGGCATACATAATATCTAGGATTAAAGAATTTAGATAAGATGCCAAGGGTTCTTCGGTTTATAAATGGCACTAACCTGAACACTAAAGCCATGGTTGTCATTGCATAGCTCTAGACTAAATAATAAGGGCATAACCAAAAGATTTATACACTAGTGCATGAACGAAGAGAAAAAAAAATAAGCCTGTAATGTCCCATGCTATATGCGCACCAAATCAGGGCAACAGAAGATCACCCATACGAAAAACGGAACTATGTGAGTATAAATTTTCAGGAAAACGATAGAATGGTGGGATTCATTGTGTAATAAGGATTATAAGCTCGGGTATGTACATTTGAACAGATAGACGATTAAGAAAGGGGAACATGCAACAAAAAAGCTTTCAAAAAGTAGTAGTAATTTTACCTCTGTAATAGAGGAAGTACAAAAATGTATTAGTTGGCATTTCGTCCAGATGGCGAATTGCCTGGAAAAAAAGAGCAGTAGGTATAATGATGGTGTTACTTTCTTGCGCAAGCACCAAAACTTCACCAAAAAAGTAAAATATATTGGGAGCATTGCACCTTTATTTTCCCTATAATCCTTGCCCTTGCTTCTAGACTATATGATGGCGGTGCAAGCTAGCCAGCATCTTCAAATTATAGTCCATCCAAAAAGCACACCAAAGGTAACATTTGGATTGATTGCATCATCCCTGAAACGCCATTATCAGAAATTCAGTTGGCGCTTAATAGTAAATAGAAGTGCAGGGCTTGCTTATCACGCTTACTTAGGACTCATAGGCCTTATCTAATCGAGAACGGACGTTTGGCTCTTGGCCTCCATGGAGGCCTTTTTTTGAAAAATTCAAAATTCAAACTTTTCGGTTTCAAAAAAATCTGAAAAAAATTGTGCAAGTAAACAAGGATGTTATGTGTATGTGTGTTAAATTTCAGGATGAAATACGTTGAAATGCGACCTGTACAAAAAAGTCAAATTCATGTCCTGGGAGGATGAATAATATCATGTGTTAAAAAGCTCCAAATTTGTCTTTTTTGCACAGCCCTCATTTCAATGTATTTTGCCCTGAAAATTTACACACATGTGTGTTATGCCTTCATGTATATCTGTATTTGTTTTCAGAATTTTTTGAAATGTAAAAATATGAATTTCGATGAAATTTGAAATTTGAATTTGGAGGCCTCCATGGAGGCCGAGCTCCAAAGGCAATTTTCGTTATCTAATCCCTCTCCAAAGCAAACCATCTATCTCTGCCAAATAGGCAAGAGGTAGGCAAATATGCTATATACGAAAGAGTATATGTCAATCTAAACTGAATTACTGCTCACAAGAAACCGAGTATGATAACATGTCTTTGCTCGCTCTAATAATAAGTAAGCTGTTGGAAAGGAGGGGGTCTATTTTATTTATACAGTTTAGTTTAGTGATTTAGTACAATTAAAGACATGTCCAAACCTGACAGGCACGACAACCTCAAATCCATGGGGTCAGTATGGTTAGATCAGGATGAGCAGAAATGAAACGCACCATATACATTTTCCATGCATCAACATATATCCGTGAAAAAAAACAAAGAACCATTTCTATGCATCCACATATGCTCACTAAAGAAATAGAGAATAGTAATTGCTCCTCAATTATTTGTATGCATCCACATACACTCATTAGAAAAACAGAGTAATGTGTGCATGTTATATAAGTTCGTCGGCTGCCAATCGTACTCCTTTAGAGCATCAATGGTGCAATCTCTTCTGTACGTAAAAGATAGAATTATGTTCCAGGGTCCGACATGCATGTGTGCATAGCACAAATGAATAATTAAAGGTACATCATTGATCAATCTGATAAGTAGCAATTTACAAACAGAAAACTCTATGTTACTCCCTCCGATCGATATTAATATTTAGTACAAAGTTGTACTAAATCAGCGACAATTAATATGGATCGGAGGGAGTAGATTTTAATATAAAAGACAGACCATCGGGTCATTTTCGACATGGACTTTCTTGCCAAAAAATAAGAGATATACAAAAGCTAGAACAGCCACTACGTTATTTAAAAATAAGAGATATACAAAAGCTAGAACAGCCACTATGTTATTCAAAAGTATGCAATGCAAAAGAAAATTAGTCACCAGGCTTTTGCACTTAGTGGAGATCTCTAACAGACTCGCAACATTTGTACATGGAAGGAGGCTGTTAAGGTGTAATAAACCACAGAAGATTGCACTGCATAGTTATAACAGACTCGCAACATTTGTATAGGGAAGGAGGCTGTTAAGGTGTAGTAAACCATAGAAGATTGCACTGCATGGTTCCATTGTTAGGTCAATGGATTTTAGAAATCCATAATCATAGAAACACAGCAGATCAGCCTTTGACCTGAGTCTTTAATATATAGGCCTTTTCCCCTTTCCAAGCAAAGATCACAACAAAAAATCTCAGGCGTACCAAAACTGTAGTAATAAATCCCTCAAAATAATCACGCCCGACCCCCGCGTCGCTCCCAGCGGCGACACGGCGGAAACCACGCCGCCGCGCCTCGGAGCCCCCACCTCCGCTCCACCCTCCCTAGCCGCCGCCGGAAGATGCGGCCGGGCTAAGCCCGTGCCGCGGACGGCGGCGGCGGGGCTTGCTCTCTCGCGCTGCGCTGCTCCCGTCAGATCCAAGGTGGTGCTCGGGGTCGCCACCGGCGGCGGCGCGCCCTCCTGGCGGCGGCTCTGCTGCTTCGCGTCTCCTGCGGCGGTCCGACGATGGCCTCTCCTGGCGCCGGAGGTCCTTCCCTCCATGGAGCAAGTAGCGGCGCGGGTGGGTTCTGGGATTCCAGATCCCCTCGCGGTGGGGAGGCTCGGCCCTCCCGCGGCCTCTGCGCGGTGTGGCGTCGTCGGCGCCGCCGGGCCTTCTCTGCGTCGCGTGGTGGCTTCCCTCCGGCAGGTCTTGGCGGGGTGGCGGCCCCCTTTTCCTCCTGTGCGAGCTTGTGGAGCTCGTCGTCGGATGTCGCCGGATCTGGCCAGCCGGCCGGTTCTGGCTCCGTGGGGGGCTGCCCTGGCTGAGGTCTACGGTCTTCAGCGTGGATGCGGTGCATGGTGGTGCGGCGGTGGTGGCGTGGGATGTGGTGGCTCTGCGCGGTGGTGGCGTGTCTGCTGCTTCAGAGGTGTGCTGGCCAGTGGAGTGCTATGCGTGGGATGGGGGTCGTGTCTGCTCCAGGCGAAAGCCTTGCCGACGCTTGACGGCCGGCGGCGGCGGCGCTCGTGGGCGGCGCTATCCTTCCTGGAGGCGCCGTCGAGGAGATCAGCGCTTCCTCAGCTCTCGGGCGAAAGTCATGACCCTATTGCAGGATCGGGCGGCGGCGTCGTCTTCAGCATCGCATTCCCTCTTTGGGGCGCCGTCTTGGAGATCTTGGTCTCAATTGTGCTTCCGGCAGGCTGGACGTGCACGGTATCGCGGTCGGCTGGTGTCCGTCCGGTGATGTGGATGTTGGCGCGGCTTCTTGTGTGGCAACGATGGCGGCTTCGGGCGGAGTCAGGTTTGCTGATGGTTCTTGGTAGTCGGTCTCTTTCGGCGTGTTCGAGGAGTCGCCGTGCCTCGCTTTGTCTTCCTGAAGTCGGAGCTGCTGAGGAGGGGCCCTTGCGGTGACGATGACACGAGACGGGTGGTCGGCTCTGGCGCTGGCTCGGCGCAAGCCCAACGCTTTTCCCCTGCAATGCCCGTCGACAGAGTCGGAGCTACCTAGTCGCCGGCGCGTGTGGCCGACTGTTTGGCATCGGCCGGCGCAGGCCTCGACGCTCGTTTGCGGTGAGGGTTTCTTCGGTGGTCGTCGATGGTGGAGTCGGAGTTGCCCTCGCGGAGGCGTGATGCCGATGACGCCGGGTTGCAACCTCGGCGACGCTTTTCTCCTCGGCGGCGTGTGTGCGTTCTTGTGTGGGTTGCCAGGTCGTCCTGTGTGCCTTGTTTTTGCGGGCCTGTTGTAACGGTTTTCGTCCGGTTTTTCGTTAATTAACCGGACAATTCTCTTCGACCTTTTTTAATGGATCGGGCCATAAGGGACCGCGTTTCAAAAAAAAAAAAAACTGTAGTAATAAGTATCCCTTGAAGGTCACAATTGTTTTTGTCAATTATTATGGTGAGGTTAAACTGCAATATTTGTTAGATTTGGACATATTTTACCGAGGCTTATAGGTGCATTGGCACATAGGTACGTGCAGTTAAAACTTCTGCCCAGCCTGAAGAAAGGGGGGATATGACCATGGATGCGGCAGAACATACAAACTGCGAGAGCTAAGACCTCCCAGCCTGAACAAAGGGAGGACTTGACCATGGAGGCTGAAGAACATACAAATTGCAACAAATAATTCATTAGAAAGAACAGTATGCCGTAGAATAACAATGCAATACATGTAGTTAAATCTATCAATTTTGGCACATTCAATAGAAACATTTTTCTCCGCTGCTCTGCAATCATTTGTCAATGCACCTTTTGTCAGTATGAGCAACCAACATCAGCTAAAAGGCAACGTACAAATGTAGGTACGATATTAAATCCAAAGAAGTGAACGAATCAGCACTACAACCTATTTCTTGGTATTGATCAGTTATAACCTACATAGCTCCATAGTATTTGAAGTTGTGCGACAACACTCTTATAATGTAAACATCAGACCCCTGATTATTTTCTAAAAACCTGCAGAGTTTGTAATCTGCCACTGTGTGACCTACAACCAGTAAATAATTATTATGCTTTTACTTTAGAAATAATTGCATGTCCAAACAGAGTATGGCCATGTCACGGATGGTGCTGCACCTTAACTCCGAACCAGTGCCACTAACTGAAGAAATAGGAGTCAGATGGCGCTGTGTCGGGGTCCTGTGTATTAGTCGGCCTGTGTGCCTGTCTGCTGTCCTAGGTACTTAAGTAGGAGCTGTAACTGAACATGGCATCGCTGATGTTAGGACAGAATTCCCAATTCCCCTCCTGCTCTGATATTGAAAGTTCTATTATTGTGGGACTGAAATATCATAGAAATAGTTAATCGAGAAACATCCATTATAGAGCAAAGTTGCTATGAACAGAATTCATTAACCCAGAAACATCCATTATAACGCAAAGTTGCTATGAACAGAATTCATAAGTCCCAACTTAAAGGACATTATCTCTGTGAATGATTAAAGCTTTACATAAATGCTATATTTACCAATTTATCATGCTCAACTGCTCAAATAGATAGGTTATGATGTTCCAGGCATTTCAATGCCAATATGCAGCATAACTATGAGCATTAATACCTAAATGTTCTCAAATCAAATCCTGCACTGATTGCCTCTTAATATTCAAAGACACATGACATACTCACGAAAGTCTCTAAAAAGAGAAGATCGTATAATGATAAAAAGGAAAACCTTAAAAAATAGGAATATATATACATATATATATATTCTTACTGAATGTAGCAGTTTATCACAAGGCAAAATATGCTCATGGATCAAGACATCTGAATTCTGATATCCAACACATACACCCTATTCTTGCATAGAGCAATGACTGAAATATTATTTTTTTAAGAGAAAAGTATGTTTTTGGTCCCTCAAGTTCCCAAAAAGTATAGACTTGGTCCCTCAAGATTTTTTGGTATATATTTGGTCCCTCAAGTCTCAAAACCGGATAAGTTTGGTCCTAAACCAGATTTTGAGCCCGTTGACCCGGTTTGACCGCCGCAAAACCGCCCGGTGAACAGTAAATTCGAATTTTTTTTAAAAAACATCAACAAAATCTGAAATTTTTTGGGGTCCACTATGCTTATATGCGCAAGGTGTGACCAAATTTTCGTGATCTTTCGACACTCGAGGAGCTCGTGGCAAAAAAAACAAAAATATCTGTCCGATGAATAGTAAATTCGAAAAAAAAAAATTCAAAAATTTCCGAATTTTTTTGGGGTCCAATATGCTTACATGCGGAAGGTGCAACCAAAATTTTGTCATGAAATGACATCAAACGGGCTCTAGCAAAAAAAAAAAACAAATTTTGGCTATTTTTTTGTGAGCAAAAATTTGTTTTTTTCCCAAGAGCTCCTCGAGTATCGAAAGACCACCAAATTTTGGTCGCACCTTGAGCATGTAAGCATATTAGACCCCAAAAAATTTCAGATTTTTTTGATTTTTTTTTAATTTTTTCGAATTTACTGTTCATCGGACGTAGATATTTTTGTTTTTTTTGCCACGAGCTCCTCGAGTGTCGAACGATCATGAAACTTTGGTCGCACCTTGCGCATGTAAGCATACTAGACCCCAAAAAATTTCAGATTTTTTTGAAGGTTTTTTGATTTTTTTGGAATTTACTGTTCATCAGGTGGTTTTGTGGCGGTCAAACCCGGTCAACGGGCTCAAAATCTGGTTTAGGACCAAACTTATCCGGTTTTGAGACTTGAGGGACCAAATGTATACCAAAAAAACTTGAGGGACCAAGTCTATACTTTTTGGGAACTTGAGAGACCAAAAACATACTTTTCTCTTTTTTTAATTAAGAGATGTGAGAATGCACTGCCATTAACAATCTGATCTAGCACAGGATACAACCAGCAAGACGACCAACCTAAAGATACAAAGTAGGATGCAAACAAAATATCGACATAGTGGATTAATCATAGAAGGGGAAGGAAGTGAAATTAGTACTGACCTCATAAATGAGGAACGGAACAAAATAGTATCAGCTGCAACATAGGAGCTCCAGGAAAATAAACCTTGCATCTCTGCATTTTGGATATAACTAAAAAGGGAAAATTGTAGAAATGCTAAACGTTAGGAACCGACACCGTCCATGTGTGAGTATGTGATTCAGATTAATGCTCTGAAATTATTTAGCTTACTTACTAATAATCTTACCAGTTCTCGCACTCTCTATAAATCTCCTGATATGCTCAATGAAGTCACTCACAATTCGACATGACCTCCAAGCAGAGCAAAAAACTTCCCAGGGGAGTACACCCTGCTTGTCAAAACTTCGGCTTCTTTACCTTGGTCGGCACCTGACATTGTTGTCTTTCTCAGCCTTAGCCCTCTTTTCTCCATATCGGTAGCAAAACATTGTATGCATCCAATCGATTCAATTAAACATGACATGGAAAATTAGCAGGGCAACATTGACTTCTCAATTTGGTGTAGAAGAGCCATTCATAAATCTACTGATCTCAATGAAATCAATAGACCAAGAAAACTATGGGAGCTCACAAAAGACATGGCCAATGGCCAGATGCAAGACCTGAGGCAAAAGTAAACAAAAATATCACATATGCAAGAGTTGAGGAGCGGGAAGTCAGGGGGAGGCGGCAAGCGCCCAGGGAGAAGAGGAACGCGGGGCTCGAGGACGGGGATCGGTAGATAGGGTTTCACCATCCTCTTTTGACCCACCTCGCACAACAGCGTGATGATCTAGCCATACGCAAAACAGCAGAAAATCCATCTCATTCTTCAGACCCCACAACCAACGAGGCCCACACATCATGCATACGAAACTGAAGCACACTTGTAAAAAAGGAGCAACGGCCGACACTTTGACAGCGCTGTAAAAAACACTGCCGAGAGTTGATCGAGCGGTACAGAGGCGAGCGCACGACGCAAACGCCCCAGAAAGGCGGGTAGCCTAGCGTGGTTTATAGGAGAAATGAGAACACACTAGAGAAATAGCCACCGGACAATCAGGTGTCACCCAACTACAATACACACCAGCTATGGAAGGTGATATTTTCTATTTATGATTCGTGCAACATTATTTTATGCACACCTGACGTTGTGCAAATAAGGGAGCGGCTACACGTCAATCGACTGATTTTGCAATGTGGTCAGTCGATTCATATAGCGCAGAAAAGTTAAGAGGACAATAGAGAACTGACTGACCAGGGTCAGTCGATCAGCCCAACAGTAACAGAAACAGAGCGAAAAAGAAAACTTTCCGTTTCAGATTCTTCTGCACTCTGTGCAGCCCAAACCTAAACGGGCCTGAACCCGCTATGGAAGAAAACCCACTCCACTCAAAAAACTGGATCCAGCTCACGCACAGAACACGGTCTTCTTCCTTCCTCCTCCTTCCCCCGATCCCTAATCAGGAACAACACAGCCGCCGCCATGGATGCAAAAACAAAGCTCAGATTCCCCTGTCCTATCAGGTCTCCGTAGATCTTCTTCCTCCCATTTCTTTCTTCCTCCCTCCTTCTCCTCCGATTGCCCAAAGATCTACAACACCACCACAAAAATGGATGAAGCTTCAGATCCAACCCAAAACGGAGATCTATCAAAAGGAAGAGGAAAGAAAACTAATAATAAACCTGTAGGATGAGATCCTTCTCGTCAGTCCAAGGTAAACCATGACTGTTCCCACTCTTGATTAGTTATGTACTGACATTTTGCTGCCCTGACAATTTCGTGCCCTGCAAACTTGATGGCGGAAAAAGTGTAAAAACAACACTAAATTCAGAAATTGCAACTGTATTATGCTAGAAAGATAACCAGTACACGTGAATGCATAATTGAGTGTTTTATATAATTCTGAATCAGAAATTCCAAAAAAGTAATTTCTGCTGTTGGCATATTTGAGGCCTGCAGATTAGAGTTTAGCAGGTTTTGTAATTGACATGATTGTAAATTTAGCACAACTTAACCACAACAAACTCCCTAAAAGAACAAATAATAATTTCATAAGAATAACATATGATAATTACCTACAATTAAACTTGCATCTTCAGGCAACTAAACTTGCATCTTCAGGCAACTAAACTTACTAAACTTGCAGTTATTGTTCAACAGCAATTAAAAATGCGGCAGTACGAGCTTGTAGAATTATTTACAAAAATAACCATAACACCTACCCTAGAAGCAGAATTTATTTTCAGAGCACACATAAATGAATTTTAACATTAACTATGAACAAACAAAAATGACATGAATAAAGTAGTAAAACTATAAGTAAGGCAGAGCACCACCCTGAAGGTAGAACTAAATTTGCATTTTTAGACAACTAAACTTGCAGTAATTGTTAAACAGCAAAAGAAAAATAGTAGACTATAAGTAAGGCAGAACACCACCCTGAAGGTTCAAGTAAATTTGCATTTTCAGACAACTAAACTTGCATCTTCAGGCAATTGCAATTATTGTTCAGGATGAACTAAGAATGTGTGAGTACGAGCATGGAAATATATCTACAAAGATAACCAGAAAACCTCCCTAGTAGCAGAATTTACATTTTCATGAGGGACTGAAGTTTTGTGTAACATTAACTACAAATAAAAACATTGTTATTAACTAGATCAAAACATTTTCATGAAAAGCTTCATGATTATGACTGAATTTGCATCTTCAGGTGAGTGAAGTTGCAGTGATTGTTCAAGAGCAAGGAGAATGTGAAATAGAAGAAGACAACAAGGTAAGCATATGATTTCCATCTGGTTCAAACAAACATCACAACAATCAAACATTTTGGAAAACAAACTAAATACAAAACATTGATTCATTATTTGCAGGTGCTGAAAAATTCAGATGAAATTAATGAAAATATGCATTTGGGAAAAAATGCAACATCTGAGGTTAGCTATATTCTACTCAAATTATTATGATAGCAGAGCAAGGAAAAAAGTCTAACCTGTGATTGAATCTTGCATTACCAGGAAGCTGTGCTTGCACAAAGCTATGAGGGACAAGATGGTCAACATTACAGAGCAAGACAAAAAGAATTTAGTAAAGAGGTGTGCATATAACACTAGATCATATTACATAAAAACAAAATTTTTATTTACGCTCATTTTCCAGGTACATAACAAAAGAGGAGCAGGGATAACTTGTTATGATTCATATTTTGCAGGAATCAATTGATGTTCAGTTTGGAAAACAAAGTTTGCAACTGATTGATGAGCTGTTAGCACCACAAGGAGCAAATCATTCTTACACACAACTCACGCAACAAATGACTGTGATGAGTCATCTTCAAAGTGACAACATGGCAATCCCTATAACAAGTTTCACTTCACTCTTACAAGCAGGCATAAATACAGAGGTATGTGCTAACAGTAATACTGATATTTAGAATTTTATTTGTTCATTACTTGAATTGGAAAAACATTATACTACCACTAACTAAATAAAAAAACTTGCAGGATCAGCATGTCATGGCAGAACAAAAAACAAGCAACCATTTTCACCAAAATGTCCAGTGGGAGCACTATTCGATACCTGAAATAGAAGAAGAAGTTGAAGATGAAGATGAAGTTGAAGATGAAGATGAAGATGAAGCAGATGAGTATAGTTCTGACTGACAGTGATCCAATGAAACTGATGCAGAGGAGGATTACCTGGAACAAAATACATTAAGTTGTGATCAGTTGTGTGCAGATCAAGGGGATTCAGAATTGCACAAAATAGAACAATGTTGGAACAATTTTGATGATGTTAGACAGCAAGAAAACGATTTTGTCAGTAATCCAAAGGAAGGATTTGCCCAAAGCAATGAGTAAGTATTGCAAGGCCCTGATTAGGCAGCAACTACAGAAACTGAAGATACAAGCGGTAGCGATGAATCAGAGTTTGAAAAGGAGCAACAACAACATGGACAAACAGAAATAAATAATTGTCAAGTCACTCGCACTGTCGAATTAACAGACTCTAACCAACAGGATGAGAGCACATATGTGTCAGTCAGTCATAATAAAACGGACATTAAGAAGAAAGATAGCAGAGATGAAGATAACTTGTCTCAGGAGGATATAGAATTTTTCCTGGAGAATGAGAACATCGAAAAGGCATTGATACTAAGCCAAGAAGATGAGAGGAACCATATGCCAACACTGGACATGTCATTTGAAACTGATGTACATGCACACAGATTCTATAATGAATATGCAGCTATCAAAGGATTATCAATACAGAAAGCTGCAAACTATCACTGCCAAAAGAAAGATGCTGATAACAATAAAATGACAAGATTTACAATGAAATGCAACAGGTCCGGCAAACCTAGAAACAGGACAAAACCGATAGCAACAGGAGCTAAGAGAAGAAAGTATAAAGATGATAAGAATGCACCTACATATATCACCGAACAAGAGAAAGATTTGATCAGGACTTGCAAAAGAGTAAACATACCAACTAGAAAGATAATGGCTATAATGGCATTCTTTCGAGGAAGAGGACTATCTTCATTGCCTTACACAACGAAAAAGATTAGCAGCATGGGAACCAAAATGAGGAGAGAGTATGGTCTGAATGACATGATGCAGGTGGTTTCATTTTTTGAAATGAAAAAAATCAGAAGATCCATTGTTCTTCTACTCATTCAAAACAGATCCAGAAAAGAATGTTATGCATATATTTTGGGCAGATGGTACTGGAATTGGGAACTATGAGCACTATGGTGATCTGCTGAGTTTCGACATGACTTACAAAACCAACAAATATAATATGAAGTTTGCTCATTTGTTGGAGTAAATGGTCATGGAGACAACTGCCTATTTGCGTGTGGTTTCATACAAGATGAGAAAAGGGAAACTTTTGAGTGGCTTTTCAACACTTTTCTAAAGTGCATGGGTGGGAAAGCTCCAAAATCTGTCATAACAGACCAGGATGCAACTATGAAAAAAATAGTTCCTAAGTGCTTCCCAAATTGCAAGCATAGGAACTGTTTATTCCACATTCTCACAAAAGCTCAGAACAAAGCTAGAAGGACATTTGGTACAAATCAGCATTTAAATGCTCAGTTTCATGACATAATCCTAAAATCGCAAACTGTACAAGAGTTCGAGCAACTGTGGCCACAGATGATTCAGGAGCACAACGTACAACATATCAAGTACTTCAGAATTATGTGGAAAAACAGAAAGAGATTCGTACCTGTCTACTTCAAGAATCACTTCTATCCGTTCATCCAAACAACAGCTAGAAGCGAAGGAACCAATGCTGTATTCAAAGCAAATGTAGGATCAAGTCACAGTGTGATTGCTTTCATGACAGAATATGCGAGAATTTCCCAAAGTATTGAAGAAAAAAGTAAATAAAACGATTCTTTAACCAGAAGAACTTCACCAACTATGTGGAGTGACTTGGCATTGGAAAAGCAGGTAGCAAGACTATAAAACAGAGGCATTTTCTACAAATTTTAGCAAGAGTTAATGAATTCAATTAAGTTTCATATGATGGAAGTTGAAAGAAACAAGCAGTATGAAGTATACAAATCACCAACTCAAGCACTA
The DNA here is from genome assembly GCA_039707655.1 of Elymus sibiricus. NCBI lineage: Eukaryota > Viridiplantae > Streptophyta > Magnoliopsida > Poales > Poaceae > Elymus > Elymus sibiricus. Next base: position 472,562,290 of record CM077666.1, read on the forward strand.
TTCGATTATAACCCCAGAACATTCATAGTCATGGTGGACAGAGAGTCTGAAAGTTTCACATGCATCTGTGGAAAATTTGAGAAGGACGTGATACCATGTTGTCATGCACTCAAAGTGATACAAACATTGAACATTGATGAGCTAGCAGATAAGTATTTCATTGATAGATGGAGGCCTAAAGAAAAGAAAGTTGTTCAAGTAAATGAAGAAGTAGCAAACCTAGAAGAGTTGGATGACCAGATGACATTCTTCTCATTCTCAAGAAGGCTAGTTGAGTTAGCTTCGCAAGCATCAAAAAATCCCGCAAGGAGGAAAGTTCTAAATGAGCAGATAACTGATACGTCTCCGTCGTATCTATAATTTTTGATTGTTTCATGCCAATATTCTACAACTTTCATATACTTTTGGCAACATTTTATATTATTTTTGGGACTAACATATTGATCCAGTGCCCAGTGCCAGTTCCTGTTTGTTGCATGTTTTTTGTTTCGCAGAATATCCATATCAAACGAAGTCCAAATGCGATAAAAATTTACGGAGAATTATTTTGGAATATATGTGATTTTTGGGAAGAAGAATCAACACAAGACGGTGCTCGTGGGCCCCACGAGGCACCAGGGCGCGCTCAGGGGGGTAGGGCGCACCGTGGTTCCTCGTGAGCCCCTCGTAAGTCGGTTGACCCCATTCTTTCGCCGCAAGAAATATAATATTGGGAAAAAAATCGTGTTAAAATTTCAGCCCGATCGGAGTTACGGATCTCCGGGAATTTAAGAAACGGTGAAGGGCTAGAAAACAGGAGCGCGAAACAGAAGAGAACAGAGAGAGAGATCCAATCTCGGAGGGTCTCTCGCCCCTCCGGGTACCATGGAGGCCAAGGACCAGAGGGGAAAACCTCCTCCCATCTAGGGGGAGGCCAAGCAAGAAGAAGGAGGGGGGATCTCTCCCCCTCTCTCCCGGTGGCGCCGGAACGCCGCCGGGGGAACCATCGTGACGGCGATCTACACCAACAACTTCACCGCCGTCAATACCAACTCTCTCCCCCTCTATGCAGCGGTGTAACACCTCTTCTCCCCGCTGTAATCTCTACTTAAACATGGTGCTTAACGCTATATATTATTATCCAATGATATGTGGCAATCCTATGATGTTTGAGTAGATTCGTTTTGTCCTATGGGTTGATTGATGATCGTGATTGGTTTGAGTTGTATGTTTTATTTTGGTGCTGTCCTATGGTGCCCTCCGTGTCGCGCAAGCGTGAGGGATTCCCGCTATAGGGTGTTGCAATACGTTCATGATTCGCTTATGGTGGGTGGCGTGAGTGACGGAAACACATACCCGAGTAAGGGGGCTATTGCGTATGGGAGTAAAGAGGACTTGTTACTTAATGCTATGGTTGGGTTTTACCTTAATGATCTTTGGTAGTTGCGGATGCTTGCTAGAGTTCCAATCATAAGTGCATATGATCCAAGTACGGAAAGTATGTTAGCTCATGCCTCTCCCTCATATAAAATTGCAATAATGATTACCGGTCTAGATATCGATTGCCTAGGGACAAATCTTTCTCTTGTGTTACAAAAAGCTTTCTACTAAAACATACTAACTTTTATTATCTGACAAAGTACTCCTAGTTTTATTCGTGCAAAGTAGTTCTAGCATTGCACCTACAAAGTACTTCTAGTTTTATTCTTGTTCTAGGTAAAGCGAACATTAAGTGTGCGTAGAGTTGTATCGGTGGTCGATAGAACTTGAAGGGAATATTAATTCTACCTTTAGCTCCTCGTTGGGTTCGACACTCTTATTTATCAAGAAAGGCTACAACTGATCCCCTATACTTGTGGGTTATCAATACCTTTTTCTGGCACCGTTGCCGGGGAGCAATAGCGTGGGGTTGATATTCTCATGTGTGCTTGTTTGCTTTATCACTAAGTAGTTTTTATTTTGTGCTCTTGTTTTCTATCTTTAGTTATGGGTAGGAAATGTAAAATACCAAAAAATTTAGTTGTACTTGCTAAACCAATGGTTGAAGAACCACCCAAAATCTATCATACTGCTGAAGCTTTCTACTTGGATCATCTTCGATCCCTTTGTGCTCGTGCTGAAAACCCAACTAGCTTAGTTGAGGGAAAATCATTAGATGAGCATGCTTATTTTGTGCGACACCGCTTGTCTCAAAAAGGGAAACTCTTATGGAATCATATTAATACTTTGAATTGCTATGCTTGGAATTTATGTGAAATACATGATTTTACTTGTTGTTCTGAAGACCCTAAAAAACACCTTCAGTACCAATGTGAGTTTAAGGATAATGGAATCTTATCTTCTTATGCCAGAGGTGTTTATAGTTACTATGATATTGAACAAATAGAAAAATTTGTTGCTTTTAAGGGTTCATATGAAATTGCTTGTTTGATTGAAAAGTGTGATGCTACTCTTTACAAATCTGAAAATTTTGCCATACTTAAATATTGCTATGAAAACTATGCTTCTAATGCTTATGTGAAAGAATATATTGAGGACACCTCCGCTGTCCAAGAAGAGACTAATATTTTGCAGGAATCTATGGAAGAAGAAATTGATGACACTGTGAGCTCATTAGATGAAAAAATTGAGGAGGAGAGCGAAGAATAAAAGGAGAAAGAGCGGATTGATCACCCGTGCACACCTTCTGATGAGAGTAACCCTTTATCTCATACATTGTTTAATTTCCCTTCATGCTTACCGAAGGATGAATGCTATGACCGCTTTGATGCGTCTGAAATATCCCTTTTTGATGAAATTGATGCTTGCTATGCTTGTGGCCATGATGCCAATATGAATGATGCTTATGGAGATGAACTTGCTATAATTCCTTATGTTAAGAATGAAATTGTTGCTATTGCACCTACACATGATAGTCCTATTATCTTTTTGAATTCTCCAAACTACACTATATCGGAGAAGTTTGTGCTTATTAAGGATTATATTGATGGGTTGCGTTTTACCGTTGCACATGATGATTTTGATGAATATAATATGCATGTGCTTGCTGCTCTTACTTGCAATTATTTTGAGAGAGGAACTACATCTCTGCCTCTCTATGTTTCCAATATGATAAAATTGCAAGAAACTGTTTATGCTATGTATCGGCATTTACTTTGTGTTCATGAATTGTTCTTTTATGACATGCCGATGCATAGAAAGAGAGTTAGACTTCGTTGTTACATGATATATGTTGCTTTGTGCTCAACACTAAATTACAAATCATTGTTAATTAAAATTGGCTTTGATATACTTTGGGATCCGGGTGGATCAATTACTTGAGCAGCCTAGCTTAATGGCTTTAAAGAAAGCGCTACCAGGGAGACAACCCAGAAGTTTTAGAGAGTCATTTATTTCTGTTGTGTGCTTTTAAAAAGTTTAAAAACAAAAAAATATAGAGGGGAACATAAAACTTTTTCAAAAAGAAAAGTGAAAGTAAGAAAGACGAGCATTTTTAAAGTGGGAGCTAGCCTTGAACTTTGTTCATGCCCATGGAAACTTTGTGAATCTTAATTACAGAAACTTTTCAACAAAAATAATTATCCCCTTGTACAAATCCATTGTATTATAAAAATAATGTGCGAAGATTTACCTTTAGGATGTTTAAATTGCTTGTTTGGTGTGTGCTGTGAAAAAACAGAAACTTTTGTTGTAGTGCTTGAATTTTTTTATTTTACTGGAACATGCAAAAATTCTGAATTTTTTACAAAACTTGTAGATCACTGAATATGATATGTTTGATTCCTTGCAATAGTTTTGCGATATAGAGATGGTAATATGTGGGAGGTACTAGTGAATGATTGTGGTTTAGTAAGAATATTGGTGTTAAGATTTGTGATTCCCGAAGCATGCACGTATAGTCTCTCGTTATGCTAAGAAGTTGGAGCATGATTTATTATTGATTGTCTTCCTTTGCGTGGAGGTCGGGGGCGCGCGATGGTTAACTCCTACCAACCTCCCCCCTAGGGGCATGCGTAGTAGTACTTTGCTTCGAGGGCTAATAAACTTTTGCAATAAGTATGTGAGTTCTTTATTACTAATGTGAGTCCATGGATTATATGCACTCTCACCCTTTCGCAATTTGCTAGCCACTTCGGTACCGTGCATTGCCCTTTCTCACCTCGAGAGTCAGTGCAAACTTCGCCGGTGCATCCAAACCCCGTGATATGATACGCTCTATCACACATAAGCCTCCTTATATCTTCCTCAAAACAGCCACCATACCTACCTATTATGGCATTTCCATAACCATTCTGAGATATATTGCCATGCAACTTCCATCATCATCATATACATGACTTGAGCATTGATTGTAATATTGCTTTGCATGATCGTAAGATAGCTAGCATGATATTTTCATGGCTTGTCCGTTTTTTGATATCTTTGCTACGCTAGATCATTGCACATCCTGGTACACTGCCTGAGGCATTCATATAGAGTCATATTTTGTTCTAGTATCGAGTTGTAATTTTGGGTTGTAAGTAAATAGAAGTGTGATGATCATCATTATTCATTATTAGAGCATTGTCCCAGTGTGGAAAAAAGAGAGGCCAAAAAGAGCCCAACAAAAAAAAGAGAAAAAAATGAGAGAAAAAGAGAGAAGGGGCAGTGTTACTATCCTTTTCCACACTTGTGCTTCAAAGTAGCACCATGTTTTTCATATGGAGAGTCTTCTATGTTGTCACTTTCATATACTAGTGGGATTTTTTCATTATAGAACTTGGCTTGTATATTCCGATGATGGGCTTCCTCAAATGCCCGAGGTCTTCTAGAGCAAGCAAGTTGGATGCACACCCACTTAGTTTTATTTTTTGAGCTTTCATACACTATAGCTCTTGGTGCATCTGTTGCATGGCAATCCCTACTCCTCGCATTGACACCAATTGATGGGCATCTCCATAGCCCGTTGATTAGCCGCGTCGATGTGAGACTTTCTTCCTTTTTTGTCTTCTCCATATTAATCTCTACCACCGTATTCTATTCCACCCATAGTGCTATATCCATGGCTTGCGCTCATGTATTGCGTGGGGGTTGAAAAATCTGAAGCGCGTTAAAAAGTATGAACCAATTGCTTGGCTGACACCGGGGTTGTGCATGATTTATATTTTGTGTTAAGAAGATGGAGCATGACAAGACTATATGATTTTGTAGGGATAACGTTCTTTAGCATTTTTATTTTGAAAGACATGATTGTTTGTTGGGATGCCTGAGTATTGATGTCTCTATATCAAATTATAGACTATTGCTTTGAATCACTCGTGTCTTAATATTCATGCCGTGATTAGATTCTATGATCAAGATTATGCTAGGTAGCATTCCACATCAAAAATTATCTTTTTTTATCATTTACCTACTCGAGGACGAGCAGGAATTAAGCTTGGGGATGATGATACGTCTCCTTCATATCTATAATTTTTGATTGTTTCATGCCAATATTCTACAACTTTCATATACTTTTGGCAACATTTTATATTATTTTTGGGACTAACATATTGATCCAGTGCCCAGTGCCAGTTCCTGTTTGTTGCATGTTTTTTGTTTCGCAGAATATCCATATCAAACGAAGTCTAAACGCGAAATGTTTTTTGGAGAATTATTTTGGAATATATGTGATTTTTGGGAAGAAGAATCAACGCAAGACGGTGCTCATGGGCCCCACGAGGCACCAGGGCGCGCCTAGGGGGTATGGCGCGCCGTGGTGCTTCATGAGCCCCTTGTAAGTTAGTTGACCCCATTCTTTCGCCGCAAGAAATATAATACCGGGAAAACAATCGTGTTAAAATTTCAGCCCGATCGGAGTTACGGATCTCCGGGAATTTAAGAAACGGTGAAGGGCCAGAAAACAGGAGCGCGAAACAGAAGAGAACAGAGAGAGAGATCCAATCTCGGAGGGGCTCTCGCCCCTCCGGGTGCCATGGAGGCCAAGGACCAGAGGGGAAAACCTCCTCCCATCTAGGGGGGAGGCCAAGCAAGAAGAAGAAGGAGGGGAGCTCTCTCCCCCTCTCTCCTGGTGGCGCCGGAACGCCACCGGGGGAACCATCTTGACGGCGATCTACACCAACAACTTCGCCGCCGTCAACACCAACTCTCTCCCCCTCTATGCAGGAGTGTAACACCTATTCTCCCCGCTGTAATCTCTACTTAAACATGGTGCTTAATGCTATATATTATTATCCAATGATATGTGGCAATCCTATGATGTTTGAGTAGATTCGTTTTGTCCTATGTGTTGATTGATGATCGTGATTGGTTTGAGTTGTATGTTTTATTTTGGTGCTGTCCTATGGTGCCCTCCGTGTCGTGCAAGCGTGAGGGATTTCCGCTGTAGGGTGTTGCAATATGTTCATGATTCGCTTATGGTGGGTGGCATGAGTGACGGAAACACATACCCGAGTAAGGGGGTTGTTGCATATGGGAGTAAAGAGGACTTGTTACTTAATGCTATGGTTGAGTTTTACCTTAATGATCTTTGGTAGTTGCGGATGCTTGCTAGAGTTCCAATCATAAGTGCATATGATCCAAGTACGGAAAGTATGTTAGCTCATGCCTCTCCCTCATATAAAATTGCAATAATGATTACTGGTCTAGTTATCGATTGCCTAGGGAAAAAATCTTTCTCTTGTGTTACCAAAAGCTTTCTACTAAAACATACTAACTTTTATTATCTCACAAAGTACTCCTAGTTTATTCTTGCAAAGTAGTTCTAGCATTACAGCTACAAAGTACTTCTAGTTTTATTCTTCTTCTAGGTAAATCGAACGTTAAGTGTGCGTAGAGTTGTATCAGTGGTCGATAGAACTTGAAGGGAATATTAATTCTAGCTTTAGCTCCTCGTTGGGTTCGACACTCTTATTTATCGAGAAAGGCTACAACTGACCCCCTATACTTGTGGGTTATCAGTAACCAAGGTGGAGAAATTAATTCTGGACATGCCTTGCAATCCAGAATGTGAGCAATCAAAATGTACTTCTTCAGAATTGACAGCTATGAATGAAGAAGTGGTCAGTTTGGGCAGCAACTCAGGGAACACACTAAAGGATCCAGTATACACAAAACCAAAAGGAAGAATGAAGAAAACATGACGGCAAAAGGGATTAGCTTAGGAAATTATAACAAAACAAAAAAAATCACTTGTTCAGGGTGCGGGAAACATGGTCACAATATAACAGGATGTAAGCAAATGCAAAAGGAGCCACTAGAGAAACCCAAGAAAAGAGGTAAAAACAAAGATTCTTCAGTAATATATTAATGGAAATATGTTTTAAAAGAAATGTAAACTAATTGCAACTTCTTGATGTGTTTTCAAAATTCAGCAAGACAGAAAGCAATGAAAAGCAAATACAACAGGAGCCAGCAGAGAAACATAAGAAGAGAGGTAAAAGAAACATTCCCCAAAACTACTGTAATGAAATGTAAAAAAGAAAAACTAATTTCAACTTATTTTATTGTTCTCAAATTTCAGCTAGGAAGGACAGCAATGCAAACAAGAACAAGGAGGATCCTCACTGGTCAAAAAATAAGATGAACAATCAAGAGCTAGGCAGAAAAAGAATGTCTTAGAAGATGAAGAAAAGCATTCCACAAAGACTGCATGGATAATCTCAATTTGCTTGTACTGAAAAGTAAAAATGATGTTGCATAACTATTGTACGAAATGTTCCTGAGCATGTAATTTAAATAGTGACTGGATGTATAATCTCATTTTGATATTGTTTAGCATTGGTGATAAAAACATGAAGTTATTACCTTGATGTTCATATTTGTTTCCAAAACCTGAAAAAATAAAGACTTCAACGCACTAAAAAGTATTTTTGTTGTTTAACAGTAATCATCTTAGATGTGAAAATGTGAAAACATCAACACAATAAAAAAAGAAATTTTAAAAAACAGAACTATTTTCAAGCACCACTGATATTAATACTGACATTACATTTGTCTTAACTACACATCCACAAGTTGAAGAAAAGCAAATTTAGCCTAGGAAACTAAGTTGACAAACTTTCAACTACTAACACTGGGTGGCGCAAAGCAGCCAAACATGGCACATCTAACATGAAAGCAAAAACTACATAAAACTAAACTTCTAGCACTAAGATTAAGCAACAACAAAGTGCTTTCACTAGCACCAACTTCTCTAATAGCACTTCATCCACTTCGACTGACATTTAGACAAAGCAAATAGCTGAAGCACTTGCACCAGCACCATCGCCACAAGATCCACCAGGAAAACCACCACCAGAGCAGTCAGGGTTAACATCATCAACTTCATCTTCTTCATCAACAACATCTTCATCTTCTTCACGTCCAGCTGCAATAATGATATTCCTCTGAAAGTACCCATCCCAATCAGGAACATACTGCTCTATCCTAGATACTCGATGAACAGACATGAGGGCTTCTGGACCACAACAAATATCATTACCAGCTACCAGAAGCACATCAAATGGATCCAGAAAAGCAACTAGAACTATGTCCTTCACGTAGTGGTCTGCGACCGTGAAGTTCCTATGTACGACCATGTCAAACAATGCATGACCAATGCAGAAACCAGCTGAATGAGTGTTGCTGGTTACTACGCAGTAAACAACTCTGTCTGTCTCTCCAAAAGGAATTTTCAGCTGAGCCCTTGTGACAGCTGCTACTTGTAGCTTGCGTTGGTATTTCCCCGAAGAGGAAGGGATGATGCAGCACCGTAGAGATAAGTATTTCCCTTAGTTATGAAACCAAGGTTATCGAACCAGTAGGAGAATCACACAACACCTCGTTAGCAGTACCTGCACACAAACAACAAACCCTTGCACCCAACACAAACGAGGGGTTGTCAATCCCTCGGCGGTAAATTGCAAGATTAAATTGTATGTGATAGATTGATAGATTGAAACAAAAATACAAAATAAAATAAATAAAGAAAGATGGCAGCAATATTTTTAGGGTTTTAGTAATATGATTTAGATAGACCCGGGGGCCATAGTTTTCACTAGAGGCTTCTCTCGAGAAAATAGCATACGGTGGGTAGACAAATTACTGTTGGGCAATTGATAGAAAAGTAAATAATCATGACGATATCCATGGCAATGATCATGTATATAGGCATCACATCCAAGATTAGTAGACCGACTCCTGCCTGCATCTACTACTATTACTCCACACATCGACCGCTATCCAGCATGCAGCTAGTGTATTAAGTCCGATAAAGAACGGAGTAATGCCTTAAGAACAATGACATGATGTAGACAAGATAAACTCACGTATGAATAAATCCCATCTTTTTACCCTTAGTAGCAACGATACATACGTGTCATGTCCCTTTCTATCACTGGGATTGAGCACCGCAAGATCGAACCCACTACAAAGCACCTCTTCCCATGGCAAGATAAATCAACTCAGTTGGCCAAACCAAATCAATAGATCGGAGAAGAAATACGAGGCTATAATAATCATGCATAGAAGAGTGTAGCAAAGACTCAAATAATTTCATGGATAATCTGATCATAAACTCTCAATTCATCGGATCCCAACAAACACACTGCAAAAAGAGATTACATCGGATAGATCTCCAAGAACATCAAGGAGAACATTGTATTGAAGATCAAAAAGAGAGAAGAAGTCATCTAGCTACTAACTATGGACCCGAAGGTCTGTGGTAAACTACTCACGCATCATCGGAGAGGCAGCAAGGTTGATGTAGAGCCCCTCCGTGATCGATTCCCCCTCCGGCAGATTACCGGAGAAGGACCCCAGATGGGATCTCTTTGGAACAGAAACTTGCGGCGGCGGAAAAAGAATTTCGCAGACTCCCCTGAGGGTTTCTGATTTTTCTGGAATTTATAGTGCTGGAATTAGGTCAAACGGAGCTTTGTGGGCCCCACGAGGCACCAGGGCGCACCTGCCCCCCCAGGCGCGCCCTGGTGGCTCGTGGGCCCCCCAGGGGTCTTCTGGCCTCCTCCCGAAGCTTCTAGTGTTTATCTTGGCCAATAAAAAATCTCCAAAAAGTTTCGTGGCATTTGGACTTTGTTTGGTATTGATTTTCTGTAAAACAAAAACAGGGCAGAAAACAGCAACTGACACTGGGCACTAAGTTAATAGGTTAGTCTCCAAAAATGATATATAATTGCTGTAATTGATCATAAAAACATCCAAGATTTATATTATAACAGCATGGAACAATCAAAAATTATAGATACGTTGGAGACGTATCAACAACTGAAATCTTTATTGTTTTACGACTGAAGTCCTTTTAAACCAAGGTTTCATAGAAATTATAAAAATTGAACTCATTGACAAAACAAAAAAAATCTATAGTATAAAACCTATACTTGCCCCAAAAATAGCAGTAAGTTAATGACATCTTAACTTCAGACATGATATTGACAGGATGTAACAGTTGTATTCACTTCTATAAAAGTCATTAGAAGCTAGTGTTTATAAAACATTATAGAAATCAAACATGATTTATGTAAGAAAAAATTTCACATCCTAAAAAAAAGAAGTAGTACCAAATATAATTTGGCATTAATATGATGAAAATCAATAAATGCCATTGAAAATTGCACAAAAAACAAAACAAAAGAAATTGCATAAAATTATGAGGTGAAACAAGAATGAAATAAATAAGGGGGCACCAATAAAATACCTGTAACATCCCCAGTGTCATGCTACAGTGACCTCACACTAATGATGCCATGTCATCATGCCTTTCCATGGCAAATAGCCACTTGTCCAAAATCAAGTTCAAATTCCATTTGAAATGCAAGTCAAATAATTACTTCTTCAGATAATTAAATAAAATAGTTCATAATATTGAAAATAATCCCAAAGCTATTATAAAAACAAAACCAATATTATTTGGATTTCCAAATTGACCCTAACATCCAAAAACAGTGACCAAAACAGCCCCATTAATCCATTTTCATTTATACAAAATTCAAACAAATTCAAATGAGCTCCAAATTATTTGTGGCAGTGCTAAATATTGCATAGTATTTAATCTGGCAAGTTTCACATTTTACAAAAGTCAATTGGTGTGAAAATAAAAGGCAAAACAGTGGAGAAAGAATATTACAGAAAAAGAAAAGAAAAACGGCATAAAGCCACTGTGCTACTGGGCGATTAGTACCACAGTGCAATGAGGCCCAGCCCACGCTGGCCTTTCCCTAACCTTTCGCCAGCACCAGAGAAGGCCGAAGCCTTGGCATGGCGAAGGCGCAGCCGCACGCCCACGGATAGCCACGTGCCGGCCATCCGGCAGTTCCCCGCGAGGATAAGGACCCAGAGCCCCCTGGGCAACCCTAGATCGAGCACTCCCCCTCGTTCGCCCTCTCCCTCTTTGCTTCGCTCGCCCGTGCGTGCTCGTCAATGCGCTCCCGTCGTTGACGCGGCCACCGGCCACCGTTCGCCGCACCGACTAGTCCAGGAGGACCGCCACCGTCGACTTCGTCCATCCAGAGCATCAAATCGAGCGGAGCCGTCCCATGCACTCGCCATCGAGCTCCTATTCACCGCGTACATCGCCGGCCACCGTCGTCGATTGCCTCATCTCCGGTCCACCTCCGGCCTCAACGTCGCTTCCGTTGGAACCGTTGTGAGCTCCTCTTCCAAAACCCCCTCTCCCCTCTCGATTCCGTCGCCATAGCCGCCGTCCCCGAGCTCGTACGTGTACGCGTACGTACGTGCGCTGCTGCTACCTTGATGCTCATGCTGTCGCTACTGCTCGTGCTGCTGCTCTTGCTCGCTACTGCCGCTTGCCAGCTGCTGGTGCTGCCTGCTACTGCGCCGCCGCTGCTGCTCGCGCCCCGGCCTGCCGCCGCTCGCCCGCTGTCGCCGTTGCCCGCGCGCTGCTGTGCTGCTCCTGCTAAGCTGCTACTCTGCTAGTTACTGTAGCGCTTGCTAGCTTTCTACTGCTGCTGCTATTCTGACCACCACATTTGACAGCAACGAAATAGCAACATAACAAGTCTTAACATAGATAAAAATTATATGAGCAAAAAGTAGACATAACAAGCTTCATTTTATTCCATTGGACCAAATTCATATGATGCAAGGATTAATTGCAATGAACCTTGCAAAATGCTACTTTCTGTTAAACAGAAAACATATATAACACCATAGCTACTTTAGAGCAAGATATGGACATGTTACAGGAACCTTTCATGGCATCAAATGGCATGGCATGAAAGTACACATGATGTAATGCAAAACCTCTATAGGAAGCATCTCCATAGGAGCTATAGATCAATGGCAATCATCAAGCAAACTTGGCAAATTTTAACAGTTTCTGCAGTTAACATCAGGAGGCACTGTGTAAGCAAAATTTTCATCAAGAAAATTAAGTCTAATATGGATGAAAGTGATACTATCATGTAGATCATAGAAAAGTGCTCAAAATTGATATAAGGCACAAAATCATAGGATGTGCAGAACAATAGTTGTAGCCTTTTGAAAACAGCTAAATGATGTTTAAAACTGAGCAATTCTCAGACTTGGTAGAATTCCAGAGAATTTCAGAAAATAGTTGAAACTTTGGAAAATCATATAAAATAAACCGTAGCTCGGATGAAAAAGTTTTATATATAAAAAATGATCAAAAAAATATGACGAATTCAAATATGCCACCCACATACCTGCCACACCCCTCTAACATGATGAACATGGAACCCTCCGGATCGTCTGACCGATAATCACCCGGAGCTGGGAGAACACTCCTGGATATTTTTCCTCTCCGCCTAAAATACTTAGCGATGCATTAGAGCACGTAATAAACCTCATACCATCATGTCATGCATTTGTGTTGCATTGTTTGCCGTGTATTTACTGTTTCTTCCCCCTCCTTCTCTCCCGATAGACCCCGAGACTACCGACGACACTGCTGAGTACGACTGCGTCATCGATGACCAGACCCCTTCAGCAGAGCTTCCAGGCAAGCAAAACCCCCTTGATCATCAGATATCGCCCATTCTTTCTCTCTTATGCTTGCATTAGAATTGCTTCTGTTGTTGCTCCGATAGCTCCTATTCTGATGCATAGCCTGATTTCGTCGCCTGCTATTGATACCTTACCTGCTACCCTATGATGCTTAGTTAGGTATGCTATGTTTCATTAGCTGGCCCTTCACCCTTGTCCTTATGCCATGCTTGTTATCCGGCCGTGATCACTCTGGGTGATGATCACGGAAATGTTTACATATTGCAATACTTTAAACTGTTAAAGTCGGGCCGGCTCCAAGAGTGCCCGCGAGAGAATAATATTAAAGACGGGTCAGCTCCAAGAGCACCCGCGAGTGATATTGTGGCGGAATGACAGGGCAGGCGGAGACCACCTAGGAGAGAGGTGGGCCTGGTCCTTGGTCGTAGTCCGTGGATTACCAAGTCGGAGCGACAGGGATCATGTTCGTCTCTGCGAGTTACTAAACACACTTAACGGATTTGGGTATTTGATTTGAGTTGGCCGCTGGCCTATACACACTACCACCACGTGGGATAATGGTTATGGGACCCTCTATGTCGTACGTTTCACCCGAAAGCTCTTCAGATGTCACAGTTCAGATATGCGGGCTGATCGTTGGGGTGGGCTGGTTACGTCACTTGTGTATACAGTGTCGCGCCTGGGCCCCGACCAGCCATGCAACGTGCAGGAGTGCAGAGGGCGATGGTGAAAGCACATTTGCTCCCTTGGTGGTTTTGGTAATTCATAACAACATATATCTCATTGAACTAATGTCCATTCAAGTTAAAGATTTCAGGGTGTTCAATGATTGGCATGGCATGGACTAGAGACGTGGACCCCTCAAAATGCTAAGGACAAGGATTGGCAAAAGTTCAAGACTCTACATTTTTGGTTTAGTGATCCAAGATCACATTGAGTCCATAGGAAAGCCAATACTATTAAAAGGGGATGAGGTGTTGCTTAATGATCTTTTTGCTCAAGTGCTTAGTGACAGTACTCCTAAACCCTCAACCACTCTCTCAATCCCAAATATGTCCAAAACCCACATTCCAACTCGGCCTCACCGAATTTCTCTATCCGGCCCCACCGAGTTCATCCAAGACTTAGCCACTGCCAAAACCCTAACAAATCGGATCCACCGAAATGGATCTCGGTCTCACTGAGATGGCCTTGCCAACTCTCTATAATCGTTTGCACTTACTTCGGTCTCACCGAGTTTTGCAAATCGGTCTCACCGAGATGGCTTGCCAACTCTCTGTTGCCTTATTGCTTCACTTCGGTCCTACCGAGTTGATGCAATCGGTGCCACCGAGATGAAGATTGCTCTAGCCATTGCACTTCGGTCCATCCGAGCTGTTCGTATCGGTCCCACCGAGATTCCTAAAGTTCATATCTTTTACACAGTTCGGTGCTACCGAGATTATTGTTTCGGTGCCACCGAGTTGAGTCAAAAGTGTGTAACGGTTGGATTTTGTGTGGAGGCTATATATACCCCTCCACCACTCCCTTCTCAGTAAGGAGAGCCATCAGAACGTGCCTACACTTCCACCATACATTTTCTGAGAGAGAACCACCTACTCATGTGTTGAGATCAAGATATTCCATTCCTACCATTTGAACCTTGATCTCTAGCCTTTCCCAAGTTGCTTTCCACTCAAATCCTTCTTCCACCATAGCCAAATCTGTGAGGAGTTGTTTGAGTGCTGGGAAGACTATCATTTGAAGCACAAGAGCAAGGAGTTCATCAACCACACACCGTCTATTAGCTTTTGGAGAGTGGTGTCTCCTAGATTGGTTAGGTGTCACTTGGGAGCCTCCAACATGATGTGGAGTTGAACCAAGCAATTTGTAAGGGCAAGGAGATCGCCTACTTCGTGAATATCTACCCCGAGTGAGGCTAGTCCTTTGTGGACGTAAGCCATGGTGGAATAGACAAGGTTGCTTCTTCGTGGACCTTTCGTGGACTCGCGCAGCCGTTACCCTTCGTGGGTTGAAGTCTCCATTAACGTGGACGTACGATAGCACCACCTATCGAAACCATGCCAAAAACCACCGTGTCTTCATTGCGTTTGAATTCTCCGATCCCCTCCTTTACATACATATGCAATTGCTTACTTTCTGCTTCTATACTCTTAGAATTGCATGTGTAGGGTGATGCTTGATATGTATTATTGCTAAAATCTGGCCACAATTAAAATCTGGGAAAAGGTTAGGTTTTATTTGGTCAAGTAGTCTAATCACCCCCCTCTAGACATACTTTCGATCCTACAGATGGGCCCAAGACCCCTTCGCACTTAGGATTTAGACCGGCGTGCTGACCTCTCTGCTGAGCCTAGGTTGGTCTACGGCGTGTCGATTACCCGAGGCCGGGTATTACCCAGCAAGTGTGTCCGGCCAGATGTAATCGAGCGTGCTGGGTAACAGTAGTGCACCCCTGCAGGGAAGTAATCTATTCGAATAGCCGTGTCCACGGTAACAGGACGCTCGGAGTTGTATCCTGATCTACTACAACTATGAATGGATATTGTTACAAGGTTAAACTGTTACTACTGCTCTCGGGATCACTTTCTCGCAGGGTAGTCGAGGAAGGATCTCAGGGCATTGCTAATATATACTTGTTATTATATGCTGCTATGTTCTACTCTCTCCTGATGCTGCAAGATTGCTTCAAGATGCTAGTCTTCGATAGGCTAGGCCTTTCCCCCTCTGTTCTGGCATTTCTGCAGTTTAGTCCAAAGATATAGCCCCATTCCTTTGATACCGATGCATACTTAGTATAGTTCTGATGTAAGTCTTGCGAGTACTTTGGATGAGTACTCACGGTTGCTTTGCTACATCTTTTTCCCCTACCCGGTTGCCGCGATCAGACGACGGAGTCCAGGAGCAGGAGATCCCCGGAGGCACCTACTACTATGTTGAGCCCGCCGACCAGGAGTAGTTCGGAGGCCCTAGGCAGGAGGCTTTCGCCTTTTCGATCAGTGTCGCTGTTTGTGCTAGCCTTCTTAAGGCTAACTTGACTAACTATGTCTGTACCCAGATATTATTTGTTTGTATGACTTATGTATTCGGGTCCTCGTGACCCCTGGTTTGTAATATGAAGATTTATGTTTTAATTTGAGTTTAGAGTTGTGTTGTGATATCTTCCCGTGAGTCTCTGATCTCGAGCGTGCACGTTTGCGTGTATGATTAGTACACGGTCGAGCAGGGGCGTCACAAGCTGGTATCAGAGCCGACTGCCTGTAGGAAGCCCCTTTCCAACTCCTTGGCGGAAGTTGAGTCTAGTCTTTGAAAAACTATTTTACTAACAGTGTTGTGTGGCTTATGGGCCCACGTCGCCAATGGGTGGTATTAGGATCTTTTATTCCTCTTCCTTACTCTGGGATTCTGATCTCTCTTCTATTCAGGTTAAAGATTTTACTAACTCTGACTCTAGGTTCTCGTACCTCCTTCCTCCCGGAGAGCCCTTCATGCCAGATGATCGCTTGCTTCACCAGAAGATCCCGAAGATGCTCTTCAATGTTTTCCGAGACCCTGTGTGCCCACCACCTTTGCAATTCTCTACCACCAATAAATCCTTGTGGATGACTACTTACACTTGCCGTTCATACAATCATTCCCCGTTACTCTTGTTATTACAAGATACCCCGAAATACTCTCCGACTTTTCGAGAAGCCTATTTTCCTACTGTTGTTGAAATTCCTTATCGCCTACTTGCACTTATGGTTAACTCCAGGTGTTCGGCAATCACCATTGAAATCCTCTGTGATTGTCATCCTGATCCTATTGATTCATCATATGTGCGAATGCACGCAATCATCAGTTGATCCTTATAAATTATCTTTCCGACTCAGACGTCTTTCCGAACATGAGCTGGTTCTCAGCAAATCAAACCTTGATTGATTGTCCATCTAAGTCTATTCAACTTACTCGTATTTGATCAGAGCATCTGATTCTGACACATCGATCTGAAAATCATCATTCCTTTGTATTTAAACGCCGAATTATTCAGTTGTTTCTATAATCCGATGCCTTTGCATTCTTTCTTCTTCTGGTTGAGTACCGATACTCACATTAAATCTCTTGTGGACCGCCAAATCCTTTGTTGGATTATTATCCAACAGTGTCCTTCATATTCAATAACCTTGTGAGTTCTTCCCTGATACATAATGCCTTTGGTAAATTGTATCCTCTGCTTTTGTCAACCCTGCTCTGCTATCGAGCTTGAGTTATTTACTCTTGAAGTTTGTGGTATATGTTACTAAGATGCCCCGATGGGTTGAACCTATGCCTTCCCTAATCGGTGTGAACCCGGAAACTTCTATGAGTCATACTCTACTAGTGTTACGCCAGATAATTTTTTGACGATACAACTTCATCGAAAACGAGAAGTGACTGAAAGGTTAAGCGTTGAAGAAGTGGGAGTCGACCTTGAACTCTGTGTTCATGCCCATGGAAACGATGTAGACCGTCATGGAAACTTCTCGTATAATAATCAACCCTTGGCATAAATTCATCTTGTATCCGTGGCTTGATCCTTTGCAACCGTGGTTCCGATCATGTTGTTCTTCTTTGTTCCCATTTTTCGGACAAGTTGGAGCACTTGTCTTCTACAGATCAATACGCCTGTCCAACTTCTATTCTGTTTTACCTTCGAGTATTACCCTCTGGTATCTTGAGGATATCGTGCCATTGCACTATGATAACCCACAAGTATAGGGGATCGCAACAGTTTTCGAGGGTAGAGTATTCAATTCAAATTTATTTATTCGACAAGGGGAGCCAAAGAATATTTGCAAGTATTAGCAGTTGAGTTGTCAATTCAACCACACCTGGAGACTAAATATCTGCAGCAGAGTGATCAGTAGCACAGTAGTATGATAGTTTGATAGCAGTAGTAATGATAGTAATAGTAGCAGCAATTGTGACAGCAGTAGTAACAATAGTAACTTAGCAAGGATTAATATGTGAAAAGCTCGTAGGCATTGGATCGGTGATATACGTTGGATAACATTCATCATGTAACAGTTACAATCTAGGGCGACACAGAACTAGCTCCAGTTCATCAATATAATGTAGGCATGTATTCCGTATATAGTCATACATGCTTGCGATAAGAACTTGCATGACATATTTTGTCCTACCCTCCCGTGGCAGCGGGGTCCATAAGGAAACTAAGGGATATTAAGGCCTCCTTTTAATAGAGAACCGGAACAAAGCATTAACACTTAGTGAATACATGAACTCCTCAAACTATGGCAATCACCGGAAAGAATCCCAATTATTGTCACCTTGGGGTATGCGGATCATAACACATAGCAGGTGCATATAACTTGCAAGATCGGATCAAGAACACAAATATATTCATGAAAACATAAAGGGTTCAGATCTGGAATCATGGCACTCGGGTCCTAGTGACAAGCATTAAGCATAACAAAGTCATGGCAACATCAATCTCAGAACATAGTGGATACTAGGGATCAAGCCCTAACACAACTAACTCGATTACATGATAAATCTCATCCAACTCATCACCGTCCAGCAAGCCTACAAAGGAATTACTCACTCCCGGCGGTGAGCATCATGAAATTGGTGATGAAGGATGGTTGATGATGACGATGCCGGAAGATCCCCCTCTCCGGAGCCCTGAACGGACTCCAGATCTGACCTCCCGATGAAGAACAGGAGGTGGCGGTGGCTCCATATCGTGAAACGCAATAAAACTTCCTCTCCTATTTTTTTCTTCAGGAAAGTGAATATATAGCGTTGGAATTAGGTTAGGAGGAGCCATGTGGGCCCCACGAGGTACCAGGGTGCACCTAGGGGGGTGGCGCGCCCTGGTGCCTCGTGGGCACTGGGTGGCCCCCCTTCTGTTGATTCTTGCGCCAATAATTTTTATCTATTCAATAAAAATTCTCCAGAAAGTTTCATCCAAATCCAAGAACTTTGATTTTCTGCACAAAAACAACACCATGGCAATTCTGCTGAAAACAGCGTCAGTCCGGGTTCGTTCCATTCAAATCATGCAAATTAGGGGCCAAAACAAGATCAAAAGTGTTTGGAAAAGTAGATACGACGGAGACGTATCACACTACCTCTTATGAATTCTTGCTGGAGTAATACTTCTCACCGATTTAGTCATTCCACGGGTTCTGGGTTGTCTGTCAACCGAGGACACCGATAAGTGAATCGAGTTCACCCTATGGCTCATTACTCCTAGTAGTTTGTTGCTTGGAAATTTAAATTCAAACATGTCATTCCTAGCCTGATCAGCTGCATCATTATCGTGCTGATTTTAACTGTGCTACCTGTTCCTTCTTCCCGGAGCACAATTTTCAACGATGAGCTAAGTTCACGTCGAGCTTCTTCATCATATTGCTTTGCCTTGAACAACAAGATGGATTCTGAGTTTGTGTCTTATTCGTGGTTCCGTTGACCTTTAGCTTCACCGTTCCATCTGCTTCATCTTACTCATCGATTGCCTCCTCTTGAAACCTCTCGACAAACTGTGTTATGATCATCGGCAACCTTTTGACTCTTCCATGATGAGTAGTACCACCCTTACCCCTCGATGATTTGTGTTATCATCAACAACATCCTTGCTTTCCCTCCAACGCAGACTTGACCATGCCTTGTATATCCTTGATCGATTACCCCAACACCGTTGTATGGGTAACATCATAAATTTCCTCGCCCCTTTATCTAAATGATTTTGTACTTGCTATCCTGTCATGTATATCATGCTCTGCTTTTCCTTGGGAAGGATATACACCTAATACTTATGTATAATCACATTTTCCTTTCCATTGGTCTGTTTAATCTGATAATCACATTTTCCTTTCCATTGATCTGTTTAACCTTTCTTGTAATCTAGCTTTTATCTGAGCAGTGATAATTCCCTGCTTAAGTCAACACCCCCAAATAAAACCTTGATACTATTGTTGGTGACATTCCGGTAATCACCGATGGACGGGAAACTTGCCTCTTGTTCCGCCTCATTTTAACGAGCAAGAAAATGGTTCTCCTCATTCCCCGCCCTTGGCACCGACGTTGTTGCCGACATAGCCGACAGACTTTCCTCTGACACATCTTGTTGTCGTGACCGCGCAAGATGTCACCGCCCTTCCTACTCTTAAATCCACACTCACCACAATTCCACAGGATCGAAACCTGACTCTCCTGCACACCCTTGTTTCCAAAGTATCCTTTTGCACTTGGCTTCGTATGTATTTCTGCGAGTGATATGTCTCCAACGTATCTATAATTTTTTATTGTTCCATGCTGTTATAATATCAATCTTGGATGTTTTTATAATCATTTACAGCAATTTTATATCATTTTTGGAGACTAACCTATTAACTTAGTGCCCAGTGCCAGTTGCTGTTTTCTGCCCTGTTTTTGTTTTACAGAAAATCAATACCAAACGAAGTCCAAATGCCACAAAACTTTTTGGAGATTTTTTATTGGACCAGAAGAACACTAGAAGCTTCGGGAAGAGGCCAGAAGATCCCTGTGGGGCCCACGAGCCACCAGGGCGCGCCTGGGGGGGGGGGGGGGCAGGCGCGCCCTGGTGCCTCGTGGGGCCCACAGAGCTCCGTTTGACCTAATTCCAGCACTATAAATTCCAGAAAATCAGAAACCCTCAGGGGAGTCCACGAAATACTTTTTCCGCCGCTGCAAGCTTCTGTTCTAGAGAGATCCCATCTGGGGTCCTTCTCCGGTAATCTGCCGGAGGGGGAATCGATCACGGAGGGGCTCTACATCAACCTTGCTGCCCTTCCGATGATGCGTGAGTTGTTTACCACAGACCTTCGGGTCCATAGTTAGTAGCTAGATGGCTTCTTCTCTCTTTTTGATCTTCAATACAATGTTTTCCTTGATGTTCTTGGAGATCTATCCGATGTAATCTCTTTTTGCGGTGTGTTTGTTGGGATCCGATGAATTGTGAGTTTATGATCAGATTATCCATGAAATTATTTGAGTCTTTGCTGCACTCTTTTATGCATGATTATTATAGCCTCGTATTTCTTCTCCGATCTATTGATTTGGTTTGGCCAACTGAGTTGATTTATCTTGCCATGGGAAGAGGTGCTTTGTAGTGGGTTCGATCTTGCGGTGCTCAATCCCAGTGACAGAAAGGGACATGACACGTATGTATCGTTGCTACTAAGGGTAACAAGATGGGGTTTATTCATTGGGTTTATTAATTCGTGAGTTTATCTTGTCTACATCATGTCATCGTTCTTAAGGCATTACTCCTTTTTTATTGGACTTAATTCACTAGATGCATGCTGAATAGCGGTCGATGTGTGGAGTAATAGTAGTAGATGCAGGCAGGAGTCGGTCTACTAATCTTGGACGTGATGCCTATATACATGATCATTGCCTTGGATATCGTCATGATTATTTGCTTTTCTATCAATTGCCCAACAGTAATTTGTCTACCCACCGTATGCTATTTTCTCGAGAGAAGCCTATAGTCAAAACTATGGCCCCCGGGTCTATCTAAATCATATTACTAAAACCCTAAAAATATTGCTGCCATCTTTCTTTATTTATTTTATTTTGAATTTTTGTTTCAATCTATCAATCTATCACATACAATTTAATCTTGCAATTTACCACCGAGAGATTGACAACCTCTCGTTTGCGTTGGGTGCAAGGATTTGTTGTTTGTGTGCAGGTACTGCTAACGAGGTGTTGTGTGATTCTCCTACTAGTTCGATAACCTTGGTTTCATAACTGAGGGAAATACTTATCTCTACTGTGCTGCATCATCCCTTCCTCTTCAGGGAAATACCAACGCAAGCTACAAGTAGCAGGAAGAATTTCTGGCGCCGTTGCCGGGGAGACATCATCAACATCTATCAAGTACCTTTGCACAAACTCTCATCTCCTTGCATTTACTTTATTTGCCATTTGCCTCTCGTTTTCATCTCCCCCACTTCTAAAAAGCTTTTACAAAAATACAAAAATATTTTTCGTTTGCCTTTTTGCTTGTTTGCTATCTTTGCTTATGTTGCCATGTGCCTTCTATCTGCTTGCATCTTCGCTTGCTAAAAATCTATTGATATGGATCCACATAGAGTTTACTACATGAATCATCTTCTATGCATTCGTGCTCGTGCTGAAACCCCAACTAGTTTAGTTGAGGGAAAATCATTAGATGAGCATGCTCATTTTGTGCGTCACCGTTTGTCTCAAAAAGGGAAACTCCTATGGCGTCAAATAAATTGTGTGCTATGTTATGCTCGGAATCTATGTGAAATTTATGATTTTACTTTTTACTCTAAGAACCCTAAAAAACACCTTCCCTACCTATGTGAGTTCAATGATAATGAAATCTTATCTTCTTATGAAAAGGGTGTTTATAGTTACTATGATATCGAACAAATTGAAGAATTTGTTGCTTTTAAGGGTGCTTATGAAGTTGCTTCTTTGATTGAAAAGTATGATATTACTTTCCACAAATTTGGAAATTTTGCCATACTTAAGTATTGCTATGAAAATTACGCATCTAATGCCTATGTTAGTGAATTTATTGAGAGAATGTCTACTGCTTTGGAAGAGAATGATGATACACATGAATCTATAGATAATCATGATTCCGATGATTCGATTGAAATATCCTCTCTTGATGAACATGATGCTTGTTATTCTTATGGCCACGATGCCAACATTAAATATGCTTATAGAGAAGAACTTGCTATAGTTCCTTATGTTAAAAATGAAATTATTGCTATAACACCCATACTTGATAGCTCCTTAAATGAAAAGCATGATTGCTAATGATATGCAAAACCACAAGCTTGGGGATGATAATTTTGTCATGTCCACTACTTATTGCAATGATCATGATTGGGGGGATAATGCTTTTTATGATCTTGAAAATTTATTTAAGCCTCATGATGAATATGTTATGCATGTGGCTCATGATGAGAATATTTTACATGATAGCTATATTGTTGAATTTGATTATGATCTCACATGTAATTATTATGAGAGAGGAAAATATGGTCGTAGAAATCTTCATGTTACTAAATTACCTATCGTTATGTTAAAATCATCAATGTTTTATTCTTCTCCTTTGCATATGCTAGAAATTGCTTGCCTTGATAATTTGTTTGCTTATAAAATACCTATGCATAGGAAGTATGTTAGACGTAAATGTATTTTTCACATGTTACATGATGCTCTCTTTGTGTTTCAATTATTATCTTTCATATGAGCATCATTGAAATCTCAAGCCCATCTTAATGGCTATAAAACAATAGCGCTTGTTGGGAGGCAACCCAATAAATAAAATAAATTTTTTCTGTTATTGTGTGTCTTTACTGTCATGCTACTGGTATGATAGTGTTTTTGTGTTTTTAATTAGTGTTTGTGCCAAGTAAAGCCTTTAGGATGATTTGGAAGATAGTATAATTGATGCTGTTTGAAAACAGAAAGTTTTGCGTCCAGTGCTGGAATTTTGTTTTTTCTCTGGAATGTCAGAACCTTCTGAATTTTTTACACAGTATTGTTATATGAATTTTCCACGGTGCCCTAATGTTTCAGAATTTTTTGAGTTACAGAAGTATGACCATAATTCAGACTTCTACAGACTGTTCTGTTTTTGACAGATTCTGTTTTTGATGCACTACTTGCTTGTTTTGATGAATCTATGGATTGTATCGGGGGGTATAAATCATGGTGAAGTTAGAGTACAGTAGGTATAATGCAAAAATAAAATATGAATGGGTTTTAAACAGTACTTATAATAGTGATTTGTTTTGTTATACTAACGGATCTCACGAAGGTTTTGTTGAGTTTTGTGTGATTGAAGTTTTCAAGTTTTGGGTGAGATCACGATGGATGAAGGAATAAGGAGTAGCAAAAGCCTAAACTTGGGGATGCCCGAGGCACCCCAAGGCAATATTTTAGGAAGACTCAAGCGTCTAAGCTTGGGGATGCCCCGGAAGGCATCCCCTCTTTCTTCTACCAACCATCGATAATTTTACTTGGAGCTATATTTTTATTCGTCACATGATATGAGTTTTGCTTGGAGCGTCTTGTATTATATGAGTCTTTGCTTTGTTTGCTTTTTTTTCTTAGTTTGTCACAATCATCTTTGCTTAACACACCTATCTTGAGAGAGCCACACGTTTATCATCATGATTTGTTAGAATACTCCATGTGCTTCACTTAAATTTTTTGAGCTAGGCAGTTTCTCTAGTGCTTCACTTAAATCTTTTTGAGCACGGTGGTGGCTAAATTTTGAAGAAATAAACTCTCATGCTTCACTTATATTATTTTGAGAGTTGATTAAAATTTTGAAGAAATAAACTCTCATGCTTCACTTATATTATTTTGAGAGTTGATTAAAATCTTGAAGAAATGAATTCACATGCTTCACTTATAATATTTTGAGAATTGACAAGATTAAAATTTTGAAGAAATGAATTCTCATGCTTCACTTATATTATTTTGAGAATTGTTAAGATTGAAATTTTGAAGAAATATTTGCACTCTCATGCTTCACTTAAATATTTTTGAGAGTTGATGAAAGTAACGGTAATTTGTACAAGATATGAATTTGGTCCCAAAGTGATGAATATTCAAGAGGGATATAGATAAAAACTTTCATATAGATCATTGGATATGATAAGTGTGATTCCTGGCAATAGTTTTGCGATATGGAGATGATGATATGTGAGTCATGTTAGTGAGTAATTGTGATTTAGTAAAAATATTAGTGTTAAGGTTTGTGATTCCCGATGCAAGCACGTTAAGTCAATAGTTATGCAATGAAATTATATCCTACTTATGGTGCATTATTTGGTGTTAGTTGTGTTCAATGCATGTTTATGACCGTTTTCGTTTTTTGGTTGGTTGCTTCTCAATCTTTTGCTAGCCTTTATTTGTACTAAGCGGAAATACTGCTTGTGCATCCAAAATCCTTAAACCCAGTT
This sequence comes from Elymus sibiricus, assembly GCA_039707655.1. Classification (NCBI taxonomy): domain Eukaryota; kingdom Viridiplantae; phylum Streptophyta; class Magnoliopsida; order Poales; family Poaceae; genus Elymus; species Elymus sibiricus. Next base: position 472,587,198 of record CM077666.1, read on the forward strand.
TTGCCTTATGAGTCCACTATATCTACCTATATGCGGTATTTCAATGCCGTTCCAAGTAAATTTGCGTGTGCCAACTCTAATTTTCAAAATAACTTTCTGTTTTGTGTGCCCGTACCGCTCATGAAGCGGCAGGGGGTGGCCATTATTTTCCATGCTAGGTGTGTTATTCTCACGATGAGTGTTTATTCACTTGTCATTGCACGAGAGAATGGTTGGTAATAGGGATGCCCAGTCCCGCATGAAATGAAATTAATAACAACAAAATTCCTTGGAAAGTGATGGTATGGAGGGCACCCGTGGATACGGCTAGCCATGGATTGTGAAAGAATTGGTGGAAAGGAAATAAACTTTACTTTCTGTTTGGGAACCACCTATGATGTGTCTAGCATGGAAAATATTGGGAATTCTCGGTCGTTTTCGTTGACAGGAAAAGCATGCCTCTAAAAATATTTTTTATCTCTTTAAGTTCAGCTTTGAGCTCTGGCACATTTGACAAATCTCTGCTTCCCTCTGCGAAGGGCCTATCTATTTATCTTTATGCAATTTTTATTTTATTTGAGTCTCCATCTTCTCTTACAAAAGCACCAACTAGAGAGCACTATTGTCATACTTGTGCATTGGATGTAGCTAATATTCGAGTGTGTTTCATGAATGGATCAATGATTGAGCATAATGGGCTAGGGATAACTTTCTTTAGCATTGATATTTTGAAAGACATGGTTGCTTGTTAGTATGCTTGAGTATCTATGTTTTCATGTCAAATTATAGACTATTGCTTTGAATCATACAAGTCCAATGTCCATGCTACAAAAGAAAATAATATGTGATGAATATGTTAGGCAGCATTCCACATCAAAAATTCTGTTTTTATCATTTACCTACTCGAGGACGAGCAGGAATTAGCGAGCCACCTTCTCGGACATGGTCTATTCCGCTATCAGGCGCGACATTTATTCTCGTTGCTCTGAACCCTATTCATCTTCTGATTAGGCATCTAACGATTGCCTGCCCGCTTGAAACTTCTTATTGTACCTTCTTACTCTGCTCTCGATGTTTTTCTTAAGTTTCAATTCGAGAGATATTTTCTACCGCATTCCCTGAGTTATCCACCAGATAATCAACCTTGCAAAGGTACGTTCCTCCGGAGATACCCCTTACTCTTTTCGTAAGTACGATGAAGGCTACGAAGAAAGGATGGCAGCTTCGTCATGACGCATGACGCAGGGAAAATGAAGACATCAACGCAATGGACCGACCTCTTCGAGAAGAACAATCAAGGCCAAGAAGACTCGTTACAATTTCGTAACCAATCCCTTCCCCTTTACTCCACCTCTTAAATCTCGGGACGAGATTTCTTGTCGTGGAGGAGATTTGTAACATCCCCAGTGTCATGCTACAGTGACCTCACACTAATGATGCCATTTCATCATGCCTTTCCATGGCAAATAGCCACTTGTCCAAAATCAAGTTCAAATTCCATTTGAAATGCAAGTCAAATAATTACTTCTTCAGATAATTAAATAAAATAGTTCATAATATTGAAAATAATCCCAAAGCAATTATAAAAACAAAACCAACATTATTTGGATTTCCAAATTGACCCTAACATCCAAAAACAGTGACCAAAACAGCCCCATTAATCCATTTTCATTTATACAAATTTCAAACAAATTCAAATGAGCTCCAAATTATTTGTGGCAGTGCTAAATATTGCATAGTATTTAATCTGGCAAGTTTCACATTTTACAAAAGTCAATTGGTGTGAAAATAAAAGGCAAAACAGGGGAGAAAGAATATTACAGAAAAAGAAAAGAAAAACGACATAAAGCCACCGTGCTACTGGGCCATTAGTACTACAGTGCAATGAGGCCCAGCCCACGCTGGCCTTTCCCTAACCTTTCGCCAGCACCAGAGAAGGCCGAAGCCTGGGCATGGCGAAGGCGCAGCCGCACGCCCACGGATAGCCACGCGCCAGCCATCCGGCAGTGCCCCGCGAGGATAAGGACCCAGAGCCCCCTGGGCAACCCTAGATCGAGCACTCCCCCTCGTTCACCCTCTCCCTCTCCGCTTCGCTCGCCCGTGCGTGCTCGTCAACACGCTCCCGTCGTTGACGCGGCCACCGTTCGCCGCACCAACTAGTCCAGGAGGACCGCCACCGTCGAATTCGCCCATCCAGAGCATCAAATCGAGCGGAGCCGTCCCGTGCGCTCGCCATCGAGCTCTTATTCACCGCGTACATCGCCGGCCACCGTCGTCGATTGCCTCGTCTCCGGTCCACCTCCGGCCTCCCCATCACTTCCGTTGGAACCGTTGTGAGCTCTTCTTCCAAAACCCCCTCTCCCCCTCTCAATTTCGTCGCCGTCCCCGAGCTCGTCCGAGCCCGTATGCGTACGCGTACGTACGTGCGCTGCTGCTGCCTTGCTGCTCATGCTGCTGCTGCTCTTGCTCGCTGCCACCGCTTGCTAGCTGCTGCTGCTGCCTGCTACTGCACCGCTGCTGCTGCTCGCGCCCCGGCCTGCCGCCGCTCGCCCGCTGCCGCCGTTGCCCGCGCGCTGCTGTGCTGCTACTCTGCTAGTTACTGTAGCGCTTGATAGCTTTCTACTGCTGCTGCTATTCTGACCACCACATTTGACAGCAACGAAACAACAACATAACAAGTCCTAACATAGATAAAAGTTATATGAGCAAAAAGTAGACATAACAAGCTTCATTTTATTCCATTGGACCAAATTCATATGATGCAAGGATTAATTGCTATGAACCTTGCAAAATGCTACTTTCTGTTAAACAGAAAATAGATATAACACCATAGCTACTTTAGAGCAAGATATGGACATGTTACAGGAACCTTTCATGGCATCAAATGGCATGGCATGAAAGTACACATGATGTAATGCAAAACCTCTATAGGAAGCATCTACATAGGAGCTATAGATCAATGGCAATCATCAAGCAAACTTGGCAAATTTTAACAGTTTCTGCAGTTAACATCAGGAGGCACTGTGTAAGCAAAGTTTTCATCAAGAAAATTAATTGTAATATGGATGAAAGTGATACTATCATGTAGATCACAGAAAAGTGCTCAAAATTGATATAAGGCACAAAATCATAGGATGTGCAGAACAATAGTTGTAGCCTTTTGAAAACAGCTAAATGATGTTTAAAACTGAGCAATTCTCAGACTTGGTAGAATTCCAGAGAATTTTAGAAAATAGTTAAAACTTTGGAAAATCATATAAAATAAACCGTAGCTCGGATGAAAAAGTTTTATATATAAAAAATGATCAAAAAAATATGACGAATCCGAATATGCCACCCACATACCTGCCACACCCCTCTAACATGATGAACATGGAATCCTCCGGATCGTCTGACCGATAATCACCCAGAGCTGGGAGAACACTCCCGGATATTTTTCCTCTCCGCCTAAAATACTTAGCGATGCATTAGAGCACGTAATAAACCTCATACCGTCATGTCATGCATTTGTGTTGCATTGTTTGCCGTGTTTTTACTGTTTCTTCCCCCTCCTCTCCCGATAGACCCCGAGACTGCCGACGACACTGCTGAGTACGACTGCGTCGTCGACGACCAGACCCCTTCAGCAGAGCTTCCAGGCAAGCAAAACCCCCTTGATCATCAGATATCACCCATTCTTTCTCTCTTATGCTTGCATTAGAATTGCTTCTGTTGTTGCTCCGATAGCTCCTATTTAATGCATAGCCTGATTTCGTCGCCTGCTATTAATACCTTACCTGCTACCCTATGATGCTTAGTTAGGTATGCTAGGTTTCATCAGCTGGCCCTTCACCCTTGTCCGTTTGCCATGCTTGTTATCGGGCTGTGATCACTCTGGGTGATGATGACGGAAATGTTTACATATAGCAATACCTTAAACTGTTAAAGTCGGGCCGGCTCCAAGAGTGCCCGCGAGAGAATAATATTAAAGACGGGTCAGCTCCAAGAGCACCCGCGTCTGATATTGTGGCGGAACGACAAGGCAGGCGGAGACCACCTAGGAGAGAGGTGGGCCTGGTCCTTGGTCGTAGTCCGTGGATTACCAAGTCGGAGCGACAAGGATCCTGTTCGTCTCTGCGAGTTACTAAACACGCTTAACGGATTTGGGTATTTGATCAGAGTTGGCCGCTGGCCTATACGCACTACCACCACGTGGGATAATGGTTATGGGACCCTCTACGTCGTACGTTTCACCCGAAAGCTCTTCAGATGTCACAGTTCAGATATGCGGGCTGATCGTTGGGGTGGGCTGGTTACGTCACTTGTGTATACAGTGTCGCGCCTGGGCCCCGACCAGCCACGCAACGTGCAGGAGTGCAGAGAGCGATGGGCCCAAGACCCCTTCGCACTTAGGATTTAGACCGGCGTGCTGACCTCTCTGCTGAGCCTAGGTTGGTCTACGGCGTGTCGATTACCCGAGGCCGGGTATTACCCAGCAAGTGTGTCCGGCCAGATGTAATCGAGCGTGCTGGGTAACAGTAGTGCACCCCTACAGGGAAGTAATCTATTCAAATAGCTGTGTCCACGGTAACAGGACGTTCGGAGTTGTATCCTGATCTACTACAACTATGAATGGATACTGTTACAAGGTTAAACTATTACTGCTGCTCTCGGGATCACTTTCTCGCAGGGTAGTCGAGGAAGGATCTCAGGGCATTGCTAATATATACTTGTTATTATATGCTGCTGTGTTCTATTCTCTCCTGATGCTGCAAGATTGCTTCAAGATGCTAGTCTTCGATAGGCTAGGCCTTTCCCCCTCTGTTCTGGCATTTCTGTAGTTTAGTCCAAAGATATAGCCCCATTCCTTTGATACCGATGCATACTTAGTATAGTTCTGATGTAAGTCTTGCGAGTACTTTGGATGAGTACTCACGGTTGCTTTGCTACCTCCTTTTCCCCTACCCGGTTGTCGCGATCAGACGACGGAGTCCAGGGGCAGGAGATCCCAGGAGGCACCTACTACTACGTTGAGCCCGCCGACCAGGAGTAGTTCGGAGGCCCTAGGCAGGAGGCCTTCGCCTTTTCGATCAGTGTCGTTGTATTTGCTAGCCTTCTTAAGGCAAACTTGACTAACCATGTCTGTACCCAGATATTATTTGTTTGTATGACTTATGTATTCGGGTCCTCGTGACCCCTGGTTTGTAATATGAAGATTTATGTTTTAATTTGAGTTTAGAGTTGTGTTGTGATATCTTCCCGTGAGTCTCTGATCTCGAGCGTGCACGTTTGCGTGTATGATTAGTGCACGGTCGAGCAGGGGCGTCACAATACCTTAGTTGTTGCCATCTTGTTATTAACACTGCTACCCGCTACTTCAGATTTGCGCTTCAAAACATTTGAGCCAAGCCGCGCATTCTTCAGAAATGTAAAAACATCAAAAAGTTTTAAAAATAACATCAAAAATCATTTCTAAAAAAATTGCACATCAAATTGCACAAGAACTTACACAGGAAACACAAGAGCAAGAACAAAAATACAGTGGCCAAGCAAACAAAAATACCTTGTTCTTTGAAGTTGATGGACCATCCTCACTGTAACCACTGCCCTTCAAACCCTTCGAAGCATCTCCAGCAGCAAGTATCTAAAAAACAAGAAAAACAATGAAGACCAAAAGAAGTAGAAAGTAGACAAGCCAACTTCATAACAAATAACATATACTTGTAAGCCCAACCTAAATTGCACATGAAATGCAGAAAATTGGCACAAGAACATGATAACAATAACAAATACAGACCCTAAGCAAACATATACCTTCTTTTTGGTAGATGACCGAGCATCCTCACTGTAACCACAGCTGCCCTTCAAGTCCTTGGAACCATCACCATCACCAGTACCAGCCATCTAAAAAAGGGAGAACAAATTAGGGCAAATAATCAAAGAAAAAAGGCAGAACAACTTCCCACAAATAGATAGATAGCCCTACCTTCCCACCAAAAGATCTGCTGAAGGAGGAAGAATTAGACTACAAATGAAGTATGGAGCGCACAGGGCTGAAGAGATAAAAGGTTGGAATATATAGCGGCGAAACAGAGGGGAGAGGGAGAGGAGTGGCAGAGTGGAGGCTAAAATGGTAGTGGGGTGCAGTTAGATAGACGGTTCCTTGGGGTTAGTGGGTAGTAGTGGGCGGTGCTCCGTTGAGTGGGTAACTGCTCAAGAAACACGTGGCATTAGCCTGCACTCTGAGTTGTATATATGGAAACAAGTGAGCACACGTGGCACTCAAAAAATGAAAGCAAGAAGTGTAAAAATACAAGAAACCAAATAGTATATAATAATACTAGAAATACCAAACAAGACACCACATAATTTGGAGAAAACATAAAAAATTTATACTAAAGACCACAATAAATGTAAAATTGCCTCAAAAAAATATTTTTTTTGGAAATTATGTTCTCAATGAAAAAAATGATTGATTGATAGCAAAAGTTTTTTCTTCATACTGTAAAGAGATGCAAAACTTTCTGAGATTTTCATTACAAAAAGAGAATAATGTGGTGCCACGTGTGCTGTTGTTTAATTTCATTACAAAACTTTCTGAGAATTAAAATGTTCATAATGAAGATAATGATTGATTGATACCAAACAATCAAAATTGCATAAAATTATTTTAAAACTTGCAACACTTGGTTAGCAAGAAAAAAATGTGGTGGCACGTGTGCTGTTGTTTAATTTCATTACAAAACTTTCTGAGAATTAAAATGTTCACAATGAAGATAATGATTGATTGGTACCAAACAATCAAAATTGCATAAAATTATTTTAAAACTTGCAACACTTCAAGGTTAGCGAGAAAAAAATGTATTTAGGATCACATAACAAGTTACTGTTGTTTGATCTACAGGGGGGAAATCAAACAACATAACATGATCCAGAAAGTTAAAAAGCAAACGAAATAAAAATATTTTTTGAACTGGGAAAAAACACAAAGTTTAAAAAAATGATGAGAATCAAACAATCATTGATAGTGAAATCTCTCAGCATCACAACATTCGTACCACCAGCAATTGCAGCATTTCAACGAAAAGAAGAAATCATAGCATCAAAACATCGCATTATAACATGAGGTATCCATCCGTAACATAACCTTTGGAAACAAACTACAGTTTCAAACTTGAATCCACATGTTCATCTACTACTGAAACTTCTATAGCATATTCGTTCCAAGCTTCATTCGAAGCAAAATTTGCATATTGACTAGAGGCTTCGATATGCTTCTTTGACATCTTAATTCCGAACTTGCATCAACTTCATCTCAACGCCAGTGCTTCATAATGCTTTGACACCTTTATTCCAATCTGCATCATGAAAAAAGTGTTTAAAAATCCAAAAAAAGTAAGTCCGACAAACATTTTGCTAAAATTTATGAAAGGACAAAAATTGAGCTAGAAATCAACAAACAAATGCAGTGAAAAAAAGGAAATTAGTTACTTACCATAGGAACTAGAAATCAAGAACAAGATTCTTCTGATTAGTGAGGATGTTATGATTAGTGAACATCATTTCATTCGCCAATCTTATTCGAATGCTGGAAATATCTTCTTCCTTAATTATATCATGCATCTTCACTCTAGGCTTCCAATGCTTCAAATATAATGTGGTATGGATACCACAGTCAAGCCTGAAAATTAAAGAAACAGAAATAAAGGAACATCAAACTTCAGATGATTTGGTTTACTTCAAAAATCTTATAAAAAATGACACAAAAAATGTAGAATGATACTGCACAAAATACTCAAGATTACTTATTAGTTTGATTACGTACATCAATAAAATGCACACTCCAATTCCTCCAGTTAAGGTTTTGCTTGGAACCATACATGATCGAAACACTTTTAAAATTTGGTATCTGCAAAAATACATGAAAAGACTTGAATAAAACAAAAAACTATATGAACTATGTATGCACAACATCAAAAAACAAGGGAAAATATATAAATTCTCATAGTTTAAAAAATTACCAGAATGCTCAGCACATGCTTGTGGAATTCACTATGTTCATCGTAAGCTGAATCTTGTATAACAAACATTTTGTGTTCAAACAGAACAACAAAATCAAACCAATGCCTGCTAAATAGAGTTGGAAAGTGGACCTGAACAGAACCAAAATATAGATGGAAAAAGGAATTAAAAGTTGCACGATATATAATCAAAAGTTGCACATTGGTAAACACAGCAAAAACATAACCAACAAACACAGAATAACATTATAACCCATTTTTTTTGAATATGACTATCCCGAGATCAGACATTGCTAGGCTGTTAGTGATTATTACACATTTGGAGACAATGTTGACTACTAGTCAGGATACTAATAATCAAAGAATTTCATGTGCAAGAAGCATAAGTTGCACACATAAAACATAAGCATAAGAAGGGAGTGAAGGCCATTCTACAAAAATATTATGATTACCATGACATCAACCATTCCTACCAGCTCATGATCTAAAAAGTTAATAAAAATAAAATTGCACATAAAGGGTTGATAACTTGCACTAAATCATTTTGAGCATTGACAAACAAAAACTATTGCAAAAAATATTATGATTAGCAAATGATTTAACCATTGCTAGTACACATATTTGTTGACATTGGTATTAGTCTGACAGAAATCAATTATTACAGATTTGACCCAAATGATTAATGTCATGGAGGAAAACATGAGATTGTAAGTTCTCATTGTAAGATAAATACCATAAGAACAGAACATATCATGAAAAAAAACATACTAAGTTGTAATTGAAATGTAAACATGTACGCTTAGCTCATCGCAAGTATGATTTGATCTAGCACCACTTGCAAGCTGAAAACATCTCTGCACCATACTTGACTTTTGATCATACAACTCTTGAGTATCATAAGAGTCCATATTCAGTAGATGTTCCTACAATAAAAAACAATAAAAACAATTAAAGGGACAATCATATGCAGAAAACTGATATATCAAGAGTTAATAAGAAGCAGTAAACAACAAAAAAAATCAATTGTACTCACAGATATAAGGTGGAAAAAATGGTGCACTCTTGAGTCCTTTGGCTTATTATCCAAAGACAATTTCCGACACCAAGCATTGATAGTGTAAGTGTTGACAAGACCCTCATTTGCAAACGAAGTCCCAAATGAAAAAAACGTCACTATAACCTTGCCATAGTCAATACATGATTTGCTACAAAAACAAAGGTAAAAAAAATAAGAGGGCATTACTACAGTTAAGAAACTAAAGAAAAAAAAATATCTAACTCAAACATAAATTTAAGAATGATAGCTGATAACTCAAATGAAATGGCAAACTTACTATTTGAAATTTTCATCAAGGGACAACTTGACAATAGCATCGTGCAATTGAATCATTCTCGTAGTGACTGGATATCTTGACGACTTCTCATTCACATATGGAGAAGCAATGTATCTACTAGGATTTACTATCCTTTTTGGGCCATATCTCTTAACCTCTCTTCCAGAGTTACTAGCACTAGCAATGTTGATTTTTTCATTGTAAATCTTCTCTGAATTAGTTAGCATGTTGTTGTATCTATCAGAATTGTTATCTTCACAAATGATCTCAACATCTGGAGAGCTGGCGGGGCTATTCCGCCCAGCAGAATCTAAATCAATCTAAGAACAAAGAAATAAAAACAAATAATTACTAAACTTAAATATAAACTACAGAGTTATTACTCCTGTGTTACTTACATAACATAATTGATGCAAAAAAAATCAAAGTGGGAAATTTTTTATTAAACCTTTGTGACAGGTCCAGATGGTTGAGACATTTCACCTAGAAACTCATTGTGGTACCCAGACCTTGGCCTTGACCCGGACCTTGGAGTACCATCAGAAATCTACAACATACATGCAGCAAAAACATTAAAGCAAATAACTGAAGAAAAATGGAAATGGAATTTTTTTAACACGAATATACAAAACATATCAAATTCTAAACCTGAGTAACTCCATGGTTTGTTGAAGGAGTAGACACAGGAGTGAAAGGCAATGTTTACATATGAATGGGAGTTTGATATTGTGAACCCTGTTACAACAGGCATAAGCAGTGCTTAAAACTTGCATAGAAGATTGTTAAAACTTGCCAAAGTACATGGTAAGCAAAAAACCAAAAAAAAACAGGAAATAAACATACGCATATATGGCAATCAGCAAATTGAGACTCTGCATCACTGTTAGTGATAAGTTTATAACGAAGAACTAATAAAACTTGCACATAATTGTTATAGAACTTGCAACACTAGGGATGAGCCAATTAATTAATAAAAAAACTTGCACATAATTTTTATGAAACTTGCAACACTAGGGATGAGCAAGAAACTAACAAAAAAACTAGTAAACATACACAAAGAGTATGACCAGCAGTTGGAAACAATCAAATACATTAGCACAAAGACTACCATAGAAATTATTATTGAAGCTGGAACACTACACGATGAGCAACTAATACAAATAGAAAAAAGAAGGCACCTGATCACACAGACGGAATTGACCTTGACCTTGACTGGATGGCATAGTTTGTTCATGAAGACTTTCATGAAGACTTTTTTGAGATGAAATGACACCATCTTCACCTGTAAATGGACAGTCAAACGTACAAAACTCACACAACCTTGGTTGAAAAAAAGTCATGCATGAGCATCTACATAATAAAAAAACAAAACAATACCATTGATGCTTGATTTCAACCAAAGTTTCTCAGGGAAAAAGGACTTCTTCTTAATACTCATAAACTTGTTCAACGTGGCCTGTGATGAGAAAACTTTGGAATTGTTTCCAACTGGACCATTCGTATTCACAAGATGGTTGAAACTCATGCTTTTGCACTTATGAGCAGATTCAGTGACGGGCATAGACTTAGGAGGAATAAGTTTTTTCATCAGTTCAGAAACAGACTCAAGTTGTTTCTCAACATTACTGAAGTCTAACTTTCTACCTTGTTCCAACACATAATTTAAAAATATTTCATTAAAAATTCATCCTAATTAAATGATTGAAAATAATGCAAATAAAAATAGAATTCCTAAAGGAACTAAATTATTATAAAAGAAAACTTACATGAAAAATTTGATGTAAAGAGTCAACCCTTTGAATTTTATTAACTTTTGCGTTGGTACAGTACATTTCATCTTGATTAAAATCTGGAGGATCTCTCCTTTTCTTAGACGAACCTGAACCTTAACAAATTTAAAGACAAGAATAAAAAGAATGTAAATAAGGTATCAAAGCAGCATATAGTGCTAAAAAGAAAATGAAAAACATGACTAGAAAACACACCAGCAGTATCATGCAAATCTACATTTGCATTACATGGATTGGGAGAGCGTTGAACAATTGGAGACCCATGAATAATTGGAGAATTACCATTAAATTCTGTAGAAATTACATAAATAAAGTCAGACTCTAAGTCATAATACTAGAAGTATTTTCAAAAGATAAAAGAAATGATTTGAAAACAAAAAAATACCATAGCTTTTATGCGTAGAGTTTTCACTATTAGCTAGGTTATTACTTGTATCTCGCTTAGAAATTACATCAGAATCATTTGCTTCATGATCTGTCGCACTAGCAAGAACAGTACAATTCAACGAATCAAGCAGCATGTTCTGAGAACCATCAATGGCCTTCTCGTCAGCAGTTTCTCGGAAACGCCTAGCTAACAAAGATAACTGGTCTTTCACCTACAAAAATTGCACAGAAAAGTTATAAAACCTGCATACACATAGAAATAAGAATAACAACAACAAAAATAGAAAAAATAGAAAATAAAACAAGAGTAGTACCGTGCTAGGAAGTAATCTGCCAACAGTCTTGTCAAGAGCAGATCTAAACTTCAAAGATTCATGGGAAGAATCTTGATGGACATCACAACAACCAACACAACCCATTCAATAAACAGTTTCAGAAATCTTGTTAACCTAAGGTCACATTGAAAAAATAAACATCAACATAACCAAGAAATCATTATCAGGAGCTAAAATGTTTTAACATCACAAAAAATTAAAAACTTACAGGACGAAGGCCGTAATCTCTTGGACCTTTGCAGTCCAGATTAGCAAACTCTTTCACTAATGAATTTTTCCATGCCTTTACTCTAGGGAGACCAGGAGGCACTCGACGTAAACCAAAGTCTAGAAAATCTCAGTAATAGCACTGAAAACAAAAATAGAATAGCAAAACACATTTCATAAGCTTCGAACAAGCAAAAACAATGAATAAAAATGGACAGAAACTTTTATAAGGAATGCAACCGATGGAACTTACAGCGAGGCCATAAATGCAACCGCCCAAAGTAGTGAATCCATCTTCTTTCGTAGGTTTTTTGGCTCTTTCTGATACTTCCTTATGTACGCCATTAGCCAATCGAAGACAAATTTTGACAAATCATAGTGCCTAGCTTCAGCAGGATCAATAAGAATTCCTAGGTATTTGGTGCTCGGGTAGATATTTGAATTAGGACACAAAACTGTTGCAAAGGCAACTAGAAGAAAACACCTCATGAAATCAATGTCAGAGAGCTCAGGCTTAAGCATTTTTGATCCAAACCACTTGATTGAAGGCAGTGTAGGTTCTCCAATGAGATTTAGGAAAGCAGCTTTTGTCAGGTCAGTGTCAAATAAGACTTTTCTGCCACCTAATGGAAGTCCAAAAAGCAGGTGAAATGATTCTGGGCTCATAGGAATGACATTGCCATTCAGAACTATATCACCTGTAGGAGGGTTGACTTTGCCAGCAATCCACTAGGCAAATCCTCTAGGAACACATGTACACTCAAAATCAAGAAGAAAAGCGAAGCCATAGTCTGTAACAACATCTTTTCTTATCGGAGGTATTTTCTTTAGAAGATCAGTAAAGTAGCCATGATTACACCTGCTGGTTGCTTTCTTTGGAGGAAGTGGGGCGCGCTGACATCAAAATAAAAATAAATAAATAATGAACCAACTTTGAAACTACAGTGGCAAGATTGAAAAATATTTAAAAATATCTGCAATCAAACCAACGATATAATAAAATGACTTCAATATTAAGGTGAAATTCACAAGACGATTTAATAAATTGCATTACATCACTATAAGCAACAACAGTGACAGCCTGAACGAATATGCAAGCATTGGTGCAATTCCAAACATCTAGGAAAAAACCATAGCATCAATTTTGTATAACATGGTGATAAAAACTAATTGCTTACACAACGAAATACATATAATCAAACCATAACTATAGTGGCAAAGATTGAAAATATTTAAAAAATATCTGCAACCAAACCAAAGTTATAATAAATTTACTTCATTATTAAAGAGAATTGCAATAAGATTTAATAAATTTCATCATTATAAGCAAACAACACGGACAGCCTGAAGAGATATGCAAGCATTGGTGCAATTCCAAACATCTATGAAAAAACCATAGCAGCAACTTTGTATAACGTGGTAATAAAAACTAACTAGGAGATAACACATTCATAATCAAATAACGTGCACAGAAAACTGTAATAAAAACAAATAAAATTGGGAGATAACACTTACACAATTATTCTCACAAGATTGGCCATTCCCATTAGATGAGTAAAACTGTATGGAAAATTTAAAAGTTCATACAAGATTATTAGCTTGACAAAAGTAAGAAGCTATCAAGATATTTGAAAAAATGAACAAAGAAAAGAAAAAAGTTTACCAAATTGCGTAGATTGTTAAGAAAATTTTCTACGTCGAACTGAGGATCTCCACCACCAACTTGGTTAAACATCAAGAAAGAAAAAGTTGAGAATGAAGAAATGTAACTACTGTTGACTGTAAAAATTCTAAAATCATACAAGAGAATGTAAAAACAGAAATGGCACATTAAGGAATTGAGAATGCCCATCTTCAAATTGACTTTGTGAAACAAATGGTTCATCTAGATCATCATCACGGTACACAACTTCGCTATCGTCCATTTCATTTATATCACTAGCCATTCTCTATACACAAAAAAGAGAGGCAAACATAAGTAAAACCATAACTCACTGAACTTCACTCAGAAGTATCAAAAAAATTTGTGAGCACAACAGACATCAGACAAACATACAAAAAAATAGGAAAATAATTTGATCCCACTTCAGTAACACAAAAAATTCATGAACACAAACATGGCATTCAGAGGTGAAACTTTGCATTCAGACTTGAAATAACAAAATAATAAGAACAAAATTGTAATGATATTTCCTAAACTGAGGAAACAAAACACATAATAGTAAAACACATCACAAATTACTACTGGCTAAGTATATTTGGACCTGTAGACAAGGGAACTGCGGGAATCAAACATAAAAACGTTGGTTCCCCTGGGGAAAAGTACCTAAATCATGGATCTACATCACGAATTACTTCTAGATAGTTCTAATTGCACCTTAACACAAATAACCAAATGGGGGTGAACCCTCAAATCAATGGTTCTCGGCCCAGATAGGTCTTACTGCACCTGAAAATAAACTATACACGTGATTCAACCCTTGAAATCAAGTACTTCTCATCCATAGGATTACAATTTCGAACACATCACATCAAAATCCCTAGGGTTTGCAATCACCCGCAACCAATTCATCACGGGAACAAAGCAGAAACAGGGGACAAATGATACAATCAGATATCAACCATCAAATCAATGGTTCTAGCCGTGGAAACTACCTAAAAGTAGCTGAAATCATCAGTACGTGGGTACAATTTTGAACGCACCTCATCAATTCCTAGGGTTTTGGAAACACAGGCAACGAATTCATCACGAGAAAAGGAGCGGAAGCAGCAAAACTTACTGGGAGAACTGGCAGACCGAGCGGCGGGAGGAAGAAACTTAGTAGATCAACGATCTGGCTGCATGCACCCTCGTCACCGGAGAGGAAGAAGCCCGTGGGGAGAGAGGGTACCGATGCGCCAGATAGAGATAAATTACGGAGGATTTAAAAAAATGCTGACATCAGAGCAAACACGAACGAGACGACCTTCCGAAGAGAGTAATAAACATGAAAACTAAAAAAAATAAAGCACGAATCTCAAAGCATGAAATAAACGGCTCACAAACAAAAATAATGAAAACTGTGGGGGAATTAACATAAAAGGCATAAACAAAAAAGGCAAAATTAACATAACTCATTTAACAATGATAAAATGAAAGCAATCTAATAAATATTTTTTTTACGAAAATATTATTCGAGATGACTATTTTTTAAAAACTATTTATATAACAATAGATTTATAAACACGAATGCAACCAAACTCATGCCTCTTTTAATAAAAAGCTAAAGTAACATATATTTTAAGAAAATTTGGTAAAATGCTATACGTAACCATGTTCCAGAATGTAAATCTTCTGAAACTATTTTTTTAATTATAGTTTTACTTGAAAAAAATAAATCCTGAAAAAATGTAGGGCGGCACTAAATCCTAAAATAACAGGAATGGACACTGCAAGATAACACAACAAATTTGAAGAGTCAAAGAAAACTTCAAAAAATGTAGGGTGGCAATAAATCAACTATTTGATTTGATCTATATCAAAATATCAATGAAAATAAAAGTTGACCGCCCATGAAAGAAACTCAAGAAACCTGATAAAAATAATATAAAACTTGGCAGCTAAAAAAAACATACAACAACATATAATCACACCATAACTTAGCATTAAATTCAAATATATCATAAACTTAAAGATGAAAAATGCATAGGTAACTTAGTAACCATACAAAGTTCAGGTCAGGTCATAACACTAGCGGTTCTGTTCATGTCATAACTAAGTAAAGATTCAGACATAAAATAGGCATAATTAACATAAGACGCTTCCAAAAGTTCAAACACATCCCGCAACCAAAAGTTCATCCTACAACTTGGACTTCCTTACGTTAAACGTCTCAACTCCTGGCATTTGAACCTATATAATTTGTTGGAAGACAATTGAAACTGAACAATCCTTGTGCTCTTTGAATGTGATGAGGACCACATTGTCTTTGACGAGAGAAGCTGCTGAAATGAAACCACTGAAAGAACTCTTGTCGATGACCATCCTCCCATCTTGTTTGCAGACAGTGTATGATGATGGAGTGATCACATGCAAACCCTCCTTGAGAGCTTCCAGAGTGACACTAGCACTCAAAGGGACATCAAGAAAGCTCTTCAAGCTAGAAACAACAGCCTTGGGGATTTTCTAAAAAAAGTAACGAAAAATGAAAGACAATAAGGTTAAGTTTCACTTGTATGAAAAATAGAAGATACAATTAACAGATAAGTCTCAATAATCAACAAGAAAAATCAATAGCACCTAGATAAGCATTGCATTCAACGAGTAATAAAAAACGCAAAAGTAATGAGAAAAAGAAACATAAAAAGTGGATGGACTATGAAAAAATGCAACTAATCAATTCAAAATTTGCATCATACTAATAACAGCAATGGCTATGTAAAAAAGTAGATGGTCCATGAAAAAATGCAACTAATAAATGCAAAAATTGCATCACAGTAATAATATGAAGGGCTTGCTTAAAAAGTAGATAGTCAATGAAAAAATGCAACTAATCAAAAGCAAAAATGCATGACACTAGTAACAACAAGGGCTAGCTTAAATTTGCACAGGTAAAACTTCTGCACGATTAAAACTTCACATTAATTAAAACTTGAGTCAAAATTGCAATCATTCATAAAAGACATATGCTTGTAAATTTATCACATGTAAAACTTCTAACAAGAAAACTAACAAAAGAAAATAATTCAAAACATGATCATATCAGAAAAAGATATATTGAAAATAGTAAGAGCTTACTCAGCATGATAAACTTCATTGTGTTGGTGGCAGTCATGAGATGAACAAAAGGGCGACAATGCAGGAAATTTTCTCGAAAAAGACAACGCTTAAATAAGTGGTTGTCATGATAGTTGAACTCCAACTGCTGAGGGAGGATAGCAGAGCAAAGATACTGGTAGTTTATATCAGACAGTTTTTCAAAAGCTACAAAAGAAAGAAGGCAAAACTAGTTAATACAGAAAACCAGATTAAATATAAAGCAAGAAAATGAAAACTGGCAAACAAAAAAGAGATTGAGAAGTTCAAATACTTGCCAACACAAGGCATAGGAAGGAACCTTTCTCCAGCACGGTAAGTGTCTACTTTCAAATCAAAGACCATGTGGTCCAGGGTGAACACAACACGGTCTCCAGCACGAAGAGCATAGTCATGAGTAAACTCAAACCAAGCGCTACCATAAAACTTGGAATATTGCGCTCGATGCTTAAACGGAGCAGGGTAAGTCCTACTCTCAAAAGTTAGAAGAGCAGGCTCAATCCTCTTGTACTGTAACATCCTGGCAGCATCCCTCTGAAAATCGATGTAATCGGCTAGAAAAGCTCTCTCATTGCAGGGGATATACTGAAAAAACCCAAGATAACAACAAAGAAGTCAAACTATAAGTACATCAAAAAACCTAACTAAATGCAGTAATTTATAAATTCATGATTATAATTAAAAATTGTATGTTCATGGTACTAAACTTGCAGACATTATTGAAGAGCAAGAACATTGCAATCATGTAGCAAAACAAAAAAACACTCTATTAATAGCATGGGAAATGACCCTAAAACAATTAGTCATGGTTATAATAAATTAGTCATTCCTTAGCTTTTCCTCTCAAAGAGAAAGGAAATAAACGAAGTTTCAGAGCATCTGGATCATAATCCTTTATGCGTGTCATGTTGCACAATTCAGTAAAATTATGTAAATGCATACCTGCATCTTCAGAAGCAGAGCCTCCAAATTGGTCTTGTTGAACCATGGAAACTAGGTTCGGTTTGATCTCATATTCTGCAGCTACAACATCAGGTTGTGCTATTGGTTCACGCATGAAATTGTTGCTAGGAGTAGCAAAACTCCCAAGATTACGAGCCATAGTAACTTTTTGGTTTTTCAACTATAAAGACTTGCAACAAAATAAAACTTAAACTAAGAACTGGAATGTAAAAACAAAAAATGAAAATTAACTTTAACAAAAACTCTAAATGCAAAGACTAGGAATACTAAACTCCTCCCTGGCAACGGCGCCAGAAAAAGGGCTTGATATCTCCTTTTCATTGATCCGATATTGGAACATAAAAGAGTACCCCGCACCTATTTCCCCAGAGGTGACCCTGGGTATCGAACCCACGAGAGGAAGATTCCCTTGAAGCAATGGTCTCTAGCAAGCTTTTGCCAAAGTGTCAAATCCAGCTTTTGACCGGATCAGCAAGCAAATAGTGATTCAAACACTTATAATAAAATGAGGTACGGGTATGAGGTCTTAATGCTTACAACCATGTATTTGCGTTGGGATCAAATATGATATTAATTTGTGCTCGGGAAGTCACCCATCGAGAGGTGCTTGTTTCATATTGGAGTGGGGATGCGTCCAAAGAACATCTTGACCGGCACGAGTTCTGCATCAAGAATCAGTTGCCCTACCGAAGGCCCTATCCGTCTCGCGGGGTTGCCCCGATAATTAAGATAATCAAATCAGACAAAAGCATTGGGTGTTTAATGACTACACCTTGTAAATCCCCAAGGATATGATCCATGTTACCCTACTAAACCTTACTGTCACCGGTGTTCGGTATAAAACTTCACGGTCTACTTGCTCCTAGCCTTACCGGTGCTCAATCTCCATGATCCTGGGCACCTGCAGGGGTGAAGATCGCGGACAAGACAAGAGACTCTTCACGAAACAATTTTATTTCACACATACGGGACGTTATGTCAAAGACTTCCATTGATCCCCTCAACAAATACCTAGGGTTGCAAGGCTCATGCCTCAACCCCTACCTTACCGAATTACTCACACATGGAGATCAGATCGCAAGAAGAAACCATTTAAGAACACATCTTGGGATTTATTGATTACAATATGTCTTACAATGGATTCCTTGTGCGATGCACGATTACAAGTATGAACTAGATGCAAGAGCACTATGGTGGTGGAGATGGCTATGGAGATGGAAAATGGTGGCAGCTAGGGTTTGTGGATGATGAAGATGATGAAGAGGTTCTGGCTGTGCTCGACGTTGTTTTGTTGACATTTCAACGGGGTCCCCTTTATAAAAGTTGTTCAGGTAGACGAGCTGCCTCGGTTTCCACGCCAAACGACCACTCATACGGGCGCTCGCGCCCGTATGGAACACCGTCTTTTGCTCTGTTTCTTCGCAGGCGCCTCCTGTTGATTGATTCTTTCTACATTTTCCTTCCTTTCCATTCCTCCACGTGCCTTCTTCCCTTTGTAGCCCATTTCCTGTGGAAAAACATCAAAGAGAGGATTTGTGAAATCCTTTGCATTCATTAGTCATTAGTGGCAATATCGGAGCAAATATCTCTCTTTTAGTGAAATATCTCGGTTTAAACAAAGGTGAAATGAGTGTCAAAATATCACTCATCACATGCTACACAAATACTCATCCGCTTAGGATTTGCTAAAACAAGTGCAGAGATTGTAAAAATACTGCAAGCACAACATACTGCAAGTGCAGGCATCCTAGCAAAATATTAATAAACTAAACCTATCAAGATCACTATACTAGAAACAAGCACAAATACAGTTCAGAAGCATGGTCCAATACCATAGAATCATAAATTATACATGAACCAATCATAATTACAAAGATAGGACTAACAAAGAAACTTCAACTACAGGGCAAAGGTGCCCTAATTTGACATTAAGATAAGAAAAAAAAGCAAAAGCATATTAAGGCTGCTAGGAAGGTTCAGAGTTACACATGAAGGCTACAAAGTCACAAAGATCACAAAAATTACACATTAAGGGTTCAGAATTTACACATATCAAGATCACTATACTAGAAAACAAAGTACAGATATAGTTCAAAAGCATGCTCCAATACCATAGAATCATAAATTATACATGAACCAATCATAATTTGCACATATCATGTACCAGAATAGAGTTACAAAGATACGACTAACAAAGAAACTTCAACTACAGGGCAAATTTAACCCTAATTTGACATTAAGATAAGAAAAAAGGATCTTTGAGAGAAAAACACATCAATAAGGGCACAACAAAAGGTAAAAACTATCATATCACAAATACAATTTTTTTTTTACCATTACGTTGACCATACACACATCACAAATGAACATATCCAGACCTAGAACCTAACTAAATAATCTTGAATCACACCAACATCATCAAAAAAGAGAAGATTCAAAAAAAACTAATATATCTGAAGTACTAGCTTGCTCAGGCCATAAAAAACAAATCCATGAAAATAAACTACCGCAGATCTATAACAACACACAGTAAATATAGAACCACACATAAAAAAGGCAAGAACATCCTAAGCATATATGTCATGGGAGCCAAAAGAACCGTGCGCACACCATCCAAAAAGAAGGAGAGAACATTGGCAAATCAAAATACCTCACACAGCAGATACAAGCCGAAAAGATCCTCAAGAAACCAGCAAAGAACCGCGCCAGCAACCTGCAAAAAACAAATCAAACACACAAATCAAGCTCAATACACAAGCAGAGCGCCACGGGGAATCAACGGAGACAAACTGCCTACAAACCCTAGCTCTGGATCGAAGAGGGGGGCGAGGGAGAGTAGGCAGAGCGACTGTGTGGAAGGCACAGAGACTGAGGCGAGCGAGGAGGAGGCAGAGAAGACAAAGAGGTGAAGATAAGGCAACGAAACGGCCACCCGGCTTCCACACCCTTCCAAGGCTCGGGCTGTTAACGGGCGCGGCCTACAAAACGGGCGCAACCAACACAGAAAAGCGGCCCGGTACCGATTCGGCTAACCAAAACAACTCACCAGTCGATTCATTCCAGCCCAGCCCAACACCATAATTCAACAGAAAAAAAGAAAAACAACACAGATCTCAAAGCACGATCCAACGATCAGAAAATCGACTGACCACAAAATGAAAAGTCAGCTGACTGAAATGTAGTTAAAGTGTGCTAATAATGAGGATGTAGGCATACCTGATGCTATCATGAAGTCTGGTGCGACTCCATTTTATGGACCAAGCTCGTTCAAATCAAACCAAGCAGCCTCTTCTTACAAGGAAAATATAAACAATGAAGATTCTGCTATTGATTCTTCCCATTGGAGTGGGTTACGAACGCCACTTCAAGACTTGAATTACAGCCGCAACTTTGGTAATGATTAACGATTGGTACTCACATCTCACGTGTATTGTGCAATACTAATTTCTACTTATCCTACAGATAAAGAAGCACCGAAGAGGCAAAGGGAAAATGCTCGGTATGAGCAAAATAAAGAAGGGATATTAAAAAAGTTGCGTGAGGCGCGTCGTAGAAAGAAAGTTACACCCGTCCTTACGTTGGTATTTACCTTCCCGAGCCCGTGTTCTCACATGGCCAGTTGTATGTTGCATTATCAAGGGGCTTGTCGAGGCAGACAACAAGGATTTTGGCGAAGCTGAATAAAAAGTTAGATCAATCAGGGAAAAGCACCAAGAACATTGGAGATGTCATCAACTTCAACTAATCGTGTAGGTAATCTTAGTGGGAGTTTTTCAATTACGCTTTTTAGGCAAATTTGTACTTGCATTCTCGCCAGTCCAATATGTTTATTTTTTGCGAAAATATATTCTAAAGTTAACCTAACACCTACATTAAAATGTCCATCTCATCTTATCTCTAATTTGCAGTGATATAGAACAATTGCGCACAGAATTCCTAGAACTATTGCTTTGCATGTTGCTGCTGGAGCACAAGGCCAGGCTCTACATCATCGAACGATGCATCGTCATGTTCCTATGCTACCATGACTGACCCACCTTTGCTTTTCTATTATCTGACCCTGCCATAGGTTCCATTAAGGACAGTAAAACTGAACCCTTTCTGAGCTCTCTCACGCCTCCACTGATTTAGGCCGTTAGATTTCGTAGCTTGTCGTTTCTGGCCGTCTGATAGGCCTCATCTCGCGCGTGGGCTGTTCCTGGGCCAACTGTCCTATGGACAGCTACTCCCGAAGCCTAATCGAGGCCCTCTCGTTCCCCTATCAGATGGAACGTTCGATCTGGGATGGACGGTCATCTAACATTTCCTTCCATTCCACGGTGATCTATCGTCTCTATCCTTCAATTCCCACCCCGATCTTTCCTCTCTCTCTCCCCACGACATATGTCCGCCGCCACCATGGTTTCGTTCGGTTCGCAGTGGCGCAGTCCTCGGCCGTCCCGTCGGAACGTCGCCTCTCTCTCCATTCAGCCGCTGATGTCCTCCTTCTCCTAGAAGGGCGCAATAGGGACATCTCTTTCTCGGGGCCGCCACAAGCGCTCCAGATCTAACCTAGCTGCACCGATGAAAGTCAAGTGAGCGGCGACGATGAAGGCGAACCATTCCCATGGGCGGACAGGCAGACCCGCCCGCATCTCCTGGCTCTCTTAGGAACCTTCGCCAACCCGCCCACGGTGCGCTCTGCCATCCACCCGCCCGACCGCGGATCGCCGCCGGCGGCAGGCAATTCTACGCCGGATCTATCGCGTTGTTCTCTCTTTTTCTCCTAACTCTCGGGGGCGGCAGATCGCCCGCCTACTGTCGGGTTCCTCACGGGTACTTTGCTCTGCACTCACGTACCCAAAAGCAGAGCAATGGTGCCGATAAAAAGGCAAATGCAGGGCTCTGCTTTTGCCACAAATTCGAATTCTGCTGTTTTGGCAACGCCTGTGTGGATATGTAAAGTGATATGCTCCTACCTATACCTGGCCATGGGCCGGGTCGGGCCGGGCTTGGGCCTAGCCCTAAAAAGCCCACGACAGAAAACTGAGGCCCAGGCCCGGCCCAGGCCCTGCCATAAAGCCTACTTCGAAGCCCAAGCCCGGCCCAAGCCCTGAAAAGCCCGTCGGGCCTGGGGCCGTGGGCCGGGCCTCTTCCTTAAATTTCCAATTAGCCAAGCCCAAGCCCGGCCCGGCCCTGCTGGTGGGCTCAAAACTCAGGCCCAAGCCCGGCCCACGGGCAAGCCCGTCGGGCCTAGGCCCTGGATTTTAGGGCCGGGCCTGGGAGGGCCGGCCGGGCCGGGCCTGAGATGGCCACATATACTCCTACCGTAGAGTTGCCAATTCTATACTCTATTTACCAATTTTTGCTGCAGCCTTCCAAAGTCTGTCCGGCATGGTGCTACCGTTTACAGCCTTCCGGGCTCTTGGGGATCTTGTTTGTTTCTTTCTTTCTTTCTTTCTTTATGTGATAACCCTTTTACCTATTTCATAGTTTGTTCTACCTAGGCAATACATTCTGGATAAATGTTGTGCAAATTATGAAGTAACCTTGGTGCCTCAGTGATTATCCTCTTTGATCATTTGCAGTTGTGGAGTCCAAGGACGGGGCAATCTCAGTTGCTTCTGCATTTCCTGGTCATCAGGAAGATACTAGCTATTCACTCCGCCCTTCTTGCTGCAATTCAAGACATGACATATCTGACGGTTGCAGGACCGTATGCAACATTTGTTTGTTTCTTTAATGGGAGGGCTGTTCAAAAAGGTTTTCTTATTTATGCTTATGTTTTGCTACGTTTAGCAGTTGTACAAGATATGGATCACAAGTTCCTGTCGAAAGCGGTAGAAGAGGCTTATAAAGGGTCAAATGCAGCCATGGAGCCCCCTTAGGTGTGGTCGGATCAGCACCATGTCGACACCCACACCCTCCCCCGACCTTGATATCGAACGACAGAGCCTACCACGACTTGCCAGCTCTCCTGGCGGCAGAGGCGGTAGAATCGGTGTCCCTAGGCGAGCAGTTGCCCAAGATGGTTGATGTGCTTC
The DNA here is from genome assembly GCA_039707655.1 of Elymus sibiricus. Lineage (NCBI taxonomy): Eukaryota > Viridiplantae > Streptophyta > Magnoliopsida > Poales > Poaceae > Elymus > Elymus sibiricus. Next base: position 472,611,011 of record CM077666.1, read on the forward strand.
CTCCCTCCCTCCACGCCTGTTCCTTCCCCTACTGGTATAGTTTGCCCCTCATGTCCTGATCCGTCCCGTATGCCACTGTTCATGCCATTCCCGATCCGACAGTTTGGGCGTGCGAACAAGACACTAACAAACAATGTCTATATGTCCAGCGGCGGTACTAGATTTTGTTTTGAGGTTTTTTTAAGGTTTGGTACTAGATTATCTTCTTCTTGATTCCGTTTAGCATGTTTGATCATGTCAATGTTAATTGCTATAGGTTTACATATGTAGATGAAATCAATGGTTTGGAGAACTTAACCCTGACTTAATTGGACATGTGAGGTTGGCAACTCCCTGAATGCATTCACTCAGCTAGAAAATTATGGTCTCTAATGATTCTGAGTATCTGAACAGCTACTAAGATAAAAGTCTATGTATTATTGCATATTTCATTTGATTAGACATCTTTTGTCCTTTGTAGTACCTATTCAATTTAATCTATTTGAATGTTATCTGAACAATGTTTTGATGGTGGAGCCATTTTCCAACCCACTCACGCCCTCAGCATTTTTGGCCATTGAATGTTAATAAAAAAATAGTACAATGGCAGTTCCCAGTTTATACAAAAACAAAGCAAAGAGGAATGACTTTACAGTTATGTTTAGGGAAGTGTCATAAAGGAGAATAGTTCAGCCTTGAACTGTTATAGTTGATAGAGTAGTTAATTTGGAATTTGATCCTTACTTGCTAATTCAAATTTACTTCAATTTTAAATTCCATAAGAATTATAAACTGCATACGCTGTACAATGTTGTTCAAGACAAGACTCTTTACATCTGGACAGATCACATCGATGTGACTTAGGCTGTAAATTGCCTTACAATCTTCAAGCTAGACAACATTTTGATTCTTATAGCCTTTGTTTCCTCAAGTGTATCAACCTATTCCTTATATTTTTTCTGCTCTGGCATATTTGCATGTATCTTGAAATGTTGCTTCTTTTTTCTTGAGATGCTAGAACACAGTGTTTTCTTTGCCACTACAACGATGTATATTTTCTGATTACATTTGTTGTTGACGCAGTGAAAAGCGGGATCAACAACTGCATATTGTTATGCTAACACATTTCTTGCTGGTGTGTGCTTTTATCAGTAAAAATGCATGTTTCTCAAGAGACACAAACTGCAATTGATTCAGAATGATAATAACAACCTTTGCTTCTGCTACATACTTTCATTTATTGACATTCAACTGTTTTGGCTATTTCCATTTAGTTTCTAAATTCCAGTTCAGCCTTGTGGAAGTGTAGCAGATCATAATTTGAGACATGGATCCTCGCGTCAACTTAGTATTTGGTACTTTCTTATGGTGCATGGAGAAATACTTACGACTTCAGATTCCAGATCTGGACTTCAGACTTCAGAAGTTCCTCTGGCCATTATTTGTCAATTCTTTGTTTCTTCTTCTCTTGCATTCATTTCAGATTTGGACTTCTGTACATTTGCTCCTCACATCTTAGATCATTATTTCTTGGTACTTTTTGTGCATTTTATATTTCACATTTTTGTCAAGTCTTTGTTTCTTCTTCTCTTGCATTACATTTCAGATTTGGACTTCAATAAATTTGCGCCCTATCTTAGATCATTATTTGTTTTACTTTTTGTGCATTTTTTTACATCGTTACATTGGTTCATTGACTTTTTTCCACTTCGTTCTTCCTAAATAGCCCTACTAAGTTTCAACACAAATCTGGAAGACATCTTTTCAGTTCATTCTTCTTAGATTCTTTTCACTTCATTCTTAAATTTGGACTTCAGGTTTATATTAAAATCTAACACTATGATACAACATCCAAAATAGACGGGTGCAGCAACGCGCGCCATCAATGATCTAGTGTTCTTCCGTGGTTCGACCTTATCTCTAGCTCGGCTTAACAGATTCTTTATTGTGTATATACCACGTTGGGTAGTTCATCAAGTTTCATATACATGTTGCAGACGATATAGATAGAAGCTTTCGCCTGCTATGTTTCTTCTAAGTTCTACAATAGCAAGACTACATGTATCGATGTGTTACTTGTTGGAATCTCTACTTCTAAAGGGGATTTGGTAGTATCGCCTCACATCCCACCACTCCTATGTTTCGCCCGCGAGTGTATTCCACGCCCACCTTTCACAGCGGCCAACTTGGGCCGGCCCATTAACTCGTTCGTTGATGCATTGCCCTGGACCCCGATCCTACCGACGCCTGCGCCTCCTTGGTGTCCTCAGGCCAACTCCAGCGCACGACCCCAAACGGACGTCCGCTTCGGCCTGCTTTTGTCCGTTTGGGCGGCAATGGGGTAGCCCATGTCCGGATCGGGCCGTTGCCGGGTCGGTGCGCCCAACGCGCGGCCGCACCCCAAATCATGTCCGGGGTGGACATGATATAAAAAAACCCGCAAAACTCAAATAAATGCCCAAAAAATCAAATAATACGCAAACATAATGATTAAAACACAATTAAACATTATAGTCTTCACGGCCTCCACAGTGCTTAGAACATAATTAACATAAAAACTAAAAAAAAAAAAGATAAGCGCTGCCCGCGCGCCGCTGCCGTGCCCGTCGATGCCGTGCCCGTCGCCGTCTCACGCGCCGCCGTTGTCGTCCTCGTCGCCAGTGAGGTCGATGTAGGGCGGCGGCGTCCAGAGGTGGGACGGTGGTCCCTGGAAGGTGGGAGGCGCCTGCACCACCTTCCCCAGTGGCGACGGCTCGCGCTCCGGTGACCGCGGCGGCGTGGGGCACCAAGACCCGGCCCCCACGGCGTCGGCCATGTCCGTGGCCGTGCACGACCAGCTCCACCGCTGGCTCACCAGGCGCGGGTGGAACGCGGCGACGGGCTGCTCCTCCAGCACCTCCTCCTTCACCTCCTCCTTGACGTCCATCATCTCCAGCTCCGGTACGGCCACGTCGCCGGCCACAGAGAGGGCCAGCATGGTGTCCAGACCCACCCATTGGCGCTCATCGGGCGTGTTCATGGACTCTTCCATGACACGCTGAATGAGCCGGGCCTCCTCCTCCTCTGTCATAGGAGGAGGTGGTGGTGGCAATGGAGAGGGCGAAGGCGACGGCGTCGGCGTGATGCCGCGCACCCGCGTACGCCCGCGCAACTGGGGAGGGCTCGGAGCACGTGCTCGGCGCTCTGGACGTGGCCGCCGCGGGCTAGCTGGGCGACCAGCAAAGTATGACGCGCGCCGCACGTCGTGCTCGTCCCGAAACCAAGTGTCCCATAGTGGGGATTCGACGGCGTACCTGGGGTCGTAGTACAGGTCGTCAGGCAGGCGGCGGCGGCGGCGGTCGATCTCCTCGCGGCGGGCACGGCCGCTCATCGGGATCGGCGGGATCGGCACCCGATCCGCGGACAGATGCCAGTTATTGGGCAGGTGAACGTCGCTCCAGGGGAGCGGTGTCCCTGTTTCCCAATAACGCCGGCAAACATCCGCGTGGACGTACTGCCGGTCGCGCGCCGGGGCGGCCGGAGGGGCGATGGCGAATGCGGGCGGTGCGGGCTCTGAGCTGGCGGCGTGGCGGCGGCCGGAGGACGAACCAGCCTCATGGTCGTGCGCCCCCTTGCGGCCGGTGCTCCACCGCACCATGGCTACCGGCGGCCGGCGAGCTCGAGGAAGGGGAGGGGAGAACTAGGGTTTGGTTGTCGGGTTTCGAGGAGGCAGCAAGACTGGAGTGGGAGCGTGGACTGTGACCGGTCCACGGCTTCCCATTTAAGAAGGACGGCGACCGCTCGCCTGGGCGGATGACAGGTGGGGCCGACCGCGCGTGCGCAGTTAATTTGGGCGGTGGGAGGTAGGTGGCCGCCTGCCACGCGGCCCCGACGCGGACGAGAGACGCGTCCTTTCGCTGTCCGCCTGGACCCAAACCGGTCACATGTTTGCGCTGGAAATGGGTCGGGCCGGACACAAAACGGACAAGATGGGTCCAGGCCGACGCGCGCTGGGCCGTGGGGTTTGTCCGTTTTGCCTCAAACGGACAGGGCCGGACGGGACGGGTCGTGCGGAGTAAAATGCATCAGCCGTCCTTGAACTCGCTGGCGAGGACCAAAACGGTCCCTAAACTCTCAAACTGATCCAATACGATCCTGCAACTTGCAAATACGGTGTCAGTACAGTCCTGCAACTTGTGCAACCAGTCCTGGGCTACGCGTGCACGTACTGCTTGCGTACGCCGCCACGTCCACGTCAGCGCACACACGAGTTCGCGGGCGACTGCTGCGAGTCCTTGGTGTTTTTTCGTTCGGCCCCTCAGTATCTGATTCTGTCACTCATCCGCCCTCGCCCGTTCCTCTCGTCAGAACAGAAGCAGTCGACCTTGGACGGCGGCGGCCGACTGATGATCGTCGGCAGGTCCAGCGCGTGAGCGGCCGAAGGCAGAGGAACGGAACAGCTCGCCGCCGCATCTGCCGGCGGTGCTCTGCGGCGCCGATGGGTGCCCCGATACGGCGGCTGGACGAGGTTGAGACTCCGACGTACGGTAAGTCAAAATTATCCCGGTGTGGCATGGTTTGTTAAGATCGAGTCGTTCTCCAATGGATTAAGCAATGATTTCTATTTCCCCTATGTTCTGTTGTTCGATTTTATGGAATTTCATACGCATTACGCTCGGGTTTATTGAAATAGGGTTCCCGAAAGTGAGCAGTGGCCATATTTGATCATACTCTGTTTAAATTCAGTGAATTACTTGTTTAATTATGCTCTGTTTCAGGGAAAGACAGCCCTTTTTTCACTGTGGAGTAGATTCATGGTGGATTTTTCCATGGTAGCGGCAACAACAGGTCATATTTGAGTGGCGCAAAGGCTTGTTATGATTTCTGTGACAGTACCTCTGTATGCATCAGAATGTTTGATGATTTGATAGAGGACATCGGTATGAAACTGCTGGTAGTATTCGTCTATACTGGTTGCTGCCGGGGTGCCAACTGAATGAAGATGGTGCTAGGTTGCTATCCAATGACGAAGAAACGGAGAGCATTGTGAGAGTGGTAAAGAATGGGCACAAATTTCTAATGTTTTATGTGAATCATCAGGATAGCTACAATGGTGGTGGAGGAAAAGAATGGGACGATGTAATTGCTAACCCCGTAGCTCATCTACCACCTATTTTCAGTCCTAAGAAGGAAAACATTGACACTGTTGTTATTGAACACCAAAGCACAACCGATTGCAGTTATGTTGAGGACAACAATGGCAGTGCAAACATTCAACTTGAAAGCAAAGAAGAAGTGAGAGTTATGGTTAGGCCAAGAAGAAAGAAGGATGAAATGGAGGAAGAAGAGGATTGCCACACTAATGATGATTCTGATGACAGTGACTATGTGCCAGAATTAGTGGACAGTGATTTTGACATAGAAGAAGTGAGAGTTATGGCTTGGCGTCATCACATCGCTGCCATCTCCGACCACCGTCGCCATCAGCATTTGCCCACGGTAGCGCTCCTCCACATCCATGGACGGCGTCCGCGCGAGAAGCACATGGCCCGTCTGTGGGCGGAGACATGGCTCACCCCGCCGCCACACCTCCTGCAGAAACTGGCGACGGGGGGGAGAGGCTCGACGGGGTTGCCACCGGCGACGGGAAGGGAAGGCGCGACGACAGGTGGAGAGGCGCCGAGGCTGCGGCCGTCGCCGTTGGCTGAACTGTCCGTCACGCTGGCGCCGCCCATCGTGCTCGATGCGGGAGTGTGGTGTGGTGGAGTGCGATTTGGGAAGTTGCGGATGAGGCTGCGTTTGGGGATTTTGACCAGGGGGGACGACCAACTTTTCTGACCGCGGGCCCTCTACGCTGACGTGGCGGACGTGGACGATGCGGCGTACGCGAGCCGTATGTGTAGACGTAGCCCAGGACTGGTTGCACGAGTTTGAGGACCGTATTGACGTCGTATTCGCGAGTTTAGGGACCGTATTAGAGCAGTTTCAGAGTTTAAGGACCATTTTGGACCTTGCCAGCAACTTAAGGGATGATTCATGCATTTTACTCGGTCGTGCGCTGGAGTTGGCCTCACGCCGCCGTCCTCTCCTTCGCTCCGAGCTCCTCGGCGCCCTGCTGCCGCCGTCAAGTCCGACCTTGACCTCGATCCTCTCCTTCACTCGGACGCAGACACACACCCCAATCGATCACCACGCACGCGTCCCACACCCTTCTCTCTTCCTCCCAACCCGCCTAGGGTTCCCAGCCCCCTCCTCCTCCACCGCCGTGTGTTCCCTCCGCCATGTGTTTCCCAGTGCCGTCGCAATGGGCTCCATCACCGTCCGCCTCTCCTACCCAATCGCTTGATGCGACGGGTCATGCCGCATCCCCTATCCCCGTGAGGCACGCCCAGATCCAGTGCTACCAGATTGGGCGGAGAAGAGGCCGCAAACTGCCGGCGACGAGGCGGACAACGCCACCACGGTCATGCTCGAGCGCCTCCGGGTACCCGCCACGCGCGCCGAGGCAAGGTGCCTCCTGGGCTCCATCCATCGCCGCTTCGCCGTGACCCCGCCGCCGGGCAGGAGGAGTGCTTCCGCGGCTTCAAATACATGCGAGTCGATGCAGGCTGCAGCACATGCTTCCATCATCTCCCTGTGTCGCTCGAGTCATGGATCTCCGTGACTCCATCGTGTGACGCACTTCTGAGGATGTCAACCATGCCGCTGCAGGGTTCAATGCCGTCATCTTTGTCCGCATCTTCTGCTCAGGTCACGCTCCCAATCCCTCATGCCCTCCTTCCCCCCTCGATTCATGCTCGTTTTCTTCATTTTGGTTGTTGATCTCGATATTGGATGCCCTCAGACGTAGCACAATGTCAATGCTGATAGATGATTTTTTTTCTCAGCAGATGAGAGTCTGGAACGTTCCATCCAAATAGTTTAATCAGAAACTGCACTGGCAAAGGTGAGTGAGCACACATCCATCGTTATATGGCTGCTGAGATGAGGTTCTCAAATGATTAAAATTGTGTTTGCGCTCCAGGTATAGAGGAGGTAGAGGAGTTCCAGTTTGATGCTAAGACTGGCATTGCTTTTTGTAAAATTAAATTCTCTGCACGAGGGGGGGTTGTTCGTGTCATAATTTCAGACAGAGAATTTTTTTCTCTCAAGTGTTCGCTATCTGTTGTAACTTCGATGTTTTAAGTGACCAACTTGAGCTTGTCCGATCACAGTTTCCACAAGCATTGTATGGCCTTGCTGGAAATCAGATGTCTTTACCCTTTTAAAAGTTCTCATAGAAAAAGAAATACATTCTTTGTCTTACAACCAAAAGGAGATTCTACTTCATGTTTTGTCTTACAAGAAAATATAATTCTCAATGTCATATATGTTGATGGACAGTAAGTTATAATCATATGGTAGCCTCAAGAAAGTTCAGGACAAGAAGCATGCTACTGCTTTCGGAAAATATTATGTTCCACTGATGTAACGAGACATGCTAATTTAATATATATATTTCCATTTCATATGTATAACTGATTCCAATGTGGTCACGCTGCATTTCATTCAGTGTGTCCGAATGCGAGAACACAAATCTAAAGGTATGCTCCTGATCTACAGCACTAATGCCCCTTACCCAGTAGCTTCTTGTCATTAGTTACAGTGCTTGGTTAAAATAATTATTATGCTCATTGTTAATTGCAGGCTGGCAGTCTTGCACACACCACAAATAAAGGTTTTGGAACTCCATTCTCCAATAGTATCAGTGAAGCAAGCACTCCAATCTCTCTGAGTTCTAACCCAGTATAAGTTGTGATTGCATATTTTTAGTCTCAGGAGATATGACCAGGCTAGAGGTTAAATTCTCGGAGGCTCGTTCCTGGTGCAAAAAGTTACCTCAATCAGGAGGATAATTCTGTTATTTATATTTTCACTGCAGTGTAGTTTAAGCAAGATGTATTGTAACCTTTTTTAAGCAACATATGGTGTTACATTACATATTGTACTTTATCTTACCATTCTATGTACAAAATTGAACTGGAAAGTATATTTTTAGTATATTAATTAAAAGCAGTTGATCCAGTCCGTTATTTGTATGAATTTAAGAATTTTTATTTTGAAAGCAGACTTACAATGATATATATCTGATGCCAAGGAGCGGAAACTTGAAGCAGCATCTCCGACACCCTCTCGACGAGCTGCAGGTAGATCGTAGCTGAGGACGCGGGCGATGACCACCGAGGTATGCCGTTCTCTCCTTACCCTTCATGCTGGCATCTACAAGGCCGAAAGATCTTCAGTCTTTTACAAGGTCAACCCCGTCTTCCTTGCAATCAATCTGCTAGCGACAGTAGAAATCAACAATCCTCTGTATGTGTTTCTACATGGTGGGAGAAATACGCGCAGGACCGGAGTGCATGCTCGGCCGCAGAACCATCAGGGTGCTCCACGCTGAACATCTTCTCAGCGTAGCTGCTCGATCAGTAGTTTTGATTGATCTATTTGATAATTTAAGCCATCCGATAGATGTTATTATTGGGAAACATAGTAGAAAACAAAAAATTTCGCACCTACGCACACCCAAGATCAATATGAAGATGCATAACGGGTTGTGATCACGATCGTTACCGTTACCGAGTAGCAGCAGAAGATGAACGTGCCGGTGTAGATCGTACTTGGAGTCCCTCGAACCGTCGACGAACGATACCTAGTACCGCCCACGAACAGTCCCTCAAACCGAAGACCGAAAGCACGGCCTCTCTATTTGGTTGCAAGCGTGCACCTTCATGATCCGGCAGCGCTTCGCCGTCCAGAGCTAATCGTCGCCGGAGAATTAGAGGGAAGAGATTAGAACCACACTGGGCTTCTAATTATGAGGACAAGAGGATTAGCCTAACTCTAATTAGTCAAGTAGAACCAACTAGAACTAGAACTAGAAGAACTAGAGGAGGCTCCAAAACTTATGTGTCAATTGTGGCCAAAACCTTAGTATATATAGGTTGGAGGGGAGAAGGAGGGGCGCCACAAGGAGGGAAGGAGTTCTCCCTCCTTGGCCGGCCAAGAGGAGGGGGATCCCCCCTCCAATTCGGCCTCCCTTCCCTTCTTTCCATGGAGAGGGAGGCGCCACCCCTATTGGGCCCTTGTGGCCCAATTATCCTTCCACCACTTGGCCTTTTAAGGCCCGTTGATATTAAATTAAATATAAAATTGTTCTAAATATTTTTAGACCATTTTATATATAATTTAACATCTCCGGAAACATTTTTCACCTATATATATATATATATAGGACAAATTTTCCCTACTACCGGGTGTAGTTACTCCCACTTTGGTTTCGTACATTGTAGGTAGTATTTATTATATTGGAGAGTACGTACGTGTAGTATGTAGTATGTAAGAATATTTGGGTAGTATATATACTATTTTGTAGGTAGTATGTACCATATTTTGAGCATACTCCTTTTTACGTTCAAATATGTACGTATTTCACAAATATGATAAAAACATGGGCTTACATGCAATTTTTTCACATAACTTGTTTTGGAGTATCTTAGATATAGTATATGAACATACTAAAAATGATAAAGTAGTATATATACTACCACATGGTAGTATATGAGATATGGGTGTAACTACATCCAGTAGTAGGATGTATTTTGCCTATATATATATAGGTAATACCCGATATTACCCGATACTCTCCGAAACCCTTCCGGTGACCCCGAAACGCTTCCGGACCCTCTCGGAACTATTCCGAAATATTAATGAAACAATTCCACAAATATATTCTCATCACTCCCGTCCTACTAACACTCAACAGATCGTGATTGCCTTAAGCTTGTGACCCCGTAGGTTCGGTAACTCACAGACATGAACGAAACCCCTTCGTTCAATGACCGACAGCGGGACCGTGGACGTCCATATCGGTCCCTGTGAGCACACGAATGACATTCGAGTGAACCTATGGTTATCGTGTGATGTTCCCTTTGCTTCGCGATACTTCACAAAAACCGGGATGCATCGGTATCCTCCTGAGTCATCACCATGCTCACTATACCAAAATCCTCGTTACCGGTTTTGTTCTTCTTTTTCGTTATTGTGTTCCGGCATCCCCGTGACGAAGTCACCTATGTCTGGCCAGACGATGATTGATGCCGTCACACCGAGAGGGCCCTAAGAATATCTCTCCAGCGTCGGAGGAGCAAATCACACTCTTGAGCTATCCGGTCACTTGTCAAACTTTCTGATGAACCTGTAAGTTGTCGTTATGATCACCGTGTTACAGGTGACGTTTGAGCAACCCCAAAGCCCACCATACGATAAGAAGTGACTACGATACTCTCGTGGTCTAAGGAGCAAGATCACATGTTAACACTCCATGTTATTACAATTGAATACAAACAATATTTATCCAATTCACAACAGACAAGTTTGGGTCGATTCAATATGATCGTTCTTCTAACGTCATAATCTCAATATTGTTTTAGGACTACCGTTACACTTAACGATATCCTAAGATCCAGAAAACGTGATCAACAACAACACTTGAGCTAGTCCCAAAGGCAAGACTAGGAACCTATTATTTAACCGTTTATCATTCCACACGTGCATATGAGTTTTCCACTGAATCGCATATTTCAGGATCATAGCAGTTATAGCATAGAATATAAACTCTTTAATTATGAATACGAAAATATAATAATACAAATATTATTGTCTCTAGGGCATATTTCCAACAGTTATTGGTTTGCAAAATATTATTTTCTTATGTTGTTGTTTAATCACTATTGGCTTGGATATTCTCTATAGCATCTCAACGATTCACTGCAATTGGCCAGGTTCTTCTGGATATTTGATATTGTACGAGAGTAGCAGTCTGACTAAAAAAAATCACAATATTCTGCAGGTACAACAACCACTTGACGCCGAACCTTAATGTGTTTGCTTTAGCTTCATCTGCGTCATTAACTAATCTCTCATGTTATATGAACAGGTTCTAAATTTTTAGCAACGGAATTCATAGTAGTTTCGGAAGCACAAATTGATGTCTATAACTTATTTAGGATAACGTTTTGCTCCATTTGCTATATACTCCCTCCGTTCCAGAATATAAGGTGTATTGATTTCCGTGCAAGTCAACCATTTGAATATTTGACCAAGATTATAGAATAAAATAACAACATCTGCAATACATAATAGATAAAATATGAAACTACTTTTCATGATGAATCAAATGATATAAATTTCGTATTGTGGATATTGATATATTTTTCTAAAAACTTGGTCAAACATGCACTCGTTTGACTTTAAAAAAAACAAATACACCTTATATAAAGGAACGGAGGGAGTATATAACAAGTCAATATAGAGGGGTGTAGAGAGCTATTTTTCAATACTCTCAATATTTCCATTCATGACTGAACATGCCAGATTATGACATTTTGCCTCCTTTTTTCACTACATAATCGTTCTAATTCAGATAATACAATAATGCATGCTGAACTCACTCATTTCAGCTGAGTCGATGTTGTCTATGTCTCTTAACTGTTGTAGGCCAAGATGAATTCCTGAAGTGTTAGATTCTTTAAGGTGCCAGTGCATAGAGCTTTTAGCATTTAGCCTATCATATTTTTTTGTTAAAATAAACAGTGAAAATGGTCAGCTTTAATCAGATATGTCTGCTGAAATCCACATTTGAATAATCTTTTCTCTTTTCTTAGTTTGGTCGCACATGGATCAGCTTAGCGTGTTTGCCTTTTTCACTAAAAGCATTTATACTTGGGGAAAAAATCCCTCGCCACTAGCTCTGAAACATCAACAATGTCAGCCTCTCATAAAGAAAACTCATCGATATGATTGAACATGATACATTTGCCGGTGGTTGACTATGTATTGATCAGGAAATAAGTGGATCTGCAATAGGAAATGGTACTTTTATATTCTTGATGATGATTAATTTTTGTGTAAGAGAAATTACAATCGTCAAGCTGGCATAGTATGATCTGGATAGCTTCAAACATAGAAGTAGACATCTCATGACCTTGTTTTATATTACTAAAGTGTGGATATTTATGTATAGAGTAAAACCTGCCCATGCTATCTATTTTCCATATTCATTGTTGCCTATACCATATTTAAATTGCTGCCTTTATTATCCTTATCTGATGATAGCCTGTTGGGAAATAAAAGAAAGTGTGTTAAATACTTTGTTTCTTATTTCAAGTACCAAATTTACATTCATTGTTTAGTGGTTCGTCGAAATTCTTCTGCCTATGACTTTGAAATTGGCCAGTAGAAGCCAACACACCACCCTCTTCACAGCCAGAGTCAGTGATCCGTTCATTTTAGTGGGAGTAAGGATGGCAACATTGATCTATATATGGTAATGTTTCATGCTCATTTCATTTCTCATTTCGTTGATCATCAGCGTTACTCCTTTGAAAAATGATATTTACAGTACTTCTGTATGACAAAGAGTTTTAGTTTTGTGTGAAGCTCCAAAAGGAATACATGTATGCTTCAAAGTAATACACTCATCAAGCAGAACAAAAAAATCTGAGCTATTCTCAACATAGCAGAATGTCTGATGCATTGCTATGGAAATATAGCTATACTAATACAGAGCTGAATGTTAAGCTTGGCACTCATCATAGATATACTGATACATAGCTGAATATTATTTGAATTTCAGCTATACAAGATTAACGAAAATGGTAAACTTGCGCAGATGAAGATGACCGTGGAGGAGCTTGCCCGGGATTTAGTGGAGCCGGAGGACGAAGTCGGCACGCCATGGACATGTTTTTACATGGCGCTGGCCATGGCCATGGGGATGACCAGGGCCATGTCTGTGGCGTTGGCCGTGGGCATGGCCGTGCCGGTGGCTGAGGCGCCGGAGGTGCCCATAGACATCCCGGGGTGGTCACAGTGGGGGTGGCCGTGGGCGTGGCCGCAACTAGTTATAATTAGTTGTAGTTGTTCCATAAATGTAGGTCACGACATGACAGATTTTCTGCTTTTGTTTATCAGAATAAAATCGAAACCTGTGGATTTGTTCTTCATGTGGGTTCATTGATTTTGCCGCGGAGGCTCCATACGGACCATCGACGGGCCACAGAGAGTCACCATGGACTAGGCGATAGAGTTTCGCGTGGAGGAGGCATGGATGCAGGCAGTCTTGTGTGTATGTCTGCGCCGATGGGTGCCAGTGCCGAGAAACTATCTACCCTGACTTGAGGAGTTGCGTAGGTGCTCAAAACAGCTATTGGTTGTGCTTCTTCTTTGCCCGACTAAATTGACATAGTCCCGTTTGGAAGATTGCCTGGCTGGCCAGTGGGGAGTCCCTTTTTAGTTACAGCTGTTTGAGCAGAATATTTTTCCTACTTTAGAAAATGTGGCAAATATTATTTTATTAGAGATGGCTTTGCAGCAAATTGCATAAGCGAGTGGTTTGTATTTTTTTCATCAAGTCAGTACAATTTTTTTTGGTTTGGATAGAAGGGTAAATGCATTGGTCAGTTGCTTCAGGAGTTAATAACGGACATGGTGGCATATCAGTTGCATGCCAAACAATGGACATCATATTTTTGTTTCATGGTAATGCACGACATTCAACTATTTTACAACGTGACAATGGCCCATGAGACATTGGATCTGCCTTCTTGGCTCGGGGAGCATCACGGGCGGCGCACGCTTCCTCTCCCTTGATGGTGGTGGGGATCGGCATGGACATGGGGGGAGGGGATTAGGGCGGAGAGCGGGGTGGTTGGCAGGGGACTCCTCCTTGGTGGTTCGGCGCACGTCTCCCTCCCCCTTGATGGTGGTGGTGGATCGGCACGGACACGGGGGGAGGGGATCAGGGCGGAGAGCGGGGCAATTGGCGGGGGACTCCTCCTTGGTGGCTCATGGGTAAGTAAGGTGTGAAGGAGAGAGGACGCCATGGCAAAGGTGAGGTGGGCGTCATCCTGTTTTAAATGAGAAGGCTCCAGCGAGAAATGTCCCGCTATGGCGGGAAACCGAGCGGGAAGGGGACGATCTGACAAGAAAAAGGAAGGGTGCGTTATGAGGTGGGTTTTTGTGTTGGGACCGCACGTTGAAGATAACATCGCGGAAAGCTTAGACTGTTCAGACAGTTGAATTTTGAGGAGCCCGTTGGGCGCCCGTTTGATGTCCGAACACGCCGGAATGTATGAAGGAGAAATGAGCTTCAACTTTGGAGACAATCTTAATCACTTATCATTCATTTATATGCATTGTACCCCGTAGTAGCGCACGAGCGTTCTACTAGTATTATTTGTGTATTTGCTCCATCAGAAGTAAATGATCCCAACGAAAGAAGATAACCACAACCAAAAATGAACACATGCATATGTGACAATGCTGGTTATGGATATCCATTTTTTCCCATCCCGTATTAACTGGTTGACTCAATTCATAAAGAAAGATGTTACCCATGGGGTAGTATTTTTTTGTGATTCTCCGAGCCGGCTTTGGAACAATTGTTATGGGTTTCTTACAAAGTGGATGTTACATAGGCTAGATCTGTGTCAACCTTTTCTAGCCAACCTTCACGATTTAATCACAACTCAAGAGCATGTAGAACAGGAAGTAAATATCCTGAAAAAATTCGTTCCACAATTATATTGTTACTCGTGCGTCGCACGTGCACGGTTACTAGTAAAGCAAAGGGGTGAACTGAGCGTAGCTCAGATGGTTAGGTTCCTTATGGTGGAACCAATCCAACAGGGTTCAAAGTCCTAGACTTGGCACCTGTGGTCACTTGGCACCTGTGGTCGCATTTTCCTGAATTTATTTCAGGCCTTCTGGCGATGCGATGTGCGTTCAATGGGAGGAGACGTTCCCGTCGACTACGAAGGCGTATCTGGCGACTTCATCAATCTCAAGATGTTGTGCCGGCTCAGTATCTCGGATGTGCTCATAGGGGAAGGGTGTGCGTGCGGCATTCATATGGTTGAGTGTATGTGCGTGTATTTGAGCACCTGCGTTTGTACCGTGTTCCAAAAAAATAAAGCAAAAGGGATCACTAGTGCCAGATGCAGGTCATCGACATGCAAATTACTCTCCAGAACTGCCTTTTTCTCTTATTTTTTGCCCATAGACTCCAAGGAAGTTTACATGCATAAGGATTTATGTACTCAACGTACAGTGATGCATTGTTCTACAGTTTTTTTCTGGTCCATATACTACAATCTATTCATCCATGGCAGGTAACATGCATTTGATGTCCAGTTCCATGCATGTGCGGAGATACCTGAAGTAGCATGTAGGGGAGAGAGATTTGGCTGGAGTGTCCTGTGTCAAAGGAACACAAAATTGTAATGGCTTTCTGCAAAAGCCACTTTTTTTCAATGTGCTGTGGCAGCAGGTTTTAACGGTGTCTTGGAGCAAATTTCGCATTTTATAACAGATACTTTCTTCTTTCCCCATTCCCCTTGCTACAGTAGAGAGGAAGGCGGAAAGGGGGCGACCAGAATCTTCAAGGTCTCGCCGGCGAGTCCGCCGCTCCCCTTCGCCTCCGGCCGCCGTCTCGGCGTCGGGAGGTGGGGGGGGGGGGGGGGGGCTCCGGTTCTCGTCCGTGCGTGTATATAGGTCCTAGTATTCTAGGTGTGTGTCTCCTGGCGACGGCATCGAAGACGGTGGCGTTGGCGTCGGCGTTTTGGGCTTTGTCCTCCCCATCCTTTCCCCGTTCCGGCGGCGTCGCCGGGGAGGTAGTGGAGGTGGTTTGGTGTCTTTGCTTGATCGTCGTGGCGGTGGTGGTTGTCAAGCAGTGGATTTTGGTCCGGGGGCTTCTTCCCCGCTTCGATGGTGTGGGCTCCGACGTCGCCGACGAAGCCTCCGGGTGGGTGTGCGGGAGGAGCTTGAAGGCGCTACCGGATCTGGCTGTAGGGCGGTGGTTCTGGTGGCACAGGACGCTTTCTGGTTCTGGGGATCTCCGGATCTTCAAGGAGCTTCGCCGACGGTTTCTTCTTCTTCGTCGTCTCCGGACGGATGTGGTCTTCTCGATTCGTTCGGCGACTTCCCGTCCGCACCCGGCAACGTCAAGCCGGCTCTGGGAGGAGCGGCAGCGGCGGCGCGCCATCGACACGGTCGGGAGGATGAAGACGAAGGGCACCTCGAGGACTTCTTTGTAATTTTTCACTTTGTTGAGGTGCTTTGTACTGTCCGAAGTTTCTTTTAATGCCAGGGTCCTTTCCGCAAAAAAAATCGCCTTTTATAGGAGAGATACAAAGCTCTCTTTCTCGGAAAAAAAAAATCCGCCCGGCGGCCGTAACATTTCCGTGGAACGAAAGATCCCAAGATGTAGCAGCATTCAGCAACAGTCGAAGTCATGCATTGAACTCTACTAGCTTTCTTTGGGGCCATGGTTGGCAGCTGTGGTGCTGGACTAGCCATTTCCAGCCACAGTAGTAATAATGGTGATCAGGCCGGACCCGGAATCTACCACTTCCACTATTAGCTAGTGACAGCGCTGACGACACTCCAACGCCGGATCGGCCACTTTTGTTGTCTTTTCTTCTCTCGTTTTTTTTTTCCATTTTTGTCTTTTATGTTGCTGCCACGATTACCATACCAGGTTTTTTTTTGGCGAATTGATTATCATACCAGGTTAGCTGTGTATGATATCATATCAGTACATGCAATTAAAGTTCAGATTGTGAGTTGGCTGATCTCATACTAGCAGGTAGCTGTCACTGCAGACTTGTGCTCTGATAAGGCAAAAAGGTATGCGAATCTTATCTCTTCGAAATGGAAAAAGTTAGAGCATCGATCATTCACTTCCACTATTACAAACACTGACACTCCGTCGCCGGATCGGCCACGTCAGTCGAACTCAGGATGGCCAGCAGCCCGGACGTACGTACACGTGTGCGTGTGTGGACAAAGACCCGACAGGTCGTCGCTGCCATCCGCACCCGAGTACGAAAGCGACCGAGCCAAGAAGATCTCAAAATCAATTCCTTTTCTTTGAGGAAATCTCAAATCAATTCCTGATTACGTATGACGGCATGAGTAGTGTACCACCGAGCGGTCATCCACCGGTTTTTCTTTGTTCTTTTTGAGGGTTGTCATCCACCGGTTTTTGGTTGCGCTGCCGTGCGTCACGCGATTCCGCACGATACGACCAGGAGCTTCGTGGAGGCTTCCTTGGCCTCATCGTACGTGGCACGGCCCCTGGCTGCCTATAAATCACAGGAGGGCCCCGTCACTCCCTCCCTGGCGCTCAAGAGCTTGCATTGTCTCGTTGCTGAGCTTGTGCACCCAACGCCGGCGAGATCGGAGCACTTGAGCACCGTCGACGAAGGATCGATCGATCCCGGTTGGCTTGATTGGCGCCATGAAGGTTATTACAGTCCATCGGACTGGGATTTCTATTCTGATTTTTCGGCTCTTGGTTTGGTTGGTGGACTGGTTGATCATGTGGTTTTGTTGTGTGACGATCAATCGAGTGCAGAAGGTTGTGCTGAAGCTGGACCTGCACGACGACAACCAGAAGCACAAGGCGATCAAGGCGGTCTCCACTCTCCATGGTACTCCCCTTCCGCTGTCTCTTGCTTAATTATGTTCTTTCTCTGCTTCGTAATCATGCTGGGAATTAATGGCCAGGCCCAGGCGCACTTCTCTAAGTGATCGCTGGCCAAAATTTTCACCGGTAATTCACTCATCATATCTGAATTTTGACTTCTGACGACAACTACTATCACTTGCCCCAGGCATCGACCAGATCGCCGTGGACATGAAGGACGAGAAGATGACGGTCGTCGGCACCGCTGACCCTGTCGACGTCGTGAGCAAGCTGCGCAGCAAGCTGCGCAGCAAGCTCTTCCCCACGGCGCAGATCGTCTCCGTCGGCCCAGCCAAGGACGACAAGAAAGGCGGCGACAAGGACAGCGACAAGAAAGACGGCGGCGGGGACAAGAACCCGCCGTACTGGTACCCGCACTACGTCGCCCCCAGCACCGAGGAGGACCCCAACTCGTGCGTCATCTGCTGATTCCGTGGCCCGCCTTGTACAGTGCATGCTTTCTGCTGAGTTTGTAATGTGCAGATATGGAATTGCTGTAAGAAGAACTATTATAAATAGAACTTTTTGCAATTGGATTTTGAGTGAAAGTTCACTGATCGAGTGCTCTCCAATGGTGATAAGAAGATAAAGTACTGTAATAAATAAAACTGGAGGTGCAGGAGATTGAGCGAGTCAGCCACAAAGAGATGAATAATTCGAGCGGTTAGATTGGTCTCTCGTGCATCTTTACATTGATCAATAGAAAATCTGAACTCTGAAGCTCTCCAACGGCTGCTCCACATGAGTTGTTTTCAATCAATGATCTTAATCGACAACTCTTGGGAAAATATCTGGTGCTCCGATGCCTCACGTGCTACGGTGATACGGGGATCCAACGGCTCCCGAACTTTCACTCAAAATTTGAAATGGAAATGGGTCGATACAAACCGGACACAAAATAAAAATGGGTCTGCGTTGGGCCGGCGTTTTTGTCCGCGGCAAATGGATATGGGCGGACGAAATGGGTCGCTCCGTTGGAGTTTCTCTAAGGGCCTCATGATTCCTCGGAGCGACTGGAGTTGTTTCAGAAAGCGCACTTTGGAGATCATCCGGAAAGCGAGCAACTCCAGACGGTGTCTCGATTTGATGCGAAATAAGGCCAACGAAATTTTGGGAATGGATGTAGCAGGGCATCTGCCACCCGGTTCTCCGGATTTGACTTTCAGCCATGTTAGTGACGCTGGTGTGATTGGTCGAGATCGATGTGAAGTTCGGATGGAGGTCTGCTCTGCTCCGGGGCAGAGTTCCCTGCATATTTCAATCTGGTGCCCAGCTTCCGCACAGAGATAGTTCAACCAGGGAAGGTGAAGTTCCAAGCCAGGATAAGTTTGTTATGAATTCCAGAGCGACTGCCCTTAAAACCTTGGCTTGCAGCGCCAGACGCAATCATCAACCACCTGAGCAACCACGATCAAGCGTTACTGTCAGTCTGGGAGATGGGAAACGACCGAAACAACTGATGAGACAATATCCATTGCCGTCTGTCGACGACGGAGGTCAACGAAATTATCCTTTGCCTGTTCGGCAGGTCTGGCGGGTTCGTGGTGGAACTCCCCAGATGCTGCCTCCTTGCACGAGCAGTGCTAACGAAGGGGACGCCTCTTCCGTTCGTGCACATCCTCCTCGAGGTGGACATACTCCGTCTCAGTCTTTGCCTACCACTGAAGAGAACTATCCGCGGTCACCCCTGCTGCTGCAGTCACAGCGTCCACCACCAGAGCCTCCACCACTGTTGACGCCGTCATTGTCATCATCAGTTCCAGTAAACCAGGTCAGTACATAGAGCTCTGTATTGCAGGAGAAATGCCACCTGAAACTCGTGGCTTGGAATTGCCACGGATTGGGAAATCACCCAACAGTTCGAGGACTTTTGGATGTTCAAAAGAGAGAGGATCCGGGCGTCATGTTTCTGTCTGAAACCAGGATGAATAAAAGGAGAATGGAAAAATTTAGGTGGATGCTAAATATGCCAAATATGTGTGACACCCCGATTTTTGGCCCTTTTTTTTTCTTTTGGATTTCTTTGAATTTTTATTTGGAGTTCCTTTTCTGTGGCTCTGTGGTCTGGAAACCTGGGAATATCATCACTTCTTCCTCTCCCAAGTGGCTTGTCACTCTCAAATCTTTCCAAAGGCCATGTCATTTTCATATTAGCCCAACCCCAACATTTATTTCTTGGGAATATTCCTTTTTCTATTAAAGGAATAACTCTGTTTGCCCTAGGTTGTGAAGCAACCTACATTTCTATCTTGCCATTAATTCTCACAAACTTCTCAAAATTCCTTTGGACCATATGGACCTTGGATATGTAAAAATATTCAAGATTCCATGCTCATGGTGAGCACACCATCCAATCTTTGTTTCTGGTCATAATTTCAGTTTGTGAAGCAACTATATTTTATATTGCTCCATAATTTCTGAAATTTTACCAAGATACTCTCCTACCAATAGAACTTCCCTCCACCAAATTTGAGCTCATTTCATATAGCCAACAATTCTCAAGAAATTTTCGAAGTTTCTGTCCAGAGAGGAGCATTGTGAAGGAAGTACCATTTTTATTTATCCAAATAGTATGAAATTTTTACAGTGCCTTCCTATGCCCAAATCATCATCTTCCACCAAATTTCAGCTCAATCCATTCATCTATTTGAGCACCACTTCAACTTTTACATTTCTGTCCAGTGGGGCAGTTTGTGAAGCAAGTGCTAGCTATACCCTTCCATTTGAGCTGGAAATTTGCATACACAGTCATCTTAGTGTTTTATCAAACTCACCCAAAGATCATGTCCATTGGACTTGTGCTTTGCTCACACCACTGATCAAACACCTTCCTATTGATTAGTGTATGAGCCTAGTCCAGCCACCCCTTGAGCCACTGTTCTTGTTTTTTTGCATATAGCACCTACTGGGGGAGTGTTCAACCTGGCAGACACACTTGGGCCACCCAGAACACGTGGCAACGCCACGGGCACGTGGTGACCACGCGTAGAGCGCGTGCACTGTGTGCAGACCGCGTGCTCTGGACTTTGGGGGCCCTCGGCCGCCGCCCAAACCTCGAGCTCGCGCCACCGTGGCATGTCCACAGCGTCGCCCACACTCTCCTATGTCCACGCACCCCTCTGGACCCCGCTCCCCTTCTTCCTTCTCCCTCGGCGCGCCAGCTTCACCGCGGAACAGTGAGCGCCACCGTTGCCTTCCTCCTGGCCTCTTGTCCCATCCCGCGTCTGCGCCCCCACTAGCTCTCACTCATCACCATCAATCCCTCCTCGCGAGCCCACGCGTACGCGGTTGCGCCAGAGCATCCACTGCACGTCTGTGACGGCATCCGGCGAGAGCATCGTCACCGCGGCTATTTAGCCCCTCCCCGAGAGCCCCAGAGCTCACCAACAGTCCTCTCCTACCTCCCAGACCTTTCCTAGCTCGAGGAGCAAGCCCCTGAGCCCTCCATTCTCACCCACGGCCGCCATGGCCGCCGCTGCTCCCCGCTCGAATTCGAGCATGCCCGAGCCCTTTCCCTCCTCATTTCCACTCCAGAGCTCTCCCTTGACCCCACTAGCCGCCCCAACACCTCGTAGCCTCCTCCGGGGGACTGTGCCTCCGAGCCCGAGCTCGCCCGTCGCCGGTCTCCACCGCACTCGAAGGAGCACTCGTGCTCGACCTCCCCGAGGCCCGTGCCCTACCTGGATGGGTGCGACACCTCCTCCCGATCACGCCGGTGTGCCGGCCGTCTCGAATGATGGCCCACAGCGCCGGTGGCCATCGCCGGAGCCCACCTCTGCCTCGGCCACGCGCGGGCGAGAGGAAGGTAACGACGACCCCCCCACCAGCTGGCTAGTGGGCCCTGCGGCCCCACCTGTCGGTGTAACATCCCAAGGTATTAAGCACAGTAATCACCTATTAATCATGCCAAGTCACCATGCTTAACAGTGCTTAAGTATCATTTAAATCACATCACCTTTCAAATTCCAAATTCAAATTGCAATTCAAATATAAATTAAAAATAAAAGTTGTTCAAATTTGAAAACTAAAATGTTCATAATTTTGCAAATAATCCATAGGCAATTATAAAAATAGAACCAACATTAATTAAATGAGTTAAATGACCCTAACAACCTAAAACAGTAGCTAAAACAATTACTTAAATGCCTTTCGTAATTTATAAATTATCAAACTAAATTATCTAGGTGCCAAACTTTTTGTGGCATTGATATATTTAGTAACACCAATTTAGGTGCTAAATGTATATTTTGTAAAACTAAAACAATATGGAAAGTAAAATAAAACACTAAAAGAAAATAATAAAAAGAAAAACAAAAACAGAAAATACAAATAAAAGGAAACCCCCCCTGGCCAACTGGGCCTCGGCCCAGTCAGCCGGCCCAGCCGCTGGCCTATATGGCCTCGGCTCCTCCTGCCTCACCCGAACCCTAACCCCATTTTCCCCCCTCGCTCCCCTCTCTCTCCCCGTCGCCCGCCGCCGCCGACGTCGTCCCCGTCGCCTCGTCCTCGACCTCGCCGTTGCGTCCCCACCCTCCTCCTCACCGGCTCCATCGCGCCTCGCCGACACCGTTCATCTACACGGGGGTGAGGACCCCATCTCCTCCTCTCTCTCTCTGTCGTCGCCGTCCCCGTCGTCTGCCGCCGCCGCGTGCGCGCCTCGCCTCCTCCCGCTTGCCTCCCGTGTCGCTGCGCCCGAGCTGCACCCGGTCGCGCTCACCCGCCCGCGCTGCGGCTGCTGCTCCTGCTGCCGCGCCCCGTCGCCCGGCCGCGCGCTCGCTCGCGCCGCCGCTACCGCTGCTGCCCGCGCCCGCCTCCCGATGCCGTCGCCGCCTGCCGTTGCTGCTGCTCCACCGCCACCCGCCGCTGCAGCCGCTGCCCCGCGTCCGCTCGGCCGCCTTGCTGCCCGTCGTCGCCGCGCACGCGTCGCCCGGACGTGTCCGGCTCCGCTGTGTGCCCGCGTGCGCATTGAGCCATCGGACATGTCCGGCGCCCGAACGAACGGACGCGGACATGTCCGCCCTGCACGCTGACCAGTGGGGCCCCGCCCTATTAGAACAGAAAAGAAAAACGAAAATGTAATAAATAAAATATAAGAAATTAAATAAATAATAATAATAATAATTAATTAATTAATTAACTTAATTAACTCTGTTTAATTAAACTAATTAATAATTAACCTAATTAATTTGTAATTAGTCTAATTAAACCCTAATTAACCTAAATAGACACTGACAGGTGGGTCCCACCTGTCAGGTTGACTGCTGACGTCGCAGTGACGTCATGATGACGTCATCATTTACTATTCTGGATAATTCTAATTTAAATAATTAAATTAATTCCAGAAAATCATTAAAACTTTGAAAATTCATATCTTTTAAACCGTAACTCGAATTAAAATAATTTATATATGAAAAATGATCAGAAAAATATGACGATTCCGAATATGCTCTCCGTTCATCTGTGACGTGCCTCTATCATAGCGAACATGGAACCATCCCCTCCGGTTCATCTGTCTGATAGACGTCCGAAACCGGGAAAACGTTCCAGTTAAATTCCTGCTTCGTCTGCCACGTGTAGTAATGCGATAGGGCACTTCTCGAATAGCGTGCTGCCATGCCAAGCCTCTGTGATTGCATTTGTTTGCTTTATATTTACTGTTTCTCCCCTCCTCTTCTCTCCGGTAGACTCCGAGACCGACGCTGCCCCTGTGATCGACTACGTCCCCGACGACCCTTCTTCCTTTTCAGCAGAGCAACCAGGCAAGCAAAACCCCCTTGATCATTCCTATATCGCCTACTCCTTCTCCCTCATGCTTGCATTAGATTTTGCTACTGTAATTGCTTGCTCCTATTCTGATGCATAGCCTGCTTTTGTAACCTTCTTTTGTTACTTTACCTGCCATCATAAACTGCTTTGTATAGGTTGGTTAGCGATCCATCAGTGGCCCTACACCCTTGTCAGTGTTGCCTTGCTTTACTACCGATGACTCGGTCCATGTGATCGATATTCCGAGAATGACCACAGCACCGCACAACCCCATTAGTTGTACGACTCTGCAGAGCCACTATCGGCTGACGAGGGTGATACCTCGTATTTCACTTCTGATGATGGCCCTGTAGCATAGCATAATCGGTTGTGATTATCGAGGGTGATTCCTCTTTCACCACTTCCGAGGACGACTCCGTCGTACAACCCCTCAAGTGGGAATCCATCGAGGGTGATTCCTCGGATTCCCCCTTTATGACAAAACACACGGTTACCTTTACTGTTACTGCGGGACTAAAGGGACTGGCGGTACCACCCCGGTAGAGGTGGACCTGAGTTCCCGACAGCCCCCTGGGAAGACGGGTTGACCTGGGAGGCACCCGCGAGATAATTACGAGGCGCAGCCGGGCAGGCAGAGACCGCCCTAGAGAGGGATGGGCCTGGCCCTTGTTGCACTTCCTCGAGACGGGACGACAGGAGTACTGATCGTCACCGCGAGCTCCTAATAATGCGATAACGGATTTGGGTATTGATCTGAGTGGGTCGTCGAGCCCTATACGCACTACCATCACGCGGGATAATGGTTTAATGGGGCCCTCGGCGCCGTATGTATCAGCCGAAAGCTCTGTCAGACGTCCAGTTCAGCCTTGCGGCCGGGCGACAGCAGATACCCACAGACACATCGTGGTGAGGCTGACCCTGCACGCAACAACCCGGAGTACAAAGGGCGATGGGCCCAAGACCCCTGAGCACTTAGGATGTAGACCGGCGGGGACCTCTCTGCTGAGCTCTAGGTAGGGCTGCGGTGTGTCGATCAGCCGAGGCCGGGCATGACCCAGGAAAGTGTGTCCGGCCAGAGTTAACCGAGCGTGTTGGGTAACAGTAGTGCACCCCTGCAGGGAAGTTATCTATTCGAATAGCCGTGTCCACGGTAACAGGACGCTCGGAGTTGTATCCGGATCCATGACAACTACAAAGTGATGGTGATACGTATTAAACTGTTACTATTGCTCTCTGGATCGCTTTCTCGCGGGATAGTCGAGAAAGGATCTCGGGGAGTTGCTGCTATACAACCACTATTGTATGTTACTACTCTACTCTCTTCTGATGCTGCAAGATTGCTTGAAGATGCTAGTCTTCGATAGCCTAGGCTTCTCCCCCTCTACTCTGGCATTCTGCAGTTCAGACCAAAGATATAGCCCCATTCCTTTGATACTAATGCATAATAGTATAGTTCTGATGTCAATCTTGTGAGT
Source organism: Elymus sibiricus (assembly GCA_039707655.1). Classification (NCBI taxonomy): domain Eukaryota; kingdom Viridiplantae; phylum Streptophyta; class Magnoliopsida; order Poales; family Poaceae; genus Elymus; species Elymus sibiricus. Next base: position 472,635,776 of record CM077666.1, read on the forward strand.
ACTTTGGATGAGTACTCACGGTTGCTTTGCTACTTCTTTTCCCCTACCTGGTTGCTGCGATCAGACGAAGGAGCCCAGGAGCAGGAGATCCCCGGAGTATTCTACTACTACGTGGAGACCGCCGACGACCAGGAGTAGTTTAGGAGGCTCCCAGGCAGGAGGCCTTGCCTCTTTCGATCAGAGTCGTTGTTTGTTTTCGCCTTCTTAAGGCATTTTTGTTTAACTTTGTGTCTGTACTCAGATACTGTTGTTTCCGCTGACGCTTGTATGCGCAAGCTTATGTATTCGAGCCCTCGAGGCCCCTGGCTTGTAATATAAAGCTTGTATTATTATACTTTGTGTTTAGAGTTGTGTTGTGATATTTTCAAGTGAGTCCCTAGGCTTGACCGTGTGCATTGCGTGTATGATTAGTGCACGATTAAGTCGGGGGCGTCACAGTCGGCCAGACAGAGGCGTTGACCCCGGGCCCGCGTATTTTTAAGTGGAAGCGCATTTTGAAGTTTATGTTTTCCATTCAACAAAGCGTATTCTTCTATTACTTCGGCTGAGAATACGTTTTCTATTTGCTGAAAGCGTATTTTCATAAAAGGCGCCAACTGTTTTCAGCCGTCGGTCGAAAACCCTAAGTTGCGGACGTTCACCAGTTAGCAGCAGAAAAGTATAACTTTTATTTGTTTTTCTGCCTACCAAATGAACGGCCGTAACTCCGCGATCGTAACTCCGAATCAGGTGATTCAAAAGCGCACGTTCTCTATTCGTCGAGCCCATTCCGTTGGTATCATTTTCATGATGTTGTCACACTGTGAAAATGACCATTTTGCCCTTGTCCTTTAATCAGCTCCGCCGAGAGAGAAACTTTTCCGGCAAGTGTTTCCGTGAGTTCATCGCACACCCTCCCGGTGACTTCATCAACCCCAGGCAAGCCACAACAACCACTTGCATGATGGCCTCGCAATAGCCATGGTTTTCACTTGAATATTTAATAATTGTGTGCTCATGCAAATACTTTGTAAATGCTTGTGAATCCATATTCATTCTTATGCCATGTTCAAATACATCTGTTAAGTTAAATGATTATTTGCTAGTATTATTATTCTCATGTCCAATTCTTGTAATCATTTCAGATGCTAGTGATAATGATATGCTCATATGAATTGTTATGATTTGATATGAAAGTACTCGTGATATTCATGATCATCGTTATGTCATGCTCATTTGCATCCCGTAAACTACATGAGTTATTGTTGTTGATGTTATGATTCATATGTTAAATGGTTATGTTGCCCATCCATGCTAATGTTGATATCATGCTCATACGCATTTCATCATGCTATTTTGTTATGACTCAGCTCATCACCATTCAAGTTGAACCTGACATTAATTGAACTTGAACAAATCTGTTGGCTGAGTCATGGTGCCACCGAATCGAGCTCACCAGTGCAACCACACTTGCCTGGATGGGGAGGCCCTAATTCGGTCAATTGTCATGCCTCTCGCCGGTACCTCCAACTAGGGAAGGTTATGCGTGCACGCTACCCTGATCAGGTAGGCGGTCATAGCCTTGTGTGCCCGAGTTTTACGGTACCGATGTCCCCGTTTGGGACGATTTTTGTTTTGGCCACGATGGTGGCGGCTACAAAGGTGGCGGATGTCACGTGTTGACATCGGGGCCACCCATGACATAGCCCAAAGGGGAGTTTGTCGGAGTGGCCGGGAGAGTGTCATGCAATAGATTGGTTTTGTCGGAATGTCGTTGGTCCACCCGAATGGGAGCACGAGGCCATGAGTTCCGTGGTGTGGGTATAGTGTACTAACCTCTGCAGAGTGTATAATCTATCGATAGCTGCGTCCTTGGTCATGGACACACTTCGTAGTAGGTCACACTATGGGTCAACAGTAATAATAACCTGGATAATAAACAACCCTGGTTCCATGTGGTAAGAAGTTGGTTGATCTTTATGGGGTCGTGCGATGATCACGAATAAAGATCGAGCTCCTGGTGGTCATGAGATGATCATGACGGTAATAAAGATTGATACATATGGTGGTTACGAGATGACCTCCGAGAAGAGTAAGTTGGTCCAAGGGACCTTAAACATCGACCCCCCCTTCTCATGCTAGTGCTAGTATCCTCATGTTCATACCATGAGTAACATGTACATGCCATGCTCACTCTCAGGTTGTTCTAGTAGTATCATGAATGATAATTAACCTGCAAATGCCATGCTATTGTTTGTCTTGATTGCTTTGGTTGCTGTGAGCTTGCGAGTACATTCAAAGTACTCACCTGGCGTGTCATGCCAGATTGTAGGTGATGCCGTGATTGATTGCTTGTCGAGGATCCCGAGTTTGCGCTCTAGGACGTGTCCTAGCCAGAGTCCCTGCGGAGTGGAGTCCATCACCGTCGTCGTTGTTCCGCTGCTAGAAGTTATTCCGCTTCGAGATGTTCCGCTGCTAGCATAGAGCTACCTTAGCAGGCGTAGAGTCGCCGTGCCTTTGTAACATTTGTATCTTCAGAACCCTTGTACTCATATTATTTGTAATAAAGAGCTGTTATGTTCTATGCCAAGCAGTGCCGTATTCCAGAAGACTTGATCTCTGGGTTGGAATACGGGGTGTTCCGGTTCCTCTGAGCCGGGGTGCCACAATATGGTGGTATATGATAGTGATGGAAGCAGTGGTGGGCTAGCCCTTCTATGGAAGCGGGATGTGGACGTTTCGGTTCGCGATGCTAAACGTGTCTATATCGATGCTAATATTCATGAAAATGGGATGTTGTGGAGGTTCACTGGAATCTATGGTGGGCTCTCTAGAATCTAAAGCAGGTTGATGATGGGCCTTGGCTCTGTATGGGCGATTTCAATGAGATCTTGTTTCTCCATGAGAAGGAAGGTGGTGCTCCTAGACCACAAAATCAGATGAACCATTTTCAAGAAGCTCTTGATTTCTGCGAACTGTCTGATCTAGGTTTTTTGGGGGACATCTTCACCTGGAGGAACCGTGCCCATCGTCATGATCGTTACATTAAAGAGAGGCTTGATAGAGCTGTTAGCAACCTTAGTTGGCGATTGCGTTACCCAGGCTTCAAGGTTATCTATGGTGATCATCGACACTCTGATCACTGTCCTGTCATCGTGCTAACTGGTGAGGATAATGGGCATGTCCCTCATTCAGATAAGTCAGAGCCTCCTTTTCGTTTTGAAGCTATGTGGCTACAGGAGGAGGAATGCGCACAACTTGTACTTGATGCTTGGAATAATGCCTTTGAGAGCAATGCAGTTTCCGTGGCTGATGGTGTTAGAGAGGTCGCTGCAAAATTGCATAACTGGAGTCGCAATGTACTTGGCGACGTCGAGAAAAGAATCAAGAAAACCAAGAAGGATTTGAATCGGTGCCTCAGAAGCGCAATTTCTGAACAAAATGTCCACCGTGAACATGTGCTTCGTTTTAAATTGGAATGTCTTGAAGAGCAGCGTGACACATACTGGAGGCAACGAGCCCTCATTGACTGGCTTAAGAATGGTGATAAAAATACTATTTTTTTCATAACTGATGTTCTGACAGGAAGAAAAGGAGTAGAATTCTAAAGCTGGTTAAGGATATTGGGGGAACTGTTGAAGGACAGCTTGCTTTGAAGCAATACATCACAGAATATTACAGCTCCTTATTCTCTGCTCAACTAGCAACTAACTTGAATGATCTACTGGACCATGTTCAACCTCGGGTCACTGATTATATGAATTCTTCCCTATGTTCCCCTTTTTTGGAAGAAGAAATTTGGGAAGCTCTTCAAAATATCGATGATTTGAAAGCTCTGGGGCCGGATGGTATGCCTGCCATCTTCTACAAAAAGTTTTGGGAGGTGGTCGGGCCTCGGGTCAGAAATGAGGTCTTGGAGGTTCTGAATGGGGGACCAATTCCGGATGGTTGGAACTCTACTACGGTTGTCCTCATCCCGAAGGTAAAAGTTCCTGAGACTATTAAAGACCTTCGACCTATTAGCCTCTGTAATGTGATCTATAAGATTGTATCTAAGGTACTGACCATTAGACTTAAGGTTTTCCTTGGAGACATTATTTCACAGAATCAAAGTACTTTTGTACCTGGCCATCTCATCATGGATAATGTTTTGGTTGCTTATGAGATGTCCCATTTTATCAAGAACAAGAGGAATGGAAAGGGCTACATGGCACTGAAGCTTGATATGAGCAAAGCTTATGATCGGGTGGAGTGGAACTTTTTGGAGGCTATGCTCATTAAACTTGGCTTTAACAATCTTTGGGTCAGTCTTCTAATGAAATGTGTATGGTCAGTCACTTACAGGATTAAAGTTAATGGTGAGTTATCGGAGGTTATCTACCCACAACGTGGTTTGAGACAGGGAGATCCCCTCTCCCCCTATCTCTTCTTGATTTGTGCCGAAGGTTTCTCATCCCTGCTGCACTCAGCAGAGAACCAAGGCCTAATCCAAGGTGTTCAGATTTGTCGTAGCGCCCCTAGTGTCTCTCACCTTCTATTTGCTGATGAATCTTTACTGCTGCTCAAAGCGGACAACAACATGGCTATAGAACTATAGAACATCTTGGACCGCTATGAAGCATGTTCAGGTCAGATTATAAACAGGGACAAAAGCAGTATCCTATTTAGCCCAAATTGCAATAGCAATGTGAAAAGTTCAATCCTGGGCTGCCTCAATATGTCCAATGAAAGGAAAAATGAGAAGTATCTTGGTTTACCCGTTTACATTGGCAGATCAAAGAAGAAAGTTTTTCAGTATTTAAAAGGGAAAATTTGGGCAAGGTTTCAAGGCTGGAAAGAGAAAATACTTTCCAAGGCAGGAAAAGAAATTCTGGTGAAGGCAGCGGCACAGGCGATTCCAACTTATGCTATGTCTTGTTTTGAGCTCCCTAAAGGCCTGTGTGATGATATATCTTCTATGATCTGTCGATTTTGGTGGAGTCAAATGGATAATGAGCATAAAATTCATTGGTTAGCCTGGGATAAACTCTCCAAACCAAAGAAGGATGGAGGCTTGGGCTTCAGAGATCTTTACCTTTTCAATATCGCTATGCTTGCTAGACAGGCTTGGCGGATCCTCCAAAATCCAGACTCCCTTTGTGCTCAACTTCTAAAGGCCAAATATCTCCCTAATGATGACTTCTTGAAGGTTTCTCCGAAGAAGGGTATTTCCTATACTTTGAGGAGTATTTTAAAGGGTTGTGATCTTATAAATCATGGAATTATCTGGCGTGTTGGAGATGGAATGAACATCAATATCTGGGAAGATTCATGGTTGCCTAGAGGTTTTACAAGACGGCCTAGCTCATATCAAGGCCATACTCTGTTGCAAAAAGTGTGCGACCTTATTCATCCTATCACTGGTCAATGGGATCAAGAGCTGGTTCGACAAACCTTTGTGGAAGATGATGTGAAGCACATACTTGCCATCCCTATTAGAGAGAGCTTTGATGATTTTCTAGCATGGCATCCTGAACCGAAGGGAGTTTTTTCTATTAGATCAGCGTACAAGCTGGGACTTAGGTTGGCGGATGTTGCTGCAGGACAACCAAATTTTTCTACTGCAGCAAATCTGACAACAAGCGCTACAAGTGTCTGGAACAAAATATGGAGCCTGCAGCTACCGCGGAAAATCACCATGTTTCTTTGGAGATTAGGCCAAAATAGTCTTCCATTGCACCCAAAATTGAAGCGTCGAGGGATGGATAATGATACTCTCTGCCCTTTGTGCAATCATTTCGATGAAGATGGTGGACACACTTTTCTGAAATGCAAGTTTGCCAAGAGTTGTTGGAGAACAGCGAATCTTGTTCATATCCGTGATGTGCTTATGTTCTGCTCAAATGCATGACAGTTTGAAGAGGAACTTCTCAAGCTTCAACCTGATGTTGCTAAATTTGCCATCACCCTATTGTGGAATATCTGGAATGCTCGTAATGACATTAATGTTGGAGACTCTCCATCGACACCTAACATGGTCACGACATCTATGCAGCGGCAGGTTATTGACTATTCAGTTCATCTTTCTAAGGCTGCAATCCCTGCCGCTTTTTCATCTGCTGCTATTAGATGGGCTAGGCCACCAGAGATTTTTCTGAAAATTAATTATGATGGCTCCTTTCATGAAGCATCTGGATTGAGTGGTTGGGGCTTCTGCATCAGGGATTGTGCAGGTGATGTTCAAGGAGCTGGTATGGGCCAGCTCTTACACCCAGCGGATGCCCTCCATGCTGAAACGATGGCTTGTTTGAAGGCAGTCGAATTTGCAGCTGAAGTCGGTATGAGGCAGATTATCATCGAAATGGATGCACAAATTCTGAAGAACGTGTTGACGTCCTGCGAGCATGATCTATCAAGGCATGGTGTCCTCTTCCGGGTGATCAAGTTTCTTCTTATTACTAATTTCAGTAGCTTTAGTATAGTCTGTTGTAAGCGTGGTTTTAATGGAGTAGCACATGCCTTAGCTCCCCAAGGTGCTCGTTTAGCTCAAGGCGGCATGATGTTTTGGCATGATGCGCCAGATATTGTCTCGCATCTAGTTGCCACTGATATTGCTGCATCATTGTGTTAAATAAAGGCCACTGGTTTGTTGTCGAAAAACTAAATAAATAAAGGCAGGATCAAACTGTCCATATGATACTCATGTATTTTGTTTTCTTTTCTATAATTGAATTCAAGCTGAACTATCCCTAAAAGAAAAAGAACAGGCTGAACTATCATTTGTGCTTATCCCGAGAGAGCTCACTCGCACATTACACACACGTACAAAATGCTATCAAATTCTATTTATCATCCATCTCTCTCTCTCTCTCTCTCTAGGAATGGCCGGTATCCTCCTCCCGATCTCTCACTCTCTCTCTTATCTTCTCTCTTATCCCCTTCTCTCTCTATCTCTCAGCCGCTGGCCACTCTCTCTGTCTCTTTCTCTCTTCTCCTCTTCTGCTGGCCTCGCTCTTCTCCTCCTCGGCCACGACCTCACCAGCCTGCCATCATCGCCACCACTGCCGCCCAGTCATCGCCTCCACCACCACCCCTGTTGGGGATGTTTCCCGGCATTGTAGACCCAGCAGGAGGATAACCCGGCCATAGAGCTATAAGGCTCAGCGGGTCATCTTGCTACTGGGCCTAGAAGATGCCCAGTGGGCCGGCTTGTTAGAGGCCCGGTGGGAAGGGCCAGCTTATTGTGAGGGCCGGCTTAAGAAGGACAAGGAAAGAAGATCATCTTGGAGAGAAAGTAGAGTAAGAATAGGATACGGGTTAAGTTTACAACCTGGACTCTCATGTAAACCTAGGGCTCAACCCTGTTATATAAAGGGGAGCGCCTAGGTTAGAAAGACTAAGTTGCAATCCCTCGAAAGCTAGGTTAGCAAATCCGCGCCCTTGTAATCGAGATTTAGAGCAATATAATCAAGCATGACGTAGGTTTTTACCTCGATCGTGAGGGGCCGAACTTGGGTAAATCTGTGTCTTCTCGTTCCCGATCAACCCCGTCAAGCTTCCACCTTCGTGCGATGGCCTCGTCACTAAGTCCTTTCGCCAGGACATCTGCCGTGTTGAAACCATGACAGTTGGCGCCCACCGTGGGGCCTGCGCACGGTGGAGTAGAGTTCTTGGCGGGAGCTCTCCCAGGGTTCGGGAAGTACGCGATCGGCCAGATGACGAAGAGCCGCCGCGGAAAGCTGTACATCGACGATGCCGGCTGGGGCCCCGAGGCCGATTCAATCGAGTCGGGATACAGGGTCCCCTTTGGCAAGATCCATGTCTTCATCAGTGCTATTGGCGAACCTGGGCCTCAGCCGGACTTCTTCACCGACCACGTCGAGACGGCTCGTCGCGCCAGTCCCAGCCAAGCAAGACCCGGCTCGCCGAGAGCCGGCCGAAAGCACGTATTCTTGGGGTTCACTCAGAGGGTGGCCTTGTCGGAGAATTCTGCATCCGGAGACGAAACACTTGTCCAATCTGACGGCGAGTCATCGACGGGAGAAACAGAGTCGATCTGTCCCCTATATGACGGAGGGCTCGGCGGACATACTGATGAAGCTTTTCTGGAAGACCGTGAGCTGCCTCGATTTGCTGCGGTCTTCATCGCTGGGAGACAGGATCCCCTCCATGACCCGGCGGCACGGCAGAATCTCACCATTGCCGGCTCAGGAGGGGCCGGCACGACCGCCGCCGGCTCACAGAAGACCGGGGCGCAGGCGCTCGCAGAGATGATGGCTACCTTGGCGACTCTGCTGGCAGAGCCGGTGACCGCGGAAAACGCTACCGTGCGCAATGCAGAGATCACCAAGTGCCGAGAGCAGATGACCAAGATCCAGGAGGATATCAATGCTGAAAACACCTGCATGGCAGAGACGCAGGCCCGGCTCGCCGAGGAGAGACAACGCTTGGAGGAGGAGGCTCTTTATTTAAGCCGCCGGCAGGCCGAGTCAGAGGTCGTCCACCCGAGGAGACATCAAAGCCGGCTTGCGGTCCATATGGAGCCAACTCAGTTGTTTACTACTCCGCAAGATCCGCGCACTCCGGCAAACCCGTGGGCCGGTGTGGCGTCACCAGGCGGGCCACCGTTGCAGCAAATGGTTCAGCAGAGAGATCCGGCTCATATCTAGTTGCCGGCTCAGCAGCAGCAGCTACCGGCTCGTCGATTCCAGACCCCAATTGGACACTACTCAAATCCAGTGGACAATGTTCTAGCGGCAACCCACAACCTAGATGTGATTCCCATTGAAGGAAATGGTCCTGTTCAGATCGCAGCCAGGGAGGCCATTGAGATGCTCAAGACAACGGTAACTCAGCAGGCAAATTATTCATACAGTCAGCATCTGCTTCACTCAACTCCTCACCAGAGCCGCATCAGGAGCCAACGTCCTAAGTCGCCGGCAGTTTCCAGCAGCGTACAACGTAGGAGGGCCACACAACCGCTGGTGGATCAGCCGCAGCCAAGGATTCCAAACGCACAGGAGGTTGTGGACATCGCTCGGGCTCTACGAGCGTTGGAAGAGGAAAACGCGCGTGCGGTGTATAACCAGCCCACGGCGCAGGACCCGCCCGCCGCAACCCAGACAGCTGGACGTCTTGTTGGTCCATCAGGTCGTATGATCGGAACTTCTTGTTTAGTCCCAGCGCTGCGAGATGCACGTATACCTCCGGACTTTAAGGGCCCCACAAGGTTCCCAATTATACAGCGGATTTGGAGCCGGTCGAGTGGATCGAGAGTTATGAGCTAGCAATGGATCTGTTGGGGGCTAGTGAGGCTGTGTGTGCACGTTATCTACCTCTGATGTTGGAAGGACCAGCGCACACTTGGTTGAAAAACTTGTCGGTGAATTCTATTAACACCTGGCAGGAGTTGAAGGAGCGCTTCATCAAGAATTTCTAGGGAACCTGCAAGTGGCCAACCACAATTGTTGACCTTGAACATTGTGTTCAGCATGAGGACGAGTCAGCACATCACTGGGCCCGCCGGGTTGCTGCGGTCATACACTCCTCGGATAGCATCTCAGCAAGCCAGGCAGTTCTTGTCCTGGAACGAACTTGTAAATTCCAACCTTTGGTTCAGAAATTGGGGCAGCTCAAGCGGAAAGTCCAGGATATGGGGGATCTCATGGATGTTTTAACCCGATATACCGAGTCAGATAACACAAAGGATCCAACGTCTGACGACGACAAGACAGGCAAGGGTAAGAAAAATGGTGGCAAGGGCCACCATCATAACAACGACAATGGGCAGGCCAATAACAGCAACAAACGCAAGCATTATGAAGGAGGCTCTGATCTGGTGGCAAATACCAACATTGGTAATAAAAACTGCGCCAGGATGCAGGTTCTAGAAGGCAGTTTCCTAGTAATCGCCCTCGTAACTATGAGGAAGCCCTCAAAGGCCCATGTCCGAAGCACAGTTTTGATGGTAAGCAGGCTTCTCACTCCTGGGAAAACTGTTACATCATGCAAGAATTTTCCAAGCGGATCTTTCAGAATCATCACAACGGGGGTGGCAATGGCGGACAACCCGGCAACCAAGGATCCGGCTTTCAGGGAGCCGGCTCGCAAGGACACTTCGCAGGCCCAGAGTTCCATGCGAACAACGGGCAGAACGCCGGGTTTCAAGGGGCTGGCAATGCTGGAGGCAGTAATCAGCGGAACAACCAAGGAAATCAGCATCAAGCCGGCCAAACCGGTTTCCAGAGCAATCCAAAGCAATTGAACAGTGGGCAGTATCATGTATTCACCACCAGTACCTGCAAGCGGGATCGGAAGATTCAACGGAGAGCTGCAAACATGGTTGAGCCAGCCGCCCCGTATAATCTTAACTGGTGAGAACAGCTGGTTACTTGGAGCCGGGAAGATCATCCAGTGTTCTTTGAGCACCCCGGTCATCTGGCTTTGGTGGTGGCACCGCAAGTCGGCGGTTATACGTTAACCAAAGTACTCATGGACGGAGGCAGCATCATCAATATACTGTACTATGATACTTGTTGGGGAATGTTGCATGGAAAACAAAAATTTCTACGCACACGCAAGATCTATCCATGGAGATGCATAGCTACGAGAGGGGGAGTGTGTCTACGTACCCTCATAGATCGTAAGCGGAAGTGTTAGAACAACGCGGTTGATGTCGTCGAACAACTTCACGATCCAACCGACCGAGCACTGAATGTACGGCACCTCCGCGTTCAGCACACATTCAGCTCGGTGACGTCCTTGACTTATTGATCCAGCAAGACGGCGAGGTAGTGGATGAGTTCCGGCAGCACGACGGCGTGGTGACGGTGCTGGTGATGCTATCTCCGCAGGGCTTCGCCCAAGCACTGCGAAAATATGACCGAGGGACGGAACTGTGGAGGGGGGCGCCGCACACGGCTAAGACAATGTTGTGTCTCCTTTGGGGTGCCCCCTCTCCCCTATTTATATATGTGTAGGGACTTGGAGTAGAAGGAATAGTGCCACGTGAACAGTAACCGTGAATAGTACACATGTGGACTTGGACTCCAAAGTCCAATCCTATTCCTACTAGGACTCTCCCTTTTTTCCTTCCCTAGTTGCGTGGGCTTTTGAGGACTTGGTGCGCCTGGCCCAATAAGGCCAGGGCGCCTCCCCTTAGCCCATGCCAGCCCTTTGGGACATGGTGGACCCACTTGTGGACTTCCGGACCCATCCGGAATCCTCCGGAACCTTCTGGAAGCTTCCCGGTACAATACCGAAAAAACTGCACCTTTTTCCGGAACCCAAAATATGACTTCCCATATATAAATCTTTACCTCTTGACCATTCTGAGACTCCTCGTGACATCCGGGATCTCATCCGGGACTCCGAACAATATTCGGTTACCAATTCACATAACTCATATAACATTATATCGTCAACGAACGTTAAGCGTGCGGACCCTATGGGTTCGGGAATGATGTAGACATGACTGAGACGCCTCTCCGGTCAATAACCAATAGCGGAACCTGGATGCTCATATTGGTTCCTACATATTCCACGAAGATCTTATCGGTCGAACCGCAATGACAACATACGTAATTCCCTTTGTCCGTCGGTATGTTACTTGCCCGAGGTTCGATCGTCGTTATCTCCATACCTAGTTCAATCTCGTTACCGGCAAGTCTCTTTACTCGTTCCATAATACATCATCCCGTAACTAACTCCTTAGTCACTTTGCTTGCAAGCTTCTTATGATGTGCATTACCGAGAGGGCCCAGAGATACCTCTCCGAAACACGGAGTGACAAATCCCAGTCTCGATCCATGCCAACTCAACGGACACCTTCGGAGATACCTGTAGAGCATCTTTATGATCACCCAGTTACGTTGTGACGTTTGATAGCACAGAAGGTATTCCTCTGGTATCCGGGAGTTGCATGATCTCATGGTCTGAGGAACATGTATTTGACATTCAAGAAAGCAGTAGCAATAAACAGAACGATCATATGCTAAGCTAACGGATGGGTCTTGTCCATCACATCATTCTCCTAATGATGTGATCCCGTTATCAAATGACAACTCATGTCTATGGTTAGGAAACCTTAACCATCTTTGATCAACGAGCTAGTCTAGTAGAGGCTCACTAGGGACACGGTATTTGTTTATGTATTCACACATGTATTTAAGTTTCCGGTCAATACAATTCTAGCATGAATAATAAACCTTTATCATGAACAAGGAAATATAAAATAATAACAACTTTATTATTGCCTCTAGGGCATATTTCCATCAATACTTTCAAACGGATGAATCTGTCTGATAAACAATTAACTCCATCCTCAACAATGTTTCATGGCGTCGTTCCTGCCAAGTCGGCCTATCCTGTGGGAAGAATATCTCTAGAGGTAGCTTTTGGCACGGAGTATAACTACCGTTCCGAGTTCCTGTCTTTTGAGGTGGTCAAACTAAAGAGTCCATACCATGCTCTATTTGGCAGGCCGGCTTATGCATGGTTCATGGCACGGCCATACTACATTTATCTGAAGTTGAAAATGCCAGGGCCGAAAGGAACCATTACTGTTGAAGGCAATCGCAAAATTGCGCTCGAGTGTGAGGAAGGAGATGCAGCATACGCTGAGTCGGCTTGCGCTGCAGAGGAGCTGAGATATTACAAGGACAATGTGGACCCATTGGACAGGACCTCTCTGAAGAAGCCAACAACAGATTCTGACCCTCTACTCAAATTCAAGTCAGCTAGAGATACCAAGCAAGTTGATTTCACCCCGGGTAATTCTTCTGAGCAGTTTACCATCGGGGCAAATATGGATCCCAAATAGGAAAGCGCGCTCATCGAGTTCATCCGTGAGAACCGGGACATTTTTGCATGGAAACCTTATGACATGCCAGGTGTACCGAGAGAACTCGCCGAACACTCCCTTAATGTGGATCCTAAGTTTAAGCCGGTTCGCCAGTATCTCCGTCGCTTTAATGAAGAGAGGCGGAAGGCTATCAGTGAAGAAATAGCCCGGCTCCTAGCTGCCGGGTTCATTGTTGAAGTTTTTCATACAGAGTGGTTAGCTAACCCAGTGCTTGTTCTGAAGAAAAACGGGACTTGGCAGATGTGTGTGGACTACACAGACCTGAATAAGGCTTGTCCTAGTGACCCCTTTTCCTTGCCCCGTATTGACCAGATCATTGTTGCTACGGCGGGTTGTGAGTGTTTATGCTTTCTGGACGCATACTCCGGTTACCATCAGATCAAGATGAAGGAGGAGGACCAGGAAAAGACTGCTTTCATCACGCCCTTCGGAGCTTTCTGTTATACAACCATGCCGTTCGGTCTTAAGTGTGCCCAGGCGACTTACCAATGCTGTTTCCACAAGCAGATTGGGCAGAATGTTCACGCGTATGTTGATGATGACCCACAAGTACAGGGGATCAATCGTAGTCCTTTCGATAAGTAAGAGTGTCAAACCCAACGAGGAGCAGAAGGAAATGACAAGCAGTTTTCAGCAATGTATTTTCTGCAAGCACTGAAATTATCGGTAACGAGTAGTTTGATAGCAAGATAATTTGTAACAAGTGATAAGTAACAATAATAACAAAGAGTGCAGCAAGTTGGCCCAATCCCTTTTATAGCAAAGGACAAGCCGGAACGATCTCTTATAATAAGCAACACGTTCTCGAGGACAAATGGGAATTTCATCTAGTCACTTTCATCATGTTTGTTTGATTCGCGTTTGCTACTTTGATAATTTGATATGTGGGTGGACCGGTGCTTGGGTGCTGTTCTTACTTAAACAAGCCTCCCACTTATGATTACCCCCTCTCGCAAGCATCCACAACTACGAAAGAAGAATTAAGATAACTCTAACCATAGCATGAAACATATGGATCCAAATCAGCCCCTTACGGAATAGCGCATAAACTAGGGTTTAAGCTTCTGTCACTCTAGCAACCCATCATCTAATTACTACTCCACAATGCATTCCCTTAGGCCCAAAGATGGTGAAGTGTCATGTAGTCGACGTTCACACGACACCACTAAGAGAATCAACAACATACATATCATCAAAATATCGAACGAATACCAAATTCACATGATTACTTATGACAAGACTTCTCCCATGTCATCAAGAACAAAAGTAACTACTCACAAATCATCAACATGCCCATGATCAGTAGGGTATTGAATATCATAATAGATCTGAACATATAATCTTCCACCAAATAAACCAACTAGCATCAACTACAAGATGTAATCAACACTACTAGCAACCCACAGGTACCAATCTGAGGTTTTGAGACAAAGATTGAATACAAGAGATGAACTAGGGTTTGAGATGAGATGGTGCTGGTGAAGATGTTGATGAAGATTGGCCCTCACACGATGAGAGGGTCGCTGGTGATGTCGATGGCGACGATTTCCCCCTCCCGGAGGGAAGTATCCCCGACGGAATCTCTCCGCCGGAGAGCAAAAGTGCTCCTGCCCAAGTTCCGCCTCGAGACGGCGGCGCACCATCCCAAAAGTCTTCTCTATAATTTTTTTAGGTCAAATGCACTTATATACCAGAAAATGGGGGCCAGAAGTGGGCCAGGGTCTCCACGAGCCACCAGGGCGCGCCTGGGGGGGGGGGAGGGGGGGGGGGGTGGCACGCCCTGGTGCCTCGTGGGCACCTGGGTGGCCCCCTCTGGTACTTTTTGCCTCCAGTATTTTATATATATTCCAAAATAAATCTGTAGAAAATTTCAGCTCATTTGGAGTTGTGCAGAATAGGTATCTCTGACATAGCTTTTTCAGGTCTAGAATTCCAGCTGCCGGCATTCTCCCTCCTTGTGTGAATCATGCATATTAACAGAGAAAAGGCAATAGAATTACTCCAAAAAGTGTTATAATGATTAAAAACACTATAAATAACAGTAGCAAAACATGATGCAAAATGCACGTATCAACTCCCCCAAGCTTAGACCTCGCTTGTCCTCAAGCGAAAGCCGATATCGATAATCATGTCCACATGTTTAGAGAGAGAGAGAGGTGTCGATAAAAACAAAATACAGACATAGAAGCATCATGATCATTATTATAACAGCAATATTTATTATCATAAACTTCTCATGAGCAAGTAACAATTCATCACAACATCGAAGTATAAGGCATAAACTTTCTTGAAAACTAACAAACTATGTTCTCAGTCAACAATGCAATTGTAATTCATTATATTTTTAGGAAGGGTCTCATGTAGGAGCTATTTAGCAAGTCCACATACTCAACCATCATACAGTCTTCTATGATTGCTAACACTCACGACATATATATGGAGAAAAAGTTTCAGCCAGACACATAGAAAGATAGGGGCTTGTGATTTCGCCTCCCAACTTATTCACCTCTAGGGTGATGTCAACAATAATAACTCATGATCACTCATATCCAACTGGATATATGTGCCTAGATCTTTCCCCACCACATGATGCTTGCAAAAGAGAAAAATAAAAAGGAATAGAGGAGAACACTATTGACTCTTGCATAAAAAGTAAATACATAAAAGTAAAAGATAGGCCCTTCGCAGAGGGAGGCAGAGGTTGTCATGCGCTTTTTGTTGTTGGATGCAAGAGCTCTTAATGCAAAGGAACATCACTTTATATTGCCCCTTGTGATAGCAAACTTTATTATGCAGTCTGTCGCTTTTATTTCTTTACCATCACAAGTTTGTACAAAGCTTATTTCCCTTACAATAAAAGTTCAGACATATTTAGAGGCAATTTTTATTGCTTTTTGCACCGATGACAACTTACTTGAAGGATCTTATTCAATCCATAGGTAGATATAGTGGACTCTCATGACATGAAACTGGGTTTAAGGGTTTTGGATGCACAAGTAGTATCTCTACTTGGTGCGGATTTTTGGCTAGCAAAGATATTGGGCAAGCACCACATGTTGGAGGATCTATAACAATATAACTTCTATGTGAATATGAACAAACATAATTCATTACGTTGTCTTCCTTGTCCAACGTCAACAATTTGACATAAAATATTTAATGGGGGCTCACACTCATAAAAGATGTCCAAGATAGTGTATTTGCATGTGAATCTTCTCTTCCCTTATTAATTCTTTCATGAATTGCATCATTGACTAATACTATGTTTGTTATCCTCCAATAAATTTTACCACTTATACTTTTCTTTATGTGATGTCATTACTTTACATAAGATTAGCATATGAACTTTTTCATTATTTTCATTGCTATGATTGAAACATGAAAGTGATGAAACAAAAACTCAAACTACTCTTTATTATATAGCTCTCAACTCGATTACATAGATGGATGGATCACGAAACTAACACTCGAAAATAGATCATACTAAACTTTTATTCAACTAGATCACGAAATAACTAAGGATCGAACTAAAAGTAGGTAAAGATAATAAAAGTGATGGTGATACGATACTGGGGCACCTCCCCCAAGCTTGGCACAAGTCAAGGGGAGTGCCCATACCCATGTGCTCAAGTGTCCTTCTCCGGTGATGGTGGTGGTGATGAAGTGATGGGCTTGTCCTCCGGCTTCCATGGCATATGTGCCCCATCATAAAAAGATGAACAAGTCTCCGGAGTCCTGAAACTTGCAGCTAAACTCATACCTTTGAATCTTGCCTCATACTCATAATTTTGGTTTTGAAGATCATAGATTTGGCCTTGGAGATAGTCGATTCATTCATTAAGCGTGAAGATGATGTCCCCTATAGATCGGTCGTCCACCTTGCGATCACGGGTGAACTCCGTGATCATGGAGTGGTTGGTGCTGAGTCCACGTTCCACCATCCCTTGGCACTTGAAGATCTCCTGTTCCACCGCTTCGAGCCTGGACTCCACGCTCCCGGTCTTCTTGGGTCCTTGCACATCCCGGATGTGGAGCACCTCCTCACGCATCTCAATGGCTTGAGGGTATTTCATCACCTCCGGTAGGTAAGGGTTGATGACCTTCTCGTAGAACATGTCCTTGGAAGAGCTTGATGAAGCCATAGCGATCTAGATCTGTCAGAAAAATAGCACGAAACAAGGACTGAGGAGATTTCTGCGATACGGTGGTCAAAACATACGTGAGTATATATAAAGATTTTTTATCTTGCAAAACAAGTAGTCCAGAAGAAGAACGGAGTCGGGAAGGCACACGTGGGGCGCACGAGCCACCAGGGCGCGCTAGGGGGGGTGGCGCGCCCTGGTGCCTCGTGGGCACTAGGTGGGTCCCCTCGGCTGTTTCTTATTTTTGTATTTTTCTAAATATTCCAAAACTGACAGAAAATATTTTTATGGAATTTTTGGAGTCGGTTTACTTACCGTATCACATACCTCTTCCTTTTCAGGGTTCTGGAGTGTTCCGGAAGGTCTCTCTTATGTATTCCTCCGGTGTAATTGTTTCAATAATATTAGTTTCAACATTAATGGGGGTACCTGAAATATAGTGCTTAATTCTTTGCCCATTCACCACTCTCGGATTAGTGCCTTCGGAGTTGTTTATTTTGATGGCTCCGGAGCGATAAACTTCTTCGATGATATACGGTCCTTCCCATTTAGAGAGAAGCTTTCCTGCAAAGAGTCTCAAACGAGAGTTGTACAATAGAACTTGCTCACCCACTTTGAATTCACATTTTTGAATTCTTCTATCATGCCATCTTTTAACTTTTTCTTTAAATAATTTGGCATTTTCATAAGCTTGGGTTCTCCATTCATCTAATGAGCTAATATCAAATAACCTCTTTTCACCAGCAAGTTTAAAATCATAATTTAGTTCTTTAATTGCCCAATATGCTTTATGTTCTAACTCAAGAGGTAAATGACATGCTTTTCCATAAACCATTTTATAAGGAGACATACCCATAGGATTTTTATAAGTAGTTCTGTAAGCCCACAATGCATCGTCAAGTTTCTTAGACCAATTCTTTCTAGATCTATTGACGGTTTTTTGCAAAATTAATTTTATTTCTCTATTGCTCAATTCAACTTGACCACTAGTTTGAGGATGATAGGGAGATGCAATTCTATGGTTAACATCATATTTAGCAAGCAATTTACGGAATGCACCATGAATAAAATGTGAACCACCATCAGTCATTAAATATCTAGGGACTCCAAACCTTGGGAAAATAACTTCTTTAAGCATTTTAATAGAAGTGTTATGATCAGAACTACTAGTTGGAATAGCTTCTACCCACTTAGTAACGTAATCAACATCAACTAAAATATGAGTATACCCATTGGATTTAGGAAAAGGTCCCATATCATCAAATCCCCAAACATCAACTGGTTCAACAGCAAGTGAATAATTCATAGGCATTTCCTGACGTCTACCAACATTACCAATTCTTTGACATTCATCACAAGATGAGACAAACTTACGAGCATCCTTGAAAAGAGTAGGCCAATAAAAACCAGATTGCAATACCTTATGTGCAGTTCTATCTCCCGCATGGTGTCCTCCGTAAGCCTCGGAATGGCACTTTCGTAGGATTTGTTCCTGTTCATGCTCAGGTATACAACGCCTAATAATACCATCTACTCCTTCTTTATAAAGATGTGGGTCATCCCAGAAGTAATGTCTTAAATCATAAAAGAACTTTTTCTTTTGTTGGTATGTGAAACTAGGTGGTATAAATTAGTAACAATATAATTAGCATAGTCTGCATACCATGGAGTATTACGAGAAGCATTTATGACAGCTAATTGTTCATCAGGGGAATCATCATTAATAGGAAGTGGGTCATCAAGAACATTTTCAATTCTAGACAAATTATCTGCTACGGGATTCTCAGCTCCCTTTCTATCAATAATATGCAAGTCGAATTCTTGTAGCAATAAAACCCACCTAATGAGTCTAGGTTTAGCATCTTTCTTTTCCATAAGATATTTAATAGCAGCATGATCGGTGTGAATAGTTACTTTAGAATCAACTATGTAGGATCTGAATTTATCACATGCAAACACAACTGCTAGAAATTCTTTTTCAGTAGTAGCATAATTTCTTTGGGCACTGTCTAGAGTTTTACTAGCATAATGGATAACATTTAATTTCTTATCAACTCTTTGTCCTAGAACAGCACCAACAGCATAATCACTAGCATCACACATAATTTCAAAAGGCAAGTTCCAATCAGGTGGTTTAACAATAGGTGCAGTGGTTAAGGCTTTCTTAAGTGTTTCAAAGGCTTCTAGACAATCATCATCAAAAACAAATGGAACATCTTTTTGCAAAAGATTGGTAAGAGGCCTAGAAATTTTAGAGAAGTCTTTAATAAACCTCCTATAGAAACCAGCATGACCAAGGACACTTCTTATACCTTTAATATCTTTAGGACATGGCATTTTCTCAGTGGCATCAACCTTAACTTTATCAACTTCAATACCTCTCTCAGAAATTTTATGCCCCAAGACAATACCTTCATTCACCATAAAGTGGCACTTCTCCCAATTCAAGACAAGATTAGTTTCTTCACATCTCTGCAAAACTCGATCAAGGTTGCTTAAGCAATCATTAAAAGAAGTTCCGTAAACGGAAAAATCATCCATAAATACCTCAACAATCTTTTCACAAAAGTCAGAGAATATAGTAGTCATACATCTTTGAAAGGTAGCAGGTGCATTGCATAAACCAAAAGGCATACGTCTATAAGCATAAGTTACAAAAGGACAAGTAAAGGTGGGTTTCTCTTGATCAGATTGTGCTACGGGTATTTGAGAAAAACGAGCATAACCATCTAGGAAACAAAAGTGTGTATGCTTAGACAATCTTTCTAACATTTGATCAATGAAAGGTAAGGGGTAATGATCTTTTCTAGTAGCTTTGTTTAATTTTCTAAAATCAATTACCATCCTATAACCGGTCACAATTCTTTGTGGAATGAGTTCATTTTTATCATTAGGAACAACGGTAATACCTCCTTTCTTAGGGACACAATGAACAGGACTTACCCATCTACTATCATCTATGGGATAGATTATACCTGCTTCCAGAAGTTTTAATATTTCAGTTCTTACCACCTCTTTCATCTTAGGATTTAATCGTCGTTGGTGGTCGACAACTGGTTTAGCATCAGGCTCCATATTAATTTTGTGCTGACATAGAGTGGGACTAATGCCCTTAAGATCATCAAGAGTATATCCAATAGCAGCTCGGTGCTTCCTCAAAGTTTTCAGTAATCTCTTGTCTTCATGCTCTGAAAGGTTAGCACTAATAATAACAGGATATATCTTCTTTTCATCTAGATAAGCATATTTCAATGTATCAGGCAATTGTTTCAATTCAAATACAGGATCACCCTTAGGTGGAGGAGGTCCTCCAAGAGTTTCAACAGGCAAATTGTGTTTAAGGATAGGTGGCTGATCAAAGAACATTCTATCTATTTCATTTCTTTCATTCATATGCATATCATTTTCGTGGTCCAGCAAATATTGTTCTAACGGATCAGTAGGAGGTACGGCAATAGAAGCAAGACCAATAATTTTATCTTTACTAGGCAATTCTTTATCATGAGGTTGCTTACGAAATTTGGAGAAATTAAACTCATGAGACATACCACCAAAATCAACACTAACAATTTCTTTAGCGCAATCAATCTTGGCATTAACAGTGTTCAAGAAAGGTCTACCGAATATAATGGGGCAAAAATCATCTTGTGGAGAACCAAGGACTAGAAAATCAGTAGGGTATTTGATTTTTCCACACAAGACTTCAACATCTCTAACGATCCCAAGCGGTGTAATGGTGTCTCTGTTTGCAAGTTTAATAGTAACATCAATGTCCTCAATTTCAGCAGGTGCAATATCATTCATAATTTCTTGATATAAGGTAAACGGAATAGCACTCACACTAGCACCCAAATCACATAAGCCATGATAACAATGATCTCCTATTTTAACTGAGACAACATGCATGCCTACAACGGGTCTGTTTTTATCTTTAGAATCAGGTTTAGCAATTCTAGCTGCTTCATCGCAGAAGTAAATAACATGCCCATCTATATTATCAACCAAGAGATCTTTAACCATAGAAACATTAGGTTCAACTTTAATTTGTTCAGAGGGTCTAGGTGCTCCAATGTGACTTTTGTTAACCACAGTTGAAACTTTAGCATGTTCCTTAATCCTAACAGGAAAAGGTGGTTTCTCAATATAAGCGGTAGGCACAACTGGACCAACATGGTAAACAATTGTTTCTTCTTTAACACTAACAGGTTCCTCAGTCTTTTCTTTAACAGGGGGATGATATTTAAACCACTTCTCCTTAGGGAGATCAACATGAGTAGCAAATGATTCACAAAAGGAAGCTACTATCTCAGAGTCAAGTCCATATTTAGTGCTAAATTTATGAAAGGCATCGGTAGTCATAAAAGATTTAACACAATCGAACTCAAGTATTATACCTGACTCATTACCTTTGTCGAGTTCCCAATCTTTAGATTTGCGTTTAATTCTATCCAGAAGATCCCATCTGAATTCAATAGTTTTCTTCATAAAGGAGCCAGTCGAAGAAGAATCGAGAGTATTTTGATTATCGTGAGAAAGCCGAGCATAAAAATTCTGTAAGATAATTTCTTTTGCGAGCTCATGATTGGGGCATGTGTACATCTTGTACTTAAGCCTCCCCCAAGCTTGAGCGATGCTTTCTCCTTCACGAGGCCAAAAATTATATATATAATTCCGATCACGATGAACCAAATGCATAGGATTAAATTTCTGATGGAATTCCAGTTTCAATCGGTTCCAGTCGCATGTATCGGTATCATCACATAGCCTATACCATGTAAATGCCTTTCCCCCCAAAGATAAAGGGAATACTTTCTTATTAACTCCATCTCTGGATAAACTTGCAAGCTTAAACAATCCACAAATTTCATCCACATAGATCAAGTGCATATCAGGATGTATTGTTCCATCTCCTGCATAAGGATTAGCTAGCAGTTTCTCTATCATACCCGAAGAAATTTCATATTCAATATTTTCAGTAGGTGCAGTAGGTTGAGGAGCAACTCTTGGTGTTTCCGGTCAAGGTGAAGATACCCCGAACAAACCCATCAAAGGATTACTTTCCATAGTGACAAGTGACAATAAATTTCAGCACGTAATATAAGTGTTTCCTTACCAAATTCCACTCACCAAAGGCGCTTCATTTCCCGGCAACGGCGCCAGAAAAAGGTCTTGATGACCCACAAGTATAGGGGATCAATCGTAGTCCTTTCGATAAGTAAGAGTGTCGAACCCAACGAGGAGCAGAAGGAAATGACAAGCAGTTTTCAGCAAGGTATTTTCTGCAAGCACTGAAATTATCGGTAACGAGTAGTTTGATAGCAAGATAATTTGTAACAAGTGATAAGTAACAATAATAACAAAGAGTGCAGCAAGTTGGCCCAATCCCTTTTATAGCAAAGGACAAGCCGGAATGATCTCTTATAATAAGCAACACGTTCTCGAGGACACATGGGAATTTCATCTAGTCACTTTCATCATGTTTGTTTGATTCGCGTTCGCTACTTTGATAATTTGATATGTGGGTGGACCGGTGCTTGGGTGCTGTTCTTACTTGAACAAGCCTCCCACTTATGATTACCCCCTCTCGCAAGCATCCGCAACTACGAAAGAAGAATTAAGATAACTCTAACCATAGCATTAAACATATGGATCCAAATCAGCCCCTTACGGAATAGCGCATAAACTAGGGTTTAAGCTTCTGTCACTCTAGCAACCCACCTTCTAATTACTACTCCACAATGCATTCCCATAGGCCCAAAGATGGTGAAGTGTCATGTAGTCGACGTTCACACGACACCACTAAGAGAATCAACAACATACATATCATCAAAATATCGAACGAATACCAAATTCACATGATTACTTATGACAAGACTTCTCCCATGTCCTCAAGAACAAAAGTAACTACTCACAAATCATCAACATGCCCATGATCAGTAGGGTATTGAATAGCATAATAGATCTGAACATATAATATTCCACCAAATAAACCAACTAGCATCAACTACAAGATGTAATCAACACTACTAGCAACCCACAGGTACCAATATGAGGTTTTGAGACAAAGATTGAATACAAGAGATGAACTAGGGCTTGAGATGAGATGGTGCTGGTGAAGATTTTGATGAAGATTGGCCCTCCCACGATGAGAGGGTCGCTGGTGATGTCGATGGCGATGATTTCCCCCTCCCGGAGGGAAGTATCCCCGGCGGAATCTCTCCGCCGGAGAGCAAAAGTGCTCCTGCCCAAGTTCCGCCTCGAGACGGCGGCGCACCATCCCAAAAGTCTTCTCTATAATTTTTTTAGGTCAAATGCACTTATATACCAGAAAATGGGGGATAGAAGTGGGCCAGGGGCTCCACGAGCCACCAGGGCGTGCCTGGGGGGGGTGGCGCGCCCTGGTGTCTTGTGGGCACCTGGGTGCCCCCTCTGGTACTTTTTGCCTCCAGTATTTTTTATATATTCCAAAATAAATCTCCAGAAAATTTTAGCTCATTTGATGATGTGCAGAATAGGTATCTCTGACATAGCTTTTTCAGGTCTAGAATTCCAGCTGCCGGCATTCTCCCTCCTTGTGTGAATCTTGCATATTAAGAGAGAAAAGGCATTAGAATTACTCCAAAAAGTGTTATAATGATTAAAAATACTATAAATAACAGTAGCAAAACATGATGCAAAATGGACGTATCAGTTGACGACATTGTGGTCAAGTCTCGGAAGAAGGAATCCTTGCTGGATGATCTCAAGGAAACATTTGACAACCTCCTAGTGTACCAGATGAAGCTCAACCCGGAGAAGTGTGTTTTCAGTGTTCCCGCAGGAAAGTTATTGGGATTTCTAGTTTCTGAACGGGGCATTGAAGCCAACCTGGAAAAGATCAAGGCAATCACGACCCTGGCTAAGCCGGCAAATCTTAATGCCGTCCAGAAGCTAGCCGGGCGGGTCGCAGTGTTTAGCCGGTTCATTAGCCGTCTTGGGGAGAAGGCGATCCCACTGTATCAGCTACTCAGGAAATCAGATAATTTTGTTTGGGGTGATGCTGCAGATTAGGCTTTCGAGTCCCTCAAGAAACAGTTGTCTGAGCCGCCTATTCTTGCTGCCCCTCAGGAGAAGGAGCCAATGCTGTTATACATTGCAGCTAATAGCAAGGCTGTAAGCGTTGCAGTCGTTGTCGAGCGCAAGGAGGAAGGCAAGGAATATCCAGTCCAGCACCCTATGTATTACATCAGTGAAGTGTTAACAGAGTCCAAGCAGCGGTATCCGCATTGGCAAAAGCTCGTGTATGGAGTATTCATGACAAGCCAGAAGTTGAAGCATTACTTCCAGGAGCATCCAATCACTGTGGTCAGTTCAGCACCTCTTGGAGATATAATCCAGAACAGGGAGGCTACTGGCCGGGTTGCCAAGTGGGCCATTGAGCTTGGCCCGCATCATTTGAAATACGTGCCTCGCACGGCAATCAAGTCTCAAGCCTTGGTGGATTTCATCAATGATTGGACTGAGTTACAGGCCCCAGAGGAGAAGCCGGATACAACATATTGGTCTATCCACTTTGATGGCTCAAGATAGCTCGAAGGCTCGGGGGGCTGGAGTTGTGATAACTTCCCTGCGAGGTGATGAGTTTTGTTATATTTTAAGGCTTATGTTCCCCTGTACTAACAATGCAGCAGAATATGAGGCCTTACTTCATGAGTCACCAGCTCAAGTTTCGCCTTGGCCCCTTCAGTGCGTTTTGTCAGGATGGCCTTTTCTTTGTCAAAAGCCGCCTCGGCTTCCTTCAACGTGTCTCTTACAAGGAGTAAGGACTTGTTAGCTTCTGCAGCCGATTGCTCCGCCTTTACTCGGAGTTACTTCTCTCTTTTCGCTTCCTTTTGGAAGCTGGCGGCTTGTGCTTCTGCCTGGTTCAACATGTCCTGCATAATAGTTTCACAAGTTACAGGGGATATATCATACAGTCCCGAGCCGCCATTGTGGACGACCCGACACTTAGGGGCTACATTCCTCAGCGTTTTAACAAATACAACAAGTCCCATGACGATGCAGGCATTCCACATGGCACTTGGGGGCTAATGCATAGTTTGTTCTATGTCCAACACAAAGAGACCCGGCCCCTCATATCATGATGAGCCGGCCCTTTGGGGCTACGGGTGGATCAAAGTTTCACAAGTTGCATGTAAGTCCCTGGCCATCATGGTATAATGACCCGGCCCTTGGGGGCTACATGTATATAGGCAAGGATATGGGGGAAAGGTTACCTCGTACTTCCGCTTGAGAGAAGTCACCATAGCGATCTCAGTATCCTGGCTTTCAGATATCGGGCCAGGACAGACTGATGCAGTAAGTCGATGTCTTGGTCTTCAAAAGACTGAAAATGAAGAGCCGCCTTCCCTTTATCTTCCACTGGCGACTCAGCCTTTGCAGGGATCTTGGTCAGAGCGGTCGAAATCTCCGGTCGAAGGCTCTGATGCTCACCAGTCACCACTACCTCCGCTGGAGCCTTTTCAGCAGGCTGCCCTTCTATCATATCTTCCATCTCCTGACTGACAAGAGGAGGAGAAGCGTGAGCCGGGTTCGCAGTGGTGTCCAGGGGCGGCGGGTCATGCTGACAGACCGGCTCATCCAAAATGTCCGGGTTAGCAACTGCGGCTTCTTCAGAAGGGCCTGTCTGCACAGCAGGGTCTGACGGCCTAGCAACAGTTTTCTTCTTGATGGCTCTTGTGCTGTACAAGGCAAAAGAATTACTCAATTAATGAATAAAAGCAAGAATGTTCCGCGAGGAAAGCAAGTAGTTAGATTTTTACCCAAGGTTGATGTTAAAAGCCGGCGCTTGAGTGGCACTGGATTCATCCGAAGGAGAGGTTTGGTAAGCCGAGTCATTCAAAGGTAGCGGCTCTTTGAAGCGGCTTGCTTGTGGAAGTGAGGGAGTGGGGCTATGAGGCACGTCTGTCCGTGCCCTCCGGGCTGGCAGCTTGTAAGTTAACCCGCCACTCAGCTCACCCTCACTGCTCCGGGTCTTCCGTTTGGAAGTTTCTGTGTGCTGCATTTTCTTCAAAAGAGATTGTGGATCTAAATGAGCATCGTGATGCGGAAATGTAACTTTGCGGACCGCAGCCCGGAATTTCTTGTGGACGGGTTTTGGTGAGTAGGAGTCGGAAGAGATCAAAGTTACCTCTGGCTCGCCGGCGTGGCTGGTTTCGACCTGTTCCTGTGAAAAAATGGCATCAGCAAGTTGGTTAAACAAACGACCAAGGGAGTCAAGTTATACCTCTGGATCTTCATCATCCTTCGGATCTTCCTCGCTATCTTCTCGAGGGGGAGTGGGGTCTTGGGGTTCGACCTTCCACCAATCTACGTTTTCCTATAATGACAGGTTGATAAAATTACAACAAAGCCAAGGCAGTATAAGCAGGGCAAGAGGAAATAATTAAGGCGGCTTACTTTAGGGGCCGGGTTGTCCATGAAAAAGGGGGCAAGTCCCACGAGCTTGATGGAATCCATTGTTTCGCCAAGTAGTTTTTTGGCGAATTTTATGACATCTTTCTGCGGAAGATTGACCCGGCTAAAACGGAGCGGGTCTTCTGGCTTGCCTGAGTAAGTGTGCATGAGACGGTTCCTTAAACCCAGAGGTTGGATGCGCCAGCTTACCCAGGTCCGGGTCAGGTCAACACCGGTGAGGCCATGGGCAGTCAAGGAATTTATTTTTGAGTATAAGGGCGTCAAAGCTTTCCTCTCCTCCTTGGAGGCGAAACCCGGAAAAACAACGGTAGCATCAAGCCGATTAGCCCTATAACCCAGAAGTGGGTGTTGTTCATCTGGGGAGGTGTCTTTGCAATAGAACAAAGTTTTGTATGATCCTTTAGGGTGGCTTGCCGGCTTGGCCTCTAGAAAGGCTGAGTTCTTTCTTCTTTGAATGGTGACCCCACCAAGCTCTAAGCTGGGTCCACCTTTGTGTTTCGTCTGGTGATTCAAGTAAAAGAACTCCTGAAATAAGCTAATGGATGGCTGGATTTGCAGAGAAACTTCACAAAAAACCTGGAACTGGCTCAGGTTGTGAATAGAATTGGGGCCCAAGTCTTGCGGCCTGATAGAGAAAAAGTGTAGTATGTCCCGGAAAAACTTAGAACCCGGGGGACGGAAACCTCTGTCCAGGTGGTTAGCAAAAATGATTATCTCATTTTGAGCCGACTGGGGATGTGTTCTTCTTCAGGGGCTCGCCACTCAATCTCTTCTTTAGATGGAAGAAACCCAGAATCAACCAGGGCCTACAGTCTGAGCTCTAACATGTTGGACTTCGCCCAGTTAACGAGCTTGTTGGTTTTTGGAGGCATGGTTTCAACTGCAAGGAAAATAAGAGAATATCATAAGCCGGCAAATTGAAGGTTACTGGGTTAACATAAGACAGGAAGATGAACCGGCTGTTCAAAAATTTGCTGGGTTGCAGGAAGGAATGCAAGCGTATTCTGGGTCGTGACTTTCAATACGGGATAAGCTGGCAATCATAAAAACGCAGACCTTTACAAGTGCTGAAGATGGTCTAGACTATGAGTCGGTAAACAAAGTTTTGACTAGGTTGAGGAATTTTATAGATCTAAAAAGGTGGTTTAAAATGAAAGGTTAAAGCCTAGGTTTGTTCTTCGCAGAGTGAGATGAACTACAATGGGATCCATTTGGAGCAGAGTGGAAGATCTACAAAACACGGGAAATGCTGCAGGCCAGTTCTATGAACTACGGGCAGAAGCATGTGGATGTTTGTGGATCTATGAACTATGGAAACAAAGAACAGCGAAGAACGACGAAGAAGCTGCAACAATGGTGGAAGGGCACTTACAGATCTGGACGTAGAACCTTGTGGTCGTCGGGGCGTTGCGGATGCGGCCGAGTGCGACCGGACGGACTCCGGCGACGAGGAGAGGGCCCGAGCGGCGCTGTAGGTGCGGCGGCGGTGAGCGCAAGAAGAGCGCGGGTGGTGTCAAAGAACAGAGGAAGACGAGGGGCGAGAGTAGTAAAGGTGAAAAGGAAGAGCGCCGACCCATTTATGGGCACGGTAAAACCTGAAACAGCATGCACGGAGCCCCAGGCGGCGCAGTGAAAGGTGGCTGAAAGGGCTCCTCGATCTTTGCGCCTAACAAGGTTACAAAGTCCCGCTCAAATATTCGTTGTGATGCCACCCCGGATTTTGTGGAAGTGGAATGTGACGTCATGAAGAAAGGTGAAGAGAGAATGCCAAGTCTGTGGATGAGGAATGACCCGGCAAGTTGGCTAAGCTGGTATATGAGTCTGAAGGCGAAGGATGCTGAAAGAGCCAGTTTATGAGGCAGGTTCGGGATAGGTTATTTGCAGATTATTTCATTTGTTTTGTTCTTAGGATGGAGTTTAACATGGATACATCCAAGTCAAACTGAGGGCTAATGTTGGGGATGTTTCCCGGCATTGTAGATCCAGCAGGAGGATAACCCGGCCATAGAGCTATAAGGCTCAGCAGGTCATCTTGCTATTGGCCCTAGAAGATGCCCAGTGGGCCGGCTTGTTAGAGTCCCGGTGGGAATGGCCGGCTTATTGTGAGGGCCGGCTTAAGAAGGACAAGCAAAGAAGATCATCTTGGAGAGAAAGTAGAGTAAGAATAGGATACGGGTTAAGTTTACAACCCGGACTCTCATGTAAACCTAGGGCTCAACCCTGTTATATAAAGGGGAGTGCCTAGGTTAGAAAGACTAAGTTGCAATCCCTCAAAATCTAGGTTAGCGAATCCGCGCCCTTGTAATCGAGATTTAGAGCAATATAATCAAGCAGGAAGTAGGTTTTTTACCTCGATCGTGAGGTGCCGAACCTGGGTAAATCTGTGTCTTCTCGTTCCCGATCAACCCCGTCAAGCTTCCACCTTCGTGC
Source organism: Elymus sibiricus (assembly GCA_039707655.1). NCBI lineage: Eukaryota > Viridiplantae > Streptophyta > Magnoliopsida > Poales > Poaceae > Elymus > Elymus sibiricus. Next base: position 472,664,624 of record CM077666.1, read on the forward strand.
GATGGCCTCGTCACTAAGTCCTTTCGCAAGGACATCTGCCGTGTTGAAACCATGACAACCCCGTCGTCGCCTCTGCCACCTCCTCCTTGTCGCCTCCACCACCACCCAGCACTACTAGGGAAAACCCTAGTTGTAGCGTGGGGTAAAGGCCTAGCAGTAGCGTAGCCTGCTAGGGCGCTACAGCTAACTTTCAGCACTAGCGGGGGTCTGACCCCGCGCTACTGCTACACATAGGTATCAACAACGCGGGTCCACCCAGCACTACTGCTAACTAGCTACAGCGCGGCTTAGGAACCCGCGCTAGTGCTAAGCCCGCGCTGCTGCTACTCCCTTACCCCACGCTACTGCTAAGATTTTTTGTATATTTTTCTTCTACGTATTTACACTGTATTTATACAGGTTTTATACAATAGTCTCATCATATCATACACATACATTGAAACTATATGAGACAAGAATGTCTCATCGTCGTCATCATCATCATCATCGAAGTGGTACAACATAGTCTCATCATATCATCATCATCATCATCATGATCCAACACAAATGATGTCTCATCATCATCTCAAATTAACGATACAAGTTATCACATGTCTCGAATACATGCAACTACATGGTCATCACATACACATGTTTCATCATCTATCAAAACTATGATATACAAGAGAAGAGCGATCACTATGAGCAAGAGCGGAATTATGTAATAGTTCTTGAGGCACCGGTTCTGATTCCTCTCTCGCGCTAGCGTGAACCTCAATTAACTAGCTTCCGCTTCGCTTCTGCTTTCAAACCCTCTTTGGCTGCCGCCCTGGAACCGGTACACTTGGGCCTGACACTCTGGCCACTCGTCGTACACTCCTAGATCCCTCCCTATGTACACGGCATAGCACTTCTTCGCCATCGATGATCTATATCCCTGACAGAGATGCATCGTCATGAGGCGAATTCATCGATAATATGCAACATAATATACTTGAGCAACACGAAGAGAGAGTTAGCAAATACAAGCAACATATAGTAAACATAAATAACAAAGTTCATCGTACCCAAACTAATTAACTAGAGCGATGTATGCAAGTTGAGGAGGACCGTTTACATCACATAGTTTTGTCATACAGACATCACAAAGTTTCGTCCTAGAGAAAGTACTAACTAAACAGACACATTGTCATCATCAATCACTCCATGTTCCATCCGTCCATATCCGGGAGGACACACCCTAGCTTCGTGAAAGGCGTCATGTCCATACGCTGTAGGGCTATGCGAGTTCGGACGTCAGCCCGCGGCACTGGGCCACCGTAGAACATCACATTCTCTTCGAGGACGTCCTTCATGATGATCATCGCAATTTCCTGCTGGATGCGATAGAACTCAGTTCAGAGTTGATGATCCGGTACGGTTCCTAAGCGTTCGGCCCATTTGCGGATGTGGGCATCGTCGGATGCAGATGTCATGCGAAGATCTTGCCGATCCCTTCTGTACTCCAGCATGTGATGGATGACGTATAATCCATCCTTCATACTATTTGCCTGTTGCTGGACGCACCAGAAGTCGGTCTTATGGCCGAAACACGGCACACCGTTCCTTATTTTTTTGGCACTGATGTAGCCACCCCGCATGTCGAAGGTCAGGATAGCACTATCCAGAACACTCTTTATGTGTGTGTAATCTTTTTTCTGTATGTTCTTTGACGTGTCCAAGTACAGAGCGTCGGAGACTCGCGGGTAAAGAACGATGAGGACGGCATGCCCATCGCTGCGCAAAATAAGTACACCTCAAATTAGCCTCCATACATGCAAAGGAATGATTGAAATGTACGAAAGGATGTATGCGTTACAGTGGCTATCCGCGGATGACTTACATGGGATGATAAGGTAGGAGAATCGTTTCCTTGTCCTTATTGGCGACCATGAAGTCTGCGATGTAGTTCCTCGCGTATTCACGGTTCACTGGGTTGCTTGCCAAGAAGCCCTCATGCATGTAGTACGGGTCCGCGACCGTGATTTGAGAGATTTGCTCCTTCGTGATGATGTAGTTCATATGCAGCGCATAAAGGCGGACAAAGGTAAAATCGAGCCGCCTCATGTGAAACATCTCGAAGATGTAATCAAATCGCAGGATGAAGAGGTCCGCGGGGCAGGTATCGACGTACAACCTGCTAGCCGGCACATGAACTACGTACATCAGGTATCCTGGAGCCTCCGAGGTAAGAAGGATTTTCTCACTCGACAACACATCATCATGCAGCCTCCTGAGATCCCCTGTTATGGCTTCTAGCACTTTCGCCGGTAGGATCGGCTGGCCCGCAACATGGAGTATTGGCGCACCTCTGATAGGTACACAGTTTGTAACCTGGGTCTGCGGAGGCGGCTGGCTGCTAGAAGCAGCTTTGGCGCCAGCAGGGCCTTTCTTCGGTGATTGATACGTCTCCGTCGTATCTATTTTTCCAAACACTTTTGCTCTTGTTTTGGCCCCTAATTTGCATGATTTGAATGAAACTAACCCGGACTGACGCTGTTTTCAGCAGAACTACCATGGTGTTGTTTTTTGTGCAGAAATAAAAGTTCTTGGAATTGGATGAAACTTTTTGGAGATTTGTTATGGAATAAATAAAAAATGCTGGCACCAAGACCCACTGGAGGGGGTCACCCAGTGCCCACGAGGCACCAGGGCGCGCCACCTCCCAGGCGCGACCTGGTACCTCGTGGGGCCCACGTGGCTCCGTCTGACCTAACTCCAACGCTATAAATTCACAATTTTGGAGAAAAAAATAGGAGAGGAAGTTTTATTGCATGTCACGATACGGAGCCGCCGCCACCTCCTGTTCTTCATCGGGAGGCCAGATCTGGAGTCTGTTTGGGGCTCCGGAGAGGGGGATCTTACGGCATCGTCATCATCAACCATCCTTCATCACCAATTTCATGATGCTCACCGCCGGGAGTGAGTAATTCCTTCGTAGGTTTGCTGGACGATGATGAGTTGGATGAGATTTATCATGTAATCGAGTTAGTTTTGTTAGGGCTTGATCCCTAGTATCCACTATGTTCTGAGATTGATGTTGCTATGACTTTGCTATGCTTAATGCTTGTCACTAGGGCCCGAGTGCCATGATTCCAGATCTGAACCCTTTATGTTTTCATGAATATATTTGTGTTCTTGATCTGATCTTGCAAGTTATACGCACCTGCTATGTGTTATGATCCGCATACCCCAAGGTGACAATAATTGGGATTCTTTTCGGTGATTGCCATAGTTTGAGGAGTTCATGTATTCACTAAGTGCTAATGCTTTGTCCCGGTTCTATATTAAAAGGAGGCCTTAATATCCCTTAGTTTCCTTATGGACCCCGCTGCCACGGGAGGGTAGGACAAAAGATGTCATGCAAGTTCTTATCGCAAGCACGTATGACTATATACGGAATACATGCCTACATTACATTGATGAATTGGAGCTAGTTCTGTGTCGCCCTAGGTTATAACTGTTACATGATGAATGTTATCCAGCATAAATCACCGATCCAATGCCTATGAGTTTTTCACATATTGTTTTTGCTAAGTTACTACTATTGCTGCTACCGTTACTGTTACCGTTGCTACTATTGTTACTACTACCAAACTATCATACTACTATGCTACTGATCACTCTGCTGCAGATATTTAGTCTCCAGGTGTGGTTGAATTGACAACTCAATTGCTAATACTTGCAAATATTCTTTGGCTCCCCTTGTGTCGAATCAATAAATTTGGGTTGAATACTCTACCCTCGAAAACTGTTGCGATCCCCTATACTTGTGGGTTATCAAGACCTTTTTCTGGCGCCGTTGCCGGGGAGCATAGCTATATTTGTTGAGTCACTTGGGATTTATATCTGTTGATCACTATGAAGAATCTAAAAGACGCAAAGACCAAGTGTAACACCCCGATTTTTGGCCCTTTCTTTTTCTTTTGGATTTCTTTGAATTTTTCTTTGGAGTTCCTTTTCCGTGGCTATGTGGTCTTGAAACCTGGGAAGATATTCTCTCCTGCCACTTCCTAGTGGCTTGTCATTCTCAAATCTATCCCAAGGCCATGTTATTTCCATCTTAGCCCAACCCCAATATTTATTTCTTGGGAATATTCCTTTTTCGATTGAAGGAATAACCCTGTTTGCTTTAGGTTGTGAAGCAACCCATATTTCTGTCATTCCAAAAATTCCCATAAATTCTTTGGATCATATCTTCCACAAATATGCCAAAATCCATCCTTTCCTAGTTCAAAAATAATTCAGGAATATTCATTTCCTATTCTGTCCAGTATGGCACTTTGTGAAGGAGTGCTATTTATCTTTTCTTGATTGCCCTCAAAATTTTTGGTCACTCTCTCATATCCAAATTATTGCCACATGCCAAAATTCAACTTCATTTGCCTAGTAAATCTTCCTCAGCAAATTCCCAAAGTTTTTGACTAGAGAGAAGCTTTGTGAATCAAGTACTAGCTAGGCTTATCCAAATGAGTTGAAATTTTGGGAGACCATCCATATGATCAAATAATTACTCTCCACAAAATTTCATCTCCATCCAACAGTCCATGTGAGCACACCTTCAAATTCTTGTTTCTGGTCACAATTTCAGTTTGTGAAGCACCTATATTTTATATTGCTTCATAAAATCTGAAATTAATCCAGGACGTAAATATCCCTATATCCTTTGGGCATGACAAAATTCACATCATGTTGCCAAGCCATTTTCTCCACAAAATTCCCCCAAATTTCTGTCCAGTAGAAAGCATTATGAAGGAAGTACCATTTTTATTCATCCAAATGGTATGGAATTTTTATGGTGCCTTCATATGACCTAATCATCATCCTACACCAAATTTCAGCTCAATCCAATCATCTATGTGAGTGCTACTTCATGATGTAGTTTCTGGACCAGTTTTTGCAGTTGTAAAGCAACTATGTTAAATACTGGTCCAAATCATTTCAAAATCCACAGGATCATAGTCCTTCCTACCCTAAACCTCTGTGACATCCTGGCTAGCCCTTATCCACTCTAATTTGATCACTATTTCATGCCTAAGTTTGCAACAGAAAACTTCAGTCGATCATTCCCATCAGGTCACAGTGGCTTTCTTCGAGCTAACACCTCAGAGGGGTCCCATGTTGAGAGGACTACACGCTAGACATACTGTGGCTGGCCAGAACGTACCGCGTGCGACTGTGCATGCGGTAACCACGCGGCCTGGCGTGCCAAAAGCGTGCTCTGGAACTTTGGGGCCCTCGGCCGCCGCCCAAACGCCGTCCCCGCGACACCGCACCATGTCCACTGCGCTGCTCGAGCTCTCATGCGTCCATGCGTCCCCTCTGGACCCCTCTCCCCTTACTCTTTCCTCTCCGGTGAGCCACACCGCCTCGGGATGCCCGTGGCCATCGTCGCCTTGCTGTTGTCTTCTTCCTCCCCCGCGGCATCTCCGCACCGCGTGCACTCCTGCTGGCCTCTCTCTTTCCCCCGCGCGTGCACACACGCACGCGGTCACGCCAGAGCATCGTTTGCTTGTCCGTGGCGGTATCCGGCGAGGGCATCGTTGCCACGGCCATTTAAGCCCTCCCCGGACTCGGCTCTCCTCACCACCAGCCTCCTCTTCCTCTGTTAGCCCTGCCCAACACTCCAATTTAGCTCGAGGTACTCCCACGCCCTCACATGGCCGAAGTCCAGCCGCTGGTCTTCTGCTCAAATCCGAGCTAGACCGAGCCCCTCCCTTCCTCATTCTGCCACTAGGAGGACCCCCAAGGTCCGGCGACCCTCCCAGCACACTTCATCTCCTCCTCTGGCGCCCTGAAACCTTGGGGTTCACCGACGGCCGAAGCCACCTTCCACCGCGGCCGACGCCCTGCCCTCCACCACGCTCTCCGGCGAGTGTTAGGTAGCCCAGATGATGCGGCTCTCTCTCCTGAGCACGCAGGTAGGTGGCACGGCCCGAGGGGTGGCCGGAGCTGCCGGCAATCGTCGTTGGGCGCCGTCTGTGCCTCGACCGAGCGCGGGCGCAAGAGGTTGAAGACGTTGACCTGGCCAGGCGAGCCCCACCGCTCCTCGGTCCCACCGGTCAGTCAAACAAAGGAGTCAACCCCGGGCCCGCGCAGATTTTTGTGGAGACGTATTCTTCGGAATACGTTTTCGCTTACTGAAAACGTATTCGGTCGCGGCTACGGTCGAGAGTGTGCTTTCCTTTGCCAGAAAGCGTATTCTTCGGAATGCGCCTTCTGTTTTAACCCGCCGGCCCAAACTCTTAAATAACGGACGTTAGTCCATTAAGGCCAGAAAAGAACATATTTTTATTCTTTTTCTACCTAACGAACCAACAACCGTATCTCGACAACCGTGACTCCGATTTAGGTGATTCGAAAGCCCACGATCTCAGTTCGTCGAGCCCGTTCTGATGGTATCATTTTCATGAGGCGGTCACACTGTGAAAATGACCATTTTGCCCTTGCCCTTAAAACAGCTCCACCGAGAGGGAAACTTTTCCGGTGATTCTTTTCGCGAGTTCATCGCACATCTCCCCGGTGAATCCTTCACCCCCAGGCAAGCCACGATAGCCACTTGCATGATGGCATTGCAATAGCCATGGTTTCCACTTGAATATTTAATAATTGTTTGCTCGTTTAATGATTGTGTTAATGCTTCGAATATGCTTGTGAATCCATGTCCATGCTTATGCCATGTTCATTTTCATCTAGTAAGTGAAATGATTTATTGCTAATGTTATTATCATGTTTCATTCTTGTAATTATTTCCGATGCTAGTGATAATGATTTGGTCATATGAATAGTTAGGGTGTATTATGAAAATACTTGTGATATTCGTGATCATCATTATGCCATGCTCATTTGCATCTCGTAGACTAAATGATTTATCACTGTTAATGTTATGTTGTTAAATGGTTATGTTGCCCATCCATGGTTGCACCGATATCATGCTCATGTGCATTGTTATTTCATTATGTTGTTATGACTCAGCTCATCACCATTCAAGTTGAACCTGACATTAATCGAACTTGAACAAATCTGTTGGCTGAGTCATGGTGCCACCGAATCGAGCTAACCAGTGCAGCCACACTTGCCTTATGGGGGCCCCTGATTCGGTCTATTGTCATGCATCTCGCCGGTGCCTCCAACTAGGGAAGGTTATGTGCGTGCGCTACCCTGATCAAGTAGGCATCCATAAGCCTTGTGTGCCCAAGTTGTATGGTATACCGAGGTCCCCGTTTGGGACGATGTTTTGTTTGGCCACGACGGTGGCGGCCACAAAGGTGGCGGGTGTCACGAGTTGATATTAGGGACACCCAGGACATAGCCCAAAGGGGAGTTTGTCGGAGTGGCCGAGAGAGTGTCATGCAATAGATTGGTTTTGTCGGAATGTCGTTGGTCCACCCGAATGGGAGCATGAGGCCATGAGTTCTGTAGTGTGGGTATAGTGTACTAACCTCTGCAGAGTGTATAATCTATCGATAGCCGCGTCCTCGGTCATGGACACAGTTCGTAGTAGGTCACACTATGGGTCAACAGTAATAATAATCTGAATAATAAGAACCCCGGTTCGATGAGGAAAGAAGTTGGTTGATCTTTATGTGGTCACGAGATGATCACGATGGTATTCTTGATGATGGTTGATCATGAGGTGATCGTGTGATGATCACGACGGTAAGAAAGATTGATACCTATGGTGGTTACGAGATAACCTCCGAGCAGAGTAAGTTGGTCCATGAGATCTTAAACGTCGACCCCCTTGCATGCTAGTGCTAGTATCATCATGTTCATATCATGAATTATATGTACCTGCCATGCTCATGTTGTTCCAGTAGTATTGTGTTCATCATTGATGTCTAACCTGTAAATGCCATGCTGTTGTTTGTCTTGATTGCTTTGGTTGCTGTGAGCTTGCGAGTACATTCAAAGTACTCACCTGGCGTGTCATGCCAGATTGCAGGTCATGCCATGATTGATTGCTTGTCGAGGATCCCGAGGTTGCGCTCTAGGATGCGTCCCAGCCAGAGTCCCTGCAGAGTGGAGTTCATCACCGTCGCCATTGTTCTGCTGCTAGATTTTATTCCGCTTTGAGATGTTCCGCTGCTAGCATAGAACTACCTTAGCAGGCAAAGTGTCGCCGTGCCCCTGTAACCTTTGTAATATCGGACCCTTGTACCCCGTTTATTCGTAATAAAGAGCTGATTTGTTCTATGCCAATCAGTGTCGTATTCCAGAAGACTTGATCTCTGGGCTGGAATACAGGGCGTTCCGGTCTCTCTGAGCCGGGGTGCCACAACAATTGGTATCAGAGCTAGGTCTGGCTGTAGGATGCCCTAGTCCACGCGAGCGTTAGAAACCAATAGTTCGGAGTCTAGCTTGCTTGCTGCATTTGGTTGTTGCATTTGTTTGCTGCATAGCATGCATATAGACTTATTATATTGTCGCTAACGGTTGATCTTGTGAGTGTAGGTGGCATCGGTTTCGATCCACTACCTGCACCCTCCAGCTTTGCATACTTGCTCTTTGGTGTTTGGTGTCATCTCTGTCCCAGCGGAGTGATGCCGAGGTACCTAGTGGTGTCGATCACTTGCAGGATTGATGCACAGGTATCGCACCAATATATTCTCTTCAGCCACACTTATCGTTTCGGTGGTAGACATATTTCTACCCCGGATCTTGCCATCCAACCCGCCGCTTTAGTAACCCTTACTGGTCTTTGTTACCACGAAAAGGGCAATGCCAGCAGACCCTTCTTTCCACTGCTTTCCCTATCACCATTCTCTGGACGAGTACGATTCCCTTCCGTACGCTTGATGATGATATGGCCGTGACATCTGTGTCTCGCTACATGATCACCGAGTCCGTCCTCACCCCTGAGCCCATCTAGATGCAACCGGTGCTGAACCAGCGCTTGGTGTAGCTTTGTTTACACCAACCCTTCCACACGTTGATTCGCTTTCGTGCACACCGCCACAGCATATTAGCTCGTAGTACCGGAGTTTCCTCGAGAATTGTGTGCTTAAATAGGCATGCATAGTGAGGTGAATAGCCGTGAAATGTGGTGTTGCTTTTATGCAATCTTGATGCTTTCTGTAACACCCTGGATTTTGCCTTTTTCTTTTATTTGGATTTATTGAATATTTTATTTGCATTTGAGGTTTTCTGTCAATTCTTTTGGACTTACCACTTGGATTTATTTTTGATTTTCTTCCAAGTGGGTTCTATCATCCCTAAACCCTCCCTAGACCTCATCCCTCACTCCAACATGCCATTGGATATTTTTATTTAATGGCATTATATTCTTTTTCTCTCTGAAAATGCCTATTCTCTCACATAGCTATGAAGCAACCCCTATTTTTATTGCTCTAAAAATTCCAAGAAAATTCCCAAATAGTCTTTGGATCATGCCTCACATTCCTATGCAAAAATATCCCATAGTCATTTGGAAATTTTCAGCCAAGGAAAATACTTTTGCTTCTGGTCAGAAATGGCACTTTGTGAAGCAACTATATTTTTCCTTGATCTGTTGGGGCTGAAAATTTTACCACATGACTACCCTCCTAAGTAATGCTTAACCCCAAAATTTCAGCTCAAAATTCCCAGCCGTTTGTCCCCAGTGTTTGGAGCAAGTTTCTGTCCAGAAACTTTGCTGCTTGCTCTAGTCACCTCGAGTGAGCCACTTGGCAAGACCAGAGCACTTCTAGGCAGCGCGTTGAAGGGACAACACGGTGGACATGGTGTGGCAGCGCCGAAAGCACCCCGCGTGCCAGTGCACGCGGTGACCGCGTGAGAGCGCGGTGCACTGCATGCGCTCGCCGCGCTCTGTGCGTCGGGCCCCTCGGCCGCCGTCCATTCTCCCTCCCCTCGACACCGCACCGTGTCCCAGTCCTGCAGCCAACCCCAGCACGCCACCCAGGCCTCTCCATGTTCCTCCCCGACGCCGGTAAGCCGCTCGCCGGAAGCGACCGAGAGCTACGCGGCGGAATAGTGAGCTCGCGTGCTCCGCGTAGTGCGCGCCACTTTGACCGCACGCGTGCACCGTGTAGCCCTGTGTTCCACTGCTCTTCCCCACGCCGAGCCTGAGCCTATCCTCTCCTATCCTCCTCTGCAGCTCATCACCGGCGGGCACCTGAGCATGGGCGAGCTCCATCTATAAATAGAAGCTCTCCCGACTCATTCTGATCATCGTTCTCACCTCACTTGGCCACAAAATACTCCCCCACGTGTGCGGCAAGGCCGGGAGGGCCTCCTGCCGCCGTTGATCGTCGGAGACAACCGCGGACCCCCCACCACCGGGCACTCATTCTAGCCCCTCCCCGCTCCAACCTCTGCTTCCCCCGAGATCGTGGTGACCTACTGAGCTCGACGGTCCCGAGAGCTCGCCGGATTTTTGCCGGAATCGCCGAGTCTGAGAAGCTCCGCCACCACTGTCTCTGGAGAGGAAGATTCCAACGCCGTCCGTCCACCCCCGCCGTCACTCCAGGTACGTACGTGTTCGTCGTGCTGCCCTGAGTCCATCCCACCCAACTCCGGCGACCGCCGTGGACTCCTCGCCGGAGTATCGCCGGCGACAGCGCCGCTCTCTCTGTTCCCTCCCTCTCTCCTATTTAACACTGACAGCGGGACCCACCCGTCAGCCTCTCTCTCGCCCGCCCGAAGCGGTATAAGTGGAGGTGTATTCGTGGAATACGCCTTCGATGTGGCCGCTTCTGGATTTTCGTTTAAATTCATTTAACTGGATATTTTGACCAGATTTAACCCAAATTTTACCAACTATAACTTCTATTCTATAAGTCCAATTGAGTTGATTCTTTTTGCTATTGGTTTGTAAAATTCCAAAGGTTCTGTATGCCAAATTTCAGAATTTTTCTTGCTGTTGAGAATTTCTGGTGAAATAAACAGTGTTATGTGACATTTTCTTTTTTGCTTTTAAAATATTTTCAGAAGATCCTAGTTGTGTTGGAGAAGGCCAGGAGTTTTGTGACACTCCTCTGAACCAAGGCAAGCCACAACATTCATATGCAAGGATGGCATTGCAATGACTTTGGTTTAATAGAATTAAATTCATCATATGTTCACTATTTAAAATAATTTGCTATGTAGATCTTATTGCATAGACTTTGTTCTTGTCATTTTGATATTAGGCAATAGGGTATATGCTTACTTGCTAATGTGAGCAGAAGGAATCATGTCATATGCACATATGGTAGTATGATGCATTCATCACTCATGAACATACCCCGTGCATCCATTCGCACTATGGCTTGAATCATTTCATGTCAATTTAAACTTGATACTAATTCTACTTGAACATGCTGTTGATCGAGTCATGGTGCCACCGAATCGAGCTCACCAGTGCAACCACACTTCCCTGGATGGGGAGGCCCTAATGCGGTCTATTGTCATGCCTCTCGCTGGTGCCTCCTACGAGGGAAGGTTGTGCTCTGGCGCTACCCTGGCCAGGTAGGCAGTCATAACCTTGAGGACCCGAGTTTTATGGTACCGAGGTCCCCGTTTGGGACGATGTTTATGTTTGGCCACGATGGTGGCCGCCACAGTGGTGGCGGATGTCACATGTTGGCATAGGGGTCACCCAGGACATAGCCCAAAGGGGAGTTTGTCAGCGTGGCCGGGAGAGTGTCATGCAATGGATTGGTTTTGTCGAAACGTCGTTGGTCCAACCGAATGGGAGCACAAGGCCATGAGTTTCGTAGTGTGGGTATAGTGTACTAACCTCTGCAGAGTGTATAATCTATCGATTGCCACGTCCTCGGATATGGACACAGTTCGTAGTAGGTCACACCGTGGGTCAACAGATATAATTAAATTGCACACTAAGATTCACAAGATGGCACATGCAGAAGTGGTGATCGAGTGAGGATCACTAAGAAAGGTATGAATGTGATCAAGTGAGGATCACGTTGGTGAACGGTGGTTACGTGGTAACCCCGAGATGGTAAGTTGGTCCCAGGGACCATGGCAATGTTTCATGCGCACCTCATGTTGAGTAGTAACATGCTCATGCATTAAACCTGTTAAATGCCTTGTTATTGTTCATCGCACTTGTATTGTTTGCTGTGAACTTGGGAGTACATTCAAAGTACAAACCTGGCTTATCATGCCAGATGCAGGAGAAGCCGTGCATGGTGTGGATGTCGAGTAGTATGTCGCGCTCTAGGCCGTGTCCCAGCAGTGTCCCTGTGGAGTGGAGTTCCGCTACCTCGTTGTTCCGCTGCCGCGTAGTAGTTCCCTTATCCTCGAGGCCCCTGCCATGTCTACTAAATAATGTACATAAGTGCAGCCGCACCGTGTGTGCCGCTTGGCCTCGCTTATCATGTAATATGTGAACCCATGTTTCCGCTAAGTGATCAATAAAGCGGTTGTTTTCTGTATCAAGTTGTTGTGTATTGCCAGAAGACTTGATCTCTGGGCGGGCAATGCAAGGTAAACTGGTTGCTCTGAGCCGGGGTGCCACAACGCTTGGTATCAGAGCCGCGCTGACTGTAGGACGCCCTAGACAGCCGACGCGCTAGAAAATGGTAGTTTTAGCCTTTGTAGCAATTTTGAGTTTGACTCTGCACTTGGGTGTTGTATTGCATGCATATAGCTTACTGTTAATGCTGATCAGCTAATATTGTGAGTGTAGATGGCACCAGTTCCTTACCCGTACCAGCCTGAGCCGGCACCTTCCGCCTTTCCACACCTGCTTAGCAACGTGTGGCGCCGACTCTACCCCGATGGCGATGACCCCATATACCAGGTGTACCAAGAGCAGCTTGTTGATGGCGTTTACGAGTATCACGCGGAGGTCGTCATGCACAACAGTACCGTGGTGGGCACTTACACTCGCTCCACCAAGGGCGGGACTGCTTCTACACCCGACCAGGCGATCCAGTTTGCAGCATTCGAGGCTCTCACTGACTTGCGCTATAACGAGATCCAGATGCAGACTCACCCAGGTTTCTACTTCTATCCGTCACTATTTGAGTCCGGACAGATCCGCTTCCCTTACATTGATCCGGAGTGTGACCGGTCAGCCAGCCACCTGTCTCGTTACATAACGGCTGGATACTTTCTGATCGTCAGCCTAGCCCAGGAGCTGAACCGCGTTTGGGACGAGCAAGCTGCCGCTCGATCTGCGTTCGCTCCACCTCTACTTATCCACACATCGCTTGTTCCTCCAGTTACCTTACCTCCACCTACACCAGTGACCCCCACACCTTCTCAGAGTAACTCAGGCACTTCGGTAGTGACTCCTCATGAGTCCCCGGCCCAGTGGGCTATGCTTCTCGCTACCCCAGCCACTCCGATGCTGCAGAGTCACCCTGCTCCAGACCCTGAGGGAGAGTCTTCCCGTCAGCGTCGTCTTTTATCCTTTGCTCTGGAGGTATCCGTTATCAGTTCCGATTTGGAGTCCGACACCGAGAAGACACCAACAGGACCGTCAGTGTGCCAGTGCGATCACTGTCGTCGCGTGTAGACGAGGATGATGTGGTGTTTGGTTGTATGCATGTAGTAGTACTAGATATGCTGTTATCCTGTTATGTATCCTGGATGATGTATTGTATAATTATGTTGCTTTCTGTTATTCGCTTTGGCTTTTCTCGATTTCTCTTCCGGGTTTGTTGCTTCACCTTCCTATTTTTGTCCCCTAATGGATGTTGCTCATCTTGATGCTTCGTATTGGGAAACATATATAGGATGACAAGGTGTGGCAGTAACTGTTATGGTGGCGACGATACTCCAGTTCGTCGATCCGCCAGGCAAGCAGGACATTCTCCAGAACCGTATCAGCCACCACCTCCTCCACCTCAGGCACCCACAACAGAGCAGATTATGCGAATGTTTGAAGAGAAGAGGAACCAAGATCTGATGGAGTTCCTGAGAAGCATGCAGACTGTGGTTGGGCAGAATAATCACAATGGTAATCACTGCAAGCTGTCAGACTTTCAGAGGACCAAATCGCCAAGTTTCAGTCAAGCCGTGGATCCGATGGAAGCTGATGATTGGTTGAGGACCATTGAGAAGAAGCTGGAAATTGCTCGCACTGAAGATGATGATAAGGTACCCTTCGCCACTCATTATGTAGAAGGACCAACTGCTATATGGTGGGACAATGCCAAAGTTATGTGGCCTGCGGAAGACGAGATTACTTGGGATAAATTCAAAGATAAATTCTGCAAGTTTCACATTCCTGCCGGCATCATGAAGGTCAAGCAGCGAGAATTTCTCACCCTTACACAAGGGACCTCGACTGTAAGTGAGTATTTAAACAAGTTCAATCACTTGGGCCGTTATTCTACACATGATGTGGCCACCGAAGAAAGGAAGATAGATCGGTTCCTCGGAGGACTCAACCTTACCCTCTGATCTGCACTCAGCATGCTGGATTTCCCTGACTTCCAAACCTTAGTGAATGAGGCACTCATTGCCGAAAGGGAACAAAAACTGGTTAATGATCATAAGACTGCCTATGAAGACCGCAAACGCAAGTTTGAACCCAAGAAGGAAGGGCAAGTTTTTTAGAAGGTTCGTACTTGGCAGCAACCTCAGTTCGAGTTCAAGCCAACCTGGCAGCAGGGAAACATCAGGAATGAAACTCAGATCAAGACTGTGGTTGCCAAGCCAAACAAGGAAGACTGTCAGCGTAACAATGCCTGTTACTCATGTGGACAGACTGGGTATTACGCTAGGCAGTGTCCCAAGAACGGCAAGACAACAGCCAACCTGAAGCCTCAAGTCAATTATGTGCGGCAATTCCCCAAACAAAGGTATATTCAAGGGCAAGTTCATCACATCTCCGCCGAAGAAGCCTCCGAAGTTCCCGATGTGGTCATTGGTATGTTTCCTGTTAATGACATACATGCAACAATTTTATTCGATTCCGGGGCTTCCCATTCTTTTATTTCGCGGAGTTTTGTTGCCCAACATCGCCTTTCCTATACTCTTTTGGACAAAGTTATGGTGGTACAATCCCCCGGATCCAGGCTCAGGACAAATATTGTAAGCCAAGGATTGAAAATATCAATCAATGGAGTCATCTTCCCTGCATCCCTAGTATCCATTGAATCTCCAACATTGGATATTATTCTGGGGATGGATTGGTTGACAAGACACTAGGTCTGCATCAACTGCGCAACAAGAGAACTTATGCTAATAAATCCCTCGGGTCAGTCTGCTCGATTCTATGCCGGTCGAGCCATACCAAAGAAAGGGATGGTTTATGCTGCCATTGCTACAGAAATGAACCTAGTTCCAGTGGTCTGTGAATTCCCAGATGTGTTTCCAGATGAATTGCCAGGCATGCCACCTGATCGAGAGCTTCAATTTTCAATCGAGCTTGTGCCCGGGAGAGCACCAATTTACAAGAAATATTATCGAATGCCTTCGTCTGAACTAGTGGAGTTGAAGAAGCAATTGGATGAGATGCTCCAAAAAGGATATATTCGCCCCAGCTCATCTCCTTGGGGTGCACCTGCAATATTCGTAGGGAAGAAGGATGGCAGTCTCCGGATGTGTGTTGACTACCGTGCTCTAAATGATGTCACAATCAAGAATAAATACCCACTTCCCAGGATCGATGATTTGTTTGATCAAGTCAGTGGAGCTCAAGTGTTCTCCAAGATTGATTTGCGCACCGGGTATCACCAGCTAAAAATCAGAAAAGAAGATATCCCCAAGACAACATTCACCACACGATATGGGCTGTACGAGTATATGGTCATGTCATTTGGACTGACCAATGCTCCTGCATTCTTCATGCACATGATGAACAAGGTGTTCATGGACTTCCTGGACAAGTCCGTAGTGGTGTTCATCGATGACATCCCCATATATTCCAAGAGTGAAGAAGAGCACAAGCAGCATCTCCGAGTAGTATTGGAGCGACTACGCGCTCATCAACTCTACGCCAAGTTCAGCAAATGCAAATTTTGGCTTAAAGAAATGGGATTCCTTGGGCATACCCTTTTCGCTCAAGGAGTGTCCGTTGACCAAAGCAAAGTCACAGAAGTCCTGAAGTGGAAGACACCTGTTTCAGTAACAGAAATCAGGAGTTTCTTGGGCCTGGCAGGTTATTACCATCGCTTCATTGAAGGCTTCTCAAAGATTGCCAAGCCAATGACTGAATTACTCAAGAAAAATCAGAAGTTCATATGGACGGAAGCATGTGAGAACAGTTTCAATGAGCTCAAGACCCGTTTGACCACTGCTCCAGTGTTGACTCTACCAGACATCTATCGGAGCTTCGACATCTATTGCGACGCATCCAGGCGTGGCATTGGGTGTGTACTTATGTAAGATGGAAAGGTCGTGGCTTACGCATCAAGACAGCTTCGACCACACATGAGGAGAATTACCCTACCCATGACCTGGAGATGGCAGCTGTAGTTCATGCCTTACAAATTTGGAGGCATTACATCATTGGGAAACGATGTCAAATCTACACCGACCACAAAAGTCTCAAGTATATATTCACGCAACCGGACTTGAACCTTCGACAACGAAGATGGCTTGAGTTGGTTAAAGACTATGACCTGGGTATCAACTACCATCCAGGAAAAGCAAATGTGGTTGCCGATGCTCTCAGTCGCAAACTAGCTACTGCGAATTCATTAATCGAGCGTCTGCACCCAGCACTTCAAGAAGAAATAGCTCAGCTCAACATGATCTTGTGTGATGCAATCGGCTCGGTTACCTTGGAAGTAACCCCTACTCTGGAAGACGAAATCCGAAAGGCTCAACCTGGTGACCCAATGTTCCTCAAGATAATGACCCAAGTACGAGAAGGGAAGATAGCAGATTTCAACATTGACGACAAAGGTACACTCCGATTTCGGGATCGAGTCTGTGTACCGGACCTTGGGGAGTTAAAGCAGCAGATTCTGAAGGAAGCTCACGAGTCCGCGTACTCTATTCATCCGAGAGGCACTAAAATGTATCAAGACTTGAAGCAAACATTCTGGTGGGAAGGTATGAAGAAAGACATTGCCTATTACGTCGCCTGTTGCGATATATGTATCAAGGTGAAGGCCGAACACCAGAAACCCGCCGGTCTACTGCAACCCTTACCCGTTCCACAATGGAAATGGGATGATATCTGGATGGACTTTATCATGGGATTACCAAGGACACCACGAGGTAATAACGCCATATGGGTCGTGGTCGACATGCTCACCAAGGTGGCCCACTTTATTCCAATCAAGACCACCTACCATGCAGATCAACTCGCTCAACTCTACGTGTCTAGGATTGTCAGTCTGCATGGAGTACCCAGGACTATCACTTCAGACCGAGGATCTTTGTTTACCTCGGCATTCTGGCTACGTCTACACCAAGCCTTGGGAACCGCTTTGAAGCATAGCACCGCTTATCACCCTCAGACAGATGGGTAGACAGAGCGGGTAAATCAAATCTTGGAAGACATGCTTCGGGCGTGCGCTCTTGCTCATGGACCCAAATGGGAAGACAACCTACCGTACGCTGAGTTTTCTTACAACAACGGCTACCAGACTAGCCTCAAGATGTCACCTTTTGAGGCTCTATATGGACGTAAGTGTCGTACCCCGCTGAACTGGTCTCAGACAGGAGACAGCCGAATCTTCGGGACTGATTTGATGATGGAAGCAAAAAAGCAAGTCAAAGAAATTCGAGATAGACTACAAGTGGCAAAATCTCGTCAGAAGAGCTACTATGACTCAAAGCATATACATGTCAGCTTTGAACCAAGTGAATACACATATCTCCGAGTTACCCCCATGAAAGGAGTCAAAAGATTTCATACTCGGGGAAAGCTCGCACCAAGATACATCGGTCTGTTCCCAGTTATGACCCGAGTGGGCAAAGTGGCCTATCAGTTGGAATTGCCTCCCGAGCTATCTGAGGTTCATGATGTGTTCCACGTGTCTCAGCTACGAAAATGCATCGCACCACCCGCAAAGCAGATGGATATGACAGAACTAGAGCTTGCCAAAGATTTAACCTACGAGGAGAAACCCTTGAGAATCCTGGAAGAGATGGACAGAGTCACCCGCAGCAAAACCATAAAGTTTTACAAAGTCCAGTGGGAGCACCACACCGAGGATGAGGCCACTTGGGAAAGAGAAGATTTCTTAAGGACTGCATACCCATATTTGTTTCCTGAGCAACTGAATCTCGAGGACGAGATTCATCCTAAGGGGGGGAGGTTTGTAACACCCTGGATTTTGCCTTTTTCTTTTATTTGGATTTATTGAATATTTTATTTGCATTTGAGGTTTTCTGTCAATTCTTTTGGACTTACCACTTGGATTTATTTTTGATTTTCTTCCAAGTGGGTTCTATCATCCCTAAACCCTCCCTAGACCTCATCCCTCACTCCAACATGCCATTGGATATTTTTATTTAATGGCATTATATTCTTTTTCTCTCTGAAAATGCCTATTCTCTCACATAGCTATGAAGCAACCCCTATTTTTATTGCTCTAAAAATTCCAAGAAAATTCCCAAATATTCTTTGGATCATGCCTCACCTTCCTATGCAAAAATATCCCATAGTCATTTGGAAATTTCAGCCAAGGAAAATACTTTTGCTTCTGGTCAGAAATGGCACTTTGTGAAGCAACTATATTTTACCTTGATCTGTTGGGGCTGAAATTTTTACCACATGACTACCCTCCTAAGTAATGCTTAACCCCAAAATTTCAGCTCAAAATTCCCAGCCGTTTGTCCCTAGTGTTTGGAGCAAGTTTCTGTCCAGAAACTTTGCTGCTTGCTCTAGTCACCTCCAGTGAGCCACTTGGCAAGACCAGAGCACTTCTAGGCACCGCGTTGAAGGGACAACACGGTGGACATGGTGTGGCAGCGCCGAAAGCACCCAGTGTGCCAGTGCACGCGGTGACCGCGTGAGAGCGCGGTGCACTGCATGCGCTTGCCGCGCTCTGTGCGTCGGGCCCCTCGACCGCCGTCCATTCTCCCTCCCCTCGACACCGCACCGTGTCCCAGTCCCGCAGCCAACCCCAGCACGCCACCCAGGCCTCTCCATGTTCCTCCCCGACGCCGGCAAGCCGCTCGCCGGAAGCGGCCGAGAGCTACGCGGCGGAATAGTGAGCTCGCGTGCTCCGCATTCTCCGCGTAGTGCGCGCCACTTTGACCGCACGCGTGCACCTCGTAGCCCTGTGCTCCACTGCTCTTCCCCACGCCGAGCCTGAGCCTATCCTCTCCTATCCTCCTCTGCAGCTCATCGCCGGCGGGCACCCGAACACGGGCGAGCTCCATCTATAAATAGAAGCTCTCCCAACTCATTCTGATCATCGCTCTCACCTCACTTGGCCACAAACTACTCCCCCACGAGCGCGGCAAGGCCGGGAGGGCCTCCTGCCGCCGTTGATCGCCGGAGACAGCCACGGATCCCCCACCACTGGGCACTCATCCTAGCCCCTCCCCACTCCAACCTCTGCTTCCCCCGAGACCATGGTGACCTACTGAGCTCGACGGTGCCGAGAGCTCGCCGGATTGTTGCCGGAATCGCCGAGTCCGAGAAGCTTCGCTGCCGCCATCTCTGGAGAGGAAGATTCTGACGCAGTCCGACCACCCCCGCCGTCACTCCGTGTACGTACGTGTTCGCTGTGCTGCCCTGAGTCCATCTCACCCAACTCTGGCGACCGCTGTGGACTCCTCGCCGGAGTATCGCCAGCGACAGCGCTGCTCTCTCTGTTCCCTCCCTCTCTCCTATTTAACCCTGAAAGCGGGACCCACCCATCAGCCTCTCTCTCGCCCGCCCGAAGCAGTATAAGTGGAGGTGTATTCGCGGAATACGCCTTCGACGTGGCCGCTTCTGGATTTTCGTTTAAATTCATTTAACTGGATATTTTGACCAGATTTAACCCAACTTTGACCAGCTATAACTTCTATTCTATAAGTCCAATTGAGTTGATTCTTTTTGCTATTGGTTTGTAAAATTCCAAAGTTTCTGTATGACAAATTTTAGAATTTTTCTTGCTGTTGAGAATTTCTGGTGAAATAAACAGTGTTATGTGACATTTTCTTTTTGCTTTTAAAATATTTTCAGAAGATCCTAGTTGTGTTGGAGAAGGCCAGGAGTTTTGTGACACTCCTCTGAACCAAGGCAAGCCACAACATTCATATGCAAGGATGGCATTGCAATGACTTTGGTTTAATTGAACTAAATTCATCATATATTCACTATTTAAATTAATTTGCTATATAGATCTTATTGCATAGACTTTGTTCTTGTCATTTTGATATTAGGCAGTAGGGTATATGCTTACTTGCTAATGTGGGCAGAAGGAATCATGTCATATGCACATATGGTCGTATGATGCATTCATCACTCATGAACATACCCCATGCATCCATTCGCGCTATGGCTCGAATCATTTCATGTCAATTTAAACTTGATATTTATTCTACTGAACATGCTGTTGATCGAGTCATGGTGCCACCGAATCGAGCTCACCAGTGCAACCACACTTGCCTGGATGGGGAGGCCCTAATGCGGTCTATTGTCATGCCTCTCGCCGGTGCCTCCTACAAGGGAAGGTTGTGCTCTGGCGCTACCCTGGCCCGGTAGGCAGTCAAAATCTTGAGGACCCGAGTTTTATGGTACTGAGGTCCCCGTTTGGGACGATGTTTATGTTTGGCCACGATGGTGGCAGCCACAGTGGTGGCGGATGTCACATGTTGGCATTGGGGTCACCCAGGACATAGCCCAAAGGGGAGTTTGTCGGAGTGGCCGGGAGAGTGTCATGCAATGGATTGGTTTTGTCGGAACGTCGTTGGTCCATCCGAATGGGAGCACGAGGCCATGAGTTCCGTAGTGTGGGTACAGTGTACTAACCTCTGCAGAGTGTATAATCTATCGGTAGCTGCGTCCTTGGATATGGACATAGTTCGTAGTAGGTCACACCGTGGGTCAACAGATATAATTAAATTGCACACTAAGATTCACAAGATGGCACATGCAGAAGTGGTGATCGAGTGAGGATCACTAAGAAAGGTATGAATGTGATCAAGTTAGGATCACGTTGGTGAACGGTGGTTACGTGGTAACCCCGAGATGGTAAGTTGGTCCCAGGGACCATGGGAATGTTTCATGCACACCTCATGTTGAGTAGTAACATGCTCATGCATTAAACCTGTTAAATGCCTTGTTATTGTTCATCGCACTTGTATTGTTTGCTGTGAGCTTGTGAGTACATTCAAAGTACAAACCTGGATTTATTGAATATTTTATTTGCATTTGAGGTTTTCTGTCAATTCTTTTGGACTTTCCACTTGGATTTATTTTTGATTTTCTTCCAAGTGGGTTCTATCATCCCTAAACCCTCCCTAGACCTCATCCCTCACTCCAACATGCCATTGGATATTTTTATTTAATGGCATTATATTCTTTTTCTTTTATTTGGATTTATTGAATATTTTATTTGCATTTGAGGTTTTTTGTCAATTCTTTTGGACTTACCACTTGGATTTATTTTTGATTTTCTTCCAAGTGGGTTCTATCATCCCTAAACCCTCCCTAGACCTCATCCCTCACTCCAACATGCCATTGGATATTTTTATTTAATGGCATTATATTCTTTTTCTCTCTGAAAATGCATATTCTCTCACATAGCTATGAAGCAACCCCTATTTTTATTGCTCTAAAAATTCCAAGAAAATTCCCAAATAGTCTTTGGATCATGCCTCACATTCCTATGCAAAAATATCCCATAGTCATTTGGAAATTTTCAGCCAAGGAAAATACTTTTGCTTCTGGTCAGAAATGGCACTTTGTGAAGCAACTATATTTTTCCTTGATCTGTTGGGGCAGAAAATTTTACCACATGACTACCCTCCTAAGTAATGCTTAACCCCAAAATTTCAGCTCAAAATTCCCAGCCGTTTGTCCCCAGTGTTTGGAGCTAGTTTCTGTCCAGAAACTTTGCTGCTTGCTCTAGTCACCTCGAGTGAGCCACTTGGCAAGACCAGAGCACTTCTAGGCACCGCGTTGAAGGGACAACACAGTGGACATGGTGTGGCAGCGCCGAAAGCACCCCGCGTGCCAGTGCACGCGGTGACCGCGTGAGAGCGCGGTGCACTGCATGCGCTCGCCGCGCTCTGTGCGTCGGGCCCCTCGGCCGCCGTCCATTCTCCCTCCCCTCGACACCGCACCGTGTCCCAGTCCCGCAGCCAACCCCAGCACGCCACCCAGGCCTCTCCATGTTCCTCCCCGACGCCGGTAAGCCGCTCGCCGGAAGCGACCGAGAGCTACGCGGCGGAATAGTGAGCTCGCGTGCTCCGCATTCTCCGCGTAGTGCGCGCCACTTTGACCGCACGCGTGCACCGCGTAGCCCTGTGCTCCACTGCTCTTCCCCACGCCGAGCCCGAGCCTATCCTCTCCTATCCTCCTCTGCAGCTCATCACCGGCGGGCACCCGAGCATGGGCGAGCTCCATCTATAAATAGAAGCTCTCCCGACTCATTCTGATCATCGTTCTCACCTCACTTGGCCACAAACTACTCCCCCACGTGTGCGGCAAGGCCGGGAGGGCCTCCTGCCGCCGTTGATCGTCGGAGACAACCGCGGACCCCCCCACCACCGGGCACTCATTCTAGCTCCTCCCCGCTCCAACCTCTGCTTCCCCCGAGATCGTGGTGACCTACTGAGCTCGACGGTGCCGAGAGCTCGCCGGATTTTCGCCGGAATCGCCGAGTCTGAGAAGCTCCGCCACCACTGTCTCTGGAGAGGAAGATTCCAACGCCGTCCGTCCACCCCCGCCGTCACTCCAGGTACGTACGTGTTCGCCGTGCTGCCCTGAGTCCATCCCACCCAACTCCGGCGACCGCCGTGGACTCCTCGCCGGAGTATCGCCGGCGACAGCGCCGCTCTCTCTGTTCCCTCCCTCTCTCCTATTTAACACTGACAGCGGGACCAACCCATCAACCTCTCTCTCGCCCGCCCGAAGCGGTATAAGTGGAGGCGTATTCGCGGAATACGCCTTCGATGTGGCCGCTTCTGGATTTTCGTTTAAATTCATTTAACTGGATATTTTGACCAGATGTAACCCAAATTTGACCAACTATAACTTCTATTCTATAAGTCCAATTGAGTTGATTCTTTTTGCTATTGGTTTGTAAAATTCCAAAGGTTCTGTATGCCAAATTTCAGAATTTTTCTTGCTGTTGAGAATTTCTGGTGAAATAAACAGTGTTATGTGACATTTTCTTTTTTGCTTTTAAAATATTTTCAGAAGATCCTAGTTGTGTTGGAGAAGGCCAGGAGTTTTGTGACACTCCTCTGAACCAAGGCAAGCCACAACATTCATATGCAAGGATGGCATTGCAATGACTTTGGTTTAATAGAATTAAATTCATCATATATTCACTATTTAAAATAATTTGCTATGTAGATCTTATTGCATAGACTTTGTTCTTGTCATTTTGATATTGGGCAGTAGGGTATATGCTTACTTGCTAATGTGAGCAGAAGGAATCATGTCATATGCACATATGGTAGTATGATGCATTCATCACTCATGAACATACCCCGTGCATCCATTCGCACTATGGCTCGAATCATTTCATGTCAATTTAAACTTGATACTAATTCTACTTGAACATGCTATTGATCGAGTCATGGTGCCACCGAATCGAGCTCACCAGTGCAACCACACTTGCCTGGATGGGGAGGCCCTAATGCGGTCTATTGTCATGCCTCTCGCTGGTGCCTCCTACGAGGGAAGGTTGTGCTCTGGCGCTACCCTGGCCAGGTAGGCAGTCATAACCTTGAGGACCCGAGTTTTATGGTACCGAGGTCCCCGTTTGGGACGATGTTTATGTTTGGCCACGATGGTGGCAGCCACAATGGTGGCGGATGTCAGATGTTGGCATAGGGGTCACCCAGGACATAGCCCAAAGGGGAGTTTGTCAGCGTGGCCGGGAGAGTGTCATGCAATGGATTGGTTTTGTCAAAACGTCGTTGGTCCAACCGAATGGGAGCACAAGGCCATGAGTTCCGTAGTGTGGGTATAGTGTACTAACCTCTGCAGAGTGTATACTCTATCGATTGCCGCGTCCTCGGATATGGACACAGTTCGTAGTAGGTCACACCGTGGGTCAACAGATATAATTAAATTGCACACTAAGATTCACAAGATGGCACATGCAGACGTGGTGATCGAGTGAGGATCACTAAGAAAGGTATGAATGTGATCAAGTGAGGATCACGTTGGTGAACGGTGGTTACGTGGTAACCCCGAGATGGTAAGTTGGTCCCAGGGACCATGGCAATGTTTCATGCAGACCTCATGTTGAGTAGTAACATGCTCAAGCATTAAACCTGTTAAATGCCTTGTTATTGTTTGTCGCACTTGTTTTGTTTGCTGTGAGCTTGCGAGTACATTCAAAGTACTCACCTGGCTTATCATGCCAGATGCAGGAGAAGCTGTGCATGGTGTGGATGTCGAGCAGTATGTCGCGCTCTAGGCCGTGTCCCAGCAGTGTCCCTGTGGAGTGGAGTTCCGCTACCTCGTCGTTCCGCTGCCGCGTAGTAGTTCCCTTATCCTCGAGGCCCCTGCCATGTCTACTAAATAATGTACATAAGTGCAGCTGCACCGTGTGTGCTGCTTGGCCTCGCTTATCATGTAATATGTGAACCCATGTTTCCGCTAAGAGATCAATAAAGCGGTTGTTTGCTGTACCAAGTTGTTGTGTATTGCCAGAAGACTTGATCTCTGGGCTGGCAATGCAAGGTAAACCGGTTGCTCTGAGCCGGGGTGCCACACTTTGTGTGCTTTTGTTTCAGTCGTTTCTTTTGCTTCTTTCTTTGGGCCTTCAATGTTACCTTATTTCCCCTTATGAAAGTTGCTCATCAACCGACTCCGAACCCGAAGAAACAGTGAGGAGTTCAAATATTTAGAAGCTCAGCTAAGCATTATGGACTTCTCTGTCAACTGTGTTATTTTGGGAATATCTGGTCTGACTGCAAATGACATCTTGGAGTAATTACCAGCATCAAGTTTACATCAGTGTGCAACCATCACAATCGTAATGAACCAGCTGGAAGACAATTTGTGTGCAAGACAACAATACATTTCCGGTCAAAGGTTCAGTCCGCATATCACAGCGAGAAGCTTCTGGAGTAAGCAACCCAGTCTTCCTCTGCACGCTACCAGAGAAGCTTACGACGCAAGGTTCCGCAGTCTTCCTCAGTACGATATGTGGATAGCTTCCAGTGTAAGATACTCAGTCGTCGGTAAGCTATTGCCGAAAGCTTCTGGCTTAAGTCAGCAAATCTTCCCCAGTAAGCAACCAAGGGAGAAGCTTCTGAAGTATGATACCCAGTCTTCTTCAGCATGCTATCCCGGCAAAAGCTTCGAGCATAAGCTATACAGTCTTCCTTAGCATGCTACTCTCAGATAGTTTCCAACACAAGCTATCCAGTCTTCGTCAGTACAATACTACAAACAATTATCGGCTTTGGTACAAGATATTACACAGTCAGTGGGCAATGCATCTCAAGAATCAGGTCCATGACCATTTGATCAGAAACACGAGCTAGTCAGGACCCAAGTGTCTGCCTCGGGAATCAAATGCTCAGGTACATATGCTTCCATATATATTGTGAACATGCTGCCAAGGTCATTCAAGTCCCTCGTATGATGATACCAGCACGGTGAGAATCCAATAAATCCATGAGTATGTAAGAGGAAGAAAGCAAGTTATACCCATCAGTGTGATGCAATGTCTGACAAGCTATGAAGCAAGGCAATGTTGGGACAATAATCTTGACAGTGGATATCAAGGCCAGCTTCCTCACACCCGACAAAGTGATATCATTAGCCTCTATCACTGTCATGAATGATTGACCACAACAGTGAGCTCTATACAAGTAATTGTGAACCTGGTATATGTCCATGATGAACCCTCGCTTACCTTTTCCTGGTAACGGCACCACGCGTGTGTTCTAAGCTGCTTTCGGCCGTCCAGGGTGGATGCCGATTTTATATTTCTCTTTTCAACAACTGGCCCATGTTCTGAGCTGCTTTTCGGCCGTCTCGGGCAGCTGTTGAGTTTCTTTTTGTGGCAGTGACCCTATGCTCTGAGCTGTTTTTCGGCCGTCTTAGGGAGCTGCTACATTCTTCTTATCAACACTGCCTCATGCTCTGAGCTGCTTTTCAGCCGTTGTGAGCCATGGTTGAGTTATTTCAGTAATGACCCAGATCTGAGTTGTAAAGACCATTCTGGTGGCTACTGATTTATTTGCCAATTTCATGCAAAGGTTCGGATGATCATTGCCCTACAGTTAGAGCTTGAGAGATGGTAAACTTGCCAGTTAAACGTTGCTGCCCTGCCTGAGGACAAGGATAAGGTATGATTGCCGGAATATTGCACCTGACAATACCGATGGTCACACGAAGAATTAAAGATATTTATGGCCAAGCTCTTTCAGCAAAAGATTCGGACAAAAGAAAACGATAATGAAGGAGCAAGACCGGCAATACAGGTATGCTAATTGTTGCATGAACAACATGGTATGGATACCCAAGAAAGTCTGATTCCGTATTGATCACCATGAGCACACACCCAAGGGGTCTACTCTGCTTGTAAGGACCTCATATCAAGGTGACAGCGGAATCATCGGTACGGATCTGAGACAAAGAAGTCAGCAAGATTTAGAACTACCTACAAGCAGTCAGATTCCGCCAAGAGAACGATTATGATTCTGAGCATTGCTTTGAACCCGGAGGACATGCATCTACTCGAGTAACCCGATGCAAGGAATAAATGATTCATGTCCACCGAGGAAATTTGTGCACAATTCCATTAAAAACTATTGGTACTGGATAGAAGAGTGTCACGTCAATTGGAAATCACTCCCGGACTTATGGACATCCCGGTCATGATAATATCAGACAAGCCAGCAGACATAAAAGAATTGAAGTCAGAGCAAGGATGAACATATGAAGGAAGACCTGTCAGAATGTGAGGTATGGTGAAGCAAACCACCCCAGAGCAAGGCAGTCCATCAGATGCAATTCAGTGGGAACAATTTATAAAGGAAAAGGATACCTGAGTTGGAAACGGTTTCCTTAAGTCAGAATATTCATACTTGTTCCATGAGCAACCAAATCTCGAGGACAAGATTTATCATAAGGGGGGTAGGTTTGTAACACCCCGATTTTTGGCCCTTTCTTTTTCTTTTGGATTTCTTTGAATTTTTATTTGGAGTTCTTTTTCCGTGGCTATGTGGTCTTGAAACCTGGGAAGATCTTCTCTCCTGCCACTTCCTAGTGGCTTGTCATTCTCAAATCTATCCCAAGGCCATGTCATTTCCATCTTAGCCCAACCCCAATATTTATTTCTTGGAAATATTCCTTTTTCTATTAAAGGAATAACCCTGTTTGCTTTAGGTTGTGAAGCAACACATATTTCTGTCATTCCAAAAATTCCCAAAAAATTCTCATAAATTCTTTGGATCATATATTCTACAAATATGCCAAAATCCATCCTTGACTAGTTCAAAAATAATTCAGGAATATTCATTTCCTATTCTGTCCAGTATGGCACTTTGTGAAGGAAGTGCTATTTATCTTTTCTTGATTGCCCTCAAAATTTTTGGGCACTCTATCATATACAAATTATTGCCACATGCCAAAATTAAACTTCATTTGCCTAGTAAATCTTCCTCAGTAAATTCCCAAAGTTTCTGACCAGAGAGAAGCTTTGTGAAGGAAGTACTAGCTACGCTTATCCAAATAAGTTGAAATTTTGGGAGACCATCCATATGATCAAATAATTACTCTCCACCAAATTTCATCTCCATCCAAGAGTCCATGTGAGCACACCTTCAAATTCTTGTTTCTAGTCACAATTTCAGTTTGTGAAGCAACTATATTTTATATTGCTTCATAAAATCTGAAATTAATCAAGGACCTAAATATACCTATATAATTTGGGAATGCCAAAATTCACAACATGTTGCCTAGCCATTTTCTCCACAAAATTCCCCCAAGTTTCTGTCCAGTAGAAAGAATTATGAAGGAAGTACCATTTTCATTCATCCAAATGATATGAAATTTTTATGGTGCCTTCATATGACCTAATCATCATCCTACACCAAATTTCAGCTCAATCCAATCATCTATGTGAGTGCTACTTCATGATGTAGTTTCTGGACCAGTTTTTGCAGTTGTAAAGCAACTATGTTAAATACTGGTCCAAATCATTTCAAAATCCACAGGATCATAGTCCTTCCTACCCTAAACCTCTGTGACATCCTGGCTAGCCCTTATCCACTCTAATTTGATCACTATTTCACGCCTAAGTTTGCAACAGAAAACTTCAGTCGATCATTCCCATCAGCCCACAGTGGCTTTCTTCGAGCTATCACCTCAGAGGGGTCCCATGTTGAGAGGACTACACGCTAGACATAATGTGGCTGGCCAGAACGTACCGCGTGTGACTGTGCATGCAGTGCCCACGCAGCCTGGCGTGCCAAAAGCGTGCTCTGGAACTTTGGGGCCCTCGGCCGTCGCCCAAACGCCGTCCCCGTGACACCGCACCTTGTCCACTGCGCTGCTCGAGCTCTCCTGCGTCCACGCGTCCCCTCTCCCCTTCCTCTTTCCTCTCCGGCGAGCCACGCCGCCCCGGGATGCCCGTGGCCGTCGTCGCCTTGCTGCTATCTTCTTCCTCCCCCGCTGCATCTCCGCACCGCGTGCACACCCCTTGGCCTCTCTCTTTCCCCCGCGCGTGCGCGCGCACATGCGGTCGCGCCAAAGCATCGTTTGCTCGTCCGTGGCGGTATCCGGCGAGGGCATCATTGCCACGGCCATTTAAGCCCTCCCCGGACTCAGCTCTCCTCACCACCAGCCTCCTCTTCCTCCCTTAGCCCAGCCCAACACTCCAATTTAGCTCGAGGTACTCCCATGCCCTCACATGGCCGAAGTCCAGCCGCTCGTCTTCTGCTCAAATCCGAGTTAGACCGAGCCTCTCCCTTCCTCATTCTGCCACCAGGAGGACCCCCAAGGTCCGGCGACCCTCCTAGCACACTTCATCTCCTCATCCGGCGCCCTGAAGCCTTGGGTTCACCGACGGCCGAAGCCACCTTCCGCCGCGGCTGACGCCCTGCCCTCCACCGCGCTCTCCGACGAGTGTTAGGTAGCCCAGACGACGCGGCTCTCTCTCCTGAGCATGTAGGTAGGTGGCACGGCCCGAGGGGTGGCCGGAGCTGCCGACAATCATCGTCGGGCGCCGTCTCTACCTCGACCGAGCGCGGGCGCGAGAGGTTGAAGACGCTGACCTGGCCAGGCGGGCCCCACCACTCCTCGGTCCCACCGGTCAGTCAAACAAAGGAGTCAACCCCGGGCCCGCGCAGATTTAAGTGGAGACGTATTCTTCGTAATACGTTTTCGCTTACTGAAAACATATTCGGTCACGGCTGCGATCGAGAGTGCGCTTTCCTTTGCCAGAAAGCGTATTCTTCGGAATGCGCCTTCTGTTTTAACCCGCCGGCCCAAACTCTTAAATAGCGGACGTTCCTCCATTAAGGCCAGAAAAGAACAGATTTTTATTCTTTTTCTGCCTAACGAATGAACGGCCGTATCTCGACAACCGTGACTCCGAACTAGGTGATTCCAAAGCCCACGATCTCAGTTCGTCGAGCCCGTTCCGATGGTATCATTTTCATGAGGTTGTCACACTATGAAAATGACCATTTTACCCTTGCCCTTAAAACAGCTTCGCCGAGAGGGAAACTTTTCCGGCGATTCTTTCCGCGAGTTCATCGCACATCTCCCCGGTGAATCCTTCACCCCAGGCAAGCCACGACAGCCACTTGCATGATGGCATTGCAATAGCCATGGTTTCCACTTGATTATTTAATAATTGTTTGCTCGTTTAATGATTGTGTTAATGCTTCGAAAATGCTTGTGAATCCATGTCCATGCTTATGCCATGTTCATTTTCATCTAGTAAGTGAAATGATTTATTGCTAATGTTATTATCATGTTTCATTCTTGTAATTATTTCCGATGCTAGTGATAATGATATGCTCATATGAATAGTTAGGGTGTATTATGAAAATACTTGTGATATTCGTGATCATCGTTATGCCATGCTCATTTGCATCTCGTAGACTAAATGATTTATCACTGTTAATGTTATGTTGTTAAATGGTTATGTTGCCCATCCATGGTTAGACCGATATCATGCTCATGTGCATTGTTATTTCATTATGTTGTTATGACTCAGCTCATCACCATTCTAGTTGAACCTGACATTAATCGAACTTGAACAAATCTGTTGGCTGAGTCATGGTGCCACCAAATCGAGCTAACCAGTGCAGCCACACTTGCCTTATGGGGGGCCCTGATTCAGTCTATTGTCATGCATCTCGCCGGTGCCTCCAACTAGGGAAGGTTATGTGCGCGCGCTACCCTGATCAGGTAGGCGGCCATAAGCCTTGTGTGCCCAAGTTGTATGGTATACTGAGGTCCCCGTTTGGGATGATGTTTTGTTTGGCCTCGACGGTGGTGGCCACAAAGGTGGCATGTGTCACGAGTTGACATCGGGGACACCCAGGACACAGCCCAAAGGGGAGTTTGTCAGAGTGGCCGAGAGAGTGTCATGCAATAGATTGGTTTTGTCGGAATGTCGTTGGTCCACCCGAATGGGAGCATGAGGCCATGAGTTCCATAGTGTGGGTACAGTGTACTAACCTCTGTAGAGTGTATAATCTATCGATAGCCGCGTCCTCGGTCATGGACACAGTTTCTAGTAGGTCACACTATGGGTCAACAGTAATAATAAACTGAATAATAACAACTTCGGTTCGATGAGGAAAGAAGTTGGTTGATCTTTATGTGGTCACAAGATGATCACGATGGTATTCTTGATGATGGTTGATCATGAGGTGATCGTGTGATGATTACGACGGTAAGAAAGATTGATACCTATGGTGGTTACGAGATAACCTCCAAGCAGAGTAAGTTGGTCCATGAGACCTTAAACGTTGACCCCCTTGCATGCTAGTGCTAGTATCATCATGTTCATAACATGAATTATATGTACTTACCATGCTCATGTTGTTCCAGTAGTATTGTGTTCATCATTGATGTTTAACCTGTAAATGCCATGTTGTTGTTTGTCTTGATTGCTTTGGTTGCTGTGAGCTTGCGAGTACATTCAAAGTACTCACCTGGCGTGTCATGCCAGATTGCAGGTCATGCCATGATTGATTGCTTGTCGAGGATCCCGTGGTTGCACTCTAGGATGCGTCCCAGCCAGAGTCCCTGTGGAGTGGAGTTCATCACCGTCGCCGTTGTTCCGCTGCTAGATTTTATTCTGCTTTGAGATGTTCCGCTGCTAGCATAGAACTACCTTAGCAGGCGAAGTGTCGCCGTGCCCCTGTAACCTTTGTAATATCGGACCCTTGTACCCCATTTGTTCGTAATAAAGAGCTGGTTTGTTCTATGCCAAGCAGTGCCGTATTCCAGAAGACTTGATCTCTGGGCTGGAATACGGGGCGTTCCGGTCTCTCTGAGCCGGGGTGCCTTGGATCATTCCCTCTAAGACGAGGGGAGGTAAGGAACTGCCATCTAGCTCTGCACTTGATTCACCTTCTGTTTTGAGTAAACTTGCAACACCACCACATGATATTAAGTCTGATATGTCGCAAGTTATTGATGATACCACTTCTGCCATGAATGATACTCATGATGATGCTAGTACTATGCTTGATAATGCTGTGCCACGTGGTGAATTTCTTAATGAACACCTTGCTAAAGCTAAAGAAATTGAAAATGTTGAAACTCTTGAGAATTATGATACACCTATTATGCCTAGCTCTCCTACTAGAGTTGAAACACCTGAAGAAGAATGCTTTGATAGGGAGACAACTATAGCCATTCTTGCTTGTAAGGATAGACATGAAGTTATAAAATTGGTTGCTGAAATGAAAGAAAAATCTATGAGGGAAAGAATGAAATATGATCCTAAGTTTGCTACCTCTCCCATATTTATTACTGATAAAGATTATGAATTCTCTGTCGATCCTGAGTTAATTACTTTGGTTGAATCTGATCCTTTCCACGGTTATGAAACTGAAACCGTTGTGGCACATCTTACTAAATTAAATGATATAGCCACCCTATTTGCTCATGAGGAAAAAATTTGCTTTTATTATATTCTTAAGTTATTTCCTTTCTCATTAAAGGGTGATGCTAAAGAATGGTATAATACTCTTGCTCCTGGTTGTGTGCGTAGTCCCTAGGATATGATTTATCACTTCTCTGAAAAATATTTTCTTGCTCATAAGAAACAAGCTGCATTACAGGAAATATTTAACTTTGTGCAAATTGAAGAAGAGAATCTCCCTCAAGCTTGGGGGAGGCTTCTCCAATTATTTAATGCTTTGCCTGATCATCCTCTTAAGAAAAATGAAATACTTGATATCTTTTATAATGGACTAACCGATGCTTCTAGGGGCTACCTAGATAGTTGTGCTGGTTGTGTTTTCAGGGAACGAACTATTGAACAAGCTGAGGAATTATTGACTAATATATTGAAGAATGATAATGACTGGACACTTCCTGAACCACCGCCTAAACCCACTCCAAAGAAGAGGGGTATTTTACATCTCAGTCCTGAAGATATGCAAGAGGCAAAGAAATGCATGAAGGAAAAAGGTATTAAAGCTGAAGATGTTAAGAATTTACCACCTATTCAAGAAATACATGGTCTTGACACACCGCCACAGGTAGTAGAGGTAAATTCTTTTATAAAGTTTGACGAAAGTGATATTCCTTATAACAAACCTCCTAGTCAATGCTTGTATGAATTTGACAATTATATTATTAAGCAAGATCATTTCAATGCAAATGTTATGAAACAATTGAAACAAAATGCCTACATGATTGATCGCTTGAGTGACTTGTTATTTAGAATTGTTAATGATGTTAAAGGTGTTAGTAAACATGCATCTATGGTTCAAACCCAATTAGAACAAGTTGCTAAATCTCAGAGTGAATTGCTAAATGAAATGAATTATAATATGAATGATCATGCTGTTAGAGTAATGACTAGAGGAGGTAGAATGACTCAGGAGCCACTTTATCCTGAAGGTCATCCTAAAAGAATTGAACAAGATTCTCAAAGAATTAATGTTGATACACCTAGTCCATCTAAAAAGAAAAAGAAAAAGAAAAATGATAGGACTTTGCATACTTCTAGTGAACCCGAGGTAGAAAAACCCTTGGAGGATAGTAATGATATTTCTATTTCTGATGCTGAAACACAATCTGGTAATGAACATACACCTAGTGATAATGATAATGATGATGTTCATGCTGATGCTCAACCAGATAATGATAAAGAACCAGACAATGATAAGGAACCTGATAATGATGTTGAAATAGAACCTACTGCTGATCTTGATAACCCACCTACTAAAAATAAATGTTATGATAAAAGAGACTTTATTGCTCGAAAACATGGTAAAGAAAGAGAACCATGGGTTCAAAAACCCATGCCCTTTCCTCCTAAACCATCTAAGAAAAAGGATGAGGAAGAATTTGAACACTTTGCTGAAATGCTTAGGCTAGTCTTTTTGCGCACTCGTTTGATTGATATATTGAAAATGCCTCCATATGCTAAATATATGAAAGATATTGTCACTAATAAAAGAAAGATACCTGAAGCTGAGATTTCCACCATGCTTGCAAATTATTCTTTTAAGAATGGAGTACCTAAGAAACTAGGAGATCCAGGAATACCAACTATACCATGCTCCATTCAATGAAATTATATCAAAACTGCTTTGTGTGATTTAGGAGCCGGTGTTAGTGTTATGCCTTTCTCTTTATATAAAAGACTTGATTTGGATAAACTCACTCCCACTGAAATATCATTGCAAATGGCTGATAAATCAACTGCCATACCTATCGGTGTTTGTGAGGATGTGCCCGTTGTAGTTGCAAATGTTACTATTCTAACAGACTTTGTTATACTTGATATGCCCGAGGATGACAACATGTCGATTATACTTGGTAGACCCTTTTTGAATACTACAGGGGCTGTTATTGATTGCAACAAAAGCAAGGTCACTTTTCATATCAATGGTAATGAACATACGGTGCACTTTTCGAAGAAACAATTTCAAGTGAATGGTATTCATATTATTGAAAAGACCCCGATAATTACTATTGGAAGTTTTCAAATTCCTATTCCTACTGTTAAAAAGAAATATGAAACTCTTATTGTTGGGGAGATGCATATCCCTGTTGAGGTAACTTAGTGTTATACGAAAGTTCTTCGGTGTCATGTCACTCGGAAATGGTTTGTTAATAAGACCTGATCAACCTTATTAATGGATTCTTTTTGAGAGGCATGTGGTCGATGAATTTAGTAAGCACAACCTTCTGTACCCACCTTTTGTTTTCTGTTATTTTTAGTTAAATGCAATAAAATGCCATGATTACCCTGTTTTCTGAATTTTCCGTGCAATAAAAAAATGTCCAGAAATGAAAGTTCTCAGAATGCAATACAATTTTGACATGACTTTTTATATAATATTTAAGAATTTTTGGCACAAAAATCATACCAGGGGGTGCCCCAGGTGCCCACAAGGCACCAGGGCGCGCCACCCCCCTGGCGCGCCCAGGTGGCTCGTGGGCCCCACAGGGACCCCCTCACTTATCCCTTTAGCCCACTTCGTCTCTTACCGCTAGCAAAAATTCGAGGTATCTCTCTCTCTCGTGTTCTTGCTCCCAAACCTGAAATTTTTGATCTCTTTGCTCGGAGCTCCATTTCCAAAATTGTTTTAGGAGATTGCTCCTAGGTATGTGACTCCTCCATTGCTCCAATTAGTTTTTGTTTTAGTGGATTATATTTTGCATAATTAGCTACTGTTGGTGCTACTAAAAATGAGCTTGCATGTTGAATTCTTTGAGTTCTAAGTAGTTTTAATGCTTGATATAGCCTCTAGACATCCATATGAGTAGTTGGTATCAATCTTGTGAAGTTTTATTGATATCATTTTGTGGCCCAAATTTTTTAGAAAATTGTTCATACGAACATGAATATCTTCCGGAGGAGCTCTTTGAAGCGGAACGCCAAGGGAGTCCTTGTGGACTCCTCGGACAATGACCTCAACATTCCGCGTAGGACGGAGGTCCGATCGTGCGAATGGCCGCACAATGCCTTCATGAACGAAGCCGGATTCTACCAAGAGTTCACGCAATTTGTTGCTAATGCCGGATTGACCGACTTCCTCGCAGATGAGTGTGACCAACACCACATCCTTACAAATTCCTTTGTGCAAAACTTTCATTTTTTGAATAGGCTCGAACCACCTGAGGTGCGCTTTAATTTATATGCTGAACATTATCAGATACCTCTAGCTGAATTTTGTGAGATATGCTTGATTCCCTTTGATGGGGAAATTAGAGAGCTTTGACCGGAGGAGTTTGAGGGCTTCCTCCACACTTTAACTATGTGGGAGAGACACGGGCCGTGTCGAAAGCCCGAGCCACTAGCTTGCAATTTCCCGCTGTTCATTACTTCACTTTATTCTTAGGGAAATGCTTGATTGCTAGGGAGCAAGGTAGTGCACTAGCTGCACCTGACCTTGCCATTTTACGCCGCGCACTGCATAATGATAACACTTATAACCTGGGACCCATCATTGCACGCCACTTGCATACTAATAGGACCAGAGGTAAAATTCATGGTGGTATTTATGCTACTCGCTTAGCAAGACGTTTTAATGTTAACATACGCCATCATGATTATCTGTTGCCCAGAGTTTATTTAGATTTCTAGTCCATGAGGGACCACCACTTTCTTGATGCTCCTGAACCTCCTCACCACATTCGTTATAACTTGGTTTTTAGTGAGGATACTCGTGATATTATTCCGTTGCCTGCACCTGCTTTGTTTGATTCTCATGCCAGGAACGGATATACCGTGATGCCACCGGACATCATTGCTTACTGGAATGCCTTGGCAGCGGCAGAGGAGGAGCCCCAGGATTGGGACGCTCGGGTGCCGCCGCCTCAGGAGTTTCATATGGGACCGGATGGCTACTACGGATGGCCGTAGACCAAGCTAGGCAATAGCCTAAGCTTGGGGGAGTACGTATTTCTCACCGACATTACATTCATGCCCACACATTTCATTCTAGTAGTCGGTGTTCATAATTTTTCATTGTATAATCCATGTTAGTTTTATGTTCTCGCTTTCTTCTTGTGTGTTTGAAAAACCTTGAGAAAATCCAAAAACATTTCTCATTTCTTTTCGGTTTTTCTTTTTAGCTTAATTAGTTGTAGAATTAAAAGAAAACCCAAAAAGATTTCCCGTTTCTTCTTTTGTTAGTTGGGAGCTTTCCCGTGTAAATAGTTTTTCTCATTTTTGTTTTTCTTCTTTATTTTGTTTTCTTCAGAAAAACTAAAAACTCCAAAAATATTTCAGTGTGTTTCTCTGAAATTCTTTTCTTTTGGTGAGTCATTGTAAGGAGAAGACCACGATGAAAATGTTGGGTGGCTCTCATATGCATTATTGTTGATCTAACAAAGAGCCCATATTACCTTGTCTTCTCCTTTAAATAAAATGCTTGCAGATTTCAGCTTAGTCCACGGCACACTTGCAGTATTATTATTTTCATATCATTCGGTCGTTCAAGTGAAAGGCAATAATGACGATGATTTGATGAAGTGACTGTGGCAAGGAAAAGCGGGTATGAACTCAACTTGTTCTTTGTTTTTGTAAATATGTTTAACTCAGTATCCATGATTCAGCATATTATGATTAAACATGTTTATGATGACAATTAGAGATTATTGTTGCTCATGCCATGCTTTAGTAGCTAGGAGTGGATAATGATTTATCTTGGGTGTCAACATGCATTAAAATGTTCATGATGTAGTATGATGATATGGTATCCTCCTCCGAATGTTTCGAGTGGCTTGACTTGGCACATGTTCACGCATGTAGTTGATTCAAAACCAACATAGCCTCCACGATATTTATGTTCATGGTGCTGATATCCTACTCATGCTAGTATTCAATGTTGATTATTCATAATGCATGGTTATGACCGTTTTCGCTCTCTAGCTGGTCGCTTCTCAACCTATTTGCTAGCCTTCGCCTGTACTAAGCGGGGATACTGCTTTGGCATCAAATCCTTAAACCAAAGTTATTCCAGATGAGTCCACTATATCTACCTATATGCGGTATTACTATGCCGTCCTAAGTAAATTTGCATGTGCCACGTCTAAATATTCAAATGAACATCTGTTTTGTGTGCCCGTACCGCTCATGAAGCGACAGGGGGCGGTCAGTATCTTCCATGCTAAGCGGGTTATTCTCATGATGAGTGTTTATTCACTTGTCCTTGCACGAGAGGGGCTGGTAATTGGGATGCCCAGTCCCATTATTAAAATTGCAAAAATAATGAAACAAACTCCCCCGGAAAGTTGTTGGTATGGAGGGCACCCGAGGATTCGGCTAGCCATGGCTTGTGATTGTTGGTGGAGGGGGAGTAAACTTTACTTTACCGCTTGGGAACCGCCGCTAATATGTTTAGAATGAAAGATATTCAAAACTCTCGGTCGTGACGTTGACAGGAAAGGCATACCTCCCAAAATTATACTTATCTTTGATTTAAGCTACGAGCTCTGGCACCTCTACAAATCCATGCTTCCCTCTGCGAAGGGCCTATCTATTTACTTTTATGTTATTTTACTTTTATTGTTGAGTCATCACCTTCTCAAATAAGCACCAGTCCTGAGAGCACTATTGTCATTCTCATGCATTGTGTATAGTTAATGTTGTGTGCATCATGACTGGATCTATTCTACCATGAATTACAATGTTTAGTCGTTGCTCGAACTTTGGAGGTGCTCTGCATTTATGTTTTGCGGTCTCAGAAAGGGCTAGCGAGATACCATGTTGTCATATTATATCATGATTGTTTTGACAAAGTGTTGGCATTTGAGATATCTTATTATTGCTCGGTAGTTGATTATGCCATTGATATGAGTGTATATAATTTCTAAGAGTTATCATTTGCATGGTTAGTTATAATCTTTGCTGAAAACCTGGGTATTATTTAAGCATATATATATATACAAGAACTAAAGAGTTCGTAAAAGTTTTTCTTTATCACTTTCAGTTTGTCAACTGAATTGCTTGAGGACAAGCAATGAGTTAAGCTTGGGGGAGTTGATACGTCTCCGTCGTATCTACTTTTCCAAACACTTTTGCTCTTGTTTTGGCCCCTAATTTGCATGATTTGAATGAAACTAACCCGGACTGACGCTGTTTTCAGCAGAACTACCATGGTGTTGTTTTTTGTGCAGAAATAAAAGTTCTTGGAATTGGGTGAAACTTTTTGGAGATTTTTTATGGAATAAATAAAAAATACTGGCACCAAGACCCACTGGAGGGGGGCCACCCAGTGCCCACGAGGCACCAGGGCGTGCCACCCCCCCAGGCGCGCCCTGGTACCTCATGGGACCCACGTGGCTCCGTCTGACCTAACTCCAACGCTATAAATTCACAATTTTGGAGAAAAAAATAGGAGAGGAAGTTTTATTGTGTTTCACGATACGAAGCCACCGCGTTGTTCTTCATCGGGAGGCCAGATCTGGAGTCCGTTTGGGGCTCCGGAGAGGGGGGTCTTACGGCATCGTCATCATCAACCATCCTTCATCACCAATTTCATGATGCTCATCGCCGGGAGTGAGTAATTCCTTCGTAGGCTTGCTGGACGGTGATGAGTTGGATGAGATTTATCATGTAATCGAGTTAGTTTTGTTAGGGCTTGATCCCTAGTATCCACTATGTTCTGAGATTGATGTTGCTATGACTTTGCTATGCTTAATGCTTGTCACTAGGGCCCGAGTGCCATGATTCCAGATCTGAACCCTTTATGTTTTCATGAATATATTTGTGTTCTTGATCCGATCTTGCAAGTTATACGCACCTGCTATGTGTTATTATCCGCATACCCCAAGGTGACAATAATTGGGATACTTTTCGGTGATTGCCATAGTTTGAGGAGTTCATGTATTCACTAAGTGCTAATGCTTTGTTCCGGTTCTCTATTAAAAGGAGGCCTTAATATCCCTTAGTTTTTTTATGGACCCCGCTGCCACAGGAGGGTAGGACAAAAGATGTCATGCAAGTTCTTATCGCAAGCACGTATGACTATATACGGAATACATGCCTACATTACATTGATGAATTGGAGCTAGTTCTGTGTCGCCCTAGGTTATAACTATTACATGATGAATGTTATCCAGCATAAATCACCAATCCAATGCCTATGAGTTTTTCAAATATTGTTTTTGCTAAGTTACTACTATTGCTGCTACTGTTACTGTTACCGTTGCTACTATTGTTACTACCACCAAACTATCATACTACTGTGCTACTGATCACTCTCCTGCAGATATTTAGTCTCCAGGTGTGGTTGAATTGACAACTCAACTGCTAATACTTGCAAATATTCTTTGGCTCCCCTTGTGTCGAATCAATAAATTTGGGTTGAATACTCTACCCTCGAAAACTGTTGCGATCCCCTATACTTGTGGGTCATTAGTGGTCTCTTCCTCTGCTTCTTCTTGGGTACAGGTAGTGATCCTACCAGACCCTCCCTGACCACCGCCTCCATTGTTGTCGGCCCCAGCTCTTCACGACCCTCGCCTTGTTGACCCTGGGTTGAGGCGGCATCTGGAGGCATGTCCTGCGAGGATTGCATGAAGAGAGACTTCTTGCAATCAACCCTAGGATGATCCTGCTGCGCCGGCACATCATGCATCTCCTCATCTTCACGCTCATAGCTTGAGTCGTATGGCTGACTCATCGTTCCTCCGTCGTCATAGCCGGTATTGAGTCACCGGAGAGGGTCATCCTCCTCCATGTCATCATCCATAGCTTCTTCCACGGGGGCGACGTCATCAGCCACCGGAACGGTTCGACCCCCTTCCTTGCGTCGTCCACTCTCACCTAGCACGAACCATGCGGTGGTAATTGCGTAGGTGGGTGGTGGTTATCCTTGCTGAGGTGTTGTCGTTGGTGTGCTCCCGGCCACCTCCACACAAAGATGACTCTTTGACCACAACAGCATCCAATTCTTGCATTGGCCAAGCCTCATCGGGGTCTCATCGTCCTCTCCCCCGGATCGTATTGGAGGAGCCAAACCCTCGTGGCCCCCTTTGACACTCGCCATGGAAACCCTGAGGGCGCCAACGGGCATCTGCTGGCCGTGGAACACAGGTTCCTTGGGCTTCAGTATCGTAGCCTTTCCCACATCCACCAACTGACCGTTGATGTGGTACAGTAGGGTGCACGGATTTCTGTCGGCCTGCAAAGACATGTGTGCGGCGTCAGACATCCAAAAGGCAACAGAAATGGAAGATTATAGATATGTTTATGAGGGTGCGACTCGTAATTACCGTGAGGGCGTCGAGCTCAGCCAATGTCGAAGCCCCGCCAAGGATGCCAGAGACGGAGGACGGGCTGCTATGAGCGGGTGCGGGAGCAGGTCGGTTGCGGGAGCAGGTGCGGGTGCGATGTCCACCGAGTTGCTCCCGACGAAGCTGGGAACAGGAAAATCCTTTGCCCTTTTGTCTGGATTTTCCTTCGTCTAGGTGACAACAGCCGGAATCAAAGAACTAACCACAGCTGCGAAATCACTTCTACACTGGACCACCTCAGCTTTGGTCACTTCTTTGGTCTCAGCTGGTTTTTTATCGACCGCAAGCGCCACCTTCTCGTTGATGGTCACTTGACTCAACTTCCTTCTCTGCCTTCTAGCCTCCGCGTCCTCGTGGTAGTAGAACTTCCATGTGGCACCGTCTCCGGCAGCGTGCACATGTCCATACTGCGGCCGCTGGTCCACCGGGAGTCCCTTCAGTATTTTCATGGCCCGGTTGAAAGGGGTGTCCCACTTGTGATTCGTCGACGACTAAGACGACGAGTCGCTTTCGGCCGCAAGCGTGTTGCTTTCTCCGCAAAAGGAATGTGAACCGTTTAAAAATGTGACTAGAACGTAGTCGACTTGATCAGAAGCTAATATAAGGTGGTAAAATA
Organism: Elymus sibiricus; assembly: GCA_039707655.1. Lineage (NCBI taxonomy): Eukaryota > Viridiplantae > Streptophyta > Magnoliopsida > Poales > Poaceae > Elymus > Elymus sibiricus. The sequence continues at coordinate 472,705,699 of CM077666.1, forward strand.
ATAATTACTAGGATTCTCATGAAACCCCTCGTCGGCGCGTCCATGTACCGAACCTTTTTTTTCCTTGTCCCACTTGTACCGGGCCCTGATGAAGTCATGCTCCCTTGGGTCGGTGAACTCCGCCAAGGGGTCTGGGAGCCCCTGACTTTCACGTTCCGCGTCCTCCTTAGCCCACACAGGCCTCTTGCCCGTGTAACCACGGCTTCCGAGGTGGTGGTTCCCTGAGTTCCATTCCTAAAGCTCCTTCATTCTCTCTGACTTGGCCTTGGTTTCTTCGGCAGCGCAAGTCTCCTTGAATTTTTCATAGTCCACTTCCGTAAATGTCGTATTCTCTGCAAAAATCTTGGCGTAGGGTTCTTTTTTTGCAATCGCTCGCTTCACCCTGACTTTCCAGGCGGCCAATGCATTGCTGAACTTGCCCATGGCTTTGTTGTTTAGCTTGTCCATGGCATCATCTTCCCACGGAACTTTCTTGTCATCACGGTCGGGGAACTGGAATCTCTGGTGCAACCTCATTAGGAGGAGGTGCTCAATTGTGGTTTCTTCCTTAAGTCTGTGTCGTTGATGTTGGCGGTTTCCCATAGGATGCATCCTATTGGGTTGCCATAGCACACTGCCACTTCCCGTTGCTTTACTGGCTCGAATTCACCGGGGTGCACCACCGTGACCACCAATCTTTCGGTGCCGAGCTTGTTTGGGCGTCGTGCCCTGATATGTCTCCAACGTATCTATAATTTATGAAGTATTCATGCCATGTTTATTATAGTTTTGTATGATTTTGGTACACTTTTATATGGCTTTTATATGATTTTTATGGACTAACATATTGACCTAGTGCCCAGTGCCAGTTGTTGTTTTCTGCCTGTTTTTGGTTTTCCAGAAAATCCATATCAAATGAAGTCCAAATGCAGCAAAACTTTTTGACGATTTTTTCTGGAAGGAAACAGACCCAGGAAGCTTCGGGGGAGTAGCAGAAGACCCACAGGGGCCCCACAAGCCACCAGGGCGTGCCACCCCCCCAGGCGCGCCCTGGTGCCTCATGGGCCCCCTGTGGCACCTCTTTGCGTGATTCCAATGCTGAAAAATCCTTTATATTCAGAAACCCCCGAAAGTTAACCTAGATGAGTTTTTACGCCGCTGCAAGCCTCTGTACCTCCACGATCTCATCTACAGCCCTTTTCCGGCACCCTGCCGGAAGGGGGAATCATCACCGAAGGCCATCTTCGTCATCCCGGCGGTCTCCATGACGAGGAGGGAGTAGTTCACCCTCGGGGCTGAGGGTTTGTACCAGTAGCTATGTGTTTTATCTCCCTCTCTCGTGTTCTTGATTTGGCATGATCTTGATGTACCGCGAGCTTTGTTGATATAGTTGGATCATATGGTGTTTTCCCCTCTCTATCTTGTTGTGATTAATTGAGTTTTTACCTTTGAGGTTTCACTATTATCGGATTGAATACTTTTATGGATTTGAGAACACTTGATGTATGTCTTGCATATGAATACCCGTGGTGACAATGGGGTATTATATTGATTCACTTGATGTATGTTTTGGCACTCAACTCGTGGATTCCCGAGGTGACATTGGGGTAATCTATGCATAGGGGTTGATGCACGTTTTCATCCTACTTTCTCTGGTAGAAATCTTGGGGCACTCTTTGAAGTTCTTTGTGTGGATTGAATATTATGAATCTGAAGTTGTTTGATGCATATCGAATAATCAACTCATAGATAGTTGTGGTGACATTGGAGTATCTAGGTGACATTAGAGTTGGTTGATGCGTATCATATGGTGACATTAGAGTTGGTTATAGCTCAATAGATTGATCGGAAAGAATAACTTTGAGGTGGTTTCGTACCCTACAATAATTTCTATCTTATGTTCTCTGCGAATAGGAATTTTGGAGTGATTCTTTGTCGCACGTTGGGGGATTGTTATATGATCCAATTATGTTAGCATTGTTGAGAGATTGCACTAGTGAAAGTATGAACCCTAGGCCTTGTTTTCAAGCATTGCAATACCGTTTGTGCTCACTTTTGTTACTTGCTACCTTGCTGTTTTTATATTTTCAGATTACAAAAACCTATATCTACTATCCATACTACACTTTTATCACCATCTCTTCGCCGAACTAGTGCACCTATACAATTTACCATTGTATTGGGTGTGTTGGGGACACAAGAGATTTCTTATATTTGGTTGCAGGGTTGTTTGAGAGATACCATCTTCAACCTACGCCTCCCACGGATCAATAAACCTTAGGTCATCCACTTGAGGGAAAATTGCTACTGTCCTACAAAACTCTGCGCTTGGAGGCCCAACACGAGTCTACGAGAATAAGTTGTGTAGTAGACATCATGTGTTGGAAATATGCCCCAGAGGCAATTAATAAAGTGTTTATTATCATATTTCTCCGTTCATGATAATGGTTTATTATTCATGCTAGTATTGTATTGATCGGAAACTTAATACATGTGTGGATAATAGACAAATACTGAGTCCCTAGTAAGCCTCTACTAGACTAGCTCGTTGATCAAAAGATGGTCAAGATTTCCTGACCATGGACATGAGTTGTCATTTGATAACGGGATCACATCATTAGGAGAATGATGTGATGGACTTGAACCAACCGTTAGCATAGCAAATGATCGTTCAGTTTATTGCTATTGCTTTCACTATGTCAAATACACGTTCCTCTGACCATGAGATCATGCAACTCCCGGATAACGTAGGAATACTTTGGGTGTATCAAACGTCACAACGTAACTGGGTGATTATAAAGATGCAGTACAGGTATCTCCGAAAGTGTTTGTTGAGTTGGCATGGACCGAGATTGGGATTTGTCACTCCGACTATCGGAGAGGTATCTCTGGGCCCTCTCGGTAATACAGCATCACAGAAGCCTTGCAAGCACCGTGACTAAAGAGTTAGTTGCAAGATGATGTACTACGGAACGAGTAAAGAGACTTGCCGGTAACGAGATTGAACAAGGTATTGGATACCGACGATCGAATCTCGGGCAAGTAACAGACCGCCGGACAAAGGGAACAACGTATGTTGTCATATGAGGTTCATCGTTAAAGATCTTCGTGGAATATGTAGGAACCAATATGAGCATCCAGGTTCCGCTGTTGGTTATTGACCAGAGAGTCGTCTCGGTCATGTCTACATCATTCCCGAACCCGTAGGGTCCGCACACTTAAGGTTCGATGACGATATAGTATTATATGAGTTATGTGATTGGTGACCGAATGTTGTTCGGAGTCCCGGATGAGATCACGGACATGACGAGGAGTCTCGAAATGGTCGAGAGGTAAAGATTCATATATTGGAAGGCTATATTCGGACGTCGGAAAGGTTCCGAGTGATTCGGGTATTTTTCGGAGTACCGGGGAGTTACGGGAATTCACCGGGAGAAGTAATGGGCCTTATTGGGCCATACGGGAAAAGGAGAGGCAGGCCACGTGAGGAGGCACACGCCCCCCCTTTGCCCAAACCGAATTGGACTAGGGGAGGGGGCGCAGGCCCCTCTTTCCCTTCCCTCTCCCTTCCCCCTTTCCTACTCCGTATGGGAGGTGGAATCCTACTAGGACTAAGGAGTCCTAGTAGGACTCCCCACTCTTATCGCAGCCCCTAGGGACAGCCTCCTCCCCTCTCCCTCCTTTATATACGGAGGAGGGGCACCACTTGGAGACAAACAATTGTCCCATAGCCGTGTGCGGTGCCCCGATCTCCGTTTTCCACCTCGGTCATATTTTCGGAGAGCTTAGGCGAAGCCCTGCCGGAATCACTTCACCGTCACCGTCGCCACGCCGTCGTGCTGACGGAACTCATCTACTACCTCGACGTCTTGCTGGATCAAGAAGGCGAGGAACGTCACCGAGCTGCACGTGTGTAGAACTCGGAGGTGCCATACGTTCGGTACTCGATCGGTGGAGCTCGAAGGATTGCTCGACTACATCAACCGTGTTGTGAGACGCTTCCGCTAACGGTCTACGAGGGTACGTAGACACACTCTCCCCTCTCGTAGCGATGCATCTCCATGGATAGATCTTGCGTGAGCGTAGGAATTTTTTTGAAATTCATGCTCCGTTCCCCAACAGTGGCATCTGAGCCAGGTCTATGCGTAGATGTGTTTTGCACGAGTAGAACACAAGTGAGTTGTGGGCGTGGGTGTATACATATTGCTTGCCGTTACTAGTTGATACTTGATTCGACGGTATTGTGAGATGAAGCGGCCCGGACCGACATTACGCGTACGCTTACGCGAGACAGGTTTCACCGCTACGTGCACTCGTTGCATAAAGGTGACTGGCGGGTGTTTGTCTCTCTCACTTTAGTTGAATCGGTTTCAATGAAGAGGTTTCTTTTAGAAGATCAAAAAGCAATCACTACACCACGTTGTGGTTTTGCGTAGGTAAGAACGGTTCTTGCAAACCCGTAGCAGCCACGTAAAAACTTGCAACAACAAAGTAGAGGACGTCTAACTTGTTTTTGCAGGGTATGCTGGTGATGTGATATGGTCAAGACATGATGTGATATAAGTTGTTGTATGAGATGATCATGTTTTGTAAAGTTATCAGGCAACCGACAGGAGCCTTATGGTTGTCTCTTTATTGTATGCAATGCCAACGCTATGTAATTGCTTTACTTTACCGCTATGAGTTAGCAGTAGTAGTAGTAGCAATAGCCGGCGAGACGACCTCGACGCTGCGATGGAGATCAAGGTGTCACGACGCTACGATGGAGATCAAGGTGTCAACCCGGTGACGATGGAGATCATGACGGTGCTTTGCTGATGGAGATCAAAGGCACAAGACGTTGATGGCCATATCATGTCACATATATTGAATTGCATGTGATGTTAATCCTTTTATGCATCTTATTTTGCTTAGGACGACGGTAGCATTATAAGATGATCCCTTCACTAAATTTCAAGATAAGTGTTCTCCCCTAGTATGCACCGTTGCGAAGGTTCGACGCTTCTAAGCACCACGTGATGATCGGGTGTGATGGATTCTTTCGTTCGCATACAACGGGTGTAAGCCAGTTTTACACACGCAGAATACTTGGGTTAAACTTGACGAGCCTAGCATATACAGATATGGCCTCGGAACACAAGAGACTGAAAGGTCGAACATGAGTCATATAGTAGATATGATCAACATGAAAGATATTCACCATTGATAACTAATCCACCTCACGTGATGATCGGACGTGGTTTAGTTGATGTGGATCATGTTACACTTAGACAACTTGAGGGATGTTAATCTAAGTGGGAGTTCTTAAGTAATTTGATTAATTGAAATTCAATTATCATGAACATAGTCTAAATAATCTTTGCAATTGTATGTTGTAGATCAATGGCCCGCGCTGTAGTTCCACTGAATTTTAATGCGTTCGTAGAGAAAGCTAAGTTGAAAGATGATGGAAGCAACTATGCGGACTGGGTCCGTAATCTGAGGATCATCCTCATTGCTGCACAGAAGGCTTATGTCCTTGATGCACCACTAGGTGTCGCGTCCCCTCCCTCGTCTGTTGACGTTATGAACGCCTGGCAGACACGTGTTGATGACTACTCGATAGTTCAGTGTGCCATGCTTTACGGCTTAGAACCGGGGCTCCAAAGACGTTTTGAGCATCACGGAGCATATGAGATGTTCCAAGAGCTGAAACTTGTATTTCAAGCTCATGCCCGGGTTGAGAGATATGATGTCTCTGACAAGTTCTTTAGCTGTAAGATGGAGGAGAATAGTTCTGGTAGTGAGCATAAACTCAAGATGTCTAGGTTGCATAACCGCTTGACTCAGTTGGGAGTTAATCTTCCAGATGATTCGGTTATTGACAGAATTCTCCAATCACTGCCACCAAGCTATAAGGGCTTTGTGATGAACTATAATATGCAAGGAATGGAAAAGTCTATTTCCGAGCTCTTCGCTATGCTCAAAGCTGCGGAGGTAGAAGTCAAGAAGGAGCATCAAGTGTTGATGGTAAAGAAGAGCACTAGTTTCAAGAAGGGCAAGGGAAAGAAGGGGAACTTCAAGAAGAACGGCAAATCAGTTGCTGCTCCCACGAAGAAACCCAAGTCTGGACCCAAACCCGAGACTGAGTGTTTCTACTTCAAGGGGACTGGTCACTGGAAGCGGAACTGCCCCAAGTACTTGGCAGATAAGAAGGATGGCAACGTCAACAAAGGTATATTTGATATACATGTTATTGATGTGTACCTCACCAATGCTCGTAGTAGCACCTGGGTATTTGATACTGGTTCGGTTGCTCATATTTGTAACTCGAAACAGGAGCTACGGAATAAACGAAGATTGGCTAAGGACGAGGTGACGATGCGCGCCGGGAACGGTTCAAGAGTTGAAGTTATCGCCGTCGGCACGCTACCTCTACATCTACCTTCGGGATTAGTTATGAACCTAAATAATTGTTATTTGGTGCCTGCGTTGAGCATGAACATTATATCTGGATCGTGTTTATTGCGAGACAGTTATTCATTTAAATCAGAGAATAAAGGTTGTTCTATTTTGATGAATAATATCTTTTATGGTCATGCACCACTTGTGAATGGTTTATTCTTGTTGAATCTCGATCGTGGTGATACTCACATCCATAATATTGATGCCAAAACAAAATTGATAATGATAGTACCACATATTTGTGGCACTGCCGCTTAGGTCATATCGGTGTTAAACGCATGAAAAAACTCCATGCTGATGGACTTTTGGAATCACTTGACTATGAATCATTTGAGACGTGCGAACCGTGCCTTCTAGGCAAGATGACTAAAACTCCGTTCTCCGGAACAATGGAGTGAGCAACAGACTTGTTGGAAATAATACATACCGATGTATGCTGTCCAATGAGTATTGAGGCGCGCGGTGGATATCGTTATGTTCTCACGTTCACAGATGATTTTAGTAGATATGGTTATGTCTACTTAATGAAACATAACTCTGAAATGTTTGAAAAGTTCAAAGAATTTCAGAGTGAAGTAGAGAACCATCGTAACAAGAAAATAAAGTTCTTACGATCTGATCGTGGAGGAGAATATTTGAGTTACGAGTTTGGCACTCACTTAAGACAATGTGGAATTGTTTCACAGTTGACGCCACCTGGAACACCACAGCGTAATGGTGTGTCCGAACATCGTAATCGTACACTATTGGATATGGTGCGTACACTATTGGATATGGTGCGTTCTATGATGTCTCTTACCGATTTGCCACTATCGTTTTGGGGTTATGCATTAGAGACAGCTGCATTCACTTTAAACAAGGGCACCGTCTAAATCCGTTGAGACGACACCGTATGAACTGTGGTTTGGAAAGAAACCTAAGCTGTCGTTTCTGAAAGTTTGGGGCTGCGATGCTTATGTCTAAAGGCTTTAGCCTGATAAGCTTGAACCCAAAGCGGATAAGTGCGTCTTCATAGGATACCCAAAAGAAACTGTTGGGTATACCTTCTACCACAGATCCGAAGGCAAAGTTTTTGTTGCCAAGAATGGATCCTTTCTAGAGAAGGAGTTTCTCTCGAAAGAAGTGAGTGGGAGGAAAGTAGAACTTGATGAGGTAATTGTACCTCCTCTGGATAGTAGTACGCCACAGAAAGAAATTTCTGTGACACCAACACAGACCAGAGAAGAAGATAATGATGATGATCATGAAACTTCGGAGCAAGTTGCTACTGAACCTCGAAGGTCAACCAGGACACGTTCCGCACCAGAGTGGTACGGAAATCCAGTCTTGGAGGTTATGTTGTTAGACAACGGTGAACCTTCGAATTATGAAGAAGCTATGGCGAGCCCGGATTCCGAGAAATGGCTTGAGGCCATGAAATCCGAGATAGGATCCATGTATGAGAACAAAGTGTGGACTTTGGTAGACTTGCCCGATGAACGGCGAGCTATTGAAAATAAATGGATCTTTAAGAAGAAGACGGACGTTGATGGTAATATCACCGTCTATAAAGCTCGACTTGTTGCTAAAGGTTATCGACAAGTTCAAGGAGTTGACTACGATGAGACTTTCTCACCCGTAGCAATGCTAAAGTCTGTCAGAATTATGTTAGCAATTGCCGCCTTTTATGATTATGAAATCTGGCAAATGGACGTCAAAACGGCATTCCTTAATGGATTTCTTAAGGAAGAATTGTATATGATGCAACCGGAAGGTTTTGTCGATCCTAAAGGCGCTAACAAAGTATGCAAGCTCCAGCGATCCATCTATGGACTGGTGCAAGCATCTCGAAGCTGGAATACTCGCTTTGATGAAGTGATCAAAGCGTTTGGGTTTATACAAACTTATGGAGAAGCTTGTATTTACAAGAAAGTGAGTGGGAGCTCTGTGGCATTTCTCATACTATATGTAGATGACATATTGTTGATGGGAAATGACATAGAATTTCTGGAAAGCATAAAGGGTTATTTGAACAAAAGTTTTTCAATGAAGGATCTCGGAGAAGCTGCTTACATATTAGGCATCAAGATCTAAAGGGATAGATCAAGACGCCTCATTGGACTTTCACAAAGCACATACCTTGACAAGATTTTGAAGAAGTTCAAAATGGATCAGTCAAAGAAAGGGTTCTTGCCTGTATTGCAAGGTATGAGATTGAGTAAGACTCAATGCCCGACCACGGCAGAAGATAAAGAGAAGATGAGTGTCATCCCCTATGCTTCAGCCATAGGCTCTATTTTGTATGCCATGCTGTGTACTAGACCTGATGTATGCCTCGCTATTAGCTTGGTGGGAAGGTACCAAAGTGATCCAGGAGTAGATCACTGGACAGCGGTCAAGAATATCCTGAAGTACCTGAAAAGGACTAAGGAAGAATTTCTCGGGAATAGAGGTGATAAAGAGTTCGTCGTAAAGGGTTACGTTGATGCAAGCTTTAAACACCGATCCGGAAGAATACGAGTCTCAGACCGGATACGTAAAGTGGGACAATCGTTTTTTGGAGTAGCTCCAAGCAGAGTGTGGTAGCAGCATCTACATATGACATAGAGATTTGCCAAGAACACACGGATCTGAATATTGCAGACCCGTTGACTAAAACCTCTCTCACAAGCAAAACATGATCAGCCCTAGAACTGATTGGATGTTAGTTACATGGAGATGTAAACTAGATTATTGACTCTAGTGCAAGTGGGAGACTGTTGGAAATATGCCCTAGAGGCAATTAATAAAGTGTTTATTATCATATTTCTCTGTTCATGATAATGGTTTATTATTCATGCTAGTATTGTATTGACCGGAAACTTAATACATGTGTGGATAATAGACAAATACTGAGTCCCTAGTAAGCCTCTACTAGACTAGCTCGTTGATCAAAAGATGGTCAAGATTTCCTGACCATGGACATGAGTTGTCATTTGATAACGGGATCACATCATTAGGAGAATGATGTGATGGACTTGATCCAACCGTTAGCATAGCAAATGATCGTTCAGTTTATTGCTATTGCTTTCACTATGTCAAATACACGTTCCTCTGACCATGAGATCATGCAACTCCCGGATACCGTAGGAATACTTTGGGTGTATCAAACGTCACAATGTAACTGGGTGATTATAAAGGTGCACTATAGGTATCTCCGAAAGTGTTTGTTGAGTTGGCATGGATCGAGATTGGGATTTGTCACTCCGACTATCGGAGAGGTATCTCTGGGCCCTCTTGGTAATACAGCATCACAGAAGCCTTGCAAGCACCGTGACTAAAGAGTTAGTTGCAAGATGATGTATTACGGAACGAGTAAAGAGACTTGCCGGTAACGAGATTGAACTAGGTATTGGATACCGACGATCGAATCTCGGGCAAGTAACATACCGCCGGACAAAGGGAACAACGTATGTTGTCATATGAGGTTCACCGATAAAGATCTTCGTGGAATATGTAGGAACCAATATGAGCATCCAGGTTCCGCTGTTGGTTATTGACCAGAGAGTCGTCTCGGTCATGTCTACATCATTCCCGAACCCGTAGGGTCCGCACACTTAAGGTTCGATGACGATATAGTATTATATGAGTTATGTGATTGGTGACCGAATATTGTTCGGAGTCCCGGATGAGATCACGTACATGACGAGGAGTCTCGAAATGGTCGAGAGGTAAAGATTCATATATTGGAAGGCTATATTCGGACGTCGGAAAGGTTCTGAGTGATTCGGGTATTTTTCGGAATACCGGGGAGTTACGGGAATTCACCGGGAGAAGTAATGGGCCTTATTGGGCCATACGGGCAAAGGAGAGGCAGGCCACGTGAGGAGGCACGCGCCCCCCCCTTTGCCCAAACCGAATTGGACTAGGGGAGGGGGCGCAGCCCCCTCTTTCCTTTCCCTCTCCCTTCCCCCTTTCCTACTCCGTATGGGAGGTGGAATCCTACTAGGACTAAGGAGTCCTAGTAGGACTCCCCACTCTTGGCGCAGCCCCTAGGGCCAGCCTCCTCCCCTCTCCCTCCTTTATATACGGAGGAGGGGCACCCCTTGGAGATAGACAATTGTCCCATAGCCGTGTGCGGTGCCCCGATCTCCGTTTTCCACCTCGGTCATATATTCGGAGAGCTTAGGCGAATCCCTGCCGGAATCACTTCACCGTCACCGTCGCCACGCCGTCATGCTGACCGAACTCATCTACTACCTCGACGTCTTGCTGGATCAAGAAGGCGAGGAACGTCACCGAGCTGCACGTGTGTAGAACTCGGAGGTGCCGTACGTTCGGTACTCGATCGGTGGAGCTCGAAGGATTGTTCGACTACATCAACCGCGTTGTGAGACGCTTCCGCTAACGGTCTACGAGGGTACGTAGACACACTCTCCCCTCTCGTAGCGATGCATCTCTATGGATAGATCTTGCGTGAGCGTATGAATTTTTTTGAAATTCATGCTCCGTTCCCCAACATCATGCCCTCGTCTTCTTCTTCGTTTGTTTAGTGGCTTGGCAGGTACTAGCTTACGTGGTCTGGTTGCCACCATCCGTGCCGGTCTTGGCACCGGTGTCGGTGCCATCAGTGCCGGTGTCAGTGTCGGCGTCAGTGCTACCACCCTCTGTTATGAGAAGGGGGCCCTGCAACCCTTTTGTTTCCTGACTAGCCAGATAGTCGAGGTAATCATGTCCATTCTCTAAGCGGGCGTGATCAGAACCCCCGGCTTCATCGTTGTGCGCCATGTTTCCTACGGTTCAATCTGCTCATTTAATTATAGAACTAATAAAATGAATAATGACATAAAAAATGGCCTATGTTTTGCCGGAATATTGATTCATTCCCGTTCCGGCAAATCTTGAGCACTCGATATGTCCTACTTTTTAGCACAAGTCATGCCGAAATTTACCGAAAATTTCAACATGACCTTTGCTAAAAAGTGGACATATGGAGCGCCTGAACTTTGCCGGAATGGAAACGAATCAACGTTCCGGCAAAACATAGGCCACTCGGAATCAGTACACATATCCAACATACATCCAAATATCCAACATACATCCAAATATCCACATCATCACATGAGTACATGATCTTGTGCATGATCATCAAAATACACATGACATCGCCAGAACATGACCTTATGGATGCAATCTCACCTCTCTCTCGTCAATCAACACTGAACTACATAAGCTTACCTCTTTATAGACGTCGCCGGTGGAGGAAGAACAACGGTGGATCCTCGGCGCTGCCTCTCAACTGAGATGAAACCATTTTTTATTATCAAAGTTTAGCATCAAAACTAGTAGTGGTTCAAGTGCTTAACATCAAATGGGAATGCTACATTTCTAACATAAACCACTTTTCTTTTATTTGATGTTTATTTTGCAGGTTGAAGAAAAGAAGGAAAAGAAGATCAAGATCAATTAGTAAAACTTCTGAAACTATAATTCTAGCTGTAGATGAAACTACAAATTTGTTCCTACAGCAGTCAATTACACAAGCAATAATTACTAAAGAGAATAAAATCTGAACAATGTTGCATCTTTTTCCCCAATATTTAAAAAGCTCTAATGGTCAAATTGCTAAGATTTCATCCAAAATTAACTCTAGGGTCAAAAGAAAACAATCTAGCACTAGATGAAATAGATGAACTAGATGAAAATGATTGTTGCAAGTATATAAATTATTTTTACCTATTGTCTTCAATATATATTTGAAAATATAACTTAGAGTTTGAAAACTACTGCTGCTGCTATATATTATAAACTGCCAATGGTTGCATACAAATTTGATCAAACTACACCATTTAACATCACCATATCATCAAAATAATTGCATCTATGGACAATTTGTATCTACACTACCAAGTTCACAGAAAATGCATCAAAATTTATATGCTAGCAAAACTAGGGTTTGCAGGGGAGGGGATGGAGGAGTGAAGGAGAGGGAGGAATCACCTGGGAAAGACGGCGTCTGGGCAGGCTCGGGGGAGACGGCGGAGCGACGATGATGAGGATGCAGGGGCGGCAACGTCGACGTTGAGGAGGAGGCAGCCGTGGCGACGTCGAGGAGGCAGGGGCGGCGACGAGGCAGAGGCGCTCGGGCAGGCTCGTTGACGTGGGCTCCGGCGATGGCGAGGAGGAACGGGGGCGTGGGGTGTTGACACTGGCTCCGGTGATGGTGAGGCAGGGGCATCGGGGCTCGGGCGGCGCGGAGGAGAAATGGGAATGGGGAATTGGGGGAGAAAGGAGAGAGGCCCGCGCGGGGGTTAAGTCAAAAATAGCAGTAGCGCGGGGTTGGACCCCGTGCTATAGCTAACTTAGCTATAGCGTGGGTCTGTGAACCCCGCGCTACAGCTAAGTTAGCTATAGCGTGGGGTTGGACCCCGCGCTATTGATAAGTGTTCCTTTTTGTTTTTTTAATTCTAAAATTCTCATACCTGTAGCGTGGTTCAGTATAACCCGCGCTACAACTAAGTTTTTTTTCCTTTTCCTTTTCTTTTTTCTTTTCTTTTTATTATTTTTCCTTTTTCCTTTCCTTTTCTTTTTCTTTTCTATTCCTTTCCTTTTTCTTTTCATTTTCTTTCCTTTTTGTTTTTGTTTTTTCTTTTTCTCTTTCGAAAGACGACCAAGCCAGCCTCGCAGTCGATGGGAACGTCTCCATCCACACTGAGCGAATATCGCCGGAACCATGGTGGGAAGGGGATACAATGTATATAACTCAGGCGATATATTAGTGCATAATATATATATATATATAACATCATTTGTCCAATAAAGGCTAAGTGCGTATACAAAATAGATACATATATATAAATGATGGTTTCTCAGCGTCGACGATGTTTCAGAGTGATCTTCTTTCCTTTCTTGTTTGCTATCGAATAATTGAGCCCCTCGTTGTGACTTTTCCTTTTTTGTGGAGTACGATCTTTATTAGGTAATGTAGTCTTGCTTCTTATTTTGACGTATGCTTCATCATCATCGTCAACTTCCCTCATCGGGTCGTCGTACTGGTCGTAGTCTTCCTCGTTGGCGACTCCATCCATTCCAACAATGCTCCTTTTGCCTCTCCTCACGACAACATGACTGGGATTGCTCGAGTCGGTTATGAAGAAGCATTGTGTCATGTGCTTAGCGTGTACCCATGGCTCATTTTTGGCGGTGACGTTCATGGTAGCACTCTTAGCATCGGGTATAGACATGGTAGTGAAATACCGGTTTTCTCTTTGGATGGCCTTAGGCCATCTGACATGGAACATCGTCACATTGTGCAGTCCAGAGTAGTCAAGCTCCTACATCTCTTCAACCCTTTTGTAGTATCTTTCAGTTGCGTCATCGTCGCCGGTCATGCATTCCATCGTCAGCCTTGAGTTCTGGTAATCACTGTTTATATCTTTGGCCTCCGTGTAGAACATGTATCCGTTGCTATCATATGCCTGATAGGTCACAAGGTTGACTGCAGGGCCATGTGCTAAGGCGTATATGAGCATTCCGTCCGTACAACCCACTTTCGGGGGATAAGCAAGAACTCGCTCTTTGAACCAACGCAAAAAGTGGAGTTGCGCTCTCTAATAACTTCGGCGTCCGTCTTGCGCAGTTCCCGGTCACGGTAATTCTTTGGGATGGTTTCTTTGTGCAGTGTCACGAAATCTTCTAGCACATCTAGGTGCTATAACACTACTAAGTTAGCTCTGTCAAAGTCGATGCGTTGACCCGAGTGGCCCACATGCAATTCCATCCTGCCATTGGTGTGACCTTCTCCTCTGAGCCTCCCAAGGTGCTTGTTGACGGGCAAACCAACAACAGGGTTTCTGACGCGTAGATAATTCTCGCAGAAGGAGATGCACTCTTGGGTCAGATAGCCCTAGACGATGCTTCCATCCGGATGGGACATGTTATGAACGAATCCTTTGATGACCCCATTCATCCTCTCAAACGGCATCATGCTGTGCAGGATTGTCGGCCCGAGGTCGATGATGTCGTCCACAATGTGGACACACAGATGCACCATGATGTCAAAGAATGCGGGCAGGAAGTACATCTCAAGCTAATTTAGTAGGACAACGTTCTCTTTTTGTAGCCTTCGGAGCTGCTTCACACTTATCGACTTTCGAGAGATAACGTCGAAAAAGTTGCAGAGACCAGTAAGCGTGCCACGGACGTGCTTGTCCATTATCCCTCTAAGGGCAACCGGGAGTATCTGCATCATCATCACATGACAGTCATGAGACTTCATCCCACTGAACCTTTTCTTCTTAGTGTCTAGAAATCTGCTTATCTTCCCACAGTAACCGGAACTAACTTTGATTCCGGTAAGGCACTTGAAGAATTGATCGATCTCCTTCGGACTTAAGGTGAAGCAAGAAGAGGGCAATGATTCTCTTCCTTCTTGCTAACTTTTCTGCCCCTGTCCCCCGCCTTCGTCTCCGTCTCCATCTCCTCCGATGACTTTTTATGGGGCATGTGGAGATCTTCATGATATTCAAATCTTCCAAGTCTCTTCTTGCCTTCGGCCCATCCTTGGTCTTCTCCGGCATGTTCATCAGTGTGCCAAGCAAGCTCTCGAGGACATTTTTTGTGATATGCTTTGATCAAGGCAATGAGGCATGTCGAGTTTGGGCCAGTACTCCAAGTCCCAGAAAACAGACCTCATTTTCCATACCTTCAGCAGCGGCTCTGATGCCTTTTTCATCTTTCCCGGCGTGGGGCACTCTTCCCAGTTTTTCAACAACTCATCGATTTCGGTGCCACCCCTCTTATGTGGAGGTCCTCGATGCTCAACCTCACCATTGAATAGATCTCCATGGTTTCTTGATGGGTCATCCTTTGTAGGATCGAGAAGATAGGTCTAGGGTGAATAGACTCTTAACGAACCAAAGGTGCAGTTTTTAGTTCTCTTGAAATTTAGGCAGATTTTGGCACAAGTTAAGATATCACCACGACTTCCTACACATGCAAATCTAGAGATAGAGCAGCGTAAATAGTAAAGCATGCAAGTGTGCGGAAAGTAATGGGGTAGAGATAAGAAGATCAAACGCAATGAAGACATGGTGTTTTTGGCGTGGTTCCGATAGGTGGTGCTATCATACGTCCATGTTGATGGAGACTTCAACCGATGGAGGGTAATGGCTGCACGAGTCCACGGAGGGCTCCACCCACGATGGGTCCACGAAGAAGCAACCTTGTCTATTCCACCATGGCTTCCGTCCACAAAGGACTAGCCTCACTCGGGTAGATCTTCATGAAGTAGGAGATCTCCTTGCCCTTACAAACTCCTTGGTTCAACTCCACGTGATCTTGGAGGCTCCCAAGTGACACCTAACCAATCTAGGAGACACCACTCTCTAGAAGGTAATAGACGGTGTGTTGATGATGAACTCCTTGCTCTTGTGCTTCAAATAATAGTCTTCCCAACACTCAATCACTCTCTCATAGATATGGCTATGGTGGAGGAAGGATTTGAGTGGAAAGCAACTTGGGGTAGGCTAGAAATCAAGATTCAAATGGTAGGATTGGAATATCTTGATCTCAACACATGAGTAGGTGGTTCTCTCTCAGAAAATGTATGGTGGAAGTGTAGGCACGTTCTGATGGCTCTCTTACTAAGTAAGAGGGGGTGGAGGGATATATATAGCCTCCACACAAAAAATCCAACTGTTACACACTTTTGACCAAACTCGGTGGCACCGATTGAAATTCTCGGTGAGACCGACCTGTGCAAAAGATATGAACTTTGGACGTTTTGGTGGGACCAAAAGAAAACATCTCGGAGCGACCGATGTGCAATGGTAGGGCAAACCTCGTTTCGGTGGCACCGATTGCATCATCTTGGGGGGACCGAAGTGAAGCAATAAGGCAACAGAAAGTTGGCAAGCCATCTCGGTGGCACCGATTGCAAAAACTCGGAGGGACCGAAATAATTGCAACTGATGACAGAGAGTTGGCAAGGCCATCTCGGTGGGACCGAGATCCATATTGGTGGATCCGATTTGGTAGGGTTTGGATGTGGCAGTTGAAATGATCATCTCGGTGGGACTGAAAAGATAGAATCGGTGGGACTGAAATGATGATTTAGGGTTTTGGACAGATGTGTTTTGGGAAAGTGAATGAGGGTTTTTGGTGCAATACCACTAAGCACTTTGAGCAACAACCTCATCGACAATACCTCATCCCCTTTTAATAGTATTGGCTTTCCTATGGACTCAATGTGATCTTGGATCACTAAACCAAAAATGAAGAGTCTTGAGCTTTTGCCAATGCATGTCCTTAGCATTTTGAGGGGGTCCACATCCTCTTGTCCTTGCCATGCCATTGTGGAACTTGTCTGAAATACACTAGATAAAAGCATTAGTCCAACAACTTGTATATTGACATTAATTATGAAAACCACCAAGGGAGCCAATGTGCTTTCATCCTTCTCGAGCCATCTTCGATGCCCCATGTACACGATTTTTGCAAACCCGCCATCTTTCGGTAGCTGCTGAGACGTTGTATCATCCATGCACCTCGTGCATCGGCAATATCCATGGCACACCTAGCCTGAGACATATCCGTAACCGAGATAGTCGTGCACCATCGTCATCAGCATGGCTCTCATATCGAAATACTGTCCTGCGCTGGCGTCCCATGTCTTGACCGGTGACGTCCATAATGTGTGTAGCTCCTCTTTCAGTAGCCCGAGATACAGATTAATATCATTTCCCGGTTGTTTTGGCACTTGAATTAGCATGCTCATGTGTATGTACTTTGTCTTCATGCACTTCCATGGGGGGAGGTTGTACATCCATACAAACACGGGCCATGTGCTATGGTTGGTGTTCTGGTTGCCAAACGGATTCATGCCATCGGTACTCATGCCAAGCACGATGTTCCTTGGATCATCTGTGAAATATCGATATTTGGCGTTGAATGCTCTCCACTGGCTAGCATCTGCGAGGTGTCTCAGCTTCGGATCATCTCCATCATCGGGCTTCACCCTCTCCGCGTGCCAGCGCATGAGCTTTGCTTCCTTATGATCTACGAAATACCGCTGCAGACGGGGAGTGATCGGAAAGTACCATACAACTTTTTGAGGAGCTTTCTTTCTGGCCTTCTTGTATCAAGAAGCATTGCACACTGGACAGCTGGTATTTTACACGTGCTCCTTCCGATAAATGATGCAATCGTTGATGCATGCGTGGTATCTAATGTGCGGCAGATCAAGAGGGCACATGATTTTCTTGGCCTCCTCGACACTAGTAGGAGATAGGTTCCCCGCGGGAAGAACTTTATGTAGATACTTCAAATGCTCATCGAGGCTTGTGTCAGTCCATTTGTTTTTGGCCTTCGTCTTTAGAACTTTGAGCGTGAAACTCAAGTGGGTCACCTCGGGATCGCAACCATCATACAATGGAGTCTTCGAGTCTACCACTAGTTGCGCCAGCTTGGCCTCCTCTCTAGAAGTAGGTCTGTCGCTAGTCGTATTCTTGCGAAGCAGGTCTCGAACATGAGGGTCCTACATGACTGAACTTAGTACCGATGAAGACTGCAGCGTGTTCGCCTCTTCTCCGCCATGTCCGGCCTCTTCTCCGCCGCCATGTCCGGCGCCCTCTTCTTTGGGTCCATCGGTCATCTCTTCGTCTGGCCCCATGTCGTTATTGCCTTCCCCGTCGACATCCTCATCATCATCTTCACTTATCCACCGAGTATAGCCATCCATGAAACCATTCATGAGCAGGTGCGCCTTCAAACGGCCACCCTGAAAGGGGTCTAACCAGGCTCCTTCTTTGCATCTTCGACACGGACATAAAACCACTTTCCGGTTATTTGCATACATGTCGTACACCGCGGATCGCAAGTATCTATCAACCATCCTTCCACTGACCTTCATGATTGCCTGCGCGGTATAATAAGCAAAAGGATTATAACCATGCATGCATGCATGTATCAAAGTCATACAAAAATTCGGCATAACCTTCCCTAAAAATAAGACATATCGAATTGGAAATAAATCGACATTTCTGCAAAACATAAGCAACTCATGTCACGCACAATTCGGCAAATACACATAGGCAACTCATGCCACACGCTCAATTTCCATCATATCGCCCGATTCGATCATATCACGCACACACACATATTTCCATTCTTGTAAAACACTACTTTTTACTCACCTATCTCAAGAGAGATCGAGCACAGTGATGAGGCCGGTGTCGCTAGCTAGGGATCAAAAGTGGACAAAGATGTCTTACTTCATTAATGATGGGAGGTAGATAGGTTACACTTCATTAAATGAGTAGATCTACTTGGGGACGACATGGCTCTAACTAGTGGAGGGGGAGAGAGAGCTAGCTAGTGAGACAAAGCTAGGAGTGGAGGGGGAAAGAGATATATGGAAGAAGGGAGAGAAAAGTAAGGAAGAGAGGAGGGGGCATTAATGGAGATGGTGGAGGGGGGATTAAAGGAGAGAGAAGAGAGGTAGGAGTGATAACCCACAAGTATAGGGGATCGCAACAGTTTTCGAGGGTAGAGTATTCAACCCAAATTTATTGATTTGACACAAGGGGAGCCAAAGAATATTTGCAAGTATTAGCAGTTGTGTTGTCAATTCAACCACACCTGGAGACTAAATATCTACAGCAGAGTGATCAGTAGCACAGTAGTATGATAGTTTGATAGCAGTAGCAATGATAGTACACTACAGAAATCACCTAATTTGCCGTCAGCCAGTTCTTTGCCATCTGCTAGCAGACGGCACAGAAGGTCTTTGCCGTCTGCTTCCGAAAAGCAGACGGCAAAGAACGGACTCATGGCAAAGGTATAGTTTGCCATCAGTGCATTCTTTGCCGTATGCCAGCAGACGGCAAAGGGCCAAAAGGCAGACGGCAAAGAGACCAGCTGGGCCCCACTGGACCGTGGAGCTGGCTAGGTCAAATGGACGGGCTGGATGCCGTCTGCTAGCTCTTTGCCATCTGCCTTTTGGCCCTTTGCCGTCTGCCGGTAGACGGCAAAGAAGATGCCTACCTAACGGCCGTGCCCCCCCTCTCCCCCCCCCGCTCTCTCTCTCCCCCCCCCCACCTCACCCACCCACCACACCCCACTAGCACACCCACCGCCCCAGCCCCGCCTTTCCCGACGCCGCCTAGCACCGCCGCCAGCCAGACCCGCCGCCGGCCCCTGCGCCCGCCCCTCCCCCGACCACCTCGCAACAGGAGCCCGGGCCGGATCCAGGCCGCGGCGAGCCCCGCAATGGCTCCAGGACGCGACGCCCCACCGCCGGAGCGAGGCCGCGGCGCTGCCCCCCTCCCCGCGGCCCTCCTCCACCACCGCAGCGTCCTCCCCATGCCATCCCCGACCCGCCCCGCGCCGTCCTTCCTCCCTGCGCCGGCCCTCCTCCACCGGCCTTCCGCTACCACCGCGGCGTCCTCCTCGATCCAAGGTGATCCCTCCTCCTCGATCCAAGATTTTTTGCATGAATTTAATTTTGTTAGTGAGTAATGAAAATAGGTCAAAAAATCTAGACATATACTATTTTGTTAGTGAGGAAGACATACTATTAGCACCAGATCATGTAATAACTGAAGCAACTTTAGTCTTCTTGTCCACGTCTGTTAGAAGCAACAT
Organism: Elymus sibiricus; assembly: GCA_039707655.1. Lineage (NCBI taxonomy): Eukaryota > Viridiplantae > Streptophyta > Magnoliopsida > Poales > Poaceae > Elymus > Elymus sibiricus. The sequence continues at coordinate 472,725,724 of CM077666.1, forward strand.
CAAATTTGAAACACACAAAGAAGTTGAAGCTTAAGTAGCATCATGTTTATCTGGAAATAGGACACTTGTCCATGCCTTTTGACAACTCACATGCCTTGCCCTCATATTCAAGGAGAGTGAGATTAAATGGTGAAACAGAAAACCATATGCACGACTCGACGATTGATTTGCCTTTTTTTGGATGATAACAAAAGTGTACAAGATGTACATATACATGCTTTAAAAATGAGATGAACGATATGCATAACAATTTGATGTGTAGAAATAAAAGAACTTTTGAGAATTTTCAAGCTAGAACATTTGCCAGCGTGTCTTCATTGGCTTTTGCCAGGCGACCGGTGTCATATCTACATACTGCTAAAACATCCGATGCAAGAACATCAAACTATAGTAGGGGAAATTTAGTAATAGGTATCTAAAAATAAGTGGCATGAACATTTAAAGTTTGTTTTCTCGATGCAGTGAAATCTTCCGAAGGCATACGTATAGCAACTTCTGGCTTGTATATATAAATAAAACTCTATTTGTAGGTTTCTAGTTAAATGGCAGTGCATTGCAACGGGCAACAATGTTGATAAATAAATTAAATAGATGATACAACTAAAACCTTCAGAACATAGATGTATGGTTTTGATAATCATGTTTAAGCAATTTCACCGACCAGATTGTGAGTAACTATTTGACGTCATAATTTTGTCGATCAATCAGAGCGACGATCTTCTCTTCACCTCCAGGAGCACCGTCGGTCCCGTTGCCGTTGCCGTCGTCGTTCGACTATCGCCTCTACGGTCTAGGGGTGAGCTCGACTGTCATCTCCTCCCCCTCCCCTATTTGCTCTGTTCCAGTCATCGTGCCGATGCCACTAGATTTTACTTTCATGTCAAGTCTCGTAACCTAGGCGTCTCCCATTCAAAAGGGCGGCATCTATAAATATGCATGTCTTTGCATATTTATAACCGCCATCCTTTCGAATTGTCCACGTTATCCATGGACAGCCCGAGTATGTGTAGATTGGGTTCGTTTTCCCATGCTCTGCTCCAGATCCGATGCAGAATTTCGTCAATGCCTCCCTGTTATTCTCCAGGTACACATCCTCTCTATTTAATGCCGAGACGTGTATCAGGAGAACAACGGGGAGGTGCTGCCGAAATTTTGCATCGGATCCGGAGCAGAGCATGGGAAAATGAACCCAATCTACACATACTCGGGTGGGATTAGGACCTATCTTTACCTATTAGCGTGTAGGTTGCATGGACATAATAAAATTGACAAACTTGATTAACTGATGAATATATATGCTGAATTATATATATATATATATATATATATATATATATATTTCTTGTGTGTTTAGTAGCTAGGCAAGATGAGTGATCGTGCGTGGATGTACACCGGTCACACTAGTCAGGAAGACATGAGCAATGAATGGTTAACAAAAACCAAGGGGTTTGTGAAAGCCGCATTTGCAAATGGCCAGAGAAAAACCTGGTGCCCCTGTGTTAGGTGCGACAACTTTTCTCAGAGGAAAGAGAATGAAATGGGTAAACACCTGCAGAAGTGGGGGTTTACGCCCGATTATACGGTGTGGACATTTCATGGAGAGTCTGCCCAACGTACCAGAGCTGAGGTGGTTCGTCGTCGCACCGACGAGCATGGTACCGGGATCGAAGACATGGTGCAAGACTTTGATGAAGCTCGGTATTCGGAAGATGAGATGGAGGAATCTGCAAAGGCCTTCAATGAAATGTTGGAGTCTTCAAGACGTCCTCTCCACGAGCACACTGAGCTTTGTCAGCTGGATGCCATCGCACAAGTAATGGCTCTGAAGGCTCAATTCAACTTGGGCAGAGAATGCTACGACGCGATGATGACACTATTTGGACGCTTTCTACCCAAAGGCCATGTAATGTCTGCAAACCTGTACCAGTCGGACAAAATCCTCCGTGCACTTAAGATGCCCTATGAGAAGATAGATGCCTGTGAGAAAGGATGTGCCTTATTTAGGCTTGAGTATGCAGACTTGTACTATTGTCCCATTTGCAACTCTTCTAGGTATGTTGTGGTAGACAACGGTATGGGTGAGAAGAGGCAGACCAAAATCCTCGTTAATGTTCTTCGGTATTTGCCAATCGTACCAAGACTTCAACATCTTTTCATGGTCGAAGAGACGGCCAGACAGATGACATGGCACAAAATGGGCAAAAGGACCGAACTAGATGCAGATGGGAATCAGATGATGGTACACACATCGGATGGTTCTGCGTGGAAGCACTTCGATGCATTACATGAGCAAAAAGCGGCAGATCCAAGGCATCCTCGAGTCTGCATTGGCACGGATGGGTTCAATCCGTTTGGTATGACGGAAACCCAATACAGTTGTTGGCCTGTATTTGTCATTCCACTCAATCTCCCCCCCCCCCCGGACAGATTATGCAAAGAAAGAACATTTTCTTGACGTTGATAATTCCAGGGCCCAACTATCCGGGGAAGAATATGAATGTGTACATGCAGCCGCTTAAGGATGATTTGCAAGAAGCTTGGGATAATGGGTTCAAGACATACGACGCCACTAGCAAACGAAACATCATAATGCGTGTCTGGTACATGTACTCGATGCATGACTTGCCAGCGTATGCGCTATTCGTTGGCTGGTGTACGCATGGAAGGTTCCCGTGCCCCACATGCAAGGCAGCTCTTCAGTTTCATTGGCTGCAGGCGGGTCGCAAGTATTCTTGCTTTGACTTGCATAGACAGTTCCTGGATCCTCGCCATAAGTTCAGAAAAGACAAGAAGAACTTCACCAAAGGTAGAGTTGTCAAAAACTCTTCACCACCTGCGTTGACTGGCCAACAGATCCTGGATCAGTTAAACGCTCTCGAGCCTGATCTAGAGCGTCCAGGGTCCGGTCCCATGAGACTCCGGTCCCAGAGGCATCGGCCCACGAGACTTCGGGCCAGGAGACTTTGGACCAGGCTACGTCCCAGGAGACGTCCGGATGGGGTACCTGGCCGAATCCGCCTGAGGGGCCGAGTGGCGGGGATGAGTGTACTGATAGTGAGGGCGAGGTGGTTGAGGGGCCCACCGTGTACCAGCGTGGTGGTACACGGCTCCCGCCCCTGCCGGCGACCCGCGAGCAGAGGCCGGTGATTAGGCCTGATGGGGAGAAGTAAGTGCATTTACTATTTTTGTACATTTTGCCTTCACGTTTCTTCAAATATCTAATGCGTTGGCCTTGTCATACTGCAGGGGTTGGGTACACGCTAGTGACGTCCGCAGGCCCAACACCATCCTTGGTGTGCTTTGCCGGCAAAATTTCTCGGGGTTTGTCACGTTTCCCGGTGAGGGTCAGCTTCCAGAGCAAGGATTGAGCTGGGAGCACTACTTGGCTGCCCCGGCCCCGCCGGAGGAGATGATCGACGGTGTCTTGTGCCACACGAGGGCCGAGATGGTGATCAGAAGCTTTTGGGTAATTTCTCCTTTACACAATTAAAAATTAACAATAGCTTGTTATTGTACTAATCAGTGTTGTCTCGTTTGATTGCAGACCTTCTACAGGTGTGAGGAGGGATACGAGGAGGACGCGGCAAAGGTTATCGATACTGAGTGCAAACGCCTACTACAAAACTTACGGCACGAGGCTCGGCCGCAGGCTGTTCGAGACTACTACGCCAAGCGTGGTATTAAGAAGGACAAGCCGTCGTGCCAGGCTAAGTGTCTGAAGAAGGATCAGTACATGAAGGTAATTACCTATTCTTAAGGCATTGTACTTAGTTTCCTTGATTTGATTCGTAGGCGTAGCGCTCAAATTTCTCTTTACTAACTTAGGTGCCCCCGAGATGGTGTGCGGATAAGATGGATTGTTGGGAGGCGTTGGTGGATGAGTGGTGCACAGGCCGCTGGCGAGCCGTCCACGACAATGCCAAGGACCGGCGTGCCCAAATGGTTGGTGTGCCACACCATCAAGGCAGCGCCAACTTATATCAGTTCGGGCGGAACTGGGTATGTGGTTTGCTTCATGATTCATGCAATTCATTCTTCATGCTAGCTTGAGCCCTTTACTAATACTTTGTTCCTCTCTTTTAGGTGCGACACAATAACACGGAGGTGCCTGAGGTGTACGATCTCTATGCCATGGCCCATACTGCCTCGTACAAGAAGGACAAGGCATTCTCTGAGTCTGACCTCGATCATCCAGAGAATTTCACCAACATCTCCTCCCACCACAAGCTCGTGAGGTACAACCAGGAGGGGAAGGCGAGGAAAGGGGAGGACTTTAACCCGAGCCAGAATCCTATTGATCCAGAGCTGGTGATGATATCTGGTGGCGGGAGGCCCCATGGCTCATTAGCCATTGGAGATGGACTGATACGTTGTCCTCTCACTCTCCCGGAGATCAAGGCGCGCCAAACGAGCTCCTGTCCTGAGATAAAGACTCGTCCACGGCCAGTCAATCTCGCGATCGAGGTTAGTTATACGGACTCAGATATCTTTCCTCCATTACATTGTGTGTGCGGCCATCGATGATTACAATGCTAACGAGGAGTGGTGTTGCAGGCTGCTCTTCAGAAAGAGAGAGCGACAACCCAGGCGCTTCTGGAGGAGAGGGACCGGGTGGCGGCGGAGAAGGAACTGCTGGCGGAGGAGAAGACGGCTAGGTTGTTGGAGGAGGAGAGGAATCGGAATGAGCTGGCTCACCGGGCCATGTACGAGGTCCTCGTGGTAAGTTTCTTCTGCATATTAGCCAAATAATGCACGTAATGTTCGTTTCATTACTAACTAATATGACTGACTCATCAAAACCAAATGTGCAGTCTATGTGCGAGAAGACCGGTCAGACCCCTCCACCGATGCCAGTCATTGCTCAGACGGGAATAGTGAGTTTCATTTGACTGGTCATTAGTTACTAGTCTTAACATTTGAGTGTCATCATGCTAACGAGACATTGCAAATGATCTTTGGTGCAGCATAACTCCCGAGCCGCATCGCACACCCCTTCTCCAGGGCAACCTTCTCTAGGTGATCGTGACTGCCAGAGCAATCCCGGTGCTTGACCTCCGTGATGACGACGACGGTAAGTTTTCTCTAATGTTTTGCTTAACAAATGCATACTTAGCTTCGTACATGCTAGTTAGCCCTAATATGCCACATATTTAGCTTATTTTCCCCAAAAAAGACATACTTAGCTAATTATCCTCCAAAATGACATAATTAGCTTATTTAGTTCATTTATGACATAATTAGCTTAGTTAGGTCAAAAATGGCATAATATTAACCTTGGTTAGCTCATAAATGTCATATACTTACCTTATTTTCCTCCAAAATGACATAATAAGCTAAGTTAGCTCAATAATGACCTATACTTACCTAAGTTAGCTAAAAAATGACATAATTACCTAAGTTAGCACAAAAATGACCTATACTTACCTTATTTTCCTCCAAATTGACATAATAAGCTTAGTTAGCTCAAAAATGGCATAATTACCTAGGTTAGCACAAAAATGACCTATACTTACCTTATTTTCCTCCAAATTGACATAATAAGCTTAGTTAGCTCAAAAATGGCATAATTACCTAAGTTAGCTCTAAAATGACACAAATAAGGAATAAGAAGAAGAACAACAAGGAAGAGGAGAAAAAGAAATAATAGAAGAAGAAAGAGAAGAAAAAGAAAGAATAAAAGAAGAAGAATGAGAAGGAAAAGGATAAAAAGATAGAAGAGAAGAAGAAAGATGAGAAAAGGAGAGAAGAAGAAGAAGAAAATATATTCTTATTCTTCCTTTTTCTCTTCTTTCTTTTTCTCCATCTTCTACTCCTTCTAATTCTTATTCTTTTTCTTTCTTTCTTCTTCTTCTTCTTCTTCTTCTTCTAGTCTTCTTCTTCTTCTTCTTCTTCTTCTTCTTCTAACTTTCTTACTCCCATTTTTGCAAGTTTGATTCACTTCATGGAAGCTGGCATTGATGGACTGCTAGTGTTTAGTTTTTTTTTTATTTGTATTGATGAACAATGTGAAACTATGTATGTATATATGGATGAACTCCGTGAAACTATGTATGTATTGGATCTTTTAATACCCTATGTGTTCTCTTGCATTGATGGACTGCTAGATGTTGGATACATGGCCTATGCATTGATGGACTGCTATATATATCATATTTGTGTTTTGAAAATGCAGGGAAATAACAGAACACAAACAAAAAGTGGCAATACATGCACTTTGTCGTCTGCCAGCGGACGGCAAAGCCCTTTGCCATCTGTAGGCGGACGGTAAAGGTGCCACGTGGCAGCAACCTGTGCAACCTGGGAGCATCAGGTCTGACCATTTGGTTATTCTGCCGTCTGCTGGCAGACGGCAAAGACCAGCCCTGGCAGACGGCAAACACTAAGCAGAAGTGACGGTTAGCCACGGGTCTGCTGATGTCATAGGGTTGACGGCAAAGTTTGCCGTCCACCGGCAGACGGCAAAGTCTGCCGTTAGCCACCTAATGGGGCTAACAGCTATTCTTTGCCGTCCATTATCTTTGCCGTCAGCCTGGCCCGGAAAGCAGACGACAAAGTTGTTTGCCGTCCGCTGTCGTTAGGCAGATGGCAAACAAGGTCATTACCGTGACTTTCAGTGCCGGAAGTGTTTGCCGTCCGTGGCAGACGGCAAAGCGGTTTGCCGTCGGTGGCCTTGTTCTTTGCCGTCTGCTATGGCAGACGGCAAATTAGCTGATTCCTGTAGTGGTAACAGTAGCAGTAACAGTAACGGCAATAGTAGCAGCAATTGTGACAGCAGTAGTAACAATAGTAACTTAGCAAGGATCAATATGTGAAAAACTCGTAGGCATTGGATCGGTGATATACGTTGGATAACATTCATCGTGTAACAGTTACAACCTAGGGCGACACAGAACTAGCTCTAGTTCATCAATAAAATGTAGGCATGTATTCCGTATATAGTCATACGTGCTTGCGATAAGAACTTGCATGACATCTTTTGTCCTACCCTCCCGTGGCAGCGGGGTCCATAAGGAAACTAAGGGATATTAAGGCCTCCTTTTAATAGAGAACCGGAACAAAGCATTAACACTTAGTGAATACACGAACTCCTCAAACTATGGCAATCACCGGAAAGAATCCCAATTATTGTCACCTTGGGGTATGTTGATCATAACACATAGCAGGTGCATATAACTTGCAAGATCGGATCAAGAACACAAATATATTAATGAAAACATAAAGGGTTCAGATCTGGAATCATGGCACTCGGGCCCTAGTGACAAGCATTAAGCATAGCAAAGTCATAGCAACATCAATCTCAGAACATAGTGGATACTAGGGATCAAGCCCTAACAAAACTAACTCGATTACATGATAAATCTCATCCAACTCATCACCGTCCAGCAAGCCTACGAAGGAATTACTCACTCCTGGCGGTGAGCATCATGAAATTGGTGATGAAGGATGGTTGATGATGATGATGCCGGAAGATCCCCCTCTCCGGAGCCCTGAACGGACTCCAGATCTAGCCTCCCGATGAAGAACAGGAGGTGGCGGCGGCTCCGTATCGTGAAACGCAATAAAAAACTTCCTCTCCTATTTTTTTCTTCAGGAAAGTGAATATATAGCATTGGAATTAGGTCAGAAGGAGCCACGTGGGCCCCACAAGGTACTAGGGCGCGCCTGGGGGGGGGGGGGTTATGGCGGGCCCTGGTGCCTCGTGGGCACTGGGTGGCCCCCCTTCTGTTGATTCTTGTGCCAATAATTTTTATATATTCAATAAAAATTCTCCAAAAAGTTTCATCCAAATCCAAGAACTTTGATTTTTTGCACAAAACCAACACCATGGCAATTCTGCTGAAAACAGAGTCAGTCCGAGTTAGTTCCATTCAAATCATGCAAATTAGGGGCCAAAACAAGAGCAAAAGTGTTTGGAAAAGTAGATACGACGGAGACATATCAACTCCCCCAAGCTTAACTCATTGCTTGTCCTCAAGCAATTCAGTTGACAAACTGAAAGTGATAAAGAAAAACTTTTACAAACTCTTTTGTTCTTGTATCCATATATATGCTTAAGTAGTGTCCAAATTTTTAGCAAAGATTATAACTAACCATGCAAATGATAACTCTTACAAATTATATTCACTCATATCAACGGCATAATCAACTAGCGAGCAATAATAAGATATCCCAAATGCCAACACTTTGTCAAAACAATCATGATATAATATGATAACATGGTATCTCGCTAGCCCTTTCTAAGACCGCAAAACATAAATGCAGAGCACCTCCAAAGTTCAAGCAGCGACTAAACATTGTTATGCATGGTAGCAGAGATCCAGTCATGATGCACACAACATTAACTATACACGATGCATGAGAATGAAAATAGTGCTCTCAGGTCTGGTGCTTATTTGAGAAGGTGATGACTCAACAATAAAAGTAAAATAACATAAAAGTAAATAGATAGGCCCTTCGCAGAGGGAAGCATGGATTTGCAGAGGTGCCAGAGCTCGAAGCTTAAATCAGAGGTAAATAAAATTTTGGGAGGTATGCCTTTCCTGTCAACGCCACGACCGAGAGTTTTCAATATCTTCCATGCTAAACACATTAGCGGCGGTTCCCAAGCGGTAAAGTAAAGTTTACTCCCCCTCCACCAACAATCACAAGCCATGGCTAGCCAAATCCTCGGGTGCCCTCCATACCAACAACTTTCTGGGGGAGTTTGTTTTATTATTTTGCAATTTTAATGATGGGACTAGGCATCCCGATTACCAGCCCCTCTCGTGCAAGGACGAGTGAATAAACACTCATCATGAGAATAACCCGCTTAGCATGGAAGATACTGACTGCCCCCTGTTGCTCCATGAGCGGTACGGGCACACAAAACAGATGTTCATTTGAATATTTAGAGGTGGCACATGCAAATTTACTTAAAACGGCAAAGTAATACCGCATATTGGTAGATATAGTGGACTCATCTGGAATAACTTTAGGTTTAAGGGTTTTGATGCACAAGCAGCATTCCCGCTTAGTACAGGCGAAGGCTAGCAAATAGATTGAGAAGCGACCAGCTAGAGAGCGAAAACGGTCATAATCATGCATTATGAATAATCAACATTGAATACTAGCATGAGTAGGATATAAACACCATGAACATAAATATCATGAAGGCTATGTTGGTTTTGAATCAACTACATGCGTGAACATGTGCGAAGTCAAGCCACTTGAAACATTCAGAGGAGGATACCATATCATGAAACTACATCACAATCATTTTAATGCATGTTGACACTCAAGATAAATTATTATCCACTCCTAGCTACTTAAGCATGGCATGAGCAACTATAATCTCTAATTTTCATCATAAACATATTTGATCATAACATGCTGAATCATGGATATTGAGTTTAAACATATTTACAAAAACAAAGAACAAGTTGAGTTCATACCCGCTTTTCCTTGCCACAGTCACTTCATCAAATCATCGTCATTATTGCCTTTCACTTGCACGATCGAATGATATGAAAATAAAAATAGTGCAAGGGTGCCGTGGACTAAGCTGGAATCTGCAAGCATTTAATTCAAAGGAGAAGGCAAGGTAAAATGGGCTCTTTGTTAGATTAACAATAATGCATATGGGAGCTACTCATCATTTTCATCGTGGTCTTCTCCTCACAATGAATCAACAAAAGAAAAAAAATTCAGAGAAACACACCAAAATATTTTTGGAGTTTTTAGTTTTCTGAAGAAAGCAAATTAAAGAAGAAAACGAAAAACGAGAAAAGAAAACTATCTACACGGGAGAACTCCCAACAAGCAAAAGAAGAAACTTGAAATCTTTTTGGGTTTTCTTTTACTACTACGAAACTACAACTAATTAAACTAGAAAGAAAAACCAAAAAGAAACGAGAAATATTTTTTTGGATTTTCTCAATGTTTTTTCAAACACACAAGAAGAAAGCGAGAAAATAAAACTAGCATGGATTATACAATGAAAAAGTATAAACACTGACAGCTGGAATGAAATGTGTGGACATGAATGTAATGTCGGTGAGAAATACGTACTTCCCCAAGCTTAGGCTTTTGCCTAGCTTGGTCTACGGCCATCCGTAGTAGCCATCCGGTCCCATGTGAAACTCCTGAGGTGGCGGCACCCGAGCGTCCCAATCCCTGGCCTCCTGCTCTGCCGCCGCCAAGGCATTCCGGTAAGCAATGATGTCCGGTGGCATCACGGTATATCCGTTCCTGGCATGAGAATCAAACAAAGTAAGTGCAGGCAACGGAATAATATCACGAGTATCCTCACTAAAAACCAAGTTATAACGAATATTGTGAGGAGGCTCAGGAGCATCAATAAAGTGGTGGTCCCTCATGGACTTGTGATCTAAGTAAACTCTGGGCAACGGGTAATCATGAGGGCGTATGTTAACATTAATACGTCTCGCCAAGCGAGTAGCATAAATACCACCATGAATTTTGCCCCTAGTTCTATTAGTGTGCAAGCGACGTGCAACGATAGCTCCAAGGATATAAGTGTAATCATTATGCAATGCACGGTGTAAAATGGCCCAGTCAGGTGTGGCTAGCGCACTACCTTGCTCCCTAGCAAGCAAGCATTTCCCTATGAATAAAGCAAAGTAATGAACAGAGGGAAACTGCAAGCTAGTGGCTCGGGCTTTCGACACGCCCCTTTCCTCTCCCACAGTCAAAGTGCGGAGGAAACCCTCAAACTCCTCCGGTCGAGGCTCTCTAATTACCCCATCAAAGGGAATCAAACATATCTCACAAAATTCAGCTAGAGGTATCTGATAATGTTCAGCTTATAAATCAAAGCGCACCTCAGGGTGTTCGAGCCTACTCAGAAAATGAAAGTTTTGCACAAATGAATTTGTAAGGATGTGGTGCTGGTCACACTCATCTGCGAGGAAGTCAGTCAGTCCGGCATTTGCAAGGAATTGCGTGAACTCTTGACAGAATCCGGCTTCGTTCATGAAGGCATTGTGCGGCCATTCGCACGGCCGGACCTCCATCCTACGTGGGATGTTGAGGTCATTGTCCGAAGACTCCCCAAGGACTCTATTGGGGATATTCACCACGGTTATGACCCGGCCATAAGTTTGACCCGGCCATAAGTTTGAACCGGCCATTAGTTTGACCCGGCCAGGAATCAGGAAGCTCTATGGGTTATCTCATATTCCGGGTTATGGCAAGACAACAAGGAGAGACCAAGGGCCCAAGACGAGACCCGGCTGGAGGCCGGCTTAAGGGGAGCCCAATGGGCCGGCTCGCAGAGAAGGCCCGAAGAGATGACCCGGCCCGGAGAGATGACCCGGCCTGGGAGACCCGGCCCGGAGAGAAGACCCAGCCTGGGAAGATTAGTTCAGAAGAAACGACCCGGACTAGGAATAGACCTGTCCTAATCCTACTAGGACTCTACGTGTAAGCCGGCCCCTTCAACTTATATAAGGAGGGGCAAGGCACCCCAAGAGGGAGGAGTCAGGAGAGACAGGAAAACTAGCTCTCGAGATAGAGGTAGCAAAACAGCACCCTTGTAATCGAGATCATCATCATCAATATCAATCAAGCAGGATGTAGGCTTTTACCTCCATCGCGAGGGGCCGATCCTAGGTAAAACTCGTGTCTCTCGATTCGGACCAACCCTTTCAAGCTTCCACCTAGTTGCGATGGCCTCACCACTAAGTCCTTTTCACGAGGACATCTGTCGTGACAAAACCACGACAGTTGGCGCCCACCATGGGGCTCTCGCTTGGTGGTGTTGAGTACTTGAAGGGAACTCCCGCAGGGATCGAGGGATACGCCATCGACCGCATGACCAAGAGTCGCCGCGGCAAGCTTTACATCGACGATTCAAGCTGGGCCCCAAGACTGACTCAATCGAGTACGGGTACCGGGTCCCCTTCGGCAAAATCTACGTCTTCATCGGCAAAGCCGGCGGATCTAAGCCCAAGCCGGACATCTGCACCAACATCGTCGAGCCGGCTCGGCACGCGCAACCTGCCCAGGCTCAGGTCGGCCGGAAGCACGTCTTCATCGGTTTCACTCAGGGGGTGGACCTTGCAGATAACTCTGCGTTCGGCAGCGATACCCTCGTCTACTCTAATGGCGAGTCCTCGGTAGGCGAGACCGAGTCGATCCTCCCGCTTTACGATGGCGGGCTTGGGGGCTACCCCGATGACCGACCGGCTCAGGATTCCTTCAAACGTAGCGGCCGTCTCGTGCGTCCGCGCCGGTTCACAACGCCACGGCCGGCTCGTCTGTCCGCGCCAACTTACAACGCCGCGTGCGACTCGTGCATCCGCGTCGGCCTTCAACGTCACGGCCGACTCGCGTGTCCGCGCCCGTGCCGGTTTTCGACGCCGCGGCTGGCTCCCGCGCCCGCGCCGGCTCCCAACACCGCGGCCGACTCGCGCGCTCAGCCGACAAAAATACCAGGTGCTATTCAACCTATCTGTTTTTCAGTATATATTAATTCATCCGAGAACAATTACTCTGCCCTGTAATATTTTTACGCAGGACAATTATTCATCACAAAAGTGGTGTTATACCACAGGTACGGAGCACGCATCAGCATCATTCTACACAGGCGTCCATCCGTGCCACACTGCTCAATGGACACACGTGTAACCCGCACGCCCCCGTCGACTTACAACGACACGGCCGACCCGCACGCCCGCGCCGGCTTACAAAGCCGCTGCCGACTCACACGCCCGCGCCAGCTTACAACGCCGCGGCCGACCCGCGCGCCCGCGCCGGCTTACAACGGTGCGGCCGACTTGTGCGCCCCCGCCGGTCTACAATGACGCGGCCGACTCGCGCGTCCGCGCCAGCTTACAACGCCATGGCCGACTCTCGCGTCCGCGCCGCCGTATGATATCGCAGCCGGTTCCCGCGTCCACGTCAATTTATCGGCCAGCTCTCCCGTCTACATCAACACACCAAAGCATGCCAGAGTCCGCTCTGTCGACTGGCCCACACCAAGTTATCCGGCATAAGACACAGCTCACCATCTTGCGGTCTGGTCTAATTCGCCACATCAAAAGGGACGGAAGAGTCGGCCATGGAGGAAACCTCCCTAAAAGAGCAAAAAGCCGATCTCAGAAGAGCCGGCAATTCTGAAGCCGGCAGCGAAGAAACAGAAAAGAGAACGGCCCTGGAAGAACCAGGATAACCGGACCAAGAGGCGTACGAAATCACTTTGGGAAAAAACGTCCCTGCAAGAGGATCAACTCGCCGTATCGCCTTCGGCTTCGATAAATTCAGGTTCGCAGCTGTCAACTATACGCTGGTTTATGCCACATCCAAGTGCAAAGAATCTCAAGCCGGACTCTCGAGTCGACTTAAGACTCAGGGGCTACACAGACATGACTCGTCAGAGTTGGCTGGTTTCACAAATTCAAGAACCCCGGGTCATTGCGAGGAAGACAACCCGGTCCCGGGAGCTGCTGTCGTATTGGCGAAAAATTAAAGTTTGCCAAAGAGAACTTGCTGCCACGATGCGCAGTTCAAACATGGGTATCCTGCCGTATTGGCAAAAAATTAAAAGGTTGCCAAAGAGAACTAGCTGCCACGATGCGTAGTTCAAACATAGGTATCCTGCCTTATTGGCGAAAAGTAAGGTTACCAAAGAAGACTAGTCGCCATGATGCACAGTCTAAACATGGGTATCCTAGTCAATTTTGATCATTGGTCACTTGGGGGCTTCCAATTCACCGAGTTTAGCTATCTCACCCTCTTGACCTGGCAAATAACGCCACATTATCTTGGTTAAACCTGCCTGTCTGCTTGATGCTACTCCGATTAGGTGACCCGGTGTAGTCTTGACAAGTCAATCATCTCTATGACCCTGAACTTGTCTTGGTTAAAACATCGGATACGTCACGTGAGAGCCGGCTTACAGAGAGCAAGGATAAACCATGGGCTATCACGCCAGCTTCATTGAAGCAAGACTCGAGCCTCGAAAGCCGGTCTTATGTCGTGCCTCGAAAGCCGGCATTTTTATACTCTGTTATCATACACATACATCATCATACATTCCATCATCATACATTACATTATCATGCAATGCATCATATATACATCTCTATATTTGTTTATGTCGCAGGAGCCGGTTTTTAAACTGGGTTACACTGTAACTCTGCAGGAACAAACAAATCTTTGATAGCCAAAATGGCTGGATCTTCATCATGGTTTATCATAACCAGTATTAAATGATTGAGATATCAATTCTTCTAATTCCCAGGTTACAAATCCAGCCGGGTCACATATAATACCTGGTCATCTAATTGACCGGGTTTTGGGTTATTCAACATGTGCTTTCTAGAAGACTACACCACTTATGAATTTTTTCACACATATTTGCCGGGTTGCACTGCAACCACGGCCAAGGATTTCTTTCATCGTAAAAGCATCATCAGTTGACAGGCAAAATATTAAAGTGTTTGATGGCACTGGCGGGCTATACAATTTCACGATCAAAAACTATTACAAGCCACGATTGGGCTATTTTCTATCAAAGTTTTTCACAGCAAATTCAAGCTTGCAGAGTGATTGATGGTTGAGACCCGACAGCTGGATCTGCCGGATTAACATTGGTTTGTTCTCCTTCTGCGTCAATTGCCACCGGGTTGTCACTTGCCGGGTCATCAGGATTTATTTGGTGAGTTGATAATGCAAAAGAGTATACTATGCGGCCAGACAACCCGGTTCTTGGAGGCTACAGTGCATCTGAGTTTATTCTACAGTGGAAGGAATAGTCCCGAGTCACCGCAGGCAATACGACCCGGCACTTGAGGGCTACATTATTCAAATCAAGATTACATTTAGTATGAAAGTCCCATGTCGCTGCAAGCATGTACCACGGCACTTGGGGGCTAATACTCAGTTCAAAAAATTACAAAGATAAAGGAAGTCCCGAGCCGCCGCAGGCGATCGACCCGGCACTTGGGGGATACCATATTCAAGTCTATTATTCAGTCCCGAGTCGCCGTAGGCACACGACCCGGCACTTGGGGGCTACATTGTTCAAGTTTCTGAAGTCCCGAGTCGCCGCAGGCACACGACCCGGCACTTGGGGGCTACATCAGCCAATTTTGATCTACAAAACATCAAGTCCCATGTCCCTGCAAGCATGCACCACGGCACTTGGGGGCTAATGCATTGTCATTTTAAACTATTTTCATTGAAGATCCAGCTCACTATTAATAGTGACCCGGCCCTTGCGGGCTACAGTCACTGACTCTACAGATAGTTCAAGTTCCAGATTGATGAGGAGAGCTAACCTGGCCCTTGGGGGCTACACTATTTGCAGCTATACATCTACAAAACATCAAAAGCTAAGTTAAAGTCCCAGGTTGCTGCAGGCAAGACAACCCGGCACTTGGGGGCTACACCGTTCAGTTGTTTAAACAGATCATAAGGTCCAAATTGAAGACCCGGTCCAACATATACTGATGAGCCGGCCCTTGGGGGCTACACATGTGAAATTCAAAACATTCAGTTTATGACTGGTGACTCAGAAGAACAACCCGGATTTCTCCAAAGATGCAACATTCGTATTAAAGCAAGTCTTAAGCTTTCACTATGTTCCCCTCTTAAGACTTGGGGGCTATAGGTGATATGGATATAAGGGAGGAACACCTTCAAGTACTCAGTTTTGAGCGAACCGGGTCTCATATTCTTGGTGGAGAAATTTGCAAAGTTTATCTCCTCTAAGCTATTCCTAGAAAGGCCCGGAAAGCCGGCTTAACGTCATATGGTTTTCTTATTCCCAAAAAATTTCATGAAGCCGAAGCATTGGAGGCCGACTCAATGGCAGATGGGTGTTTTATTTCTCAATACATTTCTGCGAGGGACCCGCGTCAGCAAGTTGATTCTGAGGCAGGCTTGTTAATATGACAAAGGAAAACCTGGATTTTTCAGGAGCCGGTTCATTGGATAAGCCGGCCATTTGATATATACTTTGGAAAGATTTGTTACGAGGTCATATACACATGTGAAAGCAGTTGAGATGTCATGTTATGAAGCAACAAAATCGCTAAAGTATGGAAGAAGCATAAAGACCCGGCAAACATTTTGACCCGGTCAGGTGATTTGGCAGGAGAAAAATGACAAGGACCAGAAAGACAGAAACAGGTGCCGGCTCAGGAAAAATCCAGACCCGGAGAATCACCCTTCACATATTTTCCCTATTCTTATTTTCAGGATGGAGTTTACCATGGATAAATCCAAGTTAAACTGGGGGCTAATGTTGGGGATATTCCCCACGGTTATGACCCGGCCATAAGTTTGACCCGGCCATAAGTTTGAACCGGCCATTAGTTTGACCCGGCCAGGAGTCAGGAAGCTCTATGGGTTATCTCATATTCCGGGTTATGGCAAGACAACAAGGAGTGACCAAGGGCCCAGGACGAGACCCGGCTAGAGGCCGGCTTAAGGGGAGCCCAATGGGCCGGCTCGCAGAGAAGGCCCAGAGAGATGACCCGGCCCGGAGAGATGACCCGTCCTGGGAGACCCGGCCCGGAGAGAAGACCCAGCCTGGGAAGATTAGTTCGGAAGAAACGACCCGGACTAGGAATAGACCAGTCCTAATCCTACTAGGACTCTACGTGTAAGCCGGCCCCTTCAACTTATATAAGGAGGGGCAAGGCACCCCAAGAGGGAGGAGTCAGGAGAGACAGGAAAACTAGCTCTCAAGATAGAGGTAGCAAAACAGCACCCTTGTAATCGAGATCATCATCATCAATATCAATCAAGCAGGATGTAGGCTTTTACCTCCACCGCGAGGGGCCGAACCTGGGTAAAACTCGTGTCTCTCGATTCTGACCAACCCCTTCAAGCTTCCACCTAGTTGCGATGGCCTCACCACTAAGTCCTTTTCACGAGGACATCTGTCGTGACAAAACCACGACAGACTCCCTTGGCGTTCCGCTTCGAGGAACTCCTCTGAAAGAAATTCATTTTCCAATGAACAAATTTCTGAAAAATTTTGGACCACAAAATGATATTAACAAAACTTCACAAGATTGATAGCAAGTACTCATGTGGATGCCTAGAGGCTATATCAAGCATTCAAACTACTTGGAACTCAAAGGATTTAACATGCAAGCTCATTTTCTGTAGCACCAAGAATAGCTAATTATGCAAAATATAATCCACTAAAACAAAAACTAATTGGAGCAATGGAGGAGTCACATACCAAGGAACAATCTCCCAAAACAGTTTCGGAAATGGAGCTCCGAGCAAAGAGATCGAAAATTTCAGTTTTGTGAGCAAGAACATGAGAGAGAGAGCTACCAGGAAGTTTTGCTAGAGATAGGAGACAAAGTGAGCTAAAGGGATAAGTGAGGGGGCCCTTGTGGGGCCCACGAGGTACCTGGGCGCGCCAGGGGGGGTGGCGCGCCCTGGTGCCTCGTGGGCACCAGGGGCACCCCCTGGTATAACTTTTATACCAAAAATTCTTAAATATTTAATAAAAAATCATGTCAAAATTTTATTACACTGTAAGCACTTTTATTTCTGGACATTTTTTTATTGCACGGATAATTCAGAAAACAGGGTAATCATGGTTTTTTATTGCATTTAACTAGAAATAACAGAACATAAAAGGTGGGTACAGAAGGTTGTGCCTACTAAATTCATCGACCACATGCCTCTCTGAAAGAATCCATTAATAAGCTTGATCAGGTCTTATTAACAAACCATTTCTGAGTAACATGAAACCGAAGAACTTTCATATTAGACTAGGTTAACTCAATGGGGATATGCATCTCCCCGACAATAAGAGTTTCATATTTCTTTGTAACAGTAGGAAGAGGGATTTGAAAACTTCCAATAGTAATTGTTGGAGTCTTTTTAATAATATGAATATCATTCACTTGAAATTGTTTCTTCGGAAAGTGCACCGTATGTTCATTACCATTGATATGAAAAGTGACCTTGCTTTTGTTGCAATCAATAACAGCCCCAGCAGTATTCAGAAAGGGTCTACCAATGATAATTGACATGTTGTCGTCCTCGGGCATATCAAGTATAACAAAGTCTGTTAGGATAGTAACGTTTGCAACTACAACGAGCACATCCTCACAAACACCGATAGGTATGGCAGTTGATTTGTGGGAGTGAGTTTATTCAGATCAAGTCTGTTATATAAAGAGAACGGCATAACACTAACACCGGCTCCTAAATTACATAAAGTAGTTTTGACATAATTTCTTTTAATGGAGCATGGTATAGTTCGTATTCCTAGATCTCCTAGTTTCTTAGGTACTCCATCCTTAAAAGAATAATTTGCAAGCATGGTGGAAATTTCATCTTCAGGTATCTTTCTTTTATTTGTGACAATGTATTTCATGTATTTAGCATAAGGAGGTATCTTTATAATATCAGTCAAACGAGTACGCAAAAAGACTGGCCTAAGCATTTAAGCAAAGCGTTCAAATTCTTCCTCATCCTTTTTCTTAGATGGTTTAAGAGGAAAGGGCATGGGTTTTTGAACCCATGGTTCTCTTTCTTTACCATGTTTTCTAGCAATGAAATCTTTTTATCGTAGCGTTTATTTTTAGTAGGTGGGTTATCAAGATCAGCAGCAGGTTCAATTTCAACATCGTTATCAGGTTCTTTATCATTATCTGGTTGGGTATCCACATGACCATCATCATTATTATTATCATCGGGTGGTTGTTCATTACCAGATTGTGTTTCAGCATCAGAAATAGAAACATCATTACTGTCCTCCAGGGGTTTTTCTACCTCGGGTTCACTAGAAGTATGCAAAGTCCTATCATTTTTCTTCTTCTTTTTCTTTTTAGATGGACTAGGTGCATCAACATTAATTCTTTGAGAGTCTTGTTCAATTATTTTTGGGTGACCTTCAGGATAAAGTGGCTCCTGAGTCATTCTACCTCCTCTAGTCATTACTCTAACAGCATCATCATTCATATTGTTATTCATTTCATTAAGCAATTCACTCTGAGATTTAGCAACCTTTTCTAATTGAGTTTGAACCATAGATGCATGTTTACTAACACCTTTAACATCATTAGCAATTCTAAATAACAAGTCACTCAAGCGATCTATCATATAGGCATTTTGTTTCAATTGTTTCATAACATTTGCATTGAAGTGATCTTGCTTGATCATATAATTGTCAAATTCATACAAGCATTGACTAGGAGGTTTGTTATGAGGAATATCACTTTCATTAAACTTTATAAGTGAATTTACCTCTACTACCTGTGTCGGTTTGTCAAGACCATGTATTTCTTCAATATGCGGTAAATTCTTAACATCCTCAGCTTTAATACCTTTTTCTTTCTGGCATTTCTTTGCTTCTTGCATATCTTCAGGACTGAGATATAGGATACCCCTCTTTTTCGGAGTGGGTTTAGGAGGTGGTTCAGGAAGTGTCCAATCATTATCATTCTTCAATATATTATTCAATAATTCCTCAGCTTGCTCAATAGTTCGTTCCCTGAAAACACAACTCGCACAACTATCTAGGTAGTCCCGAGAAGCATCGGTTAGTCCATTATAGAAGATATCAAGTATTTCATTTTTCTTAAGAGGATGATCAGGCAAAGCATTAAGTAATTGGAGAAGCCTCCCCCAAGCTTGAGGGAGACTCTCTTCTTTAATTTGCACAAAGTTAAATATTTCCTGTAAGGCAGCTTGTTTCTTATGAGCAGGAAAATATTTTTCAGAGAAGTAATAAATCATATCCTGGGGGCTACGCACACATCCAGGAGCAAGAGTATTATACCATTCTTTAGCATCACCCTTTAATGAGAAAGGAAATAACTTAAGAATATAGTAATAGCAAATTTTTTCCTCATGAGCAAATAGGGTGGCTATATCATTTAATTTAGTAAGATGTGCCACAACGGTTTCAGTTTCATATCCATGGAAAGGATCGGATTCTACCAACTTAATCAATTCAGGATCAATAGAGAATTCGTAATCCTTATCAGTAACAAATATGGGAGAGGTAGCAAACTTAGGATCATATTTCATTTTCTCCCTCATAGATTTTTCTTTCATATTAGCAAGCAATTTTATAACTTCATCTCTATCATTACAAGCAAGGATGGCTCTAGCTGTCTCCCTATCAAAACATGGTTCATTAGGTGTTTCAACTCTAGTAGGAGAGCTAGGCATAATAGGTGAATTATAATTCTCAAGAGTTTCAGCATTTTCAATTTCTTTAGCTTTGGCAATTTGTTTATTAAGAAATTCACCAAGTGGCACAGCATTATCAGGCATAGTACTAGCATCATCATGAGTATCATTCATAGCAGAAGTGGTATCATCAATAACTTGTGACATATCAAAATTAATAGCATGTTGTGGTGTTGCAAGTTTACTCAAAACAGAAGGTGAATCAAGTACAGAGCTAGATGGCAGTTCCTTACCTCCCCTCATCGTAGAGGGAACGATCTTGGGCTTAGCGTCTTTCAGATTCTTCATAGTGATCAAAAGATATAAGTCCCAAGTGACGCAACAAATATAGCTATGCTCCCCGGCAACGGCGCCAGAAAAAGGTCTTGATAACCCACAAGTATAGGGGGTTGCAACAGTTTTCGAGGGTAGAGTATTCAACCCAAATTTATTGATTCGACACAAGGGGAGCCAAAGAATAATTGCAAGTATTAGCAGTTGAGTTGTCAATTCAACCACACCTGGAGACTAAATATCTGCAGCAAAGTGATCAGTAGCACAGTAGTATGATAGTTTGATAGCAGTAGCAATGATAGTAACAGTAGCAGTAACAGTAACAGCAACAGTAGCAACAATTGTGACAGCAGTAGTAACAATAGTAACTTAGCAAGGATCAATATGTGAAAAGCTCGTAGGCATTGGATCGGTGATATACGTTGGATAACATTCATCATGTAACAGTTACAACCTAGGGCGACACAGAACTAGCTCCAGTTCATCAATATAATGTAGGCATGTATTCCGTATATAGTCATACGTGCTTGCGATAAGAACTTGCATGACATCTTTTGTCCTACCCTCCCATGGCAGCGGGGTCCATAAGGAAACTAAGGGATATTAAGGCCTCCTTTTAATAGAGAACCGGAACAAAGCATTAACACTTAGTGAATACATGAACTCCTCAAACTATGGCAATCACTGGAAAGAATCCCAATTATTGTCACCTTGGGGTATGCGGATCATAACACATAGCAGGTGCATATAACTTGCAAGATCGGATCAAGAACACAAATATATTCATGAAAACATAAAGGGTTCAGATCTGGAATCATGGCACTCGGACCCTAGTGACAAGCATTAAGCATAGCAAAGTCATAGCAACATCAATCTCAGAACGTAGTGGATACTAGGGATCAAGCCCTAACAAAACTAACTCAATTACATGATAAATCTCATCCAACTAATCACCGTCCAGCATGCCTACGAAGGAATTACTCACTCCCGGCGGTGAGCATCATGAAATTGGTGATGAAGGATGGTTGATGATGACGATGCCGGAAGATCCCCCTCTCTAGAGCCCTGAACGGACTCCAGATCTGGCCTCCCGATGAAGAACAGGAGGTGGCGGCGGCTCCGTATCGTGAAACGCAATAAAAAACTTCCTCTCCTATTTTTTCCTTCAGGAAAGTGAATATATAGTGTTGGAATTAGGTCAGAATGAGCCATGTGGGCCTCACGAGGTACCAGGGCATGCCTGGGGGGTGGCGCGCCCTGGTGCCTCGTGGGCATTGCGTGGCCCCCCTTCTGTTGATTCTTGCGCCAATAATTTTTATATATTCAATAAAAATTCTCCAGAAAGTTTCATCCAAATCCAAGAACTTTGATTTTCTGCACAAAAACAACACCATGGCAATTCTGCTAAAAACAGCGTCAGTCCGGGTTAGTTCCATTCAAATCGTGCAAATTAGGGGCCAAAACAAGAGCAAACGTGTTTGGAAAAGTCGATACGACGGAGACGTATCAAGGATAAGGAAGAGAGAACAAAGCCAATGGGGGGAGAAGCAAGTGAGGGAGAGGGAGCGGGAGGGGGAGGGTGATACGTCTCCGTCGTATCTACTTTTCCAAACACTTTTGCTCTTGTTTTGGACTCTAATTTGCATGACTTGAATGAAACTAACCCGGACTGACGCTGTTTTCAGCAGAACAACCATGGTGTTGTTTTTTGTGCAGAAATAAAAGTTCTTGGACCTGGATGAAACTTTTTGGAGATTTTTTATGGAATAAATAAAAAATACTAGAACCAAGACCCACTTGAGGGGCCCACCCAGTGCCCATGAGGCACCAGGGCGCGCCACCCCCCAGGCGCGCCCTGGTACCTCGTGGGGCCCACATGGCTCCGTCTGGCCTAATTCCAACGCTATAAATTCACAATTTTGGAGAGAAAAATAAGAGAGGAAGTTTTATTGCGTTTCACGATACGGAGCCGCCGCCACCTCCTGTTCTTCATCGGGAGGCCAGATCTGGAGTCCGTTCGGGGCTCCGGAGAGGGGGATCTTCTGGCATCGTCATCATCAACCATCCTTCATCACCAATTACATGATGCTCACCGCTGGGAGTGAGTAATTCCTGTGTAGGCTTGCTGGACGGTGATGAGTTGGATGAGATTTATCATGTAATCGAGTTAGTTTTGTTAGGGCTTGATCCCTAGTATCCACTATGTTCTGAGATTGATGTTGCTATGACTTTGCTATGCTTAATGCTTGTCACTAGGGCCGAGTGCCATGATTCTAGATCTGAACCCTTTATGTTTTCATGAATATATTTGTGTTCTTGATCCGATCTTGCAAGTTATACGCACCTGCTACGTGTTATGATCCACATACCCCAAGGTGACAATAATTGGGATTCTTTCCGGTGATTGCCGTAGTTTGAGGAGTTCATGTATTCACTAAGTGCTAATGCTTTGTTCTGCTTCTCTATTAAAAGGAGGCCTTAATATCCCTTAGTTTCCTTATGGACCCCTCTGCCATGGGAGGGTAGGACAAAAGATGTCATGCAAGTTCTTATCGCAAGCACGTATGACTATATACGGAATACATGCCTACATTATATTGATGAATTGGAGCTAGTTCTGTGTCGCCCTAGGTTATAACTGTTACATGATGAATGTTATCCAACATAAATCACCGATCCAATGCCTATGAGCTTTTCACATATTGTTCTTGCTAAAGTTACTACTGTTGCTACTGCTGTCACAATTGCTACTACTATTGCTGCTACCGTTACTCTTATTGCTACTGCTATCAAACTATCATACTACTGTGCTACTAATCACTCTGCTGCAGATATTTAGTCTCGAGGTGTGGTTGAATTGACAACTCAACTGCTAATACTTGGAAATATTATTTAGCTCCCCTTGTGTCGAATCAA
The DNA here is from genome assembly GCA_039707655.1 of Elymus sibiricus. NCBI lineage: Eukaryota > Viridiplantae > Streptophyta > Magnoliopsida > Poales > Poaceae > Elymus > Elymus sibiricus. The sequence continues at coordinate 472,749,088 of CM077666.1, forward strand.
TAAATTTGGGTTGAATACTCTACCCTCGAAAACTGTTGCGATCCCCTATACTTGTGGGTTATCAAGACCTTTTTCTGGCGCCGTTGCCGGGGAGCATAGCTATATTTGTTGAGTCACTTGGGATTTATATCTGTTGGTCACTATGAAGAATCTGAAAGACGCTAAGACAATGATCGTACCCTCTAAGACGAGAGGAGGTAAGGAACTGCCATCTAGCTCTGCAGTGGATTCACCTTCTGTTTTGAGTAAACTTGCAACAACACCACATGCTATTAATTCTGATATGTCGCAAGTTATTGATGATACCACTTCTGCTATGCATGATACTCATGATGATGCTAGTACTATGCTTGATAACGCTGTGCCACTTGGTGAATTTCTTAATGAACAACTTGCTAAAGCTAAAGAAATTGAAAATGTTGAAACTATTGAGAATTATGATTCACCTATTATACCTAGCTCTCCTTCTAGAGTTGAAACACCTGATGAACATTGCTTTGATAGGGAGACGGCTATAGACATTCTTGCTTGTAATGATAGATATGAAGTTATAAAATTGGTTGCTGAAATGAAAGAAAAATCTATGAGGGAGAGAATGAAATATGATCCTAAGTTTGCTAGCTCTCCCATATTTATTACTGATAAAGATTATGAATTCTCTATCGATCCTGAGTTAATCACTTTGGTTGAATCTGATCCTTTCCATGGTTATGAAACTGAAACCGTTGTGGCACATCTCACAAAATTAAATGATATAGCCACCCTATTTGCTCATGAGTAAAAAATTCGCCATTACTATATTCTTAAGTTATTTCCTTTCTCATTAAAGGGTGATGCTAAAGAATGGTATAATACTCTTGCTCCTGGTTGTGTGCGTTGTCCCCAGGATATGATTTATCACTTCTCTGAAAAATATTTTCCTGCCCATAAGAAACAAGCTGCCTTACTGGAAATATTTAACTTTGTGCAAATTGAAGAAGAGAATCTCCCTCAAGCTTGGGGGAGACTTCTCCAATTACTTAATGCTTTGCCTGATCATCCTCTTTAGAAAAATGAAATACTTGATATCTTCTATAATGGACTAACCGATGCTTCTAGGGACTACCTAGATAGTTGTGCTGGTTGTGTTTTCAGGGAACGAACTATTGAACAAGCTGAGGAATTATTGACTAATATCTTGAAGAATGATAATGATTGGACACTTCCTGAACCACCGCCTAAACCCACTCCAAAGAAGAGGGGTATTCTATATCTCAGCCCTGAAGATATGCAAGAAGCAAAGAAATGTATGAAGGAAAAAGGTATTAAAGCTGAAGATGTTAAGAATTTACCACCTATTGAAGAAATACATGGTCTCGACACACCGTCACAGGTAGTAGAGGTAAATTATCTTATAAAGTTTGATGAAAGTGATATTCCTTATAACAAACCTCCTAGTCAATGCTTGTATGAATTTGACAATTATATTATTAAGCAAGATCACTTCAATGCAAATGTTATGAAACAATTGAAATGAAATGCCTACATGATTGATCGCTTGAGTGACTTGTTATTTAGAATTGTTAATGATGTTAAAGGTATTAGTAAACATGCATCTATGGTTCAAACCCAACTAGAACAAGTTGCTAAATCTCAGAGTGAATTGCTAAATGAAATGAATAACAATATGAATGATCATGCTGTTAGAGCAATGACTAGAGGAGGTAGAATGACTCAGGAGCCACTTTATCCTGGAAGTCATCCTGAAAGAATTGAACAAGACTCTCAAAGAATTAATGTTGATGTACCTAGTCCATCTAAAAAGAAAAAGAAAAAGAAAAATGATAGGACTTTGCATACTTCTAGTGAACCCGAGGTAGAAAAACCCTTGGAGGATAGTAATGATGTTTCTATTTCTGATGCTGAAACACTATCTGGTAATGAACATACACCTAGTGATAATGATAATGATGATTTTCATGCTGATGCTCAACAAGAGAATGATAAGGAACCTGATAATGATGTTGAAATAGAAACTGTTGTTGATCTTGATAACCCACCTACTAAAAATAAACGTTATGATAAAAGAGACTTCGTTGCTCGAAAACATGGTAAAGAAAGAGAACCATGGGTTCAAAAACCCATGCCCTTTCCTCCTAAACCATCTAAGAAAAAAGATGAGGAAGAATTTGAACACTTTGCTGAAATGCGTAGGCCAGTCTTTTTGCGTACTCGTTTGAATGATATATTGAAAATGCCTCCCTATGCTAAATATATGAAAGATATTGTCACTAATAAAAGAAAGATACCTGAAGCCGAGATTTCCACCATGCTTGCAAATTATTCTTTTAAGAATGGAGTACCTAAGAAACTAGGAGATCCGGGAATACCAACTATACCATGCTCCATTAAACGAAATTATGTCAAAACTGCTTTGTGTGATTTAGGAGCCGATGTTAGTGTTATGCCTTTCTCTTTATATAAAAGACTTGATTTGGATAAACTCACTCCCACTGAAATATCATTGCAAATGGCTGACAAATCAACTGCCATACCTATCGGTGTTTGTGAGGATGTGCCCGTTGTAGTTGCAAATGTTACTATTTTAACAGACTTTGTTATACTTGATATGCCCGAGGATGACAACATGTCATTTATTCTTGGTACACCCTTCTTGAATACTGCAGGGGCTGTTATTGATTGCAACAAGAGCAAGGTCACTTTTCATATCAATGGTAATGAACATATGGTGCACTTTCCGAAGAAACAATTTCAAGTGAATGGTATACATATTATTAAAAAGACTCCGACAATTACTATTGGAAGTTTTCAAATCCCTATTCCTACTGTTAAAAAGAAATATGAGACTCTTATTGTTGGGGAGATGCATATCCCCATTGAGGTAATTTAGTGTTATACGAAGGTTCTTCGGTTTCATGTCACTCAGAAATGGTTTGTTAATAAGACTTGATCAACCTTATTAATGGATTATTTTTGAGAGGCATGTGGTCGATGAATTTAGTAAGCACAACCTTCTGTACCCACTTTTTGTTTTCTGTTATTTTTAGTTAGATGCAATAAAATGCCATGATTACCCTGTTTTCTGAATTATCCGTGCAATAAAAAATGTCCAGAAATGAAAGTTCTTAGAATGCAATAAAATTTTGACATGAATTTTTATATAATATTTAAGAATTTTTGGCACTAAAATCATACCAGGGGGGTGCCCCAAGTGCACACGAGGCACCAGGGCGCGCCACCCCCCTGGCACGCCCAGGTGGCTCGTGGGCCCCACAGGGGCCCCCTCACTTATTTCCTCAGCCCACTTCATCTCTTACCTCTAGCAAAAATTCCTGGTAGCTCTCTCTCTCGTGTTCTTGCTCACAAACCTGAAATTTTCGATCTCCTTGGTCGGAGCTCTGTTTCCGAAACTGTTTTGGGAGATTGCTCCTTGGTATGTGACTCCTCCATTGCTCCAATTAGTTTTTTCTCTAGTGGGTTATATTTTGCATAATTAGCTACTCTTGGTGCTATTGAAAATGAGCTTGCATGTTAAATTCTTTGAGTTCCAAGTAGTTTGAATGCTTAATATAGCCTCTAGACATCCATATGAGTAGTTGCTATCAATCTTGTGATGTTTTATTGATATCATTTTCTGGCCCAAAAATTTTCAGAAAATTGTTCATAGGAAAATGAATATCTTCTGAAGGAGTTCTTCGAGGAGGAGGTCCACCGAGGCATCATCTAGCGAAGACCCCACACGTCAATCTTACGTTGAACCAAGGGCAAGTTCGGTGCGAGGTGCCGAAGCAAAATCATGTAGATGGCCGTGCAACGAGTTCATGCTAGGTGCAGGCATCAAGGAAGAATTTGACCAATATATTCACAACAGCGAGCTCTCCGCCTTCATCGCAGATAAGCCACCACAGCATTACTATCTCACTCATTAATTCACTAAATACTTTGATTATCATCCGCGAACTTCTAGAGTTTTATTTCACCTTTACAACAAATCCTATGGTACGCCTCTAGAAGAATTCTGTGATGCATGCAAAATTCCTTATTGGGGATCGTTAGATGAACCACAAAAATCTGATTATGAGTCATTTCTTAATAGCCTTTGCAATGGTTAGGATAGGGGAGTCACGCAGGCCAGAATAGTTAGCATCCATTTTCCTGCTATTCGGTATTTTGCACTCTTTAATGGTAAATGCATTGTTGGTAAGCTAGACTGCAGTACGCTTTGCGCCCCTAATCTGAGTCTTATTCATACTGCTTTGACTGGTAGCAAGTATTATAACCTTGGGGATATTGTCGCACGTAGGCTGCAGCGTAACGCGGGTAATGGTGATTTGTATGGAGGAGTTTATGCCTCCCGCGTAGCTGCGAGGCTAGGGGTGTCGCCCAAATTCAACGATCCACTCTTGCCTTATAAATATTTAAATTTTGAAACAATGCGAGAACATAAGTTTTTAAAGCACAATGCACAGGGATATGAATATAACTTACTTTTTAATAAAAGTCGATCTGTGTATGTTGTTTTGCCTGCTCCTGCCCTCTTTGATTTTCAGAACAAACAGAGATATTATCTATTGGAGAACGAGGTGCACGAGTACAAGGCGGCGGTCGAGGCTGCCCGTCTGGCTGAGGAGGCAGCTCAGAACGCCTCTACGAGCTACCACTTTGATTATTACCCAGACCAGGGATGGCAATGACCAAGCTAGGCAAAAGCCTAAGCTTGGGGGAGTACGTATTTCTCACCGACATTACATTCATGACCACACATTTCATTCTAGTTGTCGGTGTTCATACTTTTTCATTGTATAGTCCATGTTAGTTTTATTTTCTCGCTTTCTTCTTGTGTGTTTGAAAAACTTTGAGAAAATCCAAAAACATTTCTCATTTCTTCTCGGTTTTTATTTTTAGCTTAATTAGTTGTAGAATTAAAAGAAAACCCAAAAAGATTTCCCATTTCTTCTTTTTGCTTGTTGGGAGCTTCCCCGTGTAAATAGTTTTTTCCCGTTTTTGTTTGTCTTCTTTATTTTGTTTTCTTTAGAAAAACTAAAAACTCCAAAAATATTTCAGTGTGTTTCTCTGAAATTCTTTTCTTTTGTTGAGTCATTGTAAGGAGAAGACCACGATGAAAATGTTGAGTGGCTCTTATATGCATTATTGTTGATCTAACAAAGAGCCCATATTACCTTGTCTTCTCCTTTGAATAAAATGTGTGCAGATTCCAACTTAGTCCACGACACACTTGCACTATTATCATTTTCATATCATTCGATCGTACAAGTGAAAGGCAATAATGACGATGATTTGATGATGTGACAATGGCAAGGAAAAGCGTGTATGAACTCAACTTGTTCTTTGTTTTTGTAAATATGTTTAACTCAGTATCCATGATTCAGCATATTATGATTAAACATGTTTATGATGACAATTAGAGATTATAGTTACTCATGCCATGTTTAAGTAGCTAGGAGTGGATAATGATTTATCTTGGGTGTCAACATGCATTAAAATGTTCATGATGTAGTATGATGATATGGTATCCTCCTCTGAATGTTTCGAGTGGCTTGACTTGGCACAAGTTCACGCATGTAGTTGATTCAAAACCAACATAGCCTCCACGATATTTAAGTTCATGGTGTTTATATCCTACTCATGCTAGTATTCAATGTTGATTATTCATAATGCATGATTATGACCGTTTTCGCTCTCTAGCTGGTCGCTTCTCAACCTATTTGCTAGCCTTCGCCTGTACTAAGCGGGAATACTTCTTGTGCATCAAAACCCTTAAACCAAGTTATTCCAGATGAGTCCACTATATCTACCTATATGCGGTATTACACTGCCGCTCTAAGTAAATTTGCATGTGCCACCTCTAAATATTCAAATGAACATCTGCTTTGTGTGCCCGTACCGCTCATGGAGCGACAGGGGGCGGTCAGTATCTTCCATGCTAAGCAGGTTATTCTCGTGATGAGTGTTTATTCACTTGTCCTTGTACGAGAGGGGCTGGTAATCGGGATGCCCAGTCCCATTATTAAAATTGTGAAATAATGAAACAAACTCCCCCGGAAAGTTGTTGGTAGGGAGGGCACCCGAGGATTCGGCTAGCCATGGCTTGTGATTGTTGGTGGAGGGGGAGTAAACTTTACTTTACCGCTTGGGAACCGCTGCTAATGTGTTTAGCATGGAAGATATTGAAAACTCTCGGTCGTGATGTTGACAGGAAATGCATACCTCCCAAAATTAGATTTATCTCTGATTTAAGCTTCGAGCACTGGCATCTCTGCAAATCCATGCTTCCCTCTGCGAAGGGCCTATCTATTTACTTTTAAGTTAATTTACTTTTATTGTTGAGTCATCACCTTCTCAAATAAGCACCAGTCCTGAGAGCACTATTGTCATTCTCATGTATTGTGTATAGTTAATGTTGTGTGCATCATGACTGAATCTCTTCTACCATGAATTACAATGTTTAGTCACTGCTTGAACTTTGGAGGTGCTCTGCATTTATGTTTTGCGGTCTCAGAAAGGGCTAGTGAGATACCATGTTGTCATATTATATCATGATTGTTTTGACAAAATGTTGGCATTTGAGATATCTTATTATTGCTCGCTAGTTGATTATGCCATTGATATGAGTGAATATAATTTCTAAGAGTTATCATTTGCATGGTTAGTTATAATCTTTGCTGAAAATTTGGGTACTATTTAAGCATATATATAATTACAAGAACAAAAGAGTTCGTAAAAGTTATTCTTTATCACTTTCAGTTTGTCAATTGAATTGCTTGAGGACAAGCAATGAGTTAAGCTTGGGGGAGTTGATACATCTCCCTCGTATCTACTTTTCCAAACACTTTTGCTCTTGTTTTGGACTCTAATTTGCATGATTTGAATGAAACTAACCTGAACTAACGTTGTTTTCAGCAGAACTACCATGGTGTTGTTTTTTGTGCAGAAATAAAAGTTCTTGGAATTGGATGATACTTTTTGGAGATTTTTTATGGAATAAATAAAAAATACTGGAACCAAGACCCACTGGAGGGGGGCCACCCAGTGCCCACGAGGCACCAGGGCGCGCCACCCCCCAGGCGCGCCCTGGTACCTCGTGGGGCCCACGTGGCTGACCTAATTCCAATGCTATAAATTCACAATTTGGGAGAAAAAAATAAGAGAGGAAGTTTTATTGCGTTTCATGATACGGAGCCGCCGCCACCTCCTGTTCTTCATCGGGAGGCCAGATCTGGAGTCCGTTCGGGGCTCCGGAGAGGGGGATCTTCCGGCATCATCATCATCAACCATCCTTCATCACCAATTTCATGATGGTCACCGCCGGGAGTGAGTAATTCCTTCGTAGGCTTGCTGGACGGTGATGAGTTGGATGAGATTTATCATGTAATCGAGTTAGTTTCGTTAGGGCTTGATCCCTAGTATCCACTATGTTCTGAGATTGATGTTGCTATGACTTTGCTATGCTCAATGCTTGTCACTAGGGCCCGAGTGCCATGATTCCAGATATGAACCCTTTATGTTTTCATGAATATATTTGTGTTCTTGATCCAATCTTGCAAGTTATATGCACCTGCTATGTGTTATGATCCGCATACCCCAAGGTGACAATAATTGGGATTCTTTTCGGTGATTGTCGTACTTTGAGGAGTTCATGTATTCACTAAGTGCTAATGCTTTGTTCCGGTTCTCTATTAAAAGGAGGCCTTAATATCCCTTAGTTTCCTTATGGACCCCGCTGCCACGGGAGGGTAGGACAAAAGATGTCATGCAAGTTGTTATCGCAAGCACGTATGACTATATACGGAATACATGCCTACATTATATTGATGAATTGGTGCTAGTTCTGTGTCGCCCTAGGTTATAACTGTTACATGATGAATGTTATCCAACATAAATCACCGATCCAATGCCTACGAGCTTTTCACATATTGTTCTTGCTAAAGTTACTACTGTTGCTACTGCTGTCACAATTGCTACTACTATTGCTGCTACCATTACTGTTACCGTTACTCTTATTGCTACTGCTATCAAACTATCATACTACTGTGCTACTGATCACTCTGCTGCAGATATTTAGTCTCCAGGTGTGGTTGAATTGACAACTCAACTGCTAATACTTGCAAATATTCTTTGGCTCTCCTTGTGTCGAATCAATAAATTTGGGTTGAATACTCTACCCTCGAAAAATGTTGCGATCCCCTATACTTGTGGGTTATCAGAGGGATGGGGAAAAGGTGGCTGCTGTGCCTAGCAGCAGTGCGGGGTACTGATACGTCCATTTTGCATCAAGTTTTCCTACTGTTATTTATAGTGTTTTTAATCAATATAACATTTTGTGGAGTAAGTCTATTGCCTTTTCTCTCTTAATATGCAAGATTTACACAAGGAGGGAGATTGCCGGCAGCTGGAATTCTGGACCTGAAAAAGCTATGTCAGAGATACCTATTCTGCACATCTCCAAATGAGCTGAAATTTCAAGGAGATTTATTTTGTAATAAATAAAAAATACTGGAAGAAAGAAATACCAGAGGGGGCACCCAAGAGCCCACGAGGCACCAAGGCGCGCCACCCCCCCCCCCCCCAGGCGCGCCCTGGTGGCATGTGGGGCCCCTGGCCAGCCTCCGGTGCCCATTTTCTGGTATATAAGCCCATTTACCCTAGAAAAAAATAAGGAGAAGACTTTTGGGATGGTGCGCCACCGTCTCGAGGTGGAACTTGGGCAGGAGCACTTTTGCTCTCCGGCGGAGCGATTCTGCCGGGGATACTTCCCTCCGAGAGGGGGAAATCGGAGCCATCGACATCACCAACGATCCTCTTATCGTGGGAGGACCAATCTTCATCAACATCTTCACCAGCACCATCTCATCTAAAACCCTAGTTCATCTCTTGTATACAATCTTTGTCTCAAAACCTCAAATTGGTACTTGTGGGTTGCTAGTAGTGTTGATTACATCTTGTAGTTGATGCTAGTTGGTTTATTTGGTGGAAGATTATATGTTTAGATCCATTATGATATTCAATACCCCTCTGATCTTGAACATGAATATGGTTTGTGAGTAGTTACTTTTGTTCTCGAGGACATGGGAGAAGTCTTGTCATAAGTAATCATGTGAATTTGGTATTCATTCGATATTTTGATGATATGTATGTTGTTGATTCTCTTAGTGGTATTATGTGAACGTCGACTACATGACACTTCACCATCTTTGGGCCTAAGGGAATGCAATGTGGAGTAGTAATTAGATGATGGGTTGCTAGAGTGACAGAAGCTTAAACCCTAGTTTATGCGCTATTCCGTAAGGGGCTGATTTGGATCCATATGTTTAATGCTATGGTTAGAGTTATCTTAATTCTTCTTTCGTAGTTGCGTATGCTTGCGAGAGGGGGTAATAATAAGTGGGAGGCTTGTCCAAGTAAGGACATCACCCAAGCACTGGTCCATCCACATATCAAATTATCAAAGTAGCGAACGCGAATCAAACCAACATGATGAAAGTGACTAGATGAAATTTACATGTGTCCTACAGAACGCCTTGCTTATTATAAGAGATTGTTCCGGCTTGTACTTTGCTACAAAAAGGATTGGGCCACCTTGCTGCACTCTTTGTTACTATTTCTACTTGTCACTTGTTACAAATTATCTTGCTATCAAACTACTCGTTACCGATAATTTCAGTGCTTGCAGAAAATACCTTGCTGAAAACCGCTTGTCATTTCCTTCTGCTCCTCATTGGGTTCGACACTCTTACTTATCGAAAGGACTACGATTGATCCCCTATACTTGTGGGTCGTCAAGACTCTTTTCTGGTGCCGTTTCCGGGGAGTGAAGCACCTTTGGTGAGTGGAATTCGGTAAGGAAACATTTATATTACGTGCTGAAATTTACTGTTACTTGTCACTATGGAAAGTAATCCTGTGAGGAATTTGTTCGGGGTATCTTTGCCTCGACCGGAAGCACCAATAGTTGCTCCTCAATCTACTGCACTTACTGAAAATATTTACTATGAGATTCCTCTGGGTATGATAGAGAAACTGCTAGCTAATCCTTATGCAGGAGATGGAACGGTACATCCTGATATGCACTTGATCTATGTGGATGAAATTTTTGGATTGTTTAAGCTTGCAGGTTTATCCGGAGATGAAGCTAAGAAGAAAGTATTCCCTTTATCTTTGGAGGCAAAGTCATTGACATGGTATAGGCTATGTGATGATACGGATGCATGGGACTGGAACCGATTGAAGCTGGAATTCCACCAGAAATTTTATCCTATGCATTTGGTTCATCGTGATCGGAATTTTATATATAATTTTTGGCCTCGTGAAGGAGAAAGCATCGCTCAAGCTTGGGGGAGGCTTAAGTACATGATGGACACATGCCCCAATCATGAGCTCCCAAGAAAAATTATCCTACAGAATTTTTATGCTCGGCTTTCTTATGATAATCAAACCATGCTCGATTCTTCTTCGATTGGCTCCTTTATGAAGAAAATTATTGAATTCAGATGGGATCTTCTGGAAAGAATTAAACGCAACTCTGAAGATTGGGAACACGACAAAGCTAATGAGTCAGGTATAATATATACTTGAGTTTGATTGTGTTAAATCTTTTATGGCTACCGATGCTTTTCCTAAGTTTAGCACTAAATATGGACTTGACTTTCAACTGTGGTTAACAAAAGTAATATTAGATAATATATACTTGAGTTTCAACTGTGGTTAACAAAACTAATATTAGAGCACCCAGACCCTCTGAACAAATTAAAGTTGAACCTAATATTGCTATGGTTAAAGATCTCTTGGTCGATAATATAGATCGGCATGTTATTTACTTCTGTGATGAAGCAGCTAGAATTGCTAAACCAGATACTAAAGATAAAAACAGACATGTGGTAGGCATGCCTGTTGTTTCTGTTAAAATAGGAGATCATTGTTATCATGGCTTATGTGACTTGTATGCTAGTGTGAGTGCCATTCCGTTTACCTTATATCAAGAAATTATGAATGATATTGCACCTGTTGAAATAGAGGACATTGATGTTACTATTAAGCTTGCAAACAGAGATACCATTACACCGCTTGGGATCGTTAGAGATGTTGAAGTCTTGTGTGGAAAAATAAAATACCCTACTGATTTTCTAGTCCTCGGTTCTCCACAAGATGACTTTTGACCCATTATATTTGGTAGACCTTTCTTGAACACTGTTAATGCCAAGATTGATTGCGCTAAAGAAACTGTTAGTGTTGATTTTGGTGGTATGTCTCATGAGTTTAATTTCTCCAAGTATTGTAGACAACCTCATGATAAAGAATTGCCTGGTAAAGATGAAATTATTGGTCTTGCTTCTATTGCCGTACCTCCTACTGATCTGTTAGTACAATATTTGCTAGACCATGAAAATGATATGCATATGAATGAAAGAAATGAAATTGATAAGATGTTCTTTGATCAACCACCTATCCTTAAACACAATTTGCCTGTTGAAACTCTTGGAGGCCCTTCTCCACCTAAGGGTGACCCTGTGTTTGAATTGAAACAATTGCGTGATACATTGAAATGTGCTTATCTAGATGAAAAGAAGATATATCCTGTTATTATTAGTGCTAACCTTTCAGAGCATGAAGAAAAGAGATTACTAAAGACTCTGAGGAAGCACCGCGCTGCTATTGGATATACTCTTGATGATCTTAAGGGCATTAGTCCCACTCTATGTCAGCACAAAATTAATATGGAGCCTGATGCTAAACCAGTTGTCGACCACCAACGACGACTAAATCCTAAGATGAAAGAAGTGGTAAGAACTGAAATATTAAAACTTCTGGAAGCAGGTATAATCTATCCCATGGCTGATAGTAGATGGGTAAGTCCCGTTCATTGTGTCCCTAAGAAAGGAGGTATTACTGTTGTTCCTAATGATAAAAATGAACTCATTCCACAAAGAATTGTAACTGGTTATAGGATGGTAATTGATTTTAGAAAATTAAACAAAGCCACTAGAAAAGATCATTACCCCTTACCTTTTATTGATCAAATGTTAGAAAGATTGTCCAAGCATACACACTTTTGCTTTCTAGATGGTTATTCTGGTTTCTCTCAAATACCTGTATCACCTGGAGATCAAGAGAAAACCACCTTTACTTGTCCTTTTGGAACTTATGCTTATAGACGTATGCCTTTTGGTTGATGCAATGCACCTGCTACCTTTCAAAGATGTATGACTGCTATATTCTCTGACTTCTGTGAAAAGATTGTTGAGATTTTCATGGATGATTTTTCCGTTTATGGAACTTCTTTTGATGATTGCTTAAGAAACCTTGATCGAGTTTTGCAGAGATGTGAAGAAACTAACCTTGTCTTGAATTGGGAGAAGTGCCACTTTATGGTGAATGAAGGTTATCTTGGGGCATAAAATCTCTGAAAGAGGTATTGAGGTTGATAAAGCTAAGGTTGATGCTATTGAGAAAATGCCATGTCCTAAAGATATTAAAGGTATAAGAAGTTTCCTTGGTCATGCTGGTTTCTATAGGAGATTTATTAAAGACTTCTCTAAAATTTCTAGACTTCTTACCAATCTCTTACAAAAAGACGTTCCATTTGTTTTTGATGATGATTGTGTAGAAGCCTTTGAAACACTTAAGAAAGCCTTAACCACTGCACCTATTGTTCAACCACCTGATTGGAACTTGCCTTTTGAAATTATGTGTGATGCTAGTGATTATGTTGTTGGTGCTGTTCTAGGATAGAGAGTTGATAAGAAACTAAATGATATCCATTATGCTAGTAAAACTCTAGACAGTGCCCAAAGAAATTATGCTACTACTGAAAAAGAGTTTCTAGCAGTTGTGTTTGCATGTGATAAATTTAGATCTTACATAGTTGATTCTAAAGTAAATGTTCACACCGATCATGCTGCTATTAAATATCTTATGGAAAAGAAAGATGCTAAACCTAGACTCATTAGGTGGGTTCTATTGCTACAAGAATTTGATTTGCGTACTATTGATAGAAAGGGAGCTGAGAATCCCGTAGCAGATAATTTGTCTAGAATTGAAAATGTTCTTGATGACCCACTTCCTATTAATGATGATTTTCCTGATGAACAATTAGCTTTCATAAATGCTTCTCGTAATACCCCTTGGTATGCGGACTATGCTAATTATATTGTTGCTAAATTTATACCACCTAGTTTCACATACCAACAAAAGAAAAAGTTCTTCTTTGATTTAAGACATTAATTTTGGGATGACCCACATCTTTATAAAGAAGGAGTAGATGGTATTATTAGACGTTGTATACCTGAGCATGAACAGGAACAAATCCTACGGAAGTGTCATTCCGAGGCTTACGGAGGACACCATGCGGGAGACAGAACTGCACATAAGGTAATACAATTAGGTTTTTATTGGCCTACTCTTTTCAAGGATGCTCGTAAGTTTGTCTTATCTTGTGATGAATGTCAAAGAATTCGTAATGTTGGTAGACCTCAGGAAATGCCTATGAATTATTCACTTGTTATGGAACCATTTGATGTTTGGGGATTTGATTATATGGGACCTTTTCCTAAATCCAATGGGTATACACATATTTTAGTTGCTGTTGATTAGGTTACTAAGTGGGTAGAAGCTATTCCAACTAGTAGTGCTGATCATAACACTTCTATTAAGATGCTTAAAGAAGTTATTTTCTCGAGGTTCGCAGTCCCTAGATATTTAATGACTGATGGTGGTTCACATTTTATTCATGGTGCATTCCGTAAACTGCTTGCTAAATATGATGTCAACCATAGAATTGCATCTCCCTATCACCCTCAATCTAGTGGTCAAGTAGAATTGAGCAATAGAGAAATAAAATTAATTTTGCAAAAAACCGTCAATAGATCTAGAAAGAATTGGTCTAAGAAACTTGACGATGCACTATGGGCTTATAGAACGGCTTATAAAAATCCTATGGGTATGTCTCCTTATAAAATGGTTTATGGAAAAGCATGTCATTTACCTCTTGAGTTAGAACATAAAGCATATTGGGCAATTAAAGAACTCAATTATGATTTTAAACTTGCCGGTGAAAAGAGGTTATTTGATATTAGCTCATTAGATGAATGGAGAACCCAAGCTTATGAAAATGCCAAATTGTTTAAAGAAAAAGTTCAAAGATGGCATGATAGAAGAATTCAAAAACGGGAATTCAAAGTGGGTGAGCAAGTTCTATTGTACAATTCTCGTTTGAGATTCTTTGCAGGAAAACTTCTCTCCAAATGGGAAGGACCGTATATCATCGAAGATGTTTATCGCTCCAGAGCCATCAAAATAAACAACTCCAAAGGCACTAATCCGAGAGTGGTGAATGGGAAAAGAATTAAGCATTATATTTCAGGTACTCCCATTAATGTTGAAACTAATATTATTGAAACAATTACACTGGAGGAATACATAAGAGAGTCCTTCCAGAACACTCCAAAACCCTGAAAAGGAAGAGGTATGTGATACGATAAGTAAACCGACTCCAAAAATTCCATAAAAATATTTTCTGTCAGTTTTGGAATATTTAAAAAAATACAAAAATAAGAAACAGCCGGGGGGACCCACCTGGTGCCCACGAGGCACCATGGCGCGCCACCCCCCCCAGGCGCGCCCTGGTGGCTCATGGGCCCCTCGTGAGCCTTCCCGACTCCGTTTTCTTCTGGAATACTTGTTTTGCAAGATAAAAATTCTTTATATATACTCCCAGACATTTTGACCACCGTATCGCAGAAATCTCCTCTGTTCTTGTTTTGTGCTATTTTTCTGACATATCCAAAAGTATGTCATCTCAAGACTCGGATGGGGAGAGCTTCGTGTCGCACTATGTTACAAATCCCAGGATCTATGGGGATATGGGCTCCTATGGATGGTCCACGGAGGAGGAGCGAGATGCCAACATGAAGGGAACGGAAGACGCGAGCTCGATGAAGAAGATGCACCTCTACCTCAACCGGGAGATATGCATGTGGAGTTCAAGAAGTCGAGCCTCCCAACCACAGTAAACAAATCTAAGATCCAATTTATTCCTTTCCGTCTTCTACAGGAGAATAAGAATGTATTGTGTGAGAAGATAGTGGAGCTTGAGCAAGAAATTAGCAAGTTGAAGGAAGAAAACTATGTTCTCAAGCGGAAACTGAAGGACAAGCCCACCACTTCATCACCACCACCATCATCGAAGAAAGAAACTTGAACACATGGGTATGGGCACTCCCCTTGGCTTGTGCCAAGCTTGGGGGAGGTGCCCCGGTATCGTATCACCATCACTTTTATTATCTTTACCTATTTTTAGTTCGATCCTTAGTGATTTCGTGATTTAGTCGAATAAAATTTTAGTATGATCTATTTTCAAGTGCTAGTTTCGTGATCCATCTATCTATGTAATTGAGTTGAGAGTTATATAATAAAGAGTAGTTTGAGTTTTTGCTTCTTTACTTTTATGTTTCAATCCTAGCAATGAAAATAATGAAAAAGATCATATGCTAATCTTATGGAAAGTAATGACATTACATAAGCAAAGTATAAGTGGTAAAATTTATTGGAAGTTAACAAACATAGCATTGGTCAACGATGCAATTCATGAAAAAATTAATAGGGAAGAGAAGATTCACATGCAAATACACTATGTTGGACATCTTTTATGATTGTGAGCCCCCATTAAGTATTTTATGTCAAATTGTTGACGTTGGACAAGGAAGACAACGTAATGAATTATGTTTGCCTATATTCACATAGAAGTTATATTGTTATAGATCCTCCAACATGTGGTGCTTGCTCAATATCTTTGCTAGCCAAAAATCCGCACCAAGTAGAAATACTACTTGTGCATCAAAAACCCTTAAACCTAGTTTCATGTCATGAGAGTCCACTATATCTACCTATGGATTGAACAAGATCCTTCAAGTAAGTTGTCATCAGTGCAAAAAGCAATAAAAATTGCCTCTAAATGTGTATGAACTTTTATTGTAAGGGAAAATAAGCTTTGTACGAACTTGTGATGGTAAAGAAATAAAAGCGATGGACTGCATAATAAAGGTTGCTATCACAAGGGGCAATATAAAGTGACGTTCCTTTGCATTAAGAGCTTGTGCATCCAACAACAAAAAGCGCATGACAACCTCTGCTTCCCTCTGCGAAGGGCCTATCTTTTACTTTTATGTATTTACTTTTTATGCAAGAGTCAATAGTGTTCTCCTCTATTCCTTTTTATTTTTCTCTTTTGCAAGCATCATGTGGTGGGGAAAGATCTAGACATATATATCCAGTTGGATATGAGTGATCATGAGTTATTATTGTTGACATCACCCTTCAGGCGAATAGGTTGGGAGGCGAAATTATAAGCCCCTATTTTTCTATGTGTCTGGCTGAAACTTTTTGCTCCATATATATGTTGTGAGTGTTAGCAATCATAGAAGACTATATGATGGTTGAGTATGTGGACTTGCTAAAAAGCTCTTACATGACACCCTTCCTGAAAATGTGATGAATTGTAATTGCATTGTTGACTGAGAACATAGTTTGTTAGTTTTCAAGAAAGTTTATGCCTTATACTTCGTTGTTGTGATGAATTTTTACTTTCTCATGAGAAGTTTTATGATAATAAATATTGTTGTTATAATAATGATCATGATGCTACTATGTCCGTATTTTGTTTGTATCGACACCTCTCTCTCTAAACATGTGGACATGATTATCGATATCGGCTTTCGCTTGAGGACAAGAGAGGTCTAAGCTTGGGGGAGTTGATAGGTCCATTTTGCATCATGTTTTCCTACTGTTATTTATAGTGTTTTTAATCAATATAACACTTTGTCGAGTAATTCTAATGCCTTTTCTCTCTTAATATGCAAGATTTACACAAGGAGGGAGATTGCCGGCAGCTGGAATTCTGGACCTGAAAAAGCTATGTCAGAGATACCTATTCTGCACATCTCCAAATGAGCTGAAATTTCACGGAGATTTATTTTGGAATAAATAAAAAATACTGGAAGAAAGAAATACCAGAGGGGGCCACCCAGGAGCCCACGAGGCACCAGGGCGCGCCACCCCCCCAACCGCGCCCAGGTGGCTTGTGGGGCCCCTGGCTAGCCTCCGGTGCCCATTTTCTGGTATATAAGCCCATTTGCCCTAGAAAAAATAAGGAGAAGACTTTTGGGATGGTGCGCCGCCGTCTCAAGGTGGAACTTGGGCAGGAGCACTTTTGCTCTCCGGCGGAGCGATTCTGCCGGGGATACTTCCCTCCGGGAGGGGGAAATCGGAGCCATCGACATCACCAACGATCCTCTCGTCATGGGAGGACCAATCTTCATCAACATCTTCACCAGCACCATCTCATCTAAATCCCTAGTTCATCTCTTGTATACAATCTTTGTCTCAAAACTTCAGATTGGTACCTGTGGGTTGCTAGTAGTGTTGATTACATCTTGTAGTTGATGTTAGTTGGTTTATTTGGTGGAAGATTATATGTTCAGATCCATTATGCTATTCAATACCCCTCTGATCTTGAACATGAATATGGTTTGCGAGTAGTTACTTTTGTTCTTGAGGACATGGGAGAAGTCTTGTCATAAGTAATCATGTGAATTTGGTATTCGTTCGATATTTTGATGATATGTATGTTGTTGATTCTCTTAGTGGTGTTATGTGAACGTCGACTACATGACACTTCACCATCTTTGGGCCTAAGGGAATGCATTGTGGAGTAGTAATTAGATGATGGGTTGCTAGAGTGACAGAAGCTTAAACCCTAGTTTATGCGCTATTCCGTAAGGGGCTGATTTGGATCCATATGTTTAATGCTATGGTTAGAGTTATCTTAATTCTTTTTTCGTAGTTGCGGATGCTTGCGAGAGGGGGTAATAATAAGTGGGAGGCTTGTCCAAGTAAGGAAAGCACCCAAGCACCGGTCCACCCACATATCAAATTATCAAAGTAGCGAACGCGAATCAAACCAACATGAAGAAAGTGACTAGATGAAATTCCCATGTGTCCTCGAGAATGCCTTGCTTATTATAAGAGATTGTTCCAGCTTGTCCTTTGCTACAAAAAGAATTGGGCCACCTTGCTGCACTCTTTGTTACTATTGCTACTTGTCACTTGTTACAAATTATCTTGCTATCAAACTACTCGTTACCGATAGTTTCAGTGCTTGCAAAAAGTACCTTACTGAAAACCGCTTGTCATTTCCTTCTGCTCCTCGTTGGGTTCGACACTCTTACTTATCGAAAGGACTACGATTGATCCCCTATACTTGTGGGTCATCAGGCGCGAACGCGCGCTTTCGCCAATAGCCGTAGCTGTAGCGCTGGGTGTCCTGCCCGCGCTGCTGTTAAGTGGGGCCCACTAGATGGCACAGTGTACCCATAGTTGAAGCGTTGGGCACAATGCCCATGCTACTGCTATCAGTTTAGCAATAGCGTGGGTTTTATGGGCCGCGCTGCTACTATGGATAGCCCCGGTGGGTACTGTGGGGACCACTTAGGAGCAGCGCGGGATGGACAGCCCGCGCTGCTACTAAGTACCAATAGCGCCGGCCCATTACCCCACGCTACTGTTAAGAATCTACCTATAGGGTTTTCCCTAGTAGTGCAGTGGAGCAAGATCGAGCAGCGAGCAGGGTCGCCTCCACTTCCTTGCCAATCGGCAAGCGGCCGCGGCGAGCCAAGGAGGAGCGCAGCGTCCCCGCGCCTGCCCGTGCTCCCTCCAGTACCTCGCACTCACGAGCCAAGGAGGAATGGTTGCAGCGGCGGCGGCGGTAGCGGTGGCGATTCAAGGAGGAACCGAGCAAGACGAGCAGCTCGACGCAGCGCATGCACACACGTGCCAGCAAGCGGCGGCGGCGGCGGCTTCTTTTTTTTAGTTGTGCTAAATAGGTTTGCCGAGTGTAATACTTGGCAAAGCTATGGGCCCTTTGCCGAGTGCATGTCACCAAGGGCGAACCCAGAACAAAAACCTCCCGGTGTCCATACCAAGCAGTAATATATATACTAGGTAGGAATTGCGGCTTGCCGCACCCTTGCGGGTGCGATCATTCCCGACCCGGTAATAAAGCCATCAGATCAAAGATGTAAGAACATCAGTGATATGGGGTGTCCCGATCTTCTCAGTAAGCGGCGGTGGTGATGATGATGGTGTAGGATAACTTGTATGTCGCCGATGAACTCTCCCTCGCTTGATCCCTGATGCCAATGCAAAAGGTCTCAACCCTTTGGATATTCACAACGTCACACACTTGCGCACGCAGCCGTCGACCACGAACGGTTAGAATTGCAATATACTAATTCCCAATGGAACAGCAGATCACACTTGACTTGCAGTATATAATCACCAGATCGATACGAATTGGTGATGAGGATTCAAGATGAATGCTTACAAGCAATCTCATGAACTAGGGTTTATCTTAAACGTGGTCTAACTCTAACTAACCCTAAGGAAGAGTATTTATATCCTAAGATAGGTTGAGGGGGTACACGGGCCGTCAGCCCAAAAAGTCTGCGCGCAGGCAGCACGGTAGTACTGCTTGAGCATGCGGTACTACCGCTCCAAGCGGTACTACCGCTTAAGTTCCGCTCTACTACCGGTTAGCTCGAAAAGATACCAGTAGTTTTTACGGTAGTAGGGGCGGTAGTACCGCCTCAAGCGGTACTACCGCTGGGGTGGGGCGGTACTACCGCCCTGGGAGTTGCAGAAGCCTCTTCCCAGCTCAGCTGCATTGCCTCCTTGCTCTCCTTCTTGCCCCAAGTTGCTCCTTGCGCCATGCCTTCCTCTCCAATGTACCTAATGACACATACACACAA
Source organism: Elymus sibiricus (assembly GCA_039707655.1). Taxonomy (NCBI): domain Eukaryota; kingdom Viridiplantae; phylum Streptophyta; class Magnoliopsida; order Poales; family Poaceae; genus Elymus; species Elymus sibiricus. The sequence goes on from CM077666.1 coordinate 472,768,905, forward strand.
GGATTTAGGCAGTATAAAGCTCTCATCAAAATAATTGGCATTATCAACTAAGAGAGAATTCACCTGTTGTTCATCATTGGCTAGGCTTAATATTTCCTTCCAGCTGAGACAATTAGAATCATCGTATTCATAGAATATATCCTCATCATCCTCCCTTTCTTCAAGAAAAGCCGTCCTCGGCTTTGGGTAAGCTGAAAATGGCAGAAACAAAAAGAACAACGTGTACGCATAATATATGTATAGATAACGTGTTGTATCATTTTTGTTGTCATGAAAAAGATGCCCAGTATGCAATATGCAACTTAAATTGCAAGTATAAGTGAAGTTCATATAGTCATGACCAGAATGAGGAACACACATGTACAATGTCTTATTGTTTAGTATTAAGTCCAATGTCCTCACAGAAGATCGATGATCAAATGTGCTATAAGCAAGGTCAAACCAGTCCAAAATATGCAAAGGTACATATATTGGATACCATGCTTCAACTGTGCCACGCTGATATATAGAACAAACGTAGGTATGTTCACGAGCACTACACGCAGCGGGTAAGATGCAACTCAGTTTGCAAATAAAAGTGAAGTCTATAGCAGTAGCATATAAATGCAACAGGTGTTGGGACAACCACAATGGATTACATTCGGTTATAGCAAGATCAGAACAACCCAACATAGCTGAAATTTTTGTTGGCCGCAAGAAATCAACTAGAACATAATGATATTTCATATTCTTATGAAAATGAGCGACCGTCCCACAACACAATGATTTTGTCACATAGCATATAGGATGCAAAACAGCAAGTTTCAAATCAGCAATCCTATCACAGGTAATGCATATGTGATCCACCAGAAAATTATCAGTCATGCTATATTCACCAATTAAATTAAAAATGAAACTATAGGCATATGTGCTAGAATTTAGATGTGAAATTTCAGAAATCTTCTTCATAGCACTACGCAAACTAATAGGTTCATTGAGCAGGATGGAATACACAATATCAACGGGTGGTATTCTAGTAAGTAGTTCGTTATGTGTTATCAGTACCACATGATCAGAATTTGAATTTAGCAAAGTATCACATGGTGCTGAAATATTTGGACTGATCAACGCACAAGAATCAACCAGCAAAGGAATAGACTCACTGAATGCCTCATTGGCTGGTTGCAGCTCAAAATTAGTACCAGTATCAATGTCAATCTCCTGAGATGTAGCAGGTACTAGAAAATCTTGCGCAAGTGGTGATTCAGGTTGTACGACATGCTGCTCCCTTTCTTCAAAAACAACCTGCACATCAGAAGACACAACACTAGGAGCAATTGGGAGCATAGGTTGTACAACAGATGGCTCCCTTTCTTCAAAAGCAACCTGGATATCACAAGAAACAACACTAGGAGTAGACATGATTACGTTAGGTGAAACCTGACTTGTCTCATTAACATGTACTCCCAAGATTGTGTGATCACGCAAATGCTCATTATTAACTATGGGAATAACAGGTGGACAGAGATTTTGACGTCTAACCTTCTGAAAATCCTTAAGTCGTGTATGTGCTAACCAAGTGTGCTTATTATGCCAAAAGAATACAGGATCGGTCTGAGCACTATCAAATTTAACCTTATGCTTATCACACCAAGGTTTTCCCAACAAAACGTGACAACAATTAAGTGTTCTAGGAAGGACATCACAGCGCATGCTAACAGTGTAGCCATAAATGGTGATAGGAACATAAGCACGATGAGTAATTGGAAATGCCTCATCATAAGCAGCTAACGTATATGGCACAAGTTTGGTATATTTACGCAACTGTAGCTTGTTAACAACATCAATACTGACCAAGTTTGTGAGAGAATAATTATCAAGGATCACTGCAGCAGGTCTACCTTCGATGTCTGCAGTAAAGTGGAACAAACCTGAATCAGGATGTACACCAAGATCTTCCTCCTCCCAGAATGCATCACTGCACAAAAACTGTAATGGTAATGGCTTGTCCTTGAGAGGATTCACCATTATTAGTACATAAAAAGTATAGCAGATGTATATGGTGTACTCTCACAACTCACTCAAAAACTGACAAGAAAAGGAAATCTTACCGTTCCAAAGTGAATAGCAATGCGTACCCGTTCGGATGGAAGACTAGTGCACAGATGTGATGAAGTGAATATCCGGGTATGAGAGCAATCACACGACAAACCAGGGTATATGGTGGAGCTTGGTTGGGATACCTAACAACACCAATTCACAAATCCTAGTGCTGATCGTGTGATACAAAAAGACCCATGGAAACTCACACGGTGGAGATAAATGGGGCAATTGCAACTCTGAAAAGGAGCTCAAATTTGATTTATGTGTCGGAGTAATGCTCGTGCTGCAATGCACAGGGAGAGACGCTAGCAAAAAGCTCAAAACAGGGCACAAGATTGCTCAATTCTACAAGTGCAAACAGCAAGATAATACAAATCCAACACTGCAAGAGATAGCAGCAACTTCTGGCCACGGTTTCTCTCGTTTCGTGCTTTCTCGCTGTTTTTTTTTTTTGTACTCCCTTTTTTTTTCTCTCTCTCTTTTTTTTTATCCTCTTTTCACTCTTTTTTTTTTTCACTGCAGGTCGCGTGAACAGTACCACGGATTTTTTTAACTGCCTCGTGAACAGTACGTGAACAGTACAAACTCTTTTTTTTTTTTTTTTTTTTTTTTTGTAGCCGAGACTGGAGCAACAAACAACGAAGCAGATCTTGCCAATCTCAAAGATGCACTTACCAAAAACCTAGATGAGCAGCCCGTAGAGCACAAGGATATGCTAGTCTCAATAGGAAAGTGCTACGCAAAAGAAGAAAAATTGGCTTGTCTATGGCTCACAAAGGCAAGACTCGATGTAACTCGGACTGGAAAAAGGAAACCTAAAAGAAAACGCTAAAGGAAAAAAAAAAACCAACGAACACAAGAACCAAGACTCCGACGAACACAAGAACAAAAAGACTCGGATCAGAACAAAACCCTAGACGCCTACTAGATGACTCGGAAGAAAAAGTGACGCAAAAGAAAGACACAACGACCAGCAACTAAAACTTGGAAACGATGTTATCTAGGGTATGGCAAAAACCCGAACCCTAATCTTTTTGTGAGGCTTTTTCTGGATAGGATGAAAAACAACTAATCTACGGATGATTTGGTGGATGCTTACCGAGGCAACACTGGAAATCTGATACCAAGATGATATGGGGTGTCCCGATCTTCTCAGTAAGCGGCGGTGGTGATGATGATGGTGTAGGATAACTTGTATGTCGCCGATGAACTCTCCCTCGCTTGATCCCTGATGCCAATGCAAAAGGTCTCAACCCTTTGGATATTCACAACGTCACACACTTGCGCACGCAGCCGTCGACCACGAACGGTTAGAATTGCAATATACTAATTCCCAATGGAACAGCAGATCACACTTGACTTGCAGTATATAATCACCAGATCGATACGAATTGGTGATGAGGATTCAAGATGAATGCTTACAAGCAATCTCATGAACTAGGGTTTATCTTAAACGTGGTCTAACTCTAACTAACCCTAAGGAAGAGTATTTATATCCTAAGATAGGTTGAGGGGGTACACGGGCCGTCAGCCCAAAAAGTCTGCGCGCAGGCAGCACGGTAGTATTGCTTGAGCATGCGGTACTACCGCTCCAAGCGGTACTACCGCTTAAGTTCCGCTCTACTACCGGTTAGCTCGAAAAGATACCAGTAGTTTTTACGGTAGTAGGGGCGGTAGTACCGCCTCAAGCGGTACTACCGCTGGGGTGGGGCGGTACTACCGCCCTGGGAGTTGCAGAAGCCTCCTCCCAGCTCAGCTGCATTGCCTCCTTGCTCTCCTTCTTGCCCCAAGTTGCTCCTTGCGCCATGCCTTCCTCTCCAATGTACCTAATGACACATACACACAAGGATTTAGGCAGTATAAAGCTCTCATCAAAATAATTGGCATTATCAACTAAGAGAGAATTCACCTGTTGTTCATCATTGGCTAGGCTTAATATTTCCTTCCAGCTGAGACAATTAGAATCATCGTATTCATAGAATATATCCTCATCAATCAGCAAGCAACAATCCAATGAACATTCTTTATTATAGTTTAAAGAGCTCAAAAGCAGGGTACACGATAACTTTCACAGCCACATCGAGCCCGGTAGGGCATATTTCATATGCAATAGGGACACCTGCCAGGATATAGTTTAGAAGATAGAAAAGAAGCAATGCTCACCATTGTAGATACAAACAGTAGTGACATAAAATATTACTACCACCGGTTGATTTTTTTCGCGTAAAACGATGTCCTCACTATAAAACCTACCAGCAAGGTTCCCCCACAACTGCAGATGTATATGGGATCCCTTTGATTAAGTAGCCATTGTACAAATATATATTACACAGGTCCAGGGGATGAAAAGGTATAAAGGCGACATGTAAAAGAAAATGTAGAGGCCATTTTAGCAGTAAGTATAGCCAGAATGTATGAGAACATGTGTTGCAAAGAATTGCTATTATAGCCTTACATTTTTGCAGTTGCACACATCACATGTTGATGTTACAGATAGATAAGGTGCCCACATGCCTTTGATTTTCCCCTAACAGATTGACTTAGAGCACGGAAATGCTCTACTTATGATGATAGTTGGTGCAGGTCTGTATGTGGTTGCACGGAGTAACTTGCAACTCCACACTTAGTCTGACAAAATGCTGATGTCCGCCTCACGGATTCAGTCCCATGTTTCCCCCGAGCTGGCAGAATTGAGAATCACAAATCATGAGAAAGGGAATACACGGAAGATGTCACGAACATAAATTGGTCAAAAGTCCAGGGATCAATGAATGGTATCTACCAACCCAAACACACTAATTAGTTTGCGAGTACAACCTTCACTTGATATTATGTGGCAAAACAGGGAGTTCTTAACTGGCTGATGGTGGATATAAGTTTGAAGGAGGCAATGTAACTACAATCGCCCATGATGATGCCTTTATAAAATAAAACAACACTGCAAGGCCGGAAGACTTCACATAAGGGCATAGTCTCCATTCAATACTTTAGGGAAGCTGCAGTACTGAGTCATCCATATGTGGCGGCATATCTTGGAATAAATAAGTTCACTTTGTTTCTCTATTCCCATTGTGGCATAGTAATATATGGAGTGACACTGTCATGGACACTCCTTTAATACTAATTAACATTTGTACTATATAAAGGGAAGTGCTTATTCCCTCCGGATGGTACTGAAGATTTTGTCGAAAATTTGAACAGTTTTGATACACCAACATAAACTCAATGTATGTAACCTTTAAGGTTGTATGCTTGACATGAACACTTTTTAAGATAAATTTGATAACTTAGTTTGTATCTCGGTAAAGGCTTATCATCCATTAATCATGTCATGATAAATTTGAATTGACTTCGTTACTCATTTTTTTATGCCTAAACATCTATTTCATATGGCCCTTTTGGCAAAGTTTTTTGTTCGCCATTAGACCAGCATTGAAAATAGATCGAAGCCCAAAAATTGAAGCAAAAAAAATAGAGCAAATGATATGAAAAGGGCTATACCTTTGATTCTCAATCCATTAATGCAAGGATGCTTCATCAACCTGAGCACAACAACAGGCATGCCAAGAATCCAGAACCAGAGGAAGGGGCATAAACTAACATGATGGAGTGTGCCTTGGCGCACGGTACCTGTCTGGTATTTCTCAAACAAAGACTAAGGTGCAAGCAGGATATACATATACTCCAGTATAAAGCATACATATTCAGTACATAGCAGAATATATATGATAGAAATTATCAATTTTCAGTAGAAAACATCAAGACTCTCAAAGTAGACTATATATAGTAATAGTGGTTCAGTAGAAAGCAACAATTTAGGTGCAAGCAGAATATACTTATGGTCAGTACAAAGCATCAGGATTCAGCATAAAGCGGAACATATTATTGCAATAGTGGTGTGTGATTTCCGCCATGCTAACTAAAATAATATAACATGCTCCTTTAGTTAATGCAAAGAAATATGAATCCTCATGAAGATAAAAAATAAAATAACATATTCTATTCTGAAGCATTTGACTATCGATGAAGTGCTTTTGAACAGTATGAATTTTTGCCAACCTAGAGTGAAATTAAATATAGGAACATAATCGGTTATGTTCTAGGCACTGTTATATATCAAAGAACAGAGGCGACAACAGGCAGAACAAACAAAATTTTAATGGAGAATATACATAGCAATAATGCATTAGTTGGCGGGTTGTGAGGTGCCAGCGTCGCTCTTGGATCAACTATTGCACCTTTAGTGATCTGGAAGAGCGAATTTTGGAAGGTAGAAATACAACCTGCAAAACCATGTTAACAAAGGATAAGGATACCCATGAGTGCAATGGACACAACAAAGATAGAGCGTACATCTACAATTTGTAAGAAATGGTTTAGCACCTTGTCCATCTCAAGCAGATTTCCAATTTTATCTACAACTTTGCTTGCCACCTAGACGGTTTGGCCTCCATTCTAAATTTCCTGGAACAGAGAATTAATCACCATTTAGTCTGTCAGAATCTTCTATGGTTTTGCATAATTGTATCAGATTGTAACCAAAATCCTGTAGCTATGCATTCGTAATAAGTTTTGCAAGCAATTATTTCAATCTAATCTAGGCTGAGATACAAAACTGAACAATGCTTATCCAAATTTTGCATTCTAGGGGCATAGTTAGGCACTGGTGCTAATCCACCATCCAATGATCACGCCACAACACAACACAAATGCAGTTGCAGCAAGTTATTTGAGAATAAGACGACAACGCAACTTGCTATACCTACCATGCAGAGCTGTTCAAATAGTGGTTGGTAAATGAAAGAACAGAGTAAAGCTGGCAAAGACTAAAAAGTCTGAAACTCTCTAGCCATAACACTCACTGCTAGCTCAGTCTATCAATCATTGCTAGCAATTGAATTCGCATAACGAAACAACGCAGCATGATGTATCATTGTTCAGGGCGGCCTGTGTTAACCGATCTAGTCATTCTTTCTTTCCGAAGCTAGGAATATGTATGTAGCCTAGTTAGTTCCTTTCTTTTTGACGCAGTGGTCGTGGTCGCTGCAGCAGGCATCGAGGTCGTCGCAGGGCTCCTCCCCTCCGTAGCCGCTCCACCCCATGTTGCAGAACTTGCCGTACCAGAACCCAACTGGTGCAGGAGTCAACCTGGCAAAAGTCAGATCAGAAATCATCACATAACCGATTCCCCAGATCAGGACCAATTTCATCTATTTCCAAATATAGTGTATTTTGGAAGATAAAAGATAAAGGGCTAAATATGCATTACATAGTCCTTGACTTATCAGAACCTTCCCATTGAATGCATCATTACTTAGCCATGTACAGGACAACACATCACAGACCATCAACATTTTACAGTGAGGAGCCAGTCATGTGCAGGACAACACAAACTATGAACGATGTACAGCCGATCTCGTGCATGAATGGATTCATATATATATATTAGAGATCACACACACCCAGGATTTAAAAAGATGCGGCCGATTGTTTAGTGCTTCATTTTAGAACATACAACCTGAGATAAAACAACAATACCCAAGTGCACACACCTCATAGCCATCATCCAATCACACTTGCTATAATCTTGTCTTAGTTTAATTAGGAGTAGTATATCCGGCAAGCTTGCATGTTGTCTCATGCTGGTTGTACTAGTCTTGTCCGTGTAGGTGTTGGACACCTTTGTGTGTCCTAGTTAGGAGTCTACGTTGGAGTTGTCCGGCTAGGATTAGTAGTCTAATACAGAGTCGGTTTGTACTGGCCGGTAGTCCAGGTTCACGCATGTAAATATGCGGGTATAGGGGTCATGTAATATCACCGTGGAGAAAAGAAAAAAAAGAATAGGCACGACACGTGCCTTTGGCGAAAGTTTTCGCGTGTGTTTGTGTTCATCGTGATTTGATGTGATCGATCCGTGGGCGAGTTCCAACAATTGGTATCTAGAGCAAGGTTGATTTGAAGCTGCGCTTGCCCCGGGGTGGCGACCCACTAGCGCCTCGGGGCGGGCGATGTTGTCGCTGGGTGGTGCAGCGACGAGGAAGAGCGGGCGATATAGTCGCTGGATGGAGCGACGGACGAGGAGGATCGGGCGATCGTCGTTCGGCGGAGCGACAAGAGAAAGACGGTGGGTTGTCGTCGGCAAGGTGGTGGAAGATGATCGTTGATGGGAGCGGTGGTGCCGAGGTGCAGTGCCGGAAAGTCGTCAAGATCATCGTCCGGGGGAGTCAAGGAGTCGTGTGAGTTAGCATGTGTCGGTCGACGTCGTGTCAATCAGTCATCGTCATCATGTCCAAGTGCTTGTTTCTGTGAGGATCAGTTGAAGATGAAGCGTGTCACGTTCGATGGGCTGTCTGGTGTGGTGTAGCACCAAGGGCGAAGACGTGAAGTGGAGATCAAGCTCAAGCGTGTAGTGGGACGAGGACCAGTGAAGGTGAGCCTCTTCAATGAGGACATGTCTCTACATGAGGTTATGGGTGGATGGTGTAGTCCACAAGTTAGCCCGCATGTATTGCGTTAGGTGTGGGCGGTGTAGTCCACATGGCAGCGTGACTGGGAGTCTGGATCATACGTTGAGGTGGATCATCAAGTCGCGGATTTACAGCGAGTCAAGATCAGGAGGAGCACAGGGGGACGACAAGTCAAGATTAGGAGGAGATTGTTAGCTATAATCTTGTCTTAGTTTAATTAGGAGTAGTATATCCGGCAAGCTTGCATGTTGTCTCATGCTGGTTGTACTAGTCTTGTCCGTGTAGGTGTTGGACACCTTTGTGTGTCCTAGTTAGGAGTCTACGTTGGAGTTGTCCGGCTAGGATTAGTAGTCTAATACAGAGTCGGTTTGTACTGGCCGGTAGTCCAGGTTGACGCATATAAATATGCGGGTATAGGGGTCATGTAATATCACCGTGGAGAAAAGAGAAAAAAGAATAGGCACGACCCGTGCCTTTGGCGAAAGTTTTCGCGTGTGTTTGTGTTCATCGTGATTTGATGTGATCGATCCGTGGGCGAGTTCCAACATAACTAACATGCATATATACAGGTGTTTTGCATTTGTCACAACCTGTTATGATAAATGTCCTAAAGCTGAACATATGTGACTGCTGTACATCCATTTTCCTGATCAGTTTTCATGTGAATAGCTAATCATGATCTTAAATTTATTATAGTTCAGTTTGATTCTAATTTATATACCTAAACCAGCTAACTATGCAAGGGCAATATCGGACAGTTCAGAACTTCAGGAGGTGCTTACTGTATTATCGATATAGCGATGCATCTTGTTAGAATCAGCAAACAAATGTATATGCTAGCAGGTAGTATTCCCAGGGTGAAAATAAACAATCTCTTACTGAATTATGCTTATATACAGCCAGCCATGAATATCTATATAACCTTTACTAAATATATGTTTTTACTTAGTTTTTTTAGCCGTCATGCACTAAGGTTCTAAACGTGTCTTATATATCAATTAGACCTGCAATTAGAAAGCAAACCGAACCAAGCAAGCAAATTAAAACTAATCCGAAGGAGGAAGGAGGGCCGGATGGGTTGGTTAGTTTTAATTTGTCTGCTTAAGCAATAAGCCATACCTTAATCATCACTAATGTATATAGGGTCGTCGCTCCTTGGCCCTTGCTTAGAGCAAAAGAAAAAGCGTGCAAGTATTTTCAGTTACACCCATACAATGATACATAATAAACTTGAATCTACACGAATTTAAGAGCGGGAAATGCAAGAGAGAGTGGGATTAGCAAATGCTTAGAGAGAACGGGAACATTGCATGATCTTTTTAACTGAACTGAGCACCCGACAATGCGTCAGAGCTAATTCTTCAGTCAACCCAAATTATGTCATAACTGAAACTACACGTGCACCTCAAAATCAAACTATCCATGTGCAATCGGAGAGAAGTAACAAACTATTTTTTATCTTATATTTCTCATGACAGTCTGCCATGCTGATGCTGTTTTTGTAATCAGTATAGTATGGCATATCAATCTATGTTTTTATGTCGCTACAAATCTGGTTAGACGAACTACACAGCAGAAGCAGTTTTAGCTAGCATAAGAATACACCATCATTAGCTATACACGTGTACAACCTCGATAATCAAAACATCGCCACCTTTCTCTAGTTTACAACATACTAATTATATTACTGAGCATGATTTGCTCACCTGATATAGATCACAATCGAGTCCCAATATACTTGAGGCAAGTTGTTCACCAATTTTTTTGGCATGAGCTCAGATAAATGGATCAGAACCTTGAGAGAGAGAGAGAGAGAGGAACCTGAGAGCACGACCGAGCACATCGAGGTACTCCTTCCTCTTGCTCCTGCCTAATCAAAACATGGAAGGTTTTGATCTTTGATTCAGAAATTGAAAAGAATCGATCGTTGAGTCATTGCACGGAGTCAAGATGGAAATCAATACCTGCAGCTTGGGAATCAGTTGCTCCTGCTCGAGAAATTGTTCTATTTTTCTAAGCCAAAAATGTACACAATCAGAACCATGATCATGTAGTATTTTTTCTAACCAATTTACAACAAAGAGTAAATCAGCAGCTAGCAGGTGATTCACTAACATAGGATAGGGAAACGCTTGTTATCTATAGTCTGGTAGAAGTCCTGCATCAGACCATTCCAACGCCATCCATTCAATTGAAATCCGACGCCTGTAAAGAAAAAAAAACATCGGCAGGGAATTAACTGCGCGTAGCCCCGCCCTAACATCTCGCTAATCTCTCCCTTAATCTCTCCTATTCCAGTTGTAGCCGCACCGGCCCGGGCTCATCCAGCTCCCACGCACCGCCCGGAGCACCTCGCTCAGATTTCCTTCTACCCCGCCTCGCACGCCGCTGCTTCCTGCTCTCCCCGCCGTCGAGCAGCACGGCCGCCCCGCTGGCCAGCTTCGCCCTCTGCTTCTCCAAACCATATCGTCTTCCACACCGATGCCGCCGGAGAGAGCAGGTACCTGACCTTGTCTTGAAATCGAAAGTATTGCGGTGCATCTACCCCTTTGTAATTCTGTCGTGCAATTTTCTTTGTATTTCATCCAACAGTCGAGTTGTCCTTTGGTTTGTATGTTCATTGGCTGACTACTATTGTTCTGGTCATGTGTTAGGTTATTTATCATCAGAGTTTTTGATTCATATCTAGGGCGAGTAAATCTCGCATCCCAGACTCACCTACCCCACCCCGTCTCCCATGCACGGGTGAACCCATCCCCGATCTCGCGGAGCTTGCGCACCACGGCGGCTACCTTCGCCACCTCCTTGCTCCCAACCACCAGCCACAACTATAGCTGCTCTGACGTTGCTGATTCGTCCCGCCTGTGCCTGCTGCACCAAACGTTGTTTTCATCACCGGACGTGTAGACTCCTATCACCGCCCCAATCCCACGGCAGACCATGCACCGTCACCATCCCCCTCTCCTGCTGGCGCACTCCGTTTTGGGCCGGCAAAGAAGCTGCGTGTGCATCTCAGGCGTCGCCCCCCCTGCTATATATGTATCCACCTGAACTAGGATTTGATTCATCTCAGATTCATTTTCAACCATTTTTTTTATTTGCATTACTTTGGATGCATTGCTTGCTTCGATGATTTTTTTAGTGTAGCTATACTATATCTGATGCATAATGGAGGACCATGTCATCTACGAATTCTGGTTAATTTCTTGTGCAGGTCACAATAATCTGATTCCTAATTCACAACATTGGCGGTAATATTAGTGTTCGACTTGATCTCGAAATTTGTCTGCTTCCATCAAGGGTTAGATCTGTTTCCACAATAGTGCGTTCGTGCTTCTTAGTTTTGCGGCATCTATAATGCTATACAGATGCTTCTGAACTGTATTTTCTTTGCTTCCAAATGCCAAAAATGAAGTACAGGTTAATCGATGTGTATTTGATCACCATCCAATGTGTCAATACTATCCCATGTGTATTTGATCGCCATATAATCGACGAATTTGTGTTAAATAGGTATGCGTATCACAAAAATATCAGTTTTCGTTACAATTTCAAATTTCCGTTCTTCCAACTAAGACTAGTTCTATTCCCAAAGTAGCATGTTCATGTTTCTTTGCTGTGTAGCATCTAAATTGCAATACATATGCTTCTGAACTCTATTAATTTTCCTTCCTTAGGTTATAATTTTTTGATCCATTTGTATGTTGCTGACACAAAATATCCATCCTTTATTGCCCACAATATTAGTTTGCTTCAATTTCCGTTGTTGTGTGCTTCCATTCGGAGCTCCTGTACATAACACATGTTCTATTCCTCCTATAAATAGCTTATTGTCATGCATCTTGCAATCGGAGCTTCCACTGTCACACCTCATTTGCTTCTACGGTTGCTGATCCAAGCTACCTTGGTTGCTGCTACTTATTACTAAATTTGTCTGCTTCATGCTCCCATATAGTAGTACATCTTTGAATTTCTTATAGATGATTTGTTTCTATGCATCTTCGGAAATGAATGTGATGCCGTGCTTTGTCAATGATGTTTATATTTCCGACTATTCGCTCAATTCCCAGATTATTAGTTTTGATGTAACATGCTATATTACTTATGTTTTCAGTGGACCAGGGATAAAGAAGCAGCCCGAAGCAGAGTGGTAACATGCTACATTACTTATGTTTTTAGTGTATGTTGAAGAGTTGTTATATGCGGCTCTCCGGTTCAAAGATGTCGTCTTAAACCTGATTGGAAATATCCCGCTCGAGACAAAGGCAGGGCCAATATTTTGAATGTCATGTGTCATGTATGCAATGCTTCAGTGTTCTATAAGTTTTCTGGTGCATGTGTATATGCTTCGTTTTGTTTAGTACCACATACACGCTTCAACATCATATGTGGCATGTTTCCGATGTATGTACAATAAGTTTCCGAGTACATACATGCCCATGGCAATGTTTCGATACAATTTTGTTCCTGTTTCAACAATTATAAACTATGTTCTGATGGCTCCTGGACATAAAATGCATCAGCTGGAAGCAACATATATTCCTGCTTCAACAAGCATGTACACTTGTCGTGGAAGCAATCTCATAGGCTCATGCATGCAAGCAAAATATATTTCTTTGGAAGTACAAATCTTGGAAGAAAAATATTTGCTGTTTGCAGGAAAATTGATAGAAGGGAAAAAAAATAGTGGAAGCATAATTCCATGTAACACCAAAACAATTTTCGGACGTTCGAAGCACGTTTTTCCATGTTGGAAAATAAAAATACTAGATCAAAATAAACTTGAGCTGGAAGCAATCTCCTTATTATATGGTAACAGGAAATTATTTGGTAGGAAGCATGATCAATTTATGCTGGAGATAAATTCACCCAGTTGGAAACAAATATCTTTGTATAGAAGCAAATTGCATGGCGCTGGAGGTAGGATTGGAGAGATTTACGGGAGTGGTTACTACCAAATAAATTGCCATTACTAGATGTTGCATGGAAACTAACGAAGCACTTTTTCTGGCCCATTGCACATCCGAGATGAATCAGATCCTACGGTGGAAGACTGGTCTGATGGGATGCTAAGAATCAGTAGTCTGATTCCTAGTGGTTCCCCATAGGATATGCACATGAAAGATACTTAGCTACAGGATAAATCATGAGACTGAGAGCACCAACATAGATCTGCAGATACTCTTCCTAAAATAAATTCGTCTACTAAATCAACATAGAATAGCAATCGGAGGACTGCTGATGGGGATATCCATTATGGGTAGGGTCAAGAAGGACATATCCTGACCATAATGAAGGACCCACAACATTAAATGACAAATAAACCTCAGGGACACCAATCCACTCGGACCAGGACTCCCGTCACGCGGATGAAGACCCTCGTCACTCGGTCGACATATCATCCACTTGGACGTGCCTAATCTACTCGGCTGCCTCATAACGACTCGGACAAGAGGAGACGGACGGCCAGCATGGGAACCAGAACGTCAGGAGGCGCACGTCGTCATGCGTTACTGGCATTTATTACGTCAGTTACCATGTGTAATGCCCGTCATCAACACAAACATTTAATCCATTGTAACGTAGCTAGACAGGGGGCCGGCACACTCTATATAAGCCACCCCGTAGCTCAGGACAAGGGTTCGCAATCCTTTGTAATATTCAGACACAAGAGAAATACACGGCTTCAGGGCTCGAGACGTAGGGTTGTTACCTCCGCCGCTAAGGACCCGAACTCATAAAATCTCCGTATCACGCTTGCGCCATAGCTAGATCTTGCCCTTGTTCGTACCCTTGCTTCTTGCTGTCAGGATCGTTCCCACGACAGTTGGCGCCCACCTTAGGGCTGCGCATCTTGCGGTACATGGCGCGGTGGATTCTTCATCTTCCATTATTCCCGGCGTCGAGATGGTGCCTGGCAGCGAGATCCGTTTCGGTGCCCTCCGCTTCATCGCCAATGATTCGGCGTGGCTTCAGGAAGCCCCGCTGGACGTGGAGTCGTTGCCCGTCCGCGGTGCAGTGCACTTCCACGCTAGTTTCCGCGGAGTCCTTCTCCGACAGCCGTCTGCCCCATACCAGACGGCCCCTCGCCGCCTCGTCAGATGTCGTCGCAAGCACTCCAGCCGATCGTGATTCCAGCGGTGGATTAAACATGCAGTATCTCTTCAGGTTGCAGCCGAGCAGGTGGCCATCCTGGAGCCTGAGGAATCGTTCCATGACCTGTTCGCCCCCCTTCATGAAGGGGAAGAAGAAGAAGGAAGATGCGAGAGCATGGAGTCCTCGGCAGAAGTTTTGATGGACGGCACGAATAACGGCCCGCCTGGATTCCCCGACCATTAGGATGGTCGTCGGCATAGGAGTGATGAAGCAGCCGATGATGCACTCGGCGGTGGCGCCCGGGTCGATGGGACGACACCACCTCCCACTTGGGAGCAGATTGGCGAGCTAAACAGGGTGACTGAGCAAACCCTACACACGCCGATTATGGCGACCACCCCCGAGGCTCTCGTCTTGGAATCAGCACGTTTGGTGTAACACCCCAAATTTCAATAAAAGGTTTTGCAAGTAAAACTTTGACCGAAATATTTTTTGTTAATTAAATTGGATCTTTTAATAAATTTTAAAGCCTTTTCCCCTGCTTTCTTCTTCCTTCTTATAGATTTTTTTTGGGAAAATTACGGAGAGTCTTAATTTTTTCCCCAACCCTGTTATTACTTCTTAAATATCAGTAGGAAATATTTTCATAATAAATTTGCCCCAAAATAATTCATTTAATGGCATTTTCAAACTCTGAAATGCTTCTGTCGAACTGAAACTATTTTATATAAATTTTATAAAGATGCCACAAAATTTTGGGGGACCCTCTTAGGCCTATAGTTCACTTTTGTGCAAAAACCCATCATGGTCATTTGAAAATTTTGAGCAAACCATTCTCTTTTCAATTCTGTCCCATTCTTAACTTATAACTACAACCCCATTAAATATTGCTCAAACAACTCTTACATTTTTCCATCCTGTAGTCCCTCCTAAGAAACCCTTAAGTCCAGAAGATCAACCCCATTTGCATCTCCGAAGTCCACAAATTAACCCCTCCCATGTTTGGATCAGAACTGAATTTCACAAAAACTTGCACTTGCAAGTTATTTCTTTAGCCAATACAGACCCACCACTCCATCCATCATCTAATGAAGCACTACCCTGACAAGTCTCACATCCAACAAAAACCCCTAGAGCACTCTTTCATTTCATCAAACTTGTGTGCATAGAAGAATCTTACCAAGTTTAAAACTGCATGTGACACTAGCTTATTTTGCTGAACCAACATGTCTACCATTATTTCAATCCAGGAATGTGCCACCCTGCCAAATTTGAGCTCATTTGGGCCAACCTAGGTCGCTCTGACATTTTGTCGAGCACCCTGGGTGCGTGCATAGAGTGCGACCAGAGCGCCTGTATGGCACCACTGGCACCCGAGCTCCTGCTGCTGCCCTGCTGCCCTCCCCGCACCCAGATAGAGCATGCAGGCTGCCCGCACCCCACCGGCACCTTCCCTTGGCTCCTAGCGCCAGCCACCACCGCCCAGCACCGACCAGCGTCGCCACCCGTCGTTGTCACCTAGCCACAAGAGGCACCTGGCCGAACCAAAGGCCACCAGCGCATCACACACTTAATTCCCAACGCCCTGAGCTCATCCGCTGCTCGCCGACCATGCCACCGTCCGCGGTTCGCCTTCAATGGCCGTCACCACCGCATCCGCTTCGGGAAGCTGCGGCACCGGCGTCCCCCGCTTATAAAACGCCACCCCGAGCACTCCTTTGTCACCACAACCTATCCTACTCCCTCTGGACGCCTTCCCGAGCAGCCAACCGAGCTGGACGAGGCCGTCTTCTTCATCTCCGGCCAAAACACCAGTCGCCACCTTTCGGATGATTCCGGCGCCACTGGAACTTCTCCCTCTCCACTTTCTTCACCAACAGCTCACTCTTGACCCCACAAATCCATTCCCCCTTTCAATTTTGCTCGGGATTGATCAGGGGAAAAAGCCCTCTCCTGCCTTTGCCGAAGCTCCTCGGGGATGCTCGTCGCCGACGGCTCCGCCCACCCCGGCAACCATGGCGGGTACCCAGAGGACCGCCTCGGTCCCCTGGTCTAACCCGTGTGCTCGGAATCCCGAGGGGAGCCGCCGTTCGCCGGCGAGGACCGCCGGAGTCCCGCCTCCATTCGGCCAGGAGAGAGAAAGGGCGCGAGACGACTGGGGTCAAACCTGACCAGTGGGCCAGGTGGTACCCACTGTTAGCGACCCCCAGGTCACGCCACGCTGATTTAAGTGGAAGCGCCTTTATCACAGTATGTTTTCCTTGTTAAAAAGTGTAAACTCTACCGAAATGTTTTCTTTTTAAAAGTGAAGTAAAAACCAGATTTGACCTAAACTTTGACTGCCTCTAACTTTTAAACCACAACTCCTTTTTAATTCATTCCTTTTCTGTCATTCTTTATTTTTTCCTCTAGTTTATTTTAGTATTTATCTCAATAATTTATGAAACAAATTTTTGTACTATTTTGAATTTGTGCGATAATTGCATTATTTTGAAGATAGGAATAATGGAGGGAAATTATTTTTCAAAGCTTGTGGAGTGTACCACCCATTCCACACACCCAAGGCAAGCATATTAAATGCTTGATATGCTGATTGCTCGGTAGATTGTTTGCTAGAGTTTTCTGTATGCTTAGGCTATGTTATATCAGTATGCAAAGTGATGACCGGATATGATTGTGTGGTTGCCTGCCTGATGCTTGACCTCGAACATGCTCATAACTTATGTTACAATGTTTGTTGACTCATACTACACATGCCTATACTCGTTGTGACTAACCTGCAGGAAGGAAATACTAACGCAAGCAAAAGTGACCGTGAACAGGGTTCTCGTTGTGACAAGAATGATCGATGTTGGCATGTTGGGACATGCCAGGTTGTGACCCTGTGTTGGTACCACTACTGAAAGAAATTATATTGTGCTAACCACTATAGGGAACATAAGCCTCCTGAGTCGACCATAGATCGAGTCTTGGTACCGGTAACCCCCAAACTTGATTTGTGCTACCACATGTCCCTACCACAGGTGGGGTATGGTTCAGTAAGTTGTTAACCCCTTTCCTACACACACCATATAGAGGGGCCAACGTGATGGTTCCGGGACGCTGTGTGATGCCGGTCACTTGGTCAGGGGGCATGGGTGTTTCGGTTGTAGCCGAAAAGGAGGGCACCCCTAGTTGCGCACACGTTATGAATTTGGTCATCTGCCCATGCTAATCGAGGTTCTACCCTCCCCGACTTTAGGTTTTATTTTGTCCGATGCTTTGGGTGATTCCTGGTTCGAGAGAAATTAAAGATGGTGTGTGATGGTCAAGTGTGTTTGCTACCCAAAGAATATTACTAATGTTGTTATGGACTAACCTTTTCTCTTATACGAATTATCAAGTATCTCTTGCGGGGTTCTACCTCCCGGGTACTCATTATGCACCGTTCAATAATTATTATCATTGCTATTATAGACTAACCCCTCACTTTTATGTGTTGTTGAGTATCTCCTGGGAAGGTTCTACCTCCTGAATACTCATTATACTTGTGTGTTCATTTTTTTTCTTTTGGACCTTCGGGCGGTTTTATCTCGCCTGAATCTCCATCTTTTATATTTATTTAAGACCTTTCATGGGTCGCGAAGACACCTGTCTGGCTTGGGTGACTTTTATATTTATTTAAAACCTTTCGTGGCATCACGAAGACAACCGTCTGGCTTGTGTGTTGTTTTACTTTTGGATCTTCAGGCGGTTCTATCTCACCCGAGTTTCCGCTTTTATATTTGTTAAGATTCTTCTGGGATGGTTTTACCACCTAAGAATCAATGTCTGTTATGTGAATGTCTGATACCAGGTTTACTAACTCTTTACTTCCCATGCATCGTTGTTAATTTGGTTACTTGTTTTGGTTGACCTCATGCCATGTTATAATAGTACTTGACATGTTTGAAAATATGTTACATGCACTCTACCTGCTTTTATTATATCTTTGGTCCATGATGTTTGTGAGTAGATTCAAACGTACTCACTGGCTTGTCCCTGGCTATTAACTTGGTCAGATCATGATTTCGAAGATGGTGCTACGACGACGCCCATGCGGACTAGGAGCTTGAGATAGCAGCCATGTGAGATAGGAGTTATCCCGGTCAGCCGTTCCTGTGGAAATGGAGCCCGATCAGAAATGGAGATCCACGAGCCACTTTCGTCATCCGCTGTTAGAAATCATTGTTGCACCCATTAGATCTTTATGGTCTTGTACACAATTCTTGCAATTGCTTGGTAATCAGTAACAAGGACATGTCCACAAGTGAACAATGATCTTGGGACTGGTGATGACACGAGTGGTTAATTTCTATGATTTTGTGTCCCGGGAACTGGCCCCCGACAGCCTTGGTATCAGAGCCAGGCTGACCATTGGCTAATCCTATCTTAGCCTGGTCACTATCCCTAGGTTTCCACACCATCCAAGTCTTTTCATGTCCACCGCCAAGCCCATCCCATCCGATGGCACGATCAGTGGTCAGCCGACATCTTTTGACAGTCGGTGCCCAACCTACCAGCCCAGCCCATAGGCCGTGTGCCTGTGGCAGGCACCTGAGTTGTCCCATCTGCAAGCGTGTGATGGAAGACTTAGTTAGCCTATAAAGGAAGCCTTGCCTCAACTCAGCACAACACAACATTCATTCTCGCTTTGACACCCCAAACCACCAAGATGTCTGGTGCCATCATTTGCAACAAGACCACCGCAGTCGAGCTTGGCTACTTTGTAGCCATCCTCGCCAATCTCACCCGCCCTGCCTTTGGCATAGAAGAGCCTCCTGAGTATGTTGTGTACCGGGAGCACGTGAGTGATGCCATCCATCACTTCTGGGCCATGGTGCACATCTACAGGAGGGGCGCTACCTCAGAAGGCCCCTATCGGTTCTCCGGAAGGATGACCTCCGAGGAACCCCAGGCCATCCAGCTTGCAGCCCGAGAGGCTGTAGTTCAACTCCGGCACCTGTCGCCGAGGGTTAACATCCGCCCTTTCTTCTACTACCCTAGCCGTGACGGCTATCGTAGCCCGACCCAAGTCGCCAACGGAGACCAGGAGTCGGATCCTGCTCTTGTGCATCTAGTGCGCTATTTGAGAGCACAAGAGGCACTCTTCGATCAGGTCCCAATGATCTAATTATAGCTCGCAGGACTCTTGCTCTCCTTACCCCAGTGAGAAGTGAAGCTGCACCTGCCGCCGACACTCCAATAGTGCTACTTGGGAGAACTGTCGAGCCTCCCAGGTCGATCCCCGTTGTCCAGCCCGACAACGCATTCGTCCACCCAGAGGAACTTCGCTGCCTATTGGAGACCTACTCCAATGGGACTGTGGCTATGATGTCTCGTGAGAGACATCATCATTACCGTAGCCCCGTGACTCCCACTCCTACCCCGGCCAGCTCTGAAGCTAAGGCACACAGGGAAGTCCCAACATTAGCTGGGCACACCCGGCTAGATGTCAACGAAGTGGACTGAGCTCACCGTAGTAGTTGCCGAGCCCTTGGTGGCCCTGTTGTTTTACCCTGTACCCTGGAATCATAGTAGTCCGCTCACTGTGTGATTGTTGGAATGCTTGTGTGCTACCGTTTTGAGTGTGTTGCTTGATTTTACATTATTTGTTATGTGGCATGCTTGTCTGCGTAATAGGTTTCGAGACCCCTACGCCATAGCTGCCATCACCACTCAAACCTAACCGACCACTACAGTGAAGCGTCAATTCTCTTTTGGGGATCGAGGCCCGTCCCAAGTTGTACCAACGCCGCATCATGTTTTCCATCCCAGCTATATAAGAGCCACCCTCATACCCAGCATCAGCAACCATCAATCATTTTCTCCACCGGCATAATCCAAACACTCCATGTCTCACCCGGGAGCCTACCCAAGAATTCCATAGGCAAACCATGGTAGTTTTGTTATGATTTTGTGGAATTTTACCCGCAATACCCTTGGTTCCATCCACCCACCCCAGTATGAGTTGTACAAGTTGAGGATTACCCCTGATTGCTCGAAGTACTGGGCAGTTGTGCAAATGCCACCAGAGGATTTAAGCCAAGGACCTCCGTATATTGTCTTCATCGCGAGATCCATGCCAACCTCATGCATGGCCATTGAGGTTGCTGCTTATGAAGCAGTCACCCGCCTTCGATTCTTGGTTCCCAGTGCCAGCGAAAGGAAGTACTGCTACTTCCCGAGCCACGCAGCATTTGGAGCAGAAGCTACGTTCCGCTGTGAACGTATAGAAAGAGATCCAGCACTAGCCAATCTCATTCAGTATGTGATGGCCCAGGAGCATCTAACCCAGCAACTAATGTATTATCTCCATTATCTTGCTGTCCTAAATCCCCAGATCGCCATTGGCGGACCACCCTTGCCAACTCAGGAAGGGCATGTTCTTCGTCTACTTCCTCCACTTCCTTCGAAGAAGAAGAATGTGCTCCAGCACCGGGAACCCTTCCGCAAAACCCTGTAGATCTCACCTTCAGACCGTAGACGGTGATGAGTGTGTTTCTTGCAGTGTGTAGTGCTTGTTTGCATGATGTGACCTTTGTGTCATTTCTTGGGGTGTATGTCATGAATGTATTACCATGATTACATTTTGCATATGAGTGTTTTGTTTGTTGTGTTCTGCAATTAGTTTCTCCACCCCTAACAAATCTCGAGGACGAGATTTCCTTAAGGGGGGAAGGCGTTGTAACACCCCAAATTTCAATAAAAGGTTTTTGCAAGTAAAACTTTGACAGAAATATTTTTTGTTAATTAAATTGGATCTTTTAATAAATTTTAAAGCCTTTTCTCCTGCTTTCTTCTTCCTTCTTACAGAATTTTTTTGGGGAAATTACTGAGAGTCTTAAAAAATTTGCCCAACCCTGTTATTACTTCTTAAATATCAGTAGGAAATATTTTCATAATAAATTTGCCCCAAGATAATTCATTTAATGGCATTTTCAAACTCTAAAATGCTTCTGTTGAACTGAAACTATTTTAAATAAATTTTACAAAGATGACACAAAATTTTAGGGGACCCTCTTAGGCCTATAGTTCACTTTTGTGCAAAAACCCATCATGGTCATTTGAAAATTTTGACCAAACCATCCTCTTTTCAATTTTGTCCCATTCTTAACTTATAACTACAACCCCATTAAATATTGCTCAAACAACTCTGAAATTTTTCCATCCTGTAGTTCCTCCTAAGAAACCCTTAAGTCCAGAAGATCAGCCCCATTTGCATCTTGGAAGTCCACCAATTAATCCCTCCCAGGTTTGGATCAAAACTGAATTTCACAAAAACTTGCACTTGCAAGTTATTTGTTTTGCCAATCCAGATCGGACACTCCATCCATCATCTAATGAAGCACCACCCTGACAAGTCTCACATCCAACAAAAACCCCTAGAGCACTCTTTCATTTCATCAAACAGCTTGTGTGCATAGCAGAATCTTACCAAGTTTAAAACCGCATGTGACACTAGCTTATTTTGCTGAACCAACTTGTCTACCATCATTTCCATCCAGGCATGTGCCACCCTGCCAAATTTGAGCTCATTTGGGCCAACCTAGGTCGCTCTGACATTTTGTCGAGCACCCTGGGTGCCTGCACAGAGCGCGGCCCGAGCGCCCGTATAGCACCACTGGCACCCGAGCTCCTGCCGCTGCCCTGCTGCCCTCCCTGGCTCACCCCGCACCCAGATAGAGCCTGCGGGCCACCCGCACCCCACCGACACCTTCCCTTGGCTCCTAGCACTGGCCACCACCGCCCAACACCAACCAGTGACACCGCCCGTCGTTGTCACCTAGCCACTCGAGGCACCTGGCCGAACCAAAGGCCACCAACGCATCACACACTTAATACCCAACCGCCTGAGCTCATCCGCTGGTCGCCGACCCCACCACCATCCGCGGTTCACCTTCAATGGCCGTCACCACCGCATCCGCTTCGGGAAGCTGTGGCAACGGCGTCCCCCGCTTATAAAAGACCACGCTGAGCACTCCCTTGTCACCACAACCTCTCCTACTCCCTCTAGACGCCTTCCCGAGCAGTCAACCGAGCCGGATGAGGCTGTCTTCTTCATCCCAGGCCAAAACACCCACCGCCACCTTTCGGATGAGTCTGGCGCCGCTGGAACTTCTCCATCTCCACTTTCTTCACCAACAGCTCACTCTTGACCCCACGAATCCATTCCCCCTTTCAATTTCGCTCGGGATCGATCAGGGGCAAAAGCCCTCTCCTGCCTCCATCGGAGCTCCTCGGGGATGCTCGTCGCCGACGGCTCCGCCCACCCCGACGACCATGGCAGGTACCCAGAGGACCGCCTCGGTACCCTGGTCTCACCCGTGTGCTAAGAATCCCGAGGGGAGCTGCCGTTTACCGGCGAGGACCGCCGGAGTCCCGCCTCCGTTCGGCCAGGAGAGTGAAAGGGCGCGAGTGTAACACCCCAAGTGTGCTCCTTCCATATTTGTACTTCCAACATTGCAATATATGGAATTGTCATGATGATCTTGTTGGATGGGTTCTTCTCATGTTGTGTTTTGCCTTTCTTTTCTCATTGCATTTCATTTTCATATTATTTTGTCATGTGCTTGCATCACCATATTCATCTATGTTGTTCTTGTGCATTGCATCCATTATTTATTTGGTGTTGCTCTTGTATGCATTGTGTGTGTGGTCATCCCTTTCTTTCTCACCCATGCACACCCCTCTTTTCTTTATTTTTTTATTTTAATTTCGAAATCCATTTCTGGTAAGTGCCCATCTTCCAATTCAGGCAATGTCCAGATTTGGCGTTTTCCAGATCCGCCAAGTTTCTGTTTCTGGCCGTTTCCTTTTGCGGCATATGCCTAATCTGGCATATAGGTTAGATTCAATTTCTATCCTAAGTGATTATGTGGCATTGAGAGCATTTTTCATGTAGGAACATATGAGTGTAATATATGATTTTAGGGTAGAAAAATCCAACTAATCCATTTCTGGCATTAGATTTATCTTTTGAGCAAGTTTGCATGCATGCCATTTTTGCATAACATGCCATTTTGTCATTTTTGTGTGATTTAATGCAAATGACATATGAGCATCTTGTCAACATGAGTTTGGAGCATTTTCATGCCATCTTGCTCCTAGTAATTTTTCCATGCCATGATATGCCATGATGGGAGTGCAACAAGCTTTTAAACGTGCTTAGTCATTGTTACTGTTCTGCCTTGTTGATTTTCTGCTGAAACTTGCCATGTTGCTTTGATGCTACCATCTAATCCATAGCTTTTCTGAGCATGATCAGTAAACATGTTTTGTTCTATGTTGCCAGTACAATCATGCCATGCTAGTTGATGCCATGTTAAACTCCTGTAGCATATGTTAATGTTGCTCTAAACATGCCTAGTCAATATAGCAGTTTTTCTGTCAACGTTATGTTGCCATGTTGTGAGCTCATTTCTGGTGAATCCATGCTTCATATGATTTTGTGCCAATGTATGAAATGTTCTATGCCATGTGTACAGTAGCTGCATGCCAATTTCTTGCATTTTAGGGTGCTGTAGCTTGTTGTTTTGATGTGCACAAGATGCCATGTTGCTGTTAAATTCAGTTTTGCATTGCATATGGTGTTGCTCACCATTTGAGTTCCGTGCATCCGTTCCTCGTGATCTTTATATCGATTTCATCCGAAATCTTCCATTCTTTCCAGTGGAATGCTTGGGTTGCCAAGATTTTTCCCATATCCACCTTTTGCTTCATCGTTCACATCTCGTTATCATTTCTATCGTCCCGGTAGCACCGTGCCTTCATTTATGTCGTGTTCATGATATTATCATGCCATTCCATGCATCATTTTGTTTGTGCATCTATGTCATGGTTGTTTGTTTATTTCGGTGCTTGTTCTTCTTTTGGGTAGTTTCGGGAGACGAGTCCGAGTTCGAGAAACCGGTTGAGAACGTGTTCGAGGAGCAGTCTTACTATCCTACCGAAGAGACTTCAGGCAAGATGGTCATTACTCTTGATAACACTACTATCTTTGCTTGCTAGTTGTCTCGTTGCTATCGCTATGTCACGTTTCCTACCACATACATGTCAGCCTCTCATATGCCATGATACAGCCTCTAACCACCCTACCCAGCAAACCGTTGTTTGGCTATGTTACCGCTTTGCTCAGCGCCTCTTATAGCGTTGCTAGTTGCAGGTGCAGTGCAGGTTGTTCCATGTTGGGGCATGGATATGTTGGGATATCACAATATCTCTTATTTAATTAATTCATCTATATACTTGGTTGTGTGTGGAAGGCTCGGCCTTTTGCCTAGTGTTTTGTTCCACTCATGCCGCCTTAGTTTCCGTAATACCGGTGTTATGATCCTTGATTAGCGTTCCTAACATGCTCAGAGGAATGGGACCCTCTTGACAGTTCGCTTTGAATAACCGCTTCCAGCAAGGCCCAACATTGGTTTTAACATTTGCCTAATAACAACTAAAACTTGCATAGGGTCTAGCTAACCTGAGGATATTTTTTAATCAACAAACCCGGGCCAGTGCTCCTCATGAGTGTTGGTCCAAACTAGAGCACTGTGCGGGGCCGCCCCTTGGCAACTTGGGGATTTGGCACCTATACGCGTCGCTCGTCCGTCGTGGCCTGATTACAAGATACGCGCGGCTCCAGTCGGGGTGTCGGCACGTCTGGAGGTCTTACTGGACTTGTGTTACCATTGTCGAAATGTCTTGTGCACCGGGATTCCGAGGATACTTCGGGGTATCTCGAGGTTGAGGTATTTCCACCGCAGCTTGTGTTGGTTTGTGATGGACCAGGTTGGAACACCCCTGCAGGGTTAAATCTTACGCGAAGCAGTGCCCGCGGTTATGTGGCGACTTGGATATTTTTAACCTTCGGTTGTAGAGAACTTGACACTAATTCTAATAAAATACACCAATTGTGTGCGTAACCGTGATGGTCTCTTTTCGAGTAAGTTCGTGAAGAGAACACGGTGGGGTTATGTTTGAACCGTAAGTAGGTGTTCAGGATCACTTCTTGATCATATTAAACTTGCGACCGTTATGCGTAGTATGCTCATCTTTATTCTTGTACTCGTAAGTTAGCCACTTAAACATGCTTCGTGCTTGCTGCAACCTCACCACATTACCCCTTCCCTTCCTATAAGCTTAAATAGTTTTGTTACCTTGGGTGATGAGATTGCTGAGTCCCTGTGGCTCACAGATTACTACATAACTCCAGTTGCAGGTACGCTTGACGCAGACACAGGTGAGCTTGAGATGCTCCATTGGGAGTATGATGATGAACGTGGGCGTATGTACGTCACGATGCCAGACGATCAGTAGTGGGCCCTAGTCGGTTGATCCGGGGATAATAGCAGGGTGTTGTTTTCTCGTTTGTTTTCGTCCGTAGTTGGACCCTATCTTTCATTTGGATGATTGTATGATGTTATGATATATTTATGCTGTAGCATGTGGCGAGTGTAAGCCTTTATCTAGTATTCTCATCTGTTCACTTGGTTGTATGTATTTGAGAATCACCTTGCTATGCGTCTCAAAATGAGGTTCTGTCACGATCTTGAGTTCATCACGAGATTGAGATAGAGCTTCATATTGGGCGTTACAAGTTGGTATCAGAGCCAGGTTTCGATCCTGGGACCTATGGGTTATGGGCAAGCAATAGTTTCCAAGCAAGCGCGGGCAAGGCCCCATTCGAGATTCTCTATGGCAGAAAGTGCCGCACTCCGCTCAACTAGTCTGAAACCGGCGAACGCCAACTTCTTGGCAATGATATGATTTCTGAAGCTGAAGAGATGTGTCGTATCATCCGTGAAAATCTGAAAGCAGCGCAATCGCGCCAGAAGAGCTACTATGATAGCAAGCACCGTGACTTGGCTTTCGATATTGGAGACCATGTCTATCTCCGTGTTTCTCCTATGAAAGGCACCCAACGATTCGGTATCAAAGGAAAGCTTGCTCCAAGATACGTGGGCCCTTTCAAGATAGTTGGCAAAAGAGGCGATCTAGCCTACCAACTCGAGCTTCCTTCCAACTTCTCAAATGTGCACAATGTGTTTCACGTGTCACAGCTCCGCAAGTGCTTCAAGACTCCCGACCACACCATTGACTTCCAAGACATCGAGCTCCAAGATGATTTGTCTTACCGTGAGCATCCCATTGCCATTCTCGAAGAAACTGAACGCAAGACTCGCAACAAGTCTATCAAGTTCCTGAAAGTGAAGTGGTCTCACCATTCTGACCGAGAAGCCACATGGGAGCGCGAGGACCACCTCCGTTCCGAATATCCTGAGTTCTTCAGTTCCTAGATCTCGGGACGAGATCCTCTTGTAGTATTGGAGAGTTGTAACACCCCAAGTGTGCTCCTTCCATATTTGTACTTCCAACATTGCAATATATGGAATTGTCATGATGATCTTGTTGGATGGGTTCTTCTCATGTTGTGTTTTGCCTATCTTTTCTCATTGCATTTCATTTTCATATTATTTTGTCATGTGCTTGCATCACCATATTCATCTATGTTGTTCTTGTGCATTGCATCCATTATTTATTTTGTGTTGCTCTTGTATGCATTGTGTGTGTGGTCATCTCTTTCTTTCTCACCCATGCACACCCCTCTTTTCTTTATTTTTTTTATTTTAATTTCGAAATCCATTTCTGGTAAGTGCCCATCTTCCAATTCAGGCAATGTCCAGATTTGGCGTTTTCCAGATCCGCAAGTTTCTGTTTCTGGCCATTTCCTTTTGCGGCATATGCCTAATCTGGCATATAGGTTAGATTCAATTTCTATCCTAAGTGATTATGTGGCATTGAGAGCATTTTTTCATGTAGGAACATATGAGTGTAATATATGATTTTAGGGTAGAAAAATCCAACTAATCCATTTCTGGCATTAGATTTATCTTTTGAGCAAATTTGCATGCATGCCATTTTTGCATAACATGCCATTTTGTCATTTTTGTGTGATTTAATGCAAATGTCATATGAGCATCTTGTCAACAGGGTTAAATCTTACGCGAAGCCATGCCCGCGGTTATGTGGCGACTTGGATATTTTTAACCCCCGGTTGTAGAGAACTTGACACTAATTCTAAAAAAATACACCAACTGTGTGCGTAACCGTGATGGTCTCTTTTCGAGTAAGTTCGTGAAGAGAACACGGTGGGGTTATGTTTGAACCGTAAGTAGGTGTTCAGGATCACTTCTTGATCATATTAAACTTGCGACCGTTATGCGTAGTATGCTCATCTTTATTCTTGTACTCGTAAGTTAGCCACTTAAACATGCTTAGTGCTTACTGCAACCTCACCATATTACCCCTTCCCTTCCTATAAGCTTAAATAGTTTTGTTACCTTGGGTGATGAGATTGCTGAGTCCCTATGGCTCACGGATTACTACATAACTCCAGTTGCCGGTACGCTTGAGATAGACACAGGTGAGCCCGAGATGCTCCATTGGGAGTATGATGATGAACGTGGGCGTATGTACGTCACGATGCCAGACGATCAGTAGTGGGCCCTAGTCGGTTGATCCGGGGATAATAGCAGGATGGTGTTTTCTCGTTTGTTTTCGTCCGTAGTCGGACCCTATCTTTCATTTGGATGATTGTATGATGTTATGACATATTTATGCTGTAGCATGTGGTGAGTGTAAGCCTTTATCTAGTACTCTCATATGTTCACTTGGTTGTATGTATTTGAGAATCACCTTGCTATGCGTCTCAAAATGAGGTTCTGTCTCGATCTTGAGTTCATCACGAGATTGCGATAGAGCTTCATATTGGGCGTTACAGCGAGATGACCGGGATCAAACCTGACCAGTGGGCCAGGTGGGACCCACTATCAACGACCCCCAGGTCACGCCGCGCTGATTTAAGTTGAAGCGCCTTTTTCAGAGTACGTTTTCCCTGTTAAAAAGCGTAAACTCTACCGAAACGTTTTCTTTTTAAAAGTTTAATAAAAACCAGATTTGACCTAAACTTTGACTGCCACTTTTAAACCACAAATCCTTTTTAATTGATTCCTTTTCTGTCATTCTTTATTTTTCCTCTAGTTTATTTTAGTATTTATCTCAAAAAATTATGTAACACTTTTTTGTACTGTTTTGAATTTGTGTGATAATTGCATTATTTTGAAAATAGGAATAATGGAGGGAAATTATTTTTCAAAGCTTGTGGAGTGTACCCACCCATTCCACACACCCAAGGCAAGCATAATGAACACTTGATATGTTGATTGCTTTGTAGATTGTTTTCTAGAGTTTTCTGTATGCTTAGGTATGTTATATCAGTATGCAAAGTGATGACCGGATATGATTGTGTGGTTGCCTGCCTGATGCTTGACCTCAAACTTTCTCATAACTTATGTTACGATGTTTGTTGACTCATACTACACATGCCTATACTCGTTGTGACTAACCTGCAGGAAGGAAATACTGATGCAAGCAAAAGGGACCGTGAACAGGGTTCTCGTTGTGACGAGAATGATTGATGTTGGCATGTTGGGACATGCCAGGCTGTGACCTTGTGTTGGTACCACTGCTGAAAGAAAATATATTGTGTTAACCACTGCAGGGAACATAAGCCTCCTGAGTCGACCATAGATCGAGTCTTGTCACCGGTAACCCCCAAACTTGATTTGTGGTACCACATGTCCCTACCACAAGCGGGGTATGGTTCAGTAAGTTGTTAACCCCTTTCCTACACACACCATACAGAGGGGCCAACGTGATGGTTCCGAGACGCTGGGTGATGCCGGTCAGTTGGTCAGGGGGCATGGGTGTTTCGGTTGTAGCCGAAGAGGGGGCACCCCTAGTTGCGCGCACGTTATGAATTTGGTCATCTTCCCATGGTAGTTGAGGTTGTAGCCTCCCCGACTTAAGGTTTTATTTTGTCCGATGCTTTGGGTGATTCTTGGCTTGAGAGAAATTAAAGCTGGTGTGTGATGGTCAGGTGTGTTTGCAACCCAAAGACAGTAATTCGAACTCATCAACATTTCGGTGCTGGCTAAAGAAATCCTTTACATGTGGGTAAAGAGTACAACCTCTGCAGAGTTTAAAACCTATTCGAATAGCCGTATCTGCGGTCAAGGACTACAGTTTGGGAAGGGCCAACTGTCGGTCTTAGTGTCGGTCTTCGGAGGAAATAATTAAATAAACAATTGATCATAGCTATTACTACTGATGTTATCAAGAATATTACCAATGTTGTTATGGACTAACCTTTTGAAAGGATCGATATGGTTGACTAGAGGGGGGGTGAATAGGCAACTACCAATTTTTAGCTTTTCTTAACAAGTTAGGTTTAGCAACAAAAAGGTTGTCTAGATGTGCAACTAGGTGAGCAATCTGTATGATGCTAACAACAACAACATAAGCAAGCAAGGGATACAAACACAACAATAGCTTGCACAAAGTAAAGGTATGAGATAACCACAAGTGGAGCCGATGAAGACGAGGATGTGTTACCAAAGTTCCTTCCCTTTGAGGGGAAGTACGTCTCCGTTGGAGCGGTGTGGAGGCACTGTAACACCCCCAGTGTCATGCTACAGTGATCTCACTCTAATGATGCCATGTCATTATGCCTTTCCATGTCAAATAGCCACTTTTCCAAAATCAAGTTCAAATTCCATTTGAAATGCAAGTCAAACAATTACTTCTTCAGATAATTATGCAAAATAGTTCATAATATTGTAAATAATCCCAAAGCAGTTATAAAAACAAAACCAACATTATTTGAATTTGCAATTTGACCCTAACATCCAAAAACAGTGACCAAAACAACCCCATTAATCCATTTTCATTTATCCAAAATTCAAATGAAATCATCTTGCCTCCAAACTTTTTGTGGTAGTGCCAAAAATCATAAAGTAATTATGTGGCCTAGTCCCACATTTTTCAAAAATGTTTTGGTAGCTCAAAATTATTCCTAGCAGTTTCTGATTTAAAATAAAAGAGAAAAACAGAAAGAAAAATAAGATGCCTCTGTGCACTGGCCTAGCCCGTTGCTACAGTAACGGCCCAACCCAACTTCTCCCTGTCGTCTTCCTCCACCTGCTCCCGCGCCCGTGTCGACGCCGCGCTCACTCACGCCGGTGATGGAGCTCGTGACGAGCATCCGCGAGTCCACGCGCTGGAGAAGGACGCTCCTCTCTCCCGCTGCTAACCCTGGCCTCCAATGTTCCCCTCCCCCTCGCTTCCACGCTCGATCCCGAGCCCAGCCGAGCGCTGCTGTCGCCGCGTCGCCTCACCGTCGTGGCCATCGACCACCGGTTGCCGCAAATTTATGTCCTGGAGGACCACCGTCGAGTGCTGCGTCGTCTACGGGGATCCACTGGACCGGAGCCGCCGTGCAATACATTCATGATTCGCTTATGGTGGGTGGCGTGAGTGACGCAAACACATACCCGAGTAAGGTGGTTGTTGCGTATGGGAGTAAAGAGGAATTGTTACTTAATGTTATGGTTGGGTTTTACCTTAATGATCTTTGGTAGTTGCGGATGCGTGCTAGAGTTCCAATCATAAGTGCATATGATCCAAGTACGGAAAGTATGTTAGCTCATGCCTCTCCCTCATATAAAATTGCAATAATGATTACCGGTCTAGTTATCAATTGCCTATGGACAAATCTTTCACTTGTATTACAAAAAGCTTTCTACTAAAACATACTAACTTTTATTATCTCACAAAGTATTCCTAGTTTTATTCTTGCAAAGTAGTTCTAGCATTACACCTACAAAGTACTTCTAGTTTTATTCTTGTACTAGGTAAAGCGAACGTTAAGTGTGCGTAGAGTTGTATCGGTGGTCGATATAACTTGAAGGGAATATTAATTCTGCCTTTAGCTCCTCGTTGGGTTCGACACTCTTATTTATCGAGAAAGGCTACAACTGATCCCCTATACTTGCGCCTTTTCGATCTATTTGTTGTTGTTTTGCTAAGCCTTCTTAAGGCAACCTTGTCTAATTATGTCTGTACTCAGATTCTGATGCTTCCGCTGACTCTTGTGTAACTCGAGCTTATGTATTCGAGTCCTCAAGGCCCCTGGCTTGTAATATAAAGTTTGTATTATTTTATTTTGTGTCTAGAGTTGTGTTGTGATATCTTCCCGTGAGTCCCTGGGCTTGATCGTGCGCAGTTGCGTGTATGATTAGTGCACGATTGAGTCGGGGGCGTCAGAAGTTGGTATCAGAGCCAACTGCCTGTAGAAAGCCCCTTTCCACCTCCTTGGCCGAAGTTGAGTCTAGTCTCCAAAATTGTTTTGCTAACCCTGTTGTGTGGCTTACGGGCCCACATCGCAAATGGATGGGATTAGGATCTTTTATTCCACTTCTTTACTCTGGGACACTGATCTCTCTTCTATTCAGGTTAAAGATTTTGCTAACTCTAACTCTAGGTTCTCATAACGACTTCATTCCGGAGAGCCACTTATTCCCGATCATCCCTGGATATTTCAAGATATCCCGAAGCACTCTTCGATGCTTTCCCGAGACCCTTGTCTATTCCCTACCACCGATAAATCCCTGAGGATAACTGATACGTCTTCATCGTATCTATAATTTTTGATTGTTTTATGCCAATATTGCACAATTTTCATATACTTTTGTCAACATTTTATATTATTTTTGGGACTAACATATTGATCCAGTGCCCAGTGCCAGTTCCTGTTTGTTGCATTTTTTTTGTTTCGCAGAATATCCATATCAAACAAAGTCCAAAAATGACAAAAATTTACAGAGATTTATTTTGGAATATATGTGATTTTCGGGAAGAAGAATCAACGCAAGACGGTGTCCGAGGTGGCCACGAGGCACGAGGGCGCGCCCGGGGGGGTAACCGCACCCTGGTGGCTTGTGAGCACCTCGTAAGTCGGTTGACCCCCTTATTTCGCCGCAAGAAAGATAATTTATTGATAAAAATCCCCTCAAAATTTCAGCCCAATCGGAGTTACGGATCTCTTGGAGTATAAGAAACGGTTTTCGGCCAAAAAAGAGGGACGCGAAACAGAAGAGAACTGAGAGAGAGAGATCCAATCTCGGAGGCGCTCCTCCCCTCCGGGAGCCATGGCGGCCATGGACCAGAGGGGGAACTCTCCTCCCATCTAGGGGGGAGGCCAAGGAAGAAGAAGAAGAAGGAGGGGGGCTCTCTCCCCCTCTCTCCCGGTGGCGCCGGAACACCGCCGGGGGAACCAACGTGACGGCGATCTACACCAACAACTTCGCCGCCGTCAACACCAACTCTCTCACCCTCTATGCAATGGTGTAACACCTCTTCTCCCCGCTGGAATCTCTACTTAAACATGGTGCCTAACGCTATATATTATTATCCAATGATATGTGGCAATCCTATGATGTTTGAGTAGATTCGTTTTGTCCTATGGGTTGATTGATGATCGTGATTGGTTTGAGTTGTATGTTTTATTTTGGTGCTGTCCTATGGTGCACTCCGTGTCGCGCAAGCGTGAGGGATTCCCACTGTAGGGTTTGCAATACGTTCATAATTCTCTTATAGTGGGCGGCTAGAGTGACAGAAGCTTACACCCGAGTAAGGGGGTTGTTGCGTATGGGAGTAAAGAGGACTTGTTACTTAATGCTATGGTTGGGTTTTACCTTAATGATCTTTGGTAGTTGCAGATGCTTGCTAGAGTTCCAATCATAAGTGCATATGATCCAAGTACAGAAAGTATGTTAGCTCATGCCTCTCCCTCATATAAAATTGCAATAATGATTACCGGTTTAGTTATCAATTGCCTAGGGACAAATCTTTCTCTTGTGTTAGAAAAAGCTTTCTACTAAAACATACTAACTTTTATTATCTCGCAAAGTACTCCTAGTTTTATTCTTGCAAAGTAGTTCTAGCATTACACCTACAAAGTACTTCTAGTTTTATTCTTGTTCTAGGTAAAGCGAAACGTTAAGTGTGCGTAGAGTTGTATCGGTGGTCGATATAACTTGAAGGGAATATTAATTCTACCTTTAGCTCCTTGTTGGGTTCGACACTCTTATTTATCGAGAAAGACTAAAACTGATCCCCTATACTTGTGGGTTATCAAGTCCTTTTTCTGGCGCCGTTGCCGGGGAGCAATAGCGTGGGGTTGATATTCTCGTGTGTGCTTGTTTGCTTTATCACTAAGTAGTTTTTATTTTGTGCTCTTATTTTCTATCTTTAGTTATGGGTAGGAAACATAAAATACCAAAAAAATTAGTTGTACTTGCTAAACCAATGGTTGAAGAACCACCCAAATTCTATCATACTACTGAAGCTTTCTATTTGGATCATCTTCGATCCCTTTGTGCTCGTGCTGAAAACCCAACTAGCTTAGTTGAGGGAAAATCGTTAGATGAGCATGCTTATTTTGTGCGACATCGCTTGTCTCAAAAAGGGAAACTCTTGTGGCATCATATTAATACTTTGAATTGCTATGCTTGGAATTTATGTGAAATACATGATTTTACTTGTTGTTCTGAAGACCCTAAAAAACACCTTCAGTACCAATGTGAGTTTAAGGATAATGGAATCTTATCTTATTATGCCAGAGGTGTTTATAGTTACTATGATATTGAACAAATAGAAGAATTTGTTGCTTTTAAGGGTTCATATGAAATTGCTTCTTTGATTGAAAAGTGTGATGCTACTCTTTACAAATCTGAAAATTTTGCCGTACTTAAATATTGCTATGAAAACTATGCTTCTAATGCTAATGTGAAAGAATATATTGAGGACACCTCCGCTGTCCAAGAAGAGACTAATATTTTGCAGGAATCTATGGAAGAAGAAATTGATGACACTGTGAGCTCATTAGATGAAAAAATTGAGGAGGAGAGCGAAGAACAAAAGGAGGAAGAGCAGATTGATCACCCGTGCCCACCTTCTGATGAGAGTAACTCTTTATCTCATATATTGTTTAATTTCCCTTCGTGCTTATCGAAGGATGAATGCTATGATGAATGCTATGACCCCTTTGATGCGTCTGAAATATCCCTTTTTGATGAAATTGATGCTTGCTATGCTTGTGGCCATGATGCCAATATGAATGATGTTTATGGAGATGAACTTGCTATAATTCCTCATGTTAAGAATGAAATTGTTGCTATTGCACCTACACATGATAGTCCTATTATCTTTTTGAATTCTCCAAACTATACTATATCGGAGAAGTTTGTGCTTATTAAGGATTATATTGATCGGTTGCGTTTTACCGTTGCACATGATGATTTTGATGAATATAATATGCAGGTGCTTGCTGCTCCTACTTGCAATTATTTTGAGAGAGGAACTACATCTCCGCCTCTCTATGTTTCCAATATGATAAAATTTCAAGAAACTATTTATGCTATGTATCGGCATTTACTTTGTGTGCATGAATTGTTCTTTTATGACATGCCGATGCATAGGAAGAGAGTTAGACTACGTTGTTACATGATATATGCTGCTTTGTGCTCAATTTTAAATTACAAATCATTGTTAATTAAAATTGGCTTTGATATATCTTGGGATCCGGGTGGATCAATTACTTGAGCACTTTATGCCTAGCTTAATGGCTTTAAAGAAAGCGCTGCCAGGGAGACAACCCGGAAGTTTTAGAGAGTCATTTATTTCTGTTGTGTGCTTTTAAAAAGTTTAAAAACAAAAAAATATAGAGGGGAACTTAAAACTTTTTCAAAAAGAAAAGTGAAAGTAAGAAAGACGAGCATTGTTAAAGTGGGTGCTAGCCTTGAACTTTGTTCATGCCCATGGAAACTTTGTGAATCTTAATTACAGAAACTTTTCAACAAAAATAATTATCCCCTTGTACAAATCCATTGTATTATAAAAATAATGTGCCAAGATTTACCTTTAGGATGTTTAAATTGCTTGTTTGGTGTGTGCTGTGAAAAAACAGAATTTTTTGCTGTAGTGTTTGAATTTTGTTATTTTACTGGAACATGCAAAAATTCTAAAAATTTTACATGGTACTACTATGCAAATTGTTTATTTTTCCTAATTTTTCAGAATTTTTTGAGTTAATAAGTATATGTACCATCTGCATCTTTACAGACTGTCCTGTTTTCACAGATTGCTGTTATAGTTTCGTTATTTGCTTATGTTTGAAATCTTGTTGAGCCCCGTTGACTTGGGAGCCATAGAATTGTGATAGCATACAGTGGGTAATGTTTGATTATAATTATACAATAATGTTACAGCAGGACATGATGGCATTTGATGTTATATGTACTAACCCTTCTAATAAAAAGTTCGGTTAAGTTTTGTGTGGATGAAGTGTTCGAAGATCGAGGAGGTATCGATATGAGGAGAATAAGGAGAGGCAAGAGTTCAAGCTTGGGGATGCCCAAGGCACCCCAAGTAAATATTCAAGGAGACTCAAGCGTCTAAGCTTGGGGATGCCCCGGAAGGCATCCCATCTTTCTTCAACAATTATCGTTATGTTTCGGTTTTTGTTTTGTTCACATGATATGCGTAAATTCTGGGAGCATCATGTGCTTTTTATTTTTCTTTTAATAATGCACCATGCTGGTATGAGATAGTCCTTGGTTGATTTATAGAATGCGCATTGCACTTCACTTATAACTTTTGAGTATGGCTTTATAGAATGCTTCATGTGCTTCGCTTATATCATTTGAAGTTTGGATGCCTGTTTCTCTACACCTAGAAAACCGTTATTTATAGAATGCTCTTTTGCTTCACTTATATTTATTAGGGCATGGTATTTTGTAGAAAGAATTAAACTCTCTTGCTTCACTTATATCTATTTAGAGAGTCAACGGGAATTGGTCATTCACATGGTTAGTCATAAAATCCTACATAAAAATTGTAGTTCACTGAATATGATATGTTTGATTCCTTGCAATAGTTTTGCGATATAGAGATGGTAATATGTGGGAGATACTAGTGAATGATTGTGGTTTAGTAAGAATATTGGTGTTAAGGTTTGTGATTCCCTATGCATGCACGTAAAGTCAATAGTTATGCAACGAAGTTATATCCTACTTATGGTGCATTATTCAATGTTAGTTATTCTCAATGCATGTTTATGACCGTTTTCGTTTTCTGGTTGGTTGCTTCTCAATCTATTTGCTAGCCTCCATTTGTACTAAGCAGGATTACTACTTGTGCATCCAATTCCTTAAACCCAAAGTTGTGTCAAATGAGTCCACTATATCTACCTATAAGCGGTATTTACATGCCGTTCCAAGTAAATTTGCATGTGCCAACTCTAATCATTCAAAATAAACTTCCGTTTTGTATGCCCGTATCGCTCATGAAGCGGTAGGGGGTGGCCAATATCTTTCATGCTAGGCGGGTTATTCTCATTATGAGTGTTTATTCACTTGTCATTGCATGAGAAAGTGGCAGGTAATAGGGATGCCCAGTCCCACAATGAATCAAAATAATAATAAATTCCTTGGAAAGTTGAAAAGTTTGGAAGGCACCCGTGGATACGGCTAGCCATGGATTGTGAAAGAATAGTGGAAAGGAAATGAACTTTATTTTCTGTTTGGGAACCGCCTATAATGTGTCTAGCATGGAAGATGTTGGGAACTCTCGGTCGTGACGTTGACAGGAAAAGCATGCCTCCAAAAATAATTTTATCTCTCTATTTTAAACGTTGAGCTCTGGCACCTCTGCAAATCTATGCTTCCCTCTGTGAAGGGCCTATCTATTTTACTTTTATGCAATTTTTATTTTTATTTTGAGTCTCCATCTTCTCTTATAAAGCACCAACTGGAGGGCACTATTGTCATACTTGTGCATTGGGTGTAGTTAATATTGAGTGTGTTTCATGAATGGATCAATGACTGAGCATAATGGGCTAGGGATAACGTCTTTTAGCATTGATATTTTGAAAGACATGATTGTTTGTTGGGATGCCTGAGTATTGATGTCTTTATATCAAATTATAGACTGTTGCTTTGAATCACTCGTGTCTTAATATTCATGCCATGATTAGATTATATGATCAAGACTATGCTAGGTAGCATTCCACATCAAAAATAATCTTTTTTTATCATTTACCTACTCGAGGATGAGCATGAATTAAGCTTGGGGATGCTGATACGTCTTCGTCGTATCTATAATTTATGATTGTTTCATGCCAATATTGTACAACTTTCATATAGGTTGGCCAACATTTTATATAATTTTTGGGACTAACATATTGATCGAGTGCCCAGTGCCAGTTCCTGTTTGTTGCATGTTTTTTTTTGTTTTGTAGAATATCCATATCAAACGAAGTCCAAACGCGATAAAAATTTACGGAGATTTATTTTGGAATATATGTAATTTTTGGGAAGAAGAATCGACGCAAGACGGTGTCCGAGGTGGCCACGAGGCACCAGGGCGCACCCGGGGGGTGACCGCACCCTGGTGGCTTGTGAGCACCTCGTAAGTCGGTTGACCCCCTTCTTTCGCTGCAAGAAAGATAATTTATGGATAAAAATCCCCTCAAAATTTCAGCCCAATCGGAGTTATGGATCTCTGGCAATATAAGAAACGGTTTTCCGCCAGAAAAGAGGGACGTGAAACAGAAGAGAACAGAGAGAGAGATCCAATCTCGGAGGGGCTCCTCCCCTCCGAGAGCCATGGCGGCCATGGACAAGAGGGGAAACTCTCCTCCCATCTAGGGGAGAGGCCAAGGAAGAAGAAGAAGGATGGAGGCTCTCTCCCCCTCTCTCCTGGTGGCGCCGGAACGCCGTCGGGGGAACCATCGTGACGACGATCTACACCAACAACTTCGTCGCCGTCAACACCAACTCTCTCCCCCTCTATGCAGTGGTGTAACACCTGTTCTCCCCATTGTAATCTCTACTTAAACATGGTGCTTAATGCTATATATTATTATCCAATGATATGTGGCAATCCTATGATGTTTGAGTAGATTCATTTTTTCCTATGGGATGGTTGATGATCATGATTGGTTTGAGTTGTATGTTTTATTTTGGTGCTATCCTATGGTGCCCTCCGTGTCGCACAAGCGTGAGGGATTCCCGCTGTAGGGTTTGCAATACGTTCATAATTCTCTTATAGTGGGCGGCTAGAGTGACAGAAGCTTACACCCGAGTAAGGGGGTTGTTGCGTATGGGAGTAAAGAGGACTTGTTACTTAATGTTATGGTTGGGTTTTACCTTAATGATCTTTGGTAGTTGCGGATGCTTGCTAGAGTTCCAATCATAAGTGCATATGATCCAAGTATGGAAAGTATGTTAGCTCATGCCTCTCCCTCATATAAAATTGCAATGATGATTACCGATCTAGTTATCGATTGCCTAGGGACAAATCTTTCTCTTGTGTTACAAAAAGCTTTCTACTAAAACATACTAACTTTTATTATCTCGCAAAGTAATCCTAGTTTTATTCTTGAAAAGTAGTTCTAGCATTACACCTACAAAGTACTTCTAGTTTTATTCTTGTTCTAGGTAAAGCGAACGTTAAGTGTGCGTAGAGTTGTATCGGTGGTCGATATAACTTGAAGGGAATATTAATTCTACCTTTAGCTCCTCGTTGGGTTCGACACACTTATTTATCGAGAAAGGCTACAACTGATCCCCTATACTTGTGGGTTATCAATAACTACCCATCCTTGCCATTCATACATTCATTCCCAATTGCTCTTGAAATTCCTCGCCCCTTTACCTAAATGGTTCCCTACTTGCTATCTTGTCATGGATATCATGCTCTGCTTGTCCGTGGGAAGGATATACTCCTAATACTTGTGCACAAACACATTTCCCTTTCCATTGGTCTGATTAATCTATTAATCACATTTTCCTTTCCGTTGGTCTGTTTAACCTTTCTTGTGATCTATAGGATCTGAGCAGGGATAATTCCCTACTTATGTCAAGACCCCCAAGTAAAACCTTGTTACTATTGTTGATGACATTCCGGTAACCACCGATGGATGAGAACCTTGCCTATTGGTCCGCCTCGTTTTAACGAGCAGGAAATTGGTTCTCTTCGTTCCCCGCCCTTGGTACTGTCATTGTTGTCGACATAGCTGACAGACTTTCCTCTGACACGTCTTCTTGTCATGATCGTGCAAGATGTCACCGTTCTTCCTACTCATAATCCACACCAAGCACAGATCCACTGGATCGAAACCTGACTCTCCTGTACATCCCTATTTCCAAAGTTATTCCTCACACTTGGCTACGTATGTAATTCACGGGCCACCTTCCGAGAGATGATCTATTCGGGTATCAGACGCAATACTTATTCCCGTTGCTTTGAACCCCTTTCACACTCTGTTTCAAGCATCGAACGATGGTCTATCTGCTTGAAACTCCTTATTGTACCTTCTAATTTGCTCTCAATGTTTTTCATAAGTTTCAATTCGAGAGATACTTCCTGCCACATTCCCTGAGTTATCCACCAGGTAATCGACCTTGCAAAGGTCTGTTCTCCCGAAGATAACCCTTACTCCACCTCTTAAATCTCGGGACGAGATTTCTTGTAGTGGAGGAGAATTGTAACACCCCCACTGTCATGCTACAGTGACCTCACTCCAATGATGCCATGTCATCATGCCTTTCCATGTCAAATAGCCACTTGTCCAAAATCAAGTTCAAATTCCATTTGAAATGCAAGTCAAATAATTACTTCTTCAGATAATTATACAAAATAGTTCATAATATTGTAAATAATCACAAAGCAGTTATAAAAAAAATCAACATTATTTGAATTTCCAATTTGACCCTAACATCCAAAAACAGTGACCAAAACAGCCCCATTAATCCATTTTCATTTATCCAAAATTCAAATGAAATCATCTTGCCTCCAAACTTTTTGTGGCAGTGCCAAAAATCATAAAGTAATTATGTGGCCTAGTCCCACATTTTTCAAAAATGTTTTGGTAGCTCAAAATTATTCCTAGCAGTTTCTGATTTAAAATAAAAGAGAAAACAGAAAGAAAAAGAAGATGCCTCTGTGCACTGGCCTGGCCCATAGCTATAGTAACGGCCTAGCCCAACTCCTCCCTATCGTCTTCCTCCACCTGCTCCCGTGCCCGTGTCGATGCTGCGCTCACTCGCGCCCGCGATGGAGCTCGTGTTGAGCATCCGCGAGTCCGCGCGCTGGATAAAGACGCTCCTCTCTCCCGCTGCTAACCCTAGCCTCCCCTGTTCCCCTCCCCCTCGCTTCCACGCCCGATCCCGAGCCCAGCCGAGCACTGTCGTCGCCGTGCCGCCTCACCGTCGTGGCCAACGGCCACCGGTTGCCGCAAATTTATGTCCTGGAGGACCGCCGTCGAGTGCTGTGTCGTCTATGGGGATCCACTCGACTGGAGCTGCCCCGCATTGCCGCCATCCCTATCTTACCCACCCACGGCCGCCGTCGCCAATCTTGTCGATCCGCCCATCTCCGGCAAGCCCAGGCTCCCCTGAGCTTTTACCGACTACACTGTGAGCTCCTCTTCCTCCCTGACCCCCCCCCCTCCCGTGCTCTCCACGTGCCCAGTAGCCTTGGATTGGTCGAGCTCCGGCCATTGCCGTTGCGGGAGCTCGTTGTGGCCGCTGTTTCGGCCACCCCCGGCGTCAAACGCTCGCACTAGCGGGTGCGGCGCATCACGCGCATGCAGTAGATGGCCTCCGCGTGGCAAATGGTCGCCGGAGGCGAGCGCGCGATTGTCGCCCGCGTTAAGCCAATGACGTAGCAACGTCATTAGTCGCTAATAACCCCCCTGTGTATGAAAGCCGGGCCCCACAGCTTAATAAAACCCGGTTTAGTTAAATGATTAGGATTAATTTTAATCACTGTGCCCCACACGTCAGCTTTCACTTTGCTAACATGGCGTTGACCGGTCCCACTTGTCTGTGACCGTGGCTGACTGACATGCGGGTCCCACTGGACCCGCTGACCAGTCAAAGGTTGACCAGTTAACTGCTGCGTCAGCAGTTGACTGGCCCCGCCTGTCGGCCACTGGTGCACCTCTGGGTGCACTACACCGGGTGCACCCAGCCCTTTTCTGCCTGGTGTTTTTCGAAATTAAATTAATCCAGTAAATTCCAGAATATTGTAAAAACTTAGGAAATTCGTAGAAATTAAACCGTAACTCGGATGGAAAAGTTTTTTACATGAAAGTTGATCAGAAAAATCCAACGAATCTGATTATGTCATCTGCATGCATGTTAGAATCCTCTAAGCACGAGAACCTGTAACTTTAGGCCTGTTTCTGGCAGGTGAATAGTGTCTGACTACCGGTAATTAATTCCAGTTTAATTCCTAGGTTAACTAAAATGGATTAGAGATGCATTAGGTCACCCATGCACTGCATTTTGCCATGTCGTGCTCTGTGATTACATTTGTATGCCTTGTATTTATTTGTTTCCTCCCCCTCTTCTCTCCGGTAGACTCCAAGACCGCTGATGATCCGGTGATCGTCTGCTTCGTTGAAGATCCGTTTCTGTCTGCAGAGCAACCGGACAAGCAAAACCCCCTTGATCATTCCTATATCGCCCAATCTTTCTCTCCCATGCTTGCATTAGATTTTGCTACTGTATTTTGATTGCTCCTATTATGATGCATAGCCTGATTTTGTAACCTGATGTTGATACTTTACTTGTTGTCCTATATGATTAGCATAGGTTGGTTAGTGATCCATCAGTGGCCCCGCACCCTTGTCTGTGTTGCCTCGCTTTGTTACCAGAAGGCTCGATCATTGTGATCGACGTGCAGAGACCGACACAGCACCGCACACCCCCTTAGTTGTACGACTCTGCAGAGCTATTATCGAGTGCCGAAGGTGATTCCTCCTACCTCACTCCTGATGATATCCCTGTAGCGTAGCTAGTCGGTTGTGGGTTACCGATGGTGATTCCTCTTTCACCACCTCTGATGATGCCTCTGTCGTGCAACACCTCAAGTGTGAACTCATCGAGGGTGATTCCTCCAAGTTCACCTTGATAGTAACATCAAGTAGGAATCCAACGAGGGTGATTCCTTGGATTCCCCCTTGATTCTATGGACACATGGATACCCTACTTTTACTTCAGTCCCTTGTTGAAGTCGGGTCGACCCTGAGGGGTACCCGCGAGAAATGTGAAGTCGGGTTGACCGTGAGGGTACCCGCGAGTTAATTACGTGGCACGGCCGGGCAGGCAGACCGCCCCAGGAGAGGGATGGGCCTGGCCCTTGCCATAAGTCCACGAGACGAGGCGACGGGACCACTGATCGTGGAGCACTGATCGTCTTTGTGAGCTCCCAATACACTAACGGGTTTGGATATGTTATCTGAGTAGGCCTTTGGCCTTTTCGCACTAACCACCATGCGGGTTAGTACTCGGCATCATACGATTCTCCCGAAAGCTCTGTCAGATGTCCAGTTCAGCATTGTGGGCTTGTCGGGCCAGTGCCATCCAGGATGAGGTGGTGCTCGTCCCGGCTCGTCGCCCAATGACCCAGAGTGCAAAGGGCGATGGGCCCAAGACCCCTGAGCGCTTAGGATGTAGACCGCTGGGGACCTCTCTGCGGAGCCTAGGTAGGACTAAGTCATGTCGATCAGCCGAGGTCGGGCATGACCTGGCAAAGTATGTCCGGCCAGAGTTAATCGAGCGTGTTGGGTAAGTTGGTGCACCCCTGCAGGGAAGTTATCTATTCGAATAGCCGTCTCCATGGTAACAGGACGCTCAGTGTTGTATCCTGATCTACTACAACTAGAACTGGATACCTGTGTTATTTAATTAATATGTTAGCTCTAGGATCGCTTTCTCGTAGGGAGTCGAGGAAGGATCTCTGGGTTTACTAATATTACTTGTTTACTTTATGTTATGCTAGTAATCTGCATTCTTCTAATGCTGCAAGATGCTAGTCTTCGATAGGTTAGGCCTTCTCTCTATTCTGGCAATTCTGCAGTCCAGTCCACAGATACAGGCCCTCTTTTGATACCGATGCATAATTAGTATAGTTCTGATGTATGTCTTTCGAGTACTTTGGATGAGTACTCACGGTTGCTTTGCTACCTCTTTTTCCCCATACCCGATTGCTGCGATCAGATGACGGAGCCCCGGAGCCAGCTGATCCCGCCGACGACGACTACTACCCCGGTGGAGCTTACTACTACGTGGCAAACGTCGACCAGGAGTATTTTTAGGAGGCTCCTAGGCAGGTGGCCTACGCCTTTTCGATCTATTTGTCGTGGTTTTGCTCAGCCTTCTTAAGGCAACCTTGTCTAATTATGTCTGTACTCAGATTCTGATGCTTCCGCTGACTCTTGTGTAACTTGAGCTTATGTATTCAAGTCCTCGAGGCCCCTGGCTTGTAATATAAAGCTTGTATTATTTTATTTTGTGTCTAGAGTTGTGTTGTGATATCTTCCCATGAGTCCCTGGGCTTGATCGTGCGCAGTTGCGTGTATGATTAGTGCACGATTGAGTCGTGGGTGTCACAAGTTGGTATCAGAGCCGACTGCCTGTAGAAAGCCCCTTTCCAACTCCTTTGCTGAAGTTGAGTCTAGTCTCCAAAATTGTTTTGCTAACCC
Source organism: Elymus sibiricus (assembly GCA_039707655.1). Taxonomy (NCBI): domain Eukaryota; kingdom Viridiplantae; phylum Streptophyta; class Magnoliopsida; order Poales; family Poaceae; genus Elymus; species Elymus sibiricus. The sequence goes on from CM077666.1 coordinate 472,813,014, forward strand.
TGTTGTGTGGCTTACGGGCCCACATCGCAAATGGATGGGATTAGGATCTTTTATTCCACTTCTTTACTCTGGGACTCTGATCTCTCTTCTATTCGGGTTAAAGATTTTGCTAACTCTAACTCTAGGTTCTCGTAACGACTTCATTCCGGAGAGCCACTCATTCCCAATCATCCCTGGATATTTCAAGATATCCCGAAGCACTCTTCGATGCTTTCCCGAGACCCTTGTGCTCATTCCTTTTGCGATTCCCTACCACCGATAAATCCCCGAGGATAACTGATACGTCTTCGTCGTATCTATAATTTTTGATTGTTTCATGCCAATATTGTACAACTTTCATATACTTTTTGCAACATTTTATATTATTTTTGGGACTAACATATTGATCCAGTGCCCAGTGTCAGTTCCTGTTTGTTGCATGTTTTTTTTGTTTCGCAGAATATCCATATCAAATGAACTCCAAATGCGATAAAAATTTATGGAGATTTATTTTGGAATATATGTGATTTTTGGGAAGAAGAATCAACGCAAGACGGTGTCCGAGGTGGCCACGAGGCAGCTGGGCACGCCCGGCGGGGTGACCGCGCCCTGGTGGCTTGTGAGCACCTCGTAAGTCAGGTAACCCCCTTCTTTCGCCGCAAGAAAGATAATTTATGGATAAAAATCGCCTCAATATTTCAGTCCAATCGGAGTTACAGATCTCCGGGAATATAAGAAACGGTTTTCGGCCAGAAAAGAGGGACGCGAAACAGAAGAGAACAGAGAGAGAGATCCAATCTCGGAGGGGCTCCTCCGCTCCGGGAGCCATGGCGGCCATGGACAAGAGGGGGAACTCTCCTCCCATCTAGGGGGGAGGCCAAGGAAGAAGAAGAAGGAGGGGGGCTCTCTCCCCCTCTCTCCCGGTGGCGCCGGAACGCCGCCGGGGGAACCATCGTGACGGCGATCTACACCAACAACTTCGCTGCCGTCAACACCAACTCTCTCCCCCTCTATGCTGTGGTTTAACACCTCTTCTCCCCGCTGTTATCTCTACTTAAACATGGTGCTTAACGCTATATATTATTATCCAATGATATGTGGCAATCCTATGATGTTTGAGTAGATTCGTTTTGTCCTATGGGTTGATTGATGACCGTGATTGGTTTGAGTTGTATGTTTTATTTTGGTGCTGTCCTATGGTGCCCTCCGTGTCACGCAAGCATGAGGGATTCTCGCTGTAGGGTTTGCAATACGTTCATAATTCTCTTATAGTGGGTGGCTAGAGTGACAGAAGCTTACACCCGAGTAAGGGGGTTGTTGCGTATGGGAGTAAAGAGGACTTGTTACTTAATGCTATGGTTGGGTTTTACCTTAATGATCTTTTGTAGTTGCGGATGCTTGCTAGAGTTCCAATCATAAGTGCATATGATCCAAGTACAGAAAGTATGTTAGCTCATGCCTCTCCCTCATATAAAATTGCAATAATGATTACCGGTCTAGTTATCGATTACCTAGGGAAAATCTTTCTCTTGTGTTACAAAAAGCTTTCTACTAAAACATACTAACTATTATTATCTCGCAAAGTACTCCTAGTTTTATTCTTGCAAAATAGTTCTAGCATTAGACCTACAAAGTACTTCTAGTTTTATTCTTGTTCTAGGTAAAGCGAACGTTAAGTGTGCGTAGAGTTGTATCGGTGGTCGATATAACTTGAAAGGAATATTAATTCTACCTTTAGCTCCTCGTTGGGTTCGACACTCTTATTTATCGAGAAAGGCTACAACTGATCCCCTATACTTGTGGGTTATCAATAACTACCCATCCTTGCCGTTCATACATTCATTCCCAATTGCTCTTGAAATTCCTCAACCCTTTACCTAAATGGTTCCCTACTTGCTATCTTGTCATGGATGTCATGCTCTGCTTGTCCATGGGAAGGATATACACCTAATACTTGTGCATAAACACATTTCCCTTTCCATTGGTCTGATTAATCTATTAATCACATTTTCCTTTCCGTTGGTCTGTTTAACCTTTCTTGTGATCTATAGGATCTGAGCAGTGATAATTCCCTACTTATGTCAACACCCCCAATTAAAACCTTGTTACTATTGTTGATGACATTCCGGTAACCACCAATGGACGAGAACCTTGCCTATTGGGCCGCCTCGTTTTAACGAGTAGAAAAATGGTTCTCTTCGTTCCCCGCCCTTGGTACCGACATTGTTACCGACATAGCTGACAGACTTTCCTCTGACACGTCTTGTTGTCTTGATCATGGAAGATGTCACCGTTCTCTCAACTCATAATCCACACCAAGCACAAATCCACAGGATCGAATCCTGACTCTCCTGTACATCCCTATTTCCAAATAATTCCTCATGCTTGGCTACGTATGTAATTCACGGGCCACCTTCCGAGAGATGATCTATTCGGGTATCAGACGCAATACTTATTCCCGTTGCTTTGAACCCCTTTCACACTCTGTTTCAAGCATCAAACGATGGTCTATCTACTTGAAACTCCTTATTGTACCTTCTTACTTTGCTCTCGATGTTTTTCATAAGTTTAAATTCCAGAGATACGTCCTGCCACATTCCCCGAGGTATCCACCAGGTAATCGACCTTGCAAAGGTCCGTTCTCCCAAAGATAACCCTTACTCCACCTCTTAAATCTCGGGACAAGATTTCTTGTAGTGGAGGAGAATTGTAACAACCACAGTGTCATGCTAGAGTGACCTCACTCTAATGATGCCATGTCATCATGCCTTTCCATGTCAAATAGCCACTTGTCCAAAATCAAGTTCAAATTCCATTTGAAATGCAAGTCAAATAATTACTTCTTCAGATAATTATACAAAATAGTTCATAATATTGTAAATAATCCCAAAGCAGTTATAAAAACAAAACCAACATTATTTGAATTTCCAATTTGTCCCTAACATCCAAAAACAGTGACCAAAACAGCCCCATTAATCCATTTTCATTTATCCAAAATTCAAATGAAATCATCTTGCCTCCAAACTTTTTGTGGCAGTGCCAAAAATCATAAAGTAATTGTGTGGCCTAGTCCCACATTTTTCAAAAATGTTTTGGCAGCTCAAAATTATTCCTAGCAGTTTCTGATTTAAAATAAAAGAGAAAAACAGAAAGAAAGGAAAAGATGCCTCTGTGCATTGGCTTGGCCCGTTGCTACAGTAATGGCCCAGCCCAACTTCTCCCTGTCGTCTTCCTACACCTGCTCCCGCGCCCATGTGAACGCCGCGCTCGCTCGCGCCGGCGATGGAGCTCATGTCGAGCATTCGCGAGTCCGCGCGCTGGATAAGGACGCTCCTTTCTCCCGCTGCTAACCCTAGCCTCCCCTGTTCCCCTCCCCCTAGCTTCCACACTCGATCCCAAGCCCAGCCGAGTGCTGCCGTCGCCGCGCCACCTCACCGTCGTGGCCACCGGCCATCAGTTGCCGCAAATTTAAGTCCTGGAGGACCGTCGTCAAGTGCTGCGTCGTTTACGGGGATCCACTCGACCGGAGCCGCCCCGCATCGCCGCCATCGCTGTCTTCCCCACCCACGGCCGCCGTCGCCATTCTTGTCGATCCGCCCATCTCCGGCAAGCCCAGGCTCCCCTGAGCTTTTCCCGACTACACTGTGAGCTCCTCTTCCTCCCTGACCACCCCCCACCCCCCCCGTGCTCCTCCACGTGCCCGGTAGCCTTGGCTTGGTCGAGCTCCGGTCATTGCCGTCGCGGGAGCTTGTCGTGGCCGCAGTTTCGGCGACCCCTGGAGTTAAACGCTTGCACCAGCGCGTGCGGCGCATCGCACGCATGTAGTAGATGGCCTCCGCGCAGCAAATGGTCACCGGAGGCGAGCACGCGGTCGTCGCCGGCGTTATCTGCCTCGCCGGCGTTAAGCCGAAGATGTGGCAACGTCATTAGTCGCTAATAACCCCCCCCCCCCCTGTGTATGACAGCTGGGCCCCATAGCTTAATAAAACCCGGTTTAGTTAAATGATTAGGATTAATTTTAATCACTGTGCCCCACACGTCAGCTTTGACTTTGCTGACATGGCGTTGACCGGTCCCACTTGTCCGTGACCGTGGCTGACTGACATGCGGGTCCCATTGGACCCGCTGACCAGTCAAAGGTTGACCAGTCAGCTGCCGCGTAAGCAGTTGACTGGCCCCACCTGTTGGCCACTGGTGCACCTCTGGGTGCACTGCACCTGGTGCACCCAGCCCTTTTCTGCCTGGTGTTTTTCGAAATTAAGTTAATCCCGTAAATTCCAGAATATTGCTAAAACTTTGGAAATTCGTAGAAATTAAACCATAACTCGGATGGAAAAGTTTTCTACATGAAAGTTGATCAGAAAAATCCAACGAATCCGATTATGTCATCTGCATGCATGTTAGAATCCTCTAAGCAGGAGAACCTATAACTTTAGGCCTGTTTCTGGCAGGTGAATAGTGTCTTACTACCGGTAATTAATTCCAGTTTAATTCCTATGTTAACTAAAATGGTTTAGAGATGCATTAGGTCACCCATGCACTGCATTTTGCCATGTCATGCTCTGTGATTGCATTTGTATGTCTTGTATTTATTTGTTTCCTCCCCCTCTTCTCTCTGGTAGACTCCGAGACCGCTGATGATCCGGTGATCGTCAGCTTCATTGAAGATCTGTTTCTGTCTGCAGAGCAACCAGGCAAGCAAAACCCCCTTGATCATTCCTATATCGCCCAATCTTTCTCTCCCATGCTTGCATTAGATTTTGCTACTGTATTTGATTGCTCCTATTCTGATGCATAGCCTGATTTTGTAACCTACTGTTGATACTTTACCTGTTGTCCTATATGCTTAGCATAGGTTGGTTAGTGATCCATCAATGGCCCCACACCCTTGTCCGTGTTGCCTCGCTTTGTTACCAGAAGACTCGATCATTGTGATCGACGCGCAGAGACCGACATAGCACCGCACACCCCCTTAGTTGTATGACTCTGCAGAGCTATTATCGAGTGTCAAGGGTGATTCCTCCTACCTCACTCCTGATGATATCCCTGTAGCGTAGCTAGTCGGTTGTGGGTTACCGATGGTGATTCCTCTTTCACCACCTCCGATGATGCCTCTGTCGTGCAACACCTCAAGTGTGAACTCATCGAGGGTGATTCCTCCAAGTTCACCTTGACAGTTACATCAAGTAGGAATCCAACGACGGTGATTCCTCGGATTCCCCCTTGATGCTATGGACACACGGATACCCTACTTTTACTTTAGCCCATTGTTGATGTCGGGTCGACCCCGAGGGGTACCCGCGAGAAATGTGAAGTCGGGTTGACCGTGAGGGTACCCGCGAGATAATTATGTGGCACGGTCGGGCAGGCAGACCGCCCCAAGAGAGGGATGGGCCTGGCCCTTGCTGTAAGTCCACGAGACGGGGCGACGGGACCACTGATCATGGAGCACTGATCGTCTCCGTGAGCTCCCAATACACTAACCGGTTTGGATATGTTATCTGAGTAGGCCTCTGGCCTTTTCGCACTAACCACCACGCGGGTTAGTACTCGGCGTCGTACGATTCTCCCGAAAGTTCTGTCAGATGTCCAGTTCAGCATTGTGGGCCTGTCGGGCCAGTGCCATCCAGGATGAGGTGGTGCTCATCCCGGCTCGTCGCACAACGACCCGGAGTGCAAAGGGTGATGGGCCCAAGACCCCTGAGCGCTTAGGATGTAGACCGGCGGGGACCTCTCTACGGAGCCTAGGTAGGACTATGTCATGTCGATCAGCCGAGGCCGGGCATGACCAGGTAAAGTATGTCCGGCCAGAGTTAATCGAGCATGTTGGGTAAGTTGGTGCACCCCTGTAGGGAAGTTATCTATTCGAATAGTCGTGTCCACGGTAATAGGACGCTCAGTGTTGTATCCCGATCTACTACAACTAGAACTGGATACCTGTGTTATTTAATTAATATGTTAGCTCCGGGATCGCTTTCTCGCAGGGAGTCGAGGAAGGATCTCTGGGCTTTGCTACTATTACTTGTTTACTTTATGTTATGCTACTAATCTGCACTCTTCTAATGCTGCAAGATGCTAGTCTTCGATAGGCTAGGCCTTCTCTCTATTCTGGCAATTCTGCAGTCAAGTCCACAGATACAGCCCCTCTTTTGATACCGATGCATAATTAGTATAGTTCTGATGTAAGTCTTGCGAGTACTTTGGATGAGTACTCACAGTTGCTTTGCTACCGCTTTTTCCCCATACCCGATTGCTACGATTAGATCACTGAGCCCCGGAGCCAGCAGATCCCGCCGATGACGACTACTACCCCAGTGGAGCTTACTACTACGTGGCGAACATCGACCAGGAGTATTTTTAGGAGGCTCCCAGGCAGAAGGCCTGCGCCTTTTCGATCTATTTGTCATTGTTTTGCTCAGCCTTCTTAAGGCAACCTTGTCTAATTATGTCTGTACTCAGATTCTGATGCTTTCGCTGACTCTTGTGTAACTCGAGCTTATGTATTCGAGCCCTCGAGGCCCCTGGCTTGTAATATAAAGCTTGTATTATTTTATTTTGTGTCTAGAGTTGTGTTGTGATATCTTCCCGTGAGTCCCTGAGCTTGATCGTGCGCAGTTGCTTGTATGATTAGTGCACGATTGAGTCGGGGGTGTCATAGGCACAATGCTCCCCAAGAAGTCACTAGGGCCACTGTATTCTCCCCACGCCCTCGCACAATGCAAGATGCCTTGATTCCACTAGTGGTGCCCTTGAAGGCGGCAACCGAACCTTTACAAACAATGTCGGGGAAATCTCCACAACCGAATTGGAGGCTCCCGACACCACCACGAAGCTTGACCACAATGGATTGTGTCTCCGAGGTGACCTCAACTGTCTAGGGTGCTCAAACACCCAAGAGTAACAAGATCCGCAAGGGATTAGTGGGGGAATCAAATATCTCTTGGTGAAAGTGTAGATCTGGGCCTTCTCAACTAATCCATAGAAAATCAACAAGTTTGATTGGCTAGGGAGAGAGATCGGGCGAAAATGGAGCTTTGAGCAACAATGGAGTTTGGGAAAGGAAGAGGCAAGTCTTCTTGGGGAAGAAGACCCCCTTTATATAGTGGGAAGGAATCCAACCGTTATGCAGCCTGCAGCCCGCACACAAGCGGTACTACTGCTCAGGGAGCAGTGCTACTGCCCAAGCGGTAGAGCTGGAGAGCACGTTGTAATGCCAGAAGGACACGAGCCAGTAGTGCCGCCGGAACGGTACTACCGCTCGCCCTAGCGGTACTACCGCTGGGGTTACTGTACTCAAGCGGACGGGTGGTAGGGCAGCACGGTAGTACAGCCCAGCGGTACTACCGCCCAGAGAGGGCGGTACTACCGCTTATAGGCGGTACTACGGCGCCCTACATCCACTGTAGAAACAAGGGAAGGATAGAGAGTGAAGCCGCTAAGCGGTATTAGGCGCGGTAGTACCGCTTATAAGCGGTACTACCGCTCCTACTTCCGCTTGTCCAACTGGGCTAAAAGGGAACTCAACGGTAGTATGCCAGAGGGACTTCCGCTGGACTACCACTGAACCCGACACGAAAAATTAAGGCCCGAGAAGGAGCGGTAGTACACGCGGTACTGGCAGCGGTACTACAGCCTATAAGCGGTACTACCACTGCCAGGAGCGGTACTACCGCTGGCAGCTCTCCAACCCCCTCCGCAACACAGAAGGAGAAGCTCCGTCGAAGCGGAAAGGGAAAGAGGGTGCTTGGGAAAATGTGTACGTGATGATTCCACCCAAACCTTTCAGAAGCGGACCCCCTCTTGATAGTACGGTTATCCCTACGACTCAAGTCCACCAAAAAAGAAATGCAGGAAAATAACCGTCTTCACTGGAAACACCGAGGGGCTCGAATCGTCTTGTGTCTTATGATAGAATATCTGAAATGCTCAATGCACACGATTAGTCCGCAAATGCATTGTCATCAATCACCAAAACCACTTAGGGAGAAATATGCCCTAACACCTTTTCTCTTATACGAATTATCAAGTATCTCTTGGGGGGGTTCTACCTCCCGGGTACTCATTATGCACCCTTCAATAATTATTATCATTGCTATATAGACTAACCCCTCACTTTTATGTGTTGTTGAGTATCTCCTGGGAAGGTTCTACCTCCTGAATACTCATTATACTTGTGTGCTCATTTTATCTTGCCTGAATCTCCGTCTTTTATATTTATTTAAGACCTTTCTTGGCATCGCGAAGACACCCGTCTGGCTTGGGTGACTTTTATATTTATTTAAGACCTTTCGTGGCATCGCGAAGACACTTGTCTGGCTTGTGTGTTGTTTTACTTTTGGATCTTCAGGCGGTTCTATCTCGCCCGAGTTTCCGCTTTTATATTTGTTAAGATTCTTCTGGGATGGTTTTACCACCTAAGAATCAATGTCTGTTATGTGAATGTCTGATACTAGCTTACTACCTCTTTACTTCCCATGCATCGTTGTTAATTTGGTTACTTGTTTTGGTTGACCTCATGCCATGTTATAATAGGACTTGACCTGTTTGAAAATATGTTACATGCACTCTACCTGCTTTTATTATATCTTTTGTCCATGATGTTTGCGAGTACATTCAAACATACTCACTGGCTTGTCCCTAGCTATTAACTTGGTCAGATCATGATTTCGAAGATGGTGCTATGACGACGCCCATGTAGACTATGAGCCTGAGATAGCAGCCACGTGAGATAGGACTTATCCCGGTCAGCCGTTCCTGTGGAAATGGAGCCCCATCAGAAATGGAGATCCATGAGCCAGTTTCGTCATCCGCTATTAGAAATCATTGTTGCACCCATTAGACCTTTATGGTCTTGTACACAATTCTTATAATTGCTTGGTAATCTATAACAAGGACGTGTCCACAAGTGAACAATGATCTTGGGACTGGTGATGACACGAGGGGTTTATTTCTGGGATTTTGTGTCTCAGGAACCTTGGAGCAGCGGGCTCGCTTGGAGTAGTGGGAGAAAACTCTTGAGGACCGGATCCTCAATATCGCTAGTTCCAGTCGGAACAGAAGGCAATTGTTCTCGATTGACGACGCCCAAAACTACTGAGTACTGAGCACTCCGGTGCAAAACTTGGCAGTAGCAACGCGAATTCCAGACTCCATTCAACCATCGGGGTCAGCAGCAGAAAGGCTCAGGCAAATCCAGGCGCTCTTAAAGGCAGCCATGGCACAAAATTGTGCCGTGTCTCAGTCTCACAACCATATACACATTGGGTCAGTGCGAGCAGATATGACTCAGTCGGCTCACAGTCCCCATGTGCCTCATCGGCATAGGGGATCACCTCCTCCGGGAGATGCAACATTCACTCGGCGGCCAGAACGCCCTTTGCAACATGGTGATCGATACCATGGTCGGACAACACCTCCTCGGCAGCATGACCATCGCCATCGTGACCGAGAAAGCCCTCTGAGGGATGTCCCGTATGTGCCCCGGCAATATGAAGATAGGTACTGGTATGATAATGATCGGAGGCCCAGCCCTCCATGTCTGACAGCTGGTTATCACCCACGTGATCATGATGACGTGGATTACCGTGACCCTCAATTCAACGTATGCTCCGTCCTCACCCAGAACTTGGTAGACAGAGGCCGAGCATACAGAGATCACAACAACACAGATGATCTGAGTGGATCAAGGTCTTCAGGGCCAACGTGTTTCAGTAGATATATCTGCTCTTTGGTGATACCCACAAACTTTAGATTGGCAGCTAGGATAAGCAAGTTCACCGGTGACTCTAAGCCGGAGACTTGGCTGGATGATTACCAAGTGGCTGTCCAGATTGGAGGTGGCGACGACGATGTCATGATGAAGTGTCTTCCTTTGATGCTCGAAGGATCTGCTTGGGCGTGGCTCAATCAGCTGCCGCCCAACAGTATTTTTAGTTGGGAGGACCTCTCCCGAGTGTTCATCAAGAATTTTGAAGGGACCTACAAGCGGCCAGGTGGGCTGGCCGAGTTGCAACACTGCATTCAGAAGAGTAATGAGACCTTGCGAGAATACATCCAGAGATGGACCACCTTGCATAACTCAGTCGAAAACGTTATGAGCACCAGGCTATTTGCGCCTTCAAACAAGGCGTTCGGTACCGAGAGCTAACCCTCATGTTCAGCCGCTCAGATGTTTCTACCCTGAGCCGAATGATGGAGATAGCGAACCGTTACGCCAACGGTGAGGAGGATGACCGACTGAGGAGTGGCAAGGGTTGAACTGGAGATGCAAATCACTCAGGCCAAAACCATGGAAAACAGAAGCGCAAGGCCGAGGCGATAGACAGCGCTGAACTTGCGGCTCTAGTCGGGCAAGTGAAAGGCAAAGGGCAGGAAAAACAGAAGAAAGAGTGGGTTCCGAAGAAGAAGGTTGATCCGGAGGACGATATACTTGACCAGCCTTGTGAAGTGCACACCAAGAAGGACGAAGAGGGCAATCTTCTGCCCAAGCATACCACTCGGCAATGTAGATTGCTAAAAATGTTCATGAAAGATGATCAGCTCGACGACAAGGATCAAGACGGCAACGATGGGGGAAAGAAGCCCTCCGGGAGTTTCCCAGTTGTAGAAGGAGTCTTAATGATCTTTTCCGACCCCGAGTGCAAGCAGAAGTTAAAGGTTATCAATCGGGAGGTCAACATGGTGATGTGAGCTATTCCTAAATACCTGGATTGGGCCAAGACGCCCATCACCTTTGATCAGTCGGACCACCCTACTCACATATCGACCCCAGGGCGGCAGGCATTGGTGGTCGACCCTGTTATTAATGGATTCTGACTGCACAAAGTACTCATGGATGGTGGCAGTGGTTTGAACATCCTCTACGCCGATACACTGAAAGAAATGGGTATTCCTATGTCCAAGCTTAGTGCCAGTAGCATGCAATTTCATGGGTCATCCCCGGCAAGAAGGCCAAATCACTCGGACAGATCTCCCTGGAGGTCTTGTTCGGTGACGAGAAAATTTTCAGAAAGGAGAAACTAGTTTTTGAAGTGGTTGACTTTCAGAGTGCTTTCCACGCAATTTTGGGAAGATCTGCATACACTCGTTTCATGGCCCGTCCATGTTATGTTTACCTCAAGTTGAAGTTATGCAGGGCGGGTGGAGTGATCACCGTCTTGGGAGATAGGCAAAAGGCAAAGGAATGTCTATAGAAAGGCTCACCGACTGCTGATGTGCAGATGGCTGTGGCCGAGCTAAACGAGTACGAGAATATGAAAATCTCAGCGAGCTGTTGAACTCAAAGAAGCCGGCACCTGACTCTGCATTCCAGTTGGCTAGTGAAACCAAACAAGTACAAGTCCACCTGGAAGACCCGAGTAAGACGACCAACATCGTGACCACTTTGGACAGTAAATAGGAAGGCGAGCTCATCCAATTTCTCTATGAGAACTGGGACATCTTTGCATGGAAACCTTCTGACATGCCGGGTGTTCCCTGGAAATTGGCTGAGCACCGACTCCATGTTGATCCCAAGGCAAAACCAATCAAAGAGCATCTACGGCGCTACTCGGAAGAAAAGCGCAAGGCGATTGGAGAGGAAATCGCTCGGCTCCTGGCTGCCGAGTTCATCCGAGAAGTTTACCACTCCGAGTGGCTCGCCAATGTGGTGATGGTGCCCAAGAAGAATAATTCTCTTAGAATGTGTATTGATTTCAAGCATATCAATAGGGTCTATCCTAAGGATCATTTTCCTCTCCCTCGCATTGACCAAATAGTGGACTCCACTACTAGCTGGGAGTGGCTCTGTTTCCTGGATGTCTACTCTGGATACCACCAGATTTGGATGTACGGACCTGATGAAATAAAAAATGGCCTTCATCACCCCTTCTGGGTGTTTTTGCTACATCATGATGCCATTCAAACTTAAAAATGTAGGCGCAACTTTTCAGCGCATGATCCAATCTTGTTTGCAGAAGGAAATCAGTCGGAATGTGGAGGAATACATGGATGATATCGTGGTCAAATCTAGGAAAGGTTCCAACCTCCTAACAGACCTCGTTGAAACCTTCAAAAACCTTCGAGCTTACGGGATCAAACTCAATCATGCCTAGTGTGTTTTTGGAGTCCCTGCTGGCAAATTACTTGGTTTCCTTGTTTCCGAATGAGGAATCGAAGCCAACCCTGAGAATATTGGTGCTATCATCCGAATGAAAAAGCCAGAATGCCTCCACGACATCCAAAGGCTCACAGGCTGCCTAGCAGCTCTCAGGAGATTATTTCCGGACTCGGTGAAAAAGCCCTTCCGCTTTATCGACTGATAAAAAGTCTGACAAGTTTGAATGGACGAATGAAGCACACGTTGCATTTGAAGAACTGAAAAGTATACTTTCCACCCAGCCGGTGCTTGCTGCTCCGAGTATTAGAGAACCGTCGCTCCTATACATAGCAACTATAAGTCAAGTGGTCAGGGTAGTGCTCACAGTGGAGTGAGAAGAACAAGGCAAATCCCTGAAAGTACAGCGACCCGTGTACTACATTTCAGAAGTGCTGACCCCTTCCAAACAGCGATATCTGCATTATCAAAAGCTGGTCTACGGAATTTACTTAACGTCAAAGAAGGTGGCTCATTATTTTTAGGAGCACTCGGTCATGGTGGTCAGTGATGCACCCTTGTCAGAAATCTTGAATAATAGAGATGTCGTGGGTGCAAGTCTGATAGTAGTGTGTAGGGGTACGGATGAGAGGGCAGAGCCTAGCTACGACGCAGTTGTTACACTCGGATTTATGAGTTCAGGCCCCTCAGCGGTGGAGGTAACAGCCCTACATCTCGGTGCTCTGGAGCTTGATTACTTGAGTGTATGTGTTACAATGGATTGCGAACCCTTGGAATGGAGCTGGGGGTGGCTTATATAGTGTCCGCAGGCCCCCATGAATGCAGCCATTACCAGGGGTTAAGGAGGGGGTTTAAGGGCGCCAGGTAATGGGCGCATTGATTACAATTAATAAGGGGGATCGCACGTCCCGACCGTTGCGCTCCAGGAGTCCCCTGGTCTTCCTTGGTCGACTGATTGTCAGGTACTCCGAGTGAAATACGCCGGTCGAGTGAACTACTTCCTCCCGAGTGGTTCATTGGATTCTGAGTGAATGCCAGGTTGTAGAACATCCGACTGCTGACCTGGCCCTGGGGCCCAGTATAAGGCGTATGGTACCATAGGGTAGGGTCTGTAGGTCAGGCCTGTTACCCTATCCCTAGTACATGCCCTCGTCATTAGCCCCCGAATCAGTCCAGGTTAAGCGGGTCGAGTCAAGGCGAATTCCCAGGCGAGTTGAGCGCTACAGGGGTGCTCAAGAACTCCTACTGGTCATTTGACGTCCTTGTCTTCGCGCGGCACCTTGACGGATTCCGGACTGCATGACGTCCGAGTGAAAGTCTCCATCCTAATGAAATGAGCAATCTCCATCCGAGTGGAACGAGTCGTTATGTGTCGGGTGACGGAACGGATCCGGGCGTTTATGGCATGTCTTCAAAGTGAGAGCAATCGGGTTGCTGGACTCCGGATTTTGCGGGATTTGAAACCATATTCGAGCGTGCGTGAACGGTTGCAGCGCAGCGAGTGGGGAAAGTGGGGCGTGATGCCTCAATTTTTGCCCTGCTTTCCGCCACGTACCGCTGGATCTCCGACAGCGTGATTTGAGGGGATCTACGGGCCCATGAATCAGTGGCATGGATTGGGGAGCGGAGCGGGCGGCGATATAAGGAGCCACCGCGTCGGAGAGGGAGAGAGAACCAGATCCCCTCTTCCTCGTCTCTTCTAGTCCTCCAATCTTCTCTCCCGCACCCCACTCCGTGCAAATCCACTCCGGCATCGGAGTACTCCGCGGCGATGGCGAAGGACAAGACGGCGAAGCTGGACTGGGCGAAGAAGGCGGCGAAGGGGAAGAAGGCGTCGAGCTCCAAGGTCGCACCCCCGTGCGGGTGGATCCAAGGCGATTGGCTCCCGCCGTCCACCACGGTGGACGACATCAGCGGGCTCGTCGTGGATGGGCTGGTGCGACGTGGAGGCTACCGGAGGAAGGGAAGATCGAGCCCGCGCTGTGCCCCGGGGAGCGCGTGCTCCTCACCACTCACGTGGAACGAGGTTTCTCCATGCCACCCCATCCCTTCTTCCGCGGTTTTTTGAATTTCTTCGGTGCTCAGCTCCATCATCTGCCGCCGAATGCCATCGTGTACCTTGCCGCGTTCATTTCCTTGTGTGAGAATTTCTTAGGATGCGAGCCGCACTGGGGGTTGTTCAAACACATCTTTACGTGTCGATCTCAGTCGGTTAAAAAGGTTGACCCCGATGGAGAGAGGACCCACGTGACCCAGATGTGTGGCGGCTTAGGTATCCAGATGAGGGGTAAGAGTGCGTTCCCCTCCATGTCTTTTCCCGATTCGGTTAGGGGTTGGCAGTCGACCTGGTTCTACTGCAATGACCTGCCTTGCCCCGGTTCGTCGACTGGTCTTCCTCCCTACACGACTGAAAGGGTCCAGACTCCTCCCTCGCTGACGATTGCTAAGGAGGAGAAGACTGAAGTGGGGATCTTGGTGAGTGCCGTGGTCGGCCTGATTCAGGGCGGAGTGACTGGCCTAGATCTTATGGAGGTCTTCCTCAGTCAGAGGATCCAGCCGCTGCAGGAGCGGGCTCACCCCATGTGGCGCTACACTGGAGCCAATGACCCGACCCGAGTGCATCCGGAAGATGTTGAGGAGAAAACAGTAGAACAGTGGATCAGGTGCATCACTGGCGCACGCGATAATCCGCGAGGGTCGAGACAGATCTCGCCCTTCGACGACGCGCATCAACCGACAGAGGTAAGATGCGCATTTCCGAGTGAATTATTTACACGCAAATTCTCTGAGTGAACTGAACAATCCGACTGTCTCTGCTCTTCGTGTCTTGCAGCAGTTCCTGAAGATGCTTTCACCTGTGCCGAATGGAGAACACCTTGTCGGAGATGTGGAAAGCGAACATGGCAGTGTCAAGGGTAGCTATGTGGAGGACAGCGAGGAGGAAAGCAACAACTCGGAAGAGAGCGACGAGGTCGAGTCTTCCCAGTCTCCGGAGCTGCGCTCTGAGCGCCGCTCTAAGCAAACTCATAATCTGAGTGCTGGCCCGGAGAGGACGGTGGCTCCGAGTGCTAAGGCTCCGAAGCGCACTCGGACATTAACGTCGGAGCCGACTGAGAAGACCGCCAAGCAGCCCAAGGTCGCTTCCCCCAAGCCTCGGAAGGCCTTGCCCGGGATCAAGGTCACTGTGCCTGTCGCCTCAACGTGAGTGTCGCATCTTTCTTTTCTGTCTTTGTCAACTTTTGGGCTCTTCTGACTGAGTGAATCTTATGAACAAGAGCTGCAACTTCGACGACGTCCCCCATGCAGATCGACGGAGACCGCATCAAAGCCGAGTCGGCAGACGCGACCACTTCTCAGAAAGGTAACAACAATTTCATTTTTACTTTGATCCATTATCCGACTGAATTGTCTTCATCCAACTGAATTGCGTATTGTGGCTGATCGTGTCGAGTGAATGTAGCACTTGCAGAGATCATCCATGTCACGGACGATGATGAAGGGCTGCCGCAGAAGGTCGCCGGGAAGAAGGGGACCGCAGCTCCGACTGTTTCTCAGACCGCCACACCAAGCCAAGCACCTCCAGTTCTTCCAGCACAGCCCGTGACCATGCCCCTGGGGCAAGGTTCTTCTCAGGCCAGTACAGGTCCAGTCACAGTGCCGTCGACTGCCCTGGTCTCAACTCCAACTCGTCCCGTCGACATCTTCAGTCTGTACAAGGTGCTAGAGGACCAAACTGGAGCCAGCAAAGAGGAAATGATCCAGGCGGAGCTGATGACCCAGCGACTGAAGGAGATGTGCGCAGCTGGCAAGCTGGCATATGATGCCAGTGCTGCCTTCCAGGAAAACGTTCGAGTAAGTGCCCTTGTAAGTTGATCTCCAAGTCATTTTTCCTCTGTAGGAATTTCAATCGGTGAATTTTTTGGTACACCCACTGGGGTGTGTCGGCCTATGGGGGCATGCTGAGTGCACCCACTGGGTGTAGTCCCCAAGACTGCCGTCGACTGCGGGCAGTCGGCGGGAGTCTTAGAACTTGTTTTTTTTTGTGTTTGGCCGTCACTCGGATCGGGCGGACCGCTCCGAGTGGATGCCGTTCTAGTGGGGGCACGCTGAGTGCGCCCACTGGGTGTAGTCCCCGAGACTGCGGTCGACTGCGTGCAGTCGGCGGGTGACGGTGTCCTGGACTAGGGGGTACTCACGTCGTCTCCCAACCAATGGGTCGGGCCGAGGACCCCCATGGCGGTTCACTAATGGGCCACTTCGGGCAGCCCATGACATATACGAGGAAGATTCCACAAGACTTGATGATCAAGACAAGGACTTCTCTCCACCGGCGTAGTGGACTAAGACTCTTGTTACCCTAGGCCTCTGGTACATTATATAAGCCGAGGCTAGGCTAGTCAATAAGATCATTATGATATTCATCATCACCCCTAGGGTTTAGACCACAACTTACGATCTCGAGGTAGATTAAGCTTGTACTCGATACATCTCCATCAATATAAACAAGAGCAGGACGTAGGGTTTTACCTCCATCTAGAGGGCCCGAACCTGGGTAAACATCGTCTCCATTGTCTCTGTTACTATCGATCCACAGCTCGGAACCCCCTACCCCGAGGTCTGCTGGTTTTTACACCGACACTGGTGCTTTCATTGAGAGTTCCGCTATGTGATCGCCGCGGTTCGATGGGAATTAAGATCGGCTCCGACGCGATCTACACGTCGGGACCGAACCTCATCGTCGACGACGGCATCTTTGTTGCCAGGCTTGACTAGCAGCCTTGGCTGGACTGAGGACAACGCTACATGTCGGATCATCAAGATCGGACTGGTGCCCTCATCAACTTCAACTCCGATCTCTATCAAGATCATGGGGGAATCATCCGTGGTGCTCGGGGGCGCAACGTCAACATTGCCCTCGCGCGATCATACAGTTTTTTCTGCACAGCGAATTCGTGTTCGCCATCCCCGTCTCCTCGAGCGTCGCTTTGACGATTGCTTTGGTGGAATTGTGCGGAATTGAGTCTAGAACAACCATGTAAAATTTCGTCGTATTCCGATGGAGAAACCTCCGGCGATCTACGATATACCGAAGTCCTGTCAAATCTGGACGAGTTTAGGGCGAGGAGTCCAGCGTCCAGCTCGGACATCCTTTGGAAGATCCAACAGTTGATCGGCTGCGGAATTCCTATATCTACCATCCCTCAAAATTTCAGCTCGATCCAACGGTTCAAACTCCGGGACTAGTCCGAGGAGTGCATCAATTTTCAGATCTGTTTCCTGCGCAAAAACGAATCCAGCCCGAATTCATCTTTCTTCATGAACGGGACATTGGACATCCTTTTTGAGGTAATCTTTTCTAGGGTATTGTGTGTTGTTCTCAAACACGTGCCCACAAATTTTGAGTCTTTTCCGAGGCGATCTTCACCGTCGTGCCGATGTCAAATCGGCCCGACCATGTTGCTCCACGGCTGCCGACCTGTGATAGCATCGACTGCGTCGTCGCTTCGTGGAGCCGAGGTCAACCTCGTCAGGATCATCACCCCGGCGAGCCGACCAAGAGTTCGGTATCACGGCTAAATCATCACCAACATCGTCGCCCCGCGGATTGCACGGGTCGGGCGCGCCGGCATCTCCGCGCGGTCACTTCATCGAGCCGGCTTTGACCGCGTCAGAAGTTACGATCTGCGCCGGCATGGCCGCGCCGTTGCTTCTTCAAGCCGATGTCCACCACGCTGACCTGCTTCGACACCTCGGCTGGCATGGGGGCTGCAACATCATGTTACCGACCTGCTCCGTCAACTCGGCTGGACTGGGGGCTTCACCATCTCTTCATCAACCTATTCGGACGACTTCGGCGTCACCAGCCGACCAGTTTCGTCATCTCGGCTGGATCGGGGACTTCGACGTCACCAGCCGACCAGCTTCGTCATCTCGGCTGGATCGGGGACTTCAGCGTCACCAGCCGACCAGCTTCGTCATCTCGGCTGGATTGGGGACTTTGGCATCGCCAGCCGACCAGTTTCGTCATCTCGGCTGGATCGAGGGCTTCGCCTCAACATATCGGTAGTGTTGTACTACCAGTTCATCAAGCCGAGCTCTTCGCTCGGACATCTCGGCCGGACCGGGGACTTCGCCATCACTTCATCGACCTACCCCGGCGTCACACTGCCGACCTACTCTGTCTCCTCGGCTCGACCCGGGGCTTCGCCTCGGCACATCGGCAGTTTTGTGCTGCCACTTCATCAGCCGAGCTCTTCGCTCGGCCACCCCAGGACCGGCTTGGGGGCTGGGATCTCGACCCGTTGCAAGCCCGGACTACGTCATCAACGCCGAGCACATTAACGAGCTAAGTCGCTTTCATGCTTAACTTTTTTCAATTTTTAATTTTTGTTTGGTTCATCCAAGCATTATACTTTTGTGTTAAAAAGACAAGTTATTAGTTAAACACTTAGTTTGTTAAAAACACTCCCTTTACCCATGTTAACTGGGGGCTCTTAAATTTATACGAGTCCTTTTATAATAAGTGTTTTCTTCTAAGTCGTTGCAAAGTCTTTTTCTATCACTCCTTTCTCGACACGAGTGTGTGGTCAATAGCCGAATAGCTTGTTTTCTCTCTAAAGCCGCTCGAGTTTGGTTCGCTGAGCTGGCCTGAGAAGCACTCTGCCTTCGGGAATAGGAGGTTAAAGTCAAAGGCTGGCCCACTTGAAGTCTTGAGATCGGATGTGTCATGTTAACGCACGATGGAAGGACAAACTAATTTTAAGCTCACTTTTTGGATTGGCACCAAAAAACTTGATTTAGTTCGGACGTCAAGTTTTTACATAAGTTTTTTGGCTTTTCGAGCTTATGACACTTTTAAGCTATTTGTATGTTTTTCTTTCAGGAGGCGGGGCATCCTCATGACCGAGGTGCCCTGCGTAATAATTCAGCTCGGGAGATCTTTTTCGACCCGCAGCTCGGCATCTTTCCTGCCGACCTATATCTCGGCGTTGGCGAAACGCACATGACATCTGGACTAGTTCCCGAGGAGATTCAATCCTCAGGTTGGTCGGCCGCACCCAACCTGAGTCTCGGAGGGTACTGTGTGTCTCCAGCATAACTCTTGCAGTACAACATCGGATGCCTTTAAAGCATCGGCAATATCAATGGGGGGCTACGACTAGAGCCGAACCCACCAAAAGCCAAGGTACTCCGAGGAGTCCTCGGCAAAACGTTCTCGGATATTGCTTTATATGCATCAGTTTTGAATTGTGTCTTCAGTCAATAGTTGGGTTGCCCGGCTCCTGTGCTTGCCTCCTACGTTCCGCTTTGTTTGGCTAGGTGTGCAAAGGGAGAACCACTGTGATTGTACTTCCGGTTTAACTGGTCAAGTGCCTCAGTGGAGAAAGCCGAAAACAGACTGTCACAATGAGCGCAAACAGGTCAGCGATCCAATGACTGTGTTAAACTACAGATCAATAGAGATTACCCCGTGTTAAGCAGTGGGCCTTTCATAAAATTGACCGAAGTGTTACTGGCTTGACCTCGGCTGACGCCGAACACTAACCGGGGGCTAGTAACTGGCCCCCCAACTTTAAGCTCCTATGACTAAGTGAAAGTTATAAAGCCTGCATATCTGATTGCCTTGTTTCCGCTAACACAAACCGCCTCCGGGCACCGAGACGTCGGCTAAGGGTTGTCTTGTTATTGCGGAAACACCCTGCGTAGTATCTACAAAGGAGTGGAAGCCAACGATGGGCCACTTTTAGATTATAAAACAGTCGCAACGGAGTCAAAATAACATATAGTGTAAAGCTGCAAATACAGCTTACAGGCTGACAATCACAACATGTGCCGAGGTCTCCTTGAGGCACCTCAGCGTGGTTACATCAGGACTCCTGGAGAGCCCAACATATCATTAGCGTTTGTATTCAATGTACAAAAGCTACCTTCCATAATTATCATTATAAAGCCATAAATATGCATGAATTTGACTTATGATTTTGGCCAAGCTGGGTTGCCTTGCTCCTGTGCTTACCCCCTACGTTCCTGATTGTTCGGCTAGGGGGTAAAGGGAGCACCTCTGTGATTGTTACTATCGGGTCATCCGAGTTAGTACCTCAGACTGGGTGAAGCCGAAAGCTAGGCATCTTAAGAATACAATTGGTCGGCAACGACGGAAGTGAAAATTTAGGTTCATAAAAGACCACAGAGTTTGGGAAGTTTCCCCAAACTAAATCCTCAATATTTTTCTCCCACATTGATCGGAGTTGAGGTTTTCACGATCATGGTCAACATGATAGCCTGAGAAAAGGAACTTATAAAGGAACTATTTTTCTTGGAAGATGTTTCTTACGCTTAAACGTAATATAACATAAGCTCTGTTCCACTTTGTTTGTAGAACCAAATAGCCGGATTGCCTTGTTATCCGAAGAGTCTGGTTCGCGTCGGCGGACCAGGAGTAGGAAACACTCCTTGGCCAATGGTCGAGGAGGGAGAAGCCGAAGGCTGGTTAACAAAGTTTGTAGAACAGAGGCATTTGTAATGATGTAAAGTACTTGGATACATAGAATCATTACACATAAATTGTGATTAAAGTCAATTTACTCTGGATATCGATCCTTAAGTCAGCCACCCATGCCCAAATTAAGGCTCGGGGGCTACTGGGCTTCACGCTTCTCAATTAAAAGCCATTGAAGGGGTACATCGATCCCCTGATCTGGTGTTGCCACCCGACCAGTGGCTCGGGGGCTACTGCATTGCTGATTCAATGCAGGAAAATTCAAAGTGCAAAACAGTTTCTGAGGAGATTACGATCCTCGGGTTGGTCGGCCGCACCCAACCCGAGTCTCGAGGACTATGCACACCGTGTTTCTGTTCCTAAGTATGCTGCCGAGCTAGGAGTTCATCCTCGGGCCGATTTCACGAATCGACCTGAGTCTCAGGGGCTACTGGGTCATCGGTTTTATGATTTCCTTCAGGTGCATCTCGGATTTTTGACCGACACACACCTTGAGGGCTACTGGCTATACATCTCGACAGAGAATAAATTGCGCCAATTGGAAATAAATTCCACAAAAAATCAGCTCATGGCCGAGGTAGCGCACCACCTCGAAAGCAGTCCGGCGTAAAGCTCGGATGCAAGTGGCTGGCTCCATAGAGGGCATTTTTTGCATTAAGCTCGGCTGAATTCCTTCAACTTTTTCAAGACCGAGGTAATCTATGACACTTCGGATGCCGATCGGCGTTAGAGCTCGGCTACAAAAAGACACCTCGGATGCAGTCCGGAGTTCGAGCTCGGTTGCAAGAGGGCACCGCTGCAAGGGGAAAAACTTTGAACCCGAGGTGCGGCGTAAAAATAACAAGGCATTGATAAAGGCCAAAAACTTAAAGGGCTCCTCGGATGCCCGACGTATGAACTCTTCGGATTCAGCTCGGCGATCCTCAAGATCGAAGATGGGAAGATTTGTTGAACCAGCTTTCAAGACTGACGGCCGAAGACGAAGAACAGCTCGGAAGAATCGAGGAGCGTCCCCAACTTGAAGACCGGTTCAGGTGGCTAGTGACGGTGTCCTGGACTAGGGGGTACTCACCACGTCATCTTCCGACCAGTGGGTCGGGCCGAGGACCCCCATGGCGGTTCACTAATGGGCCACTTCGGGCAGCCCATGACATATACGAGGAAGATTCCACAAGACTTGATGATCAAGACAAGGACTCCTCTCCACCGGCGTAGCGAACTAGGACTCTTGTTACCCTAGGCCTCTGGTACATTATATAAGCCGAGGCTAGGCTAGTCGATAAGATCATTATGATATTCATCATCACCCCTAGGGTTTAGACCACAACTTACGATCTCGAGGTAGATCAAGCTTGTACTCGATACATCTCCATCAATATAAACAAGAGCAGGACGTAGGGTTTTACCTCCATCAAGAGGGCCCGAACATGGGTAAACATCGTCTCCATTGTCTCTGTTACCATCGATCCGAGATCCACAGCTCGGGACCCCCTACCCCGAGGTCTGCCAGTTTTTACACCGACAGCGGGAGTCTTAGAACTTGTTGTTTTTTTTTTGTGTTTGGCCGTCACTCGGATCGGGCGGACCGCTCCGAGTGGATACCATTCCAGTGGGGGCACGCTGAGTGCACCCACTGGGTGTAGTCCCCGAGATTGCCGTCGACTGCGGGCAGTCGGCGGGAGTCTTAGAACTTGCTCTGTTTTTTTGTGTTTGGCCGTCACTCGGATCGGGCGGACCGCTCCGAGTGGATACCATTCCAGTGGGGGCACGCTGAGTGCACCCACTAGGTGTAGTCCCCGAGACTGCCGTCGACTGCGGGCAGTCGGCGGGAGTCTTAGAACTTGCTGTTTTTTTTGTGTGTTTGGCCGTCACTCGGATCGGGCGGACCGCTCCGAGTGGATACCATTCCAGTGGGGGCACGCTAAGTGCACCCACTGGGTGTAGTCCCCGAGACTGCCGTCGACTGCGGGCAGTCGGCGGGAGTCTTAGAACTTAGAATCTAATACTGGTCAAGCTTGTTCCTCCCTGACAAAGGGTACTTCAGGATCTGATACTGGTCAAGCTTGTTCCTTCCAGGAGCGTTGGTCTCTGGGCACTCGGAATATTTCTTAACATTAACTGGTTTGCTCTCTCTTGTGTTTCAGAAAACTTGTGAGTTGGGGAAGGAGAAGGAGACAGCCTAGCTTCGACTTGACTTGGAGGTGGAGAAGAGGAACACAGCGCGCGCTCAAGCGAAGCTCAAGGCCATGGGAGGTAAGTCTCAATTACTGAGCATTCCGCTTTCATCTCTTTCCATTCTTTGAACCAAGTGACTTCACTCGAACAGATGTGCGTAGTGAAAACCATCGACTCCAAGTGCGGCTCAAAACCTCTGTTTCTTATGACACTATGAAGCAGGCACTCGAGAACAAGGACAACGAGCTGGCGGGGGCATAGAAGGTGGCAAGAGAGAAGACCAGGGCCACCGAAGAGAAGTTGGCCTCACTCGAGAAGCTTGAAGGGGAGAACACGTCGCTGAAGGTCGCCGTCAAGGAGGCGAAGAAGGAGGTGGCCGAGCTCAAGAAGCAGAAGGCCGAGTGGGACGGCAAGCTCAAGGCTCGGGCGAATGTTTATGAGCAAGAAAAGAAGACTCTGAACGAAAAGATCACCCAGCTCATAGAGAAGAAAAATTCACTGGAAAAGTATATAGAGGAGTTCACGGAGGAGATGTAAACCAAGCTTGCCGATAAATCATACCATCCGAGTGAATTTCAACTTGTTTCCGAGTGGACTTCATGCATGCTGATCTTCAACTCTCCTATTTTCTTGTTCACAGAGTACTGCCGAGACTTTGAGCCAGAAACTGATAGAATCAAGAGGGATCTGGATCCCTCCAGATCACTCATCGGTGACAAGGCTGCTCTAGGTGTCTTGTGGCTCGAATCTCGTATCGAAGACGTCCAGGGGTACATCATCCGTCTGCGGGGCGCACTCGGGAGGATCGACAAGGAACTGTGGCCAGAGGACACTCTTGACACCGATCTGGAAGCCACGATGACTCGCCTCAACGACATTAATAGCCGAGTGCAAGCGTGGAAGAAGTCGGCTGCTCGCTGCGGAGCCGACGTGGCCCTCTCTCTGGTCTGAGTGCATTGCAAGGACGCCAAGGAGGAGAAACTGAAGTCTCTTCAAGTCGCAAACACAAAGAAGCTCAAGTTTGAAGACTTCATGGAGACATTCCTAGAGGCAGCCACTCGGATCGCGGACGGCATCGATCAGGACTCCTTCGTTGAACTGGCCAGCCCCACTGGGCGTGAGAAAAACTTAAAGCCTTACCCATTTGCCTCGGTATGCCGAGTGGACTTGTATCTGTTAAACTCTTTTGGGCTCGGGGCCCGAGTACTCACATTTGCTTTTGAACTTATAGAGTTATCTGAATGTTTTCTTTCGAGTCTTTGGAGTGGGTTTCAACTTAGGCGAAAGCTGGTTCGCAGCTAAGACCTCGAGTGAGAGGGATGCTCTTCACTCGGGGTAGGTTTCTAACTTGGGCGAAAGCTGGTTCGCAGCCGTGCCCCCGAGTGAAAGGGATGCCCTTCACTCGGAGTAGATTTTTGACTTGGGCGAAAGCTGGTTCGCAGCCAAGCCCCCGAGTGAGAGGGATGCTCTTCACTCGGAGTAGATTTTTAACTTGGGCGAAAGCTGGTTCGCAGCCAAGCCCCCGAGTGAGAGGGATGCTCTTCACTCCGATTAGGTTTTTAACTTGGGCGAAAGCTGGTTCGCAGCCAAGCCCCTGAGTGAGAGGGATGCTCTTCACTCGGAGTAGATTTTTAACTTGGGCGAAATCTGGTTCGCAGCCAAGCCCCCGAGTGAGAGGGATGCTCTTCACTCGGAGTAGGTTTTTAACTTGGGCGAAAGCTGGTTCGTAGCCAAGCCTCCGAGTGAGAGGGATGCTCTTCAATCGGAGTAGGTTTTTAACTTGGGCGAAAGCTAGTTCGCAGCCAAGCCCCCGAGTGAGAGGGATGCTCTTCACTCGGAGTAGGTTTTTGACTTGGGCGAAAGCTTGTTCGCAACCAAGCCTCCGACTGAGAGTGATGCTCTTCACTCGGAGTGGATTTTTAACTTGGGCGAAAGCTAGTTCGCAGCCAAGCCCCCGAGTGAGAGGGATGCTCTTCACTCGGAGTAGGTTTTTAACTTGGGCGAAAGCTGGTTCGTAGCCAAGCCTTCGTGTGAGAGGGATACTCTTCACTCGGAGTAGGTTTTTAACTTGGGCGAAAGATGGTTCGCAGCCAAGCCCCGAGTGAAAGGGATGTTTTTCACTCGGAGTAGATTTTTGAATTGGGCAAAAGCTGGTTTGCAACCAAGCCTCCGAGTGTGAGGGATGCTCTTCACTCGGAGTAGATTTTTAACTTGGGCGAAAGCTGGTTCGCAGCCAAGCCCCCGACTGAGAGGGATGCTCTTCACTCGGAATAGATTTTGAACTTGGGTGAAAGCTGGTACGCAACCAAGCCCCCGAGTGAGATGGATGCTCTTCACTCGGGAGTAGGTTTTTAACTTGGGCGAAAGCTGGTTCGTAGCCAAGCCCCCGAGTGAGAGGGATGCTCTTCACTCGGAGTAGGTTTTTAACTTGGGCAAAAGCTGGTTCACAGCCAAGCCCCCGAGTGAGAGGGATGCTCTTCACTCGGAGTAGGTTTTTAACTTGGGCGAAAGCTGGTTCGCAGCCAAGCCTCCGAGTGATAGGGATGGTCTTCACTCGGAGTAGATTTTTAACTTGGGCGAAAGCTGGTTCGTAGCCAAGCCCCCGAGTGAGAGGGATGCTCTTCTCTCGGAGTAGGATTTTAACTTGGGCGAAAGCTGGTTCGCTGCCAAGCCCCCGAGTGAGAGGGATGCTCTTCGCTCGGAGTAGGTTTTTAACTTGGGCGTAAGCTGGTTCGTAGCCAAGCCCCCGAGTGAGAGGGATGCTCTTCTCTCAGAGTAGGTTTTTAAGTTGGGCGAAAGCTGGTTCGCAGCCAAGCCTCCGAGTGAGAGGGATGCTCTTCACTCGGAGTAGATTTTTAACTTGGGCGAAAGCTGTTTCGCAGCCAAGTCCCTAAGTGAGAGGGATGCTCTTCACTCGGAGTAGATTTTTAACTTGGGCGAAATCTTGTTCGCAGCCAAGCCCCCGAGTGAGAGGGATGCTCTTCACTCGGATTAGGTTTTTAACTTGGGCGAAAGCTGGTTCGCAGCCAAGCCTCCGAGTGAGAGGGATGCTCTTCACCCGGAGTAGGTTTTTAACTTGGGCGAAAGCTCGTTCGTAGCCAAGCCCCCGAGTGAGAGGGATGCTCTTCACTCGGAGTAGGTTTTTGACTTGGGCGAAAACTGGTTCGCAATCAAGCCTCCGAGTGAGAGGGATGCTCTTCACTCGGAGTGGATTTTTAACTTGGGCGAAAGCTGGTTCGCAGCCAAGCCCCCGAGTGAGAGGGATGCTCTTCACTCGGAGTAGGGTTTTAACTTGGGCAAAGCTGGTTCATAGCCAAGCCTCCGAGTGAGAGGGATGCTCTTCACTCGGAGTATGTTGTTAACTTGGGCGAAAGCTAGTTCGTAGCCAATCCCCGGAGTGAAAGGGATGTTCTTCAGTCGGAGTAGATTTTTGACTTGGGCGAAAGCTGGTTCGCAACCAAGCCTCCGAGTGTGAGGGATGCTCTTCTCCCAGAGTAGATTTTTAACATGGGCGAAAGCTGGTTCGCAGCCAAGCCCCCGACTGAGAGGGATGCTCTTCACTCGGAGTAGATTTTGAACTTGGGCGAAAGTTGGTACGCAGCCAAGCCCCTGAGTGAGAGGGATGCTCTTCACTCGGAGTAGGTTTTTAACTTGGGCGAAAGCTGGTTCGCAGCCAAGCCCCCGAGTGAGAGGGATGCTCTTCACTCGGAGTAGGTTTTTAACTTGGGCGAAAGCTGGTTCGCAGCCAAGCCCCCGAGTGAGAGGGATGCTCTTCACTCGGAGTAGGTTTTTAACTTGTGCGAAAGCTGGTTCGCAGCCATGCCCCCGAGTGAGAGGGATGCTCTTCACTCGGAGTAGGTTTTTAACTTGGGCGAAAGCTGGTTCGCAGCCAAGCCTCCGAGTGACAGGGATGCTCTTCACTCGGAGTAGATTTTTAACTTGGGCGAAAGCTGGTTCGCAGCCAAGCCCCCGAGTGAGAGGGATGCTCTTCACTCGGAGTTGGTTTTTAACTTGGGTGAAAGCTGGTTCGCAGCCAAGCCCCTGAGTGAGAGGGATGCTCTTCGCTCGGAGTAGGTTTTTAACTTGGGCGAAAGCTGGTTCGCAGCCAAGCCCCCGACTGAGCGGGATGCTCTTCTCTCAGAGTAGGTTTTTAAGTTGGGTGAAAGCTGGTTCGCAGCCAAGCCTCTGAGTGAGAGGGATGCTCTTCACTCGGAGTAGATTTTTAACTTGGGCGAAAGCTTGTTTGCAGCCAAGCCCCCGAGTGAGAGAGATGCTCTTCACTCAGAGTAGATTTTTAACTTGGGCAAAAGCTGGTTCGCAGCCAATCCCCCGAGTGAGAGGGATGCTCTTCGCTCAGAGTAAGTTTTTAACTTGGGCGAAAGCTGGTTCGCAGCCAAGCCCCGGAGTGAGAGGGATGCTCTTCACTTGGAGTAGGTTTTTAACTTGGGCGAAAGCTGGTTCGCAGCCAAGCCTCCGAGTGAGAGGGATGCTCTTCACTCGGAGTAGGTTTTTAACTTGGGCGAAAGCTGGTTCGCAGCCAAGCCTTCGAGTGAGAGGGATGCTCTTCACTCGGAGTAGATTTTAACTTAGGCAAAAACTGGTTTGCAACTAAGCTGAAGGGCGTACACCCACTGGGGGTTGTAAGCCAGAGAATGCGTACGAGTGAACTCAATGTGGGACTGGAAAAGTCATGCTTTTATTCATCAAACATCACTCGAGTGCTTTTATTACATCTCAACATCAAGTATAAAAATATCGAAGCAAGTCTGCATTCCAAGCGCGGGGCTCGTCTGCTTGCTTCAGAATGTTGTACAGGTGATATGCTCCATTTTGCAGAACCTTCGAAAGGACAAAAGGACCTTCCCACGCAGGAGCAAGCTTGTGAGGTCGCTACTGATCCACTCGGAGGACAAGATCACCCTCCTGAAAGGCTCGACCCCTGATGTGCCTGTCATGAAAACGCCGCAGGTCCTGCTGATAGGTGGCTGAATGGATAAGAGCCATCTCCCTCTCCTCTTCCAAGAGATCAATGGAATCTTGCCGCGCCTGCTCTGCTTCGGCTTCGGAGTATAATTCCAGTCGGGGTGAATTGTGGAGCAGGTCACTCGGCAAGACGGCTTCGGCTCCGAACACCATAAAGAAGGGAGTGCGGTTGGTAGACCGATTGCGGGTCGTCCTCAGGCCCCATAGAACTGATGGTAATTCAGCGACCCAGGCTCCGGCTGCATGCTCCAAATCACACATAAGTCGCGGCTTTTGCCCTTGAAGGATCAGTCCATTCGCCCTCTCAGCTTGTCCAATCGACGGTGGGTGAGCCACGGATGCATAATCGACCCGAGTTCCTTGGGCAGCACAGAACGCCCTGAACTCTTCGGAGTCGAAGTTTGAGCCGTTGTCAGTGATGATGCTGTGAGGCACGCCGTATCTGAAGATTATCTCTTTCATGAACTTGATCGCTGTATGGGAATCCAGCTTCTTGATGGGTTTGGCTTCAATCCATTTAGTGAACTTGTCGACTGCAACCAGCAAGTGGGTGAATCCACTCGCCCCTGTCCGGAGGGGCCCCACCATGTTGAGTCCCCAGACCGCGAACGGCCAAACGAGTGGGATCGTCTTCAGGGCGGACGCGGGCTTGTGTGATAAGTTTGCGTAGAATTGACACCCGGCGCAGTGCTGGACTATCTCCTGCGCAGCTTAATTGGCCCGTGGCCAGAAGAAGCCGGCTCGGTAAGCTTTAGTCACGATCGTCCGAAAGGACGCGTGGTGTCCACAAGTCCCCGAGTGAATTTCTTCCAAGATCAGTCGTCCTTCCTCCGGAGAGATGCAGCGTTGAGTCACACCGGTGACGCTCTTTCTGTACAACTGATCACCCATCACTGTAAAGGCCTTGGACCTGCGAACAATCTGGCAGGCCTCGACTTCATCTTCTGGAAGCTCCTGGCTGAGCAGGTACGCAATGTATGGCACCGTCCAATCTGGCGTGATCACAAGAACCTCCATGACCAAGTCAATGACTGCTGGGACCTCAACTTCAGTCGAATCGAAGGGACTGACTATGGCACCCAGGCTCAGAGGACCGGTTTACCCAGTGTTTCCAACCCAGAGATCATGTCTTCTGGAAACACACAACAACTTGGAACAGAACTGAACTGAACTTTATTAAAATATCCCGAGTACAAGCTCATAATTTACATCGATAGCGAGGACAGAAGCACATCAGGTGGTATGACAATATTTACATTATTTATGGAACATAACAGGGCCTCAGTACTACAGGGATATTCTATGGCGTAGGGGAACGTAGCGCGAAATACTCCATCCACAGGGACACTGCTGTGGACACGGCCTAGTTAGCGTAGCACAAACCATCGGGACCGCCGTACTCGGCTTCTCCTGCATCTGGCATGATACGCCAGGTGAGTACTTGAAATGTACTCGCAAGCTCATGACAACCAAAACAATGCAGCAAACAATAGCATGGCAATGATCATATTAAGTGCTTAAAGTGCTTACTGTTACCGAGTACCAACTTACTCTCTTTCGGGTTGTCCCACAACCCTCGAGATACTCATGATCCATCGGTACTTCTGATCATAAGACAAGTTCTTCCATCATTATTATCATTATCACGGTTGACCATCCTAGTGAGGCCTAAGCGGATTGTCCAATACCGTGGACGCGGCTATTCGAATAGGTTTTTACACTCTGCAGAGGTTGCGCACTTTACCGACACTATGGAGCTCCTGGCCTTGTACTTTAGTACATGTTCCCATTTGGGTGGACCAGTGCTGCTCCAACGAAACTTGCCTAGCCCGTGACTCCTCTATCGTACCACCGACAATCATACCCTCCCAGGGTCATGTCCTGGGTGGCCCCTGTGTCACCCCATGACACCTGCCACCGTCGTGGCCAAACAAACTGTCCCAAACGGGGACACCGGCAAAATAACTCAACTGGGCTCACAGGATTATCGTCGTCTACCTGATCAGGGCAGCACGCACGCATAACCCTCCCTAGTTTGGTGGTACCGACAAAAGAGCACAAAGCCAGACCAAGTCAAGGCCGTCCCATACCGGCAAATGTGGCTGCACGGGTAAGTCCGGGTAGGTGGCTCTTGATCAACCAACTAAGTTTAAGGTTATCAAGCATTTAACCAGCATAGATACTCAACATAATTAACTTAACATGGCAGTAGCTATAAAAGTAAATTACTATGAATTTATCATGTATTAAAATAATGCCTAGAATTCAATTAAATAACCAACACTATTGAAATGCTTCATGAAATGGATGACATGGCTTGCCTTGCTCTGTTGGGTTGTCCACAAACTCCTGGGCTTCAAAACCAAAAGAATCTCCTTCTGAAAATATTTTAAAATTGCAAAGGAAAATGTCACATACTACTGTTCTGTCCACCAGAAATTCTGTGAGCATGGGAAAAATACCAAATTTAACCCGAAAATAAAGGAGCTCAAGACAAACCCGGAGCAAAAAGAATCAATTGATGTGGACTTATAGATAAAAAGTTATTAAGGGTCAAAGTTCGTGGTCAACACTGGAAATTAAACAGAAATAAGAAAATTCAGCAGAGGCCACGTCGAAGGCGTATAGTGGAAAGGCGTCTCAACTTACCGCTTCGCGCGCGCGCGGCTGAGCCTCTGATGAGTGGGCCCCGCAGCTGGGTTTAAATGAGAGAGAGAGAGAACAGAGAAGAGCCGGACTCCAGCGACGGTCGCTGGCGATGTGGTCAACGGCGAGGTCGGGGAAGAGCAGGGATGGAACGGGCTCACCGAGGCGGTCACGCACGTACCCGCAGATCGACGAGGGGTGGCCGGACGACGTCGTCCCCTTCCTCTCCGGCGGCGGCGGCGCTCGGGTGTCGTCGGAGACGGCGGTTCCGGCAGCAATTCGCTCGGGCAAGAGGTCGGGCGTGACCAGGAGGATGAGCTGAGCTCGATGGTGCAGTCGGTGGAGTCCGGGAAGGAGTGGAACGGCGAGGAGGCTGGGCTTGGGTGGCGGCGGATCTCCGGCGAGGTTCGAGGCCAGAGGGCCTCTCGGCCGTGGCTCGCTGCTCGGGAGGGCGATTGGGAGGTGGAGAAGTGGGGTGAGGAGCTCGGGAGGGCCGGGCGTGGCCTTTTATAGGCAGGATGCGAGCTCGGGCGAGCTCTCCAGAAACGGCGAGGCCCGGGACACGTCGCCGGCGCTAGTATGCCGCGCTGGCTGGCTGGTTGCGAGCGATGAGACGGCAGAGAGCAGAGAGGAGTTAAGGCACGGTGGAAGCTAGCGGAGGAAGAAGACGAGCGCCATCGCCACTGTGGCCGCACGGGCGGCACAGTGCCCGGATGCGGTGGCGGCCGCCGGGGACGTTTCCGGCGAGGGGAAGGATCGGGAGAGGGTTACGTGGACGGCAGCGGTGAAGTCGGCACCTCCAGACACGAAATGGCAGCGAGAGGTCACTGGAATGACCTCGGCCGTCGCCGGCGAGATGCAGAGCACGCATACTGGCATGCCAGTACCGTGCTCACCACGGTGTCCGGCGTCTAGAGGCCGACCAAGTCCAGCGTAACATGTCTAGGGTGTTCTCTTTTGATCACCTAGTGCCTCTGCATGCTTGGTTTGGCTAGGTTCACTCTGCTATGAAGTGCAGCTTCAGCTACAGTTTCTGACAGCAATCTGGAGAGAGATCTAGAGGAGAGGTGAGCTGAAGATGGAGCCAATGGAGATGTCTGGGAGGATCTATGTTGGAAGGACTCCAAGCTGACCAAGTTTGAAAGAATTTCATCAAGAATTGAATATAGTTCATGTACAACTGCTGTACTGGACCAGAAACCTAGATGAGCTTGTTGCACTCATCTGGTTGATTTGCTGGGGCTGAAATTTGGTGTGGCAGGGTCATTTGGTGGATAGAAGATTGGATACCTCTAGCTGGTACTTCCTTCACAGAGGTTTAAATTGAGCAGAAACTTGGCCGAATATTGGTGGTGAAAATTTGTACTGGACAAGATGATATTTTAGGATATTGTGGCAAGATAGGTTCCCTCTTATCTCAGGGAATTATTTGAGAGTTTTCTGAGTTGGGAAAATATGAGTTGCTTCACAAATGGCCAGTACTGTCCAGAAGAGAAATGGATTTCTCTGGACAAAATTTTGTACTGGACCATGAAATGTTTTTGGAGATTGTGGGAGTAGATGATGACAAGAAGGTGTGGGATTAATTTGGGATTTTTTTGATCACCAGAACTATTGGTTGCTTTGTAACCCATAGTGATGACAGAATTTCCCAAAGGAGGAAAATGATTATTTGGGAAAGATGAAGAATTGGAAATTGGTCCAGAAGGTGTGTGACTAGATTTTGGCAAGATGTTGAGAGCTTTGGATCATTGAGAGGAATTCATAAGTCCAAAGTCAACTGAAAAGGTTCAAAATCCAACCAAATTGCAAATAAAGCCAGAGAGATTTTGAAAAGAAAAAGTTACCAAAAACCAGGGTGTCACAAACCTACCCCCCTTAGAATGAATCTCGTCCTCAAGATTCGGTTGCTCAGGGAACAAGTATGGATATGCTGATCTCAGAAAATCCTCTCTTTCCCAGGTAGCTTCTTCCTCAGTATGATGTTCCCACAACACTTTATAAAATCTGATCGTCTTACCCCTGGTGGTTATTTCCATCTCGTCCAATATCCTGACAGGTCTTTCCTCGTATGTCAAA
This sequence comes from Elymus sibiricus, assembly GCA_039707655.1. NCBI lineage: Eukaryota > Viridiplantae > Streptophyta > Magnoliopsida > Poales > Poaceae > Elymus > Elymus sibiricus. The sequence continues at coordinate 472,845,470 of CM077666.1, forward strand.
TCCTTAGTCAGTTCCAGCTCACTCATATCTATCTGCTTGATCGGAGGTGCAATGCACTTTCTTAGCTGTGATATGTGAAAGACGTCGTGAACGTCAGACAGCTCCGGTGGTAACTCTAGCTGATATGCCACTCTGCCTCTTCTAGCCATTACAGGAAAGGGACCAATATATCTCGGTGCAAGCTTTCCTCGGGTGTGAAACCTCTTTATCCCCTTCATAGGTGTGACTCGGAGATAAGCATATTCTCCAAGCTCAAAAGTTACTTCTCGGTGCTTCGGGTCATAATAACTCTTTTGACGGGACTTGGCTGCTCGCAGACGTTCCTGAATATCCTTGACTTGTTTCTCCGCTTCGAGCATCAAATCTGTGCCAAAGATACGGCTGTCTCCTGTCTGAGACCAATTTAAAGGAGTGCGGCATTTCCGTCCGTACAGAGCTTCAAATGGTGACATCTTGAGACTCGACTGATAGTTGTTGTTGTAAGAGAATTCTGCATAGGGTAAACTGTCTTCCCATTTGGATCCATGGGCGAGAGCACAGGACCGAAGCATATCTTCAACTATTTGATTCACACGCTCTGTCCGCCCATCGGTCTGTGGATGATATGCCGTACTATGCTTTAGCACAGTTCCCAAGGCTTGATGCAATCGCAGCCAGAATGCTGAAGTGAGTAAGGAGCCTCTATCCGATGTGATAGACTTGGGTACTCCGTGAAGGTTGACTATCCGGGACATGTAGAGGTGTGCGAGCTGATTTGCGTTGAAAGTGGTCTTTACCGGAATAAAGTGAGCCAGTTTCGTAAGTATATCCACAATGACCCAGATAGCATCATGGCCTCTTGTTGACTTGGGTAGTCCAACAATGAAGTCCATGCATATGTCATCCCATTTCCACTGGGGAACTGGTAAAGGTTGCAGTAACCTAGCGGGTTTCTGGTGTTCAGCCTTGACTCTGTTACAGATGTCACAACAGGCGACATAGTACGCAATGTCCCTTCGCATTCCTGGCCACCAAAAGGTTTCTCACAAGTCCTGGTACATTTTTGTTCCTCCCGGATGGATAGAGTAGGCATATTCATGTGCCTCTCTAAGTATCTGTTGTCTCAAGTTTTCTTGGTCAGGCACACATATTCGGTTCTCAAACCATAAGGTGCCTTGGTCATCAATACGGAAGGATTTGGCCTTTCCTAGCGGGATATTTTCCTTGATTTCTTGTATGCTTTCATCTGATTTCTGAGCTGCCTTAATTTCTTCCATAAGTGTTGGGGTAATTTCCATTGTATCCGGGCTTGTTGGGCCGCACAGCATCATATTCAGCTTGGCAAACTCTTCCTGCAGCCTCGGATGCATTCCCTCCATTAGTGCATTTAGGGCACCTTGCTTTCTACTGAGGGCATCGGCGACCACATTGGCTTTTCCCGGATGATAGTTAATTCTGAGGTCATAGTCCTTGACCAATTCAAGCCATCTTCTCTGCCTGAGATTAAGGTCGGGCTGAGTGAAAATATACTTGAGACTCTTATGGTCTGTGTATATTTCACATCGCTGTCCAATAAGATAATGCCTCCAAATTTTCAATGCATGAACCACTGCTGCCAATTCCAAGTCATGAGTGGGATAGTTCTCCTCATGCGGTCGTAGCTGTCTGGATGCATATGCTACAACCTTCCCTTCTTGCATTAGAACGCAGCCGATTCCATGCCTGGAAGCATCGCATGCAGTATATATCAAAGCTCTTGTGGATGTCTGGGAGAACTAAGACAGGGGCAGTAGTTAGCCTCGTCTTTAACTCCATGAAACTACTGTCACATTCTTCCGTCCAGGCAAATTTGTGGATCTTTTTCAACAGCTCTGTCAGTGGTTTGGCTATTTTTGAGAAGCCTTCGATAAAGCGACGGTAGTAGCCTGCCAATCCCAGAAAACTGCGGACTTCGGTTACTGTGGCTGGTGTCTTCCCGTTTAATACAGCAGTCACTTTGCTCGAGTCGACAGCCACACCTTGTTCTGACAGAACATGTCCCAGAAAGCCCACCTCTTTTAGCCAAAATTCACATTTACTGAACTTGGCATACAGGCGATGGGTCCTTAGTCTTTCCAGGACAGTACGGAGATGTTTCGCGTGCTCTTCTTCATACTTGGAATAGATGAGAATGTCATCAATGAATACTACCACAAATTTGTCCAAGAAGTCCATGAAGACCTTGTTCATCATGCTCATGAAGTAGGCTGGAGCATTTGTCAGCCCGAAGGACATGACTGTAAATTCATACAGACCATATCTGGTGTTAAAGGCTGTCTTGGGGATATCCTCTTTCCTGATTTTTAACTGATGATACCCCATTCGGAGGTCAATCTTGGAAAATACCCGGGCCCCGTTCAATTGGCCGAACAGATCATCAATGCGGGGGAGCGGATATTTATTCTTGATGGTGACCTCATTCAGCTGGCGATAGTCCATGCACATTCGTAGGCTACCATCCTTTTTCTTGACAAACAGTACAGGTGATCCCCATGGTGAAGTGCTCGGACGAATGTAGCCTTTTTGTAGTAATTCATCCAACTACTTCTTTAGTTCCACTAGCTCTGGGGAAGGCATACAGTAATACTTCTTATAGATTGGGGCAGTTCCGGGAACAACATCAATAGCGAACTCTAGTTCCCCATCAGGTGGCATGCCTGGTATCTCTTCCGGAAATACGTCCGGAAATTCACTGACTACTGGAATCAGATTTATATCCGTAGTTGTGGCTTTGAATGCCATTCCTTTCTTTGACATTATTCTGCTAGCAGTGAATCGCACTGTTTGGCCTGTCGGGTTAACCAGTGTCACCGCTCTGGTGGCACAGTTGATACAAACCTGATGTGGTACCCACCAATCCATTCCCAGTATTACATCCAATCCAGGGGATTCAATGGCCACACGGGTAGCTGGAAACTTAACGTCATGTATCACAATTTCCAGATCCTTGTATATCACATTTGTTCTGAGCATGGAGCCAAGGGATTGCACCACCATGATTTTGTCCAAAAGAGAGGGAGAAAATTTGTGCAAGGTGGCAAAACTCCCCGAAATAAACGAATGAGAAGCCCCAGAATCAAATAAAATTATTGCAGGTATGTTATTAACAGGAAACATACCAAGGACCACATCTGGTGCTTCGCGGGCTTCCTCGGCGGAGATATGATGAACTTGGCCACGGTAGAAGTTCGGATTGGGGCGGCGTCCAACACTGTTGACTTGTGGCTTGAAGTCGGATGGTGGCTTCCCATTTCTTGCGGGGCACTGCTTGGAGTAATGCCCGCTCTGGCCACAAGTGAAGCATGTGTTGTTGCGGCAGCATCCTCTAGCACTGGCTATTTGCTGAAGGTCTTGTCCTGGCTGACAGGCTTGTTGTTGTTGTTACCATTGTTCCAGGCAGGCTTGTATTCCGATGGCCTTGGTTGCCAAAGGCGTGGCTTCTGCACAAACTGCTCACGGTTGTCCTTCTTGGGTTCAAACTTCCGCTTGCGATCATCATATCCTGACTTAAGCTCTCGTTCGGCTATAAAAGCCTTATTCACCAAAGTCTGGAAGTCAGGAAAGTCAAGCATACAAAGCTGACAGCGAAGGGTATGATTGAGTCCTCCTAGGAATCGGTCAATCTTCCTTTCTTCGGTGGACACGTCATGGGTAGAGTATCGTGCCAGATTATTAAACTTGTTCAGATACTCACCCACTGACATATTCACTTGAGTAAGAGCAAGAAATTCCCTCTGCTTCACTTTCATTATGCCAGTGGGAATATGATACTTGCGGAATACCTCTTTGAACTTCTCCCAAGAAATATCTTCTCTAGAAGGCCACATTATTTTTGTATTATCCCACCATATGGCTGCTGGTCCCTCCAGGTAGTGTGTAACAAAAGGAACCTTGTCTGACTCATCACAGCGGGCTATATCCAGCTTCTTTTCCATAGTCCTCAGCCAGTCATCGGCTTCCATAGGATCCACGGCTTGACCAAAACTGGGTGGCTTGATCCGCTAAAAATCAGACAATTTAGAGTGTGTCCCATTGTTGTGAATCTGACCCACCATAGTCTGCATGCTTTTCAGAAACTCCATAAGATCCTGATTTCTTTTCTCTTTGAACATTCTCATAATCTGATCAGTAGTTGGTGCCTGTGGTGGTGGTGGTGGCAAATCTTCTGGTGACTGTCCTGCCTGTCTAGCGGATGGACGAACGGGAGTTCCATCGCCGCCTTGATTACTACACCTCTTCATCCTAAATTTGTTCCCATTGCAAAATACCGAATCGATGAGCAACATCCATAAGGGAAAGCAGGGTAGTATGACACCAGAAAAGAAGCCGAATAAAAGAGGAAAAAGCGAACAACATAATTATACAAGGCAACCCAACATCATACATGACAAGCTAGTAGGGGGATTAGCATGACTAGACTGCTCATACGGCAGTTGACAGATGCATAGATGCTATGATGCATGCACTGGAACTCAAGCCTCCACTCTAGTGGCGTCGGTGGCACGAACACTGGTAGACTGAAGACTCCTCGTCGTCTGATAGTGTCTCAGAGTCTGAGCTGATGATGTGAACCTCGGTCTCCGGATCAAAGGTAACACGGCGACGCTGACGGGAAGGCTCCGCCTCTGAGGGAGAAGAAGCATGACGCCGCAGCATCGGAGCAGCTGGAGTAGCTAGGAGTGAGGCCCACTCTACAGTGGTCTCACGTCGGCTACTAGACGAAAAGCCTGGCGGTCCGAACGAACTGGAAGGAGTCTCAGAGAGTGGAGTAGGTGGGGTATACATAGGTGAAAACGGAGGTGGAGGAGGAGACTGTGCTGCCACAACGGCTGCAAGTGCCTCTCGGGCATGAGTCAGCTCCTCAGCTAGTGAAGTGATCATACGATAACTGGCGTTCAGATAGCGAGATAAAACACCAGTAGCACGATCACTCGCCGGATCAACAGGTGCGAAAAGGACTCGCCCTGTCGTAGGCGACAGGGTGGGGTAGTGAAAGAAACCTGGATGAGTCTGCATCTCGACCTCGTGGAAGCGCAAGTCAGTGAGAGCCTCCATCGCAGCAAACTAGATCGCCAACTCCAGAGTAGAAGCAGTTCCGCCCTTGGAAGAACGAGAGTAACTACCAATATCCGAACTCGCAGTCAGGAAGGCCTCCGCGTGATACTCGTATACTGAACCAGCAAGCTTCTCTCGGAACACCTGGTACACTGGGTCTTCGCCGTTGGGATACAGCCGAAGCCAGATGCTACGAAGCAGTACTGGAAAAGTGAACGGTGCCGGCTCATGATTGTAGTGGTACGGAACAGGTGCCATCTACACTCACAAGGCCAACAGTTAGCACAATAAAACTATATGCATGCCATGCAGCAAACAGATGCAACAATCAGATGCAGCAAGCAAGACACATCCCAAGACCCTAAACTAATCGTGGTTCTAGCGCAGGGTTAACTAGGGCGTCCTACAGTCAGCGCGGCTCTGATACCAAGCGTTGTGGCACCCCGGCTCAGAGGACCGGTTTACCCAGTGTTTCCAACCCAGAGATCATGTCTTCTGGAAACACACAACAACTTGGAACAGAACTGAACTGAACTTTATTAAAATATCTCTAGTACAAGCTCATAATTTACATCGATAGCGAGGCCAGAAGCACATCAGGTGCTATGACAATATCTACATTATTTATGGAACATAACAGGGCCTCGATACTACTGGGATATTCTACGGCGTAGCAGAACGTAGCACGGAAAACTCTATCCACAGGGACACTGTTGTGGACACGGCCTAGTTAGCGTAGCACGAACCATCGGGACCTCCGTCCTCGGCTTCTCCTGCATCTGGCATGATACGCCAGGTGAGTACTTGGAATGTACTCGCAAGCTCATGGCAACCAAAACAATGCAGCAAACAATAGCATGGCAATGATCATATTAAGTGCATAAAGTCCTTACTGTTACCGAGTACCAACTTACTCTCTTTCGGGTTGTCCCACAACCCTCGAGATACTCATGATCCATTGGTACTTCCGATCATAAGACAAGTTCTTCCATCATTATTATCATTATCACGGTTGACCATCCTAGTGAGGCCTAAGCGGACTGTCCAATACCGTGGATGCGGCTATTCGAATAGGTTTTTACACTCTGCAGAGGTTGCACACTTTACCCACACTATGGAGCTCCTGGCCTCGTACTTTAGTACATGTTCCCATTCGGGTGGACCAGTGCTGCTCCAACGAAACTTGCCTAGCCCGTGACTCCTCTATCGTACCACCGACAATCATACCCTCCCAGGGTCATGTCCTGGGTGGCCCCTGTGTCACCCCATGACACCTGCCACCGTCGTGGCCAAACAAACTGTCCCAAACGGGGATGCCGGCAAAATAACTCAACTGGGCTCACAGGATTATCGTCGTCTACCTGATAAGGGCAGCTCGCACACATAACCCTCCCTAGTTTGGTGGTACCGACAAAAGAGCACAAAGCCAGACCAAGTCAAGGCCGTCCCATACCGGCAAATGTGGCTGCACGGGTAAGTCCGGGTAGGTGGCTCTTGATCAACCAACTAAGTTTAAGGTTATCAAGCATTTAACCAGCATAGATACTCAACATAATTAACTTAACATGGCAGTAGCTATAAAAGTAAATTACTATGAATTTATCATGTATTAAAATAATGCCTAGAATTCAATTAAATAACCAACACTATTGAAATGCTTCATGAAATGGATGACATGGCTTGCCTTGCTCTGTTGGGTTGTCCACAAACTCCTGGGTTTCAAAACCAAAAGAATCTCCTTCTGAAAATATTTTAAAATTGCAATGGAAAATGTCACATACTACTATTCTGTCCACCAGAAATTTTGTGAGCATGGGAAAAATACCAAATTTAACCAGAAAATAAAGGAGCTCAAGACAAACCCAGAGCAAAAAGATCAATTGATTTGGACTTATAGATAAAAAGTTATTAAGGGTCAAAGTTCCTGGTCAACTCTGGAAATTAAACAGAAATAAGAAAATCCAGCAGAGGCCACGTCAAAGGCGTAAAGTGGAAAGGCATCTCCACTTACCGCTTCGCGCGTGCGCGCCTGAGCCTCTGACGAGCGGGCCCCGCAGTTGGGTTTAAACGAGAAAGAGAGAGAACAGAGAAGAGCAGGACTCCGGCGACGGTCGCCGACGATGTGGTCGGCGGCGAGGTCGGGGAAGAGCGGGGATGGATCGGGCTCACCGAGGTAGTCACGCATGTACCCGCAGATCGACGAGGGGTGGCCGGACGACGTCGTCCCCTTCCTCTCCGGTGGCGGCGGCGCTCGGGTGTCGTCGGAGACGGTGGTTCCGGCAGCAATTCGCTCGGGCAAGAGGTCGGGCGTGACCAGGAGGATGAGCTGAGCTCGATGGTGTAGTCGGTGGAGTCCGGGAAGGAGTGGAACGGCGAGGAGGCTAGGCTTGGGTGGCGGCGGATCTCCGGCAAGGTTCGAGGCCAGAGGGCCTCTCGGCCGTGGCTCGCTGCTCGGGAGGGCGATTGGGAGGTGGAGAAGTGGGGTGAGGAGCTCGGGAGGGCCGGGCGTGGCCTTTTATAGGAAGGAGGTGAGCTCGGGCGAGCTCTCTGGAAACGGCGATGTCCGGGACACGTCCCCGGCGCCAGTACGCCGCGCTGGCTGGCTGGTTGCGGGCGACAAGACGGGAGAGAGCAGAGAGGAGTTAAGGCACGGTGGAAGCTAGCGGAGGAAGAAGACGAGCGCCAGTGCCACTGTGGCCGCACGGGCGGCACAGTGCCCGGATGCGGTGGCTGCCGCCGGGGACGTTTCCGGCGAGGGGAAGGATCGGGAGAGGGTTACGTGGACGGTAGCAGCGAAGTCGGCACCTCCAGACACGAAATGGCAGCGAGAGGTCACTGGAATGACCTCGGCCGTCGCCGGCGAGATGCAGAGCACGCATACTGGCATGCCAGTATCGTGCTCACCACGGTGTCCGGCGTCTAGAGGCCGACCAAGTCCAGCGCAATATGTCTAGGGTGTTCTCTTTTGATCACCTAGTGCCTCTGCATGCTTGGTTTGGCTAGGTTCACTCTGCTGTGAAGTGTAGCTTCAGCTACAGTTTCTGACAGCAATCTTGAGAGAGATCTAGAGGAGAGGTGAGATGAAGATGGAGCCAATGGAGATGTCTGGGAGGATCTATGTTGGAAGGACTCCAAGCTGACCAAGTTTGAAAGAATTTCATCAAGAATTGAATATAGTTCATGTACAACTGTTGTACTAGACCAGAAACCTAGATGAGCTTGTTGCACTCATCTGGTTGATTTGCTGGGGCTAAAATTTGGTGTAGCAGGGTCATTTGGTGGATAGAAGATGCCATAAAATTTTTGCTCAATTGGATACCTCTAGCTGGTACTTCCTTCACAGAGGTTTAAATTGAGCAGAAACTTGGCAGAATATTGGTGGTGAAAATTTGTACTGGACAAGATGATATTTTTCGATATTGTGGCAAGATAGGTTCCATATTATCTCAGGGAATTATTTGAGAGTTTTCTGAGTTGGGAAAATATGAGTTGCTTCACAAATGGCCAGTACTGTCCAGAAGACAAATGGAGTTTTCTAGACAAAATTTTGTACTGGACCATGAAATGTTTTTGGAGATTGTGGGAGTAGATGATGACAAGAAGGTGTGGGATTAATTTGGGATTTTTCTGATCACCAGAACTATAGGTTGCTTTGTAACCCATAGTGATGACAGAATTTCCCAAAGGAAGAAAATGATTATTTGGGAAAGATGAAGAATTGGAAATTGGTCCAGAAGGTGTGTGACAAGATTTTGGCAAGATGTTGAGAGCTTTGTATCATTGAGAGGAATTCATAAGTCCAAAGTCAACTGAAAATTTTCAAAATCCAACCAAATTGCAAATAAAGCCAGAGAGATTTTGAAAAGAAAAAGTTGCCAAAAACCAGGGTGTCACACTGACCACTAGCGGGGGCTCTTCAGCGAAGGGATCTTCTTTCACCGTTGGGGAATGAAGATGCTCAAGGAACACATTACTGGGTATAGGTTTCCGAGTGGACCCGATTTTCGCCAGATCATCCGCCGCTTGATTCTTGGCTTGGGGAATGTGGTGGAGCTCTAGTCCTTCGAATTTCTTCTCCAACTTTCTCACTGCATTGCAGTATCCTGTCATAGCAGGACTCCTGATGTCCCATTCCTTCATCACTTGATTCACAACTAGATCTGAGTCTCCGTAAACCATCAGGCGTCGGACGCCGAGTGAGATGGCCATACGTAGACCATAAAGGAGCGCTTCGTACTCAGCCTCATTGTTGGAGGAATCAAAGTGAATCTGCAGAACATAACTGAGCCGATCGCCTTTTGGAGACACCAACACAACTCCGGCTCCTGAACCATTCAGCATCTTGGAACCATCAAAGAACATGGTCCAGTGTTCCGGGTGACTCTGAGTCGGCTGCTGCTGTTCAGTCCATTCGGCTAAGAAATCAGCTAATGCTTGGGACTTCATCGCCTTTTTTGCCTCGAACTTGATATCCAGGGGCAGGAGCTTGATAGCCCACTTCGCCACTCGACCAGTCGCATCCCGATTGTTCATGATCTCAGATAGCGGGGCGTGGCTGACGACTGACACGACATGCTCTTGGAAGTAATTGGCTACTTTCTTTGCAGTCAGATAGATGCCATAGATGAGCTTCTGATAATGAGGATATCTCTGCTTGGACGGAGTCAGGACTTCAGAAATATAATAGACTGGGTGTTGAACTTTGTAAGTTTTGCCCTGTTCTTCTCGCTCGACGGTGAGGACGGTACTGACAACCTGGCCAGTGGCCGCAATGTACAGGAGCAACGGCTCATTGCTGTTCGGAGTGGCGAGCACCGGCTGGGTGGAAAGCAGGGCTTTGAGCTTAACAAACGCTACTTGTGCTTCAGCAGTCCACTTGAACAAATCAGACTTCTTCATCAATTGGTACAGGGGCAGTGCCTTCTCACCGAGACAGGAGATGAATCGGCTCAGAGTTGCGAGGCAACCCGTGAGCTTCTGTACATCATGAAGCCGTTCAGGCCGTTTCATTCATACAATCGCCCCGATCTTCTCAAGATTGGCATCTATCCCTCGTTCAGAAATGAGGAAACCGAGTAGCTTGCCCCCAGGAACTCTGAAAGTGCACTTCGCTGGATTCAGCTTGATATCATACTTTCGCGGATTTGCGAAAGTTTCAGCTAGGTCAGCCAGCAGGTCGGAACCTTTTCTGGACTTGACCACTATGTCATCCATGTATGCCTCAATGTTCCGACTGATCTGTTTTTGCAAACACTTTTGGACCATGCGCATAAAAGTGGCACCGGCATTCTTGAGACCGAATGGCATGGTGATATAGCAGAAACACCCGAATGGGGTGATAAAAGCTGTTTTTATTTCATCTGGCACGTAAAGTCGGATCTGGTGGTACCCGGAGTACGCATCCAGAAAAGATAGTCGCTCACAACCCGCAGTGGAATCTACGATTTGATCTATGCGGGGGAGCGGGAAATGATCATTGGGGCAGACCCGATTGATGTGCTTGAAATCGATGCACATTCGGAGAGACTTATCCTTCTTAGGGACCATGACGACGTTGGCGAGCCACTCAGAGTGGTACACCTCACGGATGAACTCGGCTGCTAGGAGCCGAGCAACTTCTTTGCCAATCGCCTTCCTCTTCTGTGTAGCAGAGCGACGAAGATGCTCCTTCACAGGTTTTGCCTTCGGGTCGACTCGCAAACGGTGCTCAGCCAGCTCCCTGGGTACACCTGGCATGTCGGATGGCTTCCATGCGAAGATGTCCCAGTTCTCACGGAGGAACTGGATGAGCGCTTCTTCCTATTTGTTGTCGAGTGTCGTTGAGATGTTGGTGGGTGTAGCATTGGGATCTTCCGGGTGGATGTGTACAGGCTTCGTATCACCGGCCGACTGAAACGCAGATTCTGCAGCTGGCTTCTTGGAGCGTAGCAGATCACTCGGATCGACATTTTTCTTGTACGCCTCCAACTCCACCATGGCCATCTGTTCATCAGCGATCTTGGAACCTTGCTGCAAACACTCCTCCGCGCGCTGCCGACTGTCAGTGAATGTGATCACACCTTTGGGGCCGGTCATCTTCAGCTTGAGATACACATAACATGGGCGGGCCATGAAACATGCTTAGGCCGGCCGACCAAGGATGGCATGGTAGGCGCTATGGAAGTTGACCACTTCAAAGGTCAGCCTTTCCTTCCTGAAGTTCTTGTCGTCTCCAAAGACCACATCCAGGGTGATTTGCCCGAGTGACTTCGCTTTCTTGCTGGGGATCACTCCGTGGAACTGCATGTTGCTCTCACTGAGACGGGACATCGGGATGCCCATCGCCTTCAGGGTGTCCGCGTAGAGTATGTTCAGTCCGCTTCCACCGTCCATGAGGACCTTTCGCAACCGAACGCCTCCCATGACCGGATCGACCACCAGCGCCTGCCACCCAGGGGTAGCAATGTAGGCCGAGTGATCCGACTGATCAAAGGTGATCGGAGTCTTCGACTAGTTCAGAAACTTCGTCGTCGCCGGCATGGCCATGTTCACTTCTCGGTTGATGACCTTCAACCGGCTCTTGCTCTCTACATCTGCAAAGATCATCAGGGTTGCGTTGACGCTGGGAAAAGGTTCATCTTTGTCTCCATCATCAGCATCTTCTGGGCTCTTCTCACTCGACTGGCCCTCTCAGAACTGTTGTATCAACAGTCTGCACTGTCGAGTGGTATGCTTGGACAATATCAGATTGCCCTCTTCATCCTTTCTGGTGTGGATGTGACATGGCAAATCAAGGACATCTTGGCCCGACTGATCTTTCTTTTTTCCTTGGGATCCACTTTTCCTTAGCTTTCCCCTTGTTCTTGGCTTGACCGGCCAGTGCGGCAGCCTCGGCCTGAGCAGAACCGTCAGCCTTGCGCTTCGGCTTCCGACTGGGATTATTGTTTCCGGGGTTGGGTTCACTGGTTTTCCCCTTGCTGTTACAGAGACGGTCTTCTTCTTCTCCGTTAGCGTACCGAGTGGCAATCTCCATCATTCGGCTCATGGTCAAGGATCCCAACCGACCAAATTTCAGGATGAGCTCTCGATATCTAACCCCTGCCTTGAAGGCACAGACGACTTGGTGCTATGTGACATTCTCAACCACATGATGCAGGGTCGTCCAGCGCTGGATGTACTCCCTCAAGGTTTCATTCGGTTTCTGCACACAATGCTGCAACTTAGTCAACCCGGCTGGGCGTTTGCACGTACCCTCGAATGTTTTGATGAACACTAGGGCCAAGTCTTCCCAGCAGTATATGCTGGCCGGAGTGAGCTGGTTGAGCCAGGCACGGGCGGACCCTTCCAGCATCAAGGGCAAATGCTTCATAGCCACATAGTCATTACCTCCTCCGATCTGAATAGCCACTTGGTAATCTTCTAGCCAAGTTTCTGGCTTGGACTCGCCGGTGAATTTACTGACTCCAACCGCCAACCTGAAGTTGGGCGGAATCTCTGTAGGTCTGATTGCTCTGCTAAAATACTCGGGCCCGGAGATGAAGGCCCCACTTCCACTTGGACGATCTCTGTCCAAATTCTCTCTAAGAGCTCTGCCTCTGTCGACCAGGTTTTGAGCGAGAATGGATCTCGCGTTGAACTACGGGTCACGATAGTCGACTGGCTCTCTCTGGCGATAACCGTCACCATGGCGGGGAGGGCTGGCCCTATGATCATTGTCGTAAGGACGCCTGGCATCGTACGGTCGGGGCGCGTACGAGCCATCCCGCGGAGGGGGCGACTGCATATGACAACGATCACCTTGACGCCGCGGAGGCGTATTCCGACTGCGAACCTGCCCCGAGTACTAGTCTCAGTGGGGGTCTCGGTCGTTTCGCCGTGGAGGCGAGTGTTTGTTTCTCCTCGGGGACACTGGGCTATGGGCCGACTGGATGGTGTCAGCCCTGACGGATCTGCTGTGAATCCTATTGCGCGACTGGGACACCGCTGAATTCTGCTATCCAGCCACCTTGAGCAGGGCCCGGATCTGCCGAAAACCCTCTCCCGCCTCGGATCGGGACGGCTCGATGGAATCTGCTATCCGAGTGGCCGCCGCCAGATTCTGAACGGGAGTGCGGAATACCTCGAAATTCTGCTGCTGGTCATTTGAGAACAACTGCCTCTGCCGCCGACTGGAACTGGGCTGATGTTGCCGCTGGGTGCGATCGTCGAGTGATTTTTGGAGCACCTCCAGATGACTGCGCTCAACCAACTTGGCCTGGCGCGTGGCCTCCAAAGCCTGAGCCTCGGGGGTCTTCCCAATGATGGGCGTCTGGAGGGTCTGCTTGGTTCTGCGCTGCAGCTCCTCCCTCTACTGCCGAGTGAGAGGTCGGGGGTAGTACTCATCGTCGTGACAGTCCCCGTCACCGCCAAGACCAGCGCGCGACGGGTCACCGGTGTCCGTGCCACTACGGATGTACCTACGCGGACTGGGTGGGGAATCGGCCATCAGCACCTCTGCAGTGGGATCGTTGCTCGCACTCAGACAAGCTTTCCGAGTGCTCATGCACGGAGGCGAACAGATCGAAGACGGGCTCATCGGGCTCGATTGCCGTGATCTGTGGGGCCGCGACCTGAAGGGCCGCCGCGTGCTTGATCCACCGCTGAAGCCGCGAGCGCCCAGAACGCTTGCGACGACGGCTGGTGGAGAGCGAAGGCACCGACTGGTACGAACTCGACGGTTGTCGAAGAAGAACACCGAAGGTACTCATGCGGAAGTGCGCTGCGCCGCGGACGGGCAACGCCTCGACATCCAGCGGGGCTTCCTGGAGCCACGCCGAATCGTCAGTGATGAAGCTGAGGACGCCGAAACGGATCTCTCCGCCTAGAGTCAGTCCGCCGCCGGAAACCATGGTGATGATTGGAAAAAACGCAACTACATCGGAAGTCGCTAGACGCCTGCCCCACGATGGGCGCCAACTGTCGTGGGTGCAAGTCTGACAGTAGTGTGTAGGGGTATGGATGAGAGGGCAGAGCCTAGCTACGACGCAGTTGTTACACTCGGATTTACGAGTTTAGGCCCCTCAGCAGTGGAGGTAACAGCCCTACGTCTCGGTGCTCTGGAGCTTGATTACTTGAGTGTATGTGTTACAATGGATTGCGAACCCTTGGAATGGAGCTGGGGCGGCTTATATAGTGTCCGCAGGCCCCCATGAATGCCGCCATTACCAGGGGTTAAGGAGGGGGTTTAAAGGCGCCAGGTAACGGGCGCATTGATTACAATTAATAAGGGGGAGCGCACGTCCCGACCGTTCCGCTCCAGGAGTCCCCTGGTCTTCCTTGGTCGAGTGACTGTCAGGTACTCCGAGTGAAATACGCTGGTCGAGTGAACTGCTTCCTCCCGAGTGGTTCATTGGATTCCGAGTGGATGCCAGGTTGTAGAACATCCGACTGCTGATCTGGCCCTGGGTCCCAGTATAAGGCATATGGTATCCAAGGGTAGGGTCCGTAGGTCAGGCCTATTACCCTATCCCTAGTACATGCCCTCGTCAAGAGACGCAGCTGGCCGAGTAGCCAAGTGGGCGATTGAATTATTACCCGTCGACATTAGGTTCGAGGCAAAAAAGCAATCAAGTCTCAAGCCCTAGTAGATTTCCTAGCCAAATGGACTGAACACCAACAGCCAACCCTTAATTTTCCCGAGCATTGGACCATGTTCTTTGACGGGTCCAAGATGTTGAGTGGTTCCTATGCGGGCGTAGTTCTAATCTCCCCAGAGCAGACCGGCTCAGTTACGTGTTACAGATTCATTTTGCTTCCTCCAACAATGAAGCCGAATACGAAGCTCTTTTGTATGGGCTGTGCATGGCCGTTTCACTCGGAATCCGTCGGTTAATGGTCTATGTTGATTCAGATCTAGTGGTCAACCAAGTAATGAAGGAATGGGATATTCACAGTCCTGCAATGACCGCATACTGCAACGTGGTCAGAAAACTTAAAAAGCATTTCGAAAGATTAGAGTTGCATCATGTGCCGCGAGCTCATAATCAAGCAGCCGATGACTTGGCTAAGTTAGGTTCTACTCGTAAGGAAGTACCCAAAGACGTGTTTCTTGATCACCTTCACTCACCAACAATCAAGGAAGATCCCTTCAAGGAGGAGCCCCCACAACCAGTCGGACCAACAAATCTAGCTGAAGTTGAAGGTCTAGCAGTAATCGATTTGGTCCAGGAAATTTTGGTAATCACGCCCGAGTGGACGGTGCCCTACATAGCTTATTTGTTAAGACAAGAGCTCCCCAACGACGATGTTGAAGCCCAACAGATCGTCCGTCGATCAAAGGCTTATACCGTCCGGGGAGATCAACATTACAAGAAAAGTTCCTCTACAGTTTTACAACGTTGTATCTCTTCAGAAGAAGGGCGTCATATATTACAGGAAATCCACTCTGGTTCATGCGGTCATCACGCATCCTCCCGAGCACTAGTCGCCAAGGCATTTCGCTCAGGTTTCTTTTGGCCACATGCTAATAAAGCTGCTAAAGAGATTGTGGAACAGTGCACCAGATGCCAGTTCTGTGCTAACCAAACGCACAAGCTAGGGTTCGCGCTTAAGACTATTCCACTTACGTGGCCCTTCGTAGTTTGGGGCCTTGACATGGTCGGACCAATCCGAACTGGGGCTAGCAGATTCACACACTTGTTAGTGGCACTGTATAAGTTCACTAAGTGGATAGAAACTAATCCCATCAAGAAGTTGGACTCGGCTACTGTCATCAAGTTTATGAAAGAAATAATCTTCAGGTTTGGAGTCCCCCATAGCATCATCACTGATAATGGGACAAACTTCAACTCGGATGAGTTTCGAGCTTTCTGTTATGCTCAAGGTACTCGGGTCAATTATGCCTTAGTGGCTCACCCGCAATCCAATGGCCAGGTCGAAAGAGCAAATGGGATGGTCCTTCAAGGACTAAAGCCACACCTCATGCGCGACTTGAAACATGGCGCAGGAGCATGGGTCACCGAGTTACCATCAATCTTGTGGGGCTTGTGAACAACTCCTAACAGATCCAAAGAGTTCACCCCATTCTTTATGGTGTATGGTGCGGAAGCCGTCCTCCCGAGTGACCTTCTTCATAATTCTCCCAGAGTGGAATTTTACTCGGAAGCGGAAGCCAAAGTCACACATCAAGATGGCCTCGATCTTTTAGAAGAAGAGCATGAGCTTGCTCTCACAAGATCCACTATTTACCAAATAGAACCTGTGGCGCTATCATAGCAGACAAGTGTGCAGTCGCATGTTTCAAAAGGAAGATCTGGTTCTCTGACTGGATTAGCAGAAACCCCACAAGCTAGCCCCTCCGTAGGAAGGACCCTTTATTGTTTCAAAGGTGTTGCACAATGGGGCTTATCGGCTCTACAACCTCCACAAAAAAGCAGAGGAGCCCCGTGCTTGGAATGCTGACCTTCTTCATAGATTTTTTACATAAACATGCCTTAATATTGTAATCCTCCTAAGGATTTGTGCCGAGTGAATCTCGATGAATAAAAGAGTTTTCGATTGCACTTCGCCTTTCGAACCAGATGCTACGCTCCACTCGGATGATGTAGAGCACTCGGGGGCTACGTCCATAGGCCACGCCACACTCAGGGGTTGTGCTCCACTCAGACGCTGAAGCTCACTCGGGGGCTACGCCGAAGGACCACGCCACACTCGGGGACTACGCTCCACTCGGATGCCGTAGCACACTCAGGGGCTACGCCTGATCCAAGATCTACGTCCCAATTGGACAGTGCACCCCCAGTGGGTATGAAATAAATCCGAGTGAGATCATTTCTCTTATCTCGAAGACTTAGATGCAAATCAATTTTCCTAAGTAAAAATATCAAAAAGCAAGACATGCAAATATTCAAAGTTCCGATCAGTCGGAACCATCAAAATAAACAAGAAAGTTTTAAGGCAGCATAGTGCATGAGCTCACTACTGTAGGAATGCCTAGCAGTGGCGGACGCCTAAAGCCCAGCAGCGGCGAGTGAGCCTCTTTGGGCCGCCCGCCACTGACCTCCCGCCACTGCTGAAGGGGCATCAGAGGCGGGCGCCCGCCCGCCACTGGTAGGGCCCTAAAAGTGGCGGTTGGTATAATTTGTCCGCCAGTGTAGTCCATCTCGTAGCAGTGGTGGGCGACCCTACCAATGGCGGGCAAGACCAGACGCTCGCCACTACTCTGTGAAGTACGCACGGCGGGCGCTTACTGATGCCCGCCACTGATTGCTGCAGCAAGCTAGAATAAAAAACGCTGCCATGTATGCTGCCACATCAGCGTTAGCTGATGCAAATAGGTGACAATTACCAATTAAATATTAGCAAATCAGGAATAAAACTAGTGGTAATAACTGAAAATAAAGACTAGAAGTACATTAAGAATAAACGAGTTATGCAAAATACATGGTCATCAAATATAGTCTGCAGATCAACTTGAACATAGTGCATGACGCCAAATATGTTTAGTTACGGTTTTAGTTGTGCCCGCTGCAATAAGCTAGGTTAGGCTCTTTTGTTGGTTGGACTCATCTTCTTCGGAGTTATCATAGAATAGGCCAGACGACGAGTGGACCTCCTTGTTTATGATAGTCGCGAACTTGACTTTTAGTTCTTCGAGCACTAAGCCAAGCTTCGGCCGAATTGTTTTGTACTTCTTGACCCCATTTGAGGATTTTATCATGCTGATTTAACATTTTCGTGGACCGTATGAATTTTTGCATGTGAATGCAAGCATAGAAGCCACATGTCAGACTAGTCGATGGTTGTTGCATACAAGATAGAGTGTTCCATCTGAAGGCAGTCATTTTCTTTCCACTTCCTTTGTAGTTTCTTTCAACCGTGTGGCCTCCTATAGTATTCCAATCAAAAAGACAATCATCGAGAAGGTCCTTCAGGAGCGACCAGTCTTTTCCCGGGCTCTTCGTGGAATCAAGCAAGTAATAATTGCACCTTTGTGGTCTTAGCACTAGGAGAACCCAATGGTTGCTGCGCAAAACAGAATAAACATACCGCGATCATGAGAAAGTTACAAATTTTGAGACGTGAAAACATATATGAAGGAAAAAGGTACAAAAGCAAAAGCGTAAAGCCAGAGAAGGACATACATGGGTCGGTACGGCACGAGGAGGAAGTTTTTAAGCTTGTTCTGTTGCATGAAATCCAGAAGGTAACTCTTCATGCACCACCTCCCTTCCTCATTTTATACGGTTTCCTCGTTCATGAGATAAGGGTCGGCTATGGCGACATTGGAAATATTCTTGCTTCTTACCTCAGTGGCTTGAAAAAGCACCCATAGACTCATTAGGCAAGTTTCAAGACTATAGAATCTGAACATATAGAAGATCTCTTTGAAATCTACATATATTTTGTCCCCGCTGATTTTTTCAAAGAAAGTATATCCCGTAGTGTAATGTGTTGGGTTAACGATGGATCCTTGCTTATTATTGGCTAGCTCTGATTCCACAATTTTGTCATGTAAAATCTTCATCTCAAGCCTCAGGTGCTCGTACACTTTGTGTGGTAGCATTCTCTGACTCGGGATATAGATAGGTGCTTTTGGGTTGTCAGCACATTGTTCATATGCCAAGGACTTCTTCGGTGCCTTCTTCTTTACCAGTGGTCTACCATTTGCACTTGTGGTGGCAGAAGTGCTTTCCTTAGTATTCATTTTCGCTCCCTTTAGATGTGTGTTTCTTTTTTCACCGGTTGGACGGAAACGGGCGAACAGGACATCGCTTCTTGGGCCACCACATTCTTCAGTGTTGTTGGAGTAAACTTTGGTTTTTTGCAAGGTTGCGTCTCAGGATGGGCTGGCGGTGTCTCCTCATCTGCAGCATAATTAGGATTTTGTGATTCTTCAAACATGTGCTCTTCCTGCACATCCTTAGCGGATATGGGGTTGCAAAGACCTAGAGGAGATCGTCTTGGTGGCGGTCCAACGCCGTGGATGTTGGGAGATGGTGATGGTGCTGCAATGCCGGGGATGGTCGGAGACGGTGTTCTGTTTGGGGATGGCTTTTCTTCCATTATGATATGCATTACAGGCCACTTGAGGTAACCAGCAAAGCATTCCGAAAGGGGCTGCGGCTCATCACCCTCTTCGAGAATGTTCTGTGGCAGAATCAAACTGTGGTATTGTTCGAACACCCTAATCAAACAAACCGTCCGCACGTTCTCATCTAATTTGCTATTTTGCATGACATTTCCTGTAAAGACTCTAGCTTTTGCAACCTCCAACAAGTCTCCACTAGTACTAACTCTAGCTAGGAGAGTACAAGGAATTTGTTCCTCCAACGAATGTGGTGACCCACCATGACCATGCATGACATTAATGACTGAGGGGCTTCTGATCTTTGTGGGAGCAAGGGCTGACGGCGTATCCGCCGTTTCTGGCATATTTGTCGACCCTTTGGATTGAATATGCTTATGAACCTCTGCCAGAAAATCAAGTAAGACTTCCTTTAACCTTTCATTCACTAACTGATCTATTTTGTCTCCGTCCATTCTTTCTTTTTTCGACTTATTCATCCTTTTCTTGGGGGTATAGTAGGCATTCCAGAAAGTACTGCCAGCGCCGAGCTTACGGCCTCTTGTGGGCTCTCTCTTACTTTGTAGGGCATACAAAATTGGGTTGGATGACCACCTTGGGGCATCCGGTGACTCTTCAGAGCTTGGTGTGTTTTGGGTAAAATTTGCCTGCATGAACAAACTAATATCATTTAGAAACTACTCCTAAACATATATATGATGGAAAGTGTGGTTGTATAGGCTAATTACGTACCGCTCTTTCGGCCGCCTTCGCCACCTCAGGGTCCTCGAAGTAGTAGAGTCCGGTTTCTTTATGAAGCACCGCTAGGGATCGAAAATATTTCTTGGCACACGGGTCCAGGAAATTACTGAAGGGTGTCGGTTGACCTTGTGAAGAAAACATAGCATCATGCTTATCCCAGATTGGCTAGTTCCCTTCATAACCATGGGTGCCTAGATTGTGGTTCCCTACCATTTGGCTTCGGAGCTTCACAAACTTCTCTTTGTCCTATTTGTATGCATCTGAGTCTCGGTAATCAAGGAACTCCTTCCAGTCCTCATCGGTAGTACTAGGATATAGCTTTTTGATATCCTCTAAATCATACCCGTCGTCCAGTAGCTTGTTTGCACAGTATCTATTACTACTCAAGGCCTTAGCGAACATGCGCATGGCATGGATTTCTATAAGTGCATTGTCTCGGTCGTTGAACTTGAAAATATCTCTCATCTTTCCTAACAGGAGGTTTGACCATTGTTTGTTTTTAGGGCCCCTTAAGCATCTAACATTGATGCCACAGTTTTCACAGGCGATGGCACCTAGGACGTTACCCCATTTCGTTGCGTTCTTGAGCGAACTAACGGGTCTCCCTTCTTTGTTTATTCATTTTATTACGTAAGTAGCTGTAGGCACCTTATTCCGTGACCTATGCTTTCGTGGCTGAATTTCCAAATCAGCTTCTACACTATTGAGGTCTCCTTCCTCTTCAGCACCAACCAACTCTTCTCCCAAATGTTGGCCATCTTGCACTTCCTCTTCAGCACCATCGTCGGAATATCCTTGCACTTCGTCTTCAGCAGCATCTGAATCTTCGTTCTCCTCGTGCAACTCGTAGGCATCATTTGGCTCATCCTGTTGGGAAGTCAAAGTCTCACTCCGAGACCGTGTATGTCTCGCCATCTTTTATCTGCAAAATGAAGATAGCACCCGTAATGAGTAAAAAAAAGAATTACAAATTAATAAAAAAAATTAATATTTTTTTTGGCAAGATGAGTGCTAAAGAAGAGACATATTAAGTGCCAGAAATTCAACGAAATGGAAGTGAATCAACATTTCGTCAAAAGTTTGGCACTCATTTCTATTCCCTGTAAAAGAAGACAACAAACCGCAATGAAATTTACCACCGGCCATCGCCATTTATTAAAAAAAATTGGCATAACCGTTGCTAAAAATTGGACGTATCGAATGCAAGAAATTCGATGAAATGGAAGTGAATCAACATTTCGTCAAAACTTTTGCACTCATTTATATTCCTTGTAAAAGAAACAACAATCCGTGATGAAATTCATCACCGGCCATCGCCATTTATCAAAATAAAATTTGGCATAACCATTGCTAAAAATTGGACATACAAAATGCCAGAAATTTGACGGAATGGAAGTGAATCAACATTTCTTCAAAACTTTGACACTCTTTTCTATTCCCTATAACTCAAATCATGAGCATCAACATATAGCACAATCAATTGTATCAAATTCATCCATCATAGCACAACAACCCGTGAGCACGAACATAGCATAGGCAATGAATTGAAATCATTTCAAATCAATGGACATATATAGTAAAAGCAATGAATTCAAGCAACCGAGGGCAGCGGTGTACATGGACAAGGAGCTGTTGGTGCGGTCAGAGGTGCCCCGCCAGATGGGTATGTGGAGATGGCCGACGATCGTCCGTTTGGTGCGGGAGGAGGCGCACCAGTGGAGGGGGGCGGTGGAGAGAGGGCCGAGGAGCAGGGGGCGACCGAGGGCGCGCAGGCCACCGTGGGGTGTAGGGCGGAGAGGGATGGGAGGAACTGGCGGAATGGCAGAGCGTGCGGGGGGCCACGGCAGCTGTCGTGGTTTTGTCACGGCAGATGTCCTCGTGAAAGGACTTAGTCGTGAGGCCATCACAACTAGGTGGTAACTTGAATGGGGTTGATCGGAATCGAGAGTCAAGGGTTTACCCAGGTTCGGCCCCTCTCGATGGAGGTAATAGCCTACGTCCTGCTTTGGTTGTATTGATGATGATCTCGATTACAAGGGTGCGACTTGGCTAACCTAGTACTCGAGAGCTCGTAACCTTTTTTCTCTTGGGGTGCCTTGCCCCTCCTTATATAAGTTGAAGGGGCGGCTTACATGAAGAGTCCTAGTAGGATTAGGACTACTCTATTACAAGTGGAATCCTAGTCTTGCTTCCCTTGTAAGGGAAATATTCCTTATGCCTTTCCTCTCAAGCCGGCCCACCGGATACCGTGCCTTGAGCCGGCCTTCTCCTAAGTCGCCTTCTGGCCTTGGGCCTTGTCATTCGTCTGACCCGCCGTCTTGGTTACTAGTGAGTCGCGAGACCAGTGAGTCGCCAAGCTTCAGCCGGGTCACTAGTGAGTCGCCAAGTTCCGGCCGGGTCATACATCAGGCCGGGTCATACCGCGGGGTATATCCCCAACATTAGCCCCCAGTTTAGCTTGGATTTATACATGCTAAACTTATCCTGCAAAATAAAAACAAGAACAAATTTGACAGGTTGTGCACCGGGTCGAAGGTTCTTCTAAGCCGGCTTCTGTTCATCCTTAAGTCCTTGTCATCTTCTTCTATGAAAACACTCGGCCGGGTCAATATTTGTCGGGTGGTGCAATTCCTGAGCTATTCCATATCCTGTCTCTTCGTTATAGTAGTAGGCCAGCTTCAAAATCGATTTGTTGACATTGGTTTTTTGCAGAAAAATATTGGCGAAAAATAATCCATTTGAGTCGGCTTCCAATGCTCTGACTTGACAAAAATATTGGACTTAAGATCTGATGTTGAGCCGGTTTGAATACTCCGGCTTGATAAAAAATATTGAACTTAAGATATTCGTCCGATGCTGAGCCGGCTTGAAGATGTTTAGCTTGCCGAGTTGTGATCATCAAAAACTGCCGAGTTATAGATATTGATGGTACCGGGTCATGATTGTTACAGACGTCGGGTCATGATTATTGCTGACACCGGGTCATGATTGTTGTTGACGCCGGGTCATGTAATTGATCTTCCTGAATTCTTCAGGGCAAGTCCTTATACCTTGTGACGTCTTGGTGCTTGCTTTTGTAAATATAACTCCCAATCGTTGAGTCGGCTCTTCGAGCCTTTCTATGAATAGCTTGAAGGAGATAAACTATGCAAATTCCACCACTAAGAATATGATACCTGGTTCGCTCAAAACTGAGAAATTGAAGATGTTCCTCCCTTATATGCATATCACCTGTAGCCCCCAAGTCTTAAGAGGGAAACGTAGTGATAGCTTAGGACTTGCTTCAATATAAACATTGCGACTTTGGAGAAATCCGGGTTGTCCATCTGAATCTTCAATCATGAACTGAAAGCTTTGCACTTCACATGTGTAGCCCCCAAGGGCCGGCTCATCAGTATATGATGGGCCGGGTCTTCAAGTTGGACCTTTTGATCTATTTAAACAACTGACTGTTGTAGCCCCCAAGTGCCGGGTCGTTTGCTTGCAGCGACTTGGAACTTACATGTACTCCTTTGAAAAGAAAATCATATGATGTAGCCCCCAAGCTTCGGTCACTATTAAGGCTTGTGTACTTTGAATTTTTGACAGGAGCAATTGGTAGCCCCCAAGGGCCGGCTTATCATTATGTGATGGGCCGGGTCTTCAGTGAGACTAGTAAAAATGAACATGCATTAGCCCCCAAGTGCCGTAGTGCATGCTTGCAGTGACATGGGACTTGGGGGCTTGATGTAATCTTGATTTGAATAATGTAGCCCCCAAGTGCCGGGTCGTGTGCCTGCGGCGACTCGGGACTATTCCTTCCATTGTAGAATAAAATCATATCCACTCTGTGAACTGATGATGCCTTTGCAATGAAAGAAATCCTTGGCCGTGGTTGAATAACCAAAAACTTGGTCAATTAAATGACCAGGTATTATATGTGACCCGGCTGGAGTTGTACCCCCGGAAAAATAGGAGAATTGATATCTCAATTATTTAATACTGGTTATGATAAACCATGATGAAGATCCAGCCATTTTAGCTATTAAAGATGTGTTTGTTCCTGCAGAGTTACAATGTAACCCGGTTTGAAAACCGGCTCCTGCAACATAAACAAATATGTTCATGCATACATGATGCATTTGTATGATGATGCAATGTATGATGATGTAGGTATATGATAACAGAGTATAAAAAACGTCGGCTTTTGAGGCACGACAATTTAGACCGGCTTTCGAGGCTCGTGTCTTGCTTCAATGAAGCTGGCGTGATAGCCCATGGTTTATCCTCGCTCTCTGTAAGTCGGCTCTCACGTGACATAACCGATGTTTTAACCAAGACAAGTTCAGGGTCATAAAAATGATTGACATCTCAAGAGTACACCGGGTCACCTAAGCGGAGTAGCATCAAGCAGACAGGCAGGTTTAACCAAGATAATGTGGCGTTTATTGCTGGGTCAAGAGGGTGAGAAAGCTGAACTCAGTGAGTTGCAAGCCCCCAAGTGACCAATGATATAATGTGACGTCATTTGCCGGGTCAAGAAGGTGAGAAAGCTGAACTCGGTGAGTTGGAAGCCCCCAAGTGACCAATGATATAATGTGGCGTCATTTGCCGGGTCAAGAGGGTGAGAAAGCTGAACTCGGTGAGTTGGAAGCCCCCAAGTGACCAATGATATAATGTGACGTCATTTGCCGGGTCAAGAGGGTGAGAAAGCTGAACTAGGTGAGTTGGAATCCCCCAAGTGACCATAATTGAGCGGGATACCCATGTTGAGACTGTACCTCATGGCGACTAGTCTTCTTTGGTAACCCTGATTTTTCGCCAGAAGGCAACCGCCCCCATGTCCGGGTTGTCTTCCTCGCAATGACTGGGGTTCTTGAATTTGTTGAAACTGGCTGAGTCTGCCGAATCATGTCTGTGTAGCCCCCGAGTCTTAAGTCGACTCGAGGACTTGGCTTGAGATTCTTCATACTTGGCCGTAACATAAACCGGCATATAGGTGGCAGTTGATAGCTGAAATTTATTGAAGCCAGAAACGTGTGGTGAGTTGATGATCTTCGCGACGCTTGTTGTATGTCCTTGGCGTTGATAACGCGATGTGAATCCGCGGAAGGCTGAAGTCGACTGTGGCGGGTCATAGATGATCCCGTATAAGTCGTGTCGGAAATCCGGCCGTTGTTTTGTCCCGGCTATTTGTTGAAGTTAACCAAACCGCAGCGGCGGCGTCTAGTGTATCTGCAGGCGGAGGCTGATAATATGTTTGTATTTGCTTCAGAGTTGTTGGAGTAGACCGGGCCACGGGGGCGGCAGCGTCCGTTTGAGCAGTTCGTGCAGACGGGCGCGGATCCGGTGTGTTGGTGCAGATATGGGAGTCGGCCGGTAACCTGGCGCGGACACAGGGGTCGCCCGTGGCGTTGTAAGCGCGGACGCGCGAGTTGGCCGCAGCTTGTAAGTCGGAGCGGACAGGCGAGTCGGCTGTGGGCGTGGACGGATGAATCGACCGCGGCGTGAGCGGATGAGTCGGCCGCGTGTTGATGTAGGCGGCGGTTTGCACACATGTCACATGCTGGCGCATGATAATGTTGGCGCGAGCTCTGTATCCGTGGCACGATGATCGCCCTTGCAGTGAGTAATTGTCCTGCGTAAAAAAATATCACAAGCCAGAGTAATTGTTCTCGAAAGAAATAAAATGTATCAATAAAAATCGACCGGATAGATTTCACCTGATTCGTCCGGATGACAGATGATCCGTATATAGTGTCCGTGGATAACCTCCAGTGATTTCAACGGCGATTTAGCCACTCTCTCCGGCGGAGGCAAGGCGGCTTGCAGCGCGACCGTAGCGGAACCGGAGCTGGACGGCTCGGAACGGACTTGCGAGGCAGACCAGGGCAGCGGAGTCAAGTCCGTGCTTACTTCCCGTGTCCACCTCTAGGTCGTGCTGACCCGTCCACTTTTTTTTTTTTTTTTTTGCATCTGAAGTCTCTCTTTTTTTTATCTTTTCTTCAGTCGCCCGGCAAGCCGGCTCGCAGACGGCAAAGGGGAAGCCGTGGAGGCGAGGTGAGGCCGCAGCTGCGGAGGCGGCGGTTTGAGGGCGGCGACTCAGCGGAGGCCAGGCGGCCGCGGGGCCGTGGCAATCGGCGGAGGTATGCGGGCCGGTGAGTGATGGCGGCTCGGAGCGCGGAGGCGACTCGGAGCAGAGGAGGTGGGTCGCGAGCGTCGAAGCAGCCACGGCAGCGGTGGAGGTGGAAGGGCGGCTCGACGCGCGACGGTGGAGGCGACTGCAGAGGCGGCTCGCAGACAGCGACTTGACGCGACGCAGGGCCGACTTGGAGGCGAGGCGAGGCCGCCCACAACGGGGGTGGCTCGAAGCGGGGGATCCGGGTCGTGCGGGGGCGGCGGCTGACGGCGGCGCGTGGCTGAGGCGGCAGGAGCAGCGGCTCAAGGCCACCCACAACGGCGGAGGCGGGCCACGCGGGCCACTTGGAAGCGGCCGAGCCACTGCGGATGCGGAAGCGCAGCGGCGGACGCCGCGGTTGCGACGGCAGCTCAGAGAAAGGCCGAGCGGGGGCGGCTGACGGCGGCTCGCAACAGAGGCGGAGGCGGCACGAGGCGGCGGTTTGCGGCGGCCCGCGCCGGAGGCGACTCGGACAGAGACGGGGCCAGCGCGACGGCGGCTCGAAAGAGCGTTTGAGGCAGGCAGGCGCTCGAGACGAACTGAGGCGGCTGGCGACTCGCGACAAGCCCGCGGCCACGGCAGCAGAGACGGCGAGCAGCCGAGGCCGTGCGGGCAGAGGTGAGCGACGACGGCGACTCGAAGACGGGCCAAGACGGAGGCGTGGGATCCTCGAAAGCGGCTCACGAGCAGAGGCGAGCGACGGAGTTCGGCGACTCGCGAACGGGCCAAGGCGGAGGCCGATGACTCGGCGTGGGTGGACAACGGCGGTAGAGGCGAGGCGGGGCCATGGCGGCGACGAGGAGGCAGGGCCGGCTCAAGGCACCGGCGAGGCCAGCTCGAGGCGGAGGTGAAGCCGGCTTGCAGGCGAGGCGAGAGCAGGCGGAGGAGACTCGGGGAGTCAGGGCCACCCGGTGATGGAGGAGAACTGGCGAGATGGGTCACCGGAGCGGCGGAGGCCGGCAAGGGCGGCGACTTGCTGTAAAGGCGGAGGCTACTCGACAAGGCCGACGAAGGCGGCGACTCGTGGTGGCGGCAGAGGCGGCCAGGCGAGACCACGGCGGCTGGAGAAGCGGCTCAAGGCCAGCCACAGCGGAAACGGCGGCTCGGAGCAGGGCCATGGCATGGGCGTCGCGATGAGGCGGTATGAGGCCGGCGTTGCGGCTGCGGAAGCGGCGGGTCGAGGCAGGTGCTGCGGCAGGATGGTGAAGCGAGGCCATGGCGACTCGGGGCCATGTACGTAGCTGACGACGAAGTCCGAGCTCCGAGCAGTCCCCAGCTTAGCTGGCGACCACCCAGCGTAGCTAATGATGAAGCCCGAGCACCGAGCAGTCCCCATCTTGGCTAGCGACCACTCAGCGTAGCTGACGATGAAGTCCGAGCAGTCTGACCAACTGGTCGGCGAGCACCGAGCAGTTCACCAACCAGTCGGCGGCGAAGTCCGTATGCCAGGTGGTACGACCACCTGGACGATGATCCGATGATCTTCGTGTCCGTCGATTGATCCAGTCCCCGAGCATATATAAAGCAGGAGCTCATTGACCGAATCTTGTCCTTGTAAAGCGAACATTTCGTGTCCGAGTCGCTGAAGCATCCGTCGAGTTGTATATCCCATATTGATGTACGTGCAGGTTCCCAACACCTAGCTTGCTCGTGTCACCAAGAATGCATGGTGTTGTACGGGCTCTTTGCTTGTTTTGAGTGATCGGCGATGTTGTCGAGGTGAAGTTGGTGTCGGAGAAGGTGATGCTGCTGCTCGACACACCGCATATGCATGAACAGTCCGCAAAAGTGCTGTTCAATAAAAATAATTGGTAAGCCGTACCAAGAGATACGTAACATGCATCTATATTTAGATATTTATATAAATGCAAGGAAACTAGGAATAGGAAAAAGGAAAACTCCCTGGTTCACGTATTCCGATCGAAAGATCAGATTGCATCTGCTTGTAGTTGTACTCGTCGGGACCCTTGCTGCCGCCGCCGGATCGACCTTAGATCTGTATGACAGCTTCGAACATAATCGTAGGTACGTCGAGTCTTATCACCCGGGATGTCAGGTCTCAGTTCCATGTTGACGAAGGACGCCTTCCGCGAGAAGCCGAGTCGCCGCGGATGAAGTTGATGAAGCAAATTTCCATCTAATTCGCCTAGAGTCCGTACACACACACCCTTTTGCGAGAAACCGAGTCATTGACTGATGAACTCAGAGTCGATGTAGATACTTCCGAGCCGGCTCTTCTTGATCCGGCTAGTCGCGCGTTTCTCGATCCTTTGAAGCGATCCCTCCAAGAACACAACACCACCATGCGACTAGCCCCACAGTGGGCGCCAACTGTCGTGGTTTTGTCATGGCAGATGTCCTCGTGAAAGGATTTAGTCGTGAGGCCATCACAGCTAGGTAGTAACTTGAACGGGGTTGATCGGAATCGAGAGTCAAGGTATTACCCAGGTTCGGCCCCTCTCGATGGAGGTAATAGCCTACGTCCTGCTTTGGTTGTATTGATGATGATCTCGATTACAAGGGTGCGACTTGGCTAACCTAGTACTCGAGAGCTCGTAACCTTTTTTCTCTTGGGGTGCCTTGCCCCTCCTTATATAAGTTGAAGGGGCGGCTTACATGAAGAGTCCTAGTAGGATTTGGACTACTCTATTACAAGTGGAATCCTAGTCTTGCTTCCCTTGTAAGGGAAATATTCCTTATGCCTTTCCTCTCAAGCCGGCCCACCGGATACCGTGCCTTGAGCCGGCCTTCTCCTAAGTCGCCTTCTGGCCTTGGGCCTTGTCATTCGTCTGACCCTCCGTCTTGGTTACTAGTGAGTCGCCAGACCAGTGAGTCGCCAAGCTTCAGTCGGGTCACTAGTGAGTCGCCAAGTTCCGGCCGGGTCATACATCAGGCCGGGTCATACCGCGGGGTATATCCCCGACAGCAGCGGCGTGCGTTACCGGCGCTTGCGGGGGCCGGCGGAGTGCGGTGGTGTTCGGGGGGGGGGGGGGATTGGGTGGGGGAGCTCAGTGCCGTGAATTGGGCGGGCATGGGATTAGCTTTCGCGGCCGACCGCGCGGACGTAATTTTCATCCAGTCCCGCGTTGGAATTTGAAAAAATTAGTAGCTGTGGCGGGTGCTGCCACGCGCCCGCCACAGGTTCTTTAATCTACCACTGGCGGGCAGTAATCAGAACCCGCCACAGCTATGTTCTGCCAAAACCAAACATCCGACAAGGATAAACAGTGGCGGTTTCTACGTAGCACTCGCCACTGCTTGGTCATATAGCTATGGCGGGCGCTAGGTACTGCCCATCACTGCTGAGATACGAAAACAAGTCCCGCCCGGGAGATTATACCTGTGGCGGCCAATGAGATCTGCCCACCACAGTTACGCCCTTAGCTGTGGCGGGCGCTTTTTAGCACCCGCCACTGCTTGTTTTCAAAAGTAGCTGTGGCGAGTGCCCCGCCTCGTCTGCCACTCATTTGGGTTCACCTATAAGCCCTTTCCCAGTAGTGGTTCCAAGGTTGGTCAAGTTTAACGGTTACAAAGAAGGGACAGAGCATTTGCGGCGCTACTCGGAAGAAAAGCGCAAGGCGATTGGCGAGGAAATCGCTCGGCTCCTGGCTGCCGAGTTCATCTGTGGCACCCCGGCTCAGAGAGACCGGAACACCCAGTATTCCAGCCCAGAGATCAATTCTTCTGGAATACGGCACGACTTGGCATAGAACAAGTCAGCTCTTTATTACGAATAAACGTGGTACAAGGGTTCGATATTACAGGGGCACGGCGACACTTTGCCTGCTAAGGTAGTTCTATGCTAGCAGTGGAACATCTCGAAGCGGAATAAATTCTAGCAGCGGAACAACGACGACGGCGATGGACTCCACTCCGCAGGGACTCTGGCTGGGACGCATCCTAGAGCGCAACCTCGGGATCCTCGACAAGCAAGCAATCACGGCATCACCTGCAATCTGGCATGACACGCCAGGTGAGTACTTTGAATGTACTCGCAAGCTCACATCAACCAAAGCAATCAAGACATACAACAGCATGGCATTTACAGGTTAATCATCAAAGATGAACACGATACTACTAGGACATCATGAGCATGGCAACAATATGCGCATGGCATGTACATATAATTCATGATATGAACAGGATGATACTAGCACTAGCATGCAACTGGGTCGACGTTTAAGGTCTCATGGACCAACTTACTCTGCTCGGAGGTTATCTCGTAACCACCATAGGGATCAATCTTTCTTACCGTCGTGATCATCACACGATCACCTCATGATCAATCATCATCAAGAATACCACCGTGATCACCTCGTGACCACATAAAGATCAGCCAACTTCTTTTCCCATCGAACCGGGGTTGTTTATTATTCAGATTATTATTTCTGTTGACCCATAGTGTGACCTACTACGAACTGTGTCCATGACCGAGGACGCGGCTATCGATAGATTATACACTCTGCAGAGGTTAGTACACTGTACCCACACTACGGAACTCATGGCCTCGTGCTCCCATTCGGGGTGGACCAACGACGTTCCGACAAAACCAGTCTATTGCATGACACTCTCCCGGCCACTCCGACAAACTCCCCTTTGGGCTATGTCCTGGGTGACCCTGATGTCAACATGTGACATCCGCCACCTCTGTGGCTGCCACCGTCATGGCCAAACATCAACATTGTCCCAAACGGGGACCTTGGTACCATCAAAACTCGGGTCCTCAAGGCTATGGTAGCCTACCTAATCAGGGTAGCGCGCATCCATAACCTTCCCTCGTAGGAGGCACCGGCGAGAGGCATGACAATAGACCGCATTAGGGCCTCCCCATCCAGGCAAGTGTGGTTGCACTGGTGAGCTCGATTCGGTGGCACCATGACTCAGCCAACAGATTTGTTCAAGTTCGATTAATGTCAGGTGTAACTTGAAAGGTGATGAGCTGAGTCATAACAAAATAACATGATGAGATGCCAATGCATATGAACATGACACCAGTGTAACCATGGATGGGCAACATAATCATTTAACAACATAACATCAACAATAATAAATCATTTAATCAACTAGATGCAAATGAGCATGGCATAACGATGATCATGAATATCACAAGTACTTTCATATCAAACTGTAACTACTCATGTGAGCTTAACATTATTACTAGCATCAGAAATGATTACAAGAATAAATCATGATAAGAATATCCTTAGCAATTAATCATATCACTCACTAGATGAAAATGAACATGGCATAAACAATGAGCATGGATTCACAAGCATATACATAGCATTCACAAAATAATTAAATGAGCAAACAATTATTAAATATTCAAGTGGAAACCATGGGCTATTGCAATGCCATCATGCAAGTGGCTGTTGTGGCTTGCCTGCGGATGGAGGAATCACCGGGGAGAGGTGCGATGAACTCGCGGAAAGAATCGCTGGAGAAGTTTCCCTCCCGGCGGAGCTGTTTTAAGGGCAAGGGCAAAATAGTCATTTTCATAGTGTGACAACCTCATGAAAATGTTACCATCGGATCGGGCTCGACGAACTGAAATCGTGGGCTTTGGAATCACCTGATTCGGAGTTACGGTTGCCGAGATACGAACGTTTGTTCGCTAGGCAGAAAAATAATAAAGATCTGTTCTTTTCTGCTGCTAACGGACGAACGTCCGCTATCTAACCGTTTCGGCCGGCGGCTGAAAAAAAACAGAAAATGTATTCTGAAGAATACGCCTTCAGAAAGTGAAAGCGCCTTATTGCCTGAAGAAGCCCATATTACGCTTTCGGGAAGGGAAAGCGTACTCCTCGGAGTACGTTTCTGTTGGGGAACGTTGCATGGGAAACAAAAATTTTCCTACGCACACACAAGATCTATCCATGGTGATGAGCATCTACGAGAGGGAGAGTGAATCTACATACCCTTGTAGATCGCTAAGCGGAAGCGTTAAGAAACGCGGTTGATGTAGTCGAACGTCTCCGCGATCCAAATCGCAAGTCGTCCCTCGATCCGATCACGAACTAGTGCCGAACGGACGGCACCTCCGCCTTCAACACACGTACGGCTTGATGACGCCTTCACCTCCTCGATCCAGCGAGCGATGATGAAGTAGTAGATGAGTTCTGGCAGTACGACGGCGTGGTGATGGTGGTGAGGAACAATCTCTGCAGGGCTTCGCCAAGCACTACGGAGATTATGACGGGAGAACTAGAGGGTTAGGGTTGCCGACACATGGCTTGGGAAATCTTGATCTCTCCCGTGTGTTAGCCCTGCCCCTCTATTTATATGTTGAGCCCTGGGGTCTAAACTTGGAGAGAAAGCCTCCACAAGGTCGGTTTTGCCTGCACAAGGTCGGTTTGGCCCGCACGGAAAGAGTCTAACTCGGATTCCAGCAGTATCGCGTACAAGCGGTAGTACCGCTCACGAGCGGTAGTACCGCTTGAGCGGTAGTACCGCTTTCACATGAGCGGTAGTACCTCTTACGCGGTAGTACTGCCTTACTAGCGGTAGTACCGCTTAAGGCAGCAGCAAAACTTCCTTTTGCACTTTCCAATACCTCGTGGGCTTTACCCCTTTGGCCCATATAAAGTGTTGCTGCACCCGAACACTTCGGTAAACATCCGGAACCGCTTCCGGTGAATTCCGGAACCCTTCCGGAGATCAAAACACTATTATCACATATATCAATCTTTATCTCCGGACTATTCCGGAGTTCCTCGTCATGTCCGGGATCTTATCCGGGACTCCGAACAACCTTCGGTCACCAACAAAATAACTCAACTGTACTAATCGTCACCAAACGTTAAGTGTGTAGACCCTGCGGGTTCGAGAACTATGTAGACATGACCGAGACACCTCTACGATCAATAACCAATAGCGGGACCTGGATGCCCATATTGGCTCCTACATATTCTACGAAGATCTTTATCGGTCGAACCTCTATGTCAAGGATTCAGTTAATCCCGTATACTGTTCCCTTTGTTCTTCGGTATGTTACTTGCCCGAGATTCGATCGTCGGTATCTCTATACCTAGTTCAATCTCGTTACTGGCAAGTCTCTTTACTCGTTCCGTAATACAAGATCTCGTGGCTAACACTTTAGTCACATTGCTTGCAAGGCTCATTGTGATGTTGTATTACCGAGTGGGCCCTGAGATACCTCTCCGTCACACGGAGTAACAAATCCCAGTCTTGATCCATGCCAACCCAACAGACACCCTCGGAGATACCTGTAGAGCACCTTTATAGTCACCCAGTTACGTTGCGACGTTTGATACACACAAGGTACTCCTCCGATGTCAGGGAGTTGCATGATCTCATGGTCATAGGAACAGATACTTGACATGCAGAAAACAATAGCAATAAACTGACACGATCATATGCTACGTTTACAGTTTGGGTCTTGTCCATTACATCATTCTCCTAATGATGTGATCCCGTTATCAAATGACATCTCATGTCCATGGCCAGGAAACCTTCACCATCTTTTGATCAATGAGCTAGTCAACTAGAGGCTTACTAGGGACACAGTGTTGTCTATGTACCCACACATGTATTTGAGTTTCCAATCAATACAATTATAGCATGGATAATAAACGATTATCATGAACAAGGAAATATAATAATAACCAGATTATTATTGCCTCTAGGGCATATTTCTAACAGTCTCCCACTTGCACTAGAGTCAATAATCTAGTTCACATCACTATGTGATTTACATTGTAATGAATCGAACACCCATGCAGTTCTGGTGTTGTTCATGTTTAGCCCTTGGAAGAGGTTTAGTCATCGGATCTGCAACATTCAGATCCGTGTGT
Source organism: Elymus sibiricus (assembly GCA_039707655.1). NCBI lineage: Eukaryota > Viridiplantae > Streptophyta > Magnoliopsida > Poales > Poaceae > Elymus > Elymus sibiricus. The sequence continues at coordinate 472,879,299 of CM077666.1, forward strand.
ACTTTGCAAATATTTATGTCGTCTTCCTTGATGTAATCGCGGATGGAATTGAAACGTCGCTTCATGTGTCTGGTCCTCTTGTGAAATCTTGGTTCCTTGGCTAGAGCAATGGCACCAGTATTATCACAAAACAGAGTCATTGGGTTAAGTGCACTAGGCACTACTCCAAGATCTGTCATGAACTCCTTCATCCAGACACCTTCCTTTGCCGCCTCCGAGGCAGCGATGTACTCCGCTTCGCATGTAGAATCAGCTACCACGCTTTGCTTGGAACTGCACCAGCTAACCGCACCCCCATTAAGAATAAATACGTATCCGGTTTGTGACTTAGAGTCATCCGGATCAGTGTCAAAGCTTGCATCGACGTAACCCTTTACGACGAGCTCTTGATCACCTCCATAAACGAGAAACATGTCCTTAGTCCTTTTCAGGTACTTCAGGATATTCTTGACCGCCGTCCAGTGTTCCATTCCTGGATCACTTTGAATCCTTCCGACCATACTTATGGCAAGGCTGACATCGTGTCTTGTGCACAACATTGCATACATGATAGAGCCTATGGCTGAAGCATAGGGGATGACACTCATCTTTTCTCTATCTCCTGCAGTCACTGGGTATTGAGTCTTACTCAACTTCACACCTTGCAAAACAGGCAAGAACCCCTTCTTGGACTGATCCATTTTGAACTTCTTCAAAATCTTATCAAGGTATGTGCTTTGTGAAAGTCCTATTAAACGTCTTGATCTATCTCTATAGATCTTGATGCCTAATATGAAAGCAGCTTCTCCTAGGTCCTTCATTGAAAAACTCTTGTTCAAATATTCCTTCACGCCTTCCAACATTTCTATATTGTTTCCAATCAGTAATATGTCATCCACATATAATATTAGAAACGCTATAGAGCTGCCACTCACTTTCTTGTAAATACAAGCTTCTCCGTAAACTTGTATAAACTCGAACGCTTTGATCACCTCATCAAAGCGAAGATTCCAACTCCGAGATGCTTGCACCAGTCCATAAATGGATCGCTGGAGTTTGCAAACTTTGTCAGCATTCTCTGGATCGAAAAAACCTTCTGGTTGTATCATATACAACTCTTCCTTAAGGAAACCGTTAAGGAACGCTGTTTTGACATCCATCTGCCAAATTTCATAATCGAAAAAGGCAGCTATTGCTAACATGATTCTGACGGACTTAAGCATCGCTACGGGTGAGAAGGTCTCATCGTAGTCAACTCCTTGAACTTGTGAAAAACCCTTTGCCACAAGTGGAGCTTTATAGACGGTGACATTACCGTCCGCGTCTGTCTTCCTCTTAAAGATCCATTTGTTCTGAATGGCCTTACGCCCTTCAGGTAATACTTCCAAAGTCCATACTTTGTTTTCATACATGGATCCCATCTCGGATTTCATGGCCTCTAACCACTTCTCGGAATCCGGGCCCATCATCGCTTCTCCATAGCTCGTAGGTTCATCGTTGTCTAACAACATGACCTCTAAGACAGGGTTGCCGTACCACTCAGGAGCAGTACGCGTCCTTGTCGACCTACGAGGTTCGATAGCAACTTGATCCAAAGCTTCATGATCATCATCATTAATTTCCTCTTCAACTGATGCAGGCTCTACAGAAACATCTTTCTGTGCTGCGCTACTCTCAGGTTGAAGTAAAGGTTCAACAACCTCATCAAGTTCTATCTTCCTCCCACTCAATTCTTTCGAGAGAAACTCTTTCTCAAGAAATGTTCCATTTTTAGTGACAAACACTTTGCCTTCGGATCTGAGGTAGAAGGTATACCCAACTGTCTCTTTTGGGTATCCTATGAAGACGCATTTTTCCGCTTTGGGTTCCAGCTTTTCAGGCTGAAGCTTTTTGACATAAGCATCACATCCCCAAACTTTAAGAAACGACAGCTTTGGCTTCTTGCCAAACCAAAGTTCATATGGCGTCGTCTCAACGGATTTCGATGGTGCCCTATTTAAAGTGAATGCAGCTGTCTCTAATGCATAACCCCAAAACGATAGTGGCAAATCGGCAAGAGACATCATAGATCGCACCATATCCAATAAGGTTCGATTACGACGTTCGGACACACCATTACGCTGTGGTGTTCCAGGCGGTGTCAGTTGTGAAACAATTCCACATTGTCTTAAGTGACTGCCAAACTCATAACTCAGATATTCTCCTCCTCGATCAGATCGTAGGAATTTAATCTTCTTGTTACGATGATTCTCAACTTCACTCTGAAATTGTTTGAACTTTTCAAAGGTTTCAGACTTGTGTTTCATTAAGTAAATATACCCATATCTACTTAAGTCATCAGTGAAGGTGAGAAAGTAACGATAACCACCGCGCGCCTCAATACTCATCGGACCGCACACATCAGTATGTATGATTTCCAACAAGTCACTTGCCCGTTCCATTGTTCCAGAGAACGGCGTTTTAGTCATCTTGCCCATGAGGCATGGCTCACATGTGTCAAGTGATTCAAAATCAAGTGACTCCAAAAGTCCATCAGCATGGAGCTTCCTCATGCGTTTTACGCCAATATGACCTAAACGGCAGTGCCACAAGAAAGTGGTATTATCATTATCAATTCTACATCTTTTGGCATCAATGTTATGAACATGTGTATCATTACTATCGAGATTCAATAAGAATAAACCCCTCACATCGGGTGCATGACCATAAAAGATATTACTCATATAAATAGAACAACCATTATTCTCTGATTTAAATGAGTAACCGTCTCGCAATAAACAAGATCCAGATATAATGTTCATGCTTAACGCAGGCACCAAATAACATTTATTCAGGTTCATCACTAATCCCGATGGTAATCGAAGAGCGAGCGTGCCGACGGCGATCACATCAACCTTGGAACCATTTCCCACGCGCATCGTCACTTCGTCCTTTGCCAGCCTCCGTCTATTCCGCAGTTCCTGTTTTGAGTTGCAAATATGAGCAACCGCACCGGTATCAAATACCCAGGCACTACAACGAGAGTTGGTAAGGTACACATCAATAACATGTATATCACATATACCTTGTTTGTTGTTGGCCGCCTTCTTGTCAGCCAAATACTTGGGGCAGTTCCGCTTCCAGTGTCCAGTTCCCTTGCAATGAAAGCACACAGTTTCTGGTTTGGGTCCAGCCTTGGGTTTCTTCATGGGAGGAGCAACTACTTTGCCACTCTTCTTGGAGTTACCCTTCTTACCCTTGCCATTTTTCTTGAAACTAGTGGTTTTATTGACCATCAACACTTGATGCTCCTTCTGAATTTTAGACTCAGCGGCTTTCAGCATCGCAAACAGCTCGGCGACTGACTTGTTCATCCCGTGCATGTTATAGTTCAACACGAAGCTCTTGTAGCTAGGTGGCAATGATTGAAGAACTCTGTCAGTGATAGCCTCTGGCGGAAGGGGCATCCCCAATTCAGCCAGACGGGTGGAGTACCCAGACATTCTGAGTACGTGATCACTGATAGACCCGTTCTCCTCCATCTTGCAAGCATAGAACTTATCGGAGATCTCATATCTCTCGATCCGGGCATTCTTCTGAAAGATAAACTTTAACTCCTGGAACATCTCATATGCTCCATGATGTTCAAAACATCTTTGAAGTCCCGGTTCTAAGCCATACAATATTGCACATTGAACTATTGAGTAATCTTCAGAACGAGCCTGCCAGGCGTTCACAACGTCTAGAGACTCAACTGGAGCGGGTGGATCACCAAGCGGTGCATCAAGGACATAAGCCTTCTGGGAAGCCGTAAGGATAATCCTTAGATTACGGGCCCAGTCCACAAAGTTACTTCCATCATCTTTCAATTTAGCTTTCTCTAGGAACGCATTAAAATTCAGGGGTGCTACTGCGCGAGCCATGATCTACAACATAAATATAGCAAAGACAACTTAGACTATTGTTCAAGATAATGAGTTTAGTTAATTATATTACTTAAAAACTCCCACTCAAATAGACATCCCTCCGGTCATTCAAGTGTAACATGATCCAAATCCACCAACTCAAGTCCGATCATCACGTGAGTTGAGGTGGTTTCAATGGTGAACATCTTCATGTTGATCATATCTACTATATGACTCATGTTCGACCTTTCGGTCTCTTGTGTTCCGAGGCCATGTCTGTACATGCTAGGCTTGTCAAGTTTAACCCGAGTGTTCCGCATGTGCAACACTGGCTTGCACCCATTGTATGTGAACGTAGAGTCTATCACACCCGATCATCACGTGGTGTCTCGAAACGACGAACTTTCGCAACGGTGCACACTCGGGGAGAACACAATTTTATCTTGAAATTTAAGTCAGGGATCACCTTATAATGCTACCGTCGTCCTAAGCAAAATAAGATGCATAAAAGGATTAACATCACATGCAAATCATAAGTGACATGATATGGCCATGAACTTGTGCTTTTGATCTCCATCTCCAAAGCACCGGCATGATCTCCATCGTCACCGGCATGACACCATGATCTCCATCATCTTGATCTCCATCAACGTGTCGCCATGAGGTTGTCTCGCCGACTGTTGCTTCCACGACTATTGCTAACTCATAGCGATAAAGTAAAGCAAAACGGCGAAAATAATTAAAGACAACTCTATGGCTCCTGCCAGTTGCCGTACTCATCGACATGCAAGTCGTGATATTCTATACAACACATGATCATCTCATACATCACATATATCTCATCATGTAATTGGCCATATCACATCACAACATACCCTCCAAAAACAAGTTAGACGTCCTCTAATTGTTGTTGCAAATTTTACGTGGCTGCTACGGGTTTGCAAGAACCGTTCTTACCTACGCAAAACCACAACGTGGTGTAGTGATTGCTTTTTGATCTTCTAAAAGAACCCTCTTCATTGAAATTGATTCAACTAAAGTGAGAGAGACAGACACCCGCTAGCCATCTTTATGCAACGAAGTTACATGTCAGTTGAAGGAACCTGTCTCACGTAAGCGTACGCGTAATGTCGGTCTGGGCCGCTTCATCTCACAATACCGCCGAATCAAGTATCAACTAGTAACGGCAAGCAATATGTATACACCCACGCCCACAACTCGTTTTTGTTCTACTCGAGATCTCATCTACGCATAGACCTAGCTCAGATGCCACTGTTGGGGAACGTTGCATGGGAAACAAACATTTTCCTACGCACACACAAGATCTATCCATGGTGATGAGCATCTACGAGAGGGAGAGTGAATCTACATACCCTTGTAGATCGCTAAGCGGAAGCGTTAAGAAACGCGGTTGATGTAGTCGAACGTCTCCGCGATCCAAATCGCAAGTCGTCCCTCGATCCGATCACGAACTAGTGCCGAACGGACGGCACCTCCGCGTTCAACACCCGTACGGCTTGTTGACGCCTTCACCTCCTCGATCCAGCGAGCGATGATGAAGTAGTAGATGAGTTCCGGCAGCACGACGGCGTGGTGATGGTGGTGAGGAACAATCTCTGCAGGGCTTCGCCAAGCACTACGGAGATTATGACGGGAGAACTAGAGGGTTAGGGTTGCCGACACACGGCTTGGGAAATCTTGATCTCTCCCGTGTGTTAGCCCTGCCCCTCTATTTATATGTTGAGCCCTGGGGTCTAAACTTGGAGAGAAAGCCTCCACAAGGTCGGTTTTGCCCGCACAAGGTCGGTTTGGCCCGCACGGAAAGAGTCTAACTCGGATTCCAGCAATATCGCGTACAAGCGGTAGTACCGCTCACGAGCGGTAGTACCGCTTGAGCGGTAGTACCGCTTTCACATGAGCGGTAGTACCTCTTACGCGGTAGTACTGCCTTACTAGCAGTAGTACCGCTTAAGGCAGCAGCAAAACTTCCTTTTGCACTTTCCAATACCTCGTGGGCTTTACCCCTTTGGCCCATATAAAGTGTTGCTGCACCCGAACACTTCGGTAAACATCCGGAACCCCTTCCGGTGAATTCCGGAACCCTTCCGGAGATCAAAACACTATTGTCACATATATCAATCTTTACCTCCGGACTATTCCGGAGTTCCTCGTCATGTCCGGGATCTTATCCGGGACTCCGAACAACCTTCGGTCACCAACAAAATAACTCAACTATACTAATCGTCACCAAACGTTAAGTGTGTAGACCCTGCGGGTTCGAGAACTATGTAGACATGACCGAGACACCTCTACGATCAATAACCAATAGCGGGACCTAGATGCCCATATTGGCTCCTACATATTCTACGAAGATCTTTATCGGTCGAACCTCTATGTCAAGGATTCAGTTAATCCCGTATACTGTTCCCTTTGTTCTTCGGTATGTTACTTCCCCGAGATTCGATCGTCGGTATCTCTATACCTAGTTCAATCTCGTTACTGGCAAGTCTCTTTACTCGTTCCGTAATACAAGATCTCGTGGCTAACACTTTAGTCACATTGCTTGCAAGGCTCATTGTGATGTTGTATTACCGAGTGGGCCCTGAGATACCTCTCCGTCACACGGAGTAACAAATCCCAGTCTTGATCCATGCCAACCCAACAGACACCCTCGGAGATACCTGTAGAGCACCTTTATAGTCACCCAGTTACGTTGCGATGTTTGATACACACAAGGTACTCCTCCGATGTCAGGGAGTTGCATGATCTCATGGTCATAGGAACAGATACTTGACATGCAGAAAACAATAGCAATAAACTGACACGATCATATGCTACGTTTACAGTTTGGGTCTTGTCCATTACATCATTCTCCTAATGATGTGATCCCGTTATCAAATGACATCTCATGTCCATGGCCAGGAAACCTTCACCATCTTTTGATCAACGAGCTAGTCAACTAGAGGCTTACTAGGGACACAGTGTTGTCTATGTACCCACACATGTATTTGAGTTTCCAATCAATACAATTATAGCATGGATAATAAACGATTATCATGAACAAGGAAATATAATAATAACCAATTTATTATTGCCTCTAGGGCATATTTCCAACAGTTTCCACTTAAAAAGCGCACGGGCCCGGGTCAACGTTTCTGTCCGGCTGACGAGTGGGGTCGAGGGGAGGTGGGGCCTGCCTGGCCTTGTCAGCGTCTTCACCTCGCGCGCGCGCTCAGCCGAGGCAGGGCGGCGCTCGACCGGAGTTTGCCGGCGACTCCGGCCGTCTCCCACAGCGCTCCACCTATGGACGAGCTCAGCTCGCCGAGGTGCATCCATTGGTGTAGGTCACGGCCACCGGGGAGGACCTAGAAGCCAACGGCTTCTACGCCGGCGGAGGGTGGCGTTGGGCGCTGCTGGGGAGGACGATACGGTGGCGGAGAGGAGGGGCTGCGGCCATGGGGAGGATCTGGGTGGCTATAGGATCTCACATGTGAGGAGAGGGAGGAGGAAGGGACTCGGCACTGAGCTAATTTAGGAGGAAGAGGGCTACGTCCATGGCGGCAGTGGGCGAGGTGGAGAGCAACTCGAGCTCGGTGGGGAGGCTGGGGAGAGCTAGTGGAGGGTGGTGAGGTGGTGGATGAGCTCGGGAGGCCTCGGGGTAGCTTAAATAGGCGAGGGAGGGGAGGCACGGGCTGGTTGCCGCCGCGGCCAGAAGAGCTCGCCCCGGCGAGGCGATGAGCACAAACGGCGGCCACAGTGGCTTTGGACGGCAAATGGAGAAGAGGCTGACGAGCGGGCCAGACGCCCGGGGAGGCAGGAGGAGCAGGGCACGCGCGGCCAGTGCTGTCGGCCACGAACGGCCACTGTTCCCGCGTGCGCCTGTGGTTTCGCTCGGTCCGGCGAGCTCTTAGTGGGGGAGGGCGAACCAGAGAGGCGAGGGCGAGCCGGGGAAGGACTGCGGCAAGGCGAGGTGTCGCGAGGATGACATTTGGGCGGTGGCAGGAGGGTCCCAAAGCTTAGAGCACGCTTTCGGCTGCAGAGCACGCGCTCTGGGCCTGGTGTCTAGCACGTTGTCCTTCCTGGATGGGCCCTACTAGAAGTGATAGCTCGACTAAGGGCATTGTGGGTTGATGGGAATGATCAGGGAAAGATTGCTGTTGCAACCTTAGACATGAAATAGTGATCATATCAGAGCGGATAAGGATTAACCAGGATGTCACAGAGGCTTAGGGTAGGAAGTACTATGATACTGTGGATTTTGAGGTCATTTGGACAAGGTTTGAGTGCAGTTGCTTTACAACTGCAAAAAATGGCCAGAATCTAGATCAGGAAGTAGCACTCACATGGTTGCTTGGATTGAGCTGAAATTTGGTGTAGGATTATAATTTGGCCATATGAAGGCACCATAAAAATTTCATCCCATTTGGATAAGTCTAAATGGTACTTCCTTCACAATGATCCATACTGGACAGAAACTTGGGGGAATGTTGTGGAGCAAATGGTTTGGCAAAATAATGTGAGTTTTGGCATTCTCACATTATTTAGGGATATTTAGGTCCTGGATTAATTTCAGAATTTTTGAAGCAATATAAAATGTAGTTGCTTCACAAACTGAAATTGTGACCAGAAATCAAGATTTGAAGGTGTGCTAACATGGATTGTTGCATGGTGATGAAATTTGGTGGATATCGATGATTTTATCATATGAATGATCTCCCAAAATTTCAACTCATTTGGATAAGCCTGGCTAGTACTTCCTTCACAAAGCTTCTCTCTGGTCAGAAACTTTGGAAATTTGCTGAGGAAGATTTACTAGGCAAATGAAGCTGAATTTTGGCATGTGGCAATAATTTGGATATGAGAGAGTGCCCAAAATTTGTGAGGGCAATCAAGAAAATATAAATAGCACTTCCTTCACAAGGTGCCAATCTGGACAGAATGGAATATGATTATTCCTGAATTATTTTTGAACTAGGCAAGGATGGGTTTTGATATATTGGTGGGAGATATGATCCAAAGAAATTATGAGAATTTTGTGGGATTTTTTGGAATGAAAGAAATATAGGTTGCCTCACAACCTAGGGCAAACAGGGTTATTCCTTTAATAGAAAAAGGAATATTCCCAAGAAAAGAATTTTGGGGTTGGGCTAAGATGGAAATGACATGGCCTTGGGATAGATTTGAGAATGACAAGCCACTAGGAAGTGGCAGGAGAGAAGATCTTCCCAGGTTTCAAGACCACATAGCCACGGAAAAAGAGCTTCAAATAAAAATTCGAAGAAATCCAAAAGAAAAAGAAAGGGCCAAAAATCGGGGTGTTACATGATCCATGAAGTTTACCACTCCGAGTGGCTCGCCAACGTGGTGATGGTGCCCAAGAAGAATAATTCTCTTAGAATGTGTATAGATTTCAAGCATATCAATAGGGTCTGTCCTAAGGATCATTTTCCTCTTCCTCGCATTAACCAAATAGTGGACTCCACTACTGGCTACGAGCGGCTCTGTTTCGTGGATACCACCAGATTCGGATGTACAGACCTGATGAAATAAAAATGGCCTTCATCACCCCTTTCGGGTGTTTTTGCTACATCACGATGCCATTCAGACTTAAAAATGCAGGCGCAACTTTTCAGCGCATGATTCAATCTTGTTTGCAGAAGGAAATCAGTCGGAAAGTGGAGGCATACATGAATGACATCGTGGTCTAATCTAGGAAAGGTTCTGACCTCCTAACGGACCTCGCTGAAACCATCAAAAACCTCCAAGCTTATGGGATCAAACTCAATCCCGCCAAGTGTGTTTTTGGAGTCCCTGCTGGCAAATTACTCAGATTCCTTGTTTTCTGAACAAGGAATCAAAGCCAACTGTCGGGGGGATAACCCCCGGGTAGGCTCATCAACACTTAACCATTTTCAAAACAACGGGCGGCCAGCACCCCTTGACTCGGGCCACTCGCCAGCCGGCCTGGAGGCCCCTGACCCGGCCAGGCGTGGCGATGAAGCTCAACCCGGCCCGCTCACCAGCCGGCCTGAAGGACCTTGACCCGGCCAAGCGTGATGATGAAGCCCGACCCGGTGACACCGAGGGCGGCGGACGCCCGAGCCAGCATCAGCTCTAGCCGGCCAGGTGACAAGACAGCCCCCCATGACGGAGCCAGCATGGCTATAGGGCGTGCCGCCCCGAAGACCGGGCGGGCGTGGCAACAGTACGCGCCACCCCGAAGACCGGGCGAGCGTGGCTATAGGATGCCCTGAAACCACGGCCCGGGGTTGGCGGCGGCAACCCAGTGAGGCGCTGTAGCTAAACAGTGCCCGCCGCCCCATGACGCAAGCGAAGAGATGCCACAGTGCCGGACGGCCGGCGGGGCCTGCAGCTGGCGGGCCCCAGCAGCCAGCGGGTCCCACTGTCCGGCATGAGGCGATGACAGCTGGGCCCCGCGCCCTAGTAGATTACCATTGTAACCCTAGGGAGCCGGCCTATAAGACCCCCAGAGAGCCCTCCATGCAGAGGGATCGAAACCCTGAGCTCTTTCTCCCTGCGCGAAGCGTCTCACCCTTCCAGCAGAAGAGAGCTAGTCATCCATCCACTTCCCCCCACACAGCTCGAGGAGCGCCATTGTAGCCCGACTAGTGATCCATCTAGTTGAGCTTGCAGGACTAGGGGTGTTACCTCCCCCGGAGGGCCCCGAACCTGGGTACATCATGTGTCATCCACCGCTTCTCCCCATTCTCGCTTCCGGAACCCTCCGATGTCCTACGGCCCCAACCATGTTCGATTAGCCTACCCATGGCATCTGCCGTGGGCACACCACGACAGTTGGCGCCCACCGTGGGACTGTCCACAGCGTTGGCCGGAGTTTCGATCCGGATGAGACCCTTCACTCCCACCGGCGAGCGCATCGCGCATGGTTTGATCAGCCCGCTCGGCGTGGTCGAGCGAGCCAGCCCTGACGTGGCTCAATGCGCCGCCCTCCTCGCTGTTGGCTTCGTCGTCCCCTTCGGCGAGTTGCACATCGTTGTTGTGCTCGTCCCGGCCGAGTGCCCCGGCCGGGTGCTCGTCGTTCCCGACCCGTTGCCGCCCGGCGGCGACGGCGCTTCCCATTCCCGGATGGAGCCACTCGCCGTCGCTTTCGGTCGTCTGCGAGTGCCCGGTGAAGACGCGCGCGCCCTCACCACCTCCAGTGATACGTCTCCGTCGTATCTACTTTTCCAAATACTTTTGCTCTTGTTTTGGACTCTAATTTGCATTATTTGAATGAAACTAACCCGGACTGGCGCTGTTTTCAGCAGAATTACCATGGTGTTGTTTTTTGTGCAGAAATAAAAGTTCTCGGAATTGGACAAAACTTTTTGGAGATTTTTTATGGAATAAATAAAAAATGCTGGAGCCAAGATCCACTGGAGGGGGGCCACCTGCTGCCCACGAGGCACCACGGCGCGCCACCACCCCTGGCGCGCCCTGGTGGCTTGTGGGGCCCACGTGGCTCCGCTGACCCTAATCTCAAGCCTATAAAGTCACAATTCCAGATAAAAAATAGGAGAGGAAGTTTCATCATGTTTTACGATACAGAGCCGTCGCCACCTCCTGTTCTTCATCGGGAGGCCAAATCTGGAGTCCGTTCGGGGCTTCGGAGAGGGGGATCTTCCGTCATCGCCATCATCAACCATCCTTCACCACCAATTTCATGATGCTCACCGCCGGGAGTGAGTAATTCCTTCGTAGGCTTGCTGGACGGTGATGGGTTGGATGAGATTTATCATGTAATCGAGTTAGTTTTGTTAGGGCTTGATGTCTAGTATCCACTATGTTCTGAGATTGATGTTGCTATGACTTTGCTATGCTTAATGCTTGCCACTAGGGCCCGAGTGCCATGATTTCAGATCTGAACCCTTTATGTTTTCATGAATATATTTGTGTTCTTGATCCGATCTTGCAAGTTATACGCACCTGCTATGTGTTATGATCCGCATACCCCAAGGTGACAATAATTGGGATTCTTTCTGGTGATTACCGTAGTTTGAGGAGTTCATGTATTCACTATGTGTTAATGCTTTGTTCCGGTTCTCTATTAAAAGGAGGCCTTAATATCCCTTAGTTTCCTTATGGACCCCGCTGCCACGGGAGGGTAGGACAAAATATGTCATGCAAGTTCTTATCGCAAGCACGTATGACTATATACGGAATACATGCCTACATTACATTGATGAATTGGAGCTAGTTCTGTGTCGCCCTAGGTTATGACTGTTACATGATGAATGTTATCGAACATAATCACCGATCCAGTGCCTACGAGCTTTTCACATATTGTTCTTTGCTAAGTTACTACTGTTGCTACTACTGTCACGATTGCTACAAAACTATTGCTATTACTGTTATTGCTATCGCTATCAAACTACCATACTATTGTGCTACTGATCACTCTGCTGCAGATATTTAGTCTCCAGCTGTGGTTGAATTGACAACTCAACTGCCAATACTTGCAAATATTCTTTGGCTCCCCTTGTGTCGAATCAATAAATTTGGGTTGAATACTCTACCCTCGAAAACTGTTGCGATCCCCTATACTTGTGGGCTATCAAGACCTTTTTCTGGCGCCATTGCTAGGGAGCATAGCTCTATTTGCTGAGTCACTTGGGATTTATATCTGTTGATCACTATGAAGAATCTGAAAGACACTAAGACCAAGATCGTTCCCTCTAAGACGAGGGGAGGTAAGGAACTGCCATCTAGCTCCGCACTTGATTCACCTTCTGTTTTGAGTAGGCTTGTGACACCACCGCCTGCTATTCATTCTGATATGTCTCAAGCTATTGATGATGCTACTTTTGCTATGAATGAAACTGTTGATGATGCTAGTACTATGCTTGATAATACTGTGCCACTTGGTGAATTTCTTGATGAACAAATTGCTAAAGCTAAAGAAACTGAAAATATTGAAACCCTTGAAAATTATGATTCACCCATTGTGCCTGGCCCTCCTACTAGAGTTGAATCACCTGATGAACATTGCTTTGATAGAGAGACAGCTAGAGCCATTCTTGCTTGTAATGATAGATATGAAGTTATAAAATTGCTTGCTGAAATGAAAGAAAAATCTATGAGGGAGAGAATGAAATGTGATCCTAAGTTTGCTACCTCTCCCATATTTGTTACCGATAAGGATTATGAATTCTCTGTCGATCCTGAGTTAATTACTTTGGTTGAATCTGATCCTTTTCATGGTTATGAAACTGAAACTGTTGTGGCACATCTTACTAAGTTGAATGATATTGCTACCCTATTTGCTCATCAGGAAAAAATTCGCTATTACTATATTCTTAAGTTATTTCCTTTCTCGTTAAAGGGTGATGCTAAGATATGGTATAATACTCTTGCTCCTGGTTGTGTGCGCAGTCCCTAGGATATGATATATTACTTCTCTGAAAAATATTTTCCTGCCCATAAGAAACAAGCTGCTTTACAGGAAATATTTAACTTTGTGCAAATTGAAGAGGAGAATCTCCCTCAAGCTTGGGGGAGGCTTCTCCAATTACTTAATGCTTTGCCTGATCATCCTCTTAAGAAAAATGAAATACTTGATATCTTCTATAATGGACTAACCGATGCTTCAAGGGACTACCTAGATAGTTGTGCTGGTTGTGTTTTCAGGGAACGAACTATTGAACAAGCTGAGGAATTATTGAATAATATATTGAAGAATGATAATGATTGGACACTTCCTGAACCACCGCCTAAACCCACTCCGAAGAACAGGGGTGTTTTATTTCTCAGTCCTGAAGATATGCAAGAAGCAAAGAAATGTATGAAGGAAAAAGGTATTGAAGCTGAAGATGTTAAGAATTTGCCACCCATTGAAGAAATACATGGTCTTGACACACCGCCACAGGTAGTAGAGGTAAATTCTTTTATTAAGTTTCATGAAGGTGATATTCTTTATAACAAACCTCCTAGTCAATGCTTGTATGAATTTCACAATTATATTATCAAGCAAGATCATTTCAATGCAAATGTTATGAAACAATTGAAACGAAATGCCTACATGATTGATCGTTTGAGTGACTTGTTATTTAGAATTGCTAATGATGTCAAAGGTGTAGGTAAACATGCATCTATGGTTCAAACCCAGTTAGAACAAGTTGCTAAATCTCAAAGTGAATCGCTCAATGAAATGAATAGCAATATGAATGATCATGCTGTTAGAGTAATGACTAGAGGACGTAGAATGACTCAGGAACCACTTTATCCTGAAGGTCACCCTAAAAGAATTGAACAAGATTCTCAAACAATTAATGTTGATACACCTAGTCCATCTAAAAAGAAAAAGAAAAAGAAAAATGATAGGACTTTGCATACTTCTAGCGAACCTGAGGTAGAAAAACCCTCTGAGGATAATAATAATGTTTCTATTTCCGATGCTGAAACACAATCTGGTAGTGAACATGCACCTGTTGATAATAATAATGACGATGCTCATGTGGACACTCAACCGGATAATGATAAAGAACCTGATAATGATGTTGAAATAGAACCTGCGGTTGATCTTGATAACCCACCTTCTAAAAATAAACGTTATGATAGGAGAGACTTCGTTGCTAGAAAACATGGTAAGGAAAGAGAACCATGGGTTCAAAAACCCATGCCCTTTCCTCCTAAACCATCTAAGAATAAAGATGAGGAAGACTTTGAACGCTTTGTTGAAATACTTAGAGCCGTCTTTTTGCGTACTCGTTTGATTGATATGTTGAAAATGCCTCCTTATGCTAAATACATGAAAGATATTGTCACTAATAAAAGAAAAATACCTGAAGCTGAAATCTCAACCATGCTTGCAAACTATTCTTTTAAGGATGGAGTACCTAAGAAACTAGGAGATCCAGGAATACCAACTATACCATGCTCCATTAAAAGAAATTATGTCAAAACGGCTTTGTGTGATTTAGGAGCTGGTGTTAGTGTTATGCCCTTATCTTTATATAAAAGACTTGATTTGAATAAACTCATTCCCAGTGAAATATCATTGCAAATGGCTGACAAATCAACTGCCATACCTATCGGTGTTTGTGAGGAAGTGCCCGTTGTAGTTGCAAATGTTACTATCTTAACAGACTTTGTTATACTTGATATGCCCGAGGACGACAACATGTCGATTATCCTTGGTAGACCCTTTTTGAATACTACAGGGGCTGTTATTGATTGCAACAAAAGCAAGGTCACTTTTCATATCAATGGTAATGAACATACGGTGCACTTTCCGAAGAAACAATTTCAAGTAAATGGTATTCATGTTATTGAAAAGACTGCGACAATTACTATTGGAGGTTTTCAACTCCCTCTTTCTACTGTCAAAAATAAATATGAAACACTTATAGTTGGGGAGATGCATATCCCTGTTGAGGTAACTTAGTGTTTCACGAAGATTCTTCGGTTTCATGTTACTCGGAAATGGATTGTTAATAAGACTTGATCAACCTTATTAATGGATTCTTTTTGAGGGACATGTGGTCGATGAATTTAGTAAGCACGACCTTCGGTACCCACTTTTTGTTTTCTGTTATTTTTAGTTAAATGCAATAAAATGCCATGATTATCATGTTTTCTGAATTATCCGTGCAATAAAAAAGTGCCCAAAATGAAAGTACTCAAAATGATCTGAATTTTTTACATGAATTTTTATAGAATATTTAAGAATTTTTGGCACTTAAAACATACCAGGGGGATGCCCCAGGTGCCCACGAGGCACCAGGGTGCGCCACCCCCCTGGGCGCGCCCTGGTTGCTTGTGGGCCCTGCTAGTTGTAGCTTGCGTTGGTATTTCCCCGAAGAGGAAGGGATGATGCAGCACAGTAGAGATAAGTATTACCCTCAGTTATGAAACCATGGTTATCGAACCAGTAGGAGAATCACACAACACCTCGTTAGCAGCACCTGCACACAAACAACAAATCCTTGCATCCAACGCAAACGAGAGGTTGTCAATCTCTCGGCGGTCAATTGCAAGATTAAATTGTATGTGATAGATAGATAGATTGAAACAAAAATACAAAATAAAATATATAAAAGAAAACGGCAGCAATATTTTTAGGGTTTTAGTAATATGATTTAGATAGACCCGGGGGCCATAGATTTCACTAGAGGCTTCTCTCAAGAAAATAGCATACGGTGGGTAGATAAATTACTGTTGGGCAATTGATAGAAAAGCAAATAATCATGACGATATCCAAGGCAATGATCATGTATATAGGCATCACGTCCAATACAAGTAGACCGACTCCTGCCTGCATCTACTACTATTACTCCACACATCGACCGCTATCCAGCATGCATCTAGTGTACTAAGTCCATAAAGAACGGAGTAACGCCTTAAGAACGATGACATGATGTAGACAAGATAAACTCACGTATGAATAAATCCCATCTTTTTACCCTTAATAGCAATGATACATGCGTGTCATGTCCCTTTCTGTCACTGGGATTGAGCACCGCAAGATTGAACCCATTATAAAGCACCTCTTCCCATGGCAAGATAAATCAACTCAGTTGGCTAAACCAAATCAATAGATCGGAGAAGAAATACGAGGCTATAATAATCATGCATAAAAGAGTGCAGCAAAGACTCAAATAATATTCATGGATAATCTGATCATAAACTCACAATTCATCGGATCCCAACAAACACACCGCAAAAAGTGATTACATCGGATAGAACTCCAAGAACATCGAGGAGAACATTGTATTGAAGATCAAAAAGAGAGAAGAAGCCATCTAGCTACTGCCTATGGACTCGAAGGTCTGTGGTAAGCTACTCACGCATCATTGGAAGGGCAGCAAGGTTGATGTAGAACCCATCCGTGATCAATTCCCCCTCCGGCGGAGTACCGGAGAAGGCCTCCAGATGGGATCTCCCTGGAACAGAAACTTGCGGCGGCGGAAAAAGTATTTCGTGGACTCCCCTAAGGGTTTCTGATTTTCCCTGAATTTATAGTGGTGGAATTAGGTCAAACGGAGCAAAGGGGGGCCCACAAGGCACCAGGGCACGCCTGCCCCCCCAGGCGCACCATGGTGGCTCGTGGCCACCTCCTGGGTCTTCTGGCCCTCTCCCGAACTTCTAGTGTTTATCTTGTCCAGAAAAAAATCTCCAAAAAGTTTCGTCGCATTTGGACTTCGTTTGGTATTGATTTTCTATAAAACAAAAACAGGGCAGAAAACAGCAACAGGCACTGGGCTCTAAGTTAATAGGTTAGTCTCCAAAAATGATATATAATTGTTGTAAATGATCATAAAAACATCCAAGATTGATAATATAACAGCATGGAACAATAAAAAATTATAGATATGTTGGAGATGTATCAGCATCCCCAAGCTTAATTCCTGCTCGTCCTCAAGTAGGTAAATGATAAAAACAGAATTTTTGATGTGGAATGCTGCCTAACATATTCATCACATATTCTTTTCTTTTGTAGCATGGACATTGGACTTGAATGATTCAAAGCAATAGTCCATAGTTTGACATGAAAATATAAATACTCAAGCATGCTAACCAGCAACCATGTCTTTCAAAATATCAACACTATAGAAAGTTATCCCTAGCCCATTATGCTCAATCATTGATTCATTCATGAAACACACTCAAATATTAGCTACACACAATGCACAAGTATGACAATAGTGCTCTCTAGTTGGTGCTTTATAAGAGAAGATGCAGACTCAAGTAAAAATAAAAATTGCATAAAAGTAAATATTAAGGCCCTTCTCAGAGGGAAGCAGAGATTTGCTAATGTGCCAGAGCTCAAAGCTGAAATTAAAGAGATAAAATACTTTGAGAGGCATGCTTTTCCTGTCAACGAAAACGACCGAAAATTCCCAATATTTTCCATGCTAGACACATCATAGGTGGTTCCCAAACAGAAAGTAAAGTTTATTTCCTTTCCACCATTCTTTCACAATCCATGGCTAGCCGTATCCACGGGTGCCCTCCATACCAACACTTTCCAAGGAATTTTGTTGTTATTAATTTTGATTTCATTGTGGGACTGGGCATCCCTATTACCAACCGTTCTCTCGTGCAATGACAAGTGAATAAACACCCATCGTGAGAATAACACACCTAGCATGGAAAATAATGGCCACCCCCTGCCGCTTCATGAGCGGTACGGGCACACAAAACGGAAAATTAATTTTGAAAATTAGAGTTGGCACACGCAAATTTACTTGGAACGGCATTGAAATACCGCATATAGGTAGATATAGTGGACTCATTTGGCACAACTTGGGTTTAAGGATTTTGGATGCACAAGCAGTATTTCCGCTTAGTACAAATGAAGGCTAGAAAATAGATTGAGAAGCAACCAACCAAAAAACGAAAACGGTCATGCATTGAACATAACTAACACCGAATAATGCACCATAAGTAGGATATAATTTCATTGCATAACTATTGACTTAACGTGCATGCATAGGGAATCACAAACCTTAACACTAATATTCTTACTAAATCACAATTACTCACTAACATTACTCACATATTATCATTTCCATATCGCAAAACTATTGCAAGGAATCATACTCATCATATCCAATGATCTATATGAAAGTTTTCATTTATATCCCTCTTGAATATTCATCACTTTGGGACCAAATTCATATCTTGTGCAAATTACCATTACTATTATCAACTCTCAAAAAGATTTAAGTGAAGCATGAGAGTGCAAATATTTCTTCAAAATTTCAATCTTATCAATTCTCAAAATAATATAAGTGAAGCATGAGAATTCATTTCTTCAAAATTTTAATCAACTCTCAAAATAATATAAGTGAAGCAAGAGAGTTTATTTCTTCAAAATATAGCCACCACCATGCTCAAAAATATTTAAGTGAAGCACTAGAGCAACAGCCTATCTCAAAAAATTTAAGTGAAGCACATAGAGTATTCTAACAAATGATGATAAACGTGTGGCTCTCTCAAGATAGGTGTGTTCAGCAAAGATGATTGTGACAAACTAAAAAGAAAATAAAACAAAGACTCATATAATACAAGACACTCCAAGTAAAACACATATCATGTGACGAATAAAAATATAGCTCCAAGTAAAATTACCGATGGTTGGTAGAAGAAAGAGGGGATGCCTTCCGGGGCATCCCCAAGCTTAGAAGCTTGAGTCTTCCTAGAATATTACCTTGGGGTGCCTCGGGCATCCCCAAGCTTAGGCTTTTGCTACTCCTTATTCCTTCATCCATCGTGATCTCACCCAAAACTTGAAAACTTCAATCACACAAAACTCAACAAAACCTTCGTGAGATCCGTTAGCATAACAAAATAAATCACTACTTTAATTGCTGTTGCAAACTGATTCATATTTTATTTTTGCATTATACCTACTGTACTCTAACTTCACCATGGCTTATACCCCCCGATACAATCCATAGATTCATCAAACCAAGCAAGTAGTGCATCAAAAACAGAATCTGTCAAAAACAAAACAGTCTGTAGCAATCTATTTAAAAGCCATACTTATGTAACTCCAAAAATTCTGAAAAATTAGGACAACGTGGGCAATTCATATACCAATACTGTGTAAAAAAATTCAGATTTTTCTGACGTTCCAGTACAGAAACAAAATTCGGGCACTGGACGCAAAACTTTCTGTTTTCCAAACAGCATCAATTATACTATCTTCCAAATCATCCCAAACGCTTTACTTGGCACAAACACTAATTAAAAACACAAAAACACATTCATACCAGTAGCATGAAAGTGAAAACAGACAATAACAGAAAAAAAATTATTCATTGGGTTCCCTCCCAACAAGCGCTATTGTTTTATGCCCCTAGCTAGGCATAATGCATAGTTTCAAGTATTGTCATCTTTAGTTTTAGTCCTCGCAACCCCTTTTTCACTTTCTTTGCCATTATCAATAATATGCACTAGATGATCAAGCTTAGTGCGAAGGATTTTCATTTCTCTCAAAACACCAAGAGAGACTTTTTGATCTAAAGCATCAACCCTCCTATCTTGTGACACCACATTGCCATTTATTTTTGAGGCAAGATTGAATATTTCTCGAAAGTTAGAATCCACACTAGCCTTAATTTCTTTTATTTGCTTAGTTTGACGAAAGCATTCTAGAGTGATAGGTTTGATAGTTTCAACTTTTGGTTGTCCAAATATACTTTTCATCTTTTCGTAGGTTGCAAAGGCATCACCCCCAAGAAAATCATTTTAAAATATAGAATCCAAGACACGCCTATGAGCAAGGGGAAGACCAACATAAAAACCTTTAAGGAATAATTTAAGGTGAAACTGATGCCTAGCATTTACTTGTATTTTTAACAATCTATCCCATGCTTCTTTTAAAGATTCATCACCAAAATATTTAAAGTTTAAAATTCCTGGATTGTCTCCTAAGTACGGAGGGAACGACATAACGGGAATAGAACTAGCCAAAACGGTAAGGCAAGCAAGCAAACAAGCAAACAAGAAAAAGGCAAATGAAAAATATTTTTGTATTTTTGTAAAAACGTTTTAGAAGTGCGGGAGATGAAAACGAGAGGCAAATGGCAAATAAAATAAATGCAAGGAGATGAGAGTATATGCGAAGGTACTTGATAGATGTTGATGATGTCTCCCCGGCAACGGCGCCAGAAATTCTTCCTGCTACGTGTAGCTTGCGTTGGTATTTCCCCGAAGAGGAAGGGATGATGCAGCACAGTAGAGATAAGTATTTCCCTCAGTTATGAAACCAAGGTTATCGAACTAGTAGGAGAATCACACAACACCTCGTTAGCAGAACCTGCACACAATCAACAAATCCTTGCACCCAACGCAAACGAGAGGTTGTCAATCTCTCGGCGGTCAATTGCAAGATTAAATTGTATGTGATAGATAGATAGATTGAAACAAAAATACAAAATAAAATAAATAAAAGAAACTGGCAGCAATATTTTTAGGTATTTAGTAATATGATTTAGATAGACCCGGGGGCCATAGATTTCACTAGAGGCTTCTCTCAAGAAAATAGCATACGGTGGGTAGACAAATTACTGTTGGGCAATTGATAGAAAAGCAAATAATCATGATGATATCCAAGGCAATGATCATGTATATAGGTATCACGTCCAATACAAGTAGACCGACTCTTGCCTGCATCTACTACTATTACTCCACACATCGACCGCTATCCAGCATGCATCTAGTGTATTAAGTCCATAAAGAACGGAGTAACGCCTTAAGAACGATGACATGATGTAGACAAGATAAACTCACGTATGAATAAACCCCATCTTTTTACCCTTAATAGCAACGATACATGCGTGTCATGTCCCTTTCTGTCACTGGAATTGAGCACCGCAAGATCGAACCCATTACAAAGCACCTCTTCCCATGGCAAGATAAATCAACTCAGTTGGCCAAACCAAATCAATAGATCGTAGAAGAAATACGAGGCTATAATAATCATGCATAAAAGAGTGATTACATCGGTTAGAAATCCAAGAACATCGAGGAGAACATTGTATTGAAGATCAAAAAGAGAGAAGAAGCAATCTAGCTACTTCCTATGGACCCGAAGGTCTGTGGTAAACTACTCACGCATCATCGGAAGGGCGGCAAGGTTGATGTAGAACCCCTCCGTGATTGATCCCCCCTCCGGCGGAGTACCGGAGAAGCCCTCCAGATGGGATCTCTCTGGAACAGAAACTTGCGGCGGCGGAAAAAGTATTTCGTGGACTGCCTTGAGGGTTTCTGGTTTTTCCTGAATTTATAGTGGTGGAATTAGGTCAAACGGAGCAAAGGGGGCCCACGAGGCACCAGGGCGCGCCTGCCCCCCCCCCCCTGGCGCGCCCTGGTGGCTCGTGGCCACCTCCTAGGTCTTCTGGCCCTCTCTCGGAACTTCTAGTGTTTATCTTGTCCAGAAAAAAATCTCCAAAAAGTTTCGTGGTATTTGGACTTCGTTTGGTATTGATTTTCTGTAAAACAAAAACGGGGCAAAAAATAGCAACTGGCACTAGGCACTAAGTTAATAGGTTAGTCTCCGAAAATGATATATAATTGCTGTAAATGATCATAAAAACATCGAAGATTGATAATATAACAGCATGGAACAATCAAAAATTATAGATACGTTGAAGATGTATCAGGCCCCACAGGGACCCCCTCACTTACTCCTTCAGCCCACTTCGTCTCTTACCTCTAGCAAAAATTCCTGGTAGCTCTCTTTCTCGTGTTCTTGCTCCCAAACCTGAGATTTTCAATCTCTTTGCTCGGAGCTCCATTTCCGAAACTGTTTTGGGGGATTGCTACTTGGTATGTGACTACTCCATTGCTCTAATTAGTTTTTGCTCTACTGGATTATATTTTGCATAATTAGCTACTATTGGTGCTACTGAAAATAAGCTTGCATGTTGAATTCTTTGAGTCCTAAGTAGTTTGAATGCTTGATATGGCCTCTATGCACTTGTATGAGTAGTTGCTATCAATTTTGTGAAGTTCTGTTGACATTATTTTGTGGCCAAAAATTTCAGAAAAATTGTTCGTAGAGAAAAATGAATTTCTTCCGGAGGAGTTCCTCGAAGCGGAACGCCAAGGGAGTCCTTGGGGACTCCTCGGACAGCGATCTCAACATTCCACGCAGGACAGAGGTCCGGCCATGCGAATGGCCGCACAATACCTTCATGAACGAAGCCGGATTCTATCAAGAGTTCGCGCAATTTGTTGCTAATGCCGGATTGACCGACTTCCTCACAGATGAGTGTGACCAGCACCATATCCTTACGAATTCCTTTGTGCAAAACTTTCATTTCCTGAATAGGCTCGAACCCCCTGCGGTTACCTTTGATTTATATGCTGAACATCATCAAATACCGCTTGCTGAATTTTGTGAGATATGTTTGATCCCCTTTGATGGGGAAATAAGAGAGCCTCGACCGGAGGAATTTGAGGGCTTTCTTCACAATTTAACTGCGGGAGAGGAAAGGGGCGTGTCGAAAGCCCGAGCCACTAGCTTGCAATTTCCCGTTGTTCATTACTTTGCTTTATTCATAGGGAAATGCTTGACTGCTAGAGAGCAAGGTGGTGTGCTATGTGCACCTGACTTTGCCATTTTACGCCGCGCACTGCATAATGACAACACTTATAATCTGGGAGCTATCATTGCACACCGCCTGCACACTAATAGGACTAAGGGTAAAATTCATGGTGGTATCTATGCTACTCGCTTAGCAAGACGTTTTAATGTTAACATACGCCCACATGATTACTTGTTGCCCAGAGTTTACTTAGATCACCAGTCTATGCGGGATCACCACTTTCTTGATGCTCCTGAGCCTCCTCACCACATTCATTATAACTTGGTTTTTAGTGAGGATACTCGTGATATTATTCCGTTGCCTGCACCTGCTTTGTTTGATTCTCATGCCAGGAACGGATATACTGTTATGCCACCGGACATTGTTGCTTACCGGAACGCATTGGCAGCGGTAGAGGATGAGGCCCAAGATTGGGACGCTCGGGTGCCGCCGCCTCAGCAATTTCATATGGGACCGGATGGCTACTACGGATGGTGATTACCAAGCTAGGCAAAAAAACCTATGCTTGGGGGAGTACGTATCTCTCACCGACATTATATTCATGTTCACACATTCATTTCAGTTGTCGGTGTTCATCCTCTTTCATTGTATATCCATGTTAGTTTTTTTTTTGCTTTCTTCTTGTGTGTTTGAAAAACTTTGAGAAAATCCAAAAATATTTCTCGCTTCTTTTTGGTTTTTCTTTCTAGTTTAATTAGTTGTAGTATTAAAAGAAAACCCAAAAAGATTTCCCGTTTCTTCTTTTGCTTGTTGGGAGCTTTCCCGTGTAAATAGTTTTTCTCGTCTTTATTTTGTCTTCTTTAATTTGCTTTCTTCAGAAAAACTAAAAACTCCAAAAATATTTCCGTGTGTTTCTCTGATTTTTTTTTCCTTTTGTTGAGTCATTGTAAGGAGTAGACCACGATGAAAATGTTGAGTGGCTCTCATATGCATTGTTGTTAATCTAACAAAGAGCCCATATTACCTTGTCTTCTCCTTTAAATAAAATGCTTGCAGATTCCAGCTTAGTCCATGGCACACTTGCACTATTTTTATTTTCATATCATTCGGTCGTGCAAGTGAAAGGCAATAATGACAATGATTTGATGAAGTGACTGTGGCAAGGAAAAGCGGGTATGAACTCAACTTGTTCTTTGTTTTTGTAAATATGTTTAACTCAGTATCCATGATTCAGCATATTATGATTAAACTTGTTTATGATGACAATTAGAGATTATAGTTGCTCATGCCATGCTTAAGTAGCTAGGAGTGGATAATGATTTATCTCGAGTGTCAACATGCATTAAAATGATTGTGATGTAGTATGATGATATGGTATCCTCCTCTGAATGTTTCGACTGGCTTGACTTGGCACATGTTCACGCATGTAGTTGATTCAAAACCAACATAGCCTCCATGATATTTATGTTCATGGTGCTTATATCCTACTCATGCTAGTATTCAATGTTGGTTATTCATAATGCATGATTATGACCGTTTTCGCTCTCTAGTTGGTCGCTTCTCAACCTATTTGCAAGCCTTCGCCTGTACTAAGCGGGAATACTGCTTGTGCATCCATAATCCTTAAACCAAAGTTGTTCCAGATGAGTCCACTATATCTGCCCAAATGCGGTATTACTCTGCCCATATGCAGTATTACTCTGCCGTCCTAAGTAAATTTGCATGTGCCACCTCTAAATATTCAAATGAACATATGTTTTGTGTGCCCGTACTGCTCATGGAGCGACGGGGGCGGTCAATATCTTCCATGCTAAGTGGGTTATTCTCATGATGAGTGTTTATTCACTTGTCCTGGCACGAGAGGGGCTGGTAATCGGGATGCCCAGTCCCATGATAAAAATTGCAAAATAATAAAACAAACTCCCCCAGAAAGTTGTGGTATGGAGGGAACCCGAGGATTCGGCTAGCCATGGCTTGTGTTTGTTGGTGGAGGGGGAGTAAACTTTACTTTACCGCTTGGGAACCACCGCTAATTTGTTTAGCATGGAAGATATTGAAAACTCTCAGTCGTTACATTGACAGGAAAGGCATACCTCCCAAAATTACATTTATCTCTGATTTAAACTTTGAGCTCTGGCACCTCTGCAAATCCCTGCTTCCCTCTATGAAGGGCCCATCTATTTACTTTTATGTTATTTTACTTTTATTGTTGAGTCACCACCTTCTCAAATAAGCACCAGTCCTGAGAGCACTATTGTCATTCTCATGCATTGTGTACAGTTAATGTTGTGTGCATCATGACTGGATCTCTTCTACCATGAATTACAATGTTTAGTCGCTGCTTGAACTTTGGAGGTGCTCTGCATTTATGTTTTGCGGTTCCAGAAAGGGCTAGCGAGATACCATGATGTCATATTATATCATGATTGTTTTGACGAAGTGTTGACATTTGAGATATCTTATTATTGCTCGCTAGTTGATTATGCCATTGATATGAGTGAATATAATTTCTAAGAGTTATCATTTGCATGGTTAGTTATAATCTTTACTGAAACACTGGTGTCGGTGTAAAAACCGGCAGACCTCGGGGTAGGGGGTCCCGAGCTGCGGATCTCGGGTCGATGGTAACAGAGACAAAGGGAGACGATGTTTTACCCAGGTTCGGGCCCTCTTGATGGAGGTAAAACCCTACGTCCTGCTTCTGTTTATATTAATGGGGATGTATCAAGTACAGAGTTGATCTACCTCGAGATCGTAATATGTGTATAACTTCTAAAGCTAGGTGTTCGATGTTGCGTTGATCTCCCCCCTACGGGCTAAACCCTATGGCTTATATACACGCCAGAGAGGGTATCTAGGGTTACAATGTCGGTATCTAGGAGTAAGGCGGCGGGACGAGTCTTGAAGTGTACTGCAAGTCTTCGGTAGAGGCAGCCTTGATCACGTCTCCCACATACAGCCTCCGGAGTCCATCTTGGTCACGTACAGGGGCACATCGGCCCAACCGAGGAGCCGAGTCAGCCCGGTTAGCATCCCCTAATCCAGGACACCGTCAGTAGCCCCCGAACTAGTCTTCTACGCTGAGGACAATGGTCGACATATATTACTTCGGATCCGGAGTCTTTGGCTTGACAGACGAGTTCCCCTTTACATTTCGGATTCTCTTTAACAGAACATCGACATCCGAGGTCCAACCGAACTAGTACCTTGCCCGAGGGGTGTAGATATCTTAGTCTCGAAGACTGGTCATACAGGTATGAACAATCCAATGTCTGACAACTTTAACGGAGAGGCTCGCCCCATGATGGGTTGAGCAGTTACTGCCCCATCCTCAAATCGCGGTTCGAGGCAGCTTGTTTACTGGCACGTCCCTTCGAAACAGAGATCGTGCCCACTTTCTTAGGGATATCATCAAGATTTTGTTTCCCCCCATATGTATCAACGGCATTGTTGATAGTAATCACGAATTTATCGGCGCGGCAAAGGGGGCTCTTGGCCTTTCATAGGCTTTATAAAAAGCAAAGGGGAGAACAGCGCGATAGCCTACGCTCCCATTCCTCCCTCGCAGCTGCTTCGTTTAGCTCTAGCGCCCAGATCCAGCATACACGCCTTCCTCTTTCGCGAGCTTGACTCCCTCACCAGCCATGGCCGATACCCTTAAGGGGCACTGGGGCGGCTCCACTGTGATGGCGGTGACCATCGCTGAGCTACGGGACGCGGGGTACCTAGCCCCTACCATCGCCCCCCGCGCTCCAGCGGCGACGAGCTGGTACCCGCTCCCAACGCCGGGGAGCGGGTGGTCTTCGTCCCCCACCTCATCCGAGGCCTGGGGTTCCCGCTGCACCCTTTCGTGCGCGGGATCATGTTTTACTATGGGTTAGATTTCTATCACCTAGCCCCCAACTCCATTCTCCAGCTTGCTGCTTCCATAACAGTCTGCGAGGCTTTCCTCCGCTGCGAGCCACACTTCAGCCTATGGCTGAAGCTCTTCGGGATCAAACCGAAGTCAAGTGGCTCTGAACTCGCGGAGTGCGGAGGGGCCATGATCAGCAAGAACCAGGGGGGCACCTGGTTCAAAGGCACCTTCATCGAAACGGTGAAGGAATGGCAAAAGGAGTGGTTCTACATCACCGAGCCCCTTGCCGATGGTCAAACCGAGGTCCCGGCCTTCTCAGCCGGGCCTCCCAAGAAACTCAAATCTTGGAAGGAAAAGGGCGTCGCCTGGGGGAAGGCCGAAGAGGTAGAGACCCTGCTCGAGAGGATCGTGTGGTGGACCACCACAGGGAAGGCGGAGCTGGCCGATGTCATCAACGTCATGCTCAACCGCCGCATCCTTCCTCTCCAACTTCGGGCCACCCCGATGTGGGCACAGAAGCCCGAGGACATGGACACCATCAACACCTTCTTCCACTCCACCTTGGCCACTATGTGGACAAAGCTCATGAAGCTGGCCAAGGACAAGATTCCCGTGGAGGGAGAGGACCGCGGCCTCGAGCACGGCTACGAGGCCCCCCCGGTGAGTGGTTTCGTCCTTCAATCTTTAATTCTTTCCTCATTGCTCCGAGGAGTAAAGTTTCTATCTGAGCCGTCGTGTTTCGACATTTTACAGAATTGGTCGGCTTGGGTAAAAGGGGTACGATGCCCCGCCCCACTGCCGGAAAAAACCCCCAACTCCCCTGCTCTCGGCACTTCTGACCGAGGAGCCCCACGTAGTGGCCTCCAAAGGGATGAAGTCCCAGACGGGGAAGTCTAGTGCTCGGACCCGGGGGACCTCGGTCACCCGGTCAGAAGAGACACACACCTCCGCCGCTCAAGACGGTGGCGCCGAGGAGGACGAGGAGGAGATTCCCCCCCCCCCCCCCCGAAGGGGAAGAGGTCGGTGTCAGAAGACGCCGACATGGCCATGCCGCCCAAGGGCAAAAAGAGGCCGAGGCGAGCCTCCTCCGAGGCCGCCAAGAAGTCGTCGGAGAGAGCCGAGCTCTCCGGTGACTCAGAGGAAGACCCCCTCGCACCGGGGAGGAAGAAGCTAGCACCTCGAGTGTAAGCCCTTATCCTTGTCTTCCTTGTTTGAGTCATTGTTTCATCAAGGGAAATTTTATAGAAGTAACTTTTTATACACAGTCCGCCGAAGGTGATCCCCAGCGGCTCCTCGAGTGGGTTGCCGTCCACCACCGGGACTCCAGAGCCCGCTGCTTCTCCCCCGATGCGAGTCGGTCTGGGGGAGGCAACATCCACCCTGGCCCCCGAGGTCAACACGGCGGGGGCCGACAAGGCGGTGGTCATGGGCGAGGTTGAAACCTCGACCCAACAAGACCCGGGGACGACGCGCCCCGAGGTCATCAAAGAAGGGCTGGGCCAGACATCGGCCCAGCCGGAGTTTACCTCAGCGCCGCCTCCACAAACGGAGGCTCCTCGGGTGGATCTATCCGAGGTCATCCCTCCATCCCTGCCTGCTGTCCGAGGATGGACCGGCGCGGGGTGGGCCGAGGAGGTAGAGGAGGCCCTAAAGGGCTGCTCCCTCAAGGAGGAGCACCATGCCTTGATAGGCACGATGCTAGAAGGCTACCGGTCTGCAGAGGCCGGCCTGCACGAGGTCTTCAAGAACCTCATAGCAGGTTTCGAGGTATGCCTTCTGCGCATTCGGTTTGCTTTGTTCTTATGAATTCTGTCCGAGGACATAAAAGTGTAGCCTGCTAAATGGCGTAATGATTTAGTAGCCCCCGAGCCCGAAGTCGGTTTCGAGAAACCGTCATCGGGGTCGCTTGAGAAAATAGGAGCCTGTGCAGTAGCCCCCAGGGCGCTACTCGAAGCAGTTGTCCTAGGGCATGTTAATGGTCTAGACCGTTTACTTTCTAACAAGGATCTGTACCATTCCAGGTTTCGACCTTGGTTCCGGACTCCATTTCCGAAGAGATGGCGGAGGTAAACCGGAGACTCGAGCAATCTCAAGGTAAGCAAGGTTAAACTTGCATTGTATGTAGTATGTTTAAAGGAGACAACTAAGACATAAATATGTTAATAGCGGAGCTGGAGACGCTCAAGGCCGAGCTTGAAAGGGCTCGGAAGGAAGTGCGACAGCAGAAGGCTGCTGTTGCCGCAGCCGAGAAGGCGGCCGGAGAGAAGCACCAGGCTAGGGTGCTAGAGGTCAAGGAGACCCTGAAGGGCGTGTTCAAAGCACGCGACAGACTTCAGGAGGAGGGGCAGCGGACGAAGGAGGAGCTCGAGAAGCTGCTGCGTGCCCACTCCGAGCTCAAGACCTCGGCCCGAGCGGATCGCGAGGTGCTCCAG
The DNA here is from genome assembly GCA_039707655.1 of Elymus sibiricus. Classification (NCBI taxonomy): domain Eukaryota; kingdom Viridiplantae; phylum Streptophyta; class Magnoliopsida; order Poales; family Poaceae; genus Elymus; species Elymus sibiricus. The sequence goes on from CM077666.1 coordinate 472,908,469, forward strand.
CAATTGGAACAAATCGCCTCGGGTAAGAAATTTCTGCTGCAGTGTACATTTGGCGGCAAAGGGTGTGTCGAGCTCACCCAACTATGGCGTTCCACAGAGGTCTTCGAGGATCTCCCGCAGAGCGCGGTGGATGCGGTGGCCTACTTCGGCCAACTAGCGGGCCATGAGGCGGAAAAAAGCCTTCTGGGGTCAATTCCCGGGGTCGCCGTCTGCGCAGCTGCTGAAGCATCGAGTGAAGCAGCTGGTCGAGCTGTTCCACATGACAAGGCCAGCGCTCCAGGACCTCTGCATCGCTCCGTGGCCGGCCGAAGCCATGCCGAGGAGCCTTTTCGTCCTGACGGCTCGTCTTCGAGATGTTGTGGTGGATCTCACCGGAGAGAGCTTCTGACCTCAAATTGATGCATGGGTTAGAACGGGCAGTGGAAAAGAAGGCTACTGGCAAAGTTTGGGCGGTGGGGACGCACTCACCAGGGTGAATCGAGCCGGAGCCCGAAGTGGATCGGGGCGGCCGGAGTCAGAGAAGAAGACTCTCCCGAGGCCCTCTGGTGAGTGTGGCGAGGCTCTGAGGAGTGGAGGAGAGGTTATGGAGTGGTTGGAGAGCTCGGGGCCTCTATTTATAGCCAGATCGAGGAGGGTGCCCGAGAACGGGATAACGACGGCGAGAAATTTTGGCGAGGCAAGGGATGGACAGAGGGATTAGGCGACTGGGCATCATCGGATTGGTCTGCTGGTTCCATTCGAAGGAATAACCAGGTCCAATTTGGCTTACACCCGAGACCTCGACGGAACGGGGCGTACGGGCTCATCGGCGGCAGAGAGCGCGCTCTGCGCCTCTCAGGCCACGGCCTCGTCCCTGCAGTGTTCTCTGGCGAGGAGCTGGACACGCGTAGGCCGCTGGTGGTTTGGGCGGTGCGGAGCACGGCGTTCTGCGACGCTGGCTTCTGACAGCCGCCACGGGCGGTTCTGCCGCCGCGGAAGCCGCCGGAGTTGGCGCGACGGGACGCCACCGACGCCCGCAACCGGCCATGGAACCGTGCGGCAACAGGGAGGGAGGCGCCAAGGCAGCTACTGGCGAGATCATCGCTGCCGCCTGACGAGCGCGACACTGCCTCCTCTGAACTTTTCTGAATCGAATGAACAGTGCACTGAATCTGTTCGACGCAATGATTTTGGCACGTGGAAAATTTTTCTGGAGCTGAAACTTGGTGAGGAGGTCTCTTGATGCATCTAGAGGCTCCCTGATTTTTGTCAGAATTTTTGGAAGAAAGAAAAGATGAATTCCATCCAAATTTGCAAATCTGGTCCAAACTTGCAGCAACCAGATTTTGAAATTTTTGAACTGCGGACCAGGAGATTTTTGGTGATCTAGGTTGAGGGTACTAAAGAGAAGCTGGGGAAATTTTCTTGTGGTCAAAGCTCAAATAAATCTGGTACTTCCTTTGTAAATCAAAAGAGTCCAGGAAAATGACAGAAAATGATTTGAGAAAGAATTAAATAGAATAAAAATCAAAAAGAGGTTGAAACCTGCTGGAATTGGTTGCTTGACTTGATTCAAAGTAGGGAGGGGAGTTTTTGGAGGAAAATTTTCAATATGGGTTATGGCAAGAGAGTGGAATAGGAATTCTTTTGAATAGAAAAGGATAAATCCCATAATTAAAGAAATTCTTTTTAATAAAAGAAAAAGCAGAATAACCCAAGAGTAATTGTGTTGACACAACCACAAGATGAAGAATCCTCAAAACCAGAACCAAATTTGAGAAAAGTCTCAACAAGAATTGTCATCAAAAGTTATTTAGAAGGAGATTCTTTTGGAAAAAGAAAATTTCAAATAACCTCCTCCAAAACCAATAAAGATTTTTTTTTTGCAAAAACCAAATAAAAATTTTGGGGTGTTACAACACCTACCCCCTTAGGAAAAATCTCGTCCCCGAGATTTCAGCTGATCCTCAAATAGGTGTGGATGCTTTGTCCGAAGAAAGTCATCTCTTTCCCATGTTGCTTCATCCTTAGTGTGATTGCTCCATTGAACCTTGAAAAATTTGATGGTATTCTGACGGGTCCTTCTTTCAGACTCTTCCAATATTTTTATTGGATGTTCTCGGTATGTAAGGTCTGGTTGAACGTCAATACTCTCATGAGATACACGCTTCTCTGGGTTGCTCACACACTTCCTCAATTCTGAGATGTGAAATACGTCATGGACGTCTGACAGTTCTTCGGGTAGGTCTAGCTGGTAGGCTACTGTGCCTCTTCGTGCAATTATACAGAAGGGTCCAATAAATCGTGGTGCCAGCTTTCCTTTAACTTTGAATCTTTGCAGGCCCCTAATCGGGGATACTCGTAGGTATACGTAATCACCGGGTTTGAAACTGATTTCACGATGTTTTTGATCATAATAACTATTTTGTCGACTTTGGGCTGTCTTGAGTCGATCCCTGATTTGTTTAACTTTTTCCTCGGCCTCCTTGAGCATGTCTGGACCGAAGATACGGCTGTCTCCTGTTTCTGACCAATTTAATGGGGTACGGCATCTTCGCCCGTACATGGCTTCAAAAGGTGCCATTTGTAGACTGGCTTGGTAACTGTTGTTGTACGCGAATTCGGCGTATGGCAAGCTTTCTTCCCAACTGGTTCCTTAGGTGAGAACACATGCTCTTAGCATGTCTTCTAGAATTTGGTTCACACGTTCAGTCTGTCCTCCAGTCTGGGGGTGGTATGCTGTACTGAATACTAGTTGTGTTCCCAGAGCTTGTTGTAAATGATCCCAAAATCTGGAGACGAATTGAGTGCCTCTGTCGGATATTATAGTCTTTGGAACTCCATGCAAACAGACAAGACGATTGAGATAAAGTCTGGCAAGCTTCTGTGTGGTGTGGGTTGTCTTTACTGGAATAAAATGTGCCACTTTGGTTAACCTGTCGGTGATGACCCATATGGCATCATTTACATGTCGTGACCGAGGTAGCCCGACAATAAAATCCATTCCAATTTCGTCCCACTTCCATTCAGGTATCCTATTAGGCTGTAATAATCCTGCTGGTTTTTGGTGCTCGGCTTTAATGCGCTGACATGAATCACAACATGCAATGAATGAGGCTATATCCCTTTTCATACCGTGCCACCAAATTTTTTCCTGAATGTCCTTGTACATTTTAGTTCCTCCTGGGTGGATTGAATATGGAGCGGTGTGGGCTTCAGCTAAAATTTGTTGTTTGAGGTCCTCTATATTTGGTACGCATAGCCTGTTTCCGTACCATAATATTCCTTTGTCGTCTATGACAAATTCTGAGGCCTTGCCCATACTCACTTTTCTTTTTATGCCTTCAATGCTGGGGTGTCGGTGTTGAGCTTCTTTAATCTGTTCTATCAAGATGGGCTGAATTTCCAAATTTGCCACAGTGCCTTCTGTGACTAAAACCATGTTGAGTTTTGCAAATTCCCGCTGAAACTCAGGTCTCAAATTTTGTACACTGCTGCTGCTTGAGCTTGGGTTCCTACTGAGAGCATCTGCCACGACATTTGCCTTGCCTGGGTGGTAGTGAATACCAACATCATAATCCTTTACTAATTCCAACCAGCGTCGTTGCCGTAAATTGAGTTCCGGCTGTGTGAAAATATATTTGAGACTTTTATGGTCCGTATATATTTCACAACGATTTCCAAGCAGAAAATGCCACCACTCCTTGAGTGCATGTATAACTGCTGCCAATTCCAAGTCATGGGTAGGATAATTTTCTTCATGTCGTCGAAGCTATCTTGAAGCATAAGCGACCACTTTACCATCTTGCATTAGTACACATCCAAGACCTTTCCAGGACGCGTCGCAATATACTTCAAAATTTTTGTGTATGTCTGGTATGACCAATACTGGTGCTGTTATTAGTTTCTTCTTTAACTCTTGAAAACTTTTCTCGCAGGCATCAGTCCATTCAAATTTCTTATCCTTCTTGAGTAGTTGGGTCATAGGTTTTGCTATGGTGGAAATTCCCTCAATAAATCTTCGGTAATATCCAGCCATTCCTAGAAAACTTCGAACATCTGTTACGTTGGCTGGTTGTTTCCACTCAAGTACAGCTTTGACATTTTCTGGGTCCACGGCAACACCTTCTTGGGTTAGTACGTGGCCTAGAAAACCAACTTGTTTTAACCAGAATTCACATTTGCTGAATTTGGCGTACAATTGATGTTTTCTTAATTCTCCCAGTACGATTCTGAAATGTTCAGCGTGTTCTTCTGGTGTCTTGGAATATACCAAAATATCATCAATGAACACCACAACAAATTTGTCCATATATTTCATAAACACCTTATTCTTGAGATGCACAAAATATGCAGGAGCATTTGTCAGTCCGAACGGCATCACTGTAAATTCATATAACCCGTATCGGGAGGTGAATGTTGTCTTCGGAATATCTTCTGTCCGTATCTTTAATTGATGGTATCCTGACCTCAAATCAATTTTTGAGAAAACCTTGGCTTGTGCGAGCTGGTCAAATAAAACATTTATTCATGGCAGTGGATATTTGTTTTTGATGGTGACCATATTCAGTGCTCGATAGTCCACACATAATCTCAGAGTTCCATCCCTTTTCTTGGCAAATAATACTGGTGATCCCCATGGTGAGGAGCTGGGCCTGATATAACCTTTGTCCAGTAATTCTTTTATTTGCTTCTTCAATTCTACCAACTCGGATGGTGCCATTCTGTATGGTTTCTTATAGATAGGTTCGGTGCCAGGTGCTAGTTCAATGATGAACTCTATTTCACGGTCGGGTGGCATACCTGGTAGCTCTTCTGGAAATACATCTGGAAATTCACAGACCACCGGAACTTTGCTTAGTCCAGAAATATCTACCTTGTTCAGTCTTGGTTGAAGTGAAATTGGCCTTTCTTGAGCTGCAATTCTTATGGTCTTCCCGTGATGATGAGTGAGAGTCACTGTCCGATTGAAGCAGTCAATAAAACCCTTATTTGTTGTTAACCAATCCATTCCAAGAATAACATCCAGTCCCTTGTTTTCTAGAACAATGAGGTTTGCCCAAAATTTCAATCCTTTAATTTCAATAACCACACCTTGGCAGTAACTTTGAGTGATTTGCTTAATCCCGGGGGACTTGATAGTCATAGAATTTTCCAAGGGGAGAATCGGAAAATCATGTTGCAAAGCAAATTTCTTGGAAATGAACGAGTGAGAAGCTCCAGAATCAAACAAAACCGTGGCAGGTATTGTGTTGACAGGAAACGTACCGAGTACGATATCTGGGGCATTCTGTGCTCCCTCCTTGGTCACATGGTTCACGTGACCCTTCCTGTGGTTGTTATTGGGGTTGAAATTGTTGCGCTTGGGAGCTGAATTATTTCCATTGTTGTTCGGCTTGGGAGCCGAGTTTCTTGGCTTTGGACACTGCCTGGCATAATGTCCTTCTTCTCCACATGCGAAACAGGTAACGCCTGGGCGATATGTAAAATCCTTGTCCCTTGCATGGAATTTTTTATTTGGGCGCGAAACATTGGTTGAGGATTTGTTCGCCCCATTTTTCTGGAAATCATTCTTGTTCTTGATGTTGCGAGCATGAGCAGTCTTGTCCCTTTTGCGCTTGCGAAAATCATCCAAGCTGCGACGCTCATTTTCCAGTGTAATGGCCTTGTCCACAAGGGTCTTGAAATCTGGGAAGGTGTGAACGACCAGTTGGCATTTTAGTGCTGGTGCCAGACCGTCCAGAAACTTTTCCATCTTTTTTATTTTCAGTCATATGTTCTTCATTGGCATAGCGAGATAATTGAGTAAACTGACTGTTGTACTCAGTCACTGTCATGGTTCTCTGCTTGAGGTCATCAAACTCCCTTTTCTTGATCTTCATAACACTTTTGGGAATGTGCGCCCCACGAAAATTTTCCTTAAATTCCTCCCAGGTGATGTTGTTTTCATTGGGGTGCATGTGTAGGAAATTTTCCCACCATGATGCAGCTGCTCCTGTAAGGTAGTGAGGTGCATAGAGTACCTTCTCACGGTCCGAACATTGAGCAATAATTAATTTCCTCTCAATGTCTCGAAGCCAATCATCGGCCTCAAGAGGTTTATCAGTGTGTGAGAAAGTTGGAGGACGTGTCTTTTGTAGTTCAGATAATTTGGAATGCTGCTGGTATGGTTCACGGTGATTTCCCATATTGATAATATGATTCATCATTTCTTGATGCTGCTGCTGGCTTTGCTCATAAAGACGGCAGACTTGAGAAAATGCTGCTTCACTGTCTTGCTGACTTGACTGTCCCTGTGTGAAATTTTTACCTGTCTGGGTACCATAATTTTCTTCTGGCAGACTTGGCATGGAAAGAGTCCAGGGACGATGCATTTTCCACTCAGGGGTATATTTTTGCAGAACGCAAGAGAAAACAAATCTGAGAGGCAAAATAAATAATTTTGCAAAGGCAGAGATTTCAAATACTCCAAGATTTTTCAAGAAAATATTTGATTGCGCACGGAGAAGGACCGCTCAGTACATATCTTACAAGCAAGCATAATTATACATCATATCACTCAGGATGCGCGTACACACTCCTGACATGTTATTTAGGCTAGTGCACTTCTCCATATTCCTACATGATGCGCAAACAAACTACTTCTCTCCAAGCCTATATACATATAAACATATCACACAAGCTGCTATAACCCATTACTGCTCGGCGCACTCAGTCGGAGATGGTAACAACTTCCCTTGGCCTGCCGAGGGTAAGTCCCAGAGGTGCTGGAGACTCAACCTCCTCCTCAGGAATAGGCTCTAAGCGCGGAGTGCTGGGCTGAGGAGCTGGTGTGGGTGTGGCCGGTGGTGCAGCGCTAACTGGAGTAGGAGCAATGACTCGGTCAAACTCCTCAGTAGTAGGCAGGCGGCGTGCGGTGGCTAAGATGGGAGGTGTATAATGCTAAAATAACCTTATTACACTAATAACCGATTAGCGATCGCACCTAGTGGCTTCCTACAGTCAGCCTCGCTCTGGTACCAAGGTTGTCAGGGCCGGTTTTCCAATAAAACATTTATTGAAAAATCGCCCTAATAGTCCGGCCAGTACAGAAAATCCTTCTTACTGGTAGACAAATCCTTGATACGGAAATCCAGTAGTACTTAATATTATACAGGGTTGAGCGGAGGCTGCTCAACAATTTATTACAAGCACGCCAATATTACACATAATGGCGGATATGTCACAATGGATGTGGTGGCATAACTACTGACTCGTAAAATAAAAAGAGTGGTGGGTATGTCATAGTGGAGTCGGTGACATAACTCTCATATCTTACAGCTCATCAAGCGTCGGGGTGAGGCTTGATGATTTATTTTAGGTAGCGGAAGCGTATATAATACAAGTGGCAACTCTAGAATCGCAAGAGACTGACTGGGACTCCTCTAGGCGTCGGACTCGCTATCGAACTCTTCATCCATAAGATCGCCTTTGTCAACATCTGGCCAAAACAATAGCCAGGGACAAGCCAGTGAGTACTTTGAATGTACTCACAAACAGTTTGGACATAAGATATAACAAATGCAAACATGATGCACATGCGCAAGATTAGTAATACACACACAGTCATTTAAATTTGCACAGCAAGGAAAAGAAAGGAAGTCGGGCGGTAGTCCTCCCGAAATCCCAATAAAATAGAAGAAGACCGATCGGGTGTCTGAAGCGATGCCTCGAAAGGTAAGGAATAAAAGACATGCCTCAGTCGAGCATCGGAGCGACACCACATAAAGGGCTTATGTCAAAATTTAAATAACAGGAATGCCACAGTCGGACGTCTGAGCGACATCACATAAAGGGCTTATATAAAAAGTAAATGACAAGCATGCCACAGTCGGACGTCTGAGCGACATCACATAAAGGGCTTATATCGAAAAGTAAATGACAAGCATGCCACAGTCGGACGTCTGAGCGACATCACATAAAGGGCTTATATCAAAAGTAAATGACAAGCATTCCACAGTCGGACGTCTGAGCGACATCACATAAAGGGCTTATATCAAAAGTAAATGACAAGCATGCCACAGTCGGACGTCTGAGCGACATCACATGAAGGGCTTATATTAAAAGTAAATGACAAGCATGCCATAGTCGGATGTCTGAGCGACATCACATAAAGGGCTTATATTGAAAAGTAAATACAGCAGTGCCACAGTCGGGCGTCTGAAGCGATGCCACATAAAGGGCTTATATCAGTAACATTCAAAATACGAGTAATCCAGGAGGTAACACCATCCCAAGGAATACCCGGCATATCACAATAATAAACAGGTTAGTCCATCCACAGGAATAACATTCAGCCAAATTTACTTCTGTTGTTTAACATATTAGTTCTCCAGAGACTGACACTTAGACCGACACTTGACCTGTCAACCAACGTCCTTGACCGTGGACACGGCTACTCGAATAGTTTTGACTCTGCAGAGGTTGTACTCTTTACCCACAGTCAACGGATTTCAGTAGTCACAAAGGACTAGTTCCGTCTACGGTATTTTAGAAGAAAACACATCTGACCAGTACACACCCGTTTTACATCCCGATGCCAGGAATCAACCTAGGCAACGTTCAAGAAAAACTTTAAGACGGGGAGGCCACTACCTCGAATAGCATGGGATCAAATTTATATCGCGCGCTCTAAGGGGTGCCCCCCTCTCGGTCCAACCGGAAACACCCATGCCCCCTGACCGGATGACTGGCTTTAATCCATGGCCATGGTACCTTCATCACGGCCCCTCTATTTGGTGTGTACATGGAAAGAGGTTTGCAACTTACTAAACCGTATTCTTTGTAGAAAACATGTGGCAGCACGAAAAGAAGGTGAACCTGGACAAGACTCGATCCATGTCAACACTGGAGTTAAACAGTTTTCTTTGTTAATACCGGCATGCTCCAACAATACCGGCGTACAACCTATCATGCCACAACATGACTCGGTTGTCTCATATCTCATCAAGTTTTGTGGCTCACTTGGCACCCATCAATTATGAATAACAACATTCATCAGACGCTTCCATAAACATGTCAAAAAAAAACACCATGCAAGCAAACATGCAAAACACTCGTCATATCAAAGGTTCAAACATGCTTGCCTGGTTCCGAGTAGTCGGAGTCTAACTCGGCGAAGTTGACGGCACCGTCTCCTTCTTCGGTATCTACGATATACACATATACGAATACTAACGTAAATACAGTGCGCGTATAAAATTTGTTCCAAATATTTTTCAAATAAATATGAAAAAAAACTAGACAGAAAAATAAAGATGACAGAAAAAGAATCAACTCAAATCATCTTTTGTTTAAAAGTTATTAAGGTTTTAAAACCAGGAACTAATCTGTTATAAACAGAAAACTGTCCAGGGGGCAAACTGAATAAAACAGAAAACGCTTCGGCTGAAATACGCCAACTCCAGAAGAAAATGTATTTTGCCCGAAGGCGCTTTCAGAAAACGGTTCGAATATAACCAATAGAGGCTGACAAGGGGGTCCCGCATGTCAGGTTCAAAAGAGGCTCGCCGGCGCCAGAAACTTGCGGCGATCGCCGGCGACGAACTGCTGCGAGACAGAGGGGGAGAGGAGTACCGGCGTGCTCAGGGAGGTGTTCCGCGTCGGGGAGAAGTAGAAGGAGTCGACGGGAGGCACCGCAGCGGCGGCCTCTTCCTCTCCGGCGGACGACGGCGTCGGGCGGTGGTGGATCTCACCGGAGAGAGCTTCTGACCTCGAATTGATGCATGGGTTAGAACGGGCAGTGGAAAAGAAGGCTACTGGCAAAGTTTGGGCGGCGGGGACGCACTCACCAGGGTGAATCGAGCCGGAGCCCGAAGCGGATCGGGGCGGCCGGAGTCAGAGAAGAAGACTCTCCCGAGGCCCTCTGGTGAGTGTGGCGAGGCTCTGAGGAGTGGAGGAGAGGTTATGGAGTGGTTGGAGAGCTCGGGGCCTCTATTTATAGCCAGATCGAGGAGGGTGCCCGAGAACGGGATAACGACGGCGGGAAATTTTGGCGAGGCAGGGGATGGACAGAGGGATTAGGCGACTGGGCATCATCGGATTGGTCTGCTGGTTCCATTCGAAGGAATAACCAGGTCCAATTTGGCTTACACCCGAGACCTCGACGGAACGGGGCGTACGGGCTCATCGGCGGCAGAGAGCGCGCTCTGCGCCTCTCAGGCCACGGCCTCATCCCTGCAGTGTTCTCTGGCGAGGAGCTGGACACGCGTAGGCCGCTGGTGGTTTGGGCGGTGCATAGCACGGCGTTCTGCGACGCTGGCTTCTGACAGCCGCCACGGGCGGTTCTGCCGCCGCGGAAGCCGCCGGAGTTGGCGCGACGGGACGCCACCAACGCCCGCAACCGGCCAAGGAACCGTGCGGCGATCAGGATAAGAAGGAGCAACAGGGAGGAAGGCGCCAAGGCAGCTACTGGCGAGATCATCGCTGCCGCCTGACGAACGCGACACTGCCTCCTCTGAACTTTTCTGAATCGAATGAATAGTGCACTGAATCTGTTCGACAAAATGATTTTGGCACGTGGAAAATTTTTCTAGAGCTGAAACTTGGTGAGGTGGTCTCTTGATGCATCTAGAGGCTCCCTGATTTTTGTCAGAATTTTTGGGAGAAAGAAAAGATGAATTCCATCCAAATTTGCAAATCTGGTCCAAACTTGCAGCAACCAGATTTTGAAATTTTTGAACTGCGGACCAGGAGATTTTTGGTGATCTAGGTTGAGGGTACTAAAGAGAAGCTGGGGAAATTTTCTTGTGGTCAAAGCTCAAATAAATATGGTACTTCCTTTGTAAATCAAAAGAGTCCATGAAAATGACAGAAAATGATTTGAGAAAGAATTAAATAGAATATAAATCAAAAAGAGGTTGAAACCTGCTGGAATTGGTTGCTTGACTTGATTCAAAGTAGGGAGGGGAGTTTTTGGAGGAAATTTTCAATATGGGTTATGGCAAGAGAGTGGAATAGGAATTCTTTTGAATAGAAAAGGATAAATCCCATAATTAAAGAAATTCTTTTTAATAAAAGAAAAAGCAGAATAACCCAAGAGTAATTGTGTTGACACAATCACAAGATGAAGAATCCTCAAAACCAGAACCAAATTTGAGAAAAGTCTCAACAAGAATTGTCATCAAAAGTTATTTAGAAGGAGATTCTTTTGGAAAAAGAAAAATTCAAATAACCTCCTCCAAAACCAATAAAGAATTTTTTTATTTTTTTTTGGCAAAAACCAAATAAAAATTTTGGGGTGTTACAAGTGGATGATGTAAAAACTTTATCGTTTGTTAAATGAAAATGGCTTGAAATTCCATATGTGTTTTATTTAGTAATTCGATTATCCCTCCGATATGACTTTTTAAAATGAGAATGGCCAGTCGTCGGCTTTAGCCCCAGTGTAGGTCATACAAAGGGTGTTCCCTAAGCCATACTTGACCCTTAGCCGATGTCTCGGTACCCATGGGTAGTCGAGCACTTAGAAGAACGAGGCAATCGGACTATAGTGGCTTGATGTCTTTCATTTAGTCATAGGAGTTTGACTGTGGGGGTGATGACCAGCCCCCGGTGTGGGAAGTATTCGGCCTAATTGGCCGAGGTCTAGGCCATAGCACACTTCGGCTAAAATAAAAGCCCTTCGTTTAACACGGGTGATCTCTATGATCACATCTCTTGACGCGGTCTTCGGATGGCGGACCGGTTTACACACACCTAGATAGTCAGTTTTCGGCTTTCTCCACTGAGGCGCCACGCCAATTGACCTAGCGGCGCAATCGCAGTGGTTCTCCCATTACGCCCTTAGCCGAATTGATCGAAAACGTAAGGGGTACACATAGGAGCCGGGCAACCCAACTATTGACCGAAATCTAGTTTTGAAACTGATGCATATAAGGCCAAAATCCGAAACGCCATATATATCGGACTTTATGATACAATTTCATCTTTTTAGAGAACTTCATTGTCCACGAGCTATGCTGATAAAGAAATACGATAGAGACCTTGAAAGGGCATAGTTTCTTTATTGCATAATATCAATCATGTACATGCCCAGTTGTAACGAGAGTAGTTGAAAGAGTACAACGTAAATAGTAAGGAAGGAATAGGGAAAAAACAGGTCGGATAATTACTGGCGGATTTTAAAGGATCCGGACTGAAGCATGCCGCACGTCTGCGTTTCCAAACTGTTGACCAGATCGTCCCGATAGACAACGAAGTGTTTTGCGAAGGTCGATGCCTGACTGGCCCTTTATACACTCTCAGTGTTTGATTGGCCGAGTTCCTCGAAGGGCGGTGTTTGCCGAAGTCGTTCTGTGGTTAAGGCCATAGAGACGTAGTGACGCTCGGCTACTTCTTTGACAGATACCTGCCTGGGCAGGGGCTCTAAGCCTTGTCCTCACGTGGTTAATCCGCGCGTGACGCGTGGGTAATTGTATTGGCTCCTCGGCGTCCCAGGGAATTTTGAGTGCGAAGTTGTGCACCCGGGGGACGTAGTGCCCGCAGCTAGGGCACGCGAGGAGCCCGCATCCCTATTTTGGGTGCGGGGGCAGCTGGCCGAGGTCGACTTGTGCAGCCCGCGCTCGTTTCAAAGAGCGAGCGGCGCGTTTATCGCTGCGGGCTGCCTCCTCGGACGCTTGGACCTCGGCTGCAAAAGCCGCGGTCTGTTCCTCTGTCCGGAGTGAACGTTCGGTATTACCATTGACTGTGATGACACCGTTGGGTCCCGGCATTTTGAGCTTGAGGTAGGCGTAATGCGGGACTGCGTTGAAGCATGCAAACGCTGTGTGCCCTAGGAGCGCGTGGTATCCACTCCGGAAAGGTACGATGTCGAAGATTAACTCCTCGCTTCTGAAGTTCTCGGGCGAACCGAAGACTACCTCGAGGGTGACTGTCCCGGTACAGCGGGCCTCGACGCCCGGAATGACACCTTTAAAGGTGGTAGAGCTCGGTTTTATCCGAGATGAGTCAATGCCCATCTTCCGAACAGTATCCTCCTAGATGAGGTTAAGACTGCTTCCCCCGTCCATCAGGACGCGTGTTAGATGATAACCATCAACGATAGGGTCCAGAACGAGCGCCGCAGATCCGCCATGTCTGATGCTGGTCGGATGATCGTGCTTGTCGAAAGTGATCGGGTAAGCCGACCATGGGTTATACTTCGGGGCGACTGGCTCCAACGCATATATGTCCCGAAGCACACGCTTTCTCTCCCGTTTAGGGATGTGGGTGACATAGATCATATTGATCTCTGTTACCTCATTGGGAAATTTCTTTTGCCCTCCATTATTGGGCTGTCGAGGTTCATCCTCGTCGTCGCTGCGGTGTTGGGTTTTATTCTGACCCGCTGCCGCGACCTTGCCGGCTTGTTTGAAGACCCAGCAATTCCTATTAGTGTGTGTTGCTGGTTTTTCCTGAGTACCATGAATCCCACATGGGCAGTCCAGGAGCCTGTCAAGCTGGCAAGGTCCATCTTTGTTCCCTTTATAGGGTTTTCTTTTCTGCCCGGATTTAGGTCCGGCGAATCCAGCATTGACCGCGGCGTCTTCAGTGTCGCTTCCGCCGTTTTTATACCTGCGCTTATTTTTATTGCGCTTCGGTTTTCCATTGGCGTCGCGGGTTTCCGAGGTGCCTGCTTCGCCGTTATGAGTACTTCGGGCAAGCCAGCTATCCACTCCCGCGCAAAAGTGGGTCATCAGAGAGGTCAGGGCCGCCATAGTCCTCGGCTTATCCTGGCCGAGCTGTCGAGCTAGCCATTCATCTCGAATATTATTTTTGAATGCGGCGATGGCCTCGGCTTCGGAGCAGTCTATGATCTGGTTCTTCTTGGTGAGGAACCTATTCTAGAATTTCCGGGCTGATTCGCCAGGCTGCTGGGTAACACGGCTGAGGTCATCAGCGTCCGAAGGTCGGACATACGTGCCCTGGAAGTTTGCTCGAAAGGCGTCTTCTAGGGCTTCCCAGCTGCCAATAGAGTGAGGAGGGAGGCTATTAAGCCAGTGTCTCGCCGGCTCCTTTAACTTGAGCGGCAGATATTTGATGGCATGGAGGTCATCTCCATTGGCCATGTGTATGTGTAGGAGGAAATCCGCGATCCAAACTGCTGGGTCGGTGGTACCATCATATGATTCTATGTTAATGGGTTTAAACCCTTCCGGGAATTGATGCTCCATCACCCTATCTGTATAGCAGATTGGGTGAGCAGGACCTCGGGACCGAGGAGGATCTCGTCGGGTTTCGGGAGAGAGCCGTGAGTAGGCTTGATCTCGAGCGCGGCAGTTCCTGTCCATCCAGGCATCATAGCCGTTGGGCCCAGCGGGGGCGCGTCCCCTTGATCAGTAGATGGACCGAGGGGGTGCCCTATTTTCTTCAATACGACGTCTAGCGTCGCGAGGATCCAGGTAGTCCACGGGGTCTTTACCATGACGGCGTGGAGGTGGCCTTTCACCCTGGTCTTCTCGTCTTGGCCTGTCCCAGCCTCTAGGGGGCCGATCGAGGTCGTCAGCGAGCTCTTCATCAAATTCTGGTAGGAGGCGCCTGCGTGGGTAAGACTTCGGCGCACTATGGCGTCGGTTCTCCATATCCTGCTCGGCGGAAAGCACTTCAACCCACTTTTCATTCAGCGTGTCGGTATTTTCCTGCAGCTACTGCTGCTTGCGTTTTAAGCTCCGGGCCATCGCAACGACGCGTCGCCGGAAGCGTTCTTGTTCGAAGGGGTCCTCGGGGATGATGAAGTCCTCGGTACCGAGGCTGTCGTCCTCCTCGGACTCTGGCATGTAATTGTCGTCGGCCCCTTCGAAGAGGTCATCGGGATCGGAGTCCACAAGAGGTCGGTCTGGTGTGCCGTTCCTTACTGGGGAGGCTTGAATGTCCTCCTCAAGGTTATCGGCGTCGCCGTCCTCCTCGTTGCCGTTATTGGCTGTTGCGTCATTGCCACTTGGTTCCCCATTATTGCCCCTTCGGCGCCGTCGTCGGCGTCTTGGAGGGGATTTGCGGGTGTCCACCATATAAACATCGTAAGTGGATGTGGCGGTCCACCTGCCCGTGTTGACCGAGGGCAAGGTGTTCTTGATGGGGTCGTCGGCGTCCTCCTCCATATCTGAGGGTTTGCCGTAGTCCAACACGTCGGTTAAATCATCAATCGTGGCGACTAGGTGGGTGGTGGGTGGGATGTAAATTTCCCTATCGTCAGCTTTAAGTCCGATTTGATCATAAACCGAAGTTTTGCCGTCCGAGATGGACATGCTCTGGAAGCGGCTAAGCATCTCATCAAGGTGAGATAACTCTTCGGGATCCATGGATGCGCCATAGGCAGGGCTGATCCGAAGTACATCCAGCGTGTGACCAGGCGTGTTGTAGGAGCGAGGGGAATTTGAACATAATTCGGAGTTTTGATTCGAAATCATCTCTGGCATCGGGACCGCTTCGGGAGTGGGGGCCGGATTTCTCTCTGGACTACCGGTCGGGGAGAGATTAGCCGAAGTGGCAGCATCAGTGGTCTCAAAAGACATCATGATAGAGTTCGGTTCCGTAGTCGAGCCTCCAGAACCGGCCGAGCCCTCAATCAGGCCGGGCGTCAATCCCGATAGGACAAGTTCGCCGCGGGAATCGGCAGTGTACTCGAGGCCGCCGAAGGTTATGACCCGTCCTGGGGCGTAGTTCTTGACGGAAGTCAGGTGTCCCGTCGAATCGGCGCAGAACATCATGCTGCCGAAGACGAAAAGCTGTCCGGGGACGTAGACGTCCTCACAGCCGTTGTCGTGGTTGATTCGCAGATGAGCCATCGATCCTTCCGGTGATCGCGCAGCGGAACTCTCAATGAAAGCACCAGTGTCGGTGTAAAAACCGACAGACCTCGGGGTAGGGGGTCCCGAGCTGCGGATCTCGGATCGATGGTAATAGAGACAAAGGGAGACGATGTTTTACCCAGGTTCGGGCCCTCTTGATGGAGGTAAAACCCTACGTCCTGCTTCTGTTTATATTAATGGGGATGTATCAAGTACAGAGTTGATCTACCTCGAGATCGTAATATGTGTCTAACTTCTAAAGCTAGGTGTTCGATGTTGCGTTGATCTCCCCCCTACGGGCTAAACCCTATGGCTCATATACACGCCAGAGAGGGTATCTATGGTTACAATGTCGGTATCTAGGAGTAAGGCGGCGGGACAAGTCTTGAAGTGTACTGCAAGTCTTCGGTAGAGGCAGCCTTGATCACGTCTCCCACATACAGCCTCCGGAGTCCATCTTGGTCACGTACAGGGGCACATCGGCCCAACCGAGGAGCCGAGTCAGCCCGGTTAGCATCCCCTAATCCAGGACACCGTCACCTGGGTATTATTTAAGCATATATATAGATACAAGAACAAAAGAGCTCGTAAAAGTTTTTCGTTATCACTTTCAGTTTCTCAACTGAATTGCTTGAGGACAAGCAATGAGTTAAGCTTGGGGGAGTTGATACATCTCCGTCGTATCTACTTTTCCAAACACTTTTGCTCTTGTTTTGGACTCTAATTTGCATTACTTGAATGAAACTAACCCGAACTGACGCTGTTTTCAGCAGAATTACCATGGTGTTCTTTTTTGTGCAGAAATAAAACTTCTCAAAATTGGACGAAACTTCTTGGAGATTTTTTATGGAATAAATGAAAAATACTGGAGCCAAGATCCACTGGAGGGGCACCACCTGCTGCCCACGAGGCACCAGGGCGTGCCACCCCCCCCCCTGGTGCGCCCTGGTGGCTTGTGGGGCCCACGTGGCTCCGCTGACCCTAATCTCAAGCCTATAAATTGACAATTCCAAAGAAAAAAAATAGGAGAGGAAGTTTCATCACGTTTTATGATACGGAGCCGCCGCCACCTCATGTTCTTCATCGGGGGGCCAGATCTGGAGTCCGTTCGGGGCTCCGGAGAGGGGGATCTTCCGTCATCGCAATCATCAACCATCCTTCATCACCAATTTCATGATGCTCCCCGCCGGGATTGAGTAATTCCTTTGTAGGCTTGCTGGACGGTGATGGGTTGGATGAGATTTATCATGTAATCGAGTTAGTTTTGTTAGGGCTTGATCCCTAGTATCCACTATGTTCTGAGATTGATGTTGCTATGACTTTGCTATGCTTAATGCTTGTCACTAGGGCCCGAGTGCCATGATTTCAGATCTGAACCCTTTATGTTGTCATGAATATATTTGTGTTCTTGATCCGATCTTGCAATTTATACGCACCTGCTATGTGTTATGATCCGCATACCCCAAGGTGACAATAATTGGGATTCTTTCCGGTGATTACCGTAGTTTGAGGAGTTCATGTATTCACTATGTGTTAATGCTTTGCTACGGTTCTCTATTAAAAGGAGGCCTTAATATCCCTTAGTTTCCTTATGGACCCCGCTGCCACGGGAGGGTAGGACAAAAGATGTCATGCAAGTTCTTATCGCAAGCACGTATGACTATATACGGAATACATGCCTACATTACATTGATGAATTGGAGCTAGTTCTGTGTCGCCCTAGGTTATGACTATTACATGATGAATGTTATCCAACATAATCACCGATCCAGTGCCTACGAGCTTTTCACATATTGTTCTTTGCTAAGTTACTACTGTTGCTACTACTATCACGATTGCTACAAAACTATTGCTGTTACTGTTATTGCTATCACTATCAAACTACCATCCTACTATGCTACTGATCACTCTATTGCAGATATTTAGTCTCCAGGTGTGGTTGAATTGACAACTCAACTACCAATACTTGCAAATATTCTTTGGCTCCCCTTGTGTCGAATCAATAAATTTGGGTTGAATACTCTACCCTCGAAAACTGTTGCGATCCCCTATACTTGTGGGTTATCATCCAACACCGGCCCGGCCTTCACTACGGCCGAGCTCGACGCATCGTGCAAGTTGTTGCTTGCCGAGGCCACCGAACTCGCGGTTGCCCGACGGCGGCTCGAGATTGCGCGGTGAGAATTCGATGCCGTCCGCGCTTCGACGCCGGCATCGGATCGAGCGGATCCTCAGCTTTACAGCGGCTCCCTCCGCTCGGACGAGTCCTACGTCGTCTTCACCAGTGAGGTGTCTGACAGGCACAACCAGGTTAGGCGGTCCCACTAAGTGAATGCCACCGCCCCTCCCGTTCCCCAGTTCATGCACTGGTCCGAGCAGCCGGTCAGTTGGGGCTGGGAGGATCACCCGGTAGCGATGCCCCCGCCGGGAGACCATGCCCTCGTCATCGACTCCACCTTCATGACCAAAAGGCGCACCTGCCGTTTCTCGTGGGTGCTCATCGAGGGCGGCAGCAGCATCAACATCCTCCACCACAGCACCATGGCCAGACTGGGCCTGAAGAAGAAACGTTTGTAGCCCAGCCGGACAACCTTCCACGGAGTCGTGCCGGGGCTCTCCTGCTCTCCCGTCGGCAAGATCCAGCTGGACGTGCTCTTCGATGACCCGCGCAACTTCCACCGCGAGCCGGTCTGGTTCGAGGTAGTCGATCTGAGCAGTCCTTACCACGCGCTCCTAGGCCAGCCCGCGCTGGCCAAGTTCATGGCGCCACCCCATCACGCCTACCTCAAGCTCAATATGCCGGGCCCGGGAGGCGCCATCACCATAACCGGCGACTACAGAAGATCCATCGAGTGTGCGGAGGCCGCCTCTCGGTTGGCCGAGTCGCAGGTTATGGCGGAGGTGAAGCGCCGGCTCGACCGGCTCATGGCCTTGACCAACGAGCAGCCGGCCGTGCCGGCCCTCCCTCCGTCCATGAAGCCGGACAATGAGGCATCCTTCCAGCCATCCAAGGACACCAAGCAAATCCCTCTGGACCCGGCCAATCCATCCCAGTGCGTCACCATCAGGACCCGGCTCAGCAGCGAGCAGGAGGGCGAGCTCGTTGACTTCCTCTGCGAGAACCGGGACGTCTTCTCATGGTCCCCCAAGGACATGCCCGGGGTCCCGAGGAAGTTCGCCGAGCACAAGCTGCACGTCCGGCCGGATGCCAAGCCGGTCAAACAGCCGCTCCGCCATTTTTCTAAGGAGAAGCGGAGAACTATCGGGGAGGAAATCGCCCGGCTGCTGGCGGCCGGCTTCATCATGGAGGTTTTTCATCCAAAGTGGCTGGCGAACCCGGTCCTCGTCCTGAAGAAAAATGGCAAGTGGCGCATGTGCATCAACTACACCAGCTTGAACAAGGCATGCCCCAAGGACCCCTTCGCCTTGCCCCAGATTGATCAGGTGATTGATTCCACGGTCGGCTGCGAGCTGGTGTCATTCCTGGACGCCTACTCCGACTACCACCAGATCAAGCTGGACCCGGCCGACCAGCTCAAGACTTCCTTCAACACGCCCTTCGGAGCTTACTGATGTTGTTTGGCCTGAAGAATGCCGGCGTGACTTTTTAGCGCTGCATGCAGAAGTGTCTCCTGCCCCAGATCGGCAGGAATGTCCATGTATACGTGGATGATATCGTGGTCAAGACCAAGAGGCGCCTCACCTTGCTAGCCGACCTCACGGAGACGTTCGCCAACTTGCACACGTACTAAATCAAGCTCAACCCAGAGAAGTGCGTGTTCGGTGTCCCAACCGGGCAGCTCCTCAGTTTCCTCATTTCCGAACGCGGAATCCAGGCCAACTCGGAGAAGATCAAGGCCATCGAGCGCATGTGCAAGCCGGCTCGGCTGCGCGACGTGCAAAAGTTCACCGGCTGCTTGGCATCCCTCAGCCGTTTCCTCAGCCGGCTGGGAGAAAGGGCCCTACCCCTGTACCAGCTGATGAAGAAGACAACCCCGTTCGAGTGGAACGACCAGGCAAACGAGGCTTTCCGCGACCTCAAGCGCAAGCTCCCCACCGCGCCCATTTTGGCTGCGCCGACTGAGAAGGAGCCGCTCCTATTATACATCGCGGCCACTACCCGGGTGGTGAGCGTGGTGGTGGTGGTAGAGCGGCTAGAGACCGACAAGGCGCTGCCGGTCCAGCACCCGGTGTACTACCTCAATGAGGTCCTGTCCGCCTCCAAGCAGAACTACCCTCACTATCAGAAGATGTGCTATGGCGTATACTTCGCTGTGAAGAAGCTGAAGCCATACTTCCAGGAGCATCTTGTCACCGTGGTGAGCACGGCCCCCCTCTCGGAGATCATCGGCAGTCGGGATGCCACCGGCCGGGTCGCCAAGTGGGCCATCGAGCTGGCCACGTTCTCGATCCACTACGAGCCCCGCACGGCCATCAAGTCGCAAGCCTTGGCGGATTTCCTCGTCGATTGGGCGGAGACCCAATACTTGCCGCCGGCACCCGACTCAACGCATTGGCGCATGCATTTCGACGGGTCGAAGATTCTCACCGGCTTGGGAGCTGGCATCGTGCTCTCCTCCCCAAAGAACGACCGGCTGCGCTACGCACTACAGATCCACTTCGCCGCCTCCAACAACGTCGCCGAATACGAAGCCCTCGTCCACGGCCTCCGGCTGGCCAAGGAGATCGGCATCCGGCGCATCCTCTATTATGGCGATTCCGACCTGGTGACCCAGCAGGTCTCAGGCGAATGGGACGCTAGGGACGCCAACATGGCCAGCTACCGCAACCTGGTGCAGCAGCTGTCCGGCAGCTTCGACGGCATTCCTATAACGTGGCCCTTTGCAGTCTGGGGCCTCGACATGGTGGGACCATTCAAGACCGCCCGAGGCGGCATGACGCATCTGCTGGTGGCAGTCGACAAGTTCACCAAGTGGATCGAGGCAAGGCCAACCAGGAAGCTCGACGGCCCCACGGCCATCAAATTCATCAAGGACATCGCGGTCCGCGACGGCATACCCAACAGCATCATCATAGATAATGGCACCAATTTCGCCAAGGGCGCACTGGTGCGCTACTGCCCCGTCTCCGGCATCCGGCTAGACTTAGCCTCCATCGCGCACCCCCAGTCGAATGGCCAAGCAGAGCGGGCGAACGGCCTCATCTTGGCCGGCATCAAGCCCCGGCTCATCGAGCCACTTGTGCGCTCACCCGGCAGCTGGATTGACGAGCTGCCGGCGGTCTTATGGAGCCTGTGCACCATGCCGAACCGGTCGACCGGCTTCACGCCTTTCTTCCTCATCTACGGGACCGAGGGGGTCATCCCTACGGACATCGAGTTCGACTCGCCTTGGGTCACCCTGTTCACGGAAGCGGACGCAAAGGAGGCGCGCATGGACACTGTCAATCTGCTCGAAGAAGCGCGCCTGCTGGCCTTGAGCCGGTCAGCAATCTACCAGCAAGGCCTGCGCTGCTACCACAGCAAGAAGAATAAACCCCTTGCATTCCGCGAAGGTGACTTGGTGCTCTGGCTGATCCAGCGGACAGCCGGCCATCACAAACTATCCTCCCCATGGGAGGGCCCCTTCATCATCAGCAAGGCCTTGCACAACAACGCGTACTACCTCATCGGCGCGCAGAAGACGAACAAACGCAAGAGAGATACCTCTGGTGAAGAGATGGAACGCCCCTGGAACGCGGAGCTCCTTCGCCCGCTTTACAGTTAAGCATGTATATGTATGTACCACTATCTTTTGGAGTTAATGAAATCAGCAGGTCCCCCGAACGACACTCGGGGACTGCCTCTTGTTTTTGTCAAAATTTCCACATCTTGCGCATATTACCGCATTTTTTGCCCCCGCCCCGCCGGGTCGGCATATCCGGCTCGGGGGCTCACTGGCTAGCACGCGGCCTCGTCTCTCATAGCTGCCAAACTTGCGTGCGCAATGCCTAAGCCCCCTCTTCGCCACTCGCCACAGTCCAGCACCCGACTGTCCGGCCAGCAAGAGCCAGGGGCCGAAAGTGCTCTCACGTGGAGAAAACGGCTAAGTGAGGGCATCCGGCTCGGTGGGTGGTTTGCTTGCGCTCAGAACCTAAGAATCTAAGTATTGTGCACCCTCTTTCGAAGTCGACTCCTCGACCCAGCTACAGACCGGCTCCCGGCTGTCCGCCTGGCGGGGAGAGGGTCGAAAAGGAAGGGGCACAGGAAGAGGGTCGAAGGAAGAAGCAAGGGCGAGCCGCCGACCGACGAAAGTTACGCGTAAGCAGAGCAATTATACACACGTCAAAAAGCTCATGGTCAGGAGTTCATTACATGAATATACACCCCCAGTGGGTGGACCTGCAATCTAACTACGATTGTCCAGGAAAAAGAAAAAACAGATAAAAGCCGGCCCTCTAGGCCTCGGGCTGATCGGTGGACACGGCTGGCTCCGGCCCCGTGGAGTTAGCGTCGTCCTCTTCACCGGCCAACTGTCCCGAGTCATCGCCACCGTCGCTGGAGCCGGTCTCCTCTTCCACATCCTCCTCGGCGTTAAGGGCCAACCCAATGGTGTCCTCCGGCAGCTCCGTCCGATCCTCCACGCGATCCCTGACGTACTCGTCGAGGTCAACGTAGGAGGCAAGGGCGCTGGCGTGATAAGCAATGGCCTCCGCAGCCGCCATCAGGTCCGCCTCGGCTTGTTGGGTGGCCAGCTGTGCCATCTCCATGCCGGGATACCATGCCTTGACGAAGCCCAGTGCCATCTGGGCGCCAGCCCGTGCGGCGGAGGCTTTCCACGCCTCCAGGCGTTCGGGCGCCGCCTCCAGCCACCAGAGAATCTGAAGGGTGGTCTCAGGCATGACGGCTCTAGGCCAAAGCGCCGCCGCCAGCCTTAGACCAGCCCCTCGGAGTCGACTGATGTAGCGCCCGAGCTGCGGCACCCGGACGTCGGTGGCAAGAATTATCTCCCGCGCATCCCAGGCGGCACCTTCCTTGATGACGTGCCCCTGGCGTCTCCGATACCAGCGATGCTCCTCCACGGCCGCCTCGGCTGCGCCCTGCAGGTCCGAGAAGTTCTCTGAAGACAGCAGAAGTAGGGATCAGGCATCCGCCCCAAGCGCCGAAGGCGGTAAAACGGTCGAGACGACGGCGAAGCTTACCAGCAAAGAGGCCCTCCAGCCGTCCCATCTCCCGCTGCAGCTGCTCTTCCTTGGCCGCCCACTCCGCCGTTTGCACCTCCGCCGCAGCCTCCAGGTCGCGGCACGTGTCCGCCTGCTTCTAGAGCTTCGTGAGATGCTCGGCCTGCAGCCGGACGCACGCGTCCGTAGCCTGGCGACGCGGGAGCTTGCTCTCGTGGAACTACAACTCGGCCTCATCCAGCCGGTTCTGCAGGGATGCGGCCAGAGCTGCGGCGGCCCAGAAGCAACTTTCAGAAACCAACGAAAAGGCAAATTTAAGGCTCAAGAAGATCCGGCTCGACTGCTCAGCAGTCGGCCCGAGTCTCGGGGGCTACACCCAGCGGGTGCGCTGGTGTGCCCCCACTGAAAGGGGAACAGACCTGGTCCATACCTCGGGCTTGGTGCAGCTCCGCCTCCCGGGTTCGCAGGTGGTCCTACCGAGGATAGTGTTTCCAGTTTAGCTGCTCGGTCAGTGGATTGTTGACGAAGGGCGGCAGATTGACGCGCTCGACCTCCGGGTTGGCATTCTTCACGTAGAAGAACGACTTTTGCCATTTCTTGGCTGATTCGACGACTGGCAGCTTGGGCCACATGCCGGACGGGCGGCGGCAGATCACCGCCGCCTTGCAGGTGGACATGATGCCTTTCTTCGCCATCTGCGCCTTGAAGAAGAACATCCGGCTCTACAGGTCGACACCCGGCCAAACGCCGATGTAGCCCTCGCAGCAGGTCATGGACGCGGCAAGCTGGAGGACGGCATTGGCGCCGAGATGATGCGGTTGCAGGGCGAAGAAATCAAGGAAGTGACGGAAGAACGCACTTGCCGAAAGGCCAAATCCGTGGGCGAAGTGCGTGAGGAATACGACGGCCTCGCCATCGCGCGGCGCCGGGACCTCCTCCGGGTCGGGCGCACGCGCCTCCACCACGTCTGTCGGAGGCAACCTCCGCGTGCGGTGGAGGTACTCGATGTCGGCTTCGGTGACATCAGAACCCTCCCAAGATCCGGCGAGGCGCGCCATTGCCAGGCACGGCGAAGGAATGGGAGCGGCAACGGAGTTGCGATGGAGCTGCGCACAGCGGCCGACTTGTCGCATGGAGCAGAGGTGGCGGCGAGCGTGCAGACGTGGGCGCACAGAGGAAGAAGCAGCAGCGGAGCGGGGCGGGGGGCGTTTCAGCCTCGGCCCCTCCCCCTCCCCCTCATTTAAACCCCGCGGGGGCGTGGGGGAAGTGGGATCGATTGCGCCACGTTCCCCCACCTCTACCGCGGTGTGCGGGCATGTTAAACACCTCGGGAAGCGCAAGCGCCCAGGGCCGCCGCAGAAGATCCCGCGCATACGCCGAGCCCGCAGCCCGATGGGCCCATCCTACGGCGATGTCCCATCACGCGCGTGGCCTGGCAGGCCAAGGCCCGGCCGCGGCGCCACGTGGCGAGCTCCCGACAGGCGGCGGGCGCGACTTTTCGTACCAGAAGCCGGACCGACAGGCCCCCCCGCCTCCGCCATCCAGGCCGGATGCGAGGGGACTCGAACGCACCCTTCGCGGCCGACCAGGCTGGACCCGTCACTCATAAAGGGGGTAAGCTGCCGGGGGCCCCAGCAGGCCCCCAGCGGCCTCGCCAGCTTCGGGGACTACTGTCGGGGGGATAACCCCCGGGTAGGCTCATCAACACTTAACCATTTTCAAAACAACGGGCGGCTAGCACCCCTTGACTCGGCCCACTCGCCAGCCGGCCTGGAGGCCCCTGACCCGGCCAGGCGTGGCGATGAAGCTCAACCCGGCCCGCTCACCAGCCGGCCTGAAGGACCTTGACAAGGCCAGGCGTGACGATGAAGCCTGACCCGGCGACACCGAGGGCGGCGGATGCCCGAGCCGGCATCAGCTCTAGCCGGCCAGGTGATAAGACAGCCCCCCACGACGGAGCCAGCATGGCTATAGCGCGTGCCGCCCCGAAGACCGGGCGGGCGTGGCAACAGTACGCGCCGCCCCGAAGACCGGGCAAGCGTGGCTACAGGATGCCCTGAAACCATGGCCCGAGGTCGGCGGCGGCAACCCGGCGAGGCGCTGTAGCTAAACAGTGCCCGCCGCCCCATGATGCAACCAAAGACATGCCACAGTGCCAGACGGCCTGTGGGGCCCGCAACTGGCGGGCCCCAGTAGCTGGCGGGTCCCACTGTTCGGCATGAGGCGATGACAGCTGGGCCCCGTGCCCTAGTAGATTACCATTGTAACCCTGGCGAGCCGGCCTATAAGACCCCTAGGGAGCCCTCCATGCAGAGGGATTGAAACCCTGAGCTCTTTCTCCCCGCGCGAAGCGTCTCACCCTTCCACCAGAAGAGAGCTAGTCATCCATCCAGTTCCCCCCACACAGCTCGAGGAGTGCCATTGTAGCCCGACTAGTGATCCATCTAGTTGAGCTTGTTGGACTAGGGGTGTTACCTCCCCTGGAGGGCCCCGAACCTGGGTACATCATGTGTCATCCACCGCTTGTCCCCATTCTCACTTCCGGAACCCTCCGACATCCTATGGCCCCAACCACGTTCGATTAGCCTACCCATGGCATCTGCCGTGAGCACACCACGACACGAACCCTGAGAAGACTGGCGCTATCATCCGAATGAAAAAGCCAGAACACCTCCACGACATCCAAAGGCTCACAGGCTACCTAGCAGCTCTCAGCAGATTTATTTCCAGACTCGATGAAAAAGCCTGGCCGCTTTACCGACTGATGAAAAAGTCTGACAAGTTTGAATGGACGAATGAAGCACAGGTTGCTTTTGAAGAACTGAAAACTATGCTTTCCACCCAGCCGGTGCTCGCTGCTCCGAGTAGTAGAGAGCTGTTGCTCCTATACATAGCAGATGCAAGTCAAGTGGTCAGCGTAGTGCTCACAGTGCAGCGAGAAGAACAAGGCAAATACCTGAAAGTACAACGACCCATGTACTGCATTTCAGAAGTGCTAGCCTCTTCCAAACAGCGATATCCGCATTATCAAAAGCTGGTCTACGGAATTTACTTAAGGGCAAAGAAGGTGGCTCATAATTTTCAGGAGCACTCGGTCACGGTGATCAGTGATGCACCCATGTCAGAAATCTTGAATAATAGAGACGCAACTGGACGAGTAGCCAAGTGGGCGATTGAATTATTACCCCTCGACATAAGGTTTGAGGCAAAAAAAAGCAATCAAGTCTCAGGCCCTAGTGGATTTCCTAGCCGAATGGACTGAACACCAACAGCCAACCCTTAATTTTCCCGAGCAAAATGACGTTCTACTCGGACAACAAGATGAGAAATGATATTTACTCGGAATAAGTAAAATATTACCTTCAAGCTTCTGATTCACCAGGTAAACTTAATTCTCAACAAACTCTTCGCGCTCCTATTTCTTTTTGAGCAACTCAGAAACTTTATCTTCAAGCCTTTTCTTGCTGTTCGCGGAAGCATCCGACAGATTTTTGAATTTGTTGTCCCATTCCGAGCAACTCTTCTTCAACTCGGCAATCTCCCCCTTCATGGTCACGGCAGTTTTCTTCAAAGTCTCGTTGAGCTTCTTTCGTCATCAACGCTTTTTAGAGAGTCCTCTGCTTCCTTGGTTTTTGCCCTGGCATCGTTCCAAGCTTGCGTGAGCTTGGAATCTTTATCCTCAAGGGATTTTTTCATTGTTCTACAGAAATATAATTCTTGAGCCTTTTATGTAGAAGTGAACTCTCATTACGAATATCTGTTAAAGTGAAAGTTGCTTGGATCAAAGAAAAGAATTATCATCAAAAGTACTCGGGCTGCAGGGTTTACCTCCCATGATCCTTTTCTCTTGCTCGAGCTTGGTGTTCTTCCTCTTTTCTTATTCTAGTTCAGCTCGAAGTCTCTTGACTTCCTGATCCAAGGTCACATGTTGAGTTCCGAGCTCACAGGTTTTCTGTCCAAAAGAAACATGCGAAGAGGTCAGTTGGCGGCAAAACGAAGTGAGGAACAAGCTTGACCAGTACCAGATACTGAAGTATCCCCTTACAAAAAAAGGAACAAGTTTGACCAGTACCAGATACTCAAGTATTCACTTATTAATTAAAGTCTCACAAACTACATCAACCGCTCTTTCATTTGAGTGAAAGTTAGAAATTCAATTGCAAGAATCACTAAAAACTAAGTTCTGAAGACTCCAATCCATCACTTACAATCAATCGGAGTCTCGGGGACTACGCCCAGTGGGTGCACTCATGTAGCGACCCGACCCGGTAAGGATCGGAGTCTCTGTGCTTACCATGCTAGTCCCTAGATTGACTTGCTAGCACACACAGTACTCGATGAAATAACAGAAATAACACACATCTTTATTACATCGATAGTCTAGGAGTAATACAATTATTACAAAGATATGGCATAAGGCCAAATAAAACAAATACTACGGAAGTGATACGTCCATTTTGCATCATGTTTTCCTACTGTTATTTATAGTGTTTTTAATCAATATAACACATTGTGGAGCAATTCTAATGCCTTTTCTCTCTTAATATGCAAGATTTACATAAGGGGGGACATTGCCGGCAGCTGGAATTCTGGACCTGAAAAAGCAAGGTCAGAGATACCTATTCTGCACATCTCCAAATGAGCTGAAATTTCACAGAGAATTATTTTGGAATAAATAAAAAATACTGGAGAAAAGAAGTACCAGAGGGGGTCACCCAGGTGCCCACGAGGCACCAGGGCGCGCCACCCCCCCTGGCGCGCCCTGGTGGCTTGTGGGGCCCCTGGCCAGCCTCCGGTGCCCATTTTCTGGTACATAAGCCCATTTTCCCTAGAAAAAATAGATAGAAGACTTTTGGGATGGTGCGCCGCCGTCTCGAGGTGGAACTTTGGCAGGAGCACTTTTGCTCTCCGGCGGAGCGATTCCGCCGGGGATACTTCCCTCCGGGAGGGGGAAATCGAAGCCATCGACATCACCAATGATCCTCTCATCGTGGGAGGACCAATCTTCATCAACATGTTCACCAGCACCATCTCATCTAAAACCCTAGTTCATCTCTTGTATTCGATCTTTGTCTCAAAACCTCAGATTGGTGCCTGTGAGTTGCTAGTAGTGTTGATTACATCTTGTAGTTGATGCTAGTTGGTTTATTTGGTGGAAGATTATATATTCAGATCCTTAATGCTATTCAATACCCCTCTGATCTTGAACATGAATATGATTTGTAAGTAGTTACTTTTGTTCTTGAGGACATGGGAGAAGTCTTGTCATAAGTAATCATGTGAATTTGGTATTCGTTCGATATTTTGATGATATGTATGTTGTTGATTCTCTTAGTGGTGTCATGTGAACGTCGACTACATGGCACTTCACCATCTTTGGGCCTAAGGGAATGCATTGTGGAGTAGTAATTAGATGATGGGTTGCTAGAG
Organism: Elymus sibiricus; assembly: GCA_039707655.1. Lineage (NCBI taxonomy): Eukaryota > Viridiplantae > Streptophyta > Magnoliopsida > Poales > Poaceae > Elymus > Elymus sibiricus. The sequence goes on from CM077666.1 coordinate 472,936,803, forward strand.
TGACAGAAGCTTAAACCCTAGTTTATGAGCTATTCCGTAAGGGGCTGATTTGGATCCATATGTTTAATGCTATGGTTAATTTATCTTAATTCTTCTTTCGTAGTTGTGGATGCTTGCGAGAGGGGTTAATCATAAGTGGGAGGCTTGTTCAAGTAAGAACAGCACCCAATCACCGGTCCACCCACATATCAAATTATCAAAGTAGCGAACGTGAATCAAACAAACATGATGAAATTGACTAGATGAAATTCCCATGTGTCCTCAAGAACGCTTAGCTTATTATAAGAGACTGTTCCAGCCTGTCCTTTGCTACAAAAAGGATTGCTCTACCTTGCTGCACCTTAGTTACTATTGCTACTTGTCACTTGCTACAAATTACCTTGCCACCAAACTACTCGTTACCGATAATTTCAGTGCTTGCAGAAAACACCTTGCTGAAAACCACTTGTCATTTCCTTCTGCTCCTTGTTGGGTTTGACACTCTTACTTATTGAAAGGACTACGATTGGTCCCTGTGGCGCCCCGCCTGAATACTATTGTAGCCAGACGGTCACTGCACATACCAGCCCAGGAAATCACTCTGGCATGCGCTTTTACAACAAGTATCATGAATACAGACATTTCTATTGATGGATATATAAGTCTTACATGATAATTTACAAGGGTGATGGCAGCGGAAAAGCTCTATCTAAGGCAGCATGGTCTGGGTGCGGCTCCAATCCACAGGGATCTGACTGGGTTACTCTTATAGCCCGCGAACACTCCGGCTCCTCGCTAGTGGACGTCGAATCCTTAGGTGAACCGAGCCACATTGAAGGCCACTGAGTACTTTTGAATGTACTCGCAAGCAAACCAAATAACATATACACCAAGCAATGCAATCCATGGCATTCAAGCATGCATTTATTATCTTAACAATATTACTATCATGTTGTGGCAGGATTATCTAGCAAGATTAGTCATCTAGCAGCATTAATTATTATGCCATAAAAGGATTATCAGCAAGATAACTACTGAATTAAATACAGTATGACGAAGATAAAGCACATCCAGTAAATAATCCATACTCCGAATAATCTTATGATCCAATCCAAATCTTTCGGTCATACGACCGTTTCTCTCTTAGCCATCCCATGGCTAACATCTCATATTCCTGACATCATCCGATGTCCATGCATCTGAACTGCAAGTCTGACAAGCCTTACCTTCCTCTGGTTCATTATTAACATCATATGGTTTGTTCCTCCAGACTCGACACAGACCAAATAGTGTGACCTAGTACGAACTGTGTCCCATGACCGAGGACGCGGCTATTCGAATAGATTTACACTCTGCAGAGGTTGAGCACTTTACCCACACCATGGAGCTCCTAGCCTCGTACTTTAGTACATGTTCCCATTCGGGTGGACCGGTGCTGCTCCAACAAAACCTTGTCTATTGCCTGGCACTCTTACGGTCCCACCGATAATCATACCCTCCCAGGGTCATGTCCTGGGTGACCCCTGTGTCACCCCGTGACACCTGCCACCGTCGTGGCCAAACAAAACTGTCCCAAACGGGGACATGCGCACATAACCATAAACTGGGCTCACAGTATTATCGCCGCCTACCGGGCCAGAGTAGCACGCACGCATAATCCCCCCTATTTGGTGGTACCGACAAGAGGCAGAATAATAGACCAAGCTAGGGTCGTCCCATACCGGCAAATGTGGTTGCACTTGATGAGCTCTGTTCGGTGGCACTATGACTCGATCCAGCCGACGGAGGAGGTTGTTGTCATTAAGTCACATTCTTTATTATTGCAACAACAGTAACAATGCAAGATGTAACAATTATGAAAAACATAACAACCTATCTCCATACAATATCATAACGAGTCATTAGTGAGACAATATTTAAATGGCAAGTTATCTCTTTACAAGTACTAGATGTAAGTTACGACCATCTGAACCCTCGCATGAAACTGGCAAATAAACCAGTAGCCACCAGAACGGTCTTTACAACTCAGATCTGGGACGTTACTGGAATAACTCAACCCTGGCTCAAGACGGCTGAAAAGCAGATCAGAGCATGAGACGGTGTTGATAAAAAGAGTGCAGCAGTTCCCTAAGACGGCCGAGGAACGGCTCAGAGCATAGGGTCACCGCTACAGAAAGAAATTCAACAGTTGTCCGAGACGGCCGAAAAGCAGCTCAGAACATGGGACAGTTGTTGAAAAGAGAAACATAAAGTCGGCATCCACCCCGGACGGCCGAAAGCAGCTCAGAACACAGGCGTGGTGCCGTCATCAAAGAAAGGCAAGCAAGGGTTCCTCAGCGTCACATGCAGCTCACCACTATGCACACGAGCATAAGCACATTAATTTAAACACGCAAGAATAACACAGAACAATGCTTTAGGGCACATATCAGATGGTTGGATTGCCTGGGGGGTGAAGTCATACTCCGGGAGAGGTGCGATCACCTCGCGGAAAATTCGCCGGAAAGGGTTCTCTCTCGGAGGGGCTGATAGAAGGGCAAGGGCAAAATGATCATTTTCACTATGTGAACACATTATGAAAATGATACCATCGGAACGGGCTCGACGAACTGAAGACGTGGGCATTGGATTTACCTCAATCGGAGTTACGGTCGCAAAGTTACACGCGTTCGTTCGTTAGGCAGAATTCAAACAGAATCTGCTCTTAACCAGTGAACATCCACTATTTAGGGGTTTCGGCGCCGGCTGAAAAAATAGAAAGCGTATTCATGAGAATGCGCTTTCGCTGTAGGGGTCGCGTACTCTTCGGAGTACGTCTCCACTTATCCTACGTGGTGGGGCGGGGCCTGGCTTTAGCCGATGACAGGTGGGGCCCGCACCACCTTCTCTCTCCTCCCTCTCCTTCTTCCTCCTCCTCCTCTGTCTTTCCCCCGGCGACCGCAGCAGAGCTTCGGCTCCGGCAGGGCCCTGGCGCTACGGAGAGCGGCTCCGGTGGCCGAGTGGACGGGCGAGTGCCCCGGCGTGCGCCGCGTCTAGAGGAGATCTTGGCCGCAGTTGGGGACGGCCGGAAACGGAGCTCCATGGCACGGTAGAGGGCGGCGGCTCCGGTCGTGGTGAGCGTTCCGGTGGCCAGGGAGGCTGGGCAAGGAGGCGGAGGTGGTCTATGGCGATTGGGGAGTCTAGTGGTGGGCTCGATGGAGGCGGGGAAGGCCAGAGGTGGGCGAATTTAGGGGGATGGTGGTGGCGGCCATGGCGGCAGAGGGAGGTTAGGAGGGGCTCCGGTGACGGGTTGGGGAGTCCGGGAGGTTCCTTGGAGGGGGAGGAGAGTGGTGATGAGCTCGGGGGTGGCCGGTGAGGCTCCGGGCCGCGGCTATTTATAGCCTGGCCGCGGCGAGCAGATGAGGAAGGCCGCGGTGGCATCCTCATCCTCGCACTGGAGCTCCGGCGAGGTGTCGTGCGAAGAGCAGTGCCGACCTGACGAAGATCAGAGGAAGGGGACGGCTCGGGGAGGAAGATGCAAACGGGAGAGAAGAAGACGACGGCGTCACGGGCGGGACAGTGCCGTGGCGGGGCTCGCCGCGGCGTGGAGAAGAAGAATCCGTAGGGGAGAAGAGTCTAGGGAGGGGCAGGTAGACGCCGCGGAGCTGTGAGACATGCTCGGACAAGCCAGAATTGGCCGGAGCGAGCTGGCCGACGAGCACAGCACGCGGAGCGCCGCTTCTGCCTACTGTCCACATGGTCACCACATGCATGGCTTGCTCTGGAAGGCTCCGGCATGTCCAAGCTTGTCCAACAAGTCTCTCGTTGCTCAAATAGATGAAAGAAGTGCGTAGAACTAGCTAGGTGGCTATGAGGTGAGAGAAAGTTGCTGAAACAGATTCTGACAGCAAAATTGGCTGGAATTTTCTGGAGAAATGGATGGTGAAATGGAGTTGGATCTTTGTCACAATGAAATAGGGTAGGAAGGAGTAGGTTCTGGAAAAATTGAAGGCATTTGGACCTATTTTGCATATACTTCCTTTGTAATGCAATATTTGGTCCAGAAACTAGATTTTGATGTTGTGCTCAATTGTCTTGTTGGAATGAGCTGAATTTTTGTGGAGAGTGATGATTTGGAAATATGGAGGTACTGGGAAAATTTCAGCTCATTTGGAAATGCCAAAGTGGTACTTCCTTCACAAAGCTTGAATCTGGACAGAAGCTAGATGGAATTTTTGGGAGAAATTGGCTAGATTAAATGATGTGAATTTTTGTATAGTCACATCATATAGGAAATGTGAGGTCCTGGATTAATTTGAGAATTCTTGAAGCAATATAAAATATGGTTGCTTCACAACCTCAATATAAATCCAGAAACAAGAATTGGATGATGCTCTCAAAATTTGATCTGTGGAACTTGGGATCTTGATGAAAATGGTGAAGATATGGATATGAGAAGCTCCACAAATTATTTGGGATTTTTCTTGGCTACCAAAATGGTAGCTCCTTTGGAAAGTGCCCAAATTGCAATATTGGCTTTAAATAGGAAAAGGCAATTTCCCTTATTTAATTATGGCCAATTTTTTTTGAGAGCTCAATATGATCACAAAGAATATCTCCACAGGTTTTCATGAACTTTGGAGATGGATAGATATTTTCCTGGATTTAATTCCTTTAACTGGCAGAAAAAGGAATTAATTTTAAATGAAAAATATTGCAAATGACTTGGCAATATTTTTGCATATCCAGGATTTATAGATGTGGGATGATCACTGGGAAAAGTTTGGGAGGCAATAGATCAATGGAAGTTGGGGTTCCTTTGTAACGGAAGGAATTAGGGTTTCCCTTCCGGTAACTCGGAAGGTAGGGTTTCGGCGGCAAAATCCTGAGAATAAATTTTGGGTGGCAAGGTTGGACTGGAGAGAGTCTCTGGTTGGATAGAAAAGGCAGGGCTAAATGACCATCTTCATATACCCAAGAGCGAGAGAAAATCCGATAACATCGAAAAAAGACGGGAGTCAAATCCCGCGAAGGAAAAAAAACAAGGAGCGAAAACCAGGGTGTTACAAACCTACCCCCCTTCAGAAAATCTCGTCCTCGAGATTTCCGGGCTTACCTCCCGGCTAAGGGGAAACATACCTGTGTGCGACTTGGATCCATCAGTTGTCTCTGGTCTTCGTCGATTCACTGGCCTTTTTAACTGTCTCCTCTGATGGCTCAGGTGTTGTCTTTTCACACAGCTACCTTGAATCCTTCTCTTTCCTGTCAGGCAAACCCTTTGTCCTGGTAGTTTGTTGCCTGGGGTTGGTGGGTAGCTTATATTACTGACAAATAGCTTGGTTTCCAAGACCTAGCACTAGCTGCTTCGGGTTTTATTGTGATACTTCGTACACTGACTGCCAAGGGCGAGACATCCTTTCCTGGTACAAGGCTCACGTGCTTGTACGGCCTCGAGTGACTAGGGGTAGCTTTCTTTCTGCCTTGACAGAATGCTCAGTCTGGCTCTGGGTTTCATACTGATGTTTCCTTCTGTTTTATGCACTCTTGACTTTGTCCTTAGGTGATCCACAATCCAAGGGACAACATGACCGAGCTACGGCTGCTATTTCTCCAACTGAAAGGTCAGGCATGATCACAAAGCAATCATAGACGGTAATCTCCTATTCCAATGACACCGTGGTATTTATGAACCGTCAATGTCGATGTGTATGTACTTTTAGCTATTCTATCTGAATGTCTTATTTCCATGTGAAGTCAGACTATCAACTTTGTCAATTACTGAGGTGGCTCTGCCGCGTACAGCCTCTGTAGTCCTTGTTATGATCACTGAGCTGAACATAGTATGGTTAGCATCCGGTGTATCTTTCGGAGCATATCGTCTTAACTTGGTTGATATCCCAGATTCATGATGAGTATGACATGCTGGTTGCATTGTTGTGGCCGTATATGCAAGAGTCTAACAGGGGTTGGTAATATCACCTTGTCTGTGAAATTTCATTTTATTGACCATCACAGAGATTGTTTATCCAAAACTTCTTTATTCTTGGGGGTTCCTTTTGGGGAACTTGTCATGACCTGCCAACACGGCTCCTTGGTCGTATCATAACTTACTCTTGCATATCTCGTAGGAATTGTTGTGTTCACATCCTTCTTCAAAGTATGGGGCCGACGTTTCTCTGCGCACAGTCATTCCCGTGTACGAGTGGCTCGCATGAACATTTTCCACTGGACTGCATGCTCACAACATATGCAGGGTTAGGATAAATCCTTTCATATCCACTGAGTTCTGAGGCGGACGTGTGTCTGAACTAGTTCGTGCTTCTGACAAGATTGTTGTGGGCACGATGGCGTGTTGAAGAAGGCTGAATACCTCATGCTCGAAGCTTCTGCCAGGGTAGTGTGCCGAAGAAGTCTGGGTATCGTACCTCAGAAGCTTTCCCTCATGTGGCTTACTGCCGAAGGTCAGGTGCCTTATGCTGGAAACTTGCCGCGATAGCACACTGAGGAGGATAGGAATGCCATACCCCAGAAGCTTTTCTCGCCATGTGGTGTAGCGAGGAAGATTGGGAGTCTTGCATTGTAAAGTCTTCTCGATAGCTTGCGGAGGAAGGCTGGGTTCCTTGTACCAAAAGCCTTTCGCTGTGATATGCGGTCGGGTCTATGGCCGATTCTGGCTTCCTTCCAAAGTATCCAAAATTTACCCATAGCGGAGTCAGAACTTGGTGTAGGCCATATCTTAAGAGGAGATATTCCTTTGGCCTTGCACACCGTTTGTCCTTCTGCTGGTTTGATCATTATTGTTGTAGAGGTTGCATAACTGATGCAGACTTTATGTTGACAATTAATTCGGAATACCCTTTGCATTCAAACCAAGTGTTGCCAGTAGTAAACAATTGGCAGATAATTCCATTCGATTTAACTGAACTTGAAATTCTCATTAATTCCGGGCAGTCGTGAGCTTATCCATATTTCTCACATACCTTGTTCACTTTGCCCAGAAAATTTTGTATGTGCACCGCTAAATTCCAAAATATGCTTTGAAGTTTGTATCAACATACCAGAGTTTTGTTGTTGTTCTTGGCATCTTCACATTCTTGAAATATGGCTTCCTGGGGAAATAAATGATTCTTGAGTCCATTGAGAAAAGACTCAAGGTTCACCCCACTGGCTAAAATAATCCTTGTGTCGAGGACGGAATAATTTGCTCTTGCTGTAATCTATTCCGCGGCAAACTCCCTGAGGTATAATCTGGCCTTGTCGGTTGCACTCAGATTCTGCTTCTGACCCATTCTTCATTTGGCAGATCTAGTGATGATGTTCTGAATATCGGGCAGTTGGCTTGGCTTGATTCTTTCTGAATTTGGATTATTGGGTATTATCCAAGTTGTATACTGGTCTTCTTGGCCGCCCTTGCGGATGGATCCAGTCGGAGCGAAAGAACGGAACCGACAAAAGAAGAAAAACAGCAAAAAAAACCAAAAAGCAAATAAAGCTCAAATTTTGCGGACCTTACACATGTGGCCAATGATTCACTAGTATAACTAGTATAGCGCACTCGATGCACCTCTAAGGATTTAGAAGCAAAACCACACAATGCTCCTGGTAGCAATTGGGGTCAAGCTCCTACTACTTCCTCAGGGAACATCAAACTCGACACATGACCATAGCCAAAGTGGCTTAGTCAGCGATCCTAGAGTTATCGGGGAAAAAATGGAATTATAGGTGTTTCCCAATGGAAACTAGAGTTAAGAAGAGAAATGCCATGGTTAGCAAGCAAGGTGGGGATATCTGGTTTACCTAGAGGTTCAGGGCTCACGGGTCGTTGCCTGGTGCGAACATTTCACACCGAAGGCAAAGGCCACGAGAGTTGGGGTCTGATGGGGCAAAGCCTATGGGATTGCCTTATGATCAATAGTAGCCGTGCCTGTGTGGCAAAGATGGCTGAAATCCATCTGGGCTTCCTACTGATCAAGAGACAATGAAATCTGGCTAGGGTAACCTACAGTCAGCCTGGCTCTGATACCATCCGTTGTGGCGCCCCGCCAGAATACTACTGTAGCCAGACGGTCACTGCACATACTAGCCCAGGAAATCACTCTGGCATGCGCTTTTACAACAAGTATCATGAACACAGACATTTCTATTGATGGATATATAAGTCTTACATGATAATTTACAAGGGTGATGGCAGAGGAAAAGCTCTATCTAAGGCAGCATGGTCTTGGTGCGGCTCCAATCCACAGGGATCTGACTGGGTTACTCTTCTAGCTTGCGAACACTCCGGCTCCTCGCTAGTGGACGTCGAATCCTTAGGTGAACCTGGCCACATTGAAGGCCGCTGAGTACTTTTGAATGTACTCGCAAGCAAACCAAATAACATATACACCAAGCAATGCAATCCATGGCATTCAAGCATGCATTTGTTATCTTAACAATATTACTATCATGTTGTGGCAGGATTATCTAGCAAGATTAGTCATCTAGCAGCATTAATTATTATGCCATAACAGGATTATCAGCAAGATAACTACTGAATTAAATACAGTATGACGAAGATAAAGCATATCCAGTAAATAATCCATACTCCGAATAATCTTATGATCCAATCCAAATCTTTCGGTCATACGACCGTTTCTCTCTTAGCCATCCCATGGCTAACATCTCATATTCCTGACATCATCCGATGTCCATGCATCTGAACTGCAAGTCTGACAAGCCTTACCTTCCTCTGGTTCATTATTAACATCATATAGTTTGTTCCTCCAGACTCGACACAGACCAAATAGTGTGACCTAGTACGAACTGTGTCCCATGACCGAGGACGCGGCTATTCGAATAGATTTACACTCTACAGAGGTTGCGCACTTTACCCACACCATGGAGCTCCTGGCCTCGTACTTTAGTACATGTTCCCATTCGGGTGGACCGGTGCTGCTCCAACAAAACCTTGTCTATTGCCTGGCACTCTTACGGTCCCACCGACAATCATACCCTCCCAGGGTCATGTCCTGGGTGGCCCCTGTGTGACCCCGTGACACCTGCCACCGTCGTGGCCAAACAAAACTGTCCCAAACGGGGACATGCGCACATAACCATAAACTGGGCTCACAGGATTATCGCCGCCTACCGGGCCAGGGTAGCACGCACGCATAATCCCCCCTATTTGGTGGTACCGACAAGAGGCAGAACAATAGACCAAGCTAGGGTCGTCCCATACCAGCAAATGTGGTTGCACTTGATGAGCTCGGTTCGGTGTCACTATGACTCGATCCAGCCAACGGAGGAGATTGTTGTCATTAATTCACATTCTTTATTATTGCAACAGCAGTAACAATGCATGATGTAACAATTATGAAAAACATAACAACCTATCTCCATACAATATCATAACGAGTCATTAGTGAGACAATATTTTAATGGCAAGTTATCTCTTTACAAGTTCTAGCTGTAAGTTACGACCATCTGAACCCTCGCATGAAACCGGCAAATAAACCGGTAGCCACCAGAACGGTCTTTACAACTCAGATCTGAGACGTTACTGGAATAACTCAACCCCGGCTCAAGACGGCTGAAAAGTAGCTCAGAGCATGAGACGGTGTTGATAAAAAGAGTGCAGCAGTTCCCTAAGACGGCCGAGGAACAGCTCAAAGCATAGGGTCACCGCTACAGAAAGAAATTCAACAGCTGTCCGAGACGGCCGAAAAGCAGCTCAGAACATGGGACAGTTGTTGAAAAGAGAAACATAAAGTCGGCATCCACCCCGGACGGCCGAAAGCAGCTCAGAACACAGGCGTGGTGCCGTCATCAAAGAAAGGCAAGCAAGGGTTCATCAGCGTCACATGCAGCTCACCACTATGCACACGAGCATAAGCACATTAATTTAAACACGCAAGAATAACACAGAACAATGCTTTAGGGCACATATCAGATGGTCGGCTTTCCTGGGGGGTGAAGGCATACTCCGGGAGAGGTGCGATCACCTCGCGGAAAATTCGCCGGAAAGGGTTCTCTCTTGGAGGGGCTGATAGAAGGGCAAGGGTAAAATGGTCATTTTCACGGTGTGAACACATTATGAAAATGATACCATCGGAACGGGCTCGACGAACTGAAGACGTGGGCGTTGGATTTACCACAATCGGAGTTACGGTCGCAAAGTTACAGGCGTTCGTTCGTTAGGCAGAATTCAAACAGAGTCTGCTCTTAACTAGTGAACATCCACTATTTAGGGGTTTCGGCGCCGGCTGAAAAAACAGAAAGTGTATTCATGAGAATGTGCTTTCGCTGTAGGGGTCGCGTACTCTTCGGAGTACGTCTCCACTTATCCTACGTGGTGGGGCGGGGCCTGGCTTTAGCCGATGACAGGTAGGGCCCCCACCACCTTCTCTCTCCTCCCTCTCCTTCTTCCTCCTCCTCCTCTGTCTTTCCCCCAACGACCGCAGCAGAGCTTCGGCTCCGGCGGGGCCCTGGCGCTATGGAGAGCGGCTCCGGCGGCCGAGTGGACGGGCGGGTGCCCCGACGTGCGCCGCGTCCAGAGGAGATCTTGGCCGCAGTTGGGGACGGCCGGAAGCGGAGCTCCATGGCACGGTAGAGGGCGGCGGCTCCGGTCGTGGTGAGCGTTCCGGTGGCCGGGGAGGCTGGGCAAGGAGGCGGAGGTGGTCTACGGTGACTGGGGAGTCCAGTGGTGGGCTCGACGGAGGCGGGGAAGGCCAGAGGCGGGCGAATTTAGGGGGATGGTGGCGGCGGCCATGGCGGCAGAGGGAGGCTAGGAGGGGCTCCGGCGACGGGTTGGGGAGTCCAGGGGAGGAGAGTGCTGATGAGCTCGGGGGTGGCCGGGGAGGCTCCAGGCCGCGGCTATTTATAGCCTGGCCGCGGCGAGCAGATGAGGATGGCTGCGGTGGCATCCTCATCCTCGCACTAGAGCTCCGGCGAGGTGTCGCGCGAAGAGCGGTGCCGACCTGACGAAGATCAGAGGAAGGGGACGGCTCGGGGAGGAAGGCGCCAACGGGAGAAAAGAAGACGACGGCGTCATGGGCGGGACAGTGCCCTGGCGGGGCTCGCCGTGGCATGGAGAAGAAGAATCCGGAGGGGAGAAGAGTCTAGGGAGGGGCAGGTGGACTCCGCGGAGCCGTGAGACATGCTCGGACAAGCCAGAATTGGCCGGAGCGAGCTGGCCGACGAGGACAGCACGCGGAGCGTCGCTTCTTCCTACTGTCCACGTGGTCACCACATGCATGGCTTGCTCTGGAAGGCTCCGGCATGTCTAAGCTTGTCCAACAAGTCTGTCGTTGCTCAAATAGATGAAAGAAGTGCCTAGAACTAGCTAGGTGGCTATGAGGTGAGAGAAACTTGCTGAAACAGATTCTGACAGCAAAATTGGCTGGAATTTTCTGGAGAAATGGATGGAGTAATGGAGTTGGATCTTGGTCACAATGAAATAGGGTAGGAAGGAGTAGGTTCTGGAAAAATTTGAAGGCATTTGGACCTATTTTGCATATACTTCCTTTGTAATGCAATATTTGGTCTAGAAACTAGATTTCGATGTTGTGCACAATTGGCTTGATGGAATGAGCTAACTTTTTGTGGAGAGTGATTATTTGGAAATATGGAGGTACTGGAAAAATTTCAGCTCATTTGGAAATGCCAAAGTGGTACTTCCTTCACAAAGCTTGAATCTGGACAGAAGCTATATGGAATTTTTGGGAGAAATTGGCTAGATTAATTGATGTGAATTTTTGTATAGTCACATCATATAGGGAATGTGAGGTCCTGGATTAATTTGAGAATTTTTGAAGCAATATAAAATATGGTTGATTCACAACCTCAAAATAAATCCAGAAACAAGAATTGGATGATGCTCTCAAAATTTGATCTGTGGAACTTGGGATCTTGATGAAAATGGTGAATATATGGATATGAGAAGCTCCACAAATTATTTGGGATTTTTCCTGGCTACCAAAATGGTAGGTCCTTTGGAAAGTGCCCAAATTGCAATATTGGCTTTAAATAGGAAAAGGCAATTTCCCTTATTTAATTATGGCCAATATTTTTATGAGAGCTCAATATGATCACAAAGAATATCTCCACAAGTTTTCATGAACTTTGGAGATGGATAGATATTTTCCTGGATTTAATTCCTTTAACTGGTAGAAAAAGGAATTAATTTTAAATGAAAAATATTGCAAATGACTTGGCTATATTTTTGCATATCCAGGATTTATAGATGTGGGATGATCACTGGGAAAAGTTTGGGAGGCAATAGATCAAAGGTAGTTGGGGTTCCTTTGTAACGGAAGGAATTAGGGTTTCCCTTCCGGTAACTCGGAAGGTAGGGTTTCGGCGGCAAAATCCTGAGAATAAATTTTGGGTGGCAAGGTTGGACTGGAGAGAGTCTCTAGTTGGATAGAAAAGGCAGGGCTAAATGACCATCTTCATATACCCAAGAGCGAGAGAAAATCCGATAACATCGAAAAAAGACTGGAGTCAAATCCCGCGAAGGAAAAAAAACAAGGAGCGAAAACCAGGGTGTTACAAACCTACCCCCCTTAAGAAAATCTCGTCCTCGAGATTTCCGGGCTTACCTCCCGGCTAAGGGGAAACATACCTATGTGCAACTTGGATCCATCAGCTGTCTCTGGTCTTCGTCGATTCACTGGCCTTTTTAACTGTCTCCTCTGATGGCTCAGGTGTTGTCTTTTCACACAGCTGCCTTGAATCCTTCTCTTTCCTGTCAGGCAAACCCTTTGTCCTGGTAGTTTGTTGCCTGGGGTTGGTGGGTATCTCATATTACTGACAAATAGCTTGGTTTGCAAGACCTAGCACTAGCTGCTTTGGGTTTTATTGCGATACTTCGTACACTGACTGCCAAGGGCGAGACATCCTTTCCTGGTACAAGGCTCACGTGCTTGTACGGCCTCGAGTGACTAGGGGTAGCTTTCTTTCTGCCGTGACAGAATGCTCAGTCTGGCTCCGGGTTTCATACTGATGTTTCCTTCTGTTTTATGCACTCTTGACTTTGTCCTTAGGTGATCCACAATCCAAGGGACAACATGACCGAGCTACGGCTGCTATATCTCCAACTGAAAGGTTAGGCATGATCATAAAGCAATCATAGACGGTAATCTCCTATTCCAATGACACCGTGGTATTTATGAACCGTCAATGTCGATGTGTATGTACTTTTAGCTATTCTATCTGAATGTCTTATTTCCATGTGAATTCAGACTATCAACTTTGTCAATTACTGAGGTGGCTCTGCCGCGTACAGCCTCTGTAGTCCTTGTTATGATCACTGAGCTGAACATAGTATGGTTAGCATCCGGTGTATCTTTCGGAGCATATCGTCTTAACTTGGTTGATATCCCAGATTCATGATGAGTATGACATGCTGGTTGCATTGTTGTGGCCGTATATGCAAGAGTCTGACAGGGGTTGGTAATATCACCTTGTCTGTGAAATTTCATTTTATTGACCGTCACAGAGATTGTTTATCCAAAACTTCTTTATTCTTGGGGGTTCCTTTTGGGGAACTTGTCATGACCTGCCAACACGGCTCCTTGGTCGTATCATAACTTACTTTTGCATATCTCGTAGGAATTGTTGTGTTCACATCCTTCTTCGAAGTATGGGGCCAACGTTTCTCTGAGCACAGTCATTCCCGTGTACGAGTGGCTCGCATGAACTGATCCACTGGACTGCATGCTCACAACATATGCAGGGGTAGGATAAATCCTTTCATATCCACTGAGTTCTGAGGCGGACGTGTGTCTGAACTAGTTCGTGCTTCTGACAAGATTGTTGTGGGCACGATGGCGTGTTGAAGAAGGCTGAATACCTCATGCTCGAAGCTTCTGCCAGGGTAGTGTGCCAAAGAAGTCTGGATATCGTACCTCAGAAGCTTTCCCTCATGTGGCTTACTGCCAAAGGTCAGGTGCCTTATGCTGGAAACTTGCCGCGATAGCACGCTGAAGAGGATAGGAATGCCATACCCCAGAAGCTTTTCTCGCCAAGTGGTGTAGCGAGGAAGATTGGGAGTTTTGCATTGTAAAGTCTTCTCGATAGCTTGCGGAGGAAGGCTGGGTTCCTTGTACCAAAAGCCTTTCGCTGTGATATGCGGTCGGGTCTATGGCCGATTCTGGCTTCCTTCCAAAGTATCCAAAATTTACCCATAGCGGAGCCAGAACTTGGTGTAGGCCATATCTTAAGAGGAGATATTCCGTTGGTCTTGCACACCGTTTGTCCTTCTGCTGGTTTGATCATTATTGCTGTAGAGGTTGCATAACTGATGCAAACTTTATGTCGACAATTAATTCGGAATACCCTTTGCAATCAAACCAAGTGTTGCCAGTAGTAAACAGTTGGCAGATAATTCCATTCGATTTAACTGAACTTGAAATTGTCATTAATTCCGGGCAGTCGTGAGCTTATCCATATTTCTCACAAACCTTGTTCACTTTACCCAGAAAATTATGTATGTGCACCGCTAAATTCCAAAATATGCTTTGAAATTTGTATCAACATACCAGAGTTTTGTTGTTGTTCTTGGCATCTTCACATTCTTGAAATATGGCTTCCGGGGGAAATAAATGATTCTTGAGTCCATTGAGAAAAGACTCAAGGTTCACCCCACTGGCTAAAATAATCCTTGTGTCGAGCACGGAATAATTTGCTCTTGCTGTAATCTATTCCGTGGCAAACTCCCTTAGGTATAATCTGGCCTTGTCGGTTGCACTCAGATTCTGCTTCTGACCCATTCTTCATTTGGCAGATCCAGTGATGATGTTCTGAATATCGGGCAGTTGGCTTGGCTTGATTCTTGCTGAATTTGGATTATTGGGTATTATCCAAGTTGTATACTAGTCTTCTTGGCGGCCCTTGCGGATGGATCCAGTCGGAGCGAAAGAACGGAACCGACAAAAGAAGCAAAACCGCAAAAAAAACAAAAAGCAAATAAAGCTCAAATTTTGCGGACCTTACACATGTGGCCAATGATTCACTAGTATAACTAGTACTATAGCGCACTCGATGCACCTCTAAGGATTTAGAAGCAAAACCACACAATGCTCCTGGTAGCAATTGGGGTCAAGCTCCTACTACTTCCTCAGGGAACATCAAACTCGACACATGACCATAGCCAAAGTGGCTTAGTCAGCGATCCTAGAGTTATCGGGGAAAAATGGAATTTATAGGCGTTTCCCAAAGGAAACTAGAGTTAAGAAGAGAAATGCCATGGTTAGCAAGCAAGGTGGGGATATCTGGTTTACCTAGAGGTTCAGGGCTGACGGGTCGTTGCCTTGTGCGAACATTTCACACCGAAGGCAAAGGCCACGAGAGTTGGGGTCTGATGGGGCAAAGCTTATGGGATTGCCTTATGATCAATAGTAGCCGTGCCTGTGTGGCAAAGATGGCTGAAATCCATCTGGGCTTCCTACTGATCAAGAGACAATGAAATCTGGCTAGGGTAACCTACAATCAGCCTGGCTCTGATACCATCCGTTGTGGCGCCCTGCCAGAATACTACTGTAGCCAGACGGTCACTGCACATACCAGCCCAGGAAATTACTCTGGCATGCGCTTTTACAACAAGTATCATGAACACAGACATTTCTATTGATGGATATATAAGTCTTACATGATAATTTACAAGGGTGATGGCAGCGGAAAAGCTCTATCTAAGGCAGCATGGTCTTGGTGCGGCTCCAATCCACAGGGATCTGACTGGGTTACTCTTCTAGCCCGCGAACACTCCGGCTCCTCGCTAGTGGACGTCGAATCCTTAGGTGAACCTGGCCACATTGAAGGCCGCTGAGTACTTTTGAATGTACTCGCAAGCAAACCAAATAACATATACACCAAGCAATGCAATCCATGGCATTCAAGCATGCATTTGTTATCTTAACAATATTACTATCATGTTGTGGCAGGATTATCTAGCAAGATTAGTCATCTAGCAGCATTAATTATTATGCCATAACAGGATTATCAGCAAGATAACTACTGAATTAAATACAGTATGACGAAGATAAAGCATATCCAGTAAATAATCCATACTCCGAATAATCTTATGATCCAATCCAAATCTTTCGGTCATACGACCGTTTCTCTCTTAGCCATCCCATGGCTAACATCTCATATTCCTGACATCATCCGATGTCCATGCATCTGAACTGCAAGTCTGACAAGCCTTACCTTCCTCTGGTTCATTATTAACATCATATAGTTTGTTCCTCCAGACTCGACACAGACCAAATAGTGTGACCTAGTACGAACTGTGTCCCATGACCGAGGACGCGGCTATTCGAATAGATTTACACTCTACAGAGGTTGCGCACTTTACCCACACCATGGAGCTCCTGGCCTCGTACTTTAGTACATGTTCCCATTCGGGTGGACCGGTGCTGCTCCAACAAAACCTTGTCTATTGCCTGGCACTCTTACGGTCCCACCGACAATCATACCCTCCCAGGGTCATGTCCTGGGTGGCCCCTATGTCACCCCGTGACACCTTCCACCGTCGTGGCCAAACAAAACTGTCCCAAACGGGGACATGCGCACATAACCATAAACTGGGCTCACAGAATTATCGCCGCCTATCGGGCCAGGGTAGCACGCACGCATAATCCCCCCTATTTGGTGGTACCGACAAGAGGCAGAACAATAGACCAAGCTAGGGTCGTCCCATACCGGCAAATGTGGTTGCACTTGATGAGCTTGGTTCGGTGGCACTATGACTCGATCCAGCCGACGGAGGAGGTTGTTGTCATTAAGTCACATTCTTTATTATTGCAACAACAGTAACAATGCATGATGTAACAATTATGAAAAACATAACAACCTATCTCCATACAATATCATAACGAGTCATTAGTGTGACAATATTTAAATGGCAAGTTATCTCTTTACAAGTTCTAGCTGAAAGTTACGACCATCTGAACCCTCGCATGAAACCGGCAAATAAACCAGTAGCCACCAGAACGGTCTTTACAACTCAGATCTGGGATGTTACTGGAATAACTCAACCCCGGCTCAAGACGGCTAAAAAGCAACTCAGAGCATGAGACTGTGTTGATAAAAAGAGTGTAGCAGTTCCCTTAGACTGCCGAGGAACAGCTCAGAGCATAGGGTCACCGCTACAGAAAGAAATTCAACAGCTGTCCGAGACGGCCGAAAAGCAGCTCAGAACACGGACCAGTTGTTGAAAAGACAAACATAATGTCGGCATCCACCCCGGACGGCCGAAAGCAGCTCAGAACACAGGCGTGGTGCCGTCATCAAAGAAAGGCAAGCAAGGGTTCATCAGCGTCACATGCAGCTCACCACTATGCACACGAGCATAAGCACATTAATTTAAACACGCAAGAATAACACAGAACAATCCTTTAGGGCACATATCAGATGGTCGGCTTTCCTGGGGGTGAAGGCATACTCCGAGAGAGGTGCGATCACCTCGCGGAAAATTCGCCGGAAAGGGTTCTCTCTCGGAGGGGCTGATAGAAGAGCAAGGGCAAAATGGTCATTTTCACAGTGTGAACACATTATGAAAATGATACCATCGGAACGGGCTCGACAAACTGAAGACGTGGGCGTTGGATTTACCTAAATCGGAGTTACGGTCGCAAAGTTACAGGCGTTCGTTCGTTAGGCAGAATTCAAACAGAATCTGCTCTTAACCAGTGAACGTCCACTATTTAGGGGTTTCGGCGCCGGTTGAAAAAATAGAAAGCGTATTCATGAGAATGTGCTTTTGCTGTAGGGGTCGCGTACTCTTCGGAGTACGTCTCCACTTATCCTACGTGGCGGGGCGGGGCCTGGCTTTAGCCGATGACAGGTGGGGCCCGCACCACCTTCTCTCTCCTCCCTCTCCTTCTTCCTCCTACTCCTTTGTCTTTCCCCCGATGGCCGCAGCAGAGCTTCGGCTCCCGCGGGGCCCTGGCGCTACGGAGAGCGGCTCCGGCGGCCGAGTGGACGGGCGGGTGCCCCGGCGTGCGCCGCGTCCAGAGGAGATTTTGGCCGCAGTTGGGGACGGCCGAAAGCGGAGCTCCATGGCACGACAGAGGGCGGCGGCTCCGGTCGTGGTGAGCGTTCCGGTGGCCAGGGAGGCTGGGCAAGGAGGCGGAGGTGGTCTACGGCGACTGGGGAGTCCAGTGGTGGGCTCGACAGAGGAGGGTAAGGCCAGAGGCGGGCGAATTTAGGGGGATGGTGGCGGCGGCCTTGGCGGCATAGGGAGGCTAGGAGGGGCTCCGGCGACGGGTTGGGGAGTCCGGGAGGTTCCTTGGAGGGGGAGGAGAGTGCTGATGAGCTCGGGGGTGGCCGGGGAGGCTCCAGGCCATGGCTATTTATAGCCTGGCCGCGGCGAGCAGATGAGGACGGCCGCGGTGGCATCCTCATCCTAGCACTGGAGCTCCGGCGAGGTGTCGCGCGAAGAGCGGTGCTGACCTGACGAAGATCAGAGGAAGGGGACGGCTCGGTGAGGAAGACGCCAATGGGAGAGAAGAAGACGACGGCGTCACGGGCGGGACAGTGCCGTGGCGGAGCTCGCCCTGGCGTGGAGAAGAAGAATCCGGAGGGTAGAAGAGTCTAGGGAGGGGCAGGTGGACGCCGCGAAGCCGTGAGACATGCTCGGACAAGCCAGAATTGGCCGGAGCGAGCTAGCCGACGAGGACAGCACGCGGAGCGCCGCTTCTGCCTACTGTCCACGCGGTCACCACGTGCATGGCTTGCTCTGGAAGGCTCCGGCATGTCCAAGCTTGTCCAACAAGTTTCTTGTTGCTCAAATAGATGAAAGAAGTGCCTAGAACTAGCTAGGTGGCTATGAGGTGGGAGAAGCTTGCTGAAACAGATTCTGACAGCAAAATTGGCTGTAATTTTCTGGAGAAATGGATGGTGAAATGGAGTTGGATCTTTGTCACAATGAAATAGGGTAGGAAGGAGTAGGTTCTGGAAAATTTTGAAGGCATTTGGACCTATTTTGCATATACTTCCTTTGTAATGCAATATTTGGTCCAGAAACTAGATTTTGATGTTCTGCTCAATTGGCTTCATGGAATGAGCTGAATTTTTGTGGAGAGTGATGATTTGAAAATATGGAGGTACTGGGAAAATTTCGGCTCATTTGGAAATGCCAAAGTGGTAGTTCCTTCACAGAGCTTGAATCTGGACAGAAGCTAGATGGAATTTTTGGGAGAAATTGGCTAGATTAAATGATTTGAATTTTTGTATAGTCACATCATATAGGGAATGTGAGGTCCTGGATTAATTTGAGAATTTTGGAAGCAATATAAAATATGGTTGCTTCACAACCTCAAAATAAATCCAGAAACAAGAATTGGACGATGCTCTCAAAATTTGATCTGTGGAACTTGGGATCTTGATGAAAATGGTGAAGATATGGATATGAGAAGCTCTACAAATTATTTGGGATTTGTCCTGGCTACCAAAATGGTAGCTCCTTTGGAAAGTGCCCAAATTGCAATATTGGCTTTAAATAGGAAAAGACAATTTCCCTTATTTAATTATGGCCAATATTTTTATGAGAGCTCAATATGATCACAAAGAATATCTCCACAAGTTTTCATGAACTTTGGAGATGGATAGATATTTTCCTGGATTTAATTCTTTTAACTGGCATAAAAAGGATTTAATTTTAAATGAAAAATATTGCAAATGACTTGGCAATATTTTTGCATATCCAGGGTTTATAGATGTGGGATGATCATTGGGAAAAGTTTGGGAGGCAATAGATCAAAGGAAGTTGGGGTTCCTTTGTAACGGAAGGAATTATGGTTTCCCTTCCGGTAACTCGGAAGGTAGGGTTTCGGCGGCAAAATCCTGAGAATAAATTTTGGGTGGCAAGGTTGGACTGGAGAGAGTCTCTGGTTGGATATAAAAGGCAAGGCTAAATGACCATCTTCATATACCCAAGAGCGAGAGAAAATCCGATAACATCGAAAAAAGACGGGAGTCAAATCCCGCGAAGGAAAAAAAACAAGGAGCGAAAACCAGGGTGTTACAATCCCCTATACTTGTGGGTCATCAAGACTCTTTTCTGGCACCGTTGCCGAGGAGTGATGCGCCTTTGGTGAGTGGAATTTGGTAAGGAAACATTTACATTACGTGCTGAAATTTACTATCAATTGTCACTACGGAAAGTAATCCTTTGAGGGGCTTGTTCGGGGTATCTTCACCTCGACTGGAAGCAATAAGAGTGGCTCCTCAACCTATTGAACCTACTGAAAATATTTATTATGAAATTCCTTCAGGTATGATAGAGAAATTGCTGGCTAATCCTTATGCAGGAGATGGAACGATACATCCTGATATGCACTTGATCTATGTGGATGAAATTTGTGGATTGTTTAAGCTTGCAGGTTTATCTGGAGATGGAGTTAAGAAGAAAGTATTCCCTTTATATTTGGAGGGAAAGGCATTGACATGGTATAGGCTATGTGATGATACTGAAACATGGGACTGGAACCGGTTGAAGCTGGAATTCCACCAGAAATTTTACCCTATGCATTTGGTTCATCGTGATCCAAATTATATATATAATTTTTGGCCTCGTGAAAGAGAAAGCATCGCTCAAGCTTGGGGGAGGCTTAAGTACATGATGTACACATGCCCCAATCATGAGCTCTCAAGAGAAATTATCTTACAAAATATTTATGCTCGGCTTTCTCATGATGATCAAACCATGCTCGATTCTTCTTCGACTGGCTCCTTTATGAAGAAAACTATTGAATTTAGATGGAATCTTTTGGAAAGAATTAAACGCAATTATGAAGACTGGGAAATCGACAAAGGTAATGAGTCAGGTATAAATCTTGAGTTTGATTGTGTTAAATCTTTTATGGATACCGATGCTTTTCATAAGTTTAGCACTAAATATGGACTTGACTCTGAGATAGTACCTACCTTTTGTGAATCTTTTGCTGCTCATGTTGATCTCCCTAAGGAGAAATGGTTTAAATATCATCCACCTATTGAATTGAAAGAAGAACCTGCTAGTGTTAAAGAAGAAGCAATTGTTTACCATGTTGATCCAGTTGTGCCTACTGCTTACATTGAGAAACCTCCTTTCCCTGTTAGGATTAAGGAACATGCTAAAGCTTCAACTGTGGTTAATAAGAGTAATATTAGAGCACCTAAGCCTTCTGAACAAATTAAAGTTGAACCTACAGTTGCAATGGTTAAAGATCTTTTGGTTGATAACATCGATGGACATGTCATATATTTCTGTGATGAAGCAACTAGAATTGCTAATCCAGACCCTAAAGATAAAAACAAACCTGTAGTTGGCATGCCTGTTATTTCTGTTAAAATTGGAAATCACTGTTATCATGGTTTATGTGATATTCGTGCTAGTGTGAGTTCTATTCCATTTACTCTCTATCAAGAAGTCATGAATGATATTGCACCTATTGAGATTGAAGATATTGATGTTACTATTAAGCTCGCAAATAGAGATACTATTTCACCACTTGGGATTGTTAGAGATGTGGAAATCTTGTGTGGTAAGATCAAATACCCTACTGATTTTCTTGTTCTTGGATCACCACAAGATAATTTTTGTCCCATTATATTTGGTAGACCTTTCTTGAATACTGTTAATGCTAAGATTGATTGCGCTAAAGAAACTGTCAGTGTTAATTTTGGTGATATATCTCATGAGTTTAATTTCTCTAAGTTTCGTAGACAATCTCATGATAAAGAATTGCCTAGTAAAGATGAAATTGTTGGTCTTGCTTCTATTGCCGTACCCCCTACTGATCCGTTAGAAGAATATTTGCTAGACCATGAAAATGATATGCACATGAATGAAAGAAATGAGATAGATAAGATGTTCTTTGATCAACCACCTATCCTTAAACACAATTTGCCTGTTGAAACTCCTGGAGGTCCTCCTCCACCTAAGGGTGACCCTGTATTTGAATTGAAACAATTGCTTGATACATTGAAATATGCTTATCTTGATGAAAAGAAGATATATCCTATTATTATTAGTGCTAACCTTTCAGAGCATGAAGAAAAGAGATTACTAAAAACTCTGAGGAAGCATCGTGCTGCTATTGGATATACTCTTGATGATCTTAAGGGCATTAGTCCCACTCTATGTCAGCACAAAATTAATATGAAGCCTGACGCTAAACCAGTTGTCGACCATCAACGATGATTAAATCCTAAGATGAAGGAGGTGGTAAGAATTAAAATATTCAAGCTTCTGGAAGCAGGTATAATCTATCCCATAGCTGATAGTAGATGTGTAAGTCCCGTTCATTGTATCCCTAAGAAAGGAGGCATTACTGTTGTTCCTAATGATAAAAATGAACTCATTCCACAAAGAATTGTAACTGGTTATAGGATGGTAATTGATTTTAGAAAATTAAACAAAGCTACTAGAAAAGATCATTACGCCTTACCTTTTATTGATCAAATGTTAGAAAGATTGTCCAAGCATACACACTTTTGCTTTCTTGATGGATATTCTGGTTTCTCTCAAATACCTGTATCACAAGCCGATCAAGAGAAAACCACCTTTACTTGTCCTTTTGGAACTTATGCTTATAGAAGTATGCCTTTTGGTTTATGCAATGCACCTGCTACCTTTCAAAGATGTATGATTGTTATATTCTCTGACTTTTGTGAAAAGATTTTTGAGGTTTTCATGGATGATTTTTCCGTTTACGGAACTTCTTTTGATGATTGCTTAAGCAACCTTGATCGAGTTTTGCAGAGATGTGAACAAACTAACCTTGTCTTGAATTGGGAGAAGTGCCACTTTATGGTGAATGAAGGTATTGTCTTGGGGCATAAAATTTCAAAACGAGGTATTGAAGTAGAAAAGGCTAAAGTTGATGCAATTGAGAAATTAACATGTCCCAAAGATATTAAAGGTATAAGAAGTTTCATTGGTCATGCTGGTTTCTATAGGAGGTTTATTAAAGACTTTTCTAAAAAATTTAGGCCTCTTACTAATCTCTTGCAAAAAGATGTTCCATTTGTTTTTGATGATGATTGTGTAGAAGCCTTTGAAACACTTAAGAAAGCCTTAACCTCTACACCTATTGTTCAACCCCCTGATTGGAACTTGCCTTTTGAAATTATGTGTGATGCTAGTGATTATGCTGTTGGTGATGTTTTAGGACAACAAGTTGATAAGAAATTAAATATTATCCATTATGCTAGTAAAACTCTAGACAGTGCTCAAAGAAATTATGCTACTACTGAGAAAGAATTTCTAGCAGTTGTGTTTGCATGTGATAAATTCAGATCCTACATAGTTGATTCCAAAGTTACTGTTCACACTGATCATGCTACTATTAAATATCTTATGGAAAAGAAAGATGCTAAGCCTAGACTTATTAGATGGGTTCTTCTGCTACAAGAATTTGACTTGCATATTACTGATAAGAAGGGAGCTGAAAATCCCGTAGCAGATAATTTGTCTAGAATGGAAAATGTTCTTGATGACCCACTTCCTATTAATGATGATTTCCCTGATCAGCAATTAGCTGTCATAAATGCTTCTCGTAATACACCTTGGTATGCAGACTATGCTAATTACATTGTTGCTAAATTTATACCACCTAGTTTCACATACCAACAAAAGAAAAAGTTCTTCTTTGATTTAAGACATTACTTCTGGGATGACCCACATCTTTATAAAGAAGGAGTAGATGGTATTATTAGACATTGTATACCTGAGCATGAACAGGAACAAATCCTACGGAAGTGTCATTCCGAGGCTTATGGAGGACACCATGCGGGAGACAGAACTACACATAAGGTACTACAATCTGGTTTTTATTGGCCTACTCTTTTCAAGGATGCTCGTAAGTTTGTCTTATCTTGTGATGAATGTCAAAGAATTGGTAATATTGGTAGACGACAGAAAATGCCTATGAATTATTCACTTGTTATTGAACCATTTGATGTTTGGGGTTTTGATTATATGGGACCTTTTCCTTCCTCTAATGGGTGTACACATATTTTAGTTGCTGTTGATTACGTTACTAAGTGGGTAGAAGCTATTCCAACTAGTAGTGGTGATCATAACACTTCTATTAAAATGCTTAAAGAAGTTATTTTCCCGAGGTTCTGAGTCCCTAGATATTTAATGACCGATGGTGGTTCACATTTTATTCATGGTGCATTCCGTAAATTGCTTGCTAAATATGATGTCAACCATAGAATTGCATCTCCCTATCATCCTCAATCTAGTGGTCAAGTTGAATTGAGCAATAGAGAAATAAAGTTAATTTTGCAAAAGACCGTCAATAGATCTAGAAAGAATTGGTCCAAGAAACTTGACGATGCATTATCGGCTTATAGAACTGCTTATAAAAATCCTATGGGTATGTCTCCTTATAAAATGGTTTATGGAAAAGCATGTCATTTACCTCTTGAGTTAGAACATAAAGCATATTGGGCAATTAAAGAACTCAATTATGATTTTAAACTTGCCGGTGAAAAGAGGTTATTTGATATTAGCTCGCTAGATGAATGGAGAACCCAAGCTTATGAAAATGCCAAATTGTTTAAAGAAAAAGTTAAAAGATGGCATGATAAAAGAATTCAAAAACGGGAATTCAAAGTGGGTGAGTATGTTCTATTGTACAATTCTTGTTTTAGATTTTTTGCAGGAAAACTTCTCTCTAAATGGGAAGGACCATATATCATCGAGGAAGTTTATCGCTGTGGAGCCATTAAGATCAATAACGCCGAAGGCACGAATCCGAAGGTGGTCAATGGGCAAAGAATTAAGCATTACATCTTAGGTACACCTATTAATGTTGAAACTAACATTATTCAAACTATGACATCGGAGGAATACATAAAGAGACCTTCCAGAACACTTCAGAACTCTGAAAAGGAAGAGGTATGTGATACGGTAAGTAAACCGACTCCAAAAATTCCACAAAAATACTTTCTGTCAGTTTTGGAATTTTAGAAAAAATACATAAATAATAAACAGCCGAGGGGACCCACGAGGTGCACACGAGGCACCAGGGCGTGCCACCCCCCTGGCGCGCCCTGGTGGTTCATGGGCCCCTCATGAGCCTTCCCGACTCCGTTTCCTTCTGGAATACTTGTTTTGCAAGATAAAAATTCTTTATATATACTCCCGGACGTTTTGACCACTGTATCGCAGAACAATCCTCTGTTCTTGTTTCGTGTTGTTTTCTGACAGATCTACCAAGCCAGGCATCATGTCTTCTTCCTCCTCCAACAACGTAGAAAACGATGTTTGGTTGCTGCAGATGGAACTAAGGAGAGAAGGAACCGAGGAGGCTTCCATGGAAGAAGATGAAGGAGACTAACTCGGAGTCCACCCTCGGGCCTCTGAGAGGGGCACGCTGATACGTCTCCAACATATCTATAATTTTTGATTGTTCCATGCTATAATATTATCAATCTTGGATGTTTTTATATGCATTTACAGCAATTATATATCATATTTTGGGACTAACCTATTAACTTAGTGCCCAGTGCCAGTTGCGGTTTTCTGCCTGTTTTTGGTTTTCCAGAATATCAGTACCAAACGAAGTCCAAATGCAACGAAACTTTTTGGAGATTTTTTTTGGATCAGAGAAACACAAGAAGCTTCGGGAGGAGGCCAGAAGACCCTGGAGGTGCCCACGAGCCACCAGGGCGCGCTTGGGGCCCTGGTGCCTCGTGGGCCCACTTTTGGCTATTTTGACCTAATTCCACCACTATAAATTCTCTAAAATCGGGAAACCAACACAGGAGTCCACGAAATACTTTTTCCGCCGCCGCAAGTTTCTGTTCTTGAGAGATCCCATCTAGAGGCCTTCTCCGGTACTCCGCCGGAGGGGGAATCGATCACGGAGGGGCTCTACATCAACCTTGCTGCACTTCCGATGATGCGTGAGTAGTTTACCACAGACCTTCGGGTCCATAGTTAGTAGCTAGATGGCTTCTTCTCTCTGTTCGATCTTCAATACAATGTTCTCCTCGATGTTCTTGGAGTTCTATCCGATGTAATCACTTTTTGCGGTGTGTTTGTTGGGATCCGATGAATTGTGAGTTTATGATCAGATTATCCATGAATATTATTTGAGTCTTCTCTGATCTCTTTTATGCATGATTATTATAGCTTCTTATTTCTTCTCCGATCTATTGATTTGGTTTGGCCAACTAGATTGATTTATCTTGCCATGGGAAGAGGTGCTTTGTAATGGGTTCGATCTTGCGGTGCTCAATCCCAGTGACAGAAAGGGACATGACATGTATGTATCGTTGCTATTAAGGGTAAAAAGATGGGGTTTATTCATGAGTGAGTTTACTTTGTCTACATCATGTCATCTTGCTTAAGGCGTTACTCCGTTCTTTATGGACTTAATACACTAGATGCATGCTGGATAGCGGTCGATGTGTGGAGTAATAATAGTAGATGCAGGCAGGAGTCGGTCTACTTGTCTCAGACGTGATGCCTATATACATGATCAATGCCTTGGATATCGTCATGATTATTTGCTTTTCTATCAATTGCCCAACAGTAATTTGTTTACCCACCGTATGCTATTTTCTTGAGAGAAGCATCTAGTGAAAGCTATGGCCCCCGAGTCTATCTAAATCATTTACTAAAACCCTAAAAATACTTGATACAATTTTCTTTTATGTATTTTATTTTGTATTTTTGTTTCTATCTATCTATCTATCACATACAATTTAATCTTGCAATTTACCATTGAGGGATTAACAACCCCTCGTTTGCGTTGGGTGCAAGGATTTGTTGTTTTGTGTGTAGGCGCTGTTCACGAGGTGTTGTGTGATTCTCCTACTGGATTGATAACCTTGGTTTCATAACTGAGGGAAATACTTATCTCTACTGTACTGCATCTCCCTTCCTCTTCAGGGAATTACCAACGCAGCTCACAAGTATCACACGCTGGCTGGCATCTCCACTACTCCGAACCCCCATCAAGCCATGAGGCCGATGAACGATCAAGGGAATCATGAAGTGCAAAGAGGGCTTCCCACTAGGAGGCCCTTACACAGGTTATATCGGAACAATTTTCATAATTTGGTTCACAACTATGGGGTCGAAAATACTCCTCGTATGCACATACCGTCCAATTGAGACATATCTCATCCAAGGGAAAGTGGTGCAGGAACAAACTCTTGGGGACCGGAGAATAAACATATTATGGCTGAGGTGGAGAGGATTACTGAGTTAACTCGCCAAGCTCTCCGGGAAATTCAAATTTTGAGGGAGGCACTCATAAGCATTATGGAGAACAAACCCCCCACTTCATCACCACCATCATCACCGAAGAAATTAACTTGAGTACATGGGTATGGGCACTCCCCTTGGCTTGTGCCAAGCTTGGGGGAGGCGCCCCGGTATCGTATCACCATCACTTTTATTATCTTTACCTATTTTTAGTTTGATCCTTAGTTATTTCGTGATTTAGTTTAATAAAAGTTTAGTATGATCTATTTTCGATTGCTAGTTTCATGATCTATCTATCTATGTAATTGAGTTGAGAGCTATATAATAAAGAGTAGTTTGAGTTTTTGCTTCTTTACTTTTATGTTTCAATCCTAGCAATGAAAATAATGAAAAAGATCATATGCTAATCTTATGGAAAGTAATGACATTACATAAAGAAAAGTATAAGTGGTAAAATTTATTGAAAGTTAACAAACATAGCATTGGTCAATGATGCAATTCATGAAAAAAATTAATAAGGGAAGAGAAGATTCACATGGAAATACACTATCTTGGACATCTTTTATGATTGTGAGCCCCCATTGAGTATTTTATGTCAAATTGTTGACGTTGGACAAGGAAGACAACGTAATGAATTATGTTTGCTTATATTCACATAGAAGTTATATTGTCACAGATCCTCCAACATGTGGTGCTTGCCCAATATCTTTGCTAGCCAAAAATCCGCACCAAGTAGAGATACTACTTGTGCATCCGAAACCCTTAAACCCAGTTTCATGTCATGAGAGTCCACTATATCTACCTATGGATTGAATAAGATCCTTCAAGTAAGTTATCATCGGTGCATAAAGCAATAAAAATTGCTCCTAAATATGTATGAACTTTTATTGTAAGGGAAAATAAGCTTTGTACGAACTTGTGATGGTAAAGAAATAAAAGCGACGGACTGCATAATAAAGGTTGCTATCACAAGGGGCAATATAAAGTGACGTTCCTTTGCATTAAGAGCTTGCACATCCAAAAACAAAAAGCGCATGACAACCTCTACTTTCCTCTGTGAAGGGCCTATCTTTTACTTTTATGTATTTACTTTTCATGCAAGAGTCAATAGTGTTCTCCTCTATTCTTTTTTTTATTTTCTCTTTTGCAACCATCGTGTGGTGGGGAAAGATCTAGGCATATATATCCAGTTGGATATGAGTAATAATGAGTTATTATTGTTGACATTACCCTTGAGGTGAATAAGTTGGGAGGCGAAATTATAAGCCCCTATATTTCTATGTGTCTGGCTGAAACTTTTTGCTCCATATATATGTTGTGAGTGTTAGCAATCATAGAAGACTAAATGATGGTTGAGTATGTGGACTTGCTAAAAAGCTCCAACATGAGACCCTTCCTGAAAATATGATGAATTGCAATTGCATTGTTGACTGAGAACATAGTTTGCTAGTTTTCAAGAAAGTTTATGCCTTATAATTCATTGTTGTGATGAATTGTTACTTGCTCATGAGAAGTTATATGATAATGAATATTTCTGTTATAATAATGATCATGATGCTACTATGTCCGTATTTTGTTTTTATCGACACCTCTCTCTCTAAACATGTGGACATGATTATCGTTATCGGCTTTCGCTTGAGGACAAGCGAGGTCTAAGCTTGGAGGAGTTGATACGTCCATTTTGCATCATGTTTTCCTACTATTATTTATAGTGTTTTTAATCAATATAACACTTTGTGGAGCAATTCTAATGCCTTTTCTCTCTTAATATGCAAGATTTACATAAGGGGGGAGATTGCCGGCAGCTGGAATTCTGGACCTGAAAAAGCTATGTTAGAGATACCTATTCTGCACATCTCCAAATGAGCTGAAATTTCAAGGAGAATTATTTTGGAATAAATAAAAAATACTGGAGAAAAGAAGTACCAGAGGGGGTCACCCAGGTGCCCATGAGGCACCAGGGCGCGCCACCCCCCCTGGCGTGACCTGGTGGCTTGTGGGGCCCCTGGCCAGCCTCCGGTGCCCATTTTCTGGTATATAAGCCCATTTTCCCTAGAAAAAATAGAGAGAAGACTTTTGGGATGGTGCGCCACCATCTCGAGGTGGAACTTGGGCAGGAGCACTTTTGCTCTCTAGCGGAGCGATTCCGCCGGGGATACTTGCCTCCGGGAGGGGGAAATCGAAGCCATCGACATCACCAACGATCCTCTCATCGTGGGAGGACCAATCTTCATCAACATCTTCACCAGCACCATCTCATCTCAAACCCTAGTTCATCTCTTGTATTCAATCTTTGTCTCAAAACCTCAGATTGGTACCTGTGGGTTGCTAGTAGTGTTGATTACATCTTGTAGTTGATGCTAGTTGGTTTATTTGGTGGAAGATTATATGTTCAGATCCTTAATTCTATTCAATACCCCTCTGATCTTGAACATGAATATGATTTGTGAGTAGTTACTTTTGTTCTTGAGGACATGGGAGAAGTCTTGTCATAAGTAATCATGTGAATTTGGTATTCGTTCGATATTTTGATGATATGTATGTTGTTGATTCTCTTAGTGGTGTCATGTGAACGTCGACTACATGGCACTTCACCATCTTTGGGCCTAAGGGAATGCATTGTGGAGTAGTAATTAGATGATGGGTTGCTAGAGTGACAGAAGCTTAAACCCTAGTTTATGCGCTATTCCGTAAGGGGCTTATTTGGATCCATATGTTTAATGCTATGGTTAGATTTATCTTAATTCTTCTTTCGTAGTTGCGAATGCTTGCAAGAGGGGTTAATCATAAGTGGGAGGCTTGTTCAAGTAAGAACAGCACCCAATCACCGGTCCACCCACATATCAAATTATCAAAGTAGCGAACGCGAATCAAACAAACATGATGAAAGTGACTAGACGAAATTCCCGTGTGTCCTCAAGAACGCTTAGCTTATTATAAGAGACTGTTCCAGCCTGTCCTTTGATACAAAAAGGATTGGGCTACCTTGTTGCACCTTAGTTACTATTGCTACTTGTCACTTGTTACAAATTACCTTGCTATCAAACTACTCGTTACCGATAATTTCAGTGCTTGCAGAAAACACCTTGCTGAAAACCGCTTGTCATTTCCTTCTGCTCCTCGTTGGGTTCGACACTCTTACTTATCGAAAGGACTACGATTGATCCCCTATAATTGTGGGTCATCAGGAAGCATAGAAGTAAATGAGTCCATCAACTCCATGAGCAAAAGCTGAGTGTAGAACATCGACCTATTGCACCTTAATCCTCGTCGGATAAATCTACAACATGATAGGTTGCAGCCATGTAGGTCTGTACATGGAATGTACTGGCAAGTCACATCACAAGAGTATAATGAACCTACTTGTACATGCAATTTGGCTGGTGGGAAGCTCTAAGTTTAATTTTTGCATAAAGCTGATTTTTCCCTATTATAAAAGAAATTATTCTACCACTACAAAATAGCATATGATTGAGATGGTATCCCCAACTCAATCTATTCCCAAAGTTTATTTAAACCCAACTGCTTAAATTAAGGTGATGAGATCTCGCGGCATTGCCACTACTAAAAGCTCAAATTGTTCGTAACCGGCGACTCGGCTAATCGATTAGGTTGACACTCTGCAGAGGTTTGCGCACTTTTCCCCACAAGACTCGACCACCTCCTTGATCGGAAGATGGAGACATAGTCTTTCGAAAGTATTCCCTCTTAACCCACGGATAGGCCGGTACACCTACATATTCTACATCTGCTAACCTATCCCGAAAAGAGGTCACACTAACTACTCAACTAAGCCAGAGCCCATAATGGCTTGTGGCTACACACGTAAGCTTCTAGACATGAAAACACATTTGATCCCCTTGAGCCTGAGTGGACGGACCACTAGTGTGCACTCCCATGGATTCCCCATGAATGCTCCCACTGTACTTCGCCACCATTCAAACCAGTTCCACCCAGGTAGTTCATTAACTATCTTGGTCCTATTTACTACATTGTCGCTCATACTTTATGATGAATCACTCCCCAATCCACGTCTACTTTAGCACAGCAATATGATTAAACGGTGGCGACAATGTTGTAAGGTTCAGACCTACATCAATGAACTACTGGATGTAAAGCATAGTCATCCAACATAAATCCTAATCATGAAATCCTACCACAAAGGACTAAGTGCATATAAAACATGGGTAATAAAAGTATGATCAAGATGTAAACCTGCCTTGATACTGCAGGTTCAACTCTAGAGAATGATAATATTCTGCTTCGCACTCTGGACAATCTATCGCCAAAGTAAATAAACGCACATAAGCAATCCTTTCAGAAAACCAAATAACATGCAACAAAAAGACATGGAAAACCCAAATAAAAATTCATTACACTTAACTATCACAAAATTCCTAAGTGCAAAACAACGTGTGAAATTGGGTCCAAAAAATGTGGTGTGAACTAAAGTTTATACATGGCATAGGAGTGCAATTATTCATGGACAGATCCTAGTTGTGTGAAAGTACCATGACATTTATTCAAAACATAGGATTTGGCTAGGGTGACAAAGTGCAAAAATAATTAACTCAAACGGATCTACGGTTTAGGAGATATGGCCAAATAGAGCTTGAATTTGAATCTGAATAAATTCAAATTTTATATTAGCAAAAGTTTGCAAAGATGGGTTCACTAGATAAAGCTATTCGATACGAAAATTTTGCCGCTGGTTTCATCTAATTTGGATCTACGGTTAAAAAGTTGTGGCTAAACAAAGTTTAGGGACTAATCTATGATAAAACTACTACAACTAAGTCCCTGGCCACGTGGCGGCCTCTGGCTAGCTGAAAAGTGTCCGCTGCGAGGTTTAAACGGTGGACGGCAGACAACTAAGAAAAACAATGGTGACGGTCAAATTAAAAGAAAACTGACGATCGGTTTAATTAAAACCGCTCGGTTTGATAAAAACCGCGGTTAACCGCGTACCTCTTTGCAAAATAAAAAACGAAACCTAATCTAATCTACACCGTACACGGTCGATCTAACGGATGAGAGTGGTCGGGGCTTACAGCGGGCGGCGGGCGGCATCGGCGATGAAGAAGACGACGGTGGCGGCGGCTCGGGTCGAAGGGGACGGCGGCTATGGTGGTCTCCGGCGTCGGTGAAGTAGACGGGGAGGTGCGACTCGACGAGGCGGTCCGGATGGTGGTGGTGACGGTCCTCGGTGATGACAGGGTCGAGCAGGGGCTCACGACGGAGCTCCGGTGCTCCAGCGGGGCTCGGTGTCGGGCGTGGGGCTGCTCCGGTGAACCTAGGGGCCAAAAACATGTAAAAACGACGCAGTACGACGAGCCAAAATGATTGACGAAGAAAAAGAGGGCTTGGGTGTGCCACCGGTGACGAAATCGACGACGTAGTGGCTCGGCTCCGGTGAGATTCAAATGACGAGGGCGAGCAGTGCGAGCGGCATGGGAAGTAGCGGGACGGCAGGATCGAGAGAGGGGTTCCGAGGCTTTTATAGGCGAGGAGAGGAGATCTCCGGAGTTGCGGGATAAGCTCTATCCCGTGAGCTTCGCGCGGCTGGTGCGGGAGTGCGGCGCGGCGAGCTCATCCGAGCGGGAGGTGCGGGAGGTTGGGGACGGCCTGGGGTTGGGCCCCACTGGTCAGTGGCAGCGGCGGGAGGGAGAGAGAGGCGGGCGGCCAGCGCGAAGGCGTTTCGGCGCCGCAGCAGGCCGTGGGCCGAAATGGCCAGTGGGCTGGCTGAGGTGCACCTGGGCCTAGCGCTGTGTGTGTGGGTTTTTTTTTACAAAGAATGTTTTGTGGCTCAAAACAACTCCAAACGAATTTATAAAAATACTACAATAATTTATAAAATCACTATTGATAATATAGAGCACAGTGAACATTAATTCCTGCTCAGAAAATTTTGAAAATATTTTCCTAATTTAATTTATTCACGTTTGGACAATAAAATAATTATCAAATAAATTTTAGAAACCCCAAATAATATTCTAATAATTTTTCCAACTCTTTTATATTTGAGGAAGTCATTTTATCCTCTCTCTCTCTCTTATTTTTCTTGAGTGGAAAATATTTGAATATTTCAGAAAACTCCAAAATGCAATAAAACATGAGATGCATTGATGATTCTATTAACATCCAAATTTACCAAAAATTGGGATGTTACAACTCAGCATGCACCCACCGGTTTGAAATCAAGAAAACAGCTACTCGGACAATTCTGTCTAAATTCCGAGTACAGCCACGTGCTTAAGGAAAATTCTAAATACGTAAGGAAAAATTTAAAGACTCCAACCGAGTGTAAACAGTCGGCTGCAGTCTCGGGGACTACACCCAGTGGGTGCACTCAGCGTGCCCCCACTGGAAGAGAACACCTAGTGGGTATACCCTCCGTGCACCCACTGGAGTAAAACAGAAATGACCACTCGGGTGAGTCCGACTCACTTCGAGTAAAACCGCGGTCCCAGGAACGCAAAGAGTAAAACTTAAAGACTCCAACCAACTGTAAACAGTCGGCTGCAGTCTCGGGGTCTACACCCACTGGATGCACTCAGCGTGCCCCATTGGAAGAGAAATGCATTCGAATGGAAGTGAAACTTATAATAGCACTTACTCGAACGTTGATTTTCAGTGCTTCACTGGAATCATATGCCTCCTTCAGACGTCGGTTCATCAGCTCCACTTGGATCATTACTTCTTTGCTCGCTCCTACATGGTCTTCTGGAGTCCTCGATAAGTTAAACAGGTTGAAGGGCGCAGGAGACGGAGGAGGCACGGTGGTGACCAGAGTGCTCAAACCCACAGGCACATCACTAGTCGTCGTCCGAGTATCAATACCCGGGTGACTCTCCGAAATTTTTGGCCCAATGTCATCGGTGACATCTGCCACCACTCGGTCGTCCTTGAAGCTCAATGGGTCAACGTCCTCGTGTGCCTCTCTGGCTTTGTCGTCATCTTCTATCTGGATCACATCCCGCGGTCCTGCTATCACATATAAACAAGACACAACAGTTAATCAAATTGCTCAAACAAAATTTCCAAAGAAAACAAGTGATACCTTTGGAAGTGGCAGCATCAAGTTTGGCCTGCTCCCATTCTTTGTTAGCAGTAGGCTCGGAATTCTGACTAGTCGTCGAAGTTGCAGCTCTATGCCAACAAATTTGTTGGGAAACGTAGTAGAAAACAAAACAAAAAATCGCCCTACGAACACCCAGGAACAATATGAAGATGCATATATGGTTTAGATCATGATCGTTACCGACTCCGGAGTGCAACGGAAGTAGACGAGTCAGTGTAGATCATACTTGGAGTCCCTCGTACCGTCAATGAATGATCCCGTGAACCACCCTCGAACGATCCGTCGAATAGAATAACGAAAGCACGGCCTCTCTACTTGGTTGCAAGCGTATGGTCTTCACGATCCGGCAGCGCTTCGCCGTCCAAAGCTAATCAACGCCGGAGAATTAGAGGGAGGAGATTAGAACCACACTGGGCTTCTAATTATGAGGATTAGAGGATCTAGGTCAAGTTCTAATCGATCAACTAGGATGAACTAGAACTAGAACTAGAGGACTAGAGGAGGCTCCAAAAGTTGTGTGTTCTCAAAAGCTGCAAAATCCTCTAGTATATATAGGTTGGAGGAGTAGGAGGGGGCGCCACAAGAGGGAGGGAAAGTCTCCCTCCCTTGAACAGCCAAGGGGAGGGAACTTCCCCTCCAATTTGGCCTCCTTCTCCCCTTTCCATGGGGAGAAGAGGGTGCCTCCCTTGTTGGGCCCAAGTGGCCTAATTCTCCTTCCACCTCTTGGCCTTTTAAGGGCCGTGGATATTTAATTAATTATAAAAGCCTCCTAATTATTATTAGAGCCTTTTATTTTTAATTTAACATCTTCAGAAATATTTTCCACCTATATATTATTTATCGGTAATACCTGGTATTGCCCGATAAACTCCGAAACCCTTCCGGTGACCCCGAAACGCTTCCGGTTCCTCTAAAAACTATTTCGAATATTAATGAAAAATTTCCAAAAATAAATACTCGATACTCTCATCCTACTAACACTCTACAGATCGTGATTACCTTAAGCTTGTGACCCTGTAGGTTCGGTAAAACATAGACATGAATGAAACCCCTGCGTTCAATGACCGATAGCGGAACCATGGACGGTCATATCGATCCCTATGATTACACGAATGACATTCGAGTGAACCGTTGTTTATCATGTGGTGTTCCCTTTGCTTCGTGATACTTTACAAAATCCGAGGTGATCGGTATCCTCTTGAGTCATGCACATGCTCACTATACCGTTCTTCTCATTACCGGTTTTGTTCTTCTTTCTCAATGATATGTTCCGGCATCCTCGTGACATAATCACCAACGTCTGGCTAGATGATGATGGATGCCGTCACACAAAGAGGGCCCTAAGAATATCTCTCCATCATCGGAGGAGAAAATTCCACTCTCGAGCTATCGAGTCCCTTGTCAAACTTTCCGATGAACCTGTAAGTTGTCGTTATAATCACCTAGTTACAGATGACATTTGAGCAACCCCAAAGTCTATCATACGGTAAGAAGTGACTGCGATAGTCTCATGGTCTAAGGAACTAAATCACAATTTAACACTCCGTGTTATAACAATTGACTTCAGACGATATTATCTCAAAGTATAACAAACAAGTTTGGGTCGATTCAATATGATCGTTCTTCTAACGTCATATTCTCAATGTTGTTTTAGGACTATCGTTACACTTAATGATATCCTAAGATCCGGAAAACAATCACCAACAACGCTTGAGCTAGTCTTAGAGGCGAGACTAGGAATCATGTTTTACCATTTATCATTCCACACATGCATATGAGTTTTCCACTGAATCGCATATTCCAGGATCATAGCAGTTATAGCATGAAACATAAACTCTTAATTATAAACATGGAAATATAATAATACAATATTATTGCCTCTAGGGCATATTTCCAACAGACTCCCACTTGCACTAGAGTCAATAATCTAGTTAGCATATTTTCTTTTACACCAATGGCAATCCGGTGTTTGTTTATGCTATGCTTGTGGTATAGCCTTCATCCTCTCAGATCTTGACAACTTCAGATCCGTGTGTATTATTTGCATTACTATGCATCTATAATGCTTTCACAAGAACTTCATAATTTGTGTGAAACTGGCTTTGTATATATTGAATCACTGATAAGACATTTGATTCCTTAGACTGAGCTATGGAACCACTATTGAGAACAGTGTTCCATTTGTACAATCATCTAGAAACCATACCCAGCTCATAAATGAACTTTTGATTCACCCTCTATTGTTGCTTCTTGAAGCGACAATATACTTAGCCTTCTGTTATAGAATTCACCACAGTAACTTTCTTGGACCAATTCCAACTTACTGTGCCACCATAAATCATTTAATTTAAATCAAAAATCGCTTGGAGCACCGATGAAGATTTTTGTCGATGTACCACTTACAATGAGCATGTATTGATGTAACTCCTTACAACAATCTTCTTCATTTTCTCTGTATGCGAGAAACATGTTGTCAGTACTTAACGACATTTTCACTGTTGTCCTATGATCAACACTGTGACCATTCTGCTAACTTTACTCACAACTTACTTGGAGTACTAGACATATCTGGTTATTTACATACCACTCATCAATATTTCAAGATATTGATTCTTGCTGAGAACTCCTTCCATGTGACTTTGACAAGAAACTCTTATTGGCGTTTTCCATACTAAACTGCTTTAGTACTTTGTCAATATGTATTTTGGCTAAGCCCGATTAGACACTACTATCTCCATAGATTATTATGCCTAACACAAGGACTATATTGCCTAAGTACTTTACTGAAAAACTAGTTTCAATAAAGTCTTAATCCGTGTCAAGAAATTTATATAATTTCCAATCAATAATGTGTCATGCACACATAGTGTTTAGAAATATTATCATGCTCCCACTTACTTTCTTGAAAATACAAGCATCTTCACTTTCCTCAATGAAATCAAATTATTTGATCATTTCATCAGAACGAAGATTTCAACTCCACTATGCTTGCTTCAATCCATTATAGGATCTCTTGAAGTTTGCACACTTACTAGCATCCTCTGGATTGACAAAATTACCTTTGTACCATATCAAATATACAACATTGGTTCAATTTCCATCTCATGGGAGTAATTTTGACATCCATCTATTGTATCTCATAATATAAATATTTAGTAATTGCTAGTTTAACCCAAACTGACTTTAAGTATTGTTATGATGAGACAATCTCGTCATAATCAGCTCCTTGATCTTGTCATAAATTATTTGTAACAAGTCAAGCTTTATAAAACATTTTCATCTTTGTCAGTCTATAGATCCATTAATATACTTTCGACTCTAAGTCTTTTAGAGGGTCCATCAAGTTCTAAACTTGAATTATGTATATGGATACTATCTCAGATTATTTTGGCATATAGCCAATTCCGGAGTCAGGGCCCATCAACGCTTCTCTGTGAATTATAGGTTCATTGTTTGTTCAACAATATTTGGTTTGCACACCACGCAGGTCTGCACGAATTTGCCCAACCTATATAGTTCAACTGCAAGTTCGATCAAAATCACTACATCTTATGTAGAGGCTTCCGTATCAGTAGTGGTATGAAATTATAGAACCAATTCTAGAGTTTCTTTTCTTTGACCTGATTATGAAGATTTTGTAATCTCATCGAGTTGCACTGTCCTCCCACTCACTATTTTACAAAAAACATTTTCTTCAAAACTTACCGCACTCTATGGCAAAACACTTTGCCTCAGCTTAGTGATAGAGGAATACCCAACTATTTGGGATAACTAATAGAGTAGTACTCATACCATTTCATATCTTATATGGTATCATTTCAATTGATTTGATGGCGCTCCTTTTTCAGTGTAAAAGCCACAGTCACTAAAGCATCACATTAAAAAGTATATTGGCAAATTGATTAATGTCATCTTAGATCTCACCATGTCACACATAGTTTGATTACATCTACTCAAAACATTCTACTCTTAGTGATGTTCTGGGAAGTGCAAGCTAATCCTTTTACAGCTCATCAGACATTCGCTAAACTTGTAACTCAAATATTCCTTTTCGCAATCTAATTGAAGAAACATAATTTTTTTTTGTTACAATAAGCTCTACTTCATTCTGAAAAACCTTTTGAAACATTTCAAAGGATCCAGATTTATGTCTCAATAAGTAAATATAAATATCTACTTGAGTCATCCTCGAAGATAGATAAATCCACTGCTTGTAACAACACTTATTGGACTACACACATCAATATGCATATTTCCAATTATTTTGGTGCTCGTTCTTCATGTCCTGTGAACGATATTTTAGTTTACTTCACCATCTGAATGAAAGTTGCAAGTGTCAGATGATTCATAATCAGATGACATCAAAATCCATCACTATGGAATTTCTCCATGCGGGTTTTCCAATGTGACTAAATGCAGTGCCACACATATGTGGTATTCTTTTAGTCTTGCGACATTTAGCGTCAGTGTTATGGATGTTCAATTTTATCATCAATATTTAAAACTTACATCCTATTCACAATAGGAATAAGCCATTTTGTTCATTACATCGAACAACTATTGTTCTATCATGAACAACCTCCTTGCAACTTCTATGCAATGGGCTTAGCGTGACAAAACTCTAAAATGGATTATGACAATAAACACAGAGGTAATGTGCTGATGAAAAGTATCATAACTTTTACAAGGTTTTCAACACATATTTTAACCTCATCGTTTCTTGGTTATTTAGGCCTTATGTTTACTATGCAACTTTATTCTTGTAGACTCAGTTGGGCCTCCAAGCGCAGAGTTTTGTAGGACAGCAGCAAATTTCCCTCAAGTGGATGACCTAAAGTTTATCAATCTGGGGAGGTGTAGGATGAAGATGGTCTCTCTCAAACAACCCCGCAACCAAATACAAGCAATCTCTTGTGTCCCCAACACACCCAATACAATGGTAAATTGTATAGGTGCACTAGTTCGGCGAAGAGATGGTGATACAAGTGTAGTATGGATAGTAGATATTGGTTTTTGTAATCTGAAATAATAAAAACAGCAAGGTAGCAAGTAACAAAAGTGAGCACAAACGGTATTGCAATGCTTAGAAACAAGGCCTAGGGTTCATACTTTCACTAGTGCAATCTCTCAACAGTGCTAACATAATTGAATCATATAACAATCCCTCAACGTGTGACAAAGAATCACTCCAAAGTTCTTATCTAGCAGAGAACATAAGATGAAATTGTTGTAGGGTACGAAACCACCTCGAAGTTATCTTTTTCGATCAATCTATTGAGCCATCCCTATAAGTGTCACAAATAGCCCTAGAGTTCGTACTAAAATAACACCATATGATACGCATCAATTAACTCTAATGTCACCTAGATACTCCAATGTCACCATAAGTATCTGTGAGTTAATTATTCGATATGCATCAAACAACTTCAGATTCATAACATTCAATCCACACAAAGAACTTCAAAGAGTACCCCAAAGTTTCTATCGGAGAAAGTAGGATGAAAACGTGTATCAACCCATGTGCCTAGATTACCCCAAGGTCACGGGAATCCGTAAGTTGATTACCAAAACATACATCAAGTGACTCAATAGAATACCCCATTGTCACCATGGGTATCTACATGCAAGACATACATCAAGTGTTCCCAAATCCAAAGTATTCAATCCAACAATAACGAAACCTCAGAGGGAAAGACTCAATTCATCACAACAAGATAGAGAGGGAAGAAACACCATATGATCCAACTATATTAACAAAGCTCGCGGTACATCAAGATCGTGCCAAATCAAGAACACGAGGGAGAGAGATCAAACACATAGCTACTAGTACGTACCTTCAGCCCCAAGGGTGAACTACTCCCTCCTCGTCATGGTGGCCGCCGGGATGATGAAGATGGCCTCCGGCGATAATTTCCCCCTCCGACAGGATGCCAGAACAGGGCTCCGGATGAGATCGCTTCGGTACAGAGGCTTGCGGCAGCGACGTGGGAGTTCTAGGTTTAGTTTTGGGGTTTTCTATATTTATAGGAATTTTCAGCGTTGGAATCACGCCAGGAGGGCCCACGAGGGAGCGACAAGCTCAGGGGGCGCGCCCTAGGGGGGCGCCCCCAGGGCTTGTCATGCCCTCGTGGATCTTCTGGCCCATCTTCGAAGCTTCGGGGGTCTCTTTTTGTCCATAAAAAATCACCGTAAATTTTGGGATCAATCCGAGAACTTTTATTTCTGCACAAAAAACAACACCATGGTAGTTCTACTGAAAACAGCGTTAGTCCGGGTTAGTTCCATTCAAATCATACCAAAACCATATAAAATTGTTGTAAACATGGCATGAATACTTCATAAATTATAGATACGTTGGACATGTATCAGCATCCCCAAGCTTAATTCATGCTCGTTCTCGAGTAGGTAAATGATAAAAGAAATAATTTATGAAGTGTGAATGCTAGCATAGTGCATAAGTTTGATCGATGATAATTTCAATCACTTTTCCTAGCATCATAAATAACAACCTTTCTCATAAAACTCATCATGATAAAATAGCAATCAATTCACATGTTATGGTATAGACCATAAACTTTCTTGAAAACTAACAAACTATGTTCTCAGTCATCAAACAATTACAATTCATATTATTTTCAGGAAGGGTCTATGTAAGAGCTTTGATTTAGCAAATTCCACATACTCAACTATCATTTAGTCTTCCATGATTGCTGACACTCAAAGCATATTTTTAGAACAAATTGTTTCAATCAGACACAGAGAAAGATAGGGGCTTAATTTTTCGCCTCCCAACTTGCTTATCATAGAGATAATGTCAACAATAATAACTCATGATTGCCTATATTCAACTGGATATATGTTCCTGGATCATTCCCTACCACATGATGCTTGCCAAGTGGAGAATAACTGATGTTGAAATGAGGATGAATACTATTGACTCTTGCATAAAGGTAAAAGCTAAAAAATAAAAGATAGGCCCTTTGCAGAGGGAAGCAGAGGTTGTCATGCGCTTTTGATTTTTTGATGTGCAAACTCTTAATGTAAAGGAACGTCACTTTATATTGCCCCTTATGATAGCAACCTTTACTATGCAGACCGTCGCTTTTATTGCGTTACCATCACAAGTTCGTACAAAGCTTATTTTCCCTTACAATAAAAGATCATACATATTTATGAGCAACTTTGTATTGCTTTGCATCGATGACAACTTACTTGAAGGATCTTATTCAATCCATAGGTAGAGATGGTGGACTCTCATGACAAAAAACTGGGTTTAAGGGTTTTTGGATGCACAAGTAGTATCTCTACTTAGTACAAAATTTTGGCTAGCAAAAGATTATGAGCAAGCACCACATGTTAGAGGATCCATGACAATATAAATTCTATGTGAATATAAACAAACATAACCCATTACATTGTCTTCCTTGTCCAAAATCAACTACTTGATCAAGTTTGAAAATAATTAATGGGGGCTCACAATCATAGAAGATGTCCAAGATAGTATATTTATATGTGAAATCTCTCTTCCTTCAATATTCTTTCATGAATTGCTCAAGTGACCAATGATGTGTCTGCTAACTTTCAATAAATTTTACAACTTATACTTCTTATATGTGAAGTAATTACTCCCCATGGGACAAGCATATGAAGCACATATAATTTCAAATTTATGATATTCAATTAATTCAACCATTCACTCTTAGGATATAAGTGAAGCACGAGAGTAAATGCCAAACTACTCCAGAAGATTTACATGAAGAACAATGAGTAGTTAAAACAATTAAGTGGCTATGTGAATACTCTCTCCAAATAAAGATTTCAGATCCAAGTATTTTATTAAAACAGCAAGCAAAATGAAAATACGCTCCAAGCAAAACACATAACATGTGACAAATAAAAATATAGCTCCAAGTACGATATACCGATAGTTTTGAAGACGAAAGAGGGGATGCCTTCCGGGGCATCCCCAAGCTTAGACGCTTGAGTCTTCCTTGAATATTACCTTGGAGTGCCTTGGGCATTCCCAAGCTTAGGGTCTTGCCACTCCTTATTCTCCTCATATCGATATCTCACCCAAAACTTGAAAACTTCAATCACACAAAACTTAACGGAACTCGTGAGATAGTTTAGTATCATAATAAATAAATCATTCACTTTTGTACTATCAAGACAAGATACAAAATTGTTCTCACATAATTCCTACTGTACTCTATCATTTCCACAATTTATATCACTCAATATAAGCTATGGAAATGCTAAAACAAGCAAACTATGCAAACAAAACAGATTCTGTCAAAAACAGAACAGTCTGTAATGATCTGAAGTAGAACCATACTTATGTAACTCCAAAAATTCTGAAAAAATAGGACAACGTAGGAAATTTGTATTTCAATAATGTTTAAAATTTTCAGAATATTTTGACGCTCCAGTAAATTATAGAAATTCCTGGACTGAGCGCAGAAGTTTCGGTTTTTGCACAGAATCAAGTCAACTATCATCCACACTATCCCAACGGCTTTACTCGGCACTTTATTGAAACAAAAGACACAAAACATGATTACTACAGTATCTTAATCATGTGAATGCACAAAAACAGTAGGGATAAATATTGGGTTACCTCCTAGCAAGCGCTTTTCTTTAATGCCTTTTAGCTAGGCATGATGATTTCAATGATGCGCACATAAAGGTAAAGAATTGAAACATAAAGGGAGCATCATGAAGTATATGACAAGCACATCTAAGCCTAACCCACTTACTATGCATAGGGATTTTGTGAACAAACAATTTATGGGATCAAGAATCAACTAGCATAGGAAGGCAAAACAAGTATAACTTCGAAACTTTCAACACATAGAGACGGAATTTGATATTATTGAAAATCCTACAAGCATATGTTCCTCTCTCATAATAATTTTCAGTAGCATCATGAATGAATTCAACAATATAACTATCACATAAAGCATTCCTTTCATGATCCACAAGCATATAATTTTTATTACTCTCAACATAAGCAATTTTCTTCTCATTCATAATAGTGGGAGTATCATATGAAACTCGAATACTATAAATTGTTTCCACATTAAAAGAGTAATGTTCAGTGCAAGGGTAATCATAATTATGACAAGCTTTATAAAGGTAATCGTCACTACTTTTTATAACATAAGTATCATCACAATAATCATCATAAGTAGCAACTTTGTTCTCATCATAATCAATTGAAACCTCTTCCAAAGTAGTGGATTCAACATTAAATAAAGTAATGACCTCTCCAGATCCACTTTTATCAACATAATAAGATTGAACACCCTCCAAAATAGTGGGATAATTATTACCTAGAGTTGACACTCTTCCAAACCCACTTTCATCAATATAATCATCATAAATAGGAGGCATGCTATCATCATAATAAATTTGCTCATCAAAACTCGGGGGACTAAAAATGTCATCTTCTTCAAACATAGCATCCCCAAGCTTATGGCTTTGCATATCATTAGCATCATGGATATTCATAGCAAGTGTACAAACAACATTGCAATCATGCTTATCATTCAAAGGACTCACATTAAGTATTTTATTAAATTCTTCTTCTACAATCTTAGCACAATTTTCCGATCCATCATTTTCAAGAAAGACATCATAAAGGTAAAGCATTTGATGCAACTTCAATTCCATTTTTTTGTAGTTTTCTTTTATAAACCAAACTAGTGATAAACAAGAAACTAAAAGATTCAATTGCAAGATCTAAAGATATACCTTCAAGCACTCACCTACCCGGCAACGGCGCCAGAAAAGAGCTTGATGTCTACTACGCAACTTTATTCTTGTAGACTCGGTTGGGCCTCCAAGCGCAGAGTTTTGTAGGACAGCAGCAAATTTCCCTCAAGTGGATGACCTAAGGTTTATCAATCCGTGGGAGGTGTAGGATGAAGATGGTCTCTCTCAAACAATCCTACAACCAAATACAAGCAATCTCTTGTGTCCCCAACACACCCAATACAATGGAAAATTGTATAGGTGCACTAGTTCGGTGAAGAGATGGTGATACAAGTGTAGTATGGATAGTAGATATTGCTTTTTGTAATCTGAAATAATAAAAACAGCAAGGTAGCAAGTAACAAAAGTGAGCACAAATGGTATTGCAATGCTTAGAAACAAGGCCTAGGGTTCATACTTTCACTAGTGCAATCTCTCAACAGTGCTAACATAATTGAATCATATAACAATCTCTCAACGTGCGACAAAGAATCACTCCAAAGTTCTTATCTAGTGGAGAACATAAGATGAAATTGTTGTAGGGTACGAAACCACCTCAAAGTTATCTTTTCCGATCAATCTATTGAGCCATCCCTATAAGTGTCACAAACAGCCCTAGAGTTCGTACTAAAATAACACCATATGATACGCATCAATTAACTCTAATGTCACCTAGATACTCCAATGTCACCACAAGTATCTGTGAGTTAA
The DNA here is from genome assembly GCA_039707655.1 of Elymus sibiricus. NCBI lineage: Eukaryota > Viridiplantae > Streptophyta > Magnoliopsida > Poales > Poaceae > Elymus > Elymus sibiricus. The sequence goes on from CM077666.1 coordinate 472,981,496, forward strand.
TTTTTCAATATGCATCAAACAACTTCAGATTCATAACATTCAATCCACACAAAGAACTTCAAAGAGTACCCCAAAGTTTCTATCGGAGAAAGTAGGATGAAAATGTGTATCAACCCATGTGCCTAGATTACCCCAAGGTCACGGGAATCCGCAAGTTGATTACCAAAACATACATCAAGTGACTCAATAGAATACCCCATTGTCACCACGGGTATCCACATGCAAGACATACATCAAGTGTTCTCAAATCCAAAGTATTCAATCCAACAATAACGAAACCTCAAAGGGAAATACTCAACTCATCACAACAAGATAGAGAGGGAAGAAACACCATATGATCCAACTATATTAACAAAGCTCGCGGTACATCAAGGTCATGCCAAATCAAGAACACGAGGGAGAGAGATCAAACACATAGCTACTTGTATGTACCCTCAGCCCCGAGGGTGAACTACTCCCTCCTCGTCATGGTGGCTACCGGGATGATGAAGATGGCCTCCGGCGATGATTTCCCCCTTCGGCAGGATGCTGGAACAGGGCTCCGGATGAGATCGCTTCGGTACAGAGGCTTGCGGTGGTGGCATGGAAGTTCTAGGTTTAGTTTCGGGGTTTTCTATATTTATAGGAATTTTCAACGTTGGAATCACACCAGGAGGGCCCACAAGGGAGCAACAAGCTCAGGGGGTGTGCCCTAGGGGGGCGCCCCCAGGGCTTGTCGTGCCCTCGTGGCTCTTCTGGCCCATCCTCGAAGCTTCGGGGGTCTCTTTTTTTCCATAAAAAATCACCATAAATTTTGGGATCAATCCGAGAACTTTTATTTCTGCACAAAAAACAACACCACAGTAGTTCTGCTGAAAACAGCGTTAGTCCGGGTTAGTTCCATTCAAATCATACCAAAACCATATAAAATTGTTGTAAACATGGCATGAATACTTCATAAATTATAGATACATTGGAGACGTATCAAAGCCGTTGTAGTTTCTTGCAGCAACATGTAATTGAGTCGATATCCTTGCGATCAACTTTTAATCACAATATCAAAGAATTAATGATCAACAATTTGATTATAATTCCCAGGAACTACACTTTACTTGATCAACTTTCCCTACATCTTATAACTTGTATGACATTCATACCTGAGCTGGACATTCCAGTCTTCCTTTATTTTCTGCCTTTTTACTTCTTATAATTTTACCTCCAATATTTCTCCTACTCACAGAAGCATCCAACCTTTAAGAGTGGCATGAGCCCCGAACTTCCCTAGGCATGTAAGTCTCATTACATACTTCGGTTTTTGTTCTTTCTCTTTAAGTTCTGACCATCAACTCATGACTGGTGTTCTTCCGGATTTTATGCACTTCAGTCTTAAACATAGTTGAAGGCTTCACTAGAACTTGCAAACAAAACACTTCTTTAGATATCAAATATCTTTTAACCTTTGTTTGTTTCTGAAAACGCTTTTCAGTTCCAAGAATATCACATACCATCCCAAACATTTTGAAGTTCGGGTTTCTCGGAAGCAAGCAGACCGTAATGCAATTCTAGCCTTTGGATCGAATGATGTGAGTCTCGTCATCCATAGCATCAGCAAGAGAGTATTGTAAGCATGCAGTAGGACAAAATCCTTCTTGGCACTCTTAGAGGGAGATCCTCTCATTACGTTTACTGTCGTGGTATTCTCACGGCAGATGCCATGAGATGGCTAAAAATAGTGGGGCTACGTGAGGACGTCGGTGGGTTCCAGAGGCGAGGTCGGCACGCGCAGGTGTGAGACATGAGACGTACCCAGGTTCGGGGCCCTCCGGAGAGGTAATACCCCTAGTCCTGCCGAATGGAGTATGGAGTGTACAAGGGCTACAAGATCACTCCTGGAGCTGTTTGGACGGAGGAGGAAGAAGGGGCTAGGTAGCCGTTCTACCTCTCCTGTGAGTGAGTGTGTGTGTGTGTGTGTGTGTTATCTCTAGAGCCAGAAGAAGCAGCCCCCTCGCATGGAGGCCTCCTGGGGGGTCTTATAGGCAAACCCCCAGGGTTACATGGGTCAAGATGCATAGGCGTGGGGCCCTGGTGTCATCGTCTGGGAGCCGGCGGTGGGGGCCACCGGGTCGCCGGGTGCGCCGGGTCCGCCGGGTGCGGGCCGCGCCGGGGCCGCCGGGCACGGACCCGGTCGGCTGCACGGCACTGTGGCATGTCTTGTCTTGCGTCACAGGGTGGCTGGCGCCGCCTGGCTACAGGGTCGCGCCGCCCGCACACCGCCCTCCCCGGGCAGGGGGCGCAGGGCGCGCTGTAGCCACGCCCGCCGGGGCCGGCGCAAAGGAGGGAGCTTTGTAGCCACGCCTGCCTTGTCGTGAGGGCTTGTCCTCTCGTGGCCAGCCGGCTTGGGCCAGCCGGCTGGACCGGGTCGCCGTTCCAAGATGGCAAGCTGGATTGAGGGGCTTGGCCTGCCCCGATATTTTTGAAAGGGGTCCGGGCTCCGTTGCCTACCCGGGGGTCATCCCCCCGACAGTAGTCCCCGAAGCTGTGAAGGCTCGCCGGCTCCAGGCAGGGGGGCCTTCGCAGCTTACCCCCCTGAGGAGTCAATTTGTTGGTGAAGTGCAGGAGTCCGGCCGGGCTGCTCCGTCCGCCCGCATGCCGGCAACGCGGCAGCGGATGCCGGGAACACCCGCTGGGCGCCGGCTTTCGGAAGCCGGATCGCGGCACCCCGGCCGGGGAGGGAAACGGAAACGTCCGCCGGTCGAGTCTTGTTTCGCACGACGATTCGCGCCCGCCGCTCTTCGACGAACCGCCACGTGCTGTTCCGCGACGAGCGAGGCCTGCCAGAACACGCGCACGATGGGACGCGACTGTGGACCGGGCCCACCACGCCGCGCCCTCGGCCCACGCGCGGGGGATTTATTGTGGCGGCCCTAGACGGTGACGCTTCCCCGTGTAGTTAATGCGTGCGGGGGACGTGCCCTCACAGTGCGGGGGTGTGGGGATCGTGGGCGCAGACGATCCCACTCCCCCACGTTCTTCCGTGGCTATAAGTGAGAGGGAGGGAGCGCAACGGAAACACTCACGCACGCACTCCCGCCCCTCGCTCCTCTTCTCTTTCTTCTCTGCCACGCCCAGGCAAGGTGCCGCCGCCACACGCCTCGCTCACGCTCGCCGCTACGCACCGCGACCAGAGACCCGCAGCACGCAGCTTTCCCCTTCCTTCTCTTCTGCGTAGCCGCTCCTTCACACCCGGAGAGCCCTCCAATGGCGCTGCCGAAAGGTTCTTGGGAGGGCTCCATTATGACCGAGGCAGACATCCGATATCTCCGCCGCACGAAGCGGCTGTGCCGGCGGAGGCGCTGAACGCGCGCGCACCCGGCTCGGAGAGGGTGCCGCAGCCGTGGGAGGGCGAGCACGTCGTCTTCTACTCGCACTTCGAGCACGGGCTCGGCCTCCTCGCGAGCCTCTTCTTTCGCGGTTTCCTCGATTTCTTTGGGCTGCAGCCGCACCACCTCGGCGCCAACGCCATGTTGCAGATCGCTGGCTTCGCCACGCTCTGCGAGGGCTACCTCGGCATGCTGCCGAACGTGGACTTGTGGGCGAAGATGTTCTTCCTCAAGCAGCAGGGGGCATCGGCTGGCGTCATGTCCGACTGCGGGGCAGCGGTGGTCACCGGTCGGCCGAACGGGCCGTTTCCCAAAGTGCCACTCGAGGACTTGGCCAAGAAGTGGCAGACAACTTTCTTCTACGTGAGGAACGCCGACCCGGCGGTGGACGTCATCAATCTCCCGCCCTTTGTCGACGCGCCGCCACTCGAAAAGCCGAATTGGGGCTACTGCCCCAAGAAGCCGCCGCAGGAGCTCCTGAACATCTGCCGCCGGGTCGGGGAGATGACGGATCGCGAGGGGCTAGTGCCGGCTGATCTCATCGCGGCCTTCATCGCCCGCCGGGTGCTGCCGCTGCAGTGCCGGGCGCACCGGATCTGCGACATGAGCGGCCGGCACGACCCGACCCGGATGTCGACCAAGGAGTTGGCGCCGGTCGGGATCACCCAGCGGGTGAACTACATCTCCAAGGCCGGGTTGAAGGAGGAGGGGTGGGGCTTCGGGAAGGAGCCCTATCACCGGGGAAACCCGGCGCCGGCGGTAAGTCCCTGGTCATTATTTTTTGCCGCTTCAACATTATTCCTGTGCCCTGACGCGACGGGAGGGGCCGCAGCTATTCGCCAGCCAGCAAAACCACGACGGGCCAAATCCCTAGATTCTACTGGCCGATTTGCCCAACTCGGATGTAGAGGAGGCCGGCGCCGAGGCGGGGGAGGGGGCGGTCGAAGCGCGCCTGGCCGACGCCGCGGCCGGCGGGTCGCGGCACGCGGGTAAGTCTCCACCCTCAGATCTTCTGCGCGACTGGCCGGACGACGACGAGGAGGGCCTGACCGGTGCCCACGGTGCAGTGCTCTCGGCTGGGGAGGATGGCAGCGTCAACCCCCCAAGACGGCTGCGAAAGACGGCCGGCAACGGGCTGGCCCGCGCGGCGGCGTCTGGCAGCCGGCCGCATGGGAAGGAGGCGGTCGAGCCGAGGCCGGCCGCAAAGCGCCCGGCGGCGGCGGGGCCGGCGCTCGAGAGGGCCGTCGTCAAGAAGAAGCGCCGGCTCACCCCGTCCGTGGGCCTGAGGCGGGAGGCCCCGAAGGTCATTGGGTAAGTGTCTCTTGTCTTCTTCTGATTCCTTGCTTGTTTCTTGCCCATGCCTCCATCGTGATAAACTTGCCGTGCACAGGTCCGCCCTTGACCTGGCGGTGGTGGCAACGGAGGCCGCGGTGGGCGAGGCCGTCTCGAGGAAAACCCGGAGCAGCGCCGTTGACCGCGAGCCAGACCGGACCGCGGAGGAGGACCTCACGGCCTGCCAGTCCGGCCGGGATCCTGACGCGGTGGCGCGCACTGCTTGGCAGGACCGGGCAGAGGCCGAAAAGGAGATGGCGGAAGCCTCGGCCCGGGCGTGGGAGAGGGCCTCAACGAAGCGGGCTAGGACCACCGCGGACCCGGCCTGGCCGGAGATGGAGAGGGGCTCGGCGCCGGACGCCACGATCATCGAGCCGTAGCCGGAGGGGGCGGGCGAGCCGGCAGGGCGGGCGGAGCTGGCCGACGGCGAGTCAGATGTTGACGAGAACATCGTCGTAGACACGCCGCCCCGGGCTGACCCGGCAGGAGGAGGTGAGGGCGGCGGAGAGGGGCGCGAGGCGGACTCCGCACCGTCCGGCCAAGCGCAGCCGACGCCGGCCCCGGGGGCCGCGACCGGGGACGCTGGTGCCTTGGTGGTCATTCCGCCCCAAGCCGCTGCGGACTCCGAGCAGCCGGGCAGAAGCGGATCCGGCGCCGGGACCGCGATGCAGCAGCCGTGGGCGAGCGCCGGCGGGGCTGTGGTCGGGCCGAGCACTCGGGAGGACGAGGCGGCGGATGCCCTGCGCTTGCAGCTTCGCGAGCGGAGCGAGCGCCTGCACGCCTTCGTCCGGGAAGATCAGGAGTGGGCACGGAAGCTGGAGCAGGCCGTCATGGTGAGTTCTTACTTTCCGCTTGTCTTGGCCGTTGAACAGTGGGGGCGCGATAGCGCACCCACTGGGTGTAGCCCCCGAGGCCCGGGCCGGCTGCGGAGCAGCCGGGTCGGGTCTTTATGCGCGTTTTTGCATTCTTCTAACTCTTGTCTTCACGCAGCATCTGTACGACCTGCGGGCCAGCGCGTACAACCGGCTCCTGGAGCGGTTCCGCGAGGTCAAGGCCCAGCTCGCCGTCAAGGAAGAGGAGCTGCGCCAGGCCCGAGGTACGACTTGCAGGCTTTCAATGGGGGCGCGCCAGCACACCCACTTGGTGTAGCCCCCGAGGTTCAGGCCGGGCTGCGGAGCAGCCGGGTCGAATCTTTGAAGCTTGCCTTTTTTCTTATTTTCCTTGCTTCCGGCGTCTGACCCGGAATCTCGTCGTGCAGCCGCCGCGGCCGAGGTGCCGGGTCTCCGAAACCAGCTTGCCGAAGCCGGCCTGCAGTGCGATCTTGCAGTCGCCGACCACGACCGGCTTCAGGCCGAGGTGGACCGGCTGGTGGCCGAGAAGGCCAAGGCGGAGGATGCCCACCAGGCGGAGCTAGGCCGGCTGGCGGAAGAGCGCGGCAAGGCGGCCGAGGAGCTGGCGAACGCCGGCAGGAGGAGCGCCCAGCTCGAGAAAGATCTCGAGGCCCAGGCCCGCGCGTCGGCCGTGCGAGAGCATGGGATGCTGGGCGAGGCGCAGCACCTCGACGAGGCCTTCGCCCGTGAGTGCTGTCCTTTCTTTGGTCCGGTTGGCCTAGCCGGCGAGTTTGTCTTCTTCTGGCTGATTTGTTTCCCTCCTTTGCCAGGAGTCTTCCCAGAGACGCAGGAGGCGGCCGACGCGGCCGTGCACGCCTACCGGGCGGACCAGCGAGTGGCAGGGGCGGAGATCGACGTCTACGCCGCCTGGACCCTCTCGGAGATCGTCCTCGCCGGGGAGGCCAGACTTGGAGCCTCAGAGGGGCACATGCGCCGACTGTTCGAGGCCGGGGTGAGCATGGTGAGCAGCCTCTGGCTGGGCGCGGTGGTGCCGAATAGCGCCACCCGGCTGGCGCGGTGGCTGGAAGCCGGCATGGAGCGACTCGGCGCGTGGAGGGCCTCTGCGGCACGGGCCGGCGCGGAGACGGCACTGCGCTTCATCGTGTCTTGGTATCCGGGCATGGACCTTGACCGCCTAGCGGCGCAGCGGGCCGATGCGGAGGATGCCTTGGCGGCGCAGGCGCAGCGGATCGCCGGGCGGGCCAGCTACCTGGCCTCGTTCGCCCTGCACGACGAGTTCGTCCTAGAGTGGATGGAAGACGGTGAGGAGCTCCCTGCCGACGAGTTCGGCCTGCTACTCAACGACCCGGACAGCAGCTCGGCCGAGACGGGGGCCTACGCCGACGACGAGGCCGACCCGGACGACGCTGCCACGATCGAGAGGCCGGAGTGCTCTGGGCCCGACCCGGCAGCTGCGTCCACCTCAACCGAGCCGACGCCGACCGGAGCCGACGCGGGTGCCGCTTAGGAGTTTTTCCTTTTTGTCTTTATCCTTCCTGTACTTGAACTTGGTTAGGTAGCAGGTCCACCCACTGGGGGTGTAGTTTCATGTAATGAACTTATGGCCGTGGGCCCTCGCTGTTTATAAATTTTGCATGCAATTTCGCTTTTGCTGGTCGGCCTTGGGCCTTTTCTTGTTCGTCTTCTCTTTGGACTTCCTTCCCGCTAGCCGGATAGCCGGGTGGCGGTCTGTGGCTAGGACGGGGATTCGGCCTTGAGAGGGGACGTACAATACTTAGGCTTTTTCAGACGTTGAGCGCGAGCGAAACACCCACTGGGCCGGCTGGCGCGCAGCCGGTCGTGCGGCGAATTAGTGAGAAAGGGCGGGTTGGCCGGGTTGGCCGAGCCGGGCTCTCCTCCTTAGTAATTCTTGCGTGACGACGCTTCCGGCCTTTGGCTCTTGCCGGCCGGACAGCCGGGAGCCGGTCTGTGGCTTGGGGCGAAGAGAGGGCTTTGGCAGTTCGTATGCTTCGAAATGGACTAAGGAAAAATGGCGAGGCGCGGTCTAGCCGGCTAGCCCCCGAGCCCCCGAGCCGGACGTGCTGACTCGGTGGGAGAATTGAAAACAGGGAAGTGCATAGGCACAAAGCTTGGTACAGACGGAAAAGGCAGCCCCCGAGTGTCGTGCGGAGGGACTGGCTGCTTTCATTAAACCCAAAAGGTAGTGGTACATACGTGCATGCATTCAACTATAAAATGGACGGAGGAGCTCCGCGTTCCAGGGCCGGCTGGACTCCTCGCCGGCTCCATCTCACTTGCGCTTGTTCGGCTTCTGCGCGTCGATGAGGTAGTACGCGTTCTAGTCGCAGAGTGCCTTGCTGATGATGAAGGGGCCCTCCCAAGGAGAGGCCAGCTTGTGCTGGCCAGCTGTCCGCTGGACGTGCCGGAGCACGAGGTCACCCTCGCGGAACGCGAGGGGCTTGATCTTCTTGTTGTGGTAGTGGCGCAGGCCTTGTTGGTAGATGGCTGACCGGCTGAGGGCCAGGAGGCGCGCCTCCTCGAGCAGGTCGACGCCATCTTCGCGTGCCTCCTTTGCCTCGGCTTCTGTGTACATGGTCATCCGGGGCGAGTCGAACTCGACGTCGATAGGAATAATGGCTTCGGCTTCGTAGACGAGGAAGAACGGGGTGAACCCGGTTGAGCAGTTGGGTGTCGTCCGAAGACTCCAGAGGACGGCAGGCAGCTCATCGAGCCAGCTGCCGAGTGAGCGCACGAGCGGCTCGACGACTCGCGGCTTGATGCCGGCTAGGATGAGGCCGTTTGCCCGCTCGTCCTGGCCGTTTGACTGGGGATGTGCGACGGAGGCCAAGTCGAGCTGGATGCCGGATGCGGAGCAGTAGTGGGCCAGCGCGCCCTTGGCGAAGTTGGTGCCATTGTCCGTGATGATGCTGTGGGGAACGCCGTAGCGAACCGCGATATCCTTGATGAACCGGACGGCCATGGGCCCGTCGAGCTTCTTGATCGGCCTTGCCTCTATCCACTTGGTGAACTTGTCGACGGCGACCAGCAGATGCGTCATGCCGCCTCGGGCGGTCTTGAAGGGCCCCACCATGTCGAGCCCCCAGACGGCAAAGGGCCACGTGATTGGGATGGTTTGGAGGGCTGTGGCCGGCTGGTGGCTGCGCTTGCTGAAGCGTTGGCAGCCCTCGCATCTGAGGACGAGCTGCTCGACGTCTTGCAGGGCCGTGGGCTAGTAGAAGCCATGGCGGAAAGCCTTGGCCACCAGGGACCTCGAGGCGGCGTGGTGCCCGCACTCGCCCTGGTGGATGTCGAGGAGGATCTCGATCCCTTTGTCCGGCTCAACGCAGCACTAGAACACGCTTGTCGTGCTGCGCTTGACGAGCTCGTGGTTGATGATGCTATAGGCGGACGCTCGCCGCTGCTCTTGCCGGGCTTCGGTCTCGTCGCTGGGAAGGTTGCCGCCTTCCAAGAAGGCGAGGATTGGCCGGGCCCAGGACAGCGCCGTCACCACTGTGAGGACGGCCACCGGGATGGGATCCGGGATGGCAGCCCCTGAGCTGGAGCCTGCAGTCCCCGAGCCAGAGCCGGCAGTCCCCGAGCCGGAGCCGGCAGCCCCCGAGCTTGGGCCGGGAACTCCAGGGTTGGGTGGGGGCACATCGGGGTCGTCCGGGATGAAGATGGATTCCGACTCAAGAGACGGCTTGATGGACGGCTTCCGCAGGTGCTCGAGGGAGACGCCGGATGGGATGGCTTGCCGGGTGGAGCCCACTTTAGCCAGTGCATCAGCCGCTTCGTTGTCCGCGCGGGGGACGTGGAGGAACTCGCAACCGTCGAACCCGCCGGAGAGCTGCTGGACCAGGAGGCAGTAGCTGGCCATGTTGGCGTCTCTAGCGTCCCAGTCGCCGGAAACTTGCTGCACCACCAGGTCCAAGTCGCCGTAGCAGAGGATGCGCCGGATGCCGATCTCCCTGGCCAGCTGGATGTCGTGCACGAGAGCTTCGTACTCGGCAACATTGTTGGAGGCGGCGAAATGGATCTGCAGCACGTACCGCAGCCGGTCGTTCTTGGGGGAAGATAGCACGATGCCGGCTCCCAAGCCATTGCGCATCTTGGAGCCGTCAAAGTGCATGCGCCAGTGAGTCGACTCGGGCGCCGGCGGCAGGTACTAGGTCTCCGTCCAGTCGACGAGGAAGTCGGCCAGTGCCTGGGACTTGATGGTGGTGCGGGGCTTGTAGAGGATCGTGTGGCCGGCTAGCTCGATGGCCCACTTGGCCACCCGGCCAGAGGCATCCCGGCAGCCCATGATCTCGCCGATGGGGGCCGTGCTCACCACGGTAATGGTATGCTCCTGGAAGTACTGCCTCAGCTTCTTGGCTTCAAAGTACACGCCGTAGCACATCTTTTGGTAGTGGGGGTAGTTCTGCTTGGAGGCGGAGAGCACCTCGCTCAGGAAGTACACTGGACGCTGGACTGGCTGCACCTTGCCCTCCTCAGGGCGCTCAACTACCAACACCGTGCTGACCGCTTGGGAGGTGGCGGCGATGTACAGCAAAAGTGGCTCTTTCTCAGCCGGCGCGGCCAGAACGGGTGCGGTGGATAGCATACGCTTGAGGTCGCGGAAGGCTTCGTCCGCCTGGTCGCTCCACTCAAACGCCATCGTCTTCTTCATCAGCTGATACAGGGGCAGGGCCCTCTCCCCCAGCCGGCTGACGAACCGGCTGAGAGAGGCCAAGCAGCCGGTGAACTCCTGGACGTCGCGCAGCCGGGCCGGCTTGCGCATGCGCTCGATCGCCTTGATCTTCTCCGGGTTTGCCTCAATGCCGCGCTCCGAGATGAGGAAGCCGAGGAGTTGGCCAGCCGGCACGCCGAAGACCCATTTCTCCGGGTTGAGCTTGATCTGGAATCGGCGCAAGTTGGCGAAGGTCTCCTTGAGGTCGGCCAGGAGCGTGAGGTGCTGCTTGGTCTTCACCACGATGTCGTCGACGTAGACGTGCACATTTCTGCCGAGCTGGGGCAGCAGGCATTTCTGCATGCAACACTGGAAGGTGGCGCCGGCATTCTTCAAGCTGAACGACATGGTGATGTAGCAATACGCCCCAAAGGGCGTGATGAAGGACGTCTTGAGGGCGTCGGCCGGGTCCAGCTTGATCTGGTGGTAGCCGGAGTAGGCGTCCAGAAAGGACAGGAGCTCGCAGCCGGCTGTGGAGTCGATGACTTGGTTGATCCGGGGCAGAGCGAACGGATCTTTGGGGCAGGCCTTGTTCAGGCTGGTGTAGTCGATACACATGCGCCAAGTGCCATTCTTCTTCAGGACGAGGACTGGATTGGCCAGCCACTCGGGGTGGAACACTTCCATGATGAAGCCGGCTGCGAGCAGCCGGGCGATCTCTTCACCGATGGTTCTTCGCTTCTCTTCGGAGAAGCGGCGTAGCGGCTGTCGGACAGTCTTGGCGTCCTTGCGGACGTGAAGTTTGTGCTCGGCGAATTCCCTCGGGACAGCCGGCATGTCTTTTGGAGACCATGCGAAGATGTCCTGATTCTCACGGAGGAAATCGACGAGCTCGCCTTCCTATTTGCTGTCGAGGCGGGTGCCCACGACGATGTACTTGCTGGAGCTGGGGTCGGCCGGGTCGAGCGGGGCCCTCTTCGTGTCTTTTGACGGCTGGAAGGAGGCCTCGCTGTCGGCCGGCTTGAGCGGAGTCGGCACGGCCGGCTGCGCGCCAGCCAGCGCCACGATCCGGTCGAGCTGGCGCCTCTCCTCGGTGATGACCAGCGACTCGGCCAGCTGGGAGCCGGCTTTGGCGCACTCGAGGGACTTCTTGTAGTCGCCGACGATGGTGATGACGATGTAGGGGCTGGCCAGGTCAACCACCTCGAACCAGATCGGCTCGCGGCGGAAATGGTTGTTGGAGCCGAACAAGACATCGAGCCGGATCCGGCCGATCGGAGAGCAGGAGAGACCTGGCACGATGCCGTGGAACACCATCCGGGTCGGCTCCAGCTATCGCGCCTCGATGCCGAGCTTGGTCATGGTATCGCGGTATAGGATGTTGATGCTGCTGCCGCCATCGATCAGCACCCTCGAAAAGCGGCAGGTGCGCTTCTCGGAGACGAAGGTGGGGTCGAGCACAAGGGCGTAGCCACCCGGCGTGGGCATGACTGCCGGGTAGTCCTCCCGGGTCCACCTGACCGGCCGGTCGGACCAATGGATGTACTGGGGAACCGGAGGGATGACGGCGTTCACCTTGGCCTAGTGCTTGCGCTTGGCGTGCTTGTCATCGCCCTCGCTGGTGAAGACGATGTAGGACGCGTCCGGGCGCGGGAAAGCGTTATCGGCGAGGGTGCCGGGTGGCGGCGGGGGCGGGGGAAGCGGCGGCTGCTGCGGGCCGGCTTCGGGTGGCGGGGGTGGAAGGTTGCCCTTCAGCAGGTGCTGCGTAAAGCTGCACTGCCGGAGCGTGTGCGTCGACGGCTTCGCGCCGCTGTGGTTCTTGCAGGGGGCGTCGAGCATCTGCTCGAAGGATAGCTTGGGCTGCCAGGCGGCCTTGCCAGTGCGCGGGCGCTGGCTGGAGCCTTGTTCGGCCGGCTGCTCCCCTTCCACCGCGGCGACCTGCCGGTTGTCGTAGCGGGGCGCCTGCTGGTCGTTCCTGCGCTTGCTGTTGTTGCTGTTGTTGCTGTCTTGCCGGCGCTAATTGTTGTCGCCAGCCGGCTTGGGGGGGCACCGGCTGGACCGGGAGGAGCTTGCCGTCTGCGTCGATCGTGACCTTCACATTCATCGCGGAGTCGGCCGTAGCGTACTTGTCCGCCACGGCCATGAGCTCCGCCAGGGTCTCCGGCTCGTCGCACACCAGCCGATGCTTGACCAGAGTGCCGTCTTGGCATCCGTCGATGAAGTACTGGATGGCCTGGACCTCGTGGACCCCCTCGCAGGAGTTGCGCAGCTCCGTCCACCGCGTGAGGAAGTCGTGGAGGGGCTCGCCTGGCTTCTGGACGCACATGGAGAGCTGGTGAGGCTTGCCGGGTCGCTTGTAGGTGCTGGTGAAGTTGCGGATAAACGTGTCTTCGAAATCCAGCCATGAGTTCACGATGCCGGCTCGCAGGCTGTTAAGCCACGTCCGGGCCGAGCCGAGCAGCATGAGGGGGACGTATCGTACGGCCACGCGCCGGTTGCTGCCGGCTATGCCGACAGCCGTGGTGTAGTCAGTCAGCCAGTCCTCCGGCTTGGTGACGCCGTTGTACTTGGGGGAGTCGCAGGGCAGTGAGAAACCTTTGGGGAAGGGCTCCTTGCGAATGCGGGGGCCAAAGCACGCCGGGCCGACAGAGCTCTCCTCCTCCAGGGCCGTGGAGCGCGCCAGCCGGTCAATGCGGTGGCGGGCGTCATTTTAGTCGTAGGGCTCGCGGGGGCCGAGCCGATCAGCTACGGGACCGCGAGGTGCGGGGGCTTCTCGGGCCGGCTCGAGCCACCGAGCCGGCCGCACGGGGGGCTCCGGCGGCTGAACCCAGCCGTCGCCAGCCGTCTCGTCGGCAACGCCGTCTCCGCCGGTTGCGGCACGATTGTGCCGGCTCCGACCAGACCGATGCCGGCCAGAGCGGCTCGCGCTAGTGGCGTGGGAGGATGTCTGCTGTGCGTCTCGGAGGGCCCTCTCCGGGTTCACGGTATCTCCCGAAGCGGAGGCGGATGGCCAGGCCAGGTCGAAGCGCTTCTGCCGCTCGTTTGCCGCGGTGATGAGGTCGCGGATGCGCTGCTGCTGCTGCAGTAGCTCCTCGCCCTCCAGGAACTCGAGATCCGCCATGGCCGCCTGCGCCGCGCGCATGTTTTTCACGGGGGTGTCGTAGACGGGCCGGCCTGCGCCTAGCGCACTGCCGATTGCGCCTCCACGGATCCGCACTTTCGCAACCCAGCTGGGCTCAGCGGCGGCCGGCGTGAAACCGTGGACGCTGTCGTACTCCCGTTGGGTTGACTCCAGCCGGCGCCGCGTTGCCGCGAGCGTCGTGGCCTCGACCAGCAGGTGCTGACGGTCCTCGTTGAGCTGAGCCGCTGCAGCCGCTGTGTCGGCGTCGGGCGTGATGGGGGCTTGCAGGCTCCGGATCATCTCGTGAAGCGGGTCGACCCGGCGGGGCGGGGCCGCACCCGCGGCGGCGGCAGCCGCGGCGGCCTTCTCCTTGCCGCGCGAGGAGCCGGAGCTAGCGCCGATGGTCAGCACCTCCGTGCGGGCGCAGAGGGCCACGACGTCATCGGAGCCGGCACAGCCAATGGGGACGGGCGAGTCGGCGAAGCTGCGTACCTCGCTGGGGTACTCGTCGGGGATGAGCACGACGAAGATGCGTAGCGCGCCGAAAGGGATGACGAGGCAGCCTGCGGGGCAAGCGGCGTCCGCGCCCGACGCAACGTCGATGCTGGCCGGGTCGGCCGCGTGGGGCGCGCGGATCAAACCGTGCACGATGCGCTCGCCGGAGTTGCTGAAGGGCCTCGTCCGGAACTTGACTCCGGCCGGCACCGCGAGCAGCCCCATGGTGGGTGCCAACTGTCGTGGTATTCTCACGGCAGATGCCATGAGATGGCTAAAAATGGTGGGGCTACGTGAGGACGCCGGTGGGTTCCAAAGGCAAGGTCGGCACGCGCAGGTGTGAGACACGAGACGTACCCAGGTTCAGGGCCCTCCGGAGAGGTAATACCCCTAGTCCTGTCGAATGGAGTATGGAGTGTACAAGGGCGACAAGATCGCTCCTGGAGCTGTTTGGACGGAGGAGGAAGAAGGGGCTAGGTCGCCGTTCTACCTCTCCTATGAGAGAGAGAGAGAGACAGAGAGAGAGAGAGAGAGAGAGAGAGAGTGTGTGTGTGTGTGTGTGTGTGTGTGTGTGTGTGTGTGTGTGTGTGTGTGTGTGTGTGTTATCTCTAGAGCCAGAAGAAGCAGCCCCCTCGCATGGAGGCCTCCTGGGGGGTCTTATAGGCCGACCCCCAGGGTTACATGGGTAAAGATGCATAGGCGTGGGGCCCTGGTGTCATCGTCTACGAGCCGGCGGTGGGGGCCGCCGGGTCGCCGGGTGCGCCGGGTGCGGGCCGCGCCGGGGCCGCCGGGCACGGACCCGGTCGGCTGCACGGCACTGTGGCATGTCTTGTCTTGCGTCACAGGGTGGCTGGCGCCGCCTGGCTACAGGGTCGCGCCGCCCGCACACCGCCCGCCCCGGGCGGGGGGCGCAGGGCGCGCTGTAGCCACGCCCGCCGGGGCCGGCGCAAAGGAGGGAGCCTTGTCGTGAGGACTTGTCCTCTCGTGGCCAGCCGGCAGGGCCGGGTCGTCGTGCCGAGTCGGCTAGCCGGATTGAGGGGCTTGGCCTGCCCCGATATTTTTGAAAGGGGTCCGGGCTCCGTTGCCTACCCGGGGGTCATCCCCCCGACATTTACCAATCATAAAGATTCAACCAGATAAATAACAGTTAATCAATTTCAACAGCTAAGGTGGAAACATGAGCCCTAATTCTATAACTATAATGCAAACTACACATAGATATTGTTCATATTTAATTTGCACAAGTGATTAAACTAAATTAATATCTCCCATAATTGATGGTGAGTGATTCAAGATCCTGATCTTATTCACAGCCATGGATGGTAGCATCACAGATGACGTGAACTTCAACCGGTAGGCAAACTTGCCGATCATATCTCCATATGACTCTTGTTCATCTTTCGATGCTTCGTGCCCCGAGCTCGGAACTTTTCTGCCAGAACTTCAAGATAACCGAGTGTTCCTGCTGTGAGGTCCTACCTTCACCCGCCTTACACTTCACGATTTGTTTGTACTCATGGTAGCATGTAGTACTCCGAAAAGCCACATGTTATAGACGGTTGCAACACTGGGAAGAGCACCTTTTAACTTGATATTTTCAGCGAGAGATCACCCTAATAATTGACTACTGCGCAATCAAAGGTTGCAAACAACAAAGGGATAAACATCTCAGGCAATACATAATAGCATGATATGGTATAGCCCTGGGCGCCGGGAAGTCTTCATGGTCTTCTTGAATCTTCAGTTGAAACATCACCGTGGCGGTAGAAAAATCATTGTCGTGGCAGCCGTTTCAAAAACGCTGCCGTGGCAGCAATTTTAGAAAACGTTGTCATGGCAACCATTTCAAAAATGTTGTCGTGGCACCAATTTCAGAAAACGCTGTCGTGGCACGAAAATTCCAGCACCTCCTCCATGCGCCTGGTGAAGCTCCGGGTTCTCCGTGTGCACTTGCCACCATCACCTGTAACATGTAGGCTCTCTCTACATATATTACATTAAAGTGGCAATCCCGTGGCTCTAGCCATCATGCCGTGACACGCAGGCCACTTAACATTACAACATATAACTATCTCATACAAAAACTCATTATCATGACGAAGGCTATACCACATCATATGCAAACCTGCAAAACCAAGTTAGACGTCCTCTAATCGGTTTGGAAAATTTTAATTACGTGGCTGCTAGGGTTTCCGGATAACACTAACTACCTACGTACACAATCAAGGCGATAATTCTTGTTGCTAGATTAACTTTTGGGGTGTGTGAGGGAAGAGACTTAATTAAAAATCTCTAGCCCCACACTAAACTTCGTCAAATACGCATGACCCCCTAGAAGATTGTTCATCTTCATTGCCCTCTTATGTACGTGACGGTTCACTATTCTTGACTATGATGAAGCCCAAAGAACTGTTAGCAGATCGTCGACAGCCAGAGCCGATCGATTGTCAGAACTTTGTACAAAGCTACATCATGCCGCCAATGAACTGAACCGAAGAAACACTCAAGAGAAGCATAGCAAGAACATCAAACCCTCACATCCACATGTGATCTAGATCAAAACCTGCATCTACTCATAGAACCGCTCATGATGCCACTGTTGGGAAGCGTAGTAGAAAACAAAAAAATCGCCCTACGAACACCCAGGAACAATATGAAGATGCATATACGATTTAGATCACGATCGTTACCGACTCCGAAGTGCAGCGGAAGTAGACGAGTCAGTGTAGATCATACTTGGAGTCCCTCGTACCATCGATGAACGATCCCGCGAACCGCCCTCGAACGATCCCTCGAACAGACCGAAAGCACGGCCTCTCTACTTGGTTGCAAGCGTACGGTCTTCACAATCCGGCAGCGCTTCACCGTCCAGAGCTAATCATTGCCGGAGAATTAAAGGGAGGAGATTAGAACCACACTGGGCTTCTAATTATGAGGATTAGAGGATCTAGGTCAAGTTCTAATCAATCAACTAGGATCAACTACAACTAGAACTAGAGGACTAGAGGAGGCTCCAAAAGTTGTGTGTTCAAAAGCTGCAAAATCCTCTAGTATATATAGGTTGGAGGAGGAGGAAAAGTTCATGTTATAATAATTGACTTCAGACGATATTATATCAAAGTATAACAAACAAGTTTGGGTCGATTCAATATGATCGTTCTTCTAACGTCATATTCTCAATGTTGTTTTAGGACTATCGTTACACTTAACGATATCCTAAGATCCGGAAAACATGATCACCAAAAACACTTGAGCTAGTCTTAGAGGCGAGACTAGGAATCATATTTTATCATTTATCATTCCACACGTGCATATGAGTTTTCCACTGAATCGCATATTCCAGGATCATAGCAGTTATAGCATGAAACATAAACTCTTAATTATAAACACAGAAATATAATAATACAATATTATTGCCTCTAGGGCATATTTCCAACAAAATTCACTCGGTTGGATCAAAATTGAGACACAATGCAAAGGAAGATAACATGGTTACTTACATTGAAGCAATTGGCACCGACATTTTGATCACTGGAAGATTCACCGCTTTATGAGGCTTGCTAACCTCTTTCTTGGCTGACTGCTTCACCAATTTAGAGGCCTTCACTGCCGGTTCGTCAGAACCAGCTCAGCCACGCTTCAGGTTCTGAGTGACGGGAGCTGTTTCACTCGGATCATGGCTCTTCTTGGCCCGGCCCTCCCTAACAACATACTAAGAAGGAGGGGACTCTACCTCCTCCTCGTTATCGCCATCATCATCGCCGTCCTCTTCGTAGCTGTCTTCAGTGTTATCCGAATCATTGTCGGTTTGGTTGTTATCGATGCCACATCTTCTGGATTACGATCGACACTCGGTACCAATGAAGCCATTTTCTGCAGACTCTAAAGAAAGCAGTTGGAAAATTGAGTCAGAACAAACAATTTCATTCAAGCAAAATTATCAAGACAACAGAATTGCTAAAGGC
This sequence comes from Elymus sibiricus, assembly GCA_039707655.1. NCBI lineage: Eukaryota > Viridiplantae > Streptophyta > Magnoliopsida > Poales > Poaceae > Elymus > Elymus sibiricus. The sequence continues at coordinate 472,999,288 of CM077666.1, forward strand.
AAGAATACCTCCGGAGGCGGGTGTGCTCGGTCATAAGGGGTCACCTTTCCACTTCCCCGGGCATCGTCACGCACGGCGGTGATTCGTTTCACTCGGCCTTCGATCTCAGCGGCAGTTACGGCACCCGGATCCACTCAGGTGGGATCACTCAGGCCATCGTACATATACATGGGCCTCACTCACTCTTGAAGTGGCTGAATACGGCGACTGATAAAGACCTCCAACAGGTCAGTGCCATCCACACCAGCCCTCTTTATGCCAACCAAAGCATCCACCAAGATATCGACTTCGGTTTTCTCGGGTCTTGGAGACCCTAAGCATTTTCGAAGGCTCGACTCTCTCGCCAGTGTAAATCGGAAGACCTATTTGACAATTGCTGGTCGGAATGTCCTTACAGTAAAACCAGGTACTCTGCCACAACTTGACAATCTCCGAAAATCTAATCACCGAAAAAGTTCCCAAGCTCTTGACTTGAACTCCTAACCCGCCGCATAATTGGACAACTTTAGTCTTATCATCGCTCGGAGAGGTCTTTTTGATGGTTTGAGATCGACAAGAGAAGATGTGTTTGAAAAAGGCCCAATGGGGAGGACATCCGATGAAGTTTTCGCAAAGAGAAACGAATGCAGACAAATAAACCATAGTGTTTGGGGGAATGTGATGAAGCTGTGCTCCGAAGTAGTTCAGAAATCAACGGAAGAAAGGATGAGGAGGCATCAAGAAACCCCTATCTATGTGGGAAGTGAGCAGTACCCGCTCATCTGGCTACGGCGCGGGCTCGGTTTCACCAGGCTCAGGCAGCCTCCATCTCCCCTCTGGGACGAGGCCGTCAGCAACGAGGTCGACACCTGTTTCGAGGTGACCTTGGATGGCATCCAGTCACCCTAGTTCTAGCCGAGCGGAGGTGCAGAACTCGACGTCGAGCCCTTCCGCGCCCGCCTTTTCTTCTACTCCAACGTCGAGGTCTTGTCCTTCCCCGTCGCGGCTGACAACGACGGAAGCAAGAGGGAGACGAGAGTGAAGCGGCAGTAATTTCTGGGTGGAGAGAAAGGGGATCCGGGATTTACCCTATCTCCTCAATTTATAGCCACTAGGCGGATCTGCCAAGAGCACCCTCGGCCGTCGATCTGGCCATCCAACGGCACCTGCAAACCTCGCGAAACAAAGAAAGTGGGACAGGTGGCGATGTCAAGGGCAGAAATCGAGGTGCCACAATCCTCATTACCACGTTCGCAATAATCAAGTGGAGGCATGCGCGCGAGATTTCAGCCGCGCGAATTTATTTCTGATCAATCCGTTGATCTCATTGGAAACATCTTTCCTAAAATGCTTACTCGGTCCGCCGAAGATCTATAAAGGTGTCGACATCCACTCGGACGGCCGCCCAAAACTTTACCTGGAGTCATCTCCAGAGACTGCTATAGGATGAGTTCGACGGTCCTCTGCGGATCCACTTGGCCCTTCTTCTAGGCTCCAAGGCGTAAAATTCATAAACTTGGACTTGGAGTTAGCCTGTGCCGGCGATCCTCCGGGATATTGAGTGGCATCTCTCCGAAGAGTCAGACCACGCGCTAGTATCGCTACTCGGGTTTTAATGGCATATCCACACTCGAATCACTAGTCAGCCTCCTCCGGGAGATGATCGAGTGCCACCAAGTTTCTCCTCGCGGTCAAATATCCTCGATCAATCGAGAAGCACCAGTACCAGAATCCATTGGAATTTTGTTCAAATCACAGTTAACTGGAGTATGACGATAGGTGCCCGGTATCTCTGTGGTACTCGGACTGAATCAAACTTTCAGTAAACTCGTTCTACAAAATCTCAACCGATTCGGGGGCTAATGATGGGGATATCCATTATGGGTAGGGTTAAGAAGGACATATCCTGACCATAATGAAGGACCCACAACATTAAATGACAAATAAACCTCAGGGACACCAATCCACTTGGACCAGGACTCCCGTCACTCGGATGAAGACCCTCGTCACTCGGTCGACATCTCATCCACTCGGACGTGCCTAATCTACTCGGTTGCCTCATAACGACTGGGACAGGAGGAGATGAACGGCCGGCGTGGGAACCAGAACGTCAGGAGGTGCACGTCGTCATGTGTTACTGGCATTTATTACGTCAGTTAACATGTGTAATGCACGTCATCAACACAAACATTTAATCCATTGTAACATTGCTAGACAGGGGGGCGGCACACTCTATATAAGCCGCCCCATAGCTCAGGAACAAGGGTTCGCAATCCTTTGTAATATTCAGACACAAGAGAAATACACAGCTTCAGGGCTCGAGACATAGGGTTGTTACCTCCGCCGCGAGGGACCCAAACTTGTAAAATCTCCGTGTCACGCTTGCGCCATAGCTAGATCTTGCGCTTGTTCGTACCCTTACTTCTTGCTGTCAGGATCGTTCCCACGACAATTGCATCTCTGCCACTTGGGATCCAACCACCTCTGCAAATGAACAAATCGACATATCAAATCTCGATAGGATACACTGGTAAATCCACGCACGAGAGAGAGGGGGGATGGGGGAAGTGGAGACGGCGCTCACCGCTGACTTCGCATGACGGATCGGAGGCTGCTCACCTCGGGTCATCTTCTTCCCGGAGGTGCTTGAACGCGAGGACGACGGTCCGGCGCTCCTCCAGCCGATGGCGCCGCCTCTAGGCAGAGCCGCTGCTCCTCCCGGTGATGAACACGTGATACAGGAGAAGGAGGAGTGGCGGGGCTCCTGCCAGTGGGTAGTGGTGGAGGCGGCCACAGTTGACCGGGGACGGTGACCTCTCTCGTGAGGGCCCGTGGCGAGTCGCGCTCCTCCTGCTGAGCACTGAGGAGGCGGGGAGGATGAGACGACGCGACGGCGCAAGGGCGAGCAGAAGCGGCGGCGCGGCAGCGAGCGTGCGAGGGCGGGGTTAGGGTTTGTAGAGGAGATCGAGAGAGGGAGAGGAGGAGGTGGGACGCGCTAGTGCGGGAGGAGCGGCCGCTTGGTTCTCTCTACGGGAGATGCTGCCGTCTTATAGCCTGAATGTGAAATTACGGAAATGCCCCGGTGGGGACATGGTATTTACATTTTGATGCAATTGAAATTTTATCCAACGGCTGACGCTGATCGCGGTCAAAATCGGACGCCTCACAGCGATTCGATCAGAGATCGGACAGCCAGTATCGCGTAGAGATTTCGATCAGACGGCCGAAAGAGTCTGGTCGTTGTGAGAGAAGCATTCCCTCCGGGTCTTTACTCCTGGGATACATATAAGTAACACACTCAACAACTTAAAATGTCCGTCAGTAAAAGTTCTTACTAAAATGAAGTGTTCCACTTGAAATATTTGTTGATTATGTAAAGTTGAAATGTCATATGGTTCATGCGATGTCCCAGCTTTAAAATCTTGTGCCGATGTCTTCACCTTTTTAAGAAACCTTTCCATCAGTTACCCTAAGATTCGCCGATTATAATGTTTGCAAGTGCACAACGAATTACATTATTTGTGTTTGCAGATGCAATAGTAGCAACAAGAACAAAATCATATTGATTGAAATGTACGGTTACAAAGTTAAACTTACTTCACATTGTGTCTTATTGCCGTCGCGCACAGACGAGAAATAACCCAGATAGATGTAAATTACGAAGGGAAATAGTCATATCGCAACAAGCTGATTCTCAATTGTAATAACATTAAATTTGAAACCCTAGCCATAAAATTTAGACAATTAGAATTAGGCAAAATTGGAATATACACACGTGTGCTAGAGCGAGATTGACGATCTTACCGAGGGCTGTACTTATTTCCTTCAATTCTTTAGGCCCTTCCCAATGATCCACGGTGTACAGGTGCTAAGAATGACACATAGGCAAAAGGCTGATATGTCAAAGCAATTAAGGAGGAGGGAGAGCACTTTGATGACCCATGAAGGAGTTTAGTTGCTAAAAAATTAAATGAAGGAAGCTTAACTTGCATTGGAGAGATTAGATCCTAAGCCTTTTAATGCACTTAGCACCTCATCTAAGCACCATGCATTGGAAGAGGCCTTGGCGACCTACAACGGAGGAAGGCAGGGCCGCACGGGCGGGGATTGGGGATTGGCTGAGGGGGCTACGGCGCGATGCCCTCACGTCCTCACACCGTGCCGCCGTGACCAGAGGAGGCGAGCAGCCATACTTAAAGAGTATCATCCAATCGATCCAGCAGATCGATAGCTAGCAGTGCACGCTCAAAATCGTCGATCGACAGCCGGGTGGGCTAGTAGTACTAGATGGGCCGGGCCTGGTCGTAGGCTTGCTGCCTATCTCGCTCTGTCCCGGTCGTCCAACGCGAGCGCTATTTATCGCTTTAAGCAAGCCCGAAGCGGATCTCTCGCTGAAGGCGTTAACTAATCGGGCCGGCCCATGTTCGTGCAGAAAAAGGAAAATAACATGCTGGAAGAGGGATTCGATCCCTGTCCTCCTGCGGGAGAGCTAGCCCTGCTATCCACTCGGCCACAGCATCACACGTGATAAGTATGAGACGCGTTCTGTTCTTGAGGCGAGTGAAGCCGGTTTTCCATTTGTTTTCATGTTTTTTTTGTTTTTTTTCTTGTATTCTTTTTTCTTCTCCATTTTTTGTTTAGTTTTCTTTCTCCTTTTTCATTTTTTTTCGTTTTCTTTTTGTTTTTTCTTGTCCAGGTTTTTGTTTTTTGTTGGTTTTTCCTTCAAATACTTGTTCAACATTTTTTCAAATACTTGTTCAACATTTTTCAAATACTTGTTCAACATTTTTATATACATCATCAACATTTTTTCAAATACCTGTCAATATTTTTTTCCAAATACTATTTCAATATTTTTATATACATGATCAACATTTTTTGAAATACTTGTTCAACATTTTTCAAATACTTGTTCAACATTTTTATTTCGAATGCTTGATTAACATTTTTATATACATGATCAACATTTTTTCAAATACCTTTTCAACATTTTTTAAATACTTGTTCAACATTTTTTAATATTTTATTCAACATTTTCAAATACTTGTTCAACATTTCAAATACTTATTCAACATTTTTCAAATACTCGTTCAACAATTTTTAATACTTATTCAATATTTTTTAAATACTTGTTCAACATTTTGAATACTTATTTAAATTTTTCAAATACTTGTTCAACATTTTTTAAATATTTGTTCAACATTTTTTCAAATACTTGTTCAACATTTTTCAAATACTTGTTCAATATTTTTAACTGTGTGTTTGAAGAGTGATTTATATATATATATATATATATATATATATATATATATATATATATATATATATATATATGTAAAATATTTTAAAACATAAGTAAAAGTACAAAAATAAAGCAAAAAACGAGAACAGAAAACAGAAAAAAAACAAAAACAGGCCTTTGCCTCCCGCGCGGCTGGGCCGGCCCATCTGGGCGCCCCCCGACGCGAGGCGTCCCCATGTGCTCGCTGAAGGCGAGGAATAGGGGCGCCCGTCGTCCAACCGGTGTCCAGCTCTAATTTCTCCCCGTGTCCAAGTCCAGAATACACGCCGCATATAACCGCGAGAGCTATTTCTCGCTTTAAGCGAGTCGAATAGCTTGCTCTCGCTGAAGCCTACGCAGTAACGGGCCGGCCCTTTTAGCGCATGTATATAGAAATAAAAAGGAAGAAATAGGGGCGAAAAGGAGCACCCAGGGATCGAACCCGGGTTCCTACGATGGGAGCTAGAGCTGCTTACCACTGCGCAACGGTCGGGCTCAAGTTAGAATAGCACAGGCGAACTACTTGAGGGAAAACACCGGGTTTTTTTTTCTGTTTTCTCCTCTATTTTTGGTTTTTTGTTGGTTATTTTATTTCTTCTCCGGTTTTCTCTGTTTTTTTCATTTTCTTTTTTTTCTTTCTCCGGGTTTTTTCATTTCTTCAGTTTTTTCCATTTTCTCCATTTTTTGTTTTTCTTTTGTTTTTTCTTATGTTTGTTTTTGTTTTCACTCTACATTTTTGTATATGTCAAAAACATTTTTTAATAAGTGATCAACATTTTTTGTATACACGTTCAACATTGTCCGGACGCTTATTCAACATTTTTCATATACTTGTTCAACATTTTTATACTTATTCAAAAAATTTAAAATACTTGTTCACATTTTTCAAATACTCATTCAACATTTTTTAATACTTATTCAACATTTTTTCAAATACTTGTTCAACATTTTTAATACTTATTCAACATTGTTCAAATACTTGTTCAATATTTTTCATATACTCGTTCAACATTTTCTAATATGTATTCAACATTTTTCAAATACTTGTTCAACATTTTTAGTACTTATTCAACATTTTCAAATACTTGTTCAACATTTTTCAAATTCTTATTCAATATTTTTTTAATACTTATTCAACATTTTTTCAAATACTTGTGCAACATTTTTCAAATGTGTTTTTGAAGAGTGTTTTTTGTAATATATATATTTAAAATATTTTAAAGTATAAACAAAAGTAAAACGAAAAACAAAAAACGAAAAAAAAAGTGAAAAAAATTGAAACAGGAAACAGGCAGGTGCTTCCCCGCGCGCGTGGGCTGGCCCATATGCTCGCTCGCTTCAGCGAGTCGGAAGGCTCGACTCGCTGAACGCGAGGAATAGTCATGCCCGCATATAACGTTGGCAGAAATTCTACCCGGTGTCCAGTGACACCGGCTAGCCCCACGTAGGTCCGCCCCTGTCACACGTGGCATTGGCGCCGTTTGGTTCATTCCATCCGCGCACTTGTTTTGCCGAGTGTCGCCGACATGGCACTCGGCGGCACTCGGCAATGTCCTTTGCGTCCTTTGTCGAGTCCCCAAATGCCTTTGCCAAAAGGGGTCCAGCCGAGTCGCCTTTGCTGGGTGCCCCGTGGAAAAGAACTCGGCAAACACTTTGCCGAGTTGATTTTGCGCATTGCCAAGTGCCCCTAACACTAGGAAAACGTGCTGATTCCAGTAGTGATTATTAAAAAAGAAAAAAAATGCTCTGGAGTTCTGCGACTGGCGTCACTCGTGCATCGACGGGTGTTCTTGGCTCCGCGGACGGCTCTTGGCGGCTGGGCTGCTTGCCGAGTGTGTGCACGGTTTCCAGTTCGCGTGGCTGTGTCCACGTCCGGATCATGTGGGCTTGCATTATTTTCGTTGGCTCAGCAGCTGCTTGACGTGGATCGTCGTTGCTCTTTTTTTTTTCTTTTTTTCAAATCTGCCTAGGCATAGGTTCGGTCTTGTATGATTTTGCTCTTTGCCGGCGTGATCTTTTGTGTGTGCGCGTTGGTGCTGGCTGTGTGCATCCTAATCGTGCAGAGGCCGGGTGTGCGCTCATTGTGTTTGTATCCTCTTGATGCTACATTATGAGTCAATAAAAAATGCCCTTTATTGCAAAAAAAGATCAAATTGTACTACCATACTATTAAACAAGATACCCATTTTGTGTTTTCTTACGTATTTTGTTTTGCAAAAGTCTTTCAGGTAGGGTGATGCATGAGATAGGCATTGAAACTGTGGGGCAAGGTGCTTTCAAGCTTACTGGGTTTCTGAGGGAGCTAATGCAGCGAAGAAAAATTCCTTTTGAGTCGCTGTACACTGTTCGGACCATTAAGGAGGTAAATCTTTGTTTATTGTCCCAATATAGCTAATGTAATTTGTTGCAACCTACGTTCTTCACATAAATATCACCTAGTTGTGCTTGTAAGCTATTAATTGTGGGGACTGCAGACCAACTAATTGTGCTTCAAAGCTATTAGCTGAGGGGTGCGACATACTAACCAACTATTTGTGCTTGTAGCAATTAGTTGGGGCAACCTAATTTATTTATGTACATCACACATATGGAGATGATAGCTAACTCATGAATCTACCTCCCTTTCCTCTTTTATATGTAAAGAAAATTTGCTACGTCGCGGCTGACTATGAAGCAGAACTATGCCAAGACACACAGGCTCCCTGTGAGGTGGATGGTGAAGGGTGGTTCACTCTCTCGGAAGAAAGATTCAAGATGGCAGAAATCCTTTTCCAGCCCCAGATAGGGGGAGTGTATGTTATCTCTCTCGAAATAGGCTTTTGCCCCACTATATTAATATAGCAACCACCCGATACAACAGTGAGTTCATCGCTGGGGCAAACAGCACAATCACGCCCAAAAGAGAAAACAAGATAAATAATGCCAACAGCGCCGGATCAACGAAAGCTGCAGTATCCCGCAACCACTGCGCCCACCGGAGAATTCCACCACCCTCCTATGCCACCGAATTGCCGCGTACCAAGCAACGCCTTCAAGAAGGACTGCGACGATGACGACGCTGCTGCCCAGACGAGTCCTAGGATTTCTCCCGATACATGGAGGGGAGTGGGGAGAGGTACACCCGACGCCCTTCAAGAAGGATGGCGGCGCCCACAGGCGTCACCGCGTCGGTGCCGGCCAGACCCGACAGAGATTTCTCTCGACCCCTCACACCCACAACCCAGGACCAACCGTCGGCTCCACCCCGCCTACCGCCCACCAACATGCGCCAACACAATCACGAGGACACCACCGTCGTCTCACCACGACAAACGCTGGGAGGCCGGTCGGACCAAGACGAAGCCACCGTAGACAGGGCCCGGCAGTACCGCAGCCACGTGGGAGGGGACAACCTCCATCGGCTCAGGCGGTAGCAGACCGGACGCAGGAGCGGGAGCATGCTAGGCCAACTGCCATGCCGGGCCCAGATCGGGCCCGCTAAGCTCCCGCCGCCGCGCTGCAGCAGACGCAACATAGTTGCCGCCGCTCCCATCGCCCATAGCTCGCCAGACCAGCCGGAAACGACCCGCCGGAATCCAAACCGGCCCGCCCTAACCCAGATCGGGCCCAAAGGGCCCAGATTTGGGCTTTCAGGGCGCCGCCGGCCCGCACCCGCCGCCAGCCGCGCCGTCGCCTCACCACCGCCCGATCTGCACCGGAGCGCCGCCCGCCGAGTCACACCGCCGCCGGAGCACGCCCGCCCGAGCCGGGTTTCCGCGACGGGTAGAGGAAGGGAGCCGCCACCGGCCTGACGCCTCGCAACGGCGCCGCGCGGGCAACGCCCGGCCGCGCCAGCCGGCGGCAGCGGCGGGAGGGGGAGGGGGCGGCGGAGCGCTAGACGGCGAGGAGAGGAGGGGCCGCCCCGGTCGGGGAGGTGACGCGGGGGGTACGGGGGTTTGTCGTCCAAAAAAATCCGTTGTCAGTGTATGTCATCTTCTCTGTTGTGTAACCTTGTATGTCCTTTTCCTTTTAATACGGTTCGCTTATGCTTGCTCGATGTCGGTGTTGCAGTCGCGCTATGGCTTTGCACAAAGCAGTATCTCTATGTATGGATCACTGCTACAATGCAGAGGTGCTCGGTGACCACAGCTGGTTCAAGACAGTGGTTTTAGCTGGTGGATCGTCGTGCTTACCTGGTTTGCCAGGTATGCTTGCCTAATGCATTTTAATACTGAACGGCTGATTGGATATTAACGTGTATCACAGTATATCTAGAACACTGATGGGTAAGCCTGTATTTTCTGCACCATGTCCATGTGTCCATGGTTGTATCGGCGTAACACAATTATCTTCACTCTGAACAGAGAGGCTGGAGAAAGAGCTCCACAAACTTCTTCCTTCGTACTTACATTTCAGAAGGAATAAGGGTTCTGCCTCCTCCATTTGGCACACACACTGCCTGGTTCGATGCAAAGACGATCGGCACTGTAAGAGCAGAGTTGATTCTTGCGATCAGTTATCACTCTTTTACCTTCACTAATGACTGCCCTAATTTCAGGTGAGCACTTTCGCTGAGGCATGGTGTGTAAACAAGCAGCAGTTTCGCCAGAAGTCAAGCCACAGCGGTCCATCTTTAGCGAATGCGTGGCGATAGATCCTGAGCGCCGCAGCTATGATTGGCAAAGCCAGGGAAAGAGCCATGAGGTTGTTATCCATGGCTATTCTTCGCATCTAAGATATGGTACTCCCTCCGATCCAGATTATAATTGACATTGCATAGAGGCCGCGTCAATTAATTCGGATCGGAGGGAGTACAGAGTTATACAACACCAGTCCCCGGTGTACATAACAGATATGGTTACATATGGACTATAGATTATTGCTAGTAAATAAAACATGATAGATTATTATTGGTTGTTATAGGATGCTGTATAGCATAAGTGAGTGCATAGCGCTGTGTGCATCAGAACGATTCTGTGTCATTTATGTACCCGCACGTTTTGCAGATGAAATAATATCTTATAGGAGTATTTATCTTGGACTAGATCACACTCTAATTTATCGTTTTGCTCTATCAATTCTTTTTTTTAATTAAGTATGGCTTATACTCCCTCTGTACCAAACTATTTGAAGTTCTAGCTTTATCTAAGTCAAACCTATATATTTGGCCAAGTATATAAAAAAGTGTATGTTAATATCTACAACCTCAAATATATGTCGTATGAATATGTTGCATCCAGTGAAACTAATTTGTGTCGTAGATGTTGATATATTTTTATATGGTCAAACTTCAAATTTGTCTTGGGACAAACCTAAAATTTCAAGTAATTTCGAAAGAAGTACTCCCTTCTCACTAAAATAAGATGTTTTGGATATTTCAATATAGACTAGATACGGACTAAAATGAGTGAACAAACACACTAAAACGCGTCTATATACATCCGATTCAGAAAAAAAATTATAACATATTACCTCCGTCCCAAATTATTTGTCTAGATACGCATGTACGTAACATGCTTAGATTTGTCTAGATACGCTCTAGACAAGTAATTCGGGACACGCTACGACGTATCTAGACCTAAGACAAACAATTCGGGGCGGATGGAGTATAATAATAGTGAGCGGAGTGAGTACTCATTCATTTCTAGGACAAGTATTTCCGGACGGAGGGAGTATTAGATAAGGACAACCTGGATTGCAAGCCTTAAAATTCTCACCGAAGCTGCAACCGGACTTCTGTGGTTGTGCCATCATAGCTCCTAAAAATCGGACAACATCGAGAAATTATGCTGTTGAAGCACGGAACAAGCCTTTGCGACTTGAAAAAAGAGGTTGTTGAAGAAGACAAATGCCGTTGGAGCCACGCCGATGGACAACAAAAAGAACCAATTCGTCCATGAAGAAACACCTCAACATTACCAGACTTTTATTCAAAATAACACCTCAACACTATTCAAAATAACACCGGTGATAGTGTGATACAGTAGTTATTAGTTTAAGAATGTTTCCAGCATAGGAAGTTTCCATTTAGTTAAATTACTTGGATCATTCAGAAAAACTCCCACATAGGATTAAAATACAGGGTTTTCACGGCGGCTACAACCAACCTAATCCATCTTTTTGTTGATAGACGTTATTAACTCCAACAAGTAAAACTTATACTCCCTCCGTTCCCAAATATAAGTCTTTTTAGAGATTCCAACAAGAGACTACATACGGAACAAAATGAGTGAATCGACACTCTAAAATATGTTTATATACATCCGTATGTTGTAGTCCATTTGAAATCTCTAAAAAGACTTATATTTAGGAAAGGAGGGAGTACTTAGCTGTCAAAATATGAAACATTGGTGTGTTGCAAGACGAATTTTCCCAGCCCACAAGTCCAATGTCCAATCAAAGCATGCAATCGAAAGCCACGTACATCATAGATACGACGCAGAGACTTGACTTAATAGATAACGAAACGTCAGGTAGAACAGACTACCCAGACCCAACGGACTTGACATGGAAGAGTACATTCACACAAGTTCAACAGGGGCACAACGGCCTCAAAAGTCCATTCACTTAGTCGCAGGGTGGGGTGATACTTTTGGCTGGTTATTTAGGTGATAACGGTTCTGGGCTCGGCGCATCCATGGTCACCAGCTGGCCATCCAGGCTCTAGCCCATGGCGTACTTCTGCGTCCAGGAGCGCGCCGTGGACTCATACTTGGCCCTATCAGTCTTGTACATGTGAGCGATCTCGGGCACCAGAGGGTCGTCGGGGTTGGGGTCCGTCAGCAACGAACAGATTGACAGGAGAACCTGTTAACATAGACAGGTAATGTTAGAGAAACACGTCATCACGAGGATAACCGAAGATTGTTTGTGAGATGAAGTTGCTGAAGGAGCCAAACTTACATCAGCAACAAGCTTTAAGCAAAAATGGAACAACCAAGCTAGGAATGCAGATCATTACCTTTGATATGGTCAAAGCCGGGCTCCACTGTTCCTTGAGAATGTCAAGGCAAATGCTGCCGTTGCTGTTGATGTTTGGGTGGAACACCTTGGTGCGGAAAGAGACCTGAAATATGTTCATGTCTGAATGTCAGAATAAAATAGGTAAGATAGCAAGCAGCAGCAAACTAGTTGTTTGAGGACCCCCAAGATATTTGTGTAACAGCAATTCCAGCATCATCATAGAATCAAGATGAACTCTTTTTTACAAAGGTTAGCTCAGTATACTGGAAATTACCTTCGGGGGCTTGAAGGGGTAATCCGGTGGGAAATGAATGTTCACCAAAAATAGACCACCAGTGAACGGGCTGTCCGATGGTCCCATGATAGTGGCCTGCCAGTGGAACATGTCCTCACCTACAGGGCCTGCCAAAATAAACGGAAAGTAATACAGTATTACATAACAGTCAGACAAACGCATTTGTAGCAAGCCAGTGAAGCATGAGTAGAAACAAGTCTCATTTGTTGAGGGCTCAACGGCTGCTAGCTTTAGTTATGTGTGAACAAGTTCAGAATTAGACATGAAATTATGTTATCAAGAGTTAACCATCCTATACACATCCAGTACAACGATTTGAATAATTCATAGTTCATTCATCTTAATTTCAAGAGGTCTGCTGTATAAATGACATCAAGTACCCAGGACATCCACTGTAGCCAGGTATCTCCACTAAAACACAGAACATCAGGTTTACACACATTAAGAATGCTAAAGTTGCTTCAGTAATTATATTTCTTCCAGCATGCATTGATAGACAAAGGAAAACAGGCGACCATTGCAGCCTCACATATTAAAACATAGGCCACTCTTACAATTCTCTATTGATCAGGCTGGTACTGTTTATGTATCTTAAATCAGATTTAAACAACATTAACAATACTAAAGTTGCTTCAGTAATTATATATATTCCAATATGCGTTAATAAACCAAGGAAAACAGGTGACCATTGCCACCTCACCGACTAAAACATAGGCCAATCTTGAAAATTCTCCCTATTGATTTGGTTGGTACTGTTTATGTTTCTTAAATAGTCCTAGTCCATGCCAAACAGGTTAGGTTGGTACTGTTTATGTTTCTTAAATAACCCTACCTCCATGCCTGACTGTCCATATAAACTGCAAGTCCTTGCGATTTTAATGCCTTTTAGTTCATGGCAGTTAAGATAGCATATACTGCTACTGGCTGGTGCATGTTCCACCCATGTGGTGCTGACCTAATGAGCTGTTGACAGTAAACTGTAACAAGGTTGGCATACCTTAACCTAACAGAACAAACATCCAAGGGTTTTTTAATGACCGGCTCAGAAGATACATCACACACATGGCATGAGTCAATCATATTAATAGGCCATGCACAGTTTATAAGTAGTACTCTCCACCAATCAATTCAGCAAACCTAGAAGCACTGCGCGAGCACAGCTAAACAATCGACAACCTACCCCCATGACTAGTAACAACAGCTAACAACCAGACCACGCAAAAGGCGCGCTCATCCGAACGCAATTCAATTCGCGGCAAGATCTAGACGGAATCGGACGGGGCGGAGGGGAAATCACCTGCGCTGCATGAGGTGGGAGGGTCCTTCTGCAGGTCCTTCAGCTCCTTGAGGATCCTCTTGGACGCCATGGGATCAAACCCTAATCACCGAAATCCGGCACAGATCAGGCCCTAGAAAACAGATCGAATCGAGAGATGGGGTGCGGCGTCGCGCGTACCGACCGGCGGGGGGGCGGGGGCGACGGGGTCGGCGGTGCTGTGGCGGCGGCGGCCGCCTCTCCCCTCTGCGGCGGCGGACGGCGGTTGGGGACCACGGGACAAGAGGGAGCGAGAGGAGTCGGAGGATTTGGGTGTGGGCAGGCCGGGGCCGCTTTATATAGGGCGGAGGGGCGGCCTGCGCCGTCCGATCGGGGATCGACGGCCGCCCGCGGCTCGCGTGATGCTTACGCTGGACGCGCACAGATTCGCCCCCCTTTCGGTGCTTTTCGGGTGGGGAGGAAAATAAGCATGTTTTTTTGGGGAAATTTCGCAAACACGATGCATTAGCCCTGAGCCGGTGACTATGACGGGTGGGACCAGCCCCGCTTGTCATTGAATGACTCTAGGGTTTTTTGAGACAGTAATTTCTTTGAGAAGAAGAATAACAATTGCTCCAGAGAAGAAAAGAAGATGGTGAGAGACCATGTTGGATTGATGTCCTTTCGCAGTTTTATGTTATTTTACCTCCTTAGAAATTGTCATAATCACTCCCAAATCTCTATCTCTACTCCTAATGGAGCAGTTGGTAGCCTGGTACTCCGGTTTTATTTTTGTCCCACCTCCCACCGCCCCCCTACTGGTTTTTGTCTCTTCACAAATCACAAAAGTAAAAAAAAAAAAACGCTCAACCACTCGTCCCACCATCGGCCCTGATCCTTTCTGTACGATCCCAGGGGTCGCCGTCGCCGCCTTCGCGGATCCGCCGCCGCCGCCTTCGCGGATCCGTCGCCGTCGTCGCCTTCGCGGATCCGCCACCGTCGTCGCCGCAGAACCCCTCAGACGCCTCCGCCTTCGCGGAATCGTTGTCGTCGCGGATCCGCTACCGCCGCCGATCCCAGGGACGCCACCGAGGAACCCCATGGACGGCTCTGCAGGGCGTCGGCGTGGTCGCAACGCACGGACGGCTCCCGCCTGAGCAGCCTGACCACATGGCCGAAGCAGCCGCACACTCATACAGAAGGGATCAGGTCCGCCATTAAATTTTCTTGTGTGATGCGTAAGTAGGACGTTCTATTTGTAGTTTTTAGTATGCTAGATCGATTCAACAGAGCGCAACGCACCTACGTGCAAAGCTAGATCGTAAGCATACATGCAAGCAGCTTGATTGATGTTCTGCCTAGCTCATGCACGTACGTGACGCTCCTGTTTCTCTTTATTTTTCTTTATTAATACCGACACAATTAGTCCTCCGTGTGATTGATGTACTTTTTCATGTCACAAGGAATTTGATATGCATGAAGATTTGACTGTGGTTGGAAGAAGTTGTAGAACGATCGTTAGTAGTAGTCCATTGCAATCTGTGCCATTTGACGTGGCAAACAAAAACGTCGTTAATAATTTTCTGTATTCCGCCATGAACCACATGCGATGGCACCGGCACGGCCGGTCACCCATTAATGATTTTTCTGAATCGTACAATTTGTACATAGTATGTAACTTCTATGAATCGTACGCATAGCTGAATGACGCCATTTCTTTAACCATGTTCCCATGTCTTCCAGGATCAAGTTTTTCCTGTAAGCAATGCATAATTTTTATTACATGTGTCTGAATGTTATACTATGACAGTTCAATCATCAGAACAGTATGTTGACTTTAAAACGTACCTCTACCCCCTCTTGTGATAGGTCGGTCATCAGTCATCAGAACTTTAGGTACATATGGGAAATTCAAATAGAGAAAGGCGTCAGATGTACCTCTACTCACTCTTGTTGACCTACATTCCCAAGGGAGTCCAGGTATATGTTCAGATGTCAAACATGGCAAACTTCATTCCCAACTCATACTACGACATTGTATATCAGTAATGTGTTACAGGCCATAATGATGGTACAAATGTTGACTAATACATCCCAGAAATCGTTCCCGTAGCGTGCAACATTGATGAATATTACCCAAGGAGTCCAGGTATGGGGCTGTGTAAATAACATGCATTATCGTTTTAAACATGTATCATATGGTTTTTAATTGAGCAATCATGCCTAACAGATTTGGACACACACAACAGACCGCCACAGTCAGGAATGCATATTAATCCCTCTGAAGGGGTGATAATAGAACGGGACAATCATGCAAATCTTCCCTGACACCCTCTTTGTGATATCACAAATGCTCATCAACCTGGGCATGTGAGTTTAGGTACGTATGTTCACCCTCTTTGTCATCTCACAAATGTTCATCAACCAGGGCATGCGAGTTTAGGTACGTATGTTCACCCTCTTTATGATATCACATATGTTCATCAGCCTGTGCATGCGAGTTTAGGTACGTATGTTCCATTTTTAAGCACACAGAACAGATCAAAAGTCTCTATGAATGTACATGTTTCCTTAATTCTGTTAGCAGGAAGCTGCCTCGTTCTCATCTGGTTTTGTTATGTATACATGATGCAGACAACACATCAACATCCTTCACACATGTTGTTCTTCATTCCCGGGTCCAAGTACTGTCACAACTCTTTATGCCACATACCAAGCAGAAAGTTCAAATGGTATGAGCCGATATGTATTTCGTATGAACACATCAAACGTCTCTATGGATGTACATGTTGACTTAACTTAATCCAGTTAGTATGAAGTTGCCTCGTTCTCATTAAGATTTGTTATTTATACATCATTCAGACAACCCAACAAGATCATTCACACCTAATGTAGCTTCGTTCCCGGATCCGGGTACTCTCACATCACTTTATGCCACATGTCGAGCAGAAAGTTCAAATGGTGTGAGCTGATACGTCTTTCAAATGAAGAGACTTGTGCTTCTGGAGGTGCATATTCATGTATGAACCTAACAAATGGCTTTTCTTGTGTTCCTGTAGCTCCAAAATCTCCACGTAATGATGTGTGGCATAATGCCCTTGGTCATGATGGTAGAGAGTTTGTGAGAGCTTCTACCCCAACAAGTGATTCCCAGACAAACATCTCGTGTCATGAATGACGCCAAGCAATCTAGCAAAAAGCATGATAAAGGACACAGTAATAACTTAACAGACAAAAAGAGGGAGCAGAGAAACGCGCGAAGGCGAGAAAATTATCGGATGAAAAAGGATGTTGATACGATCAAGCTCCAAAGTGAAAAGCAGAATGTTTCTCGAGCACCTCTTGGTGATATCACGAATGTTCATCAGCCTTCCCATGCGATACCAGGTACGGGACTTTAATTTATCAATAGAATAATGATAGTATAAATTAAGTAATTGTAGCTATGGGGCAATGTGATAATGAACACAACAATAACTTCACAGACGATAAAAGGAAGCAGAACAACACGTGGAGGCGAGCAGTTTATCGGAAGAAAAAGGATGAGGGTACGACCAAGCTCCAAGATGAAATTCAAGGTGTTTCCCGATCCCCTCTTGGTGATATCATGAGTGTTGATCAACCTTCCCATACCATATCAGGTACATGTGTTTAATTTTTCAGTTTATATATTAAGTAATCGTTGGATAGATTGATTTGATTCTGGAGTTTCATGCATTATTGTTGAACGAGCCAGTGGACTACGGAAGGGCACTGTCGTCGTGCAGCTTCGTGAGGGAACGCGCCACAGAGGGGGAATGGGGGTGCCAAGAGGGAGAGCAGAACGGACGGTGGGATGATGTCGCGGTAGAGGCGGTGGACGACGCCGGGAATTGGGACACGGACCACGCATTCACAGCTCTGAGCCGGGAGGGGATCTAGGGAAAAGTTGCGGGTCGACGCAGCAGAGGTGGCTGTCGGCGGGGGCAAGGAGCCACGAACGCACTCACACATACACCAATTTACCAGGTGGTCGCCCTCGGTACCGGAAATCGGCCTAGGATGGCCAAATCAACGACGCGGCTCGGCTGATGTAGAAGACAATCCCTCTAGCTCGCGGCGCCACACACCTCATGCCCGAGGTCATCTTCACCCAAATCCGGACGGGCCAGCTACGAGGCCTTCTGCACCTTTGATGACCCACAAGTATAGGGGATCAATCGTAGTCCTTTCGATAAGTAAGAGTGTCGAACCCAATGAGGAGCAGAAGGAAATGACAAGCGGTTTTCAGCAAGGTATTCTCTGCAAGTACTGAAAGTAGCGGTAACAGATAGTTTTAATAGCAAGATAATTCGTAGCAAGTAACGAGTAACAAATATAATAAAGTGCAGCAAGGTGGCCCAATCCTTTTTGTAACAAAGGACAAGCCGGAACGAACTCGTATAATAAGCAAAGCGTTCTCGAGGACACATGGGAATTTTATCTAGTCACTTTCATCATGTTTGTTTGATTCGCGTTCGCTACTTTTGATAATTTGGTATGTGGGTGGACTGGTGCTTGGGTGTTGTTCTTACTTGAACAAGCCTCCCGCTTATGATTACCCCCTCTCGCAAGCATCCGCAACTACGAAAGAAGAATTAAGATAACTCTAACCATAGCATGAAACATATGGATCCAAATCAGCCCCTTACGGAATAGCGCATAAACTAGGGTTTAAGCTTCTGTCACTCTAGCAACCCATCATCTAATTACTGCTCCACAATGCCTTCCCTTAGGCCCAAAGGTGGTGAAGTGTCATGTAGTCGACGTTCACACGACACCACTAAAGGAAGCAATAACATACATATCATCAAAATATCGAACGAATACCAAATTCACATGATTACTTATGACAAGACTTCTCCCATGTCCTCAAGAACAAAAGTAACTACTCACAAATCATGTTCATGTTCAAGATCAGAGGGGTATTGAATAGCATTAAGGATCTGAACATATAATCTTCCACCAAATAAACCAACTAGCATCAACTACAAGATGTAATCAACACTACTAGCAACCCACAGGTACCAATCTGAGGTTTTGAGACAAAGATTGAATACAAGAGATGAACTAGGGTTTGAGATGAGATGGTGCTGGTGAAGATGTTGATGAAGATTGGTCCTCCCACGATGAGAGGATCGTTGGTGATGTCGATGGCTTCGATTTCCCCCTCCCGGAGGGAAGTATCCCTGGCGGAATCGCTCCGCCGGAGAGCGAAATAGCTCCTGCCCAGGTTCCGCCTCGAGACGGCGGTGCTTCGTCCCAAAAGCCTTCTCTTGATTTTTTTTCTAGGGTAAATGGCTTCATATAGCAGAAGGAGGGGGCCAGACGCCAGCTGTGGGCCCCACAAGGCACTAGGGCGCGCCCAGGGGGGCCGCGCCCTACTGCCTTGTGGGTAGCTGGTGGGTCCCCTTTGTTATCTCTTTTCTCCTGTATTTTTTATATATGCAATAAAAAATCTCCATGAAATTTTAGGTCAATTGGAACTCTGTAGAATAGGTATCTCTGATATGGCTATTTCAGGTCCAGAATTCCAGCTGCCGGCATTCTCCTCCTTCATGTAAAACTTGCAAATTAAGAGAGAATATGCATAAGAATTGTACCATAAAGTGAAATAATGATCAAAAACATAATAAATAACAGTAGGAAATCATGATGCAAATTGGACGTATCAACTCCCCCAAGCTTAGACCTCGCTTGCCCTCAAGCGAAAAGTCGAAATCGATAATCATGACCACATGTTTAGAGAGAGAGACGTCGATAAAAATAAAATACGGACATGGAGCATCATGATCTTTATTATAACAGCAATATATCATCATAAAACTTCTCATGAAAAAGTGACAATTCATCCACAAGTTAAAGTATGAACCATAAACCAAATTGAAAACTAACAAACTATGATCTCAGTATAACACCCCGATTTTTGGCCCTTTCTTTTTCTTTTGGTTTTATTTGGTTTTTGCTTTGGTTTTCTTTCTGGAGCAGTTCTTTGGGCTTGAAACCTAGGAGATCATCATTCCTTCTTCTCCCAAGTAGTATTTAACCCTTGCATCTTTCCCAAGATCATGGCCTCTCTATTCTAGTCCAACTCCAAAATTCTTTTCTTAGGGAATATTCCTTTTCTTATTAAAGGAATAACCCTATTTGACCTAGGTTGTGAAGCAACCTATATTTCTGTCATTCCAAAAATTCCCAAATAATTCTCATAAATTCTTTGGAGCATATATTCCCCAAAGAGATCTCTTCCTCAAATATGTCCAAACCCTTCCTTGCCTAGTTCAAAAATAATTCAGAAATATTCCTTTTCCATTCTGTCCAGTTTGGCACTTTGTGAAGGAAGTGCTATTTATATTTTCTCGATTGCTCTCAAACTTTTTTAGCACTCTCTCCTATCCACATGATTACCACATGACAAAATTCAGCTCCATTTTCCTAGTGAATTTTCCTCAGCAAATTCCCAAAGTTTCTGTTCAGAAAGAAACGTTGTGAAGGAAGTACTAGCTAGAAGTATCCAAATGAGTTGAAATTTTTCCAGGCCCTCCATAAGCTCAAATAATTCCCCTCCACCAAATTTTAGCTCCATCCAACCATCTATGTGAGCATACCTTCCAATCTTTGGTTCTGGTAAAAATTTCAGTGTATGAAGCAACTACATTTTATATTGCTTCAAAAATTCTGAAATTAATCCAGGGCCTAAAGATCCATATATCCTCTGTGCATGCCAAATTTCACATCACTTTGCCAATTCATTTGCCCTACAATATTCTCACAAGGTTCTATGCAGAGATGACCTTTGTGAAGGAAGTACCATCTAGGTATTTCCAAATGGCATGGAATTTTTCCAGTATCTGCATGGTCCTAAATCATCATCCTATACCTAATTTCAGCTGTATACCACACTCCATGTGAGTGCATCTTCCTGATCCAGTTTCTGTGCTGCTTTGGGCAGTTGTACAATAGCTATCTCCAAACCTAGTCTAAACCATCTCAAAATTCACAGGACTGTAGTCCTTCCTACCCTAAACCCTTGAGACACCCCCTTTAGTCCATTGGTCAAGTAACTTGACCACAACTTCTAACCCAAGTTGACTATAGAAACTTTCATCTGATGCATCCTATCTGCCCACAGTCACTTTGATCGATCCATCTCATCAGGGAGGCTGTAGGATGGATGGACAACGCTGTGGACATTGTGTCCCAGGCCTACGTGCCCTCTCCGTGGCCATGCACGCGGTGACCGTACTGTGGGCACGCGGGCGCGCGTGCTCTGCGTGCAGCGAGCGCGCTCTGGGTGTCGCCGAGCTGCGGGCTGCTTCTTCTAGGCCCCGTCCGCGCGTCCGAGGGCGCCACACTCCCTCTCCGGCGTCCACCTGGCCGGCTGGCCCCCTTTCCCCCTCCTACTTTCCCTCTCCTCGCGCCACGGCGGCTCTGTCGTCGCCGCGCACGCGCGCACAGTGCACTAGTGGCCGACCGCGCGTGCTCTGCCATCCCGCGTCCGCTTTCTGCCATCCCGCATCGCTGGCCCGCCTCTCAGCCTCTCTCCCATCGCCGCAAAGCTCGCATGCGTGCCTGGACCCCTCGCCGGAGCTCGCCCATCTGGTCGCGGCGGCATCTGGACGGGCACCTCTCCCCCGCCTATATAAGCCGTCCCCGACCGCGGCTCGCCTCACCACTCCTCCTCCTACTCACGAAATCGACCTCCAGAGCCTCTAATCCAAGCCGGAGCCCTTTCCTTCCTCCTCTCCAGCCACAGCTCCGCCGTTCGGCCATCTCCTCCTCGAGCTCATTCTGAGCCACCCCAGCCCCATCTGAGCCCACCATCGAGCTCCCCTCGCTCCCCTGGTCCTCCTCAGCATCTATCCCGAGCCTTGGTCGCCGGAATCGCCAAGTTCGCCGACGCCCGTAGCCACCGCCGCCGGAGACGAAGGGTACGACACCGTCCGACCACCATTCGAGGAGCCACGGGTACAGGCGGGTGCGCCGTCGATTGCCCGTTCCATCCCCGCCCTCGCACAGCTCCGCGGACGTCTCTACGCCGGCGAACGGCCGCCGATAAGCCGCCTCCTCTCTGCTCCCTTCTCTCCCTCTTTAAAACTGACAGCCCGGCCCCACCCGTCAGCCACAGCGAGGCCGCCCGAAATGTTTTTCTAGTGGAGGCGTAATCTGGCTTTACGCCTTCGACGTGGCCTCCTGAGGAAATTCCAGAAATTCGTTTCTAAATCTATTTTAATTCAGATTTGACCAAACTTTGACCTTGAATAACTCCTAAACTACAAGTCCAAAGGAACTGATTCTTTTTGCATTATTTTTCTTTTGAGCTCCTCTATTTTCTGGTAGAGTTTGGTATTTTTATCTTCTGTCTAGAATTTCTGGACAGAAGTATTTGCATTATGTGATATTTATTAATGCTTGCAAAAATGTTTTCAAAGTGTTTGTGGTGTGTTGGTGAAGACCAGGAGCTTTTCCCCTCTCTTTTGGAGCAAGGCAAGCCACACCCTCCATTTGCATGATTGCAATGCAATGCCATGGTTAATTTCAATTAAATTTGCTTAATATTGCATTATTTAGAAATGATTTATTCATGGCATTATGATTGGATATTATGTGAGTTTGCTACTACCATGATGATGCTTGGATTTCTAGGACTAATGCTTTGCAGATTAAGGGTGACATATTGTTTCCGGATTACTAGTAGTAGTAGTCTTGCTTTATTCTTGGTCTTATTGAATATTATGTTATTGGAATTCATGCTAATGCTATAGATATATTATTCTTTGGATTTTGGATGGATATTGCTAAGTTTTGAATCATAGTTTGATATGTAATACTGGAGTAACAGTTCTATCACAAACTTATCTTGGGGACAAATTTCGTCATTTCGTTGGTCAGGTGCCACCGAATTGAGCTCACCAGTGCAGCCACACTTGCCTAGATGGGAATGCCCTAATCCGGTCTATTGTCATGCCTCTCGCCGGTGCCTCCAACTAGGGAAGGTTATGTGCTCGCGCAGCCCTGGCCCGGTAGGCGGTCATAACCTTGTGTGCCCAAGTTGTGTTGTACCCGGGTGTCCCCATGTGGGACAAGATTGTTTTGTTTGGCCACGATGGTTGCAGCCACAGAGGTGGCGGATGTCACGAGTGACATCGGGGCCACCCAGGACATAGCCCAAAGGGGAGTTTGTCGGGAGTGGCCGGGAGAGTGTCATGCAATAGATTGGTTTTGTTGGAATGTCGTTGGTCCACCCGAATGTGAGCACGAGGCCATGAGTTCTGTAGTGTGGGTACAGTGTACTAACCTCTGCAGAGTGTACAAACTATCGATAGCCGCGTCCTCGGTCATGGACATAGTTCGTTGTAGGTCACACCATTCGATCAACACTCACAATGACGGAATGACTTATATTTATCGTTGTATGTGAGCAAGTAACAGTTTGGCAAGGTTTCGTTGATGATATTGGGATGATCTTGAGGTTGATCATCGAATTGTGATGTGGTCATGTGGTGATCACCAGGATTGATTTGATCACGAGGTGATCGAGATGATAT
Source organism: Elymus sibiricus (assembly GCA_039707655.1). NCBI lineage: Eukaryota > Viridiplantae > Streptophyta > Magnoliopsida > Poales > Poaceae > Elymus > Elymus sibiricus. Next base: position 473,022,606 of record CM077666.1, read on the forward strand.
GTTGCTTGGTCGGATAGCCAAGAGGGTGATGGTCCATATGACCCTAGATGATGGTGCATCAGTGATTCTAGTCTTACCTTTTTATCTTGAGTAACTTCTGTTTCCACCTCATAGTAGTTAGTAATAAGTTACTTTGTTAATGCTATGTTATTGTTTTGCCTTGATGCTTTTGGTTGTTGTGAGCTTGCGAGTACATTCAAAGTACTCACCTGGCGTGTCATGCCAGATTGCAGGTGGTGCCGTGATTGATTGCTTGTCGTGGATTCCGTTTGTGCGAGCTAGGCCGTGTCCCAGCCAAAGTCCCTGCGGAGTGGAGTTCAGCACCGTCGTCGTCGTTCCGCTGCTACGAGTTGTTCCGCTGCTAGCATAGAGCTACCTCAGCTGGCGTAGTGTCGCCGTGCCTTTGTAATAGCAAACCTTTGTACCTTTATCTTTTGTAATAAGAGTTGATTTGTTCTATGCCAAGCAGTGCCGTATTCCAGAAGACTTGATTTCTGGGCTGGAATACGGGGCGTTCCGGTCCCTCTGAGCCGGGGTGCCACACTCAGTCACTGAAGCAATTGCAATTCATCATATTATCAGAAAGAGTCTATGTAAGAGCTTTGTTTAGCAAGTTCACATACTCAACTATCATTTAGTCTTCTATGATTGCTGACACTCACGGCATACTTATGGAGCAAAAGTTTCAGTCGGACACATAGAAAGATAGGGGCTTATAATTTCTCCTCCCAATGTTTTTACCTCAAGGGTAATGTCAACAATAATAACTCATGATCACCTACATTCAACTGGATATATATGCATGGATCAATCCCCACCACATGATGTTTGCCAAAAGAGAAAATAAAAATGGAATAGAGAAGAATACTATTGACTCTTGCATGAAAGTAAATACATAAAGTAAAAGATAGGCCCTTCTCAGAGGGAAGCAGAGGTTGTCATGCACTTTTGTTTTTGGATGTACAAGCTCTTAATGTAAAGGAACGTCACTTTATATTGCCCCTTGTGATAGCGACCTTTATTATGCAGTCTGTCGCTTTTATTGCTCCACCATCACAAGATCGTACAAAGCTTATTTTCCCTTACAATAAAAGTTCATACACATTTAGGAGCAATTTTTATTGCTTTGCACCGATGACAACTTACTTGAAGGATCTTATTCAATCCATAGGTAGATATAATGGACTCTCATGGCATGAAACTGGGTTTAAGGGTTTTTCGATGCACAAGTAGTATCTCTACTTGGTGCGGATTTTTTTTGGCTAGCAAAGATAGGTGGCAAACACCACATGTTAGAGGATCCAAAACAATATAACTTCTATGCGAATATAAGCAAACATAACCTATTACGTTATCTTCCTTGTCCAATGTCAACTAATTGTCATAGAATATTTGATGGGGGCTCACAATCATAAAAGATGTCCAAGATAGTATATTTATATGTGAGACCTCTCTTCCTTCATTACTTTTTCATGAATTGCTACAATGACCAATGCTATGTTTGTCAACTTCCAACAAGTTTTATCAATTATACTTCTTTTATGTGAAGTCATCACTCCCCATGGGATTAGCATATGATCTTACTTTTTATTCTTTATTTCTAAGATTGGATCATCAAAAGCAAAACACTCAACTCAAACTAATCTTTATTATATAACTTTCACACACGATTACATAGATAGATAGATCACACAGCAAGCACTCGAAACTAAATCATACTAAAACTTTATTCCTCTAAATCATGAAATAACTAAGGATCGAACTAAGATAGATAATGATGATGAGAAAGTGATGGTGATACGATACCGGTGCGCCTCCCCCAAGCTTGGCACAAGCCAAGGGGAGTGCCCATACCCATGTACTCAAGTCTCCTTCTTCGGTGATGGTGGTGATGAAGTGGTGGGCTTGTCCTTCAGCTTTAGCAGATACTCCAATTTACGGTTGATGCTCCAAAGGGCAATGTTTTGCTCTTCCAACAAAATAACTTCACGAGTGAGAGATGTATTCTGAGCACAAACTGTTTCAAAGACTCTTAGGGCTTCAATTACAGATGGGGAGAGATGATCATAGAGGGGTTGAAGGATATCTCCCTTCTCTGCGGTCTCCTCCATGGGGATGGCTTGCCCTCCTTCTGGGGCCTGGGTTTCCGCAACTTCCTCGATCTTGTCCTCCTTGCCATTGTCTTCCTCTCCCGACGACCACTCGTAGTAAACCTCGCTGTAGGGGCGTTTGCTCGGCGATGGTTGCACAATCCAGTGCTTGGTGCGGAGTCTTCGAGGAGCCATGGCGATCTAGATCTGTCAGAAAAATAGCCCAAAACAAGAACAGAGGAGAAACTCGCGATGCGGTGGTCAAAACAGATGGGAGTATATATAAAGAATTTTTATCTTGCAAAACAAGCATACGGGAAGAAAACGGAGTCGGGAAGGCACACGTGGGGCCCACAAGTCACCACGGCGCGCCCTGGGGGGGTCGCGCCCTTCTGCCTTGTGGGCAGCACGTGGGTCCCCTCGGCTGTTTCTTATTTTTGTAATTTTTCTAATATTCCAAAACTGACAGAAATAATTTTTATGGAATTTTTGGAGTCGGTTTACTTACCGTATCACATACCTACCCCTTTTCAGGGTTCTGGAGCGTTCCGGAAGGACTCTTTGATGTGCTCTTCTAGTGTAATTGTTTCTATAATATTAGTTTCAACATTACTGGGAGTACCTGAAATATAGTGCTTAATTCTTTGCCCATTCACCACTCTCGGATTATTGCCTTCGGAGTTGCTTATTTTGATGGCTCTGGAGCGATAAACTTCTTCAATGATATACGATCCTTCCCATTTAGAGAGAAGTTTTCCTGCAAAGAATCTCAAACGAGAATTGTATAATAGAACATGATCACCTACTTTGAATTCCCATTTTTGAATTCTTTTGTCATGCCACCTTTTAACTTTTTCTTTAAACAACTTAGCATTGTCATAGGCTTGGGTTCTCCATTCATCTAAAGAGCTGATATCAAATAACCTCTTCTCACCGGCAAGTTTAAAATCATAATTAAGTTCTTTAATTGTCCAATAAGCTTTATGTTCTAATTCAAGAGGTAAATGACATGCTTTTCCATAAACCATTTTATACGGAGACATACCCATAGGATTTTTATATGCAGTTCTGTAAGCCCATAATGCATCATCAAGTTTCTTAGACCAATTCTTTCTAGATCTATTAACGGTCTTTTACAAAATCAATTTTATTTCCCTATTAGTTAATTCAACTTGACCACTAGACTGGGGATGGTAAGGGGATGCAATTCTATGGTTAACATGATATTTAGCAAGCAACTTACGGAAAGCATCATGAATAAAATGTGAACCACCATCAGTCATTAAATATCTAGGGACTCCAAACCTCGGGAAAATGACTTCTTTAAGCATTTTCATAGAAGTGTTGTGATCAGCACTACTAGTTGGAATAGCTTCTACCCACTTAGTAACATAGTCAACAGCGACTAAAATATGAGTATACCCATTGGATTTAGGAAAAGGTCCCATATAATCAAAACCCCAAACATCAAATGGTTCAATAACAAGTGAATAATTCATAGGCATTTACTGACGTCTACCAACATTACCAATTCTTTGACATTCATCACAAGAAAGGACAAACTTACGTGCATCCTTGAAAAGAGTAGGCCAATAGAAACCAGATTGTAATACCTTGTGTGCAGTTCGGTCTCCCGCATGATGTCCTCCATAGGCCTCGGAGTGACACTTACGTAGGATTTGTTCCTGTTCATGCTCAGGTATACAACGTCTAATAATACCATCTACTCCTTCTTTATAAAGATGTGGGTCATCCCAAAAGTAATGCCTTAAATCAAAGAAGAATTTTTTTTCTTTTGTTGGTATGTGAAACTAGGCGGTATAAATTTAGCAACAATATAATTAGCATAGTCTGCATACCAAGGAGTATTATGAGAAGCATTTATGACAGCTAATTGTTCATCAGGAAAATCATCATTAATAGGAAGTGGGTCATCAAGAACATTTTCAATTCTAGACAAATTATCTGCTACGGGATTCTCAGCTCCCTTTCTATCAATAATATGTAAGTCAAATTCTTGTAGCAATAGAACCCACCTAATGAGTCTAGGTTTAGCATCTTTCTTTTCCATAAGATATTTAATAGCAGCATGATCAGTGTGAATAGTAACTTTGGAATCAACAATATAAGATCTGAATTTATCACAAGCAAACACAACTGCTAAAAATTCTTTCTCAGTAGTAGCATAATTTCTTTGAGCGCTATCTAGAGTTTTACTAGCATAATGGATAACGTTTAATTTCTTATCAACTCTTTGTCCTAGAACAGCACCAACATCATAATCACTAGCATCACACATAATTTCAAAAGGTAGGTTCCAATCAGGTGGTTGAACAATAGGTGTAGAAATTAAGGCCTTCTTAAGTATTTCAAAGGCTTCTACACAATCATCATAAAAAACAAACGGAACATCTTTTTGCAAGAGATTGGTAAGAGGTCTAGAAATTTTAGAGAAGTCTTTTATAAACCTTCTATAGAAACCAGCATGACCAAGGAAACTTCTTATACCTTTGATATCTTTAGGACATGGCATTTTCTCAATAGCATCAACCTTAGCTTTATCAACCTCAATACCTCTTTCAGAAATTTTATGCCCAAGGACTATTCCTTCATTAACCATAAAGTGGCACTTTTCCCAATTCAAGACAAGATTAGTTTCTTCACATCTCTGCAAAACTCGATCAAGGTTGCTTAAGCAATCATCAAAAGAAGTTCCGTAAACGGAGAAGTCATCCATGAAAACCTCAACAATCTTTTCACAAAATTCAGAGAATATAGCAGTCATACATCTTTGAAAGGTAGCAGGTGCATTACATAAACCAAAAGGCATACGACGATAAGCATAAGTTCCAAAAGGACAAGTAAAGGTGGTTTTCTCTTGATCTTCAGGTGATACAGGTATTTGAGAGAAACCAGAATAACCATCTAGGAAACAAAAGTGTGTATGCTTAGACAATCTTTCTAACATTTGATCAATAAAAGGCAAGGGGTAATGATCTTTTCTAGTGGCTTTATTTAATTTCCTGAAGTCAATTACCATCCTATAACCAGTTACAATTCTTTGTGGGATGAGTTCATTTTTATCATTAGGAACAACGGCAATACCTCCCTTTTTAGGAACATAATGAACAGGGCTTACCCATCTACTATCAGCTATGGTATAAATTATACCTGCTTCCAGAAGCTTTAATATTTCAGTTCTTACCACGTCCTTCATTTTAGGATTCAGCCTTCTTTGATGATCAATAACGGGTTTAGCATCTGGCTCCATATGAATTTTATGCTGACATAAAGTGGGACTAATGCCCTTAAGATCATCAAGAGTATATCCAATAGCAGCACGGTGCTTCCTTAGAGTTTTAAGTAATCTCTTTTCTTCATGCTCTGAAAGGTTAGCACTAATAATAACAGGATATATCTTCTTTTCATCAAGATAAGCATATTTAAGTGTATCAGGTAATTGGTTCAATTCAAACACGGGATCACCCTTGGGTGGAGGTGGACCTCCCAAGGTTTCAACAGGCAGATTATGTTTAAGGATAGGTGCTTGTTTAAAGAATAATTCATCTATTTCATTTCTTTCACTCATATGCATGTCATTCTCATGCTCAAGCAAATATTGTTTTAGCGGATCAGTAGGAGGCACAACAATTGAAGCAAGACCAATAATTTCATATTTGCTAGGCAATTCTTTATCATGAGGTTGTTTACGAAACTTAGAGAAATTAAACTCATGAGACATCTCACCAAAATTAACACTAACAATTTCTGTAGCGCAATCAATCTTAGCATTAACAGTATTCAAGAAGGGTCTACCAAATATAATGGGACAAAAATCATCTTGTGGCGATCCAAGAACAAGAAAATCAGTAGGGTATTTGATCTTACCACACAAGACTTCAACATCTAACAATCCCAAGCGGTGAAATAGTGTCTCTATTTGCAAGCTTAATAGTAACATCAATATCTTCAATCTCAACGGGTGCAATATCATTCATGACTTTTTGATAGAGAGTAAACGGAATAGCACTCACACTAGCACCAATATCACATAAACCATGATAGCAATGATCTCCAATTTTAATAGAAATAACAGGCATGCCAACTACAGGTTTATTTTTATCTTTAGGGTCTGGTTTAGCAATTCTAGTTGCTTCATCACAGAAGTATATGACATGACCATCAATGTTATCAACCAAAAGATCTTTAACCATTGCAACACCAGGTTCAACTTTAATTTGCTCAGAAGGTCCAGGTGCTCTAATTTTACTCTGGTTGACTACAGTTGAAGCTTTAGCATGTTCCTTAATCCTAACAGGGAAAGGAAGTTTCTCAATATAAGTAGTAGGCACAACTGGATCAACATGGTAAACAATTGTTTCTTCTTTAATACTAACAGGTTCTTCTTTCAATTCAATAGGTGGATGATATTTAAACCATTTCTCCTTAGGGAGATCAACATGAGCAGCAAAAGATTCACAAAAGGTAGCTACTATCTCAGAGTCAAGTCCATATTTAGTACTAAACTTACAAAAAGCATCAGTTTCCATAAAAGATTTAACACAATCAAACTCAAGATTTATTCTTGACACATTACCTTTGTCGATTTCCCAATCCTCATAATTGTGTTTAATTCTTTCAAGAAGGTCCCATCTGGATTCAATAGTTTTCTTCATAAAAGAACCAGCAGAAGAAGTATCGAGCATGGATTGATCATTATTAGAAAGTCGAGCATAAAAGTTTTGAAGGATTATTTCTCTTGAGAGCTTGATACGTCTCCAACGTATCTATAATTTTTGATTGTTCCATGCTATTATATTATCAATCTTGGATGTTTTTATATACATTTACAGCAATTATATATCATTTTTTGGGACTAACCTATTAACTTAGTGCCCAGTGCCAGTTGCTGTTTTCTGCCCTGTTTTTGTTTTACAGAAAATCAATACCAAACGAAGTCCAAATGCCACGAAACTTTTTGGAGATTTTTTTCTGGACAAGATAAACACTAGAAGCTTCGGGAGAAGGCCAGAAGCCCCAGGGGGTGCCCACGAGGCACCAGGGCGCGCTTGGGGGGGGGGGGGCAGGCGCGCCCTGGTACCTCGTGGGGCCCACAGAGCTCCGTTTGACCTAATTCCATCACTATAAATTCCAGAAAAATCAGAAACCCTCAAGGGAGTCCACGAAATACTTTTTCCGCTGCCGCAAGTTTCTGTTCTCGAGAGATCCCATTTGGAGGCCTTCTCCGGTACTCCGCCGGAGGGGGAATCGATCACGGAGGGGCTCTACATCAACCTTGCTGCCTCTCCGATGATGCGTGAGTAGTTTACCACAGACCTTCGGGTCCATAGTTAGTAGCTAGATGGCTTCTTCTCTCTTTTTGATCTTCAATACAATGTTCTCCTCGATGTTCTTGGAGTTCTATCTGATGTAATCACTTTTTGCGGTGTGTTTGTTGGGATCCGATGAATTGTGAGTTTATGATCAGATTATCCATGAATATATTTGAGTCTTTTCTGATCTCTTTTATGCATGCTTGTTATAGCTTCATATTTGTTCTCCGATCTATTGATTTGGTTTGGCCAACTAGATTGATTTATCTTGCCATGGGAAGAGGTGCTTTGTAATGGGTTCGATCTTGCGGTGCTCAATCCCAGTGACAGAAAGGGACATGACACGTATGTATCGTTGCTATTAAGGGTAAAAAACATGGGGTTTATTCATATGTGAGTTTTCTTCGTCTACATCATGTCATCTTGCTTAAGGCGTTACTCCGTTCTTATGGACTTAATACACTAGATGCATGCTGGATAGCGGTCGATGTGTGGAGTAATAGTAGTAGATGCAGGCAAGAGTCGGTCTACTTGTCTCGGACGTGATGCCTATATACATGATCATTGCCTTGGATATCATCATGATTATTTGCTTTTCTATCAATTGCCCAACAGTAATTTGTCTACCCACCGTATGCTATTTTCTTGAGAGAAGCCTCTAGTGAAAACTATGGCCCCCGGGTCTATCTAAATCATATTACTAAAACCCTAAAAATATTGCTGCATTTTTTCTTTATTTATTTTATTTTGTATTTTTGTTTCAATCTATCTATCTATCACATACAATTTAATCTTGCAACTTACCGCCGAGGGATTGACAACCCCTCGTTTGCGTTGGGTGCAAGGATTTGTTGTTTGTGTGCAGGTACTGCTAACAAGGTATTGCATGGTTCTCCTACTGGATTGATAACCTTGGTTTCATAACTGAGGGAAATACTTACCTCTGTTGTGCTGCATCATCCCTTCCTCTTCGGGGATAATACCAACGCAAGCTACAAGTAGCAGGAAGAATTTCTGGCGCCGTTGCCGGGGAGACATCATCAACATCTATCAAGTACCTTTGCATAAACTCTCATCTCCTTGCATTTACTTTATTTGCCTCTTGTTTTCATCTCCCCCACTTCTAAAACATTTTTACAAAAATACAAAAATATTTTCTGTTTGCCTTTTTGCGCGTTTTCTTGTTTGCTTTTTTGCTTGCTTGTTATCTTGTTTGCGTAGTCATGATGTCTCAAGAAAATACAAAATTGTGTGATTTTTCCAATACTAATAACAATGATTTTATTAGTACTCCGATTGCTCCTCCCGTGCGGAGACTTGTGATATTAATGCCGCTTTGTTAAATCATGTTATGAAAGAACAATTTTCTGGTAGTCCTAATGAAGATGCTGCATCCCATCTTAACACTTTCGTAGTATTGTGTGACATGCAAAAGAAAAAAAGATGTGGATAATGATATTGTGAAATTAAAATTATTCCCAATCTCATTGCGGGATCATGCAAAAATTTGTTTTTCATCTTTACCATGAAATAGTATCGATTCTTGGGATAGGTGTAAAGATGCTTTTATTACTAAGTATTTTCCTCCCACGAAAATTATTTCTCTTAGAAATCAAATTATGAATTTTAAGCAACTTGATCATGAACATGTTGCACAATCTTGGGAGAGGGTGAAATTAATGATAAGAAATTGCCCTACTCATGGTTTAAATTTATGGATGATCAGACACAAAATTTATGCGGGATTGAATTTTGTTTCTAGAAATCTTTTAGATTCCGCCGCGGGTGGTACTTTTATGGAAATTACTTTGGGATAAGCTACTAAATTTATTGATAATATTATGGCAAATTATTCACAATGGCATACTGAAAGAGTTCCTACTAGTAAAAAAGAGAATTCTGTTGAAGAAATTAGTACTTTGAGTGATAAAGTTGATGCGCTTATGAAAATGGTTGCTAGTAAAAATACTCCTATTGATCCTAATGATGTGCCTTTGTCCACTTTGATTGAGCAAAATAATGATCCCGTAGATGTGAATTTTGTCCCGCGAAACAATTTTGGTAGAAATGCTTATAGAGGTAATTTCAATGCTAGACCATTTCCTGGAAATTCCTCTAATAATTATGGCAATCCCTATGGTAATTCTTACAATAATAATAGGATGCCTTCTGATCTTGAAAGTAATATTAAAGAATTTATTAATGCTCAAAAAGTTTTCAACACTACGATAGAAGAAAAATTGAGTAAACTTGATTATATGTCTAGGAGCATTGATAGAATTATTCATGATGTGGAAAATCTTAAGACTAAAATTTTGCCACCTAAAATTGATATTAATGAATCAATTAAAGCTTTATATGTCTCCATGGATGAGAGTAAGAAAAGAACCGCTATGCTAAGAGCTAAGCGAGAATTTTTAGAAAAAGCGATTCCTCCCGGTTTTTATCGTAGTAATGATGAAGATATTAAAATGATTGGTGTTTCATCTATTGATTCTTTATTTAGCAATATAAAACTTGATGAAAAGGGGACTGAAGAAGAGTCAACTTTAGCTAGTAGGCGTCTCCATAATTCAGAGGGTGAAAATCTTAATGAAAAAATTGCAAAAAGTGGGTTTGGAGAGGTAAAAACTTTAAATAGCGATGTGCCCACTCTCTTGGATTACAAAGATTTCAATTATGATAATTGTTCTTTGATTGAGTGCATTTCTTTGTTACAATCCATGTTAAATTCACCCAACGCTTATGAGGAAAACAAGGCTTTTACTAAACACATCGTAGAAGCAATGATGAAAGCGTTGGAAGAAAAGTTAGAACTAGAAATTTCAATTCCTAGAAAATTATATGGTGAATGGGAACCCGCCATTAAAGTTAAAATTAAAAATTATTAGTGCAATGCTTTATGTGATTTGGGTGCTAGCGTTTCCACAATTCCAAAATCTCTATGTGATGTGCTAGGTTTCACCAATATAGATGAATGTTCTCTTAATTTGCACTTGGTAGATTCTACTATTAAAAAGCCTTTGATTAGAATTAATGATGTTCTTATTCTTGCAAATAGGAACTATGTGCCCATTGATTTTATTGTTCTTGATATTGAATGCAATTCTTCTTGCCCCATAATACTTGGTAGACCGTTCTTACGAACTATAGGTGCCGTTATTGACATGAAAGAAGGGAATATAAAATTTCAATTTCCACTAAAGAAGGGTATGGAGTATTTCCCTAGGAAAATAATTAAAGCACCATATGAATCCATTATGAGGGCCACTTATGGAATCAACTTGAAAGATGACAATACTTGAAACTATGCATTATGCTTAGCTAGGGGCATAAAACAATACAGCTTGTTGGGAGGCAACCCAATGAATACAATATTTTTTTCTGTTATTTTGTATTTTCATGTTTAATTTACTGTTATGATTGTGTTTTTGTGTTTTTAATTTGTGTTTGTGCCAAGTATAACCTTTGGAATGATTTGGAAGATAGTATAATTGATGCTGTTTGGAAAACAGAAATTTTTGCGTCCAGTGCAGGAATTTTGTTTCTGTACTGGAGAGTCAAAAAAATCTGAAATTTTTACACACTATCGGTATATGAATTTCTCATGTTTTCCTATTTTTTCAGAATTTTTTTAGTTATATAATTATGTCTTTTAAATAGATATCTACAGACTATTCTGTTTTTGACAGATTCTATTTTTGATGCACTACTTGCTTGTTTTGATGAATCTATGGATTGTATCGGGGGGTATAAGCCATGGTGAAGTTAGAGTACAGTAGGTATAATGCAAAAATAAAATATGAATGTGTTTGCAACAGTACTTATAGTAGTGATTTATTTTGTTATACTAACGGATCTCACGAAGGTTTTGTTGAGTTTTGTGTGATTGAAGTTTTCAAGTTTTGGGTGAGATCACGATGGATGAAGGAATAAGGAGTAGCAAAAGCCTAAGCTTGGGGATGCCCGAGGCACCCCAAGGTAATATTCTAGGAAGACTCAAGCGTCTAAGCTTGGGGATGCCCCGGAAGGCATCCCCTCTTTCTTCTACCAACCATCGGTAATTTTTCTTGGAGCTATATTTTTATTCGTCACATGATATGTGGTTTGCTTGGAGCGTCATGTATTATATGAGTCTTTGCTTTGTTTTCTTTTTAGTTTGTCACAATCATCTTTGCTGGACACACCAATTTGAGAGAGCCACACGTTCATCATAATTTGTTAGAATACTCTATGTGCTCCACTTAAATTTTTTGAGCTAGGCAGTTGCTCTAGTGCTTCACTTAAATCTTTTTGAGCATGGTGGTGGCTATATTTTGAAGAAATAAACTCTCATGCTTCACTTATATTATTTTGAGAGTTGATAATATTAAAATTTTGAAGAAATGAACTCTCGTGCTTCACTTGTATTATTTTGAGAGTTGATAAGGTTAAATTTTTCAAGAAATGAATTCTCATGCTTCACTTATATTATTTTGAGAATTGATAAGATTGAAATTTTGAAGAAATATTTGCACTCTCATGCTTCACTTAAATCTTTTTGAGAGTTGATAAAAGTAACGGTAATTTGCACAAGATATGAATTTGGTCCCAAAGTGATGAATATTCAAGAGGGATATAATAAAAACTTTCATATAGATCATTGGATATGATAAGTGTGATTCCTTGCAATAGTTTTGCGATATGGAGATGATAATATGTGAGTCATGTTAGTGAGTAATTGTGATTTAGTAATAATATTAGTGTTAAGGTTTGTGATTCCCTATGCATGCACATCAAGTCAATAGTTATGCGAAGAAATTATATCCTACTTATGGTGCATTATTCGGTGTTAGTTGTGTTCAATGCATGTTTATGACCGTTTTTGTTTTTTGGTTGGTTGCTTCTCAATCTATATGCTAGCCTTCATTTGTACTAAGCGGAAATACTGCTTGTGCATCCAAAATCCTTAAACCCAAGTTGTGCCAAATGAGTCCACTATATCTACCTATATGCGGTATTTCAATGTCGTTCCAAGTAAATTTGCGTGTGCCAACTCTAATTTTCAAAATAATTTTTCTATTTTGTGTGCCCATACCGCTCATGATGCGGAAGGGGGTGGCCAATATTTTCCATGCTAGGTGTGTTATTCTCACGATGAGTGTTTATTCACTTGTCATTGCATGAGAGAATGGTTGGTAATAGGGATGCCCAGTCCCAGAATGAAATCAAAAATTAATAACAACAAAATTCCTTGGAAAGTGATGGTATGGAGGGCACCCGTGGATACGGCTAGCCATGGATTGTGAAAGTATGGTGGAAAGGAAATAAACTTTACTTTCTGTTTGGGAACCGCCTATGATGTGTCTAGCATGGAAAATATTGGGAATTCTCTATCGTTTTCGTTGACAGGAAAAGCATGCCTCTCAAAATATTTTTATCTCTCTAATTTAAGCTTTGAGCTCTGGCACATTTGACAAATCTCTGCTTCCCTCTGCGACGGGCCTATCTATTTACTTTTATGCAATTTTTATTTTATTTGAGCCTCCATCTTCTCTTACAAAAGCACCAACTAGAGAGCACTATTGTCATACTTGTGCATTGTGTGTAGCTAATATTTGAGTGTGTTTCATGAATGGATCAATGATTGAGCATAATGAGCTAGGGATAACTTTCTTTAGCGTTGATGTTTTGAAAGACATGGTTGCTTGTTAGCATGCTTGAGTATTTATATCTTCATGTCAAATTATAGACTATTGCTTTGAATAATTCAAGTCCAATGTCCATGCTACAAAAGAAAATAATATATGATGAATATGATAGGCAGCATTCCACATCAAAAATTCTGTTTTTATCATTTACCTACTCGAGGACGAGCAGGAATTAAGCTTGGGGATGCTGATACGTCTCCAACATATCTATAATTTTTGATTGTTCCATGCTGTTATTTTATCAATCTTAGATGTTTTTATATACATTTACAGCAGTTATATATCATTTTTTGGAACTAACCTATTAACTTAGTGCCCAGTGCCAGTTGCTGTTTTCTGCCTTGTTTTTGTTTTACAGAAAATCAATACCGAACGAAGTCCAAATGCCACAAAACTTTTTGGAGATTTTTTTCTAGACAAGATAAACACTAGAAGCTTCGGGAGAAAGCCAGAAGCCCCAGGGGGTGCCCACGAGGCACCAGGGCGCGCTTGGGGGGGGGGGGGCAGGCGCGCCCTGGTACCTCGTGGGGCCCACAGAGCTCCGTTTGACCTAATTCCACCACTATAAATTCCAGAAAAATCAGAAACCCTCAGGGGAGTCCATGAAATACTTTTTCCGCCGCCGCAAGTTTCTGTTCTCGAGAGATCCCATCTGGAGGCCTTCTCCGGTACTCTGCCGGAGGGGGAATCGATCACGGAGGGGCTCTACATCAACCTTGCTGCCTCTCCGATGATGCGTGAGTAGTTTACCACAGACCTCCGGGTCCATAGTTAGTAGCTAGATGGCTTCTTCTCTCTTTTTGATCTTCAATACAATGTTCTCCTTGATGTTCTTGGAGTTCTATCCGATGTAATCACTTTTTGCGGTGTGTTTGTTGGGATCCGATGAATTGTGAGTTTATGATCAGATTATCCATGAATATATTTGAGTCTTTTCTGATCTCTTTTATGCATGATTGTTATAGCTTCATATTTCTTCTCCGATCTATTGATTTGGTTTGGCCAACTAGATTGATTTATCTTGCCATGGGAAGAGGTGCTTTGTAATGGGTTCGATCTTGCGGTGCTCAATCCCAGTGACAGAAAGGGACATGACACGTATGTATCGTTGCTATTAAGGGTAAAAAGATGGGGTTTATTCATACATGAGTTTTATTCGTCTACATCATGTCATCCTGCTTAAGGCGTTACTCCGTTCTTATGGACTTAATACACTAGATGCATGCTGGATAGCGGTCGATGTGTGGAGTAATAGTAGTAGATGCAGGCAAGAGTCGGTCTACTTGTCTCGGACGTGATGCCTATATACATTATCATTGCCTTGGATATTGTCATGATTATTTGCTTTTCTATCAATTGCCCAACAGTAATTTGTTTACCCACCGTATGCTATTTTCTTGAGAGAAGCCTCTAGTGAAAACTATGGCCCCCGGGTCTATATAAATCATATTACTAAAACCCTAAAAATATTGCTGCATTTTTTCTTTATTTCTTTATTTATTTATTTTATTTTGTATTTTTATTTCAATCTATCTATCTATCACATACAATTTAATCTTGCAACTTACCGTCAAGGGATTGACAACCCCTCGTTTGCGTTGGGTGCAAGGATTTGTTGTTCGTGTGCAGGTACTGCTAACGAGGTGTTGCGTGGTTCTCCTACTGGATTGATAACCTTGGTTTCATAACTGGGGGAAACACTTACCTCTGCTGTGCTGCATCATCCCTTCCTCTTCGGGGATAATACCAATGCAAACTACAAGTAGCAGAGCTCATGATTGGGGCATGTATGCAACATATACTTAAGCCTCCCCCAAGCTTGAGTGATACTTTCTCCTTCACGAGGCCAAAAATTATATATATAATTTCGATCATGATGAACCAAATGCATAGGATAAAATTTCTGGTGGAATTGCAGCTTCAACCGCTTCCAGTCCCATGTATCAGTATCATCACATAGCCTATACCATGTCAATGCCTTTCCCTCCAAAGATAAAGGGAATACTTTCTTCTTAACTCCATCTCCAGATAAACCTGCAAGCTTAAACAATCCACAAATTTCATCCACATAGATCAAGTTCATATCAGGATGTACCGTTCCATCTCCTGCATAAGGATTAGCTAGCAATTTCTCTATCATACCCGAAGGAATTTCATAATAAATATTTTCAGTACGTTCAATAGGTGGAGGAGCAACTCTTATTTCTTCTGGTCGAGGTGAAGATACCCCGAACAAGCCCCTCAAAGGATTACTTTCCATAGTGACAAGTGACAATAAATTTCAGCACGTAATATAAATGTTTCCTTCCCAAATTCCACTCACCAAAGGCGCTTCACTCCCTGGCAACGGCACCAGAAAAGAGTCTTGATGACCCACAAGTATAGGGGATCAATCGTAGTCCTTTCGATAAGTAAGAGTGTCGAACCCAACGAGGAGCAGAAGGAAATGACAAGAGGTTTTTAGCAAGGTATTCTCTGCAAGTACTGAAAGTAGCGGTAACAGATAGTTTTGATAGCAAGATAATTCGTAGCAAGTAACGAGTAACAAATATAATAAAGTGCAGCAAGGTGGCCTGATACGTCCATTTTGCATCATGTTTTGCTACTGTTATTTATAGTGTTTTTGATCAATATAATACTTTGTGGAGCAATTCTAATGCCTTTTCTCTCTTAATATGCAAAATTTACACAAGGAGGGAGAATGTCGGCAGCTGGAATTCTGGACCTGAAAAAGCTATATCAGAGATACCTATTCTGCACATCTCCAAATGAGCTGAAATTTCATGGAGAATTATTTTTGAATAAATAAAAAAAATACTAGAATCAAGAAATACCAGAGGGGGCCACCCAGGTGCCCACGAGGGATGGGTTTGGAAGAAGACTATTGAATTCAGATGGGATCTTCTGGAAAGAATTAAACGCAACTCTGAAGATTGGGAACTCGACAAAGGTAATGAGCCAGGCATAATATTTGAGTTCGATTGTGTTAAATCTTTTATGACTACCGATACTTTTCATAAGTTTAGCACTAAATATGGACTAGACTCTGAGATAGTAGCTTCCTTTTGTGAATCATTTGCTACTCATGTTGATCGCCCTAAGGAGAAGTGGTTTAAATATCATACCCCTGTTAAAGAAAAGATTGAGGAACCCATTAATGTTAAAGAAGAAACAACTGTTTACCATGTTGATCTAGTTGTACCTACTTCTTATATTGAGAAACCACCTTTTCCTGTTAGGATTAAGGAACATGCTAAAGTTTCAACTGTGGTTAACAAAAGTAATATTAGAGCACCTAGACCCTCTGAATAAATTAAAGTTGAACCTAATGTTGCTATGGTTAAAGATCTCTTGGTCGATAATATAGATGGTCATGTTATTTACTTCTATGATGAAGCAGCTAGAATTGCCAAACCAGATTCTAAAGATAAAAACAGACCTGTGGTAGGCATGCCTGTTGTCTCTGTTTAAATAGGAGATCATTGTTATCATGGCTTATGTGACTTGGGTGCTAGTGTGAGTGCTATTCCGTTTACCTTATATCAAGAAATTATGAATGATATTGCACCTGTAGAAATAGAGGACATTGATGTTACTATTAAGCTTGCGAATAGAGATACTATTACACCACTTGGGATCGTTAGAGATGTTGAAGTCTTGTGTGGAAAAATAAAATACCCTACTAATTTTGTAGTTCTCGGTTCTCCACAAGATGACTTTTGTCCCATTATATTTGGTAGACCTTTCTTGAACACCGTTAATGCTAAGATTGATTGCACTAAAGAAATTGTTAGTGTTGATTTTGGTGGTATGTCTCATGAGTTTAATTTCTCCAAGTTTCATAGACAACCTTATGATAAAGAATTACCTAGTAAAGATGAAATGATTGGTCTTGCTTCTATTGCCGTACCTCCTACTGATCCGTTAGAACAATATTTGCTAGACCATGAAAATGATATGCATATGAATGAAAGAAATGAAATAGATAAGATGTCCTTTGATCAACCACCTATCCTTAAACACAATTTGCCTGTTGAAACTCTTGGAGGCCCTCCTCCACCTAAGGGTGACCCTGTGTTTGAATTGAAGCAATTGCCTTATACATTGAAATATGCTTATCTTGATGAAAAGAAGATATATCCTGTTATTATTAGTGCTAACCTTTCAGCACACGAAGCAAAGAGATTACTAAAAACTCTGAGGAAGCACCGCGCTGCTATTGGATATACTCTTGATGATCTTAAGGGCATTAGTCCCACTCTATGTCAGCACAAAATTAACATGGAGCCTGATGCTAAACCAGTTGTCGACCACCAACGACGATTAAATCCTAAGATGAAAGAGGTGGTAAGAACTGAAATATTAAAGCTTCTGGAAGCAGGTATAATCTATCCCATAGCTGATAGTAGATGGGTAAGTCCCGTTCATTGTGTCCCTAAGAAAGGAGGCATTACCGTTGTTCCTAATGATAAAAATGAACTCATTCCACAAAGAATTGTAACTGGTTATAGGATGGTAATTGATTTTAGAAAATTAAACAAAGCTACTAGAAAAGATCATTACCCCTTACCTTTTATTGATCAAATGTTAGAAAGATTGTCCAAGCATACACATTTTTGCTTTCTAGATGGTTATTCTGGTTTCTCTCAAATACCTGTATCACCTGGAGATCAAGAGAAAACCACCTTTACTTGTCCTTTTGGAACTTATGCTTATAGACGTATGCCTTTTGGTTTATGCAATGCACCTACTACCTTTCAAAGATGTATGACCGCTATATTCTCGAACTTTTGTGAAAAGATTGTTGAGGTTTTCATGGATGATTTTTCCTTTTACAGAACTTCTTTTGATGATTGCTTAAGCAACCTTGATCGAGTTTTGCAGAGATATGAAGAAACTAATCTTGTCTTGAATTGGGAGAAGTGCCACTTTATGGTGAATGAAGGTATTTTCTTGGGGCATAAAGTCTCTGAAAGAGGTATTGAGGTTGATAAAGCTAAGGTTGATGCTATTGAGAAAATGCCATGTCCTAAAGATATTAAAGGTATAAGAAGTTTCCTTGGTCATGCTGGTTTCTATAGGAGATTTATTAAAGACTTCTCTAAAATTTCTAGGCCTCTTACCAATCTCTTGCAAAAATATATTCCATTTGTTTTTGATGATGATTGTGTAGAAGCCTTTGAAATACTTAAGAAAGCCTTAACCACTGCACCTATTGTTCAACCACCTGATTGGAACTTGCCTTTTGAAATTATGTGTGATGCTAGTGATTATGCTGTTGGTGCTGTTCTGGGACAGAGAGTTGATAAGAAATTAAATGTTATCCATTATGCTAGTAAAACTCTAGACAGTGCCCAAAGAAATTACGCTACTACTGAGAAATAATTTTTAGCAGTTGTGTTTGCTTGTGATAAATTCAGATATTATATTGTTGATTCCAAAGTTACTATTCACACTAATCATGCTGCTATTAAATATCTTATGGAAAAGAAAGATGCTAAACCTAGACTCATTAGGTGGGTTCTATTGCTACAAGAATTTGACTTACATATTATTGATAGAAAGGGAGCTGAGAATCCCGTATCAGATAATTTGTCTAGAATTGAAAATGTTCTTGATGACCCACTTCCTATTAATGATGATTTTCCTGATGAACAATTAGCTGTCATAAATGCTTCTCATAATACTCCTTGGTATGCAGACTATGCTAATTATATTGTTGCTAAATTTATACCGCCTAGTTTCACATACCAACAAAAGAAAAAAAATTCTTCTTTGATTTAAGGCATTACTTTTGGGATGACCCACATCTTTATAAAGAAGGAGTAGATGGTATTATTAGACGTTGTATACCTGAGCATGAACATGAACAAATCCTACGGAAGTGTCATTCCGAGGCTTACGGAGGACACCATGCGGGAGACAGAACTGCACATAAGGTATTACAATCCAGTTTTTATTGGCCTACTCTTTTCAAGGATGCTCGTAAGTTTGTCTTATCTTGTGATGAATGTCAAAGAATTGGTAATATTGGTAGACGTCAGGAAATGCCTATGAATTATTCACTCGCTGTTGAACCATTTGATGTTTGGGGATTTGATTATATGGGACCTTTTCCTAAATCCAATGGGTATACTCATATTTTAGTTGCTGTTGATTACGTTACTAAGTGGGTAGAAGCTATTCCAACTAGTAGTGCTGATCATAACACTTCTATTAAAATGCTTAAAGAAGTTATTTTCCCAAGGTTCGGAGTCCCGAGATATTTAATGACTGATGGTGGTTCACATTTTATTCATGGTGCTTTCCGTAAGTAGCTTGATAAATATGATGTCAACCATAGAATTGCATCTCCCTATCACCCCCAAACTAGCGGTCAAGTAGAATTGAGCAATAGGGAAATAAAATTAATTTTGCAGAAAACCGTCAATAGATCTAGAAAGAATTGGTCTAAGAAACTTGACGATGCATTATGGGCTTATAGAACTGCTTATAAAAATCCTATGGGAATGTCTCCTTATAAAATGGTTTATGGAAAAGCATGTCATTTACCTCTTGAGTTAGAACATAAAGCATTTTGGGCAATTAAAGAATTCAATTATGATTTTAAACTTGCCGGTGAAAAGAGGTTATTTGATATTAGCTCATTAGATGAATGGAGAACCCAAGCGTATGAAAATGCCAAATTGTTTAAAGAAAAAGTTAAAAGATGGCATGATAGAAGAATTCAAAAACGGGAATTTAAAGTAGGTGAGCAAGTTCTATTGTACAATTCTCGTTTGAGATTCTTTGCAGGAAAACTTCTCTCTAAATGGGAAGGACTGTATATCATCGAAGAAGTTTATCGCTCCGGAGCCATCAAAATAAACAACTCCGAGGGCACTAATCCGAGAGTGGTGAATGGGCAAAGAATTAAGCATTATATTTCAGGTACTCCCATTAATGTTGAAACTAATATTATTGAAACAATTACACCGGAGGAATACATAAGAGAGACCTTCCAGAACACTCCGGAACCCTGAAAAGGAAGAGGTATGTGATACGGTAAGTACACCGACTCCGAAAATTCCATAAAAATATTTTCTGTCAGTTTTGGAATATTTAAAAAATTACAAAAATAAGAAACAGCCGGGGGGACCCACCGGGTGCCCACGAGGCACCAGGGCGCGCCACCCCCCGGGCGCGCCCTGGTACCTCGTGGGCCCCTCGTGAGCCTTCCCGACTCCGTTTTTCCTCTGGAATACTTGTTTTGCAAGATAAAAATTCTTTATATATACTCCCAGATGTTTTGACCACCGTATCGCAGAAATCTTCTCTGTTCTTGTTTCGTGCTATTTTTCTGACAGATCTAGATCTCCATGGCTGCTTCCCAAAAGTGTGGCACCCCGGCTCAGAGAGACCGGAACACCCCGTATTCCAGCCCAGAGATCAAGTCTTCTAAAATGTGGCACTGCTTGGCATAGAACAAATCAACTCTTTATTACGAATAATCGGGGTACAAGGGTCCGATATTACAAAGGTTGCAGGAGTACGGCGACACTTCGCCTGCTAAGGGAGCTCTATGCTAGCAGCGGAACAACTCGTTGCAGAATAACTTCTAGCAGCGGAACAGCGACAATGGTGATGGACTCCACTCCGCAGGGACTCTGGCTGGGACGCATCCTAGAGCGCAACCTCGGGATCCTCGGCAAACAAGCAATCATGGCATCACCTGAATCTGGCATGACACGCCAGGTGAGTACTTTGAATGAACTTGCAAGCTCACAGCAACCAAAGCAATCAAGACAAACAATAGCATGGCATTTACAGGTTAATCATCAATGATGAACACAATACTACTAGAATAACATGAGCATAGCAGGTACATATAATTCATGATATGAGCATGATGATACTAGCACTAGCATGCAAGGGGGGCGACGTTTAAGGTCTCATGGACCAACTTACTCTGCTCGGAGGTTATCTCATAACCACAAACTTACCATCGTGATCATCACACGCTCACCTCATGATCAACCATCATCAAGAATACCATCGTGATCATCTCGTGACCACATAAAGATCAACTAACTTCTTTTCTCATCGGACCGGGGTTGTTATTATTCAGGTTATTATTTCCGTTGACCCACAGTGTGACCTACTACGAACTGTGTCCATGACCGAGGACGCGGCTATCGATAGATTATACACTCTGCAGAGGTTAGTACACTGTACCCACACTACGGAACTCATGGCCTCGTGCTCCCATTCGGGTGGACCAACGACATTCCGACAAAACCAACCTATTGCATGACACTCTCTCGGCCACTACGACAAACTCCCCTTTGGGCTATGTCCTGGGTTACCTCGATGCAAACTCGTGACATCTGCCACCTCTGTGGCTGCCACCGTCGTGGCCAAGCATAAACATCGTCCCAAACGGGGACCTCGGTACCATAAAACTCGGGTACTCAAGGCTTATGGCCGCCTACCTGATCAGGGTAGCGCGCTCCCATAACCTTCCCTAGTAGGAGGCACCGGTGAGAGGCATGACAATAGACCGCATTAGGGCCCCCCATAAGGCAAGTGTGGCTGCACTGGTTAGCTCGATTCGGTGCCACCATGACTCAGCCAACAGATTTGTTCAAGTTCGATTAATGTCAGGTTCACTTGAATGGTGATGAGCTGAGTCATAAAAACATAATGAAATAACAATGCACATGAGCATGATATCAGTGTAACCAAGGATGGGCAACATAACCATTTAACAAGATAGCATCAACAATGATTACTCATTTAGTCTACAGGGTGCAGATGAGCATAGCATAACGATGATCACGAATACCACAAGTATTTGCATAACAAACCATAACTATTCATGTGAGCATATCCTTATTACTAGCATCGGAAATGATTACAAGAATAAAGCATGAGAATAACCATAGCACTAATAATGGAGAAGAATCATATATGCACAAGAACATAGCATAAGCATGGGCATGGATTCACGAGCATATACATAGCATTCACAAAATAATTAAATGGGCAAACAATTATTAAATATTCAAGTGGAAACCGTGGCTATTGCAATGACATCATGCAAGTGGCTATCGTGGCTTGCCTGGGGGTGGAGGATTCACCGGGGAGAAGTGCGATGAACTCGCAGAAAGAATCGGCGGAAAAGTTTCCCTCTCGGCGGAGCTGTTTTAAGGGCAAGGGCAAAATGGCCATTTTCACAGTGTGACAACCTCATGAAAATGATACCATCAGAACAGGCTCGACGAACTAAGATCGTGAGCTTTGGAATCACCTAAATCGGAGTTACGGTCGCGAAGTTACGGCCGTTCGTTCGTTAGGCAGAAATCGAATAAAAATTTGTTCTTTTCTGTTGCTAAAGGACGAACATCCGCAAATTAAAGATTTCGGCCGGTGGCTGGAGACAGAAAGCGTATTTTTGAAAATACGTCTTCGCTTCTGGAAAATGCATTCCTAGCCGAAGGAGAACCAGAATACGCTTTCAGTTAACGAAGACGTACTTCTCTGAAATACGCCTCCACTTAAAATCCCGCGGGCCCGAGGTTCGGTGGATGACATCTGGGGTCGCGGGGCCCACACCGGCCAGCTGGAGGGGAGGGAGTCGTCCTCAACATCGCGCTCGTGTCTTGCCGAGGCAGGGCTGACTCCGGCGATGGCCGCCGACGGCTCCGGCCACCGTTCGCCGTGCACCGACCACCGGCAAGCTCGGAGAAGAGTGCCGCATCCATCCCCGCACTGCACGGATGCCGAGGAGGACCGGAGTGGCGATGGCATGAGCTCCAGCGGAAATGGCCGTCGGCCGATCTTGGTTTTGGGCGTGTGGTCGTCTCCGAGATGAAACGAGGGCATGGGGAGGTTCGCCGGGATATGGTGGTGCTACTGGTGGTGGTAGGAGGGCGAGTAGGAGCCTGGGTGGCTCGAATTTGAGCGGAGCCCGTGGCAACAATGGCGGTCGTGGGAGGGGCAGAGGAGCTCCCTGAGCTCAGTTGAGAGGCTGGGCGGGGTTCTAGGAGAGAGAGGGAGAGGTTTGTGCGGTCGGGAGGTCTCGGGGTGGCCTTATATAGCCGCGGCGACGATGCCATAGCCGGAAGCCGCCGCGGACATGCGGACGATGCCTCTGGCGCGACCGCGTACGCGTGCGCACGCGCGGAGGGGGAGCGAGGCCAGGGGGAGTGCACGTGGTGCGGAGATGCCGCGGGGGAGGAAGAAGACAGCAGCAAGGCGACGATGGCCACGGGCATCCCGGGGCGGCGTGGCTCGCCGGAGAGGAAAGGGGAAGGGGAGAGGGGTCCAGAGGGTACATGTGGACGCAGGAGAGCGAGGGCAACGCAATGGACATGCCGCGGTGTCGCGAGGACGGCGTTTGGGCGGCGGCAGAGGGGTCCCGGCGGCCAGAGCACGCGTTTGGCCTGCCAGACCGCGTGGTCACCGCGTGCACAGGCGCACGTGGTGCATTCTGGCCGACCACATGATGTCTACCGTGTAGTCCATCCAGAGTAGGGCCTCTTTGAGTTGATAGATCGAAGAGATACATTGTGGGCTGATGGGAATGATCAGAGAAATTTGCTGTAGCCAACTTGGTCATGAAATAGTGATCAAATGGGATGGGATAAGGGCTAACCAGGATTTACAATACTGTGGACTACAATACTGTGGATTTTGAAAAGACTTGGACCAGGATTTAATATAGTTGCTTCACAACCACATATTCTGGTCCAGAAACTAGATCAGGAAGTAGTACTCACATGGATGCTTGGATTGAGCTGAAATCTTGTGTAGGATGATTATTTGGGCATATGAAGGTACCATAAAAATTTCATCCCATTTGGATAAGTAAAAATGGTACTTCCTACACAATGCTGCTTACTAGACAGAAACTTGGGGGAATTTTGTGGAGAAAATGGCTTGGCAAAATGATGTGAATTTTGTCATGCTCAAATAATATAGGGATATTTAGGTCCTGGATTAATTTCAGATTTTATGAAGCAATATAAAATGTAGTTGCTTCACAAACTGAAATTGTGACCAGAAACCAAGATTTGAAGGTGTGCCCACATATATTGTTGGATGGAGCTAACATTTGGTGTAGAGTTATGATTTGATCATATGGATGACATACCAAAATTTCAACTCATTTGGATTAGCCTAGCTAGTACTTCCTTCACAAAGCTTCCCTCTGGTCAGAAAGTTTGGAAATTTGCTGAGGAAGATTTACTAGGCAAATGAAGCTGAATTTTGGCATGTGGCCATTATTTGGATAGGAAAGAATTCCCAAAAATTTTGAGGGCAATCAAGAAAATATAAATAGCACTTCCTTCACAAAGTGCCAATCGGGACAAAATGGAAAATGAATATTCCTAAATTATTTTTGAACTAGGCAAGAATAGATTTTGACATATTGGTGGAATATATGATCCAAAGAATTTATGAGAATTTTGTGGGAATTTTTGGAATGGCAGAAATATAGGTTGCTTCACAACCTAGAGCAAACAGGGTTATTCCTTTAATAGAAAAAGGAATATTCCCAAGAAATAAAAATTGGGGTTGGGCTAAGATGGAAATGCCATGGCCTTGGGATAGATTTGATAATGAGAAGCCACTAGGAAGTGGCAGGAGAGAAGATCTTCCCAGGTTTCAAGACCACATAGCCACGGAAAAACAAATTCCAAATAAATTTCGAAGAAATCCAAAAGAAAAAGAAAGGGCCAAAAATCGGGGTGTTACAAACCTACCCCCCTTACGATAAATCTCGTCCTCGAGATTTGGTTGCTCAGGGAACAAGTATGAATATTCTGACTTAAGGAAACCATTTCCAACTCGGGTATCCTTTTTCCTTCATCTGACGTTCCCACTGAATTGCCTCTGACTGACTGCCTTGCTCTGGGGTGGTTTGCTTCACTTGATCCCACATTCTGACAAGTTTTACCTCATACACTGATCCTTACGCTGACTCCAATTCCTTCATATCTGTTGGCTCAACTGATATATTAACATGACTAGAATTTCCATAAGTTCGGGAGGAATTTCCCCATTGACGCATCATTCTTATATCCAACACTGATGGAGTTGTGAACAAATTTCCTCGATGGTCATGAAACATTTATTCCTTGCGTCGGGTTACTCGAGTAGATGCATGTCCTCCGGGTTTAAAACCATACTGGGAATCATAACCCTCTTGGGTGTATATCCATGGTGATTGATACGGAATCATACTGTGTTGGGTATCCGTGCCATGTTGTTCATGCAACCATTATCATACCTGTATTGCCGGTCTTGCTCCTTCATTATTGTTCTCTTTTTCTGAATCTTTTGCTGAAAAGAGCTTGGCCATCGATATCCTCAATTCTTCGTGTGACCATAGGTACTGTCAGGTGCAATATTCCGGCAGGCATACCTTATCCTTATCCTCAGACAGTGCAGCAACATTTAACTAGCAAGTTTATCATCTCTCAAGCTTTCACTGTAGGCAATGATCATCCGACCCTTTGCTTGAAATTGGCAAATAAATCAGTAGCCACCAGAATGGTCTTTACAACTCAGATCCGGGACATTACTGAAATAACTCAACCATGGCTCACGACGGCTGAAAAGCAGCTCAGAGCATGAGGTAGTGTTGATAAGAAGAATGTAATAGTTCCCTAAGATGGCCGAAGAACAGCTCAGAGCATAGGGTCACTGCTACAAAAAGAAACTCAACAGCTGCCCAAGATGGCCGAAAAGCAGCTCAGAACACGGGCCAGTTGTTGAAAAGAGAAATATAAAGTCGGCATCCACCCCGGATGGCTGAAAGCGGCTCAGATCACAGGCGTGGTGCCGTTGCCAAGAAAAGATAAGCAAGGGTTCATCATGATCACATACCAGGTTCACAGTTACTTGTATAGAGCTCACTGTGGTGGTTGTCATCGTGAAATCACGGCAGATGCCATGAGATGGCTAAAAGTGGGGGGCTGCGTGAGGACGCCGGTGGGTTCTGGAAGCGAGGTTGGCACGCGCATGCGAGAGACACAAGGCGTACCCAGGTTCGGAGCCCTCCGGAGAGGTAACACCCCTAGTCCTGCCGAGTGGGTTAATAGGCTCAGAGGCCACAATGGTTACAATGGTGCTCCTGGAGCTGTTTGAGTGGAGGAGGCAGAAAGAGTTAGGTCTCCGTTAAGCCTCTCCTGTGTGTGTGTATGCGTCGGGGAAGAAGGAGTGAACCAAGTAGCCAACGATCGAAGAGGAGCCAACTGACTGAACTAAATCAAACCGAACTCCCCTGCATGGAGGCCTCCTGGGGGGTCTTATAGCTCGACCCCCCAGGGTTACATGGGTAAACTACGCTCGCCGGGACCCGGGCGTCGACGTCTGGAGCCGGCCGCGGGCCCGCCGGCTGCTGGGCCCCGCCGGCTGCGGCGCCCGAGGGCGGCGCGACACTGTGGCCCGTCGCTTCGAGCGTCACGGAGTGGACGGGGCGTGCGCGCTTCTGCAGAGGCGTACAGGAGTGGTCGGCACGTGCGTGCTCCCGCCGAGGCGTGCAGGAGTAGACGGCACGTGCGCGCTCCGCAGAGGCGTGTCGGAGTAGGCGGCTTCGCGGGGGGCTGCACTGGCGCGCTGGTGCTGACACCGGCCGTCGCGTCAACAGGGTTGGCAGCTTTGCCGGCGCGCCCTCCCGAGACGGATTGAACTGTAGCCATGTTCTCCCCTCGTGGGGGGCTGTCTTGTCGCCGGACGAAATGGGACGGCCGCCGACCTATCGCCAGCCGGCTAGCGGCCAGCCGGACCCGGCCTAGAGCCGGGCCTAGCCGGCTAGCGCCGAGGAGCCGGTAGGTTCGCCAGCCGGCGGGGAGGGGCACGGGCTGCCCCGATGTTTTTTGAAAAGGGGACTCCGGGTTCGCTTGCCTACCCGGGGGTCATCCCCCCGACAGTAGTCCCCGAAGCTGTGAAGGCTCGCCGGCTCTAAGCGGGAGAGGCTTTGCAGCTTATCCCCCCTTGAAGGAGTGCGGTAACGTGACGAGATTGTGCCGGCTTGAGGCCGCCATCTGCCGGCTTCCGGGAGTCGGCTTGAGGTACTCGGTTTCGCCGGAGCCTGAGCGGCTTGGCCGGCTGGTCCTGCCGGTATGGAGGAGCGCGCCAGTCGCCAGACGAAATCTTGCCACGTGCAGCCCAGCGGCCGAAGAGGCCTGCCAGGCCACGCGCGCGACGAGACGTCGCGGTGGGCTGGGTCCCGCTGGACTGCAGTCTCGGCCCGCACGCGGGATTTACTGCGGCCGCACGCGCCTGTTGGGGTTCCCGGGGCAGTTAAGGCGCGTCTTAACGTGCCCGTGTATTGCGGGGGAGTGGGGATCATGGGCGCAATCGATCCCACTTCCCCACGCTTGTGCGCGGTCTTTAAATGGGAGGGGAGGGGGAGAGGCCGAGGCATTTGCTCCTCTGCCCCCGCCCGTCGCTTTGCTTCCGCCTCCCCTTCTTCCTCCTCGCGCACACCGCTGCCGCTCGCCGTCGCCCGCGCACCGTTGCCCGCCAGGCTCGCCACCGCACCGTGCTACGACTCGCACGGCCGTCGCCTTCTCGCTCCACTGCTGTTTTCTCTCTCCCTCCTCCGTGCTTCTCCCGCTTTCGCTAATGGCGCCGCCGAAGGGCTCGTGGGAGGGATCGGTGGTCACCGATGATGACATCGAGTATCTTCGCCGCACGAGGCGGCTGCCACCGGCGACGGAGGTGGAGGCGCGCGCGCCCGGCGAGGAGACGGCGCCGGAACCGCGGAATGGCGAGGTGGTGGTGTTCTACACCCACTTTCTCCGCGGGCTCGGGCTCCGGCGAGCGTCTTCTTCAGGCGCTTCCTCACCTTCTTCGGCCTCCAGCCGCACCACCTGGGGCCGAACGCCATTCTGCAGCTCGCCGGCTTCGCAACGCTGTACGAGGGCTACATCGGCATCCTCCCGTATGTGGAGCTGTGGTGCCGGCTGTTCTACCTCAAGCAGCAAGGAGCGGCAGCCGGCGTCATGGCCGAGTGCGGGGCGGCCGTGGCGGTGACCCGGACGGCGGGCCCTTTCCCGAAGCTGCCGCTCGAGGAGTCCGCCAAAAAGTGGCAGAAATCTTTCTTCTACGTGAAGAATGTGAACCCGGCCAACGACCGGATCAACCTCCCTCCATTCACCGATGCGCCCCCGGCTGAGAAGCTGAACTGGGGGCACAACCCGAAGAGCCCCTCCGCGGAGATCTTGGGGATCTATAGCCGGATCAAGGAGATGACGGACCGCGAGGGGCTCACCGCCGTGGACCTCATCGCCGCCTTCATCGGTTGCCGGGTGCTGCCGCTGCAGAGGCGGCCGCACTGGATCTACGACATGAGCGGCCGGCGCGACCCCTGCCGGCTGTCGACGAAGGAGCTGACGGCAAAGGAGATCGCCGTGCGCGTCAATGACGTCTCTGCTGCCGGGCTCAAGGTGAAAGAGTGGCAGTTCGGCAAGGAGCCGTACAGCCGGGACGACCCGGCGCCAGCGGTAAATCTCTGGTCCTTATTCTTCGCCGCGTCCGCCCTTCTCATGCGCCCTGACGCCCTGGGACGGCTGCAGCGCTTCCCAAGCCAGCTGGTGAATGACGGCCCGAGTCCCATGGTTCTGCAGCCGGACCGGGCCGAGTCAGACCCGGAGGACGAGGAGGCCGGCAACACAGGAGACGAAGGCGGCGAGGAGCATCCGGCGGACGCGGAAGCCGGCGGCTCCGCTCAAACCGGTAAGTCTCTGATCCCGGATGCTTTGCATGAGTGGCCGGATGACGATGAAGATGACGAGGACGGGACGGGCGATGCAGCTCCTCAGGGCGCGGAAGCGGGTGACGGGGCCGCCCCTAGGGGGCGATAGAAGAGGGCGTCCGGGGAGCCGGCTGGCTCGAGCCGGCCGCACGGGAAGCAGCCGGTCGAGGCGCGGCCAGCTGCGAAGCGCCCGGCTGCGGCGCAGGCGGGCACCCTGAAGAGGTCCGCCAAGAAGGCGCGCCGGACGGCGCCGCCGGCAGGCCCGACGCGAGCGGTTCCCGTGGCCGTAGGGTAAGTTTCCTTTTTTGCAGTTGGAGTTGCCGCTTTATTTGCCGCTGTTGCCGTTCTTTCTTTTCTTCTCTCCTTCTTCATCTCTCTCGCGCGACGTCCAGGAGCGCGCTCGAGCTGGCAGAGGCTGCCACGGCAGCGGCGGCCGCGGAGGAAGCCGACCGGCGACGGGGTCGAAGCGGCACGGGGGAGAGCGAGGCGAGGGAGACCCCCGAAGAGGTGCTCGCGGCCCGCCAAGCCGGCTTCGCCTTGGAGGACGCCCAGCGGGACGCCTGGAGGGCCCGAGCCGAGGCCGAGAAGGAAGTGGCCGAGGCGTCGGCCAAGGCGTGGAGCATCGCCGTGGCCGAGGTCGTGGCGAGGCGGGCGCGGGTTGCGGAGCATCGCTCCAAGACGGTGCATGATCCGGCCCGCCGGGCGGAGGCGGATGCTCATGCGGCCGCCGAGGAAATAGCCGGTCGCGGTGGGTCCGGCAGCCACGAGCCGGAGGCCAACCCGGCGGCCGACCAGGAGGTGCTGTCGGCTGTAGACCCGGTCGACGGAGTCGGAGGCGGAGGCGGAGGGGACCACGAGCCGGAGGCCGCGCCGGGCGGAGGAGGAGCGCCGCCGCCAAGGACGGAGACCGTGCCGGAGAGCTCGCGTGCCCTGGTGACGACGGAATCGCGGGCCGCGGGGCTTGGCCTCGAATCGAGGCCGGCCGGCAGTGGAACCAGCGCCGGGTCCGCCGTTCAGCCGTAGAGGACCTGGGCGGCGAGCTCCAGCGAGGCGACGAGCGGCGCCCCCCGGAGCGAGCTGGACGCGGCGGTGGACTCTCTGCGACTGCAGATTGCCAACCACCACAGCCAGTGGCAGAGCTTCGCCCAGGCGGAGAGCGGCCGGCTGCGCTAGTTGGAGCAGACCTTCGCGGTGAGTTCTTTTGCTTTTCGTGCCTTCTTGCTTTTTGTTTTCTTTTCGACCGGCTTGGTCGCTTTCCAGTGGGGGAGCGTCAGCGCACCCACTGGGTGTAGCCCCCGAGGCCCGGGCCGGCTGCGTAGCAGGCGGGTCGGGCCTTCTCAGGCGTCCGTGTTTTGACTGTCTTCTTTGCAGTCCATCTACGACCAGCGGGTGGCGGCGTACAACCGCCTCCTGGGCCGGTACCGCGTGGCCAGGGACCAGCTGGCGGCCAAGGAGGGGGAACTTCGCCAGGTCCAAGGTACTGCTTCCAACTTCTTTCTTGCGTTCTTCCAGTGGGGGCGTGCCAGCGCTCCCACTGGGTGTAGCCCCCGAGATCCAGGCCGGTTTACGCAGCAGCCGGGTCGGATCTTCTTTGCTTTCTTGTCCAGCTTCTGACCGGAATCCGGGTCCGGATGCGCTGTCGCAGCAATTGACCCGGCGGAGATGGAGACGCTCCGACGCTAACTGGCGGAAGCCGGCCAGCTCCGTGACCAGGCGGCCGTGGAGCGCGACCGGCTGCAGGAGGAGGCGACCCGGGCTGTCCGGGAGAGGGACGAAGCCGCCGCCGCCCATAAGGCCGAGCTGGACCGGCTTGCCGAAGAATGCCGTCAAGCGGCGGCGTGGCAGGAGGAGGCAGCGAAGAAGGCCGCCGAGGAGGTCAGCCAGCTCCAGGCGGACCACGACCGCAGCGCCAACGCGCTGGCGGCGAGGGAGCGGGAGGAGCTGCAAGATGCGCTCTACTTCGATGAGCTCCTCACGCGTAAGTGCTTTCGCTTTCGTCTTTTTGCTTCTTTCTATTTTCCGCCCTTTGGCGTCTTGGTCAATCTTCCCCCCCTTCTCTTCCAGGTTCTTCCCCGAGACCCAAGGGTCGGCCGAAACGGCGATGGCCGCCCATCGGCAGGAGCAGATTGCGGCGGGGGCCGCTATCGAGGAATACGCCGCCTGGTCAGTGGCGGAGATCACCGTGGCCGCCAAGGCTCGCCTGGAGGCGGTGGAGCACCAGATGAACCGGCTGTTCGAAGCCGGCTTGTCGATGGTGGCCGCGCTGTGGCCGGGTGCGGTGGCGCCGAGCAGCGTGAGCCGGCTGGCGCGTTGGCTGGAGGCCGGCGCGGCGCGACTCAACGCGTGGAGGGCTTCCGCTGCTCGAGCCGGCGCGGAAATGGCGCTCGGGGTCGTGCTGTCGTGGTATCCCACCATCCGCCTGGACCAACTGCGTGCTCGGAGGGCTGGGGCGGAGGCGGACTTGGCGGAGCGGGAGACGGCGATCGCCGTGCGGGCTAGCGACATCGCGTCGTTCGCCCCTTACGGCGACTTCGTGCCGGAGCGGGCGCCGGACGGCGCGCAGCTCCCCGCCGACGACTTCGGCCTGGAGCTCGAGGACCCGGAAGGCAGCTCGGCCGAGGCGATCGCCGACGCGGACGACGACGCTGGCGATTTGGACGACACTGCCACCACGGAGAACCCGGCGCCGAGCGACGCCGACGAAGCCGCAGCCTATGGCTTTTTTTATTTTTTTCCTGTTTCTTTTGAACTCGGAGCTTTTGTTAGCCGGCAGATCCACCCACTGGGGGGTGTAAGTTTAATGTAATGAACTTATTGGCCGCGGGCCTTGCTGTATATGTGGATGCGTGTTTGTTTCTCGTGTGCTTGCGCCTGCCGTGTGGCAGTTTCGCTTTTGTTCTTTTCCCTTAGCCGTTTTCCTGTTTGCTTCCGCCTTTGTCCTTCTCCCCGCCAGCCGAACAGCTAGGAGCCGGTCTGTAGCTGGGACAGGGAGCCGGACTCAGAAGAGAGCGCCTAGTACTTGAGCCTTGGGATTTGAGCGCAAGCGAAACACCCACTGGGCCGGCTGGCTGCAGCCGGCGACGCCGGCTGGAGCGCAGCCGGTCTGTGCGGCAGAGCGTGAAGTGAGGGGAGCCGGGATAGCCGAGCCGGTTGTTCGTATTTAACCATTTTTTCGCGTGCGGATGCTTGTAGCCTTTGGCTCTTGCCGGCCTTGAACAGCCGGGAGCCGGTCTATGGCTTATGGCAGAGAGGGCTTCGGCGGTACACACGTTATAGATCGGGTTGAGGAGAACGCGGCGCGGGCTAGCCGGTGAGCCCCCGAGCCCCCGAGCCGGCCATGCCGACCCGGTGGGAGGGAGGCGAATGCGGTAAAGTGCGAAAAAACTTGGTAGAGATGAAAAGGTAGCCCCCGAGCGTCGTTCGGGGGACCTGCTGCTTTCATTAACTTCAAAAGGGGTAGTGATACATACATACATGGTTCAACTGTAAAACGGACGGAGGAGCTCCGCATTCCAGGGGCGTTCCGTCTCTTCTCCGGAGGCATCTCTCTTGCGCTTGCTTCGCTTTTGCGTGTCGATGAGGTAGTACGCGTTGTTGCGCAAGGCCTTGCTGATGATGAAGGGGCCCTCCCATGGGGAGGACAGCTTATGCTGGCCGTCTGTTCGCTGGATCAGCCGGAGCACGAGGTCGCCCTCGCGGAAAGCGAGGGGCTTGATCTTCTTACTGTGGTAGTGGCGCAGGCTCTGTTCATAAATGGCCGTCCTGCTGAGGGCCAGCAGGCGCGCCTCTTCGAGCAGATCGACGCCGTCTTCGCGTGTTGCCGCGGCCTCCACTTCTGTGTACAGGGTGACCCGAGGTGAGTCGAACTCGAGATCCGTGGGAATGATCGCCTTGGCCCCGTAGACGAGGAAGAATGGAGTGAAGCCGGTTGAGCGGTTGGGGGTGGTCCGGATACTCCATAGGACGGCCGGCAGCTCGTCGATCCAGCTGCCGGGTGAACGTACGAGTGGCTCGACGAGTCGCGGCTTGATGCCGGCCAAGATGAGGCCGTTTGCCCGCTCCGCCTGGCCGTTGGACTGAGGGTGGGCGACGGAGGCCAGGTCAAGCCGCATGCCGAAGACGGAGCAGTAGCGTGCTAGCGCGCCTTTGGCGAAGTTGGTGCCGTTGTCGGTGATGATGCTGTTGGGGACGCCGTAGCGGACAGCGATGTCGGTGATGAACTTGACGGCCGTGGGGCCGTCGAGTTTCTTGATCGGTCTTGCTTCGACCCACTTGGTGAACTTATCGACGGCCACCAGAAGGTGCGTCATGCCGCCCCGAGCGGTTTTGAAGGGTCCCATTATGTCGAGGCCCCATACGGCAAAGGGCCACGCGATGGGGATGGTTTGGAGCGCCGAAGCCGGCTGGTGGCTCTGGGCCTTGAAGCACTGGCAGCCTTTGCACTTGAGAACCAGCTCCTCGGCGTCCTTCAGCGCAGTCGGCCAGTAGAAGCCATGGCGGAATGCTTTAGCCACCAGGGACCGGGAGGCGGCGTGGTGCCCGCACTCGCCCTAGTGGATATCAAGCAAGATCTCGAGACCCTTGGCCGTCTCGACGCATCGCTGGAAATCGCCGGTTGTGCTGCGCTTGACGAGCTCGCGGTTGATGATGCTGTAGGCGGAAGCCCGGTGTTGCACCTGCCGAGCCTCGACCTCGTTTGCCGGGAGCTCGCCGTTCGCCAGGAACGCGAGGATTGGTTGAGCCCAAGACGGCGCCTCCAGCACCGTGAGGACGGCCGCTTGTGCGGGTTCGGCCGGGTCGGGAGGCAGCGATCCGGAGCCAGCAGCCCTCGAGCCGGAGCCGGCAGCCCCCGAGCCGGAGCGGGCAGCCCCCGGGGCCGGGCAAAGGGCTGTTGGGTCGGCCGGGACGAAGATGGACTCTGAATCCGGAGACGGCTTGATGGACGGCTTGCGTAGGTGCTCGAGGAAGACACCGGTTGGGATTGCTTGCCGGTTGGAACCAAGCTTGGCTAGAGTATCGGCCGCCTCGTTCTCATTGCGGGGGACGTGGAGGAACTCGCAGCCGTCGAAGTTGCCAGTCAACTGCTGGACCAGGGTGCGATAGCTGGCCATGTTGGAGTCCCTGGCATCCCACTCGCCGGAGACTTGCTGGACCACCAGATCAGAGTCGCCGAAGCAGAGGATGTGCCGGATGCCGATCTCTTTGGCCAGACAGAGGCCGTGGACGATGGCCTCATACTCGGCAACGTTGTTGGAGGCGGCGAAGTGGATTTGCAGCGCGTAGCGCAGCCGGTCGCCCTTGGGGGATGAGAGCATGATGCCGGCTCCCAAGCCAGATGCCATCTTCGAGCCGTCGAAGTGCATGCACCAGTGTGTTGCGTCGGGAGCCGGTGGCAAGTACTGGGTCTCCGCCCAATCGACGAGGAAGTCGGCCAACGCCTGCGATTTGATGGCGGTGCGAGGCTCGTAGAGGATGGTGTGGCCGGCTAGCTCGATGGCCCATTTGGCAATTCGGCCAGAGGCATCCCGGCAGCCCATGATCTCGCCGAGGGGGGCCATGCTCACCACTGTGATGGCGTGCTCTTGGAAGTACTGCCGGAGCTTCTTGGCGGCTAGGTAGACACCGTAGCACATCTTTTGATAGTGGGGGTAGTTCTGCTTGGAGGTGGAGAGAACCTCGCTTAGGTAGTACGCAGGGCGCTGGACCGGCTGTGCCTTGCCTTCCTCGGGGTGCTCCACTACCAGCACTACGCTGACCACGCGGGTGGTCACCGCGATGTACATCAGGAGCGGCTCCTTCAAAGCCGGCGCGGCCAAGACGGGCGTGGTAGAGAGCATGCGCTTGAGGTCGCGAAAATCTTCGTCCGCCTGGTCGGACCACTCGAACGGCGTCATCTTCTTCATCAACTGATATAGGGGCAGGGCCCTCTCCCCCAGCCGGCTGACGAACCGGCTAAGAGAGGCCAAGCAGCCGGTGAATTTCTGGACATCGCGCAGCCGGGCCGGCTTGCGCATGCTGTCGATGCGGTGGCGGGCGTCGGTTTCGTCGTAGGGCTCGCGGGGGCCCAGCCGGCTTGCGACGGGGCCGCATGGCACCGCGCCGGCGGAAGCCGGCCGGGGTCGTCGAGGCGGCGGGAGAGGAGGTTCCGGCCGCTGGGCACGGCCGTCACCGGCAGTCTTGTTGGCAACGCCGTCGCCAGTGGCCGCGACGCGGTTGTGCCGGCTCCCGCTTGCCCGGTTCCGGCCAGAGCCGCGACTTGTCGAGCCAGCAAGGGAAGACGCCTGCTGCGTGTCCCGAAGAGCTCTCTCCGGGTCTCTGGTTTTGCCCGAGGTGGAGGTGGATGGCTGGGCCGGGTCGAAACGCTGCTGCTGCTCGTTCGCCGCGGTGATGAGGTCGCGGATGCGCTGCTGCTGCTGCAGCAGCTCCTCGCCCTCTAGGAACTCGAGATCCGCCATGGTCGCCTGCGCCGCGCGCATGTTCTTGACGGTGGTGTCGTAGACGGGCCAGCCTGCGCCTAGCGCGCGGCCGATTGCGCCCCCACGGATTCGCACCTCCGCAACCCGGCTGGGCTCAGCAGCGGCCGGTGTGAAGCCGTGGGCGCTGTCGTACTCTCGCTGGTCGGACTCCAGCCGGCGCCGCGTTGCCGCGAGCTCCGTGGCCTCGAACAGCAAATGCTCGCGGTCCTCGTTGAGCTGAGCCGCCGCTGCCGCCGTGTCGGCGTCGGGCGTGATGGGGGCCCGCAGGCTCCGGATCGTCTCGTGGAGCGGGTCGGCGCGGCGATGAGGGGCCACAGCCGCGGCAGCGGCGGCCGCGGCAGCCTTCTCCTTGGCGCGCGGGGAGCCGGAACTGGTGCCGATGGTCAGCACCTCCGCACGAATGCAGAGGTTCGCGCCATCGTCGGAGGCGGCGCAGCCAACGGGGACGGGCGAATCGGTGAAGCTGTGTACCTTGCCGAGAAACACGTCGGGGACGAGCGCGACGAAAACGCGCAGCGTGACGAAGGGGACGATGAGGCGGCCTGCGGAGCAGGCGGCGCTCGCGTCCGATACGGCGCCGCAGCCGGCCGGGTTGGCCGTGCGAAGCGCACGGACCAAACCGTGCACGATGCGCTCGCCGGAGCTGGTGAAGGGCCTCGTCCGGAACTTGACTCCGGTCGACGCCGCGAGCAGCCCCACGGTGGGCGCCAACTGTCATGGTGAAATCACGGCAGATGCCATGAGATGGCTAAAAGTGGGGGGCTGCGTGAGGACGCCGGTGGGTTCCGGAAGCGAGGTTGGCACGCGCATGCGAGAGACACAAGGCGTACCCAGGTTCGGAGCCCTCCGGAGAGGTAACACCCCTAGTCCTGCCGAGTGGGTTAATAGGCTCAGAGGCCACAATGGTTACAATGGTGCTCCTGGAGCTGTTTGAGTGGAGGAGGCAGAAAGAGCTAGGTCTCCGTTCAGCCTCTCCTGTGTGTGTGTATGCGTCGGGGAAGAAGGAGTGAACCAAGTAGCCAACGATCGAAGAGGAGCCAACTGACTGAACTAAATCGAACTGAACTCCCCTGCATGGAGGCCTCCTGGGGGGTCTTATAGCTCGACCCCCCAGGGTAAACTACGCGCGTCGGGACCCGGGCGTCGGCGTCTGGAGCCGGCCGCGGGCCCGCCGGCTGCTGGGCCCCGCCGGCTGCGGCGCCCGAGGACGGCGCGACACTGTGGCCCATCGCTTCGAGCGTCACGGAGTGGACGGGGCGTGCGCGCTTCTGCAGAGGCGTACAAGAGTGGTCGGCACGTGCGCGCTCCCGTCGAGGCGTGTAGGAGTAGACGGCGCGTGCGCGCTCCGCAGAGGCGTGCCGGAGTAGACGGCTTCGCGGGGGGCTGCACTGGCGCGCTGGTGCTGACACCGGCCGTCGTGTCAACAGGGTTGGCAGCTTTGCCGGCGCGCCCTCCAGAGACAGATTGTACTGTAGCCATGTTCTTCCCTCGTGGGGGGCTGTCTTGTCGCCGGACGAAATGGGACGGCCACCGACCTATCGCCAGCCGGCTAGCGGCCAGCCGGACCCGGCCCAGAGCCGGGCCTAGCCGGCTAGCGCCGAGGAGCCGGTAGGTTCGCCAGCCGGCGGGGAGGGGCACGGGCTGCCCCGATGTTTTTTGAAAAGGGGACTCCGGGTTCGCTTGCCTACCCGGGGGTCATCCCCCCGACAGTGGTCAATCATACATGACAGTGACAGAGGTTAATGATATCACTTTGTCGGGTGTGAGGAAGCTGGCCTTGATATCCACTGTCAGGATTGTTATCCCAATGTTGTCTTGCTTCATAGCTTGTCAGACATTGCATCACACTGAGGTGTATAACTGGCTTTCTTCCTCTTACATACTCACGGATTTGTTGGATTCTCACCGTGCTTGCATTATCGTCCGAAGGACTTGCATGACCTTGGCAGCCTGCTCACAATAACTATGGAAGCATGTGTAGCTGAGCATTTGATTCCTGAGGCAGACACTTGGGTCCTGACTAGCTTGTGTTTCTGACCAAACTGTCGTGGGCTTGACTCTTGAGATACACTGTCATATGCTGCCAATTCAATGTGTAATATCTTGTACCGATGCCGATGACTGTTTGTAGTGCCGTACTGACGATGATTGGGTGGCTTGTGTTGGAAGCTATCTGAGAGTATCGTGCTGAGGAAGGCTCTGGATAGCTTGTGTTTTAAGCTTTTGCCGGGATAGCGTGCTGAAGAAGACTGGGTATCGTACTTCAGAAGCTTTTCCTCTGGTTGCTTACTGAGGAAGATTCTGTGCCTTATGCCGGAAGCTTTCTGTGGTGGCTTACCGAAGAAGACTGAGCACCTTATGCTGGAAGCTATCCACATATTGTACTGAAAAAGATTGAGGAGCCTTGCATCATAAGCTTCTCTGGTAGCGTGCGGAGGAAGACTGAGTTACTTACACCAGAAGCTTTTCTCTCTGATATGCGGACTGAATGCCATATATATATACACACACCTTTGATATTCCTTTGACTGATAATATACTATTGGTCTTGCACACCACTTGTCTTCCGGCTGGTTTAATCCTTACTAATGTGAAGATTGCTCCACTGAGGTAAATCTTGATGTTGATAATCAATTCAGAATATCATTTGCATTCAGATCAGATATTCCCAATACAATGCAGTCCACTGATAATTCCATATTGTTTAGCTGCGCTTCAAAATATTTGAATTCTTCACTGATTCTTCGAGTTCGGTGTCGGTTGATGAGCAACTTTCATAAGGGGAAATAAGGTAACACCGAGGGCCCAAAGAAAGAAGTAAAAGAAACGATTCAAACAAACACACACACACACCATTAAGATTTCATACAAGCAACATCACATTTCACAGCTATTCACCTCACTATGCATGCCTACTTAAGCACACAATTCTCGAGGAAACTCTGGTACTACGATCTAATATGCTGTGGTGGTGTGCACGAAAGTGGACCAACATGTGGAGAGGTTGGTGTAAACAGAGCTACACCAAGCGCTGGCTCAGCACCGGTTGCATCTGGACGGGCTTAGCGGTGAGGACGGACTCGGTGATAATGTAGTGAGACACGGATGTCACGGCCACATCATCATCCAGCGTACGGAAGGGAACCGCACTCGTCCAGAGAATGGGTGATAGGGTAGTGGTGGAAGACCGGGTCTGCTGGCATTACCCTTTTCTGATAACAAAGACCAGTAAGGGTTGCCAAAGCGACGGGTAGGATGGAAAGATCCGGGTAGAAATATGTCTACCACCGAAACGATAGGTGTGGCTGAAAAGAATATATTGGTGCAATACCTGTGCATCAATCCTGCAAATGATCGACACCACTAGGTACCCCGACATCTCTCCGCTGGGACAGAGATGACACCAAACACCAAAGAGCAAGTATGCAAAACTGGGGGGTACAGGTAGTGAATCGAAACCGATGCCACCTACACTCACAAGATCAATCATTAGTGATAAGATAATGAGTCTATATGCATGCTATGCGGCAGACAAATGCAACAATGAAATGCAACAAGCAAGCTAGACTCTGAACTACTGATTTCTAACGCTCGCGCTGACTAGGGCGTCCTATAGCCAAACTTGGCTCTGATACCAATCGATGTGGCACCCCGGCTCAGAGAGACCGGAACACCCCGTATTCCAGCCCAGAGATCAAGTCTTCTAGAATATGGCACTGCTTGGCATAGAACAAATCAGGGATTTATTATGAATAATCGGGGTACAAGGGTCCGATATTACAAAGGTTATAGGAGTACGGCGACACTTCACCTGCTAAGGGAGTTCTATGCTAGCAATGGAACAACTCATAGCAGAATAACTTCTAGCAGCGGAACAACGACAACGGTGATGGACTCCACTCCGCAGGGACTCTGGCTGGGATGCATCCTAGAGCGCAACCTCGGGATCCTCGGCAAACAAGCAATCACGACATCACCTGCAATCTGGCATGACACGCCAAGTGAGTACTTTGAATGTACTCGCAAGCTCACAACAACCAAAGCAATCAAGACAAACAATAGCATGGCATTTACAGGTTAATCATCAATGATGAACACAATGCTACTAGAATAACATGAGCATGGCAGGTACATATAATTCATGATATGAGCATGATGATACTAGCACTAGCATGCAAGGGGGTCGATGTTTAAGGTCTCATGGACCAACTTACTCTGCTCGGAGGTTATCTCGTAACCACAAACTTACCATCGTGATCATCACACGATCACCTCATGATCAACCATCATCAAGAATACCATCGTGATCATCTCATGACCACATAAAGATCAACCAACTTCTTTTCTAATCGGACCGGGGTTGTTATTATTCAGGTTATTATTTCTGTTGACCCATAGTGTGACCTACTACGAACTGTGTCCATGACCAAGGACGCGGCTATCGATAGATTATACACTCTGCAGAGGTTAGTACACTGTACCCACACTACGGAACTCATGGCCTCGTGCTCCCATTCGGGTGGACCAACGACATTCCGACAAAACCAACCTATTGCATGACACTCTCCCGGCCACCCCGACAAACTCCCCTTTGGGCTATGTCCTGGGTTACCCCGATGCCAACTCGTGACATCCGCCACCTCTGTGGCTGCCACCGTCATGGCAAACATAAACATCGTCCCAAACGGGGACCTCGGTACCATAAAACTCGGGTACTCAAGGCTTATGGCCGCCTACCTGATCAGGGTAGCGCGCTCCCATAACCTTCCCTAGCAGGAGGCACCGGCGAGAGGCATGACAATAGACCACATTAGGGCCCCCCATAAGGCAAATGTGGCTGCACTGGTTAGCTCGATTCGGTGGCACCATGACTCAGCCAACAGATTTGTTCAAGTTTGATTAATGTCAGGTTCACTTGAATGGTGATGAGCCGAGTCATAAAAACATAATGAAATAACAATGCACATGAGCATGATATCAGTGTAACCATGGATGGGCAACATAACCATTTAACAACATAGCATCAACAGTGATAACTCATTTAGTCTACAGGGTGCAGATGAGCATAGCATAATGATGATCACGAATACCACAAGTATTTGCATAACAAACCATAACTATTCATGTGAGCATATCCTTATCACTAGCATCAGAAATGATTACAAGAATAAAGCACGAGAATAACCATAGCACTAATAATGGAGAAGAATCATATATGCACAAGAACATAGCATAAGCATGGACATGGATTCACGAGCATATACATAGCATTCACAAAATAATTAAATGGGCAAACAATTATTAAATATTCAAGTGGAAACCATGGCTATTGCAATGCCATCATGCAAGTGGCTGTCGTGGCTTGCCTAGGGGTGGAGGATTCACCAGGGAGAAGTGCGATGAACTCGCGGAAAGAATCACCGGAAAAGTTTCCCTCTCGGCGGAGCTGTTTTAAGGGCAAGGGAAAAATGGTCATTTTCACAGTGTGACAACCTCATGAAAAAAATACCATCGGAACGGGCTCGACGAACTGAGATCGTGAGCTTTGGAATCACCTGAATCGGAGTTACGGTCGCGAAGTTACAGCCGTTCGTTCGTTAGGCAGAAATCGAATAAAAATTTGTTCTTTTCTGCTGCTAAAGGACGAACGTCCGCAAATTAAAGATTTCGGCCGGTGGCTGGAGACAGAAAGCGTATTTTTGAAAATATGTCTTCGCTTCTGGAAAACGCATTCCTGGCCGAAGAAGAACCAGAATACTCTTTCAGTTAACGAAGACGTACTTCTCTGAAATACGCCTCCACTTAAAATCCCGCGGGCCCGAGGTTCGGTGGATGACATGTGGGGTCGCGGGGCCCACACCGACCAGCTGGAGGGGATGGAGTCGTCCTCAACCTCGCGCCCGCGTCTGGCCGAGGCAGGGCTGACTCCGGCGATGGCCGCCGACGGCTCCGGCCACCGTTCGCCGTGCTCCGACCACCGGCGAGCTCGGAGAAGAGTGCCACATCCATCCCCGCACCGCACGGACGCCGAGGAGCATCGGAGTGGCAACGGCATGAGCTCCGGCGGAAATGGCCTTCGGCCGATCTTGGTTTCGGGCGTGTGGTCTTCTCCGAGATGAAACGAGGGCATGGGGAGGTTGGCCGGGATATGGTGGTGCTACTGGTTGTGGTAGGAGGGCGAGTAGGAGCCTGGGTGGCTCAAATTTGAGCGGAGCCCGTGGCAACAATGGCGGCCGTGGGAGGGGCAGAGGAGCTCCCTGAGCTCGATTGAGAGGTTGGGCGGGGTTCTAGGAGAGAGAGGGAGAGGTTTGTGCGGTCGGGAGGGCTCGGGGTGGCCTTATATAGCCGCGGCGACGATGCCGTAGCCGGAAGCCACCGCGGACGTGCGGACGATGCCTCTGGCGCGACCGCGTACGCGTTCGCATGTGCGGAGGGGGAGCGAGGCCAGGGGGAGTGCACGCGGTGTGGAGATGCCGCGGGGGAGGAAGAAGACAGCAGCAAGGCGACGATGGCCACGGGCATCCCGGGGTGGCGTGGCTCGCCGGAGAGGAAAGGGGAAGGGGAGAGGGGTCCAGAGGGTACACGTGGACGCAGGAGAGCGAGGGAAACGCAATGGACATGCCGCGGTGTCGCGAGGACGGCGTTTGGGCGGCGGCAGAGGGGTCCCGGCGGCCAGAGCACGTGTTTGGCCTGCCAGACCGCGTGGTCACCGCGTGCATAGGCGCACGCGGTGCATTCTGGCCAACCACAAGATGTCTACAGTGTAGTCCATCCAGAGTAGGGCCTCTCTGAGTTGATAGATCGAAGAGATACACTGTGGGCTGATGGGAATGATCATAGAAAGTTTGCTGTAGCCAACTTGGTCATGAAATAGTGATCAAATGGGATGGGATAAGGGCTAACCAGGATGTATCAGGGGTTTAGGGTAGGAAGGACTACAATACTGTGGATTTTGAAAAGATTTGGACCAGGATTTAATATAGTTGCTTCACAACCACATATTCTGGTCCAGAAACTAGATCAGGAAGTAGCACTCACATGGATGCTTGGATTGAGCTGAAATCTTGTGTAGGATGATTATTTGGGCATATGAAGGTACCATAAAAATTTCATCCCTTTTGGATAAGTAAAAATGGTACTTCCTTCACAATGCTCCTTACTGGACAGAAACTTGGGGGAATTTTGTGGAGAAAATGGCTTGGCAAAATGATGTGAATTTTGTCATGCTCAAATAATATAGGGATATTTAGGTCCTGGATTAATTTCAGATTTGATGAAGC
Source organism: Elymus sibiricus (assembly GCA_039707655.1). Lineage (NCBI taxonomy): Eukaryota > Viridiplantae > Streptophyta > Magnoliopsida > Poales > Poaceae > Elymus > Elymus sibiricus. The sequence goes on from CM077666.1 coordinate 473,065,223, forward strand.
AATATAAAATGTAGTTGCTTCACAAACTGAGATTGTGACCAGAAACCAAGATTTGAAGGTGTGCTCACATAGTTTGTTGGATGGAGCTAAAGTTTGGTGTAGAGTTATTATTTGATCATATCGATGACATACCAAAATTTCAACTCATTTGGATTAGCCTAGCTAGTACTTCCTTCACAAAGCTTCCCTCTGGTCAGAAACTTTGGAAATTTGCTGAGGAAGATTTACTAGGCAAATGAAGCTGAATTTTGGCATGTGGCCATTATTTGGATAGTAAAGAGTTCCCAAAAATTTTGAGGGCAATCAAGAAAATAGAAATAGCACTTCCTTCACAAAGTGCCAATCGGGACAGAATGGAAAATGAATATTCCTGAATTAGTTTTGAACTAGGCAAGAATAGATTTTGACATATTGGTGGAATATATGATCCAAATAATTTATGAGAATTTTTTGGGAATTTTTGGAATGGCAGAAATATAGGTTGCTTCACAACCTAGAGCAAACAGGGTTATTCCTTTAATAGAAAAAGGAATATTCCCAAGAAATAAAAATTGGGGTTGGGCTAAGATGGAAATGCCATGGCCTTGGGATAGATTTGAGAATGAGAAGCCACTAGGAAGTGGCAGGAGAGAAGATCTTCCCAGGTTTCAAGACCACATAGCCACGGAAAAAGAAATTCCAAATAAAATTCGAAGAAATCCAAAAGAAAAAGAAAGGGCCAAAAATCGGGGTGTTACAAACAGCTCCGTGCCAAGCACCGTATTGTGCAACCATCGCCGGGCAAACGCCCCTACAGCGAGGTCTACTATGAGTTGTCGTAGGAAGAGGAGGACAATGGCAAGGAGGACAAGGTCGAGGAAGTAGCTGGAGTCCAAGCTTCAGAAGGAGGGCAAGCTGTTCCCATGGAGGAGACCACGGAGAAGGGAGATATACTTCAACCCTTATATGATCATCTCTCCCCATCCGTATTTGAAGCCCTAAGAGTCTTTGAAATAGTTTCTGTTCAGAACACATCTCTCACTCGTGAAGTTATTTTGTTGGAAGAGCAAAACATCGCCCTTCGGAGCATCAACCGTAGATTGATGTATCTGCTGCAGCTGAAGGACAAGCTTGCCACTTCATCACCACCACCATCACCGAAGAAGGAAACTTGAGTACATGGGTATGGGCACTCCCCTTGGCTTGTGCCAAGCTTGGGGGAGGTGCCCCGGTATCGTATCACCATCACTTTTATTATCTTTACCTGTTTTTAGTTCGATCCTTAGTGATTCGTGATTTAGTTGACTAAAAGTTTAGTATGATCTATTTTTGAGTTCTAGTTTCGTGATTTATCTATCTATGTAATCGAGTTGAGAGTTATATAATAAAGAGTAGTTTGAGTTTTTCTTCTTTACTTTAATGTTTCAATCTTAGCAATGAAAATAATGAAAAAGATCATATGCTAATCTTATGGAAAGTAATGACATTACATAAAGAAAAGTATAAGTGGTAAAATTTATTGGAAGTTAACAAACATAGCATTAGTCAATGATGCAATTCATGAAAAAGTTAATAAGGGAAGAGAAGATTCACATGCAAATATACTATCTTGGACATCTTTTATGATTGTGAGCCCCCATTAAGTATTTTATGTCAAATTGTTGATGTTGGACAAGGAAGACAACGTAATGAGGTATGTTTGTTCATATTCACATAGAAGTTATATTGCTATAGATCCTCCAACATGTGGTGCTTGCCCAATATCTTTGCTAGCCAAAAATCCGCACCAAGTAGAGATACTACTTGTGCATCAAAAACCCTTAAACCCAGTTTCATGTCATGAGAGTCCACTATATCTACCTATGGATTGAATAAGATCCTTCAAGTAAGTTGTCATCGGTGCAAAAAGCAATAAAAATTGCCTCTAAATGTGTATGAACTTTTATTGTAAGGGAAATAAGCTTTGTACGAATTTGTGATGGTAAAGAAATAAAAGCGACAGACTGCATAATAAAGGTTGCTATCACAAGGGGCAATATAAAGTGACGTTCCTTTGCATTAAGAACTTGTGCATCCAACAACAAAAAGCGCATGACAACCTCTGCTTCCCTCTGCGAAGGGCCTATCTTTTACTTTTCTGCATTTACTTTTCTGTATTTACTTTTATGCAAGAGTCAATGGTGTTCTCCTCTATTCCTTTTTATTTTTCTCTGCTGCAAGCATCATGTGGTGGGGAAAGATCTAGGCATATATATCAAGTTGGATATGAGTGATCATGAGTTATTATTGTTGACATCACACTTGAGGTGAATAAGTTGGATGCAAAATTATAAGCCCCTATCTTTCTATGTGTCTGGCTGAAACTTTTTGCTCCATACATATGTTGTGAGTGTTAGCAATCATAGAAGACTATATGATGGTTGAGTATGTGGACTTGCTAAAAAGCTCCTACATGAGACTCTTCCTGAAAGTATGATGAATTGTAATTGCATTGTTGACTGAGAGCATAGTTTGTTAGTTTTCAAGAAAGTTTATGCCTTATACTCCATTGTTGTGATGAATTGTTACTTGCTCATGAGAAGTTTTATGATAATAAATATTGCTACTATAATAATGATCATGATGCTACTATGTCCGTATTTTGTTTTTATCGACACCTCTCTCTCTAAACATGTGTACATGATTATCGATATCGGCTTTCACTTGAGGACAAGCGAGGTCTAAGCTTGGGGGAGTTGATACGTCCATTTTGCATCATGTTTTGCTACTGTTATTTATAGTGTTTTTGATCAATATAATACTTTGTGGAGCAATTCTAATGCCTTTTCTCTCTTAATATGCAAAATTTACACAAGGAGGGAGAATGCCGACAGCTGGAATTTAGGACCTGAAAAGGCTATATCAGAGATACCTATTCTGCACATCTCCAAATGAGCTGAAATTTCACGAAGAATTATTTTGGAATAAATAAAAAATACTAGAATCAAGAAATACTAGAGGGGGCCACCCAGGTGCCCACGAGGCACCAGGGCGCGCCACCCCCCAGGCGCGCCCTGGTACCTCGTGGGGCCCCTGGCCAGCCTCTGGCCCCCATTTTCTGGTATATAAGCCCATTTGACCTAGAAAAAATGAAGAGAAGACTTTTGGGATGGTGCGCCGCCGTCTCGACGCGGAACTTGGGCAGAAGAAATTTTGCTCTCCGGCAGAGAGATTCTGCCGAGGATACTTCCGCCCGACAGGGGGAAATCGTTGCCATCGACATCACCAACAATCCTCTCATCGTGGGAGGACCAATCTTCATCAACATCTTCACCAGCACCATCTCATCTCAAACCCTAGTTCATCTCTTGTATTCAATCTTTGTCTCAAAACCTCAGATTGGTACCTGTGGGTTGCTAGTAGTGTTGATTACATCTTGTAGTAGATGCTAGTTGGTTTATTTGGTGGAAGATTATATGTTCATATCTATTATGCTATTCAATACCCCTCTGATCATGGACATGAATATGATGTGTGAGTAGTTACTTTTGTTCTCGAGGACATGGGAGAAGTCTTGTCATAAGTAATCATGTCAATTTGGTATTCGTTCGATATTTTGATGATATGTATGTTGTTGATTCCCTTAGTGGTGTTATGTGAACGTCGACTACATGACACTTCACCATCTTCGGGCCTAAGGGAATGCATTGTGGAGTAGTAATTTGATGATAGGTTGCTAGAGTGACAGAAGTTTAAACCCTAGTTTATGCGCTACTCCGTAAGGGGCTGATTTGGATCCATATGTTTAATGCTATGGTTAGAGTTATCTTAATTCTTCTTTCATAGTTGCGGATGCTAGCGAGAGGGGGTAATCATAAGTGTGAGGCTTGTCCAAGTAAGGGCAGCACCCAAGCACCGGTCCACCCACATATCAAATTATCAAAGTAGCGAACGCGAATCAAACAAACATGATGAAAGTGACTAGATGAAATTCCCATGTGTCCTCGATAATGCTTTCCTTACTATAAGAGATTGTTCTGGCTTGTCCTTTGCTATAAAAAGGATTGGGCCACCTTGCTGCACTCTTTGTTACTATTGCTACTTGTCACTTGTTACAAATTATCTTGCTATCAAACTACTCGTTACCGATAATTTCAGTGCTTGCAGAAAATACCTTGCTAAAAACCGCTTGTCATTTCCTTCTGCTCCTCGTTGGGTTCGACACTCTTACTTATCGAAAGGACTACGATTGATCCCCTATACTTGTGGGTCATCATGTCCCAATCCTTTTTGTAACAAAGGACAAGCCGGAACGAACTCGTATAATAAGCAAAGCGTTCTCGAGGACACATGGGAATTTCATCTAGTCACTTTCATCATGTTTGTTTGATTTCGTTCGCTACTTTGATAATTTGGTATGTGGGTGGACCGGCGCTCGGGTGCTGTTCTTACTTGAACAAGCCTCCCACTTATGATTACCCCCTCTCGCAAGCATCTGCAACTACAAAAGAAGAATTAAGATAACTCTAACCATAGCATGAAACATATGGATCCAAATCAGCCCCTTACGGAATAGCGCATAAACTAGGGTTTAAGTTTCTGTCACTCTAGCAACCCATCATCTAATTACTACTCCACAATTCCTTCCCTTAGGCCCAAAGATGGTGAAGTGTCATGTAGTCGACGTTCACACGACACCACTAAAGGAAGCAACAACATACATATCATCAAAATATCGAACGAATACCAAATTCACATGATTACTTATGACAAGACTTCTCCCATGTCCTAAAGAACAAAAGTAACTACTCACAAATCATGTTCATGTTCAAGATTAGAGGGGTATTGAATAGCATTAAGGATCTAAACATATAATCTTCCACCAAATAAACCAACTAGCATCAACTACAAGATGTAATCAACACTACTAGCAACCCATAGGTACCAATCTGAGGTTTTGAGACAAAGATTGAATACAAGAGATGAACTAGGGTTTGAGATGAGATGGTGCTGGTGAAGATGTTGATGAAGATTGGTCCTCCCACGATGAGAGGATTGTTGGTGATGTCGATGGCTTCGATTTCTCCCTCCCGGAGGGAAGTATCCCCGGCGGAGTCGCTCCACCGGAGAGCAAAATAGCTCCTGCCCAGGTTCCACCTCGATACGGTGGCGCTTTGTCCCAAAATCCTTCTCGTGATTTTTTTCTAGGGCAAATGGCTTCATATAGCAGAAGGAGGGGGCCAGACGCCAGCTGTGGGCCCCACAAGGCACTAGGGCGCGCCCAGGGGGGCCGCGCCCTACTGCCTTGTGGGCAGCTGGTGGGTCCCCTCTATTATCTCTTTTCTCCAGTATTTTTTATATATTCAATAAAAAATCTCCATGAAATTTCAGGTCAATTGGAGCTCTGTAGAATAGGTATCTCTGATATGGCTATTTCAGGTCCAGAATTCCAGCTGCCGGCATTCTCCTCCTTCATGTAAATCTTGCAAATTAAGAGAGAAAAGGCATAAGAATTGTACCATAAAGTGAAATAATGATAAAAACATAATAAATAACAGTAGGAAATCATGATGCAAATTGGACGTATCAACCTCCCATCTGGCGGCCGGATTCAACTGCTCACCGGATTCTATCGGAACGAATATCCATGGCTGGGAGTGGAGGAGATGGGCGACATCGCAGTTGGGGAGATGGGAAGCGGCGGTGAGTGTCGATGTAAGGCGGTAGGGACAAGCCACAGCGCGGAGATGTGGCGGTAGCAACGCCGTGGTGGGGGGAGATGGCGGCAGCCACCGAGCGGGGAGGGCGGCAACCCGTGCGGGAGATTTGAGATGTGAGTGAGGGGTTTCGCATGGTGAGAGAGCGAGAGAGTGAAGAGTGTTTTTTTTAAGTTAAGAAGGAAAGGAGAAGCTGGCTACGTTTTCTTTTTAGGATTATTATTAGGAAGAGCAACTGTTTTTTAGTTATATAAGGGGAAAAGTGGCTGCTGGAGAAATGCAACGAATTAATTCTTTTACATGAGAACGATCATCAACAATTGATTTTCTTTTGTGGGAAACAATTAATTTATGGGTGAGCCTATAGTTTATTAAAATTGGGATACCAATCAGTCTACAGAAAAGCACTATCCTACTCCCCTGCTTAAAAACGGTCACTGCTCGTCCCTAGCAGCTGACCAATGAATATATTTTTTACATATCATCATATTTAATTTTTTGTTATATTATGTGTTTATATTTTTCACTTTTGCGAGTAGATATAAAAACTTATGAATTTGGATGATGCCTTGAAGATGCCTTGTTATCAAACGACGAGTTGGAATGCCTTATAAAAGATGACATGTTCTTGCACGATGATATAAGATCAATCACACAAACTTTGTACTTAATAATATAAATCATAATATATAAATCGTAATAATATAAATCAGAAGGACCGAAGGGAGTACTTGGTCAAATATCGCGCGAATGAAGTTAAAAAACTACATTTATGATATTATGCGATGATTTCTTAAACGCATCAAGTAGATCTGAATTCATAACATATTTTTAGTTGGGTCATCGCTCTATATGGATACATCGTCAAATTGCCTTTTTTTAATCAATTTACGTTGCAAGCGAAATGGACTTCAATTTTTACCCAATTGTGCCCGTGCTATCTTTTCTCTACATGTGAAATTTAACTTGTGTTATGTTTATATAACTTTAGCAAAATATTTCAAAAGCCCATGGCAACGCACGGGCATTCTACTAGTAAGCTAGTTTTTCATTGGTTACTAAGAAGATGGACCTAGCAAACTGGAACGAAAGGAGTGCATCTTATGTTCCTTGCATAATTATTCTAAAAGAAGATATTTTAATGTTCAATTTTGGACTACTATTCTGCGAGTCGAGTGCATAGGTAGTAGTTTGTTTAGGGACATACCGTATGAAGAAAGTAATTTTGGAGACGATAATTACCTTAAGAAGAAAAAGCATCATTTTTTAGGAAAAATAAAGAAGTGGATGGAGACCATGTTGGATTAGTGTCCCTTTTGTTGTTTTGTATTATGTTTTTTCCAAGATTTTCCGTGATCCCTCTCAAATTCCGACCTAGTTGCGGAGAATTTCAAATTAAGCCTAACAAACTAGAAAAAAAGGAGTACAATTTATATTCTATTCACAATTGTTCTAAAAGTGTATAGTTCTGATGTTCAATTCCAAAAAAAATATTTAGCGAGTTCGATGATACAAAATACTACTCCCGCCGTCAACTACAAAAACATCTTATATTTTGGTACAGAGGTAGTAGTATGTTAGTAAATCATGGATATGAAACATGATATGGCTTCCATTGACAGTACAAGAAAAAGTCAAATTGGTAGCACGTGATGGACATCATTAGTACTTGATACGTCTCCAACGTATCTATAATTTACGAAGTATTCATGCCATGTTTACAACAATTTTATATGGTTTTGGTATGATTTGAGTGGAACTAACCCAGACTGACGCTGTTTTCAGCAGAACTGCGTGGTGTTGTTTTTTGTGCAGAAATAAAAGTTCTCGGAATGGGCTGAAAATTTATGGTGATTTTTATGGACCAAAAGAGACCCTCGAAGCTTCGTGGAAGGACCAGAAGAGCCACGAGGACGTGACAAGCATGGGGGGCGTGCCCTCCCCCCAGGGCGCGCCGGGCAGGCTTGTCGCTCCCTCGTGGGCCCCCCCTGGCGTGAATCCAATGCTGAAAAATCCTAGAAATATAGAAAACCCCGAAAAGAAACCTAGAACTTCCATGCTGCTGCCGCAAGCCTCTATACCAAAGCGATCTCAACCGAAGCACTGGTCCGGCACTCTGCCGGAGGGGGGAATCATCACCGGAGGCCATCTTCATCATCCCGGCGGTCTCCATGACGAGGAGGGAGTAGTTCACCCTCGGGGCTGAGGGTATGTACCAGTAGCTATGTGTTTGATCTCTCTCTCTCTCGTGTTCTTGATTTGGCACGATCTTGATGTACCGCGAGCTTTGTTAATATAGTTGGATCATATGGTGTTTCTTCCCTCTCTATCTTCTTGTGATGAATTGAGTCTTGCTCTTTGAGGTTTCGTTATGTCGGATTGAATATTGGATTTCAGATCACTTGATGTATGTCTGGCATGTGGATACCCATGGTGATAATGGGGTATTCTATTGAGTTACTTGATGTATGTTTTGGTATTCAACTTGCGGATTCCCGTGGTGACATTGGGGTAATCTAGGCACATAGGTTGATACATGTTTTCGTCCTACATTCTCCGATAGAAACTTTGGAGTGATTCTTTATCGCATGTTGAGGGATTGTTATATGATTCAATTATGTTAGCACTGTTGAGAGATTACACTAGTGAAAGTATGAACTCTAGGCATTGTTTCCAAGCATTGCAATACCATTTGTGCTCCGTTTTATCACTTGCTACCTTGCTATTTTTTTATTTTCATATTACAAAAACCTATATCTACTATGCATACTACACTTGTATCAACATCTCTTTGTCGAACTAGTGCACCTACACAATTTACCATTGTATTGGGTGTATTGGGGACACAAGAGATTTCTTGTATTTGATTGCAGGGTTGTTTGAGAGAGACCATCTTCATCCTATGCCTCCCACGGATTGATAAACCTTAGGTCATCCACTTGAGGGAAATTTGCTACTGTCCTACAAAACTCTGCACTTGGAGGCCCAACAACGTCTACAAGAATAAAAGTTACGTAGTAGACATCAAGCTCTTTTCTGGCGCCGTTGCCGGGGAGGTGAGTGCTTGAAGGTATATCTTTAGATCGTGCAATTGAATCTTTTAGTTTCTTGTTTATTCATGATATGTCTCTGTCGTATCTATAATTTTTGATTGTTTCATGCCAATATTCTACAACTTTCATATACTTTTGGCAATATTTTATATTATTTTTGGGACTAACATATTGATCCAGTGGCCAGTGCCAGTTCCTGTTTTCTGCTTGTTTTTTGTTTCACAGAAAATCCATATCAAACGAAGTCCAAACGCGATTAAATTTTACGGAGAATTATTTTTGAATATATGTGATTTTTGGGAGGTGGAATCAATGCAAACGGAGGCCCACAGCCTCCACAAGGCATCTTGGCGCGACCTCCCCCCCAGCCGAGTGGTGTTGCCTTGTGGGCACACCGTAAGTCGGTTGGGGCCCTTCTTCGTCCGCAAGGAAGCTTATATCGAGAAAAAAATCATGTTAAAATTTCATCCCAATCAGACTTACGGATCTCCGGGAATATAAGAAACGGTTTTCGGCCAGAAAACAAAACGCGAAACAGAAGAGAAACAGAGAGAGAGATCCAATCTCGGAGGGGCTCCTGCCCTCCGGGAGCCATGGCGGCCATGGACCAGAGGGGAAACTCTCCTCCCATCTAGGGGGGAGGCCAAGCAAGAAGAAGGAGGAGGGGGGGGGGGGGCTCTCTCCCCCTCTCTTCCAGTGGCGCCGGAGCGCCTCCGGGGGAACCATCGTGACGGCGATCTACACCAACAAGTTCGCCGCCATCATCACCAACTCTCTCCCCCTCTATGCAGCGGTGTAACACCTCTTCTCCCCGCTGTAATATCTACTTAAACATGGTGCTTAACGCTATATATTATTATCCAATGATATGTGGCAATCCTATGATGTTTGAGTAGATTCGTTTTGTCCTATGGGTTGATTGATGATCGTGATTGGTTTGAGTTGTATGTTTTATTTTGGTGCTGTCCTATGGTGCCCTCCGTATCACGCAAGCATGTGGGATTCCCGCTGTAGGGTTTGCAATACGTTCATAATTCTCTTATAGTGGGCGGCTAGAGTGACAGAAGCTTACACCCGAGTAAGGGGGTTGTTGCGTATGGGAGTAAAGAGGACTTGTTACTTAATGCTATGGTTGGGTTTTAGCTTAATGATCTTTGGTAGTTGTGGATGCTTGCTAGAGTTCCAATCATAAGTGCATATGATCCAAGTACGGAAAGTATGTTAGCTCATGCCTCTCCCTCATATAAAATTGCAATAATGATTACCGGTCTAGTTATCGATTGCCTAGGGACAAATCTTCTCTCGTGTTACAAAAAAGCTTTCTACTAAATAACTAACTTTTATTCTCTTGCAATTTACTCATAGTTTTATTCTTGCAAAGTAATCCTAGTTTTATTCTTGCAAAGTAGTTCTAACATTACACCTACAAAGTATTTCTAGTTTCATACTTGTTCTAGATAAAGCGAACGTTAAGTGTGCGTAGAGTTGTATCGGTGGTTGATAGAACTTGAAGGGAATATTAATTCTACCTTTAGCTCCTCGTTGGGTTGACACTCTTATTTATTGAGAAAGGCTACAACTGATCCCCTATACTTGTGGGTTATCAAGACCTTTTTCTGGCTCCGTTGCCGGGGAGCAATAGTGTGGGGTTGATATTCTCTTGTGTGCTTGTTTGGTTTATCGCTAAGTAGTTTTCATTTTCTGTTCTAAGTTGTTCTCTATCTTTAGTTATGGATATGGAACACGAAATACCAAAAAAAATAGTTGTACTTTGATGTCTACTACACAACTTATTCTTGTAGACTCGTGTTGGGTCTCCAAGCACAGAGTTTTGTAGGACAGTAGCAATTTTCCCTCAAGTGGATGACCTAAGGTTTATCAATCCGTGGGAGGTGTTGGTTGAAGATGGTATCTCTCAAACAACCCTGCAACCAAATAAAAAAAATCTCTTGTGTCCCCAACACACCCAATACAATGGTAAATTGTATAGGTGCACTAGTTCGGCGAAGAGATGGTGATAAAAGTGTAGTATGGATAGTAGATATATGTTTTTGTAAGCTGAAAATATAAAAACAGCAAGGTAGCAAGTAACAAAAGTGAGCACAAACGGTATTGCAATGCTTGAAAACAAGGCCTAGGGTTCATACTTTCACTAGTGCGATCTCTCAACAATGCTAACATAATTGGATCATATAACCATCTCTCAACGTGTGATAAAGAATCACTCCCAAGTTCCTATTAGTGGAGAACATAAGATAGAAATTGTTTGTAGGGTACGAAACCACCTCAAAGTTATTCTTTCCGATCGATCTATTGAGCTATTCCTATAAGTGTCACAAACAACCCTAGAGTTCGTACTAAAATAACACCATATGATACACATCAACCAACTCTAATGTCACCTAGATACTCCAATGTCACCACAAGTATCCGTAAGTTGATTATACGATATGCATGAAACAACTTCATAATCATAATATTCAATCCACACAAAGAACTCCAAGGAGCACCCCAAAGTTTCTATCGAAGAAAAGATAATGAAAACGTGCATCAACCCCTATGCATAGATTACCCCAATGTCACCTCGGGAATCCGCGAGTTGAGTGCCAAAACTTATATCAAGTGAATCAATATAATACCCCATTGTCACCACGGGTATTCATATGCAAGACATACATCAAGTGTTCTCAAATCTGAAATATTCAATCCGACAATAACGAAACCTCAAGGGGAAAAGATTCGATTCATCACAACAAGGATAGAGAGGGAGGAAACACCATATGATCCAACTATATTAACAAAGCTCGTGATACATCAAGATCGTGCCAAATCAAGAACACGAGAGAGAGAGAGATAAAACACATAGCTACTGGTACAAACCCTCAGCCCCGAGGGTGGACTACTCCCTCCTCATCATGGAGACCACCGGGATGATGAAGATGGCCTTCGGTGATGATTCCTCCCTCCGATAGGGTGCCGGAAAAGGGCTGTAGATTAGATCGTGGAGGTACAGAGGCTTGTGGCGGCATAAAAACTCATCTAGGTTAACTTTCGGGGGTTTCTGAATATATATGATTTTTCTGATGGAAATATGCCCTAGAGGCAATAATAAAGTTGTTATTATTTTATATTTCCTTGTTCATGATAAAGGTTTATTATTCATGCTAGAATTGTATTGAGCGGAAACTTAAATACATGTGTGAATACATAAACAAATACCGTGTCCCTAGTGAGCCTCTACTAGACTAGCTCGTTGATCAAAGATAGTTAAGGTTTCCTAACCATAGACATGAGTTGTCATTTGATAACGGGATCACATCATTAGGAGAATGATGTGTGGACAAGACCCATCTGTCAGCTTAGCATATGATCGTTCTGTTTATTGCTACTGCTTTCTTGAATGTCAAATACATGTTCCTCCGACCATGAGATCATGCAACTCCCGGATACCGGAGGAATACGTTGTGTGCTATCAAACGTCACAACATAACTGGGTGATCATAAAGATGCTCTACAGGTATCTCTGAAGGTGTCTGTTGAGTTGGCATGGATCGAGACTGGGATTTGTCACTCCGTGATTCGGAGAGGTATCTCTGGGCCCTCTCGGTAATGCACATTATAAGAAGCTTGCAAGCAAAGTGACTAAGGAGTTAGTTACGGGATGATGTATTACGGAACGAGTAAAGAGACTTGCCGGTAACGAGATTGAACTAGGTATGGAGATACCGACGATCGAATCTCGGGCAAGTAACATACCGACAGACAAAGGGAATTACGTATGTTGTCATTGCGGTTCGACCGATAAGATCTTCGTGGAATATGTAGGAACCAATATGGGCATCCAGGTTCCGCTATTGATTATTGACCGGAGAGGCGTCTTGGTCATGTCTACATCATTCCTGAACCCGTAGGGTCCGCACGCTTAACGTTCGTTGACGATATAGTGTTATATGAGTTATGTGAATTGGTAACCGAATGTTGTTCGGAGTCCCGGATGAGATCTTGGACGTCACGAGGAGTCTCGGAATGGTCGAGAGGTAAAGATTTATATATGGGAAGTCATATTTTGGGTTCCGGAAAAAGGTGCAGTTTTTTCGGTATTGTACCGGGAAGCGTCCAGAAGGTTTCGGAGGATTCCGGAGGGGTCCGGAAGTCCACAAGTGGGTCCACCACGTCCCAAGGGCTGGCATGGGCTAAGGGGAGGCGCCCTGGCCTTATTGGGCCAGGCGCACCAAGTCCTCAAAAGCCCACGCAGCTAGGGAAGGAAAAAAGGAGAGTCCTAGTAGGAATAGGATTGGACTTTGGAGTCCAAGTCCACGCGTGTACTATTCGCTCGATACTGTTCACGTGGTACTATTCATGTGGTACTGTTCACGTGGCACTATTCCTTCTACTCCAAGCCCCTACACATATATAAATAGAGGAGAGGGGGCGCCCCAAACAAGCCACAACATTGTCTTAGCCGTGTGCGGCGCCCCCCTCCACAGTTCCGTCCCTCGGTCATATTTTCGCAGTACTTGGGCGCAGCCCTGCGGAGATAGCATCACCATCACCGTCACCACGCCGTCGTGCTACCGGAACTCATCCACTACCTCGCCGTCTTGCTGGATCAAGAAGTCGAGGACGTCACCGAGCTGAACGTGTGCTGAACACGGAGGTGCCGCACGTTCGGTGCTCGGTCGGTTGGATCGTGAAGTTGTTCGACGACATCAACCGCGTTGTTTTAACGCTTCCGCTTACGGTCTACGAGGGTACGTAGACACACTCCCCCTCTCGTAGCTATGCATCTCCATGGATAGATCTTGCGTGTGCGTAGAAATTTTTTGTTTTCCATGCAACGTTCCCCAACAGTGGCATCATGAGCCAGGTCTATGCGTAGATGATATGCACGAGTAGAACACAAAGAGTTGTGGGCGGTGATCGTCATACTGCTTACCACCAACGTCTTATTTTGATTCGGCGGTATTGTAAGATGAAGCGGCCCGGACCAACCTTACATGTCCACGTACATGAGACCGGTTCCACCGACAAACATGCAACTTGTTTTGCATAAAGGTGGCTGGCGGGTGTCTGTTTCTCCTACTTTAGTTGAATCAAATTTGACTGTGACTGGTCCTTGTTGAAGGTTAAAACAACAAACTTGATAAATCACCGTTGTGGTTTTGTGCCGTAGGTAAGAACGGTTCTTGCTAGAAGCCCGTAGCAGCCACGTAAAACTTGCAACAACAAAGTAGAGGACGTCTAACTTGTTTTTGCAGGGTATGCTGTGATGTGATATGGTTAAGACATGATGTGATATACGTTATTGTATGAGATGATCATGTTTTGTAATTTATCGGCAACCGGCAGGAGCCTTATGGTTGTCTCTTTATTGTATGAAATGCAAGCGCCATGTAATTGCTTTACTTTATCGCTATGCGTTAGCAATAGTTGTAGAAGCAATAGTTGGCGAGACGACCACGACGCAACGATGGAGATCAAGGTGTCGAGCCGGTGATGATGGAGATCATGACGATGCTTTGGAGATGGAGATCAAAAGCACAAGATGATGATGGCCATATCATGTCACATATTTTGATTGCATGTGATGTTTATCCTTTATGCATCTTATTTTGCTTAGAACGACGGTAGCATTATAAGATGACCCCTTCACTAAATTTCAAGAAAAAAGTGTTCTCCCCGAGTATGCACCGTTGCTAAAGTTCGTCGTTTCGAAGCTCGTGATGATCGGGTGTGATAGATTCTACGTTCACATACAATGGGTGTAAGCCAGTTTTACACAAGCAGAATACTTGGGTTAATCTTGACGAGCCTAGCATGTACAGACATGGTCTCGGAACACTGGAGACCGAAAGGTTGAACATGAGTCATATAGTAGATATGATCAACATGGAGATGTTCACCATTGATGACTATCCCATCTCACGTGATGATCGGATATGGGCTAGTTGATTTGGATCATGTATCACTTAGTTAACTTGAGGGATGTTAATTTAAGTGGGAGTTCATTAGTAATTTGATTAATTGAACTTAATTTATCATGAACTTAGTCCCGATAGTCTTTGCAAATTATGTTGTAGATCAATAGCTCGCGTTGTAGCTCCCCTGTTTTTGATACGTTCCTAGAGAAAGCTTAGTTGAAAGATGATGGTAGCAATTACACGGACTGGGTCCGTAACTTGAGGATTATCCTCATTGCTGCACAGAAGGATTATGTCCTTGATGCACCGCTAGGTGATGGACCTGCTGTAGGAGCTGCTGCAGACGTTGTGAATGCCTGGCAGGCTCGATCTGATGACTACTCGATAGTTCAGTGTGCCATGCTCTACGGCTTAGAACCGGGACTACAAAAGCGTTTTGAACGCCATGGAGCATATGAGATGTTCCAGGAGCTAAAATTGATATTTCAAGCTAATGCCCGGGTTGAGAGATATGAAGTCTCCAACAAGTTCTTCAGCTGTAAGATGGAGGAGAACAGTTCTGTCAGTGAACACATACTCAGAATGTCTGGATACCACAACCACTTGACTCAGCTGGGAATTGATCTTCCAGTTGAGAGTGTTATTGACAGAGTTCTTCAGTCACTGCCACCAAGCTATAAAGGCTTCGTGATGAACTATAATATGCAAGGGATGGAGAAGACAATTCCCGAGCTCTTCGCGATGCTGAAATCGGCGGAGGTAGAAATCAAGAAGGAGCATCAAGTATTGATGGTTAACAAGACCACTAGTTTCAAGAAAAAGGGCAAGGGAAAGAAGGGGAACTTCAAGAAGAACGGCAAGCAAGCTGCCACTCCCACGAAGAAACCCAAAGTTGGACCCAAGCCTGAAACTGAGTGCTTCTACTGCAAAGGAACTGGTCACTGGAAGCGGAACTGCCCCAAGTATTTGGCGGATAAGAAGGATGGCAAAGTGAACAAAGGTATATTTGATATACATGTTATTGATATGTACCTCACTAGTGCTCGTAGCAGCGTCTGGGTATTTGATACTGATTCAGTTGCTAATATTAGTAACTTGAAGCAGGAACTGCAGAGTAACAGAGACTAGCTAAGGGCGAGGTGACGAGATGTGTTGGAAGTGTCTCCAAGATTGATATGATCAATATCGACACGCTCGTAATACCTTCGGGATTAGTATTAAACCTAAATAATGGTTATTTGGTGCTTGCGTTGAGCATAAAACATTATATCTGAATATTGTTTATTGCAAGACGGTTATTCATTTAAGTCAGAGAATAATGGTTATTCTGTTTATATGAATAATATCCCTCGTGATCATGCACCCTTGTGAATGGTTTATTCTTGTTGAATCTCGATCGTAGTGATACACATATTCATAATATTGATGCCAAAAGATGCAAAGTTGATAATGATAGTGCAACATACTTGTGGCACTGCCGTTTAGGTCATATTGGTGTAAAGCGCATGAAGAAACTCCATGCTAATGGACTTTTGGAATCTCTTGATTATGAATCATTTGATACTTGCGAACCATGCCTCATGGGCAAGATGACTAAAACTCCGTTCTCCGGAACAATGGAGCGAGCTACTGATTTGTTGGAAATAATACATACCGATGTATGCGATCCGATGAATGTTGAAGCACGCGGCGGGTATCGTTATTTTCTAACCTTCACAGATGATTTGAGTAGGTATGGGTATATCTACTTGATGAAACACATGTCTGAAACATTTGAAAAGTTCAAAGAATTTCAGAGTGAAGTAGAGAATCATCGTAACAAGAAAATAAAGTTTCTACGATCTGATCGCGGAGGCAAATATTTGAGTTACGAGTTTGGCCTTCATTTAAGAAAATGTGGAATTGTTTCACAACTCACGCCACCAGGAACACCACAGCGTAATGGTGTGTCTGAACGTCGTAACCATACTTTATTGGATATGGTGCGTTCTATGATGTCTCTTACCGATTTGCCACTATCGTTTTGGGGTTATGCATTAGAGACAGCTGCATTCACGTTAAATAGGGCACCGTCTAAATCCGTTGAGACGACACCGTATGAACTGTGGTTTGGCAAGAAACCTAAGCTGTCGTTTTTTAAAGTTTGGAGATGCGATGCTTATGTGAAAAAGCTTCAACCTGATAAGCTCGAACCCAAAGCGGAGAAGTGCATCTTCATAGGATACCCTAAAGAAACAATTGGGTACACCTTCTACAACAGATCCGAAGGCAAGGTCTTTGTTGCCAAGAATGGGTCCTTTCTAGAGAAGGAGTTTCTCTCGAAAGAAGTGAGTGGGAGGAAAGTAGAACTTGATGAGGTAATTGTACCTTCTCTCGAATTGGAAAGTAGCTCATCAGAGAAAACCGTTCCCGTGATGCCTACACCAATAAGAGAGGAAGATAATGGTGAAGATCATGAAACTTCAGATCAAGGTACTACTGAACCTCGTAGGTCGACCAGAGTACGTTCCGCACCAGAGTGGTACGGTAATCCTGTTCTGGAAGTCATGTTGTTAGACAACGGCGAACCTACGAACTATGAAGAAGCTATGATGAGCCCAGATTCCGACAAATGGCTTGAGGCCATGAAATCTGAGATAGGATCCATGTATGAGAACAAAGTATGGACTTTGGTGGACTTGCCCGATGATCGGCAAGCCATTGAGAATAAATGGATTTTTAAGAGGAAGACAAACGCTGATGGTAATATCACTATCTACAAAGCTCGACTTGTCGCGAAAGGTTTTCGACAAGTTCAAGGGGTTGACTACGATGAGACTTTCTCACCCGTAGCGATGCTTAAGTCTGTCCGAATAATGTTAGCAATTGCCGCATTTTATGATCTTGCAAATGGATGTCAAAACTGCATTCCTTAATGGTTTTCTCAAAGAAGAGTTGTATATGATGCAACCAGAAGGTTTTGTCGATCCTAAGGGTGCTAACAAAGTGTGCAAGCTCCAACGATCCATCTATGGACTGGTGCAAGCATCTCGGAGTTGGAATATATGCTTTGATGAGGTGATCAAAGCATATGGTTTTGTACAGACTTACGGTGAAGCCTGTATTTACAAGAAAGTGAGTGGGAGCTCTGTAGCATTTCTAATATTATATGTGGATGACATATTGTTGATTGGAAATGATATAGAATTTCTGGATGGCATAAAAGGATACTTGAATGAAAGACCTCAGTGAAGCTGCTTATATATTGGGCATCAAGATCTATAGAGATAGATCAAGACGCTTGATAAGACTTTCAATGAGTACATACCTTGACAAGGTTTTGAAGGAGTTCAAAATGGATCAGTCAAAGAAGGAGTTCTTGCCTGTATTGTAAGGTGTAAAG
This sequence comes from Elymus sibiricus, assembly GCA_039707655.1. Taxonomy (NCBI): domain Eukaryota; kingdom Viridiplantae; phylum Streptophyta; class Magnoliopsida; order Poales; family Poaceae; genus Elymus; species Elymus sibiricus. The sequence continues at coordinate 473,083,254 of CM077666.1, forward strand.
TTGAGTAAGACTCAAAGCTCGACCACGACAGAAGATAGAGAGAGAATGAAAGTCATTCCCTATGCCTCAGCCATAGGTTCTATAATGTATGCCATGCTGTGTACCACAACTAATGTGTGCCTTGCGACGTGTCTGACAAAGGGGGTACAAGAGTGATCCAGGAGTGGATCACTGGACAGCGGTCAAAATTATCCTTAGTAACTAAAGGACTAAGGAAATGTTTCTCGATTATGGAGGTGATAAAGAGTTCGTCGTAAAGGGTTACGTCGATGCAAGCTTTGACACCAATCTGGATATCTCTGAGTAGCAAACCGGATACGTATAATGGAGCAGTCATTTGGAATAGCTCCAAGTAAAGCGTGATACCAGCATCTACAGTATGACATAAGGATTTGCAAAGTACACATGGGTCTGAATATTGCAGACCCATTGACTAAAATTCTTTCTCACGAGCAAAACATGATCACACCTTAGAACTCTTTGAGTGTTAATCACATGGTGATGTGAACTAGATTATTGACTCTAGTGAACTCTTGGGTGTTAATCACATGGCGATGTGAACTAGATTATTGACTCTAGTGCAAGTGGGAGACTGATGGAAATATGCCCTAGAGGCAATAATAAAGTTGTTATTATTTTATATTTACTTGTTCATGATAAAGGTTTATTATTCATGCTAGAATTGTATTGACCGGAAACTTAAATACATGTGTGAATACATAAACAAATACCGTGTCCCTAGTGAGCCTCTACTAGACTAGCTCGTTGATCAAAGATGGTTAAGGTTTCCTAACCATAGACATGAGTTGTCATTTGATAACGGGATCACATCATTAGGAGAATGATGTGATGGACAAGACCCATCTGTTAGCTTAGCATATGATCGTTCTGTTTATTGCTACTGCTTTCTTGAATGTCAAATACATGTTCCTCCGACCATGAGATCATGCAACTCCCGGATACCGGAGGAATACCTTGTGTGCTATCAAACGTCACTATGTAACTGGGTGATCATAAAGATGCTCTACAGGTATCTCCGAAGGTGTCTGTTGAGTTGGCATGGATCGAGACTGGGATTTGTCACTCCGTGTTTCGGAGAGGTATCTCTGGGCTCTCTCAGTAATGCACATCATAAGAAGCTTGCAAGCAAAGTGACTAAGGAGTTAGTTACGGGATGATGTATTACGGAACGAGTAAAGAGACTTGCCGGTAACGAGATTGAACTAGGTATGGAGATACCGATGATCGAATCTCGGGCAAGTAACATACCGACGGACAAAGGGAATTACGTATGTTGTCATTGCGGTTCGACCGATAAGATCTTCGTGGAATATGTAGGAACCAATATGGGCATCCAGGTTCCTCTATTGATTATTGACCGGAGAGGCGTCTCGGTCATGTCTACATCATTCCCGAACCCGTAGGGTCCGCACGCTTAATGTTCGTTGACGATATAGTGTTATATGAGTTATGTGAATTGGTAACCGAATGTTGTTCGGAGTCCCGGATGAGATCTCGGACGTCACGAGGAGTCTCGGAATGGTCGAGAGGTAAAGATTTATATATGGGAAGTCATATTTTGGGTGCCGGAAAAAGGTGCAGTTTTTTCGGTATTGTACCGGGAAGCTTCCAGAAGGTTCCGGAGGATTCCGGAGGGGTCCGGAAGTCCACAAGTGGGTCCACCACGTCCCAAGGGCTGGCATGGGCTAAGGGGAGGCGCCCTGGCCTTATTGGGCCAGGCGCACCAAGTCCTCAAAACCCCATGCAGCTAGGGAAGGAAAAAAGGAGAGTCCTAGTAGGAATAGGATTGGACTTTGGAGTCCAAGTCCACGTGTGTACTGTTCACTTGGTACTGTTCACGTGGTACTATTCATGTGGTACTGTTCACGTGGCACTATTCCTTCTACTCCAAGCCCCTACACATATATAAAAAGAGGAGAGGGGGCGCCCCAAACAAGCCACAACATTGTCTTAGCCGTGTGCGGCGCCCCCCTCCACAATTCCGTCCCTCGGTCATATTTTCGCAGTACTTGGGCGAAGCCCTGCGGAGATAGCATCACCATCACCGTCACCATGCCGTCGTGCTGCCGGAACTCATCCACTACCTCGCCGTCTTGTTGGATCAAGAAGTCGAGGACGTCACCGAGCTGAACGTGTGCTGAACGCGGAGGTGCCGTACGTTCGGTGCTCGGTCGGTTGGATCGTGAAGTTGTTCGACGACATCAACCGCGTTGTTCTAACGCTTCCGCTTACGGTCTATGAGGGTACGTAGACACACTCCCCCTCTCGTAGCTATGCATCTCCATGGATAGATATTGCGTGTGCGTAGAATTTTTTGTTTTCCATGCAACGTTCCCCAACATTTTCAGCGTTGGAATCACGCGAAGAGGGGCCACAGGGGGCCCACGAGGTACCAGGGCACGCCTGGGGGGGGGCAGGCATGCCCAGGTGGCTCGTGGGGCCCCTGTGGCTCTTCTACTGCTCCTCCGAAGCTTCCTGGGTCTGCTTCCTTTCAGAAAAAATCGTCAAAAAGTTTCACTGCATTTGGACTTCATTTGATATGGATTTTCTGGAAAACCAAAAACAAGCAGAAAACAGCAACTGGCACTAGGTCAATATGTTAGTCCATAAAAATCATATAAAAGCCATATAAAAGTGCACCAAAATCATACAAAACTATAATAAATATGGCATGAATACTTCATAAATTATAGATACGTTGGAGACGTATCAGCATCCCCAAGCTTAATTCCTGCTCGTCCTCGAGTAGGTAAATGATAAAATAAATAATTTATGAAGTGTGAATGCTAGCATAGTGCATAAGTTTGATCAATGATAATTTCAATCACTTTTTCTAGCATCAATATATATGATAATCAGTAGCTCATCTCATAAAACTTCTCATGATCAAGTAGCAAGCTATTCACATGTTTAAATTATAGGCCATAAACTTTCTTGAAAACTAACAAACTATGTTCTCAGTCATCAAACAATTGCAATTCATCTTATTTTCAGGAAGGGTCTATGTAAGAGCTTTGATCTAGAAAATTCCACATACTCAACTATCTTTTAGTCTTCCATGATTGCTGACACTCAAAGCATATTTTTAGAACAAACCGTTTCAGTCAAACACATAGGAAGATAGGGGCTTAATGTTTCGCCTCCCAACTTATTTATCTCAGGGATAATGTCAACAATAATAACTCATGATCACCTATATTCAACTGGATATATGTGCCTGGATCTTTCCCTACCACATAATGCTTGCCAACTAAAGAATAAATAGAGCGGAATAGGGATGAACATTAATGACTCTTGCATAAAAGTAAATACAGAAAAGTAAATACAGAAAAGTAAAAGATAGGCCCTTCGCAGAGGGAAGCAGAGGTTGTCATGCGCTTTTTGTCGTTGGATGCACAAGCCCTTAATGCAAAGGAACACCACGTTATATTGCCCCTTGTGATAGCAACCTTTATTATGCAGTCCGTCGCTTTTATTTCTTTACCATCACAAGTTCGTACAACGCTTATTTTCCCTTGCAATAAAAGATCATACATATTTTAGGAGCAATTTTTATTGCTTTTTGCACCGATGACAACTTACTTGAAGGATCTTATTCAATCCATAGGTAGATATAGTGGACTCTCATGGCAAGAAACTGGGTTTAAGGGTTTTTTGGATGCACAAGTAGTATCTCTACTTAGTACGAATTTTTGGCTAGCAAAAGATCCTAAGCAAGCACCACATGTTAGAGGATCCATGACAATATAACTTCTATGTGAATATAAACAAACATAACTCATTACGTTGTCTTCCTTGTCCAATGCCAACTACTTGATCAAGCTTGAAAATAGTTAATGGGGGCTCACAATCATAGAAGATGTCCAAGATAGTATATTTATATGTGAAATTTCTCTTCCTTCAAAATTCTTTCATGAATTGTTCAAGTGACCAATGCTATGTTTGTTAACTTTCAATAAATTTTACCACTTATACTTCTTGTATGTGAAGTTACTACTCCCCATGGGACAAGCATATGAAGCATATAAATTTCAACTTTATGATATTCAATTCATTCAACAATTTACTCATAGGATATAAGTGAAGAACAAGAGTAAATGACAAACTACTCCAAAAAGATATAAGTGAAGACCAAATGAGTAGTTAACTGAATAGGTAGCTATGTGAGGACTCTCTCTCTCATTTAAAATTTCAGATCTTGATAATTTTATTCAAACAGCAAAGAAAACAAAATAAAATGATATTCCAAGAATAGCACATCTCATGTGAAGAAGCAAAAACTTAGGCTAACCGATAGGTGTCGATGAAGAAAGGTGGGATGCCTACCGGGGCATCCCCAAGCTTAGTTGCTTGAGACTTCTTGGAATGTTATCTTGGGGTGCCTTGGGCATCCCCAAGCTTGAGCTTTTGTGTCTCCTTAATTCCTCTCATATCACGGTTTCCCTAAATCTTAAAAACTTCATCCACACAAAACTCAACAAGAACTCGTGAGATAAGTTAGTATAAATCAACTAAAAACCTTAACATTCTCTACTGTAGCAAATCACAAAAATTATAATTAAACATTTCATACTAAATGCCTCTTCATATTTAATACTCCTATCCTCAAATAGAAACATTAAACACGCAAACATATGCAAACAATGCAACTATAACAGCAATCTGCCAAAACAGAACAGTCTGTAAAAGGGGAATAAGAATTCATACTTACCTAACTCTAAAAATTCTGAAAAATTACCACGTGACAGAGAACTCATGCATGCTTACTGTGTAAAAATTTCAGATTTTTATCATGTTATGACAATTCACCAAAATTCAGGACATAACAGAAAACTTTCTGTTTTCAAACAGCAACACATAAACTTGCAAACTGAGCATGGTAAAGGCTATAATTGGCATTTTATTGAACTAAAAGATACAAATCATGATTATTGATAACAGCAAGCAAATATCAACAGAATAAAATGATGCTCCAAGAAAAACTCATATTATGTGATGAATAAAAATATAGCTCCGGGTGAAGTTACCGATAGTGTTGAAGGCGAAAGAGGGGATGCCTTCCGGGGCATCCCCAAGCTTAGACGCTTGAGTATTCCTTGAATATTACCTTGGGGTGCCTTGGTTATCCCCAAGCTTAGGGTCTTGCCGCTCCTTATTCTCCTCATATCGTTATCTCACCCAAAACTTGAAAACTTCAATCACACAAAACTTAATGGAACTTCGTGAGATAGGTTAGTATGATAAAAATAAATCATCCACTTAGGTACTGTCAAGACAAGATTCATAATTGATCTCACATAATTTATACTGTATTCTATCATTTTCACAATTTATATCTCATAATATAAGCTATGGAAACACTAAAACAAGCAAACTATGCACCGAAAACAGAATCTGTCAAAAACAGAATAGCATGTAGTGAGCGATTTAAAAACCATACTTATGTACCTCCAAAAATTCTGAAAAATTAGGAAAACGTAAATAATTTTTAACCCAATACTCTGTAAAAATTTCAGAATTTCTCACGCTCCAGTACAGAATAGAAATTCCAGCACTGGACGCAAAAATTTCTGTTTTTGCACAGAATCGAATCAACAAGTATCCACACTATCCCAAAGGCTTTACTTGGCACATTATTGAAAGAAAACATATAAAACATGATTAATACAGTAGCTTGATCATGTGGAAACACAAAAACAGTAGGTACAAATATTGGGTTGTCTCCCAACAAGCGCTTTTCTTTAATGCCTTTTAGCTAGGCATGATGATTTGAATGATGCTCACATAGAAGTAAAGAATTGAAACATAACGGGAGCATCATGAATCATATGTTCCTCTCTCATAACAATTTTCAGTAGCATAATGAATGAGTTCATCAATATAGCTATCATATAAAGCATTCTTTTCATGATCCACAAGCATAGAATTTTTATTAATCTCCACACAAGCAATTTTCTTCTCATTCATAATAGTGGGAGTATCGTATGAAACTCGAATACTATAACTTGTTTCCACACTAAAAGAGTGATGTTCAGTAAAAGGATTTTTATAATTATGATAAGTTTTATAAGAATGATCATCACTTCTTTTTATAACATAAGTATCATCACAATAATCATCTGTAACACCCCTCTGTAAATGAGCTACAGTGATCACCATCTTAATGCTAAGCTACATTGATTAGCGAGGAAAGATCACCGTGATTTCATATCTCATTTCAAATTCCTCCACTGAATTCAATTCAAATTCAAAGTGAAATTTGAAGTTGCTAAAAAATTGCTGGAAAATAGTTCATGTTGTGGCAAATATTCCAAAACAAATTAATGTTCAGGAAAACAACATCACCTATTTTCCTAAAATGGGCTAGAGCATTAAAACAGTGCAAAAACATCAATTTTAATGCCTTTTCATTTTTGGGAAAATTCTATTGGATTCCAAAATTGCCCAAACTTTCTATGGCAGCACAGAATAATGCAAAGTATTTTGTGGACAAGTTTCACATTTTACAAAATGCATTTAGCAGCTCAAATTATCTGCAAACTCTCTGTAAAATGAAAAACAGAAAAAAGAATTGGAAAAAGGCCGAATTCTCCTGTGCATATGGGCTTAATTTGAATAGTACCAGGCTGGCCCATCTCTCTCTTCTCTCTCCTTCCTGCCTCGTTGTCGGCCGCGCCATGGCCAGAGCGCGGTGGCTCCGGTCGCTGGCCGCCACCTGCCGCCGTAGGGCCTCGGAGGGGATAAGGGCGACCTCGTCCCTCCCCCTGGACGCCCTCGCCACTTTCCCCTCTCTCTGCCTCGCTCGCTCTCCTCCTCCCCCTCGATCCAGTACGCCGCCGCTGTCGCATCGCTGCTCCGCCGTGACCACTGCCCTCGCCGCGCCTCCTCTTGCTGTCCACAAGGTTCACCGCTGTCCGCTTCTTAGTCTATGTCAAAGAACAGGAGCCGGGGAGCTCTACATCGAGCGGATCGAGCCGCCCCCTTCTTCGGCATCTCCGGCGACCACCGGCGACTCCGACCTCCCCTCCTGCTACTAACCCGTCGCCAGGCCACCTTGCGCCTCCTAGGTGAGCTCCGCTCCTGCTCTCCCCGTTCGCGCGTTGTTTCCGTGTCCGTAGCCGTAGGTGCTGCCATGGCCGAACCCATCGCCGCCGCGGAGTTCGCTGCCGTGGCTCCGGTGACCTTTTGGTCATGGGGCCGTGCCCGTCATTCTTGCCGCATCGCGTAGCGCCTCGCTAGCAGCTCCATTCGCCCGTTTGCATGCTGCTGCCGCGTTTCCGCCACTGCCCGAACTCCGGCAGCCGCCGTGAGCTCGTTTCCGGCGAGTACCGACCACCTCAGCTCCCGTGGCTCCCGCCGTTGGACGTGGAACTCCACGGCCGTTCGAACGGTGCCGGCCGCGCCCGTTTTGACCCATCACAGCGAAATCCCGATGAAGGCCGTAGCTCGCCATCGCGTTTCGGGCTCGCCGGAGCTGTTTCGGCGCCGGTGCCGACGTGGCGGCCACGTGGCACACCTCTGGGTCACTGGCAGCTGGGTCCTGCGGGCCCAGTTGACCAGTTGACCAGGTCAACCCTGCTGACGTGGCAGCTACTGCCGCTGACAAGTGGGCCCCCTCTGCTAATTAGTCTAATTAATCTGTTTTCTAAATAAACGTAATTTGATTAATTAGTTAGACACTAACATGTGGGGCCCACCCTCTAATTAGTTGCTGTTAGTTTAATCTAATCTCTAATTAGCTCTCTGTCATTGACCAGTGGGACCTAGCAGTCAGGTTTGACCTGGAACAGCTTGGTTGACTCGTTGATGTCATACTGACCTCAAGCTGACGTCACACATGCACTGTTCTGGATAATGCGAATTAGTTAATTAAAATAATTCTAGGATTTTTAGAAAAAGGTTTAAATCTTTGAAAATTCATAGTAATTAACTGTAGCTCGGATCGAAAAGTTTTCAACATGAAAGTTGATCAGAAAAACGAGACGAATCCGAATATGTGGTCAAAATGCTTGACCATCACTCCTATCTATTTGAACATGGAACCTTCCCCTCCAGTTCAGTATACCGAAATCCACCTAAACGCCGGGAAAATATCCCAGATATATTCCCGCTTCGCCTGTGGCATGTAGCATTGCATTAGGTCACCACCAGCACTGCATACCGGCATGCCATGCATTTGTGTTGCATCTGTTTGCCGTGTTATTTATTGTTTCCCCCTCCTCTCTTCTTTTCGGTAGACCCCGGTACCGCGATAGCCTCGGAGACCGGCTACTTCCCTGAGGAGCCGTATTTGTCTGCAGAGCAACCAGGCAAGCAACCCCCCTTGAGCATGCCTATATCGCCTATTCCTTCTCCCTCTTGCTTGCATTAGAATTGCTACAGTTATTGTTCCGAATACCTATTCTGATGCATAGCCTGTTTTTGTAAACTGCTATTGATACTTTACCTGATATCCTAAATGCTTAGTGTAGGTTGGTAGTGAACCATCTGTGGCCCCTCTTCTTTGTCCTAGTTGCCCTGCTTAGTTACCAGTGCCCCGATCGATGTGATCGACGGGCTGAGACCAGCACATCACCACACAACCCCCCTAAGTTGCTCGACTCTGCAGAGCTAATAGCGAGTGACGAGGGTGATGCCTCTTAACTCACTCTTGATGATATCTCTGTGGCTTAGCTAGTCAGTTGTGGGATATCGAGGGTGAATCCTCTTTCACCACCTCCGATGAAGCTTCTGTCATGCAACCCCGCAAGTGTGAATGCCATCGAGGGTGATTCCTCCGGGTTCACCTTGACGGATACATCTAGTGGGAATCCAACGAGGGTGATTCCTCGGATCCCATCTTGATGTTTTGGACACACGGATACTTTGACTTTACTACAGATACTTGTAAAAGTCGGGTCGACCCCGAGGGGTACCCGCGAGAGATGTGGAGTCGGGTTGACCATGAGGGTACCCACGAGATAATTTCGTGGCACGGCTAGGCATTCTTAGCCCTTGCCGTAAGTCCACGAGACGGGGCGACGGGGTCACAGGATCGTGAGTCTCTGCTCGTTTCCGCGCGCTCCAAACGCACTAATGGGTTAGGATATGTAATCTGAGTAGGCCTCTGGCCTTTTCGCACTAACCACCACGCGGGAATAAGTATGGGCACTCGGCGTCGTATGTATCAGCCGAAGCTCTTCAGACGTCAGCAGTTGAGCGGCACGCGCTGGGTGGGACTGGGAAAGCCTGCGCTTGTATTAAGGGGGCTAGGTCTGCTCCCGGCCGTCCTCGCAACGCGCAGGAGTGCAAAGGGCGATGGCCCCAAGACCCCTGAGCGCTTAGGATGTAGTCCGGCGTGCTGGCCTCTCTGTTGAGCCTAGGTAGGGCTAAGTTGTATCGATCAGCCGAGGCCGGGCATGGACCAAGCAAGTGTGTCCGGCCAGAGTTAATCAAGCGTGTTGGGTAAGTTGGTGCACCCCTGCAGGGAAGTATATCTATTCAAATAGCCGTGTCCACGGTAACTGGATGCTCGAAAATTATCCCGATCTACTACAACTAGAACTGGGTTAATATGTTAGCTCCGAGATCGCTTTCTCGCAGGGGTCGAGGAAGCAACTCTGGGCGTTGTTGCTACCAGTTGCTACTACTATATTTATGTGCTAATCTGCACTCTTCTTACGCTGCAAGACGCTGAAGATGCTAGTCTTCGATAGGCTAGGTCTTTCTCTCTATTCTGGCATTGCTGCAGTCCAGTCCACTGATACAACCCTTCTTTGATGCCGATGCATAAGTAGAATAGTTCTGAAGTAAGTCTTGCGAGTACTTTGGATGAGTACTCATGGTTGCTTTGCTTCCCCTATTTTTTTTTCATACCCGATTGCTACGACCAGACGATGGAGCCCCGGAGCCAGCTGCCCCCGTTGACGACTACTACTACCCCTCTGGTGGTGAGTACTACTACGTGGAGACCACCGACGACCAGGAGTAGATAGGAGGCACCCAGACAGGAGGGCTGCGCCTTTTGATCCAGTGTTTTGTTTTGCCCCGCCTTCTTAAGGCCTACCTGTTTAACTTTTATGTCTGTACTCAGATATCTGATGCTTCCACTGATGCTTGTATGACTCAAGCTTATGTATTCGCACCCTCGAGGCCCTGGCTTGTAATATAAAGCTTGTATGACTTTTATTTGTGTTTAGAGTTGTGTTGTGATATCTTCAAGTGAGTCCCTAGGCTTGATCGTGTGCAATTGCGTGTATGATTAGTGCACGATTAAGTCGGGAGCGTCACAAGTTGGTATCAGAGCCGATTGCATGTAGGAACCCCCTTTCCAACTCCTTGGCAGAATTTGAGTCTAGTCTTTGCAAAACTGTTTTACTAACATGGCTGTGTAGCTTACGGGCCCACGTCGCCAATGGGTGGTATTAGGATCTTTTATTCCTCTCCTTTACTCTGGGACTCTGATCTCTCTTCTATTTGGGTTAAAAAATTTGCTAACTCTAACTCTAGGTTCTCGTAACCACTTCCTCCCGGAGAGCCCCTCCTTCCAGATGATTGCCTGCTTCACCAGAAGATCCTGAAGATACTTTTCGATGAAATTCCGATACGCTTGTGCCCACTGCTTTTGCAGTTCTCTACCACCGATAAACCCCCGTGGATAGCTACCCATCCTTGCTGTTTGTACCTTCATCGCCAATTGCTCTTGTTATTACAAGATACCCCGAATTACTCTCCGACATTCCGGGAATCCTTTGTGCCTACAACCTTGCAGCTTCTTTTCGCACTGCGGATAATTCGTCACACTTATCGGGATTCGTTCATTCCCTGTTGTTGATGTGCTTCCCAAAATACTTTGAAATACTATCTGATCTCTCGAGAATCCACTGCAACCTATTGCTTTGTAAAGTTTTGCATGCTTGCATTATGGTTAATTCCATATGTCTAGCAAGATTCATTAACACCCTTTGTCATTGTCAATCTGAGCCTACTGATTCAATATGTATGTGAATGCTCCCTATTGTCAGTTAATTCCTAGACTTCGTCCTTCCGGCTCAAACGTCATTTTGGACGTGAGTTGGTTCTCGGCCAATCAAGTTGCAATTGTTTGTTCATCTAGTTCCATTCAACTTACTCATCTCTTGATCAGAGCGACTGCTTCTGATCCTTCATTTTGGAAATCATAATTTCTTTGCATTTAAACGTCGAATTATTCAGTTGCTTCTATAATCCGATGCCCTTGCATTCTTTCTTCTTCTGGTTGAGTACCTATACTCACATCAGATCCTTGCCGACCACCTGATCTCTTGATTGGATTATTATCCGACAGTGTCCTTCATATTCAATAATTCTTGCTATATCCTTGCGGCTTATGACTCTGTATTCAACCATGTTATTGCCAGCCAATCGGCTACATAATTATCATGCTAATCTTAACTGTGCCACCTGGTCCTCCTTCCCGGTGCACATTTCTGGCAATAGGCTAAGACTGTGTCAAACTTTCGTCATCATATCGTTTTGCTTACACCACCTGAATCCGAACGTCATATCTGTGGTTTCGTTGACCTTGAACTTCATTCTATCTGCTTTGATCATCTTACTAATCGATTTCATCTTCTTGAAACCCCTCGATAAATGTGTCATGATCATCGTCAACATCTTGGACTTCTTCTGAGATGTCAATTGAATTCATGGTAAGAAATACCATCTTTGCCCCTCGATGATTTGGGTTATCATCGACAACATCCTTTGACTTCCTGCCAACCCAGACTTGGCCATGTTTTGCTTATACCTTGAACCCCTCGCTATTCTTGAAATCGTTCCTTATGTATTCTTGTGATCTTCAGACCCAACCCTTACTTGAAACACCATATCATTGCTACCTCGAAGCATGACTGTGGTATTCCGATTATCAACAAGAACATTGGAAGCACATTGCCAAATGTTTCTTGTTCAATTATCCAAACACCATTGTATGGGTAACATCATGACTTTCCTCGCCCCGTTATCCAAATGATGTGGTACTTGCTGTACTGCCATGAATATCATGCTCTGTTTCTCCTTGGGAAGGATTTACTCCCAATTATTGTGTGTAAACACATTTTCCTTTCCATTGGTCTGTTTAATCTGATAATCACCTTTTCCTTTCCATTTGTTTGTTTAACCTTTCTTGTGATATATATGATCTAAGCAGTAATAATTCTCCGCTTATGAAAACACCCTTGGTGTATAACTCTGTCAAGAAGACCCTGTTACCATTGTTGATGGCATTCCGGTAACCACCGGTGGACGAGAACTTTGCCTATTGGTCTACCTCGTTTTAATGAGCAGGAAAATGGTTCTCTTCGTTCCCTGCCCTTGGTACCGATGCTGTTGCTGACATAGCTGACAGACTTTCCTCTGATATGTCTTGTTGTCGTGGCCATTTAAGATGTCACTGCCCTTACTACTCTTAATCGACACCTACCATAGTTCCCCAGGATCGAAACCTGACTCTCCTGTACATCATTGATTCTGAAGTATCCTTTGCACTTGGCTTGGTGTGTTATCACGAGCCACCCTACAAGAGATGATCTATTCCTGTTGCTCTGAACCCCTTTCGCACTCTGTTTCAAGCATCGGACGATTGTCTATTCGCTTGAAACTCCTTATTGTACCTTCTTACTTTGCTCTCGATCTTTTCTTAAGTTTCAATTCGAGAGATACCTTCTGCCACATTTTCTGGGTTATCCACCATATAATCAACCTTGCAAAGGTCCGTTCTCCCGAAGATACCCCTTACTCCACCTCTTAAATCTCGGGACTAGATTTCTTGTAGTGGTAACACCCCTCTGTAAATGAGCTATAGTGATCACCATCTTAATGCTAAGCTACTTTGATTAGTGAGGAAAGATCACAGTGATTTCATATCTCATTTCAAATTCCTCCACTGAATTCAATTCAAATTCAAAGTGAAATTTGAAGTTGCTAAAAAATTGCTAGAAAATAGTTCATGTTGTGGCAAATATTCCAAAACAAATTAATGTTCAGGAAAACAACATCACCTATTTTCCTAAAATGGGCTAGAACATTAAAACAATGCAAAAACAACAATTTTAATGCCTTTTCATTTTTGGGAAATTCAATTGGATTCCAAAATTGCCCAATCTTTCTATGGCAGTGCAGAATAATGCAAAGTATTTTGTGGACAAGTTTCACATTTTACAAAATGCATTTAGCAGGTCAAATTATCTGCAAACTCTCTGTAAAATGAAAAACAGAAAAAGAATTGGAAAAAGGCCGAAGTCTCCTGTGCATATGGGCTTAAGTTTGAATAGTACCAGGCCGGCCCATCTCTCTCTTCTCTCTCCTTCCCGCCTCGCTGTCGGCCGCGCCATGGCCAGAGCGCGGTGGCTCCGGTCGCTGGCCGCCACTTGCCGCCGCAGGGCCTCGGAGGGGATAAGGGCGACCTCGTCCCTCCCCCCTGGATGCCCTCGCCACTTTACCCTCTCTCTGCCTCGCTCGCTCTCCTCCTCCTCCTCGATCCAGTACGCCGCTGTCGCCGCATCGCTGCTCCGGCGTGGCCACTGCCCTTGCCATGCCTCCTCTTGCTATCCACGAGGTTCGCCGCCGTCTGCTTCTTCATCTACGTCAAAGAACGGGAGCCGGGGAGCTCCACATCGAGCAGATCGAGCCGCCCCCTTCTTCGGGATCTTCGGCGACGACCGGCGACTCCGACCTCCCCTGCTGCTACTAACCCGTCGCCAGGCCACCTTGCGCCTCCTAGATGAGCTCCGCTCCTACTCTCCCCGTATGCGCGTTGTTTCCGCGTCCGTAGCCGTAGGTGTCACCATGGCCGAACCCATCGCCGCCGCGGAGTTCGCCGCCGTGGCTCCGGTGACCTTTCGGTCACGGGGCCGTGCCCGTTATTCTTGCCGCATCGCGTAGCGCCTCGCTAGCAGCTCTGTTCGTCCGTTTGCATGCTGCTGTCGTGTTTCCGCCACTGCCCGAACTCTGGCAGCCACCGTGAGCTCATTTTCGGCGAGTACCGACCACCTCAGCTCCCGTGGCTGCCGCCGTTGGACGCAGTACTCCACGGCCGTTCGAACGGTGCCGGCCGAGCCCGTTTTGACCCATCACAGCGAAATCCCGACGAAGGCCGTAGCTCGCCGTCGCGTTTCGGGCTCGCCGGAGCTGTTCCGGCGCCGGCCCCGACGTGGCGGCCACGTGGTACGACTCTGGGTCACTGGCAGCTGGGTCCCGCAGGCCCAGTTGACCAGGTCAAACCTGCTGACGTGGCAGCTACTGCCGCTGACAAGTGGGCCCCCTCTGCTAATTAGTCTAATTAATCTGTTTTCTAAATAAACGTAATTTGATTAATTAGTTAGACACTGACATGTGGGGCCCACCCTCTAATTAGTTGCTGTTAGTTTAATCTAATCTCTAATTAGCTCTCTGTCAATGACCAGTGGGACCCAGCTGTCAGGTTTGACCTGGAACAGCTGGGTTGACTCGCTGACGTCACACTGACCTTAGGCTGACATCACACGTGCACTGTTCTAGATAATGCGAATTAGTTAATTAAAATAATTCTAGGATTTTCAGAAAAAGGTTTAAATCTTTGAAAATTCATAGTAATTCAACCGTACCTCGGATCGAAAAGTTTTCAACATGAAAGTTGATCACAAAAACGAGACGAATCCGAATATGTGGTCAAAATGCTTGACCATCACTCCTATCTATCTGAACATGGAACCTTCCCCTCCGGTTCAGTATACCGAAATCCACCTAAATGCCGGGAAAATATCCCAGATATTTTCCCGCTTCGCCTGCGGCATGTAGCATTGCATTAGGTCACCACTAGCACTGCATACCGTCATGCCATGCATTTGTGTTGCATCTGTTTGCCGTGTTATTTATTGTTTCCCCCTCCTCTCTTCTTTTCGGTAGACCCCGGTACCGCGAGAGCCTCGGAAACCGGCTACTTCCCTGAGGAGCCGTATTTGTCTGCAGAGCAACCAGGCAAGCAACCCCCCCTTGAGCATGCCTATATCACCTATTCCTTCTCCCTCTTGCTTGCGTGAGAATTGCTACAGTTATTGTTCCGAATACCTATTCTGATGCATAGCCTATTTTTGTAAACTGCTATTGATACTTTACCTGATATCCTAAATGCTTAGTGTAGGTTGGTAGTGAACCATCTGTGGCCCCTCTTCTTTGTCCTAGTTGCCCCGCTTAGTTACCAGTGCCCCGATCGATGTGATCAACGGGCTGAGACCAGCACATCACCACACAACCCCCCTAAGTTGCTCGACTCTGCAGAGCTAATAGCGAGTGACGAGGGTGATGCCTCTTAACTCACTCCTGATGATATCTCTGTGGCTTAGCTAGTCGGTTGTGGGATATCGAGGGTGAATCCTCTTTCACCACCTCCGATGAAGCTTCTGTCGTGCAACCCCGCAAGTGTGAATGCCATCGAGGGTGATTCCTCCGGGTTCACCTTGACGGATACATCTAGTGGGAATCCAACGAGGGTGATTCCTCGGATCCCATCTTGATGTTTTGGACACACGGATACTTTGACTTTACTTCAGATACTTGTTAAAGTCGGGTCGGCCCCGAGGGGTACCCGCGAGAGATGTGGAGTCGGGTTGACCATGAGGGTACCCGCGAGATAATTACGTGGCACAGCCGGGCATTCTTAGCCCTTGCCGTAAGTCCATGAGACGGGGCGACGGGGTCACAGGATCGTGAGTCTCTGCTCGTTTCCGCGTGCTCCAAACGCACTAATGGGTTAGGATATGTAATCTGAGTAGGCCTCTGGCCTTTTCGCACTAACCACCACGCGGGAATAAGTATGGGCACTCGGCGTCGTATGTATCAGCCGAAGCTCTTCAGACTTCAGCAGTTGAGCGGCACGTGCCGGGTTGGACTAGGAAAGCCTGCGCTTGTATTAAGGTGGCTAGGTCTGCTCCCGGCCGTCCTCGCAACGCGCAGGAGTGCAAAGGGCGATGGGCCCAAGACCCCTGAGTGGTTAGGATGTAGACCGGCATGCTGGCCTCTCTGTTGAGCCTAGGTAGGGCTACGACGTATCGATCAACCGAGGCCGGGCATGGACCGAGCAAGTGTGTCCGGCCAGAGTTAATCGAGCGTGTTGGGTAAGTTGGTGCTCCCCTGCAGGGAAGTATATCTATTCGAATAGCCATGTCCACGGTAACAGGACGCTCGGAAAGTATCCCGATCTACTACATCTAGAACTGGGTTAATATGTTAGCTCCGGGATCGCTTTCTCGCAGGGGTCGAGGAAGGATCTCTGGGCGTTGTTGCTACCTGTTGCTACTACTATATTTATGTGCTAATCTGCACTCTTCTTATGCTGCAAGACGTTGAAGATGCTAGTCTTCGATAGGCTAGGCCTTTCTCTCTATTCTGGCATTGCTGCAGTCCAGTCCACTGATACAGCCCTTCTTTGATGCCGATGCATAAGTAGAATAGTTCTGATGTAAGTCTTGCGAGTACTTTGGATGAGTACTCACGGTTGCTTTGCTTCCCCTATTTTTTTTTCATACCCGATTGCCGCGACCAGACGATGGAGCCCCGGAGCCAGCTGCCCCCGTCGACGACTACTACTACCCCTCTGATGGAGAGTACTACTACGTGGAGACCACCGACGACCAGGAGTAGATAGGAGGCACCCAGGCAGGAGGCCTGGGCCTTTCGATCCAGGGTTTTGTTTTGCCCCGCCTTCTTAAGGCCTACCTGTTTAACTTTTATGTCTGTACTCAGATATCTGATGCTTCCGCTGATGCTTGTATGATGCAAGCTTATGTATTCGCGCCCTCGAGGCCCCTGGCTTGTAATATAAAGATTATATGACTTTTATTTGTGTTTAGAGTTGTGTTGTGATATCTTCAAGTGAGTCCCTAGGCTTGATCGTGTGCATTTGCGTGTATGATTAGTGCACGATTAAGTCGTGGGCGTCACATCATCATAAGTAGGAAGCATGAAATCATCATAACAAATTTGATCATTCAAAGTAGGGGGACTAAGAAGATCATCTTCATTAAGCATAGCATCCCCAAGCTTGGGACAAACATTAATTGCAGCAAATACATTCTCAAACATGTCAATCTCTTTAGACATAGCATCCCCAAGCTTGTGGTTTTGCATATCATTAGCATAATCACTCTCATCATTAATAGTATGAATAGCACCAATAGTATAACAATTATTATCATCATAATTTTCCAAGTTGGTGCCATAAAGATTTTCAAGATCATAAGAAGTATCATTATCTTCCCAATCATAATCAGCACAACAAGCAATAGGCATAACAAAATCATCATCAAGTGTATCATCTTCCACGATTATTTTTGATTCATTCTCATGAGGTACAACAATAGTAGGAGAAACATTATTTGGGAGGGATACCTTTTTACCTCTACTCTTTCTTCTTTTCTTCTTCTTCACCACATCATGTGTGGGTTTAATCAATTTTTCTGAGCTTCTTATTGATGAGATTGGTAGCATAGGAAGCTCCTCCTCGTCACCTATTTCATTGTAACACCCCCTGTCATTATGCCACAGTAATCACCTTTGATAATGACAAGTCACCATGCTTAACAGTGTTTGGTCATCATTAGGATCATATCTCATTTCAAATTCCTAATTCAAACTTCAATTTGAATTTAAAGTGAAAAATAAAAGTTGTTCAAATCAGAAACTAAAATGTTCATTAATTAGCAAATAATCCATAACTAATTATGTTCAGGAAAACAATATCACCAAAATTACCTAAGCAACTATAACAACCTCAAACAGTAGCAAAACGGCCCCATTTAATCCCATTTCAATTAAATAAAATTCAACTGAAATTATATTTCACTCAAACCAATTTTTAGTGGTAGGTAATAATGCACTGTAATGTTTGAGCCAAGTCACACAATTTATAAAAGTCATTTAGTGTCCTATCTAATTACAAAACAGAAATTAGAAAATAGAAAAAGAAAACGGTTGGGGCCTACTGTGCGACTGGGCTCTAGTGGAACAGTAGCCCGAGGCCCAGCCCACCGCGGTCGTCGTCCTCCTCGGCAGGTGTCGCCTGGCGCGCGCGCCCGAACGCTGATGCGCCGTGCGTCGCTCATCCCGCGGCTCCCCGGCGCCGTTAACCTCTCCCCCGAGCTGCTCTCCCCTCCCCCGAAACCCTAACCCCCACAGATCCCCCTCTCCCGCTCGCTCTCTTCCTCCCCGCGACAAGCCGAGCCGCCATCGCCATGGACGAGCTCATCGCCGTCGCCGACGTCGTCCTCACCGCCTGGGACCGAGCTCAATCGCTCCGCCTTGCTCCTCTGCTTCCTCTCCGACCGCTGGACTTAGCCCTGCGCCAACACAACGCCGGGATCGAGCCCCTCTTCGTTTTCGGTCGCCGGAGCATCGCCGGCGAATGCCGTCGAACTGCTGCTCCTAAGTTTCGCCGGGCCCTCATGTGCCTCCCCGGTGAGCCTCCCCTCTTGTTGCCGTCGCCGCCCGAGACGGGCTCCGCCGCGGAGCTCGCCGCCGTCGAGGTGGTCCTTGTCATGGCCGTACGAGTGCGTGGACATGCTCTACGCCTCCGTGCGGTTCCAATGCGCTAGATCCCACCGCCTGCCGTGCCGTGTAGCCGCTGTTCGCGAGATGGCCGAACTCCAGCGAAGTTCCCGAGCTCGCCGTCGTCGCTGTAGTGCTCCTCCGGCCGCGAGACCGCCGCAGATCGACGCGGTTTGGTCTCCACTTTCGAATGCCGCCTTGCGCGCGCAAAACGGTGGCCGGAGCGCGATTCCCGGCCACCTCCCATATCGCCGCCGTAGTTTTTGGCTCGCCGGAGTGTTCTCCGGCGCCGGCGCCGGCGAGGCTGAGCTGGCCTGACGTGTGGGACCCCCTGTGTCGCTGACGGGTGGGTCCCGTTGACTCGTTGACTGGGTCAACTCACTGACAGCTGGGCCCCGCCGATTAAAACGTTTTAAAAATAAATAAAAATATTAATTAAAATGTTAATTAATCAGTTAGTTAATTATTTAGCTAATTACTCGCTGACCAGTGGGTCCCGCTAGATAATTAGGATTAGTTTAATTAAATTAACTCTGTTTAATTAGCTGAGTCACTGACCAGTGGGTCCCACTGGACCCACAGGTCAGGTTTGACTGGTCAACCGAGCTGTTGACTGTTGACGTCAGCAATACGTCATGCTGACGTCATCTGACACTGTTTCGGAAAATTCGAAATTAAATAATAAAATAAATCCAGAAATTCAATAAAACTTTGATAAATCATATCTTTTAAACCGTAAGTCAGATGAAAATAATTTATATATGTAAAATGATCAGAAAAATGAGTAGAAACCGAATAACCTATCCACACGCCTGCCACACCCCTCTAACATACTGAACATGCGATATTTTGCCCGTATCCGGTATATGAATAGTGCTCTACCTTAATAAAATAAATCCAAATAAATTCCTAAATTAACTAAAGCATTTAGTTAGGCAATAAAACACCTCTGCATACCATTTTAGGCATGTCATACATCGTTGTTGCATTTTGCCGTGAAATTTATTGTTTCTTCCCCCTCCTTCTCTCTCGATAGACGACGAGACCGACGCCGTTGCAGCAGAGTCCGACTACACCCCCGACGAGCAGCCTACTGGCGATCAGCCACTCTCAGCAAAGCTTCCAGGCAAGCAAACCCCCTTGACGCATGCCTATATCACCCATTCCTTCTCCCTCCTGCTTGCATTAGAAATTGCTACTGTTTTGCTTTATCCTACTATGATGCATAGCCTGTTCTTGTAACTGCTATTGATACATGTCTGTTATCCAAACTGCTTAGTATAGGTTGGATGGTAAACCATCTGTGGCCTCTCTCCCTTGCTGTAGTTGCTCCGCTTTTGTACTGGTGCCCCGATCGATGTGATCGAACGGGCTGCGAACAGCACAACACCGCACCCCCCCTAAGTTGCTCGTCTCTACAGAGCTGGCATCGAGTGTCGAGGGTGATACCTCTTATTTCACTTCGATGATGCCTCTGTAGAATAGCTGTATGGTAGTGAGTTACCGAGGGTGATTCCTCTTTCATCACCTCTGATAAGCTACTGTCGTGCAACTCCTCGAGTGGGAATCCATCGAGGGTGATTCCTCGGATTCCTCCCCGATACTTGGACAAACAGTTACTTTGACCTTTGTTACAGGCGGGTCGACCCCGAGGGTACCCGCGGGGAAATATGAAGTCGGGTTTGCCAGGAGGGCACCCGCGAGTGATACTGTGGCGGAACGACAGGGCAGGCGGAGACCACCCTGTTCGTGTTCCGTGTGTTACCAAGTCAGAGCGACTGGTAGTCTGATCGTCTCTGCGAGTTACTAAATACGCCTAACGGAACTGGGTATTTGATCTGAGTGGGTCGTCGTGCCCTATACGCACTACCACCACGTGGGATAATGGTTTAATGGGGCCCTCTATGTCGTATGTATCAGCCGAAAGCTCTTCAGATGTCACAGTTCAGAGATGCGGGCTGATTGTTGGGATTGGGCTGGTACTTCACTTGTGTATACAGTGTCGCGCCTGCACCCCAACCACCCACGCAACGTGCAGGAGTGCAAAGGGTGATGGGCCCAAGATCCCTTCGCACTTAGGATTTAGACTGGCGTGTTGACCTCTCTGCTGAGCCTAGGTAGGACTGCGTCGTGTCGATCACCCGAGGCCAGGTATTACCCAGCAAGTGTGTCCGGCCAGAGGTAATCGAGCGTGTTGGGTAACAGTAGTGCACCCCTGCAGGGAAGTTATCTATTTGAATAGCCGTGTCCACGGTAACAGGACGCTCAGAGTTGTATCCGGATCTATGACAACTACAAATTGATGATGATTCATATTAAACTGTTAATAATGCTCTCGGGACCGCTTTCTCACAGGGAGTCGAGAAAGGATCTCAATGCATTGCTGTTGTATATCCACATGTATGCTACTATTATCTACTCTCTTCTGATGCTGCAAGATTGCTTGAAGATGCTAGTCTTCGATAGGCTAGGCCTTTCTCTCTATTCTGGCTTTGCTGCTATATAGTCCACAGATACAGCCTCTCCATTTGATAACAATGCATAATTAGCATAGTTCTGATGTCAGTCTTGCGAGTACTTTGGATGAGTACTCACGGTTGCTGTGCTATTCTTTTTCCCATACCCCATTTGATAATATATCAGACGATGGAGCCCAGGAGCCAGATGCCACTGCAGGAGCTTACTACCAGGAGGGTCCCGACGGCACTTACTATTGGATTGAGCCAGCCGACCAGGAGTAGTTCGGAGGCTCCCAGGCAGGAGGCCTTGCCTCTTTCGATCAGAGTCGTTGTTTGTTTTTTCCTTCTTAAGGCATCTTGTTTAACTTTGTGTCTGTACTCAGATACTTTTGCTTTCACTGATGCTTGTATGACATCGAGCTTATGTATTCGAGCCCTCGAGGCCCCTGGCTTGTAATATAAGCTTGTATTATTTTATTTGTGTCTAGAGCTGTGTTGTGATATCTTCAAGTGAGTCCCTAGGCTTGATCGTGTGCATTTGCGTGTATGATTAGTGCACGATTAAGTCGGGGGCGTCACAAGTTGGTATCAGAGCCGACTGCCTGTAGGAAGCCCCTCTCCAACTCCTTGGCCGCAGTTGAGTCTAGTATTTCCGAAAACTATTTTACTAACATGGCTGTGTGGCTTATGGGCCCACGTCGCCAACTGGGTGGTATTAGGATCTTTTATTCCTCTTCTATACTCTGGGACTCTGAACTCTCTTCCTTTCGGGTTAAATGAATTTACTAACACCGACACTAGGATCTCGTAATCTCGTCCACCCGGAGAGATGGATTATCTGTGCTTATTCCTTCACATTGATCTGATTAGTCTGATAATCATATTTTCCTTTACATTGGTTTGTTTAACCTTTCCAAGTTATACGATACTTCCCATTGTCATTTGACAATCCTGAATTTCCTCTGTTTCAGATGGATCATTTGTTCCCGCCGCGCCCTGCGACGCAGCTTGTGCTTCGCACTTGGGCTCGTGATGCCCCTGGTTTTCCAGCTATCCTGATCGCCCTCCTAACCAGACTGGGTTACCGCTGGTACCCCGAGTACATGGTCTACGAGGATTTCCGCGAGTTCAACCAGGAGCAGTACCATGCAGATGTTCGTATCTATGATCAGAGGGACAACTCTGACACTGAGTTGCACCTTTTTCACGGTATCGGCGTGACGATTGAGATGGCAGTCCATGATGCTGCCTATTCTGCTATCGCACGACTCCGTGGAGAGCATAGTAGCTTGGATGCCTCTGAGTTCCGATACATTCCATATGCACCTACTGGAGATGCTACTGGATACTACACACCTATCTGTGCCCCTTACGAGCGTCGTTGATACGACCCACACGTGTTGATTCAGTGCACTCAGGCTCTGGATCTCACTAACCGGGCTCTTGCAGTCGAGTTGTTTGCCACTCGAGCACGTCTCTATGATGCTATGACACAGTTGCTACCAGTTGTTCGTGTAGGGATACATCCGGAGTACATCCTTTACCCGCGCAGGACTCAGATGCCGGCAGGTATTGATTGGCCTGCTGTTGGAGGTCATACACCTGCACGTGGACCTCTTCTTCCAGTTCGAGACCGGGTTCTGCATCAGAGTGCACACGGAGCGCAGGACCTTTCTGCCACGGAGACTCATCGTCCGCACCTGCAGTTGCCCCGTTTCAGTCGTTTTCCCCGACATTGATGTTGCCTTTGCTATGCCTCGTTGCGTATTCCTCACCACGTGCCTGCGTGCCGCCTAGCATGTCTAGCTGTTTAATTTTGCGGCGTTATGCTATCCGCGTGTAACCGACTCTATGTATGGATCTGTATGTCTTAAATGACTACTGTTATGTATCTGATGCACTACTTATTCATTGTCGTGTTACATCATGATTGTCGCTAAACACTTGCAGTTGCTTTTACTAAACTACCCCCTGTTGAAATTTAGCAGGATGGTTAGGCCAGGTGCTCGTGGTCGTGGTCGTGCCCTTGAAAACCCACCACCACCAGACTATATGGCGGCTATGATGCAGCAATTCGAGCTGAACCGTCAGTTCATGACTAATATCATGGCTCAGTTTCCGCATCAGAACAATCAGAACCAGAACCCAGCTTCAATAACACTGTCGGAGTTTGTGCGTCTCGACCCCACTGTGTTTCGCAACTCTGAACAGCCACTCGATGCTGATGACTGGCTCCGCGACATTGCTTTTGAGATGGAGTCTGCTAGTGTCGCCCCTGACAACTATGTCACCTTCGCGACCTACTTTCTGAAGGGACCCGCTGCTCAATGGTGGTCCACTCACAAGCGTACACTGCCTGCTGGGACAATCGTTACCTGGGTTGAGTTTCAGACTGCCTTCCGTGCTCGCTATATTCCTCAGGGAATCATAGACCGGAAGAAGACCGAGTTCCGCAACCTCGTTCAGGGCATCAAGACTGTCGAAGCTTATCAGCGGGAGTTTCTTAACTTGTCCCGCTATGCTGAAGAAGACATTCCAACTGATGCTCGTAGACAGGAGAAGTTCCGTAGTGGTCTCCACCCAGACCTCGAGCTTGCACTTGCTGCTCAAGACTTCACCGACTTTGCCACTCTCGTGAACAAGGCTATTCTGGTTGAGACCGCTCAGATTAAGCACAAGGAATCGCAGAAGCGCTATCGTGACATTGGCTCATCTTTGGGTTCGTCATCGCAGAAGCGCCGTAACTGGATTCCCCACAGTATGTACCCTCCCGCTGCGCCTCAGGCTCCAATGCCTCGAGCTCCTGCTCCCCGTCCCGATAATGGGCTCTGCTTCAAGTGTGGCCGTCCAGGTCACCATTCCAGAGAATGCCCTCAGAACCAAAATCAGCTTGCACTCCCCCCTGCTGGCCGTGAAAATGGCCGTGGAAATGCCAGACCTTCTTATGATCGTGGTCAAGCTTACCATGTTGATCCGAATAGAGCTCAAGATCAGCTTGCTACTGTGAACGGTACTATCCTTGCTCACTCAGTACCACCTCCTGTTTTAAATTGATTTAGAAGTATCGCATGCATTCTTATCATAAGCTTGTGCATACATGCATGGCATTAAAATTTGAGGAATTGAAACGTTCCAGTCGCTCGCGACTTCTAGTGAGTATTTCTAGAAGAACTTCCCGGAATGCCTCCATCTTTCCCTTCTACCTCTTAATTCTCGGGACGAGAATTCTTTTTAGAGGAGGAGAATTGTAACACCCCCTGTCATTATGCCACAGTAATCACCTTTGATAATGCCAAGTCACCATGCTTAACAGTGTTTGATCATCATTAGGATCGTATCTCATTTCAAATTCCTAATTCAAACTTCAATTTGAATTTAAAGTGAAAAATAAAAGTTGTTCAAATCAGAAAATAAAATGTTCATTAATTAGCAAATAATCCATAACTAATTATGTTCAGGAAAAAAATATCACCAAAATTACCTAAGCAACTATAACAACCTCAAACAGTAGCAAAACAGCCCCATTTAATCCCATTTCAATTAAATAAAATTCAAATGAAATTATATTTTGCTCAAACCAATTTTTAGTGTTAGGTAATAATGCACTGTAATGTTTGAGCCAAGTCACACAATTTATAAAAGTCATTTAGTGTCCTATCTAATTACAAAACAGAAATTAGAAAATAGAAAAAGAAAACGGTTGGGGCCTACTGTGCGACTAGGCTCTAGTGGAACAGTAGCCCGAGGCCCAGCCCACCACGGTCGTCGTCCTCCTCGGCAGGTGTCGCCTGGCGCGCGCGCCCGAAAGCCGATGCGCCGCGCGTCGCTCATCCCGCGGCTCCACGGCGCCCTTAACCTCTCCCCCGAGCAGCTCTCCCCTCCCCCGAAACCCTAACCCCCACAGATCCCCCTCTCCCGCTCGCTCTCTTCCTCCCCGCGACAAGCCGAGCCGCCGTCGCCATGGACGAGCTCATCGCCGTCGCCGCCGTCGTCCTCACCGCCTGAGGCCAAGCTCAATCGCTCCGCCTTGCTCCTCTGCTTCTTCTACGACCGCTGGACCGAGCCCTGCGCCAACACAACGCCGGCATCGAGCCCCTCTTCGTTTTCGGTCACCGGAGCTTCGCCGGCGAATGCCGTCGAACTGCTGCTCCTAAGCTTCCGCCGGGCCCTCGTGTGCCTCCCCGGTGAGCCTCCCCTCCTTTCCCCTCTCTCTCGCACGCGGATTCGCCGCCGTAGCCGCTGTTGCCGTCGCCGCCCGAGACGGGCTCCGCCGCGGAGCTTGCCGCCGTCGAGGTGGTCCTTGTCATGGCCGTACGAGTGCGTGGACATGCTCTACGCCTCCGTGCGGTTCCAATGCGCTAGATCCCGCCGCCTGCCGTGCCATGTAGCCGCCGTTCGCGAGATGGCCGAACTCCGGTGAAGTTCCCGAGCTCGCCGTCGTCGCTGTAGTGCTCCTCCGGCCGCGAGATCGCCGCAGATCGACGCGGTTTGGTCTCCGCTTTCGAATGCCGCCTCGCGCGCGCAAAACGGTGGCCGGAGCGCGATTCCCGGCCACCTCCCATATCGCCGCCGTAGTTTTTGGCTCGCCGGAGCGTTCTCCGGCGCCGGCGCCGGCGAGGCTGAGCTGGCCTGACGTGTGGGACCCTCTGTGTCACTGACGGGTGGGTCCCATTGACTGGTTGACTGGGTCAACTCACTGACAGCTGGGCCCCGCCGATTAAAACTTTTTAAAAATAAATAAAAATATTAATTAAAATGTTAATTAATCAGTTAGTTAATTATTTAGCTAATTACTCACTGACCAGTGGGTCGCGCTAGATAATTAGGATTGGTTTAATTAGATTAACTCTGTTTAATTAGCTGAGTCACTGACCAGTGGGTCCCCCTGGACCCACAGGTCAAGTTTGACTGGTCAACCGAGCTGTTGACTGCTGACGTCAGCAATACGTCATGCTGACATCATCTGACACTGTTTCGGATAATTCGAAATTAAATAATAAAATAAATCCAGAAATTCAATAAAACTTTGATAAATCATATCTTTTAAACCGTAAGTCAGATGAAAATAATTTATATATGTAAAATGATCAGAAAAATGTGTAGAATTTGAATAACCTATCCACGTGCCTGCCACACCCCTCTAACGTACCGAACATGTGATATTTTGCCCGTATCCGGTATATGAATAGTGCTCTACCTTAATAAAATAAATCCTAATAAATTCCTAAATTAACTAAAGCATTTAGCTAGGCAATAAAACACCTCTGCATACCATTTTAGGCATGTCATACATCGTTGTTGCATTTTGCCGTGAAATTATTATTTCTTCCCCCCTCCTTCTCTCTCGATAGACGCCGAGACCGACGTCGTTGCAGCAGAGTCCGACTACACCCCCGACGAGCAGCCTACTGGCGATCAGCCACTCCAGGCAAGCAAACCCCCTTGACGCATGCCTATATCACCCATTCCTTCTCCCTCCTGCTTGCATTAGAAATTGCTACTGTTTTGCTTTATCCTACTCTGATGCATAGCCTGTTCTTGTAACTGCTATTGATACCTGTCTGTTATCCAAACTGCTTTGTATAAGTTGGATGGTAAACCATCTGTGGCCTCTCTCCCTTGCTGTAGTTGCTCCGCTTTAGTACTGGTGCCCCGATCGATGTGATCGAACGGGCTGAGAACAGCACAACACCGCACCCCCCCCTAAGTTGCTCGTCTCTACAGAGCTGGCATCGAGTGTCGAGGGTGATACCTCTTATTTCACTTCGATGATTCCTCTGTAGAATAGCTGTACGGTAGTGAGTTACCGAGGGTGATTCCTCTTTCATAACCTTCGATAAGCTACCGTGGTGCAACTCCTCGAGTGGGAATCCATCGAGGGTGATTCCTCGGATTCCTCCCCGATACTTGCACAAACAGTTACTTTGACCTTTGTTACAGGCGGGTCGACCCCGAGGGGTACCCGCGGGGAAATATGAAGTCGGGTTTGCCAGGAGCGCACCCGCGAGTGATACTATGGCGGAACGACAGGGCAGGCGGAGACCACCCTGTTCGGGTTCCGTGTGTTACCAAGTCGGAGCGACAGGTAGTCTGATTGTCTCTACGAGTTACTAAATAGGCCTAACGGAACTGGGTATTTGATCTGAGTGGGTCGTCGTGCCCTATACGCACTACCACCACGTGGGATAATGGTTTAATGGGGCCCTCTACGTCGTATGTATCAGCCGAAAGCTCTTCAGATGTCACAGTTTAGAGATGCGGGCTGATTGTTGGGATTGGGCTGGTACTTCACTTGTGTATACAGTGTCGCGCCTGCACCCCAACCACCCACGCAACGTGCAGGAGTGCAAAGGGTGATGGGCCCAAGACCCCTTCGCACTTAGGATTTAGACTGGCGTGTTGACCTCTCTGCTGAGCCTAGGTAGGACTGCGTCGTGTCGATCACCCGAGGCCAGGTATTACCCAGCAAGTGTGTCCGGCCAGAGGTAATCGAGCGTGTTGGGTAACAGTAGTGCACCCCTGCAGGGAAGTTATCTATTCGAATAGCCGTGTCCACGGTAACAGGACGCTTAGAGTTGTATCCGGATCTATGACAACTACAAATTGATGATGATTCATATTAAACTGTTAATAATGCTCTCGGGACCGCTTTCTCGCAGGGAGTCGAGAAAGGATCTCAGGGCATTGCTGTTGTATATCCACATGTATGCTACTATTATCTACTCTCTTTTGATGCTGCAAGATTGCTTGAAGATGCTAGTCTTCGATAGGCTAGGCCTTTCTCTCTATTCTGGCTTTCCTGCTATATAGTCCACAGATACAACCTCTCCATTTGATAACAATGCATAATTAGCATAGTTCTGATGTCAGTCTTGCGAGTACTTTGGATGAGTACTCACAGTTGCTGTGCTATTCTTTTTCCCATACCCCATTTGATGATATATCAGACGATGGAGCCCAGGAGCCAGATGCCACTGCAGGAGCTTACTACCAGGAGGGTCCCGACGGCACTTACTACTGGATTGAGCCAGCCGACCAGGAGTAGTTCGGAGGCTCCCAGGCAGGAGGCCTTGCCTCTTTCGATCAGAGTCGTTGTTTGTTTTTGCCTTCTTAAGGCATCTTGTTTAACTTTGTGTCTGTATTCAGATACTTTTGCTTTCGCTGATGCTTGTATGACATCGAGCTTATGTATTCGAGCCCTCGAGGTCCCTGGCTTGTAATATAAGCTTGCATTATTTTATTTGTGTCTAGAGTTGTGTTGTGATATCTTCAAGTGAGTCCCTAGGCTTGATCGTGTGCATTTGCGTGTATGATTAGTGCACGATTAAGTCGGGGGCGTCACATTCATCATGAGAGACAATAGGAGGGAAAGTGGAAATCTTTACCCTTTCATTAGTGTTCCTTTTATATTCTATTGGTTTTCCCATCTTTCTGTAGTTGGCAATATAAGCATTCTCCTTGCAATTTACCATGCAGAACATATAGATTTCCTTTAGATTAGTTTCAATGTCATCCGTGAGAATGAATACTTAAAACCAACTATTTTTATGTGACAATTCCTCACACCCCAAAAATAGATAAAGCTCATTATATAGTTCGAGGGTGGTTAAGTTATTACAATATTTAGCCATGATTCGATCATGAAAAAGTATGCATTGAAAATTAAGGTGACCAACTTTATTGCAAAGTTCACAAGTAATAGGATAAAGAGAACATAATTTTGTAGAAATTCATCTATCACTTTGAGCAAAAAATTGGTTCTATCATGTTTATGCTTCTTACAAAATCTATCATCCCTATAAGGCATGTCTTCACAAACTTTATGCACTCCACAAAAATTGACATGCTTATAAGAAATATTTTTGTCATGACTAGTGCAGTCGTCATTAGTATTTTGGATATTCATAGAATTCATACTAACAACATTGAAATCATGCTCATGATTCAAAGATTTTATGGCAAACATTTTATTGAATTCTTCTTCTATCAATTGAGCACAATTATCGGAATCCTTATTTTCAAGAAAGACATGATAAAGACGAATAATATGAGGCAACCTCAATTCTATTTTTTTGTAGTTTTCTTTTTATAAACCAAACTAGTGATAAACAAGAAACTAAAAGATTTGATTTCAAGATCTAAAGATATACCTTCAAGCACTCACCTCCCCGGCAACGGCGCCAGAAAAGAGCTTGATGTCTACTACACAACTTATTCTTGTAGACTCGTGTTGGGCCTCCAAGCGCAGAGTTTTGTAGGACAGTAGCAATTTTCCCTCAAGTGGATGACCTAAGGTTTATCAATCCGTGGGAGGCGTAGGTTGAAGATATGGTATCTCTCAAACAACCCTGCAACCAAATACAAGAAATCTCTTGTGTCCCCAACACACCCAATACAATGGTAAATTGTATAGGTGCACTAGTTCGGCGAAGAGATGGTGATAAAAGTGTAGTATGGATAGTAGATATAGGTTTTTGTAAGCTGAAAATATAAAAACAGCAAGGTAGCAAGTAACAAAAGTGAGCACAAACGGTATTGCAATGCTTGAAAACAAGGCCTAGGGTTCATACTTTCACTAGTGCAATCTCTCAACAATGCTAACATAATTGGATCATATAACCATCCCTCAACGTGCGATAAAGAATCATTCCCAAGTTCCTATTAGCGAAGAACATAAGATAGAAATTGTTTGTAGGGTACAAAACCACCTCAAAGTTATTCTTTCCGATCGATCTATTGAGCTATTCCTATAAGTGTCACAAACAGCCCTAGAGTTCGTACTAAAATAACACCATATGATACACATCAACCAACTCTAATGTCACCTAGATACTCCAATGTCACCACAAGTATCCGTGAGTTGATTATACGATATGCATCAAACAACTTCATAATCATAATATTCAATCCACACAAAGAACTCCATGGAGCACCCCAAAGTTTCTATCGGAGAAAAGATAATGAAAACGTGCATCAACCCCTATGCATAGATTACCCCAATGTCACCTCGGGAATCCGCGAGTTGAGTGCCAAAACATATATCAAGTGAATCAATATAATACCCCATTGTCACCACGGGTATTCATATGCAAGACATACATCAAGTGTTCTCAAATCTGAAATATTCAATCCGACAATAACGAAACCTCAAGGGGAAAAGATTCGATTCATCACAACAAGGATAGAGAGGGAGGAAACACCATATGATCCAACTATATGAACAAAGCTTGCGATACATCAAGATGATGCCAAATCAAGAACACGAGAGAGAGAGATAAAACACATAGCTACTGGTACAAACCCTCAGCCCCGAGGGTGGAATACTCCCTCCTCGTCATGGAGACCGCCGGGATGATGAAGATGGCCTCCGGTGATGATTCCCCTCTCCGGCAGGGTGCCGGAAAAGGGCTGTAGATTAGATCATGGAGGTACAGAGGCTTGTGGCGGCGTAAAAACTCATCTAGGTTAACTTTCGGGGGTTTCTGAATATATATGATTTTTCAGCGTTGGAATCACGCGAAGAGGGGCCACAGGGGGCCCATGAGGCACCAGGGCGCGCCTGGGGGGGGGGGGCAGGCATGCCCAGGTGGCTGGTGGGGCCCCTGTGGCTCTTCTACTACTCCTTCGAAGCTTCCTGGGTCTGTTTCCTTCCAGAAAAAATCATCAAAAAGTTTCGCTGCATTTGGACTTCATTTGATATGGATTTTCTGGAAAACCAAAAACAAGCAGAAAACAGCAACTGGCACTGGGCACTAGGTCAATATGTTTGTCCACAAAAATCATATAAAAGCCATATAAAAGTGCACCAAAATCATACAAAACTATAATAAATATGGCATGAATACTTCATAAATTATAGATACGTTGGAGACGTCTCATACTTGCTGCTCATGGAGATGGGGAACCTCCTAAAACCCTCGATGCTGGTTATGTGGAAAACATTAAATACTACTTTGATAATCCTGATAAATCTCCATTCAACTTGATAATGGGAGATACTTTGGATCAACGGGAATACTTTAGGGATTATCGCTTGTCTCAAAAAGGGAAACTCTTATGGGATCAAATTAAAATGCTGCGTTGGTATGGTTGGAATTTATGCTTAAGGTGTGATTATACTTGTTGCTCTAAGATGAAGGCTCCACACCTTTCCTTTCAATGTGATTTTAATGATAATGAAACCTTGGCTTCTTATGCTAATGGTATATATGATTACTATGATGTGGAACTAATAGAAG
The DNA here is from genome assembly GCA_039707655.1 of Elymus sibiricus. Taxonomy (NCBI): domain Eukaryota; kingdom Viridiplantae; phylum Streptophyta; class Magnoliopsida; order Poales; family Poaceae; genus Elymus; species Elymus sibiricus. The sequence goes on from CM077666.1 coordinate 473,114,512, forward strand.
AATTTGTTGCTTTTATGGGTGCTTATGAAATTAAATCTTTGTTTGAAAAGTATGAAGAGTGTGATGCTGCTATTTACAGATCTGAAAATTATGCTATACTTAAATATTGCAATGAGAATTATGAATATAATGCCTATATTGATGAATTTATAGAGAAAGTCTCCGCTGTCCAAGAAGAGACTAATATTTTGCAGGCTCCTATGGAAGAAGAAATTGATGACACTATGAGCTCATTAGATGAAAAAGATGACGAGGAGAGCGAAGAACAAAAGGAGGAAGAGCGGATTAGCTACCCGTGCCCACCTTCTAATGAGAGTAACTCTTCAACTCATACATTGTTTAATTTCCCTTCGTGCTTACCGAAGGATGAATGCTATGATAATTGCTATGATCCCTTGAATTCATTTGAAATATCCCTTTTTAGTGAAATTGATGCTTGCTATGCTTGTGGCCATGATGCCAATATGAATGATGCTTATGAAGATGAACTTGCTATAGTTTCTTATGTTTAACATGAAATTGTTGCTATTGCACCCACACATGATAGTCCTATTATCTTTTTGAATTCTCCCAACTACACTATATCAGAGAAGTTTGCTCTTATTAAGGATTATATTGATGGGTTGCGCTTTCCCATTACACATGATGATTTTGATGAATATAATATGCATGTGCTTGCTTCTCCTACTTGCAATTATTATGAGAGAGGAACTACATATCCACCTCTCTATGTTTACAATACGATAAAATTGCAAGAAACTATTTATGGTATGTATCGGCCTTTATTATGTGTGAATGAATTGTTCTTTTATGACATGCCGATGCATAGGAAGAGAGTTAGACTTCATCATTGCATGATATATGTTGCTTTGTGCTCACTACTAAATTATAAATCATTGTTAATTAAAATTGGTTTTGATATACCTTGGGATCCGGGTGGATCCATTGCATGAGCACTTTATGCCTAGCTTAATGGCTTTAAAGAAAGTGTTGCCTGGGAGACAACCCAGAAATTTTAGAGAGTCATTTTATTCTGTTGTGTGCTTTTAAAATATTTAAAAACAAAAAAATATAGAGGGGAACCTAAAAACTTTTTCAAAAAGAGAAGCGATTGGAAAGTTATGCATTGGAGAAGTGAGGGTCGACCTTGAACACTTGTGTTCATGCTCATGGAAACAATGTAGAATTTTTCATGGAAGTTTCTCACAAAAATAATTATATCCTTGTAAAAATCCATTGTATTATAAAAATAATGTGCCAAGATTTACCTTTAGGATGTTTAAATTGCTTGTTTGGTGTGTGCTGTGAAAAAAACAGAAACTTATGCTGTAGTGCTTGAATTTTGTCAATTTATTGGAACGTGCAAAAATTCTGAAATTTTTACACAGTACTTATATGCAAATTGTTTATTTTTTCCTTATTTTTCAGAATTTTTGGAGTTATAAAAGTATATGTTTCAATTGCATCTTTACAGACTGTCCTATTTTCATAGATTGCTGTTATAGTTTCTTTATTTGCGTATGTTTGAAATCTTGTTGAGCCCCATTGACTTGGGAGCCATAGAATTGTGATAGCATACAGTGGGTAATGTTTGATTATAATTATACAATAATGTTACAGCAGGACATGATGGGATTTGATGTTATATGTACTAACCCCTCTAATAAAAAGTTTGGTTAAGTTTTGTGTGCATGAAGTGTTTGAAGATCGAGGAGGTAACAATATGAGGAGAATAAGGAGAGGCAAGAGTTCAAGCTTGGGGATGCCCAAGGCACCCCAAGTAAATATTCAAGGAGACTCAAGTGTCTAAGATTGGGGATGCCCCAGAAGGCATCCCATCTTTCTTCGACAATTATCGGTATGTCTCGGTTTTTGTTTCGTTTACATGATATGCGTAAATTCTTAGAGCGTCTTTTGTGTTTATTTTTTTTGTTTTTCTTTTAATAAATGCACCATGCTGGTATGAGATAGTCCTTTTTTGATTTATAGAATGATCTATGCACTTCACTTATATCTTTTGAGTATGGGCTTATAGAATGCTTCATGTGCTTCGCTTATATCTTTTGAAGTTTGGATGCCTGTTTCTCTACATAGGAAAACCGTTATTTGTAGAATGCTCTTTTGCTTCACTTATATTTATTAGAGTGTGTTCTTTTGTAGAAAGAATTAAACTCTCATGCTTCACTTATATCTATTTAGAGAGTCAACAGGAATTGGTCATTCACATGGTTAGTCATAAAATCCTTCATAAAACTTGTAGATCACTGAATATGATAAGTTTGATTCCTTGCAATAGTTTTGCGATATTAAGATGGTAATATGTGGGAGGTACTAGTGAATAATTGTGGTTTAGTAAGAATATTTGTGTTAAGGTTTGTGATTCCCGAAGCATGCATGTATAGTCTTTAGTTATGCTAAGAAGTTGGAGCATGGTTTATTATTGAGTGTCTTCCTTTGCGTGGAGGTCGTGGGCGCGCGATGGTTAACTCCTACCAACCTCCCCCCTAGGGGCATGCGTAGTAGTACTTTACTTCGAGGGCTAATAGACTTTCGTAATAAGTATGTGAGTTCTTTATGACTAATGTGAGTCCATGGATTATACGCACTCTCGCCCTTCCGCAATTTGCTAGCCTCTTCGGTACCGTGCATTGCCCTTTCTCACCTCGAGAGTTGGTGCAAACTTTGCCGATTCATCCAAACCCTGTGATATTATACGCTCTATCACACATAAGCCTCCTTATATCTTCCTCAAAACAGCCACCATACCTACCTATTATGGCATTTCCATAGCCATTCCGAGATATATTGCCATGCAACTTCCATCATCATCATATACATGACTTGAGCATTCATTGTCATATTGCTTTGCATGATCATAAGATAGCTAGCATGATATTTTCATGGATTGTCCTTTTTTTGATATCTATGCTACGCTAGATAATTGCACATCCCGGTACACTGCCAGAGGCATTCATATAGAGTCATCTTGTATAGTTTTTATCGAGTTGTAATATCGAGTTGTAAGTAAATAAAAGTGTGATGATCATCATTATTAGAGCATTGTCCCAGTGAGGAAAGAATGGTGGAGACTAATGAGTCCTCGAAAAAGTGGGGATGAGGTCCATGAGACTGTTCTAAAAAAAAGAGGCCAAAAAGAGCCCAAAAAAAGAAAAAAATAGAAAAAAATAGAAAAAAAAATGAAATGAGAGAAAAAGAGAGAAGGGGCAATGCTACTATACTTTACCACACTTGTGCTTCATAGTTAAGAACCAAGGTTATCAATCTAGTAGGAGAACCAAGCAAAATTCCGTTAAGCGCACCTGCACACACAAGAGCAAACACTTGCACCCAACGCAAATAAGAGGGTTGTCAATCCTCTTAGCGGTTACTGGCAAGGATTAAATCTTATCGAGGTAAATAGATAAACGAAATTACTAATTAAAATAAAAGTAAATAAATTGCAGCAAGGTATTTTTAGGTTGTTTTTATATGATAAAGATAGACCCGGGGACCATAGTTTTCACTAGAGGCTTCTCTCTTGAGCACATAAACATACGGTGGGTAGACAAATTACTGTTGGGCAATTGATAGAAAAGCAAATAATTATGATGTATTCATGGCAATGATCATGTATATAGGCATCACGTCCAAGACAAGTAGACCGACTCCTGCCTGCATCTACTACTCTTACTCCACCCATCGACCGCTATCCAGCATGCATCTAGGGTATTAAGTATGAAACAGAGTAACGCCTTAAACAAGATGACATGATGTAGAGAAGCAAATTCAAGCAATATGAATAAACCCCATCTTTTTATCCTTAATGGCAATAATAAAAATACATGTCATGTCCCTTTCTGTCACTGGGATTGAGCACCGCAAGATTGAACCCATCACAAAGCACCTCTGCCATTGCAAGATAAATCAATCTAGTAGGCCAAACTAAACCGATAGATCAGAGAGAAATACAAAGCTATAACAATCATGCATAAAAGAGTTCAGAGAAGACTCAAATATTTCTCATGAATAGTCTGATCATGAACTCACAATTCATCGGATCCCAATAAACACACTGCAAAAGAAGATTACATCGGATAGAACTCCAAGAACATCGAGGAGAACATTGTATTGAAGATCAAAGAGAGAGAAGAAGCCATCTAGCTACTAGCTATGGACCGTAGGTCTATGGTAAACTACTCACACATCATCGGAAGGGCATCAAGTTTGATGTAGAAGCCCTCCGTGATCGATTCCCCCTCCGGCAGAGTACCGGAAAAGGCCTCCAGATGGGATCATGGAAGAACAGAGGCTTGTGGCGGTAGAAAGGTTTTCTCTTCTGACTCTCTGGGGGTTTCCCAATATTTTTGAATTTATAGAAGTGGAATTAGGTCAAAAGGAGTCACGTGGGCCCCACAAGGTACTATGGCGCGCCCCCCTGGGGCGCGCCCTAGTGCCTTGTGAAGCCCCCGTGGGGCTTCTGGCCTCCTCCCGAAGCTTCCCAGGTTTCTTTTGTCCAGAAAAAAATCTCCAAAAAGTTTCGTGGCATTTGGACTTCATTTGGTACTGTTTCTCTGAAAAGCCAAAAACAAGCAGAAAACAACAACTGGCACTAGGCACTGGTTAATAGGTTTGTCCCAAAAAATGATATATAATTGCATACAATTGCATATAAAAACATCCAAGGTTGATACTATAATAGAATGGAACAATAAAAAATTATAGATACGTTGGAGACGTATCAAGCATGCCCAAGCTTAATTCCTGCTCGTCCTCGAGTAGGTAAATGATAAAAACAGAATTTTTGATGTGGAATGCTACCTATCATGTTTCATCATGTAATCTCTCTCTTACGGTATGAATAATAAGATCCAAATGATTCAAAGCAATAGTCTATAATTTGATATAAAGACATCAATACTCAGGCATACTAGCAAACAATCATGTCTTTCAAAATAAAAATGCTAAAGAATGTTATCCCTACAAAATCATATAATCATGTCATGCTCCATCTTCTTCACACAAAGTATTTATCATGAACAACCCCGCTTTTAGCCAAGCAATTGGTTCATACTTTTTTAACGCACTTCAACTTTTTCAACTCCCACGCAATACATGAGCGCATGCCATGGATATAGCACTATGGGTGGAATAGAGTATGGTGATAGAGATAAATAGGAGAAGTCAAAAATGGAGAAAGTCTCACATCAACGAGGCTAATCAACGGGCTATGGAGATGCCCATCAATTGATGTCAATGCGAGGAGTAGGGATTGCCATGCAACGGATGCACTAAGAGCTATAAGTGTATGAAAGCTCAACATGAAAACTAAGTGGGTGTGCATCCAACTTGCTTGCTCATGCAGACCTCGGGCATTTGAGGAAGCCCATCATCGGAATATACAAGCCAAGTTCTATAATGAAAAATTCTCACTAGTATATGAAAGTGACAAAATAGGATACTCTCTATATGAAAAACATGGTGCTACTCTGAAGCACAAGTGTGGAAAAAGATAGTAACATTGCCCCTTCTCTCTTTTTCTCTCATTTATTTATTTTTTATTTTCTTTTCCTTTTTTTCCTTCATTTTTTTCTTTTTTTTATGGCTCTTTTTCGCCTCTCTTTTTTTTTTCGTCCGTAGTCTCATCCCGACTTGAGGGGGAATCATAGCCACCATCATCCTTTCCTCACTAGGACAATGCTTTAATAATGATGATCATCACACCTCTATTTACTTACAACTCAAAATTACAACTCGATACTAGAACAAAAATATGACTCTATATGAATGCCTCTGGCAGTGTACCAGGATGTGCAATGATGCTAGCGTAACATGCATGAAAATGATGAACGGTGGCTGAGCCACAAATACTATGTCAGCTATATGATCATGCAAAGTAATATGACAATGATGATGTGTGTCATAAAAAACAGAATGGTGGAAGTTGCATGGCAATATATCTTGGAATGGCTATGGAAATGCCATGATAGGTAGGTATGGTGGCTGTTTTGAGGAAGATATAAAGAGGCTTATGTGTGATAGAGCGTATCATATCACGGGGTTTGGAAGCACCGGCGAAGTTTGCACCAACTCTCGATGTGAGAAAGGGCAATGCACGGTACCGAAGAGGCTAGCGAATTGCGGAAGGCTGAGAGTGCGTGTAATCCATGGACTCACATTAGTCATAAAGAACTCACATACTTATTGCAAAAGTTTATTAGCCCTTGAAGCAAAGTACTACTATGCATGCCCCTAGGGGGGGAGGTTGGTAGGAGTTAACCATCGTGCGCCCCCGACCGCCACACAAAGGAAGTCAATCAATAATATTTTATGCTCCAACTTCTTAGCATAACGACAGACCATACGTGCATGCTTCGGGAATCACAAACCATAACACAATTATTCTTACTAAACCACAATTATCTACTAATACCTCCCACATATTACCATCTTAATATCGCAAAACTATTGCAAGGAATCAAATTTATCATATTCAGTGATCTACATGAAAGTTTTTATTATATCCCTCTTGAATACCTATCATATCAGGACCAAATTCATAACCCGTGCATATTACCATTGCTATCATGAGACTCTCAAAAATATATAAGTGAAGCATGAGAGTGCAACTATTTCTTTAAAATATCATTACCGCCGTGCTCTAAAAGGTATAAGTGAAGCACTAGAGCAACTGCCTAGCTCAAAAGATATAAGTGAAGCACATAGAGTATTCTAACAAATTACGAATAATATGTGTCCCTCTGAAAAAGGTGTGTTCAGCAAAGTTGATTGTGACAAACTATAAAGCAAACAAAAGCAAACAAACTATTTCACACGACGCTCCAAGTAAAAGACATATCATGTGATGAATAAAAATATAGCTCCAAGTGAGTTACCGATAGATTGTAGACGAAAGAGGGGATGCCATCCGGGGCATCCCCAAGCTTAGACACTTGAGTCTTCCTTGAATATTACCTTGGGGTGCCTTGGGCATCCCCAAGCTTAGGCTCTTGCCACTCATTATTCCTTTGTCCATCATAGTCTCACCCAAAACTTGAAAACTTCAGCACACAAAACTCAACAGAAACCTCGTGAGATCCATTAGTATAACAAACAAATCTTAAACTTTAGGTACTTTTGTAAATTGATTCATCTTTAATATTGGCATAATGCTACTGTACTCCAACTTCTCCATGACTCATACCCCCCGATACGATCCATAGATTCATCAAGATAAGCAAACTATGCAACAAAAAACAGAATCTGTCTAAAACAGAACAGTCTATAAAGATCTATTTAAAAGCTATACTTCTGTAACTCCAAAAATTCTGAAAAATTAGGAAAACGTGGGAAATTCATATACCAATACTGTGTAAAAATTTCAGATTTTCTGGACGCTCCAGTACAGAATTAAATTCCAGCACTGGACGCAAAACTTTCTGTTTTCCAAACAACATCAATTATACTATCTTCCAAATCATCCCAAAGGCGTTACTTGGCACAAACACTAATTAAAACATAAAAACATAATCATAACAGAATCTATAATCATTCAAACACTAAAAAATAGTAGGTAAAAGCAAAAATTTATTTGTATTCATTGGGTTGCCTCCCAACAAGCGCTATTGTTTTATGCCCCTAGCTAGGCATAATGCAAAGTTTCAAGTGTTGTCATCCTTCAAATTGATTCCATAGGTGGCCCTCATAATGGATTCATATGGTGCTTTAATTCTCTTCCTAGGGAAGTGTTCCGTCCCTTTCTTTAGTGAAAATTGAAATCTTATATTACCTTCTTTCATATCAATAATAGCACCAATAGTTCGAAGAAAAGGCCTACCAAGTATTATGGGGCAAGAAGGATTGCATTCAATGTCAAGAACAATAAAGTCCACGGGCTCATAATTTCTATTTGCAAGAATAAGCACATCATTTATCCTACCCAATGGCTTTTTAATAGTGGAATCCGCAAGATGCAAATTAAGGGAACAAGGATCCAAGTCGATGAGACCTAGCACATCACACAAAGACGTTGGTATACTGGAAACGCTAGCACCAAGATCACAAAGAGCATTACATTCATAATATTTAATTTTTACTTTAATAGTGGGTTCCCATTCATCTTGTAATTTTCTAGGAATTGATACTTCCAACTCAAGTTTTTCTTCATGTGCTTTCATCATGGCTTCTACAATATGTTTAGTGAAAGCTTTATTTTGTTCATATGCATTTGGTGAATTAATCATGGATTGCAACAAGGAAATACACTCATTTAAAGAACAACTATCATAATTAAAGTCCTTGTAATCCAAAGTAGTGGGTGCATTACTATTTAAAGTTTTAACCTCTCCAAACCCACTTTTTTCATTTTTATGATCAAGATTATCACCCTCCAAGCAAGTGGGACTCCATCTTTCTAAAGTTAACTCTTCTTCAGTCCCTTTTTCATCAAGTTTTATATTATTAAAAAAAGATTCAATAGGTGTAACACCAATCATTTTAATATCTTCATCATTACTACGATAGAAACCGGGTGGAATCGCTTTTTCTAGAAATTCTCGCTTAGCTCTTAACCTAGCGGTCCTTTCTTTACTTTCATTAATGGAGACATAGATAGCTTTAATAGACTCATTTATATCATTCTTAGATGGAAAAATTTTAGTTTTGAGATTTTCCACATCATGAGCAATTCTATCCATGTTCCTAGACAATTCATCAACTCTATTCAATATTTCTTCTATCATAGCATTGAAATTCTTTTGCGAACTAATAAATTCTTTAATATTACTTTCAAGATCAGAGGGCATCCTATTATTATTATTATTATTATTATTATTATTATTATTATTATTATTATTATTATTATTATAAGAATTACCATAAGGATTGCCATAATTATTAGCGGAATTTCCAGGAAATGGTCTAGCATTGAAATTACCCCTATAAGCATTGTTGTTGAAATTATTTCTAGAGACAAGATTCACATCAATAGAATCATTATTTTGCTCAATCAAAGTGGACAATGGCACATCATTAGGATCAACATGAGCATTTTGACTAGCAACCAATTTCAATAAAGCATCCATCTTATCGCTCAAAGTATTAATTTCTTCAAGAGAATTTACCTTCTTACCAATTGGAGTTCGTTCAGTGTGCCATTGAGAATAATTTGCCATAATATTATCAAGAAGTTTTGTAGCTTCTCCCAATATAATTTCCATGAAAGTGCCACCTGTGGCAGAGTCTAGCAAATTTCTAGAGACAAAGTTTAGTCCCGCATAAATTTTTTGTATGATCATCCATAAATTCAAACCATGAGTTGGGCAATTTCTTATCATTAATTTCATTCTCTCCTAAGATTGGGCAACATGTTCATGCTCAAGTTGCTTAAAATTCATAATTTGATTTCTTAAAGAAATAATCTTAGCGGGAGGAAAATATTTGGTAATAAAAGCATCCTTACACTTATCCCAAGAATCAATACTATTTCTAGGCAAGGATGAAAACCAAGTTTTAGCACGACCTCGTAGTGAGAACGGAAATAATTTTAATTTGACAATATCATTATCCACATCTTTCTTCTTTTGCATATCACAAAGTTCAACAAAAGTATTTAGATGGGATGCAACATCTTCATTCGGACTACCAGAAAATTGTTCTTTCATAACAAGATTAAGCAAGGCAGTATTAATGTCACATGACTCCGCACTAGTGGCGGGAGGAGTGCTACTTGTAGCTTGTGTTGGTATTTCCTCGAAGAGGAAGGGATGATGCAGCACAGTAGAGATAAGTATTTCCCTCAGTTATGAAACCAAGGTTATCGAACCAGTAGGAGAATCACACAACACCTCGTTAGCAGTACCTGCACACAAACAACAAATCCTTGCACCCAACGCAAACGAGAGGTTGTCAATCTCTCGGCGGTAAATTGCAAGATTAAATTATATGTGATAGATTGAAACAAAAATACAAAATAAAATAAATAAAGAAAGATGGCACCAATATTTTTAGGGTTTTAGTAATATGATTTAGATAGACCTGGGGGCCATAGTTTTCACTAGAGGCTTCTCTCGAGAAAATAGCATACGGTGGGTAGACAAATTACTGTTGGGCAATTGATAGAAAAGCAAATAATCATGACGATATCCAAGGCAACGATCATGTATATAGGCATCATGTCCAAGATTAGTAGACCGACTCCTGCCTGCATCTACTACTATTACTCCACACATCGACCGCTATCCAGCATGCATCTAGTGTATTAAGTCCATAAGAACGGAGTAATGCCTTAAGAACGATGACATGATGTAGACAAGATAAACTCATGAATTAATAAACCCAATGAATAAACCCCATCTTGTTACCCTTAGTAGCAACGATACATACGTGTCATGTCCCTTTCTGTCACTGGGATTGAGCACCGCAAGATCGAACCCACTACAAAGCACCTCTTCCCATGGCAAGATAAATCAACTCAGTTGGCCAAACCAAATCAATAGATCGGAGAAGAAATACGAGGCTATAATAATCATGCATAAAAGAGTGCAGCAAAGACTCAAATAATTTCATGGATAATCTGATCATAAACTCACAATTCATCGGATCACAACAAACACACCGCAAAAAGAGATTACATCGGATAGATCTCCAAGAACATCAAGGAGAACATTGTATTGAAGATCAAAAAGAGAGAAGAAGCCATCTAGCTACTAACTATGGACCTGAAGGTCTGTGGTAAACTACTCACGCATCACGGAAGGGTAGCAAGGTTGATGTAGAGCCCCTCCGTGATCGATTCCCCCTCCGGCAGATTACCGGAGAAGGACCCCAGATGGGATCTCTCTGGAACAGAAGCTTGCGGCAGCGGAAAAGTATTCCGTGGACTCCCCTGAGGGTTTCTGATTTTTCTGGAATTTATAGTGTTGGAATTAGGTCAAACGGAGCTCTTTGGGCCCCACGAGGCACCAGGGCGCGCCTGCCCCCCCAGGCGCGCCCTGGTGGCTCGTGGGTCCCACTGGGATCTTCTGGCCTCCTCCCAAAGCTTCTAGTGTTCTTCTGGTCCAATAAAAAATCTCCAAAAAGTTTCGTTGCATTTGGACTTCGTTTGGTATTGATTTTCTGTAAAACAAAAATAGGGCAGAAAACAACAACTGGCACTGGGCACTAAGTTAATAGGTTAGTCTCCAAAAATGATATATAATTATTGTAAATGATTATAAAAACATCCAAGATTGATATTATACCAGCATGGAACAATAAAATATTATAGATATGTTGGAGACGTATCAGCATCCCCAAGCTTAATTCCTGCTCGTCCTCGAGTAGGTAAATGATAAAAACAGAATTTTTGATGTGGAATGTTGCCTATCATATTCATCACATATTCTTTTTCTTTTGTAGCATGGACATTGTACTTGAATGATTCAAAGCAATAGTCTATAATTTGACATGAAAACATAGATACTCAAGCATACTAACAAGCAACCATGTCTTTCAAAATATCAACGCTAAAGAAAGTTATCCCTAGCCCATTATGCTCAATCATTGATCCATTCATGAAACACACTCGAATATTAGCTACATCCAATTCACAAGTATGACAATAGTGCTCTCTAGTTTGTGCTTTTGTTAGAGAAGATGGAGACTCAAATAAAAATAAAAATTGCATAAAAGTAAATAGATAGGCCCTTCGCAGAGGGAAGCAGAGATTTGTCAAATGTGCCAGAGCTCAAAGATGAAATTAAAGAGATAAAAATATTTTGAGAGGCATGCTTTTTCCTGTCAACGAAAACGACCGAGAATTCCCAATATTTTCCATGCTAGACACATCATAGGTGGTTCCCAAACTGAAAGTAAAGTTTATTTCCTTTCCACCAATTCTTTCACAATCCATGGCTAGCCGTATCCACGGGTGCCCTCCATACCATCACTTTCCAAGGAATTTTGTTGTTATTAATTTCATTTCATGCGGGACTGGGCATCCCTATTACCAACCATTCTCTCGTGCAATGACAAGTGAATAAACACTCATCGTGAGAATAACACACCTAGCATGGAAAATAATGGCCACCCCCTGCCGCTTCATGAGCGGTACGGGCACACAAAACAGAAAGTTATTTTGAAAATTAGAGTTGGCACACGCAAATTTACTTGGAACGGCATTGAAATACCGCATATAGTTAGATATAGTGGACTCATAAGGCAAAACTGGGTTTAAGGATTTTGGATGCACAAGCAGTATTTCCGCTTAGTACAAATGAAGGCTAGCAAAAGATTGAGAAGCAATCAACCAAAAAATGAAAACGGTCATAAACATGCATTGAACACAACTAACACCGAATAATGCACCATAAGTAGGATATAATTTCATTGCATAACTATTGACTTAACATGCATGCATAGGGAATCACAAACCTTAACACTAATATTCTTAATCACAATTACTCACTACCATGACTCACATATCATCATCTCCATATCGCAAAACTATTGCAAGGAATCGCACTTATCATATCCAATGATCTATATGAAAGTTTTTATCTATATCCCTCTTGAATATTCATCACTTTGGGACCAAATTCATATCTTGTGCAAATTACCGTTACTATTAATCAACTCTCAAAAAGATTTAAGTGAAGCATGAGAGTGCAATTATTTCTTCAAAATTTCAATCTTAACAATTCTCAAAATAATATAAGTGAAGCATGAGAATTCATTTCTTCAAAATTTTAATCAACTCTCAAAATAATATAAGTGAAGCATGACAGTTTATTTTTTCAAAATTTTAATCAACTCTCAAAATAATATATGTGAAGCATGAGAGTTTATTTATTCAAAATTTAGCCACCACCGTGCTCAAAAAGATTTAAGTGAAGCACTAGAGCAACTGCCTAGCTCAAAAAATTTAAGTGAAGCATATGGAGTATTCTAACAAATCATGATGATAAACGTGTGGCTCTCTCAAGATAGGTGTGTTCAGCAAAGATGATTGTGAGAAACTAAAAAGCAAACAAAGCAAAGACTCATATCATACAAGATGCTCCAAGCAAAACTCATATCATGTGACGAATAAAAGTATAGCTCCAAGTAAAATTACCGATGGTTGGTAGAAGAAAGAGGGGATGCCTTCCGGGGCATCCCCAAGCTTAGACGCTTGAGTCTTCCTAGAATATTACCTTGTGATGCCTCGGACATCCCCAAGCTTAGGCCTTTGCTACTCCTTATTCCTTCATCCATCGTGATCTCACCCAAAACTTGAAAACATCAATCACACAAAACTCAACAAAACCTTCGTGAGATCCGTTAGTATAACAAAACAAATCACTACTATAAGTACTGTTGCAAACCCATTCATATTTTATTTTTGCATTATAACTACGGTAATCTAACTTCACCATGGCTTATACCCCCCGATACAATCCATAGATTCATCAAAACAAGCAAGTAGTGCATCAAAAACAGAATCTGTCAAAAACAGAACAGTCTGTAGAGATCTGAATTATGGTCATACTTATGTAACTCCAAAAATTCTGAAAAATTAGGGAAATGTGGACAATTCATATACCAATACTGTGTAAAAAATTCAGAGGGTTTTGACGTTCCATAGAAAATAAAAAATTCCAGCACTGGACGCAAAACTTTCTGTTTTCAAACAGCATCAATTATACTATCTTCCAAATCATCCTAAAGGCTTTACTTGGCACAAACACTAATTAAAAACACAAAAACACTATCATACCAGTAGCATGACAGTAAAAACACACCATAACAGAAACTTATAGTAAAAATTTATTTTATTCATTGGGTTGCCTCCCAACAAGCGCTATTGTTTTATGCCCCCAGCTTGGCATAATGTATAATCTCAAGTGTTGTCATCTTTCAAGTTGATTGCATAAGTGGCCCTCAAAATGGATTCATATGGTGCTTTAATTTTCTTCCTAGGGAAATGCTCCATACCCTTCTTTAATGGAAATTGAAATTTTATATTCCCTTCTTTCATATCAATAACGGCACCTATAGTTCGTAAGAACGGTCTACCAAGTATTATGGGGCAAGAAGAATTGCATTCAATATCAAGAACAATAAAATCAACGGGCAAATAATTTCTATTTGCAAGAATAAGCACATCATTAATTCTTCCCAAAGGATTTTTAATAGTAGAATCCGCAAGATGCAAATTAAGGGAGCATTCATCTATATTGGTAAAACCTAGCACATCACATAGAGATTTTGGAATTGTGGAAACGCTAGCACCCAAATCACATAAAGCATTACACTCATAATTTTTAATTTTTAATTTAATGGTGGGTTCCCATTCATCATATAATTTTCTAGGAATTGAAATCTCTAGTTCAAGCTTTTCTTCTAACGCTTTCATCATTGCTTCTACTATATGTTTAGTAAAAGCCTTGTTTTGCTCATAAGCTTTGGGTGAATTTAACATGGATTGTAACAAAGAAATGCACTCAATCAAAGAACAATTATCATAATTAAAATCTTTGTAATCCAAGAGAGTGGGCACATCGCTATTTAAAGTTTTTACCTCTCCAAACCCACTTTTAGCAATTTTCTTATCAAGATTTTCACCCTCCGAATTATGGGGACGCTCTTTAGCTAAAGTTGACTCTTCTTCAGTCCCCTTTTCATCAAGTTTAATTTTACTAAACAAAGAATCAATAGATGAAACACCAATCATTTTAATATCCTAATCATTACTATGCTCTAATGATTCCGGCTTAGCTGCCATTTGATTTACTAGCGTAGCCTGTGCATCAGAAATTTTTTCTAGCAAATTTTTAGTGAGAGCAAATTGGGATTGAAGGCTAGCAACTTCTTTGCTAACATTATCAAGTTGTTTGGCAATAGCATCCAATAAAATAGAGTGTTCTTTGAGTTCCTCAGTAAAAAAATTGTTGTGCTCAAACTTTGTAGTCATGTAATCTTTAGTACTTTTCTCAATTTTGGACAAAATTTTATAATAGGAACTATCATGATAATTCTCTCGGGGCATCATGATCAAGCAAACTAGCAAACGAGAAAAAGGCAAACGAAAAATATTTTTGTATTTTTGTAAAAACGTTTTAGAAGTGGGGGAGATGAAAACGAGAGACAAATGGCAAATAAAGTAAATGCAAGGAGATGAGAGTTTGTGCAAAGGTACTTGATAGATGTTGATGATGTCTCCCCGGCAACGGCGCTAGAAATTCTTCCTGCTACTTGTAGCTTGCGTTGGTATTTCCCCGAAGAGGAAGGGATGATGCAGCACAGTAGATATAAGTATTTCCCTCAGTTATGAAACCAAGGTTATCGAACCAGTAGGAGAATCACACAACACCTCGTTAGCAGTACCTGCACACAAACAACAAATCTTTGCACCCAGCGCAAGCGAGAGGTTGTCAATCTCTCGGCAGTAAATTGCAAGATTAAATTGTATGTGATAGATTGAAACAAAAATACAAAATAAAATAAATAAACAAAGATGGCAGCAATATTTTTAGGGTTTTAGTAATATGATTTAGATAGACCCGGGGGCCATAGTTTTCACTAGAGGCTTCTCTCGAGAAAATAGCATACGGTAGGTAGACAAATTACTGTTGGGCAATTGATAGAAAAGCAAATAATCATGACGATATCCAAGGCAATGATCATGTATATAGGCATCACATCCAAGATTAGTAGACCGACTCCTGCCTGCATCTACTACTATTACTCCACACATCGACCGCTATCCAGCATGCATCTAGTGTATTAAGTCCATAAGAATGGAGTAATGCCTTAAGAACGATGACATGATGTAGACAAGATAAACTCACGAATTAATAAACCCAATGAATAAACCCCATCTTGTTACCCTTAGTAGCAACGATACATACGTGTCATGTCCCTTTCTGTCACTGAGATTGAGCACCGCAAGATCGAACCCACTACAAAGCACCTCTTCCCATGGTAAGATAAATCAACTCTGTTGGCCAAACCAAATCAATAGATCAGAGAAGAAATACGAGGCTATAATAATCATGCATAAAAGAGTGCAGCAAAGACTCAAATAATTTCATGGATAATCTGAACATAAATTCACAATTCATCAGATCCCAACAAACACACCGCAAAAAAAGATTACATCGGACAGATCTCCAAGAACATCAAGGAGAACATTGTATTGAAGATCAAAAAGATAGAAGAAGCCATCTAGATACTAACTATGGACCCGAAGGTCTGTGGTAAACTACTCACGCATCATCGGAAGGGCAGCAAGGTTGATGTACAGCCCCTCCTTGATCGATTCCCCCTCCGGCAGATTACCGGAGAAGGACCCCAGATGGGATCTCTCTGGAACAGAAGCTTGCGGCGGCGGAAAAAGTATTTCGTGGACTCCCCTCAGGGTTTCTGATTTTTTTGGAATTTATAGTGCTGTAATTAGGTCAAACAAAGCTCTGTGGGCCCCATGAGGCACCAGGGCATGCCTGCCCCCCCCAGGCGTGCCTTGGTGGCTCGTGGGCCCCACAGGGATCTTCTGGCCTCCTCCCGAAGCTTCTAGTGTTCTTCTGGTCCAATAAAAAATCTCCAAAACGTTTCGTGGCATTTGGACTTCGTTTGGTATTGATTTTCTGTAAAACAAAAACAGGGCATAAAACAGCAACTGGCACTGGGCACTAAGTTAATAGGTTAGTCTCCAAAAATGATATATAATTGCTGTAAATGATTATAAAAACATCCAAGATTGATATTATAACAGCATGGAACAATCAAAAATTATAGATGCGTTGGAGACGTATCAAGGAGCAATAGGAGTACTAATAAAATCATTATTATTGGTATCGGAAAAGTCACACAATTTTGTATTTTCTTGAGACATCGCGACAAAACAAACAAACTAGCAAACAAGCAAACAAAATATTTTTGTGTTTTTGTAAAATATTTTTAGAAGTGGGGGATGAAAACGAGAGGCAAATGTAAATAAAAGGTAAATAAAGTAAATGCAAGTGAATGATAATTTGTGCGAATGTACTTGGTAATTTTGATGATGTCTCCCCGGCAACGGCGCCAGAAATTCTTCCTGCTACTTGTAGTCTGCGTTGGTATTTCCCCGAAGAGGAGAGGATGATGCAATACAGTAGAGATAAGTATTTCCCTCAGTTAAGAACCAAGGTTATCAATCTACTAGGAGAACTAAGCAAAATTCCGTTAAGCGCACCTGCACACACAAGAGCAAACACTTGCACCCAACGCAAATAAGAGGGTTGTCAATCCTCTTAGCGGTTACTTGCAAGGATTAAATCTTATCGAGGTAAATAGATAAACTAAACTACTAATTAAATTGCAGCAAGGTATTTTTAGGTTTTTTATATGACAAAGATAGACCCGAGGACCATAGTTTTCACTAGAGGCTTCTCTCTTGAGCACATAAACATACGGTGGGTAGACAAATTACTGTTGGGAAATTGATAGAAAAGCAAATAATTATCCTGAATTCATGGCAATGATCATGTATATAGGCATCACGTCCGAGACAAGTAGACTGACTCCTACCTGCATCTATTACTATTACTCCACCCATCGACCGCTATCCAACATGCATCTAGGGTATTAAGTATGAAACAGAGTAACGCCTTAAGCAAGATGACATGATGTAGAGAAGAAAATTCAAGCAATATGAATAAACCCCATCTTTTTATCCTTAATGGCAACAATACAAATACGTGTCATGTCCCCTTCTGTCACTGGGATTGAGCACCGCAAGATTGAACCCATCACAAAGCACCTCTCCCATTGCAAGATAAATCAATCTAGTAGGCCAAACTAAACTGATAGATTGGAGAGAAATACAAAGCTATAACAATCATGCATAAAAGAGTTCAGAGAAGATTCAAATATTTCTCATGAATAATCTGATCATAAACTCACAATTCATCGGATCCCAACAAACACACCGCAAAAGAAGATTACATCAGATAGAACTCCAAGAACATCGAGGAGAACATTGTATTGAAGATCAAAGAGAGAGAAGAAGCCATCTAGCTACTAGCTATGGACCCGTAGGTCAGTGGTAAACTACTCAAACATCATCGGAAGGGCAACAAGGTTGATGTAGAAGCCCTCCGTGATCGATTCCCCCTCCGGCAGAGTACCGGAAAAGGCCTCCAGATGGATCATGGAAGAACAGAGGCTTGCGGCGGCGGAAAGGTTTTCTCTTCTGGCTCTCTAGGGGTTTCTCAATATTTGTGAATTTATAGAAGTGGAATTAGGTCAAAAGGAGTCACGTGGGCCCCACAAGGTACTACGGCGCCCCCTGGGGCACGCCCTAGTGCCTTGTGAAGCCCCCGTGGGGTTTCTGGCCTCCTCCCGAAGCTTCCCAGGTTTCTTTTGTCCAGAAAAAAATCTCCAAAAAGTTTCGTTGCATTTGGACTTCATTTGGTACTGTTTCTCTGAAAAGCCAAAAACAAGCAGAAAACAGTAACTGGCACTAGGCACTGGGTTAATAGGTTAGTCCCAAAAAATGATATATAATTGCATATAAAAACATCCAAGATTGATACTATAATAGCATGGAACAATCAAAAATTATAGATACGTTGGAGACGTATCGAGAGTCTCCTATGTTGTCACTTTCATATACTAGTGGGAATTTTTATTATAGAACTTGGCTTGTATATTCCGATGATGGGCTTCCTCAAATGCCCGAGGTCTTCATGAGCAAGCAAGTTGGATGCACACCCACTTAGTTTCCAGTTTGAGCTTTCATACACTTATAGCTCTTAGTGCATCCGTTGCATGGCAATCCCTACTCCTCGCATTGATATCGATTGATGGGCATCTCCATAGCCCATTGATCCACCTAGTTGATGCGAAACTTTCTCCCTTTTTGACTTCTCCTTATTGATTCCTACCACCGCATTCTATTCCACCTATAGTGCTATGTCCATGGCTCACGCTCATGTATTGCGTGGGGGTTGAAAAAGCTGAAGTGCGTTAAAAAGCATGAACCAATTGCTTGGCTGACATCGGGGTTGTACATGATTTATATTTTGTGTTAAGAAGATGGAGCATGACAAGGCTATATGATTTTGTAGGGATAGCGTTCTTTAGCATTTTTATTCTGAAAGGCATGATTGTTTGTTGGTACGCCTGAGTATTGATGTCTTTATATCAAATTATAGACTATTGCTTTGAATCACCCGTATCTTAATATTCAAGCCATGATTAGATTATATGATCAAGATTATGCTAGGTAGCATTCCACATCAAAAATTATCTTTTTATCATTTACCTACTCGAGGACGAGCAGGAATTAAGCTTGGGGATGCTGATACGTCTCCGTCACATCTATAATTTTTGATTGTTTCATGCCAATATTCTACAACTTTCATATACTTTTGGCAACATTTTATATTATTTTTGGGACTAACATATTGATCCAGTGCCCAGTGCCAGTTCCTGTTTTGTGCTTGTTTTTTGTTTCATAGGAAATCCATATCAAACGAAGTCCACAACGTGATAAAATTTTACGGAGAATTATTTTGGAATATATGTGAATTTTGGGAGGTGGAATCAACGCAAACGGAAGCCCACAACCTCCATAAGGCATCTTGGCGTGACCTCCACCCCCAGACGCGTGGTGTTTCCTTGTGGGCACACCGTAAGTTGGTTGGGGCCCTTCTTCGGCCGCAAGGAAGCTTATATCGAGAGAAAAATCGTGTTAAAATTTCAACCCAATCGAAGTTACGGATCTCCAGGAATATAAGAAACGGTTTTCGGCCAGAAAACAAAACGCGAAACAGAAGAGAAACAGAGAGAGAGATCCAATCTCGGAGGGGCTCCTGCCCTCCAGGAGCCATGGCGGCCATGGACTAGAGGGGAAACTCTCCTCCCATCTAGGGGGTAGGCCAAGCAAGAAGAAGAAGGAGGGGGGCTCTCTCCCCCTCTCTTCCGGTGGCGCTGGAGCGCCGCCGGGGGAACCATCATGACGGCGACCTACACCAACAACTTCACCGCCGTCATCACCAACTCTCTCCCCCTCTATGCAGCGGTGTAACACCTCTTCTCCCCGCTGTAATCTCTACTTAAACATGGTGCTTAACGCTATATATTATTATCCAATGATATGTGGCAATCCTATGATGTTTGAGTAGATTCGTTTTGTCCTATGGGTTGATTGATGATCGTGATTGGTTTGAGTTGTATGTTTTATTTTGGTGCTGTCCTATGGTGCCCTCCATGTCGCGCAAGGGTGTGGGATTCCTATTGTAGGGTTTGCAATACATTCATAATTCTCTTATAGTGGGCGGCTAGAGTGACAAAAGCTTGCACCTGAGTAAGGGGGTTGTTGCGTATGGGAGTAAAGATGACTTGTTACTTAATTCTCACTACAAGCTTGGGTTTTACCTTAATGATCTTTGGTAGTTGCGGATGCTTGCTAGAGTTCCAATCATAAGTGCATATGATCCAAATACGGAAAGTATGTTAGCTCATGCCTCTCCCTCATATAAAATTGCAATAATGATTACCGGTCTAGTTATCGATTGCCTAGGGACAAATCTTTCTCTTGTGTTACAAAAAGCTTTCTACTAAATAACTAACTTTTATTCTCTTGCAATTTACTCGTAGTTTTATTCTTGCAAAGTACTCCTAGTTTTATTCTTGCAAAGTAGTTCTAGCATTACACCTACAAAGTATTTCTAGGTAAAGCGAATGTTAAGTGTGCGTAGAGTTGTATCGGTGGTCGATAGAACTTGAAGGGAATATTGATTCTGCCTTTAGCTCCTCATTGGGTTTGACACTCTTATTTATCGACAAAGGCTACAACTGATCCCCTATACTTGTGGGTTATCAATTCACTAGTTTGGTTTATAAAAGAAAACTACAAAAAATGGAATGAAGGTTGCCTCAAATGCATTATCTCTATAATGTCTTTCTTGAAAATGATGGATCGGAAAATTGTGCCAAAGTGTTAGAGGAAGAATTCAATAAAATGTTTGGCATAAAATCTTTGAATGATGAGCGTGATTGCAATGTTGTTAGTATGAATTCTTTGAATATCTATGATGCTAATGATATGCAAAGCTACAAGCTTGGGGATGCTATGTTTGATGAAGATGATATTTTTAGTCCCCCAAGTTTTGATGAGAAAATTTATTATGATGATAACATGCCTCCTATTTATGATGATTATATTGATGAAAGTGGGTTTGGAAGAGTGTCAACTCTAGGTAATGATCCCACTATTTTGGAGGGTGTTGAATCTTTTTACAATATCAATAAAAGTGGATTTGGAGAGGTCATGACTTTATTTAATGTTGATTCCACTACTTTGGAAGAGGTTTCAATTGATTATTATGACAACAAAGTTGCTATCTATGATGATTATTGTGATGACATGTATGCTATAAAGAGTAATGATAACTATGAAACTTGTCATCATGATTTTAATGCTCAAATTGATTATGCAAATCAAGTATCTCATGATAGTTATTTTGTTGAGTTTGCTCCCACCACTATTGATGAGAAGAAATTTGCTTATGTGGAGAGTAATAAAAATTGTATCCACGTGGATCATGAGAAGAATGCTTTATGTGATAATTATATTGTTGAATTTGTTCATGATGCTACTGAAAATTATTATGAGAGAGGAACATGTGCTTATATATATCTCAATAATATCAAGTTTCCTTTCTATGTGTTGAAAGTTTTGAAGTTATACTTATTTTGCCTTCCTATGCTAGTTGATTATTGCTCCCATAAATTATTTGCTCACAAAATCCCTATGCATAGGAAGTGGGTTAGGCTTAAATGTTCTAGTCATATGCTTCATGATGCTCCCATTGTGTTTCAATTCTTCACTTTTTATGTGAGCATCATTAAAATCATCATGCCTAGCTAAAAGGCATTAAAGAAAAGCGCTTGTTGGGAGACAACCCAATATTTATACCTACTGTTTTTGTGTGTCCACATGATTAAGATACTGTAATAATCATGTTTTATATGTTTTCTTTCAATAATGTGCCAAGTAAAGCCTTTGGGATAGTGTGGATACGTGTTGATTTGATTCTGTGCAAAATAGAAACTTTTGCGTCCAGTGCTGCAATTTCTGTTCTGTACTGGAACATGATAAAATTCTTTTTTTCACATTATTGGGATATAAATTCTTTACGTTGTCCTAATTTTCCAAATTTTTTGGAGGTACAGAAGTATGCTTTTTAATTCGCTCATTACATGATGTTATGTTTTTGACAAATTCTGTTTTCAATGCATAGTTTGCTTGTTTTAGTGTTTCCATAGTTTATATTGAGTAATATAAATTGTGGAAATGATAGAATACAGTAGGCATTATGTGAGAACAATTATGAATCTTGTCTTGACAATACCTAAGTGGATGATTTATTTTTATCATACTAACCCATCTCACAAGTTCCGTTAAGTTTTGTGTGATTGAAGTTTTCAAGTTTTGGGTGAGACAACAATATGAGGAGAATAAGGAGTGGCAAGACCCTAAGATTGGGGATGCCCAAGGCACCCGACTCAAGCATCTAAGCTTGGGGATGCCCCGGAAGGCATCCCCTCTTTCGTCTTCAACACTATCGGTAACCTCACTCAGAGCTATATTTTTATTCGTCACATAATATGAGTTTTGCTTGGAGCATCATTTTATTTTGTTGAGATTTGCTTGCTGTTATGAATAATATTTTTTGTATCTTTTAGGTCAATAAAATTCCAATTATAGCCTTTACCATGCTCAGTTTGCAAGTTTATGTGTTGCTGTTTGAAAACAGAAAGTTTTCTGTTATGTCCTGAATTTTTGTGAATTGTTAGAACATGATAAAAATCTGAACGTTTTGCACAGTAAGCATGCATGACTTCACTGTCACTTGGTTATTTTTCAGAATTTTTGGAGTTAGGGAAGTATGAATTTTAATTTCCCCTTTACAGACTGTTCTGTTTAGAAAGATTTCGGTTATAGTTGCATTGTTTGCATATGTTTGCTTGTTTAATGTTTCTATTTGTGGATAGGTGTATTAAATATGCAGAGGCATTTAGTATGCAATGTTTAATTATAATTTAATGATTTGTGATACGTCTCCAATGTATCTATAATTTATGAAGTATGCATGCCATGTTTATTATAGTGTTGTATGATTTTGGTGCACTTTTATATGATTTTTATGGACTAACATATTGACCTAGTGCCCAGTGCTAGTTGTTGTTTTCTGCTTGTTTTTGGTTTTCCAGAAAAGCCATATCAAATGAAGTCCAAATGCAGCAAAACTTTTTGACGATTTTTTTTGGGACCAAAAGAGACCCCCGAAGCTTCGTGGAAGGACCAGAAGCCTTACGAGGTGCTCACAAGCCACCACCGCGCGCCAGGGGGGGATATGGCATGTTGATGCCTCGTGGGCCCATCTTAGCCCCTCTTCGCGTGATTCCAATGCCAAAAATTATTATAAATACCAAAACCCCTAGAAATAACCCTAGAACTTTGACTACGCCACCGCAAGCCTTTGTACCTCCACGATCTCATCTACAGCCCTTTTCCGGCACCCTGCCAAAGGGGGAATCATCACCGGAGGCCATCTTCATCATCCCGGCGGTCTCCATGACGAGGAGGGAGTAGTTCACCCTCGAGGCTAGGGGTATGTACAAGTAGCTATGTGTTTGATCTCTCTCTCGTGTTCTTGATTTGGCACGATCTTGATGTACCGTGAGCTTTGTTAATATAGTTGGTGTTTCTCCCTCTCTATCTTGTTGTGATGAATTGAGTTTTTACCTTTGAGGTTTCACTATTATCGGATTGAATACTTTTATGGATTTGAGAACACTTGATTTATGTCTTGCATATGAATACCCGTGGTGACAATGGGGTATTATATTGATTCACTTGATGTTTGTTTTGGCACTCAACTCGCGGATTCCCGAGGTGACATTGGGGTAATTTATGCATAGGGGTTGATGCACGTTTTCGTCCTACTTTCTCCGATAGAAATCTTGGGGCACTCTTTGAAGTTCTTTGTGTTGGATTGAATATTATGAATCTGAAGTTGTTTGATGCATATCGTATTATCAACTCATGGATACTTGTGGTGACATTGGAGTATCTAGGTGGCATTAGAGTTGGTTGATGCGTATCATATGGTGTTATTTTAGTACGAACTCTAGGGCTGTTTGTGACACTTATAGGGATGGCTCAATAGATTGATCGGAAAAGATAACTTTGAGGTAGTTTCGTACCCTACAACAATTTCATCTTATGTTCTCCGCTACATAAGAACATTGGAGTGATTCTTTGTCGCACGTTGAGGGATTGTTATATGATTCAATTATGTTAGCATGCTACGTCTCCAACGTATCTATAATTTATGAAGTATTCATGCCATGTTTATTATAGTTTTGTATAATTTTGGTGCACTTTTATATTGCTTTTATATGATTTTTACGAACTAACATATTGACCTAGTGTCCAGTGCCAGTTGCTGCTTTCTACTTGTTTTTGGTTTTCCAGAAAATCCATATCAAATGAAGTCCAAATGCAGCGAAACTTTTTGACAATTTTTTCTGTAAGGAAACAGCCCCAGGAAGCTTCGGGGGAGCAGCAGAAGACGCACAGGGGCCCCACAAGCCACCAGGGTGCACCACCCCGCCAGGCGCGCCCTGGTGCCTCGTGGGCCCCCTATGGCACCTCTTTGCGTGATTCCAACGCTGAAAAATCATATATATTTAGAAACCCCCAAAAGTTAACGTAGATGAGTTTTTACACCGTCGCAAGCCTCTGTACCTCCACGATCTCATCAACAGCCCTTTTCCGACACCCTGCCGGAGGGGGGAATCATCACTAGAGGCCATATTCATCATCCCGGCGGTCTCCATGACGAGGAGGGAGTAGTTCACCCTCGGGGCTGACGGTATGTACTAGTAGCTATGTGCTTGATCTCTCTCTCTCTCTCGTGTTCTTGATTTGGCATGATCTTGATGTACCGCAAGCTTTGTTAATATAGTTGGATCCTATGGTGTTTCTCCCTCTCTATCTTGTTGTGATGAATTGAGTTTTTACCTTTGAGGTTTCTCTATTATCGGAAAGAATACTTTTATGGATTTGAGAACACTTGATGTATGTCTTGCATATGAATACCCATGGTGACAATGGGGTATTATATTGATTCACTTGATGTATGCTTTGGCACTCAACTCGCGGATTCCCGAGGTGACATTGGGGTAATCTACGCATAGGGGTTGATGCATGTTTTCGTCCTACTTTCTCCGGTAGAAATCTTGGGGCACTCTTTGAAGTTCTTTGTGTGGATTGAATATTATGATTATGAAGTTTTTTGATGCATATCGAATAATCAACTCACGGATACTTGTGGTGACATTGGAGTATCTAGGTGACATTAGAGTTGGTTGATGCGTCTCATATGGTGTTATTTTAGTACGAACTCTAGAGCTATTTGTGACACTTATAGGAATGGCACAATAGATCAATTGGAAAGGATAACTTTGCGGTGGTTTCGTACCCTACAACAATTTCTATCTTATGTTCTCCGCTAATAGGAACTTTGGAGTGATTCTTTGTCGCACGTTGAGGGATTGTTATATGATTCAATTATGTTAGCACTGTTGAGAGATTGCACTAGTGAAAGTATGAACCCTAGGCCTTGTTTTCAAGCATTGCAATACTGTTTGTGCTCACTTTTGTTACTTGCTACCTTGCTGTTTTTATATTTTCAGATTACAAAAACCTATATCTACTATCCATACTACACTTTTATCACCATCTCTTCGCCGAACTAGTGCACCTATACAATTTACCATTGTATTGGGTGTGTTGGGGATACAAGAGATTTCTTGTATTTGGTTGCAGGGTTGTTTGAGAGATACCATCTTCAACCTACGCCTCCCACGGATTGATAAACCTCAGGTCATCCACTTGAGGGAAAATTGCTACTGTCCTACAAAACTCTGCGCTTGGAGGCCCAACACGAGACTACAAGAATAAGTTGTGTAGTAGACATCAAGCTCTTTTCTGGCGCCGTTGCCGGGGAGGTGAGTGCTTGAAGGTATATCTTTAGATCTTGCAATCGAATCTTTTAGTTTCTTTTTTTTATCAATAGTTTGGTTTATAAAAGAAAACTACAAAAAAATGGAATTGAGGTTGCCTCATATTATTCGTCTTTATAATGTTTTTCTTGAAAATGATGGATCGGAAAATTGTGCTCAATTGATAAAAGAAGAATTCAATAAAATGTTTGGCATAAAATCCATGAATGATGAGCATGATTACAATGTTGTTAGTATGAATTCTATGAATATCCAAAATACCAATGATGAGTGCACTAGTCATGACAAAAATGTTTGTTATAAGCATGTCAATTTTTGTGGAGTGCATAAAGTTTGTGAAGACATGCCTTATAGGGATGATAGATTTTGTAAGAAGCATAAACATGATAGAACCAATTTTTTGTTCAAAGTGATAGATGAATTTTCTACAAAATTATGTTCTCTTTATCCTATTACTTGTGAACTTTGCAATAAAGTTGGTCACCTTAATTTCCAATGCATGCTTTTTCATGATCGAATTGTGTCCAAATATTGCAATAATTTGATCACCCGTGAACTTTATATTGAACTTTGTTTATTTTTGGGGTGTGAAGAATTGACATATAAAAACTTTTGGTTTGAAGTATTCATTCTCACAAAAGACATTGAAAATAATTTAGAGGAAATCTATATGTTTTGTGTGGTAAATTGCAATGAGAATGCTTATATAGCCAACTATTGAAAAATAGGAAAACAAATAGAATATAAAAGAAATACTAATGGAAGGGTAAAGATCCCCCTTTCCCTCCTATTTTCTCTCATGATGAAATAGGTAACGAGGAGGAGCTTCCTATCCAACCAATCTCTTCAATAAGAAGCTCGGAAGAATTAAATAAACCCACACATAGTGTGGTGAAGAAGAAGAAAATAAGAAAAGGTAGAGGTAAAAATGTATCTCTCCCAAATAATGTTTCTCCTATTATTGTTGTGCCTCATGAGAATGAATCAAAAATAATTGTGGAAGATGATACACTTGATGATGATATTGCTTCTTTGTCTTATAGCACAATGTCCGAAGGAACTATTGAGGATGATTTTGTTATGCCTATTGATTGTTGTGATGATTATGATTGGGAAGATAATAATACTTCTTATGATCTTGAAAATCTTTATGGCACCAACTTGGAAGAATATGATAATAATTGTTATACTATTGGTGCTATTCATACTATTGATGATAATAGTGATAATGCTAATGATATGCATACCAACAAGCTTGGGGATGCTATGTTTGATTGGAATGATATGTTTGAGAATTTATTTGCTGCAAATAACGTTTTCCCTAAGCTTGGGGATTCTATGCTTAATGAAAATGATCTTTTTATTTCCCCTACTTTTGATGAGCAAACTTATTATGACGATGACATGCCTCCTATCTATGATGATTATTGTGATGATACTTATGTTATGAAAAATAGTGATGATTATTATTATAATAATTGTTATAATTATGAAAATCCTTTTACTGAACATCACTCTTTTAATGTGGAAACAATTTATAGTATCCGAGTTTCATACGATACTCCCACTATTATGAATGAGAAGAAAATTGCTTGTGTGGAGAGAATTAAAAATTCTATGCTTATGTATTATGAAAAGAATGCTTTATGTGATAGCTATATTGATGAATCCATTCATGATGCTACTGAAAATTATTATGAGAGAGGAACATACGATTCATGATGCTCCCGTTATGTTTCAATTCTTTACTTCTATGTGAGCATCATTGAAACCATCATGCCTAGCTAAAAAGGCATTAAAGAAAAGCGCTTGTTGGGAGATAACCCAAAATTTACCCCTACGGTTTTTTTGTGTTCACATGATTAAGCTACTGTGATAATCATGTTTTATACATTTTATTTCAATAATGTTCCAAGTAAAGCCTTTGGGATAGTGTGGATACTTGTTGATTCGATTCTGTGCAAAAACAGAAACCTTTGCGTCCAGTGCTGGAATTTCTATTCTGTACTGGAGCGTGATAAAATTCTGAATTTTTTACACAGCATTGGGTTACAAATTTTCTACGTTTTCCTAATTTTTCAGAATTTTTGGAGATACATAAGTATGGTTTTTAAATCGCTCACTACATGATGTTCTGATTTTGACAGATTCTGTTTTTATAGCATAGTTTGCTTGTTTTAGTGTTTCCATAGCTTATATTATGAGATATAAATTGTGGAAATGATAGAGTACAGTAGGAATTATGTGAGAACAATTATGAATCTTGTCTTGACAGTACCTAAGTGGATGATTTATTTTTATCATACTAACCTATCTCACGAAGTTCCGTTAAGTTTTGTGTGATTGAAGTTTTCAAGTTTTGGGTGAGATATCGATATGAGGAGAATAAGGAGTGGCAAGACCATAATCTTGGGGATTCCCAAGGCACCCCAAGGTAAAATTCAAGGAAGACTCAAGCGTATAAGCTTGGGGATGCCCCCCCCCCCCCCCAGGAAGGCATCCCCTCTTTCGTCTTCAACACTATCGGTAACCTCACTCGGAGCTATATTTTTCTTCGTCACATAATATGATTTTTGCTTGGAGCGTCATTTTATTTTGTTGATACTTTCTTACTGTTATCAATAATCATGTTTTGTATCTTTTAGTTCAATAAAATGCCAATTATAGCCTTTACCATGCTCAGTTTGCAAGTTTATGTGTTGCTGTTTGAAAACAGAAAGTTTTCTATTATGTTCAGAATATTCCTGAATATTCAGAACATGATAAAAATTTGAAATTTTTACACAGTAAGCATGCATGAGTTCTCTGTCACGTGGTAATTTTTCAGAATTTTTGGAGTTAGGAAAGTATGAATTTTAAATCCCCCTTTATAGACTGTTCTGTTTTGGCAGATTGCTGTTATAGTTGCATTGTTTGCATATGTTTGCTTGTTTAATGTTTCTATTTGTGGATAGGAGTATTAAATATGCAGAGGCATTTAGTAGGCAATGTTTAATTATAATTTTTGTGATTTGCTACAGTAGAGAATGTTAAGGTTTTGAGTTGATTTATACTAACTTATCTCACGAGTTCTTGTTGAGTTTTGTGTGGATGAAGTTTTTAAAGATTTAGGAGAAGCCATGATATGAGAGGAATTAAGGAGACACGAGAGCTCAAGCTTGGGGATGCGCAAGGCACCCAAAGATAACATTCCAAGAAGTCTCAAGCAACTAAGCTTGGGGATGCCCCGGTTGGTATCCCACCTTTCTTCATCAACACCTATCGGTTAGCCTAAGTTTTTACTTCTTCACATGATATGTGCTATTCTTGGAGTGTCCTTTTATTTTCATTTTGTTTGTTGTTTTAATAAAATTATCAAGATCTGAAATCTTTATTTGGAGAGAGTCTTCACATAGCTACTTAATTGTTTAACTACTCATTGATCTTCACTTATATCTTTTGGAGTAGTTTGTCATACACTCTCATGCTTCACTTATATTATTTTGAGAGTTGACAATAGTAATGGCAATATGCTTAAGATATGAATTTGATTCTAATGTGATGGATATTTAAGAAGGATATAATAAAACCTTTTATGTAGACCATTGAATATGATGAGTTTGATTCCTTGCAATAGTTTTGCTATATGAAGGTGATAATATGTGAGTCATGTTAGTGAGTAATTGTGATTTAGTAAGAATATTGGGGTTAAGGTTTGTGATTCCCTATGCATGCACATAAAGTCAATAGTTATGCAACGAAATTATATCCTACTTATGGTGCATTATCCGGTGTTAGTTATGTTCAATGCATGTTTATGACCATTTTCGCTTTTTGGTTGGTTGCTTCTCAATCTATTTGCTACCCTTCATTTGTACTAAGCGGGAATACTGCTTGTGCATCCAAACTACTTAAACCCAAGTTGTGCCTGATACGTCTCCAACGTATCAATAATTTTTTATTGTTCCATGCTATTATATTATCAATCTTGGATGTTTTTATATGCATTTACAGCAATTATATATCATCTTTTGGGACTAACCTATTAACTTAGTCCCAGTGCCAGTTGCTGTTTTCTGTCTGTTTTTGGTTTTCCAGAATATCAGTAGCAAACGAAGTCCAAATGCCATGAAACTTTTTGGAGATTTTTTATTGGACCAGAGAAACACTAGAAGCTTCGGGAGAAGACCAGACGCCAGAGGAGGTGGCCACGAGCCACCAGGGCGCGCCTGGGGGGGCAGGCACGCCCTGGTGGCTCGTGGGCCCACCTTAGCTTCATTTGACCTAATTCCACCACTATAAATTCTCTAAAATCGGGAAACCAATAGAGGAGTCCACGAAATACTTTTTCCTCCGCCGCAAGTTTCTGTTCTCGAGAGATCCCATCTGGAGGCCTTCTTCGGTACTCCGCCGGAGGGGGAATCGATCACGGAGGGGCTCTACATCAACCTTGCTGCCGTTCTGATGATGCGTGAGTATTTACCACAGACCTTCGGGTCCATAGTTAGTAGCTAGATGGCTTCTTCTCTCTTTTTGATCTTCAATACAATGTTCTCCTCGATGTTCTTGGAGTTCTATCCGATGTAATCACTTTTTGCGGTGTGTTTGTTGGGTTCCGATGACTTGTGAGTTTATGATCAGATTATCCATGAATATTATTTGAGTCTTCTTTGATCTCTTTTATGCATGATTATTATAGCTTCATATTTCTTCTCCGATCTATTGATTTGGTTTGGCCAACTAGATTGATTTATCTTGCCATGGGAAGAGGTGCTTTGTAATCGGTTCAATCTTGCGGTGCTCAATCCCAGTGATAGAAAGGGACATGTGTCGGTGTATAAAACATGGGTATTTTATACCCTGACTTATGCATAGACAGTAGCAGCCTCCTTGCCGGCCAAGGCCTTGCCGGGAACTGCCAAGGCCAAGACTCCAAGTCCAGCCGAAGGAGCTACCAGAGAGAAGCTCAAGGCTCGGCACTCGACCAGTACAGGCAAGATGAAGACCCGGCAAGCTCCATGCCGGCAAGCTTATGCCGGCCCTCCAGCACTCCACCTCGTCGCACAGGTGTCCGCTGATGCATGAGGTGTCGACTGCGCAGGTTGGTTGGTGAGGCTTGTCGGGCACGTGTCAGCTCGCTGGGACAAGATTTGCCTCTAATGATACCCGTCCAGAAGGCGTGTCAAGATAATACGAGGTCGCTGGGCAAGCGGTGCGGAAACCTCGCTGGGACTGCCTCTCCACGCGACACCTAAGCGCTGCATTTAATGCCTTTGTCCTAAACTGGCAGAGTTAGGTATGATAGCACTCTTCACTATCTAGTCACGCTGTAATTACTATTTTGCCACTGTGGTAACCCCTTGGACTATAAAAGGAGGGCCAAGGCAACAATTTAGAGGATTCGGACCCCTTTTCAAACACAAGCACCTCTCGCGTAGCTGCTCTCTCCGCACCTTGCCGGGAGAAGCGCTCCTTGTACTGTGCTTCCACACCACTAATACACCAAAACAGGAGTAGGGTTTTACGCTTCTTAGCGGCCCGAACCTGGGTAAAATCCCTCGCGTTCCATTGTTCATGCTCTTTGTGCGCGCCAATCCTCCCCGCCGAACCACAAAGGGGCTGCATGGCCCCATAGATGGTCGTACCCCGACATCTTTGGCGCGCCAGGTAGGGGCGGAGAGGCGTTTGTGCAAACCTTGATCAACGGACTGCGCGTCTTCTTCATCTGCATCATCAACTTCACCGCCGTCCTCCTTGTCATCGATGGTGCCCAAGAAGAAGGGCATCACGATGAAAGCCACCTCGCACGCGTCCGCGGGCGGCGCGGGCAATGCGGACGGCGCTGGCACTGCGGCCGGCATGACTAGCGCGGGCGGCGCGGTCATTACGCCTACCGCGACCGGCACTAGGGACGGGCACCACAAAGCTGGTCGACCTCCTCGGTCCTCTGGCAAACGAGGCCACGACAGCGCAGGCGGAGCAGGCGGACTCTTTCCTCCTCCTCCTCCTCCTCGCCGCGACGACGAACGCAGCCACCGGAGCGGCAATGCCCGGGCTGGCGCGAGCCAAGACCCCACTGCGGCGACGTCCAAGGACGCTGCTTCAGGACGAACGCCGCGCCCCTCACACGACGGGCGCGGTACGACCCCGAGCGGCGCCAACGACTCTGGGCAGCGGCGACCTCACGGCAAGACGCCCGTGGACCAAGCCCCAGGTCCTCAGGCACCGCCTCCGCCACGGCGACCCGCTGCTGATCATGTGCCGCAGCAGCAGAGCCGCGATGGCACTCCTACTGGCTCTGCCAGGAGTGAAGCGACGTCGCGCTCTTCGCTCCCAGCCATGCCAGCCACAGCAGCAGAAGCAATGGCGCGGGCTTAGATGTTACTGAACTTCCCTCCAGCAGCAGAGAAGATGGACGAGTGGAGAGCCACCATCTAGAGCTTGATTCGATTTGCCGAAGCCAGTAAATCACAGCAAGCAGAGCCTTCACGGTGTCCGCGACCGGCGCCGGCATCTCCAGCTGGTGGCCGCGCTGACGGAACTACACTAACGATGCAGTCTCCGCCACGGCAACAGCTACAACAGCAACAACGCCAACAGCCGCGACAAGCCCAGCAATCTTTTGGGCCCGACAAGTTGTCGATCGCGTCTTCGGATCCACGAGCGCGGCGAGATCAGCGACAAGTACTGCAAGACAGGCAAGCTGAGGACGCCCACACCACCATCGAATGGCGCCGCGAGGCACGGCGTCAATCCGATGCGCGTAACGGCCCCGTCGCTGATGATCCTGTGCCAGGGGTCGGCGGATACCTACCTTACGAGGTTGGGTGTCCTGCCTTCACTCATGAGTTGCGGCAAGTCCGGTGGCCGTCCGTTCGAGCCTTCAAGCCAGAAGTGCGGGAAAAATACGACGGCAAGCTAAACCCGGCAAAGTTTCTGGGCATCTATACGATTGCCGTACAAGCTGCCGGAGGAAGAGATGAGAAAATCCTCGCCAACTACTTTCCGTTGGCACTGAAACCCAACGTGAGGTCTTGGCTGATGAACTTGCCGGAGAACTCCATCTCTTCGTGGTTATACCTCTGCAACGAGTTCGTTGGTGCCTTTACCGGAGGCCACAAGACTCCTGGACAGCCCAGCGACCTGCAGGTGATCCTACAAAGAGACGATGAAACCTTGCGCAAGTACATCCAGAGATTCAGCCGTGTGCACCGCAACATTCCAGACGTGCACCCCGCAGCCGTGATTGCCGCCTTTCACACGAACATGCGCAATCGGAGGATGCGGGAGAAAATGAACGTCAAATTTCCCAAAACTGTCAACGAGCTCTACACGATGGCGGATAAGTGTGCGCGTGCCGAGGAAGGGAGAAGGCTTCCTGGGGAGGACACTGGCGCCGAGGTAGATTCTGAGGATGATGATGCTGCCACCCCGGGGAAGAAGGGCCGAAAGCGCAACAGGAGGCGCAAGGGAAAAGCTGTGATGGCTGTCGAAGTTTCCGGCAACTCTGAGCCCGCCAAGAAAGCCAAAACAGAGAGTCCCGGCAAGGAGGCAGCTGCATGCGCCGCTTGTCGGGAGGCGGTGGCAAATGAGAAGGTCGGCAGACCCGATGGACCGTACTGCAAGATCCACCGCACCAAGGGCCATGATCTCCAAGAGTGCCGACAAGTCGAGCACCTTGTCGAGAAGCAGAAGGCTGAATACGAGAAGCGCGACAAAGAAAAGGGTCAAGATGGTGCTGATGGGTCCGGCAAGAAAGGCCGCGGTGGTCGAGGGGGCCGCCGCGGCAAGGCCAAGCAGCAGAAGGAGAAGCCTGCTAGGGGCCGTGAAAAGAAAGAGAGAGATGATGGAAGTGAAGAAGAAGAGGATGACAATGGGACCAGCGAGCAAGAATTCCAGAAGGCGACTGACGCCATGTGCGTTGACGGAGGCGCATCTTTGCACTCATCCCAACGCCAACTTAAGCGGTGGGCTTGTGAAGTTAACGCGGCAGAGCCGGCAATGGGCTCTCAAAAACCACTCAAATGGTCGCACACGCCTATCATCTTTGATGCTGAGGACCACCCTGATCGCATAACCGCGGTCGGGTGCTTGCCATTGTTGGTCTCGCCAAGAATTCGCAACCTCCAGCTTCTTCGTCAAGACCCTCTCCCTCTCCTTGGCGGATTCCGAAGCTGCTACTACAGTGGCCAGTTGGGATTTCAGATCTTCGATCGCCTTGGCGGCAGCGTCGATTTCTTGGTTCTTGGATGACAGCTGCGCCTCCAAATCTCTTAAATACGGGCTGCCTTTAGCGCTTCATCCTTGAGAGCCTCGACCTCTTTGCCGCTGCCGACGAGATCCTCCCTCAGTTTGGCCACCTGGGATTCCAGTTCTGCCTTGGCGGAGTTAGCAGCGGCAACTTTGTCAGCAGCCTCCTTGAGCTTGGCGGCATTCTCCAAAGCCTGGGCTTCGATGGATTTCTTGTGCCCATCTTCCAGCTCTTGGGTCCGCTGCTTAAGGAGCGCTTCAATTTCATCATCCTTGTCGCGAAGAGTGGCGGCAAGGGCTCCTTCCCGTGCGGCAAGATCTTTTTCCTTGGCGTTGAGCCGCGTTTCGCGCTCCGTCAGCTTGCCGTCACGGGTCGCTGCTGTTTCGGCGGCAGCATTGAGGTTGCGGGCCTGTTGATTGTACCACGTGCGCAGCTCGTTCGCCTTCTCCCTCAGCTTCCGGTCGACCAAATCTGCAGCTTTGCGCTCCTCATGCACCTTGTCCCACCTCCGGCTGTACCGCTCCTGGACGCCCTTGAACCCGACAGCCATGATTTCCATGAAGGCAAGGTCTTTGGCGTTGTCGGCCGCGTCAGTGGACTCGTCATTTCTTTGGACTAAGGGAAGCGAGATCCGAGCTCTCTCTTCATCAAAACTTGGTCCCGCGGTGCGGGAAGGGCTAGGGGTGTTGGGGAACGTTGCATGGAAAACAAAAAATTTCTACGCACACGCAAGATCTATCCATGGAGATGCATAGCTATGAGAGGGGGAGTATGTCTACGTACCCTCGTAGACCATAAGCGGAAGCGTTAGAACAACGCGGTTGATGTCGTCGAACAACTTCACGATCCAACCGACCGAGCACCGAACGTACGGCACCTCCGCGTTCAGCACACGTTCAGCTCGGTGACGTCCTCGACTTCTTGATCCAGCAAGACGGCGAGGTAGTGGATGAGTTCCGGCAGCACGACGGCGTGGTGACGGTGATGGCGATGCTATCTCCGCAGGGCTTCGCCCTAGCACTGCGAAAATATGACCGAGGGACGGAACTGTGGAGGGGGGCGCCGCACACGGCTAAGACAATGTTGTGTCCTTTGGGGCGCCCCCACTCCTCTATTTATATATGTGTAGGGGCTTGGAGTAAAAGGAATAGTGCCATGTGAACAGTAACCGTGAATAGTACACACGTGGACTTGGACTCCAAAGTCCAATCCTATTCCGACTAGGACTCTCCCTTTTTTCCTTCCCTAGCTGCGTGGGCTTTTGAGGACTTGGTGCGCCTGGCCCAATAAGGCCAGGGCGCCTCCCCTTAGCCCATGCCAGCCCTTTGGGACGTGGTGGACCCACTTGTGGACTTCTGGACCCCTCCGGAATCCTCCGGAACCTTCTGGAAGCTTCCCGGTACAATACCGAAAAACCTGCACCTTTTTCCGGAACCCAAAATATGACTTCCCATATATAAATCTTTACCTCTCGACCATTCCGAGACTCCTCGTGACGTCCGGGATCTCATCCGGGACTCCGAACAAAATTCGGTTACCAATTCACATAACTCATATAACACTATATCGTCAACGAACGTTAAGCGTGCGGACCCTATGGGTTCGGGAATGATGTAGACATGACTGAGACACCTCTCCGGTCATTAACCAATAGCGGAACCTGGATGCTCATATTGGTTCCTAAATATTCCACGAAGATCTTATCGGTCGAACCGCAATGACAACATACGTAATTCCCTTTGTCCATCGGTATGTTACTTGCCCGAGATTCGATCGTCGGTATCTCCATACCTAGTTCAATCTCGTTACCGGCAAGTCTCTTTACTCGTTCCGTAATACATCATCCCGTAACTAACTCCTTAGTCACTTTGCTTGCAAGCTTCTTATGATGTGCATTACCGAGAGGGCCCAGAGATACCTCTCCGAAACAAGGAGTGACAAATCCCAGTCTCGATCCATGCCAACTCAACGGACACCTTCGGAGATACCTATAGAGCATCTTTATGATCACCCAGTTACGTTGTGACGTTTGATAGCACACAAGGTATTCCTCCGATATCCGGGAGTTGCATGATCTCATGGTCTGAGGAACATGTATTTGACATTCAAGAAAGCAGTAGCAATAAACAGAACGATCATATGCTAAGCTAACGGATGGGTCTTGTCTATCACATCATTCTCCTAATGATGTGATCCCGTTATCAAATGACAACTCATGTCTATGGTTAGGAAACCTTAACCATCTTTGATCAACGAGCTAGTCTAGTAGAGGCTCACTAGGGACACGGTATTTGTTTATGTATTCACACATGTATTTAAGTTTCCGGTCAATACAATTCTAGCATGAAGAATAAACCTTTATCATGAACAAGGAAATATAAAATAATAACAACTTTATTATTGCCTCTAGGGCATATTTCCATCAGTCTCCCACTTGCACTAGAGTCAATAATCTAGATTACATAGTAATGAATCTAACACCCATGGAGTCTTGGTGCTGATCATGTTTTGCTCGTGGAAGAGGCTTAGTCAACGGGTCTGCCACATTCAGATCCGTGTGTACTTTGCAAATTTCTATGTCTCCATCCTTGACATATTCACGAATGGAGTTGAAGCGTCTCTTGATGTGTTTGGTCTTCTTGTGAAACTTGGGCTCCTTGGCTATGGCAATTGCTCCAGTGTTGTCACAAAAGATTGTCATTGGACCCGATGCACTAGGTATTACACCTAGATTGGATATGAACTCCTTCATCCAGACTCCTTCATGTACTGCTTCCGAAGCAGCTATGTATTCCGCTTCACACGCAGATCCCGCCACGACGCTCTGCTTGGAACTGCACCAACTGACAGCTCCACCAGTTAATATAAATACGTATCCGGTTTGTGACTTAGAGTCATCCGGATCAGTGTCGAAGCTTGTATCGACGTAACCCTTTACGACAAGCTCTTCGTCACCTCCATAAATGAGAAACATGTCCTTGGTCCTTTTCAGGTACTTCAGGATATTCTTGACTGCTGTCCAGTGATCCACTCCTGGATTACTCTGGTACCTCCCTGCCAAACTTATGCCAAGGCACACATCAGGTCTGGTACACAGCATGGCATACATAATAGAACCTATGGCTAAGGCATAGGGAATGACTTTCATTTTCTCTATATCTTCTACCGTGGTCGGGCATTGAGTCTGGCTCAACTTCACACCTTGCAAGACAGGCAAGAACCCTTTCTTTGACTGATCCATTTTGAACTTCTTCAAAACTTTGTCAAGGTATGTGCTTTGTGAAAGTCCTATCAAGCGTCTTGATCTATCCCTATAGATCTTGATGCCCAATATATAAGCAGCTTCACCGAGGTCTTTCATTGAAAAATTCTTATTCAAGTATCCCTTTATGCCATGCATAAATTCTATATCATTTCCAATCAACAATATGTCATCCACATATAATATTAGAAATGCTACAGAGCAACCACTCACTTTCTTGTAAATACAGGCTTCACCGTAAGTCTGTACAAAACCATATGCTTTGATCACCTCATCAAAGCGTATATTCCAACTCCGAGATGCTTGCACCAGTCCATAGATGGATCGCTGGAGCTTGCACACTTTGTTAGCACCCTTAGGATCGACAAAACCTTCTGGTTGCATCATATACAACTCCTCTTTGAGAAAACCATTAAGGAATGTAGTTTTGACATCCATTTGCCAGATTTCATAATCATAAAATGCGGCAATTGCTAACATGATTCGGACAGACTTAAGCATCGCTACGGGTGAGAAAGTCTCATCGTAGTCAACCCCTTGAACTTGTCGAAAACCTTTCGCGACAAGTCGAGCTTTGTAGACAGTGATATTACCATCAGCATCTGTCTTCCTCTTAAAAATCCATTTATTCTCAATGGCTTGCCAATCATCGGGCAAGTCCACCAAAGTCCACACTTTGTTCTCATACATGGATCCTATCTCAGATTTCATGGCCTCAAGCCATTTGTCGGAATTCGAGCTTATCATAGCTTCTTCATAGTTCGTAGGTTCGCTGTTGTCTAACAACATAACTTCCAGAACAGGATTACCGTACTACTCTGGTGCGTAACGTACTCTGGTCGACCTACGAAGTTCAGTAGTAACTTGATCTGAAGTTTCATGATCTTTATCATTATCTTCCTCTCTTATTGGTGTAGGTATCACGGGAACGGTTTTCTCTGATGAGCTACTTTCCAATTCGAGAGAAGGTACAATTACCTCATCAAGTTCTACTTTCCTCCCACTCACTTCTTTCGAGAGAAACTCCTTCTCTAGAAAGGACCCATTCTTGGCAACAAAGACCTTGCCTTCGGATCTGTGGTAGAAGGTGTACCCAATTGTTTCTTTAGGGTATCCTATGAAGACGCACTTCTCCGCTTTGGGTTCGAGATTATCAGGTTGAAGCTTTTCACATAAGCATCGCATCCCCAAACTTTAAGAAACGACAGCTTAGGTTTCTTGCCAAACCATAGTTCATATGGTGTCGTCTCAACGGATTTAGACGGTGCCCTATTTAACGTGAATGCAGCTGTCTCTAATGCATAACCCGAAAACGATAGTGGCAAATCAGTAAGAGACATCATAGAACGCACCATATCCAATAAAGTACGGTTACGACGTTCGGACACACCATTACGCTGTGGTGTTCCGGGTGGCGTGAGTTGTGAAACAATTCCACATTTTCTTAAATGAAGGCCAAACTAGTAACTCAAATATTCGCCTCCGTGATCAGATCGTAGAAAGTTTATTTTCTTGTTACGATGATTCTCTACTTCACTCTGAAATTCTTTGAACTTTTCAAATGTTTCCGACTTGTGTTTCATCAAGTAGATATACCCATATCTACTCAAATCATCTGTGAAGGTTAGAAAATAACGATACCCGCCGCGTGCTTCAACATTCATCGGACCGCATACATCGGTATGTATTATGTCCAACAAATCAGTAGCTCGCTCCATTGTTCCGGAGAACGGAGTTTTAGTCATCTTGCCCATGAGGCATGGTTCGCAAGTATCAAATGATTCATAATCAAGAGATTCCAAAAGTCCATCCGCATGGAGTTTCTTCATGCGCTTTACACCAATATGACCTAAACGGCAGTGCCACAAGTATGTTGCACTATCATTATCAACTTTGCATCTTTTGGCATCAATATTATGAATATGTGTATCACTACGATCGAGATTCAACAAGAATAGACCATTCACAAAAGGTGCGTGACCATAAAAGATGTTACTCATATAAATAGAACAACCATTATTCTCTGACTTAAATGAATAACCGTCTCGCAATAAACAAGATCCAGATATAATGTTCATGCTCAACGCTGGCACCAAATAACAATTATTGAGGTCTAAAACTAATCCCGAAGGTAGGTGTAGAGGTAGCGTGCCGACGGCGATCACATCAACCTTGGAGCCATTCCCGACGCGCATCGTCACCTCGTCCTTAGCCAATCTTCGCTTATTCTGTAGCTCCTGTTTCGAGTTACAAATATGAGCAACCGAACCAGTATCAAATACCCAGGCGCTACTGCGAGCATTAGTGAGGAACACATCAATAACATGTATATCAAATATACCTTTGCTCACTTTGCCATCCTTCTTATCCGCCAAATACTTGGGGCAGTTCCGCTTCCAGTGACCAGTCCCTTTGCAGTAGAAGCAGTCTGTTTCAGGCCTGGGTCCATCTTTGGGTTTCTTCGTGGGAGTGGCAACTTGCTTGTCGTTCTTCTTGAAGTTCCCCTTCTTTCCCTTGCCCTTTTTCTTGAAACTAGTGGTTTTGTTAACCATCAACACTTGATGCTCCTTCTTGATTTCTACCTCCGCTGATTTCAGCATCGCGAAGAGCTCGGGAATTGTCTTCTCCATCCCTTGCATATTATAGTTCATCATGAAGCCTTTATAGCTTGGTGGCAGTGACTGAAGAACTCTGTCAATAACACTCTCAACCGGAAGATCAATTCCCAGCCGAGTCAAGTGGTTGTGGTACCCAGACATTCTGAGTATGTGTTCACTGACAGAACTGTTCTCCTCCACCTTACAGCTAAAGAACTTGTTGGAGACTTCATATCTCTCAACCCGGGCATTAGCTTGAAATATCTATTTCAGCTCTTGGAACATCTCATATGCTCCGTGGCGTTCAAAACGCTTTTGCAGTCCCGGTTCTAAGCCGTAGAGCATGGCACACTGAACTATTGAGTAGTCATCAGATCGAGCCTGACAGGCGTTCACAACGTCTGCAGCAGCTCCTGCAGCAGGTCCATCACCTAGAGGTGCATCAAGGACATATTCCTTCTGTGCAGCAATGAGGATAATCCTCAAGTTACGGACCCAGTCCGTGTAGTTGCTACCAACATCTTTCAACTTAGCTTTCTCTAGGAACGCATTAAAATTCAACGGAACAGTACGACGGGCCATTTATCTACAACATAGATATGCAAAGAAACTATCAAGACTAAGTTCATGATAAATTAAGTTCAATTAATCAAATTACTAATGAACTCCCACTTAAATTAACATCCCTTAAGTTAACTAAGTGATACATGATCCAAATCAACTAGCCCATGTCCGATCATCACGTGAGATGGGATAGTCATCAATGGTGAACATCTCCATGTTGATCATATCTACCATATGACTCATGTTCGACCGTTCGGTCTTCAGTGTTCCGAGACCATGTCTGTACATGCTAGGCTCATCAAGTTTAACCTAAGTATTCTACATGTGTTAAACTGGCTTACACCCGTTGTATGTGAACGTAGAATCTATCACACCCGATCATCACGAGATGCTTCGAAACGACGAACTTTAGCAACGGTGCATACTCGGGGAGAACACTTTTATCTTGAAATTTAGTGAAGGGTGATGGAAATATGCCCTAGAGGCAATAATAAAGTTGTTATTATTTTAGATTTCCTTGTTCATGATAAAGGTTTATTATTCATGCTAGAATTGTATTGACCGGAAACTTAAATACACGTGTGAATACATAAACAAATATTGTGTCCCTAGTGAGCCTCTACTAGACTAGCTCGTTGATCAAAGATGGTTAAGGTTTCCTAACCATAGACATGAGTTGTCATTTGATAACGGGATCACATCATTAGGATCCATGCCAACTCAACGGACACCTTCGGAGATACCTATAGAGCATCTTTATGATCACCCAGTTACGTTGTGACGTTTGATAGCACACAAGGTATTCCTACGATATCCGGGAGTTGCATGATCTCATGGTCTGAGGAACATGTATTTGACATTCAAGAAAGCAGTAGCAATAAACAGAACGATCGTATGCTAAGCTAACGGATGGGTCTTGTCCATCACATCATTCTCCTAATGATGTGATCCCGTTATCAAATGACAACTCATGTCTATGGTTAGGAAACCTTAACCATCTTTGATCAACGAGCTAGTCTAGTAGAGGCTCATTAGGGACACAGTATTTGTTTATGTATTCACACATGTATTTAAGTTTCCGGTCAATACAACTCTAGCATGAATAATAAACCTTTATCATGAACAAGGAAATATAAAATAGTAACAACTTTATTATTGCCTCTAGGGCATATTTCCATCAAGGGGCTCCAGACCCGTACTGGGGAGCGACCAGCGCCAAGTCGCTTGACAGGGCTTGTAGGGTCGACACCACCAATTGGCTGCCGGAGGACGGCACATCGGTATTGGCGGGCGCCTTCTTCGCGTCCAGCCTGACGGGGTCAGGCACGCTGCCAGTGGGTTTCTTGGACCCGTCGGGAAGCGTTCCAGCCTCCTCGGCGGCCCGCGCTGGGCCCTCTTCAGTGGCGACCTTGGCGGCCTCCTGAACAGCGTCCCTTGCAATGTTAGCCACCTCGACAAGGACTTCACCTTTGTCGGGAGAGGCTTGAGCTGTAGATTGAGGCGGAGGCAAGGGCAAGATAGGATTCAGAATCATGAGTCAAGTTCCAGAAAACAAAAAAAGAGAGAGAGAATAGATAAAGAAGAAATGTTCCGTGGAAAGTGCCCAAGGACAAGAGGATTACCCATTGGCGTCTGTTCAGGAGGGACGTCCCCTCCCCCGGCAGCTTGCGTCGCTGGCGTGCGGTCGTCTCCGGCCCCGCTTGTCGGGATGGTCTCCGCGCGGGTAGGCTCATCGGTGGAGGCCATTGTCGAAGAGGCACTCTCCGAAACGCTGGTTGACGGGGGGACCACAGCGGAGTCCACCCCCTGGCGATTTTCTTCTTGTCGGGGCTCCCCCGCTTCTTTGTCAAGCTCAAGGGGAGGAACTTCAGTACCGGCGCCGGTGGGCGGGATTTGCTCCACATCCTCACGCCGGGGGCTAGGATGGGGGCTGATGACGATGGTTTCGGCCGTCGCAACCCCCTGCTCAATGCTCGCCGCAGAGCCTTGTGTTGCTGCGGGCCTGGCCCGCTTCGACCGGTGCGCCAGCGGCTCTGGGTCCCTATCAAGACGGAAGAAATCGAGTTAGAATGACAACAGGATAGAATTGGAGCTTACCAGAGATGAGCTAAATCGCTTACTCCTCTTCCTCCTCGGACGCGCCGAAGATGTCGAAGTCATACATCACTGGCGGAGGCGACTCCCTTGCCCTCTTGAGCGCCGGGGGAGGAGAACCTCTCGGGTTGGCGGGCTCGAATTCCTCGACAACCTCTTGCCGGGAAGACAAGGGCTGAGTTCGGGGACGCCGGGACGATTGCCGCCGAACCTCTTCCTGGCGGCCGGTCTTGGTGGTCGTCTTCTTCATCGTAGGGCCGGCCACCGGCGAAGGAGGACGCACCAGCTCTTGGCTAACCGCTCTCCGAAGGCGGCGCCTCCTCTTCGGGGCTCGAGGGCCTTCCTCGTCTTCGGGCTCTTCGACGACCTCAGATCCGGCAACGTCGGTCCCGACAACCTCGGCCTCAGCGGCCTCGTCCTCGACGGGCTCCTCTTCTTGTCCCTCGGTGGCCTCTTCCTCGGAGTGCTCATCCTCCTCGTCCTCGGCTACCGCGGCTCCAGAACCACTCGCCGCGTTGATCCTCGCGATCTCCTCGGCCTTGCTGGTAATGTACGCCAGCTCCTCTGTTGTGGTAGCCCGGATGAGGTCCGTCTCCTTCTG
The DNA here is from genome assembly GCA_039707655.1 of Elymus sibiricus. Taxonomy (NCBI): domain Eukaryota; kingdom Viridiplantae; phylum Streptophyta; class Magnoliopsida; order Poales; family Poaceae; genus Elymus; species Elymus sibiricus. The sequence goes on from CM077666.1 coordinate 473,157,897, forward strand.
GGAAGCTACCTCCGTCAAGTTGGAGGCCCACTCCATTTCGAACTCCAAGGAGGGCAGAACCCAGTCTGCCTTTACTCCGTGAGTGTCGCAATCTGGCATCGCCGCCAAGATGGAGTCCTTGGCGGAATTGATATGCAGCGGGACGATTTTGTCCGGCAAGTGGAACGTGCCGGTTCTCCGGAACAACGCTTCACAGAGGCTGGCGTGCTCCATAACCGACAAGTTGTTGCCGCGACCGGGGTACAATCTCATGATGTCGGCGGCGTTCTGGTACTCCCAGGCGAACCTCCCCCTCTTCTGCAATGGCGCTATGCGTCGTCGGAGGAAATCGGCGCCAACCATCTCTATGGTCAACTTGGCGGCCCTGAGACGGGCGATCCTGTTCAGTGCCGGACGGAGCTTGGCGTCTGTGGCACCTATGCTGCTCCAGTTCTTGCCGCGCCCAACCTTCACGGTGCGCGGTATGCAGAATTGGGGAAAGTCCTTCTCCTGGATCCAGCACCACTCGGCCCTCCACTCTTCCCACTTGAGGTGAAGCTTCCCGGGAAGGTACTCGCCCTTCGTCTTCACCCTAGGAATCCTAGCAATGCTGCCGGAAAGAGATTTATCTTCGATCCGGGGAATGAAGAAATGCCGGAACAAATCTACATTGGGCGCCACTCCGACGAAATTCTCACACAGATGGGCGAAGGCCGCCATGCAGGTCATCGCATTCGGAGTGAAGTCCAGCAATCTGAACCCGTAACTGAACATCGTCGCACTGAAGAAATCTGAGTAGGGAGGGACCAAACCGCAATAGAAGTACGAGCAGAAAAATGGATAAGAATTTGCGGGGTCTTTGTCGCCTTCAGGGAGCACTACGGGCACCTTGCGATCCTTGGTGTCTCTCCCCCACATATATGCATACCTCCTGATCAGCTAGTTGGCATCCAAGGAGCACGGCGAGAAGATTGCATTTTCGCTCTGCCGCTTTTCCAACTCCTCCAGCGCTTTCTTCTTCTCCTCCGCCTTGGGATCGAGCGGCTTGGCGGGCTTCTTCTTCCACGCCGCGTTGGCTCTATTGGGCGCCATCAGGTGTCGAAGGGGAAGAAGGCGGTCGATTGGTTATGCGAAGCGGCGGCGGCGGCAGCGGAAGCAGTCCTAGCTTGAGGAGGAAGATGAAGCAGGGGAAAGCAGGGGCGAATGAGCCGCACCTCCTCGCGTTTGCCTTTTTTATAGGGAAGGTGCGGGGGGGGGAGGGCTGGCTCTCCACTGTTTTGCCCCAGCCACGTTCTTTCGCAGGCGCACTACCGCAAAATAACCGCAACAGTCCAAGTCCCCACGACCCGCATTAAATGCATGGATTGGACGTGCGTCAAGATAATCATCATGATCAAAATTGTAACAACAGTTTCCTGCGTGTCTGTGCATTACATAGGCCTAGCCCAACGACGCTTCGGACGCGCGTATGGCCCACGCCCGAGGGCTCCTATCGGTGTATAAAACAAGGGTATTTTATACACTGACTTATGCATAGACAGTAGCAGCCTCCTTGCCGGCCAAGGCCTTGCCGGGAAATGCCAAGGCCAAGACTCCAAGTCCAGCCGAAGGAGCTACCAGAGAGAAGCTCAAGGCTCAGCACTCGACCAGTACCGGCAAGATGAAGACCCGGCAAGCTCCATGCCGGCAAGCTTATGCCAGCCCTCCAGCACTCCACCTTGCCGCACAGGTGTCCGCTGATGCGTGAGGTGTCGACCGCGCAGGTTCGTTGGTGAGGCTTGTCGGGCACGTGTCAGCTCGCTGGGACAAGATTTGCCTCTAATGACACCCGTCCAGGAGGCGTGTCAAGATAATACAAGGTACCTGGGCAAGCGGTGCGAAAATCTTGCCGGGACTGCCTCTCCGCGCGACACCTAAGCGCTGCATTTAATGCCTTTGTCCTAAACTGGCAGAGTTAGGTATGATAGCACTGTTCACTATCTAGTCACGCTGTAATTACTGTTTTGCCACTGTGGTAACCCCTTGGACTATAAAAGGAGGGCCAAGGCAACAGTTTAGAGGATTCGGACCCCTTTTCAAACACAAGCACCTCTCGCGTAGCTGCTCTCTCCGCACCTTCCCGGGAGAAGCACTCCTTGTACTGTGCTTCCACACCACTAATACACCAAAAGCAGGAGTAGGGTTTTACGCTTCTCAGCGGCCCGAACATGGGTAAAATCCCTCGCGTTCCATTGTTCATGCTCTTTGTGCGCGCCGATCCTCCCCGCCGAACCACAAAGGGGCTGCATGGCCCCATAGATGGTTGTACCCTGACAACATGACACGTATGTATCATTGCTATTAAGGGTAAAAAGATGGGGTTTATTCATGCGTGAGTTTACTTTGTCTACATCATGTCATCTTGCTTAAGGCGTTACTCCGTTCTTTATGGACTTAATACACTAGATGCATGCTGGATAGCGGTCGATGTGTGGAGTAATAGTAGTAGATGCAGGCAGGAGTCGGTCTACTTGTCTCGGATGTGATGCCTATATACATGATCATTGCCCAACAATAATTTGTTTACCCACCGTATGCTATTTTCTTGAGAGAAGCCTCTAGTGAAAACTATGGCCCCGGGTCTATCCAAATCATTTACTAAAACTCTCAAAATACTTGCTGCAATTTTATCTTATTTATTTTATTTTGTATTTTTGTTTAATCTATCTATCTATCACATACAATTTAATCTTGCAATTTACAGCCGAGGGATTGACAACCCCTTGTTTGTGTTGGGTGCAAGGATTTGTTGTTTTGTGTGCAGGTGCTGTTCACGAGGTGTTGCGTGATTCTCCTACTGGATTGGTAACCTTGGTTTCATAACTGAGGGAAATACTTATCTCTACTGTACTGCATCTCCCTTCCTCTTCAGGGAATTACCAACGCAGCTCACAAGTACCAGGAAGAATTTCTGGCGTCGTTGTCGGGGAGACATCATCAACATCTGTCAAGTACCTATGCATAAAATTTACATCTCCTTGCATTTACTTTATTTACCTTTTATTTGCATTTGCCTGTCGTTGTCATCTCCCCCACTTATAAAAAAAAGTTTTTACAAAAAAATACAAAAATATTTTCCTTTTGGCTTTTTCTTGTTTGCTTGTTCGCTTGTTTGAAGATTGTTATCATGAGTAATTTTGGCATGGTGGAAACTGATGATGGTAAAACTCCTAAAATGGGAAGTTCTACCAATCTTGATGCTAAAACTTTTGTGTTGGGACATGGTAATGTTATAGGAAAAAGTGTCATCCAAGAATTCTTTGATTGCTTTGGGACCTTGGCTTTTGGTGGTGCTCCTATACTTAAAGAAACTAAGAATTGTGCCGATGCTATTTCCGCACTTATTCTTAAACTTGAAAGAAGATTTATTCACACCCATCCCACTTTGCAAAGATTGTTTTATGAGCTACTGGTTATAAAAGATCCTAGAGCCAAGAAAATAGCCACCCTTGTTCTCATGAATGAATTTGATCACATAGTGCGAGAAGCTAGGGTGATCTTTGATTTTTATGGTATGAACCATGAAAAGCCGATAATAGACGAGATCCTTTATAATAATGATTACTTGTTGAGATATTTGTTTCGCAATGACCACATTTTTTATGAGAATATTAAAAAATAAGTTCCTCCTTTGAATATAATCCAACAAGTTTTCAATAGTGTTAATAGACAATACTCTTGGATTGTAGCCGGTAATCAAGAAGGATTTACAGATGGACAACTTGCTAATGCTAAAATTTCTATGGATGATGTGTTTCATATTACCTTTGAAAACCCTTTGATGAAGGTACATATTTGGAAAAGAAGAAGAAAGATGACAATACTTGAAACTATGCATTATGCCTAGCTAGGGGCATAAAACAATAGCGCTTGTTGGGAGGCAACCCAATGAATAAAATATTTTTTTTCTTTTTGTTTCTCTTAATGTGTGTTTTCATGTTTATTCTACTGTTATGCTTGTGTTTTTGTGTTTTTAATTAGTGTTTGTGCCAAGTAAAGCCTTTGGGATGATTTGGAAGATAGTATAATTGATGCTGTTTGGAAAACAGAAAGTTTTGCGTCCAGTGCTGTAATTTTGTTTCTGTACTGGAGTGTCAGAAAAATCTGAAATTGATACATAGTATTGGTATATTTATTTCCCACGTTGTCCTCATTTTTCAGAATTTTTGGAGTTACAGAAGTATGGCTTTTAAATATATTTCTACAGACTGTTCTGTTTTTGACAGATTCTATTTTTGATGCACTACTTGCTTGTTTTGACGAAACTATGGATTGTATCGGGGGTTATAAGCCATGGAGAAGTTAGAATACAGTAGGTATAACGCAAAAATAAAATATGAATGGGTTTGCAACAGTACTTAAAGTAGTGATTTATTTTGTTATACTAACGGATCTCATGAAGGTTTTGTTGAGTTTTGTGTGATTGAAGTTTTCAAGTTTTGGGTGAGATCATGATGGATGAAGGAATAAGGAGTAGCAAGAGCCTAAGCTTGGGGATGACCGAGGCACCCCAAGGTAATATTCAAGGAAGACTCAAGCGTCTAAGCTTGGGGATGCCCCGGAAGGCATCCCCTCTTTCTTCTACCAACCATCGGTAATTTTACTTGGAGCTATATTTTTATTCGTCAGATGATATGTGTTTTGCTTGGAGCGTCGTGTATTATTGTGACGCCCCCGACTTAATCATGCACTAATCATTCATGCAAATGCACACGATCAAGCCTAGGGACTCACTTGAAGATATCACAACACAACTCTAGACACAAAGTAAAATAATACAAGCTTTATATTACAAGCCAGGGGCCTCGAGGGCTCGAATACATAAGCTCGAGTCATACAAGCATCAGCGGAAAACAAAGGTATCTGAGTACATACACAAAGTTAAGCAAGGGTGCCTTAAGAAGGCTAGCACAAATAGCGACACTGATCGAAAAGGCGAAGGCCTCCTGCCTAGGGCCTCCGAACTACTCCTGGTCGGCGGGGATCTCCACGTCGTAGTAGGTTCCTCCGGGGATCTCCTGCTCCAGGGCTCCATCGTCTGATCGCAGCAACCGGGTATGGGGAAAAAGATAGCAAAGCAACCGTGAGTACTCATCCAAAGTACTCGCAAGACTGAGATCAGAACTATGCTAAGTATGCATCGGTATCAAAGGAATGGGGCTATATCTTTGGGCTAAACTGCAGAAATGCCAGAACAGAGGGGGAGAGGCCTAGCCTATCGAAGACTAGCATCTGGAAGCAATCTTGCAGCATCAGAAGAGAGTAGAGTGTAGTAACATATAATAGCAATTATATTTTAGTAATGCCCTGAGATCCTTCCTCGACTATCCTGCGAGAAAGTGATCCCGAGAGCAGTAGTATCAGTTTATCATTATAACGGTATCCATTCATAGTTGTAGTAGATCAGGATACAACTCCGAGCGTCCTGTTACCATGGACACGGCTATTCGAATAGATAACTTCCTTGCAGGGGTGCACTACTGTTACCCAACACGCTCGATTAACTCTGGCCGGTCACACTTTCCTGGGTCATGCCCGACCTCGGCTGATCGACACACCGCAGCCCTACCTAGGCTCAACAGAGAGGTCCCCGCCGGTCTACATCCTAAGTGCTCAGGGGTCTTGGGCCATCGCCCTTAGCACTCCGGGTCATTGTGTGCAGGGTGGATCCAGGCACCACCTCTGTCCTGGATGGCGCCGGCCCGACCCGGCCACAATGCTGAACTGGACGTCTGACAAAGCTTTCGGCCGATACATACGGCGCCGAGGGTCCCATAACCATTATCCCACGTGGTGGTAGTGCGTATAGGGCCAACGACCTACTCAGATCAAATACCCAAATCCGTTAGGCGTATTTAGTAACTCGCAGAGACGAACAGGGTTCCTGTCGCTCCGACTTGGTAATACACAGCTCACGGGTGCTCTTGGAGCCAACCCCTCTTTAATATAATTCTCTCGCGGGCACTCTTGGAGCCGTCCCGTCTTTGACATTGAGAGCTGTCGGGACTCAGGTCCATCTCTGACTGGATGGTACCACCAGCCCTTCAGCCCCGTAACAGTAAATGACTGTAGTAATGTAAGCATTTCCATGATCCTCACCCAGAGTGATCACGGCCTGGTAACAAGCATGGCATACGGACAAGGGTGAAGGGCCACAGATGAATTAATAGCAAAGCTAACTAAGCAGTATGGGACAACAGGTAGGTATAACGGCAGGCGACAAAAGTAGGCTATGCATCAGAATAGGAGCTATCGGAATAACAACAAAAGCAATTCTAATGCAAGCATAAGGGAGAAGGAGTGGGCGATATCTGGATGATCAAGGGGGTTTGCTTGCCCGGAAGCTCTGCCGAGAAGGAAGGGTCGTCAACACCGTTGTCGTACTGGGTAGCAGCGGCGTCAGTCTCGGTGTCTATCGAGAGAGAAGGGGGGGAAGAAACAATAAATTCATGGCAAACAATGCAACACAAAGGCCTGACAAGGTAGTATGCTATGCTAGGCGTGACCTATCGCAGTGCTACACGTGGCAGACCAAACAGGAAATTAACTGGAACGTTTTGCCGGTTTCGGACATCTGTCAGACAGATGAACCGGAGGGGAAGGTTCCATGTTCAGTATGTTAGAGGGGTGTGGCAGGTATGTGGGTGGCATATTCGCATTCTTCACATTTTTCTGATCGTTTTCATATATAAATTATTTTCATCCAAGTTACGATTTATTTTATATGATTTTTCAAAGTTTTAATCATTTTCTGAATTTACTGGATTTATTTTAATTCGAAAATCACTTAATTGTAATTGCTATGGGTACACAGAAAGTGTACCCAGAGAGTTGCTTATGAGGTTGACGAGTGGGGCCCAGTTGACTGCCTAGTCAGCAGTCAACTACTGACTTTCACTGGTCAAGCTGACTGGTGGGTCCCAGCCGTCAGAGACACAGGGTATTAACAGATCTTAATTAGACTAATTAAGTTAATTAGGGGGGTGTGGGGCCGGCCTGTCAGTGAGACAGAGAGCAATTAGAACTAATCTAATGCTACAGTGAAGGGGCCCACTATCAGTGGCTATTTAGCCCCGGTTTAGTGCTAATTCTGTGACACGCGAGCCCCACCACCGTTTAAACGCCGACGCGCGCTGGTGGTCTCCGGCGACCACCCGACACGGCGGTGACCCGCCGGAATTCCGCTGTGGTTGACCAAACGGGGCGCGGCTAGTTCCATTTGAAAGAGCTCGACGAGCTGCGTCCGGTGGTGGCGACGGTTCATCCAGCGGTGGCCTGAGACGACGGCACCATCGACGTCCGATGGCGGCGGCAGCACGAGCTCGAAGGGATCGAGCAACTGGGATCGTATCCGTCGATCTGGTAGGGCGGGCAGCATCGGAGAGGGTTCCTGAGCATGGCGGCAGCATCGGTTTGACTCGAGGGGGTCGGCTGTGACGGCTACGAGCTCACGGCGGCGCCATGGATACGGCCAGCTTTCGGCTCCGGTTGCAGCTAGCTAGGCGGCGCGCGAGCGGCAGGAAATAGAGGGGATGAAGGGCGGCGCTCACAGAGGAGCTCGGAGAGGGCTCGGTGAGGCCGGGGACGGTCGGAGATGAGCGGATCGACTCCAATGGCGACGGCGGCCGTAGTTGATGAAGCCGGTCGATGGCGAGGCGTGACGGCTTCCCGGCTTGATATGAAGGCAGAGGAGGATGTAGCAGCCGACGGCGGCCCTCCCGGACAAGCTGCGACGGCTCGGGGAAACGTGTGGCCGCGAGTTCATCGGGTGGCGTCCATGGCGGCGTTCGGACGAGCTAACAGAGAGGGAGAGAAGCGGGGAGAGGAAAAATGCGAGCTAGGGTTGGGCGAGGGGGACGGCTGGCATTCTTATCGCCTCCCAGGAGCTCCTGTAGCGGCTGCGTGTCGGCATCTGCGCGGTTGTGCGCGCGTGCCCGCACTCTGGACGGCGATGGCAAGAGGTAGAAGGAGACGAGGCGGTGGGCTGGGCTGCGGGGACTGTTTAACTTAAGCCCGACTGTACAGTGCTACTACGCTATTTTCCTTTTTCCTTTTCTGTTTTGATTTTTCCTTTTCTGTTTGCATTTTCTTTCAACAGCAAATTAGTTTAGAAAAATGTGGAGTTTGCCAAAACAATTACCCTGCAATATTCTGCACTGCTATAAAATGGTTTGGAGTCCAGATGTTTTTATTTGAAATTTATCTAATGAAAATGGATTAAATACTTCTGTTTTGGTACTGTTTCATGAAGTTAGAGTCATTTAACTAATTCAATTAATGTTGGTTTTATTTTTATAATTGCCTTGGGAATATTTGCAATATTATGAACATTTTAGTTTTATTATTTGACAAAGTTTTATTTCTGCCACAATTTGAATTGGATTCAAATGGAATTTGAAATGAGTTTTGAATTGAAGTGATCATTAAGCCTTTCCAAAACATGGTGAACTGGCATTTTCATTGATGATCACTGTAGATAATACAGGGGATGTTACAATTCTACTCCTCTAAAAGAAATTCTCGTCCCGAGAATTAAGAGGTAGGCTGAAAGAGAGTGGGGTATTCTTCACGAAGACGATCTTCGCGTTCCCAAGTGGCTTCATCTTCAGAATGATTTGACCACTGAACTTTAAGGAACCTGATTGCCTTCTGACGGGTTCGACGTTCAGCTTGATCAAGAATGCGGATCGGTTGCTCCTTATAAGACAAGTCATCCTGCAATTCAAGCACTTCATGATCCACTGCTCGGATCGGATCTTTGAAGCAGCGGTGGAGTTGCGACACATGGAAAACATCGTGAACCTGAGAAAGGTTCGACGGTAGTTCCAACTGATATGCCACTTCTCCATGTCTGGCGAGAATACGGAATGGGCCAATGTAGCGAGGAGCTAACTTGCCCTTGATTCCGAAGCGGTGAGTGCCCTTCATCGGAGTGACATGAAGGTAAGCTTGTTCGCCAGGTTGATAGACCATTACCTGGTGTTTTCGGTCATAATTGCTCTTCTGACGAGACTGAGCAGTCTTTAGATGCTCACGAATGATACGGACTTGCTCTTCAGCGTGTTGGATAATGTCTGGACCAACGAGTGACCGTTCCCCAGTTTCTGACCAATTCAGAGGGGTTCGGCACTTACGTCCATAAAGAACTTCAAATGGTGCCATCTTCAGACTAGCTTGATAGCTATTGTTGTATGAGAATTCAGCATATGGGAGAGATTCCTCCCATTTCTTACCGAATGAGATCACACAAGCTCGAAGCATATCTTCAAGCACTTGATTGACTCGTTCAACTTGTCCCTGGGACTGGGGGTGAAAGGCTGTGCTGAAGGACAGATGAGTTCCCATAGCTTCTTGGAAAGTGTTCCAAACCTTGAGGTGAAGAGACTGCCACGATCTGAACTGATCTCCAGCGGAACACCATGGAGTGACACAATTCTGGAAACATACAAGTCTGCTAACTGGCTCGCAGTGATTGTCTCCTTGACTGGCAGAAAGTGAGCAACCTTTGAGAATCGGTCAATGACGACAAAGATAGCATCATGACCCTTCTGCGATCTGGGAAAACCAGTAATGAAATCCATTTCAACTTTGTCCCATTTCTATTCAGGAATAGTAACTGGTTGCAGAAGTCCAGCAGGCCTTTGATGTTCTGTCTTGATGCGACGGCAAACGTCACACTCAGCCACATAGCGAGAAATGTCATGCTTCATATCAGGCCACCAGTACCTCTGTCGAATGTGTTGGTACATCTTGGTGCTACCGGGATGAATTGACAAAGGGGTATCATGTGCTTCTTTCATAACATCCGAACGAGAGTCCAGATTATGCTTCCCGGGGACCACTAGGTGGCCTTTGAAGAACAAGGTACCATCATTATCAACATGGTAGAATGAAGAATTTCCCTTGGAGAGGAATTTCTTAATCTTCTCGACTTCAGAGTCATATTTCTGCCGTGTCTTGATGTTGTGCTCGAGATCCGGTTCAACAACCAGGGTATTGAGATAACCCTGAGGAACAATGTGAAGGTTCAACTTGCGAAGTTCTTCATAGAGAAGGGGTTGTGCTTGCTGAACCGTAAGGTTGTTGCAATAGGACTTGCGACTCAAGGCATCAGCCATTACATTAGCCTTTCCAGGGGTATATGAAATATCCATGTCATAGTCAGCTATTGTCTCAAGCCACCTTTGTTGACAGAGGTTCAAATCTGGTTGGGTATACAGATACTTCAGACTTTGGTGGTCCGTGTATATCTCGCAACGATTACCGAGAAGGTAATGTCACCACAGCTTCAAAGCATAGATAACTGCTGCTAACTCAAGATCATGTGTTGGATACTTATCTTCGTGAGGACGCAATTGACGAGAGCCATAAGCAATCACTTTATGCTCTTGCATTAGTACACAGTCTAATCCTTGACGGGATGCGTCGCAATATATCACAAAGTCCTTGCGGGAATTAGGGGGTGCTAGCACTGGGGCAGATGTCAACTTATCTTTAAGTGTCTGAAAACTTTCCTGGCATTTTTCTGTCCACTCAAACTTCTTGCCTTTGTGTAACAAATCAGTCAGTGGCTTTGCAATCTTGGAGAAGTTCTCGACGAAACGACGGCAATAGCTAGCAAGACCGAGAAAACTTCTGACTTGCTTACCAGTCTGCGGAGGAGTCCAGTCAAGAATAGCCTGAACTCGTTCTGGGTTAACAACAATGCCATCTTTGGAAATCACGTGGCTGAGATATGTCACTTCAGATAACCAGAACTCGCACTTAGAATACTTGGCATACAGTTGATGTTCACATAACTTCTCCAGTACAAGCCGAAGATGTTCGGCATGTTCTTCTTCATTCTTGGAAAATATAAGGACATCATCCAAATAAACCATGACGAATTTGTTGAGGTAATCCATGAAGATGTAGTTCATCAGTCGAGAGAAAGAGGCGGGAGCATTGGTTAAGCCAAAGGACATGACAGTGTACTCGTAAGAACCATAGCGAGTAACAAGGGCTATCTTCGGAATATCCTCTTTACGAACTCGGATCTGGTGGTATCCCAATCTCAAATCAAGTTTAGAGAATACTGAGGAACCAGCAAGTTGATCATACAGGTCGTCGTTGATTCTGGGAAGCGGATACTTGTTCTGAATTGTTGCTTGGTTGATAGGTAGGTAATCTTGGACCAACCGATTTGTTCCATCCTTCTTCTTAAAAAAGAGCGAAGGTGCTCCCCAAGCAGAAGAACTGGGGCGGATGAAACCCTTTTTAAGTGACTTATCGATTTCGTCCTTAAGTTCAAGGAGTTCATGCGGCGGCATCTTGTAGGGGCACTTGGCAATAGGAGTGGTGCCTGGTTTCAAGTCGATGACGAACTCGACAGCTCTAACAGGGGGTATCCCTGGAAGTTCTTCTGGAAAGACGTCCGGAAAATCATGAACGACTGGAACGTTCTCAATTCCCTCAAGAGGTGAGGCATTCAATGCATTCAGAGCATATATCTGGCTTTCGGCATTTTGAACTGTCCGAGCTGAGTAACTGGCTGTCTAGCCGGAAGGGTGAGTGAGGCGAACTGATTCAGCAGCACAGTCAATCAGGGCTTGATGAGGACCCAACCAATTCATGCCCAGAATGACATCTATGGTAGAAACCTTGAGGGCCATAAGTGAAGCAGTGAATACTAATCCTCCGATTTCAATGTGGTTGTTGTGAGCTATCATCGAGGTATCCCATCTGGATCCCGGTGAACTAACCACCAGTGGAGGGTACAAGTTTTCGAATGATAAGTCTTGCTTGAGTGCAAATGCTTCAGAAATGAAAGAATGCGATGCTCCAAAATCCAAAAGAACAATAGCTAGGAATGCATTCACTAGAAGGGTACCCATCACAATTTTGGGGTCCCGTCAAGCTTCTTCAACCTTTACATGATTAACATGACAACGACTAAGTGCAGGTGGCCTGGCATTACGGTTTCTGGACTGACAAGCTAGTGTAACTTGCTTCTGGGTCGGGCGGCAGCTGGCAGCACGGTGCCCTGGCTGACCACACTTGCGGCATAAACCATCATTATGGGGAGTAGCCATAGTATTGGGCTGTCCACCCTGAATCGCTAGCTATCTCGGCGGCAGCGACAGATGAGGTGCAACATAAGACGGCCTTGGTGTTGGAGCTGGTCGGTGATGTACATTGTGCGGAATCCAGACTTGACGTTTCTGAGCAGGCTGACCCGAAGATGAGCCAACGTCATGAGTGCGCTTGAGCGACTCCTGGTACTCAGTCAGGCTCGTTTCAGCCCGGAAAGCTTGACTGACAAGCGTTGCAAAGTCTGCAGCTTCATGAACAACAAGAGCGAGCTTCAGATCAGGGTGCAGTCCTTCACGGAATTTCTCCTACTTGCGTGTGTCGGTGCTGACGTCATCTTCAGCATAGCGGGATAATTCAAGGAATTTCCTTTGGTAAGCATCCATAGTCATTTTGCCCTGTGTGAGTTTGCGGAACTCTTGCTTCTTCTGGTCGATCAGACCTTGAGGACTGTGTCATGCACGGAAGGCTGACTGAAATTCCTGCCAAGTGGTTACAGTTCCAGTAGGCAGCATACGCCTGTGGCTTTCCCACCATTGAGCAGCTGGACCCTTCAGGTGAAATGCCGCAAAGGTGACGTAACTGTCAGGGGCAACCTTAGCTGACTCCATCTCAAATAGGATATCACGAAGCCAATCATCAGCATCCATAGGATTGGTGGAGTTGCGGTAAACAGACGGGTTGAGGCGCATGAATTCTTGCAGTGTTATTGGGGCAGGCTGTTGCTGAGCATTCTGAGTTGGAAATTGGGCCATTACCCCAGTCATAAACTGACGATTCAGCTCAAACTGTTGCATCATTGTGGCAATATAGGGTGGAGGTGGAGGATCGTCAGCCAAGCTGCCAAAACAACAGGGGCAGTTTAGCAAGAACAACTGCATGTACATGGGGTCATTCAAGATGTAACATGAGCAAGAACAAGAAGTGCATTAGATACATATTAGTAGTCATTAAAGACATACAAATCTATGCACAGAGTTGGATACAAACGGATCGCATGAGTTCAGAATCACACGCAGCTAGACAAACTAGGCGGCGCGCAGGCACGCGATGAGGAATACAATAACGGGACATAGCAAAGGCTACACCAACGTTGGAGAAAACTATTGGAGCAAGGAATCTGCAGGGGACGATGCAGGGTGCCCTCGATAAAAGGATCCCGCGGTCCGTGAACATTGTGCAGCAGAATCCTGGCCCTCATCTCGAAGAAAGGGGGAAAATTCAGAACTCCGAGTGGATGTGATCACGAGAACCTAATGCTGATGTTAGTAAAATCGTTAACCCGATTAGAATAGAGATCAGAGTCCCAGAGTAAGGAAGAGGAATAAAAGATCCTAAACCCATCCATTGGCGACGTGGGCCCGTAAGCCACACAGCCATGTTAGTAAAACAGTTTTTTTGAAAGACTAGACTCAACTTCGGCCAAGGAGTTGGAAAGGGGTACCTATAGGCAGTCGGCTCTGATACCAACTTGTGATGCCCCCGACTTAATCGTGCACTAATCATTCACGCAAATGCACACGATCAAGCCTAGGGACTCACTTGAAGATATCACAACACAACTCTAGACACAAAGTAAATAATACAAGCTTTATATTACAAGCCAGGTGCCTCGAGGGCTCGAATACATAAGCTCGAGTCATACAAGCATTAGCGGAAAACAAAGGTATCTGAGTACAGACACAAAGTTAAGAAAAGGGTGCCTTAAGAAGGCTAGCACAAACAGCGACACTGATCGAAAAGGCGAAGGCCTCCTGCCTAGGGCCTCCAAACTACTCCTGGTTGGCGGGGATCTCCACGTCGTAGTAGGTTCCTCCGGGGATCTCCTGCTCCAGGGCTCCATCGTCTGATCGCAGCAACCGGGTATGGGGAAAAAGATAGCAAAGCAACCGTGAGTACTCATCCAAATTACTCGCAAGACTGACATCAGAACTATGCTAAGTATGCATCGGTATCAAAGGAATGGGGCTATATCTTTGGGCTAAACTGCAGAAATGCTAGAACAAAGGGGGAGAGGCCTAGCCTATCGAAGACTAGCATCTTGAAGCAATCTTGCAGCATCAGAAGAGAGTAGAGTGTAGTAACATATAATAACAATTATATTTTAGTCATGCCCTAAGATCCTTCCTCGACTATCCTGCGAGAAAGTGATCCCGAGAGCAGTAGTATCAGTTTATCATTATAACGGTATCCATTCATAGTTGTAGTAGATCAGGATACAACTCCGAGCGTCCTGTTACCGTGGACACGGCTATTCGAATAGATAACTTCCCTGCAGGGGTGCACTACTGTTACCCAACACGCTCGATTAACTCTGGCCGGTCACACTTTCCTGGGTCATGCCCGGCCTCGGCTGATCGACACACCGCAGCCCTACCTAGGCTCAACAGAGAGGTCCCCGCCGGTCTACATCCTAAGTGCTTAGGGGTCTTGGGCCATCGCCCTTAGCACTCCGGGTCGTTGTGTGCAGGGTGGATCCAGGCACCACCTCTGTCCTGGATGGCGCCGGCCCGACCCGGCCACAATGTTGAACTAGACGTCTGACAAAGCTTTCGGCCGATACATACGGCGCCGAGGGTCCCATAACAATTATCCCACGTGGTGTTAGTGCGTATAGGGCCAACGACCCACTCAGATCAAATACCCAAATCCGTTAGGCGTATTTAGTAACTCACAAAGACGAACAAGGTTCCTATCGCTCCGACTTGGTAATACACGGCTCGCGGGTGCTCTTGGAGCCAACCCCTCTTTAATATAATTCTCTTGCGGGCACTCTTGGAGCCGGCCCGTCTTTGACATTCAGAGCTGTCGGGACTCAGGTCCATCTCTGACTGGATGGTACCACCAGCCCTTCAGCCCCGTAACAGTAAATGAATGTAGTAATGTAAGCATTTCCGCGATCCTCACCCAGAGTGATCACGGCCCGGTAACAAGCATGGCAGACGAACAAGGGTGAAGGGCCACAGATGACTTAATAGCAAAGCTAACTAAGTAGTATGGGACAACAGGTAGGTATAACGGCAGGCGACAAAAGTAGGCTATGCATCAGAATAGGAGCTATCGGAATAACAACAGAAGCAATTCTAATGCAAGCATAAGGGAGAAGGAGTGGGCGATATCTGGATGATCAAGGGGGTTTGCTTGCCTGGAAGCTCTGCCGAGAAGGAAGGGACGTCAACACCGTAATCGTACTGGGTAGCAGCGGCGTCAGTCTCGGTGTCTATCGGGAGAGAAGGGGGGGAAGAAACAATAAATTCATGGCAAACAATGCAACACAAAGGCCTAACAAGGTAGTATGCTATGCTAGGGGTGACCTATCGCAGTGCTACACGTGGCAGACGAAGCGGGAAATTAAGTGGAACGTTTTCCCGGTTTCGGACATCTGTCAGACAGATGAACCGGAGGGGAAGGTTCCATGTTCAGTATGTTAGAGGGGTGTGGCAGGTATGTGGGTGGCATATTCGCATTCTTCACATTTTTCTGATCGTTTTTCATATATAAATTATTTTCATCCGAGTTACGGTTTATTTTATATGATTTTTCAAAGTTTTAATCATTTTCTGAATTTACTGGATTTATTTTAATTCGAAAATCACTTAATTGTAATTGCTATGGGTACACAGAAAGTATACTCAGAGAGTTGCTTATGAGGCTGACGGGTGGGGCCCAGTTGACTGCCTAGTCAGCAGTCAACTGTTGACTTTCACTGGTCAAGCTGACTGGTGGGTCCCAGCCGTCAGTGACACAGGGTATTAACAGATCTTAATTAGACTAATTAAGTTAATTTGGGGGGTGTGGGGCCGGCCTGTCAGTGAGACAGAGGGCAATTAGAACTAATCTAATGCTACAGTGAAGGGGCCCACTTTCAGTGGCTATTTAGCCCCGGTTTAGTGCTAATTGTCTGACACGCGGGCCCCACCACCGTTTAAACGCCGGCGCGCGCTGGTGGTCTCCGGCGACCACCCGACACGGCAGCGACCCGCCGGAATTCCGCTGTGGTTGACCAAACGGGGCGCGGCTGGTTCCATTTGAACGAGCTCGTGGTGGCGACGGTTCGTCCAGCGGTGGCCTGAGACGACGGCACCATCGACGTCCGATGGCGGCAGCAGCACGAGCTCGAAGGGATCGAGCAACTGGGCTCGTATCCGTCGATCTGGTAGGGCGGGCAGCATCGGAGAGGGTTCCTGAGCACGGCGGCAGCATCGGTTTGACTCGAGGGGGTCGGCAGTGATGGCTAGGAGCTCACGGCAGCGCCATGGATACGGCCAGCTTTCGGCTCCAGTTGCAGCTAGCTAGGCGGCGCGCGAGCGACACGAAAGAGAGGGGATGAAGGGCGGCACTCACAGAGGAGCTCGGAGAGGGCTCGGTGAGGCCGGGGACGGTCGGAGACTTGCGGATCGACTCCAATGGCGCTGGCGGCCGTAGTTGATGAAGCCAGTCGATGGCGAGGTGTGACGGCTTCCCGGCTTGATATGAAGGCAGAGGAGGATGTAGCAGTCGACGGCGGCCCTCCCGGACAAGCAGCGACGGCTCGGGG
This sequence comes from Elymus sibiricus, assembly GCA_039707655.1. Classification (NCBI taxonomy): domain Eukaryota; kingdom Viridiplantae; phylum Streptophyta; class Magnoliopsida; order Poales; family Poaceae; genus Elymus; species Elymus sibiricus. Next base: position 473,174,521 of record CM077666.1, read on the forward strand.
AAACGTGTGGCCGCGAGTTCATCGGGTGGCATCCATGGCGGCGTTCGGACGAGCTAACAGAGAGGGAGAGAAGCGGGGAGAGGAAAAATGCGAGCTAGGGTTGGGCGAGGGGGACGGCTGGCATTCTTATCGCCTCCCAGGAGCTCCTGTAGCGGCTGCGTGTCGGCATCTGCGCGGCTGCGCGCGCGTGCCCGCGCTCTGGACGGCGATGGCAAGAGGTAGAAGGAGGCGAGGCGGTGGGCTGGGCCGCGGGGACTGTTTAACTTAAGCCCGACTGCACAGTGCTGCTGCGCTATTTTCCTTTTTCCTTTTCTGTTTTGATTTTTCCTTTTCTGTTTGCATTTTCTTTCAACAGCAAATTAGTTTAGAAAAATGTGGAGTTTGCCAAAACAATTACCATGCAATATTCTGCACTGCTATAAAATGGTTTGGAGTCCAGATGTTTTTATTTGAAATTTATCTAATGAAAATGGATTAAATACTTCTGTTTTGGTACTGTTTCATGAAGTTAGAGTCATTTAACTAATTCAATTAATGGTGGTTTTATTTTTATAATTGCCTTGGGAATATTTGCGATATTATGAACATTTTAGTTTTATTATTTGACAAAGTTTTATTTCTGCCACAATTTGAATTGGATTCAAATGGAATTTGAAATGAGTTTTGAATTGAAGTGATCATTAAGCCTTTCCAAAACATGGTGAACTGGCATTTTCTTTGATGATCACTGTAGATAATATAGGGGATGTTACAATTATATGAGTCTTTGCATTGTTTGGTTTTTAGTTTGTCACAATCATCTTTGCTGGACACACCAATTTGAGAGAGCCACACGTTCATCATAATTTGTTAGAATACTCTATGTGCTTCACTTAAATTTTTTGAGCTAGGAAAATGCTCTAGTGCTTCACTTAAATCTTTTTGAGCACGGCGGTGGCTAAATTTTGAAGAAATGACCTCTCATGCTTCACTTATATCTTTTTGAGAGTTGATAATTTTTTTGAAGAAATGAACTCTCATGCTTCACTTATATTATTTTGAGAGTTGAAAAAAATTTGAAGAAATATTTGCACTCTCATGCTTCACGTATATCTTTTTGATAGTTGATAAAAGTAACGGTAATTTGCACAAGATATGAATTTGGTCCCAAAGTGATGAATATTCAAGAGGGATATAATAAAAACTTTCATATAGATCATTGGATATGATAAGTGTGATTCCTTGCAATAGTTTTGCGATATGGAGATGGTAATATGTGAGTCATGTTGCTGAGTAAATGTGATTTAGTAAGAATATTAGTGTTAAGGTTTGTGATTCCCTATGCATGCACATTAAGTCAATAGTTATGTAACAAAATTATATCCTACTTATGGTGCATTATTCGGTGTTAGTTATGTTCAATGCATGTTTATGACCGTTTTTGTTTTTTGGTTGGTTGCTTCTCAATCTATTTGCTAGCCTTCATTTGTACTAAGCGGAAATACTGCTTGTGCATCCAAACTCCTTAAACCCAAGTTGTGCCAAATGAGTCCACCATATCTACCTATATGCGGTATTCCCATGCCGTTCCAAGTAAATTTGCCTGTGCCAACTCTAATTTTCAAAATAATTTTTCCGTTTTGTGTGCCTGTACCGCTCATGAAGCGGCAGAGGGTGGCCAATATTTTCCATGCTAGGTGTGTTATTCTCACGATGGGTGTTTATTCACTTGTCATTGCACGAGAGAGTGGCTAGTAATAGGGATGCCCAGTCCCACAATGAAAAATATAATTAATCACAACAAAATTCCTTGGAAAAGTGATGGTATGGAGGGCACCCGTGGATACGGCTAGCCATGGATTGTGAAAGAATGGTGGAAAGGAAATAAACTTTACTTTCTATTTGGGAACCGCCTATGACGTGTCTAGCATGGAAAATATTGGGAATTCTCGGTCGTTTTCGTTGACAGGAAAAGCATGCCTCTCAAAATAATTTTATCTCTCGAATTTAAGCTTTGAGCTCTGGCACAGTTGCAAATCTCTGCTTCCCTCTGTGAAGGGCCTATCTATTTACTTTTATGCAATTTTTATTTTATTTTGAGTCACCATCTTCTCTTATAAAGCACCAACTAGAGAGCACTATTGTCATACTTGTGCATTGTGTGTAGCTAATATGGTGTGTGTTTCATGAATGGATCAATGATTGAGCATAATGGGCTAGGAATAACTTTCTTTAGCGTTGATATTTTGAAAGACATGGTTGCTTGTTAGCATGCTTGAGTATTTATATCTTCATGTCAAATAATAGACTATTGCTTTGAATCATTCAAGTCCAAATGTCCATGCTATAAAAGAAAAGAATATATGATGAATATGATCGGTAGCATTCCACATCCAAAATTCTGTTTTTATCAGTTACCTACTCAAAGACGAGCAGGAATTAAGCTTGGGAATGCTGATACGTCTCCAACGTATCTATAATTTTTGATTGTTCCATGCTATTATATTATCAATCTTGGATATTTTTATATGCATTTACAGCAATTATATATCATTTTTTGGGACTAACCTATTAACTTAGTGCCCAGTGCCAGTTGTTGTTTTCTGCCTGTTTTTGGTTTTCCAGAATATCAGTACCAAAAGAAGTCCAAATGCCACGAAACTTTTTGGAGATTTTTTATTGGACCAGAGAAACACTAGAAGCTTCGGGAGAAGACCGAACGCCAGAGGAGGTGGCCACGAGCCACCAGGGCGCGCCTGGGGGGGCAGGCGCGCCCTGGTGCCACGTGGGCCCACCTCAGCTCCGTTTGACCTAATTTCACCACTATAAATTCTATTAAATTGGGAAACCAACAGAGGAGTCCACGGAATACTTTTTCTGCCGCCGCAAGTTTCTGTTCTCGAGAGATCCCATCAGGAGGCCTTCTCCGGTACTCCGCCGGAGGGGGAATCGATCACGGAGGGGCTCTACATCAACCTTGCTGCCCTTCCGATGATGCGTGAGTAGATTACCACAGACCTTCGGGTCCATAGTTAGTAGCTAGATGGCTTCTTCTCTCTTTTTGATCTTCAATACAATGTTCTCCTCGATGTTCTTGGAGTTCTATCCGATGTAATCACTTTTTGCGGTGTGTTTGTTGGGATCCGATGAATTGTGAGTTTATGATCAGATTATCCATGAATATTATTTGAGTCTTCTCTGATCTCTTTTATGCATGATTATTATAGCTTTGTATTTCTTCTCCGATCTATTGATTTGGTTTGGCCAACTAGATTGATTTATCTTGCCATGGGAAGAGGTGCTTTGTAATGGGTTTGATCTTCCGGTGCTCAATCCCAGTGACAGAAAGGGACATGACACATATGTATCATTGCTCTTAAGGGTAAAAAGATGGGGTTTATTCATGCGTGACTTTACTTTGTCTACATCATGTCATCTTGCTTAAGGCGTTACTCCGTTCTTTATGGACTTAATACACTAGATGCATGCTGGATAGCGGTCGATGTGTGGAGTAATAGTAGTAGATGCAGGCAGGAGTCGGTCTACTTGTCTCGGACGTGATGCCTATATACATGATCATTGCCTTGGATATCGTCATGATTATTTGCTTTTCTATCAATTGCCCAACAGTAATTTGTTTACCCACCGTATGCTATTTTCTTGAGAGAAGCCTCTAGTGAAAACTATGGCCCCCGGGTCTATCCAAATCATATACTAAAACCCTAAAAATACTTGCTGCAATTTTATCTTATTTATTTTATTTTGTATTTTTGTTTAATCTATCTATCTATCACATACAATTTAATCTTGCAATTTACCGCCGAGGGATTGACAACCCCTTGTTTGCGTTGGGTCCAAGGATTTGTTGTTTTGTGTGAAGGTGCTGTTCACGAGGTCTTGCGTGATTCTCCTACTGGATTGATAACCTTGGTTTCATAACTGAGGGAAATACTTATCTCTACTGTACTGCATCTCCCTTCCTCTTCAGGGAATTACCAACGCAGCTCACAAGTAGCAGTGCCAAATGAGTCCACCATACCTACCTATATGTGGTATTTCCATGCCGTTCCAAGTAAATTTGCAAGTGCCAACTCTAATTTTTCAAAATAATTTTCCGTTTTGTGTGCCCGTACCGCTCATGAAGCGGCAGGGGGTAGCCAATATTTTCCATGCTAGGTGTGTTATTCTCACGATGAGTGTTTATTCACTTGTCATTGCACGAGAGAGTGGCTGGTAATAGGGATGCCCAGTCCCATAATGAATCAAAAATAATAATAAGAAAATTCCTTGGAAAGTGTTGGTATGGAGGGCACCCGTGGATATGGCTAGCCATGGATTGTGAAAGAATGGTGGAAAGGAAATAAACTTTATTTTCTGTTTGGGAACCGCCTATGATGTGTCTAGCATGGAAAATATTGGGAATTCTCGGTCGTTTTCGTTGACAGGAAAAGCATGCCTCTCAAAAATACTTTTATCTCTCTAATTTAAGCTTTGAGCTCTGGCACATTTGCAAATCTCTGCTTCCCTCTGCGAAGGGCCTATCTATTTACTTTTATGCAATTTTTATTTTTATTTTGAGTCTCCATCTTCTCTTACAAAGCACCAACTAGAGAGCACTATTGTCATACTTGTGCGTTGTGTGTAGCTAATATTAAGTGTGTTTCATGAATGGATCAATGATTGAGCATAATGGGCTAGGGATAACTTTCTTTAGCGTTGATATTTTGAAAGACATGGTTGCTTGTTAGTATGCTTGAGTATTTATGTCTTCATGTCAAATTATAGACTATTGCTTTGAATCATTCAAGTCCAAGTGTCCATGCAACAAAAGAAAAGATTATATGATGATTATGATAGGTAGCATTCCACATCAAAATTTATGTTTTTAATTGCTACTTTATCATGATGACTTTTATGAGAAAAAGTTGCTGTTATGATGCTAGGAAAAGTGATTGAAATTAACATTAATCAAACTTATGCACTATGCTAGCATTCAAACTTCATAAATTATTTCTTTTATCATTTACCTACTCGAGGACGAGCAGGAATTAAGCTTGGGGATGTTGATACGTCTCCAACGTATCTATAATTTATGAAGTATTCATGCCATGTTTTTTATAGTTTTGTATGATTTTGGTGCACTATTATATGGCTTTTATATGATTTTTATGGACTAACATATTGACCTAGTGCCCAGTGCTAGTTGTTGTTTTCTACTTGTTTTTGGTTTTCAAGAAAATCCATATCAAATGAAGTCCAAATGCAGCGAAACTTTTTGACGATTTTTTCTGGAAGGAAACAGACCCAGGAAGCTTTGGGGGAGCACCAGAAGACCCACAGGGGCCCCACAAGCCACCAGGGCGCGCCACCCCCCAGGCGCGCCCTGGTGCCTCGTGGGCCCCATGTGGCACCTCTTTGCGTGATTCCAACGCTAAAAAATCATATATATTTAGAAACCCCCGAAAGTTAACCTAGATGAGTTTTTACGCCGCCGCAAGCCTTTGTACCTCCATGATCTCATCTACAGCCCTTTTCCGGCACCCTGCCGGAGGGGGGAATCATCACCGGAGGCCATCTTCATCATCCCGGCGGTCTCCATGACGAGGAGGGAGTAGTTCACCCTCGGGGCTGAGGGTATGTACTAGTAGCTATGTGTTTGATATCTCTCTCTCGTGTTCTTGATTTGGTACGATCTTGATGTACCGTGAGCTTTGTTAATATAGTTGGATCATATGGTGTTTCTCCCTCTCTATCTTGTTGTGATGAATTGAGTTTTTACCTTTGAGATTTCACTATTATCGGATCGAATACTTTTATGGATTTGAGAACGCTTGATGTATGTCTTGCATATGAATACCCGTGCTGACAATGGGGTATTATATTGATTCACTTGATGTATGTTTTGGCACTCAACTCGCGGATTCCCGAGGTGACATTGGGGTAATCTATGCATAGGGGTTGATGCACGTTTTCGTCCTACTTTCTCCGTTAGAAATCTCGGGGCACTCTTTGAAGTTCTTTGTGTGGATTGAATATTATGATTATGAAGTTGTTTGATGCATATCGAATAATCAAGTCACGGATACTTGTAGTGACATTGGAGTATCTAGGTGACATTAGAGTTGGTTGATGCGTATCATATGGTGTTATTTTAGTACGAACTCTAGAGCTATTTGTGACACTTATAGGAATGGCTCAATAGATCGATCGGAAAGGATAAATTTGAGGTGGTTTCGTACCCTACAAAAATTTCTATCTTATGTTCTCCGCTAATAGGAACTTTGGAGTGATTCTTTGTCGCACGTTGAGGGATTGTTATATGATTCAATTATGTTAGCACTGTTGAGATATTGCACTACTGAAAGTATGAACCCTAGGCCTTGTTTTCAAGCATTGCAATACCGTTTGTGCTCACTTTTGTTACTTGCTGCCTTGCTGTTTTTATATTTTCAGATTACAAAACCCTATATCTACTATCCATACTACACTTTTATCACCATCTCTTCACCGAACTAGTGCACCTATACAATTTACCATTGTATTGGGTGTGTTGGGGACACAAGAGATTTCTCGTATTTGGTTGCAGGGTTGTTTGAGCAATACCATCTTCAACCTACGCCTCCCACGGATTGATAAACCTTAGGTCATCCACTTGAGGGAAAATTGCTACTGTCCTACAAAACTATGCGCTTGGAGGCCCAACACGAGTCTACAAGAATAAGTTGTGTAGTAGACATCATAGCACTCTTGAGAGATTGCACTAGTGAAAGTATGAACCCTAGGCCTTGTTTCTAAGCAATGCAATACCATTTGTGCTCCGTTTTATCACTTGCTACCTTGGTGTTTTTTATTTTTAGATTACAAAAACCTATATCTACTATCCATACTACACTTGTATCACCATCTCTTCACCGAACTAGTGCACCTATACAATTTACCATTGTATTGGGTGTGTTGGGGACACAAGAGATTTCTTGTATTTGGTTGCAGGGTTGTTTGAGAGAGACCATCTTCATCCTACGCCTCCCACGGATTGATAAACCTTAGGTCATCCACTTGAGGGAAAATTGCTACTGTCCTACAAAGCTCTGCGCTTGGAGGCCCAACACGAGTCTACAAGAATAAGTTGTGTAGTAGACATCAATTTGCTACAGTAGAGAATGTTAAGGTTTTGAGTTGATTTATACTAACTTATCTCGCGAGTTCTTGTTGAGTTTTGTGTGGATGAAGTTTTTAAGATATAGGGAAACCGTGATATGAGAGGAATTAAGGAGACACAAGAGCTCAAGCTTGGGGTTGCCCAAGGCTCCCCAAGATAACATTCCAAGAAGTCTCAAGCAACTAAGCTTGGGGATGCCCCGGTAAGCATCCCACCTTTCTTCATCAACACCTATCGGTTAGCCTAAGTTTTTAGTTGTTCACATGATATGTGTTATTCTTGGAGTGTCCTTTTATTTTCATTTTGCTTGCTGTTTTAATAAAATACTTGGATCTGAAATCTTTATTTGGAGAGAGTCTTCACATAGCTACTTAATTGTTAGACTACTCATTGATCTTCACTTATATCTTTCGGAGTAGTTTTTCATTCACTCTTGTGCTTCACCTATATCCTAAGAGTAAATTGTTGAATGAATTGAATATCATAAATCTAAAATTATATATGCTTCATATGCTTGTATCATGGGGAGTAATGACTTCACATATAAGAAGTATAAGTGGTAAAATTTATTGAAAGTTAGCAAACATAGCATTGGCCACTTGAACAATTCATGAAAGAATATTGAAGGAAGAGAGATTTCTCATATAAATATACTATCTTGGACATCTTCTATGATTGTGAGCCCCCATTAATTATTTTCAACCTTGATCAAGTAGTTGATGTTGGACAAGGAAGACAACGTAATGGGTTATGTTTGTTTATATTCACATAGATGTTATATTGTCATGGATCGTCTAACATGTGGTGCTTACCCCCTATCTTTTGCTAGCCAAAATTTTGTACTAAGTAGAAATACTACTTGTGCATCCAAAAATCCTTGAGCCAAGTTTCTGCCATGAGAGTCCACTATATCTACCTATGGATTGAATAAGACCCTTCAAGTAAGTTGTCATCGGTGCAAAAGCAATAAAAATTGCTCCTAAATATGTATGATCTTTTATTCTAAGCAAAAGTAAGCTTTGTACGAACTTGTGATGGTGAAGAAATAAAAGCGACAGACTGCATAATAAAGGTTGCTATCACAAGGGGCAATATAAAGTGACATTCCTTTGCATTAAGAGCTTGCACATCCAGAAATAAAAAGCGCATGACAACCTCTGCTTCCTTCTACGAAGGGCCTATCTTTTACTTTATGTATTTACTTTTATGCAAGAGTCAATAGTGTTCTTCTCTATTCCGTTTTTATTTTCTCTCTTTGCAAGCATCATGTGGTGGGGAAAGATCTAGGAACATATATCCAGTTGAATATAGGTGATCATGAGTTATTATTGTTGACATTATCCCTGAGATAAATAAGTTGGGAGGCGAAACATTAAGCCCCTATCTTCCTATGTGTTTGACTGAAACAGTTTGCTCTAAAAATATGCTTTGAGTGTCAGCAATCATGGAAGACTAAATGATAGTTGAGCATGTGGAATTTGCTAAATCAAAGCTCTTACATAGACCCTTCCTAAAAATAAGATGAATTGCAATTGTTTGATGACTAAGAACATAGTTTGTTAGTTTTCAAGAAAGTTTATGATCTATACTTTAACATGTTAATAGCTTGCTACTTGATCATGAGAAGTTTTATGAGATGAGCTACTGTTTATGATATATAATGATGCTAGAAAAAGTTATTGAAATTATCATTGATCAAACTTATGCACTATGCTAGCATTCACACTTCATAAATTATTTCTTTTATCATTTACCTACTCGAGGACGAGCAGGAATTAAGCTTGGGGATGATGATACGTCTCCAACGTATCTATAATTTATGAAGTATTCATTCCATGTTTACAATAATTTTATATGGTTTTGGTATGATTTGAGTGGAACTAACCCGGACTGACATTGTTTTTAGTAGAACTACCGTGGTGTTGTTTTTTGTGCAGAAATAAAAGTTCTCGGAATGGCCTGAAAATTTACGGTGATTTTTTATGGACCAAAAGAGACCCCCGAAGCTTCGTGGAAGGACCAGAAGAGCCATGAGGATGTGACAAGCCTGGGGGGCGCGCCCTCCACCCCAGGGCACGCCGGGCAGGCTTGTCGCTCCCTCGTGGGGCCCCCCTGGCGTTAATCCAATGCTGAAAAATCCTATAAATATAGAAAACCCCAAAAAGAAACCTAGAACTTCCACGCCGCCGCCGCAAGCCTCTATACCGAAGCAATCTCATCCGGAGCCCTGTTCCGGCACTCTGCCGGAGGGTGAAATCATCACCGGAGGCCATCTTCATTATCCCGACGGTCTCCATGATGAGGAGGGAGTAGTTCACCCTCGGGGCTAAGGGTACGTACCAGTAGCTATGTGTTTGATCTCTCTCTCTCGTGTTCTTGATTTGGCATGATCTTGATGTACCGCGAGCTTTGTTAATATAGTTGTATCATATGGTGTTTCTTCCCTCTCTATCTTCTTGTGATGAATTGAGTCTTGCTCTTTGAGGTTTCGTTATGTCAGATTGAATATTGGATTTGAGATCACTTGATGTATGTCTGGCATGTGGATACCCGTGGTGACAATGGGGTATTCTATTGAGTTACTCGAGGTATGTTTTTGGTATTCACCTTGCGGATTCCCGTGGTGACATTGGGGTAATCTAGGCACATAGGTTGATACATGTTTTCGTCCTACGTTCTCCGATAGAAACTTTGGACTGATTATTTATCGCACGTCGAGGGATTGTTATATAATTCAATTATGTTAGCACTGTTGAGAGATTGCACTAGTGAAAGTATGAACCCTAGGCCTTGTTTCCAAGCATTTCAATACCGTTTGTGTTCCGTTTTATCACTTCCTACCGTGCTGTTTTTTTATTTTCAGATTACAAAAACCTATATCTACTATCCATACTACACTTGTATCACCATCTCTTCGCCGAACTAGTGCACCTATACAATTTACCATTGTATTGGGTGTGTTGGGGACACAAGAGATTTCTTGTATTTGATTGCAGGGTTGTTTGAGAGAGACCATCTTCATCCTACGCCTCCCACGGATTGATAAACCTTAGGTCATCCACTTGAGGGAAATTTGCTACTGTCCTACAAAACTCTGCACTTGGAGGCCCAACAACGTCTACAAGAATAAAAGTTGCATAGTAGACATCAGTACTCCCTTCGTAAAGAAATATAAGAGCATTTAGATCACTACAGTAATGATCTAAACGCTCTTATATTTCTTTACAGAGGGAGTACATCGCCATCAGTATGGGGTAAGAAAGAAAAACCAGGAACAATTACAATATGACTCATATGGATAAATGGGTATCTTAATCTACAAGAAACTGGAAAAACCTACAAAAATTAAGGTGCGGGTGTGGGGGAGGGGGGGGAGCTGGTCATTCCGACGGGTGGGTCTGGTATTTGGACACATTTATTTTTTGAGAAGAAGAATAACAATTTTTTGAGAGAAGAAAATAAGATGGTGAGAAACCATGTTGGATTAAAGTCCTTTCGTGGTTTTATGGTATTCTACCTTATCCAAAATGTTCATAATCGCCCTTCATGATGGATCAAACAAACCGGAACAATAGGAGTGCATTTTATGTTTCATCCATATTTATTCTAAAGGAAGGTATTCTAATGTTCATTTTTCAGCTTTTGTGGCACTCTCTTATCACGGAGAACGCCAGAAGGTTGATGCCGCTTCACCCATCCAGCATTGATTCAATGGCTCGCATTTTCAACGATGTCACCATCCTTTGCATCATTTCCCAGAATATCAGAAGGTGTCCTTCTGAGGTACATGCCGATCAAGGCTAACTTCCTGCTCCTCCTCGTACCTAGTAGTACTGCAACCGCATCTCATGTACTCAATTTTAGTTCTACTAAGTTTAAAACCTTTCGAGTCCAAAGTTTGTCTCCACAACTCTAACTTTTTGTTAACCCTTGTCCTACTATCGTCGACTAATACCATATCATCCACAAGGAGCAGGCGACATGGGATATCTCCATGTATATCCCTTGTGACCTCATCCATCACTAAACTAAAAAAGATAAGGGCTTAAAGTTGACCCTTGGTGCAGTCCTATTTTAACTAGAAAGTTATCAGTGTCATCATCGCTTGTTCAAACATTTGTCACAACACGGTGTACATGTCCTTGAGGAGGGTAATGTACTTTGTTGGGACTTTGTGTTTCTCCAAGGTCCGCCACCAAACATTTTCGCGATAACTTATCGTAGGCCTTCTCCAAGTCAATGAACATCATATGCAAGTCATTCTTTTGCTTCTTATATCTCTCCATAAGGTGTTGTACCAAGAAAATAGCTTTCATGGTCGACCTACCAGACATGAAACCAAACAGATTTTTGGTCATGCTTGTTATTCTTCTTAAGCGATGCTCAATGACTCTCTTTCATAACTTCATTGCATAGCTCACCAACTTAATACCACAGGAATTAGTACAACTTTGAACCGAGACACAATTGATGCAAGCCACAAAATATGTATGCCCCCGTTGCAACGCACAAACATAGCTAGTAGTGATAAAACTGAAATAGGAGAAAAGGATGTGTTTATCTATGGGTCTCGTTGATTCAAAGAATTTATAGAACACGGGAATAGGGAAACTAGAAGATCGGTGTAATATGCCCTCTTGAATCTCTATGTCTACTTTTATACTACTTAAAAAGAATCTAAAGTTTCATCTTTCACTTAGTTTTCACCCCATCACCTTTTCGTCCAACCTTCCACCCTCCACCATTTTTTCCAGCCTTTCACCCCCTTCTAGTTTTCATCAAACCAATCTTTGATAACACAATAAACCAGGTCAATCTATGGTATCTATACTATTAAAGGGGAGTTGGTAGTCCATTATCCACGGTTTATTTTCGCCTCCACCACCTCTCCACGCTGATTTTTTATCCCTTGCATGTTTCCACCAATTTTTTCCCAACTGAACACCACCTTCCCAGTTTTTCATACCGATTTTTTGACCTTCCCTCTTAAGAAAATAAATTGTAAAAATATGAACGAATCATAACTTTCCTTAACTTGATAGATGGATTTCGTTGATTGCCTTGTCTTTCCATGCGGGCGTATGCGATCCCCTTTATGTATCAAATAACTTTATGAACTTTCCTTAGCAAATGGATTTCTTTGATCACATTGCCTTTCCATGCGGGCCTACACATAATCTCCTTCATATAGCAATTTGGCCCTCTGTTTTCTTGCTTGTCGTGTCTGTCTTGCTTGTCGCCCCACCACCGACTCTCGTCCATCTTGCAGCTCAGGCACCAGCGCCAAGCTTGGCCATCTCTTTGGCCTGATCGGCTACCCTTACCCAGGGAAACACAGGGCCGGGCCGTCCAAGGCACCAACGGTGTCGACGCTGGGTCACTCCGGTGACACAGCGAACATGGTGCAGCTATGACGCAAGGAGGGCGCGGGGAGGCAAGACAGGAGCGGCTGGACGCGGTGAGCACGTAGCTAGGTACGTGCATAGATGCCACCATCGTCAAAGTCTCATCATCATTTGTGACTCATCGCTCCCGCTTTGCCTTCCCCATAGCTAATGGATGTCAATACCTATTGTCCTTACTATTGTTTTCTACTCTAATTTCGCAGCGATTCAAAATCGGCGATCTCGGTGCAATTGAAACATTGCCAAAGAATGCCCCATCACCCTGTAGATGGGCACACAATTTTGTATCATTTGTTGATTTCTTGATTCGGATGTATGTGAGTTCTGATGCTCTACCACTGATCGATTTTCAGAAGATCTAGTTTTAACATTTGTTAGTACTACTTGTAATGAGTCGACATCATTTGCTGATTTTCTAAATTTGATGGATTTTTTTTCTGAGTAATGTCTAAGAGGATGATGAATTAGTTTGTGTAGATTTCTCATTGATTAGTCCATGGCTATGCCGTGCTGGAAGTCTGAGCGCCCATGCAGCGCCGCCCCGAAGTTCCCGTGACGAAGTGGTCATGTACAACTGTGTCACCACCATCAGGGCAATGTGTTAACCGTGACTCGCCGCTCCCGTCGGCAATGGTGGCCTCTTCTTCTTGCTGCCAGGATACTAGATCCAGTCAATAAGGGTTTTGTGAAGCGCATTAGAAAAGTACAACACAAAAACATGATGTACATGGCCGCTTCTCCCTTCATCATATTAGTTCTTACTATGATCTTGCACACATGATGGCTGTACGTGTGCTATTATAATCTAAACCAAATCGATACTTTCTCAAAACCACGTCTCACACATCAAATCAAATCAATTTTATTAAAGTGTCAACTAAATCAAAACTTTCCTTGTTTTCACCTACCCATACTCAAATCAAATTTAATGTTAACAAAATCTAGAATATGATGGATGTAAGGTATATGTTGGACAATATTGGTGTTGATATACTAAATGTGTATGCCCACATGCTAAAACCTGATACTTGTCAGACATTTCTGATAATAACCCAATAAATAGCAATAAATTCACGGCTCAAAAAGAAATAAATAATAATCAATCTCTTATTGTAACCCAATAAATCAGATTAATCATGGGCACTTACATATTTTATCAGTTTAAGAAATAGTGGAAAAAGCAATACTTATAAGAGAATGACATTTTGGAGCTCGGCATCCATGGAGGTCGAATTTTTTGAAAAATTCAAAATTCATATTTTTTGTTTTAAAAAAATCTGAAAAAAATTGTACAGGTACATAAGGATGTGATGTGTATCTGTATAAAATTTCAGAATGAAATACCTTGAGACGCGATCTGTGCAAAAAGAAGAAATTCATGTACTTTTGGGATGAATAGTATCATGTGTTGAAAAGCCACAAAATTATCTTTTTTGCACAGCCCTCATTTCAATGTATTTCGTCCTGAAAATTTACATATATGTGTGTTATGCCTCCATGTATATCTGTATTTTTTCAGAATTTTTTGAAATGTAAAAATATGAATTTTGTTGATTTTTGAATTTTTCAAAAACTGACCTCCATGGTGGCCGAGCTCCAAAAGCAATTTTCGTACTTATAACTTATAAGAAAACACTAGATCATTGATGGCACGCATTTCCACGCCGGTCCATTTTGATTGTTGTTTGATAGTGTTAGAAATTTGTGTAAAACACGAAGCTCCTGTTTATTTTGAAATGAGCCTTATTTGAAATCAAACATGTAGCTCCTGTTTGTGTAAAATATGTAATTTTGCATGCAAATAAAACTAATGAATCAAATATATATAGTTAGAGTTTTGTCTAAGTGAGAATATAAGCATCACTCCAAATTATTTTTCCTCCAAAAGCACCTAATTTTGCTGTACAATGATATTGTACAGAGTAATTACAGTGCATTGCTGCGCCCGTCCATCTTAAAGATATCTTAACGAAAGAATGATAGAAATATTGAGAACATTTTGTACTATTTGTAACCTTCACATTTTTTTTCTTTCTATCTTGAACATAATATTTATATCTTCACAAAATGGACCGCTCACTGATAACCCACAAGTATAGGGGATCGCAATAGTTTTCGAGGGTAGTATTTCACCCAAATTTATTGATTCGACACAAGGGGAGCCAAAGAATATTTGCGAGTATTAGCAGTTGAGTTGTCAATTCAACCACACCTGGAGAACTAAATATCTGCAGCAAAGTGTTTAGTAGCACAGTAGTATGATAGTTTCAATAGCAATAGTAACAGTGGCAACAGTAATAGTAACAGTAGCAGTAGCAGTTTTGTAGTGATTGTAACAGCAGCAACAACGAAAGTAACTTAGCAAAAATCAATATGCGAAAAGCGTAGGCATTGGATCAGTGATGGATAATTATGTTGGATGACATTCATCATGTAACAGTCACAACCTAGGGCGATACACAATAGCTCCAATTCATCAATGTAATGTAGGCATGTATTCCGTATATAGTCATACGTGCTTATAGTAAGAACTCGCATGACATCTTTTGTCCTACCCTCCCGTGGCAGCGGGGTCCATAAGGAAATCTAAGGGATATTAAGGCCTACTTTTAATAGAGAATCGGAACAAAGCATTAACACATAGTGAATACGTGAACTCCTCAAACTACGGTAATCACCGGAAAGAATCCCAATTATTGTCACCTTGGGTTATGCGGATCATAACACGTAATAGGTGCATATAACTTGCAAGATAAGATCAAGAACTCAAATATATTCATGAAAACATAAAGGGTTCAGATCTGAAATCATGGCACTCGGGCCCTAGTGACAAGCATTAAGCATAGCAAAGTCAGAGCAACATCAATCTCAGAACATAGTGGATACTAGGTGTCGGTGTCAAAACCGGCAGATCTCGGGGTAGGGGGTCCCGAGCTATGGATCTCGGATCGGTGGTAACAGGAACAAAGGAGATGGTGTTTACCCAGGTTCGGGCCCTCTTAATGGAGGTAAAACCCTACGTCCTGCTCTTGTTTATATTGATGATGGATGTATCAAGGTACATAGTTGATCTACCTGAGATCGTAAGTTGTGGTCTAAACCCTAGGGTTGATGATATTGCGTTGATCTCCTCCCTACGGGCTAAACCCTATGGCTTATATACACGCCAGGGAGGGGATCTAGGTTTACAAAGTCGGTATCTAGGAGCAAGGCGGTAGGAGAGATCTTGGAGTATATGTCAAGTCTTCGGTGGAGACAATCTTGATCACGCCTCCACTATGCGGCCTACGGAGTCCACCTTGATCACGCACGAGGGCCCATCGGCCCAACCGAAGAGACGGGCGGGCTAGGTTAGTACCCCCTAATCCAGGACACCGTCAGTAGCCCCCGAACCGGTCTTCTACGCCGAGGACGATTTTCTTAACAGACGTCACCTCGGATCCAGAGTCCTTGGCTTGACAGACGAGTTCCCCTTTATGATTTACTCCTTTTAGTGGAGCGACGTCATCCGAGGCCCAACCGAGCTTGTACCCCATCCGAAGAGGATAGATGTCTTAGCCTCGAAGGCCCGCTGTCCAGGTATGAACGGTCCAATCCGGTCTGACAACTTTATTGAAGAGGCTCGCCCCACGACAGGCCGGGCAGTTACTGCCTCCCTTAAATCATGGTTTGAGGCAGCCTTTTTACTAGCACGTCCCTTCGAGGCAGAGATCGTGCCCGTTTTCTCAGGAATATCATCAAGATTTTGTTTCCCCCCATATGCTTAACGGCATCTTTGATGGGAGTGGCGAGTTTATCGGCGCAGCGAGGGGGACTCTTAGCCTTTCACAGGATTATAAGAGAGAAGGGGAGGAAAGCGCAATTGACCCCGCTCCCATTCTCCCCTGCTACTGCTTCGTCTAGCTCCAGTGACCAGATCCCATCCTACTTCATTTTCCTTCCGCGAGTCCAACCTCCACCACCAGCCATGGCCGACACCCTCAAAGGGCACTGGGGTGGTTCCATCATGACGGATGGCACCCTCCTAGAGCTGCGCAGCGCGGGGTATCTGACCCCCGCCATCGCCGCCCGTGCTCTAGCTGCTGGCCAGCAGGTGCCCGCTCCCAACGCCGGGGAGCGAGTAGTCTTTGTCCCCCACCTCGTCCAAGGCCTAGGGTTCCCGCTGCACCCCTTCGTGCGCGGGGTGATCTGCTACTACGGGCTCGATTTCCACCATATGGCCCCAAACTCCATTCTTCACCTTGCTTCCTTCATCACGGTCTGCGAGGCCTTCCTCCGCTGCGAGCTGCACTTCGGCCTATGGCTGAAGCTCTTCGGGATCAAGCCGAAGTCCAGTGGCTCCGACCTCGCGGAGTGCTGAGGGGCCTTGATCAGCAAGAACCAGGGGGCCACATGGTTCAAGGGCACCTTCATCGAAACGGTGAAGGAGTGGCAGCGGGAGTGGTTTTATATCACCAAACCGCTTGCCCCTGGTCAAGCCGAGGTCCCAGCTTTCTCGGCCAGGCCTCCCAAGAAGCTCAAGTCTTGGAGGGAGAAGGGCATCGCCTAGGGGAACCCAAAAGAGGTGGAGGTCCTGATCGAGAGGATCAAATGGTGGTCCACCACGGGGAAGGTCGAGCTTGCCGACGTCATCAACGTCATGCTCAACCGCCGCATACTCCCTCTCCAGCTTCGGGCTACCCCGATGTGGGCACAAAAGCCCGAGGACATGGACTCCATCACTGCCTTCTTCCGCTCCACCTTGGCCGCCACGTGGACGAAGCTCATGAAGCTGGCCAAGGACAAGATCCCCAAGGAAGGGGAGGACCGCGGCCTCGAGGACGGCTATCAAGCCCCCCCCCCCCCCCCAGTAAGTGATCCTGCCCACCAACTTTCATTTTTATCCCCCGTTCCGAGGAGTGGGGTCCTGATGAATCATTATGGTTGACGTTTTGCAGAAGTAGCTGGCCTGGGTGCAAGGAGTGCAATGCCCGGCCCCACTGCCAGAGGAGCCCCTGACTCCCCTGCTCTCGGCGCTCCTGACCGAGGAGCCTCACGTGGTGGCCCCAAAAGGGATGAGGTCCCAGAGGGGTAGGTCAAGTGCTCGGACTTGGGAGACCTTGGTCACCCGGTCCAAAGAGACCCACACCTCCGCTGCCCATGACGGCGATGCGGAGGAGGGTGAGGTCGAGGAGATCCCTCTCCCGAAAGGGAAGAGGTCGGCGTCAGAGGACGCCGAGGCTGGTATGCCGCCAAGGACCCGAAGAGGCCGAGGAGGACCTCGTCCGGGGACGCCAGCAAGTTGTCGGAGAGAGCCGAGCTCTCCGGCGACTCAGAAGAAGACCTCCTCGCGATGGGAAGGAAGAAACTGGCGCCTCGAGGGTAAGCCATCGTCTTCATATCCTGTTTTTCAATTTGACAAATTCTTTTTAGCAAGGGAAAACTTATAGAGCGCCTCTTTTCACGTAGTCCACCGAGGGTAATCCCCAGCGGTTCCTCGAGCGGGTTGCCATCTCCCAGCGGGACCCCAGAACCCGTTATTCCTCCCCTAGCGCATGACGAGCTAGGGGAGGTGACATCCACCCTAGCCCCCGACATCGACATGACGAGGGTCAGGGAGGTGGCCGTCACGGACAAGGTTGACACCTCGGCCCAACAAGACCTGGGGGAGAAACACCCCGAGGTCATCGGAAAGGAGCTGGGCCAGTCGTCGGTCCAGCCGATATCTGCTTCGGCTCCGCCACCATAGGCGGAGGCTGCCCGGATCAATACATCCGAGGCCATCCCTCCACCCCCGCCAACTGCCCAAGGACGGGCTGGCGCGGGGTGGACCGAGGAGATGGAGGACACCCTGAAGGGCTCCTCCATCAAGGAAGAGCACCGTGCCTTGATAGGCGCGGCACTACAGGGTTTCCGGTCCACAGGGGCCGGCCTGCATGAGGTTTTTAAGAGCCTCATAGTGAGTTTCGAGGTATGCATCTATCCACGCACCAAGTTTTAGCTTGTTCATTTGAGCTTATTGATTTATGTATTTGTCTGAGGACATAGTATCACAGCCTGCTAAACGGCTTAGTGAGTGAGTAACCCCCGAGCCCGAAGTCGGTTTTGAGAAACCAGCATTGGGGTCATTTAATTGAGTAGGAGCCTGTTGAGTAGCCCCCAGGGCGCTGCCCAAGGCAGCCGTCCTGGAAATCTAGCAGTTGCCTTTGTAATAAGTATTTTTGCTGCCAGGTTTCGACTTCGGTTCCGGACTCCGTCTCCGAGGAGATTGCGGAGATAAACCGGAAGCTTGAGAGGTCCCAGGGGGAACTTACCCTGGTAAACCAGAAATTTGAGTAGTCTCAAGATAAGCAAGTGAAACTTGTATTATACTATGTGCGAAAAAGTTATGATGTGTTTTGCTAAATAAAAAACTAAGGCCGAATTGTTTCAATGACAATAGCGTTAGCGGAGCTTGAGATGCTCAAGGGCGAGCTCGAAAAGGCTCAGAAGGAGATGGAGCAGCATAAGGCTGCGGCTGCAGAGGCAGAGAAGGCCCGAGCCACTGAGAAGGTGGCCAGGGACAAGCACCGGGCGCGGGTTCTTAAGGTCGAAGAAACCCTGAAGGGCGTGTTTGAAGCACGCGACAAGCTACAGGTGGAGGGGTAGCGAACAAAGGAGGAGCTCGAGAAGCTTCAACTTGCCCACTCCGAGCTCAAGACCACGGCCCGGGCTGACCACGAGGTGCTCCAGCAAGTGGAGCAAATCGCCTCGGGTAATCTATTTCTGCTGCAGTGTACGTTTGGCAGCAAAGGGTGTATCGAGCTCACCCAATTATGGCATTCCGCAGAGGTCTTCGCGGATGTTCCGCAGAGCGCGGCGGATGCGGTGGCGTACTTTGGCCAACTGGCGGGCCACGAGGCGGAGAAGGCCTTTTGGGGCAGTTCCCGGGGTCGCCGTCAGCACGGCTGCTCAATCATCGCATGAAGCAGCTGGTGGAGTTGTTTCGCATGACAAGACCGGCGCTCCAGGACCTCTGCGTCACGCTGTGGCCTGCCGAAGCCATGCCCAAAAGCCTCTTTGGCCTAACGGCCCGTCTCCAAGATGTCGTGCCTTGCGTGAACCGCTGGAGGAGGTCCGCCTGTTTTGAAGGAGCGCGGAGGGCATACGCCTGCGTGAAGAAGCACTTCCGAAAGGTTGATGCGAAGACATGTGCCACGGGCCCTCCTGCCGACAAGCCGCGCACCGCCGAACAGTTCTTCGCCGAGGTGGAGGAGGGAGCCCGTATCACCGAAGACATGTGTCCAAAGGACACTATGTATTTTTAAATAGTACTTCGGAATGCCGAAGTGTGTGGTGTACAAAACTTTATCTTTTGCTTGAATGAATATGGCTTTAAATTCCATGAGTGTTTTTTAATTAGTTTTACCTCCTAGATGACTGTTTTAAACTAAAAATGGCTAGTCATCGGCTTCAGCCCCAGTGTAGATCATACAAAGGGTGTTCCTTAAGGCATTCTTGACCCTTAGTCGACGTCTCGATGCCCGGAGGTGGTCGATGCCTATAGAACTAGGCAATCAGACTATAGTGGCTTTATGATTTTCAGTTAGTCATAGGAGTTTGACTGTGGGGCCTGGTGGCGTGCCCCCGGTGTGGGAGGTGGTCGGCTTGGTCAGTCGAGGTCCAGGCCATAACACACCTCGGCTAGAAATTGAAGCCCTTCGTTTAACACGGGTGATCTCTATCGTCACATCGCTTAACGCAGTCTGCGGATGGCGGACTAGTTTACGCCTACCTAGATAGTCAGTTTTTGGCTTTCTCCACTGAGGCGCCATGCCAATTGACCTGGCGGCGCAATCTCAGTGGTTCTCCTGTTACACCCTTAGCCGAATTCATCGGGAAGTAAGGGGTACACATAGGAGCCGGGCAACCCAACTATTGACCAAAATCTAGGTTCGAAACTGATGTGTATAAAGCCAAAATCCGAGATGCCGAATACTTCGGACTTGCTATACAATCGTATCTTGTTTAGAAAACTTCGTCGTAGTGCAGGGGCAATGCTCATAAAGAAATATGATAAGGACCTTTAAGGGGCACGGTTTCTTTATTTCATCATTTCAAGCGTTTACATGCCCAGCTGCTACAAGAGGAATTGAAAGAATACAACGTAAAAAATAAAAAGGGAGGAAGAAACAGGGCGGATATTTGTTATCGGATTTTTAAGAATCCGGGCCGCTACCTGCCGCACGTCTGCGCTTCCGAGCTGTTGACCAGATGTTTCACCATTAAAGGCGGGGACTCGCGGAGGCTGATGCCTTCCCGGCCCTTTATACGCTCCAAGAGTTGATTGACCGAGCTCCTGGAGGAGGTGTTGCCAAAGTCCGTTCTGTGGTTGAAACCACATTGATGTAGTCATGGTTAGCTGTTTCTTTGACAGAGACTTGCCTGTGCGAGGGCTCAAAGCCACGTCGTTGCTTGGTTGAACCGTGCTGACGTTTGAGCAAATTTTTGGCTCCTCGATGACCCAGGGAATCTTGAGTGCGAAATTATGTACCCTGGGGACGTAGTGCCCACTCTAGAGAGGGCACACGAGGATCCCGTATCCCTATTTTGGATGCGGGAGTACATAGCCGAGGTCGATTTGTGTGGGAGGTGGTCGGCTTGGTCGGTCTTCGAAGAGCGAGCAGCGCGTTTATCGCTGCGGGCTGCCTCCTCGGATGCCTGTACCTCGGCTGCGAAAGCTGCGGTCTGTTCCTCCGTCTAGAGTGAGCGTTCGGTGTTACCATTAACTGTGCTAACGCTGTTGGGTCCCGGCATTTTGAGCTTGAGGTAAGCATAATGCGGAACTGCATTGAAGCGTGCGAAGGCTGTGCGCCCTAAGAGCGCGTGGTATCCACTTCGGAAGGGTACGATATCGAAGATTAACTCCTCGCTTCTGAAGTTCTCGGGCGAGCGGAAGACTACCTCCAGGATGACCGTTCCGGTACAACGGGCTTCGACGCCCGGGATGACACCTTTAAAGGTGGTGGTGCTTGGCTTGATCCGAGATGAGTCAATGCCCATCTTTCGAACCGTGTCCTCGTAAATGAGGTTGAGGCTGCTTCCTCCATCCATCAGGACACGTGTTAGATGATAGCCATCAACAATAGGGTCCAGGACGAGAGCCGCCGATCCACCATGCCTGATACTGGTCGGATGATCATGCTTGTCAAATGTGATCGGGTAAGCCGACCATGGGTTGTACTTTGGGGCGACTGGCTCTAGCACGTATACGTCCCGAAGCACACACTTTCTCTCCCGTTTGGGGATGTGGGTGACATAGATCATATTGACCTCTGTGACCTCGTCAGGAAACTTCTTTTGGCCTCCATTATTGGGCCACCGAGGTTTGTCTTCATCTTTGCTACGATTTTGGGTTTTATTTTGACCTTCTGTCGATATCTTGCCGGCTTGTTTAAAGACCCAGCAATTCCTGTTAGTGTGGGTTGCTGGTTTGTCTTGACTGCCGTGGATTCCGCATGGGCGGTCTAGGAGTCTATCAAGCTGGCTAGGTCCATCCTTGTTCCCTTTAAAGGGTTTTCATTTCTGTCCGGATCTCGGTCGGGTCAACCCCGTGTGACCGCAGCGTCTTCTGTATCGCTTCCGCCATTCTTATACCTACGCTTATTTTTGTTGTGCTTGGGTTTTCCATTGGCGTCGCGTGTTTCCGAGGTGCCTGCCTCACCGTTGTGAGTACTACGGGCGAGCCAATTGCCCTCCCCCCTGCAAAAGTGAGTCATCAATGAGGTGAGGGCCGCCATAGTCCTTGGCTTATCCTGGCCGAGTTGACGGGCCAACCATTCATCTCCGATATTGTTCTTGAATGCGGCGATGGCCTCGGCTTTGAAGTAGTCTATGATCTGGTTTTTCTTGGTAAGGAACCTATTCCAGAATTTCTGGGCTGATTCACCTAGCTGCCGGGTGACACGGCTGAGGTCGTCAGCGTCCGGAGGTCGAACGTACGTGCCCTGGAAGTTTGCTCGAAAAGCGTCCTCTAGGGCCTCCCAGCTGCCAATAGAGTGAGGAGGGAGGCTGTTAAGCCAATGCCTCGCCGGCCCCTTTAGCTTGAGCGGCAGGTATTTGATGGCATGGAGATCATCTCCGTTGGCCATGTGTATGTGGAGAAGGAATTCCTCGATCCATACTGCTGGGTCGGTGGTGCCATCGTATGATACTATATTGATGGGCTTAAATCCTTCCGGGAATTGATGTTCCATCACCCTGTCCGTAAAGCAGATCAGGTGAGCTGGACCTCGGAACCGAGGAGCATCTCGTCGGAGATCGGGTGAGAGTCGTGAGTAGGCCTGATCTCGGGTACGGCCGTTACTGTCCATCCAGGCATCGTAGCCGTCAGGCCCGGCGGGCGCGCGTCCTCTTGATCCGTAGATGGACCGAGGAGGTGCCTTGTTTTCCTCCATGCAACGTCTAGCATCGTGAGGATCTAGGTAATCCACGGGGTCTTTGCCGTACTGCTACTTGTAGCTTGTGTTGGTATTTCCCCGAAGAGGAAGGGATGATGCAACACAGTAGAGATAACTATTTCCCTTAGTTATGAAACCAAGGTTATCGAACCAGTAGGAGAATCACACAACACCTCGTTAGCAGTACCTGCACACAAACAACAAACCCTTGCACCCAACGCAAACGAGGGGTTGTCAATCCCTCGGCGGTAAATTGCAAGATTAAATTGTATGTGATAGATTGATAGATTGAAACAAAAATACAAAATAAAATAAATAAAGAAAGATGGCAGCAATATTTTTAGGGTTTTAGTAATATGATTTAGATAGACCCGGGGGGCATAGTTTTCACTAGAGGCTTCTCTCGAGAAAATAGCATACGGTGGGTAGACAAATTACTGTTGGGCAATTGATAGAAAAGCAAATAATCATGACGATATCCAAGGCAATGATCATGTATATAGGAATCACGTCCCAGATTAGTAGACCGACTCCTGCCTGCATCTACTAATATTACTCCACACATCGACCGCTTTCCAGCATGCATCTAGTGTATTAAGTCCAATAAAGAACGGAGTAATGCCTTAAGAATGATGACATGATGTAGACAAGATAAACTCACGTATGAATAAACCCCATCTTTTTACCCTTAGTAGCAATGATACATACGTGTCATGTCCCTTTCTGTCACTGGGATTGAGCACCACAAGATCGAACCCACTACAAAGCACCTCTTCCCATGGCAAGATAAATCAACTTAGTTGGCCAAACCAAATCAATAGATCGGACATAAAAGAGTGCAGCAAAGAAAATAATTTCATAAATAATCTGATCATAAACTCACAATTCATCAGATCCTAACAAACACACCGCAAAAAGAGATTACATCGGATAGATCTCCAAGAACATCAAGGAGAACATTGTATTGAAGATAAAAAAGAGAGAAGAAGCCATCTAGCTACTAACTATGGACCCCAAACCAAATCAATAGATCGGAGAAGAAATACGAGGCTATAATAATCATGCATAAAAGAGTGCAGCAAAGACTCAAATAATTTCATGGATAATCTGATCATAAACTCACAATTCTTCAGATCCTAACAAACACACCGCAAAAAGAGATTACATCGGATAGATCTCCAAGAACATCAAGGAGAACATTGTATTGAAGATAAAAAAGAGAGAAGAAGCCATCTAGCTACAAACTAAGGACCCAAAGGTCTGTGGTAAACTACTCACGCATCATCGGAGAGGCAGCAAGGTTGATGTAGAGCCCCTCCGTGATCGATTCCCCCTCCGGCAGATTACCGGAGAAGGACCCCAGATGGGATCTCTCTGGAACAGAAACTTGCGGCGGCGGAAAAAGTATTTCGTGGACTCCCCTGAGGGTTTCTGATTTTTCTGGAATTTATAGTGCTGGAATTAGATCAAACAGAGCTCTGTGGGCCCCACGAGGCACCAGGGCGCACCTCCCCCCCCCAGGCGCGCCCTGGTGGCTCGGGGGCCCCACAGGGGTCTTCTGGACTCCTCCCAAAGCTTCTAGTGTTTATCTTGGCCAATAAAAAATCTCCAAAAATTTCGTGCCATTTGGACTTCGTTTGGTATTGATTTTCTGTAAAACAAATATAGGGCAGAAAACAGCAAATGGCTCTAGGCACTAAGTTAATAGTTTAGTCTCCAAAAATGTTATATAATTGCTGTAAATGATCGTAAAAACATCCAAGATTGATATTATAACAGCATGGAACAATCAAAAATTATAGATACATTGGAGACGTATCAGCATCCCCAAGCTTAATTCCTGCTCGTCCTCGAGTAGGTAAATGATAAAAATAGAATTTTTGATGTGGAATACTACCTAACATATTCATCACATATTCTTTTCTTTTGTAGCATGGACATTGGACTTGTATGATTCAAAGCAATAGTCTATAGTTTGACATGAAAACATAGATACTCAAGCATACTAACAAGCAACCATGTCTTTCAAAATATCAACGCTAAAGAAAGTTATCCCTAGCCCATTATGCTCAATCATTGATCCATTCATGAAACACACTCAAATATTAGCTACATCCAATGCACAAGTATGACAATAGTGCTCTCTAGTTGGTGCTTTTGTAAGAGAAGATCGAGACTCAAATAAAAATAAAAATTGCATAAAAGTAAATAGATAGGCCCTTCGCAGAGGGAAGCAGAGAATTGTCAAATGTGCCAGAGCGCAAAGCTGAAATTAAAGAGATAAAAATATTTTGAGAGGCATGCTTTTCCTGTCAAAGAAAACGACCGAGAATTCCCAATATTTTCCATGCTAGATACATCATAGGTGGTTCCCAAACAGAAAGTAAAGTTTATTTCCTTTCCACCATTTCTTTCACAATCCATGGCTAGCCGTATCCACGGGTGCCCTCCATACCATCACTTTCCAAGGAATTTTGTTGTTATTAATTTCATTTCATGCGGGACTGGGCATCCCTATTACCAACCATACTCTCGTGCAATGACAAGTGAATAAACACTCATCGTGAGAATAACAAACCTAGCATGGAAAATATTAACCACCCCTTGCCGCTTCATGAGCGGTACGGGCACACAAAACAGAAAATCTATTTTGAAAATTAGAGTTGGCACATGCAAATTTACTTGGAACGGCATTGAAATACCGCATATAGGTAGATATAGTGGACTCATATGGCAAAACTGGGTTTAAAGATTTTGGATGCACAAGCAGTATTTCCACTTAGTACAAATGAAGGCTAGCAAAAGATTGAGGAGCAACCAACCAAAAAACGAAAACGGTCATAAACATGCATTGAACACAACTAACACCGAATAATGCACCATAAGTTGGATATAATTTCATTGCATAACTATTGACTTAACGTGCATGCATAGGGAATCACAAACCTTAACACTAATATTTTTACTAAATAACAATTACTCACTAACATGACTCACATATCATCATCTCCATATCGCAAAACTATTGCAAGGTATCACATTTATCATATCCAATGATCTATATGAAAGTTTTTATCTATATCCCTCTTGAATATTCATCACTTTGGGACCAAATTCATATCTTGTGCAAATTACCGTGACTATTGATCAACTCTCAAAAAGATTTAAGTGAAGCATGAGAGTGCAAATATTTCTTCAAAAGTTCAATCTTATCAATTCTCAAAATAATATAAGTGAAGCATGAGAATTCATTTCTTCAAAATTTCAATCTTGTCAATTCTCAAAATAATATAAATGGAGCATGAGAATTCATTTCTTCAAAATTTTAATCAACTCTAAAAATAATATAAGTGAAGCATGGGAGTTTATTTCTTCAAAATATAGCCACCACCGTGCTCAAAAATATTTAAGTGAAGCACTAGAGCAACTGCCTAGCTCAAAAAATTTAAGTGAAGCACATAGAGTATTCTAACAAATCATGATGATAAACGTGTGGCTCTCTCAAGATAGGTGTGTTCAGCAAAGATGATTGTGACAAACTAAAAAGCAAACAAAGAAAAGACTCATATAATACAAGACGCTCCAAGCAAAACACATATCATGTGACGAATAAAAATATAGCTCCAAGTAAAATTACCGATGGTTGGTAGAAGAAAGAGGGGATGCCTTCCGGGGCATCCCCAAGCTTAGACGCTTGAGTCTTCCTTCAATATTACCTTGGGGTGCCTCGGGCATCCCCAAGCTTAGGATTTTGCTGCTCCTTATTCCTTCATCCATCGTGATCTCACCCAAAACTTGAAAACTTCAATCACACAAAACTCAACAAAACCTTCCTGAGATCCGTTAGTATAACAAAACAAATCACTACTATAAGTACTGTTGCAAACCCATTCATATTTTATTTTTTCATTATACCTACTTTACTCTAACTTCACCATGGCTTATACCCCCCCATACAATCCATAGATTCATCAAAACAAGCAAGTAGTGCATCAAAAACAGAATCTGTCAAAAACAGAACAGTTTGTAGAGATCTGAATTATGGTCATACTTCTGTAACTCCCAAAATTCTGACAAATTAGGGCGATGTGGAAAATTCATATATCAATACTGTGTAAAAAATTCAGAAGGTTCTGACGTTCCAGAGGAAAACCAAAATTCCAGCACTGGACGCAAAACTTTCTGTTTTCAAACAGCATCAATTATACTATCTTCCAAATCATCCTAAAGGCTTTACTTGGCACAAACACTAATTAAAAACACAAAAACACCATCATACCAGTAGCATTACAGTGAAAACACACCATAACAGAAGTATTCCTAGGGATTCCATAAGTTCAAGGCATAATGCATAATTTCAAGTGTTGTCATCTTTCAAGTTGATTCCATAAGTGGCCCTCATAATGGATTCATATGGTGCTTTAATTTTCTTCCTAGGGAAATGCTCCATACCCTTCTTTAATGGAAATTGAAATTTTATATTCCCTTCTTTCATATCAATAACGGCACCTATAGTTCGTAATAGCGGTCTACCAAGTATTATTGGGTAAGAAGAATTGCATTCAATATCAAGAACAATAAAATCAACGGGCACATAATTCCTATTTACAAGAATAAGAACATCATTAATTCTTCCCAAAGGCTTTTTAATAGTAGAAGCCACAAGATGCAAATTAAGAGAGCACTCATCTATATTGGTAAAACCTAGCACATCACATAGAGATTTTGGAATTGTGGAAACGCTGGCACCCAAATCACATAAAGCATTGCACTCATAATTTTTAATTTTAACTTTAATGGTGGGTTCCTATTCATCATATAATTTTCTAGGAATTGAAATTTCTAGTTCAAGCTTTTCTTCTAACGCTTTCATCATGGCTTCTACGATGTGTTTAGTAAAAGCCTTGTTTTGCTCATAAGCGTTGGGTGAATTTAACATGGATTGTAACAAAGAAATGCACTCAATCAAAGAACAATTATCATAATTAAAATCTTTGTAATCCAAGAGAGTGGGCACATCGCTATTTAAAGTTTTTACCTCTCCAAACCCACTTTTAGCAATTTTCGTATCAAGATTTTCACCCTCCAAATTATGGGAACGCCTACTAGCTAAAGTTGACTCGTCTTCAGTTCCCTTTTCATCAATTTTTATATTGCTAAACAAAGAATCAATAGATGAAACACCAATCATTTTAATATCCTCATCATTACTATGATAAAAATCAGGAGGAATCGCCTTTTCTAAAAATTCTCGTTTAGCTCTTAGCATGGCAATTCTTTTCTTACTCTCATCCATGGAGACATATAAAGCTTTGATTGATTCACTAATGTCAATTTTAGGTGGCAAAATTTTAGTCTTAAGATTTTCCAGATCATGAATAATTCTATTAATGCTCCTAGACATATCATCAATTTTACTCAATTTTTCTTCTATCGTAGTGTTGAAAACTTTTTGAGCATTAATAAATTCTTTAATATTACTTTCAAGATCAGAAGGCATCCTATTATTATTATTATAGGAATTACCATAAGGCTTGCCATAATTATTAGAGGAATTTCCAGGAAACGAACTAGTATTGAAATTACCTTTATAAGCATTATTATTAAAATTGTTTCGCGAGACAAAATTCACATCTACGGGATCATTATTTTGCTCAATCAAAGTGGACAACGGCACATCATTAGGATCAATAGGAGCATTTTTTCTAGCAACCAATTTCATAAGCGCATCAACTTTATCACTCAAAGTATTAATCTCTTCAACAGAATTCACTTTTTTACTAGTAGGAGTTCTTTCAGTATGCCATTGTGAATAATTTGCCATAATATTATCAAGCAATTTAGTAGCTTCACCCAAAGTAATTTCCATAAAAGTACCACTCGTGGCGGAATCTAAAAGATTTCTAGAAACAAAATTCAATCCCGCATAAATTTTTTGTATGATCATCCATAAATTTAAACCATGAGTAGGGCAATTTCTTATCATTAATTTCATCCTTTCCCAAGATTGGGCAACATGTTCATGATCAAGTTTCTTAAAATTCATAATTTGATTTCTAAGGGAAATAATTTTCGCGGGAGGAAAATACTTAGTAATAAAATCATCTTTACACCTATCCCAAGAATCGATACTATTTCGCGGTAAAGATGAAAACCAAATTTTTGCACGATCCCGCAATGAAAATGGGAATAATTTTAATTTCACAATATCATTATCCACATCTTTTTTCTTTTGCATATCACACAATTCTACGAAATGTTAAGATGGGATGCGGCATCCTCATTAGGACTACCGGAAAATTGATCTTTCATGACAAGATTTAGCAAAGCGGCATTAATATCACAAGTCTCCTCACTAGTGGCGGGAGGAGCAATTGGAGTACTAATAAAATCATTATTATTAGTATTGGAAAAATCACACAATTTTGTATTTTCTTGAGACATCGTGACTACGCAAACAAGATAGCAAACAAGCAAACAAGCAAACGAGAAAAAGGCAAACGGAAAATATTTTTCTATTTTTGTAAAAATGTTTTAGAAGAGGGGGAGATGAAAATGAGAGGAAAATGGAAAATAAAGTAAATGCAAGGAGATGAGAGTTTGTGCAAAGGTACTTGATAGATGTTGATGATGTCTCCCCGGCAACGGCGCCAGAAATTCTTCCTGCTACTTGTAGCTTGCGTTGGTATTTCCCCGAAGAGGAAGGGATGATGCGGCACAGTAGAGATAAGTATTTCCCTCAGTTATGAAACCAAGGTTATCGAACCAGTAGGAGAATCACACAACACCTCATTAGCAGTACCTGCACACAAACAACAAACCCTTGCACCCAACGCAAACGAGGGGTTGTCAATCCCTCGGCGGTAAATTGCAAGATTAAATTGTATGTGATAGATTGATAGATTGAAACAAAAATACAAAATAAAACAAATAAAGAAAGATGGCAGCAATATTTTTAGGGTTTTAGTAATATGATTTAGATAGACCCGGGGGCCATAGTTTTCATTAGAGGCTTCTCTCGAGAAAATAGCATACGGTGGGTAGACAAATTACTGTTGGGCAATTGATAGAAAAGCAAATAATCATGACGATATCCAAGGCAATGATCATGTATATAGGCATCACGTCCCAGAATAGTAGACCGACTCCTGCCTGCATCTACTACTATTACTCCACACATCGACCGCTATCCAGCATGCATCTAGTGTATTAAGTCCGATAAAGAACGGAGTAATGCCTTAAGAACGATGACATGATGTGTACGTGTCATGTCCCTTTCTGTCACTGGGATTGAGCACCGCAAGATCAAACCCACTACAAAACACCTCTTCCCATGGCAAGGTAAATCAACTCAGTTGGCCAAACCAAATCAATAGACCGGAGAAGAAATATGAGGCTATAATAATCATGCATAAAAGAGTGCAGCAAAGACTCACATAATTTCATGGATAATCTGATCATAAACTCACAAATCATCGGATCCCAACAAACACGCCGCAAAAAGAGATTACATCGGATAGATATCCAAGAACATCGAGGAGAACATTGTATTGAAGATCAAAAAGAGAGAAGAAGCCATCTAGCTACTAACTATGGACCTGAAGGTCTGTGGTAAAGTACTCACGCATCATCGGAGAGGCAGCAAGGTTGATGTAGAGCCCCTCCGTGATCGATTCCCCCTCCGGCAGATTACCGAAGAAGGACCCCAGATGGGATCTCTCTAGAACAGAAACTTGCGGCGGCGGAAAAAGTATTTCGTGGACTCCCCTGAGGGTTTCTGATTTTTCTGGAATTTATAGTGCTGGAATTATGTCAAACGGATCTCTGGGGACCCCACGAGGCACCAGGGCGCGCCTGCCCCCCCCCCCCCCCCCAGGCATGCCCTGGTGGCTCGTGGGCCCCACATGGGTCTTCTGGCCTCCTCCCGAAGCTTCTAGTGTTTATCTTGGCCAATAAAAAATCTCCAAAAAGTTTCATGGCATTTGGACTTCGTTTGGTATTGATTTTCTATAAAACAAAAACAGGGCAGAAAACAGCAACTGGCACTGGGCACTAAGTTAATAGTTTAGTCTCCAAAAATGATATATAATTGCTGTAAATGATCATAAAAACATCCAAGATTGATATTATAACAGCATGGAACAATCAAAAAATTTAGATACGTTGGAGACGTATCACGTACTGGCGTGGAGGTGGCCGGTCGTTGAGGTTTTCTCGTCTTGGCCTGTCCCGGCCTCTAGGGGGTCAGTCGTGGTCGTTAGCGAGCTCCTCATCAAACTCCGGCAAGAGATGCCTGCGTGGGTATGATTTCGGTGTGCTACGGTGCCGGTCTTCCATGTCTTGCTCGGTGGAGAGCACTTCGACTCACTTTTCATTCAGTGCGTCGGTATTGGCCTGCAGCTACTGCTGCTTGCGTTTTATGCTCCGGGCCATCGTGATGAGACACCACCGGAAGCGATCTTGTTCAAAAGGGTCTTCGGGAACGATGTAGTCCTCGGAACCGAGGCTCTCATCCTCCTCGGATTCCAGCATGTAGTTATCGTCGGCCCCTTCAAAGAGGTCGTTAGGATCTGAGTCCCTGAGAAGTCGGTCAGGTGTGCCGTTCCTTACTGGGGAGGCTTAAGGGTCCTCCTCAGGGTTATCAGCATTACTGTCCTCCGCGTTGCCGTTGTTGGCTGTCGCGTTATTACCACTGGGTTCCCCATTATTGCCCCTTCGGCGTCTCCGCCGACGTCTTGGAGGGGATTTGGGGGTGTCCACCATGTAAACATCATAGGTGGATGTGGCGGTCCACCTGCCCGCGTTTACCGGGGGCGAGGTGTTCTCGACGGGGCCATCAACATCTTCATCCATGTCTGTGGCCTCACCATAGTCCAATACGTCAGTTAAATCATCGATCGTGGCGACTAGGTGGGTGGTGGGTGGGATGTAAATTTCCCGATCATCAGCTTTAAGTCCGATCTGATCGTAAACCGAAGTCTTGTCATCCGAGATGGACATACTCTGGATGCGGTCAAGCATCTCATCGAGGTGAGATAGCTCTTCGGGTTTCATTGCTGTGCTATAAGCAGGGCTGACTCAAAGTATGCCCGGCGTGTAACTTGACACGCCTTTGGCACGAGGGGAGTCCGAACGCAATTCCGGGTTCTGCGCCGAAGTTAGTTCTAATACTGATGTGATTTCGGAGGTGGGGGGCAGATTTATGTCCAGACTGACGATCGGAAGGAGACTGGCCGAAGTGGTTGCATCGGGGGTCTCTAAGGGCGGCACGACGGAGATCGGTTCCAGAGTCGAGCCCCCGGAGCCGGACAAGCTCTCAATTCGGCCGTGAGTCCATCCCGATAGGATGAGTTCTCCGTGGGCATCCGCGGTGTATTCGAGGCCGCCGAAGGTCACGATCCGTCCTGGGGCGTAGTTCTCGACAGAGGCCAGATGACCCGTCAAGTCGGGGCAAAACACCATGCTGCCAAAAACAAAAAGCTCATCGGGGGCGTAGACGCTCCCATGGCCGTTGACGCAGTTGATCTGCAGATGAGCCATCGATCCTTCCAATGATCGCACAACGGAACTCTCAAAGAAAGCACCAGTGTCGGTGTCAAAACCGGCAGATCTCGGGGTAGGGGGTCCCGAGCTGTGGATCTCGGATCGGTGGTAACAGGAATGAAGCAGACGGTGTTTACCCAGGTTCGGGCCCTCTTAATGGAGGTAAAACTCTACGTCCAGCTCTTGTTTATATTGATGATGGATGTATCAAGGTACAGAGTTGATCTACCTCAAGATCGTAAGTTGTGGTCTAAACCCTAGGGGTGATGATATTGAGTTGATCTCCTCCCTATGGGCTAAACCATATGGCTTATATACACGCCAGGGAGGGGATCTAGGTTTACAAAGTCGGTATCTAGGAGCAAGGCGGTAGGAGAGATCTTGGAGTATACGTCAAGTCTTTGGTGGAGACAATCAAGATCACGCCTCCTCTACGCGGCCTCTGGAGTCCACCTTGATCACGCACGAGGGCCCATCGGCCCAACCGAAGAGACGGGCGGGCTAGGTTAGTACCCCCTAATCCAGGACACCATCACTAGGGATCAAAGCACTAACAAATTGACTCGATTACATGATAAATCTCATCCAACCCATCACCGTCCAGCAAGCCTACAGAGAAATTACTCACGCACGGTGGTGAGCATTATGAAATTGGTGTTGGAGGATGGTTGATGATGACGACGGCATCGAATCCCCCTCTCCGGAGCCCCGAACGGACTCTAGATCAGCCCTCCCGATGAAGTATAGGAGGTGGCGCAGCTCCGTATCGTAAAACATGATCAAACTTCTTCTCCTATTTTTTTCTGGGGGAAAGTGAATTTATAGCGTTGGAATTAGGTTAGACGGCCGCCTGTGGGCCCCACAAGGCATCAAGGCACGCCCTAGGGGGGGTCGCGCCCTGTTGCCTTGTGGGCAACAGGTGGCTCCTCTTCTGTTGATTTTTGCACCAGTAATTTTTATTTATTCCATAAAAAATCTCCAAAAAGTTTCGTCCAATTCTGAGAACTTTGATTTCTGCACAAAAACAACACCATGGTAGTTCTGCTGAAAACAGCGTCAGTCCGGGTTAGTTTCATTCAAATCATGCAAATTAGAGTCCAAAACAAGAGCAAAAGTGTTTGGAAAAGTAGATACGACGGAGACGTATCAACTCCCCCAAGCTTAACTCATTGCTTGTCCTCAAGCAATTCAGTTGACAAACTGAAAGTAATAAAGAAAAACTTTTACGAACTCTTTTGTTCTTGTATCCGTATATAAGCTTAAATAGTACCCAGGTTTTCAGCAAATATCATGAACTAACCATGCTCATAATAACACTTAAAAACTACATTTACTCATATCAATGGCATAATCAACTAGCGAGCAATAATAACATATCTCAAATGCCAACAATTTGTCAAAATAATCATGATATAATATGATAACATGGTATCTCGCTAGCCCTTTCTGAGACCGCAAAACATAAATGCAGAGCACCTCCAAAGTTCAAGCAGCGACTAAACATTGTAATGCAGGGTAGAAGAGATCTAGTCATGATGCACACAACATTAACTATACTCAATGCATAAGGATGACAATAGTGCTCTCAGGATTGGTGCTTATAATGAGAAGGTGAGACTCAACAATAAAAGTAAAATAACATATAACACTACAGGAATCAGCTAATTTGCCGTCTGCCATAGCAGACGGCAAAGGACCCGGCCACCGACGGCAAACGTCTTTGCCGTCTGCCACGGACGGCAAACACTTCCGGCACTGAAAGTCACGGTAATGACTTTGTTTGCCGTCTGCGTAAAAACAGCTGACGGCAAAGAAGTTTGCCGTCCACTTTCCTGGACAAGCTGACGGCAAATATCATGGACGGCAAAGAATAGCGGTTAGCCCCGTTAGGTGGCTAACGGCAGACTTTGCCGTCTGCCGGCGGACGGCAAACTTTGCCATCAGCCCTATGACGTCAGCAGACGTG
Organism: Elymus sibiricus; assembly: GCA_039707655.1. Lineage (NCBI taxonomy): Eukaryota > Viridiplantae > Streptophyta > Magnoliopsida > Poales > Poaceae > Elymus > Elymus sibiricus. The sequence continues at coordinate 473,208,991 of CM077666.1, forward strand.
TGGCTAACCGTCACTTCTGCTTAGTCTTTGTCGTCTGCCAGGCTGGTCTTTGCCGTCTGTTGGCAGACGGCAGAATGACCAAATGGTCAAACCTGATACTCCCAGGTTGAACAGGTTGCTGCCATGTGGCACATTTGCAGTCCGCCTACCGACGGCAAAGGTCTTTGCCATCGGCTGGCAGACGGCAAAGTGCGTGTATTGTTACTGTTTTGTCTGTTTTCTGTTATATCCCTGCATTTTCAAAAGACATATATGATATATATAGTTTCAACATCAAGCATAGCCCATGTATCCAACATCTAGCAGTCCATCGAATGCAAGAGAACACATAGGGTATTAAAAGATCCAATACATACATAGTTTCACGGAGTTCATCCATATATACATACATAGTTTCACATTGTTCATCAATACAAATCAAAACAAAAACTAAACACTAGCAGTCCATCAATTCCTGCTTCCATGAAGTGAATCAAACCTGCAAAAATGGGAGTAAGAAAGTTAGAAGAAGAAGAAGAAGACTAGAAGAAGAAGAAGACTAGAAGAAGAAGAAGAAGAAGAAGAAGAAGAAGACTAGAAGACTAGAAGAAGAAGAAGAAGAAGAAGAAGATGAAGAAGAAGACTAGAATAATAATAATAATAATAATAATAATAATAATAATAATAATAATAATAAGAATAAGAAGAAGAAGAAGAAGAAGAAGAAGAAGAAAGAAAGAAAGAAGAAGAATAAGAATAAGAAAAAGGAGTAGAAGATGGAGAAAAAGAAAGAAGAGAAAAAGGAAGAATAAGAATATATTTTCTTCTTCTTCTTCTCTCCTTTTCTCATCTTTCTTCTTCTCTTCTATCTTTTTATCCTTTTCCTTCTCATTCTTCTTCTTTTATTCTTTCTTTTTCTTCTCTTTCTTCTTATATTCTTTCTTTTTCTCCTCTTCCTTGTTTTTCTTCTTCTTATTCCTTATTTGTGTCATTTTAGAGCAAACTTAGGTAATTATGCCATTTTTGAGCTAACTAAGCTTATTATGTCAATTTGGAGGAAAATAAGGTAAGTATAGGTCATTTTTGTGCTAACCTAGGTAATTATGCCATTTTTGAGCTAACTTAGGTAAATATAGGTCATTTTAGAGCTAACTTAGGTAATTATGTCATTTTGGAGGAAAATAAGCTAAGTATATGACATTTATGAGCTAACCAAGGTTATTATGCCATTTTTGAAATGAATAAGCTAATTATGTCATAAATGAACTAAATAGGCTAATTATCTCATTTTGGAGGATAATTAGCTAAGTATGTCTTTTTCGGGGAAAATAAGCTAAGTATGTGGCATAATAGGGCTAACAAGCATGTACGAAGCTAAGTATGCATTTGTTAAGCAAAAATGGGAGTAAGAAAGTTAGAAGAAAAAGAAGAAGAAGGAGAAGAAGACTAGAAGAAGAAGAAGAAGAAGAAGAAGAAGAAGAAGAAGAAAGAGAAGAAGAAGAAGAAGAAGAAGAAGAAGAATAAGAAGGAATAGAAGATGGAGAAAAAGAAAGAAGAGAAAAAGGAAGAATAAGAATATATTTTCTTCTTCTTCTCTCTTTTTCTCATCTTTCTTCTCTTCTATCTTTTTATCCTTTTCCTTCTCGTTCTTCTTCTTTTATTCTTTCTTTTTCTTCTCTTTCTTCTTCTATTCTTTCTTTTTCTCCTCTTCCTTGTTTTTCTTCTTCTTATTCCTTATTTGTGTCATTTTAGAGCTAACTTAGGTAATTATGCCATTTTAGAGCTAACTAAGCTTATTATGTCATTTTGGAGGAAAATAAGGTAAGTATAGGTCATTATTGAGCTAACTTAGGTAATTATGCCATTTTTGAGCTAACTAAGCTTATTATGTCAATTTGGAGGAAAATAAGGTAAGTATAGGTCATTTTTGTGCTAACTTAGGTAATTATGTCATTTTTTAGCTAACTTAGGTAGTATAGGTCATTATTGAGCTAACTTAGCTTATTATGTCATTTTGGAGGAAAATAAGGTAAGTATATGACATTTATGAGCTAACCAAGGTTATTATTATGCCATTTTTGACCTAACTAAGCTAATTATGTCATAAATGAACTAAATAAGCTAATTATGTCATTTTGGAGGATAATTAGCTAAGTATGTCTTTTTTGGGGAAAATAAGCTAAATATGTGGCATATTAGGGCTAACTAGCATGTACGAAGCTAAGTATGCATTTGTTAAGCAAAACATTAGAGAAAACTTACCGTCGTCGTCATCACGGAGGTCAAGCACCGGGGTTGCTCTGGCAGTCGCGATCACCTGGAGAAGGTTGCCCTGGAGAAGGGGTGTGCGATGCGGCTCGGGAGTTATGCTGCACCAAAGATCATTTGCAATGTCTCGTTAGCATGATGACACTCAAATGTTAAGACTAGTAACTAATGACCATTCAAATGAAACTCACCATTCCCGTCTGAGCAATGACTGGCATCGGCGGAGGGGTCTGACCTGTCTTCTCGCACATAGACTGCACATTTGGTTTTGACGAGTCAGTCATATTAGTTAGTAATGAAACGAACATTACGTGCATGATTTGGCTAATATGCAGAAGAAACTTACCACGAGGAGCTCGTACATGGCCCGGTGAGCAAGCTCATTCCAATTCCTCTCCTCCTCCAACAACCTAGCCGTCTTCTCCTCCGCCAGTAGTTCCTTCTCCGCCGCCACCCAGTCCCTCTCCTCCAGAAGTGCATGGGTTGTCGCTCTCTCTTTCTGAAGAGCAGCCTGCAACACCACTCCTCGTTAGCATTGTAATCATCGATGGCCGCACACACAATGTAATGGAGGAAAGATATCTGAGTCCGTATAACTAACCTCGATGGCGAGATCGACTGGCCGTGGACGAGTCCTTATCTCAGGACAGGAGCTCGTTTGGTGCGCCTTGATCTCCGGGAGAGTGAGAGGACAACGTATCAGTCCATCTTCAATGGCTAATGAGCCATGGGGCCTCCCGCCACCAGATATCATCACCAGCTCTAGATCAATAGGATTCTGGCTCGGGTTAAAGTCCTCCCCTTTCCTCGCCTTCCCCTCCTAGTTGTACCTCATGAGCTTGTGGTGGGAGGAGATGTTGGTGAAATTGTCTGGATGATCGAGGTCAGACTCAGAGAATGCCTTGGCCTTGTTGTACGAGGCAGTATGGGCCATGGCATAGAGGTTGTACACCTCAGGCACCTCCGTGTTATTGTGTCGCGCCTAAAAGAGAGGAACAAAGTATTAGTAAAGGGCTCAAGCTAGCATGAAGAATGAATTGCATGAATCATGAAGCAAACCACATACCCAGTTCCGCCCGAACTGATATAAGTTGGCTCTACCTTGATGGTGTGGCACACCAACCATTTGGGCAAGCCGGTCCTTGGCATTGTCGTGGACGGCTCGCCAGCGGCCTGTGCACCACTCATCCACCAACGCCTCCCAACAATCCATCTTATCCGCACACCATCTCGGCGGCACCTAAGTTAGTAAAGAGAAATTTGAGCGCTACGCCTACGAATCAAATCAAGGAAACTAAGTTTGATGCCTTAAGAATAGGTAATTACCTTCATGTACTGATCCTTCTTCAGAAACTTAGCCAGGCACGATGGCTTGTCCTTCTTAATACCACGCTTGGCGTAGTAGTCTCGAACAGCCTGCGGACGAGCCTCGTGCCGTAAGTTTTGTAGTAGGCACTTGCACTCGGTATCGATAACCTTTGCCACGTCCTCCTCGTATCCCTCCTCACACCTGTAGAAGGTCTGGAATCAAACGACACAACACTGATTAGTAAAATAACTAGCTATTGTTAAATTTTAATTGTGTAAAGGAGAAATTACCCAAAAGCTTCTGATCACCATCTCGGCCCTCGTGTGGCACAAGACATCGTCGATCATCTCCTCCGGTGGGGCCGGGGCAGCCAAGTAGTGCTCCCAGCTCAATCCTAGTTCTGGAAGCTGACCCTCACCGGGCAACGTGACAAACCCCGGGAAATTTTGCCGGCAAAGCACACCAAGGACGGTGTTGGGCCTGCGGACGTCACTGGCTTGTACCCAACCCCTGCAGTATGACAAGGCCAACGCATTAGATATTTGAAGAAACATGAAGGCAAAATGTACAAAAATAGTAAATGCACTTACTTCTCCCCATCAGGCCTAATCACCGGCCTCTGCTCGCGGGTCGCCGGCAGGGGCGGGAGCCGTGTACCACCACGCTGGTACACGGTGGCCCCCTCAACCACCTCGCCCTCACTATCAGTACACTCATCCCCGCCACCATCAGCATGGCCACTCGGCCCCTCAGGCGGATTCGGCCAGGTACCCCATCCGGACGTCTCCTGGGACATAGCCTGGTCCAAAGTCTCGTGGGCCGAAGCCTCTAGGACCGGAGTCTCATGGGCCGAAGGCCCGTCGACCCGAGGCTCGTGGTCCGGAGTCCCCGTAGCCTCCACCTTAGACGGGTCCACCCTATGTAACGCCCCCGACTTAATCGTGCACTAATCATACACGCAAACGTGCACGATCAAGCACAGGGACTCACGGGAAGATATCACAACACAACTCTACACTCAAATGAAAGCATAAGTCAGCATTTTACAAACCGGGGGCACGAGGGCCCGAATACATAGGTCATACACACAAATGTTATCTGAGTACAGACATAGTTAGTCAAGGGTGCCTTAAGAAGGCTAGCACAAACAGCGATACAGATCGAAAGGCGAAGGCCTCCTACCTAGGGCTCCTAACTACTCCTAGTCGGCTGGCTCGATCCAGTAGTACGTGCCATCGGGACCCTCCTGGTAGTAAGCTCCTGCGGTGGCATCTGGCTCCTGGGCTCCATCGTCTGATGTATCATCAAATGGATATGGGGGAAAAAGAATAGCAGAGCAACCGTGAGTACTCATCCAAAGTACTCGCAAGACTGACATCAGAACTATACTAATTATGCACTGGTATCAAAGGAATGGGGCTATATCTTTGGACTGAACTGCAGAATGCCAGAATAGAGGGGGAGAAGCCTAGCCTATCGAAGACTAGCATCTTCAAGAAATCTTGCAGCATCAGAAGAGAGAAGAATATAGTAACATACAATAATGGTTGTATAGCAGCAACTCCCTGAGATCCTTTCTCGACTATCCCGCGAGAAAGCGATCCCGAGAGCAGTAGTAATCGTTTAATCAGCATCATCATCAGTTTGTAGTTGTCATAGATCCAGATACAACTCTGAGCGTCCTGTTACCGTGGACACGGCTATTCGAATAGATCACTTCCCTACAGGGGTGCACTACTGTTACCCAACACGCTCGATTACCTCTGGCCGGACACACTTGCTGGGTAATACCCGGCCTCGGGTGATCAACACGACGCAGTCCTAACTAGGCTCAGCAGATACGTCAACACGCCGGTCTAAATCCTAAGTCCGAAGGGGTCTTGGGCCCATCACCCTTTGCACTCCTGCACGTTGCGTGGCTGGACGGGGAGCAGGCGCGACACTGAATACACCAGTGACGTAACCAGCCCAACCCCGACGATCAGCCCGCATCTCTGAGCTATGACGTCTGAAGAGCTTTCGGCTGATACATACGACGTAGAGGGCCCCATTAAACCATTATCCCGCGTGGTGGTAGTGCGTATAGGGTACGACGACCCACTCAGATCAAATACCCAGTTCCGTTAGGCGTATTTAGTAACTCGCAGAGACGAACAGAGTTTCTGTCGCTCCGACTTGGTAAAACATGACGCGCGGGTGCTCTTGGAGCCGACCCATCTTTAATGATATTCACTGGCGGGCACCCTTGGGGCCAGCCCGAATTTAACATTGGGAGCTGTCGGGACTCAGGTCCATCTCTGACTGGATGGTACCACCAGCCCTTCAGCCCCGTAACAGTAAATGAATGTAGTAATGTAAGAATTTCCGTGATCCTCACCCAGGGTGATCACGGCCCGGTAACAAGCATGGCATACGGACAAGGCGAAGGGCCAAAGATGGAACAACAGCATAGCTAACTAGGCAGCATGGGATAACAGGTAATGTATCAGTAGCAGGCGACAAAATCAGGCTATGCATCAGAATAGGTTAAAGCAGGGCAGCGACAATTTCTAGTGCAAGCAGGAGGGAGAAAGAATAGGAGATATCGGTATGCATCAAGGGGGGATTGCTTGCCTAGAAGCTCTGCTGAGAGAGGCTGATCGTCAGTAGGCTGCTCGTCGGGGGTGTAGTCGAACTCTGCTGCAACGGCGTCGGTCTCGGCGTCTATCGAGAGAGAAGGAGGGGGAAGAAACAATAAATTTCACGGCAAAAATGCAATCACTATGCATGACATGCCTAAAATGATATGCAGATGTGTTTTATTGCCTAACTAAATGATTTAGTTAATTTAGCAATTTATTTGGATTTATTTTATTAAAGTTGAGCACTATTCATTTATCGAAAACAGGCAAAAAGTTCCATGTTCAGCTAGCTAGGAGTGTTGGACAGGCGTTTTGATTACATATTCAAATTCTTCATATTTTTCTGATCATTTTACATATATAAATTATTTTCATCTGACTTACGGTTTAAAAGATATAATTTTTCAAAGTTTTAAACATTTTCTGGAATTAATTTAATTAATAAATACGAATTATCCAGAACAGTGAAGGGGTGACGTCAGCCTGACGTATGTGTGATGTCAGCGGTCAACAGTGACGGTTGAATAGTCAAACCTGACCAGTGGGTCCAGTGGGTCCCACTGGTCAGTCACTGATTAGTCTAATTAGGACTTAATTAACTAATTACGGATTAAATTAGGGGTGGGACCTACTGTCAGTGACTGATTAGTGTTTTAATTAATTAATTAATTAATAGATTTTCTAATTATTAAAAATTGTTTAATCGCGCGGGACCCACACGTCAGTGACAGGGGGTGCCACGTCGGCGAGTTAACCGGGTCAACGGGACCCACCCGTCAGTGACACAGGGGGCCCCACATGTTAGTCCAGGTCAGCGTCGCTGGCGTCGGCGCCGGAATCACGCCGGCGACCAAATCCGCGGTGGCGCGGCCTCGGACCTCGTCGGAAATCGTCTACGGGGCATCATTTTGATCGCGGTCGGGCGCGTTCGAACGGCACGACGACGGCGCGTCGATTGGCGGTGGTCTCGCGGGCTGCGGTGCCCGGAATCGAGCGCTATGACCTCGACGGTGGCGAGCTGTTTCGGGCGAGCTACGGGGTGAGCAATGCGGCGTGCTTTCGGGCAAATGGATCGGCTGGGGAAGATCTACGCGGCACGGCGAGCTCAACAGGCACACGCCCGTAACCATTTGGTCATCGGAGGCTCGCCGGCGATGAGCTAGGCGGCGGCGGGTTCGGGCAACTCCAATGCGAGCACTACAGCGACGAAAACGCGTGGGGAGAGAGGAAGAAAGACGCGGCTGCTCACCGTGAGCCCGTAGTTGTGCTAAAGTATGCGTGGGGAGGACGGACGGCGGCGGATCGGCACCAGAGACGAAGACAGCCGTGCGGGGAAGACGAGGTCGAGGAGGACGATGCGGTGGCGCAGAGCTCCAATGCGCGGCCTCGGGCGACGTAGTCGAGGATGGGGAGCACGGCGAGCACGGCGGAGCAACGATCGGGAGAAGGTGGCCGCGGGATCGAGCGGTGGTCGGCGGCGAGGTTTCGGGTGAGGTGGGGAACGAGAGAGAGAGAGGCGCGTGGGGGCGATTGGGTAGCTAGGGTTTCGCGGGAGGGGACGAGGAGCTCGGGGCTGCCCTTAACCACGACGGGGAGCCGTCGGATGGACGACAGCGGGGCGGGCGGCGACGGATGCGCGCGCGCGGCAACACACTGTACACTGTACACTCGAAGCCCAAACGTACAGTGAGCGCTTCTGTTTTTCTTTTTCTATTTCTATTTCCTTTTTTTAGTTTCTGTTTTGTAATTGCTAGGCCACTAAATGAGTTTTATAAATTGTGTGACTTAGTTCATATAATACAGTGCATTATTATCTACCACCAAAAACTGGTTTGAGTAAAATATGACTTCATTTGTATTTCTTATTAAATAAAATGATATTAAATGTTGTTGTTAGCTACTGTTTGAGGTTGATAGAGTCACTTATCTAATTCAATAAATATTGATCATAGTTTTATAAATGCCTATGGATTATTTGCAGCACTATGAACGTTTTGGTTTTCAAATTTGGAACAACTTTTATTTTCACTTTAAATTTGTATTTCAATTGAATTGGAATTTGAAATGAGATATGATGCAATGATGATCAAGACTAGTTAATCCTGCTGACATGGCATTAACAAAAGGGTGATCATTGTTGCTAAATACACGGGGGGTTACAATTCTCCTCCTCTAACTAGAATTCTCGTCCCGAGAATTAAGAGGAAGACTGAAAAAAAGTGGGGTATTCTTCGCGAAGACGATCCTCGCGTTCCCAAGTGGCTTCATCTTCAGAATGATTTGACCACTGAACTTTGAGGAACTTGATCGATTTCTGACGATTCCGACGTTCAGTTTGATCAAGAACACGGATCGGATATTCTGGATAAGACAGGTCTTCTCGCAATTCAAGCACTTCATGATCCACAGCTCGGATAGGATCCTTGAAGCAGCGACGAAGTTGCGATACATGAAAGAAATCATGCACTTGAGAAAGGTTTGGCGGCAAATCCAATTGATATGCCACTTCTCCACGACGGGCGCGAATACGGAACGGGCCAATGTAGCGAGGAGCTAACTTGCCCATGATTCCGAACTGATGAGTGCCCTTCATCGGAGTGACACGAAGGTAAGCTTGCTCACCAGGCTGATAGACCATTACCTTGTGCTTTCGGTCATAATTACTCTTCTGACGAGACTGAGCAGCTTTCAAATGCTCACGGACAATGCGGACTTGCTCCTCAGCTTGTTGAATAATGTCCGGACCAACGAGTGAACGTTCCCCAGTTTCTGACCAGTTCAGAGGGGTTCGACACCTACGTCCATAGAGAACTTCAAATGGTGCCATCTTCAGACTAGCTTGATAGCCATTGTTGTAAGAGAATTCAGCATACGGAAGGGATTCCTCCCATTTCTTACCGAATGAGATGACGCAAGCTCGAAGCATATCTTCAAGCACTTGATTGACTCGTTCGACTTGACCCTGAGACTAAGGGTGGAAAGCAGTGCTAAAAGACAGATGAGTTCCCATGGCTTCCTGGAAACTGTTCCAAAATCTGGAGGTAAAGAGGCTGCCACGATCTGAACTGATCTCCAACGGAACACCGTGGAGTGACACAATTCGGGAAACATACAAGTCTGCTAACTGACTAGCAGTGATAGTCTCCTTGACTGGAAGAAAATGAGCAACCTTTGAGAATCGGTCGATGACGACAAAGATAGCATCATGACCCTTCTGCGATCTGGGAAAACCAGTAATGAAGTCCATTTGGACTTTGTCATATTTCCATTCCAGAATTTCAAGGGGTTGCAGAGTTCCAGCAGGCCTTTGATGTTCTGCTTTGATGCGACGGCAAACGTCACACTCAGCAACATATTTAGCAATATCATGTTTCATATCGGGCCACCAGTACCACTGACGAATGTCTTGGTACATTTTGGTACTACCAGGGTGAATAGACAAAGGCGTGTCATGTGCTTCTTTCATGACATCCGAACGGGAGTCCAGATTGCGCCTTCTGGGGACCACTAGGCGGCCTTTGAAGAACAAGGCACCATCCTCACCAACATGGTAGAATGAAGGATTTCCCTTGGAGAGGAAGTTCTTAATCTTCTCGACTTCAGAGTCATATTTCTGTCTGGTCTTGATGTTGAGCTCGAGGTCTGGCTCAACCTCCAGGGTATTGAGATAACCCTGAGGAACAATGTGAAGGTTCAATTTGCGAAGCTCTTCATAAAGCATAGGTTGTGCTTCCAGAACCATGAGGTTGTTGCAATAAGCCTTGCGACTCAAAGCATCGGCCATTACATTAGCCTTGCCAGGGGTGTAGGAGATATTCATATCATAGTCAGCTATTGACTCGAGCCATCTTTGTTGACGAAGGTTCAAGTCTGGCTGAGTATACAGATATTTCAAACTCTGATGATCCGTGTATATCTCGCAACGATTACCAAGGAGGTAATGTCGCCATAGCTTCAGAGCATAAATAACCGCAGAAAGTTCAAGATCATGTACTGGATAATTTTCCTCGTGAGGACGCAATTGACGAGAGCCATAAGCAATTACTTTGCGCTATTGCATTAGGACACAGCCTAATCCTTGACGAGATGCATCACAGTAAATCATGAAATCCTTTTGGGAATCCGGGGGTGCTAACACTAGGGCAGATGTCAACTTATCTTTGAGTGTCTGAAAGCTTTCTTGACATTTGTCTATCCATTCAAATTTAACACCCTTGTGGAGCAGGTCAGTTAATGGCTTTGCAACCTTGGAGAAGTTCTCGACGAATCGACGGCAATAACTAGCGAGTCCGAGAAAACTCCTGACTTGCTTGACATTCTTCGGAGGAGTCCAATCAAGAATGGCCTGAACTCGTTCGGGGTTAACAGCAATGCCATCCTTGGAAATCACGTGACAAAGATAAGTCACCTCGGATAACCAGAATTCACACTTAGAGTACTTGGCATATAACTGGTGTTCTTGAAGTTTCTCCAATACAAGCCGAAGATGTTCAGCGTGTTCTTCTTCATTCTTGGAAAATATAAGGATATCATCCAAGTAGACCACGACGAATTTGTCGAGGTAGTCCATGAAGATATAGTTCATCAATCGGGAGAAGGTTGCTAGAGCATTAGTTAATCCGAAGGACATAACGGTGTACTCGTATGATCCATAACGAGTAACGAATGCAGTCTTCGGAATATCCTCCTTACGAACTCGGATCTGATGATAACCCAACCTCAAGTCGAGTTTCGAGAACACAGAGGATCCAACAAGCTGATCATAAAGATCGTTGATCCGGGGCAGTGGATATTTGTTCTGGATTGTGGCTTGGTTAATGGGCCGATAGTCCTGGACTAATCGGTTAGTTCCATCCTTCTTCTTAACAAAGAGAGAAGGTGCTCCCCAAGCAGAGGAACTGGGGCGGATGAAACCCTTTTTCAGTGACTTGTCGATTTCTTCCTTGAGCTCGAGAAGTTCATGCGGAGGCATCTTATAAGGACGCTTCGCAATAGGGGTAGTGCCAGGTTTCAAGTCGATGACAAACTCGACAGCTCTAACCGGTGGTATTCCTGGAAGTTCTTCCGGAAAGACGTCCGAAAAGTCACGGACGACCGGAACGTTCTCAATCCCCTCAAGAGGTGAGGCATTCAAAGCATTCAGAGCATATATCTGAGCTTCGGCATTCCGAGTAATTCGGGCTGTGTAGTTCACTATCTCATCGGAAGGATGAAGAAGTTGGACGACTTTGGTGGCACAATTGATGGAAGCAATATGAGCTTTCAACCAATCCATTCCCAGAATGAGGTCTATGGTGGAAGACTTCAGGATAATGGGTGAAACAAGGAATTCCAACCCTTCAATTTCAACAGAGACATTGTGTGCCATCACAGAGGTTTGACACTGGCCTCCAGGGGTACGAACGACCATTTGTAGGTTCATTTTATCAAATGCAATGTCATGTGATAATGCAAATGCTTCTGACATGAATGAATGCGATGCTCCCGAATCAAATAAAACAGAAGCGGGTACTGAGTTAACGAGGAGGGTACCCATCACAGTAGCAGGCTGATCCTGAACTTCTTCAATGTCAATATTGTAAGCATGTCCACGACCATAAGCAGCAAACCCAGTATTATAGTTACGGCTCTGATTGTTGCCACGACCATTGCCACGGCCATTGCGAGGAAATGCCAACTGATTCTGATTCTGGCGGCAGTCCTTAGCAAGGTGACCTGGTATGTGGCACTTGAAGCACAGACCATCTTCAGGCGAAGAGCAGCACTGGGTGGAGCAGCTTGAGCTCCTGGCTGCCTCGGTGGTGGAGGAGGCAGACGGGGTGCATCATAAGAGGGCCTCGGCGCAGGAGCAGCTGGACAGTACACACTATTGGGAATCCAGATACGACGTTTCTGTGCTGAGCTCAAAGATGAGCCAATGTCACGATAGCGCTTCTGCGACTCCTTGTGCTTGATCTGAGCGGTCTCAACCAGAATAGCCTTGTTCACGAGAGTGGCAAAGTCGGTGAAGTCTTGAGCAGCAAGTGCAAGCTCGATGTCTGGGTGGAGTCCACTACGGAACTTCTCCTGTCTACGAGCATCAGTTGGAATGTCTTCTTCAGCATAGCGGGACAAGTTAAGGAACTCTCGCTGATAGGCTTCGACGGTCTTGTTGCCCTGAACGAGGTTGCGGAACTCGGTCTTCTTCTGGTCTATGATTCCCTGAGGAATATAGCGAGCACGGAAGGCAGTCTGAAACTCAACCCAAGTAACGATTGTCCTAGCAGGCAGTGTACGCTTGTGAGTGGACCACCATTGAGCAGCGGGTCCCTTCAGGAAGTAGGTCGCGAAGGTGACATAGTTGTCAGGGGCGACACTAGCAGACTCCATCTCAAAAGCAATGTCGCGGAGGCAGTCATCAGCATCCAGTGGCTGTTCAGAATTGCGATAAATAGTGGGGTTGAGGCGCACAAACTTTGACAGTGTTATTGAAGCTGGGTCTTGGTTCTGATTGTTCTGATGTGGAAACTGAGCCATGATATTAGTCATGAACTGACGATTCAGATCGAATTGCTGCATCATAACTGCCATATAGTCTGGTGGTGGTGGGTTTTCGAGGGCACGGCCACGACCACGACCACGAGCACCTGGCCTAACCATCCTGCTAAATTTCAACAGGGGGTAGTTTAGTAAAAGCAACTGCGAGGGTTTAGCGACAAACACGAAGTAACACATCAATGAATAACTAGTGCATCAGATACATAACAGTAGTCATTAAGACATACATATCCATACACCGATTCGGTTACACGCGGACAGCATAACGGCGTAAAATTAAAGAAAAAGACATACTAGGCGGCGCGCAGGCACGCGGTGAGGAATACACAACGAGACATAGCAAAGGCTACATCAACGTCGGAGAAAACCACTGAAACGGGGTAACTGCAAGTGCGGATGATGAGTCTCTAAGGCAGAAAAGTCATGCTCTCCGTGTGCACTCTGATGCAGAACCCGATCTCGAACTGGAAGAAGAGGTCCACGTGCAGGTGTATGACCTCCAACAGCAGGCTAATCAATACCTGCCGGCATCTGAGTCCTGCGCGGGTAAAGGATATACTCTGGATGTATCCTTGCGCGAACAGCTGGTAGCAACTGCGTCATAGCATCGTAAAGACGTGCTCGAGTGGCAAACAGCTCGACGGCAAGAGCCCGGTTAGTGCGATCCAGAGCCTGGGTGCACTGAATCAACACGTGCGGGTCGTATCGACGACGCTCATAAGGGGCACAGATAGCAGTGTAGTATCCAGTAGCATCTCCAGTAGGTGCATACGGAATGTATCGGAACTCAGAGGCATCCAAGTGACTATGCTCTCCATGGAGTCGTGCGACAGCAGAATAGGCAGCATCATGGACTGCCATCTCAATCGTCACACCGATACCGTGAAAGATGTGCAACTCAGTGTCGGAGTTGTCCCTCTGATCATAGATACGAACATCTGCATGGTACTGCTCCTGGTTGAACTCGCGGAAATCCTCGTAAACCATATACTCGGGGTACCAGCGGTATCCCAGTCTGGTCAGGAGGGCGATCGGGACAGCTGGAAAACCAGGGGCATCACGAGCCCAAGTGCGAAGCACAAGTTGCGTCGCAGGGCGCGGCGAAAACAGGCGATCCATCTGAAGCAGAGGAAATTCAGGATTGCCAAATGACAATGAGAAGTATAATAACTTGGAGAGAAAGGTTAAGCAAACCAATGTAAAGGAAAATATGATTATCAGACTAATCAGATCAATGGTAAGGAACAAGCACAGATAATCCAGCTCTCTGGGTGGACGAGATTACGAGATCCTAGTGTCGGCGTTAGTAAAATTCATTTAACCCGAAAGGAAGAGAGTTCAGAGTCCCAGAGTATAGAAGAGGAATAAAAGATCCTAATACCACCCAATTGGCGACGTGGGCCCGTAAGCCACACAGCCATGTTAGTAAAATAGTTTTCGGGTTAAGGAGTTGGAGAGGGGCTTCCTACAGGCAGTCGGCTCTGATACCAACTTGTGACGCCCCCGACTTAATCGTGCACTAATCATACACGCAAACGTGCACGATCAAGCACAGGGACTCACGGGAAGATATCACAACACAACTCTAAACTCAAATGAAAGCATAAGTCAGCATTTTACAAACCGGGGGCACGAGGGCCCGAATACATAAGTCATACACACAAATGATATCTGAGTACAGACATAGTTAGTCCAGGGTGCCTTAAGAAGGCTAGCACAAATAGCGATACAGATCGAAAGGCGAAGGCCTCCTGCCTAGGGACTCCTAACTACTCCTGGTCGGCTGGCTCGATCCAGTAGTACGTGCCATCGGGACCCTCCTGGTAGTAAGCTCCTGCGGTGGCATCTGGCTCCTGGGCTCCATCGTCTGATGTATCATCAAATGGATATGGGGGAAAAAGAATAGCAGAGCAACCGTGAGTACTCATCCAAAGTACTCGCAAGACTGACATCAGAACTATACTAATTATGCACTGGTATCAAAGGAATGGGGCTATATCTTTGGACTGAACTGCAGAATGCCAGAATAGAGGGGGAGAAGCCTAGCCTATCGAAGACTAGCATCTTCAAGCAATCTTGCAGCATCAGAAGAGAGTAGAATATAGTAACATACAATAGTGGTTGTATAGCAGCAACTCCCTGAGATCCTTTCTCGACTATCCCGCGAGAAAGCGATCCCGATAGCAGTAGTAATCGTTTAATCAGCATCATCATCAGTTTGTAGTTGTCATAGATCCGGATACAACTCTGAGCGTCCTGTTACCGTGGACACAGCTATTCGAATAGATCACTTCCCTGCAGGGGTGCACTACTGTTACTCAACACGCTCGATTACCTTTGGCCAGACACACTTGCTGGGTAATACCCGGCCTCGGGTGATCGACACGACGCAGTCCTACCTAGGCTCAGCAGAGTGGTCAACACGCCGGTCTAAATCCTATGTGCGAAGGGGTCTTGGGCCCATCACCCTTTGCACTCCTGCACGTTGCGGGGCTGGACGGGGAGCAGGCACGACACTGAATACACCAGTGACGTAACCAGCCCAACCCCGACGATCAGCCCGCATCTCTGAGCTGTGACGTCTGAAGAGCTTTCGGCTGATACATACGATGTAGAGGGCCCCATCAAACCATTATCCCACGTGGTGGTAGTGCTTATAGGGCACGACGACCCACTCAGATCAAATACCCAGTTCCGTTAGGCGTATTTAGTAACTCGCAGAGACGAACAGAGTTTCTGTCGCTCCGACTTGGTAAAACATGATGCGCGGGTGCTCTTGGAGCCGACCCGTCTTTAATGATATTCACTCGCGGGCACCCTTGGGGCCAGCCCGACTTTAACATTGGGAGCTGTCGGGACTCAGGTCCATCTCTGACTGGATGGTACCACCAGCCCTTCAGCCCCGTAACAGTAAATGAATGTAGTAATGTAAGCATTTCCGTGATCCTCACCCAGAGTGATCACGGCCCGGTAACAAGCATGGCATACGGACAAGGCGAAGGGCCAAAGATGGAACAGCAGCATAGCTAACTAGGCAGCATGGGATAACAGGTAATGTATCAGTAGCAGGCGACAAAATCAGGCTATGCATCAGAATAGGTTAAAGTAGGGCAGCGGCAATTTCTAGTGCAAGCAGGAGGGAGAAAGAATAGGAGATATCGGTATGCGTCAAGGGGGGTTGCTTGCCTGGAAGCTCTGCTGAGAGAGGCTGATGGTCAGTAGGCTGCTCGTCGGGGGTGTAGTCGAACTCTGCTGCAACGGCGTCGGTCTCGGCGTCTATCGAGAGAGAAGGAGGAGGGAAGAAACAATAAATTTCACGGCAAAAATGCAATCACTATGCATGACATGCCTAAAATGATATGCAGATGTGTTTTATTGCCTAACTAAATGATTTAGTTAATTTAGGAATTTATTTGGATTTATTTTATTAAAGTTGAGCACTATTCATTTATCGAAAATAGGCAAAAAGTTCCATGTTCAGCTAGCTAGGAGTGTTGGACAGGCGTTTTGATTACATATTCAGATTCTTCATATTTTTCTGATCATTTTACATATATAAATTATTTTCATCTGACTTACGGTTTAAAAGATATAATTTTTCAAAGTTTTAAACATTTTCTGGAATTAATTTAATTAATAAATACGAATTATCCAGAACAGTGAAGGGGTGACGTCAGCCTGACGTATGTGTGACGTCAGCCGTCAACAGTGACAGTTGAATAGTCAAACCTGACCAGAGGGTCCAGTGGGTCCCACTGGTCAGTCACTGATTAGTCTAATTAGGACTTAATTAACTAATTACGGATTAAATTAGGGGTGGGACCTACTGTCAGTGACTGATTAGTGTTTTAATTAATTACTTTAATTAATTAATAGATTTTCTAATTATTAAAAATTGTTTAATCGCGCGGGACCCACACGTCAGTAACAGGGGGTGCCACGTCGGCGAGTTGACCGGGTCAACAGGTCAACGGGACCCACTCGTCAGCGACACAGGGGGCCCCACACGTCAGGCCAGGTCAGCGTCGCCGGCGTCGGCGCCGGAATCACAACGGCGACCAAATCCGCGGCGGCGCGGCCTCGGACCTCGTCGGAAATCGTCTACGGGGCATCATTTTGATCGCGGTCAGGCACGTTCGAACGGCACGACGAAGGCGCGTCGATTGGCAGTGGTCTCGCGGGCTGCGGTGGCCGGAATCGAGCGCTATGACCACGACGGCGGCGAGCTATTTCGGGCGAGCTACGGGGTGAGCAATGCGGCGTGCTTTCGGGCGAATGGATCGGCTGGGGAAGATCTACGCGGCACGGCGAGCTCAACAGGCACACGCCCGTGACCATTTGGTAATCGGAGGCTCGCCGGCGACGAGCTAGGCGGCGGCGGGTTCGGGCAACTCCAATGCGAGCACTACGGCGACGAAAACGCGCGGGGAGAGAGGGGGAAAGACGCGGCTGCTCACCGTGAGCCCGTAGTTGTGCTAAAGTATGCGTGGGGAGGACGGACAGCGGCGAATCAGCGCCGGAGACGAAGACGTCCGTGCGGGGAAGACGAGGTCGAGGAGGACGATGCGGTGGCGCAGAGCTCCAATGCGCGGCCTCAGGCGACGTAGTCGAGGATGGGGAGCACGGCGAGCACGGTGGAGCAACGATCGGGAGACGGTGGCCGCGGGATCGAGCGGTGGTCGGCGGCGAGGTTTCGGGTGAGGTGGGGAATGAGAGAGAGAGAGAGAGAGGCGCGTGGGCGACTGGGTAGCTAGGGCTTCGCGGGAGTGGACGAGGAGCTCGGGGCTGCCCTTAATCACGACAGGGAGCCGTCGGATGGACGACAGCGGGGCGGGCGGCGACGGATGCGCGCGCGCGGCGACACCTGCCCGAGGAGGACGAAGGTGCGGTTGGGCTGGGCCGCACTACACTGTACACTCAAAGCCCAAACGTATAGTGAGCGCTTCCGTTTTTCTTTTTCTATTTCTATTTCCTTTTTTTTAGTTTCTATTTTGTAATTGCTAGGCCACTAAATGAGTTTTATAAATTGTGTGACTTAGTTCATATAATACAGTGCATTATTATCTACCACCAAAAACTGGTTTGAGTAAAATATGATTTCATTTGTAATTCTTATTAAATAAAATGATATTAAATGTTGTTGTTAGCTACTGTTTGAGGTTGATAGAGTCACTTATCTAATTCAATAAATATTGATCATAGTTTTATAAATGCCTCTGGATTATTTGCAGCACTATGAACATTTTGGTTTTGAAATTTGGAACAACTTTTATTTTCACTTTAAATTTGTATTTCAATTGAATTGGAATTTGAAATGAGATATGATGCAATGATGATCAAGACTAGTTAATCCTGCTGACATGGCATTAACAAAAGGGTGATCACTGTTGCTAAATACACGGGGTGTTACACCCTAGCAGTCATGTGCTCGGGTGAATCAGCTGGGGCTGGCAGCGAGGAAGGCGTAGCAGCCTGCCTACCTCTCCCGCGGCCACGTCCTGATCTACCTCCCCTCTTCTTCCCTCCCCGACCTCCTCTCCCGGTGGGCAACGACGCCAACAAAGAAGCGCCCGCCGGTGTCCCCAAACTATCTAACAACGCTCTCCGGAGAGGTACGGGTGGAATGGAAGTACCCCTCCCGCGGGCCGCCGACGAAGTACCCGCGGAGCACTCTGGACCGCGCCCACCATCTTTCAACACCTGCCATGACAAAGAGTAAACAAAATTAGTACAACATAAAAAAATTGAATACATGACATGAATAATAATATGTATATAATTTAAGTTGGGATGCATACAAACTAATAGTCTGGATCATCTATATATTCTTCGGGATCAATAGATGCATCATCATCATCACTATCACGCGTATCGTCATGAATGACGTGCTCATCGGGTTCAGCGGCATCAACATGTGGACGGCCTTTCTGTAATCGGTCAAGCATTGACAGGCATCCGCAGCAGTAACCTCTTCTTGTTCTGGCTCTTCTTGTTCCGGCTCAGGGGTGAAGTCGGATTCACTGTCGCTGTCTACTTCCATGTTCTGGGGTGAAGTAGAGCGGTTCTTGAAACGTTTTTTGGAAAGACGTGTTTCTTGGAAGAATTCTCCTTCATATGTGTCTGGGTTAATGTGAGGTTCATAATCCTCTTCATTGGGGGGAGGTGGTCTAACACGTGGCGGCACTTCATAAATGACATCCCAACCATTCAGATTTGCATTAGTTTGGCAGGCCCACGGTAGATAGAAAACTTGGGTCTCCTGTTGAGCCGTAATATAGACATCGGGAACATCTAAATGGGTGCTTTGTTTGATTTCGACTAGCCCTATATGTTCATGAGTCCTTCTAGTCTCCTTCGGCTGGAACCAATAACATTTGAAGACTACGACGTTCGGTGAGTTTTCACCATAGAATAGAAGTTCATAAATTGCTTCAACTCTTCCATAATACTCGGTACCTCCTTCGCCGATAGCAGAGACACCACAATTTGTAGATTTTCGGTCGGCCATAGATAGCTCTTTGCCAAAGGTACGAAAGCGATACCCGTTGATGTCGTATTTCTCAAATGAACGGACCTTATAGTCAAAACCATTAGCGGCTTGTCTCAATTCGGCGTCCATAGACTCTGAATTAGCCTACAAAAGTTTAATACAAAAGGATTGTTGCATTAGCCGCAAATTAGACCAAGAAATGAAATGGTCTATTAATGGTAATTACCGTTTGTTTGAACCAAGAGATGAAACCGGGATAGCCACCTCCATGCTTTGACAGAAGCTCATACTCTTCGATGGAATCCTTTTGGATCACCGCTCCATCCGAGAATTTGGCGACGTATCGACTGTATCAAATATCCGGGAATAAGAGCAGTTCAAAGGAATTAGAAGTTGCGAAACAATGTACCAA
This sequence comes from Elymus sibiricus, assembly GCA_039707655.1. Classification (NCBI taxonomy): domain Eukaryota; kingdom Viridiplantae; phylum Streptophyta; class Magnoliopsida; order Poales; family Poaceae; genus Elymus; species Elymus sibiricus. The sequence continues at coordinate 473,228,607 of CM077666.1, forward strand.
GAACTTACTCGATGTACGGCCGCACTTCTGTTAGGTTCTTGAAGATATACAACGAAATGGTCCGCCATTCTTCGACATCCAACACTATTCCTTTCGAAGCACTGGCTGGTGCGAGCTTCCCTTTGAATAGGCTAAGGTTGGATCCACCTATTTTAGGGTCGCCAGCATTGTACCGAGGCTTCGGATTATGCAAATGACGATTTTTGGCTTCGTAGTGTGCTGTCACGAAGTTTGCCGCCTCCTCAGTAATGAATGCCTCGGCCATCGATGCTTCAATTCTACGTTTATTTTTACATTTTGCTCGAAGCGTCTTCTGCATCCTCTCAGTTGCATAGCACCAACGATTTTGCATGCCCCCCCCCCCAATCTTGCCTCGGTCGGGAGATGTAAAATCAAATGCTGCATTGGATTAAAGAAGCCCGGTGGAAAGATCTTCTCTAACTTGTAGAGCAACTCCGGCGCCAACTTTTCCATGTCATCTATCACGGCAGGCGATAGTTCTTTCGCACAAAGAACACGGAAGAAATAGCTCAGCTCTGCCAGTACTAGCCATTCATCATCAGGGATAAAGCCACGCAACATCACCGGCATTACCCGCTCAAGCCATATGTGCCAATCATGACTCTTGAAACCAAATATTTTCAATTTTTCAAGACTCGCTCCCCTCTTTAGATTCGCTGCATACCCATCGGGGAACATCAACTGCATTTTCACCCACAAGATAATTTCCCTCATAGTTGGCCTTCCAAGATTGAACCAGGCCTTTGGCTTCGTCCAGTTCTGCTTTCCTTTCGGTTGTCGCATGTTTTGTAATGGTCTATCACATAGAGTCTGTTGGAAATATGCCCTAGAGGCAATAATAAATTGGTTATTATTATATTTCCTTGTTCATGATAATCGTTTATTATCCATGCTATAATTGTATTGATTGGAAACTCAAATACATGTGTGGGTACATAGACAACACTGTGTCCCTAGTAAGCCTCTAGTTAACTAGCTCGTTGATCAAAAGATGGTGAAGGTTTCCTAGCCATGGACATAAGATGTCATTTGATAAACGGGATCACATCATTAGGAGAATGATGTGATGGACAAGACCCAAACTATAAACGTAGCATATGATCGTGTCAGTTTATTGCTATTGTTTTCTGCACGTCAATTATCTGTTCCTATGACCATGAGATCATGCAACTCCCTGACATCGGAGGAATACCTTGTGTGTATCAAACGTCGCAACGTAACTGGGTGACTATAAAGGTGCTCTACAGGTATCTCCGAGGGTGTCTGTTGGGTTAGCATGGATCAAGACTGGGATTTGTTACTCCGTGTGACGGAGAGGTATCTCAGGGCCCACTCGGTAATACAACATCACAATGAGCCTTGCAAGCAATGTGACTAAAGTGTTAGCCACGAGATCTTGTATTACGGAACGAGTAAAGAGACTTGCCGGAAACGAGATTGAACTAGGTATAGAGATACCGACGATCGAATCTCGGGCAAGTAACATACCGAAGAACAAAGGGAACAGCATACGGGATTAACTGAATCCTTGACATAGAGGTTCGACCGATAAAGATCTTCGTAGAATATGTAGGAGCCAATATGGGCATCCAGGTCCCGCTATTGGTTATTGATCGTAGAGGTGTCTCGGTCATGTCTACATAGTTCTCGAACCCGCAGGGTCTACACACTTAACGTTTGGTGACGATTAGTATAGTTGAGTTATTTTGTTGGTGACCGAAGGTTGTTCGGAGTCCCGGATAAGATCCCGGACATGACGAGGATCTCCGGAAGAGTCCGGAGGTAAAGATTGATATATGTTATAATAGTGTTTTAATCTCCGGAAGGGTTCCGGAATTCACCGGAAGGGGTTCCGGATATTTACCGAAGTGTTCGGGTGCAGCAACACTTTATATGGGCCAAAGGGGTAAAGCCCACGAGGTATTGGAAAGTGCAAAAGGAAGTTTTGCTGCTGCCTTAAGCGGTACTACCGCTGGTAAGGCAGTACTGCCGCATAAGCGGTACTACCGCGTGTGTGAAGCGGTACTACCACTCAAGCGGTACTACCGCTCGTGAGCGGTACTACCGCTTGTACGCGATACTGCTAGAATCCGAGTTGGACTCTTTCCGTGCGGGCCAAACCGACCTTGTGCGGGCAAAACCGACCTTGTGGAGGTTTTCTCTCCAAGTTTAGACCCCAGGGCTCAACATATAAATAGAGGGGCAGGGCTAGCACACGGGATATATCAAGATTTCCCAAGCCGTGTGTCGGCAACCCTAACCCTCTAGTTCTCCCGTCATAATCTCCGTAGTGCTTGGCGAAGCCCTGCAGAGATTGTTCCTCACCACCATCACCACGCCGTCGTGCTGCCGGAACTCATCTACTACTTCATCATCGCTTGCTGGATCGAGGAGGTGAACGCGTCATCAAGCCGTACGTGTGTTGAACGCGGAGGTGCCGTCCGTTCGGCACTAGTTCGTGATCGGATCGAGGGACGACTTGCGATTTGGATCGCGGAGACGTTCGACTACATCAACCGCGTTTCTTAACGCTTCCGCTTAGCGATCTACAAGGGTATGTAGATTCACTCTCCCCTCTCGTAGATGCTCATCACCATGGATAGATCTTGCGTGTGCGTAGGAAAATTTTTGTTTCCCATGCAACGTTCCCCAACAGAGTCTGCAGATCGACTCTAGCCTTAGTATTATCCTTTGACTTCCCATCTATGCCGAACAATGTACGAAAAAGGGCCTCGCCAATATTCTTTTCAGTGTGCATCACGTCGATGTTGTGTGGAAGAAGGAGGTCTTTGAAGTAAGGCAGATCCCACAAGCATGTCTTGTGAGTCCAGGCGTGTTCCGAATTATACCCCTTGAAATACGCTGGACGCTCTAGATCAGGCTCGAGAGCATTTAACTGATTCAGGATCTATTGGCCAGTCAACACAGGTGGTGCAGAGTTTTTGACAACTCTACCTTTGGTGAAGTTCTTCTTGTCTTTTCTGAACTTATGGCGAGGATCCAGGAACTGTCTATGCAAGTCGAAGCAAGAATACTTGCGACCCGCCTGCAGCCAATGAAACTGAAGAGCTGCCTTGCATGTGGGGCACGGGAACCTTCCATGCGTACACCAGCCAACGAATAGCGCATACTCCGGCAAGTCATGCATCGAGTACATGTACCAGGCACGCATTATGAAGTTTCGTTTGCTAGCGGCGTCATATGTCTTGAACCCATTATTCCAAGCTTCTTGCAATTCATCCTTGAGCGGCTACATGTACACATTCATATTCTTCCCCGGATAGTTGGGCCCTGGAATTATCAACGTCGGGAAAATGTTCTTTCTTTGCATAATCTGTCCGGGGGGGGGGAGATTGAGTGGAATGACAAATACAGGCCAACAACTGTATTGGGTTGCCGTCATACCAAACAGATTGAACCCATCCGTGCCGATGCAGACTCGAGGATGCCTTGGATCTGCCGCTTTTTGCTCATGTAATGCATCGAAGTGCTTCCACGCAGAACCATCCGATGTGTGTACCATCATCTGATTCCATCTGCATCTAATTCGGTTCTTTTGCCCATTTTGTGCCATGTCATCTGTCTGGCCATCTCTTCGACCATGAAAAGACGTTGAAGTCTTGGTACGATTGGCAGATACCGAAGAACATTAACGGGGATTTTGGTCTGCCTCTTCTCACCCATACCGTTGTCTACCACAACATACCTGGAAGAGTTGCAAATGGGACAATAGTTCAAGTCCGCATACTCAAGCCTAAATAAGGCACATCCTTTCTCACAGGCATCTATCTTCTCATAGGGCATCTTAAGTGCACGGAGGATTTTGTCCGACTGGTACAGGTTTGCAGGCATTACATGGCCTTTGGGTAGAAAGCGTCCAAATAGTGCATCATCGCGTCGTAGCATTCTCTGCCCAAGTTGAATTGAGCCTTTAGAGCCATTACTTGTGCGATGGCATCCAGCTGACAAAGCTCAATGTGCTCGTGGAGAGGACGTTTCGAAGACTCCAACATTTCATTGAAGGCCTTTGCAGATTCCTCCATCTCATCGTCAAATCCCGAGCATCATCAAAGTCTTGCACCATGTCTTCGATCGCAGTACCATGCTCGTCGGTGCGACGACAAACCACCTCAGCTCTGGTACGTTGGGCAGACTCTCCATGAAATGTCCACACCGTATAATCGGGCATAAACCCCCACTTCTGCAGGTGTTTACCCATTTCATCCTCTTTCCTCTGAGAAAAGTTGTCGCACCTAACACAGGGGCACCAGGTTTTTCTCTGGCCATTTGCAAATGCGGCTTTCACAAACCCCTTGGTTTTTGTTAACCATTCATTGTTCATGTCTTCCTGACTAGTGTGACCGGTGTACATCCACGCACGATCACTCATCTTGCCTACCTACTAAACACCCAAGAAATATATATATAATTCATCATATATATATATATATTCATCAGTTAATGAAGTTTGTCAATTTTTATTACGTCCATGCAACCTACACGCTAATAGGTAAAGATAGGGCCTAATCCCACCCGAGTATGTGTAGATTGGGTTCGTTTTCCCATGCTCTGCTCCGGATCCGACGCAAAATTTCGGTAGCACCTCCCCGTTGTTCTCCTGATACACGTCTCGGCAATAAACAGAGAGGATGTGTACCCGGAGAACAATAGGGAGGCACTGACGAAATTCTGCATCGGATCCGGAGCAGAGCATGGGAAAACGAACCCAATCTACACATACTTGGGCTGTCCATGGATAACGTGGACAATTCGAAAGGATGGCGGTTATAAATATGCAAAGACATGCATATTTATAGATGCCTCCCTTTCAAACGGGAGACGCATACTGGTCACGCATACTGATCATTGAAGACACCTATAGCTAGCAAGTTTCATCGGCACGAAGACCGGAACAGAGCAAATTAAGGGGGGAGGAGGAGATGTCATTTGTGCTCACCCATGAACACAGGGGAGCTCGTCAAACGCACGGGGAGGTCATCGAACACCAGACCCTCGCAGCGATGAAACAACTGCACATTTAAATCCACCCGATCAACACAAATATTCAATCCCGATAAAAAATCTATATATATATAACTACTTTTCTATTTTTTTTCTATTCTCCTCTATTCCTTCTTCTTCTCCTCTTTTTCTTCTTCTTCTCCTCTTCTTCTGTTTTTCCTCTTCTTCTCCTCTTCTCCTCTTTTTCTTCTTCTTCCTCTTCTTCTACTCTTCTTCTTCTCCTCTTATCCTCTTTTTCTTCTTCTTTTCTTCTCCTCCTCCTCTTCTTCTTCTTCTTCTTCCTTCTTTTCTTTTTTCCTCTTCTCCTCTTTTTCTTCTTCTTCTTCTTCTTCTTCTTCTTCTTCTTCTTTTCTTCTCATCCTCCTCTTCTTCTTCTTCTTCTTCTTCTTCTTCTTCTTCTTCTTCTTCTTCCTTCTTTCCCTTTTTCCTCTTCTTCTACTTATTCTTCTTTTCTTCTTCTTTTTTTTCATCTTTTTTCTTCTTCTTCTAATTATGACTAATTAACCTAATTATTTTCTAAACTAATAACTAGTTCTAACTAGTTCTAACTAATAAACCTAATTATAACTAGTTATTTCTAGCAGCAATTAAATGGAAAAAACAGATAAAAAACAATGCTCACCGGAGGGGGGCGGCCGGGCTCCGGGGCGCCAGGGCTCCGGGGCAGCAGGGCGCCGGGGTGCGGGGGCACCGAGTCGGCGGGGGCGCCGGGGATCCGGGGCCGCCAGGGCGGCGGGGCGGCTGGTGGTGGGGCGGTGGGGCGGCGGGGCGGCGGCAGCGGCCGGGCGCCGGGTGGTGGGGCGGCGGGTGGTGGGGCGGCGGGGCGGCGGCGGGTGGTGAGGGCGGCGGGGTCGTGGTGGTCGTCGGGGAGAGAGAGGCAGAGGAGAGAGAGAGAGAGGGGGGAGGGTGGGGGGGGCCGTTAGTTAAGTCAAATATTTGCCGTCCGCCGATGTTTGCCGTCTGCTTAAAGACACTTTGCCGTCTGCTAGCAGACGGCAAAATGTATTCCATTTGACCTAACTAACTGCATGGTCCAGTGGGGCCCAGCTGAGCTCTTTGCCGTCTGCCTTTTGGCTCTTTGCCGTCCGCTAACAGACGGCAAAGAGTGTACTGACGGCAAAGAGTGCCATGAGTCCTTTCTTTGCCGTCTGCTTTGTGGAAGCTGACGGCAAAGAAGGTCTTTGCCGTCCGCTAGCAGACGGCAAAGAATGGACTGATGGCAAATTCTCCGATTCCAGTAGTAAGTAAATGGATAGGCCCTTCGCAGAGGGAACCATGGATTTGCAGAGGTGCCAGAGCTCGAAGCTTAAATCAGAGATGAAAAATAATTTTGGGAGGTGTACTTTTCCTGTCAACGTCACGACCGAAATTTTTCAATATCTTCCATGCTAAACACATTATAGGCGGTTCCCAAGCGGAAAGGTAAAGTATCCTCCCCCTCCTCCATACCAACACAAGCCATGGCTAGCCGAATCCTCGGGTGCCCTCAATACCAACAACTTTCCGGGGGAGTTTGTTTTTATTATATAATTTTGATTTTGAGCATAGGACTGGGCATCCCAAATACCAGCCTCTCTCGTGCAATGACAAGTGAATAAACACTCATCTGAGAATAACCCGCTTAGCATGGAAGATACTAACCGCCCCCTGTCGCTCCATGAGCGGTACGGGCACACAAAACGGATGTTTATTTGAATGATTAGAGGTGGCACATGCAAATTTACTTGGAACGGCAGAGTAATACCGCATATAGGTAGATATAGTGGACTCGTCTGGAACAACTTTGGTTTAAGGATTTTGGATGCACAAGCAGTATTCCCGCTTAGTACAGGCGAAGGCTAGCAAATAGATTGAGAAGCGACCAACTAGAGAGCGAAAACGGTCATGATCATGCATTGAGAATAATTAACATTGAATACTAGCATGAGTAGGATATAGACACCCTGAACATAAATATCATGGAGGCTATGTTGGTTTTGAATCAACTACATGTATGAACATGTGCCAAGTCAAGCCACTTGAAGCATTCAGAGAAGGATACCATATTAACATACTACATCATAACCATTTTAATGCATGTTGACATCCAAGATAAATCATTGTCCACTCCTAGCTACTTAAGCATGGCATGAGCAACTATAATCTCTAATTGTCATCACAAACATGTTTACTCATAATATGCTGAATCATGGATACTGAGTTAAACATATTTACAAAAACAAAAACAAGAAGAGTTCATACCAGCTTTTCCTTGCCACAATCACTTTATCAAATCATCGTCATTATTGCCTTTCACTTGCACGACTGAATGATGTGAAAATAATAATAGTGCAAGTGTGCCGTGGACTAAGCTGGAATCTGCAAACATTTTATTCAAGGGAGAAGACAAAGTAAAATTGGCTCTTTGTTAGATCAACAATAAAGCATATGAGAGGCACTCAACATTTTCAACGTGGTCTTCTCCCTACGACGACTCATCAAAAAGAAAAGAAATTCAGAGAAACACACTAAAATATTTTTGGAGTTTCTAGTTTTTCTGAAGAAAGCAAATTAAAGAAGAAAAACAAAAAGCGAGAAAAACTATTTACACGGGAGAACTCCCAACAAGCAAAAGAAGAAACGAGAATTTTTTTTGGTTTTCTTTTAATACTACAAACTAACTAAAGAGAAAGAAAAACCGAAAAGAAGCGAGACATATTTTTGGGTTTTTGAAATTTTTCAAACACACAAGAAGAAAGCGGAAATAAGACTAACATGGATATACAATGAAAAAGGATGAACACTCACAACTAGAATGAATGTGCGAACATGAATGTAATGTTGGTGGGAGATACGTACTCCCCCAAGCTTAGGCTTTTGGCCTAGCTTGGTCTAATGCCATGGTTGTCCAGGATAATAATCAAAGTGGTAGCTCGTAGAGGCGTTCTGAGCCGCCTCCTCCGCGAGACGGGCAGCCTCAACTGCCGCGTTGTACTCGTGCACCTCATTCTCATGAAGAAAATATCTCTGTTTGTTCTGGAAATCAAAGAGGACAGGAGCAGGCAAAACAACAAACACATAACGATATTTATCGAATATCAGGTTATAATCATATCTGCGAGTGTTGCGCTTAATAAACTCATGGTTCTGCATTGCCTCAAAATTCAAATATTTATCAGGTAAAAGAGGATCATTGGGCCTAGGCGAGACCCCTAGCCTTGCAGCTACCCGGGAGGCATAAATTCCTCCATACAAATCACCATTACCCGAGTTGTGGTGCAACCTACGTGCAACAATAGCCCCAAGGTTATAATGTCTGCTACCCGTTAAAGCAGTGTGAATGAGGCTCAGGTTAGGAGCACAAAGTGCACTACAGTCTTGTTTACCGACAATGCATTTTCCATTAAAGAGTGCAAAATACCGAATAGAGGGAAAGTGAATGCTTTTTATTCGAGCTTGTGTAACTCCCCTATCCTCACCATTGCAAAGGCTATTGAGGAACAGTTCATAATCAGATTATCGCGGTTCACTAAGTGAACCCCAAAATGGAATTTTGCAGGCATCACAGAATTCTTCTAGACGCATACTATAAGATCTATCATAGAGATGAAATGAAACTCTAGAAGTGTGAGAATGATACTCAAATTTTTGAGTGAATGAATGAGTGAGGCTGTAGTGTTGCGGTGGCTTATCTGTGATGAAGGTGGAGAGCTCGGTGTTGTGAATATACTGGTCAAATTCTTCCTTAATGCCTGCACCTAGCATGAACTCGTTGCACGGCCATCGACACGATTTTGCATCGCCACCTCGCACCGAGCGTGCCCTTGGTTCAACATATGATTGGCGTGTGATAACCCACAAGTATAGGGGATCGCAACAGTTTTCGAGGGTAGAGTATTTAACCCAAATTTATTGATTCGACACAAGGGGAGCCAAAGAATATTTGCAAGTATTAGCAGTTGAGTTGTCAATTCAACCACACCTGGAGACTAAATATCTGCAGCAGACTGATCAGTAGCGCAGTAGTATGATAGTTTGATAGCAGTAACAATAAGAGTAACGGTAACAGTAACGGTAGCAGCAATAGTAGTAGCAGTTGTAACAACAGTAGCAACAGTAGTAACTTTAGCAAGAATAATATGTGAAAAACTCGTAGGGATTGGATAGGTGATTATGTTGGATCATATTCATCATGTAACAGTTATAACCTAGGGCGACACAGAACTAGCTCCAATTCATCAATGTAATGTAGGCATGTATTCCGTATATAGTCATACGTGCTTGCGATAAGAACTTGCATGACATCTTTTGTCCTACCCTCCAATGGTAGCGGGGTCCATAAGGAAACTAAGGGATATTAAGGCCTCCTTTTAATAGAGAACTGGAACAAAGCATTAGCACTTAGTGAATACATGAACTCCTCAAACTACGGCAATCACCGGAAGGAATCCCAATTATTGTCACCTTGGGGTATGCGGATCATAACACATAGCAGGTGCGTATAACTTGCAAGATCGGATCAGGAACACAAATATATTCATGAAAACATAAAGGGTTCAGATCTGGAATCATGGCACTCGGGCCCTAGTGACAAGCATTAAGCATAGCAAAGTCATAGCAACATCAATCTCAGAACATAGTGGATACTAGGGATCAAGCCCTAACAAAACTAACTCGATTACATGATAAATCTCATCCAACTCATCACCGTCCAGCAAGCCTACGAAGGAATTACTCACTCCCGGCGGTGAGCATCATGAAACTGGTGATGAAGGATGGTTGATGATGACGATGCCGGAAGATCCCCCTCTCCGGAGCCCCAAACGGACTCCAGATCTGGCCTCCCGATGAAGAACAGGAGGTGGCGGCGGCTCCGTATCGTGAAACGCAATAAAACTTCCTCTCCTATTTTTTTCTCTTGAATTGTGAATTTATAGGCCTGAGATTAGGGTCAGCGGAGCCACGTGGGCCCCACAAGCCACCAGGGCGCGCTTGGGGGGGTGGCGCGCCCTGGTGCCTCATGGGCACTGGGTGGCCCCCTCCAGTGGGTCTTGGTTCCAGTATTTTTTATTTATTCCATAAAAAATCTCCAAAAAGTTTCATCCAATTCCAAGAACTTTTATTTCTGCACAAAAAACAACACCATGGTAGTTCTGCTGAAAACAGCGTCAGTCCGGGTTAGTTTCATTCAAATCATGCAAATTAGAGTCCAAAACAAGAGCAAAAGCGTTTGGAAAAGTAGATACGACGGAGATGTATCAACTCCCCCAAGCTTAACTCATTGCTTGTCCTCAAGCAATTCAGTTGACAAACTGAAAGTGATGAAGAAAAACTTTTACGAAGTCTTTTGTTCTTGTATCTATATATATGCTTAAATAGTACCCAGGTTTTCAGCAAAGATTATGGCTAACCATGCAAATGATAACTTTTAGAAATTATATTCTCTCATATCAATGGCATAATCAACTAGCGAGCAATAATAAGATATCTCAAATGCCAACATTTTGTCAAAACAATCATGATATAATATGACAACATGGTATCTCGCTAGCCCTTTCTGAGACCGCAAAACATAAATGCAGAGCACCTCCAAAGTTCAAGCAACGACTGCTACTTGTGAGCTGCGTTGGTAATTCCCTGAAGAGGAAGGGAGATGGAGTATAGTAGAGATAAGTATTTCCCTCAGTTACGAAACCAAGGTTATCAATCCAGTAGGAGAATCACGCAACACCTCATGAACAACACTTGCACACAAAACAACAAATCCTTGCACCCAACGCAAACAAGGGGTTGTCAATCCCTCGGCGGTAAGTTGCAACATTAAATTGTATGTGATAGATAGATAGATTGAAACAAAAATAAATAATAAAATAATAAAGATAAAATTGCAGCTAATATTTTTACGGTTTTAATAAATGATAAAGATAGACCCGGGGGCCATAGTTTTCACTAGAGGCTTTTCTCAAGAAAATAGCATACGGTGGGTAGACAAATTACTGTTGGGCAATTGATAGAAAAGCAAATAATCATGACGATATCCAAGGCAATGATCATGTATATAGGCATCACGTCCGAGACAAGTAGACCAACTCCTGCATGCATCTACTACTATTACTCCACACATCGACCGCTATCCAGCATGCATCTAGTGTATTAAGTCCATAAAGAACGGAGTAACGCCTTAAGCAAGATGACATGATGTAGACAAAGTAAACTCACGCATGAATAAACCCCACCTTTTTACCCTTAATAGCAAGGATACATACGTGTCATGTCCCTTTCTGTCACTGGGATTGAGCACCGCAAGATCGAACCCATTACAAAGCACCTCTTCCCATGGCAAGATAAATCAATCTAGTTGGCCAAACCAAATCAATAGATCGGAGAAGAAATACGAAGCTATAATAACAATGCATAAAAGAGATCAGAGAAGACTCAAATAATATTCATGGATAATCTTATCATAAACTCACAATTCATCGGATCCCAACAAACACACCGCAAAAAGTGATTACATCGGATAGAACTCCAAGAACATCGAGGAGAACATTGTATTGAAGATCAAAAAGAGAGAAGAAGCCATCTAGCTACTAACTATGGACTCGAAGGTCTATGGTAAACTACTCACGCATCATCAGAAGGGCAGCAAGGTTGATGTAGAGCCCCTCCGTGATCAATTCCCCCTCCGGCGGAGTACCGGAGAAGGCCCCGAGATGGGATCTCTCGAGAACAGAAACTTGCAGCGGCAGAAAAAGTATTTCATGGACTCCCCTGTTGGTTTCCTGATTTTTGGGAATTTATAGTGGTGGAATTAGGTCAAAATAGCCAGAGGTGGGCCCATGAGGCACCAGGGCGCGCCTGCCCCCCCCCCCCCCCGCCCAGGCGTGCCCTGGTGGCTCGTGGCCACCTCCAGGGTCTTCTGGCCTCCTCCCAAAGCTTCTATTGTTCCTCTGGTCCAATAAAAAATCTCCAAAAAGTTTCGTTGCATTTGGACTTCGTTTGGTACTGATTTTCTGGAAAACCAAAAACAGGTAGAAAACAACAACTGGCATTGGGAACTAAGTTAATAGGATAGTCCCAAAAATGATATATAATTGTTGTAAATGTATATAAAAGCATCCAAGATTGATAATATAATAGCATGGACCAATCAAAAATTATAGATACGTTGGAGACGTATCAGCATCCCCAAGCTTAATTCCTGCTCGTCCTCGAGTAGGTAAATGATAAAAACAGAATTTTTGATGTGGAATGCTACCGATCATATTCATCATATATTTTTTTGTAGCATGGACATTGGACTAGAATGATTCAAAGCAATAGTCTATAATTTGACATGAAGATATAAATACTCAAGCATGCTAACAAGCAACCATGTCTTTCAAAATATCAACACTAAAGAAAGTTATCCCTAGCCCATTATGCTCAATCATTGATCCATTCATGAAACACACTCGAAATTAGCTACATCCAATGCACAAGTATGACAATAGTGCTCTCTAGTTGGTGCTTTATAAGAGAAGATGGAGACTCAAATAAAAATAAAAATTGCATAAAAGTAAATAGATAGGCCCTTCGCAGAGGAAAGCAGAGATTTGCTAATGTGCCAGAGCTCAAAGGCTTAAATTAGAAAGATAAAATATTTTAAGAGGCATGCTTTTCCTGTCAACGAAGACGACTGAGAATTCCCAATATTTTCCATGCTAGACACATCATAGGCGGTTCCCAAACAAAAAGTAAAGTTGATTTCCTTTCCACCATTCTTTCACAATCCATGGCTAGCCGTATCCACGGGTGCCCTCCATACCATCACTTTTCCAAGGAATTTTGTTGTTATTAATTTTTGATTTCATTGTGGGACTGGGCATCCCTATTACCAGCCACTCTCTCGTGCAATGACAAGTGACTAAACACTCATCGTGAGAATAACACACCTAGCATGGAAAATATTGGCCACCCCCTGCCGCTTCATGAGCGGTACGGGCATACAAAACGGAAAATTATTTTGAAAATTAGAGTTGGCACACGCAAATTTACTTGGAACGGCATGGAAATACTGAATATAGGTAGATATGGTGGACTCATTTGGCACAACTTGGGTTTAAGGAGTTTGGATGCACAAGCAGTATTTCCGCTTAGTACAAATGAAGGCTAGCAAATAGATTGAGAAGCAACCAACCAAAAAATGAAAACGGTCATAAACATGCATTGAACATAACTAACACCGAATAATGCACCATAAGTAGGATATAATTTCTTTGCATAACTATTGACTTAACGTGCATGCATAGGGAATCACAAACCTTAACACTAATATTCTTACTAAATCACAATTACTCACTAACATGACTCACATATTATCATCTCCATATCGCAAAACTATTGCAAGGAATCACACTTATCATATCCAATGATCTATATGAAAGTTTTTGTTATATCCCTCTTGAATACTCATCACTTTGGGACCAAATTCATATCTTGTGCAAATTACCGTTACTTTTATCAACTCTCAAAAAGATATAAGTGAAGCATGAGAGCGCAAATATTTCTTCAAAAAAAAATTATCAACTCTCAAAATAATATAAATGAAGCATGAGAGTTCATTTCTTCAAAATATAGCCACCGCCATGCTCAAAAAGATTTAAGTGAAGCACTAGAGCAACTACCTAGCTCCAAAAATTTAAGTGAAGCACATAGAGTATTCTAACAAATTATGATGAACGTGTGGCTCTCTCAAATTGGTGTGCCCAGCAAAGATGATTGTGACAAACTAAAAAGCAAACAAAGCAAAGACTCATATAATACATGACGCTCCAAGAAAAACACATATCATGTGACGAATAAAAATATAGCTCCAAGTAAAATTACCGATGGTTGGTAGAAGAAAGAGGGGATGTCTTCCGGGGCATCCCCAAGCTTAGACGCTTGAGTCTTCCTTGAATATTACCTTGGGGTGCCTCACACATCCCCAAGCTTAGGCTCTTGCAACTCCTTATTCCTTCATCCATCGAAATCTCACCCAAAACTTGAAAACTTCAATCACACAAAACTCAACAAAACCTTCGTGAGATCCGTTAGTATAACAAAATAAATCACTACTTTAAATACTGTTGAAAACCCATTCATATTTTATTTTTGAATTATACCTACTGTATTCTAACTTCTCCAAGGCTTATACCCCCCGATACAATCCATAGTTTCATCAAAACAAGCAAGCAACACATCAAAAACAGAATCTGTCAAAAACAGAACAGTCTGTAGCAATCTGTTTAAAAGCCATACTTCTGTAACTCCAAAAATTCTGAAAAATTAGTAAAACGTGTGAAATTCATATACCAGTACTGTGTAAAAATTTCAGATTTTTCTTACACTCCAGTACAGAAACAAAATTCCAGCACTGGACGCAAAACTTTCTGTTTTCCAAACAGCATCAATTATACTATCTTCCAAATCATCCCAAAGGTTCTACTTGGCACAAACACTGATTAAAAACACAAAAGCACAATCATAACAGTAGGAAAACACATAATAACAGAAACAAAAAGGAAAATTTTATTTTATTCATTGGGTTGCCTCCCAACAAGCGCTATTGTTTTATGCCCCTAGCTAGGCATAATGCATAGTTTCAAGTATTATCATCCTTCAAGTTGATTCCATAAGTGGCCCTCATAATGGATTCATATGGTGATTTAATTTTCTTCCTAGGGAAATTTTCCATACCCTTTTTTAGTGGAAATTGAAATTTTATATTCCCTTCTTTCATGTCAATAACGGCACCTATAGTTCGTAAAAATGGTCTACAAAGTATTATGGGGCAAGAAGAATTGCATTCAATTTCAAGTACAATAAAATCAATGGGCACATAGTTCCTATTTGCAAGAATAAGAACATCATTAATTCTTCCCAAAGGCTTTTTAATAGTAGAATCCGCAAGATGCAAATTAAGGGAACATTCATCTATATTGGTAAAACCTAGCACATCACATAGAGATTTTGGAATTATGGAAATGCTAGCACCCAAGTCACATAAAGCATTGCACTCATAATTTTTAATTTTAACTTTAATGGTGGGTTACCATTCATCATATAATTTTCTAGGAATTGAAATTTCTAATTCTAACTTTTCTTCTAACGCTTTCATCATTGCTTCTACGATGTGTTTAGTAAAAGCCTTATTTTGCTCATAAGCGTTGGGTGAATTTAGCATGGATTGTAACAAAGAAATGCACTCAATCAAAGAACAACTATAATAATTAAAATCTTTGTAATCCAAGAGAGTGGGCACATCGCTGGTTAAAGTTTTTACCTCTCCAAACCCACTTTTTTCAATTTTCTTATCAAGATTTTCACCCTCTGAATTATGGGGACGCCTACTAGTTAAAGTTGACTCTTCTTCAGTCCCCTTTTCATCAAGTTTTATATTGCTAAACAAAGAATCAATAGATGAAACACCAATCATTTTAATATCCTCATCATTACTACGATAAAAACCGGGAGGAATCACTTTTTCTAAAAATTCTCGTTTAGCTCTTAGCATGGCGGTTCTTTTCTTACTCTCATCCATGGAGACATATAAAGCTTTAATTGATTCACTAATATCAATTTTGGGTGGCAAAATTTTAGTCATAAGATTTTCCACATCATGAATAATTCTATCAATGCTCCTAGACATATCATCAAGTTTACTCAATTTTTCTTCTATCGTAGTGTTGAAAACTTTTTGAGCATTAATAAATTCTTTAATATTACTTTCAAGATCAGAGGGCATCCTATTACTACTATAAACATTACCATAAGGATTGCCATAATTATTAGAGAAATTTCCAGGAAACGGTCTAGCGTTGAAATTACCTCTATAAGCATTATTATTAAAATTGTTTCACGAGACAAAATTCACATCTACTGGATCATTATTTTGCTCAATCAAAGTGGACAAAGGCACATCATTAGGATCAATAAGAGTATTTTTGCTAGCAACCAATTTCATAAGCGCATCATCTTTATCACTCAAAGTACTAATTTCTTCAACAGAATTCACTTTTTTACTAGTAGGAACTCTTTCAGTATGCCATTGTGAATAATTTGCCATAATATTATCAAGCAATTTAGTAGCTTCTCCCAAAGTAATTTCCATAAAAGTACCACCCGTGGCGGAATCTAAAAGATTTCTACAAACAAAATTTAATCCCACATAAAAAAATTGTATGATCATCCATAAATTTAAACCATGAGTAGGGCAATTTCTTATCATTAATTTCATCCTCTCCCAAGATTGGGCAACATGTTCATGATCAAGTTGCTTAAAATTCATAATTTGATTTCTAAGAGAAATAATTTTCGCGGGAGGAAAATACTTGGTAATAAAAGCATCTTTTCACCTATCCCAAGAATCAATACTAGTTCGTGGTAAAGATGAAAACCAAATTTTTGCATGATCCCTTAATGAGAATGGGAATAATTTTAATTTCACAATATCATAATCCACATCTTTTTTCTTTTGCATGTCACACAATTCTATGAAAGTGTTAAGATGGGATGCAGCATCTTCATTAGGACTACCAGAAAATTGTTCTTTCATAACAATATTTAGCAAAGCGTCATTAATATCACAAGTATCCGCACTAGCGGTGGGAGGAGCAATTGGAGTACTAATAAAATCATTATTATTAGTATTGGAAAAATCACACAATTTGTAATTTTCTTGAGACATCATGGCTACGCAAATAAAATAACAAGCAAGCAAACAAGAAAAAGGCAAACGGAAAATATTTTTATATTTTTGTAAAAACTTTTTAGAAGTGGGGGAGATGAAAACGAGAGGCAAATGCAAATAAAAGGTAAATAAAGTAAATGCAAGGATATGTAAGTTTTATGCGAAGGTACTTGATAGATGTTGATGATGTCTCCCCGGCAACGGCGCCAGAAATTCGTCCTGCTACTTGTGAGGAAGGGAGATGCAGTACAGTAGAGATAAGTATTTCCCTCAGTTATGAAACCAAGGTTATCAATCCAGTAGGAGAATCACGCAACACCTCGTGAACAGCACCTGCACACAAAACAACAAATCCTTGCACCCAACGCAAACAAGGGGTTGTCAATCCCTCGGCGTTAAGTTGCAAGATTAAATTGTATGTGATAGATAGATAGATTGAAACAAAAATAAATAATAAAATAATAAAGATAAAATTGCAGCAAATATTTTTAGGGTTTTAGTAAATGATAAAGATAGACCCGGGGGCCATAGTTTTCACTAGAGGCTTCTCTCAAGAAAATAGCATACGGTGGGTAGACAAATTACAGTTGGGCAATTGATAGAAAAGCAAATAATCATGACGATATCCAAGGCAATGATCATGTATATAGGCATCACGTCCGAGTAAAGGAGACCGACTCCTGCCTGCATCTACTACTATTACTCCACACATCGACCGCTATCCAGTATGCATCTAGTGTATTAAGTCCATAAAGAACGGAGTAACACCTTAAGCAAGATGACATGATGTAGACAAAGTAAACTCACGCATGAATAAACCCCATCTTTTTACCCTTAATAGAAACGATACATACGTGTCATGTCCCTTTTTATCACTGGGATTGAGCAGCGCAAGATCGAACCCATTACAAAGCACCTCTTCCCATGGCAAGATAAATCAATCTAGTTGGCCAAACAAAATCAATAGATCGGAGAAGAAATACGAAGCTATAATAATCATGCATAAAAGAGATTAGAGAAGACTCAAATAATATTCATGGATAATCTGATCATAAACTCACAATTCATCGGATCCCAACAAACACACCGCAAAAAGTCATTACATCGGATAGAACTCCAAGAACATCGAGGAGAACATTGTATTGAAGATCAAAAAGAGAGAACAAGCCATCTAACTACTAACTATGGACCCGAAGGTCTGTGGTAAACTACTCACGCACCATCGGAAGGGCAGCAAGGTTGATGTAGAGCCCCTCCGTGATCGATTCCCCCTCCGGCGGAGTACCGGAGAAGGCCCCCAGATGGGATCTCTCGAGAAAAGAAACTTGCGGCCGCGGAAAAAGTATTTTGTGGACTCCCCTATTGGTTTCCTGATTTTTGGGAATTTATGGTGGTGGAATTAGGTCAAAATAGCCAGAGGTGGGCCCACGAGACACCAGGGCGCGCTTGCCCCCAGGAGCGCCCTGGTGGCTCGTGGCCACCTCCAGGGTCTTCTGGCCTCCTCCCGAAGCTTCTAGTGTTCCTCTGGTCCAATAAAAAATCTCCAAAAAGCTTCGTTGCATTTGGACTTCGTTTGGTACTGATTTTCTGAAAAACCAAAAACAGGCAGAAAACAGCAACTGGCACTAGGCACTAAGATAATAGGTTAGTCCCAAAAAATGATATATAATTCTTGTAAATGTATATAAAAACATCTAAGATTGATAATATAATAGCATGGAACAATCAAAAATTATAGATACGTTGGAGACGTATCAGCGACTAAACATTGTAATTCATGGTAGAAGAGATCCAGTCATGATGCACACAACATTAACTGTACACAATGCATGAGAATGACAATAGTGCTCTCAGGACTGATGCTTATTTGAGAAGGTGATGACTCAACAATAAAAGTAAAATAACATAAAAGTAAATAGATAGGCCCTTCACAGAGGGAAGCATGGATTTGCAGAGGTGCCAGAGCTCGACGCTTAAATCAGAGATAAGTATAATTTTCGGAGGTATGCCTTTCCTGTCAACGTCACGACCGAGAGTTTTCAATATCTTCCATGCTAAACACATTAGCGGCGGTTCCCAAGTGGTAAAGTAAAGTTTACTCCCCCTCCACCAACAATCACAAGCCATGGCTAGCCGAATCCTCGGGTGCCCTCCATACCAACAACTTTCTGGGAGAGTTCGTTTCATTATTTCGCAATTTTAATAATGGGACTGGGCATCCCGATTACCAGCCCCTCTCGTGCAAGGACAAGTGAATAAACACTCATCATGAGAATAACCCGCTTAGCATGGAAGATACTGACCGCCCCCTGTCGCTCCATGAGCGGTACGGGCACACAAAACAAATGTTCATTTGAATATTTAGAGGTGGCACATGCAAATTTACTTAGAACGGCAGAGTAATACCGCATATAGGTAGATATAGTGGACTCATCTGGAATAACTTTGGTTAAAGGGTTTTGATGCACAAGCAGTATTCCCGCTTAGTATAGGCGATGGCTAGCAAATAGGTTGAGAAGCGACCAGCTAGAGAGCGAAAACGGTCATAATCATGCATTATGAATAGTCAACATTGAATACTAGCATGAGTAGGATATAAGCACCATGAACATAAATATCGTGGAGGCTATGTTGGTTTTGAATCAACTACATGCGTGCACATGTGCCAAGTCAAGCCACTTGAAACATTCAGAGGAGGATACCATATCATCATACTACATGAACGTTTTAATGCATGTTGACACCCGAAATAAATCATTATCCACTCCTAGCTACTTAAGCATGGCATGAGAAACTATAATCTCTAATTGTCATCATAAACATGTTTAATCATAATATGTTGAATCATGGATACTGAGTTAAACATATTTACAAAAACAAAGAACAAGTTGAGTTCATACCCGCTTTTCCTTGCCACAGTCACTCCATCAAATCGTCGTCATTATTGCCTTTCACTTGCACGACCGAATGATATGAAAATAATAATAGTGCAAGTGTGCGTGGACTAAGCTGGAATCTGCAAGCATTTTATTTAAAGGAGAAGACAAGGTAATTTGGGCTCTTTGTTAGATCAACAATAATGCTTATGAGAGCCACTCAACATTTTCATCGTGGTCTTCTCCTTACAATGACTCAACAAAAGAAAAGAATTTCAGAGAAACACACTGAAATATTTTTGGAGTTTTTAGTTTTTCTGAAGAAAACAAAATAAAGAAGAAAAAAACGAGAAAAACTATTTACATGGGAAAATTCCCAACAAGCAAAAGAAGAAAAGGGAAATCTTTTTGGGTTTTCTTTTAATTCTACCACTAATTAAGCTAGAAAAGAAAACAGAAAAGAAACGAGAAATGTTTTTGGATTTTCTTAAAGTTTTTCAAACACACAAGAAGAAAGCGAGAAAATAAAACTAGCATGGATTATACAATGAAAAAGTATGAACACCGACAATTGGCATGAAATGTGTGGGTGATACGTCTCCAATGTATCTATAATTTATGAAGTATTCATGCCATGTTTATTATAGTTTTGTATGATTTTGGTGCACTTTTATATGGTTTTTATATGATTTTCATTTACTAACATATTGACCTAGTGCCCGGTGCCAGTTGCTGTTTTCTGCCCTGTTTTGTTTTACAGAAAATCAATACCAAACGAAGTCCAAATGCCACGAAACTTTTTGGAGATTTTTGGACATAACAAGTACTAGAAGCTTCGGGAGGAGGCCAGAAGACCCACAGGGGCTCCACGAGCCACCAGGGCGCGCCACCCCCCCAGGCGCGCACTGGTGCCTCGTGATTCCAACGCCAAAAAATCATATATATTCAGAAACCCCCGAAAGTTAACCTAGATGAGTTTTTACGCCGCCGCAAGCCTCTGTACCAGAGAGATCCCATCTACAGCCCTTTTCCGGCACCCTGCCGGAGGGGGGGAATCATCACCGGAGGCCATCTTCATCATCCCGGCGGTCTCCATGATGAGGAGGGAGTAGTTCACCCTTGGTGTTGAGGGTTTGTACCAGTAGCTATGTGTTTGATCTCTCTCTCTCGTGTTCTTGAGATGGCACGATCTTGATGTATCGCGAGCTTTGTTGATATAGATGAATCATATGGAGTTTTCCCCTCTCTATCTTCTTGTGATGAATTGAGTTTTCCCTTTGAAGTTTTCTTATCGGATTGAGTCTTTAAGGATTTGAGAACACTTGATGTATGTCTTGCATATGGATATCTATGGTGACAATGGGATATTCACTTGAGTCACTTGATGTATGTTTTGGTGATCAACTTGCGGGGTCCGTGACCTTGGGGATTTATGCATAAGGGTTGGCACACGTTTTCGTCTTGACTTTCCGGTAGAAACTTTGGGGCACTCTTTGAAGTTCTTTGTGTTGGTTTGAATAGATGAATCTGAGATTGTGTGATGCATATCGTATAATAAAACCCGTGGGTACTTGTGGTGACATTGGAGTGCCTAGGTGACATTAGGGTTTTGGTTGATGTGTATCTTAAGGTGTTATTCTAGTACGAACTCTAGGGTTGTTCGTGACAATTAATGGGGATGGCTCATAAGATTGATCGGGAAGGATAACTTTGAGGTGGTCTCGTACCCTACAACAATTTCTTCGTTTGTTCTCCACTATTTGTGACTTTGGAGTGAACTCTTTGTCGCACGGGAGGGATTTACATATGATTCAACTATGTCAACAATGTTGGGAGATCGCACTAGTGAAAGTATGAACCTTAGGCCTTATTTTCACGCGTTGCAATACCGTTTGTGCTCACTTTTGTTACTTGCTACCTTGCTGTTTTTATATCTTCAGATTACAAAAACCTATATCTACTATCCATACTACACTTTTATCACCATCTCTTCGCCGAACTAGTGCACCTATACAATTTACCATTGTATTGGGTGTGTTGGGGACACAAGAGATTTTTTGTATTTGGTTGCAGGGTTGTTTGAGAGATACCATCTTCAACCTACGCCTCCCACGGATTGATAAACCTTAGGTCATCCACTTGAGGGAAAATTGCTACTGTCCTACAAAACTCTGCGCTTGGAGGCCCAACACGAGTCTACAACAATAAGTTGTGTAGTAGACATCAGTGGGCATGAATGTAATGTCGGTGAGAAATGCGTACTCCCCCAAGCTTAGGCTTTTGCCTAGCTTGGTCATCGCCATCCCTGGTCCGGGTAATAATCAAAGTGGTAGCTTGTAGAGGCATTCTGAGCCGCCTCCTCAACCAGACGGGCAGCCTCGACCACCGCCTTGTACTCGTGCACCTCGCTCTCCAATAGATAATATCTCTGTTTGTTCTAAAAATCAAAGAGGGCAGGAGCAGGCAGAGCAACATACACAGATCGGTATTTATTAAAAACTAAGTTATATTCATATCCATGTGCATTGCGTTTTAAAAACTTATGTTCTCGCATTGTTTCGAAGTTCAAATATTTATAAGGCAGGAGGGATCATTGAATTTGGGTGACACCCCTAACTTCGCAGCTACGCGGGAGGCATAAACTCCTCCATACAAATCACCATTACCCGCATTACGCTGCAGCCTACGTGCGACAATAGCCCCAAGATTATAATACTTGCTGCCAGTCAAAGCCATATGAATAAGACTCAAATCAGGGGCGCAAAGCGTACTGTAGTCTTGCTTACCAACAATGCATTTACCATTAAAGAGTGCAAAATACCGAATAGCAGGAAAATGGATGCTAACTATTCTGGCCTGCGTGACTCCCCTATCCTCACCGTTGCAAAGGCTATTAACAAATGACTCATAATCAGATTTTTGTTGTTCATCTAATGAACCCCAATATGGAATTTTGCATGCATCACAGAATTCTTCTAGTACTATAGGATTTGTCATAGAGGTGAAATAAAACTCTAGAAGTGCGCGGATGATATTCAAAGTTTTGAGTGAATGAATGAGTGAGGTAGTAATGTTGTGGTGGCTTATCTGCGATGAAGGCAGAGAGCTCGGTGTTGTGAATATATTGGTCAAATTCTTCCTTGATGCCTGCACCTAGCATGAACTCATTGCACGGCCATCTACATGATTTTGCTTCGGCACCTCGCACCGAATTTGCCCTTGGTTCAACGTAAGATTGACGTGCAGGGTCTTCGCTAGATGATGCCTCGGTGGACCTCCTCCTCTAAGAACTCCTTCAAAAGATATTCATTTTCCTAAGAACAAATTTCTGAAAAATTTTGGGCCACAAAATGATATCAATAAAACTTCACAAGATTGATAGCAACTACTCATATGGGTGTCTAGAGGCTATATCAAGTATTCAAACTACTTAGAACTCAAAGAATTCATCATGCAAGCTCATTTCCAGTAGCACCAACAGTAGCTAATTATGCAAAATATAATCCACTAAAACAAAAACTAATTGGAGCAATGGAGGAGTCACATACCAAGGAGCAATCTCCCAAAACAGTTTCGGAAACGGAGCTCCGAGCAAAGAGATCGAAAATTTCAGGTTTGGGAGCAAGAACACGAGAGAGAGAGAGAGAGAGAGAGAGAGAGAGAGAGAGAGAGAGCTACCAGGAATTTTTGCTAGAGGTAAGAGACGAAGTGAGCTGAGGGAATAAGTGAGGGGGTCCCTGTGGGGCCCACAAGCCACCAGGGGGCGCCAGGGGGGGTGGCGCGCCCTGGTGCCTCGTGGGCACCTGGGGCACCCCCCCTGGTATGATTTTAGTGCCAAAAATTCTTAAATATTATATAAAAATTCATGTCAAAATTTTATTGCATTCTAAGCACTTTCATTTCTGGACATTTTTTTATTGCACAGATAATTCAGGAAACAGGGTAATCATGGCATTTTATTGCATTTAACTAAAAATAACAGAAAACAAAAAGTGGGTACAGAAGGTTGTGCTTACTAAATTCATCGATCACATGCCTCTCAAAAAGAATCCATTAACAAGGTTGATCAAGTCTTATTAACAAACCATTTTCGAGTGACATGAAACCGAAGAACTTTCGTATAACACTAAGTTACCTCAACGGGGATATGCATCTCCCCAATAATAAGAATTTCATATTTCATTTTAACAGTAGGAATAGGGAGTTGAAAACTTCCAATAGTAATTGTCAGAGTCTTTTCAATAATATGAATACCATTTACTTGAAATTATTTCTTTGGAAAGTGCACTGTATGTTCATTACCATTGATATGAAAAGTGACCTTGCTTTTGTTGCAATCAATAACAACCCCTGGAGTATTCCAAAAGGGTCTACCAAGGATAATCTGATGGGGAACGAAGCATGAAAATCAAAAAAATTCCTATGAACACCCAAGATCTATCTAGGAGAAGCATAGCAACGAGAGGGGAGAGTGTGTCTACGTACCCTCGTAGACCAAAAGCGGAAGCGTATATAACGCGGTTGATGTAGTCGTTCTTTTAGCCATCCGATCACGATCCAACCGATCTAGTGCCGAACAGACGGCACCTCCGAGTTTAGCACACGTGCGGCTCGATGACGTCTCCTCCACCTTGATCCAGCAAGAGAAGGAGGAGAAGTAGATGGGATCACAATCAGGATGATGGCGTGGTGGCGATGGTGGTGGTGGAGCACCGACAGCGCTTCGCTAAGCGTCGTCGGGACGAGGCGGTGGTGTAACAGGAGAGAGAGGGGCTCCCAGGGGCTGGTGTGTTGTTTGGGGCACCCCCTCTCCTCTATTTATATATGTGGAAGGGCTTGGAGTCCAGCCCTTCTCCTATTAGGGCTGGCGCCTAGAGGGAGAGGACTTGGACTCCAAGTCCAATCCTATTCCTACTAGGACTCTCCTTTTTTTTTCTTCCATAGCCACATGGGCTTTTGAGGACTTGGTGCGCCTAGCCCAATAAGGCCAGGGCGCCTCCCCTCATCCCATGCCAGCCCTTGGGACGTGGTGGACCCACTTGTGGACTTCCGGACCCCTATGGAATCCTCCGGAACCTTCTGGAAGCTTCCCGGTACAATACCAAAAAAACTGCACCTTTTTCCGGAACCCAAAATATGACTTCCCATATATAAATCTTTACCTCTAGACCATTCCGAGACTCCTCGTGATGTCCGGTATCTCATCCGGGACTCCGAACAACATTCGGTTACCAATCATCAAATATCCCAATACTACTCTAGTGTCAACGAACGTTAAGCGTGCGACCCTGCTGGTTCGGGAATCATGTAGTCATGACCGAGATACCTCTCCGGTCAATAACCAATAGCGGGACCTGGATGCCCATATTGATTCCTACATATTCCATGAAGATCTTTTATCGGTTGAACCACAATGTCAAGGATTCGGTTAATCCCGTATGCAATTCCCTTTGTCCGGCGATATGTTACTTGCCCGAGATCCGATCGTCGGTATCTCCATACCTAGTTCAATCTCATTACCGGCAAGTCTCTTTACTCATTCCGTAATACAAGATCCCGTGACTAACCCATTAGCCACATTGTTTGCAAGCTCTTTACGATGTTGTATTACCGAGAGGGCCAGAGATATCTCTCCGTCATACGGAGTGACAAATCCCAGTCTCGATTCGTGCCAACCCAACAAACACCTTTGGAGATACCTGTAGAACACCTTTATGATCACCCATTTACGAAGTGACATTTGGATACACACTAAGTATTCCTCCGGTGTCAGGGAGTTGCACGGTCTCATGGTCTAAGGAACAGATACTTGACATGAAGAAAGTTGTAGCAAATAAACTAAACGATCTGGTGCTAAGCTTACGGTTGTGTCTTGTCCATCACATCATTCTCCTAATGATGTGATCCCGTTATCAAATGACAACTCATGTCTATGGTTAGGAAACCTTAACCATCTTTGATCAACGAGCTAGTCTAGTAGAGGCTCACTAGGGACACGGTATTTGTTTATGTATCCACACATGTATTTAAGTTTCCGGTCAATACAATTCTAGCATGAATAATAAACCTTTATCATGAACAAGGAAATATGATAATAACCATTTTATTATTGCCTCTAGGGCATATTTCCAACAGTCTCCCACTTGCACTAGAGTCAATAATCTAGTTCACATCGCTATGTGATTAACACCCAATGAGTTCTGGGGTTTGATCATGTTTTGCTTGTGAGAGAGGTTTTAGTCAACGGGTCTGCCACATTCAGATCCGTATGTACTTTGCAAATATCTATGTCATTCTGTAGATACTGCTACCACGCTCCACTTGGAGCTATTCCAAATGACTGCTCCACTATACGTATCTGGTTTGCGACTCAGAGTCATCCGGATCGGTGTCAAAGCTTGCATCGACGTAACCCTTTACGACGAACTCTTTATCACCTCCATAACCAAGAAACATTTCCTTAGTCCTCTTTAGGTACCTAAGGATAATTTTGACCGCTGTCCAGTGATCCACTCCTGGATCACTCTTGTACCCCCATGCTAGACTCATGGCAAGGCACCCATCAGGTATGGTACACAGCATGGCATACATTATAGAGCCTATGGCTGAGGCATAGGGGACGACCTTCATCCTTTATCTTTCTTTTGCCGTGGTTGAGCTTTGGGTCTTACTCAACTTCACACCTTACAATACAGGAAAGAACTCCTTCTTCGACTGATCCATTTTGAAGTCCTTCGAAATCTTGTCAAGGTATGTGCTCTGTGAAAGTCCTATCGGGCGTCTTGATCTATCTCTATAGATCTTGATGCCCAATATGTAAGCAGCTTTACTCAGATCTTCCTTTGAAAAAATCCTTTCAAAAAACCCTTTATGCTTTCCAGAAATTCTACATCATCTCCAATCAACAATATGTCATCCACATATACTATCAGAAATGCTATAGAGCTCCCACTCACTTTCTTGTAAATACAAGCTTCTCCGTAAGTTTGTATAAAACCAAAAGCTTTGATCACCTCATCAAAGCATATATTCCAACTCCGAGATGCTTGCACCAGTCCATAGCTGGATCGCTGGAGCTTGCATACTTTGTTAGCATCCTTAGGATCGACAAAACCTTCCGGTTGCATCATATACAACTCTTCCTTAAGAAACCCGTTAAGGAATGCCGTTTTGACGTCCATTTGCCAGATCTCATAATCATAAAATGCGACAATAGCTAACATAATTCTAACAGACTTAAGCATCGCTACGGGTGAGAAAGTCTCATCGTAGTCAACCCCTTGAACTTGTCGGAAACCCTTTGCGACAAGTCGAGCTTTATAGACGGTGACATTACCATCAGCGTCTGTCTTCTTCTTAAAGATCCATTTATTCTCAATGGCTTGCCGATCATCGGGCAAGTCCACCAAAGTCCATACTTTGTTCTCATACATGGATCCTATCTCGGATTTCATGGCTTGAAGCCATTTGTCAGAATCTGGGCTCATCATAGCTTCTTCATAGTTCGTAGGTTCGCCGTTGTCTAACAACATGACTTCCAGGACTGGATTACCGTACCACTCTGGTGCGGAACATACCCTGGTCGACCTACGAAGTTTAGTAGTAACTTGATCCGAAGTTTCATGATCATCATCATTAGCTTCCTCTCCGGTTGGTCTAGGCATCACGGGAACTGCTTTCTGTGATGTGCTACTTTCCAATTCGAGAGAAGGTACAATTACCTCATCAAGTTCTACTTTCCTCCCACTCACTTCTTTTGAGAGAAACTCCTTCTCTAGAAAGGACCCATTCTTGGCAACAAAGATCATGCCCTCAGATCTGTGGTAGAAGGTATACCCAATGGTATCTTTAGGGTATCCTATGAAGACGCACTTCTCCGCTTTGGGTTCGAGCTTATCAGGCTGAAGCCTCTTGACATAAGCATCACATCCCCAAACTTTAAGAAACGACAGCTTAGGTTTCATGCCAAACCATAACTCATACGGTGTCGTCTCAACGGATTTTGACGGTGCCCTATTTAAAGTGAATGCGGCTGTCTCTAATGCATAACCCCAAAACGATAGTGGCAAATCGGTAAGAGACATCATAGAACGCACCATATCCAATAGAGTTTGATTATGATGTTTGGACACACCATTATGCTGTGGTGTTCCAGGTGGGGTGAGCTGTGAAACAATTCCACATTGTCTTAAATGCATACCAAACTCGTAACTCAAATATTCACCTCCATGATCAGATCATAGAAATTTAATTTTCTTATTACGATGATTCTCCACTTCACTCTGAAATTCCTTGAACTTTTCAAATGTTTCAGACTTGTGTTTCATTAAGTAAATATACCCATATCTACTCAAATCATCTGTGAAGGTAAGAAAATAACGATATCCACCGCGTCCTTCAACACTCATCAGACTGCATACATAGGTATGTATTATTTCCAATAAGTCACTTGCCCGCTCCATTGATCCGGAAAACGGGGTTTTAGTCATTCTGCCCATAAGGCATGGTTCACATGTCTCAAATGATTCATAATCAAGAGATTCCAAAAATCCATTGGCATGGAGTTTCTTCATGCGCTTTACACCAATATGACCTTAAGCAGCAGTGCCACAATCATGTGGTACTATCATCATTAACTTTGCATCTTTTGGCATTAATATTATGAACATGTGTATCACTACAATCGAGATTCAGTAAACCTTTCACAAAGGGTGCATGATCATGAAAGATATTACTCATATAAACAGAATAACCATTATTCTCTGACTTAAATGAATAACCGTTTTGCAATAAACAATATCCAGATATAATGTCTTATGCTCAACGCAAGCACCAAATAACCATTATTTAGGTTTAATACTAATCCCGAAGGTATTACGAGTGTGCTGATGGTGATCATATCAATCTTGGAGACACTTCCAACACCCATCATCACCTCGCCCTCAGCTAGTTTCTGTTACTCCGCAGCACCTGCTCCGAGTTACTAATATTAGCAACTGAATCGGTATCAAAATACCCAGATGCTACTACGAGCACTAGTGAGGTACACATCAATAACACGTATATCAAATATACCTACGTTGACGTTGCCATCCTTCTTATCTGCCAAGTACTTGGGGCAGTTCCGCTTCGAGTGACAGTTCCTCTTATAAAAGTAGCACTCAGTCTCGGGTTTGGGTCAAGCATTGGGTTTCTCCATTGGAGCGGCAACTGTCTTGCC
Source organism: Elymus sibiricus (assembly GCA_039707655.1). Lineage (NCBI taxonomy): Eukaryota > Viridiplantae > Streptophyta > Magnoliopsida > Poales > Poaceae > Elymus > Elymus sibiricus. Next base: position 473,257,438 of record CM077666.1, read on the forward strand.
ATTCTTGAAGTTTCCCTTCTTTCCCTTGCCCTTCTTGAAACTAGTGGTCTTGATTAACCATCAACACTTGATGCTCCTTCTTGATTTCTACCTTCATGACCTTAAGCACTGAGAATATCTCGGGGATTGTTTACTCCATCCCTTGCATATTATAGTTCATCACAAAGCCCTTGTAGCTTGGTGGCAGTGACTGGAAAAACTCTGTCAACCGCTGTCTTATCTGGAAGATTAACTCCCACTTGATTCAAGCGATTGTAGCACCCAGACACTCTGAGCACATGCTCACTCACTGAGCTGTTCTCCTCCATCTTGCAGGCAAAGAACTTGTCAGAGGTCTTATACCTCTCAACACAGGCATGAGCCTGAAATACCAATTTCAGCTCTTGGAACATCTCATATGCTCCGTGGCGTTCAAAACGTCTTTGGGGCCCTGATTTCTAAGCCGTAAAGCATGGCGCACTGAACTATCGAGTAGTCATCAGAACGTGTCTGCCAGACGTTCACAACATCCACAGACGACGCTAGAGGGGTTGGCACACCGAGTGGTGCATCAAGGACATAAGCCTTCTGTGCAGCAGTGAGGACAATCCTCAGACTACGGACCTAGTCTACATAATTGCTTACAATATCTTTCAACTTACTCTTTCTCTAGGAACGTATTAAAAACAGGGAGCTACAGCGCGAGCTATTGATCTACAACACAAATTTTGCAAAGACAATTAAGACTAAGTTCATGATAATTTAGTTCAGTTAATCAAATTACTAATGAACTCCCACTTAAAACAACATCCCTCAAGTTGTCTAAGTGACACATGATCCAAATCAACTAACCCATGTCCGATCATCACGTGAGATGGAGTAGTCATCAATGGTGAACATCTCCATGTTGATCATATCTACTATATGACTCATGTTCGACCTTTCGGTCTCCCGTGTTCCGAGGCCATGTCTGTACATGCTAGGCTCGTCAAGTTTAACCCAAGTATTCTGCATGTGTAAAACTGGCTTACACCCGTTGTATGCGAACGTAGAGTCTATCACACCCGATCATCACGAGGTGCTTCGAAACGACGAACTTTCGCAACGGTGCATACTTAGGGAGAACACAATTTCTTGAAATTAAGTGAAGGGATCATCTTATAATGCTACCGACGTCCTAAGCAAAATAAGATGCATAAAAAGGATAAACATCACATGCAATCAATATGTGACATGATATGGCCATTATCATCTCGTGCCTTTGATCTCCATCTCCAAAGCATCGGCATGATCTCCATCGTCACCGGCATGACACCATGATCTCCATCATCGTGTCATCACGTGGTCGTCTCGCCAACTATTGCTTCTACAACTATTGCTAACGCATAGCGATAAAGTAAAGCAATTATATGGCGTTTAACAGTTGACTTGCAGGTCACACAATAAATTAAAGACAACCCTATGGCTCCTGCCGGTTGCCGTACTCATCGACATGCAAGTCGTGAACCTATTACAAAACATGATCATCTCATACATCAACATATATCACATCACGTTTTGGCCATACCACATCACAACATGCCCTGCAAAAACAAGTTAGACGTCCTCTACTTTGTTGTTGCAAATTTTACGTGGCTGCTATGGGCAACTAGCAAGAACCGTTCTTACCTACGCAAAGCCACAACGGTGATAATCAAGTTGCCTTTTAACCTTTTATAAGGACCGCCTTCGTCAAATTAGATTCAACTAAAGTAGGAGAGACAGACACCCGCTAGCCACCTTATGCAAAACAAGTTGCATGTTAGTCGATGGAACCGGTCTCATGTGTGAGGACATGTAAGGTTGGTCCGAGCCGCTTCATCCCACAATACCGCCAAATCCAAATAAGACAAGAGAGGTAAGCAATTTGAGCATCAACGCCCACAACTTTTGTGTTCTACTCGTGCATATACATCTACGCATAGACCTAGCTCATGATGCCACTGATGGGGAACGAAGCATGAAAATCAAAAAAAATCCTATGAACACCCAAGATCTATCTAGGTGAAGCATAGCAACGAGAGGGGAGAGTGTGTCTACGTACCCTCATAGACCGAAAGGGGAAGCGTATATAATGCGGTTGATGTAGTCGTTCTTTTCGCGATCCGATCACGATCCAACCGATCTAGTGCCGAACGGACGGCACCTCCGAGTTTAGCGCATGTGCGGCTCGATGACGTCTCCTCCTCCTTGATCCAGCAAGAGAAGGAGGAGAAGTAGATGGGATCACAACCAGCACAACGGTGTGGTGGCGATGGTGGTGGTGGAGCACCGACAATGCTTCGCTAAGCGTCGTCGGGAGGAGGCAGTGGTGTAACGGGAGAGAGAGGGGTGCCCAGGGGCTGGTGTGTTGTTTGGGGCGCCCCCTCTCCTCTATTTATATATGTGGAGGGGCTTCGAGTCCAGCCCTTCTCCTATTAGGGTTGGCGCCTAGAGGGAGGGGACTTGGACTCCAAGTCCAATCCTATTCCTACTAGGACTCTCCTTTTTTTTTCTTCCCTAGCCACATGGGCTTTTGACGACTTGGTGCGCCTAGCCCAATAAGGCCAGGGCGCCTCCCCTCATCCCATGCCAGCCCTTGGGACATGGTGGACCCACTTTTGGACTTCTGGACCCCTCCGGAATCCTCCGGAACCTTCTGGAAGCTTCCCGGTACAATACCAAAAAAACTGCACCTTTTTCCGGAACCCAAAATATGACTTCCCATATATAAATCTTTACCTCTCGACCATTCCGAGACTCCTCGTGACGTCCGGGATCTCATCCGAGACTCCAAACAACATTCGGTTACCAATCATCAAATATCCCAATACTACTCTAGCGTCAACGAACGTTAAGCGTGCGACCCTGCGGGTTCGGGAATCATGTAGTCATGACCGAGACACCTCTCTAGTCAATAACCAATAGCGGGACCTGGATGCCCATATTGATTCCTACATATTTCATGAAGATCTTTTATCGGTTGAACCACGATGTCAAGGATTCGGTTAATCCCGTATGCAATTCCCTTTGTCTGGCGATATGTTACTTGCCCGAGATTCGATCGTCGGTATCTCCATACCTAGTTCAATCTCGTTACCGGCAAGTCTCTTTATTCGTTCTGTAATACAAGATCCCGTGACTAACCCATTAGCCACATTGCCTGCAAGCTCTTTACGATGTTGTATTACCGAGAGGGCCCAGAGATATCTCTCCATCATACGGAGTGACAAATCCCAGTCTGGATTCGTGCCAACCCAACAAACACCTTTGGAGATACCTGTAGAGCACCTTTATGATCACCCAGTTATGACGTGACGTTTGGATACACACTAAGTGTTCCTCCGGTGTCAGGGAGTTGCACGATCTCATGGTCTAAGGAACAGATACTTGACATGAAGAAAGCTGTAGCAAATAAACTAAACGATCTGGTGCTAAGCTTACGGTTGTGTCTTGTCCATCACATCATTCTCCTAATGATATGATCCCATTATCAAATGACAACTCATGTCTATGGTTAGGAAACCTTAACCCTCTTTGATTAACGAGCTAGTCTAGTAGAGGCTCACTAGGGACACGGTATTTGTTTATGTATCCACACATGTATTTAAGTTTCCGGTCAATACAATTCTAGCATGAATAATAAACCTTTATCATGAACAAGGAAATATGATAATAACCATTTTATTATTGCCTCTAGGGCATATTTCCAACATAATCGACATGTTGTCGTCCTCGGGCATATCACGTATAATAAAGTCTGTTAGAATAGTAACATTTGTAACTACAATGGGCACATTCTCACAAACACCGATAGGTATGGCAGTTGATTTGTCAGCCATTTGCAATGATATTTCAGTGGGAGTGAGTTTATTCAAATCAAGTCTTTTATATAAAGAGAAAGGCATAACACTAACACCGGCTCCTAAATCACACAAAGCAGTTTTGACATAATTTCGTTTAATGGAGCATGGTATAGTTGGTATTCCCGGATCTCCTAGTTTCTTAGGTACTCCATCCTTAAAAGAATAATATGCAAGCATGGTGGAAATCTCAGCTTCAGGTATCTTTCTTTTATTAGTGACAATGTCTTTCATATATTTAGCATAAGGGGCCATCTTTAAAATATCAGTCAAATGAGTACGCAAAAAGACTGGCCTAAGCATTTCAGCAAAGTGTTCAAATTCTTCCTCATCTTTTTTCATAAATGGATTAGGAGGAAAGGGCATGGGTTTTTGAACCCATGGTTCTCTTTCTTTACCATGTTTTCGGGCAATGAAGTCTCTTTTATCATAACGTTTATTTTTAGGAGGTGGGTTATCAAGATCAACAGCAGGTTCTATGTCAACATCATTATCTAGTTGGGTATCCTCATGAGCATCATCATTATTATTATCATCAGGTAAATGTTCATTACCAGATTGCGTTTCAGCATCAGAAATAGAAACATCATTACTATCCTCCAAGGGTTTTTATACCTCGGGTTCACTAGAAGTATGCAAAGTCCTATCATTTTTCTTTTTCTTTTTCTTTTTAGATGGACTAGGTGCATCAACATTAATTCTTTGAGAGTCTTGTTCAATTCTTTTAGGATGACCTTCAGGATAAAGTGGCTCCTGAGTCATTCTACCTCATGTAGTCATTACTCTAACAGCATGATCATTCATATTGTTATTCATTTCATTGAGCAATTCACCTTGAGATTTAGCAACTTGTTCTAATTGGGTTTGAACCATAGATGCATGTTTACTAACACCTTTAACATCATTAGCAATTCTAAATAACAGGTCACTCAAGCGATCAATCATGTAGGCATTTTGTTTCAATTGTTTCATAACATTTGCATTGAAGTGATCTTGCTTAATAATATAATTGTCAAATTCATACAAGCATTGACTAGGAGGTTTGTTATAAGGAATATCACTTTCATCAAACTTTATAAGAGAATTTACCTCTAGTACCTGTGGCGGTGTGTCAAGACCATGTATTTCTTCAATAGGTGGTAAATTCTTAACATCTTCAGCTTTAATACCTTTTTTCCTTCATACACTTCTTTGCTTCTTGCATATCTTCAGGACTGAGATATAAAATACCCCTCTTCTTCAGAGTGGGTTTAGGCGGCGGTTCAGGAAGTGTCCAATCATTATCATGCTTCAATATATTAGTCAATAATTCCTCAGCTTGTTCAATAGTTTGTTCCCTAAAAACACAACCAGCACAACTATCTAGGTAGTCCCTAGAAGCATCGGTTTGTCCATTATAAAAGATATCAAGTATTTCATTTTTCTTAAGAGGATGATCAGGCAAAGCATTAAGTAATTGGAGAAGCCTCCCCCAAGCTTGAGGAAGATTCTCTTCTTTAATTTGCACAAAGTTAAATATTTCCTGTAAGGCAGCTTGTTTCTTATGGGCAGGAAAATATTTTTCGGAGAAGTGATAAATCATATCCTGGGGACTACGCACACAACCAGGAGCAAGAGTATTATGCCATTCCTTAGCATCACCCTTTAATGAGAAAGGAAATAACTTAAGAATATAGTAATGGCGAATTTTTTCCTCATGAGCAAATAGGGTGGCTATATCATTTAATTTAGTGAGATGTACCACAACGGTTTCAGTTTCATAACCATGGAAAAGATCAGATTCAACCAAAGTGATCAACTCAGGATCGACAGAGAATTCATAATCTTTATCAGTAACAAATATGGGAGAGGTAGCAAACTTAGGATCATATTTCATTCTCTCCCTCATAGATTTTTCTTTCATTTCAGCAAGCAATTTTATAACTTCATCTCTATCATTACAAGCAAGAATAGCTCTAGCCGTCTCTCTATCAAAGCAATGTTCATCAGGTGTTTCAACTCTAGTAGGAGAGCTAGGCATAATAGGTGTATCATAATTCTCAAGAGTTTCAACATTTTCAATTTCTTTAGCTTTAGCAAGTTGTTCATTAAGAAATTCACCAAGTGGCACAGCATTATAAAGCATAGTACTAGCATCATCATAAGTATCATTCATAGCAGAAGTGGTATCATCAATAACTTGCGACATATCAGAATTAATAGCATGTGGTGGTGTTGCAAGTTTACTCAAAACAGAAGGTGAATCAAGTGCAGAGCTAGATGGCAGTTCCTTACCTCCCCTCGTCTTAGAGGGAACGATCTTGGTCTTAGCATCTTTCAGATTCTTCATAGTGATCAACAGATATAAATCCCAAGTGACTCAACAAATAGAGCTATGCTTCCCGGCAACGGCGCCAGAAAAAGGTCTTGATAACCCACAAGTATAGGGGATCGCAACAGTTTTCGAGGGTAGAGTATTTAACCCAAATTTATTGATTCAACACAAGGGGAGCCAAAGAATATTTGCAAGTATTAGCAGTTGAGTTGTCAATTCAACCACACCTGGAGACTAAATATCTGCAGCAGAGTGATCAGTAGCGCAGTAGTATGATAGTTTGATAGCAGTAGCAATAAGAGTAACGGTAACAGTAACGGTAGCAGCAATAGCAGTAGCAGTTGTAACAGCAGTAGCAACAGTAGTAACTTTAGCAAGAATAATATGTGAAAAACTCGTAGGCCTTGGATCGGTGATTATGTTGGATAACATTCATCATGTAACAGTTATAACCTAGGGCGACACAGAACTAGCTCCAATTCATCAATGTAATGTAGGCATGTATTCCGTATATAGTCATACGTGCTTGCGATAAGAACTTGCATGACATGTTTTGTCCTACCCTCCCGTGGCAGCGGGGTCCATAAGGAAACTAAGGGATATTAAGGCCTCCTTTTAATAGAGAACCGGAACAAAGCATTAGCACTTAGTGAATACATGAACTCCTCAAACTACGGCAATCACCGGAAGGAATCCCAATTATTGTCACCTTGGGGTATGCGGATCATAACACATAGCAGGTGCGTATAACTTGCAAGATCGGATCAGGAACACAAATATATTCATGAAAACATAAAGGGTTCAGATCTGGAATCATGGCACTCGGGCCCTAGTGACAAGCATTAAGCATAGCAAAGTCATAGCAACATCAATCTCAGAACATAGTGGATACTAGGGATCAAGCCCTAACAAAACTAACTCGATTACATGATAAATCTCATCCAACTCATCACCGTCCACCAAGCCTACGAAGGAATTACTCACTCCCGGCGGTGAGCATCATGAAATTGGTGATGAAGGATGGTTGATGATGACGATGCCGGAAGATCCCCCTCTCCGGAGCCCCAAACGGACTCCAGATCTGGCCTCCCGATGAAGAACAGGAGGTGGCGGCGGCTCCGTATCGTGAAACGCAATAAAACTTCCTCTCCTATTTTTTTCTCTGGAATTGTGAATTTATAGGCCTGAGATTAGGGTCAGCGGAGCCACGTGGGCCCCACAAGCCACCAGGGCGCGCCTGGGGGGGTGGCGCGCCCTGGTGCCTCGTGGGCACTGGGTGGCCCCCCTCCAGTGGGTCTTGGTTCCAGTATTTTTTATTTATTCCATAAAAAATCTCCAAAAAGTTTCATCCAATTCCAAGAACTTTTATTTCTGCACAAAAAACAACACCATGGTAGTTCTGCTGAAAACAGCGTCAGTCCGGAAAAGTAGATAAGACGGAGACGTATCAGCGTGCTGGGCTTTCGCTCGATGATGCTTCAGAGGACCTCCTCCTTGAAGAACTCCTCCTGAAAATGTTCATATTCCTACGAACAAATTTCTGAAAATTTTTGGACCACAAAAAGATGTTAACAAAACTTCACCAAATTGATAGCAACTACTCACACAAGTGCCTAGAGGCTATATCAAACATTCAAACTACTTGGAACTCAAAGAATTCAACATGCAAGCTCATTTTCAGTGGCACCAATAGCAGCAATTTATGCAAAATATAATCCACTAAAGCAAAAACTAATTGGAGCAATGGGAGAGTCACATACCAAGGAGCAATCCCTCAAAACAGTTTCGGAAACGGAGCTCCGAGCAAAGAGATCAAAAATCTCAAGTTTGGGAGCAAGAACACGAGAGAGAGAGAGAGAGAGAGAGAGCTACCACGATTTTTTTCTGGAGGTAGGAGATGAAGTGGGCTGAATAGATAAGTGAGTGGGTCCCTGTGGGACCCACAAGGCATCTTGGCGCGCCCTAGGGGGTGGCCGCGCCCTGTTACCTTGTGGGCAACAGGTGCACCCCCCTGGGTTGTTTTCAGTGCCAAAAATTTCTTAAATATTCCAGAAAAATCATGTTAAAATTTTATTGCATTCTGAGCACTTTTATTTTTGGGCCATTTTTTATTGCACGGATAATTCAGAAAACAGGATAATCATGGCATTGCATTTTATTTAAACTAAAAATAAAAGAGAGCAAACCTAGATTACAGAAAGTTGTGCTTACTAAATTCATCGACCACATACCCCTAAAAAAGAATCCATTAATAAGGTTGATCAAGTTTTATTAACAAACTGTTTCCGAGTGACATGAAACCGAAGAATTTTTGTATAACACTAAGTTACCTCAACGGGGATATGCATCTCCCCAACAATAAGAATTTCATATTTCTTTTTGATAGTAGGAAGAGGAAATTTGAATCCCCCAATAGTGATTGTCGAAACTTTTTCAATACAATTGATACCATTCACTGATGTTTGTTTCTTCGGGAAATAAACCGTATGCTCATTACCATTGACATGAAAAGTGACCTTGCTTTTATTGCAATCAATAACAGCCCCTGCAGTATTCAAAAAGGGTCTTCCAAGGATAATCGACATGTTGTCGTCCTCGGGATATCAAGTATAACAAAGTCCGTTAAGATAGTAACATTTGCAGCAACAACAGGCACATCCTCGCAAATTCCAATAGGTATAGCAGTGGATTTATCAGCCATTTGCAAAGATATTTCAGTAGGTGTGAGCTTATTCAAATCAAGTCTTTTATATAAAGAGAAAGGCATAACACTAACACCAGCTCCCAAATCACATAGAGGAGTTTTAACATAACTTCTTTTGATGGAGCATGGTATAGTAGGTATTCCCGGGTCTCCTAACTTTTTAGGTACTCCACCCTTAAAAGAATAATTTGCAAGCATGGTGGAAATTTTAGCTTCAGGTATCTTCCTTTTATTAGTGACAATATCTTTCATGTATTTAGCATAGGGAGACATTTTCAACATATCAATCAAGCGAGTACGCAAAAAGACAGGTCTAAGCATTTCAACAAAGCGCTCAAAATCTTCCTCATCCTTGTTTTTAGATGGTTTAGTTGGGAAAGGCATAGGTTTTTGAACCCATGGTTCTCTTTCCTTCCCATGTTTTCTAGCAACGAAATCTCTTTTATCATATCTTTTATTCTTAGGAGGTGGGTTATCAAGATCAACAGCAGGTTCTATTTCTACATCATTATCTGGTTGAGCATCAACATGAACATCATCATTTTCATTATCATTATCACTAGGTGTATGTTCATTACCAGATTGTGTTTCAGCATCAGAAATAGAAGCATCATTATGATTCTCAGGAGGTTTTTCTATCTCAGGTTCACTAGAAGCATGCAAAGTCCTATCATTTTTCTTTTTCTTCTTAGATGGACTAGGTGCATCAATATTATTTCTTTGAGAATCTTGTTCAATTCTTTTAGGATGACCTTCAGGATATAGAGGATCCTGAGTCATTCTACCTCCTCTAGTAACAACTCTAACAGCATGATCATTCTTTTTATTATTCATCTCATCAAGCAAATCATTTTGTGACTTAGCTATTTGTTCTAACTAAGTTTGAACCATAGAAGGATGTTTACTTAAGCACTTAACATCATTAGCAGTTCTAAACATCAAATCACTCAAGCGTTCAATCATGATGGCATTTCGTTTTAATTGATTGCTAACATATAGATTGAAATGTTCTTGCTTAATGATATAGTTATCAAATTCATACAAACATTGACTAGCAGATTTACTATAAGGAATATCACCTTCATCAAATCTAGTGAGAGATTTTACCTCCACTACCTGTGTCGGGATATCAAGTCCATGTATTTCTTCAATAGGTGGTAGGTTCTTAACATCTTCAGCTTTAATACCTTTTTCCTTCATAGATTTCTTAGCTTCATGCATATCTTCAGGACTGAGGTATAGAATACCTCTTTTCTTCGGAGTTGGCTTAGGTGGTGGTTCAGGAAGTGTCCAATCATCGACATTTCTCAATATATTATTCAATAGTTCTTCAGCCTGTCCAACAGTTCGTTCCCTAAAAATACAACCAGCACAACTATCTAGGTAGTCCCTAGAAACATCGGTTAGTCCATTATAAAAGATATAAAGTATTTCATTTTTCTTAAGAGGATGATCAGGCAAAGCATTGAGTAATTGGAGAAGCCTCCCCCAAGCTTGAGGGAGATTCTCTTCTTCAATTTGCACAAAGTTAAATATTTCCTGTAAGGTAGCTTGTTTCTTATGAGCAGGAAAATATTTTTCAGAGAAGTAATATATCATATCCTGGGGGCTACGCACACAACCAGGAGCAAGAGTATTAAACCATTTCTTAGCATCACCCTTTAATGAGAAAGGAAACAACTTAAGAATATAATAATAGCGAATTTTTTCCTCATGAGTAAATAGAGTGGCAATATCATTCAACTTAGTAAGGTGTGCCACAACAGTTTCAGTTTCATAACCATGAAAAGGATCAGATTCAACCAAAGTAATTAACTCAGGATCGACAGAGAATTCATAATCCTTATGGGTAACAAATATGGGAGAGGTAGCAAACTTAGGATCATATTTCATTCTCTCCCTCATAGATTTTTCTTTCAACTCAGCAAGCAATTTTCTAACTTCATCTCTATCATTACAAGCAAGGATTGCCTTAGCTGTCTCCCTATCAAAAACATAACCATCAGATGTCTCAGGCATTTCAACTCTAGTAGGAGAGCTAGGCATAATAGGTGAATCATAATTTTCAAGTGTTTCAACATTTTCAACTCCTTTAGCTTTAGCAATTTGTTCATCAAGAAATTCACCAAGTGGCACAGTATTATCAAGCATAGTACTATCATCATCAATAGTTTCATTCATAGCAGAAGTAGTATCATTAATAACTTGCAACATATCAGAATGAATAGCAGGTGGTGGTGTCGCAAGCCTACTCAAAACAAAAGGTGAATCAAGTGTGGAGCTAGATGGCAGTTCCTTACCTCCCCTCGTCTTAGAGGGAACGATATTGGTCTTAGCGTCTTTTAGATTCTTCATAGTGATCAATAGATATAAATCCCAAGTGACTCAACAAATAGAGCTATGCTCCCCGGCAACGGCGCCAGAAAAAGGTCTTGATAACCCACAAGTATAGGGGATCGCAACATTTTTTGAGGGTAGTATTTCACCCAAATTTATTGATTCGACACAAGGGGAGCCAAAGAATATTTGCGAGTATTAGTAGTTGAGTTGTCAATTCAACCACACCTAGAGAACTAAATATCTGCAGCAAAGTGTTTAGTAGCACAGTAGTATGATAGTTTCAATAGCAATAGTAACAGTAGCAACAGTAATAGTAACAGTAGCAGTAGCAGTTTTGTAGTGATTGTAACAGCAGCAGCAACAACGAAAGTAACTTAGCAAAGATCAATATGCGAAAACGTAGGCATTGGATCAGTGATGGATAATTATGTTGGATGACATTCATCATGTAACAGTCACAACCTAGGGCGATACACAATAGCTCCAATTCATCAATGTAATGTAGGAATGTATTCCGTATATAGTCATACGTGCTTATAGTAAGAACTTGCATGACATCTTTTGTCCTACCCTCCCGTGGCAGCGGGGTCCATAAGGAAATCTAAGGGATATTAAGGCCTACTTTTAATAGAGAACCGAAACAAAGCATTAACACATAGTGAATACATGAACTCCTCAAACTACGGCAATCACCGGAAAGAATCCCAATTATTGTCACATTGGGGTATGCGGATCATAACACGTAATAGGTGCATATAACTTGCAAGATAAGATCAAGAACTTAAATATATTCATGAAAACATAAAGGGTTCAGATCTGAAATCATGGCACTCGGGCCCTAGTGACAAGCATTAAGCATAACAAAGTCATAGCAACATCAATCTCAGAACATAGTGAATACTAGGGATCAAAGCCCTAACAAATTGACTCGATTACATGATAAATCTCATCCAACCCATCACCGTCCAGCAAGCCTACGGAGAAATTACTCACACACGGTGGTGAGCATCATGAAATTGGTAATGGAGGATGGTTGATGATGACGACGGCGTCGAATCCCCCTCTCCGGAGCCCCGAACGGACTCCAGATCAGCCCTCCCGATGAAGAACAGGAGGTGGCGGCGGCTCCGTATCGTAAAACGCGATGAAACTTCTTCTCCTATTTTTTTCTCGAGGAAAGTGAATTTATAGCGTTGGAATTAGGTCAAACGGCCGCCTATGGGCCCCACAAGGCATCAGGGCGCGCCCTGTTGCCTTGTGGGCAACAGGGCCCCTCTTCTGTTGATTCTTGCACCAATAATTTTTATTTATAGCATAAAAAATCTCTAAAAAGTTTCGTCCAATTCCGAGAACTTTGATTTCTGCACAAAAACAACACCATGGTAGTTCTGCTGAAAACAGCGCAGTCCGGGTTAGTTTCATTCAAATCATGCAAATTAGAGTCCAAAACAAGAGCAAAAGTGTTTGGAAAAGTAGATACGACGGAAACGTATCACTCACTCGCAACCCAGCCTAGAGGCCGCGGTGTCATTGCCGAGTGTCCAACATATGAGGCGCCGGCCATCACCGATCGCGTCCCTCCCTTTTTCACTTCGCAGGCAGATCGACCGCGTTGGCTGGATCGGCTGGCCCCCGATTCACCCGCATCACGTGCGGCCGCTGGATCTCCTCGCCGGCTGGATTGGGGTCCCCTCGCGCGCGTCGGCTGAAGCGCGTGGCGCTGGATCCCCTTGCGCGCCTCGGCTCCCCTCGCTCGCCTGGGCTCCTTCCAGCGCCTCCTCGCTTCGCGTTCGATTTTTTTTACAGGCAAGGCAGCAGCAGCGAGCTAGCGACAGAGTCGGACCTTGTTGGAGTAAATGGACGCTGTCTCAAGCGGCCCAATTAACCAGAGGCCCCGGTTTTTTCTTCCGGAGCAGCAGCCCCTTAGGACAACTGGGCCAGGATGCTACAAGAGTTGGGCCAGGACGCGAATGCAGCAGATCTGACGGCCAGGAATGATCGAAATGCAAATCTAATGCCCGAAATCGTTGGATACGTGAGAGAGCTCGGTTTAGGTGCAGTTTTACTGCAGCAATGCTACACCTACGTAGCGATCCATACGTAATTAACATAACAGCTTATGTGGCCTTCGTTGGTTAGAGGAAATCAGGTGAGGGGGCCCCACCCCCGTTGAAATCAGGGGGGCGGAGGGATTAGTTAGGGAAGTTTCGTAAGTGTGCGTACGATTTTACGTAGGTGTAGCATTTTTGGTTTTACTGTCCTAAATAATCTTATTTTCTATTTGCTTTGCATGAAGATTTATCCTGTATAGTCCTCTTATATTGTATCAAAAAATGACCAAAATATCTGAGAAACGTCCGTTGCCTTAGATGGCATTTGCAAACGACCCAGATGACATTTTTAGTGTTATTGGGGTGGCATTTTTAGTGTAGTGCATGGTAGTTCATTTATTTTGAGTCACGTTTCTTCATAAATTGTCATATATGTGATCTGGATCTTGTGGTTGTGAGGTAGTTCACTGGAAAGACGTCCCTAGAGAACGTAAGCCAGATAGCATTTTCGTAAAAAAAAAATATTTGGCTCCCGTGACAATGCATGGACAGATACTTAGTCCTATAGAATTTGGTTTGTCGAGAAAACTTCTGATCTATTCATCAACTGTTAAGATAGTACGAAGAACACTAGAAGTAAAATTTACATCCAGGTCCATAGACCACCTAGAGACGACTTCAAGCACTGGAGCGAGCCGAAGGCGCGCCGCCGTCATCGTCCCTCCCTCGTCGAAGTCGGGCAAACATTGTTATAGTAGACAGTCGAAAAGTCGTCGTGCTAAGGCCCCATAGGACCAGCGCACCAGAACAGCAACCGCCGCCGATGAAAAGAAGCGTAGATCGGAAGGATCCAACCTGTAGACACACAGACGTAGACGAACGAAGATCGGATCCATTCGGATCCACCGAAGACAAACGCCTACCGGATCCCACGAGATCCGTCGGAGACAAACCTCCACACGCCTTCCGACGACGCTTGAAACATCACCGGGACGGGGGCTAGACGGGGAGGACCTTATTCCATCTTCGAGAAGCCGCCGCCGCCTCGTCTTCTTGAGCATGCCACAAACCCTGACAAAACTCAGAAAAACATCTAAAAACGAAGCCCTCCCGCCGGCAAGGGTTGGGATCCACCGCGCCTCCATGGTCCAAGGACCATAGGAGACGAGGCGGACCGACGACGGCGCCGGCGAGAGGCAGGAAACCCTAGATAACTGCGGAAAATCTGAATATGCACCAGAAGTTTGAGTAGATGAAAATTTTCCCCCAAAGCGCAAACCAACGAAAATTCCATACCTACAAAAACAACCTACAAAAATTAACTTACGTGCTGACATGTCTTACTCTCATCAATCTCTCCCCCCTGATTTTCAGGGTGGGCCTCCCTCCCCTCTAATCATAATTTGCCAACCAACCTTTTACGTAAATCTTCGTAATTTATTTTCGTAGGTGTAGCAAAGCTCATCCCTAGAACTTTGTTTAAGGGTTTTTGACATCCGAATCAAAGGAGCTATATACTGTAGGATCCAAATCTTACAAAATTCCTGTCAAATTCCTTTGAATCAATTCAACAACAAAAAAGAAGTACCGGCAGACCCTACGGAAAGGAGGAAAAACAGGGAAAAACACGGTCCCGAGGTTCAATCCTCGCTGACACAGCGCGGCTCCGTCAGGGCACCAGCCGCCGAAGGATGGCGGCGCTGGCCGCGAGCCGCCGCCTCCTCCTCCTCCGGCCGGACCTGGACCTGTGCCTGCGTTCCCGCGCTCTTAACCCCTATTCCGGCCGGTAACCCCTCTCCTTCGAACCTCCCACCCGGCCACCCCTTTCGATTTAACGTCACCCGGCCTCAGATGGTTGTTTGCTCCCAGGGCGAGGTGGGCGGGCGGCCTCCGGCGCGCGCCTCTGCTGGTGAGCTGCCGGCGAGGTTTCTCCGACGAGGGGAGCGCGTACGCCGGTGAGAGCCGCAGCAGATTCCGACTCTTGCTCGTCAGGCTGTGTGTATTAAAATGCAGACGTGTGACATTGCTTCTGGGTTCTTTGCCTGACAGCGAAGAACAATGCTCCGGATGAGCAGTTTCTGCAGCTCTCGTTAGAAGGCGGAGAAGGTGATGACGTGGTGCCTGGAATCAGCGAAAGCGTCGTGAAGGATGCCAAGAAGAGCGCCATCGAGCTGCTTGCTGTCAGGTCAGGGCTGATATACTGTTCTGCTGTTACCGAATATATATCCACCTCCGGCGATATCAGAGGAATTTCCCTGAAAACCTTCATAGAAGCAATGTGTGAATGTTCCGTAGGCGATGTTTGCCCCTGAATTCGCCGCGATAGGTCTCGGTGTGAACACTGTGAAGTTTGCCTGTTCATCTCGCACACTGTGATAGTTGGAAACCTGAGGAGAATCAGTTGTAGAAAAATAAAAGCAGGATTTTGCTGCTTAGAAGTGCAAACCTTTACTTGTGGGAAAACATGGTTTATTTAGGACGGTCTGGAGGCCACAGTACCGCAAGATATCGTATGCTAATAGTAGGCTGCCTAATCTCTTCAACTTGCCAATTTGTTGAGTACCACACAGAGTCTAAAGGAAATTTTTGTGCTTTGAATTGCAGTCACTATTATTCACTTGTACGGTTAGCGCTTGTATACCGCTGTTGAAACTGGACACTGAAACATACCTTTTTTTGTCTATCTTGAGCAGAGCATTCAGTGTTTCTGAGCTCAGGAAGAAACTATGTGGTAAGAATTATTCGGTCGATACAGTCGATACTGTGATTGCTGATTTCAAGTCAAGGTGAGACTCCTGTTTAATATCCTGGCACGGAAATTTGATAAACACCCATGCACGGAAATTTGATAAGCACCCATGCACATGTTTCTGAGCATACACTGGATCACCAGCATATAACTGCAGATACATGTGTCTCTTCTTGCTCACCCATGGTGGTGATTATCCTAAAACTGGATTGCATTCAATAATCCAATTACTTTTTGCTAGTTGATTGACATTAATAACACATGTCCCTCCGTTCCTAAATATAAGACCTTTTAGAGATTGCAATATGGACTACACACGGAGTAAAATGAGTGAATCTACACTCTAAAATATGTCTATATATATCCGTATGTAGTCTGTATCGAAATCTCTAAAAGGGCTTATATTTAGAAACGGAGGGAGTAGCTTTTTCTGTGTTACAACATCTTGTTTCTTTGTTCCTGAAGGGGTCTGTTGAATGACGGTTATTATGCGGAATCATTTTCACGATCCCGGTGGCAATCATCAACTTGGGGTCCAAGGCGTATAAAGCAGGTAGTGTTTTTTTTCTTCTCTCAAATGAAACATTCGGCGACCCATCCTTGATTTTTTATTCCCAAGTCCTTTGTAATGAATTAACATGTGTGTATAAAACCTCTTAAGAATCATTCTCTGTCATCTGGTAAATGTCAACTGCTGTACCTCAGCCTTGTATTGACTTGTTCTCGTAGTCTTGTTTTCCTGCAAGTCTCGTAGGATAATATACCATATGGCAAGACTGACTTCCATGCCTAACACTAACATTGAGTTAAGCCAAGGAAAATAATACTGTAGGGGTTTCCCCTACTGTTGGACCGTCAAAAAAAAATAGAAAGTTAAGCCAACGAAAATAATACTGCAAAAGCCTCCTGAGAAGAAAATTGTTCTGTTACGTGTATCTGTGTTGTGTAGCAGTCGAAACACGGATTCCCGTTGACATTAATTTTGTACTGACTTTCATGGAGATGTTGCGATCATTCATCAAGTATCTCATGTTTATTTTCATACCAATCAGGCACTTCGCCAAAAAGGGGTGCCAGAGGCCGAAGTGGACCAAGCGACGAGGAGTGTGTTCCAGGACGACCGTGGCGACGAGGACCAGACCACACATGGGTTCTCAGAAGCTTCCATGGATCATCTCTTTGCTCAGGCCTCCAAGCAGTGGCTGCGAGAGAGCAGCTTGCCCCTGGAGAAGCGGCGTGCGCGCATCGTGAGGTGGCTTCAGTACAGAGGGTTCAGCTGGGCTGTGACCAACACCATTATCAGGAAGCTGGAGGCACAGCACCCTCCCTGACCTGAGCCTGCTGGGCTGTTTTTTTCTCCACTTCTCTCAAACGAAACAGTCGACATCGAATCACTTAACTTTTTACCGAAGTCCTTTGTAATGAGTTGAGAATTGAGATGTGTGTATAAACCCTCTAGGAGTCATTCTCTATCATCTGGTAAATGTTAACTACTGCACTTCTGACTTTCATTGACTTGTTCTGGTAGTCTTTTTTTCCTAAAAATATTGTAGTATCCTGCACCACACGATAAGACTAATTTGCATGCCTAATAGTCAGTTAAGCCAAGGAAATTTATCAAGAAGCTGGAGGCACACCACCCTCCCTGACCTGAACCTCTGCTCTACATTGTTTTCGTTGCAAGCTAGTGCGAGCCTGACAAGTATCTATTGCTAGGAGCAGCCTCTGTCTGCTCTATCAGGTTCCTGATTAACAGGTTATCGTTACGATGGTTGCTTTGCCGTCCTCTTTTCTTAGAACTGCAACATCCTACTTGGGGATTGGCTGGGAAAACATGGTGCATGTGGAATCGGTGAATCACACACGATGAATCGTGTAAATGTAAGATGGAATGTAAAGAGTGTTACTGTGCACGCATATTCTACGGTATTTTGATAACAGAGGCTGAATGCCTGCATCATGTTTTCAGCTGATTTTTGCATGAAATTTGGATATATCAGCATTCACTACCATAGGCATTTTTATCTCCAAAATATTTCTATATCTGTCTGCACCATTTCCTGGTGAGTGAGAGCGCCCAGCGCATGTTCTGCTATGAAGGTACCAAAGTTCTCACAGTTAACTCAGAATACGGTGTACATGAACATAATCTAGTACCACAGTTATACTATGGCACTGCAAAAACAGAATAGCACGCAACAAACTCAGGCCACAAAATGTGAATTCCTTCCTCCACTAAACAAAGCAGGAGAAATTCCTGACTATATTCACAGTAGTCATTCATCTAGGATAAAAACTAAATAGAAAAGTAACATGCTAACTTTAAAACGGTACATTTACAACACTACATTGGAAGAACTGTATTGGTGTGTTGCTGCCTGGACACACTGCTTGATGCTCCTCGGTTCATCCGTTATGATAGACGATCCTGGAAAGCGCAAACACATCAGATATTGTATCCAGGCATTACTTTAGGAATCACTATGTAGCAGGTAAAAGTTAAGCGATACCTGTACGGTTGGGCCAGTATACATGCCAGGGCGCATGTTAATGTACACAGGTGAGTGTATGGCCTCAATCCAGGCATAATTATCTGGGCTATCGACTGGAGTCTTTGTGCGTCCACTTGCTGCAGTTTGTGCATCACACGAAATCATGAGAAGATAGAAGATGCGAGAGCAGAAGGGAAATTAAGAGTATCCAGACAGAATGAAAAACCATCAACAGCTCTAGGATGTTAGGATACTACAATCGGATAGTTTCTGAAATTGGGAATCAACAAACAGAACTTAAAAGAATGTTGGTTCAAGTACCTAAATCACCAGACCTATGAGTTATGACACTAAACGGCAAAAATAACATGTTTTGGCAAATTATAGTCGATATACCTCAGTCTGCTACTATAGGCAACATGCTAAATCTTGACCTGTCACCAATCTGAGGCAATAGGATCAGCATGCATTCCCCAGTGTGGCAGGTATGCCATGCTTGGCATGAGCAGACCTAACCTAACCACCAAAGTTGGCAATCTTGCTCACACCGAAGCGGGTAACATATGGTCCTGTAGATCTACATGTCCTCCATGCCATGTGCATACCCATACCGAAAGCCACTACTGGAAATAGTAGGCTGTTGAATTTGCTAAGGATCCTAAAATGGATATGTTCGGTGCTCCTCTTAGGGTGTTTCTGTGCTACTTAAGCAAAAAAAAAAAAAAAAAAGCAGAATCTAGAAACTATGAAAATACGATTTTTGTTGAAAACCTTGATACAATACACATCTTCCATGACTCAAAATATCAAGATCAAATTCGATTTACAACTCGAGAAACAAAAAAGACAAATCTGACTGTGCATAGTACACAACTCAATTTTGTTGTGGACAGTATATGTTTGGTACTATTCACCGTCTAATTTTCCTTTTTTGTTTCTTTATCTAAGAACTGAGTTATTTTGAGGCAAGGTAGATGCATCTTGCATTAACGTTACAAAAATAAAATCAGACTTTTTATAATCTTTTGGATATAGTTTTACATGTAGATAGCATGGAAGCACCATAAGAAGAGGAAGCACTGGATATCTCCTTGGATCCTAAAGAAGGAGCAAGGGCGATGTTTCAATGTCCAGGGTCATTTAAATGCTCCAAATACATATCACAATTCCATTAAAGAGTTTGTACAGATGAGCCACCATACTGGTGTTTGCTACATCCAGTCTCTGATTCAAAGTGAAATCAACTGATCGGTTGCTGCAATCCTGTAACATCACTTCCATACATCATAAATATGCCTTCAGTCCTAGAAAACCAAGAGTGGTCTCACACCTACACTGGTACTTTCATGGGCAAGAGTGTGACCAAATCAATCAGTTGCATTGTTTCCCTAAACCACGGTTCCCGCCTTCTCATTAACAAGATTTACGAGGCAATTATTATTCTAGGATCATCAAACTAAAAGGTACATTAACAAATAATATATGCTTCCAGAAATAAATATCACTCGTGGATGATGCGTAGCTACTAGCAAAGAGTGAATTTAGTTAAGGAAATAGCAATGAGCTCGCCATGAGAACAAACATGCGCTATAATGAAAAGGAGGAGTTTCACTTACAGAAGCTAGAAAATGGATAATCATTAAAATAGGTGCAAATTCGACCAGCATCTTCAGCGTATGGTGGGGCAAGTACATCAAGAACAGCACAAGAGGCAACTGAAGTGAAGGAGTGTAGGTTCCCGCCACTTTGGGGATACAAAACGGTAGTTGGACATGGAGCAGTAAGAACATCATCTGCATGTAACTTGGCCAGTCTCACTGCATATGAGCAATAAACAAATTAAATTATTTCAGGCTAGCAATACCCCTTTTGAAGATCAGACTTTGAAATATGATGAACGCGTGGAAACAACCACTCTAAAATGATTTGAACACTGGTACTCCCTTCGTAAAGAAATATCTTTAGTGATCTAAACGCTCTTATATTTCTTTACAGAGGGAGTAAGTCATAACTAACATATGTCAGCGGTCAGCCCGTCAAAAAACCCGATCAAAAAGAACCAACAGATTTAGGTGACGAAATGCAGTAGTATTGGACCATTGGTACTACGACACAGCTAACAGTGTTCATTAGTTTGCTACTTGGAAGTGGAAACCAAGCAGAAGAAACATTATACTGTAAGAAATAAGGACCGAGCACAGGCTCTGCATGCAGTATTTATACAACAACAACAACAACAACAACAAAGCCTTTAGTCCCAAACAAGTTGGGGTAGGCTAGAGGTGAAACCCATAAGATCTCGCGACCAACTCATGGTTCTGGCACATGGATAGCAAGCTTCCACGCACCCCTGTCCATGGCTAGTCCTTTGGTGATGCTCCAATCCTTCAGGTCTCTCTTTACGGACTCTTCCCATGTCAAGTTCGGTCTACCCCGGCCTCTTTTGACATTATCAGCACGCTTTAGCCGTCCGCTATGTACTGGGGCTTCTGGAGGCCTGCGCTGAATATGTCCAAACCATCTCAGACGATGTTGGACAAGCTTCTCTTCAATTGGCGCTACCCCAACTCTATCTCGTATATCATCATTCCGGATTCGGTCCTTCCTTGTGTGGCCACACATCCATCTCAACATGTGCATCTCCGCCACACCTAACTGTTGCACATGTCGCCTTTTAGTCGGCCAACACTCAGCGCCATACAACATTGCGGGTCGAACCGCCGTCCTATAGAACTTGCCTTTTAGCTTTTGTGGTACCCTCTTGTCACAGAGAATGCTAGAAGCTTGGCGCCACTTCATCCATCCGGCTTTAATTCGATGGTTCACATCTTCATCGATATCCCCATCCTTCTGCAACATTGACCCCAAATATCGAAAGGTGTCCTTCTGCGGCACCACCTGCCCATCAA
This sequence comes from Elymus sibiricus, assembly GCA_039707655.1. NCBI lineage: Eukaryota > Viridiplantae > Streptophyta > Magnoliopsida > Poales > Poaceae > Elymus > Elymus sibiricus. Next base: position 473,278,857 of record CM077666.1, read on the forward strand.
GGCTAACATCCTCCTCCTCCTCGTGCCTAGTAGTACCGAAAGCGCACCTCATGTACTCGGTTTTAGTCCTACTAAGTCTAAAACCTTTCGATTCCAAAGTTTGCCTCCATAACTCCAACTTCCTGTTGACCCCCGTCTGACTCTCATCGACTAGCACCACATCGTCCGCAAAGAGCATACACCATGGGATATCTCCTTGTATATCCCTTGTGACCTCATCCATCACCAAGGCAAAAAGATAAGGGCTCAAAGCTGACCCTTGATGCAGTCCTATCTTAATCGGGAAGTCATCAGTGTCGCCATCACTTCTTCGAACACTTGTCACAACATTATCGTACATGTCCTTGATGAGGGTAATGTACTTTGCTGGGACTTTGTGTTTCTCCAAGGCCCACCACATAACATTCCGCGGTATCTTATCATAGGCCTTCTCCAAGTCAATGAACACCATATGCAGGTCCTTCTTTTGCTCCCTATATCTCTCCATAAGTTGTCGTACCAAGAAAATGGCTTCCATGGTCGACCTCCCAGGCATGAAACCAAACTGATTTTTGGTCACGCTTGTCATTCTTCTTAAGCGGTGCTCAATGACTCTCTCCCATAGCTTCATTGTATGGCTCATCAGTTTAATTCCACGGTAATTAGTACAACTCTGAACATCCCCCTTGTTCTTGAAGATTGGTACTAATATACTCCGTCTCCATTCTTCTGGCATCTTGTTTGCCCGAAAAATGAGGTTGAAAAGTTTGGTTAGCCATACTATCGCTATGTCCCCGAGGCCTCTCCACACCTCAATGGGGATACAATCAGGGCCCATCGCCTTGCCTCCTTTCATCCTCTTCAAAGCCTCCTTGACCTCCGACTCCTGGATTCGCCGCACAAAAAGCCTGCTAGTATCAGCAAAGGAGTCGTCCAGATCAATGGTAGAGCTCTCACTCTCCCCATTGAACAGCTTGTCAAAGTACTCCCGCCATCTATGCTTAATCTCCTCGTTCTTCACCAGGAGTTGATCTGCTCCGTCCTTGATGCACTTGATTTGGTCAACATCCCTCGTCTTCCTCTCTCGGATCTTGGCCATCTTATAGATGTCCCTTTCGCCTTCCTTCGTGTCTAACCGTTGGTAGAGGTCCTCATACGCCCGGCCCCTTGCTTCACTCACAGCTCGCTTTGCGGCCTTCTTTGCCATCTTGTACTTCTCTATGTTGTCTGCACTCCTATCCAGATATAGGCGTCTGAAACACTCTTTCTTCTCCTTAATTGCCTTCTGGACATCATCGTTCCACCACCAGGTATCTTTAGCTTCTCTTCTACTTCCCCTGGACACTCCAAACTCCTCTGAGGCCACCTTACGAATGCAAGTCGCCATCTTCATCCACATGTTGTCTACATCACCTCCTTCCTCCCAAGGGCCCTCCTTAATGACCCTCTCCTTGAACGCCTGAGCTACCTCCCCCTTGAGCTTCCACCACTTCGTTCTAGCGACTTTGGCACGCTTGTCCCGCTGGACACGAATCCGAAAGCGGAGGTCAGCAACCACAAGCTTATGCTGAGGGACAACACTCTCTCCAGGTATCACCTTACAGTCTAGGCATGCACGCCTGTCTTCTCTTCTCGAGAGGATGAAATCAATCTGGCTAGAGTGTTGCCCACTACTGTAAGTCACTAGATGTGATTCTCTCTTCTTAAAGAGGGTGTTAGCTATGATCATGTTGTAGGCTAGCGCAAAGCTTAAGACATCTTCTCCTTCTTGGTTCCTGATGCCATAGCCAAAACCCCCATGCACCCCTTCAAAACCTGTGTTAGATGTGCCCACGTGGCCATTGAGGTCTCCTCCTATGAAGAGCCTCTCGCCAATCTGTACACTCCTAACCATGTCCTCTAGGCCTTCCCAGAACTCCCTCTTGGTGTTCTCATTGTGGCCTACTTGCGGGGCATACGCGCTGATAACGTTGAGAACTAAGTCCCCAACTACCAGCTTGACCAGGATAATCCGGTCCCCACGTCTCTTGACGTCTACCACTCCATCCTTGAGGCTCTTGCTGATCAAGATGCCTACTCCATTTCTGTTTGCAACCATCCCCGTGTACCACAGCTTGAAGCCGGTACCCTCCACCTCCTTCGCCTTTTGTCCCCTCCATTTGGTCTCTTGGACGCAAAGGATATCAACGCCTCTCCTCACCGCGGTATCAACTACCTCCCGAAGCTTACCTGTCAGAGACCCTACGTTCCAGCTACCTAAGCGAATCCTCCTAGGCTCGGCTAGCTTCCTTACCCTTCGCACTCGTCGAGTCAAATGCGAAGACCCTTGCTCAATTTCCACTACACCCGGGCGCCGATGTAGCGCGCCACTAAGGATGCGACGACCCGATCCTCGCTCACTTGCCACCGTATCCAGATCAAGATACGGCGCGCCACCTGGGGGGTGACGGCCCGGCCCTTGCCCATTTTCCACCACACCCGGGTTCCGATGTGGCGCGTCGCTGAGAGGGTTACGCCCCAACGAAAATCTTTTGGGTTTCATCTCCATAAGAGTGGCTGAGTTTTGACGTTGGCTCGCCAAGCCTATCACAACCCTCCTCCTTTATCCGGGCTTGGGACCGGCTATGTTGAGACAACATATCCGGGCATGCAGTATTTATAACTGACAAAAAATGAAATAAGCAAAACAGATATTTGAACTTGAAATAGAGCATGAAAATAACCTTGTCGATTACTCGCTAGAACAGTAGGCTCTACCCAGTCATACGATTTCACATGCATCGAACCATATAGGATTTTGCTCAGTACAGTCATTCCTGGATGATCATGGAGAGGAATGACGGCTGAAGTTGGCAAGCAGAATATTCCAATCTGCAAAAACACACACAAAAATGTTAAATGGCCTATACAAGCTATAACTAGCAAGTGCCCTGTAGTATTGCTACTACAAGAGTTGTAATCAAGCAAAAATGAAAAAAAAAATGTAGAAGAAACTACAATATGAAACTATAAGTTCGTTCAAAAGATAAGATAGCTTGTCAAAGCTGATGTCGGAGTCACAATGGTAAACATGGCCAGTTACTACACAAGTTAATTGTAGGTTGCGAACCTCAACAAACAAAGATGGCTTATAAACTACAGAGGAACACCGAAGTGGATATGTAATTACTTTGACTACTAGAAAGGGTAGGGAGGGAATTATTTGGGATTGAGCATCTAACCAACAGTATGCTAGAAATCTAGAACAAGCTCGATGTCCTTGACATGCGTTTGTTCACAAAGCAGCAGGAATGAGGCCATAATCAACACTACGCTCGTCGAAAATCCGAACAATTGTCGGCATATATGGATGATGAATGGATCTATGTCACAAATTGTGCCATCGGTTTCAAGGCAGTGGTTGTCTGACGAGTGGTGTTTGCAGTGGCAGGATAACCAAGTGCACTTACAGAGAAGGCGTCGCACTCGTAGACGTGCAGGTACGTGATGGGCTGCGCCCACCTCGCCGCCCTCGCCGCGCCCTTGACGAAGGTCGAGTCGAAGAACCCGTGCCCGCCGCCGTCCCCGAGGCTGTCGTCCCTGAGCCCGACGTCCGCGGGGCTGATAGTATCTGCACATAACCGACCGGGCACATTGAGGAGCATAGGAGGAAGCAGAGACCACGCGAGCATGGATGGACAGGGCGGCCATGGCTAGGCAGATGGAGAAGGGGAGGAGGAGGGCCGGGGGTTACCCATGAGGGAGGATATGGCGCGGACGGCGCTGGCCGGGGGAGGGGCGGCCGGGGCGGCGGCGGAGGAGGGGGAGGGGAAGGTGCGCCTGCAGAGGTCGTAGAGGGCCTGCACCCGCGACGACTGCGCCAGCGCGGGCGCGCCCCACGCCATTGGGTCGGAGCAGGGGCGCGCGGGTGGCGCTTGGACTGGATGTATCCGGCGGGGGGACGGCGAAGGGGGTCGGGTGGTTTCGGGGTGGAACGATAACGAGCGGGTTTTCTGGTGGGCGGCGCCCACTGTTTGGCCTTTTTTTCTGGTTTCCTCTTTCCTGTGTTGCCGTGCGCCTCACCACTCTGCTCCCTCCATCTCGAAGTGGTGCGTCTCCGCTTCAAATGTGGACCGACAAAAGTGTTTCCTTCCTGTGCCTGCCACTTCAAACGGCCTGGTTCTCCGGCCAACGAGAAGTTTCAGCTTTCTTGTCAAAATGGACCCACACCACATCGAATCCACACGTTTTGGACAGTCACGATGATTTATTTTTGGTACTATAAGATATCTGACGAACGTTCGCTGCGGGTGCGATCCCGGCAAACACATTGCATCTGACGGTGGCAGTTTTGTTAAATGCCACCCCAGCCACATGAAATGTCATTCGGCCATCCCTCCTGGCTCCTTTATTCTGTAGACTCACAATCACGGGCATACACTCACTCTTATGAACGCACGCACACACGCCTGTGTCATGGACTATGTTTGAACCTTGTGATTTTTAACCACATTCGAGAGATTTGACTTGTAGACTTTAGGACGATGGAGTTGGGGTTAGTTGGTTTTGTGGGTTATCGGCAGGCGATAACGGCCTAGGGCGACATGGTTGTGAGAAATAAAAAGGACGCAGACACCGCCCGTCGCTACTGCCTTGGCTCCTTCTAGTTGGCGTTGCTGGTGGCGAGGGCGCACGACAAGAAGGCGGTGAGCCTCTATGACAACCCGACGAAGATCAACTTCCCCATCAGCAACCGCGAGGTCCCGGTGTTTGTCGACATCGACCCTCGATTGGTCTACCGTCGCGAGGTGCGAGAGAACCGGGAGGCCTTCGAGCGGCTTGAGGAGATGCACGATAAAGAATACATGGTCGAGTTCCGCCGGATGTATCCGGAGCTCGTCACGAGGAGCGTCAACGGCTCAAGATGTACATGAAGGTGGCTTCCGACGAGGCCAGGTCGTCGGGTGGGGCTTCCGACGAGGCCGAGCCATCTGGTGAAGAAGTCATTAACCTTTGCTCAATCGACTCCGGCTCCGAATCCAACGACGACGGCGTGGATTCGTGAGATGCTCATGAAAGAGGAGTAGTAGTTTTCTTTTTCTTCAAATCGAGTAGCTTATGTAATGTAGTTTAAGTTTCATGTTATGCAATGTAGTTCAATTTTTTACTTTACGCAATGTGTGTTCGAATGGAGTACTTTCAATCTTTGTTTGAAAGGAACTATATGAAAAACAAATTTAAGGAGTTAAATTTAAGAGTTGGGCTAGAAATCATTTTTTTTTTAGCGGATCAAATGTAAGGAGTTAATTAAGGTAAGGTATAAAAACGCTTTCAGGGTCTAAATCTTGAGGGACCCACTAAAGATGATGCCTTACGGCCGCTCGCTTGCCAGTGTCATGGGTTAAAACCTTTAGAAACCTGATTTCTACCAGAAAAATCATCGTCAGCCTCCTTGTTCGTTCCAACAGATATCGCTTCCGGCCATTTCAGACCTCACGCGCACCGGTCTCAGGTTTATCGAGCAACCGAGCGCGCGTCCATTGCCCGGCCGGTCGGTTTGCCCAGGCGACGCCGACCAACCACACCCCGTTCCGTTCCGAACGCGCCGAAAACGTAACGGAACCCGCTCCGTTCCGTCGCCCCCGGCGTCGTGCTCCCCCGTTCCGCAGCGAGTGGGGCCCGCCGGCCCGCCGACTCCGTCCAAAAAGAGAGAGGGGGGAGAGCGCAGCGACCCCAGAGGAATTCGAGATTTCGACCCCCCCCCCCCCTGGCCGGATCCCCGCTCCGATCCCGGCGATGGACGTCAACATGCGCGAGATGGCGGCGCGGCTGACCGCCGCGGCGTCGGCGGGGGCGCGCGCGGCGGCCGCGGCGGCGCGGCCCACGAGCCCGTCGCGGCCGCGGACCAGGCCGCGGGGGCTGGACGAGGAGACCTGCGCGGCGACGCCCGCGCCCTCCGCCGCCGCCGCGCCGCCCGCCGACGTGCCCATGGACCCCGACGTCTGGGCCGCGCTCCCGGACGACCTGCTCCTCGAGGTGCTCGCCCGGGTCCCGCCCTTCCTCCTGCCGCGCCTCCGCGCCGTCTCCCGCCGCTGGGCCGCCGCCGTCCCGCGCGACCCGGCCTTCCTCGCCGCCCACGCCGCCGCGCCCTCCCACGGGCCCTGCGTCCTCGGCTTCGCCCGGGGCTCCGCCCCCACCCACTGCGCCGCGCTCAGCCTGCCCCTCCGCTTGCGCTACAGGCTCCCCCTGGGCTTCCTCCCCGCCTGGGACCTCTGGCTCGTCGGCTCCTCGGGGGGCCTCGTCTGCTTCTCGGGGTTCGACGGCTCCTCCGTCTTCCGCACCCTCGTCTGCAACCCGCTCACGCAGGCCTGGCGGGTGCTCCCGGAGATGCATCACAACCAGCAGCGGCAGCTCGTGCTCGCCGTCGACAGGAAGCTCCGGTCCTTCAAGGTCATCGCCACCAGCGATGTCTACGGGGAGACGCTCCCCACCGAGGCCTATGACTCCAAGGTGGACAGATGGTCAGTGCACCAAATGATGCCCGCCGAGAACCTCTGCTCCTCCAAGATGGCCTTCTGTGACTCCCGGCTATACCTGGAGACGCTCTCGCCGCTCGGGCTGATGATGTATAGAGTGGATGCGGGCAAATGGGAGCATATACCAGCGAAATTCCCCCGGTCGCTGCTGGATGGGTACCTCGTCGCCGGAGCTCGCAAAAGGCTGTTCTTAGTTGGGAGGATTGGGCTTTACAGCACGCTGCAGAGTATGAGGATCTGGGAGCTGGATCATGGCAGAACTGTCTGGGTGGAAATAAGCAGGATGCCGCCCAAGTACTTCAGGGCTCTGTTGAGGTTGTCTGCCGAGAGATTTGAGTGCTTTGGGCAGGACAACCTGATCTGTTTCACGTCGTGGAACCAGGGCAGAGGTCTCCTATACGACGTGGACAAGAAGGCTTGGTCGTGGATTGCTGGCTGTGCGAGCCAATTGTGCAATACCCAGTTCTGCTTTTATGAGCCAAGATTTGATACATCGATCTATTGATGGTGATAACGAGCTGCATTCCGAAGATTTCAGCTCAAATGCTTTTAGGTTTGGAAGTTCGGCATCCAGATGCCTGTTTGATGTTCTATTGGATCATGCCTGTTAGCTGTACCAATTGTCAAGTGCTAGGTGAATAGTGTCTTCTTTGAGCCAATAATTTAGAACATTTTTAGTACTTGACTTGAGCCACCAATTTTCTCAAGTCATGCCATCGGAGATCCTTCACTACTCCAGCAGTTAGAAGTATGGTTACAAATACAATGGGAGGTCCGCCTGTTCCCATTCCCATTTTTTTTAGCAAACAGTGACTTGTAAGTGGTTCCATTTCCATATCTGAAACGAAAAGGATCTTGTGCTGTTTTATCCGAATAGTGTTCATTTGCATTTTCTGCAAGTTAAAAACATGACTTCACTTGATCTGTGATGGTAGTGGTTATATGAGTGAGCATACGATACCTGAATGGTTTCATTGGAATATCAAACATATGGTATGGCTTCTTTTAATAATATAAAAACAGCCTAGTCCATCTCAGCTTTTGATATGCATACCTGTAACAGAATGAGGCAACATGTTTTTGTTTTGTATGTATGAGTGCATGGTGAATTGAGTCCTCCTGAATAGACAGGATGACTTCATTTAAGCTCATTGTGGTTTAGTTGTTTGTCAGTGATTTCATGAAGGCATTATAAATGGTGTCCTTAATTAGCTATGCATTATAGAAAGTGAATGTTCCGTGCAGCTTTCATGTTCGCTAGGATCATCTACTCCAACGCCCAAATCACATTTTTCCAATTTGGGTATCATTAATATTCCACTGACATATACATGTTACAGCTTTCAGGTTCCTACGATTATCTACTCCAAATCCCACAGCACATATTCCAATTTGTGTAGCATTAACTGAAATTGCTTCTGCAGTTTGCTATGTGAAACAGTATAGTATAAACATGATGTATTATCAATTGAAAAAAATATCAAGTGTATGAGTGCTGAATGCCCACCCTGGAATCCAAGACAGTTTACCTGTACTACTTAAGCACTATCTTCAGCTGCTACTTGTTGTGAGAGTGACATTTCCAAAGAAATGGAGATAATGTTCTCTAGGAGACAAAATTCTTGTGGCATGACCTTTCTCACTCTTTTGTGCTATTGCTTGTGTTCTGGACGATAAGTGTTCCACTTAGTGAGATGTTGAATTGAAGGCTTTCGATAATACTGGCTACTAAAATACATTCGGTTGCTGGCTTGCTGCTATTTGATAATGAAGACAAAGTTATCCTGTAGTAAACAATTGCATATGGAAAGATAGACAACTTTGTTTTAAGATAAAGATAAACACCGTTATGTAAATGCAGATATGCTTTTCCACTTCATTTGCTAAAAATGTAAACCACCTACCAGTTTGCTTTAAGCTAACTCCTCGGAGTTCTGTACCAAACTCTCGGATGAGATTGTAGCGTTGGTGCCATTGTGTGGATGAGTATTATTTAGTCCAATCCTGTATATGTGTTGGAACATATTCCATACATGGTTTTAGGTTATCATTTTCATTATTTTAGGAAAGATCACACTTTTCTGATCTTTTTTTTTTGAAACGAGGCAAAAGATTTGCCATTTTCATTGATTAAGAAGAAGAGATTTGCCCAGTTAATTAGAGGGAAACCGGGCGAAAACCTATATTACAACCCCCACGGGGCACACACGGACGACCTGGCCACAAACACCAACCAGTCGACCGAAGCGTCGAGGACAAGGCAGCCCCGATTTTGCTGAAGAGCTTCACAGGAGAAAGTTGCAAGCCTCGCATCGACCTAGACCAGCACAACATTCGGAGAGCACCGCCCGCTGAGAACCACCCTCATGGAGTCATCGTTGCCGCAGTGGCCCTGCCAACCGCAGCTCCAACTTCGGTCACAGCACGAAACCAGCATAGGCACACCCATCGGCGCACTGAACCATCGACACGAAGGACAAGCCGCGACCCGGCTTCGCTCGTCATCATCATCGTCGCCACATGAGTCGCAACGCCAACCGCCTACATCGCCGAACGGACACCAGCCGGCTGCAATGCCGTAAGCGTCCAGCCTATGGAATGCGCAAACAGGATCGAAACTCTTCAAGACGACGCCCCAAAGGGGGATGCGACGAGGACGACGCCGTCGCCCGACCCGACGCCGAGTCTTAGGCTTTCACCCGAAGAGCTTGAACCGAGGGTATGAGAGGTCGGAGATCTCCACGGCGACGCCTCCAAGAAGGGAAACGACGCCCGCGGGCGCCGCCGCCGCCAGCCGGTAGCCACCAGGCAGGTCTTCACCCGGAGCATCTCGAACTCCACCCCCACGCGCCGCAATCCGCTGACCCACTCACCTCCCGCGCAGCAGCCGCGCCGCCGACGCACGGGAACCACCAACGAGCCGAATCCGACCGAGACCGGCCAGATCTGCCGCTGCACAGCCTCAGAAGAACTCCAAGCAGGGAAGGGGGGCCGCCACCCCACCCCATCTCACCGGACAAAGCTGCCAGATCCGCAGCCCGCCACAGCCGCAACACCAGCCGGCACCGCCGCGTCACCAGGCTGGAGAAACGATGCAAAGGGCCCTCAGGACGCATCGACGCGCCACAACAGCAGGCAGAAACGAGCCTCCCTCCACCACCGCGAGCAGTCGCGCCGCCCGCGCGGCCACGACGGTCACGACCAAGAGCACCACAGGACCGCCGTCCCACCGTCCAAGCTGCCGCACAGCAGCCTCGCAGGAACCCACCCCCCACAGGGCCAGGGCCACCCAGCGCCGCCAGCGCGGAAGAAGCAGCAGCAGGCGCGTCGCTCCGGATCCGCCACCACCCCGCGGAGATGAGGCCGCGTCGCCCGAATCCGCCGTCACCGGAGTAGAGCAGCGCCGCGCCTCCGGGATCTGCTGCCTCTAGACGAGCAGCTTGAAGTAGGCCGACGGCTCCCGAGCAGGAGACGCGTCGCCGCGAGACAAAACCGCGCAGCCAGGAACCTCACCACCCTTAGGATGGCGAGCCCGCCGCCGCCGCGGCTCCTGCCGGTGGCGGCGATGGCGAGGAGAGATGCTGGCCGGGGGGGGGGGGGGGGGGGGGCTGCTGGCGGCGGCGCTAGGTTACTCCCGGGTTGCTCGCTAGGGAGCGACACGGGAGTCGGGGGTGGCTTCTAGTCTCTTCTGATCTTCTGAGCTACTCCCTCCGTCCCATAACATATCTTATATTATATATTATGGGACAGAGGGAGTACTCTGTAGCAGGAAAGTTTTTGACAACAGTTAAGCTATTGATCGACAAAGAGAGTTGCCAAGTCAAGGGAGGCGGACGTTTGGTTCCTGGGTGTATATACACCCTATATAAAAAAAATTAGCAATTCAACAAAAAGTCAAAAATCTCTAAAAATATTTTTGAAATAAACTTGACCTTCCATTGTACGTGTGAGAAAATTTCCACAAAAAGAAAATCCCCCTTTGACTTCTTTTAAAAAAAGACAAATTTTTGTTCAAAATAGTGTGAATAGTGACCTATAATAGCAAATAATTTTTGTCTTTTTTGCCCTGAAGTCAACGTTGGTTTATTTTTCGTGAAAATTTATATAGTAGTGCAAAAGAAAGTCAAGTTTATTCTAAAAATACTTCTGAACTATTTTGACTTTTTATTTAATTATTAAAAAAATTCTTCATATAGGGTGTATCTACAACCAGGAACAAAAGTGTATTTCCCCCAAGTCATACTGCTATGCATATTGACACTATGTTTGAGGGTTGGTTGAAAATGCTATATCTTTTAACAGATCAACCATCATGAGTGTGCACGACCACAAATATTCATTTCGTGTCAAGATCTACTTTGTGTTCCCTCATATTTGCTTTGATTGCAGCTTATCAAGAATGAGCAATATACATGGTCAACAGCCAGCACATTGTTTTCCTATTTTACTGGTTAAAACATTCTTGTTAGCCTGAGTATATGTTGTTAATCAGTAACTGGCTTCAGAACTGGTTATGTCAAATGCTCAAATTAATCTTGGTGCAGACAGTATGAACAACTATTAACGGTATTATTATATTAGGGGCGGGCATTCATGACTATCTGCTGCAGGTTATCTATCTCTGTTCTTAATCTTCTATCTATCCATCAAAAGGGAGTACTGTACAGTCCGGCCTTGGCAACTGAAATTAGCTTGGGTGCTGCTGTCAGCCTTATTATTGCCAACAGAAGGCATAATGCACCTGTGATTAAGATAGGCTGCTCCCTGTCTGCAATTATGCAAGGTAACAGCAGTAAGAAAAAGAGCTCATTTCTTATTTCTTACATTTTTCAACTGATCTTTGCGAATTGACAAACAACTTGCCAATTCCAAAGACAACATTTTAGTCTTGTCAGATTTGAACGCAAAGAAATTCGGATATCAGAACCATCACAAGACGAGCTTTTATCCAAGATGTTCAACACCAGGTAAGCATTTTACATCAGAGGTGCATATTTACACTGCTCACAGCACAACACAAAGAATGTTCAGCAACAGCCAACGAATAGTACTCTTGGTGTGTAGCATCTAACACAATATACACAAGCTGGCAAGCATTTATTATGCAAAACTTAGTTTTAATTAACATAACTAGTAAACGTGTGTAGCGGTTCTCCACACCCATCAGGCCATCACCAGCCTTTGGTCTCGTCTTAAACTGCAACATCGGCCGAAGTAGTAGTAGATATGATCTTTGCTGCACTAGCTCCAAAAGCAACATAGGCAACAGTACATTATTTCTTCTCTGCTGCTCTATGGACCTAGTCAAAATTTGCAGGAAGTGCCCAGCCGTTGCTTCATCCGCTGCCCCGTGGCCGCCTTGCATTCCTCCAGCGCTTCTTTCAGCAGCTCCTGGAACTTCTCGACGAAGACGTGCCACTCCTCCGCACTCATGTCCGACAACCTGACAAAGCACAAACTCGATGGGAGCTGTTCGTCTGCGCTCCTGTTCGGTGCGTGCATGCTGCTGTTTGAACTAGTTTTTGAACTGGTGGTTCTGTGAAGACTGGGCGTACTGAACTCAGCAGATGAGAACCGATCAGATGAATGCATGGAAGGCTCCTTTCGATCTTCTTCATCATCACTGTCCTCGTTCATGCTCTCCACGAGCTTCGTCAGAGGATTTCTGAAGCTGCCCTTCAAGCCTGAGCAATTGAATCTCGGCGATCGAATCACATCACTGTACCCTCCTAACACATCCATCGGGAACTGGAAATCCATGTCCTCTCCTTGTTCAACACTAGGGGAGAATGGTTCCCATTCGTCTACTTTCTTCCTAGCTTCCATGCACACAACCTCCAGTTTGCTGGGTTCCTCCTCCATTCCTCTGAATTCTCTGGTCATCATCTCACCTATCTCTGCCAAGCAAAGGCCGCAACTAGCAGCTTCCTTGAGGAAAATTGTGCACAGGACCAGGACACGGAGGCAAGCCTCACGTATCATGGGTAGTTCTCCACGCAGCATTGCAGCATCCCTCATTGGATCAAGTTTGCTAATGTACTCGAGCTCTTCCTCAGAGAATGGAATTGACGCCTGTGCCCAGTGTATCCACTCGAAATAAGGGTCCTCCAAGTTCTCCGGCAAGCACAGCCCATGATCAATTGGGAACAGCTCTGTCTGGCAACCAAAGCGGCCGGTGCCTGCATCCAGTTTCCTCACCAGGACATTACCACCATGCCTGTCAGTGTTGAAAATCCTGATGTCTAATATGCCTATCCTGTGAACAGCAGCAACCGGGAAGCTCGAAGTGCCGTGGTCACTGGCATCAAAGTCATGAGCGATGAACTGCTGAAATGAGGCAATCTTGCTGGTGACTTGCGGCTTCTGGTCATGGGCCGGAGTGCCACCGTTCATCGGACGATTGATATTGAAAACAGAGTGTGTTATCTTCACTAGAGCCGTTGCAGGAACATTTGCGAAGTTTTCATGGTCCAACAGGTATGCCGCGACCTCTCTGAATCCTGTCTCCCCTACCCGGACGGACTTCTTCAGTCCTGGCTCGCCAAGCGCTCTCCCGGTGAACCCTTTCGGGTTGTTCGGGGCAAACGGCTCCTCATCTGTCGGCTTGACAATGGCGACTCTGTCACCCTCATCATTTCTGAAGTAGTAGGAGCCGCCAAGGCCACTGTCAATGGGGACCGGATCCAGCCCGCTCATTATGCCGGTGGCTACGTCGTCGACAAGGCGCTTCACGCTGCTGCTCGATGACCCAAGTATCTCAACCAGGTCGCTGCAGTCCTTCTGCTCGAAATCCTCGGACACCGGGCAGAGGCACGGGGTGGAGTAGCTGCGGTGGATGCTGTTCCGGGTGAGCAGCAGCGGCGAGTCGTGGCGGACGGAGGAGAGGTCGTTCTCCAGGACGCGGTCGCCGAAGGTGAGCGAGGTCCCGCCGGTGGGCACGTTGAGGGCCAGCTGCAGCCGGCGCTTGACGGTGTTCGCGTTGTCGCCGCGGTCCAGGTCCATGCCCAGCACGCACCCGGACTCCGTCTGCACGAACACCCGCCGCCTCCCCGCCACCGGCGGCGAAGGCGACGGCCGCGGCATCTGGTGGTGGTGCTGCTTGGCCGCCGCCTCATCCCGCCGCGCCCCGGCGCCGAAGAGGCGCCTGAGGAGCAGCGCCGGCACCTGGCTCTTGAGCGTGCCCTCCAGGTTGGGGGACATGGCGGCCGCTCCCGCTCCCTTTCCTCCTCCGCTTGGTGCGCCCGCCGCGCGCCGACGCCGTCAGGGAGAGGAGGGGAAGGCGCGCTCTCGTTGCTATCATCGGATCACGCCTGCAACGAAAAAAAAAACAGAATTTTACACCCCAATCTCCGCAACAAACACCTCAGAATCGCGCACACTGAATCTCGCCGCGAACTCGGCATCAACCAGATTGAATTGGCTCGAGCATGGAAAAACAGAGCAAGAAGTGGACGAACTCAGATGCAGCGAAGGAGAGGGCGGGAATTGATTGTCAGCCAAGCTCTTACCATGGAGGGGGCGAGGCGCTGGAGGACGGTGGGGGGATCGGCCGGCGGCGAGGGCGCCGGCCTGGGCGTCGAGGTAGCAGGCTAGCGGCGGAGCAGATCCGGAGTCGTGGTCATGCCGTCCAGGGACCAACCTATCGCTCGCTCCCTTGCTTGGCCTGGCCTGTCTTTGCTACTGCGTCCGCATCACCAACCCGCGGCCCGCCCTGGAGTATTCCTCTGGGTTTTTCTACCTGATCCCAAAAAAGTGACAGGAATTGAATCTTGTCACACAACACCCTAATATATACGGTATTCGCACATGGAACCGCCATACAAGGAGCTTATTACATTTTGCCACGCAGTGGACCTCGGCACTTGCTGGCGGGAGGGATCCTGCTATGTTTTTAGTCAGAGTTTTCAGTGCAATTAAGGTTTGTGTCCTACTCATGGAGGCGAGACGGCGGCGGCTCCTTTGCAGGCGGAATAAAGTTCTTCCCGCCTAGCCCCGTTCCGACAGTGCGTCTAGCGCCGTTGGTGGGCAGGTGGAGGTGCGGCGGATCTTACGGGATTCGTTCGGTTCTGGTCTTTGTTGGATATGTTTGGATCAGTATTGGTTTGTCTTCGTTTGTGTGTTTACAGGTTGGATCATTCCGATCCAAGCTTCTCTTTATCGACGACGATTGCTGTTCAGGTGCGCCCGTGGGACCTTGATACGTCTCCGTCGTATCTACTTTTTCAAACACTTTTGCTCTTGTTTTGCACTCTAATTTGCATGATTTGAATGAAACTAACCCGGACTGACACTGTTTTCAGCAGAACTACCATGGTGTTGTTTTTTGTGCAGAAATCAAAATTCTTGGATTTGGATGAAATTTTTTGGAGAATTTTTATGGAATATATAAAAATTATTGGCGCAACAATCAACAGAAGGGGGGCCACCTAGTGCCCACGAGGCACCAGGGCGCGCCACTCCCCCAGGCGTACCCTGGTGGCTCGTGGGGCCCACAGGCGGCCGTCTGACCTAATTCCAACGCTATAAATTCACAATTCCAGAGAAAAAAATAAGAGAGGAAGTTTTATTGCGTTTCACGATACGGAGCCGCCGCCACCTCCTGTTCTTCATCGGGAGGCCAGATCTGGAGTCCGTTTGGGGCTCTGGAGAGGGGGATCTTCCGGCATCGTCATCATCAACCATCCTTCATCACCAATTTCATGATGCTCACCGCCGGGAGTGAGTAATTCCTTCGTAGGCTTGCTGGACGGTGATGAGTTGGATGAGATTTATCATGTAATCGAGTTAGTTTTGTTATGGCTTGATCCCTAGTATCCACTATGTTCTGAGATTGATGTTGCTATGACTTTGCTATGCTTAATGCTTGTCACTAGGGCCCGAGTGCCATGATTTCAGATCTGAACCCTTTATGTTTTCATGAATATATTTGTGTTCTTGATCCGATCTTGCAAGTTGTATGCACCTGCTACGTGTTATGATCCGCATACCCCAAGGTGACAATAATTGGGATTCTTTCCGATGATTGCCGTAGTTTGAGGAGTTCATGTATTCACTAAGTGCTAATGCTTTGTTCCGGTTCTCTATTAAAAGGAGGCCTTAATATCCCTTAGTTTCCTTATGGGCCCCGCTACCACGGGAGGGTAGGACAAAAGATGTCATGCAAGTTCTTATCGCAAGCACGTATGACTATATACGGAATACATGCCTACATTATATTGATGAATTGGAGCTAGTTCCGTGTCGTCCTAGGTTATGACTGTTATATGATGAATGTTATCCAACAATATCACCGATCCAATGCCTACGAGTTTTTCACATATTGTTCTTGCTAAGTTACTAGTGTTGCTACTGCTGTCACAATTGCTATTACTGTTACCGCTACTGTTATTGCTACTACTATCAAACTATCATACTACTGTGCTACTGATCACTCTGCTGCAGATATTTAGTCTCCAGGTGTGGTTGAATTGACAACTCAACTGCTAATACTTGCAAATATTCTTTGGCTCCCCTTGTGTCGAATCAATAAATTTGGGTTGAATACTCTACCCTCGAAAACTGTTGCGATCCCCTATACTTGTGGGTTATCAAGACCTTTTTCTGGCACCGTTGCCGGGGAGTATAACTCTATTTGCTGAGTCACTTGGGATTTATATCTGTTGATCACTATGAAGAATCTGAAAGATGCTAAGACCAAGATTGTTTCCTCTAAGACGAGGGGAGGTAAGGAATTGCCATCTAGCTCTGCACTTGATTCACCTTCTGTTTTGAGTAAACTTGCAACACCACCACATGCTATTAATTCTGATATGTCGCAAGTTATTGATGATACCACTTCTGCTATGAATGATACTTATGATGATGCTAGTACTATGCTTGATAATGCTGTGCCACTTGGTGAATTTCTTGCTGAACAAATTGCTAAAGCTAAAGAAACTGAAAATGCTGAAACTCTTGAAAATTGTGATTCACCTATTATGCCTAGCTCTCCTACTAGAGTTGAAACACCTGATGAACATTGCTTTGATAGGGAGACGGCTAGAGCCATCCTTGCTTGTAATGATAGAAATGAAGTTATAAAACTGCTTGCTGAAATGAAAGAAAAATCTAGGAGGGGGAGAGTGAAATATGATCCTAAGTTTGCTACCTCTCCCATATTTGTTACTGATAAGGATTATGAATTCTCTGTCAATCCTGAGTTAATTACTTTGGTTGAATCTGATCCTTTCCATGGTTATGAAACTGAAACCGTTGTGGCACGTCTCACTAAATTAAATGATATAGCCACCCCATTTGCTCATGAGGAAAAAATTCGCTATTACTATATTATTAAGTTATTTCCTTTCTCATTAAAGGGTGATGCTAAGGAATGGTATAATACTCTTGCTCCTGGTTGTGTGCGTAGTCCCCAGGATATGATTTATCACTTCTCTGAAAAATACTCTCCTGCTCATAAGAAACAAGCTGCTCTACAGGAAATATTTAACCTTGTGCAAATTAAAGAAGAGAATCTCCCTCAAGCTTGGGGGAGGCTTCTCCAATTACTTAATGCTTTGCCTGATCATCCTCTTAAGAAGAATGAAATACTTGATATCTTCTATAATGGACTAACCGATGCTTCTAGGGACTACCTAGATAGTTGTGAGAGTTGTGTTTTCAGGGAATGGACTATTGAACAAACTGAGGAATTATTGAATAATATATTGAAGAATGATAATGATTGGACACTTCCTGAACCACCGCCCAAACCCACTCCGAAGAAGAGGGGTATTTTATATCTCAGTCCTGAAGATATGCAAGAAGCAAAGAAATGTATGAAGGAAAAAGGTATTAAAGCTGAAGATGTTAAGAATCTACCACCTATTGAAGAAATACATGGTCTTGACACACCGCCACAGGTAGTAGAGGTAAATTCTCTTATAAAGTTTGATGAAAGTGATATTCCTTATAACAAACCTTCTAGTCAATGCTTGTATGAATTTGACAATTATATTATTAAGTAAGATCATTTCAATGCAAATGTTATGAAACAATTGAAACGAAATGCCTATATGATTGATCGCTTGAGTGACTTGTTATTTAGAATTGCTAATGATGTCAAAGGTGTAAGTAAACATGCATCTATGGTTCAAACCCAATTAGAACAAGTTGCTAAATCTCAGAGTGAATTGCTTAATGATATGAATAACAATATGAATGATCATGCTGTTAGAGTAATGACTAGAGGAGGTAGAATGACTCAGGAGCCACTTTATCCTGAAGGTCACCCTAAATGAATTGAACAAGACTCTCAAAGAATTAATGTTGATGCACCTAGTCCATCCAAAAAGAAAAAGAAAAAGAAAAATGATAGGACTTTGCATACTTCTAGTGAACCCGAGGTAGAAAAACCCTTGGAGGATAGTAATGATGTTTCTATTTCTGATGCTGAAACACAATCTGGTAATGAACAATCACCTGATGATAATAATAATGATGACGCTCATGTGGATACCCAACCAGATAATGATAAAGAACTTGATAATGATGTTGAAAAAGAACCTGCTGTTGATCTTGATAACCCACCTTCTAAAAATAAACGTTATGATAAAAGAGACTTCGTTGCTAGAAAACATGGTAAAGAAAGAGAACCATGGGTTCAAAAACCCATACCCTTTCCTCCTAAACCATCTAAGAAAAAGGATGAGGAAGAATTTGAACGCTTTGCTGAAATGCTTAGGCCAGTCTTTTTGCGTACCCGTTTGACTGATATTTTAAAGATGGCCCCTTATGCTAAATATATGAAAGACATTGTCACAAATAAAAGAAAGATACCTGAAGCTGAGATTTCCACCATGCTTGCAAATTATTCTTTTAAGGATGGAGTACCTAAGAAACTAGGAGATCCAGGAATACCAACTATACCATGCTCCATTAAACGAAATTATGTCAAAACTGCTTTGTGTGATTTAGGAGCCGGTGTTAGTGTTATGCCTTTCTCTTTATATAAAAGACTTGATTTGAATAAACTCACTCCCACTGAAATATCATTGCAAATGGCTAACAAATCAACTGCCATACCTATCGGTGTTTGTGAGGATGTGCCCGTTGTAGTTGCAAATGTTACTATTCTAACAGACTTTGTTATACTTGATATGCCCGAGGACGACAACATGTCGATTATCCTTGGTAGACCCTTCTTGAATACTGCAGGGGCTGTTATTGATTGCAACAAAAGCAAGGTCACTTTTCATATCAATGGTAATGAACATACAGTGCACTTTCCGAAGAAACAATTTCAAGTAAATGGTATTCGTGTTACTGGAAAGACTCCGACAATTACTATTGGAAGTTTTCAACTACCTCTTCCTACTGTTAAAAAGAAATATGAAACTCTTATTATTGGGGAGATGCATATCCCCGTTGAGGTAACTTAGTGTTATACAAAAATTCTTCGGTTTCATGCAACTCGGAAATGGTTTGTTAATAAGACTTGAGCAACCTTATTAATGGATTCTTTTTGAGAGGCATGTGGTCGATGAATTTAGTAAGCACAACCTTCTGTACCCACCTTTTGTTTTCTGTTATTTTTAGTTAAATGCAATAAAATGCCATGATTACCCTGTTTTCTGAATTATCCGTGCAATAAAAAATGTCCAGAAATGAAAGTGCTCAGAATGCAATAAAGTTTTGATATGAATTTTTATATAATATTTAAGAATTTTTGGCACTGGAAACATACCAGGGGGGTGCCCCAGGTGCCCATGAGGCACCAGGGCACGCCACCCCCCCGGCGCGCCCAGGTGGCTCGTGGGCCCCACAGGGACCCCCTCACTTATCCCTTCAGCCCACTTCGTCTCTTAGCTCTAGCAAAAATTCCTGGTAGCTCTCCCTCTCGTGTTCTTGCTCACAAACCTGAAATTTTCGATCTCTTTGATCGGATCTTCGTTTCTGAAACTGTTTTGGGAGATTGCTACTTGGTATGTGACTCCTCCATTGCTCTAATTAGTTTTTGTTCTAGTGTATTATATTTTGCATAATTAGCTACTCTTGGTGCTACTGAAAATGAGCTTGCATGTTGAATTCTTCCGGAGGAGTTCTTCGAGGAGGAGGTCCACCGAGGCATCATCTAGCGAAGACCCCGCACGTCAATCTTATGTTGAACCAAGGGCAAGTTCGGTGCGAGGTGCCGAAGCAAAATCATGTAGATGGCCGTGCAACGAGTTCATGCTAGGTACAGGCATCAAGGAAGAATTTGACCAATATATTCACAACGCCGAGCTTTCCGCCTTCATCGCAGATAAGCCACCACAGCATTACTACCTCACTCATTCATTCACTCAAAACTTTGAATATCATCCGCGCACTTCTAGAGTTTTATTTCACCTCTATGACAGATCCTATAGAATGTCTCTAGAAGAATTCTGTAATGCATGCAAAATTCCATATTGGGGTTCGTTAGATGAACCACAAAAATCTGATTATGAGCCGTTTCTTAACAGCCTTTGCAACGGTGAGGATAGGGGAGTTACGCAGGCTAGAATAGTTAGCATCCACTTTCCTGCTATTCGGTATTTTGCACTCTTTATGTTGGAAATATGCCCTAGAGGCAATTAATAAAGTGTTTATTATCATATTTCTCCATTCATGATAATGGTTTATTATTCATGCTAGAATTGTATTGACCGGAAACTTAATACATGTGTGGATAGTAGACAAATACTGAGTCCCTAGTAAGCCTCTACTAGACTAGCTCGTTGATCAAAAGATGGTCAAGATTTCCTGACCATGGACATGAGTTGTCATTTGATAACGGGATCACATCATTAGGAGAATGATGTGATGGACTTGACCCAACCGTTAGCATAGAAAATGATCGTTCAGTTTATTGCTATTGCTTTCACTATGTCAAATACACGTTCCTCTGACCATGAGATCATGCAACTCCCGGATACCGTAGGAATACATTGGGTGTATCAAACGTCACAACGTAACTGGGTGATTACAAAGGTGCACTACAGGTATCTCCGAAAGTGTTTGTTGAGTTGGCATGGATCGAGATTGGGATTTGTCACTCCGACTATCGGAGAGGTATCTCTGGGCCCTCTCGGTAATACAGCATCACAGAAGCCTTGCAAGCACCGTGACTAAAGAGTTAGTTGCAAGATGATGTATTACGGAACGAGTAAAGAGACTTGCCGGTAACGAGATTGAACTAGGTATTGGATACCGACGATCGAATCTCGGGCAAGTAACATACCGCCGGACAAAGGGAACAACGTATGTTGACATATGAGGTTCACCGATAAAGATCTTCGTGGAATGTGTAGGAACCAATATGAGCATCCAGGTCCCGCTGTTGGTTATTGACCGGAGAGTCGTCTCGGTCATGTCTACATCATTCCCGAACCCGTAGGGTCCGCACACTTAAGGTTCGATGACGATTTAGTATTATATGAGTTATGTGATTGGTGGCCGAAGTTTGTTCGGAGTCCCGGATGAGATCACGGACATGACGAGGAGTCTCGAAATGGTCGATAGGTAAAGATTCATATATTGGAAGGCTATATTCGGACGTCGGAAAGGTTTCGAGTGATTCGGGTATTTTTCGGAGTACCGGGGAGTTACGGGAATTCACCGGGAGAAGTAATGGGCCTTATTGGGCCATACGGGAAAAGGAGAGGCAGGCCACGTGAGGAAGCGCGCGCCTCCCTTGCCCAAACCGAATTGGACTAGGGGAGGGGGCGCAGCCCCCTCTTTCCTTTCCCTCTCCCTTCCCCCTTTCCTACTCCATATGGGAGGTGGAATCCTACTAGGACTAAGGAGTCCTAGTAGGACTCCCCACTTTGGTGCGCCCCTAGGGCCAGCCTCCTCCTCCCTTCCTCCTTTATATACGGAGGGGGGGCGCCCCTTGGAGACACATCAATTGTTCCAAGCCGTGTGCGGCGCCCCTCCGTCCACCGTTTTACGCCTCGGTCATATTTTCGGAGAGCTTAGGCGAAGCCCTGCCGGAATCACTTCACCGTCACCGTCGCCACGCCGTCGTGCTGACGGAACTCATCTACTTCCTCGACGTCTTGCTGGATCAAGAAGGCGAGGAACGTCACCGAGCTGCACGTGTGTAGAACTCGGAGGTGCCGTACGTTTGGTACTCGATCGGTGGAGCTCGAAGGATTGTTCGACTACATCAACCGCGTTGTGAGACGCTTCCGCTAACGGTCTACGAGGGTACGTAGACACACTCTCCCCTCTCGTAGCGATGCATCTCCATGGATAGATCTTACGTGAGCGTAGGAATTTTTTTGAAATTCATGCTCCGTTCCCCAACAGTGGCATTCGAGCCAGGTCTATGCGTAGATGTGATTTGCACGAGTAGAACACAAGTGAGTTGTGGGCGTGGGTGTATACATATTGCTTGCCGTTACTAGTTGTTACTTGATTCGGCGGTATTGTGGGATGAAGCGGCCCGGACCGACATTACGCGTACGCTTACGCGAGATAGGTTTCACTGCTACGTGCACTCGTTGCATAAAGGTGACTGGCGGGTGTCTGTCTCTCTCACTTTAGTTGAATCGGTTTCAATGAAGAGGGTTCTTTTAGAAGATCAAAAAGTAATCACTACACCACGTTGTGGTTTTGCGTAGGTAAGAACGGTTCTTGCAAACCTGTAGCAGCCACGTAAAACTTGCAACAACAAAGTAGAGGACGTCTAACTTGTTTTTGCAGGGTATGCTGGTGATGTGATATGGCCAAGACATGATGTGATATAAGTTGTTGTATGAGATGATCATGTTTTGTAAGTTATCAGGCAACCGGCAGGAGCCTTATGGTTGTCTCTTTATTGTATGCAATGCCAACGCTATGTAATTGCTTTACTTTACCGCTATTAGTTAGCAGTAGTAGTAGTAGCAATAGCCGGCGAGACGACCACGACGCTACGATGGAGATCAAGGTGTCATGACGCTACGATGGAGATCAAGGTGTCAACCCGGTGACGATGGAGATCATGACGGTGCTTTGCTGATGGAGATCAAAAGCACAAGACGATGATGGCCATATCATGTCACATATATTGAATTGCATGTGATGTTAATCCTTTTATGCATCTTATTTTGCTTAGGACGACGGTAGCATTATAAGATGATCCCTTCACTAAATTTCAAGATAAGTGTTCTCCCCTAGTATGCACCGTTGCGAAGGTTCGACGCTTCTAAGCACCACGTGATGATCGGGTGTGATGGATTCTTTCGTTCGCATACAACGGGTGTAAGCCAGTTTTACACACGCAGAATACTTGGGTTAAACTTGACGAGCCTAGCATGTACAGACATGGCCTCGGAACACAAGAGACCGAAAGGTCGAACATGAGTCATATAGTAGATATGATCAACATGAAAGATGTTCACCATTGATAACTAATCAACCTCACGTGATGATCGGACGTGGTTTAGTTGATGTGGATCATGTTACACTTAGACAACTTGAGGGATGTTAATCTAAGTGGGAGTTCTTAAGTAATTTGATTAATTGAACTTCAATTGTCATGAACATAGTCTTACTTGTCTTAGCAAATTTATGTTGTAGATCAATAGACCGCGCTGTAGTTCCCCTGTTTTTATTATGTTCCTAGAGAAAACAAAGTTGAAAGTTGATGGAAGCAACTATGCGGACTAGGTCCGTGATCTGAGGATTGTCCTCACTGCTACACAGAAGGCTTATGTCCTTAATGCACCGCTCAGTGAAATACCCCTACGGCTTCGTCTGAGAACGTTATGAACGTCTGGCAGACAAGAAAAGATGACTACTCGATAGTTTAGTGCGCCATACTTTACGGCTTAGAACCGGAGCTCCAAATATGTTTTGAGCAACACGGAGCATATGAGATGTTCCAAGAGCTGAAAATCTATTTTTCAAGCTCACACCCGGGTCGAGAGGCATGACACCTTCGACAAGTTCTATAGCTACAAGATGGAGGAGAAACAGCTCCGTTAGTGAGCATGTACTCAGAATGTCTGAGTACTTCAAACACTTGAATCAAGTGGGAGTTAGACTTCCGAATAAAGTGGTGATTGATAGAGTTCTCTAGTCACTATCACTAAGCTACTGGATCTTCGTGATGAACTATAAACATGCAAGGGATAGAAGATCCTTAAGCTATTCGCGATGCTACAATCTGCGGATGTAGAAATAAAAAAAAAGGGAGCATCAAGTGTTGATGGTTAATAAGACCACTAGTTTCAAGAAGGGCAAGGGAAAGAAAAGGGAACTTCAAGAAGAACGGTAAAACAGTTGCCGCTCACGCGAAGAAACCCAAGGCTGAACCAAACCCGAGACTTAGTGCTCCCATTGCAAAGGGAAATGTCACAAGGAGCGGAACTTCCCCAAAGTAACTGGCAGATAATAAGACTGGCAATGTCAACAAAGATATACATGTTATTGATATGTACCTTACTAGTACTCATAGGAGCACCTGGGTATTTGATACTTGTTCTGTTGCTTACAACTTGAAACATGGAGCTTCGGAATAAACGAGGGCTAGCTAAGAACGAGGTGACGATGTGCATTGGAAGTGTCTCCAAGGTTGATGTGATCACCATCGCCACGCTCTCTCTACCTTCAGGATTAGTGATGAACCTAAATAATTGTTATTTGGTGCTTGCGTTAAGCATGAACATTATATCTGATAGTGTTTATTGCAAGACGGTTATTCAATTTCAGAGAATAATTGTTATTCTATTTATTTGGATAATATCATTAATGTTCATGCACTTAAAATGAAAGGTTTATTGAATCTTGATCGTAGTAATACATATGTTCATAACACGAATGCCAAAAGATAATGATAGTACCACATTTTTGTGGCACTGCCGCTTAGGTCATATTGGTGTAAAACGCATGAAGAAACTCCATGCAGATGGACTTTTGGAATCACTTGATTATGAATCATTTGAGACGTGCGAACCATGCCTCATGGGCAAGATGACTAAGACTCCGTTCTCCGGAACAATGGAGCGAGCAACAGACTTGTTGGAAATAATACATACCGATGTATGTGGTCCGATGAGTGTTGAGGCGCGCGGTGGATATCGTTATGTTCTCACGTTCACAGATGATTTGAGTAGATATGGCTATGTCTACTTGATGAAGCATAAATCTGAAACATTTGAAAAGTTCAAAGAATTTCAGAGTGAAGTAGAGAACCATCGTAACAAGAAAATAAAGTTCTTACGATCTGATCGTGGAGGAGAATATTTGAGTTACGAGTTTGGCAATCACTTAAGACAATGTGGAATTGTTTCACAGCTCACGCCACATGGAACACCACAGCGTAATGGTGTGTCCGAACGTCGTAATCGTACTCTATTGGATATGGTGCGTTCTATGATTTGCCACTATCATTTTGGGGTTATGCATTAGAGACAGCTGCATTCACTTTAAACAAGGGCACCGTCTAAATCCGTTGAGATGACACCGTATGAACTGTGGTTTGCAAGAAACCTAAGATGTCGTTTCTGAAAGTTTGGGGATGCAATGCTTATGTCAAAAGACTTCAGCCAGATAAGCTCGAACCCAAAGCGGATAAGTGCGTCTTCATAGGATACCCAAAGGAGACCGTTGGGTACACCTTCTACCACAGATCCGAAGGCAAAGTATTCGTTGCTAAGAATGGATCCTTTCTAGAGAAGGAGTTTCTCTCGAAAGAAGTGAGTGGGAGGAAAGTAGAACTTGATGAGGTAATTGTACCTCCTCTGGATAGTAGTACGCCACAGAAAGAAATTTCTGTGACATCGACACAGACCAGAGAAGAAGTTAATGATGATGATCATGAAACTTCGGATCAAAGTTGTTACAGAACCTCGTAGGTCAACCAGGACACGCTCCGCACCAGATTGGTACGGCAATCCTGTCTTGGAGGTCATGTTGCTAGACAACGATGAACCTTCGAACTATGAAGAAGCGATGGCAAGCCCGGATTCCGACAAATGGCTTGAGGCCATGAAATCCGAGATTGGATCCATGTATGAGAACAAAGTGTGGACTTTGGTAGACTTGCCCAATGAACGGCGAGCTATTAAAAATAAATGGATCTTTAAGAAGAAGACGGACGCTGATGGTAATGTCACCGTCTATAAAGCACGACTTGTTGCTAAAGGTTATCGACAAGTTCAAGGAGTTGACTATGATGAGACTTTCTCACCCGTAGCGATGCTAAAGTCTGTCAGAATTATGTTAGCAATTGCCGCATTTTATGATTATGAAATCTGGCAAATGGACGTCAAAACGGCATTCCTTAATGGATTCCTTAAGGAAGAATTGTATATGATGCAACCGGAAGGTTTTGTTGATCCTAAAGGTGCTAACAAAGTATGCAAGCTCCAGCAATCCATCTATGGACTGGTGCAAGCATCTCAGAGCTGGAATACTCGCTTTGATGAAGTGATCAAAGCGTTTGGGTTTATGCAAGTTTATGGAGAAACTTGTATTTACAACAAAGTGAGTGGGAGCTCTATAACATTTCTAATAAGTATATGTGATTGGAAATGATGTAGAATTTTTGGAAAGCATAAAGAATTAATTGAAAGGAGTTTTTCAATAAAAAACCTGTTTTGAGTTATCCACGGTTTGGGCATCGAGATCTATAGAGATAGATCAAGACACCTGATAAAAGATTTTCACACACCTTGATGAGATTTTGAAGAAGTTCAAAATGGATCAAGTCAAAAGAAATAAGTTCTTGGCTGGTGTGAAGTGGAGTAAGACTTGAAAATCTAGGTAAAGGTTGTTTTACATGTTAGGCATCAAAATCTATAGAGATAGATTGAGACGCCTCATAGGACTTTCACGAAGCACATACCTTGACAAGATTTTGAAGAAGTTCAAAATGGATCAGTCAAAGAAAGGGTTCTTGCCTGTATTGCAAGGTGTGAGATTGAGTAAGACTCAAAACCCGACCACGGCAGAAGACAAAGAGAAGATGAGTGTCATCCCCTATGCCTCAGCCATAGGCTCTATTTTGTATGCCATGCTGTGTACTAGACCTGATGTATGCCTTGCTATTAGCTTGGTGGGAAGGTACCAAAGTGATCCAGGAGTAGATCACTGGACAGCGGTCAAGAATATCCTGAAGTACCTGAAAAGGACTAAGGAAGAATTTCTCGGGAATAGAGGTGATAAAGAGTTCGTCGTAAAGGGTTACGTCGATGCAAGCTTTAAACACCGATCCGGAAGAATATGAGTCTCAGACCGGATACGTAAAGTGGGACAGTCGTTTTTGGAGTAGCTCCAAGCAGAGTGTGGTAGCAGCATCTACATATGACATAGAGATTTGCCAAGAACACACGGATCTTAATATTGCAGACCCGTTGACTAAAACCTCTCTCACAAGCAAAACATGATCAGCCCTAGAACTGATTGGATGTTAATTACATGGAGATGTAAACTAGATTATTGACTCTAGTGCAAGTGGGAGACTGTTGGAAATATGCCCTAGAGGCAATTAATAAAGTGTTTATTATCATATTTCTCCGTTCAAGATAATGGTTTATTATTCATGCTAGAATTGTATTGACCGGAAACTTAATACATGTGTGGATAATAGACAAATACTGAGTCCCTAGTAAGCCTCTACTAGACTAGCTCGTTGATCAAAAGATGGTCAAGATTTCCTGACCATGGACATGAGTTGTCATTTGATAACGGGATCACATCATTAGGAGAATGATGTGATGGACTTGACCCAACCGTTAGCATAGCAAATGATCGTTCAGTTTATTGCTATTGCTTTCACTATGTCAAATACACGTTCCTCTGACCATGAGATCATGCAACTCCCAATTACCGTAGGAATACTTTGGGTGTATCAAACGTCACAACGTAACTGGGTGATTATAAAGGTGCACTACAGGTATCTCTGAAAGTGTTTGTTGAGTTGGCATGGATCGAGATTGGGATTTGTCACTCCGACTATCGGAGAGGTATCTCTGGGCCCTCTCGGTAATACAGCATCACAGAAGCCTTGCAAGCACCGTGACTAAAGAGTTAGTTGCAAGATGATGTATTACGGAACGAGTAAAGAGACTTGCCGGTAACGAGATTGAACTAGGTATTGGATACCGACGATCGAATCTCGGGCAAGTAACATACCGCCGGACAAAGGGAACAACGTATGTTGACATATGAGGTTCACCGATAAAGATCTTCGTGGAATGTGTAGGAACCAATATGAGCATCCAGGTCCCGCTGTTGGTTATTGACCGGAGAGTCGTCTCGGTCATGTCTACATCATTCCCGAACCCGTAGGGTCCGCACACTTAAGGTTCGATGACGATTTAGTATTATATGAGTTATGTGATTGGTGGCCAAAGTTTGTTCGGAGTCCCGGATGAGATCACGGACATGACGGGAAGTCTCTAAATGGTTGAGAGGTAAAGATTCATATATTGGAAGGCTATATTCGGACGTCGGAAAGGTTCCGAGTGATTCGGGTATTTTTCGGAGTACCGGGGAGTTACGGGAATTCACCGGGAGAAGTAATGGGCCTTATTGGGCCATACGGGAAAAGGAGAGGCAGGCCACATGAGGAAGCGCGCGCCCCCCTTGCCCAAACCGAATTGGACTAGGGGAGGGGGCGCAGCCCCCTCTTTCCTTTCCCTCTCCCTTCCCCCTTTCCTACTCCATATGGGAGGTGGAATCCTACTAGGACTAAGGAGTCCTAGTAGGACTCCCCACTTTGGTGCGCCCCTAGGGCCAGCCTCCTCCTCCCTCCCTTCTTTATATACGGAGGGGGGGGGGGGCGCCCCTTGGAGACACATCAATTGTTCCAAGCCGTGTGCGGCGCCCCTCCGTCCACCGTTTTACGCCTCGGTCATATTTTCGGAGAGCTTAGGCGAAGCCCTGCCGGAATCACTTCACCGTCACCGTCGCCACGCCATCGTGCTGACGGAACTCATCTACTTCCTCGACGTCTTGCTGGATCAAGAAGGCGAGGAACGTCACCGATCTGCACGTGTGTAGAACTCGGAGGTGCCGTACGTTCGGTACTCGATCGGTGGAGCTCGAAGGATTGTTCGACTACATCAACCGCGTTGTGAGACGCTTCCGCTAACGGTCTACGAGGGTACGTAGACACACTCTCCCCTCTCGTAGCGATGCATCTCCATGGATAGATCTTACGTGAGCGTAGGAAATTTTTTGAAATTCATGCTCTGTTCCCCAACACTTTAATGGTAAATGCATTGTTGGTAAGCAAGACTGCAGTACGCTTTGCGCCCCTGATCTTAGTCTTATTCATATGGCTTTGACCGACAGCAAGTATTATAATCTTGGGGCTATTGTCGCACGTAGGCTGCAGCGTAACGCGGGTAATGGTGATTTGTATGGAGGAATTTATGCCTCCCACATAGCTGCAAGGTTAGGGGTCTCGCCCAATTCCGATGATCCCCTCTTACCTTACAAATATTTAAATTTTGAAACAATGCGAGAACATAAGTTTTTAAAACGCAATGCACAGGGATATGGATATAACTTAGTTTTTAATAAATCTCGATCTGTGTATGTTGTTTTGCCTGCTCCTGCCCTCTTTGATTTTCAGAACAAACAGAGATATTATCTATTGGAGAGCGAGGTGCACGAGTACAAGGCGGTGGTCGAGGCTGCCCGTCTGGCTGAGGAGGCGGCTCAGAACGCCTCTACGAGCTACCACTTCGATTATTACCCAGACCAGGGATGGCGATGACCAAGCGAGGCCAAAAGCCTAAGCTTGGGGGAGTACTTATCTCTCACCGACATTACATTCATGTCCACACATTTCATTCCAGTTGTCGGTGTTCATACTTTTTCATTGTATAATCCATGTTAATTTTATTTTTCTCGCTTTCTTCTTGTGTGTTTGAAAAACTTTGAGAAAATCCAAAAATATTTCTCGTTTCTTTTCGGTTTTTCTTTCTAGCTTAATTAGTAGTAGTATTAAAAGAAAACCCAAAAAGATTTCCTGTTTATTCTTGTGCTTGTTGGGAGTTCCCCCGTGTAAATAATTTTCTTTTCTCGTTTTTCGTTTTTCTTCTTTAATTGCCTTCTTCAGAAAAACTAAAAAGTCCAAAAATATTTCAGTGTGTTTCTCTGAAATTCTTTTCTTTTGTTGAGTCATTGTTAGGAGAAGACCACGATGAAAATGTTGAGTGGCTCTCATATGCATTATGGTTTATCTGACAAAAAGCCCATATTACCTTGTCTTCTCCTTTAAATAAAATGCTTGCAGATTCCAGCTTAGTCCACGGCACACTTGCACTATTTTTATTTTCATATCATTCGGTCATGCAAGTGAAAGGCAATAATGACGATGATTTGATGAAGTGACTGTGGCAAGGAAAGCGGGTATGAAATCAACTTGTTCTTTGTTTTTGTAAATATGTTTAACTCAGTATCCATGATTCAGCATATTATGATTAAACATGTTTATGATGACAATTAGAGATTATAGTTGCTCATGCCATGCTTAAGTAGCTAGGAGTGGATAATGATTTATCTTGAGTGTCAAAATGCATTAGAAATGGTTGTGATGCAGTATGATGATATGGTATCCTCCTCTGAATGTTTCGAGTGGCTTGACTTGGCACATGTTCACGCATGTAGTTGATTCAAAACCAACATAGCCTCCATGATATTTATGTTCATGGTGCTTATATCCTACTCATGCTAGTATTCAATGTTGATTATTCATAATGCATGGTTATGACCGTTTTCGCTCTCTAGCTGGCGCTACTCAACCTATTTGCTAGCCTTCGCCTGTACTAAGCGGGAATACTGCTTGTGCATCAAAACCCCTAAACCAAAGTTATTCCAGATGAGTCCACTATATCTACCTATATGCGGTATTACTCTGCCGTTCTAAGTAAATTTGCATGTACCACCTCTAAATATTCAAATGAACATCTGTTTTGTGTGCCCGTATCGCTCATGGAGTGACAGGGGGTGGTCAGTATCTTCCATGCTAAGCGGGTTATTCTCATGGCGAGTATTTATTCACTTGTCCTTGCACGAGAGGGGCTGGTAATCGGGATGCCCAGTCCCATTATTAAAACTGCAAAATAATAAAACAAACTCCCTCGGAAAGTTGTTGGTATGGAGGGCACCCGAGGATTCGGCTAGCCATGGCTTGTGATTGTTGGTGGAGGGAGAGTAAACTTTACTTTACCGCTTGGGAACCGCCGCTAATGTGTTTAGCATGGAAGATATTGAAAACTCTCGGTCGTGACGTTGACAGGAAAGGCATACCTCCCAAAATTTTATTTATCTCTGATTTAAGCTTCGAGCTCTGGCACCTCTGCAAATCCATGCTTCTCTCTGCGAAGGGCCTATCTATTTACTTTTATGTTATTTTACTTTTATTGTTGAGTCATCACCTTCTCAAACAAGCACCAGACCTGAGAGCACTATTGTCATTCTCATGCATTGTGAATAGTTAATGTTGTGTGCATCATGACTGGATCTCTGCTACCATGAATTACAATGTTTAGTCACTGCTTGAACTTTGGAGGTGCTCTGCATTTATGTTTTGCGATCTCAGAAAGGGCTAGCGAGATACCATGTTGTCATATTATATCATGATTGTTTTGACAAAGTGTTGGCATTTGAGATATCTTATTATTGCTCGCTAGTTGATTATGCCATTGATATGAGTGAATATAATTTCTAAGAGTTATCATTTGCATGGTTAGCCATAATCTTTGCTGAAAACTTGGATACTATTTAAGCATATATATAGATGCAAGAACAAAATAGTTTGTAAAAGTTTTTCTTTATCACTTTCAGTTTGTCAACTGAATTGCTTGAGGACAAGCAATGAGTTAAGCTTGGGGGAGTTGATACGTCTCCGTCGTATCTACTTTTCCAAACACTTTTGCTCTTGTTTTGGACTCTAATTTGCATGATTTGAATGAAACTAACCCGGACTGACGCTATTTTCAGCAGAACTACCATGGTGTTGTTTTTTGTGCAGAAATCATAGTTCTTGGATTTGGATAAAACTTTTTGGATAATTTTTATGGAATATATAAAAATTATTGGCGCAAGAATCAATAGAAGGGGTCCACCCAGTGCCCACGAGGCACCAGGGCGCGCCACCCCCCAGGCGCGCCCTGGTGGCTCGTGGGGCCCATAGGCGGCCGTCTGACCTAATTCCAACGCTATAAATTCACAATTCTAGAGAAAAAATAAGAGAGGAAGTCTGATTGCATTTCACGATACGGAGCTGCCGCCACCTCCTGTTCTTCATTGGGAGGCCAGATCTGGAGTCCGTTTGGGGCTCCGGAGAGGGGGGGGGTCTTCCGGCATCGTCATCATCAACCATCCTTCATCACCAATTTCATGATGCTCACCGCCGGGAGTGAGTAATTCCTTCATAGGCTTGCTGGACGGTGATGAGTTGTTATGACATGTAATCGAGTTAGTTTTGTTAGGGCTTGATCCCTAGTATCCACTATGTTCTGAGATTGATGTTGCTATGACTTTGCTATGCTTAATGCTTGTCACTAGGGCCTGAGTGCCATGATTTCAGATCTGAACCCTTTATGTTTTCATGAATATATTTGTGTTCTTGATCTGATCTTGCAAGTTGTATGCACCTGCTACGTGTTATGATCCGCATACCCCAAGGTGACAATAATTGGGATTCTTTCCGGTGATTGCCGTAGTTTGAGGAGTTCATGTATTCACTAAGTGCTAATGCTTTGTTCCGGTTCTCTATTAAAAGGAGGCCTTAATATCCTTTAGTTTCCTTATGGACCCCGCTGCCACAGGAGGGTAGGACAAAAGATGTCATGCAACTTCTTATCGCAAGCACGTATGACTATATACGGAATACATGCCAACATTACATTTGTCGCCCTAGGTTATGACTATTACATGATGAATGTTATCCAACAATATCACCGATCCAATGCCTACGAGTTTTTCACATATTGTTCTTGCTAAGTTACTACTGTTGCTACTGCTGTCACAATTGCTATTACTGTTACTGCTACTGTTACCGCTACTATTATTGCTACTACTATCAAACTATCATACTACTATGATACTGATCACTCTGCTGCAGATATTTAGTCTCCAGGTGTGGTTGAATTGACAACTCAACTGCTAATACTTGCAAATATTCTTTGGCTCCCCTTGTGTCAAATCAATAAATTTGGGTTGAATACTCTACCCTCGAAAACTGTTGCGATCCCCTTTACTTGTGGGTTATCAGACCTTAGCACAATGACTTCTCGGCTGTCTACTACAACAAGGTTTGTCCGGCTCCGGCGAAGAAGGACGATGACAGCGCGTCTTCGGCTCATTCTAGTGTTTGTAGTCGTCCCTAGGTGGTCTTCGAACTTGGATGTAATTTTTGTTATTTCTATTTTTCTTTGTAATGCCATGACAAATGATGAATAGATTGATTTTTTTAAATGGTATAATGTTATACATATGAAAAGTTCCGTGAAGGAGTGACTTCTATGTACTATGGGACAGGAAAAAAAAACAAAATAAAGTGTGAATAGTAATGTTTATATTTTTTTGAACCGGGCATAACCCCTTTCCATTAACTGAATAACGGAAATACATCATCCAAGTTCAAAATTTGAGGGGACGGGAAAGGGGAGAGCGAGTTCAAGCATCGCCGGGAAACCCAGCGCAAGAGCTCGCCCGCGAGACACCTGCTATGGGGTGAAAACCCGACGACACAAATATCCATGACAAAACACGTTGCAAGCATCTGAACATGCTCACAACAAGCTGAGCAACACAAGGCTCACGCAGGAGCAGGGGACCCCAAAAATGACATAAGCCAACATCATATACTAACAAGCACGAAACGAGCAGAAGGTCTTTTTTGGATCGTCGATCACAGTGGAGGCAGAGAGAGTCTTCTAGCTTGCAGCTGTTTCGTCCTTGGCCGCCGCGCAAATCCTCATCATGTTCCCAGCATTCTGGCGCAGCATCTTTGCCCCCTCATCATCGCTTCATGATCGTCACCCTTCATCAGCCCTGCCCAGTAGTTTAAGAACACACAAGCCGAGAAAACAATGTCAAAAGGAGTTTTGGGCAGTTTAAATTCAAACGTGGCCCGGTTGCGGCTGTTCCAAATAGCCCAGCATATAGCAGCCAGGCCAAAAGTATAGAATCTAGCCCCATCAGGTAAAAACACATAACACCAAGAGTAAAACTGCCACAGGTTGTTGGGGCAGGAATCAGTCCCAAAAACTGATCCCACCATCCGCCACACAACCCTAGCCATAGGGCAAAGGAAAAATAAATGCTGGGAAGTTTCCTTTTCATTGCAGAATGAACAACTAGTGGTACCAGGCCAGTTTCTTCTCTTCATCACATCCCTAGTAAGGACCGCATCTTGGAAAAGTTGCCAAAGGAAAATCTTAATTTTAAGGGGGATTTTGGCTTTCCAGATCCATCAGAAATCGCAGCTAGCTATGTTTTTCTCAATCTGAGCATACATCGATTTAGTAGTAAACTGATGTTTAGGTCCAGGGGTGATGTCTACTACACAACTTATTCTTGTAGACTCGTGTTGGGCCTCCAAGTGTAGAGTTTTGTAGGACAGTAGCAATTTTCCCTCAAGTGGATGACCTAAGGTTTATCAATCCGTGGGAGGCGTAGGATGAAGATGGTCTCTCTCAAACAACCCTGCAATCAAATACAAGAAATCTCTTGTGTCCCCAACACACCCAATACAATGGTAAATTGTATAGGTGCACTAGTTCGGCGAAGAGATGGTGATACAAGTGTAGTATGGATAGTAGATATTGGTTTTTGTAATCTGAAAATAAAAAAGACATCAAGGTAGCAAGTAACAAAATTGAGCAAAAATGGTATTGCAATGCTTGAAAACAAGGCCTAGGGTTCATACTTTCACTAGTGCAATCTCTCAACAATGCTAACATAATTGGATCATATAACAATCCCTCAACGTGTGATAAAGAATCACTCCAAAGTTCCTATTCGTGGAGAACATAAGATAGAAATTGTTGTAGGGTACGAAACCACCTCAAAGTTATCTTTTCCGATCAATCTATTGAGTCATCCCTATAAGTGTCACGAACAACCCTAGAGTTCGTACTAAAATAACACCATATGATACGCATCAACCAACTCTAATGTCACCTAGATACTCCAATGTCACCACAAGTATCCATGAGTCAATTATACGATACGCATCAAACAACTTCAGATTCATAATATTCAATCCAACACAAAGAACTTCAAAGAGTGCCCCAAGATTTCTACCAGAGAAAGTAGGATGAAAACGTGCATCAACCCCTATGCATAGATTACCCCAATGTCACCTCGGGAATCTGCGAGTTGAGTGCCAAAACATATATCAAGTGAATCAATATAATACCCCATTGTCACCACGGGTATTCATATGCAAGACTGCTACTTGTGAGTTGCGTTGGTAATTCCCTGAAGAGGAAGGGAGATGCAGTACAGTAGAGATAAGTATTTCCCTCAGTTATGAAACCAAGGTTATCAATCCTGTAAGAGAATCACGCAACACCTCATTAGCAGCACCTGCACACAAAACAACAAATCCTTGCACCCAACGCAATCAAGGGGTTGTCAATCCCTCGGCGGTAAGTTGCAAGATTAAATTGTATGTGATAGATAGATAGATTGAAACAAAAATACAAAAATAAAATAAATAAAGAAAAAGTGCAGCAAGTATATTTAGGGTTTTAGTATATGATTTAGATAGACCCGGGGGCCATAGTTTTCACTAGAGGCTTCTCTCAAGAAAATAGCATACGGTGGGTAAACAAATTACTGTTGGGCAATTGATAGAAAAGCAAATAATCATGACGATATCCAAGGCAATGATCATGTACATAGGCATCACGTCCAATACAAGTAGACCGACTCCTGCCTACATCTACTACTATTACTCCACACATCGACCACTATCCAGCATGCATCTAGTGTATTAAGTCCATAAAGAACGGAGTAATGCCTTAAGAACGATGACATTATGTAGACAAGATAAACTCACATATGAATAAACCCCATGTTTTAACCCTTAATAGCAATGATACATACGTGTCATGTCCCTTTCTGTCACTGGGATTGAGCACCACAAGATCGAACCCATTACAAAGCACCTCTTCCCATGGCAAGATAAATCAATCTAGTTGGCCAAACCAAATCAATAGATCGGAGAAGAAATACGAAGCTATAATAATCATGCATAAAAGAGATTAGAGAAGACTCAAATAATATTCATGGATAATCTAATCATAAACTCACAATTCATCGGATCCCAACAAACACACCGCAAAAAGTGATTACATCGGATAGAACTTCAAGAACATCGAGGAGAACATTGTATTGAAGATCAAAAAGAGAGAAGAAGCCATCTAGCTACTAACTATGGACCCGAAGATCTGTGGTAAACTTCTCATGCATCATCGGAAGGGCAGGAAGGTTGATGTAGAGCCCCTCCGTGATCAATTCCCCCTCCGGCGGAGTACCGGAAAAGGCCTCCAGATGGGATCCCTCGAGAACAGAAACTTGCGGCGGCGGAAAAAGTATTTCGTGGACTCCCCTGAGGGTTTCTGATTTTTTGGGAATTTATAGTGGTGGAATTAGGTCAAATGTAGCTGATGTGGGCCCACGAGGTACCAGGGCGCGCCTGCCCCCCCCCCCCCCCAGGCGCGCCTGATACGTCCATTTTGCATCATGTTTTACTACTGTTATTTATAGTGTTTTTAATCAGTATAACACTTTGTGGAGCAATTCTAATGCCTTTTCTCTCTTAATATGCAAGATTTACACAAGGAGGGAGATTGCCGGCAGCTGGAATTCTGGATCTGAAAAAGCTATGTCAGAGATACCTATTCTGCACATCTCCAAATGAGCTGAAATTTCACGAAGATTTATTTTGGAATAAATAAAAAATACTGGAAGCAAGAAGTACCAGAGGGGGCCAACCAGGTGCCCACGAGTCACCAGGGCGCGCCACCCCCCCCCCCCCAGGCGCGCCCTGGTGGCTCGTGGGGCCCCTGGCCAGCCTCTGGCCCCCATTTTCTGGTATATAAGCCCATTTGCCCTAAAAAATAAAGAGAAGACTTTTGGGATGGTGCACCGCCGTCTCGAGGCGGAACTTGGGCAGGAGCACTTTTGCTCTCTGGCGGAGAGATTCTGCCGGGGATACTTCCCTCCGGGAGGGGGAAATCGAAGCCATCGACATCATCAACGATCCTCCCATCATGGGAGGACAAATCTTCATCAACATCTTCACCAGCACCATCTCATCTCAAACCCTAGTTCATCTCTTGTATTCAATCTTTGTCTCAAAACCTCAGATTGGTACCTGTGGGTTGCTAGTAGTGTTGATTACATCTTGTAGTTGATGCTAGTTGGTTTATTTGGTGGAAGATTATATGTTCAGATCTATTATGCTATTTAATACCCCTCTGATCTTGGACATGAATATGATTTGTGAGTAGTTACTTTTGTTCTTGAGGACATGGGAGAAGTCTTGTCATAAGTAATCATGTGAATTTGGTATTCGTTCGATATTTTGATGATATGTATGTTGTTGATTCTCTTAGTGGTGTCATGTGAACGTCGACTACATGACACTTCACCATCTTTGGGCCTAAGGGAATGCATTGTGGAGTAGTAATTAGATGATGGGTTGCTAGAGTGACAGAAGCTTAAACCCTAGTTTATGCGCTATTCCGTAAGGGGCTGATTTGGATCCATATGTTTAATGCTATGGTTAGAGTTATCTTAATTCTTCTTTCGTAGTTGCGGATGCTTGCGAAGGGGGGTAATCATAAGTGGGAGGTTTGTTCAAGTAAGAACATCACCCAAGCACCGGTCCACCCACATATCAAATTATCAAAGTAGCGAACACGAATCAAACCAACATGATGAAAGTGACTAGATGAAATTCCCATGTGTCCTCGAGAATGCTTTACTTATTATAAGAGATCGTTCCGGCTTGTCCTTTGCTATAAAAAGGATTGGGCCACCTTGCTGCACTCTTTGTTACTATTGCTATTTGTTACTTGTTACAAATTATCTTGCTATCAAACTACTCGTTACCGATAATTTCAGTGCTTGCAGAAAATACCTTGCTGAAAACCGCTTGTCATTTCCTTCTGCTCCTCGTTGAGTTCGACACTCTTACTTATCCAAAGGACTACGATTGATCCCCTATACTTGTGGGTCATCAGCGCCCTGGTGGCTCATGGCCACCTCCTCTGGCGTCTGGTCTTCTCCCGAAGCTTCTAGTGTTGGTATTGTCCAGAAAAAATCTCCAAAAAGTTTCGTGGCATTTGGACTTCGTTCGGTATTGATATTCTGTAAAACAAAAAACAGGCAGAAAACAGCAACTGGCACTGGGCACTAAGTTAATAGGTTAGTCCCAAAAAATGATATATAATTGCTGTAAATGCATATAAAAAACATCCAAGATTGATAATATAACAGCATGGAACAATAAAAAATTAGAGATACGTTGGAGACGTATCAGCATCCCCAAGCTTAATTCCCGCTCGTCCTCGAGTAGGTAAATGATAAAAACAGAATTTTTGATGTGGAATGCTGCCTATCATATTCATCTTCGACTGGCTCCTTTATGAAGAAAACTATTGAATTCAGATGGGATCTTCCGGAAAGAATTAAACGCAACTCTGAAGATTGGGAACTCGACAAAGGTAATGAGTCAGGTATAATACTTGAGTTCGATTGTGTTAAATCTTTTATGGCTACCGATGCTTTTCACAAGTTTAGCACTAAATATGGACTTGACTCTGAGATAGTAGCCTCCTTTTGTGAATCCTTTGCTACTCATGTTGATCTCCCTAAGGAGAAGTGGTTTAAATATCACCCACCTATTGAATTAAAAGAAGAACCCGTTAGTGTTAAAGAAGAAACAATTGTTTACCATGTTGATCCAGTTGTGCCTACTGCTTATATTGAGAAACCACCTTTTCCTATTAGGATTAAGGAACATGCTAAAGTTTCAACCGTGGTTAACAAAAGTAATATTAGAGCACCTAAACCCTCCGAACAAATTAAAGTTGAACCTAATATTGCTATGGTTAAAGATCTCTTGGTCGATAATATAGATGGGCATGTTATTTACTTCTGTGATGAAGCAGCTAGAATTGCTAAACCAGATCCTAAAGATAAAAATAGACCTGTAGTAGGCATGCCTATTGTCTCTGTTAAAATAGGAGATCATTGTTATCATGGCTTATGTGATTTGGGTGCTAGTGTGAGTGCTATTCCGTTGACCTTATACCAAGAAATTATGAATGATATTGCACCTGTTGAAATGGAGGACATTGATGTTACTATTAAGCTTGGGATCATTAGAGATGTTGAAGTCTTGTGTGGAAAATTAAAATACCCTACTAATTTTCTAGTCCTCGGTTCTCCGCAAGATGATTTTTGTCCAATTATATTTGGTACACCTTTCTTGAACACTGTTAATGCCAGGATTGATTGCGCTAAAGAAATTGTTAGTGTTAATTTTGGTGGTATGTCTCATGAGTTTAATTTCTCCAAGTTTTGTAGACAACCTCATGATAAAGAATTGCCTAGTAAAGATGAAATTATTGGTCTTGCTTCTATTGTCGTACCTCCTACTGATCCGTTAGAACAATATTTGCTTGACCATGAAAACGATAGGCATATGAATGAAAGAAATGAAATAGATAAGATGTTCTTTGATCAACCACCTATCCTTAAACACAATTTGCCTGTTGAAACTCTTGGAGGCCCTCCTCCACCTAAGGGTGATCCTGTATTTGAATTGAAGCAATTGCCTGATACATTGAAATATGCTTATCTTGATGAAAAGAAGATATATCCTGTTATTATTAGTGCTAACCTTTCAGAGCATGAAGAAAAGAGATTACTTAAAACTCTGAGGAAGCACCGAGCTGCTATTGGATATACTCTTGATGATCTTAAGGGCATTAGTCCCACTCTATGTCAGCACAAAATTAATATGGAGCCTGATGCTGAACCAGTTGTCGACCACCAACGACGATTAAATCCTAAGATGAAAGAGGTGGTAAGAACTGAAATATTAAAACTTCTGGAAGCAGGTATAATCTATCCCATATCTGATAGTAGATGGGTAAGTCCCGTTCATTGTGTCCCTAAGAAAGGAGGTATCACCGTTGTTCCTAATGATAAAAATGACCTCATTCCACAAAGAATTGTAACTGGTTATAGGATGGTAATTGATTTTAGAAAATTAAACAAAGCTACTAGAAAAGATCATTACCCCTTACCTTTTATTGATCAAATGTTAGAAAGATTATCTAAGCATACACACTTTTGTTTCCTAGATGGTTATTCTGGTTTTTCTCAAATACCTGTATCACAACCCGATCAAGAGAAAACCACCTTTACTTGTCCTTTTGGAACTTATGCTTATAGACGTATGCCTTTTGGTTTATGCAATGCACCTGCTACCTTTCAAAGATGTATGACTGCTATATTCTCTGACTTTTGTGAAAAGATTGTTGAGGTTTTCATGGATGATTTTTCCATTTACGGAACTTCTTTTGATGATTGCTTAAGCAACCTTGATCGAGTTTTGTAGAGATGTGAAGAAACTAATCTTGTCTTGAATTGGGAGAAGTGCCACTTTATGGTGAATGAAGGTATTGTCTTGGGGCATAAAATTTCTGAAAGAGGTATTGAAGTTGATAAAGCTAAGGTTGATGCTATTGAGAAAATGCCATGTCCTAAAGATAGTAAAGGTATAAGAAGTTTCCTAGGTCATGCTGGTTTCTATAGAAGGTTTATTAAAGACTTCTCTAAAATTTCTAGGCCTCTTACCAATATTTTGTAAAAATATGTTCCATTTGTTTTTGATGATGATTGTCTAGAAGCCTTTGAAACACTTAAGAAAGCCTTAACCACTGCACCTATTGTTCAACCACCTGATTGGAACTTGCCTTTTGAAATTATGTGTGATGCTAGTGATTATGCTGTTGGTGCTGTTCTAGGACAGAGAGTTGATAAGAAACTAAATGTTATCCATTATGCTAGTAAAACTCTAGACAGTGCCCAAAGAAATTATGCTACTACTGAGAAAGAATTTCTAGCAGTTGTGTTTGCATGTGATAAATTCAGATCTTATATAGTTGATTCTAAAGTAACTGTTCACACCGATCATGCTGCTATTAAATATCTTATGGAAAAGAAAGATGCTAAACCTAGACTCATTAGGTGGGTTTTATTGCTACAAGAATTTGACTTGCATATTATTGATAGAAAGGGAGCTGAGAATCCCGTAGTAGATAATTTGTCTAGAATGGAAAATGTTCTTGATGACCCACTTCCTATTAATGATGATTTTCCTGATGAACAATTAGCTGTCATAAATGCTTCTCGTAATACTCCTTGGTATGCAGACTATGCTAAATACATTGTTGCTAAATACATACCACCTAGTTTCACATACCAACAAAAGAAAAAGTTTTTCTTTGATTTAAGACATTACTTTTGGGATGACCCACATGTTTACAAAGAAGGAGTAGATGGTATTATTAGACGTAGTATATCTGAGCATGAACAGGAACAAATCCTACGGAAGTGTCATTCCGAGGCTTACGAGGACACCATGCGGGAGACAGAACTGTACATAAGGTATTACAATCTGGTTTCTATTGGCCTACTCTTTTCAAGGATGCTCGTAAGTTTGTCTTATCTTGTGATGAATGTCAAAGAATTGGTAATGTTGGTAGACGGCAGGAAATGCCTATGAATTATTCACTCGCTATTGAACCATTTGATGTTTGGGGATTTGATTATATGGGACCTTTTCCTAAATCCAATGGGTATACTCATATTTTAGTTGCTGTTGATTACGTTTCTAAGTGGGTAGAAGATATTCCAACTAGTAGTGCTGATCATAAAACTTCTATTAAAATGCTTAAAGAAGTTATTTTCCCGAGGTTTGGAGTCCCTAGATATTTAATGACTGATGGTGGTTCACATTTCATTCATGGTGCATTCCATAAATTGCTTGCTAAATATGATGTCAACCATAGAATTGCATCTCCCTATCACCCTCAAACTAGTGGTCAAGTAGAATTGAGCAATAGAGAAATAAAATTAATTTTGCAAAAACCGTTAATAGATCTAGAAAGAATTGGTCTAAGAAACTCGACGATGCATTATGGGCTTATAGAACTGCTTATAAAAATCCTATGGGTATGTCTCCTTATAAAATGGTTTATGGAAAAGCATGTCATTTACCTCTTGAGTTAGCACATAAAGCATATTGGGCAATTAAAGAACTCAATTACGATTTTAAACTTCCGGTGAAAAGAGGTTATTTGATATTAGCTCCTTAGATGAATGGAGAACCCAAGCTTATGAAAATGCCAAATTGTTTAAAGAAAAAGTTAAAAGATGGCATGATAGAAGAATTCAAAAACGGGAATTCAAAGTGGGTGAGCAAGTTCTATTGTACAATTCTCGTTTGAGATTCTTTGCAGGAAAACTTCTCTCTAAATGGGAAGGACCGTATATCATCGAAGAAGTTTATCGCTCCGGAGCCATCAAAATAAACAACTTCGAAGGCACTAATCCAAGAGTGGTGAATGGGCAAAGAATTAAGCACTATATTTCAGGTACCCCCATTAATGTTGAAACTAATATTATTGAAACAATTACACCGGAGGAATACATAAGAGAGACCTTTCAGAACGTTCCAGAACCCTGAAAAGGAAGAGGTACGTGATACGGTAAGTAAACCGACTCCAAAAATTCCATAAAATACTTTTTGTCAGTTTTGGAATATTAGAAAAAAATACAAAAATAAGAAACAACCGAGGGGACCCACCTGGTGCCCACGAGGCACCAGGGCGCGCCACCCCCCAGGCGCGCGCCCTGGTGGCTCGTGGGCCCCTCGTGAGCCTTCTCGACTCCGTTTTTCTTCTGGATTACTTGTTTTGCAAGATAAAAATTCTTTATATATACTCCCGGATGTTTTGACCACCGTATCACATAAATCTCCTCTGTTCTTGTTTCGTGCTATTTTTCTATCAGATCTGAAAGTATGTCGTCCCAAGACTCAGATGGAGAGAGCTTCGTATCACATTATGTTACAAATCCAAGGATCTACGGGGATATAGATCCCTATGGATGGTCAGCGGAGGAGGAACGAGATGTCAACATGAAGGGAACGGAAGACGCAAGCTCGGATGAAGACGATGCTCCTCTACCTCAACCCGGAGATATGCATGTGGAGTTCAAGAAGTCGAGCCTACCAAGCACAATAAATAAATCTAAGATCCAATTTATCCCTTTCCGTCTTCTACAGGAAAACAAGAACGTATTGTGTGAAAAGATAGTGGAGCTTGAACAAGAAGTTCGCAAGTTGAAGGAAGAAAACTATGTTCTCAAGCGGAAACTGAAGGACAAGCTCGCCACTTCATCACCACCACCATCACTGAAGAAGGAAACTTGAGTACATGGGTATGGGCACTCCCCTTGGCTTGTGCCAAGCTTGGGGGAGGTGCCTCGGTATCGTATCACCATCACTTTTGCTATCTTTACCTATTTTTAGTTCGATCCTTAGTTATTTCGTGATTTAGTTGAATAAAAGTTTAGTATGATCTATTTTCGAGTGCTAGTTTCGTGATCTATCTATCTATGTAATCGAGTTGAGAGTTATATAATAAAGAGTAGTTTGAGTTTTTGCTTCTTTACTTTCATGTTTCAATCTTAGCAATGAAAATAATGAAAGAGATCATATGCTAATCTTATGGAAAGTAATGACATTACATAAGAAAAGTATAAGTGGTAAAATTTATTTTAAGGTAACAAACATAGCCTTAGTCAATGATGCAATTCATTAAAGAATTAATAAGGGAAGAGAAGATTTACATGCAAATATACTATCTTGGACATCTTTTATGATTGTGGGCCCCCATTAAGTATTTTATGTCAAATTGTTGACGTTGGACAAGGAAGACAACGTAATGAGTTATGTTTGCTTATATTCACATAGAAGTTATATTGTTATAGATCCTCCAACATGTGGTGCTTGCCCAATATCTTTGCTAGCCAAGAATCTGCACCAAGTAGAGATACTACTTGTGCATCCAAAACCCTTAAACCCAGTTTCATGTCATGAGAGTCCACTATATCTACCTATGGATTGAATAAGATCCTTCAAGTAAGTTGTCATCGGTGCAAAAAACAATAAAAATTGCCTCTAAATATGTCTGAATTTTTATTGTAAGGGAAAATAAGCTTTGTACGAACTTGTGATAGTAAAGAAATAAAAGCGACGGACTGCATAATAAAGGTTGCTATCACAAGGGGCAATATAAAGTGACGTTCCTTTGCATTGAGTTTGTGCATCCAACAACAAAAAGCGCATGACAACCTCTGCTTTCCTCTGCGAAGGGCCTATCTTTTACTTTTATGTATTTACTTTTTATGCAAGAGTCAATAGTGTTCTCCTCTATTCCTTTTTATTTTTCTCTTTTGTAAGCATCATGTGGTGGGGAACGATCTAGGCTTATATATCCAGTTGGATATGAGTGATCATGAGTTATTATTGTTGACGTCACCCTTGAGGTGAATGAGTTGGGAGGCAAAATTATAAGCCCCTGTCTTTCTATGTGTCTGGCTGAAACTTTTTTGCTTCATATATATGTTGTGAGTGTTAGCAATCATGGAAGACTATATGATG
Source organism: Elymus sibiricus (assembly GCA_039707655.1). NCBI lineage: Eukaryota > Viridiplantae > Streptophyta > Magnoliopsida > Poales > Poaceae > Elymus > Elymus sibiricus. The sequence goes on from CM077666.1 coordinate 473,323,059, forward strand.
GTTGAGTATGTGGACTTGCTTTAAAGCTCCTACATGAGACCCTTCCTGAAAATATTATGAATTGCAATTGCGTTGTTGACTGAGAACATAGTTTGTTAGTTTTCAAGAAAGTTTATGCCTTATACTTCATTGTTGTGATGAATTGTTACTTGCTCATGAGAAGTTCTATGATAATAAATATTGTTGTTATAATAATGATCATGATGCTACTATGTTCGTATTTTGTTTTTATCGACACCTCTCTCTCTAAACATGTGGGCATGATTATCGATATCGGCTTTCGCTTGATGACAAGCGACGTCTAAGCTTGGGGGAGTTGATACGTCCATTTTGCATCATGTTTTCCTACTTTTATTTATAGTGTTTTTAATCAATATAACACTTTGTGGAGCAATTCTAATGCCTTTTCTCTCTTAATATGCAAGATTTACACAAGGAGGGAGATTGCCGGCAGCTGGAATTCTGGATCTGAAAAAGCTATGTCAGAGATACCTATTATGCACATCTCCAAATGAGCTAAAATTTCACGGAGATTTATTTTGGAATAAATAAAAAATACCTGGCGCGCCCTGGTGGCTCGTGGGGCCCCTGTCCAGCCTCTGGCCCCCATTTTCTGGTATATAAGCCCATTTGCCCTAAAAAATAGAGAGAAGACTTTTGGGACGGTGCGCCGCCGTCTCCAGGCGGAACTTGGGCAGGAGCACTTTTGCTCTCCGGCGGAGAGATTCTGCCGGGGATACTTCCCTCTGGGAGGGGGAAATCGAAGCCATCGACATCACCAACGATCCTCTCATCGTGGGACGACCAATCTTCATCAACATCTTCACCAGCACCATCTCATCTCAAACCCTAGTTCATCTCTTGTATTCAATCTTTGTCTCAAAACCTCAGATTGGTACCTGTGGGTTGTTAGTAGTGTTGATTACATCTTGTAGTTGATGCTAGTTGGTTTATTTGGTGGAAGATTATATGTTCAGATCTATTATGCTATTTAATACCCCTCTGATCTTGGACATGAAGATGATTTGTGAGTAGTTACTTTTGTTCTTGAGGACATGGGAGAAGTCTTGTCATAAGTAATCATGTGAATTTGGTATTCGTTCGATATTTTGATGATATGTATGTTGTTGATTCTCTTAGTGGTGTCATGTGAACGTCGACTACATGACACTTCACCATCTTTGGGCCTAAGGGAATGCATTGTGGAGTAGTAATTAGATGATGGGTTGCTAGAGTGACAGAAGCTTAAACCCTAGTTTATGCGCTATTCCGTAAGGGGCTGATTTGGATCCATATGTTTAATGCTATGGTTAGAGTTATCTTAATTCTTCTTTCGTAGTTGCGCATGCTTGCGAAGTGGGGTAATCATAAGTGGGAGGTTTGTTCAAGTAAGAACAGCACCCAAGCACCGGTCCACTCACATATCAAATTATCAAAGTAGCGAACGCGAATCAAACCAACATGATGAAAGTGACTAGATGAAATTCCCATGTGTCCTCAAGAACGCTTTACTTATTATAAGAGATCGTTCCGGCTTGTCCTTCGCTATAAAAAGGATTGGGCCACCTTGCTGCACTCTTTGTTACTATTGCTATTTGTCACTTGTTACAAATTATCTTGCTATCAAACTACTCGTTACCGATAATTTCAGTGCTTGCAGAAAATATCTTGCTGGAAACCGCTTGTCATTTCCTTCTGCTCCTCGTTGGGTTCGACACTCTTACTTATCGAAAGGACTACAATTGATCCCCTATACTTGTGGGTCATCAGCGCCCTGGTGGCTCGTGGCCACCTCCTCGGGCGTCTGGTCTTCTCCCGAAGCTTCTAGTGTTGGTATTGTCCAGAAAAAAATCTCCAAAAAGTTTCGTGGCATTTGGACTTCGTTTGGTATTGATATTCTGTAAAACAAAAAACAGGCAGAAAACAGCAACTGGCACTGGGCACTAAGTTAATAGGTTAGTCCCAAAAAATGATATATAATTGCTGTAAATGCATATAAAAAACATCCAAGATTGATAATATAACATCATGGAACAATCAAAAATTATAGATACGTTGGAGACGTATCAGCATCCCCAAGCTTAATTCCTGCTCGTCCTCGAGTAGGTAAATGATAAAAACAGAATTTTTGATGTGGAATGCTGCCTATCAGATTCATCATATATACTTTTCTTTTGTAGCATGGACATTGGACTTGAATGATTCAAAGCAATAGTCTATAATTTGACAAGAAGATATAAATACTCAAGCATGCTAACAAGCAACCATGTTTTTCAAAATATCAACGCTAAAGAAAGTTATCCCTAGCCCATTATGCTCAATCATTGATCCATTCATGAAACACACTCAAATATTAGCTACACACAATGCACAAGTATGACAATAGTGCTCTCTAGTTGGTGCTTTATAAGAGAAGATGGAGTCTCAAATTAAAAATTAAAAATTGCATAAAGTAAATAGATAGGCCCTTCGCAGAGGGAAGTAGAGATTTGCTAATGTGCCAGAGCTCAAGGCTTAAATTAAAGAGATAAAAATATTTTGAGAGGCATGCTTTTCCTGTCAACGAAAACGACCGAGAATTCCCAATATCTTCCATGCTAGACACATCATAGGCGGTTCCCAAACAGAAAGTAAAGTTTATTTCCTTTCCACCATTCTTTCACAATCCATGGCTAGCCGTATCCACGAGTGCCCTCCATACCATCACTTTCCAAGGAATTTTGTTGTTATTAATTTTTGATTTCATTGTGGGACTGGGCATCCCTATTACTAGCCACTCTCTCGTGCAATGACAAGTGAATAAACACTCATCATGAGAATAACACACCTAGCATGGAAAATATTGGCCACCCCCTGCCGCTTCATGAGCGGTACGGGCACACAAAATAGAAAAATTATTTTGAAAATTAGAGTTGGCACACGCAAATTTACTTAGAACGGCATGGAAATACCGCATATAGGTAGATATAGTGGACTCATTTGGCACAACTTGGGTTTAAGGAGTTTGGATGCACAAGCAGTATTTCCGCTTAGTACAAATGAAGGCTAGCAAAAGATTGAGAAGCAACCAACCAAAAAATGAAAACGGTCATAAACATGCATTGAACATAACTAACACCGAATAATGCACCATAAGTAGGATATAATTTCGTTGCATAACTATTGACTTAATGTGCATGCATAGGGAATCACAAACCTTAACACTAATATTCTTACTAAATCACAATTACTCACTAACATGACTCACATATTATCATTTCCATATCGCAAAACTATTGCAAGGAATCACACTTATCATATCCAATGATCTATATGAAAGTTTTTATTATATCCCTCTTAAATATTCATCACTTTGGGACCAAATTCATATCTTGTGCAAATTACCGTTACTTTCATCAACTCTCAAAAAGATATAAGTGAAGCATGAGAGTGCAAATATTTCTTCAAAATTTTAATCTTGTCAACTGTCAAAATAATATAAGTGAAGCATGAGAGTTTATTTCTTCAAAATTCAGCCACCGCCGTGCTCAAAAAGATTTAAGTGAAGCACTAGAGCAACTGCCTAGCTCAAAAAATTTAAGTGAAGCACACATAGTATTCTAACAAATTATGATGAACGTGTGGCTCTCTCAAAATAGGTGTGTTCAGCAAGGATGATTGTGATAAAATAGAAAGAAAGCAAAGCAAAGAATCATATAATACAAGACGCTCCAAGCAAAACACATATCATGTGACGAATAAAAATATAGCTCCAAGTAAAATTACCGATGGTTGGTAGAAGAAAGAGGGGATGCCTTCCAGGGCATCCCCAAGCTTAGACGCTTGAGTCTTCCTTGAATATTACCTTGGGGTGCCTCGGGCATCCCCGAGCTTAGGCTCTTGCCACTCCTTATTCCTTCATCCATCGTGATCTCACCCAAAACTTGAAAACTTCAATCACACAAAACTCAACAAAACCTTCGTGAGATCCGTTAGTATAACAAAATAAATCACTACTTTAAGTACTGTTGAAAACCCATTCATATTTTATTTTTGCATTATACCTACTGTATTCTAACTTCTCCATGGCTTATACCCCCCGATACAATCCATAGTTTCATCAAAACAAGCAAGCAACACATCAAAAACAGAATCTGTCAAAAACAGAACAGTCTGTAGCAATCTATTTAAAAGCCATACTTCTGTAACTCCAAAAATTCTGAAAACTTAGGACAACGTGGAAAATTCATATACCAATACTGTGCAAAAATTTCAGATTTTTCTGACGCTCCAGTACAGAACCAAAATTCCAGCACTGGACGCAAAACTTTCTGTTTTCCAAACAGCATCAATTATACTATCTTCCAAATCATCCCAAAGGTTTTAATTGGCACAAACACTAATTAAAAATATAAAAACATAATCATAACAGTAGCATAAATGTGAAAACACACAATAACTCATTTTATTCATTGGGTTGTCTCCCAACAAGCTCTTTCTTTATAGACATTAAGATAGGCTTGAGATTTCAATGATGCTCTCATGAAAGATAATAATTGAAGCACAAAAAGAGCATCATAAACATGTGACAAACACATTTAATTCTAACATACTTCCTATGCATAGGCATTTTATAAGCAAATAAATTATCAAGACAAGCAATATCTAGCATATGCAAATAGGAAGAAGGAAGCATTAAAAATTTCAACACAAAGAGAGGTAATTTAGTGACATGAAATTTTTTATAACCATATTTTCCTCTCTCATAATAATTACATGTAGGATCATAATCAAATTCAACCAGTGGCGGATCTAGGATTTTGATGCAGGGTGGTCCAGCCTAATAATTTTTTTTACAATAAATATGACATGCCAATGTGCTAATTAATTTACCAATAGCACAATATAAATTGATCAATTTTTTCTCAAATAAGTCTTAATTTTGCATAAAAGATGCCTACATACTTTGAAAAGTTAAAAGAAGACTATCTGCATGTGTTCATTCTTCCACATTTGATACATGTATGTAATCCCGTGATCGTGGTTCACATTTTGTTCTTCAATGTGACAATGAAATTTACAGATTCAAAAAAATGAGAAAAATTTATTAATTGTTTGACCCAAACTGAAACAATCCGGTAGTAATTAGTAACATTCCTGAAAATTACAGCTGAAGATGCCACATAGATTAAAAAATCTGACCCAAACTGAAACTGTTCAGCAGTATAAGTAGTAACATTCCTGGACAGAATTCGGCAGTACTACATTACAATTTACAAAGGAGCACAACAAGCCTAAATTCGTAATGAGCAGTTCTGGCAGGTGGCAGCACGACGAGCAATGAGTAAGAGTAGACAAAAATTTGGAAACGAGCAGAAATCTCATCAAAGGTATCTCAAATATTGTTGGGCGGCTGGCTGCAGGCCTGCTGTGGCGACTGCCGAGTGCAGACTGGGCGGCTGCGGGCTTCTGGCTGGGCGCGGTCGCGCCGGGCAGGTGCGGGGCGGGCAGAGTCGCCGGCGAGGCACGAAACCAGGCGGCAAGTCGGGGCGGCGAGATGGGCGGGAGCGTAGGGCGGTCACGAGAGGAATTGGGGACGGGAGGCTATGCGACGAGTCAAGGTTGTGTTGGCTGGGCTTTTCTATTCTTTTCTTCAGGCCCATCCACTAATCTCTTATGGGCTATGGTATATATATGGGTCGAACCAAATCCCAGGGTGGGCCGCGACCCACCCTGTCCACCCTGTAGATCCGCCACTGAATTCAACAATATAACTATCATAAACAATATTCTCTCTATGATCCACATGCATAAATTTTTTTATCATCTTCCAAGATAGTGGGATTAACATCAACTAAAGTCATGACCTCTCCGAACCCACTTTTATCCAAAAATTCATAAGATTGATAATTTTCCAAAGTAGTGGGATCATTATTACCTAAAGTTGATGCTCTTACAAACCCATTTTTAATAGTGTTGCAAATTTTATTATCAATAACATATTCATCATGAGGCTTAAATAAATTTTCAAGATCATAAAAAGCATCATCACCCCAATCATGGTCATTGCAATAAGTAGTGGATATAACAATATCATCATCCCCAAGCTTGTAGTTTTGCATATTATTAGCACAATTGACATTAATAGAATTTATAATAACATCATTGCAATCATGCTTTTCATTGAAAGAGCTATCATGAATCATTTTATAAATTTCTTCTTTCAATACTTCATCACAATTTTTAGATTCATGATTTTCAAGCAAAACTCCATAGAGAAAATCAAGTGCACTCAACTCACTAGCAATTGGTTCATCATAACTGGGTCTTTTGAAAAGGTTAGCAAGTGGATGAGGATCCATATCATAGATTTTTAGCAAGCAAAGATGCAAGCAAATAGAAGGCACATGGCAACACAAGCAAAGATAGCAAACAAGCAAAAAGGCAAATGGAAAATATTTTTGTAAAAAAAATTTAGAAGTGGGGGAGATGTAACACCCCAAAATATTTCCTTGGGATTTTAAAAATCTTTTCTTTAAAATAAAATACTTTGAATTATTATGGTCTTTTTCTTCTTCTGCTTCTTCTGTCCTGAAAATCAATTTTAATTTTTTGGGTTTCAAAATTTTAAATGGTTCTGATTTGGAAGGTTTATTAATTGGGAATATTTTTAGGAGGATCACAAAAATATTTTTTTTCTTTAGAAAAGTTTCTGGAATAAATAAAAATATTCCAAGGAAATGGCCTTTTCACTTCTATCAAGCCCTTCTAAATTCTCCCAATAATTTTTCTGTCACCTCTAAATTATCCCTCAAGTCATTCTCACATTCTAGGACAGTGTCCAATACTTTTCCTCTCCACAAAAATATTTCTCTTATTTTAAATAAATTCCAAAGTTGGAATTTATATTTATCCTAGTTTCTTTGGTTTACAAAGGAACCATATTTTCCATAATTCTTCTGCTCCCACAAAAATTATCCTAGCTACTAGGCAGTACCCACAACCCATTTCACCAAAAACTTTGGGTTCCACAGTTCAAATTTTTCAAAATTCAGTCAATTCAAATTTGGACCAGATTCAAGTTCCATGACCAAAACCTGTTTTTAATTGCTCCAAAAATTCTGAAACTTTGCCAGACTCTCTTTTATGCATCAACACCTCACCACAAAAATTCCCTAAAATTCCTAAAATCCCTAGCACCCTCTGGCATTCCATCATACATGTGGTGGGCGTACTGTAGCACTGTCGGTAAAATTCAGTTAACGGAATTTGTCCAGAGGCAGGGGCGATCGATGTCGTGCAACCCTCTCCTTCCTTCTCCTCCACGGCGTCGCCTTTTCTCATCAATGCCTCGACCCCTGGCCCACTCCCCAGCCTCTCCTCGCCGATGAGCTGTCGGCAAACCGGTGCAACGGCCACCATGGTCATCCACGGCGGACCGAAGAACCGCCACAGCCACCGACGAGCATTCACTAGCCGCCCCACCCAAACCTACCTCTCTCCATGCGGCACCTCCTCCGCGACACCGGAGCACCGTCCACGCCGCCCTGGGCCCGCTGTCAGTCGTCGGAGCCAGTCATCGCCGCCGCACCCGTATTCGAGCCTCGCCGCGGATAAGGCCACAGGCCTCGACGTTGCCCGCACTGGCGCTTCCAGATAACTCCACTAACCTCACTTATCACTCACCGCCCTTGACCACCGCCTCTAACCACCTCGTCGGCCGGATTAACTCCGGCGTGATCCAGTCCGCCTCGGCCACGCTCGACGCGCCTATATAAGAGCTCCTCGAGCTCCATCCAGTACTTGCACCACACCCACACACCCTCAATCGGTCTCCCGTGCACTCATTCGACCACGAGGAGGTCATCTTCTCCATCTCCGATCACCGATCTGCCGCCACCCTCCTCGATCAGCACGTCGTCGTTAGGCCACCTCCACCGCTGAAATCTTGCCAGTAGCCTCATATCACATCCACTCATCGATCCCCGTCTCCAATTTGACACAACAAGCCCTCTCCGGCGAGATCCAACCTCACCCGAACCACCGTCCGCCGGCGTCGACCTCGCCGTCGTTCTGCTGCTCACCGGCGACCACCACCGCTACCCACCGACGCGGTAGTCCACCCTGATCACGCTCCGATCATCGCCGCCTCCCAAAACACCGGCAATCGTCACCGGTGATCGCCGCCTCCCTTCCGTCCACGCGCGCGAGCGCGTTTAAATTCAAACCTGACGGGTGGACCCCACCCGTCAGCGTTTTCTTTTTTTCTGCTTTTAAACTGAAAGCGTATTCTGCCCTTTACGCCTTCTCCGCTGAAAGGCGTATTTCGCCCAAAGCGTTTTCTTTTTAAACGCACAGGGACCTGGACTTTTGCAGAAAGGCCCCTAGATTTGAAAGTTTAATAACTTTTTAACCACAACTCTGATTGAGTTGATTCTTTTTTTGAAATTCTTATTTTTCTCTCTAGTTTTTTTAGTATTTATTTAAAAATATTTTGAGACACGTTTTGGTACTGTTGCAAAATTTTAATTTGAATTTAAATTTTTCAAAAAACGAAGAGGGAAACTTTGCCGGGAATTTCGAGGGTTCACTTTCTGACTACTTTGAGCAAGGCAAGGATTTTTGAACCTGGGATATGGTGATTGCATGGTTGCATCGGTTTGAAATTGCACCACATATGTAGTAGTAGTGTGAGCATGCATCGGTCATGTCATCTTGTTCATATCTTGCATGCATTCATGGTATCATTCTAACGTGACGTGTGTGGTGAGAATCCAGGAGTGTGTCTCCTGCCTGGGACGTGCTGGTGAGCACAGTCTCGTTATGACATGACGGTGTCACTGCGGCATGTGAGACATGCCAGTCTTAATAACAACACCTCCTGAGTCGACCTAGATCGAGTCTTGTTCCGTCACACTTAGCTAAACACTGTGCTGCCATGGGTCTTCCCGCGAGGGAAGTACGGTTTAGTAAGTTGCTAACCCCTGTCTGTGTATACACCACATAGAGGGCCATGACGAGGGTTTTCACGGCCATGGACTAATGCCCGTCATCAGGTCAGGGGCATGGGTGTATCCGGCTGGGCCGAGAGGGGGGCACCCCTTGTAATCCGCGTGTATGAATAGTGATCCCATGCTATTCGAGATTGTAGTCTCCCCGACTTAGAGTTTTTCTTGAACGATGCTTTGGGTGATTCCTGGCATCCGAAAAGTTAATCTGGTGTGTGCTGGTCAGGCGTGTTTTCAACCTAAAGACCGTAATGGGAATTAGCCAGCGTCACGGTGCTGACTAAAGAAATCTCATACACGTGGGTAAAGAGTACACCCTCTGCAGAGTTATATCTATTCGAATAGCCGTGTCCACGGTCAAGGACGTTAGCTGGGAAGGGTCAAGTGTCGGTCCCGGTGTCGGTCTCCGGAGGAAATAATTAATTTGAGCATGAATTATTTTGCAGGATAATCATTGTCACCCTAATGCCATCATGTATAATTTTTGTTATCATGGATGCTATTGACATAAGTATTATTATTGCTATGCATATTATTGTGGACTAACCTGTTTCTCTTATTTTATTTCCCGAGTGTCTCAGGGGCTGGCTGGACTACCCCGGACACTCGATTTTATTTTCAAGACCTCTCGTGGCGTCGCTTGAGTTCTCGGGCGGTCCTGTCTCGCCCGATTCTCTTTTAGACACCCGTTTGGCATTTCTTTTCAAGACCTCTTGTGGCGTCGCTTGAGTTCTCGGGCGGTCCTGTCTCGCCCGATTCTCTTTTAGACACCCGTTTGGCATTTCTTTTCAAGACCTCTCGTGGCGTCGCTTGAGTTCTCGGGCGGTCCTGTCTCGCCCGATTCTCTTTTAGACACCCGTTTGGCATTTCTTTTCAAGACCTCTCGTGGTGTCGCTTGAGTTCTCGGGCGGTCTTGTCTCGCCCGATTCTCTTTTAGACACCCGTTTGGCATTTCTCTTGGATACTCGGGCGGTCTTGTCTCGCCCGATTCTCCACTTTATATTTTCTTTGGATTCTCGGGCGGTCCTGTCTCGCCCGATTGTCCACTTTTAACTTTCTTGGTTTGTCACTAACATTTTATTTTTGTGCACATGCTAATATTTATCATGCCATGTTTTAAATTTCAGTCAGCATGAGCTGATGTAAATATGCCCTAGAGGCAATAATAAAGTTGTTATTATTTTATATTTCCTTGTTCATGATAAAGGTTTATTATTCATGCTAGAATTGTATTGACCGGAAACTTAAATACATGTGTGAATACATAAACAAATACCGTGTCCCTAGTGAGCCTCTACTAGACTAGCTCGTTGATCAAAGATGGTTAAGGTTTCCTAACCATAGACATGAGTTGTCATTTGATAACGGGATCACATAATTAGGAGAATGATGTGATGGACAAGACCCATCCGTTAGCTTAGCATATGATCGTTCTGTTTATTGCTACTGCTTTCTTGAATGTCAAATACATGTTCCTCAGACCATGAGATCATGCAACTCCCGGATATCGGAGGAATACCTTGTGTGCTATCAAACGTCACAACGTATCTGGGTGATCATAAAGATGCTCTACAGGTATCTCCGAAGGTGTGCTGAACGCGGAGGTGCCGTACGTTCAGTGCTCGGTCGGTTGGATCGTGAAGTTGTTCGACGACATCAACCGCGTTGTTCTAACGCTTCCGCTTACGGTCTACGAGGGTACGTAGACACACTCCCCCTCTCGTAGCTATGCATCTCCATGGATAGATCTTGCGTGTGCGTAGAATTTTTTTTGTTTCCATGCAACGTTCCCCAACAGTGGCATCATGAGCCAGGTCTATGCGTAGATGATATGCACGAGTAGAACACAAAGAGTTGTGGGAGGTGATCGTCATACTGCTTACCACCAACGTCTTATTTTGATTCGGCGGTATTGTAAGATGAAGCGGCCCGGACCAACCTTACATGTCCACGTACATGAGACCGGTTCCACCGACAGACATGCAACTTGTTTTGCATAAAGGTGGCTGGTGGGTGTCTATTTCTCCTACTTTAGTTGAATCGAATTTGACTACGGCCGGTCCTTGTTGAAGGTTAAAACAACAAACTTGATAAATCACCGTTGTGGTTTTGTGCCGTAGGTAAGAACGGTTCTTGCTAGAAGCCCGTAGCAGCCACGTAAAACTTGCAACAACAAAGTAGAGGACGTCTAACTTGTTTTTGCAGGGTATGCTGTGATGTGATATGGTCAAGACATGATGTGATATACGTTATTGTATGAGATGATCATGTTTTGTAATTTATCGGCAACCGGCAGGAGCCTTATGGTTGTCTCTTTATTGTATGAAATGCAAGCGCCATGTAATTGCTTTACTTTATCGCTATGCATTAGCAATAGTTGTAGAAGCAATAGTTGGCGAGACGACCACGACACAACGATGGAAATCAAGGTGTCGAGCCGGTGACGATGGAGATCATGACGATGCTTTGGAGATGGAGATCAAAAGCACAAGATGATGGCCATATCATGTCACATATTTTGATTGCATGTGATGTTTATCCTTTATGCATCTTATTTTGCTTAGAACGACGGTAGCATTATAAGATGATCCCTTCACTAAATTTCAAGATAAAAGTGTTCTCCCCAAGTATGCACCGTTGCTAAAGTTCGTCGTTTCGAAGCACCTCGTGATGATCGGGTGTGATAGATTCTACGTTCACATACAACGGGTGTAAGCCAGTTTTACACAAGCAGAATACTTGGGTTAAACTTGACGAGCCTAGCATGTACAGACATGGTCTCGGAACACTGGAGACCGAAAGGTCGAACATGAGTCATATAGTAGATATGATCAACATGGAGATGTTCACCATTGATGACTATCCCATCTCACGTGATAATCGGACATGGGCTAGTTGATTTGGATCATGTAACACTTAGTTAACTTGAGGGATGTTAATTTAAGTGGGAGTTCATTAGTAATTTGATTAATTGAACTTAATTTATCATGAACTTAGTCTTGATAGTTTCTTTGCATATCTATGTTGTAGATAAATGGCCCGTGCTACTGTTCCGTTGAATTTTAATGCGTTCCTAGAGAAAGCTAAGTTGAAAGATGATGGTAGCAACTACACGGACTGGGTCCGTAACTTGAGGATTATCCTCATTGCTGCACAGAAGAATTATGTCCTTGATGCACCGCTAGGTGATGGACCTGCCGCAGGAGCTGTTGCAGACGTTGTGAACGCATGGCAGGCTCGATCTGATGACTACTCGATAGTTCAGTGTGCCATGCTCTACGGCTTAGAACCGGGACTGCAAAAGCGTTTTGAACGCCACGGAGCATATGAGATGTTCCAAGAGCTGAAATTGATATTTCAAGCTAATGCCCGGGTTGAGAGATATGAAGTCTCCAACAAGTTCTTTAGCTGTAAGATGGAGGAGAACAGTTCAGTCAGTGAACACATACTCAGAATGTCTGGGTACCACAACCACTTGACTCAGCTGGGAATTGATCTTCCGGTTGAGAGTGTTATTGACAGAGTTCTTCAGTCACTGCCACCAAGCTATAAAGGCTTCGTGATGAACTATAATATGCAAGGGATGGAGAAGACAATTCTCGAGCTCTTTGCGATGCTGAAATCAGCGGAGGTAGAAATCAAGAAGGAGCATCAAGTGTTGATGGTTAAAAAACCCACAAGTTTCAAGAAAAAGGGCAAGGGAAAGAAGGCGAACTTCAAGAAGAACGGCAAGCAAGTTGCCGCTCCCACGAAGAAACCCAAAGCTGGACCCAGGCCTGAAACAGAGTGCTTCTACTGCAAAGGGACTGGTCACTGGAAGCGGAACTGCCCCAAGTATTTGGCGGATAAGAAGGATGGCAAAGTGAGCAAAGGTATATTTGATATACATGTTATTGATGTGTTCCTCACTAATGCTCGCAGTAGCGCCTGGGTATTTGATACTAGTTCGGTTGCTCATGTTTGTAACTCGAAACAGGAGCTACGGAATAAGCGAAGATTGGCTAAGGACGAGGTGACGATGCGCGTCGGGAATGGTTCCAAGGTTGATGTGATCGCCGTCGGCACGCTACCTCTACATCTACCTTCGGGATTAGTTTTAGACATCAATAATTGTTATTTGGTGCCATCGTTGAGCATGAACATTATATCTGGATCTTGTTTATTGCGAGACGGTTATTCATTTAAGTCAGAGAATAATGGTTGTTCTATTTATATGAGTAACATCTTTTATGGTCACGCACCTTTTGTGAATGGTCTATTCTTGTTGAATCTCGATCGTAGTGATACACATATTCATAATATTGATGCCAAAAGATGCAAAGTTGATAATGATAGTGCAACATACTTGTGGCACTGCTGTTTAGGTCATATTGGTGTAAAGCGCATTAAGAAACTCCATGCGGATGGACTTTTGGAATCTCTTGATTATGAATCATTTGATACTTGCGAACCATGCCTCATGGGCAAGATGACTAAAACTCCGTTCTCCGGAACAATGGAGCGAGGTACTGATTTGGTGGACATAATACATACCGATGTATGCGGTCCGATGAATGTTGAAGCACGTGGCGGGTATCGTTATTTTCTAACCTTCACAGATGATTTGAGTAGATATGGGTATATCTACTTGATGAAACACAAGTCTGAAACATTTGAAAAGTTCAAAGAATTTCAGAGTGAAGTAGAGAATCATCGTAACAAGAAAATAAAGTTTCTACGATCTGATTGCGGAGGCGAATATTTGAGTTACGAGTTTGGCCTTCATTTAAGAAAATGTGGAATTGTTTCACAACTCACGCCACCTGGAACACCACAGCGCAATGGTGTGTCCGAACGTCGTAACCATACTTTATTGGATATGGTGCATTCTATGATGTCTCTTACCGATTTGCCACTATCCTTTTGGGGTTATGCATTAGAGACAGCTGCATTCATGTTAAATAGGGCACCGTATAAATCCGTTGAGACGACACCATATGAACTATGGTTTGGCAAGAAACCTAAGCTGTCGTTTCTTAAAGTTTGGGGATGCGATGCTTATGTGAAAAAGCTTCAACCTGATAAGCTCGAACCCAAAGCGGAGAAGTGCGTCTTCATAGGATACCCTAAAGAAACAATTGGGTACACCTTCTACCACAGATCCGAAGGCAAGGTCTTTGTTGCCAAGAATGGGTCCTTTCTAGAGAAGGAGTTTCTCTCGAAAGAAGTGAGTGGGAGGAAAGTAGAACTTGATGAGGTAATTGTACCTTCTCTCGAATTGGAAAGTAGCTCATCAGAGAAAACCGTTCCCGTGATGCCTACACCAATAAGAGAGGAAGATAATGATAAAGATCATGAAACTTCAGATCAAGTTACTACTGAACTTCGTTGGTCGACCAGAGTACGTTCCACACCAGAGTGGTACGGTAATCCTGTTCTGGAAGTTATGTTGTTAGACAACAGCGAACCTACGAACTATGAAGAAGCTATGATAAGCCCGGATTCCGACAAATGGCTTGAGGCCATGAAATCTGAGATAGGATCCATGTATGAGAACAAAGTGTGGACTTTGGTGGACTTGCCCGATGATCGGCAATCCATTGAGAATAAATGGATTTTTAAGAGGAAGACAGATGCTGATGGTAATATCACTGTCTACAAAGCTCGACTTGTCGCGAAAGGTTTTCGACAAGTTCAAGGGGTTGACTACGATGAGACTTTCTCACCCGTAGCGATGCTTAAGTCTGTCCGAATCATGTTAGCAATTGCCGCATTTTATGATTATGAAATCTGGCAAATGGATGTCAAAACTGCATTCCTTAATGGTTTTCTCAAAGAAGAGTTGTATATGATGCAACCAGAAGGTTTTGTCGATCCTAAGGGTGCTAACAAAGTGTGCAAGCTCCAGCGATCCATCTATGGACTGGTTCAAGCATCTCGGAGTTGGAATATACGCTTTGATGAGGTGATCAAAGCATATGGTTTTGTACAGACTTACGGTGAAGCCTGTATTTACAAGAAAGTGAGTGGGAGCTCTGTAGCATCTCTAATATTATATGTGGATGACATATTGTTGATTGGAAATGATATAGAATTTCTGGATGGCATAAAGGGATACTTGAATAAGAATTTTTCAATGAAAGACCTCTGTGAAGCTGCTTATATATTGGGCATCAAGATCTATAGGGATAGATCAAGACGCTTGATAGGACTTTAACAAAGCACATACCTTGACAAAGTTTTGAAGAAGTTCAAAATGGATCAGTCAAAGAAAGGGTTCTTGCCTGTCTTGCAAGGTGTGAAGTTGAGTCAGACTCAATGCCCGGCCACGTCAGAAGATATAGAGAAAATGAAAGTCATTCCCTATGCCTCAGCCATAGGTTCTATTATGTATGCCATGCTGTGTACTAGACCTGATGTGTGCCTTGCCATAAGTTTGGCAGGGAGGTACCAGAGTAATCCAGGAGTGGATCACTGGACAGCGGTCAAGAATATCCTGAAGTACCTGAAAAGGACCAAGGACATGTTTCTCGTTTATGGAGGTGACGAAGAGCTCGTCGTAAAGGGTTACGTCGATGCAAGCTTCGACACTGATCCGGATAACTCTAAGTCACAAACCGGATACGTATTTATATTAAATGGTGGAGCTGTCAGTTGGCGCAGTTCCAAGCAGAGCATCGTGGCGGGATCTACGTGTGAAGCGGAATACATAGCTGCTTCGGAAGCAGCACATGAAGGAGTCTGGATGAAGGAGTTCATATCCGATCTAGGTGTAATACCTAGTGCATCATGTCCAATGACAATCTTTTGTTACAACACTGGAGCAATTGCCATAGCCAAGGAGCCCAGGTTTCACAAGAAGACCAAACACATCAAGAGACGCTTCAACTCCATTCGTGAATATGTCAAGGATGGAGACATAGAAATTTGCAAAGTACACACAGATTTGAATGTGGCAGACCCGTTGACTAAGCCTCTTCCACGAGCAAAACATGATCAGCACCAATACTCCATGGGTGTTAGATTCATTACTATGTAATCTAGATTATTGACTCTAGTGCAAGTGGGAGACTGATGGAAATATGCCCTAGAGGCAATAGTAAAGTTGTTATTATTTTATATTTCCTTGTTCATGATAAAGGTTTATTATTCATGCTAGAATTGTATTGACCGGAAACTTAAATACATGTGTGAGTACATAAACAAATACCGTGTCCCTAGTGAGCCTCTACTAGACTAGCTTGTTGATCAAAGATGGTTAAGGTTTCCTAACCATAGACATGAGTTGTCATTTGATAACGGGATTACATCATTAGGAGAATGATGTGATGGACAAGACCCATCTGTTAGCTTAGCATATGATCGTTCTATTTATTGCTACTGCTTTCTTGAATGTCAAATACATGTTCCTCAGACCATGAGATCATGCAACTCCCGGATATCGGAGGAATACCTTGTGTGCTATCAAACGTCACAACGTAACTGGGTGATCATAAAGATGCTCTACAGGTATCTCCGAAGGTGTCCGTTGAGTTGGCATGGATCGAGACTGGGATTTGTCACTCCATGTTTCGGAGAGGTATCTCTGGGCCCTCTCGGTAATGCACATCATAAGAAGCTTACAAGCAAAGTGACCAAGGAGTTTGTTACGGGATGATGTATTACGGAACGAGTAAAGAGACTTGCCGGTAACGAGATTGAACTAGGTATGGAGATACCGACGATCGAATCTCGGGCAAGTAACATACCGATGGACAAAGGGAATTACGTATGTTGTCATTGCGGTTCGACCGATAAGATCTTCGTGGAATATGTAGGAACCAATATGGGCATCCAGGTTCCGCTATTGGTTATTGACCGGAGAGGCGTCTCAGTCATGTCTACATCATTCCCGAACCCGTAGGGTCCGCACGCTTAACGTTCGTTGACGATATAGTGTTATATGAGTTATGTGAGTTGGTAACCGAATATTGTTCGGAGTCCCGGATGAGATCCCGGACGTCACGAGGAGTCTCGGAATGGTCGAGAGGTAAAGATTTATATATAAGGATGCTGATACGTCTCCAACGTATCTATAATTTATGAAGTATTCATGCCATGTTTATCATAGTTTTGTATGATTTTGGTGCACTTTTATATGGCTTTTATCATGTGAACACTCAAAAACAATACTATGATAAACATGGCATGAATACTTCATAAATTATAGATACGTTGGAGACGTATCAAGGGGCCCAACCAATCTGATCCGAACCATCAGTTAGTTGAACACTATCAAGCACT
Source organism: Elymus sibiricus (assembly GCA_039707655.1). Taxonomy (NCBI): domain Eukaryota; kingdom Viridiplantae; phylum Streptophyta; class Magnoliopsida; order Poales; family Poaceae; genus Elymus; species Elymus sibiricus. Next base: position 473,340,308 of record CM077666.1, read on the forward strand.
GCATGCATATCCCTGCTCATGGAGTCAAGAGGAGGATGCAGCCGTCTACAGAACATGTCAGTCTGTTCACGCGCTCTCCATTGGGCAACTGTCATATCAGGATAATTGCATATGCTAAACAAAGTAGGGAACTGGATCTCCAGGGGAGTTGATCCATTTAAGGAGTCTCGCCACACCCGGGCAATATCCCCCGATCTAATTTGAATTACTCTACCGCTCATATAGTAATCCTTTACTTTCATAATAGATTTCCAGATCGGGGAATCACTGAATTTACTTTTAACTGTAGCAACGGTATCTTTTTTCAGATATTTGGCCGTGATCACATCCTGCCACAACCCTTGTTGTGTGTCAAGCTTCCACCACCACTTGACCAACAAGCTGATGTTTTGTTTACAGAGATCTTTAACTCCGAGGCCACCTGTTGGGGAACGTTGCATGGAAAACAAAAAAATTTCTACGCACACGCAAGATCTATCCATGGAGATGCATAGCTACGAGAGGGGGAGTGTGTCTACGTACCCTCGTAGACCGTAAGCGGAAGCGTTAGAACAACGCGGTTGATGTCGTCGAACAACTTCACGATCCAACCGACCGAGCACCGAACGTACGGCACCTCCGCGTTCAGCACACGTTCAGCTCGGTGACGTCCTCGACTTCTTGATCCAGCAAGACGGCGAGGTAGTGGATGAGTTCCGGCAGCACGACGGCGTGATGACGGTGATGGTGATGCTATCTCCGCAGGGCTTCGCCCAAGCACTGCGAAAATATGACCGAGGGACGGAACTGTGGAGGGGGGCGCCGCACACGGCTAAGACAATGTTGTGGCTTGTTTGGGGTGCCCCCTCTCCTCTATTTATATATGTGTAGGGGCTTGGAGTAGAAGGAATAGTGCCACGTGAACAGTACCACGTGAACAGTACCACGTGAATAGTACCACGTGAACAGTACCACGTGAATAGTACACACGTGGACTTGGACTCCAAAGTCCAATCCTATTCCTACTAGGACTCTCCTTTTTTTCTCCTTCCCTAGCTGCGTGGGCTTTTGAGGACTTGGTGCGCCTGGCCCAATAAGGCCAGGGTGCCTCCCCTTAGCCCATGCCAGCCCTTGGGACGTGGTGGACCCACTTGTGGACTTCCGGACCCCTCCGGAATCCTCCGGAACCTTCTGGAAGCTTCCCGGTACACTACTGAAAAAACTGCACCCTTTTCCGAAACCCAAAATATGACTTCCCATATATAAATCTTTACCTCTCGACCATTCCGAGACTCCTCGTGACGTCCGGGATCTCATCCGGGACTCCGAATAACATTCGGTTACCAATTCACATAACTCATATAACACTATATCGTCAACGAACGTTAAACGTGCGGACCCTACGGGTTCGGGAATGATGTAGACATGACCGAGACGCCTCTCCGGTCAATAATCAATAGCAGAACCTGGATGCCCATATTGGTTCCTACATATTCCATGAAGATCTTATCGGTCGAACCGCAATGACAACATACGTAATTCCCTTTGTCCGTCGGTATGTTACTTGCCCGAGATTCGATCGTCGGTATCTCCATACCTAGGTCAATCTTGTTACCGGCAAGTCTCTTTACTCGTTCCGTAATACATCATCCCGTAACTAACTCCTTAGTCACTTTGCTTGCAAGCTTCTTATGATGTGCATTACCGAGAGGGCCCAGAGATACCTCTCCGAAACACGGAGTGACAAATCCCAGTCTCGATCCATGCCAACTCAACAGACACCTTCAGAGATACCTGTAGAGCATCTTTATGATCACCCAAGTACGTTGTGACGTTTGATAGCACACAAGGTATTCCTCCGGTATCCGGGAGTTGCATGATCTCATGGTCGGAGGAACATGTATTTGACATTCAAGAAAGCAGTAGTAATAAACAAAACGATCATATGCTAAGCTAACAGATGGGTCTTGTCCATCACATCATTCTCCTAATGATGTGATCCCGTTATCAAATGACAACTCATGTCTATGGTTAGGAAACCTTAACCATCTTTGATCAACGAGCTAGTCTAGTAGAGGTTCACTAGGGACACGGTATTTGTTTATGTATTCACACATGTATTTAAGTTTCCGGTCAATACAATTCTAGCATGAATAATAAACCTTTATCATGAACAAGGAAATATAAAATAATAACAACTTTATTATTGCCTCTAGGGCATATTTCCATCAGTCTCCCACTTGCACTACAGTCAATAATCTAGTTCACATCGCCATGTGATTAACACCCAAGAGTTCACTAGAGTCAATAATCTAGTTCACATCACCATGTGATTAACACTCAAAGAGTTCTAAGGTGTGATCATGTTTTGCTCATGAGAGAGAATTTTAGTCAATGGGTCTGCAATATTCAGACCCATGTGTACTTTGCAAATCCTTATGTCATACTGTAGATGCTGCTATCACGCTTTACTTGGAGCTATTCCAAATGACTGCTCCATTATACGTATCCGGTTTGCTACTCAGAGATATCCAGATTGGTGTCAAATCTTGCATCGACATAACCCTTTACGACGAACTCTTTATCACCTCCATAATCGAGAAACATATCCTTAGTCCTTTAGTTACTAAGGATAATTTTGACCGCTGTCCAGTGATCCACTCCTGGATCACTCTTGTACCCCCTTTGCCAGACACGTGGCAATGCACACATTAGGTGTGGTACACAGCATGGCATACATTATAGAACCTAGGGCTGAGGCATAGGGAATGACTTTCATTCTCTCTCTATCTTCTACCGTGGTCGAGCTTTGAGTCTTACTCAACTTTACACCTTACAATACAGGCAAGAACTCCTTCTTTGACTGATCCATTTTGAACTCCTTCAAAATCTTGTCAAGGTATGTACTCATTGAAAGTCTTATCAAGCGTCTTGATCTATCTCTATAGATCTTGATGCCCAATATATAAGCAGCTTCACCGAGGTCTTTCATTCAAGTATCCTTTTATGCCATCCAGAAATTCTATATCATTTCCAATCAACAATATGTCATCCACATATAATATTAGAGATGCTACAGAGCTCCCACTCACTTTCTTGTAAATACAGGCTTCACCGTAAGTCTGTACAAAACCATATGCTTTGATCACCTCATCAAAGCGTATATTCCAACTCCGAGATGCTTGAACCAGTCCATAGATGGATCGCTGGAGCTTGCACACTTTGTTAGCACCCTTAGGATCGACAAAACCTTCTGGTTGCATCATATACAACTCTTCTTTGAGAAAACCATTAAGGAATGCAGTTTTGACATCCATTTGCCAGATCATAAAATGCGGCAATTGCTAACATGATTCGGACAGACTTAAGCATCGCTACGGGTGAGAAAGTCTCATCTTAGTCAACCCCTTGAACTTGTCGAAAACCTTTCACGACAAGTCGAGCTTTGTAGACAGTGATATTACCATCAGCGTTTGTCTTCCTCTTAAAAATCCATTTATTCTCAATGGCTTGCCGATCATCGGGCAAGTCCACCAAAGTCCATACTTTGTTCTCATACATGGATCCTATCTCAGATTTCATGGCCTCAAGCCATTTGTCGGAATCTGGGCTCATCATAGCTTCTTCATAGTTCGTAGGTTCGCCGTTGTCTAACAATATGACTTCCAGAACAGGATTACCGTACCACTCTGGTGCGGAACGTACTCTGGTCGACCTACGAGGTTCAGTAGTAACTTGATTTGAAGTTTCATGATCTTCACCATTATCTTCCTCTCTTATTGGTGTAGGCATCACGGGAACGGTTTTCTCTGATGAGCTACTTTCCAATTCGAGAGAAGGTACAATTACCTCATCAAGTTCTACTTTCCTCCCACTCACTTCTTTGGAGAGAAACTCCTTCTCTAGAAAGGACCCATTCTTGGCAACAAAGACCTTGCCTTCGGATCTGTGGTAGAAGGTGTACCCAATTGTTTCTTTAGGGTATCCTACGAAGACGCACTTCTCCGCTTTGGGTTCGAGCTTATCAGGTTGAAGCTTTTTCACATAAGCATCGCATCTCCAAACTTTAAAAAACGACAGCTTAGCTTTCTTGCCAAACCACAGTTCATACGGTGTCGTCTCAACGGATTTAGACGGTTCCCTATTTAACGTGAATGCAGCTGTCTCTAATGCATAACCCCAAAACGATAGTGGCAAATCGGTAAGAGACATCATAGAACGCACCATATCCAATAAAGTACGGTTACGACGTTCAGACACACCATTACGCTGTGGTGTTCTAGCTGGCGTGAGTTGTGAAACAATTCCACATTTTCTTAAATGAAGGCCAAACTCGTAACTCAAATATTCGCCTCCGCGATCGGATCGTAGAAACTTTATTGTCTTGTTACGATGATTCTCTACTTCACTCTGAAATTCTTTGAACTTTTCAAATGTTTCAGACTTGTGTTTCATCAAGTAGATATACCCATACCTACTCAAATCATCTGTGAAGGTTAGAAAATAACGATACCCGCCGCGTGCTTCAACATTCATCGGACCGCATACATCGGTATGTATTATTTCCAACAAATCAGTAGCTCGCTCCATTGTTCCGGAGAACGGAGTTTTAGTCATCTTGCCCATGAGGCATGGTTCGCAAGTATCAAATGATTCATAATCAAGAGATTCCAAAAGTCCATCAGCATGGAGTTTCTTCATGCGCTTTACACCAATATGACCTAAACGGCAGTGCCACAAGTATGTTGCACTATCATTATCAATTTTGCATCTTTTGGCATCAATATTATGAATATGTGTATCACTACGATCGAGATTCAACAAGAATAAACCATTCACAAGGGTGCATGATCACGAGGGATATTATTCATATAAACAGAATAACCATTATTCTCTGACTTAAATGAATAACCGTCTTGCAATAAACAATATCCAGATATAATGTTTTATGCTCAACGCAAGCACCAAATAACCATTATTTAGGTTTAATACTAATCCCGAAGGTATTACGAGCGTGTCGATATTGATCATATCAATCTTGGAGACACTTCCAACACATATCGTCACCTCGCCCTCAGCTAGTCTCCGTTACTCTGCAGCTCCTGCTTCAAGTTACTAATATTAGCAACTGAATCGGTATCAAATACCCAGACGCTGCTACGAGCACTAGTGAGGTACATATCAATAACATGTATATCAAATATACCTTTGTTCACTTTTCCATCCTTCTTATCCGCCAAATACTTGGGGCAGTTCCGCTTCCAATGACCAGTTCCTTTGCAGTAGAAGCACTCAGTTACAGGTTTGGGTCCAACTTTGGGTTTCTTCGTGGGAGCGGCAACTTGCTTGCCGTTCTTCTTGAAGTTCCCCTTCTTTCCCTTGCCCTTTTTCTTGAAACTAGTGGTCTTGTTAACCATCAACACTTGATGCTCCTTCTTGATTTCTACCTCCGCCGATTTCAGCATCGCGAAGAGCTCGGGAATTGTCTTCTCCATCCCTTGCATATTATAGTTCATCACGAAGCCTTTATAGCTTGGTGCCAGTGACTGAAGAACTCTGTCAATAACACTCTCAACTGGAAGATCAAATCCCAGCTGAGTCAAGTGGTTGTGGTATCCAGACATTCTAAGTATGTGTTCACTGACAGAACTGTTCTCCTCCATCTTACAGCTGAAGAACTTGTTGGAGACTTCATATCTCTCAATCCGGGCATTAGCTTGAAATATCAATTTTAGCTCCTGGAACATCTCATATGCTCCATGGCGTTCAAAATGCTTTTGTAGTTCCGGTTCTAAGCCGTAGAGCATGGCACACTGAACTATCGAGTAGTCATCAGATCGAGCCTGCCAGGCGTTCACAACGTCTGCAGCAGCTCCTGCAGCAGGTCCATCACCTAGCGGTGCATCAAGGACATAATCCTTCTGTGCAGCAATGAGGATAATCCTCAAGTTACGGACCCAGTCCGTGTAATTGCTACCATCATCTTTCAACTAAGCTTTCTCTAGGAACGTATCAAAAATAGGGGAGCTACAACGCGAGCTATTGATCTACAACATAATTTGCAAAGACTATCAGGACTAAGTTCATGATAAATTAAGTTCAATTAATCAAATTACTAATGAACTCCCACTTAAATTAACATCCCTCAAGTTAACTAAGTGATACATGATCCAAATCAACTAGCCCATGTCCGATCATCACATGAGATGGGATAGTCATCAATGGTGAACATCTCCATGTTGATCATATCTACTATATGACTCATGTTCGACCTTTCGGTCTCCAGTGTTCCGAGACCATGTCTGTACATGCTAGGCTCGTCAAGTTTAACCCAAGTATTCTGCTTGTGTAAAACTGGCTTACACCCGTTGTATGAGAACGTAGAATCTATCACACCCGATCATCACAAGGTGCTTCGAAACGACGAACTTTAGCAACGGTGCATACTCGGGGAGAACACTTTTATCTTGAAATTTAGTGAAGGGATCATCTTATAATTCTACCGTCGTTCTAAGCAAAATAAGATGCATAAAGGATAAACATCACATGCAATCAAAATATGTGACATGATATGGCCATCATCATCTTGTGCTTTTGATGTCCATCTCCAAAGCATCGTCATGATCTCCATCGTCACCGGCTCGACACCTTGATCTCCATCGTTGCGTCATGGTCGTCTCGCCAACTATTGCTTCTACAACTATTGCTAATGCATAGCGATAAAGTAAAGCAATTACATGGCGCTTGCATTTCATACAATAAAGAGACAACCATAAGGCTCCTGCCGGTTGCCGATAAATTACAAAACATGATCATCTCATGCAATAACGTATATCACATCATGTCTTGACCATATCACATCACAGCATACCCTGCAAAAACAAGTTAGACGTCCTCTACTTTGTTGTTGCAAGTTTTACGTGGCTGCTACGGGCTTCTAGCATGAACCGTTCTTACCTACGGCACAAAACCACAACGGTGATTTATCAAGTTTGTTGTTTTAACCTTCAACAAGGATCGGCCGCAGTCAAATTTGATTCAACTAAAGTAGGAGAAACAGACACCCGCCAGCCACCTTTATGCAAAACAAGTTTCATGTCTGTCGGTGGAACCGGTCTCATGTACGTGGACATGTAAGGTTGGTCCGGGCCGCTTCATCTTACAATACCGCCGAATCAAAATAAGACGTTGGTGGTAAGCAGTATGACGATCACCGCCCACAACTCTTTGTGTTCTACTCGTGCATATCATCTACGCATAAACCTGGCTCTGATACCACTGTTGGGGAACGTTGCATGGAAAACAAAAAAATTTCTACGCACACGCAAGATCTATCCATGGAGATGCATAGCTACGAGAGGGGGAGTGTGTCTACGTACCCTCGTAGACCGTAAGCGGAAGCGTTAGAACTACGCGGTTGATGTCGTCGAACAACTTCACGATCCAACCGACCGAGCACCGAATGTACGGCACCTCCGCGTTCAGCACACCTTCGGAGATACCTGTAGAGCATCTTTATGATCACCCAGATACGTTGTGACGTTTGATAGCACACAAGGTATTCTTGATCCAGCAAGACGGCGAGGTAGTGGATGAGTTCCGGCAGCACGACGGCGTGGTGACGGTGATGGTGATGCTATCTCCGCAGGGCTTCGCCCAAGCACTGCGAAAATATGACCGAGGGACGGAACTGTGGAGGGGGGCGCCGCACACGGCTAAGATAATGTTGTGGCTTGTTTGGGGCACCCCCTCTCCTCTATTTATATATGTGTAGGAGCTTGGAGTAGAAGGAATAGTGCCACATGAACAGTACCACGTGAATAGTACACACGTGGACTTGGACTCCAAAGTCCAATCCTATTCCTACTAGGACTCTCCTTTTTTTTTCCTTCCCTAGCTGCGTGGGCTTTTGAGGACTTGGTGCGCCTGGCCCAATAAGGCCAGGGCGCCTCCCCTTAGCCCATGCTAGCCCTTGGGACGTGGTGGACCCACTTGTGGACTTCCAGACCCCTCCGGAATCCTCCGAAACCTTCTGTAAGCTTCCCGCACTGCATCCTTTTCCGGAACCCAAAATATGACTTCCCATATATAAATCTTTACCTCTCGACCATTCCGAGACTCCTCGTGATGTCCGGGATCTCATCCGGGACTCCGAACAACATTCGGTTACCAATTCACATAACTCATATAACACTATATCGTCAACGAACGTTAAGCGTGCGGACCCTACGGGTTCGGGAATGATGTAGACATGACCGACACGCCTCTCCGGTCAATAATCAATAGCGGAACCTGGATGCCCATATTGGTTCCTACATATTCCACGAAGATCTTATCGGTCGAACCGCAATGACAACATACGTAATTCCCTTTGTCCGTCGGTATGTTACTTGTCCGAGATTCGATCGTCGGTATCTCCATACCTAGTTCAATCTCGTTACTGGCAAGTCTCTTTACTCGTTCCGTAATACATCATCCCATAACTAACTCCTTAGTCACTTTGCTTGCAAGCTTCTTATGATGTGCATTACCGAGAGGGCCCAGAAATACCTCTCCGAAACACGGAGTGACAAATCCCAGTCTCGATCCATGCCAACTCAACAGACACCTTCGGAGATACCTGTAGAGCATCTTTATGATCACCCAAGTACGTTGTGATGTTTGATAGCACACAAGGTATTCCTCCGGTATCCGGGAGTTGCATGATCTCATGGTCAGAGGAACATGTATTTAACATTCAAGAAAGCAGTAGCAATAAACAGAACGATCATATGCTAAGCTAACAGATGGGTCTTGTCCATCACATCATTCTCCTGATGATGTGATCCCGTTATCAAATGACAACTCATGTCTATGGTTAGGAAACCTTAACCATCTTTGATAAACGAGCTAGTCTAGTAGAGGCTCACTAGGGACACGGTATTTGTTTATGTATTCACACATGTATTTAAGTTTCCGGTCAATACAATTCTAGCATGAATAATAAACCTTTATCATGAACAAGGAAATATAAAATAATAACAACTTTATTATTGCCTCTAGGGCATATTTCCATCACCACCCTTGTTCTTCGAGCGACACACCCGGTCCCAACGAACCAGGTGATACCTTTTGCGCCCATCAACACTTTGCCAAAAGAAGCGGCGCCTACGCTTATCAAGCTTCTCAATGAAAGTTTTTGGAAGGAGAAACATTGCCATATAGTAATATACAATGCTAGAGAGGGAGGAGTTCAACAGGGTAAGCCTGCCACCCGAAGATGCAGCATGCCCGATCCAGGATTCGCATCTCTTCATGAATTTTTCATCTACAAAGATCCACTCTAGGCATCTCAAGGTAGAAAAACTAACTGGAACCCCAAGGTAACGCATAGGGAAGTGCCCAATTTGACAATTGAACAAGTTAGCATAAAAATCTAAAGTATTCTCATCTCCTCCCACATATAGTATTTCACTCTTAAGGTAATTGATCTTCAGCCCGGACATGAGTTCGAACATGTATAGGAGCAGCTTAAGGTTCACAGCTGCCTGCTCGTCATGTTCAAAGCACATGACCGTGTCGTCCGCATATTGCAAGACAGCAACCCCACCCTCAATCAAGTCAGGGGCTAGCCCTGTGATCAGGTTCTCCTTTTGAGCATTAAAAATCATTTTGGACAGGGTTTCAACCACAAGGTTAAATAAGAAAGGCGATATAGGGTCGCCCTGACGGACCCCCTTAAAGCTTTGAAAGTAGGGACCCATCTCATTATTCAATTTAATGCTAATTGTGCCATTATGAAGGATTTTTTTTATCCAGTCACACCAGGTGTCACTGAAACCTCTCATCTTATGACATTCCAACAAAAAATCCCAATTGATTTTATCGTAAGCCTTTTCGAAATCGAGCTTTAACACCACACCCACTTTTTTTTAACATAGGTGTGATGGAGAACCTCATGGAGGGTCAGAATCCCATCCATAATATTTCTGTTTTTCATGAAGGCATTTTGGTGGCGGCTAATAAGTTTGTCAGCCAAAAACGCCACCCGATTATCAAGAACTTTAGTCAGCAGCTTATAAGGGCAATGAAGAAGGCAAATAGGACGGAACTGCTGTATTTTTTTAGCCCCCGAAATTTTTGGTATCAATGTGATAATGCCATAATTCAAGCGAGCCACATTCAAGTTACCCGCATGAAAAGCCTCAAAAAGGCGCATAATATCAATTTTAACAAAATCCCAACATCACTTATAAAATTCAGCCGGAATATTGTCCGGGCCAGGAGCTCTGTTACTTTCCATCTCAAATAATGCTTTCTTTACCTCCTCTTCAGAAAAAGGACGTGTAAGAAATTCATTATCTTCATCGTTCAACTTTTCATGAGATCCCCAGGTATCAGGGGATAAATGGAACAGATTGCCAGGGGCCGGAACAAAAAGTTCTTTATAGTAGGCTGTTGCATGATTAAGAAGATTCTCCGTCCCCTCAATTGAGGTCTCTCCATCCGACAAGGAATGGATCGTGTTTTTACGTTTCCTACCATTAGCAATACGGTGATAGTAAGCAGTATTTTGGTCCCCTTTTAACAGCCATGTTTCATTAGATTGCTGTAGCCAGAAAAGCTCTTCATTCGTGAGAATTTCATTAAGCTCTGCAAGAAGATCAGCCCTTTTGCAACAAAGATCTGCACCAATGTGGCCCTCCTCCTCTTGCCGCTCAATGCTCTCGAGGGTATTCTTAATGTCATTTTTCCTCTTTTTCATATGACCAAATTTCATTCAAATTGACACCAATGTTTATATAGTGTCAATTTTCTTTTGTTTCACCTAGAATATCATGGAAGTCGTTCCTTCGCGAAATTTGAACTACAAAAACGTCTTATATTTTGGTACGGAGAGAGTAGATTGCACTAATCGAGATATTTGCTCGTTTTAACTCTTTAGGCCGGTTAGAACGAAACAATTCATGCTACTCGTTCGTCTCTCCCCCGCACTCTTCCCTGACTCGCCATTTTCGCTGCCGCACTTTCGCCATTGTTTCATGGGGGCATGGAACGGAGTCTTCTGAAGAGGTCAGCTTGTTTGGTAGCTATGTGAGTACTGCACTTCCGATTTCTAGGGTTAGGGTTTGCTTTGATTTGGGTATTTTATGATTTGAGCATGTGTTCCCTTTGATTTCTGATGTGTATTTGATTTGTTAGGGCCCTAGTACCATGTATGACTTGGATTTTTGCGGAGCAGGCGGTGGAGAAGAACCTCTCCATTGCCATCACCTCTCCATGTCAGCAAACTTGTAAGCATTTGATCAATAACATCTAAAATACTACTCGCTCCATTTATCTAAAAAAACTACTCCCTCCGTTCACTATTATAAGATGTTCTGACTTTTGTTTTATAAATCGAAGGCATGTAAACACGTTTTAGTGTGTTTGTTCACTCATTTCAGCCTGTATGTATGTAGTTCGTATTATAATGTCCAAAACATCTTTTTTTTTTGCTAGGATCCAAAACATCTGGAGTATTTTGGTTTGTGAAAATGGGCAAAAAGGACAGGTGCGTACGGACGTTGATGACTCGTGCCTGCCCGTGCTCGGCCAAAATCACTGTTCCGACCTTATCAGTAATCTTTGTCACAAATTAAACTCGACACGAAAGTATTTCACGATCTGACCCTTTTAGCAACGCCACAGCCCGCGGCGTTTCTGCCCAACTTAGAAACGCCGAGATAGCTAACGTTGCTGCTCCACATGGAAACGCCGAGGTAGCTCGCGTTGGTACTCCACATAGAAACACCAAGGGCGTTGGCGTTTCTGCCCTGTATAGAAACGCCAAGGGCGTTGGCGTTTCATACGTGCGAAATACTAAATATTTAATCTCCGGTGCACTTGCTAAGCCTGCGCTGGTGCATGCGCACGCCGCTGCCGTATCGTCCAGCCCCACGCCCATAGTACCCCGCAGCCGGCGCCGACAGCTGCGCAAGCTCACCATCGGCGAGTTCGCGTCGCCGGACCTGGCTGCGGCACGGCGTATGGAGCAGGCGGCGTCCGGGATCATGGCGACGTGCCTGAGCTCGGCTACCCGTGCGTGGCCTGATGTCGTTGTTGACCCCGGCGAGTGCTCCACTGGCGGCCCCACGGCGCCACGCAGGGATGGAGGAGTAGCAGCAGTCAACAGCGAGGTGGCCTGCGGGTTTGAAGCAGCTGGACGGGCGGCCGGTGAAGGCGGTCATCGGCGCGGGGCGTGGAGGCGCGGTCGTCGGCGTGCATGCACTCGCGTGCTCGGGAGGAGGGAGAAGGAAGACGAGGGAGGAAGGAGAAGAAGCCGGCGGCGCTCTGGTGTCCTCGCCGGCGATGGCGAGCCGCGCCTGCGTGGGGCAGTGGTCGAGCGCGAGCTCGCCAGGGGCACGGGCGGCGTCCAACGTCTCTGGCGGCGGCAGATCGAACGAGAACGGAAGGAAGGAGATGGACCAGGCAATATGAAACGCCAAAACCAATGGCGTTTCTGTATAGGGCAGAAACGCCAAAGCATTTGGCGTTTCTATGTGGAGTACCAACGCGAGCTACCTCGGCGTTTCCATGTGGAGCAGCAACGTGAGATAGCTCGGCGTTTCTAAGTTGGGCAGAAACGCCGCGGGCTGTGGCGTTGCTAAAAGGGTCAGATCGTGAAATACTTTCATGTCGAGTTCAATTTGTGACAAAGATTGCTGATAAGGTCAGAACAGTGATTTTGCCCCCCGTGCTCCGTGTGCCCGCGACGCTGCACCGCGCGGGGCAATCCGTGCCCGCCACGCCACGAGCGGACGGCGTGGGGGCGAAGAAAGAGCCGGGTCGCGGTTTCCGCCCGGCTAGCCGCGTGGAAAGGTCTGGAAGGGGCCGCGGCGGCCGTCCGATGATGAATCACCAGCCGTCGAAACGCACGAGGACGGGCGTACGCGCCGCGAACAGATGGCGGCGATGTGGATAAGAGCGATTGGCCACAGCCGGATGGCGTGGACCGCGGGCCCGGCCTCCGGTTTACGAGACGGCCTGGCGTGGGCCGATTCCTATCCGAAAGAGAAAGCGGCTGCAACTTCTTCTGCTTGTTCGACAGGAGTTCGTGTTTTTCAGCTGCGGTTTGGACGACCTGCCAGCCACCTCCTGACGGCCTCCAAGTTGCATGGCTGATATGGCTCTATCCCGTGGGCATCGTTCACGGTTTAGGAGAACGTATCTGAATCTCGTCGTCCTATATTATTTGTCCATGCGATCTTCTTCTCTTCCTTGTCGAAGAAGCTCGTTAGGTTCCGAAAGTGCTATTGTGAGCTCGAGCTCACAGGCACCCTTTGCTACAGTACGAACGAAAAATATATTTAAAAAGTTCAAAAAATTCTGAAATTTTTTGGCAACAAACATTGATATCTTTTTCACATGCATGCAAAATTTCGTGACAAAATGACATTCATGCAGGTCTCGGCAAAAAAAACAAAATCGATGCTTCAAAATGCTTCCAAAAACAGTTTTTTGGGAGCATGATTTTGTTTTTTTTTCCGAGACCTCCACAAATATCATTTCATCACGAAAATTGGCACGCATGTGAAACACACATCAATGTTTGCTGCCAAAAAATTTCAGATTTTTTTGAACTTTTTAAATATATTTTTCGATTTTACTGTAGCACGGGTGCCAGTGAGCCCGAGCTCACATGCTCCATGTCCGTTAGGTTCTGGCAATACCATGGGCCATCTTATTAAAGCAGCGTGGCCTTGTTTGACTTGCATGAATGGATGAGGAATGGCTGTCTTCGTTTTCTTGGTTCTCATCATCACAATTTGGATCAGAGCATCTACAGCCGGACCCCCAAAGCCCCCGTCCGGGCGAACACCCCGGTCATTGTCCGGTCAAAATAACCTGACCCAGACGGGCTCCTCATACCGTTCTAAATGTCTGGGCTGACCTGCACCCCTCATATCCAGTCTAAATCTGAGCGGATGTGGTGAGGCCTGGATGCGTCCGCCACATTGGCCCTGACAGGCAGGTCCCACCGCAAATTGCACCAAATTCACCCCTGGCCTGCCGAACCACCCATTTTCCTCTCCTCTCTTCTCCCTCGTTAGTGCCAACCCTCGCCTTGCTCCGCTGCCACCCTTGCTCCGCCGTTGTACCGAGCCCTCAGCTTGCCAACACCACCGCAACACTCCTCCCCTTCACTCTCGTTGTCGCGAACGCTCTCACTGGCGCCGTGGTATGTCCGGCTCCTCTCGGACTGCATCTTGCCCTCAATGTGTTTGACACATTGTCCGACCAGTTTTCTTGTGATTGTTTTGCAGGCAAGATGATAGATTTAGATGGTTCGTCGGATGAGGAAAATAAAGGCTGCAAGACCGCGATCGACATCATTAAATTGAGGAGGCCACGATGTCATGGAGGCGGAAGAGAAGGACACAACGATAACAAGTAAGCGACAACGCCGACATCGAGAGAGAAAAACGAAGGCTGCAAGACCGCGATCGACATCATCAAATTGAGGAGGCCACGACGCCATGTAGGTGGAAGAGAAGGACACAACGGTAACAAGTAAGCGATGGCGCCGACGTCAAGAGAGAAAAATAAAGGCTGCAAGACCGCGATCGACATCATCAAATTGAGGAGGCCACGACGCCATGGAGGTGGAAGAGAAGGACACATCGTAACAAGTAAGGGACGACACGTTGAGAGAGAAAAACAGAGGCTGCAAGACAGCAATCGAGAGAGAGGGAAGCACCAAGGCTAGATGCAAGCGTTCACACACTAAGGTTAAGGGACGAACGCTCACTCTTAGTCCTGTTCAAAGTTTTTTTTTTCCAAAGAAATAGAGAACAATATAAAATGGATGCGGGGAAATTTGCGGTGTGGAGGGAGTGAGAGAAACCGCCCTCGTGGAGCGAAATCCGACCGGTGAGCAAACCCCATTTGAACCAGCGGAGGCCACCGCTGCGGCGCAACGAGGCCACCTCGCCCACCACACGCAAAGGCAGCGTCGCGAGGGAGACGGAGAGGGATCGATCGATCGACCGACATCGATGGCGAGCTCGCTGGCCCGCCTGGGAGCGGCGCTGCCCCGCGCGCGCCCGCTAGCCGCGGCGGCGATGGGGGCAGCGCGGATCCCACCGCGGAGAGCGCAGTGGGACCCCGCCGCCTCCCGCCCCGCTTCGCTGTACGGTGAGCGAGCCTCCCCCGCCCCCCTATTCGCTCCGTCGATTCGAGTCGCATTTCCCAGATCGGAACATCATGCCGTTGCGTCTGAACTTCGAATTGAACTGCAGCTCGCAGATGCCAGGCTCACTCTGACGTGAAGGTGTCCCCTGCATCGGAGTCCAAGGATGCGGGGAGTTCGTCCCAGAGCTGGAGGATCAAGATGCTCTACGATGGTGAATGCCCGCTCTGTATGCGTGAGGTGTGTTGCATCATCCATGGTTCCTGCCTCCTGGGACTTACTTATTATGTTCAGCAATTGCATATTCAGAGTGCGCTCAAGCCTGAAGCAGCTTAATAAGGACACATATTTGTACTACATGTTTAACTAGTGCCATAACTGAATGTTGGAATTGCTGACTGTATGATAGGCCATATGAATCCATGAGAATGAACTAATGTTAGACGATGCTGGTAAATGGTGCTGAGTCTGCAAGCTGATTTTGCTTTGGCTCAGTTACAGAGACAAAATATCCTGTGTCTATTTCATATCCTAGGGCACTTCTCAACTGTCTATTTTTTTTTTTAAGTCTAATGTAGTGATATGCCGTTTCTAGTATCATTATTTTTCCATACCATTGTATTGAATCCCTTTCCCAGTTTAGATTATTTGATGCTCAATCAACTGTGGAGAATATTTTGCTATGATACATAAATCTCATTATTTCCTAGATTCTGAACCATCTGATCATGTGGTGAGCTTTGTTGATTTGAATTAGTCCCAACAACATGGGTGTTTCCTATGAATTCTTGTTCACCAGTAAAACTTCACTGTCATCATCATATACTACTCATGTCATGCTTAGTTTGTTTCCTTGGAATTTCTCATCAGCATAAAACTGTCTTTATGAAACACTTGGTTTTTACTCCAGAGTTCTCCGCCATGAACTTAAGTCTGTAATACCTGAGGACCCTGTCGCATGGGTTAGACATGCCATGAACTCTATGCGCAATACCATCTTATGAATAATGAATTCTTTGATTCACAATCATTTAATTGTGAATTTATTTTCTTCACTAATAGTGTCGGTGAATAAAACAGTTCAGGCTTACTGGTGATCCTGCAAGCTGCAGCAGCTAAGTTTGCTCTTACCAACTCTCGTGTTTTGACAGGTAAACATGTTGAAGGAAAGGAACAAGTCCTATGAAGCTATAAATTTTGTTGACATCAGCTCGAAAGATTACTCTCCGAAGGACAATCAGGGTCTTGATTACGAAACTGTGCGTATTACCTTTTAGTACAAATTCTCATTTTGGTTTATTAGTTTCATACTTGGTTATCTGGAAAGAATGAAGTTGGAGTTTTCAAATTTCAGTCTGTTGGATTTCTCAAAGGCTACTGATACAAGAGCATAAAAGATACTCCCAAGAAAAAGAATATCTATTCCCCCCGCCCCCCTTGTGAACTTGATTTTGAATATTCCAATGGCAGATATTCTTATATTCACAGTTTTTAGTAACTGCCAACTACTTATGTTATAGTCAAAAATTGATGGTGGTGCCTTAGAACAGTATGCAATCATTTTACCTTTTAGACTGAAGGCCAATCTTTTTTCTCTCTAAATAAACTTATTTTCTGTTTCCAGGCCATGGGGAGGATACATGCCATTCTCTCAGATGGAACTATCGTCACAGATGTTGAGGTATGTCCGTGTGAAATTCAGTGATTCATATTCTCCCCTACTGAACCTTTTCTTCTCAGAAAACAGAAGTTAGCAAGTTACTATAGGTAAATACAATAGTTTGAACATATTTGGAAGCAAATGAAAGGCCTGTGTTAGACATGGAAGTGATAGAAGTAGTGAATGATATATAATGTCTCCCTATTACAAGAGCATCCACATCCCTTGGTAGTGAGGAGAAGCTAAAACCCTCAAAGGGATGGTTAGTCCAAGATGCAGAACAGAGATAATAGTACTGCGATGCAAGAGTGGTATTACACTTAGAGCTTATTATCATCACATTATTATTAATTGTTTTGACCATGTGGTATTATCATATACTCCCTCCGTTCACAAATAAAAGATGTTTTGGATATTTCAATATGGACTGCATATGGACCAAAATGAGTGAACAAACACCCTGCAATGCGTCTATATACATCCGAATCAGAAAATGTTAGAACATCTTATATTTGTGAACAGAGGGAGTATTAAGGAAGCGTGTACCAGTCTGTGGATTTAGTTTGAGCCTACAGTATAACCACTCCATACTAGTGTGAACTGCCAAGCTGACAAAGGTTGTAATACCAAGAGAAATAGGATGACCTTATCAACATATGAAGAATTCATATACAGTTTGTGTATGCAATGGGTATTTATATGCTTTTGTAAGTACTTCCTCCGTCCGGGAGTAGTAACTAACTTACAATTGCAGGCATTTAGAAGGCTTTATGAGGAAGTTGGACTCGGATGGGTTTATGCAGTTACTAAGTATGAGCCTGTAAGTGCACATTTGCAGAGTAAATTCAAGTATCAGCTTGTTTTGTTCATTTCAGAGAGTTAGTGTTCAGCTGCACGCTTTCTACTTGATGGAATGTTTGCTATATTAAACTTCTTTTAGATGGAATGGTATACCAAATTGAAGAACTGAGGAATTCAAATTGTTGTTCTGATATGATCAACTTCAGTTTTAAATTATCATGTTACTTTTAATCCCGATCTTAATCTTACTCTAATGCCTTGCAGGTGGCTACCATAGCAAATGCAGTATATGGTGTATGGGCCAAATACCGTATGGAAGTTACAGGTTTGGCCACTAAGAGTTCACCATATCGATAACTCCAACTATGTTGTTGCTCCATTTATTTTTGTAGTCGGATTAAAACCATTTTAACGATATGCACCTTTAATGAAGTATACGGGATGGTTTGAATGATCTGCCCATTTTTGTCGCTATGACAGGTCGACCTCCCCTGGAGGAAATTTTTGCAGCCCGAAGACAAGCGGTTAGTTGGCTTCATCTCCTATTCTTGGAACTTCATATATGACCATGAATAACTTGAGCTTGCGGACCCGTCTTTTTCTTTGGCAGGGCGAGTGTAAAGATGATAAAGCATGCAAGATGTGAGCAGTGCTCTTTACGTCTTCTCTTCTACGTACTGTTAGATAGGCACACATACATATACAGTTAGTCTGATATTTGAAAGGTTGCGAGATTGACGACAGAGACGATGATGTTTTCTGTGTTGGGGTAGTGAATAATTCCATAATCTTGCACGGATTCTATGGGAAAGATACGCAACTTTAGCAAGTTAATTCCAGGATGCTGTCTTCAGTTCTGCAGTGACCTCGTCTGTTGCTTCGTATCCTTCAGTGTTCACCTTCTCTGTTTTACTGTGTATGACTAGACCTGTTCTCTTGTGCAGTAAGATATTACAATACCATGTATTGGAAAGCAGAGTCTCTTTTGCTATGCAAATATTTGTGGATGGAAATATATTTATAGTTCTCATAGAGTTAGTTTGGCAGCACAGTAATCTGAAACCTGAATCCCAATCTAAAAACCACAGTTTTTCTCAGTTCAGTTTAGGAAAAAGAGGCCGAGAGCTTCGTACGGATCTGGTTAATCTGCATTACTGAGCAGTGGGTTATCTTTTTACACCGGTTATTATGAAAATTTAGGGTGCTTGGAACAGAGATTTTTAGAACATAAGAATAACGACTAATGAAATCATGAATAAAACTAAAACAATTTCCTTTAACAAGGTCTAACATTTTGATAGAAATCCAATGAAATCAGAGTCGAGCAATGCAATCCACAATTTTTGGCGGTATCATTCATTCAATCAAAGAAAATTTGAATTTAAATAAGGCTTAAAAAATTTATGCTAAGAGAATAATATTACACCTGTCTAGCAAAAAAAGTGTTCACCACTAGTTTGGGCGTACTAGTGTGATTAAAAATCATTGTCAGAATCTTATATGAGATAGGTAGATCCAACTACTGATGGTTGTATACCCCGTGCATGTCTCAGTAGGCCATAGTATTATTACTAGAGGGTAACGCGCGCCGTTCTTTTGTTTGGAATTATTTTTATTTTTCTCCCAAGGATTATTATGATAATTCACATCCTGTGCATATCGTGGAGGCTGTCGAGCAAAAGCAGACCCCCGCGGGTGCTGTTAGGTTGGGCATGTAGGCTGCTCCTTCCGGTTTTGGTAAGCTTTCGTTAGTTTTTTTCTTTTCTTATTTTCTCTACCGGTTTTTCCATGTTTATTTTTCTGTTCATTTTTGTATTTGTTTTATTTTTATTTTTTTAAATTTGTAAATATTTTCAAATTTATGAATAATATATTGAAACTGAGGAACATAATTTAAACCCTTGAACATTTTTCAAAATTCATAAACATTTTCTTCTAAATTGTGAACATTTAAAAAAAATTATGAAGATTTTTCATATTCATGAACACTTTTTAAATCCTCGAACATTTTTTAAAATTCGTGACTAACAACAATAACAAAGCCTTTAGTACCAAACAAGTTGGGATAGGCTAGAGCTATAACCTATAAGATCTCAAAACCAACTTATGATCACGTGGATAGCTAACTTTCACACACCCCTACCAACAAAAAATAAATAAATTTCACACACCCCTGTCGATGACTAGTTTTTTTGTACTGATATTCCAGTCCTTCGGATCTCTCTTTATGGACTCCTCTATGTCAAGTTTGGTCTACCTTGACTTCGTGGCCATTTAAAAAAATCTAAACACTTTTTAGAATTCATGAATACTTTTCTGATATTGATGAATAATTTTCTAAATTTATGAACATTGTTTAATTCATGAATGCTTTGTAAAATTTGTGAACATTTTTGGAAGTTCACAAAAAACTTAAATTTGTGAGTGTTTTCATTTTTTTGAAATTTGTAATAGAATATCGGTTCCGATACTATCATGTGGGACCCATGACCCAACCAGACCCTTACAGGCGAGGTCCACTACGAGGAACACACTTTGGAGCTCTCATAGACCTCTCTTCCTAGGGAGTTTAGTCTTTTTTTCTATTTTCTCTTATGCTTTCTTTGGGCGTGCATGTGCTGATGCCCCAACAGACTATTTTATGTCGGTGATATGGTACTCGTTTGTATGGACCCGATGATTGCTTTATTTATAAAGCAGGGTGAAAGCCTATTTCGAGTTTAGTAATATTTTCCATATTCATGAAGACCTTTTATGAACATTTTTAAATTCATAAATGCTTTTTAAAATTTGTGAACATTTTTAGAAGTTCAAAAAAAATCTAAATATTTTTATTTTTTGCAAACTGTTTTAATAGAATGTCGGCTCTGATACTGTCATGCGTGACTCACGTCCAACTAGACCCTTACAAGCGGAGTCCACTTCGAGGAAAAAACTTTGGAGCTCTCCTAGGTCTATAATCTTAGGAAGCTTAGTAATTGTAAGGATTCTTTGAGTGGGATCATCCATTTCATTCCGTATTATAATAATAATGATGATAATAATAGTTTCTACTTCTTAGTACTTTGATATTTTGACCCAAATTATCTAACTAAGAAAAACATCCGGATTACCTCTTTTATGGAAAGTGCACCCCATTTAGCGGGAGTTTCGCTAGTTCTTACCCTACTTAGAAATCGGGAGAATATCATACGGAAACCAACATTCAAAGAAAAATTTGTGGAAACTATGTTTGAAAGTTTCAAAAATATATGAAAAATGTGTAATGTTAAGAGGATGATGTTCTATTGTCTTGTGAAATTACAAGTTAAAACACATTACGGGATGCGAGCTCAACACTATTCAATGCTAATTTTAATTTTTTCATATCTCACATGCTGTAATATGAACTTGAAATTTTGCATGGCAATAGAATATCACCCTCTTAACATCCCATACTTTTTCAAGATTTTTTCGAAACTTTTAAACATCCTTTTTAAATGATTTTCACCGGTTTCCACCGAATATTGGTTTGCATATGATATTCTCCCCTTAGAAATCTACCATGTGGGCCCCAACGAACACATACATGTGGCATGCGGCACGCCGCGTTTTTCTCCAGACGTATTTTCCCACGACCGAGCCGGTAGCTGAACATAGCTTTTTTTTCTCACGGATGTCAGTTGTATGTGCGCGCCGCTTCATCTTGACGATTTTCTTCTTCACGTCGCAATCCCATTCTTCTTCAAGGCACTAGCTTCTGGGTGGTACATCATGTTAGATATAACTCCATCGACGCTTTATCCAACAAAAGAACCGCTAGAGGAACTATCCGCAGCCTAAATACTTTAAATGGAGTAAAAACCGATAAAAACTTCCGCTAAATTGGATAATCCGAATGAAAAAGATGTTGCATAAGGTAATTAGCATCGAGAGTATCAACGAGGGGGAGGTGGGCAGGGGTAAAAAATGAAATCCAGTCATAATAATACTACTCCTACTAGGGAAGAGCTAAGCAAACCAAGATAACAGAAGCTAGCAAATAAAAAGAGCAGCACAAGATTATCACGCACGCTGCCGGAGCCGGAGCCGGCCACCGGGAGGTTCACACGAGTTTTTCCAATCGGAATGAGCTGCTGCACGCCGCGCGTTAATTAGATGCCAATCTGGCTGATCATATTCTTTGGCCCTGCAGCCGCTCTCTCCGCCGCACCACGCAAATCCCATCAAATCATTTGGTCTTCTTTCCCCGTTCATTGGCTGATAAAATCATTCTCCATTTCTCCACGTCGCCATCGAGCTCTTTGGATTGGGTAGCCCCCGCGCGTGATGTAAGAGCAACTCCAACGCGGCGACCCAAATCGTTCGCGCCTGTCCGTTTGGATCAAAATGGACAAAAGCGCCGACCCAAACCCAAATCGCGTCCGCCAGACGTCCGCGCCGACGCATTTCAGGCCCAAATTTGGGCCGCATTTGCGTCGGCGCGGACACGAAACGGACGCGCCGCGCGTCCCCTCGGTGTCCACCACCTACCTCGGGCCCGCCTGACAGTGTGTGGAAGGGCCGCGTGCCCGTCCTTTTTAATGAAAGCGTGCGACGGGGCCGGCCTCATCCACTTTCATCTCCCTGTCCACATCTGGCCACGCTTGCTCCCTCGCCGGCGACCACAAACCCTAGCCAAGCCCGAAACCCTAGCAAGCCACCTAGCAACAATGGGCTCTTCAACCGCCGAGGCAAGGGCAGGCTCACACCCGGCGCCAGCTCCTCCCGCACTCCTCCTCCGCCACCGCCGCCGCGGCCTCCACGCCCGGGGCAGCAGCGGTTGCACATCCCGGTGCACCAAGCGGAGTGGCATTGGAGGTACCGCATTGTGACGCCCCCGACTTAATCGTGCACTAATTATACACACAAATGCACACAATCAAGCCTAAGGACTCACTTGAAGATATCACAACACAACTCTAAACACAAATAAAAGTCATACAAGCTTCATATTACAAGTCAGGGGCCTTGAGGGCTCGAATACATAAGCTTAAGTCATACAAGCATCAGTGGAAGCATCAGATATCTGAGTACAGACATAAACGTTAAACAGATAGGCCTTAAGAAGGCGGGGCAAAACAACGACACTGGATCGAAAGGCGCAGGCCTCCTGCCTGGGTGCCTCCTATCTACTCCTGGTCGTCGGTGGTCTCCACGTAATAGTACTCTCCACCAGAGGGGTAGTAGAAGTAGTCGTCGGCTGGCGCAGCTGGCTCCTGGGCTCCGTCATCTGATCGCAGCAATCGGGTATGGGAAAAAGGGGAAGCAAAGCAACCGTGAGTACTCATCCAAAGTACTTGCAAGACTTACATCAGAACTATTCTACTTATGCATTGGTTTCAAAGGAAGGGATGTATCTGTGGACTAAACTGCAGAAATGCCAGAATAGAGAGAGGGCCTAGCCTATCGAAAACTAGCATCTTCAGCGTCTTGCAGCATAAGAAGAGTGTAGATTAGTACATAAATATAGTAGTAGCAACAAGTAGTAACAACGCCCAGAGATCCTTTCTCGACTCCCTGCGAGAAAGCAATCCCGAAGCTAACATATTCAAACCATTTCTAGTTGTAGAAGATCGGGATATTTTCCGAGCATCCTGTTACCGTGGACACGGCTATTCGAATAGATATACCTCCCTGTAGGGGTGCACCAACTTACCCAACACGCTCGATTAACTCTGGCCGGAATCACTTGCTCGGTCCATGCCCGGCCTCGGCTGATCGAAACGTCGTAGCCCTACCTAGGCTCAACAGAGAGGCCAGCACGCCGGTCTACATCCTAAGCACTCAGGGGTCTTGGGCCCATCGCCCTTTGCACTCCTGCGCGTTGCGTACGCGGCCGGTGAGTAGACCTAGCCCCCTTAATACAAGCGCAGGCTTTCCCAGTCCAACCCGGCGCGCGCCGCTCAACTGCTGACGTCTGAAGAGCTTCGGCTGATACATATGACGCCGAGTGCCCATACTATTCCCGCGTGGTGGTTAGTGCGATAAGGCCAGAGGCCTACTCAGATTACATATCCTAACCCATTAGTGCGTTGGGAGATCGCGGTGACAAGCAGAGACTCACGATCATGTGACCCCGTCGCCCCGTCTCATGGACTTACGGCAAGGGCTAAGAATGCCCGGCCGTGCCACGTAATTATCTCGCGGGTACCCTCTCGGTCAACCCGACTCCACATCACTCGCGGGTACCCCTCGGGGCCGACCCGACTTTAACAAGTATCTGTAGCAAAGTCAAAGTATCCATGTCTCCATAACATCAAGAAGGAATCTGAGGAATCACCCTCGTTGGATTCCCACTCGACGTATCCGTCAAGGTGAACCCGGAGGAATCACCCTCGATGGCATTCACACTTGCGGGGTTGCACGACAGAAGCTTCATCGGAGGTGGTGAAAGAGGAATCACCCTCGGTAACCCACGACCGACTAGCTGTACTACAGAGGCAACATCGGGAGTGAGATAAGAGGTATCACCCTCGGCACTCGATATTAGCTTTGCAGAGTCGAGCAACTTAGGGGGGTGTGTGTGGTGATGTGCTGGTCTCAGCCCATCGATCTCATCAATCGGGGCACTGGTACTAAAGCGGGGCAATTAGGACAAGGAAGAGGGGCCACAGATGGTTTACCATCTAACCTATACTAAGCATTTAGAATATCAGGTAAAGTATCAATAGCAGTTTACAAAAACAGGCTATGCATCAGAATAGGTATTCGGAACAATAATTGTAGCAATTCTAATGCAAGCATGAGGAAGAAAGAATAAGTGATATAGGCATGTTCAAGGGGGTTCACTTGCCTGGAAGCTCTGCGGCAAAAGAGGGGTCGTCAACGGTGTAGTCGGGCTCCGGAGCTGCGTCGGTCTCGGGGTCTACCGGATAAGAAGAGGGTGAAGAAACAATAAATAAAAGCAAGCAAAGGCAACACAATGCATGGCATGGCAAAATGCAGTGCTGGGGGTGACCTAATGCAATGCTACACGTCGCAGACGAAGTGGGAAAATATCTGGGTATTTCCCGGCCTTAGGCAGTTATCGGCATACTGAACCGGAGGGGAAGGTTCCATGTTTAGATAGATAGGAGTGATGGTCAAGCATTTTGACCACATATTCGGATTCGTCTCATTTTTCTGATCAACTTTCATGTTGAAAACTTTTCGATCCGAGCTACGGTTGAGTTTATACGAATTTTCAAAGATTTAAACCTTTTTCTGAAATTCTGGAATTAATTTAATTACTAAATTCGCATTATCCAGAACAGTGTACTGATGATGTCATCATGATGTCAAGATGATGTCAGTGGTCAACCCCAGCTGTTCCTGGTCAAACCTGACAGCTGGGTCCCACCAGTCAGTGACACAGTGGACTAAACATAGAGGTTAATTTAACTAATTAGGGTAATTAGCAGGTGGGGCCCCACTGTCAGCGTCTAAACTAATTAGCAGATTAATTTTAAAAACTAATTAGTTAATCAAGCGGGTGGGGCCCGCCTGTCAGTGGCACTATGTGGCCAGTCAGCCGAGTTGACCAAGTCAACTGGGGCCAGGGGGCCCACTGGCAGTGACCCAACGGGTGACCCCAGGTGCGCCAGCTCGGCGGCGCCGACGTTTAAACGCCGGCGACCCCGTTTCACGGCGGAGGCGCACGGGCGCTCGCCGGATTTCGCGCACAGAGGGCCATTTGGCGCGCGACTTGGCGCGTTCGATCGGGCACACCGCGCTGCGTCGAATGGCGGCGGTGGCTTGGCCGGAAACGGCCGGAAATGACGACGGCGAGCGGCGGAGGCAGCACCGGAGTTCGGGCGTTAGCGGCTACGGCGATGTGGGGCACGGTAAGCGACGCTAGCTAGCTCGTTCGACTCATACGGCTGCGCCGAGCACAGCTGCGAGCTCGGACGAGCTCGACGGCGAGCATGGCCACGGCTACGAGCACGACGGCGGCGATGGGTACGGCCACGGAGAGCACAGCGACTGCGGGCGCGGCAAGGAGCGGGAAGTGAGGGGAGAGTAAGAAGAGCTCACCGGGAGGCGCACGGTGGCCATTGGGGGGTTTAGTAGCAGCAGGGTGGCCGGAATCGGCGGAGCACGCCGGCGACCGAAACGAGGAAGACGACGACGATCTCGATGTGCAGAGCTCCCCAGCTCGCGCTCGTCAGCGTAGTCGACGTAGTGGAACTCGGCGGAGCGGCTGGACACGTCGGAGAGGCGAGACGAGGACGGTGGCCGCGGTGGCAAGGCAGCGCGGCGACGACGGTGCTCGGTGGTGGTGGAGAACGAGCGAGAGAGGGAGAGAGAGGAGGGGGCGAATGGATAGGGACGACGGGAAGACCGAGGGCGTCACCCTTATCCCCTCCCCAGCTCCTGTAGCGCCGCGGTGTCGACGTTTCGCCGGAGCGCGCCGGCGCGGCCACGGGCGCCGTGACACATGGGGAGAGAGAGCGGGAGGAGGAAGAGAGAGAGAGCGCGGTGGGCTGGGCTGTGCACTGTGCACTTAGGCCCAGCTCACGGTAGAATAGGGCCTTTTTGCATTTTCTTTTCTGTTTTTATTTTTATAGAAGATCTGTAAAATAACTGAGCTGCCAAATGCATTTAGTAAAATGTGAGACTAGCCCACAAAAATACCTTGCATTATTCTGCACTGCCACAAAAAGTTTGGACAATTTTTGAAGCCATTTGAATATTTCATAAATGGATATGGCATTAAAATTGCTGTTGTTGCACTGTTTTAATGCTCTAGCCCATTTTAGGAAAATAGGTGATGTTGTTTTTCTGAACATTAATTTGTTTTGGAATATTTTCTACAACATGAACTATTTTCCAGCAATTTTTGAGCAACTTCAAATTTCACTTTGAATTTGAAGTGAATTCAGAGGGGGAATTTGAAATGAGATATTAATCCACATTGATTAAACATTGCAAATCACAGTAGCTTAGCATAATCATGATGGATCACTGTTGCTCATTACACAGGGGTGTTACACGCATCCCGCTTGTCGGAGGTAAATCCGGCGGATCTCGGGGTAGGGGGTCCCGAGCTGTGAGATCGGATCGATGGGTAACAGGGAACGTAAGACACGGGAATTTACCCAGGTTCGGGCCCTCTTGATGGAGGTAAAACCCTACGTCCTGCTCTTGTTTATATTGATGATGGTGTATCGAGTACAGAGTTGATCTACCTCGAGATCGTAAGTTGTGGTCTAAACCCTAGGGGTGATGATGAATATCCTAATGATCTATCAACTAGCCTAGCCTCGGCTTATATAATGTACCGGAGGCCTAGGATAACAAGAGTCCTAGTTGGCTATGTCGGTGGAGAGGAGTCCTTGTCTTGATCACCAAGTCTTGTGGAACCTTCCTCGTATATGTCATGGGCTGCCCGAAGTGGTCCAATAGTGAACCGCCATGGGGGTCCTCGGCCCGACCCACTGGTCAGGAGACGACGTGGTGAGTACCCCCTAGTCCAGGACACCGTCACTAGCCCCCTGAATCGGTCTTCAAGTTGGGGACGCTCCTCGGTTCTTCCGAGCTGTTCTTCGTCTTCGGCCGTCAGTCTTGAAAGCTGGTTCAACAAATCTTCCCATCTTCGATCTTGAGGAGCCCTTTAAGTTTTAGGCCTTTATCAATGCCTTGTTATTTTTACGCCGCACCTCGGGTTCAAAGTTTTTCCCCGTGCAGCGGTGTCCTCTTGCAACCGAGCTCGAACGCCGGACTGCATCCGAGGTGTCTTTTTGTAGCCGAGCTCTAACGCCGATCGACATCCGAGGTGTCATAGATTACCTCGGTCTTGAAAAAGTTGAAGGAATTCAGTCGAGCTTAATGCAAAAAATGCCCTCTATGGAGCCAGCCACTTGCATCCGAGCTTTACGCCGGACTGCTTTCGAGGTGGCGCGCCACCTCAGCCATGAGCTGATTTTTTGTGGAATTTATTTCCAATTGGCGCAATTTATTCTCTGTCGAGATGTATAGCCAGTAGCCCTCAAGGTGTGTGTCGGCCAAAAATCCGAGATGCACCTGAAGGAAATCATAAAACCGATGGCCCAGTAGCCCCTGAGACTCAGGTCGATTCGCGATATCGGCCCGAGGATCAACTCCTAGCTCGGCAGCATACTTAGGAACAGAAACACGGTGTGCATAGTCCTCGAGACTCAGGTTGGGTGCGGCCGACCAACCCGAGGATCGTAATCTCCTCGGAAACTGTTTTGCACTTTGAATTTTCGTGCATTGAATCAGCAATGCAGTATCCCCCGAGCCACTGGTCGGGTGGCAACACCAGATCAGGGGATCGATGTACCCCTTCAATGGCTTTTAATTGAGAAGCATGAAGCCCAGTAGCCCCCGAGCCTTAATTTGGGCACGGGTGGCCGACTTAAGAATCGATATCCAGAGTAAATTGACTTTAATCACAATTTATGTGTAATGATTCTATGTATCCAAGTACTTTACATCATTACAAATGCCGCTGTTCTACAAACTTTGTTATCCAGCCTTCGGCTTCTCCCTCCTCGACCATTGGCCGAGGAGTGTTTCCTACTCCTAGCCCGCCGAGGTGAACCAGACTCTTCGGATAACAAGGCAATCCGGCTATTTGGTTCTACAAACAAAGTGGAACAGAGCTTATGTTATATTACGTTTAAGCGTAAGAAACATCTTCCAAGAAAAATAGTTCCTTTATAAGTTCCTTTTCTCAGGCTATCATGTTGACCATGATCGTGAAAACCTCAACTCCGATCAATGTGGGAGAAAAATATTGAGGATCTAGTTTGGGGAAACTTCCCGAACTCTGTGATCTTTAAGGAACCTAAATTTTCACTTTCGTCGTTGCCGACCAATTGTATTCTTAAGATGCCTAGCTTTCGGCTTCACCCAGTCTGAGGTACTAACTCGGATGACCCGATAGTAACAATCACAGAGGTGCTCCCTTTACCCCCTAGCCGAACAATCGGGAACGTAGGGGGTAAGCACAGGAGCAAGGCAACCCAGCTTGGCCAAAATCTTAAGTCAAATTGATGCATATTTATGGCTTTATAATGATAATTACGAAAGGCAGCTTTTGTACATTGAATACAAATGCTAATGATATGTTGGGCTCTCCAGGAGTCCTGATGTAACCGCACCGAGGTGCCTCAAGGAGCCCTCGAGACATGTTGTGATTGTCAGCCTTTAAGCTGTATTTGCAGCTTTATACTATATGTTATTTTGACTCCGTTGCGACTGTTTATAATCTGAAAGTGGCCCATCGCCGGCTTCCACCCCTTTGTAGATACTACGCAGGGTGTTTCCGCAATAACAAGACAACCCTTAGCCGACGTCTCGGTGCCCGGAGGCGGTTTGTGTTAGCGGAAACAAGGCAATCAGATATGCAGGCTTTATAACTTTCACTTAGTCATAGGAGCTTAAAGTTGGGAGGCCAGTTACTAGCCCCCGGTTAGTGTTTGGCGTCAGCCGAGGTCAAGCCAGTAACACTTCGGCCAATTTTATGAAAGGCCCACTGCTTAACATGGGGTAATCTCTATCGGTCTGTAGTTTAACATAGTCATCGGATCGCTGACCAGTTTACGCTTATTGTGACAGTCAGTTTTCGGCTTTCTCCACTGAGGCACTTGACCAGTTAAACCGGAAGTACAATCATAGTGGTTCTCCCTTTACCCTTAGCCGAACAATCGGGAACGTAAGAAGTAAGCACAGGAGCCGGGCAACCCAACTATTGACCGAAGACACAATTCGAAACTGATGCATATAAAGCAATATCCGAGAACGTTTTGCCGAGGACTCCTCGGAGTACCTTGGCTTTTGGTGGGTTCGGCTCTGGTCGCAGCCCCCCATTAATATTGCCGACGCATTAAAGGCGTCCGGCGTCGTACTGTGAGAGTTATGCTGGAGAAACACAGTATCCCCCGAGACTCAGGTTGGGTGTGGCCGACCAACCTGAGGATCGAATCTCCTCGGGAACTAGTCCAGATGTCATGTGCGTTTTGCCAACGCCGAGGTATAGGTCGGCAGGAAAGATGCCGAGCTGCGGGTCGAAAAAGATCTCCCAAGCTGAATTATTATGCAGGGCACCTCGGTTATGAGGATGTCCCGCCTCCTGAAAGAAAAACATACAAATAGCTTAAAAGTGTCGTAAGCTCAAAAAGCCAAAAAACTTATGTAAAAACTTGACGTCCGAACTAAATCAAGTTTTTTGGTGCCAATCCAAAAAGTGAGCTTAAAATTAGTTTGTCCTTCCGTCGTGCGTTAACATGACACATCCGATCTCAAGACTTCAAGCGGGCCAGCCTTCGGCTTCAACCTCCTATTCCCGAAGGCGGAGTGCTTCTCAGGCCAGCTTAGCGAACCAAACTCGAGCGGCTTTAGAGAGAAACCAGGCTATCTGGCTATTTACCACACACTCGTGTCGAGGAAGGAGTGATAGAAAAAGACTTTGCAACGACTTAGAAGAAAACACTTATTACAAAACGGCTCGTATAAATTGAAGAGCCCCCAGTTAACATGGGTAAAGGGAGTGTTTTTAACAAACTAAGTGTTTAACTAATAACTTGTCTTTTTAACACAAAAGTATAATGCTTGGATGAACCAAAAAAAATTAAAAATTGAAAAAAGTTAAGCATGAAAGCGACTTAGCTGGTTAATGTGCTCGGCGTTGATGACGTAGTCCGGGCTTGCAACGGGTCGAGATCCCAGCCCCCAAGCCGGTCCTGGGGTGGCCGAGCGAAGAGCTCGGCTAATGAAGTGGCAACACAAAACTGTCGACGTGCCGAGACGAAGCCCCGGGTCCAGCCGAGGAGACAGAGTAGGTCGGCAGGGTGACGCCAGAGTAGGTCGATGAAGCGATGGCGAAGCCCCGGTCCGGCCGAGGTGTCCGAGCGAAGAGCTCGGCTTGATGAAGTGGTAGTACAACACTGCCGATATGTTGAGGCGAAGCCCCGATCCAGCCGAGATGACAAAACTGGTCGGCTGGCGATGCCAAAGTCCCCGATCCAGCCGAGATGACGAAGCTGGTCGGCTGGTGACGCCGAAGTCCCCGATCCAGCTGAGATGACGAAGCTGGTCGGCTGGTGACGTGGAAGTCCCCGATCCAGCCGAGATGACGAAACTGGTCAGCTGGTGACGCCGAAGTCGTCCGAATAGGTTGATGAAGAGATGGTGAAGCCCCCGGTCTAGCCGAGTTGACGGAGCAGGTCGGTAACATGACGTTGCAGCCCCCATGTCAGCCGAGGTGTCGAAGCAGGTCGGCGTGGTGGACATCGGCTTGAAGAAGCAACATCGCGGCCATGCCAACGCAGATCGTAACTTCTGACGCGGTCAAAGCCGGCTCGATGAAGTGACCGCGCGGAGATGCCGGCGCGCTCGACCCGTGCAATCCGTGGGGTGACGATGTTGGTGATGATTTAGCCGTGATACCGAACTCTTGGTCGGCTCGCCGGGGTGATGATCCTGATGAGGTTGACCTCGGCTGGACGAAGCGACGACGCAGTCGATGCTATCGCAGGTCGGCAGCCGTGGAGCAACATGGTCGGGCCGATTTGACATCGGCACGACGGTGAAGATTGCCTCGGAAAAGACTCAAAATTTGTGGACACGTGTTTGAGAACAACACACAATACCCTAGAAAAGATTCCCTCAAAAAGGATGTCCAATGTCCCGTTCATGAAGAAAGATGAATTCGGGCCGGATTCGTTTTCGCGCAGGAAACAAATCCAAACATTGATGCACTCCTCGGACTCGTCCCGGAGTTTGAACCGTTGGATCGAGCTGAAATTTTGAGGGATGGTAGATATAGGAATTTCGCAGCCGATCAACGGCTGGATCTTCCAAAGGATGTCCGAGCTGGACGCTGGACTCCTCACCCTAAACTCGTCCAGATTCACATCCAGATTTGACAGGGCTCCGGTATATCGTAGATCGCCGGAGATTCCTCCATCGGAATACGACGAAATTTTACATGGTTGTTCTAGACTCAATTCCGCACAATTCCACTGAAGCAATCGTCAAAGCGACGCTCGAGGAGACGGGGATGGCGAACACGAATTCGCTGTGCAGAAAAAACTGCATGATCGCGCGAGGGCAATGTTGACGTTGAGCCCCCGAGCACCACGGACGATTCCCCCATGATCTTGATAGAGATCGGAGTTGAAGTTGATGAGGGCACCAGTCCGATCTTGATGATCCGATATGTAGCGTTGTCCTCGGTCTAGCCGAGGTTGCTAGTCGAGCCGGCAACAAAGATGCCGTCGTCGACGATGAGGTTCGGTCCCGACGTGTTGATCGCGTCGGAGCCGATCTGAATTCCCATCGATCCCTCCGGCGATCTCACAGCGGAACTCTCAATGAAAGCACCAGTGTCGGAGGTAAATCCGGCGGATCTCGGGGTAGGGGGTCCCGAGCTGTGAGATCGGATCGATGGGTAACAGGGAACGTAAGACACGGGAATTTACCCAGGTTCGGGCCCTCTTGATGGATGTAAAACCCTACATCCTGCTCTTGTCTATATTGATGATGGTGTATCGAGTACAGAGTTGATCTACCTCGAGATTGTAAGTTGTGGTCTAAACCCTAGGGGTGATGATGAATATCCTAATGATCTATCAACTAGCCTAGCCTCGGCTTATATAATGTACCGGAGGCCTAGGATAACAAGAGTCCTAGTCGGCTATGTCGGTGGAGAGGAGTCCTTGTCTTGATCACCAAGTCTTGTGGAACCTTCCTCGTATATGTCATGGGCTGCCCGAAGTGGTCCAATAGTGAACCGCCATGGGGGTCCTCGGCCCGACCCACTAGTTAGGAGACGACGTGGTGAGTACTCCCTAGTCCAGGACACCGTCACCGCTGCAGTACCCTGACGTGACGCTGCTGCACCACTGGCACTTGGATCCGCAGCGCATCCCAGTGCCGGCGGTTCCCCGGACGCAGCGGGCTCATGCGGAGGAGGTACGCAGGCGCCGGGCGCTCCTAACGCCGGCGCAGCGCGCCGACCCTGCGTACTCGGCGGACTGCCCCGAGTGGGAGTTCTGGTTCGCCCTCGAGCACGAGGAGCAACGCCGCCGCGGCGTCGGCGCCCAGGTCCCCTTCCCCCTACCGCCCCTCGAGGTCAAGCCGAAGGATGAGGCGGCGGAGGCGGAATACCAGGCGGTGTTGGCGGCGGCCATGCAGACCTCCCTCGAGGAGGAGCGGCGCAAGGCGGAGGAGGACGAGGCGAACTACCAGGCGAGGCTGGAGCACGCCATTGCACTTTCGGCAGTGGGCGACAGCGTCCACGCTCCCCTCGTCCTCCCGTCGCCACCGCCGCCTCTCGCCGAGCCCAAGGCGGAGGAGACCCCGCGTAAGCGGTCGCCGCCGCCGCCCACTTGGCCTGAGGAGTCGTACTCCGCACGCTTGCGACTCAGGGAGCGACGGTGGCCCGGGGAGGAAGGAACGGTGACGCCGAGCACGTGGCTGCTCCGGTGTTTCCAGTGAACATGAGGTTGCAGACCTCCAATGTGGTGGCCCTGGACCTGTCCAAGGAGAGGGCGGCCATGAGATCCTGGTGGATTGCTGTTGGTCTTTTCTTCTCTATGCAGTTGTTTAGTGTCAGCGGACTTTTTCAGGAGCTGAGGAACAAATGGGGCCTAAGAGGGCGCCTCAACTACTCGCCGCTCAAAAACAACAGGTTCCTCCTGGAGTTTGAGCGCGAGGGAGATCTCCGGTTCATCCTCAACAACGGGCCATGGACACACAAAGGCGACCCGTTCCTGATGGTGGAGTTTGACGGATGTGCTAGGCCGGGCGATGTGGAGGTCGCGCACATGCCGATCTGGGTGCGAATCTTCGATGCCCCGCCGATCATGTTCTTTGATGAGGTGACCCGTGAGATGGGGGCACAACTTGGAAAGGTTCTTGAGGTTGATTCGGATAGGGAGCGCAGGATATGGGGTGAGTCCATTAGGGTTAGAATCATGCATGATGTGGACGAACCACTGCGTAGCAAGTTAGAATTTCATGACTATGCCGGGGATGTGTTGTACCGCCTCAATGTAAAATATGAGAGTCTGGCGCGCTTCTGTAGCTTTTGTGGTCACCTAGGGCATGGCCAGCGCGAGTGTAAGCTGCCCGCAGACCTCCAAGAGATGAGGTTCTCGACGGCGTTGCATGCCTCCCCTTTCAAGAGAAGTAGCAGTAGGGGTGGTTTCGTGGTGCCAGAGGGAGCCAGTGCCCGTCGTTTCCTGCATTTTGAGTCGGAGAACCATGGCGAAGCGAGATCAGCCCCTCCCAAGCTTGCTGCAGAGAGGTACAGAGAGGTTCCAAAGGAAGTATTGACTGATCCGTTGGTGCAGGCAGCGATTGTTGTGGTCAGTGCCATCAATATCGGGCCAGGCAAGGACGATGAGACCAACCTGAATTTGCTGACAAAAGTGACATCGGCTGTTGAGGCGGCACTGAAGCATGTAGAAAAGGGACACCCCAACGAGATTGTTACCACCCTGGGTAGTACTGAGGTCCATCATGCTGGGCAAGATGCGAATGCCCCATTGGTCTCGCCTCACCCACTCCGGCGGGATCAGGGATGGGAGAGGGTGTAAATGGCCAGGCTCCCCTCGATGAAGTTCTGCTGACTCATGATGTCCCTGCTCTGAAGGTCCAAGTTGCTGCAAATCAGGTGGACCAGAATGAAACCAAGCTTGCGATGATAGTAGCAGAGGACCCCCTCTACCCGCCGGGCTTTGGTCCATTTCCACAGGTGGTGGGAGCGGGCGATGATGCTAGTTTGAATGTAGCAACAGAGACTGGGGATGGCGTGACAACCCCATTACATGGCAAGGAGCAGGGGGTGATGGAACTGACTGAAGCAAACATGGTGAGCAATGGTTCTGATAAAATTGCAGAGGGAAGGCGCAAATTTACAGTGAAAAGAGGTAAGGAAACGAGTGTGGTACAGGAGGGGTCAGTACCGGGCAAGAGGATGGAACGCATTGCTGAGGCAGAAACAATTGTTCAGGAGGCAACGAAGGGTGAGGCGAATGACCAGACGAAGAAGAAGAAGGGTGGAAAACTGAAGGAGGGTCCGAGCAGCAATGGTGAGTATGGTGGACAGGAAGCGACCGACCCCGGGGCTGTCGGTAAACTGACGGGTGCTAATGGCGGCGCCCATCAGGAGCCATGACGATCATCAGCTGGAACTGCCGGGGCCTAGGGCAACCTCGGACAGTTCAGGAGCTTGTGTGCATCGTGCATATGTATAAGCCTAAGATTGTGTTTCTTTCAGAAACTAGGCAGAGCAATAAGTATGTCAATAACCTGAGATGGAGGCTATGTAGGGGAACGCAGCAGAAAACAAAAATTTTCCAACCTACGCACCAGCCCAGGACCACTATGGAGACTGCATACAAGGTTTGATCTTTTCGTTACCGACTCGTAGCGCAGCGGAAGTAGAGTCGATGACGATCGGCGGTGCAGATCCCCGCAGCTAGGATTTACAACCTCCCAACCGCAAGGATGTTCTCCCTTGTCTGCCCATCGGACAGCCCTTCGGGAGGCGGTCGGACAGTCCCTCGGACGGTGTCTCGGACAGCCCTCCGGGAGGACCTTCGAAACTCGGACGGTCACTCGAATAGCCCTTCGGGAGGACCCTCAAAACTCGGACGGTCACTCCGACAGCCCTTCGGGAGGCACTCTCGAACTAAGACCGAAACTACGATCTCTCTACAGAGTTGCACACATACGGTGTCATCTATCCGGCAGGGCTTCGCCGTCCAGAACTAGTACCTGTCGGAACCCAGACAGCCTTTCGGCTCTACGAAACTATTTCGTGGGAGGGAGAGAGAGAGAGCCAGACGAGCATGGCATGTGTATGAGAGCAAGGGATGAGTGTGGAGAGCACCTCTCCACCTCTATTTATAGGAAAGCCAAGGGGTAGGGATGCCATTCCAAAAACCCAAAAATGCCCATGTATGGAGGCCTCCACAAGGGCATAAAAGGGAAGTAATGGAGCAAGTGGGGCTCCATGGAGGAGCCCCTCATGTGGCCGGCCACCCCTTATGGGCCCTCCCAAGGGGGGTTTCTTAGCCCCCAAGTCCTTCTAGAAGCCTTTTGAAAAAGCCCTAAAAGGTAGCTTTCCATAAAGTAACCAAAAAGCACTTTCACTATTCACGGAAACATTTTTCCGTGACCGTTAAATCCGAAAATATTTCTGTGGGTCTTAGAATAATTCCAGTACCCACTAAAATGATTTTGGACGCGTTCCGAAACAATTCCAGATTAGTGATTTTCATCTGCGAAAAGCAAACAAAGCGGTTCCGGCAGCTCCGGAACATTTCCGGTTTTTTTCTCCGAAAAATCCCAGAAGTTCCCAGAACAATTCTGGCACCCTCCAAGAATTTCCAGGCGTGTGCCCCAACCAATTTGACTTAATGGTATACCCTGAAACAACTTTTTAGTTTTACCGAAACTATTCCGGTGTTCTCTCTCTGGAACTTTTCCGCTGTCTCCGAAACTTTTCCGGTGACTTTCTCTCAGACTCCCTGTCTAGTATTCAGCAGATAGATGACCCTTAAGCGTGTGACCCTATAGGTTTGGTGAAGTATAGACATGACCGGAACTCTTTCCGATTAATGATCAACATCGGAGCCGTGGACACCCATATTGACCCCTATACCCACACGAATGAATATTCGAGTGAACCTCCAGTTGCCGTGTGCTATTCCTGTTGCTTCGCGATATGTTTACAAAAACCCGAGGTGAGAATCATCGGCATCCCCGTGGATCAACACTTGTCCACAATGCCAATTACCTCGTTACCGGTTTTGTTCTCTTTTCTCGTTCCCGTGTTCCGGCATCCCTGTGATCAAATCACAATGTGTCTGGCCAGACGATGGTGGATACCGTAACACCGAGAGGGCCCTGAGATATCTCTCCATCGTCGGAGGAGCAAATCCCAATCTTGAGCTATCAAGTCCCTTGACACAATTTTCCATGAACCCGTAAGCCGCCGTAATAGCCACCCATTTACGGATGACGTTTAACAAACCCCAAAGTTCATGAAGCAAGCATGAAGAAACTCGACACTCTCATGGTCTAAGGAATTATGCAAACGTTAACTTTCTCTGTGTTATTAACCATTAACTTGTGACGAATGAATCTCATAGCATAACATCAATCGGGTCGATTCAACACAAGTGTTCTCCTAACATTGTGCCCTCAAAGTTGCCAGCATAGTCATGCCCATGATCAGGAAAACAGAACCATCATGCAACACTTGAGCTAGTCTTAGAGGCCAGACTAGGAATACTTTTTACCGTTTATTATTCCACACGTGCATATGAGTCTTCCTCCGAGCCTCGTGGTTATTGTAGACTCGAGAACCATAGCAGTTATAGCATGGAATATAAACATAATTATGAACATGGAGATAAATAATAACATTTATTATTGCCTCTAGGGCATATCTCCTACAGGCTAGGCCTCAAACATTGTATCTCGCATCCCGACATTGGTAAGGGTGCCGACATTGCGCTCTTTTATGATGAGAGCATAGAAATAAAGAAGCTCGCTGTTGGCCCGAGGTATATCGATGTGTTGATACGGTTAAGTAATCAGGGAGTGCAATGGAGAGGAACTTTTGTGTATGGGGAACCGAAAGCACATGAGAGGCACCACATGTGGACGTTGCTTAGAAGAATAAAGGATGTAGCAAATGTGCCGTGGTTTATGGTTGGGGACTTTAACGAAACAATGTGGCAGACAGAACATATGTTAGTAGCCAAAAGACCAGAAAGAAACATGGAAATTTTCCGGAATGTGCTGGCTGATTGCAACTTATTTGACTTGGGCTTCAAAGGGCTGAGATGGACCTATAATAATAAACAAGAAGGCCGCGACAATGTTCGAGCTCAACTGGATCGAGTGATGGCCTCGCCTGGGTGGTCTGATATGTTCCAAAACGCAAGGGTTGAGCATATTTGCTCCTCCCGATCAGACCACCTCCCGGTCCTGATCAAATTGGGGAATAGGAAAGAATGGAGGCCGGTGATGGATAAGAGGAGCCAAAGATTCAGATACGAGCAGATTTGGGAACGGGTGGACTCCCTGAAGGAGACGATCGAGAACACATGGAAACAGGGTGGCGCTGCATGCTCTCTCAAAGAGGTACACGAAAAGATATCAAACATGCAACACGGCCTGAGAAACTGGGCAGAAAAGGACTTCGGTTTAGTGGTTAAAAAGGCAGCGGAGTTAAGGAAAAAAACTAAGTGCTCTCTAGTGCTCTCCACCCTCAGCAGAAAACCAAAGGAAAGAGCAGCTATACTCGAAGGAACTGGATGAAATTCTGCTGCGGGAAGAGATCATGTGGAGACAGAGGTCGAGAGCAACATATCTGAAATGTGGTGACAGAAATACAAAGTGGTTCCAGAGGAAAGCTACCTGGAGGAAGAAAAAGAATGAAATTACAAGGCTGAGAAACAACCAAGGTGACTAGGTAGAAGACAAGGATGAGATCCATTCCATCACCAACTCCTTTTTTAAGACTCTGTATGAAAGGGAGGAAGGCACGGTACCAAACGAAATTCTGAACCTGGTTGTAGAAAGAGTCACTCCGGATATGAATGCCAGGCTTACGAAATCCTTCTCTCCGGAAGAGATCAGCGACGCTCTGTTCCAAATAGGTCCCCTAAAGGCTCCTGGCATTGATGGCTTTCCGGCTCGTTTCTACCAGCGAAACTGGGACACAATTAGGGACGTGTGGCAAAGGCTGTTCAGAGGTTTTTTGATGATGGAGTTATGCCGGTAGGAATTAATGACATGGTGATCGTTCTCATACCTAAAGGTAAAGATCCCCAGACCATGAAGGATTACAGACCCATCAGCTTATGTAACATGATATACAAAGTAATATCAAAGTGCCTTGTCAATCGCCTCCGTCCAATTCTTGATGATGTCATCTCTGAGACCCAAAGTGCATTCATCCCGGGGAGAATGATCACGAACAATGCCATAATTGCGTTTGAGTGTTTTCATAAGATCCAGAACAGCAAAGCGGGCCATGAATCCCACTGTGCGTACAAGCTGGACCTAGCAAAAGCTTATGATCATGTGGACTGGAGTTTCCTCGAAGGGGTTCTCATAAAAACAGGGTTCAACCCTATATGGACAAGTTGGGTGATGCAATGTGTGAAATCTGTGAGGTACTCAGTGAGATGTAATGGGGACCTCCTGGAAACGTTTCTTCCATCTCATGGGTTGAGACAAGGTGACCCGCTCAGTCCATACCTCTTCCTTTTCGTTACGGATGGCCTGGTATCTCTACTGAAGAAAGAAATCATGGAAGGAAATTTGACACCCATCAAAATAGCAAGAAACAGCCCGAGTATTTCTAACCTCCTTTTCGCAGATGATAGTTTGCTTTTCTTCAAGGCATCAGTAGATCAAGCAAAGGTTATCAAGAGAGTTTTGGAGACTTTCCAATAGGCCACTGGTCAACTACTGAGTGCAAGCAAATGTTCGATTCTTTTTAATGAATTCTGTCCGGAGGAGACCAGAAATGGAATCAAAGGTGTTCTGGAGGTAGAAACCGCGTCTTTTGAGAGTAAATATCTTGGGTTACCGACACCTGATGGGAGGATGAAGGATGAACATTTCCAGCCCATCATGGACAGATTCCAGAAGTGATGCAATGATTGGTCCGAAAAGTTTATGTCTTTTGCTACTAAGGAAGTGCATGTGAAGTCGGTGGTCCAGGCCCTCCCAACCTACATGATACGTCGCAAACGTATCTACTTTTCCAAACACTTTTGCTCTAGTTTGGACTCTAATTTGCATGATTTGAGTGGAACTAACCCGGACTGACGCTGTTTTCAGCAGAATTGCCATGGTGTTGTTTTTGTGTAGAAACAAAAGTTCTTGGATGGACCTGAAAATTTACGAAGAATTATTTCAGAATATATAAAAAATACTGGCGCAAAGATCTACCAGAGGGGGGGACACCAGGCACCACAAGCCTGGGGGGACACGCCCACCCCCCGGGGCGCGCCTAGCAGGCTTGTGGGCCCCTGGCAACTCCGTTTGACCTAACTCCAATGCTATAAGTACCTATTCATGGAGAAAAAAATCAAAGAGAAAGAATCATCATGTTTTACGAGACGAAGCCGCCACCACATCCCGTTCTTCATTGGGAGGGTTGATCTGGAGTCCGTTCGGGGCTCGGGAGAGGGGGATTCGACGCCGTCGTCATCATCAACCATCCTCCATCACCAATTTCATGATGCTCACCACTGTGTGTGAGTAATTTCTTCGTAGGCTTGCTGGACGGTGATGGGTTGGATGAGATTTACCATGTAATCGAGTCAATTTGTTAGGGCTTTGATCCCTAGTATCCACTATGTTCTGAGATTGATGTTGCTATGACTTTGCTATGCTTAATGCTTGTCACTAGGGCCCGAGTGCCATGATTTTAGATCTGAACCCTCTATGTTTTCAGGAATATATTTGAGTTCTTGATCCTATCTTGCAAGTTATATGCACCTGTTACGTGTCATGATCCGCATACCCCAAGGTGACAATAATTGGGATTCTTTCCGGTGATTGCCGTAGTTTGAGGAGTTCATGTATTCACTATGTGTTAATGCTTTGTTCCGGTTCTCTATTAAAAGGAGGCCTTAATATCTCTTAGTTTCCTTAAGGACCCCGCTGCCACGGGAGGGTAGGACAAAAGATGTCATGCAAGTTCTTACTATAAGCACGTATGACTATATGCGGAATACATGCCTACATTACATTGATGAATTGGAGCTATTGTGTATCGCCCTAGGTTGTGACTGTTACATGATGAATGTCATCCAACATAATTATCCATCACTGATCCAATGCCTACGCTTTTCGCATATTGATCTTTGCTAAGTTACTTTTGTTGCTGCTGCTGTTGCAATTACTACAAAACTGCTTCTGATACTGTTACTACTGATCTGGAAACTATCATACTACTGTGCTACTAAAAACTTTGCCGCAGATATTTAGTTCTCCAGGTGTGGTTGAGTTCACAACTCAACTGCTAATACTCGCAAATATTCTTTGGCTCCCCTTGTGTCGATTCAATAAATCTGGGTGAAATACTACCCGTGAAAACTGTTGCGATCCCCTATACTTGTGGGTTATCAAGATCTTTTTCTGGCGCCGTTGCCGGGGAGCATAGCTCTATTCGTTGAGTCACTAGGGATTTATATCTGTTGATCAGTATGAAGAATCTGAAAGACGCTAAAAGCAAGGTCGTTCCCTCTAAGACGAGGGGAGGTAAGGAACTGCCATCTAGCTCCGCACTTGATTCACCTTCTGTTTTGAGTAGGCTTGCGACACCACCACCTGCTATTCATTCTGATATGCCGCAAGTTATTGATGATACTACTTCTGCTATGAATGATACTTATGATGAAGCTAGATTATGCCTAGCTCTCCTACTAGAGTTGAAATGCCTGAGACATCTGATGGACATGTTTTTGATAGGGAGACAGTGTAACACCCCATGTAATTAAGCTATAGTGATCACCTTTTGATAATGCCAAGTCACCATGCTTAACAGTGCTTGATCATCATTTGCATCATATCTCATTTCAAATTCCAAATCAAATTGAAATTCAAATATGAAGTGGAAATAAAGTTGTTCAAATTTGACAACCTAAAATGTTCATAATATTGCAAATATTCCCAAAGCAATGATAAAAATAAAATCAGCATTAATTGAATTATTTAAATGACTCTAACATCATGAAACAGTGCCAATTCAGCTCATTTAAGTCCTTTTTCATTTAAACAAAATTCAAGTGAAATTATAATTCCCTCAAACTTTTTGTGGCAGTAAAGAATATTGCATACTAATTATTGAGACCAGCTACACATTTTACAAAAGTCAAATGATGTGAAAAGAAAAGCCAAAACAGAAGGAAAGAAAGAAAACAGAAAAAGGAAAAAGAGGAGGCCTAAGAACTACTGTGGCGCTGGGCCTTAAGTAGAAACAGTGCGGCCCAGCCCACCAGGAGGTTATCCCCAACCTCCTGCTCACTCCCCTCGCCGTGTCACCCTCAAGGCGCGCGCACGCCCTGGCCCCCCCTGCGATGGTCGACAGCGGCCGCTACAGGAGCTCCAGGCGGGGGCATATGGACCCCCTCTGCCCCCGAACTGAACCCTAATCCCCTTCCTCCCTTCCCGCGCGTTTCTGCATCGCCACCACCCGCATCCCAGCGCCACCACCGCCAGCTCGCCGTCGTCTGCGCGGCTAGGAGCCACCACGCGCCATCTCAACATGTCCAGGAGGACCGCCTGCGTCGGCTACTTCGTCCCCGCGCATCGTCACGACCAGCACATCGTCTGAGCGTCGCCATCGAGCTCGACCTCGTCTCTTTGCATCACCGGTCGCCATCGCCGATTCGCCGCCTCGTCTCGCTCGTCTTCGGCAACGCCTGAGCCCGCTGCCCTCCTCTACAGGACCGCCGTGAGCACCCGGTCCTCCTCGACCCCTCTTCCCCCTCTCGCGCATAGCCTAGCTAGCTCCCCCGCCGTTGCCGGAACCCGCCGCCGCCATGACCGCAGAGCCCGAGCTGCGCGTGCTCCCAAGCACCCCCGCGTGCCACTGGCGCGCTCCAGAGCCCGTGCTATGTCGAACCCGAACCCCAGCTAACCCCCTAGCTCGCCCCCGCCTCGATTTCAAACGGAGCCCGAGCGCCGCCGCCGCTCCGCTCGCCGCCGTCGCCCCTGTGGACCATCTCCGGCTGCACCGAAGCCACCGTTCGACCCGCCGCGATGCGCACGACCGAACGCCACCACCCACGCGTGCTCCCGTTGTCGGAAACGGCCGGACGGCTAACTCCGGCGCGCTCGGCCTCGTCGCCGGTGACGTCGCTGACGTGGCACATCATTAGGGTCTAATCCCCGCTTAACTAGCACCCCATGACATTGACTGTGGGGCCCGCGGTTAGGTTAATTAGATAGTTAAAATAAATAAACTGTTAGTTATAAACTTAGTCACTGACATGTGGGTCCCCTGGTCCCTTTGACCAGTCAACGGTCAAAGCTGACTGGGCTGTTGACTTTGACTGGCCCCACCTGTCAGCCTCTGCTGACTGGGTAGTTGACCCAGTCAACTGGGCCCACTGGTCAGCCACACAAGCACATCTATGGGTACACTTTCTGTGTACCCATAGCATTTACATTTAATTTAATTTCGAATTTAAATTAATTCCAGAAAATTCCAGAAAATGTTTAAAACTTTGAAAAATCATATAAAATAAACCGCAACTCGGATGAAAATAATTTATATATGAAAAACGATCAGAAAAATATGACGAATCCGAATATGCCATCTGCACTCATGTTAGAACCCTCTAAATAGGTGAACATGGAACTTTTTGCCTGTTTCTGATAAATGAATAGTGCATAGCCTTGATAAAATAATTCCAGATAAATTCCTAAATCATCTAAAATATTTAGAGATGCATTATATCACCTCTGCACATCGTTTAGGCATGCCATGCATCTCTGTTGCATTTGTTGCAGTGTATTTATTGTTTCTTCCCCCTCCTTCTCTCCCGATAGACCCCGAGACTGCCGACGACACTACTGCGTACGACTACGTCCCCGACGACCAGATCCCTTGAGCAGAGCTTCCAGGCAAGCAAAACTCCCCTGATCATCCAGATATTGCCTACTCTTCCGCTCTATTGCTTGCATTAGAATTGCTTCTGTTGTTACTCCGATAGCTCCTATTCTGATGCATAGCCTGATTTTGTCGCCTGCTATTGATACTCTACCTGCTGTCCCATGATGCTTAGTTAGCTATGCTATTGATCCATCTGTGGCCCTTCACCCTTGTCCGTTCGCAATGTTTGTTACCGGGCCATGATCACTCTGGGTGATGATCACGGAAATGTTTACTTATTGCAATACTTTAAACTAAACTATTAAAGTCGGGCTGGCCCCAAGGGTGCCCGCGAGAGAATAATATTAAAGACGGGTCGGCTCCAAGAGCACCCGCGAGCCGTGTGTTATCAAGTCAGAGCGACAGGGATCCTGTTCGTCTTCGCGAGTTACTAAACACGCCTAACGGATTTGGGTATTTGATCTGAGTTGGCCGCTGGCCTATACGCACTACCACCACGTGGGATAATGGTTATGGGACCCTCGGCGCCATATGTATCAGCCGAAAGCTCTGTCAGACGTCCAGTTCAGCATTGCTTCCGGGACGGACCGGCACCATCCAGCACACGGGTGGTGCCTGGCTTCACCCTGCACGCAATGACCCGGAGCGCACAGGGCGATGGCCCAAGACCCCTGAGCGCTTAGGATGTAGACCGGCGGGGACCTCTCTGTTGAGCCAAGGTAGGACTACATCGTGTTGATCAGCCGAGGCCGGACATGACCCGGAAAAGTGTGTCCGGCCAGAGTTAATCGAGCGTGTTGTGTAACAGTAGCGCACCCCTGCAAGGAAGTTATCTATTCGAATAGCCGTGTCCATGGTAACAGGACGCTCGGAGTTGTATCCTGATCTGCTACAACTACAAATGGATGCTGTTACAATGATAAACTGTTACTACTGCTCTCGGGATCACTTTCTCGCAGGGTAGTCGAGGAAGGATCTCAGGGCATTACTGAAATATAACTGCTACTATATGTTACTATACTCTACTCTCTTCTGATGCTGCAAGATTGCTTCAAGATGCTAGTCTTCGATAGGCTAGGACTCTCCCCCCCTATTCCGGCATTTCTGCAGTTTAGTCCAAAGATATAGCCCCATTTCTTTGATACCGATGCATATTTAGTATAGTTCTGATGTCAGTCTTGCGAGTACTTTGGATGAGTACTCACGGTTGCTTTGCTACTTCTTTTCCACTACCCGATTGCTGTGATTAGACGACGGAGCCCAGGAGCAGAAGATTCCCGGAGGCTACTACTACTACGTTGAGTCCGCCAACCAGGCGTAGTTCGGAGGCCCTAGGCAGGAGGCCTTCGCCTTTTCGATCAGTGTCGCTGTT
Source organism: Elymus sibiricus (assembly GCA_039707655.1). NCBI lineage: Eukaryota > Viridiplantae > Streptophyta > Magnoliopsida > Poales > Poaceae > Elymus > Elymus sibiricus. The sequence continues at coordinate 473,384,898 of CM077666.1, forward strand.
ATGTTAGTCTTCTTAAGGCCCCTTGTTTAACTTTGTGTCTGTACTCAGATACTTTTGCACCCGCTGATGCTTGTATGACTCGAGCTTATGTATTCGAGCCCTCGAGGCCCCTGGCTTGTAATATAAAGCTTGTATTATTTTAAATTTGTGCTTAGAGTTGTGTTGTGATATCTTCCCGTGAGTCCTTAGGCTTGATCGTGTGTATTTGCGTGTATGATTAGTGCACGATTAAGTCAGGGGCATCACAAGTTGGTATCAGAGCCGACTGCCTATAGGAACCCCCCTTCCAACTCCTCGGTCGAAGTTGAGTCTAGTCTCCAAAAAAACTATTTTACTAACATGGTTGTGTGGGTTGTGGGCCCATGTCACCAATGGATGGGATTAGGATCTTTTATTCCTCTTCCTTACTCTAGGATTCTGATCTCTCTTCTTTTCGGGTTAAATATTTTACTAACTCTGACTCTAGGTTCTCATGATCACATCCACCCGGAGATTTGAATCAACCTTCTTTGAATTATGGGCCAGGTTCTGCTTCACAGTTTTCACGGACCGCAGGATCCTTTCATTGAGGGCACCCTGCGTCGTCCCCTGCAGATTCCTCACCCTAGTAGTTTTCTCCGACGTCGATATAGCCTTTGCTATGTCTCATTGTTGTATTCCTCATCGCGTGCCTGCGCGCCGCCTAGTTTGTCTAGCTGCGAGCGTTTCCGAACTCCTACTGCCGTTTGTATACAACTCCGTGCATAAGTTTGTATGTCTCTAATGACTACTAATATGTGTCTAATGCCCTTCTTGTTCATTACTCATGTTACCTCATGAATGACCTCTTACACATGCTGTTGTTCTTGCTAAACTACCCCTGTTGATTTGGCAGGATGGCTGACGATCCTCCACCTCCGCCCTATATTGCGCAATGATGCAGCAGTTTGAGCTGAATCGTCAATTTATGACTGGGGTAATGGCCCAGTTTCCAACTCAGAATGCTCATCAACAGCCTGCCCCAATAACACAGCAAGAATTCGTGCGCCTCAACCCGTCCATTTTCCGCAACTCCACCAATCCTATGGATGCTGATGATTGGCTTCGAGATATCCTGTTTGAGATGGAGTCAGCTAATGTTGCCCCTGACAGTTACGTCACCTTTGCGGCATTTCACCTGAAGGGTCCAGCTGCTCAATGGTGGGAAAGCCACAGGCGTATGCTGCCTACTGGAACTGTAACCACTTGGCAGGAATTTCAGTCAGCCTTCCGTGCACGACACATTCCTCAAGGTCTGATCGACCAGAAGAAGGAGTTTCGCAAACTCGCACAGGGAAAAATGACGATGGATGAATATCAGAGGACATTTCTCGAATTATCCCGCTATGCTGCAGATGACGTCTGCACTGATGCTCGCAAGCAAGAGAAGTTCCGTGAAGGACTGCGGCCTGATATAAAGCTCGCACTTGTTGTCCATGATTGCGTAGATTTTGCGACGCTTGTCAGCCAAGCTTTCCGAGCTGAAACTGGTCTGTCTGAGTACCAGGAGTCACTCAAGCGTACTCGAGATATTGGCTCATCCTCGGGTCAGCCTAGTCAGAAACGACGAGTGTGGATTCCTCATAATGTCCATCACCGACCTGCCCCTGCACCGAGGCCTTCTTATGTTGCACCTCGTCTGTCTCCACCACCTAGACAACCGAATATCCCAAGTGGATAGCCCAATACTGTGGCTCCTCGCCCCAATGATAAAAATTGCTTCAACTGTGGACAGCCAGGACACCCTACTATCAACTTCCGCCAGGACCAGCCTCAGGATACACCACGTCCTACTGATGGTCGAAAGAAGAGCCATCGAACCCATCATTGTAGAAATCGTAAGGCCAGGCCGCCTGCTATGGGTCGTGGCCTGGTCACTCATGTCAAAATGGAAGAAGCTCGTGAGTTCCCTAAAATCGTGATGGGAACTCTTCCAATTAATTCAGTGGCAGCTTCTGTTCTCTTTGATTCCGGGGCATCACATTCCTTTGTGTCTCAACAATTTGCTCAGCTGCATGAACTATCTCTAGAGCTGTTGCCCACCCCTTTGGAGATTAGCAAACCATGATGGTAAGTCACAACAATCAGATCAGAATTGAAGGATTGACGTTCCTTGCTTCACTCATTGTTCTCGGACCTTCCAACATAGACATTATTCTCGGTATGGACTGGTTGACAGCCCATAATGCTATGATCAACTGTGCCGCCAAGACAGTCCAGCTCACACACCCTTCCGGCCAGACAATCAACTATTCAACTCAGATAATTCAGAATGCCGAGAGCCAGATATATGCTCTAAATGCATTGAACGCTTTACCTCTTGAGGGAATAGAGAATGTTCCAGTTGTTCAAGACTTTCAAGATGTCTTTCCAGAGGAACTCCCAGGAGTACCACCTGCCAGAGCTGTCGAATTTGTCATCGACTTGAAACCAGGCACTACTCCTATTGCCAAGCGCCCATACAAGATGCCATCTCATGAACTCCTTGAACTTAAGGAGGAAATTGACAAGTCTCTTCGTAAGGGCTTTATTCGCCCCAGTTCTTCTGCTTGGGGAGCACCTTCTCTCTTTTTTAAGAAGAAGGATGGAACTAACCGATTGGTCCAGGACTATCGGCCTATCAACCAGGCAACAATTCAGAACAAGTATCCGCTTCCTAGAATCAACGATCTGTATGATCAGCTAGCTGGTTCCTCAGTATTTTCGAAACTTGATTTGAGATTGGGATACCACCAGATCCGGGTTCATAAAGAGGATATTCCGAAGACAGCTTTCGTTACTCGCTATGGTTCTTATGAGTACACCGTCATGTCCTTCTGCTTAACCAATGCTCCAGCCACTTTCTCTCGACTGATGAACTACATCTTCATGGATTACCTCGACAAGTTCGTCATGGTTTATCTCGATGATATTCTGATCTACTCCAAGAATGAAGAAGAACATGCCGAACATCTTCGGCTTGTACTGGAGAAGCAGCGTGAACATCAACTGTATGCCAAGTATTCTAAGTGCGAGTTCTGGTTATCTGAAGTGACATATCTCGGCCACATGATTTCCAAAGATGGCATTGCTGTTAACCCGGAACGAGTTCAGGCTATTCTTGAATGGACTGCTCCGAAGAATGTCAAGCAAGTCAGAAGTTTTCTCGGACTCGCCAGCTATTGCCGCCGTTTTGTCAAGAACTTTTCCAAGATTGCCAAGCCTCTGACTGATCTGCTTCACAAAGGCGTTAAGTTTGAGTGGACAGACAAATGTCAAGAAAGTTTTCAGACACTCAAAGACAAGCTGACATCTGCACCAGTGCTTGCTCCTCCAGATTCCCGCAAGGACTTCGTGATTTATTGCGACGCATCCCGTCAAGGATTAGGCTGTGTCCTAATGCAAGAGCGGAAAGTGAATGCTTATGGCTCTCGACAGTTGCGTCCTCATGAAGAGAACTATCCAACGCATGACCTCAAACTTGCAGCAGTTATTTATGCATTGAAGTTATGGCGACATTACCTACTTGGTAATCGTTGCGAGATCTACACGGATCATAAAAGCTTGAAGTACTTGTTCACTCAGCCATCTCTAAACCTCCATCAGCAAAGATGGATGGAGGCCATTACAGACTATGACTTGTGCATTTCTTATACCCCTAGCAAGGCTAATGTGATGGCTGATGCTTTGAGCCGTAAATCCTACTGTTGTGAACTTGAGGTTTAGCTGCAGCAGCCACTCCTGTATGAAGAGCTTCGAAAACTGAACATCGAGATAGTTCCTCAAGGATATCTAAATACCTTGGTTGTTGAACCAGATCTCGAGGACCTCATCAAGCATATACAGAAAGCTGACTCAGAGGTCAAGAAGATTAAGCGCGATCTAAAAAGGGGAAGTCCCTCATTCTTCACCATTGATGCTGATGGCACCTTGTTCTTCAAAAATCTCTTAGTGGTTCCAAGAAAGGACAACCTGGATCTGACCCCGCGCGTCATGAAAGAATCTCATGATACACCTCTTTCAATTCATCCTGGTAGTACCAAGATGTACCAAGACATTTGACAGAGATATTGGTGGCTTGATATGAAGCGAGACATTGCTCGTTATGTTGCTGAGTGTGACTTTTGCTGTCGCATCAAAGCAGAACATCAAAGGCCTGCTGGAACTCTGCAACCACTTACTATTCCTGAATGGAAATGGGACAAAGTCGAAAAGGATTTCATTACTGGTTTTCCCAGATCACAGAAGGGTCATGATGCTATTTTTGTCGTCATTGACCGTATCTCAAAGGTTGCTCACTTTCTGCCAGTCAAGGAGACGATCACTGCTAGTCAGTTAGCAGACTTGTATGTTTCCAGAATTGTGTCACTCCACGGTGTTCCGTTGGAGATCAGCTCAGATCGTGGCAGCCTCTTTACCTCAAGGTTTTGGAACAGTTTCCAAGAAGCTATGGGAACTCATCTGTCTTTTAGCACCGCTTTTCACCCCCAGTCCTAGGCACAAGTTGAACGAGTCAATCAAGTGCTTGAAGATATGCTTCGAGCTTGTGTCATCTCATTCGGTAAGAAATGGGATGAATCTCTCCCATATGCCGAATTCTCATACAACAATAGCTATCAAGCTAGTCTGAAGATGGCACCATTTGAAGTTCTTTATGGACGTAAGTGCCGAACTCCTCTGAATTGGTCAGAAACTGGGGAACGGCCACTCTTCGGTCCGGATATTATCCAACAAACTGAAGAACAAGTCCGCATTGTTCGTGAACATTTGAAAGCTGCTCAGTCTCGTCAGAAGAGCAATTATGATCGCAAACACCAGGTAATGGTCAATCAACCTGGCGAACAAGCTTACCTTCGTGTCACCCCAATGAAGGGCACTCATCGATTTGGAATCAAGGGCAAGTTAGCTCCTCGCTACATTGGCTCGTTCCGTATCCTCGAAAGACGTGGAGAAGTGGCATATCAGTTGGAACTACCGCCGAACCTTTCTCAGGTTCACGATGTTTTCCATGTGTCACAACTCCGCCGCTGTTTCAAGGATCCGATCCGAGCAATGGATCATGAAGTGCTCGAATTGCAAGAGGATCTATCTTATCAAGAGTATCCGATCCGTATTCTTGATCAAGCTGAACGACGAACCCGTCAAAACGCAATCAAGTTCCTTAAAGTTCAGTGGTCGAATCATTCTGAAGATGAAGCCACTTGGGAACGCGGAGATCGTCTTCGTGAAGAATACCCCGCTTTCTTTCAGCCTACCTCTTAATTCTCGGGACGAGAATTTCTTTTAGAGGAGGAGAATTGTAACACCCCATGTAATTAAGCTACAGTGATCACCTTTTGATAATGCCAAGTCACCATGCTTAACAGTGCTTGATCATCATTTGCATCATATCTCATTTCAAATTCCAAATCAAATTGAAATTCAAATATGAAGTGAAAATAAAAGTTGTTCAAATTTGACAACCTAAAATGTTCATAATATTGCAAATATTCCCAAAGCAATGATAAAAATAAAATCAACGTTAATTGAATTATTTAAATGACTCTAACATCATGAAACAGTGCCAATTCAGCTCATTTAATTCCTTTTTCATTTAAACAAAATTCAAGTGAAATTATAATTCCCTCAAACTTTTTGTGGCAGTAAAGAATATTGCATACTAATTATTGAGACCAGCTACACATTTTACAAAAGTCAAATGATGTGAAAAGAAAAGCCAAAACAGAAGGAAAGAAAGAAAACAGAAAAAGGAAAAAGAGGAGGCCTAAGAACTACTGTGGCGCAGGGCCTTAAGTAGAAACAGTGCGGCCCAGCCCACCAGGAGGTTATCCCCAACCTCCTGCTCACTCCCCTCGCCGTGTCACCCTCAGAGCGCGCGCACGCCCTGGCCCCCCCTGCGATGGTCGACAGTGGCCGCTACAGGAGCTCCAGGCGGGGGCATATGGACCCCCTCTGCCCCCGAACTGAACCCTAATCCCCTTCCTCCCTTCCCGCGCGTTTCTGCATCGCCACCACCCGCATCCGAGCGCCACCGCCACCAGCTCGCCGTTGTCTGCGCGGCTAGGAGCCACCCCGCGCCATCTCGACATGTCCAGGAGGACCGCCTGCGTCGGCTACTTCGTCCCCGCACATTGTCACGAGCAGCACATCGTCTGAGCGTCGCCATCGAGCTCGACCTCGTCTCTCTGCATCACCGGTCACCGTCGCCGATTCGCCGCCTCGTCTCGCTCATCTCCGGCAACGCCCGAGCCTGCTGCCCTCCTCTATAGGACTGCCGTGAGCACCCGGTCCTCCTCGACCCCTCTTCCCCCTCTCGCGCATAGCCTAGCTATCTCCCCCGCCGTTGCCGGAACCCGCCGCGGCCATGACCGTAGCGCCCGAGCTGCGCGTGCTCCCAAGCACCCCCGCGTGCCACTGGCGCGCTCCAGAGCCCGTGGTGCGTCGAACCCAAACTCCAGCTAACCCCCTAGCTCGCCCCCGCCTCGATTTCAAACAGAGCCCGAGCGCCGCCGCCGCTCCGCTCGCTGCCATCGCCCCTGTGGACCATCTCCGGCTGCACCGAAGCCACCGTTCGACCCGCCGCGATGCGCACGACCGAACGCCACCACCCACGCGAGCTCCCGTCGTCGGAAACGGCCGGACGGCCAACTCCGGCGCGCTCGGCCTCGTCGCCGGTGACGTCGCTGACGTGGCACATCATTAGGGCCTAATCCCCGCTTAATTAGCACCCCGTGACACTGACTGTGGGGCCCACGGTTAGGTTAATCAGATAGTTAAAATAAATAAACTGTTAGTTATAAACTTAGTCACTGACATGTGGGTCCCCTGGTCCCTTTGACCAACCAACAGGCAAAGCTGACTGGGGTGTTGACTTTGACTGGCCCCACCAGTCAGCCTCTGCTGACTGGGTAGTTGACCCAGTCAACTGGGCCCACTGGTCAGCCACACAAGCACATCTGTGGGTACACTTTTTGTGTACCCATAGCATTTATATTTAATTTAATTTCGAATTTAAATTAATTCCAGAAAATTCCAGAAAATGTTTAAAACTTTGAAAAATCGTATAAAATAAACCGTAACTCGGATGAAAATAATTTATATATGAAAAACGATAAGAAAAATATGAAGAATCCGAATATGCCATCCCCACTCATGTTAGAACCCTCTAAATAGGTGAACAAGGAACTTTTTGCCTGTTTCTGATAAATGAATAGTGCATAGCCTTGATAAAATAATTCCAGATAAATTCCTAAATCATCTAAAATATTTAGAGATGCATAATATCACCTCTGCACATCGTTTAGGCATGCCATGCATCTCTGTTGCATTTGTTGCCGTGTATTTATTGTTTCTTCCCCCTCCTTCTCTCCCGATAGACCCCGAGACTGCCGTTGACACTACTGCGTACGACTACGTCGCTGACGACCAGATCCCTTGAGCAGAGCTTCCAGGCAAGCAAAACCCCCTTGATCATCCAGATGTCACCTACTCTTCCTCTCTATTGCTTGCATTAGAATTGCTTCTGTTGTTACTCTGATAGCTCATATTCTGATGCATAGCCTGATTTTCTCGCCTGCTATTGATACTCTACCTGCTGTCCCATGATGCTTAGTTAGCTATGCTATTGATCCATCTGTGGCCCTTCACCCTTGTCCGTTTGCAATGTTTGTGACCGGGCCGTGATCACTCTGGGTGACGATCACGGAAATGTGTACTTATTGCAATACTTTAAACTATTGAAGTCGGGCTGGCCCCAAGGGTGCCCGCGAGAGAATAATATTAAAGACGGGTCGGCTCCAAGAGCACCCGCGAGCCGTGTGTTATCAAGTCGGAGTGACACGGATCCTGTTCGTCTTCGCGAGTTACTAAACACGCCTAACAGATTTGGGTATTTGATCTGAGTTGGTCGCTGGCCTATACGCACTACCACCACGTGGGATAATGGTTATGGGACCCTCGGTGCCGTATGTATCAGCTGAAAGCTCTGTCAGACGTCCAGTTCAGCATTGCGGCTGGGACAGACCGGCGCCATCCAGCACACGGGTGGTGCCTGGCTTCACCCTGCACGCAACGACCCGCAGTGCACAGGGCGATGGCCCAAGACCCTTGAGCGCTTAGGATGTAGACCGGCGGGGACCTCTCTGTTGAGCCTAGGTAGGACTACATCGTGTCGATCAGTCGAGGCCGGACATGACCCGGAAAAGTGTGTCCGGCCAGAGTTAATCGAGCGTGTTGGGTAACAGTAGCGCACCCCTGCAGGGAAGTTATCTATTCGAATAGCCATGTCCACGGTAACAGGACGCTCGGAGTTGTATCCTGATCTGCTACAACTACAAATGGATGCTGTTACAATGATAAACTGTTACTACTGCTCTCGGGATCACTTTCTCGCAGGGTAGTCGAGGAAGGATCTCAGGGCATTACTGAAATATAACCGCTACTATATGTTACTATACTCTACTCTCTTCTGATGCTGCAAGATTGCTTCAAGATCCTAGTCTTCGATGGGCTAGGCCTCTCCCCCTATTCCGGCATTTCTGCAGTTTAGTCCAAAGACATAGCCCCATTTCTTTGATACCGATGCATATTTAGTATAGTTCTGATGTCATTCTTGCGAGTACTTTGGATGAGTACTCACGGTTGCTTTGCTACTTCTTTTCCACTACCCGATTGCTGTGATCAGACGACGGAGCCCAGGAGCAGGAGATTCCCGGAGGCTACTACTACTACGTTGAGTCCGTCGACCAGGAGTAGTTCGGAGGCCCTAGGTAGGAGGCCTTCGCCTTTTCGATCAGTGTCGCTGTTATGTTAGTCTTCTTAAGGCCCCTTGTTTAACTTTGTGTCTGTACTCAGATACTTTTGCTCCCGCTGATGCTTGTATGACTCGAGCTTATGTATTCGAGCCCTCGAGGCCCCTGGCTTGTAATATAAAGCTTGTATTATTTTAAATTTGTGCTTAGAGTTGTGTTGTGATATCTTCCCGTGAGTCCTTAGGCTTGATCATGTGTATTTGCGTGTATGATTAGTGCACGATTAAGTCGGGGGCATCACAGACAGCTAGGGCTATTGTTGCTTGTAATGATAGAGATGAGATTATAAAATTGCTTGCTGAGTTGAAAGAAAAATCTATGAGGGAGAGAATGAAATATAATCCTAAGTTTGCTACTTCTCCCATATTTGTTACTGATAAGGAGTATGAATTCTCTATTGATCCTGAGTTAATTACTTTGGTTGAATCTGATCCTTTTCATGGTTATGAAACTGAAACTCTTGTGGCACACCTTACTAAATTGAATGATATTGCCACCCTATTTGCTCATGAGGAAAAAATTCGCTATTACTACATTCTTAAGTTGTTTCCTTTCTCATTAAAGGGTGATGCTAAGAAATGTTTTAATACTCTTGCTCCTGGTTGTGTGCATAGTCCCTAGGATATGATATATTACTTCTCTGAAAAATATTTTCCTGCTCATAAGAAACAAGCTGCCTTACAGGAAATATTTAACTTTGTGCAAATTGAAGAAGAGAATCTCCCTCAAGCTTGGGGGAGGCTTCTCCAACTACTTAATGCTTTGCCTGATCATCCTCTTAAGAAGAATGAAATACTTGATATCTTTTATAATGGACTAACCGATGCTTCTAGGGACTACCTAGATAGTTGTGCTGGTTGTGTTTTCAGGGAACAAACTGTTGGACAGGCTGAAGCCTAAGCCAACTCCGAAGAAGAGATGTATTCTATTCCTCAGTCCAGAAGATATGCAAGAAGCTAAGAAATATATGAAGGAAAAAGGTATAAAAGCTGAAGATGTTAAGAATTTACCACCTATTGAAGAAATACATGGGCTCGACATCCCGACACAGGTAGTGGAGGTAAATTCTCTCACTAGATTTTATGAAGGTGATATTCTGTATAATAAATCTGCTAGTCAATGCCTGTATGAATTTGATAATTACATCATTAAACATGAACACTTTAATATGTATGTTAGCAATCAACTAAAACGGAATGCCATCATGATTGAACACTTGAGTGATTTGATGTTTAGAACTGCTAATGATGTTAAATGCTTGAGTAAACATGCTTCTATGGTTCAGACTCAGTTAGAACAAATTGCTAAATCACAAAATGATTTGCTTGATGAAATGAATAATAAAAAGAATGGCCACGCTGTTAGAGTTGTTACTAGAGGAGGTAGCATGACTCAGGATCCTCTATATCCTGAAGGTCATCCTAAAATAATTGAACATGATTCTCAAAGAAATAATATTGATGCACCTAGTCCATCTAAGAAGAAAAAGAAATATAAAAATGATAGGACTTTGCCTGCTTCTAGTGAACCTGAGATAGAAAAACCTCCTGAGAATCATAATGATGCTTCTATTTCTGATGCTGAGACACAATCTGGTAATGAACATAGACCTAGTGATAATGATAATGATAAGGATAATGATAATGATAATGATGATGTTCATGTTGATGCTCAACCAGATAATGATGTAGAAATAGAACCTGCTGTTGATCTTGATAACCCACCTCCTAAGAATAAAAGATATGATAAAAGAGACTTTGTTGCAAGAAAACATGGAAAGGAGAGAGAACCATGGGTGCAAAAACCCATGCCTTTCCCTACTAAACCATCTAAAAACAAGGATGATAAAGATTTTGAGCGCTTTGTTGAAATGCTTAGACCTGTCTTTTTGCGCACTCGCTTGATTGATATGTTAAAAATGTCTCCCTAGGCTAAATATATGAAAGATATTGTCACAAATAAAAGAAAAATACCGGAAGCTGAAATTTCCACCATGCTTGCTAATTATTCTTTTAAGGGTGGAATACCTAAGAAGTTAGGAGATCCAGGAATACCTACTATACCATGCTCCATTAAAAGAAATTATGTTAAAACTGCTCTATGTGATTTGGGAGCCGGTGTTAGTGTTATGCCTTTCTCTCTATATAGAAGACTTGATTTGAATAAGCTCACACCTACTGAAATATCTTTGCAAATGGCTGATAAATCAACTGCTATACCTATTGGAATTTGCGAGGATGTTCCCGTTGTAGTTGCAAACGTTACTATCTTGACAGACTTTGTTATTCTTGATATGCCCGAGGACGACAACATATCGATTATCCTTGGAAGACCCTTTTTGAATACCGCAGGGGCTATTATTGATTGCAACAAAAGCAAGTTCACTTTTCATGTCAATGGTAATGAGCATACGGTTTATTTCCCGAAGAAACAAACTTCAGTGAATGGTATAAATTGTATTAAAAAAGTTTCGACAATCACTATTGGGGGATTCAAATTTCCTCTTCCTACTGTCAAAAAGAAATATGAAATTCTTATTGTTGGGGAGATGCATATCCCCATTGAGGTAACCTAGTGTTATACAAAAATTCTTCGGTTTCATGTCATTCGGAAATAGTTTGTTAATAAGACTTGATCAACGTTATTAATGGATTCTTTTTGAGGGGCATGTGGTCGATGAATTTAGTAAGCACAACCTTCTGTACCCACCTTTTGCTCTCTGTTATTTTTAGTAGAATAAAATAAAATGCCATGATTATCCTGTTTTCTGAATTATCCGTGCAATAAAAAATGGCCCAAAAATAAAAGTTCTCAGAATGCCATGAAAATTTAGTATGATTTTTTCCAGAATGTTGAAGAATTTTTGGCACTGAACACACCCCAGGGGGTGCACCTGTGAGCCACAAGCCCACAAGGCGTGCCCACCCCCTGGGCGCGCCCAGCAGGCTTGTGGGTCCCACAGGGACCCACTCACTTATGCCAGCCACCCATCTCCTTCTTCTTCCTCCAGAAAAAATCAAACTTGCTCCCAAGCCCGTGTTCTTGCTCATTTTGCTGTGATTTTCGATCTCTTTGCTCGAAACTCCATTTCCAAAACTGTTTTGAGGAATTACTCCTTGGTATGTGACTCCTCCAATGCTCCAATTAGTTTTTGCTCTAGTGCTTTATACTTTGCAAATTTTTGCTGCTGTGGTGACCATGTTTATGAGCTTGCATGTTGAATTTGTATGGTCCAAAGTAGTTTTGATGCATGATATAGCTTCTAGATACATGTGGGAGTAGTTGGTATCAATTTTGTTGAGTTTCATTCACTTTTATTTCGAGTCACTAAAAATTTCAGAAATTTTCAGAAAAAGAAAATGCTCAAGTGGAGGTTGAGGGATTCTTCGAGACAGAACTCCAAGGAGGTTCCTAAGCCCAAGTATGCACTTCCTCGTGCAGCGGAGGTGCGGCCGTGCGAATGGCCATGCAACACGTTCTTGAGGGATGCGGGGATTTACGACGATTTCTATCATTTGGCGAACAATGCCGGCATTATCCCGTTCCTCGAAGATAAGTGTGACCAGTATCTTCTCCTCACTAATACTTTCGTGCAAAGCTTTCACTTTCATGCTAGGAGAGATACACCCACCGCGACATTTAATTTATATGATGTTCCCAAAGAGATGACACTTGAGGATTTTTGCGAGGTATGCAAGATTCCCAACGAGGGCAGCCCATTAGAGCCACATCCCAGGGATGTCTCGGAGTTCATCTCTGAGGTTACCGTGGGGGAGTCGAGGGGAGTTTCTGAGGCTAGGGTTGCTAGTTTACATTTCCCCGTTTTGCGCTATTATTCATTATTTGCTGGGAGGTGTTTGACTGGTCGGTGGGAGAGTGGCACACTCAGTTTCGCTTGACCCTGCTATTTTGCGCCACGCACTTTATGCTGATAGGACCTTTAGTTTGGGTGCTATGGTTGCCTGGCGGTTGCACACTAACCGTTCGAGGGGCGCTATTTATGGTGGTATTTATGCTTCCCGTCTTGCTAAACATTTCGAGATTCCTATTAGGCACGACGAGAGGGAAGAGAGGCTTTTACCCATTTTGCATCTTGATTACGATAGTATGGTTGGGCATGACTTCATTGATGGGGGCCCCGTTCGTTTTAGATATAACTTGGTGTTCACTGCCTGCACCTACTTTGTTTGATATTCACAGGGGCAGATACACCATCATGCCTGAGGACATTTATGCTTATTGGGGCTTGGACCAGCCCCAAGTACCTGAGCCAGCACCAGCACCAGAGCTGTACCAGGAGCCCATCTATCAGTGGGAGCCTCAGGAGGCCATTTACCAGTGGGATCCTCAGCAGCCTCCGCACTATCCGGGAGGTGCTGATTTCGACCCATGGCCGTAGACCAACTTAGGCCAAAAGCCTAAGCTTGGGGGAGTACGTATTTCTCACCGACATTTCATTCATGTTCACACATTCATTCTAGTTGTCGATGTTCATCCTTTTTCATTGTATTATCCATGTTAGTTTTATTTTCGCTTTCTTCTTGTGTGTTTGAAAAACTTTCGAAAATCCAAAAAAATTAGTTGTAGTTTCTTTCTTGTCTAGTTAATTCATAGTAGTAAAAGAAAACCCAAAAAGATTTCTCGTTTCTTCTTTTACTTGTTGGGAGCTTTCCCGTGTAAATAGTTTTTCTCGTTTTTCATTTTCCTACGTTAATTTGCTTCCTTCAGAGAAAAACCAAAAACTCCAAAATTATTTCCTTATGTCTCTCTGAATTTCTTTTTTTTTTGCATTGAGTCGTCATAAGGAGAAAGACCACGATGAAAATGTTGAGTGGCTTCCATATGCTTTATTATTGATCTAACAACGAGCCACTGTTACTTTGTCTTCTCCTTTGAATAAATGTTTGCAGGTTCTAGCTTAGTCCACGACACACTTGCACCATTATTATTATGTCATCATTCGGTCGTGCAAGTGAAAGGCAATAATGACGATATTTGATGAAGTGATTGCGGTGAAGAAAAGCTGGTATGAACTCTTCTTGTTTTTGTCTTTGTAAATTTGTTTAGCTCAGTATTCATGATTTAGCATTATTATGGGTAAATATATTTGTGATGACAATTAGAGATTATAGTTGCTCATGCCTGATACGTCCATTTCGCATCATGTTTTGCTACTGTTATTTATAGTGTTTTTAATCATTATAACACTTTTTGGAGCAATTCTAATGCCTTTTCTCTCTTAATATGCAAGATTCACACAAGGAGGGAGAATGCCGGCAGCTGGAATTCTGGACCTGAAAAAGCTATGTCAAGATACCTATTCTATACATCTCCAAATGAGCTGAAATTTCATGGAGAATTATTTTGGAATAAATAAAAAATACTGGAAGCAAAAAGTACCAGAGGGGGCCACCCAGGTGCCCACGAGGCACCAGGGCGCGCCACCCCCCCCAGGCGCGCCCTGGTACCTCATGGGGACCCTGGCCCTCTTCTGGCCCCCATTTTCTGGTATATAAGCACATTTTCTCTAAAAAAAATATAGAAAGAAGACTTTTGGGATGGTGCGCCGCCGTCTCGAGGCGGAACTTGGGCAGGAGCACTTTTGCTCTCCGGTGGAGAGATTCTGCCGGGGATACTTCCCTCCGGGAGGGGGAAATCGTCGCCATCGACATCACCAACAAACCTCTCATCATGGGAGGGCCAATCTTCATCAACATCTTCACCACCACCATCTCATCTCAAATCCTAGTTCATCTCTTGTATTCAATCTTTGTCTCAAAACCTCAGATTGGTACCTGTGGGTTGCTTGTAGTGTTGATTACATCTTGTAGTTGATGCTAGTTGGTTTATTTGGTGGAAGATTATATGTTCAGATCCAATATGCTATTTAATACCCCTCTGATCTTGGGCATGATGATGATTTGTGATTAGTTACTTTTGTTCTTGAGGACATGGGAGAAGTCTTGTCATAAGTAATCATGTGAATTTGGTATTCGTTCGATATTTTGATGACATGTATGTTGTTGATTCTCTTAGTGGTGTCATGTGAACGCCGACTACATGACACTTCACCATCTTTGGGCCTAAGGGAATGCATTGTGGAGTAGTAATTAGATGATGGGTTGCTAGAGTGACAGAAGCTTAAACCCTAGTTTATGCGCTGTTCCGTAAGGGGCTGATTTGGATCCATATGTTTAATGCTATGGTTAGAGTTATCTTAATTCTTCTTTCATAGTTGCGGATGCTTGCGAGAGGGGGTAATCATAAGTGGGAGGCTTGTTCAAGTAAGAACAGCACCCAAGCACTGGTCCACCCACATATCAAATTATCAAAGTAGCGAACGCGAATCAAACCAACATGATGAAAGTGACTAGATGAAATTCCCATGTGTCCTCGAGAACGTGTTGCTTATTATAAGAGATCGTTCTGGCTTGTCCTTTGCTACAAAAAGGATTGGGCCACCTTGCTGCACTCTTTGTTACTATTGCTATTTGTCACTTGTTACAAATTATCTTGCTATCAAACTACTCGTTACCGATAATTTCAGTGCTTGCAGAAAATACCTTGCTGAAAACCGCTTGTCATTTCCTTCTGCTCCTCGTTGGGTTCGACACTCTTACTTATCGAAAGGACTATGATTGATCCCCTATACTTATGGGTCATGAAGACTCTTTTCTGGCACCGTTGCCGGGGAGTGAAGCGCCTTTGGTGAGTGGAATTTGGTAAGGAAACATTTATATTACGTGCTGAAATTTACTGTCACTTGTCACTATGGAAAGTAATCCTTTGAGGGGTTTGTTCGGGGTATCTTCACCTCGACCGGAAACACCAAGAGTTGCTCCTCAACCTACTGCACCTACTGAAAATATTGAATATGAAATTCCTTCTGGTATGATAGGGAAACTGCTAGCTAATCCTTATGCAGGAGATGGAACAATACATCCTGATATGCACTTGATCTATGTGGATGAAATTTGTGGATTGTTTAAGGTTGCAGGTTTATCCGGAGATGGAGTTAAGAAGAAAGTATTCCCTTTATCTTTGGAGGGAAAAGCATTAATGTGGTATAGGCTATGTGATGATACTGATACATGGGACTGGAACCGATTGAAACTAGAATTCCATCAGAAATTTTATCCTATGCATTTGGTTCATCGTGATCGGAATTATATATATAATTTTTGACCTCGTGAAGTTGAAAGCATCGCTCAAGCTTGGGGGAGGCTTAAGTACATGATGTACACATGCCCCAATCATGAGCTCTCGAAAGAAATTATCTTACATAATTTTTATGCTCGGCTTTCTCATGATAATCAAACTACGCTAGATTCTTCTTCGACTGGCTCCTTTATGAAGAAAACTATTGAATTCAGATGGGATCTTCTAGAAAGAATTAAATGCAACTCTGAAGATTGGGAACTCGACAAAGGTAATGAGTCAGGTATAATACTTGAGTTTGATTGTGTTAAATCTTTTATGGCTACCGATGCCTTTCATAAGTTTAGCACTAAATATGGCCTTGACTCTGAGATAGTAGCTTCCTTTTGTGAATCATTTGCTACTCATGTTGATCTCCCAAAGGAGAAGTGGTTTAAATATCATCCCCCTGTTAAAGAAAAGATTGAGGAACCTGTTAGTGTTAAAGAAGAAACAATTGTTTACCATGTTGATCCAGTTGTGCCTACTACTTATACTGAGAAACCACCTTTTCCTGTTAGGATTAAGGAACATGCTAAAGCTTCAACCGTGGTTAACAAAAGTAATATTAGAGCACCTAGACCCTCTGAACAAATTAAAGTTGAACCTGATGTTGCTATGGTTAAAGATCTCTTAGTCGATAATATAGATGGGCATGTTATTTACTTTTGTGAGGAGGCTGCAAGAATTGCTAAACCTGTTAGAAATGAACGAGATATGTTAGATAAGAACAAGCCCGTAGTTGGCATGCCTGTTATTTCTGTTAAGATTGGAGATCATTCCTATCACGGTTTGGGTGATATGGGTGCTAGTGTGAGTGCTATTCCATTTTCTTTATATCAAGAAGTAATGCATGATATTGCACCTGTTGAGATTGAAGATATTGATGTTGCTATTAAGCTTGCGAATAGAGATACTATTACACAACTTGGGATTGTTAGAGATGTTGAAGTCTTGTGTGGAAAAATCAATACCCTACTGATTTCTTAGTACTTGGCTCACAACAAGATAATTTTTATCCCATTATATTTGGTAGACCCTTCCTGAATACTTTTAATGCAGAAATTGATTGTGATAAAGATAAGGTTCGAGTTAAGTTTGGTGATATATCTCATGCGTTTAATTTCTCCAAGTTTCGTAGACAACCTCATGATAAAGAATTGCCTAGTAAAGATGAAATTATTGGTCTTGCTTCTATTGCCGTACCTCCTACTGATCCGTTAGAACAATATTTGCTAGACCATGAGAATGATATGCATATGAATGAAAGAAATGAAATAGATAAGATGTTCTTTGATCAACCACCTATCCTTAAACACAATTTGCCTGTTGAAACTCTTGGATGCCCTACTCCACCTAAGGGTGATCTTGTGTTTGAATTGAAGCAATTGCCTGATACATTGAAATATGCTTATCTTGATGAAAAGAAGATATATCCTGTTATTATTAGTGCTAACCTTTCAGCGCATGAAGAAAAGAGATTACTAAAAACTCTGAGGAAGCACCGAGCTGCTATTGGATATACTCTTGATGATCTTAAGGGCATCAGTCCCACTCTATGTCAGCACAAAATTAATATGGAGCCTGATGCTAAACCAGTTGTCGACCACCAACGATGATTAAATTCTAAGATGAAAGAGGTGGTAAGAACTAAAATATTAAAAGTTTTGGAAGCAGGTACAATCTATCCCATAGCTGATAGTAGATGGGTAAGTCATGTTCATTGTGTCCCTAAGAAAGGAGGTATTACCGTTGTTCCTAATGACAAAAATGAACTCATTCCACAAAGAATTGTAACTGGTTATAGGATGATAATTGATTTTAGAAAATTAAACAAAGCTATTAGAAAAGATCATTACCCCTTACCTTTCATTGATCAAATGTTAGAAAGATTGTCTAAGCATACACACTTTTGTTTCCTAGATGGTTATTCTGGTTTTTCTCAAATACCCGTAGCACAATCTGATCAAGAGAAAACAACCTTTACTTGTCCTTTTGGAACTTATGCTTATAGACATGTGCCTTTTGGTTTATGCAATGCACCTGCTACCTTTCAAAGATGTATGACTGCTATATTCTCTGACTTTTGTGAAAAGATTGTTGAGGTTTTCATGGATGATTTTTCCATTTACGGAACTTCTTTTGATGATTGCTTAAGCAACCTTGATCGAGTTTTGCAGAGATGTGAAGAAACTAATCTTGTCTTGAATTGGGAGAAGTGCCACTTTATGGTTAATGAAGGTATTGTCTTGGGGCATAAAATTTCTGAGAGAGGTATTGAAGTCGATAAAGCTAAGGTTGATGCTATTGAGAAAATGCCATGTCCGAAAGATATCAAAGGTATAAGAAGTTTCCTTGGTCATGCTGGTTTCTATAGGAGATTTATTAAAGACTTCTCTAAAATTTATAGGCCTCTTACCAATCTTTTAAAAAAAGATGTTCCGTTTGTTTTTGATGATGATTGTCTAGAAGCCTTTGAAACACTTAAGAAAGCCTTAACTACTGCACCTATTGTTCAACCACCTGATTGGAACTTGAATTTTGAAATTATGTGTGATGCTAGTGATTATGCTGTTGGTGCTGTTCTAGGACAGAGAGTTGATAATAAATTAAATGTTATCCATTATGCTAGTAAAACTCTGGACAGTGCCCAAAGAAATTATGCTATTACCTAGAAAGAATTTCTAGCAGTTGTGTTTGCATGTGATAAATTCCGATCCTACATAGTTGATTCTAAAGTAACCGTTCACACTGATCATGCTGCTATTAAATATCTTATGGAAAAGAAAGATGCTAAACCTAGACTCATTAGGTGGGTTTTATTGCTACAAGAATTTGACTTGCATATTACTGATAGAAAGGGAGCTGAGAATCCCGTAGCAGATAATTTGTCTAGAATGGAAAATGTTCTTGATGACCCACTTCCTATTAATGATGACTTTCCTGATGAACAATTTGCTGTCATAAATGCCTTTCGTAATACTCCTTGGTATGCAGACTATGCTAATTATATTGTTGCTAAATATATACCACCTAGTTTCACATACCAACAAAAGAAAAAGTTCTTCTATGATTTAAGACATTACTTCTGGGATGACCCACATCTTTATAAAGAAGGAGTAGATGGTATTATTAGGCGTTGTATACCTGAGCATGAACAAGAACAAATCCTATGGAAGTGTCATTCCGAAGCTTACGGAGGACACCATGCGGTTGACAGAACTGCATATAAGGTATTGCAATCTGGTTTTTATTGGCCTACTCTTTTCAAGGATGCTCGTAAGTTTGTCTTATCTTGTGATGAATGTCAAAGAATTGGTAATGTTGCTAGACGTCAGGAAATGCCTATGAATTATTCACTTGCTATTGAACCGTTTGATGTTTGGGGATTTGATTATATCGGACCTTTTCCGAAATCCAATGGGTATACTCATATTTTAGTTGCTGTTGATTACGTTACTAAGTGGGTAGAAGCTATTCCAACTAGTAGCGCTGATCATAACACTTCTATTAAAATGCTTAAAGAAGTTATTTTCCCAAGGTTTGGATTCCCTAGATATTTAATGACTGATGGTGGTTCACACTTTATTCATGGTGCATTCCGTAAATTGCTTGCTAAATATGATGTTAACCATAGAATTGCATCTCCCTATCACCCTCAATCTAGTGGTCAAGTAGAATTGAGCAATAGGGAAATAAAATTAATTTTGCAAAAAACCGTTAATAGATCTAGAAAGAATTGGTCTAAGAAACTTGACGATGCACTATGGGCTTATAGAACTGCATATAAAAATCCTATGGGTATGTCTCCTTATAAAATGGTTTATGGAAAAGCATGTCATTTGCCTCTTGAGTTAGAACATAAAGCATATTGGGCAATTAAAGAACTCAATTATGACTTTAAACTTGCCGGTGAAAAGAGGATATTTGATATTAGCTCATTAGATGAATGGAGAACCCAAGCCTATGAAAATGCGAAATTGTTTAAAGAAAAAGTTAAAAGATGGCATGATAGAAGAATTCAAAAACAGGAATTCAAAGTGGGTGAGCAAGTTCTATTGTACAACTCTCGTTTGAGATTCTTTGCAGGAAAACTTCTCTCTAAATGGGAAGGACCGTATATTATCGAAGAAGTCTATCGCTCCGGAGCCATCAAAATAAACAACTCTGAAGGCACTAATCTGAGAGTGGTGAATGGGCAAAGAATTAAGCATTATATTTTAGGTACCCCCATTAATGTTGAAACCAATATTATTGAAACAATTACATCGGAGGAATACATAAGAGAGACCTTCCGGAACACTCCAGAACCCTGAAAAGGAAGAGGTATGTGATACGGTAAGTAAACCGACTCCAAAAATTCCATAAAAATATTTTCTATCCGTTTTGGAATATTTAGGAAAATACAAAAATAAGAAACAGCCGGGGGGACCCACCTGGTGCCCACGAGGCACCAGGGCGCGCCACCTCCCCAGGCGCGCCCTGGTACCTCGTGGGCCCCACGTGAGCCTTCCCGACTCTGTTTTTCTTCTGGATTACTTGTTTTGCAATATAAAAATTCTTTATATATACTCCCGTATGTTTTGACCACCGTGTCACAGAAATCTCCGCTGTTCTTGTTTCGTGCTATTTTTCTGACAGATCTAGATCGCTATGGCTCCACCAACCTCTTCCAAGGACAAGTTCTACGAGAAGGTCATCAATCCCTACCTACCGGAGGTGATGAAACACCCTCAAGCCATTGAGATGCGTGAGGGGGTGCTTCACATCCGGGACGTTCAAGGACCCAAGAAGACTGGGAGCGTGGAGTCCAGGCTCGAAGCGGTGGAACACGAGATCTTCAAGTGCCAAGGGATGGTGGAGCGTGGACTTAGCGCCAACCACTCCATAATCACGGAACTCACCCGTAATCAGAAGGTGGATGGCCAATCGATGGGGGATATCATCTTCAAGCTCAATAAACGGATCGACTATCTTCAAGGCCAAATCTATGATCTTCAAAACCAAAATTATGAGTATGAGGCAAGATTCAAAGGTATGAGTGCAGCTGCAAGTTTCAGGACACCGGAGACTCTTTCATCTTTTTATGATGGGGAACCTATGCCATGGAAGTCGGAGGACAAGCCCATCACTTCATCACCACCGCCATCACCGAAGAAGGAGACTTGAGCACATGGGTATGGGCACTCCCCTTGGCTTGTGCCAAGCTTGGGGGAGGTGCCCCGGTATCGTATCACCATCACTTTTATCATCTTTACCTATTTTAGTTCGATCCTTAGTTATTTCATAATCTAGTTGAATAAAAGTTTAGTATGATCTATTTTCGAGTGTTAGTTTCGTGATCCATCTATCTATGTAATCGAGTTGAGAGTTATATAATAAAGAGTAGTTTGAGTTTTTGCTTCTTTACTTTTATGTTTCAATCCTAGCAATGAAAATAATGAAAAAGATCATATGCTAATCTTATGGAAAGTAATGACATTACATAAAGAAAAGTATAAGTGGTAATTTTTTTGGAGGATAACAAACATAGTATTAGTCAATGATGCAATTCATGAAAGAATTAATAAGGGAAGAGAAGATTCACATGCAAATATACTATCTTGGACATCTTTTATGATTGTGAGCCCCCATTAAGTATTTTATGTCAAATTGTTGACGTTGGACAAGGAAGACAACGTAATGAATTATGTTTGCTTATATTCACATAGAAGTTATATTGTTATAGATCCTCCAACATGTGGTACTTGCCCAATATCTTTGCTAGCCAAAAATCCGCACCAAGTAGAGATACTACTTGTGCATCAAAAACCCTTAGACCCTATTTCACGTCATGAGAGACCACTATATCTACCTATGGATTGAATAAGATCATTCAAGTAAGTTGCCATCGGTGCAAAAAGCAATAAAAATTGCCTCTAAATATGTATGAAACTTTTATTGTAAGGGAAAATAAGCTTTGTACGAACTTGTGATGGCATAGAAATAAAAGCGACAGACTGCATAATAAAGGTTGCTATCATAAGGGGCAATATAAAGTGACGTTCGTTTGCATCAAGAGCTTGTGCATCCAACAATAAAAAGCGCATGACAACCTCTGCTTCCCTCTGCGAAGGGCCTATCTTTTACTTTTATGTATTTACCTTTTATGCAAGAGTCAATAGTGTTCTCCTCTATTCCTTTTTATTTTTCTCTTTTGCAAGCATCATATGGTGGGGAAAGATCTAAACATATATATCCAGTTGGATATGTGTGATCATGAGTTATTACTGGTGACATCACCCTTGAGGTGAATAAGTTGGGAGGCGAAATTATAAGCCCCTATCTTTCTGTGTGTGGCTGAAACTTTTTGCTCCATATATATGATGTGAGTGTTAGCAATCATAGAAGACTATATGATGGTTGAGTATGTGAACTTGCTAAAAAGCTCCTACATGAGACCCTTCCTGAAAATATGATGAATTGCAATTGCATTGTTGACTGAGAACATAGTTTGTTAGTTTTCAAGAAAGTTTATGCCTTATACTGTTGGAAATATGCCCTAGAGGCAATTAATAAAGTGTTTATTATTATCATATTTTCCCGTTCATGATAATGGTTTATTATTCATGCTAGAATTGTATTGACCGGAAACTAAATACATGTGTGGATAATAGACAAATACTATGTCCCTAGTATGCCTCTACTAGACTAGCTCGTTGATCAAAAGATGGTCCAGGTTTCCTGACCATGGACATGAGTTGTCATTTGATAACGGGGTCACATCATTAGGAGAATGACGTGATGGACTTGACCCAACCGTCAGCATAGCATATGATCGTTCAGTTTAATGCTATTGCTTTCACTATGTCAAATACACGTTCCTCTGACCATGAGATCATGCAACTCCCGGATACCGTAGGAATACTTTGGGTGTATCAAACGTCATAACGTAACTGGGTGATTATAAAGGTGCACTATAGGTATCTCCGAAAGTGTTTGTTGAGTTGGCATGGATCAAGATTGGGATTTGTCACTCCGACTATCGGAGAGGTATCTCTGGGCCCTCTCGGTAATACAGCATCACAGAAGCCTTGCAAGCACCGTGACTAAAGAGTTAGTTGCAAGATGATGTATTACGGAACGAGTAAAGAGACTTGCCGGTAACGAGATTGAACTAGGTATTGGATACCGACGATCGAATCTCGGGCAAGTAACATACCGCCGGACAAAGGGAACAACGTATGTTGACATATGAGGTTCACCGATAAAGATCTTCGTGGAATATGTAGGAACCAATATGAGCATCCAGGTTCCGCTATTGGTTATTGACCAGAGAGTCGTCTCGGTCATGTCTACATCATTCCCGAACCCGTAGGGTCCGCACACTTAAGGTTTGATGACGATATAGTATTATATGAGTTATGTGATTGGTGACTGAATGTTGTTCGGAGTCCCGGATGATATCATGGACATGACGAGGAGTCTTGGAATGTCCGAGAGGTAAAGATTCATATATTGGAAGGCTATATTCGGACGTCGGAGAGGTTCCGAGTGATTCGGGTATTTTTCGGAGTACCGGGGAGTTACGGGAATTCACCGGGAGAAGTAATGGGCCTTATTGGGCCATACGGGAAAAGGAGAGGCAGGCCACGTGAGGAGGCGCGCGCCCCCCCTTGCCCTAACCGAATTGGACTAGGGGAGGGGGCGCAGCCCCCTCTTTCCTTTCCCTCTCCCTTCCCCCTTTCCTACTCCGTATGGGAGGTGGAATCCTATTAGGACTAAGGAGTCCTAGTAGGACTCCCCACTCTTGGCGCAGCCCCTAGGGCCAGCCTCCTCCCCTCTCCCTCCTTTATATACGGAGGAGGGGAACCCCTTGGAGACACACAATTGTCCCATAGCCGTGTGCGGTGCCCCGATCTCTGTTTTCCACCTCGGTCATATTTTCGCAGAGCTTTGGTAAAGCCCTGCCGGAATCACTTCACCGTCACCGTCGCCACGCCGTCGTGCTGACGGAACTCATCTACTACCTCGACGTCTTGCTGGATCAAGAAGGCAAGGAACGTCACCGAGCTGCACGTGTGTAGAACTCGGAGGTGCCGTACGTTCGGTACTCGATCGGTGGAGCTCGAAGGATTGTTCGACTACATCAACCGCGTTGTGAGACGCTTCCGCTAACGGTCTACGAGGGTATGTAGACACACTCTCCCCTCTCGTTGCGATGCATCTCCATGGATAGATCTTGCGTGAGCGTAGGAAATTTTTTGAAATTCATGCTCCGTTCCCCAACAGTGGTATCAGAGCCAGGTCTATGCGTAGATGTGATTTGCACGAGTAGAACACAAGTGAGTTGTGGGCGTGGGTGTATACATATTGCTTGCCATTACTAGTTGATACTTGTTTCGGCGGTATTGTGAGATGAAGCGGCCCGGACCGACATTACGCGTACGCTTACGCGAGACAGGTTTCACCGCTACGTGCACTCGTTGCATAAAGGTGACTGGCGGGTGTCTGTCTCTCTCACTTTAGTTGAATCGGTTTCAATGAAGAGGGTTCTTTTAGAAGATCAAAAAGCAATCACTACACTACGTTGTGGTTTTGCGCAGGTAAGAACGGTTCTTGCAAACCCGTAGCAGCCACGTAAAACTTGCAACAACAAAGTAGAGGACGTCTAACTTGTTTTTGCAGGGTATGCTGGTGATGTGATATGGTCAAGACATGATGTGATATAAGTTGTTGTATGAGATGATCATGTTTTGTAAAGTTATCAGGCAACCGGCAGGAGCCTTATGGTTGTCTCTTTATTGTATGCAATGCCAACGCTATGTAATTGCTTTACTTTACCGCTATGAGTTAGCAGTAGCAGTAGTAGCAATAGCTGGCGAGACGACCACGACGCTGCGATGGAGATCAAGGTGTCACGACGCTACGATGGAGATCAAGGTGTCAACCCGGTGACAATGGAGATCATGACGGTGCTTTGCTGATGGAGATCAAAGGCACAAGACGTTGATGGCCATATCATGTCACATATATTGAATTGCATGTGATGTTAATCCTTTTATGCATCTTATTTTGCTTAGGACGATGGTAGCATTATAAGATGATCCCTTCACTAAATTTCAAGATAAAGTGTTCTCCCCTAGTATGCACCGTTGCGAAGGTTCGACGCTTCTAAGCACCACGTGATGATCGGGTGTGATGGATTCTTTCGTTCGCATACAACGGGTGTAAGCCAGTTTTACACACGCAGAATACTTGGGTTAAACTTGACGAGCCTAGCATATACAGATATGGCCTCGGAACACAAGAGACTGAAAAGTCGAACATGAGTCATATAGTAGATATGATCAACATGAAAGATGTTCACCATTGATAACTAATCCACCT
Organism: Elymus sibiricus; assembly: GCA_039707655.1. NCBI lineage: Eukaryota > Viridiplantae > Streptophyta > Magnoliopsida > Poales > Poaceae > Elymus > Elymus sibiricus. The sequence continues at coordinate 473,410,271 of CM077666.1, forward strand.
CACGTGATGATCGGACGTGGATTAGTTTGATGTGGATCATGTTACACTTAGACAACTTGAGGGATGTTAATCTAAGTGGGAGTTCTTAAGTAATTTGATTAATTGAACTTCAATTATCATGAACATAGTCAAAAGTGTCTTAGCAAGTTTATGTTGTAGATCGATAGACCACGCTGTAGCTCCCCTGTATTTTTAATATGTTCCTAGAAAAATTTAAGTTGAAAGTTGATGGAAGCAACTATGCGGACTGGGTCCGTATTCTGAGGATTGTCCTCACTGCTGCACAGAAGGCTTATGTCTTTGATGCACCGCTCGGTGAGCAACCCCTATGGCTTTGTCTGAGGACGTTATGAACGTCTGGCAAACAAGAAAAGATGACTACTCGATAGTTCAGTGCGCCATACTTTACGGCTTAGAACCGGAGCTCCAAATATGTTTTGAGCAACACGGAGCATATGAGATGTTCCAAGAGCTGAAAATTTGTTTTTCAAAGCTCACACCCGGGTCGAGAGGTATGACACCTTCGACAAGTTCTATATCTACAAGATGGAGGAGAACAGCTCCGTTAGTGAGCATGTACTCAGAATGTCTGAGTACTTCAAACACTTGAATCAAGTGGGAGTTAGACTTCCGAATAAAGTGGTGATTGATAGAGTTCTCTAGTCACTATCACTAAGCTACTGGATCTTCGTGATGAACTATAAACATACAAGGGATAGAAGATCCTTAAGCTATTCGCAATGCTGCAAGCTGCGGATGTAGAAATCAAAAAGGGAGCATCAAGTGTTGATGGTTAATAAGACCACTAGTTTCAAGAAGGGCAAGGGAAAGAAAAGGGAACTTCAAGAAGAATGGTAAAACAATTGCCGCTCACGCGAAGAAACCCAAGGCTGAACCAAACCCGAGACTTAGTGCTCTCATTGCAAAGGGAAATGTCACAGGGAGCGGAACTTCCCCAAAGTAACTGGCAGATAATAAGACTGGCAATGTCAATAAAGATATTTGATATACATGTTATTGATGTGTACCTTACTAGTACTCGTAGGAGCACCTGGGTATTTGATACTTGTTCAGTTGCTTGCAACTTGAAACATGGAGCTTCGGAATAAACGAGGGCTAGCTAAGAACGAGGTGACGATGTGCATTGGAAGTGTCTCCAAGGTTGATGTGATCGCCATCGCCACGCTCTCTCTACCTTCAGGATTAGTGATGAACCTAAATAATTGTTATTTGGTGCATGCGTTAAGCATGAACATTATATCTGATAGTGTTTATTGCAAGATGGTTGTTCAATTTCAGAGAATAATTGTTATTCTATTTATTTGAATAATATCATTGATGATCATGCACTTAAAATGAAAGGTTTATTGAATCTTGATCGTAGTAATACACATGTTCATAACACAAATGCCAAAAGATAATGATAGTATCACATATTTGTGGCACTGCCGCTTAGGTCATATCAGTGTTAAACACATGAAGAAACTCCATGCAGATGGGTTTTTGGAATCTTTTGATTATGAATCATTTGAGACATGTGAACCGTGCCTTATTGGCAAGATGACTAGAATTCCGTTCTCCGGAACAATGGAGCGAGCAACCAACTTATTGGAAATAATACATACCGATGTATGCGATCCGATGAGTGTTGAGGCGCGTGGTGGATATCGTTATGTTCTCACGTTCACTGATGATTTGAGTAGATATGGTTATGTCTACTTAATGAAGCATAAGTCTGAAGCATTTGAAAAGGTTCAAAGAATTTCAGAGTGAAGTAGAGAATCAATGTAACAAGAAAATAAAGTTCTTACGATTTGATCGAAGAAGAGAATATTTGAGTTACAAGTTTGGCATATACTTAAGACAATGTGAAACTGTTTCACAGTTCACGCCACCTGGAACACCACAGCGTAATGGTGTGTCCGAACGTCGTAATCGTACTCTATTGGATATGGTGCGTTCTATGATGTCTCTTACCGATTTGCCACTATCGTTTTGGGGTTATGCATTAGAGATAGCTGCATTCACTTTAAATAGGGCACCGTCTAAATCCGTTGAGATGACACCGTATGAACTGTGGTTTGCAAGAAACCTAAGATGTCATTTCTGAAAGTTTGGGGATGCGATGCTTATGTCAAAAGGCTTCAGCCAGATAAGCTCGAACCCAAAGCGGATAAGTGCGTCTTCATAGGATACCCAAAAGGATACCGTTGGGTACACCTTCTACCAGAGATCCGAAGGCAATGTATTCGTTGCTAAGAATGGATCCTTTCTAGAGAAGGAGTTTCTCTCGAAAGAAGTGAGTGGGAGGAAAGTAGAACTTGATGAGGTAATTGTACCTCCTCTGGATAGTAGTACACCACAGAAAGAAATTTCTGTGACATCGACACAGACCAGAGAAGAAGTTAATGATGATGATCATGAAACTTCAGATCAAGTTGTTACTGAACTTCGAAGGTCAACCAGGACACGTTCCGCACCAGTGTGGTACGGAAATCCAGTCTTGGAGGTCATGTTGCTAGACAACGATGAACCTTCGAACTGTGAAGAAGCGATGGCAAGCCCGAATTCCGACAAATGGCTTGAGGCCATGAAATCCGAGATTGGATCCATGTATGAGAACAAAGTGTGGACTTTGGTAGACTTGCCCGATGAACGGCGAGCTTTTGAAAATAAATGTATCTTTAAGAAGAAGATGGACGCTGATGGTAATATCACCGTCTATAAAGCTCGACTTGTTGCTAAAGGTTATCGACAAGTTCAAGGAGTTGACTACGATGAGACTTTCTCACCCGTAGCGATGCTAAAGTCTGTCAGAATTATGTTAGCAATTGCCGTGTTTTATGATTATCTGGAAAATGGACGTCAAAACGGCATTCCCTAATGGATTCCTTAAGGAAGAATTGTATATGATACAGCCGGAAGGTTTTGTCGATCCTAAAGGTGCTAACAAAGTATGCAAGCTCCAGCGATCCATCTATGGACTGGTGCAAGCATCTCGGAGCTGGAATACTCGCTTTGATGAAGTGATCAAGGCGTTTGGGTTTATGCAAGTTTATGGAGAAACTTGTATTTACAAGAAAGTGAGTGGGAGCTCTATAGCATTTCTAATAGTATATGTGGATGACATATTGTTGATTGGAAATGATGTAGAATTTCTGGAAAGCATGAAGAATTAATTGAAAGGAGTTTTTCAATAAAAACTTGTTTTTGATTTATCCACGGATTGGGCATCGAGATCTATAGAGATAGATCAAGACACCTGATAAAAGTTCACACATCTTGATAAGATTTTGAAGAAGTTCAAAATGGATCAAGTCAAAAGAAATAAGTTCTTGGCTGGTGTGAAGTGGAGTAAGACTTGAAAATCTAGGTAAAGGTTGTTTTACATGTTAGGCATCAAAATCTATAGAGATAGATTGAGACGCCTCATAGGACTTTCACGAAGCACATACCTTGACAAGATTTTGAAGAAGTTCAAAATGGATCAGTCAAAAAAAGGGTTCTTGCCTGTATTGCAAGGTGTGAGATTGAGTAAGACTCAAAGCCCGACCACGGCAGAAGACAAAGAGAAGATGAGTGTCATCCCCTATGCCTCAGCCATAGGCTCTATTTTGTATGCCATGCTGTGTACTAGACCTGATGTATGCCTCGCTATTAGCTTGGTGGGAAGGTACCAAAGTGATCAAGGAGTAGATCACTGGACAGCGGTCAAGAATATCCTGAAGTACCTGAAAAGGACTAAGGAAGAATTTCTCGGGAATAGAGGTGATAAAGAGTTCGTCGTAAAGGGTTACGTCGATGCAAGCTTTAAACACCGATCCGGAAGACTATGAGTCTCAAACCGGATACGTAAAGTGAGACAGTCATTTTTGGAGTAGCTCCAAGCAGAGTGTGGTAGCAGCATCTACATATGACATAGAGATTTGCCAAGAACACACGGATCTGAATATTGCAGACCCGTTGACTAAAACCTCTCTCACAAGCAAAACATGATCAGCCCTAGAACTGATTGGATGTTAATTACATGGAGATGTAAACTAGATTATTGACTCTAGTGCAAGTGGGAGACTGTTGGAAATATGCCCTAGAGGCAATTAATAAAGTGTTTATTATTATCATATTTTCCCGTTCATGATAATGGTTTATTATTCATGCTAGAATTGTATTGACCGGAAACTAAATACATGTGTGGATAATAGACAAATACTATGTCCCTAGTATGCCTCTACTAGACTAGCTCGTTGATCAAAAGATGGTCAAGGTTTCCTGACCATGGACATGAGTTGTCATTTGATAACGGGGTCACATCATTAGGAGAATGATGTGATGGACTTGACCCAACCGTCAGCATACCATATGATCGTTCAGTTTAATGCTATTGCTTTCACTATGTCAAATACACGTTCCTCTGACCATGAGATCATGCAACTCCCGGATACCGTAGGAATACTTTGGGTGTATCAAACGTCACAACGTAACTGGGTGATTATAAAGGTGCACTACAGGTATCTCCGAAAGTGTTTGTTGAGTTGGCATGGATCAAGATTGGGATTTGTCACTCCGACTATCGGAGAGGTATCTCTGGGCCCTCTCGGTAATACAGCATCACAGAAGCCTTGCAAGCACCGTGACTAAAGAGTTAGTTGCAAGATGATGTATTACGGAACGAGTAAAGAGACTTGCCGGTAACGAGATTGAACTAGGTATTGGATACCGACGATCGAATCTCGGGCAAGTAACATACCGCCGGACAAAGGGAACAATGTATGTTGACATATGAGGTTCACCGATAAAGATCTTCGTGGAATATGTAGGAACCAATATGAGCATCCAGGTTCCGCTGTTGGTTATTGACCAGAGAGTCGTCTCGGTCATGTCTACATCATTCCCGAACCCGTAGGGTCCGCACACTTAAGGTTCGATGACGATATAGTATTATATGAGTTATGTGATTGGTGACCGAATGTTGTTCGGAGTCCCGGATGATATCATGGACATGACGAGGAGTCTCGGAATGTCCGAGAGGTAAAGATTCATATATTGGAAGGCTATATTCGGACGTCGGAAAGGTTCCGAGTGATTCGGGTATTTTTCGGAGTACCGGGGAGTTACGGGAATTCACCGGGAGAAGTAATGGGCCTTATTGGGCCATACGGGAAAAGGAGAGGCAGGCCACGTGAGGAGGCGCACGCCCCCCCTTGCCCTAACCGAATTGGACTAGGGGAGGGGGCGCAGCCCCCTCTTTCCTTTCCCTCTCCCTTCCCCCTTTCCTACTCCGTATGGGAGGTGGAATCCTATTAGGACTAAGGAGTCCTAGTAGGACTCCCCACTCTTGGCGCAGCCCCTAGGGCCAGCCTCCTCCCCTCTCCCTCCTTTATATACGGAGGAGGGGCACCCCTTGGAGACACACAATTGTCCCATAGCCGTGTGCGGTGCCCCGATCTCTGTTTTCCACCTCGGTCATATTTTCGCAGAGCTTTGGTAAAGCCCTGCCGGAATCACTTCACCGTCACCGTCGCCACGCCGTCGTGCTGACGGAACTCATCTACTACCTCGACGTCTTGCTGGATCAAGAAGGCGAGGAACGTCACCGAGCTGCACGTGTGTAGAACTCGGAGGTGCCGTACGTTCGGTACTCGATCGGTGGAGCTCGAAGGATTGTTCGACTACATCAACCGCGTTGTGAGACGCTTCCGCTAACGGTCTACGAGGGTACGTAGATACACTCTCCCCTCTCGTAGCGATGCATCTCCATGGATAGATCTTGCGTGAGCGTAGGAATTTTTTTGAAATTCATGCTCCGTTCCCCAACATATACTTCATTGTTGTGATGAATTGTTACTTGTTCATGAGAAGTTTTATGATAATGAATATTGCTGTTATAATAATGATCACGATGCTACTATGTCCGTATTTTGTTTTTATCGACACCTCTCTCTCTAAACATGTTGACATGATTATCGATATCGGCTTTCGCTTGAGGACAAGCGAGGTCTAAGCTTGGGGTAGTTGATACGTCCATTTTGCATCATGTTTTGCTACTGTTATTTATAGTGTTTTTAATCATTATAACACTTTTTGGAGCAATTCTAATGCCTTTTCTCTCTTAATATGCAAGATTCACACAAGAAGGGAGAATGCCGGTAGCTGGAATTCTGGACCTGAAAAAGCTATGTCAAGATACCTATTCTACACATCTCCAAATGAGCTGAAATTTCACGGAGAATTATTTTGGAATAAATAAAAAATACTGGAAGCAAAAAGTACCAGAGGGGGCCACCCAGTTGCCCACGAGGCACCAAGGCGCGCCACCCCCCCAGGCGCGCCCTGGTACCTCGTGGGGCCCCTGGCCCTCCTCTGGCCCCCATTTTCTGGTATATAAGCACATTTGCCCTAAAAAAATAGAAAGAAGACTTTTGGGACGGTGCACCACCGTCTCGAGGCGGAACTTGGGTAGGAGTACTTTTGCTCTCCGGCGGAGAGATTCTGCCGGGGATACTTCCCTCCGGGAGGGGGAAATCATCGTCATGGACATCACCAACAACCCTCTCATCGTGGGAGGGCTAATCTTCATCAACACCATCTCATCTCAAACCCTAGTTCATCTCTTGTATTCAATCTTTGTCTCAAAACCTCATATTGGTACCTGTGGGTTGCTAGTACTGTTGATTACATCTTGTAGTTGATGCTAGTTGGTTTATTTGGTGGAAGATTATATGTTCAGATCTATTATGCTATTCAATACCCTACTGATCATGGGCATGTTGATGATTTGTGAGTAGTTACTTTTGTTCTTGAGGACATGGGAGAAGTCTTGTCATAAGTAATCATGTGAATTTGGTATTCGTTCGATATTTTGATGATATGTATGTTGTTGATTCTCTTAGTGGTGTCATGTGAACGTCGACTACATGAGACTTCACCATCTTTGGGCCTAATGGAATGCATTGTGGAGTAGTAATTAGATGATGGGTTGCTAGAGTGACAAAAGCTTAAACCCTAGTTTATGCGCTGTTCCGTAAGGGGCTGATTTGGATCCATATGTTTAATGCTATGGTTAGAGTTATCTTAATTCTTCTTTCGTAGTTGCGGATGGTTGCGAGAGGGGGTAATCATAAGTGGGAGGCTTGTTCAAGTAAGAACAGCACCCAAGCACCGGTCCACCCACATATCAAATTATCAAAGTAGCGAACGCGAATCAAACCAACATGATGAGAGTGACTAGATGAAATTCCCATGTGTCCTCGAGAATGTGTTGCTTATTATAAGAGATCATTCCGGCTTGTCCGTTGCTACAAAAAGGATTGGGCCACCTTGCTGCACTCTTTTTTACTATTGCTATTTGTCACTTGTTACAAATTATCTTGCTATCAAACTACTCGTTACCGACAATTTCAGTGCTTGCAGAAAATACCTTGCTGAAAACCGCTTGTCGATTCCTTCTGCTCCTCGTTGGGTTCGACACTCGTACTTATCGAAAGGACGACGATTGAGCCCCTATACTTGTGGGTCATCAATGCCATGCTTAAATAGCTAGGAGTTGGTAATGATTGATCTTTAGTGTCAACATGCATTAAAATGGTTGTGATGTAGTATGTTAGCACGGTATCCTCCTCTGAGTAATTCGAGTGGCTTGACTTGGCACATGTTCATACATGTAGTTGAATCAAAACCAACGTAGCCTCCATGATATTTATGTTCAGGGTGTTGATATCCTACTCATGCTCGTGTTCAATGTTAATTATTCGCAATGCATGTCTATGACCGTTTTCGCTCTCTAGCTGGTCGCTTCTCAATCTATTTGCTAGCCTTCGCCTGTACTAAGCGGGAATACTGCTTGTGCATACAAACCCTTAAACCAAAGTTATTCCAGATGAGTCCACTATATCTACCTATATGCGGTACTACTCTGCCGTTCCAAGTAAATTTGCAAGTGCCACCTCTAAATATTCAAACGAACATCTGTTTTGTGTGCCCGTACCGCTCATGGAGCGACAGGGGGCGGTCAGTATCTTCCATGCTAAGCGGGTTACTCTTAGATGAGTGTTTATTCACTTGTCATTGCCCGAGAGAGGATGGTAATCGGGATGCCCAGTCCTATGCTCAAATCGAAATCATATAATGCAAACAAACTCCCCCGAAAAGTTGTTGGTATGGAGGGTGATACGTCCATTTTGCATCATGTTTTACTACTGTTATTTATAGTGTATTTAATTAATATAACACTTTGTAGAGCAATTCTAATGCCTTTTCTCTCTTAATATGCAAGATTTACATAAGGAGGGAGATTGCCGGCAGCTGGAATTCTGGACCTGAAAAAGCTATGTCAGAGATACCTATTCTGCACATCTCCAAATGAGCTGAAATTTCACGGAAATTTATTTTGGAATAAATAAAAAATACTGGAAGAAAGAAGTACCAGAGGGGGCCACCCAGGTGCCCACGAGGCACCAGGGCGCGCCACCCCCCCAGGCGCGCCCTGGTGGCTCGTGGGGCCCCTGGCCAGCCTCCGGTGCCCATTTTCTGGTATATAAGCCCATTTGCCCTAGAAAAAAATAAGGAGAAGACTTTTGGAACGGTGCGCCGCCGCCTCAAGGCGGAACTTGGGCAAGAGCACTTTTGCTCTCCGGCGGAGCGATTCCGCCGGGGATACTTCGCTCCGAGAGGGGGAAATCGGAGCCATCGACATCACCAACGATCCTCTCATCGTGGGAGGACCAATCTTCATCCACATCTTAAATAGCACCATCTCATCTCAAACCCTAGTTCATCTCTTGTATTCAATCTTTGTCTCAAAACCTCATATTGGTACATGTGGGTTGCTAGTAGTGTTGATTACATCTTGTAGTTGATGCTAGTTGGTTTATTTGGTGGAAGATTATATGTTCAGATCCAATATGCTATTTAATACCCCTCTGATCTTGAACATGAATATGGTTTGTGAGTAGTTACTTTTGTTCTTGAGGACATGGGAGAAGTCTTGTCATAAGTAATCATGTGAATTTGGTATTCGTTCGATATTTTGATGATATGTATGTTGTTGATTGTCTTAGTGGTGTCATGTGAACGTCGACTACATGACACTTCACCATCTTTGGGCCTAAGGGAATGCATTGTGGAGTAGTAATTATATGATGGGTTGCTAGAGTGATAGAAGCTTAAACCCTAGTTTATGCGCTATTCCGTAAGGGGCTGATTTGGATCCATATGTTTAATGCTATGGTTAGATTTATCTTAATTCTTCTTTCGTAGTTGCGGATGCTTGCGATAGGGGGTAATCATAAGTGGGAGGCTTGTTCAAGTAAGAACAGCACCCAAGCACCGGTCCACCCACATATCAAATTATCAAAGTAGCGAACGCGAATCAAACAAACATGATGAAAGTGACTAGATGAAATTCCCATGTGTCCTCGAGAACGCTTTGCTTATTATAAGAGATTGTTCCGGCTTGTCCTTTGCTACAAAAAGGATTGGGCCACCTTGCTGCACTCTTTGTTACTATTGCTACTTGTCACTTGTTACAAATTATCTTGCTATCAAACTACTCATCACCGATAATTTCAGTGCTTGCAGAAAATACCTTGCTAAAAACCGCTTGTCATTTCCTTCTGCTCCTCGTTGGGTTCGACACTCTCACTTATCGAAAGGACAACGATTGATCCCCTATACTTTTGGGTCATCAAGACTCTTTTCTGGCGCCGTTGCCGGGGAGTGAAGCGCCTTTGGTGAGTGTAATTTGGTAAGGAAACATTTATATTACGTGCTGAAATTTATTGTCACTTGTTACTATGGAAAGTAATCCTTTGAGGGGTTTGTTCGGGGTATCTTCACCTCGACCGGAAGCACAAATAGTTGCTCCTCAACCTATAGCACCTACTGAAAATATTTATTATGAGATTCCTTTGGGTATGATAGAGAAACTGCTAGCTAATCTTTATGCAGGAGATGGAACGGTACATCCTGATATGCACTTGATCTATGTGGATGAAATTTGTGGATTGTTTAAGCTTGCAGGTTTATCCGGAGATGGAGTTAAGAATAAAGTATTCCCTTTATCTTTGGAGGGAAAGGCATTGACATGGTATAGGCTATGTGATGATACTGATACATGGGACTGGAACCGGTTGAAGCTGGAATTCCACCAGAGATTTTATCCAATGCATTTGGTTCATCGTGATAGGAATTATATATATAATGTATGGCCTCGTGAAGGAGAAAGTATCGCTCAAGCTTGGGGGAGGCTTAAGTACATGATGTACATATGCCCCAATCATGAGCTCTCAAGAGAAATTATCTTACATAATTTTTATGCTCGGCTTTCTCATGATGATCAAACCATGCTCGATTCTTCTTTGACTGGCTCCTTTATGAAGAAAACTATTGAATTCAGATGGGATCTTCTGGAAAGGATTAAACACAAATCTGAAGATTGGGAACTCGACAAAGGTAATGAGTCAGGTATAATAATTGAGTTCGATTGTGTTAAATCTTTTATGACCACCGATGCTTTTCATAAGTTTTGCACTAAATATGGACTTGACTCTGAGATAGTAGCTTCCTTTTGTGAATCATTTGCTACTCATGTTGATCTCCCAAAGGAGAAGTGGTTTAAATATCATCCCCCTATTAAAGAAAAGATTGAGGAACCCGTTAGGGTTAAAGAAGAAACAATTGTTTACCATGTTGATCCAGTTGTGCCTACTGCTTATATTGAGAAACCACCTTTTCCTGTTAGGATTAAAGAACATGCTAAAGTTTCAACTGTGGTTAACAAAATTAATATTCGAGCACCTAGACCCTCTGAACAAATTAAAGTTGAAACTAATGTTGCTATGGTTAAAGATCTCTTGGTCGATAATATATATGGGCATGTTATTTACTTCTGTGATGAAGCAGCTAGAATCGCTAAACCAGATGCCAAAGATAAAAACATACCCGTAGTAGTCATGCCTGTTGTCTCTGTTAAAATAGGAGATCATTGTTATCATGGCTTATGTGATTTGGGTGCTAGCATGAGTGCTATTCCTTTTACCTTATATCAAGAAATTATGAATGATACTGCACCTATTGAAATAGAGGACATTGATGTTACTATTAAGCTTGCAAACAGAGATACCATTACACCGCTTGGGATCGTTAGAGATGTTGAAGTCTTGTGTGGAAAAATAAAATACCCTACTAATTTTCTAGTCCTCGGTTCTCCACAAGATGATTTTTGTCCCATTATATTTGGTAGACCTTTCTTGAACACTGTTAATGCCAAGATTGATTGCGCTAAAGAAACTGTTAGTGTTAATTTTGGTGGTATGTCTCATGAGTTTAATTTCTCCAAGTTTAGTAGACAACCTCATGATAAAGAATTGCCTAGTAAAGATAAAATTATTGATCTTGCTTCTATTGCCGTACCTCCTACTGATCTGTTAGAACAATATTTACTAGACCATGAAAACGATATGCATATGAATGAAAGAAATGAAATAGATAAGATGTTCTTTGATCAACTGTAACACCCCTGTGTAATGAGCTAGAGTGATCCATAATGATTATGTTAAGTTACCTTGATTTACAATGCTTGATCATATAGGATTCATATCTCATTTCAAATTCCATCACTGAATTCAATTCAAATTATAAGTGAAATTTGAAGTTGCACAAAAGTTGCTGAAAAATAGTTCATGTTTTAGCAAATATTCCAAAACAAATATTTGTTCAAACTTTTTGCTAAAATGAGCTATAGCAATTAAAAAAGTGCAAAAAGAAGCATTTTAAATGCCTTTTCACTAGTGGAAAATTCAAATGGAATCTTTTGGGTCCCAAACTTTTTATGACACTGTCTAATATTGCAACATATTTAACTGGCCAGGATCCACATTTTTTGCAAAATGTTGTGGTGGCCTAAATAAATGCAAAGGCCCTTTGTATAAAGAAAACAGAAAAAGCAAAAGGCAGAAAAAGGAAAAGGGCCTGGGGGCACTGGACTTAAGTCCACAGTGCTGGCCCAGCCCAGCCAGCACCTCCTCCCACCTCCCGCTCCTCTCTCTCTCCTCACTGTCGCCCTCTGCAGCACGCGCGCGCGCGCCCGCAGCCTGCCCCCCCCTCTGCGGCTCGATAGCGCGGCCTGCCGTCGCCGTGGTGGATAAGGACTGCCCCGCGACCCCGGACGGCTCAGCCACTCATCCATTTCCTCCCCTCGCTCTCTCCCTCTCGTTCGGGAGCTCACCCGAGCGCTCCCACCGCCGTGCCATCACCGTTGCCATGGCCACTGCCCTCCTCGCGACGCCTCACCGTGTCCAACAGCTCCGCCTGGTCATCGCACGTCGTCTGCCTCCACTAGCGCAAGCCGGGGAGCACCACATCGCCGGCATCGACCCGTCATCAACCCTCAGCCAACGAGCTTGCCGCCCCTGCGCTCCTAAGCCTCCGACGAGCCCCCTTAAGCTCCCTCGGTGAGCGGCCGTCCTTCCCCCTCTCTTTTCTCTGTCGTTCGCGAGCTCTAGGACGAAGGACCGCAGTGGCCGAACCCGCCGCCGCCTGGACATGTCGCCGGCGTCATTTCAGTGACCAAATGGTCCCGCGTTGCTGCCCGTTAGCTTCGTCGCAAGCCACACACCACTGCCAGCCCATTTGTTTGCCCGCGCGAGCGCTGTTGCCACAGACCTATGCTCAGCCGAGCTCCGGTCGCCGCCCAGGCCACTGCCGTGCTCGACGCCGGCCACCACAGTGCCAACGGCCACCACCGCTGGATGCGCGAGATCGCCAGCAGCCTGTAGTGCCTCGCAGTACTTCAAACCGACGCCCGTAGCGTTTTTTCCGGCGAACTCCAGCGAGGAGCCGTCGTGAAACGGCTAGCCGGAGCAGCTCCGGCGCCGACTGCTGACCTGGCCGCCACGTGGCCCCCCCTCTGTCATTGGTAGCTGGGTCCCGCGGGCCCAGTTGACCCAGTTGACCAGGTCAACTGCGGACTAGGCTGGTCCCAGTCACTGACTAGTGGGGCCCAGTTGACCAGTCAACGGGTCAACCGCTGACCTGCTGACTCAGCTGGCCGGGCCCATTCTCAGCCCCTCAGTCCACTATTGGGTGCACTGCACCGGGTGCACCCAGCATTTTCTGTGCAATTTTTGGATTTAAAAATAATTCTAGGATTTTTCAGAAATGATTTAAAACTTCGGAAATTCGTAGAAAATAATCCATAGCTCGGATGAAAAAGTTTTCTACATGAAAGTTGATCAGAAAAACGAGACGAATCCGAATATGCCCTCCATGTAGCTGTTACATGCCTCTAACACTGCAAACATGGAACCTTCCCCTCCGGTTCATCTGTCTGACAGATGCCTAAAACCCGGAAAATATCCCCAGATATTTTCCCGCTCCGTCTGCAACGTGTAGTGCTGCATTAGGTCACCCCTAGCACAGCGTACTACCATGTCATGCTTTGTGTTGCATTTGTTTGCTCTGTATTTATTGTTTCTTCCCCCTCTTCTCTTCGGTAGACTCTGAGACTGACGCTGCTCCCGAGTACGACTACACCGTAGAGGACCAGTCCCTTTCAGCAGAGCTTCCAGGCAAGCAAAACCCCTTGATCATTCCTATATCGCCTATTCCTTCTCTTCCATGCTTGCATTAGAATTTGCTACTGTATTTGATTGCTCCTATTCTGATGCATAGCCTGTTTTTGTAACTGTTGTTGATACCATTCCTACTATCCTAAATGCTTAGTATAGGTTGGTTAGTGAAACATCTGTGGCCCCTCATCCTTGTCCCTGTTGCCCCGCTTTATTACCAGTGCCCCGATCAAGGTGATCGATGGGCTAAGACCAGCACTTCACCGCACACTCCCTTAGTTGTACGACTCTGCAGAGCTACTATCGAGTGCCGAGGGTGATACCTCCTACCTCACTCCTGATCATATCTCTATAGCGTAGCTAGTTGGTCGTGGGTTACCGAGGGTGATTCCTCTTTCACCACCTCCGAAGAAGCCTCTGTCGTGCAACCCCTCAAGTGTGAACCCATCGAGGGTGATTCCTCCGAGTTCACCTTAATGGATACATCGAGTGGGAATCCATCGAGGGTGATTCCTCTGATTCCCCTTGATGTTATGGACACACGGTTACCCTACTTTTACTTCATTCCCCTGTTGAAGTCGGGTCGACCCCGAGGGGTACCCACGAGAGATGTGAAGTCGGGTTGACCGTGAGGGTACCCGCGAGATAATTACGTGGCATGGCCGAGCAGGCAGACCGCCCCAGGAGAGGGTTGGGCCTGGCCCTTGCCGTAAGTCCATGAGACGGGGCGACGGGACCACATGATCGTGGATCACTGCTCATTTTCGCGAGCTCCCAATACACTATCGGTTTGGATATGTGATCTGAGTAGGCCTATGGCCTTTTCGCACTAATCACCACGCGGGTTAGCACTCGGCGTCGTACGTTTCTTCCGAAAGCTCTGTCAGACGTCCAGTTCAGCATTGTGGCCGGGTCGGATTGGCGCCATCCAGGACAGAGGTGGTGCCTGGATCCACCTTGCGCACAACGACCCGGAGTGCAAAGAGCGATGGGCCCAAGACCCCTGAGCGCTTAGGATGTAGACCGGCGGGGACCTCTCTGCTGAGCCTAGGTAGGACTACGTCGTGTCGATCAGCCGAGGCCGGGCATGACCGAGAAAAGTGTGTCCGGCCAGAGTTAATCAAGCGTGTTGGGTAAGTTGGTGCACCCCTATAGGGAAGTTATCTATTCGAATAGCCGTGTCCACGGTAACATGACGCTCAGTATAGTATCCCGATCTACTACAACTAGAACTGGATACTTGTGTTACTTAATAATATGTTAGCTCCGGGATCGCTTCCTCGCAGGGAGTCGAGGAAGGATCTCTGGGCATGGCTACTATTATACTTGTTGCTACTACTATATTTATGTACTAATCTACACTCTTCTAATGCTGCAAGATGATGCAAGATGCTAGTCTTAGATAGGCTAGGCTCTCTCTCTATTCTGGCACTTCTGCAGTCTAGTCCACAGATACAGCCCCTTCATTTGATACCGATTCATAGATAGAATAGTTCTGATGTAAGTCTTGCGAGTACTTTGGATGAGTACTCACGGTTGCTTTGCTACCTCTTTTCCCCATACCCGATTGCTGCGATCAGGTGACGGAGCCCCGGAGCCAGCTGATCCTGCCGACGACTACTACTACCACGGTGGAGCCTACTACTACGTGGAGACCGATGACCAGGAGTAGTTTAGGAGGCTCCCAGGCAGGAGGCCTGCGCCTTTTCGATCTAGATGACGTTGTTTTGCTCAGCCTTCTTAAGGCACACTTGTTTAATTATGTCTATACTCAGATATTGTTGTTGCTTCCGCTGACTCTGGTGTAACTCGAGCTTGTGTATTCAAGCCCTCGAGGCCCCTGACTGGTAATATAAAGCTTGTATTATTTTATTTTGTGTTTAGAGTTGTGTTGTGATATCTTCCCATGAGTCCCTGGGTTTGATCGTGCGCATTTGCGTGTATGATTAGTGCACAGTCGAGTCAGGGGCATCACATCAACCACCTATCCTTAAACACAATTTGCCTGTTGAAACTCTTGGAGGCCCTCCTCCACCTAAGGGTGACCCTGTATTTGAATTGAAACAATTGCCTAATACATTGAAATATGCTTATCTAGATGAAAAGAAGATATATCCTGTTATTATTAGTGCTAACCTTTCAGAGCATGAAGAAAAAAGATTACTAAAAACTCCGAGGAAGCACCGAGCTGCTATTGGATATACTCTTGATGATCTTAAGGGCATTAGCCCTACTCTATGTCAGCACAAAATTAATATGGAGCCTGATGCTAAACCAGTTGTCGACCACCAAAGATGATTAAATCCTAAGATGAAAGAGGTGGTAAGAACCGAAATATTAAAGCTTCTGGAAGCAGGTATAATCTATCCCATAGCTGATAGTAGATGGGTAAGTCCCGTTCATTGTGTCCCTAAGAAAGGAGGTATTACCGTTTTTCCCAATGATAAAAATGAACTCATTCCACAAAGAATTGTAACTGGTTATAGGATGGTAATTGATTTTAGAAAATTAAACAAAGCCACTAGAGAAGATCATTACCCCTTACCTTTTTATTGATCAAATGTTAGAAAGATTGTCTAAGCATACACACTTTTGTTCCTAGATGGCTATTCTGGTTTCTCTCAAATACCTGTATCACAAGCCCACCAAGAGAAAACCACCTTTACTTGTCCTTTTGGAACTTATGCTTATAGACATATGCCTTTTGGTTTATGCAATGCACCTGCTACCTTTCAAAGATGTATGACTGCTATATTATCTGACTTTTGTGAAAAGATTGTTGAGGTTTTCATGGATGATTTTTCCGTTTACGGAACTTCTTTTGATGATTGCTTAAGCAACCTTGATCGAGTTTTGCAGAGATGTGAAGAAACTAATCTTGTCTTGAATTGGGAGAAGTGCCACTTTATGGTGAATGAAGGTATTGTCTTGGGGCATAAAATTTCTAAAAGAGGTATTGAAGTTGATAAAGCTAAGGTTGATGCTATTGAGAAAATGCCATGTCCTAAAGATATTAAAGGTAT
Source organism: Elymus sibiricus (assembly GCA_039707655.1). Classification (NCBI taxonomy): domain Eukaryota; kingdom Viridiplantae; phylum Streptophyta; class Magnoliopsida; order Poales; family Poaceae; genus Elymus; species Elymus sibiricus. The sequence goes on from CM077666.1 coordinate 473,426,859, forward strand.
AAGAAGTTCACTAGGTCATGCTGGTTTCTATAGAAGGTTTATTAAAGACTTCTCTAAAATTTCTAGACCTCTTACCAATCTCTTGCAAAAAGATGTTCCATTTGTTTTTGATGATGATTGTGTAGAAGCCTTTGAAACACTTAAGAAAGCCTTAACCACTGCACCTATTGTTCAACCACCTGCTTGGAACTTGCCTTTTGAAATTATGTGTGATGCTAGTGGTTATGCCATTGGTGCTGTTCTAGGATAGAGAGTTGATAAGAAATTAAATTTTATCCATTATGCTAGCAAAACTCTAGACAATTCCCAAAGAAATTATGCTACTACTAAGAAAGAATTTCTAGCAGTTGTGTTTGCTTGTGATAAATTCAGATCTTACATAATTGATTCTAGTTCACACCGACCATGCTGCTATTAAATATCTTATGGAAAAGAAACACGCTAAGCCTAGACTCATTAGGTGGGTTCTATTGCTACAAGAATTTGACTTGCATATTATTGATAGAAAGGGAGCTAAGAATCCCGTAGCAGATAATTTGTCTAGAATGGAAAATGTTCTTGATGACCCACTTCCTATTAATGATGATTTTCCTGATGAACAATTAGCTATCATAAATGCTTCTCGTAATACTCTGTGGTATGCAGACTATGCTAATTATATTGTTGCCAAATATATACCACCTACTTTCACATACCAACAAAAGAAAAAGTTCTTCTTTGATTTAAGACATTACTTTTGGGATGACCCACATCTTTATAAAGAAGGAGTAGATGGTATTATTAGACGTTGAATATCTGAGCATGAACAGGAACGAATCCTACGGAAGTGTCACTCCGAGGCTTACGGAGGACACCATGTAGGAGATAGGACTGCACACAAGGTATTACAATCTGATCGTAAGAAATTCTTTTCATACCCACCCGGAGCATTTCTTGAGTTCTTTCCATTTTGATTCTCCGAAGGAAGTTATTTCAGAAGAATTCTCCATTCTCAACGTTCATCTCTCGTTCTCAAATTCTTCCGGAGCTTCATTCAAGCATTCGCTAGTCAGCTCGTGATCTCTTCGTTCTCTTGTATCTAAATTCCCTCAAGTATCTTAATTCGTTTTCTAATTCTTCCCGGTGATTCCTTCTCTTTTCTTCGTTCATTGTCATTTCTTACGGTGGTTCGTTCAAGGTTCCTTTTCCGTTGTTATCGTATCAATTCATTCATTCGTTCTTTTCAAAAATCCTACCGATGTCTCGTCGAAGACTTGCTCAAGTTGGCGCTATATCTCTCTTTAATCTTTTAAAGAAGAATAAGTACTATGCAAATCCATTGCTGTTCATCAATTTATTTTGATGAAGGATAGCCGTATCATAATTCTTATTCTTGTTCATGGAGGTGATTTAATTCCTTCTTCCGGAGTTTGTTCGTAATCAATAAAGTCTCGGTTCTAGTTGTTCATCTTTCTTTTCCGGAGTTCCAAGTTTTCTCGGTTATCTCATCGCGAAGTTCCATCTAAATCATTGCAAGGCTTCATCTTGTTCTTTTCAACCTTCGTTTCTATCATCCCTTCGTTTACCGGAGTTCTTCATGGTGGTTCATCAAGGATTTAATTCATTCTCGAAGTGTTCTTCGAGGAGCTCAAGCATTCTTCATATTGCATTCCAAAGTGCAAATCCTTTCTACCTTGTCTTTTGAGGTGGTATTATGTCCTTCTTGACAATTCGTCTTCGAGTTTCATGATTCACAGTTGTCAAGAATGAGATATTTTAAACCCATCAATCTCCTCGTTGGAGTTATCTTGGTTTATTTTTCACCTAAAGCCTTCCCTAAGGAATGTTGCTATTATGGTGCTTATCAATGATCCAAGTTTCTCCTTCTCTTCTCGGTGAAAGAGGTTTTCACCTCTTCGAGATTTCAAGTATTCAATTGTTTCCGTTAGTGGCAGGTTGAACCTCAAATTTTTGATGTTTTCCATAAGGCCATTGGAAGCATATCTTTTGGTTATTGATTCTTTCAACAACATCGTTCAACCCTTCTTCGTAAGGATGCTCTTTCAAGCTCTTTTGTGGTAGAAGATGTGGGTTTCTTCTCTGTTCTTTTCGTTTCAAGTATCTAGTTTTCCATTCGTTTGTTCCAGAGGCGATGTGTTGTTGCTCTCTTCGAAGTGTCATCTCATTTTGACTAATTCATGCTCTATTCCTTCTCTTTTCAGCCGGAGTGCTGTTCAAAATTCGTTCTTCCTCATTCTTTGTCCATCTCATTTCTTCCGGAGTGGTTTCAATTCATTCATCTTCTTTGTCAACTCTTTATGTCTTTGAAACCTTTTCTCATGTCTTTTTAACCTCTCAAGGTTCATTGGTTTCATTCTTTTGTCAAGAAGCAACTTAGTTTTACCTCTTCTTCTTCCCCGTCTCATTCTAGATCTCGGGGCGAGATCTCTTGTAAGTGGGGGAGAGTTGTAACAGCCCGAGACCGATTCCTTCCGTAATTATTATCATTTTATTGTTTGAGCCATTTTATTTTATTTTATTTGCATCATGCATCATGATCATCATTCTTTGTTGTTTGCATACTTTATTTTCGTGTTGTGCTCTTGTCTGAACACCTTCTCCTCATCTTATTTTCCGTTGCATCTTGCTCATTTCCATTTATACCATCATCAAGTGCAAGACCCCCATCACTAGCTTCTCCCTTTCAATTTCTCCCATTTGTTGCAAGTGACATTTTTCTGTCCCGGATAAATGTTCACTATGTTCCTAAAACTCCTAAACCATGCCAAGATCCTCTCTTCCAAATTTCAGACCATTGGGAATTATTTTGGTCAGATTCAAAATTCATGCAAGTTTGACTTAAATTCAAACTTGTCTAAATTTTCTATCTTTAAAATTACCAAACCCAATTTTATTAAATTGGGCATAATTCCAGGTTTCCAGATATATTTTTGTCTCTCCCGAATTCCCCTGCTAACTCCCTGCTCATTTCTCGTTGTGGTTCTGTTTTATTTGAATGGAAAAGGAAATGCCAGGGGAGAGAGAGAGGAAGCCCAGCCGTAGCCTCCAGCCGGCCCAACCTCCCTTAAGCCCAGCCGGCGCCCTATAACCCTAGCGATCGATCCTCCTCTCCCTCTTGATCCCCTTCCTCTCGTTCCCCCTCGCGCCGTCACAGGGAGGAGCACCACCCCGCGCCCGATCCCGCTCGTCCCTGCGCTCTCCTCCGCCCCCTCCTTCATCTACTCCTCGCCCACAGCCTCGCCTTGCTGCTCGAGCGCAGCAACGCAGCCCTGCATGCCTGAGCCTCCCTGCCTCTGCTCCGACCGCGCCACCCCAACGCCGGCGATCGCCATAGTCGTCGCCCCCTGAGCTTTTGCCTCGCGAGAGCTGCGCGTTGCCGTCGCGACGCCTGAGCATCCGCTCTGCCGCTGCTAGCTTGCCGTCACCCCTTGCCTCTCCGTGGGCTCCCTTCCCGAGCCGTTCGCGCTGCCCCAGCCGTTCCTCAGCTCAGCCTCGCCTCTGCGCCACCCCGTCGCTGCCATCCCTCTCCTCCTCTTCGACTTCCCGCACCGCGCCTTGCCGCTGCTGCTGTACATGAGCTCGCTGGCTACACAGGTCTTCCTCCGGTAGTCCACAGCTCCCCCCGTTCCTTCTCCTTCATTGTTTTTCCCTAACCCTGAGTCGCCGTCGCTCCTGCTGCAGAGACACCATGGCCGAGACCACCTCCAGCAGCTCCTCCTCTGCGCCTCCTTCCCCTTCCCTCGCTGCACAACCTCGCCCTTGCCCGCTTATGTCTCTGGTCGACTGTGGAGCTCCATGTAGCAGCCTCAAACAACCCCGCCTTGGCCTCCTGTGCATGAGACCCACGCCTTCGTCTGCCACATGCATTTTGCAACCTTCTTGAATCAGGAGCAGGAGCACTGTGGAACGCCAAGACCGCATCCGTGGTTGTCGCAAGACCCGAAGACTACAAGTACACCTCGGATGGCCAAGTTCGACTACCATCGCTGTGAACCGCTTCCGGAACATGAACTACTACTTCCACGACGATACGAGTACCACTACCGCCGGTGTGCATTTCGCCAAGTCCGACTACACAATTACCCCGAAGACCTCAGATTCGTCAAGTTCCCCTCCGTCCCCATGTACCACTACTTCCGTCTACGCCGCTTCGAACTCGAACCGCCCTGAACGCTTGCTTTGAAGGTACAACCGCCGAGATGACGCCCGAGAACGATGGATGTTTTGTATGAGATGCTCGCGTCGCACCGTGTCCGAATTGTTTCTTGCACGTTCCCCATTTCCATGCCATCGACACGTGGGAACCCGGTATCCGGGATCACCCCACCATCTCTTGCGTGATCCGCACACTTGTTCTTTGCACCGGTATCTCGACGAGTTACCGGAACCGGAATGTTGCCGTCGCATCATTTCCGTTATCGCCGCCGTGGCACCCATTTCTTTCCGTCATGGCGACAAATGCTCCATGTCCTTTTATGCCATCATTTTCATCAAAATTGCATATAACTTGAATATGTCATCCTCATGCATGTTAACAACATTTAATATTGTTGCTTGAATTAAAATTGCCTAATGACTTGCTAAAATGGTTTATTTCATAACTAAATAACCGTAGCTCCGAATTAAATAAACTTTATATGTAAATGGTCTAGAAAAATGCGTAGATTAACATGGTGCACTTATCTTTCCTGTTTAACAACAATAAAATATGATTTAGGGCAGAACAGTACCAAATTCGAAATTTGCATATGGGGATTTTCCGGAATTGTTGTTTGCTGTTTCCGGCCTCATTTAAATTGCCTAGATAGGTAGATTAATTATGCTTCACCTCTTCGCATGTTAACCAACATTTAATGTTGATGAGTAGCATAAACGAGAGTGAACTAAATAATTGTTGTGGAGTTTCGTCTTGACCTTCACTTAATATGTAGTTTTGTTTGTTGCACTCTTGCCATGCCATGCCTATTTAAACCGGACATGCATCATACTTGGTTGTGCATTATGCCATGATTATGTTTGTGTGTTTACCATGTTGTTTGTTTGTTCGTTTCCGGTTGTGCTTCTTCTCGATAGTTCCGGTTTCGTTGCGATTGTGAGGATTCGTTCGACTACGTTGCTTCGTCATCTTCATGGGCTCGATCTTCTTCTGAGCGGGATTTCAGGCAAGATGATCATGACCTTGGATATCTTTACTATCTTTGCTTGCTAGTTGTCTTGTTGCTATCGTTATGTCGCGCTTCCTACCACATATATGTCAGCCTCCCATATGCCATGATACAGCCTCTAACCACCCTTACCCAGCAAACCGTTGTTTGGCTATGTTACTGCTTTGCTCAGCCCCTTTCTTATAGCGTTGCTAGTTGCAGGTGCTCTTGTAGGTTGTTCCATGTTGGGACATGGATATGTTGGGATATCACAATATCTCTTATTTAATTAATGCATCTATATACTTGGTATTGGGTGGAAGGCTCGGCCTTTTGCCTAGTGTTTTGTTCCACTCAAGCCGCCCTAGTTTCCGTAATGCTGGTGTTATGATCCATGTTTAGCGTTCCTAACATGCTCAGGGGAATGGGACCCTCTTGACAGTTCGCTTTGAATAACCGCTTCCAGCAAGGCCCAACATTGGTTTTAACATTTGCCAACATAATCATACTGAACTAAATAATTAATTGACATAGGGCGTCATGAACCCGAGGATTCTTTTAATTCAACATAATACAGGTGGGCCAGTGCTGATGGTGCTGGTCCGAATTTGTCAACCGCCGGTGGCCGCCAGGGGCAACTCTGGAATTGGCCTACCGGAAGTTTGGACGATCCGGTCATGGCCTGAGACGAGATACGCGCGGCTACTATCAGGGTGTCGGTACACCAGGAGGTCTTGCTGGAATTGTGTTACCATTGACGAAATGTCTTGTGCACCGGGATTCCGAGGATACTTTGGGCTATCACGAGGTTGAGGTATTTCCACCGCAGCTTGTGTAGGCTTATGATGGGCCAGGTTGGGACACCCCTGCAGGGTTAAATCTTACGCGAAGCCGTGCCCGCAGTTATGTGGCGCTTGGATATTTATAACCTCCGGTTGTAGAAAACTCGACACTAAATCCTAATTAAAATACACGAACGGTGTGCATAACCGTGACCGTCTCTTTTCAAGGAAGTTGAAGAAGAGAACACGGTGGGGTTATGTTTGACTCGTAAGTAGGTGTTCAGGATCACTTAGTGATCATTTGTAGTTTGCGACCGTTTTGCGTAGATGCTCTTCTTATTCTTGTACTCGTAAGTTAGCCACCACATAATTCTTAGTGCTTGCTGCAACCTCACCACCTTACCCTTCCATACCCATTTAAGCTTTGATAGTCTTGCTACCCATGGTAATGGGATTGCTGAGTCCTCGTGGCTCACAGTTTACTACAACAACAGTTGCAGGTACAAGTAATGCGATGATCTGACGTGAGAGCGATGCTTGTTTGCTTTGGAGTTCTTCTTCTGCTTCTTCTTCTTCGTCGATCTGGGGATAGGTTCCTGGTCGGCAGCCTGGGCTAGCAGGGTGGATGTCGTTCTTCTTTTCGTTTGATTTCATCCGTAGTCGGATGCTGCCCTTTTGTATGATGTTTGTTATGTATTGATGTATTCATGTGATGATTGTATGTATTTGTCTGTATCCCCATCTATTATGTATGTGGTACGATGTAATGATATCCACCTTGCAAGCGCCTCCAATATGCGTTTCTACTCTTGGTGGGGCCTCCAAGTTCCTCGAGAATAGGATCGCATATTGGGCGTGACAAGTTGGTATCAGAGCCTCGACTGACCATAGGAGCCCCCTTGATTGATCGAACCGCTGACGAGTGTAGAAGGAAAACTATTTTGAGTCCTAGTTATATATAGGAGAGTAGGAATTCTTTTTACTCCTTATCCCCTTCGTCGCTCTGGTGAGGAATTGTGACGTATGTGTTTTGATTCTACTATCTCTTCTCACTCAATTTTTTTTAGGATCACGCGGGTATTGTTGGAATGGTTGCGATATCGGTGTGATGTGACTCTGTTCTTGGTTCCTCCTGACCATATGGATTGGACCCGGGGAGTTGAGCTCCAAGGGGTTTTCTCACACTCGCTATCGTTTCGGTTCCGAGAATACCAGAGGACGCCGACATCGAAACGCTTCTATACTTTTTGTGGTGGCAAATAGTGACGTGACTTTTCCCCAGTACTGGTGGAGATAGCGCGGATGATCCACTATGACTAGTATCGCCGTGCTTTTGAAGGTCTGAGGTAGACGGATTTGCGAAGTTTCTTGGTCGTGTGTGAAGGTTGCGGATTGGTTGCAGCTGATTAGGATATTATTGTTGTTGTGTGCTGAGTAGGTTCCCATATCCGCAACCTGATCTTATAACCAAGAAGTTTCGGGACTTCTTAGGTGGAAATTCAAGTATTACCTAGAATATCTTTTCCAACAGACACATGATACGATATGGGGTCTATCATATGTTTGTTCCGGCTTATTCTGCAAGCCAAATCCTTGTGTTGTTTTTGTTGTGGTATTCGAGTTGCTTCGAAGTCAAGTGTTGATTCCATACCTTTCCTAAGCGGTGTTCCCATATTTTGATGTGAAGGCCAATCCTTTTGATCATTAAGTTTGTCATGACAATTCTTTTCACCTGATGTGCTTCTCTTCAAGTTAATTCAACCATTTCAACATTTGCAAGATCAATTCTCAGCTTCTCAACATTGTTCGCTTCACCCGTCCCAAGTTGTCTTTTATTTTTCCCACCCTCCCACCCTTTTTCTTCGCGGAGTAAAAAATTCTCAAATCAAGTATCCAATTTATTCATGTGAAGTCTCTTCATTCTTTTCCTTCATGTTCTTAACCGGTGATTCTGATGAAGATGCTCAGGAGCTACAAGCCATCATTCTTTCTTCTCGTTTTCTTCTCCGGTGGTCTAAATTCAAGCTTTTAGTGTTGATCTTTTCCCTTTCATTGATTCAAATATTTTCCCATGTTGGAAATTCTTAACCAAGCCTCTCTTGTTTATTCACCTCTCTCTATTCATATCCAGAGTGCAGAAGTTATCTCAGAAGATTCATCTTTCCATTCAAGATCCGTTCGACATATTTCGAGGTTGTTATTTCTCTCAAGTCATTTAATCCAACCGGTGCATTTTCTCTCTTTCAAGCAATTGTTCCAACGGTGTTTCTTTTGAGTGGGCTTTAACCCACAGGTCTTTTCCCAGGATCTTACCACACTCTTCTAATTTTTCCCGGAGTCATTATCAAATTCTTTCAAAGTGTGACGTAAGAATAGATTCCATCAGTCATATCCCTCTCCAAGATCACTTTCTAATTCTTTTCATCTTTGGATCAACCTTTCATTTCTTCATTATTCCGGAGTATCTCATAAATTCTTCATGGTGGTTCTCGTAATCCTTCTCTGCTTGGAAGACCGAAGAAGAGTTTTTCTAAATCTTATCCGTTCTCTTGAAGATCCGTGGTTCAAGCTTGATGTTATCTTGTTAAATCATTTCTGATCGTAAGAAATTCTTTTCATACCCACCCGGAGCATTTCTTGAGTTCTTTCCATTTTGATTCTCCGAAGGAAGTTATTTCAGAAGAATTCTCCATTCTCAACGTTCATCTCTCGTTCTCAAATTCTTCCGGAGCTTCATTCAAGCATTCTCTAGTCAGCTCGTGATCTCTTCGTTCTCTTGTATCTAAATTCCCTCAAGTATCTTCGTTCGTTTTCTAATTCTTCCCGGTGATTCCTTCTGTTTTCTTCGTTCATTGTCATTTCTTACGGTGGTTCGTTCAAGGTTCCTTTTCCGTTGTTATCGTATCAATTCATTCATTCGTTCTTTTCAAAAATCCTACCGATGTCTCGTCGAAGACTTGCTCAAGTTGGCGCTATATCTCTCTTTAATCTTTTCAAGAAGAATAAGTAGTATGCAAATCCATTGCTGTTCATCAATTTATTTTGATGAAGGATAGCCGTATCATAATTCTTATTCTTGTTCATGGAGGTGATTTAATTCCTTCTTCTGGAGTTTGTTCGTAATGAATAAAGTCTCGGTTCTAGTTGTTCATCTTTCTTTTCCGGAGTTCCAAGTTTTCTCGGTTATCTCATCGCGAAGCTCCATCTAAATCATTACAAGGCTTCATCTTGTTCTTTTCAACCTTCGTTTCTATCATCCCTTCGTTTACCGGAGTTCTTCATGGTGGTTCATCAAGGATTTAATTCATTCTCGAAGTGTTCTTCGAGGAGCTCAAGCATTCTTCAGATTGCATTCCGAAGTGCAAATCCTTTCTACCTTGTCTTTAGAGGTGGTATTATGTCCTTCTTGACAATTCGTCTTCGAGTTTCATGATTCACAGTTGTCAAGAATGAGATATTTTAAACCCATCAATCTCCTCGTTGGAGTTATCTTGGTTTATTTTTCACCTAAAGCCTTCCCTAAGGAATGCTGCTATTATGGTGCTTATCAATGATCCAAGTTTCTCCTTCTCTTCTTGGTGAAAGAGGTTTTCATCTATTCGAGATCTCAAGTATTCAATTGTTTCCGTTAGTGGCAGGTTGAACCTCAAATTTTTGATGTTTTCCATAAGGCCATTGGAAGCATATCTTTTAGTTATTGATTCTTTCAACAACATCGTTCAACCCTTCTTCGTAAGGATGATCTTTCAAGCTCTTTTGTGGTAGAAGATGTGGGTTTCTTCTCCATTCTTTTCGTTTGAAGTATCTAGTTTTCCATTCGTTTGTTCCAGAGGCGATGTGTTGTTGCTCTCTTCGAAGTGTCATCTCATTTTGACTAAGTCATGCTCTATTCCTTCTCTTTTCAGCCGGAGTGCTGTTCAAAATTCGTTCTTCCTCATTCTTTGTCCATCTCGTTTCTTCCGGAGTGGTTTCAATTCATTCATCTTCTTTGTCAACTCTTTATGTCTTTGAAACCTTTTCTCATGTCTTTTTAACCTCTCAAGGTTCATTGGTTTCATTCTTTTGTCAAGAAGCAACTTAGTTTTACCTCTTCTTCTTCCCCGTCTCATTCTAGATCTCGGGGCGAGATCTCTTGTAAGTGGGGGAGAGTTGTAACAGCCCGAGACCGATTCCTTCCGTAATTATTATCATTTTATTGTTTGAGCCATTTTATTTTATTTTATTTGCATCATGCATCATGATCATCATTCTTTGTTGTTTGCATACTTTATTTTCGTGTTGTGCTCTTGTGTGAACACCTTCTCCTCATCTTATTTTCCGTTGCATCTTGCTCATTTCCATTTATACCATCATCAAGTGCAAGACCCCCATCACTAGCTTCTCCCTTTCAATTTCTCCCATTTGTTGCAAGTGACATTTTTCTGTCCCGGATAAATGTTCACTATGTTCCTAAAACTCCAAAACCATGCCAAGATCCTCTCTTCCAAATTTCAGACCATTGGGAATTATTTTGGTCAGATTCAAAATTCATGCAAGTTTGAATTAAATTCAAACTTGTCTAAATTTTCTATCTTTGAAATTACCAAACCCAATTTTATTAAATTGGGCATAATTCCAGGTTTCCAGATATATTTTTGTCTCTCCCGAATTCCCCTCCTAACTCCCTATGCATTTCTCGTTGTGGTTCTGTTTTATTTGAATGGAAAAGGAAATGCTAGGGGAGAGAGAGAGGAAGCCCAGCTGTAGCCTCCAGCCGGCCCAACCTCCCTTAAGCCCAGCCGGCGCCCTATAACCCTAGCGATTGATCCTCCTCTCCCTCTCGATCCCCTTCCTCTCGTTCCCCCTCGCGTCGTCACAGGGAGGAGCACCACCCCGCGCCCGATCCCGCTCGTCCCTGCGCTCTCCTCCGCCCCCTCCTTCATCTACTCCTCGCCCACAGCCTCGCCTTGCTACTCGAGCGCGGCAGCGCCGCCCTGAACGCCTGAGCCTCCCTGCCTCTGCTCCGACCGCGCCACCCCAACGCCGGCGATCACCATAGTCGTCGCCCCCAGAGCTTCTGCCTCACGAGAGCTGCGCGTTGCCGTCGCGACGCCTGAGCATCCGCTCTGCTGCTGCTAGCTTGCCGTCACCCCTTGCCTCTCAGTGGGCTCCCTTCCCGGGCCGTTCGCGCCGCCCCAGCCGTTCCTCAGCTCAGCCTCGCCTCTGCGCCACCCCGTCGCTGCCATCCCTCTCCTCCTCTTCGACTTCCCACACCGCGCCTTGCCGCTGCTGCTGTACATGAGCTCGCTGGCTACGCAGGTCTTCCTCCGGTAGTCCACAGCTCCCCCCGTTCCTTCTCCTTCATTGTTTTTCCCTAACCCTGAGTCGCCGTCGCTCCTACTGCAGAGACACCATGGCCAAGACCACCTCCAGCAGCTCCTCCTCTGCGCCTCCTTCCCCTTCCCTCACTGCACAACCTCGCCCTTGCCCGCTTATGTCTCTGGTCGACTGTGGAGCTCCATGCAGCAGCCTCAAACAACCCCGCCTTGGCCTCCTGTGCACGAGACCCACGCCTTCGTCTGCCACATGCATGTTGCAACCTTACTGAATCAGGAGCATGAGCACTGTGGAACGCCAAGACCACATCCGTGGTTGTCGCAAGACCCGAAGACTACAAGTACACCTTGGATGGCCAAGTTCGACTACCATCGCTGTGAACCGCTTCCGGAACGTGAACTACTACTTCCACGACGATACGAGTACCACTACCGCCGGTGTGCTTTCGCCAAGTCCGACTACACAATTACCCCGAAGACCTCGGATTCGTCAAGTTCCCCTCCGTCCCCGTGTACCACTACTTCCGTCTACGCCGCTTCGAACTCGAACCGCCCCGAACGCTTGCTTCGAAGGTATAACCGCCGAGATGACGCCCGAGAACGATGCATGTTTTGTATGAGATGCTCGCGTCGCACCGTGTCCGAATTGTTTCTTGCACGTTCCCCATTTCCATGCCATCGACACGTGGGAACCCGGTATCCGGGATCACCCCACCATCTCTTGCGTGATCCGCACACTTGTTCTTTGCACCGGTATCTCGACGAGTTACTGGAACCGGAATGTTGCCGTAGCATCATTTCCGTTATCGCCGCCGTGGCACTAATTCCTTTCCGTCATGGCGACAAATGCTCCATGTCCTTTTATGCCATCATTTTCATCAAAATTGCATATAACATGAATATGTCATCCTCATGCATGTTAACAACATTTAATATTGTTGCTTGAATTAAAATTGCCTAATGGCTTGCTAAAATGGTTTATTTCATAACTAAATAACCGTAGCTCCGAATTAAATAAACTTTATATGTAAATGGTCTAGAAAAATGCGTAGATTAACATGGTGCACTTATCTTTCCTGTTTAACAACAACAAAATATTATTTAGGTCAGAACAGTACCAAATTCGAAATTTGCATATGGGGATTTTCCGGAATTGTTGTTTGCTGTTTCCGGCCTCATTTAAATTGCCTAGATAGGTAGATTAATTATGCTTCACCTCTTCGCATGTTAACCAACATTTAATGTTGATGAGTAGCATAAACGGGAGTGAACTAAATAATTGTTGTGGAGTTTCGTCTTGACCTTCACTTAATATGTAGTTTTGTTTGTTGCACTCTTGCCATGCCATGCCTATTTAAACCGGACATGCATCATACTTGGTTGTGTATTATGCCATGATTATGTTTGTGTGTTTACCATGTTGTTTGTTTGTTTCCGGTTGTGCTTCTTCTCGATAGTTCCGGTTTCGTTGCGATTGTGAGGATTCGTTCGACTACGTTGGTTCGTCTTCTTCATGGTCTCGATCTTCTTCTGAGCGGGATTTCAAGCAAGATGATCATGACCTTGGATATCTTTACTATCTTTGCTTGCTAGTTGTCTTGTTGCTATCGTTATGTCGCGCTTCCTACCACATATATGTCAGCCTCCCATATGCCATGATACAGCCTCTAACCACCCTTACCCAGCAAACCGTTGTTTGGCTATGTTACTGATTTGCTCAGCCCCTTTCTTATAGCGTTGCTAGTTGCAGGTGCTCTTGCAGGTTGTTCCATGTTGGGACATGGATATGTTGGGATATCACAATATCTCTTATTTAATTAATGCATCTATATACTTGGTATTGGGTGGAAGGCTCGGCCTTTTGCCTAGTGTTTTGTTCCACTCAAGCCGCCCTAGTTTCCGTAATGCTGGTGTTATGATCCATGTTTAGCGTTCCTAACATGCTCAGGGGAATGGGACCCTCTTGACAGTTCGCTTTGAATAACCGCTTCCAGCAAGGCCCAACATTGGTTTTAACATTTGCCAACATAATCATACTGAACTAAATAATTAATTGGCATAGGGCGTCATGAACCCGAGGATTCTTTTAATTCAACATAATACAGGTGGGCCAGTGCTGATGGTGCTAGTCCGAATTTGTCAACCGCCGGTGGCCGCCAGGGGCAACTCTGGAATTGGCCTACCGGAAGTTTGGACAATCCGGTCGTGGCCTGAGACGAGATACGCGCGGCTACTATCAGGGTGTCAGCACGCCAAGAGGTCTTGCTGCAATTGTGTTACCATTGACGAAATGTCTTGTGCACCGGGATTCCAAGGATACTTTGGGCTATCTCGAGTTTGAGGTTTTTCCACCGCAGCTTGTGTAGGCTTATGATGGGCCAGGTTGGGACACCCCTGCAGGGTTAAATCTTACGCGAAGCCGTGCCCGCGGTTATGTGGCGCTTGGATATTTATAACCTCCGGTTGTAGAAAACTCGACACTAAATCCTAATTAAAATACGCGAACCGTGTGCATAACCGTGACCGTCTCTTTTCAAGGAAGTTCGAGAAGAGAACACGGTGGGGTTATGTTTGACTCGTAAGTAGGTGTTCAGGATCACTTAGTGATCATTTGTAGTTTGCGACCGTTTTGCGTAGATGCTCTTCTTATTCTTGTACTCGTAAGTTAGCCACCACATAATGCTTAGTGCTTGCTGCAACCTCACCACCTTACCCTTCCATACCCATTTAAGCTTTGATAGTCTTGCTACCCATGGTAATGGGATTGCTGAGTCCTCGTGGCTCACAGTTTACTACAACAACAGTTGCAGGTACAGGTAATGCGATGATCTGACGTGAGAGCGATGCTTGTTTGTTTTGGAGTTCTTCTTCTGCTTCTTCTTCTTCGTCGATCTGGGGATAGGTTCCTGGTCGGCAGCCTGGGCTAGCAGGGTGGATGTCGTTCTTCTTTTCGTTTGATTTCATCCGTAGTCGGATGCTGCCCTTTTGTATGATGTTTGTTATGTATTGATGTATTCATGTGATGATTGTATGTATTTGTCTGTATCCCCATCTATTATGTATGTGGTACGATGTAATGATATCCACCTTGCAAGCGTCTCCAATATGCGTTTCTACTCTTGGTGGGGCCTCCAAGTTCCTCGAGAATAGGATCGCATATTGGGCGTGACAATATGCCCAAATGATCATGCTCCACCAATTTTTAGCTTAACCCAAGCAACCATGTGAGTGCTACTTCATGATCTTCTTTCTGGACCAGAATATGTGGTTGTGAAGCAACTATATTAAATACTGGTCCAAATCATTTCATTTTACGCAGGATCATAGTCCTTCCTACCCTAATTCCCTGAGACATCCTGGTTAGCTCTTATCTCCTCTAATTTGATCACAACATCATGCCTAAGTTTGCAACAGCAAACTTCAGTTGATCATTCCCATCATCTCACAGTGTCTTTAGCCGAACCATCGCATCAGTAGGACTGTAGGTTGGAGGGACAACACGGTAGACATCTTTTTGCAGGCCATCGTGCCCTCTCCTCGCCATGCCACGCGGTGACCATGCCGTTGGCATGCGTTTGGCGCGCTCTGCGCGTCGGCTAGCTCCAAGCACTGTCCTCCCGGCCGCTCTCGCTCATCTCACCATGTTTACCGTGTCGCCCACAGTCCCCCGCGTCCGCTCGTGCCCGGGCCCTCTCCTCCTTCGCCCTCCTCGCGCCACGGTGGCCGCGACCGCGTGACCACAGTGGCCGGTGGCCGACCGGACACCACACCGCCCGCGTCTGCCATCCCACTACACCTCTCCCGTCGCCGTCCGAGCCAGTCCGCATGCGAACGCATACGCGGCCACGTCAGTGCATCCTCCCGAGCGCCCGTGGCGGCATCCGGCGAGGGTATCGTTGCCACTGCTATATAAGCCCTCCCCGACGCTGCCTCTCCTCCTCAACCTCCTCCCCTCCACCCCAGCAGCCTCCCCAACCACTCGCCCGAGCTCGAGGAGTCCTCCTCGACCGCCATTGCAGCCATGGCTGCCTCTCTGCCCCTCTCAAATTGGCGCAATGCCACGCTCCTCTCTCCCTCCTCACCTCACCAGCGACCTTCCCTAGACCCGGCGAACCTCCCCACCTGCTCACTTCATCACTTGAATGCCCGTGGCCGCGTTTCCTAGGCCGGCCGACGGCCTCCCAGCCGCCGCACAAGTCGCCATTGCCTCGGCCCTCCTCGGCATCTGCGTCCAGCTGGGACCGAGGCGGCGTGCCCTCACGGGCTCGCCGGTGGGCGGAGCGTGGCCCGAGATCGCCCGAGCCGCCGGGGAGCACCGGCGCACGCTCGGTCGGGCCTCCTCTGTCGAGCCCCGTCGGTAGGAAGGAGAAAGGAGCCAGGAGGAGAGAGAGAGTTTGGTGGGACCCGCCTATCATCCAGTCAGACGGCCGGGCCCGCCACTTAAGTGGAGGCGCAGTTCGAAGAATGCGCTTTCCCATCGGGAAAGCGTACTCTTGCGCGCTTCGGGAGTAAATGCGCCTTCTCTGCTTCGAAAGCGTATTTCTCTGGAATGCGCTTTCTGTTTACCCCGCCGGCCAAAAGGTTTAAATAGCGGACGTTCGTCCGTTCAGGCCAGAAGTGGACAGTTTTTAATTCTTTTTATGCCTATCGAACGAACGGCCGTAACTCCGCAACGGTAACTCCGATTCAGGTGATTCCAAAGCCCACGATCTCAATTCGTCGAGCCCGTTCCGATGGTATCATTTTCATGAGGTTGTCACACTGTGAAAATGATTATTTTTCCCTTGCCCTTAAAACAGCTCCGCCGAGAGGGAATCTTTTCCGGCGATTCTTTCTGCGAGTTCATCGCACTTCTCCCCGATGGTTCCTCCATCCCCAGGCAAGCCACAACAGCCACTTGCATGATGGCATTGCAATAGCCATGGTTTTCCACTTGAATATTTAAATAATTTGCGTGTGCTACTATTTTGTGAATACTTATATGCTTGCAAATCCGTGCTCATGCTATGGTCATCTAGTTAGTTAAATGATTATTTTTGCTCATATTATTCTTATGATTTATTTTGGAAAGCATTTCATTTGCTAGTGGTAATGTTATGCTCACATGAATAGTTATCGTTTGTATGCTAACGCTTGTGATATTCATGATCATCGTTATGCCATGCTCTTTTGCACCTAGTAGAGGAAATGATTTATTGTTGATGTTATGTTGTTAAATTGTTATGTTGCCCAGCCATGTTTATGTTGATATCATGCTCATATGCATTGTGACTCAGCTCATCACCATTCAAGTGAACCTGACATTAATCGAACTTGAACAAATCTGTTGGCTGAGTCATGGTGCCACCGAATCGAGCTCACCAGTGCAACCACACTTGCCTGGATGGGGAGACCCTAATGCGGTCTATTATCATGCCTCTCGCCGGTGCCTCCTACGAGGGAAGGTTGTGCACTGGCGCTACCCTGGCCCGGTAGGCAGTCATAACCTTGAGGACCCGAGTTGTATGGATCCAAGGTCCCCGTTTGGGACGATGTTTCTGTTTGGCCACGACGGTGCCAGCTACAGAGGTGGCGGATGTCACATGTTGGCATCAGGGGTCACCCAGGACATAGCCCAAAGGTGAGTTTGTCGGAGTGGCCGGGAGAGTGTCATGCAATAGACTGGTTTTGTCGGAATGTCGTTGGTCCACCCGAATGGGAGCGCGAGGCCATGAGTTCCGTAGTGTGGGTACAGTGTACTAACCTCTGCAGACTGTATAATCTATCGATAGCCGTGTCCTCGGTCATGGACACAGTTCGTAGTAGGTCACACTATGGGTCAACAGAAATAATAACCTGAATAATAACAACCCCGGTTCGATGAGAAAGAAGTTGGTTGATCTTTATGTGGTCACGAGTTGATCACGATGGTATTCTTGATGATGAGGTGATCGTGTGATGATCACAACGGTAAGAAAGATTGATACCTAAGGTGGCTACGAGATAACCCCCGAACAAAGTAAGTTGGTCCATGAGACCTTAAACGTCGACCCCTTGCATGCTAGTGCTAGTATCATCCTGTTCATATCATGAATTATATGTACATGGCATGCTCATGTGGTTGCCATGCTCATGTTGTTCTAGTAGTATCGTGTTCATCTTTGATGATTAACCTGTAAATGCCATGCTATTGTATGTCTTGATTACTTTGGTTGCTGTGAGCTTGCGAGTACATTCAAAGTACCCACCTGGCGTGTCATGCCAGATTGCAGGTGATGCCATGATTGCTTGTTTGTCGAGGATCCCGAGGTTGCGCTCTAGGATACGTCCCAGCCAGAGTCCCTGCGGAGTGGAGTTCATCACCGTCGTCGTTGTTCCGCTGTTAGGATTTATTCCGCTTTAAGATGTCTCGCTGCTAGCATAGAGCTATCTGAGCAGGCGAAGTGTCACCGTGCCCCTGTAACCTTCGTGCCTTCAGAACCTTTGTACCCATGTTATTTGTAATAAAAAGCTGATTTGTTCTATGCCAAGCAGTGCCGTATTCCAGAAGACTTGATCTCTGGGATGGAATGCGGGGTGTTCCGGTCTCTCTGAGCCGGGGTGCCATAGCGATTGGTATCAGAGCAGGTCTGGCTGTAAGATGCCCTAGTCAGTGCGAGCGTTAGAAACCGGTAGTTCAGAGTCTAGCTTGCGTGTTGCATTTGGTTGATGCATTTGTTTGCTGCATAGCATGCATATAGACTCATTATATTGTCACTAACGGTTGATCTTGTGAGTGTAGGTGTCATCGGTTTCGATCCACTACCTGCACCCTCCAGCTTTGCATACGCGTTCTTTGGTGTTTAGTGTCATCTCTGTCCCAGCGGAGTGATGCCGAGGTACCTTGTGGTGTCGATCACTTGCAGGATTGATACACAGGTATCACACCAATATTTTCTCTTCAGCCCCACCTATCGTTTCGGTGGTAGACATGTTTCTACCCCGGATCTGGCCATCCAACCCGCCACTTTGGCAACCCTTACTGGTCTTTGTTACCAGAAAAGGGCAATGCCAGCAGGCCCTTCTTTCCACCGCTATCCTACCCTATCTGGACGAGTACGGCTCCCTTCCGTACGCTTGATGATGATGTGGTCGTGACATCCGTGTCTCGCTACATGATCACCAAGTCCGTCCTCATTCCTAAGCCCGTCTAGATGCAACCTGTGCTGAGCCAGCGCTTGGTGTAGCTCTGTTTACACCAATCCCTCCACACGTTGATTCATTTTCATGCACACCGCCACAGCATATTAGATCATAGTACCGGAGTTCCCTCGAGAATTGTGTGCTTAAGTAGGCATGCATAGTGAGGAGAATAGCTGTGGAATGTGATGTTGCTTGTATGTAATCTTAATGTTGTGTGTGCTTTTGTTTGAGTCATTTGTTTTGTTTCTTTCTTTGGGCCTTCGGTGTTACCTTATTTCCCCTTATGAAAGTTGCTCATCAACCGACACTGGACTTGAAGAATCAGTGAGGGATTCAAATATTTGGAAGCTCAGCTAAACAATATGGAGTTATTCGTGGACGGCATTATATGGGAAATATCTGGTTTGAATACAAATGATATTCTGGAACGACTATCAACATCAAGATTTACGTCAGTGTGCAACCATCACAATCGTAATGAACCAGCTAGAAGACAATTTGTGTGCAAGACAACGGTACATTTCCAGTCAAAGGAATATCAAGGGGATATTTACATATGGCATTCAGTCGGCATAGAGAAGCTTCTGGTATAAGCAACCCAGTTTTTCTTCCGCACGCTACCAGAGAAGCTTATGATGCAAGGCTCCTCAGTCGTCCTCAGTATGATATGTGGATAGCTTCCAGCATAAGGTACCCAGTCTTCCTCGGTAAGCCATTGCAGAAAACTTCTGACATAAGTCAGCGAATCTTCCTCAGCAAGCAACTAGGAGGAGAAGCTTCTGAAGCACGGTACCCAGTCTTATTCAGCAAGCTATCCCGGCACCAACTTCGAGCATAAGATATCCAGAGCCTTCCTCAGCACGATACTCTCAGATGGCTTCCAACACAAGCTATCCAATCTTCGTCAGTACGACACTACCAACAGTCATCGCCATGGGTACAGATATTTCACCGTGAGATGGTAGTATATGGCAGTGCATCTCAAGAATCAGATCCACGACAGTTTGGTCAGAAACCCGAGCTAGTCAGGACCCAAGTGTCTGCCTCAGGAATCAAATGCTCAGCTACACATGCTTCCATATTTATTGTGAGCAGGCAAAGTGTCGCCGTGCCCCTGTAACCTTCGTGCCTTCAGAACCATTGTACCCGTGTTATTTGTAATAAAGAGCCGATTTGTTCTATGCCAAGCAGTGCCGTATTCCAGAAGACTTGATCTCTGGGCTGGAATGCGGGGTGTTCCGGTCTCTCTCAGCCGGGATGCCACAAAGAATTGGTAATGTTGGTAGACGTCAGGAAATGCCTATGAATTATTCACTTGTTATTGAACCATTTGATGTTTGGGGATTTGATTATATGGGACCTTTTCCTAAATCCAATGGGTATACTCATATTTTAGTTGCTGTTGATTACGTTACTAAGTGGGTAGAAGCTATTCCAACTAGTAGGGCTGATCATAACACTTCTATTAAAATTCTTAAAGAAGTTATTTTCCCGAGCTTCGGAGTCCCTAGATACTTAATGACTGATGGTGGTTCACATTTTATTCATGGTGCATTCCGTAAACTGCTTGCTAAATATGATGTCAACCATATAATTGCATCTCCCTATCACCCTCAATCTAGCGGTCAAGTTGAATTGAGCAATAGAGAAATACAATTAATTTTGCAAAAAACCGTCAATAGATCTAGAAAGAATTGGTCTAAGAAACTTGATGATGCATTATGGGCTTATAGAACTGCTTATAAAAATCCTATGGGTATGTCTCCTTATAAAATGGTTTATGGAAAAGCATGTCATTTACCTCTTGAGTTAGTACATAAAGCATATTGGGCAATTAAAGAACTCAATTATGATTTTAAACTTGCCGGTGAAAAGAGGTTATTTGATATTAGCTCACTAGATGAATGGAGAACCCAAGCTTATGAAAATGCCAAATTGTTTAAAGAAAAAGTTAAAAGATGGCATGATAAAAGAATTCAAAAATGGGAATTCAAAGTGGGTGAGTATATTCTATTGTACAATTCTCGTTTGAGATTCTTTGCAGAAAAATTTCTCTCTAAATGGGAAGGACCGTATATCATCGAAGAAGTTTATCGCTCCGGAGCCATCAAAATAAACAACTCTGAAGGCACTAATCCGAGAGTGGTGAATGGGCAAAGAATTAAGCATTATATTTCAGGTACTCCCATTAATGTTGAAACTAATATTATTGAAACAATTACACCGGAGGAATACATAAGAGAGACCTTCCAGAACACTGAAAAGGAATAGGTACGTGATACGGTAAGTAAACCGACTCCAAAAATTCCATCAAAATACTTTCTGTCAGTTTTGGAATATTAGAAAAAATACAAAAATAAGAAACAGCTGAGGGGACCCATGAGGTGCACACGAGGCACCAGGGCGTGCCACCCCCCCAGGCGCGCCCTGGTGGCTCGTGGGCCCCTCGTGAGACTTCCCGACTCTGTTTTCTTCTGGAATACTTGTTTTGCAAGATAAAAATTCTTTATATATACTCCCGGACGTTTTGACCACTGTATCGCACAAATCTCCTCTGTTCTTTTTTCGTGCTATTTTTCTGACAGATCTAGATCGCTATGGCTCCACCAAGTTCTTCCAAGGACAAGTTCTATTAGAAGGTCATCAACCCCTACCTACCGGAGGTGATGAAACACCCTCAAGCCATCGAGATGCGAGAGGGGGTGCTTCACATCCGGGATGTTCAAGGGCCCAAGAAGACCGGGAGCGTGGAGGCTAGGCTCAAAGCGGTGGAGCAGGAGATCTTCAAGTGCCAAGGGATGGTAGAACGTGGACACAACGCCAACCACTCCATGATCACAGAATTCACCCGCGATCACAAGGTGGGTGGCCAATCGATGGGGGACATCATCTTCAAGCTCAATGAACGAATCAACTATCTCTAAGGCCAAATCTATGATCTTCAAAACCAAAATTATGAGTATGAAGCAAGATTCAAAGGTATGAGTTTAGCTGCAAGTTTCAGGACTCCGGAGACTCGTTCATATTTTTATGATGGGGAACCTATGCCATGGAAGCCAGAGGACAAGCCCACCACTTCATCACCACCACCATCACCAAAGAAGGAAACTTGAGTACATGGGTATGTGCACTCCCCTTGGCTTGTGCCAAGCTTGGGGGAGGTGCCCCGGTATCGTATCACCATCACCTTTATTATCTTTACCTATTTTTAGTTCGATCCTTAGTTTTTTCGTGATCTAGTTGAATAAAAGTTTAGTATGATCTATTTTCGAGTGCTAGTTTCGTGATCTATCTATCTATGTAATTGAGTTGAGAGTTATATAATAAAGAGTAGTTTGAGTTTTGCTTCTTTACTTTTATGTTTCAATCCTACCAATGAAAATAATGAAAAAGATCATATGCTAATCTTATGGGAAGTAATAACATTAGATAAAGAAAAGTATAAGTGGTAAAATTTATTGGAAGTTAACAAGCATAGCATTAGTCAATGATGCAATTCATGAAAAAATTAATAAGGGAAGAGAAGATTCATATGCAAATACACTATCTTGGACATCTTTTATGATTGTGAGCCCCCATTAAGTATTTTATGTCAAATTGTTGACGTTGGACAAGGAAGACAACGTAATGAATTTATGTTTGCTTATATTCACATATAAGCTATATTGTCATAGATCCTCCAACATGTGGTGCTTGCCCAATATCTTTGCTAGCCAAAAAATCCGCACCAAGTAGAGATACTACTTGTGCATCCAAAACCCTTGAACCCAGTTTCATGTCATGAGAGTCCACTATATCTACCTATGGATTGAATAAGATCCTTCAAGTAAGTTGTCATCGGTGCAAAAAGCAATAAAAATTGCCTCTAAATGTGTATGAACTTTTATTGTCAGGGAAAATAAGCTTTGTACGAACTTGTGATGGCAAAGAAATAAAAGCGACGGATTGCATAATAAAGGTTGCTATCACAAGGGGCAATATAAAGTGACGTTCCTTTGCATTAAGAGCTTGTGCATCCAACAACAAAAAGCGCATGACAACTTCTGCTTCCCTCTGCGAAGGGCCTATCTTTTACTTTTATGTATTTACTTTTTATGCAAGAGTCAATAGTGTTCTCCTCTATTCCTTTTTATTTTTCTCTTTTGCAAGCATATTTGGTGGGGAAAGATCTAGGCATATATATATCTAGTTGGATATGAGTGATCATGAGTTATTATTATTGACATCACCCTTGAGGTGAATAAGTTGGGAGGCGAAATTATAAGCCCCTATCTTTCTTTGTGTCTGGCTGAAACTTTTTGCTCCATATATATGTTGTGAGTGTTAGCAATCATAGAAGACTAAATGATGGTTGAGTATGTGGACTTGCTAAAAAGCTCCTACATGACACCCTTCCTAAAAATATGATGAATTGCAATTGCATTGTTGACTGAGAACATAGTTTGTTAGTTTTCAAGAAAGTTTATGCCTTATACTTCGTTGTTTTGATGAATTGTTACTTGTTCATGAGAAGTTTTATGATAATGAATATTGTTGTTATAATAATGATCATGATGCTACTATGTCCGTATTTTGTTTTTATCAACACCTCTCTCTCTAAACATGTGGACATGATTATCGATATTGGCTTTCGCTTGAGGACAAGCGAGGTCTAAGCTTGGGGGAGTTGATATGTCCATTTTGCTTCATGTTTTACTACTGTTATTTATAGTGTATTTAATCAATATAACACTTTGTGGAGCAATTCTAATGCCTTTTCTCTCTTAATATGCAAGATTTACATAAGGAGGGAGATTGCCGGCAGCTGGAATTCTGGACCTGAAAAAGCTATGTCAAAGATACCTATTCTGCAGATCTCCAAATGAGCTGAAATTTCATGGAGATTTATTTTGGAATAAATAAAAAATATTGGAAGAAAGAAGTACTAGAGGGGGCCACGTAGGTGCCCACGAGGCACCAGGGCGCGCCACCCCCCCCCCCCCCAGGCGCACCCTGGTGGCTCGTGGGGCCCCTGGCCAGCCTCTGGTGCCCATTTTCTGGTATATAAGTCCATTTTCCCTAGAAAAAAAATAAGGAGAAGACTTTTGGGACGGTGCGCCGCCGTCTCGAGGCGGAACTTGGGCAGGAGCACTTTTGCTCTCCGGCGGAGCGATTCCGCCGGGGATACTTCCCTCCGGGAGGGGGAAATCGGAGCCATCGACATCACCAACGATCCTCTCATCGTGGGAGGACCAATCTTCATCAACATCTTCAACAGCACCATCTCATCTCAAACCCGAGTTCATCTCTTGTATTCAATCTTTGTCTCCAAACCTCAGATTGGTACATGTGGGTTGCTAGGTGTGTTGATTACATCTTGTAGTTGATGCTAGTTGGTTTATTTGGTGGAAGATTATATGTTCAGATCCAATATGATATTTAATACCCCTCTGATCTTGAGCATGAATATGGTTTATGAGTAGTTACTTTTGTTCTTGAGGACATGGGAGAAGTCTTGTCATAAGTAATCATGTGAATTTGGTATTCGTTCGATATTTTGATGATATGTATGTTGTTGATTCTCTTAGTGATGTCATGTGAACGTCGACTACATGACACTTCACCATCTTTGGGCCTAAGGGAATGCATTGTGGAGTAGTAATTAGATAATGGGTTGCTAGAGTGACAGAAGCTTAAACCCTAGTTTATGCGCTATTCCGTAAGGGGCTGATTTGGATCCATATGTTTAATGCTATGGTTAGATTTATCTTAATTCTTCTTTCGTAGTTGCGGATTCTTGCGAGAGGGGGTAATCATAAGTGGGAGGCTTGTTCAAGTAAGAACAGCACCCAAGCACCGGTCCATCCACATATCAAATTATCAAAGTAGCGAACGCGAATCAAACAAACATGATGAAAGTGACTAGATGAAATTCCCATGTGTCCTCGAGAAAGCTTTGCTTATTATAAGAGATCGTTCCGGCTTGTCCTTTGCTACAAAAAGGATTGGGCCACCTTGCTGCACTCTTTGTTACTATTGCTACTTGTCACTTGTTACAAATTATCTTGCTATCAAACTACTCGTTACCGATAATTTCAGTGCTTGCAGAAAATACCTTGCTGAAAACCGCTTGTCATTTCCTTCTGTTCCTCGTTGGGTTCGACACTCTTACTTATCGAAAGGACTACGATTGATGCTCTATAATTGTGGGTCATCAGAGGGCACCCGTGAATTCGGCTAGCCATGGCTTGTGTTGGTACGGTGGAGAGGGAGTAAACTTTACCTTTCCGCTTGGGAACCACATATGATTTGTTTAGCATGGAAGGTATTGAAAACTCTCGGTCGTGACGTTGACAGGAAAAGCATACCTCGCAAAATTATTTTCATCTCTAATTTAAGCTTCGAGCTCTGGCACCGCTGCAAATCCATGCTTCCCTCTGCGAAGGGCCTATCCATTTAGTTTTATGTTATTTTATTTTTATTTTTGAGTCATCACCTTCTCATTTAAGCACCAGTTGGAGAGCACTATTGTCATTTTTATGCATTGAGTATAGTTAATGTTGGGTGTGACCATGACTGGATATCTTCTACCCTGAATTACAATGTTTAGTCGTTGCTTGAATCTCATAGGTGCTCTGCATTTATGTTTTGCGGTCTCAGAAAGGGCTAGCGAGATACCATGTTATCATATTATATCATGATTGTTTTGACAAAGTGTTGGCATCCAAGATATCTTATTATTGCTCGCTAGTTGGTTATGTTATTGGCATGAGTAAATGTGAGACCTAAGTGTTATCATCAATATGGTTAGTTCATAATCTTTGCTGAAAACTTGGATGCTAGTTAAGTATATATACAGACAACAAGAACAAAATAGTTTGTAAAAGTTCTTCTTTATCACTTTCAGTTTGTCAACTGAATTGCTTGAGGACAAGCAATGAGTTAAGCTTGGGGGAGTTGATACGTCCCAAACATATCTACTTTTCCAAACACTTTCGCTCTAGTTTGGACTCTAATTTGCATGATTTGAGTGGAACTAACCCGGACCAACGCTGTTTTCAGCAGAATTGCCATGGTGTTGTTTTTGTGCAGAAATAAAAGTTCTCGGATGGACCTGAAAATTTACGGAGAATTATTTCAGAATATATAAAAAATACTGGCGCAAAGATCTACCAGAGGGGGGGCCACCAGGCGCCACAAGCCTGGGGGCGCGCCCACCCCCCAGGGCGTGCCTAGCAGGCTTGTGGGCCCCTGGCAGCTTCGTTTGACCTAACTTCAACGCTACAAGTACCTATTCATGGAGAAAAAAATCAGAGAGAAAGAATCATCGCGTTTTACGAGACGGAGCCGCCGCCACCTCCTATTCTTCATCGGGAGGGCTGATCTGGAGTCCGTTCGGGGCTCCGGAGAGGGAGATTCGACGCCGTTGTCATCATCAACCATCCTCCATCACCAATTTCATGATGCCCACCACCGTGTGTGAGTAATTTCTTCATAGGCTTGCTGGACGGTGATAGGTTGGATGAGATTTACCATGTAATCGAGTCAATTTGGTAGGGCTTTGATCCCAAGTATCCACTATGTTCTGACATTGATGTTGCTATGACTTTGCTATGCTTAATGCTTGTCACTAGGGCCCGAGTGCCATGATTTCAGATCAGAACCCTCTATGTTTTCATGAATATATTTGAGTTCTTGATCCTATCTTGCAAGTTATATGCACCTGTTACTGGTCATGATCCGCATACCCCAAGGTGACAATAATTGAGATTCTTTCCGGTGATTGCCGTAGTTTGAGGAGTTAATGTATTCACTATGTGTTAATGCTTTGTTCCGGTTATTTATTAAAAGGAGGCCTTAATATCCCTTAGTTTCCTTAAGGACCCCGCTGCCACGGGAGGGTAGGACAAAAGATGTCACGCAAGTCCTTACTATAAGCACGTATGACTATATGCGGAATACATGCCTACATTACATTGATGAATTGGAGCTATTGTGTATCGCCCTAGGTTGTGACTGTTACATGATGAATGTCATGCAACATAATTATCCATCACTAATCCAATGCCTACGCTTTTCGCATATTGATCTTTGCTAAGTTACTTTTGTTGCTCCTGCTGTTGCAATTACTACAAAACTGTTTCTGTTACTATTACTACTGTTACTACTGCTCTTGAAACTATCATACTACTGTGCTACTAAACACTTTGCTGCAGATATTTAGTTCTTCAGGTGTGGTTGAATTGACAATCAACTGCTAATACTCGCAAATATTCTTTGGCTCCCCTTGTGTCGAATCAATAAATCTGTGAGAAATACTACCCGCGAAAACTATTGCGATCCCCTATACTTGTGGGTTATCACTGCACGATGGGTGTCTTCCTCCTATCTAAAGGTTTCTGTGAGAAGTATGAGAGGACAATTCGGGAGTTCTAGTGGGGAGACGAGGAAGGGCACAGGAAAGTGCATTGGAGTCGTGGGAAGGTATGATAAAATCGAAAACAGCAGGGGGGAATTGGTTTCAGGGATATGCACTTTTTCAACCTAGCCTTATTAGCGAGACAAGGGTGGAGACTTATCCAGAAACCAGACAGCCTATGTGTGAGAGTGTTGAAATCCATGTACTACCCAAACGGGAACCTACTGGATACTGAAAGAACATGTGCTGCCCCCATGTTTGGTTTTGGTAATTGATGACAATCTCTATGGACTAATGGTTGCCTTGAGTTATATTTGAAGGGTTTGTCCATAGGATTTGCTTGTAGACCATTTGTTGGTCTCAAGGTGATTTGAAGAAGAATATGTGTTGACCAAGGTGCTATTCAAGGATTTATCCAAAGATTGGTCATGTTGATCAAGACTAAATACGAAGAGTGATTCAAGTTGATCAACACACAAAGCGTAGAAGATGTACCAAGCGAGATCAAGTGATCTCATGGTATGGTAAGCATTGTCCATTACGCTTTGTGTACTAACCCGTGTTCTATGTGAGAGTTCTTTGTGGGGTTAGGTTTGTTTCCATGGGCGTGCATCAAAAGGAAGATATCACACAACCCATGGAGGATGACATCAAGTGGTGATCGTCATCAAGATTGCGGTGTGCAAGTTCAAGTGGAGCATCACGAAGAGATCACATGCTTGAAGCTTGCCGTCCATTGTGGTGACAATGGACTTGTGAAGATGTGCCGAAGAGTGGCTCACCCATAGTGGAGTATGGGGGAGCAATCAACTAGTCTTCATCGAGCCGGCGCAATCAAGAAAGGTGGTCCAACTTGAGGAGGTCAAGATCGTCATCATCTAGCTCAAGTGGACTATGCGCAAGGCAAAGGTTTGCCCTTGATAGGTTTTCTATTTTACCGGTCTCATGGTAGTAGTTGGGAGACCGGGTTATAGGATCGATAGCCGTACTATCAAGGGGGGCTCTCAAGTGAGTAGCTTTATCGTATCTTCGTAGAGAGCTCAAACCATTGCATCCTTGCATCATCTTTCTTGGTTCGTGTTTGGTGTTTCTCTTTGTGAGTCTTTGAGCTTTTGGTCATCTTCATGACAAGCTCGAGTTCATCGAAAACGGAGTTCATATATGCATCTTCTATGATGTTTTCGATGTTGGAGTTTATGCCGGTTCTTCATTCATAGAGGTTTCTCATCTCTATATGTTAGGCATATCTCCCCCGCCACTTCTTATTATAACCAGTCGCTGTTTGGATAGTACTCGTTGTCTTCTATCCAACAAGCTTGAGTTTGCTCAATTCGGAGCTCATTTGCAGAAGTTATGGCAGTTCTGGTTTTATTTGTATCCTCTGTTTTCTGTGGATTTTCAGTAGCTTGCAAGCGGTAGTACCGCTGGTGCCCACGGTAGTACCGCTTATGCGGTAGTACCGCTGGTACTTCCGTGGCACTACCGCTTGGGGTTTCCCCGAGCGTGCAACTCTCTGTTGCCAGTTTGCCATTCACGGTAGTAGAGCGGTAGTAGCACGGTAGTACCGCTCTGGCGGTACTACCGCCCTTACTACCGCCGCCACTACCGCTTGCGGGGTTTCCTTCTGTGCACGTCTCTGTTGCCGTTTTCTGTTAAACGGTAGTAGTGCGGCTGTAGTGCGGTAGTACCGCTCAGAGCGGTAGTACCGCTCTGCTGGGCGGTAGTACCGCTTGGTGCGGTACTTCCGCCCTCCACTACCGCTGCTACTACCGCTTGTTTTTCGCAGAGTGTGCAAGCTTCTGTTGCTCTTTTCGCTTTAGCGGTAGTACCGCTTGGTTGACACGGTAGTACCGCTAAGTGCGGCACTACCGCTCCAGTTCCGTGTTCTCGCCTGCTGTTTTTGAATTACTACCGCTTAAGCGGTAGTACCGCTCGCAAGAGCGGTAGTACCGCTTGTACGCATCCAGCACGGGTAACGGTTGGATTTGGGGTGGCCCTATAAAAGGGGTCTTCTTCCCCAACGGTTTTCTTATCCTTTGAGCTCATTTCTCCCCCCATTGTTGACCTTCTTGAGCTTGCCTATCTCTCAATCCCTCCAATGATTCTTGCTCCTTCTTGAGGGAAAAGAGAGAGATCTAGATCCACATTTCCACCAATCACTTTCTCCTCTAAGTGAGGGGAACCCCTTGGATCTAGATCTTGGAGTTCTTGGTGTTCTCCTTGTTCTTCCTCTCACTTTCCTCCATAGCTTTTGTTGCTTTGGTGGGATTTGAGAGAGAGGGACTTGAGCACTTCGTGTGTTCTTGCCATTGCATTAGTTGCATCGGTTTGAGTTCTCCACGGTGATACGTGGAAGTAAGTAGTTGAGAAGCTTATTACTCTTGGGTGTTTGGGCACCCTAGAGCTTGTTCCTCTTGGGTGCCTTGGCGCCCTAGACGGCTTGGTGGCTTGGTGGTGCCTCGGAGCTCAATCATTGTGGTGTAAAGCTCCGGGCAAGCGCCGGGGTCTCCAATTAGGTTGTGGAGATCGCCCCGAGCAATTTGACGGGTACCGGTGACCGCCCCCAAGGGTTGCCAAAGTGTACGGGTTCGGTGACCGCCCTCAAGGGTTGCCATTTGTACGGGTTCGGTGACCGCCCTCAAGGGTCCCTTAGTGGAATCACGGCACCTTGCATTGTGCGAGGGCGTGAGGAGAATACGGTGGCCCTAGTGGCATTGTTGGGGAGCATTGTGCCTCCACACCGCTCCAAACGGAGATTAGCATCCGCAAGGGTGTGAACTTCGGGATACATCGTCGTCTCCGCGTGCCTCGGTTATCTCTTACCCGAGCCCTTTACTTATGCACTTTACTTTGTGATAGCCATATTGTTTCTAGTTATATATCTTGCTATCACTTAGTTGTTTATCTTGCTTAGCATAAGTTGTTGGTGCACATAGGTGAGCCTAGTCGATTTAGGTTTTGTGCTTGACAAATTAAACGCTAGTTTTATTCCGCATTTGTTCAAGCCTAAACCGTAATTATTTTAAAGCGCCTATTCACCCCCCCCCTCTAGGCGACATCCACGATCTTTCAGATACCATTTTTGTGACTGATGCTTCGTCGGCGTGGAGGGCCATCGAAGCCGGTTTACAACTGCTGAAAAAAGGCATTGTATGGCGTGTGGGTGATGGGAGGAAAATTCAGATCCAGAGAGACCAATGGATACCAAGGGAAGAAGGGCTCGGGTCGGCAAACTTTATCAGAAGGTCAAGACTAAGGTGGGTCAACCAACTTATGTTGCCTGACAGAAGAGAATGGAATGAGGAACTGATAAGACAATTTTTTTACCCGTTTGATGCTGACGAAATTTGCAAAATTAAGATCCCCAATGCAATGGTGGATGACCGGATTGCATGGCATTATGAGAGCAATGGGGTTTTCTCGGTCAAGAGAGCATACTAACTGGCTGCCTCCATTGAACAGCAAAGCAGGCACACCCCTACCAGCTCATCTAGCACCCCAGGAGATCGAAGCATTTGGGACATAATATGGAAAGCAAAAGTTCTGGAGAAGGTCACAAGTTCCGAAGAACTATAACACACGATGTCACATGTGATATCTGCGGCAATGAAGTGGAAGATGAGTATCATGCTGTGGTAAGGTGTACGAAAAGTAGGGCGCTAAGATTTGCCATTAGGAAACAGTGGCAATTGCCAGCAGAAGAGAAATTTTGGCACACAGGTGATGACTGGCTGCAGCTATTGTTGGGCACGGAACCTGAGGAATCTCGTCGCAAAATAATGCTACTGTTCTGGAGGTGCTGGCACTTGCGGGAGGATTGTGTGCACAGTGAAGGCAGAGAATCTATTGGGCAATCAGTGCGCTTCCTGCAGAAGTACGAGGAAGAACTAGTGGCTGTGGCGTCCGACAGTTATATGGAGAGTGATAGGAAGTTAGGAACATGGGGATCAGCGGAGAGATGCTCGACGATAGGCGGGCTCCCGAGGCCATGAAGTGGTTAAGCCCGGAGTCAGGAGTGGTTAAAATGAACACTGATGCGTCGTTTATCGCAGAGACGGGCCAATCTTGGGCAGGTGCGGTAGCCAGAGACCACAGAGGATTAGTCATCTTCTCCGAGGGCAGACAATTATCTGAAAGCAGATCAGTGGAGGAGGCAGAAGCAAAGGCCGCGTTGATGGGCTTGGTATCCCTGTCCAAAATGTTCAGAGGTCCCATAATCCTGGAGATGGATTGCCTCGCGATTGGGAAGGAGCTTAAACCTGAGGTGCCGGGAAGATCACCCCAGTTTGGACTAGTAATGGATATTAAAGAGGCTCTGATTTGTTTTGAGTCGTCCAAAATTGGTACTGTGGGGAGGAAATGCAACGCTATGGCACATGAAGCTGCTGCGGTTGCGAGAAGGCAATTTTATCAAGATAGCCGAGTGGGCTGTTTCGGATGAGCTGCACAGGCAGAGACGGGGCAGCCTGAAAAGGAAAAAAAAAGATATAGCACGCGGCCCATAAAAGGAAGGGAACCGGGAACCGCGTGACGCTCTCGGTCGGAAACTGATCAAGCGCCGCCGCCGCGCGCGTCAAATACTACAATTTGCGTGATTCGGCAGTACGCTAGTCAATTGGAACTACGTGTACGTCTTGTGTCCTACTATTCCTTCCTTCATGGGCAAACAAAAATCTGCCAACACGCGATGATGATAGATAAGTGTCACTTTCAGCCAGGGAAACGAAATATACTAACACGTGATACACATCGCAGGTCAATCTCCAGTAGCATGGAACGCCGCATTCGCCCCCTTGATCCTTTTCCAAGGACAACAGAGCTATTCGGCTAATGGTTAATTTTCAATCAAAACTGAAAACACATATAGAATATGAGACGACGGTTAAATTCACAACCTATATTTTTTAAAAACACAGTACAAACGCAGTCTCACTTATACACACATAAACTCATCATTATGAACGCACACACGCACACTCTATTCCTATGAGCACATCCGAGAGACTGAGCCGACAGATCTTGAGATTCATGAAGTCACCACAGATGCCTCACTATCAACAGGAACACCGCCTCCTACTGAAAGAATATTCCGCCTTTATGAGACACACAGGTGTCAAACCTTGGGTTAAATCCCAGATGGGTTGGGGATACAACCACCCTCCTAGGCATCCAACCATAGGTTGGTTCTCAATTCACAACTTAAGTTGTACTCCCTCCATTCCACAATGTAGTGCGTCCGCGCCTCTGTATTTCGATACGTATCGAAATACGAATTCAGTGGTATAATTTTTGCTCCCGCCGCAGTCGGTCTCGTTGGTTAAATTTATGGTCAAACTTAGATCTCGGGAAGCACGGGCGCACTACATTGTGGAATGGAGGGAGTATTAGTTAATATCCACGGCGACCATAAATACCATATATATACAAACAACCAAACACATTCATAAATCAAAGCAAAAATTCAACAATTGACAATAGGAAACAATTACTAACATTAGACATGAAGTAGATTCACAATCAAAACTCAAATTATGTGCTCAAATGGTGAAACATTGCCACAGACACAACCAACACGGATAGGGAAAGTACAATAATATGGATAGAAGTGTATTTGTGGAACTAAACTAAAGTAGATAGAAGGATCAATGACTTGTGGGTGCTGCTACGTTGAAAATATTAATGTAGAGGTTTCCCCTACGGTTCCTAGTCATAAGAATCTTGAAAATATATCTATTTACTTTGAAGTTTAATTGCCATTTTTCCTTATAAAATTGATTAATCTTGATAACTAACCTATTAATAAGTGGCAAAAAACATCACCTATTTATAAAATTTCCAGAGGTAGATAAAATCTAAAAAAGAGCCGTTCGTTCGAAGAAGGATCCAGGAGACACACGAGAGGTCAGTTGAAGAGGATTAACTAGGCCTTTGTCCGACCACTTAGCACGCCATCTTGGAGATGTAGCCATGGGTATTGGGCAACACATATAGAGTATTAGACATGGGCATCGAGCACCATTTATAAATGTACTGTTTGTATAGTTGTCCTCCAAGTATGTATACCTATGTGTATGTTATTTTTGAGGAAGGGTTACCAAGGAATGGATTTTAATTGCACTATGTTGACCTAGGGGTGTTTTAAATGATCCCACACCTTTCATGCCGCAAGACAAATCAATGTACTTGAGGAGTTCATTCTCGAAAAAAAAAATGTACTTGCGGAGAAGACCAAACATGAAACTAATACCAGTCATTTCATACTTCTGATGTAAATGACGAATCGTATGCGGATGTGAACAACTCTGTCAACGACATGCGCATCCTTATCTCCGCATTTGACGCTTCTCAAGAACTCCAGAGTACTTTAGTTGATATTTCTTGTAAGGAAAAGGCACATTTGTACTTTTTTCTGGCACTGTAGCTTCAGATTTTCTTGAGGGAGGCGCAGATGTCCACTAGACACTGATGTAGGGCCAAAGGATGGAGACGGGCCTTTACACAAAGTAGATTCCAAGAAGAAGCCCTGAATGTGAATGGGCGAGGAATCGTAATCCAAACTCTTTGGCGGCAACACTTTGGCCGTCCGATCAGAAATCAGGGAGCCGCTACTATGTTGATCGATTAGTCTACTATTGGCCAATAGGCACACCACACGCCGGCCGCATCTTTCGAACGCCGAAATTTCATGCGGACTTTCACCTCGGTTGCTGGGGGCTATATAAATAGCCGTACACCCGCTGCATGCATAAACCATCACCAAGGTTTCACGTAGTACATCTGAACCTAACTAAGTAATAATCTGCCAAACAAAAGAGTAAGCTTAAGCTACCGGCGCCGGCGGTGGTGAGCATGGCGTCGAGGGATCCGCTGATCGTGGGGAGGATCGTCGGCGACGTGGTTGACTACTTCGACGCATCGGCGCGGCTGAGGGTGCTGTACGGCGACCGCGAGATCACCGTCGGGTCCGAGCTGAGGCCGTCGCAGGTGGCGAATCCGCCGACGGTGCGGATCACGGGGCGACCCGGGTCACTCTACACGCTCGTGAGTAGCTCATACATTGCGAATTTGCGATCCAGTTGTTCCTACTCTTGGCTAAAGGAAGTGTTGCGTACGCCGCACGGTTATTTGTCTATTCGTTTGCGTGCATGAATAACTTGTGCATGTATGTTTTGTTTGTTAGGTGATGGTAGACCCTGATGCGCCTAGCCCAACCAACCCTTCCAAAAGGGAGTACCTTCATTGGTAAGTGTGCGTGCATGTATGCACGTTGCGCGGCTAACCTTTTCGCACAAAAGAAATCTTTCTGTTAATTTATGTATGTAGCTTGAAAAAAAGTCTTACATTATGGGACGGACCAACGGAGGGAGTATATATGTACTACTACTACTTGCTACTAATCAAACTTTTTCCTATGGTCAATATCGCTGCTTTATTACTTATTCAACATAGTTTGGAATCTCGTCCGAAATCACGTCCAGAATGCAATCTGGAAGCACCCCTAACCAAACCTTACAAAGTTCCTCTCCTACACCTAACTTAGCTAGTTTATGCGCGGCAATATTAGCAGAACGCCTAATCCACGAGACTTTAAAATCTGAAAAAGAACGAAGCAACGCCTTGATCTCCTCCACCCAACGCCCTGCAGCTGACAAATTCTTCATCGTTTGATTGATCATTTTGACTAGAGCTTGCTAATCAAACAAGTAATTCATTTTTGTTCATAGGTTTGTCACTGATATACCAGACGGAGGTGACGTTGGCCGTGGTAAGAAGTTAACCTACAGAATGCATGTATCATGTCAATTATCCTCTCCAACTGCCTTCCTAGCGAAAAAAAGATCGCCAGATGGAAACCATTAACCGAACCTGTTTTTTGCGTGCATGGCTGCATGCAGGAACCGAGGTGGTGGTGTACGAGAAGCCGCAGCCGACGGCGGGGATCCACCGCGTGGCATTCGTGGTGTTCCGGCAGGAGGTGCGGCAGGCCATCTACGCGCCAGGGTGGCACTCCAACTTCCTCACCAGGGACCTGGCCGAGTGCTACGGCCTCGGCGCTCCGGTCGCCGCCACCTACTTCTACTGCCAGAGGGAGGGCAGCTGCGGTGGCCGGAGGTACAGGGGGTAGTGACCTATGCCCTGATGTACGCGCGCGATCGCTCCAACCAAACGTGTCACACAGAATTGTTAAACTAAAACGAAAGAGAGAAGCAATGAACAGTAAAACTGTGTCTTCTATTTCTGAAGATGATGTACAGTATATATATCTCTGGAAGGGACGCATCCAACCGACGCGAGACTCTTCGGAGAGACGGGAGCGAAGATATGCGACGATTAGCAACACGCTATCCGACTTTTAGTTACAATGTGGGATTATCTAATTAATTACATTTAATTAATTCCTAACACTCCCCCTAATCTCCACATTGACTATGTACAATCATCATCTTGAAAAATGCTCCTCCAAAAACCCCGCGGGAAAAATATGAGGAGATATACATGATATGCCATGAAAAACTCCTTCCAAAAACCCGGTGGGAAAATAAGGAGAAAATGACATATCATCATGCTTGTATTACTATTGCCTCATTAAAAACCTTTCATGAGAAACTATTCAGGAAAAACTCATAAAGGAAAAGAGTGCAATACAAAAGATCCGAGGATCTCGAACAGGTTATCGTCCAGGAGTGCACTCCCCCTGAACCATGCAAATAACAACGTCATCTCAAAGCAATTCCATTAACTTATTTCTGGAATGAAGAAGTTGGTAAAGACTTTGTGAATAAATCACCAAAATTATAGCATGACTTCATTTGCAAGATATTTATCTTCCACCTTTCTTCAACTCATGGGGAATAAAATACTTTTAGAGCCATACACATTATGGTGTTGCTCTTTATAACCTGTATGTAGCCCTGGCCATGGGCAGCCCGGCCCGGACGGCCCGACCCGGCCCGGTCAGAAAAGCCCGACCCGGCCCGGCCCGACCTTGCCCACGGGAGCGGGCCTGGGCCTGAGATCTATGCCCGATGGCCGGGCCGGGCCGGGCCTGGGCCCGCCATATTTGCAATTTAAGGAAGGGCCTGGTCCGAAGGCCCGAGGCCCGGCTGGCTTTTGCAGTGATGACCCGGGACCGGGCCTGGCTTTTTGCTGCGGGCTTAGTCAGGCCCGGCCCGGCCCGACAGTTGGCCAGGTATACCTGTATGCATCTGCGTAATACAAACAACATTTTCTTCATAGATAATGGTGGGTGATTCTTACCAACCAATCCCACTTGAACTTTCAACAAAGTTCATCATTCTGTGAAGTCACATACATTCATGTGATGCTTCATACAAATCAATGATTTCAGAATGATTAGTGGATGCAATCACTAAAATATGTCTTCTCGACTTCCCAGAGAAGGTCACACCTTCATTCGAGGAGACAAAAACCAGTCTGTGATATAGGATTATGGGGGTATGATATATGCCCAGCATCACGATATCTAACCATGGTCATATCTTGATTTTTATCATAAAATAAACCAAGATGTTGGTGTCCAGAAGATATGCAAAAATATTCTTCACACCAACCCAATGCCTTTTAATCAGTGATGCATTGTATCTAGCCAATAAATTCACTGCTAATGACATACCAGGCCTGGTGCAGTTTGCTGGATACACCAGTGCTCTCATTGCACCGAGATATGGAAACTCACATCCAAATATCTATTCATCACTGTCGTTAGGCCTTAATGGGTCCTTATCTCTAGTAATCCAGAGATCTCAAAACCATAGTTCTTTAATGGATATGACTTATCCATGTTGAACTTTCAACAATCTTTTTTGATAAATATAGACTGATGAACAAGTATTCCCGAAGGAGTACGCTCAAGTTCCAAACTCAAGCAAAGTTTGGTCTCAACCAAATCTTACATCTAACACTCCGTCTTAAGATGATATGATTGTATCATGTATCTCTTGTGTAGCTTCAATGATACTCAGATCATCAACATACACAGAAATTGTACAAGACCCCTCTTTGGATTTCTTGTTGAACATACATGAACAATCATCAATGTTTGAGTAACCTTCTAATAAAGGAACTCACTCAGTCAGTTCTACCATATCATTGCCGACTACTTCAAGCCATAATGACTTCTGAAGCTTTACATAACACATGCTGCGATTAAACTCGGAGTTTTCGTTCCCTCGGGAACTATCATAGAGATATCCGAATCAAGTGACTCATACAACTATGCAGTCACAACATCCATCAATTGGATATACAAATTCATTATTCACTGCCAGTGATATAAAATATCGGAATGTTATTCCACTCACAACAGGAGAATTTGTTTCATCTTAAACGATGACAGGTCTCTGCGTGAACCCCTGTGCTACAAGCCTCGCTTCATGTCTCACCACCTCATTGTTTTCGTTCGTCTCATGAACAAAAACCCATTGTGCTCCCCCAGGGAACACATTCAGAGTAGTGAGTATTACTGATCGGGTCAATACCCCCTCTTCTTGAGAGCGAGCGCCTCCTCAATTGTTGCCTTCCATTGGATCAACCAGAGCGTTTAAGACACTCAGCCATGCATGGACTTAGGTTCTAGATCCAATCCTAAGTCTTTTGCAATTCTCGAGGAGAAATAAATGTCGACATAATGTATTCTTTATTATATGATTCTCCCGAATCCATATACTTAGTGGAGATTTCATCATTACCTTTTGACTCTTCGTGAATTCCCGCAACAGTTGAGTCATGGTCATCCGATGTCCCAACACCAATATTTGTGTGCACACTCGTGCTGGGACCTGGATGTGTCCAACATCCTTCAGGTGTCCTTCAACCCTAGGTTGAATGTCAACATGAAGTTGACTTGCATTTACTATTTGAGGATTCCTCATTCCTCTTCAGATGCTTCCGTGAAGCCTTGTCCTCTTGTGTCCAGATTCCTCCCCCTCTTGGGTGGCCGAGTGGACCTATGGGTCACATTCACTCTCTCTGGCACATTCACTGTGGGAACATTTTAGTTTGTGACACCTTTTTACTCAGTAAATGCAACTGGCAAATTATTTGCAATACTTTGCAAATTTATAATCTTCTGAACCTCCAGTTAAGATTCATTCGTATGTGGATCCAAGGACTAGATGTCTTTTCACATCTCATTCTATTTCCTGGCATTCAATGTGGTTCTTATCTCCCCCTAATGCCGGAAAAATGTCCACATCAAAATACAAACAGCGTACCTGGCCATAAACGAGTCCCCTTCTAGAGACTTCAAGTACTTTATGTTTGACGGAGAATTGTACCTCACATAGATCCCCCATTTTTCAATGAGGGCCCATAAATGTACGCTGTGGTGGTGAAATCGGTACGTATCTAACGCAACCGAATTATCGCAGATGGGAAATATTTGCTGATTTCCACGTACTAACTGCAACGGGGAGACCGTATAATATGCAGTTCATCGAATTTGTATATGCAGTACGTAATACTGCATGTTCCCAACTAGATGTTGGGAGATTACAATTCTGTAGGAGCAATCTTGCTATCAACATATTCTCTTGAAAAGTGATTCCGCAAGATCATTCTGGGTATGTACACAAAGTACCAAAATGCTCCACAAATATGCCTCAATCTAGGCAGTAATCATCAAATGCTCGTGAACTAAATTTGCAGCATTATCCATTCTGGTGGAGTTTATCCCATGCCTGAGATGATTTTCTCTCAAATTAATGATCTGAGCAATCAACTTTGTAAAAGCGCATGGTTCTTATAGAGTTAAGACACACATTGGACCATCCCTTTGATGCATCCAAAAGCACTAGGGAATATCAGAATATTCCATATAACAGTTGAATTGGATCACATATATCTCCAGTCCGAGGAAATCTAGAGGCTCATCCTTTATCTTGACATAAGATGGCCTTGTGATCAATTTTCCAGTTGCGCATATTGTGCATACATAATCCAATGAATTTGAAAAATTCACACCATTAGATTGTGTGTAGTAGAACCATCAATAATTTTCTTATCATCCCAATACCAGGATGACTCTGGTAACTTTGCCATATCTTGAACTTATCAAGATGCTATAAAATTATTGTATACGCCAAATGCGTATCTCGTTTAATGTATGTATAATACAATCTAGGAGATAGAGAAGGCATTTACTCCAGGACTTCTTTCAAATCCCTTTTGCTGAGTTATGAGTAGGTATCAACCTCACTCACTTCACGAGTTTCAACATAGAAACCATTACGGATATCCTTTAAACCCAGCAAGGCATGGAATCATGACTTCTCATCTGCAATGACCGTGAACGATGGGCATGATTCTGCCTGGCAATATCACCAGAACAACATTGCGACGGGTGCTATGTATCCTAACAAAGAAGCTCTGAAGGACGCAATAATAAATTGGGCAATGTCCACGCAAAGGGTTTTCATAGCTGAGGTGTCCAGTCAGAAATACTTGACAATGGTATGCAAGAATGCAGGTTGTCCTGCCAGGGTGCACGGCTATCTCCCTAAGTATGGCACAAGTTGGGTGATCAGTGACTTAGTTCATCACACTTGTCTTATTCCCTGCATCCCTCAAGATCATCCCAACCTTTCATCCACGCTTATTGCGAGGTTGTTTTACAGCGAGATAGTGGAGAGCAAAGCGATGGAAGTGAAGGCAATCCAGACAAAAGTCTTCGTCAGGTTCAACTACAAAATTTCTTATGGCAAGGCTTGGAGGGCTAAGCATACGGCCCTTCAGAGGAGATTTGGTTCTTATTTCGATGCATATGACTCTGTTGTCCGGCTCCTCCACACACTGCAACAGCGGAATCCTGGCACCTATGTCGATATCCAAGACCTCTTCATGCCAGAGTTCCCAACTGTGAGGGTGCTGCATCGACTGTTCTTCTCTTTCGGTGTATGCATCGAAGCTTTCAGGCATTGCCGACCGGTGATATGTGTAGATGGCACTTTTCTCACTGGCAAGTACAAGGGTCAGATCCTGACAGCCATTGGTCAAGACGGCCAAAATCAAGTAGTCCCACTCGCATTTGCTTTTGTTGAGAGTGAGAACATTGAAAGTTGGACATGGTTCTTCAGGCAACTGAAAATATCAGTTGTGAAGGATAAGCCCAATGTGTGCATCCTTCATGACAGGCATGCAGGTATACTCAGTGCGATAAAGACACTGACAAACCCTGGCCCTGAGGAACAAACTCCATGGCAGGACTTGCAGAGCCGTTGGTGCATGCGCCATCTGGGGGCTAATTTCTTCTCGCAGTTCAGAAATAAGAGCCTGATGAATCTATTAAAAAAACTCTGCAAGCAGAACCAGCTATGAAAGTACAATTTGATACGTGACAGACTTAATGTGTGCACGCAGAGACATGTTAGGGACAGGAAAGCTGCAAGAGATGCAGCGGTGAGGGCACATGTTGAAGCAGTAGCTGCACAGTTAGCAACAGGAACAGCGGCCGTGGAGGAGGAGCCTGTTGGGCTATGTGACTTGCCAGGATTTGACCCACCTGGTACTAGGAGAAGGCTCGGGAGGTCGATTAAAACCTTCGAGCAGTGGATAGAGCATGAGCCTCTGGAGAGGTGGTCTTTGCTGCATGACACACATGGAGCAAGGTACGGTGTCATGACTACCAACCTCGCAGAAACATACAACTTTGTCCTCAGAGGAAACCGGGCATTACCACTTACAGCCATCGTTGAGGGTATTTTCTATGGCACCGTGAATTATTTCAGAGATAGACGTCAAAAAGCAGAGCAGCATATCTTGAACAATCCGAACACACGTTACTGTGAAAGAGTCATGAAGTACATGCACCAAAAGATGGAAAAAGCTAGGTCACACACTGTAGTCGCCATCGGTAATCAAGAAAGAAGGTTTGTGGTCCGCTTAGCTAACAACAAATTCGGATGTGCAAATGAGTTGAGGACGCATGAGGTGAAAATTGGAAATGAAGCCTGGCCAACGTGTGAGTGCACGTGCAACAAACCGAAGTTGCTTCACCTACCTTGCTCACATGTACTTGCTACTTGCGGGCAGCTAGGAATGGACGCAATATCGTTCGTGTCTCCATTTTATCTGAAAGAGTCTGTCCTCAATACGTGGACAGGTGAGTTCTGGGATTTCGATCAATGGGTAACTTCAACACCGTCAACCCTGCTGAAAGGCGTTACATTCCAGACCCAGAGAATATGCATACAAGTAGAGGCAGACGGCAGTGTCAGCGCATCCGGAATGATATGGATGAATCTGAAGCAGGAGGCCCGACTAGGCAATGCATTCTATGCAACGAATTTGGCCATAGGGACACTAATTGTCCCACTTTCGTCACTGGGAGTGGACGAGGCAACCGGGGACGAATAGGAGGGAGAGGAGGAAGAGGAGTAAGAGGGATAGGAAGAAGTTAGGCTGCGTTGAAATTTGTATTAAGTGTGGCAATATGTTCTAAATTTGTATTAAGTGTGGCACTATCTTCTAAATTTGTATTAAGTGTGGCACTATGTTCTAAATTTGTATTAAGTGTGGCACTATGTTCTAAATTTGTATTAAGTGTGGCACCATGTTCTAAATTTTATTAAGTGTGCAACTATGTTTGAAATTTGTATTTAGTGTGCAACTATGTTCTAAATTTGTATGTGCAGGAATGGCGGGAATGTGGTTACTTAAGCGGGACATTGATAGTAAGCATCGTGCTGCGATATGTTATAGGAAGAAGCTCGAGCCCCTGGTCACTCGCACTCCTAAGGAATATTGGAAGATACACCCGCAATGGGTTGACCGGTACGTGCTTTATTTATTTCCTTCAAGCATGTATATTAATGGGACACACTAACTGAATTGTTCTGACATGCAGACTTAAATGGGCCGGCCTTTTACCTTTCGCGCGTCTGGTTGAGTCCACGGAAGGATCCAAACGCCTCGCCATCGACTCCTCTTTGCTCACCTGCTTAGTGGACCGTTGGAGGCCTGAGACCCACACGTTTCACTTCCGCTGGGGAGAGATGGCTCCTACTCTGGAGGATGTGTCACTTTTGCTGGGACTACCGTTGGCAGGTCATGCCATAGGACCGTTGGAGGCACCGGCTGGTTGGGAGCTAGATATG
The DNA here is from genome assembly GCA_039707655.1 of Elymus sibiricus. Classification (NCBI taxonomy): domain Eukaryota; kingdom Viridiplantae; phylum Streptophyta; class Magnoliopsida; order Poales; family Poaceae; genus Elymus; species Elymus sibiricus. The sequence continues at coordinate 473,468,772 of CM077666.1, forward strand.
GCACAACGTTTCGGTGGTGTTTTTGCCGGTGCTCCGGCTCTGGCATCGGAGCGTAACAGACCTAAGTGTGATTGGTTGCTCCATTTCCAGGTTAGTTCCCCTACCTCATATCTTTCAGTTGTCGCGCATATGGTTTTACAGAAGATACCTTCATTGTTTACTAATACTTACTTTCTCTTTTCTCAATACAGATCCAGAAGTTCCCGGAGCCGTTGAATGCGGCACAGATCACTCGCAGCCTGGAGGCATACCTACTGTGGCTTCTCGGCAAGGTGATGTTCACAGAGAACCATGTCACCACTATTAGCGCGTGCTACATCCCTATTGCACTGGAGATCGCGAGCGCCGAGATTCCGGATCAGATCACACAGAGGAGTTGGGGTTCGGCGGTCTTAGCGGCTACATACCGAGGTATGTGCAACGCTTGCCAGCTTACATCGGACACGGCAGCCCTTCTTGGATGCCCTCTATTTCTACAGCTGTGGTCGTGGGAGAGGTTCTGTACAGGACGACCGGACATACGTGTTGATGAGCCTATGGAACCCATGTTCGATGCTGATGGCATCGACATGCCTACTTTCGGTCTGTGTTGGACACGTCGCAGGGTATGTCTTGTGTTATAATTTAATGCATCTTATTTGTGCACACTATGGCTGAAACTAACTTTTGTTTTCCGCAGAGACGCTATTCTACTGATCAGACTAGGCGAGCATACACGACATTGAACGAGCAGTTCGATGCGTACACTGGGGTCATCTGGCAGCCCTACACGCAAGCAGCCATAGATGCGAGATACCCCGGCGGTATGTCTGAGCTATGCACAAGAGATCGTGATTACTGGATGACGAAATCTAAGATCATCTTCGATGTCTTCGTCGAGGAGATGGCCCAGCAGAGGGTTATGAGGCAATTTGGTCTTCAGCAGTTAGAGGCCCCTCCCCCTACAGAGAGCCCGGTGCCAGGACAGATCCACAGGTACTGTCTATTTATTCAATGTTGCTTTGTCTTTCACAATTGTCCATTTGAAGCATTAGTTAATTTTTGAATACACACCATAATTTTAGGACCACGAGGAAGGGGATTAACAGGACAGCTGCTGAGTGGCTAGTTAGGCTTCAGCCGTACATTACAGAATGGGAGACTGCGAACACCCATGTGTGGCACGAGAATATCGAGTTTGATCTCGATGAATTCCATCGCTACTTGCAGCGGTACATGACCGGAACACGGTTACACATCGTTCATCACTCTCACCCTGATGAGATACCTGACCCTAATCCGTCGGATATGTACCCGAGCTATGATACTTCGGGCTCTATGCAGTACGCGGTAAGATATATACTCTTTATGTAATGCATCTAGTTGTCACGTACTTTGTCGTGCATACTTGATAATCGTCCTGATAATTTTGAGGCTGACTTGACACTCGGACTCTACGACGATGTGTCCACCTTTGGACGTTCACTGTCGTCTGAACCTCTTCTTCAGCACCGGTCTGTGCTCCAGCCCTTCGTGACACGCCTGCAGAACAAGATACGAGCTGTCTACGAGGCTATCACGTGCACCCGAAGAAGCGACGTTGTTCAGCAGCAGCAGCAGCCGCGTCCCTCCACGCACCGACATCAGCCACATCCACGTCTAGCACATACGCCGACGACCAGGCCACCCCGTCCTGACCAACCTGGCTGTTCGACGTGGCAGCACCCACAGCACCGGGGTCCCACGTCGAGCTTCGTGTTTCAGTCACAGCCACAGCAGCAGGGTCCCACGTCGAGCTTCGTGTTTCAGCCACAGCCAGCTGGTATGTCTCTTCATATTTATTGTTTTGAATATGAATTGAGGCGACCTAGTTCTTCATGACTTAACGTTCCCTCCTGCAGGAGCCTACGGATATTAGGCGTCCATATCCGGATCCACGTGGGGGAGTGATCAAGATCCTGAGGAGAACATACAGGATCACATGTCGCAGCACACCCAGTGGATGAACATGTATTCGACTCCTCCACCAGGCCCCACACAGGATACACAGTATGACCAGGACGAGTCTGAGATATTCCTCCTCGTAACATTAGGGCACCCCACAGGTTTGGATGGTCGACGCCTGATGCACAGCCTGAGCGCCATGGCAGACGTCGTCAGTGACGCTTCTATCTATCAGTAGAGACATGACTATCTACTTATGTATGAGACTTATGCTTATTCTATGTATGAGACAAATGACTATGTACTTATGTATGAGACACATGCCTACTCTGTTTTAGTACTCTGTTATTCAACGTCGTGCGCCAACTACAACATCATATTTAGATAGAACATACTTCTCCTACAATAAGACAGTACAAACAACTGGATACAACTACATCTGAATTAAACGATAGGTAGGACTGAACTTACAACATAAAACGTAAAAACTACATGAAGTCATCATCGTCATGCTCCGTCGATGCAGAACTCTTGCCCTTCGACGATGAAGAACTCTTGCCCTTCGACGATGCAGAACTCTTGCCCTTCGACGATGCGGTACTCTTGGCCTTGGTGCTCGGCATGAAGATATCGTCTTCATCCTCGCTGTCGGCAGTCCATAGAAAAGTATTTTCTGCTGCAAACTTTAAGTAGGATTCACCCTTATGATGTTGCTTCTTCCATCTTCCATGCAACCTGAGAAGTTCTTTCCGTACCTCCTCAAATGTCCTGGAAGGCCACCCGCACCTACATAATGCGTGAGCTAGCTCATTCAGTAGCGTGTCACTACTGATGAGTTCGTCCCACGGAACTAATATGTTGTCAACCCTGAAATCGGCGGCTAAACGCAGAAGACATTTGGACATACCAGTGTGAAAACTACGATCAAAAGGATATCCGGACATCTTCGCGAGACTACGACACTACACTAGATTGCTTACCCACCTTACTGCCGAGGGTGTTTTATAGGTTGAGAAGACAAAAATAGGCGGGAACTCGGAAGCGGGGAAATATGGCGGGAGATATAGGCGGCAACTAGAAAGCGGGAAAATATGGCGGGAACTAGAAAGCGGGAAAAATATGGCGGGAACTAGAAAGCGGGAAAATATGGCGGGAACTAGAAAGCGGGAAAATATGGCGGGAACTAGAAAGCGGGAAAATATGGCGGGAACTAGAAAGCGGGAAAATGTGGCCGGGACTAGAAAGCGGGAAAATGTGGTGGGAGATACTGGCGAAAACGGCGGCCCGAGATATAAGAGGGAACCCAGAAGCGAAAAAACGTAGGGGGTCCCATGCACCTATCGGCTTAGGGGAAGACAATTAGGTCCAGTCGGCCTACGGGAAGACAATAAGTTCTTTCCGGTGATTGCCGTAGTTTGAGGAGTTAATGTATTCACTATGTGTTAATGCTTTGTTCCGGTTATTTATTAAAAGGAGGTCTTAATATCCCTTAGTTTCCTTAAGGACCCCGCTGCCACGGGAGGGTAGGACAAAAGATGTCATGCAAGTCCTTACTATAAGCACGTATGACTATATGCGGAATACATGCCTACATTACATTGATGAATTAGAGCTATTGTGTATCGTTCTAGGTTGTGACTGTTACATGATGAATGTCATGCAACATAATTATCCATCACTAATCCAATGCCTACGCTTTTCGCAAATTAATCTTTGCTAAGTTACTTTTGTTGCTGCTGCTGTTGCAATTACTACAAAACTGTTTCTGTTACTGTTACTACTGTTACTAGTGCTCTTGAAACTATCATACTACTGTGCTACTAAACACTTTGCTGCAGATATTTATTTCTTCAGGTGTGGTTGAATTGACAACTCAACTGCTAATACTCGCAAATATTCTTTGGCTCCCCTTGTGTCGAATCAATAAATCTGCGAGAAATACTACCCGTGAAAATTGTTGCGATCCCCTATACTTGTGGGTTATCATTGCACGATGGGTGTCTTCCTCCTATCTAAAGGTTTCTGTGAGAAGTATGAGAGGACAATTCGGGAGTTCTAGTGGGGAGACGAGGAAGGGCACAGGAAAGTGCATTGGAGTCGTGGGAACGTATGATAAAATCGAAAAGAGCAGGGGGTAATTGGTTTCAGGGATATGCACCTTTTCAACATAGCCTTATTAGCGAGACAAGGGTGGAGACTTATCTAGAAACCAGACAGCCTATGTGCGAGAGTGTTGAAATCCATGTACTACCCAAACGGGAACCTACTAGATACCGTTTTTGTGACTGATGCTTCGTCGGCGTGGAGGGCCATCGAAGCCGGTTTACAACTGCTGAAAAAAGGCATTGTATGGCATGTGGGTGATGGGAGGAAAATTCAGATCCAGAGAGACCAATGGATACCAAGGGAAGAAGGGCTCGGGTCGGCAAACTTTATCAGAAGGTCAAGACTAAGGTGGGTCAACCAACTTATGTTGCCTGACAGAAGAGAATGGAATGAGGAACTGATAAGACAATTTTTTTACCCGTTTGATGCTGACGAAATTTGCAAAATTAAGATCCCCAATGCAGTGGTGGATGACCGGATTGCATGGCATTATGAGAGCAATGGGGTTTTCTCGGTCAAGAGCGCATACTAATTGGCTGCCTCCATTGAACAGCAAAGCAGGCACACCCCTACCAGCTCATCTAGCTCCCCAGGAGATCGAAGCATTTGGGACATAATATGGAAAGCAAAAGTTCTGGAGAAGGTCAAAATATTCTGTTGGAGGATTGCAACGAACACTCTTCCTACAAAAAAGAACAAGTTCCGAAGAACTATAACACACGATGTCACATGTGATATCTGCGGCAATGGAGTGGAAGATGAGTATCATGCTGTGGTAAGGTGTACAAAAAGTAGGGCGCTAAGATTTGCCATTAGGAAACAGTGGCAATTGCCAGCAGAAGAGAAATTTTGGCACACAGGTGATGACTGGCTGCAGTTATTGTTGGGCACGGAACCTGAGGAATCTCGTCGCAAAATAATGCTACTGTTCTGGAGGTGCTGGCACTTGCGGGAGGATTGTGTGCACAGTGAAGGCAGAGAATCTATTGGGCAATCAGTGCGCTTCCTGCAGAAGTACGAGGAAGAACTAGTGGCTGTGGCGTCCGACAGTTATATGGAGAGGGATAGGAAGTTAGGAACATGGGGATCAGCGGAGAGATGCTCGACGATAGGCGGGCTCCCGAGGCCATGAAGTGGTTAAGCCCGGAGTCAGGAGTGGTTAAAATGAACACTGATGCGTCGTTTATCGCAGAGACGGGCCAATCTTGGGCAGGTGCGGTAGCCAGAGACCACAGAGGATTAGTCATCTTCTCCGAGGGCAGACAATTATCTGAAAGCAGATCAGTGGAGGAGGCAGAAGCAAAGGCCGCGTTGATGGGCTTGGTATCCCTGTCCAAAATGTTCAGAGGTCCCATAATCCTGGAGATGGATTGCCTCGTGATTGGGAAGGAGCTAAACCTGAGGTGCCGGGAAGATCACCCCAGTTTGGACTAGTAATGGATATTAAAGGTGCCGGGAAAATTCTTGGCAGCTGCTAATGAAAGGATTGAAATATGTCTTGATTCTTTCACTGCTGAAGCTATAGCAGTGAGATTTGGTATAAATCTGGCCCGTACAATTGGCTGTAGCAAGATTGAGATCAACTCGGACAGTTTGGAGGTGGTCTCAGCGTTGAAGGAGGGCTACTCTTCTTCAGTGGCAAGTGCTATTTTTGACGACTGCTATTTTATGTCTTTAGATTTTAATCATGTCATCTATGAGCATTGTAATAGAGAGAACAATATGGTGGCTCATGAATTGGCTAGAATAGCTAGAATACCTTTGATTGTAAACGACACAACCCTTGTGACGATCGAATAAAGGAGGAGGATGTTTATCAAAAAAAAAAGAAAAAAAAGAGGCTCTGACTTGTTTTGAGTCGTTCAAAATTGGTTCTGTGGGGAGGAAATGCAACGCTATGGCACATGAAGCTGCTGCGGTTGCGAGAAGGCAATTTTATCAAGATAGCCGAATGGGCTGTTTCGGATGAGCTGCACAGGCAGAGACGGGGCAGCCTGAAAAGGAAAAAAAAAGATATAGCACGCGGCCCATAAAAGGAAGGGAACCGGGAACCGCGTGACGCTCTCGGTCGGAAACTGATCAAGCGCCGCCGCCGCGCGCGTCAAATACTACAATTTGCGTGATTCGGCAGTACGCTAGTCAATTGGAACTACGTGTACGTCTTGTGTCCTACTATTCCTTCCTTCATGGGCAAACAAAAATCTGCCAACACGCGATGATGATAGATAAGTGTCACTTTCAGCCAGGGAAACGAAATATACTAACACGTGATACACATCGCAGGTCAATCTCCAGTAGCATGGAACGCCGCATTCGCCCCCTTGATCCTTTTCCAAGGACAACAGAGCTATTCGGCTAATGGTTAATTTTCAATCAAAACTGAAAACACATATAGAATATGAGACGACGGTTAAATTCACAACCTATATTTTTTAAAAACACAGTACAAACGCAGTCTCACTTATACACACATAAACTCATCACTATGAACGCACACACGCACACTCTATTCCTATGAGCACATCCGAGAGACTGAGCCGACAGATCTTGAGATTCATGAAGTCACCACAAGTGCCTCACTATCAACAGGAACACCGCCTCCTACTGAAAGAATATTCCGCCTTTATGAGACACACAGGTGTCAAACCTTGGGTTAAATCCCAGATGGGTTGGGGATACAACCACCCTCCTAGGCATCCAACCACAGGTTGGTTCTCAATTCACAACTTAAGTTGTACTCCCTCCATTCCACAATGTAGTTCGCCCGCGCCTCCGTATTTCGATACGTATCGAAATACGAATTCAGTGGTATAATTTTTGCTCCCGCCGCAGTCGGTCTCGTTGGTTAAATTTATGGTCAAACTTAGATCTCGGGAAGCGCGGGCGCACTACATTGTGGAATGGAGGGAGTATTAGTTAATATCCACGGCGACCATAAATACCATATATATACAAACAACCAAACACATTCATAAATCAAAGCAAAAATTCAACAATTGGCAATAGGAAACAATTACTAACATTAGACATGAAGTAGATTCACAATCAAAACTCAAATTATGTGCTCAAATGGTGAAACATTGCCACAGACACAACCAACACGGATAGGGAAAGTACAATAATATGGATAGAAGTGTATTTGTGGAACTAAACTAAAGTAGATAGAAGGATCAATGACTTGTGGGTGCTGCTACGTTGAAAATATTAATGTAGAGGTTTCCCCTACGGTTCCTAGTCATAAGAATCTTGAAAATATATCTATTTACTTTGAAGTTTAATTGCCATTTTTCCTTATAAAATTGATTAATCTTGATAACTAACCTATTAATAAGTGGCAAAAAACATCACCTATTTATAAAATTTCCAGAGGTAGATAAAATCTAAAAAAGAGCCGTTCGTTCGAAGAAGGATCCAGGAGACACACGAGAGGTCAGTTGAAGAGGATTAACTAGGCCTTTGTCCGACCACTTAGCACGCCATCTTGGAGATGTAGCCATGGGTATTGGGCAACACATATAGAGTATTAGACATGGGCATCGAGCACCATTTATAAATGTACTGTTTGTATAGTTGTCCTCCAAGTATGTATACCTATGTGTATGTTATTTTTGAGGAAGGGTTACCAAGGAATGGATTTTAATTGCACTATGTTGACCTAGGGGTGTTTTAAATGATCCCACACCTTTCATGCCGCAAGACAAATCAATGTACTTGAGGAGTTCATTCTCGAAAAAAAAAATGTACTTGCGGAGAAGACCAAACATGAAACTAATACCAGTCATTTCATACTTCTGATGTAAATGACGAATCGTATGCGGATGTGAACAACTCTGTCAACGACATGCGCATCCTTATCTCCGCATTTGGCGCTTCTCAAGAACTCCAGAGTACTTTAGTTGATATTTCTTGTAAGGAAAAGGCACATTTGTACTTTTTTCTGGCACTGTAGCTTCAGATTTTCTTGAGGGAGGCGCAGATGTCCACTAGACACTGATGTAGGGCCAAAGGATGGAGACGGGCCTTTACACAAAGTAGATTCCAAGAAGAAGCCCTGAATGTGAATGGGCGAGGAATCGTAATCCAAACTCTTTGGCGGCAACACTTTGGCCGTCCGATCAGAAATCAGGGAGCCGCTACTATGTTGATCGATTAGTCTACTATTGGCCAATAGGCACACCACACGCCGGCCGCATCTTTCGAACGCCGAAATTTCATGCGGACTTTCACCTCGGTTGCTGGGGGCTATATAAATAGCCGTACACCCGCTGCATGCATAAACCATCACCAAGGTTTCACGTAGTACATCTGAACCTAACTAAGTAATAATCTGCCAAACAAAAGAGTAAGCTTAAGCTACCGGCGCCGGCGGTGGTGAGCATGGCGTCGAGGGATCCGCTGATCGTGGGGAGGATCGTCGGCGACGTGGTTGACTACTTCGACGCATCGGCGCGGCTGAGGGTGCTGTACGGCGACCGCGAGATCACCGTCGGGTCCGAGCTGAGGCCGTCGCAGGTGGCGAATCCGCCGACGGTGCGGATCACGGGGCGACCCGGGTCACTCTACACGCTCGTGAGTAGCTCATACATTGCGAATTTGCGATCCAGTTGTTCCTACTCTTGGCTAAAGGAAGTGTTGCGTACGCCGCACGGTTATTTGTCTATTCGTTTGCGTGCATGAATAACTTGTGCCATGTATGTTTTGTTTGTTAGGTGATGGTAGACCCTGATGCGCCTAGCCCAACCAACCCTTCCAAAAGGGAGTACCTCCATTGGTAAGTGTGCATGCACGTTGCGCGGCTAACCTTTTCGCACAAAAGAAATCTTTCTGTTAATTTATGTATGTAGCTTAAAAAAAGATCTTATATTATGGGACGGACCAACGGAGGGAGTATATATGTACTACTACTACTTGCTACTAATCAAACTTTTTCCTATGGTCAATATCGTTGCTTTATTACTTATTTAACATAGTTTGGAATCTCGTCCGAAATCACGTCCAGAATGCAATCTGGAAGCACCCCTAACCAAACCTTACAAAGTTCCTCACCTACACCTAACTTAGCTAGTTTATGCGCGGCAATATTAGCAGAACGCCTAACCCACGAGACTTTAAAATCTGAAGAAGAACGAAGCAACGCCTTGATCTCCTCCACCCAACGCCCTGCAGCTGACAAATTCTTCATCGCTTGATTGATCGTTTTGACTAGAGCTTGCTAATCAAACAAGTAATTCATTTTTGTTCATAGGTTTGTCACTGATATACCAGACGGAGGTGACGTTGGCCGTGGTAAGAAGTTAACCTACAGAATGCATGTATCATGTCAATTATCCTCTCCAACTGCCTTCCTAGCGAAAAAAAGATCGCCAGATGGAAACCATTAACCGAACCTGTTTTTTGCGTGCATGGCTGCATGCAGGAACCGAGGTGGTGGTGTACGAGAAGCCGCAGCCGACGGCGTTGATCCACCGCGTGGCATTCGTGGTGTTCCGGCAGGAGGTGCGGCAGGCCATCTACGCGCCAGGGTGGCGCTCCAACTTCCTCACCAGGGACCTGGCACTAGTAGAAAACAGGGCTTTGGTACTGGCCAGATCAGAGCATTAGTCCCGGTCGTGTTATGAACCGGGACTAATGGGAGCATCAGTCCCGGTTGGAGAGGCTAGGACGCCGGCCGGTCCTCGGCAGGCATCAGTCCCGGTTCCATCCACCAACCAGGACTTTCTCCCCTGGATGGAACCGGGACTAATGTTTTGCCTATATATATCCACGCCCCCCTCCCCCTCTCCTCTGTTTTTTGGCCGTGGAAGGGAGGAGGTGTGGGCTACTCTGTTTTTTGCCTATATATGCACATTTGGTGTTCGATGAAATGCCGGAGCCACACTTAAGCTTTCTCCTCTGTTCTTCCTCCAAGCTCGACTTCCAAGCTCAATTTTCCCCAAGATTTGTCTAGGTTTGACGGTGCACCAACTATCCCAGTGTTCTAAAAAGGTTAGCAACTTCATCCTTTCATCTCTCACTGCTAGTTTAGCTCATTTCAAATGCTCTAGAAGTAGTATGGTTTGTGTGTTTTAGTGGAGGAGTGTATGTGTGAGTTTATTTGATTTAGATGCACAATTTGAGCTCAAATTAACTTCTTAGTTTGTACATGTGTATGATTTATATAGCTACTTGTATAATTTTCTTACTTGTATTATTGTTTGTTATTATATAGTGCCATGGTTTTGGTATCCGCCCCCGTCGGCTCTCGTCCGGTCTATGATTCGGATGTGGTATATTATCTTTTATAACTATTTATTTTATTTAGTGTTTATGACAATTATGCCGATCAACTTGACATAGATTTCTTTATCTAGGAGGTATGTGAACCGAAAATTCCAACCGACCCTCTTGTCGAGAGGTTAAATTTAGTTGAAAAAAAAACAGTTATTTGAAACAAAAATTGAAAAGAGTTGAAGAAGAGAAGATAAAATTGGAGCTGCATGTTGCCGATGTTGTCGATCTGCACAAGATCCAGATGGATGCAATGCGCTTGAAAATTAGAAAGATTAGAAAATATGCCATTGATAATGAGGCTTGGTATCATTATGCGGTTGGATCAATTGTTACCTTAGTTGCGATTTTGATCGCATTTGTTGTTGCATTTAAATGTTTTACATAGTTGTATGTTAGTTTCAATGTATGTTTTAATTAGATGCTCTAGAGAGTTGTATGTTGTTCTATGAGAACTATGTATGAACTTTATGTATTTATTTTTTCAGTAATAACATTTGATCACTACTGTACTTTGGTTTTAATGTGATGATGAACTTATATTAATTTGGTCATTTCTCTATTCATGATGTTCTGTAATGGTTTTTGATATACTTAATTATATAATGCACGCAGATGAACCGGCAATGGATGTACGGTGACCGACGCACCTCCGACTACATTACGGGCCTGCATAATTTTCTCGATGTGGCGGAGACAAACAAGCAGAATGGTTTTATGTATTGTCCATGTACTGTCTGTGAGAATACGAAGGATTACTCCGACTCAAAAACCCTTCACTTCCACCTGCTTTCGAAGGGCTTCATGCCACACTATAATGTTTGGACCAAGCACGGAGAAAGATGGGTTATGATGGAAGACAACGAAGAAGAAGAGGATGATGACAACTATCCTATGTTCCCTGAATACGGTGATACTGCAACGGGGGAAGCTGAAGATCAAGAGGCACCAGATGTGCCCAATGATGATCTTCGCCGGGTCATTGTTGATGCACAGAGAGGATGCGAAAGTGAAAGAGAGAAGTTGAAATTCGATCGCATGTTAGAGGATCACAAAAAAGGGTTGTACCCAAATTGCGAAGATGGCAACACAAAGCTCGGTACCGCACTGGAATTGCTGCAATGGAAGGCAGAGAATGGTGTATCTGACAAGGGATTTGGGAAGCTACTGAAAATAATGAAGAAGAAGCTTCCAAAGGATAACGAATTATCTAACAGTACGTATGAAGCAAAGAAGGTTCTCTGCCCTCTAGGATTAGAGGTGCAGAAGATACATGCATGCCCTAATGACTGCATCCTCTACCGCGGTGAAGAGTACGAGAATTTGAATGCATGCCCGGTATGCGGTGCATTGCGGTATAAGATCAGACGAGATGACCCTGGTGATGTTGAGGGCGAGCGCCCCAGGAAGAGGGTTCCTGCGAAGGTGATGTGCTATGCTCCTATAATACCACGGTTGAAACGTCTGTTCAGAAACAAAGAGCATGCCAAGTTGTTGCGATGGCACAAAGAAGACCGTAAGAAAGACGGGAAGTTGAGAGTACTCGCTGATGGGTCGCAGTGGAGAAAAATCGAGAGAAAGTGGCCGGACTTTGCAGGTGACGCAAGGAACTTATGGTTTGTTATAAGTGCAGATGGCATTAATCCTTTTGGGGAGCAGAGCAGCAATTATAGCACCTGGCCTGTGACTCTATGTATCTATAACCTTCCTCCTTGGTTGTGCATGAAGCGCAAGTTCATTATGATGCCAGTGCTCATCCAAGGCCCTAAGCAACCCGGCAACGACATTGATGTGTACCTAAGGCCATTAGTTGAAGAACTTTTACAGCTGTGGGACATAAAAGGTGTACGTGTGTGGGATGAGCACAAATAGCAGGAATTTGACCTACGAGCGTTGCTGTTTGTAACCATCAATGATTGGCCTGCTCTTAGTAACCTTTCAGGACAGACAAACAAGGGATACCACGCATGCACGCACTGTTTAGATGAGACCGAAAGTATATATTTGGATAAATGTAAGAAGAATGTGTACCTGGGACATCGTCGATTTCTTCCGACCAAGCATGCCTTAAGAAAGAAAGGCAAGCATTTCAAAGGTGAGGCAGATCACCGGAAGAAGCCTGTCCTCTGTACTGGTGATGATATACTTGATATGGTCAAGGATTTACAAGTAATCTTTGGAAAGGGTCCTGGCGGACAATCTGTTCCGAATGACGCTGACGGACACGCACCCATGTGGAAGAAGAAATCTATATTTTGGGACCTACCCTATTGGAAAGACCTAGAGGTCCGCTCTGCAATCGACGTGATGCACGTGACGAAGAATCTTTGCGTGAACCTGCTAGGCTTCTTGGGCGTGTATGGGAAGACCAAAGATACACCGGAGGCACGGGAGGACCAGCAACGTATGAACGAAAAAGACGGCATGCATCCAAAGCAGTATCAAGGTCCTGCCAGCTACGCTCTTACCAAAGCAGAGAAGGAAATCTTTTTTGAATGCATGCTCAGTATCAAGGTCCCGTCTGGCTTCTCGTCGAATATAAAGGGAATAATAAATATGGCAGAGAAAAAATTCCAGAACCTAAAGTCCCATGACTGCCACGTGATTATGACGCAACTGCTTCCGGTTGCATTGAGGGGGCTTCTACCAGAAAATATTCGATTAGCCATTGTGAAGCTATGTGCATTTCTCAATGCAATTTCTCAGAAGGTAATCGATCCAGAAATCCTACCAAGGTTACAGAATGATTTGGTCCAATGTCTTGTTAGTTTCGAGTTGGTGTTCCCACCATCCTTCTTCAATATTATGACGCACGTCCTAGTTCACCTAGTCGACGAGATTGCAATTCTAGGTCCTGTATTTCTACACAATATGTTCCCCTTTGAGAGGTTCATGGGAGTCTTAAACAAATATGTTCGTAACCGTGCTAGGCCAGAAGGAAGCATCTCCACGGGCCATCAAACAGAGGTCATTGAGTTTTGTGTTGACTTTATTCCTGACCTTAAGCCGATTGGTGTTCCTGAATCGCGGCATGAGGGGAGCCTGGGTGGAAAAGGCACGTTAGGACCAAACTCAATAATATGTAGGGACGGACATTCTTGGGCGCAAGCACACTACACAGTTCTACAGAATTCTACCTTGGTGGCCCCGTATATCAATGAACACAAGAATATTCTACGCTCCAAACACCCGGAGCAGTCTGGCGAATGGATTACACGTGAACACATGGGGACTTTCGGCGGTTGGTTGCAAACACATCTCATGGGTAACATCACTGTTGGAGATGAGCTGTACTTGTTGGCCAGGACACCATCTTTGACTGTATTGACTTTCCAAGGGTACGAGATAAATGGGAATACATTTTACATGATCGCCCAAGATAAAAAGAGCACCAACCAAAACAGTGGTGTCCGCTTTGATGCAGCAAACACCAATAGGGCAAAGGACACATATTATGGTTACATAGAGGACATATGGGAACTTGACTATGGACTTGATTTTAAGGTCCCTTTATTTCGGTGCAAATGGGTCAATCTGTCAGGAGGCGGGGTACAGGTAGACCCGCAGTACGTAATGACAACAATGGATCTCAACAATCTTGGGTACACAGACGAACCATTCGTCCTAGCCAATGATGTGGCGCAGGTTTTCTATGTGAAGGACATGTCTACCAAACCGAGAAAAAGAAAAGATAAGGAAGCGAATACATCATACGATGAGCCAAAGCGCCACATAGTTCTTTCAGGGAAAAGAAACATCGTGGGAGTGGAGGACAAGACAGACATGTCAGAAGATTATGAAAAGTTTCATGAAATTTCTCCCTTCAGAGTGAAGACTGACCCAAGCATCCTATTAAATGATGAAGATTATCCATGGTTACGGCGCAATAAGCAAGGGACACACGCAAAGAAATAGTTTTATACCCCAAGATCCCACTCTGGGATGTGACCGGCTTCACCGCCATCACTTTCTCTCTAGTGTGAGTTTCCGGACTTATAGCTGGAAAGTGCCACTTCGGACAAACCGGAGGGAATCTTTGTAAGAGCTAGCTAGGGCATTTTGGCATTTGAAACATGATTTTAGAATAATTATTTATTAAGTTATGAAATTTCAATTATTCCTATCCTTTTAGTATTTTAATTATACAGAGGAGTTAATCAATGCAATTATGTCCAAACAAAATATGAATGTCTTCTGAGCACCGGTTGGTTGCTCAATATTTTCAAAAACATATTGACAAACCACCACCTGATGTGTCAAAGAATAAAGTTATATAAAATTCTAGTTATGATCAACTAAAACAAAACTATAATATTCTTCAATAGCAAAAAGAATCAACTAAAAAGCTTTTATAAAACTCTAGTTATGATCAAAATAATATTAACTTAAAATTATATAAAAATGAGGTACATACCTCCGACTTATATAAAATTGACATAACATATGCAAAAAATAACATAAAAAATAAAAAATAAAATTGACATAACATATGCAAAAAATAACATGAAAAATAACATAAAAATAACATAAAAATAACATAAAAAATAAAAAGACATAACATGTGCCATATATTTTATAGTGGTTATGAAAGAATATTAAAATTGACATAACATATGCAAAAAATAACATAAAAAAAACATAACATATGCAAAAGAAAAAAAATTGCCATAACATAAAAAGTAACCTAAAAAATAAAGAGACATAACATGTGCCATATATTTTATAGTGGTTATGAAAGAATATTAAAATTGACATCACATATGCAAAAAATAACATAAAAAATAAAAAAACATAACATATGCAAAAAATTAAAATTGACATAACATAAAAAGTAACATAAAAAATAAAAAGACATAACATGTGCCATATATTTTATAGTGGTTATGAAAGAATATTAAAATTGACATAACATATGCAAAAAATAACATAAAAAATAAAAAAACATAACTTATGCAAAAAATAACATAAAAAATAAAAAAAAATACCCGCCTACTAGCTGACACCTTGGCCTGCATACGACTAGAAACCCAACTATATATGGGCCAGGATGCAGGCCCGCAGGGCTAGTAGGCCCAACAGGGCAGAGGTTAGGCAATTAACTGCCTGCTTTAGAGAGGAGCTTGGGAGAGAGATCGCAGCCGCGTATATAAACCGGTGCGATCTCGTCTCGCTTGGCAAGGTGGGACTAAACTTTCACCACCCCACGGCTGTGCCACCCTTTAGTCCCGGTTGGTGGCTAGGACCGGGACTAAAGGCCCCCCTTTAGTCCCGGTCCGAGCCACCAACCGGGACTAAAGGCCTGGGTTTCCCGCCCTTTGGGCTGCTGAAAACGAGCTTTAGTCCCGGTTGGTACCTCGCACCGGGACTAAAGGGGGGCCTTTAGTCCTGGTTGGAGCCACCAACCGGGACTAAAGCGCTGTGTATATAAGCACAACTTAGAATCTTTCCCCCAAACCTTCTTCTTCCTCCCCAATCTTCCTTCTCTCTGCCTGACGCCGCCGAACACCACCACGACGCCGCCAGGCTACCGCGACGCCTTGCCCCGACGCCCTCGCCGACGCCCTCGCCGACGCCCTCGCCGCGCCCTGCCCCGACGCCCTCGCCCCGCCCTACCCCGACGCGCGCCCTCGCCACGCCCTGCCCCGACGCCGCCGCTCCTCGCCGATGCCCTGCCCGGCCCGACGCCCTCGCCGACGCCCTGCCCCGACGCCTCCGCTCCTCGCCTCCTCGCTGTGAGCGCGTCGCCCCGATCCCCTCCTCCTCCTCGCTGTGAGCTAGCTAGCTAGCCTCTCTTTTTTCCATTTTTTTCATTTTTTGGTACTGTTAGATTCACGGATGCATATGTTGATGTTGATGTTGATGTTGCTAAAGGATGAGATGTTGATGTCAGATGTTGCTATGTGACACTTAGTTTCTAAAATAGTTATGTGAGATATTGTTGATCTTGCTATGTGACACTTAGTTTCTAAAATAGATTCATTATCTTTTTTTTTAATTTGAGATGTTGTTAAATAGCTATGTGAGATGTGCTCCAAAATTGAGATATGATGAGTGGTTACTAAAACAAATTGAAGAACATTTTTTTTGCATTAGAGTTCATTTTGTCTTTTTTGTATGTTTTAATGCAAGCATCTTTTGGGCAATCTTTGAACATGAAGTAGGAGCATTTTGATGTCATCTTGCTGGTAGATTTTAGTTCATGCCATGTTAGGACCTGTAGTGAGTGCTACAAGCTTGTAAACTTGCTATCTATTCATTTCTGCCATATATGCCATGCTATTTTTCTCTAAGTCTGAAACCGGCAGTATTAATTCTTTGCATTTTGCCTTGAGGTTTGCAACAAATATGTGCATCTTTGGATCATGATCAGTAAGGGTGTTTTGTTGAGGGTAATTAGTACATGCTTGCCATGCTCTTTGTTGCCATGAAAAACTGCTGTAGCATATATTTTACTTGCCTCAAAGGTTGCATCATGAATCTATTTTCTGCCACTAAGTCTGAAAATCTGTTAATACTTGTCAACTTGATCATGATGATTGCCATTGATCTAGGGGTCATTTGAATTAGTTCAGTAAGCATGTTTTGCCATGTGTTACATCTCCGTGGAATTACAGGTTGTGGTGTTGCATCTCCGTGGAGTTGGTCCCTAATCGTCCCCCCGCTGTTCGACAAAAGGTGTCCATTTGTTGTATATTGAGTTTTGTTCATAGGATGATGGTTGGTTCATTTGTTGAGTTGTGTATTCATCTTGTGTATAAATCTTGTATTCATCTTGTATTTATTTTGTATTCATCTTGTGTATAAATCTTGTATTCATCTTGTACAAATATCGTCGTAACTTCGACATGAGGGGGGGGGGTCGTTAAAACATAACCCCGATAACTTTGATTTTGAGGTATATGAAAACCTGATTTGCACGTCGGACAGGCATGAGAGAGGCGGTCCGCAAAGTATCCTCTCCCGAAAGATAGGACGACTCATCAGATATGATTCTAGATAATGTCCAATGCCTCATATCGCGAACATAGTTATATTGGATAATTGATCTTCATATAAATGAAGCATAAAAGTTTAGCAATCACTTGCAAATTTTCATGTTGTTCATTGACTTCGACATGAGGGGGGGTCATTAAAACATAACCCCGATAATTTCGGAATAACTTCGACATGAGGGGGGAGGGGGTCATTAAAACATAACCCCGATAATCGACTAATCCATTGCTCATATGCATATGATTCCTTGTTGTGATTAGGTCTATGTTTGCCACTAATCCATCTCTCATGCATGGTTGTATATTGCCATCTTGTAATATTTGCAGAAACTATGGAACACGACAGAGACTTAGAACAAGAAGAGGCATTGGAGGAAATAATCCGCGACGGAGATGATGATATCATCACCTCACAGTTTCTCAACGTCTCCGATGGTGAGGGAAGAGAAGATGACGGCTCCGCCAGTGTTGGAGCCTTAACTGTTGCAAAGTCCGGCGAGGTATATATATTAATTAAGCCTCTGCTGACTAGATGCATTAATTGTTTTGTATGTACATATATTAATGCTTCTTTCTTCTTTTAGCCCTCCGGATCGAGCCAAACTTCTATAAGGAGATGAGACCCGAAGAAAAGGTTGGGCGAGAATGAAAGGTTCACGATCGAAGAAGTCGATCCAGATGGCAAAACGACTGTTCTCAAGCTGACCCAAGACCGATTTATACATCAGTGCGGAGTTGTTGTTAGGGACAGCATCCCGATCAGCATCCAAGAATGGAATAAGAAGAAGGACGATGGAGTTTCTTATGTCGACGATAGATGCAAAGATCAGCTTTGGAACTCGCTTATGATAAATTTCAGCCTACCGCCAGAGGAGGATCCAAATAATCCAGTTATACAGCGAAAAGTCAAAAAATGGGCTCTTAAGAAGATGGCAGAACAATTCAAGAACTGGAAGAAAAGATTGAACGAACAGTTTGTCGAGAAAGACGAGACTCCAGAATTCACCGGTCAATATGCGAAGATAAAAGATCACTGGCCCGCATTTGTGGCGTACAAGAAATCGGAGAAAGCTAAGAACAGGTCACAGACAAAAAAGCTAAATGTTGCAAAGAAGTTGTATCACCATGTTACGGGGTCAGGTGGCTACAAGGTTGCCCAGCCTACGTGGGACAAAGCTGAGAACGACCTGCTTGCTAAAGGGATCCAACCAGCGACATTGAACTGGCCCGAACGGGTAAGGACTTGGTTCTTCGGGCATGGGGGAACTTTGGACCCAGAAACAGGGAAGTGTGTTTACACGAAAGAAAAACTTCAAACACCTGTCATAAAGATTCAGGAAGCAATCAAGGAAGTGCAGGAAGGGAGGTTCCATCCCGACAGAGAGAAGGACGTGTTGTCACGCGCCCTCGGGAATCCTGAACACCCTGTACGAACATGAGGCACATCAGGCTCCATTCCGTGGGTGCGTGGCTTCCACGGAGCTCGTTCGACCTGATATCACGGCTCCTTGCTACCCCGTGGATGATATCACGGAGAGGGAACATTGTGAGCTAATGGCGAAATGCATCAACCTAACCTTGAAGGTGGCGGTCGGCTATGTCTTACCTCCTAGACCTGATGGAACTTTCCATTGCAATCCGATTCCAGATGGCTTTGCTATTGTCGGGGTGGATGAAGTTACCAACGGATTCGAGGGGCTGGAGCTTGAGTACCCTACAGGTGAAGGGGAGACTCATCTAGTAGAAGCCGTAAGGACTACCATTCTATGGAGAAAGGAATACATCGTGCTTCCACAATGGACGCCGCGTCAGCAGACTCATCCGGAGGAGGCCCCTCAGCAGACTCCTCACGGTCCAGCTCTATCTCCGCTGCCTCAGTCGTCTCCGCCGCGTCACAACAATCCGTCGCCTCAGCGGACTCCGCCGGAGGAGGCCCCTCCGCAGAATCCTCCGCCGCCTCAGCTGTCTCCGCCGCCTCAGCGGACTCCGCCTCCTCTGCCGCCTCAGCTGACTCCGCCTCCTCAACAACGGCGGAAGAGACCCGCCGCCGCTCCGGCGGCTAGCAGTACAACAACGAAGAAATTCAGAGCAGGTCCAAGCGTTAAGAAGGCTCCTGCCAAGTTACCATACGACATGACTGAGGAGGAAAACAACGAGTTCGTGGCTGCCGATGTGAAACGCCAGCTTGCACCGAAACGTCCAGATCCAAAGGAGAAAATAGATTCGGTAAAAGCGAAGCACTGTCTGGATGCCCTTAAGCGACCACCACCGCCTCCACCGCTATCACACTATGACCGCTGTATTGTAAAGACATTTGATGAAGTGAAAAGGTCGGGAAGTAGCAGAAGTAACAGTGCTGCAAGAAGTGGGAAAATAATTCCCCAGCTCGGCGAACAGGAAAAACAATCGTGCCCCCCGCTCAAGGTGTTTCCCAATATCGCTAATGATCCGGGGGTACCGGCCGCTCATCCTGGTTACACTCTTGGTGATTACTTAGGCAATGAGGTACAGTTCGAAATGGCTGAGGTAGCCTTTAGATACGAGCACGGGAAGCCTCTCGTCAGACCTTAGCAGCTCCCACGTCTATCAACGATGATGCGAAGATTGCATGACTGGTACTTGAAAGCCTGCAAGGAAGGGACCGACAGTATCTACGTGGGAATTAAAGATGAGCACAACTTCAATGGAGTCGAGGCGTTGTACATTGAATTTGAAGAATTATTTCAGTTATACAATCAAGACGCCCTCGACAAAACTATTGTCACTTGCTATTGTCTGTAAGTATTTTTTTTCTGTAATTAAGTCTCTAGCTCAGCTTGTTCATTGCATGTATAATTGTCCTCATACTATATTATGCAGATTGAAGATCCGCGAATGCAGAGGAAAAATCTATGACATTGGGTTCATTAACCCAAATACCGTAAATGAATATACGGTACAAAAAAACCCCGATGATACTGAGAATTACTTGCTAAAGGCGTTACTTGGACAACAAAACAAAAGGGAAATACTATTTCCTTACAACTTCAAGTGAGTGTTACTGTCTTGTGCACATTCTGTTTCGCTTACTCGAGGTTAAGTGTAATTGATGAGTTATGCGTGCGCAGGTTCCACTTTATTCTGCTAGCCATTCAGCTTGACGCGGGAGTAGTAATTGTCTTGGACTCGAGACGTAAAGAGGCTAAGGAGTGGGCGGACATGAGTCAAATGCTCCAGAAGTAAGTTCAATCATTATCGCACCATATCGGCAACTTTCGTTCATTTCCTGATATCAAGTAATCATTTTCTTTGCCGGGCAGGGTTTGGAAAAAGTTCACCAACCAGGTTAGGGTGAATGGAAAAAGGAGCTGCGATTTTCACACCCCAAAGTAAGTACTACTAGCTAGCTAGTTCCGCGCATCTCTCATTGATTCTAATTTCAATACCATTATCATGCTTGATTATCATTTTGATTGAACTATATTCTCGTAAAGTTCTTCTGGCAGGAACCCGGGAATAATTTATGTGGATACTACGTTTGCGAATACATTCGCCACAAGACCTCTGAGCGGGGCAGATCTGAAGAACAATTTGAAGTACGTAAACAATATTCACATTTTTATTTTATTACCATCAATTGTGTTGAGTTTCATATATATATATATATATATATATATATATATATATATATATATATATATATATATATTGACCCCCTTCTTTAAATTATATCTCGCGGAAGCGGGACGAACTCCTACCAACTGATCGCATACGAGCAATTCAAGAGGAATTGGCGGGATTCTTTGTTGACCATGTCATACCTACAGACGGAGAATACCATCGGGATTTGCAATGCGATATTGGTAATTAGATATTCGGGATTGTAAGAAATGTTATATTGTATATATGCATGAACGTGTACTATATGTAGTAGCGTCGAATAGATATACGAAAACTTGTTGTTCGACCAAGCAAGGAGAAAGAGAGGTCACTTCTCTCTATATATTGATCATGACGATGTTGTGTAATGGTTCCTTCATTGCTATATGTAGTAGCTAGCGTCGAGTTGAATGAAAAGCATAAAATAAAAATGAAAACCCTAAATGTAAAGGAATTGAATGGTAAACACAAAAAGAAAAGGGGAAACACAATATGAAACCCCTAAACACTCCAAAACCCCTAAACCCCTCCTTTCAAAAAAAAAACCCCAGCGCCTGGCAGTTGCTGACGCATAGCTGCCTTCTAGTCCCGGTTGGTGTTACCAACCGGGACTAGAGGTCCTCCTGCCTGGGTGCCCACAGTGGCCATGTGGAGCTCCTTTAGTCCCGGTTCGTAACCCAACCGGGACTAAAAGTGGGGGCCTTTAGTCCCGATTGTTTTGTCCCGGTTGCAGAACCGGGACTAAAGGCCCTCTGGAACCGGGACTGATGCCCTGTTTTCTACTAGTGTGGCCGAGTGCTACGGCCTCGGCGCTCCGGTCGCCGCCGCCTACTTCTACTGCCAAAGGGAGGGCAGCTGCGGTGGCCGGAGGTACACGGGGTAGTGACCTATGCCCTGATCGTACGCGCGCGATCACTCCAACCAAACGTGTCACACAGAATTGTTAAACTAAAACGAAAGAGAGAAGCAATGAACAGTAAAACTGTGTGTTCTATTTCTGAAGATGATGTACAGTATTTATATCTCTGGAAGGGACGCATCCAACCGACGCGAGACTCTTCGGAGAGACGGGAGCGAAGATATGCGACGATTAGCAACACTCTAACCAACTTTTAGTTATAATGTGGGATTATCTCATTAATTACATTTAATTAATTCCTAACACTCCCCCTAATCTCCACATTGACTATGTACAATCATCATCTTGCAAAATGCTCCTCCAAAAACCCTGCGGGAAAAATATGAGGAGATATACATAATATGCCATGAAAAACTCCTTCCAAAAACCCGGTGGGAAAATAAGGAGAAAATGACATATCATCAAGCTTGTATTACTATTGCCTTATTAAAAACCTTTCATGAGAAACTATTCAGGAAAAACTCATAAAAGAAAAGAGTGCAATACAAAAGATCCGAGGATCTCGAACAGGTTATCGTCCAGGAGTGCACTCCCCCTGAACCTTGCAAATAACAACGTCACCTCAAAGCAATTCCATTAACTTATTTCTGGAATGAAGAATTTGGTAAAGACTTTGTGAATAAATCACCAAAATTATAGCATGACTTCATTTGCAAGATATTTATCTTCCACCTTTCTTCACCTCAGGGGGAATAAAATACTTTTAGAGCCATACACATTCTGGTGTTGCTCTTTATAACCTGTATGCATCTGCGTAATACAAACAACATTATCTTCATAGATAATGGTGGGTGGTTCTTACCAACCAATCCCACTTGAACTTTCAACAAAGTTCATCATTCTATGAAGTCACATACATTCATGTGATGCTTCATACAAACCAATGATTTCAGAATGATTAGTGGATGCAGCCACTAAAATATGTCTTCTCGACTTCCCAGAGAAGGTCACACCTTCATTTGAAGAGACAAAAACCAGTTTGTGATCTAGGATTATGGGGGTATGATATATGCCCAGCATCACGATATCTAACCATGGTCATATCTTGATTTTTATCATAAAATAAACCAAGATGTTGGTGTCCAGAAGATACGCAAAAATATTCTTCACACCAACCCAATGCCTTTTAATCAGTGATGCATTGTATCTAGCCAATAAATTCACTGCTAATGACATACCAGGCCTGGTGCAGTTTGCTGGATACACCAGTGCTCTCATTGCACCGAGATATGGAAACTTGTTGGAAATATGCCCTAGAGGCAATAATAAATTGGTTATTATTATATTTCCTTGTTCATGATAATCGTTTATTATCCATGCTATAATTGTATTGATTGGAAACTCAAATACATGTGTGGGTACATAGACAACACTGTGTCCCTAGTAAGCCTCTAGTTGACTAGCTCGTTGATCAGAAGATGGTGAAGGTTTCCTAGCCATGGACATGAGATGTCATTTGATAACGGGATCACATCATTAGGAGAATGATGTGATGGACAAGACCCAAACTACGAACGTAGCATATGATCGTGTCAGTTTATTGCTATTGTTTTCTGCATGTCAAGTATCTGTTCCTATGACCATGAGATCATGCAACTCCCTGACATCGGAGGAGTACCTTGTGTGTATCAAACGTCGCAACGTAACTGGGTGACTATAAAGGGCGTAAGGCCATTCAGAACAAATGGATCTTTAAGAGGAAGACGGACGCGGACGGTAATGTCACCGTCTATAAAGCTCGACTTGTGGCAAAGGGTTTTTCACAAGTTCAAGGAGTTGACTACGATGAGACCTTCTCACCTGTAGCGATGCTTAAGTCCGTCAGAATCATGTTAGCAATAGCTGCCTTTTTCGATTATGAAATTTGGTAGATGGATGTCAAAACAACGTTCCTTAACGGTTTCCTTAAGGAAGAGTTGTATATGATGCAACCAGAAGGTTTTGTCGATCCAGAGAATGCTGACAAAGTTTGCAAACTCCAGCGATCCATTTATGGACTGGTGCAAGCATCTCAGAGTTGGAATCTTCGCTTTGATAAGGTGATCAAAGCGTTCGAGTTTATACAAGTTTACGGAGAAGCTTGTATTTACAAGAAAGTGAGTGGGAGCTCTATAGCGTTTCTAATATTATATGTGGATGACATATTACTGATTGGAAACAATATAGAAATATTGGAAAGCGTGAAGGAATATTTGAACGAGAGTTTTTCAATGAAGGACCTAGGAGAAGCTGCTTTCATATTAGGCATCAAGATCTATAGAGATAGATCGAGACGCTTAATAGGACTTTCACAAAGCACATACCTTGACAAAGTTTTGAAGAAGTTCAAAATGGATCAGTCCAAGAAGGGGTTCTTGCCTGTTTTGCAAGGTGTGAAGTTGCGTAAGACTCAATGCCCAGTGACTGCAGAAGATAGAGAAAAGATGAGTGTCATCCCCTATGCTTCAGCCATAGGCTCTATCATGTATGCAATGCTGTGCACAAGACCCGATGTCAGCCTTGCCATAAGTATGGTCGGAAGGTTTCAAAGTGATCCAGGAATGGAACACTGGACGGCGGTCAAGAATATCTTGAAGTACCTGAAAAGGACTAAGGACATGTTTCTCGTTTATGGAGGTGATCAAGAGCTCGTCGTAAATGGGTTACGTCGATGCAAGCTTTGACACTGATCCGGATGACTCTAAGCCACAAACCGGATACGTATTTATTCTTAATGGGGGTGCGGTTAGCTGGTGCAGTTCCAAGCAAAGCGTGGTAGCTGATTCTACATACGAAGCGGAGTACATCGCTGCCTCGGAGGCGGCGAAGGAAGGTGTCTGGATGAAGGAGTTCATGACAGATCTTGGAGTAGTGCCTAGTGCACTTAACCCAATGACTCTGTTTTGATAATACTGGTGCCATTGCTCTAGCCAAGGAACCAAGATTTCACAAGAGGACCAGACACATAAAGCGACATTTCAATTCCATCCGCGATTACATCAAGGAGGACGACATAAATATTTGCAAAGTACACACGGATCTGAATGTTGCAGATCCGATGACTAAACCTCTTCCAAGGGCTAAACATGAACAACACCAGAACTGCATGGGTGTTCGATTCATTACAATGTAAATCACATAGTGATGTGAACTAGATTATTGACTCTAGTGCAAGTGGGAGACTGTTGGAAATATGCCCTAGAGGCAATAATAAATTGGTTATTATTATATTTCCTTGTTCATGATAATCGTTTATTATCCATGCTATAATTGTATTGATTGGAAACTCAAATACATGTGTGGGTACATAGACAACACTGTGTCCCTAGTAAGCCTCTAGTTGACTAGCTTGTTGATCAAAAGATGGTGAAGGTTTCCTAGCCATGGACATGAGATGTCATTTGATAACGGGATCACATAATTAGGAGAATGATGTGATGGACAAGACCCAAACTACAAACGTAGCATATGATCGTGTCAGTTTATTGCTATTGTTTTCTGCATGTCAAGTATCTGTTCCTATGACCATGAGATCATGCAACTCCCTAACATCGGAGGAGTACCTTGTGTGTATCAAACGTCGCAACGTAACTGGGTGACTATAAAGGTGCTCTACAGGTGTCTCCGAGGGTGTCTGTTGGGTTGGCATGGATCAAGACTGGGATTTGTTACTCCGTGTGACGGAGAGGTATCTCAGGGCCCACTCGGTAATACAACATCACAATGAGCCTTGCAAGCAATGTGACTAAAGTGTTAGCCACGAGATCTTGTATTCCGGAACGAGTAAAGAGTCTTGCCGGTAACGAGATTGAACTAGGTATAGAGATACCGACGATCGAATTTCGGGCAAGTAACATACCGAAGAACAAAGGGAACAGCATACGGGATTAACTGAATCCTTGACATAGAGGTTCGACCGATATAGATCTTCGTAGAATATGTAGGAGCCAATATGGGCATCCAGGTCCCGCTATTGGTTATTGACCGTAGAGGTGTCTCGGTCATGTCTACATAGTTCTCGAACCCGCAGGGTCTACACACTTAACGTTTGGTGACGATTAGTATAGTTGAGTTATTGTGTTGGTGACCGAAGGTTGTTCGGAGTCCCGGATAAGATCCCGGACATGACGAGGATCTCCGGAATAGTCCGGAGGTAATAATTGATATATGTGATAATGGTGTGTTGATCTCCGGAAGGGTTCCGGAATTCACCGGAAGGAGTTCCGGATGTTTACCGAAGTGTTCGGGTGCAGCAACACTTTATATGAGCCAAAGGGGTAAAGCCCACGAGGTATTGGAAAGTGCAAAAGGAAGTTTTGCTGCTGCCTTAAGCGGTACTACCACTGGTAAGGCAGTACTACCGCGTAAGCGGTACTACCTCTTGTGTGAAGCGGTACTACCGCATAGGCGGTACTACCGCTTGTGTGAAGCGGTACTACCGCTCGTGAGCGGTACTACCGCTTGTACGCGGTACTGCAGGGATCCGAGTTGGACTCTTTCCCTGCGGGCCAAACCGACCTTGTGCGGGCAAAACCGACCTGGAGGAGGCTTTTACTCCAAGTTTAGACCCCAAGGCTCAACATATAAATAGAGGGGCAGGGCTAGCACACGGGACACATCAAGATTTCCCAAGCCGTGTGTCGGCAACCCTAACCCTCTAGTTCTCCCGTCATAATCTCCGTAGTGCTTGGCGAAGCCCTGCAGAGATTGTTCCTCACCACCATCACCACGCCGTCGTGCTGCCGGAACTCATCTACTACTTCACCATCGCTCGCTGGATCGAGGAGGTGAAGGCGTCATCAAGCCGTACGTGTGTTGAACGCGGAGGTACCGTCCGTTCGGCACTTGTTCGTGATCGGATCGAGGGACGACTTGCGATTTGGATCGCGGAGACGTTCGACTACATCAACCGCGTTTCTTAACGCTTCCGCTTAGCGATCTACAAGGGTATGTAGATTCACTCTCCCTCTCGTAGATGCTCATCACCATGGATAGATCTTGTGTGTGCGTAGGAAAATTTTTGTTTCCCATGCAACGTTCCCCAACACTGGCATCTGAGCTAGGTCTATGCGTAGATGAGATCTCGAGTAGAACACAAACGAGTTGTGGGCGTGGGTGTATACATATTGCTTGCCGTTACTAGTTGATACTTGATTCGGCGGTATTGTGAGATGAAGCGGCCCGGACCTCCATTACGCGTACGCTTACGCGAGACAGGTTCCTTCAACTGACATGTAACTTCGTTGCATAAAGATGGCTAGCGGGTGTCTGTCTCTCTCACTTTAGTTGAATCGATTTCAATGAAGAGGGTTCTTTTAGAAGATCAAAAAGCAATCACTACACCACGTTGTGGTTTTGCGTAGGTAAGAACGGTTCTTGCAAACCCGTAGCAGCCATGTAAAACTTGCAACAACAATCAGAGGACGTCTAACTTGTTTTTGCAGGGTATGTTGTGATGTGATATGGCCAATTACATGATGAGATATATGTGATGTATGAGATGATCATGTGTTGTATAGAATATTACGACTTGCATGTCGATGAGTACGTCAACTGGCAGGAGCCATAGAGTTGTCTTTAATTATTTTCGCCGTTTTTGCTTTACTTTATCGCTATGAGTTAGCAATAGTCGTGGAAGCAACAGTCGGCGCGACAACCTCATGGCGACATGTTGATGGAGATCAAGATGATGGAGATCATGGTGTCATGCCGGTGACGATGGAGATCATGCCGGTGCTTTGGAGATGGAGATCAAAAGCACAAGTTCATGGCCATATCATGTCACTTATGAATTGCATGTGATGTTAATCCTTTTATGCATCTTATTTTGCTTAGGACGACGGTAGCATTATAAGGTGATCCCTCACTTAAATTTCAAGATAAATTGTGTTCTCCCCGAGTGTGCACCGTTGCGAAAGTTCGTCGTTTCGAGACACGCCGTGATGATCGGGTGTGATAGACTCTACGTTCACATACAACGGGTGTAAGCCATGTTGCACGTGCGTAACACTCGGGTTAAACTTGACGAGCCTAGCATGTACAGACATGGCCTCGGAACACAAGAGACCGAAAGGTCGAACATGAGTCATATAGTAGATATGATCAACATGAAGATGTTCACCATTGAAACCACCTCAACTCACGTGATGATCGGACTTGAGTTGGTGGATTTGGATCATGTTACACTCGAATGATCGGAGGGATGTCAATTTGAGTGGGAGTTTTTTAAGTAATATGATTAACTAAACTCATTATCTAGAACAATAGTCTAAGTTGTCTTTGCTATATTTATGTTGTAAATCATGGCTCGCGCAGTAGCACCCCTGAATTTTAATGCGTTCCTAGAGAAAGTTAAATTGAAAGATGATGGAAGTAACTTTGTGGACTGGGCCCGTAATCTAAGGATTATCCTTACGGCTTCCCAGAAGGCTTATGTCCTTGATGCACCGCTTGGTGATCCACCCGCTCCAGTTGAGTCTCTAGACGTTGTGAACGCCTGGCAGGCTCGTTCTGAAGATTACTCAATAGTTCAATGTGCAATATTGTATGGCTTAGAACCGGGACTTCAAAGACGTTTTGAACGTCATGGAGCATATGAGATGTTCCAGGAGTTGAAGTTTATCTTTCAGAAGAATGCCCGGATCGAGAGATATGAGATCTCCGATAAGTTCTATGCTTGCAAGATGGAGGAGAACGGGTCTATCAGTGATCACGTACTCAGAATGTCTGGGTACTCCACCCGTCTGGCTGAATTGGGGATGCCCCTTTCGCCAGAGGCTATCACTGACAGAGTTCTTCAATCATTGCCACCTAGCTACAAGAGCTTCGTGTTGAACTATAACATGCACGGGATGAACAAGTCAGTCGCCGAGCTGTTTGCGATGCTGAAAGCCGCTGAGTCTGAAATTCAGAAGGAGCATCAAGTGTTGATGGTCAATAAAACCACTAGTTTCAAGAAAAATGGCAAGGCTAAGAAGGGTAACTCCAAGAAGAGTGGCAAAGCAGTCGCTCCTCCCGTGAAGAAACCCAAGGCTGGACCCAAACCAGAAACTGTGTGCTTTCATTGCAAGGGAACTGGACACAGGAAGCGGAATTGCCCCAAGTATTTGGCTGACAAGAAGGCGGCCAACAACAAACAAGGTATATATGATATACATGTTATTGATGTGTACCTTACCGACTCTCGTTGTAGTGCCTGGGTATTTGATACCGGTGCCGTTGCTCACATTTGCAACTCAAAACAGGAACTGCGGAATAGACGGAGGCTGGCAAAGGACGAAGTGACGATGCGCGTGGGAAATGGTTCCAAGGTTGATGTGATCGCCGTCGGCACGCTCGCTCTTCGATTACCATCGGGATTAGTGATGAACCTGAATAATTGTTATTTAGTGCCTGCGTTAAGCATGAACATTATATCTGGATCTTGTTTATTGCGAGACGGTTACTCATTTAAATCAGAGAATAATGGTTGTTCTATTTATATGAGTAATATCTTTTATGGTCATGCACCCGATGTGAGGGGTTTATTCTTATTGAATCTTGATAGTAATGATACACATGTTCATAACATTGATGCCAAAAGATGTAGAATTGATAATGATAATACCACTTTCTTGTGGCACTGCCGTTTAGGTCATATTGGCGTAAAACGCATGAGGAAGCTCCATGCTGATGGACTTTTGGAGTCACTTGATTTTGAATCACTTAACACATGTGAGCCATGCCTCATGGGCAAGATGACTAAAACGCCGTTCTCTGGAACAATGGAACGGGCAAGTGACTTATTGGAAGTCATACATACTGATGTGTGCGGTCCGATGAGCATTGAGGCGCGCGGTGGTTATCGTTACTTTCTCACCTTCACTGATGACTTAAGTAGATATGGGTATATTTACTTAATGAAACACAAGTCTGAAACATTTGAAAAGTTCAAACAATTTCAGAGTGAAGTTGAGAATCATCGTAACAAGAAGATTAAATTCCTACGATCTGATCGAGGAGGAGAATATCTGAGTTATGAGTTTGGCAGTCACTTAAGACAATGTGGAATTGTTTCACAACTAACACCGCCTGGAACACCACAGCGTAATGGTGTGTCCGAACGTCGTAATCGAACCTTATTGGATATGGTGCGATCTATGATGTCTCTTGCCAATTTGCCACTATCGTTTTGGGGTTATGCATTAGAGACAGGTGCATTCACTTTAAATAGGGCACCATCGAAATCCGTTGAGACGACGCCATATGAACTTTGGTTTAGCAAGAAGCCAAAGCTGTCGTTTCTTAAAGTTTGGGGATGTGATGCTTATGTCAAAAAGCTTCAGCCTGAAAAGCTGGAACCCAAAGCGGAGAAATGCATCTTCATAGGATACCCAAAAGAGACAGTTGGGTATACCTTCTACCTCAGATCCGAGGGCAAAGTGTTTGTCGCTAAAAACGGAACGTTTCTTGAGAAAGAGTTTCTCTCGAAAGAATTGAGTGGGAGGAAGATAGAACTTGATGAGGTTGTTGAACCTTTACTTCAACCTGAGAGTAGCGCAGTACAGAAAGATGTTTCTGTAGAGCCTACATCAGTTGAAGAGGAAGTTAATGATGATGATCATGAAGCTTTGAATCAAGTTGCTATCGAACCTCGTAGGTCGACAAGGACGCGTACTGCTCCTGAGTGGTACGGCAACCCTGTCTTAGAGGTCATGTTGTTGGACAACGATGAACCTACGAGCTATGGAGAAGCGATGATGGGCCCGGATTCCGAGAAGTGGTTAGAGGCCATGAAATCCGAGATGGGATCCATGTATGAAAACAAAGTGTGGACTTTGGAAGTATTACCTGAAGGGCGTAAGGCCATTCAGAACAAATGGATCTTTAAGAGGAAGACGGACGCGGACGGTAATGTCACCGTCTATAAAGCTCGACTTGTGGCAAAGGGTTTTTCACAAGTTCAAGGAGTTGACTACGATGAGACCTTCTCACCTGTAGCGATGCTTAAGTCCGTCAGAATCAAGTTAGCAATAGCTGCCTTTTTCGATTATGAAATTTGGTAGATGGATGTCAAAACAGCGTTCCTTAACGGTTTCCTTAAGGAAGAGTTGTATATGATGCAACCAGAAGTTTTTGTCGATCCAGAGAATGCTGACAAAGTTTGCAAACTCCAGCGATCCATTTATGGACTGGTGCAAGCATCTCGGAGTTGGAATCTTCGCTTTGATAAGGTGATCAAAGCGTTCGAGTTTATACAAGTTTACGGAGAAGCTTGTATTTACAAGAAAGTGAGTGGGAGCTCTATAGCGTTTCTAATATTATATGTGGATGACATATTACTGATTGGAAACAATATAGAAATATTGGAAAGCGTGAAGGAATATTTGAACGAGAGTTTTTCAATGAAGAACCTAGGAGAAGTTGCTTTCATATTAGGCATCAAGATCTATAGAGATAGATCGAGACGCTTAATAGGACTTTCACAAAGCACATACCTTGACAAAGTTTTGAAGAAGTTCAAAATGGATCAGTCCAAGAAGGGGTTCTTGCCTGTTTTGCAAGGTGTGAAGTTGAGTAAGACTCAATGCCCAGTGACTGCAGAAGATAGAGAAAAGAAGAGTGTCATCCCCTATGCTTCAGCCATAGGCTCTATCATGTATGCAATGCTGTGCACAAGACCCGATGTCAGCCTTGCCATAAGTATGGTCGGAAGGTTTCAAAGTGATCCAGGAATGGAACACACTGGACGGCGGTCAAGAATATCCTGAAGTACCTGAAAAGGACTAAGGACATATTTCTCGTTTATGGAGGTGATCAAGAGCTCGTCGTAAAGGGTTACGTCGATGCAAGCTTTGACACTGATCCGGATGACTCTAAGTCACAAACCGGATACGTATTTATTCTTAATGGGGGTGCGGTTAGCTGGTGCAGTTCCAAGCAAAGCGTGGTAGCTGATTCTACATACGAAGCGGAGTACATCGCTGCCTCGGAGGCGGCGAAGGAAGGTGTCTGGATGAAGGAGTTCATGACAGATCTTGGAGTAGTGCCTAGTGCACTTAACCCAATGACTCTGTTTTGTGATAATACTTGTGCCATTGCTCTAGCCAAGGAACCAAGATTTCACAAGAGGACCAGACACATAAAGCGACATTTCAATTCCATCCGCGATTACATCAAGGAGGATGACATAAATATTTGCAAAGTACACACGGATCTGAATGTTGCAGATCCGATGACTAAACCTCTTCCAAAGGCTAAACATGAACAACAACAGAACTGCATGGGTGTTCGATTCATTACAATGTAAATCACATAGTGATGTGAACTAGATTATTGTCTCTAGTGCAAGTGGGAGACTGTTGGAAATATGCCCTAGAGGCAATAATAAATTGGTTATTATTATATTTCCTTGTTCATGAGAATCGTTTATTATCCATGCTATAATTGTATTGATTGGAAACTCAAATACATGTGTGGGTACATAGACAACACTGTGTCCCTAGTAAGCCTCTAGTTGACTAGCTTGTTGATCAAAAGATGGTGAAGGTTTCCTAGCCATGGACATGAGATGTCATTTGATAACGGGATCACATCATTAGGAGAATGATGTGATGGACAAGACCCAAACTACGAACGTAGCATATGATCGCGTCAGTTTATTGCTATTGTTTTCTGCATGTCAAGTATCTGTTCCTATGACCATGAGATCATGCAACTCCCTAACATCGGAGGAGTACCTTGTGTGTATCAAACGTCGCAACGTAACTGGGTGACTATAAAGGTGCTCTACAGGTGTCTCCGAGGGTGTCTGTTGGGTTGGCATGGATCAAGACTGGGATTTGTTACTCCGTGTGACGAAGAGATATCTCAGGGCCCACTCGGTAATACAACATCACAATGAGCCTTGCAAGCAATGTGACTAAAGTGTTAGCCACGAGATCTTGTATTACGGAACGAGTAAAGAGACTTGCCGGTAACGAGATTGAACTAGGTATAGAGATACCGACGATCGAATTTCGGGCAAGTAACATACCGAAGAACAAAGGGAACAGCATACGGGATTAACTGAATCCTTGACATAGAGGTTCGACCGATATAGATCTTCGTAGAATATTTAGGAGCCAATATGGGCATCCAGGTCCCGCTATTGGTTATTGACCGTAGAGGTGTCTCGGTCATGTCTACATAGTTCTCGAACCCGCAGGGTCTACACACTTAATGTTTGGTGACGATTAGTATAGTTGAGTTATTGTGTTGGTAACCGAAGGTTGTTCGGAGTCCCGGATAAGATCCCGGACATGACGAGGATCTCCGGAATAGTCCGGAGGTAATAATTGATATATGTGATAATGGTGTGTTGATCTCTGGAAGGGTTCCGGAATTCACCGGAAGGAGTTCCGGATGTTTACCGAAGTGTTTGGGTGCAGCAACACTTTATATGAGCCAAAGGGGTAAAGCCCACGAGGTATTGGAAAGTGCAAAAGGAAGTTTTGCTGCTGCCTTAAGCGGTACTACCGCTGCTAAGGCAGTACTACCGCTTGTACGCGGTACTGCAGGGATCCGAGTTGGACTCTTTCCCTGCGGGCCAAACCGACCTTGTGCGGGCAAAACCGACCTGGAGGAGGCTTTTACTCCAAGTTTAGACCCCAAGGCTCAACATATAAATAGAGGGGCAGGGCTAGCACACGGGACACATCAAGATTTACCAAGCCGTGTGTCGGCAACCCTAACCCTCTAGTTCTCCAGTCATAATCTTCGTAGTGCTTGGCGAATCCCTGCAGAGATTGTTCCTCACCACCATCACCACGCCGTCGTGCTGCCGGAACTCATCTACTACTTCACCATCGCTCGCTGGATCGAGGAGGTGAAGGCGTCATCAAGCCGTACGTGTGTTGAACGCGGAGGTGCCGTCCGTTCGGCACTAGTTCGTGATCGGATCGAGGGACGACTTGCGATTTGGATCACGGAGACGTTCGACTACATCAACCTCGTTTCTTAACGCTTCCGCTTAGCGATCTACAAGGGTATGTAGATTCACTCTCCCTCTCGTAGATGCTCATCACCATGGATAGATCTTGTGTGTGCGTAGGAAATTTTTTGTTTCCCATGCAACGTTCCCCAACAAAACTCACATCCAAATATCTATTCATCACTGTCGTTAGGCCTTAATGGATCCTTATCTCTAGTAATCCAGAGATCTCAAAACCATAGTTCTTTAATGGATATGACTTATCCATGTTGAACTTTCAACAATCTTTTTGGATAAATATAGACTGATGAACAAGTATTCCCGAAGGAATACGCTCAAGTTCCAAACTCAAGCAAAGTTTGGTCTCAACCAAATCTTACATCTTACACTTCGTCTTAAGATGATATGATTGTATCATGTATCTCTTGTGTAGCTCCAATGATACTCAGATCATCAACATACACAGAAATTGTACAAGACCCCTCTTTGGATTTCTTGTTGAACATACATGAACAATCATCAATGTTTGAGTAACCTTCTAATAAAGGAACTCACTCAGTCAGTTCTACCATGTCATTGCCGACTACTTCAAGCCATAATGACTTCTGAAGCTTTACATAACACATGCTGCGATTAAACTCGGAGTTTTCGTTCCCTCGGGAACTATCATAGAGATATCCGAATCAAGTGACTCATACAACTATGACAGGTCTCTGCGTGAACCCCTGTGCTACAAGCCCCGCTTCATGTCTCACCACCTCATTGTTTTCGTTCCTCTCATGAACAAAAACCCATTGTGCTCCCCCAGGGAACACATTCAGAGTAGTGGGTATTACTGATCAGGTCAATACCCCCTCTTCTTGAGAGCGAGCGCCTCCTCAATTGCTGCCTTCCATTGGATCAACCAGAGCATTTAAGACACTCAGCCATACATGGACTTAGGTTCTAGATCCAATCCTAAATCTTTTACAATTCTTGAGGAGAAATAAATGTCGACATAATGTATTCTTTATTATATGATTCTCTCGAATCCATATACGTAGTGGAGATTTCATCATTACCTTTTGACTCTTCGTGAATTCCCGCAACAGTTGAGTCAAGGTCTTCCGATGTCCCAACACCAATATTTGTGTGCACACTCGTGCTGGGACCTGGATGTGTCCAACATCCTTCAGGTGTCCTTCAACCCTAGGTTCAGTGTCAACATGAAGTTGACTTGCATTTACTATTTGAGGATTCCTCATTCCCCTTCAGACGCTTCCGTGAAGCCTTGTCCTCTTATGTCCAGATTCCTCCCCCTCTTGGGTGGCCGAGTGGACCTATGGGTCACATTCACTCTCTCTGGCACATTCACTATGGGAACATTTTACATTGTGACACCTTTTTACTCAGTAAATGTAACTGGCAAATTATTTGCAATACTTTGCAAATTTATAATCTTCTGAACCTCCAGTTCAGATTCATTCGTATGTGGATCTAAGGACTAGATGTCTTTTCACATCTCATTCTATTTCCTGGCATTCAATGTGGTTCTTATCTCCCCCTAATGCTGGAAAAATGTCCACATCAAAATACAACCAGCGTACCTGGCCATAAACGAGTCCCATTCTAGAGACTTCAAGTACTTTATGTTTGACGGAGAATTGTACCTCACATAGATCCCCCATTTTTCTATGAGGGCCCATAAATGTACGCTGTGGTGGTGAAATCGGTACGTATGCAACGCAACCGAATTATCGCAGATGGGAAATACTTGCTGATTTCCACGTACTAACTGCAACGGGGAGACCGTATAATATGCAGTTCATCGAATTTGTATATGCAGTACGTAATACTGCATGTTCCCAACTAGATGTTGGGAGATTACAATTCTGTTGGAGCAATCTTGCTATCAACTTATTCTCTTGAAAAGTGATTCCGCAAGATCATTCTGGGTATATACACAAAGTACCGAAATGCTCCACAAATATGCCTAAATCTAGGTAGTAATCATCAAATGCTCGTGAACTAAATTTGCAGCATTATCCATTCTGATGGATTTTATCCCATGCCTGAGATGATTTGCTCTCAAATTAATGATCTGAGCAATCAGCTTTGTAAAAGCGCATGGTTCTTATAGAGTTAAGACACACATTGGACCATCCCTTTGATGCATCCAAAAGCACTAGGGAATATCATAATATTCCATATAACAGTTGAATTGGATCACATATATCTCTAGTCCAAGGAAATCTAGAGGCTCATCCTTTATCTTGACATAAGATGGCCTTATTATCAATTTTCCAATTGCACATATTGTGCATACATAATCCAATGAATTTGAAAAATTCACACCATTAGATTGTGTGTAGTAGAACCATCAATAATTTTCTTATCATCCCAATACCAGGATGACTCTGGCAACTTTGCCATATCTTGAACTTATCAATATGCTATAAAATCTTCATATTACAAACCAGGGGTCACGAGGACCCGAATACATAAGTCATACACACAAATAATATCTGGGTACAGACATAGTTAGTCAAGTTTGCCTTAGGAAGGCTAGCACAAACAGCGACACTGATCGAAAAGGCGAAGGCCTCCTGCCTAGGGCCTTCGAACTACTCCTGGTCGGCTGGCTCAACCCAGAAGTACGTGCCTACGGGGCTCTCCTGGTAGTAGTCTCCTGCGGTGGCGTCAGGCTTCGGGACTCCATCGACTGATTGCATCAAGCGGGTATGGGGAAAATAAATAGCAAAGCAACCGTTAGTACTCATCCAAAGTACTCGCAAGACTGACATCAGAACTATACTAAATATGCATCGGTATCAAAGGAATGGGGCTATATCTTTGGACTAAACTGCAGAAATGCTGGAACAGAGAGGGAGGGGCCTAGCCTATCAAAGACTAGCATCTTGAAGCAGTTCTTGCAGCAATAGAAGAGAGTAGAGCAAGATAATATATAATCAATCATATCTTAGTAATGCCCTGAGATCCTTTCTCGACTACCCTGTGAGAAAGTGATCCCGAGAGCAGTAGTAACAGTTTAATATTGTGGCAGTATCCATTTGTAGTTGTAGCAGATCGAGATACAACTCTGAGCGTCCTGTTACCGTGGACACGGCTATTCGAATAGATAACTTCCCTGCAGGGGTGCACTACTGTTACCCAACACGCTCGATCACATCTGGCCGGATACACTTGCTGGGTAATACCCGGCCTCGGGTGATCGACATGACGCAGTCCTACCTAGGCTCAGCAGAGAGGTCAACACGCTGGTCTAAATCCTAAGCGCGAAGGGGTCTTGGGCCATCGCCCTTCGCACTCCTGCACGTTGCGTGGGTGGTCGGGGCCCAGGCGCGACACTGAATATACCAGTGACGTAACCAGCCCACCCCAACAATCAGCCTGCATCTCTGAGCTGTGACATCTGAAGAGCTTTCGGCTGATACATACGACGTAGAGGGTCCCATAACCATTATCCCACGTGGTGGTAGTGCGTATAAGGCCATCGGCCTACTCAGATCAAATACCCAAATCCGTTAATCGTGTTTAGTAACTCGCAGAGACCAATAGGGTTCCTGTCGCTCCGACTTGGTATCACATGACGCGCGGGTGCTCTTGGAGCCGACCCGTCTTTAATGTTATTCTCTCGCGGGCACCCTTGGGGCCAGCCTGACTTTAACAGTTTAAGTAATGCAATATGTAAACATTTCCGCGATCATCACCCAGAGTGATCACGGCCCGATTTCAAGCATGGCAAACGGACAAGGGTGAAGGGGTCACAGGTGGATCAACGGCATAGCTAACTAAGCATCATGGGACAACAGGTAGGTATAACAGCAGGCGACAAAATCAGGCTATGCATCAGAATAGGAGCTATCGGAATAACAACAGAAGCGATTCTAATGCAAGCATAAGGGAAAAGGAATGGGCAATATCTGATGATCAAGGGGGTTTTGCTTGCCTGGAAGCTCAGCTGAAGGGGTCTGGTCGTCGGCGACGTCGTCATACACTGCAGTGTCGTCGGCAGACTCGGGGGCTATCGGGAGAGAAGGATGGGGGAAGAAACAATAAATACACGACAACAATGCAACAGGGATGCATGACATGCCTAAATGATATGCAGGGGTGATATAATGCATCTCAGATTATTTTAGATGATTTAGGGATTTATCTGGAATTATTTTACCAAGGTCATGCACTATTCATTTATTGGAAACAGGCAAAAAGTTCCATGTTCAGTACGTTAGAGGGGTGTGGGAGGCATGTGGATAAGTTATTCGGATTCTTCATATTTTTCTGATCATTTTTCATATATAAATTATTTTCATCCGAGTTACGGTTTATTTTATATGATTTTTCAAAGTTTTACTGAATTTCTGGGATTAATTTAATTATTAAATTCGAATTATCCAAAACAGTGTAATGGTGACGTCAGCATGTCGTCACCATGACGTCAGCAGTCAAACCTGGCTGAGCCAGGTCAAACCTGACCAGTGGGTCCCACTGGTCAGTGACACAGAAGTTAATTAGGATTAAATCAAACAAATGACAGGTTAATTAGACGGTGGGACCCATTAGTCAGTGTCTTAATTAGTGATTAATTTAATTAACGAAATAATTAACGCTATATATATTTATAAAAATGTTTAATTACAACTGGGACCCGCATGTCAGTGACACGGGGCCGCCACGTCAGCAGGTGGACCGGGTCAACGGGTCAGTGGGACCCAGTGGCAGTGGCACAAGGTGGGGCCCGGCCAGTGCCACGTCGGCGACGACCGGCGACTCGCCGGAATCGCGCCGGCAAGCGCTCCCACGGCGGATCTTCGCCGGAGAGGCTCGGAATCCGCGTACAGGCGGCCATTTGCCGCGTTTTAGGTCGCGTTCGAAAGCTACGGCAGTGCCGCTTCCAACGGTGGCGGTTGTGGCGGCGGGGGTGCCCGGAATGGTCGCCGGCGACAACGTCGAGCGGCGGGGTTCTCGGGCGGTGCTCGGGATCGGCGACGTAGTGCGCGCGCGAGCGAAGTGAGGGGCAAGGCGGAGCCTACGGTGCGCGGCGAGTCTAACTGGCACAAGCCCGTGACCAAATGGTCACCGGAGACTCGCCGGCGGCGAGCTCCGCGGTGGCGCGTTCGGGCGAGGCGGCAGCGGCGGCTACGGTGTCGGAGTCGCACTGGAAAGAGGGGGAGAAGACGGCGAGGCTCACCGGGAGCCCGTAGGTGTGCTAAAGTGGGCGCGAGGAGGCTGGACGGCGACGAATCGACGGCGGCGACGCGGGCGGTCGTAGGTTGAAGACGACGCCGTGTAGCTCGACGTCGGGGCTCCGAGCTCGAAGCAGTCAGGGCAGAGGGCGTAGTCGAGGTCGGCGGTGACGCTGGACACGGCGGAGCGGCGATCGGGGCACGATGGCCGCGGGATCGACGGCGGTGACGAGAGGAGCTCGCGGGTGTGGGGGAAAGAGAGCGAGCGAGCGAGGGGGGAAAAGATCTCGGGGCGGCTAGGGTTTCCAGGGGGTGGTCTTATCCTCCCCGCCCTGTAGCGGCGCGGTCGGCGTGCGGGCGCGGCGGGAACGGCTAGCCGGCGACGGGCGCGGTCGGGCATGAGCGACCGTGCATGAGCAGTGCAAGGGAGACGACGTGCTGGCGGGCTGGGCCGCGGTTTGACTTAGGCCCAGCCGCTGCGGCCCTTTTTCTTTTTCTTATTTTCTTTTCTGTTTTCTCCTTTTTCTTTTTTGTCTTGCCAAATGTCTGGCCTCCATTTCAATTTTATAAAATTTGGGAATTGTCCATTTAAATACTAGGCCATATACCTCACTGCCAGAAAAAGGTTTAGAGTCCATATGTTTTCATTTGAATTTTACTAAAATAAAATGGTTTTAAATATTATTGTTTGGTACTGTTTAGATGGTGTTAGAGTCATCTAGATAATTTAGGTGATGTTGTTTTTCTTAAGATAATTAGTTATGGATTATTTGCTATTTAATGAACATTTTAGTTTTCAAATTGGAACAACTTTTATTTTTACTTTAAATTTGAATTGGAATTTGAAATGAGATATGATGCAAAGATGATCAAGCACCGTTAAACATGATGACTTGGCATTATCAAAAGGTGATCACTGTAGCTTAATTACATGGGGTGTTACAACAACCAGCGTACCTGGCCATAAACGAGT
Source organism: Elymus sibiricus (assembly GCA_039707655.1). NCBI lineage: Eukaryota > Viridiplantae > Streptophyta > Magnoliopsida > Poales > Poaceae > Elymus > Elymus sibiricus. The sequence continues at coordinate 473,508,709 of CM077666.1, forward strand.
CGCCTTCTAGAGACTTCAAGTACTTTATGTTTGACGGAGAATTGTACCTCACATAGACCCCCCATTTTTCTATGAGGGCCCATAAATGTACCCTGTGGTGGTGAAATCGGTACGTATCCAACGCAACCGAATTATCGCAGATGGGAAATACTTGCTGATTTTCACGTACTAACTGCAACGGGGAGACCGTATAATATGCAGTTCATCGAATTTGTATATGCAGTACGTAATACTGCATGTTCCCAACTAGATGTTGGGAGATTACAATTCTGTAGAAGCAATCTTGCTATCAACTTATTCTCTTGAAAAGTGATTCCGCAAGATCATTCTGGGTATGTACACAAAGTACCAAAATACTCCACAAATATGTCTAAATCTAGGCAGTAATCATCAAATGCTCGTGAACTAAATTCGCAGCATTATCCATTCTGATGGAGTTTATCCCATGCCTAAGATGATTTGCTCTCAAATTAATGATCTGAGCAATCAGCTTTGTAAAAGCGCATGGTTCTTATAGAGTTAAGACACACATTGGACCATCCCTTTGATGCATCCAAAAGCACTAGGGAATATCAGAATATTCCATATAACAATTGAATTGGATCACATATATCTCCAGTCCAAGGAAATCTAGAGGCTCATCCTTTATCTTGACATAAGATGGCCTTGTGATCAGTTTTCCAGTTGCACATATTGTGCATACATAATCCAATGAATTTGAAAAATTCACACCATTAGATTGTGTGTAGTAGAACCATCAATAATTTTCTTATCATCCCAATACCAGGATGACTCTGGCAACTTTGCCATATCTTGAACTTATCAAGATGCTATAAAATTATTGTATATGCCAAATGCGTATCTTGTTTAATGTATGTATAATACAATCTAGGAGATAGAGAAGGCATTTACTCCAGGACTTCTTTCAAATCCCTTTTGCTGAGTTATGAGTAGGTATCAACCTCACTCACTTCACGAGTTTCAACATAGAAACCATTACGGATATCCTTTAAACCCAGCAAGGCACGAGTAGAATCTAGATACATCAGTGCATCCAAGATTACCATGTAGTACCCATAGGGGGTGCAATTGTGGCTTGACCAGAACCAACAATTACCCCATCATGACCAACAATTGTCATGATATTGCCATTACTCTTCTCAGGAGTCTGGAAATATTTAATCTCCCTTAATATCATGTTAACAGACCCAGTTTCCACTTAACACATTTTCTTCTCAGCTGGATTAGGTTTCTATAGAGAATGAAACCAATTTCAACATATGACTGAACTCATATAGAAATAATACATACATTACAAATTGTATATGTCATTATAAGCGAATTCGACTAACATGTCATCAACACTAAGTACTGGAACTTCCTTTTGCTGAGCATTCTCCTGGTTGCCCATGTCCCGAGGAACTTCTAGGAATTTTCCACCATCGGAAAATCATCCCTATGTCCAGCTGGTTCCCATGAACCTTTTGCCCTGTGCAATTCATTGCATGTACTTATCCACCAAATGCTTGGAGGTATCACATTTTCTTGCAATCGACCGAGTTATACAACCACACCTATAGCAACCATCAAAGTTGTTGGCCTTGTTATACTCCTTGTAATGACTTTTGCCCTTTTCAGATCCACTCTTATTTTGCCTCTCATCACAACTCAACTTTCCTTTAGTGCCGACAATATTGTTCAGCCCAAATCCTCATAGAAGGATTGAAAGTAAAGAGCATTCCTCGATGAGATCAACATCCAGAGCTGCAATATTGCGGAATCTCAACTACTAGTTGATCTGATGCACATCAGAGTTGTATGTTGCCCCAGACTCCAAGTCATGGAATCGGACGAGCGTCCATTTCCTATGCACTTCAAGCAACATCATCACCCTATATTGATCATATTGCTCCTCAAAAGAGCTCTAGAGTATCAGATACTCTATTTTAAAAGATCATGGTGTAGTGAAGTGCAATACAACATACTTTGCTGCAGCGACTATAGCCGGAGCCCCTGAGCGGGTGTGGTTATGTGGGAACTGATATCTCGGGCCGCCAAGTTAATCTTTACATCGACCAGGTTCGATGATTACCATCAATGGCAAGCTCAGCAAAAATCTCTTTTGGATATGTCCAACATATCCTGCATGAAATCATCATGCACAGTTAATTTACCTTTTAGTAAATTAATTTCCAAGTATCATCAACATATAGCAACCATCAAATTGCCTATCAGGTATGTTGATATACTAATGTTCTTACATTAATATACAATTACCGTAAAAACATTTTCAACAAAAACTGCATAGCTAAACGCTATGACAGAAAAGAAAAACGAGAAGTAGTGTGCCCACCGTTTTCCTTTACCTTTTTTTCCGCCGGAATCAGGGCATGGGCCTCAGCCCGTACAGACTTCGAACCCACAGACGGTCTGTACTGTACTGGCTTCAACGGCCCTTGGCCGGTCCAGGAGTGGGTGCCGCCTCCGCGTCCTGCCATGCTTGCCGCCTGACTTCTGCCGCTAGCCACGAAGCCAGCAACCGGCCTCTTGCCTTCGCACTATGCCGCACACTATTGACGACGCCGAGTCCGCCGTCATTCAGTGCTGCTGGCGACACATCTCCGTGTGCCACCGACGTCGCACGTTACTGCGGACGTCTCAAGCCGTGCCACAGTTGGCCATGCCGCGCGCGTCGGGGGTGCGCTGCCGCTTAGGCCTCTGTCACGGCCCGATTGCAATACCGGGCCGCCAATGCCACAGGCGCGAGGCGTCACCTCCGTGGAGGATGAGTCCGTGGCTTCGTGCTGCGCGGAGCGACGGACATTGGCAGTCCCATCGCTGACACAACGCCGTGAGCCGCAGTCTTGGCCACCACCTTGCCATGCGCCTCATGTGGTGTGCTTCCGCACGGGCTGGGAGACCGCGCCGCCGATCGTCTAGTCGCATGCACGGTCTCTCGCCACTCCAATTCTGTCCGCAGGAGTCCCCATGTCCATTCGCCGCACCTCCCTTTGCTGCTGATGCCGGATGGCGTCGGAGTCCGCTGCGATTCATCCATTCTTCATCTTGCCATTACTCGTCCCGTATATATGAAAAATGCAATCGAGCATGCATGATTAGTTCCTTGCTTAGTCACAAAACGAATAAAACTAGGCGTAAGTAGTGATCCCTGATAGATCTTCCAGCACGCGTTCTTGCCGTGGAAGAGCACCAGAGTACGCCATAGCCGCACGCCGGCCGGAGGAGCCTTGCGCGAGTGCCGCATCCGTCAGGGGGCCATGTCGCGCTGCCTTATCGGAGCTTCCACTTCCTTCGTGAAGAAATTCTTCCGGTTCCTGCTTCCGCGGCAATCGATCGTTCTTGCCAGGCTCGCAAGCGGATTGCATATGCTTAATAAAGAAACATTAGTAATTACATCCGTGATTGGTGGGAAGAAGATAAAATCAAATAGACGTTCTCTTGAAGTCCTGAATCCTGATTGATTTTTCTTCTGTACGGATGCGTCCATGCCAATGCTTGCCCGACGTTCTGTTGCAGCCAGTCTCTCGCTGCCGTGCGCAGCCCTGCCGTCGCGCCCCGCGCCCAGCACCAGCCGTCTCCGCCGACGGCATGCGGAGAGGCCCGCTGGGATGCAGCGGTCGTGGCTGCTGCTTCGCCTCTTGCGGAAGTGCCCGTCCACGTTCTCGTTCCTTAACGACCGGGGCTGTGCGTGACCGCCGTCGGGATGGCCTCTTCCTCTCTCAGCGGAGAGCCACGCGCTGATAACGTGTTAAACTAAAACGAAAGAGAGAAGCAATGAACAGTAAAACTGTCTGTTCTATTTCTGAAGATGATGTACAGTATATATATCTCTGGAAGGGACGCATCCAACCGACGCGACTCTTCGGAGAGACGGGAGCGAAGATATGCGACGATTAGCAACACGCTAACCGACTTTTAGTTACAACTAGCACATATACCCGTGCGTTGCAACGGGGGAGAAAATTAAAGTGTTCAGCAAAACACCCATCAACGCAAGGGCGGATACGGGGTGGCCAGGGTGGGCCGCTTTGAATCTGCTTATATACCTGTTATCTCTAACTGGGCCAGAGAGAAAAAAAACGACCCACTAACATATCCAGGGACGAACGCAGCCACGGCCTGTCCAGTGTCCACATCGAGCACGAGCAGAACCCTCTTCCCCCTCGCACAACAACCCCTCAGCCGTTTCTAAAAAAAGCAACTCCTCTGCTTGCCCGACCCCGATACCCAGCCGGCCAGCCGCCTCGCTGTCGCGGCATCACCGGCCAGAGCCCGGAGCCCAACTGCCCAGGAGGCTCCCTCCAACCCTTCCCGGCTTCCCGCCCGGCCGCCCTCCCAGCCCAGCCGCGCCCTTGCCCTGCGCTCCCGTGGTCCCGGTGTCCCGCCTCCCCTTCCCGGCTTCCCGCCGGCCCGACCAACCCCCTGCAAAGCCCCACCACGGCGGCAACAAGTTACAAGTGAGCAAACTGATCGATTTAAGGTACCCAAATGCCTCAATTTCAGACTTAGGGTTTGCTTTTTTGCCCCAAATTTCGTGTACATGAACACATACATATTTTTGCACAAGTCATATTGCTTATCAATTATTTTGGAGGGCGGACCACCCTGTTGTCAAATGCTAGCTCCGCCACTGCATCAACGCAGCATGACGGGGCAGGGATGCACGTGCCGAAGTATATAAGAAATTCATATCATGCTTTAATGTCTATTATTGCAGTGCATGCATGTGTGGCCACTGAATAAATAAGAAAGGTAACAGGGATTAAACCTCGGGTTTGGCGCTTCAGTGTCTCTTAAAGGCGAAATGTTCTTTTAGTTGGATGCGGCGTTCTCGTCCATAGCGAGACGCTTGTGGTGACTTCATCGATTTCAAACCTCGTCGGTGCAGTTTCTCGGAGGAGCTCATAGAGATAGGATGAGAGAAAAATCGTCACGTGTTCCTAGTAACTCATTTGTGTTGTCACTTTTCATGTTCGCCACCGTCGTTGATGATGGTAGGATTTTGGTGTCCGCAATTTAAATAATTCATGAAGCCGCATTCATGTCCTCCGACGACATCTCATTCAGCTTCGCACTATCATCGGATGAAAGGATAGTGCTGTGTCGAAATGGGATTTTTATATAGATTTTTTAAATATTCGAATGCAAGTGGGTTTTTATTATGTTGATTTTTTAAGAGAAAGTTGGATGTTTGGTTATTCCATTTTCATTTTTTTCATTATTTGGACTTGGCCCAAACACAAGAATTTCACGTAGACATCAGGTAGGCTGTTTTTGTAAAAAACACGCACACTTTTTTTTAGAAGAAACACGCACACTTTGAAGAGAGCAGACCCGCACGCACATGTCGTTCCAATAAAGAAGAAAACATCGCCGACGGCCGAGCGTTAAAACGTACCAGCCACCTAGTGAAAGAAAAAAAAAAAAACCACTAATCATCGTTTCGTTTGGGTACCCGGTTATTTGGGGATCTCAGAGCAGCCTCCGTCGCCACCAAACCAGCTCCGCCGCTCTCCCTTTCTCCCTCTCTCGGCTGGATCCGGACCGCGACGCCGCTCTCCCATTCTCCCTCCTCTCTCGGCTGGATCCTGACCGACGCCACCCCCCATCCGCCTCCTCGACCCAGGACTCGATGGGCGCTGCACGCATCCGCCCCCTACCCTAGATCCTGGAGGACTCGATGGATCTCGAGCTCGCCACTGGGAGCTGCCTCGTCGCCCCGTCCCTGCGGGTGAGCGCCTCGCCTCATCCTTTGTGGCTCCGGCCATCCAAGCAGGGCTCGTGCTCACCCGCCTCGTCTTCTTTGTTCGTTCCTTCTTTCCTTCGTTTCCTAGTAATGCCTCCTCTGCTTGCTTGTTGGGTTTGTTCCTTCATTCCCTTCCCTAGGGAGAAGGGTGCCTATGCCACTCCCTCTGCTTCTCTGCTTGTTGATTTCATCACTTGCCTCTTGTTGAAATCAGTGCGCGTATATGAACCAATGTTTTAAATAGCGGGCTATGAAAAATAGCTGCGGACGTAAAAATCAGCTACAGCGGAGCTATAGCGGGCTATTTGTGAAGGCGACCATTTAGCGACACCCTGCTGAGTTATAGCCGGCTATTTAAAACTATGATATGAACCGATGAGATTAATTGTAAAAGAGGGATGTGGGATTACATGAAGGAGCAAAGGAGAAAATCAGATAGTTTTTTTTTTTTCACAACGAACGAGGGACGAAAATAGTTGGGTCAAATTTTTTTATTTAAGGAAAAAAATAGCTGGCCCAATTGATTGCTTCAAGGCCCACTTAGGCAAAGGGGGCACAGCGAGACGCGTCAAGGCGCGTGCGTCCGTACGGGCGAGCGAGGTACACGAAAGAACCAACCCGACGTACGAAATTACAGTGACGGACGAAACGGACAAAAGTTCGGTGGTAAGAAACAATCACTCCTTTATTATTATTATTATTATTATTATTATATATATATATATATATATATATATATATATATATATATATATATATATATATATATATATATATATATATATATATATATTACTAGTAAATATGCCCGTGCGTTGCACCGGGAGAGGTGAGACTCTTAGGAAGGAAAGCGCGAGACATATATGATGAACCTAAGATAGCGAGACAAGTAATCAATGGACCCCGTGTCATGTGAAGATGTATCGTAAGAAGGGCAACCACACCGGCTCGATGATAAAGCCGTATAGGGAGCCGGTGAGAAAAACAGAGGGGGCCAAGGTGTCGCCGGCCTGCTCAACACAAGCCGCTGCCTCACATGTGGAGATTCAGTGCCAATCAATGTCATCCACGCGGCCGTACATTGTCACTCTGACGCGCGCCGTTCTAAAGAAAGAGACCAGAGGAAAGGGTAGAACCCCCTCAAAAACGTATAAAGGGGCATTATGGACCTTTCGGAAAGCATACATATACCTATACGCTCTTACATCCATCCATACACGCTCGTCAAAATTTCGTATGTGCTTCTATCAGCAACATGAATGATAAGTTGCGTCGCTGTGTCTATGACACCTTGAACCGCCGTTGCCAAGCTCGTTGATGGCGCCCGTCATCGCCATGCAACCACACGTGTTGCCGTGCCTGCACAGCCGAGCGCACGCGCTGCCTTCGGTCGAGCCCCGTTGCCCCACCTCAGCTGCGTAATGCCCGCAATTCGCCGACGCGCTACGGGGACCGATGCTGGCCGCTGGCACTCGCTGCAGTCGCCCATGCACCCACCGGATTAATGTTTGATTAAGTGATTTACGGAATAAATTGGTTAGTTTTGAATTTGACTATCATGCCCTCGTAATCGAAGGGGTAAGTTTTAACCTCCACCCTTGATTTAACAAAAAAGGTTTGCCGAAGAGGAAGGGTTGTTGGTTTTAGAACTTTATTTATATAGATCATCCTCTTCCTAGGAGCTAAATACGTTAGGTGCAAAGCTAGCCTAAAAAGCAGCTTGATTGATTTTGTAGGCAGTCTTGCCATCTTGCAACGTATGTTTTTTTTAACGCTCTATAGAATCGATATCTCGCTTGCTCTGCTCGACCGCCGTTTGTGTAGAAGCGGTGGAACCACCACCGGATTGATCGCTAGGCCAGCCTCTGAGGAGGCAGCCCCTCGTTTATCCCCGTTTCTTTTCCCCTTTTCGCTAATTCCCCTTCCCAACTCCAGCAGCCAACCTCCTCCCACGCTGCGTCCTCCACCCGCGCGTGGAGAGGAGCTCTCCTCTGTGCCACGAGCCGCCTGAGGCAGGCCAAGCCCAGCTGCCGCCCGCCCCTCTCCTCCTTCCTCTCGGCTTTTCCCTTCTTCTTCTTCTTCTTCTCTCTCTCTAATCGTTGTTTTCTCCAGGGAAGGGAGTCGCCATGGAACACCGCCGCCTTGGAGGTCGTCCCGTCCCGCCTACTGTCGCCTCTCCGTCAGGCTCGTGCTCCTCCGCCTCGATCCATCCGCCCCGCCGCTGGATCCACGTCGGAGCAGCTGGATCCGCCTCTTCTTGCCTGGCCTCGATCCGTCCGCCCCGCCGCTGGATCCACGTCGGAGCAGCCGGGATTCGGCTCCTCTTCTTGCCTGGCCTGCCGTGGGAGCTCGCCCGCGAAGCCGTCGTGCATCTCCTACTCATCAGGCTTGCTTGCTACTTCGGCTCTTTCTCTGTCGCTGTGTCAGCTCACTCTCCTTCTCCTCCATGAGGTAGAGGATGAATGCGGTCAATATTATTTGTGTAAATCATGATCTGTTTGCTCCATCCCGTTCTCATTGTCCGGTGTCAATTCGGTCACCGGGTTAGTTGTTCCTTCGTTCACCTTCCCTCCATTCTTGTCGCTGCCTTCCTTGGGGTACTCATATCTGCTTGTTGATTTCTGAGGCACTTGTTGATTCTCCAAGAAGATTGCGTCGTATATGAACCGGTAGGGTTAAATGTAAACAAGCGAGGTGGGACAGAAGGGAGGTTGAGTTCGATCCAAACAGCTCTCGTACACACCTGATTCCGGCAAGCCCACAAAAGATATTCCAGTAAAAAGCCCACTTCCATGGCTCGCAGACAACGTACGAAGAAGCCCACTTCCCGGCTCGCAGACAACGTACGAAGAAACCTGGATTGCGGGTTGATTTCAAAGAAACAGAGGGGCCTTTTTGCAAAAGTGCCACGACAGGTATACGGGCAGAAGCACTCCGTGCTTTATTATTAGGTAAAGATTATTATTATTATTATTAGGTAGAGATGTGGGATTATCTAATTAATTACATTTAATTAATTCCTAACAAGAATAAATAAATGAATAAATATTTGTAGGCTAACTAGCTAGCGGCTTCTAATACATACTGTACACTGGCTATCTCCATGGGCCATACCTGTGACCGAAGTATACTGCAGCGCTCTGTGCAATTGGTGGACGGCTTGAACATTTAATAATCATATATGTGTTGGGTTTTTTTTTGAGAACATATATGTGCTGTTGTTGGCAAATGAATGGTGTTTTCTTTTGTTGCGGAACAACGAATGATGCTCTTGTTCCTAAGGAGAACACCTCAATAACAAGTCACTATTGTAGGAATGTCTAGCAGTGACGGGCCAGACTGTCAGGGGCGCCGGCCATAGACCTATCAGTGGTGGGAGCGCCCGCCACTGGAGGGATAGGGTAGAGTACACAATTGTTGGCATTGCAATTTGAAACAGAATACTACAAAAGGCTACTCATATGATTCTCAATATAACTGAACCAGACTGAATTCATTTTTGAAACAAATGACGAAATAATTAAGTAACACTTCAAATTTGTTCGACTGGAGAAACAAACATCAATGTGTCGATCACATCCATCTTAACATACTAATTAACTAACAGTTCATTGGCTGATATATTCATGACTTAGACCATATTTCTAAACATGGTCAACGACAACCATCATCTGAAAGTCATTGTGGTTGCTTTTCCTTATGATGATTATCACAAGGGTGTCCACCCTTAGTTCTCTCTTTCCCGTCATGAACTCCCGCCGGCCAGACTCATAGAAGGATATGCGTCCGTCTATTTCCGTCTTGTACTGAACGCAGGTGACACACCTTGTTGGTCCATGGCGTACTCCAGCGGTGCCGACGGCGGGAATGTCTACTCCGAAAACATCTTCATAGGTAACTTCTGCACTCCCCATCATTAAAAGCAAATAGAGAGCACGCAATGTTAGACATCTCACCATAGTTGGTTATGAACAAAAAAAAGATGAAAGAATACAAATCATCTCACCATGACTTTTTTCACGACGTTGGTTTTAGTTAAACGGTGCACAAATGGTTTCCCCACGAAGGCTACACTCGATGGTAACATCGCGGTAACATTCATGGTCTCATCCCGAGTAAGCTTCCTCATTCTTTGAGAGAAAATTGCAGAACTCAATGGACCATCGTCATCATCTTCCTCATCCTCGTCATTCCGGCTGTCATCATCATCCTGGCTGTCCTCATCTTTACCGCTATCCTCATTATCTTGGCTGTCTCCATCATCCTGCTGATCCTGGCTATTGCTACTTGTGAGCTGCGTTGGGATTTCCCCGAAGAGGAGAGGATGATGCAGTACAGTAGAGAGAAGTATTTCCCTCAGTTAAGAACCAAGATTATCAATCCAGTAGGAGAACCAAGCAAAATTCCGTTAAGCGCACCTACACACACAAGAGCAAACACTTGCACCCAACACAAATAAGAGGGTTGTCAATCCTCTTAGCGGTTATTTGCAAGGATTAAATCTTATCGAGGTAAATAGATAAACTGAATTACTAATTAAAATAAAAGTAAATACATTGCAGCAAGGTATTTTTAGGTTTTTTATATGATAAAGATAGACCCGGGGACCATAGTTTTCACTAGAGGCTTCTCTCTTGAGCACATAAGCATGCGGTGGGTAAACAAATTACTGTTGGGCAATTGATAGAAAAGCAAATAATTATGACAGATTCATGGCAATGATCATGTATATAGGCACCACGTCCGAGACAAGTAGACCGACTCCTGCCTGCATCTACTACTATTACTCCACCCATCGATCGCTATCCAACATGCATCTAGGGTATTAAGTATGAAACAGAGTAACGCCTTAAGCAAGATGACATGATGTAGAGAAGCAAATTCAAGCAATATGAATAAACCCCATCTTTTTATCCTTAATGGCAACAATACAAATACGTGTCATGTCCCTTTCTGTCACTGGGATTGAGCACCGCAAGATTGAACCCATCACAAAGCACCTCTCCCATTGCAAGATAAATCAATCTAGTGGGCCAAACTAAACCGATAGATCAGAGAGAAATACAAAGCTATAACAATCATGCATAAAAGAGTTCAGAGAAGACTCAAATATTTCTCATGAATAATCTGATCATAAACTCATAATTCATCAGATCCCACCAAACACACCGCAAAAGAAGATTACATCGGATAGAACTCCAAGAACATCGAGGAGAACATTGTATTGAAGATCAAATGGAGAGAAGAAGCCATCTAGCTACTAGCTATGGACCCATAGGTCTGTGGTAAACTACTCACACATCATCGGAAGGGCAGTAAGGTTGATGTAGAAGCCCTCCGTGATCGATTCCCCCTCCGGTAGAGTACCGGAAAAGGCTTCCAGATGGGATCGTGGAAGAACATTGGTTTGCGATGGTGGAAAGGTTTTCTCTTCTGGCTCTCTGGGTTTCCCAATATTTGTGAATTTATAGAAGTGGAATTAGGTCAAAAGGAGTCACGTGGGCCCCACAAGGTACCACGGCGCGCCCCCCTGGGGCGCGCCTTAGTGCCTTGCGTGTGGCACCCCGGCTCTGAGAGACCGGAACACCCCGTATTCCAGCCCAGTGATCAAGTCTTTTGGAATACGACAATGCTTGGCATGGAACAAATCAGCTCTTTATTACAAATAATCGGGGTACAAGGTTCCGATATTACAAAGGTTACACGGGCACGGCGACACTTCGCCTGCTAAGGTAGTTCTATGCTAGCAGCGGAACATCTCGAAGCGGAATGAATTCTAGTAGCGGAACAACGGTGACGGTGATGAACTCCACTCCACAGGGACTCTGGCTGGGACGCATCCTAGAGCGCAACCTCGGGATCCTCTACAAACAATCAATCATGGCATTACCTGCAATCTGGCATGACACGCCAGGTGAGTACTTTGAATGTACTTGCAAGCTCACAGCAACCAAAGCAATCAAGACATACAATAGCATGGCATTTACAGGTTAATCATCAATGATGAACACGATACTACTAGAACAACATGAGCATGGCATGTACATATAATTCATGATATGAACATGATGATACTAGCCCTAGCATGCAAGGGGGTTGACGTTTAAGGTCGCATGGACCAACTTACTCTGCTCGGAGGTTATCTCGTAACCACCATAGGCATCAACCTTTCTTACCGTCATGATCATCACACGATCACCTCATGATCAACCATCATCAAGAATACCATCGTGATCAACTCGTGACCACATAAAGATCAACCACCTTCTTTTCTCATCGAACCGGGGTTGTTATTATTCAGATTATTATTACTGTTGACCCATAGTGTGACCTACTACGAACTGTGTCCATGACCGAGGACGCGGCTATCAATAAATTATACACTCTACAGAGGTTAGTACACTGTACCCACACCACGGAACTCATGGCCTCGTGCTCCCATTCGGGTGGACCAACGATATTCCGACAAAACCAATCTATTGCATGACACTCTCCCGGCCACTCCGACAAACTCCCCTTTGGGCTATGTCCTGGGTGACCCCGATGCCAACTCGTGACATCCGCCACCTCTGTGGCTGCCATCGTCGTGGCCAAACATAAACATCATCCCAAACGGGGACCTCGGTACCATAAAACTCGGGTACTCAAGGCTTATGGCCGCCTACCTGATCAGGGTAGCACGCACCCATAACCTTCCCTAGTAGGAGGCACCAGCGAGAGGCATGACAATAGACCGCATTAGGGCCTCCCCATCCAGGCAAGTGTGGTTGCACTGGTGAGCTCGATTCGGTGGCACCATGACTCAGCCAATAGATTTGTTCAAGTTTGATTAATGTCAGGTTCAGCTTGAATGGTGATGAGCTGAGTCATAGAAATAATATGAGGAAATAACAATGCATATGAGCATGATATCAGTGTAACCATGGATGGGCAACATAGCCATTTAACATCAACAATGATAAATCATTTAGCCTACGGGATGCAAATGAGCGTGGCATAACGATGATCATCACTATCACAAGTATTTTCATATCAAACCGTAACTACTCATGTGAGCATAACATTATCACTAGCATCGGAAATGATTACAAGAATAAAACATGATAAGAATATCCTTAGCAATTAATCATTTCACTTACTAGATGAAAATGAACATGGCATAAGCATAGACATGGATTCACAAGCATATTCGAAGCATTCACAAAATAATTAAATGTGTAAACAATTATTAAATATTCAGGTGGAAACCATGGCTACTGCAATGCCATAATGCAAGTGGCTGTTGTGGCTTGCCCGGGGATGAAGGATTCACCGGGGAGAAGTGCGAGACACTCGCGGAAAAATTTGCCAGAAACGGTTCCCTCTCGGAGGGGGCTGAATAAGGGCAGGGGCAAAATGGTCATTTTCACAGTGTGACAACCTCATGAAAATGATACCAATAGAACGGGCTCGACGAGTAGAGAACGTGGGCTTTGGAATCACCTGATTCGGAGTTACGGTTGACGAGTTACGGCCGTTCGTTCGTTAGGCAGAAAAAGAATAAAAATCTGTCCACTTCTGCCCTTAACGGACGAACGTCCGCAATTTAGTACTTTCGGCTGGCAGGGTTTAAAAAGAATGTGCCTTTGCTGAAATACGCTTTCGAATGGAGAAAACGCATTTCTGTCTGAAGAAGCGGCAGAATACGCTTTCTTTAAGAGAAAACGTTTTTCGAGGAATACGTCTTCACTTAAAACTGTGCGGGCCAGGGGTCAACTCCCTAGTGCGGCTGGCCGGTGGGGCCGCAGAGGAGGTGGGGCCTGCCTGGCCTGGTCGTCGTCTTCAACCTCCTAGCTTCGCGCGTGACCGAGGGAGGAGCGGAGTCCGGCGAGGATTGCCGGCGACTCCGGCCACCATCCGCGGCGCCCGGACTACCGGAGTGACCGGGAAGACGAGGCGCACCCATCTGCTAGCTCCATGCACGCCGGGGAGCTCGGAGACGAGGAGGACCTCGGCCGAGGCGGAGGACGGCTTCGGCCGGAGTCGGGCACGACGCTCCGGCCACTGAGAGGAGGCGGCGAGCTTCGGGAAAGGGTCTAGGGTGGTGGTGGAGACTCATGGTGGTGGAATGAGGGAGAGGGGAGCTCGGCATTGAGCTAATTTAGGCGATGCCCGATGGCGGCCATGGCGGACATGGGAGGGGAGGAGGGCTCCTCGAGCTCAAATAAGTGGTGGGGGAGGATGCTAAGGGAGAGGAGAGGCCGCTGGTGTGCTCGGATAGGCTCGGGGTGGCCTATATATAGCCGGGCGACGATACCGTAGCCAGAAGCCGCCACGGACGCGCTGTCGATGCCTCTGGCACGACCGCATGCGCGTGCGCACGCGTGGAGGGGGAGAGAGGCCAGGGGGAGTGCACGCGGCGCAGAGATGCCCCGAGGAGGAAGAAGACAGAAGGAAGACGCCGGCGGCCGCGGGCACGCGGTGTGGCGTGGCACGCCGGGGAGGCACAAGGGAGAAAGAGGAGGAGGCCAGGGCACGCGTGGACGCGGGGCACTGAGGGCGACGCGGTGGACAAGGTGGGACGCGCGAGAGCGGCCGGGAGGGCAGTGCCCGAAGCTAGCCGCCGCTCAGAGCGCGCCAAACGCATGCCAGCCCGCATGGTCATCGCGTGCATTGGCAAGAGGAGGGCACGTATGCCTGTCAAAAGATGTCCAGCGTGTTGTATCTTCAACCTACAACCCCACTGATGTGATGGGTCGACAAAAGAGACTATGAGTTGATGGGATAGATCAGCTAAAGTTTGTTGTATCAAACTTGGGCATGAAATAGTGATCAAATGGGAGGGGATAAGAGCTAACCAGGATGTCAGAGGGGTTTAGGGTAGGAAAGACTACCATCCTGTGGATTTTGAAAAGATTTGCACCAATATTCATCATAGTTGCTTTACAACTGCAAAAACTGGTCTAGAAACTAGATCAGGAAGTAGCACTCACATGGAGTGTTGGATTGCTCTGAAATTTGGTGTAGGATGATGATTTGGTCATATGAAGGCACCATCAAAATTTCATCCCATTTGGATAAGTATAAATGGTACTTCCTTCACAATGCTCCACACTGGACAGAAACTTGGGGGAATTTTGTGGGACAAATGGCTTGGCAAAATGATATGAATTGTGTCATGCTCAAATTATATAGGGACACTTAGGTCCTGGATTAATTTAATAATTTTTGAGGAAATATAAAATATAGTTGCTTCACAAACTGAAATTGTGACCAGAAACCAAGATTTGAAGGTGTGCTCACATAGATTGCTGGATGGGGCTAAACTTTTGTGGAGAGTCATGATTTGAGCATATTAATGATCTACCAAAATTTCAAATCATTTGGATTGGCCTAGCTAGTACTTCCTTTACAAAGTTCCTCTTTGGACAGAAATTTTGGAAATTTGCTGAGGAAGTTTTACTAGGAAAATGAAGTTGAATTTTGGCATGTGGCAATGATTTGGATGTGAAAGGATGCCCAAAGTTTTTTAAGGCAATCAAGAAAAGATAAATAGCACTTCCTTCACAAAGTGCCATACTGGACAGAATAGGAAATGAATATTCCTGAATTATTTTTGAACTAGGCAAGGATGGGTTTTGACATATTTGTGGAAGATATGATCCAAAGAATTTATGAGAATTTTGAGGGAATTTTTTGGAATGACAGAAATATAGGTTGCTTCACAACCTAATGCAAACAGGGTTATTCCTTTAATAGAAAAAGGAAGATTCCCAAGAAATAAAAATTAGGGTTGGGCTAAGATGGAAATGACATGGCCTTGGGATAGATTTGAGAATGACAAGCCACTTGGAAGTGGCAGGAGAGAAGATCTTCCCAGGTTTCAAAACCACATAGCCACGGAAAAAAGAACTCCAAATAAAAATTCGAAGAAATCCAAAAGAAAAAGAAAGGGCTAAAAATCGGGGTGTTACATTGTGAAGCCCATGTGGGGCTTCTGGCCTCCTCCCGAAGCTTCCCAGGTTTTTTTTGTCCTGAAAAAAATCTCCAAAAAGTTTCGTGGCATTTGGACTTCATTTGGTACTGTTTCTCTGAAAAGCCAAAAACAAGCAGAAAACAACAACTGGCACTGGGCACTAAGTTAATAGGTTAGTCCCAAAAAATGAAATATAATTGCTTGTAAATGTATATAAAACATCCAAGATTGATACTATAACAGCATGGAACAATCAAAAATTATAGATACGTTGGAGACGTATCAAGCATCCCCAAGCTTAATTCCTGCTCGTCCCCGAGTAGGTAAATGATAAAAACAGAATTTTTGATGTGGAATGCTACTTATCATATTCATCATATATTCTTTTCTTTTGTAGCATGGACATTTGGACTTGAATGATTCAAAGCAATAGTCTATAGTTTGACATGAAGACATAAATACTCAAGCATACTAACAAGCAACCATGTCTTTCAAAATATCAACGCTAAAGAAAGTTATCCCTAGCCCATTATGATCAATCATTGATCCATTCATGAAACACACTCAATATTAGCTACACACAATGCACAAGTATGATAATAGTGCTCTCTAGTTGGTGCTTTGTAAGAAAAGATGGAGACTCAAAATAAAAATAAAAATTGCATAAAAGTAAATAGATAGGCCCTTCGCAGAGGGAAGCAGAGATTTGCAGATGTGCCAGAGCTCAAGGCTTAAATTAGAGAGATCAAATTATTTTGAGAGGCATAATTTTCCTGTCAACGAAAACGACCGATAATTCCCAATATCTTCCATGCTAGACACATTATAGGCGGTTCCCAAACAGAAAATAAAGTTTATTTCCTTTCCACCATTCTTTCACAATCCATGGCTAGCCGTATCCACGGGTGCCCTCCATACCAATACTTTCCAAGGAATTTATTATTATCATCATATTAAAAAAATTCATTTCGGGACTGGGCATCCCTATTACCTGCCACTCTCTCGTGCAATGACAAGTGAATAAACACTCATCGTGAGAATAACACACCTAGCATGGAAAATATTGGCCACCCCCTGCCACTTCATGAGCGGTACGGGCACACAAAACGGAAAATTATTTTGAAAATTTAGAGTTGGCACATGCAAATTTACTTGGAACGGCATGGAATACCGCATATAGGTAGATATGGTGGACTCATTTGGCACAACTTGGGTTTAAGGAGTTGGATGCACAAGCAGTATTCCCGCTTAGTACAAATGAAGGCTAGCAATTACATTGAGAAGCGACCAACCAAAAAGCGAAAACGGTCATAAACATGCATTGCACATAACTAACACCGAATAATGCACCATAAGTTGGATATAATTTCGTTGCATAACTATTGACTTTGTGTGCATGCATAGGGAATCACAAACCTTAACACCAATATTCTTACTAAATCACAATTACTCACTAACATGACTCACATATTATCATCTCCAAATCGCAAAACTACTGCAAGGAATCAAACTTATCATATCCAATGATCTTTCATGAAAGTTTTTATTATATCCCTCTTGAATATTCATCACTTTGGGACCAAATTCATATCTTGTACAAATTACCATTACTATTATCAACTCTCAAAAAGATATAAGTGAAGCATGAGAGTGCAAATATTTCTTCAAAATTTTAATCTTATCAACTCTCAAAATAATATAAGTGAAGCATGAGAGTTCAAATATTTCTTCAAAATATAGCCACCGCCGTGCTCAAAAAGATTTAAGTGAAGCACTAGAGCAACTGCCTAGCTCAAAAGATTTAAGTGAAGCACATAGAGTATTCTAACAAATCACGAATAATGTGCGTCCCTCTCAAAAAGGGTGTGTCCAGCAAAGATGACTGTGACAAACTAAAAAGCAAACAAAAGCAAACAAACTATTTCACAAGACGCTCCAAGTAAAACACATATCATGTGATGAATAAAAATATAGCTCCAAGTGAGTTACCGATAGATTGTAGACGAAGGAGGGGATGCCTTCCGGGGCATCCCCAAGCTTAGACGCTTGAGTCTTCCTTGAATATTACCTTAGGGTGCCTTGGGCATCCCCAAGCTTAGGCTCTTGCCACTCCTTATTCCTTTGTCCATCGTAGTCTCACCCAAAACTTGAAAACTTCAATCACACAAAACTCAACAAAACCTTCGTGAGATCCGTTAGTATAACAAACAAATCTTAAACTTTAGGTACTATTGTAAATTGATTCATATTTAATATTGGCATAATGCTACTGTACTCCAACTTCTCCATGACTCATACCCCCCGATACGATCCATAGATTCATCAAAATAAGCAAACTATGCAACAAAAACAGAATCTGTCTAAAACAGAACAGTCTGTAAAGATCTATTTAAAAGCCATACTTCTGTAGCTCGAAAAATTCTGAAAAATTAGGAAAACGTGGGAAATTCATATACCAATACTGTGTAAAAATTTCAGATTTTTCTCCCTCCAGTACAGAATTAAAATTCCAGCACTGGACGCAAAACTTTCTGTTTTCCATACAGCATCAATTATACTATCTTCCAAATCATCCCAAAGGCATTACTTGGCACAAACACTAATTAAAACATAAAAACATATTCATAACAGAAGCTATAATCATGCAAATATTCAAGAACTTATTTTATCCATTGGGTTGTCTCCCAACAAGCTCTTTATTTATAGCCATTAAGATAGGCTTGAGATTTCAATGATGCTCTCATGAAAGATAATAATAGAAACACAAAGAGAGCATCATGAAGCATATGAAAAACACACTTAAGTCTAACATACTTCCTATGCATAGGCATTTTATAGGAGAACAAATTATCAAGACAAGCCATCTCTAACATATGCAAATAGGAAGAATGAAGCATGAATAATTTCAACATCACGAGAGGCAATTTAGTAACATGAAGATTTCTATAAGCATATTTTCCTCTCTCATAATAATTACATGTAGGATCATAATCAAACTAAAAAATATAGCTATCATAAACAGTATTCTCTCTATGATCCATATGCATAAAAGTTTTATAATCTTCCAAAATAGTGGGATTATCATCAACTAAAGTCATGACCTCTCCAAACCCACTTTCATCAAAAAATTCATAAGATTGAACACTCTCCAAAGTAGTGGGATGATTATTACCTAAAGTTGACGCTCTTCCAAACCCACTTTTAATAGTATTGCAAATTTTATTATCAATAACATATTCATCATGAGGCTTAAATAAATTTTCAAGATCATAAGAAGCATTATCACCCCAATCATGATCATTGCAATAAGTAGTGGACATAACAAAATTATCATCCCCAAGTTTGTAGTTTTGCATATTATTAGCACAATTCACATTAATAGAATTTATAGTAACATCATTGCAATCATGCTTTTCAATCAAGGAGCTATCATGAATCACTTTATAAATTTCTTCTTCTAACACTTCATCACAATTTTCAGATTCATGATTTTCAAGCAAAACTTCATAGAGAAAATCAAGAGCACTCAAATCACTAGCAATTGGTTCATTATAATTTGATCTTTTGAAAAGATTAGCAAGTGGATGAGGATTATTTTTTATTTATTCCAAAATAAATCTCCGTAAAATTTTAGCTCATTTGGAGATGTGCAGAATAGGTATCTCTGACATAGCTTTTTCAGGTCCAGAATTCCAGCTGCCGGCAATCTCCCTCCTTGTGTAAATCTTGCATATTAAGAGAGAAAGGCATTAGAATTGCTCCACAAAGTGTTATATTGATAGAAAACACTATAAATAACAGTAGGAAAACATGATGCAAAATGGACGTATCAACTCCCCCAAGCTTAGACCTCGCTTGTCCTCAAGCGAAAGCCGATATCGATAATCATGTCCACATGTTTAGAGAGAGAGGTGTCGATAAAAACAAAATACGGACATAGTAGCATCATGATCATTATTATAACAACAATATTTATTATCATAAAACTTTTCATGAGCAAGTAACAATTCATCACAACAATGAAGTATAAGACATAAACTTTCTTGAAAACTAACAAACTATGTTCTCAGTCAACAATGCAATTGCAATTCATCATATTTTTAGGAAGGGTCTCATGTAGGAGCTTCTTAGCAAGTCCACATACTCAACCATCATATAGTTTTCTATGATTGCTAACACTCACAACATATATATGGAGCAAAAAGTTTCAGCCAGACACATAGAAAGATAGGGGCTTATAATTTCGCCTCCCAACTTATTCACCTCAAGGGTGATGTCAACAATAATAACTCATGATCACTCATATCCAACTGGATATATATGCCTAGATCTTTCCCCACCACATGATGCTTGCAAAAGAGAAAAATAAAAAGAAATAGAGGAGAACACTATTGACTCTTGCATAAAAAGTAAATACATAAAAGTAAAAGATAGGCCCTTCGCAGAGGGAAGCAGAGGTTGTCATGCGCTTTTTGTTGTTGGATGCACAAGCTCTTAATGCAAAGGAACGTCACTTTATATTGCCCCTTGTGATAGCAACCTTTATTATGCAGTCTGTCGCTTTTATTTCTTTACCATCACAAGTTCGTACAAAGCTTATTTTCCCTTACAATAAAAGTTTAGACATATTTAGAGGCAATTTTTATTGCTTTTTGCACCGATGACAACTTACTTGAAGGATCTTATTCAATCCATAGG
This sequence comes from Elymus sibiricus, assembly GCA_039707655.1. Classification (NCBI taxonomy): domain Eukaryota; kingdom Viridiplantae; phylum Streptophyta; class Magnoliopsida; order Poales; family Poaceae; genus Elymus; species Elymus sibiricus. The sequence continues at coordinate 473,529,129 of CM077666.1, forward strand.
TAGATATAGTGGACTCTCATGACATGAAACTGGGTTTAAGGGTTTTGGATGCACAAGTAGTATCTCTATTTGGTGCGGATTTTTGGCTAGCAAAGATATTGGGCAAGCACCACATGTTGGAGGATCTATGACAATATAACTTCTATGTGAATATAAGCAAACATAATTCATTACGTTGTCTTCCTTGTCCAACGTCAACAATTTGGCATAAAATACTTAATGGGGGCTCACAATCATAAAAGATGTCCAAGATAGTGTATTTGCATGTGGATCTTCTCTTCCCTATTAATTTTTTCACGAATTGCATCATTGACCAATGCTATGCTTGTTTACCTTCAATAAATTTTACCACTTACACTTTTCTCTATGCAATGTCATTACTTTCCATAAGATTAGCATATGATCTTTTTCATTATTTTCATTGCTAGGATTGAAACATGAAAGTAAAGAAGCAAAAACTCAAACTACTCTTTATTATATAACTCTCAACTCGATTATATAGATAGATAGATCATGAAACTAGCACTCGAAAATAGATCATACTAAACTTTTATTCAACTAAATCATGAAATAACTAAGGATCGAACTAAAAATAGGTAAAGATGATAAAAGTGATGGTGATACGATACCGGGGCGCCTCCCCCAAGCTTGGCACAAGCCAAGGGGAGTGCCCATACCCATGTACTCAAGTTTCCTTCTTCGGTGATGGTGGTGGTGATGAAGTGGCTATCTTGTCCTTCAGCTCAAGCAGATACATCAATCTGCGGTTGATGCTCCGAAGGGCGATGTTTTGCTCTTCCAACAAAATAACTTCACGAGTGAGAGATGTATTCTGAGCACTAACTATTTCAAAGACTCTTAGGGCTTCAATTACGGATGGGGAGAGATGATCATATAAAGGTTGAAGGATATCTCCCTTCTCTGCGGTCTCCTCCATGGGGATGGCTTGCCCTTCTCCCGGAGCCTGGGCTCCTGCAACTTCCTCGACCTTGTCCTCCTTGTCATTGTCTTCTTCTCCCGACGACAACTCGTAGTAAACCTCACTGTAGGGGCATTTGCCCGGCGATGGTTGCACAATGCGGTGCTTGGCACGGAGCTTTTGGGGAGCCATGGCGATCTAGATCTGTCAGAAAAATAGCACGAAACAAGAACAGAAGAGATTTCTGCGATGCGGTGGTTAAAACATTCGGGAGTATATATAAAGAATTTTTATCTTGCAAAACAAGTAATCTAGAAGAAAACGGAGTCGGGAAGGCTCACGAGGGGCCCACGAGCCACCAGGGCGCGCCTGGGGGGGGGGGGGGGGGTGGCGCGCCCTGGTGCCTCGTGGGCGCCAGGTGGGTCCCCTCGGCTGTTTCTTATTTTTGTATTTTTTCTAATATTCCAAAATTGACAGAAAATATTTTTATGGAATTTTTGGAGTCGGTTTACTTACCGTATCACGTACCTCTTCCTTTTCAGGGTTCTGGAGCGGTCCGGAAGGTATCTCTTATGTATTCCTCCGGTGTAATTGTTTCAATAATATTAGTTTCAACATTAATGGGGGTACCTGAAATATAGTGCTTAATTCTTTGCCCATTCACCACTCTCGGATTAGTGCCTTCGAAGTTTTACTAGCATAATGGATAACATTTAATTTTTTATCAACTCTCTGTCCTAGAACAGCACCAACATCATAATCACTAGCATCACACATAATTTCAAAAGGCAAGTTCCAATCAGGTGGTTGAACAATAGGTGCAGTGGTTAAGGCTTTCTTAAGTGTTTCAAAGGCTTCTACACAATCATCATAAAAAACAAATGGAACATCTTTTTGCAAAAGATTGGTAAGAGGCCTAGAAATTTTAGAGAAGTCTTTAATAAATCTCCTATAGAAACTAGAATGACCTAGGAAACTTCTTATACCTTTAATATCTTTAGGACATGGCATTTTCTCAATAGCATCAACCTTAGCTTTATCAACTTCAATACCTCTTTCAGAAATTTTATGCCCCAAGACAATACCTTCATTCACCATAAAGTAACACTTCTCCCAATTCAAGACAAGATGAGTTTCTTCACATGTCTGCAAAACTCGATCAAGGTTGCTTAAGCAATCATCAAAAGAAGTTCCGTAAACGGAGAAATCATCCATGAAAACCTCAACAATCTTTTCACAAAAGTCAGAGAATATAGCAGTCATACATCTATGAAATGTAGCGGGTGCATTGCATAAACCAAAAGGCATACGTCTATAAGCATAAGTTCCAAAAGGACAAGTAAAGGTGGTTTTCTCTTGATCGGGTTGTGATACAGGTATTTGAGAAAAATCAGAATAACCATCTAGGAAGCAAAAGTGTGTATGCTTAGATAATCTTTCTAACATTTGATCAATAAAAGGTAAGGGGTAATGATCTTTTCTAGTAGCTTTGTTTAATTTTCTAAAATCAATTACCATCCTATAACCAGTTACAATTCTTTGTGGAATGAGTTCATTTTTATCATTAGGAACAACAGTGATACCTCCTTTCTTAGGGACACAATGAACGGGACTTACCCATCTAGTATCAGCTATGGGATAGATTAGACCTGCTTCCAAAAGCTTTAATATTTCAGTTCTTACCACCTCTTTCATCTTAGGATTTAATCGTCGTTGGTGGTCGACAACCGGTTTGGCATCAGGCTCCATATTAATTTTGTGCTGACATAGAGTGGGACTAATGCCCTTAAGATCATCAAGAGTATATCCAATAGTAGCACGGTCCTTCCTCAGAGTTTTTAGTAATCTCTTTTCTTCATGCGCTGAAAGGTTAGCACTAATAATAACAGGATATATCTTCTTTTCATCAAGATAAACATATTTCAATGTATCAGGCAATTGCTTCAATTCAAATACAGGATCACCCTTAGGTGGAGGAGGGCCTCCAAGAGTTTCAACAGGAAAATTATGTTTAAGGATAGGTGGTTGATCAAAGAACATCTTATCTATTTTATTTCTTTCATTCATATGCATATCGTTTTCATGGTCTAGCAAATATTGTTCTAACGGATCAGTAGGAGGTACGGCCATAGAAGCAAGACCAATAATTTCATCTTTACTAGGCAATTCTTTATCATGAGGTTGTCTACAAAACTTGGGGAACTTAAACTCATGAGATGTACCACCGAATTCAACACTGACAGTTTCTTTAGCGCAATCAATCTTAGCATTAACAGTGTTCAAGAAAGGTCTACCAAATATAATGGGACAAAAGTCATCTTGTGGAGAACCTAGGACTAGAAAATCAGTAGGATATTTTATTTTTCCACACAAGACTTCAACATCTCTAACGATCCCAAGTGGTGTAATGGTATCTCTGTTTGCAAGCTTAATAGTAACATCAATGTCCTCTATTTTAACAGGTGCAATATCATTCATAATTTCTTGATATAAGGTAAACGGAATAGCACTAACACTAGCACCCAAATCACATAAGCCATGATAACAATGATCTCCTATTTTAATAGAGACAACAGACATGCCTACTACGGGTCTGTTTTTATCTTTAGGATCTGGTTTAGCAATTCTAGGTGCTTCATTACAGAAGTAAATAACATGCCCATCTATATTATCGACCAAGAGATCTTTAACCATAGCAACATTAGGTTCAACTTTAATTTGTTCAGAGGGTCTAGGTGCTCTAATATTACTTTTGTTAACCACAGTTGAAACTTTAGCATGTTCCTTAATCCTAACAGGAAAAGGTGGTTTCTCAATATAAGCAGTAGGCACAACTGGATCAACATGGTAAATAATTGTTTCTTCTTTAACACTAATGGGTTCCTCAATCTTTTCTTTAATAGGAGGATGATATTTAAACCACTTCTCCTTAGGGAGATCAACATGAGTAGCAAATGATTCACAAAAGGAAGCTACTATCTCAGAGTCAAGTCCATATTTAGTGCTAAACTTATGAAAAGCATCGGTGGCCATAAAAGATTTAACACAATCGAACTCAAGTATTATACCTGACTCATTACCTTTGTAGAGTTCCCAATCTTCAGAGTTGCGTTTAATTCTTTCCAGAAGATCCCATCTGAATTCAATAGTTTTCTTCATAAAGGAGCCAGTCGAAGAAGAATCGAGTATGGTTTGATTATCATGAGAAAGCCGAGCATAAAAATTCTGTAAGATAATTTTTCTTGGGAGCTCATGATTGGGGCATGTGTACATCATGTACTTAAGCCTCCCCCAAGCTTGAGCGATGCTTTCTCTTTCACGAGGACAAAAATTATATATATAATTCCGATCACGATGAACCAAATGCATAGGATAAAATTTCTGATGGAATTCCAGTTTCAATCGGTTCCAGTCCCATGTATCAGTATCATCACATATCCTATACCATGTCAATGCCTTTCCCTTCAAAGATAAAGGGAATACTTTCTTCTTAACTCCATCTCCGGATAAACCTGCAAGCTTAAACAATCCACAAATTTCATCCACATAGATCAAGTGCATATCAGGATGTGCCATTCCGTCTCCTGCATAAGGAGTAGCTAGCAGTTTCTCTATCATACCCAGAGGAATTTCATATGAAATATTTTCAGTAGGTGCAGTAGGTTGAGGAGCAACTATTTGTGTTTCCGGTCGAGGTGAAGATACCCCGAACAAACCCCTCAAAGGATTACTTTCCATAGTGACAAGTAACAGTAAATTTCAGCACGTAATATTAATGTTTCCTTACCAAATTTCACTCACCAAAGGCGCTTCACTCCCCGGCAATGGCACCAGAAAAGAGCCTTGTTGACCCACAAGTATAGGGGATCAATCGTAGTCCTTTTGATAAGTAAGAGTGTCGAACCGAACGAGGAGCAGAAGGAAATGACAAGCGGTTTTCAGCAAGGTATTTTCTGCAAGTACTGAAATTATCGGTAACGAGTAGTTTGATAGCAAGATAATTTGTAACAAGTGACAAGTAGCAATAGTAACAAAGAGTGCAGCAAGGTGGCCCAATCCTTTTCATAGCAAAGGACAAGCCGGAACGATTTCTTATAGTAAGCAAAGCGTCTCAAGGACACATGGGAATTTCATCTAGTCACTTTCATCATGTTGGTTTGATTCGCGTTCGCTACTTTGATAATTTGATATGTGGGTGGACCGGTGCTTGGGTGCTGTTCTTACTTGAACAAGCCTCCCACTTATGATTTCCCCCTCTCGCAAGCATCCGCAACTATGAAAGAAGAATCAAGATAACTCTAACCATAGCATTAAACATATGGATCCAAATCAACCCCTTAAGGAATAGCACATAAACTAGGGTTTAAGCTTCTGTCACTCTAGCAACCCATCATCTAATTACTACTCCACAATGCATTCCCTTAGGCCCAAATATGGTGAAGTGTCATGTAGTCGACGTTCACATGACACCACTAAGAGAATCAACAACATACATATCATCAAAATATCGAACGAATACCAAATTCGCATGATTACTTATGACAAGACTTCTCCCATGTCCTCAAGAACAAAAGTAACTACTCACAAACCATATTCATGTCCAAGATCAGAGGGGTATTGAATAGCATAATGGATCTGAACATATAATCTACCACCAAATAAACCAACTAGCATCATCTACAAGATGTAATCAACCCTACTAGCAACCCACATGTACCAATCTGAGGTTTTGAGACAAAGATTGAATACAAGAGATGAACTAGGGTTTGAGATGAGATGGTGCTGGTGAAAATGTTGATGAAGATTACTCCTCCCACGATGAGAGGATCGCTGGTGATGTCGATGGCGACGATTTCCCCCTCCCGGAGGGAAGTATCCCCGGCAGAATCTCTCCACCGGAGAGCAAAAGTGCTCCTGCCCAAGTTCCGCCTCGAGACGGCAGCGCACTGTCCCGAAAGTCTTCTCTATATTTTTTCTAGGGCAAATGGACTTATATACCAGAAAATGGGGGCCAGAGGCTGGCCAGGGGCCCCACGAGCTACCAGGGCGCGTCTGGGGGGGTGGCGCGCCCTGGTGCCTTGTGGGCACCTGGGTGGCCCCCTCTGGTACTTCTTGACTCTAGTATTTTTTATTTATTCCAAAATAAATCTCCGTAAAATTTCAGCTCATTTGGAGATGTGCAAAATAGGTATCTCTGACATAGCTTTTTCAGGTCCAGAATTCCAGCTGCCGGCAATCTCCCTCCTTGTGTAAATCTTGCATATTAAGAGATAAAAGGCATTAGAATTGCTCCACAAAGTGTTATATTGATAGAAAACACTATAAATAACAGTAGGAAAACATGATGCAAAATGGACGTATCAAGGATCCATAGTGATCTTAAAATTTTGTTTTACTTACTGTTCTTGAGTGTTGTCATGGCAATAAAAGCAAGCAATCAAATAAAATATTTTTGGGTTTTTGTAAAAAAATTAGAAGTGGGGGAGATGTAAAAGAGAGGCAAATGCAAATAAGAGGTAAATAAAGTAAATGCAAGTGAATGATAATTTGTGTGAAGGTACTTGGTAATTTTGATGATGTCTCCCCGGCAACGGCGCCAGAAATTCTTCCTGCTACTTGTGAGCTGCGTTGGGATTTCTCCGAAGAGGAGATGATGATGCAATATAGTAGAGATAAGTATTTCAGTCAGTTAAGAACCAAGGTTATCAATCCCGTAGAAGAACCAAGCAAAATTCCGTTAAGCGCACCTGCACACACAAGAGCAAACACTTGCACCCAACGCAAATAAGAGGGTTGTCAATCCTCTTAGCGGTTATTTGCAAGGATTAAATCTTATCGAGGTAAATAGATAAACTAAACTACTAATTAAAATAAAAGTAAATAAATTGCAGCAAGGTATTTTTAGGTTTTTTATATGACAAAGATAGATCCCGGGGACCATAGTTTTCACTAGAGGCTTCTCTCTTGAGCACATAAGCATGCGGTGGGTAAACAAATTACTGTTGGGCAATTGATAGAAAAGCAAATAATTATGACACACTCATGGCAATGATCATGTATATAGGCATCATGTCCGAGACAACTAGACCGACTCCTGCCTGCAACTACTACTATTACTCCACCCATCGACCGCTATCCAGCATGCATCTAGGGTATTATGTATGAAACAGAGTAACGCCTTAAGCAAGATGACATGATGTAGAGAAGCAAATTCAAGCAATATGAATAAACCCCATCTTTTTATCCTTAATGGCAACAATACAAATACATGTCATGTCCCTTTCTGTCACTAGGATTGAGCACCGCAAGATTGAACCCATCACAAAGCAACTCTCCCACTGCAAGATAAATCAATCTAGTGGGCCAAACTAAACCGATAGATCGGAGAGAAATACAAAGCTATAACAATCATGCATAAAAGAGTTCAGAGAAGACTCAAATATTTCTCATGAATAATCTGATCATAAACTCACAATTCATCGGATCCCAACAAACACACCGCAAAAGAAGATTACATCAGATAGAACTCCAAGAACATCGAGGAGAACATTGTATTGAAGATCAAAGAGAGAGAAGAAGCTATCTAGCTACTAGCTATGGACCCATAGGTCTGTGGTAAACTACTCACACATCATCGGAAGGGCAGCAAGGTTGATGTAGAAGCCCTCCGTGATCGATTCCCCCTCCGGCAGAATACCGGAAAAGGCCTCCAGATGGGATTGTGGAAGAACAGAGGCTTGCGGCAGCGGAAATATTTTCTCTTCTGGCTCTTTGGGGGTTTCCCAATATTTGTGAATTTATAGAAGTGGAATTAGGTCAAAAGGAGTCACGTGGGCCCCACAAGGTACCACGGCGCATCCCCCCCGGGGCGCGCCCTAGTGCCTTGTGAAGCCCCTATGGGGCTTCTGGCCTCCTCCCGAAGCTTCCCAGGTTTCTTTTGTCCAGAAAAAAATCTCCAAAAAGTTTCGTGGCATTTGGACTCATTTGGTACTGTTTCTCTGAAAAGCCAAAAACAAGCAGAAAACAGCAACTGGCACTGGGCACTAAGTTAATAGGTTAGTCCCAAAAAATGATATATAATTGCTTGTAAATGTATATAAAACATCCAAGATTGATACTATAACAGCATGGAACAATAAAAAATTATTGATACGCTGGAGACGTAGCTATTGTCATGATCCTGGTTGTCATCGTCATCGTTATCGCTGTAGAAATACATTGTCCTTAATCTGTTGACCGCTTCTTTCAAGGAAAAGGCTATGTACTCTCCTCCGATGAAATTATTCTATGCAATGTACTGCTTCCATTCATCGCCATATATGATGGTTCTATCCTTTCGTTTACGCACATCCATTAAGAATGTGCGCCCCATATCATCCTCGAAGTACATAGCGTTACCGCATAACTTGTTGAAGTCAACCCTTATGTTGCATGGGATACACTATGCAGCAGTTAATCATTAACAATAAAGTTAGTACAATAATTGTACGAATAGTTAGAATAGAATATTAATTGAAGTTTAAGACTGTTACCACTGATTTTTTAAATCCTTTCCTCAAGAAGAGTCTGAAATCTACTGCAATATCCACACTGTCCATACATGGACATTTGCAGATATGGCAGATCTGACGACTCATGATCCCTAATAATCATTATGAAGCACTTATCAATTGTAAATGGTTGACATGAGTACTAGCTTATGAAACTAATTTTGAGAAGAGGAACTGGCTAAGAAGGATTCGAGAAAATTTGGCATGACCTTTGCTGAATATTAAACATATTTTGAGTACCAGAAATTTGACGAAATGGAAGTTAATCAACGTTTCATCAAAACAGTGGCACTAATTTTCAAATCCCTGTGAATAACATGCTAAACCCATGCACTTGTCATATGTAAGCAAATTAAACAATATTGTTATAGGAAATGAAATTCGGCATGAACTTTCCTTAAAAAGTTAACATATATGGAGTGACAGAAATTTTGCGAAATGGAAACGAATCAATGTTTTGCAAAAACTTTGTCACTCTTTTTCAAATCCCTGGGAATAACATGAAGCCCATGCACTTGTCATATGTACGAAAATTCAAACATCATTGCCACTTGTCATATTTTGCAATGTTCATGCTAAACCCGTGCACTTGTCATATGTAAGCAAATTAGACAATATTGTCATAGGAAATGAAATTCGGCATGAACTTTGCTTAAAAAATTGAGATATGGAGTGACAGAAATTTTGCGAAACAGAAGTTCATCAACGTTTCGCAAAAACTTTGTCACTCTTTTTTGAAATCCCTGTGAATTTAGCAATGTTCCAAATATTCGGACACCTACTGATATGAAAAAGAACTATTCCAACTATCTAGTACTGCTCCTGCTGCTATGATGCTCTGTTATATCATGTACAACTAGTACTATTGGTGAAGTTGAAACCCTAAAATATAAGTTAATCTAGAAATTAATAAGATGCAAATTCTAAACCCTAGAGCGTAATTTAATCACGGAGATAGTATACCGTTGGCGGCTTTTCCGGCCGCAAACGTGACGGAGGAGAAAGTGTGGCGTGAAGACGGCGGCGGTCGAGGCGGAGGACGGCAGTGATACATCTCTAATGTATCTATAATTTTTGATTGTTCCATGCTGTTATATTATCAATCTTGGATGTTTTTATATGCATTTACAGCAATTATATATCATTTTTGGAGACTAACCTATTAACTTAGTGCCCATTGCCAGTTGCTGTTTTCTGCCCTGTTTTTGTTTTACAGATTATCAATACCAAACGAAGTCCAAATGCCACGAAACTTTTTGGAGATTTTTTTTCTGGACAATACCAACACTAGAAGCTTCAGGAGGAGGCCAGAAGACCCAAGGGTTGCCCATGAGGCACCAGGGGGCGCCTGGGGGGCAGGCGCGCCCTGGTACCTCATGGGGCCCATAGAGCTCCGTTTGACCTAATTCCACCACTATAAATTCCCAAAAAATCAGAAACCCTGAGGGGAGTCCACGAAATACTTTTTCCGCCGCCACAAGTTTCTGTTCTCGAGAGATCCCATCTGGAGGCCTTCTCCGGTACTCCGCTGGAGGGGGAATCGATCACGGAGGGGCTCTACATCAACCTTGCTGCCCTTCCGATGATGCATGAGTAGTTTACCACAGACCTTCGGGTCCATAGGCAGTAGCTAGATGGCTTCTTCTCTCTTTTTGATCTTCAATACAACGATCTCCACGATGTTCTTGGAGTTCTATCCGATGTAATCACTTTTTGCGGTGTGTTTGTTGGGATCCGATGAATTGTGAGTTTATGATCAGATTATCCATGAATATTATTTGAGTCTTCTCTGATCTCTTTTATGCATGATTATTATAGCTTCGTATTTCTTCTCCGATCTATTGATTTGGTTTGGCCAGCTAGATTGATTTATCTTGCCATGGGAAGAGGTGCTTTGTAATGGGTTCGATCTTGCGGTGCTCAATCCCAGTGACAGAAAGGGACATGACACGTATGTATCGTTGCTATTAAGGGTAAAGAGATGGGGTTTATTCATGCGTGAGTTTACTTTGTCTACATCATGTTACCGTTCTTAAGGCGTTACTCCATTCTTTATGGACTTAATACACTAGATGCATGCTGGATAGCGGTCGATGTGTGGAGTAATAGTAGTAGATGCAGGCAGGAGTAGGTCTACTTGTCTCGGACGTGATGCCTATATACATGATCATTGCCTTGGATATCGTCATGATTATTTGCTTTTCTATCAATTGCCCAACAGTAATTTGTCTACCCACCGTATGCTATTTTCTTGAGAGAAGCCTCTAGTGAAAACTATGGCCCCCGGGTCTACTTTATCATTTACTAAAACCCTAAAAATAATTGCTGCAATTTTATCTTATTTATTTTATTTTGTATTTTTGTTTCAATCTATCTATCTATCACATACAATTTAATCTTGAAATTTACCGCCGAGGGATTGACAACCCCTCATTTGCGTTGGGTGCTGATGTCTACTACACAACTTATTCTTGTAGACTCGTGTTGGGCCTCCAAGCGCAGAGTTTTGTAGGACAGTAGCAATTTTCCCTCAAGTGGATGACCTAAGGTTTATCAATCCGTGGGAGGCGTAGGTTGAAGATGGTATCTCTCAAACAACCCTGCAACCAAATACAAGAAATCTCTTGTGTCCCCAACACACCCAATACAATGGTAAATTGTATAGGTGCACTAGTTCGGCGAAGAGATGGTGATAAAAGTGTAGTATGGATAGTAGATATAGGTTTTTGTAATCTGAAAATATAAAAACAGCAAGGTAGCAAATAACAAAAGTGAGCACAAACGGTATTGCAATGTTTAAAAACAAGGCCTAGGGTTCATACTTTCACTAGTGCAATCTCTCAACAATGCTAACATAATTGAATCATATAACCATCCCTCAACGTGCGATAAAGAATCACTCCCAAGTTCCTATTAGCGGAGAACATAAGATAGAAATTGTTTGTAGGGTACGAAACCATCTCAAAGTTATCCTTTCTGATCGATCTATTGAGCTATTCCTATAAGTGTCACAAATAGCCCTAGAGTTTGTACTAAAATAACACCATATGATAAACATCAACCAACTCTAATGTCACCTAGATACTCCAATGTTACCACAAGTATCCATGAGTTGATCATACGATATGCATCAAACAACTTCATAATCATAATATTCAATCCACACAAAGAACTCCAAGGAGCACCCCAAAGTTTCTATCGGAGAAAAGATAATGAAAACGTGCATCAACCCCTATGCATAGATTACCCCAATGTCACCGCAGGAATCCGCGAGTTGAATGCCAAAACATATATCAAGTGAATCAATATAATACCCCATTGTCGCCACGGGTATTCATATGCAAGACATACATCAAGTGTTCTCAAATCTGAAATATTCAATCCGACAATAACAAAACCTCAAAGGGAAAAGATTTGATTCATCACAACAAGGATAGAGAGGGAAGAAACACCATATGATCCAACTATATTAACAAAGCTCGCGATACATCAAGATCGTGCCAAATCAAGAACACGAGAGAGAGAGAGAGATAAAACACATAGCTACTGGTACAAACCCTCAGCCCCGAGGGTGAACTACTCCCTCCTCGTCATGGAGACCACCGGGATGATGAAGATGGCCTTCGGTAATGATTCCCCCCTCCGGCAGGGTGCCGGAAAAGGGCTGTAGACTAGATCGTGGAGGTACAGAGGCTTGCGGCAACGTAAAAACTCATCTATGTTAACTTTCAGGGGTTTCTGAATATATATGATTTTTTGGCGCTGGAATCACGTCAAGATGGGCTAAGATGGGCCCACGAGGTACCTGGGCACGCCACCCCCCCTGGCGCGCCCAGGTGCCTCGTGGGCACCTCGTGGCTCTTCTGGTCCTCCCACAAAGCTTCTAGTGTCTCTTTTGTTCCAAAAAAATCGTCAAAAAGTTTCAGCTCATTTGGAGAACTTTTATTTCTGCACAAAAACAACACCACGGTAGTTCTGCTGAAAACAGCGTCAGTCCGGGTTAGTTGTAATCAAATCATACCAAAACCATATAGAATTGTTATAAACATGGCATGAATACTTCATAAATGATAGATACGTTGGAGACGTATCAGCATCCCCAAGCTTAATTCCTACTCATCCTCGAGTAGGTAAATTATAAAAGAAATAATTTATGAAGTGTGAATGCTAGCATAGTGCATAAGTTTGATCAATGATAATTTCAATCACTTTTTCTAGCATCAATATATATCATATTCAGTAGCTCATCTCATAAAACTTCTCATGATCAAGTAGCAAGCTATTCACATGTTTAAAGTATAGGCCATAAACTTTCTTGAAAACTAACAAACTATGGTCTTAGTCAATAAACAATTGCAATTCATCTTATTTTCAGGAAGGGTCTATGTAAGAGCTTTGATCTAGCAAATTCCACATACTCAACCATCATTTAGTCTTCCATGATTGCTGACACTCAAAGCATATTTTTAGAACAAACTGTTTCAATCAAACACATAGGAAGATAGGGGCTTAATGTTTCGCCTCCCAACTTATTTATCTCAGGGATAATGTCAACAATAATAACTCATGATCACCTATATTCAACTGGATATATGTGCCTGGATCTTTCCCTACCACATAATGCTTGCCAACTAAAGAATAAATAGAGCGGAATAGGGATGAACATTAATGACTCTGGCATAAAAGTAAATACAGAAAAGTAAATGCATAAAAGTAAAAGATAGGCCCTTCGCAGAGGGAAGCAGAGGTTGTCATGCGCCTTTTGTTATTGGATGCACAAGCCCTTAATGCAAAGGAACGTCACGTTATATTGCCCCTTGTGATAGCAACCTTTATTATGGAGTCCGTCGCTTTTATTTCTTTACCATCACAAGTTCGTACAACGCTTATTTTCCCTTGAAATAAAAGATCATACATATTTTAGGAGCAATTTTTATTACTTTTTGCACCGATGACAACTTACTTGAAGGATCTTATTCAATCCATAGGTAGATATAGTGGACTCTCATGGCAAGAAACTGGGTTTAAGGGTTTTTGGATGCACAAGTAGTATCTCTACTTAGTACGAATTTTTGGCTAGCAAAAGATCCTAAGCAAGCACCACATGTTAGAGGATCCATGACAATATAACTTCTATGTGAATATAAACAAACATAACTCATTACGTTGTCTTCCTTGTCCAACGTCAAATACTTGATCAAGCTTGAAAATAATTAATGGGGGCTCACAATCATAGAAGATGTCCAAGATAGTATATTTATATGTGAAATTTCTCTGCCTTCAAAATTCTTCCATGAATTGTTCAAGTGACCAATGCTATGTTTTTTAACTTTCAATAAATTTTACCAGTTATACTTCCTGTAGGTGAAGTCACTACTCCCCATGGGACAAGCATATGAAGCATATAAATTTCAAGTTTATGATATTTAATTCATTTCAACAATTTACTCATAGGATATAAGTGAAGAACAAGAGTGAATGACAAACTACTCCAAGAAGATATAAGTGAAGACCAAATGAGTAGTTAAGTAAATAGGTATCTATATGAGGACTCTCTCTCATTTAAAAAATTCAGATCTTAAGTATTTTATTCAAACAGCAAAGAAAACAAAATAAAATGACATTCCAAGGATATCACATATCATGTGAAGAAGCAAAAACTTAGGCTCAACCAAAACTGACCGATAGTTGTTGATGAAGAATGGTGGGATGCCTACCGGGGCATCCCCAAGCTTAGATGCTTGAGACTTCTTGAGATATTAATTTGGGATGCCTTGGGCATCCCCAAGCTTGAGCTCTTGTGTCTCCTTAATTCCTTTCCTATCATGGCTTCCCTAAATCTTAAAAACTTCATCCACACAAAACTCAACAAGAACTCGTGAGATAAGTTAGTATAAATCAACTCAAAACCTTAACATTCTCTACTGTAACAAATCACAAAAATTATAATTAAACATTGCATACTAAATGCCTCTGCATATTTAATACTCCTATCCACAAATATAAACAATAAACACGCAAACATATGCAAACAATGCAACTATAACAGCAATCTGCCAAAACAGAACAGTCTGTAAAGGGTGAATAAGAATCCATACTTCCTTAATTCCAAAAATTCTGAAAAATTACCACGTGACAGAGAACTCATTCATGCTTACTGTGTAAAAATTTCAGATTTTTATCATGTTCTGACTATTCAGGAATATTCTGGACATAACAGAAAACTTTCTGTTTTCAAACAGCAACACATGAACTTGCAAACTGAGCATGGTAAAGGCTATAATTGGCATTTTATTGAACTAAAAGATACAAAACATGATTATTGATAACACCAAGCAAATACCAAGAGAATAAAATGATGCTCCAAGCAAAACTCATATTATGTGACGAATAAAAATATAGCTCCGAGTGAGGTTACCGATAGTGTTGAAGACGAAAGAGGGGATGCCTTCCGGGGCATCCCCAAGCTTAGACGCTTGAGTCTTCCTTGAATTTTACCTTGGGGTGCCTTGGGCATCCCCAAGCTGAGGGTCTTGCCGCTCCTTATTCTCCTCATATCGATATCTCACCATAAATTTGAAAACTTCAATCACACACAACTTAACGGAACTTGTGAGATAGGTTAGTATGATAAAAATAAATCATCCACTATGGTACTGTAAAGACAAGATTCATAATTGTTCTCACATAATTCCTACTGTAGTCTATCATTTCCACAATTTATATCTCATAATATAAGCTATGGAAACACTAAAACAAGCAAACTATGCACCGAAAACGGAATCTGTCAAAAACAGATCAGCATGTAGTGGGCGATTTAACAACCATACTTATGTACCTCCAAAAATTCTGAACAATTATGACAATGTAAAAAATTTGTAACCCAATACTGTGTAAAAATTTCAGAATTTTTTCACTCTCCAGTACAGAATAGAAATTCCAGCACTGGAAGCAAAAGTTTCTATTTTTGCACATAATCAAATCAACAAGCATCCACACTATCCCAAAGACTTTACTTGGCACATTATTGAAAGAAAACATATAAAACATGATTAATACAGTAGATTAATCATGTGGACACACAAAAACAGTAGGTATAAGTATTGGGTTGTCTCCCAACAAGCGCTTTTCTTTAATGCCTTTTTAACTAGGCATGATGATTTGAATGATGCTCACATAAAAGTAAAGAATTGAAACACAAAGAGAGCATCATGAAGCATATGACTAGCACATTTAACCCTAACCCACTTCCTATGCATAGGGATTTTGTGATCAAACAACTTATGGGAGCAAGAATCAACTAGCATAGGAAGGCAAACAAAGCATGACTTCAAAACTTTCAACACATAGAGAGGAAACTTGATATTATTGCAACACCTACAAGCATATGCTCCTCCCTCATAATAATTTTCAGTAGCATCATGAATAAATTCAACAATATATCCATCACAAAAAGCATTCTTGTCATGATACATAAGCATAGAATTTTTATTACTCTCCACACAAGCAAAATTATTCTCATTCATAATGGTGGGAGCAAATTCAACAAAATAACTATCATGAGATACTTGATTGGCATAATCCATTTGAAAATTAAAATCATGATGATAAGTTTTATAGTTATCATTATTATTTATAGCATACATGTCATCACAATAATCATCATAGATAGCAACTTTGTTATCATAGTCAATTGAAACCTCTTCCAAAATAGTGGATTCATCATTAAATAAAGTTGTGACCTCTCCAAATCCACTTTCATAATTGTAATCATCATAAATAGGAGGCATGCAATCATCATAATAAATTTGCTCATCAAAACTTGGGGGACTAAAAATATCATCTTCATAAAACATAGCATCCCCAAGCTTGTAGTTTTGCATATCATTAGCATTATGGATATTCAAAGAATTCATACTAGCAACATTGCAATCATGATCATCATTCAAATATTTTAGGCAAACATTTTATTGAATTCTTCTTCTATCAATTGAGCACAATTTTCTGATCCATCATTTTCAAGAAAGACATGATAAAGACGAATAATATGAGGCAACCTCAATTCCATTTTTTTGTAGTTTTCTTTTATAAACCAAACTAGTGATAAAACAAGAAACTAAAAGATTCGATTGCAAGATCTAAATATATAACTTCAAGAACTCACCTCCCCGGCAACGGCGCCAGAAAAGAGCTTGATGTCTACTACACAACTTATTATTGTAGACTCGTGTTGGGCCTCCAAGCGCAGAGTTTTGTAGGACAGTAGCAATTTTCCCTCAAGTGGATGACCTAAGGTTTATCAATCCATGGGAGGCGTATGTTGAAGATGGTATCTCTCAAACAACCCTGCAACCAAATACAAGAAATCTCTTGTGTCCCCAACACACCCAATACAATGGTAAATTGTATAGGTGCACTAGTTCGGCGAAGAGATGGTGATAAAAGTGTAGTATGGATAGTAGATATAGGTTTTTGTAATCTGAAAATATAAAAACAGTAAGGTAGCAAGTAACAAAAGTGAGCACAAACGGTATTGCAATGTTTAAAAACAAGGCCTAGGGTTTATACTTTCACTAGTGCAATCTCTCAACAATGCTAACATAATTGGATCATATAACCATCCCTCAACGTGCGATAAAGAATCACTCCCAAGTTCCTATTAGCGGAGACCATAAGATAGAAATTGTTTGTAGGGTACGAAACCACCTCAAAGTTATCCTTTCCGATCGATCTATTGAGCTATTCCTATAAGTGTCACAAATAGCCCTAGAGTTCGTACTAAAATAACACCATATGATACACATCAACCAACTCTAATGTCACCTAGATACTCCAATGTCACCACAAGTATCCGTGAGTCGATCATACGATATGCATCAAACAACTTCATAATCATAATATTCAATCCACACAAAGAACTCTAAGGAGCACCAAAAAGTTTCTATCGGAGAAAAGATAATGAAAACATAGATTACCCCAATGTCACCGCGGGAATCCGCGAGTTGAATGCCAAAACATATATCAAGTGAATCAATATAATACCCCATTGTAACCACGGGTATTCATATGCAAGACATACATCAAGTGTTCTCAAATCTGAAATATTCAATCCGACAATAACGAAACCTCAAAGGGAAAAGATTCGATTCATCACAACAAGGATAGAGAGGGAAGAAACACCATATGATCCAACTATATTAACAAAGCTCGCGATACATCAAGATCGTGCCAAATCAAGAACACGAGAGAGAGAGATAAAACACATAGCTACTGGTACAAACCCTCAACCCCGAGGGTGAACTACTCCCTACTCGTCATGGAGACCGACGGGATGATGAAGATGGCCTCCGGTGATGATTCCCCCCTCCGGCAGGGTGCCGGAAAAGGGCTGTAGATTAGATCATGGAGGTACAGAGGCTTGAGACGGCGTAAAAACTTATCTAGGTTAACTTTCGGGGGTTTCTGAATATATATGTTTTTTTGGCGTTGGAATCACGTCAAGATGGGCTAAGATGGGCCCACGAGGTACCTGGGCACGCCACCCCCCTGGCGCGCCCTGGTGCCTCGTGGGCACCTCGTGGCTCTTTTGGTCCTCCCACGAAGCTTCTAGTGTCTCTTTTGTTCCAAAAAATAATCTTCAAAAAGTTTCAGCTCATTTGGAGAACTTTTATTTCTGCACAAAAACAACACCACGGTAGTTCTGTTGAAAACAGTGTCAGTCCGGGTTAGTTCTAATCAAATCATACCAAAACCATATAGAATTGTTATAAACAAGGCATGAATACTTCATAAATTATAGATACGTTGGAGACGTATCAGGTGCAATGTTTTGTTGTTTGTGTGCAGGTGCTGCTAACGAGGTGTTGCGTGATTCTCCTACTGGTTCGATAACCTTGGTTTCATAACTGAGGGAAATACTTATCTCTACTGTGCTGCATCATCCCTTCCTCTTCGGGGAAAATGCCAACGCAAGCTACAAGTAGCAGGAAGAATTTCTGGCGCCGTTGCCGGGGAGATATCATCAACATCTATCAAGTACCTTTGCATAAACTCTCATCTCCTTGCATTTATTTTATTTGCCTCTCGTTTTCATCTCCCCCACTTCTAAGAAGTTTTTACAAAAATACAAAAATATTTTCCGTTTGCCCTTTTCTTGTTTGCTCTTTTGCTTGATTTGCCATCATGACTAGCGTAACTATCCCTCCTTTGTCGCCTGATTTTGAAGTGCTTTACTTCAAACAAAAACAAGGAGAAAATCTTAAAGATGCTTGGTATAGGTTAATGGAATCCTACCGTGTTTGCTCGGTAAAAGGGGATTTAGAAATTTTGCTTCACAATTTCTTTATAGGTTTAACCATGCATAATAGACAACTTTTGGATTTTGCCGCAAAAGGGAATTTTATTGAAAGTGAGGCTAATACTGCCTATGAAATAATAGAAGGTATCTTGGGGATTCCACCACCACAAAAGGGTTTTGCTTTTACTCAAGAGGGGGCTCAAATATTAGACAAATTGGGTGACATGCAGAAAAATTTGGTTGAGTTGCAAAAGTCTAACGAACCTCTTAAAAATATTAGTGGAAACCTCAATCGCATGAACACTTTGATTACTCTATGCAATAAGCGATTGGATATTCTAGATCTTAAAATTACCTCATTTCCTGAGAATAATGGGAAGCGTAAAGAGCCTCCCGGGTTTGAGAAAACTCCTACAAAGATTACTATAACCAAAGATGACAACACTTGAAACTATGCATTATGCCTAGCTAGGGGCATAAAACAATAGCGCTTGTTGGGAGGCAACCCAATGAATAAAATAAATTTTTACTTTTTGTTTCTGTTATGGTGTGTTTTCATGTTTATGCTACTGTTATGATTGAGTTTTTTATGTTTTAATTAGTGTTTGTGCCAAGTAAATCCTTTAGGATGATTTGGAAGATAGTATAATTGATGCTGTTTGGAAAACAGAAAGTTTTGCGTCCAGTGCTGGAATTTTGGTTATGTACTGGAACGTAAAAAAAATCTGAAATTTTTACAAAGTATTGGTATATGAATTTCCCACGTTGTCCTAAATTTTCAGAATTTTTGGAGTTACAGAAGTATGGCTTTTAAATAGATTGCTACAGACTGTTCTGTTTTTGACAGATTCTATTTTTGATGTGTTGCTTGCTTTTTTTTGATGAAACTATGGATTGTATCGGGGGGTATAAGCCATGGAGAAGTTAGAATACAGTAGTTATAATGCAAAAATAAAATATGAATGGGTTTGCAATAGTACGTAAAGTAGTAACTTATTTTGTTATACTAACAGATCTCACAAAGGTTTTGTTGAGTTTTGTGTGATTGAAGTTTTCAAGTTTTGGGTGAGATCACGATGGATGAAGGAATAAGGAGTAGCAAGAGCCTAAGCTTGGGGATGCCCGAGGCACCCCAAGGTAATATTCTAGGAAGACTCAAGAGTCTAAGCTTGGGGGTGCCCCGGAAGGCATCCCCTCTTTCTTCTACCAACCATCGGTAATTTTACTTGGAGCTATATTTTTATTCGTCACATGATATGTGTTTTGCTTGGAGCATCTTGTAATATATGAGTCTTTGATTTTTTTGATTTTTAGTTTGTCACAATCATCCTTGCTGAACACACCTATTTTGAGAGAGCCACACGTTATCATAATTTGTTAGAATACTCTATGTGCTTCACTTAAATTTTTTGAGCTAGGCAGTTGCTCTAGTGCTTCACTTAAATCTTTTCGAGCACGGCGGTGGCTATATTTTGAAGAAATAAACTCTCATGCTTCACTTATATTATTTTGAGAATTGATAAGATTAAAACTTTGAAGAAATAAACTCTCATGCTTCACTTATATCTTTTTGAGAGTTGATAATAGTAATGGTAATTTGCACAAGATATGAATTTGGTCCCAAAGTGATGAATATTCAAGAGGGGTATAATAAAAACTTTCATATAGATCATTGGATATGATAAGTGTGATTCCTTGCAATAGTTTTGCGATATGGAGATGATAATATGTGAGTCATGTTAGTGAGTAATTGTGATTTAGTAAGAATATTAGTGTTAAGGTTTGTGATTCCCTATGCATGCGCATTAAGTCAATAGTTATGCAAAGAAATTATATCCTACTTATGGTGCATTATTCGGTGTTAGTTATGTTCAATGCATGTTTATGACCGTTTTCGCTTTTTGGTTGGTTGCTTCTCAATCTATTTGCTAGCCTTCATTTGTACTAAGCGGAAATACTGCTTGTGCATCCAAAATCCTTAAACCCAAGTTGTGCCAAATGAGTCCACTATATCTACCTATATGCGGTATTTCAATCCCGTTCCAAGTAAATTTGTGTGTGCCAACTCTAATTTTCAAAATAATTTTTCCGTTTTGTGTGCCCGTACCGCTCATGAAGCGGCAGGGGGTGGCCATTATTTTTCATGCTAGGTGTGTTATTCTCACGATGAGTGTTTATTCACTTGTCATTGCACGAGAGAGTGGCTGGTAATAGGGATGCCCAGTCCCACAATGAAATCAAAAATTAGTAACAAAAAAATTGCTTGGAAAGTGATGGTATGGAGGGCACCCGTGGATACGGCTAGCCATGGATTGTGAAAGAAAGGTGGAAAGGAAATAAACTTTACTTTCCGTTTGGGAACTGCCTATGATGTGTCTAGCATGGAAAATATTGGGAATTCTCGGTCGTTTTCGTTGACAGGAAAAGCATGCCTCTCAAAATATTTTTATCTCTCTAATTTAAGCTTTGATCTCTCGCACATTTGACAAATCTCTGCTTCCCTCTCCGAAGGGCCTATCTATTTACTTTTATGCAATTTTTATTTTTACTTTGAGTCTCCATCTTCTCTTATAAAGCACCAACTAGAGAGCACTATTGTCATACTTGTGCATTGTGTGTAGCTAATATTTGATTGTGTTTCATGAATGGATCAATGATTGATCATAATGGGCTAGGGATAAGTTTCTTTAGCGTTGATATTTCGAAAGACATGGTTGCTTGTTAGTATGCTTGAGTATTTATATCTTCATGTCAAATTATAGACTATTGCTTTGAATCATTCAAGTCCAATGTCCATGCTACAAAAGAAAAGAATATGTGATTAATATGATAGGCAGCATTCCACATAAAAAATTATGTTTTTATCATTTACCTACTCGAGGACGAGTAGGAATTAAGCTTGGGGATGCTGATACGTCTCCAACGTATCTATAATTTTTGATTGTTCCATGCTGTTATATTATCAATCTTGGATGTTTTTATATGCATTACAGCAATTATATATCATTTTTGGAGACTAACCTATTAACTTAGTGCCCAGTGCCAATTGCTGTTTTCTGCCCTATTTTTGTTTTACAAAATATCAATACCAAACGAAGTCCAAATGCCACGAAACTTTTTGGAGATTTTTTTCAGGACAATACCAACACTAGAAGCTTCGGGGGTGCCCACGAGGCACCAGGGCGTGCCTGGGGGGGGCAGGCGCGCCCTGGTACCTCGTGGGACCCACAGAGCTTCGTTTGACCTAATTCCACCACTATAAATTCCCAAAAAATCACAAACCCTGAGGGGAGTCCACGAAATACTTTTTCTGCCGCCGCAAGTTTCTGTTCTCGAGAGATCCCATCTGGAGGCCTTCTCCGGTACTCCACCGGAGGGGGAATCGATCACGGAGGGGCTCTACATCAACCTTGCTACCCTTCCGATGATGCGTGAGTAGTTTACCACAGACCTTCGGGTCCATAGGCAGTAGCTAGATGGCTTCTTCTCTCTTTTTGATCTTCAATACAATGTTCTCCTCGATGTTCTTGGAATTCTATCCGATGTAATCACTTTTTGCGGTGTGTTTGTTGGGATCCGATGAATTGTGAGTTTATGATCAGATTATCCATGAATATTATTTGAGTCTTCTCTGATCTCTTTTATGCATGATTATTATAGCTTCGTATTTCTTCTCCGATCTATTGATTTGGTTTGGCCAACTAGATTGATTTATCTTGCCACGGGAAGAGGTGCTTTGTAATGGGTTCGATCTTGCGGTGCTCAATCCCAGTGACAGAAAGGGACATGACACGTATGTATCGTTGCTATTAAGGGTAAAAAGATGGGGTTTATTCATGCGTGAGTTTACTTTGTCTACATCATGTCACCGTTCTTAAGGCGTTACTCCATTCTTTATGGACTTAATACACTAGATGCATGCTGGATAGCGGTCGATGTGTGGAGTAATAGTAGTAGATGCAGGCAGGAGTCGGTCTACTTGTCTCGGACGTGATGCCTATATACATGATCATTGCCTTGTATATCATCATGATTATTTGCTTTTCTATCAATTGCCCAACAGTAATTTGTCTACCCATCGTATACTATTTTCTTGAGAGAAGCCTCTAGTGAAAACTATGGCCCCCGGGTCTACTTTATCATTTACTAAAACCCTAAAAATAATTGCTGCAATTTTATCTTGTTTATTTTATTTTGTATTTTTGTTTCAATCTATCTATCTCTCACATATAATTTAATGTTGCAATTTACCGCCGAGGGATTGACAACCCGTCGTTTGCGTTGGGTGCAAGGATTTGTTGTTTGTGTGCAGGTGCTGCTAACAAGGTGTTGCGTGATTGTCCTACTGGTCCGATAACCTTGGTTTCATAACCGAGGGAAATACTTATCTCTACTGTGCTGCATCATCCCTTCCTCTTCGGGGAAAATACCAACGCAAGCTACAAGTAGCAGGCGGCAGCGGTCGAGGCGCAGGCCGTGTCGGCGACGGTCGAGGCGGAGAAAGGGGCCGGGGCTGCGCGTGGTCAAGGCGGATGAAGCGACGGCGAGCAGATTCGGCGGCGGTCGCGGCGGCGGATGCGTGGAACGAGCCACCGGCTGGTCGGAGGGACGGCGACGGCGAGTGGGGAGTCGCAGGAACTGACAGAGAGAGAAATGAGACGGTGGAAAACAAAAGGGTGCGTGGACGGTTGGGTCAGGGTGGAAGGGGAACTGCCATGTAGAGCAGTGGCGGGCGAGAACGGGCGCCCGCCACTGCATACTTGTTCAAAGTTTTGATTTTTTTGGCGCGGCTTGCCAAAATGTAGTTGTGGCGGGCGACCGGATGAGCCCGCCACTGTTTACCGAATAAACAGTGGTGGGCCATAGCTTTTGCTCGCCATTACAATATCCATCCCGCGGGCGTATTTGGAAGAGCCTACTTGTGGCGGGTGTTTAGTTCCGCCCGCCACTGCATTGCATAGAGCTGTGACGGGTACGTCCAGGCACCCGCCACTGCTGTTTTGGAAAAGTAGTAGTGGCGGGTGACATGTCCTGCCCTCCACTTATTTGGGTTCACCTATAAGCCCTTTCCCAGTAGTGAGTCACCCTAGGAGCCCAGCCATGTTTCCTAGTCGATGCCTTCATGATCACCATGTCAATCAATCTTGCTGTCCAGCTATGTTTCTTTGTGTATGTTTCTATGATCACCTTCTTGCTCAATCTTCCTCCCTCACCAAGCTTACTTTGTCCTTGTTCCTTTTGCAACATCGCCCATGAGTCAGAGTGGCCACAAAAGTGAAAAATAACCATCACATGATTAGCAAGGAACCTCTATCTAAAGCAGACAACATTGCACATTAAAATTGTCCAACATGTCATTGCTCCACCAGTCCATTGAGCACTAGTTTTCCTCCCTAAAGAACATGGAGAGATGATAACCAAACCACACATATTGCAAGTGTCATGCCTTACCCTCTGAAAATTCTGAGCAAACAAGATCACCTTCCAGATAAATTTAGTTGGAAAACAACTAATTTACAGGCGTTCCACTATTTACCTGACATGGTAGTTTCATCAATATCGCTTCAAGTGAATTCTTAATTGGGTGTGGCTAGGTCTCAGTCGACTGGGACTTAACCAAGTCTCAGTCAAGTGGCATAGCAAATAAAGGAAAAAAAAGAAAAAGCTAAAAACAAAATTTGGCACGGATCTCCATGTAAAATCTTATGAATGTAGCATCGACTGAGACTTGGTTAAGTCTCAGTCGACAGAGATTTAGCAATCCTGTTTCTCATTAATATTGCTTTCTGAGAGAGAAAGATGATTAAGAAATTATTCAACCTCTTGCTTGCATCCAAGGTATATGCATGTGAGCATCAACAGACAAGCCACATCTGGAGCATGATACGCCTCCAACGTATCTATAATTTTTTATTGTTCCATGCTATTATAGTATCAATCTTGGATGTTTTTATATGCAATAATATGCAATTATATATCATTTTTTGGGACTAACCTATTAACCCAGTGCCTAATGCCAGTTGCTGGTTTCTGCTTGTTTTTGGCTTTTTAGAGAAACAGTACCAAATGAAGTCCAAATGCCACGAAACTTTTTGGAGATTTTCTTCTGGACAAAAGAAACCTAGGAAGCGTAGGGAGGAGGCCAGAAGCCACATGGAGGCTTCACAAGGCACTAGGGCGCGCCCCAGGGGGGTGCGCCATGCTACCTTGTGCGGCCCACGTGACTCCGTTTGACCTAATTCCACTTCTATAAATTCACAAATATTGGGAAACCCCCAGAGAGCCATAAGAGAAAACCTTTCCGCCGCTGCAAGCCTCTGTTCTTCCGCAATCCCATCCGGAGGCCTTTTCCGGTACTCTACCGGAGGGGGAATCGATCACGGAGGGCTTCTACATCAACCTTGCTGCCCTTCCGATGATGTGTGAGTAGTTTACCACAGACCTACGGGTCCATAGCTAGTAGCTAGATGGCTTCTTCTCTCTCTTTGATCTTCAATACAATGTTCTCCTCGATGTTCTTGGAGTTCTATCCGATGTAATCTTCTTTTGCGGTGTGTTTGTTGGGATCCGATGAATTGTGAGTTTATGATCAGATTATTCATGAGAAATATTTGAGTCTTCTGTGAACTTTTTTATGCATGATTTTTATAGCTTTGTATTTCTCTCCGATCTATCGGTTTAGTTTGGCCTACTAGATTGATTTATCTTGCAATGGGAGAGGTGCTTTGTGATGGGTTCAATCTTGCGGTGCTCAATCCTAGTGACAGAAAGGGACATGACACGTATTTGTATTGTTGCCATTAAGGATAAAAAGATGGGGTTTCTTCATATTGCTTGAATTTGCTTCTCTACATCATGTCATCTTGCTTAAGGCGTTACTCTGTTTCATACTTAATACCCTAGATGCATGCTGGATAGCGGTCGACGGGTGGAGTAATAGTAGTAGATGCAGGCAGGAGTCGGTCTACTTGTCTCGGACGTGATGTCTATATACATGATCATTGCCATGAATCCGTTATAATTATTTGTTTTTCTATCAATTGCCCAACAGTAATTTGTTTACCCACCGTATGTCTATGTGCTCAAGAGAGAAGCCTCTAGTGAAAACTATGGTCCTCGGGTCTATCTTTATTATATATAAAACCTAAAAATACCTTGCTACAATTTATTTACTTTTATTTTAATTAGTAGTTTAGTTTATCTATTTACCTCGATAAGAGTTAATCCTTGCAAATAACCTCTAAGAGGATTGACAACCCTCTTATTTGCGTTGGGTGCAAGTGTTTGCTCTTGTGTGTGCAGGTGCACTTAACGGAATTTTGCTTGGTTCTCCTACTGGATTGATAACCTTGGTTCTTAATTGAGGGAAATACTTATCTCTACTGTACTGCATCATCCTCTCCTCTTCGGGGAAATACCATCGCAGACTACAAGTAGCAGGAAGAATTTCTGGCGCCGTTGCCGGGGAGACATCATCAAAATTACCAAGTACCTTCGCACAAATTATCATTCACTTGCATTTACTTTATTTACCTTTTATTTGCATTTGCCTCTCGTTTTCATCTCCCCCACTTCTATTTTTTTTTACAAAAACACAAAAATATTTTATTTACTTGTTCCGTCTCTATGTCTTTAGAGGAATTTCGCGATAGTTTCTATAGCAGAAGGTTGTCTGAAATTGAAAATGTTACTAAGAGTTTTATGACCTCACAATTTGAGCAAAATAAATTCTTTTCCGAAGAACTTAAGGAACATTCTAACTTGTTGGACGGCATTAATAAACAACTTGAAGGCGTTAATTTAGAGGTATCAAACCTTCATTCTCAACTTGCTAATACTGAAAATTTACTAGGAAAAATTTCGGATAAACAAACAACTCCAGTGAATTGGATGGCTGCCAAACCGGAGTCACTACCTAGTAATGATGAAGATATTAAAATGATTGTTGTTACACCTATTGAATCTTTGTTTAATAATATAAAACTTGATGAAAAAGGGACTGAAGAAGAGTCAACTTTAGAAAGAAGGAGTCCCACTTGCTTGGAGGGTGATAATCTTGATCATAAAAATGAAAAAAGTGGGTTTGGAGAGGTTAAAACTTTAAATAGTAATGCACCCACTACTTTGGATTACAAGGACTTTAATTATGATAGTTGTTCTTTAATTGAGTGTATTTCCTTGTTGCAATCCATGATTAATTCACCAAATGCATATGAACAAAATAAAGCTTTCACTAAACATATTGTAGAAGCCATGATGAAAGCGCATGAAGAAAAACTTGAGTTGGAAGTATCAATTCCTAGAAAATTACAAGATGAATGGGAACCCACTATTGAAGTAAAAATTAAAGATTATGAATGTAATGCTCTTTGTGATCTTGGTACTAGCGTTTCCACTATACCAAAGTCTTTGTGTGATGTGCTAGGTCTCACCGACTTGGATCCTTGTTCCCTTAATTTGCATCTTGCGGATTCCACTATTAAAAAGCCATTGGGTAGGATAAATGATGTGCTTATTATTGCAAATAGAAATTATGTGCCCGTGGACTTTATTGTTCTTGACATTGAATGCAACCCTTCTTGCCCCATGATACTTGGTAGGCCTTTTCTTCGAACTATTGGTGCTATTATTGATATGAAAGAAGGTAATATAAGATTTAAATTTCCACTAAAGAAAGGGATGGAACATTTCCCTAGGAAGAGAATTAAAGCACCATATGAATCCATTATGAGGGCCACTTATGGAATCAATTTGAAGAATGACAACACTTGAAACTATACATTATGCCTAGCTAGGGGCATAAAACAATAGCGCTTGTTGGGAGGCAATCCAATGAATAAAATAAAATTTTGCTTTTACCTACTGTTCTTGAGTGTTTACATGATTATAGATTCTGTTATGATATTGTTTTTATGTTTTAATTAGTGTTTGTGCCAAGTAATGCCTTTGGGATGATTTGGAAGATAGTATAATTGATGTTGTTTGGAAAACAGAAAGTTTTGCGTCCAGTACTGGAATTTTAATTCTGTACTGGAGCATCAGAAAAATCTGAAATTTTTACAAAGTATTGGTATGTGAATTACCCACGTTTTCCTAATTTTTCAGAATTTTTGGAGTTACACAATTATGGATTTTAAATAGATATTTACAGACTGTTCTGTTTTAGACAGATTCTGTTTTTATTGCATAGTTTGCTTATTTTGATGAATCTATGGATCATATCGGGGGTATGAGTCACGGAGAAGTTGGAGTACAGTAGAATTATGCCAATATTAAATATGAATCAATTTACTACAGTACCTAAAGTTAAAGATTTGTTTGTTATACTAACGGATCTCACGAGGTTTCTGTTGAGTTTTGTGTGCTGAAGTTTTCAAGTTTTGGGTGAGACTACGATGGACAAAGGAATAAGGAGTGGCAAGAGCCTAAGCTTGGGGATGCCCAAGGAACCCCAGGTAATATTCAAGGAAG
Organism: Elymus sibiricus; assembly: GCA_039707655.1. Classification (NCBI taxonomy): domain Eukaryota; kingdom Viridiplantae; phylum Streptophyta; class Magnoliopsida; order Poales; family Poaceae; genus Elymus; species Elymus sibiricus. Next base: position 473,557,366 of record CM077666.1, read on the forward strand.
ACTCAAGCGTCTAAGCTTGGGGATGCCCCCGGAAGGCATCCCCTCTTTCGTCTACAATCTATCGGTAGCTCACTTGGAGCTATATTTTTATTCATCACATGATATGTGTTTTACTTGGAGCGTCTTGTGAAATAGTTTGTTTGCTTTTGTTTGCTTTTTAGTTTGCCACAATCATCTTTGCTGAACACACCTTTTTGAGAGGGACACACATTATTCGTGATTTGTTAGAATACTCTATGTGCTTCACTTATATCTTTTGAGCTAGGCAATTGCTCTAGTGCTTCACTTATATATTTTAGAGCACGGCGGTGATGATATTTAAAAAAAAATAGTTGCACTCTCATGCTTCACTTATATCTTTTTGAGAGTCTCATGATAGCAATGGTAATATGCACGGGTTATGAATTTGGTCCTGATATGATAGGTAATCAAGAGGGATATAATAAAAACTTTCATGTAGATCACTGAATATGATAAATTTGATTCCTTGCAATAGTTTTGCGATATTAAGATGGTAATATGGGGAGGTATTAGTAGATAATTGTGGTTTAGTAAGAATAATTGTGTTAAGGTTTGTGATTCCCGAAGCATGCACGTATGATCTGTCGTTATGCTAAGAAGTTGGAGCATGATTTATTCATGGTTGTCTTCCTTTGTGTGGCGGTCGGGGGTGCGCGATGGTTAACTCCTACCAACCTCCCCCCTAGGGGCATGCGTAGTAGTACTTTGCTTCGAGGGCTAATAAACTTTCGCAATAAGTATGTGAGTTCTTTATGACTAATGTGAGTCCATGGATTATACGCACTCTCATCCTTCCGCAATTTGCTAGCCTCTTCGGTACCGTGCATTGCCCTTTCTCACATCGAGAGTTGGTGCAAACTTCACCGGTGCATCCAAACCCCATGATATGATACGCTCTATCACACATAAGCCTCTTTATATCTTCCTCAAAACAGACACCATACCTACCTATCATGGCATTTCCATAGCCATTCCGAGATATATTGCCATGCAACTTCCACCGTTCCGTTTTTATGACACACATCGTCATTGTCATATTGCTTTGCACGATCATATAGCTGACATAGTATTTGTGGCTCAGCCACCGTTCATCATTTTTATACATGTTACGCTAGCATCATTGCACATCCTGGTACACTGCCAGAGGCATTCATATAGAGTCATATTTTTGTTCTAGTATCGAGTTGTAATTTTGAGTTGTAAGTAAATAGAGGTGTGATGATCATCATTATTAGAGCATTGTCCCAGTGAGGAAAGGATGATGGTGGCTATGATTCCCCCACAAGTCGGGATGAGACTCCGGACGAAAAAAATATATATATAGAAAAAAAGAGGCGAAAAAGAGCCATGAAAAAAAAATATAAAGAAAAAATGAGAAGAAAAAAAAAGAAAAAAAGAAAAAAATAACAAATGAGAGAAAAAGAGAGAAGGGGCAATGTTACTATCTTTTTCCACACTTGTGCTTCAGAGTAGCACCATGTTTTTCATATAGAGAGTCTCCTATTTTGTCACTTTCATATACTAGTGGGAATTTTTTTCATTATAGAACTTGGCTTGTATATTCCGATGACGGGCTTCCTCAAATGCCCGAGGTCTTCATGAGCAACCAAGTTGGATACACACCCACCTAGTTTTCATGTTGAGCTTTCATACACTTATAGCTCTTAGTGCATCCGTTGCATGCCAATCCCTACTCCTCGCATTAACATCCATTGATGGGGATCTACATAGCCCGTTGATTAGCCTCATTGATGTGAGACTTTCTCCATTTTTGACTTCTCCTATTTATCTCTATCACCATACTCTATTCCACCCATAGTGCTATATCCATGGCTTGCGCTCATGTATTGAGTGGGAGTTGAAAAAGCTGAAGCGCGTTAAAAAGTATGAACCAATTGCTTGGCTAAAACCGGGGTTGTGCATGATAAATACTTTCTGTGAAGAAGATGGAGCATGACAAGATTATATGATTTTGTAGGGATAACGTTCTTTAGCATTTTTATGTTGAAAGACATGATTGTTTGCTAGTATGCCTGAGTATTGATGTCTTTATATCAAATTATAGGCTATTGCTTTGAATCATTTAGATCTTATTATTCATACCGTAAGAGAGAGATTACATGATGAAACATGATAGGTAGCATTCCACATCAAAAATTCTGTTTTTATCATTTACCTACTCGAGGACGAGCAGGAATTAAGCTTGGGGATGCTTGATACGTCTCCAACGTATCTATAATTTTTGATTATTCCATGCTATTATAGTATCAATCTTGGATGTTTTTATATGCAATTGTATGCAATTATATATCATTTTTGGGAATAACCTATTAACCCAGTGCCTAGTGCCAGTTGCTGTTTTCGGCTAGTTTTTGGCTTTTCAGAGAAACAGTACCAAATGAAGTCCAAATGCCACGAAACTTTTTGAAGATTTTTTCTGGACAAAAGAAACCTGGGAAGCTTCGGGAGGAGGCCAGAAGCCTCACGGAGGCTTCACAAGGCACTAGGGCGCGCCCCCGGGGGGGGGGGGCGCCGTGCTACCTTGTGGGGCCCACGTGACTCCGTTTGACCTAATTCCACTTCTACAAATTCACAAATATTGGGAAACCCCCAGAGAGCCAGAAGAGAAAACCTTTTCGCCGCTGCAAGCCTCTGTTCTTCCGCGATCCCATCTGGAGGCCTTTTCCGGTACTCTACCAGAGGGGGAATCGATCACGGAGGGCTTCTACATCAACCTTGCTACCCTTCTGAGGATGTGTGAGTAGTTTACCACAGACCTACTGGTCCATAGCTAGTAGCTAGATGGCTTCTTCTCTCTCTTTGATATTCAATACAATGTTCTCCTCGATGTTCTTGGTGTTCTATCCGATGTAATCTTCTTTTGCGGTGTGTTGGTTGGGATCCGATGAATTGTGAGTTTATGATTAGATTATTCATGAGAAATATTTGAGTCTTCTCTGAACTCTTTTATGCATGATTGTTATAGCTTTGTATTTCTCTCCGATCTATCGGTTTAGTTTGGCCTACTAGATTGATTTATCTTGCAATGGGAGAGGTGCTTTGTGATGGGTTCAATCTTGCGGTGCTCAATCCCAGTGACAGAAAGGGACATGACACGTATTTGTATTGTTGCCATTAAGGATACAAAGATGGGGTTTATTCATATTGCTTGAATTTGCTTCTCTACATCATGTCATCTTGCTTAAGGCGTTACTCTGTTTCATACTTAATACCCTAGATGCATGCTGGATAGTGGTCGATGGGTGGAGTAATAGTAGTAGATGCAGGCAGGAGTCGGTCTAGTTGTCTCGGACGTGATGCCTATATACATGATCATTGCCATGAATCCGTCATAATTATTTGCTTTTCTATCAATTGCCCAACAGTAATTTTTTTACCCACCGTATGTCTATGTGCTCAAGAGAGAAGCCTCTAGTGAAAACTATGGTCCCCGGGTCTATCTTTATTATATAAAAAACCTAAAAATACCTTGCTGCAATTTATTTACTTTTATTTTAATTAGTAGTTTAGTTTATCTATTTACCTCGATAAGATTTAATCCTTGCAAATAACCGCTAAGAGGATTGACAACCCACTTATTTGCGTTTGGTGCAAGTGTTTGATCTTGTGTGTGCAGGTGCGCTTAACGGAATTTTGCTTGGTTCTCCTACTGGATTGATAACCTTGGTTCTTAACTGAAGGAAATATTTATCTCTACTGTACTGCATCATCCTCTCCTCTTCGGGGAAATACCAACGCAGACTACAAGTAGCAGAGCATAATTATATTAACCTTTTTTTGTTAGCTGCGGATTTATAGTCCACCAAGAGAATAATGTCACATATTTTCCCCATGTGTTATATAGTGAATAACACAACATCATAAGAACATCTCGTGTACTGCAAAACTCTGGGTAAATATCATTACTTTATATTTTATACCGATGTAGAATTATCTGATGACGCTAAACATGCTACCATATAGGCTCATCAACGTGTAACTATTACCATGTGAAATGTATATAAAATAAACTAAACACTGATGAACTGGATGCCAATTGATGATATTGTCCAAAAGAAGTAAAATCTAAAAATATGCCTTATTTTAGTGCAAGGTGGGGATAATACAATTGAAAGTGTTGAGCATGCCAGAAATAAAACAGATAATATATGCAAGAACTGGATAATGTAATAATCTGGATTCTACGATCATAATACCATATTTGACTTGACACAGTAAAATGATATCATCAGATGCACAATAGATGTTCATTTAAAGGTAATTGTAACCCCGATTATAGTAGGAGCCTCCATGTAAACTTAGATCAACAAGCAATCAATCACACTTCAAGATGGCAATGGTTAACCGTTACCCGCATCCTCGTGGGTAAATCCTCTATCAGGGGACGAGGATGGGGCAGTTTTAATGCCCATGGGGAAGTTGTTGTGTCAGATCCCTTTCCAAGTGGCTAGGATGGGGATGGGTATGAGATATCATTACCCGTACCCGTTACCCGTCTTACCCCTGAGTGCCTTACATGTGGGCCCTAAAATTAGTATTTACAAAGAATGACTAATATTTATTATAAAGATTTGCCAGAAGTACAAAGCACCTCAAACATAATAAAAATTAGAGAGGCCCATCTAGATATGAAAGAAGCTTCGCAACATAGATAAAACAATGTAAAATGCAATCACACAAGCAGATGTATAATAACTATTGCTACTTGTAGTCTGCGTTGGTATTTCCCCGAAGAGGAGAGGATGATGCAGTACAGTAGAGATAAGTATTTCCCTCAGTTAAGAACCAAGGTTATCAATCCAGTAGGAGAACCAAGCAAAATTCCGTTAAGCGCACCTGCACACACAAGAGCAAACGCTTGCACCCAACGCAAATAAGAGGGTTGTCAATCCTCTTAGCGGTTATTTGCAAGGATTAAATCTTATCGAGGTAAATAGATAAACTAAAACACTAATTAAAATAAAAGTAAATAAATTGCAGCAAGGTATTTTTAGGTTTTTTTATATGATAAAGATAGACCCGGGGGCCATAATTTTCACTAGAGGCTTCTCTCTCGAGCACAGAAACATACGGCGGATAAACAAATTACTGTTGGGCAATTGATAGAAAAGCAAATAATTATGACAGATTCATGGCAATGATCATGTATATAGGCATCACATCCGAGACAAGTAGACCGACTCCTGCCTGCATCTACTATTATTACTCCACTCATCGACCGCTATCCAGCATGCATCTAGAGTATTAAGTTAATAAAAACAGAGTAACGCCTAAAGCAAGATGACATGATGTAGAGAAGCAAATTCAAGCAATATGAATAAGCCCCATCTTTTTATACTTAATGGCAACAATACAAATACGTGTCATGTCCCCTTCTGTCACTGGGATTGAGCACCGCAAGATTGAACCCATCACAAAGCACCTCTCCCATTGCAAGATAAATCAATCTAGTAGGCCAAACCAAATCGATAGATCAGAGAGAAATACAAAGCTATAACAATCATGCATAAAAGAGTTCAGAGAAGACTCAAATATTTCTCATGAATAATCTGATCATAAACTCACAATTCATCGGATCCCAACAAACACACCGCAAAAGAAGATTACATCGGATAGAACTCCAAGAACATTGAGGAGAACATTGTATTGAAGATCAAAGAGAGAGAAGAGGCCATCTAGCTACTAGTTATGGACCCGTAGGTCTGTGGTAAACTACTCACACATCATCGGAAGGGCAGCAAAGTTGATGTAGAAGCCCTCCGTGATCGATTCCCCCTCGCGGAAGAACAGAGGCTTGCGGCGGCGGAAAGGTTTTCTCTTCTGACTCTCTAATGGTTTCCCAATATTTGTGAATTTATAGAAGTGGAATTAGGTCAAACGGAGTCACGTGGGCCCCACAAGGCAACACGGCGCCTGGCCTCCTCCCAAAGCTTTCAAGGTTTCTTTTGTCCAGAAAAAAACTCCAAAAAGTTTCGTGGCATTTGGACTTCATTTGATACTGTTTCTCTGAAAAGCCAAAAACAAGCAGAAAACAGCAACTAGCACTGGGCGCTGGGTTAATAGGTTAGTCCCAAAAAATGATATATAATTGCATATAAAAACATCCAAGATTGATACTATAATAGAATGGAACTATCAAAAATTATAAATACGTTGGAGATGTATCAACTACCAGACATGAAACTATCTAGGTAGGTGATACAATTCTACACACTAAAGATCCAACCATCCAAGATCAATCAGTCCTTGAGCACCGGATATACTCCTGGTCCCATGAAGATACCTAACACACCTCGCTTGTCATCAACATGCCTGCGGATCCTCCCAAAGCCCTTCTCACCCCAGTTTGGTCCCCCACGAGTTCTTGAAGCGCCACACTAGTGGAGAAAGGGCCTTTAGTCCCGGTTAGGAAGGGCCTTTAGTCCCGGTTCACCAACCGGGACTAATAAATCGGGACTAAAGGCCCCCACCCTTTAGTCCCGGTTGGCCACGACCCGGGACTAAAGTCCCTCCACGTGGCCGCGACCGCGCGCCGGGGCTGGAGGACCTTTAGTCCCGGTTGGTGATACCAACCGGGACTAAAGGTTTAGGGGTTTAGGGATTTAGGGTTTATTGTTTATTTTTTCTTTTCATTTTGTGTTTTCCATTTAATTCTTTTTCATTTCAAACATATTTTACGCTACTACATACTGTACACGTTATGCATATATAATAGAATTTCTCGTAGAACCAATCATATATCATAGAATTTCTCGTACGACCATGCATACACATATATATATACAATTTGGTATTTACAGTTTCTCCTACAACTTGCAGATCATTACATGCAGGCATTAGGTGAAATGTTATTCTCCGTCGGGAGATATGACCTTCTGAAGCAAAAAATCCCGCCATTTCCTCTTGAAGTGCTCGTATGCGGTCCGTTGGTAGGAGCTGATCCCGCATCTCTTGCATCTTTAAAGAAGGAGATCAATATGAATATATTAGTTGTGTATATATATATTAGATAATGATAAAAAGAATTGTGAATAGTGTTTACGTACCCAAAGATTTCTTGCATCTCTGTTCCTTTCATTGATAATAATGCGAATGTTCTCGCAAACGTAGTATGCACATAAATTATTCCCCGGTGCCTGCCTCAAGCACTTTACGAGAATAGAATTCAATCAGATAATAATCAAGCATGATAATGGTATTGAAACTAGAATTAAAGAGATGCGCGGACGTAGCTAGCTAGCTAGTACTACTTAATTACCCTTTGTCGCCACCATTTCAGGCTTGGTTTCCATGGACCGACAACCTCTTTGATGAACTTTTTCCAAACCCTGCCCGCAAAGAAAATGAATAAAGGAGTTATTAATTACTTGATATCAAGAAATGAACTAAAGAGGCCGACATAGTGCGATAATGATTGAAATTACCTGTCGAGCATCAACTTCAGGTTGTAGTATTCTTTAGGGTCTCTAGTTAGTGAGTCCAGTACTTCAACTTTTCCCTCGTCAACTCTAATGATTAGCAGGGTCCAGTGGAAACTGCGCACACGTTTGTATAAGCGGGCATGCATAACTCATCAACTACACTTAACATCGAGTAAGCAAAATAGAATTTGTAGTACAAGACAGTAACACTCACTTGAAGTTGTAAGGAAATACTATCTCTGGTCTGGCATTTAGTTCCTTCAAAAACATTAGCAAGTTGGCCTCTGTGTCTTTGGGTTCTTCTTTTAACACTTTTTTATAAATGATATTTGGGTCAATGAACCTAATGCCATAGACTCCATCTCTTTTCATTTCAGAAATCTTCATTCTGCATAATACCACACAAAAGAATATAGTGAGGATAATTATAGGCAATGAACGAGCTGAGCTAGAGACTTAAATTACAGAAAGAAATCACTTACAGACAATAGCAACTGACGAGAGATTTGTCCAGTGCGTCTTGATTGTATAACTGAAAAAGTTCTGGCAAGTCAATCCACACATCTTTTCCATGGAAGTAATGCTCTGGCTTGACTTTCACCATGAGGCTCTCTCACCCGGCCTTTACTTCTCTCAGGTACCAGTCATGCAATCTGCGCATCTGTGTTGGTAGAAGCTCAACCTCCTCAGGCCTGACCAGAGGGTTCCCGGGGACGTATTTCCATGCTAGATCCTTCTCATCAATATTCGTGGGAAGATCCTCGATGCCTAGGAGTTGTTCAATAGTGACACCGGCCTCTCTAGCCATCTGTCTAGCAGCGTCGGTTATTACCGGCTTATCGGTGGTACTCACCTTGAGCGAGGGGATCGATTGCACTGCCTGTTCTCCCAGCTGGGGAACAGTTTTCCCGCTTTTATTACTACCTGTTGTAAGGCTCGACTCCTTATCTTTTTGTGCATGATATGACTTCTTAATAGAGCGCTCATAGTCTGAATCACTTTTCTCCACAGACGGTTTAGCAAGATCCAGAAAGTGTTGTATGACTTTCTCGGGTATTTTCTCCTTCGGCGGCGGGGGCGGTTTCGGTGCAAAATGGGCCTTCACTTCGGCATCCACGACCCGTTTGTTTTCCTCCTCAGTCATCTCGTAAGCTAACTTTTTTTTGGTAGGAGGCTCGGGTTTCTTGTTTGGTGCTCTCTTCCGCTTGGGAGTCCGCTGACGCTGCAGAGTTCGATATTGCGAACTCGCGCTGGGCTCCGTCTCGGGGTGGGATGGAGTCGGCTGACGCGGTGGATTTGGAGGAGGAGTCGGCTGACGCAGCGGACTTGGAGGAGGAGTCGGCTGACGCGGAGGACTTGGAGGAGGAGTCGGCTGACGCGGCGGACTTGGAGGAGGAGTCGGCTGACGCGGCGGACTTGGAGGAGGCGTCGAGTTTGGAAAGACGATGCAATCCTTTCTCCATACAATGATACCACGGATGGCTTCTCCTAGTGTGAAAGGATCAATACGGTCGACTATAGGGGGGGTGAATAGGAGACTACAAATTTTAATCTTTCTTGTCAATTTAAAGGTTTAGCGGATAAATAGGGTTCACTAGATATGCAACTAGGTGAACACAACCTATATGACAAGCAAGCTCCAAGCTAAGATGCTAGGCAACAATCTAATTAGCAAGCCAACAAGCATACAAAGCAAAGTAAAGTGCGGGAAAAGATTAACCACAAGTGAGACAAGGACGCGGAATTTATCCCGAAGTTCACTCTTCCTTGGGGAAGAACTACTCTCCGTTTAGAGCGGTGCCGGAGCCAAAGCTTGCGGAACGCCACCGAAGGCTCACCGTAATCCCTTTCGAGTCACCCCCAACGGATGAGCCTCGAATCACTATGGGTTGGTCTTGAAGGTGACCACCACACCTTTACAAACTTCTCCGGAGCACACCACAAGCAAGGAAGCTTCCGGAGGAACCTCTAACCGCCTAGGAGCCCAAGCTCCAAGAGTAACAAGTCATGGGGGATGAATATTGCGGGGAACGCGATTTGGTTTGGTCAAAGTGTAGATCGGGTCTTGCTCTCCCAATCCCCAAAGTATCAACAAGTTTGGGTGGAGGGATTGAGAGTATTGAGAAAAATGAGGTGTAGCAATGGAGGAGCTCAACAAGACATTAGGGTTGAGGGATGGAGGAGGAAGAAGGGGGCTTTTATAGTGTTCTTGGCCGGGAGGGGATTTCTGCCCGTTGGACCCCGTGCGCATGGGCTAAGTCAGCCCCGTGCGCACGGGGTGCCCAGAGACTTTCCATCCACCCTGTGTGCACGGGGGTCCAGGACCCCGTGCGCACGGGGTGTCCAGAGAGTTTCGAGGTACCCCGTGCGCACGGGGGTCAGAGACCCCGTGTGCACGGGGTGTCCAGAAATTTTCTGACCACCCCGTGCGCACGGGGGTCAGAGACCCCGTGCACACGGGGTGTCCAGAGGGTTTCTGATGAAACTCATAGGACACCTCGGCAAGGCACACAATAAGTGGGAACATGGTGGAGGAGTAGGAGGGCTGGTGTATAAGTTTTGGAGGCATTCCCACATGACACTTATTCCACAATGACCCCTCTTGATAGTGCGGTTTTTCCTACGACTCAAATCGAACCAAAACGAAAAACCTTCGAGTCGCCGGTAAACCACGCCTTTGATCTTTTTGAAATGGGGGGGGGTCACGCAACTCCATAATAACCTTCATGAAACCAATATCCTGAGATAAACTTTAGCAACCGATATTAGTTCCTCTAACCACATTGTCATCACACCAAAATATAATTAAGTGCCACATGCACTTTCAATCTCCCCCTTTTTGGTGCATTGATGACAACATGGTTAGGACATGGAAACAAAGATATAACAAAGTGAATAGCCATGAGACAATAGTTGATCACGAGAGCTCCCCCTATATGTGTGCAAGGATAAAAGGAGATGCTTGACTATGCATCAAACACACACACGAGGCTCCCCCTAGATCAATATTGTCAAGGCATGTGATCAACAGAAATAACCTACACGGTGCCTAGATCACTTGCAAGTGTGGTGAGCAGACAAAGAGAGAGAGAGACTATAACATAAAGAAACTAGAACAGACTCCACAAGATAGATAGTCTCTCACATAGAGTAGGTAGCTCACGACCACACCACGAAAGGAAATAAAAGTATCTCAAGCCAAATAAACACCACCAAATAAAACGAGGCCTTGAGATCTCAACCCAACTGAAACCAAATGCAAACGCTCCTAATAGAACACTTCTCCCCCTTTGTCATCAAGACAACAAAAAGGGAAAAGGCGATGCTAACGAGACCCTAGACAAGAGGAGGCGCACTCGAAGCATCATCATCATCATCAAAGTGCCATCCCTCCATGGGAAAGGAACGAGCTGTGGCCACACTGTCGTTGTCCTCGGACCCTGGGCCAACCTCCTCACCAGCAGCAGCACGCTCAGCCTTCTTCTGACGCCTCACCAGCTTGTCCTTGTTGATCTCCTTGACCTGACGGCGCTGAATGGACTGACACATCTTGAACATGTTGCGTACGGTCTTCAAAAGAGACTTCTTCTCCTCTCTGGTGAAACTGGCATTAGCAGAAACTTGCTTCCCTTTGCCATGCGGAAGCCGTGCCTGGGATGAACAGCCCTTAGTGTAGGTAGCACGATCCTCAGGCCTGGGGTTGCGCCCCTTCTTGGGGGGGACATAAGGTGGAGGAGTAGCCGGAAGCTAGTTGGCATCACGCTTCGGAAAGGAGGTACGATACTTGGCAATGAACTTGGCGGGGCAGACAGACTCAATCAATGCCTGGATGAACGGAGCATATATACACGACTTGTTCTCCTGAACACACTACCTGATCTCATAGAACATGAAGTCCAGAACATCCACTTTCTTCCTGTCACGAATGTAGACAAAGATGTCCAACATGGAGCTCCTCAGATTGTGGGAATCTCCGGCCTTAGGATTAAGGGTGTACCTAAGGATGTGGCGCATAGTATCATAGGTAGGCTTCAAGTGTTTGATAGAACCTGTGGTGAAAGCCTTCTCTGGCTTGTAAGCAAACGCAATTTCATCCTTGTCTCTTCCAGTCTCACGGGCACGACCATAATCAGCATGCTCCTCAGCAAAGAACTGATAAGGAATAATGGAAGAGAATTTATCCATGGAGGCCTCACACTCATATGTGCCAGACATCCAAGTCATAGTGCGAGCCTCATCATTGTGAAAGTACACGGTGGCAAAGAACTGCATCACAAGATCGTCCTTGAAGGGATGATGAAAAGTGACGAAGGGAATCAAGCCAAGTCACCCAAGAGCATCATACACACCGGGATAGATATGAGCATTGTCCCGAAGAGACTCCACATTGATTTGCTTGTGGGGGGCAAACTTGGTCTTCTTGGTCATGATCAGCTCAGAGAACACACGGTGCTGAAAATCATTCTTGAATCTTGGGTCAATTCATGTACTGGTTTGAGGCACATAGGGGAAATTCTGCCTGCGAGCCCAAAGTTCTGGCTTGGTCCACTGAGAGAGAGGAAGATTCTTGACATTGCGACCACCTGGGAGAACATGTTCCTCTGGGCTCTCATCACCTTCCTCCTCCTCATCATCAACATCATCATCAGATGCATATGCTGGCTCCACCTCATAGTGAGCATCATCCTGAGAATCATACTCATCCTCGGAATCATCAGAGGCTTCGATCACAGGCTTCTTCGACGCAGTACGACGAGCACGATTAGCAGTCATGGAACTCTGGCCTCTCCCATCTGATGGCTGACGAATCGCAAGAACCAAACGATCTTCACCTGCCTTACTGCGCTTGCGACGGAGCTCAGACCTCTTGTCAGCGGAGTCTGAAAAAAAAAGCAACAACAACACAACACGCAAGAGACACGTAAATGAGTACAAGTGCTTGAGATGCTGGCGAGGGATGACAAAAAAATTGGGGGGACTCTCTGTATACCCCGTGCGCACGGGGTCTCACCACCGTGGACACGGGGCCCCGTGCGCACGGTACAGGTCCGTGCACACGGGAGGGGGGGGGCTCCAGCGGCAGCCACTTCCAGATCGAAATCTGGGAGTGGGTGTGGCTAGTTAACCTATACAGATTGTCTACCCAAATTTATTCTGTCACATGAGGAAATGGGGACCGATCTAGATCAAAGAGGATACCCTAGAAAGGAGAGAGCATTCTAGGAGGGACCAATGAAGGAGAAGGAGATCGAACAGGGCATACCGGAGGAGGACCCCATCCTCGAAGATATCCACGGAGAGGGACGACTCCACGGCACACGGAGGCGCCGGAGAGGCTCGAGGTGACGGCGGCGGCCTGGAGGCTATCTGGGGCGTGGGGAGGCAACTGGGTGGGAAAGAACCCTAGCCCCCCACGTCCCACCTCGTATAGGCCAGGAACCGCACACCCCGTGCGCACGGGGCTAAAATAGCCCGTGTGCACGGGGGCCCCGTGCGCACGGTACAAGACCGTGGGCACGGGGGTGTCTAGGAGGTTTTGACAGACAACATTATTTTGGGTTCAGGCTGAGTGAGAACTCTTACCAAAACACAATATGCGTTCCCATCTCACTTCTGAACTCGTCGCAAGAGAAACCCTACTCTAATATAAAGGAATATGAGTAGCACTTGCACAAAAGAGAAACGAAAACCACAAACAACACGAAAACGAACACAAGGGCAAGACAAACCCAAAAAGAGACGAAGAAAAAGATCCAACCTCCAAACTAGGGCGGTGGCCGAAGCCACCATGTTTGAGTTTATTTGGTATGGCACCCCGAAGATATGAACCTTGGGCCCAAGACCAATACTCAACTTTGAAGCACAAGTGCCATCTTAAAATGGCTAATGTGAAAGATTTTGTTCATTTTATGCACTAGTAGGATAAGATAGCTCATGAGTTGAGCTAGCTCCCCCTACATAGGTGCCTACATCTAAAACAAGATACTAGTTGAGCATGTGTGTGTATGCAAGGACCTCAAACCAAGTTACTTATATCCACGATATTTAGCTCATGCCTTAACTCGCGGAATCTTGCTTCATCAAGTGGCTTGGTGAAAATGTCGGCAAGTTGCTTCTCGGTGTTGACGTGGAATAGATCAATGTCTCCCTTGGCCACATGATCCCGAATGAAGTGATGACGAATCTCAATATGCTTGGTTCGGCTATGTTGCACTGGATTGTCGGCGATCTTGATTGCACTTTCATTGTCACAAAATAGAGGCACTTTGTCACATTTGACACCATAATCCATCAAAGTTTGCCTCATCCATAATAACTGTGCACAACAACTTCCGGCGGCAATGTACTCAGCTTCGGTGGTTGAAAGAGACACACAATTCTGCTTCTTTGAAGACCAACTTACCAATGACCTCCCTAGGAATTGACATGAGCCTGAAGTGGACTTGCGGTCTACCTTATCTCCTGCCCAATCTGAATCCGAGTAACCCAATAACTTGAAAGTTGCTCCTTTGGGATACCAAAGGCCCAAGTTTGGGGTATGAACCAAATATCGAAGGATTCTTTTCACTGCCGAAAAATGGCTCTCCTTGGGAGCGGATTGAAATCTTGCACACATACACACACTCAACATAATATCTGGCCTAGATGCACAAAGGTAAAGCAAAGAACCGATCATGGAGCGATATACCTTTTGATCCACATCTTTACCATTGGGATCAAGATTAAGTTGGCCATTGGTGGGCATGGGCGTCTTCATGGGCTTGACATCTAGCATTTTGAACCTCTTGAGCATGTCTTGAATATAAAGTGCTTGGTTGATGAAGGTTCCTCCTCTCAATTGCTTCACTTGAAATCCGAGGAAGAACTTCAACTCTCCCATCATGCTCATAGAAAATTCCTTGGTCATAAGATTCTCAAACTCAACGTTAATAGCATGGTTAGTGGAACCAAAAATAATATCATCAACATATATTTGGCACACAAACAATTCTCCTTTTACCCTCTTCGTGAAGAGAGTGGAATCTATTAACCCGATCTGGAACCCCTTCTCGTTTAGGAACGCCGTAAGGTGATCATACCAAGCACGAGGTGCTTGTTTAAGTCCGTAGAGCGCCTTATGGAGTTCATAAACGTGAGAGGGGTGATCGGGATCTTCGAAACCGGGAGGTTGCTTGACATACACCAACTCCTTAAGAGGACCATTAAGAAATGCACTCTTCACATCCATTTGATACAATTTAAAATCATGATGTGAAGCATATGCAAGCAAGATACGAATGGACTCAAGACGGGTAACGGGGGCAAAAGTTTCACCGAAGTCCAAACCTTCAACTTGGGTGAACCCTTGTGCCACTAACCTTGCCTTGTTTCTAGTGACTTGTCCATGCTCATCTTGTTTGTTCTTAAAGATCCACTTTGTTCCAATGACATTATGATGTTCTTTGGGTCTCTCCACAAGAGTCCATACTTTGTTGCGGGTGAAGTTGTTGAGTTCTTCATGCATGGCATTTACCCAATCCGGGTCGTCAAGGGCATCTTCAACCTTAAGGGGCTCAACACAAGAGACAAACGAGTGATGTTCACAAAAGTTTGCCAAACATCTACGAGTAGTTACCCCCTTGTTGATGCTTCCATAAATGTTGTCGGTGAGATGTTGAAGATGCTTTAGCTTGGCGGCCGTTTTTTGCTCTTTGAGTGTAAGCTATTCTTCACTTGACTTTGAACTTGTGGAAGAAGCTTGGCCTTGAGAATGCTTTAGCCTTGGGGACTCCCTTCTCTTCACAACCTCATGCTCTCGTTCACTAGAATGTGATGATGGAGAAGACGCTTGAGGTTGGTTTTGATCTTGATCTTGATCATGAACTTGAGCTTGATCATGGGCCTCAAGGATTGGTTCTTCACCATTTGGTTGAGCTTGCCCTTGATCTTGCTCGGGAACATGAGGGACTTGATCTTGTTCTTGGATAGCTTCATGATCTCCCATAGCATCTTGACCTTGTGGTGGCGGTGATGACTTCCCTTGTGGAGACTCCACAAGAGGGGCTCTTACTCCTTCTTCTTCTACTTGGACTTGGGGTGTTTCTTGTGGACGAATGTGGCCTATCCCCATAGTCCTTATAGCTTGAGAAGGAGCCTCATCACCTACAACACTAGGAACAATTTACTCCACACGGGAACCGTTATCTTCATCAAACTCCACATTTACTATTTCCTCAATGCATCCGGTGGATTTTTTGAGAACACGGTAAGCATGAGAGTTTGATGCATATCCAACAAATATGCCCTCATAAGTTTTAGGCGCAAACTTAGCTAAACAGGATTACTTGTTTAGAATGAAACACTTACAACCGAATACTCGAAAGTATTTGACGTTAGGCTTTCTCCCGATTAGGAGTTCATAGGGAGTCTTGTTCTTGAGCTTACGGAGATAAAGCCGGTTTGTAGCATGGCACGCGGTGTTGATGGCTTCGGCCCAAAGTTTGTATGGATACTTGTACTCGTCAAGCATGGTCCTTGCCATCTCAATGAGAGTCCGATTCTTCCTTTCCGCAACACCATTTTGTTCGGGAGGGTATGGTGCGGCATATTGATGCTTGATCCCCTCATTGCTCAAGAACTCGTCCATCGTGTAATTTTTGAACTCGATGCCGTTGTCACTTCAAATTGCCTTGATCTCACAATTATGTTGACGTTGAGCTTCTTTGGCAAAGTTGATGAAGGTGTCTTGTGTTTCGTCTTTAGTCTTGAGAAAGAACACCCATGTATATCTTGTATAGTCATCGACAATGACAAGGCAATACCTCCTCCCTCCCAAACTATCATAAGATGGAGGCCCAAAGAGATCCAAGTGAATGAGCTCGAGAGGCCTCAAAGTGGTAATGATAGTCGACACCTTATGAGCTTTTTCATGAACTTTTCCTGCAATACAAGCACTACAAGGACGATCTTTGGCAAAAGACACATTGGTTAGTGCAAGGATGTGCTCCCCCTTTAAGAGAGCTCGTAAGTTTCTCATGCCAACGTGGGCTAGCCGTCGGTACCATAGCCACCCCATGTCGGCCTTGGCCATTAGACATGTTGCAAGATAAGTTTTCTCTTTTGAGAAATCAACCACGTAAAGGTTGTCTTCAACATGCCCAACAAAGACCACTTTGAGATTGCTCCACTTAAAGACGGTCACAAGAAATTCACCGAAATGAGAATCGTAACCGGCACGTGCCAATTGAATCGTAGAAAGTAAATTGTAGTGAAGGGATTGAACAAGCATGACATTCGTAAGTGAAGAATCACTAGAGATTACCACCTTTCCCAACCCCAATACCTTGCCCTTGCTATTATCACCAAAGGAGATGTTTGAAGAAGCCTTGAGCGAATCAACGAACTCCACAACATCTCCCTCTCTCCGGTCATATGATTGGTGCATCAACTATCGATCACCCATTGTGTTCCACCGGAGATATAGTCCTACATGAATCAAGCTTTGATTTTAGGTACCATTTTGCAATGGGTCCTAGAGAGTTAGCAACAAGGGTCCTAGGTACCCAAATAGTCCAAGCATAATCATCATAGTTAGTGCCAACAAATTTAGCAAAGGTATAACCATCATCTCCTCTCATGAGGACATAGGATGGGTTGTTCTTGCCGGAAAAATCCTTGGGAATGGCCTTGTCCCTAGTGACCTTGCCATTCCCAACAAACCCTTTTTCCTTCTCCTTCTCCTTGTGCCCTTCGTGCACAAATACTACCTTTTGTTGAGGAGTAGGAGTAGGACCGATCTTCTTCTTGTTGCTCTTCTTCTTGTTCTTCTTTTTCTTGGAAGAGGGGTCAAACCCAATTCCCTCCTTGGCAACACACTCCTTTTGGTTCCTCAAGAGGTCATTGAGGTTTTTCTCCCCTTGAATGCATGACACAAGTCCTTTCTCAATTTGGGCTTTCAACTTCTTATTCTCCTCTTGGAGAGAGGTGCAATCATGAGCAAAGTTAGCCGTACAAGATTCATCATTTAAATCAATAATACGAGGGACGGAAATATGAGCCTTAATGGTTGTAGCTTTAAGTTGAGCATAAGACTCGGTGAGGGCAATGAGGTCACCTTTGACAACCTTGGAACTAGTCACAAGGAGCTCATGTTCCTCAACAAGTCTCGTGTGATCAACTAGAAGCTTTTCAACCCTTACTTTAAGGGCATCTTTGTTCTCAAGAGCAAGTTGCAAAGCATCATTGGTTTTAACAAAGTCAATTTGATGAGAAGACAAGGCTTCCTCAAGTGATGCTCTCATGACACTCTCTTCATGTAGTTCGTGCTCGAGGAGTTCGACTCTCTCTTTTTCCTCTATGAAGAGGGTTTCAACGTTCTCAATAAAGTCATCGCGTTCGGCAAGTGACTTAAGGAGATCACTAAAACGAGCACGAGCTTCACCATGAAGAGTTTTCATGAAAGCCATCAAGGATTCCTCATCATTATCCACACCATCATCACACTCATCCTCCACTATCTCACATGAGACATTGGAAGTGTGGATAGAGGGTTTTGGAGATATGGACTTTGTTTTTACCTCTTTGGCCATGAGGCAACGATGAGTGAAAGGCTTGTCCTCATTGGGGGAGTCGAAGAGGCCGGTGGTGGAGGAGGAGGTAGTGGCATGCACGGCAATAGCGGCCGTGCCCACATGATCATCATCACCGTCATCTTCATCTCCGGACATGTACTCCTCATGAACAAGAGCCTTGTCATCTTTCCTCTTGGTGAACTTGGTGAACTTCTTCTTCTTGAGCACAAGCTTCTCGGACTTGTCTTCACGTCTCTCATAAGGACAATCATGCACAAAATGTCTTGGGCTATCACAATTATAGCATTTTCTTCGTCCAAACGATCTTCCTTGAACATTCTTCCCTTTGTTTGCCATGGTCCCGGAATATTTCTTGACCAAAAGAGCCAAGTCTTCCGCAAAGTCATTTGCCGGGCATGAGGTGCCAACACCTTCCTCACAAGTTTCTTCAACAACTTCTTCATCCCTTGAGGGTTGAGCAACAACTTTCTTGGCCTTCAACGCAAGATTTGAGTTCTTGGTGGCTTGAGCAATGGCAAAGGTCTTCTTGGACTTGGTCTCCAAAAGAACATGAGTTGAGAAAGTGGATACAACTTGTGCCGCGGTCAACTTGTGATAGTCCGGGCGTTGATGTATCATCATCACCATGGTATGTTCCGTGAGAACCATAGCATCAATGAACTTGTCCTTAATGAAATCATCATTTGCCCAAGTGCGCCCAAAGGGTCTCAAATTGAGCACAAGGGACTTTAGCCTTCGGTACACTTCTTCCGCGGTCTCACCCTCATTTCTCACAAATAGGTTGACTTCTTGCTTGAGCAAAGCCAACCGAGATCTTCGAATTGCTTCATCACCTTCGAGAGCCTCCTCAAGGCAATCCCAAATTTCCTTGGCGGTCTTGAGTAGAGCAATGGAGTCACTATAGTCATCGGTCACCGCGGTGCGCAACATGTTGTGGGCGGTAGCATTGAGTTGATCATCAACCGCTTCTCTTGGAGTGAGATTCATGGGATCCTTGGGGTTGAAACCATTGACCACAATCCACCATAGTTGTGTAGATGCACTGCAAATGTGAGACTCCATATCTAGCTTCCACTTAGCAAACGCGTTAGCTTTCAAAGGGGGCGGAGGCCCAACAGGATTAATGCGAGGGTGCTGCAAGGGTTGGGGTGAGTAAAAGGGTTCCACGGCATTGTACTTGGGAACTTGAGTGCGAGCCGGGGATGCAAGGGGTTCTCTCGAATCATCCGCATCGTGAACCGCATTTGGATCAAATGAGTTTGAGGCAGATGTCGAGGGCTTTAAGCGAGCATCAATTTCCTCCTTAACCGAAGCATGAACTTCTTTCAACATCGCGGTTTTGAGGTCCGCAAACATTGAAAGAATGTCGGCCGCGGTTAAGGGGGCACCCGGATTGATGGGGGCGACGGGAGCAACGACCGGAGCAACAAGTGCGTCGGCCGCGGCGGGGGGTAGGTTTTGACCATCCACCGCAAGAGTTGGGTCACCACCCTCATTCCCTAGATCGGCCATATCCTCCAAGGTTGTAAAACCTTATATTAGAGCACGAGGCTCTGATACCAATTGAAAGGATCGATACGGTCGACTAGAGGGGGGGTGAATAGGAGACTACAAATTTTAATCTTTCTTGTCAATTTTAAGGTTTAGCAGATAAATAGGGTTCACTAGATATGCAACTAGGTGAACACAACCTATATGACAAGCAAGCTCCAAGCTAAGATGCTAGGCAACAATCTAATTAGCAAGCCAACAAGCATACAAAGCAAAGTAAAGTGCGGGAAAAGATTAACCACAAGTGAGACGAGGACGTGGAATTTATCCCGAAGTTCACTCTTCCTTGGGGAAGAGCTACTCTCCGTTTAGAGCGGTGCCGGAGCCAAAGCTTGCGGAACGCCACCAAAGGCTCACCGTAATCTCTTTCGAGTCACCCCCAACGGATGGGCCTCGAATCACTATGGGTTGGTCTTGAAGGCGACCACCACACCTTTACAAACTTCTCCGGAGCACACCACAAGCAAGGAAGCTTCCGGAGGAACCTCTAACCGCCTAGGAGCCCAAGCTCCAAGAGTAACAAGTCATGGGGGATGAATATTGCGGGGAACGCGATTTGGTTTGGTCAAAGTGTAGATCGGGTCTTGCTCTCCCAATCCCCAAAGTATCAACAAGTTTGGGTGGAGGGATTGAGAGTATTGAGCAAAATGAGGTGTAGCAATGGAGGAGCTCAACAAGACATTAGGGTTGAGGGATGGAGGAGGAAGAAGGGGGCTTTTATAGTGTTCTTGGCCGGGAGGGGATTTCCGCCCGTTGGACCCCGTGCGCACGGGCTAAGTCAGCCCCGTGCGCACGGGGTGCCCAGAGACTTTCCATCCACCCCGTGTGCACGGGGGTCTAGGACCCCATGCGCATGGGGTGTCCAGAGAGTTTCGAGGTACCCCGTGCGCACGGGGGTCAGAGACCCCGTGTGCACGGGGTGTCCAGAAACTTTCTGACCACCCCATGTGCACGGGGGTCAGAGACCCCGTGCACACGGGGTGTCCAGAGGGTTTCTGATGAAACTCATAGGATACCTCGGCAAGGCGCACAATAAGTGGGAACATGGTGGAGGAGTAGGAGGGCTGGTGTATAAGTTTTGGAGGCATTCCCACACGACACTTATTCCACGATGACCCCTCTTGATAGTGCGGTTTTTCCTATGACTCAAATCGAACCAAAACGAAAAACCTTCGAGTCACCGGTAAACCATGCCTTTGATCTTTTTGAAATGGGGGGGGGGGGGTCACGCAACTCCATAATAACCTTCATGAAACCAATATCCTGAGATAAACTTTAGCAACCGATATTAGTTCCTCTAACCACATTGTCATCACACCAAAATATAATTAAGTGCCACATGCACTTTCACAGTGTCTGCTCCCCTTGACCTCCAGGAAAGTCAAGCTGTAGTGAGTTATATGCCGACAGAACTTCATCCACCCCGACACGAGCATAGCCAGGTGGAATCGGATTGCCGTGGAAGGTTGCTTCAGGGGGATTTGGTAAAGCATAGCCGTCCGCCACCTTCATGGATATGTTCTTCACTTTCATGTGTAGCTCACAACTTGTCGTCTCTTCGATATCATCCACGGGGTAGCGAGCCAGCAGTGCATCATCGGCCGGGACCCCCGTGGAACCCACGCTGCTTTTCGACATAGATGGGACGGTGCAATCCAATGCTGGATCTGCTTGCTGCTGCCGCTGAGACGCCCTTTCCAGGCTAAGTGTGTCGATCTGCTCCTGCTGCCGCATGACAGCGCGTTCCAACTCCGCATGCTTTGATTCCATCTGTTCAAAACGGTCTGGATCCTACTTCTTCTTGTCTTCCTCCTGCTTCTTCTTTCTCGCACGGCTTCTGTAACTGACGTTCCAGTCCGCAAACCCCTCAACCCACGGAACAATGCCTTTGCCTCGTGTTCGTCCCGGGTGTTCAGGATTCCCGAGTGCGCGTGTAAGCTCATCGTTCTGTCTCTCGGGCTGGAACGCCCCCGTTCGAGCTGCTTCTATTGCACCAAGTAAAGCGTCCGAGGCTTCTTTAAGACTTGCCTGCACCATAATCTCCCCTGTCTTTGGGTCCAACTTTCCCCCATGTGCATAAAACCAAGTCCTGCACCTGTCGGTCCAACCCAATGTTGCTGGAGTGACCACTGTAGCAATCATCTTTTCCTCAGATTCATCCCACTTAGGCCGGCCAGTCTTGTAGACACCTGGCCCCAGAACATGGTGAAACTGTTTCTTCTCAGCACTGATCTTGTTTATCCTCGACCGTTCCTTAGCTGCTTCCGATTCCTTGAACTCCACAAATAAGTCCCAGTGATCTTTTGCCTTCTCCAGTGCTCCAGTGAATTCTGGAGTCTGTTTTCCTGCTTCGACGTAGCAAGCCCATAATCTTTTCTTGTGGTTGCGGAATTGTGTGGCCATCTTCTGAAGATCACTCTTCTTGACTTTCTCCCGTTCTGCATCTGTTAAATGCTCTGGTAGGGTGAAATGTGACATGAGCGTTTCCCAAAGCTGATCTTTTGCTCTTTCGTCGACAAAACTAACTTCTCGATCTCCCTTTGGCTTATTCCATTCTTGAACGGAGATCGGGATTTGGTCCCTGACAATAACTCCGCACTGACGAGTAAATTTGTCCGCATTCTTTTTAGGAGCAAGCGGTTCGCCATTTGGTTTGATCTCATCGATGATGTACTTTATGCCAGGCGGCAACTTTTTGGCCGGGCCTCGTACTGCCCTGCTTGTAGAAGATTTGCTCGATCCGGAGGGCTAAAAGAAGAAAGATTCGTTAATATATATATACAAATCAATTAATACATGTAATGATCACCAGATGCCTTATATATACCTCGCCGATCTTTGTTAATTGAAGATCATTTCCTTCGCCATCATTGTTTGTGTGCCCTTCGTCTGTTGGTTCTTCCTCAAATATTCCCTCACCGGCGTCGTTCAGATATTGTGAGCCGTCATCTTCAGGTTCACCCTCTGGGTTTCAGATCATGTCGAACATGATATGCTCTTGATCATGGTCGTCTCTGCCGCTAGCGTCCATAGCTTAACTAATCCAGAAGAAAGATAAAACAATTTAGTATTAAAATTAGAATGCATCTCGAATAATATCACTAATACATCTCGAATAATCCAGTTAATGCATCATCGAATATAATCTCGAATACATCTCGAATATTATCACGAATACATCTCGAATATTATCACTAATACATCTCGAATATTATCTCAAATACATCTCGAATATTATCACTAATGCATCATCGAATATTATCGAATCTAATCTCGAATACATCTCGAGTATTATCACTAATACATCTCGAATATTATCATATAACATCACTAGCTAATACAGATCGAATACTATCGAATAATCCAGTTGACTCGCGGTTCCTGAGGCGCGGGCGGTGGACACCCAAAGAGAAGGAACCATCACAGGATCATAGCTCGGGTGAGATCCTTGAAGAACCTGCCAGGTATTGGAGAACCTGACGTCCAACGCAACCATGTAGCGATGGACGTGCTCGTCCTCCTCCCTGACACGGCGACGTACCACCTCCTCGGGGGCCGGCTGCCTCCGCACCGATAGTGGCCCACGCGACCGCCACCAAAGAAGCTCCGGGTCGACGATGGGAGCCCGGTTCCTCACCAAGCTGCGCGCCCCGGAAGGTAGCACCTCCTAGTGCCAGCCCGGCGGAGCCCAGTCCCGGACATGGCGCCTCTCAAGCAGGTTGTCGCCACCGAGTCGACGATGAGGATGCGGGCCGGGCATCGTCAACGCCAAAAATGTTTCTATGCAAATTTAACAGTTTTTAAATGCTTGATTATGATTTTTGTAATTCTTGTTCACTTGATTTTGCAAATACATGACAAACTTTTGCAAATACAACATTAAGATATTAACATTTTCCAAATAAGATATTAACATGTTTTTGATCAATATTTTTAAGATACAACATTAAAATATTTTTAATACATGGTCAACTTTTTTCTATGCAAATTCCACCGTTCATCTACATACATACATACATTGTATACATACATACATATACTAAGCATCTACAACATCTAGTGAAAAAAAACAATCTATGAAAAAAAAAGATGAACAAAATTAAGGAGGGAGAGGCTCACCGGCCGGGATCGTCGGGGCGGAGGGAGGCGGGGAGGACGGAGGAGCGGCGCCGGCGCGGGCTCAGGCCGCGGCGGCTTGTGGAGGAGCGGTCGTCGATCGCGAGGCGGGCGCGCGTGGAGGAGCGGCGGCGGCGGGCAGCGTGGCGTCGCTGGCGCGGGCTCGAGCGGCGCTTGGGAGCAGAGCGGCCGGACGGCGACGTCGAGGTGCGGCAGCCTGGCGGCGTCGTGGTCTTCGGCGCCGTCGGGGGAAACTAGATGGCTTTTGGAAAATTCCGTAAGTGCCGCTTATATACAGAGACCTTTAGTCCCGGTTGGTGGCACCAACCGGGACTAAAGGTGAATTTCACCAGGCGAAGCGGCGGGAAGCCCATGCCTTTAGTCCCGGTTGGTGGCTCGAACCGGGACTAAAGGGGGGCCTTTAGTCCCGGTTGGTGGCTCCAACCGGGACTAAAGGGTTGGTCCTGGCGTGGTGGAAGTTTAGTCCCACCTCGCCAAGCGAGAGGCCCTCGCACCTGTTTATAAGCCCCGCTGCGATAGCCGTCTCGAGCTCCTCTCTAAAGCAGGCAGTACATGCCTAACGTTCGCCCTACCCTGTGGGCCCTGCTTGCCCCGCGGGCCTGCATCCTGGCCCATATATAGTTGGGTTTCTAGTCGTATGCAGGCCGTGGTGGCCTAGTAGGCGGGCATTTTTTTTCTTTTTTGCATATGTTATGTCAACTTTTTAGTCCCGGTTGGTGGATCCAACCAAGACTAAAGGTCTTTTCCAGTTTTTTTTTGTCTTTTGCTTTATTTTTTTCTTTTGTTTCTAGTTACAGCCAAATATTTAGAGTTTTTGAGTGAATCTTTTTGGTTTAGGGCACAAAAATTATAAACTTTCTGTTAGTGCCAGTAGTTTTCAAATTTGAATAGTTTAAATTTGAATTCTTTGAAATTTGTGTGAATCACTAGTTTGTGAATAACTTTACTTTAAAAATAGATTTTTGAGTGATTCTTTTTCCTGCTGTTTAATATTAGTGTGTTTTATCAGTATGTTCAATTTGCTAATTTTTAGGTTATTTAAATAGGTGTTTTAATCAAAAACAGATTCTGTTTAGCTCTTTTAGTTTTATAGCTCAAAAAAATCATTAAATGCATGAAAAATAGCGAATGAAGTCAGAAAGGGTTGAAAATTTATGATGTGGCTTTGAATGGTGCATGTTGAATGCACAAAAAGTCTGGAGTTAAAATAAGTTAAAAAAAATGAAATGCCTTTGTAACAGATGAGTTTTCGTCCGAAACCCTGATACTTCGAAAGAGATTGTCCAGTTTGTACACGAAGTGCATCCAGTTTTTGCCGTAACCCTCTCAACTTTTTAGCACATGCTATGTGGGTGAAATGATGATACCATGCCAAGTTTCAACCTTTTCAGAGTTCATTTGTAGTGTTTTCAATTTCAGGGTCATTTAGCTCAAAAAAATCAATAAATGCATGAAAAATAGCAAATGAAGTCAGAAAGGGTTGAAAATTGATGACGTGGCTTTGAATGGTGCATATTGAACGCACAAAAAGTCTGGAGTTAAAATAAGTTTAAAAAAATAAAATGCCTTTGTAACAGATGAGTTTTCGTCCGAAACCGTGATACTTCGAAAGAGATTGTCCAGTTTGTACACGAAGTGCATCCAGTTTTTGCCGTAACCCTCTCAACTTTTTAGCACATGCTATGTGGGTGAAATGATGATACCATGCCAAGTTTCAACCTTTTCATAGTTCATTTGTAGTGCTTTTCAATTTTAGGGTCATTTAGCTCAAAAAAATCAATAAATGCATGAAAAATAGCGTTCCTTCGCGTTTCAAATGCCAAAACACATATATATACCCTAACTATTACAAAGATTCCCTCCGGTTTGTCCGAAGTGGGACTTTCCAGATAAGTCCGGAAACTCACTAGAGAAGAAAGTGATGACGGTGAAGCCGGTCACATCCCAGAGTGGGATATTGGGGTATAAAACTTTTTCTTCGCGTGTGTCCCTTTGCGCCGTAACCATGGACAATCTTCATCATTTAACAGGATGCTTGGGTCAGTCTTCACTGTGAAGGGAGCAATTTTATGAAACTTTTCATAATCTTCTGACATGTCTGTCTTGTCCTCCACTCCCACGATGTTTCTTTTCCCTGAAAGAACTATGTGGCGCTTTGGCTCATCGTATGATGTATTCGCTTCCTTATCTTTTCTTTTCCTCGGCTTGGTAGACATGTCCTTCACATAGAAAACCTGCGCCACATCATTGGCTAGGACGAATGGTTCGTCTGTGTACCCAAGATTGTTGAGATCCACTGTTGTCATTCCGTACCGCGGGTCTTCCTTTACCCCGCCTCCAGTCAGATTGACCCATTTGCACCGAAACAAAGGGACCTTCAAATCACGTCCATAGTCAAGTTCCCATATCTCCTCTATGTAACCATAATATGTGTCCTTTGGCCTATTGGTGTTTGCTGCATCAAAGCGGACACCATTGTTTTGGTTGGTGCTCTTTTTATCTTGGGCGATCGTGTAAAATGTATTCCCATTTATCTCGTACCCTTTGAAAGTCGATATAGTCGAAGATGGTGACTTGGCCAGCAAGTACAGCTCATCTTCAACAGTGTCTTCATGCATGAGACGTGTTTGCAACCAACCGCCGAATGACGCCATGTGTGTACGTTTGATCAAGGGCTAAGACTGCTCCGGGTTCTTGGAGCGTACACTATCCAGGTGTTCCTCAATATACGGAGCCACCAAGCTGGAATTTTGTAGAACCGTGTAGTGTGCTTGCGCCCAAGAATGCCCGTCCATACATATTACTGAATCCTTTCCTAGCGTGCCTTTTCCACCCTGTCTGCCCTCATGCCGCGATTCGGGAACACCAATTGGCTTAAGGTCAGGAATAAAGTCAACACAAAACTCAATGACCTCCTCTGTTTCATGGCCCTTGGAGATGCTTCCTTCTGGCCTAGCACGGTTATGAACATATTTCTTAAGACTCCCATGAACCTCTCAAAGGGGAACATATTGTGTAGAAATACAGGACCCAGAATGGCAATCTCGTCGACTAGGTGAACTAGGACGTTCGTCATGATATTGAAGAAGGATGGTGGGAACACCAACTCGAAACTGACAAGACATTGCACCAAATCATTCTGTAACCTTGGTAGGATTTCTGGATCGATTACCTTCTGAGAGATTGCATTGAGGAATGCACATAGCTTCACAATGGCTAATCGAACGTTGTCCGGTAGAAGCCCCCTCAATGCAACCGGAAGCAATTGCGTCATAATCACGTGGCAGTCATGAGACTTTAGGTTCTGGAACTTTTTCTCTGCCATATTTATTATTCCCTTTATATTCGACGAGAAGCCAGACGGGACCTTCATACTGAGCAGGCATTCAAAGAAGATTTCCTTCTCTTCTTTGGTAAGAGCGTAGCTGGCAGGACCTTGATACTGCTTTGGATGCATGCCGTCTTTTCCGTGCATACGTTGCTGGTCCTCCCGTGCCTCTGGTGTATCTTTTGTCTTCCCATACACGCCCAAGAAGCCTAGCAGGTTCACGCAAAGATGCTTCGTCACGTGCATCACGTCGATTGCAGAGCGGACCTCTAGGTCTTTCCAATAGGGTAGGTCCCAAAATATAGATTTCTTCTTCCACATGGGTGCGTGTCCGTCAGCGTCATTCGGAACAGATTGTCCGCCAGGACCCTTTTCAAAGATTACTTTTAAATCCTTGACCATATCAAGTATATCATCACCAGTACGGTGGCGAGGCTTCTTCCGGTGATCTGCCTCACCTTTGAAATGCTTGCCTTTCTTTCTTAAGAGATGCTTGATCGGAAGAAATTGACGATGTCCCAGGTACACATTCTTCTTACATTTATCCAAATATATACTTTCGGTCTCATCTAAACAGTGTGTGCATGCGTGGTATCCCTTGTTTGTCTGTCCTGAAAGGTTACTAAGAGCAGGCCAATCATTGATGGTTACAAACAGCAACGCTCGTAGGTCAAATTCCTGCTGTTTGTGCTCATCCCACACACGTACACCTTTTATGTCCCACAGCTGTAAAAGTTCTTCAACTAATGGCCTTAGGTACACATCAATGTCGTTGCCGGGTTTCTTGGGGCCTTGGATGAGCACTGGCATCATAATGAACTTCCGCTTCATGCACAACCAAGGAGGAAGGTTATAGATACATAGAGTCACAGGCCAGGTGCTATGATTGCTGCTCTGCTCCCCAAAAGGATTAATGACATCTGCACTTAAACCAAACCATACGTTCCTTGCGTCATCTGCAAAGTCCCGCCACTTTCTCTCGATTTTTCTCCACTGCGACCCGTCAGCGGGTACTCTCAACTTCCCGTCTTTCTTACGGTCTTCTTTGTGCCATCGCATCAACTTGGCATGCTCTTTGTTTTGGAACAAATGTTTCAACCGTGGTATTATAGGAGCATACCACATCACCTTGGCAGGAATCCTCTTCCTGGGGCGCTCGCCCTCAACATCATCACCAGGGTCATCGCGGCTGATCTTATAGCGCAATGCACCGCATACTGGGCATGCATTCAGATTCTCGTACTCCTCACCGCGGTAGAGGATGCAATCATTAGGGCATGCATGTATCTTCTGCACCTCTAATCCTAGAGGGCAGACAGCCTTCTTTGCTTCGTACGTACTGTCGGGCAATTCGTTGTCCTTTGGAAGCATCTTCTTTAACATTTTCAGCAACTTTTCAAATCCCTTGTCACCTACACCATTCTCTGCCTTTCATTGCAGCAATTCCAGTGTGGTACCCAGCTTTTTCTTGTCATCTTCGCAATTTGGGTACAACAATTTTTTGTGACCCTCTAACATGCGCTGCAACTTTAACTTCTCCTTTTCACTTTCGCAGTTTCTCTTTGCATCAGCAATGGCCCGACCAAGATCATCAGCGGGCTCATCTGATGCCTCTTCTTCAGCTTCTTCTTCATTCTCTTCCCCCATTGTAGTACCATCGTATTCAGGGAACCCAGCATTGTTGTCATCATCCTCTTCTTCTTCATTCTCTTCCATTAGAACCCCTCTTTCTCCGTGCTTGGTCCAACAGTTATATCCGGACATGAAACCGGACGTAAACAGGTGGACGTGAATGACTTTTGAGCTAGAGTAATTTCTATCATTCTTACAGACACCACATGGACAACACATAAAACCATTCCGCTTGTTTGCCTCAGCCGCACGCAGAAAACTATACACGCCATTAATGAACTGGGGAGAGCGTCGGTCATCGTACATCCATTGCCGACTCATCTTCATTACACAACACCGAAAAGACCAAATTAATACAAGTTCATACACACTTATTCTCATAAAACAACATAAAACTATCTAGCTAAAGCATTTAAATGCAACAACAAATGCGATCAAAATCGCAACTAAGGTAATATTTGATCCAACAGCATAATGATACCAAGCCTCTTAATTAACGGCATAGTTTCTAATATTTCTAATCTTCAAGTGCATTGCATCCATCTTGATCTTGTGATCATCGACGACATCGGCAACATACAACTCCAATTTCATCTTCTCTTCTTCAATTCTTTTCAATTTTTCTTTCAAATACTCATTTTCTTTTTCAACTAAATTTAACTTCTCGACAAGAGGGTCGGTTGCAATTTCCGGTTCACATACTCCTAGATAAAAATATCTATGTCAACTTGATGAGCATAATTGTCATAAACGCGAAATGCACCAAATAGTTATAAAAGAGAATATATATACCACATCCGAATCATAAACCGGACGAGGGCCGACGGGGACGGATATCAAAGTCATGGCACTATGTATAACAAACAATCATACATGTAAGAAAATTATACAATTAACTATCTAAATCATTCAAATAAGATTTTTTTTATAAAAAAGATAAGAACAAGAGGCTCACCAAGGTGGTGCCGGCGACGGGACGGTGCGGGCGATCGACGGTGGTTAGGACAGGGACGGGAAGGCACTAAGTAAACCACACCTACACATATGCAAACTAAGAAGTTAATTTGAGCTCAAATTGCATATAAATCAAATAAACTCCCACATAATTACTCCCAAACTAGAACCCACAAATCACTATACTTATAGAGCATTGCACGAGCTAATCTAGCAATGAGAGATGAAAGGACAAAGTTGCTAACCTTTGTGAACACTTGTATAGATGGGGTGCCTTCAAATCTTGACAAATCTTTGGCAAAAATGGAGGATGAGCTCAAGAGCAAGGGGAAGAACAGAGAAGAGAAATGGGAAAACAGAAAGAATGGGCTCGGGCTGGACGAAGGGTTTATATAGGGACGTCTTTAGTCCCGATTGGTTATACAAACCGGGACTAAAGGTCCACCTCTAGTCCCGGTTTGTATCACAAACCGGGGCTAAAGGTGATCGTGGGGCCCCAGCCTGCCACCAGCCTGCCACCACCCCTTTAGTCCCAGTTTGTATCACAAGGCGGGACTATAGGTAGAAAATGAACCGGGACTAATGATGCCCGTGCCCCAGACCGCTCCTAACCGTTGGAACCGGGACTAATGGTCACATTAGTCCCGGGCCGTAATCAAACCGGGACTAAAGGGTTAGACGAAAGGTCTGTTTTCTACTAGTGCCAGTACTTGATGCCGTTGGAATCTGTGCCATAACCAACAATCAGGACAGGATGCAAGCAATCGGTCTTTCCATTGACAGCTTTATAATCCAAGATGCCTCCTTCGTACTCCTGCAGATCATCGAAAAACTGCAAAGTGACAACCACGGGACGCTTCGCTACCGCTTTCTCTAGAGCATCCTCAGTTGGGTTGACAAATCGAAAGCCTGATATCCTTATTGCTGCTGCTGTTTTGTTTCTCTTGCAACCCGATTTACTCCTCTGAGCCATGTATGGGTAGTCGGATTCACTCAAGAGTCCATTTTTGCGTATATATTTGAAGGCATTTTCTTCATGGCCACCCTCACACCCATGACTCTTTGTGTCACAGTCGATGAGCTCTTGAACCGACAACGAGATCGACTGCAAGGTATTCATGTAATGTACAGCTTCGACTGAGGCTGCAGCAACCATCGCCCAACAGCTGCCCAGTGGCGGAGGCAGAAAATTTGGATTAGGGGGGCCAAGTGCTCTATTAAAATTGGTTGGGGAGGGCCAAACCTTAGAAAAATAGATGTTTAGCAGTAAAAATTCTCTAACTCAGCACTGTTCACCAGTAATTTAGTAGCAAAATCATGTTGTTAGGGGGGGCCAGGGCCCTTGCTGGCATCCCCCTGTCTCCGCCACTGCAGCTGCCTGCCACAAATGCACGAGTAGGCGGTGTAAGGGATCCATGCATGTGCTAGTATGTAAAAATACGCTAGCTACATTAGCTGCCTTCTAGAATTATCCATCACACATCAGGAAATAAACTACTCCCTCCGTCCAATGATGCGTTTTTGACACTATACTAGTATAAAAAACGCTCTTATATTATGGGACGGAAGGAGTACGATATACAAATAGATCAGTTTAAAACACACGTTAGCTCGAAGTGGAGAATAATAATTAAGCTCAAGTCACTCACCACAACCGTTTTGTTTCCTCGCAACGGGAGAGACGACACCAGCTTTAAGAGCATCTCCAATAGGCGCCCAAAAACTGCTCCGCGCGTTAAAATTCAGGTTTTTTGGGCGCCGGACAGCTCCAGCAGAAGGTGTAAAATAGTGCGCGCGCAAAAAAAGGTTTGGGCACGCGCTAAAAAGCGCTATCGCATGCTGCAAATTTGGGGCGCCGGATCGCGCGCTTCATAATTTGCACTGCGTGTTTTTTTGGACGCGCGTTTTTTGGCATTTGGAAAACCAATGTTGGGTCCGGCACACTAAAAGTACTACAGTGTCGTGCTAAAACTATTTTAGCGCGCGAAACTTTTGTGCGCCTGTTGGAGATGCTCTAACCCAGTCAATCTCTGACGGTACAACCGAAGAGACGGATTCATGTTCAATCCTGTCAATCACCTTCATACAGGTCCAAACTCCAAAACCAACATATACAGACCATGCAGCTAGTGTCATACACCTGCGAAGAAAGCCAAAGCGGTGGCCAGCAGTAGCTGCAGCATCCCCAGCATTGCTCTGCTGAGACTGCAATTTGATCACCAGAAAAATATGGGACCGACTAGTAGTCAATCGGCTGAAAATACAATTTGGGTCAGTCACTTTTATTTTCCAGCGTTGCTCTTGCATGCGAGAACTGCAGCTAAGGTAATTAAGGCCATGTCGTACATACTCGCGGCGGAGTACCTAGCATAGCATGTGGCGAAAAGTGTGATATCTTATTCTTACTGCATAGGCCCCTCACTAACATGCATGAAACGGGAAGAATCAAAAGCATGCATTTTTTGTGTGTGGCAAAAGCATGCAATTACATACGAAACTATGATGTCTACATGAACATAGTGTGGGATTAAAAATGAAGAAATTTCAATTTAGATTAGAAAACTAATACTTGTGTTGGTGTCACCTTAAAGAATAAATGAACAAAAACAATAATAAAAATAAAATAAAAATTGAAGTTTTCTAAGAAAAAATAAATTAGTGGCATTTATATTATCATTTAATAAGAAATAAAATAAATAATGACAAAATTTGCACATAATTTATGCAGAAATTGCGCCTTCTATAATATGCAAGAATAAGCATATAATAGTGATTTTTTTCAAAAAAGAATTTTCCTAATAAGTAATGAATTAGTATGTTATGCTTTTTATAAAAAAATCTTAAGAAATGATGACAAAATTTACACATATGTTATGTTTTTTATAATATGAAAAAATACGCATATAATAGTGAAATGACATTGGTATTAATCCTTAAAAAGAAATAAACTGAAATAAGATAAAAAAAACTAAAACTAAATTAAAATAATGAAATTTTCTGGGGAAGAATGAATTAGTGGCATTGGTATTACCCTTTAAGAAGAAATAAAATAAAAATAATGACAACTTTCGCACACAGGTCACACATAAATTGCTTTTTTTATAATATGCATGAATAAACATATAATGGTGGAATTATATTGCTATTACCCTGAAAGAAAATAAAATAAAATAAAAACTAAAACTTAATCAAAATAATGAAGTTTTCTAGGGAAGAATGAAACCCTTTAAGAAGACAAAAATGAAGAAAAAAATGCACACAACTTTGCACTGAAATTACACTTTTTGTAATATGCAAGGAATTATGCAATACACGCAATCTACTATAATTTAACACAAGTTGTATACTACTTGTTTGTATACTCACACACATTAAAAATAAAAAACAGCATTTTCTAAGAAAGAATGAAGTAGTGCCATTGGTATTACCCTTTAAGGAGAAAGAAAGTGAAAAAAAAAAAGAAATAATGATAAATTTGCACACAACTTACACAGAAATTACACTTTTTATAATATGCAATAATAAACATATAATAGTGGAAGTTTCACTAAAAAGACGAAGTTTTAAAGAATGAATGAATTAGGGGCATTGGTATTGCCCTTAAAGTAGAAATACAATTAAATAAAACTAAAAAAAATAAAGTTTTTGAAGAAAGATTGAATTAGTGGCATTGGTATTACCCTTTAAGAACAAAGCAAAAAAAAAGAACTTGCACACAACTTTGCACTGAAATTGCACTATTTGTATTATGCAAGGAATACACATACAATAGTGCAACTTTCGCAATCTAGTATAATTTACACACATATTTGTATAGTACTTGCTTGCATACATACACACACAAAATAATAATAATAATAATAATAATGTCAATTTTCTAAAAAATAATGAATTAGTGGCATTAGTATTACCCTTAAGGAAGAAAGAAAATGGAACAAAAACTTTCAAACAATTAGCACAAAAATTGCACTTTTTTATAATGAGTAAGAACAAACATATAATAGTAAAAATTTCACACTATAGTATAATTTGCACACATCGTATTTACGTCTATACATGTACACACATTCAACATCTGAAAATGCACATAAAGTAAAAAAAGAAAATTTGACAAAAAAATGAAAAAACAAAAACAAACATGAGCATGAAAACAGAAGCAAAAACAAGGGGAAAAGGCGTGCACACACACACTGCACACACATTAAAATTGGCATGCATTCCATCCATGCATGTGCGTGCAAGAGTCACCAACCAGAGATATGCATGCATGAAGGTTGGGTCATGCACTCAACAAGGTAAGGGGAAATCGACTGAATAAAAAATTGGGTCAGTCAAATCCATGGAGCCCTCCCAAACGTAGCACAAAGCACTTGAATCAACGGCCACAAAATTGACTGACCGAAATTAAAAAAGTCAGTCGCCTGACGTATAGCTAAAGTGGAAAAATATTCAGTTACTTTCATCAAACACGCACGTCCACGCTGAAAGAGAGGCAGATTGAGTTGAGAGAGTGTATTAAGCTAGCCAGAGGCGTACGTACGTGTAGGTGTCTCAGGAGCCTGCTAGCTCCGGCCGGCCTCGACAGCGACCCAGCCGCCGTGGCCTGGCTGCGCAGCAGGATCCTCCCCACGGCGCCCAATGCTGGACGAAACATGTCTGACTACACCCAGCCGGTCTCTCCGTCGCTAGCTCGACCATGGATCCATTGAAGAATATATAGATGAGGAGGGGGGCCAACGGATGAATTGGAGTCGAAATCCAACTCTTGCTCAGACGATCCACCGTGGATGAATTGGAGTCTCAAGGTTGCAGGCTTTTATTGCTTCCCAGCAGCGCGCTACGCTCTCCCGTGTGAGGGTGGAAACTGCGCTAATCACTCGATCACACAGGGAAAGACACCGTGAGTTTTGCGTCGCGTGCAACTTGCGACTTTTCTCGTCTTTTACTTCTTCTATTTATTGGGTACAGAAAGGAAACGGAGTGGCCGGTAGCTTCCTACCTTCGCGCCACGACCCAGACGACTCGCGCCATCCCACGAGTTCGCGTCGTGCTAAACCACCCGAGCTAAACGCATGGGCTAATGTGACGTGGTCACATCGTGCTACAGGCCCATGCAGCCTACATGCAAGGCACGCACACGTCGCCGGCTCTTGCTAAACAAACTAAGCTAGAAAATAGCTAACTACAGATTTATTCCTAGCGACTAGATTAGCTAACAAATCATCCCCTAATCTTGTCGCTGCCTGTTTATTTCCGTCATGCCGATTCTCCCCCTTAGCTTCAGGAACCTGATACGTCCGAGCGCCTTCGTGAGAGTGTCGGCGAGCTGATCGTTGATGTTGACGTAGTCGATGTTGATGCGCCCCACTTCCATGCACTCGCGAATGAAGTGATACCGCAACTCGATGTGCTTACTTCGATCATGGAAGACGGGGTTCTTCGACAGAGAGATGGCCGATGTAACTTTGGCTGCTTGACCTCGGCGTTCAGCATCTCTCCAATCAGCCGGGCTAGCCAAATATGCCTTGGCAGGCAGCAGTAGTGGCGGCCGGTTACGACACTAGAGCGCCGCCACAGCCCGACCCGAGGATCAGAGTTTCCCCTGGAGCAACACGACGGGCAATGAGAGCCGCGATGACGCCTTCAAGAAGGGAACGAGCTTCGCCGCCGCCGGTGCATCCGAAGATAGATCAGGTTTTCACCTCGGCCAACACTCACCACCACCGGACGCCACACCCCAGCGACCACGCCGCCCACACGACCATGGCCACCGGGCAGCACCTAACCACGGGCTCTGCCCATGAGCACCACGGAACCACCACCAGGGCCGCCGCCCCGGCATCCCAGACCTTGACACCACCTCGCTCGAGACCCACCGCAAACCCAACCAAAGATACGGGCGGAAAAGGGCCCGCCTTTCGCACCCCTGGGCTGCCACCTCGCTCGAAACCCAATAGGCCGGCCAAAACTAGCCTCCATCGACCCGTCCGGGGCACTGGGCGCGAGACGAGCTCGGTCCTGCTGCCGGGCGCGAGACGAGCATGGTCCTGCTGCCGGGCGCGAGACGAGGGCGGTCCTGCTGCCGGGCGCGAGACGAGGCCGGTCCTGCTGCTGGGCGCGAGACGAGCTCGGTCCTGCTACCGAGCGTGAGACGAGTGATGGACCATAGTCGGGGGAGGGCCGAACCTTCGATGAAGGTAGCAAGCAGACGACGAGGAGAGGGACCGAAGGTCGAAACGGGCCGCCTACAGACGAGCCGACGCCGGAAAGCCAGCCGCCGTCCCAGCCGGCCCGCCGAGCTGCCGTGATGCCGGCACGGCGAATGGAAGCCTCCACACTGAGAGAGCCGAACCACCACGCCGCCGCCGCCCACAGCCGGAGCAACAGCCACGTCGGGCCGGTGCCCCAACCCGCGCCGCCCGCCCACCACCACAACACCAGCGCCACCGCGCCCTGGCCAGGTCCAGCCGGAGCCCCACCACCCCACCGAAGCAGACGGACACCAACTGCAGCGCCACCACCTAAACAGGGCCGCCGAGCTCCCCTGCCACCGCCAACCACCACACCGTCCAGATCTGGGCCGGAGGCCAGATCCGCCGCCAGCACGTCCCAGGACGCCGGATCCCCACGGGCTGCGCCGGAGAGGCAGGAGGCGGCACCGCCGGCCACCAGAACGCCAGGAGGAGGGGGGGAGCTGAAGCAGGGCCGGCCCGATGGCCGACACCACCGAGCAGAGGGGGGACGCCCCGCGACGG
This sequence comes from Elymus sibiricus, assembly GCA_039707655.1. NCBI lineage: Eukaryota > Viridiplantae > Streptophyta > Magnoliopsida > Poales > Poaceae > Elymus > Elymus sibiricus. Next base: position 473,593,757 of record CM077666.1, read on the forward strand.
CCACCATCTGCGCACGGGAGGGAGCAGCCCCGCCGCCGCCAGTGCCACGCGGCCTTAGGCCGGCGACGCCCCCGGCGGCCGTGAGGGAGGGGGGCGAGGCGAGGGGGGCCGGGGGGAGGCGGCGCTAGGGTTCCTCCCGGGGGCGCCCGCGGGAGCGCCTCAGGGAGGGAGGGAGCGCCCGCAGCGACGTTTAGTCAGTTTTAGTTAGATCAATAGTTTATTTTCCAAAAAAAACTTTATTAAATTGTTAGACTGATAAGTGGGCTTAAACCGGATTAAAGGGACCAGTTTACATCCCTAATAGAGAGAAAGGAGCATGGAGAGGATAGAGGAGCGGGGAGAAGGGGCGGCCAACGACAGCTTTGTTGTGGATGAGAAGGGCGCAGCGGCCGGATCCGTCGTGCCGGGGTTGGAGAACGGGAAGGAAGCATGCAAGCGTCGCTGCGGTAGCGACTTCGTTGTCGAGGAGCCTGTTCGATGGAGAGAAGGAGAGGAGGCCGGAGCTGGCTAGTGGTGGTTGAAATCGTAGCTAGTGGAGACACAGGCCTCCTGGAGCAGGTTGGCCATGTAAGCACGCCCCGGTTGCAGTCAAATCGTGTGTACCCTGTCCGTGTATGTGGTGTTCGCGTTTATTGCAGCCGACATATGAAATCAACCCAGCCGCTTGCCTTGGTTGCTAGATTCTTATGTGTGTGTGTGTGTGTGTGTGTGCACGGGAGTTGTTCATCCATGATTGTGTAGTTGCACAGCAATGTTCTCTAAGTTGTGTGGCAAGCCGTGCAAAGTTGCAAGGGGTTCGTAACTTCAAAAACTGTTTGTGTTTTCGCAAAATGTTCGGGTATTTCAAAAAATGTCCGCATTTCAAAGATTATCCCCGTTTTCAAAATTTGTGCACAAATTCATAACATGTTTGCGTTTTTAAAGAAATGTTTAGGATTTCCAAAAAAGTGCATGCTTTCAAAAATTGTTCAGATTTTCAAAAACTGTCCCCGTTTCCAAAAATTGTTCATAAATTCCAACAATGTTAGTGTTTCACAAAAAAACTTGAATTTTCAAAAAATATTTAGTACTTCAAAAATGTTCCATTTTCAAAATTTGTTCAATAGTTCTCACAAAATGCTCACTTTAAAAAAAATCAATTTCAAAAAATATTCGCAAATTTTATAAGATGTCCATGTTTCAAAAGTATTCAAAATACATCAGTGTTTAAAAATATTCTCAATTTTATGAAACTACAACTATAGTAGCCCGGTTCGCTACAATGCCCTTGAGGCTACAGTAGCATCTAGCTCCCATTCGTTCATTGGCCAGCTCACACAACGATCCCTGTGCGGCAGCCTCCTATTTGACGCAAAGATCGTCAAATTGACGTAAAGAGCTTCAACCAGGAGGTCCCCAATGGTCTAATGATTGGCATGGTGCACCCATCCCTGGGTGGACCTGGCAGAGTTAACTTATGATGGATGAGGCCCATTTTCCACAATAAGGAATGATGCTCCATTGGTACAGTATCAGGGAACTAATTTATTTTTAGAACGAAGGCTCAAGAAGAGCCCGACTTTCAATTATCAAAACCATCAACCGGCCAGGATACAACATGCAACATTGAAACCAAAGAAAAAACAAACAACGAGAAGATACATAGTGTTGTGTAAATAGCTATAGGTTTCGATAAAACTACTACCAAAGATTTGGAAACTAAAGCACTATTGTAGCTAGAAGTCATGAAGCCCTCCAAAGCGAGCAAACCACCACGCATGACACCAACAAGAACTTGGGGAAGAAACATCCAGTAGTTGGAGGAGCGCCTTTGTCAGCTCCATGAGCTCTGGCCGTCGATGTCAACCACCTCCATCTCAGAAGGTGGCTCCTTGTCCCCTCGCCCTGGCACGAAGGGCGTCGATCCGTCAAAAGGTAGAGACGCCCACCCGAGGGCTAAAGTGAGACCGACGCCATTCCCATCCAGAAGAACACACCTGTACCCCACCACTAAACTACAACGAGCTCGTCGAAGGGAAGCTCCAGCACTTCTTGGCACCTACACACGAGAAGAAGCAACTACACGGCAAGGCTGTTGATGACTAAATTGCAAAGGAGGGAAGGCATTCGAGATGGAGCTGAGAGACAACACCAAGTTCACAGTGACTAGAACCGCTCACACCATCACTGCCGAGTAATGGCAATGGAACTACATTTTTTATTCAAAAGAATGTTAGAGGGACTAATCCGTGGTCCGGCGCCGTCAAACTCTCTATGGTTGATTCCGATCAATATTATTTATCTTCTCGACCATGTCATTTTGCGATCAGAATCGGTGTGCCCATCATCCTGCCATTTTCCTCACCTATTATCAGCAGCCAACAAACGTGTCATATCGACGAGTATATCTCCCATAGAAATTGTGGTTTCATAGATAATTTAGTTGGCCCGAAAACAACTGCTTTTCAAGAATGAAAAATGTTTTGTTTTTGGACCAACGAAGTTAAATTATCTCCACTGTACATTTACTTGAGTAAGACTACAGCCGCACATGTCCATGGATGCGTCCGCGGACAGTGACCGGTCAACCCTCAAATGTCCGCTTCCACAACCACGTACCTCATTAGCAAAACTATTTGTATATCCCTAATCTTTAATCTTAATGCAAAGGGAGATCTCCTTCCATTCAACCTAAAAATAATAATCATTCAAGTGATGAAACCAAAATTATTACTCCAGTAACACATAACTCATGCATGCACGCATGTAGCTCCTAGCAAGCACCATTTCTGACATTTTATTTCATCTTTGTTAGTTTCACTAATTTGCTTCTACAGAAAGATCGATCTCCAATGATGGTCGACGCCGATCTATGAGGAGATGCCAGGGTGGCGGTTGACACCTTTGTGATCATTGGGGTTGATGGAGACCATCTCGAGGGCGGTGCCGCCTTTGGTGAACTTGAGATCGGCGCCGCCGTTGGCAAATGCCTCCTTGCGCACGATGATGTACTCCGGCCAGGTGAGGGCGCGGTAGGCTGGCTTGCTGCCGCCCACGACTTCCTTGAGCGGCGCCACCTTGGTGTCGGCAGGTGGGCCAAGGAAGTAGGCCAGCGAAATGCGTTTCCTGTCGCGGTTGACGACGTACGGCACGGTGGTACACGCTGCAGAAGCGGCCATTGGTGAGGATCTGGAAGAGATCCCCGATGTTGACGATGAGCGCTCCCGGCACGGCCGGCACCTCCACCCACCTGTCCGCTGGCGTCCCTTGCCGGAACAGCTGGAGCCCCGGGACCTGGCGCATCAGGAGCGCGAAGAACCCCGAGTCCGTGTGTGCTTTCATGCCCAGCGCTCGTGTCGGGTCAGGGCACTTGGGGTACCTAGATGCATGCAGTGTAGAGTATTGTACATACTAGGACTGTTGCCACTTGTACTACGGACCAGTTTTTCATATTTTATTATTTTTAAGTCTGGAATTACTTGTCACTTAAATGGATGTAGCTATATGTATTTCAGTGTAGATACATCCAGGGGCGGATCCAGGATGAAAACTGAGAGGGGGCAAAGATGTGTAGAGAAATTTTTTTTACGGAAAGATGTGTAGAAACTAATGATTAGATCAGTTCAAAAAGTAACCACACAACTACACCAGCATATATATTGTGACTAAAAATAATAAGCGAAATCATATATTTTCTAATAATATAATTTCATCACACACATAGTTATGACAAGTTTGTTGCAAAGTCAAAGTAAACTAACCATTTAAGACACAATAACTTGAGAAATAGCAATATGGTGTTTCTTAATCTTCTTGAATAAAATTTCTAGCCTAAAATTGGCAAGAAAAAAGTACATGTTAAAAACAATAGTGAACCTAAACATTAATAAATAAATAAATTTAAGCCCAGTACCTCCTCCTGTTTCATCGCACGACAATTTTTTCCATGGAAGCTTTAACTATCACTTCATTAGGGATGTTTTCCAAAATTTCTCTTCTAGAAAGCAAATGAGGCTATGACTCAAAGATCATCACTCATCTCGTTACATAAAGCATTCTTCCCAAACTACATAGCGAGAAGAATCTCTCAACGGATGGACGAGGTTTTTCCAATCATTATAGGTTTAAGCTTGGATGCATGAGGCTCATAAGTTCCCCCATGTAAAGTACTTTCTCCTAATTTCCTTATGATGATTTGGATTGTAATCTGTGTAATTCTCTTATTTTTAGATGAATCCCGAGGAAGCTAAGGAAAAACCCATTAGCTCCCCTGCCAATGACAAAGTTGAGACATTAAATAAAATATCATACATGAAGGCAGATCGTCCCTATAGATTTATTCCACTCTCACATACTCAAACTTATTTGGTACATATTTATTCTGTGAAGCTAGAATCAATCAACCTAATTGTCAATTGGTATATTGTACACAAAGTAGATATTTTAAATAAACCTCGTTCAATTTTTAACTTGGAAATCGAAAAAAGAACACCAAGTTAGAAATTTGAACTGAATCTAGAAAAGATGAACTGGCGCTAGGGCTTACCTCGATTGATCAACGGCACGCAGAAACAGCGTCGCAGATAAAATTGTGAGGCCATAGATCGGCAAGCCGGCCGGCCGTCCAACGTGCAGAACGCAGATCGAAGGCGATTGCCGGAGACCAAGAGGAGCTTGCAAGGGTGCCTCGCGTTTTGTCTGGGCGGCAGGCGGCGAGTTTCGTCTAGGACTCAGATCTCAGTCCGTGTTTTTCACGAGTGAAACTGTCAAAGACGACGTTTTGTGCAAAGTAATACGCTCGTATGCAAGCGTGGTGCCTAGGTGGGTTGGGTTGTCTCTCAGTATGGGCTTTGGAAGGAGAACGAGAAAAACAAATAAGTGGGGGCAAGACAACGGGCTGAGAGGGGGCAAAGCTCTATAGTTGAGGCCTAGTACGAGAGGTCTATATACATCCGTTTGAGCGTCAAATAATTCCAAACGGAGGGAGTACTACGTACCAGTTGAGGTGTATGGTTTCGGTTATGCTCTCAGTGATCTTGTGCTCCGCCTCGACGCTTGCGATCTGCTCGGCGGTGAGCCCGAGCGCTACGAGGAACAGCTCCATCAGCTTGTTGGCCAGCGCACGCATCTCCTTATGGAACTCCTCCATCACGCCGCTGCACATCACGCGATTAATAGACGATATAAGCCGTACAGGAGTGGACACCGCTAGCATTAAGGAATGGACACATACCAGAAGTGGCTGTAGTCGTGGCCGGCGCCGGGCCAGAACTTGCGGACTTCGGCGCGGAGGTTGGCCGGGTTCAATGTGTAGCCCTCGCACCACATGGTCTTGGAGCAGTAGGTGGCGATGTGCGGCAGCCCGTAGCCAACAGGGTCGCCGTCCTGCCGCGGGGCGCGCATCTTCTCCGATTTCGGCAGCGCCAACATGCCGGCAATCCCGGCCTCGACGCGCGCCATCAGGTCTCTCGGCACGCCGTGGCCCAAGAGCAGGAACGCTCCCCACTTCTTCGACGCGCGCGCCACTGCCTCCGCCGCGCGCGGGTTCCGCATGTCCACCACCGGCACGGCGTCCTCCCCAGCGCCGACGCCGCCGTCCACCACCGGGTGCTCATGCAGCCCCACCCACGCGTGCGTTTCTGGCACCTGCCGTGCTGCCCCTAAGTCGAAGTAGTGGTTATGCGGGTCCTTGCCGAGTTGCGACTGTGCCAGCATGGCGAGCGACGCGGAAACCACAATAATCACTGAGTAGCAAGTAGTAAGGGCGAAGATGGACGGAGAGTGTGAGGAGGGAAGCGTAGCCATACAACCCTACAATGATAGACACAAATCAACATGTAAAGATTGTGTATAAACGAGGTGCTGGCTAGTACAAAGATAGACACAAATACTCACGTGTAAAACGTTGGATCGATGGACCAATCAACAGATGTGCCCAATTAATGCGTATAAAGATACTCCTTTAAACACGTCTAAAGACAGATACAGAATGTTTAACTTTTATCATTGCACATACACGATATTACGTACATACTATAAAAGGTGGATAAAAATGATTGTGTTTTATACTATTAGACATAAGTGTAAACAGTAATCAAGACATTTCTTTTGCGAGATATAAACATAAAGATCACCGAGCGACTGTATATAAATGAGGTGCTGGCTACAAAGATAGACACAAATACACACGTGTAAAACGTTGGATCATGGACTGATCAACAGCTGTGCCCGATTAATGCGTATAGAGATACTCCTTAAAACACGGCTAAAGACAGAAACAAAATGTTTAAGTTTAATTTTATCATTGCACATATACTATATTTACGTACATACTATAAATAAAAGGTGGATAAAAAAGATTGTGTTTTATTAAACACCATTTGGATAAACTAAATATTTCCTTTTGCGAAATATAAACATAAATAACAATTAAAACATTTCCACATTAACATGCACTACTAGAAATTAGGTGCGATATACTAGATGGGCCATTCGAAATGGGTCAGGGAAATCCATCTCGGATAGTTATATTTGTGGCGGATCATATATTTTACCTGGAATGGGCCTTTTTCTAAACCTGCCTTGGAGAAATATGCTAAACTTCCGGAGACGGCCTTCTTTTACAACCCTCTTAGAACACATAAGACCCGTTAGGCCCATTTGAGCTAGTCGATACATGATACATTGCAAATTGTACTAGTTCCTCCAGGGAGTGCCTGACTAGGCCGGTCCACTAGCGACCCAGGATCGGGCACCTATAGCAAACACACGTATAGCTGTAGCATTTATTTCAATTTTAAATGTCTATTGAAGATACGAACACCTTTTGAAATTTGTGAACATTTTTGAAAATATGATTCTTTTTTAAAAATATATTTTTTGAAAAGAAGAACCTTTTTTCCAAACTTGCAAACATTTTTTGAAAAATGCAAACATTTTATCAAATTTGCTAACATTTTTTAAATATGATTTTTTTTAAAAACACAAACATTTTTAAAAGTTCGGACCATTTTTTGAAAACGTAAACATTTATTCCAAATTTTGGAACATTTTTTGAAATTTTGAATTTCTTTTAAAATTTGCTAACATTTTTTGGAAATGTGAATATTTTTTCATTTTTGAACTTAGAAAATAAGAAGAAAAAGAAAAAAAAAGGAAATCATTAAGAAAAACTGATTCAGAAACCTTCTAGAAGGTTTCCAAAACTGGTCAGGAACCTTCAGGAAGGTTCCCAAAACCGGGATGTGCGCTCGTCAATAAAAACGCTAACTGGGCCGGCCCATACAAGCAACAATTCGACGCAGAGGAAATTCAGACATGATGACCCGACATGACACACACGGGCGCGTGGATCCTCATACCGGCCCCATACGCCCGGGCTGACCGGCACCCCTCATATCCAACCCATATCTGGGGTTGATATGAGGAGGCCCGGGCATGTCCGCCACGTCGGACTGACCACAGGGACCACGCGGAAACACACTGAAACCATCGGTCGGATGGGCGTCTCCTCCGATTTTGATGAGGGCGGTGAGGACGCATTACTGACGCCGCGTGGCGTCGCTCCAGCGCGTCGCCCAAGGGCCCCAAATCCGACTATCTAAGCCGGATGGCTACCCTCAAACCTAGCCGCATCCCATTTCCCTCCCCTCAATGGCGCCATCCACCCATCCGCTCGCAGCTCGCCGTCCGTAGCTATGGCGAGGCAGCGAATAAGCACCTACATTATGCTCACTCCGGAGCGCCGGCTGTAGCTCCTAGAGGAGATTCGGGCACGGCAAGCCGCACAGTTTGCAGTCGGCCTGCCTCCGGACTCTCCAAAGCATTAGTAGGGAGGGGAGGGGGGAGTAGGCGTCAGACGCGGCGATAGAGGAGGAGGAGGAGGAGAAGGCGCTGGCCGCGGTGATGGAGGAGGAGGAGGAGGCGCTGGACGCGGCGATGGAAGAGGAGGGCGAGGCGGAGCCGGCGCTTCTGGTTGCCCAAGCCGGATTTGGCATGGCAGATGCGCTCTGATACGTCTCCAGCGTATCTATAATTTTTGATTGTTCCATGCTATTATAGTATCAATCTTGGATGTTTATTATGCAATTATATGCCATTATATATCATTTTTTGGGACTAACCTATTAACCCAGTGCCCAGTGCCAGTTGCTGTTTTTTGCTTGTTTTTGCCTTTTCAGAAAATCATTATCAAACGGAGTCCAAACGAAGAAAAAACTTTGGATTAATTTTTTCTGGACCAAAGGGGACCCTCGAAGCTTCAGGAGAAGACCAGATGAGCCACGAGGGAGCGACAAGCTCGGGAGGCGCTCCATGGGGGGTAGGGCGCGACCCCAGGCTTGTGGGCCCCTCGTGGCACATCCTGACCTAATTCCAGCGCTATAAATTCCCAAATATTCCCAATATACCAGAGAGACGGAAGAGAAAACCTTTCCGCCGCCGCAAGCCTCTGTTCTTCCGCGATCCCATCTGGAGGCCTTTTCCGGTACTCTGCCGAAGGGGGAATCGATCACGGAGGGCTTCTTCATCAACCTTGCTGCCCTTCCGATGATGTGTGAGTAGTTTACCACAGATCTACGGGTCCATAGCTAGTAGCTAGATGGCTTCTTCTCTCTCTTTGATCTTCAATACCATGTTCTCCTCGATGTTCTTGGAGTTCTATCCGATGTAATCTTCTTTTGCGGTGTGTTTGTTGGGATTCGATGAATTGTGAGTTTATGATCAGATTATTCATGAGAAATATTTGAGACTTCTCTGAACTCTTTTATGCATGATTGTTATAGCTTTGTATTTCTCTCCGATCTATCGATTTGGTTTGGCCAACTAGATTGGTTTATCTTGCAATGGGAGAGGTGCTTTGTGATGGGTTCAATCTTGCGGTGCTCAATCCCAGTGACAGAAAGGGACATGACACGTATTTGTATTGTTGCCATTAAGGATAAAAAGATGGGATTTATTCATATTGCTTGAGTTTACTTTGTCTACATCATGTCATCTTGCTTAAGGCGTTACTCTGTTTCATACTTAATACCCTAGATGCATGCTGGATAGCGGTCGATGGGTGGAGTAATAGTAGTAGATGCAGGCAGGAGTCGGTCTACTTGTCTCGGACGTGATGCCTGATACGTCCAATTTGCATCATGATTTCCTACTGTTATTTATAATGTATTTGATCATTATTTCACTTTATAATGCAATTCTTATGCCTTTTCTCTCTTAATTTGCAAGATTTATATGAAGAGGGAGAATACCGGCAGCTGGAATTCTGGACCTGAAATAGCTACGTCAGAGATACCTATCCTACAGAGCTCTAGTTGACTTGAAATTTCACAGAGATTTTTTTATTGAATATATAAAAAATACTGGAGAAAAGAGATACGGGAGGGGACCCACCAGCTGCCCACAAGGCAACAGGGCGCGCCCTGATGCCTTGTGGGGCCCCTGGCTGGCCCATGGCCCCCTCCTTCTACTATATAAGGTCTTTTGGCCTAAAACAATTATAGAGAAGACTTTCGGGACGAAGCGCCGCCGTCTCAAGGTGGAACCTGGGCAGGAGCTATTTTGCTCTCCGGCAGAGCGATTCCGCCGGGGATACTTCCCTCCGGGAGGGGGAAATCGAAACCATCGACATCACCAACGATCCTCTCATCATGGGAGGACCAATCTTCATCAACATCTTCACCAGCAGCATCTCATCTCAAACCCTAGTTCATCTCTTGTATTCAATCTTTGTCTCAAAACCTCAGATTGGTACCTGTGGGTTGCTAGTAGTGTTGATTACATCTTGTAATTGATGCTAGTTGGTTTATTTGGTAGAAGATTATATGTTCAGATCCTTAATGCTATTCAATACCCCTCTGATCTTGAACATGAATATGATTTGTGAGTAGTTACTTTTGTTCTTGAGGACATGGGAGAAGTCGTGTCATAAGTAATCATGTGAATTTGGTATTCGTTCGATATTTTGATGATATGTATGTTGTTGCTTCCTTTAGTGGTGTCGTGTGAACGTCGACTACATGACACTTCACCATCTTTGGGCCTAAGGGAAGGCATTGTGGAGTAGTAATTAGATGATGGGTTGCTAGAGTGACAGAAGCTTAAACCCTAGTTTATGCGCTATTCCGTAAGGGGCTGATTTGGATCCATATGTTTCATGCTATGGTTAGAGTTATCTTAATTCTTTTTTCTTAGTTGCGGATGCTTGCGAGAGGGGGTAATCATAAGTGGGGGGCTTGTTCAAGTAAGAATAGCACCCAAGCACCGGTCCACCCACATATCAAATTATCAAAGTAGCGAACACGAATTAAACAAACGTGATGAAAGTGACTAGATGAAATTCCCATGTGTCCTCGAGAACGCTTTGCTTATTATACGAGTTCGTTCCGGCTTGTCCTTTGCAATAAAAAAGATTGGGCCACCCTGTTGCACCTTTGTTACTATTACTACTTGTTACTTGTTACGAATTACCTTGCTACCAAACTATCTGTTGCCGCTATTTTCAGTACTTGCAGAGAATACCTTACTGAAAACCGCTTGTCATTTCCTTCTGCTCCTCGTTGGGTTCGACACTCTTACTTATCGAAAGGACTACGATTGATCCTCTATACTTGTGGGTCATCAATGCCTATATACATGATCATTGCATGAATCCGTCATAATTATTTGCTTTTCTATCAATTGCCCAACAGTAATTTGTTTACTCACTGTATGCTATGTGTTCGAGAGATAAGCCTCTAGTGAAAACTATGGCCCCCGGGTCTACTTTTATCATATATTAAAATCCAAAAATACCTTGCTGCAATTTATTTACTTTTATTTTATTTAGTATTTTACTTTATCTATCTATCACTATCAGAATTAATCCTTGCAAATAACCGCTAAGAGGATTGACAACCCTCTTATTTTGCGTTGGGTGCAAGTGTTTGATTTTGTGTGTGCAGGTGCTGCTAAAGGATTTTGCGTGGTTCTCCTACTGGATTGATAACCTTGGTTCTTAACTGAGGAAAATACTTATCTCTACTATACTGCATCATCCTCTCCTCTTCGGAGAAATACCAACGCAGTCTACAAGTAGCAGGAAGAATTTCTAACGCCGTTGCCGGGCAGACATCACCAAAATTATCAAGTAGCTTCGCACAAACTATCATCTACTTGCATTTATTTTATTTTCTTTTTTATTTGCATTTGCCTCTCATTTTCATCTCCCCCACTTCTAATTTTTTTTTATAAAAACACAAAAATATTTTCGTTTGCTTGCTTTGTCCTTATGACTAGTATCACCATCCCTCCTTTGTCTCCGGACTTTGAAGTTCTTTACTTCAAACAGAAACAAGGAGAAAATTTAAAAGATGCTTGGTATAGGATAATGGAATCTTATCGTGTTTGCACTATAAAAGGGGATATGAAAATTTTGTTGCGAAACCTTTATGTAGGGCTAACTATGCCAAATAGACAACTCTTGGATTTTGTCACTAAAGGAAATTTCATTGATAGTGATCCTAATACCACTTATGAATTAATAGAAGGAATAGTGGGAACTCCACCCTTGCAAAAAGAGTCAAATTATACCCAAGAAGGGATTCAAATTTTGGAAAAGCGTGACATACAAGAAAAATTGATTGAGTTACAAAAGTCCAATGAGCCTCTTAAAAATGTTAGTGGCAATCTCAATCACATGAATAATCTCCTCACTATTTGTAACAAGAGGTTGGACACTTTAGATAATAGAATCGCCTTATTTTCTGAAAGCAATGGGAAGCGCAAAGAGCCTCCCGGGTTCGAGAACAACCCACCTAAATTAGCAAAAACGAAGGATGAAAACACTTGAAACTATGCATTGTGCCTAGCTAGTGGCATAAAACAATAGCGCTTGTTGGGAGGCAACCCAATGAATAAAATAAATTTTTTGTTTTACCTTCTGTTTTTGTGTGTTTACACAATTATAGCCTCTGTTATGATTGTATTTTTATCTTTTAATTAGTGTTTGTGCCAAGTAATACCTTTGGGATGATTTGGAAGATAGTATGATTGATGCTGTTGGAAAACAGAAACTTTTGCGTCCAGTGCTGGAATTTCGTTTTTTTTCTGGAGCATCACAACCTTCAGAATTCTTTAAACTGTATTGATATATGAATTTCCCACGTTGTCCTAATTTTTGAGAATTTTTGGAGTTACAGAAGTATGACTTTAATTCAGATCTTTACAGACTGTTCTGTGTTATACAGATTATGTTTTTGTTGCATAGTTTGCTTATTTTGATGAATTTATGGATCGTATCGGGGCGGTATGAGTCATGGAGAAGTTGGAGTATAGTATCATTATGTCAATATTAAATATGAATCAATTTACAACAACACCTAAAGTTTAAGATTTATTTGTTATACTAACGAATCTCACGAGGTTTCTGTTGAGTTTTGTGTGCTGAAGTTTTCAAGTTTTGGGTGAGACTATGATGGATAAAGGAATAAGGAGTGTCAAGAGCCTAAGCTTGGGGATGCCCAAGGCACCCCAAGGTAATATTCAAGGAAGACTCAAGCGTCTAAGCTTGGGGATGCCCCGGATGGCATCCCCTCTTTCGTCTACAATCTATCGGTAACTGCTACTTGTAGACTGCGTTGGTATTTCCCCGAAGAGGAGAGGATGATGTAGTATAGTAGAGATATGTATTTCCCTCAGTTAAGAATCAAGGTTATCAATCCAGTAGGAGAACCAAGTAAAATTTCGTTAAGCGCACCTGCACACACAAGAGCAAACACTTGCACCCAACGCAAATAAGAGGGTTGTCAATCCTCTTAGCGGTTATTTGTAAGGATTAAATCTTATAGAGATAAATAGATAATCTAAAATACTAATTAAAATAAAAGTAAATAAATTGCAGCAAGGTATTTTAGGTTTTTTATATATGATAAAGTAGACCCGGGGGCCATAGTTTTCACTAGAGGTTTCTCTCTTGAACACATAGAATACGGTGGGTAAACAAATTACTGTTGGGCAATTGGTAGAAAAGTAAATAATTATGACGGATGCATGGCAATGATCATGTATATAGGCATCACGTCCGAGACAAGTAGACCGACTCCTGCCTGCATCTACTACCACTGGTAGAAAAACGACTTTACGTTCGCATCATTAGTCCCGATTTGACTACGGCCCGGGACTAATGTGACCATTAGTCCCGGTTCCAACGGCTAGGGGCAGGGGAATCATTAGTCCCGGTTCGTGTTGAACCTTTAGTCCCGGTTTGTGACACAAACCGGGACTAAAGGTATGGTGTCAGGCTGGGGCCCCACGATCACCTTTAGTCCCGGTTCGTGTCACAAACCGGGACTAGAGGTTAACCTTTAGTACCGGTTTGTTACATGAACCAGGACTAAAGGTCTGGTGGCAGACTGGTGTCAGGCTGGGGCCCCACGATCCCCTTTAGTCCCGGTTCGTGTCACAAACCGGGACTAGAGGTTAACCTTTAGTCCCGGTTTGTTACATGAACCGGGACTAAAGGTGTCACTATATAAACCCTTCGTCCAGCCCTAGCCGAAGCTCTCTGTTTTTCCCCTTTCCTCTCCTCTCTGTTCTCCCCTCATGCTCGAGCTCATCCTCCATTTTTGCAAAAATTTGTCAATATTTGAAGGCACCCCATCAATCCAAGTGTTCACAAAGGTTAGCAACTTTGTCCTTTCATCTCTCATTGCTAGATTAGCTCGTGCAATGCTCTATAAGTATAGTGATTTGTGGGTTCTAGTTTGGGAGTAATTATGTGGGAGTTTATTTGATTTATATGCAATTTGAGCTCAAATTAACTTCTTAGTTTGCATATGTGTAGGTGTGGTTTACTTAGTGCCTTCCCGTCCCCGTCCTAACCACCGTCGATCGCCCGCACCGTCCCGTCGCCGGCACCACACCTTGGTGAGCGTCTTGTTCTTATCCTTTTTATTAAAAAAATCTTATTTGTATGATTTAGATAGTTAATTGTATAATTTTCTTACATGTATGATTGTTTGTTATACATAGTGCCATGACTTTGATATCCGTCCCCGTCGGCCCTCGTCCGGTTTATGATTCGGATGTGGTATATATATTCTCTTTTATAACTATTTGTTGCATTTCGCGTTTATGACAATTATGCCCATCAAGTTGACATAGATATTTTTATCTAGGAGGTATGTGAACCGGAAATTGCAACCGACCCTCTTGTCGAGAAGTTAAATTTAGTTGAAAAAGAAAACGAGTATTTGAAAGAAAAATTGAAAAGAATTGAAGAAGAGAAGATGAAACTGGAGTTGTATGTTGCCGATGTCGTCGATGATCACAAGATCAAGATGGATGCAATGCGCTTGAAGATTAGTAAATTTAAAAAATATGCCGTTAATCAAGAGGCTTGGTATCACTATGCTGTTGGATGAATTGTTACCTTAGTTGCAATCTTGATCGCATTTGTTGTTGCATTTAAATGCTTTAGCTAGAGAGTTTGTATGTTGTTTTATGAGAATAAGTGTGTATGAACTATATGTATGAACTTGTTAATTTGATCTTTTCGGTGTTGTGTAATGAAGATGAGCCGGCAATGGATGTACGATGACCGATGCTCTCCCCAGTTCATTAATGGCGTGCGTACTTTTCTGGTTGTGGCTGAGGCAAACAAGCGGGCGGATGGTTTTGTGTGTTGTCCATGTGCTGTCTGTAAGAATGATCACAATTAATCTAACTCAAGAACCATTCACGTCCACCTGTTTACGTCCGGTTTCATGTCCGGCTGTAACTGTTGGACCAAGCACGGAGAAAGAGGGGTCCTAATGGAAGATAATGAAGAAGAAGAGGATGATGACAGCTATCCTGGCCATGGGTTCCCTGAATACGATGGTACAACAATGGGGGAAGAAGCTGAGCCAGCAATGGGGGAAGAAGCTGAAGAAGAGGCATCAGATGAGCCCGCCGATGATCTTGGTCGGGCCATTGCCGATGCAAAGAGAAACTGCGCAAGTGAAAAGGAGAAGCTGAAGTTGCAGCGCATGTTAGAGGATCACAAGAAATTGTTGTACCCAAATTGCGAAGATGACAAGAAAAAGCTGGGTACCACACTGGAATTGCTGCAATGGAAGGCAGAAAATGGTGTATCTGACAAGGGATTTAAAAAGTATGCTCCTATAATACCACGGTTGAAACGTTTGTTCCAAAACAAAGAGCATGCCAAGTTGATGCGATGGCACAAAGAAGACCGTAAGAAAGACGGGAAGTTGAGAGTACCCGCTGACGGATCGCAGTGGAGAAAAATCAAGAGAAAGTGGAAGGACTTTGCAGATGACGCACGGAACGTATGGTTTGGTTTAAGTGCAGATGGCATTAATCCTTTCGGGGAGCAGAGCAGCAATCATAGCACCTGGCCTGTGACTCTATGTATCTATAACCTTCCTCCTTGGTTGTGCATGAAGCGGAAGTTCATTATGATGCCAGTGCTCATCCAAGGCCCCAAGCAACCCGGCAACGACATTGATGTGTACCTAAGGCCATTGGTTGAAAAACTTTTACAGCTGTGGAGTATAGAAGGTGTACGTGTGTGGGATGAGCACAAACAGTAGGAATTTGACCTGCGAGCGTTGCTGTTTGTAACCATCAATGATTGGCCTGCTCTTAGTAACCTTTCAGGACAGACAAACAAGGGATACCATGCATGCACGCACTGTTTAGATGATACCGACGGTATATATTTGGATAAATGTAAGAAGAATGTGTACCTGGGACATCGTCGATTTCTTCAGATCAATCATGTCTTAAGAAAGAAAGGCAAGCATTTCAAAGGTGAGGCAGATCACCGGAAGAAGCCTCGCCACCGTACTGGTCATGATATACTTGATATGGTCAAGGATTTAAAAGTAATCTTTGGAAAGGGTCCTGGCGGACAATCTGTTCCGAATGACGCTGACGGACACGCACCCATTTGGAAGAAGAAATCTATATTTTGGGACCTACCATATTGGAAAGAACTAGAGGTCCGCTCTGCAATCGACGTGATGCATGTGATGAAGAATCTTTGCGTGAACCTGCTAGGCTTCTTGGGCGTGTATGGGAAGACAAAATATACACCGGAGGCACGGGAGGACCAGCAACGTATGCACGAAAAAGACGGCATGCATCCAAAGCAGTATCAGGGTCCTGCCAGCTACGCTCTTACCAAAGAAGAGAAGGAAATCTTCTTTGAATGCCTGCTCAGTATGAAGGTCCCGTCTGGCTTCTTGTCGAATATAAAGGGAATAATAAATATGGCAGAGAAAAAGTTCCAGAACCTAAAGTCCCATGACTGCCACGTGATTATGACGCAACTGCTTCCGGTTGCATTGAGGCGGCTTCTACCGGACAACGTTCGATTAGCCATTGTGAAGCTATGTGCATTCCTCAATGCAATCTCTCAGAAGGTAATCGATCCAGAAATCCTACCAAGGTTACAGAATGATTTGGTGCAATGTCTTGTCAGTTTCGAGTTGGTGTTCCCACCATCCTTCTTCAATATCATGACGCACATCCTAGTTCACCTAGTCGAAGAGATTGCCATTCTGGGTCCTGTATTTCTACACAATATGTTCCCCTTTGAGAGGTTCATGGGAGTCTTAAAGAAATATGTTCATAACCGTGCTAGGCCAGAAGGAAGCATCTCCAAGGGCCATGAAACAGAGGAGGTCATTGAGTTTTGTGTTGACTTTATTCCTAACCTTAAGCCGATTGGTGTTCCCGAATCGCGGCATGAGGGCAGACTTGGTGGAAAAGGCACGCTAGGAAAGGACCAAGTAATATGTATGGACGGGCATTCTTGGGCGCAAGCACACTACACAGTTCTACAAAATTCCAGCTTGGTGGGTCCGTATATCGACGAACACAAGAATATTCTACGCTCCAAACACCCGGAGCAGTCTGATGACTGGATTACACGTGAACACACGGGGACTTTCGGCGGTTGGTTGCAGACACGTCTCATGCATGACGATAGTGTTGGAGATGAGCTATACTTGCTGTCCAAGTTACCATCTTCGACTATATTGACTTTCAAAGGGTACGAGATAAATGGGAATACATTTTACATGATCGCCCAAGATAAAAAGAGCACCAACCAAAACAGTGGTGTCCGCTTTGATGCAGCAAACACCAATAGGCCAAAGGACACATATTATGGTTACATAGAGGAGATATGGGAACTTGACTATGGACGTGAATTGAAGGTCCCTTTGTTTCGCTGCAAATGGGTCAATCTGTCAGGAGGCGGCGTAAAGGAAGACCCGCGGTACGGAATGACAACAGTGGATCTCAACAATCTTGGGTACGCAGACGAACCATTCGTCCTAGCCAATGATGTGGCGCAGGTTTTCTATGTGAAGGACATGTCTATCTAACCGAGAAAAAGAAAAGATAAGGAAGCGAATACATCATACGATGAGCCAAAGCACCACATAGTTCTTTCAGGGAAAAGAAATATCGTGGGAGTGGAGGACAAGACAGACATGTCAGAAGATTATGAAAAGTTTCATGAAATTGCTCCCTTCACAGTGAAGATTGACCCAAGCATCATGTTAAATGATGAAGATTGTCCATGGTTACGGCGCAAAGGGACACACGCGAAGAAAAAGTTTTATACCCAAAGATCCCACTCTGGGATGTGACCGGCTTCACCGTCATCACTTTCTTCTCTAGTGAGGTTCCGGACTTATCTCGAAAGTCCCACTTCGGACAAACCGGATGGAATCTTTGTAATAGTTAGGGTATATATGTGTTTTGGCATTTGAAAGGCGAAGACATATATCTTTAAGGACTGGATGCAATTTTCAACCCTTTCTGACTTCATTCGCTATTTTTCATGCATTTAATGAATTTTTGGAGCTAAATGACGCTGAAATTGAAAAGCACTACAAATGAACTCTGAAAAGGTTGAAAGTTGGCATGGTATCATCATTTCACCCACATAGCATGTGCTAAAAAGCTGAGAGGGTTACGGCAAAAACTGGATGCACTTCGTGTACAAAATGGACAATCTCTTTCGAAGTATCAGGGTTTCGGACGAAAACTCATCTGTTACAAAGGCATTTCATTTTTTTAACTTATTTCAACTCCAGACATTTTGTGAGTTCAACATACACCATTCAATGCCACATCATCAATTTTCAACCCTTTCTGACTTCATTCGCTATTTTAAATGCATTTAATGAATTTTTTGAGCTAAATGACCCTGAAATTGAAAAGCACTACAAATGAACTCTGAAAAGGTTGAAAGTTGGCATGGTATCATCATTTCACCCACATAGCATGTGCTAAAAAGTGGAGTGGGTTACGGCAAAAACTGGATGCACTTCGTGTACAAAATGGACAATCTCTTTCGAAGTATCAGGGTTTCGGACGAAAACTCATCTGTTACAAAGGCATTTCATTTTTTTAACTTATTTCAACTCCAGACATTTTGTGAGTTGAACATGCACCATTCAAAGCCACATCATCAATTTTCAACCCTTTCTGACTTCATTCGCTATTTTTCATGCATTTAATGAATTTTTTGAGCTAAATGACCCTGAAATTGAAAAGCACTACAAATGAACTCTGAAAAGGTTGAAAGTTGGCATGGTATCATCATTTCACCCACATAGGATGTGCTAAAAAGTTGAGAGGGTTACGGCAAAAACTGGATGCACTTCGTGTACAAAATGGACAATCTCTTTCGAAGTATCAGGGTTTTGAACGAAAACTTATCTGTTACAAAGGCATTTCATTTTTTTAACTTATTTCAACTCCAGACTTTTTGTGAGTTCAACATGCACCATTAAAAGCCACATCATCAATTTTCAACCCTTTTTGACTTCATTCTCTATTTTTCATGCATTTAATGAATTTTTTGAGCTAAATGACCCTGAAATTGAAAAGCACTACAAATGAACTCTGAAAAGGTTGAAAGTTGGCATGGTATCATCATTTCACCCACATAGCATGTGCTAAAAAGTTGAGAGGGTTACGGCAAAAACTGGATGCACTTCGTGTACAAAATGGACAATCTCTTTCGAAGTATCATGGTTTCGGACGAAACTCATCTGTTACAAAGGCATTTCATTTTTTAACTTATTTCAACTCCAGACATTTTGTGAGTTCAACATGCACCATTCAAAGCCACATCATCAATTTTCAACCCTTTCTGACTTCATTCGCTATTTTTCATGCATTTAATGAATTTTTGGAGCTAAATGACCCTGAAATTGAAAAGCACTACAAATGAACTCTGAAAAGGTTGAAAGTTGGCATGGTATCATCATTTCACCCACATAGCATGTGCTAAAAAGTTGAGTGGGCTACGGCAAAAACTGGATGCACTTCGTGTACAAAATGGACAATCTCTTTCGAAGTATCAGGGTTTCGAACGAAAACTTATCTGTTACAAAGGCATTTCATTTTTTTAACTTATTTCAACTCCAGACTTTTTGTGAGTTCAACATGCACCATTAAAAGCCACATCATCAATTTTCAACCCTTTTTGACTTCATTCTCTATTTTTCATGCATTTAATGAATTTTTTGAGCTAAATGACCCTGAAATTGAAAAGCACTACAAATGAACTCTGAAAAGGTTGAAAGTTGGCATGGTATCATCATTTCACCCACATAGCATGTGCTAAAAAGTTGAGAGGGTTACGGCAAAAACTGGATGCACTTCGTGTACAAAATGGACAATCTCTTTCGAAGTATCATGGTTTCGGACGAAACTCATCTGTTACAAAGGCATTTCATTTTTTAACTTATTTCAACTCCAGACATTTTGTGAGTTCAACATGCACCATTCAAAGCCACATCATCAATTTTCAACCCTTTCTGACTTCATTCGCTATTTTTCATGCATTTAATGAATTTTTGGAGCTAAATGACCCTGAAATTGAAAAGCACTACAAATGAACTCTGAAAAGGTTGAAAGTTGGCATGGTATCATCATTTCACCCACATAGCATGTGCTAAAAAGTTGAGTGGGCTACGGCAAAAACTGGATGCACTTCGTGTACAAAATGGACAATCTCTTTCGAAGTATCAGGGTTTCGAACGAAAACTTATCTGTTACAAAGGCATTTCATTTTTTTAACTTATTTCAACTCCAGACTTTTTGTGAGTTCAACATGCACCATTAAAAGCCACATCATCAATTTTCAACCCTTTTTGACTTCATTCTCTATTTTTCATGCATTTAATGAATTTTTTGAGCTAAATGACCCTGAAATTGAAAAGCACTACAAATGAACTCTGAAAAGGTTGAAAGTTGGCATGGTATCATCATTTCACCCACATAGCATGTGCTAAAAAGTTGAGAGGGTTACGGCAAAAACTGGATGCACTTCGTGTACAAAATGGACAATCTCTTTCGAAGTATCATGGTTTCGGACGAAACTCATCTGTTACAAAGGCATTTCATTTTTTTAACTTATTTGAACTCCAGACATTTTGTGAGTTCAACATGCACCATTCAAAGCCACATCATCAATTTTCAACCCTTTCTGACTTCATTCGCTATTTTTCATGCATTTAATGAATTTTTGGAGCTAAATGACCCTGAAATTGAAAAGCACTACAAATGAACTCTGAAAAGGTTGAAAGTTGGCATGGTATCATCATTTCACCCACATAGCATGTGCTAAAAAGTTGAGTGGGCTACGGCAAAAACTGGATGCACTTCGTGTACAAAATGGACAATCTCTTTCGAAGTATCAGGGTTTCGGACGAAAACTCATCTGTTACAAAGGCATTTTCATTTTTTTAAATAACCTAAGAATTAACAAATTGAATATAATGATAAAACACACTAATATTAAACAGCAGAAAAAAGAATCACTGATAAATCTATTTTTAAAGTAAAGTTATTCACAAACTAGTGATTCACACAAATTTCAAATAATTCAAATTTAAACTATTCAAATTTGAAAAGTACTAGCACTAACAGAAAGTTTATAATTTTTGTGACCTAAAGCAAAAAGATTCACTCAGAAACTCTAAATATTTGGCTGTAAGTAGAAACAAAAGAAAATAAATAAAGCAAAAAAAATGGGAAAAAAAAGCCCGCCTACTGGGCCGCCACGGCCTCCATACGACTAGAAACCCAACCTCTAGTTGGGCCAGGATGCAGGCCCGCACGGCCCAATAGGCCCCACAGGGCAGAACAAATTCGGTAGGCCCACAAAGGCCTTCTTAGAGAGGAGTTCGACACGGTAGCCGCGGCGGGGCTTATAAACCGCTGCGAGCTCCTCTCAACTAGCGAGGTGGGACTAAACATTCGACACGGGAAGCCAGGCCTTTAGTCCCGGTTGGTGGCTCCAACCACGACTAAAGGCCCCCTTTAGTCCCGGTTGGAGCCACCAACCGAGACTAAAGGCCTGGCTTTCCGCCGCTTGGCCTGGGTGAATTTCACCTTTAGTCCCGGTTGGTGGCTCCAACCGCGACTAAAGGGGGGCCTTTAGTCCCGGTTGGAGCCACCAACCGGGACTAAAGGCTTTCATATATAAGCGGCACTTACGAATCCATCCTCTCCATTCACTCGACGCCAAACACAGAGACGCCGCCAGGCTGCTACGCCGCCGCCTGCCCCGACGCCGGCCGCCCGCGCCTCTCCTCTCCGACGCCGCCCCTGACGCCGGCCGCCCGCGCCTCCTCCCCGACGCCGCCCGCGCCTCTTCCCCGATCGACGCCACCCGCGCCTCCTCCCCGACGCCGCCCGCTCCTCTTCCCCGATCGACGCCACACCCGCGCCTCTCCTCTCCGACGCCGCCCGCGCCCGCCGGCCTTGACCTCGCCGTCGCCGGCCTCGATCGACCTCGCCGTCGCCGTCCTCGACCTCGCCCGCTGTGAGCTCGCGCCGCCCCCTCCGGCGATTTTTTTTTCACTAGATATGTTTTAGATTATTATTAACTAGTATACAATGTATGTATATATGTATATATGTATGTATGTTTTGATGTTTTAGATGATTATTTTTTCACTATATGTATATATGTTTTAGTTTTTTTTTCACTAGTTTTTTTTATACAATGTATGTATATATGTATATGTAGATGAACGGTGGAATTTGCATAGATTTTCTGTTTTTCAGTTTTTTATACTTATAGAAAAAAGTTGCATAGGAAAAAGTTGCATAGAAAAAAGTTGACTATGTATTAATAATATTTTAATGTTAATATATATCTTAATGTTGTATTTGCAAAAGTTTGTCATGTATTTGCAAAATCTAGTGAAAAAGAATTACAAAAATCACAATCAAGCATTTAAAAAATGTTAAATTTGCATAGAATTTGTTCTCGACGTCTACGATGCCCGGCCCGCATCCTCGTCGTCGACTCGGTGGCGAGAACCTGCTTGAGAGGCGCCATGTCCGGGACTGGCCTCCGCCGGGCTGGCACTGGGAGGTGCTACCTTCCGGGGCGCACAACTTGGTGAGGAACCGGGCTCCCGTCGTCGACCCGGAGCTTCTTTGGTGGCGGTCGCGTGGGCCACTTTCTGTGCGGAGGCAGCCGGCCCCCGCAGAGGTGGTACGTCGCCGTGTCAGGGAGGAGGACGAGCACGTCCGTCGCTACATGGTTGCGTTGGACGTCAGGTTCTCCGATACCTAGCAGGTTCTTCAGGGATCTCACCCGAGCTATGATCCTATGATGGTTCCTTCTCTTTGGGTGTCCACCGCACGCGCCTCAGGAACCGCAAGTGAACTAGATTCTTCGATAATATTCGATCTGTATTAGCTAGTGTTGTTATATGATAATATTCGAGATGTATTAGTGATAATTAATACTCGAGATGTATTCGAGATTATATTCGATAATATTCAAGATGATGTATTCAAGATTATATTTGATGATGCATATTATCTGGATTATTTGAGATGCATATTATCTACTATGATTCAGTTTTTCCTTATTGATTGCATTCTAATTTGAATACTAAATTGTTTTGTCTTTCTTCTGGATTAGTTAATATAAGCTATGGACAATACCGGCAGAGACGGAGAAGAGACCATGTTCGACATCATACGCTCCCCGAGCCCAGATGAGAATGAACCCGAAGATGACGGCTCGCAATATCTTTATAATTCCGGTGAGGGAGTATTAATATTTGATGAAGACGAACGAAGAGACGAAGGCCACAACAATGACGACGAAGGAAATGTTCTTCAAATAACAAAGACCGGCGAGGTATATATATATATAAGGCCTCTGGTGATCATTACATGTATTAATTGATTTATATATATTAACGAATCGATCTTTCTTCTTTTAGCCCTCCGGATCGAGCAAATCTTCTACAAGCAGGGTAGTACGAGGCCCGGCCAGAAGGTTGCAGGCTGGCATAAAGTACAACATCGATGCCATCAAAGAAAATGGCGAACCGCTTGCTCCTAAAAAGAATGCGGACAAATTTACTCGTCAATGCGGAGTTATTGTCAGGGACCAAATCCCGATCTCCGTTCAAGAATGGAATAAGCCAGCAAAGGGAGATCAAGGAGTTACTTTTGTCGACGGAAGAGCAAAAGATCTGCTTTGGGAATCGCTGATGGCACATTTCACCCTACCAGATCATTTGACAGATGAAGAACGGGAGAAAGTCAAGAAGAGTGCTCTTAAGAAGATGGCGATAGCATTCAACAACCACAAGGAAAGAAGACTCCAGCATTCAAGGGAACACTGGAGAAGGCAAAAGATCACTGGGACGCTTTCGTGCAGTTCAAGGAATCGGAAGAAGCTAAGGAACGGTCGAGAATAAACAAGATTAATGCTGCGAAAAAAAGTGGCACCATACTCTGGGGCCAGGTGGCTACCAGGTCGGCCGGCCTAAGTGGGATCTCGCTGAGGAACAGATGATTGCTGCAGGGGTCACTCCAGTTACATTGAGTTGGCCCCCCAGGTGCAGGACTTGGTTTTATGCGCATGGGGGGAAGTTGGACCCAGAGACAGGGCTGGTTATGGAGCAGGCAAGTCTTAAAGAAGCCTCCGACGCTTTACTTGTTGCAATACAAGATGCTCGAACGGGAAAGTACAAGCCCGATAGAGAGAATGACGAGCTTACGCGCGCCCTGAACAATCCTGAACACCCGGAACGAACACGAGGCAAAGGCGTTGTTCCGTGGTTTGAGGGGTTTGCGTATTGGAACGCCACTTACAGAAGCCGTGAGAGAAAGAAGCAGCAGGAGGAGGAGCAGAAGAAGCAGGAGGAGGAGAAGAGGAAGCAGGCAGCAGACCGCCTTCAACTGATGGAATCAAAGCACGCGGAGTTGGAACGCGCTTACCTAAGGCAGCAGGAGCAGATCGACTCACTTAGCCAGGAAAGGGCGTCTCAGCGGCAGCAGCAAGCAGATCCAGCATTGGATACAACCGTCCCATCTATGCCAAAAAGCAGCGTGGGTTCCACCCCGGCCGATGATGCACTGCTGGATAGATACCCTGTGGATGATATCAAACATACGACACCTTGTGAGCTACACATGAAAGTGAAGAACATATCCATGAAGGTGGCGGACGGCTATGCTTTAACAAATCCCCCTGAAGCAAACTTCCATTGCAATCCGATTCCAGCTGGCTATGCTCGTGTCGGGGTTGATGAAGTGATGTCAGGATATTACGAGCTACTGCTTGACATTCCTGGAGGTGACGAGGAGCGCACACTGGGAGAGGCCATACATCGTATCATTCTATGGAGAAAGGATTGCATCGTCTTTCCAAGGCTACCGACTCCTCCTCCAAGTCCGCCACCGCGTCAGCCGACTCCAACCCTGCCCGAGACGCAGCGCGGCGCTAGTCCGCCACCGCGTCAGCCGTCTCCACCACCCCACCCAGAGACGGAGCCCATCAGCGCGAGTCCGCCATATCGATCTCGGGCGCGTCAGCCTTCTCCAAAGCAGAAGAGAGCACCAAGCAAGAAAGCCTCTCCTCCTGCCAAAAAGAAGTTGGCTTACGAGATGACTATCGAGGAAAACAAGGCCGAAGTGGCTGCCCAAGTGAAGGCCCATTTTGCGCGGAAACAGCCCCCGCCAAAGGAGAAAATACCTGATGAAGTCATACAACACTTTATTGATAATGCTCAACCGGCTGTGAAAAGGACGGACTCAGACTATGAGCGTTGTATTAAGAAGTTATATGTGGCACAAAAAGATAAGGAGTCGAGCTCGAGCCAAGCAAGGAGTAGTAAATGCGGGAAAACTGTTCCCCAGCTGGGAGAACAGGCAGTGCAATCGATCCCCCCGCTCATTGTACAATCACATGGTGTGAGTACCGCCGATCAGCCGGTAATAACCGACGCTCATAGACAGATGGCTAGAGACGCCGGTGTCACTGTTGAACAAATCCTAGGCATCGAGGAACTCCCCAAGATTCAAGATCACGAAGTAGCATGGAAATATGTCCCCGGCCAAGATCTGGCCAGGGAGGTCGAGAATCTATCAACGAGAATGCGCCATTTGCATGACTGGTACCTGAGAGAAGTCAAGAAGGGGTGAGATTCCCTCATGGTGAAAGTCAAGGAAGAGCATTACTTCCATGCAAAAGATTTGTGGGTTGAGTTTGAAGAATTGTTTCAGTTATTCGATCAAGACGCACTCGACAAATCTCTCGTTAGTTGCTATTGTCTGTAAGTGATTTCTTTCTGTAATTTAAGTCTCTAGTTGTGCTCGTTCGTTGCCTGTAATTATCCTCACTATATTCTTTTCTGTGGTATTATGCAGAATGAAGATTTATGAAATGAAAAGAGATGGACGCTATGGCATTGGGTTCATTGACCCAAATACCATTAATGAAGAGGTGTGGTCACGTCACCCAAAAGAGACAGAGAAGTACTTGCTAGAGTTTTTGAAGCAACTAAATACCCAACCAGAAATAGTACTTCCTTACAACTTCGGGTGAGTGTTACTGTCTTGTACTACAAATTCTATTTTGCTTACTAGATGTTAATAAGTGTAGTTGATGAGTTATGCACATGCCCGCTTAATTATACAAATGTGTGCGCATGCAGTTTCCACTGGATCCTGCTAATCATTCAAGTTGACGAGGGAAAAGTTCAAGTACTAGACTCACTACTTAAAGAACCTAAAGAGTACTTAATCGTGAAGGGGATGATCGACAGGTAATTTCAATCATTATCGCACTATGTCAGCCAGCTCTTTATTTCATTTCCTGATATCAACTAATTAATAACTCCTTTATTCATTTTCTTTGCCGGGCAGGGTTTGGCAAAGCTTCATCAAACAGGTCCCAGGCGCATGGAAACAAGAGCTGAAATGGGTGCGACCCAGGGTACGTAATTAAGTAGTACTAGCTACGTGACCGCGCATCTCTTTAATTCTAGTTTCAATACCATTATCATGCTTGATTAATTATTATCTGATTGAATTCTATTCTTGTAAAGTGCATGAGTCAGGCGTTGGGGAATAATTTATGTGCATATTACGTTTGCGAGAACATTCGCATTATGACGTCCGAATGGAGCAGATCTAAAAGACAACTTTGGGTATGTTTGCCAGAACACTATCCACAATTTTTTTATCATGATCTAATATATATACACATAACTAATATATTCATCTTGATCTCCTTCTTTAAAGCTGAGGGAGATGCGGGCAAAGCTCCTACCAACGGACCGCATACGAGCACTTCAAGAGGAAATTGCGGGATTTTTGGTTGACCAGGTCATACATCCCAAAGGAGCATACCATTACACGGCTGAATAAATTGCGGGATTTTTGGTTGACCAGGTCATACATCCCAAAAATCCTGCTTTTGCATGCATGTAATTATCTGCAAATTGTAGGAGAAATTGTATATACCAAATTGTATATATATGTGTGTATGCGCATATGGTCGTACGAGAAATTCTATTTATATATGCATGACGTGTACAGTATGTATGTAGTAGAGTAAAATATGTTTGAAATGAAAAATAATTTCTCGCAAAAAAAACAATTAAATGGAAAACACAAAATTAAAAGGAAAAATAAAACATAAACCCCTAAACCCCTATACCTTTTAGTCCCGGTTGGTGTTACCAACCGGGACTAAAGGCCCCCCAGCCCCCGGCGCGGGCTCGTGCCACGTGGACCTTTTTGTCCCGGTTGGTGTTACCAACCGGAACTAAAGGCCCCCCAGCCCCCGGCGCGGGCTCGTGCCACGTGGTGGGCCTTTGGTCCCGGGTCGTGACGAACCGGGACTAAAGGGGGGGGCTTTAGTCGCGACCCTTTAGTGCCGGTTGTTGGACCGGGACTAAAGGCCCTTACGAACCGAGACTATAGGCTGATTCTGCACTAGTGTACTATTACTCCACCCATCGACCGCTATCCAGCATGCATCTAGGGTATTAAGTATGAAACAGAGTAACGCCTTAAGCAAGATGACATGATGTAGACAAAGTAAACTCAAGCAATATGATTAAACCCCATCTTTTTATCCTTAATAGCATCAATACAAATATGTGTCATGTCCCCTTCTGTCACTGGGATTGAGCCCCGCAAGATTAACCCATCACAAAGCACCTCTCCCATTGCAAGGCAAATCAATCTAGTAGGCCAAACCAAATCGATAGATCAGAGAGAAATACAAAGCTATAATAATCATGCACAAAAGAGTTCAGAGAAGACTTAAATATTTCTCATGAATAATCTGATCATAAACTCACAATTCATCGGATCCCAACAAACACACCGCAAAAGAAGATTACATCGGATAGAACTCCAAGAACATCGAGGAGAACATGGTATTGAAGATCAAAGAGAGAGAAGAAGCAATCTAACTACTAGCTATGGACTCGTAGGTCTGTGGTAAACTACTCACACATCATCGGAAGGGCAGCAAGGTTGATGAAGAAGCCCTCTGTGATCGATTCCGCCTCTGGCAGAGTACCGGAAAAGGCCTCCAGATGGGATCGCAGAAGAGCAGAGACTTGCGGCGGCGGAAAGGTTTTCTCTTCTGTCTCTCTGGTATATTGGGAATATTTTAGAATTTATAGCACTGGAATTAGGTCAGGAGGGGCAACAAGGGGCCCACAAGCCTGGGGGGCGTGCCCTACCCCCCTGGGCGCGCCCTCCTGGCTTGTCGCCTCCTCGTGGCTCTTCTGGTCTTCTCCCGAAGCTTCGTGGGTCTCTTCTGGTCTAGAAAAAATTAATCCAAAGTTTTTTTCTCGTTTGGACACATTTTGATAATGATTTTCTGAAAAGGCGAAAACAAGCAGAAAACAGCAACTGGCACTGGGCACTGGGTTAATAGGTTAGTCCCAAAAAATGATATATAATGGCATATAATTGCATATAAAACATCCAAGATTGATACTATAATAGCATGGAACAATCAAAAATTATAGATACGTTGGAGACGTATCAAGCATCCCCAAGCTTAATTCCTGCTTGTCCTCAAGTAGGTAAATGATAAAAACAGAATTTTTGATGTGGAATGCTACCTATCATGTTTCATCATGTAATCTTTCTCTTACGGTATGAATAATAAGATCTGAATGATTCAAAGCAATAGTCTATAATTTGATATAAAGACATCAATACTCAGGCATACTAATAAACAATGCTAAAGAACGTTATTTAGGAGATATGCCCTAGAGGCAGTAATAACAGTTATTTTGTATCTCCAAGTTAGTAATGAATGTTTATGTTCCATGCTATAACTGCAATGATTCTCGAGTCTGCAATATCCTTGAGGCTCGGAGGGAAACTCATGTGCACGTGTGGTATAATAAACGGTAAAATGTATTCCTAGTCATGCCTCTAAGACTGGTTCAAGTATTGCATGATGATCCTGTTTTCCTGATCATGGGCATGACTATGCCGGCAATTTTGAAGGCACATTGTTAGAAGAACACTTGTGTTGAATCAACCCGAATTGATGTTATGCTATGAGATACATTCGTCACAAGTTAATGGTTTATAACACAGAGATAGTTAATGTTTGCATAATTCCTTAGACCATGAGAGTATCGAGTTCCTTCGTACTTGCTTTGTGAACTTTGGGGTTTGTTAAACGTCATCCGTAACTGGGTGGCTATTACGGCGGCTTACGGGTTCACGGAAAAGTATGACAAGGAACGAGATAGCTCGAGATTGGGATTTGCACCTCCGACGATGGAGAGATATTCTCGGGCCCTCTCGGTGTTACGGTATCCATCATCGTCTGGCCAGACACAATGTGATTTGATCACAGGGATGCCGCAATACGGAAACGAGAAAAGAGAACAAAACTGGTAATGAGGTAACTGGCATAGTGGACAAGTTGTGGATCCACAGGGATGCCGATAATTCTCACCTCGGGTGTTTATAACATATCGCGAAGCAACAAGAATAGCACACGGCAATTGGAGGTTCACTCAAATATTTATTTGTGTGGGTATAAAGGTCAATATGGGTGTCCACGGCTCCGATATTGATCATTGATCGGAAAGTGTTCCGGTCATGTCTATACTTCACCGAACCTATAGGGTCACATGCTTAAGGGTCATCTATTTGCTGAATACTAGACAGGGAGTCTGAGAGAAAGTTACCGGAAAAGTTTCGGAGACAACGGAAGAGTTCCGGAGAGAGAACACCGGAAGAGTTTTGGTAAAACTGAAAAGTTGTTTCGGAGTATACCATTAAGTCAAATTGGTTTCAGCAGACGCCTGGCAATTCTTGGAGGGTGCCAGAATTGTTCTGGGAACTTCTGGGATTTTTCCGGGGAAAAAACCGGAAATGTTCCGGAGCTGCCGGAACTGCTTTGGTTGTTTTTCGCTGATGAAAATCATTGATCTAAAAATGTTTCGGAACGCGTCCAGAATTATTTTAGTGTGTACTGGAATTATTCTAAGACCCGCAGAAATATTTTTGGATTTATCGGTCGCGGAAAAATGGGTTCATGAATAGTGAAAAATCACTTTATGGTTACTCTTTGGAAAGCCTTTTTTTGCGACTTTGCTCAAAAGATCTAGAGGAGGATGACATGGAAGGGTGAGACCCCCTTTTGGGGGCCCCACATAGGTGGCCGGCCAAGGGTGGCATCTCCATGATGCCACACTTGCTTTCCCCTTTATGCCCTTGTGAAGGCCATATTTCCATGGGGTTTTAGTATTTTTATGTGCCACCCTACCCCTTGGGTTTTCCTATAAATAGAGGTGGAAAGGCACTCTCCACACTCACTCCTTACTCTCATACAAATTCCATGCATGACCTGGCCTTCTCTCTCCCTCCCCGCGAAATAGTTTCGTAGAGCCGAAAGCCTGTCTGGGTCCCGGCAGGAACTAGTTCTGGACGGCGAAGCCCTGCCGGATAGCTGACACCGTATGTGTGTAACCCCGTAGAGAGGTCGTAGGTTCGATCTTTTGCCCGAGGGGCTGTTCGAGGGTCCTCCCGAAGGGCTATCCGAGTTACCGTTCGAGCTTCGAGGGTCCTCCCGAAGGGCTGTCCGTGACATCGTCCGGGGGACTGTCCGACCGCCTCCCGAAGGGCTGTTCGACGAGGGAGTACATCTTCGCGGTTGGGAGGTTGTAAATGCTAGTTGCGGGGATCTGCACCGACGATCTACATCGACTCAACTTCCGCTGCGCTACGAGTCGGTAATGATCAGATCAAACCTTGTATGCCATCTCCATAGTGATCCTGGGCATGCTCGCTGTACCGAATTTTTTTGTTTTCTGTCACGTTCCCCTATAGTGGCATGAAGAGCCTTGCTATGCGTAGATGCAGGTTACGATCTAGAATACATAGAGATGTATGGGTATTGCATAATATAATTTTGTAGTAGATAAGATCTATTGCTGAAAATTATTTATGCGGGTGGCAGATGAAATCTGTTACCCAATGTTCTTGTTGCTTCCCTAGAATTTGCGTATTTCTGATCTTGAAATGGCATGGTGGAATTTCACAAAGTTCTGGCAATCCGCGATCCTGATTGATCAACGAAGTGCTATCAGTTCTTTGGGTTCCACCATAGTTAAGAGAAAGATGAAATTTCGCAGATGAAAGGGCAATGCAGATATGATCTGCACGGGGGTCATGCATATGACGAAGTTCAGTATGGGGCTCAAGATTTTATTATCTCGTGTTTCATACACCCCGCAAAGTTAATCTAGCGACTTGAATAATCATACTCGATGATAAACGTTGGTAGCTGCGGTTTAAGTCAAAACCTTAGAAGCCATGTAAAATAAAATTTTTGCATAAACCGATTAGAGGCGTCTAACTTGGTTTTGTAGGATGTGCATGTGATGTGGTATAGCAGCTCTCATATTAATTCGATTATATATGAGATGACTATATGATGTAAATTTATTAACATGACCTGCGTGTCATGATTCGGCATGATGGCTGGAGCCATATGATTGTCACTTTAATGACCTGCGTGTCAACCTTCAGTAATGCACTTATTTTATTAGCTATAGAGATAGCAATATTATCTGGTGCATCGACAAGGTGGTGGCAATCTTCGCGAAGGTGAACACCGACGCAAATGCCGAAGACGAAGAAATACTAGACTTCTCCGTCAGAAGGGGCTATACCATATCATGCTATTATGAATTGCCTGAGATGTTTATCCCTCTTGATGCACCCTTTTGATTGCGCGGTAGTCGATTTTTATTAGGGTGATCTCTCATTTAAAAATATCCAAGTAGTTAGTGTTCTCCCAAGTGTAGCACCGTCACGGCACCTATCACTTCGGGGTATCACATGGATGCATGGGTACGAACGATTAGAGAAGTGTGAGGCGGGTGAGTTGAGACCTCGCAGCAATATCACTTGGTTGTCTTGACGTTCCGGAGGATCGTCCTGAGCTCAGAACACGCCCATCGAAAGATGAACAAGAGTCACATCGGGATGTGATTGGCAAGTTGGCCTACCAAATGAAATTCTCGTCACTTGAGATGGATACATCCTTGGCGTTGAATTGAAATTTGGATCTTGAATCACTCACAATCAATTATGAGAGATATTGATTTGAGTGGGAGCGCACTTTAGAATAAAATTGTTTATTCACTAGTGCAAATTAATTATGAACAAAGTTTAAGTGAAACTTGTGTTTACCGCTGTAGATCAAATGACTCGCAACGCCGCGTTCAACTTAGGCCCGATGTTAGAGAAAGAGAAGTTAGCTGTGACTGGAAACAACTATGCGGACTGGGTCCGTAAACTGAGGATTGTCCTCAGGGGCGCTAAGAGAATGTATGTGCTTGGATCTCCTCTTCCAGCTAAACCGGCGGCAACTGCCCCAGAAGATGAACAAAATGTCTGGGCCACTAAGGATGATGATTACAACTTAGTGCAGTGCCTCATGCTAGCTTGCATGAGTCCAGAGCTTCAAAAACGTTTTGAATTCCATAACGCCCGTGATATGATCCAGGAATTGGATGGTCTGTACAAGGAAACCACACGGTCTGAATGACTTGATATCATGAAGACCGTGATGGAGTGCAAGATGGCTGAGGGCAGTTCAGTTGGCGAACACGTGGTCAAAATGATTGGCTACGCTGAAAGGCTTAAAACCCTGGAATTTCCAATTCCACCAGCCCATATGATGGACATGTTGCTTGCTTCACTCCCCCCGTCTTACGACGGTTTTACCATGAACTACAACATGAGTGGGATGGAGAAGACACCAAATGAGGTGATCACCATGCTGAAAACTGCGGAAGGAGGACTGCGGAAAAATCGCAAGCAAGTGTTGCTTGTGAATAAAACCGCCGGTTTCAAAAAGAAAGGCAAGTCCAAGGAGGGCAAGGGCGTCGGTAAGACCGGCTCCCGAAGCAACTCTAAGGGCGGAGCCAAGAATGAAACTGAGTGCTTCTACTACAAGGGAACAGGTCACTGGAAGAGAAACTGCAAGAAGTATCTGGAAGATAAGAAGTCCGGGAAAACCGGAAAAGGTATAACTGTTATACAGGTTAATGCCATTGACGTTTTGTTTGCTAGCGAAAATTCTAAGTCTTGGGTATTTGATGCCGGATCGGTTGCTCACATTTGCAACTCGATACAGGGGCTTTAGAAGGTGCGCAAGCTGGCAAAGAATGAAGTCGTGATGCGCGTCGGGAACGGTCCTGGGATCGCCGCTCAAGCCGTCGGCATTATGCCTCTACGTCTCCCTTCAGGATTTACCTTAGAACTAAGTAACAGTTATTTTGTTCAGGCATTGTGTAGAAATATTATCTTTGGATCATGTTTAGTACACGATGGGTACTCCTACAAGTCTGAGAACAATGGTTGTTCGCTTTATTGTAAGGATATGTTTTATGGATTTGCACCCATTGTTGGGGGCCTTTTCATACTAAATATTGAATGTGGAAATGATGTCTTTAACGTGAATGCTAAACGCCTTAAGAAGGCTGATACCACCACCACTTACTTGTGGCACTGTCGGCTTGGCCACATCGGAAAGAAACGCATGCAAAGACTCCAGTGAGATGGAGTTTTACCGTCCTTTGATTTTGACTCATTTGACACATGTGAAGCTTGTCTGATGGGGAAAATGACCAAGACGCCGTTCACGGGTCATCCTGAACAGGCGGGTGAATTATTGGAAATAATACATAGTGATGTATGTGGTCCAATGAGCACAGCCGCACGGGGTGGGTATTTCTACTTCGTGACTTTTACTGCTGATTTAAGTCGGTATGGCTATATCTACTTGATGAAGCATAAGTCGGAAACCTTTGAAAAGTTCAAAGAATTTCAGAATGAGGTAGAAAATCATCGTGACAAAAGGATTAAGTTTATGCGATCAGATCGCGGGGGCGAATATCTTAGTCGTGAGTTTAGCCAACATCTGAGTGACCGTGGAATCGTTTCACAGCTTACGCCTCCCGGAACTCCACAGAGAAACGGAGTATCGGAACGACGTAACCGAACCCTGTTAGACATGGTAAGGTCGATGATGTCTCTTACAGATCTGCCGATATCTTTTTGGGGTCACGCACTGGAAACTGCCGCTCACACACTAAACAAAGCACCGTCTAAGTCTGTTGAGACGACACCACATGAGATGTGGCATGGGAAGAAACCTTGTGTGTCGCATCTTAAAATTTGGGGTTGTGAGGCATACGTAAAGCTTTTACAGCCAAGCAAACTCGATCCCAGATCAGACAAATGTTACTTTGTAGGTTATCCCAAAAACATGGTTGGGTATTCCTTCTACCACCAGTCCGAGGGCAAAGTGTTTGTCGCAAAAGTTGGACACTTTCTCGAGAAAGAATTTCTCGCTAAAGAGTTAAGTGGGAGGACAGTACAGCTTGATGAGATTAGTGAATCTTCAGCAGCCGTTTATATGGCTAAGGATCCGGAAGAAATTCCGCTAATTATCCCTACAACCGAGCCGGAAGTTATCGCATGTGATGCGGAAACTTCAGACAAGTTTGTATTTGAACCGCGCAGATCAGGTAGGGCTATCTAGCCACCTGAGTGGTTTCATAACAAAATCTTCATTCTTGAAGACGATGAACCTGCGCACTACAAGGAAGCGATGGCGAGGCCCAGCTCAAGGGAATGGCACAAAGCCATGAAATCCGAGATGGAATCCATGTACGAAAACCAAGTTTGAAACTTGGAAGAACTTTCAGAAGGCGTTAAGCCCATTGGTTGTAAATGGATTTTCAAAAAAAGACAGACGCAGATGGTAACATTACTATCCATAAAGCTAGACTTGTCGTGAAAGGGTTCACGCAAGTTCCAGGAGTGGACTATAACGAGACTTTCTCGCCCGTAGCTATGCTTAAGTCTGTTCGGATACACTACACCATGGCAAAACTAAGGGGGTCATCATATCTGCCGGGAAAACATGCCAATGGAGGCAGATTAACTGCCGGGAATGTTCTTTGCCGGCAAATACGAACTACCCTTGAAAGTCCTGTCGGGAAAGAGAATTCCCGACAGTTAGGAAGAACCCCGGCAAATTATCTGCCCTAGATGCTTGCATCTTTGCCGGCAGTTAAAACTATTCCCGGCATAAAGATATTTCCCGGCAGTTTGTCAATTCAGGGCAGATAGAAGTGTTCCCGGCAGTATTTCCACCTGTAATTGTTGCCTCTGGAAGCACACTACTCCCCTATAATATAGTTCAACAACAATCGTTTACGTTCACTCCATTTTATGCCATACATATATGTAACAACACACATGCATAGTAATTAAAGTTGCATCACTTTAAGAGATAAGGTGTACTGTATCCATGTATATATCTGGGCAGTCCATTCATACATAGGGTTACAAGTCCAGTATTACAGGACAGCCAAAAGCACAAAGATCCATCATGTCTACAGGCTCAGACATACATTTGTAGGTTCATATAAGTCCAATATTACATCATAGAAAAAAGAGCAAAATATAAGGCCTGGTTTTAGTTAGAAACATATCCAGCAGAAAATCCTTTTAGCTCACAAAACATCCCACTTGAAACTTGTGGATGCAAAAGTATTATACCAGTGACCTATAAAAAAGGTGGCAAAATAGATCAGCTCGATTGGAAGAACACATGTCCCACAAGTGCACAACTGTAAGCAAAACAACTACTTCAATCAGGATTTACAAACCAGAGCATATGAGAGGTTCCAAAAATAGAATTGGACAACTACATGCACACAAGAGCAGGTCAGGATTTACAAACCATCTTGTAACCCATACTACAACTGTGTTTGCACTTGAATTTAAAACTACATAGATGGCATACGAAAAACTTCCTAAGAAAGCATCTTTGGCAAAGGTCTGAACATAAAAGTTGCATGGGCTAAAAAAGAAACATCAACTCATCCAGATGAAAAAGATGCATGTGTGTCGCTCTGTACTTTGCATTCAACAAGCACACACAAGATTTTAGAAAGTTTTGGAGCAAGCAAATGCATTATGCTATTAAACCAACTATATTAACACTAATGATAGTTTGGCACACACAGAATGTGTGTTATGTACTCATATGAACAGATTACACACTTGCTAATTATAGTTAAGGTTTTCACTTGGGAAATCATCACTGACTACTTCGATCAGGTTTTACTTGTCCAGTTTAATACTCCCTCCGTTCCAAGTCAAAACCTTAACTAACTTGAAGTTGCTATGTTTATTATTAGGGAAGATGGCAGTCTATGATTACTTTTCACTATAATGGCCCTTGTGATCAGAACTGTGATTGTAATTTTAAATGAACTAAATATAAAAGGATCCATGGTTATCTGTCCTGACTAAAAACTCTTCATTCTTTCTAATTCCAACCTACAGGTACGAGTATATACACATAAGGGTGGGCCTTTGGGCCAAACTCATACGCACACGGCACACACTCAGCCCAACAATTACTAATTAGTGGGCCTGAATGCAAAAATATCCGTTGAACTGGCAACGACTACCCAACTTCGACAGTACAAAATAGCAGAGGCATGTAGTTGTCCTTACAATTGCAGCTTCATCACATGATGCATTAATAATGCACATTAATTCAGATAAACTTAGTGCTAAATTATGCCAAATATTTACAATCACACATCAAGCAGCAATAGTACACATAATATTTCAAACGGAAGCTCAAATTTGATAAGAGAAAAGAAAAGGAATATACACATCACACTAGAAATACCACCCTCATGGCTACTGACCAGTTACCCTATTTCAAAGGCATGCAGAACAACTAAAGCATTAGCAGAAATGGCTCAATACGCTTCCATTTTCAACAAAAATAAACATGAGAGTTGGCCCTGGTATTCTCTAGCATTCATCCCAAAGAACCAGGAAAATAAGGTCTAATTTTTGCAAGAGCTAGTTCATTATACTTTAGAGTAATATTCAAGAATTCTAAGATGTAATACCTTCTAGATGTGAGGATTGCTACCGGCTGTGATGGTTGCTTCTTCAGAACTTTACGAACAACCTCCATCTGCATACATAGGATTATCAATAGGATGCCATTTGAGAAACCTGAAACAAGCCAAATATAAGAGAATGACATTATGCATGTGGACTAAAGTAATAATTTTTAGGAGCAAGAATGTCTTTTAATTGGGGAGTCTTTTGGGCAACAGTTGTGTTTTGATGTTCTACTTGATTCTCCTGTTGGACCAGCACTTGCTTCTTTTGTTGTGTGATTTCTGCTCGATTTTCTAGCATTGGTCTATTTGATACCTTCTTCACATGCCAACAAATCAAGTGTTCAGTCAAACGGTACCATGCAACGATAGAAACAAATTGCAAGGTATTCAAAATATAGTCAAACGATACCACACAATGATATAAACAAATCAAGTGTTCAGTTATGATCAAGAATCTCACCAAAAGTTGCAAGTGACACTTGTTCAGTTATTCATGGCTGCAGCTTGATACCTTCTTCACCTGCCAACCTAGACCTTAAAAATTGTCTTTAAATTTCAGTTTAGGGTGGCCAGACTGCAAAGAATCAAAAGATAATAAGCATGTGTAAGAAAAAATCAACAACTCTCATGTCATCTTAAACAGAATTTTGCTACAGACCAAATCCTCATGCAAATGTAAACACTGGCAAAACATTACACCTACATTACATATAACAAAAGTATTTGTCAAACTGCATAGCAAGAGCAGCAAATCAAACATAACAACTCCAAATAATCATCATATGGTCACAAACCATACTGGTGCAAGATAAGAGCAGGAAATGACAAGTAGCACATGAGAAGACAATTGGCTGTTAAAAGAACTGAAGTTTCGACAATTGGACAATGCCAGTTAACACATTGAAAGAATAACTCATCAGTTATTCAAGATATATAAATCAATCAGTATGAGCAATATCTAAAATGGGCAAAGGTGGAACCATATATCAGCATTATTTATGGCATGACCTGTTCTGTTGTGGATGGATTATATTTTAGCCCATCAAGAAGTACTACAAAATTGTCCAATGTAAATCTAGGTCATTACTGAAACTAAATCAAATGTTTAAATCATACTAGTAAAAGGCACATGCCATGCACGCATAGAATCCAAGGAATGTAAATTCATACAGAAATATGTTTGTTTGTTTTTTGCTCACCTTCTCTTGGTGGGTGCTTTTTCTTGGTCACATGTCTACTAAAAGAAATCGTTTGCAGCATCATATCAATTCTTCACCTGTGAGCTTCTAGTGACCATGGACAGCATCTTCACACCATACATCACAAGAGATTCAAGAGCATTCAGCTTCTATCCAGCATTGAAAGGCAAACGCATGGTGATCAAAAGCTCCTCCAAACAACGGATGTAGAATCTTGAACCTATCTGCATTGAAAATAACATGATTATTCCTATACTCAAACTCACATGATTATATTATAAGGATGAAGTCAGACGCAAATATATATTGTTTCACTTTTGATGAAGACACTAAACCAACCATTAAAAGATTTGTAATATCTTTGAAAGAATTTCGTGATTCCATCTGGATGAATATTGTTGGATTCACTTCGCCATACTTTCTTATTTTACTGTCAGAGATATACATTGTTAAATTAGTTGTCTAACACCTAGGTAAGAAAGAAGTGCAGCCATCTATAGCGTTTAGTCACTATATACCTTGATTTACAGTCAGCCATCATTTCCGCTTGTAATGAGCATGTGATGTTATATGAAACGAGCCTCATCTTATATTTAATATATGGGAGCCCAAACAGATAAAATATAATTATGCTTTGTAAACATATGAGCTCCTTAACGGCCGCAAATAAAATAGCATAAACATAAGACCATAATCATTCTGAAAGGCTTAAATCCTTTGTGTGTAACTACATACTAATATATTCATCTGATTTAATCCTCCAAGAACTATATCAGACGTTGGTTTGACAAAAACTCAAACACCTGGTGCGCAAGAATAACAAACAACATCAACAAGCCACAACCAGTGCCAAATCTTTTAAATTGATGTTTTGGTGCGTTGAGACGGGATTCCCTTTAGTAAGAAGCATCACCTATGGAGCCCTCGGATGCAGAACAGAAGTGAAATCAAGACAATGAATGACTTACTTCACTTGGACCTCCTCCTTCGACGCAAGACGCCGTGCTGCTGTGCGACGCGAAGCAGAGGCGGTAATGGCGAAGGGGATGGGGAGGTGTCATGGTGGGGGATTGGGACGGCGGCGTGGGTGGTGAGGGGGATGAGGCGGCGTCGTGCTCGAGGAATCGGGCGGCAGTTCTGGGTGGGGGGCGTGGTTGCGATGTGGATCGATGGGGATGAGCGGCGACGTGGGTTGCTGGTGTAGGTCATCGCCGATGGGGACTGGATGGCGGCATGGGACGTCGGAGGCGCGGGTGTCGGCGTGCGTCATAGGGCGCGCGGGTGTGGGCTGTCACCGATGGGGACTGGGTGGCGGCATGGGTCGGGGGTACGGAAGCGGCGGTGTGGTCGGGGGTGCGGGGAGGCGGCGGCGCTTGGCCGGCCGATGTGGACGGGCTAGGTCGACGACGGTGTTGCTAGGGTGGGTGGCGTCTATGGAACATTGCGGTGGCTGAGGGAAGAAGGAGCGAGAAGGGGAAAGAAATTAAGGCCGTGGGTGGGCTTTCCAGCGACTTCTACAGCTTCGCTTCTCCCGCGCATGACCCGCGCGCCTCTTGGGCCCGAAATTTTTCGCCCCGCCAACGTGGTTCCCGGCAGTGCATTCGACCCCGTTGAGATTTGAGGGCAATTGGGCTGACCCTAAAGATGCCGGCAGTTGGGCTGCCCTTCTTCCCTTCTCATTCACGGCAGATAACATGACCTGTACAGTTTTGCCTGGCAGATAAAACTTTGACGGCAGTTAATTGCCCCAAATTCTTGATCTTTCCCGGCAGTTAATTGCCCCTAAACTTGTATCGTGGTGTAGTGATATTACTAGCAAACTTCAGAAGGCCATTTATGGTCTGAAGCAAGCATCAAGGAGCTGGAACATTCGTTTTGATGAAGTAGTCAAAGAGTTTGGCTTCATCAGGAATGACGAAGAATCATGTGTTTACAAGAAGTTTAGTGGGAGCGCAAAATCATTTCTAATCTTGTATGTGGATGACATATTGTTGATTGGAAATGATGTGAATTTTCTTAGCGAAATAAAAGACTCACTGAAGAAGAGTTTTTCAATGAAAGACTTAGGCGAAGCGGCATATGTATTGGGCATCAGAATCTATAGAGATAGATCAAAACGCTTGATAGCGCTTAGCCAAAGCACGTACATTGACAAGGTGTTGAAACGGTTCAACATGGAGAACTCCAAGAAAGGCCTACTCCCCATGTCACCTGGCACAGTGCTTTACAAGAATCAGTGTCCTCGGACTCTCGATGAGCGAGTACAAATGAATGATGTTCCATATGCTTTGGCAGTTCGTTCTATTATGTATGCTATTCTATGTACAAGACCGGATGTTTCCTATGCGCTAAGTGTTAGCAGCCGGTACCAAAGTGATCCAGGATTGGAACACTGGGCCGCAGTCAAAAATATTCTTAAGTACCTCAGAAGGACCAAGGATTTACTCCTTGTGTATGGAGGTGATGAAGAGCTCATTGTAAGTGGTTACATTGATGCAGGCTTCATGACTGACCCAGATGACTTCAAATCTCAATCAGGCTATGTTTTCATATTGAACGGTGGGGCAATTGATTGGAAAAGTTCCAAACAAAAGACTGTGGCGGATTCTATGACGGAGGCAGAATATGTTGCAGCTTCAGAAGCCTCCAAGGAGGCGGTCTGGATCAAGCAGTTTCTTGAAGACCTTGGTGTGGTTCCAAGTGCGCTGGACCCGGTGGAGATCTATTGTGATAATAGTGGCGCCGTGGCTCAGGCTAGAGAGCCATCTTCGCACCATAAGACAAGACATATTGAACGCAAATATAAACTCATTCGACATCATGTCGAAGCGGGTTTAGTAAAAGTACGCAAAGTTCACACGGATCTGAACGTGTCAGACCCGATGACAAAGGCTCTACCACGAGCAAAGCATGAGCAGCACCGGATAGCCATTGGTGTTAGGTAAGCCATGTAACTGGATTATGACTCTAGTGCAAGTGGGAGTCTATAGGAGATATGCCCTAGAGGCAGTAATAATAGTTATTTTGTATCTCCAAGTTTGTAATGAATGTTTATGTTCCATGCTATAACTGCAATGATTCTCGAGGATGTAATATCCACGAGGCTCGGAGGGAAACTCATGTGATCATGTGGTATAATAAACGGTAAAATGTATTCCTAGTCATGCCTCTACGACTGGCTCAAGTATTGCATGATGATCCTGTTTTCCTGATCATGGGCATGACTATGCCGGCAATTTTGAGGGCACATTGTTAGAAGAACACTTGTGTTGAATCGACCCGAATTGATGTTATGCTATGAGATACATTCGTCACAAGTTAATGGTTTATAACACAGATATAGTTAATGTTTGCATAATTCCTTAGACCATTAGAGTATCGAGTTCCTTCGTACTTGCTTTGTGAACTTTGGGGTTTGTTAAACGTCATCCGTAACTAGGTGGCTATTACGGCGGCTTACGCGTTCACGGAAAAGTATGACAAGGAACGAGATAGCTCGAGATTGGGATTTGCTCCTCCGACAATGGAGAGATATTCTCGGGCCCTCTCGATGTTACGGTATCCATCATCGTCTGGCCAGACACAATGTGATTTGATCACAGGGATGCCGCAATACGGAAACGAGAAAAGAGAACAAAACCGGTAACGAGGTAACTGGCATAGTGGACAAGTTGTTGATCCACGGGGATGCCGATAATTCTCACCTCGGGTGTTTGTAACATATCGTGAAGCAACAGGAATAGCACACGGCAACTGGAAGTTCACTCGAATATTTATTCGTGTGGGTATAGGGGTCAATATGGGTGTCCATGGCTCCGATGTTGATCATTGATCGAAAAGTGTTCCGGTCATGTCTATACTTCACCGAACCTATAGGGTCACACACTTAAGGGTCATCTATCTACTGAATACTAGACAGGGAGTCTGAGAGAAAGTCACCGGAAAAGTTTCGGAGACAACGGAAGAGTTCCGGAGAGAGAACACCGGAAGAGTTTTGGTAAAACTGAAAAGTTGTTTCGGAGTATACCATTAAGTCAAATTGGTTTCGGCACACGCCTGGAAATTCTTGGAGGGTGCCAGAATTCTGGGATTTTTCCAGGGAAAAAACCGAAAATGTTTCGGAGCTGCCGGAACCGCTTTGGTTGCTTTTCGCTGATGAAAATCATTGATCTAAAAATGTTTCGGAACGCGTCCAGAATTATTTTAGTGGGTACTGGAATTATTCTAAGACCCACAGAAATATTTTTGGATTTATCGGTCGCGAAAATATGGGTTCATGAATAGTGAAAAAGCTCTTTATGGTATCTTTTTGGAAAGCCTTTTTTTGGGGTTTTGCTCAAAAGATCTATGGGAGGATGAGTAGGAAGGGTGAGACCCCCTTTTGGGGGGGCTGTTGGGGAACGTTGCATGGGAAACAAAAATTTTCCTACGCACACACAAGATCTATCCATGGTGATGAGCATCTACGAGAGGGAGAGTGAATCTACATACCCTTGTAGATCGCTAAGCGGAAGCGTTTAAGAAACGCGGTTGATGTAGTCGAACGTCTCCGCGATCCAAATCGCAAGTCGTCCCTCGATCCGATCACGAACTAGCGCCGAACGGACGGCACCTCCGCGTTCAACACACGTACGGCTTGATGACGCCTTCACCTCCTCGATCCAGCGAGCGATGATGAAGTAGTGGTTGAGTTCCAGCAGCACGACGGCGTGGTGATGGTGGTGAGGAACAATCTCTGCAGGGCTTCGCCAAGCGCTACGGAGATTATGACGGAGGAACTAGAGGGTTAGGGTTGCCGCACACGGCTTGGGGAAATCTTGATGTGTCACGTGTGCTAGCCCTGCCCCTCTATTTATATGTTGAGCCTTGGGGTCTAAACTTGGAGTAAAAGCCTCCTCCAGGTCGGTTTTGCCCGCACAAGGTCGGTTTGGCCCGCAGGAAAAGAGTCCAACTCGGATCCCGGCCGAACCGCGCACAGCCGCGCACAAGCGGTAGTACCGCTCACAAGCGGTAGTACCGCTTGGGCGGTAGTACCGCTTCACACAAGCGGTAGTACCGCTCGGGCGGTAGTACCGCTTCCAACAAGCGGTAGTACCGCTTAAGGTAGTACCGCTTAAGGCATGATCTCATGGTCAAAGGAACAGATACTTGACATGCAGAAAACAATAGCAATAAACTGACACGATCAAATGCTACGTTTACAGTTTGGGTCTTGTCCATCACATCATTC
This sequence comes from Elymus sibiricus, assembly GCA_039707655.1. Classification (NCBI taxonomy): domain Eukaryota; kingdom Viridiplantae; phylum Streptophyta; class Magnoliopsida; order Poales; family Poaceae; genus Elymus; species Elymus sibiricus. The sequence continues at coordinate 473,636,947 of CM077666.1, forward strand.
TCCTAATGATGTGATCCCGTTATCAAATGACATCTCATGTCAATGGCTAGGAAACCTTAACCATCTTTGATCAACGAGCTAGTCAACTAGAGGCTTACTAGGGACACAGTGTTGTCTATGTACCCACACATGTATTTGAGTTTCCAATCAATACAATTATAGCATGGATAATAAACGATTATCATGAACAAGGAAATATAATAATAACCAATTTATTATTGCCTCTAGGGCATATTTCCAACAGTCTCCCACTTGCACTAGAGTCAATAATCTAGTTCACATCACTATGTGATTTACATTGTAATGAATCGAACACCCATGCAGTTCTGGTGTTGTTCATGTTTAGCCCTTGGAAGAGGTTTAGTCATCGGATCTGCAACATTTAGATCCGTGTGTACTTTGCAAATATTTATGTCGTCCTCCTTGATGTAATCGCGGATGGAATTGAAACGTCGCTTTATGTGTCTGGTCCTCTTGTGAAATCTTGGTTCCTTGGCTAGAGCAATGGCACCAGTGTTATCACAAAACAGAGTCATTGGGTTAAGCGCACTAGGCACTACTCCAAGATCTGTCATGAACTCCTTCATCCAGACACCTTCCTTCGCCGCCTCCGAGGCAGCGATGTACTCCGCTTCGCATGTAGAATCTGCTACCACGCTTTGCTTGGAACTGCACCAGCTAACCGCACCCCCATTAAGAATAAATACGTATCCAGTTTGCGACTTAGAGTCATCCGGATCAGTGTCAAAGCTTGCATCGACGTAACCCTTTACGACGAGCTCTTGATCACCTCCATAAACGAGAAACATGTCCTTAGTCCTTTTCAGGTATTTCAGGATATTCTTGACCGCCGTCCAGTGTTCCATTCCTGGATCACTTTGAAACCTTCCGGCCATACTTATGGCAAGGCTGACATCGGGTCTTGTGCACAGCATTGCATACATGATAGAGCCTATGGCTGAAGCATAGGGGATGACACTCATCTTTTCTCTATCTTCCGCAGTCACTGGGCATTGAGTCTTACTCAACTTCACACCTTGCAAAACAGGCAAGAACCCCTTCTTGGACTGATCCATTTTGAACTTCTTCAAAATCTTATCAAGGTATGTGCTTTGTGAAAGTCCTATTAAACGTCTTGATCTATCTCTATAGATCTTGATGCCTAATATGAAAGCAGCTTCTCCTAGGTCCTTCATTGAAAAACTCTTGTTCAAATATTCCTTTACGCTTTCCAGCATTTCTATATTGTTTCCAATCAGCAATATGTCATCCACATATAATATTAGAAACGCTATAGAGCTCCCACTCACTTTCTTGTAAATACAAGCTTCTCCGTAAACTTGTATAAACTCGAACGCTTTGATCACCTCATCAAAACGAAGATTCCAACTCCGAGATGCTTGCACCAGTCCATAAATGGATCGCTGGAGTTTGCAAACTTTGTCAGCATTCTCTGGATCGACAAAACCTTTTGGTTGCATCATATACAACTCTTCCTTAAGGTAACCGTTAAGGAACGCTGTTTTGACATCCATCTGCCAAATTTCATAATCGAAAAAGGCAGCTATTGCTAACATGATTCTGACGGACTTAAGCATCGCTACGGGTGAGAAGGTCTCATCGTAGTCAACTCCTTGAACTTGTGAAAAACCCTTTGCCACAAGTCGAGCTTTATAGACGGTGACATTACCGTCTGCGTCCGTCTTCCTCTTAAAGATCCATTTGTTCTGAATGGCCTTACGCCCTTCAGGTAATACTTCCAAAGTCCATACTTTGTTTTCATACATGGATCCCATCTCGGATTTCATGGCCTCTAACCACTTCTCGGAATCCGGGCCCATCATCGCTTCTCCATAGCTCGTAGGTTCATCGTTGTTTAACAACATGACCTCTAAGACAGGGTTGCCGTACCACTCAGGAGCAGTACGCGTCCTTGTCGACCTACGAGGTTCGATAGCAACTTGATCCAAAGCTTCATGATCATCATCATTAACTTCCTCTTCAGCTAATGTAGGCTCCACAGAAACAACTTTCTGCGCTGCGCTACTCTCAGGTTGAAGTAAAGGTTCAACAACCTCATCAAGTTCTATCTTCCTCCCACTCAATTCTTTCGAGAGAAACTCTTTCTCAAGAAATGTTCCGTTTTTAGCGACAAACACTTTGCCCTCGGATCTGAGGTAGAAGGTATACCCAATTGTCTCTTTTGGGTATCCTATGAAGACGCATTTCTCCGCTTTGGGTTCCAGCTTTTCAGGCTGAAGCTTTTTGACATAAGCATCACATCCCCAAACTTTAAGAAATGACAGCTTTGGCTTCTTGTCAAACCAAAGTTCATATGGCGTTGTCTCAACGGATTTCGATGGTGCCCTATTTAAAGTGAATGCAGCTGTCTCTAATGCATAACCCCAAAACGATAGTGGCAAATCGGCAAGAGACATCATAGATCGCACCATATCCAATAAGGTTCGATTACGACGTTCGGACACACCATTACGCTGTGGTGTTCCAGGTGGTGTCAATTGTGAAACAATTCCACACTGTCTTAAGTGACTGCCAAACTCATAACTCAGATATTCTCCCCCTCGATCAGATCGTAGGAATTTAATCTTCTTGTTACGATGATTCTCAACTTCACTCTGAAATTGTTTGAACTTTTCAAATGTTTCAGACTTGTGTTTCATTAAGTAAATATACCCATATCTACTTAAGTCATCAGTGAAGGTGAGAAAGTAACGATAACCACCGCGCGCCTCAATACTCATCGGACCACACACATCAGTATGTATGATTTCCAATAAGTCACTTGCCCGTTCCATTGTTCCAGAGAACGGCGTTTTAGTCATCTTGCCCATGAGGCATGGCTCACATGTGTCAAGTGATTCAAAATCAAGTGACTCCAAAAGTCCATCAGCATGGAGCTTCTTCATGCGTTTTACACCAATATGACCTAAACGGCAGTGCCACAAGAGAGTGGTATTATCATTATCAATTCTACATCTTTTGGCATCAATGTTATGAACATGTGTATCATTACTATCGAGATTCAATAAGAATAAACCCCTCACATTGGGTGCATGACCATAAAAGATATTACTCATATAAATAGAACAACCATTATTCTCTGATTTAAATGAGTAACCGTCTCGCAATAAACAAGATCCAGATATAATGTTCATGCTTAACGCAGGCACCAAATAACACTTATTTAGGTTCATCACTAATCCCGACGGTAATCGAAGAGCGAGCGTGCCGACGGCGATCACATCAACCTTGGAACCATTTCCCACGCGCATCGTCACTTCGTCCTTTGCCAGCCTTCGTCTATTCCGCAGTTCCTGTTTTGAGTTGCAAATATGAGCAACCGCACCGGTATCAAATACCCAGGCACTACAACGAGAGTTGGTAAGGTACACATCAATAACATGTATATCAAATATACCTTGTTTGTTGTTGGCCGCCTTCTTGTCAGCCAAATACTTGGGGCAATTCCGCTTCCAGTGTCCAGTTCCCTTGCAATGAAAACACACAGTTTCTGGTTTGGGTCCAGCCTTGGGTTTCTTCACGAGAGGAGCAACTGCTTTGCCACTCTGCTTGGAGTTACCCTTCTTACCCTTGCCATTTTTCTTGAAACTAGTGGTTTTATTGAACATCAACACTTGATGCTCCTTCTGAATTTCAGACTCAGCGGCTTTCAGCATCGCAAACAGCTCGGCGACTGACTTGTTCATCCCGTGCATGTTATAGTTCAACACGAAGCTCTTGTAGCTAGGTGGCAATGATTGAAGAACTCTGTCAGTGATAGCCTCTGGCGGAAGGGGCATCCCTAACTCAGCCAGACGGGTGGAGTACCCAGACATTCTGAGCACGTGGTCACTGATAGACCCGTTCTCCTCCATCTTGCAAGCATAGAACTTATCGGAGATCTCATATCTCTCGATCCGGGCATTCTTCTGAAAGATAAACTTCAACTCCTGGAACATCTCATATGCTCCATGACGTTCAAAACGTCTTTGAAGTCCCGGTTCTAAGCCATACAACATTGCACATTGAACTATTGAGTAATCATCAGAACGAGCCTGCCAGGCGTTCACAATGTCTAGAGACTCAACTGGAGCGGGTGGATCACCAAGCGGTGCATCAAGGACATAAGCCTTCTGGGAAGCCGTAAGGATAATCCTTAGATTACGGGCCCAGTCCACAAAGTTACTTCCATCATCTTTCAACTTAGCTTTCTCTAGGAACGCATTAAAATTCAGGGGTGCTACTGCGCGAGCCATGATCTACAACATAAATATAGCAAAGACAACTTAGACTATTGTTCTAGATAATGAGTTTAGTTAATCATATTTAAAAAACTCCCACTCAAATTGACATCCCTCCGATCATTCGAGTGTAACATGATCCAAATCCACCAACTCAAGTCCGATCATCACGTGAGTCGAGGTGGTTTCAATGGTGAACATCTTCATGTTGATCATATCTACTATATGACTCATGTTCGACCTTTCGGTCTCTTGTGTTCCGAGGCCATGTCTGTACATGCTAGGCTCGTCAAGTTTAACCCGAGTGTTCTGCGTGTGCAACATGGCTTGCACCCGTTGTATGCGAACGTAGAGTCTATCACACCCGATCATCACGGCGTGTCTCGAAACGACGAACTTTCGCAACGGTGCACACTTGGGGAGAACAAAATTTATCTTGAAATTTAAGTGAGGGATCACCTTATAATGCTACCGTCGTCCTAAGCAAAATAAGATGCATAAAAGGATTAACATCACATGCAAATTATAAGTGACATGATATGGCCATGAACTTGTGCTTTTGATCTCCATCTCCAAAGCACCGGCATGATCTCCATCGTCACCGGCATGACACCATGATCTCCATCATCTTGATCTCCATCAACGTGTCGCCATAAGGTTGTCGCGCCGACTGTTGCTTCCACGACTATAGCTAACGTTTAGCGATAAAGTAAAGCATTACATAGCACTTAATGATTGACACGCAGGTCATACAATAATTAAAGACAACTCTATGGCTCCTGCCAGTTGCCGTACTCATCGACATGCAAGTCGTGATATTCTATACAACACATGATCATCTCATACATCACATATATCTCATCATGTAATTGGCCATATCACATCACAACATACCCTGCAAAAACAAGTTAGACGTCCTCTAATTGTTGTTGCAAATTTTACGTGGCTGCTACGGGTTTGCAAGAACCGTTCTTACCTACGCAAAACCACAACGTGGTGTAGTGATTGCTTATTGATCTTCTAAAAGAACCCTCTTCATTGAAATCGATTCAACTAAAGTGAGAGAGACAAACACCCGCTAGCCATCTTTATGCAACGAAGTTACATGTCAGTTGAAGGAACCTGTCTCGCGTAAGTGTACGCGTAATGTCGGTCCGGGCCGCTTCATCTCACAGTACCGCCGAATCAAATATCAACTAGTAACGGCAAGCAATATGTATACACCCACGCCCACAACTCGTTTGTGTTCTACTCGAGATCTCATCTACGCATAGACCTGGCTCTGATACCACTGTTGGGGAACGTTGCATGGGAAACAAAAATTTTCCTACGCACACACAAGATCTATCCATGGTGATGAGCATCTACGAGAGGGAGAGTGAATCTACATACCCTTGTAGATCGCTAAGCGGAAGCGTTTAAGAAACGCGGTTGATGTAGTCGAACGTCTCCGCGATCCAAATCGCAAGTCGTCCCTCGATCCGATCACGAACTAGCGCCGAACGGACGGCACCTCCGCGTTCAACACACGTACGGCTTGATGACGCCTTCACCTCCTCGATCCAGCGAGCGATGATGAAGTAGTGGTTGAGTTCCAGCAGCACGACGGCGTGGTGATGGTGGTGAGGAACAATCTCTGCAGGGCTTCGCCAAGCGCTACGGAGATTATGACGGAGGAACTAGAGGGTTAGGGTTGCCGCACACGGCTTGGGGAAATCTTGATGTGTCACGTGTGCTAGCCCTGCCCCTCTATTTATATGTTGAGCCTTGGGGTCTAAACTTGGAGTAAAAGCCTCCTCCAGGTCGGTTTTGCCCGCACAAGGTCGGTTTGGCCCGCAGGAAAAGAGTCCAACTCGGATCCCGGCCGAACCGCGCACAGCCGCGCACAAGCGGTAGTACCGCTCACAAGCGGTAGTACCGCTTGGGCGGTAGTACCGCTTCACACAAGCGGTAGTACCGCTTCCAACAAGCGGTAGTACCGCTTACGCGGTAGTACTGCCTTTACCAGCGGTAGTACCGCTTAAGGCAGTAGCAAAACTTCCTTTTGCACTTTCCAATACCTCGTGGGCTTTATCCCTTTGGCTCATATAAAGTGTTGCTGCACCCGAACACTTCGGTAAACATCCGGAACCCCTTCCGGTGAACTCCGGAACTCTTCCGGAGATCAAAACACTATTATCACATATATCAATCTTTACCTCCGGACTATTCCGGAGATCCTCGTCATGTCCGGGATCTTATCCGGGACTCCGAACAACCTTCGGTCACCAACATAATAACTCAACTATACTAATCGTCACCAAACGTTAAGTGTGTAGACCCTGCGGGTTCGAGAACTATGTAGACATGACCGAGACACCTCTACGGCCAATAACCAATAGCGGGACCTGGATGCCCATATTGGCTCCTACATATTCTACGAAGATCTTTATCGGTCGAACCTCTATGTCAAGGATTCAGTTAATCCCGTATGCTGTTCCCTTTGTTCTTCGGTATGTTACTTGCCCGAGATTCGATCGTCGGTATCTCTATACCTAGTTCAATCTCGTTACCGGAAAGTCTCTTTACTCGTTCCGTAATACAAGATCCTGTGGCTAACTCTTTAGTCACTTTGCTTGCAAGGCTCAATGTGATGTTGTATTACCGAGTGGGCCCTGAGATACCTCTCCGTCACACGGAATAACAAATCCCAGTCTTGATCCATGCCAACCCAACAGACACCCTCGGAGATACCTGTAGAGCACCTTTATAGTCACCCAGTTACGTTGCGACGTTTGATACACACAAGGTATTCCTCCGGTGTCAGTGAGTTGCATGATCTCATGGTCAAAGGAACAGATACTTGACATGCAGAAAACAATAGCAATAAACTGACACGATCAAATGCTACGTTTACAGTTTGGGTCTTGTCCATCACATCATTCTCCTAATGATGTGATCCCGTTATCAAATGACATCTCATGTCAATGGCTAGGAAACCTTAACCATCTTTGATCAACGAGCTAGTCAACTAGAGGCTTACTAGGGACACAGTGTTGTCTATGTACCCACACATGTATTTGAGTTTCCAATCAATACAATTATAGCATGGATAATAAACGATTATCATGAACAAGGAAATATAATAATAACCAATTTATTATTGCCTCTAGGGCATATTTCCAACAGGGGCCCACATAGGTGGCCGGTCAAGGGTGGCATCTCCATGATGCCACACTTGCTTTCCCCTTTATGCCCTTGTGAAGGCCATATTTCCATGGGTTTTTGGTATTTTTAAGTGCCACCCTACCCCTTGGGTTTTCCTATAAATAAAGGTGGAGAGGCACTCTCCACACTCACTCCTTACTCTCATACAAATGCCATGCATGATCTGGCCTTCTCTCTCCCTCCCCGCGAAATAGTTTCGTAGAGCCGAAAGGCTGTCTGGGTTCCGGCAGGAACTAGTTCTAGATGGCGAAGCCCTGCCGGATAGCTGACACTGTATGTGTGCAACCCCGTAGAGAGGTCGTAGGTTCGATCTTTTTCCCGAGGGGCTATTCGAGGGTCCTCCCGAAGGGCTGTCCGAGTTACCGTTCGAGCTTCGAGGGTCCTCCCGAAGGGCTGTCCGTGACATCGTCCGGGGGACTGTCCGATCGCCTCCCGAAGGGCTGTCTGACGAGGGAGTACATCCTCCCGGTTGGGAGGTTGTAAATCCTAGCTGCGGGGATCTGCACCGATGATCTACATCGACTCTACTTCCGCTGCGCTACGAGTTGGTAATGATCAGATCAAACCTTGTATGCCATCTCCATAGTGATCATGGGCGTGCTCGCTGTACCAATTTTTTTTGTTTTCTGTCGTGTTCCCCTACACATTATCCCTACAAAATCATATAATCCTGTCATGCTCCATCTTCTTAACACAAAATATTTTGTCATGCACTACCCCGGTTTTAGCCAAGCAATTGGTTCATACTTTTTAACGCGCTTCAGCTTTTTCAACCCCCACGCAATACATGAGCGCAAGCCATGGATATTGCACTATGGGTGGAATAGAGTGTGGTGGTAGAGATAAATAAGAGAAGTCAAAAATAAGAAGATAGTCTCACATCAACGAGGCTAATCAACGGGCTATGGAGATGCCCATCAATTGATGTCAATGCGAGGAGTAGGGATTGCCATACAACGAACGCACTAAGAGCTATAAGTATATGAAAGCTCAACATGAAAACTAAGTGGGTGTGCATCCAACTTGCTTGCTCATGAAGACCTCGGGCATTTGAGGAAGCCCATCATCGGAATATACAAGCCAAGTTCTATAATGAAAAATTCCCACTAGTATTTGAAAGTGACAAAATAGGAGACTCTCTATATGAAAAACATGGTGCTACTCTGAAGCACAAGTGTGGAAAAAGGATAGTAACATTGCCCCTTCTCTCTCTTTCTCTCATTTATTTATTTTTTTCTTTTCTTTTCATGGCTCTTTTTGGCCTCTTTTTTTTCTTTTTTTTATTTTCGTCCGGAGTCTCATCCCGACTTGTGGGGGAATCATGGTCTCCATCATCCTTTCCTCACTGGGACAATTCTCTAATAATGATGATCATCACACTTTTATTTACTTACAACTCAATACTAGAACAAAAATATGACTCTATATGAATGCCTCTGGCAGTGTATCAGGATGTGCAATGATGCTAGCGTAACATGTATGAAAATGATGAATGGTGGCTGAGCCACAAATACTATGTCAGCTATATGATCATGCAAATCAATATGACAATGACGATGTGTGTCATAAAAACGGAACGGTGGAAGTTGCATGGCAATATATCTCGGAATGGCTATGGAAATGTCATGATAGGTAGGTATGGTGCCTGTTTTGAGGAAGATATAAGGAGGCTTATGTGTGATAGAGCGTATCATATCATGGGGTTTGGATGCACCGGGGAAGTTTGCACCAACTCTCGATGTGAGAAAGGGCAATGCACGGTACCGAAGAGGCTAGCAAATTGCGGAAGGGTGAGAGTGCGTATAATCCATGGACTCACATTAGTTATAAAGAACTCACATACTTATTGCGAAAGTTTATTAGCCCTCAAAGCAAAGTACTACTACGCATACCCCTAGGGGGAAGGTTGGTAGGAGTTAACCATCGCGCGCCCCCGACCGCCACACAAAGGAAGACAATCAATAATAAATCATACTCCAACTTCTTAGCATAACGACAGATCATACGTGCATGCTTCGGGAATCACAAACCTTAACACCAATATTCTTACTAAACCACAATTATCTACTAATACCTCCCACATATTACCATCTTAATATCACAAAACTATTGCAAGGAATCAAACTTATAATATTCAGTGATCTACATGAATTTTTTTATTATATCCCTCTTGAATACCTATCATATCAGGACCAAATTCATAACCCGTGCATATTACCATTTCTATTTATTAGACTCTCAAAAAGATATAAGTGAAGCATGAGAGTGCAACTATTTCTTTAAAATATAACCACCGTCGTGCTCTAAAAGATATAAGTGAAGCACTAGAGCAACTGCCTAGCTCAAAAGATATAAGTGAAGCACATAGAGTATTCTAACAAATCACGAATAATGTGTGTCCCTCTCAAAAAGGCGTGTTCAGCAAAGATGTTTGTGACAAACTAAAAAGCAAACAAAAGCAAACAAACTATATCACAAGACGCTCCAAGTGAGTTACCGATAGATTGTAAACGAATGAGGGGATGCCTTCCGGGGCATCCCCAAGCTTAGACGCTTGAGTCTTCCTTGAATATTACCTTGGGGTGCCTTGGGCATCCCCAAGCTTAGGCTCTTGCCTCTCCTTATTCCTTTGTCCATCGTAGTCTCACCCAAAACTTGAAAACTTCAGCACACAAAACTTAACAGAAACCTCATGAGATCCGTTAGTATAACAAACAAATCTTAAACTTTAGATACTATTGTAAATTGATACATATTTAATATTGGCATAATTCTACTGTACTCCAACTTCTCCATGACTCATACCCCCCGATACGATCCAAAGATTCATCAAAACAAGCAAACTATGCAACAAAAACAGAATCTGTGTAAAACAGAACAGTCTGTAAAGATCTATTTAAAAGCCATACTTCTGTAATCCAAAATTTCTGAAAAAATAGGAAAACGTAAAAAATTCATATACCAATACTTTGTAAAAATTTCAGATTTTTCTGACGCTCCAGTACAGAATTAAAATTCCAGCACTGGATGCAAAACTTTCTGTTTTCCAAACAGCATCAATTATACTATCATCCACATCATCCGAAAGGCATTACTTGGCACAAACACTAATTAAAACATAAAAATACAATCATAAAATAGGCTATAATTGTGTAAACATTTCAAGAATAGAAGGTAAAAGCAAAAATTTATTTTATTCATTGGGTTGCCTCCCAACAAGCGCTATTGTTTTATGCCCCTAGCTAGGCATAATGCATAATCTCAAGTGTTGTCATCCTTTAAGTTAATTCCATAGGTAGCCCTCATAATAGATTCATAAGGTGCTTTAATTCTATTTCTAGGGAAGTGTTCCATCCCTTTCTTTAGTGGAAATTGAAATCTTATATTACCTTCTTTCATATCAATAATAACACCAATTATTCGTAGAAAAGGCCTACCAAGTATTATGGGGCAAGAAGGATTGCATTCAATATCAAGAACAATAAAGTCCACGGGCACATAATTTATTTTTGCAAGAATAAGCACATCATTTATTATACCCAATGGCTTTTTAATAGTGGAATCCGCAAGATGCAAATTAAGGGAACAAGGATCCATGTCGGTGAGACCTAGCACATCACACAAAGACTTTGGTATAGTGGAAACGCTAGCACCAAGATCACAAAGGGCATTACATTCATAATCCTTAATTTTGACTTTAATAGTAGGTTCCTATTCATCTTGTAATTTTCTAGGAATTGATACTTCCAACTCAAGTTTTTCTTCATGCGCTTTCATCATGGCTTCTACAATATGTTTAGTGAAAGCTTTATTTTGTTCATATGCATTTGGTGAATTAATCATGGATTGCAACAAGGAAATACACTCAATTAAAGAACAACTATCATAATTAAAGTTCTTGTAATCCAAAGTAGTGGGTGCATTACTATTTAAACTTTTGACCTCTCCAAACCCACTTTTTTCATTTTTATCATTAAGATTATCACCCTCCAAGCAAGTGGGACTCCTTCTATCTAAAGTTGACTCTTCTTCAGTCCCTTTTTCATCAAGTTTTATGTTACTAAATAATGATTCAATAGGGGTGACACTAATCATTTTAATATCTTCATCATTACTATGATAGAAACCGGGTGGAATCGCTTTTTCTAGAAATTCTCGCTCAGCTCTCAACCTAGCGGTCCTTTCTTTACTTTCATTAATGGAGACATAGATAGCTTTAATAGACTCATTTATATCATGCTTGGGTGGCAAAATTTTAGTTTTAAGATTTTCCACATCATGAGCAATTCTATCCATGTTCCTAGCCAATTCATCAACTTTATTCAATTTTTCTTCTATCATAGCATTGAAGTTCTTTTGCGAATTAATAAATTATTTAATATTACTTTCAAGATCAGAGGGCATCCTATTATTATTATTATAAGAATTACCATAAGGATTGCCCTAATTATTAGAGGAATTTCCAGGAAACAATCTAGGATTGAAATTACCCCTATAAGCATTGTTGTTGAAATTATTTCTAGAGACAAAATTCACATCAATAGCTTCATTATTTTGCTCAACCAAGGTAAACAATGGCACATCATTAGGATAAATATGAGCATTTTTACTAGCAACCAATTTCAATAAAGCATCCATCTTATCACCCAAAGTATTAATTTCTTCAACAAAATTTACCTTCTTACCAGTTGGAGTTCGTTCAGTGTGCCATTGAGAATAATTTGTCATGATATTATCAAGAAGTTTTGTAGCTTCTCCCAATGTAATTTCCATAAAAGTACCACCTGCGGCAGAGTCTAGCAAATTTCTAGAGACAAAGTTTAGTCCCGCATAATTTTTTTGTATAATCATCCATAGATTTAAGCCATGAGTTGGGCAATTTCTTATCATTAATTTCATTCTCTCCCAAGATTGTGCAACATGTTCATGCTCAAGTTGCTTAAAATTCATGATTTGATTTCTTAAAGAAATAATCTTAGCGGGAGGAAAATACTTGGTAATAAAAGCATCCCTACAATTATCCCAAGAATCAATACTATTTCTAGGCAAGGATGAAAACCCAGTTTTAGCACGGTCTCGTAGTGAGAACGGAAATAATTTTAATTTGAAAATACCATTATCCACATCCTTTTTCTTTTGCATATCACAAAGCTCAACGAAAGTATTTAGATGGGATGCAGCATCTTCATTAGGACTACCAGAAAATTGTTCTTTCATAACAAGATTAAGCAAAGCAGCATTAATGTCACATGACTCCGCACTAGCGGTGGGAGGAGCAATAGGAGTACTAATAAAATCATTATTATTAGTATTGGAAAGTCACACAATTTTGTATTTTCTTGAGACATCGCGATGCAGCAAGCAAGCTTAGCAAACAAGCAAATAAAAATATTTTTGTGTTTTTGTAAAAAAAAATTAGAAGTGGGGGAGATAAAACTAGAGGCAAATGCAAATAAAAGGAAAATAAAATAAATGCAAGTGGATGATAGTTTGTGTGAAGGTACTTGGTAATTTTGATGATGTCTCCGCGGCAACGGCGCTAGAAATTCTTCCTGCTACTTGTAGACTGCGTTAGTATTTCACCAAAGAGGAGTGGATGATGCAGTATAGTAGAGATAAGTATTTCCCTCAGTTAAGAACCAAGGTTATCAGTCCAGTAGGAGAACCAAGAAAAATTTCATTAAGCGCACCTGCACACACAAGAGCAAACACTTGCACCCAACGCAAATAAGAGGGTTGTCAATCCTCTTAGCGGTTATTTGCAAGGATTAAATCTTATAGAGATAAATAGATAAACTAAAATACTAATTAAAATAAAAGTAAATAAATTGCAGCAAGGTATTTTTAGGTTTTTTATATATGATAAAGTAGACCAGGGGCCATAGTTTTCACTAGAGGCTTCTCTCTCGAACACATAGCATACGGTGGGTAAACAAATTACTATTGGGCAATTGATAGAAAAGCAAATAATTATGATGGATTCATGGCAATGTTCATGTATATGTGGCACCCCGCCTGAAGACCACTGTAGCCAGACGGTCGCCGTACACACCAGCCCAGGAAATCACACTGGCGCGTGCCTTTACAACAAGTATCATGAACACAGGCATTTCTATTAATGGATATATAAGTCTTAAATGATATTTTACAAGGGTGATGGCAGTGGAGAAAGTTATATCCTAGCAGCATGGTCTTGGTGCGGCTCCAATCCATAGGGATCTGACTGGGTTACTCTTCTAGCCCGCGAACACTCCAGCTCCTCGCTAGTGGACGTTGGATCCTTAGGTGAACCTGGCCACATTGAAGGCCGCTGAGTACTTTTGAATGTACTCGCAAGCAAACCAAACCAACATATACACCAAGCAAAGCAATCCATGGCATTCAAGCATGCACTTATTATTAGAGCAACATTATCTATTAAGGCATAGCATATTTATCTAGCAATATTAATTATCAAGTCATAACAGGATTATCCAGCCATATAACTACTAAAATGAAGACAATAAGGTAGAGCATAACAGTAAATGCAATTGATCAAGTTCCTTCACATGATCCCTCCGGATCCATGTTCTTACGGTCATTCGACCCTCGCTCATAGCCATCCCTTGGCTACATTCCAATCTTTGGACATCATTCGATGTCCGGGCACCTGCACCGCAGGTCTGACAACTCTTACCTTTCTTCGGTTCAATATTAGCAATAACTTTATATGGTTTATTCCTCCAAACTCGACACAGACAAAATAGTGTGACCTAGTACGAACTGTGTCGCATGACCGAGGACGCGGCTATTCGAATAGATTTACACTCTGCAGAGGTTGCGCACTTTACCCACACCATGGAGCTCTTGGCCTCGTACTTTAGTACATGTTCCCATTCGGGTGGACCGGTGCTGCTCCAACAAAACTTGTCTATTGCCTGGCACTCTTACGGTCCCACCGACAATCATACCCCTTCCGGGTCATGCCCTGGGTGGCCCATGTGTCACTCCTGACACCTGCCACCGTCGTGGCCAAACTAAGCTGTCCCAAATGGGGACCCGTGCGCACATAACCTGGGCTCACAAGGTTACCGTCGCCTACCGGGCCAGGGTAGCATGCACGCATAACCTCCCCTCTTTGGTGGTACCGATAAGAGACAAGACAATAGACCAAGTTAGGGCCTCCCCATAAAGGCAAATGTGGCTGCACTGATGAGCTCGGTTCGGTGGCACTATGACTCGATCCAGCCGACGCAGGAGGTTGTCATTATTAAGTCACATTCTTTCTTATTGCAATAACAGTAATAATGCATGATGGACACATAACAACCTATCTCCATATTGTCACATACGAGTCACTAAGTGCAATAACATGATGAGCATTAACTAGTAATGTAAATAGTAAGTTCAAACTAGCAGGAGTTTAATTATTTCTAGCACAGGCATATTCATCAATTTAAACACACAAGAATAACACAGAGCAATGCTTTAGGGCATATATCAGATGGTTGGCTTGCCTGGGGGTTGAGGAATGCACCGGAAAGGAGTGCGGTCATCTCGCGGAAAATTTGCCGGAAAAGATTCTCTCTCGGAGGGTTGAATATAGGGCAGGGGGAAAATGGGCATTTTCAGAATGTGTAAACATTTTGAAAGTGACATCATCGGAACGGGCTCGGCGAACAGAGGAAGTGGGCTTTGGAATCACCTGAAATCGGAGTTGTAGTTAAAAAGTTGTGGCCGTTCGTTCGTTAGGCAGAAAACAAACAGATTCCTTTCCGTTTGTGTCCTTAACGAGTGAACGCTCATTAAATAACCAGTTCGGCCGCCGACTGAATAAACAAAAGCGTATTTCGATGTTTACGCTTCCATTAGGCAAAAGCGCATTTATTGGAGTACGCCTCCACTTATCTGACGTGGCGGCCTCCAGTCACTGACGGCTGGGCCCCACGCCACCCTCTCTCTCCTCCCTCCCCCTCTTCTTCTTTCTCCTGACGGAACCGAGCAGAGGCGGGGCCGGGCGCACACCAGCGCTCACCTGGGCGGCTCAGGCCACCTCCGGCGAGGCTCCGGCCACCGGCGTGATCCCCGCGATGCGGCGCCTCCAATGATCCCATCCACGGCTGCCGGAGAGCTCCAGGGCAACTGCAGCGTGGCCCGCGGTGGTTGGCAGTGCACGGCGGCTCCGGCGGGTGGGTGGGGTTCTGGTGGGCTAGGCGGCTGGGCGAGGGCATGGGATGATACTACGGCGTGTGAGGAGTCCAGTGGAGGGCTCGACTGGGGCGGGGAAGGGCTGGAGGTGGGGATTGGTGGCGGAGGCCGAGGCAAACTCTGGCTAAATTCCGGCGCTGCAGAGGAGGATTCGGCCGGGCGAGCACGCTGGGGTGGACTAGAGGGAGAGGGAAGAAGGTTGGTGAGCTTGAAGGACTCGGGGAACGGCTATTTATAGCCGGATGATGTCTACTACACAACTTATTCTTGTAGGCTCGTGTTGGGCCTCCAAGCGCAGAGTTTTGTAGGACAGTAGCAATTTTCCCTCAAGTGGATGACCTAAAGTTTACCAATCCATGGGAGGCGTAGGATGAAGATGGTCTCTCTCAAACAACCCTGCAATCAAATACAAGAAATCTCTTGTGTCCCCAACACACCCAATACAATGGTAAATTGTATAGGTGCACTAGTTCGGCGAAGAGATGGTGATACAAGTGTAGTATGGATAGTAGATATAGGTTTTTGTAATCTGAAAATAAAAAACAGCAAGGTAGCAAGTGATAAAACGGAGCACAAACCGTATTGGAATGCTTAAAATCAAGGCCTAGGGTTCATACTTTCACTAGTGCAATCTCTCAACAATGCTAACATAATTGGATCATATAACAATCCCTCAACGTGCGATAAAGAATCACTCCAAAGTTCCTATTAGCGGAGAACATAAGATAGAAATTATTGTAGGGTACGAAACCACCTCAAAGTTATCCTTTCCGATCAATCTATTGAGCTATTCCTATAAGTGTCACAAACAGCCCTAGAGTTCGTACAAGAATAACACCATATGATACACATCAACCAACCCTAATGTCACCTAGATACTCCAATGTCACCACAAGTATCTGTGAGTTGATTATTCGATATGCATCAAACAACTTCAGATTCATAATATTCAATCCAACAAAAAGAACTTCAAAGAGTGCCCCAAGATTTCTACCGGAGAAAGTAGGACGAAAACGTGCATCAACCCCTATGCATAGATTACCCCAATGTCACCTCGGGAATCCGCGAGTTGAGTGCCAAAACATATATCAAGTGAATCAATATAATACCCCATTGTCACCATGGGTATTCGTATGCAAGACATACATCAAGTGTTCTCAAATCCATAAAAGTATTCAATCCAATAATAGTGAAACCTCAAAGGTAAAAACTCAATTTATCACAACAAGATAGAGAGGGAGAAACACCATATGATCCAACTATATTAACAAAGCTCGCGATACATCAAGATCATGCCAAATCAAGAACGCGAGAGAGAGATCAAACACATAGATACTAGTACATACCCCTAGCCTCGAGGGTGAACTACTCCCTCCTCGTCATGGAGACCGCCGGGATGATGAAGATGGCCTCCGGTCATGATTCCCCCCTCCGACAGGGTGCTAGAAAAGGGCTGTAGATGTGATCGTGGAGGTACGGAGGCTTGCGGCGGCGTAATCAAAGTTCTAGGGTTATTTCTGGGGGTTTCTCTATTTATAGGAATTTTTGGCGTTGGAATCACGCGAAGAGGAGCCACAGGGGCCCACGAGGCACCAGGGCGCGCCCCATGGGGGGGGGGGCGCCCAGGTGGCTTGTGGGGCCCCTGTGGGTCTTCTGCTGCACCCCCGAAGCTTCCTGGGTTTGTTTCCTTCTAGAAAAAATCGTCAAAAAGTTTCGCTGCATTTGGACTTCATTTGATATGGATTTTCAGGAAAACCAAAAACAAGCAGAAAACAGCAACTGGCACTGGGCACTATGTCAATATGTTAGTCCATGAAAATCATATAAAATCCATATAAAAGTGCACCAAAATCATACAAAACTATAATAAACATGGCATGAATACTTCATAAATTATAGATACGTTGGAAACGTATCAGCATCCCCAAGCTTAATTCCTGCTCATCCTCGAGTAGGTAAATGATAAAAGAAATAATTTATGAAGTGTGAATGCTAGCATAGTGCATAAGGTTGATCAATGATAATTTCAATCACTTTTCCTAGCATCATAACAACAACTCTTTCTCATAAAACTCATCATGATAAAGTAGCAATCAATTCACATGTTATGGTTCAAACAATGCATTCTCTTGAAACTTAACAACCTATGTTCTTAGTCACCAAACAATTGCAATTCAACTTATCTTCAACAAAGTCTAAGTAAGAGCTCCACATGCTCAATTCTCATATAGTCTTCTATGATTGCTAGTACTCAAAGCACATTTTTAGAACAAATGGCATCCATCGAACACAGAGAAAGATAGGGGCTTAATGTTTTGCCTCCCAACTCATTTATCATAGAGATAATTGTCAACAATAATAATTCATGATCAAATATATTTGACTGGCCATATGTGCCTGGATCTTTCCCCACCACATGATGCTTGCCAACTAGAGAATAATTAAGGTTGAAATGGGAAGTAATACTATTGACTCTTGCATAAAAGTAAATACATAAAGTAAAAGATAGGCCCTTCACAGAGGGAAGCAGAGGTTGTCATGCGCTTTTTATTTTTGGATGTCAAGCCCTTAATGCAAAGGAACGTCACGTTATATTGCCCCGTGTGATAGCAACCTTTATTATGCAGTCCGTCGCTTTTATTTCTTTACCATCACAAGTTCGTACAACGCTTATTTTCCCTTGCAATAAAAGATTATACATATTTTAGGAACAATTTTTATTGCTTTTTGCACTGATGACAACTTACTTGAAGGATCTTATTCAATCCATAGGTAGATATGGTGGACACTCATGGGAAGAAACTGGGTTTAAGGGTTTTTGGATGCACAAGTAGTATCTCTACTTAGTACGAATTTTTGGGTAGCAAAAGATCCTAAGCAAGCACCACATGTTGGAGGATCCATAACAATATAACTTCTATGCAAATATACCCAAACATAACTCATTACGTTGTCTTCCTTGTCCAACTTCAACTAATTTGCTCAAGTTTGAAAATAATTAATGGGTATTCACAATCATAAAAGATGTCCACGATAATATATTTATATGTGAAAGTTCTCTTCCTTATACTAATCATTCATGAATTGCTTGTATGACCAATATTGTGATTGTCAAGCTTCAATAGATTTCACTTTCCAAACCAAATGTGAAACTACTACTAGACATGATACGAGCATATGAAGCACATATAATTTTAACTTTATGATATTCAATTCATTCAACAATTTACTCATAGGATATAAGTGAAGAACAAGAGTAAATGACAAACTACTCCAAAAAGATATAAATGAAGACCAAATGAGTAGTTAAGTAAATAGGTAGCTATGTGAGGACTCTCTCTCATTTAAAATTTCAGATCTTGAAAATTTTATTCAAGCAACAAACAAAACGAAAATAAAAGGACACTCCAAGAATAGCACATAACACGTGAACAAGTAAAAACTTAGGCTAACCGATAGGTGTTGATGAAGAAAGGTGGGATGCCAACCGGGGCATCCCCAAGCTTAGTTGCTTGAGACTTCTTGGAATGCTATCTTAGGGTGCCTTGGGCATCCCCAAGCTTGAGCTCTTGTGTCTCCTTAATTCCTCTCATATCATGGCTTCTTCTAAATCTTAAAAACTTCATCCATACAAAACTCAACAAGAACTCGTGAGATAAGTTAGTATAAATCAACTCAAAACCTTAACAAGAACTCGTGAGAGGAGCCATAGGGGGCCCACGAGGCACCAGGGCATGCCCCAGGGGGGGCGCCCAGGTGTCTTGTGGGGCCCCTGTGGGTCTTCTGCTGCTCCCCGAAGCTTCCTGGGTCTGTTTCCTTCCAGAAAAAATTGTCAAAAAGTTTCGCTACATTTGGACTTCATTTGATATGGATTTTTTGGAAAACCAAAAACAAGCAGAAAACAGCAACTGGCACTGGCACTAGGTCAATATGTTAGTCCATGAAAATCATATAAAATCCATATAAAAGTGCACCAAAATCATACAAAACTATAATAAACATGGCGTGAATACTTCATAAATTATAGATACGTTGGAGACGTATCACCGGACGGGGCGAGCGGATGAGCTCGGCCGTCATGGCGTCGTCATCACTGCACTAGAGCTAGGGGTGAGCTGGCTTTGGACGCGCGCGTTGCCGACATGACGAGCTTCAGAGCGAGGCGACGACTCGGGGAGGAAGAAGCCAGTGGAGGTGGGGACGGCGGTGGTTCACGGGAGAACAGTCGCCGCGGCGGCGCTCGCCGTGGCGCGACGAGAGGGAATAAGGAGGGGGAGAAGGGTCCAGAGGGGGCGCGAGGACTCTGCGGAGCTGCTAGACACGCTCCGGTGGCGCGAGCTCGACGGTTGGACGGTGGCCGAGGGCCCCAAGATCCAGAGCACGTGGAATGGCAGGCCGTCCGCGTGGTCACCACGTACACCCCGTGTTTTGGCCCCCCACTAGATGCTACATCTTGTCCAACGCGGTGTTTACTGATCATATATATGAGTTATGACATTGGATGGACCAGGACGGCTCTAGAGTGGTCGAGGTGATCCAGAACAGTTTCTGGATAGAAACTTGGGTGGAGGTTTCTGGAGAAATGGCTGGAGGGATGGAGTTGAATCCTTGTCATACTGAATTGTGGTAGAAAGGAGTAGGTGCTGGAAAATTTTTGAAGCCATTTGGACCAGTTTTGCATGCACTTCCTTCACAATGCAATATTTGATCCAGAAATTAGATTATGATGTTGTGCTCAAATGGCTTCATGGAAGGATTTGAATTTTGGTGGTTGGCAATGATGTTGGCATTGTGATGATCTGGTAAAATTTCTGCTCATTCGGATGCCCTATGAAGGTACTTCCTTCATAGAGCTTCCTGCTGGACAGAAACTATATGGAATTATTAGGAGGAATTGGCTTGATAAAATGATGTGAACTTTTGCATGGTCACATTATATAGGTAGAGAGAGGTCCTGGATTAATTTCAATAATTGTGAAGCAATATAACATATAGTTGCTTCACAAACTCAAAATAGGTCCAGAGACAAGAATTGGATGCTGTGCTCAAAACTTGAACTGTGGAACTTGGGTTCTTGATGGAAATGGTGAAGATATGGATAGGAGAAGCTCCACAAATTATTTGGGATTTTTCCTGGCTACCAAAATGGTAGTTCCTTTAGAAAGTGCCCAAAATGCAATATTGGCTTTAAATGGGAAAATGCAATTTCCCCTGTTTAATTATGGCCAATATTTTTAGGGATATTTACATCTGTGCCCCTGGTTCCTAAGTTGTACTCATTCATCCCCCACGCTCTTAACTTTTGCTCACTTTTCCCCACTCCCTTGTCTGAAACCCTCAGAAATGGTCACAGCGGAGGATGCCATCGGGTCAATGGTTTGACCGTTAACTCTGACGAGTGGGGCCGTGTCGGAATGGGTCCTCCTTTGACCGTTGTGACATGTGGGGCCTCATTGAGACACGTCAGATGGGCTTGTCTGAACTTCGAGCTCGAGCCACTACAGCACTGCGCCGCTCCGCCCCCTCCGCCGCCGTCATGCAGCCTCCGCCGCCGTCGTGCCCTCCACCCTCTAACCCTATTCCCCTCCGCTGCCGTCGTGCAGCCTCCGCCACTGTCGTGCCCTCCAACCTCTAACCCCATTCCGCCTCCGCCGCCGTCGTGCCCTCCGCCAGATCTACCCCCACATCCCCATCTGGATTAAGCTGCGATGTCAGGGGAGCAGGCTCTCAAGCCCGTCGACCGTGGAGAGGATTGGGTTGAATCGGAGGTAGATAATTCATGGATTACACCTGGGTAAGCGTCGGTGCCCCTCTAATTGATTTGTTGATTCGTAAATTCGTCCCTATTTGACCGCTAGTCACGTGAATCGAATTTTGCTGAAATGTTCCCGGCCTAACTGCAACCTTTATCCCTTATTTGAATCGAATAGGATTGATCCTGCGCTTGCTTTCTGGTTGGTGGTTAGGATGGAAGTTAGTGTGCTGTGCGGTAGAAAACCGCATATGATTACTGGATTTTTCTATCCGAAGGTGGTAGAAACAAGTATGTCGTTCAAAGATTTGCTCGCGGAGCTCCAAAATTCTTTATATGGGTGGAGCCCTGCCAATGCTGTTGAACTGAAATTTTTCAGCAGTACCGAGCAAAAATTTCTCCCACTAACTTGCGATGAGCATCTGGGATTGCCCTTTACTTTTAATGCTGAAAGCCGCTTCGGTAAAATCCTTATCGGGGTGCTTCAGCCACGCAATGAACGTGACAAGGGGAAGGGTGTTCAGAAATCTTCTGTCTCTGCTAATAGCGAGCGCCCCGGCACTCCTTGTAGGTCAAAACCAAGCAGAGCTAGTGGTTCTGAAAGTCACAATATGTCTGATGCCGCTTCTTGTGTCGCTTCTCCTGTCGCTACTGCAGCCGATGTAGAACAAGATGCAGAGCCAGACGAAGAGGTGCCTCGAAATGATGATGAGGATGAGAATATGTTCCCTGATCTTGTAGATACTGTCAGTAAACAAGCAATGGAAGATGAATATCAGGAGCAACCTATCAGCCGTGCTAGATTTGATGACACTGACGATGAAGAGAGGCAAGAGAACATCGATAGCTTAGTTTTAGATGAATATGATGGTGAGGACATGCCAACAATTGAGTGGAACGGGGAAGATCCTCAGCTTGTTGTCGGCACCATATTCCAGTCGATGGTGGACTGTCGTAATGCAGTGACTACATACTGCATTCTCACTGCAAATACATATGTGATTGATAGGAGTGAGCCAACAAGGTTCACTGTTCATTGCCCATATGATAGGTGTAGATGGTGGTTGCATGCATCACATATGTTGAGGAGCAAGTTCATTCAGGTTTGTGTATTTCAGTTTATACTGATTCATTCTATTTTCAGATCATTGTGTAATGTTTTCTTAACTATATTTTGTTTCAGATAAAAAAGAACCCACACCAGCACACTTGTCCACCTAGAGGGGGAGGGGGGAAGGCTAAAACAAAGCTAGCAAAGACTAGGTGGGTGGCAGATGCAATTTTGGATTGGTTGAGAGAAACACCAACACTTGGTCCAACAGCACTCCATGGGAAGCTATTTGAGAAGTACAAGATTGATCTACCTTACATGAGGATTTTCTATGGTAAGGAAATAGCTCTTGACAGGATTAATGGTCCTTGGAATGAGAGCTTTCAGTTGCTCTACACATTTAAAGCTGAAGTGGAAGCTGCTAGTCCAGGGAGTGTTGTAGAGATTGAGAAGCATACAGTTCCATACAAAATATAAGGGAAGTCATTTGAGAAGGAGTGCTTCAGGAGGGCTTTTGTTTGTTTCAAGGCTTGTTGGCAGGGGTTTCTGGATGGTTGCAGGCCCTATTTGGCCGATGATGCAACTGCTTTGAATGGAAGGTGGAGAGGACAACTAGTGGCAGCTTCTGCAGTTGATGGACACAACTGGCTATTCCCAGTTGCATTTGGTGGAGGCAGAGTCCGAGGAAAGTTGGGTCTGGTTTCTGCAGCAGTTGCGCAACCTTATAGGTACACCCCCAGGTTTAGCTATACACACAGATGCTTGCAAGGGTTTGGAGAGTGCAGTGGAAATTGTATTCCCTGGAGTGGAGCATAGGGAATGTATGCGACACCTAGCGCAGAATTTCAGAAACAAATTCAAAGGTAAAGTTTATGATGAGAACTTATGGCCAGCATCATACACATGCAGTGAGAGGAAGCATGAGCATCATTTGAGAGTGTTGTATGCTCACAATCCTCTGGTGAAGGAGTACCTAGATGCACATCATGGAAAGTTGTGGTCAAGAAGCAAATTCAATGAAATCTGCAAAGTAGACTATGTGACCAGTAACCTGGCAGAGTGTTTCAATGCAAAGATCAAGTCATTGAAAGGGCTTCTGATATGGCAAATATTTGATAAGATTCGGCAGATGATCATGATAAAGATGGTTCTTCGCAAAAGAATTGCAGAAACAGAATATGTTGGCCATCTTATGCTCCCATCTCTTATTAAGGCATTGCATGCCAAGGCAAGAGGACTGAACAGAATGAAATGCATTCGAGCGGCGACACCAGTTAACGTAGCAACTAGGGAATGCAGTTGTAGGCAATGGCAGCTTTGTGGGAAGCCATGCATACATGCCCTACATCTGATGACTGTTATCGGTGGTGAAGATGGTGAAGTTGATCAATACATCTCTGAATATTTTTCTGTTGCCAAATTCAGGGCTGCTTATGCTTCCAATGTGCCTGCACTCTTGGGAAAAGACCAATGGAACATAGTAGATCCAGGGTTCAAACTACATTCTCCTGTACTGACTAGACCACCAGGAAGACCAAGGAAGAACAGGTGAAGTCGGTCGTGTAAAAAGACAGCGTAAGTGCAAAAAATGTGGAACCCAAGGGCACATTGCTAGGCATTGTACCAATCCAGTGGATGCTTCATTTGGAGAAGAGGAACAATGGGCAGCAACAAATGCAGAGGAGAATGCAGCATTAGAGCAGATTGAAGCTAATACAGAGGAGAATGAAGCAGCAAAGCAGATTGCAGCTAATGCAGAGGAGAATGAAGCAACTGAATTAGCATTGCCGGCAGCTTGGTATGTGTGCAACAACCTTCCCTTTTTTGTGCATTTCTTCTCTTTTTTATCGATGGCTTATAATCTTTTTTCTGTTTGACCTAGCTCTAGGAAAATTAGAGGAAAAGGAGAGAAAAGGCCAAGAGAGAAAGAATTTGAAGAATATGAAGCCATGGCTTATGAAGGTTTTGAACCCCGTCAACTGGCCAGTGGAAGTTCTCCGTCAGCACCTCGACAGCCACCACCCGAAGTGAAGATCAAAAGGAAGAAGAAAAAGGTGGATATCCCAGCTAGGGAAACCAGGAGCAAGGCTGTTAAGCCATCTCGGAACACAAGGAGCAAGGCAAAGATGTGAACTTCGAACGTTGAATGCAAGTTGTAAACTTTGAACTTTAAGGATTTGTACTAAGGTTTCTGTCGTCAATTTGAACTACTGGGAAAACTTGTAAGGTTTAATAATGCTATTTGTACTTTGATGTGAAATTTCGGGTCAAATTCAAAATTGGAGGCAAAATTTGAATTTGAACTAACCTTTGAATTATAAGCAACATTTGAAATCCATTGCTTTGTGATGTGGTGTTGCAATGATTTTGAATTTTTACACATGTTAGATGATCAATCCGATCTATTTGTGTAGTCATGAGAAATATGGCATGGTGATGAGCTCCGGAGCTAGGGTAAACAGACCATTTTTAATAGAAAACCATTATAAAAATAGTTTAAAATTTGAAAAATGAAAAATAAGTTTAGATCCTTCTTATTCACACTAAAATGAAGCTTTGATGCTTTTTTGATTTTTTTTAATTGTTCGTAAACCTAAACCCACTATCACTCTCTTCTCGAACTCTATACAACCTCGTACGTGATAGCTCATTTGTGTGAAGGAATTTTCATGGAAATGTCCATAAACCAAGTTTATTATTTTTTTCATAACCATGTCACGTACAATGGCATTGTGCGCAGGTAGCTCACCTCAAAAAATGATTTTTCATAAAAATGTCCCTAAACCAAGTTTATATATTTTTATAGTAAGTATGTCTTATAAAACGACGAACTGCGAAGGTTTCCTATTTTCTTTGATTTTTTTGAATTAGTTAAGGTCATTTGAAAGTTGGTCAAACCTAAGATAACCCCGCTGACCGGCTCAAAACCCCGCAGCATCTCTCAAACCCTAGAGTCGAACTACAGCTGTCCGATCATACCCTAGCGCCAAGCGATAGCCCTCAGATATGGTCTTCTAGAAGGAATTCCGAGGGCAGGCTATGTGCAGGCTCCGCGCCGTTGGATCACATGGACGGCTCCGCTACGTTGGATCGTTGGGCGATCCGCGAGAGGTTGGTTGTGCTTGCCCACCATTGCCTCCCCTTTCTTCTGCTTCTTCTTCTGCGGCGACAAGAGGAGCCACTCGTCTGCTTCTTCTTCTCCGGCGACGAGATATGTCGAGCTCCACTTCAGCCTCCCGCCCCTCGTGGCCCCAGTATGGTCCACTGCCCATGGAGCGATGTCCTGACTGCCCACGGATCGCGCCACTGAGACGGTTGACTTCGAAGGAGGACAATAATGGCAACTTTGGGCGCGAGTTCGTGAAATGCGAGAACAAGCCAGAGAGGCAGGTTAGATCTCATGATTTTTCTCTGATTTCTTTTTCTCTTTGCTTTTAATTCTTTTTTGTTGGATCTGGGATTTAGGGTTCATGATTTCATTTCAGATCGTGAAGAAATGCACACATTTTGAATGGCTGGATGACTATGTTCGGAGGCTTCAAGGGGAGGGCTTGATTCAATTCAATGGGGCCGCAACCCGGGAGCTCAATCTGCCGTCAGCTGTGCAGAATTTGGTCTCTGAAAGTGCTGCTCTGACAGTTGGGGACGCAGATCTGAAGGGGGAATTAAAGAAGATGAACAAGAACTTGAGGCAGATGATTCAATTGAACAAGTAGGCGAATCTGATATCTTTAGGATTTTATTTTTGTATAGTTGCTCTAGGATTTGCTTACTTGCTGGTCATCACTCGTTAGAGATGTTATTAGTGTGGTGTCATGTGCTCTAGGATTTGCTTAATTTGTGGATCATGTGCTCTCTGTGTTGCTTAATTTGTGGATCATGTGCTCTAGGATTTGCTTAATTTGTGGATCACGTGCTCTTTGTGTTGCTTAAACTATGTCTCTATCCCCATCTCTGAATCTCTGTAGGTGTTAGTTTTTGACACTTTCAGTTTCTTCGGTTTCGTCAGACAACACCGAGCGCAAGAGAAAAAAAACGTAGTTCTTGGGCCCAAAATGAAACCAAGCTCTGGTTGGGCCGTTGCATTGCGTTGATTGTCGAAGGCCCACAAAGATAAAAGAGGCCTAGAAAATAGTGCACACGCTGGCTCTGTTTTTTTTGCTTGATTGTTTTGATTGCACCTACAGAGATTGAGTGCACGTTGATTACATTACAAAAATAGGTTACATCGTTTGAAATTACACAACAATTGATATTTCCACCAACAAGTCAACAATTAGCTTTTTGTTTCATGCAATATGGCCACCAACAAGTAAAAAATGGGCTACCCTTCAAAATTTATTTTCATCATGCAAAATGGCCACAAACTATTCAAAAATTAGCTTCTTTTTGTTCATACAATATATATGGCCACCAACAATTCAAAAAATTTAGCTTCTTTTTCTTCTTCTTTTCAACATCAACATGGCTCATTTTTCTAGCTTTAGTTTCCATTTTGACACCTCAACTAGTCCATTAGCCGCGCGTGCCAAAACTTGGAACCAATAAAATATAAGGGCCAAAATACAAATATTACACAACATGAATATAACAAGCCGAATGGGCTACCCTCCAACCATTTTTACAAGGCTAACCCCAAAATCAGTTTTTCCACAAATAATAGGCCGAATTGGCCTCGCGTTGCGGTGGCCATTTACTCTGTAGCATGCCACGCCTGGCCTTTTTCAACCTTATTTAATGTTGTGCATGCATGCAAACAGCCCTTACCAATAGTGATGCACATGCATACGAGGGGATTGGAGGGTATTTGGTGCAAGGGTATTGGGTTGGCTGCCTAATTTGCATCAAGTTTTGGGATATTGCCTTGTTACGAGAGATTCAAAACTTAGCCCTGTAAAAAGACCCCTATCAAAATGGATGGAGGGAGTGACATTTTTTCATTTTTTAGACAAAGTAACAAATAAAAGTAGCAAGCATAACACAGATATATAAATAAGCGTACAACCAACGACATAACAAATAAAAGTAGCAAGCATAACATAGTTCTTACATAAAACATGATATAACACGACAGAGATAAAAAGTTCACGGTACAACCAATGACATAAGATAGAAATATATAAAAAGCCCTAACACCCTAGGGCAAGACAAGCTTCACGAGACCGGTCATAGCCTTCACCGCCATCTTCACTTGTAGAAGAGGATCTTCACTGCGCCTCCTCTTCACTACTCCTCCTCCATGCCGTCCTCGCCGAGGTAGTAGGGGAGGCTGTGCATATCGTCGCGGGTGGGGAAGATGCTATCGACGTCCGTGAAGATGTTGTAAGTGGTGAATGCGATGAACTCGCACCCACACCAAAACACCTTGCCGAGCAAGTAGTACGCATCTAATCTGTTGGTGAAGTTGGCGATGAGCCCTGTCGGCGGAGAGCTAGAGTTTGGACGCAGTTCCTCCAGTCGGAACATCACCGGCAAGCCCGCCGGGAGGTGGGCGAAGCCCGCACCGACGAACCACTGGGCCAACTCCTTAGCACCCCTCCAGCGTGAGATCACCCACATGCGGAGCGTGGTCTCCACGATGACGCCTGCGGGGTACCGCCTCTCCGGCACGGTCGGTGGCAGCTGGAAGGTGGGGCGGTAGAACTGCATCCTCGCCTCGCTTCGAGAGTCCTCTGGATTTTGGGTGAAGAAGAGAAGGGGGCGGCGCAAATGGATGTGTGGAGAATAGGTGGAGGGGTGGGTGGTTTAAATAAGGGCACCGACCGCGCTCTGGATTTGCTACGTTCAAACGAGCCGCGTCGATCGATATGCCCTAGACTTTAATTGCCAACCGTTTTTAATTGCCACGCCGAATCGATGCGAGTGGATCGAAAAGGCTGAAACGATGCTCTAAATCGAGGAGACGCGTGCGAGAAGAGACGAACCAGCGGCAGCGGCTGTCGCTGCATCCATGGCGGCTCACGTGCAGGAAAGCGGCTCGCATGTCAGTGCATCGGCGCATGCAAGCAGGCTAGCTGGATACGTCATGCATGCATAGCAGGCTTCTGTATCATGGCGGCACGCGCAGGCGTTTCATGCAACGGCCCAACAGTCCAACGAAACCACGGCCCAACGGTTGAACAGCGCCACCATCCAACGCGGCCCCACTTGTCAGGTCCAACGGGCGACACAGTCCAGCGCGGCCACACTCATCAGAGTTAACGGTCAAACCATTGACCCGACGGCATCCTCCGCTGTGACCATTTCTGAGGGTTTCGGGCAAGGGAGTGGGGAAAAGTGAGCAAAAGTTAAGAGCGTGGGGATGAATGAGTACAACTAAGGAACCAGGGGCACAGATGTAAAAATCCCATATTTTTATGGGAGCTCAATATGATCACAAAGAATATCTCCACAAGTTTTCATGAACTTTGGAGATGGATAGATATTTTCTTGGATTTAATTCCTTTAAACAACAGAAAAAGGAATTAATTTTAAATGAAAAATATTGCAAATGACTTAGCAATATTTTTACATATCCAGGGTTTACAGAGGTAGGATGATCACTGGGAAAAGTTTGGGAGGCAACAAATCGAAGAAAATTGGGGTTCCTTTGTAGCTGCAAGAATTAGGGTTTCCCTTCCGGTAACTCGGAAGGTAGAGTTTCGGTGGCAAAATCCTAAGAATATATCTTGGGTGGCAAGGTTGGAATGGAGAGAATCTCTGGTTGGATAGAAAAGGCAAGGCTAAATGACCATCCTCATATACCGAAGAGCGAGAGAAAATCCGATAACATCGAAAAAATGGGAGTCCAACCCCGCGAAGGAAAAAAAACAAGGAGCGAAAACCAGGGTGTCACAGTATATATGCATCACGTCCGAGACAAGTAGACCGACTCCTGCCTGCATCTACTACTATTACTCCACCCATCGACCACTATCTAGCATGCATCTAGGGTATTAAGTATGAAACAGAGTAACGCCTTAAGCAAGATGACATGATGTAGACAAAGTAAACTCAAGCAATATGATTAAACCCCATCTTTTTATCCTTAATGGCAACAATAAAAATACGTGTCATGCCCCCTTCTGTCACTGGGATTGAGCATCGCAAGATTGAACCCATCACAAAGCACCTCTCCCATTGCAAGACAAATCAATCTAGTAGGCCAAACCAAATCGATAGATCGAAGAGAAATACAAAGCTATAATAATCATGCATAAAAGAGTTCAGAGAAGACTCAAATATTTCTCATGAATAATCTGATCATAAACTCACAATTCATCGGATCCCAACAAACACACCACAAAAGAAGATTACATCGGATAGAACTCCAAGAACATCGAGGAGAACATGGTATTGAAGATCAAAGAGACAGAAGAAGCCATCTAGCTACTAGCTATGGACCCGTAGGTCTGTGGTAAACTACTCACACATCATCAGAAGGGCAGCAAGGTTGATGAAGAAGCCCTCCGTGATCGATTTCCCCTCCGGCGGAGTACCGGAAAAGGCCTCCAGATGGGATCGTGGAAGAATAGAGACTTGCGGTGGCGAAAAGGTTTTCTCTTCTGTCTCTCTGGTATATTGGGAATATTTTAGAATTTATAGCACTGGAATTAGGTCAGGAGGGGCAACGAGGGTCCCACAAGCCTGGGCGGCGCGCCCTCCAGGCTTGTCGCCTCCTCGTGTCTCTTCTGGTCTTCTCCTGAAGCTTCGTGGGTCTCTTCTGGTCCAGAAAAAATTAATCCAAAGTTTTTTTCTCGTTTGGACACTTTTTGATAATGATTTTCTGAAAAGGCAAAAACAATCAGAAAACAACAACTGGCACTGGGCACTGGGTTAATAGGTTAGTCCCAAAAAATGATATATAATGGCATATAATTGCATATAAAACATCCAAGATTGATACTATAATAGCATGGAACAATCAATAATTATAAATACGTTGGACACGTATCAGTAACTCACTTGGAGCTATATTTTTATTCATCACATGATATGTGTTTTACTTGGAGAGTCTTGTGATATAGTTTGTTTGCTTTTTAGTTGGTGACAATCATCTTTGCTAAACACACCTTTTTGAGAGGGACACACATTATTCGTGATTTGTTAGAATACTCTATGTGTTTCACTTATATCTTTTGAGCTAGGCAGTTGCTCTAGTGCTTCACTTATATCTTTTAGAGCACAGCGGTGGTTATATTTTAAAGAAATAGTTGCACTCTCATGCTTCACTTATATCTTTTTGAGAGCCTAATAAATAGCAATGGTAATATGCACAGGTTATGAATTTGGTCCTAATATGATAGGTATTCAAGAGGGATATAATAAAAACTTTCATGTAGATCACTGAATATGATAAGTTTGATTCCTTGCAATAGTTTTGTGATATTAAGATGGTAATATGTGGGTGGTGCTAGTAGATAATTGTGGTTTAGTAAGAATATTGGTGTTAAGGTTTGTGATTCCCCAAGCATGCACGTATGATCTGTCGTTATGCTAAGAAATTGGAGCATGATTTATTATTGATTGTCTACCTTATGAGTGGCGGTCAGGGATGAGCGATGGTCCTTTCCTACAATTCTATCCCCCTAGGGGCATGCATAGTAGTACTTTGCTTCGAGGGCTAATAAACTTTCGCAATAAGTATGTGAGTTCTTTATGGCTAATGTGAGTCCATGGATTATACACACTCTCACCTTTCCGCAATTTGCTAGCCTCTTCAGTACCGTGCATTGCCCTTTCTCACATCGAGAATTGGTGCAAACTTCGCCGGTGCATCCGAACCCCGTGATATGATATGCTCTATCACACATAAGCCTCCTTATATCTTCCTCAAAACAGCCGCCATACCTACCTATCATGGCATTTCCATAGCCATTCCGAGATATATTGCCATGCAACTTCCACCATTCCGTTTTTTTGACACACATCGTCATTGTCATATTGCTTTGCATGATCATATATCTGACATAGTATTTGTGGCTCAGCCACCGTTCATCATTTTTTATACATGTTACGCTAGTATCATTGCACATCCAGGTACACTGCCAGAGGCATTCATATAGAGTCATATTTTTGTTCTAGTTTCGAGTTGTAATTTTCTTTTGAGTTGTAAGTAAATAGAAGTATGATGATCATCATTATTAGAGCATTGTCCCAGTGAGGAAATTAAAAGAAAAATAAAAAAAGAGGCAAAAAAAAAAGAGCCCACGAAAAAAAATGAGAGAAAAAGAGAGAAGGGGCAGTGTTACTATCCTTTTCCATACTTGTGCTTCAAAGTAGCACCATGTTTTTCATATAGAGAGTCTCCTATTTTGTCACTTTCATATAGTGGGAATTTGTCATTATAGAACTTGGCTTGTATATTCTGATGATGGGTGTCATGGTTTTGTCACGTCAGATGTCCTCGTGAAAGGACTTAGTGGTGAGGCCATTGCACCTAGGTGGTAGCTTGAACGGGGTTGGTCGGAATCGAGAGACGCGAGTTTTATCCAGGTTCGGCCCCTCACGGTGGAGGTAAAAGCCTACATCCTGCTTGATTGCTATTGATGATGATCTCGATTACAAGGGTGCTATTTCGCTACCTCTATCTCGAGAGCTAGTTTTTCTATCTCTCCTGACTTGTCCCTCTTGGGGTGCCTTGCCCCTCCTTATATAAGTTGAAGGGGCCGGCTTACATGTAGAGTCCTAGTAGGACTACAACTAGTCTCTTTTCTACTACAAGCCGGATACCAGTCCGGGTCTTGCTTCCCTTGCCAGGACTTGCTTCCCTTGTCAGGGAACTTTCCTCTTCTTGGACCTTCTCTGTGAGCCGGCCTTCTGCCGGGTTGCGCATTGGGCCTTAGGCCATGTCGTCCAGGTCGACCCGGTAAGCGAGGTGACCCATGAGCCGCCAAGTGATGGGTCGGGTCATTCCTCCTGGCCGGGTCAAACCATGGGGAATATTCCCAACAATGGGCTTCCTCAAATGCCCGAGGTCATCATGAGCAAGCAAGTTGGATGCACACCCACTTAGTTTTCATGTTGAGCTTTCATAAACTTATAACTCTTAGTGCATCCGTTGCATGGCAATCCCTACTCCTCGCATTGACATCAATTGATGGGCATCTCCATAGCCCATTGATTAGCCGCGTCGATGTGAGACTATCTTCTTATTTTTTAACTTCCCCTTATTAATCTCTACCACCACATTCTATTCCACCCATAGTGCTATATCCATGGCTTGCGCTCATGTATTGCGTGGGGGTTGAAAAAGCTGAAGCGCGTTAAAAACTATGAACCAATTGCTCGGCTTGTCATCGGGGTAGTGCATGATAAATACTTTGTGTTAAAAGATGGAGCATGACAGGATTATATGATTTTGTATGGATAACTTTCTTTAGCATTTTTATTTTGAAAGGCATGATTGTTTATTAGTATGCCTGAGTATTGATGTCTTTATATCAAACTATAGACTATTGCTTTGAATCATTTGGATCTCATTATTCATACCGTAAGAGAGATTACATGATGAAACATGTTAGGTAGCATTCCACATCAAAAATTCTGTTTTTATCATTTACCTACTCGAGGACAAGCAGGAATTAAGCTTGGGGACGCTTGATACGTCTCCAACGTATCTATAATTTTTGATTGTTCCATGCTATTATAGTATCAATCTTGGATGTTTATTATGCAATTATATGCCATTATATATCATTTTTTGGGACTAACCTATTAACCCAGTGCCCAGTGCCAGTTGCTGTTTTTTGCTTGTTTTGCCTTTTCAGAAAATCATTATCAAACGGAGTCCAAATGAAGAAAAAACTTTGGATTAATTTTTTCTAGACCAGAAGGGACCCTCGAAGCTTCGGGAGAAGACCAGACGAGCCACAAGGGAGCGACAAGCTCGGGAGGCGTGCCTTGGGGGGTAGGGCACGCCCCCTAGGCTTGTGGGCCCCTCGTGGCACATCCTGACCTAATTCCAGCGCTATAAATTCCCAAATATTCCCAATATACTAGAGAGACAGAAGAGAAAACCTTTCCACCGCCGCAAGCCTCTGTTCTTCCGCGATCCCATCTAGAGGCCTTTTACGATACTCTGCCAGAAGGGGAATCGATCACGGAGGGCTTCCTCATCAACCTTGTTGCCCTTCCGATGATGTGTGAGTAGTTTACCACAGACCTACGGGTCCATAGATAGTAGCTAGATGGCTTCTTCTCTCTCTTTGATCTTCAATACCATGTTCTCCTCGATGTTCTTGGAGTTCCATCCGATGTGAACTTCTTTTGCGGTGTGTTTGTTGGGATCTGATGAATTGTGAGTTTATGATCAGATTATTCATGAGAAATATTTGAGTCTTCTCTGAATCCTTTTATGCATGATTGTTATAGCCTTGTATTTCTCTCCGATCTATCGATTTGGTTTGGCCAACTAGATTGGTTTATCTTGCAATGGGAGAGGTGCATTGTGATGGGTTCAATCTTGCGGTGCTCAATCCCAGTGACAGAAAGGGACATGACACGTATTTGTATTGTTGCCTTTAAGGATAAAAAGATGGGGTTTATTCATATTGCTTGAGTTTACTTTGTCTACATCATGTCATCTTGCTTAAGGCATTACTCTATTTCATACTTAATACCCTAGATGCATGCTGGATAGCAGTCGATGGGTGGAGTAATAGTAGTAGATGCAGGCAGGAGTCGGTCTACTTGTCTCGGACGTGATGCCTATATACATGATCATTGCCATGAATCCGTCATAATTATTTGCTTTTCTATCAATTGCCAACAGTAATTTGTTTACCCACCGTATGCTATGTGTTGAGAGAGAAGCCTCTAGTGAAAACTATGGCCTCCGGGTCTACTTTTATCATATATTAAAATCCAAAAATAGCTTGCTGCAATTTATTTACTTTTATTTTATTTAGTATTTTACTTTATCTATCTATCACTGTCAGAATTTGTAGGGGAACGCGACAGAAAACAAAAAAAATCGGTACAGCGAGCACGCCCAGGACCACTATGGAGACTGCATACAGGGTTTGATCTGATCATTACTGACTCGTAGCACAGCGGAAGTAGAGTCGATGTAGATCGTCGGTGCAGATCCCTGCAGCTAGGATTTACAACCTCCCAATCGTGAGGATGTACTCCCTCGTCGGATAGACCTTCGGGAGGCGGTCGGACAGTCCCCCGGACGATGTCACGGACAGCCCTTCGGGAGGACCCTCGAAGCTCGAACGGTAACTCGAACAACCCTTCGTGAGGACCCTCGAACAGCCCCTCGGGCAAAAGATCAAAGCTACGACCTCTCTACGGGGTTGCACACATACGGTGTCAGCTATCCGGCAGGGCTTCGCCATCCAGAACTAGTTCCTGCCGGAACCCAGACAGCCTTTCGGCTCTACGAAACTATTTCGTGGGAGGGAGAGATAAAGCCAGATAATGCATGGCATGTGTATGAGAGTTGGAGTGAGTGTGGAGAGCTCCTCTCTACCTCTATTTATAGGAAAACCAAGGGGTAGGGTTGGCACATTAAAATACCAAAACACCCACACTTTATGTCACACATAAAGGGCATAAAGGGCACAAAAGAATGGCATGTGGAGCTCCATGGAGGAGCTGCACCCTTGGCCGGCCACCCTCATGCCCCCCCCCCCAAAAGGGGGTTCCTTAGTCCCTAAGTCCTTCAAGAAGCCTTTTGGGAAAAGCCCTAAAAGGTGGTTTTCCAAAAAAGTAACCATAAAGTGATTTTCACTATTCACAGAAACATTTTTCCATGACGTTAAATCCAAAAATATTTATGTGGGTCTTAGAATAATTCCAGTACCCACTAAAATGATTTTGGACACGTTCCGAAACAATCCCGGATTAGTGATTTTCATCTGCGAAAAGCAACCAAACCAGTTCCGGCACCTCCGGAACATTTCCGGTTTTTATCCTGGAAAAATCCCAGAAGTTTCCAGAACAATTCTGGCACCCTCCAAGAATTTCCAGGCGTGTGCCGAAACCAATTTGACTTAATGGTATACTCCGAAACAACTTTTCAGTTTTACCAAAACTATTCCGGTGTTCTCTCCGGAACGTTTCCGTTGTCTCCGAAACTTTTCCGGTGACTTTCTCTCAGACTCCCTGTCTAGTATTCAGCAGATAGATGACCCTTAAGCGTGTGACCCTATAGGTTCGGTGAAGTATAGACATGACCTGGAACACTTTCCGATCAATGATCAACATCGGATCCGTGGACACCCATATTGACCCCTATACCCACACGAATAAATATTCGAGTGAACCTCCAGTTGCCGTGTGCTATTCCTGTTGCTTTGCAATATGTTACAAACACCCGAGGTGAGATTTATCGGCATCCCCGTCGATCAACACTTGTCCACTATGCCAGTTACCTCGTTACCAGTTTTGTTCTCTTTTCTCGTTTTCGTGTTCCGGCATCCCTGTGATCAAATCACATTGTGTCTGGCCAGACGATGATGGATACCGTAACACCGAGAGGGCCCGAGAATATCTCTCCATCGTTGGAGGAGCAAATCCCAATCTTGAGCTATCTCGTTCCTAGTCATACTTTTCCGTGAACCCGTAAGCCGCCGTAATTGCCACCCAGTTACGGATGACGTTTAACAAACCCCAAAGTTCACGAAGCAAGTATGAAGGAACTTGATACTCTCATGGTCTAAGGAATTATGCAAACATTAACTATCTATGTGTTATTAACCATTAACTTGTGACGAATGTATCTCATCGCATAACATCAATTCGGGTCGATTCAACACAAGTGTTCTTCTAACATTGTGCCCTCAAAATTGCCGGCATAGTCATGCCCATGATCAGGAAAACAGGATCATCACGCAATACTTGAGCCAGTCTTAGAGGCATGACTAGGAATACATTTTACCGTTTATTATACCACACGTGCACATGAGTTTCCCTCCGAGCCTCGTGGATATTGTAGACTCGAGAATCATTGCAGTTATAGCATGGAACATAAACATTCATTACAAACTTGGAGATACAAAATAACTGTTATTAGTGCCTCTAGGGCATATCTCCTATAGACTCCCACTTGCACTAGAGTCATAATCTAGTTACATGGCTTCCCTAACACCAATGGCTATCCGGTGCTGCTCATGCTTTGCTCGTGGTAGAGTCTTTGTCATCGGGTCTGACACGTTTAGATCCGTGTGAACTTTGTGTACTTTCACTAAACTCGCTTCGACATGATGTCGAATGAGTTTATATTTGCATTTAATATGTCTTGTCTTATGGTGCGAAGATGGCTCCCTAGCCTGAGCCACGGCGCCACTATTATCACAATAGATCTCCACCGGGTCCAGCGCGCTTGGAACCACACCAAGGTCTTCAAGAAACTGCTTGATCCAGACCGCCTCCTTGGAGGCTTCTGAAGCTGCAACATATTCCGCCTCCGTCGTAGAATCCACCACAGTCTTTTGTTTGGAACTTTTCCAATCAACTGCGTCGCCGTTCAATATGAAAACATAGCCTGATTGAGATTTGAAGTCATCTGGGTCAGTCATGAAGCCTGCATCAATGTAACCACTTACAATGAGCTCTTCATCACCTCCATACACAAGGAGTAAATCCTTGGTCCTTCTGAGGTACTTAAGAATATTTTTGACTGCGGCCCAGTGTTCCAATCCTGGATCACTTTGGTACCGGCTGCTAACACTTAGCGCATAGGAAACATCCGGTCTTGTACATAGAATAGCATACATAATAGAACGAACTGCCAAAGCATATGGAACATCATTCATTTGTACTCGCTCATCGAGAGTCCGAGGACACTGATTCTTGCAAAGCACTGTGCCAGGTGACATGGGGAGTAGGCCTTTCTTGGAGTTCTCCATGTTGAACCTTTTCAACACCTTGTCAATGTACGTGCTTTGGCTAAGCGCTATCAGGCATTTTGATATATCTCTATAGATCCTAATGCCCAATACATATGCCGTTTCGCCTAAGTCTTTCATTGAAAAACTCTTCTTCAATGAGTCTTTTATTTCGCTAAGAAAATTCACGTCATTTCCAATCAACAATATGTCATCCACATACAAGATTAGAAATGCTTTTGCGCTCCCACTAAACTTCTTGTAAACACAAGATTCTTCGTCATTCCTGATGAAGCCAAACTCTTTGACTACTTCATCAAAACGTTCCAGCTCCTTGATGCTTGCTTTAGACCATAAATGGCCTTCTGAAGTTTGCATACCTTTCCAGCATCCTCATGAACGACAAAACCTTCGGGCTGTATCATGTATACATCTTCTTTGAGATTTCCATTTAGGAAAGCCGTTTTGATGTCCATCTGCCATATTTAATAATCGAAATAAGCAGCAATTGCTAGTAATATCCGAATAGACTTAAGCATAGCTACGGGCGAGAAAGTCTCGTCGTAGTCCACTCCTGGAACTTGCGTGAACCCTTTCACAACAAGTCTAGCTTTATGGATAGTAATGTTACCATCCGCGTCTGTCTTTCTTTTGAAAATCCACTTACAACGAATGGGTTTCACGCCTTCTGGAAGTTCAACCAAGTTCCAAACTTGATTTTCGTACATGGATTCCATTTCAGATTTCATGGTTTTGTGCCATTCCCTTGAGCTGGGCCCCGCCATAGCTTCCTTGTAGTGCGCAGGTTCATCGTCTTCAAGAATGAAGATTTCGTTATGAAACCACTCAGGTTGCGGATAGCCCTACCTGATCTGCGCGGTTCAGTTACAACATTGTCTGAAGTTTCCGCATCACATGCGACAACTTCCAGCTCGGTTGTAGGGATAATTTGCGGAATTTCTTCCGGTTCCTTAGCCATATCAACGGTTGCCGAAGATTCACTAATCTCATTAAGTTGTACTGTCCTCCCACTTACTTCTTTAGCAAGAAACTCTTTCTCGAGAAAGACTCCGCTTCTAGCGACAAACACTTTGTGCTCGGAGGGAAGATAGAAGGAATACCCAATGGTCTCATTGGGATAACCTACAAAGTAGCATTTATCTGCTTTGGGATCAAGTTTGCTAGGCTGTAAACATTTTACGTAAGCTTCACAACCCCAAACTTTGAGATGCGACACATTGGATTTCTTCCCATACCATAATTCAAATGGCGTCGTCTCAACACACTTAGACGGTTCTCTGTTTAATGTATAAGCAGGAGTGAGTAGTGCGTGA
The DNA here is from genome assembly GCA_039707655.1 of Elymus sibiricus. Classification (NCBI taxonomy): domain Eukaryota; kingdom Viridiplantae; phylum Streptophyta; class Magnoliopsida; order Poales; family Poaceae; genus Elymus; species Elymus sibiricus. Next base: position 473,675,556 of record CM077666.1, read on the forward strand.
CCCCAAAAAGATATCGGTAGATCTGTAAGAGACATCATCGACCTTACCGTGTCTAACAGGGTTTGGTTACGTCTTTCCGACACTCCGTTTCGCTGTGGAGTTCCGGGAGGCGTAAGCTGTGAAATGATTCCACGGTCACTTAGATGTTGGCTAAACTCATGACTAAGATATTCGCCCCCGCGATCTAATTGCAGAAACTTAATCCTTTTGTTACGATGATTTTCTACCTCATTCTGAAATTCTTTGAACTTTTCAAAGGTTTCTGACTTAAGCTTCATCAAGTAGATATAGCCATACCGACTCAAATCATCAGTAAAAGTCACGAAGTAGAAATACCCACCCCGTGCGGTTGTGCTCATCGGACCACATACATCACTATGTATTATTTCCAATAATTCACCCGCCCGTTCAGGATGACCCGTGAACGGCGTCTTGGTCATTTTCCCCATCAGACAAGCTTCACATGTGTCAAATGATTCAAAATCAAAGGACGGTAAAACTCCATCTTTATGGAGTCTTTGCATGCGTTTCTTTCCGATGTGGCCAAGCCGACAGTGCCACAAGAAAGTGGTGGTGGTATCAGCCTTCTTAAGGCATTTAGCATTCATGTTAAAGACATCATTTCCACATTCAAGATTTAGTATGAAAAGGCCCCCAACAATGGGTGCAAATCCATAAAACATATCCTTACAATAAAGTGAAAAACCATTGTTCTCAGACTTGTAAGAGTACCCATCGTGCACTAAACATGATCCAGAAATAATGTTTCTACACAATGCCGGAACAAAATAACAGTTAGTTAGTTCTAAGGTAAATCCTGAAGGGAGACGTCGAGGCATAATGCCGACGGCTTGAGCGGCGATCCCAGCGCCGTTCCCGATGCGCATCACGACTTCATTCTTTGCCAGCTTACGCACCTTCTGAAGCCCCTGTATCGAGTTGCAAATGTGAGCAACCGGTCCGGTATCAAATACCCAAGACTTAGAATTTTCGCTAGCAAGCAAAACGTCAATGACATTAACCTGTATAACATTTATACCTTTTCCGGTTTTCCTGGACTTCTTATCTTCCAGATACTTCTTGCAGTTTCTCTTCCAGTGTCCTGTGCCCTTGCAGTAGAAGCACTCAGTTTCATTCTTGGCTCCGCCCTTAGAGTTGCTTTGGGAGCCGGTCTTACCGGTGCCCTTGCCCTTCTTGGACTTGCCTTTCTTTTTGAAACTAGCGGTTTTATTCACAAGCAACACTTGCTTCTGATTTTTCCGCAGTCCTCCTTTCGCAGTTTTCAGCATGGCGAGCACCTCATTTGGTGTCTTCACCAACCCACTCATTTTGTAGTTCATGAAAAAACCGTCGTAAGACGGGGGGAGTGAAGAAAGCAACATGTCCATCATATGGGCTGGAGGAATTGGAAATTCCAGGGTTTTAAGCCTTTCAGCGTAGCCAATCATTTTGACCACGTGTTCGCCAACTGAACTGCACTCATCCATCTTGCAATCCATCACGGCCTTCATGATATCAAACCGTTCAGACCGTGTGGTTTCCTTGTACAGAGCATCCAATTCCCGGATCATATCACAGGCGTTATGGAATTCAAAACGTTTTTGAAGCTCTGGACTCATGCAAGCTAGCATGAGGCACTGCACTAAGTTGTAATCATCATCCTTAGTGGCCCAGACATTTTGTTCATCTTCCGGGGCAGTTACCGCCGGTTTAGCTGGAAGAGGAGTTTCAAGCACATACATCCTCTTAGCGCTCCTGAGGACAATCCTCAGGTTACGGACCCAGTCCGCATAGTTGTTTCCAGTAGCAGCTAACTTCACTTTCTCTAACATCGGGCCTAAGTTGAACGCGGTGTTGCGAGCCATTTGATCTACAGCGGTAAACACAAGTTTCACTTAGACTATGTTCATAATTAATTTGCACTAGTGAATAAACAATTTTATTCTAAAGTGCGCTCCCACTCAAATCAATATCTCTCATAATTGATTGTGAGTGATTCAAAATCCAAATTGCAATTCAACGTCATTGTTCGAGATGAACACTGATGGCGCGAACTTCAATTGGTAGGCAAACTTGCTGATCACATCTCCATGTGATTCTTGTTCATCTTTCGATGCGTGTGTTCCGAGCTGAGGACGATCCTGCCATGAACATCAAGACAACCAAGTGATCTTGCTGCGAGGTCTGACCTCACCCGCCTTACACCCGTACAATCGTTCGTACCCATGTAGATCATGGCGCACCCCGAAAGGAAAGATGCTGTGACGGTGCTACACTTGGGAGAACACTAACTACATGATATTTTAAGTGAGAGATCACCCTAATAAAAAGCGACTACCGCGCAATCAAGAAGGGTGCATCAAGAGGGATAAACATCTTAGGCAATTCATAATAGCATGATATGGTATAGCCCTTTCTGACGGAGAAGTCTTTTATTTCTTCGTCTTCGGCATTTGCGTCGGTATTCACCTTCGCGAAGATTGCCACCACCTTGTCGATGCACCAGATAATATTGCTATCTCTATAGCTAATAAAATAAGTGCATTACTTAAGGTTGACACGCAGGTCATTAAAGTGACAATCATATGGCTCCAGCCATCATGCCGAATCATGACACGCAGGTCATGTTAATAAATTTACATCATATAGTCATCTCATACATAATCGAATTAATATGAGAACTGCTATACCACATCACATGCACATCCTGCAAAACCAAGTTAGACGCCTCAAATCGGTTTATGCAAAATTTTATTTTACGTGGCTTCTAAGGTTTTGACTTAAACCGCAGCTACCAATGTTTATCATCAAGTATGATTATTCAAGTCACTAGATTAACTTTGCGGGGTGTATGAAACACGAGATAATAAAATCTCGAGCCCCATACTGAACTTCGTCATACGCATGACCCCCGTGCAGATCATATCTGCATTGCCCTTTCGTCTGCGAAATTTCATCTTTCTCTTAACTATGGTGGAACCCAAAGAACTGATAGCACTTCGTTGATCAATCAGGATCGCGGATTGCCAGAACTTTGTGAAATTCCACCATGCCGTTTCAAGATCAGAAATACGAAATTCTAGGGAAGCAACAAGAACATCGGGTAACAGATTTCATCTGCCACCCGCATAAATAATTTTCAGCAATAGATCTCATCTACTACAAAATTATATTATGCAATACCCATACATCTCTATGTATTCTAGATCGTAACCTGCATCTACGCATAGCAAGGCTCTTGATGCCACTGTAGGGGAACGCGACAGAAAACAAAAAAATTCGGTACAGCGAGCACGCCCAGGACCACTATGGAGACTGCATACAGGGTTTGATCTGATCATTACTGACTCGTAGCGCAACGGAAGTAGAGTCGATGTAGATTGTCGGTGCAGATCCCTGCAGCTAGGATTTACAACCTCCCAACCGCGAGGATGTACTCCATCATCGGACAGCCCTTCGGGAGGAGGTCGGACAGTCCCCCGGACGATGTCACGGACAGCCCTTCGGGGGGACCCTCGAAGCTCGAACGGTAACTCGGACAGCCATTCCGGAGGACCCTCGAACAGCCCCTCGGGCAAAAGATCAAACCTACGACCTCTCTACGGGGTTGCACACATACGGTGTCAGCTATCCGGCAGGGCTTCGCCGTCCAGAACTAGTTCCTGCCGTAACCCAGACAGCCTTTCGGCTCTACAAAACTATTTCGTGGGAGGGAGAGAGAAAGCCAGATAATGCATGGCATGTGTATGAGAGTTGGAGTGAGTGTGGAGAGCTCCTCTCCACCTCTATTTATAGGAAAACCAAGGGGTAGGGTTGGCACATTCAAATACCAAAACACCCACACTTTATGTCACACATAAAGGGCATAAAAGGATGGCATGTGGAGCTCCATGGAGGAGCTCCACCCTTGGCCGGCCACCCTCATGGGGGGCCCCCCAAAGGGGGTTCCTTAGTCCCTAAGTCCTTCTAGAAGCCTTTTCGGAAAAGCCCTAAAAGGTGGCTTTCCAAAAAAGTAACCATAAAGTGATTTTCACTATTCATGGAAACATTTTTCCGCGACCGTTAAATCCGAAAATATTTTTGTGGGTCTTAGAATAATTCCAGTACCCACTAAAATGATTTTGGACGCGTTCCGAAAAAATTCCGGATTAGTGATTTTCATCTGCGAAAAGCAACCAAACCGGCTCCGGAACATTTCCGGTTTTTATCCCGGAAAAATCCCAGAAGTTTCCAGAACAATTCTGGTACCCTCCAAGAATTTCCAGGCGTGTGCCAAAACCAATTTGACTTAATGGTATACTCCGAAACAACTTTTCAGTTTTACCGAAACTATTCCGGTGTTCTCTCCGGAACGTTTCCGTTGTCTCCGAAACTTTTCCGGTGACTTTCTCTCAGACTCCCTGCCTAGTATTCAGCAGATAGACGACCCTTAAGCGTGTGACCCTATAGGTTCGGTGAAGTATAGACATGACCTGGAACACTTTACGATTAATGATCAACATCGGAGCCGTGGACACCCATATTGACCCCTATACCCACACGAATAAATATTCGAGTGAACCTCCAGTTGCCGTGTGCTATTCCTGTTGCTTCACGATATGTTACAAACACCCGAGGTGAGATTTACTGGCATCCCCGTGGATCAACACTTGTCCACTATGCCAGTTACCTCGTTACCGGTTTTGTTCTCTTTTCTCATTTCCGTGTTTCGGCATCCCTATGATCAAATCACATTGTGTCTGGCCAGACGATGATGGATACCATAACACCGAGAGGGCCCGAGCATATCTCTCCATCGTCGGTGGAGCAAATCCCAATGTTGAGCTATCTTGTTCCTAGTCATACTTTTCCGTGAACCCGTAAGCCGCCGTAATAGCCACCCAGTTACGGATGACGTTTAACAAACCCCAAAGTTCACGAAGCAATTACGAAGGAACTTGATACTCTCATGGTCTAAGGAATTATGCAAACATTAACTATCTCTATGTTATTAACCATTAACTTGTGACGAATGTATCTCATAGCATAACATCAATTTGGGTCGATTCAACACAAGTGTTCTTCTAACATTGTGCCCTCAAAATTTCCGGCATAGTCATGCCCATGATCAGGAAAACAGGATCATCACGCAATACTTGAGCAAGTCTTAGAGGCATGACTAGGAATACATTTTACCGTTTATTATACCACACGTGTACATGAGTTTCCCTCCGAGCCTCGTGGATATTGTAGACTCGAGAATCATTGCAGTTATAGCATGGAACATAAACATTCATTACAAACTTGGAGATACAAAATAACTGTTATTACTGCCTCTAGGGAATATCTCCTACAGAATTAATCCTTGCAAATAACCGCTAAGAGGATTGACAATCCTCTTATTTTGCGTTGGGTGCAAGTGTTTGCTTTTGTGTGTGCAGGTGCTGCTAAAGGATTTTGTGTGGTTCTCCTACTGGATTGATAACCTTGGTTCTTAACTGAGGGAAATACTTATCATCCTCTCCTCTTCGGGGAAATACCAACGTAGTCTACAAGTAGCACGCTCGCCGAGTTTGAGGTCGCCAAACTGGAGGAGGCCGCGGAGCAGTAGGCGATCCTGGACTTCATCCGCTCGGAGGCGGAGGTGGAGGAAAACCGCCGCTTCATCTACGACCGACGGGCAGAGGTGGACGCAATCTTTGCGGACATGGAGTTCGACAAGGAGCCGAAGCCGCTGCGGGAGGCGGCCATCCGCCAGGTGGATGGTCCGTCCGACACTGCCGGCACGGAAGTCGTTTACATCTCCGAAGACGAGTAGGCTAGCTTTATCTACGTAGCATGTATTTACATATCTTTTGTGTGTTGCATGATCTAGTATGGATTTGAGGAGTGAAGTTTGAGGTATGTGATTGCAACGGATCAAAAATGTGTGCTGACCGATCACTATTCATGGACACAGATGTTTGGGGAGTGAATTTTAGTAGGTCCGTGATGACCCACAAGTATAGGGGATCAATCGTAGTCCTTTCGATAAGTAAGAGTGTCGAACCCAACGAGGAGCAGAAGGAAATGACAAGCGGTTTTCAGCAAGGTATTTTCTGCAAGCACTGAAATTATCGGTAACTAGTAGTTTGATAGCAAGATAATTTGTAACAAGTGACAAGTAGCAATAGTAACTAAGGTGCAGCAAGGTAGCCCAATCCTTTTGTTGCAAAGGACAGGCCGGAACGATCTCTTATGATAAGCAAAACGTTCTCGAGGACACATGTGAATTTCATCTAGTCACTTTCATCATGTTTGTTTGATTCGCGTTCGCTACTTTGATAATTTGATATGTGGGTGGACCGGTGCTTGGGTGCTGTTCTTACTTGAACAAGCCTCCCACTTATGATTAACCCCTCTCGCAAGCATCCGCAACTACGAAAGAAGAATTAAGATAAATCTAACCATAGCATTAAACATATGGATCCAAATCAGCCCCTTACAGAATAGCGCATAAACTAGGGTTTCAGCTTCTGTCACTCTAGCAACCCATCATCTAATTACTACTCCACAATGCATTCCCTTAGGCCCAAAGATGGTGAAGTGTCATGTAGTCGACGTTCACATGACACCACTAAGAGAATCAACAACATACATATCATCAAAATATCGAACGAATACCAAATTCACATGATTACTTATGACAAGACTTCTCCCATGTCCTCACGAACAAAAGTAACTACTCACACATCATATTCATGTCCAAGATCAGAGGGGTATTGAATAGCATAATGGATCTGAACACATAATCTTCCACCAAATAAACCAACTAGCATCAACTACGAGATGTAATCAACACTACTAGCAACCCACAGGTACCAATCTGAGGTTTTGAGACAAAGATTGAATACAAGAGATGAACTAGGGTTTGAGATGAGATGGTGCTAGTGAAGATGTTGATGAAGATTGGTCCTCCCACGATGAGAGGATCGTTGGTTATGACGATGGCTTCGATTTCCCCCTCCCGGAGGGAAGTATCCCCGGCAGAATCGCTCCGCCGGAGAGCAAAAGTGCTCCTGCCCAAGTTCCGCATCGAGACGGCGGCGCTCCGTCCCAAATGTCTTCTCCTTATTTTTTCTAGGGCAAATGGGTTTATATACTAGAAAATGGGCCCCGGAGGCTGGCCAGGGGCCCCACAAGCCACCAGGGCACGCCTAGGGGGGTGGCGCGCCCTGGTGCCTCGTGTGCACCTGGGTGGCCCCCTCTGGTACTTCTTTTCTCCAGTATTTTTTATTTATTCCAAAATAAATCTCCGTGAAATTTCAGCTCATTTGGAGATGTGCATAATAGGTATCTCTGACATAGCTTTTTCAGGTCCAGAATTCTAGCTGCCGGCAATCTACCTCCTTATGTAAATCTTGCATATTAAGAGAGAAAAGGCATTAGAATTTCTCCACAAAGTGTTATATTGATTAAAAACACTATAAATAACAGTAGGAAAACATGATGCAAAATGGACGTATCAGTCCGGTTGTAGATGCTCTTAGGGCATTTCTAACCGATCCCCTAAAAGTTAGTGGAGTAAAAGTTGGAGTAAAGTTAGTGGAGTGAAATTTTACTCCACTAACGGTGGCCGCACCTAGCCGATCCCCTATAGTTTAGCGGAGTAAAATCAAATTTGTGGCCGTTTTGTATACTAGCCGTACAAACACAATCTCTACACAATACATATCTTAAAATCATTCAAATTAAAGCATGGATAGCAATAATCGTCATAACATAAAGTTTCATCACCACGTTTTTCAAATTTAAACATGTGAAGTTCACCCAAAAGACATCACTTCAAACACAATGTTTGATTCAAAATCACCACAAACATAGCATGTATATGTTGTGGATCGAGCCAATCTTTGGCATGCACCACCACCCTCTCGGCCACCACCACTCAAACGACGTCCTCGGCAAAGAAATCAACCTCGACATCCTCTCGGCCACCATCACCACCATCACCACCCTCTCGGCCACCATCACCATCCTCTCGGCCACCATCACCACCACCATCACCACCATCACCACCCCCTCGGCCACCATCACCACCACCATCACCACCACCCCCTCGGCCAGCACCAACATTCCGAAGAGAGGCCAAGATTTCTCCACAAGTGAGCTCCCAATACTTTCTTGCGGTTTCATCCATTGTGTTTGGATTCATGAACATGATAGCACGCTCTTCGGCCTTCTTCGCATCACGAATCCTCTCCTCCTCAAGTGCACGCCTACGCTCCTCGGCCTTCAACTTTATCTCTTCGGCTGCCAACTTGGTCTTCCACTTCTCATCCTCGAAGGCCTTGAGCTCATTCCTCCTCGCCATCTTGTCTTCTTTGCGTTCGGCCGCCAACACCTTCTTGGTCTCGATCATTGCCACAAGTTCATCCTTGTAAGTGCCACCGAATGCATTCCTCTTCTTTCTTTCTTTTGCAATCTTGTTTCCTTCCAGTCTATTGTTGTCATCTTCATCAACCTCGTCGTCATCCTCAACGGATATGCTCAACCTTGACCTCTTCGGAGTGGTCTCCGCAATTCCTTGGATCCACTTCTCATTCTTGCATAGCTCTTTGTAGCAATGATGCAAAGTGAAGGGCTTGGGGCCGAACTTGGTGTTCCGATGCTTGAATAGCTCTTGGATGTAGGGGCCATACTCCGCCACTTGCACACCACTCGGTGGAGCATGATTCACTTGGTCGATGCAACCGGACCATCGGTTGCATTGGTCATAAATGCTGCTCCAACGATTCCCAAGAGAACCTTGGGTACGGCTTGATCGCACGTCCATGGAGTTGTTGTAGTGGTCGGTAATCCTCTCCCAAAACATGGTCTTGGTTTGATCCGTTCCGATCGTTGCATCCATGGAGATGGCTGCTCCGTCCAATTTGCATCATGATTTCCTACTGTTATTTATTATGTATTTGATCATTATTTAACTTTATGATGCAATTCTTATGCCTTTTCTCTCTTAATTTGCAAGATTTATATGAAGAGGGAGAATACCGGCAGCTGGAATTCTGGACCTGAAATAGCTACAGCAGAGATACCTATTCTACAGAGCTCCAATTGACTTGAAACTTCACGGAGATTTTTATTGAATATATAAAAAATACTGGATAAAAGAAATACTGGAGGGGGCCCACCAGTTGCCCACAAGGCAACAGGGTGCACCCCCCTGCGCGCCCCCTGATGCCTTGTGGGGCCCCTGGCTGGCCTCTGGCCCCCTCCTTCTTCTATATAAGCTCATTTGCCCTAAAAAAATTATAGAGAAGACTTTCGGGACAAAGCGCCGCCGTCTCGAGGCGGAACCTGGGCAGGAGCAATTTTGCTCTCCGACGGAGCGATTCCGCCGGGGATATTTCCCTCCAGGAGGGGGAAATCGAAGCCATCGACATCACCAATGATCCTCTCATCGTGGGAGGACCAATCTTCATCAACATCTTCACCAGCACCATCTCATCTCAAACCCTAGTTTATCTCTTGTATTCAATCTTTGTCTCAAAACCTCAGATTGGTACCTGTGGATTGCTAGTAGTGTTGATTACATCTTGTAGTTGATGCTAGTTGGTTTATTTGGTGGAAGATTACATGTTTAGATCCTTAATGATATTCAATACCCCTCTGATCTTGAACATGAATATGATTTGTGAGTAGTTACTTTTGTTCTTGAGAACATGAGAGAAGTCTTGTCATAAGTAATCATGTGAATTTGGTATTCGTTCGATATTTTGATGATATGTATATTGTTGCTTCCTTTAGTGGTGTCGTGTGAACGTCGACTATATGACACTTCACCATCTTTGGGCCTAAGGGAAGACATTGTGGAGTAGTAATTAGATGATGGGTTGCTAGAGTGACAGAAGCTTAAACCCTAGTTTATGCGCTATTCCGTAAGGGGCTGATTTGGATCCATATGTTTCATGATATGGTTAGATTTATCTTAATTCCTTTTTCGTAGTTGCGGATGCTTGCGAGAGGGGGTAATCATAAGTGGGAGGCTTGTTCAAGTAAGAACAGCATTCAAGCACCGGTCTACCCATATGTCAAATTATCAAAGTAGCGAACGTGAATCAAACAAACATGATGAAAGTGACTAGATGAAATTCCCATGTGTCCTCGAGAACGCTTTGCTTATTATACGAGTTCGTTCCGGCTTGTCCTTTGCTATAAAAAGGATTGGGCCACCTTGCTACACTTTTGGTACACTTATTACTTGTTACTCGTTACGAATTATCTTGCTATCAAACTACTCGTTACCATTACTTTCAGTGCTTGCAGAGAATACCTTACTGAAAACCGCTTGTCATTTCCTTCTGCTCCTCGTTGGGTTTGACACTCTTACTTATCGAAAGGACTATGATTGATCCCCTATACTTGTGGGTCATCAATGGCACACCAAGCGTCGCAAAGCGCAAGGTCCTCCTTTTGGTTGTAGTTTTGGGTGCGGCTCCTTGAGGCCTTGGTGCTTGCTTCGGTCACCTCCACCACCTCCTCCTCGGCCACCACCTCTTGGACCTCCTCCTCGGCCTCCTCCGTGTCTTGGGTGGCCGAATGATCCCAAAACGAGTCATAGTTGAGATCATCAAGGCCAACGGTGGCCGAGGACTCCAACGATGCGAGGAATTCGGCCGTGTTCATCTCCGCTCTACGATGTCAAACCAAGCACTATAAACAATCACTACCGATCACGAACAATCACTATCGAATACCAACGGGACGCGAGGTTTTATTTTTACCTTGTTGGCATTTCATCGAGCACTTGGCGGCCGCGTTTTTTGTTGCCGGCTGCGGCCACCGCTCGCGCCGGAGCAGTCGCCGTAGGGGCAGCCAGAGTTGCCGCACGAGGCGTAGGCTTTGGACGATGCGCCGCCGCGGTCTTCTCATCTTCTTCTTGGCGGCCGCCTTGGCGAGCGCCGACGCCGCCGCCGTCGGCTTTCGAGCCCGTTTGCCTCCGGTAGGTGTGGCGGGAGGGCGGTGTGCCGTTGCCGGAGACGCGGTGGCCACCCCGGACACCATTGGCGCGGTTGGAGGCGGAGATTGGACCCGGTGGTTCTTTGTCATCCCCAAGCTTTTTTTTGGCACCGGCGGCGGTGCGTGGGTGGTTTCGGGTGGCGAAAAGCTGATGCTGGTGGCCGGCGGGGTGAGCGGGAGGGGGGGGGGGGTTGGCTATCCATTCCGGGCGGCTCGAAGGTCATCCGTGGCGACGGCGGGGGCGGGAGGCAGTGCGGCGCAGGAGGGCGAGAGAGGGTTTTACTCGACCGCCGCACGATGGAGTATATTTAGGGAAATCTTGAGGGGAATAGGGAGTTGGAGTAAAAATTATACTGCGTTAACGTTTTTAGGGGATCGGTTAGGTCCGCCGTAAGGGAGTAAACCGAAAATTTTACTCCCTTATAGCCGTATTGGGGATCGGATCGGTTAGAGCCCGTCAAATGGCGCAATGTGTGGATGTCCAATGAGGTGCGGAAGCCTTTTGCCCCGATTCAGACGTGAGAGCTTCCCCAGTGACGCTGCACTCCGGCGGCAGCGGGCATGGAGGCCACTTTCTGGCCACCGCGAGCTTTGGGCAGTGTCGGTCCGTCCCTCGCAATTCATAAGGAGTGGAGCAAGAAAAGCAGTGGGATCGCGCCGCGGCGCGGTCCGGGATGACGAGACGAGATGAAACCCTAGGCGCCGCGGCGGGATGCATCTGTGTCGGGTCAGAGGCGTGTCGTCGGAGGAGCGCGCGTCGGAGAGAAAATATAGAGGCCGTCGCAGAGAAAATATAGAGGCTGCAATCTCGCGACTCCAATTACCCCACGGCGAATCGTGTTCGTGTACAAGTAGGATTCCTGTTGAGGTGAGTGCATGATTACTCCGACTCAAATTCCAATTCTATTTCCGCTGGCCCTTCTCCTATTCCCAATATTGGATCCATGGTCGAGGGACGAGGGAGGCAAGGCAGGCATGTTTCGTCCGGCGTTAGGAGTCGCGGCGAGGACCCTGCTACGGCGGTTCTGCGGCCAGGCCACCGCGGCTGGGTCGCTGTCGAGGCCGGCCGGAGCTAGCAGGCTGAGACACCTACACGTACGTCCGCCCTCTCGTTTAATTCTCTCTCGGTGAGCGTGCGTGTGTTGGATGAAATTTTTGTTCATCAAATTGCAGTCTCAGGCGAATGCTGCAGCAGCTACTGCTGGCCACCGCTTTGGCCTTTTTCGCAGGTACCTCAAACCACATGCCATGGCAATGGCCGGCTTGTCTACGGCTGGTGTTGGACTTTTGTATATGAACAAGAGGCTCTCCCCGTTAGACATTCGACTTTGGTACGATATGATTATGAACAAGAACCTCCTCCTGTCACAGATTGGACTTTGGTATGATAAGATTATGAACAAGGACCTACCTCCATCAGAGATTGACTGGGATGTCCCTTCGGGTGCCGGTGTCTCTGAAGCTGACTGGGTTAAAACTTGTGTCGTCTCTTTGGCTGACTGGGTCCCCGAGGTTGATTGGGTTGAAGCTGGTGCGGTCTCTCCGTTTGTGAGGAATCAAAGCCATTGTGGTGAGTGTCTTGGGCATACTTATTCTGTGCTGCAAGCTAGTGTGTGTTTTATACTGTTCTATTATTAGCGGATCAAAGTTTATTTCCTACTGCGTGCAGCTTAACTAATTCTGGGATGCAGCTAACATATAGAGTTACCGTATATCAGCAGTTCAGCGCATGGATCCCTTCACGTTACAACTCGCAACCACCTTATAACTTGCTCGTGCATTTGTCACAGGCTGCTGTTGGGCGATGGCTGCTGCAGCCTCAGTCGAAGCTATGCATTACCTGAAGACCTCCAAGTCAATCTTGCTATCAGTTCAAGAGCTCATCGACTGTGACACAGAGAGCAAAGGGTGTGACGGCGGCTTCATACAGAATGCTTTAAGGTATGTACAAGAAAATGGGCTCTCGAGTGAATCCCACTACCCATACAAGGCTGAGAGGAGTATATCGGGTTGCAAGCGGAACAAAATAGCAGCAACATCAAGGATATCGGGGTTTCGACTTGTCGACCCTACGGAGGATGCTCTAGAGAAAGCGGTAGCTAAGCAACCTGTGGTTGTCAGTTTGCACTGTTCCGATGGCCTGATGAGGTACTACAAAGGAGGCATCGTGGATTATGAGCCTGTCAGTGGCATGACCAACGAGGAACACTATGTCCTGATTGTTGGTTATGGCACTGATTCCAATGGCGTCAAATACTGGCGCTTCAAGAACTCGTGGGGACCAAACTGGGGCGAAGGGGGGTTTGGGAGGATCCGCAGGCATGTTGACGACAAACGAGGAGCGTTGGGGATTTTCCTGAAACAAGGAGTATATCCGGTGCTTAAGGACTGATGACCTTTTCATGTATGGCTTGATCTTTTGTTAGCAAAATTGTATCCCTTGCCCAGTTGCAATGATACATTCGTTTTACCTTTGCTGGTGTAATTGCAGCTTACAATCTTTTTGTCTATGTGGTGAATCTAGTCTATGTTGGAGATCTTCCTAGCGAAAGTTTATCATCCTTTATCTATGTTTTGCTAGTGAAATTTATTGTTCATCGATCCTTCACGGTAAGGCTTTGTTTGGCACTGTGATGGATAATTATAATCCCGTTTGCCTAACCAGGTTTTTTGATTGTTTAGTGAGGTATATTTCCTATTTCTATATATAGCTATTTTTTGTAACCCTTCCGCGACAAATTATAAAGAGTAAATTACATTTTTTTACCCCCTACTTTGGCATTGTTTACTCTAATTACCCCAGTAAATATCTTTTCATTTGCATTAACTCGTCTATAGAAAGTTTTGCCAATTTTTTGCCCTTATAATTTCTTTGAGATCAATCTGCCAGGTGGGTCCTGGAATCAGTTACACATGATGTGCCATATCGCTGTATGTGCACCCCATATGTACTAGGTAAGATGTGTGCAGCCTGACGCACACCAAATTGATTCCGTCGTATCCAACTCGGTAAATCAAAATATATGTTACACATGATGCAAAGGTTCAAAGCATGAAGATTCATTACACCCCATTATTACATGCCATTGTAGCATGATACCAAAAGCATCAAGATTCAATTATAGCACCAAAAGGACGCCATAGTGGTGTTTTTGTATAACTTATTTGCACTGCTTTTGTACAACATGGCAGGAACTAGTAGATAGATAGCTCTATATATATGCCTGCCGTCCAATTTACTTGCGTGTTGTGATGCACAGAACTGCTGAAAGACATATCATGTTAGCTAAATAATGAATGGGAAACTATATGATTCAACCGGAGGATATTAAGGAACGATCCGCCGTCGGCACAAAAAAATCTCTCCTGCGTCTGCGTGTCTCCTTGTGTTTCCTCCAAAAGTGTATGCGTGCGTGAGAGAGTACTTCGTGTACACGTGAGTTTTCAGCCTGTGTTCCAACAACGTGGACCATACACGCTGGGCTCCAACAGCCGCGTCTTGCACCGCTCAGTCCTTTTTTTTTACCGTAATTCATTAATATATTAAAATATGTACAAGCCAGCAAAATAACAGAAAGGAAACTCAACCTATGCCAGTTTTATGAAACATCGACATCAGATTATATGTTCTGTTCTACCCAATTACGGATCTTTTCTGCTTTGGTGTGCTTTGCCTCCTTATGCCTCCGCTGCTGCCACTCGTGCACCTTAGACGACAAATGGCAGCGTGGCGGCGAGACGAGAGGTTGGGCTATGGTATGTGTCAACGAGCGACCTGGCCACCTGGTAGGTCCGCCAGGCAGTTTTTGGTATGTACAGCCAGTCTGGAAAGAACATTTTTGGTAGTACCATAAAAACAAGGAAACGGGGTTGGGTTTCCTTGTTGGATAAAACTCGGTGGGGTGACATGTTCCTTCGATCGGAAACTGGCGACCTACTCTTTTGGAAAGAAATCGGTGGGGTAGAGACTACGAAAGAATTGGAGGCTAGCGACTTCGTTCCATCGACGACGGGTTACGAACGAGAACGACCTGCTTCTCGTGCACCGGCGGGATCATATCGATATCGATTCCCTTGGGTCGATGAGCGCCATCGCCAGCCTCGCGTCGCCGTCGCCGCCGGTGAAGTGCCGTCCTGATTGTTGGTTACGGCACAGATTCAGCCGGCGTCAAGTATTGGCGCTTCAAGAACTCGTGGGGACCAGGCTGGGGCGAGGGAGGTTTTGGGAGGATCCGCAGGCACGTTGATGATGAGCTAGGTGCTTTGGGTATTTTCATGAAACCAGGAGTACATCCGGTGCTTGTGAACTGATGGATCTTGCATGGTTGGATCTTTTGCGCCTAAAATTACATCCCCTACCCAATTTCATATTTTACGATTATTATACCATACTGGTGTAGTTGCACCGTACTGTTTATTTATCTGTGTTGTGGTGCTCCTTGTATATCTAGTCTATGTTGGACATCTTCCTAGTGAAACTTTATCATCTTCCTAGTGAAACTTTATCATCTCTTGATATCTACAAGCGTTGTTATTAGTTTTTTTAAACAAGCAATCTACAAGGACTCTACCTTTTACATTAAGTTTTTTTAGAAAAGGAGGATATACCCCCAAGCCTCTGCATCTGAGCGATGCATGAGTCATTTTATTAATTATTCACAAAGAACTTACAAAGTAATACATCAATAAGCCAGAAGCCACCATCTTGGCAGCACCTGTTGCTACTACTATCCACTTGATGAAGGGGTGCCGAATGTCCGAGCCGAATACCAAACAGACATCGCACCAAAGCCTAACATCTAAAGCCGGATGCCCCATCCAAGCCACAATGCCGGGACTAGGTCACACACTGGTCCGCGCACTCTTAGAGGCCGCCTTCCACTGATCCATCTCCATAGCAGGTACTGACGCACCGACCTTGCCAGGCCTGTTGTCGACGCCACCACGGCGCCAGACAACGCCACCATCCTGCACGTATCCATCCGCACGCGCCCGTCGCCGAAACTCCGCAGCGCCATGCCGCCGAGATCCGCCGTCGGCCTTGCGGTAGATGTAACACCGCTCCTCCTCTTGTCCCCTCCAGCCAGCACTTGCTCCAAAACGATGCCCCCAGGAAGGAGAACGACACCGAAGGCGCAGTCATCGTCCGATCCGATAGACACAAATCTAGGGTTTCCCCCGGAACATCCCGATCGAGTTGACGTGACCTGCGACGACGATGCCTCGAGAAGGAAACGACGCCAGAGACGCCGCCATCATCCGCCAAGACCGCAGTCGGGCACGGTTTTCACCGGAAGCCGTGTCGTCTCGATCTCGCGGCAGGCTGGAACCGCGCGGAGCTTCGCCATGAAGACGTATGCCGCCACCGGTACTCCGGCGGAGATCCTCCATCCCCTCACCGGAGCCCTCGTCGCGCAGCCGATCATCTACGTGAAGAATCGACGACGGATCTGGGTGGGATCCAGATCCGCGGCCGCCGCCATGCCCACCATCGCCAGCACCACCAGCCATGGGGTCGTCGGTTGCCGCCGCATGGCCAGGGAGCCGCCTTGGCCGCGGTGCGAAGCCCCCAGCCTGAGGTGCCCCAGCAGCCTCGAGTGGCTGTCGCCGCTTCCTCCTGCCTCAGCGCCTTGGCACCGAGCGCCGCCGCCACCGCGGCCAACACCGACGGCAGCGGCGGCAGGATCTTTCGCTGTGGGGCGGAGGGCTGGCTATGCTGGGATCTGATCCCCCTGGCGCCGCCCTGGGGTGGCGGCGTGAGGGGGTCTGGAAGGGGTGGAGAGAGACAAGTACTGACCTTTTACATTAAGTAAAATGTTGAAAGAGAATAGACCTAATAATAAGGAAAAGTTGAAAGAGAATAGACCTAATAATAAGGAAAATTGTCCCAAAACCAATACATATGCGACATCCACATAGACGCCAGCCCCGGGGTTGCACACTATTGTAGCCACTAGCTCTGACACTTAAGCGACACACCATACAATGCCAAGACTGATTTCGGAGCCACCACTCTGGCTTCCAAACCTTTATAGCGACACTCACCAACACCAATGTTGCGCAACGCTTGGTTTTTGCCTCCCATGCAACACAATGATGACTTCCAAACCCGCCTCTCCTTATCCATTCCATCGTGTTCACTTATGTTACCTTTCATCTTCGTCCACGGAATGCGGGAGAACTAGAATTTGAGAGAGATGAAGCCAGTGGTTGTCCGTCGAGTCGAAGCCGCCAACGGTGCATCAAGCCACGAAGATACCAACAAGCCAGTGACAAGCAACAAACAATGTCTCTCGACACAAGACATTGCGGTGAGATGTCACGGCAATGACGCCGACCGTGGGTGGTATAAGATGGCAGGAAGGGCCAACATTGGAGGGCATGTTGTAAGTGAGAAAGATGGACGCAAGGGCGGCGTGGGGGGTTCTGACCTGAAAAAGACAGTGGTCGAGATGATGAGCGGTATGAGCGGTGCTATTCTTATGCATTAGTTTTACAAAATTCTTACACACTAGTTCTTCTTCCGACAGTTTTTTTAAACAAAGGTAAAAGATTTGCCTCATTGATTAATTAAGAAGAAGAGAGTTGCCTAGTTAATTTACGAAAAACCAGGCGAAAACCGATACAAACTATCCATACGCATTCTACTCACAAGCACGAAACACCGTAACCGCACAGACGGCCCTCCCAACACACAACAACTGCAACCCTCGACACTTGTAAAACACAACGGAACTCCTTACGAGAACACTGACAACGATAAAAACCGAGTACCCTCCATCAAGAGATCGTGGACGTCTTCCGGATGGTGCCACCCTTCTTGCTTTTGTTCTTCTTGACTTCTCCCTATTTTTTTTCTCTTGTTGAATTTAGGCTGATCAGCCACCCATTTGTCAAGGAAATCATAAAACTCATTGTATTTCTTGATGTAGTTGTTGTCAACCAAGATGCTCCTGGGAGCAGGCACCAACTCGCCGGCCGCATCAACATCATCAAAAGGAACCATGGACACGACATCATCAACCACAGGAACCACCTGCGCTATGGACTGAGGCGCCTCCAGCTGTTCACATGACAGAGACAATAAATGTCCCACACATGAGGTCGTCGATGAGTCCACCCCAAAATGCTCCAGAGAAGGAGGCGCTTCCACCACTTTCGTCGACGAAGCACATGCTTGCTCAATCCCGGCTTCAGTCTGGTCTTCCACAAGGGCAACCTCGGTGCCATCCTCAGGTAAAGTAACATTCTGCATCGTCTCGTAGCACAACACGACATGCAAGCCTCCCTTCTCTTGATAAGATGCACGACGGTCCTCGTAAAGTGCACGACGGGCCGCAATGATTTTCACGTTCTTCTCCCGGCAGTTATTGGCTCTCTCTCACACAGTGTGTGGCTTTTTCGTAGAAGTCGTTCGTAGGAATAGCAATTTTGGGTTGAATTGACCACGGAAGTTCACGCTGTGACTGGACAATGAATTAGTTCCTCCTAACATTTTTTGAGTAAAAAAATTAGTTTTTTTTTCGAGGAAAGAGTAAAAATTTGACCCCCTCGTGTGTCTGATCAGCCTGGTGTCGCGTCTCGCAGCAGCCCACAAAGCGGCGAGCCCACCATGCCCATCAAAAAAAATGCCACCGTCGTTCTGTGATAAAAAAAAAAGCGTTGTTCTCCTTTTTTTCTGCCGGATTCCCCTCTTGTTCGTGCTGTGGAGAACAGAGCATGGCAACTCCGTCATTCACCCCAAAAATCCGGCATGGCTACCTTCCACAAACCCGGCAGACCAGAAGGTCGCCCACCCACTCTGAAAGTGATGCCCGCGAAGGAGCTTGGCTTGGCTGGGAAGTGACGGCCGCCGGGAAAAAGAGGTCGATCTGGCCCGCCGTGGCGCTCGATTTGGCTACGCGGGATCTTGACGTGGCTCCCAATCTGAGCCACATGGCGCTATCGGCGGCGTCACGGCGTGAAGACGAAGTCGGGCGCAGGTGGCTAACTGGCGAAGAGCTCGAGACGGGGAGCAGCGGTGGGGCTGAAGGACATGCGCCGGCCTGGCGGGGCACGAGGCCGCGGTCCCCTGGAGCTGAGCCACATCGCGCGCGCCTTCTCGCCGCTCCAGGTACTATTGCTTTTCCCGAGGTTGGCCGACGTCCACCATTCCGGGGGTGATGGTGGTTGGTGTTGACTCGGCAGCAGCACGGTGGTCAGTCGTCGTCACGCGGTTCCTTCCGCAATAGCAGTGTTCATTCCATGTCCTGGCCCTCCACTTCCCGTACTACTTTACTCTTCTCCCCTGTCTGCCTCTGCCAGTCTCATCGAGCTCGACCCAGCACGGCGTCCACCATGGCGGAGCACCTTGCTTCCGTGCCGGAGGAGACCGCCACCGGCTTCACGGGTGACTACCCGCCGCGGAACACCTACCGCGACTGGATCCGAACAGTCCCCGTGTCCGGAGCGCCGATAGCATGGGGTCTCCCCAACTCCCAGTCCCAGTGCGACCATAACGGATCCAACTACTCAAGCTCGCTCGCCTCCATTTCTTGCCCGTCCAACAACACCTGCAGCTCTGACAGAACCATTGCGGTGTTCGCCGCCTTAGCGGGCAGTGATGAGCTCAGGAAGATCGCTCACCACATGGTCAGAGACGGGTACACCCGGCGCATGGTCCAGGCAGTCAACGTCTCAGTGGCTAACACGGAGCCAGCATTCGAATACGGCGGCGACGGCAACGACAGTGCTCTGGAGAGTTGGTTCCTTGAGCTTGACGTGGATTGGGTTCTTCAAATCCGCAACAAGCATGGGTCAAGGCCTCAGCTCCAGCTCCAGGTCCAAGATAAGTCAGTGTTGTCGCTGCAAGACTTGGTACCGAAGTGGATCCGAGCTCTCACTGTGATCGTCGTCAGTATCACAGAGCTGCTCTGGGTCTCCTCTCCCAACGAGAGGCCGTCGATTGAATTCTTTGGCAAAGTGAGCATCGCCAAGATGCTCGTCTTCCTTGAGACCATAGTCCCCGTTCTCAAGGCTGAGAATCTGCGGGCATTGCTAGACATGTATATCTGCGTCTCCGGTGCGTCCTACATGTTTAGTGACTTTAGCATAGCAGCCTCGCCTTGGGCAGACCCAAGCTTTTGCTTGGAGACACGCGGCTCAGGCGGCTCTTTGTCGAGTGAAGCGAGTATGCTAAATGTGGCCTGAAAGAATAGGTGAAAGATGGATTGGTTCCGTGCATCGAAAGACGATGCCGGCTGCAGTTTATATAATGGGGCAGACTTGCCAATCAAGATTACATTAGGAGTTGGTTACAATCTCAACAACATACGTACACATTTGTACTTATCTATACGACGTACTAGGCTTATGGTTAGGAGGTTAGGATATGCACTGTATCGCTAACACTCCCCCTCAATCACAACCCGATAGGTTGAGATTGCGGCATAGCGTGCGAAGTTGCTGAACACCTACTGGTTTCGTCAACCCGTCTGCCAGTTGATCATGTGTTGAGATGAATCGAATCTCCAGTGACTTGCGAGCCACTCTCTCACGGACAAAGTGGAAGTCCACTTCGATGTGTTTTGTACGAGCATGGAAGACAGGGTTGGCCGATAAGTAGGTAGCGCCGAGATTGTCGCACCACAGCGTTGGAGCTCGGGACTGATAAACGCCGAGTTCCCCCAACAAGGACTGTAACCAGATGATCTCCGCTGTTGCGTTCGCCAAAGCCTTGTACTCAGCTTCAGTGCTCGATCGTGAAACAGTCTGCTGCTTCCGTGAGCTCCATGTGACAAGATTGGACCCGAGAAATACTAGAAAGCCACTCGTGGATCGCCTGTCGTCGACTGAACCTGCCCAGTCTGCATCAGAGAATGCGCTGATGTGTGTGGAGGATGAACGACGAATGTGCAGGCCAATTCCAGAAGTATGTTTCACATACCGCAAAATGCGCTTAACTGCCAACCAATGCTGATCGGTAGGTGTTTGGAGGAATTGACACACCCTATTCACAGCAAAGGAAATATCTGGTCGTGTAAGTGTGAGGTACTGAAGCGCTCCCACCACACTCCTGTAGCTCGTTGCATCTGCTGATGATAACTCGGTTCCTTCCTCCTTTGACAATTTCTCTGTATTTGACATTGGCGTTGTGACTGGCTTGCAATTGGTCATGCCCACTCGCGCCAATAAATCATTGGCATACTTGGTCTGCAGCAGCACCGCTCCTTCTTCCTTTCTTTTGACTTCAATGCCAAGGAAATAGTGAAGATCTCCAAGATCTTTAATAGCAAACTCCTGTTCCAGGTTTCTCACAAGTTCTGGAACAGCTCGTGCGGACGAACTTGCTACAATTATATCATCCACGTACACTAATATGTATATGTGTACCCCTCCTTTGCTGTATATGAAGAGGGAAGTATCTGCTTTGGATGGTACAAACTCCATTTCCTGAAGTTTGGCGCTGAGCCTTGAGTACCACGCCCTTGGAGACTGCTTTAGACCATATAGGGATTTATTCAGTTTGCAAACATGTCGCGGAAGCTGCGGATTGACATACCCAGGTGGTTGTCACATGTACACATCCTCCTCAAGAATGCCGTGAAGAAACGCATTCTGGACGTCCAACTGTTTGAGGCTCCAACCCCTCGAGATGGCAAGCGACAAAATGAGACGTACAGTTGCTGATTTCACAACCGGACTGAACGTATCTTCATAGTCGATGCCATATCTCTGCTTAAATCCCTTGGCGACCAAGCGAGCTTTGTACCTCTCTATGGACCCATCGGCCTTCCTCTTCAACTTAAACACCCACTTGCAATCAATGAGATTATGACCAGGCTGCGGGGGTACCAAGTGCCATGTTTGATTCTTGATCAATGCTTGATATTCCTCATCCATAGCTTTGTGCCAGTTCGGATCATCAAAAGCTTCAGTATGGTCAACCGGCTCGGTTGTGGCTAGTGATGCCTGATGTCTCCGATACGGGTTATACCGTATTTTACCTTGGGTGTACCGAGACGGAACGCGGACGAGACGTCGAAGATTATGTCCTGCTGCCGGTAGTTCTGGGTTTGCTTCAGCAAGTCGAGGAGCTCGCTGCGGTCCGCCGGCGTCGCCGGCGCCGCCACCGCGGGAGCCGCTGCTGTGCTCAGCACGCCTGGTGGCCCGGCGATGCGGCCCAGTGGACGGCGCGATAATTTCTGGCAGGGCCACCTCCACTGCAGAACTACCAGGTAGTGCAGGAGATAGCCCTCTCTCGGCTGGCTCAGAAGCTTGCGTGAGGTTGCGCGTTGGTGTGGGCGAGGTGGCCGCGGCCGATTCGCTGCATGGTGCTCCAGTGCATGGCACTCCTCCCGGTTGCAGCGGGTTGGCCTGCATGGGATGCTGCGTCGGGGTGCATGCAGCACCATGCACGTCCTCACGTTCATCATCATCAGGCGCCACTGAAGCTGGGTTTTCCTGCACACCAGAAGCTGAAGCAAAGAGTGGCGCGAACGCCGGATCAGTCTGCTCAACAGTTTGCGGAATTGGTATAATACGACCTTGACACAATGGATTCCCCCCTGTCTCCACACTCCCGGAACCGTAAAAATCAGAGGAAGATTGAAGGGATGGAGACACAGAGATGTCAAGTAGTGGAGGGGCGTCACTGGACGGCCGAAGTTCAGCGAAAGGAAATATTTGTTCATCGAAGACGACGTCTCGGGAGATATAGACGCGACCAGAGGAAATATGCAAGCACTTGTAGCCTTTATGCATGCTACTATACCCCAAGAAAACACACCGTTTAGATCGGAATTGTAATTTGTGATTATTGTAGGGACGGAGACATGGCCAACACGCACAGCCAAATGTTTTGAGGAACGAATAATCAGGAGAGGCCCCAAACAACTTGGTGAGAGGAGTAGCAAACTGGGTAGTTTTACTAGGAAGTCGGTTGATCAAAAAACATGCTGTTTGGAAGGCAACATCCCAAAACCGTAATGGCATCGAGGCTTGGGCGAGGAGTGTGAGGCCAATGTCGACGACATGACGATGCTTACGTTCAGCCGAGCCGTTCTGTTGGTGTGCATGGGGGCATGAAACGGTGTGAGAGATGCCGATCTTGGTGAAGAAGGAATTTAATTTCTCGTATTCACCGCCCCAATCGGATTGGACACGAAGAATTTTCTTATTAAACAGGCGTTCAACATGTGCTTGGAACTGAAGGAAAACACGCTCAACATCAGATCTATGTTTCAAACAGTAAAGCCATGTAAATTTGCTGAAATCGTCGATAAAACTGACATAAAACTTGAACCCTCCGGATGAAAGACACGCAGGTCCCCAGACATCGGAGAAAATTTGTTCAAGCGGAGAAGATGAGACACTGCTAGACTTAGGGTAAGGGAGCTGATGGCTCTTGCCCTGCTGGCACGCATCACAGATGGTGCTTTTATTGGACTCGCTTGTAGACGGAAGACGATGACTCTTAAGAACTTGATCAACGACTAAAGACGCCGGATGCCCAAGCCGGCGATGCCACCTCTCTCGGCTGGGAACGGAAGCGAGGAAGGCATGCTTCTGGATGGTTTTATTGCTGGAAATAGGGTACAACCCCCTCTCACTGGGTCCTTGATGAAGAACCTTCCTCGTAGCCCGATCCTTGATAACAAAAGAGTAAGGGTGAATTTCAAGAAAAATATTGTTGTCACAAGCGAGTCTATGACCAGAAAGGAGACTTTGGCTAGCATGTGGGACGTGCAATACATTTTTCAACTGAAGATCACGGTGGGGAGTATGAATAAGGGATTGACCGATGTCAGCAATGGCCATACCTGATCCGCTAGCTGTGTGCACCTGATCCTTGCCGGATGTTCAACTTGTCGAGGTCCGCCGTGATGTGGTCAGTGGCACCGGTGTCCAAGTACCACACAGGATCAACGTTCTGCGACGTGGAGATGTTGTGGGCGGCGCGAGGTTCTTCCATCTGGTAGTTCTGGTTGAAACGATTGTAGCAGTTTAGTGCCTCGTGCCCCACCTTGCTGCAGATTTGGCACCGCACCTTGGGCGGGCCAGAGTTGTTGAAACCGCCGCCGCCTGGGCCAGGGTATCCGCCGCCGCCGCCGGCGGCGCCGCTGCGGGAGCCGCTGTTGTTGGAGCTGCGTGGTTGCTGCTGCTTCTTGCCCTGGTTGGTGTAGCCGCGACCGCCGCCGTTGGCGTTGCGCTGCTGCCATTGCCACCGTTGCCGCGGTACTGACCACCACGGCCACCGCCGCGGCTTGCGCTGTTGGCGGAGATGTTGTAGCCGCCTCCAGCACTTTCTTGGCGAAGTTCGTAGTCGAGCATGTGCGCGAAGAGGTCATCAACGGTGACTTCCCCCGCACGAGTGGTGACCGACGTGACGAGCGGATCGTAGGAGTTGTCCAACCCTGTGAGCAGGTAGGTGACGAGGTCGTCGTCCGAGACAGGGCGGCCAGCAGAGGCGAGCATGTCGGAGAGCGTCTTGACGCGGCCAAAATACTCCGTCACCGTCAGGTCTTTCTTCTGGATAGTGGCTAGCTGCTTGCGCAACTGCATGATCCTCGCCTTGGAGTGCGAGGCGAACATCCTCTCCAGGGCCGCCCAGACTGTGGCCGGTGAGGTGTGCAGCGCCACCCGTGCGAGCACTTCAGGAGCGAGTGTCGACAGGAGGCCCGAGAGGACGAGCGCCTCTTGTGCAACCCAAACGCCATGGGCTGGATTATCAACCAGCTCGGCGTTGGCGTCCGTCGATGCCGGCACGCGCCTAGGTGGAGCGACCGAAGACCCGTCGACGAATCCGAAGAGATGGTGGCCTCGCAAGATCGGAACGATCTGCGCCCTCCATAGCAGGTATGTGGTGGCGGCGAGCTTGACGGTGACTAGCTGGGCGAAGTTGGGAACCGGCACAGCCGATGGTGCCATGGTGCTGGCGAAGGTGGAGGCCATGGCGCCGGCTGTTTGGGCGACGAGCGTACCAATGGTGGATGAGCTCGTGGATGAGGATGTCATGATGTTGGACGTCTCAAGGTTTCAGAGAAGGAGGCTCTGTTACCATGAAAGAATAGGTGAAAGATGGATTGGTTCCGTGCATCGAAAGACGATGCCGGCTGCAGTTCATATAATGGGGCAGACTTGCCAATCAAGATTACATTAGGAGTTGGTTACAATCTCAACAACATACGTACACATCTGTACTTATCTATACGACGTACTAGGCTTATGGTTAGGAGGTTAGGATATGCACTGTATCGCTAACATGGCCATATCCATAGTGATGGAGAAGGTGCGGACACTCGCAGAAGAGGACAGTGATTGGGCCATTGACATCGCTCGAGGAAGAGGCGAGGTTCACAGTGTTAGAACATGTGCTGCCCCCATGTTTGGTTTTGGTAATTGATGACAATCTCTATGGACTAATGGTTGCCTTGAGTTATATTTGAAGGGTTTGTCCATAGGCTTTGCTTGTAGACCATTTGTTGGTCTCAAGGTGATTTGAAGAAGAATATGTGTTGACCAAGGTGCTATTCAAGGATTTATCCAAAGATTGGTCATGTTGATCAAGACTAAATACGAAGAGTGATTCAAGTTGATCAACACACAAAGCGTAGAAGATGTACCAAGCGAGATCAAGTGATCTCATGGTATGGTAAGCATTGTCCATTACGCTTTGTGTACTAACCCATGTTCTATGTGAGAGTTCTTTGTGGGGTTAGGTTTGTTTCCATGGGCGTGCATCAAAAGGAAGATATCACACAACCCATGGAGGATGACATCAAGTGGTGATCGTCATCAAGATTGCGGTGTGCAAGTTCAAGTGGAGCATCACGAAGAGATCACATGCTTGAAGCTTGCTGTCCATTGTGGTGACAATGGACTTGTGAAGATGTGCCGAAGAGTGGCTCACCCATAGTGGAGTATGGGGGAGCAATCAGCTAGTCTTCATCGAGCCGGCGCAATCAAGAAAGGTGGTCCAACTTGAGGAGGTCAAGATCGTCATCATCTAGCTCAAGTGGACTTTGCGCAAGGCAAAGGTTTGCCCTTGATAGGTTTTCTATTTTACCGGTCTCATGGTAGTAGTTGGGAGACCGGGTTATAGGATCGATAGCCGTACTATCAAGGGGGGCTCTCAAGTGAGTAGCTTTATCATATCTTCGTAGAGAGCTCAAACCATTGCATCCTTGCATCATATTTCTTGGTTTGTGTTTGGTGTTTCTCTTTGTGAGTCTTTGAGCTTTTGGTCATCTTCATGACAAGCTCGAGGTCATCGAAAACGGAGTTCATATATGCATCTTCTATGATGTTTTCGATGTTGGAGTTTATGCCGGTTCTTCATTCATAGAGGTTTCTCATCTCTATATCATTGGTATTTTCTCTACTGCCACTTCTTAATATAACCAGTCGCTGTTGGATAGTATTTGTCGTCCTCTATCCAACAAGCTTGAGTTTGCTCAATTCGGAGCTCATTTGCAGAAGTTATGGCAGTTCAGGGTTTATTGTTTGTCTGGGCAGTTTACCTGTCACCAAAGCGGTAGTACCGCTCGGGACCACGGTAGTACCGCTTGACACGGTACTACCGCCCCTACTACCGTTGCACTACCGTGATTTCTACTGGCATTCTTTTTCGTTTAGCGGTAGTAAAGCGGTAGTGGAGCGGTAGTACCGCTTGACACGGTACTACCGCCCCTACTACCGCTGCACTACCGTGTTTTCTTCTGGTGTTATTTTTCCCTAAGCGGTAGTGGGGCGGTAGTGGAGCGGTAGTACCGCTTGTTGCGGTACTGCCGTTCCAGTGCTACCCCACTTCCTCTGTTTCCTCTGTCCTGCGAAAGCTTAAGCGGTAGTACCGCTTAAGTTGAGCGGTAGTACCGCTTGGTGCGGCACTACCGCTCCAGTTTCTTGTTGTTGCCTGCTGTTTTTGAATTACTACCGCACGAGCGGTAGTACCGCTCGCAAGAGCGGTAGTACCGCTTGTGCGCGTCCTGCACGGGTAACGGTTGGATTTGGGGTGGCCCTATAAAAGGGGTCTTCTTCCCCAACGGTTTTCTTATCCTTTGAGCTCATTTCTCCCCCCATTGTTGACCTTCTTGAGCTTGCCTAACTCTCAATCCCTCCAATGATTCTTGCTAGTTCTTGAGGGAATAGAGAGAGGAGATCTAGATCCACATTTCCACCAATCACTTTCTCCTCTAAGTGAGGGGAACCCCTTGGATCTAGATCTTGGAGTTCTTGGTGTTCTCCTTGTTCTTCCTCTCATATTCATCCATAGCTTTTGTTGCTTTGGTGGGATTTGGGAGTGAGGGACTTGTCCACTTCGTGTGTTCTTGCCATTGCATTAGTTGCATCGGTTTGAGTTCTCCACGGTGATACGTGGAAGTTGTGAAGTTGAGTAGCTTATTACTCTTGGGTGTTTGGGCACCCTTGAGCTTGTTCCTCTTGGGTGCCTTGGCGCCCTAGACGGCTTGGTGGTGCCTCGGAGCCACATTCCATTGTGGTGAAGCTCCGGGCAAGCGTCGGGGTCTCCAATTAGGTTGTGGAGATCACCCCGAGCAATTTGACGGGTACCGGTGACCGCCCCCAAGGGTTGCCAAAGTGTACGGGTTCGGTGACCGCCCTCAAGGGTTGCCATTTGTACGGGTTCGGTGACCGCCCTCAAGGGTCCCTTAGTGGAATCACGGCACCTTGCATTGTGCGAGGGCGTGAGGAGAATACGGTGGCCCTAGTGGCATTGTTGGGGAGCATTGTGCCTCCACACCGCTCCAAACGGAGATTAGCATCCGCAAGGGTGTGAACTTCGGGATACATCGTCGTCTCCGCGTGCCTCGGTTATCTCTTACCCGAGCCCTTTACTTATGCACTTTACTTTGTGATAGCCATATTGTTTCTAGTTATATATCTTGCTATCACTTAGTTGTTTATCTTGCTTAGCATAAGTTGTTGGTGCACATAGGTGAGCCTAGTCGATTTAGGTTTTGTGCTTGACAAATTAAACGCCAGTTTTATTCCGCATTTGTTCAAGCCTAAACCGTAATTATTTTAAAGCGCCTATTCACCCCCCCCTCTAGGCGACATCCACGATCTTTCACACAGGAACACCAGGTGGATGGTGGAATGCATCCTGTCCATGAGGGAAGCATGGGCATTGACGCACAACTCTGAACCCAATGGCAACACCGTGACCCTTCTTGGCCTGATAGATCACACCATCGATTATCTCAAGGATCTGCTTCTGAGAAAATCAGAGTTGTGCTCTAACCTAAGCCTGAGGTACCTGTTCCTGCTCAACAATCTCTACTTTGTATCGCAGGTGTTATCTGAGCCATCAGTACCGTTAGACTATGAGGTGTCGCCTCTTCGTTTGAGGAGACTTATTACACCTGAATGTGTGAAGTACCTGGATAGATATCTTGATGTTTCTTGGAGAAATGTTACGTCCAGGCTGGACTGCGAACCGGAATTGAATTTTTGTGGACCGCTTCATCATTGGAAGTGGATCAAATCTTCACTAGCTAAATTCAAGTTAGCTACATTCGAGTCAACGCTTCAGAAAACCTACAAGGCTCAGAAATTCTGGAAGGTTCCCGATCCTCCGCTCCGATGCGCGCTGCGGAGAACTATCATCAAGGAGGTCATTTGGAATTACAATTACTACATGGAGGAGCATCCAGAGGTAGCAGAACACGTTGGCAGCGGAAGCAGTAGCCCCGACGATTTGGAAGAGATGCTGGGAGAGCTATTTGAAGGGTGAAAACTACTTGATTCCCATGACCAGGCATCGGAGAGAGTCTCCACGGTTGTTTTTTGGATAATTTTCTTCTATTTTCAAGTGAACTGTATTCTGAATTTGGTTGATTTGTAGCCTGGTACTTTGTTAAGTGGCCACAATATGCTTCCATAATAGTTTTTGTAATATACGGATAATTGCAATGTCATCCGGCTCCGTTGATCATGAAACCAGAGAGTACAAGTTCTGTTAATGGGGGTAAGGCGAAGTCTGTCCCCAACATGCAGAAAAAAGGGAGAACATACTTCGGTTGGCGCACAGAATAACACAACTGGGACAAAGAAGATTACATGCTAAGCACTAATGAAGTGTTGGAGAGTACGAACTGGGGTCATGCTTCATCGATGTTTACATTTTCCAGGAAGGCAATCCATGGGGATTCTGCCTCCTGTCGATCCAGGAGGAGGGTTTACTCGTGCAGGAGGGTAGAATAGGGAGCCATGCATAACGTTTTACGCTGCCTGACGTGTTCAGTCACAACCTGAGAACATAGATCACTTCAAGTTTTCCACAAGGCTCCGATAGAAGCAGCGCAAACCAAGTTTGGGACACGAGTCATGCACGAGTAAACCCTACCATAACCTGCCGTGCACGAGTTATTTTTCTCCTATACAGTGCACTGGGTACTATACAAATTTTAAATTTAGACTAGATGTTGTCTCATCCATTCCCACCTAAGCACAATGGTTTTCTTTAAGATTATTATGTTCAGTGGTGACACACAAGTTGCATTATTAGTTCTTACTCCCTCTAAATGATCTTCTATTAGTTTACAGAGGGAGTATATATTATTAGGTTCAGAGACCTAATCTACAGCAACGCATTGATCAGTTGTTCCCGCGGTTGGCGTTGACACGCGGCACCCGGTGCTGCAGTTGTCACGAAGCTCCGGCTCCCCAATGTGGCAACCAGTGTGTATTTCCGACGATACTAGCCCTGCACTTCTCGCAGTCTTCTCCCGCTCGCCAAATGTTCAGCGGTGGGTACACCAAGCGTGTTGTTGAAATGTTCAGCGCCACATCTCCCGTGCCAGCTCTGGAGAATTGGCTCTCCGAGCTCGACGTGGACTGGATTCTCCAAATCGGCAGCGAGCATGGCTCATGACAGCAGCTCCAGCTCCAGCTTCAAGAAAAGTTGGGGTTATCTCTGCAAGACTTGGTCCAGAGGTGGATTCGAGCTCTCACCGTGATCGCCGGCAGTATCACCGAGGCTCGTCTTTGCTCGCCACGAGAGCTCAGAAGTCGCACGGCTTGGCAGACTGAGCATTGCCAAGATGCTACTGTTCGTCGACACCATTGTCCCTGCTCTCAAGGTAGAGAACCTACGGGCCGTGCTAGACATATTCCTGCTCAACAATTCTAATTTCATAGCAAATATGTTCGAGCCATCGGTTGCGTTGGATCCTGAGCTGTGGTCTACACCACAGGCCTAAGGCTCCGCTTGGAATGGGTGTAAGATTATACACCTGTATTCATTTTACAGGTGTAAATTACCGATCAACACTTGATTTTTGCCTGGAATGAAAACGACGGGATGAGGTATGTATCTTAAACCGGCCAAAAACAAGGGGAAACGCTGATCCAAATGGGGCCTAAACGTGATTGTGAGTAGTATATGTAGTACATGGATAGCTATCTGGATGTTTCTTCGGGACACATAAATTCGTGCATACCGAAATCAGTTTTTTCTCCGCCGTTGATCTATCGTTGGAGTAACACCTCTTCACTGACTAATTTTGAGTCGGCATTTGGTAGAACTTACCAGACTCCGAAGTTCCGGAAGGTTCCGAGGCCTCGTCTTCGATGCTTGCTGGGGGAAAATATAGCCGAAAGAGTTATCTCATGTTACCGTGACTGTTTGGAGGAGAATCCGGATCTGGGAAAACATGTTAACAGAGGAACTAGTGGTAGTCCTGACATTTTGGAGTAGATGTTGGGAGAACTCTTTGAAGGATGAAGGCGGAGCTACATGGGCCGGTGAATTCATAGTTATATTTGGAATTTTCTTTAGAAGTGAAGTTGTATTATGAAGTTGGTTGTTGCTTAATTAAGCACCGGATACTTCTATCAACTGGTCAAGGCAACTTCAGGTAATTCAGCAGGCGTTGATGTTCCTGGGCACTTCTTCAACAGTTGAACTGACAAGTTAATTCCTTTTTCTTTCTTGCAACAAAATGATTATCATCGTGACCCTGTCACCATCTGCTGTTCGTCACTTACAGGTGGTCTCTGATTGCCCTGCATTTGCCCAACCGATTCAAGGAGATGGAGGATTGGACTTCAACAGAGGTCTGAAAGCATATGAAGCTCTTTAATTACTCTTTTTTTCTTCTTTTATTCGTGTTTTAGTGATGCTGGATCAGAAGCTCTGTGATGTTCGGGGTCTGCGAAGCTGTTAACTAGTACTCTGTTGTTTTTGCTGCTTCACCAGGAAGTGGCATGCGTGCTGCTATCACAACTAGCACTTATCTGACACTTGATTTGCACTCTGTTTTGCTATGGACGCGCCAAAATTGTCTACTGGTTCAGTGCTGGCCGTATTTAAATTCATTTGCATTTGGTATACACTTGTTGCGAGCTGATTAGCAGGCAGAATGAGATGGTGCTTTTTTTTCTTTTTGCCTGGAGAATGAGATATTGTATGACATGGAATCAGAAATAAAATCAAAAGACACCCACAGATCGTGACCAGTTGATTGTATATGAGTATATGACGCTTCAGGTAGTAATAAAATTGCGAATACAGCTTCACTTTACAAGGAAAAAACCAATCCAACTACAAATATGAAACATGAACTCTTTAAAATATGTTAGGTGAAGCTCCTCTGTTTTATGGCACTTTTCATCCTTCGAATAGCTCTCCCAGCATCTCCTTCAACTCGTTGGTACTGCTGCATCCATGGCTGACGTGTTTCTCTAGCTCCGGATGCTTCTTCAGGTAGGCGAGGTAGTCGCGGTAACGTGAAATGACTCTTTTGGTTATAGTCTCGCGAAGCACAGATCGAAGCCAAGGGTCCGGAACCTTGAAGAACTTCTGAGCCTTGCGAAACGCTGAATCAAATTTAGCCAGTGGAGAGGCGTTCTTCATCAGACGTCAGCCATGGATTCATCTTCATAACCGACGAGTCCTAACTCTGAGACGTGTCGTTCCTCCGGTTACAAACCATCTCACTGTGTGTATCGTGTTCTGTTTGGGCCCACAGACACGTACAATTCCATCTGTGTATTGCACGCACCGTCTATCTCTTCACGAAATCGGCGTCCTTTTCATCTCCCGCATTATCTACTCCGCGCAAAGAATACGAACGAAACGAGTGCTTCTTCATATACCCCACTGTCGCATGGCTCTTCGGCTTCTCCATGAAGGAAATCTGGGGTTAACAAGCCGATGCATCGAGCAATTCTTTACCGCATTGAGCCCTCCGATGGAATGCAGAGCGGCCGCGGTTGTGCGCACCATCGTCGAGGTCGTGCACTTGCCACGCTCAGGCCTCCGCCGACGTCGATTGGTGACAGCAAGGTCGGCGCCGCCTCTGGCCTCGCCTCAGCCGCCGCCGATGTCGCATGTGGCCATGTTGGCAGATCCTAATGGCTGAATCTGGCTTAAGTCGCTCACGTGAAGGCCGCAACGTCCTAACTTGCGCTACACATGTAGCTGCCTGCGGATGAGTCCGCACAACGCGGCGGTGGCATCCTCGAACCGTGGGATCCGAACGTCATGGGACTGTGGCTCTCACGCGGACGCGTCGCAGCTCCTCATGCCCCAACTACATCAGCTCCAGTCGGGCCGCCGCAGTCCGGTTGAATCCTCTCCGGCTGACAGACAATGGAGACGATCGGGTGCGTCGATCAATTGATATTTCTGTTGTATACTCCAGCTTGCCTTGTGGACCCCACCTCAGCTTGGAACAGTAGCAAATGACTTCGACCAGATGATCAAATGAGCATTTCTGACGGCACCTCTAACATGTAAGGATTCATTGGATTTTTACTTTCCATTTTTGATTCCCTCCGCTGTCTCTCTTGACATAACCCAGAACATGATGACATACTGGCAAGCTGGCATGCTGCTTGCCGTTACATGTCCGGGACACCCTGCTTGATCTTAGTCATTGTATTTACCATTCCCCTACTGTCTTATTGTTTTTGTCTCAAGAATACATGAAAAATATTATATATTCGTCAACTGACTCGATTAGATGAAGCAACTTCATTGATTTGAGCAGATTTTTGCCAAATTGTCTTTTGGTTTAGTCGTTTAATGCAGGTCAGCAAACATTGTACCACCACATCACCAATATTCTTTTTCTTTTGTTTCTGAATATGTATCTCTCGCGTTGAACTGATTGGTGCAAACATGCCGCGGCAAAGCGCGATTATAGAAAAACCGACCCAAACCATTTTAAAGGTATGCTTTCTGAAGTCTTCTTTCCCATTCGTTAAATTTGACGGTAAGATATTTTATGGTTATTGTTTATATTAATACTCAATTTGACTTGCATGCTAGATGGACAATATGTGACTAATTCATGACTAGAGACTACAGTTTGACTGGCGACATGTATATTGTGAAACTTATGTGCTGATAATAGTACATGCAGTAAATACTATGAAATTCTATCTATTGTGCTCTTTGTTTGTGCATGCTCTTATATATTAATTCATGAGGAACTACTTCATGATTATTATTTAAAATTTGATTCAGTATTTAGTTTACATTTTTATTCTTAAATTTCCGCAGCAACGCGCGGGGATTTGTCTAGTTCCTTAAGATAATGGACGTTTTCATCTATTAGGCGACGAAGGTTTGCGGTGTCCTGGAACCATGTGTAGCTCCTTGCCCAGCCTAGTGCTTCAACTATGGACAGGATGCAATCCACCATCAACTGAGTGTTTGGGTGAACCTCACCTCCTCCTCGTCGAATCTCAGAAGCCCACGAGTCGTCGTCCTCCATGAGTGCCCACACCTCCTCCATCCTGCTATATATGGCTCTGCTTAACTTGTCCCCTTCTCTTGATAACGAGCCGGCTATCTCGTTGAAAACGTGCTGGGCATCTGGAGACGGCCAGAGCGTCCCTGTAAGATAGTACGCTGCACTGGAGACACAGATATGCATATCTAGCAGGTCCCGTAGTGACAGTGTTTTCTCCTCTTGAGGAGAGACGACGGCGTCCACGAAGACGAGCATCTTGTTGATGCTCGCTTTGCCAAGTCGTGCTGACGGTGTCGACGTCCATGGCTCCTCTACAATACAGGTGACAATTACGATGAAAGCTCGAACCCACCTCTCGGCCAAGTCGTGGAGCTGCTGGAGCTGCCGCCGTGAGCCATTGCCCTCGGTGATTTGGAGAACCCAGTCCACGTCGAGCTCAGAGAACAAGGTCTGCAGCGCACCGTCTGAGCCACTGCAGTACTCCAAGGCCATGCGCTGGGTGTAACCGTCGCTCATCATTCGGCGAGCGATCTTGGTGAGCTCGTGGGCGCCAAGTTCTGCCGCGGCGGCGCACGACGAACCGGCCGAGGAAGCCGTGATTTTGGACGCGTAGGAATCCGAGGGGGCGGAGCTGGAATCGACGGAGCAGCTGAGTCCGGTGTGGACGGGAATCGATACGATCCGCCCTCCGGACACAGCGACACACCGGATGGAGTCGCGGTAGAGGTTGTGCGGCTGTCGTGGCGCCGGTGGTGCCCGCCTCCGGCACGGCAGCAAGCCGCGCCGCCATGCTGCTGCTACTTTGTGGATGGAGAGACAGAGGAGGAAACTGCGAGGAGTGCAGGGCCGGGGCACAGAGAAGTGCGGGGCAGCGGTTGTTCAACGGCGCAAATCGGTCGCTCAGGTCGAGTGGAAAGTTCAACACGGTGCACCTCCTTTCAGCCCCACCAGCATTAAAGTGGAAATTGAAAGAGGAACGAGACTGGAAAGCTCAGGGGAGAAAGAACGGCCCGCGTAGATGTGTGTGTTGATGCTTCGTGGATTCTGCCCGTCCTGCTTTTGCTGTGTCGAATCGAATAGACGATGCCAAATCTGCTCTAGAAACAATTAGAGTAGTGCCGAACGCAAATTTTTACGCAAAAAACAAAAAACAAAAAACTATGACGCGTACGGTAGAGAAGGACCTTGCGCAAAGTTGACTGGCAGTGGTCCATCCATCGACGCCCAGGATGCACGCACTGCTCGCAGGATTTGTACAAACGTTTTACTCTCAGGTAATTAGGGCATCTACATTGCAGGGCGCTTCCTTAGACGCTTACGAGAAAAAAAGATTTTTTTCGATAAAGAACATTTCATTCAATTGATATATTGAGGTGATACAACCGCATTGAAAGAATGCCCGGCCTCTGCATAGCGTGATGCACACAGCCAACAAGTCCAACAAGCCTAAAAAAATATATCGTTTTACAGCAAAAGTAAATCAGTCCAGCCTAGGGTGGGGCAAATCCTATCCGGAGATTACGCCGCCATCCATGTTGGGAGAAAACCTCCCTGGCCGTATGCTCCAGCCGTGTAGACGCCATCATAAAAAGGTCTCTGTCATCCGGCCTCTGCAGGGTAGACCACATACGGAGCCATCGCGTACACGCATGAATAACCTGCACAGGGATGAAACACATTTATTGTTAAGAACCATATCATTCCTGGTAAGCCACAATGCCCAACATAAGGCTGCCGCCCCCACGAGTAGATGTGCAGAAAATTGTTTATCGATACCCTGCAACCAATTGCCGAACATGTTTCGTGCACTACGTGGGGGGGTACAGATTTGAAGCTACTTGAACTATGGCCCAAACTGCACGAGCAAACTTACGCTCAAAGAATAAGTGTTTAATGGACTCGTCATGGTGGCAAAAGACACATGTCTTACTACCTTGCCAATTGCGTCGAGCCAGGTTATCTCTAGTTAATATGACCCCACTGCATAGAAACTAGAGGAATATCTTCACTCTTAGAGGAATTTTGAGCTTCCACAATTTCTTGTTATCAACTGGAACATCAGTGTGAGCCATTGCATCATACAAGGATTTGACTGAAAAGCTACCGTTCTGATGCAAATTCCATCGAAACTTGTCTGGTTCGCCTGACTGCTGAATGGCCTCCAGACGAATGAGTAACTCATTCCATGCTACCAGGCATGGCCCAAAAAGGTCCCTACGGAAAGAAATGTCAGGGTTTTCTTGTCCCAATACTTGTTTGATCGTGACGAATTTATGTCTGACGATCCTATACAAGCTAGGGTATTGCACCATAAGTAGAGTGGCCCCCAGCCAGGTGTCTTCCCAGAATCGAACCTGAGAACCATCCCTAACCGAGAAACTACCAAATTGGAAAAAGAATTCCTTAACCTTCATCACGCCACTCCAAAAATGTGAATCACCGGGTTTCCAAAGTACTTGAGAAATGGCTTTGGACCCCACGTACTTGTTACGAATGATTTCCTGCCACATTCCATTCTCAGTGAGTAGTTTGTATAACCATTTACTCAGAAGAGCGATGTTTTTAATCTCAAGATCCTGCCTTGACTTTTAGGTCGGCATAATACACTCCACCAAGCCAGCCGATATTTCTTGGATTCATTATCACACTGCCAGAAAAATCTGGATCTAAAATAATCGAGATGCTGAAGAACCCCTTTCGGTAAGTGAAAGAATGACAACATGTATAAAACCATATTGCTGAGGACAAAATTGATCAAAACTAACCGTCCCCATACGACAAGAGTTTGGACTTCCAGCTGGCTAGACGTTTCTCAAGTCTTTCTTCCACATGCTTCCACTCAGCGATAGTTAAACGCCGATGGTGAATCGGAATACCTAGATACCTAATCGGGAACTGGCCGAGCTGACAGCCAAAAATCTCAGCATACTCAGACGCGGACTCTACAGCATCACCGAAGCAGAAAAGCTCGCTCTTATGGAAGTTAATTTTGAGACCAGAGAGCTCCTCAAACGCACATAAAAGCAATTTGAGATTTCTTGCTTTATCTAGATCATGATCCATAAAAAGTATAGTGTCATCCGCATATTGTAGAATAGACAGACCTTCTTCTACCAAATGTGGAATGACGCCGCTAATTTGACCAGCCACATTAGCCCGCTCAACAAGGGTAGCTAACATATCGGCCACAATGTTGAACAAAATAGGGGATGCGGGGTCCCCTTGGCGAAGCCCCTTCTTAGTCTGAAAGTAGTTGCCAACATCATAGTTGACTTTGATAGCCACGCTACCTCCAGAAACAAAACTCTCTACCCATCGACACCATTTTGGTGAAAACCCCTTCATTCGCAAAGTTTGCAAGAGAAAGGGCCATTTGACTTTGTCATATGCTTTTTCGAAGTCTATTTTGAAGATGACTCCATTCGACTTTTTACGGGGAAGCTCATGCACAGTTTCATGCAGCACAACAACTCCATCTAATATGTTGCGTCCTTGCATAAACGTTGTTTGGGTGGGTTTGACCACGTGGTCAGCCACCCCGTTCAACCGGTTAGTTGCCACTTTTGTGAATATCTTAAAGCTGACATTTAGAAGGCAAATCGGTCTGTATTGTTGAATATGACTAGCCTCCTTAGTCTTGGGCAGAAGGATAATTTCCCCAAAGTTTAATCTGGCGACATCAAGGTTTTCGGCATGCAATTGGTTAAACAATTGAACCAAATCCGCCTTAATCATATCCCAAAAACATTGATAAAACTCTGCCGGAAAACCGTCTGGTCCTGGAGCCTTATTGTGTTCCATTTGGAACACCGCGGTCCGAATTTCCTCTTCAGAGAACGGAGAGGTTAAAAACTCATTTTCCGCCTCCGAAACTTGAGGTATGTCATGAGTAATAGACTCGTCCAGCGTAAAAGGGCTTTCAGGTGAAGGTCCAAAAAGCTCTTTGTAGTACTTAGTAATGTAATTTCTGAGCGGTGCATCCCCCTCGATACGGCCTTCGTCCTGGTCAAGAGCGAAAATACGTTTCATTCTATGTCTACCATTGGCCAGCATTTGAAAGTACTTCGTATTATCATCACCCTAAACAAGCGAGTCGGCCTTGCAACGTTGGTACCATTTAATCTCTTCCTCGCGTAAAAGGCAGGCAATCTGCTCATTTAGATGGCTTTTTTGCTCAATCTCAGCAGCAGAGAGAGGCCTCACCTCTGCAATTTTATCAAGAGCATCGATTAAGGTAGATAGTCGCAACTTTTATTTTTTGTATATGCCGGCGGTGTGCTTAGCCCATCCACGAAGGAATCATCGCAAGGCACGAATTCGATTGTTCCATCGTTGAATGGGCGTGTTACCCCGAGGTTAACGCGACCACACTTTCTTAACCAGGTCGTGGAATCCATCTCTAGTGAGCCATCCCAGTTCGAATTTAAACTGTGGACGGTTAGAGCTCGGAGTTGTTTTCCCAAAATCGGTTAGCAAAGCAGCATGATCCGATAGGGCCTCGATTCTTTCTAGTGTGTGTACCGATGCAAGGGGATATTTATATTCCCAGTCGGTGGTCACTAGCACCCGGTCAAGCTTTTCATAAGTAGGGATTGATCGGTTATTGGCCCAGGTGTACTGGCGACCAGACAAAGTGAGCTCCCGCGGGTCTAGGCTGTCAATGACAGCATTGAAGAGGAAAGGCCACCTAGTGTCAAACCGGTCATTGTTTTTTTCCTGTCGATAGCTAAGGATATTGAAATCCCCACCAATTAACATGGGATGGGGATTGTCCCGACAGGTATTAACAAGCTCTTTAAGAAAAGCGGACTTAAACTCCTCTTGTGCGGCGCCATATACAGCCACCAGACTCCAGAGGAAGTTGTCGGACTTGTTTCGAAGGTGAAATTTGATGTGATATTCACCCTTCGACGTGGATAAAAGTTCCAAGTATGTCGAGTGGATGCCAAGCAAGATTCCACCTGACCTCTCGGACGGGGGTAAAACATGCCATTCATAATCATAACCACATGAAAAGTGGTTAAGATCACGTGTCTGGAAATCACGTTTACCCGACTCAGTGATGGCCACAAAGTCCAAGGCATGATCCTTTACACAATCGGCAATATGTTTGTGTTTACGAGAAAAAAAGATAGAAAAATTGAAAACCGGTATAAGCGTTGTCTCCTCAATGCTAGGCGCTAATCACGGTCGCTACTATGGAAAAAAAGAAAGGCCAGTGATGCCTTTCATAACTCGTATCGCAAATATGCAAAGCTTGCGTATTTTTCATTGATAGATAGAAAGAGTTTTTACAGGTAAGGTTGGGCTACTAGTGCAGCAACCTAAGCAGAATAGGAGGGGATGCTTAGCCCAAAGCAAGAAAATACAAGAGACTAGTTCATGGGCAGGATGCTAAGCAAGCCGTTGGCTCCAGCTCTGGCCCATAGGCGTGCCTCACTTCGGATGGCGTCGGTGACAGTGGTGATGGAGGGGCGCTGGTCATCAAAGGTACAGCTGTTTCTATGCTTCCACAGCCACCATGTGGTAAGTGAGACAATGGAGGTAAATCCTTTGCGCATGGCCGCGGGGGTCGAGTAGTAGGAGGCTATCCACCAATCAGGGAACGGGACGTCGCTGGATGGGATGGAAGTAGGTAGTCTACACCATGAGAGGATATCATACCACACTTGGCGGGAGAAGGGGCAACCACCGAGCAAGTGTTGCATGCACTCCGGCTCTTGGTCGCACAGGATGCAAGTGGTGCTGTGAGGTAGGCCGTGGCAGGCGAGGCGGTCGTCCGTCCAGCACCGGCCCTGGAGAGCCAACCATAGATGGACCTTGATCCTGAGCGAAGCCCAGGTTTTATATGTCAGGCGCCGGTGAGGGTCGGCGATGGAGCCGACGAAGAACTGGTCGTAGCAGGATTTGGCCGAGTAGACTCCCGAGTTTGTCCACCGCCATTGAAGCCTGTATGGGTCTTGGGGAGGTGTATCAGCACTAGTAGAAAACAGGGCATTGGTTTTTGCCAGATCAGAGCAACAGTCCCGGTCGACTTACGAACCGGGACTAATGCGTGCATCAGTCCCGGTTCGAGCGGCCAGGACACCGGCCGGGCCTCGGCAGGCACCAGTCCCGGTTCGGCTGGGACCTTTAGTCCCGGTTCCAGCCACCAACCGGGACTAAAGGGCCTCGCTCCTGGCGCAACCCCTTTAGTCCCGGTTGGTGTCTGGAACCGGGACTAAAGGTCAGTCTTCAGTCCCGGTTCTAGACACGAACCGGGACTAAAAAGATGCCTATATATATGCTCGCCCCTGCGCGCTCACTCCTTTGTTTTTTGGCCGGCCGGCGTGTGGGAGGTGTGTGCTACTCTGTTCTCACCTCCTATGCACATGAGGTGTTTGATGAAATGCCCGAGCCACACTTAAGCTTTCTCCTCTCTAAGCTCGACCTCCAAGCTCCATTTTCCCTAAGATTTTTCTAGGTTTGGCGGTGCACCAACTATCCAAGTGTTCTAAAAAGGTTAGCAACTTCATCCTTTCATCTCTCACTGCTAGTTTAGCTCATTTCAAATGCTCTAGAAGTAGTGTGGTTTGTGGGTTTTAGTGGAGGAGTGTATGTGTGAGTTTATTTGATTTAGATGCACAATTTGAGCTCAAATTAACTTCTTAATTATATAATGCACGCAGATGAACCGGCAATGGATGTACGGTGACCGACGCACCTCCGACTACATTACGGGCCTGCATAATTTTCTCTATGTGGCTGAGGCAAACAAGCAGAATGGTTTTATGTATTGTCCATGTACTGTCTGTGAGAATACGAAGGATTACTCTGACTCGAAAACTCTTCACTTCCACCTGCTTAAGAACGGTTTCATGCCACACTATAATGTTTGGACCAAGCACGGAGAAAGAGGGGTTATGATGGAAGACAACGAAGAAGAAGAGGATGATGACAACTATCCTATGTTCCCTGAATACAGTGATACTGCAACGGGGGAAGCTGAAGATCAAGAGGCACCAGATGTGTCCGATGATGATCTTCGCCGGGTCATTGTTGATGCACAGAGAGGATGCGAAAGTGAAAGGGAGAAGTTGAAGTTCGATCGCATGTTAGAGGATCACAAAAAAGGGTTGTACCCAAATTGCGAAGATGGCAACACAAAGCTCGGTACCGCACTGGAATTGCTGCAATGGAAGACAGAGAATGGTGTATCTGACAAGGAATTTGGGAAGCTATTGAAAATAATGAAGAAGAAGCTTCCAAAGGATAACGAATTGCCTGACAGTACGTACGAAGCAAAGAAGGTTCTCTGCCCTCTAGGATTAGAGGTGCAGAAGATACATGCATGCCCTAATGACTGCATCCTCTACCGCGGTGAGGAGTACGAGAATTTGAATGTATGCCTGGTATGCGGTGCATTGCGGTATAAGATCAGACGAGATGACCCTGGTGATGTTGAGGGCGAGCGCCCCAGGAAGAGGGTTCCTGCCAAGGTGATGTGGTATGCTCCTATAATACCACGGTTGAAACGTCTGTTCAGAAACAAAGAGCATGCCAAGTTGTTGCGATGGCACAAAGAAGACCGTAAGAAAGACGGGAAGTTGAGAGTACCCGCTGATGGGTCGCAGTGGAGAAAAATCGAGAGAAAGTGGCCGGACTTTGCAGGTGACGCAAGGAAGTTATGGTTTGGTTTAAGTGCAGATGGCATTAATCCTTTTGGGGAGCAGAGCAGCAATCATAGCACCTGGCCTGTGACTCTATGTATCTATAACCTTCATCCTTGGTTGTGCATGAAGCGGAAGTTCATTATGATGCCAGTGCTCATCCAAGGCCCTAAGCAACCCGGCAACGACATTGATGTGTACCTAAGGCCATTAGTTGAAGAACTTTTACAGTTGTGGGACATAAAAGGTGTACGTGTGTGGGATGAGCACAAACAGCAGGAATTTGACCTACGAGCGTTGCTTTTTGTAACCATCAATGATTGGCCTGCTCTTAGTAACCTTTCAGGACAGACAAACAAGGGATACCACGCATGCACGCACTGTTTAGATGAGACCGAAAGTATATATTTGGATAAATGTAAGAAGAATGTGTACCTGGGACATCGTCGATTTCTTCCGACCAAGCATGCCTTAAGAAAGAAAGGCAAGCATTTCAAAGGTGAGGCAGATCACCGGAAGAAGTCTGTCCTCCGTACTGGTGATGATATACTTGATATGGTCAAGGATTTACAAGTAATCTTTGGAAAGGGTCCTGGCGGACAATCTGTTCCGAATGACGCTGACGGACACGCACCCATGTGGAAGAAGAAATCTATATTTTGGGACCTACCCTATTGGAAAGACCTAGAGGTCCGCTCTGCAATCGACGTGATGCACATGACGAAGAATCTTTGCGTGAACCTGCTAGGCTTCTTGGGCGTGTATGGAAAGACCAAAGATACACCGGAGGCACGGGAGGACCAGCAACGTATGAACGAAAAAGACGGCATACATCCAAAGCAGTATGAAGGTCCTGCCAGCTACGCTCTTACCAAAGCAGAGAAGGAAATCTTTTTTGAATGCCTGCTCTGTATCAAGGTCCCGTGTGGCTTCTCGTCGAATATAAAGGGAATAATAAATATGGCAGAGAAAAATTCCAGAACCTAAAGTCTCATGACTGCCACGTGATTATGACGCAACTGCTTCCGGTTGCATTGAGGGGGCTTCTACCAGAAAATGTTTGATTAGCCATTGTGAAGCTATGTGCATTCCTCAATGCAATTTATCAGAAGGTAATCGATCCAGAAATCCTACCAAGGTTACAGAATGATTTGGTCCAATGTCTTGTCAGTTTCGAGTTGGTGTTCCCACCATCCTTCTTCAATATTATGACGCACGTCCTAGTTCACCTAGTCGACGAGATTGCAATTCTGGGTCCTGTATTTCTACACAATATGTTCCCCTTTTAGAGGTTCATGGGAGTCTTAAAGAAATATGTTCGTAACCGTGCTAGGCTAGAAGGAAGCATCTCCACGGGCCATCAAACAGAGGAGGTCATTGAGTTTTGTGTTGACTTTATTCCTGACCTTAAGCCGATTGGTGTTCCTGAATCGCGGCATGAGGGGAGACTGGGTGGAAAAGGCACGCTAGGACCGAACTCAATAATATGTAGGGACGGGCATTCTTGGGCGCAAGCACACTACACAGTTCTACAGAATTCTACCTTGGTGGCCCCGTATATCAATGAACACAAGAATATTCTACGCTCCAAACACCCGGAGCAGTCTGACGACTGGATTACACGTGAACACATGGGGACTTTCGGCGGTTGGTTGCAAACACATCTCATGGTTAACACCACTGTTGGAGATGAGATGTACTTGTTGGCCAGGACACCATCTTTGACTGTATTGACTTTCCAAGGGTACGAGATAAATGGGAATATATTTTACACGATCGCCCAAGATAAAAAGAGCACCAACCAAAACAGTGGTGTCCACTTTGATGCAGCAAACACCAATAGGGGAAAGGACACATATTATGGTTACATAGAGGACATATGGGAACTTGACTATGGACGTGATTTTAAGGTCCCTTTGTTTCGGTGCAAATGGGTCAATCTGTCAGGAGGCGGGGTACAGGTAGACCCGCAGTACGGAATGACAACAGTGGATCTCAACAATCTTGGGTACACAGACGAACCATTCGTCCTAGCCAATGATGTGGCGCAGGTTTTCTATGTGAAGGACATGTCTACCAAACCGAAAAAAAGAAAAGATAAGGAAGCGAATACATCATACAATGAGCCAAAGCGCCACATAGTTCTTTCAGGGAAAAGAAACATCGTGGGAGTGGAGGACAAGACAAACATGTCAGAAGATTATGAAAAGTTTCATGAAATTTCTCCCTTCAGAGTGAAGACTGACCCAAGCATCTTGTTAAATGATGAAGATTATCCATGGTTACGGCGCAATAAGCAAGGGACACACGCGAAGAAATAGTTTGATACCCCAAGATCCCACTCTGGGATGTGACCGGCTTCACCGCCATCACTTTCTCTCTAGTGTGAGTTTCCGGACTTATAGCTGGAAAGTGCCACTTCGGACAAACCGGAGGGAATCTTTGTAAGAGCTAGCTAGGGCATTTTGGCATTTGAAACATGATTTTATAATAATTATTTATTAAGTTATGAAATTTCAATTATTCCTATCCT
This sequence comes from Elymus sibiricus, assembly GCA_039707655.1. Taxonomy (NCBI): domain Eukaryota; kingdom Viridiplantae; phylum Streptophyta; class Magnoliopsida; order Poales; family Poaceae; genus Elymus; species Elymus sibiricus. The sequence goes on from CM077666.1 coordinate 473,719,415, forward strand.
TTCAGTCACATGTTTTGCAAGGTTGATCATACACGGTTAGTCCCGGTTGGTGGCTCCATATATAATAAAAAGGTTAATATAGACATGGCTTAAACGTCTTGACATAGATGAATACAGCAGAAGCATCGGAGATGATAAGAGAGAAACGTTGTATGACATAAAGTTGGAGGTACTATGTGGTTTCTCTGATCGGAAATGATAAGAGAGAAACGTTGTATGACATAAAGAAAATATAACATTATTAGGTTAACAGAAAATACTATGAATCTTCTAGAAGATTCATAGTAAGGGTCAATCTTCTTCACATAGGGAACATTGGTGTCGGCTTTTTTTGAATCACTATGTGTCTATGCATCAAAATAAATTAGGTTAACAAAAAGTATCGGAATTTATGGTGAATATGTTGCGGCAATGGTACATATGAAAATAACATAAAAAATAAAAAAAACATAACATATGCAAAAAATAACATAAAAAATATTAAAATTGACATAACATATGCAAAAAATGAAAATAACATAAAAAATAAAAAGACATAACATGTGCCATATATTTTATAGTGGTTTTGAAAGAATATTAAAATTGACATAACATATGCAAAAAATAACATAAAAAAAAACATAACATATGCAAAAAATTAAAATTGCCATAAGATAAAAAAAATAACATAAAAAATAAAAAGGCATAACATGTGCCATATATTTTATAGTGGTTATGAAAGAATATTAAAATTGACATAACATATGCAAAAAATAACATAAAAAATAAAAAAAAACATAACATATGCAAAAAATTAAAATTGCCATAACATAAAAAATAAAAAGACATAACATGTGCCATATATTTTATAGTGGTTATGAAAGAATATTAAAATTGACATAACATATGCAAAAAATAACATAAAAAATAAAAAAAACATAACATATGCAAAAAATTAAAATTGCCATAACATAAAAACTAAAAAGACATAACATGTGCCATATATTTTATAGTGGTTATGAAAGAATATTAAAATTGACATAACATATGCAAAAAATAACATAAAAATAAAAAAACATAACATATGCAAAAAATAACATAAAAATAAAAAAATACCCGCCTACTAGGAGACACCACGGCCTGCATACGACTAGAAACCCAACTAGATATGGGCCAAGATGCAGGCCCGCGGGCTAGTAGGCCCAACAGGGCGGAGGTTAGGCAATTAACTGCCTGCTTTAGAGAGGATCTTGGGAAAGAGATCGCAGCCGCGTATATAAACCGGTGCGATCTCCTCTCGCTTGGCGAGGTGGGACTAAACTTTCACCACCCCACGGCTGTGCCACCCTTTAGTCCCGATTGCTGGCTCCGCTTTAGTCCCGGTCCGAGCCACCAACCGGGACTAAAGGGGCCTTTAGTCCCGGTTGGAGCCACCAACCGGGACTAAAGCTCGGGCTATATAAACAGCACTTAGGAAATTTTCCAAAAGCCATCTGCGCGCAGTTTTCGATCTCCCTCTCCCCCGACGGCGCCGAAGACCACCTCCACGGCGCCAGGCTGCCGGACCTCACCGTCGCCTCCCCGAGCCTGCTTCTCGTCGCCGCCCCTGACGCCGTCCCCGAGGCCTGCCCCGACGCCGTCCCCGAGCCCGCTCGCTCCTCGTCGCCGGCCGGACCTCCCCGAGCATCGCCGCCCCTGAGCCACTCCTCGTCGCCGGACCTCCTCGACATCGCCGCCACCGAGCCCGCTCCACTCGTCGCCGGCCCTCCAGCTCCATCGCGCGCCACCCCCAGTGAGCTCTAGGAATTTTCTGAATTTTTTGACAGTGCACATCAAGTGTATGATGAAATTCCAGAGGGCTCTAGGAATTTTAGGAATTTTTGAGAATTTTTGTGGTGAGGTGTTGATGCACAAAAGAGAGTCTGGCAAAGTTTCAGAATTTTTGGAGCAATTTAAATTGGGCTTTGACCATGGAGTTTGAATCTGGTCCAAATTTGAACTGAATGAAATTTGAAAATTTTGAACTATGGAACCAAATGTTTTTGGTGGAATGGGTTGTGGGTACTGTCAAATAGATGGAGTAATTTTTGTGGGTGCAAAAGAATTGGGGAGAATATAGCTCCTTTGCAAATCAAAGAACAATTTTTTTGCATTAGAGTTCATTTTATCTTTTTTGTATGTTTTAATGCAAGCATCTTTTGGGCAATCTTTGAACATGAAGTAGGAGCATTTTGATGTCATCTTGCTGGTAGATTTTAGTTCATGCCATGTTAGGACCTGTAGTGAGTGCTACAAGCTTGTAAACTTGCTATCTATTCATTTCTGCCATGCCATACAAATATCACTAAGTCTGAAAATCTGTTAATACTTGTCAACTTGTCATGATGATTGCCATTGATCTAGGGGTCATTTGAATTAGTTCAGTAAGCGTGTTTTGCCATGTGTTACATGTGCATTCATGTCATGCCATTTGTTGCCCTGTAGAAATTCTGTAGCATGTTCAAATCTTGTTTTCAAATTGGTATCTAGCTATAATGGACAGATTTGCATTGCATATTGCTTTGATCACCATTTGAGTTCCGTGCATCCGTTTGCCATGATCTTTATAGGTCCATTTCAACTAAAATCTTCCATTATATCCAGTGGCATACTTGGGTTTGCCTAATTTTTTTTCATTCGGTGGAATTACAGGTTGTGGTGTTGCATCTCCGTGGAGTTGGTCCCTGATCGTCCCTCCGTTGTTCGACAAAAGGTGTCCATTTGTCGTATGTTGAGTTTTGTTCATAGGATGATGGTTGGTTCATTTGTTGAGTTGTGTATTCATCTTGTGTATAAATCTTGTATTCATCTTGTGTCCATTTGTCGTATGTTGAGTTATATTGGATAATTGATCTTCATATAAATGAAGCATAAAAGTTTAGCAATCACTTACAAATTTTCATGTTGTTCATTGACTTCGACATGAGGGGGGGGTCATGTTAAAACATAACCCCGATAATTTCGGTATAACTTCGACATGAGGGGGAAGGGGGTCGTTAAAACATAACCCCGATAATCCACTAATCCATTGCTCATATGCATATGATTCCTTGTTGTGATTAGGTCTATGTTTGCCACTAATCCATCTCTCATGGTTGTATATTGCCATGTTGTAATATTTGCAGAAACTATGGAACACGACAGAGACTTAGAACAAGAAAACACGTTGGAGGAAATAATCCGCGAGGGAGATGATGATATCATGACCTCACAGTTTCTCAACGACTCCGACGGTGAGGGAAGAGAAGATGACGGCTCCGCCTGTGTTGGAGCCTTAACTGTTGCAAAGTCCGGCGAGGTATATATATTAATTAAGCCTCTGCTAACTAGATGCATTAATTGTTTTGTATGTACATATATTAACACTTCTTTCTTCTTTTAGCCCTCCGGATTGAGCCAAACTTCTATAAGGAGACGAGGCCCGAAGAAAAGGTTGGGCGAGAATGAAAGGTTCACGATCGAAGGAGTCGATCCAGATGGCAAACCGACTGTTCCCAAGCGGACCCAAGACTGATTTATACATCAGTGCGGAGTTGTTGTTAGGGACAGCGTCCCGATCAGCATCCAAGAATGGAATAAGAAGAAGGACGATGGAGTTTCTTATGTCGACGATAGATGCAAAGATCAGCTTTGGAACTCGCTCATGATAAATTTCAGCCTACCGCCAGAGGAGGATCCAAATAACCCAGTTATACAGCGAAAAGTCAAAAAATGGGCTCTTAAGAAGATGGCAGAACAATTCAAGAACTGGAAGAAAAGATTGAACGAACAGTTTGTCGAGAAAGATGAGACTCCAGAATTCACCGGTCAATATGCGAAGATAAAAGATCACTGGCCCGCATTTGTGGCGTACAAGAAATCGGAGAAAGCTAAGAACAGGTCACAGACAAATAAGCTAAATGCTTCAATGAAGCAGTATCACCATGTTACGGGGTCAGGTGGCTACAAGGTTGCCCGGCCTACGTGGGACAAAGCTGAGAATGACCTGCTTGTTAAAGGGATCGAACTAGCGACATTGAACTGGCCCGAACGGGCAAGGACTTGGTTCTTCGGGCATGGGGGAACTTTGGACCCAGAAACAGGGAAGTGTGTTTACACGAAAGAACAACTTGAAACACCCGTCACAAAGATTCAGGAAGCAATCAAGGACGTGCAGGAAGGGAGGTTCCATCCCGACAGAGAGAAGGACGTGCTGTCACGCGCCCTCAGGAATCCTGAACACCCTGGACGAACACGAGGCATAGCAGGCTCCGTTCCGTGGGTGCATGGGTTTCCCGACAGCACTGGTTATAGAAGCCGAGGGAGAAAGAAGAAAGAGGAAGCAGACCGGATGCAGAATGTAGAACAAAGATTAGCGTTGCAGGAGAAGAAACTAGAGGCACTTACCAGTCAGCGAGCTACCGACCCACCATCTCAGCAGCACGAAGATCCTTCATTCGATACTGCCCACGAAACTACCCCACCATCTCAGCGGAAAAGTAGCGTGGCTTCCACGGAGCTCGTTCGGCCTGATATCACGGCTCCTCGCTACCCCGTGGATTATATCACGGAGAGGGAACATTGTGAGCTAATGGCGAAATGCATCAACCTACCCTTGAAGGTGGCGGTCGGCTATGTCTTACCTCCTAGACCTGATGCAACTTTCCATTGCAATCCGATTCCAGATGGCTTTGCTATTATCGGGGTGGATGAAGTTACCAACGGATTCTAGGGGCTGGAGCTTGAGTACCCTACAGGTGAAGGGGAGACTCATCTGGTAGATGCCGTAAGGACTACCATTCTATGGAGAAAGGAATACATCGTGCTTCCACAATGGACGCCGCGTCATCAGACTCAGCCGGAGGAGGCCCCTCAGCAGACTCCTCACAGTCCAGCTCTACCTCCGCTGCCTCAGTCGTCTCCGCCGCGTCAGCACACTCCGCCGCCTCAGCTGTCTCCACCGCGTCAGCGGAATCCGCCGGAGGAGGCCCCTCAGCAGAATCCTCCGCCGCCTCAGCTGTCTCCGCCGCGTCAGCGGACTCCGCCAGAGGAGGCCCCTCAGCAGAATCCTCCGCCACCTCAGGTGTCTCCGCCGCGTCAGCGGACTCCGCCTCCTCCGCCGCCGCTCTGGCGGCTAGCAGTACAATAACGAAGAAATCCAGAGCAGGTCCAAGCGTCAAGAAGGCTCCTCCCAAGTTACCATACGACATGACTGAGGAGGAAAACGACGAGATCGTGGCTGCCGATGTGAAACGCCAGCTTGCACCGAAACGTCCAGATCCAAAGGAGAAAATAGATCCGGTAAAAGCGAAGCGCTGTCTGGATGCCCTTCAGTGACCACCACCTTCTCCGCTGCTCTCACACTATGACCGCTGTATTGTAAAGACATTTCATGAAGCGAAAAGGTCGGGAAGTACTAGCAGTGCTGCAAGAAGTGGGAAAACAATTCCCCAGCTCGGCGAACAAGAAAAACAATCGTGCCCCCCACTCAAGGTGTTTCCCGATATCGCTAATGATCCGGGGGTAGCGGCCGCTCATCCTGGTTACACTCTTGCTGATTACTTAGGCGATCATGTACAGTTCGAAATGGCTGAGGTAGCCTATAGATACGAGCACGGGAAGCCTCTCATCAGACCAGAGCAGCTCCTGCATCTATCAACGATGATGCGAACATTGCATAACTTGTACTTGAAAGCCTGCAAGGAAGGGACCGACAGTATCTACGTGGGAATTAAAGATGAGCACTACTTCAATGGAGTCGAGGCGTTGTACATTGAATTTGAAGAATTATTTCAGTTATACAATCAAAATGCCCTTGACAAAGCTATCGTCAGTTGCTATTGTCTGTAAGTATTTTTTCTCTAATTAAGTCTCTAGCTCAGCTCGTTCATTGCATGTATAATTATTCTCACACTATATTATGCAGATTGAAGATCCTCGAATGCAAAAATGGACGAATCTATGACATTGGGTTCATTAACCCAAATACCGTAAATGAATATACGATACAAAAATTCCCCAATGATACAGAGAAATACTTGCTAAAGGCGTTACTTGGACAACAAAACAAAAGGGAAATACTATTTCCTTACAACTTCAAGTGAGTGTTACTGTCTTGTGCACATTCTGTTTCGCTTACTCGAGGTTAAGTGTAATTGATGAGTTATGCGTGCGCAGGTTCCACTTTATTCTGCTAGCCATTCAGCTTGACGCAGGACTAGTAATTGTCTTGGACTCGAGACGTAAAGAGGCTAAGGAGTGGGCGGACATGAGTCAAATGCTCCAGAAGTAAGTTCAATCATTATCGCACCATATCGGCAACTTTCGTTCATTTCATGATATCAAGTAATCATTTTCTTTGCCGGGCAGGGTTTGGAAAAAGTTCACGAACCAGGTTAGGGGTGAATGGAAAAAGGAGCTGCGATTTTCACACCCCAAAGTAAGTACTACTAGCTAGTTCCGCGCATCTCTCATTGATTCTAGTTTCAATACCATTATCATGCTTAATTATCATTTTGATTGAACTCTATTCTCGTAAAGTTCTTGTGGCAGGAACCCGGGAATAATTTATGTGGATACTACGTTTGCGAGTACATTCGCCATGAGATCTCTGAGCGGGGCAAATCTTTAGAACAATTTGAAGTACGTAAACAATATTCACATTTTTATTTTATTACCATCAATTGTGTTGAGTTTCATTCATATATATATTGACCCCCTTCTTTAAATTAGATCCGGCGGAAGCGGGACGAACTCCTACCAATTGATCGCATACGAGCAATTCAAGAGGAATTGACGGGATTCTTTGTTGACCATGTCATACCTACAGACGGAGAATACCATCAGGATTTGCAAAGCGATTGTGGTAATTAGATATTAGGGATCGTAAGAGATGTTATATTGTATATATGCATGAACGTGTACTATATGTAGTAGCGTCGAATAGATATACGAAAAACTTGTTGTTCGACCAAGCACGGAGAAAGAGAGATCACTTCTCTCTATATATTGATCATGACGATGTTGTGTAATGGTTCCTTCATTGTTATATGTAGTAGTTAGCATCGAGTTGAATGAAAATCATAAAATGAAAATGAAAACCCTAAATGTAAAATAATTGAATGGTAAACACAAAAAGAAAAGAGGAAACACAATATGAAACCCCTAAAGCCTCCAAAACCCCTAAACCCCTCCTTTCAAAAAAAAAAAAAAAAAAACCCAGCGCCTGTCAGGTGCTGACGCGTGGCTGCCTTCTAGTCCCGGTTGGTGTTACCAACCAGGACTAGAGGTCCTCCTGCCTGGGCGCCCACAGCGGCCACATGGAGCTCCTTTAGTCCCGGTTCGTGTTACCAACCAGGACTAAAGGTCCTCCTGCCTGGGCGCCCCACAGCGGCCACGTGAAGCTCCTTTAGTCCCGGTTCGTAACCCAACCGGGACTATAAGTGGGGGCCTTTAGTCCCGGTTCTTGTTCAGTCCCGGTTGCAGAACCGGGACTAAAGGCCCTCTGGAACCGGGACTGATGCCCTGTTTTCTACTAGTGCAGGCGGACCTCGCGCCAAAGCTCTACATACTGTACTAGGGCTGCGGGGCCGAGCGCGTCGCAAATGTCCTGCACCCAGGAACGCAGGTGCAGACCCTCCTGGACTAGGCGTAGCTTGCGCCTAAGGCGGGGAACAAGGTCGTAGACGAGCAGGGCGATCTCGGAAGCAGACCTGCCATTGATCCAGTGATCTGTCCAGAAACGGCAAGAGAGGCAATACTTGGCATCAACGCCGGACCAGACGCTAAGAATTAATCAATCATGCCAATCTGCTAGGAAATAAATCCTAGCACCCTGCGTCATAGGTGCCCTTACGTGTCAGTGGTGTCTAAATTTGCCACCGATGTTCATTTTATTGCCTAAACTTAAAAAATACGTCAAACTTGTTATATATCTTACCACAAGAGTGCAAATACGGTGATAATCTCATCCATAGACTGATGTGCACTTTAGTGTCTGAACTTGAAAAATACGCTGAACTGGTTCTAGAACTTTTGTGACCCACCTCGGATGGCTTGCTTTATATATGTCTCTATGACCAATGAGCCCCACATGTAAGCACAAAGGGAAAATCAACGATAAGAAGTGTCGCCAATGGGATTCGAACTAGAGCTAGCAAACCGGTTGCGCTAACCACTACACAATTCGATTTAACATGCCCAGCCACGATATTGTTCTTAATGTTTTGTATAGGAATACGTTCGTTGGTTTTAAATGGGCTGCAGTCAGTGCAGCCCATTTTGCACATGTTAGTTTTTATTAGAAATTTGCAAAAAAATTGTAAATTATTATCACAGTAATAAAATGAAATTTCAAATATTCGTGTGTTATAAATATTACATGTAGAAATAAAATAAATTACTTAAAAATCTTTATGTAGTTTTTAATAATATTGACTTATTTACATGTGGATTATATTTAAAAAAATTAGTAAATACTAAATCATTAATTGTTTAGAAAATGTAAATAAATTATACCTCGTAGCTTATATTTAAATTATACAAAATTATGAATGCACACAATTTTTTTAATATTCACTTGTGGTATATATTCATAATTTCTATTTATTGAAATATAGTCAGATTTAAATATTTATTAAAAAAATTAAATTTTAAATTTTGCATAATTATGAATATTTCTAAATTAGATAAAAAATCTTAAAAAATAAACTTATGAATTATAAAAATATGCATATAGTTATTAAAATATTTTTATAATTAAAATAATATTAATGAATTGTTATTTAGAAAATATTGTATTATTCTAAATTATAAAGGCATTTTAATATTCAAAAATAGTATTGTTATATGATCTTTTCAAAAATAAGACGTCAATACTTTTTAAAATTACTAGAACATTTTGCTAAATAATTTAATTTTTTTATGTATAATATTTATAACACACTGATGTTTGAACTTTATTTTTAGTACTATCATTATAGTTTACGTACATTTTACAAATTCCAAAATTGTAAAAGAAAGCTAACATGTGCAACATGGGCCTCACTGACTGGAGCTCATTTAAACCACACAAGCATGTTTCTTTACAATATATTGCACCTTTATCCTTAGTGGACATCCAAACATGAGTTGTGGAGTGGCTGGCACAGCTGGTTTGCTAGCGCGAGGACGCTAGTTTGAATCCCGAGAGCAACTAAGTAAGGAGCACTCCTTCGGAGTCTCCCCAACGATTACTTGAGGTGGGCTGAGAGCGCGCCATTTGGCGCGCTCTCAGCCGCCGCCACGTGTCGCGCTCTGGGCGCTCCTTTTGGATTTTGGTTTTTTTATTTTTCCGCACGCGTTTTCGGCTTTTTAAACGGGTTTTTTTCTGAGTTTTTTAGCTTTTTGGTTTTCCACCGGTCTTCCTTAGCTTTTGGACAAAAGAGAAAATTTAAAAAAAACAATTGCGCGAAAAAACGCGGTTTTTTTTTCTCCCGCGAGAGGCACGGTTTTGCTTCCGCGAGAAGCACGGTCTTGCTTTCGCGAGAGGCACAGCCGTGCCTCTCGGAAACGAAAAAAAAAACATGTTTTCTGTTTTTTTTTCTTCCGCGAGAGACACGGTTTTGCTTCCGCGAGAGGCACGGTCTTTGCTTTCGCGAGAGGCAAAAAAAACGCGTTTTCTGTTTTATTTTCTTTCGCGAGAGGCACGATTTTGCTTTCGCGAGAGACACGGTTTTGCTTTCGCGAGAGGCACGGCCGTGCTTCTCGGAAACGGAAAAAAAAACGCGTTTTCTGTTTTTTTTTCTTCCGTGAGAGGCACGGTTTTGCTTCCGCGATAGGCATGTTTTTTTGCTTTCGCGAGAGGCACGGCCATGCCTCTTTCGGAAAGGAAAAAAAAACGTGCTTCCGGCTCGGCTTTTTCGTCCGGTTTTCTTCGACCGGTTTTTTCATAAAAAAAAGTTTGTCAAAACCTATTAACATGGGATCTAGTTTTGAAGATCTCGACGCGAGAAATCCAACAATGAAAACGGTTTGAGATTTGAACGCACGGTTTAAGAGATAAAACGTTTTAAAAAACGGATCTATGAAAAAAAGAAACCGTGCCGCCGCCACCACCACCACGCCACCTTCCCATCGGCGACTCCAACATCCGAAGCCGTGACGACGCCTCCACATCGTCGACTCCGGCGCCGCCACCTCGCCACCTTCCCATCGGCGACTCCAGCATCCTAAGCCGTGACGCCGACTCCAAATCGGCGACGGCGTCGCCCCCACGACGCCACCTTCCCATCGGCAACTCAGGCATCCTAAGCCGTGACGCTGCCTCCACATCGGCGACGCCCGCATCCCCACCACGCGACCTTCCAATCGGCGACTTTGGCGACTTAAGCTGTGACACCGCCTCCAAACACGCCCGCCTCAACCGGATTCTTTGCACTTCAACGCCGGCCTCCTCGACGCGTCTGTCAACGGCTTCCCTGCACTCCACGCCCGTTTTCCACACACTGGTGCAGCGACCAGGTCACCGCAAGTTGCCTAGTTCATGCTAGAAGCCTACTTATATTTTGGGTGTGCCTTTTCCTCTTTTGTGCTGGCCATTCGCTGTCAGTGACATGATCTGCAGAATCAATGGAAGAACAAAGCCCAGTTCGAAGTGAGGACTTCATTTTCTGTTGATTTGTCGGACAGAGCAATTGACATGGCCAAATTGCATGTTACAGTTTAGATCGTAGGTGATTGGACTTCTGAATTTGGATGCTTTCATGCAGCTCAAAGAAGGACGTAGAATATCAAATTTGTTGTGTTGAAATCGTTATGGAGGTGACGAGGAATTTATATTGTTCTCTAGACTACGGTGTTGTGCCTTGCTATTGCTCTGTTCAAAACTACATTTATGTGGAGAATGCTTCAGGTAATTTACCAATGCATGTGTTTCATCATTTCTTTTTGACTATTAACTGTACTTTGGTTAAATGCGTGAGCAAGTGTCTAATAACGGGAAAGTTCCCCCATTGGGTCCTAACTTTTGTTGAAACAAGTTGAGAAAAAAAAGTTCTAAACCTAGAGTTGCCTGATCCTAACTGACAGCCAGAACCAAAGGAAAATACAGTACTAGATGTTTTAATTTATAGGTACAGGCAATCTAACTTATGGTTAAGAAGCATATTCTAGGCCAAGGGATTTTTCTTCTCTTCACAAGTCAGGGGCAGGCCAATAATCTTGGTTATGTATTTGACTTCAGTCCCGAGTGTTAAACATGTAATTGTGGAGGCGCCAAGGGTTTTGTCTTGCACCTCACACCTGAATAGCTAGGGATAGATTGCTTGTTCTGTTAAACCTCTTTCTATCCCGATCTCATCTCCCTTTGTAATCATGTTCGGTTACAACAACCGAACTCCCTTGTACCTCACGCATACCAATCAATATAACATCTGCGGGCTCCCGTTCAGGGGGTTGAGACGCTTCATCATTGCTTTCATGGTATATAGAGCAGGTCCCTTCCACCACATCTAGCCCATCTTCATCGATCTCCCAAAACCCACCTCGCTGCCATGTCTACATCCTCCGCTCCGGTCTCCTCCGGTCTCAACTACAACGTCTCCGAGCCGCTCACCCGGACGAACTACGTCCTCTGACGAGCCCAGGCGCGATCCCAGATAATGGGCGCCGGCCTGTACGGCTACATCGACCAAATCACGGCAGAACCTCCCAAGATCATCACCACCAAGGACAAGGACGGCAAGGATCAGGTGATCACCAACCCTGCCTGTTAGAGATATATTTGGTATGTAGAGATTGTCCGGGATTAGATAGGAATTGTTTCCATCTTATCTCTAGGAGGCGTCTTGTCCTAAGTCTTGTACTCAATATATACTCGCCCTCGAGGCTCAATAATAAATCCATCATATTCCGCCAATCCCTCTCTATTCCCTTCTAACATGGTATCAGCCTAACCGATCCAACCCTAGCAGCCGCCCGCCGCTTCCGCCCCGCGCGCCGCCCCCGGGGCGGTTGGCCTCCATGACAGCCGCCGGGGGCCGCGCCGCCCGTACCTAGGGTTCGTCCGCCGGTCGTGTTGACCGGCTGCCCTAGAGAGTCTTTTTCCCGAGCCTTGCTCCGGGTTTTTTCTCTCTCGCCGTTCATCTTGATCGGCGTTTTTTTTTTGCTTTTCCGATCTAAGATCGGTTTGCGTCGCCCGCCGCCGCCGTCGACTCGCGCCTCTACTCCGACACCGGCGCGACCACCCGACCTCTTATCCGACTGGGCGGCCTCGTGCGACGCGGCGGCCTGTCACGGCCACCATCCGCGCATCTGCCCGCCCGTTGCTCTGCGCCGGGCGTCATCGCCCTGTTCCCGAGTTCAGCGCGCCCCTCCACCGATCGAGCAACGGGCTGCCGCTGCGTCGCCCCGTCGGGTCGCCGCACCGCCGCCCCGTGGTTCTCCCCGTGGCTGCACCGATCCGCGCCGCCGCTGCGTCGCCCCTTCGGGCCGTAGCACCACGACACGTGGTCCCCGCCGCCGCCCTGAGGCCGTTCCCATGGTTCCACCAACCCGCGCGCTGCCGCTGCGTCGCCCCTTCGGGCCGTAGTGCTGCGGCCCGCGGTCAACCGCCGCCCCGAGGCCGTCCGCTCCAGGCCGTCCCCGAGGCTGCACCGACCCTTGTAGGGTAACGCAGCAGAAAACAAAAAATTTCCGACCTACGTACCAGCCCAGGATCACTATGGAGACTGCATACAAGGTTTGATCCTTTTCGTTACCGACTCGTAGCGCAGCGGAAGTAGAGTCGATGACGATCGGCGGTGCAGATCCCCGCAGCTAGGATTTTACAACCTCCCAACCGCGAGGATGTACTCCCTCGTCAGCTCACCGGACGGATCTCCGGGCAGCCCTTCGAGAGGCCTCGGGACAGTCCCTCGGATAGTCCCACCGGACGGATCCTCGGACAGCCCTCCGGGAGGCCTCTGGACAATCTTTCGGATAGTCCCACCGGACGGATCCTCGGACAGCCCTCCGGGAGGCCTCTGGACAGTCTTTCGGATAGTCCCACCGGACGGATCCTCAGACAGCCCTCCGGGAGGCCTCACGGACAGTCTTTCGGATAGTCCCACCGGACGGATCCTCGGACAGCCCTTCGGGAGGACCCCCGAAACTCGGACAGAAACTCGGACAGCCCTTCGGGAGGCACTCTCGAACTAAGACCGAAACTACGATCTCTCTACAGAGTTGCACACATACGGTGTCATCTATCCGGCAGGGCTTCGCCGTCCAGAACTAGTTCCCACCGGAACCCAGACAGCCTTTCGGCTCTACGAAACTATTTCGCTGGGAGGGAGAGAGAAGCCAGAAATGTCATGGCACTTGTATGTGAGAAGGAAGTGAGTGTGGAGGCAGCCCCTCCACCTCTATTTATAGGAAATCCAAGGGGTAGGGTTTCTTGGCCTCCAAGCCTTCTAGAAACCTTTTTGGGAAAATATCCCAAATGGTGACTTTTCCATAAATATCCCAAAAAGCACTTTCACTATTCACGACGACATTTTTCAGCGTCTGATCAAACTGAAAATATTCATGTGGGCTTAGAACATTTCCAGTACCCACCAAAATAATTTTCAACGCGAGCCGGAACAATTCCGGTTTAGTGATTTTCATCTGCGAAAAGCATCTGAAGCGGTTTCGGCAGCTCCGGAACATTTCCGGTTTTCATTCCGGAAAATTCCAGAAAGTTTCCAGAATGATTCTGGCACCCTCCAAGAATTACCAGGCATGTGCCGAAACCAATTTGACTTAATGGTATCCCCTGAAACAACTTTTCAGTTTTACCGAAACTGTTCCGGTGTTCTCTCTGCGGAACTTTTCCGCTGTCCGAAACTTTTCCGGTGTCCGAAAACTTTTTCGGTGATTTTCTCTCAGACTCCCTGTCTAGTATTCAGCAGATAGATGACCCTTAAGCGTGTGACCCTATAGGTTCGGTGAAGCATAGACATGACCCGGAACCCCTTCCGATCAATGATCAACATCGGAGCCGTGGACACCCATATTGACCCCTATACCCACACGAATGAATATTCGAGTGAACCTCCAGTTGCCGTGTGCTATTCCTGTTGCTTCGCGATATGTTACAAATACCCGAGGTGAGACATGTTGGCATCCCCGCGGATCAACAACTTGTCCACTGTGCCAGTTACCTCGTTACCGGTATTGTTCTCTTTTCTCGTTCCCGTGTTCCGGCATCCCCGTGATCAAATCACAAAGTGTCTGGCCAGACGATGATGGATACCGTAACACCGAGAGGGCCCAGAGATATCTCTCCATCGTCGGAGGAGCAAATCCCAATCTTGAGCTATCAAGTTACTTGACATACTTTTCCATGAACCCGTAAGCCGCCGTAATAGCCACCCATGTACGGATGACGTTTAACAAACCCCAAAGTTCATGAAGCAAGCATGAAGTAACTCGATACTCTCATGGTCTAAGGAATTATGCAAACGTTAACCATCTCTGTGTTATTAACCATTAACTTATGACGAATGAATCTCATAGCATAACATCAATTCGGGTCGATTCAACACAAATGTTCATCTAACATTGTGCCCTCAAAATTGCCGGCATAGTCATGCCCATGATCAGGAAAACAGGATCATCATGCAATACTTGAGCCAGTCTTAGAGGCCAGACTAGGAATACATTTTACCGTTTATTATTCCACACGTGCATATGAGTCTTCCTCCGAGCCTCGTGGTTATTGTAGACTCGAGAACCATAGCAGTTATAGCATGGAACATAAACCTAATTATGAACAGGGAGATAATCAATACCATTTATTATTGCCTCTAGGGCATATCTCCTACAGACTCCCACTTGCACTAGAGTCAATAATCTAGTCAATGCTAATGCACTTTACACCTATGGCATACTGGTGTAAAAAATGCTTCGCATGTGGTATAGCCTGATGTCCAACGGATCTGACGACTTCAGCTCCGTGTGTAACTTTGCATATCCTCGCGTTTTCACGCTTTCACAAAATTCATATTTTGTGTGGACTTGGCTTTGCCTATGTGTGAATCATTGGTCGAAACCTGATTCCTCAGACTGAGCTATGGAGCAACTATCTGCAATAGTGTCCCATAGACCAAAGCCATCTTGGAACCATACTAAGTTCATGAATGAACTATATGATTCAACAACTTCTTTGTCGCTTCTTAAGCGTCAACATACTCAGTCTTTGTTATAGAATTCGCCACAGTATCTTGTTTGGAACAATTTCCAACTACCGTGCCACCATATTGTGTATTACACAAAACCCTTAAATTAAATCGAAAATCGCATGGAGCATTGATGAAGACTGTATCGATGTAATTACTTACAACGAGCACTTCATAATCTCTGCTTGCGAGAAAACATGTCATCACTACTACTCTAGTACTCAATGACATCTTTCACTGTTGTCCTATGATCAGTACTTTGATCACTATGGTATCTATACTCGCAACAACTTTGGAGTATTGGACATATCTGGTTGATTTACATACCATGGAATACATGATTAATCCAAACACAAGAGTGTGTGGAATCTCCATCATGTATTTTGCTCATCAGTGTTTTGAGACACCGAGTCTTGCAAAACTCTTTCCATGTGACTTCGGCAAGAATCACTCCTTGGCGTTTTTAAATGCTAAAAAGTTTTAGCATCTTGTCAATATGTATTCATAGCTTAGCCCTATTAGGTAAATCTATCTCCATAGATCATCATGCCTAATATTGAGGCTATTTAGCCTAAGCACTTCATCGAAAAACTATTTTCAAATGAAGTCCTAATTCGTGTCAAGAAATTTATTTCCAATTAACAATGTGTCAAGTACACAAGGTTTTTAGAAATATTATCATGCTCCCACTTACTTTCTTGAATCACAAGCATCTTCGATACCCATTTGATGAAGTCAAACCCTTTTGACCATTCCATCAAAACCGAAGATTCCAACTCCACTTTGCTCTCTTCTGTCCATTGCTGGAACTCTAAAGTTTGCATACTTACTAGCATCCTCTGGATCGACAAATTACTTTGGACTGTATCACATACAAGTCCTAGGTTTCATTTCCATCAGATGGAAATCCTTTTGTCATCCATGTTTCATATCTCATGATTGAAATATGTATTAATTGCTAGTTGAACCCGAACCGACTTTAAGCATCGCTACGGTGAGACAATCTCATCGTAGTCAACTCCTTGAACTTGTTATTGCAACAAGTCGAGCTTTATGGATAAAATTTTTTATCCGTATCAGTTTTTAGTTCCATAAATATTCGTTAGACTCTAAGTCTTCCGAAAGGTGTATCAAGATTTTAATCTTGAATCACTTATATGGAAACTATCTCGGATTGTATTGGCATTTAGCCAATTCTGGAGTCAGGGCCCATCAAAGCTTCCTTGTGTATTGTAGGTATATTGTTGTCTAACAACAATATCTCGTTTGCGCACCTGATAGGTTTGCACGAGCTTTGCCTACGTGGTTCAGCTGCAAGTTCGACCGAAGTCCATACATTTTATTGTAGAGACTTCCGTATCAGTCGCAGTAGGAAACTCCGGAATCACTTCCAAGGTTCCTTTCCTTTGATCTGATGACGAAGATACTGTTTATCTCGTCGAGTTGCACAGTCCTCCCACTCACCTTTTGTAAGAACTATTCTCTTTAAAAGCATACCGTTTTGCGGCAAAATCCTTTGCCTCGGTATAGTGGTGGGGGAATACCCAATGACTTGGGATAACCTTACAAAGTAGCACTTGTCTGATTTGGAATAGGTTTGTAACCTTTTACACAAGCCCCATATTCCAAATGTTAAGAAAAGATATAACATGGTTGGGCGTACCATACCATGGCGTCATTTCAACAGACCTGATGGATCTCTTTTCAGTGTAAAAGCCGCAGTCTCTAAAGCATCACTCCTTAAAAGGGGTAATGGCAAATTTATTTATGTCATCTTTGATCTTACCATGTCATGAATGGTTCGATTACATCTACACGGACTCTCCACTTGCAGTGGTGTTCCGGGAGGTGCAAGTTATGAAACCCCTTTCACAACTCATCAGACATTCGCTAAACTTGTAACTCAAATATTCCTTTCTGCAATCGAATTGTAGAAACATAATTTTCTTGTTACAACAACTTCTACTTCATTTTTGAAAACCTTATGAATGAATTCAAAAGATCCAGACTTACGTCTCAACAAGTAAATATCCATATATCTACTTGAGTCATTTCTGAAGATAGATAAATCCACTACTTGCAACAACATTTATTGGACTACACACATCATAATGTATGATCACCAATATGTTCTTTGCTCGTTCCTTATGGCCTGTGAACGGTATTTCAGTCACTTCACTTTTCAGAGGAAAGTTGCAAGTGTCAGATGATTCAAAATCAAACGACTTCAAAATCCATCATAATGGAAATTTCCATGCGGGTTTCTCCAATGTGACCAAATGCAGTGCCACACTTGTGTGGTATTCTTTTAGTCTTGCGACATTTAGCGTCAGTGTTATGGATGTATCATATTTCCATCAATATTCATAACATACATCCCATCTAGGATGGAAGCATGTCCCTTCATGTTATTCATAATCCTGAACAACAATTGTTGTTTTTATGAACAACTCTTTTGCAACAAACATTGTGCAATGGGCTAGAGTGTATGAAACTCTAAAATGAATTATGAAAGTAAACACAGAGGTTATGTATTATTATCAATATTCATAACATACGTCTCATTCATAATGAAAGTATGGCCCTTATGTTATTCATAACACCGAACATCAAAAGTTCTCTTATGAAGAACCTTCTTGCAAGATACCTTATGCAAAGGGCTAGAGTGTAAAACTCTAAAATGAATTATGAAACTAAATACATAGGAATACACCTATGGAAGGCATAGTAACATTTACTATGTTCCCTGCGTGTATCTAACCTCATTCCTGGCTAGTCTTTCAGGCCATAGTAGTTCTTACATCGAGTTGCGACAGAATGCAATCGAGCGGGTATCTTTGTGATTAACTCACAATACCCAAGAATTAGTGATTAACATGTTTAACCATAATTCCCAAGAACTATATCTTTGACCAGCCTTCTATACATCAAAAACTTGTGTGACATTCATACATGAGCAGGATATTCCAGTCTTCTTTCCTTTCGCCATTATACTTCTAACAGTTTAACTTTCAGTATTTCTCCTACTCTCAGAAGAAGCATCCAACTTAAGAGTGGTGTTAGCCCCGGACTTCCTAGGCGTGAAAGTCTTACTAACACCCTTCGGACACTTCCTTTCTCTTTAAGTTGTTGTTTTATTCACCTTTCATCATATGACAGGCGTTCTCCTGGATCCCTCTCTTATCAGTCTAATGCATAGTAAACTCCTTTACTAATAGTTTGCAAACAAACATTGATTTGGATATCTCATATCTTTTAGCCTTTGTCTGTCTCTGAAAATGATTTTCAGATTCCATGAATATCACATAACTATCCAAACTTTCGAAGTTCGAGTCTCATGGAAGCAAACATATTGCACTTTGACTGAAAAGGAATTCTAGCTTTTGGATCGAAGGACGAGAGTCACATGATCCATAGCATTAGCGGGAGAATACCGAAAGCATGTGATAGGACAAAGTCCTTCTCGGCACTCTTGAGGACAATCCTCATATTACGTTACCAACCGTAAAGTTTTAACCAGATATTTAACAGCTATTCAATTTTAATAGGGAAGGTGGAAACGCGAGCCATTATTCTACAACTATTATGCAAATCACACTTAGACAGTGTTCAAAATTAATTGCACTGAGAATTAAAAGAATTAATTCTACAGTGCGCTCCCACTCAAAACAATATCTCTCATAATTGATTGTGAGTGATACAAGATCCACATTTCAATTCAACGCCATTGATGTGGACATCACTGACGACGAGAATTTCAATTGGAGGGCAAACATGCCGATCACATCTCTATGTGACTCCTGTTCATCTTTCGATGGGCGTGTTTCGAGCTCAGGACGATCAAGCCAGAACGTCAAGACAACCAAGTGATCTCGCTGCGAGGTCTGACCTCACCCGCCTCACACTTCTCCAATCGTTCGTACCCATGTGGACATGGCGCACCCCGAAAAGTTAGGTGCCGTGACGGTGCTACACTTGGGAGAACACTAACTACTTGATATTTTTGTGAGAGATCACCCTAATAAAAGCGACTACCGCGCAATCAAGAAGGGTGCATCATACGGGATAAATATCTCAGGCAATTCATAATAGCATGATATGGTATAGCCCCTTCTGACGGAGAAGTCTTTCATTTCTTCGTCTGCGGCATTCGCGTCGGTGTTCACCTTCGCGAAGATTGCCACCACCTTGTCGATGCACTAGATAATATTGCTATCTTTATAGCTAATAAAATAAGTGCATTACATAAGGTTGACACGCAGGTCATTAAAGTGCAATCATATGGCTCCAGCCATCATGCCGAATCATGACACGCAGGTCATGTTAATTTACATCATATAGTCATCTCATACATAATCAAATTTATATGAGCACTGCTATACCACATCACATGCACATGCAAACCATCCTGCAAAACCAAGTTAGACGCCTCTAATCGGTTTATGCAAAAATTTATTTTACGTGGCTTCTAAGGTTTCGAAACAAACCGAAGCTACCAACGTCCATCATCAAGCATGATAATCCAAGTCGCTAGATTTAACATTGCGGGGTGTATGAAACACGAGATAATAAAATCTCAAGCCCCATACTGAACTTCGTCATACGCGTGACCCCCGTGCAGATCATATCTGCATTGCCCTTTCGTCTGCGAAATTTCATCTTTCTTTTTAACTACGGTGGAATTTAATGAACTGTTAGCACTTCGTTGATCAATCAGGATCGCGGATTGCCAGAACATTGAAACTCCACCATACTGTTATCAAGATCAGAAATATGCAAATTCCAGGGAAGCAACAAGAACATCGGGTAACAGATTTCATCTGCTACCCGCACAAATAATTTTCAGTAATAGAACTCATCTACTACCTAATTATATTGTGCAATACCTATACATCACTATGTATTCTAGATCGCAACCTGCATCTACGCATAGCACGGCTCTGATACCACTGTAGGGTAACGCAGCAGAAAACAAAAAATTTCCGACCTACGTACCAGCCCAGGATCACTATGGAGACTGCATACAAGGTTTGATCCTTTTCGTTACCGACTCGTAGCGCAGCGGAAGTAGAGTCGATGACGATCGGCGGTGCAGATCCCCACATCTAGGATTTTACAACCTCCCAACCGCGAGCATGTACTCCCTCGTCAGCTCACCGGACGGATCTCCGGGCAGCCCTTCGAGAGGCCTCGGGACAGTCCCTCGGATAGTCCCACCGGACGGATCCTCGGACAGCCCTCCGGGAGGCCTCTGGACAGTCTTTCGGATAGTCCCACCGGACGGATACTCGGACAGCCCTCCGGGAGGCTTCTGGACAGTCTTTCGGATAGTCCCACCGGACGGATCCTCGGACAGCCCTCCGGGAGGCCTCACGGACAGTCTTTCGGATAGTCCCACCGGACGGATCCTCGGACAGCCCTCCGGGAGGCCTCACGGACAGCCCTTCGGGAGGACCCCCGAAACTCGGACAGAAACTCGGACAGCCCTTCGGGAGGCACTCTCGAACTAAGACCGAAACTACGATCTCTCTACAGAGTTGCACACATACGGTGTCATCTATCCGGCAGGGCTTTGCCGTCCAGAACTAGTTCCCACCGGAACCCAGACAGCCTTTCGGCTCTACGAAACTATTTCGCTGGGAGGGAGAGAGAAGCCAGAAATGTCATGGCACTTGTATGTGAGAAGGAAGTGAGTGTGGAGGCAGCCCCTCCACCTCTATTTATAGGAAATCCAAGGGGTAGGGTTTCTTGGCCTCCAAGCCTTCTAGAAACCTTTTTGGGAAAATATCCCAAAAGGTGACTTTTCCATAAATATCCCAAAAAGCACTTTCACTATTCACGACGACATTTTTCAGCGTCTGATCGAACTGAAAATATTCATGTGGGCTTAGAACATTTCCAGTACCCACCAAAATAATTTTCCACGAGAGCCGAAACAATTCCGGTTTAGTGATTTTCATCTGCGAAAAGCATCTGAAGCGGTTTCGGCAGCTCCGGAACATTTCCGGTTTTCATTCCGGAAAATTCCAGAAAGTTTCCAGAATGATTCTGGCACCCTCCAAGAATTATCAGGCATGTGCCGAAACCAATTTGACTTAATGGTATCCCCTGAAACAACTTTTCAGTTTTACCGAAACTGTTCCGGTGTTCTCTCTGCGGAACTTTTCCGGTGTCCGAAACTTTTCCGGTGTCCGAAAACTTTTTCGGTGATTTTCTCTCAGACTCCCTGTCTAGTATTCAGCAGATAGATGACCCTTAAGCGTGTGACCCTATAGGTTCGGTGAAGCATAGACATGACCCGGAACCCCTTCCGATCAATGATCAACATCGGAGCCGTGGACACCCATATTGACCCCTATACCCACACGAATGAATATTCGAGTGAACCTCCAGTTGCCGTGTGCTATTCCTGTTGCTTCGCGATATGTTACAAATACCCGAGGTGAGACATGTTGGCATCCCCGCGGATCAACAACTTGTCCACTGTGCCAGTTACCTCGTTACCGGTATTGTTCTCTTTTCTCGTTCCCGTGTTCCGGCATCCCCGTGATCAAATCACAAAGTGTCTGGCCAGACGATGATGGATACCGTAACACCGAGAGGGCCCAGAGATATCTCTCCATCGTCGGAGGAGCAAATCCCAATCTTGAGCTATCAAGTTACTTGACATACTTTTCCATGAACCCGTAAGCCGCCGTAATAGCCATCCATTTACGGATGACGTTTAACAAACCCCAAAGTTCATGAAGCAAGCATGAAGTAACTCGATACTCTCATGGTCTAAGGAATTATGCAAACGTTAACCATCTCTGTGTTATTAACCATTAACTTATGACGAATGAATCTCATAGCATAACATCAATTCGGGTCGATTCAACACAAATGTTCTTCTAACATTGTGCCCTCAAAATTGCCGGCATAGTCATGCCCATGATCAGGAAAACAGGATCATCATGCAATACTTGAGCCAGTCTTAGAGGCCAGACTAGGAATACATTTTACCGTTTATTATTCCACACGTGCATATGAGTCTTCCTCCGAGCCTCGTGGTTATTGTAGACTCGAGAACCATAGCAGTTATAGCATGGAACATAAACCTAATTATGAACAGGGAGATAATCAATAACATTTATTATTGCCTCTAGGGCATATCTCCTACAACCCTCGCGCTGCCGCTGCGTCGCCCCGTCGGGCCGTAGCGACCGTGGCACGCGGTCCCTACAACCGCCCTGAGGTCTTCCCCGCCGTCGCCCCAACCCGCGCGATGCCGCTGCGTCGCCCCTTCGGGCCGTAGCGCCGCAGCGCGCGGTCCACTCCGCCGTCCCCGCGCGTCGACTTCTACGTGGTATGCGTCGCGCCGCCTCCCTAGGCGCGGGAACGCCACCGTCCGCGCCGGTCTTCGTCACGCTGTCGGGTTCTTCCTCGCCTACTTCGAGCACCGTCGCCACGCTTCTGACCTAGCCGCCGCCTCCTCCTTAGGCCGCCGCCGCTGCTCTTCTTCCCAGTCCACGGCGACTACCTCGACACCGGCCACCCCGACTAGACATCGACCACGGCGTCCCTCGCACGGCTACCTCGACCACGGCTACACCACCCTACACTCTCGGCTACATCGACATCGGCACAAAGGGCTATCACCTCGCTTGAGCAACTCGACGGCTTCCTCTACAGTCCACGCGTCCGCGACGCGACACCGTCCACGTCGCTCCTGCTGCGACTGCGGGGGGATGTCAGCCCGTCGGCTGCTATTCTCTCCAGTCTGACCGTCCGCGACGCTCCTGTTGTTCGCAACGCTACCGCTACGACTGCGGGGGGATGTTAGAGATATATTTGGTATGTAGAGATTGTCCGGGATTAGATAGGAATTGTTTCCATCTTATCTCTAGGAGGCGTCTTGTCCTCCAAGTCTTGTACTCAATATATACTCGCCCTCGAGGCTCAATAATAAATCCATCATATTCCGCCAATCCCTCTCTATTCCCTTCTAACACCGCCTATGCCCTTGGTTAGTTCAAGATCAACAGATCGTCGCATATCTCCTTCGAAATCTCTCCAAGGAGGTGCTGGTTCAAGTAGCATCGATGGAAACATCGCATGCGATTTGGACGGCTTTGAGCAACATGTTCTCCGCCGTCTCGCTCTCCCGCGTCAACAACATTCAGGCCTCCCTCACCAACGCCCAGAAGGGCAACCAGCCGGCGGCGACCTACTTCGGGCACATGCGTGCTCTCTGCAATGAGCTTGCGGTGGCAGGCAAACCGATCAGGGAGGACGAGCTAGTGTCGTTCATCCTCGCGGGGCATGACATGGAGTATCAGCCCATCATCTCCGCCTTGGACGCACGCACTGATCCGGTCACCGTCGAGAACCTCTTCTCCATGGTAGCCAATTTTGACCAGCGTGTCGAGATGTTCCATGGGACAGGCGCCGGCAACTTCAAGTCATCCGCCAACCTTGCTTGTCGCGGTTGCTAGGGATCCAACAAGGGTTCCCATGGTCAACAGAAGGGTGGTGGCGGCGGCTACAACAACCCTCGCTACAACCCTAGCGGCTATAATGGCAACAGTGGTGGTGGCGGCGGCCACTACGGTGGTGGTGGTGGCGGTGGCCACCATCATCAGGGAAACAACGGCGGTGGCTACCCTCCTCAGCACCCTCCCTTCACCAACAATAGAGGGCGCAACAACTTCCAGGGGTATGAAGGGTATGAATGTCATTGTCAAATTTGCAAAAAAAAAAACTAACCATCTTGCCAAAGATTGTGATTGGCGTTATGCCGATGACACATCCCAGAAGAAAAAAGTTGCTGCTGTAGCTGATGCATCGTATGGTGTCGATACCAATTGGTACTTAGACACGGGTGCAACAAACCATATCACCGGAGAACTCAAGAAGGTGACGATGCAAGAAAAATACCGCAACCACGATCAAGTTTACACCGCAGCAAATGGTGCAGGTATGAAGATTAGTCATATTGGTCAATCAATTATCGAAACACCACATAAAAATCTAGTTCTGAAAGATATATTGCATGTACCCAATGCTTCCAAAACTCTTCTTTCCGTCCATCGTATTGCTCTTGATAATAAGGTCTTCCTTGAGTTTCACCCATTTTTCTTTTTGATCAACACTAGTAGAAAAACGACTTTACGTTCGCATCATTAGTCCCGGTTTGACTACGGCCCAGGACTAATGTGACCATTAGTCCCGGTTCCAACGGCTAGGGGCAGGGGAATCATTAGTCCTGGTTCGTGTTGAACCTTTAGTCCCGGTTTGTGACACAAACCGGGACTAAAGGTGTGGTGGCAGGCTGGTGTCAGGCTGGGGCCCCACGATCACCTTTAGTCCCGGTTCGTGTCACAAACCGGGACTAGAGGTTAGCCTTTAGTCCCGGTTCGTGACACAAACAGGGACTAAAGGTCTGGTGGCAGGCTGGTGTCAGGCTGGGGCCCCACGATCCCCTTTAGTCCCGGTTCGTGTCACAAACCGGGACTAGAGGTTAACCTTTAGTCCCGGTTTCTTACATGAACCGGGACTAAAGGTGTCACTATATAAACCCTTCGTCCAGCCCGAGCCGAAGCTATCTGTTTTTCCCCTTTCCTCTCCTCTCTGTTCTTCCCCTCTTGCTCGAGCTCATCCTCCATTTTTGTCAAAATTTGTCAAGATTTGAAGGCACCCCATCAATCCAAGTGTTCACAAAGGTTAGCAACTTTGTTCTTTCATCTCTCATTGCTAGATTAGCTCTTGCAATGCTCTATAAGTATAGTGATTTGTGGGTTTTAGGGAGTAATTATATGTGGGATTTTATTTGATTTATATGCAATTTGAGCTCAAATTAACTTCTTAGTTTGTATGTGTAGGTGTGGTTTACTTAGTGCCTTCCCGTCCCCGTCCTAACCACCGTCGATCGCCCGCACCGTCCCGTCGCCGGCACCACCTTGGTGAGCCTCTTGTAATTCTTATCCTTTTTATAAAAAAAAACTTATTTGTATGATTTAGATAGTTACTTGTATAATTTTCTTACTTGTATGATTGTTTGTTATACATAGTGCCATGACTTTGATATCCGTCCCCGTCGGCCCTCGTCCGGTTTATGATTCGGATGTGGTATATTCTCTTTTATAACTATTTGTTGCATTTCGTGTTTATGACAATTATGCCCATCAGGTTGACTTATCTCGAAAGTCCCACTTCGGACAAACCGGATGGAATCTTTGTAATAGTTAGGGTATATATGTGTTTTGGCATTTGAAAGGCGAAGAAATATATCTTTAAGGACTAGATGCAATTTTCAACCCTTTCTGACTTCATTCGCTATTTTTCATGCATTTAATGAATTTTTGGAGCTAAATGACCTTGAAATTGAAAAACACTACAAATGAACTCTGAAAAGGTTGAAAGTTGGCAGGGTATCATCATTTCACCCACATAGCATGTGCTAAAAAGTTGAGAGGGTTACGGCAAAAACTGGATGCACTTCGTGTACAAAATGGACAATCTCTTTCGAAGTATCAGGGTTTCGGGCGAAAACTCATCTGTTACAAAGGCATTTCATTTTTTTAACTTATTTCAACTCCAGACATTTTGTGAGTTCAACATGCACCATTCAAAGCCACATCATCAATTTTCAACCCTTTCTGACTTCATTCGCTATTTTTCATGCATTTAATGAATTTTTTGAGCTAAATGACCCTGAAATTGAAAAACACTACAAATGAACTCTGAAAAGGTTGAAAGTTGGCATGGTATCATCATTTCACCCACATAGCATGTGCTAAAAAGTTGAGAGGGTTACGGCAAAAACTGGATGCACTTCGTGTACAAAATGGACAATCTCTTTCGAAGTATCAGGGTTTCGGACGAAAACTCATCTGTTACAAAGGCATTTTCATTTTTTAAAATAACCTAAGAATTACCAAATTGAATATAATGATAAAACACACTAATATTAAATAGCAGAAAAAAGAATCACTTATAAATCTATTTTTAAAGTAAAGTTATTCACAAACTAGTGATTCACACAAATTTCAAATAATTCAAATTTAAACTATTCAAATTTGAAAAGTACTGGCACTAACAGAAAGTTTATAATTTTTGTGACCTAAAGCAAAAAGATTCACTCAGAAACTCTAAATATTTGGCTGTAAGTAGAAACAAAAGAAAATAAATAAAGCAAAAAAAATGGAAAATAATAATAAAAAAAGCCCGCCTACTGGGCCGCCACGGCCTGCATACGACTAGAAACCGAACCTCTAGTTGGGCCAGGATGCAGGCCCGCACGGCCCAATAGGCCCCACAGGGCAGCACAAGTTCGGTAGGCCCACAAAGGCCTGCTTAGAGAGGAGCTCGACACGGTAGCCGCGGCGGGGCTTATAAACCGCTGCGAGCTCCTCTCAACTAGCGACGTGGGACTAAACATTCGACACGGGAAGCCAGGTCACGGTTGGAGCCACCAACCGGGACTAAAGGCTTTCATATATAAGCGGCACTTACGAATCCATCCTCTCCATTCTCTCGACGCCAAACACAGAGACGCCGCCAGGCTGCTGCGCCGCCGCCTTCCCCGACGCCGGCCGCCCGCGCCTCCTCGCTGACGCCGCCCGCGCCTCTCCTCTCCGACGCTGCCCCTGACGCTGGCCGCCCGCGCCTCCTTCCCGACGCCGCCCGCGCCTCTTCCCCGATCGACGCCACCCGCGCCTCTCCTCTCCGACGCCGCCCGCGCCCACCGGCCTCGACCTCGCCGTCGCCGGCCTCGCCCGCTGTGAGCTCGCGCCGCCCCCTCCGGCGATTTTTTTTTCACTAGATATGTTTTAGATTATTATTAACTAGTATACAATGTATGTATATATGTATATATGTATGTATGTTTTGATGTTTTAGATGTTTTAGATGATTATTTTTTCACTATATGTATGTATGTTTTAGTTTTTTTTCCACTAGTTTTTTTTATACAATGTATGTATATATGTATATGTAGATGAACGGTGGAATTTGCATAGATTTTCTGTTTTTTAGTTTTTTATACTTATAGAAAAAAGTTGCATAGGAAAAAGTTGCATAGAAAAAAGTTGACCATGTATTAATAATATTTTAATGTTAATATATATCTTAATGTTGTATTTGCAAAAGTTTGTCATGTATTTGCAAAATCAAGTGAAAAAGAATTTCAAAAATTACAATCAAGCATTTAAAAAATGTTAAATTTGCATAGAATTTGTTCTCGGCGTCTACGATGCCCGGCCCGCATCCTCGTCGTCGACTCGGTGGCGAGAACCTACTTGAGAGGCGCCATGTCCGGGACTGGGCTCCGCCGGGCTGGCACTGGGAGGTGCTACCTTCCGGGGCGCGCAGCTTGGTGAGGAACCGGGCTCCCGTCGTTGACCCGGAGCTTCTTTGGTGGCGGTCGCGTGGGCCACTTTCGGTGCGGAGGCAGCCGGCCCCCGCGGAGGTGGTACGTCGCCGTGTCAGGGAGGAGGACGAGCACGTCCGTCGCTACATGGTTGCGTTGGACGTCAGGTTCTCCAATACCTGGTAGGTTTTTCAGGGATCTCACCCGAGCTATGATCCTGTGATGGTTCCTTCTCTTTGGGTGTCCACCGCCCGCGCCTCAGGAACCGCGAGTGAACTAGATTCTTCGATAATATTCGATCTGTATTAGCTAGTGATGTTATGGCATTGGGTTCATTGACCCAAATACCATTAATGAAGAGGTGTGGTCACGTCACCCAAAAGAGACAGAGAAGTACTTGCTAGAGTTTTTGAAGCAACTAAATACCCAACCAGAAATAGTATTTCCTTACAACTTCGGGTGAGTGTTACTGTCTTGTACTACAAATTCTATTTTGCTTACTAGATGTTAATAAGTGTAGTTGATGAGTTATGCACATGTCCGCTTAATTATACAAACGTGTCCG
This sequence comes from Elymus sibiricus, assembly GCA_039707655.1. Lineage (NCBI taxonomy): Eukaryota > Viridiplantae > Streptophyta > Magnoliopsida > Poales > Poaceae > Elymus > Elymus sibiricus. The sequence continues at coordinate 473,747,505 of CM077666.1, forward strand.
CATGCAGTTTCCACTGGATCCTGCTAATCATTGAAGTTGACGAGGAAAAAGTTAAAGTACTGGACTCACTACTTAAAGAACCTAAAGAGTACTTAATCGTGAAGGGGATGGTCGACAGGTAATTTCAATCATTATCGCACTATGTCAGCCTCTTTTATTTCATTTCCTGATATCAACTAATTAATAACTCCTTTATTCATTTTCTTTGCCGGGCAGGGTTTGGCAAAGCTTCATCAAACAGGTCCCAGGCGCATGGAAACAAGAGCTGAAATGGGTGCGACCCAGGGTACGTAATTAAGTAGTACTAGCTACGTGTCCGCGCATCTCTTTAATTCTAGTTTCAATACCATTATCATGCTTGATTAATTATTATCTGATTGAATTCTATTCTCGTAAAGTGCATGAGTCAGGCGCCGGGGAATAATTTATGTGCATACTATGTTTGCGAGAACATTCGCATTATGACGTCCGAAAAGAGCAGATCTGAAAGACAACTTTGGGTACGTTTGCCAGAACACTATCCACAATTTTTTTGTCATGATCTAATATATATACACATAACTAATATATTCATCTTGATCTCCTTCTTTAAAGCTGAGGGAGATGCAGGAAAAGCTCCTACCAACGGACCGCATACGGGCACTTCAAGAGGAAATTGTGGGATTTTTGGTTGACCAGGTCATACATCCCAAAGGAGCATACCATTACACGGCTGAATAAATTGCGGGATTTTTGGTCTACAAATTGCGGGATTTTTGGTTGACCAGGTCATACATCCCAAAAATTCTGCTTTTGCATGCATGTAATTATCTGCAAATTGTAGGAGAAATTGTATATACCAAATTGTATATATATATATATATGTGTATGCGCATATGGTCGTACGAGAAATTCTATGATATATATATGATTGGCTACGAGAAATTCTATTTATATATGCATGACGTGTACAGTATGTATGTAGTAGCGTAAAATATGTTTGAAATGAAAAAGAATTTCTCGCAAAAAAAAAGAATTAAAAGGAAAAATAAAACATAAACCCCTAAACCCATATACCTTTTAGGGCTCGTGCCACGTGGTGGGCCTTTGGTCCCGGGCCGTGACGAACCGGGACTAAAGGGGGGGGGCCTTTAGTCCCGACCCTTTAGTGCCGGTTGTTGAACCGGGACTAAAGGCCCTTACGAATCGGGACTAAAGGCTGATTCTGCACTAGTGCAAGGATCAGGTCACGAAGAGAATTCTCCATAGGGTTACATGTGTGAAGGACTTTATGCGTTGCTTCCTCAATATTGTCAATTCAATAAACAAGTGTATGGTGCCATCAAGCTTTCTGCTGAAAGGTGGCACGGTCGTTTAGGCCATCCCTCGTTTGCCACTGTTCATCAAATTCTTAGTAAAAATAAACTCCCAGTTGTTGGTGAGAGAAATTTAGAAACTATTTGTGATTCATGCCAAAGAGCAAAAAGTCATCAGTTGTCGTATCCTGTTTCTACTAGTGTGTCTACCAAGCCATTGCAACTTACTTTCTCTGATGTTTGGGGTGCAGCACCCACCTTTGTTGGTAGACACTCTTACTATGTGAGCTTCATTGATGATTATAGCAAATACACTTGGATATATCTCCTTAAAAAACGTTCTGACGTGTTCCAAGTCTTTCATAATTTTCAAGCCCTTGTTGAACGAAAGTTTGATAGCAAAATCATTACCATGCAATCAGACTAAGGCGGTGAATATGAGAAGCTAAATTCTTTTTTTCAAAAGATAGGTATTTCTCATCATGTGTCTTGCCCACATGCTCCCCAACAAAATGGTTCCGCCGAACGGAAGCATCGACACATTGTTGAAGTAGGTCTTGCTCTCCTAGCTTCAGCCTCTATGCCTTTAAATTTTTGGGACGAAGCGTTTCTCAGCGCAATTCATTGTTGGAAATATGCCCTAGAGGCAATAATAAATTGGTTATTATTATATTTCCTTGTTCATGATAATCGTTTATTATCCATGCTATAATTGTATTGATTGGAAACTCAAATACATGTGTGGGTACATAGACAACACTGTGTCCCTAGTAAGCCTCTAGTTGACTAGCTCATTGATCAAAGATGGTTAAGGTTTCCTAGCCATTGACATGAGATGTCATTTGACAACGGGATCACATCATTAGGAGAATGATGTGATGGACAAGACCCAAACTACAAACGTAGCATATGATCGTGTCAGTTTATTGCTATTGTTTTCTGCATGTCAAGTATCTGTTCCTTTGACCATGAGATCATGCAACTCACTGACACCGGAGGAATACCTTGTGTGTATCAAACGTCGCAACGTAACTGGGCGACTATAAAGGTGCTCTACAGGTATCTCCGAGGGTGTCTGTTGGGTTGGCATGGATCAAGACTGGGATTTGTTACTCCGTATGACGGAGAGGTATCTCAGGGCCCACTCGGTAATACAACATCACAATGAGCCTTGCAAGCAATGTGACTAAAGTGTTAGCCACGAGATCTTGTATTACGGAACGAGTAAAGAGACTTGCCGGTAACGAGATTGAACTAGGTATAGAGATACCGACGATCGAATCTCGGGTAAGTAACATACCGAAGAACAAAGGGAACAGCATACGGGATTAACTGAATCCTTGACATAGAGGTTCGACCGATAAAGATCTTCGTAGAATATGTAGGAGCCAATATGGGCATCCAGGTCCCGCTATTGGTTATTGATCGTAGAGGTGTCTCGGTCATGTCTACATAGTTCTCGAACCCGCAGGGTCTACACACTTAACGTTTGGTGACGATTAGTATAATTGAGTTATTATGTTGGTGACCGAAAGTTGTTCGGAGTCTCGGATAAGATCCCGGACATGACGAGGATCTCCGGAAGAGTCCGGAGGTAAAGATTGATATATGTGATAATAGTGTTTTGATCTCCGGAAGAGTTCCGGAGTTCACCGGAAGGGGTTCCGGATGTTTACCGAAGTGTTCGGGTGCAGCAACACTTTATATGGGACAAAGGGATAAAGCCCACGAGGTATTGGAAAGTGCAAAAAGTAGTTTTGCTGCCGCGTAAGCGGTACTACCGCTTGTATGAAGCGGTACTACCGCCCGAGCGGTACTACCGCTTGTGTGAAGCGGTACTACCGCCCAAGCGGTACTACCGCTTGTGAGCGGTACTACCGCTTGTGCGCGGCTGTGCACGGTTCGGCAGGGATCCGAGTTGGACTCTTTTCCTGCGGGCCAAACCGACCTTGTGCGGGCAAAACCGACCTGGAGGAGGCTTTTACTCCAAGTTTAGACCCCAAGGCTCAACATATAAATAGAGGGGTAGGGCTAGCACACGAGATACATCAAGATTTCCCCAAGCCGTGTGCGGCAACCCTAACCCTCTAGTTCCTCCGTCATAATCTCCGTAGCGCTTGGCGAAGCCCTGCAGAGATTGTTCCTCACCACCATCACCACGCCGTCGTGCTGCTGGAACTCAACCACTACTTCACCATCGCTCGCTGGATCGAGGAGGTGAAGGCGTCATCAAGCCGTACGTGTGTTGAACGCGGAGGTGCCGTTCGTTCGGCGCTAGTTCGTGATCGGATCGAGGGATGACTTGCGATTTGGATCGCGAAGACGTTCGACTACATCAACCGCGTTTCTTAAACGCTTCCGCTTAGCGATCTACAAGGGTATGTAGATTCACTCTCCCTCTCGTAGATGCTCATCACCATGGATAGATCTTGTGTGTGCGTAGGAATTTTTTTGTTTCCCATGCAACGTTACCCAACAGTGGTATCAGAGCTAGGTCTATGCGTAGATGAGATCTCGAGTAGAACAAAAACGAGTTGTGGGCGTGGGTGTATACATATTGCTTGCCGTTACTAGTTGATATTTGATTCGGCGGTACTGTGAGATGAAGCGGCCCGGACCGACATTACGCGTACACTTACGCGAGACAGGTTCCTTCAACTGACATGTAACTTCGTTGCATAAAGATGGCTAGCGGGTGTCTGTCTCTCTCACTTTAGTTGAATCGATTTCAATGAAGAGGGTTCTTTTAGAAGATCAAAAAGCAATCACTACACCACGTTGTGGTTTTTCGTAGGTAAGAACGGTTCTTGCTAACCCGTAGCAGCCACGTAAAATTTGCAACAACAATTAGAGGACGTCTAACTTGTTTTTGCAGGGTATGTTGTGATGTGATATGGCCAATTACATGATGAGATATATGTGATGTATGAGATGATCATGTGTTGTATAGAATATCACGACTTGCATGTCGATGAGTACGGCAACTGGCAGGAGCCATAGAGTTGTCTTTAATTATTGTATGACCTGCGTGTCAATCATTAAGCGCTATGTAATGCTTTACTTTATCGCTAAACGTTAGCTATAGTCGTGGAAGCATCAGTCGGCGCGACAACCTCATGGCGACACGTTGATGGAGATCAAGATGATGGAGATCATGGTGTCATGCCGGTGACGATGGAGATCATGTCGGTGCTTTGGAGATGGAGATCAAAAGCACAAGTTCATGGCCATATCATGTCACTTATGATTTGCATGTGATGTTAATCCTTTTATGCATCTTATTTTGCTTAGGACGACGGTAGCATTATAAGGTGATCCCTCACTTAAATTTCAAGATAAATTGTGTTCTCCCCGAGTGTGCACCGTTGCGAAAGTTCGTCGTTTCGAGACACGCCGTGATGATAGGGTGTGATAGACTCCACGTTCACATACAACGGGTGCAAGCCATGTTGCACACGTGGAACACTCAGGTTAAACTTGACGAGCCTAGCATGTACAGACATGGCCTCGGAACACAAGAGACCGAAAGGTCGAACATGAGTCATATAGTAGATATGATCAACATGAAGATGTTCACCATTGAAACCACCTCAACTCACGTGATGATCGGACTTGAGTTGGTGGATTTGGATCATGTTACACTCGAATGACCGGAGGGATGTCAATTTGAGTGGGAGTTTTTTAAGTAATAGAGGTTCAACCGATAAAGTTCTTCGTAGAATATGTAGGAGCCAATATGGGCATCCAGGTCCCGCTATTGGTTATTGACCGTAGAGGTGTCTCGGTCATGTCTACATAGTTCTCGAACCCGCAGGGTCTACACACTTAACGTTTGGTGACGATATAAGTATAGTTGAGTTGTTATGTTGGTGACCGAAAGTTGTTCGGAGTCCCGGATGAGATCCCGGACATGACGAGGAGCTCTGGAATAGTCCGGAGGTAAAGATTGATATATGGGATAATAGTGTTTGGTCTCCGGAAGGGTTCCGGAATTCACCGGAAGGAGTTTCGGATGTTTCCCGAAATGTTCGGGTACGAGAACACTTTATTTGGGCCAAGGGGTAAAGCCCACGAGGCTTTAGGAAGGTGCAAAAGGAAGTTTTGCGGAGGCCAGGGGCCAGACGCCAGGGACCCTGGCGTCTGGGGCCAGACGCCGAGGACCCTGGCGTCTGGTCCTGGAGTCCGAGCAGGACTCTTGCCTTGCGGGCCAAACCGACTTTGAGGAGGCTCTTTCTCCAAGTTTCGACCCCAGGGCTCAACATGTAAATAGAGGGGCAGGGCTAGCACCCGGAACACATCAAGAATTCCCCAAGCCGTGTGCCGGCAACCCTAACCCTCTAGTTCCTCCGTCATAATCTCCGTAGCGCTTGGCGAAGCCCTGCAGAGATTGTTCCTCACCACCATCACCACGCCGTCGTGCTGCCAGAACTCATCTACTACTTCACCATCGCTCGCTGGATCGAGGAGGTGAAGGCGTCATCAAGCTGTACGTGTGTTGAACGCGGAGGTGCCGTCCGTTCGGCACTAGTTCGTGATCGGTTCGAGGGACGACTTGCGATTCGGATCGCGGAGACGTTCGACTACATCAACCGCGTTTCTTAATGCTTCCGCTTAGCGATCTACAAGGGTATGTAGATTCACTGTCCCTCTCATAGATGCTCATCACCATGGATAGATCTTGTGTGTGCGTAGGAAATTTTTTGTTTCCCATGCACGTTCCCCAACAGTGGTATCAGAGTTAGGTCTATGCGTAGATGAGATCTCGAGTAGAACACAAACGAGTTGTGGGCGTGGGTGTATACATATTGCTTGCCGTTACTAGTTGATACTTGATTCGGCGGTATTGTGAGATGAAGCGGCCCGGACCGACATTACGCGTACGCTTACGCGAGACAGGTTCCTTCAACTGACATGTAACTTCGTTGCATAAAGATGGCTAGCGGGTGTCTGTCTCTCTCACTTTAGTTGAATCAATTTCAATGAAGAGGGTTCTTTTAGAAGATCAAAAAGCAATCACTACACCACGTTGTGGTTTTGCATAGGTAAGAACGGTTCTTGCAAACCCGTAGCAGCCACGTAAAATTTGCAACAACAATTAGAGGACGTCTAACTTGTTTTTGCAGGGTATGTTGTGATGTGATATGGCCAATTACATGATGAGATATATGTGATGTATGAGATGATCATGTGTTGTATAGAATATCACGACTTGCATGTCGATGAGTACGGCAACTGGCAGGAGCCATAGAGTTGTCTTTAATTATTTTCGCCGTTTTGCTTTACTTTATCGCTATGAGTTAGCAATAGTCGTGGAAGCAACAGTCGGCGAGACAACCTCATGGCGACACGTTGATGGAGATCAAGATGATGGAGATCATGGTGTCATGCCGGTGACGATGGAGATCATGCCGGTGCTTTGGAGATGGAGATCAAAAGCACAAGTTCATGGCCATATCATGTCACTTATGATTTGCATGTGATGTTAATCCTTTTATGCATCTTATTTTGCTTAGGACGACGGTAGCATTATAAGGTGATCCCTCACTTAAATTTCAAGATAAATTGTGTTCTCCCCAAGTGTGCACCGTTGCGAAAGTTCATCGTTTCGAGACACGCCGTGATGATCGGGTGTGATAGACTCTACGTTCACATACAACGGGTGTAAGCCATGTTGCACGTGCGGAACACTCGGGTTAAACTTGACGAGCCTAGCATGTACAGACATGGCCTCGGAACACAAGAGACCGAAAGGTCGAACATGAGTCATATAGTAGATATGATCAACATGAAGATGTTCACCATTGAAACCACCTCAACTCACGTGATGATCGGACTTGAGTTGGTGGATTTGGATCATGTTACACTCGAATGACCGGAGGGATGTCAATTTGAGTGGGAGTTTTTTAAGTAATATGATTAATTAAACTCATTATCTTGAACAATAGTCTAAGTTGTCTTTGCTATATTTATGTTGTAGATCATGGCTCGCGCAGTAGCACCCCTGAATTTTAATGCGTTCCTAGAGAAAGCTAAGTTGAAAGATGATGGAAGTAACTTTGTGGACTGGGCCCGTAATCTAAGGATTATCCTTACGGCTTCCCAGAAGGCTTATGTCCTTGATGCACCGCTTGGTGATCCACCCGCTCCAGTTGAGTCTCTAGACGTTGTGAACGCCTGGCAGGCTCGTTCTGATGATTACTCAATAGTTCAATGTGCAATGTTGTATGGCCTAGAACCGGGACTTCAAAGACGTTTTGAACGTCATGGAGCATATGAGATGTTCCAGGAGTTGAAGTTTATCTTTCAGAAGAATGCCCGGATCGAGAGATATGAGATCTCCGACAAATTCTATGCTTGCAAGATGGAGGAGAACGGGTCTATCAGTGATCACGTGCTCAGAATGTCTGGGTACTCCACCCGTCTGGCTGAGTTAGGGATGCCCCTTCCGCCAGAGGCTATCACTGACAGAGTTCTTCAATCATTGCCACCTAGCTACAAGAGCTTCGTGTTGAACTATAACATGCACGGGATGAACAAGTCAGTCGCCGAGCTGTTTGCGATGCTGAAAGCCGCTGAGTCTGAAATTCAGAAGGAGCATCAAGTGTTGATGGTCAATAAAACCACTAGTTTCAAGAAAAATGGCAAGGGTAAGAAGGGTAACTCCAAGAAGAGTGGCAAAGCAGTTGCTCCTCTCGTGAAGAAACCCAAGGCTGGACCCAAACCAGAAACTGTGTGTTTTCATTGCAAGGGAACTGGACACTGGAAGCGGAACTGCCCCAAGTATTTGGCTGACAAGAAGGCGGCCAACAACAAACAAGGTATATATGATATACATGTTATTGATGTGTACCTTACCAACTCTCGTTGTAGTGCCTGGGTATTTGATACCGGTGCGGTTGCTCATATTTGCAACTCAAAACAGGAACTGCGGAATAAACGGAGGCTGGCAAAGGACGAAGTGACGATGCGCGTGGGAAATGGTTCCAAGGTTGATGTGATCGCCGTCGGCACGCTCGCTCTTCGATTACCATCGGGATTAGTGATGAACCTTAATAAGTGTTATTTGGTGCCTGCGTTAAGCATGAACATTATATCTGGATCTTGTTTATTGCGAGACGGTTACTCATTTAAATCAGAGAATAATGGTTGTTCTATTTATATGAGTAATATCTTTTATGGTCATGCACCCAATGTGAGGGGTTTATTCTTATTGAATCTCGATAGTAATGATACACATGTTCATAACATTGATGCCAAAAGATGTAGAATTGATAATGATAATACCACTTTCTTGTGGCACTGCCGTTTAGGTCATATTGGCGTTAAACGCATGAGGAAGCTCCATGCTGATGGACTTTTGGAGTCACTTGATTTTGAATCACTTGACACATGTGAGCCATGCCTCATGGGCAAGATGACTAAAACGCCGTTCTCTGGAATAATGGAACGGGCAAGTGACTTATTGGAAATCATACATACTGATGTGTGCGGTCCGATGAGCATTGAGGCGCGCGGTGGTTATCATTACTTTCTCACCTTCACTGATGACTTAAGTAGATATGGGTATATTTACTTAATGAAACACAAGTCTGAAACGTTTGAAAAGTTCAAACAATTTCAGAGTGAAGTTGAGAATCATCGTAACAAGAAGATTAAATTCCTACGATCTGATCGAGGAGGAGAATATCTGAGTTATGAGTTTGGCAGTCACTTAAGACAATGTGGAATTGTTTCACAACTGACACCGCCTGGAACACCACAGCGTAATGGTGTGTCCGAACGTCATAATCGAACTTTATTGGATATGGTGCGATCTATGATGTCTCTTGCCGATTTGCCACTATCGTTTTGGGGTTATGCATTAGAGACAGCTGCATTCACTTTAAATAGGGCACCATCGAAATCCGTTGAGACGATGCCATATGAACTTTGGTTTGGCAAGAAGCCAAAACTGTCGTTTCTTAAAGTTTGGGGATGTGATGCTTATGTCAAAAAGCTTCAGCCTGAAAAGCTGGAACCCAAAGCGGAGAAATGCGTCTTCATAGGATACCCAAAAGAGACAGTTGGGTATACCTTCTATCTCAGATCCGAAGGCAAAGTGTTTGTCGCTAAAAACGGAACATTTCTTGAGAAAGAGTTTCTCTCGAAAGAATTGAGTGGGAGGAAGATAGAACTTGATGAGGTTGTTGAACCTTTACTTCAACCTGAGAGTAGCGCAGTGCAGAAAGTTGTTTCTGTGGAGCCTACATTAGCTGAAGAGGAAGTTAATGATGATGATCATGAAGCTTTGGATCAAGTTGCTATCGAACCTCGTAGGTCGACAAGGACGCGTACTGCTCCCGAGTGGTACGGCAACCCTGTCTTAGAGGTCATGTTGTTAGACAACGATGAACCTACGAGCTATGGAGAAGCGATGATGGGCCCGGATTCCGAGAAGTGGTTAGAGGCCATGAAATCCGAGATGGGATCCATGTATGAAAACAAAGTATGGACTTTGGAAGTATTACCTGAAGGGCGTAAGGCCATTCAGAACAAATGGATCTTTAAGAGGAAGACGGACGCGGACGGTAATGTCACCGTCTATAAAGCTCGACTTGTGGCAAAGGGTTTTTCACAAGTTCAAGGAGTTGACTACGATGAGACCTTCTCACCCGTAGCGATGCTTAAGTCCGTCAGAATCATGTTAGCAATAGCTGCCTTTTTCGATTATGAAATTTGGCAGATGGATGTCAAAACAGCGTTCCTTAACGGTTTCCTTAAGGAAGAGTTGTATATGATGCAACCAGAAGGTTTTGTCGATCCAGAGAATGCTGACAAAGTTTGCAAACTCCAGCGATCCATTTATGGACTGGTGCAAGCATCTCGGAGTTGGAATCTTCGTTTTGATGAGGTGATCAAAGCGTTCGAGTTTATACAAGTTTACGGAGAAGCTTGTATTTACAAGAAAGTGAGTGGGAGCTCTATAGCGTTTCTAATATTATATGTGGATGACATATTGCTGATTGGAAACAATATAGAAATGCTGGAAAGCGTAAAGGAATATTTGAACAAGAGTTTTTCAATGAAGGACCTAGGAGAAGCTGCTTTCATATTAGGCATCAAGATCTATAGAGATAGATCGAGACGCTTAATAGGACTTTCACAAAGCACATACCTTGACAAAGTTTTGAAGAAGTTCAAAATGGATCAGTCCAAGAAGGGGTTCTTGCCTGTATTGCAAGGTGTGAAGTTGAGTAAGACTCAATGCCCAGTGACTGCAGGAGATAGAGAAAAGATGAGTGTCATCCCCTATGCTTCAGCCATAGGCTCTATCATGTATGCAATGCTGTGCACAAGACCCTATGTCAGCCTTGCCATAAGTATGGTCGGAAGGTTTCAAGGTGATCCAGGAATGGAACACTGGACGGCGGTCAAGAATATCCTGAAGTACCTGAAAAGGACTAAGGATATGTTTCTCGTTTATGGAGGTGATCAAGAGCTCGTCGTAAAGGGTTACGTCGATGCAAGGTTTGACACTGATCCGGATGACTCTAAGTTGCAAACCGGATACGTATTTATTCTTAATGGGGGTGCGGTTAGCTGGTGCAGTTCCAAGCAAAGCGTGGTAGCTGATTCTACATGCGAAGCGGAGTACATCGCAGCCTCGGAGGCGGCGAAGGAAGGTGTCTGGATGAAGGAGTTCATGACAGATCTTGGAGTAGTGCCTAGTGCGCTTAACCCAATGACTCTGTTTTGTGATAACACTGGTGCCATTGCTCTAGCCAAGGAACCAAGATTTCACAAGAGGACCAGACACATAAAGCGACGCTTCAATTCCATTCGCGATTACATCAAGGAGGACGACATAAATATTTGCAAAGTACACACGGATCTGAATGTTGCAGATCCGATGACTAAACCTCTTCCAAGGGCCAAACATGAACAACACCAGAACTGCATGGGTGTTCGATTCATTACAATGTAAATCACATAGTGATGTGAACTAGAATTATTGACTCTAGTGCAAGTGGGAGACTGTTGGAAATATGCCCTAGAGGCAATAATAAATTGGTTATTATTATATTTCCTTGTTCATGATAATCGTTTATTATCCATGCTATAATTGTATTGATTGGAAACTCAAATACATGTGTGGGTACATAGACAACACTGTGTCCCTAGTAAGCCTCTAGTTGACTAGCTCATTGATCAAAGATGGTTAAGGTTTCCTAGCCATTGACATGATATGTCATTTGACAACGAGATCACATCATTAGGAGAATGATGTGATGGACAAGACCCAAACTACGAACGTAGCATATGATCGTGTCAGTTTATTGCTATTGTTTTCTGCATGTCAAGTATCTGTTCCTTTGACCATGAGATCATGCAACTCACTGACACCGGAGGAATACCTTGTGTGTATCAAACGTCGCAACGTAACTGGGCGACTATAAAGGTGCTCTACAGGTATCTCCGAGGGTGTCTGTTGGGTTGGCATGGATCAAGACTGGGATTTGTTACTCCGTATGACGGAGAGGTATCTCAGGGCCCACTCGGTAATACAACATCACAATGAGCCTTGCAAGCAATGTGACTAAAGTGTTAGCCACGAGATCTTGTATTACGGAACTAGTAAAGAGACTTGCCGGTAACGAGATTGAACTAGGTATAGAGATACCGACGATCGAATCTCGGGTAAGTAACATACCGAAGAACAAAGGGAACAGCATACGGGATTAACTGAATCCTTGACATAGAGGTTCGACCGATAAAGATCTTCGTAGAATATGTAGGAGCCAATATGGGCATCCAGGTCCCGCTATTGGTTATTGATCGTAGAGGTGTCTCGGTCATGTCTACATAGTTCTCGAACCCGCAGGGTCTACACACTTAACGTTTGGTGACGATTAGTATAATTGAGTTATTATGTTGGTGACCGAAAGTTGTTCGGAGTCTCGGATAAGATCCCGGACATGACGAGGATCTCCGGAAGAGTCCGGAGGTAAAGATTGATATATGTGATAATAGTGTTTTGATCTCCGGAAGAGTTCCGGAGTTCACCGGAAGGGGTTCCGGATGTTTACCGAAGTGTTCGGGTGCAGCAACACTTTATATGGGACAAAGGGATAAAGCCCACGAGGTATTGGAAAGTGCAAAAAGTAGTTTTGCTGCCGCGTAAGCGGTACTACCGCTTGTATGAAGCGGTACTACCGCCCGAGCGGTACTACCGCTTGTGTGAAGCGGTACTACCGCCCATGCGGTACTACCGCTTGTGAGCGGTACTACCGCTTGTGCGCGGCTGTGCACGGTTCGGCAGGGATCTGAGTTGGACTCTTTTCCTGCGGGCCAAACCGACCTTGTGCGGGCAAAACCGACCTGGAGGAGGCTTTTACTCCAAGTTTAGACCCCAAGGCTCAACATATAAATAGAGGGGTAGGGCTAGCACACGAGATACATCAAGATTTCCCCAAGCCGTGTGCGGCAACCCTAACCCTCTAGTTCCTCCGTCATAATCTCCGTAGCGCTTGGCGAAGCCCTGCAGAGATTGTTCCTCACCACCATCACCACGCCGTCGTGCTGCTGGAACTCAACCACTACTTCACCATCGCTCGTTGGATCGAGGAGGTGAAGGCGTCATCAAGCCGTACGTGTGTTGAACGCGGAGGTGCCGTTCGTTCGGCGCTAGTTCGTGATCGGATCGAGGGACGACTTGCGATTTGGATCGCGAAGACGTTCGACTACATCAACCGCGTTTCTTAAACGCTTCCGCTTAGCGATCTACAAGGGTATGTAGATTCACTCTCCCTCTCGTAGATGCTCATCACCATGGATAGATCTTGTGTGTGCGTAGGAAAATTTTTGTTTCCCATGCAACGTTACCCAACATTCATCTTATCAATATGTGGCCTAGTCGTACTATCGCCAATGAAACCCCCACCGAACGTCTTCTTCATATCACACCAGATTATACTACACTTCGTGTTTTCGGGTGTGCCTGTTGGCCAAACCTTCGTCCCTACAACTCTCGTAAACTCATGTTTCGATCTCAACAATGTGTCTTTCTTGGTTATAGTGCACAACATAAAGGTGTCAAGTGTCTTGACGTGTCCACCGGTCGTGTGTACATCTCTCGTGATGTTGTGTTTGATGAAACTCAATTTCCGTTTGCAAAACTTCATCCAAATGCCGGTGCCCTTCTTCGAAAGGAGATTCTTCTTCTCATCTATCCGGAGTTGCTCATGTGGAAAACGATGATTGTGATGACTTAATATTGACTAACTCTTCTAATCTGTTATCTGAGTCTACTGCTACAGGTGAAACCAGTGCTGAGAACGGTGTTCAAAATGGTGCAATTTTTGCTGAAAACAGTGCTCCAATGCATCCTGTGGCTGTCACGATGGAGCTGCCGTAATCGTCTTCGGGATTCATGCCTCCGATCGTGCCAGGGCCGACAGGATCTGCATCGGGATTGGCTCCTCCATCCCGTCTTGCGCCCTTGTCTACTCCGTGCCAGCATGCAGCCGCCCGCCTCCGCGAGCGTGTCGTCGCCTCCCGCCACGCGTCGGTGCGCGCCCGCGTCCGACCCCGCGGGTGCGCTACACCAACCAGCACCCCGGGACCCACCGTCCACGCGGTTTCTGGCCGAGTCTCGGGTCTACACCCGACGGGCCCCATCTCTGGCGACCGCACCAGGCGCGCGATCCCAGCCGGATTTCGCCCCGCCTGGATCCTCTATGGCCAACCCGTAGTCTCCTGTGGTTCAGTGGGCTGCAGAAGATCCTGTGCCTGCTTCCTCGGGATCGCTGGCCTCGATCCAGGGGGAGATTGAGGAATCTTCTTCCGCTGATGCTGTTGTGTCCAGACTCGGATCTTCTCTGCCAACATGTGCTGCTGCTACACCACCTCGTACACGTCTTCGTGCAGGTGTTATTCAACCTACAAATTATAAATTTAAATTTGGTCTGGCTGCTTCCAGAGGAGAACCCCACACATATCAGGAACCTCTTGCTGATCCCAGTTTGAAAAAGGCTATGGAGGATGAATATCAGGCTCTTCAGAAAAATAACACGTGGCATTTAGTTCCTTCATGGCAAGGTAAAAATGTGATTGACTGCAAGTGGGTATTCAGGATAAAAAGAAAGTCTGATGGTACAATTGATCGGTATAAAGCTAGGCTTGTTGCTAAAGATTTTAAACATAGGTATGGCATAGATTATGAGGATACTTTTAGTTTTTTTGTTAAGGCTGCTACCATTCGTCTTGTTCTATCCATTGTTGTGTCGAGAGGATGGAGTCTTAGACAGCTAGATGTGCAGAATGCATTTCTTCATGGTGTTCTGAAAGAGGAAGTGTACATGAAGCAACCCCCTGGGTTTGAGGATAAAAACTAACCGTCTCACATATGCAGGCTTGACAGATCACTCTATGGACTGAAACAAGCCCCCAGAGCATGGTACTCTAGATTGAGTACAAAACTGCAGCAACTTGGTTTCACTCCTTCAAAATCTGACACATCATTGTTTATTTACGATAAGTCAAATACTTCAGTTTTTGTGCTTATCTATGTTGATGATATTATTGTCACAAGCTCATCCAATGAAGCGGTGACAGCTCTTTTGTCATATTTGAACTCAGAATTTGCTCTTAAGGATCTAGGTGACTTGCACTTCTTCCTTGGCATTGAGGTCAAGAGAAACAAATAAGGTGGTCTTCATCTTTCTCAGGAAACATATGCTACAGATCTCTTGAGCAGAGTTGGGTTGCAGGGTTGCAAACTTTCCCCAACACCTTTGTCCAGTTCAGAGAAACTCACACTTGTTGAAGGAGAACTCTTGAATCCAGAGGATGGCACCAAATACAAAAGCCTGGTGGATGCACTTCAGTACTTAACTCTCACCAGGCCTGATATTTCCTTTGCAGTAAATAAGGTATGGCAGTATCTTCATGCACCAACCACTGCTCATTGGACTGCAGCAAAACATATATTGAGATATGTGAAAAACACTCTAAGTGTTGGCATAACTTTCAATAAGTCATCATCCACTCTTGTTAGTGCCTTCTCTGATTCTGACTGGGCAGGTTGCTTGGATGACAGAAGATCAACTGGTGACTTTGCAGTGTTCTTTGGTCCCAACTTGATCTCTTTGTTGGGGAACGTTGCATGGGAAACAAAAATTTTCCTACGCACACACAAGATCTATCCATGGTGATGAGCATCTACGAGAGGGACAGTAAATCTACATACCCTTGTAGATCGCTAAGCGGAAGCGTTAAGAAACGCGGTTGATGTAGTCGAACGTCTCCGCGATCCGAATCGCAAGTCGTCCCTCGAACCGATCACGAACTAGTGCCGAACGGACGGCACCTCCGCGTTCAACACACGTACAGCTTGATGACGCCTTCACCTCCTCGATCCAGCGAGCGATGGTGAAGTAGTAGATGAGTTCCGGCAGCACGACGGCGTGGTGATGGTGGTGAGGAACAATCTCTGCAGGGCTTCGCCAAGCGCTACGGAGATTATGACGGAGGAACTAGAGGGTTAGGGTTGCCGGCACACGGCTTGGGGAATTCTTGATGTGTTCCGGGTGCTAGCCCTGCCCCTCTATTTATATGTTGAGCCCTGGGGTCAAAACAGAGCCTCCTCAAAGTCGGTTTGGCCCGCAAGGCAAGAGTCCTGCTCGGACTCCAGGACCAGACGCCAGGGTCCTCGGCGTCTGGCCCCTGGCCTCCGCAAAACTTCCTTTTGCACCTTCCTAAAGCCTCGTGGGCTTTACCCCTTGGCCCAAATAAAGTGTTCTCGTACCCGAACATTTCGGGAAACATCCGAAACTCCTTCCGGTGAATTCTGGAACCCTTCCGGAGACCAAACACTATTATCCCATATATCAATCTTTACCTCCGGACTATTCCAGAGCTCCTCGTCATGTCCGGGATCTCATCCGGGACTCCGAACAACTTTCGGTCACCAACATAACAACTCAACTATACTTATATCGTCACCAAACGTTAAGTGTGTAGACCCTGCGGGTTCGAGAACTATGTAGACATGACCGAGACACCTCTACGGTCAATAACCAATAGCGGGACCTGGATGCCCATATTGGCTCCTACATATTCTACAAAGATCTTTATCGGTTGAACCTCTATGTCAAGGATTCAGTTAATCCCGTATGATGTTCCCTTTGTTTATCGGTATGTTACTTACCCGAGATTCGATCGTCGGTATCTCTATACCTAGTTCAATCTCGTTACCGGCAAGTCTCTTTACTCGTTCCGTAATACAAGATCCCGTGGCTAACACTTTAGTCACATTGCTTGCAAGGCTTATAGTGATGTTGTATTACCGAGTGGGCCCTGAGATACCTCTCCGTCACACGGAGTAACAAATCCCAGTCTTGATCCATGCCAATTCAACAGACACCCTCGGAGATACCTGTAGAGCATCTTTATAGTCACCCAGTTACGTTGCGACGTTTGATACACACAAGGTATTCCTCCGGTGTCAGTGAGTTGCATGATCTCATGGTCAAAGGAACAGATACTTGACATGCAGAAAACAATAGCAATAAACTGACACGATCATATGCTACGTTTACAGTTTGGGTCTTGTCCATCACATCATTCTCCTAATGATGTGATCCCGTTATCAAATGACATCTCATGTCCATGGCTAGGAAACCTTCACCATCTTTTGATCAACGAGCTAGTCAACTAGAGGCTTACTAGGGACACAGTGTTGTCTATGTACCCACACATGTATTTGAGTTTCCAATCAATACAATTATAGCATGGATAATAAACGATTATCATGAACAAGGAAATATAATAATAACCAATTTATTATTGCCTCTAGGGCATATTTCCAACAGTCTCCCACTTGCACTAGAGTCAATAATCTAGTTCACATCACTATGTGATTTACATTGTAATGAATCGAACACCCATGCAGTTCTGGTGTTGTTCATGTTTAGCCCTTGGAAGAGGTTTAGTCATCGGATCTGCAACATTCAGATCCGTGTGTACTTTGCAAATATTTATGTCGTCCTCCTTGATGTAATCGCGGATGGAATTGAAGCGTCGCTTTATGTGTCTGGTCCTCTTGTGAAATCTTGGTTCCTTGGCTAGAGCAATGGCACCAGTGTTATCACAAAACAGAGTCATTGGGTTAAGCGCACTAGGCACTACTCCAAGATCTGTCATGAACTCCTTCATCCAGACACCTTCCTTCGCCGCCTCCGAGGCAGCGATGTACTCTGCTTCGCATGTAGAATCAGCTACCACGCTCTGCTTGGAACTGCACCAGCTAACCGCACCCCCATTAAGAATAAATACGTATCCGGTTTGTGACTTAGAGTCATCCGGATCAGTGTCAAAGCTTGCATCGACGTAACCCTTTACGACGAGCTCTTGATCACCTCCATAAACGAGAAACATGTCCTTAGTCCTTTTCAGGTACTTCAGGATATTCTTGACCGCCGTCCAGTGTTCCATTCCTGGATCACTTTGAAACCTTCTGACCATACTTATGGCAAGGCTGACATCGGGTCTTGTGCACAGCATTGCATACATGATAGAGCCTATGGCTGAAGCATAGGGGATGACACTCATCTTTTCTCTATCTTCTGCAGTCACTGGGCATTGAGTCTTACTCAACTTCACACCTTGCAATACAGGCAAGAACCCCTTCTTGGACTGATCCATTTTGAACTTCTTCAAAACTTTATCAAGGTATGTGCTTTGTGAAAGTCCTATCAAGCGTCGTGATCTATCTCTATAGATCTTGATGCCTAATATGAAAGCAGCTTCTCCTAGGTCCTTCATTGAAAAACTCTTGTTCAAATATTCCTTCGCGCTTTCCAACATTTCTATATTGTTTCCAATCAGTAATATGTCATTCACATATAATATTAGAAACGCTATAGAGCTCCCACTCACTTTCTTGTAAATACAAGCTTCTCCGTAAACTTGTATAAACTCGAACGCTTTGATCACCTCATCAAAGCGAAGATTCCAACTCCGAGATGCTTGCACCAGTCCATAAATGGATCGCTGGAGTTTGCAAACTTTGTCAGCATTCTCTGGATCGACAAAACCTTCTGGTTGCATCATATACAACTCTTCCTTAAGGAAACCGTTAAGGAACGCTGTTTTGACATCCATCTGCCAAATTTCATAATCGAAAAAGGCAGCTATTGCTAACATGATTCTGACAGACTTAAGCATCGCTACGGGTGAGAAGGTCTCATCGTAGTCAACTCCTTGAACTTGTGAAAAACCCTTTGCCACAAGTCGAGCTTTATAGACGGTGACATTACCGTCCGCGTCCGTCTTCCTCTTAAAGATCCATTTGTTCTGAATGGCCTTACGCCCTTCAGGTAATACTTCCAAAGTCCACACTTTGTTTTCATACATGGATCCCATCTCGGATTTCATGGCCTCTAACCACTTCTCGGAATCCGGGCCCATCATCGCTTCTCCATAGCTCGTAGGTTCATCGTTGTCCAACAACATGACTTCTAAGACAGGGTTGCCGTACCACTCAGGAGCAGTACACGTCCTTGTCGACCTACGAGGTTCGATAGCAACTTGATCCAAAGCTTCATGATCATCATCATTAACTTCCTCTTCAGCTGATGTAGGCTCTACAGAAACATCTTTCTGTGCCGCGCTACTCTCAGGTTGAAGTAAAGGTTCAACAACCTCATCAAGTTCTATCTTCCTCCCACTCAATTCTTTCGAGAGAAACTCTTTCTCAAGAAACGTTCCGTTTTTAGCGACAAACACTTTGCCTTCGGATCTGAGGTAGAAGGTATACCCAACTGTCTCTTTTGGGTATCCTATGAAGATGCATTTCTCCGCTTTGGGTTCCAGCTTTTCAGGCTGAAGCTTTTTGACATAAGCATCACATCCCCAAACTTTAAGAAACGACAGCTTTGGCTTCTTGCCAAACCAAAGTTCATATGGCGTCGTCTCAACGGATTTTGATGGTGCCCTATTTAAAGTGAATGCAGCTGTCTCTAATGCATAACCCCAAAACGATAGTGGCAAATCGGCAAGAGACATCATAGATCGCACCATATCCAATAAGGTTCGATTACGACGTTCGGACACACCATTACGCTGTGGTGTTCCAGGCGGTGTTAGTTGTGAAACAATTCCACATTGTCTTAAGTGACTGCCAAACTCATAACTCAGATATTCTCCTCCTCGATCAGATCGTAGGAATTTAATCTTCTTGCTACGATGATTCTCAACTTCACTCTGAAATTGTTTGAACTTTTCAAACGTTTCAGACTTGTGTTTCATTAAGTAAATATACCCATATCTACTTAAGTCATCAGTGAAGGTGAGAAAGTAACGATAACCACCGCGCGCCTCAATGCTCATCGGACCGCACACATCAGTATGTATGATTTCCAATAAGTCACTTGCCCGTTCCATTGTTCCAGAGAACGACGTTTTTAGTCATCTTGCCCATGAGGCATGGCTCACATGTGTCAAGTGATTCAAAATCAAGTGACTCCAAAAGCCCATCAGCATGGAGCTTCCTCATGCGTTTTACGCCAATATGACCTAAACGGCAGTGCCACAAGAAAGTGGTATTATCATTATCAATCCTACATCTTTTGGCATCAATGTTATGAACATGTCTATCATTACTATCGAGATTCAATAAGAATAAACCCCTTACATTGGGTGCATGACCATAAAAGATATTACTCATATAAATAGAACAACCATTATTCTCTGATTTAAATGAGTAACCGTCTCGCAATAAATAAGATCCAGATATAATGTTCATGCTTAACGCAGGCACTAAATAACAATTATTCAGGTTCATCACTAATCCCGATGGTAATCGAAGAGCGAGCGTGCCGACGGCGATCACATCAACCTTGGAACCATTTCCCACGCGCATCGTCACTTCGTCCTTTGCCAGCCTCCGTCTATTCCGCAGTTCCTGTTTTGAGTTGCAAATATGAGCAACCGCACCGGTATCAAATACCCAGGCACTACAACGAGAGTTGGTAAGGTACACATCAATAACATGTATATCATATATACCTTGTTTGTTGTTGGCCGCCTTCTTGTCAGCCAAATACTTGGGGCAGTTCCGCTTCCAGTGTCCAGTTCCCTTGCAATGAAAGCACACAGTTTCTGGTTTGGGTCCAGCCTTGGGTTTCTTCACGAGAGGAGCAACTGCTTTGCCACTCTTCTTGGAGTTACCCTTCTTACCCTTGCCATTTTTCTTGAAACTAGTGGTTTTATTGACCATCAACACTTGATGCTCCTTCTGAATTTCAGACTCAGCGGCTTTCAGCATCGCAAACAGCTCGGCGACTGACTTGTTCATCCCGTGCATGTTATAGTTCAACACGAAGCTCTTGTAGCTAGGTGACAATGATTGAAGAACTCTGTCAGTGATAGCCTCTGGCGGAAGGGGCATCCCCAATTCAGCCAGACGGGTGGAGTACCCAGATATTCTGAGTACATGATCACTGATAGACCCGTTCTCCTCCATCTTGCAAGCATAGAACTTATCGGAGATCTCATATCTCTCGATCCGGGCATTCTTCTGAAAGATAAACTTCAACTCCTGGAACATCTCATATGCTCCATGACGTTCAAAACATCTTTGAAGTCCCGGTTCTAAGCCATACAATATTGCACATTGAACTATTGAGTAATCTTCAGAACGAGCCTGCCAGGCGTTCACAACGTCTAGAGACTCAACTGGAGCGGGTGGATCACCAAGCGGTGCATCAAGGACATAAGCCTTCTGGGAAGCCGTAAGGATAATCCTTAGATTACGGGCCCAGTCCACAAAGTTACTTCCATCATCTTTCAATTTAGCTTTCTCTAGGAACGCATTAAAATTCAGGGGTGCTACTGCGCGAGCCATGATCTACAACATAAATATAGCAAAGACAACTTAGACTATTGTTCTAGATAATGAGTTTAGTTAATCATATTACTTAAAAACTCCCACTCAAATTGACATCCCTCCGATCATTCGAGTGTAACATGATCCAAATCCACCAACTCAAGTCCGATCATCACGTGAGTTGAGGTGGTTTCAATGGTGAACATCTTCATGTTGATCATATCTACTATATGACTCATGTTCGACCTTTCGGTCTCTTGTGTTCCGAGGCCATGTCTGTACATGCTAGGCTCGTCAAGTTTAACCCGAGTGTTCCGCACGTGCAACATGGCTTACACCCGTTGTATGTGAACGTAGAGTCTATCACACCCGATCATCACGGCGTGTCTCGAAACGACGAACTTTCGCAACGGTGCACACTTGGGGAGAACACAATTTATCTTGAAATTTAAGTGAGGGATCACCTTATAATGCTACCGTCATCCTAAGCAAAATAAGATGCATAAAAGGATTAACATCACATGCAAATCATAAGTGACATGATATGGCCATGAACTTGTGCTTTTGATCTCCATCTCCAAAGCACCGGCATGATCTCCATCGTCACCGGCATGACACCATGATCTCCATCATCTTGATCTCCATCAACGTGTCGCCATGAGGTTGTCTCGCCGACTGTTGCTTCCACGACTATTGCTAACTCATAGCGATAAAGTAAAGCAAAACGGCGAAAATAATTAAAGACAACTCTATGGCTCCTGCCAGTTGCCGTACTCATCGACATGCAAGTCGTGATATTCTATACAACACATGATCATCTCATACATCACATATATCTCATCATGTAATTGGCCATATCACATCACAACATACCCTGCAAAAACAAGTTAGACGTCCTCTAATTGTTGTTGCAAATTTTACGTGGCTGCTACGGGTTTGCAAGAACCGTTCTTACCTATGCAAAACCACAACGTGGTGTAGTGATTGCTTTTTGATCTTCTAAAAGAACCCTCTTCATTGAAATTGATTCAACTAAAGTGAGAGAGACAGACACCCGCTAGCCATCTTTATGCAACGAAGTTACATGTCAGTTGAAGGAACCTGTCTCGCGTAAGCGTACGCGTAATGTCGGTCCGGGCCGCTTCATCTCACAATACCGCCGAATCAAGTATCAACTAGTAACGGCAAGCAATATGTATACACCCACGCCCACAACTCGTTTGTGTTCTACTCGAGATCTCATCTACGCATAGACCTAACTCTGATACCACTGTTGGGGAACGTTGCATGGGAAATAAAAATTTTCCTACGCACACACAAGATCTATCCATGGTGATGAGCATCTACGAGAGGGACAGTGAATCTACATACCCTTGTAGATCGCTAAGCGGAAGCATTAAGAAACGCGGTTGATGTAGTCGAACGTCTCCGCGATCCGAATCGCAAGTCGTCCCTCGAACCGATCACGAACTAGTGCCGAACGGACGGCACCTCCGCGTTCAACACACGTACAGCTTGATGACGCCTTCACCTCCTCGATCCAGCGAGCGATGGTGAAGTAGTAGATGAGTTCTGGCAGCACGACGGCGTGGTGATGGTGGTGAGGAACAATCTCTGCAGGGCTTCGCCAAGCGCTACGGAGATTATGACGGAGGAACTAGAGGGTTAGGGTTGCCGGCACACGGCTTGGGGAATTCTTGATGTGTTCCGGGTGCTAGCCCTGCCCCTCTATTTATATGTTGAGCCCTGGGGTCGAAACTTGGAGAAAGAGCCTCCTCAAAGTCGGTTTGGCCCGCAAGGCAAGAGTCCTGCTCGGACTCCAGGACCAGACGCCAGGGTCGTCGGCGTCTGGACCCAGACGCCAGGGTCCCTGGCGTCTGGCCCCTGGCCTCCGCAAAACTTCCTTTTGCACCTTCCTAAAGCCTCGTCGGCTTTACCCCTTGGCCCAAATAAAGTGTTCTCGTACCCGAACATTTCGGGAAACATCCGAAACTCCTTCCGGTGAATTCCGGAACCCTTCCGGAGACCAAACACTATTATCCCATATATCAATCTTTAACTCCGGACTATTCCAGAGCTCCTCGTCATGTCCGGGATCTCATCCGGGACTCCGAACAACTTTCGGTCACCAACATAACAACTCAACTATACTTATATCGTCACCAAACGTTAAGTGTGTAGACCCTGCGGGTTCGAGAACTATGTAGACATGACCGAGACACCTCTACGGTCAATAACCAATAGCGGGACCTGGATGCCCATATTGGCTCCTACATATTCTACGAAGATCTTTATCGGTTGAACCTCTATGTCAAGGATTCAGTTAATCCCGTATGATGTTCCCTTTGTTTATCGGTATGTTACTTGCCCGAGATTCGATCGTCGGTATCTCTATACCTAGTTCAATCTCGTTACCGGCAAGTCTCTTTACTCGTTCCGTAATACAAGATCCCGTGGCTAACACTTTAGTCACATTGCTTGCAAGGCTTATAGTGATGTTGTATTACCGAGTGGGCCCTGAGATACCTCTCCGTCACACGGAGTAACAAATCCCAGTCTTGATCCATGCCAATTCAACAGACACCCTCGGAGATACCTGTAGAGCATCTTTATAGTCACCCAGTTACGTTGCGACGTTTGATACACACAAGGTATTCCTCCGGTGTCAGTGAGTTGCATGATCTCATGGTCAAAGGAACAGATACTTGACATGCAGAAAACAATAGCAATAAACTGACACGATCATATGCTACGTTTACAGTTTGGGTCTTGTCCATCACATCATTCTCCTAATGATGTGATCCCGTTATCAAATGACATCTCATGTCCATGGCTAGGAAACCTTCACCATCTTTTGATCAACGAGCTAGTCAACTAGAGGCTTACTAGGGACACAGTGTTGTCTATGTACCCACACATGTATTTGAGTTTCCAATCAATACAATTATAGCATGGATAATAAACGATTATCATGAACAAGGAAATATAATAATAATCAATTTATTATTGCCTCTAGGGCATATTTCCAACACTCTTAGTGTACAAAGAAATAGGCCACAGTTTCCAGATCTAGTACTGACGCAGAATACAAAGCACTTGCCAATGCAACAGCAGAAATTATTTGGGTGAAGTCTATGCTTAAGAAACTTGGTATATATCATACTCAGACACCATGCCTTTGGTGTGACAACCTTGGTGCAACCTACTTGTACGTAAGCTAATCCTGTTTTTCATGCACGTACTAAACACATTGAAATTGATTATCATTTTGTGAGGGAAAGGGTTGCTAATAAGGAACTGGACATTCAGTTTGTTCACTCGAAGGACCAAGTTGCTGATGGATTTACAAAGGCACTGGCTACAAGGCCATTTGAGGAGTTTATGTGTAATCTAAACTTGCGTAGTTCAGATTAAGGGAGGGTGTTAAACATGTAATTGTGGAGGCGCCAAGGGTTTTGTCTTGCGCCTCACACCTGAATAGCTAGGGATAGATTCCTTGTTCTGTTAAACCTCTTTCTATCCCGATCTCCTCTCCCTTTGTAATCCTGTTCGGTTACAACAACCGAACTCCCTTGTACCTCACGCATACCAATCAATATAACATCTGCTGGCTCCCGTTCAGGGGGTTGAGACGCTTCATCATTGCTTTCACCGAGAGGAATAAACTTGCATCTTTTCTTTGTGATTTCATTGAAATGTATTCAAAATTCTTATACCATGATGTGCTCTAATTCTTGGTAGACTGTTCTCACACGAACATTAATAATAGAACAATTGTTCATCTAACTTACAACTTCATAATTTTGCAGCTCGAGTGGATAGGAGATGATGCAGCAAAGGCACACTTCAGTACTCTTTTATTTTAGTCTTCCATTTTTCCTATGTGTCCAAGAGATCGTTACCAGCATTTGTTTCCAAAAATGTATTACCAAGTAAGTTCTAATTTTTATTTCAGTCCTTCCCTTTCACCTCCACCAGATCTGATTTTTTTTTTTACATTGGTGACAATGGGAGATGTTGACCTCATTTACAATGAAGGCATGGTGCCGAGGAGATCAACATTTGTTTCTTTCAGATGTTAAACAATAATAATTACTTCCAAATAAAATCGATCATGACGTGATATATATCTATGAACTTGCATTTTTTTTCCTTTATGTTCAGGTATCCATACTAAAGGTCACAGTATATCACTTTCATTTATATCGGACATGCACAACGAATCAACTGGTTACAATTTTGTAGATTTTATTTTTACCCTTTGGATTGTAGTTAGTACCGAGTATTATAGTCCCTTAAGGCCTAGGATGGAAGTTAAAGAGTTGCATAGGTTATTGGAGCAATAGGTTCGGTGAAAAAGTCTTAAAGCCTAGGATGGATTTTTTTTGTAGGCTTGTAGTGCACGTTCCGTTGTATGAGCTAGGACTTCCTTTGTTTTTTGTAAAATGGTGTGTCCAGTATTTGTAATTGTGAATCATGGCAATCAATCAATCATGGATCAGATGTCTTAGTAAGCTGGTTCGTATTTGATATGGCGGTGAGAGATATACTCTTTGCTCCGATCAATCGGTGATAGATCAAATAACTTAGAGTTAAGCTTGCCATACACAATGCGGTATAATTAGAACAATCTTTATTTGCTTATCCCTTTACAAGTTATATTTCTCTTAGAATTCATTTTTTTACTTTGCTTGACAGGAGTACAGGACTATGATTTCTTGTCCTTTTGTTAGGTGATACATACCTGCAGTGCAGAGGCTCTGAAAAATCAGCACACATGCCAGCTTTTCTTGCGAGACCGAGTCGATTATCTTGCTCTATGGCAAAGAAAATATATTTCAAGTTTCTCGGGCAGATCTATTATGGTTCAAGCTGCTAAGGTGGATTTAATCAGGTCAGCTTATCGATCTCAAGAACTCTTCAATCTCAAATGGCCGTCTTCCATTCCAGCCGACATGAAGGGAAAAACTCCCTGGTGATCCCAACATCAAGAGCTACTCCTAATCTATTGGAGTTCAATGATATTATTGTTAACAAGCATGCGAGTTTGGATGCAGTCTTCAGATGAATCAACACTGAATGATAACTGTACCCGTAGGTGGAGTGGGCTAATGGCCATGTACATACTGTAATGTAAGCTGTTGAGTTCTCTTGATTAATCCAAAGATGCAAAGTCTTTTGTATGTTTCACGAAAGAATATTAATGTGTTCGGTTGCATTGCACGGGTAGGCTAATTTATGATAATTGTATCATTTTTTGAGAAACTTACATTTTTTTTAGAAACATTATTGTATCATTTGGATCCTATAAATGGCATGTATATCATCTTCCTCTGGTTTCTACTAATAGAAAAGCTACGCTTGATAATGCACTGCACATTGGCTTAACAAGTGAATGCTTCGTTGTTGTCTGGTTAGGACTTATGAGATGCATGGATAGAGGAAGAAGCGAAAGGAGCAATGTGATGGTGACATGGACATCGCCCTTGGGTATTAACCTATTAAGAGGGTGGTTTGTAGTTGTAGGGGTTTCAAACTAGCAACGACAACCCCTATTGCTGGTGTTGGTGAGGCAAGTTGACGTCGGGAAAACTGCAACAGCATGGGGTTGTGCATGTGGAGTAGGAGACAGAAAAATAAAAGGAGAAGAAAGTGTGGGAGGAATAGGACGAGGAGTGGGAAAATAAGAGGCATATGATGGAGATGAAAATAATTGTGTGCGGGAGAGGCAAAATTGATTCTGTTAAACGATGAAGTCTTTCGTATTTTCATATTAGCAACAAATAACATCTAGATGTTGCTTGAAGTTGTTCGCACAATACCTTTGAAAGTCGGTACATTTCCATAGTTTATTTTCTAAGAATTATCTATCTAATTATTGTGAACATAATTTGTATATGTGCCCAAAAGTGGAGTTGACAGAGTATATAGTTGATTATCGCCTCATTATGTTGAGTGTCGGATGTGGGGAATATAGAAGTACCTAAGTCGAAGAAGATCCGCTTCCTCAGATAAATGGTTCAGGAAACACACCATTTCTAATTGGATCTTTCTTTTTTTTGCGGGAATAATTGACAATATTTTCGTCACGTTTGCATTACCTTTATTGCTTGCAGTTACGAAACATCATCGCTTCAAAACTAGCAGCATATGCCGTGACAACGCACGGGCATTTAGCTAGTACGTCTATGGGTGGGGACAGTGCGTTTTTAAAAATAACTTGATGAGCTATCTCTTTGTATGCAGTGTAATTAAATTGGGATTAAAAGGTTGCTTGGAACACTACATGTTCGGGGGAACGAAGGCATCTAACGCAATATTGTGCCCGTGAGGAGCAAAAGAGGCATGGGTATGAAACGCAAAAGAATGGGAAAGAGAAAATAAGACTGTTTGGACTTTCGGAATCAGACGATCACATTGACAACACGTGAAGTCTAACAAAGTGGTTGGACTTGGACTCGTGCTAGACACCTGGAGTGGACCTCAAAACTTATACATAGAGCAAAAGAAATGTAGAATGACATGGCTGCTTGAGAGTGCACGGAAAATAATATTTAACAGTTATTTGTGGCAGGCTGCTTGCGCATGACGAGTTAGTGGGATCATGTGCATGAATAGTTAGTGGGAAAGCATTTTTACATGGTGGGCCTACTTGATGATGTGGATAGATTGCCATACTTTCTTTTGCGAAAAAGGTAAATCTATACCTACTAATCAAGCACAGTTTTAAAATCCGTTCACCCCCAACTTTTCATCCATCTTCTATTAAAAATACATGAGGTGGTCTAATTCGTTAGTCAATCCGGGTTCAAATAAATCTATATACGAACTGACTCCATCGTTGCGTTGGTCCCCGAGGTGCCTGTGTAACACCCCCTGTAATTAAGCTACAGTAAACCCCTGCAAATTATGCCAAGTCATCTAGTTTTGTAATGCCACTTGTCATTTGGCTTCAGAACAAATTCAAATTCAAAATTCAAATGGCAAATGAAAATAAAAGTTGATCAAATTTGAAAACTAAATAGTTCATAATTTTGGAAATATTCCATAGTTAATTGTCTTAAGGAAAACAACATCACCTAAATTCCCAAAATGCCCTAGGGAATTAGTTAAGTGGATCAGCAGCAAAATAAATGACCTTTTCAATTTCTAAAAATAGTTAAACAATTCCAAATGCTCTGGAACTTTTTGTGCACCCTCAAAATATTGCAATGTGTTTAAGTGACAAGTTTCACATTGTACAAAAAATCATTTGCTACTGAAACAAAATGCAAAGCAGTGAATAAAATACAAAACAGGAAATACAATAAATAAAGAGGGAAAAGGCCTAACTACCACTGCGCACTTGTAGCCCGTTGCTACAGTGCACAGCCCAACCTACCAAGCCTCGTTCTTCTTCCTACTGCTCACAGGGAGCTCGGTGGCCGCGTGCGCCACGTCCACGCCGCGGATCCTCCACGTGCCGGTCATCCGCCGCGTCTCCGCGTTGGATATAGACCCCCTCGACCCCGTGGCAAACCCTAGCCCCCATTCGCCCTCTCCCTCGCTCCCTTTTCCTCGATCTGGACGGTCCAGACGCCACCGTCGCCATGGCCGAACTCGTTAACGTGGCCACCGCCGTCCTCGTCGGCTCATCTTGCGCCAGGAGCTCGGCCTGCCTCCCCTGCTTCGCCTGCAACCACCAGCTCGAGCCGGACGCCTCTTCTTCGACTGGATCGAGGTCGTCTTCAATCTCTGCACCGCCACGGTCGTCGCCTCGATTCGCCGCCTCCCGAGCTCCCCCGGTTTCCCCGACGTGCCCACGAGCTCCACTGTGAGGCCCTCCTCCAACCCCCTGCTTTGCAGCCTCGATCTGCTCCGTTAGCCGCCGCTCCCGTGCTCGCCGTGGTCGCGCCCGCGAGTCCCCTGCCCGTGTTCGCCCGCACTCAACCCGCGCTGGCCGCGCCCGCGAGTCCCCTGCCCGTGCTCGCCCGCACTCAACCCGCGCTGGCCGCGCCCCGGCCCTGTCCCGGCGCGCCCGCGCCTCGCTGGCCGCGCGCCCACGCGTGCCGCCCGCAGTCGCTCGCCGCTCCTTCCGCGCGCCCGCCCGTGCCTGCTACGTCTGCCTGCCTCGCGCCACTGCCGCGCGCGCTCGCCTAGCCCCGCGTCGCCCGCTGACTGCCGCTGCTCGCCCCGCACGCGCGCCCTACCACTCGCGGCCAAGCCCGCCTCCGCCCGGCCGCACCCGCCGCTGGCCGCCGCCGCCGCAGGCCATGGCCATGGCCGACGGCGCCGTGCGCTGCGTGTGTGTGTGCTGTGTGTGCGCGTGTGTGTTCTGTGTGTGTGAGGCCGGCTGTGCCTGGAGCTAGGAAAATATTTCCGAATATTTTCCCGCTCCGTCCAAAATACTTAGTACTGCGTCATAGCACCCCTAGCATAATAATCCGCCATGCCATGCATTTTGATTGCATTTGTATGCTTTATATTTATTGTTTCTTCCCCCTCTTCTTCTCCGGTAGACTCCGATACCGCGGATGATCCGGTGATCGACTACTTCGTTGAGGATTCATTTTCATCTGCAGAGCAACCAGGCAAGCAAAACCCCCTTGATCATTCCTATATCACCCATTCTTTCTCTCCCATGCTTGCATTAGATTTTGCTACTGTATTTGATTGCTCCTATTCTGATGCATAGCCTGATTTTGTAACCTGCTGTTGATACTTTACCTGTTATCCTATATGTTTAGCATAGGTTGGTTAGTGATCCATCAGTGGCCCCGCACCTTTGTCCTTATTGCCATGCTTTACCACCGATGACTCGATCAACGTGATCGATATACAGAGACCGACACAGCACCGCACACCCCCCCCCTTAGTTGTACGACTCTGCAGAGCTACTATCGAGTGCCGAGGGTGATACCTCCTACCTCACTCCTGATGATATCTCTGTAGCGTAGCTAGTCGGTTGTGGGTTACCGAGGGTGATTCCTCTTTCATCACCTCCGATGTTGCCTCTGTCGTGCAACCCCTCAAGTGTGAACTTATCGAGGGTGATTTCTCCAAGTTCACCTTGACGGTTACATCGAGTGTGGGAATCCATCAAGGGTGATTCCTCGGATTCCCCACGATGTTATGGACACACGGGTACTTTGACCTTCACCTCAGACCATTGTTAAAGACGGGTCGGCTCCAAGAGCACCCGCGAGATAATGTTGAAGTCGGGCCGACCCCAAGGGTACCCGTGAGAGAGTCCTGTGGCGGCTGGCTGTTAGCGGTACCACCCAGGATGTGGTGGTAGCTCGGGACTTGTCCCGACAGCCGACACGGAACTTACACTGTAGTCAGAGCGACAGGGCAGGCGAAGACTACCTAGGAGAGAGGTGGGCCTAGTCCCTGGTCGTGGTCCGCGAGATACCTAGTCGGAACGGCCGAAGCACTGGTCGTCTCCGCGAGCTTCTAATAATTCACTAACGGATTTGGGTATTTGATCTGAGTTGGCCACTGGCCTATACGCACTACCACCATGCGGGATAATGGTTTAATGGGGCCCTCGGCGCCGTATTTGGGTACCTCGAAAGCTCTGTGAGACGTGCAGTTCAACATTGTGAGCCCGTCGGGACAAGTGCCATCCAGGACTGAGGTGGGCTTGGACTCCGATACGCGACACAACGACCCGGAGTGCTTAGGGGTGAGCGGCCGAACTACCTCTTCGCGCTTAGGATGTAGACCGGCAGGGACCTCTCTGCAGAGCCTAAGTAGGACTACGTCGTGTCGGTTATCCGAGGCCGGGCATTACCCGGAAAAGTATGTCCGGCCAGAGGTAATTGAGCGTGTTGGGTAACAGTAGTGCACCCCTGCAGGGAAGTTATCTATTCGAATAGCCGTGTCCACGGTAACAGGACGCTCAGTGTTGTATCCGATCTACTACAACTTGAACTGGATACTTGTGTTACTACTAGTAGAATGCCCGTGCGTTGCTATGGGCTACAATGCATATGAGTAAATAAAAAAATGATTAAAGTTGTCTCCAAGGTCAAAGCTTATTTGTCACTCATACGTTCGAACATCAAACGGGCGCCCAACAAGCTCCGCAAAATCTAACCATCTGGGCAGCCCAGGCTCCCCAAAATTTGGGCCACCCGCGATGGCCCAAATGTTATAATAGGTTGTACTTGTATAAAGCTCAGAATTTGACCTGATAAGTATAGAAAACAATGATTCAGCTAAGTAATGTAACATATCTACTTCGACACGCTTAAGAAATTCATGTATGACTTAAGATATGTTGTCTTTGGCTTAATTCACATGGTATTTAAGCAAGTGTGCAAAAAAAATGTCTTCTTTAGATTGTAACTATCCCACACGAGCAATATATGTCGTTAGCATGAGGCTATTATGTGCAAGATGTAAGAATATGCATTATAAAATACTCATCATGCAAATTGAATGAACCATCTTGCAAAGCATAGTCGTAGTAGACTGCAGCGAAGAGTGCAAAATGAACATCAGAATGCACAGCACGTGGCAGAGATATGTTTTTTCTTTGCTTGATGATCGCTTGCGTGTTTGCCGTGCGATGCACCGGACGGTTCAGATGCGGCGCTGCTGCACAGTATGTTAAAAAAGCTCCTAAAAAAAAAAGCAATCGCACGCAGACTCCTGTCACTGCCTCACTCTCTTCCTCTCCCATCTCGCCGAACGCTCTCTCGGCGCCGTCACCCGGCGGTTCGATCCCTCCGCCGCCGTACGACCTCTCGCGCCACCGCTAGGCACCGAGCCCGCGCGCCCGCAGGTCGGCGATCCTCGGCAGTCGGATTCGACCTGGATGAGCGGAAGAGCTCGCTGTCTGGATCTAGGTGGCACTACCTCCCTCAGAGCTGGTCGAGGGCGAAGCTGTCACGCATCTTGCGGCCTGCCGCCGCCGCAGGTCGGCTGCTCCCGCCGGCCGCATGCCCCACTCCCCGGTCGCTGCGCTCCGTTGTGCTGCTGCTGACTCTCCTGCTCGCCGCGGCGTCGCCTCATTTCCCCGGTCGCCCTTCTCATTTGCATCCAGCCACAGCTCTGCCTCCTTCCTCATGACGCACGAGCTGTTGCAGTGAGGCTACAAAGCAGTCTACTACTGGTGAGTTTCCATATTCTGTCATGGTGGATTCCTGATTACTGTTTGGTTGTCTATTTCTTCGATTTTTGTGGTGTTCGTTCAGGTTGTATATAATCTGTGTTCTTCAATTCGGTTGATGTTGAATGGATCTGAATGAATGAATGGGGGAATTACGTGCTGAAAATTCAGGCTACATGAGCTTCTATGCATTTTTATTCAGAGTTCAGGCAGCATGAATTACTTAGTAATTGATTCAGACAAATTGGTTCACACTCAAAAGCTATCCTAGTGCTTGTTTAGAAGTTCAAGCGGTCCAGTGTGTAGTATCAAATCAACTGAGTGATACATGGTGAACTATTAATAAATGATGTTTGACAAGAAAACTGAAAACAATATACTCCTACATGATATTTGATTTCCGTTGGTTTCATGAATTCTTGCTGATAGCTATAATTACTAATTTCTCTTAGGGTGCTAAATATTAATTTTTGGATATACATGAACTAATGAATACAACCTCTAATATATTTGTACTGTTTGATTTGCTTCGAAATTTGTCTCTTAGAGAACAGAAAATAGCAGTAGTGAAGGCCCAAGAGCGACCACCTGTAGAACAAATTAAAAAGAAGGGTAATTGGTACTAACACAAAAACGTTCTATGTAATGTGAATCTGCAGCTTACGTAGCCGCCAAACATTTATAGATTGAGAGTTTAGAACTTTAGAAGTAGAGTGGAGTTTTGAAGTTAACTGAAGTCGAGGGTGGGGTGGAGCTCTCTGAAACACACCCTAAGCCTAAAATGTAGTGATCTACTATATAATTACGTTGCCTCACTCCAGAGTTACGCAGTGGTACGTAGATACCAGAGGCATCTCATACCTAGCTTTTCTCGTATATAAAAGCATATCAGTACCCTTTTCACATTAAAACTGGAGCATGGAAATCTTATGTTATTTGAAACTGGCTAAACTACTGCTCACTGGATCATTGACTAACCCGGTCCAGTCTGCCGGTCAGATTGATACTGCTTCAAACTATAAGAAATTGTAATTAACCATCAACCTGGTTCAGTTTGCCAGCCCGATTGTTGTAGCAGTTCCAACTAATTACCATGTTTTGGTAGCTCGAGTAAATTATTTCAATCTTTATGCAGTAGTGTCCATGAAGATATACTGCTGTTAAGAACAAACAATATATTATAGTTTACGTGGAATTCTATACATCAATGCCAAAATTCAGAATCCTATGGTTCTCTAGATATTAAAAATTACATATATATAGGTAGCTGCTAATCTTCATTGTGTTATGTGACAGTTTTTTTTTTACTTTTGTACCTGATACTTCTGTCATCATCTCAAAACCCTCGGTAGTATATATACCATAAATTATTTTTGAACAGTTCTATACCTGGTACTGCCGATTAATATATTTTACTTCTTTCTTGGGATAAAACACCTTCTATAGCAATCTGATGTGGATATCTTCAGGAAATAAGAAGCGAATGAGATAAGTGAAGTGTACTTCTCATTTGGTCACATGATATGGCAATTCCATCAAAGTAACTATTAATATTGTGTTGGCATGATAGTGTCGTTAGGATTTATCGCCTGAACGTGTTAGTGTAAAAACACAAGAATGCTTCATTTTTTTATGATTAGGCTACGTTTATGATTAGACCGGACAGTCGTCTTTTTTTGTAGACTGTACAAAAATTTGTAGGCATGTACCACAAGACAGTACGCAAGATCTGAAAATTTGACATTGGTAGGGTGCTTAATAAATGTATTTGGAAATGTGGTGCTTCATAAATATTGTAACAATGGACCTGTGAGTACAGGGCTGAGCACGGGTTGAAAAGTTTAACCTGGCTAGCTACCAAAAAAGGCATCCTCGAGGATTTGTTTTGTTGATTTGGTCTAATCCTTATTCCAGAACCATCAATAATTATGCAGACAGTACTTTCTATTGTCTCAGGTTAACTCTTGATTGGAACCTGACTGAACAATGAACAAGTCCAAGTATCTTGACAAAATTTCAGTAGTAACCAAATTTCAAATAAGCACCTTTTATGCCAAGAAATTAACCATCAAGCATAATTTGCAATATATTATCAATCTGACAAAAGAATCACTACAAATTCTATTAAATCCTTTTTTAAATAGGGGTTTTCATCAGGTTCAGAAATCAAACTGTAAACAACAGTTTTCAGTGCATGTTCAAGGTGTGTTACAGGCCTACATCTATATCAGAATCTCAAATTACACATTTCAAAGTATACTGTGTGACACATATATTGTACTACATAGTTCTTGTTTATTTCTTGTCACCTATTTGTTATATCTAACAATAGGATTTTCTGTTATATCTAACAATAGGATTTTCTGGATCAACTCCCCGCATAGACCCGCTTCGAGGGAGGAGGATGCAGAGGCCAGCAACAAGGAGCGGGTGTGGGTGCTCATCCTCGCCGCTGACCACAATTGCTGCGACAAACTTTGGGCAGAATTCGCTGCCTCCACTGGTATGAGCAAATCAAATACTGCTTACTTCTTTCTGTCTATTGTCTGCTGAAGTAGCTAATAGGTCGCTTTAGAATGCTGTGAGCTTGGTTATTTTACATCGTTTGCTAATATCAAGCAAAGAATGAATGCTGGAGTGTGTTACGTGTATGCAACAACGTTTTACCTAGATGTGGTAGATGATTGATTTCAAAACAGCAAAAGAATAATATACATAAGCATTCTACCAAAAGGAAAAATAATCTAAGCTACAAGTAATTCTCTGTAACACGAGTTGATCATGGATATGCCAGAAACAAGGAGAAAATAGAAAACCTCAACAGCGATGATGCTGCTACTATTTCCATTTCTTAAACATTAGTTAGGAGTTCACCTAATTGGAGTCTAGCTCCAGCTACCTAAAAAAAGGGTAAAAGGAGCAAACAGACACAAATTATACGAAACTAACAACTATAAGGCAAAAAAAATTGGTGACATTGTGTGTGCCTGCTTTGGGGCCGCATCATAAATATTTCTCTAATGTAGAACACTCCATTGGAGTAGTTTCACAACATCGGAGTGACCCAGGCAATGTGCAATATTTGTGCAGGAATACATAATCTGTAAAATCACAGTGTGGTCGCGGACGTTTAAACACATAGGGCACATGTACCAGGTTTGTCACATACAGAAAAAAATGGCAACTTGCAAAGTCACAAATCCGAGGCGATATTATTAATATTTGACTTTTTATATAAAGATAATAAAGTTCAATTGCTAACAACCAAATATAAAGATCTGTACAAAAACACCGAAGAGCAGCAAATTATCTGTAGCATAAGAGTAAATGCTCTGTCATATTCAAAACCCGCCAGCTTCTTAAGTGCGGACTTCAGCCTGTAAGGACTTCCTTATAGACGATGTTCTTCATCGAGGTCTGTAAGGACACGGTAGGTCTTTTTCGCTTCTTTGATTTACTGTTTTGCTTCTTGACATTCTCCTTCTCCTTCTCCTTCTCAATGAGGATCTTTATGTTTCTCTTCGCGGTGGCTCGAGACAACGCGACATAGAGTTGACCATGAGAGAACACCGGATTAGGTAGGTACACACCAACAATCGGGATGGTCTGCCCTTGAGCCTTGTTAATCGTCATAGCAAAGCTAAGCCTCACAGGAAATTGCTTCCTCTTGAACTTGAATGGAAACATGTCGTTGTCAGACGGGCATAGGGGTATTCGAGGAAGGAAGACCCTCCTACCCGTGTGTTGTCCAATCACGATTTCTGCGTCAATGGCGTTCCTCTCGAAACCTCGGACCACAAGCCTCGTCCCGTTACACAGTCCATTGGCCGGATCAATGTTCCTCAGAAGTATGACAGGGCAGTTGAGCTTCAGTTTGAGTGCATGCGGAGGCAGGCCGTTGGGAGTCAATCCATTCAGGAACTCGGGAGCGTAGTAGCCATATGGGTCGTCCTCTGCACTGTCAAAGCTATGGTAGATTACTTCTTCTCCCTGAAAACGCTCTACCATGCGTATGTTTATCTTGTCGACATTGTCGTTCGTGGTGGAGAGGATTGCGCGAGAAGTCATGTAATTCGGATCAGACATGTTGTCATCCAGACTCGGAAATACATGGTCAATCAGCTTCTCCAGATCGTCACCCTCGCCTGTAGATGGCACACAAATATCTTCAGGGAGTCGTATGTTGCCTTGCTCATCAGCTTCCTCGGTGCCATTGCCTACCCTTAGCAAGTAATCCGCAAACCACGTGTCATTATGAGCCCTCATGTTGGTGACGAGCCTTAGCTGGCGCATACCCTTCCAGAGATGTGAACTTCAGAGGGTTGCATCGATTATCTGACCCCGGGACCCCCTCCTGACGACCGGAAGCACCTGCCTGAAGTCCCCGCCAAAAACAACTGTCTTTCCTCCAAAGGGTCGGTCCCGTCTTCCCATGATGTCGCGCATGCTATTGTCCAGTGCCTCGACCGCCTGTCGCTTAGTCATGGTGGCCTCGTCCCATAGTATCAATGAGGCCATTCTTAGTAGCTTGGCGGTCCCACTCTGCTTGGTGAAGCTGCATGAGGTACCATCGTCGCAGCTCAATGGGATCTTGAACCTCGAGTGGGTAGTCCTGCCTCCAGGCATGATAGAAGCGGCGACGCCCGATGTCGCGGTAGCGATAGCGATGTTGCCCTCGCTTCGAACCTTGGCGAGTAGCGCCCTGTACAGGAAGGTCTTCCCTGTACCTCCCGGGCCATCAACAAAGAATACACCCCCATCACCGCGGTCAACTGCCGCTAGTATCTCGTCGTATGCAACCCTCTGCTCCAAGTTCAACGACGATGCCAATTTAGTGTCGTTCACATCAAACTCGACGGTGGATTCCTCGATCACCTCTCTGGCCTCGCCCCCGGTTGGGTCGAACGCATCGTCAATGCTTGGAAGAGCGAAATCAACTATGTCTTTACCCATGGACTCCAACATACCCCTAATGTCAAGCAACACCATCTGCTCCACCTCATTCGGGCACGTGTGTGATCGACGATAGTCATCAGACATAGGCTCGAGGTGCCTATCTCATAAACCACGCACGTTGCCTGGCTCACAATGCACCAAGATTGTTGCGAAGAGCCTCCTGAGCGAACATGGCATCGCCCACTGCTTTGCCTCCGTAAGACAATCGTCGAACGTGTTGTCTGACTCGATGAGTCCCAGCCTCTCAGCAGCTTCTCGAAAGCTCCCACATAGCCTTCCGTCCACGGTGAGCAGGTCCTCGAAGGATGTCCTGCCCGGAACATGGTTTAGCAACACACGCAGATAGTATCGCTCCCCCTCGGCAGGATTGGCAGACACGATTCGACCTATTTGATAACGCTCCACCCGCGGCTTCCAATACTTCGGTCCCTTCTGCCATGTGAAGCTTCCAGGAAAATCCTTGTACAATATATGCCTAGCCCATGGGTGGTCCTGGTTAGCCTTGAAATACTCCGTCAACATGGATTTGGAAGCATTCTCAGAGGCGACGACGTCGGTCAAATCAGCTTGCTCATTGAATGCCACCCTGTGCATATTCGGGAGATGAAGAGGCAACTGTAGGACAGACGGGGAGTTGGCACATAGGGGGAAGCCAAATATCCTCCACATCGCCTCCGGAGGAGTAACCCACCTCGCGTCGACGTATCTTTTGATCTCATCAATGTTACCATCGGCGTCGGACTGGTCGATGCTGAAAGAAGCCCTATAATGGCCCTTGTATATGTACTTGTAAAGGTATTTCATAGCCTTTATGCTGGAGCAGACTTCAACGTTGATGTGGCAATTGAACATCCGCAGAAGGTAAGGGTTATAAGGCACAACCCATCTGTTGTCCAACATTTTACCCCGGACCTTAGCCCGCCGACCATCGTCTCTACGCCGATAAACTGGGTATGAGTCCTTGCCCTGTGCCGTGTTCTCATTGAACGCCCGCGGGTATCCGCACTTGCACTCGTTCTGTTGCGTGCACACATTTTTGGGGTTGAGAGCACCACATGGTCCGTGCATCATATGTTTGACCACCAAGGCGTAGAGTTCCGGATACTTCTGCTTGTCTGGAAGCTCGGCGGAAATGAGTCGGCCGTACTGCTCTGGAACGACTAGCTTATATGTCGAATCCATGATCAACAGAAAGTGTGCGTGGGGGAAGCCCCTCTTCTGGAACTCGACCACGTATACATACGCGACAACAACACCCAGGATATGCTTCTTGAACAACATCTCTTTCATAGCCTCTAGCTTGCCATGGAACACACGAGCCACCAGATCAGGTCGGTCTTGGGTTGTCTGACCAGGGAACAACTCGTTCGATATCTCTTCCCAGTTAGGGTTGCAGGTCATGGTCAAGAAGATGTCAGGCTTCCCGTATGTATGGGCAATTGCCATGGCATCCATATGCCTCCGCTTCATGTCGTGGTCGCCACCTGGGTACGTTCCAGGGAGCACTATCCTTACTCCAACAGCGCTTGCTCGTGTCTCCCCGGATGTGATCGCATCAACAACTCCTTTATATAGGTCGGCACGGATCTTCGTCTGGTTCTTCCTGTACCATTTCAACCTACAACTCTCAATCTTGATGTACATGTCGACCCCCCATTGCTGGAGCAATCGTGCTCCACAGAGTATGGGATTGAATATCGCAGGCCGTGTCTGCAGCATGTAACAGTTGTAGTCTCTCATGGAGACGCATAACCTGCTATTCCCCTCTGCAAATGAACGAGTAATGCGGAAATTAGGATTCATATGAGAATTATACTATTTATCGGAACGACATAATACACAAAAGGCCTACCTGCGTCATCCTCATCATCATGGCCCCCTCTTGGTTGTTGTACAACCTCCCAAGGGACATTACGTTTAGGTAGTTTCGGATGCCACCCGAGCTCCCCCTTGGGTAGAAGAGGGGATAAGACAGCGGGTCATACGAGCCATCGGTCACACGTATACTGTGCTTCTGGTTGTCGTTACCGCAAAGTGTTATCCTACGATCGAACCTTTTCGCTAGGTCAGTGCCCTCCACCCAAATTGCAGCGACCTCAGATGACACCGGTCTATTATATTTCCGTTGGTCAAGCCTTTGGTCGGTGTTGAGGTCTATCCTGTAATCGTCGAGGTTGTCCCTATGTGCACCCAAACTCCTAAACTGCTGGGAGTACGGGTTTTCCCGGAGTATGTCCACCAACTTCTTGACGACATTTTGGTCCAATTGCTTGGTGGCAGCCTTGCGATGGGTCAGGTTAGGGTCATCGTCGTAGAAGTACAACTGGAGATGTTCTGGACGGGAGCTAGGCCCGAAGGAATGCACGTTGTGGTAGATGGTGCCGTGCGCCCGAAACGTGTACACCCCAGACTTCATGTTTGTGCAGTTTTCATCGAGGCTGACGCCAAGGGTTGTGAAGGAGAAGTGTCCATTGAAGAAGCGTATGTTCTCCCGAAAGTGTCTAGAGTCCGCATCCGTGCTGGACCAAAGCCTCATTAGCTCCGGGATGGGCTCCGGTTCCTTGAGCTCGATCTCCCCATTGCGATAGCAGAATCCTGGGGTCTCGGACTCAAACTTCTTGGCCTTGCAGTGGTCACAGTTCGTGGCGTGCTTGAGGATGTGTGTGTTGTCTGGGAGGTTTGACTATACATAGTCGAAAGGATCAAAGTGGATAGAGGAATTGTCACTCGAATCTGTTGGATCGTCGTGCTCCGTGTCATCAGTGCCTGAGCCTGTAGGCAATGTTTCCAAATAGTGTGATACCCCGGGATGCGCATCTTAAGTGATAAGAGTGGATATTGTGCAAGCGGGTGGACATACCTTCACCAGCAAACAGATAATACTCATCGTCAAAGAGGTTGTCAGGGTTGGCGTTATCATCCATGAGACCGGTAAGGTACGCCTTCATGTCGTCTGCGACGGTGCCAAACTATGAGGGTTCGGTCTCAATGGACACAAGGAGAGTAAAGATGGAGTGTTACCTTCAGTTCTGACAGTGTACTCCGGCATGCTAGATGAGGTTGAGGCACCGTGTGAATCAAATCCGGTAAGTGGTCCTGTTGAGCTCGGTCCCGGCTTGGCGATGGACCCCACGGGTGGGGCCTTCGCCCTAGCTGCAAAGCTTGCATTACGACGATCTAGCAGAGCGTTCCTCTCACCACGTGGTATGCTTTGCTTACCTGCTTTTCGCTTGCCGGTTTTCTCTTGAGGCTTCTTCGGTGCCATATTTCCATTGCAAGCTCGCTCTCGAGTCCTACGCTGAGCTCTGGACTCATGCCTCTACTCATCAGCACCATTATGTGCATTTGTATGCGGATCATTGGGATGTTCCGTGGCATTTATTATGTGGTCATTGTTTTCAATGAGGTCACCCTCGACGGCATTATCACCAATGGTTCTGCCTAGGTATGCACCTGCACAATTTTTGAGTTATTATTTGGCAAATAACTATTCAATGATTACAAAATGGAAGATGGTCGTTGATGGCAGAATTACCGTCGGTTTCGAAGGTGCAACTGTATGTGGGCGCCGACGTGACGGTAGGAGCACAATCTCTTTGTTGACCATTGGGTTGTTGCCCAGGCTCTAGAAGGACGGTATTATTGTCCATGGTACTGCAACGGTAGGCGGCTGGAACGATGCAGAGCTAGTAAATATTTGGTCTTGTGCATACGGACATAAGACGTGGAGTAGAGATGGGAGAATACCGTCTGTTCTGAAGGTGTGGCCGAATGTGCTTGCCAAAGCTGAGGTTGCTAAATCAGGACGAGGCATTGCAATTGATTCAGCACAGGGTGTGTTCCGCATTGCTTTATCCCGTTGTCTGCGCCGAGCACTTATCTCCCTCTTCTGCTCGGGTGTTAAGTTATCTCGATGGTTCTGATCTGCTTCCTGTCTTTGCGTGTTTATGTGTTCCTTCTTCTTCTGGTAAGCTGCTCGTCTCTGTGCATTTTTTTATCTCTTTTTTGTTGGGCTAAATCATCACCAGAGTTTGTGTCCTCTTGTTTCTTCTTCTGATAAGCTTCTCGTCTTTGTGTGTTTAACTTATCCCTTTGTTCCTGGTATCCATCCTCTTCTTTCTTCTTCTTATAAGCTGCTCTTCTCCGTGCGTTTCTAATATCTCTTTGTTCTTGTGTTAACGTCCTTTTACGTAGTCCATCATGATCTACCGTAGCTGAACCAGTTATTCTCGGGCTACACACGTTAACATCTGAACCAGAACCATTATGTTCAATGTTCCCACTGTTGATTTGTTTGCGTCCATCATCATATACACCAAAGTCTGGAGCTACAATAGTAATAATTATTATTTTTACTTATGTTCGTATGTCACATAAAATAATGGAGATTTTGCTCTTTGCCAAAATAATCCAGATCATGTACTATAAGGGGTATAATAGTAATAATTATTTACCAAAGCAAATTAGGAGCAAGTGGAATGTGTGATTGATTAAATTCACCGCTGTGACATTTAAATTACGTAATGATGACAAATACAGTGAAAATATTATCATCACCTGAGAGCGTAATGTTTGATGTAGAGGGGATTGTTGCTTCACGTATAAACAAGCTGCTCAGTGGTGGTGGGCCAGATCCCATGGCTTGCGAAAGGGATAGTTCAAATCAGTAAAAACCAGTCGTGCGTACCATCATCCTTTAGATATATATCATTATACCTGGACTCCGTTTGGAGAGTTGATCAACATTGGTGATATCACCAAGAGGGCGTCGGAGGCCATTTTTCACATCCATCTGGTCAAGTCTTTTGCGCTCTCAGAGTTGCTTAGCAAGATTCACCCTTTCCCAGCGAGAACCAAACGGGGTCAAGTTGTTTGAGGCAATCACTGTACAGACAATTGTCATTGAAAAAATAGACCAAGTCTATGCATGTCCCAACCATAACTAATTATGTGCAATTACCTGGCTCTGGAGTCATTTGTGAATGTTGATCAACATTAGATATATCACATGAGACCTCCATGCTAGGTCGGCGCTCTGAAAAGAAATAAAAATGTTTCTGAAAAGATAGACCAAGGGTATGCATGTCCCAATGTGTTCAACCATGCATAATTATGTGCAATTACCTGGCTCTGGAGTCATTTGTGAATGTTGATCAACATTAGATATATCACATGAGACCTCCATGCTAGGTCGGCGCTCTGAAAAGAAATAAAAATGTTAAGTATACATCATGCATAGAAAACCAAAGATCAGTAATTTGTCCAAAAAGTTTGTGCAGCAAACAGATAACTTTGTGCAGTCATGATTTTGAAACTGAAGTGTTGGTTATTATCTTTGATCAGTAATTCAGTTCTCTGTTTACAGAAAGTTTCCCCATTCACTTGTGGCTAGCATATTTGTCTTCATAGTTTCTGTTGTATCCATTACCTTTATTAATTTTAATTGTGACATTTTGGTGAAGGTTACGGTGGTGGCAGAGATCTCATAGCATGTGCACGTACCACCCATAGTGAAGCATCGATAATACTGGTATGTTCTCTGCCCATATCTGTATTTTGTACTTTACATGATAAGATTGAGTTAACTAAGATTTACTTTTGGTACAGACTGATATTTTAATAGGTGTATTTATATACTTTGCCTTCTATTTTCATTACATTGCTTCTTGACTGCTTTTCTGTTTTGTGGAACCTTGGTCCTATAGTTGAAGGCCACACTGTGCAATTAAGGTGTCTTTTTTACAGAGCATATCATGGAATGAACACAGGTTATTAGTCGATGATGTGTACTTAGGTGAGATCATTCCAAATTGTGTTTAATCGAGTACAAATGGGTACTATTTAGAAACTGAGCCTTCTAAGTGCTAATATATATTACCGACTGGACAAGAGGTGATTAGTCGACAATTTTTTCGGTTTTTGTTTGCCGGATCATCCGTTGCTATGCTCAGTTCTAAAGTTCCTCTTGTGGAGGGTGTCAAAGTGGTTGTGACTGTATTTGTAGGCTGCACAGTAATGATTGTACATGCATCTTCATTCTTTCTTGCTGCACAATAATGATTTTGTATGCCTTGACAGACGTATATATGTCCTAAGCATTTGTTCTAACCAAATGAGATTTGACTTGTCCTAAGCATTTGTTCTAACCAAATGAGATTTGACTTGCAACGGAAAGTATTGATTTATCCATCAACGGCTGGTCTGTGGAGGCTCCTATCAAGGTACTTGCATCAATTGATACATAGGCTAGAGGTGAATCCGCATCTCAGATTTTTTATACATAGGGCAAATGGTGCTGACCTGTGGCTTCATCTCCCATGGCAAACTCTTCGCAGGGAGGGGGTCGTCGCCCGGCCCGCGCAGAAGAAACGAACTACACAGATCGATGGGGATGGCTTCACCTACGATGGCAAAACTCTGCCTCGCTGCTAGGGGATCATTCTTTTGCAGGGATCATCTGTTTTTTTTTTTGCTACGATGGCAAAATCTGGCTCGCACGGCCCTCCTATGTTTTTTTGCTAAATGTGGAAGGTTTCGGCTGTACACGGAAACACTACATCTTGATCCTGAATTGTGATATGATTTGTGTTATATATGGAATACATCAGATCCGGCGACCCTGGAGGTTTTGGAAGGTTTCGACTTACTTCATATATGTAATCCTGATTGATTGGTTGATTGGTTGATTG
This sequence comes from Elymus sibiricus, assembly GCA_039707655.1. NCBI lineage: Eukaryota > Viridiplantae > Streptophyta > Magnoliopsida > Poales > Poaceae > Elymus > Elymus sibiricus. The sequence continues at coordinate 473,791,410 of CM077666.1, forward strand.
GTTGCCGGTTTACTTCGTTGGTTGATTGGCAATCCTGATTGATTGGTTGATTGGCTCTCGGTTTACCTCGTTGGTTGATTGGCTGCCGGTTTATTTCGTTGTAAAAAATCGGTAGCAATAATAAAAATCGGTGGGAGGGGGAATCGGTGCGAGGGGGGATCGAGGGGGAGTCCTAACGAAACGAAGTACGGACTCCCTCTTTAGGAGTAGAGATTTAGGAGTAGAGATAATTAATATGCACTACAAGAAATCTGTTAATCCATGACGGAATTCCAATGACATTTTCAAAAACTGTCATGGACGGCCCGGTACAACTCCGCAAGCCTGCTAAAGCCCGCCTAACCGTTCCTGTTAAAAAAACCTCTCCTCCTCGGCCCCTCCTCTCTCCCTCCGCAGCCCCCTCCCTCGTCTCCCACATCACATCGCCACTCACCACCTCTTCGCGTCCCTCCTCCCACAGCTCGCCGCTGGCCCTTCCCCTCCCTTCACCTCACCTCGGAGCTCCGGCAACTACAAGATCCGCCGCATCCCCACCCATCCATCCCTCTTGCAACGCATCTTTCTCCCCTCGTGCAACCACTCACGCTGAGACCAACGCCCGCCGATTCCGACGACGTCCGCCACCACGAGCTGTTCTCCGACCCCTTCGTCCTCCGGTCCGGCTGGATCCGCCGCTCCCGGTCTCCGGCGCTCGCCCGCGACCCCTAGCCATGGCTAGGGTTTCGGCTGCGGCATCGTGTCCAACGCTGTACATCTCCGGCGGCTCCTCTCCGTCCATACAGCGCGTCTCCGGCGGCTCCTCTCCGTCCACACCGCGCCCCCTCGTGCCCACCTTGCGGGCTGCGCGGTGCTGTCACTGTCCAACGTCCAGCGGCGGGCGACCAACTCCTGGGCCGCCGTTGCCGGCACCTTCTTCTCCACCAAGGTTAGGCCCCCGTCCGACCCTGATCACACTAACCCGTCCCTGATGCCCCCCGACCCGCCTCTATTGATTTGGTCTGATCCCCTGATGCGTGCGTGCAGGAAGTGTTCGAGAGCCCTGCTGTTCCTGAACTATTTCTGAGTACTTGGCATTCAAGGAGCAGCTTGTCGATGAGCACTAGATTTCAGGATGAAATCTTAGCAGTTGTAGGTAAATTGTCCATTCTACTTGTAGTGAATAACCTTATGAATTCATTCTCTCTATCTTGACAAAAGTTTCAGCAGCAAATTTGTGCTTGAACTTGATTCACCCACTACTCCGTATGCTGTCTTTGGGTTCAGAGTGTGTTGTTGACTCGTCCGATTGATAGTACTTAATGATGCATGCGTATTTGGACAGTTTGCTTCACATTTGTTTCCATATAGATTGATAACAAAGGTCCAACACTGTCAGGGACTCAGGGTCGATTGCCTAGCGTGGCTACTTCCTTCTCTAACTCTAATGGTGTGTCGTGTGTGTGCTGACAAGGTAGCGGTAGCTGCTATCGAGGGCTCCGGGATGAAATCACTTGCTTACAAAAACTGGCTTAAGTGAGACCAAACGGTCCGTCCTTAAGCAAGTCATTTTTTTTACCATCTCCAAATCATCCAAAATTTGTTTTACATGGTGACACGCGGGTCATAAACGGGATTATCAAGGAATTTTCACAAAATGTGAAGTTTACAATGCCCCCGTAAAGTATAGTCCGAGGTTTTGGCCTAAGACTCAACGAGGCACTATAAATTCAAAACAATTCAAAAAAAAAAGTAAAACCTTCACATTCTCACAAAAACAGATCGCGGGCACCGTCAAGTTTGGGGACGGGTCCCTCGTGGACATCCATGGCAAGGGCACCATGCTCTTCGATCGTCCGCAGCACACGCGCCGCTGCCGACTCGCCGAGCCGGCCCGCCTGAGTGCCCCTGCTCCTGTAGGAGTCTCACTGGTACAACGGCGGTCCTACTAGATGCGCGTGTCTGGGTCGGGCTCAGGTAGCTCATTGCTACTACTAGGGTTTATGGGTTTAGGGTCTCCGCGATCCCCGGCCGCGGCAGCGACAGGAGGAGGAGACGGTGGTAGCCGTTGGAGTGGGAGTGGGAGGAGGGTGTTCCCTCTTTTGGACGACGGTGGAGATATTGATCAGAAATTCAAACGCAGGAAGAGTGATTCTGGGGCAGTTGACGGAAGGGCCCTCAACGGCAACGAGGATCCAGTTGAAGGCCGAATCGGCGGAGAAGACGCTGCGCTCGCCGAAGAAGTGGGTTATGAACACGCCGCCGTGCCTCTTTCTCTTGCTTAAGCAAGGCCTGCAAGTCAATGACAGGCAGCAGGCTTCCAAGATTTGATAGTTCATAGTTCCAGGACCTGTTTGAAATCCTCAATGTTCAGATCATTTACAAATTATGCTCCCGCTTCTGTTGTTTGGTCTCTCACTTTACTGTTTTATCTGCTAAAAGAAGCAAGACCTCTAATATTGACTGGTTTTGATATATAGAGTTGTCCAACAAATAATGAAGATGACGTCGTACCTTTTAATTATGCTGTAGGTCTTCATCTTCTGGTAATCTCTCTATGTTTGTGTAAGAAATCATGTGTACAAAATTTGAGTTGATTTGGATGAGGTCCAAAAAATCACATGCTTACAAAAACAGATCGCGGGCACCGTTAAGTTTGGGGACGGGTCCCTCGTGGACATCCATGGCAAGGGCACCATGCTCTTCGATCGTCCGCAGCACCCGCGCCGCTGCCGACTCGCCGAGTCGGCCCGCCTGAGTGCCCCTGCTCCTGCAGGAGTCTCACTGGTACAACGGCTCCCAAATTTGTTGTACATGGTGGCATGCATGTCATATACAGGATTATCAAAGAATTTTCACAAAATGAGACTCCTGCTGGAGCAGCTGCGCGCTTGGCGCCGAACCTGAACCATGTGGGAATGGAGGTTGAGGATGGGAGGGGCGTAGAAAGATTCTGCCAGAAAGGTTCTGACGGAAATCCTGAATTAATTGTGTCCTCTTTTTCTGGGTAGCCGAGATCAGCCGCAGCGTCTCGCAAATCAGGGGCAGCCCCGGGCTCGCCGTCGGCGGCGCGGCCTCCGCTTCCAGCCCCAATCGCGTGAGAGGATGTCGGTGCTCGTCGGCATTGACGGGCGTCCGGGACTCGCCGATCGTCTGCAACACCCGCGCCGCCAACGACTCGCTGAGCCCCGCTAGCCGCTGCCGCGCGTCCGGGTCGGCCCACTGCCCGAGCCGTCCCTCGAGTCGCGCGAGCTCCGCGCCCACGGTCGCCGCGAGCGACGGGGATGCGCGCGTCTGGGTCGGGCTCAGGTAGCTCATTGCTACTACTAGGGTTTAGGGGTTTAGGGTCTCCGCGATCCCCGGCCGCCGTGGCGATAGGAGGAGGAGATGGTGGTAGCCGTTGGAGTGGGAGTGGGAGGAGGGCGTTCCCTCTCTTGGTTAAGCCAAGCTCGCGAAGGTGCAGAGACAAATGGGAATCAAAGTGCGGAGGGCAATGTTGCCGCCGTCTGATCACGGCCACTTGCCAACTGGCGCGATGCTGTTGCGGCAGTCCACACCCACGGTCGTCGCGAGCGACGGGGATGCGCGCGTCTGGGTCGGGTTCAGGTAGCTGAATCAAAGTGCGGAGGGCAAATCTGCCGCAGTCTGATCACGACCACTGGCCAACTGGCGCGATGCTGCTGCGGCAGTCCGCACCCACGGTCGCCGCGAGCAACGGGGATGCGCGTGTCTGGGTCGGCCTCAGGTTGCTCATTGCTACTACTAGGGTTTAGGGGTTTAGGGTCTCCGCGATCCTTGGCCACGGCGGCGACTTGAGGAGGCATTGTAAACTTCACATTTTGTGAAAATTCCTTGATAATCCTGTTTATGACCCGCGTGTCACCATGTAAAACAAATTTTGGATGATTTGGAGATGGTCAAAAAAATCACTTGCTTAAGGACGGACCATTTGGTCTCACTTAAGTCAGTTTTTGTAAGCAAGTGATTTTTTCGGCCTCCTCCAAATCAACTGAAATTTTGTACACATGATCTCTTACACAAACATAGAGAGAATGTGAAGGTTTTACATTTTTTGAATTTTTTTGAAGACTAGGAGAAATGACCAGTAGAGTGGGAGGATTTCCCTATTTTTTTCCCAAAATGGGGAAAAATCAAACGGAAATTGGATGATCGGTGTGGTAGGACCGCCATCCTGCAATGGTTGTACCTGGTCTTGCATCCGGGTTGTTCTTTGTGATACCCAACCTTTGGCCTCCCAGAAATTGGGGCGTGAGAGGATGTCGGCGCTTGTCGGCATTGACGGGCGTCCGGGACTCGCCGATCGTCCACAGCACCCGCGCCGCCGCCGACTCGCCGAGCCCCGCGAGCCGCTGCCGCGCATCCAGGTCGGCCCACTGCCCGAGCTGTCCCTCGAGCCGCGACCGACGGGGATGCGCGTCTCTGGGTCGGGCTCAGGTAGCTCATTGCTACTACTAGGGTTTAGGGGTTTAGGGTCTCCATGATCCCCGGCCGCGGCGGTGACAAGTGGTGGGATGGGACGGCTGAACTGGAATCTCACGCCAGAAGCCTCACGATCCGCGCTAGCTCCCAGCCCACCGCCGGCGTAGTGGGACGAGGGAACCACGACCCACCTGGCGTAGCTCGGAAGGAACGACATGGGCATCGTTACTGCTGCAGGGAGGGGCGCGGAAACACATAATGCAAAGGTTTTTCAATTTTTTGAATTTTTCGAAATCGGCTCCCTTCGCCATCGCTAGACTCGTCGTCCTGCATATCGAACAGCCACCGAGGGTCGCTGCTTTTGTCCCACGCTGAGCGCGTGGTCTGCCACCGTCCTCATGCTCGCCCAGCGGCTATCAATATGGCTGTGAAGAACCTTGAACAATTGGGTGCTATCAAAATGTCAATGTAATTGCTTTGAGCTGACCGATATTGAACGCCACTTGGTCAAATTGGGAATTGAGCCAAGGCTTGGAAAAATTATGCTTGATTTCTTTGGTTTTGGTTTGAGGAAGGAAGGTGTGGTTTTAGTTGCTGTTATGGCAAATTCTAGCAGCATATTTTGTAGAGTGGGCACTGATGAGGAGAAACATAAAGCTGACCTTCAGAAGGTCCGATTGTGTCACCAAGATGGAGATCTGTTCACTCTACTCGCTGTTTATAAGAAATGGTAGGATGGACATGAAAACAGGAATGCGTGGTGCTGGGAGAACAGCATCAACGCCGAGACCATGAGGAGGTGCCAGGAAACTATATCAGAACTTCAAAAGTGCCTAAAGCATGAGCTGAACATTATTATACCAAGCTACCAGTCAAAGGAACATATTCAGGATCTTTCTCTTCGACTATCCAATGGTGATTCATTACCACTTTTTTGTAGATCAAAATAGAAAGTATTTCAAACTGAAAATTTTCACGTTTGTAGAATACATCATTGAGAACATTCAGGTATTTCACATTTTTCGGAAACCTCGAAATATGGGATTATTTTAATACGGGGAGTTTGCACATGAGAGTCGCAGGGAGCTTGCACATGAAAGTTGCATAATCGAGAGAGGAAATATAGTGTACATGCAAGTCACATACTGTAGCTAAATTTAAGGAAAGATAAAGATCAATCACATCGATACAACATTGTTATTCGCGACAAATACTGAATAGCCCCCCACCCAACTCAGTCACCACATCCCAGCACGGTTGGCTGACGACCTTTCCCTGAGCAATCTGATCAAGTTTGATTAACTTTTCACCCTCCAGAAGTGATGCACTTTTCACTGAAAGCATCTTCAAACTTCTTCATCAAGGTAGCATGCTTATTACCAGCACAGTTCTTGCACTCATTCCTTGTGACCTTCAGTTTATGAGTCTCTATCGATTTCTTTATTTCCGTCCTAAGTGCAGCAGCTTCGCTGGGTGCATACCATTTTCTGTAATCCTGCAAAAGGGTGAGAAATAAATAAGCATGGAGCATATGCTCTGCAGGGTCTTCCCTACAGAGAAAATATATGGATGGCCAGGAAAAATAAAACCTTATTAAGTCGTTCTCCTGAAAGGCATTGATTCCCACAATTAATTTCTGCATATTATACAGTGTAAATAAGGCACAGTCGTGTGTTAATAGGCCCTGTTTTGGAACCTGGCAGTAGAAGGCAAGATTAGCAAAGCATGAAAACTACATATTCTATTGAGGAGAAAGCTGAATTCAAATATGTATATGGCCGCGTGTCATAGGCAATACCTGAACTTTCACCGTAGTGATCTCAGCATTGATGCCCAGCGTGTGCTTTACGAATCTGTCGACAATTCACAGTATATCACATAAGTCCACTACAGATGGGAACATTGATGCCCATATACAACTGCTGAATGTTCCTGGGACTACTTACAGTTTAGCCCGAGTAAAAACATGTTCTGTATCATGGTATGTTCCTAGTGAATCCATATGTAATATGTAACATCTGTTCGATCCTGTATCGTCATCTCTTGGCCAATAAATAGTGACTAGGCTCCAGTGTGAACTGATCAATTGGAACAAAATAGAAAAACAGAATCACCAGGCATGGTCATTGCTGTAATACAGGATAGTAAATCTAATCTAACAAAGTAGAGAACAAGATTCTTACTTTCCACCCATAGGGGTAAATAAGAACTTCAACTCAGATATATTTACATTTTTAAACCATGATGCCTGCTTAGAAAAAAACATATATATATATATATATATATATATATATATATATATATATATATATATATATATATATTATATATATATATATATGAGGCAGGAAACAGTAGAAGGCTTGGAAATTTAAGAATGTTACCAGTCTTTTAAAGTCACGGGTATTTTTGCACTCGTCAATCTTGTCCCAGAGAAATGTGTCACAAATATGATACTTGTGACCTGTGTCAGATGGAATAATAGGCAGCAGTGGCAGCTTTCCTTTTAGATGTCTGCAAGAGGTCTGTTATGAAAAGGGGACCAAAGAGGAGAAACGATGCACCCCAAAAGACAAATACTTACAGACTGTACAACTCTATTATAGTGTCAGTGACAGGGCCACTGTCGGTTAGGAACTCAAGATCTTTACACGTAAGTGGAAAGTTCAGAGATTCGCCGCCATCAGCACGACAGTCAGCAGCAGGATATCTAAATTGTTGTTTCATTGACTCTTTTTGTGTGCCTTTTGGAGTGTTAACAATAATCACCTTCTGAACCTGGCAGTAGAAGGCAAGATTAGCAAAGCATGAATGCCTTTTGAAGTGTTAACAATATTCACCATCTGAACCATGATGCAAACAAGGATATATCAAACTAAACATGTGCGGAAACGAACCCAATGAGAGTTGTTAAACAGGAAATTAGTTTGGCTTACTTCTGAACACTGACGCTTGCGCCCACGCTTCGATAACCCCTGGACCTCGCCTTTTGTAGTGTTAACAATATTCACCATCTGAACCATGATGCAAACAAGGATATATCAAACTAAACATGCGCGGAAACGAACCCAATGAGAGTTGTTAAAAAGGAAATTAGTTTGGCTTACTTTTGAACACCGATGTTTGCGCCCACGCTTCGATAACCCCTGGACCTCGACCTGTTCTATGTAAGCACGGGTAGCTTTGTTGAGCGCAATCACATGCTCCGCGTATTGCATCCACTGATTCACAAGAGCTAGCAGATTAGCGTTGTGGGACTCAACATATGATGTCGCTACTTCAAGATGGGCGGAACTCCAATCCTGAAGAATCTTGTGAATACCATCCTTTTCATTGCTATCCGAAGGCATGCCGGGTGCATTGTTCAACTTGGCACAAAATTCGACATCCAGCTTCGTCATTCTTGTCTTAAGATCTTCTACAACAGTGTCCTTCACAGGTATGGAATCTAGTGTTTCTTTCAGTTTTTCTATCATCAAGCGATTAGACTGCGCTGCCTGAACAAGTAAAAAATATTACATGTTGGAAACTATGCGATGAATATTACTAGTATTTATGTCTTATAATTCTTTTCATATTTGTCTTACTTGGTCACTCAAGAGAGCCGCTTTGTCATCCTCTTCGCTAGTGTCACCATCATCCATTTCATCATCATCATCATCATAAAAAATAACATGCTCTTCACCACCATCACCCTCTGTTTCTTTTTCCATGTTGAAAGGAGCATCCTCGCTGTACACACTTTCAGAGAGATCCTTGATCTGCAAAAATCGAGCATTTTAACATATGCACGTATGAAGGGCCATTTTAACAAGCTGCATGTACTAAGTATATGCTTGAGTATGCATAGTAAACACTCACATTTAGACTGTCAAAATCTTGCTTCATTAGCCAGTCCAAATGCTTATCTGTCAGATGCTGCACCCGCGGGAAACCTTCACGTATGCCGAGTTTGTCAAGTTCCTCATCGCTTATCATATCAAGAAATATAACCTGTACGGAAACAAGTAAAAATGTATGTAAGTTAAACAAAATTTTCAAGTAAAAACCACGTAAACATGAATGACTTCAAGATTACTTACCACTAGGAGAAGTGGGCAGCCAACCAACCAGCTTGATTCCCACGAAAGAACCTCTGAGATGCTTTTCACCAAATAATCGACAATAAAGTCTGACCAGTTCCAGTCCTCAGCCTTTCTCAGCATATTTTTTAACCTTCGTTCTACATTTAATGAAGAGTTGGGGGCCAAGAGGCTAGAAAATATCGCATACTTATAGATTCTGTAGGTGGCCTTCCTCGAGTTTGTACATGTTTTCATCTTCCTTAGGTAGTACTGCAGCACCATTTTAGACTTTTTACCATTCTTTCCCGGACTCTCCGAGCCTATATCTTGGCTCTTGCCACCTTTTCTTCCACCAGCGAAAGGATCTACTGGAACTGTTTTCCCTTTGTTCCGTAGCAAAAATACCTTTGGTGCAGCCTTCTTCAAGTCAATTACTACCTTCTTATCATCCTTCCCCAGTGTTAGTGTTTTTGCATCAGGGTCTACTTTTCTCATCAACCACAAAACCAGACGACCGGGTAGAGTTGACTTCATCCCTACTTTGAGGGTGCCGCGAAATTCGGTTTGCATCATAGCACTTATCTGTTCAGGAGTCATTTGTTTGTACAGTTCATGTACAACTCTGGGCTGGCCCCTGAATCTGACGGTGGTTAGTGTAGCAGAAATATCTTCTGTATCTTGCTCACTTTGTGTGGTCATCTTTTGGTCTTCGCAGGAGGTGCTCGATCGCGTATTACCTTCTGTTGACGCCATGATTCCACCCCAACTGGTACATGATCTGAGGAAATGAAATTACCCAAGTGTAAGAAAAGTGGACAACCATAGTTTTGCATAAGCTTACAACATCCAGTGGCCTATGTTAGGACGTACTGACGAACGACATTATTTGCTCTATCAACTATATCTTCTTATTCTTTAGGAAAGTGGACAATCATAGTTTTGTAAAAACTTACAATATCCAGTGGCCTATGTTACGGGCGTAATGACGAACAACATTATTTGACATTGAGCATGCAGAAACCAGTTCAAACATCCACGTAGACTAGCACGCGTAGCAGGGTGGTGGAGCCGAAAATTTTAGTATGTCATGTAGCATTTGCGGTGTAGAATACTCATTGGCACGAAGGCAAATACACTTTGAACCACTTTTTTCTTTTGAGCTTGAACCACTTTTGATACGTATGGGTGTGGCTGAGAAAAGTAAAAAGAACAAGAAAATTCCCCAATATTTTCTAATTCCTGAAATACGTGTATGGAACTGACTTCTCAGACCAGCTCTTGGCTTTCCTGAAGGCACAACTTCTAGCCTCAGACGTTCCATTCATACACCCTCATGGTGGGCATTTCCCATAATAAGTATATGTTCAACAATTATTTATAGTTGGTTGGTTTGAGCTAGCTTATATCTGATTAGGGAGTGTGGTTCTTTGTCCACTGACTTCTCGGCATCGCAATTTGCACCACTAGCCACGCAAATGTCTACACCGGCCTCCGCATATACCATGAGAACCAACAAGAGCGTGAGCCTTTGGACCAGCCTCCTTATCATTGACATCTCCTTCCTAGCTTTTTTCTACCTTTGATAAATAGATGAGCTACATGATCAAACGAGGGCATGTCCCAGTTGAGCAGCTAAGGCCCAATGGTAATCACAGGACCTATCAATTAATCTTCGGAAAGAGCTGGCTATGGTGCAAGAGTGAAGTCTCCAAATAAAATAAAGGGGAGAAGGCAATGCTGATATATATTTTTCCAACTTATCAATTTAAATCTTACGGAACATGGACATAAATCTAGCACCAAATTTATAAGAAAATGTGTATGATCATGGAGAACCATAGTTTGATGGTGGAGTTAACTACATATTTGAAGTGTGAGATTATTTGGTGCCCTCCATACTAATAGAATTACATAAACTGGGTCTCAGCAATAAAGCATGAGACCTTTCAATGTGTTAATGGTGGAGTTAACTTAGCCACTTGCCTCACCTAGAGTGAATCGTGAAAAATTGCATATTGGCAGCGCAAAATTTGCCAATGAGGTCAGGCCTAGTTAGCTCACCTGGTTCCTGGGCCGACGATGGGAGTGGAAGCAGCTCGTCGGTAGCGGAGCACGAGGGGCGCAGAGACCGGGTCCGCAAGGGAGCTTGCACATGACTTTATCTTTCCTTAAATTTAGCTACAGTATGTGACTTGCATGTACACTATATTTCCTCTCTCGATTATGCACCTCAGGTTACTAAATACGTGTGAAAACAATACATGTGACAATTATAAAAAATGCACTGTCCACTTTCTTGCCCGAAGCCCAACCCAAAAGGAATTTTGAGAAGGGGATCGTTTTCACACATTCAAATCAGTCGACCCATTTAGCACTCCACAAATTCCGATTTTGGGAACCTTGTTGCCATATTATGATGTTGCCATATCGACGGCGTGCCATGGGCTTGATTATATTGTTATTAATTTTCAAATATTGTTCGGAATTCAAAAACTGTTTCCTTTGCCCCACACCTCAACCGGAGAGTTACTCTCGCGCCGATGACCCGGGGTTTCACGACGATCCCGAGACATCAATAGATTTTGAGGACGGGGTCTTTTACCAAGAGAGCCTAGATGGCTCTAAAGTGCCCCTTTTGGCCGATCACCCTGGGACACTTCCCTCCTCCACGGTAAGTAAGAAAAAGGCTTCCTCCCAAAAGAGTCGCTCAGCCCCTGCCGCTTCGAGGACGCTGACTTCTAATCCCAAGGGCCGTCGCACGACGCGCCAGACATCGGCGAGGGCTGCACCAACTCCAATGGTGGAAGGCCGCGGAGGGTCCAAGCGTAAGGCAACAACGGGAGCCGCGTCGACCGCGCCCGTTCGCAGGAGGTATTGCATTGACTGCATCATCTGGAATTTTCATTTTTAATAACTGCGGCGAATACCCACAATTTTCTCCACTGCGATACGCAGGGGATATGTGGAGCAACCTTCGTCCGAGGACGTTGAGGAGACTTTGTGTTGAAAAAAAATTGCCTGATGGGCCGGCCCACCCGCGCCTCCCTTACGACCCTGAAGCCTCGCCTGATTTCGCAAGACGAAACGCCACTCGCGCCTCCCTTTTCAAACTCGCTTCTTTTCCGAATTTTCCGAATGATTCATCTTTGCTCTGGTGCCGCCGCCGTCCCCCTCCAATCGCCCTGCCCATCTCCATCGGCCCACCCACATTCGGTGCCGCATAACCCTGCAATTGCCACCGCGCCCCTCGTGCTCCGATCCTCCGCCGTCCCCATCTCCATCGGCCCGCCTAGCTCTGGTGGCGCATAACCCTGCAATTGTCGCCGCGCCCCTCGTGCTCCGATCCTTCGCCGTCCCCCTCCTATCGCCCTGCCCATCTCCGCTGTTGGCCACTCACCTGCGCCGTCTCGACCGCCGACGTACCTCCTTCCACTCCCACCACCCCGGACCCGGTCTCTGCGCCCCTCGTGCTCCGCTACCGACGAGCTGCTTCTACTCCCATCGCCGGCCCAGAAACCAGGTGAGCTAACTAGGCCTGACCTCATTGGCAAATTTTGCGCTGCCAATATGCAATTTTTCACGATTCACTCTAGGTGAGGCAAGTGGCTAAGTTAACTCCACCATTAACACATTGAAAGGTCTCATGCTTTATTGCTGAGACCCAGTTTATGTAATTCTATTAGTATGGAGGGCGCCAAATAATTTCACGCTTCAAATATGTAGTTAACTCCACCATCAAACTATGGTTCTCCATGATCATACACATTTTCTTATAAATTTGGTGCTAGATTTATGTCCATGTTCCGTAAGATTTAAATTGATAAGTTGGAAAAATATATATCAGCATTGCCTTCTCCCCTTTATTTTATTTGGAGACTTCACTCTTGCACCATAGCCAGCTCTTTCCGAAGATTAATTGATAGGTCCTGTGATTACCATTGGGCCTTAGCTGCTCAACTGGGACATGCCCTCGTTTGATCATGTAGCTCATCTATTTATCAAAGGTAGAAAAAAGCTAGGAAGGAGATGTCAATGATAAGGAGGCTGGTCCAAAGGCTCACGCTCTTGTTGGTTCTCATGGTATATGCGGAGGCCGGTGTAGACATTTGCGTGGCTAGTGGTGCAAATTGCGATGCCGAGAAGTCAGTGGACAAAGAACCACACTCCCTAATCAGATATAAGCTAGCTCAAACCAACCAACTATAAATAATTGTTGAACATATACTTATTATGGGAAATGCCCACCATGAGGGTGTATGAATGGAACGTCTGAGGCTAGAAGTTGTGCCTTCAGGAAAGCCAAGAGCTGGTCTGAGAAGTCAGTTCCATACACGTATTTCAGGAATTAGAAAATATTGGGGAATTTTCTTGTTCTTTTTACTTTTCTCAGCCACACCCATACGTATCAAAAGTGGTTCAAGCTCAAAAGAAAAAAGTGGTTCAAAGTGTATTTGCCTTCGTGCCAACGAGTATTCTACACCGCAAATGCTACATGACATACTAAAATTTTCGGCTCCCCCACCCTGCTACGCGTGCTAGTCTACGTGGATGTTTGAACCGGTTTCTGCATGCTCAATGTCAAATAATGTTGTTCGTCATTACGCCCGTAACATAGGCCACTGGATATTGTAAGTTTTTACAAAACTATGATTGTCCACTTTTCTAAAGAATAAGAAGATATAGTTGATAGAGCAAATAATGTCGTTCGTCAGTACGTCCTAACATAGGCCACTGGATGTTGTAAGCTTATGCAAAACTATGGTTGTCCACTTTTCTTACACTTGGGTAATTTCATTTCCTCAGATCCTGTACCAGTTGGGGTGGAATCATGGCGTCAACAGAAGGTAATACGCGATCGAGCACCTCCTGCGAAGACCAAGATTTGACCACACAAAGTTAGCAAGATACAGAAGATATTTCTGCTACACTAACCACCGTCAGATTCAGAGGCCAGCCCAGAGTTGTACATGAACTGTACAAACAAATGACTCCTGAACAGATAAGTGCTATGATGCAAACCGAATTTTGCGGCACCCTCGAAGTAGGGATGAAGTCAACTCTACCCGGTCATCTGGTTTTGTGGTTGATGAGAAAAGTAGACCCTGATGCAAAAACACTAACACTGGGGAAGGATGATAAGAAGGTAGTAATTGACTTGAAGAAGGCTGCACCAATGGTATTTTTGCTACGGAACAAAGGGAAAACAGTTCCAGTAGATCCTTTCGCTGGTGGAAGAAAAGGTGGCAAGAGCCAAGATATAGGCTCGGAGAGTCCGGGAAAGAATGGTAAAAAGTCTAAAATGGTGCTGCAGGACTACCTAAGGAAGATGAAAACATGTACAAACTCGAGGAAGGCCACCTACAAAATCTATAAGTATGCGATATTTTCTAGCCTCTTGGCTCCCAACTCTTCATTAAATGTAGAACGAAGGTTAAAAAATATGCTGAGAAAGGCTGAGGACTGGAACTGGTCAGACTTTATTGTCGATTATTTGGTGAAAAGCATCTCAGAGGTTCTTTCGGGGGAATCAAGCTGGTTGGTTGGCTGCCCACTTCTCCTAGTGGTAAGTAATCTTGAAGTCATTCATGTTTACATGGTTTTTACTTGAAAAATTTGTTCAACTTACATACATTTTTACTTGTTTCCGTACAGGTTATATTTCTTGATATGATAAGCGATGAGGAACTTGACAAACTCGGCATACGTGAAGGTTTCCCGCGGGTGCAACATCTGACAGATAAGCATTTGGACTGGCTAATGAAGCAAGATTTTGACAGTCTAAATGTGAGTGTTTACTATGCATACTCAAGCATATACTTAGTACATACAGCTTGTTAAAATGGCCCTTCATACGTGCATATGTTAAAATGCTCGATTTTTGCAGATCAAGGATCTCTCTGAAAGTGTGTACAGCGAGGATGCTCCTTTCAACATGGAAAAAGAAACAGAGGGTGATGGTGGTGAAGAGCATGTTATTTTTTATGATGATGATGATGATGAAATGGATGATGGTGACACTAGCGAAGAGGATGACAAAGAGGCTCTCTTGAGTGACCAAGTAAGACAAATATGAAAAGAATTATAAGACATAAATACTAGTAATATTCATCGCATAGTTTCCAACATGTAATATTTTTTACTTGTTCAGGCAGCGCAGTCTAATCGCTTGATGATAGAAAAACTGAAAGAAACACTAGATTCCATACCTGTGAAGGACACTGTTGTAGAAGATCTTAAGACAAGAATGACGAAGCTGGATGTCGAATTTTGTGCCAAGTTGAACAATGCACCCGGCATGCCTTCGGATAGCAATGAAAAGGATTGTATTCACAAGATTCTTCAGGATTGGAGTTCCGCCCATCTTGAAGTAGCGACATCATATGTTGAGTCCCACAACGCTAATCTGCTGGCTCTTGTGAATCAGTGGATGCAATACGCGGAGCATGTGATTGCGCTCAACAAAGCTACCCGTGCTTACATAGAACAGGTCGAGGTCCAGGGGTTATCGAAGCGTGGGCGCAAACATCGGTGTTCAGAAGTAAGCCAAACTAATTTCCTTTTTAACAACTCTCATTGGGTTCGTTTCCGCGCATGTTTAGTTTCTATATCCTTGTTTGCATCATGGTTCAGATGGTGAATATTGTTAACACTATAAAAGGCGAGGTCCAGGGGTTATCGAAGCGTGGGCACAAGCGTCGGTGTTCAGAAGTAAGCCAAACTAATTTCCTGTTTAACAACTCTCATTGGGTTCGTTTCCGCACATGTTTAGTTTGATATATCCTTGTTTGCATCATGGTTCAGATGGTGAATATTGTTAACACTCCAAAAGGCATTCATGCTTTGCTAATCTTGCCTTCTACTGCCAGGTTCAGAAGGTGATTATTGTAGACACTCCAAAAGGCACACAACAAGAGTCAATGAAACAACAATTTAGATATCCTACTGCTGACTGTCGTGCTGTTGGCGGCGAATCTCTGAACTTTCCACTTACGTGTAAAGATCTTGAGTGCCTAACCAACAGTGGCCCTGTCACTGACACTATAATAGAGCTGTACAGTCTGTAAGTATTTGTCTTTTGGGGTGCATCGTTTCTCCTCTTTGGTCCCCTTTTCATAACAGACCTCTTGCAGACATCTCAAAGGAAAGCTGCCATTGCTGCCTATTATTCCATCTGACATAGGTCACAAATATCATATCTGTGACACATTTCTCTGGGACAAGATTGACGAGTGCAAAAATACCCGTGACTTTAAAAGACTGGTAACATTCTTAAATTTCCAAGCCTTCTACTGTTTCCTGCCTCATATATATATATATATATATATATATATATATATATATATATATATATATATATATATATATATATATATATATATGTTTTTTTCTAAGCAGGCATCATGGTTTAAAAATGTAAATATATCTGAGTTGAAGTTCTTATTTACCCCTATGGGTGGAAAGTAAGAATCTTGTTCTCTACTTTCTTAGATTAGATTTACTATCCTGTATTACAGCAATGACCATGCCTGGTGATTCTGTTTTTCTATTTTGTTCCAATTGATCAGTTCACACTGGAGCCTAGTCACTATTTATTGGCCAAGAGATGACGATACAGGATCGAACAGATGTTACATATTACATATGGTTTCACTGGGAACATACCATGATACAGAACATGTTTTTACTCGGGCTAAACTGTAAGTAGTCCCAGGAACATTCAGCAGTTGTATATGGGCATCAATGTTACCATCTGTAGTGGACTTATGTGATATACTGTGAATTGTCGACAGATTCGTAAAGCACACGCTGGGCATCAATGCTGAGATCACTACGGTGAAAGTTCAGGTATTGCCTATGACACGTCACACGCGGCCATATACATATTTGAATTCAGCTTTCTCCTCAATAGAGTATGTAGTTTTCATGCTTTGCTAATCTTGCCTTCTACTGCCAGGTTCCAAAACAGGGCCTATTAACACACGACTGTGCCTTATTTACACTGTATAATATGCAGAAATTAATTGTGGGAATCAATGCCTTTCAGGAGAACGACTGTAATAAGGTTTTATTTTTCCTGGCCATCCATATATTTTCTCTGTAGGGAAGACCCTGCAGCGCATATGCTCCATGCTTATTTATTTCTCACCCTTTTGCAGGATTACAGAAAATGGTATGCACCCAGCGAAGCTGCTGCACTTAGGACGGAAATAAAGAAATTGATAGAGACTCATAAACTGAAGGTCACAAGGAATGAGTGCAAGAACTGTGCTGGTAATAAGCATGCTACCTTGATGAAGCAGTTTGAAGATGCTTTCAGTGAAAAGTGCATCACTTCTGGAGGGTGAAAAGTTAATCAAACTTGATCAGATTGCTCAGGGAAAGGTCGTCAGCCAACCGTGCTGGGATGTGGTGACTGAGTTGGGCGGGGGGCTATTCAGTATTTGTCGCGAATAACAATGTTGCATCGATGTGATTGATCTTTATCTTTCCTTAAATTTAGCTACAGTATGTGACTTGCATGTACACTATATTTCCTCTCTCGATTATGCAACTTTCATGTGTTAGCTCCGGGATCGCTTTCTCGCAGGGAGTCGAGAAAGGATCTCTGGGCTTTGCTACTACATGCTTATTGCTTTATTATATGCTGCTAATCTGCACTCTTCTAATGCTGCCAGACGCTGCAAGATGCTAGTCTTCGATAGGCTAGGCCTTCCCCTCTATCCTGGCATTTCTGCAGTATAGTCCACAGATACAACCTCTTCCCTTTGATACCGATGCATACTTAGCATAAATTTGATGTAAGTCTTGCGAGTACTTTGGATAAGTACTCACGGTTGCTTTGCTACCTCTTTTCCCCCTACCCGATTGCTGCGATCAGATGACGGAGCCCCGCAGCCAGCTGACCCCGTCGACGACTACTACTACCACGGTGGAGCCTACTACTACGTGGAAACCGACGACCAGGAGTAGTTTAGGAGTCTCCCAGGTAGGAGACTTGCGCCTTTTCGATCTAAATGTCGTTATTTTGCTCAGCCTTCTTAAGGCAACCTTGTCTAATTATGTCTGTACTCAGGTACTAATGCTTCCGCTGACTCTTGTGTATCTCGAGCTTATGTATTCGAGCCCTCGAGGCCCCTGGCTTGTAATATAAAGTTTGTATTATTTTATTTTATGTTTAGAGTTGTGTTGTGATATCTTCCCGTGAGTCCCTGAGCTTAATCGTGCGCATTTGCGTGTATGATTAGTGCACGGTCGAGTCGGGGGCGCCACAGCCTGGGCCTCAGGCATCGAATCTAGGCCGACCTAAGCAGGCAAAAAATATGTGTTGGTATGGATAGGCTCATTGGATCCGGGCCGACTTGAGGGCAATCCCTATTTGACGCGCGCGTGCGTCAAACTGGCGCGCTTCCGCTGAAGCGCGCAAGCCACCACACGGAAACGGGCCGGCCCACTGGCGTTCCCTCAACCAGTTTTCTTTCTGTTTTTTCTTTTAACGGGTTTTCCGGTTTTCCCTGTTTTATTTCTTTCTTATTTTTTTCCTTTTTCTTGTTTTTCCTTTTTTGTTTTTGTTTCGGTTTCTGTTTCTATTTCTTTTCTTTTTTTATCTTCTTTCATTTTATGCTTTTTCTTTTTTATTTTTGTACTTTGTTTTCAAGAAAATGTTTTGAAATCCCAATTTTTGTTCATGATTTTGAAAATTGTTCACGGTTTTCAAATTTTGTTCCCGTTTTAAAAAACAATTCACAATTCAAAAATTGTTCAGCATATATCACAAAATGTTCAATGTGTATTTAAATATTGTTCAACGTATATCACCAAAATGTTGAATGTTTAGTTAAAAGTTGTTCAGCATACATTTCAAACATGTTCAATGTATATTTAAAAATTGTTCTGCGTATATCACAAAAATGTTCAATGATTGTATTTAAATATTTTAAGCGTATTTCACAAAATTTTAATGTGTAGTTAAAATTTGTTCATTGTACATTACAAAAATGTTCAAATTATTTCGATTTTTTTTATCTAGTGTTGCATCTAGTTCTTAAATGTTCGTGCGGCCTAGTAATCACTGACAGTCAGTAGCTCGAGTGGCAAAGAACAGTTGCTTTCTACCATGGGTTTTCGAGTTTGATTCCTTGATCGAACGCCATTTTTTTGGAATTTAGTAGCGATTCTGGGATGTCGCAACGTGTGGGCTAGCTCATTAAGAAAGTGCCCTACGCGAAAGCTCGTCTGTTTGACGCACGCTGGCGTCGAACAGGAGCTCTCCAACCTGAGCAGGCAAAAAATATGCGTTGGTGTCGATCAAACTCCCAACCTAAGGCGCAACCCGAAAGGTCAAGTCCAACCGAGCTACATCATGGATGTGTATAAAAAAGACGATTTGTTCATTTATTAAATAGGCCCACCTCGCGTTCTTATGCTGCATCTCATCAACTTATATACGTTTAGCGAACCAACCTGTGGTTGGATGGTTAGGTGGACAGTGATATCCTCAGCCCACCAGGGTTCAAGTCCTGGTGCTCGCATTTATTCTGAATTTATTTCAGGATTTCCGGAGATGTATGCCGACTCAGTCTTTCGGAGGTGCTCATAGGGGTAGGTGTGCGTGTGTGCATTCATAGAGGTGAGTGTATGCGCGTATATATGAGCGCTTGTGTCTGTACTGATGTTAAAAAAAAACTTATATACGTTTATGATTTGAAGTCAATAAACCTCCTGAAGAAGCAATGTGACAAAATGGATCCGGTAAATAAAGTCAGGAAGGAAAGGAATAAAGTGAGAATAAATTCCGATATGTGCCATGAAGGAAAGGAATAAAGAGAACAGATTTGCTAAATCTCAGTCGATACTATATTCGTGAGATTTTGCGGGGAGATCCGTATAAAATTTCCTTTTAAATTTTTCTTTCTTCTTTCTTATATGTTCTGTAAGTCTCAGTCAAGTGAGATCTAGCCACACCCTATAAATTGCGGAATGAAAGGAATTAGAAGTGTGTGTATGTGAGTCAACTGGACCACGAACCAAGCCACGAACCAATCGCCCCAACCCCCGCGTCGTCCTCCCCGGGGCGATGCCCGCTCAAGGCCTTCTCCCCCGTGCTCCCCCTCCCCTCGCCGCCACCCCATGGTCTTTGCCGGGCAAAGCTCGCGCGGATCCGGCGCGGCGGGGCTCTAGTATCCCTAGGCGGCGGATCCGGTGACGAGGAGAACCAGGCGCCGCAGCAGCAGCCGCTGGCGTAGCCGTCCCGATTCCTCAACGAGGCCGCTCTAACGAACGAAGATTTCATCCGTCAGATCGAGATAATGACGGAGCGGTTGCTCCGTTACATGGGCCCGTCGCCACCATCGCCGGCGCGCGTCAAGCAGGAGCCGCCATCCCCGACGTGCAACTGCGTGTAGCGCGAGCCGACGTCCCTGCTCCGGCCTGTGAAGGACGAGCCGGCCTCGCCCCAACACAACCGCGGCGTCCAGATCGGACGCCGCGTGAAGGACGAGCCATCGTCGCCCCCACACCACCGCGGCGTCCAGATCGGACGCCAGGTCAAGGAGGAGCCGGCGTCCCTGCCGCGCAGCCGGTTGATACGTCTCCGACGTATCAATAATTTATGAAGTATTCATGCCATGTTTACAACAATTTTATATGGTTTTGATATGATTTGATTAGAACTAACCCAGACTGACGCTGTTTTCAGCAGAACTACCGTGGTGTCGTTTTTTGTGCAGAAATAAAAGTTTTCGGATTTGGCTGAAAATTTACAGTGATTTTTTATGGACCAAAAGAGACCCCCGAAGCTTCGAGGACGGACCAGAAGCCACACGAGGAGCGACAAGCCTGGGGGGCGCGCCCTCCCCCCAGGGCGCGCCTACCGAGCTTGTCGCTCCCTCGTGGGCCCACTGGCGTGAATCCAACGCTAAAAAATCCTATAAATATAGAAAACCCCGAAAAGAAATCTAGAACTTCCACGCCGCCGCCGCAAGCCTTTGTACCGAAGCGATCTCATCCGGAGCCCTATTCCGACACTCTACGGAAGGGGGGAATCATCACCGGAGGCCATCTTCATCATCCCAGTGGTCTCCATGACGAGGAGGGAGTAGTTCACCCTCGGGGCTGAGGGTGTGTACTAGTAGCTATGTGTTTGATCTCTCTCTCTCTCATATTCTTGATTTGGCACGATCTTGATGTACCGCGAGTTTTGTTAATATAGTTGGATCATATGGTGTTTCTTCCCTCTTTATCTTTTAGTGATGAATTGAGTCTTTCCCTTTGAGGTTTCGTATTTGTCGGATTGAATGTTTCGGATTTGAGAACACTTGATGTATGTCTTGCATGTGGATACCCGTGGTGACAATGGGTTATTCTATTGAGTCACTTGATGTATGTTTTGGTGATCAACTCGCGGATTTCCGTGACCTTGGGATAATCTAGGCATTGGGGTTGATTGCACGTTTTCATCTTCTTTTCTTCGATAGAAAGTTTGGGGTACTCTTTGAAGTTCTTTGTGTGGATTGAATATTATAAATCTGAATTTGTTTGATGCATATCGAATAATCAACTTACGGATACTTGTGATGACATTGGAGTATCTAGGTGACATTAGAGTTGGTTGATGCGTATCATATGGTGTTATTTTAGTACGAACTCTAGGGTTGTTTGTGACACTTATAGGGATGGATCAATAGATTGATCACTTTGAGATGGTTTCGTACCCTACAATAATTTCATCTTATGTTCTGCGCTAATAGGAACTTTGGAGTGATTCTTTATCGCACGTTGAGGAATTGTTATATGATTCAATTATGTTAGCATTGTTGAGAGATTGCACTAGTGAAAATATGAACCCTAGGCCTTGTTTCCAAGCATTGCAATGCCGTTTGTGCTCACTTTTGTTACTTGCTACCTTGCTATTTTTATTATTTCAGATTACAAAAACCTATATCTACTATCCATACTACACTTGTATCACCATCTCTTCGCCGAACTAGTGCACCTATACAATTTACCATTGTATTGGGTGTGTTGGGGACACAAGAGATTCTTTGTATTTGATTGCAGGGTTGTTTAAGAGAGACCATCTTCATCGTACGCCTGCCGCGGATTGATAAACCTTAGGTCATCCACTTGAGGGAAATTTGCTACTGTCCTACAAAACTCTACGCTTGAAGGCCCAACAGAGTCTACAAGAATAAAGTTGCGTAGTAGACATCAAGCTCTTTTTTGGCGCCGCTGCCGGGGAGGTGAGTGCTTGAAGGTATATCTTTAGATCTTGCAATTGAATCTTTTAGTTTCTTGTTTATTCACTAGTTTGGTTTATAAAAGAAAACTAAAAAACTAGAATTGAGGTTGCCTCAAATGCTTCATCTTTATAATATCATTCTTGAAAATGATGAATCAAAAAATTGTGCCAAAGTGTTAGAAGAAGAATTTAATAAAATATTTGGCATAAATTTTTTGAATGATAAGCATGATTGCAATATCGTTAGTATGAATTATTTGAATATCCAAAATGCTAATGATGATTGCACTAGTCATGATAAAAAGATTTCTTATAAGCAGGTCAATTTTTATGGAGTGCATAAAATTTGTGAAGACATGCTTTATAGGGATGATAGATTTTGTAAGAAGCATAAACACGATAAAACCAAATTGTTCCGTAAAGCGATAGATAAATTTGCTATGAAATTATGCTCTCTTCATCCCATTACTTGTGAACTTTGCAATAAGGTTGGTCATCTTAATTTTCAATGCATACTTTTTCATGATCGAATCATGGCCAAATATTGTAATGACTTGATCACCCTTGAAAATGAGCTTTGTCTATTTTTGGGGTGTGAAGAATTGACATATAAAAATAGTTGGTTTGAAGTATTCATTCTCACAGACGACATTGAAACTAATCTAAAGGAAATCTATATATTTTGTGTGGTAAATTGCAATGAGAATGCTTATATAGCCAACTATAGAAAGACGGGAAAACCAATAGAATATAAAAGACATGCTAATGGAAGGGTAAAGATCCCCCCCTTTTCCTCCTATTTTCTCTCATGATGAAACAGGTAACGAGGAGGAGCTTCTTATCCAACCAATCTCTTCAATAAGAAGCTCGGAAAAATGAAATAAATCCACACATAATGTGGTGAAGAAGAAAAAAAAAAGGAAAAATAGAGGTAAAGAGGTATCTCCCCCAAATAATGTTGCTCCTATTATTGTTGTGCCTCATGAGAATGAATCAAAAATAATTATGGAAGATGATACACTTAATGATGATTTTGTTATGCCTATTGCTTATTGTGATGATTATGATTGATAAGATAATGATACTTCTTATAATCTTGAAAATCTTTTTGGCACCAACTTGGAAAATTATGATGATAATAATTGTTATACTATTGGTGATATTCATACTATTGATGATAAGAGTGATTATGCTAATGATATGCAAACCCACAAGCTTGGGGATGCTATGTTTGATTGGAATGACATGTTTGAGAATTTATTTGCTGCAAATAATGTTTATTCTAAGCTTGGGGATGCTATGCTTAATGAGGATGATCTTTTTATTCCCCTTACTTTTGATGAGCAAATTTATTATGATGATAGCATGCCTCCTATCTATTATGATTGCAATAAAAATGATAAAAGTGAATTTGAAGAGGTCATGACTTTATTTAGTGTTGAATCCACTACTTTGGAAGAGGTTTCAATTGATTATGATGTGAACAATACTTATGTTATAAAAAGTAATGATGATTATTGTGATAATACTTATGTTATAAAAAGTAATGATGATTATTATTATAAAACTTGTCATAATTATGAATACCCTTTTTCTGAACATTACTCTTTTAATGTGGAAACAATTTATAGTATTCAAATTTCATATGATACTCCCACTATTATGATTGAGAATAAATTTGCTTATGTGGAGAGTAATAAAAATTCTATGCTTGTGCATCATGAAAAGAATGCTTTATGTGATAGCTATATTATTGAATTCATTCATGATGCTACTGAAAATTATTATGAGAGAGGATCATATGCTTGTAGGTGTTGCAATAATATCAAGTTTCCTCTCTATGTGTTGAAAGTTTTGAAGTTATACTTGTTTTGCTTTCCTATGCTAGTTGATTCTTGCTACCACAAATTGTTTGTTCACAAAATCCCTATGCATAGGAAGTGGGTTAGGCTTAAATGTGCTTGCCATATGTTTCATGATGCTCCCATTGTGTTTCAATTCTTTATTTTTATGTGAGCATCATTGAAATCATCGTGCCTAGCTAGAAAGTCATCAAAGAAAAACGCTTGTTGGGAGACAATCCAATATTTATACCTACTATTTTTGTGTGTCCACATGATTAAGCTACTGTAATAATCATGTTTTATATGTTTTCTTTCAATAATGTGCCAAATAAAGCCTTTGGAATAGCGTGAATACTTGTTTGTTTGATTATGTGCAAAAACAGAAACTTTTGCGTCCAGTGTTGGAATTTCTATTCTGTACACGGCAGCCGCCGGACAAGGCTGTCGCGGCCCTCCGGCGCCGTTCGGCCGCTGGAGGGACCACGACGATGACGACGACGACGACGGCACCGACGGCGACAGCGGTGCGGCATGGCAGGGCGGCCACGCGTACGAGGTGGTCGTCCGGTATAGGGTTTAGTTTTTTCTCTATTTTTTTGATAAACGGTCGAAATATCGACCTTTTATGTAAATTATGTCCGAATTTCAATGAAATCTGCTCGGTTTGAACGATTTTTGTCTGATTAGTTCGAATTGTTGGCCGGATGTATACGGGCAGCGCTGGATGGCGGCCTCCCACATCTGTGTTTACGGACTGGTCCCCTGTCCGCAGACGGATGTCGGAGGAAATTTGCGGATTGCCGTTGAAGATGCCCACACACCCCCCCCCTCCCCCCGCGTGTGGCGCCCCTGCTAGATCTCCATCATGCGACATGCTCATACAAGAGTATGTACGGCCATACGGCGGCACGATCCGTTTCTTTGTTCTTTGCGTACCGCTGTGATGTGATTGGATATAGTAGTATTGAGATTCGTCCTCATACGTACGGCTGCCGTGTTAACCTGCACCCATAATATGTGCAGTGTGCATGCTTACGTATTTACACGCACAATATGTCTATAGTATGCGTGCTTATTGCTAAATATACACATGCACAGGTTTGGTTAATTACACCTATGTATACGTCGTCGAACGATTGGTCGATGTATGCCTGGAGATAATAATACTTTGATATGGACTGGCGGGCACCAAAAGTGCCTACAGCTACCGAGCTCCATGGCTCTTGGTATTTGAATTTTTTTTTAAACACACTTCCGTTGCTAAAAAAAATCTTAAATCAAATACGTGAATATACACACACACTCCTAAGGCCCGGTAAAAATCTGAAAAAGAAATACTTCGTATTTTGGAAAATACAAAAAAGAGAAATTTCTGACAGAAATGGCACCCCTTTTCTCCTACATACTGTCAGAAATTTGTTTTTTTTTCTATAGCCCAAAACAAAACAAGATTTCTACCGAACTTGCCACGGGTATTGGGAATGTGTATATGTATCCCTGGGAAAAATTTTACATTTTTTTGAAACTTCAAAAACACGAACTTCAAAATGTTTAAATATAGAGAGCACAGGAGCGGGCATGCATATATGAACATCATCAAACTCGACCATGACAAGCGCTCCACGTACAAGAAGCTGCGCAGACCCAGTACCCACCTTGACCAGAGTTTTGGCGCGTAGCCCCATCCTGTCAGGCATCGGTAGTTAGCGGTGGAAGGAGATGCAATCAGTGAAAGAGAACAGAGAACAGCGGCGGACGAATGCTGGCGCAACCAGAGTACGTGTAGGGTTTTGAGCCATGCTTATTGAGTTAGGGGAGAATGATTTATTTATTTTTCTCCCATTGCGAGGGTTTTGAGCCATCCATATTGAGTTATGGGGTATAATTTTTCTGTTCACGAGCACACCAAAAAGATGGATCACGGATGAAATAATATATATACTTTATTATTTCAGAATTAAATAGGATCACATGTTTTTTATATACCTTCCCTTGTAGGTAACACGAAACGGCAGGAATAAAATAGCATACTAAAAGGATGCACTAATGCATGTTCATGGAAGAAGAGGAAATTTTTCCATGAAGCGCTACTCTAAATTTCTACTGCATTTATAAATTTAGCCATTGTCCCAGCCAGCCATTGGAATATGACAGTACTTTCCCACCATTTTTCTTGTGCTTGGTGCTTGTCCTAGCAGGAGGAGGATGTGTAGGTTTAGGTTAGCAACGTGATAGTATAGATGGGCGGGTGTAACTTTCACTCTGTCACTAGGAATGAGGGTAACATTATTTCTGGTATTTGTCAGAGTTGGAAGGAAGAAGTGGCGTCCCTACGCCGGCGTTAGTCTCGTTGTAATTCTGTAGTTATCTTTTGGGGCTGAGCATCCTCGCTATCTTCTGCTCATTGTGACGTCCCTACGCCGGCTTGTGTAAGCAGGTAGTTCCAAACCCTGTACCCCTTACTTCTTTCTGTTAATGCAATGATACGCCTAGGCCTATTCGCGAAAAAAGAAGAAGAATTGGCATGCACCGACACGCGGAGCAGGTTTTGTGAATGAGTCACATTTAACAACATTAATTTTTGGACCCTGATAAGTGCCACACGTGTGGCACGAACACATGGCAACTCCGAACGTTTTTTATGGCAAGTTTAGTGACGCGAGGATGGCAATTTTAGTTGTCAAGCATGACAAATTTTTTTTTTGATGGCAAGTTTCAGTTTTTCTGTTGGATTTGTTTTTTCCTTTTGAGATGACAACTTTAATTGTAAAAAACGTCATGCCCGGATTGCTTCGTGCCACACGTATGGCACTTATCATGTGGATACTTTTTTTTTCTATTGATGTAACACACGGGCGTATGCGCTACGAACCTAATTCTTGTGCGTTGTGCCTTGCATCCTCTCGTTGCAAAGAACTGGCATACTTGCTAGTACTATAAGATAAAAAAAGTGGTGTGAAGGGAATACATGTTAGTTAAAAAAACGGTGATGCTAAATCTCAGTCGACTGAGACTTCGAAGTCTCAGTCGATGCTTCAGCCATTAGATCTTTTGATGCTTGAAGATTCGTGTTAGGGAGTGTTTTGCCTATTTTCGGCCTGGTTAGGCGTGCATCCGGCCCGGTTATGCTTTTTTTTATGTGTTTCAGCTTTTGTTTGGGTTGTTTTTTGTTTGTGGGTCAGGTGGTTTGCACGTGGGATGGACAGGTGAGGAGTCCTTTCTTGTTTTTTTTTTCTCTTGGGCTACTAATTACGGGAATTTATCTCAGAAAAATAAACTAATTAGGAGAATTAATCCCGCTGGTGGAGTAAGTATCCCCTCTTCGTGCATTTTCCTGTTCTTTTTGTTTATCCGTTTTTGTTGGTTAGATCTAAGGGGATTTGGTCTTCCATCAGTACAGATTACTTAAGTGGGGTTCAGATAGCTGGGATTTTTGTCCGTGTCCATTTTTGTACTTGGTTGTTTCTTGGACAGGCTAGTAGATTTGTTTGTCAGTCAGTGTGTATACTTCTTTTTCTTACATTCAATCAAATCAGCGAGGCAGGTCTTTAAATATTGATTAGTGGAATATAGATTATCTCAAATTGTAGTATGTTTTTTGGTCACTTAGATTTTACTACTCTCTCCGTTCCTAAATATAAGTCTTTATAGAGATTCCACTATGGACTACATATGGAGCAAAATGAGTGAATTTACACTCTAAAATGCATATATATACATCCGTATGTGGTCCATAGTGTAATCTCTACAAAGACTTATATTTAGGAACGAAGGGAGTAGTAGTTATTTTTGGGTCACCATTTTTCCTCTGTTTTTGTCCGGTCAATAAACCGAGGCTCAGATAGCTCACTGAAAATGGACAGGCTAGAGATATATATTTTATTAGTGTTTCATGTCGTGTTTTTTTTAACTCATTTATATCAACTAGATATATGTTCGAAGGCATCATTTTTTTACTTTGAATGCTGAAATGGGGAGGGTTGCTAACATTTGTTTGCACAGTTTTTAGAAATGAGAATACCAACTAGTTAGTTTGAATGAGAATATCAACTATCAATTTTTTTTTTCTAAATTTTTTCGCCAAGGCCGTGAGCACTGACCACTAAGTTTTTCTTTTTGATGTAGAATATTGTTGTTGTTTGTCTCCTTTTTTTTTGCTTTTTGTGTAAACGATAATAAACAGTGAACAAGGTTTTTTGACAAAATAAATTATAATACTCATCCGCCCCGACTCACAAATGGACCTTTTCCTTTTTTTAACGCAAACATTATGCATGCGACCGCAAGCGTCACCCCGTACTGCATTCTTCACATGTATACAATTGAACTTTTGTTTTCTCGGGGATGGGGGGAGGGGGAGTTTCTCATGTTTTTGCCCCCCGACTTGCAAAATGAACTTTTTGTTTTGTTCAAGGGTCGGGGAGATGGGGGAGCGCAGTTGCACATGTACACTAGGCATGGGACTGCAAGTGTAGCCCCCGACTGCAATTGCAAATATTCCACAGAAAAGCGATTGGACTTTGTTTTATCAGAGAGGCGGTGGGAGAGGGGGGGCAGTTGCACGTGTACACTAGGGCTTGCAACTACAAGTGTCGCCTCCGGCGCAACTGCATGTCTCCCAACACGATGCAACCGGACTTTGTTTTGTCGGAGGGGGCGGCAGAAGAGGTGGGGGCAGTTGCATGTGTAACTCTAGGCATGCAACTGCAAGCATCGATCCCGAATGCAACTGCATGTCTTCCAACATGGTTGCAACTGGACATTGTTTTGTCGGAGGGGGCGGCGGGAGAGACGGGCGCAATTGCATGTATAACTCTCGGCATGCAACTGCAAGTGTCGCCCTCAACTGCAACTGCATGTCTTTTTCGAACCTGGTTGCAATTGGGCTTTTGATTTGTAGGGGCGACAAGGAGAGGGGGCAGTTGCATGCATACACTAGACATGAAACTACAAGCATCACCCCCCCCGATTGCAACTGCATGTTGTCCAACATGGCTACGACTGGACTTTGTTTTGTCGGAGGGGGTGGCGGGAGAGGCAGGGGGGCAGTTGCATGTGTAACTCTAGGCATGCAACTGCAGGCATCGATCCCGATTG
The DNA here is from genome assembly GCA_039707655.1 of Elymus sibiricus. Taxonomy (NCBI): domain Eukaryota; kingdom Viridiplantae; phylum Streptophyta; class Magnoliopsida; order Poales; family Poaceae; genus Elymus; species Elymus sibiricus. The sequence continues at coordinate 473,820,068 of CM077666.1, forward strand.
CAACTGCATGTCTTCCAACATGGTTGCAACTGGACTTTGTTTTGTCGGAGGGGCGGGCGGGAGAAGCGGGGAGTGGGAGGGGCAGTTGCATGTGTAACTCTAGGCATGCAAATGCAAGTGTCGCATCCGATTGCAACTACATGTCTTCCAACATGGTTGCAACAAGACTTTTTTTGTAGGAGGGGCGGTGGGGATAGGGGGCAGTGGGGAGAGGGTGCAGTTACATGTATAACACTAGGCGTGGAACTGCAAGTATCGATCCTGACTACAATTGCATGTCTTCCAATAAGGTCGTAATTGGAATTTCTTTTGTCGGAGGGGGCGGCGGGGGAGAGGGCAATGCATTTTCATGCGTACACTAGGCATGCAACTGCAAGTGTCGCCCCCGACTGCAACTACAAGCGTCGTCCTCGTTTGCAACAGCACGTTTACACACCCGACTGCAACTGGCCTTTGTTTTGTCGATGGGCGGCGGGTGAGAGGGGGGCAATTGCATGTTTGACATTAGGCATGCAATTGCAAGTGTCACCCTCGACTGTAATTGCATGTCCACACACCCGGCTGCAAATGACCTTTGCTTTGTCGGAGGGCGGTGGGAGAGGGGGCAGTTGCATGTCTGAGACTAGGCATGCAACTGAAAGTGTCACCCTCGATTGTGACCTTTGTTTTGTCAGAGAGGCAGTTGCATGTCTGACACTAGGCATGCAACTTCAAGCATCGTCCTCGACTACAACTGCATGTCTACACACTCGAGTGCAACGGACATTTCTTTTGTCGGAGGGGGCGGCGAGGAGAGGGGGCAGTTGCATGTGCAACACTAGATATGCAACTGCAAGCATCGACCCCCGATTTGCAATTGCATGTGTTCAACGCGTCTGCAAATCTGTGTTGTTTTGTGGGGGTGGGGAGAGAGAGAGTTGCATGTGTGCCGCTAGGAACGCAACTGCAGTTGTCACCCCCAACTATAAATCTGTAGTGTTCTCTCAAGGGACGGACAGTTACATGAGTACCACTAGGCACACAACTGCAAGTGTCACCCGGACTGCCTTCGAAGGTGCAACTACAGAGTATAATGTTTCTTTTTCCTTGTTTTGTTTTCTCTTGTTACACGCACCTTTTTCATTCTTTTTGCTATTTTAGTTTTATCATTTTTAAGTTTTACACGACGCACTACACCCCGCAGCCTACGCCCAACAAGAGTAGTATGCAGTTTATTTTATTTTTATCTAGTTTTTTTCCTTTTTATTTCATTTCAATTTACACTGTGCATCACCGTCGCATCCCCATGTGCAACCACGTTGCACACACGACTAGTGTTTTTTCCTTTTTCCATAAATATTGTCTCCATATCTAAATTTTGTGCCTTGCTATTTTTATCTTTTCACACCTTATTTTATCCTCTTGTTAATGTTCTTTTTGTTGCACTTTTAATACATTAATGTTGTCGATAATTTATTTTTCGGCTAATCTAACTTCCGAACGTTCTCAAATCTGTAACAAATCCGAACGCACTTATATCCGTCTGTTTTAAATCATGTGGCCGTCGTTGGTCGGTTCACTTTTTTCGCAAAAAACAAGGGGCCAGGAATCGAACACTGTACCTACAGGTTTGCTGGTAGTATTCGGTAGTATTCACTAGCCGCGGTGACCATCTGGGCCGGCCTGGCTTTGTGTTCAGATGTATACTAGGTTTGTTAGATAGTTCATTCCGCGAGTAGGCCACTGCCATGGAACAACCATCAGTGTGTTATTTTTTTTTGTCTAGAAAATATCACTATGTTTTTTTTTTGTTACGAGCTGGTAAAACTTGATTCTTTCTCTCTCAAAAAAAGTAAGTCAAATTTCCTCAAAAAGTAGTGGCACTTGAATTCAGGGTCTTGAGGGAGGGAGAAAAATATTTGTTCCCATGTTTGAGATTTGAACTACGGTTTCGAGCTCCACACACTGTGTTTGTTGTAAACCAAATGTAAACTCTATTCGACTTTATTTTTACCATTGTATCAATGTAAAAAAAATATTTTACCAGGATGCTTCCTAGTGTTTTTCTCACCAGCGTTGTCCAATTTACATTCTCTGGATTTTTCATCCGTTTTCTGTCTCATTTTTTTTCGTTGTCGTTATTTTCTAGATCATATCGCTAATATTTCTGCTATTGTCGTTCTGTTTTGTCCATTTTTTCCTAAAATAATTGATAGAGGTGAGTCTCTAACTCATAATGTCAACACTCATGAGTAGATTCAATAACACGAGGGTCGGTCGAAGAGGTAGGGGGGTATACCTCACTTTTCATTGGAATTTAGATATACTACGAGTGAGCTTAAATGTACTAGTAGTATCTACACGATACTACTAGCATGGTAAAGTTGCTGAAAAACATATCCTGGTAAATTATGTGTATAGCATGATAATAATATAAGCACGAAGACCTGATAACCTATGTACAAATACTACGGTAATTTTTGAACGGGAAAAAGGTTATTAAAAAACATACCCCCATAAGTCATGCCTAAATAGATTGGTAATATATATATGCACTGTAAACCTCATATCTTATGTACAAGCACCACAGGAACTTTTAACCAGGTGAAAAAAGATTGTTGAAAAAAATACCCCCGATAACTTATGTGCAAATAGCATGGTAATTCAAACACAACAGAGCTGATAACCCATGTACAAACACCGCTTTAACTTTTGACCCGGGGGAGAAGATTGATGAAAAGCATAACTCGGTAACTTATGTGTTAATAACATGGTAATATATGCACCGTAGACCTGATAATCTATGTACATGTACCATGATAATTTTTTGCCCGGGCAAAAGAGTTGTTTAAAAACATACCCCCGGTAACTTATGTGGAAATAGCATGGTAATACAAACACATCAGAGCTGATAACCCATGTTCAAACATCGCAGTAACTTTTCACATAAGTTCAGTGTGAAGAGCATGGTAATTGACGCATCTCACACCTGATAACTTACGTACAAACACTGTGATAACTTTGGTATGGGTGGGGGGTTGTTGTAATACACCTCCGATAACTTTTGTTTGAATAGCATGGTAATTTACGCACCGTAGACCTGATAACTTATGTGCAACACGTTGATAACTTATGACCCGGGAAAATACAGTTGAAGAAACATGTCCACGGTAATTTTTGTGTGAACTACATGGTAATTTACGCACCGCAGACCTGATAACTTATGTACAAACACGGTGATAACTTTGACCCAGTAACTCATGTGTAAATAACATAGTAATATATGCACAATTGGGTTGATATCTTACTTAGTCCAGGTGTGATAACTTTTGACCGGGAGGGCGGGAGGGACTTGTTTGAAAAACACTCTTAGGTAACTCATGTGTGAATAGCATGGTAATATACACACAATAGAGCTGATAACTTAGTTAGCCCAGGTTTGATAACTTTTTGGCCGAAAAAAGTTATCGAAACATACCAACATGAGATCTAGTTTTGAAGGTATCGTCACAACGAAATTTTTATGTGAAAATAATTTTTGTATCGAAGCGACGGTTTGAGTTACAAAACATTTCAGATTTTTTGAATTTTGGTAGAATCTTCCCTGACATTAGCATTTTTCATCCTCTAGGGCATGCTTGAATGTGCATGTGGGGAGAAAAGGTCGAAGGAACCATTTTTGAATGCCCCACTAATTTCTGTGTAAACAACATGATATCTTATGCTAAAACTGGCATGATAACTTGCGTAGCATATCCGTGGTAACTTTTTACCCGAAAAAAGTCATCGGAACATATCAACATGGGATCTAGTTTCGAAGATCTCGTCGCGACGAATCTTTTATGTGAAAACAGTTTTCCAATCAGACCGGCGGTTTAAGCTACAAAACATTTTAAATTTTCAGTTTGAAAAAGAATCTGCTGACATCATCAGTTTTGTATTTTTCTGCATGCATGTAATTAGGAGCTTCTAATTAGACTAATCCGTACGCACAGAGAAAAGGTGAAGCTAGTATCTGCATGCATGCGTTCGGATATGTTGCAATGGTCCGAACGTTCGGATTTTAGCACAGTCCTTTATTTTTTACTTAAATGGTTGTATATTTGTATATAACTAATCGACCGGGCTTGATTTTTTTGGTGGATCTTTAATTTTTATGTTGGGGATTTTTTTTGCGGGTATTATGTTGGGAATTTTTTGTGGTGTGTTGTGTTTTTGGGCAAAATAATTGTGCCTTTAGGTGGTGGTCTTTTGTTTGGGCAGTAGGCACACAATACATTGCTGTTGCATTTTTTTTGTGGCACATGTAAGCGTTCAATTTTGAAGATCTCATAGGACAACTCATGTTTTGAGACTATTTCCTCGTAATGTTTTCTCTATGCCCTTTTTCTCATAATTATTATTTTTCTTCAGCTTCTTCGTCAATGGAGCAACCTATTCCTGGTATAGCTTAATTACAAGGATGCACAAAAACAATCTAGCCTAGCTTTTTCTGTCGTGCTGATGCTTTTTTGCCAGCCGAACGCAGTGCAGGTCGTGAGGGAAGTGAGGCAAGCTCCCATTACAGGAAAAGTAAAAGACAAACAAACAAACAGTCCAGCCCAAAAGAGACAAACAATCTAACAGGCCCAGCAGAAACAATCAAAAGCCCACAACTAGCCCATAACGCTGGAAATCAAAACCCGGCAACTAAGGAGGCAAAACGGGCCAAATTGTATATAGATGACATCATCCGACTGAGACTTCTCACAACTGAGACTAAAAGCGAAAACAAAAGTACAGTAGAAAACCCTCAGGTTAGCCGGGCCCATTTGGTGGAGACGCCATATTCTCCGGGGAATAGAAAAGCTTCCACCTTCGTGCCTGACCATCGCCCGTCTCGTTCAGTCAAACGTAGACACGCAAACGCAGGCCACTTGACGGAAATCAGTTAATTTTCCCCTCTCGTCGTCGTCTTCTTTATTTCCTGCCGGATTCCCCTCTGCTTCTTCTTCTTCTTCTTCTTCTTCTTCCATACGAGGACAGACCATGCCCGCCATTTTTCTTTCCATTCACCCCAAATCCGGCCAACGGGGAGCTCGGCCACCCGGGCCTGACGGAGGGCCGGGCCGGACACTAGGGCGCGGTCCCCTCGGCGAAGCCATATCGCCGCTCCAGGCTACTACTGCCTGTGCCGAGGTTGTCCGACGCGGAGAAGCCGTCCAGGTTCCTTTCCGGTAGCCGTCGAGATCACGCGATTCCGCAGTAGCTGGTGTTGACTCGGCAGCACTTGTTAGTCGTCGTGACGCGGTTCCTTTCCTGTATATGACTGTTCATTCCGGCCCCCACTTCTCATCGTAGTAGTTTTCTCTATTGAATTCATGCTCCAGCCAACTCATCCAAAAGTCCGAACTGATGAAGAGGGGCGGACAATATATTTCAACACTCCCCCTCACGTCTAGGCTTATGTAGTACTTAGACGTGAGATCGATGTGGGCCGCAGAATCTTTTTGTTTTAATACTGCATTGGCAGGGTCTTGAACTCAAGACCTCTTGGCTTTGATACCATATTGAATTCATGCTCCAGCCAACTCGTCCAAAAGTCCAAACTGATGAAGAGGGGCGGGCAATATATTTCAACATTCTCCCTGTCTGCCAGATCGAGCTCGACCCAGGGCGTAAGTCCACTAACCAACAGCATGGCGGGGCGGCTTGCTGCCGTGCCGGAGGAGAGCACCGACGGCTCTGCGGCTCCCTACCCGCCGCGCGGCCTCTACCGCGACTGGAACCGGACGGTTGCCCTGTCCGGAGCGCAGACAAGGTCGACTATCTTCTCCCACTCCCAGTCTGGTTATAGCGGATCCAGCTACTCCAGTGCTTCTAATTCTTACCCGTCCAACAACTCCGGCTGCTCCTCCGGTTCGGCGTGTGCCGTTGCGCTGCACTTCTTCTGCGCGCAGGAGCTCACGATGATTGCTCGCCAAATGGTCAGCGACGGGTACACTCAGCGCGTGGTCCTAGCATTCGACGTCGCACCTCTCGCGCCAGCACTTGGAAACGGCGGCGGCCCGGACGGTGTGCTTGAGACTTGGTTCTGCGAGCTCGACGTGGGCTGGGTTCTCCAAATCCGCCAGGAGCATGGCTCACCGCCGCAGCTCTGGCTCCAAGGCAAGTCGGCGTCGATGCTGCAAGAGTTGGTCGAGAGGTGGATCTGAGGTCTCACCGTGATCATCGTCACTATAACAGAGCTCGTCTCCACCTACCACGAGATGGAGGCGGTCGCACGGTTTGGCAAAGCGAGCATTTCCAAGATGCTCGTGTTCGTCGATGCCATATTCCCTGCTTTCAAGGCAGAGAAGCTACAGGCCGTGCTAGACATGTATATATGTGTCTCCAATGCAGCATACATGTTTACGCCGGTTGTGGTGTCAACGGAAGCCCAAAGCATATTCGACGAGACAGGCGTCTCGCTGTGGAGTGCAAGGAGCAGGCTAAACGAGGCCATATCCAGCACCACGATGGAAGAGGTGAGGATACTCTTGGACGAGGGCGACGGCGGCTTGTGGGCTATCGAAACCAAGCATGGAGGAGGCGAGGTTGACAAGAACACCCTTTTGGTGGTGAATTCCATCGTGTCCATGAAGAAAGCAATGGCTTTGACGCAGGACTCTGCGCAGAGCCACAGCACCCAAAACCTTGGTGGCCTGATAAATGGCACCATGGATTATCTAAAGGATTTGCTCCTGAGGAAATCAGAGTCATGCTCGGATCCAAGTCTCAGGTACCTGTTCCTGCTCAACAACTCCTATTTCGTAGCACAGGTGGTACCTGAGCCTTCGGTATCTTTATTAAATCCTGATGAGTTGTGGCCTGGACACCACCAGACACTCGAACTTACACCTGAATGTAAGAAGTACATGGATAGTTATCTCGATGCTTCTTGGGGACATGTGCTCTCCTGCATACCGAAATCGAGATCTGGACGGTGGTATGTTTGGATCAACGCCTCTTCAGTGGCCAAATTCGAGTCGGCATTTCACAAAACGTATCAGGCTCAGAAGTTCTGGAAGGTTCCGGACCCTCGGCTCAGAGATGCACTGCGGAGAGCTATCGCCGAGAGAGTCATTTCAGCTTACCGTGTCTACCTGGAGGAGCATCCAGAGCTAGAGCAACACATTGGCCGCAAAATCAGCAGTCCTGAAGTTTTCAAGGAGATGTTGGGACAGCTCTTTGAAGGATGAAAACTGCTTGAGGCATCCATCAATGTCACCCAACAAATAAGAGGCCGGAGTAATGTTGTTTCATCGTTGTAATTTTTTTCTTCTTTCCTTTTCAAGTGAAGCTGTATCGTATTCCGAATTCCGTTGGTAGCTAAAGTGCCAGATATCAACTGAGCACCAGCTGCTGCTGCTGCTGTATGTGAAAATACTTTTGCGTTTCTTATACACCTGTACGAGTACTAATGCTTATCTCTACTCCTAATGGAACAGTTGGTAGCGTAGCATCCACGGTTTTTTTTCGTCTCCCACTTTCGCCTGGTTTTTTTTCGTCTCACCTCCCACCACCCCTACGCTAAAAAAACCCGTACGCCGCCCCTCCTCTCGATCCACCCCCTCCTGCTGCGACCTCTCTCTTTCCCTCGTCTCCCGCTCCACCGCCGCCGCCCCATCTCCCGCTCCGCCGCCGCCCCTACTGCTCCACCGGACCGACCTCTTCTTCGAGCGCGGCGGCAGGAGCAGCTCCACCTCTCCACTCCCCCATGCGAGAACGCTCCAAACCCCCACCCCCATGCCCGGCCGCCGCTAGGGTTTCTTACCCTCGCTGCCCCGCCGCCACCTCTCCTCACTTTCCCCCACTGCCGCCCCACTGTGCCCCCTCTCATGTTTCGATCTGGAAAGCGGGAAGGAGATGATGAGCTGAGCTCCTAGCGCGATGAGCGGTCAAATCCGTGGCGGGCGGTGCCTCCCCACGCTCCCGTCGGGGCGAGGCACTGGCGGCCGCCACCCTCCCCTCTCACGTGCATCGGGGTTCTGGATCGGCCGCCGGCATGCTCGAGGTGCAGCCTTTCCCCTTCCCCTATCTCCTCTCTCTCTCACTCCTACCGTCCTGGTTTCCTGATCTGGTCGCGATTGGTGAGTTCCGGCTGCTTGCGTGGGAGTGGTCATGGAGGGAGCGGTGTTGGGCTAGAAGGGAAGGGAGTGGATCGGCCGCCGGCATGCTCGCCGCCGTGCCATCTGTGCCCCTCCAACGATGCCCTGCATCGCCCGCGTCCAGGTCCTCCAGATCGTAATGTGGGAGTCTGTTTTATCATATGAGCTCCCTAAAGAAACAATCAGCTAAATTAACTACAGCCCAAAAGCAGCAGCCTGTTACTATTTTATATCATCTATTGTTGATTTGTTTTTAAAGAATTGCATTGGCAAATGATGAAAAGGTGCAATGTTCACGGATTTTTGTTAGATGATCTGTTGGTCCGGTTTAATTTTAGCAGACATGAGGCATCTGGGTACTATTTATGAATTGATGGCCCACCTTGCTTAAATCCTACTAACAATCTTCTCAAGAATACATACTAACATGTGTCTTTGCTTTTTGTTAGATGCATTTAACACGTTCAGGAAGCACGTTTCAAGGGCCTTGTTTGTTGATCTGGACCCCACTATTAGTAGATTATGGCAGTAAATCATAGTCAGTTTCCTCATATATCCTTCATCATGGCCTCATAGCTGCATTTCAATTTTTTTGCAGATAGTTCATGTTGTTGGACGTTGGCGGGCTGGCGGAGGGCATGTCCGCGGTCGACCTGGAGGTCGTGTTCGGCTCCATCGGCCGCGTCGCCGGCGCCGAGTTCGTGCGCACCAGTGGCCGCAGCTTCGCCTACGTTGACTTCCACTGCCCCTCCCACAAGGTCATGACCAAGTTGTTCTCCACCGCAAGCATCAACAATCTCATTGTAACTATGTTTCTACACCTCGGCAGCAATTAATAGTAGCAGATCGGGGTTTTGTTGATTTTCCACATTAGCCGTGTGCATTCTGTGGTTTGAATGGAGAATTTTGTGTTTGAGGCGAGTAGAGCTTTACCAACTTAATAGCAGAGGATGGTGCTTGCAGTTGCTGTGGGTGCTGATTCTTCCCCTGTCTCAGTTTCTTGGAATGGCGATTCAAGAAGGGACATCATCGTGTGGCTTGCGTGACCATAGGGATCTTGACCAAGCCGGGCGAATTAATTTTCACAGTTCACCGGTATTGCAATTTTATGGTGCGAGAGTGTCTCCCCAGAAATGCAAGCTCCAAAGGTAACCGCTTTTTTCTCCATGCATATGATTCTCCTAACTTCCTGATTCATTATTTGTAAAAACGACTAATGATGTTGTTGGGCATCTGAACCATTGTGTTGATTGCCATGTTGTCAGTTGTCACTTTACAGTCCTAGAAGTTTTGCTTGAAAATCTCAGAATGTCAGAATTCCAGCATTTCAAAAGCTGAACAACACAATGTTCCTAAAAAGATGTTGTTTTGCTTGCAGAATACGGATAAATAGTTTTGAATTATTTTGTAGTGAAAAGGTCGGTAGACAAGGTTTGCTGTGTATTTTACAGTTACCTCCATTGATTGTATCATATTGACTTACCTTCTACGGCATTTATGGGTAAAGGAAAATCTGCAAAAATCTTGGTTTATGGTATATAGGTGAGTTTCAGCTCACAACCTCTCTAAGCCTGTAATAAGCTATGAGTTGAATTTCTAACAAGTTTTGCTTTCATTCTTTTTTTTTCTACGGCAATTGGTGATGAAACCCGCAGCTTATCACACATGGAGCAGTGGAGGGAATTAAAACCGTGTGGTATGGAACCATGTGGAAGGGGTGAAGTCTTTTGGGCAGAAAGACGTTTGGGAGACCTTTATGAAGGGAGCCAGGCAAAAACACGTTGAATGCTTATCCATTTCTCCTTCTTTTACTAAAGGTGATGTATCATTTGTAGTTCTTAATTTTCTAATACGCCATTCTATGCAACTCAAATAGGACACTCCATCGTGTTTCCTGGTCATCCTCTAGGTTCTGGTTTGACACCACTTCTGCAAAGGCAAGCAAATTAGTTGTGCAGTTCATTTAAAGTGACACTATTTAAGCTGTTAATGCAAATCCAAGAATGTTGGCTATCTAGATCTTTTTTCTTTATAGATTATGTGACACCAAAAATGGTATGTCGGTTTTAATTAGAATATAGAGTTGTGAGCGCACACCACGGAGGCCATGCCTCAAACATGGGTGGGCTGGGCATGCACTTGCATTTCTAGCCAACTATAACACAAAGATCTCATAACAGTTCAACCAGACTTCTTTTCCTGTCACGAATCTCAACCAACATTTATGTAAAATTAACATGCCCTTGACATATACATCATCTTTTTCACTCTGGGTGATTCAAAACAAATCTATTGTGCCAACTTTTACGCCATGTTATTATAAGTATTTATGCCATCTTCTTTTTTAGAAAACAGGTTAGTAGTATTTCTCATTTCTCGCCATTCTTATTAGGACTCAGCTAACAATGTGGCAACAGGTTCTATCACTCGGGTAAAGAGCGCACACAGCTGGAGGACGTTTGTTCCTTTAATCTAGGTAACCTACAACTTGGTCAAACTTCCAATTTCTTTAACTGAAAGATTTCTTTTTGAAAAATAAAAATATGTTACCTTATTTGTCGCAACTTGCCTACCCTTTAATGTGTGTTTCCCCTCCACCAAGGCGCGTTGTGGCGCTGTTGGATCGATCGCGCGCACGGTTGCTCGGTGTGGTGAGTGTACTTTGTGTGTGTGTGCGATGCGAGTGTGCTGTATGTAGTGTGTTGGGCGTGTGTGTCCCGTGGAGGCCCTGTGCACCTTCAGGGTCAAGATGGCCATCTGCCGTCGAGCTCCGCCGCCTCACGCTGCAGGACTGACTCTGATGACCTGATCAGAGCAGGTTCGATCCAATCTACCTTTTATTTCCATGGCCTTCCCACCTCCACCCCTATCATTGATATTCTGCTTAGTGCGTGGTTTGGGAAGATCAGGCTACATGTTGTTCTATACTTCTTTACGTTTGAAAAGTTCTTACCTTGGTTTTGCTACATAATTTAGCATGGGTAAACTAATAAAATTTAATCTGGTTTAGATGATGTAATCAGCTGGAGAAGGACATGAGCTTGCACAGAGTTTTTAGTAGAAGACGACATAAATTGTGTCATTGGTCGCAATCTAGAAGTTTTTCAGGTGAGTGACATGGTTTAATTTCGAGAAGTACGAGCTAGGATGCAGTCACATATTTTTTAATGGTTCCTGCCTATTCCTTGTGGTATTATCAGTATTTTCTAATTGAACTGAATTTCTATGTGATAACCTTCCAGATCCAAATCCTACTTCAGAAAGTGTATACGAGCAAAGGTCCGCACCTAAACGTTATCAGAAGTGAGGTCTTAGACAAGGTAATGTTTTAGTATCTGATGAACTAGACAAGGTAATGTTCAAACTTGGAAGTGATCAAATCATATGCTTTGGTATGAAAGAGTGTAAACTAACTATTGCATGTACATCTTAGCTCTAGATTTTCAGTTTGTGCTTGTCTAATGTAGAAATTGTTGTCCATGAAGCATGGCCTGAAGGTCAGAAAATATCATTCATCCTTGTGTTGCAGTAAAATATATCTCTTCATTACAAAAAATAGTCCCTTTAGATTTGGGAGTAGTATATGCCGAGTATCTATACTCACCAGAGTCAATTTTTCCTTTAAGATAATTTTAAGAGGTACTGCTTAAGTTTGGCGTGCAATGTGTCGTAGCATAATTATTGTGGTATAAACCATACTCTTTGGGATACTCCATGGATATATTGGTCGGATTCCTTTGTTAGTTGCTTTAATAGGAATTCTCATCTCGACAAAGTTTATTACTCCCTCTGATCCATATTACTTGTCGCAACTTTAGTACAATGTGTCGTAGCCTAATTATTGGGTCAAAATCAGACTCAACCCAAAATATCCTCTTATGCATAACCCGAGAAGCAAAATATTTGCGACTAACCTGAGGAAAAAGGGGGGATGTAGTCCCAAATATTCATTATATGCTTCTCGGTTTCTTTATTTTAAGCGCAAGAGATGAACTATATTCCCCCTTTTTCTCAACATATTCTGCTTCACAAATGAATTAGCTAGACAGATGATGCACCTGGTGCTGTCTAGCTTATCCAGCACCTATTGATAATGTCAACAAGATACAGTATTGTTATGAAAAATCCTTAACAAACTAATTCCACCATTATGTGATTTGGTGACACATCTCATAATGTCGATATTAACAAAGGTTTTCTGTTAGTTATAAGTTTTACTATGAGACTAGACATCTATTGTTTTCAAAACAATAAACTCAAGCATAGTTAATTTGTCTTGAATGAAGCAGGATTTTTGATTCCATCTGATTATCTGCTTTCATGCACAGAGCCCACTTGATCTTGGTAAGCTTCGGGAGATTGCTGTAAAAACTGTAAGAGTATGCGAACGCGAGAAATCAAGCTCTCCCATGGGAACATTCCTTGTACCATTGGATATGACCCAAGCAAGCAATATGATTACCATGCGAATGAAGCGAACAACATTCCTGACGTTGTTGTTCATGAATATCTCAAACGCATCAAGTATGTCTTAGTTTGTAACAGATAATTATCATCGATCTAACAGATAATTATCATCGATCTCTTTGTATACATTGTTGAATTACATTGAGAGTGGACTGGATTTCAATTTTTATATACATGTGAAATTTGGGTAGTGAGTTATATATTTATTATTTGAACGGGGTACTACGGCGGGCTTCCACCTGCCTGAGCTATATGCATTTATATTTATATATGTAAAATCAGGAAAGGAAAAAGCCCGTGGCAACGCACGGGTGTTCTACTAGTCAGATTATTACGCACCACTATAAATCTAGACCAGCCGAAATAAGCATTGTGGACGGATTAACTGGACATGGTAATATATACATTTTCATTATTAAGCTAAACTGACAGTCTCTGCAACATGTACCCTCGTCATCACAGATTTTGATCTGCTAGAGAAACATGTTGGCCGCGAAAGCAGCAGTCCTCAAGTTTTGCAGGTGATGTTGGGACAGCTATTTGAAGGATGAAAGCTGCTTGAGGCATCGAGCAGAGTCACCCAACAAATAAGAGGATGAAGTAATGTTTCATCATTTTATTTTCTTTCCTTCTGAAGTGAACTTGTACTCTGAATTCCGTTCGTAGCTTAATAATCGCCAGATACTATATCAACTGGGCACCTGCTGCGGTTGTGTTTTTATTGTGATTCCATATTAGATACTTCCACATTCTGCTCCTGCGTCAATTCCATACTTTTTTTTTTCTTTCGAAAAGGCGTCAATTCCATACATGGATAATTGCCATGTTTAGTTCTGATTATGAAACATCATATGCATGCTTATTTTTGTCTAATTCAATAAAAGTTCAGCTTGCAGATGTAAAGATCTTTTTATAAATATGTTAACAGCGAACGTTCAGGCCTTTGTTTAACCTTTAAATACAATATATAATGGATTAACTGGACAGATGTTAATATCATTTCCATTCTTGAGATAAATTGACAAACCCACCAACATGTATCCTCATCACAGATTTGCCAGCGTCTTTTCAGCAGCAAAAACTGAATCAGCAAAGCATCAAGGCTTTTCCTTTAACAAGCATCAAAACCCTTGATGTTACACAAACCACAACACAGCTGGATTTCAACCTTCTTGACCCGCGGTAATGCCCTGATCCACGGTGCACATCTCATTGTAAATCTTTGATGCATTTATAAACCTAATATTCTCTATGTAAGATTCACAAGTACAGAAGTCTGGCTAATGTCTACATGCCAAGAGAAGAAGAAAAAGGATGGAATACGATATTTCACCAAAATTTAGTATGCCGGTCAATCTTCATTTGCAAGGGACTTCTCGACACGATCATTCTGTATCAGCTTCTGTGGAGATCTGCACGGAGTGAGGAGAACGGAGAGTTTCATGTGTTTGACAGGCCTTCATCGTCTTGCAATGCTCCGCCTCATCGTCTCGTACATTGACGAATACATCGTACAAGTTATCTGCAATGGGATAAGGGGTGCAGTGAGCCGTTCATATTCATAATCTTTATAGAGAAAGGATCAAAGGGGGGAGTTCAACTTCTGTTTATAGGGATAAGGGATGCAGTGAGCCGTTCACTCACTCCCTCTTGCATAACCTAGCTGTCATTTATTGTTCCTCTCACTGTGCTGCTTCCGGCGATCCCATCCCGACAACCGCGTGCACGGTTGGCGGGAGAACAGATGCCTCTGGAACCTTGTCGTTCGAGATCCTGCCCGGGAGAACGGCAATAAGGTTTTTGGGGACCGTCTCGACGCGACTGCTCCCGATCCGTCCCCGTCTCCATCGTCTTCGTCCTTCTCTGCTTCCACTACTTCCCCTGCATCGACACCATGGTCGAAGACGCCGCCGCCAACAAGAAGGCCACGGACGACGCCGAGGCTGCTACTGCCGCCGCCGCGTTGGCCTGGCCAACCGGAGGGTATGATTTGTTCATCCCTCATTTGCCCGTTTATGTGCTAGCCATATATGCTGTGTTCATAGATGTTCGGTTCTATGTACTATACGTGCTCACATGCTTAGGTATCGGTATGAGTTGCATACTGTGATTGCCATGTTCACTATCTACTCGTGGATTAGATTAATCGATAAAGTGCTAACTTATCCAACACAACCTTGTCGCGTCTTGCCGACTCTCACGGCATCGCCGTATCACACGGCACAATCGGCATCTCATCGCGCTCGCCACATCACACGGCAGCCCGGCATCTCGCCTCCTCCGCGCGTACAACTGAAGCTTCACCGGGCACTTGACACCCTAGACTGAACTACATGCAAAACTCAAACATGCAAATACATGAAATCAAGATTAAGGCTAACATTCACGCCCTTAATCTTGATTCTCTAATCTTCAATGCGGATCACCCGCAGCCACTTGATGACACTATTGCAATGTCGTAGCAAACTTGTCGTGGACGCCGCCATCGCAACGTCGATCACGAACATCATCTTGTTATGGACCACGGCATCCTGGCGCTGGTCACCGCGCACCTTGCCGCAGCATCGCACTGCAACATTTGTCGGTTTCGCACCAACTATCCATGATGACGATGGCGTCGCACCACCGTCGTCGACATCGCCCCAACCTGTGTGATGGTATCGCGCCACCATATATCTTCTTAGCGGCATCGCACCGCGTCTCCTTACAATGGCATCGCATCGTCGTCGTGGCAGCATCACACCGCCATCTCCTCCTAGCGGCATCGCACCGCAACCACTTGTTCACGCGGCATCGCACCGGCAAACACCTCCTTGTCGCGCCACCGATCTCCATCTCCCATGAAGTCCGCCATGTCGCCGCCGCCGCAGCCGTAGCCTCCACCACCGCCACGCTGGCCACCATAGTCGCCGCCATCTCCGTCACCACCACGGATCAACAAGGCTCTGATGCCAAATTGTGCCGGTGGCGCAAAAATCACATACCAACCTTGATCGGGAGGCTAGTGGGAGGCGGCGCAAAAATCACATACCAACCTTGATCGGGAGCGATGGGCCGGTGGCGGATCACGAGGGGAAGGCACGTATTTTGCTTGAAAGGTTCAAGGGGTTGATGGGTCGGTCCTTCGCGAGCACGGCTGGGTTGGACTAGGCGACCATGAATCTGCCGAGGAGGGATCTGACTCATCTAGATGGGGCCTTCACTGAGCAGGAGCTGCTCGCAGTTGTTAACGAGACTCATGGGGAGAGGGCTCCTGGCCCGGATGGTTTTACAGGGGCTTTTTTCAAAAGATGCTTGCAGTTAATCAAGGGTGATCTTCTGGCTGCTGTCAATTGCGTGCAGTCGCTGCGGGGCCAAAACTGGCACCTGCTGAACACGGCCAACATGGTGCTGCTGCTAAAGAGGGACAGGGCTCAGGAGGCCAATGATTTTCGACCTGTGAGTTTGATGCACAGTGTGCCGAAGCTTGTCAGCAAAATGCTTGCGTCTCGTCTGGCCCCGGAAATTCAGCAGCTCGTCACAAATAATCAAAGTGCATTCATAAGAGGGAGATCAATTCAGGATAATTTTTTATATGTGAAGAACGTGGTGAAGGTTGTCCATACTGCAAAGTCACCAATGGTGTTCCTAAAGCTTGATATGGCCAAGGCCTTCGATTCGGTTGGCTGGGGGTACCTGCTGGAGGTGTTGGAGGTAATGGGCTTTGGGCAGAGGTGGAGGGACATGGTAGCACTGATTCTTTCCTCCTCTTCCTCGAGAGTCTTGTTGAATGGGTCGCCTGGGATGCCATTCCTCCATAGGCGGGGCCTGCGACAGGGGGATCCCCTGTCCCCGCTGCTTTTCATCATCGCCATGGAGCCACTGCAGCGGCTCCTTTCTATGGCTACCGAGAGAGGGGTGCTGTCCCCGCTGAGGATGCGTGTTGCTCGCTTCCGTTCAAGCTTCTATGCTGACGATGCAGCGCTTTTCATCAATCCATCGCAGCGGGACTTTGTGGCAGTTCAGGCCATTCTTAATTTGTTTGGGGGTGCCTCTGGGCTCTCGGCTAATATGGCGAAGACGGTGGCCTATCCTATATCCTGCACGAGCGATGAGATTGCAACCATGGTGGATATCTTAGGGGGGATGCAGGGGTCTTTTCCATGCAAGTATTTGGGACTGCCGCTCAGCACTAAAAAGCCGAGGCGAGCCGAGGTGCAGCCGATTCTGGACAAGATTGCGGGAAGGCTAGCTCCTAGGAAGGGGCGGCTGCTGAATAGGATGGCTAGACTGACCTACATCAACTCGGTGGTTACGGCCATGGCCACGTTTTTTCTGACAATTTTCAAGCCAGATAGATGGTTCATTAAGAAAGTGGACAAGCTTAGGAGAAATTTTCTCTGGGAGGCGGAGGAGAGGGCTGTGGGTGGCAAGTGTCTGATCAACTAGTCTCAAGTATGCTCCCCCAAGAGGACAGTGGATTAGGAGTAAAGGACATCGAGTGCTTCAGCAGAGCGCTGCGCCTGCGATGGGAGTGGTTCAGATGGGACGCTGTGGACAGGCCGTGGAAGGGTACTCCTACGCCGTGCGATGGCACGGATAGGCAGCTTTTTTCGAGCAGCTCTAAGATTCAGTTGGGGGATGGCAACACAGCGATTTTCTGGCGGGACAAATGGCTTGATGGCGAGGCTCCGTGCTATCTGGCCCTGACATCTTTGAGCTCGCTCGCTTGAAGATAACGGTTAGGGAGGCATTAGTGAATGGCCGCTGGATGCAAGGATTGCAAAGAATGAACAACGACGGGCAGCTTTCGCAGTTTGTTAGCCTGTGGGAACGAGTGCAATTGGTTGAGTTGACTGCTACCAAGGACACGATAGGGTGGTCCCTGACTGCTAGTGCGGCTTACTCGGCTTGCTCGGCTTATGGGATTCAATTCGTGATGAGGATCGAAAGGCCATGGCTGGAACGAGTCTGGAGATGTAAGATGGAAGGCAAAGTTAGATTCTACCTGTGGTTATTGCTACAGAACAGAAACTGGACGGCGGACCGGCTGCAAGCTAGGGGCTGACCTCATAATGATATGTGCCAACTCTGTGATCAAGAGAAAGAGTCTGCTGAGCATCTGACCCTGCAATGCTGCTACGCAAGAGAGGGGTGGTTCCAGCTTCAGAGCACGCACGCCGGGGTGTGGGATGTTGCGGCGTCGGCCACTTCCATCCTGGACTGGTGGATGAGGTTGTGTTCTGCCTAGGGGAGCAAAGACGAAGTTGGTAAGGGCATCACGCTCGCCTCCTACGCTGCGTGGCATCTATGGAAGGAGCGCAATCGGAGAGTTTTTGAGCAGAAGACCATGAGTGCGATCAGGCTGGCTGCCCTGATTAGAGCGGAGGTAGCGACGTTCTATGAGGCGAGAGGTATGGCCGCTGATGGCGGAGTGTATTTAGCTCTGAGCTGAGTGTGTGAGTCGAGACTAGCTCGGTGTTGTGTCCACGCCTGGGTCCGTCCTGACCTGCGGTGTGTATGTTGTACGACTTTCTTTCTACTATAATGCAAAGGCAGAGCTCCTGCTGTTCTCGTCAAAAAAATTGTGCCGTGTGATACGGCGATGACGTGAGAGTCGGCAAGACGCGACAAGGTTGGAGCGTGATGGATTGGTTCAGGTTGAGTCGGATGACACGGCAAGTCGTTCGGTTTGTTGGAGTAGCTTTGCTTGCGTAGAGTTGTTAGCTACATGCATGGAGTTAATTTGTTAGTAGTGGACGGTCAAGTTAGTGGCCGAGCCATCTGGACCTGGAGTGATTCTAGGAGATGATGGGCGTGTGCTAATGGTAGTGGGTGCGTGTGCATGGGCTGTGGACCAGGCCGTTGGCTCCTGGGTTGGGGACGTGTGTTGTCCAGCATACCACAATCGAGGTTTCCTGGACTGCTCCATCGTTTGACGTGGAACAACACCTCTTCTCTAGCTAAATTCCAGTCGGCATTTCATAAAACTTATCAGGCTCAGAAGTTCTGGAAGGTTCCAGACCCTCAGCTCAGAGATGCACTACGGAGAACCATCTCTGAGAGAGTTATCTCAGGTTACCACGACTGCCTGAAGGAGCATACGGAGGTAGAGAAACACGTTAGCCACGGAAGCAGCAGTCCCGAGGTTTTGGAGGAGATGTTAGGAGAGTTGTTTGAAGGATGAAAACTGCTTGAGGCATCAAACAGAGTCTCTGGACAAATAAGAGGCTGGAGTTCTTGTATCATTGTTGTATTTGGATCATTATTTTTTTACTTTTGAAGTGAATTTGTATTTTGAATTTGGTTTCTTGTTTAAGGGCCACGTACTTTATCAGGTGGCCATAATCCACGGGTGACATGGGACATGTCTCTAAGTCAAGATTCCCAAGGCGTTGATAGAGGCGGGGAAAGTCATGGCGGCTGCGATTGGAGGTCTTAGAAGCTTTGGTGGAAGGGTTGGATGTGATGAAGATTGTGTGCCAGGTGTATGGTGACTTGTAACAGCGGCCTCGGCAAACGGGGGCGGCAGCGCTGGAGGACTGCATTTTTGGTGGTGCTCCTCGAGCACTGAGTCATGATCCCCAGGGTGAAAACCTAAGGTCTGGCCTTTATTGGTTGTACTTGGCAATGGCTTTGTTGAATGCATTGTTTTGGGTGAAATCGGACTTTCTCCGGGTGAAAACCCATGATCTTCGATTGGGCAACGACAACGCTTGTGCATTGTTTCCTTCTTGGAGGCGTTGCTTTTGAAGAACCTCTTTTGTATTTCGAGTGTTGTCTTTGGTGATGGTTAGAGTGCTGCTGCTGCTAGTGATTATTCACTGTGGCGGGGTCTTTTTTTGTTTCTTCTGTTCTTCTTATTTTCTTTTTTGGCTGTGTGTATCCTTGATGTCTTTGGACATCTTGTTGGTACAGAGGCCGAGTGTAATTGTTATCTTCACGATATTAATATATTCCCTTTGTCAAAAAAAAAATCCACAGGTTACAGGCGTTGTGTTATCATTGGATTGTGGAATTGGCTTCACAAGCACCGCGAAGAGCGATTCTTGGTGGAAAGATGTTCCGCCCATCACTTGCGCCACTACCCCCCTTTGTTGCCGGCACTAGCAGTAGGGCACTCCTCCATTGGAGGCAGTTGATATGGTGGCTCTATCCAGCATGTGTGGTCTTCATGTGGTGATGCGTAGGGCGGCTCTACGTTGCACCTCCCCTTTGTCCATGAGCAAAGACTCATCTCGTGAGGCGAAGGACTATTGATTGAACCCGATTGTTGATCTGGGCAAGGTTGGTGCATGTTTGCGAGGGGTTTTGGTGGTGGCCTGCTTGCATTGGTAGATACCGCACGAGGACACCACGCGGTTTTGCAGTGAGTACTAGATGACTTAACTCTGAAAGATCCGCCGTCGGGATGGTGAATGGAACCTTACATGTTCTTGGTGAAAATCCGTGCTCCGACCTTTAATGGTGGACCGATCGAGCAGCGACACACTTCTGTCGTTTCCTTGTTGAGGCCTTGAGGGCATGGTCTCCGTGCCATTGTTCATACCTTGATTGATTGGACCCGACATCTAGAATTAAACCTTGTTCTTGCTTTCTCAGGTTGAAATTTGCGACGTCGGTGTAAGTGCATTCTTCCTTCCAGAAGGCCTTGGTGCGGGCGTTCTTGTAGATGTTTAGGTCTTGTCTTGTCATGATTCCATCGTTGTTGTGTATCCGTTGTACTCTGTTTGTGGATGACTCTGGTCTCGTTGTCTTGCATCAGCTGAATAATATTGCTGGACGCATAGTGGGCGGAAGTTGCAACATGCAAGGCCGCATATCAAACCACAGTTTCGGCGAAGAAGAAGATCCCGAGCAGAAAAGGAAGAACCCAGGAAAGCACTGACCAAAATTAACACTAACATTGGCATCATCATCACCGGCCATTAACAGTCCACCTAATAGAAAATCTAATAGATGGCCAAAGCAACACAATGTCACTCACCGACGCCCAATTAGGACAAAGATAGAGTTAGGAGACTCTTAACATACTAGTACAAAGTTCGTCCTGGGCAATAAAAGTAGAACGATGTATCCATCCAATTACTGGTTTGGCCGGCTTGGAAATTGCGAAGCGTCTAACAACTGCTGGTTTGTCCGGTTCTGGCAGTGACCCGGCACCCGGGTCCTGCATTTGTCATTGTCAGTCGTTGTCACGGGGCTCCAGCAACCCCATCAGTATGTATTCCGGTGACCTGCCTCTACACATCTCACGGTCTTCTCCCCTGCCAATCTCATCGAGCTCGATCAAAGGGGTTGCGCACGCCTGTCTACAGAGTAGCAGCATGGCGGAGCAGCTTGCTTCCGTGCCGGAGGAGAACACCATCGGCTCCACGGCTCCAGACCCGGTGTGCAATTCCTACCGCGAGTCTATCCGGAGTGTCCGCGTCATCCCGCCCGAATGGCTCATCAGATCGACTCCCTTCTCCCAGTCCGGTCAGAGCGGATCCAACTACTCCAGCGACTCCGGTGCGTTGAGTTCTTACCTGTCCAACAACGACTACTCCTCCGGCTCAGACTTTGGTGCCAGCGAGCTCACTAAGATTGCTCACAGAATGGTCAGCGACGGTACGTTACACCCAGCACATGGTCCAAGCATTCGGATCTGGTGGCAGCCAAGGCCGTGCCCTGAACAATTGGTTCATCGAGCTCGACGTCGACTGGGTTCTCGAAATCCATGGGGGTCATGGCTTACGGCGGCAGCTCCAGCTCCTGCTCCAAGACACATCTGCGTCGTGGCGCCAAGAATTGGTCGAGAGGTGGATCCGAGCTCTCACCATAATTGTCGTCAGTATCAAGAAAGAGCTGGTCGCTGCCGTCCACCACGAGACGTCAGCGGTAGCACTGTTTGGTAAAGCGAGCATCTCAGCAATGCTCATCTTTGTTGAGGCCATCCTCGATGTTGTTCTCAAGGACAATGTACAGACCGTGCTACACATGTATATCTGCGTCTCCAGTGAAGCCCAAAGCATTTTCAAGGATATAAGCAGCTCACTGGACAGAGAAGGGGACAGGTTAATTGTGTCCATGGTCGACAGGATGTGGGACATGATGATACTCATCGATGGCGACGACACTTGGGGTATTGAGGTTCCGCGTGGAGGAGGTGAGGTTCACAGGAAAACTAGGGTCTTTATGGATTGCATAGTGTTGATGAGGAAACCACAAGCTTTGACACAGAACTCCGCACGGAGCCGCAAGAAAGAAAACCTTCGACGACTGATAGATGAGACCATCGGTTATATGAAGGATATGCTTCTGACAAAATCGAAGTTGTGCTCAGATCCAAGCCTCAGGTACTTGTTCTTGCTCAACAATTCCTACTTCGTAGCGCAGGTTTCAGAGCCATCAATACCGTTAGATGTTGAGCTGGGTTCTAGACAACACACTGGACTTGAACTTCCACCTGAATGTGAGAAGTACATGAATATCTATCTTGATGTTTCTTGGGGACATGTGTCGTCCTGTATACCCAAATCGAATTTTCATGGACCGCTCCAACGCTGGAAGAATACCTCTTCACTAGCTAAATTTGAGTCAGCTTTTCACAAAACTTACCAGGCTCAAAAGTTCTGGAAGGTTCCCGAACCTCAGCTCAGAGATGTGCTCAGGAAAACTATCACAGAGAGAGTTATCTCAGGCTACCGTGACTACCTGAAGGAGCATCCGGAGCTAGCAGAACATGTTAGCCGCGGAAGCAGCAGTCCCGAGGTTTTGGAGCAGATGTTGGGAGAGCTATTTGAAGGATGAACACTACTACTTGAGGCAGAGGACAGCCACTGGACAAATAAGAAGCTGGAGTAATGTATCATCGTTTTATTTGGATACTTTTTCTTTTGAAGAGAAGTTGTATTTTAAGTTTCGTTCGTAGCTTAAGTGCCAGATACCCACATCAGCTGGCCACAATCTGCGGTTGTGTTTTGATTTGATTCTAATTCCATGTTAAATACTTTTACATTCTACTTATGTGTGGAATTCATTCATACTCTCGAAACAGGCTCTCGTCTTGCCTTCTATTCTTCAGCCGTGTACTCTCAAAACAGGCTCTAGTGAGGGAGCCTTCTTACAATGCAAATCATGAAATAATCAGGCAACACAAAAAAATCTCGGGAGGAAACGACGCTTAGCTTCGCCGCTGTCGAGTCCAAGGCGGACAAGGGTCTTCACTCGAAACCCTGGCACGAAGAAGAGAACCACAACGATGTCCTAAAGAGGAGAGGGGACCCACGGACGTCGCCGCCGTCGGCTCCAAAGCGCACAGCTTTCGCTCGACAGCTCACCCGTGCCACCACGAGGCACCCAGGACAACCGTGCCGAGAACATGCCTCCAGATCTGGATCTGGGCGCCGCCTCTACCATCGACCGAGAACGAGCACGAGCTACCCACCGCTACACCCCTCGCCGCGCACACGACCAAGAGTCATAGCCACCGCCGTCGCCATGATGCCCGCCGGAGAGCCAACCATGTGGACCACCATCCGGGGCCGCCGCCCCGGCATCCATGTCCCGAGACACCGCCACCATCCACATCACAGCACCCCAACCATGGTGGGAAGAGCCGAAGGACCATCCTTTCGCTTCTAGTCCAACATCAGTCACCGAGTTTGGGTCAACGCCTCCATGGTAGGAGGTACCGACACCTGCGTCCCTCGCCGTTCCCGGTGAACCAAAGGGGCATAACTCAGTGACTGTTGACGACCGCCGTCGAGCAAACCCAGCCATAGTGCTCTGGCCTTGGTCCAGGCAAGCACGCACGACGCCAGGCCCATGGCCTTCGGTGTCGATCCGTCCGACAACACAACGGCGTCCCGACCACCACCACTACCACCACCCACTGCGCCCACGAGGAGAGACACCTCACCTTCCACGAGCACCTCCCGGACCGCACCAAACCTCGGCTACCCAGGGCGAGAGCCCCGACCCGCCTCAGGCCCAGAACTGGCCCGCCCGAGTGCGAGCCCTAGGTTGAAGCCATCGTCGTCACGCGTGCAGCCGGTACCGCGTCTCTCATTGACCCGCCCCCACGCGTCGTCGGCTCGAACCCAGGAGAAGAGAGATCGCCACCACTCCCATGCGCCACCTGCCGGTGCTCGAGAGCCAGCACCATGCCACCGAAGACACCACACGCCCACAACTCCCGCCGCCGCAACAGCGTCGCCGTTCCGAGCAGCCACCACGAGCCCCCCACGGTGTTGGAAGAATCGGATCTGGGCAGAGCCCCAGCTGGCCGCTGCCGCCACGAGCCCAAGCTCCCGCGTGTCCAGTCCACCGAGGCCCACCTCCTTCAGACACCCAGCCGAGCCTCCGACAACCTCTCGCGCTGCTCGCCCGCCCCCCTGCGACAGATCCAACTGAACCTGGCCAGCGACCAGCCCGCACGCATCTGCCCGAGGAGAAGACCCCCGCAGCCACCGCACCACGCGCATGCACCAGAACGCCACCGCGCCGCCGTCCCACACGCCCGCCGTTGAGCTCCGCGTCAGCGCAGCGCCCCCACCCGAGCAACCGTTCCACGCCAGCCATAGAACCAAGCGGAGAGGAACCAGGGCCACGCAGCCACCTACACCGGCCATGCTTTGCCCCGCGGCGCCTCGCGGCGGCAGCGGGGGAGGACGACCAGGAGGGGAGGCGAAGGTGGCAGTGTGCTAGGATTTGCCCCCGACCGTCCGCGGGAGCGATGCAAGGGGAGTGGTTTTTTTTTCCAGTGCTTGGTTAACTTTTCGAGTCGTTATCACCTTTCAATCGAATTCATTCATACCCTCTCAAAATTTAGAAAGTTCAATAATGGATAATTGCCATGTTTATTTTCCATTTTATACAACATCTGTATGCACTTATTTTCATCTAGTTCACTAAAACTTCAGCTTGCTTGCCAGGGTGACTCAAATGTATCGGTAGCGCTTGTACCCAACTAAAGAATGGGAAAGCTTCACCACAAAAAGTTATATTTTGTATATATGTAACTGTACTGTTTATGTGTAAAATATCATTTGTATTTCTTATACACTTGTCAGAGTATTAATACATATTTGATTGTTAAGCTCCGTTATAAGCTATAGACCAGTTCAAATAAGTTTCATGTACTACACATATCAGTTCCTATGGGGCTCGGCATGGAGTGAGGAGAACAGAGAGTTACATGTGTTTGACAAGCCTTCATCATCGTGTGATGCTCCGGCTCATCGTCTCGTCCATTGACGAATGCATTATACAAGTTATCTGCAATGTGATATGGGAAACAATGAGCACTTCATACTCATAATCTTATAGTGGACAAGTGAAGGGGAGAATTTGACTTCTTCATAGGCAGTATAACGATCAACTGAAATCCAGCAAATAGTGGTGCAAACATATATCTAGTTAACACTGACTTTCTGATAAAATAAACTCAAGAAAGCTGTTAAAGAGGAAGAGAGGAATGAGAACTATACCAAATTTAGGCCTCCTCGAACATGTGATTCCCAATGTTTGAAACTCATCTGAGGAAACAAGCAGTAAGCATAGATATTAATGGTTGTTCTAAAATATTAATTAAGAAACAGGCCAGCATAAGGGCCTACCAAATAGGTAAAGATCATCATTCATGTAACAGTTTATGCCGCCTTTGGAGCTGGTAACTTCTTTAACCCCTCTGTTAAAAAAAAACTAGCCCACATTATGTTACAGTCGGAAGAATTATGAATCACAAGCTCAAAAATAAATTGATGGATAAGGTTATAAATTACAGAAAGGATTGCCTTACAAAGTGGTAGTGATTTGTCCCTCAGCCCCTCATGTCAATAAATTTTGAACAGAAGCTAGTTCAAACATGGGAAACAAAGGTAACCAACTTGATATGTAAACTACTCCCTAAATTTGAACTAAAACCACGACAAGTATTTTGGAACGGAGGGAGTAATATTCAACAACACAAAGCACAGAAGTTGATGGTTAGCTATTGTACAAGTTATCCTCAACAAACTTGCACATCAGGAAGAACAGTTGGCCAATTTAGGTCGTCTTACGTCCATTGAACTTAAGGAATGATAAGTTGAGTATGCATGCCTGTCAACACATTCAGAAATATGTGTACTCGCAAGCCATCCATGGGCTCAGCATGTGTACATAGCAACAGTCATGTAGTAAAAAGAACACTAAACCGCCCAAGAAAGCGATCAACCCAGACAGAGTTGCCACACAATTCCTGATATGAACCAAGAGTCAGAAGTGAGTAAGAACTATGCAATAACATAATCCGACAGAAGGCTATCTAGAGCCCAGCTTAAGGGCTCAGTTAGAAGTAGGTTCAATTCATTTAGAAATTATATTCACATGAAGGAATCAGGATATGTAGCAATTAACAGAGTCCATTTTAACAGAACAAGATATACAAGGATTGACAACATACTTCCATGTTCAAGATGTGATGGAACCCACTCATGCTTTCAGCAAAGTGCAATTTGATATAATCAGCTCTTCTACACGAGCCAAATGTCTCATACAAGTGAAGCGCCGATATAAACGCTGATCCACAATCAATCAGTCAACAAAACAGGTACTGAACTGGCATATCAACTATGCCAAAACCATATGTATGGCAGTATAGGCACAATTCAGAGACCTAGTGCTATCGCAAGCATGTCGGATCAGTCGACCAGACCCTCACAGAAATACGGCACCCCAACGATCGTCTTGAGCACGAATAAACTGGCCTGGTCGCGATCACGGTACAAAGCACCAGATATCATGATAACAGAGTCCTCTGGATGTTCAGAACTTCGGACAGGCTGAAAATAAATTCAGAGCTAAAATCCATATGGGGAATCTGGAGCCAGCTGCATGTATCAGTCACTCACCGTGAGGAAGATGTTGAAGGACGGCTAGAGCCTGACGACCCCAGCCGTCGTCCCCCGAGGGAGCCAACAGGTCGGCGGCTCCTTCGGTAGGGCCAGCCGCCTCCCTCGGGGAAGGATCCCTCGACGGCAGCCACCTAGATAGCATTCTTCGCCTTCTGCCGCTGCTTCCTCGCCGTCGCCTCGGCGCGGAATCTCGACCCCCTTCTGCGCGACACGAAACAAGCAGAAGCTACAGCGGAACACATAATCGCGGAGGACGAGAAGGAGGTCGGGGGCGATCGATTCAAGCGGGTCCTCCGGTGTCTAGACCGACGGCGCGGAGGCGCGGGGAGGGAATGGAAGGGAGGAGGGCGGAGAGCAGGCGGCGGCCATGGAGAGGGGCCGTGGATGCAGAGGCGAAGGCGAGAGCCCCCGCCATGGAGCGCGGCAGGGAGGGGGAGGGTGGGGCAGAAGTGGGCCGGGCCGGATGGTATATTCGCGCGGGCTCACCTTTCTTTTTTGATTGAACCGTTTGCATGGGCTCACCTTGGATTACAATGTCCGTGGCCCGCGAAACCCCCCCCCCCCCACCCCCCCCCCCCCCCCCCCCCCACACACACACACACACACACACTGGGACCTTGGAAAACGCGCTCTCAGCCCACCCAAAGTGACCCTTGCGGAAGCGAAAAAACGCATTTTCTTCTTTTTCCTTCCGCGAGAGACATGGATCTACTTCTCATGTAGGCACGGATTTGCTTCCGCGAGACGCACAGTCATGCCTCTCAGAAAAGGGAAAAAATGTGTTTTTTTTCCTTCCGCGAGAGTCGTGCCTCTCGGAAAAGGAAAAAAAACATGTTTTCTTTTTTTTTTTCCTTCAGCGAGAGGCACGAATTTACTTCTCGTGTAGTCACGGATTTGCTTCCGCGAGATGCAAAGTCATGCCTCTCGGAAAAGGAAAAAACACGTGTTTTTATTTATTTTTTCTTCCGCGAGAGGCACGGATTTACTTCTCGTGGAGGCACGAATTTCCTTCCGCGAGAGGCACAGTCGTGCCTATCGAAAAGGGAAAAACAACGTGTTTTTTTTTCTTCCGCGAGAGGCACGGATTTACTTTTCGTGGAGGCACGGATTTGCTTTTGCGAGAGGCATAGTCGTGCCACTCAGAAAAGGGAAAAATGCGTTTTTTCCCTTCCGTGAGAGGCACGGATTTATTTCTCATGAAGGCACGGATTTGCTTCCCCGAGAAGCACAGGCGTACCCTCTAAGAAAGGGAAAAAACGTGTTTTTTTTCCGTGAGAGGCACGGATTTACTACTTGTGGAGGCACGGATTTGCTTCCACGAGAGGCACAGTTGTGCCTCTTCTGAAAGGGAAAAACATGCTCCCGGTTCGGGTTTTTTCGTCCAGTTTTTTCTGAAGAAATAATATTTGTCGAAACCTATCAACATGGAATCTAATTTTGAAGATCTCGACGCGAGGAATCCAACAGTGAAAACGCTTCGAGATTTGGACGCATGGTTTAATAGATAAAACGTTTTGAATAAACGAATCTACGAAAAAAAAGAAAAAAACCCTTAGGTTGCGACAAGTGGCATGCATGCAGTACACCGCTTGTCGCAACCTGGGAAGATGGGGTGATCTTTGCAAAGAGTACTCCTTAATTAGTAATTTCGCCCTAGCCTCTGCTAACACTCAAAGCGCACAGGCCAAGCTGGCTATCATCTTCACCAGATCGGTCCAACTAAAAAAAATCTCTAGACCAGTTCAACTCATCAGCCAAAAAACAGGAAGAAAAAACCAGGAATAAAAAATGATAGAAAACGCCCCCTGATGCGTCCAATCTCACGCACGCACCCTTCAGAGTAAATGACGCAAACGTTCGCTTCTATACACCCTCCCTAGCGAATGACCCCATGTGTAGCATGACACTCCCCTATCATATAGCATGTCAATTACTGAAAACATTTATCGCAAATTCTCTGTGTAGTGTGCCGATTCATGAACATGCGACCAACTTTCCTTTTCTTAGTCTGGCAATTTTTTATTACAACATGGCAATTTTCTCTGCGGGAGCATAGCATGTCAAATTATTGAAACGTATGAAAATTGTTTCTGCTATAGCATGACAATTATTTCTACTTAGCACGGTAATTTCCTCTGTTATAGCACAACAAATCTCTCTGTTATAGCATGGCAATTTCTGAGCGTTCATTGGGAGTTTTTTTTTAGGAAATGCTCTCTGGTGGTGTCGTTTGCTCGAATGAGCCTCCTAAAGCGAATGATTTTTTGCATCAAGGACACCAGGGTGGGCACGTTCTCTCCCTATTAAAGTCCATAAAAAGTCAAAATAAAAAGTAAGAAAATGTCTAGAAATGAAAATATGAACAAAAAAGGATTAAAAAAATCCCAGGCATGTAATTGCTTTTTCAGGCTGCTAAAGGTGGCCTAACGAGCACCACAAGCCCATGTAAGTTCCTGTCAACGTAGGTAGTAGAGAATCCTCCCCCCACCCCACCCCCGCCTTGTCTCCTCCGAGGCGACTCGGGGGGCCATGTTGGTGCAATAATTTGCCTTCTTATGTTTTTGGAGATTGTTGTCATAAACAGTGAGAGACTGATGTGTTTGCTAGTGCACACAGAGTAACAGGTCCCTGAAGTCATGTAGAGTTTGGTACAAACTCCGAAGATAATCTCCTGCGTGACAGCGAGGATTATCACCAAAGATTATGCCTGTTGAGAGTGACCCCCAAGAAATGTTGACGCAAAGCAATTGGTTCGGTGTCTGTCCGAACAAATTGACTACAGACGAGAAGTTGAGGACGAAATGAAGGCGTGGCATTTATTTCGTTATTCTTCTTTCTCTTTATTGAGTCATAGTACCACCGTACTATTAAGAGGGGTATAGTGTTCGAAGCTTATGATTCGCTTATGCTAAACCCAAATCCTATGTGAGTTGAGAGAAATCTCTTTGTGTTCCGGATGAATACTCGCCAGCTAGAGACGTTGTTCTTCTTCACTACGAGAGATTTGATTCGGACCGAGGAGTTAGCATTACTTGTTCCTCAAGTAATGTTACCGTTGTGCTCAAAATCCGACCGTTGGAAACGTGTCGGTTGGCCATTGGCTGGACCGCGTGTCCAAAATGGTCATTTCCCATCCGGGAAGGCTGCGGCTATAAATAGCCACCCCGCACCAACATTGCCCGTTGGTTGCTCCGTTTGATTCCGAGAAGATTGTGTGAGCAACCCTCTCTCCTGAGTGATTTGAGTTTAAAATCCACCGAGAGAAAACCCAGAGCCAAAAAATTAGATAGTGGTTTAGCATCACTCGAATCTAAGTCCAGTACGCTCCACCTATTACTCTTGAGAGCTGCGAACTCTCTAGACGGTTAGGTGTCAAGTTCTTTAGAGACCAAGAGTGATTGTGGTTCTCGAAGAAGAAGTCTGTAAAGGTTCGGAGATCACCTCAAGTATCTACCACGAGTAATCGGCATTGATGCCTTGAGCTGCAAGTCCTATTGTAACAACCTCACGGTTCAGCGAGCTCAACCTCATCTGTATGAAGAACTGCGCAAGCTGAACCTCCACATTGTTCCACAGGGTTCTCTTAATACCCTTGTTATACAGCCAGATCTTCTGAATGCTGTTAAGCGTGCACAAGCTAAAGATGCTAAAGTTGATCTGATGAAAAGGGATCTTCACCTTGAGAAGTACAGGGATTTCTCGCTTGCTGAAGATGGAACCTTGTATTTCAAAGACCGCATTGTGGTACCTCGGTTCGAACTTATGACCGACAAGGTTATAAAGGAGGCACATGATACACCACTGTCTATTCATCCGGGTAGCACCAAGATGTATCGTGATCTCCGACAAAGGTACCGGTGGTCTAGAATGAAGCAGGATATTGCTCGTTATGTTGCTGAATGTGACGTTTGCCGTCGCGTTAAAGCAGAACATCAGAAGCCTGCTGGAATTCTGCAACCGCTCCCTATTCCCTTATGGAAATGGGATAAGGTTCAAATGGATCTCATTACTGACCTTCCCAAGTCACAGAAGGGTCATGATGCAATTCTTGTCGTCATTGACCAACTCTCCAAAGTTGCACACTTTCTGCCAGTCAAGGAGACAATCACTGCTAGTCAGTTAGCGGAGTTATATATCTCCAGGATTGGATCACTCCACGGTATTCCGAAGGAGATCAGTTCAGACCGTGGCAGCCTCTTCACGTCACACTTCTGGAATAGTTTCCAACAAGTTATGGGAACTCATATTACCTGGAGTTCAGCTTATCACCCCCAGTCCCAAGGCCAAGTTGAACGAGTGAATCAAGTGCTTGAAGATATGCTGCGAGCTTGTGTTATTTCTTTTGGCAAGAAGTGGGAAGAATCTCTCCCCTATGCCGAATTCTCTTACAACAACAGCTATCAAGCCAGTTTGAAAATGGCCCCCTTCGAAGTGCTATATGGACGTAAGTGTCGAACCCCTCTGAATTGGTCAGAAACTGGGGAACGACCGCTCATTAGTCCGGATATTATCCAACACGCCGAAGAGCAAGTCCGAATTGTGCGAGAAAATCTCAAGGCTGCTCAGTCTCGCCAAAAGAGCAATTATGATCGTAAACACTGGGGATCGATCTATGAACCTGGAGAGCAACCTTATCTGTGTGTCACTCCTATGAAGGGCACTCACCGCTTCGGAATCAAGGGCAAGCTAGCTCCTCGTTACATTGGCCCCTTCCGCATTCTTGCCAGACGTGGACATGTGGCTTATAAATTGGAGTTGCCGCCGCAATTCTCTCACATCCACGACGTCTTCCATGTGTCGCAACTTCGCCGTTGCTTCAAGGAATCTCCGCACCGAGCAGTGGATCATGAAATGCTCGATTTGCAAGATGATCTATCTTATATGGAGCATCCGATCCGCATTCTCGATCAAGCTGAACGTCGGACCCGCCAGAAGACTACCAAGTTCCTTAAAGTGCAGTGGTCTAATCATACTGAAGATGAAGCCACTTGGGAACGCGAGTATCGTCTTCGGGAGGAATACCCCGAACTGCTTCCTTCTACCTCCTGAATTCTTGGGACGAGAATTTCTTTTAGAGGAGGAGAATTGTAACACCCCTATGTAATGAGCTACAGTGATCCACCATATTAATGCCAAGTCATCTGAGATTTGCAATGATAATCATGTTGGATTAATATCTCATTTCAAATTCTGCCACTGAATTCAAATTCAAATGCAGTTGAATTTTGGAGTTGCACAAAAGTTGCTGGAAAAATGTTCATCTTTTAGCAAATATTCCAAAATAATTTATTGTTAAGAAAAACAACATCTCCATGTTGCTAAAATGAGCATTAGCATTTAATCCAGTGCAATTCCAGCGATTTAAAATGCAATTTCATTTATAAAATTTCCAGATGAATTCATCTTGCTCCCAAATTATTTGTGGCAATACCTAAAAATGCCAGGGATTTATATGGACTAGTTCCATATTTTTCCTAAACCATTTGGATGCCCAGCTAAATTCTTTTCTCTCTCTGTTTATTTAAATAAAAGAGAAAACAGAAATAAAAGAAAATGGGCGAGGCCTTACCTGTCACTGGGGCAAGCCGGCCCAGCCCACCAGGGCCTCCCCTACCTGCTCCCCTCCCTCGTGTCGCCTGCGCCATGGCTAGGAGCTCGCCGCTCCGGCCACTGGCTGCCACGCCGACGAGGCAGGTGGGGCGAGGGGATAAGGATCGTCCCTGCATCCCCTGGACGACGCGCCTCTCCTCTCTCCCTCTCCTCCACGCGCTCGCTCCTCCCTCTCCTCTGCTCGCGTAGCCGAGCGCCACCTACGCCACGCCGTTGCTCCGCCGCGGCTACCGTGCCTCCCTCGCCTCTCCGAGCCGACCACGAACGCCGCCGACGTCTTCTCCTTCTTCCCTGACCACGCGTTCGAGCCGGAGTCCACCGCAATGACCGGATCGAGCCGGCATTCACCTCGGGTCACCGCAGCTCGCCGGCGACGATCTGCTCCTCTGCTGCTACTAATCCAACGCCGGACCCCTTGTGTCCACACGGTGAGCTCCGCCTCCTCTCTTCCCCGTCCAAGCTCCGTTTCCGCGGCTGTAGCCAGCTACCAATGCCGCGCGCCATTGCCGTTCTCTGCTTCCGCCGGTGAGCTCGTTGCCGTCGCGTTTGTCCACGTCAAGCCGAGACGCCTCCACCGTTGAGCTCCTTGAGCTCCGTAGAACCCGCCAACATGCTCCATTTGGCCGAAATCATCCCTCAGCCACGCGCCCGTGCTCGACCGAAAACCACCGCCGCCAACCGTCGTCGCCGGCGACGTTCCGACCGCCCCCTAGTCGGACAAGTGGCACCACTCGACGCGCGGGGTCGCAAGCTTTCGAACGCGCCCGGCTACGGCGCAAATGGTGCCCCACAGCGTTTTTCCGGTGAGGCCGGAGGTGCTCCCCGCTTTTCGGGTCGCCGCCGGCAAAGTTTCGGCGTAGCCGACGTGGCAAGGCGTGGGACCCACCCGGAGACGCTGACAGTGGGCCCCCGACGCCTGTTTGACCGCGTTGACCACGGTCAACGCGCACGTACTATTCACTAATGCCACTGACATGTGGGCCCGCGCGGCTAATCACTGTTAGTAGTTAATTAATTTAACTCTGTTAGTTATTTTAGCCACTGACATGCCGGGCCCACTAATTTATAGTCTGTTAGTTTAATTTAAATCACTGCTAAACCCCACAGTGGCTGACAGGTGGGTCCCACCTGCCTGTTTGACCAGTCAGCTGGTCAGCCGACTGCTGACGCAAGGATGACACCAGCATGACGTCATATTCCACTTTTGACAATTCTGTTAATTTAAATAATTTTAGAAAAATGTTTAAAACTTTGAAAATTCGTAGAAATTAAACCGTAGCTCGGATCGAAAAACTTTCTACATGAGAGTTGCTCAGAAAAACGATCGTGCCATCTGTTTTCTTATCGGGACGCTCTACGTAGGTGAACCCGCAACTTTTTGCCTGTTTCCGGTAGATGAATAGTGCATGCATACCTGCTAATAATTCCAACTTAAATCCTAAAATAACTAAAATGGTTTAGAGATACGTGTAGGCAACCATGCACTGCATTTTAGCATGTCATGCTTTGTGTTGCTTTTGTCTGCCTTTATTTATTGTTTCTTCCCCCCTCTTCTTCTCCGATAGCCCCCGAGACCGACGCAGCTCAGGAGACCGACGACACCACGGACGATCCCTCCTTTGCCACAGAGCTTCCAGGCAAGCAACCCCCCCTTGACACATGCCTATATCACCTATTCTCTCTCCCTCCTACTTGCTTTAGAATTTGCTACTGCTATTGTCTTATCCTATTCTGATGCATAGCCTATCCTTGTAACTGTTATTGATACCTGCCAGTTATCCAAAATGCTTAGTATAGGTTGGATGGTAGTAACCCATCTGTGGCCCCTCTTCCTTGCTCTAGTTGCCCCGCTTTAGTACCTGTGCCCCGTCGATGTGATCGTCGGGCTGAGACCAGCACATCACCACACACACCCCTAAGTTGCTCGACTCTGTAGAGCTAACATCGAGTGCCGAGGGTGATACCTCTTATCTCACTCCTGATGTTGCCTCTGTAGTACAGCTAGTCGGTTGTGGGATACCGGGGGTGATTCCTCTTTCACCACCTCCGATAAGCTTCTGTCGTGCAACCCCGCAAGTGTGAGTACCATCGAGGGTGATTCCTCCGGATTCACCTTGACGGGTACATCGAGTGGGAATCCAACGAGGGTGATTCCTCGGATTCCTGCTTGATGTTATGAACACACGGTTACTTGCACTTTGTTACTGTTACTGGTTAAAGACGGGTCGGCCCCGAGGGGTACCCGCGAGAGATGTGATATCGGGTTGACCAAGAGGGTACCCAAGAGATGAATACGTGGCACGGCCGGGCATTCTTAGCCCTTGCCGTAAGTCCACGAGACGGGGCGACGGGGTCACAGGATCGTGAGTCTCTGCTCGTTACCGCGCGCTCCAACTGCACTAATGGGTTAGGATATGTAATCTGAGTAGGCCTCTGGCCTTTTTGCGCTAACCAACACGTGGGAATAATATGGGTACTCGGCATCGTATGTATCAGCCGAAGCTCTTCAGACGTCAGCAGTTGAGCGGCGCGCGCCGGGTTGGTCTGGTAAAGCCTGCGCTTGTATTAAGGGGGCTAGGACTGCTCACCGGCCGCGTTCGCAACGCGCAGGAGTGCAAAGGGCGATGGGCCCAAGACCCCTGAGTGCTTAGGATGTAGACCGGCGTGCTGGCCTCTTTGTTGAGCCTAGGTAGGGCTACGACATGTCGATAGTCCGAGGCCGGGCATCGACTGAGCAAGTGTGTCCGGCCAGAGTCATCGAGCGTGTTGGGTAAGTTGGTGCACCTCTGCAGGGAAGTATATCTATTCGAATAGCCATGTCCACGGTAACAGGACGCTCGGAGAATATCCTGATCTTCTACAACTAGAAATGGGTTGAATATGATAGCTCCGGGATCGCTTTCTCGCAGGGAGTCGAGGAAGGATCTTTGTGCGTGGATGCTACTTGTTGCTACTACTATATTTATGTACTAATCTGCACTCTTCTTATGCTGCAAGACCCTGAAGATGCTAGTCTTCGATAGGCTAGGCTTTTCCCTTCTATTCTGGCATTTCTGCAAACCAGTCCACATATACAGCCTTCCATTGATAATGTTGCATAAGTAGAATAGCTCTGATGTAAGTCTTGCTGAGTACTTTGGATGAGTACTCACGGTTGCTTTGCTTCCCTTTTTCCCCATACCCGATTGATGAGACCAGACGATGGAGCCCAGGAGCCTGTTGAGCCAGCTGCCTCTGCCGACGACGACTACTACCACTACTACCCCTCCGGATACTACTACTACGAGGAGCCCTCCGACGACCAGGAGTAGATAGGAGGCACCCAGGCAGGAGGCCTGCGCCTTTCGATCTGTGTTTTATTTTGCCCCGCCTTCTTAAAGGCCTATCTGTTTAACTTTGTGTCTATACTCAGATACCTGATGCTTCCGCTGATGCTTGTATGACATCGAGCTTATGTATTCGAGCCCTCGAGGCCCCTGGCTTGTAATATAAAGCTTGTATGACTTTTATTTATGTGTAGAGTTGTGTTGTGATATCTTCAAGTGAGTCCTTAGGCTTGATCGTGTGCATTTGCGTGTATGATTAGTGCACGATTAAGCCGGGGGCGTCACACAATTCTATATGGTTTTGGTATGATTTGATTAGAACTAACCCGGACTGACGCTGTTTTCAGTAGAACTACCGTGGTGTTGTTTTTTGTGCAGAAATAAAAGTTCTCAGAATTGGACGGAACTTTTTGACGATTTTTTTGGGACCAAAAGAGACCCCCGAAGATTCACGGAAGGACCAGAAGCCTGACGAGGAGCTCACAAGGCAACATGGCGCGCCCTGGGGGGGTCGTGTGTTATTGCCTTGTGGGGCCCTCGTAGCTCCTTTTCGCGTGATTCCAACGCTGAAAAATCCTATAAATAGAGAAACCCCCAGAAATAAACCTAGAACTTCGCCGCCGCCGCCGCAAGCCTCTGTACCGAAGAAATACCATCTGGAGCCCTGTTCCGGCACCCTGTCGGAGGGGGGAATCATCACCGGAGGCCATCTTCATCATCCCGGTGGTCTTCATGATGAGGATGGAGTAGTTCACCCTCGGGGCTGAGGGTATGTACCAGTAGCTATGTGTTTGATCTCTCTCTCTCGTGTTCTTGATTTGGCATGATCTTGAAGTATCGCGAGCTTTGTTAATATAGCTGGATCATAAGGTGTTTCTTCCCTCTCTATCTTTGTTGTGATGAATCGAATCTTTTCCTTTGAGGTTTCATTATTGTCGGATTGAATATTTCAGATTTGAGAACACTTGATGTATGTCTTGCATGTGGATACCCGTGGTGACAATGGGGTATTCAATTGAGTCACTTGATGTATGTTTTGGTGATCAACTCGCGGATTCCCGTGACCTTGGGGTGATCTAGGCATAGGGGTTGGTTGCATGTTTTCATTATCTTTTCTCCGATAAGAAACTTTGGGGTACTCTTTGAAGTTCTTTGTGTGGATTGAATATTATGAATCTGAAGTTGTTTGATGCATATCGAATAATCAACTCACGGATACTTGTGGTGACATTGGAGTATCTAGGTGACATTAGGGTTGGTTGATGCGTATCATATGGTGTTATTTTAGTACGAACTCTAGGTTTGTTTGTGACACTTATAGGGATGGCTCAATAGATTGATCGGAAAGGATAACTTTGTGGTGGTTTCGTACCCTACAACAATTTCTATCTTATGTTCTCTGCTAATAGGAACTTTGGAGTGATTCTTTGTTGCATGTTGTGGGATTGTTATATGATTCAATTATGTTAGCATTGTTGAGAGATTGCACTAGTGAAAGTATGAACCCTAGGCCTTATTTTCAAGCATTGCAATACCGTTTGTGCTCACTTTTGTTACTTGCTACCTTGCTGTTTTTTTATTTTCAGATTACAAAAACCTATATCTACTATCCATACTACACTTGTATCACCATTTCTTCGCCGAACTAGTGCACCTATACAATTTACCATTGTATTGGGTGTGTTGGGGACACAAGAGATTTCTTGTATTTGATTGCAGGGTTGTTTGAGAGAGCATCTTCATCCTACACCTCCCACGGATTGATAAACCTTAGGTCATCCACTTGAGGGAAATTTGCTACTGTCCTACAAAACTCTGCACTTGGAGGCCCAACAACGTCTACAAGAATAAAGTTGCATAGTAGACATCAAGCTCTTTTCTGGCGCCATTGCCGGGGAGGTGAGTGCTTGAAGGTATATCTTTAAGTCTTTCAATTGAATCTTTTAGTTTCTTGTTTTATCACTAGTTTAGTTTATAAAATAAAACTACAAAAAATGGAATTGAGGTTGCCTCACATGCTTCATCTATATGATGTCTTTCTTGAAAATAAAGATTCCGATAATTGTGCTCAATTGCTAGAGGAAGAATTTAATAAAATGTTTAATGTGAGTCCTTTGAATGATGAGCATGATTGCAATGTTGTTAGTATGAATTCTTTGAATATCCAAAATGCTAATGATGATTGCACCAGTCATGATGAAAAGGTTTCTTATAAGCATGTCAATTTTTGTGGAGTGCATAAAATTTGTGAAGACATGCCTTATAGGGATGATAGATTTTGTAAGAAGCATAAACATGATAAAACCAAGGTGGCTTAAAGTGATAGATAAATTTGCCACGAAATTATGCTCTCTTCATCACATTACTTGTGAAGTTTGCAATAAGGTTGGTCATCTTAATTTTCAATGCATACTTTTTCATGATCGAATCATGGCTAAATATTGTAATGACTTGACCGCCCTTGAACTATATAATGAGCTTTATCTATTTTTGGGGTGTGAAGAATTGACACATAAAAATAGTTGATTTGAAGTATTCATTCTCACAGACGACATTGAAACTAATCTAAAGGAAATCTATATGTTTTGTGTGGTAAATTGCAATGAGAATGCTTATATATCCAACTATAGAAAGACGGGAAAACAAATAGAATATAAAAGGAATACTAATGAAAGGGTAAAGATTTCCACTTTCCCTCCTATTGTCTCTCGTGATGAAATAGGTGACGAGAAGGAGCTTCCTATCCAACCAATCTCTTCAATAAGAATCTCGGAAAAACTAAATAAACCCACACATAATGTGGTGAAAAAGAAGAAAAGAAGGAAAAGTAGAGGTAAGGAGGTATCTCTCCCAAATAATGTTGCTCCTATTATTGTTGTGCCTCATGAGAATGAATCAAAAATAGTTGTGGAAGATGATACACTTGATGATGATTTTGTTTTGCCTATTACTTGTTAAGATAATTATGATTGGGAAGATAATGATACTTCTTATGATCTTGAAAATCTTTTTGGAACCAACTTGGGAAATTATGAGGATAATAATTGTTATACTATTGGTGCTATTCATACTATTGATGATAAGAGTAATTATGCCAACGATATGCAAACCCACAAGCTTGGGGATGCTATGTTTGATTGGAAAGACCTGTTTGAAAATTTATTTGCTGCAAATAATGTTTATCCTAAGCTTGGGGATGCTATGCTTAATGAAGATGATCTTTTTATTCCCCCTACTTTTGATGAGCAAATTTATTATAATGATGGCATGCTCCTATCTATGATGATTGCAATAATTATGAAAGTGGGTTCGGAAGAGTGTCAACTTTAGGTAATAATTATCCCACTATTTTGGAGGGTGTCGAAAATGATAAAAGTGGATTTGGAGAGGTCATGACTTTATTCGATGTTGAATCCACTATTCTGGAAGAGGTTTCAATTGATTATGATGAGAACAAAGTTGCTACTTATGATGATTATTGTGATGATACTTATGTTATAAAAAGTAGTGATGATTATTATTATAAAACTTTTCACAATTATGAATCCCCTTTTACTGAACATTACTCTTTTAATGTGGAAACAATTTATAGTATTCAAGTTTCATATGATACTCCCACTATTATGAATGAGAATAAATTTGCTTATGTGGAGAGTAATAAATTTCCTATGCTTTTGGATCATGAAAAGAATGCTTTATGTGATAGCTATATTGTTGAATTCTCATTCATTATGCTACTAAAAATTATTATGAGGGAGGATCATATGCTTGTAGGTGTGGCAATAATATCAAGTTTCCTCTCTATGTGTTGAAAGTTTTGAAGTTATACTTGTTTTGCCTTCCTATGCTAGTTGATTCTTGCTCCCACAAATTGTTTGCTCGCAAAATCCCTATGCATAGGAAGTCAGTTAGACTTAAATGTGCTAGTCATATGCTTCATGATGCTCTCTTTGTGTTTTAATCCTTTACTTCTATGTGAGCATCATTGAAATCATCATGCCTAGCTAAAAAGTCATTAAAGAAAAGCGCTTGTTGGGAGACAACCTAATATTTATACCTACTGTTTTTGTGTGTTCACATGATTATTCTACTGTATTAATCATGTTTCATATGTTTTCTTTCAATAATGTGCCAAGTAAAGCCTTTGGGATAGTGTGGATGCTTGTTGATTTGATTCTGTGCAAAAACAGAAACTTTTGTGTCCAGTGCTGGAATTTCTATTATGTACTGGAACATGATAAAATTATGAAATTTTTACAGAGTATTGGGTTACAAATTGGTTACTCTTTCCTATTTTTTCAGAAGTTTTCGAGGTACAGAAGTATGGTTTTTAAATCACTCACTACATGCTGTTCTGTTTTTGACAGATTCTGTTTTCGGTGCATAGTTTGCTTGTTTTAGTGTTTCCATAGCTTATATTGGTCAATATAAATTGTGGAAATGATAGAGTACAGTAGGAATTATGTGAGAACAATTATGAATCTTGTCTTGACAGTAACTAAGTGGATGATTTATCTTTATCATACTAACCTATCTCACAAGTTCCGTTAAGTTTTGTGTGATTGAAGTTTTCAAGTTTTGGGTGAGATATCGATATGAGGAGAATAAGGAGCGGCAAGAACCTAAGCTTGGGGATTCCCAAGGCACCCCAAGGTAATACTCAAGGAAGACTCAAGCGTCTAAGCTTGGGGATGCCCCGGAAGGCATCCCCTCTTTCGTCTTCAACACTATCGGTAACCTCACTTGGAGCTATATTTTTATTCGTCACATAATATGAGTTTTGCTTGGAGCGTCATTTTATTTTGTTGAGATTTTCTTGCTGTTATCAATAATGATGTTTTGTATTTTTTAGTTAAATAAAATGCCAATTATAGCCTTTACCATGCTCAGTTTGCAAGTTCATGTGTTGCTGTTTGAAAACAGAAAGTTTTCTGTTATGTCCAGAATATTCCTGAATAGTTAGAACATGATAAAAATCTGAAATTTTTGCACAGTAAGCATGCATGAGTTCTCTGTCACATGGTAATTTTTCAGAATTTTTAGAGTTAGGGAAGTATGAATTCTTATTCACCCTTTACAGACTGTTCTGTTTAGACAGATTTTAGTTATTGTTGCATTGTTTGCATATGTTGCTTGTTTAATGTTTCTAGTTGTGGATTGGAGTATTAAATATGCAGAGGCATTTAGTATGCAATTTTTAATTATAATTTTTGTGATTTGTTACAGTAGAGAATGTTAAGGTTTTGAGTGGATTTATACTAACTTATCTCACAAGTTCTTGTTGAGTTTTGTGTGGATGAAGTTTTTAAAGATTTAGGAGAAGCCATGATATGAGAGGAATTAAGGAGACACAAGAGCTCAAACTTTGGGATGCCCAAGGCACCCCAAGATAACATTTCAAGAAGTCTCAAGCAACTAAGCTTGGGGATGCCCCGGTAGGCATCCCACCTTTCTTCATCAACACCTATCGGTTAGCCTAAGTTTTTACTTGTTCACATGATATGTGCTATTCTTGGAGTGTACTTTTATTTTAATTTTGTTTGTTGTTTGAATAACATTATCAAGATATGAAATATTTATTGAGAGAGAGTCTTCACATAGCTACTTAATTGTTTGCCTACTCATTGATCTTCACTTATACCTTTTGGAGTAGTTTCTCGTTTACTCTCGTGCTTCACTTATATCCTAAGAGTAAATTGTTGAATGAATTGAATATCATGAAGTTGAAATTATATGTGCTTCATATGCTTGTCCCATGGGGAGTAGTGACTTCACAAATAAGAAGTACAAGTGGTAAAATTTATTGAAAGTTAGCAAACACATCATTGGTCACTTGAACAATTCATGAAAGAATTTT
This sequence comes from Elymus sibiricus, assembly GCA_039707655.1. Taxonomy (NCBI): domain Eukaryota; kingdom Viridiplantae; phylum Streptophyta; class Magnoliopsida; order Poales; family Poaceae; genus Elymus; species Elymus sibiricus. The sequence continues at coordinate 473,861,295 of CM077666.1, forward strand.
GAGGGAAGAGAGATTTCACATATAAATATACTATCTTGGACATCTTCTATGATTGTGAGCCCCCATTAATTATTTTCAACCTTGATCAAGTAGTTGATGTTGGACAAGGAAGACAACCTAATGGGTTATGTTTGCTTATATTCACATAGAAGTTATATTGTTTTGGATCCTCTAACATGTGGTGCTTGCCCCCTATCTTTTGCTAGCCAAAATTCCGCATTAAGTAGAGATACTACTTGTGCATCCAAAAACCCTTAAACCCGGTTTCATGTCATGAGTGTCCACTATATCTACCTATGGATTGAATAAGATCCTTCAAGTAAGTTGTCATCGGTGCAAAGCAATAAAAATTGCTCCTAAACATGTATGAACTTTTATTGTAAGGGAAAATAAGCTTTTTACGATCTTGTGATGGTGGAGTAATAAAAGCGATAGACTGCATAATAAAGGTCGCTATCACAAGGGGCAATATAAAGTGACGTTCCTTTACATTAAGAGCTTGCACATTCAAAAACAAAGAGCGCATGACAACCTCTGCTTCCCTCTGCGAAGGGCCTATCTTTTACTTTATGTATTTACTTTTATGCAAGAGTCAATAGTGTTCTTCTCTATTCCGTTTTTATTTTCTCTCTTGGCAAGCATCATGTGGTGGGGATTGATCCAGGCATATATATCCCGTTGAATATAGGTGATCATGTGTTATTATTGTTGACATTATCCCTGCGATAAATAAGTTAGGAGGCAAAACATTAAGCCCCTATCTTCCTATGTGTTTGACAGAAACGGTTTGTTCTAAAAATATGCTTTGAGTGTCAGCAATCATGGAAGAATAAATGATAGTTGAGTATGTGGAATTTGCTAAAACAAAGCTCTAACATAGACCCTTCCTGAAAATAAGATGAATTGTAATTGTTTGATGACTGAAAACATAGTTTGTTAGTTTTCAAGAAAGTTTATGATCTATACTTTAACATGTGAATAGCTTGCTACTTGATCATGAGAAGTTTTATGAGATGAGCAACTGTTTATGATATATAATAATGCTAGAAAAAGTGATTGAAATTATCATTGATCAAACTTATGCACTATGCTAGCATTCATACTTCATAAATTATTTCTTTTAGCATTTACCTACTCGAGGACGAGCAGGAATTAAGCTTGGGGATGCTGATACGTCTCCAACGTATCTATAATTTATGAAGTATTCATGCCATATTTATAACAATTCTATATGGTTTTGGTATGATTTGATTAGAACTAACCCGGACTGACACTGTTTTCAGCAGAACTACCGTGGTGTTGTTTTTTGTGCAGAAATAAAAGTTCTCGGAATTGGACGAAACTTTTTGACGATTTTTTTTGGACCAAAAGAGACCCCCGAAGCTTCGTGGAAGGACCAGAAGCCTCACGAGGAGCTCACAAGGCAACACGGCGCGCCCTGGGGGGTCGTGTGCTGTTGCCTTGTGGGGCCCTCGTAGCTCCTTTTCGCGTGATTCCAACGCTGAAAAATCCTATAAATAGAGAAACCCCCAGAAATAAACCTAGAACTTCGACGCCACCGCTGCAAGCCTCTGTACCGAAGAAATACCATCTGGAGCTCTGTTCCGGCACCCAGCCGGAGGGGGGAATCATCACCGGAGGCCATCTTCATCATCCCGGCGGTCTCCATGACGAGGAGGGAGTAGTTCACCCTCGGGGCTGAGGGTATGTACCAGTAGCTACGTGTTTGATCTCTCTCTCTCTCGTGTTCTTGATTTGGCATGATCTTGATGTATCGCGAGCTTTGTTAATATAGTTGGATCATATGGTGTTTCTTCCCTCTCTATCTTTGTTGTGATGAATCAAATATTTCCCTTTGAGGTTTCGTTATTGTCGGATTGAATATTTCAGATTTGAGAACACTTGATGTATGTCTTGCATGTGGATACCCGTGGTGACAATGGGGTATTCTATTGAGTCACTTGATGTATGTTTTGGTGATCAACTCGCGGATTCCCATGACCTTGGGGTGATCTAGGCATAGGGGTTGGTTGCACGTTTTCATTATCTTTTCTTTGATAAGAAACTTTGGGGTACTCTTTGAAGTTCTTTGTGTGGATTGAATATTATGAATCTGAAGTTGTTTGATGCATATCGAATAATCAACTCACGGATACTTGTGGTGACATTAGAGTATCTAGGTGACATTAGGGTTGGTTGATGCATATCATATGGTGTTATTTTAGTACGACCTCTAGGGCTGTTTGTGACACTTATAGGGATGGCTCAATAGATTGATCGGAAAGGATAACTTTGAGGTGCCCTACAACAATTTCTATCTTATGTTCTCTGCTAATATGAACTTTGGAGTGATTCTTTGTTGCACGTTGAGGGATTGTTATATGATTTAATTATGTTAGCATTGTTGAGAGATTGCACTAGCATTACTGCAGGCGACCGCTAACGCGACACATGAATCAGAGACCCCGTGACCAAACTGTGTGCGCTGCATGCATCGCAAATGGTGTAGTAATAAAACCGTCCCAAATAAGACGAACTGTTTGCGATACCGGAGACATAAAAAATGATTCAGATTAGAGAAGCGTGTGCGATACGTGGCATACAGTTGGTCCATACGAACTGTTTGCGATAAGCCAGAACAACAAACACGGTCAGCCAGTTCGAGGTGTGTGCGATACAAGGCATATAGTTCACTCAGCTGAACTGTTTGTGATTATCCAACACAACAGAAACAGGCAGCCAGTTCGAGGTGTGTGTGATGCACGGCATGCGGTTCACTCGGATGAATTGTTTGCGATTACCCAACACAACAAAAACAGTTCAACTTAACAAGGTGTGTGTGATACGCGGCAAACAGGTCAGTAATCCGAAATGTGTGGAAAACGGATAACAACACGGATGATTCCTGCTAATAACTCGTGTGTGTTGTGGGCAAAGATTTGCTTGTATACAATTGTCAGCGATTGATGAAATCATCACCGACGGGTTCCCTAGTTTAGTCCGTCTGCGATGTAATTTGCTCAGTCTACAGAAGAACAACAAATATAGCCAAATTAAACATCCAATTACATAGGTGACTATACAAAACATTCGCACATACCTCAATAAACAATTACATGCATTCTAAACTAGGAGAAACGGTCATCTAATCATCTACTTCTTGTGAGGCTGCCGCCACTACTCATGGCTCGATCCCTCGTCGTCCACAGGAAGGAGGCACTCCCTCATGTCAATGATCCGCTTGTACATCTCGTAGCTTGTGTATGCATCCTTGGCCGCGTGCTTGACATGTTCTTCATCCAGTCTCCGCACCCAGGCCTCGTGCCAGGCATCCTTGTTCTTTTTGCACTGATCCTTCATGCCTCTGTAGTAGGGGTCGATGATGGCCACGGCTAGGTCAACCAGGGAGTCCTTCTCCTTCTTTCTGCCCCAGACCCTGTACTGGCCTTGGATGTCGACAAGATTCTGGAAGGCCAAGCCCATAGTCTCGAGCACCTTTAGATCATTCACGGTGTCCACCATAGCGAACCTATAGTCAGGGCTGTTGATAAACCTGGCGAAACGCTCGCAAGGCCTTGTGGCCAGGGAGTAGTGGTAGACGAGGATGTGATGGCGCACGCACAACTGGGCGACGGCAACCTTCTGATCATACCTGTTATGACTGCCGGTGAACTCGAGGTCGAAGCTGACCAATTGGTACTCGTCCTCAGCAAGCAACTGCTCCATAGTATGGATGGAGCTCTACATCGAGACCGGCTCGTTGGTGTACACCACCGAGAGGTCCTTCCCCCTCACGTGGGTGTCCACTACGTGAGGCGTGGTGAACTGCCGCCCGTCATCATCGTCAGCCGCTGGGAGCGCCATTGGAGCCGGGAGCGCCATTGGAGCCGCTGGATATCCTCTCTGTATGCATCATCGTGGGTGTGCTTTTTGTGTCATGGGGCACGAGAGATGAAGGTAAATGGCCGCGGGAATAAATGAGGGCCGGGCGGCCGGGATTCTCGGCACGTCCGCAAGGCAGTTTTTGCCGCACGTAACTGCGTCGTGGTGCCGCGTCCGGCGTAACCGCATGCATAAGGCACCCCGAACGTACGTGATCGTGCGCCGGACCGAAACGCTTGCAGCACGCGCGGAGGGACGTGGGCAGAGTGCGCGGCGGGACATGAGCAGAGCGCGCGGGGGGACGCGAGCAGAGCGTGCCGTGGCCGCCTCAACCGCGAGCAACCACATGCATAGAGCAGTTGAACACGCAAGGAATGGCCGTCTCCAAGCCGGCCGGCAGTTGCGAGCTGGCGGCGTGATGTGAAACTACGTCGCGTTCCACATCACACAGTGGGCGAACAATCGTTCGCGAGGCTGCGTAGAGAGCGGTCGTGTGCTAGGTAATTAAATCACAAACATTTTTTTAACCGTTTGTGTACGTGTCATTTCGTCCTCCTCTCGCACGTCTTGTCACCGCGCTGCCACAGAAGGCTTACATCGCAAGCTTGAGCACCGCACAGGCGTTCTTTTGGCCAAACGTTAGCTCGAAGAGGCGCCAATGAATCGTCGGTGAGCCCATTCCCGCGCTACTGCGCAGGTTTCCACGCGGAACCGTGCAAGCTTCCCGCCCGACTCGGCGAAATCCCAAAAAACCCCAGTGCTTAGCGGCCTGCTATATAAACAGTCACATCCGGCGAGTCGGCATCGCATTTTCCCCTCCCTCGCCGTAGCTTATCTCGTCTGCTTCTCCCACCATCACCAATGGCACCGGTCCGTCGTCGTCGCTTAGCCACTCCGCCGTCGTCTGAGGACAGCTCCAGCTGGGAGGCTACATCGAGGCAGCGGCGCAGTCCCCAGTGGCGTGTATTGCCCGTGGCGTCCCTGTTGGGTGTGCGCACAACACCCGCCACACGCTCCGCCGCCGCTGCCCGACGGCAGCTGTTGCCGGCCGCCGTTGCCGCCACCCCACCGTTGGCCGCCGTGGCCGCCACACCACCAAAGCCAGCCAGGGCCATTGACCGCTCCGCCACCGCGGCCCGAAGGCGGGTGGTGGCCATCATGGCCGCCACCCCACCGTCGGCCGTCGTGGCCATCACCCACTCCGCCACCGCGGCCCGAAGGTGGGAGGTGCCCGCCACCCCACCGTCGACCGTCGGGGTCATCACCCGCTCCGCCACCGCGGCCCGAAGGCGGGATCTGGAGGCCCGCGCGAGCATCAGCGACCTTGCCGCGCGCTACATCGAGTTCCTGTGGGAGGAGGAGGAGCGCCTGGTCGAGCACGCCAAGTGTCTTACCGCCGCCGTGGCCGCAGGAGAAGCCGCCACAGTGGCGCAGAATGCGGAGATATACGAGGAGTCCCGCCGCTTCGAGAGGGATCGTCTGGAGCGGCAGAGGGCATTCGAGTTGGGCGTCGCTAAAGGTGCAGCAGCGGCAGGCGCCGAATTCCGCTTCTCCAGCTCGTCGGTAGGCTCCTCCTCCTCGGCCTCTTACTAAGTGCGCTCGGCAGAGGAGAGGCTGCTGGAAGTAGTACAAAGGCCCTCCATAGTAGTAATATTTAGGGGCTATTTTGTTCAGTTCATCTGACTATAGATATGGTTGAACCGTACTACGTACTTAAATTTAGCTAGTATATATAGTTGAACTAGTTATTTCAGTATGTGGTTGGCAACAATTGGGTAAAAGTTTGTTCGGTTCAGCTATCGAGTTGAACTGTTTGTATAAAGAATGACTGCTTAATCTATGAATGAAATCTATGCTTACTGAATTTCATTTGCAAAAATTACAGTACTAGTGATTTTTAGCTGCAAAATTTGACAAATGGCACTGTTTTTTTTTTGACGATCACAAATGGCAGTGTTACTAGGTTGACAAATGGCAATGTTACTAGATTGACAAATGGCAATGTTAATAGATTGACAAATGCCAATTTTTCCATTTTGACAAATGGCAAATATACCCAATATGACAGATGCAAATCTTACCACATTGTTTGTACGTCGTTACACACGGGTCATCATGCAAAATCGTTTGCGATGAAGAGATGCACAAAACCTGCGCGCCAAATTTTCCCTTGACCTAGTTGCGAACGAACCCATCTCTCGCTTTGCATACGGGTGTTCAGTCTGAAACGTTTGTGATGAAGAGATGCACACAACCTGCGCGCCACATTTTCCCCTTGGCTTAGTTGCGAAGGAACCCAGCTCTCGCTTTGCATACGGGTGTTCAGTCTGAAACGTTTGCGATGAGTGTTTTATTCAGAGAAAGACATTGATGTTTTTTTTTACTTTGGTAAGTACCTACATTCAGAGAAAAAACGCTAATTAAATTGATCAAAACCATAGATTTCATTCAATGACACTGTGGTTTTACATTCATACGATCGGGATACAATATTAAACAAAAAAATAATTGCAGCGGCGGCGGCGGCGTGCTGCGCCGGTGTTGTCATCGTCCGGGACACCGTTGTTCAAGTCTTCAACCCATCCCAGAATGTTATGGACTTCCAAATCCAAGAGCCATTCATCGCGCGATCGACGGGTGGGGCGTGGGGGGGGCGGTGCTACTTGTGAGCTGCGTTGGGATTTCCCCGAAGAGGAGGGGATGATGCAGTACAATAGAGATAAGTATTTCCCTCATTTATGAAACCAAGGTTATCAATCCAGTAGGAGAATCACGCAACCACTCGTTAGCAGCACCAGCACACAAAATAACAAATCATCGCACCCAACGCAAACAAGGGGTTATCAATCCCTTGGCGGTTATTTGCAAGATTAAATTGTATGGTGATAGATAGATATATCGAACAAAATACAAAATAAAATAAATAAAGTAAAAGTGCAGCAAGATATTTTTAGGATTTTTAATATATGATAAAGGTAGACCCGGGGGGCATAGATTTCACTAGAGGCTTCTGTCTTGAAAATAGCATACGGTGGGTAAACAAATTACTGTTGGGCAATTGATAGAAAAGCAAATAATCATGACGATATCCAAGGCAATGATCATGTATATAGGCATCACGTCCGAGACAAGTAGACCGAAACGATTCTGCATCTACTGCTATTACTCCACACATCGACCGTTATCCAGCATGCATCTAGAGTATTAAGTTCATAAAGAACGGAGTAACGCCTTAAGCAAGATGACATGATGTAGACAAAGTAAACTCATGCATGAATAAACCCCATCTTTTTATGCTTAATAGCAATGATACAATACGTGTCATGTCCCCTACTGTCACAAGGATTGATCACCGCAAGATCGAACCCATTACAAAGCACCTCTCCCATTGCAAGATAAATCAATCTAGTTGGCCAAACCAAATCAATAGATCAGAGAGAAATACGAAGCTATAACAATCATGCATAAAAGAGTTCAGAGAAAACTCAAATAATATTCATGGATAATCTGAACATAAACTCACAATTCATCGGATCCCAACAAACACACCACAAAAAGTGATTACATCGGATAGAACTCCAAGAAAATCGAGGAGAACATTGTATTGAAGATCAAATAGAGAGAAGAAGCCATCTAGATACTAACTATGGACCCGTAGGTTTGTGGTAAACTACTCACGCATCATCGGAAGGACAACAAAGTTGATGTAGAGCCCCTCCGTGATTGATTCCCCCTCTGGCAGAGTGCCGGAAAAGGCCTCCAGATGGGATCTCGCGAGAACAAGGACTTGCGTCGGCGGAAAAAGTATTTCGTGGACTCCTCTGTTGGTTTCCCGATTTTAGAGAATTTATAGAGGCGGAATTAGGTCAAACGGGGCAGAGGTGGGCCCACGAGGCACCAGGGCGCACCTACCCCCCTGGGCGCGCCCTGGTGGCTCATGGCCACCTCCTCTGTCTTCTGGCCCTCTCCCGAAGCTTCTAGTGTCTCTTATGTCCAGAAAAAATCTCCAAAAAGTTTCGTGGCATTTGGACTTCGTTTGGTACTGATATTCTGAAAAACCAAAAACAGGAAAAAAATAGCAACTGGCACTGGGCACTAAGTTAATAGGTTAGTCCCAAAAAATGATATATAATTGCTTGTAAGTGTATATAAAACAACCAAGATTGATACTATAATAGCATGGAACAATAAAAAATTATAGATATGTTGGAGACGTATCAAGCATCCCCAAGCTTAATTCCTGCTCGTCCTCGAGTAGGTAAATGATAAAAACAGATTTTTTTTATGTGGAATGCTACCTATCAAATTCATCATATACTCTTTTCTTTTGTGGCATGGGCATTTGGACTTGAATGATTCAAAGCAATAGTCTATAGTTTGACATGAAGACATAAATACTCAAGCATACTAACAAGCAACCATGTCTTTCAAAATATCAACGCTAAAGAAAGTTATCCCTAGCCCATTATGCTCAATCATTGATCCATTCATGAAACACACTCAATATTAGCTACACCCAATGCACAAGTATGACAATAGTGCTCTCTAGTTGGTGCTTTGTAAGAGAAGATGGAGACTCAAAATAAAAATAAAAATTGCATCAAAGTAAATAGATAGGCCCTTCGCAGAGGGAAGCAGAGATTTGCCGAGGTGGCAAAGCTCAAGGCTTAAATTAAAGAGATAAAATTATTTTGAGAGGCATGCTTTTCCTGTCAACGAAAACGACCGAGAATTCCCAATATCTTCCATGCTAGACACATTATAGGTTGTTCCCAAACAGAAAATAAAGTTTATTTCCTTTCCACCATTCTTTCACAATCCATGGCTAGACGTATCCACGGGTGCCTTCCATACCAACACTTTCCAAGGAATTTATTATTATCATCCTATTATTATTATTTTCATTTCGGGACTGGGCATCCCACATACCTTGCTACTTTCTCGTGCAATGACAAGTGAATAAACACTCATCATGAGAATAACACATCTAGCATGAAAAATATTGGCCACCCCCTGCCGCTTCATGAGCGGTACGTGCACACAAAACGGAAAATTATTTTGAAAAATTAGAGTTGGCACATGCAAATTTACTTGGAACGGCATGGAAATACCGCATATAGGTAGGTATGGTGGACTCATTTGGCACAACTTTGGGTTTAAGGAGTTGGATGCACAAGCAACATTCCCGCTTAGTACAAATGAAGGCTAGCAAATAGATTGAGAAGCGACCAACCAAAACGCTAAAACATTCATAAACATGCATTGAACATAACTAACACTAAATAATGCACCATAATTAGGATATAATTTCGTTGCATAACTATTGACTTTATGTGCATGCATAGGGAATCACAAACCTTACACCAATATTCTTACTAAACCACAATTACTCACTAACATGACTCACATATTATCATCTCCATATTGCAAAACTATTGCAAGGAATCAAACTTATCATATCCAATGATCTATATGAAAGTTTTTATTATATCCCTCTTGAATATTCATCACTTTGGGACCAAATTCATATCTTGTGCAAATTACCATTACTATTATCAACTCTCAAAAAGATATAAGTGAAGCATGAGAGTGCGAATATTTCTTCAAAAATTAATATTACCAACTCTCAAAATAATATAAGTGAAGCATGAGAGTGCATATATTTCTTCCAAATATTATCACCGCCCTGCTCAAAAAGATATAAGTGAAGCACTAGAGCAACTGCCTAGCTCAAAAGATTTAAGTGAAGCACATAGAGTATTCTAACAAATTATGATAAACGTGTGGCTCTCTCAAATAAGTGTGTCCAGAAAATATGATTGTGACAAACTAAAAAGAAAAGAAAACAAAGACTCATATAATACACGACGCGCCAAGCAAAACTCATGATATGTGACGAATAAAAATATAGCTCCAAGTAAAATTATCGATAGTTGGTAGAAGAAAGAGGGGATGCCTTCCGGGGCATCCCCAAGCTTAGTTGCTTGGGAGTCCTTGAATATTACCTTGGGGTGCCTCGGGCATCCCCAAGCTTAGGCTCTTGCTACTCCTTATTCCTTCATCCATCATGATCTCACCCAAAACTTGAAAACTTCAATCACAAAAAACTCAACAAAACCTTCGTGAGATCCGTTAGTATAATAAAGCAAATCACTACTTTAAGTACTGTTGCAAACCCATTCATATTTTATTTTTTCATTATACCTACTATATTATAACTTCTACATGGCTTATACCCCCCGATACAATCCATAGTTTCATCAAAACAAGCAAAACAATGCATCAAAAAACAGAATCTGTCAAAAACAGAACAGTCTGTAGTAATCTGAACATTGACCATACTTCTGAAACTCCAAAAATTCTGAAAAATTAGGACAACGTGGGAAATTTGTATATCAATCATGTATAAAAAATTCAGAAATTATCACGCTCCAGAAAATTTAGATAATTCTGCTACTGGACGCAAAAGTTTCTGTTTTTGCACAGGATCAAAGCAACTATATTCCAAATCATCCCAAAGGCTTTACTTGTCACAAACACTAATTAAAAAATAAAAAACACAATCATAATAGTAGCTATAAATATATAAACACACAATAACATAAGGTAAAAGAAAAAATTTATTTTATTCATTGGGTTGCCTCCCAACAAGCGCTATTGTTTTACGCCCCTAGCTAGGCATAATGCATAGTTTCAAGTGTTGTCATCTTTCTTCTTCTTTTCTAAGGATGCGTTCTCATCAGGCGGCTTTTCAAAGATAATATGAAACGCATCATCCAATTACATAGGTGACTATACAAAACATTCGCACATACCTCAATAAACAATTACATGCATTCTAAACTAGGAGAAACGGTCATCTAATCATCTACTTCTTGTGAGGCTGCCGCCACTACTCATGGCTCGATCCCTCGTCGTCCACAGGAAGGAGGCACTCCCTCATGTCAATGATCCGCTTGTACATCTCGTAGCTTGTGTATGCATCCTTGGCCGCGTGCTTGACATGTTCTTCATCCAGTCTCCGCACCCAGGCCTCGTGCCAGGCATCCTTGTTCTTTTTGCACTGATCCTTCATGCCTCTGTAGTAGGGGTCGATGATGGCCACGGCTAGGTCAACCAGGGAGTCCTTCTCCTTCTTTCTGCCCCAGACCCTGTACTGGCCTTGGATGTCGACAAGATTCTGGAAGGCCAAGCCCATAGTCTCGAGCACCTTTAGATCATTCACGGTGTCCACCATAGCGAACCTATAGTCAGGGCTGTTGATAAACCTGGCGAAACGCTCGCAAGGCCTTGTGGCCAGGGAGTAGTGGTAGACGAGGATGTGATGGCGCACGCACAACTGGGCGATGGCAACCTTCTGATCATACCTGTTATGACTGCCGGTGAACTCGATGTCGAAGCTGACCAATTGGTACTCGTCCTCAGCAAGCAACTGCTCCATAGTATGGATGGAGCTCTACATCGAGACCGGCTCGTTGGTGTACACCACCGAGAGGTCCTTCCCCCTCACGTGGGTGTCCACTACGTGAGGCGTGGTGAACTGCCGCCCGTCATCATCGTCAGCCGCTGGGAGCGCCATTGGAGCCGGGAGCGCCATTGGAGCCGCTAGATATCCTCTCTGTATGCATCATCGTGGGTGTGCTTTTTGTGTCATGGGGCACGAGAGATGAAGGTAAATGGCCGCGGGAATAAATGAGGGCCGGGCGGCCGGGATTCTCGGCACGTCCGCAAGGCAGTTTTGGCCGCACGTAACTGCGTCGTGGTGCCGCGTCCGGCGTAACCGCATGCATAAGGCACCCCGAACGTACGTGATCGTGCGCCGGACCGAAACGCTTGCAGCACGCGCGGAGGGACGTGGGCAGAGTGCGCGGCGGGACATGAGCAGAGCGCGCGGGGGGACGCGAGCAGAGCGTGCCGTGGCCGCCTCAACCGCGAGCAACCACATGCATAGAGCAGTTGAACACGCAAGGAATGGCCGTCTCCAAGCCGGCCGGCAGTTGCGAGCTGGCGGCGTGATGTGAAACTACGTCGCGTTCCACATCACACAGTGGGCGAACAATCGTTCGCGAGGCTGCGTAGAGAGCGGTCGTGTGCTAGGTAATTAAATCACAAACATTTTTTTAACCGTTTGTGTACGTGTCATTTCGTCCTCCTCTCGCACGTCTTGTCACCGCGCTGCCACAGAAGGCTTACATCGCAAGCTTGAGCACCGCACAGGCGTTCTTTTGGCCAAACGTTAGCTCGAAGAGGCGCCAATGAATCGTCGGTGAGCCCATTCCCGCGCTACTGCGCAGGTTTCCACGCGGAACCGTGCAAGCTTCCCGCCCGACTCGGCGAAATCCCAAAAAACCCCAGTGCTTAGCGGCCTGCTATATAAACAGTCACATCCGGCGAGTCGGCATCGCATTTTCCCCTCCCTCGCCGTAGCTTATCTCGTCTGCTTCTCCCACCATCACCAATGGCACCGGTCCGTCGTCGTCGCTTAGCCACTCCGCCGTCGTCTGAGGACAGCTCCAGCTGGGAGGCTACATCGAGGCAGCGGCGCAGTCCCCAGTGGCGTGTATTGCCCGTGGCGTCCCTGTTGGGTGTGCGCACAACACCCGCCACACGCTCCGCCGCCGCTGCCCGACGGCAGCTGTTGCCGGCCGCCGTTGCCGCCACCCCACCGTTGGCCGCCGTGGCCGCCACACCACCAAAGCCAGCCAGGGCCATTGACCGCTCCGCCACCGCGGCCCGAAGGCGGGTGGTGGCCATCATGGCCGCCACCCCACCGTCGGCCGTCGTGGCCATCACCCACTCCGCCACCGCGGCCCGAAGGTGGGAGGTGCCCGCCACCCCACCGTCGACCGTCGGGGTCATCACCCGCTCCGCCACCGCGGCCCGAAGGCGGGATCTGGAGGCCCGCGCGAGCATCAGCGACCTTGCCGCGCGCTACATCGAGTTCCTGTGGGAGGAGGAGGAGCGCCTGGTCGAGCACGCCAAGTGTCTTACCGCCGCCGTGGCCGCAGGAGAAGCCGCCACAGTGGCGCAGAATGCGGAGATATACGAGGAGTCCCGCCGCTTCGAGAGGGATCGTCTGGAGCGGCAGAGGGCATTCGAGTTGGGCGTCGCTAAAGGTGCAGCAGCGGCAGGCGCCGGATTCCGCTTCTCCAGCTCGTCGGTAGGCTCCTCCTCCTCGGCCTCTTACTAAGTGCGCTCGGCAGAGGAGAGGCTGCTGGAAGTAGTACAAAGGCCCTCCATAGTAGTAATATTTAGGGGCTATTTTGTTCAGTTCATCTGACTATAGATATGGTTGAACCGTACTACGTACTTAAATTTAGCTAGTATATATAGTTGAACTAGTTATTTCAGTATGTGGTTGGCAACAATTGGGTAAAAGTTTGTTCGGTTCAGCTATCGAGTTGAACTGTTTGTATAAAGAACGACTGCTTAATCTATGAATGAAATCTATGCTTACTGAATTTCATTTGCAAAAATTACAGTACTAGTGATTTTTAGCTGCAAAATTTGACAAATGGCACTGTTTTTTTTTTGACGATCACAAATGGCAGTGTTACTAGGTTGACAAATGGCAATGTTACTAGATTGACAAATGGCAATGTTAATAGATTGACAAATGCCAATTTTTCCATTTTGACAAATGGCAAATATACCCAATATGACAGATGCAAATCTTACCACATTGTTTGTACGTCGTTACACACGGGTCATCATGCAAAATCGTTTGCGATGAAGAGATGCACAAAACCTGCGCGCCAAATTTTCCCTTGACCTAGTTGCGAACGAACCCATCTCTCGCTTTGCATACGGGTGTTCAGTCTGAAACGTTTGTGATGAAGAGATGCACACAACCTGCGCGCCACATTTTCCCCTTGGCTTAGTTGCGAAGGAACCCAGCTCTCGCTTTGCATACGGGTGTTCAGTCTGAAACGTTTGCGATGAGTGTTTTATTCAGAGAAAGACATTGATGTTTTTTTTACTTTGGTAAGTACCTACATTCAGAGAAAAAACGCTAATTAAATTGATCAAAACCATAGATTTCATTCAATGACACTGTGGTTTTACATTCATACGATCGGGATACAATATTAAACAAAAAAATAATTGCAGCGGCGGCGGCGGCGTGCTGCGCCGGTGTTGTCATCGTCCGGGACACCGTTGTTCAAGTCTTCAACCCATCCCAGAATGTTATGGACTTCCAAATCCAAGAGCCATTCATCGCGCGATCGACGGGTGGGGCGTGGGGGGGCGGTGCTACTTGTGAGCTGCGTTGGGATTTCCCCGAAGAGGAGGGGATGATGCAGTACAATAGAGATAAGTATTTCCCTCATTTATGAAACCAAGGTTATCAATCCAGTAGGAGAATCACGCAACCACTCGTTAGCAGCACCAGCACACAAAATAACAAATCATCGCACCCAACGCAAACAAGGGGTTATCAATCCCTTGGCGGTTATTTGCAAGATTAAATTGTATGGTGATAGATAGATATATCGAACAAAATACAAAATAAAATAAATAAAGTAAAAGTGCAGCAAGATATTTTTAGGATTTTTAATATATGATAAAGGTAGACCCGGGGGGCATAGATTTCACTAGAGGCTTCTGTCTTGAAAATAGCATACGGTGGGTAAACAAATTACTGTTGGGCAATTGATAGAAAAGCAAATAATCATGACGATATCCAAGGCAATGATCATGTATATAGGCATCACGTCCGAGACAAGTAGACCGAAACGATTCTGCATCTACTGCTATTACTCCACACATCGACCGTTATCCAGCATGCATCTAGAGTATTAAGTTCATAAAGAACGGAGTAACGCCTTAAGCAAGATGACATGATGTAGACAAAGTAAACTCATGCATGAATAAACCCCATCTTTTTATGCTTAATAGCAACGATACAATACGTGTCATGTCCCCTACTGTCACAAGGATTGATCACCGCAAGATCGAACCCATTACAAAGCACCTCTCCCATTGCAAGATAAATCAATCTAGTTGGCCAAACCAAATCAATAGATCAGAGAGAAATACGAAGCTATAACAATCATGCATAAAAGAGTTCAGAGAAAACTCAAATAATATTCATGGATAATCTGAACATAAACTCACAATTCATCGGATCCCAACAAACACACCACAAAAAGTGATTACATCGGATAGAACTCCAAGAAAATCGAGGAGAACATTGTATTGAAGATCAAATAGAGAGAAGAAGCCATCTAGATACTAACTATGGACCCGTAGGTTTGTGGTAAACTACTCACGCATCATCGGAAGGACAGCAAAGTTGATGTAGAGCCCCTCCGTGATTGATTCCCCCTCTGGCAGAGTGCCGGAAAAGGCCTCCAGATGGGATCTCGCGAGAACAAGGACTTGCGTCGGCGGAAAAAGTATTTCGTGGACTCCTCTGTTGGTTTCCCGATTTTAGAGAATTTATAGAGGCGGAATTAGGTCAAACGGGGCAGAGGTGGGCCCACGAGGCACCAGGGCGCACCTACCCCCCTGGGCGCGCCCTGGTGGCTCATGGCCACCTCCTCTGTCTTCTGGCCCTCTCCCGAAGCTTCTAGTGTCTCTTATGTCCAGAAAAAATCTCCAAAAAGTTTCGTGGCATTTGGACTTCGTTTGGTACTGATATTCTGAAAAACCAAAAACAGGAAAAAAATAGCAACTGGCACTGGGCACTAAGTTAATAGGTTAGTCCCAAAAAATGATATATAATTGCTTGTAAGTGTATATAAAACAACCAAGATTGATACTATAATAGCATGGAACAATAAAAAATTATAGATATGTTGGAGACGTATCAAGCATCCCCAAGCTTAATTCCTGCTCGTCCTCGAGTAGGTAAATGATAAAAACAGAATTTTTTTATGTGGAATGCTACCTATCAAATTCATCATATACTCTTTTCTTTTGTGGCATGGGCATTTGGACTTGAATGATTCAAAGCAATAGTCTATAGTTTGACATGAAGACATAAATACTCAAGCATACTAACAAGCAACCATGTCTTTCAAAATATCAACGCTAAAGAAAGTTATCCCTAGCCCATTATGCTCAATCATTGATCCATTCATGAAACACACTCAATATTAGCTACACCCAATGCACAAGTATGACAATAGTGCTCTCTAGTTGGTGCTTTGTAAGAGAAGATGGAGACTCAAAATAAAAATAAAAATTGCATCAAAGTAAATAGATAGGCCCTTCGCAGAGGGAAGCAGAGATTTGCCGAGGTGGCAAAGCTCAAGGCTTAAATTAAAGAGATAAAATTATTTTGAGAGGCATGCTTTTCCTGTCAACGAAAACGACCGAGAATTCCCAATATCTTCCATGCTAGACACATTATAGGCTGTTCCCAAACAGAAAATAAAGTTTATTTCCTTTCCACCATTCTTTCACAATCCATGGCTAGACGTATCCACGGGTGCCTTCCATACCAACACTTTCCAAGGAATTTATTATTATCATCCTATTATTATTATTTTCATTTCGGGACTGGGCATCCCACATACCTTGCTACTTTCTCGTGCAATGACAAGTGAATAAACACTCATCATGAGAATAACACATCTAGCATGAAAAATATTGGCCACCCCCTGCCGCTTCATGAGCGGTACGTGCACACAAAACGGAAAATTATTTTGAAAAATTAGAGTTGGCACATGCAAATTTACTTGGAACGGCATGGAAATACCGCATATAGGTAGGTATGGTGGACTCATTTGGCACAACTTTGGGTTTAAGGAGTTGGATGCACAAGCAACATTCCCGCTTAGTACAAATGAAGGCTAGCAAATAGATTGAGAAGCGACCAACCAAAACGCTAAAACATTCATAAACATGCATTGAACATAACTAACACTAAATAATGTACCATAATTAGGATATAATTTCGTTGCATAACTATTGACTTTATGTGCATGCATAGGGAATCACAAACCTTACACCAATATTCTTACTAAACCACAATTACTCACTAACATGACTCACATATTATCATCTCCATATTGCAAAACTATTGCAAGGAATCAAACTTATCATATCCAATGATCTATATGAAAGTTTTTATTATATCCCTCTTGAATATTCATCACTTTGGGACCAAATTCATATCTTGTGCAAATTACCATTACTATTATCAACTCTCAAAAAGATATAAGTGAAGCATGAGAGTGCGAATATTTCTTCAAAAATTAATATTACCAACTCTCAAAATAATATAAGTGAAGCATGAGAGTGCATATATTTCTTCCAAATATAATCACCGCCCTGCTCAAAAAGATATAAGTGAAGCACTAGAGCAACTGCCTAGCTCAAAAGATTTAAGTGAAGCACATAGATTATTCTAACAAATTATGATAAACGTGTGGCTCTCTCAAATAAGTGTGTCCAGCAAATATGATTGTGACAAACTAAAAAGAAAAGAAAACAAAGACTCATATAATACACGACGCGCCAAGCAAAACTCATGATATGTGACGAATAAAAATATAGCTCCAAGTAAAATTATCGATAGTTGGTAGAAGAAAGAGGGGATGCCTTCCGGGGCATCCCCAAGCTTAGTTGCTTGGGAGTCCTTGAATATTACCTTGGGGTGCCTCGGGCATCCCCAAGCTTAGGCTCTTGCTACTCCTTATTCCTTCATCCATCATGATCTCACCCAAAACTTGAAAACTTCAATCACAAAAAACTCAACAAAACCTTCGTGAGATCCGTTAGTATAATAAAGCAAATCACTACTTTAAGTACTGTTGCAAACCCATTCATATTTTATTTTTTCATTATACCTACTATATTATAACTTCTACATGGCTTATACCCCCCGATACAATCCATAGTTTCATCAAAACAAGCAAAACAATGCATCAAAAAACAGAATCTGTCAAAAACAGAACAGTCTGTAGTAATCTGAACATTGACCATACTTCTGAAACTCCAAAAATTCTGAAAAATTAGGACAACGTGGGAAATTTGTATATCAATCATGTATAAAAAATTCAGAAATTATCACGCTCCAGAAAATTTAGATAATTCTGCTACTGGACGCAAAAGTTTCTGTTTTTGCACAGGATCAAAGCAACTATATTCCAAATCATCCCAAAGGCTTTACTTGTCACAAACACTAATTAAAAAATAAAAAACACAATCATAATAGTAGCTATAAATATATAAACACACAATAACATAAGGTAAAAGAAAAAATTTATTTTATTCATTGGGTTGCCTCCCAACAAGCGCTATTGTTTTATGCCCCTAGCTAGGCATAATGCATAGTTTCAAGTGTTGTCATCTTTCTTCTTCTTTTCTAAGGATGCGTTCTCATCAGGCGGCTTTTCAAAGATAATATGAAACGCATCATCCATGGGAATATTAGCATTACTAAGTTGACCATCCTCGAATCCCTCTTGATTCCCTTTTACAATCCAAGAATACTGTTTATTAATACCATTGAAAACTTGTTGGATTATGTTTAAGGGAGGGACCTCCATTTTGGTATTCTCATCAAAAGTGTGATCATCGTGAAATAAATATCTCAACAAGTAATCACTATTGTATAAAATCTCATCTATCACTGGTTTTTCACGATTCATACCGTAAAAATCAAAGATCTCTCTAGCTTCCCGCACTATATAATCAAATTCATTCATGAGGATAAGGGTAGCTATCTTCTTAGCTCTAGGATTTTTTTATGACCGGCAACTCATAAAACAATCTTTGCAAAGTAGGATTGGTACGAATAAATATTCTCTCAAGTTTAAGAACCAGTGCAGAGATAGCTTCGGCATAGTTTTTGGTTCTTTTAAGAATAGGAGTGTCATCACAAGCCAAAGTTCTGATGCAATTAAAGAATTCTTGGATAACACTTTTTCCTATATTATTCCCGTGTCCCATCACGAAAGTTTTAGCATCTAAGTTGGTAGGAATTTCAATTTTAGGAGTCTTACCATCCTCACTTTTTTTCATACCAAAATCAGCCATGATAGCCACTTCAAGCAAGCGAACAAGAAAACACGCAAAAAGGCAAACGGAAAATATTTTTGTATTTTTGTAAAAAAAATAGATGTGGGGGAGTTGAAAACGAGAGGCAAAGGCAAATAAAATAAATGCAAGGAGATGAAAGTTTATGCATAGGTACTTGATAGATGTTGATGATGTCTCCCCGGCAACGGCGCCAGAAATTCTTCCTGCTACTTGTGAGCTGCATTGGGATTTCCCCTAAGAGGAGGGGATGATGCAGTACAGTAGAGATAAGTATTTCCCTTAGTTATGAAACCTAGGTTATCAATCCAATAGGAGAATCACGCAACAACTCGTTAGTAGCACCTGCACACAAAATAACAAATCCTCGCACCCAACGCGAACAAGGGGTTGTTAATCCCTTGGCGGTTATTTGCAAGATTAAATTGTATGGTGATAGATAGATAGATCGAACAAAAATACAAAATAAAATAAATAAAGTAAAAGTGCAGCAAGGTATTTTTAGGATTTTTAATATATGATAAAGGTAGACCCGGGGGCCATAGATTTCACTAGAGGCTTCTCTCTTGAAAATAGCATACGGTGGGTAAACAAATTACTGTTGGGCAATTGATAGAAAAGCAAATAATCATGACGATATCCAAGGCAATGATCATGTATATAGGCATCACGTCCGAGACAAGTAAACCAAAACGATTATGCATCTACTACTATTACTCCACACATCGACCGCTATCCAGCATGCATCTAGAGTATTAAGTTCATAAAGAACGAAGTAACGCCTTAAGCAAGATGACATGATGTAGACAAAGTAAACTCACGCATGAATAAACCCCATATTTTTATCCTTAATAGCAACTATACAATACGTGTCATGTCCCGTACTGTCACTGGGATTGAGCACCGTAAGATCGAACCCATTACAAAGCACCTCTCCCATTGCAAGATAAATCAATCTAGTTGGCCAAACCAAATCAATAGATCGGAGAGAAATATGAAGCTATAACAATCATGCATAAAAGAGTTCAGAGAAAACTCAAATAATATTCATGGATAATCTGATCATAAACTCACAATTCATCGGATCCCAACAAACACACCGCAAAAAGTGATTACATCAAATAGAACTCCAAGAAAATCGAGGAGAACATTGTATTAAAGATCAAATAGAGAGAAGAAGCCATCTAGCTACTAACTATGGACCCGTAGGTCTGTGGTATACTACTCACGCATCATCGGAAGGCGGCAAGGTTGATGTAGAGCCCCTCCGTGATTGATTCCCCCTCCGGCAGAGTGCCGGAAAAGGCCTCCAGATGGGATGTCGCGAGAACAGAGACTTGCGGCAGCGGAAAAAGTATTTCGTGGACTCCTCTGTTGGTTTCCCGATTTTAGAGAATTTATAGAGGCGGAATTAGGTCAAACGGGGCAGAGGTGGGCCCACGAGGCACCAGGGCGCGCGCCTACCCCGCTGGGCGCGCCCTGGTGGCTCGTGGCCACCTCCTCTATCTTCTGGCCCTCTCCCGAAGCTTCTAGTGTCTCTTATGTCCAGAAAAAATCTGCAAAAAGTTTCATGGCATTTGGACTTCGTTTGGTACTGATATTCTGAAAAACCAAAAACAGGCAAAAAACAGCAACTGGCACTTTGCACGAAGTTAATAGGTTAGTCCCAAAAAATGATATATAATTGCTTCTAAGTGTATATAAAACATCCAAGATTGATACTATAATAGCATGGAACAATAAAAAATTATAGATACGTTGGAGACGTATGAGACGGCCACTCGCAGCGCTGCGAGGTAGCGGTCGACGGCAGCGTCCCATGACGCTGAGGGGGGCGCGGCAGGTGTAGGCGCACGCGCAAGCACGGGCATGGGTGGTGCAGGATAGTGCACGGGGACCAGCGCCACAGGTGGGTGCTGGGGCGCGCACGAGCACAGGCGGGGGCGCTGGCACTGGTACGTACACGAGCTCGCGTGGGTCCGCGGGGACCTCGCTGATGCCCGCGGCTTCCAGCTCTGCGATGGTGCTCGGCGACCAGCCCATTAATGCCACGGGGATGATCGCTGGCGCGGGCGTGGAGATGGGAGATGGGATGGGCGCGGGGGCAGCATCCGCCGCGGCTAGCTCGTTCAGGGCCATGTCGCTGAAGTCCCATTCCTCCTTATTTGCCATCTCCTCCGGCTCGGAGTCGACTTCTCCAAACCAGAAGACTAGTGGCAGATGATCCTTGTGCGCCATGGAGTAGGTGGAGCTCTGGAAGATAGGATTCGGGCGAGAGGGGAATGGGTGGCGAAGAGAGATCGGTAAGGCCGCCTATTAAACAGCGGCTCGGGCGCCATTAATGGAGAAGTTGAGAGTGAGACGGGCGGCGATGGAGGTCAAAGGGCTCGCTTCCCGGTGAGCCTACGCACCGTACTGCTCGCACACCTCCCGGTGAGCCTGCGTAGAGGAGGACTGGTTGCATGCCTTCCGGTCAGCCTGCGCAGCGCAGGACTGGTCGCACGCCTCCCGGTCAGTCTGCGCCGCGGACTTCGCTCGCACGCCTCCCGTCTACTCAAACAGCTGCCCGGACGGCACCTCCTTGCCATTAAAAAGTGGGATGCGTGGCGGCTCGTAAATGGTCAGTAGAACGCCCACAATTGAAATAATACCGTACAACCGTTTGTGATGATAACGTGGCAGCTATTTGTTGGCTGTTAATGTGTGCGCTTTCTCTCATATTGGACAAATTGTTTACCATAGCTTGTTGGTGCCATTTCATGACACCATGCCAAGTCTCAAGAATTTCAGAGGAGTTTTGGATTTACAGGAATTTAAAAACCAAGTTCTCAAGTTTGCGGCTGAGCCACGAAGAGCCTAGGTGTTTGAAATTCAAACCCATTTCTTGCATGGGGTACCTAAACATGCAACCAAGGACACATATATGATTTTTCAACCCATTTTGGCGCACAGGAGCATGTGCATGCAGTTCAAATTTGAATTATGCACATAAAATGCCTAAAAAACTCAGTTAAAGTATAAAAATGTCCAAACGAACCACGAATAATTCCAAAATTTAACACGACACTCCTAGTGGTCTATGTTACCTCTAAAAAAATCAAGGCAAGAAGGGGCAACGAATGTCGTTTAGTCCGGAAAGGTGACACGTTCCCTACCGGAACCATGAGGCTTCTTGTCAAAAGCTCTGGTTTGTGAGAAGCTTATACCAAAACCTGCCCCAAATGGGACAAAAATTTTACCGCAACATGTTGGTGCCATTCCATGATAGCATGCCAAGTTTCATGAATTTCAGACGAGTTTTGGATTTACTAGAATTTCAAAACCAAGTATCTCAGCGTTTGCGGCCGAGCCACGATGCCGAGGTGTTTGAAATTCATTCCCATTTCTTGCATGGGACCTAAGCATGCACCCAAGGACACGCATATGATTTTTCAACCCATTTTGGTGCACTGGAGCATGTGCATGTAGTTCAAATTTGAATTATGCACATAAAATGCCTAGAAAACTCAGTTAATGTATAAAAATGTCCAAACGAACCCCGAATAATTCCAAATTTTAACACGACACTCCTGTTGGTCTATGTTGCCTCTAGAAAAAAAATGAAGGCAAGAAGAGGCAACGAATGTCGTTTCGTCCACAAAGGTGACACGTTCCCCACCGGAACCATGAGGCTTCTTGTGAGAAGCTCTGGTTTGTGAGAAGCTTATACCAAAACCTTCCCCAAATGGGACAATTTTTTTACCACAACATGTTGGTGCCATTCCATGATAGCATGCCAAGTTTCAGGAATTTCTGACGAGTTTTGGATTTACTAGAATTTCAAAACCAAGTATCTCAACGTTTGTGGTGGAGCCACGATGCCGAGGTGTCTGAAATTCATTCCCATTTCTTGCATGGGACCTAAGCCTACAGCCAAGGACACATATATGATTTTTCAACCCATTTTTGTGCACCGGAGCATGTGCCTGTAGTTTAAATTTGAATTGTGCACATAAAATGCCTAGAATACTCAGTTAATGTATAAAAATGTCCAAACGAACCCTGAATAATTCTAAAATTTAACACGACACTCCTATTGGTCTATGTTACCTCTAGAAAAAAAAATCAAGGCAAGAAGAGGTAACGAATGTCGTTTTGTCCACAAAGGTGACACGTTCCCTACCAGAACCATGAGGCTTCTTGTGAGAAGCTCTGGTTTGTGAGAAGCTTATACCAAAACCTGCCCCAAATGGGACAAAAAATTTACCACAGCATGTTGGTGCCATTCCATGATAGCATGCCAAGTTTCATGAATTTCAGTCGAGTTTTGGATTTACTAGAATTTTAAAACCAAGTATCTCAGCGTTTGCGGCCGAGCCACAATGCCGAGGTGTTTGAAATTCATTCCCATTTCTTGCATGGGACCTAAGCATGCACCCAAGGACACACATATGATTTTTCAACCCATTTTGGTGCACCGGAGCATGTGCATGTAGTTCAAATTTGAATTATGCACATAAAATGCCTAGAAAACTCAGTTAATGTATAAAAATGTCCAAACGAACCCCGAATAATTCCAAATTTTAACACGACACTCGTATAGTTTTATGTTCACTGCAGACAAATGTTCTAGCAATTCAAACACCATCCTTTGCCGCTGTGACCCCATTCCGTATTTCCAATCAAGACAAAAAATCAAGTACATCACACACAGTTTATTATCACCAACCGTGTGAGATGCAGTACAAAATATCTTGGTGCACCGTCATATATGGCTTACGCGAGAAGGTTCGTCGGCTACAGTCCACAGTTGGCGCGTCAAGTAAACTAGCCCCCCCCCAAATATCATTTCACTGATCAATCGTCGCCGGTCAAAGATGGGGACGTGGACCCGTGTTGTGAGGGCAACTTTGGCGGCCCACTCCGGCGAGAGCGCGGCCGCAGCCTCCATGAGCGTGCTCACAACCTGCTTGAGCGCGGCCGCAATCTGCGACCGGGCAGCTGCGGTAGCCGACACGGCCGCTACTGCAGCTGAGATGGTGGCAGCAACATCTGCGGCGGGGATAGCAAATGGCGAGAGCGGGACAACAACTGTCTGTTCCGCGGCGGCCGCCTTAGCCCTGATGGAGGCAGCCCGCGTCCATGTCGAGGCCGCCCACGCCCAGCTCCTAGCGGTCACCGCACAAATCACATGAAGCTTCTCCGACAATGGTCGGCAACCCACGGCCGAAGAGTTGGCAATCGCTGAGAGCGTTCGAGCAGCCGTTCGTTCGTTCGCGGCATACATTGCCGCGATGGAGCCCGTCCAAGCCCAGACTGCGGCCGCCCACGCCCAGCTCGTGGCGGCCTTTTCCAAAGAGATGGCGGACACGGATGGCGAGATGCTTGCAAAGTATGGTGTGATGGATGCCATGGAGCCCCTTCCCCAGGAGATCGTCGGGCGTGAGCTGGACATGGAGGAGGCGGTGGAGATCGACGAGCACCAGGCGGAGTAGTAGTCTTTGTTTAGAGTTCCGGTCTTTTGTTAGAGTAATGTTTAGGTCAGCTAGCTCTGTTTAATTGCTGAACTTGCTCGATTAAGAAGTGTGGGTGTGCTGTAGGCTCTTTTGTGTACCCAAATTATGCAATGACGTGGATGACCACCGTAACCAGGGAAATTCGAACCAAAATTTGCACATTCAAACTCATCACACACGGGGTAAGCCATATGAATCTTTTGTGATGTTCAGATATCGTACACAGTGCTGAATAAGGGACCATGTCTGATGACACTTCGCGCGCCAGTTTTTCGCTGCACGGAGCGAAAATTTTCGGCATCCGCGGAAATATCTACCTCCCATGGCCCCCTCCTCCTTACCAAAAGCCACATTTCCCCTGCTTCCGCCTTCCATTCCAAGTTCAAACCTTCACTGCTTGCTTGTAGCGCCACTGCCTCGCCGGCGACGAGCCTTCCTGCTGCTCGGCCTCGTCGATCTAGTCAGGTAATCCACACCCGATGCCCATCCTCCACCTCCTTCTACATCCCACATGCCCCGACCGCCGGCGCGACACCTTCCACCCAAATCACCGACCCATCCTCCAAATAAGCGCCACCCTAAGCCATGGTGCACGCAGTATAGCCAGGAGCTCAAGGAGCATCTGGCAGCGGAGAAGCAAATCACGGCTGCACGCGCGGATGAGGTCGCGATGGCTGCCATGCGTGCCGACCCCCAGATCTTGGAGGAGCACCTCGCTGTCGAGGCCACCGTCGACTCCTCGTGCGCGGACGCCGCCACGCGGTTGGCTGCTTTAAACGATAGTTCGTGGTGTTTTCTCGAGGCCATCGTCGGTACGTTCGACGAAGACTACGAGGTGTTTTCTCAGCGTGCTCGTGCTTACCTCAACTCCAGAGCCAGCAGGTTGGTGCCCGGAGAGGCTCAGGCGACCCACCACTACGAGGAGGGCACCCACGATGTGGAGGCCTCGCCCTCTTCCAAGTATAAGGAGCCCATCGTCATCGATATCTCCGATGATGAGAAGTAGCTTGTCTTTTTAGCTCACTGCAAGGACCTATGTTCAGCTAGCTATCTACGCCGGTTAAGCATGTTCGTTTTACCTGTTGCATGTGCTGCTCCTGCCTTTCCTTTACAAATTCTAGTGAATTGTCCTATGTACTCTTACTATGCAATCTGATCCTCTAGTATATATGTTCTATATATTGTGCAATGTGGTGCTGAGTTAACTGTTTGGTTAATTTTTTGTCATGTTCAGTTAATTGTTTAGTTCAATTCTGCAATGTGATGCTCAATTCTTGTGGGTGCAATTTTGTATTCTCTTGCATGTGAGAAATCGAATTTGGCTGTACAAATTACATGAGATACAAATACAATTGCTATATTTCCAAGTTGTTAAGCATACTAGGTTTGGTTAACTGTCTGATCTTGTAGTATGTTCTCTTGTGCAATGTGGTGCTCAATTAACTGTTTGGTTCATTTGTTGCGGTGCTTAGTTAACTGTTTGGTTCAATTGTGCAATGCGATGTTCAATTGTCGTGGGTACAATTTTGTATTGTTTTGCACGTAAGAAATAAATCGAATTCGGCTGTACTAAATACATGATAAACATATACAATTGCTATATTTCCTAGTTCTTAAGCATGCTTGGTTTGGATAAATGGCTTTTCCATGTGGCTCGAATTAATCTACTGAATCTGCAATGTGTTTATTGTTCATCAACATATTTTACTGATAGTATGCCAACCCTCACTTAACCTGATCAATAACTACCTTATATGTGTTGCAGGGAAACAATGGGAGGCACTGAGGTTTACCATCGAGGTTCGCACATGCATGGTCCTTTGTCTAATAGCACATTATTGTGCAATTGTAGGAACCATTCTAGTATTTAGGTTTTTAACAATTTGGTCTTGCACATGTAGGTCCTGCTGTCAGAGGTTTTGACCCACTGTTCGACCCATTTTGCATATGGGGAAATGAGATGTCCATGAATATCAGTCAAGTCAAGAAACTCAGAAAGATTGTGAGGATAAAGAAACTAGCGACGAAAAATAACAAGATCTTTGTCTGCACAATGTAGAAAACATCAGTGAACTACAGGATGGTACTAACTCTTATACTCGCTCTGGTCCTTTTTAGTCTGCATATAAGTTTTGTCCGAAGTCAAAGTATCTCTACTTTGACCAAAGTTATAGAAAAAAGCATCAACATTCAAACTGCAAAATCATTATTTTTAGATGCATTATGAAATACAATTTTATAGTTTACATATTTGGTATCGTGGATGTTGATATTTTTTAAAATAAATTTGGTGAAACTTTACAAAGTTTGACTTGATACAAATGTAATGCGCGGAGTAAAAAGGACCGGAGGGAGTACCTTGTTTTTTTATTCCTTTGCGCCATTTCAAAATTCAGAGAAGATATTTATGCATATCTTTGTTTTCAGGTCTTTCCAAAGCAGTTCACATATGATTACCTCTCAAACCACCTGTATGGTCAAGAGGCGAGGAAGGTTTTCATACAACATCCACGGTACAATATTGAAGTCTTCCTCAAGAGGACGAAGGATGGGCGGTCAATCATCCACATGCACTGGCCTAAACTTGCAAGGACCTTCAACATCATTGAAGGCTCAATATCTACAGTCTATGATGCTAATTTCCAAAGGTTTTAGATGTTGCATGTGAAACATGGTGCTGTTGTGTAATGGGATAGCTAGCTATATGCCTATATGGTGTGAGTGAGTGCTTAAGCTATATGATGTTGTACTCTGATGTATTTCAATTATGAAATCCTGGTTCCGTAATACGAAAATGAAATATATCGTGTGTTTATTATGAAATGTAAATTTGATTACTAAATGGATTAATAATAATAGGCCAATTAGCCTGCTTATTGGGTTTTTCTAGTGCAAACGGTTATTGAGACAACACCGTGGGCGATGATCTCAGACAACCCACACAGTTTATAGGAAGTAAACGTGTTGGATCAATGAACAATCACACACGACTTCCTATGGACAACTCTTTGCATTAGGCCACCTTGCACAAACATTTTCCACATAAAAAGTGTGTGTGATGGACAGCCTATGGCACACAGTTTCTTCTAGACACCGTGCGTGATGCATTCAATAACACAAACGATAAAATTATTACTATCGTCTGCAATGGCAACACTATCACAGACGATGTGATGCGGAAAACTGTGTGCTTTGTATATACGAACAGAAACATTTGTCTGAGATTCACTGTGTGGGATGTATATACGAATGGAAACGTTTATCTTGGATTCACTGTGTGGGATGTACATACGAACGGAAATGATTGGGCCAGTATAATTGTCTGTGATGGCTCACCCGATCGCACACGAGCTCTTTTTGCCCCGCGTGTGTGACCAGAGGCCCTATCGCGGACGATTTCTGGGTCGTGTGGAAAGGACCCCCCCCCCTATCACACACACATACAAGGCGACGGTCGCTGAAAGGGGGTAAAAACCGTTTGTATAGCAGCTCGCTGTACTAGTGTAGTGAAAGTATGAACCCTAGGCCTTGTTTTCAAGCATTGCAATACCGTTTGTGCTCACTTTTGTTACTTGCTACCTTGCCGTTTTTTTATTTTCAGATTACAAAAACCTATATCTACTATCCATACTACGCTTGTATCATCATCTCTTCGCCGAACTAGTGCACCTATACAATTTACCATTGTATTGGGTGTGTTGGGGACACAAGAGATTTCTTGTATTTGATTGCAGGGTTGTTTGAGATAGACCATCTTCATCCACGCCTACCATGGATTGATAAACCTTAGGTCATCCACTTGAGGGAAATTTACTACTATCCTACAAAACTCTGCACTTGGAGGCCCAACAACGTCTACAAGAATAAAGTTGCGTAGTAGACATCAATATGCCGGCTCAGTCTCTCGGAGGTGCTCATAGGGGTAGGGTGTGCGTGTGTGCGTTCATAGGGGTGAGTGTGTGCGCGTATATATGAGCGCTTGCGTCTGACTGTGTTAAAAAAACCTAGCCACCGCCTATTTTTATATTTTTTTAGGCAGCACCTACTTTTATGTTTATGATCTTGCACGTTGTCCCTTTATACTCACTCCGTAGTTTTATTTCTCGTTTCTAGATAAAAGCAAACGCTCGGTGTACGTAGGGTCATATCAGTGGCAGATATGACTTGAGAGAATATTAATCTTACCTTTAGCTCCTTGTGGGTTCGACACTCCATACTTATCACTTCCATATTTCGAAAGTGCTGTGATGATTCCTTGCACTTGGGGATTATCACCGCCACAGGTGCTCATCAGCGCGACTGCACGACACTGATGAAGGTGACGACGAGGATCTTGTTGGCGGCTCCAACCCATGTTGTAACACCCTGGATTTTGCCTTTTTCTTTTATTTGGATTTATTGATTATTTTATTTGCATTTGAGGTTTTCTGTCATTTCTTTTGGACTTACCACTTGGATTTATTTTTGATTTTCTTCCAAGTGGGTTCTTTCATCCATAAACCCTCCCTAGACCTCATCCCTCTCATAATAATGCCATTGGATATTTTTATTTAATGGCATTATATTCATTTTCTCTCTGAAAATGCTCCTCCTCCCACTAAGCTATGAAGCAACCCCTATTTTTATAGCTCTAAAAATTCCAAGAAATTTCCCAAATATTCTTTGGGTCATGCCTCACCTTCCTATGCAAAAATATCCCATGGTCATTTGGAAAATTTCAGCTAAGGAAAATGTTTTTGCTTCTGGTCAGAAAGAGCACTTTGTGAAGCAAGTATATTTTTCCTTGATCCTTTTAAGCTGAAATTTTTACCACTTGATTACCCTCCTAGGGGATGCTTAAACACCTAATCTCAGCCTCAGATTCCTAGCCATTTGTCCCCAGCTCTTGGAGCAAGTTTCTGTCCAGAAACTTGGCAGCAGGCTCAAGTCTTTTCCAGTGAGCCAGATGTCAAGCCAAGCTCATATCTAGGCAAAGCATTGCGAAGACTTCACATTTGACACAGTTTGCCAGCGCCGAAAGCACCCCGTGTGCCAGTCCATGTGGTGACCGCATGCGCGCAGGGTGCAATGCACGCGCTCTGGGTTCTCTGCCCGTCAGGTCCGATCGGCAGCCGTCCATTCCCCCTCCCCGCGTCACCTCTCCGTGTCCCAGCGCCGCAACCAACTCCCTTGCGCCACCCAACCCTCTCCCTGCTCCTCCCCGACGCCGGCAAGCTGCTCACCGGAAGAGGCCGAGAGCTAGCGGCAGAAACAGTGAGCACGCGTGCCCGTTTTCCGCGCGTAGTGCGCGCCACTGTGGCCGCACGCATGCACCGCGTCGCCCTGTGCTCCTCTGCTTCACCTCCATGCCGAGCCCGTGCTTATCCTCCCCTCTCCTCCTCTGCAGCCCAACTCCGGTGGACACCCGAGGTCGGGTGAGCTCCGCCTATAAATAGAGGCTTCCCCGACTCGATTTGATCATCGCCCTCACCTCACCTGGCCACAAAACACTCCCCCACAAGCGCGGCAAGGCCGGGAGGGCCTCTCACCGCCGTTGATCGCCGGAGACAGCCGCGGATCCACCTCCTTCGTGCACTCATCCTAGTCCACTCTTGTTGGAAATATGCCCTAGAGGCAATAATAAATTGGTTATTATTATATTTCCTTGTTAATGATAATCGTTTATTATCCATGCTATAATTGTATTGATTGGAAACTCAAATACATGTGTGGGTACATAGACAACACTGTGTCCCTAGTAAGCCTCTAGTTGACTAGCTCGTTGATCAAAGATGGTTAAGGTTTCCTAGCCATTGACATGAGATGTCATTTGATAACGGGATCACATCATTAGGAGAATGATGTGATGGACAAGACCCAAACTGTAAACGTAGCATTTGATCGTGTCAGTTTATTGCTATTGTTTTCTGCATGTCAAGTATCTGTTCCTTTGACCATGAGATCATGCAACTCACTGACACCGGAGGAATACCTTGTGTGTATCAAACGTCGCAACGTAACTGGGTGACTATAAAGGTGCTCTACAGGTATCTCCGAGGGTGTCTGTTGGGTTGGCATGGATCAAGACTGGGATTTGTTACTCCGTATGACGGAGAGGTATCTCAGGGCCCACTCGGTAATACAACATCACATTGAGCCTTGCAAGCAAAGTGACTAAAGAGTTAGCCACAGGATCTTGTATTACGGAACGAGTAAAGAGACTTGCCGGTAACGAGATTGAACTAGGTATAGTGATACCGACGATCGAATCTCGGGCAAGTAACATACCGAAGAACAAAGGGAACAGCATACGGGATTAACTGAATCCTTGACATAGAGGTTCGACCGATAAAGATCTTCGTAGAATATGTAGGAGCCAATATGGGCATCCAGGTCCCGCTATTGGTTATTGGCCGTAGAGGTGTCTCGGTCATGTCTACATAGTTCTCGAACCCGCAGGGTCTACACACTTAACGTTTGGTGACGATTAGTATAATTGAGTTATTATGTTGGTGACCGAAAGTTGTTCGGAGTCCCGGATAAGATCCCGGACATGACGAGGATCTCCGGAATAGTCCGGAGGTAAAGATTGATATATGTGATAATAGTGTTTTGATCTCTGGAAGGGTTCCGGAGTTCACCGGAAGGGATTCCGGATGTTTACCGAAGTGTTCGGGTGCAGCAACACTTTATATGAGCCAAAGGGATAAAGCCCACAAAGTATTGGAAAGTGCAAAAGTAGTTTTGCTGCCGCGTAAGCGGTACTACCGCTTGGTGAAGCGGTACTACCGCCGGAGCGGTACTACCGCTTGTGTGAAGCGGTACTACCGCCCAAGCGGTACTACCGCTTGTGTGAAGCGGTACTACCGCTTGTGCGCGGCTGTGCACGGTTCGGCAGGGATCCGAGTTGGACTCTTTTCCTGCGGGCCAAACCGACCTTGTGCGGGCAAAACCGACCCGGAGGAGGCTTTTACTCCAAGTTTAGACCCCAAGGCTCAACATATAAATAGAGGGGCAGGGCTAGCACACGGGATACATCAAGATTTCCCCAAGCCGTGTGCGGCAACCCTAACCCTCTAGTTCCTCCGTCATAATCTCCGTAGTGCTTGGCGAAGCCCTGCAGAGATTGTTCCTCACCACCATCACCACGCCGTCGTGCTGCTGGAACTCAACCACTACTTCATCATCGCTCGCTGGATCGAGGAGGTGAAGGCGTCATCAAGCCGTACGTGTGTTGAACGCGGAGGTGCCGTCCGTTCGGCACTAGATCGGAAGGATCGTGATTGGATCGCGGGACGCTCGGCGATTTGGATCGCGAAGACGTTCGACTACATCAACCGCGTTTATTAACGCTTCCGCTTAGCGATCTACAAGGGTATGTAGATTCACTCTCCCTCTCGTAGATGCTCATCACCATGGATAGATCTTATGTGTGCGTAGGAAAATTTTTGTTTCCCATGCAACGTTCCCCAACAGTGGCATCATGAGCCAGGTCTATGCGTAGATGAGATCTCGAGTAGAACACAAACGAGTTGTGGGCGTGGATGTATACATATTGCTTGCCGTTACTAGTTGATATTTGATTCGGCGGTACTGTGAGATGAAGCGGCCCGGACCGACATTACGCGTACACTTACGCGAGACAGGTTCCTTCAACTGACATGTAACTTCGTTGCATAAAGATGGCTAGCGGGTGTCTGTCTCTCTCACTTTAGTTGAATCGATTTCAATGAAGAGGGTTCTTTTAGAAGATCAAAAAGCAATCACTACACCACGTTGTGGTTTTGCGTAGGTAAGAACGGTTCTTGCAAACCCGTAGCAGCCACGTAAAATTTGCAACAACAATTAGAGGACGTCTAACTTGTTTTTGCAGGGTATGTTGTGATGTGATATGGCCAATTACATGATGAGATATATGTGATGTATGAGATGATCATGTGTTGTATAGAATATCACGACTTGCATGTCGATGAGTACGGCAACTGGCAGGAGCCATAGAGTTGTCTTTAATTATTGTATGACCTGCGTGTCAATCATTAAGCGCTATGTAATGCTTTACTTTATCGCTAAACGTTAGCTATAGTCGTGGAAGCAACAGTCGGCGCGACAACCTTATGGCGACACGTTGATGGAGATCAAGATGATGGAGATCATGGTGTCATGCCGGTGACGATGGAGATCATGCCGGTGCTTTGGAGATGGAGATCAAAAGCACAAGTTCATGGCCATATCATGTCACTTATGATTTGCATGTGATGTTAATCCTTTTATGCATCTTATTTTGCTTAGGACGACGGTAGCATTATAAGGTGATCCCTCACTTAAATTTCAAGATAAATTGTGTTCTCCCCAAGTGTGCACCGTTGCGAAAGTTCGTCGTTTCGAGACACGCCGTGATGATCGGGTGTGATAGACTCTACGTTCGCATACAACGGGTGCAAGCCATGTTGCACGTGCGGAACACTCGGGTTAAACTTGACGAGCCTAGCATGTACAGACATGGCCTCGGAACACAAGAGACCGAAAGGTCGAACATGAGTCATATAGTAGATATGATCAACATGAAGATGTTCACCATTGAAACCACCTCAACTCACGTGATGATCGGACTTGAGTTGGTGGATTTGGATCATGTTACACTCGAATGACCGGAGGGATGTCAATTTGAGTGGGAGTTTTTAAGTAATATGATTAACTAAACTCATTATCTAGAACAATAGTCTAAGTTGTCTTTGCTATATTTATGTTGTAGATCATGGCTCGCGCAGTAGCACCCCTGAATTTTAATGCGTTCCTAGAGAAAGCTAAGTTGAAAGATGATGGAAGTAACTTTGTGGACTGGGCCCGTAATCTAAGGATTATCCTTACGGCTTCCCAGAAGGCTTATGTCCTTGATGCACCGCTTGGTGATCCACCCGCTCCAGTTGAGTCTCTAGACGTTGTGAACGCCTGGCAGGCTCGTTCTGATGATTACTCAATAGTTCAATGTGCAATGTTGTATGGCTTAGAACCGGGACTTCAAAGACGTTTTGAACGTCATGGAGCATATGAGATGTTCCAGGAGTTGAAGTTTATCTTTCAGAAGAATGCCCGGATCGAGAGATATGAGATCTCCGATAAATTCTATGCTTGCAAGATGGAGGAGAACGGGTCTATCAGTGATCACGTGCTCAGAATGTCTGGGTACTCCACCCGTCTGGCTGAGTTAGGGATGCCCCTTCCGCCAGAGGCTATCACTGACAGAGTTCTTCAATCATTGCCACCTAGCTACAAGAGCTTCGTGTTGAACTATAACATGCACGGGATGAACAAGTCAGTCGCCGAGCTGTTTGCGATGCTGAAAGTCGCTGAGTCTGAAATTCAGAAGGAGCATCAAGTGTTGATGGTCAATAAAACCACTAGTTTCAAGAAAAATGGCAAGGGTAAGAAGGGTAACTCTAAGAAGAGTGGCAAAGCAGTTGCTCCTCTCGTGAAGAAACCCAAGGCTGGACCCAAACCAGAAACTGAGTGTTTTCATTGCAAGGGAACTGGACACTGGAAGCGGAACTGCCCCAAGTATTTGGCTGACAAGAAGGCGGCCAACAACAAACAAGGTATATATGATATACATGTTATTGATGTGTACCTTACCAACTCTCGTTGTAGTGCCTGGGTATTTGATACCGGTGCGGTTGCTCATATTTGCAACTCAAAACAGGAACTGCGGAATAGACGGAGGCTGGCAAAGGACGAAGTGACGATGCGCGTGGGAAATGGTTCCAAGGTTGATGTGATCGCCGTTGGCACGCTCGCTCTTCGATTACCGTCGGGATTAGTGATGAACCTAAATAAGTGTTATTTGGTGCCTGCGTTAAGCATGAACATTATATCTGGATCTTGTTTATTGCGAGACGGTTACTCATTTAAATCAGAGAATAATGGTTGTTCTATTTATATGAGTAATATCTTTTATGGTCATGCACCCAATGTGAGGGGTTTATTCTTGTTGAATCTCGATAATAATAATACACATGTTCATAACATTGATGCCAAAAGATGTAGAATTGATAATGATAATACCACTTTCTTGTGGCACTGCCGTTTAGGTCATATTGGCGTAAAACGCATGAGGAAGCTCCATGCTGATGGACTTTTGGAGTCACTTGATTTTGAATCACTTGACACATGTGAGCCATGCCTCATGGGCAAGATGACTAAAACGCCGTTCTCTGGAATAATGGAACGGGCAAGTGACTTATTGGAAATCATACATACTGATGTGTGCGGTCCAATGAGTATTGAGGCGCGCGGTGGTTATCGTTACTTTCTCACCTTCACTGATGACTTAAGTAGATATGGGTATATTTACTTAATGAAACACAAGTCTGAAACATTTGAAAAGTTCAAACAATTTCAGAGTGAAGTTGAGAATCATCGTAACAAGAAGATTAAATTCCTACGATCTGATCGAGGAGGAGAATATCTGAGTTATGAGTTTGGCAGTCACTTAAGACAGTGTGGAATTGTTTCACAATTGACACCGCCTGGAACACCACAGCGTAATGGTGTGTCCGAACGTCGTAATCGAACCTTATTAGATATGGTGCGATCTATGATGTCTCTTGCCGATTTGCCACTATCGTTTTGGGGTTATGCATTAGAGACAGCTGCATTCACTTTAAATAGGGCACCATCGAAATCCGTTGAGACGACGCCATATGAACTTTGGTTTGGCAAGAAGCCAAAGCTGTCGTTTCTTAAAGTTTGGGGATGTGATGCTTATGTCAAAAAGCTTCAGCCTGAAAAGCTGGAACCCAAAGCGGAGAAATGCATCTTCATAGGATACCCAAAAGAGACAGTTGGGTATACCTTCTATCTCAGATCCGAAGGCAAAATGTTTGTCGCTAAAAACGGAACATTTCTTGAGAAAGAGTTTCTCTCGAAAGAATTGAGTGGGAGGAAGATAGAACTTGATGAGGTTATTGAACCTTTACTTCAACCTAAGAGTAGCGCAACGCAGAAAGTTGTTTCTGTCGAGCCTACATTAGCTGAAGAGGAAGTTAATGATGATGATCATGAAGCTTTGGATCAAGTTGCTATCGAACCTCGTAGGTCGACAAGGACGCGTACTGCTCCTGAGTGGTACGGCAACCCTGTCTTAGAGGTCATGTTGTTAAACAACGATGAACCTACGAGCTATGGAGAAGCGATGATGGGCCCGGATTCCGAGAAGTGGTTAGAGGCCATGAAATCCGAGATGGGATCCATGTATGAAAACAAAGTATGGACTTTGGAAGTATTACCTGAAGGGCGTAAGGCCATTCAGAACAAATGGATCTTTAAGAGGAAGACGGACGCGGACGGTAATGTCACCGTCTATAAAGCTCGACTTGTGGCAAAGGGTTTTTCACAAGTTCAAGGAGTTGACTACGATGAGACCTTCTCACCCGTAGCGATGCTTAAGTCCGTCAGAATCATGTTAGCAATAGCTGCCTTTTTCGATTATGAAATTTGGCAGATGGATGTCAAAACAGCGTTCCTTAACGGTTACCTTAAGGAAGAGTTGTATATGATGCAACCAGAAGGTTTTGTCGATCCAGAGAATGCTGACAAAGTTTGCAAACTCCAGCGATCCATTTATGGACTGGTGCAAGCATCTCGGAGTTGGAATCTTCGTTTTGATGATGTGATCAAAGCGTTCGAGTTTATACAAGTTTACGGAGAAGCTTGTATTTACAAGAAAGTGAGTGGGAGCTCTATAGCGTTTCTAATATTATATGTGGATGACATATTGCTGATTGGAAACAATATAGAAATGCTGGAAAGCGTAAAGGAATATTTGAACAAGAGTTTTTCAATGAAGGACCTAGGAGAAGCTGCTTTCATATTAGGCATCAAGATCTATAGAGATAGATCAAGACGCTTAATAGGACTTTCACAAAGCACATACCTTGATAAGATTTTGAAGAAGTTCAAAATGGATCAGTCCAAGAAGGGGTTCTTGCCTGTTTTGCAAGGTGTGAAGTTGAGTAAGACTCAATGCCCAGTGACTGCAGAAGATAGAGAAAAGATGAGTGTCATCCCCTATGCTTCGGCCATAGGCTCTATCATGTATGCAATGCTGTGCACAAGACCCGATGTCAGCCTTGCCATAAGTATGGTCGGAAGGTTTCAAAGTGATCCAGGAATGGAACACTGGACGGCGGTCAAGAATATCCTGAAGTACCTGAAAAGGACTAAGGACATGTTTCTCGTTTATGGAGGTGATCAAGAGCTCGTCGTAAAGGGTTACGTCGATGCAAGCTTTGACACTGATCCGGATGACTCTAAGTCGCAAACCGGATACGTATTTATTCTTAATGGGGGTGCGGTTAGCTGGTGCAGTTCCAAGCAAAGCGTGGTAGCAGATTCTACATGCGAAGCGGAGTACATCGCTGCCTCGGAGGCGGCGAAGGAAGGTGTCTGGATGAAGGAGTTCATGACAGATCTTGGAGTAGTGCCTAGTGCACTTAACCCAATGACTCTGTTTTGTGATAATACTGGTGCCATTGCTCTAGCCAAGGAACCAAGATTTCACAAGAGGACCAGACACATAAAGCGACGTTTCAATTCCATCCGCGATTACATCAAGGAGGACGACATAAATATTTGCAAAGTACACACGGATCTAAATGTTGCAGATCCGATGACTAAACCTCTTCCAAGGGCTAAACATGAACAACACCAGAACTGCATGGGTGTTCGATTCATTACAATGTAAATCACATAGTGATGTGAACTAGATTATTGACTCTAGTGCAAGTGGGAGACTGTTGGAAATATGCCCTAGAGGCAATAATAAATTGGTTATTATTATATTTCCTTGTTAATGATAATCGTTTATTATCCATGCTATAATTGTATTGATTGGAAACTCAAATACATGTGTGGGTACATAGACATCACTGTGTCCCTAGTAAGCCTCTAGTTGACTAGCTCGTTGATCAAAGATGGTTAAGGTTTCCTAGCCATTGACATGAGATGTCATTTGATAACGGGATCACATCATTAGGAGAATGATGTGATGGACAAGACCCAAACTGTAAACGTAGCATTTGATCGTGTCAGTTTATTGCTATTGTTTTCTGCATGTCAAGTATCTGTTCCTTTGACCATGAGATCATGCAACTCACTGACACCGGAGGAATACCTTGTGTGTATCAAACGTCGCAACGTAACTGGGTGACTATAAAGGTGCTCTACAGGTATCTCCGAGGGTGTCTGTTGGGTTGGCATGGATCAAGACTGGGATTTGTTACTCCGTATGACGGAGAGGTATCTCAGGGCCCACTCGGTAATACAACATCACATTGAGCCTTGCAAGCAAAGTGACTAAAGAGTTAGCCACAGGATCTTGTATTACGGAACGAGTAAAGAGACTTGCCGGTAACGAGATTGAACTAGGTATAGTGATACCGACGATCGAATCTCGGGCAAGTAACATACCGAAGAACAAAGGGAACAGCATACGGGATTAACTGAATCCTTGACATAGAGGTTCGACCGATAAAGATCTTCGTAGAATATGTAGGAGCCAATATGGGCATCCAGGTCCCGCTATTGGTTATTGGCCGTAGAGGTGTCTCGGTCATGTCTACATAGTTCTCGAACCCGCAGGGTCTACACACTTAACGTTTGGTGACGATTAGTATAATTGAGTTATTATGTTGGTGACCGAAAGTTGTTCGGAGTCCCGGATAAGATCCCGGACATGACGAGGATCTCCGGAATAGTCCGGAGGTAAAGATTGATATATGTGATAATAGTGTTTTGATCTCTGGAAGGGTTCCGGAGTTCACCGGAAGGGATTCCGGATGTTTACCGAAGTGTTCGGGTGCAGCAACACTTTATATGAGCCAAAGGGATAAAGCCCACAAAGTATTGGAAAGTGCAAAAGTAGTTTTGCTGCCGCGTAAGCGGTACTACCGCTTGGTGAAGCGGTACTACCGCCGGAGCGGTACTACCGCTTGTGTGAAGCGGTACTACCGCCCAAGCGGTACTACCGCTTGTGTGAAGCGGTACTACCGCTTGTGCGCGGCTGTGCACGGTTCGGCAGGGATCCGAGTTGGACTCTTTTCCTGCGGGCCAAACCGACCTTGTGCGGGCAAAACCGACCCGGAGGAGGCTTTTACTCCAAGTTTAGACCCCAAGGCTCAACATATAAATAGAGGGGCAGGGCTAGCACACGGGATACATCAAGATTTCCCCAAGCCGTGTGCGGCAACCCTAACCCTCTAGTTCCTCCGTCATAATCTCCGTAGTGCTTGGCGAAGCCCTGCAGAGATTGTTCCTCACCACCATCACCACGCCGTCGTGCTGCTGGAACTCAACCACTACTTCATCATCGCTCGCTGGATCGAGGAGGTGAAGGCGTCATCAAGCCGTACGTGTGTTGAACGCGGAGGTGCCGTCCGTTCGGCACTAGATCGGAAGGATCGTGATTGGATCGCGGGACGCTCGGCGATTTGGATCGCGAAGACGTTCGACTACATCAACCGCGTTTATTAACGCTTCCGCTTAGCGATCTACAAGGGTATGTAGATTCACTCTCCCTCTCGTAGATGCTCATCACCATGGATAGATCTTATGTGTGCGTAGGAAAATTTTTGTTTCCCATGCAACGTTCCCCAACAACTCTAGCTCCAGCCAATGCCACCATCGAGACCGTAGTAACCTCCTGAACACGACGGTACCAAGAGCTCGTCGGATTGTCGCCGGAATCGCCGAGTCCGATCAGCTCCGCCGCCGCCGTCCCTGGAGAGGAAGGTTCCGACGCCGTCCGTCCACCCCCGCCGTCACTCCGGGTACGTACGTGATCGCCGTACTGCCCTGAGTCCTTTCCGCTCATCTCCGGTGACCGCCGTGGACTCCTCGCCGGAGTATCGACGGCGAAAGCGCCGCTCCCCCTGTTCCCTCCCACTCCTCTGTTTAACCCTGACAGCGGGCCCCGCCCGTCAGCCTCTCTCCCGCTCGGCCGAAGCGGTATAAGTGGAGGCGTATTCTCTAAATACGTCTTCGACGTGGCCGCTACTGGATTTTCTATTTATTAGAAATTTTGACCAGAACTAATCCAAATTTGACCACCTATAACTTTTAATCTATAAGTCCAAACGAGTTGATTCTTTTTGCTACTGGTTTATAAAATTCCAAAGTTTCTGTATGCCAAATTTCAGAATTTTTCTTGCTGTTGAGAATTTCTGGTGCAATAAACAATGTTATGTGACATTTTCTTTTTGCATTTAATTTAATTTCAGAAGAGCCTAGTTGTGTTGAAGAAGGCTAGGAGTTTTGTGACACTCCTCTGAACCAAGGCAAGCCACAACATTCATATGCAAGGATGGCATTGCAATGACTTTGGTTTAATTGAATTAAATTCACCATATATGCACTATTTAAAATAATTTGCTATATAACTCTTATTGCATAGACTTTGTTCTGTCCTTTCGATATTTATGCAGTAGGATACATGATTTCTTGCTAGTGGGCAGTAGGTATCATGACATATACTCATAGGATAACATGATGCATTTGTTATTCATGATCGTGACCCGTGCATCCATTCACACACTATGGCTCGAATCATTTTCCTTTCAAGTTAAATTTGATCTTAATCCAACTTGAACATGCTGTTGATCGAGTCATGGTGCCACCGAATCGAGCTCACCAGTGCAACCACACTTGCCTGGATGGGGAGGCCCTAATGCGGTCTATTGTCATGCGTCTCGCCGGTGCCTCCTACGAGGGAAGGTTGTGCTTTGGCGCTACCCTGGCCCGGTAGGCAGTCATAACCTTGAGGACCCGAGTTTTGATGGTACCGAGGTCCCCGTTTGGGACAATGTTATGTTTGGCCACGACGGTGGCAGCCACAGAGGTGGCGGATGTCACATGTTGACATCAGGGTCACCCAGGACATAGCCAAAGGGGAGTTTGTCGGAGTGGCCGGGAGAGTGTCATGCAATAGATTGGTTTTGTCGGAATGTCGTTGGTCCACCCGAATGGGAGCACGAGGCCATGAGTTCCGTAGTGTGGGTACAGTGTACTAACCTCTGCAGAGTGTATAATCTATCGATAGCCGCGTCCTCGGATATGGACACAGTTCATAGTAGGTCACACCGTGGGTCAACAGAAATAATTAACTTGCACACTAAGATTCACAAGATGGCACATGTAGAAGTGGTGATCAAGTGAGGATCACTATGAAAGGTATGTTTGTGATCAAGTGAGAATCACGGTGGTAAGTTGAAAACGGTGGTTACGCGGTGACCCCGACATGGTAAGTTGGTCCCCAGGACCATGGCAAGGTTTCACACACATCTCATGGGGCGTAGTATCATGCTCATGCATTAAATCTGTTAAATGCTTTGTTATTGTTTGCCGCACTTGTTTTGTTTGCTGTGAGCTTGCGAGTACATTCAAAGTACTCACCTGGCTTATCATGCCAGATGCAAGAGAAGCCGTGCATGGTGTGGATGTCGAGCAGTATGTCGCGCTCTAGGCCGTGTTCCAACAGTGTCCCTGTGGAATGGAGTTCCGCTACCCCATCGTTCTGCTGCCGCGTAGTAGTTCCCTTATCATCGAGGCCCCTGCCATGTCTACTAAATAATGTACATAAGTGCAGCCGCACCATGTGTGCCGCTTGGCCTCGCTCATCATGTAATATGTAAACCCATGTTCCCGCTAAGAGATCAATAAAGCGGTTGTTTTCTGTACCAAGTTGTTGTGTATTGCCAGAAGACTTGATCTCTGGGCTTGCAATGCAAGGTAAACCGGTTGCTCTGAGCCGGGCTGCCACAACGCTTGGTATCAGAGCCGCGCTGACTGAAGGACGCCCTAGACAGCCGACGCATTAGAAAGCGGTAGCTTTA
Organism: Elymus sibiricus; assembly: GCA_039707655.1. Classification (NCBI taxonomy): domain Eukaryota; kingdom Viridiplantae; phylum Streptophyta; class Magnoliopsida; order Poales; family Poaceae; genus Elymus; species Elymus sibiricus. The sequence goes on from CM077666.1 coordinate 473,902,525, forward strand.
GACTCTGAAGTGGTTTGAGGTTAGACTCTGCACTTGGGTGTTGCATTGCATGCATATAACTTATTATTAATACTGATCAGGTAAAATTGTGAGTGTAGATGGCACCAGTCCCTTATCCATACCAGCCTGAGCCGGCACCTTCCACCTTTCCACATTTGCTTAGCAACGTGTGTCGCCAACTCCACCCCGATGGCGATGAACCCCTATATCAGATGTACCGAGAGCAGCTTGCGGATGGCGTTTACGAGTATCACGTGGAGGTCGTCATGCACAACAGTACCGTGGTGGGCACTTACACTCGCTCCACCAAGGGCGGGACTGCTTCTACCCCTGACCAGGCGGTCCAGTTTGCAGCATTCGAGGCTCTCACTGACTTGCGCTATAACGAGATCCAGATGCAGACTCACCCAGGTTTCTACTTCTATCCGTCCCTGTATGAGTCAGGACAGATCCGCTTCCCTTACATTGATCCGAAGTGTGACCGGTCAGCCAGTCACCTGTCTCGCTATATAACAGCGGGATACTTTCTGATCGCCAGCCTAGCCCAGGAGCTGAACCGCGTTCGAAGCGAGCTAGCGGCCGCTCGATCTGCCTTCGCTCCACCTCTGCTTATCCACACATCCCTTGTTCCCCCAGTTACCGTACCTCCACCTACCCCAGTAACCCCCACACCTTCTCAGAGTAACTCAGGCACTTCGGTAGTGACTCCTCATGAGTCCCCAGCCCAGTGGACTATGCTTCTCGCTACTCCTGCCGCTCCAATGCTGCGGAGTCACCTTGCTCCCGACCCTGAGGGAGAGTCTTCCCGCCAGCGTCGTCGTGTTTCCTTTGCTCCGGATGTATCTGTTATCAGTTCCGATTCAGAGTCCGACACCGAGGAGACACCAGCAGGACCGTCAGGGTGCCAGTGCGATCCCGGTCGTCGCATGTAGACGAGGATGATGTGGTGTTTGGTTGTATGCGTAGTGGTACTAGCTATGTTGTTGTCCTGTTATGTATCCTGGATGATGTATTGTATAATTATGTTGCTTTCTGTTATTCGCTTTGGCTTTTCTCGATTTCTCTTCCGGGTTTGTTGCTTCACCTCCCTATTTTTCTTGTTTTCCCCAATGGATGTTTCTCATCTTGATGCTTCGTATTGGGAAACATGTATAGGATGACAAGGTGTGGCAATAACTGTCATGGTGGCGACGATACTCCAGTTCGTCGATCCGCCAGGCAAGCGGGACATTCTCCAGAACCATATCAGCCACCACCTCCTCCACCTCAAGCACCCACGACAGAGCAGATTATGCGAATGTTTGAGGAGAAAAGAAACCAAGACTTGATGGAATTCCTAAGAGGCATGCAGACTGTGGTTGGGCAGAATAATCACAATAGTAATCACTCCAAGCTGTCAGACTTTCAGAGGACCAAACCGCCAAGTTTCAGTCAAGCAGTGGACCCGATGGAAGCCGATGATTGGTTGAGGACCATTGAAAAGAAGCTGGAAATTGCTCGCATTGAAGAGGCTGACAAGGTACCTTTCGCCACTCATTACCTAGAAGGACCAGCTGCTATATGGTGGGACAATGCCAAGATGATGTGGCCTGTTGAAGACGAAATTACTTGGGATAAATTCAAAGATAAATTCCGCAAGTGTCATATTCCAGCCGACATCATGAAGGTCAAGCAGCGAGATTTTCTCACTCTTACCCAAGGGACCTCGACTGTAAGTGAATATTTAAACAAGTTCAATCATTTGGCCCGTTATTCTGCACACGATGTGGCCACCGAAGAAATGAAGATAGACCGATTCCTCGGAGGACTCAACCTTACCCTCCGATGTGCACTCGGCATGCTGGAATTCCCCGATTTCCAAACTTTGGTGAACAAGGCCCTCATTGCCGAAAGGGAACACAAGCTGATTAATGATCATAAGACTGCCAATGATGACCGCAAACGCAAGTTTGAACCCAAGAAGGAAGGGCAAGTCTTTCAGGAAGTCCGTACTTGGCAGCAACCGCAGTTTGAGTTCAAGCCAACCTGGCAGCAGGGGAACATCAAGAATGAAAGCCAAATCAAGACTGTGGTCGCCAAGCCAAACAAGGAAGACTGTCAGCGTAACAATGCCTGTTACACATGTGGACAGACTGGGCATTACGCTAGGCAGTGTCCCAAGAACGGCAAGACACCGACTAACCTGAAGCCTCAAGTCAACTATGTGGGGCAATTCCCCAAGCGAAGGTATATTCAAGGGCAAGTCCATCACATCTCCGCCGAAGAAGCCTCAGAAGTTCCCGATGTGGTCATTGGTATGTTTCCTGTTAATGACATACCTGCAACAATTTTATTCGATTCCGGGGCTTCCCATTCTTTTATTTCACGGAGTTTTGTTGCCCAACATCGCATTTCCTATACTCTTTTGGACAAACCTATGGTGGTACAATCCCCCGGATCTAGGCTCAAGACAAATAATGTATGCCGAGGGTTGAAAATATCAATTAATGGAGTCATCTTCCCCGCATCTCTGGTATCCATTGAGTCTCCCACCTTGGATATTATTTTGGGGATGGATTGGTTGACAAGACACCAGGTCTGCATCAACTGCGCAACAAGAGAAGTCACACTAATCAATCCCTCGGGCCAGTCCACTCGATTCTATGCCGGCCGAGTCATACCAAAGAAAGGGGTGATTTATGCTGCCATTGCAACAGAAATGAATCTAGTCCCAGTGGTCTGTGAGTTCCCGGATGTGTTTCCAGATGAATTGCCAGGCATGCCACCTGATCGAGAGCTTGAATTTTCAATCGAACTTGTGCCCGGGACAGCACCAATGTACAAGAAATATTATCGAATGCCTTCGTCTGAACTAGTGGAGTTGAAGAAGCAACTGGATGAGATGCTCCAAAAAGGATATATCCGCCCCAGTTCATCTCCTTGGGGTGCACCTGCGATATTCGTGGGCAAGAAAGACGGCAGTCTTCGGATGTGTGTTGACTACCGTGCTCTCAATGATGTCACCATCAAGAATAAATATCTGCTGCCCAGGATTGATGATTTGTCCGATCAACTCAGCGGAGCTCAAGTGTTCTCCAAGATCGACTTGCGCACCGGGTATCACCAGCTGAAAATCAGAAAAGAAGATATCCCCAAGACAGCATTCACCACCAGATACGGGCTGTACGAGTATACGATCATGTCATTTGGGCTGACCAACGCTCCTGCATTCTTCATGCACATGATGAACAAGGTGTTCATGGACTTCTTGGACAAGTTTTTTGTGGTGTTCATTGATGACATCCTCATATATTCCAAAAGTGAAGAAGAGCACAAGCAGCATCTCCGAGCAGTGTTGGAATGATTACGCGCTCATCAACTCTACGCCAAGTTCAGCAAATGTGAATTTTGGCTAAAAGAAGTGGGATTCCTTGGGCATACTCTTTCCGCTCAAGGAGTGGCCGTGGACCAAAGCAAAGTCACCGAAGTTCTGAAGTGGAAGACACCTGTTTCAGTAACAGAAATCAGAAGTTTCTTGGGTCTAGCAGGCTATTACCGTTGCTTCATTGAAGGCTTCTCAAAGATTGCCAAACCAATGACTGAATTACTCAAGAAAAATCAGAAGTTCATATGGACGGAAGCATGTGAGAATAGTTTCAATGAACTCAAGACCCGGTTGACCACAGCCCCAGTATTGACTCTACCAGACATCTACCGGAGTTTCGACATCTATTGCGACGCATCCAGGCGTGGCATTGGGTGTGTACTTATGCAAGACGGAAAGGTAGTGGCCTATGCATCAAGACAGCTCCGACCCCATGAGGAGAATTATCCTACCCATGACTTAGAGATGGCAGCTGTGGTTCACGCTTTAAAGATTTGGAGGCATTACATCATTGGAAAACGATGCCAAATCTACACCGACCACAAGAGTCTCAAATATATATTCACTCAACCGGACATGAACCTCCGACAGCGAAGATGGCTTGAGTTGGTCAAAGACTATGACCTGGGTATCAACTACCACCCAGGAAAAGCAAATGTGGTCGCCGATGCCCTTAGTCGCAAACCGGCTACCGCAAACACATTAATCGAGCGTCTGCACCCCACCCTTCAGGAAGAAATAACGCAGCTCAATATGATCTTGTGCGAGGCAATTTGCTCGGTTCCTTTGGAAGTAACCCCTACCCTGGAAGACGAAATTCAAAAGGCTCAACCTGGTGACCCTATGTTACTAAAGATAATGGCTCAAGCACGAGAAGGGAAGACACCAGATTTCAACATTGATGACAAAGGTACACTCCGATTTCGTGATCGAGTCTGTGTACCGGACCTCGAAGAATTAAAGCAGAAGATTCTGAAGGAAGCTCACGAGTCCGCATACTCTATTCATCCTGGGGGCACCAAAATGTATCAAGACTTAAAGCAAACATTCTGGTGGGAAGGTATGAAGAAAGATATTGCTTATTACGTCGCCTGTTGTGATATATGCAACAAGGTGAAGGCTGAACACCAGAAACCAGCCGGTCTACTTCAACCCTTACCCGTTCCACAATGGAAGTGGGATGATATCTGCATGGACTTCAGCGTGGGATTACCCAGAACCCCACGAGGAAACAATGCCATATGGGTCGTGGTCGACATGCTTACCAAGGTGGCCCACTTTATTCCAATCAGGACCACCTACCGTGCAGACAAACTTGCTCAACTCTACGTATCCAGGATTGTCAGTCTGCATGGGGTGCCCAGGACTATCACTTTAGACCGAGGATCTTTGTTTACCTCGGCATTCTAGCTATGTCTATACCAAGCCTTGGGAACCGCCTTGAAGCACAGCACCGCTTATCACCCGCAGACAGATGGACAGACAGAGCGGGTAAATCAAATCTTGGAAGATATGCTCCGGGCATGCACTCTTGCACATGGACACAAATGGGAAGATAGCCTGCCGTACGCTGAGTTCTCCTACAACAACGGCTATCAGACTAGCCTCAAGATGTCACCTTTTGAGGCTCTATATGGACGTAAGTGTCGTACCCCGCTGAACTGGTCTCAGACAGGAGATAGCCGAATCTTCGGGACTGATTTGATGATGGAAGCAGAAAAGCAAGTAAAGGAAATTCGAGACAGACTGCAAGTGGCAAAATCTCGTCAGAAAAGCTACTATGAGTCAAAGCATCGGCAGATCAGCTTCGAACCAGGTGAATATGCATATCTCCGAGTTACCCCCATGAAAGGAGTTAAAAGGTTTCACACCCGAGGAAAGCTCGCACCAAGATACATAGGTCCGTTTCCAGTTATGACCAGAGTGGGCAAAGTGGCTTATCAATTAGAATTGCCTCCCGAGCTATCCGAGGTTCATGATGTGTTCGACGTGTCTCAGCTACGAAAATGCATCGCCCCACCCGCAAAACGGACAGATATGGCAGAACTAGAGCTTTCCAAGGATTTAACCTACGAGGAGAAACCCTTGAGAATCTTGGAAGAGATGGACAGAGTCACCCGCAGCAAAATCATAAAGTTTTACAAGGTCCAATGGGAGCACCACACCGAGGATGAGGCCACCTGGGAAAAAGCGGATTTCTTAAGGACTGCATACCCATATTTGTTTCCTGAGCAACCGAATCTCGAGGACAAGATTCATCCTAAGGGGGGGAGGTTTGTAACACCCTGGATTTTGCCTTTTTCTTTTATTTGGATTTATTGATTATTTTATTTGCATTTGAGGTTTTCTGTCATTTCTTTTGGACTTACCACTTGGATTTATTTTTGATTTTCTTCCAAGTGGGTTCTTTCATCCATAAACCCTCCCTAGACCTCATCCCTCTCATAATAATGCCATTGGATATTTTTATTTAATGGCATTATATTCATTTTCTCTCTGAAAATGTTCCTCCTCCCACTAAGCTATGAAGCAACCCCTATTTTTATAGCTCTAAAAATTCCAAGAAATTTCCCAAATATTCTTTGGGTCATGCCTCACCTTCCTATGCAAAAATATCCCATGGTCATTTGGAAAATTTCAGCCACTGAAAATGTTTTTGCATCTGGTCAGAAAGAGCACTTTGTGAAGCAAGTATATTTTTCCTTGATCCTTTTAAGCTGACATTTTTACCACTTGATTACCCTCCTATGGGATGCTTAAACGCCTAATCTCAGCCTCAGATTCCTAGCCATTTGTCCCCAGCTCTTGGAGCAAGTTTCTGTCCAGAAACTTGGCAGCAGGCTCAAGTCTTTTCCAGAGAGCCAGATGTCAAGCCAAGCTCATTTCTAGGCAAAGCATTGAGAGGACTTCACGTTTGACACAGTTTGGCAGTGCCGAAAGCACCCCGCGTGCCAGTGCACGCGGTGACCGCGTGCGGGCAGGGTGCAATGCACGCGCTCTAGGTGCTCTGCCCATCGGGTCCGATCGGCCGCCGTCCATTCCCCCTCCCCGCAACACCTCTCCGTGTCCCAGCGCTGCAGCCAATTCCCTTGGGCCACCCAACCCTCTCCCTGCTCCTCCCCGATGCCGGCAAGCTGCTCGCCGGAAGAGGCCGAGAGCTAGCGGCGGAAACAGTGAGCACGCGTGCCCGTTTTCCGCGCGTAGTGCGCGCCACTGTGGCCGCACGCGTGCACCGCGTCGCCCTGTGCTCCTCTGCTTCACCTCCACGCCGAGCCCGTGCTTATCCTCCCCTCTCCTCCTCTGCAACCCAACTTCGGCGGACACCCGAGGTCGGGTGAGCTCCGCCTATAAATAGAGGCTTCCCCGACTCGATTTGATCATCGCCCTCACCTCACCTGGCCACAAAACACTCCCCCACAAGCGCGGCAAGGCCGGGAGGGCCTCTCGCCGCCGTTGATCACCGGAGACAGCCGCAGATCCACCTCCTTCGTGCACTCATCCTAGTCCACTCTAGCTCCAGCCACTGACACCATCGAGACCGTAGTAACCTCCTGAACACGACGGTACCAAGAGCTCGCCGGATTGTCGCCGGAATCGCCGAGTCCGATTAGCTCCGCCGCCGCCGTCCCTGGAGAGGAAGGTTCCGACTCCATCTGTCCACCCCCGCCGTCACTCCGGGTACGTACGTGATCGCCGTACTGCCCTGAGTCCTTTCCGCTCATCTCCGGTGACCGCCGTGGACTCCTCGCCGGAGTATCGATGGCGAAAGCGCCGCTCCCCCTGTTCCCTCCCTCTCCTCTGTTTAACCCTGACAGCGGGCCCCGCCCGTCAGCCTCTCTCCCGCTCGGCCGAAGCGGTATAAGTGGAGGCGTATTCTCTGAATACGTCTTCGACGTGGCCGCTGCTGGGTTTTCTTTTTATTAGAAATTTTGACCAGAACTAATCCAACTTTGACCAGCTATAACTTTTAATCTATAAGTCCAAACGAGTTGATTCTTTTTGCTACTGGTTTATAAAATTCCAAAGTATCTGTATGCCAAATTTCAGAATTTTTCTTGCTGTTGAGAATTTCTGGTGCAATAAACAGTGTTATGTGACATTTTCTTTTTGCATTTAATTTAATTTCAGAAGAGCCTAGTTGTGTTGAAGAAGGCCAAGAGTTTTGTGACACTCCTCTAAACCAAGGCAAGCCACAACATTCATATGCAAGGATGGCATTGCAATGACTTTGGTTTAATTGAATTAAATTCACCATATATTCACTATTTAAAATAATTTGCTATATAACTCTTATTGCATAGACTTTGTTCTGTCCTTTCGATATTTATGCAGTAGGATACATGATTTCTTGCTAGTGGGCAGTAGGTATCATGACATATACTCATAGGATAACATGATGCATTTGTTATTCATGATCGTGACCCGTGCATCCATTCACACACTATGGCTCGAATCATTTTCCTTTCAAGTTAAATTTGATCTTAATCCAACTTGAACATGTTGTTGATCGAGTCATGGTGCCACCGAATCGAGCTCACCAGTGCAACCACACTTGCCTGGATGGGGAGGCCCTAATGCGGTCTATTGTCATGCGTCTCGCCGGCGCCTCCTATGAGGGAAGGTTGTGCTCTGGCGCTACCCTGGCCCGGTAGGCAGTCATAACCTTGAGGACCCGAGTTTTGATGGTACCGAGGTCCCCATTTGGGACAATGTTATGTTTGGCCACGACGGTGGCAGCCACAGAGGTGGCGGATGTCACATGTTGACATCAGGGTCACCCAGGACATAGCCCAAAGGGGAGTTTGTCGGAGTGGCCGGGAGAGTGTCATGCAATAGATTGGTTTTGTCGGAATGTCGTTGGTCCACCCGAATGGGAGCACGAGGCCATGAGTTTCGTAGTGTGGGTATAGTGTACTAACCTCTGCAGAGTGTATAATCTATCGATAGCCGCGTCCTCGGATATGGACACAGTTCGTAGTAGGTCACACCGTGGGTCAACAGAAATAATTAACTTGCACACTAAGATTCACAAGATGGCACATGTAGAAGTGGTGATCAAGTGAGGATCACTATGAAAGGTATGTTTGTGATCAAGTGAGAATCACGGTGGTAAGTTGAGAATGGTGGTTACGCGGTGACCCCGACATGGTAAGTTGGTCCCCAGGACCATGGCAAGGTTTCACACACATCTCATGTGGCGTAGTATCATGCTCATGCATTAAATCTGTTAAATGCTTTGTTATTGTTTGCCGCATTTGTTTTGTTTGTTGTGAGCTTGCGAGTACATTCAAAGTACTCACCTGGCTTATCATGCCAGATGCAGGAGAAGCCGTGCATGGTGTGGATGTCGAGCGGTATGTCGCGCTCTAGGCCGTGTCCTAGCAGTGTCCCTGTGGAATGGACTTCCGCTACCCCATCGTTCCGCTGCCGCGTAGTAGTTCCCTTATCATCGAGGCCCCTGCCATGTCTACTAAATAATGTACATAAGTGCAGCCGCACCATGTGTGCTGCTTGGCCTCGCTCATCATGTAATATGTAAACCCATGTTCCCGCTAAGAGATCAATAAAGCGTTTGTTTTCTGTACCAAGTTGTTGTGTATTGCCAGAAGACTTGATCTCTGGGCTGGCAATGCAAGGTAAACTGGTTGCTCTGAGCCGGGGTGCCACACATGTGGAGCGCCCTGGCTTCCGTGGCGGCGGCCTCGGGATGCGGCGGGCAGCGTTAGCGGGTGCAGGTGGGATGCTACCCCTAATGTGCGGATGACATGGTGGAGGCGGTCGTAGGCTTCTTCGATGGCCCCTCGCAGGTCGCCCGGCTTGCCATGGAGAAGTTCCTTCCTCAACCCTGATCTGATCCGATTCACGTCGGGTCCAGTCCCTGGTGGCTACGGTCGCCGTTTCTCGGGTGTTGGTTGTGCAGTTCTGGTGGTTGGGAGTGGTTCCGAGGGAAACCCCTAGCCCGCACGGCGGCCACACCGAAGGCGTCATCTTTGGGCATTGTTCCCCTTGTTGGAGGCTTCAACGGGCTCCCCTCCCTCCCATCCTGCCTAGGAGCTGTGAAGACCTGGTCCCAGTAGGGCCCCTCGTCTCTACGTTGCTGTGTCAGTCCATGGATCAATAGAAGACACGCACAGTTCATGATGAAATATGAAGATACATCACATGTCATAGTATGAAATCACAGATTTGGTCCTTCAACATTACATACCTGCTTAGCTCAAGGGTAGCTTATCATGCAGTGAAAATATAATAATATCTTGTGGGGTCCATCCACTCACAGGCAAAAGTTGAGTATAGCACCGTAACACTACTTCGTATCTCTTCTTTGATACAAAAAATCCTACAACATGATACGTTGTAGCAACAAGGATCAACACGTAGAATGTATTGACAAGTATCACCAGGAAAGTATAACATAACTGAACATGCTTTGGGGGGGGGGGGTAAGTGGAGGTTGGCTTCATTTGCTGAAAGCAATAATAGGTCTGTCATATCTTTGTATATATAAGTAGTCCACTATGCATAGGACATATCGGTAAACCCAGTAAATCCATAGCACACTAAGTAACTTCCAGTACAGCCCCGGTCATAGTCTTGGACATAGAAGTACAACCCCCTGGTAGTCCTATTCCCATTGTTCAGCCCATCAAATTTAGATTTAAGAAGAGATGATGAGATCAAGCTGACGGTTCTCGGCGCCAAGTTGCTCAAAGTTGTCCGTAACAGAGGACGCGACTAATCATGATCAGTTTTATACACTCTGCAGAGGTTGTTGTACTTTACCCGCAAGACCTAGTTACACCCTTCTACTGCTAAACTTCACTATGAAGTAGCTAGGTAGACCAAGACAAGGCTTTTGGGAAGAAGTGGCCCATACCCACTAGCAGACCCATACAACCTACATGCATCAACTTTTTCAGCTAGTCTGTCGGGTTAGGTTCCAACAACTTACTTGGTCAAGACAGAGCCTATATTGACTCACGGTTACACATGGAAGCTACCTATCTTGGAGCTCGTACAATCCCTTCGAACCTAGGCGGTCGCCCACTCAACTATCAACCACAAAAGCAATACCAAGCACCGTCTAGAGGATTCATTAATTAAATTGTTATTAAGTAGTCAATCCTATAGTTTGTAACATGTCAACTAGTGTGGTTCCAATCACATTTATAATATAGCAACTAAGAATGTATACACGATGGTTACAAGGAACAAGGTATACTGTCAACTACAACACACTATAGTATTTCCTAATCATACATTCCTAATTGGGAAGTTCAACATGGAAGAAAATATAGGTTATTATCAAAGGTTCCACTTGCCTTGTATCGACGATGTTCTTCAATCTTATAATCCTAGTAAAGCTACTCTTCGCTCTCTGATGACCCACAAGTATAGGGGATCAATCGTAGTCCTTTCGATAAGTAAGAGTGTCGAATCCAACGAGGAATAGAAGGAAATGACAAGCGGTTTTCAGCAAGGTATTTTCTGCAAGCACTGAAATTATCGGTAACGAGTAGTTTGATAACAAGATAATTTGTAACAAGTGACAAGTAGCAATAGTAACAAAGAGTGCAGCAAGGTGGCCCAATCCTTTTTGTAGCAAAGGACAAGCCGGAACGATCTCTTATAATAAGCAAAGCGTTCTCGAGGACACATGGGAATTTCATCTAGTCACTTTCATCATGTTGGTTTGATTCGCGTTCGCTACTTTGATAATTTGATATGTGGGTGGACCGGTGCTTGGGTGCTATTCTTACTTGAACAAACCTCCCACTTATGATTACCCCCCTTCGCAAGCATCCGCAACTACGAAAAAAGAATTAAGATAACTCTAACCATAGCATTAAACATATGGATCCAAATCAGCCCCTTACGGAATAGCGCATAAACTAGGGTTTAAACTTCTGTCACTCTAGCAACCCATCATCTAATTACTACTCCACAATGCATTCCCTTAGGCCCAAAGATGGTGAAGTGTCATGTAGTCGACATTCACATGACACCACTAAGAGAATCAACAACATACATATCATCAAAATATCGAACGAATACCAAATTCACATGATTACTTATGACAAGACTTCTCCCATGTCCTCAAGAACAAAAGTAACTACTCACAAATCATCTTCATGTCCAAGATCATAGGGGTATTAAATAGCATAATAGATCTGAACATATAATCTTCCAATAAATAAACCAACTAGCATCAACTACAAGATGTAATCAACACTACTAGCAACCCACAGGTACCAATCTGAGGTTTTGAGACAAAGATTGAATACAAGAGATGAACTAGGGTTTGAGATGAGATAGCGCTGGTGAAGATGTTGATGAATATTTGTCCGCCCACGATGAGAGGATCGTTGGTGATGATGATGGCTCCGATTTCCCCCTCCCGGAGGGAAGTATCCCCGGCAGAATCGCTCTGCCGGAGAGCAAAAGTGCTCCTGCCCAAGTTCCGCCTCGAGATGGTAGCGCACCGTCCCAAAAGTCTTCTCCTTATTTTTTCTAGGGCAAATGGACTTATATACCAGAAGATGGGGGCCAGAGGCTGGCCAGGGGCCCCACGAGCCACCAGGGCACGCCTGGGGGGGCGCGCCCTGGTGCCTCGTGGGCTCCTGGGTGGCCCCCTCTGGTATTTCTTTCTTCCAGTATTTTTTATTTATTCCAAAATAAATCTCCATAAAATTTCAGCTCATTTGGAGATGTGCAGAATAGGTATCTCTGACATAGCTTTTTCAGGTCCAGAATTCCAGCTGCCGGCAATCTCCCTCCTTGTGTAAATCTTGCATATTAAGAGAGAAAAGGCATTAGAATTGCTCCACAAAGTGTTATATTGATTAAAAACACTATAAATAACAGTAGGAAAACATGATGCAAAATGGACGTATCAACTCCCCCAAGCTTAGACCTCGCTTGTCCTCAAGCGAAAGCCGATATCGATAATCATGTCCACATGTTTAGAGAGAGAGGTGTTGATAAAAACAAAATACGGACATAGTAACATCATGATCATTATTATAACAGCAATCATAGAACTTCTCATGAGCAAGTAACAATTCATCACAACAACGAAGTATAAGGCATAAACTTTCTTGAAAACTAACAAACTATGTTCTCAGTCAACAATGCAATTGCAATTCAAAATATTTTCAGGAAGGGTCTCATGTAGGAGCTTTTTAGCCAGTCCACATACTCAACCATCATATAGTCTTCTATGATTGCTAACACTCACAACTTATATATGGAGCAAAAAGTTTCACCCAGATACATAGAAAGACAGGGGCTTATACTTTCGCCTCCCAACTTATTCACCTCAAGGGTGATGTCAACAATAATAATTCATGATCACTCATATCCAACTGGATATATATGCCTAGATCTTTCCCCACCACATGATGCTTGCAAAAGAGAAAAATAAAAAGGAAGTAGAGGAGAACACTATTGACTCTTGCATAAAAAGTAAATACATAAAAGTAAAAGATGGTCCCTTCGCAGAGGGAAGCAGAGGTTGTCATGCGCTTTTTGTTGTTGGATGCACAAGCTCTTAATGCAAAGGAACGTCACTTTATATTGCCCCTTGTGATAGCAACCTTTATTATGCAGTCTGTCGCTTTTATTTCTTTACTATCACAAGTTCGTACAAAGCTTATTTTCCCTTACAATAAAAGTTCAGACATATTTAGAGGTAATTTTTATTGCTTTTTGCACCGATGACAACTTACTTGAAGGATCTTATTCAATCCATAGGTAGATATAGTGGACTCTCATGACATGAAACTGGGTTTAAGGGTTTTGGATGCACAAGTAGTATCTCTACTTGGTGCGGATTTTTGGCTAGCAAAGATATTGGGCAAGCACCACATGTTGGAGGATCTATAACAATATAACTTCTATGTGAATATAAGCAAACATAATTCATTACGTTGTCTTCTTTGTCCAACCTCAACAATTTGACATAAAATACTTAATGGGGGCTCACAATCATAAAAGATGTCCAAGATAGTGTATTCGCATGTGAATCTTCTCTTCCCTTATTAATTCTTTCATGAATTGCATCATTGACTAATGCTATATTTGTTAACTTCCAATAAATTTTACCACTTATACTTTTATTTATGTAATGTCATTACTTTCCACAAGATTAGCATATGATCTCTTTTCATTATTTTCATTGCTAAGATTGAAACATGAAAGCAAAGAAGCAAAAACTCAAGCTACTCTTTATTATATAACTCTCAACTCGATTACATAGATAGATAGATCACGAAACTAGCACTCGAAAATAGATCATACTAAACTTTTATTCAACTAAATCATGAAATCACTAAGGATCTAACTAAAAATAGGTAAAGATGATAAAAGTGATGGTGATACGATACCGGGGCGCCTCCCCCAAGCTTGGCACAAGCCAAGGGGAGTGCCCATACCCATGTACTCAAGTTTCCTTCTTCGGTGATGGTGGTGGTGATGAAGTGGTGGGCTTGTCCTTCAGCTCAAGCAGATACATCAATCTGCGATTGATGCTCTGAAGGGCGATGTTTTGCTCTTCCAACAAAATAACTTCACGAGTGAGAGATGTATTCTGAGCACTAACTATTTCAAAGACTCTTAGGGCTTCAATTACGGATGGGGAGAGATGATCATATAAAGGTTGAAGGATATCTCCCTTCTCTGCGGTCTCCTCCATGGGGATGGCTTGCCCTCCTTCCGGAGCCTGGGCTCCTGCAACTTCCTAGACCTTGTCCTCCTTGCCATTATCTTCTTCTCCCGACGACAACTCGTAGTAAACCTCGCTGTAGGGGCGTTTGCCCGGCGATGGTTGCACAATACGGGAGCCATGGCGATCTAGATCTGTCAGAAAAATAGCACGAAACAAGAACAGAGGAGATTTCTGCGATACGGTGGTCAAAACGGCCGGGAGTATATATAAAGATTTTTTATCTTGCAAAACAAGTAATCCAGGAGAAAACGGAGTCAGGAAGGCTCACTAGGGGCCCACGAGCCACCAGGGCGCGCCTCGAGGGGGTGGTGCGCCCTGGTGCCTCGTGGGCACCAGGTGGGTCCCCTCGGCTGTTTCTTATTTTTGTATTTTTTTCTAATATTCTAAAACTGACAGAAAGTATTTTTATGGAATTTTTGGAGTCGGTTTACTTACCGTATCACGTACCTCTTCCTTTTCAGGGTTCTGGAGCATTCCGGAAGGCCTCTCTTATGTATTATTCCGGTGTAATTATTTCAATAATATTAGTTTCAACATTAATGGGGGTACCTGAAATATAGTGCTTAATTCTTTGCCCGTTCACCACTCTCAGATTAGTGCCTTCGGAGTTGTTTATTTTGATGGCTCCGGAGCGATAAACTTCTTCGATGATATACGGTCCTTCCCATTTAGAGAGAAGTTTTCCTGCAAAGAATCTCAAACGAGAATTGTACAATAGAACTTGCTCACCCACTTTGAATTCCCATTTTTGAATTCTTCTATCATGCCATCTTTTAACTTTTTCTTTAAACAATATGGCATTTTCATACGCTTGGGTTCTCCATCCATCTAGTGAGCTAATATCAAGTAACCTCTTTTCGCCGGCAAGTTTCAAATCATAATTGAGTTCTTTAATTGCCTAGTATGCTTTATGTTCTAACTCAAGAGGCAAATGACATGCTTTTCCATAAACCATTTTATAAGGAGACATACCCATAGGATTTTTATAAGCAATTCTATAAGCCCATAATGCATCGTCAAGTTTCTTAGACCAATTCTTTCTAGATCTATTAACGGTTTTTTGCAAAATTTATTTTATTTTTCCATTGCTCAATTCTACTTGACCACTAGTTTGAGGGTGATAGGGAGATGCAATTCTATGGTTGACATCATATTTAGCAAGCAATTTACGGAATGCACCATGAATAAAGTGTGAACCACCATCAGTCATTAAATATCTAGGGACTCCAAACCTTGGGAAAATAACTTCTTTAAGCATTTTAATAGAAGTGTTATGATCAGCACTACTAGTTGGAATAGCTTCTACCCACTTAGTAACGTAATCAACAGCAACTAAAATATGAGTATACCCATTGGATTTAGGAAAAGGTCCCATATAATCAAATCCCCAAACATCAAATGGTTCAATAGAAAGTGAATAATTCATAGGCATTTCCTACCGTCTACCAACATTACCAATTCTTTGACATTCATCACAAGATAAGACAAACTTACGAGCATCCTTGAAAAGAGTAGGCCAATAAAAACCAGATTGCAATACCTTACGTGCAGTTCTGTCTCCCGCATGGTGTCCTCCGTAAGCCTCGGAATGACACTTCCGTAGGATTTGTTCCTGTTCATGCTCAGGTATACAACGTCTAATAATACCATCTACTCCTTCTTTATAAAGATGTAGGTCATCCCAAAAGTAATGTCTTAAATCATAGAAGAACTTTTTCTTTTGTTGGTATGTGAAACTAGGTGGTATAAATTTAGCAACAATATAATTAGCATAGTCCGCATACCATGGAGTATTACGAGAAGCATTTATGACAGCTAATTGTTCATCAGGAAAATCACCATTAATAGGTAGTGGGTCATCAAGAACATTTTCCATTCTAGACAAAATATCTGCTACGGGATTCTCAGCTCCCTTTCTATCAATAATATGCAAGTCAAATTCTTGTAGCAATAAAACCCACCTAATGAGTCTAGGTTTAGCATCTTTCTTTTCCATAAGATATTTAATGGCAGCATGATCGGTGTGAACAGTTACATTAGAATCAACTATGTAAGATCTGAATTTATCACATGCAAACACAACTGCTAAATATTCTTTCTTAGTAGTAGCATAATTTCTTTGAGCATTGTCTAGAGTTTTACTAGCATAATGGATAACATTTAATTTCTTATCAACTCTCTGTCCTAGAACAGCACCAACAGCATAATCACTAGCATCACACATAATTTCAAAAGGCAAATTGCAATCAGGTGGTTGAACAATAGGTGCAGTGGTTAAGGCTTTCTTAAGTGTTTCAAAGGCTTCTAGACAATCATCATCAAAAACAAATGGAACATCTTTTTGCAAAAGATTGGTAAGAGGCCTAGAAATTTTAGAGAAGTCTTTAATAAACCTTCTATAGAAACCAGCATGACCTAGGAAACTTCTTATAACTTTAATATCTTTAGGACATGTCATTTTCTCAATAGCATCAACCTTAGCTTTATCAACTTCAATACCTCTTTCAGAAATTTTATGCCCCAAGACAATACCTTCATTCACCATAAAGTGGCACTTCTCCCAATTCAAGATAAGATTAGTTTCTTCACATCTCTGCAAAACTCGATCAAGGTTGCTTAAGCAATCATCAAAAGAAGTTCCGTAAACGGAAAAATCATCCATGAAAACCTCAACAATCTTTTCACAAAAGTCAGAGAATATAGCAGTCATACATCTTTGAAAGGTAGCAGGTGCATTGCATAAACCAAAAGGCATATGTCTATAAGCATAAGTTCCAAAAGGACAAGTAAAGGTGGTTTTCTCTTGATCGGGTTGTGATGCAGGTATTTGAGAAAAACCAGAATAACCATCTAGGAAACAAAAGTGTGTATGCTTAGATAATCTTTCTAACATTTGATCAATAAAAGGTAAGGGGTAATGGTCTTTTCTAGTAGCTTTGTTTAATTTTCTAAAATCAATTACCATCCTATAACCAGTTACAATTCTTTGTGGAATGAGTTCATTTTTATCATTAGGAACAACGGTGATACCTCCTTTCTTAGGGACACAATGAACGGGACTTACCCATCTACTATCAGCTATGGGATAGATTATACCTGCTTCCAGAAGCTTTAATATACCACCTCTTTCATCTTAGGATTTAATCGTCGTTGGTGGTCGACAACTGGTTTAGCATCAGGCTCCTTATTAATTTTGTGCTGACATAGAGTGGGACTAATGCCCTTAAGATCATCAAGAGTATATCCAATAGTAGCTCGGTGCTTTCTCAGAGTTTTAAGTAATCTCTTTTCTTCATGCTCTTAAAGGTTAGCACTAATAATAACAGGATATATCTTCTTTTCATCAAGATAAGCATATTTCAATGTATCAGGCAATTGCTTCAATTCAAATACAGGATCACCCTTAGGTGGAGGAGGGCCTCCAAGAGTTTCAACAGGCAAATTATGTTTAAGGATAGGTGGTTGATCAAAGAACATCTTATCTATTTCATTTCTTTCATTCATGTGCATATCATTTTCATGGTCTAGCAAATATTGTTCTAACGGATCAGTAGGAGGTACGGCAATAGAAGCAAGACCAATAATTTCATCTTTACTAGGAAATTCTTTATCATGAGGTTGTCTACGAAACTTGGAGAAATTAAACTCATGAGATGTACCACAAAAATCAACACTAACAGTTTCTTTAGCGCAATCAATCTTGGCATTAATAGTGTTCAAGAAAGGTCTACCAAATATAATGGGATAAAAATCGTCTTGTGGAGAACCGAGGACTAGAAAATTAGTAGGGTATTTTATTTTTCCACACAAGACTTCAACATCTCTAACGATCCCAAGTGGTGTAATGGTATCTCTGTTTGCAAGCTTAATAGTAACATCAATGTCCTCTATTTCCACAGGTGCAATATCATTCATAATTTCTTGGTATAAGGTAAACGTTATAGCACTCACACTAGCACCCAAATCACATAAGCCATGATAGCAATGATCTCCTATTTTAACAGAGACAATAGGCATGCCTACTACAGGTCTGTTTTTATCTTTAGGATCTGGTTTAGCAATTCTAGCTACTTCATCACAGAAGTAAATAACATGCCCATCTATATTATCGACCAAGAGATCTTTAACCATAGCAATATTAGGTTCAACTTTAATTTGTTCAGAGGGTCTAGGTGCTCTAATATTACTTTTGTTAACCACAGTTGAAACTTTAGCATGTTCCTTAATCCTAACAGGAAAATGTGGTTTCTCAATATAAGCAGTAGGCACAACTGGATCAGCATGGTAAACAATTGTTTCTTCTTTAACACTAACGGGTTCCTCAATCTTTTCTTTAACAGGGGGATGATATTTAAACCACTTCTCCTTAGGGAGATCAACATGAGTAGCAAATGATTCACAAAAGGAAGCTACTATCTCAGAGTCAAGTCCATATTTAGTGCTAAACTTACGAAAAGCATCGGTATCCATAAAAGATTTAACACAATCGAACTCAAGTATTATACCTGACTCATTACCTTTGTCGAGTTCCCAATATTCAGAGTTGCGTTTAATTCTTTCCAGAAGATCCCATCTGAATTCAATAGTTTTCTTCATAAAGGAGCCAGTCGAAGAAGAATCGAGCATGGTTTGATTATCATGAGAAAGCCGAGCATAAAAATTCTGTAAGATAATTTCTCTTGAGAGCTCATGGTTGGGGCATGTGTACATCATGTACTTAAGCCTCCCCCAAGCTTGAGCGATGCTTTCTCCTTCACGAGGCCAAAAATTATATATATAATTCCAATCACGATGAACCAAATGCATAGGATAAAATTTCTGGTGGAATTCCAATTTCAATTTGTTCCAGTCCCATGTATCAGTATCATCACATAGCCTATACCATGTCAATGCCTTTCCCTCCAAAGATAAAGGGAATACTTTCTTCTTAACTCCATCTCCGGATAAACCAGCAAGCTTAAACAATCCACAAATTTCATCCACATAGATCAAGTGCATATCAGGATGTACCGTTCCATCTCCTGCATAAGGATTAGCTAGCAGTTTCTCTATCATACCTGAAGGAATCTCATAATAAATATTTTCAGTAGGTGTAGTAGGTTGAGGAGCAACACTAGGTGCTTCCGGTCGAGGTGAAGATACCCCGAACAAACCCCTCAAAGGATTACTTTCCATAGTGACAAGTGACGGTAAATTTCAGCACGTAATATAAATGTTTCCTTACCAAATTCCACTCACCAAAGGCGCTTCACTCCCCGTCAACGGCGCCAGAAAAGAGTCTTGATGACCCACAAGTATAGGGGATCAATCGTAGTCCTTTCGATAAGTAAGAGTGTCGAACCCAACGAGGAGCAGAAGGAAATGACAAGCGGTTTTCAGCAAGGTATTTTTTGCAAGCACTGAAATTATCGGTAACGAGTAGTTTGATAACAAGATAATTTGTAAACAGTGACAAGTAGCAATAGTAACAAAGAGTGCAGCAAGGTGGCCCAATCCTTTTTGTAGCAAAGGACAAGCCGGAACGATCTCTTATAATAAGCAAAGCGTTCTCGAGGACACATGGGAATTTCATCTAGTCACTTTCATCATGTTGGTTTGATTCGCGTTCGCTACTTTGATAATTTGATATGTGGGTGGACCGGTGCTTGGGTGCTATTCTTACTTGAACAAACCTCCCACTTATGATTACCCCCCTTCGCAAGCATCCGCAACTACGAAAGAAGAATTAAGATAACTCTAACCATAGCATTAAACATATGGATCCAAATCAGCCCCTTACGGAATAGCGCATAAACTAAGGTTTAAGCTTCTGTCACTCTAGCAACCCATCATCTAATTACTACTCCACAATGTATTCCCTTAGGCCCAAAGATGGTGAAGTGTCATGTGACGCCCCCGACTTAACCGTGCACTAATCATACACGCAAATGCCCACGATCAAGCCCACACTACTAGGGAAAACCCTAGCAGTAGCGCGGGGTTTTGTAATATTAGTAGCGCGGGTGGGCGCGCTACTGCTACGGCGCTACAGCTAACTATTAGCAGTAGCGCTGTTCCACCCGTGCTACTGTTAACAGAGTTTGGCAGTAGCGCGTTTAGGTGAACCTCGCTACTGCTAAAAACTGCAGCGCACCTATTTAACACGCGCTACTTCACGCCGGCAATGCTTAACCGTTACCCGTGTCCCCACGGGTAATTAATCTATTAGGGGACGGGTATATGCCAATTGTGATACCCATGGGGAAGCTATTGGGTGAAATATCTTAACCAGCGGGTAAACGGGGATGGGGACGGCATGGCATTACCCATACCCGATACCCGGCTTACCCGTAATATTCCCGCCACTAGGTACCCCCGAAACTTCAACCTCCCGCTCAAGTGCCCGAATTTGGGCCAAAAAGCCCAACAATTCCTAACCTAACCGCACCCCACACCCCCTCTCAGCGGTAGAGTTCTATGTGACCATCGTTGTAGTCTTGCTCCAGAAATGTTAGAGACTCTAATGTGCTCACAAGATTGGATACGGAACAAATATAAAGGTGTGTGTGCTGCTGTTTATATTCATGTTGATCTTGCTGCCATGTTTCTTTACATGTTCATATGTACTAACTTGTTTTCTCGTAGATGGCAACAATGCGAACTCACCAAGTTTCTGGACTTGTCTCCAAGACAATCAAGAGGTGAAGCACTTCCTCATTGCTACTAACTAATGTTCATAATTTCCAAGTTTTAAATTATGTGTGTGATCTCATTGTATGTTCTCATGTAGGTTCTGCCCCCACCTGATCTAGAAAGCTGCGACTACTATGTGTTGGTGTGTGAAAACTGAGATTTGGATACTGATTATGTGCTGAATTGCTGCTATTTAATATGAAACCTGGATATTTATTATGCTGAAGTACTACTGTTTATTGAGCTGAAATACTGCTGTTTTTATGTTCAAATGTTGCTGTTTATTGAGATGAAATGCTGCTGTTTTTTAGTGGAAATGCTGCAGTTTATTGAGATGAAATGCTGCTGTTTATTGCGATGAAATGCTGATTTTTTGGTTGAAATGCTGCTGTTTTTTGGTTGAAATGTTGCTGTTTTTTGGGCTGAAATCTTGTTATTTTTATGTTGAAATACTCCTGTTTTTATGTTCAGATTGTGGGTGTGAGTGGGGATGGGGATGGGGATGATAAGCCCGTGGGGATGATATGCCCGATGGGGACGGGGATGGGAAAATTTCTTTCCCCGCGGGCGGGGATGGGGATGGGGCTGAGATGGTCTCACGGGCACGGGGATGGGAGGGCAATACCCGGCTGGGTATTCCCCATTGCCAGGCTGAGCGCTACTGATACACACATACCCGGCGCTACTGTTACTATTGTCTGTAAATTTTTTTCTGCAACGTTTTTTCTCTGTTTTTTAATAGGTTTATACAATAGCCTATCATATCACACACAATAGTCTCATCATATCATACACATGCAAATATTCTCATCAAATCATGCCATCATCATCCAACACAAATGATGTCTATCATCATCATCGATCTCGAAATAGCGATACAAGTTATGATATGTCTCGAATACATGCAACTACATCGTCATCCCATACACATGTTTCATCATCCATCTAAAATGATGATATAGAAGAGAAGAGCTATCACTATGAGTAAGAGCGGAATTATGCAGTACATGAGGCGCCGGTTGTGATTCCTCTCTCGCGCTAGCATGAACCTCAAGTAACTAGCTTCTGCTTCTTGTCTGCTATCAAACCCTTTATGGCTGCCGCCCGAGAACCGTGACACTTGGGCCTGACACTCGGGCCACTCATCGTACACTCCCGGAACCCTCCCTATGTACACGGCATAGCACTTCTTCGCCATCAAGGACCTATGTACCTGTTAGAGATGCATCTTCATCAAGCGAATTCAACAATAATATGCAACATAATATATTTGAGCAACACGAAAAGAAAGAGTTAGCTAAGAGATGCAACATATAGTAAACATAATTAATCAACGCAGGTTCACCGTACCCAAACTAATTAACTAGATGTACGCAGGTCATCGTACCCAAACTAACAAACTAGCGTTACGCAAGTTTAGCAGGACCGTTGACATCACAAAGTTTCATCGCTACAGAAACTACAAGTTCAACCGACACATCATCATCGGCATCGTCAATCACTAGAAGTTCCACCCATCCATATCCGGGAGGATGCACCCTAGCTTCGTAAACGGCGTCAGGTCTTGACGTTGCATGGCTATGCGAGTTCTGATGTGAGCTCGCGATATAGGGCCATGGTGGAACATCCCCTTCTCTTCGACAACTTCTTTCATGATGATCGTTGCAATGTCCTTCTGGATGCGAAAGAAGTCATCTCTGATTCTATAATCTAGTTCGTGTCCTAAGGATTCTGCCCATTTGCTGATATGTTCATCGTTTCTTGTTGTCATGCGAAGATGTTGGCGATCCCTTCTGTACTCCATCATGAGATGGAGGAGGTAGAATCCGTCGTTCTTGCTTGCTGTCGGTTGATGGATGGAGCAGAAGGTAGTTTTATGCGAGAAACCCGGCTTGTTCTTCCTTTGTTTCCTGATCAGCATGTTGCCACCCCTCATGCTGAAGCCGTGGAGAGCATCATCCAGAATATCCATTATGTGGGTGTAGTCTTTCTTCTCGAAGTTTCTGGACGATTCGAAATACACGGCGTGGGAGACTCGCGGGAAAAGAATGATAAGGACGGCGCGCCCGTTGCTGCGGAAAATAAAGACACCTCAAATTAGTCTCCATATGAGCGAAGGAATAATTGAAACGTACGAAAGGGTTGTCCGGCAATGACTTACATTGGATGATAAGGCAGAAGAATCGTTTCCTTGTCCTTATTTGTTACCATGAAGTATTCGATGTAGTCCCTAGCAGCTTTACGTTCAAGCTCGCCGAGACTCAAGAAGGACTCATGCATGTAGTATGGATCCGCCACCGAGATTTCCGAGATTTGTTCTCTCCTAATGACAGAGTTCATATGCAGCGCAAAAAGACGGACGATCGTAAAATCGAGCCGGCTCATGAGAAACATCTCAAAGATGTGATCAAACCGCAGGAAGAACACCTCCGCGGGCACTGTGTCGACATAGCACTTGGCCTGAGGCACACGAACCACGTAAAGCGGATATCCTGGATCCTCCGAGGCGAGAAGGCTTTTCTCAGTCGACAGCACATGGTCGTGCAGTCTCCTGAGATCCCCTGATATGGCCTCTAGCGGTTTCGGCGGTAGGATCGGCTCGCCCGCGACATGGTACATCGCCGCACCTTTGACCGGTACACGGTCTGCAAAATCGGTCGGTTGGCTGCTAGAAGCTTTGGTAGCTTTGGCGGCAGCAGTGCCTCTCTTCCTCTCCTTTTTCTTGGGTTCACCGTCCAGACCCTTCCTTACCCCCACCACCAGTGTCGTCGGGCTAAGCACTTTACGACCCTCGGCTAGATGACCCTGCGTTGAGGCGGCATCTGGAGGCGTGTCCTGTGAGGATTGCATGAAGAGAGACTTCTTGCAATCAACTCTAGGACGTTCCTGCCCGGGCACATCATCCATCTCCTCATCCACATGCTCATAGCCCGAGTCATATGGCTGACTCATCATTTGTCCGTCGTCATAGGCGGCACCGGTATTGAGGAACCGGAGAGGGTCCTCCTCCTCCATCTCATCATCCATTCCTTGTTCCACGGGGCAGACTACATCATCCACTATTGGACCCGCTTCCTCGCGTCGTCCGTCGCTCTCACCCGGCACGAGAGGCGCTGGTAATTGCGTAGGCGGGGTGGTGGTGTTCATACCTTGCTGATTCTCCAAGCCTTGCATTGGTGTGCTCTCGGCCGCCTCCAGACGAAGAAGATTCTTCGGCCACAGCAGCATCCAACCCTTGCATTCTCCAAGCCGCATCGGGGTCTCGTCCTCCTCTCCCCCGAGCCGTACTGGAGGAGTCAAATCCTCGTGGCCCGCTTTCACACTTGACAAGTTAACCCTGAAGGTGCCAACGGGGATCGGCTGGCCGTGGAACGTGAGTTCCAAGGGCTTCGTTATCACTGCCTTTCCCACGTCCACCTTCCGGCCGTTGATCATGTAGAGTACGGTGCACGGGGTTTCGTCGGCCTACGAAGACATGTCTGCGGCGTAAGACATCCGAAAGGCAACGAAAAATGGAAGATTATATATATGTTGGTGCGACGTGTAATTACCGTGAGGGCGTCGAGGTTAGCCAAAGACGAAGGCCCGCCTAGCACACCAGAGACAGAGGACGGGCTGCTATGAGCGGGTGCGGGAGCAGGACCTTGTGCGGTAGCGGCAGCAGGTGGTGGTGGTGCGATGTTCACCGAGTTGCTCCCGACGAAGCTGGGCATGGGAAAATCCTATGCCGTCTTGTTTGGATTTTGCTTCGTCCAGTCGATAATAGCCGGAATCAAGTTAGTAGCGAAATCATTTCTGCAGGCAGCTACAGCTGCATTGACTGCCTGCTGGACCAACTCATTTTTGTTCGCTTCTGCGGCCTCAGCTGCTTTTTTCTCGGCCTCAGCTGCATTTTTCTCGACCGCAAGCTTCACCTTCTCGTCGATGTTCAACTGACTGAACTTCTTTTTCTGCCTTTTGGCCTCCGGGCCCTCGTTGTAGTAGTACTTCCACGTGGCGCCGTCTCCGACGTCGTGCACATGTCCATATTGCGGCCGCCGGTCCAAAGGGAGTCCCTTCAGTTGGTTCAAGGCTCGGTTGAGAGGGGTGTCCCACTT
This sequence comes from Elymus sibiricus, assembly GCA_039707655.1. Classification (NCBI taxonomy): domain Eukaryota; kingdom Viridiplantae; phylum Streptophyta; class Magnoliopsida; order Poales; family Poaceae; genus Elymus; species Elymus sibiricus. Next base: position 473,927,384 of record CM077666.1, read on the forward strand.
GGGCCTCATCGACGACTGAGACGACGAGTCGCTTTGGGCCGCAAGCCTGTGTTGCTCCTTCTGCAAAAGGAATGTGAACCGTTTACGAATGTTACTATAACGTGTAGTCCACCTGATCAGAAGCTAAATGTAAGGTGGTAAAAGAATAATTACCAGTAATCTAATCAATTTCCTCGTGATCGGGTCCGTGTACCAAACCTTCTTTTCCTTGTCCCACTTGTACCGGGCCCTGATGAAGTCACGCTCCTGCGGGTCGGTGAACTCTGCGTAGGGGTCTGGGATCCCCGCGGCTTCACGTTCTGCGTCCTCCTTATCCCATATGGGCCTCTTGCCAATGTAGCCACGGCTTCCGAGGCGTTGGTTCCCCGTGTTCCTTTGCTGCATTGACTTGTATTTCTCAGACTTAATCTTGGTTGCCTCGGTAGCGGAAGTATCCTTGAACTTTTTGAACTCCTCTGCCCTCAGTGTCGGATTGTCCGCCAAAATCTTGGACAGGGGTTCGTTAGCATCAATCGCTCGTTTCACCCTCCCTTTCTAGGCGGCCAAATCGTTGCTGAACATGCCCATGGCATGGTTATTGATACCTTTCATGGCAGCATCATCCCACGGGTTTTCTATGCGGTCATCCCGGCCGGGGAACTGGAATCTCTTGTGCAGCTTCGTTAGGAGCAAGTGCTCCAGATGTGGTTTCTTCCTTAAGTCATTGTCGTTGATGCTCACGGTTTCCCGTAGGATGCATCCGACTTGGTTGCCATAGCACTTGCGAGGTTCATCCGGCGCTATTGGCTCGAATTTGTCGGGGTGCATCTCTATGACCAGGATTCTTCCGATGTCGAGTTTGTTAGGGCGTCGTGTCCTCTGCTTCTTCTTTTCATTACCGCCTTCGGCGCCGGTACCTTCGGCGCCGCCATCGGTGCCAGTGCCATCGGTGTCGATGTCGGTGGCAGTACCATCGTCCGCTATGACCAGGTCGCCCTGCAAACCTTCTGTTTGCTGACTAGACAAAAATTCGAGGTAATCATGTTCACGGTCATATTGTATGTCGTCGGCAGCGTGGTCAGAAAGCCCAGTCTCGTCGTTGTTCGACATGTTTCCTACGATTAAGTCTGCTCGTTTAATTCTTAAACTATAATAAAATGAGTAATGACATAAAAAAAGGCCTATGGTTTGCCGGAATGCCGTTTCATTCCCGTCCAAGCAAATGCCGGGCACTCGATATGCCTACTTTCTAGCACAAGTCATGCCGAAATTCACGGGAAATTTCGGCATGACCTTTGCTAAAAAGTGGACATATCGAGCGCCTGAAATTCGCCGCAACGGAAATGAATCAACATTCCGGGAAAACATAGGCCACTCGGATCATTTCCCTGCAAACAAGAAAAGCCAACATAGGCAACAATAGCACATCATCTCCATCATTTGGCACATCATATGGCAACAACAGCAGCCAACATCATTTGGCACTTCAATTATTCAAAATATGTTCACCATCAACAGCCAACATCATGTATATCAAAGAAATTCATGCACTTTAATTATTCAAAGAAATTCACCATAAAGAAATTCACCATCAAAATATGTTTTAAATTCCTAGGTATTGTCCTAATATAAAACAGCTACTATCCTAATAAAAAAACCTAGCTAAATTCCTATCTACTAGGGTTAACTAATTTTGCATATTTTCCCCCAATCTTTAAAAAGCAAGCACACTCTCACTCACTTACTAACATTACACTAGAATTCTGTTAACTAAACACCTAAAATACCTAGAACTCATTTAACAGGAATTCTGTTAACTAAACACCTAAAATACCTAACCCTAGAATTCAGTTAACTAAACACCTAAAATTCAGTTAACTAAAACACCTAACCCTAGAATTCAGTATACTAAAATGAGAGAGAGGAGGGGCGGGGACTTATAGCGGTTGTCGGGGGAGACGGCAGCGGGGAGGTGGAGGTCGGGGGAGACGGTGCCGAGGCGGCGACGAGGCTGGCGCACCAGAGGGGGTAACGTCGAGGAGGAGGCAGGCGCGGCGAGGTCGAGGAGGAGGAGGCAGGCGCGCGGCGACGTCGAGGAGGAGGCAGGCGCGGCGAGGACGGGCTCTGGCGACGGCGCGAGGAGGCAAGGGCGACGAGGGCTCTGGCGACGGCGTGGAGGAGGACAAGGGGATGGAATGGGGGGAATGGGGGAAATTGGGGAAGAAATGCCCGCGCGGTGCGGTTAACTCAAACATAGCAGTAGCGCGGTTATGGACCCGCGCTATAGTTAACTTAGCTGTAGCGCGGGCTACCCAAACCGGCGCTACAGATAACTTAGCTATAGCGCGGGTGTGGACACACGCTACTGCTATAGCTAACTTATCTGTAGCGCCGGTTTGGGTAGCCCGCTCTACAGCTAAGTTAACTATAGCGCGGGTCCATAAACGCGCTACTGCTATTCCTTTGATTTTTCTTTTCATTTTCTCCTTTTGCTTTTTCTTTTCAATTTATTTTTCTTATTTCCTTTCTCCTTTTTTTTTCTTTTCATTTCCTTTTCTAATCCTTTCATTTTCTTCTTTCCTTTCTCATTTTTCTATTTCTTTTCATTTTATTTTCTTTTCCGATAGACGACCGAGCCGGGAAGAAGGGGATCGGATACAATGTATATAAATCAGGCGACGATATATATTACATATCATTTGACCGATAACAATTAAGTGCGTACACAAAATAAATACATATATATATATATATATAAATGATGGTTTCTCAGCGTCGACGTTTTCGTTTCTGAGTGAGCTTCTTTCCCTTCTTGTTCGCTGTCGAATAATTGAGCCCCTCGTTGTGACTTTTCCTTTTCCATGGAGTACGATCTTTCTTAGGTAATGTAGTATTGATTCTTCTTTTGACGTATGCTTCATCGTCATCGTCATCTTCCCTCATCGGGTTGCCGTACTGGTCGTAGTCTTCCTCGTTGGCGACTCCATCCATTCCGATGATGTTCCTTTTGCCTCTCCTCACGACAACACGGCTGGGATTGCTCGGGTCGGTTATGAAGAAGCATTGTATCACGTGCTTAGCGTGTACCCATGGCTCGTTTTTTGCGATGGCGTTCACGGTAGCGCTCTTGGCGTCGGGTATAGACATGGTAGTGAAATACCGGTTTTCTCTTTCGACGTTCTTAGCCCATCTGACACGGAACATCGTCGCATCGTGCAGTCCTGAGTAGTCAAGCTCCCAGATCTCTTCGACCCTTCTGTAGAATCTTTCAGTTGCGGCGTTGTCGCCGGTCATGCATTCCATCGTCACCCCTGAGTTCTGAAAATCACTGTTTATATCTTTGGCCTCCGTGTAGAACGTGTATCCATTGATATCGTATGTCTGATAGGTCGCGAGGTTGGCCGCGGGGCCATGTGCTAAGGCGTATATGAGCAATCCGTCCGTAGAGCCCTCTTCCGGGGGATTAGCAAGAACATGCTCTTTGAACCAAGGCAGGAAAGTGGAGTTGTGCTCTCTAATAACTTCGGCGTTCGTCTTGCATAGCCCCCAGTCACGGTACTTCTTTGCGATGGTTTCTTTGTGCAGTGTCGCGAAAGGATCTACCACGTCTAGGTGCTGTAGCACTACTAAGTTTGCTCTGTCAAAGTCATTGCGTTGACCCGAGTGGTCCACATGCAGTTCCCTCCGGCCGTTGGTGTGACCTTCTCCTCCGAGCCTCCCAAGGTGCTTGTTAACAGGCAAACCAACAACAGGGTCTCCTCCATATAGATAATTCTCGCAGAAAGAGGTGCACTCTTGGGTCAGATAGCCCTGGATGATGCTTCCATCCGGACGGGACATGTTACGAATGAATCCTTTGATGACCCCATTCATCCTCTCGAACGGCATCATGTTGTGCAGGAATGTTGGCCCGAGGTCTATGATGTCGTCCACAATGTGGACACACAGATGCACCATGACGTCAAAGAACGCGGGCGGGAAGTACATCTCAAGCTCATTTAGTATCACAATGATCTCTTCATGTAGCCTTCGGAGCTGCTTCACACTGATCGACTTTCGAGAGATAACGTCGAAAAAGTTGCAGAGACTAATAAGCGTGTCACGGACGTGCTTGTCCATTATCCCTCTAAGGGCAACAGGAAGTATCTGCGTCATCATCACATGACAGTCATGAGACTTCATCCCGCTGAACCTTTTCTTCTTGGTGTCTAGAAATCTGCTTATCTTCCCACAGTAACCGGAACTAACTTTGATTCCGGTAAGGCAGTTGAAGAATTGATCGATCTCCTTTGGACTTAAGGTAAAGCAAGAAGGGGGGCAATAATTCTCTTCCTTCTTGTTGACTTTTTTGCCCTGGTCCCGCGCCTCCGTCTCCGTCTCCGTCTCCTCTGACTTTTTACGGGGCGGCATGTGGAGATCTGCCCTGATGTTCAAATCTTCCAAGTCTCTTCTTGCCTTCGGCCCATCCTTGGTCTTATCCGGCATGTTCATCAGTGTTGCAAGCAAGCTCTCAAGGACATTCTTCGTGATATGCATTTGATCAAGGCAATGAGGCGTGTCAAGTTTGGGCCAGTACTCCAAGTCCCAGAAAACAGACCGCGTTTTCCATACCTTCAGCAGCGGCTCCGACACCTTTTTCATCTTTCCCGGCGCAGGGCACTGTTCCCAGTTTTTCAACAGCTCATCGATTTCGGCGCCGCTCCTCTTACGTGGAGGTCCTCGATGCTCAGCCTCACCATTGAATAGATCTCCACGGTTTCTCCACGGGTCGTCCTTCGCGAGCCATCTTCGATGCCCCATGTACATGATTTTCCCAGACCCGCCATCTTTCGTTAGCTGCTGAGACGTTGTATCATCCATGTACCGCATGCATCCGCAATATCCGTGGCACACCTGGCTTGCGACATATCCGTCACCGAGATAGTCGTGCACCGTCGTCATCAGCGCGGCTCTCATATAGAAATACTCGCCTTTGCTGGCGTCCCATGTCTTGGCTGGTGTTTTCCATAATGTGTCTAACTCCTCTTGAAGTAGCCCCAGATACAGATTAATATTATTTCCCGGTTGTTTCGGCCCTTGAATCAGCATGCTCATGTGTATGTACTTTGTCTTCATGCACTTCCAGGGGGGAAGGTTGTACATCCATACAAACACGGGCCATGTGCTATGGTTGGTGTTCTGGTTGCCAAACGGATTCATGCCATCGGTACTCGCGCCAAGCACGATGTTCCTTGGATCACCTGCGAAAAATCGATATTCGGCGTTGAATGCTCTCCACTGGCTTGCATCCGTGAGGTGTCTCAGCTTCGGATCATCTCAATCGTCGGGCTTCACCCTCTCCGCGTGCCAGCGCATGAGCTTTGCTTCCTTAGGATCTACGAAATAACGCTGCAGACGGGGAGTGATCGGTAGGTACCATACAACTTTCTGGGGAGATTTCTTTCCGGCCTTCTTGTATCGAGAAGCATTGCACACCGGACAGTTGTTTTTTTCCGCGTGCTCCTTCCGATAAATGATGCAATCGTTGATGCATGCATGGTATCTAATGTGCGGCAGATCAAGAGGGCACATGATCTTCTTGGCCTCATCGACACTATTAGGACACAGGTTCCCCGCGGGAAGAACCTTCTTTAGATACTTGAGAAGCTCATCAAGGCTTCTGTCGGTCCATTTGTTTTTAGCCTTTGTCTTTAGAAGTTCGAGCATGAAACTCAAGCAGGTCACCTCGGGATCGCAACCATCATACAATGGAGTATGAGAGTCTACCTCCAGTTGCTCCAGCTTGGCCTCCTCTCTACAAGCAGCTCTGTCGTTAGTCGTCTTCTTGCGAAGCAGGTCTCGAACATGAGGGTCCCGCACGACTGAACTTAGTAGCGACGAATGCTCCGGCGTGTCCGCGTCTTCTCTGTCATGTCCGGCCACTTCTTCGCCCCCATGTCCGGCCTCTTCTCCGCCCCCAAGTCCGGCCTCTTCTTCGCCCCCATGTCCGGCCTCTTCTCCGCAACCATTATCGGTCATCTCTTCGCCTAGTCCAATGTCGTCATTGGCTGCCCCATCGACGTCATCATCTTCACTTATCCACCGAGTATAGCCATCCATGAAACCAGTCATGAGCAGGTGCGCTTTCAAACGGCCTTCCTTAAAGGGGTCGAGCAAGACTCCTCCTTTGCATCTTCGACACGGGCAGAAAATCTCCTTCCGGTTATTTTCATACATGTCGTGCACCGCGGATCGCAACCATCTTTCCACCATCGTTCCACTGACCTTCATGATCGCCTGCGTGGTATAATTAATAAGCAAAAGGATTATAAACGCATCCATGCATGCATGCATCAAAGTCATACAAAAATTCGGCATGACCTTCCCTAAAAATAGGACATATAGAGTTTGCCCGAAATTCGCCGAAACGGAAATAAATCAACATTTCGGTAAAACATAAGCAACTCATGTGACGCACGATCCGACAAATACACATAGGCGGCAACTCATGCCACACGCACATTCTCACCATCATAGCGCAAACAAAAATATTTTCATTCTTGCAAAGCACAACTTTTTACTCACCTATCGTCCCGAGAGAGGGATCGAGCACACAAGTACGGTAGATGGCCGTTGCCGCTATCTAGCTAGCTAGGGATCGAAAGTAGTGGAAGGAGGGAGGGAAAGCTAGCTAGCTAGCTTGGTAGATCTAGTTGGAAGGAGATGCTCTACCTAACTAGTGGAGAGGGAGGGAAAGCTAGCTAGTGAGACAAAGGCATGAGTGGGGAAAGAGAGAAGGAGGGAGAGACAAATAAATTCAAGTGAGGAAGAGAAGAAGCCATTAATGGAGGAGATGGTGGATGGGGGCATTAATGGGGAGAGAAGAGAGGTAGGAGAAGGAAGAAGTAAGTGAGGGAGGTAGAGGAGGGAGAGGGGAAAGGGGAGGGGGAGGAGGGGAGGGTGGCAGAAAAAGGTGGCTGCTACGTGTAGCAGTAGCGCTGGTATCTCACCGGCGCTACTGCTCAGATTCGTAGCAGTAGCGCGTGTCGGTGGCCCAGCGCTACTGCTAATCTAGGCCCACCTTCTGGCCCCGTGCACAGATAGCGGTAGCGGTGGGCCACCGACAAGCACTACTGCTATGGATCTTAGTAGTAGCGCTGGTTTTGGGCCACCGCTACTACTAAGGGTAGCCCCGGCCGGTGGCGGTGGGACCACTTAGCAGTAGCGCTGTCCGGCCACCCCGCGCTACTGCTACGTTGGTACCTGTAGCGCGTGTTAGCACCGAGTGCTACTACTAAGTAGCAGTAGCGCTGGCCCCATAACCAGCGCTACTACTAAAATTCTATTTATAAGCTTTCTCCTAGTAGTGCCAGGGACTCACGGGAAGATATCACAACACAACTCTAGACACAAAAATAAAATAATACAAGCTTTATATTACAAGCCAGGGGCCTCGAGGGCTCGAATACATAAGCTCGAGTTACACAAGAGTCAGCGGAAGCATCAGCATCTGATAACAGACATAATTAGACAAGAATGCCTTAAGAAGGCTGAGCAAAACAACGACATCTAGATCGAAAAGGCGCAGGCCTCCTGCCTGGGAGCCTCCTATCTACTCCTGGTCGTCGGTCTCCACGTAGTAGTAAGCTCCACTGGTGGGGTAGTAGTAGTCGGTGGAAATAGCTGGCTCCGGGGCTCCGTCATCTGATCGCAACAATCGGGTATGGGGAAAAAGGGGGAGCAAAGCAACCGTGAGTACTCATCCAAAGTACTCGCAAGACTTATATCAGAGCTATACTAATTATGCATCGGTATCAAAGGGGAGGTTGTATCTGTGGACGAGACAGCAGAAATGCCAGAATAGAGAGAAGGTCTAGCCTATCGAAGACTAGCATCTTTAGCGCCTTGCAGCATTAGAAGAGTGCAGATTAGCAACATAACATAAAGTAACAAGCATGTAGTAGCAAAGCCTAGAGAGCCTTCCTCGACTCCCTGCGAGAAAGCAATCCCGGAGCTTACAATTAATTAACATGTATCCAGTTCAAGTTGTAGTAGATCGGGATACAACACTGAGCGTCCTGTTACCATGGACACGGCTATTCGAATAGATAACTTCCCTGCAGGGGTGCACTACTGTTACCCAACACGCTCGATTAACTCTGGCCGGAGACACTTTTCTTGGTCATGTCCGGCCTCGGCTGATCGACACGACGTAGTCCTACCTAGGCTCAGCAGAGAGGTCCCCGCCGGTCTACATCCTAAGTGCTCAAGGGTCTTGGGCCCATCGCCCTTTGCACTCCGGGTCGTTACGTGCAGGGTGAAGCCAGGCACCACCCCTGTGCTGGATGGCGCCGGTCCGTCCCGGCCGCAATGCTGAACTGGACGTCTGACAGAGCTTTCGGCTGATACATACGGCGCCGAGGGCCCCATTAAACCATTATCCCGCCTGGTGGTAGTGCGTATAGGCCAGTGGCCAACTCAGATCAAATACCCAAATCCGTTAGTGTGTTGGGAGCTCGCGGTGACGATCAGTACTCCTGTTGCCCCGTCTCGAGGACGTGCAACAAGGGTCAGGCCCATCCCTCTCTAGGGCGGTCTCTACCTGCCCGGCCGTGCCTCGTAATTATCTCGCGGGTACCCTCCAGGTCAACCCGACTCTCAAGAGACTATCGGGAACTCGGGTCCACCTCTACCGGGGTGGTACCGCCTGTCCCTTCAGTCCTGCAGTAATAGTACATGGGGGCAACATTTAAAGGTAACCGTGTGTTCGTAACATCAAGAGGGTAATCCGAGGAATCACCATCGATGGATTCCCACTCGATGCTACTGTCAAGGTGAACCCGAAGGAATCACCCTCGATGGATTCACACTTGAGGGATTGCACGACAGAGGCGTCATCGGAGGTGGTGAAAGAGGAATCACTCTCGGTAACCCAGAACTGACTAGCTACGCTACAGAGATATCATCAGGAGTGAAGTAGGAGGTATCACCCTCGGCACTCGATAGTAGCTCTGCGGAGTCGTACAACTAAGGGGGTGTGCGGTGCTGTGTCGGTCTCGGCACATCGATCACATTGATCGAGTCATCGGTAGTAAAGCATGGCAACACGGACAAGGGGTAGGGCCACTGATGGATCACTATCCAGCCTATACTAAGCATATAGGACAACATGTAAAGTATCAACAGCAGGTTACAACATCAGGCCTTGGATCAGAATAGGAGCAATCAATTACAGTAGCAAAATCTAATGCAAGCATGGGAGAGAAAGAATGGGCGATCTAGGAATGATCAAGAGGGTATTGCTTGCCTGGAAGCTCTGCTGAAAAGGAAGCAGGGTCGTCGGTGACATAGTCGATCACAGGGGCAGCGTCAGTCTCGGGGTCTACCGGAGAGAAGAGGGGGAAGAAACAATAAATACAGAGCAAACAAATGCAACACAAATGCATGGCATGGCAATATGCAATGCAGGGGTGACCTAATACAGTGCTAGTGCTAGGTATTTTAAACGGAGCGGGAAAATATCCGGGAATATTTTCCCAGCTCTGAACACTATTCATTTAGCGGTTTCGGTAGCAAATGTTCAACGTTCAGTAGGTTAGAGGCATGTGACAGGTATGTGGAGGGCATATTCGGATTCTTCATATTTTTCTGATCATTTTTCATATATAAATTATTTTCATCCGAGTTACGGTTTATTTTATATGACTTTTCAAAGTTTTAATCATTTTCTGGAATTTAATTTAATTTCGAAATAAATTAAATGTTAAATGCTATGGGTACACAGAAAGTGTACCCACAGATGTGCTGGTGTGGCTGACAGTGGGCCCAGTCAACTACACAGTCAGCAGTTGACAGGGTCAACGTTGACTGGACAGTGGGTCCAGTGGGACCCACCTATCATTGACTGGGAGGTGCCCAGTCAGCCGGTTGACTGGGTCAACTGGGTCCAGCGGGACCCAGCTGTCAGTGACTGTTAGTGTTAACTGAGTTTAATTAAACTAATTAAGTTAATTAGCAAGTAGGGCCCAGTGGTCAGTGACAGTAGCTTAATCTATTTTGCTACAGTGAGGGGCCCACGTGCCAGTGAGTGTTAAGGGTGGATTAGTGGCTAATCTATTGGCTAATCACGTGGAGCCCACTGGCAGGTCCACGTGGTGCTGGCGTGCCGGCGTTTAAACGACGGCGACAGTCGGGAGCAGCGGAGCCGCGCGGGATTTGGCTACAGGCCGCGTCCCGGCGAGCTGAGGCCACCAGGAGGTAGGCCTCGCTCGCCCGCGTCCAACGGTGGCGGCGGCAAGCCTTGCGATGGCCGGAAATGAGCAGGGCGACGTCAATGGATTCGCCGGCGTTCGGGCGCGCGAGGATCAGCAGCAGCAGCACGCTAGCAGGAGAACTACGCGGCTAGCAGGGGCCTACGGAAGCGTGCGAACTCGCTGGCTTGGGTGCTTGACCATTTGGTCGTCGGAGCATCGCCGGCGACGAGCCCAGGCGGTGGTGGGTTCGGCTAGTACGACAGACGACAACCGGCGACCGAACCAAAGGGGAAAACGGGCGGGAGGAAGCGCAGCTCACCGCGGAGCTCGGTGACGCGCTCGGGGAGGCCGGGGACGGCGTGACGGTGACGGATTCGACGACGGCGACCGACGGCCGTGGCGGAGAAGGACGGAGCGGGCGGTGTCGAGGAGGCTCCACAGCTCCGTTCCAGCGGCGAGGACGATGAGGCCGACCACGCTGGAGCTCCTGGACGCCTTGGTTCGCCGAGAGGGGGCCGGTGGTCGCGAGCTTCATCGGAGCGCGTCCATGGCGGCGCTCGGGAGGGTGTGACTGAGCGGGAGAGAGGGAGAGAGTGAGGCCTAGGGTTCGCGGTGGGGGAGAGGGGCGACCTTATCCACCCAGCGGCGACGGCAGGGCCGCTGTCGAGCGGCGAGAGGGGGGGCAGGCTACGGACGCGCGCGCGCGGGCTGTAGAGGCGACAGCGAGGAGAGAGAAGGCGCGGGAGGTGGAAGAAGAGCTGGCCGGGTTGGGCCGGCACTGTGGACTTAAGTCCAGTGCCCCCCAGGCCCTTCTCCTTTTTCTTTTCCTTTTGTTTATTCCTTTTTTGTCTGGCATTTTCTTTTGACAGCAAATGAGTTTAGAAAAATGTGAAACTTGCCAAATTAAATACCCTGCAATATTCTGCACTGCCACAGTGGGTTTGGGATTTAAATGAATTCATTTGAATATTTGTTTAAATGGAATGGTTTAAATAGGGTTGTTTAGGTACTGTTTTCATGATGTTAGAGTCAATTTGGAGATTCAAATAATGTTGGTTTTATTTTTATAATTGCTTTCGGAATATTTGCAATATTATGAACACTTTTGTTCTACTGTTTGGATAACTTTTAATTTTGACTTTATCTTAAATTTGGATTTGAAGTTGGATTATTCTCTAAATGCAATTTATTTAGGATGATCATGATGACATGGCAATTTAATTAGCTTAATGACAGGGTTAAGATCTGGGGATGTTACATGTCATGTAGTCGACGTTCACATGACACCACTAAGAGAATCAACAACATACATATCATCAAAATATCGAACGAATACCAAATTCACATGATTACTTGTGACAAGACTTCTCCCATGTCCTCAAGAACAAAAGTAATTACTCACAAATCATCTTCATGTCCAAGATCAGAGGGGTATTAAATAGCATAATAGATTTGAACATATAATCTTCCACCAAATAAACCAACTAGCATCAACTACAAGATGTAATCAACACTACTAGCAACCCACAGGTACCAATGTGAGGTTTTGAGACAAAGATTGAATACAAGAGATGAACTAGGGTTTGAGATGAGATGGTGCTGGTGAAGATGTTGATGAAGATTGGTCCTCCCATGATAAGAGGATCGTTGGTGATGATGATGGCTCCGATTTCCCCCTCCCGGAGGGAAGTATCCCCGGCAGAATCGCTCCGCCGGAGAGCAAAAGTGCTCCTGCACAAGTTCCGCCTCGAGACGGCGGCGCACCGTCCCAAAAGTCTTCTCCTTATTTTTTCTAGGGCAAATGGACTTATATACTAGAAGATGGGGGCCAGAGGCTGGCCAGGGGCCCCACAAGCCACCAGGGCGCGCCTGGGGGGGGGGGGGGGGGTGGCGCGCCCTGGTGCCTCGTGGGCTCCTGGGTGGCCCCCTCTGGTATTTCTTTCTTCCAGTATTTTTTATTTATTCCAAAATAAATCTCCGTAAAATTTCAGCTCATTTGGAGATGTGCAGAATAGGTATCTCTGACATAGTTTTTTCAGGTCCAGAATTCCAGCTGCCGGTAATCTCCCTCCTTATGTAAATCTTGCATATTAAGAGAGAAAAGGCATTAGAATTGCTCCACAAAGTGTTATATTGATTAAAAACACTATAAATAACAGTAGGAAAACATGATGCAAAATGGGCGTATCACTCTCTAAAAAATCTATCGTAGATAAAAGTGTTCACATAAACAACCATACAATACAATTCATACATATAACATAACTATGTGTGGTGCATGGTGCCGGTACGTAGATTGTGCTGTGAGATTAAGTGGCATGTGTCAACTTCAAAGAGTTTGGAATCAACATACTAGTTGTCACTTACAATACATGTGACAGCACGGTTCACATGCATGTGATTTTGATAGAATAGGTTCATCACATAATGAGTATGTGATGAAAGGTTGCATTGATAGATTCAATAAACAAACGAATCATTGTTACTGGATTCATGGTCTATGAATTATGTCTGACAAGTTTATTTTTAAGCCTGAATGACAATTCAAACTTGGATGACCTTTGTTGAATTTGAATTCACACTTGACTTGACTTTGGTTTCAAGTGAAGATCATAGTTTAACTTGGTCTGGTTCCAATTTCAAATTCATTCTCAAACTTGATCTTAGTTGAGTTCATCATTAAGTTTGAATTGGTTTGAACTCTTGAACTTCATATTTGAATTTGAACTGGTTCAAGGGATTTGAATTGGTTTGGGTTACAATTCAATTTGAATTTGAATTAGGTTTAACTTATTTGAATTCAATTTGAATTGAGTTTGAAATAGATTTGGATTTGAATACAAAATGACTTAGACGTTTGAAATTGAATTTGAGTCTGACTTCAATTTAAATTTAATTTGAAAGGTTAGGTTCAAGTTCAATGAATTCATATTTGACTCAGGTTGGTTCATGAATTCATTTGTAAAAGATTTCATGTAATTTGAACTAATGAAAAAGGTTTATAAGTTCTATCTAAGTTTAAACTACATTCATATTTGACTAAGGTTGGTTCATGATCTTTTCTAGTAGCTTTATTTAATTTTCTAAAATTAATAATCATCATATAACTGTAACAACTCTTTGCGAAATAAGTTCATTTTTATCATTAGGAACAATTGTAATGCCACATTTCTTAGGGACAAAATGAACATGGTTTACCCATCTACTATCAGCTATAGGATAAATTATACCTGCCTCAAGAAGGTTTAGTATTTCATTTCTTATCACCTCCTTCATCTTGGGATTGACGCGACGCTAGTGATCAACAACGGGCTTGGCATCTGGCTCCATATTTATTTTATGTTGACACATAGTCGGTCTAATTCCCTTGAAATCATCGAGAGTATAACCAATTGCAGCATGTTGTTTTATGAGAACTTTTAGTAATCTTTCTTCTTCGTACACTAAAGGGTTAGCATTGATAATAATAGGATTTTCTTTTCATCAAGATATGCATATTTTAGTGTATCAGGTAAATTCTTAAGTTCAAACATAGGATCACCTTTAGGAGGTGTAGGCTCTCCCAGAGTTTCATCAGGAAAATTATGTTTCAGAATAAGCTCTTGCCTAAAGAAAATTTCATCTATTTCTTCCCTTTTATGCATATGCATACTATTCTCATGACCTAATAAATATTGCTCCAAAGGATCGGTAGGAGGCACAACTGTGGAAGCAAGGCTAACAATTAAATCTTCATGAGGTAAATCTTTACCATGATGTTGTTTGGTGAACTTAGAAAAATTAAATTCATGTGATTCCTCACTAAACTTAATAGTTATTGTCTGCTTATTGCAATCTACCACAACACCAACAGGTATAGAAAGGGTCTACAAAAATTATGGGACAAAAGTTATCTTGATCAGTTCCAAGTACCAAGAAATCAGTAGGATACTTAATCTCACCACAAAGACTTCAACATCTCTAACAATCCCTAGAGGTGAAATAATATCCCTATTTGCAAGCTTAGTTGTAACATCGATTTCTTCTATCTCACAAGGAGAAATATCATGCATAGCACCTACACTAGCACCCATATAAAAAACAAACAGTCATAGCAATGATCACCAATCTTAACAGAAACAACAGGCATGCCAACAACTCTAACATTTTTGTTTTCCCTAAAAATGTTAGAGGCTTGATCACATAATTGTATAACATGTCCATCAAAATTCTCAAGCTACAACATCCTTAACCATGGCTATTTGAGGTTCAACTTTAACTTGTTCAGAATGTTTAGGTGCTTTAGTATAACTTTTATTAACCACTGTGGTTGCCATAGAGTGTTCCTTGATCCTAGCAGAAAAATGTGATTTCTCAACATAAGCAATAGGCACTATAGTATTAACAGTATAAACCTGTATTTCATTATTAACAATGATAGGTTCCTGGCAACCATGTTTAATAGTCTATGGTATTTAAACCATTTCTTCTTAGGAAGATCAACATGTGCATTTCGATAGAAAAAAGATCAACATGTGGCAGTAAAAGATTTATAAAAGTTGACTACTATTTCAGAATCAAGTGTATACTTTGAGCTAAGATCAACACGTGCACCACGTCTAACGCATCTCACTTCAGCAGCCCAGCGCTCGTTACATTATCGTTTTGTACTCTTGGTGCTTTCCCATGGAGAACTCCGCGATTCGCCCCCAAATCCGGCACGGAGCCGTCTCTCTTCCTCTCAAACCTGGCCTACGGGAGCTCGCCCGTCCGCCCTGGAAGCCATGCCTGAGAAGGAGCGCGGCCGGACTGGGAGGTTGATTTGGCCGCCGTGGAGTTCGATTTTCGCCGCCACGGCGGGGGCGTGGAGACGACGCCGGGATCGGGCCGCGAGGAGGATCGAGCGGGGGCGGCCTGAAGGACAAGCACCGGGACGTCGGGAGGGGCACCAGGGTGCCGCGTGGCCCCCTCGAGCAGACCGAGCCACCGCTTCGCTTTCACAGCATCGCCGTCGTCACGCGGCTCCGGTCGTATTGAGCCCGCACCTCGACGGTCGTCACACGGTTCCGACAATCAGTGAGTGACCCGGCCCTGCGGTCACTTCTGACTGTTCCTCTCCAAGGCAATAGCTATTGATTTCAGCCTCATGGAGCTCGTCGACCAAGGGCGTCCATCCACCAAGTAGAAGCATGGCGGGCCGACTTGCTGCCGTGCCGGAGGAGGCCACCGACGGCTCCCCGGCTGCCTACCCGCCGAGCAACCTCTACCGCGACTCGATCCGGAGCGTCGCTCTTCCCCGAGGTCAGTACATCAGATCGACTCTGTTCGCCCACTCCGGTCAAAGCGGATCCAGCTTCTCCGGTGCTTCGAGTTATTACCCGTCCAGCGACTCCGGCTGCTCCTCGGGCCCTGGCTGGGCATCCGCCCCCACCCAGGTGCTCGCGTTGATCTCTAACCGTATGGTCAGCGACGGCTACACCCAGCGCATGGTCCAAGCATTCGAGCACGGTGGTGACCCGGACCGTGTGCTGGGGGCTTGGTTCTTCGAGCTCGACGTGGAGTGGCTTGCCCAAACGCGCGAGGAGCATGGCTTACGGCGGCACCTCCAGGACATGCTGGCGTCGTCGCTCCAAGACTTGGTCGGGAGATGGATTCGAGCTCTCACCGTGTTAGTCTTCAATATCAGAAATCTGATGGTCGCCGTTCACAAGGAGCCGCCGGTCACGGTGGCACAGTTTGGCAAAGCAAGTGTCTCCGCGATGCTCGTCTTCGTCAACGCCATCCTCGCTGTTCCCAGAGCAGAGACGCTTCGGGCCGTGGTAGACATGTTCATCTGTGTCTCAAGTGTATCATACTACATGTTTACCACACTCGTGATCTCTCCGGAAGCGAAAAGCATTTTCGGCGAGATAGGCGGCTTGTTGGAGAGGGAAGGAAACATGTTACTTAAGGCCATATGCGGCATGATGGAGGAGGTCAGGACACTCATCGAAGACGATGACTCGTGGGCTGTCGAGATTCTGCGAGGAAGAGGCGAGGTTCACAGGAACACTCGGTTGATGGTGGATTGCATCATGTCCATGAAAATGACGCGCACCTCCGCGCAGACACACGACACAAGAAACCTTGGTGGCATGGTAGACAACTCTGTTAATTATCTGAAGGACGTGCTCCTGAGAAAATCGGAGCTATGCCCGGATCTAAGCCTGAGGTACCTGTTCCTGCTCAACAATTCCTATTTCATAGCGCAGGTGTCTGAGCCATCAGGAGACAACCATGGACTTAAACTTACACCTGAATGTGAGAAGTATATGGATAGTTATCTTGATGCTTCTTGGGGGCATGCGCTGCCATGCATACAGAAATCAAAATTTTCTGGACTGCTCTGTTGTTGGTGTTATTGTATCAACACCTCTTTGCTGGCTAAATTCGAGTCAGCATTTCATCAAACTTACGAGGCTCAGAAGTTCTGGAAGGTCCCGGATCCTCAGCTCAGAGATGCGCTGCGCAGAGCTATCGCCAAGAAAGTCATTTCAGGTTACGAGGACTACCTGAAGGAGCATCCAGGGATAGAGCTACACGTTAGCCGCGGAAGCAGCAGTCCGGAGGTTTTAAAGAGGATGCTGGGACAGATATTTGAAGGATGAAAAACTGCTTGAGGTATCGGACATAGTGAACCGACAAATAAGAGGCTGGACTTGTTGTATTTATAATTATTTCTTCCGTTTTGAAGTGAAGTTGTATTCTGAATTACATTGGTAACTTAAGCGTCGGATACTACATCATCTGGTCACATTCTCTGTGTGTGATTTTGTGAGTGTATGCCAAATACTTTTGCGTCAATTTCATTCATATATTTTCTAAAAAAAGCAATCATAGATAATTGCCATGCTTTTGAGTTCGCACAACATTATATGCACACTTACTTTCATCTTGTTCAGCAAAACTTCAGCTTGCTTGCCAGAGTCACTCAAACGTACAGGACTAGGACTACTGGTAGCACTGTACTGAACAACAAAATGGTAAAACTTCGACACAAAAGATAGTCTTTTCTATGTAACTGTACTGTTCATATGTGAAAATGCACTATCATTTCTTATGCACTTGTTAGAGTATTAATACACCTGTGGATTTTTTTGGGTAAGATTGTAAGCTTAACTCTGAATATAGTAATATAACGGGTTAGTTGGATAGATGCTGATTTCATTCTCACTCCTTAGCTAAACTGACAGTCTCCGCAACATGTATCCTCATCATAGAGCTGCCAACACCTTTTCAACAGCAAAAGATGAATCAGCAAACATCAATACTTCTCCTTTAACAAGCGTCAAAACCACAACACAACTGAATTACAACGTTCATGGCCGGCATTGTGAATCTGTGATGCATTTATATAACTATTTGTACTACGTAAGAATATAAGATCCACCAGTACGAAAGTCTGGCTAATGTCTGCATATAAAGAGGAGAAGAAAATGAAACGAAGAACCATATATCACCATAACTTCTATTTTTTTTAGTTCTATATATCACCATAATTTAGTATGCTATATATTCTATACGATGTTATATAGTACTCCCTCCATCCCATATTATAAAAGCGTTTTTGACACTAATGTAGTGTTAAAATATTTTTATATTATGAAATGGAGGGAGTAGTATTCTTGTTCTCTCTTGAGCTTTCCCCGCTCGATCTTGTTTCTGTGGTGGTGGGGCTCAAGGAGATGCGCCGGGTCGGACGTGGCACCCTCCACCGGAGCAACGGCATCACGCGGCTCCAGTACAGTACCCGGTATTCACTATTGGCCCGTGTCCTGCACTTTTTAGTCGTCACGCGGTTCCGGCAATCAGTGCCCAATCATCGATCCCGCTCAACCAAGGACGTCCATCCTTTCACAACAGCGGGCATCTGACTCCACGTGGATGATGAGACAGGGTAGCACCGGTGGCTTCCCGTTGGCATCAAGCATGATGGCATTCGTCTCTATTAACTCTGAGGACGAGCTGGGCCAATGGCCCCGGTAATGTGGTCGTTGTTACATGTCGGTTCACGCCATGTGGAATGCCAACGGCCAAATCCGCACCATAGCATGGCTGGCCTCCTAACGGCCATGATGATGGTCTGAGGTGGGAATCCATCTCACCCATCTGCTAGTACAACTCCGGCCTAGTGTAGAGAACTGATAGCCGTGATTTAGAAGATCCGTTGTCAAACTTGTGTTTGGAACAAACTTCATGTCCAGGCTGAAAATCTTTGTTGTGGCCTTTGCTGCTCGGGTTCATCAACGGCGAACTTGCGCCATTATCTTGTTGAAGACATTGTCTTCTTGCGGATGTGCTGGCCTTAGTTGGTTGGTCTCGGCTATCAGGATGAAAATCCTTGTCCTGGCCCTCACCAGTCGGACGTGACGGCGACGTCTATCCCTTCTTGAAGGCGTTGTTGTGGAAGAAGTCGACCTAGTTGTATGTGTTACATTCATAACTTGTAACGGTTCAACTGTTGTTGTTTATTTTTTCCAAAAAGAGGAGCAAGTCCCGGCCTCTATATCGAGCGATGCACACAACCATATTATTAATTACTCAACAAAGATCTGATAAGAACATACATCAAACAACCCGAAGCCATCATCCACACCTACAAACTCGACAATAATGAGGAATGCCTTCATGCCCCACCATCTAGAGCCGAGGTCACCGTTGATCCGTCTGCATGATGTACTAGGAGCATACACCTGGCGCAGCAAACCCAAAGCGTACACCACATGCACACGCTTCAGAAGCCACCACCACCACCATCAAACCACTGATCCATCTTCAGAAAAGAGATCCGCATCATCCTTGCCAGAACGGCCAGCCATCGACGCCACCGCGGCGCCAAACAACACCACTACCCTGTGCGTGTCCATCGTCACGCATCCTCCGTCTAGCCCCCATTGCGCCAATACTCATTGTCGTCGATACGGTAGATGCCACACTGCTCCACCTTGGCCACGATGTCGTGCAAGTCCAGTCCCGGGAAAGCACCAAGGGTAACACAAACTTCAAGACGACGCCCTCAGGAGGGGTAGCGATGCGAGATCGACGCCGCCGTTTGACCTTGCACCGCAAGGTCTAGGCCTTGACCTGAATATGTGACCCGAGAGCTAAGGAGGTCGAAGAGCTCCACGACGACCCCCAGGAGGAAAGAGACGTCCACAGACGCCGCCGTCGACTTTCGCCTGGAGCAAATCTTCCTCCGCACTCCCACGCTGCCGAATGAATGCAGGAAAACCCGCAAGCGCCGCTGGCCTGCAATCCCACCGACACAAAAACTTCCTTAGCGGTGAGGGCGCCACCGGCACGCAGGAACCACTTACCTCACCGCCAGTAGAGCCGACGTGCTAGATCGGGCCAGATCTGACTCCTCAGGACGCTTCCAGTTGCCGGCGGACCGGGCCAGGCAGCCGCCACGCTGGCCGGAGTCACCGAAGACGAGCCTGCCTCCACCCCGGGCCAACGCCGCCAGCCAAGGCCTCCGCCGTCACGACCCGAATGGCCGCACGAGAACCGCCACAACCACGCCCGAAACCGCGGCTAAGGGATGCCCAAGCTTTGCCCGGCCAATTTCCGCTCTTTCCTCCCACCCAGGGGCGGACCGAGGACAAAAATGACCCGGGGTCCCATGTCTATCACATATATTTGGATATCAAGTACTAATATAGCTAAAAGTAACACAGTTAACAATACAATATACCTAAAATAGGATATAACCGTGAATATGCTTACCAAATATCCCAAATAAAGAATTTCACTTGAAATATTAGTTGATCGTAGGAAATTGAACATTAATCAAAGTGTCCAAATTATGAATAAAGTATAACCGACGACGATAAAATGCAACACTAGATCTTGATTGCCTACAAATCAAAAAGAAACAAAACCACTTAGTAACATATTAATTACAGTTGTGTAATAATAAGTAAGTTAAAACCATTACCTTCCTAAAATGGTTTCCTACGTTCTTTCATGGCCTCAAAGCGATCAATTACTGCATCATTAGTAACCTTCCTCATTTCGCTTTTCTCCACATAACAAATAAGGTTGTACTTCAAGGCGTCGTCACCAAGACGATTGCGCAAATATGTCTTAACAATTCTCATAGCTGAAAAAGATCTCTCAACTGTAGCAGTGGCAACAGGCAGTACTAGTGCTAGCTTCAAAAGTCGATAAACCAAGGGATAGACAATATGTTTTCTTGTCTCCACCATTTTTTGAGAGAGCTCACAAATATTACTTAAACCAGAGAAGCGATCATCTGCTCGGACATCAGCAATGTAAAGATGAAGGTGATGTCTAAGGTCCCTGAGTTCTCCATCATCAAAATCTTTTGGATAAAGTTTAGCTAGACTCATCAAACGCTCTAAGTTGAAATCACGAAATGATTCATTTGGGCTCAAAGCCGCTGAGCAAATAAGTAGTTCAGAATTTTTCTCATTGAAGCGATTATCAAGTTCTTGAAGCAGCCAATCAATAACATCATTAAAACAATCCACTTCATAATGATGCCTATTAGTGATACCTGTTTTTTGTCGTGGCTTCTTTGGATTCACATATTGGTCTTCCATTTCCAACTTGGAAATGTCATGCTTGTCACAAAAGACATATGCTTCATGTAGGACAGATTCCCATCCATTTCTCCTTAGATCATTCAAGGAGGCTTTGGTTGAATTCACACAATTAATGGCATTCACAATGTCCTGATTCTTCCGTTGTAGAGCCAATGATAATGTGTTTGTGATTATCAATATAGTGGACATAAGCTGTAAGTAGAACACAAAATCAAAAGACTGGAAATAAACAAGAAGACCACATGCCTGCCTTCTATTTGTGTCATCCCTGTCTTCTTCCACATATTCTAGCACTTTGACAACTGTAGGGAACATATCAATCAAACTCTTAAGAGTCTTGTAGTGAGAACTCCATCGAGTGTCTTCGGGTCTTTGAAGAGCTAGTTCTTGATTTAATCCTGTCCCACTTTTTAGTAGTCCGCAACCTAAAGCTTTACACACTTGTTCTTTATATTTGTCTCGAATCATGTCCTTTCTCTTTGAGGATCCAGAGACCACATTCAACAAGACTGAGATCATATCAAAAAAATTACCAATGCATTTGTGCTTCCGAACAACAGCCACAACAACTAACTGAAGCTGATGTGCAAAACAGTGAACATAATATGTTGTGCTATTCTCTCTCATGATTAAGGATTGCAAGCCATTAAACTCACCTCGCATATTGCTGGCACCGTCATATCCTTGCTCTCTAACTTGCTTGAAACTTAACTTATATTCTGCAAATAAATCATCAATGGCAGACTTGATATACTTGGAAGTTGTCTCCTTGACATGAGTAAGGCCAACAAATGTCTCTACGGCACTTCCACATTTACCAACATACCGCAATACCACCGCCATTTGCTCTTTACCAGCCACATCCCTTGACTCATCAACCAGCAAAGAAAATACATCATTCCCAATTTCTCGAAGAACAGAATGCAATATCTCCTTTGCAAAACATTCAACTATGTCCTTCTGAATCTTTGAAGAAGTTAACTGATTATTACCTGGAGCATTATGGGCCACAACTTTTCTTACCTCTGGATTCTGCTCTGTTGTGTAAGCATGAAATTCCTTGAAATTACCTTTATTGAGAGACTCGTCAGACTCATCATGTCCACGGAATGGCAACCCTTGCTTCAGTAACACTCTAGCAACATCAATTGAGGCATTGAGTCGAGTATAATAAGCATTCCTTTCAGCATTACTTTGGTTGTTTAGAGCAACATAAATGTGTTGCTTCTGTTGCAGCAAAGCATCACAATCTCTTTTTGCTTGGTTGTGAGCACTATTGATGTCTCCTACATGCTCCTTTAATCTATATTTTTTATTCCAACTTGACCAACCATTTGCAACAAATGCATCATATCCAGCTTCTTTCTTCTTGCGTGGTCTAAACAAGAAACAACAAAAGCAGTATGCTTTTCGTTTGGACTCACTATACTTAAGCCAGCTCCCAAACTCATCAAACCATTCCCGAACGAACCTTCTATCTTTACCACATATTTCTGTCACTTCAAAATCAGCAGTACGAGGTTGAGAAGGGCCATTGGCCAAATACTTCCTTCTTACCATATCTCCCTGATTCGGATGGTACTCATCTATGCTTCTTACCTGGATCAAATTGAATTTCTTCTTCCCAATTGATCTCTTCAACTTGAAATGGATTCCTTGTAGTATTGGCAGAACTAGGTTCACGTGTGGAGGCATCATTTTGTCCATGTGGTGATGGCGGGGCCGGAACATCAATCTGTTCATGTGGTGAGGCATCAATTTGTACATCCGATGGTGGCGGGACTGAGCCATCATTCTGATTATGTTCGTGTGACGGACCAACATTTTCATCTTGCACTGAGGTTCTCCTCTTTTTTAGAAACCTTTCCATAAACTGAGCTTCTCCTGAAATTTGTAATTTATTCAGATAATTAAAATTTGCATGATGAAAGAAAAGAACTATGATCATGTGTACGTACATAATACTTGAATTACAATTGCACGGTTGTAATATAAAACATACTTGACATGGTGACGGTGCTTCCAGCCGTCCTAGAGTATTGCAATATTGGTCTCCACTGGGTGCACAATTATCTCAAATAGTCCAATTACCCAATACAGTCAAAATCTCTAGTATTATCCAGTACCCCTAATTCCCTAGGGTTAGGGAAACAAAGCAATAATTAGAACAAGATTTACAATAGAGGCTGAGGCAGGGGCACATTGAATTGGGGGTCTGATGCAGCGTACCTGTGCCTTCTTTTCTCCACTAATTGGCGACTTGCCGCGACAGCGATCTGCCGATAGGCGGCGAGTACGGCGTACGGCGGTACGGGATACAGACGAAGGCGAAAGAGCAAGGGCACGAAGCAGAAACAGGCGAGGCGAAGGGCCCAAGGCAAGTATCGATCCATTGATCGATCGATGTACAGGCTGGACTGGGCCTTCGTGGCTTCCTCAATATATCACGCGCTGTTACGGCTGGGCTGCACTTGCGTGATGTTGGGCGGAGCCTGGTTGTACGGGTGTCCTTGTAGGAAAATTAGGGGTGTCCCACTGTATATGGGGGCAAATCTTATATGGCGCCTTCTGCGCCCGTTACTTCGCTACGCGCAAACAGGCGCACACCCACCTCCTCGTTGGGCTCGGCCCAGTTCTTCTTCTGTTCCTGTTCTTCCTTCCAACACAGCGGCGGCTATTCCCTTCTCTTCCTCTTCGTCTCCTTCTTTCGATCGGAACGGAGCGGTGATTCCCTTCTCTTCCTCTTCCTCTCCTTCTTTCGATTGGAAACTTATAATCCAAGGATGAGGCAGTGGGTCGTTGGTTTCGGGTTCGTTTCACGGATCCGAGCGAAGCTTCTGAAGGATTGTCATGGCTTCTGATGGTTCGTGCTCCTCTCCCTTCTCTTGTCCTCTTTTGCTCGAATCCATCCATCCTTTTTGCATCATCCCTTAGTGTTTGTGTGGATCCGCTCATGTTTTTCGCTTGTATTCTTTTGTACTTGCTCGTATGTTGCGGATTTTTCTAGGGTTTGTGCGCCTGTGTGGGAATCACTCATAGGTGTGCTCTGTGATTAATTGTAGTCTTTGTTTACCTTAGCAGTTGTTGTGATTTTTCTAGGGTTTGTGCTCATATGATGCTCACCTTTCATTAGTTACTGTCCAATGTGTGGATTCCCTCATATGCTGCTCACCTTCATATGTGTGGATTTAGTCTGTGTTCCCCTTAGGATTTGTATCAATTCGCTCATATGCTGCTCACCTTCATATGTGTGGTTTTAGTCTGTGTTCCCCTTAGGATATGTGTGGATTCGCTCATATGCTGCTCACCCTTCATATGTTATTGTCCATCTTTTTGTTCTGCTTTGTTTAGAGAGCTCTGTAGATCTCATACTTGCTCCATGTGCATATCACTAGCTTCTATTTAAAAGGGCGAAAATCTGACACATTAACTAGCCCAATTTATTCGAGGTAATGCTCTGAAGTGAACACATGTTTGATTCATCTTGTCTTCTGCTTGATGATGCACCTAGCAAAAGAAAACTGGTTCCAAGTGAGTACAAACAAATCTATTGATTCAAATAACAGAGCACCAAATCCATTAAGCCACTCTTGCCCACAGAATGTTACAGGAGGTGAAGGCAAGTAAAGAAGAAAGGCAAATTAGTTTTACTATCAACACGACGAGTCATGTGCATGTCAAAGCATCAGAACTGTTATCATGACTAAAAATCCGCAACATCCTGAAGTTAACTTTGTGATGTCTCAAGATATGTTTCAGATCATAGGTTCTGCCTGTACGGTTTAATCATTTCATCATCCAACTATGCTCATGCTCCTAAAAATTAGTTTACTGTACAGCTTGTGCAGACAACTCTTGCAACAGGACATTCTATAAAATAAAATGCATATCAGATCTTTACTAAACCATTACAAGGTCCAAACAGAAACGTGAGGAGAAAAGGCTTCTTGTGTTAACTGAGCTCAAGGTTAAAGTACTCGAAATTATACTGAGTTCTTTAATTTTGTTAGCATTTTGGCAGTTCATCCATATTTCAGTTGGTTGCCCGAGGTGACATTCTCCATTGGCAGTGTAGTCACAAACATACCAGAACAAACAATACACATTAACGCACGAGGAACTTTGGTTGCAGCATGAGGACCACAGCCAACAAGGAAATGAAATCGACAACAGCAATCTAGTGAATCGAAAATCAGGGATACTGGTACAGACTACAGAGTATTAGTACATTGGTCCATTCGATAGCAAAGTTCGCATGAAAAATCAAGGTTTTCAACTATGCTCTTCAACAAGGTTGTTAAGCAGTTCTCTGCCATTCAACGAGGTCATGTTATAAAGTTTGAAATGGAAGCTCTGCTTCATATGCCCGATCACTTGCAGATCCCAGTGAATCTGCTAGAACGGCTAGATATGCATATTAGCTTAAAACACAATGTGATTTTCTTGGTCATGCAGCAAATCATACAATACAAGCATTTCTTTTTTATGAGCACTTGCTCTATATCTGTGCCAGTTGTATGGTTTTAGGGGGGCAACATACACAGATTTTTTATTGCTTCCCAGAGATAGCACACATTCATGCAGCATTCCTTCACAATATTTTTTGTGTGTTTTGTCGCAGGAAAATGTGCCAAAGTACATGATGATTTGAACATTTAAGCTTTTCAAAAGTCAATTGAACAAGTTGAAGGAAAAAAGATCTCCCAATGACCAACTGAACCAAAATAAGATCTACACCAAATTTCTTTTCGATCTACGAGCTTTTTTGACATGCAAGAAAAGTTTGTTAAAACGTAATAACAAGATGGTCAACTGTCTTTTGGATTTCTTTTGTAGAGATGTTTGCAGCTCTTTTTTGCTGCTTTTACTTGTGGTCGTCAGTGATGAATACACTTGCGATACTAATTAGTCCATTTGGTATTCAGTGGATTTTCTTTAATTTTTACTATGGTTGCCAGTTGTTACCACTTTTTGAATCCTGAATGGTTGGCAGTTTTGTTAGTAGTCCATATGCATGTATGCATTTTCTTTACACGGAAATTAAAGGGAAAGATTGACATGGGATAACCCTATTCAATTTTTTAATTACTCTACTGCTTGTTATGGTGGTAGAAGCTTTGACTCATGTATTCGATGCCAACCTTAGAAAAAAGGACATTACTTGTTCACAATATAGTTCACTTGTTACTCCTGTATTCACTCATATTCAAAATGTGTTCCATTTTATTCAACTTCAGCTCACTTGTTCAATATATAGTTCACTCAAAAATTTAGTTCACTTGTTTACATATAGTTCACTCAAATTTAGTTCACTCTCTTTTTCAAATATAGTTCACTCCAATTCAAATTTAGATCACTCATTTTTTCAAATATTTCAATCAATTTCAAATTTAGTTCACTTTCTTCAAAAATAGTTCACTCAAAATCAAATTTAGTTCACTCCATTTTCAAAATTAGTTCATTCTTTGTTTAAAAAAATAGTTTACTTGAATTTAAATTTAGTTCACTTGTTCAAATATAGTTCACTCAAATTCAAGTTTTATTCACTCAATTTCATGTATCAATTTCAAATTTTTGTTCACTCTATTTTCAAATTTAGTTCATTGAAAATATAGTTCATCTATTGAAAAAAAGTTCATCTATTTTGAAGTAAAGTTTGAAAACTTGAAAAAAGTTCATCAATTTTAAAGAAAAGTTCACAAATTTTAAAAAAAATTCATTGATTTTGAAAAAAAGTTCACCGATTTTGAAAAAAAGTTCACAGATTTTAGAAAAAGTTCATCGATTTTGAAGAAAAAGTTCACAAATTTGGAAAAAGTTCATCAACTTTGAAAAAAAAGTTTCATCGATATTGGAGAAAAGTTCAGAAATTTGAAAAAAAGTTCATTGATTTTGAAAAACAGTTCATCTATTTTGAAGAAAAAGCTTATCGATTTTGAAAAAAAATCACGGATTTGAAAAAATTCATGGATTTCGGAAAAAGTTCATTGATTTTGAAGAAAAAGTTCACGAATTTTAAAAAAGTTCATTAACTTTGACAACTATAATGAATTTGAAAAATGTTCGCATTTAAGAAAAGAATAAAAAAGGAAAAAAGAAAAGAAAAAAGTGTTGGGGAACGTTGCATGGAAAACAAAAAAAATTCTACGCACACGCAAGATCTATCCATGGAGATGCATAGCTACGAGAGGGGGAGTGTGTCTACGTACCCTCGTAGACCGTAAGCGGAAGCGTTAGAACAACGTGGTTGATGTCGTCGAACAACTTCACGATCCAACCGACCGAGTACCGAACGTACGGCACCTCCGCGTTCAGCACACGTTCAGCTCGGTGACGACCTCGACTTCTTGATCCAGCAAGACGGCGAGGTAGTGGATGAGTTCCGGC
Source organism: Elymus sibiricus (assembly GCA_039707655.1). Classification (NCBI taxonomy): domain Eukaryota; kingdom Viridiplantae; phylum Streptophyta; class Magnoliopsida; order Poales; family Poaceae; genus Elymus; species Elymus sibiricus. Next base: position 473,954,568 of record CM077666.1, read on the forward strand.
AGCACGACGGCGTGGTGACGGTGATGGTAATGCTATCTCCGCAGGGCTTCGCCCAAGCACTGCGAAAATATGATCGAGGGACGGAACTGTGGAGGGAGGCGCCGCACACGGCTAAGACAATGTTGTGTCTCCTTTGGGGCGCCCCTTCTCCTCTATTTATATATGTGTAGGGGCTTGGAGTAGAATGAATAGTGCCACGTGAACAGTAACCGTGGATAGTATACACGTGGACTTGGACTCCAAAGTCCAATCCTATTCCTACTAGGACTCTCCCTTTTTTTCCTTCCCTAGTTGCGTGGGCTTTTGAGGACTTGGTGCGCCTGGCCCAATAAGGCCAGGGTGCCTCCCCTTAGCCCATGCCAGCCCTTGGGACGTGGTGGACCCACTTGTGGACTTCCGGAACCTTCTGGAAGCTTCCCGGTACAATACCGAAAAAACTGGACTTTTTTCCGAAACCCAAAATATGACTTCCCATATATAAATCTTTACCTCTCGATCATTCCGAGACTCCTCGTAACGTCCGTGATCTCATCCGGGACTCCGAACAACATTCGGTTACCAATTCACATAACTCATATAACACTATATCGTCAACGAACGTTAAGCGTGCGGACCCTACAGGTTCGGGAATGATGTAGACATGACCGAGACGCCTCTCCGGTCAATAACCAATAGCGGAACCTGGATGCCCATATTGGTTCCTACATATTCCACGAAGATCTTATCGGTCGAACCGCAATGACAACATACGTAATTCCCTTTGTCCGTCGGTATGTTACTTGCTCGAGATTCGATCGTCGGTATCTCCATACCTAGTTCAATCTCGTTACCGGCAAGTCTCTTTACTCGTTCCGTAATACATCATCCCGTAACTAACTCCTTAGTCACTTTGCTTGCAAGCTTCTTATGATGTGCATTACCGAGAGGGCCCAGAGATACCTCTCCGAAACTCGGAGTGACAAATCCCAGTCTCGATCCATGCCAACTCAACGGACACCTTCGGAGATACCTGTAGAGCATCTTTATGATCACCCAGTTACGTTGTGACGTTTGATAGCACACAAGGTATTCCTCCGGTATCCGGGAGTTGCATGATCTCATGGTCTGAGGAACATGTATTTGACATTCAAGAAAGCAGTAGCAATAAACAGAACGATCATATGCTAAGCTAACGGATGGGTCTTGTCCAACACATCATTCTCCTAATGATGTGATCCCGTTATCAAATGACAACTCATGTCTATGGTTAGGAAACCTTAACCATCTTTGATCAACGAGCTAGTCTAGTAGAGGCTCACTAGGGACACGGTATTTGTTTATGTATTCACACATGTATTTAAGTTTCCGGTCAATACAATTCTAGCATGAATAATAAACCTTTATCATGAACAAGGAAATATAAAATAATAACAACTTTATTATTGCCTCTAGGGCATATTTCCATCAGTCTCCCACTTGCACTAGAGTCAATAATCTAGATTACATAGTAATGAATCTAACACCCATGGAGTCTTGGTGCTGATCATGTTTTGCTCGTGGAAGAGGCTTAGTCAACGGGTCTGCCACATTCAGATCCGTGTGTACTTTGCAAATTTCTATGTCTCCATCCTTGACATATTCACGAATGGAGTTGAAGCGTCTCTTGATGTGTTTGGTCTTCTTGTGAAACCTGGGCTCCTTGGCTATGGCAATTGCTCCAGTGTTGTCACAAAAGATTGTCATTGGACCCGATGCACTAGGTATTACACCTAGATCGGATATGAACTCCTTCATCCAGACTCCTTCATGTGCTGCTTCCGAAGCAGCTATGTATTCCGCTTCACACGTAGATCCCGCCACGACGCTCTGCTTGGAACTGCACTAACTGACAGCTCCACCATTTAATATAAATACGTATCCGGTTTGTGACTTAGAGTCATCCGGATCAGTGTCGAAGCTTGCATCGACGTAACCCTTTACGACGAGCTCTTCGTCACCTCCATAAACGAGAAACATGTCCTTGGTCCTTTTCAGGTACTTCAGGATATTCTTGACCGCTGTCCAGTGATCCACTCCTGGATTACTCTGGTACCTCCCTGCCAAACTTATGGCAAGGCACACATCTGGTTTGATATACAGCATGGCATACATAATAGAACCTATGGATGAGGCATAGGGAATGACTTTCATTTTCTCTATATGTTCTGCCGTGGTCGGGCATTGAGTCTGACTCAACTTCACACCTTGCAAGACAGGCAAGAACCCTTTCTTTGACTGATCCATTTTGAACTTCTTCAAAACTTTGTCAAGGTATGTGCTTTGTGAAAGTCCTATCAAGCGTCTTGATCTATCCCTATAGATCTTGATGCCCAATATATAAGCAGCTTCACCGAGGTCTTTCATTGAAAAATTCTTATTCAAGTATCCCTTTATGCCATCCAGAAATTCTATATCATTTCCAATCAACAATATGTCATCCACATATAATATTAGAAATGCTACAGAGCTCCCACTCACTTTCTTGTAAATACAGGCTTCACCGTAAGTCTGTACAAAACCATATGCTTTGATCACCTCATCAAAGCGTATATTCCAACTCCGAGATGCTTGCACCAGTCCATAGATGGATCGCTGGAGCTTGCACACTTTGTTAGCACCCTTAGGATCGACAAAACCTTCTGGTTGTATCATATACAACTCTTCTTTGAGAAAACCATTAAGGAATGCAGTTTTGATATCCATTTGCTAGATTTCATAATCATAAAATGTGGCAATTGCTAACATTATTCGGACAGACTTAAGCATCGCTACGGGTGAGAAAGTCTCATCGTAATCAACCCCTTGAACTTGTCGAAAACCTTTCGCGACAAGTCGAGCTTTGTAGACAGTGATATTACCATCAGCATCCGTCTTCCTCTTAAAAATCCATTTATTCTCAATGGCTTGCCGATCATCGGGCAAGTCCACCAAAGTCCATACTTTGTTCTCATACATGGATCCTATCTCAGATTTCATGGCCTCAAGCCATTTGTCGGAATCCGGGCTTATCATAGCTTCTTCATAGTTCGTAGGTTCGCTGTTGTCTAACAACATAACTTCCAGAACAGGATTACCGTACCACTCTGGTGCGGAACGTACTCTGGTCGACCTACGAAGTTCAGTAGTAACTTGATCTGAAGTTTCATGATCTTTATCATTATCTTCCTCTCTTATTGGTGTAGGCATCACGGGAACGGTTTTCTCTCATGAGCTACTTTCCAATTCGAGAGAAGGTACAATTACCTCATCAAGTTCTACTTTCCTCCCACTCACTTCTTTCGAGAGAAACTCCTTCTCTAAAAAGGACCCATTCTTGGCAACAAAGACCTTGCCTTCGGATCTGTGGTAGAAGGTGTACCCAATTGTTTCTTTAGGGTATCCTATGAAGACGCACTTCTCCGCTTTGGGTTCGAGCTTATCAGGTTGAAGCTTTTTCACATAAGCATCGCATCCCCAAACTTTAAGAAACGACAGCTTAGGTTTCTTGCCAAACCATAGTTCATATGGTGTCGTCTCAACGGATTTAGACGGTGCCCTATTTAACGTGAATGCAGCTGTCTCTAATGCATAACCCCAAAACGATAGTTGCAAATCGGTAAGAGACATCATAGAACGCACCATATCCAATAAAGTACGGTTACGACGTTTGGACACACCATTACGCTGTGGTGTTCAAGGTGGCGTGAGTTGTGAAACAATTCCACATTTTCTTAAATGAAGGCCAAACTCGTAACTCAAATATTCGCCTCCGCGATCAGATCGTAGAAACTTTATTTTCTTGTTACGATGATTCTCTACTTCACTTTGAAATTCTTTGAACTTTTCAAATGTTTCAGACTTGTGTTTCATCAAGTAGATATACCCATATCTACTCAAATCATCTGTGAAGGTTAGAAAATAACGATACCCGCCGCGTGCTTCAACATTCATCGGACCGCATACATCGGTATGTATTATTTCCAACAAATCAGTAGCTTGCTCCATTGTTCCGGAGAACGGAGTTTTAGTCATCTTGCCCATGAGGCATGGTTCGCAAGTATCAAATGATTCAAAATCAAGAGATTCCAAAAGTCCATCCGCATGGAGTTTCTTCATGCGCTTTACACCAATATGACCTAAACGACAGTGCCACAAATATGTTGCACTATCATTATCAACTTTGCATCTTTTGGCATCAATATTATGAATATGTGTATCACTACGATCGAGATTCAACAAGAATAGACCATTCGCAAAAGGTGCGTGACCATAAAAGATGTTACTCATATAAATAGAACAACCATTATTCTCTGACTTAAATGAATAACCGTCTCGCAATAAACAAGATCCAGATATAATGTTCATGCTCAACGCTGGCACCAAATAATAATTATTGAGGTCTAAAACTAATCCCGAAGGTAGATGTAGAGGTAGTGTGCCGACGGCGATCACATCAACCTTGGAACCATTCCCGACGCGCATCGTCACCTCGTCCTTAGCCAATCTTCGCTTATTCCGTAGCTCCTGTTTCGAGTTACAAATATGAGCAACCGAACCAGTATCAAATACCCAGGCGCTACTGCGAGCATTAGTGAGGAACACATCAATAACATGTATATCAAATATACCTTTGCTCACTTTGCCATCCTTCTTATCCCCCAAATACTTGGGGCAGTTCCGCTTCCAGTGACCAGTCTTTTTGCAGTAGAAGCACTCTGTTTCAGGCCTGGGTCCAGCTTTGGGTTTCTTCGTGGGAGCGGTAACTTTCTTGTCGTTCTTCTTGAAGTTCCCCTTCTTTCCCTTGCCCTTTTTCTTGAAACTAGTGTTCTTGTTAACCATCAACACTTGATGCTCCTTCTTGATTTCTACCTCCGTTGATTTCAGCATCGCGAAGAGCTCGGGAATTGTCTTCTCCATCCCTTGCATATTATAGTTCATCACGAAGCCTTTATAGCATGGTGGCAGTGACTGAAGAACTCTGTCAATAACACTCTCAACTGGAAGATCAATTCCCAGCTGAGTCAAGTGGTTGTGGTACCCAGACATTCTGAGTATGTGTTCACTGACAGAACTGTTCTCCTCCATCTTACACCTGAAGAACTTGTTGGAGACTTCATATCTCTCAACCCGAGCATTAGCTTGAAATATCAATTTCAGCTCTTGGAACATCTCATATGCTCCGTGGCGTTCAAAACGCTTTAAAATTAGCTTTGTCTAGGAACACATTAAAATTCAACGGAACAGTAGCACGGGCCATTTATCTACAACATAGATATGCAAAAACTATCAAGACTAAGTTCATGATAAATTAAGTTCAATTAATCAAATTACTAATGAACTCCCACTTAAATTAACATCCCTCAAGTTAACTAAGTGATACATGATCCAAATCAACTAGCCCATGTCCGATCATCACGTGAGATGGGATAGTCATCAATGGTGAACATCTCCATGTTGATCATATCTACTATATGACTCATGTTCGACCTTTCGGTCTCCAGTGTTCTGAGACCATGTCTGTACATGCTAGGCTCGTCAAGTTTAACCCAAGTATTCTGCTTGTGTAAAACTGGCTTACACCCGTTGTATGTGAACGTAGAATCTATCACACCCGATCATCACGAGGTGCTTCGAAACGATGAACTTTAGCAACGGTGCATACTCGGGGAGAACACTTTTATCTTGAAATTTAGTGAAGGGGTCATCTTATAATGCTACCGTCGTTCTAAGCAAAATAAGATGCATAAAGGATAAACATCACATGCAATCAAAAATATGTGACATGATATGACCACCATCTTGTGCTTTTGATCTCCATCTCCAAAGCATCGTCATGATCTCCATCGTCACCGGCTCGACACCTTGATCTCCATCGTTGCGTCGTGGTCGTCTCGCCAACTATTGCTTCTACAACTATTGCTAACGCATAGCGATAAAGTAAAGCAATTACATGGCGCTTGCATTTCATACAATAAAGAGACAACCATAAGGCTCCTGTCGGTTGCCGATAAATTACAAAACATGGTCATCTCATACAACAACGTATATCACATCATGTCTTGACCATATCACATCACAGCATACCCTGCAAAAACAAGTTAGACGTCCTCTACTTTGTTGTTGCAAGTTTTACGTGGCTGCTATGGGCTTCTAGCAAGAACCGTTCTTACCTACGGCACAAAACCACAACGGTGATTTATCAAGTTTGCTGTTTTAACCTTCAACAAGGACCGGCCGCAGTCAAATTCGATTCAACTAAAGTAGGAGAAACAGACACCCGCCAGCCACCTTTATGCAAAACAAGTTGCATGTCTGTCGGTGGAACCGGTCTCATGTACGTGGACATGTAAGGTTGGTCCGGGCCGCTTCATCTTACAATACCGTCGAATCAAAATAACACGTTGGTGGTAAGCAGTATGACGATCACCGCCCACAACTCTTTGTGTTCTACTCGTGCATATCATCTACGCATAGACCTGGCTCATGATGCCACTGTTGGGGAACGTTGCATGGAAAACAAAAAAAATTCTACGCACACGCAAGATCTATCCATGGAGATGCATAGCTACGAGAGGGGGAGTGTGTCTACGTACCCTCGTAGACCGTAAGCGGAAGCGTTAGAACAACGCGGTTGATGTCGTCGAACAACTTCACGATCCAACCGACCGAGTACCGAACGTACGGCATCTCTGCGTTCAGCACACGTTCAGCTCGGTGACGTCCTCGACTTCAGCAAGACGGCGAGGTAGTGGATGAGTTCCGGCAGCACGACGGCATGGTGACGGTGATGGTAATGCTATCTCCGCAGGGCTTCGCCCAAGCACTGCGAAAATATGACCGAGGGACGGAACTGTGGAGGGGGGCGCCGCACACGGCTAAGACAATGTTGTGTCTCCTTTGGGGCACCCCTTCTCCTCTATTTATATATGTGTAGGGGCTTGGAGTAGAAGGAATAGTGCCACGTGAACAGTAACCATGAATAGTACACACGTGGACTTGGACTCCAAAGTCCAATCCTATTCCTATTAGGACTCTCCCTTTTTTCCTTCCCTAGCTGCGTGGGCTTTTGAGGACTTGGTGCGCCTGGCCCAATAAGGCCAGGGCGCCTCCCCTTAGCCCATGCCAGCCCTTGGGACGTGGTGGACCCACTTGTGGACTTCCGGACCCCTCCGGAATCCTCCGGAACCTTCTGGAAGCTTCCCAGTACAATACCGAAAAAATTGCACTTTTTTCCGGAACCCAAAATATGACTTCCCATATATAAATCTTTACCTCTCGACCATTCCAAGACTCCTCGTAACGTTCGGGATCTCATCCGGGACTCCGAACAACATTCGGTTACCAATTCACATAACTCATATAACACTATATCGTCAACGAACGTTAAGCGTGCGGACCCTACGGGTTCGGGAATGATGTAGACATGACCGAGACGCCTCTCTGGTCAATAACCAATAGCGGAACCTGGATGCCCATATTGGTTCCTACATATTCCACGAAGATCTTATCGGTCGAACCGCAATGACAACATACGTAATTCCCTTTGTCCGTCGGTATGTTACTTGCCCGAGATTCGATCGTCGGTATCTCCATACCTAGTTCAATCTCGTTACCGGCAAGTCTCTTTACTCGTTCCGTAATACATTATCCTGTAACTAAATCCTTAGTCACTTTGCTTGCAAGCTTCTTATGATGTGCATTACCGAGAGGGCCCAGAGATACCTCTCCGAAACTCGGAGTGACAAATCCCAGTCTCGATCCATGCCAACTCAACGGACACCTTCGGAGATACCTGCAGAGCATCTTTATGATCACCCAGTTACGTTGTGACGTTTGATAGCACACAATGTATTCCTCCGGTATCCGGGAGTTGCATGATCTCATGGTCTGAGGAACATGTATTTGACATTCAAGAAAGCAGTAGCAATAAACAGAACGATCATATGCTAAGCTAACGGATGGGTCTTGTCCATCACATCATTCTCCTAATGATGTGATCCCGTTATCAAATGACAACTAATGTCTATGGTTATGAAACCTTAACCATCTTTGATCAACGAGCTAGTCTAGTAGAGGCTCACTAGGGACACGGTATTTGTTTATGTATTCACACATGTATTTAAGTTTCCGGTCAATACAATTTTAGCATGAATAATAAACCTTTATCATGAACAAGGAAATATAAAATACTAACAACTTTATTATTGCCTCTAGGGCATATTTCCATCAAAAAGTTCATAGTTTAGAAAAACAATTTGTTAATTAGAAAATAGTTCATGAATTTGACAAAAAAAAATGGATTTGAAAAAATCCTGAGCGATCGAAACAGTTTATAACCTGGAGCGTTCAAAACTGTCGATCGATTCTCTTAACCGGCCAGCAAAATTTGAGGAACAGTGGGTCGATTCAGTTCCCGAGCGAAAAACATATCGAAACAGTGGAACAAATATGGGCCGTCGAAGGAACAGCCCAACAACCTGCGCTGTAGGCGCCAGTTCACCTAACCGGCGCTGAAGGCGCTGGTTAGGAGCACCTATATTTATAAGGTAAGAGAGTTTTTTACCCGGTGTCCTGTGCTACCTGCTGGGCTAACGTGGGCTCGCCCCTGCTCCCACCCTCTCCTTCCTTCCGCCGCCGACGCATGGAACCGTCGGAGAACCTGTCGGAGATGGAACCGGCGGAGGTGCCGGAGAATCCGACCATCACGCTCGTCCCGAGATCAGCTCCGCTATGCGGCAAAATCGCCGCATCAAAGCAAGGGCCGCAAAAGAGGAGAAGCTGAAGAAGCGCTTGGCCGCCGGCAGGCCTGGTGCTGTCGTTGGGCGTGGCGGCCGTGGCGGACGCCGGCAGACGGGCGCACCCACAATACAGACGGCGCAGTGGCCCGAGAATTACAAGCCGCCGTACTACTACGCCGCCAAGCAGCTCGGAACCCCCACCGGTACGGTTCCTTACATTGTCGACGTTAACGTGGCGCCGCTCTTCTCCGAGTATGCTTCGCCGCAGCTCGTCCGAGCGCGGACAACGGGCGGGCAGCAGATGGGTGCCCGCACGCTGTTTGCTGCAATGCCTAGAGCGGGGGAGCCAGCATACGATGACGGGGACAGGGAGATGCAAGACATCATCCACTATCAGATGTTGCAGCGGCAGAATGATCAGTTGGCGGCAGCAAGAATGAGGACGGGGAGGAGGCGGACGCGAAGGACGATGCAGAGACTGTCTACGCGACGGCGATGACACCCCCTTGATAAAGGAGCAGACGGCTGGCATCGCTGGTCCGGCTTTGGTTCCTTCGGTGTGAAGGCATGTGCGGACGGTTTCCTAGAAGCTGTTGGTGTGGCCGCCAACCGTCATCACGCGGCTCCAGTAGTACTTGATGTTGACTCGACTCAGGTCTTGCATCCGTCGGTCGTCGTCACGGGGTCCCGGTATATCAGTACTGATTTTTCTCGCCCGGGCTCCCAGTCCCGGCACCGCACTTCACATGGTGTTTTCCTCTCCCCCCTGCCAAACTCATCCAACTGAACCAGTGGCGTCCACCCATCATCCCCAAAGTAGCAGCATGGCGGGGCTGGGGCGGCTTCCTGCCGTGCCGGAGGGGGGCACGGACGGCTCCGCGGCCGCCTCCCCGCCGCGTGACGGCCTCTACCGCGACTGGATTCGGACGGTCGCCGTGTCCGGAGCGCAGAGGAGATCGACCATGAGATCAACCATCTTCGGTCATAGCGGATCCAGCTACTCCGGTGCTTCGAGTTCCTGCCCGTCCAGCAACTCCGGCCACTCCTCCGGTTCAGCGTCCGCGGTTGCGCTGGAGTGCTTGGGCACCCAAGCGCTCATGACGATTGCTCACCGAATGGTCAGCGACGGGTACACTCAGCGCGTGGTCCAAGCATTCCACGACGCTTCATCCGCACCAGCATTCAAACACGGTGGTAGCCCGGCTCCAGACCATGCCCTGAAAAATTGGTTCTCGGAGCTCGACGTCGATTGGGTTCTCCAAATTGACGACGAGCATGGCTTACGGCGGCTGCTTCGAGACAAGCCGGCGACGACGCAAGACTTGGTCGACAAGTGGATCCGGGCTCTTACCGTAATTGCCGCCAGTTTCACTGAGTTGGTATTCGCCTTCCAATGGACGCCGGTGGTCGCACTGTTTGGCAAAGCGAGCATCACCGAGATGCTCGATGTCGTGGATGTCATCATCACCGTTCTCAAAGCGGAGAAGCTGCGGGCCGTGCTTGACATGTTTACCTGTGTCTGCTGTGCGTTGCGCATGCTTATGTCGGGCAGCGTCTTTTCACCAGAAGCCCAACGCATTCTCGACGGGATACATGGCCTGTTAGAGAGACAAGGAAACAGGCTAAGGGAGATCATAGCAAGCACGATGGAGGAGGTGAGGACGCTCGTGGAGGCAGATGACTCATGGACTATCGAGATCTCGCGAGGAGGAGGCGAGGTTCACAAAAACACTCGGTTCATCATGGATTGCATAGTATCCATCATGAATGCACGGACTTCAATACAAAACTCTGCACCGATACACATCAGTGAAAAGCTTGGTGGCCAGATCGATGGCACACTCGATTATCTCAAGGGTCTGCTCTTCACAAAATCAGAGTCGTGCTCGGATCAAAGCCTCAGGTACTTGTTCCTGCTCAACAATTCCTATTTCATAGCTCATGTGGTGTCTGAGTCATCAGCATCTTACAATCATCTACTGTTGCACCTCACACTTCTGCCTGAATGTAAGAAGTACATGGATAGTTATCTCGATGTTTCTTGGGGACATGTGCTCTCCTGCATACCAAAATCGAGATTTCCATACCCATTGTTGGATCAACACCTCTCCACTGGCCAAATTCGAGTCAGCATTTCACAAAACGTACCAGGCTCAGAAGTTCTGGAAGGTTCCGTACCCTAAGCTCAGAGATGCCCTGCGGAGAGCTATCACTGAAAGAGTCATTTCAGGTTACCGCGGCTACCTGGAGGAGCATCCGGAGCTAGAGAAACACGTTGGCCGCGAAAGCAGCAGTCCTCAAGTTTTGGGGGAGATGTTGGGAGAGCTATTTGAAGGGTGAAAACTGCTCAACACATGAAACAGACTCACCTGCCAAATAATAGGCCAGAGTGATATTTCATCGTTGTATTTTGGATTCTTTTTTCCTCGTTCCTTTTGAGGTGAAGCTGTGTTGTATTCTGAATTCAGTTGGCAGCTTAGTAAGCGCCAAATATTGTATCAACTGGGCACCAGCTGCGCCTGTTTTAAATTTGATTTCCTGATTCCATGTCAAATACTTCCACATCTGCTTCCGCGTCAGTTCCATGCATAGATAACTGTCATGTTTAGTTCTGATTATGCAGCATTATATGCACACTTAATTACGTCAAGTTCAGCTTGCAGATGCCAGGATCACTGAAACGAGAAGGTGGTCCTATACTTGTGAACAATAGGATGAGGAAATTTCGTCACAGAAGTAGTTATATGTGATATACGAAATCACTATGCACACGACACTTTGCTGGACGATTCTTAGACGAAGCTGTGATCGATGGCTATAACCCCGTCGAACCAAAGTGATGGGTGGCTGTTAACATGTGTCGTGCATAAATCGGCTACAGATATGTGATATCTATATGTACTACTTATATGTGAAACATGTAGAGATCCTCATTAAATACATGTTAAGCTGGACAGATGCGGGTATCATGCATTGTCATTCTTGAGCTAAACTGACAATCTCCACAACATGTTTGCCAGTCTTTTCTACAGCAAAAACCGAATCAGCAAAGCATCAAGACATTTCCTTAAAAAAGCACCCAAGCCCTTGATGTTACACAAATCAAAGCGTTCATGGCCCGCATTAATGCCTGGTCCACAGTGCACATTTCCCATTTTGAATTTCCGATGTGTTTATATAAATATTTCTACTATATAAGATTCAGAAGTCTGGGCTAATCAATGCCTACATACAAAGAGAAGAAAATGAAACGAAGATGGGATACAATATATCACCAAAATCTAGTATGCTATTCTACATTGTTCTAGCATGGAAGTACAACCGGTCAATCTTCATTTGCAAGGGACTTCTTGACACAATCATTCTGTATCAGCTTCTACGGAGCTCTGTACGGAGTGAGGAGAACGGAGAGTTTCATGTGTTTGACAGGCCTTCATCGTCTTGCAATGCTCCGCCTCATCGTCTCGTACATTGACGAATACATCGTACAAGTTATCTGCAATGGAATAAGGGGTGCAGTGAGCCGTTCATATTCATAATCTTTATAGAGAAAGGATCAAAGGGGGGAGTTCAACTTCTGTTTATAGGCGCTATATTATCAGCACAGACAATTAAAATCTGAATGGCAGGAGCAGGAGTCAGTAGCTCGGGTAACAATCTGCTGAAATGAATCATAGCTGTGATTTCATAGGTTTTACATTATACGTGTTCCAGCAAATGGTGGTACCACTTTTCCAATGAACTCATGACTTGACCAGATGAATCAGTGAAATTAATTTCCCAAGCTACAGGCAACTTGTTAAGCCCTGACATTCTGAAAAAATTAACTCAGTAAAGCTGTCAGGGGGAAGAAAGAACTATACCAACTTTAGGCCTCCTAGAATTTGGAGCTCTTGATGTTTGAAACTCATCTGGGAAACAAGCCATGCAAGCAATAAGCATAGATATTAATGTTTAATATAAAGCATAGAAAAATACAGGTTAAAGTACATTTAGAAAAGAACACAAGTGAAGTAAGGGCTTACCAAACATGTAGAGGTCCTCATTCATGTAGTAGTTTACAGCCACCTCTGGAGCTGGTAGTTTTTTCAACTCCTCTGAAATAAGAACGAGTAGCTGACATTATTACAGAACTGGAAGTGTCATTACAGCAAAGCAAATATGTATTTATTGGGAGAACACATTAACTGAGTTAACAGTTATCCCAGTGCCCAGGTAGGTAGGCACCAAAACTATGATTTAAGCAAAGAGCAATCAATGGTTTGTACGATTTAAGCTTTCCATTTTTTGGTAGGATTAGGAAGGGCAGATTTAAAAGTAGGTTATAGGATAATGATATAAAATGCAAAATGGATTCCATTACAAAGTTACAATGATTTGGCCCTCAACCCCTCAGCTCAATAAATTCTGAACAGAAGGTTGTTCACTTCAAATCAAACATGGGAAACAAGAGGTAACCAACTTGACTATATAAGCTAATGCTCTGTATTCAATAGGCAGGGTGCTGTTATTCCATGAAATCCTAGATACAGAACTTGCACAACAGGAAGAATACTTGGCCCATTAAAGTTGCCTTACCTCCGTTGAGCTTCAGGAACTTGTCATAAGTTGAGTATGCATGCCTCTCAACACATTCAGAAAAGTGGTCTGCATATAAGATATCCGAGTTCAGAGCAGCTTTATCATCACAAAAACATAGTAACAAAAAAGAAACATCTACTTCATGAATAGAAGTAATATGTGCACTCACATGCCATTCTTGGGCTCAGCATGTACATGGCAACAGTGACGAAGTAGTAAAAAAAGGCACTAAACCGCGCAAGAAAGCGATCAATCCATACAGAGTTGCCACCCAATGCCTAATATGAACCGAGAGAAGGAAGAAAGTAAGAAATATGCAATGACATAATCCAGCAGAAAACTATATATCTAGAGCTGAAGTTAAGGGCTCGAAAAAAACAGGATATATTCATTTTGACATGCCATTGAAGGTACAGACATCTTAAAAAAATTGAACATACTTCCATGATTAAGAGGTGATGGAACTCATTCATGCTTTCCGCAAAGTGCACTTTGATGTTATCAGCTCTTCTCGACCATCCAAAGGTCTCATACAAGTGAAGCACCGATATAAACGCTGTTCAACAACCGATCAGTCAACAAGACAGTAACTATAGACTGTTCAACAATCCAAAGGTCTCATACAAGAGAACCATACCAAAACCATATGTACAGGCGAAATTCAGAGGCATGTAAGATGAGATCCTCACCGAAATACGGCACCCTAGCGATGGTCTCAAGCACGAAGAACCTGGCGTAGTCGCGGTCGCGGTACAGAATATCGAGTATCAGGATGACAGTATCCTGCGGACGGACACACCAAACGTTGAGGCCGAGAGTGAAATCTGAGCTGGAACCCACCGGGAATCCAGGCTGGAGTCACTCACCGTGAGGAATATGTTGAAGGACTGCTCGAGCCTGACGACCCAGTCGCCGTCCTCGCCGGCAAGGGTCAGCTCTTCATCGAACCCCCCTTCCTCCTCCGGAGGGGTGGCGGCCGCCTCCCTTACGGCGAAGGAGTCCTCGACGGCGGACACCTCGGCCTCCTGCTGGTCCTTCTCCTGTCGCGTCCTCGCCGTCGCCTCCGCGCGGATCCTCCTCCCTCTCCTGCGCGGCACGAAGTCAACAAAGCCGTACGGCGAGGAGGCGAGGAAGGAGATGATGGGGGATCGAGCGAAGCGGGTTACCAGGAGATGAGGACGGCATGGCCGAGGCGGGGGCGGCAGGCGCGGGGAGGCAGGGGGAGGAAGGCGGGCGGGGCGCGCGCGGCGGTGGGGCTGCAGGCGAGCGCCGCCCGGAGAGGCGCCGCGGAGGCGGCCATGGCGGTGCGGAGAGGGGATATTGTTCCCGGGGTCTGGGGGATGTGGCAGTGTGTGAGGGGGGCACGGCGGCGAGATGGGTAGTGGGGAGTGGTGCGTATATTCGCGCGGGCGCACGGCGCGTGGGGAGTTTTGTCGTCGGGGGGAGGCGGGAGCGCGACGGAGGCGAAGCGAGGCTAGCGTGACGGCGACCGGGTGCGCGTGGGCAGCGGGTCGGCTAGTGCCGACTGACTGGCCAGGCTCGTTGATCGCTAGTGCGGTGCGGGGGAGGCCCGTCCGCCCGTGCCGTCCGTGTCCCCGGTGCCGAACGGTTTGCGGCAAAGAGTGAGAGGTGGCGCACGCCACGAACTCAGTCAGCTTCCGCCGTGACTCGAACATCTGTCCGGCTGTGAGCCGCCGGGAAACACGATCGGCATGGGCCCGGTCATCGGAACTATCAAGCATGCCACAACCAGGCAACCGCATCCTGAGTTATCCAAACAACATGGCGACGAGCTTCAAAAAAACACATGGTGACGAGACAAATATCGCCAGGAGTTCAGGCCTACGATACATCAGCCCCGTCCATTACTTATCAATCAAGCAGCAGGTTTAGTCCCTAGCGCGACAAAATTATCCACCACCGGATTAGACCGCCAGTCCATACGAACCTACATCATCTTAGCATCTTTGCCCTCTATTCCCAGGCACATCATCGATTGTTTCCATCAAAACCTGCTATTTCCTTTCTAACCAGAGTCATCTGCAGCCCGCCGCGGCCGCTGGCTGAGAGCCACTGCTGACGTTCGCAGAGGTCGCATTATTCGAAAGGGCCTCGGCGCCCTGGACCTTGTTGACAGAGGCCCCGCTGATCGAGGGGGCCTCGGCGTCCTTGCCCGGGAGTTGAGGGGCGTCGGAGCTCTTGGAGGCGTGCCGGTTGCTCCTGAACCTGGTTCTCAGCTTGCTGAAGGGGCGCCAGTGCCACCTGTTCTGCGACTTTATTTGGCCCATCAGCTTCTGCTGCTCCCTCCGGACGACCCTCCGGGTGTACCAGGCTCCGCCGCGCCACCCTAGGGCGTACCTGAAAGTAACACAAGGTTGGCAGGCTTCATCATCGTTCAGGTTTGCAAGATGATAACACTCATAATTGAGCGTTGCTGTCAGAATGGATTCTAAGATTCATGGCAGAGACCAGGACACTTATGTGCAGCACTCACTCGTAATTGATTCAAAGGAACTGAGGCATGGCAGGAAGTTTAGCATGATTTTTTCAAATTTTGGAGAATATGCAGAATCACGGCGTAACTATGTCGTTTGTGCATGTCCCACTGATGCATGTAGTTGGAGGAGGGTATTCAACTAAATAAATGGCAACATCAGAGTCAGAACTACTACACTTTTGCCTTTATGCATATCCAGGTGGTGCCAAGTTGGAGCAGGGTATTCAAAACCAGATGTGATATTAAATACTGTACATTTTTTGCACAAAATTAAAACTAAACTCGAAAGCAATCGATAAAATAACCCAAAGTAAATAGCCTATGTGCAGCACTCACTCTTAATTATTTCAAAATGAACTCAGATGTAACAGGAACTTTAGCAGGGATTTCGATTATGGAGTTCCTTTGGATACCCTGCTAAAGTTATTTGTCCATGTCCAGTAATGTGTATAGCTGGAGCAGGGTATTCAACTAAATATGTGGCAGCATGAGGGCTACACTAAGTTGGAGCAGGGTAATAGAAAACCAGTAGCGATATTAAATACTATCTCTGAAGAAAATGAAAAATAAAGTCGAAAGCAACCGATAAAATAACACAAAAGTAAATAGGCATTCACATCCTAACTCAGCATGTCAGTGTTACAGCCAATGTTTATATGAACATATGATTCTACGATTGATTGAGAGTTGAGGCATGTTGATCAGCATTGACTGCATTAATATGAGCATACAGAGTATAAGCTTCACTAGGGCATTGAAACCTTATGTATGTAGAGAGTAAGTAACATATGCCTGGTGCTACCAATACATATAGTATTGAAAGGTTTGGATCACAGTAAATTAGTATATATATTAAGAACAGCATGAACATACCCAACAACCGTAGTTGTCAATGCAGTGGCTATACAAGCTGAAGTGCTAATATTATAGGAGGTAACAATCTTTTTGATCTCATCATGTTCAACTTTGTGTGTGTCCCTCAACTGTTCAGAAAATAAAAGAGAAGAAATATATCAAACATTGTCCAGAGTAAATATTCAGTAAAAATAACAAATAAATATTGAAGGTACATCAGGTAGTCGATCCGCCGTCTAGAATGAAACGGGAAATGAAAGCAGATGTTTCTAACTCTATGAAAGTTGTGACCATCAGAGTGTAAAACTCCACTGTTATAAACACACCATAACTCGTCACAAACATTAAATATCATCCCTCAAAAAAAAAAGATGAAACAATCAACAAAATACATGTTAATCTCGTCATCAGAATACATGAAAGCATGTTGCACTGAAATGACAAAGTAACACATATGCACACAGGGTTCTAATTGTCTTATGCTAAGCCTACCCTGGAGCCATCTTGAACTACTGTCAAGGGTCTAACTGCCTATTAGCATTTCTATAAGTCGTGCACAGAGAAATGCACATTAAAAAAGGAGAAGAATGTAACACATTCACAAAACAAATAACCATGACATTAACAGACTATCTCCTAAATTGCTTACAGATTGCTCAATCGAATGAAGCCTCTTGTCGATCTTTGTTTGCTGCATATGACGAAGAGAATAACCTATAACAAGAAATTAAAAACGTATTAGAAACTGTAAATCATCCAAAGAGAGAATTACCAAGTAACTTAAGAAACAGTACCGGTGTACAGCATAATGGCATATGCTCCACTCGGCATGCATTACCAACATGAACAAAAACAGCACATAAAGCGGATTTCCTTTGATAACCGTAGTACACGAAAGGGGGCCTATCAGTTGAAAAGGCAAGAAGTCTGACTTCAAATTAAGCACACATATTGGAATTACTTAACATTTACTAGTCAGGTAAGGGGCTAAAGTAGTTCCACATCTCAACTAAACCGAGGATCACCAAAGAATCCAACATTTCAAGTGAAATAGTTACTACTGTACTAGTGTGCAGCGATTGGGGAGAAAAACTCATCAATTAGATTGTAAGTTGGTGCACTTGCATTCAGTCATCACCACCAATGGGGCATTCTGAAACAAAATTGCTCTAGTGCAGCTGCGGTTCCAACTGAGGTGTGCCCTATGGTCTTACACAAGCCAAACAAACTAATTAGGGTTCAGCAGCAAGCAGCTGCACAAATCATCACTCCCCGTCTCCCTCCCTTCGGATACAGCGGCGATTGAAAACAAAAAGGCAACCAATCGAACGAGTAAGCGACACACTCTGAACCCGAATACAGCATACGGACTGCGGGGGAGAGCAGGGGAGGGAACAGGGGGCTTACCGGCCCACGCCGTGAGGACGGAGGCGATGGAGGTGCCGACGGTGAAGACGACGCGGTGGCTCTCGAACACTTCCTGCACGCACCGCGTCGGGGGATCAGAACCAGATCACGAGAAGCGGAGGGGGGCATCATGGATGGGGCTAGTTTGATTTGATCTGGGCGGGGCGGGTGGAGCTTACCTTGGTGGAGAAGAAGGTGTCGCGGACGGCGGCCCAGGAGTTGGTCGCCCGCCGCCGCATGTTGGGCAGCGACAGCACCGCGCGGCCCGCGCCGGCCAGCCGCCGAGCCGCCATCTCGGTGTCCACTGCTGGCTCGGTGGGAGTTTTTTCCTGGAGGATTTCGTTCGGGGGGAGCGGGTTTTGGGGGGAAGGTGGGCGATTCGGCTCCTTGAGTGCGCGAGCGCGACCAACTTGCGAAGGAAGAAACGGAACGGGCGGCGGCGAGGGAGGGAAGCGGGCCGAAATAGCCAGCGGCTACGGACGGGGGAGCGTCGGAGGGCAACGCGGCGGCGGTACCGGGCACCGAACCGCAATCCTTTTCTCTGTCCACTGCCTATTGGCTATTTTTTTTTTCGTTTTTCTATTACCTGCGTGTCAATGAAGGGAGGAACCTTTGTTGGTTCTTCATCCGTCGCTCTTTATATTCGTTTTTTTAACACATTACAGACGCAAGCGCTCATACATACGCGTATACACTCACCCCTATGAACGCACACACACACCCTATCCCTATGAGCACCTCCGAAAGACTGAGCCGGCATATCATCTTGAGATTTACGAAGTCACCGTAGGCGTCTCGTCGTCGACGTGAACGCCTCCTCCCACTGAAAGCGCATCGCCGGAAATCCTGAAATAAATCCAGGAATTTAAAAGTAGATCTATACACCTATAAAGAACAAAAATCGTTGGCGGGCGAAGTCCCACACCAATAACGGGCAGTCGGATTGCGAGGCTAACTTCCTAAGGCGTGCTTCTCCTGGTCGAGACGCTCGCTCTTGTGCTTCTCAGCATCCAGGTCCAGGCAGACCTGTAGTACCTCCTTCTCCAGGGTGGTGTAGTGGGCTCCGAGCTCGCAGGCCCTCTGTTTCAGGAAAAGAAGACAATCAGTTGGATTAGTTGAGTAAAAACATTGCGTAAGGAAGGAACAAGCTCGAGATCCTAAAGTACCCTTCTTAAGAAAGGAACAAGCTCGATCAGTACCAGATCCAAAAGTACCCTTCTTAAGGAAGGAACAAGCTCGATCAGTACCAGATCTTCACGTACCTTTCCAAGGAAAGAACCTACGTACCACCAAGTCACCACTCGGCCAGTCGAGTGGGGGATCGCACTCCGGATGCTAAACAATCAAACTCTAAGACTCCCGCCGACTGATTCCAGTCTACGGCAGTCTCAGGGACTACACCCAGTGGGTGCACTCAGCGTGCCCCCACTGGAACCGATTAACTTGGAAAAAAGCTCTGGCTAATCCGAGTGAAAGACGGTAAAGGAAGACAATCTAAAAGCTCTAAGACTCCCGCCGACTGCTTCCAGTCGACGGCAGTCTCGGGGACTACACCCAGTGGGTGCACTCAGCGTGCCCCCACTGGAACAGACAAACTTGGAAAAGGCTCCGGCCAATCCGAGTGAAAAAACACGCAAAAAAAACTAAGTTCTACAGACTCCCGCCGACCGCTTCCAATCGACGGCAGTCTCGGGGACCACCCAGTGAGTGCACTCAGCGTGCCCCCACTGGAACAACAACACCCAATGGGTGTGCCCCGTGAAAACCCACTGACAGAAACACAGCCACCCATTCAGAAGACGAAGAGGAAAACAAAAAACAACTCCAAGACTCCGAATGGAAATCGTACTTACGATGGTACTTACTCGGACATTGGTCTGCAGTGCTTCGCTCGCGTCGTACGCTTCCTTCAGTCGCTCGTTCATCAACTTTACCTAGATCAAAGCCTCCTTGCTCGCCCCCACCTGGTCCTCCGGGACCCTATGTAGCGTGAAGGCGGTGACAGGAGCCGGGTGCGGCACGGGTGCGGACTGGGAGGCAGACGCCGTGGCCACAAAGCGCATAACTGGACTGAGCCAGAGGACTCGGGCCTGCAGGCTTTGCAATGGCCTTGGCGGGTGAGACGCGCCCCTTTCGGCCAAGAGATGCCTCCTGCATGTCCACATCGGTGTCAGTTGCCACCCTCTTGTCAGCCTCTGGGTTCGATGGGTTGGCCTCGTCTTCATCGTCCAGCTGAACGACCTCAGTCGGCGCTACATGAGCACACGGGACCAAGTATCAATACAGAAACCAATCGGATGAGACTAAGAAGTTCAACTCAACCGGTGGGTCCGTACCTTTGGAAGTGGCGGCATCCACCGCGTCACCCTCGACCTGACCCTGCTTGGGGGCATTCGGATCTAGCGAGGTCGACGACGTCTCGTTGCTACAATCATAAAGTCACTCGGCCGTCAGACGAGTGGAAATCATACGGAGATAGAGCACAGTCCGTGACACTTACGTTGAGGCCACCGGCACCACCACCTTGATCTTCGGCAATGCGACCTTCCGGGGCTTGGTGGAGATCTGCTTGGGCTGCTTCTCGGCCGAGCTCTCTGCCTCCGCTCGCCCACGCTTCATGCTGCGCGTTGCGGGGCCCGAGGCAGTCGGCCGCGAAGTGCCCCCCGTCTGAACACTCGGGTCGTGATGCACCTTGGTGCGGGGTTCCTTGGGGCCGTCGGACGACGGCGAGGACTCCGCCTCCTCCCCCTCCTCGGTACTTTCCTCCTCGTCGCTCTCCCCCTCATCCTCATCGTTGCTCTCGGAGTACTGGCGCTCCGTATCACTCGTCACATCCACCGGCGATCGGTTGACCACTGGCACTGGGGAAACCATCTGCTGAAAACTCTGAGAAGGAGAAGGTCACAACGTCAAGACACAGATACACCAGAAAGAAACCTATAGACAGTCCGACTGATCAAAAATGGAGTTACCTCAATCGGCGGGGTGTCCTTGCCGTACGGGGGCACTCTCCTGGCCCCGCGTAGGTTATCACGGGCCGAGGTGATGGCCTTGATCTTGCCCGCCACGGCCTTCTCGGTCAGCTCCTCTCGGTGCACTCGGCTGGGGTCACTCGGGCCCTCATACAGCCACATCGGGTGCGACCTGGCCTGCAACGGCTGGATCCGCCGAGTGAGGAAAGTCTCCAGCAGGTCCATCTCGTTGACCCCTGATGTCTACTACGCAACTTTTATTCTTGTAGACGTTGTTGAGCCTCCAAGTGCAGAGTTTTGTAGGACAGTAGCAAATTTCCCTCAAGTGAATGACCTAAGGTTTATCAATCCATGGGAGGCGTAGGATGAAGATGGTCTCTCTCAAACAACCCTGCAATCAAATACAAGAAATCTCTTGTGTCCCCAACACACCCAATACAATGGTAAATTGTATAGGTGCACTAGTTCGGCGAAGAGATGGTGATACAAGTGTGGTATGGATAGTAGATATAGGTTTTTGTAATCTGAAATAATAAAAACAGCAAGGTAGCAAGTAGTAAAAGTGAGCACAAACGGTATTGCAATGCTTAGAAACAAGGCCTAGGGTTCATACTTTCACTAGTGCAATCTCTCAACAGTGCTAACATAATTGAATCATATAACAATCCCTCAACGTGCGACAAAGAATCACTCCAAAGTACTTATCTAGAGGAGAACATAAGATGAAATTGTTGTAGGGTACGAAACCACCTCAAAGTTATCTTTTCCGATCAATCTATTGAGCCATTCCTATAAGTGTCACAAACAGCCCGAGAGTTCGTACTAAAATAACACCATATGATACGCATCAACAACTCTAATGTCACCTAAATACTCCAATGTCACCACAAGTATGCGTGAGTTGATTATTCGATATGTATCAAACAACTTCATATTCATAATATTCAATCCACACAAAGAACTTCAAAGAGTACCCCAAAGTTTCTATTGGAGCAAAGAAGATGAAAACGTGCAATCAACCCCTATGCCTAGATTACCCCAAGGTCACGGGAATCCGTGAGTTGATCACCAAAACATACATCAAGTGACTCAATAGAATACCCCATTGTCACCACAGGTATCCACATGCAAGACATACATCAAGTGTTCTCAAATCCAAAGTATTCAATCCGATAATAACGAAACCTCAAAGGGAAAGACTCAATTCATCACAAGAAGGTAGAGAGGGAAGAAACACCATATGATCCAACTATATTAACAAAGCTCGCGGTACATCAAGATCGTGTCAAATCAAGAACACGAAAGAGAGAGAGAGATCAAACACATAGCTACTGGTACATACCCTCAGCCCCGAGGGTGAACTACTCCCTCCTCGTCATGGAGACTGCCGGGATGATGAAGATGGCCTCCGGTGATGATTTTCCCCTCCGGCAGAGTACCGGAACAGGGCTCCAGATGAGATCGCTTCGGTACAGAGGCTTGCGGCGGTGGTGTGGAAGTTCTAGGTTTCTTTTCGGAGTTTCTGGTATTTATAGGAATTTTCAGCGTTGGATTCATGATAACCCACAAGTATAGGGGATCGCAACAGTTTTCGAGGGTAGAGTATTCAACCCAAATTTATTGATTCGACACAAGGGGAGCCAAAGAATATTTGCAAGTATTAGCAGTTGAGTTGTCAATTCAACCACACTTGAAGACTAAATATCTGCAGCAGAGTGATCAATAGCACAGTAGTATGATAGTTTGATAGCAATAGCAATAATAGTAACAGTAACAGTAGCAGTAGCAGCAATAGTAGTAGCAATTGTGACAGTAGTAGTAAGAGTAGTAACTTAGCAAAGAACAATATGTGAAAAACTCGTAGGCATTGGATCGGTAATTATGTTGGATAACATTCATCATGTAACAGTCATAACCTAGGGCGACACAGAACTAGCTCCAATTCATCAATGTAATGTAGGCATGTATTCCGTATATAGTCATACGTGCTTGCGATAAGAACGTGCATGACATCTTTTGTCCTATCCTCCCGTGGCAGCGGGGTCCATAAGGAAACTAAGAGATATTAAGGCCTCCTTTTAATAGAGAACCGGAACAAAGCATTAACCCATAGTGAATACATGAACTCCTCAAACTATGGCAATCACCGGAAAGAATCCCAATTATTGTCACCTTGGGGTATGCGGATCATAACACATAGCAGGTGCGTATAACTTGCAAGATCGGATCAAGAACACAAATATATTCATGAAAACATAAAGGGTTCAGATCTGAAATCATGGCACTCGGGCCCTAGTGACAAGCATTAAGCATAGCAAAGTCATAGCAACATCAATCTCATAACATAGTGGATACTAGGGATCAAGCCCTAACAAAACTAACTCGATTACATGATAAATCTCATCCAACTCATCACCGTCCAACAAGACTACGAAGGAATTACTCACTCCCGGCGGTGAGTATCATGAAATTGGTGATGAAGGATGGTTGATGATGACGATGACGGAAGATCCCCCTCTCCGGAGCCCCGAACGGACTCCAGATCTGGCCTCCCGATGAAGAACAGGAGGTGGCGGCGGCTCCGTATCGTAGAACATGATGAAACTTCTTCTTTTATTTTTTTCTCTGGAATTGTGAATTTATAGGCCTGAGATTAGGGTCAGCGGAGCCACGTGGGCCCCACAAGCCACCAGGGTGCGCCAGGGGGGTGGCGCGCCCTGGTGCCTCGTGGGCAGCAGGTGGCCCCCCTCCAGTGGGTCTTGGCTCCAGTATTTTTTATTTAATCCATAAAAAATCTCCAAAAAGTTTCGTCCAATTCCAAGAACTTTTATTTCTGCACAAAAAACAACACCATGGTAGTTCTGCTGAAAACAGCGTCAGTCCGGGTTAATTTCATTCAAATCATGCAAATTAGAGTCCAAAACAAGAGCAAAAGTGTTTCTCAAAGTAGATACGACGGAGACGTATCAATTCACGCTAGGGGGGCCCACGAGGGAGCGACAAGCCTGCCCGACGCGCCCCCCAGGCTTGTCGCGTCCTCGTGGCTCTTCTGGTCCTTCCACGAAGTTTCGGGGGTCTCTTTTGGTCCATAAAAAATCACCGTAAATTTTCAGCCCATTCCGAGAACTTTTATTTCTGCACAAAAAAACAACACCACAGTAGTTCTGCTGAAAACAGCGTCAGTCCGGGTTAGTTCTAATCAAATCATTCCAAAACCATATAAAATTGTTATAAACATGGCATGAATACTTCATAAATTATAGATACGTTGGAGACGTATCAGCATCCCCAAGCTTAATTCCTGCTCGTCCTCGAGTAGGTAAATGATAAAAGAAATAATTTATGAAGTGTGAATGCTAGCATAGTGCATAAGTTTGATCAATGATAATTTCAATCACTTTTCCTAGCATCATAACATCAACTCTTTGTCCTAAAAATCATCATGATAAAGTAGCAATCAATTCACATGTTATGGTTTAAACAATACATTCTCTTGAAACTTAACAAGCTATTCTCTTAGTCATCAAACAATGCATCTCATTTTCAACAAAATCTAAGTAAGAGATCCACATACTCAATTATCATATAGTCTTCTATGATTGCTAGTACTCAAAGCATATTTTTAGAACAAATGGCATCCATCGAACACAGAGAAAGATAGGGGCTTAATGTTTCGCCTCCCAACTTATTTATCATAGAGATAATTGTCAACAATAATAATTCATGATCAAATATATTTGGATGGCCATATGTGCCTGGATCTATCCCCACCACATGATGCTTGCCAACTATAGAATATGTTGGAATAAGAAATTGACTCAGCATAAAAAGTAAATAATATGAAAGTAAATAACATAAAAGTAAATAGAATGTCCCTTCGCAGAGGGAAGCAGGGATTTGTAGAGGTGCCAGAGCTCATAGCTTAAAATAGATATGAATACATTTTGAGTGGTGTGCCTTTCCTGTCAACGTCACGACTAAGGTATTCAATATCTTCCATGCTAAACACATTATGGCCGGTTCCCATGCAGAAATGAAAAGTTTTACTCCCCCTCAACCATTCAAACACAAGCCATGGCTAGCCGAATTCACGGGTGCCCTCCAAATTTTCAACTTTCTAGGAGAAGCTTTGTTTTATTATATATATCTTTGTTTTGCGGGACTAGGCATCCCAATTACCGGCCTCTCTCGTGTAATGACAAGTGAATAAACACCCATCATGAGAATAACCCGCTTAGCATGGAAGATACTGACCGCTCCGTCGCTCCATGAGCGGTACGGGCACACAAAACACATGATTATTTGAAGGTTTTAGAGATGGCACATGCAAATTTACTTGGAACGGCAGGGTATTACCGTATATAGGTAGATATGGTGGACACTCATGAAGAAACTTGGCTCAAGGATTTTGGATGCACAAGCAGTATTCCCGCTTAGTACAAAATTTTTGGCTAGAAAAAAATTCTAAACAAGCACCACATGTTGGAGAATCCATAACAATATAACTTCTATGCAAATATACCCAAACATAACTCATTACGTTGTCTTCCTTGTCCAACTTCAACCAATTTGCTCAAGTTTGAAAATAATTAATGGGTATTCACAATCATAAAAGATGTCCAAGATAATATATTTATATGTGAAAGTTCTCTTCCATATACTATCTTTCATGAATTGCTCGTCTGACTAATATTGTGATTGTCAAACTTCAATAGATTTTACTTTCTAAACCAAATGTGAAATATTTCTAAGCATGAGACAAGCATACGAAGAACATATAATTTCAACTTTATGATATTCAATTCATTTCAACAATTCACTCATAGGATATAAGTGAAGCACAAGAGTGAATGACAAACTACTCCAAAAGATATAAGTGAAGAATAATGAATAGTTAATTAATTAAGTAGCTATGTGAAGACTCTCCAAATAAAAAATTCAGATCCAAGTACTTTATTAAAACAGCAAGCAAAATGAAAAGACACACCAAGAATAGCACAAATGATGTGAACAAATAAAAACTTAGGCTCAAGTGAGACAAACCGATAGTTGTTGATGAAGAAAGGTGGGATGCCTACCGGGGTATCCCCAAACTTAGTTGCTTGAGTCTTCCTTGAATATTACCTTAGGGTGCCTTGGGCATCCCCAAGCTTAGGGTCTTGCCACTCCTTATTCTCCTCATATCGATATCTCACCCAAAACTTGAAAACTTCAATCACACAAAACTTAACGGAACTTGTGAGATAGGTTAGTATGATAAAAATAAATCATCCACTTAGGTACTGTCAAGACAAGATTCATAATTATTCTCACATAATGCCTACTGTATTACATCATTTCCACAATTTATATTACTCAATATAAGCTATGGAAACACTAAAACAAGCAAACTATGCACCAAAAACAGAATCTGTCAAAAACAGAACAACATGTAGTGAGCGAATTAGAAAGCATACTTCTGTACATCCAAAAATTCTGAAAAATTAGGACAACGTAAATTTTTTGCAGACCAATACTGTGTAAAAATTTCAGAATTTTCTCCCGCTCCAGTACAGAACAGGAACCAGCACTGTATGCAAAAGTTTCTGTTTTTGCACAGAATCAACTTAACAAGCATCCACACTATCCCAAAGGCTTTACTTGGCACATTATTGAAAGAAAACATATAAAACATGATTACTACAGTAGCTTAATCATGTGGACATACAAAAACAGTAGGTATAAACATTGGGTTGTTTCGCAACAAGCGCTTTTCCTTAATGCCTTTTAGCTAGGCATGATGATTTCAATGATGCTCGCATAAAAGTAAAGAATTGAAACACAAAGAGAGCATCATGAATCACATGGCAAGAACATTTAAGTCTAAGACACTTCCTATGCATAGGGATTTTATGAGCAAACAATTTATTGGAGCAAGAATCATCTAGCATAGGAAGGCAAAACAAGTATAACTTCAAAACTTTCAACACATAGAGAGGAAACTTGATATTATTGAGATATGTAGAAGCATATATTCCTCTCTCAAAATAATTTTTAGTAACATCATGAAGAAAGTCAACAATATAATTATCACATAAAGCATTCTTTTCATGATCCACAAGCATAAATTTTTTATTACTCTCCACATAAGCAAATTTATTCTCATCAATAATGTGGCACCCCGGCTCAGAGAGACCGGAACACCCCGTATTCCAGCCCAGAGATCAAGTCTTCTGGAATACGGCACTGCTTGGCATAGAACAAATTAGCTCTTTATTACGAATAAATGGGGTACAAGGGTTCGATATTACAAAGGTTATAGGGCACGGCGACACTTCGCCTGCTAAGGTAGTTCTATGCTAGCAGCGGAACATCTCGAAGCGGAATAAATTCTAGCAGCGGAACAACGATGACGGCGACGGACTCCACTCCGCAGGGACTCTGGCTGGGACGCATCCTAGAGCGCAACCTCGGGATCCTCGACAAACAATCAATCACGGCATCACCTGCAATCTGGCATGACACGCCAGGTGAGTACTTTGAATGTACTCGCAAGCTCAGAGCAACCAAAGCAATCAAGACATATAACAACATGGCATTTACAGGTTAATCATCAAAGATGAACACGATACTACTAGAACAACATGAGCATGGCAACAACATGAGCATGGCAACAACATGAGCATGGCATGTACATATAGTTCATGATATGAACAGGATGATACTAGTACTAGCATGCAAGGGGGTCGACGTTTAAGGTCTCATGGACCAACTTACTCTGCTCGGAGGTTATCTCGTAACCACCAAAGGTATCAATCTTTCTTACCGTCGTGCTCATCACACGATCACATCATGATCAATCATCATCAAGAATACCATCGTGATCATCTCGTGACCACATAAAGATCAACCAACTTCTTTCCTCATCGAACCGGGGTTATTTATTATCCAGGTTATTATTTCTGTTGACCCATAGTGTGACCTACTACGAACTGTGTCCATATCCGAGGACGCGGCTATCGATAGATTATACACTCTACAGAGGTTAGTACACTGTACCCACACTACGGAACTCATGGCCTCGTGCTCCCATTCGGGTGGACCAACGACATTCCGACAAAACCAATCTATTGCATGACACTCTCCCGGCCACTCCGACAAACTCCCCTTTGGGCTATGTCCTGGGTGACCCCGATGCCAACTCGCGACATCCGCCACCTATGTGGCCGCCATCGTCGTGGCCAAACCAAAACTGTCCCAAACGGGGACCTAAGCTCAATACCAAAACCGGGTACACAAGGTTTATGGCCGCCTACCTGATCAGGGTAGCCCATGCACATAACCTTCCCTAGTATGAGGCACCGGCGAGAGGCATGACAATAGACCGCATTAGGGCCTCCCCATCCAGGCAAGTGTGGTTTCACTGGTGAGCTCGATTCGGTGGCACCATGACTCAGCCAACAGATTTGTTCAAGTTCGATTAAGGTCAGGTTCAACTTGAAAGGTGATGAGCTGAGTCATAACGAAATGACAATGCATATGAGCATGCTATCAGTGTAACCATGGATGGGCAACATAACCATTTAACAACATAACATCAACGATGATAAATCTTTTATTCTACGGGATGGAAATGAGCATGGCATAACGATGATCAAGAATATCACAAGTATTTTCATAACCAACCGATAACTATTCATATGAGCATATCATTATCACTAGCATTGGAAATGATTACAAGAATAAAACATGAGAATAATATCATTAACAATTAATCATGTCACTTACTAGATGAAAATGAACATGGCATGAGCATAGACATGGATTCACAAGCATATTCGAGGCATTAGCAAAATCATTAAATGAGCAAGCAATTATTTAAATATTCAAGTGGGAACCATGGCTACTGCAATGCCATCATGAAAGTGGCTGTCATGGCTTGCCTGGGGATGAAGGATTCACCGGGGAGAACTGCGATGAACTCGCGGAAAGAATCGCCGGAAAAGTTTCCCTCTCGGCGGAGCTGTTTTAAGGGCAAGGGCAAAATGGTCATTTTCACAGTGTGACAACCTCATGAAAATGATACCATCGGGACGGTCTCGACGAACTGAGATCGTGGGCTTTGGAATCACCTGAATCGGAGTCTCGGTTGTCGAGATACGGCCGTTCGTTCGTTAGGCAGAAATCGAATAAAAATCTGTCCGTTTCTGCGCTTAACTGACGAACGTCCGCTATATAAAGGTTTCGGCCGATGGCTGGAAAGTGAAAGTGCGTTTCTGAGAATACGCCTTCGCTGTAGAGAAGATGTATTCCGGCCGAGAACTGCGCCAAAGTACGCTTCCAAAACGGGAAAGCGTATACTGTGAAACCCGCCTTCACTTAAGCTGACTGGACCGGGCCACAGCCGATGACAGGTGGGGTCACGGGGAAGTGGGGCCTGCCTGGCCTGGCCTTCTTCTTCCTCCTGCGCCTGCGCGCTCCTGGCCGAGGGAAGAGCCTACCTCGACGACGACCGCCGGCGATTCCGGCCGCCATACGGGACGCGCGACCTACCAAACTGATCAGGGGAACGAGCTGCATCGGAGGGTGATGGTCTCCACTGCTGGGGAGCTCCGAAATGAGGGCGGCCACGCCCGCGGCGAAGGGCGGCGTCAGACGGTGATGGAGAGCCCGACGCGGTGACGGAGGGGAGGGACCGAGGCTATGGGGCGTCTCTCGGAGGTCGAGGGAAGGCTCCAGCGCAGGTGGGAGGGAGAGAGGAGCTTCGGCTTGCTCCAATTTGAGCGGAGCCGAGCGGCGGCCATGGAAGGCAATTAGGGACTCCGGGGATGATAGGAGAGGTCGGGGTGGCTTCTAGGAGCGTGGGGAAGAGCTTGATGAGGTTGAGAGGTCTCAGGTCGGGCTTATATAGCCAGGGCGAGGATGCCGAGCCGGATGCCGCCCCGGACGCGCGGTCGATGCCTCTGGCACGACCGCGTACGCGTGCGCACGCGGACTGGCTCGGACGGTGACTAGAGCGGGCTAGTGGAGGCGCAGAGGAGGGCAGACGCGGGCGGTGCGGTGTCCGGTCGGCCACTCGGTCACTGTACGCACGCGGCCGTGGCCACTGTGGCGTGAGGAGGGCGAAGGAGGAGGGGACCCGGACACGAGCGGACTCGGGGGACTGTGGGCGACGCGGTAGACAAGGTGAGACGAGCGAGAACGGCCAGGAGGGTAGTGCCCCGAGCTAGCCAACGCCCAGAGCGCGCCAAACGCATGCCATCCCGCGTGGTCACCGCGTGGCATGGCGAGGAGAAGGCACAAGAGTCTGCAAAAATATGTCTAGTGTGTTGTCCCTCCAACCTACAGCTCCACTGATGGGATGGCTCGACCAAAGTGACTGTGAGCTGATGGGAGTGATCAGAGAAAGTTTACTGTTGCAAACTTAGGCATGAAGTAGTGATCAAATGAGATGGGATAAGGGCTAACCAGAATGTCTCAGGGGTTTAGGGTAGGAAGGACTACAATCCTGTGCAATATGAAAGGATTTGGCCAAGCTTTATCATAGTTGCTTTACAACCACAAAATCTGGTCCAGAAACTAGATCATGAAGTAGCACTCACATCGATGATTGGATTGGGCTGAAAATTGGTGTAGGATGATCATTTGGGCATATTAAGGCAACATAAAAATTTCATCCCATTTGGATAAGTAAAAATGGTACTTCCTTCACAATGTTTCTCACAGGACAGAAACTTGGGGGAATTTTGTAGATAAAAAGGCTTGATAAAATGATGTGAATTTTGGCATGATCAAATGGATATAGGGATATTTAGGTCCTGGATCTATTTCAGATTTTATGAAGCAATATAAAATGTAGTTGCTTCACAAACTGAAATTGTGACCAGAAACCAAGATTTGAAGGTGTGCTCACATAGGTTGTTGGATGGGGATGAAATTTTGGTGGAGAGTAATTATTTGACCATATAAATGATCTACCAAAATTTCAACTCATTTGGATAAGCCTAGCTAGTACTTCCTTCACAAAGCTTCTCTCTTGTTAGAAAATTTGGGAATTTGCTGAGGAAGATTTACTAGGAAAATGAAGCTGAATTTTGGCATGTGGCAATTATTTGGATATGAGAGATTGCCAAAAAAATATTAAGGCAATCAAGAAAATATAAATAGCACTTCCTTCACAAAGTGCCATTCTGGACAGAATAGAAAATGAATATTCCTGAATTATTTTTGAACTAGACAAGGATGGATTTTGACATATGGGTGGAAGATATGACCCAAAGAATTTATGAGAATTTTGTGGGAATTTTTGGAATGGTAGAAATATAGGTTGCTTCACAACCTAATGCAAACAGGGTTATTCCTTTAATAGAAAAAGGAATATTCCCAAAAATAAAAATTTGGGGTTGGCTTAAGATGGAAATGTCATGGCCTAGGGATATATTTTAGAATGACAAGCCACTAGGAAGTGGCAGGAGAGAAGATCTTCCCAGGTTTCAAGACCACAGAGCCACCGAAAAAGAACTCCCAATAAAAATTCGAAGAAATCCAAAAGAAAAAGAAAGGGCCAAAAAGTGGGAGCAAATTCAACAAAATAACTATCATGAGATACTTGATTGGCATAATCCAATTGAAAATTAAAATCATGATGACAAGTTTCATAGTTATCATTATTCTTTATAGGATACATGTCATCACAATAATCATCATAGATAGCAACTTTGTTGTCATAATCAATTGAAACCTCTTCCAAAATAGTGGATTCATCACTAAATAAAGTCATGACCTCTCCAAATCCACTTTTATCATTATTCCAATAAGATTCAACACCCTCCAAAATAGTGGGATCATTATTACATAAAGTTGACACTCTTCCAAACCCACTTTCATCAATATAATCATCATAAATAGAAGGCATGCTTTCATCATAATAAATTTGCTCATCAAAATTTGGGGGACTAAAAATATCATCTTCATCACACAAAGCATCCCCAAGCTTGTAGTTTTGCATATCATTAGCATCATGGATATTCAAAGAATTCATACTATGGGAGTTGGGGCTCCGGGGACCCAAAGGTTCGAACACTGGGGTGAGCTCGCTCCTACCTCTTCGTCCCCTACCACGGCTAAGCTACGGCGAGAGCGCGCTAGCGAGGAGTGGACCGTGGACTCAGTGGTTTACCCAGGTTCGGGCCACCTTGCGGTGTAAAACCCTACTCCTGCTTGGTTTGGATTGCTGTGGGCAAGAAGACGTTCTTGCGTACAAGGTAGGAGATGATGGGAGGCGATCGAATCAGATCCCTCTACAGCGGCTCCCTGCCCTTCCTTTATATCTGCCTTGGTCCTCTTCCCCTGAAAACATTAGCGGGAAGGGTTGCCACACAACGGCAAGTTTGACGGGGGACAGGGGCGCAGTCTATCCTGACAAAAGGTGGTCTTCATCTGCAAAGCGGCCGTCCATGACGCGCCGGTAGGCTCGGGGATGACCTCCGCCCTGCGCGCCCGTCGTCTTGGTCTTCTTTCACCGATCGGGCAACCTTTGGGGGTTGCTTTGGGAAATGGATTGCTGGCCTTGCTCCTTTAGCACAAAAGAGGAAATCCTCTCCATCCGCGCCTGCTGGCACGGCCTCTGTCGTCGTTCGTCGCCGCACGCGTCACCCACGCGATGGGCTCTAGACCGCGCGACCGAGCCGAACAGCGCCCGTCTTGCGTGCCTTCGGGAGGATGCCTCGGGAGGCAACCTCAGGAGGCCGCCTCGCGAGGCTCTCGGTGAAGCAGTTGAGTCTTGCTTGCCTGCTTCCTGAGGAGGGGTCCTCAGGAGGCCGGGGCCTCATGAGGGTCTTGCCGGAGATACCTGCCGGTGGCCGCAGGTTGGGCCTTCGCCAGGCGTTGCGCCCTGGGCCAAAGGCAGACGGGCCGGGATACCCTGGATCCCATGGGCCCGACAGTAGCCCCAGGGCCCGCGGCGCGCACGTTCCCGCCTAATCGGGGGGGGGGAAACGGCGCGGGCCCTAACCGCCTGCGGGCCAGGCGCGACGCGTGGCGCACGATGTGTCGGGGGACGCCCCCACTTCTCCCACGACGCCTCGGTAACCGCCCGCGCTGACATAAAGCCTGCCCGCGCGCGGTGCGAGACCTTCATTGCCTTCCTCCGTGCGTTCCGTCTCCCCGCGCCTTCCTTCCCGCGCACAACTCCTTCTTTCTCTCCCGAAGCCTCGCCATCCCAGATCTTGGCTACGCCGCCATGATGCCCCCCGGTCGGAAGGAAGGGGCAGAGGAGACGGCGGTCGTGGAGGTGGTGCCGGAGCCTGCTCTGGGTAGGCCTACGATCGTCAACGCTGAGAGGCTTAGCAAGGTGCTCCCGATGACCGCAGCCGCCTCCATGAGTGGGGGGCCACTCGAATCTGGCCGGCTTCGCGCCCGACCACTGACCTCGACGCCACATCCTTCATGCAGTCTTCGCCAGCCTGCTGCCACCGTTTTCTGACTTCTTCAACGCCGCTCTTTCACACTACCAGGTCCATGCACTGCACCTCGAGCCGAACTTCGTTCTTCTCCTCTCCGCCTTCGCCTTTTTATGCGAGGCCTTCCTGGGCGTGGCGCCCTCCGTGGCGCTCTTCCGCCACTTCTTCAGCTTGCGGCTGACCGTGGCGGACCAATGCTCCGGGTGCGCCTCGTTCCGCATCGTAGAGGAGACGGCAGGCGATGGAATCGACATGCGGCTCACCAAGAAGGTAGAGTGCTACAAGCGGCAATGGGTGTATGTGGACGCAGCCCAATTCAGCCCCCTGCTGCAGCTGCCGAAGACTCCAGCGGCGAGGAGCTCTGGATGGGGGCATGAGAGACTCGTTGACCCAAGGTTGGCACGGGTATGGAAGAGGCTGGCCGAGCTGAGGGCCGCGAAGGTAACAATGGTCACCGTCGTGAGGGAGTTCCTCCGCCGGTGCATCGCTCCCCTCCAGCGACACTCCCGCCCGATGTGGGACTTCACCGGTCCGGAGGATCCGATGTGGCTGAGCGCGGACAGCTTGTTGCCAGATGTGCTGAATGAGGTGCTCCACACCCTGACCGGGGAGGAGGCGGGCGAGCCGCCCAGGAACGGGCTCCCCTTGTACTGCTACAAGGACAAGGCGGCACTGGCCGGTGCGATGCCGCGCTTCGACCAGTGGGGGTTGCTTCCAGAAGGCCTCGAGGGACCCCGGGACAATCCTGTGCTGGTGGTTCTAAGCTCGGGGGTCCGCGGCGACGCTGGGGCCCGGCGGGCGACGCAAAGGATAGTGGCGGTCCATCCCAACGTACCCGTGGTCCCCCTGCGGGGGTGGCCGGTGCTGAAGCCGAGGCTGCCGGACCCCCAGGCCCCGCCTCGGGAGCCATCCACGAGAAGGGGCCCCGTGAGGATTGCGGCAGCAGCGCCTTGCTGCGGCCGTTGAAGAGGAGGAGATGGGTGGCCAAGGATGAGTAAGCGTCCGCCCTTCCTTCCCTTGCATTTGGCGCGCCGTGTGTGTCTAAATCTTTGCTCTTCACAGGACCTCCCCCGGCAAGAAGAAGAAGAAGAAGGAGACCCCCGGCCTGGTGGGGGCTGCACCGCCAGTCGCCGAGGTCGGGGGGCGCGAGGAAGACGCTCGCCGCGTCGACATCGGGGCCGGGCCCGCGACAGCGAAGGGGCATGCGGCCCCTCTCGTGCCGCAGGAGGGCGCGACTCAGGAGACCCAAGCGAGCGAGTCTCAGGAGACATCATCAAGAGGCGGCTCCGAGGTCCCTGGGGCACCCGTCGCAGGGGCGGATGTCATGCCGGCGGAGGCGGAGATGCCAACTTCTCCGCCGCGCCCCGCGGGTGGCGGCGGCGCCGCGGAAGGCCCACGCGTCTTGCCGGTGCGCGAGGCCTCCGCCGGGGGGGCGCCGGGTCCGTGGGGTGCGCCGCCACGATGAGGCGAGTAGGAAGCCCCCGCGAGCCCTCCACTCCAGGCGATTGGAGCCGGGCCCTCGCGAGCCGCACTGGCGGAGGGCGACGAAGAGCCAGACCCGGACTGGGCCCTGGCGCTCATGAGCAGCCACACCTCGATCAGGCGCGGGGCCTTGCGGAATGCCACGACCGTGTTAGGCCAACTCGGTGCTGAACTTCAGGCCGTAGAAGCGCGCCTCGCTAAAGAGCGCATGTGCCTGGCCCGAGGGTGGCATCAACTTGAAGTCGCTGTTAAGCTGGGCCAGCGCCAGAACAAGGCCGCTCGCGCGAGGAGGGAGAATGCAGCCACCGAGGCGAAGGAGGCTCACGAGCGCGCTTTCCAGGAGGCCGAGGCGGCGGTCAGGCAGTGCAAGGCGGCGGAGGCCCGCAGAAAGGAGCTCCAGGATCAGAACATCGCACTAGAACGGCAGCTTCAGGTGCGGAAAAATGCCATCTCCGCCCGTGGAGAGGAACTGGCGGCTCGCGAAGCGGACCTTGAGATCCGCAAATGGGAGCTCGCGCGGACGGCATCTGCGCAGGACCTGGAGTGCAAACGGCTGGAGGCGCTGGAACATGAGGTGGCCGCCGCTCAGGGTTCCTACGCCAAGCGCCTGGACAAGGCCAACGCCAACCTGGCG
Source organism: Elymus sibiricus (assembly GCA_039707655.1). Classification (NCBI taxonomy): domain Eukaryota; kingdom Viridiplantae; phylum Streptophyta; class Magnoliopsida; order Poales; family Poaceae; genus Elymus; species Elymus sibiricus. The sequence continues at coordinate 473,990,171 of CM077666.1, forward strand.
GCCAAGGAGAAGAGGATCCAGGAGGACGCCGATAGGAGGGTCACGCAGATCCGTGAAGCGCTTGCCGTGGAGCACAGCAAAAAACCGAAGCTGCAGGAGGACCGCTTCAAGGCGAGGCGTGAGGAGCTTCAACACGAGATCGCGCCATCGCGGGCCTTAAGGAGGTGCTGACCGAAGTGGAAACTCGGCGAGAGACCGTGCTGAAGGTCCAGGCCGACGCCAAGGCCGAGCTGGCCTCCCTCCAGCAGCAAGTGGGGGGCATCACCGCCGTCGTGGAGCAGGCGAAGGACGAGGCGGCCCGAGCGCGGGGGCGGCAGTTCGAGCGCTCCAAGATGTTCCGTACCCTCGAGCTCCGAGCCCGCTGCGCCTTGGGCTCCATTTGCAAGGAGGACGTCAGCAGCCCCCTCGAGGCCCACGATGCCAGCTACCTCGATTTCTTCATCAAGCTCGTGGAGCGGCTCGAGGCTGGCGCCAAGAAGGTGGATGGGATCGTTGAGCAGGAGTGTCGCGATCTTCTCACCCAGGCAGCGACGCGCGTCTTCAGCCACCTCCTCCACGCCGACCCCAACTTCAACTTCAACAAGGTTATAGCTCCCGTCCCGGAGGAGATCCGCGATAACCTTGGGAAGGCGGTGGAGGACCACGTGGATGCATTGCACGTGCAGTTCGCCCATGGCAGCAGTGAGAGCTCAGGCAGAGCCGAGGGAGGCGAAGACGACGACAGCGACAGCAACGATGATGGCGACGCGTCCTCTTAGGCCTTTCCTCATATCCTGCGCATAGTTAATCATGGCCCCGTGGGGGTGTGAAGACAATGACCTTTTGTGTTTTAAGTGCACTTTGTCTGGTTGTAATGAACGCTCGTGCCCTCATAAAGCCTTCTTTTGAGGCCCGCTTTTCTCTTTTTGCTCACTTTGTGCTCTACGTCGTTAGGGCCCAGCCCCCGAGCGGGCCACAACAGTCGCTGGTATGTCAGGTCGCGATGCCTGGACAAGGCCAGGAGGTGAGGGGCACCGGGAGCTAGTGAGGGCTCCTGAGGCGCGATGCTCATGGAGCCCCCCTTTGACGTGCAAGCGGCTCGCGATAGGAGAAAAGCAGGCGCTCGCGAGGTTGCTAGAGGGGAAGGCTCGGGAGATGGCGAGGGTGGCTCGCGAGGCAGTAAACTTAGCTTGTGAGGAGTAGCGTCTGGTGGCCGCCATTTGCAGGGCGCGCCTCACGAGGCTTCCGCTCGCGAGGTCCCCTGCTAAGATGACCACCATAGGTTGGCTCCTGAGGCGGATCCTATGAAGCTTCCTGAGGCTCAAGGGGCGTCTGGCCACTGGGCCCCCTCGCGAGGCGTCCTCGCGGGGCCCTCCAGGTGACCTGTTCCTGTGACAACTGCATGCAGAGATTCTCACCACAGGGGGGCAGCGCACGCTCGCCGGCTTGCTCATGAGCGTTACGCAAGGAGATAAGACACCAAGGACCTTGGTGGGGTGGCGTGCACGGGAGCAGGCCCGCGAGCCAGAGCCCGGTTGCTTGGGTTTTTCAGCACTACTGGGACTGACCCGAGCACAGACACCATGTCCATCCCCCGCTCGTGTGAGGGTCATGAGGGAAGCCACGAGCGCGCACGGCTCGTGAGGCAAAGACATGATGAAAATACAATGTAAGGAAACCGAAGCTTTACTGAGGCAAGCCAACAAATTCCATTACACAACCAAAAAGAGATGTGGCTGCCGTGTCCAGCACGGGTCAGCTTGAGGTTGGTGCAGCCCATGGGGCGCCCTCCGTTACACATCCGAAAGCGAAAAAAGGGGTGCTGCCGTGTCCGGCACGGGTCAGCTTGAGGTTGGTGCGGCCCGTTGGGCGCCCTTAGTTGATTGTTCTGCCAGCGCGGAGCATGGGGCTTCCACCGGGGTGTGGGCATGATCGCGGGTCGATCGTTCCGCCAGCGCGGAGCATGGGGCTTCCACTTTGGCGTGAGCGGGAGCTCTCGTGTGCCCGTCAGGTGAACGCATTGAGAGTCTCTGGGGCGTGTACAACCCCATTTCGTTCGTACGCGTGAGGGTCACGGGTAGAACTTGCAGAGGTGTTGGATGTTCCAGGCGTTAGGCACAGGAACTCCGTCCTTCGTCTCCAGGCGGGCTGTGCCGGGCCTGGAGAAATGAGCAACCCTGAAAGGGCCTTCCCACATGGGTGAGAGTTTGTGGAGTCCCTCTCTGGAGAGGATCCTACGCAGGACGAGGTCGCCGACCTCGAGAGTGCGAGGGCGGATGTTGCGGCTGTGGTAGCGACGCAGGGCCTGCTGGCACCTCGCAGCGCGAAGAGCTGCCTGACGGCGGGCCTCCTCCAGGAGCACCAGGTCGGCCTCCCGCGAGCCATCCTGACGTGCCTCATCGAAGGCAAGGACTCGCGGAGAGCCATGCTTAAGCTCCGAGGGAAGGACCGCCTCAGCTCCGTAGACCAGGAAGAAAGGGGTCTCGCCAGTAGGCTTGGTTGCCGTTGTGTGGATGGACCACAGCATGGACTGCAGCTCGTCAAGCCAGCCCTTGCCGCAGGCTTCGAGCTTCTTCTTGAAGCTCCTCATTTTGAGGCCCCTGAGGACCTCAGCATTGGCACGCTCGGCCTGGCTGTTGCTTCGCGAGTGCGCCACGGAGGCGTAGCAGATCTGCATGCCGAGGCTGGAGCAGTAGGACTTAAAGAGGCCGCTTGTGAACTGGGAGCCATTGTCGGTGATGATGCAGTTGGGGACTCCGAAGCGGCTCACGAGGCCCTTGATGAACTTGACGGCAGAGCCTGCCGGGATGGTGCGCACCGGTTCGACCTCTGCCCACTTGGTGAACTTGTCGATGGCGATGTAGAGGTAGCGGTAACCGCCAGCCGCGCGATGGAAAGGCCCCAGGATATCCAGCCCCCAGACCGCGAAGGGCCATGAGAGGGGAATCGTCTGGAGGCCCTGCGCTGGCTGGTGGATCTGCTTGGCGTGGTACTGGCACGCTTCGCAGGATTGGACCAGCTCAGTGGCGTCGTGGAGAGCGGTAGGCCAATAGAAGCCGCTTCGAAACACCTTGCCGGCAAGGGTGCGCGATGAGGAGTGGTGGCCGTAGTCTCCTCCATGGATGTCAGCGAGCAACTCGCGCCCTTGTGCTTCTGAGATGCACCGCAGCGAGACGCCATTGGGGCGCCTGCGGTACAGCTCGCCGTCTTGCAAGTAGTAAGCGGTGGCTTACCAGGCCACACGCTCTGCTTCTGAATCCTTCTCCGGGAGGGTGCCGTGGAGTAGGTAATCCTTGAACTCCGCAGCCCAGCTGCCTGCCTGAGGCTCCAGTGCCAGCAGCAGGTGGGCTCCTGAAGCTGGGCCACAGTCTGGCGCGCCCGTGGGTGGCGCGGGCGGGAGGTTTTCATGAAGCAGCGTGGTGTCCACGGCAGGTGGTGCGGCTAACGGTTTGAGGAGTCTTTCCTCGAAGACGCCAGGGCTCTGGGGCTCGCGGCGGGATGCTTGCTTGGCAATGTCATCGGCCTCCTTGTTGCCACCGCGCGGGACATGCTGCAGCTCCAAGCCAAGGAAACGCTTCTCAAGTTTACGTACCTCTTCTAAGTAGGCTGCCATGTGCTCGTCCTTGGGCTTGTAGCTTTTGTTGGAGAAGTTGACGAGGAGCTGAGATTCACCCTTGATGGTGAGGCGCTTGATGCCGAGGGCAGAGGCGGCCTTGAGGCCGGTGATGAGGCCCTCGCGATGTTGTTGGAGACCTTATCATCACGCTTGAAGGAGAGTTGGACAGCGTAGTAGAGCTTGTCTCCCATTGGTGAAGTGAGCACGACGCCAGCTCCCGCACCCTGTCGGGAGAAGGCGCCGTCGAAGTGCATGGACCATCCGCTTGGCGCTTCATCTCCAGGCAGGAAGGATTCGTCCTCGCGAGGTTCTCCCTCGTGGGGGTCTGTCCACTCCGCCACGAAGTCGGCCAGAGCCGCGCCTTTGATTACTCTAGTGGTGCAAAACTCCAATTGGAAGGCTTGCAGCTCGATGTTCCATTCAGCGACGCGGCCAGTGGCGTTGGGGCTGCGCAGGACTTGTTCCAAGGGGTAGGAAGAGATGACCTTGATGGGATGACCCTGGAAGTAGTGGCGCAGCTTCCTGGAGGCGATGAGGAGCGTGAGGAGGAGCTTCTGTTGCATGGGGTAGCGCTCGTGTGCATCCCTTAGCACCGTGCTGACGAAGTACACAGGGTGCTCGACGAGGCGCGTAGTTGCGGTGGCAGCTTGCTCTTCAGGTGGCTCGCGAGGCTTGGCAGGCTCGGGAAGCTCACGAGGCCCAGATGGCTCACGAGACTCGGAGGGCTCGGGAGGCGCGGAGGGCTCGGGAGGCTCGCGAGGCCCGGAGGACTCAGGAGGCGCAGAGGTTTTCTCCTGAGCGCAAACGCGCTCCTCCAGCACCGCTACGAGTGCCGCGCTGGCCGTCTGGGGGGTAGCCACCAAATACAGGAGCAGGGGCTCGCGGGGGCGCGGCGCGACCGTGATGGGCGGGCTCATGAGGTACCTCTTGAGGTCTTCAAAGGCGGCGTCTGCCTCAGGGGTCCACTTGAAAGAGCCGGACCTCTTCATGTGCTTGAAGAACGGCAATGCTCGCTCGCCGAACTTGGAGATGAAGCGCCCCAGGGAAGCCATACATCCTGCCAAGCGCTGCATTTCCTTGAGGGTCCGGGGGGGACGCATTCTCTCGATGGCCTTGATCTTCTCAGGGTTGGCCTCGATGCCACGGTGGGAGACCAGGAAGCCGAGGAGCTTGCCGGAAGGAACTCCGAAGACGCACTTGTCAGGGTTGAGCTTGAGGTTAACCTTGCGCAGGTTGGCGAATGTTTCCTCGAGATCCGCAACGAGGGACCCAGCCTGACGAGTCTTGACCACGATGTCGTCGACGTAGGCCTCCGCGTTCCTCCCCATCTGAGGCCCCAGCGTGATGCGCATTAGCCGCTGGAAGGTGGCGCCTGCACTCCTCAAGCCAAAGGGCATGCAGATGTAGCAGTATATGCCGCAAGGGGTGATGAAGGCCATCCTCTCCACGTCTTCTGCCGCCATCTTAATCTGATGGTAGCCTGAAAAGGCATACAGGAAGCATAGCAGGTCGCATCCAGGAAGCATAGCAGGGCGGAGGTCGTGGACTTGGGGTGGTCTTTGGAGTCAAAGGTGATGGCGTACTACGACCACTTGAGGGGCCGCACTGCCTCAGGACTCGGGAGGGCAGTGTTCACCTCGCGAGAGAGCTGCTTGAAGTGGCAGTTGGACATGGGAGCTTGAGCCCCGCCAAGGATGCAGGCAACCGCGTGAGGCTCCTGGTAGCCCCCAGTGCCCTCGTCAGGCTGGTTGACGTCGTTCCTCCGGGGCGGTGAAGGCAGCGGCGGGAGAGCGGCGTTGGCCAAAGGGTTTGCCTCACGAGGCTGGTCGCGCCAGGCCTGGCGGAAGTTGCCGTTGCCGCTGCGGCCGTCCCAGCGGCTGCCGCCGCGGTCGTTGCGATCGCCTCGACGGCCCTGGCGCTCGTCGCAAAGCAGCTTGAGCTCCTGGCAGTCCTCTATGCTGTGGGAGCGCACGTTGTGGTAGGCGCAGAGCAGGCGGCCGTCTTTCCTGGGCTCGTCACGGTCGTGGCCGCGCTTCTGCTCGGGCTCTGCTGCAAGCACGGCAGGGCCCTTGCGCTTGACGTCCTTGCTCTTGGCCTAGGCGGCGTCGGGCACCGCGTCGAGGTCGTTATGGACGAAGAGGCGACCTTCTTCAGCCTTGGCACACTTGTCGGCGAGATCGAACAGCTCAAGCACCGAGTCCAGCTCGTCGTTGATGGCGAGCTTCTCGCGCATCTTGACGTCTGTGACGCCGGTGGAGAACGCAGAGATGACGGCCACGTCGGAGGCACGCGGAATCTTGTTGCGCACCTGGCTGAAGTGCTGGATGTACTTGCGGAGGGTCTCGTCTGGGCGCTGCCGCACATGCCGCAGGTCGTTGATGGTGAGGGAGCGGTCTTGCGTGCCCTTGAAGTTGGCGATGAACTGGGTGCAGAGCTCGGCCCACGACGAGATCGACGCCTCAGGGAGATTCATGAGCCAGGAGCGTGGGCCGTCCTTGAGGGCCATGGGGAACCAGTTCGCCATGACCTTGTCGTCGCCGTTCGCCGCTTCGACGCTCAGCGCATAGAGCTGAAGGAACTCTGCGGGGTTGGGGGTGCTGTCGTAACGTGGAAGCAGCTCCGGCTTGAACTTCGCGGGCCACACCACCCGACGCAGCTCGCGAGTGAAGGCACGGCAGCCCACACCGCTCGAGGGTACACCTCCGGCGAGGGCGGCGTGGTTCTGGCGGCCAGACGCCGTGACCTCCTGGACGGTTCGGTCTTGGCGCTGGCGCTGCTGCTCGAGGAGCACACGTGCATCAGGCGGCACGCGGCGGATGATCTGGTAGTTGGCCTCGTCGCGGACCGGCGAGAAAGCGCCGCGGGATGGCTCACGTGCCCGCGTGTTGTGCTGGGGCCCGTCGAGCTCGTCGCGCAGAGGAGGTGGCGAGGGAGCGCCATGCGCTACGTCCCCAGCGCGAGACGGCGGGGGTCGAAGCGAGTGGGAAGGCGCCGGAGCGTCCCCGGCGGTGTTGATGCGCTCGGTGATGCGACCAAGCCAGGCGTCAGCTGGGCGGTAGCAGAGCAGCTCGCGAGCCATGAGTAGTGCGGCTTGCACGTTCGGCGTCCCACGGTGGGCGAGGGAGGAGGAGGCCGTGGCGGTGTGGCCCTCTGCCCACACGGAGGGGTACAGGGAGGAGTCCTGCCGCTCCCGGGTGGCAGGGTCAGTGGCGGCATGGCCTCAACAGGGCGGTGGCGGTTGCCGCGGGCCACCGGCTCCGTCTGAGCCACGCGGCCAGCCCTGCGCTCAGCGCGCTCGCGGCGGGCGTCGGCCATGAAGCTGGTGGAGCGGAGGACGGAGCGGAAGAACGGTAGCGCACCCCTACCTGGTGCGCCAAATGTCGAAGTTGGGGATCCGGGGACCCAAAGGTTCGAACACTGGGGGTGAGCTTGCTCCTACCTCTTCGTCCCCTACCACGGCTAAGCTACGGTGAAGCTACGGCGAGAGCGCGCTAGCGAGGAGTGGACCGTGGACTCAGTGGTTTACCCAGGTTCAGGCCACCTTGCGGTGTAAAACCCTACTCCTGCTTGGTTTGGATTGCTATGGGAAAGAAGACGTTCTTGCATACAAGGTAGGAGATGATGGGAGGCGATCGAATCAGATCCCTCTACAGCGGCTCCCTGCCCTTCCTTTATATCTGCCTTGGTCCTCTTCCCCCGAAAACATTGGCGGGAAGGGTTGCCACAGAACGGCAAGTTTGAAGGGGGACAGGGGCGCAGTCTATCCTGACAAAAGGTGGTCTTCATCTGCAAAGCGGTCGTCCATGACGCGCCGGTGGGCTCGGGGATGACCTCCGCCTTGCGCACCCGTCGTCTTGGTCTTCTTTCACCGATCGGGCAACCTTTGGGGGTTGCTTTGGGAAGTGGATTGCTGGCCTTGCTCCCTTAGCACAAAAGGGAAAATCCTCTCCATCCGCACCTGCTGGCACGACCTTTGTCGCCGTTCGTCGCCGCGCGCGTCACCCACGTGATGGGCTCGAGACCGCGCGACCGAGCCAAACAACGCCCGTCTTGCACGCCTTCGGGAGGATGCCTTGGGAGGCAACCTCAGGAGGCCACCTCGCGAGAGGGCCTCGCCAGGCTCTCGGTGAAGCGGCTGAGTCTTGCTTGCCTGCCTCCCGAGGAGGGGTCCTCAGGAGGCCGGGGCCTCATGAGGGGTCTTGCCGGAACTGCCTGTCGGTGGCTGCAGGTTGGGCCTTCGCCAGGCGTTGTGCCCTGGGCCAAAGGCAGACGGGCCGGGATACCCTGGATCCCATGGGCCCGACACATACTAATATCATTGCAATCATGATCATCATTCAAAGGACTCACATTAAACATTTTATTAAATTCTTCCTCTAGCAATTGAGCACAATTTTCCGATCCATCATTTTCAACAAAGACATTATAAAGATGAAGAATTTGTGGCAACCTCAATTCCATTTTTTTAGTTTGTTTTATAAAACCAAACTAGTGATAAAACAAGAAACAAAAAGATTCAATTGCAAGATCTAAAGATATACCTTCAAGCACTCACCTCCCCGGCAACGGCGCCAGAAAAGAGCTTGATGTCTACTACGCAACTTTTATTCTTGTAGACGTTGTTGGGCCTCCAAGTGCAGAGTTTTGTAGGACAGAAGCAAATTTCCCTCAAGTGGATGACTTAAGGTTTATCAATCCGTGGGAGGTGTAGGATGAAGATGGTCTCTCTCAAACAACCCTGCAATCAAATACAAGAAATCTCTTGTGTCCCCAACACACCCAATACAATGGTAAATTGTATAGGTGCACTAGTTCGGGGAAGAGATGGTGATACAAGTGTAGTATGGATAGTAGATATAGGTTTTTGTAATCTGAAATAATAAAAACAGCAAGGTAGCAAGTAGTAAAAGTGAGCACAAACGGTATTGCAATGCTTAGAAACAAGGCCTAGGGTTCATACTTTCACTAGTGCAATCTCTCAACAGTGCTAACATAATTGAATCATATAACAATCCCTCAACGTGCGACAAAGAATCACTCCAAAGTTCTTATCTGGAGGAGAACATAAGATGAAATTGTAGTAGGGTACAAAACCACCTCAAAGTTATCTTTTCCGATCAATCTATTGAGCCATTCCTATAAGTGTCACAAACAGCCCGAGAGTTTGTACTAAAATAACACCATATGATACGCATCAACCAACTCTAATGTCACCTAGATACTCCAATGTCACCACAAGTATCCGTGAGTTGATTATTCGATATGCATCAAACAACTTCAGAATCATAATATTCAATCCACACAAAGAAATTCAACGAGTATCCCAAAGTTTCTATCGGAGAAAAGAAGATGAAAACGTGCAATCAACCCCTATGCCTAGATTACCCCAAGGTCACGGGAATCCGCGAGTTGATCACCAAAACATACATCAAGTGACTCAATAGAATACCCCATTGTCACCACAGGTATCCACATGCAAGACATACATCAAGTGTTCTCAAATCCAAAGTATTCAATCCAATAATAACGAAACCTCAAAGGGAAAGACTCAATTCATCACAAGAAGGTAGAGAGGGAAGAAACACCATATGATCCAAATATATTAACAAAGCTCGTGGTACATCAAGATCGTGCCAAATCACGAACACGAGAGAGAGAGAGATCAAGCACATAGCTACTGGTACATACCCTTAGCCCCGAGGGCGAACTACTCCCTCCTCGTCATGGAGACCGCAGGGATGATGAAGATGGCCTCCGGTGATGATTTCCCCCTCCGGCAGAGTACCGGAACAGGGCTCCAGATGAGATCGCTTCGGTACAGAGGCTTGTGGCGGCGGCGTGGAAGTTCTAGGTTTCTTTTCGGGGTTTCTGGTATTTATAGGAATTTTCAGCATTGGATTCACGCCAGGGGGGCCCACGATGGAGCGACAAGCCTGCCCGGCACGCCCTGGGGGGGAGGGCGCGCCCCCCAGGCTTGTCGCGCTCGTGGCTCTTCTGGTCCTTCCACGAAGCTTCGGGGGTCTCTTTTGGTCCATAAAAATCACCGTAATTTTTCAGCCCATTCTGAGAACTTTTATTTCTGCACAAAAAAACAACACCACAGTAGTTCTGCTGAAAACAACGTCAGTCCGGGTTAGTTCTAATCAAATCATACCAAAACCATATAAAATTGTTATAAACATGGCATGAATACTTCATAAATTATAGATACGTTGGAGACGTATCAACCCCGGCGTTCACGACTCCGACTAGGGCGTCGGTCAGGATCCCTACGTCCACCTTCTCCTCATTGGTCACCTCAAGGGACGGAGGCGCGGCGACTCTCGCTCCCGAGTACCGGGGGGGGGGGGACTGATACGTCTCCAACGTATCTATAATTTTTTATTGTTCCATGCTATTATAGTATCAATCTTGGATGTTTATTATGAAATTATATATCATTTTTTGAGACTAACCTATTAACCTAGTGCCCAGTGCCAGTTGCTGTTTTTTGCTTGTTTTTGGCTTTTCAGAAAATCAATATAAAAAACAGTCCAAACGGAGAAAAAACTTTGGATTAGTTTTTTCTGGACCAGAAGGGACCCTAGAAGCTTAGGGAGAAGTCCAGAAGAGTCACGAGGGAGCGACAAGCCCGGAGGGCGCGCCCGGGGGGGGGGGGGGGGGGGGGGGGGTTGGCGCGCCCCCAGGCTTGTGGGCCCCTCGTGGCACCTCTTGACCTAATTCCAGCGCTATAAATTCCAAAATATTCCCAATACATCAGAGAGCCACCACGAATAACTTTTTCGCCGCCGCAAGCTTCTGTTCTTCCGCGATCCCATCTGGAGGCCTTTTCCGGCAATCTGCCGGAGGGGGAATCGATCACGGAGGGCTTCTTCATCAACCTTGCTGCCCTTCCGATGATGTGTGAGTAGTTTACCACAGACCTACGGGTCCATAGCTAGTAGCTAGATGGCTTCTTCTCTCTCTTTGATCTTCAATACCATGTTCTCCTCGATGTTCTTGGAGTTCTATCTGATGTAATCTTCTTTTGCGGTGTGTTTGTTGGGATCCGATGAATTGTGGGTTTATGATCAAATTATTCATGAGAAATATTTGAGTCTTCTCTGAACTCTTTTATGCATGATTGTTATAGCTTTGTATTTCTCTCCGATCTATCTGTTTGGTTTGGCCAACTAGATTGATTTATCTTGCAATGGGAGAGGTGCTTTGTGATGGGTTCAATCTTGCGGTGTTCTATATCCCAGTGACAGAAAGGGACAAGACACGTATTTGTATTGTTGCCATTAAGGATAAAAATATGAGGTTTAATCATATTTTTTGAGTTTACTTTGTCTACATTATGTCATCTTTCTTAAGGCGTTACTTTGTTTTATACTTAATAATACTCTAGATGCATGCTGGATAGCGGTCAATGAGTGGAGTAATAGTAGTAGATGCAGGAAGGAGTCGGTCTACTTGTCTCAGATGTGATGCCTATATACATGATCATTGCCATGAATCCGTCATAACTATGCGCTTTTCTATCAATTACCCAATAGTAATTTGTTTACCCACCGTATGCTATGTGTTCGAGAGAGAAGCCTCTAGTGAAAACTATGGCCCCTGGGTCTATTTTTATCATATATTAAATCCAAAATACCTTGCTGCAATTTTATTTACTTTATTTTATTTAGCAATTTATTTTATCTATCTATCACTATCAGAATTAATCCTTGCAAGTAACCGCTAAGGGGATTGACAACCCTCTTATTTGCGTTGGGTGCAGGTGTTTGCTTTTGTGTGTGTATGTGCTGCTAACGAGGTTCTGTGTGGTTCTCCTACTGGATTGATAATCTTGGTTCTTAACTGAGGGAACTACTTATCTCTACTATACTGCATCATCCTCTCCTCTTCGGGGAAATCCCAACGCAGTTCACAAGTAGCAGAGACCATTCGGAGACCCCGCACTCGGGACGTCCTTGCAGTAGAACCAGCTATCTTGCCACCCCTTCACTGAGTCCGGGAAGCTCATTTTGGGGAAAGCGCTCTGCCCCCAGACCTGAATGCCCAATCCTCCGCACAGCTGGGTCACGTGGGTCTTCTCGCCACCCGGCGAGTCCTTCTTCACGGTCATCGACCGACATGTAAAGATGTGTTTAAACAGTCCCCAGTGCGGGTGACAGCCGATGAAGTTCTCACACAGAGAAACGAAGGCAGACAAATAGACAATGGCATTTGGAGGAAGATGGTGGAGCTGTGCCCGAAGTAATCCAAGAATGCGCGGAAGAAAGGGTGCGGGGGCATCGAGAAACCTCGCTCAATGTGGGTGACGAGGAGGACACTTTCGTCCCCCTGTGGCGCCGGTTCGATTTCGCTCGCCTCCGGCCGCCTCCATCCGTCCATCGGAATGAGCCCCTCCTCGGCGAGCTCCTCCAGCCGCCTCGTCGAGATGCGCGAGGGGATCCAGTCCCCCTCTGCGCGGCCCGCCTTAGGGCCAGAGCTCGATGACGCGGCTCTCCCCGCCTTCTTCGCCTTCTCCAGCTTGGCGGTGGAATCCTTCCCCATCGGCACGAGTGCTCCGGCACAATGGTTGGAGGAGCGAGGAGGGCAGAGTGCAGAATGGAGGAGAAAGGGGATCTGGGAATTACCCCGCCCCAGAAATTCACTTTATACCAAGGGCGGAATCGCACCGCGGATTCTTAGCCGCAGATCCCTGGATCGACGGCGTCCACAGCGGTTGCGCGCGCATGTAAAACGCGGCACGTGGCGGATTTTCGGGGCGAAGATCGAGGCGTCGTGCCCCACTTTCCCCACTAAGCCACGGCGTAACCGCTTCCGCGCGCGCACACCCGAGTTCAAATCCTGAGGTTTCCGGAGCAAATTGATCCGATTGATTGCTCGCTGCTCCTTTCCTAAAGGACACCCGTCGGTCCGACCGACCGCCCCCCGAGGGATGCCGTGCACTCGGACACGTAAAACACCCGACTGGAGTCATCTTCAGGACCGCAATGGGATGAGCTTGATGCCCCTCCGCGGGTTAACTTGGCCCTTTCACTAGGCTCCAAGGCGCAAGCCTCATAAATTTGGACTCGGAGCTGGCCCGCGCTGACGTTCACCTGGGATATGGAGTGTCATCTCTCTGGAGAATTAGTCCACGCGCCGGTGTCATCACTCGAGTTTCATGGCATGTCCTCACTCGGACCTCAAGTCTATCTATCCCGAGAGACACACGAATGCCACCAAGTTTTGCCCAGCGATCAACACCTTCCGATCACTCGGAAAACCTTTAGTCCGGAATCCGTCAAGGCTTCACTCAAGGATAACCGTTTGAGAACGGATGCCGAGTGACCCGAAGCACTCAGACCGATCCGAAGGCTCAACACATTCGTCCTGTGAAACCTCAACCGATTCGAGGGCTAATGATGGGGTCACCTACTACTGGTAGGGTCAAGGACCTGACATCTAAGGCCCACCTGGGGTCCCACACCATCATTGGGAGGTCCCTGGACCATAGGCGCATTCGGATGCGCATCACAAGGAATCCACTCGGATACACCGACGGCACTCGGACGATATCCCTCCAGTCGGCCAGCCCACACCACTCGGACAGAGGAGGCGTAGGGACGGCGTGGGAGCTGCAACGGTCGAGTAGTCTTAAGTCGGACTTCAAGTATAGTCATGGCAGCCGTTACCTGTAACTATCATAGTCGTGGCTATTAATACCTGTAACTGCCGTAGTTATAGCCATTAATCCCCCTTGTAACGTGGCAGTAAAGAGGCCAATGCGCACTCTATATAAGCCGCTCTCTTCCTCCATGACAAGGGTTCAACATCCCCTGTAATCATACACCCCAAGAGAAAACAAGCCTCAGGGCACGAGACGTAGGGCTATTACATCCCCCGAGAGGGGCCTGAACTCGTAAAAACTGAGTGCTACACTTGCGCCGTAGCTAGGCTCCGCCCCTCTTTTGTACCCCTAGTACTCATTGCCAGGATCGTTACCCCGACACAACCCCTAGTGTCGATTTGTTAGCGGGTGCTTCCAGGCTGCGGGACGTCAGATCTGAAGCCAATGCCGACGCGAGATAATACCAGTTTTACGGACCACGACGAAGCGGTGGTAAAGCATGGTCCACCCTAGGACGAGGTGGCCATGGAGCAGTGCAGAGGCATTGATGGTTGTCATACCGAGGGCGCCTGGGGATGAGACAGATCTTGACAAAGCCGCTCCGGTGCCGTGCGTCAATAGGTCGGAACTGGCGCCCCGGACCCTGGTGTGCGGTAGACTAGGAGCTACCGTATCTACCGGCTCGAACTCGAATTTGATTACCTTCCATACTTCACAAGCTGCGGCTAGTTCAGGACTCCATTTGCATGTTGTTCGCGAGAAACATTATGATACTCCCTCCATTTGCATGTTGTTCGCGAAATTTTTTATGATACTATAAGTTTTTTTATTTCATAATCATTTCTAATATCATTTAAAAAAAAAGATAAAGAGCCTATATTAGAATGTGAGTTCTCAACCTTTCTGACATGCTCCTATGGAACCAAGGTCGAAAGGATTGGAGACGCCGGTCATTCACAACCATTGATGAAGGATTTCTCAAAAAGTTAAGCATTAGTAGTTCTTTTTTTGAAATAATATTTGGAAGTCATTGGATCTGAATGCTACATGAAGAACATAATCCAGATGATGGAAAGCAGAGACCTAGGATGTGGATCTTTAGTATGGAGTTGATCTTCTGCACCGAGAGGTGGTTGGTGGTAATAATGAACTTGTGATGAGAATGATGCTATGTGTGATTTGCTACAATATGTGTAATGACATGTATGCGTGCATTGCTATATGCCCTGATATGGTATGTGTGAAATGCTATATGAATTGTGACATGTGCTTGTTTTTATTATATGTGCTATTGCAGAGCTAATTGCAAAATTAATTTTAAAAACTACTGACCACAGCTTTGTCGACTGTTACACTCGGCAATAATATCTTTGCCGAGTGCGACGCTTGGCAAAAGGGACGCATGTCAGCCTCTGACAACTCCAGCAGATCATTGTCGAGAGCCACATACAGGGCGGTCGACAAAGACTTCCTGCAATAAAAAAATAAAATATAATTATTTGCCAAGTATCATTGCACTCGGCAAATATGCCATGTGGCAGCAGCTGGGAGAACCTGGAGATGTTTGCCGGGTTCTTTTTTCGATTACTCGCAAACTATTTCCGCATTCAAAAAAGAAATAGAAAATTTGTGCAAAGTGTTCATTAGCCGACACTTGGCACAAATAGCCCCGCTGTCACGGATCCGTCAATTGTGGGAGTTGAGGGATACTTGTCAGCATCTTGTTGAGTATAAAGGAACTCCGCAAAAACTCTGTAGGCCAAGTGTAGTTTGTTTGCCGAGTGTTTTTCGCACGCTCTCGGCAAAAGGCCCACCATTGCCCAGTACTTACGTTTGCCCGGTGTTATACTCAGCAAATAATAGAACACAACAAAGTTGCCGACACTTGGCAAAGACGGATTTTCCAGTAGTAGTAGGCCACAATGTCTTTGCTTGCCGTCAGAGACAGTTGGCAATGGTGCCCTCCAAATAGAACACAACAAAGGTGTCGACACTCCGCAAAGACGGATTTTTCAGTAGTAGCAGGACACGATGTCTTTGCTTGCCGTCAGAGACAGATGATGACCTAGCTTCCGGAAAAGCCCTAGCGAACTCTCGCGGAATAGAACACGACAAAGGTGACGACACTCGGGAAAGACGAATTTTCTGACACTTCTTCTTCGGTACAACCCCCCTAAACACATCAACGGCTGAGATCACTCCGTACCCCTTCATTAAAAAGGGTAAGATCGTCCTCTCACAGAAAAGCCGCCGCCCGCGCGCGACGGGGCTGTACACGCGCCGGGGTGCTGTACGTTCGACGGGCCCCGTACACGCCACGCCGTACGGCCCGCCGCGTCTGCGCTCGACGGTCAAATACGCTGTCAAAAAAAAACAAAGACGCGACGCGTCGTGCGGCCCACGTGGCGTCGGTCAAGGCGACGGTTCCCGAGGCGTCCGCCGTCGTCTCCCGAGGCCAGCCGTCTCCCGATGCGGCATTAATGGCCGTCGTTACTCCGGCGCGTCACCCGCCCACCTACCCGCCGCCCTCCGTCAAAACGTCCCCCGTCGGGCCGCCCCCCTCAGTCTCCCTCCACCCAAGATC
The DNA here is from genome assembly GCA_039707655.1 of Elymus sibiricus. Taxonomy (NCBI): domain Eukaryota; kingdom Viridiplantae; phylum Streptophyta; class Magnoliopsida; order Poales; family Poaceae; genus Elymus; species Elymus sibiricus. The sequence continues at coordinate 474,005,957 of CM077666.1, forward strand.
TCCCCCGACGCCCTCCTCCACCCCGACGCCCTTCTCTTCTCCCTCCCGACGGCGACCATGGCGTCCGGCAGCAGCGGAAGCGGCGGCCCTCCGAGGGGCGGCTCGTTGCCGTCGAGCCTCGGCACGCCGGAGACGGAGGAGCTCGTCCGTTTCGGGCTAATGGTGCCGCCGTGCTGCCATCTGCCGCACGAGTTCCACATCACCGCCGACGGCTACCCGACGAGGGGGCCAGGCGCGACGCTGGAGGAGCTCCGCCGCCACCACGGCGGTCGTTGGAACGCCGCCGGCCGTCACCGTTTTTGGGACGGCAAAGACTACTGGACGGTCATCGGCGAGCTCCTGCGGGCGACGGGCGGCTCGTCGTCTGCCCCGCGCCCCTCCCTCCGTCGCACTCCGACCCTCCCGCCGCCCCCCCGTCCCTCCCGCTCTCCGGCACCCGCGCCCGCCGGACCCCCCGTCCCTCCCGCCGTCGAGATCCCGGCGGAGCTAGCCGCGCTGCGCGAGGACGGCGACCCCGACGACAGCCCCGGCTACCTCGTCGCCTTGCGGGCGTCGCGGGCGGAGGCGGCAGCGGCGGCGGCTAGGGAGGCCGCCGATCTCCAGGCGGCGTTGGACGCCGCGGCGGCTATGGCGGCGGCGGAGGCGCCTGCGATGGAGGAAGACGATGGCATCGACTGGGACGCCGCCGTCCAGAGCAGCGACGACGGCGGCGGTGACGGCGGCGCGGGCAACGGCGGTGCGGGCGAGGCCCTCGACCTCGCCGACTCTGACGACGAGTAGATTAGGTTTAGATTAGGGTTATGTTTAATTAAATTTCGTTATGTTCGAATGTAAGATGAATCGTTTGTCGAATGTAAGATGAATCGTTTGTCGTAAGGTTGAATGAAATATCGTTATTTTTGAATGCAATTTAGATGAAAATTATTATGAAATAATTTGATTAGGTTTTCGAATTTCGAATCGTTTCTTACAAAAAAGTTTGCCAAAAAAATTGAAAAATTTGGGTCCATTTGAAGGATGTCGAAATAAAGTCCTTCCGGACGGACCCTTTACTCCTACCCGAACGACCTCCGCTGTAATAGGTCAAATTTTGGTCATCTGCAGATCAACACTAAATTTTGGCAGCAGGTGGGCATGCCCATCCCAGTGCCCCACGCAAAGTTTCAACGCATTCGGACACCGAACGCACGTTGCGTCACGTCCGGGCAGTGTTTTAGGTTTTTCGACCGGGAAAATCGTAGAAAATGCATACAGTGTCAAAAATCACCGAAAATTAGCGTGCATGCTTCCCATGGTCACTCTAACGTGTGAAAAAAAATTGGGCCCGTTCGATGAAAGTGAGAAAGAGGCTTGCATCGCAGGCACAGTTGCGTCCATACCGAAACTCGTGCCTACCACATGAAGTACCTGAGCACATTCACGGAATGTACCCAACTTTTGCATGCGCGTGTGAACGCCCATCCCGATGCCCCACGCAAAGTTTCAACGCTTCCGGACACCGAACGCACGTTGCGTCACGTCCGGTCAGTGTTTTAGGGTTTTTCGGCCCGGAAAATCGTAGAAAATGCATACAGTGTCGAAATGCGGCAAAATTTGGCATGCATGGTTGCCATGGTCATTCTAGCCCGTGAAAAAAATCTGAGCCCGTTTGACGGATGCGAAGAAGAGACATGCATCCGAGGATCCCTTCCGCCCATACCGAAACCCCGGCCTTGCACATGAAGTACCTGAGCGCATTCACGGAATATACCCAACTTTTGCCAGCGCGTGTGGGGCCCCACTCCGGAACCCCACGCCAAAAATGAACGAAATCTGACACCGAACGCACGTTGCGTCACGTCCAGGCACTATTTTAGGGGTTTTCGGCCCGGAAAATCGTAGAAAATGCATACAATGTCGAAACGCGACAAATTTTGGCATGCATCCTTGCCATGGTCATTCTAGCCCGTGAAAAAAATCTGAGCCCGTTTGACGGATGCGAAGAAGAGACATGCATCTGAGAATCCCTTCCGCCCATACCGAAACCTCTGCCTTCCACATGAAGTACCTGAGCGCATTCACGGAATGTACCCAACTTTTGCCAGCGCGCGTGGGGCCCCACCCCGGTACACCACGCAAAAAATGAACGAAATCTGACACCGAACGCACGTTGCGTCACGTCCGGGCACTATTTTAGGGTTTTTCGGCCCGAAAAATCGTAGAAAATGCATACAGTGTCGAAACGCGACAAATTTTGGCATGCATGCTTGCCATGGTCATTCTAGCCCGTGGAAAAAATCTGAGCCCGTTTGACGGATGCGAAGAAGAGACATGCATCCGAGGATCCCTTCCGCCCATACCGAAACCCCTGCCTTCCACATGAAGTACCTGAGCGCATTCACGGAATGTACCCAACTTTTGCCAGCGCGCGTGGGGCCCCACCCCGGTACACCACACAAAAAATGAACGAAATCTGACACCGAACGCACGTTGCGTCACGTCCGGGCACTATTTTAGGGTTTTTCGGCCCGGAATATCGTAGAAAATGCATACAGTGTCGAAACGCGACAAATTTTGGCATGCATGCTTGCCATGGTCATTCTAGCCCGTGAAAAAAATCTGAGCCCGTTTGACGGATGCGAAGAAGAGACATGCATCCGAGGATCCCTTCCGCCCATACCGAAACCCCTGCCTTCCACATGAAGTACCTGAGCGCATCCACGGAATGTACCCAACTTTTGCCAGCACGCGTGGGGCCCCACCCCGGTACACAACGCCAAAAATGAACGAAATCTGACACCGAACGCACGTTGCGTCACGTCCGGGCACTATTTTAGGGTTTTTCGGCCCAGAAAATCGTAGAAAATGCATACAATGTTGAAACGCGACAAATTTTGGCATGCATGCTTGCCATGGTCATTCTAGCCCGTGGAAAAAATCTGAGCCCGTTTGACGGATGCGAAGAAGAGACATGCATCCGAGGATCCCTTCCGCCCATACCGAAACCCCTGCCTTCCACATGAAGTACCTGAGCGCATTCACGGAATATACCCAACTTTTGCCAGCACGCGTGGGGCCCCACCCCGGTACACCACGCCAAAAATGAACGAAATCTGACACCGAACGCACGTTGCGTCACGTCCGGGCACTATTTTAGGGTTTTTCGGCCCGGAAAATCGTAGAAAATGCATACAGTGTCGAAACGCGACAAATTTTGGCATGCATGCTTGCCATGGTCTTTCTGGCCCGTGGAAATTTTTTTGGTCCCGTACCGTGGAGTCGGAAATAAAACGTGTGCAGACTCTCCACTCTGGCGGACCCGAACTTTATATATTGTGTGAGAAAGCTGTGTGCAAGTTAAAAACAGAAATAAAAAGACATCGGACATCAATGATCTTTTTGTGTAGAATCTCAAATGTCAGTAGGAATCTTCGCTAGTTCGGAACAGGAGAAGACTCCTAGTGCCATTCGAGATCCTCCACATTGAGTTCAATGAAGACCGATACTTGTCGTACTTGAGTAATAAAGGTATTTAAGATGGTCAACGACCTCTTGGCGTCGCGAGGTGGGACTAACCGACGTCGCCCGCCGATCGCGTCGACTGCATTGGTTGACTGCGTGGGGTAAGTGGGCCGACCGACGCGGCACGCCACGACGGGCCACGTCCGTCTGTTTGTTGATCGGCCTGTACCGCCACGACGGGCCACGTCGGACGAACCCTACGTCGTCACTCGCCCCCACGTCGTGCGGCGCCCCCCGTTGACCGTCGCTCGCGCAACACGAACCCCCCGCCCCCCCCCCCCCCCCCCCGGCCGCCCCGCCGACGCCGCCACCCGCCCGGTCGTGCGACATACCACGTTGACCGTCGGTCGCGGCCCCTCGACGACCCTGCAGTCGCGGCCACGCCGTCTGTCGCCCACATCACATCCGCGCCGCGTGTCCCCCGAGATCCGTCGCGTCCTCCCACAACCTGTAGCCGCCCTGCATCGCCCAGGTGATTTTCATCTCGAAGGATGTTTGTATTTTTTGTGATACATGTAGCCTAATTGTACAACTGAACGTGACAATAAAATTTTTATATGCAGTATGGACATCAGCGGTGTGATCCCATGTTCAATAGAGAAGTGGGTCAGCCTCGCAGAAAGATTTACAAGTTCTCAGCGATTTAGGTTTTACGAAACAATGTTGCAAGAAATGTTGTTGATTCCGCCGATAAAAATGAGAGATTTCTTGCTGCATTTCATGATAAAAGGCTATAATCCGAATAGTAAAAAAATTATGATACAAGAAGCAGCCGGAAGTAAAGGTCTAATTTCACTACGTCCCGATGACGTGTACAGTATATTTGGATTAAAAATGAAGGTGTTGACGTTTTTGGTGTTCTTAGTATGGAAGGACAAAAAGCAGTTAAGAAAATACCAATTCAGTATGTGAACAAAAAAAACGGTAACATTATGATAGACGATTTGATCCAAAAAATTGTGAGGAACAAAGCCGCAGACGATGAGTTTCTCCGTATGGCGGTTCTAGTTTTGCTTGGGACTGTTATTGCACCTATGTCCGATGTTTATGTCCCGAAGGAGTACTACGCGTTGGTGCATGATGTGAAGCTCATCAGCAAGTTTAACTGGAACGCGTTCATGTTGCGAACGTGTTTGATGGAGATCGGTAAGGTTCTGCAAGACGGCCGTGTTAGGAAGTGGCCAGCTGGCAATCTATCCGTAATACAGGTACTTTTCATATTATTAATTGTGCTATTTAATGATATGTACTCTTCGTCAATTCATGTTAGTTACGTAAATTGTGTCATTTGTATGCAGTACTTATACTGGGAGAAGGTGGAGCCGACCACCGGACCCAAATATGATCCTTTATCGCTGTTGAGCCCCCTGATGAAAAACTGGACGAAATCGCGTGCAGAGAGAAGAGACAAGTACGACGATGACAATGGTCGTGGTCATGGGACGGTACTAATTTATTTTTAGTTCATATGTAATTGCATCGTGCATTCATTTACTGAAGTACTTATAATTGCATCAAAAATTCATGGTGCAGATCGATGACTGCATTACGAACGACTATAGAATGAAAAAAGTTGCGGAACAGCATGCGGATAGTAATAAAAAACCTAGTAGCAGAAAGTCGTCCGTTACGGGAGGGAGGAAAGTGGATAATTCCTTGGAGGTTCCTGAGAATCTCAAGCCTTTTATGGACCGGATCATGAAAGACATAAAGGACATTCGCAAGGAAATTGTTGGTCTTCCTGAGTTATGCGGACAGGTAGCATTTTGATAGTTTAGTAATCACGAAGTTACTGTCAAAATACTTACATTATAACTTTGTTATGTTGCAGAGATTGATAGAGAAAATGAATCAAACTGGTGTGCGATACAAACCCGGCAACATTGAAGGGGAGGAGGAAAATTTGTTTGGAGAGAACAGTGGAAGCAGGTTTGAAAACAAGTTTCCTCAAAAAGAATTCCCGTACGATGACATGCACACACCTAATGGCCGAAAGGGCGGTGAGAACTCTGATTTCAATTCCCTTGGAGGTAAACCATACAATTGCACTTCCCCTCAGTTAAATAGCTATAAGGGTGACAAGGATGATCCTATACATTTACCGGAAGAGTCGGAAAAAAATGAGGCATCATCTTTAACGACAGATGAAATACTTTCATCGACGAGAATTACAGCGAAGGCAAACGAGCAAGAAGTGTCACAGGGCATGTCAGACGATTGTAGTGGTATAGAAGAGAAGAAGGAGGAGACTCTCAGGAAGCGAAGGAGGACTATGTCAAAATACCAGAAATCTCCCTACATACAGAGCAAACCGAAAAAGCGTGCGAAACGTGCCACCAAAGCGAGTAAGTTAACTATGTTTTACACATGCCGCTGACATGTTTTTTGACAATGTGCCGCTGACTTATGTGACTTGGTTTGCAGAACTATTTAATGAAAAAATCCCTGAGAATGATAATAGTGTGGAGTATTTGGTCCGTGCGGCCGTGCAGTACGTCCGAGCGTACGAGAAGTCACCAAAACATAAGAACCATGAAATTTTCAACAGTGGTATGGGCAGCGGACTATCTGCGGCAAGAGCTTGCCAGATACTTAACCATGAATGGTTATCCGGTGATGTATGCAATTTACCTACCAACTATTTCAGGTTATCGACGCTTGTGCGTCGTACATTTCGAATAACTATGTGGCCGATCGTTATCTAGTGCCAACACATAGGGCTCACTGGCTTCTGCACACTCGCCCCACTCTAGGCAGACCAGCGAAGTCGGTCGACAAAAATGACTACGAATCACGTGTGAATGAACCTTTGAACAGATGCATGACCGAATATTTTGTGAAACCAAAGGTAAGTTTTCCAAGCTGCAAAATGTTATACGTGCCAAACGTATGCATGGTCCAAGGTTGATGAACATGTTTGAATTATCATGCAGGCTTATTTCCCTCTTAACAAGAATAACAACCACTGGATTACGGTTGTCATGCACACATGTAAGAAAGAGTTCCAGGTTCTTGACTCGTTGATGGGAGAACAAGAACAACTTTCTGAATGTACTACGAAACTCATTGAGGATTTTGTAAGTTTCATTATCATGTAAGTTTTGCTGAGCCTAACATTTGTTTACCTTTTGTACTGAATGTTTGTCCGTCGTTTCGATTATTTTTACAGAGAGAAGAACTATCAGGAGATATCAAAGATGCAAATGCTAGTTTAATTATTTCGTTCCCCGACGTGTCGGCATGGCCTATTGTTCCATACAAAATGCCCCAACAAGAAGATGGGTGAGTACCTAGATACATGTACTGTCTAAACATTGTATACTTGCGTGTTGTCCGAAAAACATGATCTAAAAAATGCACTTTCATTTATGAAAAACAGGAATTCATGTGGCCTTTTCCTCCTTAAATGCTTTCAATATTGGGACGGTGACAAGTTCAGAGGGCTTTTTTCACAGGTCGGTAAATTTTATTTTGCAAAAATCATCTTTGTTAATATATCCACTTGTACATATTACAAGCGTGTGTATTTATTTCAGGAATCAATCGATGATTCGAGAGAACGAATGGTATCTTCAATTATTTTCTCATCCAAGAACAAGCTAACGGATGTGATGAACAAAGTTATTCGTCTTAAGGAAAAGAAGAAGAAATAACTATCGCACGCAGCAGTGCTAGGCGTGCTTTCATTTTAGTTAAATATTTTACAATGTGTGCTTCAAGATTGTGTAGGCACTTTTTATTTACCATTTATGTACGGATTTAAAATAATTCGCATCGGACGTTTGTACTATTAAAATGCATACGGTACTTATTTTCAATATCATATGGACAGTGAATTATTTGTTCCAAATATTCTTTTTTTATTGAGTCTTTTTGTTCCAAATATTCTGTATTAAAATGCATACAGTCGCCGAAAATTAAAAAAAAAACATATTAGGGCCGGCGCGCCGCGCGTCGCCCCGACCCTCTTACCGGCCGGGCAGTCGAGCCCACAGCACTAGTGGGCCGGCCCGTGGCGGGCGCCTCGGCCGCCAACTCGCGGCGCACGACGCCTAGCAGTCTTTAGTCCCACCTCGCCGAGCGAGGGAGGCGTCGACCGGTTTATAAACCCGGATCCCCCGACTGCTTCGAACTCCTGTTAACACTGCCGTCGCTTGCTCACTCGACCGCCCTGTGGGGCCCGGTTGCCGCCGGCCCGAGACCTGAAACGCCGTTACAGTCGCCTGAACTGGCTGGATAGTGACTGGCGAAGTAAGGCTCGGCCGGCGGCCTGGGCGGGCACTCTTTTTGCTTATAGAGCGCACTTTTTTTAACTTATAACAGCACACAATAACCAACTTATAACAGCGTAAATAACAGAAGCTATAGTGCCATCAATATTACACCCAAAACACATATTAAAATAAGTCTCCAGTACCAATTTCTGATAAGAACATAAATAAAGTTGTAGCAATGTCTGACAGCAACAGAAAGAAAACAATTCATTGTGACTCCAGTATCAATTTCTGACAAGAAGAGAAATAAAGTTATAGCTATTTTTGACATCAACAGAAACAATATAATTCACTCTGAACCATCCATGAAGTTCATGCATTGTCCGTGCTTTCGTCATGCATTGTCCGTGCTTTCGTCGTCATGCCTTGTTCCTGCATACAAAGACATTAATATATGTTAACCATCTATAAACGCTTAAGTGTATAATTGTTTTCAGGAAAGAAATTAAATAAACGATAACACATACTTAGGATTTTCAAGACAATTGTTTCTAAAATGACCTTTTGTCCTGCATATACCGCATAAGCGTACATTTTTCTCGTCGAAAGCTTTTGGTCTACCATTCTTACTGACGTCTGGCCCATCCTTACCCTGGGCATTCTGCTTGCGTGCGCCTTTGGTAGAAACTTTCAATGGATCACCTACCAACACATGATCTCCATTCGGCTGAAATGCATCATCAGCACTAACCCTATTCTGACTCACATAATCATTCTCGTCAGCGTCCTTGTTCGCTATTACATCCTCCAGAGCAGCCTTCAACTTGTCAAATAAGAATGGTTTATTACTGGCGACATGAGATGCTTCTGCAGACAGGATAGTCAACTCACTGTACTTATTCCTCTGCTCAGTACCTGCCCAACCCCAGGCAAAAAGATCACTAGTGCGCTTCACGGGCAGTCCACCCCTAGCATTTTTCGTGAATCTTCGGAGTACTAAGCACTTGGGTATATCTCGTAAGTCCAGCCTGGTCAAAACGTATAAAATATGCTTGCAAGGGAGACCTTTGCGATTCATACTTTCGCAACTGCACTTCACTGTTTCTCCAGAGTTACCAGGTGTATAGTCCACTTTGAATCTGAGCTCGCTGTCATTTTTCCACGCCACTATGAATCTCTGACTGTTGGCTCCTCTGAGTCTCTCAACGATACGAAGCTCCTCTGCCTTCTTCATATCCTGCTGCAAGATGTAAAAGTTTGCCGCAGTGAAGTCACGAGCTGCGGCTTTCTCAATGTGTGTAAACTCATCGAGTACTGGTACTGGGAGTGTCTGTGTGGACCTGCAGTCGTCGTATGACTCGTTTTCACGCAGCCGAACTATACAGTTCTCGTAATGCACAACCATGTCAACAATGGTCATGCCGGAGTCCAGATGCATATGAAGGCACGAGTTCAGACTCTCGCTCCTCTGGTTACTCCGCATACCAAGGAAGAACCCACCAGACAGATAAGACGCAGCCCAAAGCCTTTTCTTCCTGTACATCCTACGCAACCATGTTTCAGTTTTCTCCGACTGCCATTTACTTGTGAACGCTGCCCATCTCTCCTCAAAGACTTCATGTGTGGTAGCATAGTAAATAAGAGACCTGAACTCTTTAAGGGACTTGTGATGAAGGTGTTTTTGCATGTTCTTCTCGATATGCCACGAACAAAGTCGATGCCACACGTCCGCAAGGACCTTCCTGATGGCCCTTATCATGGCTGCGTCTCCATCAGTAATTACAGACCTGGGCTTCTTCTGACAGTGAGCTCTCAAGAAGGTCTGCAGCACCCAAACATATGTATCTTCGGTCTCATCGGATACCAAAGCACAACCGAAGATAGTGGTGCAACGATGGTTGTTTAGACCAACAAAAGGTATGAATGGCATTCCATACCTATTCATCTTATATGTGCTGTCGAATACGGTTACATCACCGAAGTCAAGGTAATCCCGACGTGACTGAGAATCACACCAGAACAGGTTTTTGAGCCTGCCTTCCGCGTCAACAGTGTGCTCAAAGAAAAAGTCTGGATCCCTTGCCTTTCTGGTCATCATGATCCCAATCGCAGTGTCAGCATCACCCTTTGCTAGCAACTTCATTTTTTCTCTATAGCACATGTTATAAAGCTTCCTCCTCCCGAAACCAGCCTTCGCATATGAGCCATACCTACTGACGAAGTTGTCAAAAATAATATGTTTTCTGATCCCAGCACCTGCCATAGCTAAGATCTCGAGCTTCTGATATTCCTTTATCTGATTATGAGACCGGAGGTAGGTAACTTCGTCCGGTCTAGCAAGAATATGACTATGATCATCGCTGAAACTGCTGACATACCAAATTGAGCGCTCTCTATCAAGCTTCACTGTACAATGGGCTTCGCAATAGCATCGACTCTCCGGTCTCAGCCTGTGCTTCCTCCCTTCCATGGTACAAAACTTGGCTTGTCGTTTCCCAGCCCTCGAACACAGAAACCTCCTCAAGCGCATAGGTGCGTCAACACCCTTCGCATATTTCCGCTGGTCCCTCCTAATGCTGAATCCACGGTTTTTCGCGAACTGGTTATAGAAATCGTATGCCTCCTCTTCTGACCTGAACGTCATGGTCATCACCTTGCAATGCCTGTCCAGTGACTCTTGCTGGTATTCATCGTAGCCAATGTCAAAATTACACTCATCACCAACGGCATCCTCATTGTTCCCGCTTGGGCCACCCTCATGTCCCTGCAAAACAATTAATATAGAACCTTCCATGTCAGTAAGTTGTTGTATGCGCGTCTCTCATATATAAACACTTTTCAAAACTACTTTGCTCGAGCTCTCATCATTTGATGCATATACATCGCTTTCGTCCATGTCATTGTCGAATATGTTCAGCTCATAGAACCCTTCCACTTCCATCCATGCACATTTAGAAAAAGACATGTAAGAGGTGATGCGGTTGTTATGTTATTCCGTACCGTCCTTAATTTTATATGTACCTGGCTACCACTTTCAGCATATGAATCATCTATATCCATATCCTCATTGTCATCGTCCTCACCTTGCTGTACAAAGACAAAGAATTACATTTCAGTGTCAACACAGTTGTTTGTGTTTCATGTTTTTTCCAACGTGTACAATACTTACATTGCCACTGTAGGATTCATCCAAACTCATATAGTTCTCCGCGGCATGTCCGTCCTCATTGAATGACAATGAGCCATCCTCGCTATCGCCATCATCTCCGTCGTAATCGTTATCCCGATCCATCTGTACACGTGCAAATGTAGTCATTCATCAATTCAAAAATCACGTAACATAACCGCAAATATAATCATTACGTGAGGGCAGTGTCGGAGCTTGGAACACATTTTTTGAGCGGCAAATGGGCTGGGGGGCAACCAATGTTTAGACTACATTTTTGCGAACCTATGAACAATTCACTGATCATAATATGAATATATCTACTATGCTGGGGAGGCGACGGCCAAGTGCGCTGTAGACGTACATGCACCACGCGGCCGATTGATCGATCGATCGTCCGTGTGCATTTACAGTCGTGTGCGCGTGCTAACCCCAATACGGACTGATCAGTCCTTTTACACGGCAAACCATGGCGGGAGGCTAGAGAAACCGAGCGCGACGACGACGAAGGCGTTTCGGCGACCAGATCGATTAGACGAAGACGAACCTGCGATCTTCTCGCCGCGGAAAGGGCGTCAAGGGTCGTCGTTGCCGGCGGCGGGGCAGTCAGGGCTCCCCCTCGGCGAGATACCGTCGGTGAAAGCAGCGGCGGTGGCAGACGGTCGCGTGCCCTAGGGTTTGGACTGCTGGCGGCGTCGGGCCGACCCGTTTCTTTTTTTTTTCTTCCAAACGTGCGGGCCTACAGCAGCGGTCGGGCGCACGCGGACGGGTTACGGCAGCGGTTGGCCGTACGCGACCGCCTCATACGTCGACGCGGGCGGGCGTACGTCGGGCGGGTATGCACCCCGTACGTCGACGCGGGCGGGGCGGGCGTACGTCGGGCATACGCGGTGTGAAATGACCCCCCTGCCCTTTATACGTTTTGTGGGGGGGGGGGGGGGGGGGGGGCGTACCGAAGCGCTGCTCATTTTCTGATAGTAGTAGGGCATGATGTCTTTGATTGCCATTAGAGACAAGATGAGGACCTAGCTGCCAGAAAAGTGTGGTAGATAAAGAACAATCAAAGGGACCTAGCACCCTAGCGAATTCTTGGTCGATTTAGGAAATGGTTATTGTGTGGTCGATATCCATTGTCATCTGATGTATGGTAACGACGATAAGGATCTTTTCATCCATTTGTATTTACATGAATCTAAATGATCAAATCAGTTTTTTTTATGTCAAACTAGAAATCTAGTTATTCCAAAACTGAAAAAGTAGTCGGGCAACTACATTGTATGTAGTACATATAGACGTCATGCACTTATTTCGATCAACTCAGTATCTACTACTATAAATCATCTTGACTGGAAGAATAAAGTTTGGATCCACTATAGAGCACAGTACTTGGTAGAAAATATAAAATTTAGATCCACTATAAAACACTAGTAGAACGCATGTACGTTGCTACGGGCTACAATGCACATAAATGAATCAAACAAATATAATTAAGATAGTCACCAAGATCAACTCACATTTCTTTCTCATACGTCCGGGCGTGTTCGGACATCAAACAGCCGTCCAACGGGCTCCCTAAAATTTAACGTCTGGACAGTCCGGTCTCTCCCAAATTTAGATCATATGTGAGGTAGAAATGTGGTTTTCTGGTCTATCCGCCATATTATCTTCAACATGCGGGTCCAACACAAAAATCCCAACTCACGACACACCCTTTCCTTTTTCTGTCGGACCCTCCCTTTCCTGCTTGGTTTTCCGCCGCAGTGGGACATTTCTCGCTAGAGCACTCTTCTTTAAAACTGGATGATGCCCACCTCACCTTCGCCATGGCGCCCTCTTTCCTTCACACCGTACTTCCCCATGGACCGTCTAGGAGAAGTCCCCCACCAACCACCTCGCTCTCCGTCCTGATCCCCACCACCCGTGTTTGCGCCAATCCGCCACCGCCATCAAGGTTTGAGACGGTATCATTATTATTTTACCGTTAAAACTCGTTTCTTCTTGTTCCTCCTCTATCCACCATCTCCGGCCTCTCTCATCCAAACTTATTACAACTATCAATGGCGCATCCGGCTCGGCGTACCCACCCGGACCACACTGACACCCACATACTTCAAATTTCAAACACATAATATAACCGTATAGTTGTGTATACATTAGACAGATGCAGTCAAGCAAACAAACAAATTTGGTTTCTAAATAACACAACTTATTAGGAATGGTGACCAACATGTTCAATTTAACCAGGAAGAAGTGATATACTATTTTCCTAAATTCACATAACGCTACAAGCACCAAGCACATAATTTGTAGGTTCCTGTCCCATAGGATCATTAGATATACGCAACAGCTTACAACTGAGAGTGAAAATGTTAGGGTAAGAGACAACGAAACAAGTTGAAACATTAAGTCAACTGGTAATCTACATTGAAGACCACACCAGGATTTCCCAGGGGAAAAAGGACTGCACCAGGATTTGGTTAAAGCAAGACACCATTTTATTTCAGATTGAGCCTAATAGTAGAGTTTGCAAACTACCATGAAACTTGTAGCATTGTATGGTCTTGTCCACGAAGAGAGATTGCACCAGCATGTCTGGCTATGTTAGTCCTCACACCAAACAATATAACTTTTCTCTGACGGCAACCTGTCCAAAAAGACTCTGCCTAATTGCCTCAAGCTAGCACCATTCTGCCACAAATATGCACCGGCATGCATAATCTATGCATGCTTGACGCGGCCTTCCTCTTCGGTCTTCTCATCAGCCTGACCGTCGGCGACATTGCACACCATGACTGCTCGCATCTACTTTCTACTTGTCAAGTACAGCCACGCTTCGAACTCTCACCTCAGCATTATGCTCGCTGATGCCTATGCCAAGTCCAGCCTCGTCACACACGCGGGTGTATTATTTTCGCCAGACACATGAACGGCCGTCGCTGCGCCCGCCCTCATCGTCTGTTGTGCCCCTACTAAACTCGCTGCAGCGTGCGCCTTTATCCCAGGCCACACCAAAACCGAATCCAAGTCAATAGAATGGCGGCGGTTGGCAGCGCCGTAGCGGCGTGGAACTTGCGTGGCGACCACCCAGACGATGAGTCAGTTAGTCGGCAATGAGAACTCGACTGATTTGGTTTTGTGTGTGTGTGTGTGTGTGTGTGTGTGTGTGAGAGAGAGAGAGAGATGAGGATCGTACCGAATCCAAATCAAAATGCAACTGAACTGTGAAACATTGATTATATTTAGTGTAGAAAAAGAGGGCGCGTTTTGTCTTTCATCTTCAAACCCAACACTCACATCTCTTGATACATAATCTACCCATCACAGTGTAAGAGAACTCCCTGGTTATCTATACTACTATTAAACAATCAAACAAGAACTTCTTTAAGCACACCCCACAAAACGTACACGAACCGGTTACCACCGTATGATTAGACCCGCTGAACTTAATCTAACGACTAGATTTAACTTAATTCGTTTTCTGTGTGCACTTAGTGATTTGCCTTGACTGACCATACACTAGTACAAAACAGGGCATTGGTCCAGGCCAGATCAGAGCATTAGTCCCGGTTCTGTTACGAACCGGGACTAATGGGTGCATTAGTCCCGGTTCGAGCGGCGCAGGCATCAGTCCCGGTTCGAACGGGGCCTTTAGTCCCGGTTGGAGAGACCAACCGGGACTAAAGGGGCTTCGAACGGTGCCAGCCCCTTTAGTCCCGGTTGGTATCTCGAACCGGGACTAAAGGTCCCCCCCCTTTAGTCCCGGTTGGTGTTACCAACCGGGACTAAAGGGGGGGGGGGCCTTTAGTCCCGGTTGGTGTTACCAACCGGGACTAAAGGTAGTTTTCCTGTTTTTACATTTGTTTTCTGTTTTTAGTTTCTGTTTTAAATTGCTTATATCTTTTAAGATATTTGATGTTTTTGAGTGATTCTTTTTTGCATTAGATTCAAAATTTTGTCTAGTTTCTGTTTGTGCCATTAGTTTTCAAATTTTAGTTTAAATTTGAATTTGTTCAAATTTGCTTCAAACCCTAGATTGTGAATAACTTGAGTTTACAAATAGTTTTTAATTTAATTCTTTTTGCTCCTAGTCACGTGTTAGATTGTTGTCACAGTAAGATTTATTTGGTTATTTTTAGAATAATTTAAATTAGGATTTTAATTAAAAAAATGAAATGCATTTGTAACAGACGAGTTTTCGTCCGAAACCTTGATACTTCGAATGAGATGGTTCAGTTTGTACACGAAGTGCATCCAGTTTTTGCCGTAACCCTCTCAACTTTTTAGCAGAAGCTATGTGGGTGAAATGATGATACCATGCCAAGTTTCAACCTTTTCAGAGTTCATTTGTAGTGCTTTTCAATTTCAGGGTCATTTAGCTCAAAAAACCCATTAAATGCATGAAAAATAGCAAATGAAGTTAGAAAGGGTTGAAATTTGAGGATGTGGCTTTGAATGGTGCATATTGAATGCACAAAAAGTGTGGAGTTGAAATAAGTTAAAAAAATGAAATGCCTTTGTAACAAATGGGTTTTCGTCCGAAACCTTGATACTTCGAATGAGATGGTCCAGTTTGTACACGAAGTGCATCAAGTTTTTGCCGTAACCCTCTCAACTTTTTAGCAGAAGCTATGTGCGTGAAATGATGATACCATGCCAAGTTTCAACCTTTTCAGAGTTCATTTGTAGTGCTTTTCAATTTTAGGGTCATTTAGCTCAAAAAAATCATTAAATGCATAAAAAATAGCAAATGAAGTTAGAAAGGGTTGACTCTGGCTTGGTTAACCTTAGTTGTGACTCTGGCTGGGACGGTGCTAGCAGATGTGTAGTCGACGGTATGATTGGATGGACACCAACCCGGACTAAAGGGGTTCTGAAATTTTCAAACTCTACCCCCCCCCCCCCCCCGGAGCGCCTTTTTTAGTTTTGTAGAAAATAAACAAAAATGATAAAATCTTCAAAAAATAAAATCCTTTGAGATGTAGTTAGGTTTTAGTGTCTAGTTGGTATAGAAATTTTGAAATATGAATTTTGACCTTTTTGCAAAAAAACGAAAAAAAATGTAAAACGGCCATAACTTTTGCATACGATGTCGAAAAAAAAAGTTTACTATATAAAAAAAAACTAGAGAAAAATTGGGACTCGATTTCACTCGGGTTTACCCGGTGAAGTTTTCTCAGATTCTCAAATATCCAAAAGGAAAAAAAGTTATATCAAATCAAAAAAATAATTTTAAAAATTTTAAAAAATAATTTAAAAAAAATAAATGATGTCATATTTGGATTCCTCACATTTTTCTGATAATAATGGATATATTATTTGTCGAATTTCGATTTACAGATTTAAAGATATTAATTATGTCATATTAAATGAATAAATGGCAAAAAAAATTAATAAAATAATATTATTACTTATTTTATTTTCATTGAAATTCAATATTATTAGTACTTATTTTGTTTATTTTAATAATTGTTTAGAATTCAAAAAATTAAATCATGTGACATCAAGACCTAAGGGTTAACAGGATTGATAGCTTAAGATTGTCAGGAAAACAACAAGTGCAGTCTTGGAAACTAGGGGAGATAGAACCTGAAAGTTAAGTGTGCTAGGGCTGGAGTAGTGAGAGGATGGGTGACCGGCCGGGAAGTTAGACGATTTGGAATGAGTGCTGATTAGAGACTAGAGATTAAATTCTGAAGCAGTGAGGAGGGGTGATTACAGATTAAATTGTGAAAATCAGAAAAAAATTTAAAATTGAAAAAAAAAACTTTGAAAAAAAAATTTGAATTTTTTTTTTTTGATTTTTTTTCCTTACCAACCGGGACTAAAGGTCCTCCAGCCCACGCACAGAGAGCGGCCACGTGGAGGGCCTTTGGTCCCGGTTCGTAAGCCAACCGGGACTAAAGGTCTTGGGCATTAGTCCCGACCCTTTAGTCCCGGTTCCAGAACCGGGACTAAAGGCCCTTACGAACCGGGACTAAAGGGGGTTTTTCTACTAGTGATACTCCACCCCGCAGAGAATTTTTTATTTGTTTTGTCTCGCGTCTCACCTAATCGCCCCGTCTCTCACGAATACAACAAGCAGCGCGCGCTAGGCAGAGCAGACAGAGCCAACCACGCGGGCGGCGGCGGCGGCGGAGGGACCGAGGAAGAGAGCCGCATCCGTCGGCCTGGAGTGTGCTGATGGCCGCGGCGGGGACGGCCCATGCCCACCGATCTGCTCCTCAACTGCGACCTGTCTCCTCCGGGCAAACTCTAGGGCCTTTTCCCGAACAGATTGGAGAGCGACAAGAAGGGCGGCGACTGCAACTACGACCTGCGGTGGAGGAGAAACTGACCGCGAGCAACGGAGGCCTAGCGGCGCTGCTCGTGCGGGACTCAGCGGTGCTCTCGGTGCACCGCCGATGGGTGATGATGCTCGAGGCTGAGAACTCCGTGCTTGGAGCCACCGGCGGCGGCTGAGTAAGGGCACTGGTGCGGTCGACATACATCTCCTCCCTTCATTCATCCCTCCCTCTCTCCTTGCGCCCCCTCTCTCCCCCAGCGGGGTCGCCGTGAGCCCGTGATCGTGGACCGGCGGGGGACTGGGAACTCCGGCGGCGGGGAACGGAGAGCACCGGTGCTCTACTGGCGAACGCACATTGCGGGGACAGGGAGAACTCCGGCGATGGGGAATGGAGAGAGCTTTGGGAGATAGCACTAGTAGAAAATAGGACTTTGGTCCAAGCTCGATCTACACATTAGTCCCGGTTGCATTACGAACCGGGACTAATGTGAGAATTAGTCCCGGTTCGAGCGGCTAGGGCGCCGGTCGGGGCTCGGCAGGCATCAGTCCCGGTTCAAATGGGACCTTTAGTCCCGGTTGGAGACACCAACCGGGACTAAAGGGGCCGATACTGTTGGAGAACGGAGCATGAATTTCAAAAATTTCCTACGCTCACGCAAGATCTATCCATGGAGATGCATCGCTACGAGAGGGGAGAGTGTGTCTACGTACCCTCGTAGACCGTTAGCGGAAGCGTCTCACAACGCGGTTGATGTAGTCGAACAATCCTTCAAGCTCCACCGATCGAGTACCGAACGTACGGCACCTCCGAGTTCTACACACGTGCAGCTCGGTGACGATCCTCGCCTTCTTGATCCAGCAAGACGTCGAGGAAGTAGATGAGTTCCGTCAGCACGACGGCGAGGCGACGGTGACGGTGAAGTGATTCCGGCAGGGCTTCGCCTAAGCTCTCCGAAAATATGACCGAGGTGGAAAACGGAGATCGGGGCACCGCACACGGCTATGGGACAATTGTTGTCCTTTGGGGTGCCCCCTTGCCCCCGTATATAAAGGATGAGAGGGAGGAGGCCGGCCCCCTAGGGGTGCGCCAAGTGTGGGGAGTCCTACTAGGACTCCTTAGTCCTAGTAGGATTCCACCTCCCATACGGAGTAGGAAAGGGGGAAGGGAGAGGGAAAGGAAAGAGGGGGCTGCGCCCCCTCCCCTAGTCCAATTCGGTTTGGCCAAGGGGGGGCGCGCGCCTCCTCACATGGCCTGCCTCTCCTTTTCCCGTATGGCCCAATAAGGCCCATTACTCCCGGTGATTTCCCGTAACTCCCCGGTACTCCGAAAAATACCCGAATCACTCGGAACCTTTCCGTCGGTATGTTACTTGCCCGAGATTCGATCGTCGGTATCTAATACCTAGTTCAATCTCGTTACCGGCAAGTCTCTTTACTCGTTCCGTAATACATCATCTTGCAACTAATTCTTTAGTCATGGTGCTTGCAAGGCTTCTGTGATGCTGTATTATCGAGAGGGCCCAGAGATACCTCTCCGATAGTCGGAGTGACAAATCCCAATCTCGATCCATGCCAACTCAACAAACACTTTCGGAGATACCTGTAGTGCACCTTTATAATCACCCAGTAACGTTGTGACGTTTGATACACCCAAAGTATTCCTACGGTATCCGGGAGTTGCATGATCTCATGGTCAGAGGAACGTGTATTTGACATAGTGAAAGCAATAGCAATAAACTAAACGATCATTTGCTATGCTAACGGTTGGGTCATGTCCATCACATCATTAGCCCATTATCAAATGACAACTCATGTCCATGGTCAGGAAACCTTGACCATCTTTTGATCAACGAGCTAGTCTAGTAGAGGCATACTAGGGACATAGTATTTGTCTATTATCCACACATGTATTTAGTTTCCGGTCAATACAATTCTAGCATGAATAATAAACTATTATCATGAATGGGGAAATATGATAATAACTAATTTATTATTGCCTCTAGGGCATATTTCCAACAGTCTCCCACTTGCACTAGAGTCAATAATCTAGATTACATCTCCATGTAATTAACACTTAATCAGTTCTAAAGCTGATCATGTTTTGCTTGTGAGAGAGGTTTTAGTCAACGGGTCTGCAATATTCAGATCCGTGTGTTCTTGGCAAATCTCTATGTTATATGTAGATGCTGCTACCACACTCTGTTTGGAGCTACTCCAAAAGATTTCCCCACTATACTTATCCGGTCTGAGACTCATAGTCTTTCGGATCAGTGTTTAAAGCTTGCATCGACGTAAACCCTTACGACGAACTCTTTATCATCTCTATTCCTGAGAAATTCTTCCTTAGTCATCTTAAGGATAATTTGACCGTTGTCCAGTGATCTACTCCTGGATCACTTTGGTACCTCTTTTGCCAGACACATGGCAAGGCACACAGCTTGGCATACTTTATAGAACCTACGGCCGAGGCATAGGGGATAACCTTCATCCATTCTATTTATTTTGCCGTGGTCGAGATTTGAGTCTTACTCAACTTCACACCTTTCACCACAGTCAAGAACTCCTTCTTTGACTGATCCATTTTGAACTTCTTCAAAATCCTGTCAAGGTATATGTTTTGTGAAAGTCATATGAGGCGTCTCAATCTATCTCTATAGATTTTGATGCCTAACATGTAAATAACCTTTACCTAGATCTTCAAGTCTTACTCCACTTCACACCAGCCAAGAACTTATTTCTTTTGACTTGATCCATTTTGAACTTCTTCAAAATCTCATCAAGGTGTGTGAAAATCTTTTATCAGGTGTCTTGATCTATCTCTATAGATCTCGATGCCCAAACCGTGGATAACTCAAAAACAGGTTTTTATTGAAAAACTCCTTTCAATTAATTCTTTATGCTTTCCAAAAATTCTACATCATTTCCAATCACATATACTTATTAGAAATGTTATAGAGCTCCCACTCACTTTGTTGTAAATACAAGTTTCTCCTTAAACTTGCATAAACCCAAACGCTTTGATCACTTCATCAAAGCGAGTATTCCAGCTCCGAGATGCTTGCACCAGTCCATAGATGGATCGCTGGAGCTTGCATACTTTGTTAGCACCTTTAGGATCGACAAAACCTTCCGGTTGCATCATATACAATTCTTCCTTAAGGAATCCATTAAGGAATGCCGTTTTGACGTCCATTTGCCAGATTTCATAATCATAAAATGCGGCAATTGCTAACATAATTCTGACAGACTTTAGCATCGCTACGGGTGAGAAAGTCTCATCGTAGTCAACTCCTTGAACTTGTCAATAACCTTTAGCAACAAGTCGTGCTTTATAGACGGTGACATTACCATCAGCGTCCGTCTTGTTCTTAAAGATCCATTTATTTTTAATAGCTCGTCGTTCATCGGGCAAGTCTACCAAAGTCCACACTTTGTTCTCATACATGGATCTAATCTCGGATTTCATGGCCTCAAGCCATTTGTCGGAATCCGGGCTCGCCATCATTTCTTCATAGTTCGTAGGTTCACCGTTGTCTAACAACATGACCTCCAAGACAGGATTGCCGTACCAATCTGGTGCGGAGCGTGTCCTGGTTGACCTACGAGGTTCTGTAGCAACTTGATCCGAAGCTTCATGATCATCATCATCTACTTCCTCTCTGGTCTGTGTCGGTGTCACAGAAATTTCTTTCTGTGGCGTACTACTATCCAGAGGAGGTACAATTACCTCATCAAGTTCTACTTTCCTCCCACTCACTTCTTTCGAGAGAAACTCCTTCTCTAAAAAGGATCCATTCTTAGCAACGAATCCTTTACCTTCGGATCTGTGGTAGAAGGTGTACCCAACGGTCTCCTTTGGGTATCCTATGAAGACGCACTTATCCGCTTTGGGTTCGAGCTTATCTGGCTGAAGCCTTTTGACATAAGCATTGCATCCCCAAACTTTCAGAAACGACAGCTTAGGTTTCTTGCCAAACCACAGTTCATACGGTGTCGTCTCAACGGATTTAGACGGTGCCCTATTTAAAGTGAATTCAGCTGTCATTAATGCATAACCCCAAAATGATAGTGGCAAATCGGTAAGAGACATCATAGAACGCACTATATCTAATAGAGTATGATTACGACGTTCGGACACACCATTACGCTGTGGTGTTCCAGGTGGCGTGAGCTGTGAAACAATTCCACATTGTCTTAAGTGATTGCCAAACTCGTAACTCAAATATTCTCCTCCACGATCAGATCGTAAGAACTTTATTTTCTTGTTACGATGGTTCTCTACTTCACTCTGAAATTCTTTGAACTTTTCAAATGTTTCAGATTTATGCTTCATCAAGTAGACATAGCCATATCTACTCAAATCATCTGTGAACGTGAGAACATAACGATATCCACCGCGCGCCTCAACACTCATCGGACCGCATACATCGGTATGTATTATTTCCAATAAGTTGGTTGCTCGCTCCATTGTTCCGAAGAACGGAGTTTTAGTCATCTTGCCAATAAGGCACGGTTCACATGTATCAAATGATTCATAATCAAGAGATTCCAAAAACCCATCTGCATGGAGTTTCTTCATGTGTTTAACACTGATATGACCTAAGCGGCAGTGCCACAAATATGTGGTACTATCATTATCTTTTGGCATTCGTGTTATGAACATATGTATTACTACGATCAAGATTCAATAAACCTTTCATTTTAAGTGCATGATCATCAATGATATTATCCAAATAGAATAACAATTATTCTCTGAAATTGAATAACCGTCTTGCAATAAACACTATCAGATATAATGTTCATGCTTAACGCAAGCACCAAATAACAATTATTTAGGTTCATCACTAATCCTGAAGGTAGAGAGAGCGTGGCGATGGTGATCACATCAACCTTGGAGACACTTCCAATGCACATCGTCACCTCGTTCTTTAGCTAGCCCTCGTTTATTCCGAAGCTCCATGTTTCAAGTTGCAAGCAACTGAACAAGTATCAAATACCCAGGTGCTCCTACGAGTACTAGTAAGGTACACATCAATAAAATGTATATCAAATATCTTTGTTGACATTGCCAGTCTTATTATCTGCCAGTTACTTTGGGAAAGTTCCGCTCCTTGTGACATTTCCCTTTGCAATGGGAGCACTAAGTCTCGGGTTTGGTTCAGCCTTGGGTTTCTTCGCGTGAGCGGCAACTGTTTTACCGTTCTTCTTGAAGTTCCCTTTTCTTTCTTTTGCCCTTCTTGAAACTAGTGGTCTTATTAACCATCAACACTTGATGCTCCCTTTTTTTGATTTCTACATCCGCAGATTGTAGCATCGCGAATAGCTTAAGGATCTTCTATCCCTTGCATGTTTATAGTTCATCACGAAGATCCAGTAGCTTAGTGATAGTGACTGGAGAACTCTATCAATCACCACTTTATTCGGAAGTCTAACTCCCACTTGATTCAAGTGTTTGAAGTACTCAGACATTCTGAGTACATGCTCACTAACGGAGCTGTTCTCCTCCATCTTGTAGCTATAGAACTTGTCGAAGGTGTCATACCTCTCGACCCGGGTGTGAGCTTGAAAAACAAATTTTCAGCTCTTGGAACATCTCATATGCTCCGTGTTGCTCAAAACATATTTGGAGCTCCGGTTCTAAGCCGTAAAGTATGGCGCACTGAACTATCGAGTAGTCATCTTTTCTTGTCTGCCAGACGTTCATAACGTCCTCAGACGAAGCCGTAGGGGTATTTCACTGAGCGGTGCATTAAGGACATAAGCCTTCTGTGCAGCAGTGAGGACAATCCTCAGATCACGGACCTAGTCCGCATAGTTGCTTCCATCAACTTTCAACTTCGTTTTCTCTAGGAACATAATAAAAACAGGGGAACTACAGCGCGGTCTATTGATCTACAACATAAAATTGCAAAGATTATTTAGACTATGTTCATGATAATTGAAGTTCAATTAATCAAATTACTTAAGAACTCCCACTTAGATTAACATCCCTCAAGTTGTCTAAGTGTAACATGATCCACATCAACTAAACCACGTCCGATCATCACGTGAGGTGGATTAGTTATCAATGGTGAACATCTTTCATGTTGATCATATCTACTATATGACTCATGTTCGACCTTTCGGTCTCTTGTGTTCCGAGGCCATGTCTGTACATGCTAGGCTCGTCAAGTTTAACCCAAGTATTCTGCGTGTGTAAAACTGGCTTACACCCGTTGTATGCGAACGAAAGAATCCATCACACCCGATCATCACGTGGTGCTTAGAAGCGTCGAACCTTCGCAACGGTGCATACTAGGGGAGAACACTTATCTTGAAATTTAGTGAAGGGATCATCTTATAATGCTACCATCGTCCTAAGCAAAATAAGATGCATAAAAGGATTAACATCACATGCAATTCAATATATGTGACATGATATGGCCATCATCGTCTTGTGCTTTTGATCTCCATCAGCAAAGCACCGTCATGATCTCCATCGTCACTGGGTTGACACCTTGATGTCCATCGTAGCATCGTGACACCTTGATCTCCATCGTAGCATCGTGACACCTTGATCTCCATCATAGCGTTGTGGTCGTCTCGCCAATTATTGCTATTACTACTACTACTGCTAACTCATAGCGGTAAAGTAAAGCAATTACATAGCGTTGGCATTGCATACAATAAAGAGACAACCATAAGGCTCCTGCCGGTTGCCTGATAATTTACAAAACATGATCATCTCATACAACAACTTATATCACATCATGTCTTGGCCATATCACATCACCAGCATACCCTGCAAAAACAAGTTAGACGTCCTCTACTTTGTAGTTGCAAGTTTTACGTGGCTGCTACGGGTTTGCAAGAACCGTTCTTACCTACGCAAAACCACAACGTGGTGTAGTGATTGCTTTTTGATCTTCTAAAAGAACCCTCTTCATTGAAACCGATTCAACTAAAGTGAGAGAGACAGACACCCGCCAGTCACCTTTATGCAACGAGTGCACGTAGCGGTGAAACCTGTCTCGCGTAAGCGTACGCGTAATGTCGGTCCGGGCCGCTTCATCTCACAATACCGCCGAATCAAGTATCAACTAGTAACGGCAAGCAATATGTATACACCCACGCCCACAACTCGTTTGTGTTCTACTCGTGCAAATCACATCTACGCATAGACCTGGCTCGGATGCCACTGTTGGAGAACGGAGCATGAATTTCAAAAATTTCCTACGCTCACGCAAGATCTATCCATGGAGATGCATCGCTACGAGAGGGGAGAGTGTGTCTACGTACCCTCGTAGACCGTTAGCGGAAGCGTCTCACAACGCGGTTGATGTAGTCGAACAATCCTTCGAGCTCCACCGATCGAGTACCGAACGTACGGCACCTCCGAGTTCTACACACGTGCAGCTCGGTGACGATCCTCGCCTTCTTGATCCAGCAAGACGTCGAGGAAGTAGATGAGTTCCGTCAGCACGACGGCGAGGCGACGATGACGGTGAAGTGATTCCGGCAGGGCTTCGCCTAAGCTCTCCGAAAATATGACCGAGGTGGAAAACGGAGATCGGGGCACCGCACACGGCTATGGGACAATTGTTGTCCTTTGGGGTGCCCCCTTGCCCCCGTATATAAAGGATGAGAGGGAGGAGGCCGGCCCCCTAGGGGTGCGCCAAGTGTGGGGAGTCCTACTAGGACTCCTTAGTCCTAGTAGGATTCCACCTCCCATACGGAGTAGGAAAGGGGGAAGGGAGAGGGAAAGGAAAGAGGGGGCTGCGCCCCCTCCCCTAGTCCAATTCGGTTTGGCCAAGGGGGGGCGCGCGCCTCCTCACGTGGCCTGCCTCTCCTTTTCCCGTATGGCCCAATAAGGCCCATTACTCCCGGTGAATTCCCGTAACTCCCCGGTACTCCGAAAAATACCCGAATCACTCGGAACCTTTCCGACGTCCGAATATAGCCTTCCAATATATGAATCTTTACCTCTCGACCATTTCGAGACTCCTCGTCATGTCCGTGATCTCATCCGGGACTCCGAACAAACTTCGGCCACCAATCACATAACTCATATAATACTAAATCGTCATCGAACCTTAAGTGTGCGGACCCTACAGGTTCGGGAATGATGTAGACATGACCGAGACGACTCTCTGGTCAATAACCAACAGCGGAACCTAGATGCTCATATTAGTTCCTACATATTCCACGAAGATCTTTATCGGTGAACCTCATATGTCAACATACGTTGTTCCCTTTGTCCGGCGGTATGTTACTTGCCCGAGATTCGATCGTCGGTATCTAATACCTAGTTCAATCTCGTTACCGGCAAGTCTCTTTACTCGTTCCGTAATACATCATCTTGCAACTAACTCTTTAGTCACGGTGCTTGCAAGGCTTCTGTGATGCTGTATTACCGAGAGGGCCCAGAGATACCTCTCCGATAGTCGGAGTGACAAATCCCAATCTCGATCCATGCCAACTCAACAAACACTTTCGGAGATACCTGTAGTGCACCTTTATAATCACCCAGTAGCGTTGTGACGTTTGATACACCCAAAGTATTCCTACGGTATCCGGGAGTTGCATGATCTCATGGTCAGAGGAACGTGTATTTGACATAGTGAAAGCAATAGCAATAAACTGAACGATCATTTGCTATGCTAACGGTTGGGTCATGTCCATCACATCATTCTCCTAATGATGTGATCCCGTTATCAAATGACAACTCATGTCCATGGTCAGGAAACCTTGACCATCTTTTGATCAACGAGCTAGTCTAGTAGAGGCATACTAGGGACATAGTATTTGTCTATTATCCACACATGTATTTAGTTTCCGGTCAATACAATTCTAGCATGAATAATAAACTATTATCATGAATGGGGAAATATGATAATAACTAATTTATTATTGCCTCTAGGGCATATTTCCAACAGATACCCCGGTTGGAGACACCAACCGGGACTAAAGGGGTTCTGAAAGTTTCTTTTCTGTTTTTCCATTTGTTTTCTGTTTTTAGTTTCTGTTTTAAATTGCTTATATCTTTTAGGATATTTGATGTTTTTGAGTGATTCTTTTTTGCATTAGATTCAAAATTTTGTCTAGTTTCTGTTTGTGCCATTAGTTTTCAAATTTGAATTTGTTCAAATTTGCTTCAAACCCTAGATTGTGAATAACTTGAGTTTAAAAATAGTTTTTAATTTAATTCTTTTTGCTCCTAGTCACATGTTAGATTGTTGTCACAGTAAGATTTATTTGGTTATTTTTAGAATAATTTAAATTAGGATTTTAATTAAAACAGTACTATTTTGCTTATATAGTTGTTTTAGTCATTTAATTGTTGTTTTTTATTATTTTTAGTTAGTTCTTTCTGTAGATTTTAACATGTTGTAGTATGGTGCATATTGAATGCACAAAAACTCTGGAGTTGAAATAAGTTTAAAAAAATGAAATGCCTTTGTAACAGATGAGTTTTCGTCCGAAACCTTGATACTTCGAAGGAGATGGTCCAGTTTGTACACGAAGTGCATCCAGTTTTTGCCATAACCCTCTCAACTTTTTAGCACATGCTATGTGGGTGAAATGATGATACCATGCCAAGTTTCAACCTTTTCAGAGTTCATTTGTAGTGCTTTTTAATTTCAGGGTCATTTAGCTCAAAAAAATCATTAAATGCATGAAAAATAGCAAATGAAGTTAGAAAGGGTTGAAATTTGAGGATGTGGCTTTGAATGGTGCATATTGAATGCACAAAAAGTCTGGAGTTGAAATAAGTTTAAAAAAATGAAATGCCTTTGTAACAGATGAGTTTTCGTCCGAAACCTTGATACTTCGAAGGAGATGGTCCAGTTTGTATACGAAGTGCATCCAGTTTTTGCCGTAACCCTCTCAACTTTTTAGCACAAGCTATGTGGGTGAAATGATGATACCATGCCAAGTTTCAACCTTTTTCAGAGTTCATTTGTAGTGCTTTTCAATTTCAGGGTCATTTAGCTCAAAAAAATCATTAAATGCATGAAAAATAGCAAATGAAGTTAGAAAGGGTTGACTCTGGCTTGGTTAACCTTAGTTGTGACTTTGGCTGGGACGGTGATAGCAGATGTAGTCGATGGTAGGATTGGATGGACACCAACCCGGACTAAAGGGGTTCTGAAATTTTCAAACTCTACCCCCCCCCCCCCCCCCGTATCGCCATTTCAGTTTTGAAAAAAAACAAAAGAAAATGATAAAAACTTCAAAAATTAAAATCCTTCGAGATGTAGTTATGTTACTACATCTACTAGTTAGGAAAATTAAAAAACATAAATTTCGACATGTTTTGCAAAAAAGTGTTATGAAAAAGTAAAACGGCTATAACTTTTGCATACGATGTCGAAAAAAAACCGTATAATATATCAAAATGTTCAGCACGAGAAGCCGGTTTCGATTTCAACCGCCGTAGGCCGTTTTGCAAATTTTTAGAATCCTCAAATTCCGAAAGGAAAAAAAGTTATCCTCAAATTTAAGTTTTTTCGATTTTTTGGTCAAACTATGGTCAAACAGTGGTCAAACTACTTATTCAATAAATATTAGTGTTACTAAATAATAATTATTTTTTAGAATAATAGTTTCAAACTCAAACGGTGAAACGTGTGACATCATGCTCAAGGGCTTAATAGGATTGATATGATACATATAACAATAAGGTATAACTTCTGATAATAATAAGATTGTCATATTTGGATTCCTCACATTTTTCTGATAATAATGGATATATTATTTGTCGAATTTCGATTTACGGATTTAAAGATATTAATTATGCCATATTAAATGAATAAATGGCAAAAAATGAATAAAATAATATTATTACTTATTTTATTTTCATTGAAATTCAATATTATTATTACTTATTTTATTTATTTTAATAATTGTTTGGAATTCAAAAAATTAAATCATGTGACAACAAGACCTAAGGGTTAATAGGATTGATACCTTACTATTGTCAGGAAAACAACAAGTGCAGACATGGAAACTAGGGGTGATAGAACCAGGAAGTTAAGCGTGCTGGGGCTGGAGCAGTGAGAGAATGGGTGACCGGTCGGGAAGTTAGACGATTTGGAATGAGTGCTCCACGCTGGAGCAGTGAGGAGGGGTGATTAGAGATTAAATTGTCAAATAATTCAAAGATTTGAAAATCGGAATAAAACTTAAAAACAAATCAAAAAAATATTTAAAAAAAATTCAATTTTTTTTTTCAAAAAATTCCTTTAGTCCCGGTTGGTAACACCAACCGGGACTAAAGGTCCTCCATCCCCCGCCCCAGACAGCGGCCACATGGAGGGCCTTTAGTCCCGGTTCGTAATGCAACCGGGACTATTACGAACCGGGACTAAAGGGGGGGGGGCTTTAGTCCCGATTGCGCAGTCCCGGTTGGGCAACCGGGACTAAAGGTCCTCCCGAACCGGGACAGAAGGCCCGTTTTCTACTAGTGTAGCCCTGTTCTCTCTGGATGCGAACAAAATTTCATCTCTCTCGAATTTTTGTGTGCAGATAGCAGAGAGAGGAACACTGCTGCTGAGAGGATTCTTATGACTACCAGCAGATCAAGCCTTCCCATGAGTTTGTTGCCAAGGATTTGCATGCAGCGAAGTGGAGGTTCGGCCATTTTAAGAGGTGAGATCAATGATGTTGTACTGCTTCATCAGGAGTATGCAACGCTATATTTTGATGTATACTACAATATTATTTTGTTGCTGGTAAAAATTATTTCCATCTAATATTTTTTTCAGAGGCAAAGAAAATTATGCTGACAAGGAGGTTATTTGGTAGGTTTTTAAACTGAGCACAAAAATAAGACATGTTCTTCATCAAGGATAGGAATTTTAATATGTAAAGGCCAGTAAAAAAAGTATGCACATAAAATGCTATTATTTTTTAGTTGGCAACATTGCATACAGAATTTGAATCTTAATTATTGGAATTCATTGTTCCATATTGGAAGTTCCGGAAGAGCTTGAATAATCCATTTTATATGGGACTTTTGTCAATCCACCCATACCAAATAAGATTGTTTCCGGAGCCTGACAGCTAAAATGCATTGTTTTTTTTAGATTTTCACCTTTTGGTAAGCATGGCATGGTGATTAAAACGTTTCTTAGAAAATGAACTGATAATGATAAGTTATGTTCTAATTAAGATTGATTAAGGGTTATGCCTTTTTATTCAGCATGAATATATAGCAGGCTGGTTCAGAGATCATCTGTGAACTAAAATTATGCCCTTTTGTTCAGGTAAGATTGGAGGATGGCACAGACTGTAATACCAAATTAGACTATCTCCATGGGAGATCGAGATTGTTGGTGGTTCAATCTCTATTGCTCAGTGTCTAGCACTATCAATGACCTGCAGACACAAACAGTGTTGTACTCTTTCCTTTATTATTACAGGACCACCCAAGTTAATGGTTCTAGATCTAATGTAGATTACTATATATGCATGAACCCTGTCTCTGGCAGCATCAATGACTTGCAGACACGAACATTCAAATGCTTCTATGTGTAAAATTAAACCAATTGTGATCAGTATAGATTGGTGAATTGTTCCCTGGACCTACACGGTTATAATTGACATTGTTCTACGTGTTAAGATTGATGTTGATTTGTGAATCTAGCGTTATTGTCATGCATGTATGACATGAGCTTGTTCTTATAAACCAGATATTATTGGATGCCTTTTTCCTTGTTTGTTTTTCGGAAAATTTGTGGTTCCGCATGTAAGAACCATGAACAATCATATTAGGATTATCCTTGCGATAGTGTATGGCCCTTAATCAATTATACTGCTGGTAAAGTTTAGTGTTTAGGGCTCATTTAGTATGTTCCTATTTTCCATTTTTGTACCTTTTTTCCAAGTTTGTGTCTCTACCATGTCCATTTGTACAATGCTTAATGGTATCACAAGTCCTGTGAAGTTTGCATTATAAAATAGAGACATTCTGGAATATCTGATTCCATTTTTATTACTATACACATACTAAATAGCTTATGCCCATAAGTTCTCTACGGAGAAGTTTATCCAGTTTTTTTATTTTATTTCTTGCAAGTGGTTGGTAGAAGTTCATACAGTTACACCCACGATGTTGGGTTTTGGAGACACGTGTTCTACCGAACTGAACTAAGAGTGCTTTCATTTATTCAAACAGAAAATCCTTTTCTGTTCCTAACGTCAACTTTATGTATTCCAGAATGCGTAGAGTTCATTGAATGTACAAAAATGGCTAAGTTTCTGGTCATTAACACTGTTAAATCTAAACTGCTTGAAGTCTAGGTAAAAAGAGGTACTCTTTCTACAACTATATTAGTATTAGTACAGACATACATTAAATGGAAAATAACTAATGTAAAATTTATTTGCGAATGACCCATTCGCATAATAAGAACATGCATGGTCTGGCCTGCTAATTATGAAGTGAGGAGTTTATCCAATTTTTTATTTTATTTCTTCTAAGGGGTTTGTAGAAACTCATCCAGTTAATTGCTTTTGATGTGTGACATACACATATGATTGTGATTTTTTTTCTAAAAAAATCATCCCATCATTATGAAGGGAGAATTTCCTTTGTAAGGTTATTCGTGCGTTGCACGTGCACACTTACTAGTCACTCATCAGAAACGAACGTCCGTTTCAAAAACTAAACCCTCATTTGAAAAAAAAAACTTCATGGCAACTAACCTAGCGATTTCTCACATGCATGGGATTTTTCTGTGCTAGGTATTTCAGTTGCCAGCTTGCACTCCTACTATCCCCCACTGTTCGTTATTGCCGTGTCACGTAACATATGGCTATAACAACATGGATTTCATATTTTTGACATCTTAATCACATTGATTTTACTTTGTTGCCAAAACTCGAAGTCTTCTTTTAAAAAACTGAAAACATTGATATGTTCTGTGTTTGGTTGAATCATACGCATGGCGGAGGAAGTTCTGAGCCATGTATTTTTCAGAGGGTTATACTCAAGAAACTATTGCTTTCAAATTGAGTGTGATCAGTACCAAATAAAAATAATTTAAAAACTATATAGAGACATGGAGATGCGTACTGTTTCAATATAGAATCCAGCGACAAAATATCTTCTGCTCGCATTCTTCATATTGTGCAAAGTACTTTGTCACTGACACTCCTTCACCAGTGTGCGCCGTGTAGAGAACTGGTGATCTCCGAGCATTTGTCACCGCAAGAGCTTGCACGGAGCATCCATAAGGTTTCTGGGAGGCACAACTGTGTGACCACATGTTGTACTACCTACATTCACTCAGTACACAAAGTTTTATTTCAAAATTCGATCAACTGCTCTAGGAAAAAAAGAACGGAAGAAAAGAATTTGATAAGCTCCTCGTACAGCTGCAAACAGAAATGTCATGATGGAAGATTTTTGGGTTTTGGGAGTGAAAATAAGGCACCTACCTTCTTGTCAATATCAAGCTTTTTCTTGGCCATACTCTTCTCGCATAAGGTAATTTTCTTGAGAAATGCACTTTACTCCTTTTTTGCAGCAAGTCCATTGTCAGAAGATCGATTATCTTCGCGCTTTCATCCTCAAGTTCAGCTTCTATTTTTTCCATGTCTTTTTCAATGCTATAGAGTTGCCATAGGAGATGCTCTGTTTTTAACAGTTTCTAAAAACAAGCAAAGACATAGGGCACATAATGTGAATATTTGATAGAGTAAGTAACCCAAACTTCAGATTTTTCAGAACAAAAGAAATGAGTGTGCGAGAAGTACCAGGTCCTGCTGTAAGCGCAGATGCTTCTCTGCCTCTTCCTTCTGCGCCTTCTTCTGCTTCCTCTCCATGACGATGGTCCTTTTCTCTTGATAAACAAGTGCAAATTTCTCTTTCGGCACTGGTTTTCTGTTCCTCCAATTCGCCGTACTCCCTCCAGAGCTCGTCAGAGCCGACAATCTGCTCCAGAAGTGCAGTGAGCTCCTTAAGATTCTTGGAGGCAATGGATTACACGTCACGCTGCAGCGCAAATGCTCATGTCACGTCTCCGGAATTATTGCTTATCGAGGAGGAAGAATTAGTGAAGACCTGGAAAACGAGCAAGTTGCGGGCCTTGACGATGATGCCGAGGGATCTGAACTTGGCGTTGTAGTCGTCCCACATGATGAGTCGACTGTGGATACGGTACTCGCTGCCACCGGTGCCGGTTATGGCGCGGGTGAAGCTCGTCGCCGGTGCTTGGGAAGCTGTAGACGAGGCGTATGGAGGCCCTGTGACCCTTGGCCTCCTTGTCGCGGTCGTCAAGGGCGTATATGAGGTCCTAGCTGGGCGCCACGGAGGTGTGCAGAGCGGACGCCGAGCACAAAACTGATGTCGTCCATGAGATTGGACTTGCCAGCGCCATTGGGACCGATGATGGCCGTGAAGTCGAAGAAGGGGCCGATGGTCTGCGTTCCCTTGGTGAACCGATGATGGCCGTGAAATCGAAGAAGGGGCCGATGGTCTGCGTCCACCTCCAGCCGATGGATCCGCCCACCGCCGCCTCTACTGCTGTGTCCAACGGAGGCCGCCCCGGCCGCCACATGCCTATCACCCGACATCCCTCTTGAGGAGCGGCGACACGGCGAGGTGGACGAGCCCGGACTGATCCAAGTTAGCTAGGTAGGATTCGCCATCAACAGGAAAAGAGATCGATCCAGTCTGGATAGATGGATCTTCGCTCCAGCGGATTTGGTGGTGCAGGCTGCGGCGGTGAACCCTAGAAGAAGAGCGACACGAGGACCAAACCTTCGATGGCAATGCGACCACGCCCTGCGGCGACATCCGTGGGGATCCACGGCGGCGTCCCTGGCGATCCCAGAGAAAAGATCGAGGCTGGTGGTAGGAGGAGAGCGGAATGTTTTTTTTTTCCTTTTGTGATTATTTGTAAAGAGATAAAACCAGTGGGAGGGGGTGGTGGAAGGTGGGACGAAAAAAAAACGGACGAAAAAAAAAACCGGTGTACCAGGCTACCAACTCCTTCACTAGGAATAGAGATAAGAGAGATATATACCCCTTGATTGAAAACAAAAATTCGCATCCCGGCTTCGGGCTATCCTAAATAAAAATAAAATGAAAACCAACACACTAAGCTATCTGTTTGCAGTGGTGCCGCTGACAGTCGTAGCACGAAAACACGGGGATGGACCCCCTCCGATCTTGGCCTTGCAGACAAGAACCGTGTCCACACATCCGTTTATGTAACACCCCCCGCCCCCGGGAGTCCGGATCCACCACGTCCACCACCGCCTGGCCCCTCTCCAGCTCGCCGGCCAGCCGGTACCGCGCGCAGGAAGTGGGGCACCTGCTCGTTCATGCCCCACGCCTTAGTCGTGGCCTCTCCCACCCTTGTTGGCTGCACGCAGAACCCCGGCACGGTGCCCTTGCCAAGCAGCGCGTCCCCGTACGACACGACCACGGAGGAGCCGCCGGCGCCGACGCACTCCCCGGTAAGCTTGTTGTGGGTGTTGTCTATTTGCACGGTGATGCCGAACACCGGGCTGAGCGCCTGCCGGTCGCTATGGAGATCCTGAGCCGGGTCCAGGCCGTCGACGCTGGTGATGTTCACCGTGTACTTCGTGTCAGCTCTCGCCGTGATTATCCACACAAGAAGATATACTGAACCTATCG
The DNA here is from genome assembly GCA_039707655.1 of Elymus sibiricus. Classification (NCBI taxonomy): domain Eukaryota; kingdom Viridiplantae; phylum Streptophyta; class Magnoliopsida; order Poales; family Poaceae; genus Elymus; species Elymus sibiricus. The sequence goes on from CM077666.1 coordinate 474,039,751, forward strand.
TGAACCCTAGCACTATTGCGCCTATGCATAAATTGAACGTCCACTTCGCGCACTTGCTTTCCTCTTGGGCCATGGCGTCGAGGAACAATGATGAGAGCTAGATCGATATGCAGTGTTTGGTAAGTAGTTGGGGAACTATATAGTGCTGGAGAGAAGAGAGGAGGGCCTTTGTCTTGCGTTACGGAGAAGAGAAGGGTTCGTGCTCTAGCCGGACACGTACGGCTTTCCGTGTCTGAATCGTTTGTGTTCTCGCCGGAAGGCACGACTTAATCACCGCACGCGCAAAAACCAAAAAACAAACGCAAGAAAAGCATGTGTGCAAATCGCGCTTGCATACGTTTAAGCAAGGCTTAAGCACCGGCGTGTGACGTCACTATTTTGATGTTAAAGCAAGGCATGTTAGACTGTATTTATACGTAGCTTCTGTACATGATTGTATCTTGTATTGTACACATGGTGTACACCTATATATATGAGATAGCCACACCCGTATTAGGGTGTCGTGCAGTTTCCCAAACCCTATGTTTTACATGGTATTAGTTTAGATCGATCTAATGTCTTTCGCTGCTGCCCCGATCGCCGCCGCCGCGTCGGCCCCTGCATCACCGTTCCTGTCCTCTCGTCCGCTGGTTTCGGTCCACACCGGCCTACCGTCCATCAGCCGTCGCCCGCGGTTACGTCCGCGTCTCAACCCTACGGTGGGCCTGTACCTGCCCCGCACGGCGTTCACGCACCGCAGGTGTCCTACGGCGCCTTCCAGACTGGCCATTGGATGGCGGCCCCTCCGCCGACCTACGCTGCTCCCTACAACCCGCTCGCGGCGCCCTACAGTACGCCCGCGGCGCCCTACAGCGCTGCATCTGCGGCACCTTACGGCGCTTCTGTGCCGCCAGTCTACGGCGCATACCAGCCGGCTCCGCCGATCGCGCCGTGTTATGTAGCGCCTGCTCCGTCCTATGGTGCTTCCCCGGCGTCCTATCCTCTGCCAGCTGTGGCTCCATCGACGGAGTTGGTCCCTGCCTCGCCGGCACCTGGTGGTGCTCCGCATCAGGGCTACTACACGCCACCCTATGCTGCTGTGCCGCCTCCGGCGGATCATGTCGCCGCTGCTGCGCCGTTCTACTTCGCGCACCTCATCCCGGTGAAGCTCACGACGGATAGTTATCTGTCGTGGCCTTGCGCAGGTGTTGCCGCTCCTTCGCAGCCGCTACTTGGAGGGTTACGTCGATGGCACACTACCGTGCCCCCCGCCGCATCATCCGGCGTATCATGCGTGGGTGGCTCAAGATCAAGCCATCCTCTCTACGATCCAGTCCTCTCTCACCGATGGGGTTTCGTCGCTGGTTCTCTTCGCTGCCACCTCTCGGGATGCGTGGTCTGCTCTGCACACGAGCTTCGCGTCTCAGCAGCAGGCGCGTGCAAGCTCCTTAACCTCAGCATCACCGACTACTTCAACAAGATGATGCGCCTCGCAGACACTCTGGCCTCCATTGGCCAGCCTCTCCGTCCTGAGGATTTTACTACCTTTGTCATGAACGGTTTGGACGACGACTATGATAACCTCGCCGAGAACATTAATGGTCGTGACACCCCGCTTCAGCCCCGTGAGCTCTACTCACGCCTCCTTGCCACGGAACAGCGTGTTAAGTCCCGCCGCCTCAATCCGGGGTTTGCTTCTGCGAACGCCGCCACTCGCGGCAAAGGGAAGCCCTACAAGCTACCTGTTGGAGGCAAGGTGGTGCCTCCGACTCCGCAGAACTCGCGGCCTCCGGCGCCTAGCTCCATGCCTACGACTGGGGGTGGCCGCCCGTGTGCCTGCTGTCCCTCATGCGGTGTCCAGCTCCCCTGCCAGCTTTGTGGTCTTCCGGGACACATCGCATCCCGCTGTCATAGCCACTTCAAGCAGGATTTTCTCGGCATCGGCAACAATGGCAAAGGGAATGATAAACAGGCTGCCTTGGCAACTCATGAGCATGGACACACTCCATCATACCCTATTGACCCGACGTGGTACATGGATACGGGCGCTACTCATCACCTAACGAGTGAGATGGGTAAGCTTCCCACTCAGGAGCCATATCGTGGTCATGATCAGGTCCGCACCGCCAATGGAGCAGGTATGCACATCTCACATGTTGGTCAGGCTTCGCTTCTTACTCATAAACCCAAACAGTTACATCTTCACAATGTCCTTCGAGTTCCTTCCGCTACACGTAGTTTGTTATCTATTCCTAAGCTTACTCGTGATAATAATGTCTTCACTGAGTTTCACCCTTTTCATTGTTTTATCAAGGACCGGGACACGAGGGACGTTCTACTTAGAGGTCGCCTGCGCCATGGACTTTATGCACTTGATGTGCCGCCCGTCCCTCAGGTTTTCAGCGGTGTGCGTGTGTCGCCTACTCATTGGCACGCGCGGCTTGGTCATCCTGCCACTCCCGTAGTTCGTCATGTTCTTCATCGTCATGATCTTCCAATTGTGTCCAATAAAAATGCTGCAACAGTTTGTGATGCCTGTCAGCAAGGCAAGAGTCATCAACTTCCATTTTCAGAGTCGAGTCGTGTAGTCAAAACTCCACTTGAGCTTGTGTTTTCTGATGTATGGGGTCATGCCCAAACGTCTGTGAGTGGCCATAATTACTATGTCAGTTTTATTGATGCTTACAGTCGATTTACTTGGCTTTATCTTCTTAAGCGTAAATCTGATGTGTTCGATGTTTTTCTGCAATTTCAAACACATGTTGAGCGTCTCCTTAAGCATAAAATTATCCATGTTCAATTTGGTTGGGGGGGGGTGAGTATCACAACCTCAATGCATTCTTTAACAAGCTTGAGATTTCGCATCGTGTGTCTTGTCCTCATACTCATCAGCAGAACGGCACTGCCGAACGTAAGCATCGTCATATTGTTGAAACTGGCCTTGCTTTGCTTGCTCATGCATCAGTACCCTTTCGTTTTTGGAGTGACGCCTTTTCCACCGCCTGTTTTCTTATTAATAGGCTTCCTACACGACTCCTTGGGATGAAAACACCACTTGAACTCTTACTCAATGAAACTCCAGATTATACGTTCTTCAAAGTTTTTGGGTGTGCGTGTTGGCCTCACCTTCGCCCTTATAATAAGCGTAAGCTCGAGTTTCGGTCCAAACAGTGTGTCTTTCTTGGGTATAGTTCTCTTCACAAAGGGTACAAGTGTCTTCATGTTCCGTCTAACCGTGTCTACATCTCTTGCGATGTTGTGTTTGACGAAAATGTGTTCCCGTTTTCATCACTTCCGCCTGCTCCCACCACCCCGGCACCACTTTTGCATTCCACCTCTCCGTCGCCTGCTCAGTTTGTTGATATTGCATACTCTCCTGCGTTGCTTCCTAACCATGCTGCAGGTATTGGTCATGGAGCTCGTCTTGAGCTACTGGAGGATCAGGAGCCAGCAGCTGGATCTGAAGAGAGTGGCGGTCCCGTGCATGATCAGGAGCCAGCCGCTGGACCTGAAGGGAGTGGCGGTCACGGTCACGTGCATGCGCCATGCACGCCTGGGCTGGCATCGCCTGGGTTGGCCTCGCCTAGGCCAGCCTCGCCTGCCCCGTCACCTGGGCCGGCCTTGCCTGCCCCGCCACCTGCGCTGGCGTCGCCTACCACGTCGCCTGCCCCGTCTCCTGGTCCGGCCTCGCCCACGTCAGGAGCGGCCTCCCCGGGGCTCTTCGACGAGGCTGCCTCATCGCCGACAGTGGCCTCGCCGACTGTGTCTCCTGACGTGCCTTCTGCATCGTCACTACCACCTGCGGCACCACCAGCTGCTGTTGCTCGGCGGCCTCACACCCCCAGCCGGTCTGGTATTACTCGTCCCAAAGAACGCACGGATGGGACGGTCGCATGGCTTGCAGCTTGTGTGGCACAGTTGCAAGATGACCCGTCTGCTGAACCACGGCATTTTCAGGCTGCTCTCGGGGTTCCTCACTGGCGTAGTGCCATGGAGCAGGAGTATCAGGCACTGTTGAAAAATGGTACTTGGCAATTAGTCCCTCCGGTCTCTGGTGTCAATATCATTGATTCTAAGTGGGTCTTCAAGGTTAAGAGGCATGCTGATGGTTCTATTGAACGCTATAAAGCACGGTTGGTGGCGAAAGGGTTCAAACAACGGTATGGTCTTGATTATGAGGATACTTTTAGCCCGGTCGTTAAGCCAACTACCATCCGACTACTACTGTCTTTGGTTGTTACTCGAGGCTGGTTTCTTCGCCAACTAGATGTTCAGAATGCCTTTCTGCATGGTGTCCTAGATGAGGAGGTTTACATGCGTCAGCCCCCGGGATTTGTTGATCCTGATCGTCCTCATCATCTGTGCCGCCTGGTCAAGGCACTCTATGGGCTGAAGCAGGCTCCTCGTGCATGGCATGCCAGGCTTGGCTCCGTTCTTCGGGCCCTTGGCTTTGTTCCATCCATGGCTGATACTTCGCTCTTCCTCCTTCGTCGGGCTGAGGTGACGATGTATCTATTCGTCTACGTTGATGAAATTATTCTCATTAGCTCGTCTGATGTTGCTGCTGACCATCTGTTGGCTGCCTTGAGTGATGACTTTGCCGTGAAGGACTTGGGCGCTTTGCATTACTTCCTTGGATTGGAAGTCTCTCGCTCCTCTGCTGGGTTGACTCTCACACAGCACAAGTACTCTCTGGACTTGTTGAGACGAGCAGGTATGCTTAAGTGCAAACATGCCGTGACTCCTATGTCTGCCACTGATCGCTTGTCTGCGCTTGATGGGGATCCTGTCACTTCCGATGATGCCAGTGAGTACCGCAGTATTGTTGGTGGCCTACAGTACTTGACTATCACTCGGCCTGACATCTCCTATGCAGTCAATCGTGTGTGTCAGTATCTTCATGCTCCTCGGACTTCTCATTGGACAGCAGCGAAGCGCATTCTCCGCTACATCTGCCTTACTGCCTCGTACGGTTTGCTTCTTCAGCCTGCACCGTCCGCTGAGTTGTCGGCTTTTTCTGACGCAGATTGGACTGGGAGTCCTGATGACAGGCGATCCACGGGGGGATATGCAGTCTTCTTTGGTCCTAATTTGATCGCCTGGAATGCTCGTAAACAAGCTACAGTGTCTCGCAGTAGCACTGAAGCTGAGTACAAGGCGGTTGCTAATGCCACAGCTGAGATCATATGGGTACAGTCTTTATTGAGAGAGTTGGGAGTCTCTCAAACTCAGCCGCCAGTCCTTTGGTGTGACAACATTGGTGCCACATACCTGTCATCCAATCCAGTATTTCATGCTCGAACGAAGCACATCGAAGTTGACTATCACTTTGTGAGGGAACGCGTTGCACAGAAGCTACTTCACATCAAGTTCATCTCCTCTAAAGATCAACTTGCTGACATCTTCACGAAGCCTCTACCACAGCCACAGTTTGTAGGTTGTAGGCGCAATCTTAACTTGCTTTGTACCTCAGGACACAGTTAAGATTGAGGGAGGGTGTTAGACTGTATTTATACGTAGCTTCTGTACATGATTATATCTTGTATTGTACACATGGTGTACACCTATATATATGAGATAGCCACACCCGTATTAGGGTGTCGTGCAGTTTCCCAAACCCTATGTTTTGCAAGGCATAGTAATTGTTCACCGTTTTCACAGGATGGCGAAGTCGGTGCATGGTGCTGATGGCCTGTTGGCAATGAGGGGGTGACGAAGGAACAACCGCCCACTTGATGGCGCGGTGTAGGGTGGCGAGGACGTCGTCTAGGAAATCGACGGTGCTGCTGGGTAGCAAGGTCACCGTTTAGGAAGACGACGGTGCTGCCTTGCGGCGAGGGTGAGGAGGTGACGGGGGAATGGCCGCCCACTAGACGGCGCGGTGCACGGCGGCGAGGGCACTGTTCAGGAAGGCGACGGTGCTGCCGGGCGGCAAGGTCGCAGTCTAGAAAGGCGACGGTGCTACTGTGCAGCAAGGGAGCTCTCGTCTTGGAAGGCAGCGTCTAACAAAGTGGTGACGCAAGTCGGGGAGTCGCCGGGGTTGAGGGTGAGGGGATCCGATTGCGATCATTTTCTTTTTTTGCGTGTCTTGTGTGATTGCAGGTGTTGTGGACGCGGGGAGTGAAGTTTTGTATTTTTCTCTGCGGTGGAGTATGTTCCGTCAATGTAAGTTATTAAGAGCATACCGGAGAATAGATCAGGTTAAGACTAGCTGTTAGATTGAGTTTTGTGGGCCTAATCATGTGGTGGCAATGAATCGGTATATGTTTTGTGAGGTGCGTTTAGAAAACATAATGTTTGCACTTTTATAAATACTCCTCAGATCCTTTTTAGTCTGCATATAAGTTTTGTCTGAAGTCAAAGTATCTTTACTTTGACCAAGCTTATAGAAAAAAATATTAACATTCACAATGCCAAATCAATATTGTTAGATTCATTACAAAATGTAGTTTCAAGGAATATATATTTTGTATTGTAGATGTTGATATTTTTAATATATATTTGGTCAAACTTTGCAAAGTTTGACTTGACACAAATCTAATACGCAGAGTTAAAAGGACCGGAGGGAGTAATAATAATAGATATTTTTTGAATGTCAAACTAGAAATCTATTTATTCAAACCGAAATTAGTAGCCGGATAAATACCGTTGTAGTACATATAGACGCCATGCACTTATATTGTGATCAACTCCCTTTACCCCGCAAAAAAAAAAAAAACTCAGCATCTTAGTATAAAACATCTTGATTGGAGGAACAAAATTTAGATCCACTATAAAACACAGTTCTTGATAGAAAATACAAAATTTAGATCCACTATAAGACATATGTAGCTCTTGAGTGAAAAGAGAGATTCACATCTAGGCTCCACGCTATCCTAAATAAAAACCAACACACTAATTAACTATCTGTTTCCTGTCGTGCCGCTGAGAGTCTCGACACGAAAACACACTAATAAACTATCTGTTTGCAGTGGTGCCGCTGACAGTCGTAGCACGAAAACACGGGGATGGACCCCCTCCGATCTTGGCCTTGCAGACAAGAACCGTGTCCACACATCCGTTTATGTAACACCCCCCGCCCCCGGGAGTCCGGATCCACCACGTCCACCACCGCCTGGCCCCTCTCCAGCTCGCCGGCCAGCCGGTACCGCGCGCAGGAAGTGGGGCACCTGCTCGTTCATGCCCCACGCCTTAGTCGTGGCCTCTCCCACCCTTGTTGGCTGCACGCAGAACCCCGGCACGGTGCCCTTGCCAAGCAGCGCGTCCCCGTACGACACGACCACGGAGGAGCCGCCGGCGCCGACGCACTCCCCGGTAAGCTTGTTGTGGGTGTTGTCTATTTGCACGGTGATGCCGAACACCGGGCTGAGCGCCTGCCGGTCGCTATGGAGATCCAGCGCCGGGTCGAGGCCGTCGATGCTGGTGATGGTCACCGTGTACTTGGTGTCACCTGGCCTCGTGGACTGCCACACAAGAAAATACACAAAACCTGCCACGAGACCTATCGCTATTGCGAACATGCATAACTGGAAGCACTTGCTTTCTCCGTCTTGGGCGGTTGGGCCATGGTGTCGAGGAACAATGGCGAGAGCTTGATCGATATGCGGTGTTTGGTAAGTAGTTGGGGAACTATATAGTACTATTGGAGAGGACGGCCTTTGAAGAGAAGGGCTCGTGCTCTAGCCGGACACGGCTTTCCGTGTCTGAATCGTTTGGCGGCGCACAGTTGACCACAAATCCTAGGAATTTCCTATTTGCCGCTCTGTGCGGCAGACTGTCGCCCTGCAGCACAGAGCTGTCGAGCTACCGAGCGAACTGGGCCGGCCCATTAAGCTATTGTCATGCACTGGTTTTTTTATTTTATTTCTTTATTTCTTTATCTTTTTTTATACTTTTTCTGTATCCTTTTCTGCCGAGCAAACTAGGACGAACTTTGCTGGTTTTTTCTTTTTCGTTTTCTTTTCTTTTACTTTTTCCTGTTTCCTTTTTTGTCTTTTTTATTTTTTCATATATTTCAAAAATTTCCAAAATTTCGCAAAAATGTTCTCAAAACTCAAAAAATAATCGGAATTTTAAAATATGTTCTCAAAACTCAAAAAATGTTCACACTTTTCAAAAAATGTTCCTGTTTCCAATTTTTGTTCACAAATTTAAAAAATGTTCGCGTTCTTTCAAAATTTGTTCGGATTTTCAAAAATGTTCCGATTTAAAAAATTGTTCACATATTCAAAAAGTGTTCGCGTTTCCGAAAAATGTTCGGGAATTTCAGAAAATGTTTGCGTTATTCAAAAATTTGATCAAAATTTTGAAAAATGTTTCATTTTTCAAATTTTGTTCCCAAATTTTAAAAATATCCGTGTTTTTGAAAAATGTTTGGGAATTTCAAAAAATGTTTGCGTTTTTCAATAGTTGTTCAGAACTTCAAAAAATCTTCCCATTTTCAAATTTGTTTCACAAATTCAAAAAATATTCACGTTTCAAAAAATGTTCAAAAATTTCAGAAAAGATCATGTTTTTTCTAAAAAAAAAGGAACAAAAAACCGGTTAGCCAGACTGTCTGGTTCACTACAGTGAACCGAGACGCTACAGTGACAGACCGCTACAGTACACTCGAGTGCTACAGTAGGACCCTCGAGCCGAGTCGCTACAGCCCCGATTCGCTTCTCACCACTGCGCGCTGCAATGGGCCGGCCCAGCAACGCATGCACCTGTGTGTTTGCTCGGCAAACTGCCGCAACGCGCGGCGTATAGGACGTCCCCAAATCCTAATCGGAACAGGGCTATCTATCTACCTTAGGGGTCACGGGCCGGAGGCAGCAGGTATTGCCGTAACAAGATTTTTCAGCCCCTCGCATGATCACATAATACGTTTCAAAAAAATGAAGAAAAATAAAATCAAGCGTGTAAGAGCATCTACAGCCGGACCCCCTACTTCCTCCCTAAACGCCCGAAACGTCCGTCCGATCAGTGTCTGGTTAAAAAAAGATGACCCAATCGGACCCCTTACTTAGTCCCTAAACGGCCGGACTGACCGGCACCCCTCAAACCCATCTCAAATCTGGAGACGATTTGAGGCTGCCCGGTCACGCCCGGGCACCCCACGCGGTCCCACCTGCAGCCACACACTCATTTCTCTCCCTCTCTCTCATCTCTCTGTCGATGAAGTCGGCCGCCACGTCCTTGCCGCCACCCGCGTGCCCGCCAGCCGCCCGCGTCCCTGCCGCTCGCGTGCCCGCGTCCTAGACGTCATGCGCGTGCCCGCTGTCCGCCCGCGTCCTAGCCGCACACGTGCCCATGTCCTAGCCACCATGTGTGTGCACGCTGGCCGCCATGCACGTGCCGGCCGGCCTCCCGCGTCCAAGCCACACGCGTGCATGGCTCGCCGCTCCTCGGCTCCCAGTTCACGCAGCTCGACGCGGTCTGGCGTCGTCGTGCTCCTCTGGCTACTTATGCTGGACGCGGACACGACGACACAGACCGAGGACGAGCACCGTGGGCGTAGCCACGGTCACCGGAGGCGCGCTCAGAAGGAGCTGAGCCGCGCGGGCTGTTGGGGAACGTTGCATGGAAAACAAAAAATTTCTACGCACACGCAAGATCTATCCATGGAGATGCATAGCTACGAGAGGGGGAATGTGTCTACGTACCCTCGTAGACCGTAAGCGGAAGCGTTAGAACAACGCGGTTGATGTCGTCGAACAACTTCACGATCAACCGACCGAGCACCGAACGTACGGCACCTCCGCGTTCAGCACACGTTCAGCTCGGTGACGTCCTCGACTTCTTGATCCAGCAAGACGGCGAGGTAGTGGATGAGTTCCGGCAGCACGACGGCGTGGTGACGGTGATGGTGATGCTATCTTCGCAGGGCTTCGCCCAAGCACTGCGAAAATATGACCGAGGGATGGAACTGTGGAGGGGGGCGCCGCACACGGCTAAGACAATGTTGTGTCCTTTGGGGCGCCCCCTCTCCTCTATTTATATATGTGTAGGGGCTTGGAGTAGAAGGAATAGTGCCACGTGAACAGTAACCGTGAATAGTACACACGTGGACTTGGACTCCAAAGTCCAATCCTATTCCTACTAGGACTCTCCCTTTTTTCCTTCCCAAGCTGCGTGGGCTTTTGAGGACTTGGTGCACCTGCCCCAATAAGGCCAGGGCGCCTCCCCTTAGCCCATGCCAGCCCTTGGGACGTGGTGGACCCACTTGTGGACTTTCGGACTCCTCCGGAATCCTCCGGAACCTTCTGGAAGCTTCCCGGTACAATACCGAAAAAACTGCACCTTTTTCCGGAACCCAAAATATGACTTCCCATATATAAATCTTTACCTCTCGACCATTCCGAGACTCCTCGTGACGTCCGGGATCTCATCCGGGACTCTGAACAATATTCGGTTACCAGTCTCGATCCATGCCAACTCAACGGACACCTTCTGAGATACCTGTAGAGCATCTTTATGATCACCCAGTTACGTTGTGACGTTTGATAGCACACAAGGTATTCCTCCGGTATCCGGGAGTTGCATGATCTCATGGTCTGAGGAACATGTATTTGACATTCAAGAAAGCAATAGCAATAAACAGAACGATCATATGCTAAGCTAACGGATGGGTCTTGTCTATCACATCATTCTCCTAATGATGTGATCCCGTTATCAAATGACAACTCATGTCTATGGTTAGGAAACCCTAACCATCTTTGATCAACGAGCTAGTATAGTAGAGGCTCACTAGGGACACGGTATGAATAATAAACCTTTATCATGAACAAGGAAATATAAAATAATAACAACTTTATTATTGCCTCTAGGGCATATTTCCATCAGTCTCCCACTTGCACTAGAGTCAATAATCTAGATTACATAGTAATGAATCTAACACCCATGGAGTCTTGGTGCTGATCATGTTTTGCTCGTGGAAGAGGCTTAGTCAACGGGTCTGCCACATTCAGATCTGTGTGTACTTTGCAAATTTCTATGTCTCCATCCTTGACATATTCACGAATGGAGTTGAAGCGTCTCTTGATGTGTTTGGTCTTCTTGTGAAACCTGGGCTCCTTGGCTATGGCAATTGCTCCAGTGTTGTCAAAAAAGATTGTCATTGGACCCGATGCACTACGTATTACACCTAGATCGGATATGAACTCCTTCATCCAGACTCCTTCATGTGCTGCTGCCGAAGCAGCTATGTATTCCGCTTCACACGTAGATCCCGCCACGACGCTCTGCTTGGAACTGCACCCACTGACAGCTCCACCATTTAATATAAATACGTATCCGGTTTGTGACTTAGAGTTATCCGGATCAGTGTCGAAGCTTGTATCGACGTAACCCTTTACGACGAGCTCTTCGTCACCTCCATAAACGAGAAACATGTCCTTGGTCCTTTTCAGGTACTTCAGGATATTCTTGACCGCTGTCCAGTGATCCACTGCTGGATTTCTCTGGTACCTCCCTGCCAAACTTATGGCAAGGCACACATCAGGTTTGGTACACAACATGGCATACATAATAGAACCTATGGATGAGGCATAGGGAATGACTTTCATTTTCTCTATATGTTCTGCCGTGGTCGGGCATTGAGTCTGACTCAACTTCACACCTTGCAAGACAGGCAAGAACCCTTTCTTTGACTGATCCATTTTGAACTTCTTCAAAACTTTGTCTAGGTATGTGCTTTGTGAAAGTCCTATCAAGCGTCTTGATCTATCCCTATAGATCTTGATGCCCAATATATAAGCAGCTTCACCGAGGTCTTTCATTGAAAAATTCTTATTCAAGTATCCCTTTATGCCATCCAGAAATTCTATATCATTTCCAATCAACAATATGTCATCCACATATAATATTAGAAATGCTACAGAGCTCCCGCTCACTTTCTTGTAAATACTGGCTTCACCGTAAGTCTGTACAAAACCATATGCTTTGATCACCTCATCAAAGCGTATATTCCAACTCCGAGATGCTTGCACCAGTCCATAGATGGATCGCTGGAGCTTGCACACTTTGTTAGCACCCTTAGGATCGACAAAACCTTCTGGTTGCATCATATACAACTCTTCTTTGAGAAAACCATTAAGGAATGCAGTTTTGACATCCATTTGCCAGATTTCATAATCATAAAATGCGGCAATTGCTAACATGATTCGGACAGACTTAAGCATCGCTACGGGTGAGAAAGTCTCATCGTAGTCAACCCCTTGAACTTGTCGAAAACCTTTCGCGACAAGTCGAGCTTTGTAGACAGTGATATTACCATCAGCATCTGTCTTCCTCTTAAAAATCCATTTATTCTCAATGGCTTGCCGATCATCGGGCAAGTCCACCAAAGTCCACACTTTGTTCTCATACATGGATCCTATCTCAGATTTCATGGCCTCAAGCCATTTGTCGGAATCCGGGCTTATCATAGCTTCTTCATAGTTCATAGGTCCGCTGTTATCTAACAACATAACTTCCAGAACAGGATTACCGTACCACTCTGGTGCGGAACGTACTCTGGTCGACCTACAAAGTTCAGTAGTAACTTGATCTGAAGTTTCATGATCTTTATCATTATCTTCCTCTCTTATTGGTGTAGGCATCACGGGAACGGTTTTCTCTGATGAGCTACTTTCCAATTCGAGAGAAGGTACAATTACCTCATCAAGTTCTACTTTCCTCCCACTCACTTCTTTCGAGATAAACTCCTTCTCTAGAAAGGACCCATTCTTGGCAACAAAGACCTTGCCTTCGGATCTGTGGTAGAAGGTGTACCCAATTGTTTCTTTAGGGTATCCTATGAAGACGCACTTCTCCGCTTTGGGTTCGAGCTTATCAGGTTGAAGCTTTTTCACATAAGCATCGCATCCCCAAACTTTAAGAAACGACAGCTTAGGTTTCTTGCCAAACCATAGTTCATATGGTGTCGTCTCAACGGATTTAGACGGTGCCCTATTTAACGTGAATGCAGCTGTCTCTAATGCATAACCCCAAAACGATAGTGGCAAATCGGTAAGGGACATCATAGAACGCACCATATCCAATAAAGTACGGTTACGACGTTCGGACACACCATTACGCTGTGGTGTTCCAGGTGGCGTGAGTTGTGAAACAATTCCACATTTTCTTAAATGAAGGCCAAACTCGTAACTCAAATATTCGCCTCCGCGATCAGATCATAGAAACTTTATTTTCTTGTTACGATGATTCTCTACTTCACTCTGAAATTCTTTGAACTTTTCAAATGTTTCAGACTTGTGTTTCATCAAGTAGATATATCCATATCTACTCAAATCATCTGTGAAGGTTAGAAAATAACGATACCCACCGCGTGCTTCAACATTCATCGGACCGCATACATCGGTATGTATTATTTCCAACAAATCAGTAGCTCGCTCCATTGTTCTGGAGAACGGAGTTTTAGTCATCTTGCCCATGAGGCATGGTTCGCAAGTATCAAATGATTCATAATCAAGAGATTCCAAAAGTCCTTCCGCATGGAGTTTCTTCATGCACTTTACACCAATATGACCTAAACGGCAGTGCCACAAGTATGTTGCACTATCATTATCAACTTTGCATCTTTTGGCATCAATATTATGAATATGTGTATCACTACGATCGAGATTCAACAAGAATAGACCATTCACAAAAGGTGCGTGACCATAAAAGATGTTACTCATATAAATAGAACAAGCATTATTCTCTGATTTAAATGAATAACCATCTCGCAATAAACAAGATCCAGATATAATGTTCATGCTCAACGCTGGCACCAAATAACAATTATTGAGGTCTAAAACTAATCCCGAAGGTAGATGTAGAGGTAGCGTGCCGACGGCGATCACATCAACCTTGGAACCATTCCCGACGCGCATCGTCACCTCGTCCTTAGCCAATCTTCGCTTATTCCGTAGCTCCTGTTTCGAGTTACAAATATGAGCAACCGAACCAGTATCAAATACCCAGGCGCTACTACGAGCATTAGTGAGGAACACATCAATAACATGTATATCAAATATACCTTTGCTCACTTTGCCATCCTTCTTATCCGCCAAATACTTGGGGCAGTTCCGCTTCCAGTGACCAGTCCCTTTGTAGTAGAAGCACTCTGTTTCAGGACTGGGCCCAGCTTTGGGTTTCTTCGTGGGAGCGGTAGCTTGCTTGCCGTTCTTCTTGAAGTTCCCCTTCTTTCCCTTGCCCTTTTTTTTGAAACTAGTGGTTTTTTTAACCATCAACACTTGATGCTCCTTCTTGATTTCTACCTCCGCTGATTTTAGCATCGCGAAGAGCTCGGGAATTGTCTTCTCCATCCCTTGCATATTATAGTTCATCACGAAGCCTTTATAGCTTGGTGGCAGTGACTGAAGAACTCTGTCAATAACACTCTCAACCGGAAGATCAATTCCCAGCCGAGTCAAGTGGTTGTGGTACCCAGACATTCTGAGTATGTGTTCACTGACAGAACTATTCTCCTCCATCTTACAGCTAAAGAACTTGTTGGAGACTTCATATCTCTCAACCCGGGCATTAGCTTGAAATATCAATTTCAGCTCTTGGAACATCTCATATGCTCCGTGACGTTCAAAACACTTTTATAGTCCCGGTTCTAAGCCGTAGAGCATGGCACACTGAACTATCGAGTAGTCATCAGATCGAGCCTGCCAGGCATTCACAACGTCAACAGCAGCTCCTGCAGCAGGTCCATCACCTAGCGGTGCATCAAGGACATAATTCTTCTGTGCAGCAATGAGGATAATCCTCAACTTACGGACCTAGTCCGTGTAGTTGCTACCATCATCTTTCAACTTAGCTTTCTCTAGGAACGCATTAAAATTCAACGGAATAGTAGCACGGGCCATTTATCTACAACATAGATATGCAAAGAAACTATCAAGACTAAGTTCATGATAAATTAAGTTCAATTAATCAAATTACTAATGAACTCCCACTTAAATTAACATCCCTCAAGTTAACTAAGTGATACATGATCCAAATCAACTAGCCCATGTCCGATCATCACGTGAGATGGGATAGTCATCAATGGTGAACATCTCCATGTTGATCATATCTACTATATGACTCATGTTCGACCTTTCGGTCTCCAGTGTTCCGAGACCATGTCTGTACATGCTAGGCTCGTCAAGTTTAACCCAAGTATTCTGCTTGTGTAAAATTGGCTTACACCCGTTGTATGTGAACGTAGAATCTATCACAGCCGATCATCACAAGGTGCTTCGAAACGATGAACTTTAGCAACGGTGCATACTCGGGGAGAACACTTTTATCTTGAAATTTAGTGAAGGGATCATCTTATAATGCTACCGTCGTTCTAAGCAAAATAAGATGCATAAAGGATAAACATCACATGCAATCAAAATATGTGACATGATATGGCCATCATCTTGTGCTTTTGATCTCCATCTCCAAAGCATCGTCATGATCTCCATCGTCACCGGCTCGACACCTTGATCTCCATCGTTGTGTCGTGGTCGTCTCGCCAACTATTGTTTCTACAACTATTGCTAACGCATAGCGATAAAGTAAAGCAATTACATGGCGCTTGCATTTCATACAATAAAGAGACAACCATAAGGCTCCTGCCGGTAGCCGATAAATTACAAAACATGATCATCTCATACAATAACGTATATCACATCATGTCTTGACCATATCACATCACAGCATACCCTGCAAAAACAAGTTAGACGTCCTCTACTTTGTTGTTGCAAGTTTTACGTGGCTGCTATGGGTTTCTAGCAAGAACCGTTCTTACCTACGGCACAAAACCACAACGGTGATTTATCAAGTTTGCTGTTTTAACCTTCAACAAGGACCGGCCGCAGTCAAATTTGATTCAACTAAAGTAGGAGAAACAGACACCCGCCAGCCACCTTTATGCAAAACAAGTTGCATGTCTGTCGGTGGAACCGGTCTCATGTACGTGGACATGTAAGGTTGGTCCGGGCCGCTTCATCTTACAATACCGCCGAATAAAAATAAGACGTTGGTGGTAAGCAGTATGACGATCGCCGCCCACAACTCTTTGTGTTCTACTCGTGCATATCATCTACGCATAGACCTGGCTCTGATACCACTGTTGGGGAACGTTGCATGGAAAAAAAAATTCTACGCACACGCAAGATCTATCCATGGAGATGCATAGCTACGAGAGGGGGAGTGTGTCTACGTACCCTCGTAGACCGTAAGCGGAACCGTTAGAACAACGCGGTTAATGTCGTCGAACAACTTCACGATCAACCGACCGAGCACCGAACGTACGGTACCTCCGCGTTCAGCACACGTTCAGCTCGGTGACGTCCTCGACTTCTTGATCTAGCAAGACGGCGAGGTAGTGGATGAGTTCCGGCAGCACGACGGCGTGGTGACGGTGATGGTGATGCTATCTTCGCAGGGCTTCGCCCAAGCACTGTGAAAATATGACAGAGGGATGGAACTGTGGAGGGGAGCGCCGCACACGGCTAAGACAATGTTGTGTCCTTTGGGGCGCCCCCTCTCCTCTATTTATATATGTGTAGGGGCTTGGAGTAGAAGGAATAGTGCCACGTGAACAGTAACCGTGAATAGTACACACGTGGACTTGGACTCCAAAGTTCAATCCTATTCCTACTAGGACTCTCCCTTTTTTCCTTCCCAAGCCGCGTGGGCTTTTGAGGACTTGGTGCACCTGCCCCAATAAGGCCAGGGCGCCTCCCCTTAACCCATGCCAGCCCTTGGGACGTGGTGGACCCACTTGTGGACTTCCGGACTCCTCCGGAATCCTCCGGAACCTTCTGGAAGCTTCCCGGTACAATACCGAAAAAACTGCAGCTTTTTCCGGAACCCAAAATATGACTTCCCATATATAAATCTTTACCTCTCGACCATTCGGAGACTCCTCGTGACGTCCGGGATCTCATCCGGGACTCCGAACAATATTCGGTTACCAATTCACATAAGTCATATAACACTATATCGTCAACGAACGTTAAGCATGCGGACCCTACGGGTTCGGGAATGATGTAGACATGACTGAGACGCCTCTCCGGTCAAGAACCAATAGCGGAACCTGGATGCTCATATTGGGTCCTACATATTCCACGAAGATCTTATCGGTCGAACCGCAATGACAACATACGTAATTCCCTTTGTCCATCGGTATGTTACTTGCCCGAGATTCGATCGTCGGTATCTCCATACCTAGTTCAATCTCGTTACCGGCAAGTCGCTTTACTCGTTCCGTAATACATCATCCCATAACTGACTCCTTAGTCACTTTGCTTGCAAGCTTCTTATGATGTGCATTACCGAGAGGGCCCAGAGATACCTCTCCGAAACACGGAGTGACAAATCCCAGTCTCGATCCATGCCAACTCAACGGACACCTTCTGATATACCTGTAGAGCATCTTTATGATCACCCAGTTACGTTGTGACGTTTGATAGCACACAAGGTATTCCTCCGGTATCCGGGAGTTGCATGATCTCATGGTCTGAGGAACATGTATTTGACATTCAAGAAAGCAATAGCAATAAACAGAACGATCATATGCTAAGCTAACGGATGGGTTTTGTCTATCACATCATTCTCCTAATGGTGTGATCCCGTTATCAAATGACAACTCATGTCTATGGTTAGGAAACCTTAACCATCTTTGATCAACGAGCTAGTATAATAGAGGCTCAATAGGGACACGGTATTTGTTTATGTATTCACACATGTATTTAAGTTTCCGGTCAATACAATTCTAGCATGAATAATAAACCTTTATCATGAACAAGGAAATATAAAATAATAACAACTTTATTATTGCCTCTAGGGCACATTTCCATCACGGGCTGCACTACTCGCACGCCCGACGCGCCCACCGGCACAAGCAGCCGCGCCGCCGCAGCCTCGCAGGCGGGCGTGCGTGCCACCGCAACCACGCGGGCAAGCTGGTTGGCCGCTGCCGCAGACTCACGGGCGTGCGGGCGTGCCGCCACAGCCACGCGGGCGAGCTGGCTGGCCGCCGCCGCCGACTCGCGGGCATGCGTGCGTGCCGCCGCAGCCGCGCGGGCGAGCAGGCAGGCGGCCGCAGCCTCGCTTGCGTCCAGCCACAGCCGTGCCGGCGTGCGTGCATGCAGCCGCCGCGGGATCGCCGCCGCGGCGTCGCGGGCATGCGTGCGTACAGCCGCAGCCACGCCGACGTGTTGGCTGGCCGCCGCAGCCGATGGCTTGCCTGCTCTCCTCGTTCTCTCCATCCTCTGGTGATGCCTCCCTTAACCTGCTTGATGAAATGCCTGAGAAAATGAGGTGTCAAAATAGGAGTTACGGCTGGGTGTAAGCAAAAATTAGGGGCCAAAACGGACACGCCCGGACACTGACCGGGCGCGTCCGCGTACGTTTGAGGGATGAAATTTGTACATTATGGTTGTAGATGCTCTAAGAGACATATATGTAGACTGTGAAATTTGGTTGGAAAATAATTATAATCTCTAAGCTGGGAAAAAAATAACCAAACTATGCGTCGCCCCGCTCGGGGCGACTCGAGCGGCACCGAAACTGTCAGGGATATAACCCCGCGATATAACCCGGCCGGAGTATAACCCGGCCAGGACTTGGCGATTCACTGAAGACCCGGAAACCAGCTTGGCGGTTCATAGTCAAGACCCATAAGGTGGGCCAGAAGACGGAGACCAAACCACATGGCGGGTTACCAAGTGGGCCAAGAGGAAGACAAGACATGAAGACCAGGCCATATGGCGGCTTACCAGATGGGCTGAGGCCAAGGCCCAAGAGGCAGGAGGCGACTCATGGGCCAGAAGGTATAAGCCGCCATAAGATGACTTGTTCTGTAAGACTAGGAAGTTGGAACCAGGATCGGTTACGTTGTATAATCCGACCCGGACTCTTGTAAGCCGTCGGACCTCAGCCTATGTATATAAAGGCGAGACCTGGCGGCAAGTAAGACAGGTTAAGACAGACAGACAAGCCTTACGGTGAAAGAGACCAAGCAGTCGAGAGCTAGGGCAAGCAAGCCGCCCCTTGTAAACGATACACCAGTTAATACAGCATAAGCAGGACGTAGGCTTTTACCTCTGCTGTGAGGGGCCGAACCTGGGTAAACTCGTGTCCCTTGTCCCGTTTAACCCATTTGAGTCCACTTCCATGGCGTTGGCCTCGAACCTAAGCCTTCGGGCATCTGCCGTGACAAAACCACGACAGAAACCCTAGCGCGCGCCGCCGCCTCCCCTGCTAGTTTCCCCCCTCGCTGCCACTAGAGAAGGACTCCGGGCAAGCCTGTGCGGTCGACGAGGACGGTGGCGGCGCGGATCTGCTGCTCCGCCTCCGTGCGGAGAGCCCTGGATGCCAAGGCGGCGGCCTCGGAAGGAGTGGCGGCGCTGGCTCTCCGGCAAGCAGTGGTCGCGAGTGCTGCTCCACCCCCTCGGCCGCGCGGGTGGCGTGTTGGCGGCGATCGTAGGTGGCTGGTCTTCGCGTGTTATCCCCCCCCCCCCCGGCGGACGGTGCAAGATCTGCAGGTCGTTCCACTTCCCCCTCTTAGCGCCTCCACCCCGTCGTTGTTGCTCCATGGCAGCCTCTGGTCGTCTGGTGCGTCTGGGGTGCGGGAGTGGCGGCAGCTCGGGAGAAATCCTTGGCCGGTGTGGACCGGCCACGACGGTGACGACATCAACTGGTGTCGTGCCCCTCCCTGGAGGCTCCATAGAGGTACTGCCCCCTCTCCCATCTCTCCCCGGGTGAAAACCTCATCCTTTTGGATGGGGCGGTGATACGTCTCCAACGTATCTATAATTTGTGAAGTATTCATGCCATGTTTACAACAATTTTATATGATTTTGGTATGATTTAAATGGAACTAACCCGGACTGACGCTGTTCTCAGCAGAACTACCGTGGTGTTGCTTTTTGTGCAGAAATAAAAGTTCTCGGATTGGGCTGAAAATTTATGGTGATTTTTTACGGACAAAAAGAGACCCCCGAAGCTTCGAGGAAGTGCCAGAAGAGCCACGAGGGCACGACAAGCCTGGGGGGCACGCCCCCGAGCTTGTCGCTCCCTCATGGGCCCCCCCGGCATAAATCCAATGCTGAAAAAACCTATAAATACAAGAAACCCCGAAAAGAAACCTGGAACTTCCACGCCACCGCCGCAAGCCTCTATACCGAAGCGATCTCATCCGAAGCCATGTTCCGACATCCTGCCGGAGGGGGAAATCATCACCGGAGGCCATCTTCATCATCCTGGCGGTCTCTGCTACTTGTGAACTGCGTTGGGATTTCCACAAAGAGGAGAGGATGATGCAATACAGTAGAGATAAGTATTTCCCTCAGTTAAGAACCAAGGTTATCAATCCAGTAGGAGAACCACACAGAACCTCGTTAGCAGCACCTACACACACAAAAGCAAACACTTGCACCCAACGCAAATAAGAGGGTTGTCAATCCCCTTAGCGGTCATTTGCAAGGATTAATTCTGATAGTGATAGATAGAAAAGTAAATTGCAAAATAAAATAAAAGTAAATAAATTGCAGCAAGGTATTTTTGGATTTTAATATATGATAAAAGTAGACCCAGGGGCCATATTTTTCACTAGAGGCTTCTCTCTCGAACACAGAGCATACGGTGGGTAAACAAATTACTGTTGGGCAATTGATTGAAAAGCGCATAGTTATGACGATATTCAAGGCAATGATCATGTATACAGGCATCATGTCCGAGACAAGTAGACCGACTCCTGCCTGCATCTACTACTATTACTCCACCCATCGACCGCTCTCCAGCATGCATCTAGGGTATTAAGTATAAAACAGAGTAACACCTTAAGCAAAATGACATGATGTAGACAAAGTAAACTCAAGCAATATGATTAAACCCCATCTTTTTATCCTTAATGGCAACTGTCGGTGTAAAAACCGGCATACCTCGGGGTAGGGGGTCCCGAGCTGTGGATCTCGGATCGATGGTAACAGAGACAATGGAGACGATGTTTACCCAGGTTCGAGCCCTCTTGATGGAGGTAAAACCCTACGTCCTGCTCTTCTTTATATTGATGGAGATGTATCGAGTATAAGCTTGATCTACCTCGAGATCGTAAGTTGTGGTCTAAACCCTAGGGGTGATGATGAATATCATAATGATCTATCGACTAGCCTAGCCTCGGCTTATATAATGTACCGGAGGCCTAGGATAACAAGAGTCCTAGTCGGCTATGTCGGTGGAGAGGAGTCCTTGTCATGATCACCAAGTCTTGTGGAACCTTCCTCGTATATGTCATGGGCTGCCCGAAGTGGCCCAATAGTGAACCGCCATGGGGGTCCTCGGCCCGACCCACTGGTCGGGAGACGACGTGGTAAGTACCCCCTAGTCCAGGACACCGTCACTAGCCCCCTGAACCGGTCTTCAAGTTGGGGACGCTCCTCGGTTCTTCCGAGCTGTTCTTCGTCTTCGGCCGTCAGTCTTGAAAGCTGGTTCAACAAATCTTCCCATCTTCGATCTTGAGGATCGCCGAGCTGTATCCGAAGAGTTCATACGTCGGGCATCCGAGGAACCCTTTAAGTTTTCGGCCTTTATCAATGCCTTGTTATTTTTACGCCGCACCTCGGGTTCAAAGTTTTTCCCCGTGCAGCGGTGTCCTCTTGCAACCGAGCTCGAACGTCGGACTGCATCCGAGGTGTCTTTTTGTAGCCGAGCTCTAACGCCGATCGGCATCCGAGGTGTCATAGATTACCTCGGTCTTGAAAAAGTTGAAGGAATTCAGCCGAGCTTAATGCGAAAAATGCCCTCTATGGAGCCAACCACTTGCATCCGAGCTTTATGCCGGACTGCTTTCGAGGTGGGGCGCCACCTCGGCCTTGAGCTGATTTTTTGTGGAATTTATTTCCAATTGGCGCAATTTATTCTCTGTCGAGATGTATACCCAGTAGCCCTCAAGGTGTGTGTCGGCCAAAAATCCGAGATGCACCTGAAGGAAATCATAAAACCGATGACCCAGTAGCCCCTGAGACTCAGGTTGATTCGCGAAATCGGCCCGAGGATCAACTCCTAGCTCGGCAGCATATTTAGGAACAGAAACACGGTGTGCATAGTCCTCGAGACTCAGGTTGGGTGCGGCCGACCAACCCGAGGATTGTAATCTCCTCGGAAACTGTTTTGCACTTTGAATTTTCCTGCATTGAATCAGCAATGCAGTAGCCCCCGAGCCACTAGTCGGGTGGCAACACCAGATCACGGGATCGATGTACCCCTTCAATGGCTTTTAATTGAGAAGCGTGAAGCCCAGTAGCCCCCGAGCCTTAATTTGGGCACGGGTGGCCGACTTAAGGATCGATATCCAGAGGAAATTGACTTTAATCACAATTTATGTGTAATGATTCTATGTATCCAAGTACTTTACATCATTACAAATGCCTCTGTTCTACTAACTTTGTTAACCAGCCTTCGGCTTCTCCCTCCTCGACCATTGGCCGAGGAGTGTTTCCTACTCCTGGTCCGCCGAGGCAAACCAGACTCTTCGGATAACAAGGCAATCCGGCTATTTGGTTCTACAAACAAAGTGGAACAGAGCTTATGTTATATTACGTTTAAGCGTAAGAAACATCTTCCAAGAAAAATAGTTCCTTTTCTCAGGCTATCATGTTGACCATGATCGTGAAAACCTCAACTCCGATCAATGTGGGAGAAAAATATTGAGGATTTAGTTTGGGGAAACTTCCCGAACTCTGTTGTCTTTAATGAACCTAAATTTTCACTTCCGTCGTTGCCGACCAATTGTATTCTTAAGATGCCTAGCTTTCGGCTTCACCCAGTCTGAGGTACTAACTCAGATGACCCGATAGTAACAATCACAGAGGTGCTCCCTTTACCCCCTAGCCGAACAATCGGGAACGTAGGGGGTAAGCACAGGAGCAAGGCAACCCAGCTTGGCCAAAATCTTAAGTCAAATTGATGCATATTTATGGCTTTATAATGATAATTACGGAAGGCAGCTTTTGTACATTGAATACAAACGCTAATGATATGTTGGGCTCTCCAGGAGTCCTGATGTAACTGCGCCGAGGTGCCTCAAGGAGCCCTCGGCACATGTTGTGATTGTCAGCCTTTAAGCTGTATTTGCAGCTTTATACTATATGTTATTTTGACTCCGTTGCGACTGTTTATAATCTGAAAGTGGCCCATCATCGGCTTCCACCCCTTTGTAGATACTACGCAGGGTGTTTCCGCAATAACAAGACAACCCTTAGCCGACGTCTCGGTGCCCGGAGGCGGTTTGTGTTAGCGGAAACAAGGCAATCAGATATGCAGGCTTTATAACTTTCACTTAGTCATAGGAGCTTAAAGTTGGGAGGCCAGTTACTAGCCTCCGGTTAGTGTTCGGCGTCAGCCGAGGTCAAGCCAGTAACACTTCGCCCAATTTTATGAAAGGCTCACTGCTTAACACGGGGTAATCTCTATCGATCTATAGTTTAACACAGTCATCGGATCGCTGACCAGTTTACGCTTATTGTGACAGTCAGTTTTTGGCTTTCTCCACTAAGGCACTTGACCAGTTAAACCGGAAGTACAATCACAGTGGTTCTCCCTTTACCCTTAGCCGAACAATCGGGAACGTAAGGAGTAAGCACAGGAGCCGTGCAACCCAACTATTGACCGAAGACACAATTCGAAACTGATGCATATAAAGCAATATCTGAGAACGTTTTGCCGAGGACTCCTCGGAGTACCTTAGCTTTTGGTGGGTTTGGCTCTAATCGCAGCCCCCCATTAATATTGCCGACGCGTTAAAGGCGTCCGGCGTCGTACTGCGAGAGTTATGCTGGAGAAACACAGTATCCCCCGAGACTCAGGTTGGGTAAGGCCGACCAACCTGAGGATCGAATCTCCTCGGGAACTACTCCAGATGTCATGTGCGTTTCGCCAACGCCGAGGTATAGGTCGGCAGGAAAGATGCCGAGCTGCGGGTCGAAAAAGATCTCCCGAGCTGAATTATTACGCAAGGCACCTCGGTCATGAGGATGTCCCGCCTCCTGAAAGAAAAACATACAAATAGCTTAAAAGTGTCATAAGCTCGAAAAGCCAAAAAACTTATGTAAAAACTTGACGTCCAAACTAAATCAAGTTTTTTGGTGCCAATCCGAAAAGTGGTCTTAAAATTAGTTTGTCCTTCCGTCGTGCGTTAACATGACACATCCGATCTCAAGACTTCAAGCGGGTCAGCCTTCGGCTTCAACCTCCTATTCCCGAAGGCGGAGTGCTTCTCAGGCCAGCTTAGAGAACCAAACTCGAGCGACTTTAGAGAGAAACCAGGCTATCTGGCTATTGACCACACACTCGTGTCGAGAAAGGAGTGATAGAAAAAGACTTTGCAATGACTTAGAAGAAAACACTTCTTATAAAATGGCTCGTATAAATTGAAGAGCCCCCAGTTAACATGGGTAAAGGGAGTGTTTTTAACAAACTAAGTGTTTAACTAATAACTTGTCTTTTTAACACAAAAGTATAACGCTTGGATGAACCAAACAAAAAATTGAAAATTGAAAAAAGTTAAGCATGAAAGTGACTTAGCTGGTTAATGTGCTCGGCGTTGATGACGTAGTCCGGGCTTGCAACGGGTCGAGATTCCAGCCCCCAAGACGGTCCTGGGGTGGCCGAGCGAAGAGCTCGGCTAATGAAGTGGCAGCACAAAACTGCCGATGTGCCGAGACAAAGCCCCGGGTCCAGCCGAGGAATCAGAGTAGGTCGGCAGGGTGACGCCGGAGTAGGTCGATGAAGCGATGGCGAAGCCCCCGGTCCGGCCGAGGTGTCCGAGCGAAGAGCTCGGCTTGATGAAGTGGTAGTACAACACTGCAGATATGTTGAGGCGAAGCCCCCGATCCAGCCGAGATGACGAAGCTGGTCGGATGGTGACGTCGAAGTCCCCGATCTAGCCGAGATGGCGAAACTGGTCGGCTGGTGACGCCGAAGTCGTCCGAATAGGTTGATGAAGAGATGGTGAAGCCCCCGGTCCAGCCGAGTTGACGGAGCAGGTCGCTAACATGACGTTGCAGCCCCCATGCCAGCCGAGGTGTCGAAGCCGGTCGGCGTGGTGGACATCGGCTTGAGGAAGCAACGGCGCGGCCCTGCCGATGCAGATCGTAACTTCTGACGCGGTCAAAGCCGGAACGATGAAGTGACCGCGCGGAGATGCCGGCGCGCCCGACTCGTGCAATTCGTGGGGCGACGATGTTGGTGATGATTTAGCCGTGATACCGAACTCTTGGTCGGCTCGCCGGTGTGATGATCCTGATGAGGTTGACCTCGGCACGACGAAGCGACGACGCAGTCGATGCTATCGCAGGTCGGCAGCCGTGGAGCAACATGGTTGGGCCGATTTGACATCGGCACGACGGTGAAGATCGCCTCGGAAAAGACTCAAAATTTGTGGGCACGTGTTTGAGAACAACACACAATACCCTAGAAAAGATTCCCTCAAAAAGGATGTCCAATGTCCCGTTCATGAAGAAAGATGAATTCGGGCCGGATTTGTTTTCGCGCAGGAAACAGATCCAAAAATTGATGCACTCCTCAGACTCGTCCCGGAGTTTGAACCGTTGGATCGAGCTGAAATTTTGAGGGATGGTAGATATAGGAATTCCGCAGCCGATCAACGGTTGGATCTTCCAAATGATGTCCGAGCTGGACGCTGGACTCCTCGCCCTAAACTCGTCCAGATTCACGTCCGGATTTGACAAGGCTCCGGTATATCGTAGATCGCCGGAGATTTCCTCCATCGGAATACGACGGAATTTTACAGGGTTGTTCTAGACTCAATTCCGCACAATTCCACCGAAGCAATCGTCAAAGCGACGCTCGAGGAGACGGGGATGGCGAACACGAATTCGCTGTGTAGAAAAAACTGCATGATCGCGTGAGGGCAATGTTGACGTTGAGCCCCCGAGCACCACGGACGATTCCGCCATGATCTTGATAGAGATCGAAGTTGAAGTTGATGAGGGCACCAGACCGATCTTGATGATCCGACATGTAGCGTTGTCCTCGGTCCAGCCGAGGTTGCTAGTCGAGCCGGCAACAAAGATGCCGTCGTCGACGATGAGGTTCGGTCCTGACGTGTAATCGCATCGCAGCCGATCTGAATTCCCATCGAACCGCGGCGATCACACATCGGAACTCTCAATGAAAGCACCTGTGTCGGTGTAAAAACCGGCAGACCTCGGGGTAGGGGGTCCCGAGCTGTGGATCTCGGATCGATGGTAACAGAGACAATGGAGACGATGTTTACCCAGGTTCGGGCCCTCTTGATGGAGGTAAAGCCCTACGTCCTGCTCTTGTTTATATTGATGGAGATGTATCGAGTACAAGCTTGATCTACCTCGAGATCGTAAGTTGTGGTCTAAACCCTAGGGGTGATGATGAATATCATAATGATCTATCGACTAGCCTAGCCTTGGCTTATATAATGTACCGGAGGCCTAGGATAACAAGAGTCCTAGTCGGCTATGTCGGTGGAGAGGAGTCCTTGTCTTGATCACCAAGTCTTGTGGAACCTTCCTCGTATATGTCATGGGCTGCCCGAAGTGGCCCAATAGTGAACCGCCATGGGGGTCCTCGGCCCGACCCACTGGTCGGGAGATGACGTGGTAAGTACCCCCTAGTCCAGGACACCGTCAGCAACGATACAAATACGTGCCTTGTCCTTTTCTGTCACTGGGATATAAAACACTGCAAGATTGAACCCATCACAAAGCACCTCTTCCATTGCAAGATAAATAAATCTAGTTGGCCAAACCAAACGGATAGATCGGCGAGAAACACAAAGCTATAACAATCATGCATAAAAGAGTTCAGAGAAGACTCAAATATTTCTCATGAATAATCTGATCATAAACCCACAATTCATCGGATCCCAACAAACACACTGCAAAAGAAGATTACATCGAATAGAACTCCAAGAACATCGAGGAGAACATGGTATTGAAGATCAAAGAGAGAGAAGAAGCCATCTAGCTACTAGCTATGGACCCATAGGTCTGTGGTAAACTACTCACACATCATCGAAAGGGCAGCAAGGTTGATGAAGAAGCCCTCCGTGATCGATTCCCCCTCCGGCAGAGTACCGGAAAAGGCCTCCAGATGGGATCGTGGAAGAACATAGGCTTGCGGCGGCGGAAAAGTTTTCTCTTCTGTCTTTTTGGTATATTCGGAATATTTGGGAATTTATAGCATTGGAATTAGGTCAAGAGGTGCCATGAGGGGCCCACAAGCCTGGGGGCGCGCCTACCCCCCTGGGCGCGCCCTCCGGGCTTGTCGCTCCCTCGTGATTCTTCTGGTCTTCTCCCAAAGCTTCTAGGGTCCCTTCTAGTCCAGAAAAAATTAATCCAAAGTTTTTTCTTCGTTTGGACTCCGTTTGATAATGATTTTCTGAAAAGGGAAAAACAGGCAAAAAACAGCAACTGGCACTGGGCACTAGGTTAATAGGTTAGTCCCAAAAGATGATATATAATTGCATGTAAAACATCCAAGATTGATACTATAATAGCATGGAATAATCAAAAATTATAGATACGTTGGAGATGTATCAAGCATCCCCAAGCTTAATTCCTGCTCGTCCTCGAGTAGGTAAATGATAAAAACAGAATTTTTGATGTGGAATGCTACCTAACATGTTTCATCATATAATTCTCTTTTACGGTAGGAATATTAAGATCCGAATGATTCAAAGCAATAGTCTACAATTTGATATAAAGACATCAATACCCAGGCATGCTAACAAACAATCATGCCTTCCAAAATAAAAATGCTAAAGAAAGTTATCCCTACAAAATCATATAATCCTGTCATGCTCCATCTTCTTAACATAAATTATTTATCATGCACAAACCCGGAGACAATCAAGCAATTGGTTCATACTTTTTAACGCGCTTCAGCTTTTTCAACCCCCACGCAATACATGATCTCAAGCCATGAATATAGCACTATGGGTGGAATAGAATGATGATAGAGATTAATGAGAAGTCAAAAAGAGAAGATAGTCTCACATCGACGAGGCTAATAAACGGGCTATGGAGATGCCCATCAATTGATGTCAATGCGAGGAGTAGGGATTGCCATGCAACGGATGCACTAAGAGCTATAAGTGTATGAAAGCTCAAAATAAAAACTAAGTGGGTGTGCATCCAAATTGCTTCCTCATGAAGACCTCGGGCATTTGAGGAAGCCCATCATCGGAATATACAAGCCAATTTCTATAATGAAAAATTCCCACTAGTATATGAAAGTGACAACATAGGAGACTCTCTATATGAAAAACATGGTGCTACTTTGAAGCACAAGCATGGAAAAAGATAGTAACACTGCCCCTTCTCTCTTTTTCTCTCATTTTTTTCGCTGGGCTCTTTCTGGCCTCTTTTTTTTATCTCCTCACTGGGACAATGCTCTAATAATGATGATTATCACACTTCTATTTACTTACAACTCAAAAATTACAACTCGGTACTAGACCAAATATGACTCTATATGAATGCTTCTGGCAGTGTACCAGGATGTGCAATGATACTAGCGTAACATGTATGAAAATGATGAACGGTGGCTGAGCCACAAATACTATGTCAGCTATATGACCATGCAAAGCAATATGACAATGATGATGTGTGTCATATAAAAAGAACGGTGGAAGTTGCATGGCAATATATCTCGGAATGGCTATGGAAATGCTATAATAGGTAGGTATGGTGGCTATTTTGAGGAAGATATAAGGAGGCTTATGTGAGATAGAGCGTATCATATCACGGGGTTTGGATGCACCGGCGAAGTTTGCATCGACTCTTGATGTGAGAAAGGGTAATGCACGGTACCGAAGAGGCTAGCAAATTGCGAAAAGGTGAGAGTGCGCATAATCCATGGACTCACATTAGCCATAAAGAACTCACATACTTATTGCGAAAGTTTATTAGCCCTCGAAGCAAAGTACTACTACGCATGCCCCTAGGGAGGAGGTTGGTAGGAGTTAATCATCGCGCGCCCCCGACCGCCACGCAAAGGAAGACAATCAAGAATAAATCATGCTCCAACTTCTTAGCATAACGACAGACCATACGTGCATGCTTCAGGGATCACAAACCTTAACACCAATATTCTTACTAAACCACAATAATCTACTAGCACCTCCCACATATTACCATCTTAATATCGCAAAACTATTGCAAAGAATCAAACTTGTCATATTCAGTGATCTACATGAAAGTTTTTATTATATCCCTCTTTAATACCTATCATATTAGGACCAAATTCATAACCCGTGCATATTACCATTGCTATTTATTAGAATCTCAAAAATATATAAGTGAAGCATGAGAGTGCAACTATTTCTTTAAAATAACCACCGCCGTGCTCTAAAAGATATAAGTGAAGCACTAGAGCAACTACCTAGCTCAAAAGATATAAGTGAAGCACAGAGTATTCTAACAAATCACGAATAATGTGTGTCCCTCTCAAAAAGGTGTGTTCAACAAAGATGAATGTGGCAAACTAAAACGCAAACGAAAGCAAGCAAACTGTAGCACAAGACGCTCATAGTAAAACACATATCATGTGATGAATAAAAATATAGCTCCAAGTGATATACCGATAGATTGTAGACGAAAGAGGGGATGCCATCCGGGTCATCCCCAAGCTTAGAGCTTGAGTCTTCCTTGAATATTACCTTGGGGTGCCTTGGGTATCCCCAAGCTTAGGCTCTTGCCGCTCCTTATTCCTTTATCCATCGTAGTCTCACCCAAAACTTGAAAACTTCAGCACACAAAACTCAACAGAAACCTCGTGAGATCCGTTAGTATAACAAATAAATCTTAAACTTTAGGTACTGCAGTAAATTGATTCATATTTAATATTGGCATAATGCTACTGTACTCCAACTTCTCCATGACTCATACCCCCCCCCCCCCCCCCCCCCCGCGATACAATCCATAGATTCATCAAAATAAGCAAACTATGCAACAAAAATAGAATATGTCTAAAACAGAACAGTCTGTAAAGATCTATTTAAAAGGCGTACTTCTGTACCTCCAAAAATTCTGAAAAATTAGGACAACGTAAACAATTCATAGAAAAATACTGTGTAAAAATTTCAAATTTTTCTGACGCTCCAATACAGAATAAAAAATCAAATACTGGATGCAAAAATTTCTGTTTTCCAAACAGCATCAATTATACTATCATCCAAATCATCCCAAAGGCATTACTTGGCACAAACACTAATTAAAAGATAAAAAAACAATCAAAACAGAAGCTAAAATTGTGTGACACAAGAAAATAAAATTTTGCAATAAAAAGAAATATTGGGTTGCCTCCCAACAAGCGCTATTGTTTTATGCCCCTAGATAGGCATAATGCATTGTTTCAAGTGTTGTCTGCCTTGGTTTTTGCTAATTTGGGTGTGTGCTCATCAAGAGACTTTTCAAAAACAATGATAAACACATCATCAATCAAGATTTTATCATTATTAAGGTGACTTTCATCAAATCCTTGTTGATTCCCTTTTACGATCCAAGAATATTTTTGATTAATACCATTGAAAACTTGTTGGATAATATGTAAAGGAGGGACTTCCTTTTTAGCATTTTCATCATAGGCATGATCATCACCAAATACAGATCTCGTCATATAATCTTCATCATATAAAATTTCATTTATCACAGGGTTTTTATGACTCATATTATAAAAATCAAAGATCTCTCTAGCTCCTCGAACTATGTAATCAAATTCATTCATTAGGATAAGAGTAGCTATCTTTTTAGCCTTAGGGTTTTTTATAACCGGTAACTCATAGAATAATCTTTGCAAGGTGAGATGAGTACGTATAAATCTTCTTTCAAGTTTAAGAACAAGTGCAGAAATAGCTTCGGCGTAACTATTGGTTCTTTTAAGAATGGGGATATCATCACAAACCAAAGTTCCCGTACAAGTAAAGAATTCTTGGATGACACTTTTTCCTATGATATTCCCACTTCCCGTCACAAAATTTTTAGTGTCCAAATTTGAGGAAATTTCTATCTTAGGGACTTTACCATTCTCACTCTTTTCAATAACAAAATCGGACATGGTAACAAAGCAAGCAAACAAGCAAATAAAAATATTTTTGTGTTTTTGTAAAATTGTTTTAGAAGTGGGGGAGATGAAAACGAGAGGCAAATGCGAATAAAAGGCAAATGAAAATAAGGCCAAGTAGATGATAGTTTGTGCGAAGGTACTTGATAGGTTTTGGTGATGTCTCCCCGGCAAGGACGCCAGAAATTCTTCCTGCTACTTGTGAACTGCGTTGGGATTCCCCGAAGAGGAGAGGATGATGCAGTACAATAGAGATAAGTATTTCCCTTAGTTAAGAACCAAGGTTATCAATCCAGTAGGAGAACCACACAGAACCTCGTTAGCAGCACCTACACACACAAAAGCAAACACTTGCACCCAACGCAAATAAGAGGGTTGTCAATCCCCTTAGCGGTCACTTGCAAGGATTAATTCTGATAGTGATAGATAGAAAAGTAAATTGCAAAATAAAATAAAAGTAAATAAATTGCAGCAAGGTATTTTTGGATTTTAATATATG
Source organism: Elymus sibiricus (assembly GCA_039707655.1). NCBI lineage: Eukaryota > Viridiplantae > Streptophyta > Magnoliopsida > Poales > Poaceae > Elymus > Elymus sibiricus. Next base: position 474,071,306 of record CM077666.1, read on the forward strand.
ATAAAAGTAGACCCGGGGGCCATAGTTTTCACTAGAGGCTTCTCTCTCGAACACATAGCATACGGTGGGTAAACAAATTACTGGTGGGTAATTGATAGAAAAGCGCATAGTTATGACGATATTCAAGGCAATGATCATGTATATAGGCATCACGTCCGAGACAAGTATACCGACTCCTGCCTGCATCTACTACTATTACTCCACCCATCGACCGCTATCCAGCATGCATCTAGGGTATTAAGTATAAAACAGAGTAACGCCTTAAGCAAGATGACATGATGTAGACAAAGTAAACTCAAGCAATATGATTAAACCCCATCTTTTTATCCTTAATGGCAACAATACAAATACGTGTCTTGTTCCTTTCTGTCACTGGGATATAGAACACCGCAAGATTGAACCCATCACAAAGCACCTCTCCCATTGCAAGATAAATCAATCTAGTTGGCCAAACCAAACGGATAGATAGGAGAGAAACACAAAGCTATAACAATCATGCATAAAAGAGTTCAGAGAAGACTCAAATATTTCTCATGAATAATCTGATCATAAACCCACAATGCATCGGATCCCAACAAACACACCGCAAAAGAAGATTACATCGAATAGAACTCCAAGAACATCGAGGAGAACATGGTATTGAAGATCAAAGAGAGAGAAGAAGCCATCTAGCTACTAGCTATGGACCCGTAGGTCTGTGGTAAACTACTCACACATCATTGGAAGGGCAGCAAGGTTGATGAAGTAGACCTCCGTGATCGATTCTCCCTCCGGCAGAGTACCGTAAAAGGCATCCAGATGGGATCATGGAAGAACAGAGGCTTGCGGAGGCGGAAAGGTTTCCTCTTCTGCCTTTTTGGTGTATTGGGAATATTTGAGAATTTATAGCGCTGGAATTAGGTCAAGAGGTGCCACGAGGGGCCCACAAGCCTGGGGGGGTGCGCCTACCCCCCCTGGGCGTGCCCTCCGGGCTTGTCGCTCCCTCGTGACTCTTCTGGTCTTCTCCCGAAGCTTCTAGGGTCCCTTCTGGTCCAGAAAAAATTAATCCAAAGTTTTTTCTTCGTTTGGACTCCGTTTGATAATGATTTTCTGAAAAGGCAAAAACAGGCAAAAAACAACAACTGGCACTGGGCACTAGGTTAATATGTTAGTCCCAAAAAATGATATATAATTGCATATAAAACATCCAAGATTGATACTATAATACCATGGAATAATCAAAAATTATAGAAACGTTGGAGACGTATCAGTCTCCATGACGAGGAGGGAGTAGTTCACCCTCGGGGCTGAGGGTATGTACCAATAGCTATGTGTTTGATCTCTCTCTCTCTCTCTCATGTTCTTGATTTGGCACGATCTTGATGTACCGTGAGCTTTGTTAATATAGTTGGATCATATTGTTTTCTTCCCTCTCTAACTTCTTGTGATGAATTGAGTCTTTCCCTTTGAGGTTTCGTTGTTATCGGATTGAATATTTTGGATTTGAGGACACTTGATGTATGTCTTGCATGTGGGTACCCGTGGTGACAATGGGGTATTCTATTGAGTCACTTGATGTATGTTTTGGTGATCAACTCGCGGATTCCCGTGACCTTGGGGCAATCTAGGCATAGGGGTTGATTACACGTTTTCATCTTCCATTTTCCGATAGAAACTTTGGGGCACTCTTTGAATTTCTTTGTGTGGATTGATTTTTATGAATCTGAAGTTGTTTGATGCATATCGAATAATTAACTCATGGATACTTGTGGTGACATTGGAGTATCTAGGTGACATTAGAATTAATTAATGCATATCATATGGTGTTATTTTATTACGAACTCTAGGGCTGTTTGTGACACTTATAGGGATGGCTCACTAGATTGATCGGAAAGGATAACTTTGAGGTGGTTTCGTACCCTACAACAATTTCTTCTTATGTTCTCCGCTAGATAAGAACTTTGGAGTGATTCTTTGTTGCACGTTGAGGGATTGTTATATGATTCAATTATGTTAGCACTGTTGAGAGATTGCACTAGTGAAAGTATGAACCCTAGGCCTTGTTTCCAAGCATTGAAATACCGTTTGTGCTCACTTTTGTTACTAGCTACCTCGCTGTTTTTATTATTTCAAATTACAAAAACCTATATCTACTATCCATACTACACTTATATCACCATCTCTTCACCGAACTAGTGCACCTATACAATTTACCATTGTATTGGGTGTGTTGGGGACACAAGAGATTGCTTGTATTTGATTGCAGGGTTGTTTGAGAGAGACCATCTTCATCCTACGCCTCCCACGAATTGATAAACCTTAGGTCATCCACTTGAGGGAAATTTGCTGCTGTCCTACAAAACTCTGCACTTGGAGGCCCAACAATGTCTACTAGAATAAAGTTGCGTAGTAGACATCAAGCTCTTTTCTGGCGCCGTTGCTGGGGAGGTGAGTGCTTGAAGGTATATCTTTAGATCTTGCAATTGAATCTTTTAGTTTCTTGTTTATCACTAGTTTGGTTTATAAAAGAAAACTACAAAAAAATATAATTGAGGTTGCCTCAAATACTTCTTGTATATAATGTCTTCCTTGAAAATGATGGATCGGAAAATTGTGCCAAAGTGTTGGAAGAAGAATTCAATAAAATGTATGGTATAAAATCTTTGAAAGATGAGCATGTTTGCAATGTTGCACTACTGGGAAAGGGCTTATAGGTGAACCCCAATGAGTGGCGGGCGGCCTAGGTCACCCGCCACAGCTACTTTTAAAAATTAGCAGCGGCGAGTAACAAACAGCGACCGCCATAGCTAATAGCTCAACTGTGGCGGCCAGAATTCAAACACCGCCATAGCTACAATCTCCCGAACGAGGCTTGCTTCCGTAACTCATTTGTGATGGGCCCTAGCTGTTGCCCGCCACAGGTAGTAAATGAAGCAGTGGCGAGCGCTGGCTGGCGTCCGCCACTAGCTGTCATTGCCGGATGCCCAATTTTAGCAGAACATAGCTGTGGCGGGTCCTCTACCACGCCCGCCAGTGGTAGTTTACATAACTGTGGCAGGCAAAAATTTCTGCCCGCCACAAAATATTTTCCCCCGTGGGGTTGCTGTCCACGTCACTTTGCAGTGGCGGGCTACTCCTGCCGCCCGCCAGTGATAAGATCGTGTGTGATGTTTGCTTCCTGGTTCAGTGGCTTCCCCTCCTAGTTTCTTCCTCTCCCACAACGCCCTCTTCCTATTCCTCTTCCTCCTACTCCTCTCACCATTGATCATCCACCACATCTCTCTCTTCTTGATTTCATCCGATCGGGGAAACAACAGTCGGGATGACATTGATGATGATAGAGCACCCACTAGCGGTACTCCTTATAAGGTTGTATGGTACTTTCCAATCATTCCATGCCTGAAGCGTTTGTATGGAAACAAGAAGCAGGCAAAGCTTATGCTTTGGCATTCTACGAGGAAGAGGGATGACAGAGTGATTAAACACGTTGCAGATGGTCGGCAGTGGAAAGCAATCGATGACGAGTTCCCTCATTTCAGTGGAGATGATAGGAATGTCAGGCTGGGCTATAGTGTGGATGGTCTGAATCCCTTTAGTAACCAAAATAGTGTGCACAGCACCTGGCCTGTGGTTGTCTGCATATACAACCTTCCCCCATGGGTGTGCAGGAAGAGAAAGTATCTACACATGGTCATGCTAATTCAAGGGCCAAGCCAACCGGGTAGTGATCTGAACTTGCATCTGCAGCTACTGAAGGAGGAGCTAGAAATTTTATGGGATGAGGGGGTGCGGACATATGACGCTAAAACGGGTACGTACTTCCCTATGAAAGATGTGCTGCTCACGACGGTACAGGACCATCTGGCATACGGTTATAATTCGGGTCAGGTTTGCCATGGGAACTGCGCATGTGTTAGGTGCATGGATGAAACGCATTCTCTATATCTGAAGGCCTCTCATAAAACAGTTTACATGGGGCATAGAAGATGGCTGAATAAAAATGATGAATGGAGAAACAGAGAAGATTTGTTTGATAACACAAAAGAAAAGCGAGGGAAGCCACACAAAAGGAGTGGAATAGAAGTCCTACAAATGCTGAATAACTGGGAAGAGTGTCCAGAGCCTGGAAAGAAACGGAAGAGAGTGGAGCCACTGTTAAAAGTATGGAAAACGCGGTGTCCATTTTGGGACTTGAAATTTTGGAAGTATCTCTCCACGGCCCATTGTATCGATGTCATGCATATCGCGAAGAATGTTTACGAGAGTTTGGTTGCTACCATTTTGAACATCCCAGACAAGACAAAAGATACGGGGAGCTCAAGAAAAGACCTAGAATCACTTCAAATTAGGCCGGATTTGTGGGCTGATATGGAGGAAAGCAAAGTTGGTAAGGCTAAGAAAACGGTGTCAAAATTCAAACCCGCTTGCTACAGTCTGTCTCCAGAGGAGCTTGACAAGATATTCAACTGCCTTGCTGATGTTCGGGTAAATTCCGGGCACTCGTCAAACATACACAGATATTTGTCACGTGAGAAGAAAACTTTATCTGGGATGAAGTCGCATGACTGTCACGTGATGATTACACAAATACTGCCGGTTGCACTTAGAGGAATAATGGAACTGCATGTCAGAAAGACACTCCAAGACCTCTGTAACTTCTTTGACGTCATCTCTCATAAATCGATCAGCTTGGAGCGTTGCAAGAAACTGCAAGAAGAGATTGTTGTCATACTATGTGAGCTTGAGGTGTACTTCCCACCCTCATTTCTTGACATCATGGTGCATCTGCTTGTCCACGTTATCAGAGACATCATAGACCTAGCCCCAGTATTCCTCCACAATATGTTCCCTTTTGAAAGGTTAAATGGGATACTCAAACGATACGTTCATAACAGGTCACATCCAGACGGAAGCATCGTCCAGGGATTTCTAACTGCGGAGGTTATCTCGTTTTGCACAGACTACCTTGAAGTCGACAAACCTTTGGGCATGCCCAAGAATAAGCACATTGGCAGGCTCAAGGGCATAGGTCACAAGAAAAGGAGAAAGAATTTGCATGTGACCTTCGACGATCCCAACCGAGCGCCCGACTTCATAAGAGCTCACACTATGGTGTTACAACACATTAAGTGTGTCAACCCATATGCTAGGAAGCATATGTTGCAGTTGAGAACTGAATACAGGAAACGTGGGATAAAATGCTCCGATGAGCAACTAACAAATGAGCACAACAGAAAGTTTGCGGCTTGGTTCAAGACATACATGCGAGAACATCCATTGTCAGAAAATGATGACAGAGGTACTAAGCTGTTCTCCTTGGCATCGGGACCTGCGTTGAATGTGACCACATACCAAGCCTATGACATCAACGGATACACTTTCTATATGGAGGCCAGAGACAAGGTTAAAGGTGTGTACCAGAATTCAGGGGTGACACTACATGCATACACCGGTAAAGAAAAGAACAAACACTACGAGAGAATCGAAGAGATTTGGGAACTAAGGTACGCGGATGTAGGGATATTCCCCATGTTCCGTGTTAGATGGGCGAAACAAGTACTTCAAGAAGACGACTATTTCACTACCATGGTTATACCACCACGAAATGAGCCCGTGAACGTGCTTGCAATAAGTGCCTTAAATGAGCCATGGGTACTGGCGAAGACTGTGTCTCAATGCTTCTACATAAAAGACCCAATTAAGCCTAGCAGTGTGGTCTACCGAAGAGGAAAGAGGAGTATCGTCGGAATGGACGAAGTCAATGACGAGGAGGACTATGACCAATTTGATGACTACCCCACGGAACAAGAAGGCATCAAACTTGTATCGAGAAGAAGAAGATCAACATTGCCAAATGACGACATTGCACCATGGTCAAGACGGAGTCACAACAACACAATAGTCCATACCAGGAAGAGGATTACCAAAATTAATGTGAAGACCGTCAGTAGAATCCATTAACAACTTATTTGTAATGTGTCGTTACGTGAAGGTTAATTTGTACTATTAAGACATATATATGCGTGCATGTGTGGATCGGATAGATAATGGCCGTGTCGTGTGATGAATATATTGATTAGAAGGATTAATCTTTTAAAAAATTCCAAAAAAAACATTAAAAAAATTGCGGTGGCGGGCGGGGGAGGGGGGCCGCCATGTCAGACATTTGCGATGGCAGGCGAGGGAGGGGGGCCTACCATGTCAGACATTTGCGGTGGCGGGCAGGCCGGAACGCCCGCCACGTCGATCCCCTCCCCAATTCCCCCCCTTTTCCTCCTACCTTACTGCGTGTTTCGTTCAAACCATGCCCCCTCCCAACCAAAATCGCCAGCCGCCACCGCCACGCGCCGTTGACCTCACCTCGCCGGCGTGCTTGCCTCCTACGCCGCCACTGACGCTGCTGGCGCGTGCTCGCCTGCGACGCTTGCACGGCTAAGGAACAGCCTAGGGCGCCACCGCGGGGTCATCGTCGCGTGCCCATGCTCTAGTCCGACAACGCCGCCGGCCCCTAGATCTCCTCCAACACCGTCGCCGGCGTGGCCACTGTACTCCAACACCACCGCCACCGCCGAGCCATCTCCCACCGAGGTACATATATATTACGGCTGACCCATCTGCTTCAAGTAACATGAAACAGCATTATTTGAGCAACGCAAGGTGTTCGATGAAATGTCTACACCGGTTTATTTGCAGGAATTAATATGAGTGCCAATGTTCTGACGAAACGTTGATTAATTTCCGTTTCGTCAAATTTCTAGCACTCAATATGCCCTACTTTTAGCAAAGGTCATGCCAAAATTTTAACTCTTTGTCAATTTTGTAGTTCGACAAATGGATCCCCACGCGGGAGCATCATCTCAAGATGAACTGACCGACAACAACCCTGACGTTGAGATGGGCACCCCCGACGTCAAGACGGGCGATGACCATCATGAAGAACCGCCCACCGGGCGAGGAGAAACGAGCCACACCGACGGGACTTCATCCAGCACCGCCGCCAGCAACAAGAGCACGCGTAAGGCTAGGCAACCGAACAAGCTTCATGAAGGTATCATTACAATAACCGCAGTTGGCCCAACAGGAGAGCCCGTCGCCCCAGATGCCGCGGCAAAGACATATAGTAAAATGCTAGGTTGCATCTTGAGAAAAAACGTCTTGATCGGTTGCAAGGATATCGGTAGACATAAGAAGAAGCTACTCGAAGCATTACACCAGAGTTATGCATTTCCGTCTGACTCTAAAAAAAGGCCGAAGAGTATGCCCTATCGAAATGGCCAAAAATGTTTAGGGACTGGAAGAGCAGTGCCTATTGCAATCTCGTGGGTAAGGACTTTGAGACCGTTAAGCGGCTCAATCCAACTATGGATCACGAAGAATGGACGAAGTTTTGTGAATCATCAGGAAGCGATTCAAGCAAAGAGGTAAGCGATCATTTCCGTAATTTACGGAAAAATCTGCCAGGTAACCACCGTCTGGGCTCTAGTGGTTACAAAGCTGCAATACCCAAGTGGGAGAAGGAGGCCGCGGACTTTGAAGCCGCGGGTACACCACCCCCATTCTTGGAACATCGAGATCGTCCGCATGACTTCCATTTCCTTAGGGCTCGTGTAGTTCGAGACCCAGAGACTAACGAGTTAGTCCTCCCGACGCCGCAACTTCGCTCGACGGTGGAGAGCCTGGTAACGTCACTGTAGACTAATAATTTAGTACCTACTACCATTATTATCATACTAATCGTTTACCACAACTTATGTACCTTTTTGCAGAGAAAAATGAAGGAGGAATTTGGACCCGGTCTTGATGAATCTCCGTACGGCTATAGGTATCAAGACCATCTTACACGGGCTGTGAACGAGGGATTTGGGGTTGACAGGAAGCCCAAGACTGGGCGTGTGTTGGGCGCGGGTAGGATGCTGTGGGACCAGGCCTATTCCCAGACCAAAGAGTTAAAAAAATATAGAAGGAAAATCAGGGTTGATGACAAGATCGACGCCAAAGTAGATGTGAAAGTAGATGTAGCAATTCAAAGAAGGTTAGCTGAAATATTCCCGTCTGGCCAAGAGCATCATCTGTATAGTAGCACCCAACAGCCACAAGCATCGCAACATGTTTCATGCTGGCTGCTAGCCAAAGTGAACGGCTTGCCGACGAAGGTTGCCAAGGGGCAAATAATTCCATTTACAGATGGTACTAGAATGATGCACGGGGTCATCCTGCCACTGGACATGACGAGGGTGCTAGTGCAGTACGTAATGCCGGGCTTTGAATATTGTTCGTTTCCTCAGCCCCCTGATGAAGGCATCACTATGTTAGGACAAGTGCTGCGGGGGTACTTGCTTAAGTGGCCACTCAGTGATATAGAGGTGATTAGTCCACACGGATTCTCAGGTAATGACTGCGATCCCGCCTTCTCGAACCTTGACCTCCTTTTCAACATTGACAGCAATGGAGACAACATAGCCAAGGATATTCCACAATCAGCGAGGAAGGATCTACGTGCTGATTGCGGACCATCCGCAGACAAGCCACATGTGCCAATTGTCTTCCCCGAAGGACATAAATGGAATCAGTATAAGCCCGGCGAACCGTCGCTATCGGACTCTACGTTGATGACCCTCTCGACAGATCTTAATGTTCTACACAACGACGTGGTACGTATATCAAAAGAAGAAGGTCAACAAGGTTACAGGGCCAAGGTTCTACAAGGTTATAATTTCGTCCTTCAGTTTCCGGCCGATACAATTGATCTGCCATTTAATGAGGTGATCCACGCAAATATCTTCTATGTGAGTGCACTCTCCCCGAAGTTAATGAGGCTTTGGGCACTTCATCGAGCTTCATATCCCCTACTCAGGCATAGTAAAGTGTCTTTACTTGATCCTTTTTACATGCACCGCCACAACCTCGAATCCGTAATTAGCCAGGAGCTCATCTCGAACTACCTATTCCCGTGCATTATTTCGACTCATCCACAAAAGGACACCTTTCTATTGCCATACTGCGACAAGTAAGTTTTTAACGTTCACTCATTTATTATGAAACATATATAGTTGACCTTCTAGTTTGATCTCATCCATGCTAATTTCTTCGTTTATTGCGCAGCGACCGACATTGGATCGTAATCGCACTATTGCCGACGCAGGGCTTGGCATGTTTCTTCGATTCGAAGAGAGACCCTCAGAAGCAATGGACAAAATTGAAGGAGGTTCTAAATGATGCTCTACGCAAGTGTAAGAACTTCAAGAACAAGGTAACACAGTATTCAGAATTCAAGTTCATCACTAGCGCTTGTTGCTATCAAGAACCAAATGTCAGAACCTCCCATATGTCCGGCTACTTTGCAATGGCTGTCATGAACGACTTCACCGAGTCGAAGATACATTTCGGTCATCGATTGCCAGCGAGTAGCCTACTCGAGACAATTTTTCAAAACAGCTTCATAAACTATTGATTATGTGTTGAGACACATGTTTTTTTCTCCGGCACTTTTTATACCCAACTGCTTTGCTTCACTATTACTCTTATTTATTATGGCGATGTTGTAATAATTAATGTACTGCATGATTGTTTGAATGATGAGACAACATTCTATATTTGTATTGCAATGTGATGATTGAGTGCGAAATACTCTAACCACCTGATTAAAATGCTACCACGACAGCAAAAAACGCTGCCGCGGCAGCTATTCTTCTATATGCCTAGACAACTACCAGTGGCGGGCGGAGAAAACTGTTGTGGCGGGCACTACGGACCGCCCGCCACTGTACCTATTAGAAACAGTGGCGGGCAGAGATTATAGTTGTGGTGGGCAACCAAAAGCGCCCTCCACTAGAGTACGCCCACCAGTGGCGGGCGCCCGCCCGCCACTGATGCCATAATAGCAGTGGCAGGAGGTCGGTGGCGGGCGGCCCTGGGAGCCTTGCCCACCACTGCTGGCCTTTTCCCACCCGCCACTGCTAGGCATTCCTGCAGTAGTGTTGTTAGTATGCTTTCTATGAATATTCATGATGCTAATGATATGCAAAGCCATAAGCTTGGGGATGCTATGTTTGATGAAGATGATCTTTTTAGTGCCCCTACTTTTGATGAGCAAATTTATTCTGATGATTGCGGGCCTCCTATTTATGATGATTATATTGATGAAAGTGGGTTTGGAAGAGTGTCAACTCTAGGTACTAATGATCCCACTATTTTGGAGGTCGATAGAACTTGAGGGAATATTTGTTCTACCTTTAGCTCCTCGTTGGGTTCGACACTCTTACTTATCGAGAAAGGCCACAATTGATCCCCTATACTTGTGGGTTATCAGTCTACATCTGCTACACGATGAGCGCTGGCGGCGGAGGAGGTGCGGACAACTGAAAGCACATTTGCTCCCTTGGTGGTTTTGGTAATTAATAACAACATATATGTCATTGAACTAATGTTTCCACTAAGTATATTTCAGGAAAAGTTCAATGATAGGGATGGCAAAAGGATTGTGGAGATACGCCAAGATGCAAGGAAATGGATTGGCAAAGCTTCAAGCAAAAGGACTCTACATTTTACTTTGTGAGAAATAACTTTGAGTCCATAGGAAAGCCAATGCTATTAAAAGGGTGTAAGGTACTGTTGGTGAACAAAATGCTCCACGTGCACAAGAGATAGTCACCAAATAAACCCATAAGCTCTTCCACAAAAGTCTGTCCAAAGCCTTATATCCAAAATCGGTGCAACCAACACTTCCCACTCGGTGCCACCGATTCCCAAACTCAGATAGACCCATGCCAAACCCTAGCCAGTCGGTGCAACCAATTCTGCATCGGTGCCACCGAGTTTAGGTTGTCAACTCTCTGTTTAGCTATTTTCAGTCTTCGGCACCACCGAGTTTTGCCAGTCGGTCTCACCGAGTTTCTGGACCAACTCTCTGGATAGCCATTCACAAGAATCGGTACCACCGAGAATTGTGGATCCGTGCCACCGAGTTTTTGGACCAACTCTCTGGTAAGCCATGGTCAAGAATCGGTACCACCGAGATGTGAGAATCGGCGTCACCGAGTTTGCGCAATCCGACCGTTGGTCACCTGATCGGTACCACCGAGATTTATATATCGGTCTCACCGAGATTCAAAAGTTGTCACCTTTTTGTCACTTCGGTACCACCGAGATTAACACATCGGTGTCACCGAGTTGGTCACTTTAGATGTAACAGTTGGATTTTTGGGGATGCCTATATATACCCCTTCACCACCACCCACTCTAATGAGAAGCACTCAGAACTATTCCATACTTGCCCCATCATATTTTCTGAGAGAGAGCCACCTACCCTTGTGTTGAGATCAATCTATTCCACTCCATCCATATGAATCTTGATCTCTAGCCTCCCCAAGTTGCTTTCCACCAAATCAATCTCTTCCACCATAGCCAAATCTATGAGAAAGTGATTGTGTGTTGAGGAGTCTATCATCTTGAAGCACAAGAGTAAGGAGTTCATCGACATTGCCGAGCCTATTACCTTTTGGAGGGTGGTGCCTCCTAGATTGGTTAGGTGTCGCTTGGGAGCCTCCTACTTCGTGTTGTGGAGTTGAACCAAGAAGTTTGTACGGGCAAGGAGATCGCCTACTTCGTGAAGATCTACCCAAAGTGAGGCTAGTACTTCGTGGACGGAAGCCGTTATGGAATAGTCAAGGTTGCTACTTAGTGGACCCTTATGGGTGGAGCCCTCCATGGACTCTCACGACCGTTACCCTCCGTGGGTTGAAGACTGTTGGGGAACGTTGCATGGGAAACAAAAATTTTCCTACGCACACACAAGGTCTATCCATGGTGATGAGCATCTACGAGAGGGAGAGTGAATCTACATACCCTTGTAGATCGCTAAGCAGAAGCGTTTAAGAAACGCGGTTGATGTAGTCGAACGTCTCTGCGATCCAAATCGCAAGTCGTCCCTCGATCCGATCACGAACTAGCGCCGAACGGACGGCACCTCCGCGTTCAACACACGTACGGCTTGATGACGCCTTCACCTCCTCGATCCAGCGAGGGATGGTGAAGTAGTGGTTGAGTTCCAGCAGCACGACGGCGTGGTGATGGTGGTGAGGAACAATCTCTGCAGGGCTTCGCCAAGTGCTACGGAGATTATGACGGAGGAACTAGAGGGTTAGGGTTGCCGCACACGGCTTGGGGAAATCTTGATGTGTCCCGTGTGCTAGCCCTGCCCCTCTATTTATATGTTGAGCCTTGGGGTCTAAACTTGGAGTAAAAGCCTCCTCCAGGTCGGTTTTGCCCGCACAAGGTCGGTTTGGCCCGCAGGGAAAGAGTCCAACTCGGATCCCTGCCGAACCGTGCACAGCCGCGCACAAGCGGTAGTACCGCTTCACACAAGCGGTAGTACCGCTTGGGCGGTAGTACCGCTTCACACAAGCGGTAGTACCGCTCGGGCGGTAGTACCGCTTCACCAAGCGGTAGTACCGCTTACACGGCAGCAAAACTACTTTTGCACTTTCCAATACCTCGTGGGCTTTACCCCTTTGGCTCATATAAAGTGTTGCTGCACCCGAACACTTCGGTAAACATCCGGAACCCATTCCGGTGAACTCCGGAACTCTTCCGGAGATCAAAACACTATTATCACATATATCAATCTTTACCTCCGGACTCTTCCGGAGATCCTCGTCATGTCCGGGATCTTATCCGAGACTCCGAACAACTTTCGGTCACCAACATAATAACTCAATTATACTAATCGTCACCAAACGTTAAGTGTGTAGACCCTGCGGGTTCGAGAACTATGTAGACATGACCGAGACACTTCTACGATCAATAACCAATAGCGGGACCTGGATGCCCATATTGGCTCCTACATATTCTACGAAGATCTTTATCGGTCGAACCTCTATGTCAAGGATTCAGTTAATCCCGTATGCTGTTCCCTTTGTTCTTCGGTATGTTACTTGCCCGAGATTCGATCGTCGGTATCCCTATACCTAGTTCAATCTCGTTACCGGCAAGTCTCTTTACTCGTTCCGTAATACAAGATCTCGTGGCTAACACTTTAGTCACATTGCTTGCAAGGCTCATTGTGATGTTGTATTACCGAGTGGGCCCTGAGATACCTCTCCATCACACAGAGTAACAAATCCCAGTCTTGATCCATGCCAACCCAACAGACACCCTTGGAGATACCTGTAGAGCACCTTTATAGTCACCCAGTTACGTTGCGACGTTTGATACACACAAGGTATTCCTCCGGTGTCAGTGAGTTGCATGATCTCATGGTCAAAGGAACAGATACTTGACATGCAGAAAACAATAGCAATAAACTGACACGATCAAATGCTACGTTTACAGTTTGGGTCTTGTCCATCACATCATTCTCCTAATGATGTGATCCCGTTATCAAATGACATCTCATGTCAATGGCTAGGAAACCTTAACCATCTTTGATCAACGAGCTAGTCAACTAGAGGCATACTAGGGACACAGTGTTGTCTATGTACCCACACATGTATTTGAGTTTCCAATCAATACAATTATAGCATGGATAATAAACGATTATCATGAACAAGGAAATATAATAATAACCAATTTATTATTGCCTCTAGGGCATATTTCCAACAGTCTCCCACTTGCACTAGAGTCAATAATCTAGTTGACATCACTATGTGATTTACATTGTAATGAATCGAACACCCATGCAGTTCTGGTGTTGTTCATGTTTAGCCCTTGGAAGAGGTTTAGTCATCGGATCTGCAACATTTAGATCCGTGTGTACTTTGCAAATATTTATGTTGTCCTCCTTGATGTAATCGCGGATGGAATTGAAACGTCGCTTTATGTGTCTGGTCCTCTTGTGAAATCTTGGTTCCTTGGCTAGAGCAATGGCACCAGTATTATCACAAAACAGAGTCACTGGGTTAAGTGCACTAGGCACTACTCCAAGATCTGTCATGAACTCCTTCATCCAGACACCTTCCTTCGCCGCCTCCGAGGCTGCGATGTACTCCGCCTCGCATGTAGAATCTGCTACCACGCTTTGCTTGGAACTGCACCAGCTAACCGCACCCCCATTAAGAATAAATACGTATCCGGTTTGCGACTTAGAGTCATCCGGATCAGTGTCAAAGCTTGCATCGACGTAACCCTTTACGACGAGCTCTTGATCACCTCCATAAACGAGAAACATGTCCTTAGTCCTTTTCAGGTACTTCAGGATATTCTTGACCGCCGTCCAGTGTTCCATTCCTGGATCACCTTGAAACCTTCCGACCATACTTATGGCAAGGCTGACATCGGGTCTTGTGCACAGCATTGCATACATGATAGAGCCTATGGACGAAGCATAGGGGATGACACTCATCTTTTCTCTATCTTCTGCAGTCACTGGGCATTGAGTCTTACTCAACTTCACACCTTGCAATACAGGCAAGAACCCCTTCTTGGACTGATCCATTTTGAACTTCTTCAAAACTTTGTCAAGGTATGTGCTTTGTGAAAGTCCTATTAAGCGTCTCGATCTATCTCTATAGATCTTGATGCCTAATATGAAAGCAGCTTCTCCTAGGTCCTTCATTGAAAAACTCTTGTTCAAATATTCCTTTACGCTTTCCAGCATTTCTATATTGTTTCCAATCAGTAATATGTCATCCACATATAATATTAGAAACGCTATAGAGCTCCCACTCACTTTCTTGTAAATACAAGCTTCTCCGTAAACTTGTATAAACTCGAACACTTTGATCACCTCATCAAAACGAAGATTCCAACTCCGAGATGCTTGCACCAGTCCATAAATGGATCGCTGGAGTTTGCAAACTTTGTCAGCATTCTCTGGATCGACAAAACCTTCTGGTTGCATCATATACAACTCTTCCTTAAGGTAACCGTTAAGGAACGCTGTTTTGACATCCATCTGCCAAATTTCATAATCGAAAAAGGCAGCTATTGCTAACATGATTCTGACGGACTTAAGCATCGCTACGGGTGAGAAGGTCTCATCGTAGTCAACTCCTTGAACTTGTGAAAAACCCTTTGCCACAAGTCGAGCTTTATAGACGGTGACATTACCGTCCGCGTCCGTCTTCCTCTTAAAGATCCATTTGTTCTGAATGGCCTTACGCCCTTCAGGTAATACTTCCAAAGTCCATACTTTGTTTTCATACATGGATCCCATCTCGGATTTCATGGCCTCTAACCACTTCTCGGAATCCGGGCCCATCATCGCTTCTCCATAGCTCGTAGGTTCATTGTTGTCTAACAACATGACCTCTAAGACAGGGTTGCCGTACCACTCGGGAGCAGTACGCGTCCTTGTCGACCTACGAGGTTCGATAGCAACTTGATCCAAAGCTTCATGATCATCATCATTAACTTCCTCTTCAGCTAATGTAGGCTCCACAAAAACAACTTTCTGCGCTGCGCTACTCTCAGGTTGAAGTAAAGGTTCAACAACCTCATCAAGTTCTATCTTCCTCCCACTCAATTCTTTCGAGAGAAACTCTTTCTCAAGAAATGTTCCGTTTTTAGCGACAAACACTTTGCCTTCGGATCTGAGGTAGAAGGTATGCCCAACTGTCTCTTTTGGGTATCCTATGAAGACGCATTTCTCCGCTTTGGGTTCCAGCTTTTCAGGCTGAAGCTTTTTGACATAAGCATCACATCCCCAAACTTTAAGAAACGACAGCTTTGGTTTCTTGCCAAACCAAAGTTCATATGGCGTCGTCTCAACGGATTTCGATGGTGCCCTATTTAAAGTGAATGCAGCTGTCTCTAACGCATAACCCCAAAACGATAGTGGCAAATCGGCAAGAGACATCATAGATCGCACCATATCCAATAAGGTTCGATTACGACGTTCGGACACACCATTACGCTGTGGTGTTCCAGGCGGTGTCAATTGTGAAACAATTCCACATTGTCTTAAGTGACTGCCAAACTCATAACTCAGATATTCTCCTCCTCGATCAGATCGTAGAAATTTAATCTTCTTGTTACGATGATTCTCAACTTCACTCTGAAATTGTTTGAACTTTTCAAATGTTTCAGACTTGTGTTTCATTAAGTAAATATACCCATATCTACTTAAGTCATCAGTGAAGGTGAGAAAGTAACGATAACCACCGCGCGCCTCAATGCTCATCGGACCGCACACATCAGTATGTATGATTTCCAATAAATCACTTGCCCGTTCCATTGTTCCAGAGAACGGCGTTTTAGTCATCTTGCCCATGAGGCATGGCTCACATGTGTCAAGTGATTCAAAATGAAGTGACTCCAAAAGTCCATCAGCATGGAGCTTCCTCATGCGTTTTACGCCAATATGACCTAAACGGCAGTGCCACAAGAAAGTGGTATTATCATTATCAATTCTACATCTTTTGGCATCAATGTTATGAACATGTGTATCATTACTATCGAGATTCAATAAGAATAAACCCCTCACATTGGGTGCATGACCATAAAAGATATTACTCATATAAATAGAACAACCATTATTCTCTGATTTAAATGAGTAACCGTCTCGCAATAAACAAGATCCAGATATAATGTTCATGCTTAACGCAGGCACCAAATAACACTTATTTAGGTTCATCACTAATCCCGACGGTAATCGAAGAGCGAGCGTGCCAACGGCGATCACATCAACCTTGGAACCATTTCCCACGCGCATCGTCACTTCGTCCTTTGCCAGCCTCCGTCTATTCCGCAGTTCCTGTTTTGAGTTGCAAATATGAGCAACCGCACCGGTATCAAATACCCAGGCACTACAACGAGAGTTGGTAAGGTACACATCAATAACATGTATATCATATATACCTTGTTTGTTGTTGGCCGCCTTCTTGTCAGCCAAATACTTGGGGCAATTCCGCTTCCAGTGTCCAGTTCCCTTGCAATGAAAACACACAGTTTCTGGTTGGGGTCCAGCCTTGGGTTTCTTCACGAGAGGAGCAACTGCTTTGCCACTCTTCTTGGAGTTACCCTTCTTACCCTTGCCATTTTTCTTGAAACTAGTGGTTTTATTGACCATCAACACTTGATGCTCCTTCTGAATTTCAGACTCAGCGGCTTTCAGCATCGCAAACAGCTCGGCGACTGACTTGTTCATCCCGTGCATGTTATAGTTCAACACGAAGCTCTTGTAGCTAGGTGGCAATGATTGAAGAACTCTGTCAGTGATAGCCTCTGGCGGAAGGGGCATCCCTAACTCAGCCAGACGGGTGGAGTACCCAGACATTCTGAGCACGTGATCACTGATAGACCCGTTCTCCTCCATCTTGCAAGCATAGAACTTATCGGAGATCTCATATCTCTCGATCCGGGCATTCTTCTGAAAGATAAACTTCAACTCCTGGAACATCTCATATGCTCCATGACGTTCAAAACGTCTTTGAAGTCCCGGTTCTAAGCCATACAACATTGCACATTGAACTATTGAGTAATCATCAGAACGAGCCTGCCAGGCGTTCACAACGTCTAGAGACTCAACTGGAGCGGGTGGATCACCAAGCGGTGCATCAAGGACATAAGCCTTCTGGGAAGCCGTAAGGATAATCCTTAGATTACGGGCCCAGTCCACAAAGTTACTTCCATCATCTTTCAACTTAGCTTTCTCTAGGAACGCATTAAAATTCAGGGGTGCTACTGCGCGAGCCATGATCTACAACATAAATATAGCAAAGACAACTTAGACTATTGTTCTAGATAATGAGTTTAGTTAATCATATTACTTAAAAAACTCCCACTCAAATTGACATCCCTCCGATCATTCGAGTGTAACATGATCCAAATCCACCAACTCAAGTCCGATCATCACGTGAGTCGAGGTGGTTTCAATGGTGAACATCTTCATGTTGATCATATCTACTATATGACTCATGTTCGACCTTTCGGTCTCTTGTGTTCCGAGGCCATGTCTGTACATGCTAGGCTCGTCAAGTTTAACCCGAGTGTTCCGCACGTGCAACATGGCTTGCACCCGTTGTATGCGAACGTAGAGTCTATCACACCCGATCATCACGGCGTGTCTCGAAACGACGAACTTTTGCAACGGTGCACACTTGGGGAGAACACAATTTATCTTGAAATTTAAGTGAGGGATCACCTTATAATGCTACCGTCATCCTAAGCAAAATAAGATGCATAAAAGGATTAACATCACATGCAAATCATAAGTGACATGATATGGCCATGAACTTGTGCTTTTGATCTCCATCTCCAAAGCACCGGCATGATCTCCATCGTCACCGGCATGACACCATGATCTCCATCATCTTGATCTCCATCAACATGTCGCCATAAGGTTGTCGCGCCGACTGTTGCTTCCACGACTATTGCTAACGTTTAGCGATAAAGTAAAGCATTACATAGCGCTTAATGATTGACACGCAGGTCATACAATAATTAAAGACAACTCTATGGCTCCTGCCAGTTGCCGTACTCATCGACATGCAAGTCGTGATATTCTATACAAAACATGATCATCTCATACATCACATATATCTCATCATGTAATTGGCCATATCACATCACAACATACCCTGCAAAAACAAGTTAGACGTCCTCTAATTGTTGTTGCAAATTTTACGTGGCTGCTACGGGTTTGCAAGAACCGTTCTTACCTACGCAAAACCACAACGTGGTGTAGTGATTGCTTTTTGATCTTCTAAAAGAACCCTCTTCATTGAAATCGATTCAACTAAAGTGAGAGAGACAGACACCCGCTAGCCATCTTTATGCAACGAAGTTACATGTCAGTTGAAGGAACCTGTCTCGCGTAAGTGTACGCGTAATGTCAGTCCGGGCCGCTTCATCTCACAGTACCGCCGAATCAAATATCAACTAGTAACGGCAAGCAATATGTATACACCCACGCCCACAACTCGTTTGTGTTCTACTCGAGATCTCATCTACGCATAGACCTAGCTCATGATGCCACTGTTGGGGAACGTTGCATGGGAAACAAAAATTTTCCTACGCACACACAAGATCTATCCATGGTGATGAGCATCTACGAGAGGGAGAGTGAATCTACATACCCTTGTAGATCGCTAAGCGGAAGCGTTTAAGAAACGCGGTTGATGTAGTCGAACGTCTCCGCGATCCAAATCGCAAGTCGTCCCTCGATCCGATCACGAACTAGCGCCGAACGGACGGCACCTCCGCGTTCAACACACGTACGGCTTGATGACGCCTTCACCTCCTCGATCCAGCGAGCGATGGTGAAGTAGTGGTTGAGTTCCAGCAGCACGACGGCGTGGTGATGGTGGTGAGGAACAATCTCTGCAGGGCTTCGCCAAGCGCTACAGAGATTATGACGGAGGAACTAGAGGGTTAGGGTTGCCGCACACGGCTTGGGGAAATCTTGATGTGTCCCGTGTGCTAGCCCTGCCCCTCTATTTATATGTTGAGCCTTGGGGTCTAAACTTGGAGTAAAAGCCTCCTCCAGGTCGGTTTTGCCCGCACAAGGTCGGTTTGGCCCGCAGGGAAAGAGTCCAACTCGGATCCCTGCCGAACCGTGCACAGCCGCGCACAAGCGGTAGTACCGCTTCACACAAGCGGTAGTACCGCTTGGGCGGTAGTACCGCTTCACACAAGCGGTAGTACCGCTCGGGCGGTAGTACCGCTTCACCAAGCGGTAGTACCGCTTACGCGGCAGCAAAACTACTTTTGCACTTTCCAATACCTCGTGGGCTTTACCCCTTTGGCTCATATAAAGTGTTGCTACACCCGAACACTTCGGTAAACATCCGGAACCCATTCCGGTGAACTCCGGAACTCTTCCGGAGATCAAAACACTATTATCACATATATCAATCTTTACCTCCGGACTCTTCCGGAGATCCTCGTCATGTCCGGGATCTTATCCGAGACTCCGAACAACTTTCGGTCACCAACATAATAACTCAATTATACTAATCGTCACCAAACGTTAAGTGTGTAGACCCTGCGGGTTCGAGAACTATGTAGACATGACCGAGACACTTCTACGATCAATAACCAATAGCGGGACCTGGATGCCCATATTGGCTCCTACATATTCTACGAAGATCTTTATCGGTCGAACCTCTATGTCAAGGATTCAGTTAATCCCGTATGCTGTTCCCTTTGTTCTTCGGTATGTTACTTGCCCGAGATTCGATCGTCGGTATCTCTATACCTAGTTCAATCTCGTTACCGGCAAGTCTCTTTACTCGTTCCGTAATACAAGATCTCGTGGCTAACACTTTAGTCACATTGCTTGCAAGGCTCATTGTGATGTTGTATTACCGAGTGGGCCCTGAGATACCTCTCCGTCACACAGAGTAACAAATCCCAGTCTTGATCCATGCCAACCCAACAGACACCCTTGGAGATACCTGTAGAGCACCTTTATAGTCACCCAGTTACGTTGCGACGTTTGATACACACAAGGTATTCCTCCGGTGTCAGTGAGTTGCATGATCTCATGGTCAAAGGAACAGATACTTGACATGCAGAAAACAATAGCAATAAACTGACACGATCAAATGCTACGTTTACAGTTTGGGTCTTGTCCATCACATCATTCTCCTAATGATGTGATCCCGTTATCAAATGACATCTCATGTCAATGGCTAGGAAACCTTAACCATCTTTGATCAACGAGCTAGTCAACTAGAGGCATACTAGGGACACAGTGTTGTCTATGTACCCACACATGTATTTGAGTTTCCAATCAATACAATTATAGCATGGATAATAAACGATTATCATGAACAAGGAAATATAATAATAACCAATTTATTATTGCCTCTAGGGCATATTTCCAACGGGACCCTTATGGGTGGAGCCCTCCATGGACTCTCACGACCGTTACCCTCCGTGGGTTGAAGACTCCATAAACGTGGACGTACGATAGTACCACCTATCGGAACCACGGGAAAAATCTTCGTGTCTACAAATCGCGTTTGATCTTCATACCTACCCTCTACTATACATGCTTGTTGTTACTTTCCGCTGCTATACTCTTAGACATGCATGTGTAGGGTGTACTTGACTTGCTATCAATGCTAAAATCTGCCAACACTTAAAATTGGGAAAAGGTAGAATTTTTATTTGGTCAAGTAGTCTAATGACCCCCCTCTAGACATACTTTCGGTCCTACAAGTGTGATGTCTAGTGAGGGAAATTATCACCGTAGAGGTTCGTACTTTGATGGCACTAATTTTGCTAGTTGGAAGAACAAAATGAAAATGCATATTCTTGGTCATAACCCCGCCGTATGGGCTGTTGTTCGTGTTGGCTTGCAAGGTGAATTCTTTGGTGACGGAAAGGAACCGGATCGTGAAGCGACCACGGATGAGTTGAAGATGTTACAATACAACGCTCAAGCATGTGACATTCTCTTCAACTGCCTATGCCCCGAAGAATTCAACAAAATCAGCCGTATTGAGAATGCAAAAGAGATTTGGGATACTTTGGTTGATATGCACGAAGGTACCGAGTCCGTGAGAGAATCCAAGTTGGATGTTCTTCAAAGTCAGCTTGACAAGTTCAAGATGAAGGATGGTGAAGGAGTCGCGGAGATGTACTCTAGGCTAGCTCTCATCACCAATGAGATTGCCGGCTTAGGAAGCGAAGAAATGACCGACAAATTCATCATCAAGAAAATACTTTGAGCTTTGGATGAGAGATACGACACCGTGTGCACATTGATCCAAATGATGCCCAACTACAAAGATCTCAAGCCTACGGAAGTCATTGGAAGGATTGTTGCTCATGGGATGACACTCAAAGACAAAGAAGAGCTTCACAACAAGTCTAGCAGTGCTTAGAAAGCCACAAGTGATGCTCCCGCAACTTCAAGCGACAACCTTGTCACCAATGAAGAGATAAGCCTCATGGTCAAGAAATTCAACAGGTTCTACAAGAATAGAGGCAAAGAACGAAGCTCCAACTCAAGATATGAAGAGAAGCGTTCGTCAAGTCGTGACTGCAACTGCTATAATTGTGGGAAGCCTAGACATTACTCAAATGAGTGCATGGCTCCCTACAAACGAAGAGAAGAGTCACCTAGAAGACGAAGCTCAAGGAATGAATTACCTCAAAGAGAGAGAAGGAGTAGAGATGATCGTTATGAACGAAGACCCTCAAGGAGAAGTAGGAATTTGGAGAAGAAGGACAAGTACACCAAGAGCTACACAAGAAGAAGATATCAAGCTCATGTTGGTGAATGGGTTTCCGGCTCCGACTCCGACAACAACTCCGACAGAAGCTATCACTCCAACTCCGACTATAGTCAAGATGAAGGTGTTGCCGGACTTGCACTAGTGACTACCAACTCCTATGATCTATTTGATTCACCAAATGAAGGGAGTGGAAGTTGCTTCATGGCTAAAGGCCCCAAGGTATCACACCCCGAGTATCTTGATTTCGATAGTGATGAAGATGATTTACTTTGTGATGATGACTTGCACTTTGATGAAACTAGTGATGTTAGTCAAAATGAACTTGATAATTCTCATGCTAGGCAAGATAAGTCATTTGATGATGATAAGATGAAAATAGAACAACTAACTAAAAAACTAAACACTCTTAAGTTAGCCCATGAATCTACTCTAGAGGATCATAGAGAGCTTGTAAGGACTCATGAGAAGCTACGCTTTGAGAAGCTCAACTTAGAGCAAGAGCATGAGTTTCTTAACTCTATCAATGATGATCTCCGAAAGAAGACTTCATCTTATCTAGCCAAACGATTACTCTTGTCTACATTCATGCCACAAGTTAAATCTAGACAAACTAGTAACAAAGGCAAGAAGGGTTCTTCATCTAGTAGCAACAATAAAAATGCTAAATCTAATGATGTTGCTTCTAGTAGTTCTATTGATTCCACTAATGATGATTCTCTTAGCCAAGTTACACTTGAGCAAGAAAATGCTTTATTGAAAGGAATTATAGAGAAAGGTATCTACAAGAGTCTTGCCGGGTGTAAGCAATTTGAGGAAATTGTACGCAAGCACGGAGGATACCGGAAGAACCATGGCATTGGCTACTTCAACGCTAATGGAGTTGAATGGGAAGAAGGTCAATACCCCAAGCCCAAGTTTGTTCCTCAAAAGGAGAAGTATGAAAATACTCCTCCCAAGGGAACAAACACTCAAGATGACCTTCCACCACAAGACCACAAGCTCAAGGGCAAGAACAAGCTTCAAGAGGACATTGACTCATTTGAAAATGAATCCCAAGCTTTGGTGGAGTGGGCTCCCAAGGCTACTTCAAGCTCAACTTCTACAAGGGCTACTTCAACACCAAGGATCCCCATTAAGTTGATGTGGATCCCCAAGAAGAAGAACTAGAGAGTTCTTGAGGGGTGACTCCGCCAATGAAATTCACTCACATTCATTATTGGCAAGAACTATTTGCAATCAACTCCAACATCATGCAATAGTTCAAGGAGTCACACATTCCCTCAAAGGTAAGCAAGGGACAAGGTAATCAACAAATCCATGGACATCATCACACATGCATTGCACTCCATGTCCATAGATATCCTTGTATTTGTCTCTTGTGTGTTGGGACTAACCCATGTAGGTGAGAAGAGTAAGGAAACAACAAGGATGCTCCCAAATCATGGTGATCTTCATCAACCTTGAGCATCCACCACTACCTCACCAACATGAAGTCTTCATCGACAAAACCCAAGGGTTAGATATGTCAGATGCTGAAGACAGTCAGAATGATCTCAGAGAGCAGAGTGTGGACGTGAGCTCAGGCACTAGTCCTAAGGGGAGCTATGATGATGTGCCTAGTTCTCCACATTTGTCAAGGCTAAAGTTCTTCCATCTACTCCAGAGTATCTAGATGAGGAAGAAGAGGAGGAAGTAGAGCCAGCTGCAAAGGCACCTCCTAAGAAGAAGAAGAAGCTTATGGCAGATGCTATGCCTAAGGCTACCACTTCTAAGAGCACCAAGTCTGCTCCAAGAAGGCTGGTGCTGCTGAAAATCCTTAGAGGTTCTCCAGAGATATACCAGCTTCCAGCAAGAACAAGACCTCCACTTTCAGGGAAGCTGAGGATGATGATGACTTTTCTGCTTTGATGAAGCTCAGACCACACCTTCCAGAGCATAATGCCAGCCACCTACTTGCTGAAGATATGAAGAAGAGGAAGGATTCTAGTTGAAGGGCATGGAGAGCTATTGATCCATATGCCCAGAGAAGGAAAACAGCTGTGGACTATAGGTTTTATACCAAGGAGCAACATGATTTCTATGAGACAATCTTGCTTGATAAGAGTCTAGCTGTGAGTGACATGAGATACGTTGATTGGAAGTACATCAAGGCCAATGAAGATTACTTCCCAAATGTTCAAGACAACTTTCATTGCATTGGTCTGGATAAGTTTGTTGGCAAAGAATTCACTGCATGGAACGATGAGATGATCATGCAATTCTACTCCACTGCTCACTTCTATGGAGATGGTAGGATTGTGTGGATGACTGAAGGAGCAAGGTATGAGTCTACTGTTGAGGAATGGGCTGCCATCTTAGGAGTCCCAGAGGTGGAAATTGGTGACTTGGATGTCTATTCTGAATCCAAGGAGAGCCATGATTCAATGAAGAACATGTACAATGTGATCCCTGCTACAAACTGGAAATCTCCAGAGTTAGGATCCATTTACTTCCTCCAGGCTGGCCTCCGCACCATGAACACCATCTTGAGGCACACATTGATGCCTAAGTCTGGAGATGACAAGATGATTCGAGGCTATTCCATCAACATGCTGATCCATCTTGATAGACACACCAGGATAAGAGTGATGGATTTGATAGTAGAGACTGTGAAGAGGGTTGCTGCTGATCAGAAGCGCTCATGCTGCTATGCACCCTACATTCAGATGCTCATCAACTCCAAGCTGGAGAAAAACATTTTTGCTCTTGACAGGCCACACTTGCCCCTACAGCCAGATCTTGAGGACAATGTCGTGGAGATGAACCCAGATCATCCCACCTCAGCTGCAGCACAGGCAGATGCAGCTGGAGCCACTAGTGCTCAAGTCCCTAGATCCAGGAACGAGCAAATGGATCTCTTGATCACCACCGTTTAGGGCATGCAGAAGGACATCAAGGACATATTGGCAAATCAGCATAGTCTTGTGAGGATCATGGAGAATAGGATCAAGACCCTCAATGACAAGGTGGATGGGCTGACCAAGACCGTGAACGAGCTCAAGAAGGAAGTTGACAGCGTGCCCAGTCCCGACACTTCAGATGATGAGGATGACTCTCCTCTCAGGCCAGTCACTCACTTCACTACCCAGGCCAGATCAGCCATAGTGCCAGCTCAAGAGTTGAGGCCTTCTTCATCAGCACCTGCTACAGCCTCTTCAGCTCCATCAGCTCCTCCAGTACCTTCCGTTGCTACACCAACTCCGTCCATGACGTCTTCCGACATCTTCACCGATGCAGTTCTCTCGACTCCTTCATAAACAACCGGAGGAGATCAGCCCCAGAAGAACGATTAGCTATATCTCTTTGAACTTTTTGGTAACTCACTAGTAGAAAAAAGCCCATTTGTCCCGGTTCCAGAGGCCCATTTGTCCCGGTTCTGGAACTGGGACTAAAGGGTCGGGACTAAAGCCCAAAACCTTTAGTCCCGGTTTGCTTACGAACCGGGACCAAAGGCCCTCCACGTGGCCGCTGCAGGGAGCCCAGGCAGGAGGACCTTTAGTCCCGGTTGGTAACACCAACCGGGACCAAAAGGCATCCACGCGTCAGCATCTGGCAGGAGCTGGGGTTTTTGTTTTTTTTTGAAAGGGGGGGGGGCTTAGGGGGTTTTGTAGGGTTAATTTAGGGGTTTCATATTGTGTTAGCTAGCTAATAGAGAGAAGTGTCCTCTCTTTCTCCTTGCTTGGTCGACGCTAGCTACTATAGAGAGAACTCGACACGCTAGCTAGTAAGCAAATGAAGGAACCATTAAGTACATAAGATCGTCATGAACATATACAGAGAGAAGTGATCGACCTCTCTTTCTCCGAGAGATTGGTCGAACAACAAGTTTTCGTATATCTATCCGACGCTACTACATATATACAATATAACATCTTTTACAATCCCTAACATCATGTACCTAAGATCCAATCACAAATTCGAATGGTATTCTCCGTCTTTAGGTATGACGTGGTCAAGAAAGAATCCCGCCAATTCCTCTTGAATTGCTCGTATGCGATCATGTGGTAGGAGTTCATCCCGCATCTGCCAGATCTAATTTAAAGAAGGGGGTCAATACATGCATATATATGAATAAAACTCAACACAATTGATGGTAATATATAAAATAAAATTGTGAATATTATTTACGTACTTCAAATTGTTTGTCAGAGAAGCCCCGCTCAGAGGTCGAGTGGCGAATGAACTCGCATACGTAGTATGCACATAAAGAAGTCCCTTCTTTCTAGTACAAGCACTTTATGAGAATAGAGTGCAATCAAACTGATAAGCAAGCATGGTAATGATATATTGATGAAAATTTGAATCAATTAGAGATGCGCGGAACTAGCTAGTACTACTTACTTTGGGGTGCGTAAATCGCAACTCTTTGTTTAGACCGGGTACCTTTCGGGTGAACTTCTTCCAAACCCTGCCAGGCAAAGAAAATGATTACTTGATATCAGGAAATTAACGAAAGTTGCATGCCGATATGGTCCCGGTATTGACTGAACTTACTTCTTGAGCATTGCAGTCATGTCCGCATAATTCTCGGGATCTTTACGTCTCGAGTCTAAGACAGTTACTAATGCCCCGTCAAGCTTAATGGATAGCAGAATAAAGTGGTAACTGCGCACGCATATATAACTCATCAATTACATTACTTAACATCGAGTAAGCGAAACCGAGTATACAGAGAAGACAACAACACTCACTTGAAGTTGTAAGGAAAGAGTATTTCCCTTTTGTTTTGATGTATAAGGAACGACTTTAGCAAGTTCTCCTCGGTCTCTTTGATTGAGTTTCGTACCGTCCATTCATTTACGGCATCTGGGCTAATGAACCCAACATCGAAGATTCCTAGTTTTTTGCATTCGACGATCTTCAATCTGCATAATATAGTGAGGATAATTATATATACATGCAATGAACGAGCTGAGCTAGAGACTTAACTATAGAAGTAATACTTACAGACAGTAGGCAGTCATGAGTTGTTTGTCGAGGGCCAGTTGATTGTATAACTGAAATAACTCCACAAATTCAACAGGCATCACGGGAAGTCCAATGAATTCGTGCTCTGGTTTCACTGCCATATACATAGTGTCTCTCCCAGACTCCCTGCAGGTTTTCATGTACCACTCATGCAATTTGTACATCATCGTTGTTAGAGGAGGATGATCAGGTTTGACGAGAGGCTTCCCGTGCACGTATTCATATTCTTCTTTTGTTACCTCAGCCATTTGAAAAATTACATCATCCCCCAAGTAATCACCAGGATTGGTACCGGGCACCATCCCCGCATGATTTGCGACGATATCGCTAGACACCTTGAGCGGGGGGCACGATTGCTTCTCCTGTTCGCCGAGCTGGGGAATTGTTTTCCCACTTTTTCGTTCTGCTAACCTTGCATCACTAGAAGTACTTCCCGACCGCCGCGCTTCTTCATATGTCTTTTTAATAATCCGGATATAGTTGGAATCCGGCGAAGGCGGTGGTGGTCGCTTCAGGGCATCAATAGTGCGCTTCACTTTCACCGGATCTAGCTTTTGTAGTCTTGCATTGAGCTTCTGCATTTCGCTCAACTCCGCTTTCCTCTTTCTCTCCCGGCTTCTGTAACCGCCTGCGTCGGGAAACCCAACCTTCCACGGAACGGAGCCTGGTGTGCCTCGTGTTCGTCCAGGGTGCTCAGCATTCCCTAGGGCCTCAGTCAGCTCGTCCTTCTCTCTGTCGGGAATGAACGTCCCTTCCTGCGCTGCGGTGATATACTCCTGAAGCTTCTTACGGGTATTGCAAGTTGCTCGTCCGTCCAACGGCACTTCCCTGTTTCAGGGTCCAAACTTCCCCCAACCCCGAAGAACCAAGTCCTTGAACGGTCTGGCCAGTTCAATGTCTGTGGTTCGACCCCTTTAGCAATCAGGTCATTCTCAGCTTTGTCCCACAACGGCCGGGCTTTGAGGTAGCCACCTGACCCCGTGTGATGGTGATACTGCTTCTTTGCAGCGTTGTTCTTGTTTGTCTCTGACATTTTCTTACTCTTGTCCGATGTCTTGTAGGCCACAAATGCGGGCCACTGATCTCTTATCTTCTCAAATCGGCCGGTGAATTCTGGAGTCTTCCCTTTGTCGACAAACTTTGATTTTAACTCATTCTTCCACCTCCTGAATAGATCTGCCATCTTCTTAAGAGCACACGCCTTGACAGTGGCTCTATAACTGGCTTATTCGGATCCTCCTCTGGCGGTAGGGTGAAATTTTCCTTCAGCGCGGTCCAAAGATCATCTTTCTGTCTATCGGTGACATAATCACCATCAGGGGCGCCGTCCTTAGGCTTATTCCATTGCTTGATGCTGATCGGGATGTTGTCCCTAACAATAGCTCCGCACTGAGCAAAAAAAAGCGTCCTTGGTCCGCTTGGGTTCAATCGTATGGCCATCGTGCGCGAGTGCTGTGATCGTGAACCTTTCATCCTTGCGCAACCTCTTCTTCGGGCCTCGTCTGGTTACCGAAGTTTGGCTCGATCCGGAGGGCTATAAAAGAAGAAAGAAGAGTTAATATATGTACATACCAAAACAATTAATGCATCAATTAGCTAGTCAGCACAGGCTTAATTAATATATATACCTCGCCGGACTTTGCAACAGCTCCCTCCTCCGTTCGGTCACCGGAGCCGTCATCATGGTCTCCTTCTTCCTCCGGCATTCGGTCACCGGAGCCATCATGATCATGTCCTTCCTCCTCCATTGTTCGATCACCGGCGCCATCATCCTCTCCTTCCAGACCATCGGTGTCGTTGAGAAACGACAAGATATCACGTCCGCCGAGGATTATGTCCCCCAACAACTGTTCTTGTTCTTCGTCTCTTTGTTCCATAGTTTCTGCAAATATTACAACATGGCAATTAATATACAAACATGAATGTCCGACGTCCGGACCGCCTCTCTCATGAATGTCCGACGTCCGGACCGCCTCTCTCATGAATGTCAACCAAGGGATTCTCTTAACCTTTAAGGGATTTAATTAACAAAATGGCGCCATTCTGAATGTGCAGAAAATGGTCCATATTTTTCCTGATCTCATCTACCCTTCTATATGTCATGTTGTCTAGTGCCAAAGGATTCAAGAAAACCATGGCTTCATCATTAGCCGGAAGTAACAGGGGCATAATGGTACGAAGCTCTCCAAAATTGTTTTGGAACGGAGTCCCGGATAGGATAGTTAATTAGCTTTTTGGTACGAAGTTCAGCAAGAGCCTTCCAAATATCGCTATTTGGAAGGCCTTTGCTGAAATTCGTACCAAAAAGCGAATTATTCTATCCGGAACTCCGTTCCAAAACAACTTTGAAGAGCTTCGTAGCATCATACGCATGTTACTTCCGGCTAATGATGAAGCCATGGATTTCTTCAATACTTTGACAGACAACGTGACATATAGAAGAATATATATATAGATGAGATCAGAAAAAAATTGGATCAACTTGTGCACATCCATAATCGGGGCATTCTTGATAAATCTATGTCAAAAGTCAAACTTTGACATATGATCAAATATTGTTGCATATGTCAAAATTCAAACTTTGACATATGATCAAATGTTGCATATGTCAAAATTCAAACTTTGACATATGATCAAACTTTGATATATGATCAAATGTTGCATATGTCAAAATTCAAACTTTGACATATGATCAAACTTTGATATATGTCCACCGCGATATAAAATGATACATAGACTTGTTCAGGCGAGAGGGGGTTGATCGACGTCCCCCCTCATGTCGAAGTTACCGGAGTTTTCTTCTAGTGGTTTGGGTGGCCTCGAGAGATTGTCAGGTAGGGGCGGGAGGGGGTAGGAGATCGACAACGCTTTTTTTCTAGGGTTTGGGTGGCCTCGAGAGTTGGTCGCCCGGTATATCGAGAGGGGGGTGAACATTTTACCTTAGTAACTTAGAAAAAAAATGTTATCGGGGAGGGGGTAAAAAAAATATCGACCCCCCCCCCCCCTCATGTCGAAGTTATCGGGGAGGGGGTATATCGACAACGACATACATACATGGAAAAAATGCTATCCATCTATACATACATAGCCACATACATATATACATGGAAAAAAATGCTATGAAAAAAAATACATATATGAACAAAAAAATGCTATGAACAAAAAAATTAATACACATATGCACAAAAAAAATACATATATGAACAAAAAAATGCTCTGAACAAAAAAATTAATACATATATGAACATCCATACATACATATAGCCACATACATATATACATTATATATATATGAACAAAAAATTCATCATATAAAAAATGAACAAAAAATGATATGAACAGAGCCAGGGCGGCGGCGGCTCACAGCGGGGGCGGCCGGCGAGGGCGACGGTGGGGACGGCGAGGGCGTCGGCGACGGCGACGGTGGGGGCGGGACGGGGCAGGGGCGTGGCCGGGCGCGCTCGGGGGCGGCGGACGGCGTCGACTAGCGAGGGCGACGGCGAGGGCGGCGCGGAAGGGAGCCGGCGACGGCGTCGGCTGGCGAGGGCGACGGCGGGGGCGGCGCACGAGGGAGCCGGCGACGACGGCGACGGTGGGGGCGGGCCGGGGCGCAGGGGCGCGGCCGGGCGCGCTCGGGGGCGGCGGACGGCGTCGGCGTGGGCTCGGGGGCGGGGCAGGGGCACGGGCTACGGCGACGGCGTCGGGGCAGCCTGGCGGCGTCGAGGAGGTCGGCGTCGTCGGGGGGAACTGCGAGATGAAAATGAAAATTTTCACCAGTGCTGCTTATATACACACAGCATTGGTCCCGGTTGGTGCTACCAACCGGGACCAAAGGTCTCTTTTCAGCAGCCCAAAGGGCGGGAAGCAGAGACCTTTGGTCCCGGTTGGTGGCACGAACCGGGACCAAAGGTAGGCATTGGTCCCGGTTGGTGGCACCAACCGGTACCAATGGCCTGCGCCTGGCACAGCCGCGGTGCGGTTGGATGTTTAGTCCCACCTCGCTAGCTGAGGGGCTTCGGCACTTGTTTATAAGTGCGGCTGTGCCATCTCTCTCGAACTCCTCTGAACTGCAGGCCTGCGGGCCTCATCTCACACTGCTATGCCTGTTGGCCTACTAGGCCTGTTGCGGGCCTGAATCGTGGCCCAACTAGCTGGGTTCCTAGTCGTATTCAGGCCGTGGTGGCCCAGTAGGTGGCATTTTTTTTTCTGTTTTTTTGTTTTCTTTTTTGCTTTATTTTTTTTGTTTCTACTTACAGCTAAATACCTACAGTTTTTCAGTGATTCTTTTTTGCTTTTAGGTCACAAAATTTATAAACTTTCGGTTAGTGCCATTAGTTTTCAAATTTGAATAGTTTAAATTTGAATTCTTTTAAATTTGTGTGAATCACTAGTTTGTGAATAACTTTACTATAAAAATAGATTTTTGAGTGATTCTTTTTCCTGCTATTTAATATTACTGTGTTTTATCATTATATTCAATTTGGTAATTTTTAGGTTATTTTAAATGTCCGTTTTAATCAAAAATAGATTTTGTTATTTTAGTTTGCTATTAAAGTTCCTAACAAAAAAATTCTTTATGAAAATTCTTTTTGCTATTAATGTTTTGAACAATTAAATACTTTCATAATTTTAGTTGCATAAATTTTATATAATTTTAGTTTCAAAAATACTAGAGGTTTATAGAATTTTAGTTTAAAAAATGTCCGTTTTTTGAGCTAAATGACCCTGAAATTGAAAAGCACTTCAAATGAACTCTGAAAAGGTTGAAAGTTGGCATGGTATCATCAATTCACCCACATAGCATGTGCTAAAAAGTTGAGAGGGTTACGGTGAAAACTGGATGCACTTCGTGTACAAAATGGACAATCTCTTTCGAAGTATCAGGGTTTCGGACGAAAACTCATCTGTTACAAAGGGATTTCATTTTTTTGAACTTATTTGAACTCCAGACTTTTTGTGTGTTCAAAATGCACCATTCAAAGCCACATCATCAATTTTCAACCCTTTCTGACTTCATTTGGTATTTTTCATGCATTTACTGATTTTTTTGAGCTAAATGACCCTGAAATTGAAAAGCACTACAAATGAACTCTGAAAAGGTTGAAAGTTGGCATGGTATCATCATTTCACCCACATAGCATGTTATAAAAAGTTGAGAGGGTTACGGCAAAAACTGGATGCATTTCGTGTACAAATTGGACAATCTCTTTCGAAGTATCAGGGTTTCGGACGAAAACTAATCTGTTACAAAGGGATTTCATTTTTCTTGAACTTATTTGAACTCCAGACTTTTTGTGCATTCAATATGCACCATTCAAAGCCACATCCTCAAATTTCAACCCTTTCTAACTTCATTTGCTATTTTTCATGCATTTAATGATTTTTTTGAGCTAAATGACCCTGAAATTGAAAAGCACTACAAATGAACTCTGAAAAGGTTGAAAGTTGGCATGGTATCATCATTTCACCCACATAGCATGTTATAAAAAGTTGAGAGGGTTACGGCAAAAACTGGATGCACTTCGTGTACAAAATGGACAATCTCTTTCGAAGTATCAGGGTTTCGGACGAAAACTAATCTGTTACAAAGGGATTTCATTTTTCTTGAACTTATTTGAACTCCAGACTTTTTGTGTGTTCAAAATGCACCATTCAAAGCCACATCATAAATTTTCAACCCTTTCTGACTTCATTTGGTATTTTTCATGCATTTACTGCTTTTTTTGAGCTAAATGACCCTGAAATTGAAAAGCACTACAAATGAACTATGAAAAGGTTGAAAGTTGGCAGGGTATCATCATTTCACCCACATAGCATGTTATAAAAAGTTGAGAGGGTTACGGCAAAAATTGGATGCACTTCGTGTACAAAATGGACAATCTCTTTCGAAGTATCAGGGTTTCGGACGAAAACTCATCTGTTACAAAGGGATTTCATTTTTCTTGAACTTATTTGAACTCCAGACTTTCTGTGTGTTCAAAATGCACCATTCAAAGCCACATCATAAATTTTCAACCCTTTCTGACTTCATTTGGTATTTTTCTTGAATTTACTAATTTTTTTGAGCTAAATGACCCTGAAATTGAAAAGCACTACAAATGAACTCTGAAAAGGTTGAAAGTTGGCATGGTATCATCATTTCACCCACATAGCATGTTATAAAAAGTTGAGAGGGTTACGGCAAAAACTGGATGCACTTCGTGTACAAAATGGACAATCTCTTTCGAAGTATTAGGGTTTCATACGAAAACTCATCTGTTACAAAAGGTATTTCATTTCTTCACATGTAACTGCAATGATATAGTTGTGGAGAGAAAGTCTTCACTTTTTCTTCGCTTGTGTCCTTTGCTTATTGCGCCGTAACCATGGATAATCTTCATCGTTTAAGAGGGTGCTTGGGTCAGCCTTGACTTTGAAGGGAGGAATTTCATGAAACTTTTCATAATCTTCAGACATGTCTGTCTTGCCCTCCAATCCCACGATGTCTCTTTTTCCTGAATGAACTATGTGGCGCTTTGGCTCATCGTATGATGTATTCGCTTCCTTATCTTTTCTTTTTCTCGGTTTGGTAGACATGTCCTTCACATAGAAAACCTGCGCCACATCATTGGCTAGGACGAATGGTTCGTCTGTGTACCCAAGATTGTTCAGATCCACTGTTGTCATTCCGTACTGTGGGTCTTCCTGTACCCCGCCTCCTGACAGATTGACCCATTTGCACTGAAACAAAGGGACCTTGAAATCATGTCCATAGTCAAGTTCCCATATGTCCACTATGTAACCATAATATGTGTCCTTTCCCCTATTGGTTGCTGCATCAAAGCGGACACCGCTGTTTTGGTTGGTGCTCTTTTGATCTTGGGCGATCGTGTAAAATGTATTCCCATTTATCTCGTACCCTTTGTAAGTCAATACAGTCGAAGATGGTCCCCTGGCCAACGAGTACAACTCATCAGAAACAGTGTTGTCACCCATGAGACGTGTTTGCAACCAACTGCCGAAAGTCTTGATGTGTTCATATGTAATCCAGTCGTCACACTGCTCCGGGTGTTTGGAGCGCAGAATATTCTTGTGTTCATCGACATACGGGGTCACCAAGGTAGAATTCTGTAGAACTGCGTAGTGTGCTTGAGACCAAGAATGCCCGTCCCTACATATTATTGAGTCCGCTCCTAGCGTGCCTTTTCCAGTCAGTCTCCCCTCATACCGCGATTGAGGGAGACCAATCTTCTTAAGGTCAGGAATGAAGTCAACACAAAACCCAATGACATCCTCTGTTTGATGGCCCATGGAGATGCTTGCTTCTGGCCTAGCGCGGTTACGAACATATTTCTTTAAGACTCCCATGAACCTCTCAAAGGGGAACATATTGTGTAGAAATACATGGCCCAGAACGACAATCTCATCGACTAGATGAACTAGGACGTGCGTCATGATATTGAAGAAGGACGGTGGGAACACCAGCTCGAAACTAACAAGACATTGCACCAAATCACTCCTTAACCTTGGCAGGATTTCTGGATTGATCACCTTCTGAGAGATTGCATTGAGGAATGCACATAGCTTCACAATGGCTAATCGAACGTTTTCCGGTAGAAGCCCCCTCAATGCAACCAGAAGCAGTTGCGTCATAATCACGTGGCAGTCATGAGACTTTAGGTTCTGGAACTTTTTCTCTGCCATATTTATTATTCCCTTTATATTCGACGAGAAGCCAGACGGGACCTTCATACTGAGCAGGCATTCAAAGAAGATTTCCTTCTCTTCTTTGGTAAGAGCGTAGCTGGCAGGACCTTCATACTGCTTTGGATGCATACCGTCTTTTTCATGCACACGTTGCTGTTCCTCCCGTGCCTCCGGTGTATCTTTTGTCTTCCCATACACTCCCAAGAAGCCTAGCAGGTTCACGCAAAGATTCTTCGTCACGTGCATCACGTCGATTGCAGAGCGGACCTCTAGGTCTTTCCAATAGGGTAGGCCCCAAAATATAGATTTCTTCTTCCACATGGGTGCGCGTCCCGCATCGTCAGTCGGAACAGATAGTCCGCCAGGACCCTTTCCAAATATTACTTGTAAATCATTGACCATATCAAGTATGTGATCACCAGTACGGAGGGCGGGCTTCTTCCGGTGATCTGCGTCACCTTTGAAATGCTTTCCTTTCTTTCGACATTGATGGTTGGTCGGAAGAAATCGACGATGCCCCAGGTACACATTCTTCCTGCATTTGTCCAAATATATACTGTCGGTGTCATCTAAACAGTGTGTGCATGCATGGTATCCCTTGTTTGTCTATCCTGAAAGGTTACTGAGAGCAGGCCAATCGTTGATGGTTACAAACAGCAACGCATGTAGGTCAAATTCCTCCTGTTCGTTCTCATCCCACACACGTACACCTCTTCCATTCCATAGTTGTAAAAGTTCATCAATTAATGGCCTTAGGTACACATAAATGTCATTTCCGGGTTGCTTAGGGCCTTGGATGAGCACTGGCATCATAATGAACTTCCGCTTCATGCACAACCTAGGAGGAAGGTTATACATACATAGAGTCACATGCCATGTGCTATGCTTGCTGCTCTGATCCCCAAAAGGATTAACGCCATCTGCACTTAAACCAAACCATACGTTCCTCGGGTCACCTGTAAAGTCGCTCCACTTTCTCTCGATCTTTCTCCACTGCGACCCGTCAGTGGGTGCTCTCAACTTCCCGTCTTTCTTACGGTCTTTTATGTGCCATTGCATCAACTCGGCATGCTTTTTGTTTCTGAACAGACGTTTCAACCGTGGTATTATAGGAGCATACAACATCACCTTGGCAGGAACCCTCTTCCCGGTGCGCTGGCCCTCAACATCACCAGGGTCATCTCTTCTGATCTTATACCGCAATGCACCGCATACCGGGCATGCGTTCAAATCCTCGTACGTACCGCGGTAGAGGATGCAGTCATTAGGGCATGCATGTATCTTCTGCACCTCCAATCCTAGAGGGCATAGAACCTTCTTTGCTTCGTACGTACTGCCGGGTAATTCGTTATCCTTTGGAAGCTTCTTCTTCATTATTTTCAGTAGCGAACTAAATCCCTTGTCAGATAAACCATTCTCTGCCTTCCATTGCAGCAATTCCAGTGTGGTACCGAGCTTTCTGTTGTCATCTTCGCAATTTGGGTACAACCCTTTTTTGTGATCCTCTAACATGCGATCGAACTTCAACTTCTCCCTTTCACTTTCGCATTCTCTCTGTGCATCAACAATGACCCGGCGAAGATCATCATCGGGCACATCGTCTGGTTCCTCTTGATCTTCAGCTTCCCCCATTGCAGCATCGCTGTATTCAGGGGGCGGGTAGTTTTCATCATCCTCTTCTTCTTCGTTTTCTTCCATCATAACCCCTCTTTCTCCGTGCTTGGTCCAAACATTATAGTGTGGCATAAAACCCTTCTCAAGCAGGTGGAAGTGAAGGGTTTTAGAGTTGGAGAAAGCCTTCGTATTCTCATATACAGTACATGGACAATGCATAAAACCATTCTGCTTGTTTGCCTCAGCCGCTTCGAGAAAATTATGCAGGCCCTTAATATACTCGGAGGTGCGTCGGTCACCGTACATCCATTGCCGGTTCATCTACGTGCGTTATATAATAAAGTGTATTAAAAACCAAATTAATAGAAATTCATCATCACATTAAAGCCAAAGTACAGTAGTGACCAAAATAAATACATAACGTTCATACATAGTTCTCATTATTGAACAACATATAGCTCTCTAGAGCATCTAATTAAAACATACATTGAAACTATAAAATTTAAATGCAACAACAAATGCGATCATAACCGCAACTAAGGTACCAATTGATCCAACGGCATAATGATACCAAGCCTCTGTATGAATGGCATATTTTCTAATCTTTCTAATCTTCAAGCGCATTGCATCCATCTTGATCTTGTGATCGTCGACGACATCGGCAACATGCAACTCGAACTTCATCTTCTCCTCTTCAACTCTTTGTAATTTTTCTTTCAAGTAATTGTTTTCTTTTTCAACCAAATTTAACTTCTCGACAAGAATTTCTATGTCGGTTGGAATTTCCGGTTCACATACCTCCTAGATTAAAAAATCTATGTCACGTTGGTCGGCATAATTGTCATAAACACTAAATAAAACAATTAGTTATAAAAGATAATATATACCACATCCGAATCATAGACAGGACGAGGGCCGACGGAGGCCGATACCAAAACCATCGCACTATATAATAACAAACAATAATAAAAGTAAGAAAATTACACAAGTATCTATCTAAATCATACAAGTAAGAACTTTTTCCTTTTAGAAAGAAGATAAGAAGAAGAGGCTAACCACGGTGGTGCCGGCGCCAAGATGGGCACGGGCGATCGACGACGGTGAGGACGGGGACGGGACAGGACGGACCGCCAAACCTAGACAAATCTTGAGGAAAATGGAGCTTGGACAAGGAGCTTCGAGAGGAGAAAGCTTAAGTGTGGCTCGGGCATTTCATCGAACACCTCACGTGCATAGGAGGTGAGCTAGAGCACCACAAAGCGCTCCCAACGGCCGGCCAAAAAAAAAGAGCAGTGTACGGCTCTGCTCGCGGGCGGGGGGTATATATAGGCCGACCATTGGTCCCGGTTTGTGGCTAGAACCGGGACTAAAGGACATCATTTGGTCCCGGTTCCAGCCACAAACCGGGACCAATGGTTGTGGGCCAGGAGCGAGGCCCATTGGTCCCGGTTCGTGTCTGGAACCGGGACCAAAGAGGTCAGACGAACCGGGACCAATGGCCCACGAGGCCCGGCCGGCGCCCTGGCCTCACGAACCGGGACCAATGCCCCCATTGGTCCCGGTTCGTGAGTGAACCGGGATTAATAGCATTTCAGGCCTGGACCAAAGCCCTGTTTTCTACTAGTACTTGTTGCCAAAGGGGGAGAAGTTGTATATAGATCTTTAGGTTTCGAGTGAGAGAGCGTTGGTTTTTATCGCTTTTTCAAAAACATTTGGTCTTTTGGTTTGTTTGTGTTGAACTATGTGGTGTTTGATCATACGCTTGATTGTGTGTTGCTACTATTTCCTATCATTTTGATGCTTATGAGATGATCATTTTGTTTGTGTTGTGCTATGATGTTCATTCTTATTACTCTCGTACACCACCAAGTTGTATGTGACATGGAAGAATGCCCCATGTACCTAATCGATTGTGCATTTGCATTCAAACGCAAATCTAAAATTATGCACAAATTTAGGGGGAGCTCTTGCTTATCACATACTTCTCGAAGCGACGATTATATTCATTGATTATATCATATGTCGAAGCTTTAATATATATGTTGTCATCAATTACCTAAAAGGGGGAGATTGAAAGCACATTTGCTCCCTTGGTGGTTTTGGTAATTAATAACAACATATATGTCATTGAACTAATGTTTCCACTAATAAAATTTTAAGAAAAGTTTAATGATAGGGATGGCAAAAGGATTGTGGAGATACCCCAAGATGCAAGGAAATGGATTGACAAAGCTTCAAGCAAGAGGACTCTACATTTTACTTTGTGAGAAATCACTTTGAGTCCATAGGAAAGCCAATACTATTAAAAGGGGGTAAGGTACTGTTGGTGAACAAAATGCTCCACGTGCACAAGAGATAGTCACAAAAAACACCCACAAGCTCTTCCACAAAAGTCTGTCCAAAGCCATATATCCAAAATTGGTGGAACCAACACTTCCCACTCAGTGCCACCGATTCCCAAACTCAGACAGACCCATGCCAAACCCTAGCCAGTCGGTGCAACCGATTCTACATCGGTGCCACCGAGTTTAGGTTGCCAACTCTCTATTTAGCTATTTTCAGTCTTCGGTACCACCGAGTTTTGCCAGTCGGTCTCACCGAGTTTCTGGACCAACTCTCTGGATAGCCATTCACAAGAATCGGTACCACCGAGAATTGTGGATCAGCGCCACCGAGTTTCTGGACCAACTCTCTGGTAAGCCATGGTCAAGAATCGGTACCACCGAGATGTGAGAATCGGCGTCACCGAGTTTGCGCAATCTGACTATTGGTCACCTGATCGGTACCACCGAGATTTATATATCGGTCACACCGAGATTCAAAAGTTGTCACCTTTTGGTCACTTCGGTACCACCGAGATTAACACATCGGTGTCACCGAGTTGGTCACTTTAGATGTAACGGTTGGATTTTTGGGGATGCCTATACATACCCCTTCACCACCACCCACTCGAATGAGAAGCACTCAGAACTATTCCATACTTGCCCCATCATATTTTCTGAGAGAGAGCCACCTACCCTTGTGTTGAGATCAAGCTATTCCACTCCATCCATATGAATCTTGATCTCTAGCCTCCCCAAGTTGCTTTCCACCAAATCAATCTCTTCCACCATAGCCAAATCTGTGAGAGAGTGATTGTGTGTTGAGGAGTCTATCATCTTGAAGCACAAGAGTAAGGAGTTCATCGACATTGC
The DNA here is from genome assembly GCA_039707655.1 of Elymus sibiricus. Taxonomy (NCBI): domain Eukaryota; kingdom Viridiplantae; phylum Streptophyta; class Magnoliopsida; order Poales; family Poaceae; genus Elymus; species Elymus sibiricus. Next base: position 474,110,910 of record CM077666.1, read on the forward strand.
CGAGCCTATTACCTTTTGGAGGGTGGTGCCTCCTAGATTGGTTAGGTGTCGCTTGGGAGCCTCCTACTTCGTGTTGTGGAGTTGAACCAAGAAGTTTGTACGGGCAAGTTGATCGCCTACTTCGTGAAGATCTACCCATAGTGAGGCTAGTCCTTCGTGGACGGAAGCCGTTATGGAATAGTCAAGGTTGCTACTTCGTGGACCTTTATGGGTGGAGCCCTCAGTGGACTCTCACGACCGTTACCCTCCGTGGGTTGAAGACTCCATAAACGTCGACGTACGATAGCACCACCTATCGGAACCACGGGAAAAATCTTCGTGTCTACAAATCGCGTTTGATCTTCCTACCTACCCTCTACTATACATGCTTGTTGTTACTTTCCGCTGCTATACTCTTAGACATGCATGTGTAGGGTGTACTTGACTTGCTATCAATGCTAAAATCTGCCAACACTTAAAATTGGGAAAAGGTAGAATTTTTATTTGGTCAAGTAGTCTAATCACCCCCCCCTGTAGACATACTTTCGGTCCTACAACAACCCTGGGATTTGGTGATGCATGAGCGATGTCGGATGGTGTGGACTCACGCCGAAGCAGCCGTGGGTAATCATGGAGCCGGCGAGGTACATGTGGCCCAGCGGGAGTCCGCATCATCAACCCGATGGTCGTTGGCGGTGGATAGCATCGCCGACCTCCACACAGGAGACCCTATCAGTTGGTGTCTGTCAATGTGAAGGTGATTGTAGATCTCCCCTACAAACGAGAGTTGGTGGTCACTTTTGATGATCACCATTTTGTGCGTGTGTGTGTGGGGGGTGAGGGGTGGAGTGTGGGGTCTACATGAGCAAGTTTTTTTTGGTCCAACTCCTCTTATACCAGAACTTCTCAACGAAAGGGTTTCTACTGGGGATGCTCTTAGAATTCCGCTAGCTATTTCTGTTAGTTGAAGTGAGCTGACATGTCATGCTGATTGTTGTCAAGCTACCAATTTAGGGCATGTAAAGGAAAAAAGAAAGGACAAGTTTTCTTTTTTGCAACAATAATAAGTAACAATATATTATAAAAGCACCATTATATAAATTAGAAAAGACATTCAAATATTTTTGAGTGCCAAAATATTCTTCCACCTGCATTCACTGGCGATACGATGTGAGCTAATCTCATTGCCGACTCCATGCCTCCGTCTCAACGGAGTAAACTTCTTGAAACTCGGAAACTTATAGAAGAAACAACTAAGAAATTAGTCAATATAGACCAGAAGACAGTCGAATTTGCTTTCTTTGACTAAGAGATAATCTCTTAACTCCAGACAAGACACTTTTTTCATTGGACCAAATGTCAAATGGTTTTGGTTAAATATTGGCACCACATTTTTAGGTGTACAGTAGTTAAAACCAAAGTACAGTAGTGATCAAATGTTATTACTGAAAAAATAAATACATAAAGTTCATACATAGTTCTCATAGAACAACATACAGCTCTCTAGAGCATCTAATTAAAACATACATTGAAACTAATATACAACTATGTAAAACATTTAAATGCAACAAAAAATGCGATCAAAATCGCAACTAAGGTAACAATTGATCCAACAGCATAATGATACCAAGCCTCATTATCAATGGCATATTTTCTAATCTTTCTAATCTTCAAGCGCATTGCATCCATCTGGATCTTGTGTAGATCGACGACATCGGCAACATGCAACTCCAATTTCATCTTCTCTTCTTCAACTATTTTCAATTTTTCTTTCAAATAATTGTTTTCTTTTTCAACTAAAGTTAACCTCTCAACAAGAGGGTCGGTTGGAATTTCCGGTTCACATACCTCCTAGATAAAGACATCCATGTCAAGTTGGTCGGCATAATTGTCATAAACACTAAATGAAACAAATAGTTATAAAAGATAATATACCACATCCGAATCATAGACCGGACGAGAGCCGACGGGGGCGGATACCAAAACCATGGCACTATATAATAACACACAATAATACAAGTAAGAAAATTATACAAGTAGCTATATAAATCATACAAGTAAGAATTTTTTCTTTAAAAAAAAGATAAGAACAAGAGGCTCACCACGGTGGTGCCGGCGACGAGATCGGCGCGGGCAATCGACGGCGGTGAGGACGGGGAAGGGGACGGGACGGCACCCTACACATGTGCAAATTAAGAAGTTAATTTGAGCTCAAATTGTGCATCTAAATCAAATAAACTCACACATACACTCCTCCACTAAAACCCACAAACCACACTACTTCTAGAGCATTTGAAATGAGCTAAACTAGCAGTGAGAGATGAAAGGATGAAGTTGCTAACCTTTTTAGAACACTTGGATAGTTGGTGCACCGCCAAACGACCTAGACAAATCTTGGGGAAAATGGAGCTTGGAGGAAGAACAGAGGAGAAAGCTTAAGTGTGGCTCCGGCATTTCATCGAACACCTCATGTGCATATATAGGCAAAAAACAGAGTAGCCCACACCTCCACCCTTCCACGGCCAAAAAACAGAGGAGATGGGGAGGGGGGGCGTGGATATATATAGGCAAAACTTTAGTCCCGATTTGTGTCTAAAACCGGGACTAATGGCCTACCCTTTAGTCCCGGTTCCAGACACCAACCGAGACTAAAGGGCAGCAACCCCTTTAGTCCCGGTTGGTGGATGGAACCGGGACTAAAGGTCCCAGCCGAACCGGGACTGATGGCTGCCGAGGCCCGGCAGGCGTCCTAGCCTCTCGAACCGGGACTAATGCTCCCATTAGTCCCGGTTCGTAACACGACCGGGACTAATGCTCTGATCTGGCCAGGACCAAAGCCCTGTTTTCTACTAGTGCCATTTAGCCCATTTGCGGTTCGACTAGGGGGAATGCGCAAGCACAAAGAGCAGAATCAACAATTAACGCAAAGGATTTACCCAGGTTCGGGCCACCGTGAGGTGTAAAACCATACTCCTGCTATGTATATTGGGTGTGTTTGAACTCAAGTACAAGGAGCGCTTCTTGCCGGCAAGGTGCAAGAAGAGCAGCTACACATGCAGAATGAGCAAAGTGTCGACCCTTGTAAAGGTTGCCATGGCCCTCCTTTTATAGATCAAGGGGTAACCACAGTGGCAAAACAGTCATTGCATGCTGACTAGATAGCAAACAGTGCTATCATACCTAACTCTGCCGGATTAGGACAAACGCAATAAATGCGCCGTTAGGTGTCGTGCGGTGGAGGAGTCCCGGCAAGGTTTCTGCACCGCTCGCCCAGCTACCTCCTATTATCTTGACACGCCTTCTGGACGGGTGTCATTAAAGGTAATCCTCCTTCCAGCATGCTACCACGTGCCCCGACAACCTTCACCAAACTACCTGCCCGCTCGACACCTCACAGATTAGTGACTAGCTGCCTGATGAGGTGGAGCGGAGAAGAGTTAGTAAAGGTTTGCCGGTACGTGATGATTGTATCTTCAGTACTTAGCCAAGTGTTTATTGATGCTTTGTCTTGATGTTGATGATCTCCGGCAAGCCCTATCCATCAAGACCGCTACCACTGCCTGTGCATAAGTCAGGGTATAAAATACCCATGTTTTATACACCGACAGGGGTAGGTGCGGTGGTGGCTAGGGTTACCCCCGAGGTCGATCGCTCGCGGGAGCGACTCGGGGGAGGGGGGGGGGGCGGTTCCTCGTAGTTTTAGCTGTCCTAGTTTAGTTTGGTTACCACATGTTAGCTTATATATTAGACCCGAGTTATATGTTAACATGTTTTGACTTAAATATGTAATACTTCACTAATTACAAGTTCAAATGTAGCCTACAAATACATATTTTCGAGACAAATCCAACAATCATGCTAATTATATGTCTAATCTAAGTGTGCACATCTGCCTGGTACAAGTCAAAGTTACGCATGTATAGCTTATGAAAGTCTAGAATGAACATCTTTCTTGACTGACGATCTATAATTAAGAAAGACTGGAAAAATCTTTATTAATGAATCCTCCAAAATTAATATGCAAAAAATATGAAGCCCGAATTCATACAACGTACACATATAATTACTTGCTACACATATATACTTGCTAGTAATAATTACTTGACTATACATGACTTTATACATGTGTGTGCGGCTGCACAAATGAATTCAAGCCATGAGGCAAGCAACGGCAAGCAAGACGGCGAGGCCAAAGCCCGTAGCTTCCACAGAGATGGCGGCGGAGACAGGCGCCGGTAGGGGAGCGTTGCTTGCACTTGGGCCGCTGGCCGGGGTGGGCGACGAAGAGGAGGAACGTGGCATGACATCGATCTTGACCTTCATGCCACCCGCGCAATGGCCAGGGAAGCCGCAGATGAAGTAGCGGGTGCCGGTGGCGGTAAGGAAGATGGCATCATTCCCGGAGTTGAGGGTGGCAATGGGGCTCGCAGTGCTGCATGAGTCGTAGTCGGCCCTGCTGACCTCGAGGACGTCGTGCGCCTGAGGGGAGTACTTGAAGACGATCTGGTTGTCAGGTTGGAAGTTCCTGGAGGATGCCCATTTACCGTAGTTGGTGCTGAGGTCCCACGCTCCGCCGGGCTCGCCGACATTTTAGATCGCCGCCGAGGCGGTGCTCAGGATGGCCATCGCGGCCACGGCGAGGAGAATGGTTCACGTGGCGGCCATTGCAGTTGGAACTGGAAGCAGGGCAATGAGAGCTGGCAGAGGAGATATGAGCCTGGTGCTACAATATCGAACCTTGAGCTGAGATTATGTTGCTTCTTTAGGTGTCTGTGTCGGGTCCTATATATACAAACTCATGGCCAGGTGGGTTGCGGTAGGTGGAAGCATAGAATATAGAGTACGCGGTAACACGAGCTAGGCATGCAGCCAGTACGTACTTGGTCATACTCAAACACCTAGATAGACATATAATAAATAATAGACTGAAGATGTTAAGACCTTTTCAAGCGTTCTCATGGCATAGCAGCCATTGCCTGCTGGTTCAATATCGACGCGGTCTCGGCTCCAAGGAGACGTAGTGTACTATCATATCATAACTCACAAACCTTGTAGAAGTGGATCCACAGGTCCAGCCGCATTTAAACTCTCACTCTAAAAAAAGAGTTTTAACTGCCTCTATTAAACTTGGCAGGTCTGTTGTATGAACTCCCCGTCAAACTTTTTTTTTTGCGAGAAAACTTTCGATCTATTCATCAACTGTCATGCTAGTACAAAAAACACCAGAAGTAAAAATTACATCCAGGTCCGTAGACCACCTAGCGACGACTACAAGCACTGGAGCGAGCCGAAGGGGCGCCGCCGTCATCGCCCCTCCCTCATTGGAGCCGGGCAAACCTTGTTGTAGTAGACAGTCGGAAGTCGTCGTACTAGAGGCCCCATAGTACCAGTGCACTAGAACAGCAAACACCGTCGATGAAGAGAAGCGTAGATCGAAAGGATACAACCTGCAGACACACAGACGCAGACGAACGAAGACCAGATCCATCTTCGACAAACACCGACCGGATCCCATGAGATCCGCCGGAGACACACCTCCACACGCCCACGCTAGACGCACCATCGGGACGGGGGATAGGCGGGAAGAACCTTATTCCATCTTCAGAAAACCGCGGTTGTCTCGTCTTCCTGAGCATGGCACAAACCCTAACGAGATTGAAAAAACACCTAAAACGGAGCCCTCTCGCCGGCAACGGCTGGGATCCACCGCGTCTCCATGGTCCGAGGACTATAAGAGACGAGGCGGACCAGCTGCGGATTAAGCAGAAAAATAGTGACCAACATTGCATCATCCTGAATTGCAAAATAACAGCTCATGAAAAAAAAAAGATTGAGTGGTAGATTATATTAAAGTAACTTTTATGTAATAATTCCCGCAAAAAAAAAAAAAACTTTTATGTAATAAAAGGATAGATATACAATGGCGCCAACGAGGACTACTTTTGAATATAGTGATGAAAGTTTTCTTCAAGGATAAGTACACCGGACACGCCAATCAACGTTGGATAGAAGTTTGTGGTACATGCTCGTAGCATCTTTATGCTAGGTAAGCTTTGAAATGTCATCATCCTCTATAGCACTAAGCTCCCTAAGTTTTAAGGCCTCACAACCAATTGAGGTATCTGATTTTGATTTTGTGCCCGATATTGACTAGGTCCTCGGTTGGGTTCTGTGGACCGTGTGCCTGCTGGGTGGGCCCCCCTGGTAAGTGGTTGGGTGGCTGTTTACCCTCTATGGTGGTTGCCTCTAGAATTTTCTGGCAGACGCGTCGCCTCGGGCGTGCTGCGTAAAGGGTGAGGGGTAGGCTGTGCCGGTCATTCGTTCGTGCTGGGGCTCTTCGCCGACACTAGCGGACACATGAGCGCCTCTCTTCTCTCTTCTCTGAGCGGCCACGGCCGGCGGCAACGATGGCGGCAGCTCGCAGGATGGGGAAGGAGTGCGGCGTCGGGGAGAGATCCTGCGGCAGGCCGTGGTTCACGGGGTGCCGGGGCCTGGAGTAGCATGTGGAGGCGGCTTCTGAGGTGGCGCAGGAGCTGCGGTAGGCCACCACAGCCCTCGCTGTGTACCGAGCCTCTGAAGAGGACGCTTGCAGTGAGGTAAACGGGGACGTTCGCCTCAATCTGCGTCCTTTCCTCCGTCCCCCTATCTCTTTGTCTTCCTGATTCAACATCGATATTGCTCGCTCGGTCAGGGGCTAAACAACTCCAGAAAGAAGATTGCGCTTCTAACTCGAGGAAAGGCCGTGGGAGTTTTTACCCGTACTTTGCTCCTGCTTCCTGCGCTTAGATGTGGTTGGGTGTGCATGATGGCATCCGGATTTTATGCAGTGCTACCACCGAATCTGTTGAGATGGGAAGATGTCTGCTAGCTAGGCAGCTCAAGTGTCCGGGGGCCTTTTGGCCGTTTTTCCTGTGTTGTTGCTGTTTCTACAGATTTGGGCGTTCGGGGTAGGCTGAGGTTGATTCGTACCTTGCTTATGCAATGTGGTGTGTGCTTTTAATATTTGGGTTTTGGTATTGTGCTATTGATCTTTTGGTCTTGGTAATGTATGATAACCCACAAGTATAGGGGATCGCAACAGTTTTCGAGGGTAGAGTATTCAACCCAAATTTATTGATTCCACACAATGGGAGCCAAAGAATATTTGCAAGTATTACCAGTTGAGTTGTCAATTCAACCACACCTGGAGACTAAATATCTGCAGCAAGTGATCAGTAGCACATTAGTATGGTAGTTTGATGGCAGTAGCAATAATAGTAACAGTAATAGTAACGGTAGCAGCAATAGTAGTAGCAATTGTGACAGTAGTAGCAACAGTAGTAACTTAGCAAAGAACAATATGTGAAAAACTCGTAGGCATTGGATCGGTGATTATATTGGATAACATTCATCATGTAACAGTCATAACCTAGGGCGACACAGAACTAGCTCCAATTCATCAATGTAATGTAGGCATGTATTCCATATATAGTCATACGTGCTTGCAATAAGAACTTGCATGACATCTTTTGTCCTACCCTTCCGTGGCAGCGGGGTCCATAAGAAAACTAAGGGATTAAGGCCTCCTTTTAATAGAGAACCGGAACAAAGCATTAACACATAGTGAATACATGAACTCCTCAAACTACGGTAATCACCGGAAAGAATCTCAATTATTGTCACCTTGTGGTATGCGGATCATAACATATAGCAGGTACGTATAACTTGCAAGATCGGATCAAGAACACAAATATATTCATGAAAACATAAAGGGTTCAGATCTGAAATCATGGCACTCGGGCCCTAGTGACAAGCATTAAGCATAGCAAAGTCATAGCAACATCAATCTCAGAACAGAGTGGATACTAGGGATCAAGCCCTAACAAAACTAACTCGATTATATGATAAATCTCATCCAACTCATCACCGTCCAGCAAGCCTACGAATGAATTACTCACTCCCGGCGGTGAGCATCATGAAATTGGTGATAGAGGATGGTTGATGATGACGATGACGGAAGATCCCCATCTCCGAAGCCCCAAACGGACTCCAGATCTGGCCTCCCGATGAAGAACAGGAGGTGGCGGCGGCTCCATATCGTAGAACGTGATGAAACTTCCTCTCATATTTTTTTCTCTGGAATTGTGAATTTATAGGCCTGACATTAGGGTCAGCGGAGCCATGTGGGCCCCACAAGCCACCAGGGCCCTTCGGGGGGGGGGGTGGTGCGCCCTGGTCCCTCGTGGGCAGCAGGTGGCCCCCCTCCAGTGTATCTTGGATCCAGTATTTTTTATTTAATCCATAAAAATTCTCCAAAAAGTTTCGTCCAATTCCAAGAACTTTTATTTCTGTACAAAAAACAGCATCACGGTAGTTCTGCTGAAAACAGCGTCAGTCCGGGTTAGTTTCATTGAAATCATGCAAATTAGAGTCCAAAACAAGAGTAAAAGTGTTTGAAAACGTAGATAGGACGGAGACATATCAACTCCCCCAAGTTTAACTCATTGCTTGTCCTCAAACAATTCAGTTGACAAACTGAAAGTGATAAAGAAAAACTTTTACGAACTATTTTGTTCTTGTATCTATATATATGCTTAAATAATACCCAGGGTTTCAGCAAAGATTATAACTAACCATGCAAATGATAACTCTTAGAAATTATATTCACTCATATCAATGGCATAATCAACTAGCGAGCAATAATAAGATATCTCAAATGCCAACACTTTGTCAAAACAATCATGATATAATATGACAACATGGTATCTCGCTAGCCCTTTCTGAGACCGCAAAACATAAATGCGGAGCACCTCCAAAGTTCAAGCAGCGACTAAACATTATAATTAATGGTAGAAGAGATCCAGTCATGATGCACACAACATTAACTATACACAATGCATGAGAATGACAATAGTGCTCTCAGGACTGGTGCTTATTTGAGAAGATGGTGATTCAAAAATAAAAGTAAAACAACATAGAAGCAAATAGATGGGCCCTTCGAAGAGGGAAGCAGGGATTTGCATAGGTGCCAGAGCTCAAAGCATAAATCAGAGATAAATATAATTTTGGGAGGTATGCCTTTCCTGTCGACGTCACGACCCAGACTTTTCAATATCTTCCATGCTAAATACATTAGCGGCGGTTCCCAAGCGGTAAAGTAAAGTTTACTCCCCCTCCACCAACAAACACAAGCCATGGCTAGCCGAATCCTCGGGTGCCCTCCATACCAACAACTTTCCAGGGGAGTTTGTTTTATTATTTTGCAATTTTAATCATGGGACTGGGCATCCCGATTACCAGCCCCTCTCGTGCAAGAACAAGTGAATAAACACTCATCATGAAAATAACCCGCTTAGCATGGAAGATATTGACCGCCCCCTGTTGCTCCATGAGTGGTACGGGCACACAAAACAGATGTTCATTTGAATATTTAGAGGTGGCACATGCAAATTTACTTAGAACGGCAGGGTAATACTGCATATAGGTAGATATAGTGGACTCATCTGGAATAACTTTGGTTTAAAGGTTTTGATGCACAAGCAGTATTCCCGCTTAGTACAGGCGAAGGCTAGCAAATAGGTTGAGAAGCGACCAGCTAGAGAGCAAAAACGGTCATAATCATGCATTATGAATAATCAACATTGAATACTAGTATGAGTAGGATATAAGCACCATGAACATAAATATCGTGAAAGCTATGTTGGTTTTGAATCAACTACATACGTGAACATGTGCCAAGTCAAGCCACTCGAAACATTCAGAGGAGGATACCATATCATCATACTACATCAAGAACATTTTAATGCATGTTGACACCCAAGATAAATCATTATCCACTCCTAGCTACTTAAGCATGGCATGAGCAACTATAATCTCTAATTGTCATCATAAATATGTTTAATCATAATATGTTGAATCATGGATACTGAGTTAAACATATTTACAAAAAAAATAAGTTGAGTTCATACCCGCTTTTCCCTGCCATAGTCACTTCATCAAATCATCGTCATTATTACCTTTCACTTGCACGACCGAATGATATGAAAATAATAATAGTGCAAGTGTGCCATGGACTAAGATGGAATCTGCAAACATTTTATTCAAAGGAGAAGACAAGGTAATATGGGCTCTTTGTTAGATCAACAATAATGCATACGAGAGCCACTCAACATTTTCATCGTGGTCTTCTCCTTACAATGACTCAACAATAGAAAAGAATTTCAGAGAAACACACTGAAATATTTTTGGAGTTTTTAGTTTTTTCTTGAAGGATGTAATTTAAAGAAGACAAAACAAAAACGAGAAAAACTATTTACACGGGAAAGTTCCCAACAAGCAAAAGAAGAAGGGGGAAATCTTTTTGGGTTTTCGTTTAAAACTACAACTAATTAAGTTAGAAAAAAACTGAAAAGAAGCGAGAAATGTTTTTGGGTTTTTTTCAAAGTTTTTCAAACACATAAGAAGAAAGCGAGAAAATAAAACTAACATCGATATACAATGAAAAAGTATGAACACTGTAACATCCCCAGTATCATGCTACAGTAATCTTCCCCTAATGGTGGCCATGTCATCATGATCATCATGCTAATCTGCCACTTGTCCAAAATCAAAGCCCAATTCAAATTCAAATTGCATGTCAAATATTTACTTCTTCTGTCATGCAATTAAAATAGTTCACCCTATGGCAAATAATCCCTAAATATTTGTCATATTGAAACCAACATTTTTGGAATTTTCAAATTGCCCCTCGAAATTATTTTAGTGGTCCAGCAGCATTTATTTTTGGCCTCTTCAATTTCCAAAAAATAGCTAAACATTTCCAATTGGCCCCAAACTTTTTGTGCAGCCCCACAATATTGAGCATGATTTTTGTGCAAAGTCTCACTCTTAGCAAAAATCATTTGCTAGCTGAGTTAATGCAAACAGGAGTTGTTTTCCTTTGTCAGAAAAGAAATGGTTAAAAGGTTCCTGTTCTTTTTGGCCCATATCCACTGCAGCCAGCCCAGCCCGCTAACTCCATCCCCTACCTGCTCCCCTCCCGCGTGTCAGCAACGCCGCGGCCGAGCGCGCGCTGGCCGGCCACAGGCCGCCACGGCGTCGGAGCAGTTGGCCGGGGGATAAGACCAAGCCCCCTGGACCCCCCTGCTCACTCTCCTCCACTCCTCCTCGCTCCCCATCGCCCCCCTCCTTCGTCTCTCTCTCTCGCTCTGGTTCGGAACCAAGCGCCACCGTGGGCGGCCGCCGCAGCCGCCGTGGCCAGGAGCTCCCCGAGCACCGTGGAGTTGTCCGGGTGCTCCGCACACCTCTGCCACGTCGGCCCCTGCGATTCCTTCGAGCCGGGCGCCCCCACAGCAACCGAATCGAGCTCCCCTCCCCGTCGGCCACCGCCGTTTGCCGCGGTCGATCTGCTTCCCCTCCGCGCTCCTAAGTTAACGAGGGCCACCGTGCGCCGCCCAGTAAGCTCCGCCTCCACCTCCCCCTTTTCCAGCTCGGATTCGAGCTTCTGCGTGCGCCACCGTAGCCACAGCTCCGGCCGCCGCGGATGCTCTCACCGACGCAGCCACTGACCACCGTAGCCCGCCCCCGTTGCTTAGATCGACGCGGTGGGGAGTGCCTGATCGAATGGGCCTAGCCGTGCGAAGGACGGCCGCCCCTAGCGCGATTCCGGCGAGGTCCGGTGCACACCGCCGCGTTCGGGCTCGTCGCCGACGCGTGCGACCAGTTTGACCCAGCCCTGTCTCACTGACAGTGGGCCCGGGTCGTTAGCTGTTAATTAGGCGCTAATTTAGTCTGCTAACAGGCACTGACAGCCGGGCCCCACGCTATTAACCCCTTCACTTAAAGTGTATCACTGACATGTGGGTCCCATTGTCCTGTAGCAATTAGTTTAACACTAATTAATCCCGTGACACTGACACAAGGGCCCCGCCTGGCAGCTTTGACCAGTCAACAATCAAGCCAGTTGACTGCTGACTGGACCATTGACTGTGGTCAACTGGGCCCCACCTGCCAGTTTGACCAGTCAGCTGGTCAGCCGACTGCTGACGCAGTGATGACATCAGCATGACGTCATATTCCATTTCTGGCATTTCTGTTAATTTAAATAATTTCAGAATATGGCTAAAACTTCGGAAATTCGTAGAAAATAAACCGTCGCTCGGATCGAAAAACTTTCTACATGAAAGTTGCTCAGAAAAATCCCACGAATCCGATCGTGCCGTCTGTTTTCTTATCGGGACCCTCTACGTAGATGAACCCGCAACTTTTTGCCTGTTTCTGGTAGATGAATAGTGCATACATACCTGCAAATAATTCCAACTTAAATCCTAAAATAACTAAAATGGTTTAGACATGTTTTAGGCAACCCTGCACTGCATTTTAGCATGTCATGCTCTGTGTTGCATTTGTTTGCTGTGTATTTATTTGTTTCTTCCCCCTCTTCTTCTCCGATAGCCCCCGAGACCGACGCAGCTCCGTAGACCGACGATACTACTGACGACCCCTCCTTTGCCGCAGAGCTTCCAGGCAAGCAACCCCCCTTGACGCATGCCTATATCACCTATTCTTTCTCCCCCTGCTTGCATTAGAATTGCTACTGCTGTTGCTTTATCCTATTCTGATGCATAGCCAGTCCTTGTAACTGCTTTTGATACTATACCTGATATCCTAAATGCTTAGTGTAGGATGGTAGTAAACCATCTGTGGCCCTCTTCCTTGTTGTAGTTGCCCCGCTGTAGTACTTGTGTCCCGATCGATGTGATCGAACGGGCTGTGACCAGCACCTCACCACACACCCCTAAATTGCTCGACTCCGCAGAGGTAACATCGAGTGCCGAGGGTGATACCTCTTATCTCACTCCCGATGATGCCTCTGTAATACAACTAGTCGGTTGTGGTTATCGAGGGTGATTCCTCTTCCACCACCTCCGATGAAGCTTCTGTCGTGCAACCCTGCTAGTGTGAATTCCATCGAGGGTGATTCCTCTGGATTCACCTTGACGGGATCATCGAGTGGGAATCCAACGAGGGTGATTCCTCGGATTCCTGCTTGATGTTATGGACACACGGTTACTTGCACTTTATTACTGATGTTACTGGTTAAAGACGGGTCGGCCCCGAGGGGTACCAGCGAGTGATGTGATGTGGAGTTGGGTTGACCGTGAGGGTACCCGCGAGATGAATACGTGGCACGGCCGGGCATTCTTAGCCCTTGCCGTAAGTCCACGAGACGGGGCGACGGGGTCAAAGGATCGTGAGTCTCTGCTCGTTTCCGCGCGCTCCAAATGCACTAATGGGTTAGGATATGTAATCTGAGTAGGCCTTTGGCCTTTTCGCGCTAACTAGCACGTGGGAATAATATGGGTACTCGGCGTTGTAGTATCAGCCGAAGTTCTTCAAATGTCAGCGATTGAGCGGCGCGCGCCGGGTTGGACTGGGAACGCCCGCGCTTGTATTAAGGGGGCTAGGTCTGCTCCCGGTCGCCCACGCAACGCGCAGGAGTGCAAAGGGCGACGGGCCCAGGACCCCTTCGCACTTAGGATGTAGACCGGTGTGCTGGCCTCTCTGTTGAACCTAGGTAGGGCTACGACGTGTCGATAGTCCGAGGCCGGGCATCGACTGAGCAAGTGTGTCCGGCCAGAGTCATCGAGCGTGTTGGGTAAGTTGGTGCACCCCTGCAGGGAAGTATATCTATTCGAATAGCCGTGTCCACGGTAACAGGACGCTCGGAGAATATCCCGATCTTCTACAACTAGAAATGGGTTGAATATATTGGCTCCGGGATTGCTTTCTCGCAGGGAGTCGAGGAAGGATCTCTGGGCGATGTTGATACTTGTTGCTACTACTATATTTACGCACTAATCTGCACTCTTCTAATGCTGCAAGACCCTGAAGATGCTAGTCTTCGATAGGCTAGGCTTTTCCCTTCTATTCTGGCATTTCTGCAGATCAGTCCACATATACAGCCTTCCATTGATAATGTTGCATAAGTATAATAGCTCTGATGTAAGTCTTGCTGAGTACTTTGGATGAGTACTCACGGTTGCTTTGCTTCCCTTTTTCCCCATACCCGATTATTGAGACCAGATGATGAAGCCCCGGAGCCAGCTGCCCCAGCATCCGACGACGACTACTACTACCACTACCCCTCCGGATACTACTACTACGAGGAGCCCTCCGACGACCAGGAGTAGTTAGGAGGCACCCAGGCAGGAGGCCTGCGCCTTTCGATCCAGTGTTTTATTTTGCCCCGCCTTCTTAAAGGCCTATCTGTTTAACTTTGTGTCTGTACTCAGATACCTGATGCTTCCTATGATGCTTGTATGACATTGAGCTTATGTATTCGAGCCCTCGAGGCCCTGTCTTGTAATATAAAGCTTGTATGACTTTTATTGTGTTTAGAGTTGTGTTGTGATATCTTCAAGTGAGTCCTTAGGCTTGATCGTGTGCATTGGCGTGTATGATTAGTGCACGATTAAGCCGGGGCGTCACAAACACCGACAACTGAAATGAAATGTGTGATCATGAATGTAATGTCGGTGAGAGATACGTACTCCCCCAAACTTAGGCTTTTGCCTAGCTTGGTCTACGGCCATCCGTGGTAGCCATCCGGTCCCATATGAAAGTGCTGAGGCAGCGGCACCCTAGCATCCCAATCATGGGCCTCATCCTCTGCCGCTGCCAATGCGTTCCGGTAAGCAACGATGTCCGGTGGCATAATAGTATATCCGTTCCTGGCATGAGAATCAAACAAAGCAGGTGCAGGCAACGGAATAATATCACGAGTATCCTCACTAAAAACAAAGTTATAACGAATGTGGTGAGGAGGCTCAGGAGCATCAAGAAAGTGGTTGTCCCTCAAAGACTGGTGATCTAAGTAAACTCTGGGCGACAAGTAATCATGTGGGCGTATGTTAACGTTAAAACGTCTCGCTAAGCGAGTAGCATAAATACCACCATGAATTTTGCCCTTAGTCCTATTAGTGTGCAGGCGGCGTGCAATGATAGCTCCCAGGTTATAAGTGTTGTCATTATGCAGTGCGCGGCGGAAAATGGCAAAGTCAGGTGCACATAGCACACCACCTTGCTCTTTAGTAGTCAAGCATTTTCCTATGAATAAAGCAAAGTAATGAACAGCGGGAAATTGCAAGCTAGTGGCTCGGGCTTTCGACATGCCCCTTTCCTCTCCCACAGTTAAAGTGCGGAGGCAGCCCTCAAACTCCTCCGGTCGAGGCTCTCTTATTTCCCCATCAAAGGGGATCAAACATATCTCACAAAATTCAGCAAGCGGTATCTGATGATGTTCAGCATATAAATCAAAACGCACCTCAGGGGGTTCGAGCCTATTCAGGAAATGAAAATTTTGCACAAAGAAATTCGTAAGGATGTGGTGCTGGTCACACTCATCTGCGAGGAAGTCGGTCAACCCGGCGTTAGCAACAAATTGCGCGAACTCTTGGTAGAATCCGGCTTCGTTCATGAAGGCATTGTGCGGCCATTCGCACGGCCGGACCTCCGTCCTACGCGGAATGTTGAGGTCACCGTCCGAGGAGTCCCCAAGGACTCCCTTGGCGTTCCGCTTTGAGGAACTCCTCCGGAAGAAATTCATTTTCTTTATGAACAATTTCTGAAAATTTTTGGGCCACAAAATGATATCAATAAAACTTCACAAAATTGATAGCAACTACTCATATGGATGTCTAGAGGCTATATCAAGCATTCAAACTACTTGGAACTCAAAGAATTCAACATGCAAGCTCATTTTAAGTAGCACCAAGAGCAGCTAATTATGCAAAATATAATCCACTAGAGCAAAATCTAATTGGAGCAATGGAGGAGTCACATACCAAGTAGCAATCCCCCAAAACAGTTTCGAAAACGGAGCTCCGAGCAAAGAGATCGAAAATCTCAGGTTTGGGAGCAAGAACACGAGATAGAGAGGTACCAGGAATTTTTGCTAGAGGTAAGAGACGAAGTTGGCTGATGGAATAAGTGAGGGGGTCCCTGTGCAGCCCACAAGCCACCATGGCGCGCCCTAGGGGGGGTAGCGCGCCCTGGTGCCTCGTGGGCACCTGGGGCATCCCCCTGGTATGTTTTTAGTTCCAAAAATTCTTAAATATTCTATAAAAATTCATGTAAAAATTTCATATCATTCTGATCACTTTCATTTTTGGGCATTTTTTTATTGCACGGATAATTCCGAAAACAGGATAATCATGGCATTTTATTGCACTTAACTAAAAATAACAGAAAACAAAAAGTGGGTGCAGAAGGTTGTGCTTACTAAATTCATCGACCACATGCCTCTCAAAAAGAATTCATTAATAAGGTTGATCAAGTCTTATTAACAAAACATTTCTGAGTAACATGAAACCGAAGAACCTTCGTAAAAACACTAGGTTACCTCAACGGGGATGTGTACCTCCCCAATAATAAGAGTTTCATATTTCTTTTTGATAGTAGGAAGAGGGAGTTGAAAACTTCCAATAGTAATTGTCGGAATATTTTCAATAACATGAATACTGTTTACTTGAAATTGTTTCTTCGGAAAGTGCACCGTGTGTTCATTACCATTGATATGAAAAGTGACCTTGCTTTTGTTGCAATCAATAACAGCCCCTGCAGTATTCAAAAAGGGTCTACCAAGGACAATTGACATGTTGTCGTCCTCGGTCATATCAAGTATAACAAAGTCTGTTAGGATAGTGACATTTGCAACTACAACGGGCACATCCTCACAAACACCGATATGTATGGCAGTTGATTTGTTAGCCATTTGCAATGATATTTCAGTGCGAGTGAGTTTATTCAAATCAAGTCTTTTATATAAAGAGAAGGTCATAACACTAACACCGGCTCCTAAATCACACAAATCAGTTTTGACATAATTTCTTTTAATGGAGCATGGTATAGTTGGTATTCCTGGATCTCCTAGTTTCTTAGGTACTCCATCCTTAAAAGAATAATTTGCAAGCATAAGGGGCCATCCTTAAAATATCAGTCAAACGAGTACGTAAAAAGACTGGCCTAAGCATTTCAGCAAAGCGTTCAAATTCTTCCTCATCCTTATTCTTAGATGGTTTAGGAGGAAAGGGCACGGGTTTTTGAACCCATGGTTCTCTTTCTTTACCATGTTTTCTAGCAACGAAGTCTCTTTTATCATAACGTTTATTTTTAGAAGCTGGGTTATCAAAATCAACCGCAGGTTCTATTTTAACATCATTATCAAGTTCTTTATCATTATCTGGTTAAGCATCCACATGAGCATCATCATTATTATTATCATTATCACTAGGTGAATGTTCATTACCAGATTGTGTTTCAGCATCGGAAATAGAAACATCATTATTATCCTCAGAGGGTTTTTCTACCTCGGGTTCACTAGAGGTATGCAAAGTCCTATCATTTTTCTTTTTCTTTTTCTTTTTCTTTTTCTTTTTAGATGGACTAGGTGCATCAACATTAATTCTTTGAGAGTCTTGTTCAATTCTTTTAGGGTGACCTTCAGGATAAAGTGGCTCCTGAGTCATTCTACCTCCTCTAGTCATTACTCTAACAGCATGATCATTCATATTGTTATTCATTTCATTGAGCAATTCACTTTGAGATTTAGCAACTTGTTCTAACTGGGTTTGAACCATAGATGCATGTTTACCTACACCTTTGACATCATTAGCAATTCTAAACAGCAAGTCACTCAAGCAATCAATCATGTAGGCATTTTGTTTCAATTGTTTCATAACATTTGCATTGAAATGATCTTGCTTAATAATATAATTGTCAAATTCATACAAACATTGACTAGGAGGTTTGTTATAAGGAATATCACCTTCATCAAACTTTATAAGAGAATTTACCTCTACTACCTGTGGCGGTGTGTCAAGACCATGTATTTCTTCAATAGGTGGTAGATTCTTAACATCTTCTGCTTTAATACCTTTTTCCTTCATACATTTCTTCGCTTCTTGCAAATCTTCAGGACTGAGAAATAAAATACCCCTCTTCTTCGGAGTGGGTTTAGGCGGTGGTTCAAAAAGTGTTCAATCATTATCATTCTTCAATATATTATTCAATAGTTCCTCAGCTTGTTCAATAGTTCGTTCCTTGAAAACACAACTAGCACAACTATCTAGGTAGTCCCTAGAAGCATCGGTTAGTCCATTATAAAAGATATCAAGTATTTCATTCTTCTTAAGAGAATGATCAGGCAAAGTATTAAGTAATTGGAGAAGCCTCGCCCAAGCTTGGGGGAGATTCTCTTCTTCAATTTGCACAAAGTTAAATATTTCCTGTAAAGCAGCTTGTTTCTTATGAGCAGGAAAATATTTTTCAGACAAGTAATATATCATATGCTGGGGACTATGCACACAACCAGGAACAAGAGTATTAAACCATTTCTTAGCATCACCCTTTAATGAGAAAGAAAACAACTTAAGGATATAGTAATAGCGAATTTTTTCCTCATGAGCGAATAGGGTGGCTATATCATTTAATTTAGTAAGATGTGCCACAACGGTTTCAGTTTCATAGCCATAGAAAGGATCAGATTCAACTAAACTAATTAACTCAGGATCAACAAAGAATTCATAATTCTTATCAGTAACAAATATGCGAGAGGTAGCAAACTTAGGATCATATTTCATTCTTTTCTTCATAGATTTTTATTTCATTTCAGCAAGCAATTTTATAACTTCATCTCTATCATTACAAGCAAGAATGGCTCTAGTCATTTTCCTATCAAAGACATGTTCATCAGGTGATCCAACTCTAGTAGGAGAGCTAGGCATAATAGGTGAATCATAATCCTCAAGGGTTTCAACATTTTCAATTTCTTTAGCTTTAGCAAGTTGTTCATCAAGAAATTCACCAAGTGGCACAACATTATCAAGCATAGTACTAGCATCATCATAATTATCATTCATAGCAGAAGCAGTATCATCAATAACTTGCGACATATCAGAATGCATAACAGGTGGTGGTGTCACAAGTCTACTCAAAACATAAGGTGAATCAAGTGCGGAGCTAGATGGCAGTTCCTTACCTCCCCTCGTCTTAGAGGGAACGATCTTGGTCTTAGCGTCTTTCAGATTCTTCATAGTGATCAACAGATATAAATCCCAAGTGACTCAGCAAATAGAGCTATGCTCCCCGGCAACGGCGCCAGAAAAAGGTCTTGATAACCCACAAGTATAGGGGATCGCAACAGTTTTCGAGGGTAGAGTATTCAACCCAAATTCATTAATTCGACACAAGGGGAGCCAAAGAATATTTGCAAGGATTACCAGTTGAGTTGTCAATTCAACCACACCTGGAGACTAAATATCTACAGCAAGTGATCAGTAGCACAGTAGTATGGTAGTTTGATGGCAGTAGCAATAATAGTAACAGTAATAGTAACGTAGCAGGAATAGTAGTAGCAATTGTGACAGTAGTAGCAACAGTAGTAACTTAGCAAAGAACAATATGTGAAAAACTCGTAGGCATTGGATCGGTGATTATGTTGGATAACATTCATCATGTAACAGTCATAACCTAGGGCGACACAGAACTAGCTCCAATTCATCAATGTAATGTAGGCATGTATTCCGTATATAGTCATACGTGCTTGCGATAAGAACTTGCATGACATCTTTTGTCCTACCCTCCCGTGGCAGCGGGGTCCATAAGGAAACTAAGGGATATTAAGGCCTTCTTTTAATAGAGAACCGGAACAAAGCATTAACACATAGTGAATACATGAACTCCTCAAACTACGGTAGTCACCGGAAAGAATCCCAATTATTGTCACCTTGGGGTATGCGGATCATAACACATAGCAGGTGCGTATAACTTGCAAGATCGGATCAAGAACACAATTATATTCATGAAAACATAAAGGGTTCAGATCTGAAAGCATGGCACTCGGGCCCTAGTGACAAGCATTAAGCATAGCAAAGTCATAGCAACATCAATCTCAGAACATAGTGGATACTAGGGATCAAGCCCTAACAAAACTAACTCGATTACATGATAAATCTCATCCAACCCATCACCATCCAGCAAGCCTACGAAGGAATTACTCACTCCCGGCGGTGAGCATCATGAAATTGGTGATGGAGGATGGTTGATGATGACGATGACGGAAGATCCCCCTCTCCGGAGCCCCGAACGGACTCCAGATCTGGCCTCCCGATGAAGAACAGGAGGTGGCGGCGGCTCCGTATCGTAGAACGTGATGAAACTTTCTCTCTTATTTTTTTCTCTGGAATTGTGAATTTATAGGCCTGAGATTAGGGTCAGCGGAGCCATGTGGGCCCCACAAGCCACCAGGGCGCGCCGGAGGGGGGGGGGGTGGCGCGCCCTGGTGCCATGTGGGCAGCAGGTGCCCCCCTCCAGTGGATATTGGCTCCATTATTTTTTATTTAATCCATAAAAAATCTCCAAAAAGTTTCGTTCAATTCCAAAAACTTCTATTTCTGCACAAAAAACAGCACCATGGTAGTTCTGCTGAAAACAGCGTCAGTCCGGGTTAGTTTCATTCAAATAATGCAAATTAGAGTCCAAAACAAGAGCAAAAGTGTTTGAAAAAGTAGATACGACGGAGACGTATCAATGTACTCCGGCGCGCGGCTCATGAGACCGGAGTACATCTTTGGGTCATGGTCTTTGATATTGATCTTTGGGTCACTGTAAAGTTGCCATCCTTGCCCTTTACTTCATGTCTCTGGATGCATCCATCCTAGCTATTAGCAAAAGGTAACACCATCACGTCATTGGAATAACCTTATTTGTGCGATTTGATCCAGCACATTTACATATGATGTGCGATTTGATCGACCATCATCTCCAAGTAGTTTTGCTTTTGGTTTTTGTAGGATAATAACAATGCATATAGACTAAGACTGAATTAGTTTACATTACTTTGATGTCTATCGAGCCGGCAGAACATCGAAGGCGGTTCTTCTTGCAATTGGAAGAATGTTCTTGCATGATATGCATGACTCAATACAGTGTGTTTTCAATTAGTTTGTAGCCATCCTTTTCCAAGATCATACCTTGATATCCCTCTGTTTTATCCTTTTCATCACATGCTTTCCTAGATCTGAAATAATTATATCCAGTGTTACGAATATGCCAAAAGAAAGTCCTTGCAGCAAGGAAGAACCAGAAGCCTGTTTTCTATCTTGAACAGTATTTCCGCGGTTCTGCCTGTTCCTAATTGTCGGCTATTTCCCATGGAAGTTTTGGAACAAAATGAGGTGGCCTAAGATAGAGGATCAATGCTTTTGATTTCTTTGAGAAAATAATTCCCCAGGGAAGATAAGTAGAAGGCAATTGAACATAATGTAAAGAAGAGTCACAAAACTACCCATAGAGTTTAATACGAACAATATAGTTTTCTGCCACTTATGTGATCTTCACTGGAACGGCGTATGCCTGCCTGACAATGTTTCACCTTTATTTCGTGAGAGGCTGATGGCTTAATTGAAATTTGACAAAGAAATTTTTGGCTGACATGAGAATCCGGTATGCGTCATTTTTTCTTCATTCAGATGTTGGTATACAATAGACAATTTCTGTTGGTCCTGATGTGGACATTTCTTGATAACAAGTTTTATTTTTACCAGGTTGATAACAAATATTTCATTGTGATATGGTAGTTCATATGATACTGATGATTTATCTTTGTGACTTTACATCTGCGTTCAAGTATCAAGGACTGGGTTTTTTTAGATAGTGAAATGTATGTCATCTAATCTTTTTCTTCTCTAAAAGGGATAACATCATTTTGATTTTCTTGGTGTGAAGATGTTTGTCGTACCAATTAGCAAAATTGTTTATCTGTGTTGACTGATGCTCTTCATGGTTGTGTTGAATGTCGCCCTTCATGGTTCAACAATAATTCCTTAAAAATTGTTCAAATATTTGTGTTGCTACATAAGTTATATAGGACATTACATAAATGCCTAGGTAAAGCTACAATCTCGGTACTCGATAACATGGTAGATTCCGTTTGTTTCATTCGAACACTCAGATGTTAACTCTCATCGTCATGCAACATGTTTCCTTTGAATAATCTCATCATCTCCGGTGTGGGACAGGGAGGGTGCACCCCAGCCATGCTCTTGAAAGCTTTCTCCTCCACCCCTAGCCCTCATGCCGATGCAGTACATGTGAAATGGATCTGAGCAAGGTTTGAAGGTGCTGGATGCATATTCAAAACCAGTACGAGCAAGAATTGATTTATAATTGGATAGATAAACTCGGTGGTTAAGCTCCTTCAGGTTCGCCATTGCTCTGGCTTCGGGCATCAAACCTATAAGCTTATGAGTGGTATATCAGTTAACAATCATATGAGCAATGAAACAAATATGAAAAAAAAAGTTTATCTACATTTCTTAGATGAGTGCAAGTATTTTAGGTGTTATATCATATTTGATTACATGGAAGCATCTAAGAGTTAGCATGCGGGACCATGACTTTGAAATTAAAAGGAAATCTCCGTAGAGTGAATGTTATTTTGAAGAATTTATAACAATTGTAAGGAATCCATATATTATTTACAATGCAATAGTAGGAACATATGTAGAATATACAATGTGCGTCAGGATAGCTTTTATTTAAGATTTTGCCATATGACAAATAGAGATACATAATCATTGATTTTCTGCAAATTAATCAGTTGCATGTTTTGTTTGGTATGAAATGATTTTTGGTATGTGACAGCAAACTGATATTGTTTCTTACATATTGAAGTTATTAGTGGATTGTATTTTTCATGTTATTGGCATGTTGTTTTTGTTAGAATAATATGTTTAGTATAAACATAACAAGAGAAAAAACCTTTCAATCACAACACAAATGAGAAAACGGCACATCAAGGTGTGCGCTTGCTTTTAGTCAATACATTATGCTCCCTAATTTTCAAGGCCTCACATTCAATTGAGGTCATCAATTTGGAATTGGGTCATCCAATTTTGACCGGGTCAATAGTTTCTCAAGGAGTTTTCTCATTCAATTCTTTTAATTCACTATGATTCTTAATTTTTGAGCTTTTCCATTCGATTGAGTTATTCAATTTTGGATTTGGATCACGATTTTGACTCAATTGACAGCAACCGGACTATAAAAACATGTCAATTCCGTGCACCCTCTCACCATCTAAAAAAACACGAATATGTGATATTGTAGCATCAATATAGTACATGCAGGCATCACCGACGCAGAAAATTTCCTCACATAAGTATGGGTTGATTAGCAGATACATAGAATCACACCAACGAAAGGCCTCACCAAAACACCGTATTATATATTAAAAAAACACACTCCATCAACCCCCACCCCCACTCGCTAAATCAAATACTCCCTCCGTTCCAAAGGTGTATTTGTTTTTTGAAAGTCAAATCTCTTAACTTTGACCAAGTCCGGAGCCAAAAATATCGACATCCACGGTATTAAATAAATAAAATATGAAAAAGTATTCCATGATGAATTTAATGGTATTGATTTGATATTATGAATATTTTCATATATTTTCTACAGATTTGGACAAATTGAAAGAGGTTTGACTTTTCTAAAAATTAATACACCTTATATTTTGAAACCGAGGGAGTAATTTCTTTATGAAAACCCAACAACACCAACAGCGCAGCAAAGCGCGCCTAACCCTTCTAGTTTTCTACCAACCCTCATGGACCATCTTGATGAATGCTGCGTCGCGCTGTGTGGGCCATGACCTGTTCCTGGATGAATTACTTTTTTTTACCCCGAAACCGTAGAACAATAGTTCTACGGTATATTTTTATTAATAATAAATTATGTACACAACAAAAGGAAGAACATAACAGAACAGAATTCATTCCCAAAAAGCACCCATCACGCATGGTTCTCTCTCCCTTGACGACGGTGACTGTCCCTTGCAACACCAGAAACATGAACATGTATGGCACTCCACGAGCAAATGACGAGATTTTTGCCCAGCCGATTTTGATCCAATATGTTCGGGGCGGGGGCATTCTAATTGTTCTTCACCATTTATGGCAGCTGGTTGTTTGGGACAGTTCATTTACAATCAGGGGCAATACTAATTACAAGTCTAATCTAAGTATATATTTCTGTAATACAAGATTAAGTTACGAAAGTGTTGGTTCTCACGGTTTAGAAAGAATGTGTGTCAAGACAAATGTTGTATAAGACCAACAGAATCTTTATTAAAAAATCCTCCAAAATGAATCAGCAAAACACAAAACCCGAATACGTCCAACATACACATAACTACATGACTATACACACAGATAGTTGCTATTAATAATTACTTGAATATACATAAAATACACATGTGCATGCGACTACAGTGATGCACTCAAGCCATGAGGCCGGCAACGGCAAGCAAAACGGCGAGGCCAAACCCCGTGGCCTTCACATTGGTTGCAGCGGAGACAGGTGTCGGCGGGGGACCGTTGCTTGCACTTGGGCCGCTGGCCGGGGCGGGGGACGAAGAGGAGCCAGACATGACATCGATCTTGACCTTCATACCAGCTGCGCAATGGCCAGGAAAGCCGCAGATGAAGTAGCGGGTGCCGGTGGCGGTGAGGGTGACAAGATCATTCCCGGAGTTGAGGGTGGTAACGGCGCTGGCGGTGCTGCAGGAGTCGTAGTCTGCCTTGGTGACCTCGAGGACGTCGTGTGCCTGAGGGGAGTACTTGAAGACGATCTGGTCGTCGATTTGGAAGTTCCTGGAGGACGCCCATGTGCCGTAGTTGGTGGCGAGGTCCCACGCTCCGCCGGGCTCACCGACGTTGTAGATCGCCGCTGACGCGGTGCTTAGGACGGCCATCGCAGCCACGGCGAGAAGAATGGTTCTCGTGGCAGCCATTGCGGTTGGAACTGCAAGGAGAGCTAGCAGAGGAAATTATAAGGCAGGTGCTGATGTATTGGTCCTTGAGCGGAGATTGTGTTTGCTTCCCTAGGTGGCAGTGTCGGGTCCTATATATACAACACACGTTATGCCCGGGTGGGGTGAAGAAACATGTGCGGTAGGTGGAAGCGTAGAATGGAGTACGTATCTGGATTTTGGACTTTGAATGTTGTGTTAGGTGGGAACACAAGCAAAAGCCAGGCATGCAGCTAGTACTTGGTCATACTCAAACACCTAGGAGTATATATGATAATCATCCATCGACTGAACACCTGAAGACCGGGCTGTGTTCTTGGCCTTTTCACGCGTTCCTTTCCTTTTTCTTCAGTATCGACGCGGTCTACAATATATGACGTAGACTATCACGATCCACATACCTGATGACATAGATCCAGGTGCCCAGCCTCATTTCAACTCTCTAAAAAAGCCTTTGACTTCCTCTGTTAAAATTGTCAGCTTTTAACTAACTAAATTCCAGCTGGATCACAAATTCACAACTAATTAAAATTGCAGCTTTTAAACTTCAAGGAACAAAAATCACAACTCTCTTTAAAGCAAAATATATTTATTGCACAAAAGTCCAACATTAAACTTAAGAAGTAATGCTTTCCTACCACATGCAATTTAGAAATTAGAAATTGGTAAAATGGTGCTTTCAGCCTGCATGCGAAAATTCAGCGGAACAAATGACTCACTTTGCATCATCCTAGATTGTAAAAAAAAAAACAAGGTTTAGATAATGACTGAGAATATATATTTAAAGTGAATTAAAGTTTTACTAAAATGAAAGGCTAGACAGTGGCCGCGACAGGGACTAGTTTTGATGAAAATGATGAACAAGTCTTGAAGAATAGGTACATAAGCATTGGTGTTGGATAGAGGTCTCCAATCCATCCTCTATAACACTAAGCTCCCTAATTTTAAAGAGCACACGTTCAATTGAGGTCTCCAATTAGAATTGGATCACCCGATTTTGACCGGGTCAACAATTTCTTAAAGCTCTTTCATTCAATTCTTTTATACTATACACTATGCTTCCTAATTTTAAGGCCTCACAATTAATTGAGGTATTAAATCTAGAATTGTGTCAACTGATTTTGACCGAGTCAACATTTTCTCAAGTTCTCCCATTCAATTTTTTTAATTCATTATGTTCTTAATTTTGAAGCTCTTTCATTCAATTGAGATATTTAATTTTGGATTTGATTTATGATTGTGACCGGGCCAACAGTTTTTCAAATCAATCAGCAGCAACCGGCCTATAAAAACATATCAATCCCGCGCACCATCCCACCACTTGGAAAAAAGAAGCGCCACCATGTGATCTTATAGCACCAATATAGTAGTACTTGCGACCACCAACAGAGAAATTTCCCCACATAACTATAGGTTTTTTTTAGAAGAACATAAATATAGGTTGGTTAGTGGATAACACAGAATCACATCACGAAAGGCCCATCAAATCACCGCATTATAAATAAAAATAAAACAGACTTTATCATCTCCCCCACCCGCCAAACTAAATATTCCACCAGTTCCAAAATATAAGGGGTATTAGTTTGGTAGAAAGTCAAATTTCTTTAACTTTGACTAAGAGGGCAAAAATATCGACATCCACAATATTAAACAAAACATATGGAAATTCATTTCATGATGAATTTAAAAATACTGATTTGATCTTATGGATTTTGATATATTTCTCTACAAATTTGATCAAACTTAAAAGGTTCGACTTTCAAAAGAGCAATACACCTTATATTTTGAAACAGAGTAATTATTTTTTGAAGAAACCCATCAACACCAACGACGCAGCAAAGCGCGCCCAACCCTTCTAGTTTGAAACTATTTGTGGTGCATGCGCACAAAGTATTTATGCGACACCATCCTTTTCAACCAGCCCCTCATGCACTATGTAATTTGCTACTAGGCGATTTGAGATTACAACATGGAGACGACACCCATGCATGTCTATGTCCAATGCTTCTTCTCCTAGCCTCTTGTGGTAATAGGATATAGTCATATACAAATTTGAGTATGCGAGAACTCAACTTCAACTTGTGGTTGTGGTTGATTTGTCAGGAAGGAGGTCATACCCCCAGGTATCAAACCCCTAGTTTCACGTTTGACAACAAGGCACAATTGGTGACTTCGTCAATATTAAAACTCCGTACCTCTGGTATTTCAGTAGGCATTGCATGTGTGTATGTGTGTTGGGGAGGGGGGGAGCAAGGAGGCAACACACATGCATTGCCGTTGTTTTTCGAGCTCGATAGGCGAACCACCGAGGCAACTCCGGTGGAAACGCTAGATCTTGTCGGGATCGAGCGATGGCGGTGCTTGTGCGTCACAATCCCTCTTAAGGGCATCATGTTTGGATCTTGCACTGGTTCGAGTCACCAATGGATGCGGTGCTGAGGTTGCGACGACCTCATTTTCTTCGTGCCGTCGGGCCTTTGGAGCGGGGTCTACACTTGTGATGGGGAGGTGGTGGCTGTCAGCGGCTATTGTTGTGTGGCAACATAGTAGCTTGTAGCCGGTTTGGTGGTGGCATTTTGGCCGCCTTCTTGCTCGGATGGCGTTGCAGGAGTTGGGCGATGGGGCGGCGGCCCGTCTTCTTCCATGGTGGCGGTCTCTGTTGTCATGTGTATGTCGTGGAGGCTGTTGGGTCTCATGGTGGTGACGACTTCTATGAGGCTGGCGGCGGTATGGGACGCCTCCTCCACCAACAGATTGGGTTTGATGCGGGTCGGCGGGTGACACATGCGTCTCTTCCGGAGGCGTCATGGCATGCCGCCAGCAGGTGATTTCCCTGGCAGGTGCTACGCATGAAGTCTCATGCAGAGACGTCAAGTCATGCCTGCTGTCGGCAGATGCTGCATGGTCTCTCTGACGAAGGTATCATGTTTTGCATGTTGTTGTTGAATCGGGTGGTATGACAGTGACAGGAGGCGAGGAAGTATGAGACGTCTTTGTCTTCCGGTTTCTCCTACAGCGGTATCCGGGTAGCGAGGTATCGGTAGACGGACAAGTGTTGATGGTACATGCCACTTCAACGCCGAGCAAGCACACTCCGATGGAAACACTAGATCTCCTATCAGGCTATGTTGACGCGTGCCTGCCCATGCCCTTGCGGAAGGTGGTGGATCGAAGCTTGGCTTCAGGGATGAAAATCCAGAGATCGACCTTG
Organism: Elymus sibiricus; assembly: GCA_039707655.1. Classification (NCBI taxonomy): domain Eukaryota; kingdom Viridiplantae; phylum Streptophyta; class Magnoliopsida; order Poales; family Poaceae; genus Elymus; species Elymus sibiricus. The sequence continues at coordinate 474,138,950 of CM077666.1, forward strand.
GGTTGGTCTCGTAATCAACAGCACATGTGTGGCGATTCCTTCTTCAAGGCTTTGCCTAGGAGTTGTGTATTATATATATATATATATATATATATATATATATATATATATATATATATATAATATAGCCCGTCTATTCTGCCAATATTGACAGAATAGTTATTCTGCCAACACTTCAGAACTGCACGCCGAACGCGAGTGCACTGCACTTTCTGAAGCAAGCGCACTGCAGTACCGAGACGAGTGAACTTCTCGTCGAAAAAACTGTACGCGGTGTTTTTCGGTACTGTTTTTGATCCAATTTTTAAACCGTTTGTCGGAATGAGGAGTGTAATATACCATTCGAAAGCTATGGATTAGACACAACTTCGCCATGTTGAATTTTTTTTGAGATTCCTCACGATTTAGGAGCAGTTTCAAAAACGGTGGGCGCCCGACGAGTGGCAGCGAGCGTTTTTTCACAAACCGCTAGTCGGAATGAAGCAAATGATACGCCGTTGGAAAGATATCGTCGGGGCGCAACTTTTTTATATATATTACCTTCTCTAATTCCTTACGGTTTAAGAGCAGTTTCAAAATTACTCAAACACGGAAATTCTGTTTTTCAAATTTTTTCAATTTTTCGGTACTGTTTTCGCTCCAGTTTTTTAACAGTTTGTCGAAACGAGGCATGTGATACGCCGTTGGAAAGCTATGAAAGAGTCGCAACTTTCATATGTAGAAATTATTTTGAGATTCCTTACGGTTTTAATTTAATTTTGAAAATGGTGCGGCGGACGACGAGGGGCAGCGGGCGTTTTTTCGTGATTTTTTCCAAACCGCTTGTCGGATTGATGCAAATAATACGCCGTTGGAAAGATATCGACGAGACGCAACTTTTTCATGTAGAACACTCTCTCTAATTCCTTTCGGTTTAGGAGCAGTTTTGATTTTACCGAAATGCGGACACTCTGTTTTTCGCGACAGCAAAATCGACGAAGGAACTGCATCAGACAGAAAAATGCACTGCTTCAGACGAAAAACCGCACTTCATCAGATGGGCAAACGAACTGCATGATTTGTTTTGTTCTTTTTCTAACTTTTTCTATGAACGAGAGTGAACCGCACTTCACATCGGACGTGAGTAAACCGCAACACTATCGAGAAGTGAACCGCACTACTTTTTTTTTGTCGTCTATCTGACATTGTTTCTGCACTTCACATTTGGAGTAAGTGTACTGCGACACCGCCGAAAGTGAACCGCGACCCTACCAAAAGTGAACTTCATAAGTTTTTGTTATCTTTTTTCATAGTTATTTTTTTACGCGCGTAGACCGGGCGAGTGGACCACAGGGACTGAGCGAATGAACTACATCTAATAAGAAGCGAGCTTGTTTTTGAAATGTTTTTGTTTATGTTCACCAAGTGGACCACAGAGGAGTTTTATAGCGAACCGCATGAGAGAACAAAGTGACCTTCCAAGCTCACACATCTATTTGATTGTTTTACACAGCCACACACACATACAAAATTTGTACTCTCCACCAGCCGAACTACACAAAATTCTATGGGCAACACTTGCACAAAGACAAAACTGCAGCCTGCGCGAAGGCGAACCACACCATCGTGGTAATGAACTGCAGTTCTCAACAACAACAAAATTGAGTAACTGGGCATCCAACCGAACTGCATCACTTCATCTTTCCTGCAAAAAAAAGTAAAATGAACCTCAAGAGCAAAAGAGCAGCGGACTGCATTTTTCACTTCGATTTCTCTTTCAGAAAAACACACAATGAACTTCATCCACCTATTTCTGTTTTTCAACAATTGCAGCCCGCGCAGAGTAGTGAATCTGGCAAAATAATGAAATGCAACAGAAACACCCCCAGCTTGGACTGCACACGAAGCACTGCACTGCAAATCTGAAAACTCAAAATAAACTGAACCGCGTGCTACCCCCCAACCGAACTGCAGCAGGGCGCACCCCCTGTTTTTTTCAAGCGGATTTGCTGATGCAGTACTCCCGGCGAGCCATGGTGGTGCAGCCCGTTCTTGGATTAACGACACGCAGAGGAGCAGCGAACTGCATGTGGCGCGCCGCCGAGCTACACAGAAAAGAAGGGGATGGAGGTCAGTAGGATGTGCCGCTCGTGAGGGAGGAGCAGGGCTCCAGACCCAGGAGCAGCGACAGTGGTGGCGGGTCAAGGTGGGGATTGGGAGGGAGGGAGGCAGGGTGTCAACGCGGTTCCACCGCGGCAGCCGCGCGCCGGAGTTGGAGTACTGCGCGAGCGCCGTCGACGGATCCAGCCGCCTGGGAGCCGTGGCGAGGCAGGGCTCGTTGGGGAGGGCGCTGTGGACGGTAGCAGCTCCCTATGCTGGTAGCCCGTGGTGGTGGCGCGGGGACGACGGGAGGGAGGAGGAGGAAGTCTAACAGAGGTGAATGACAACTGGAGAGGGGTTCAGGCAGCTGTGGCGGCGCTGTGTTACGCCGTTTGGGCCCAACCGGACGGCCGTCGCCGTGAAGGTCGTCGGGACCACCTGCGGGGGTTTGGGGGTGGTCACCGGGCAGATCCCCTACTGTCCATCATGGAGGAGCCCACGGGATGGAGAGGGGGCGCTAGAGAGGAGCGCGAGAAGTCGTCGGATCACGCCGAAAAACGCGAGGAGGAGGTCCACCACGCGCAAGATCCTGCAGGGGATCAACGGCGGCGCCACTTCTGCCGGGAAGCCGCGTCCGTCCGGGGTGATGGGAGATGGTGGAGGCGCAGGGCAGCGCGACGGCGGCGTGGGGGACCGGCAGCACTCGGATCGGTCGCCTGGGCGGCACGAAGGCGCGCAGGTCGGGCTGCGGCTGGCTGGTCGCGCCCGTGGTGGGCGGTGGTGGAGGCCGGGGGAAGGTGGGACGAGGAGAGGAGTGGAGGCAGGCCAGGGCGGCGGAGATCCACGGACGGCGCGCGGCCCCGGCGGCAGAAAGCAGTGGCAGTCGGGGCTAGAGCGGGAGGAAGGTGGGGGTCGTGGTGATGGCGATTGGGAGAGGAGTGGTTGGTTCGTGGGGCACCGGGAAGAGATAAGGTGAGGGTGTTTCTATGGTGCGTGCGGTTCAGGATGAGGTGGGGTTGTTCGGTTTTCTGTCCAGTGTTTGTTGTGTTCGGGGCGTGGGGTGTTGGCAGAATAAGGAGATTGATGGCTAAGGTCTTAAGGGTGTTGGGCTCGTGTGGCAATCATGTATTGCTACATTTGTCAAAGCCAGGATGTACGGCAGGGTGTCAACATCGAAGAACCTTAGTTATTAGTTCTGGTGCCGCGGGGTAAAAACTCTAGAAACACCCAAGAGAAACATGGGTTAAAACTTTCTACAGTGTTGACCACTTCAAAATGGCACCCAGACTGTACATATCATGGTCTCGTGTCTAATCTTTAGTTTTTTTTCATCTGGTCTAGTTTGGTTACCACTTGTTATCTTATGTTTGGTTACCACATGCACTAGTACAAAACAGGGCTTTGGTCCAACCCAGAACAGAGCATTAGTCCCGGTTCGAGCGGCGCAGACATTAGTCCCGGTTCGAACGGGACCTTTTGTCCCGGTTGGAGAGACCAACCGGGACTAAAGGGTTTGTGACCGGCTTCGAACGGTGCCAGACCCTTTAGTCTCGGTTGGTATCTCCAACCGGGACTAAAGGCCCCCCCCTTTAGTCCCGGTTGGAGACACCAACCGGGACTAAAGGGGTTGAGCGGTAGTACCGCTTGTAAGCGGTAGTACCGCTTGTACTGCTCCGTCCACTAGTTTCTGTTTTAAATTGCTTATATCTTTTAGGATATTTGATGTTTTTGAGTGATTCCTTTTGCATTGGATTCAAATTTTTGTCTAGTTTCTGTTTGTGCCATTATTTTTCAAATTTGAATGGTTTAAATTTGAATTTATTCAAATTTGCTTCAAACCCTAGATTGTGAATAACTTGAGTTTACAAATAGTTTTAAATTTAATTCTTTTTGCTCCTAGTCACGTGTTAGATTGTAGTCACAGTAAGATTTATTTGGTTATTTTTAGAATAATTTAAATTATGATTTTAATTAAAACAATATTGTTTTGCTTATATAGTTGTTTTAGTCATTTAATTGTTGTTTTTTATTATTTTTAGTTAGTTCTTTCTGTAGATTTTAACATGTTGTAGTATGGTGCATAATGAACACACAAAAAGTCTGGAGTTGAAATAAGTTTAAAAAAATGAAATGCCTTTGTAACAGATGGGTTTTCGTCCAAAACCCTAACACTTCGAAAGAGATTGTTCATTTTGTACACGAAGTGCATCCAGTTTTTGCCGTAACCCTCTCAACTTTTTAGCACATGCTATGTGGGTGAAATGATGATACCATGCCAAGTTTCAACCTTTTCAGAGTTCATTTGTAGGGCTTTTCAATTTCAGGGTCATTTAGCTCAAAAAAATCAGTAAATGCATGAAAAATAGCAAATGAAGATAGAAAGGGTTGAAAATTGATGGCGTGGCTCTGAATGGTGCATACTGAATGCACAAAAAGTATGGAGTTGAAATAAGTTTAAAAAAATGAAATGCTTTTTAACACACGAGTTTTCGTCTGAAACCCTGACACTTCGAAAGAGATTGTTCATTTTGTACACGAAGTGCATCCAGTTTTTGCCGTAACCCTCTCAACTTTTTAGCACATGCTATGTGGGTGAAATGATGATACCATGCCAAGTTTCAACCTTTTTAGAGTTCATTTGTAGGGCTTTTCAATTTCAGGGTCATTTAGCTCAAAAAAATCAGTAAATGCATGAAAAATAGCAAATGAAGTCAGAAAGGGTTGAAAATTGATGGCGTGGCTTCGAATGGTGCATAATGAACACACAAAAAGTCTGGAGTTGAAATAAGTTTAAAAAAATGAAATGCCTTTGTAACAGACGAGTTTTCGTCCGAAACCCTGACACTTCGAAAGAGATTGTTCATTTTGTACACGAAGTGCATCCAGTTTTTGCCGTAACCCTCTCAACTTTTTAGCACATGCTATATGGGTGAAATGATGATACCATGCCAAGTTTCAACCTTTTCAGAGTTCATTTGTAGGGCTTTTCAATTTCAGGGTCATTTAGCTCAAAAAAAATCAGTAAATGCATGAAAAATAGCAAATGAAGTCAGAAAGGGTTGAAAATTGATGGCGTGGCTTCTAATGGTGCATACTGAATGCACAAAAAGTCTGGAGTTGAAATAAGTTTAAAAAAAATGAAATGCCTTTGTAACACACGAGTTTTCGTCTGAAACCCTGACACTTCGAAAGAGATTGTTCATTTTGTACACGAAGTGCATCCAGTTTTTGCCGTAACCCTCTCAACTTTTTAGCACATGCTATGTGGGTGAAATGATGATACCATGCCAAGTTTCAACCTTTTTAGAGTTCATTTGTAGGGCTTTTCAATTTCAGGGTCATTTAGCTCAAAAAATCAGTAAATGCATGAAAAATAGCAAATGAAGTCAGAAAGGGTTGAAAATTGATGGCGTGGCTTCGAATGGTGCATAATGAACACACAAAAAGTCTGGAGTTGAAATAAGTTTAAAAAAATGAAATGCCTTTGTAACAGACGAGTTTTCGTCTGAAACCCTGACACTTCGAAAGAGATTGTTCATTTTGTACACGAAGTGCATCCAGTTTTTGCCATAACCCTCTCAACTTTTTAGCACATGCTATGTGGGTGAAATGATGATACCATGCCAAGTTTCAACCTTTTCAGAGATCATTTGTAGTGCTTGACAATTTCAGGGTCATTTAGCTCAAAAAAAATCAGTAAATGCATGAATAATAGCAAATGAAGTTAGAAAGGGTTGAAAATTGATGGTGTGGCTTCGAATGGTGCATAATGAACACACAAAAAGTCTGGAGTTGAAATAAGTTTAAAAAAATGAAATGCCTTTGTAACAGACGAGTTTTCGTCTGAAACCCTGATACTTCGAAAGAGATTGTCCATTTTGTACACGAAGTGCATCCAGTTTTTGCCGTAACCCTCTCAACTTTTTAGCACATGCTATGTGGGTGAAATGATGATACCATGCCAAGTTTCAACCTTTTCAGAGTTTATTTGTAGTGCTTGTCAATTTCAGGGTCATTTAGCTTAAAAAATCAGTAAATGCATGAAAAATAGCAAATGAAGTCAGAAAGGGTTGAAAATTGATGGCGTGGCTTCGAATGGTGCATAATGAACACACAAAAAGTCTGGAGTTGAAATAAGTTTAAAAAAATGAAATGCCTTTGTAACAGACGAGTTTTCGTGTGAAACCCTGATACTTTGAAGCCGACGGCCGCATACCTTTCTGACTTGGTTAACCTTAGTTGTGACTCTGGCTGGCACGGTGCTAGCAGATGTGTAGTCGATGGTATGATTGGATGGACACCAACCCGGACTAAAGGGTTCTGAAATTTTCAAACTCTACACCCCCCCCTCGTGGATCGCCTTTTTTAGTTTTGTAGAAAATGGCGTGTCTTAGAAAATAAACGGCCATAACTTTTGCATACGACCTCGAAAAAAAAAGTTTAATATATAAAAAAAACTAGAGAAAAATTGGGACTCGATTTCACCCGGGTTTACCCGGTGAAGTTTTCTCAGATTCTCAAAAATCCAAAAGTAAAAAAAGTTATTTCAAATCAAAAAAGAATTAAAAAATTAAAAAATTAATTTTATTTAAAAATAAGATGTCATATTTGGATTCCTCACATTTTTCTGATAATAATGGATATATTATTTGTCGAATTTCGATTTACAGATTTAAAGATATTAATTATGTCATATTAAATGAATAAATGGCAAAAAAATGAATAAAATAATATTATTACTTATTTTATTTTCATTGAAATTCAATATTATTAGTACTTATTTTGTTTATTTTAATAATTGTTTAGAATTCAAAAAATTAAATCATGTGACATCAAGACCTAAGGGTTAACAGGATTGATAGCTTAAGATTGTCAGGAAAACAACAAGTGTAGACTTGGAAACTAGGGGAGATAGAACCTGAAAGTTAAGTGTGCTGGGGCTGGAGTAGTGACAGGATGGGTGACCGGCCGGGAAGTTAGACGATTTGGAATGAGTGCTGATTAGAGACTAGAGATTAAATTCTAAAGCAGTGAGGAGGGGTAATTAGAGATTAAATTGTCAAATAATTCAAAATTGTGAAAATCAGGAAAAAATTAAAAACAAATCAAAAAAATTTGAATTTTTTTTGAACCACTTGTAAGCGGTAGTACCGCTTGTAGGACGCGGTAGTACCGCTTGTAAGCGGTAGTACCGCTTGTGCTGCTTTAGTCCCGGTTGGTGTTACCAACCGGGACTAAAGGTGGAGCCTTTAGTCCCGGTTGGTAACACCAACCGGGACTAAAGGTCCTTCCAACCCCGCCCCAGGCAGCGCCACGTGAAGGGCCTTTGGTCCCGGTTCGTAAGCAAACCGGGACAGAACCGGGACTAAAGGCCCTTACGAACCGGGACAAATAGCCCTTTTTCTACTAGTGATGTTAGCTCATATATTAGACCTGAGTTATATATTAACATGTGTTCGACTTAAATATGTAATACTTCACTAATTACAAGTTCAAATGTAGCCCACAAATACATATTTTCGAGACAAATCCAACAATCATGCTAATTATATGTCTAATCTAAGTGTGTACCTCTGCCTGGTACAAGTCAAAGTTAGGCAAGTCTAGCTTATCAAAGTCTAGAATGAACATGTTTCTTGACAAATGTTGTATAAGAGAGACTAGAAAAATCTTTATTAATGAATCCTCCAAAATGAATATGCAAAAAATGTGAACCCCGAATACATACAACCTACACATATAATCACTTAGCTACACATATACTTGCTAGTAATAATTACTTGACTATACATGAAAAATAATGGCCGACATTAAGAGGTAAAATCCAATATTAAAATCACGAAGTAAAGTTTTTATACCGCGGATTAAGCAGAAAAATAATGACCGACATTGCATCATCCTGAATTGGAAAATATCAGTTTACAAAAAAAGAGTGAATGGTATTTTATATTAAAGTAAATTTTATGTAATAAATGGATGGATATACAATGGCGTCAACGAGGACTACTTTTGATATGAAAGTTTTCGTTCAGGATAAGTACACTGGACACGTCCGTCAATGTTGGATAGAAGTCTCTGCTCTATTTGGACTATTCGTGGTATGGTAGAATATCATACGGAAACCAACAATCAAAACAAACTTCGTGGAAACCATGTTTGAAAGTTTTAAAAATATCTGAAAAAGGTGAGATGTTAAGACGACGATATTCTACTGTCATGTAAAATTTCAGGCTAATACACATTACGGGATGCGAGCTATGAAAAGGACAAATTGAACAATGAATAGTGACATTACTGTTCGGCACTATTCAATGGTGATTTTGCTTTTTTCATGGCTCACGTCCCGTAATGTTTTTGAACTTGAAATTTTGCACGACAATACAACATCACCCTCTTAACATCCCGTATTTTTTTGAGATTTTTCCGAAACTTCAAAACAACATTTTCGCGTGGTTTTCATCGGTTTCCACCGAATGTTGGTTTCCAATGTTGTGGTACATGCTCATAGCATTTTTATGCATGCTAGGTAAGCCTTGAAATATCCTCATTTTATAGCAACCCTCATGCACTGTACAATTTACTTTGAGGTGAATTGAGGTTTAAATAGTGAGAGCAGACGAATACTTGGATGAATCACTTTTACCCAATGCCGCAGGTATTATTACACTGCTGAACGATGGTGCCTGGACTGGGGAAATTTTGGTCCCTCGGAGCGTCGATAGTCATCGTTGTCCAGCCGCAAGAACATAACAGGGAAGAATCCGTTCCCAAAAAGCACCCATCACCCACTCCCATGGCTCTCTCTCCCTCGACGACGGTGACTGTCCCTTGCAATACCAGAAACAGGAACATGTATGGCACTCCACGAGCAAATGACGAGATTTTTGCCCAGCCTATTTTGATCCAGTATGTTCGGGGCGGGGGCATTCTAATTGTTCTTCACCATTTGTGGCAGCTGGTTCTTTGGGACAGTTCATTTACAATCGGGGGCATACTAATTGCATGTCTAATCTAAGTGTATATTTTTCTGTACAAGTTTAAGTTACGAAAGATTGGGCTCTCACGGTTTAGAAGGAACTTGTTTCAGGACAAATGTTTGTAGAAGACCAAAAGAATCTTTATTCATGAATCCTCCAAAATGAATCAGCAAAACGGAAAGCCTGAATGTGTCCAACATACACATAACTACTAGACTATACACATATAGTTGCTAGTAATAATTACTTTACTATACATAAGTACAGGGGCGGACCCAGAGAGAAAATGACCCGGTGTCCCAGTGTAAAATCACACATACTTTACATCTAAAAACAGGATGTCACACACTATACTATACACAAAATTACCAAGGAAACAATTTTGCACCCGGTGTCCTGTGCACCCGGGAAGCTGAACGTGGGTACGCCCCTGCATAAGTACACATGTGCGTGCGACTGCCGAGATGCACTCAAGCCATGAGGCCGGCTACGGCAAGTAAAACAGCGAGGCCGAACCCCATGGCCTCCACATTGGTTGCAGCAGAGACAGGTGTCGGCGGGGGAGTGTTGCTTGCACTTGGGCCGCTGGCCGGGGCGGGTGACGAAGAGGAGGAGCCTGGCATGACATCGATCTTAACCTTCATGCCGCCCGCGCAATGACCAGGGAAACCACAGATGAAGTAGCGGGTGCCAGTGGCGGTGAGGGTGACAACATCATTCCCGGAGTTGAAGGTTGTGACAGGGCTGGCGGTGCTGCAGGAGTCGTAGTCTGCCTTGCTGACCTCGAGGACGTCGTGTGCCTGAGGGGAGTACTTGAAGATGATCTGATCGCCGATTTGGAAGTTCCTAGAGGACGCCCAAGTGCCGTAGTTGGTGCTGAGGTCCCATGCGCCGCCCGGCTCGCCGATGTTGTAGATTGCCGCAGACGCGGTGCTGAGGACGGCCATGGCAGCCATGGCGAGAAGAATGGTTCTCCTGGCAGCCATTGCGGTTGGAACTGCAAGGAGAGCTAGCAGAGGAAATTATAAGGTAGGTGTTGTATTGATCCTTGAGCGGAGAATGTGTTTGCTTCCCTAGGTGGCTGTGTCGGGTCCTATATACATATACAGTACAGGCTATGCCCTGGTGGGTTGGAGAAACGTGTGCGGTTGGTGGACGCGTAGAATGGAGTGCGTGTACCTGGATTTTAAGGCTTTGAATGTTGTGTGTAGGTGGGAACACAAGCAAAGCTGGTACGTACTTGGTCATAATAGACTGAGGATGTGAAGACCGGGCTGTGGTGTTGGCCTGGTCACCTTTTCACGCGTTCCTTTCCTTTTTCTTCATTATCGACGCGGTCTACAAGACATGACGTAGACTATCACGATCCACATACCTTCTGACGTAGATCCAAGTGTCCGAAGCATTATTTTGACAAAGCATTTTTTATTAGTGGATTCGACATATTAAAGAGACCCTAAAATTTTGTTGTTGGAATGAATTAATTATATGTACTAATTTAATATCAAGTACTCCCACCGTACCGGTGCATTAGGCACATTACGAAAACCAAATAATCTCAAAACACTTAGGCACGATCACTATGATGTTATCATATATACCTAAATTAATAAGAGCTAAACTAGTCATTATTACTACTGTATTACGTAGAAAATTGGGGAGCCTACTGATTTGGAGGCCCTGTGCAGCCGAACACTCTGCACAGGTGCACGGTACGGGCCTGCCGCCGGAGGCCTGTTGCGTGCCTCGATTTGGATCGCGGACACAAGGTCCACACACTAGTGTACAATCTGTGCAGTGATCGTCATCAACTATAATAATATCTATGGTCAATAATAATTGCTCATGTTTGATAAGAAATATATATAGGTATTGCTATATAGATACCTTTTGAGGACGATTTCAAATTGTTGACTGATTCTAATAGCAAAATGAGTATTTTCAAATCCATGTGTTTGCTTTTTAAATGACATGTTAAAGTATCTCATAATGAAAATTTAGACATGCGTAAAATACATCTATGCATGCGTGTGAAATTGTTTACAGAATTTTTTGCCACATCAAAATTTATTTTAGAATTTTTCGAGAATAGGTTACATGGAGGATATAGAGCCCGAGATCCAATACGAATTTCTACCGTTGCCGCCAAGATAAATATGGCCTTTCATTTTAGATAAAATTTACTTGAATTGCAGGCTGAAAGCTCCATTTTACCAGTTTTAAATGTGCTAATTGTATGTGGTATGGAAGCTTTAATTCTTGATTTCGATGCTGGACTTTTGAGCAATACATATCGTTTGCTTTCTAAGGTGATAGTTGTGACTTGTTTTGTTGGAACAATGTTGTGATTTTTGTAACACCGAACCTGTAATTTAATTAGTTGTAACATGCAACTCATGTAGTAGAAAGCTGGAAATTAGACCGGACAAATCTATCCAACACTACACTAGTATCAAAAGTAGTCCTCGTCACCATGATAGATCTAGGTTTTCCATAAACAATTACTCAAGGAGAGGATCCCCATGTGAATGAATTACTCAAAGCACAACAAAGTGATGAAGTTTTAATTACAAGTTTGCGTGTGAGGAGAGATATTCCCACCAGGACATAGCAGATATTTGTAAAAAATCAGTTTAATAGTACATCGCACACTATTATTTCACTCGATGATGTTATTTTTAAATTCAGGATGATGCACTGTGGGTCAGTTGTACAGCTCAAATTGCGAGCTGAAAGCTCCATTTTACCAATTCTAAACGTGTTTTTTTTGTGTGGATGTAATTCAAAACGTATTAACTTAACTGTATATGGTATGAAAGCTTTACTTCTTGATTTGAATATTGGAATTTTGTTCATCGTTTGCCTTGTAAGTTGGAGGTTGTGACCTTTTTTTGTCGTTGAAACTTGAAAGGTGTAAAAGAAATCACTAAAGGCTGTAATATAATTAGTTGTAACATGATTTTTTTTTTTTTTGAGGAATCTGTTGTAACGTGAAATTCACGTAGTGAAGATGAAATATTTAATAAAGGAAGTCAAAAGTTTTTCGTTTTTGAGAGAAGAGAAGTTCGAGTTGGAAATGCTGATCGACGAACCCTTGATGTACGTGAGCAGGGACGTGGATTGTGATAGTCTACGTCGCGTAGACCGCGTCGATACTTACTGAAGAAAAGGAAAGCAACGCATGAAGCAGTCGATCGGTAGGCCAACAGCATAGCCCGGTCTTCAGATCTTCCGTCGATCGTGTTTGACTATGATGACCAAGTACTTGCTGCATGCTGCCTAGCTTGCTTGTGTTCCCACGTAAGCATTCAAAGTCCAAAATTCAGATACGTACGCTTCCCCTTCCACCTACGGGACACGTTTCTTCAACCCACCTGGCATAGCCTGTATTGTATATATAGGACCCGACACAGACACCTAGGGAAGCAAACACAATCTCCGCTCAAAGGATCAGCACAGCATCTGGCTTACAATCTCCTCTGCTAGCTCTCCTTTCAGTTCCAACCGCAATGGCTGCCACGAGAACCATTCTCCTCGCCGTGGCCGCGATGGCCATCCTGAGCACCGCATCGGCGGCAATCTACAACGTCGGCGAGCCAGGTGGTGCATGGGACCTCAGCACCAACTACAGCACCTGGGCGTCCTCCAGGAACTTCCACCCCAGCGACCAGATCGTCTTCAAATACTCTCCTCAGGCACACGACGTCCTCGAGGTCGGCCAGGCCGACTATGACTCCTGCAGCACCGCCAGCCCCATTGCCACCCTCAACTCCGGGAATGATGTCGTCTCCCTGACCGCCACCGGCACCCGCTACTTCATCTGTGGCTTCCCGGGCCACTGCGCTGGGGGAATGAAGGTCAAGATCGACGTCGTGCCAAGCCCGTCCTCTTCCTCGCCGGCCCCGGCCAGCGGCCCCAGTGCAAGCAACGCTCCCCCGCCGGCGCCTGTCTCAGCCGCCACCTCTATGAAGGCCACAGGGTTTGGCCTCACCGTCTTGCTTGCCGTTGCCGGTCTCATGGCTTGAGTGCGTCTCTAAAAAAACATAGAAGTCACTATTACTATCAAGCATATGTGGTGTACATTGTATAAGTCAAGTAATTATATCGTACGTTGTATGTATTCATGCTTCACGTTTTGCGTATTCATTTTGGAGGATGAGTAATAAAGATTCTTTTAGTATTATACAATATTTGTCCCAAAACATGTTCGCCAACCATAAGAAGCCACCCTCAGCTCCGGAATGATGTCATCCCCCTCATTATCACAGCACCCGCTATTTCATCTGTAACTTCCCTCGCCATTGCGTGTGTGGCATGAAGGTCAAGATCGATGTCATGCCTAACTACTCCTCGTCGTCGCCTGCCCCGGCCAATGGCCCAAGTGCAGCCAACACTTCCCCGCATGTGCCTATATCTGCCGTCACCTCTGTGCATGCCATGGGGTTTAGCCTCGCCATCTTGCTTCTCATTGCAGATCTTATTGCTTGAATTCATTTGCGCAGCCCCACGCATATGCGTACTTTATGTATATTCAAGTAATTATTACCAGTAACTATATATGTGTGAGTAATTATATGTACTAGTAACTATATATGTGTGAGCAATTATATGTAAACGTGGTCTAACGGGCGACAAGGAAGACGGCCACAAACTCTGCCGATTCCTTGTCGAAGCCCGCGTGGTAGACCTTGAGGTGGTGGAGTACCCCGCAGACGAAGAAGGGGTCGAAGTTGAGCGCCGTGCGGGGCGGCGTCCGCGCCCACTTGGAGTACTCGGCACCGTGAAGAGATGCGTCATGGAATCTATCGTCTCGAACAGGCCGCACCTCACCGGTAGCGACGGCGCTGCCGGCGCCACGTGGCTAGCGGTGGCGCCCATCGATCCCGGCCGCCGTTGGAGATCGGTACTATATACGTGTTACCGCTATTTGAGTACTGAACTACTCCTATATTTGATGGGCACCTCTCTCTCTCTCTGCCGGGTACGTATATGGTGTGCGGTACTATCATCGAGTCGATCTTCGTTTTTGCTTTCCATGTAAATCATCGGGTTGCCATATAGGAGTATTCCTGGCCGATAGATGGAATGATTGGATTTTGAGACCACACCACAAATTAAGCACGATATGGATCGGTACATAACGCGGCGAGGGCAAAATCAAGGCAAGTGATTTGCGCCCCTCCATATACTAGTAAGCGTGCACATGCAACGCACGTCGCCATTAACGCATAAATAAATATCTCATGCACATCAGACAATATTGTCATTTTTACCGTTAAAATAAACGTATGGAAGCGCAAATATCATTCATCTATTTCTCCACATTCCAAACATGCAAGGCAGCAAATAAATCACAAGATAACATTACAATTCAATTGCATAACACAGTAATTCACAACTTAGAAAGTTCATGTACCATATTGAAATTACATAATCAGCTAATAAGGTTTCAAAGTAACAGGAGAGGTAAATGATATGACAAAATAGTATCACATGAATTTCGATTTTGTTGATTCAATTTTCATATCTTTAACTCAAATGTGCAATTCCCCAATACATCCAGCAAGGCCTCGAACTCTGGTTCATCTAAGCAGAGCAAAACTTCCTAAAGAAAACCTGCACCACCACCAGATATCTCATGGGTATCTTCTCCAATGCCCCACAATCTTGACGGGGCACAAGAATATGTTGTTGATTTCCTTGAAAGAAGACACATGTGTTTGATGCACAAGGCAAGATTCTCTGCACGTCCAGGGTCTAGCCTACAACAAATATACTTGAACACAGTTTCTAACTTGCAAGTAGGTGGTAAAATCAAGAAAATATGAAGGTTATCCTTTTAGGGATTGGAGGTCCTCGACAAGGATTTCATTGTTTCTCTCCTCATTTTTGTTGCCACCTGGGTATCGTAAAGAGTGAAAATGTTACATAAGTGTTAGTGTTATATAATCCTATTCAAGTGGTAGTATCATAAAATATTTTTTGATGACACTTAACACTTCCAAAAACACTCACTGCCAAACATAAAAGTGTTCAGATGTCTTAACAAATACTTACAAAACTGAAAAAACAAATTCATGGCATAAATTTCAAAATAAACAACAAAACAATGCTGAAGAAAATGTAAGTATAAATAAAATTGAACTGAACTTGATGTAATTCAAAATCAGAACCTTTATATGGCTGGCAATGAATCATCCTACATAGCAAAATATGAGTGTCGGACAAAATACCTCCCATTAGGCACTCCATGAAATTTAACATCCAGAGACCGCAAGTTGCATGATTATGAAATTTTGATATGTTCAATAACAAATACCGATAAAAATCTTAATAGTTTTATAAAAAACTCACAAATGATTGTGACTCCCCCTGTGACCGTATAAAACATGATTGCCACATAGTCGAACTGCACTTGATAAAAAAGAATTGGACAAAGTCCGATGCTAAATACAAACCAAATGACCAAAAGGGCTAGTGATAAAAAATGAATTGGACAACACCGGAGGCTATATCTGATCTGACTTGACCAAAAGGGCTAAAAAACCAACTCAAAAAAAGAAATGAAATGAAAAAAAGCTCAAAAAAAGGACACACCTGACAATCCCTCTCGGTTCTCCTCACCTCGTCACCTACCTTCCCCACCCTTGTCCCTTCACTGTCTCCCCACTGCTCCCTATTCCATGGTGGCCACAAGCCCACAACTCTCTCTTTACCTCCTCAGACCGCCCCTCCTCTTCGTCCCCACCGCCGGCGCGAGGTCTCACACTCTCCCCACTCTTCTCAGCCCCTCCTCGTCGAACCGGTCACCGAAGTGCCTGAGGATGCGCTCGAGCTCCGCATGGTCGCTGGGCGCGGGACGAAGGCCGACGCGGAGGCGCGGGACTCGTCTCCATCAGATCGGCGGCCGTGGCAATCATGCGTCGCACCCTCCGCGCCCGGTGCCTTCCTCTCCATCTCGCTCGTCGGCGGCTCCCACCACCCTGTGCATGCGACTGCGCTGCGCCCTGCCCTGCCCTGCCTAGGTGCGGCAGCAGTGCCGCGGTGGCTGGTCCCTGCAAGTGCAAGCCGGTGCCGGTAGACGATCTACTCCCCACTTCGGCTTTCATAATATCTGCTTCTGATTTGAGGTACTCCCCATCAAGGTTTTGGATCCCGAGCGAGCCTTTTTTCTCGAGGCGCACCGAATTTGCGGTTACCACGGTAACCACGAAATACCAAAAGAATTCGGACTAAATTTAAAATCATCATGCGTCGCGAGTTCGACCCGCTAGTCGCTCCAACTGTTTTTCAGCACTTTTTAACTTTTGCATCCTCAAAAAGAAATAAAAAAGCGTGAGCCCAGACTCGAACCCGCAACTCGCTGCTGACCAAAGGATGGCTTTGCCACTAGGCAACGCCAAGTTCTATTGTTATATAAGAGATGGCCACTTGTTAACTATACTCTGATAGTTTGAATTCAAAATTTTCAAAATATTCGAGATTTTTTCTTCGGTATGGGTGTTTCTCGAGGGGGGGCGGTAAACGCGGTAACCGCGCGAAATCGCGAAATTTCGTTCGGTAACCAAAACGCTGCTCCCCATTACCCACTTGTGCTAATCCCTAATTGCTATCCGTTCCTGTATAGTACATATGTAGCTGAGTAGTCTAGATTTAAGCATGAGAGTCATTTTAGAATCGGGTAGAAAAATTAGAAGTTGGGGTGATTGAGTAGTCTAGATTTAAGCATGAGAGTCATTTTAGAATCGGGTAGAAAAATTAGAAGTTGGGGTGATCCTATTTTCGTACTGTCAAATCTTGGAGTAAGCTGTTCGATTAGACATTCTTAACTTCATTGCATCAACTGTTATGAGTGGGGATTCTAGTTAGTTAATATTCTAGAGGCAACCATTCTGCAATAAAGTTGATTGATTGGTGGATTTGAATTCTGGGTGGCTAGGGGCGCTAGGGACCAAGACGGAGTAGGTTGATTTGGCTTGATCCTCCCAAAGAAATTTACTTCTTTTTTGAAAAATGAAAGCATGTTTTTACAAGTTCAGGGTTAAGTTTACAAATGCGAGCTTTATAGCAAATCAAAGAGGATCAAGAGAAGCATAGTAGGATAAGTATGTATGACTATAGGATAATACAGGTTGAAGAATGAATAAATGATAATGTAGGATAATGATGATGGTATGGCTGTCATATAGAGGACGGGGGTTGGCTAAAAGAGTTTATCACCTCAAAAATTTCCTTTCTTGGAATAAGTTGCCTTATTAGAAGTCCATAAACATCTCTGGCATCTTCAGTAGTACTTACGACAGCTGCACAAGTGTTATTCATGATATAGCACAATCTTTTAGATATATTTCTTGTTGTCCCGGACCCCCGGTTATAACAGAAGTGCTTTTGCAGGCTTCCAAGAAATGGATATTGAAGACCATCTAAGAGTCTTGGAATTTGTTCCATCCTAAATTTTTGGGACTCTGGAATAAACACAAAGATGGGAATGGGGAGGCATACCTGCCTGCCATATACGTCAACCCGAAGCTTTTGAGCGTTGTACAGAAGAAGTAATCGACAGGTTTACTTCATGATAGTCTTGGATTTGGTTTGGCCAAAATGATCAGGTACTTACTCACTTAATTTCTAAATATACCAGTTACTTTAGTAGATCTTCTCTTGTCAAATCCAAACTGTTTCCGAGCCTATATGTTTGGTTTCATATTTTTGTTTATCATGCAATACTTATCCTGCAGGCATCTAATATCACTAGTAGAAAACAGGGCATCTGTCCCGGTTCCAGAGGGCCTTTAGTCCCGGTTCTGGAACCGGGACAAAACGATCGGGACTAATGCCTAAAACCTTTAATCCCGGTTGGCCTACGAACCGGGACTAAAGGTGCTCCACGTGGTCGCTGTGGCGCGCCCAGGCAGGAGGACCTTTAGTCCCGGTTGGTAACACCAACCGGGACTAAAGGGTCTCCACGTGGCCGTTGCGCAGCACTCAGGCAGGAGGACCTTTAGTCCCGGTTGGTAACACCAACCGGGACCAAAACGCAGCCACGCGTCAGCAGCTCGCAGGCGCTGGGGTTTTTGTTTTGTTTTTTTGAAAGGGGGGGTTTAGGGGTTTTGGAGGGTTTAGGGGTTTCATATTGTGTTAGCTAGCTAATAGAGAGAAGTGACCTCTCTTTCTCCTTGCTTGGTCGACGCTAGCTACTATATATAGAGAGAACTCGACGCTAGCTAGTAAGCAATGAAGGAACCATTAATTACACAACATCGTCATGCATGATCAATATATAGAAAGAAGTGACCTCTCTTTCTCCTTGCTTGTTGGTCGAACAACAAGTTTTCGTATATCTATTCGACGCTACTACAGATAGTACACGTTGATGCATATATCTATTCAACAGGTTTGCAATTCCCGATGGCATTTTCCGTCTTTAGGAATGACGTGGTCAAGAAAGAATGCCGCCAACTCCTCTTGAATTGCGCGTAGGCGATCAGCTGGTAGGAGTACGTCCCACTTCTGCCAGGTCTAATTTAAAGAAGGGGGGTCAATATATATATATATATATATATATATATATATATATATATATATATATATATATATATATATATATATATATATGTATATATATATATATATGTATGAATGAAATCAACACAATTGATGGTGATAAAATAAAATTATGAATATTGTTTACGTACTTCAAATTGTTGTTTAGTGAAGCCCCTCTCGGTGGTCTTTTGGTGAATGAACTCGCAAACGTAGTATCCACATAACTCATTTCCGGGTTCCTGCCACATGCACTTTACGAGAATAGAGTTCAATCAAAATGATAATCAACCATGATAATGGTATTGAAACTAGAATCAATGAGAGATGCGCGGAACTAGCTAGTACTACTTACTCTGGGTTGTTTAAATCGCAGCTCCGATCTCCATTCACCCTTAACCCGCGTGATGAACTTTTTCCAAACCCTGCCCGGCAAAGAAAATGATTACTTGATATCAGGAAATGAACGAAAGTTGCCGATATAGTGCGATAATGATTGAACTTACTTCTGGAGCATTTCAATCATGTCAGCATACTCCGTAGCCTCTTTACGTCTCGAGTCGAAGACAGTTACTGCTCCCTCGTCAAGCTGAATGGCTAGGAGAATAAAGTGGAACCTGCGCGCGCATAACTCATCAATTACACTTAACCTCGAGTCAGCGAAACAGAATATGCAGAAGACAGTAACACTCACTTGAAGTTGTAAGGAAAGAGTATTTCCCTTTTGTTTTGGTGTCGAAGGAACGCCATTAGCAAGATTTTCTCAGTCTCCTCGGGGATCTTCTGTACCGACCATTCATTTACGATATTTGGGTTAATGAACCCAATGTCATAGATTTGTCCTCTTTTAAATTCAACGATCTTCAATCTGCATAATATAGTGAGGATAATTATATACATGCAATGAATGAGCTGAGCTAGAGACTTAATTCCAGAAATAATACTTACGGACAATAACAAGCCACGAGACTTTTGTCGAGGGCGGCTTGATTGTATAAATGAAAGAGTTCGTCAAATTCAACGAAGATCGAGTCGACTCCAACGAAGTCGTGCTCATCCTTAATTCCCACCAAGATACTGCCCGTCCCATCCTTGCAGGTTTCCAAGTACCATTTATGTAATCTTCGCATCATCGTTGGTAGATCTCGTTCCAGATCATCACTTCTGACGAGACGCTTCCCATGCTGGTATTTAAAGGTGTCTACCGGCTTAGCGATTTCAAAATGTACATCATCGCCTTGGTAATCACCAGGATTGAAACCAGGAGCAACGGCCGCTACCCCCGGGGTATCGGTAAACACCTTGAGCGGGGGGCACGATTGCTTTTCCTGTTCGCCGAGCTGGGGAATTGTTTTCCCACTTCTTGCACCAGTACTGCTACTTCTCGACCGACTCATAGCTTTGTCATATGTCTTTGCAATAATGCAGTCATAGTTTGATAGCGGCGGAGGCGGAGGTGGTCGCGTAAGGGCATCCAGAGTGCAATTCACCTTTACCGGATCTATTTTTTCCTTTGGAGGTGGAACTTTTCGTGCAAATTGGCGTTTCAAATCAGCAGCCACGACCTCATCGGTTTCCTTGTCAGTCAGCTCATATGGTAACTTGGCAAGAGGCTTGAGGCTTGGACCAAATTTGAATTTCTTCACACCACCTATTGTACTGCTAGCCGCCGGAGCGGCGGCGGCTCTCTTCTGCCGTTGCTGACGAGGCGGAGTTCGCTGACGCGGCGGAGGAGGCGGAGTCCGCTGACGCGGCGTAGGAGGCGGAGTCCGCTGACGTGGCGCGGGAGGCGGAGTCCGCTGACGCCGCGAAGGAGGCGAGGAGGATTCTGCTGAGGGGCCTCCTCCGCCGGAGTCGGCTGATGCGACGGAGACAGCTGAGGCGGCGGAGACAGCTGACGCGCCAGAGACGAATGAGGCAGCGGAGTCTGCTGAGGGGCCTCCTCCGGCTGAGTCTGCTGAGGCGGCGTCCAGTTTGGAAGCTTGATGTTCTCCTTTCTCCATAGGCAGGTACTCCTTAAGGCATTTTCCAGAAAAATCTCCCCTTCACCTGTAGGGTACTCAAGCTCCAGCCCCTCAAATCCCTCCATTATTTCATCCACCCGGACAATAGCAAAGCCATGTGGAATCGGACGGCAATGGAAAGTTCCCTTAGCTCGAGGAGGTAAGACAGAGCCGAGCGCCACCTTCAAGGTCAGGTTATGGCATTTCGCCATTAGCACACAATGTTCATTCTCCGTGATACTATCCACGGGGTAGCGAGGAGCCGTGATATCAGGTTGAAGGAGCTCCGTGGAAGCCACGCTGCTTCTCCGCTGAGATGGTGGGGTAGCTTCTGGGGCAGTGTCGAAGGAAGGATCTTCGTGCCGCTGAGATGGTTGGCCGATAGCTCGCTGGCTCTCAAGTTCCTCTAGTTTCGCTAATCTTGCATTGATCTTCTGCATTTCGCTTGCTTCTGCTTTCTTCTTTCTCTCTCGGCTTCTATAACCACCGCTGTCTTGAAACCCATGCACCCACGGAACGGAGCCTGATGTGACCCGTGTTCGTCCAGGGTGTTCAGGATTCCCAAGGGCCTGTGTCAGCTCGTCATTCTCTCTGTCGGGATGTAACCTCCCTTCCTGCGCTGCCTGGATTGCTTCCTCAAGCTTCTTGACGGGTATTGCAAGTTGAGCTTTCGTCCAAACACACTCCCCTGTGTCTGGGTCCAAAGTTCCCCCAACCCCGAAGAACCAAGTCCTTGACCGATTTGGCCAGTGCAATGTCGCTGGTTGGACCCCTTTAGCAAGCAGGTCTTGCTCAGCTTTGTCCCACGTAGGCCGGGCTTTGCTGTAGCCACCTGACCCTGTAACATGGTGATACTTCTTCTTTGCAGCATTTAGCTTATTTGTCGCTGACCTTTGCTTGCCCTTGTCCGATTTCTTGTAGGCCACAAATGCGGGCCAGTGATCTTTTATCTTCTCATATGGACCGGTGAATTCTGGAGTCTTGTCTTTCTCGACAAACTTTTTGTTCAAATCTTTCTTCCAGTTCTTGAATAGTTCTGCCATCTTCTTAAGAGCAAACGCCTTGACCTTATTCGGATCCGCCTCTGGTGGTAGGCTGAAATTTGTCATCAGCAAGGTCCAAAGATCATCTTTCTGTCTATCCTGGACATAAGAAACTTCAGGGTCCTTCTTCTTATTCCATTCCTGAATGCTGATCGGGACGATGTCCCTAACAACCACTCCGCACTGATGTATAAATGTGTCCCTGCTCCGCTTGGGAGCAATCGGTTGGCCATCTCGACCGACTTCTTCGATCGTGAACCTTTCATCCTGGCGCAACCTTTTCTTCGGGCCTCGTCTCCTTACGAAAGTTTGGCTCGATCCGGAGGGCTAATTAAAAGAAGAAAGAAGCGTTAATATATGTACATACAAAACAATTAATGCATCAAGTCAGCAGAGGCTTAATTAATATATGTATATATACCTCGCCGTACTTTGCAACAGTTAAGGCTCCCTCCTCCGTTCGGTCACCGGAGCCGTCATGATCTCCTTCCACCTCCATTCGGTCACCGGAGCCGTCATGATCTCCTTCCTCCTCCACTCGATCACCGGAGCCGTCATGATCTCCTTCCTGACCATTGATGTCGTTGAGAAACGACAAGGTGATATCACCTTCGTTGCGGATTATATCCCCCAACAACTCTTCTTTTTCTAAGTCTCTGTCCACAGTTTCTGCAAATATTACAACATGGCAATATACAACCATGAGAGATGGATTAGTGGCAAACATAGACCTAGCTAATCACAACAAGGAATCATATGCATATATGAGCAATGGATTAGTCGCAAACATCATGCAAAGTTATCGGGGGTTATACTTTCGAGAGAGGATACTTTGCGGACCGCCTCTCTCATGCATGTCCGACGTCCCCCCTCATGAAGAAGTTATCGGGGTTATGTTTTAACTACCCCCCCCCCTCATGTCGAAGTTATCGGGGTTATGTTTTAATGGAACCGAATTTGTTAACTTGACATTAGACGTCAATAGTATTATACATAACAACAGTGCTATATGATATTATTGTTGTAGCGTTATATATAAGACCCCACCTGCCACCTTCGACAAACGGGTAGGGGCGGGAGGGGGTAGGAGATCGACAACGCTCTTTCTTCTAGGGTTTGGGTGGCCTCCAGATCGGTTGGTCGGGCGAGCGGACCGGGAGTAAATTTTGAATATATGAGTTGTTACTCCCTCTCTCCCATAATTAACCTTAGTAAATTTCATTATCATCATGCCCATTTAGTAAAGTTGCCTCTCCCCGATTTAGGCAAAGTAAAACTTAGTAAGATCATCATGCCCATTTAGTAAAGTTGCCTCTCCCCGATATAGAAAAACAATATGCATACATCCATGGATCATCCATACATCATTGCTCATATATTCAAACTTAATATGAGTTTTAGCAAGATCATCATGAACAAAAATTTCTTTGAACAAAAAAAATTTCTATGTACAAAAAAAAATTGTATGAACAAAAAAAATCATGAACATTTAGTAAAGTTGCCTCTCCCCGATTTAGGCATAGTAAAACTCAGTAAACTTAATATGAGTTTTAGCAAGATCATCATGAACTTAGTAAACTTAGTAAACTTAATATGAACAAAAAAAAGCATACATCAATGGACAAAAAAAATTCTATGAACAAAAAAAAGCATACATCAATGCATACATCCATGGATCATCCATACATCTGCATATACATACATACACCATCCATACATACATCAATGGACAAAAAAAATTCTATGAACAAAAAAAAAGCAGAGCAGGGGCGGCGGCACGGCAAGCAGAGCAGCTGGGGCGGCGGCGGCGGCGGCGTCGGGGCAGGACAGGGGCGGGGGGAAGGGGGGGCTCACTAGGGGCGGCGTCGGGGCAGGGGCAGGGGCGCAGCGGCGTCGGGGCAGGGCAGGGGCGCGGGGAGCGGCGCCGGAGTCGGGGTAGGGTGCGCGTCGGGGCAGAGGGCGTCGAGGGCGTCGGCGAGGGCGTCGACGGCGAGGTGGAGCAGCCTGACGGCGAGGGCGTCGACGGCGAGCTCGGGCAGCCTGGCGGCGTCGTCGGGGGAACTGCAGATGGGGATTCGAAATTTCCTAAGTGTGCGCTTATATAGCCCCCCCTTTAGTCCCGGTTGGTGGCACCAACCGGGACTAAAGGTACCCCTTTAGTCCCGGTTCGAGCCACCAACCGGGACCAAAGGTAAATTTCAGCAGCCCAAAGGGCGGGAGGCAGAGACCTTTGGTCCCGGTTCGTGGCTCCAACCGGGACTAAAGGGGGGCCTTTAGTCCCGGTTGGAGCCACGAACCGGGACCAAAGGCTTGCGGCTGGCACGGCGTCGGGCGGGTGGATGTTTAGTCCCACCTCGCTAGCTGAGAGGCGTCGAGAGTGGTTTATAAGCGCGGCTGCGCCAACCCTCTCGAGCTCCTCTCTTATGCAGGCCTACGGGCCTAAACGCACTCTCTCTGCCTGTGGGCCTACTGGGCCTGCTGCGGGCCTGCATCCTGGCCCAACTAGCGGGTTGGGTTTCTAGTCGTATGCACGCCGTGGTGGCCCAGTAGGCGGCATTTTTTTTAATTTTTGTTTTTTTGCTTTATTTATTTTCTTTTGTTTCTAGTCGTATGCAGGCCGTGGTGGCTTGTAGGTGGGCCTTTTTTATTTTTTGCATATGTTATGTTTTTAATTTTTAATGTTATTTTTGGCATATGTTATTTTTAGTTATATAATTTTAGTTGCATAGATTTTATATAATTTTAGTTGCATAAATTTTATATAATTTTAGTTGCATAAGTTTTATTTTTTATTGATTCTTTTTAGTTGATTCCTTTTGCTATTAGAGTTTTATAAAAGCTTTTTAGTTTTCTATTAAAGTTTGTAACAAAAAATACTTTATGAAAATTATTTTTACTATTAAAGTTTTTAATAAATAAATACTTTGATAATTTTAGTTCATATTATTTTGATTATTTTTAGTTGATTCTTTTTGCTATTGAAAAATATTATATTTAATTGATTCTTTTTAGTTCATTCTTTTTGCTATTAGAATTTTATGAAAGCTTTTTAGTTCATTCTTTTTGCTATTAGAGTTTTATAAAAGCTTTTTGATTCATTCTTTTTGATATTAATTCATTCTTTGAGCTAAATGAACCTGAAATTGAAAAGCAGTACAAATGAACTCTGAAAAGGTTGAAAGTTGGCATGGTATCATCATTTCACCCACATAGCATATGCTAAAAAGTTGAGAGGGTTACGGCAAAAACTGAATGCACTTCGTGTACAAAATAGACAATCTCTTTCGAAGTATCACGGTTTCGGACGAAAACTCATATGTTACAAAGGCATTTCATTTCTTGACACGTAACTGCAGTGATATTCTAGATCAAAGCCATCATCAGAATAGTTGTGGAGAGAAACTCTTCACTTTTTCTTCGCATGTGTCCCTTGCTTATTGCGCCGTAACCATGGATAATCTTCATCGTTTAACAGGGTGCTTGGGTCAGCCTTCACTTTGAAGGGAGGAATTTCATGAAACTTTTCATAATCTTCAGACATGTCTGTCTTGCCCTCCACTCCCACGATGTCTCTTTTCCCTGAAAGAACTATGTGGCGCTTTGGCTCATCATATGATATATTCGCTTCCTTATCTTTTCTTTTTCTCGGTTTGGTAGATATGTCCTTCACATAAAAAACATGCGCCACATCATTGGCTAGGACGAATGGTTCGTCTGTGTACCCAAGATTGTTGAGATCCACTGTTGTCATTCCGTACTGCGGGTCTATCTGTACCCCGCCTCCTGACCGATTGACCCATTTGCACCGAAACAAAGGGACCTTAAAATCATGTCCATAGTCAAGTTCCCATATGTCCACTATGTAACCATAATATGTGTCCTTTCCCCTGTTGGTTGTTGCATCAAAGCGGACACCACTGTTTTGGTTGGTGCTATTTTGATCTTGGGCGATCGTGTAAAATGCATTCCCATTTATCTCGTACCCTTGGTAAGTCAATACAGTCGAAGATGGTGTCCTGGCCAACGAGTACAGCTCATCTCCAACAATGTTGTCACCCATGAGATGTGTTTGCAACCAACTGCCGAAAATCCTGATGTGTTCACATGTAATCCAGTCGTCACACTGCTCCGGGTGTTTGGAGCGCAGAATATTCTTGTGTTCATTGACATACGGGGTCACCAAGGTAGAATTATGTAGAACTGTGTAGTGTGCTTGAGCCCAAGAATGCCCGTCCCTACATATTATTGAATCAGCTCCTAGCGTGCCTTTTCCAGTCAGTCTCCCCTCATACCGCGATTGAGGGAGACCAATCGGCTTAAGGTCAGGAATGAAGTCAACACAAAACCCAATGACCTCCTCTGTTTGCCGGCCCATGGAGATGCTTCCTTCTGGCCTAGCACGGTTACGAACATATTTCTTTAAGACTCCCATGAACCTCTCAAAGGGGAACATATTGTGTAGAAATACAGGACCCAGAATGGCAATCTCGTCGACTAGATGAACTAGGACGTGCGTCATGATATTGAAGAAGGATGGTGGGAACACCAGCTCGAAACTGACAAGACATTGCACCAAATCATTCTTTAACCTTGGTAGGATTTCTGAATCGATTACCTTTTGAGAGATTGCATTGAGGAATGCACATAGCTTCACAATGGATAATCGAACGTTTTCCGGTAGAAGCCCCTTCAATGCAACCGGAAGCAGTTGCGTCATAATCACGTGGCAGTCAGGAGACTTTAGGTTCTGGAACTTTTTCTCTGCCATATTTATTATTCCCTTTATATTCGACGAGAAGCCAGACGGGACCTTCATACTGAGCAGGCATTCAAAGAAGATTTCCTTTTCTTCTTTGGTAAGAGCGTAGCTGGCAGGACCTTCATACTGCTTTGGATGCATGCCGTCTTTTTCGTGCACACGTTGCTGGTCCTCCCGTGCCTCCGGTGTATCTTTTGTCTTCCCATACACGCCCAAGAAGCCTAGCAGGTTCACGCAAATATTCTTCGTCACGTGCATCACGTCGATTGCAGAGCGGACCTCTAGGTCTTTCCAATAGGGTAGGTCCCAAAATATAGATTTCTTCTTCCACATGGGTGCGCGTCCCTCAGGGTCATTCGGAACAGATTGTCCGCCAGGACCCTTTCCAAAGATTACTTGTAAATCCTTGACCATATAAAGTATGTGATCACCAGTACGGAGGGCGGGCTTCTTCCGGTGATCTGCCTCACCTTTGAAATGCTTGCCTTTCTTTCGACATTGATGGTTGGTCGGAAGAAATCGACGATGTCCCAGGTACACATTCTTCCTGCATTTCTCCAAATATATACTTTCGGTGTCATCTAAACAGTGCGTGCATGCGTGGTATCCCTTGTTTGTTTGTCCTGAAAGGTTACTGAGAGCAGGCCAATCATTGATGGTTACAAACAGCAACGCATGTAGGTCAAATTCCTGCTGTTTGTGCTCATCCCACACACGTACACCTTTTCCATTCCACAGCTGTAAAAGTTCTTCAACTAATGGCCTTAGGTACACATCAATGTCGTTGCCAGGTTGCTTAGGGCCTTGGATGAGCACTGGCATCATAATGAACTTTCGCTTCATGCACAACCAAGGAAGAAGGTTATAGATACATAGAGTCACGGGCCAGGTGCTATGATTGCTGCTCTGCTCCCCAAAAGGATTAATGCCATCTGCGCTTAAACCAAACCATACGTTCCTTGCGTCACCTGCAAAGTCCCCCCACCTTCTCTCGATTTTTCTCCACTGCGACCCATCAGCGGGTGCTCTCAACTTCCCGTCTTTCTTACGGTCTTCTTTGTGCCATCGCATCAACTTGGCATGCTCTTTGTTTCTAAACAGACGTTTCAGCCGTGGTATTATAGGAGCATACCACATCACCTTGGCAGGAACCCTCTTCCTGGGGCGCTCGCCCTCAACATCACCAGGGTCATCTCGTCTGATCTTATACCGCAATGCACCGCATATCGGGCATGCGTTCAAATCCTCGTACTCACCGTGGTAGAGGATGCAGTCATTAGGGCATGCATGTATCTTCTGCACCTCCAATCCTAGAGGGCATAGAACCTTCTTTGCTTCGTACGTACTGTCGGGCAATTCGTTATCCTTTGGAAGCTTCTTCTTAATTATTTTCAGTAGCTTCCCAAATCCGTTGTCAGATACACCATTGTCTGCCTTCCATTGCAGCAATTTCAGTGTGGTACCGAGCTTTGTGTTGTCATCTTCGCAATTTGGGTACAACCCTTTTTTGTGATCCTCTAACATGCGATCGAACTTCAACTTCTCCCTTTCACTTTGGCATTGTCTCTTTGCATCAACAATGACCCGACGAAGATCATCATCGGGCACATCGTCTGGTTCCTCTTGATCTTCAGCTTCCCCCATTGCAGTATCACCGTATTCAGAGGGATAGTTGTCATCATCCTCTTCTTCTTCGTTGTCTTCCATCATAACCCCTCTTTCTCCGTGCTTGGTCCAAACATTATAGTGTGGCATGAAACCCTTCTCAAGCAGGTGGACGTGAAGGGTTTTCAAGTTAGAGTAATCCTTCGTATTCTCACAGACAAAGCATGGACAATACATAAAACCATTCTGCTTGTTTGCCTCAGCCACTTCGAGAAATTTATGCAGGCCCTCAAGATACTCGGAGGTGCGTCGGTCACCGTACATCCATTGTCGGTTCATCTGCGTGCATTATATAATTAAGTGTATCAAAAACCATTACAGAACATCATGAATAGAGAAGTGACCAAATTAATACAAGTTCATCATCACATTAAAACCAAAGTACAGTAGTGATCAAATGTTATTACTGAAAAAATAAATACATAAAGTTCATACATATATAGTTCTCATAGAACAACATATAGCTCTCTAGAGCATCTAATTAAAACATACATTGAAACTATGAAAAACATTTAAATGCGATCATAATCGCAACTAAGGTAACAATTGATCCAACGGCATAATAATACCAAGCCTCATTATGAATGGCATATTTTCTAATCTTTCTAATCTTCAAGCGCATTGCATCCATCTTGATTTTGTGATCATCGACGACATCGGCAAC
The DNA here is from genome assembly GCA_039707655.1 of Elymus sibiricus. Classification (NCBI taxonomy): domain Eukaryota; kingdom Viridiplantae; phylum Streptophyta; class Magnoliopsida; order Poales; family Poaceae; genus Elymus; species Elymus sibiricus. The sequence goes on from CM077666.1 coordinate 474,167,683, forward strand.
ATGCAACTCCAATTCCATCTTCTCCTCCTCAATTCTTTTCAATTTTTTCTTCAAGTAATTGTTTTCTTTTTCAACTAAATTTAACCTCTCGACAAGAGGGTCGGTTGGAATTTCTGGTTCACATACCTCCTAGATAAAAACATCTATGTCACGTTGGTCGGCATAATTGTCCTAAACACTACATGAAACAAATCATAATAAAAGATAATATACCACATCCGAATCATAGACAGGACGAGGGCCGACGGGGGCGGATACCAAGTCATGGCACTATATAATAACAAATAATAATAAAAGTAAGAAAACTATACAAGTATCTATCTAAATCATACAAGTAAGATTTTTTTTTCTTTTAAAAAGAAGATAAGAACAAGAGGCTCACCACGGTGGTGCCGGCGACGAGATCGGCGCGGGCGATCGACGGCGGTGAGGACGGGGACGGGGACGAGACGGACCGCCAAACCTAGACAAATCTTGAGGAAAATGGAGCTTGGAGGTCGAGCTTGGAGAGGAGAAAGCTTAAGTGTGGCTCGGGCATTTCATCGAACACCTCATGTGCATGCATAGAAGGGAGAACAGAGCAGCGCATGCACACCTCCCACACGGCCAAAAAACAGAGGAGAGGGTGGGCAGGGGCGAGGGTATATATAGGCATCTCTTTAGTCCCGGTTGGTGGCTAGAACCGGGACAGAAGACTGACCTTTAGTCCCGGTTCCAGCCACCAACCGGGACTAAAGGAGCTGCGCCAGGAGCGAGACCCTTTAGTCCCGGTTCATGTCTGGAACCGGGACCAAAGGGGTCCTGCCGAGGCCCGGCCGGCGTCCTGGCCTCACGAACCGGGACTGATGCACCCATTGATCCCGGTTCGTAGCAGAACCGGGACTAATGCTCTTATCTGGCCTGGACCAAAGCCCTGTTTTCTACTAGTGTATGCAAATTTGATAATAGAAGATGACCTCATTTATGTACAGAAAAATGCATATTCTTGGACTGGGTTTTCTTCTCCACTCTCTTGGACCGGGTTACAAATAGATCATACTGACTGGGTTTTATTCATTCAGTCATACATATTCGAATACTATACTGTTAAAACAATATGATAGAGTGCTCCAGTTTGATGCGCTGTTAAAATCCATGTTGAAGTCACAGGAGGTAGATCTATTATGGTTTGTACAAAAATGATGCATTGATCAGCACACTGTTGTAAATATGCAAATTTGAGAGTGAAGAACATTGTTATAAAGATGCAAATTTGACAGGGATTAGGGAAGCAATGAAGTATGCACATATATGTTAAATAGAATTTCCTGTAACGTTAACCCAATTGAATATCCTGTAAAATCATACCATGCTCCCTTGGTGCAGCCAGGTGCGTTGCCTGAGGAGTTCGTCGGCTGCGGAAGGCGGGCGGCGATGGCGCAACAGTGGCTTGGCGGCGCCGACGTCTCACTGCAGTGTGCATCTGAACGGCGATATGGAAGAAAGTCTGAACGGCGACATCGAAGAAAGACATCGAGATTAACTGGGATGGAACTGGCCACATATTGCACACAAGAGGATAGTCTGCACCTGCGTTCGCGAGAAGCTCGTCGGCGCGGGCGTCGTCTGCTACGCATGGCCGCGATGGCGCAGGACAGGCTGGGCGGCTGCGACGTACGTCCGGGTGGGCAAAGGCAGGAAGATCCAGCTGATTCCCGTAAGTTTAGCCATTTGTTGTGAGGCGAACGTGTTAATTGCCCTTAATTGTGGCTAATTTCTGTAGTTGATTGGCTCTTATGTATATATATATTTTGGACGCAAATGCAATGGGTGGAACCGATCGATCTTCTTTTTTTTTTTTTGCGGGGGAGGTGGAACTGTTCGATAGATGGCAGAGTTTCGTCCGCTAGTGTAAATTGCTAAACGATACAAAGGTGAGGGCTGACTTTTATGTGGACGGTTAGATGCCTGATCTTGGGGTGGTAATTTGTCTTGTTTGTCCTGTGTGCGTTTATCCGGGTGGGCATAGTGAAGAATATGTTCGCTTGTTTAATAGTAGTAGAGATATAGCTAGCGTTGGGAAGTATGTCTCCGTCCTTTGTCGCCGTTTCACCCTCAGCAGCCACTCGGGATCGAACCTGCCATCGTTGTGCACCGTGTTGAAGACAGAGGCCACGACTCGGGTTAACATTTGAGAAAGCATAGTCTTTCATACACCCCCTTATCTAGCCATCCATTTCTGCATCGCGATTCGTGCAAGCACTTTTGTTTTTTTTTGTTTCTCCCAAATAAGACAACATATGATCCTCAAACTTTGCAGGACAACAAAACATTCTAGTTAGATTGTGGGAAAAAACTTTCAGATTTTTTCGTCCGACATAAATATACAAATTCATTTTGTAGTAAAAATGGTTTGTTGTCCTGCAAAGTTTGAAGTTCGTATGTTGTTTTGTTTTGAAGAAACAAAAAAGACAAAAATTTATGTAGTAAGTTAGTTGTAGCACAGATTTCAAAGCATCATTGTAAGGATAAGAGGTGTCCGGAAGACGGAGCTTCAAAAATCCACGTCCAATCTTCACCGTTGCCGGCTACTCCCAATGTGCGCGGAAGCTCGCCGGCTCCGTGCTTGAGTTCGACAGGTTCCGGCTCGGCGACCGCGCCTACCGCCTCAAGGTGTACCCTGCGGGCTTCGACGAGGAATCTGCAGGCTTCGTCGCTGCTTTCATCACCATGGAAGACCACTGGGACTCGTTCTTACTCAGCAGGGCTGCCAGGACGATCTTGGTAGAGATCCTGGACAAGGACGGAGAGCGTGCCGTCTTCGACAACAACACGGCCAGGTCGGAGAAGACGCTGCTCCACAGCAGTCGCAGCAAGGGCTACGTCCGGTTCGTCGCAAGGAGGGACCTGGATCAGTCGACGTGCGTCCGCGACGACGACTCCTTCACGGTCCGGTGCACGCTGTCCATGGACGTGGACGTGACCACCAAGCTCACGTACCCAACACCGCGGCCCGAGACCTGTTGAGAATATAATGATGGTTAACTGCAAAAAGTACCTCTGCTCAATAATAGTTGCTCATATTTGATAAGAAATATATTAAGAAATGATTTCGCTAAATCTCAGTCTCAGTTGATGCTATATCATCCATGAGATTTTACGTGGACATTCGGGCAAAATTTTCGTTTTTCTTTTTTCTTTAAAAATATTTGATTGAGGTAATAAAAGCTATACTTCTTGATTTAAATGTTGGAGTTTGTGCAATAAATACAATTTGCTTTCTAAGATGAAAACTGTAACTTTTTTTTTGGAAACTTGAAAGCTGGCATATTATTAGTTGTGCCGTGGGATTCAGCCAATTGGAAGGTTGCAATTTTAGCAGAGAAAGTTTCATATTTATTGAGAGAGGATCGGAGAATTTGGAGTTGAAATGCGGCTGTATCATCCGAGCAGACGGCAATGGCTCCATGAGGACGCGTGAAAAGGTCAGCAGGCCAAACAGCACAGCCCGGTCTTCAGATGTTGAGTATGACCAAGTACGTACCAGCTGCCTAGCTTGTGTTCCCACGTACATTCAAAGTCTGGGCATGTTTCCACCTACCGCACACGTTTCATCAACCGACCTGGGCATAGCCTGTACTGTATATATACCCAGCACAAACACTTATGGAAGCAAGTCAAGCAACACAATCTCGGCTTGAGGATCAACACAGCTCCTCTGCTACTCCCGTTGCCTTCCTTCAAGTTACAACCGCAATGGCTGCCATGAGACTCAGCCTCCTCGCCGTGGCCGCGATGGCCGTGCTGACCACCGCGTCGGCGGCGATCTACAACGTTGGCGAGCCCGGCGGTGCGTGGGACCTTAGCACCAACTACGGCACCTGGGCGTCCTCCAGGAAGTTCCAACCCAGCGACCAGATCGTCTTCAAGTACTCCCCTCAGGCGCACGACGTCCTCGAGGTCAGCAAGACCGACTACGACTCCTGCAGCACCGTCAACCCCATTGCGACCCTCAACACCGGGAACGACATCGTCACCCTCACCGGCACCGGAACCCGCTACTTCATCTGTGGGTTCCCTGGCCACTGCACTGGTGGCATGAAGGTCACGATCGACGTCATGCCTGGCTCCTCGTCCTCGTCGCCTGCTCCGGCCAGCGGTCCCAGTGGAAGCAAGGCTCCTCCGCCCACGCCTGTCTCAACCGCCACCTCTGTTGAGGCCACAGGGTTTGGCCTCGCCGTATTGCTTGCCTTTGCTGGTCTCATGGTTTGAGTACATCTGTGCAGCCCCACGCACATGCACACTCTATGTATAGTCAAGTAATCATTACTAGCAAGTATAGGTGTGTGTAGTCGACGAATTGGTTATACGACTTTGAGTTTTTTATATTCATTTTGAATGATTAATTAATAAAGATTCTTTTAGTTCTATATACATATAACATTTGTTCGCATAGCTGATAGACACATTGCGATATATAGTTATCTCGATCATACATGAGAGTCTTCATCATTATATAGATGCACATTCCAAGCGAAGGAACATCGGGTTGCTGACAATCCTGAAGAAGCGGAATGCCCATATTATGCCCTCCTTCATGCGCAGGCCACGAAAAACTTTAGTTCAGTTCTTAAGCTCTGACTTGTACTACTCAAAGATACACACTTGCATAGTATAATTAGTTTGATGGTTGGATTTACCTTGAAAATATGTATGAGTAGCCTACGCTTGCACTTGTAATTAGAGGAGTGCTATGTACTTAAGTCAAAGAGTGAAGTGCACTGTAGGTCCTCGAACTATTTCAGGGGTGTCACGTAGGTCCTCGAACTATGAAAATCGTCATCCAGGTCCTCGAAGTGCAGTAAGTGTGTCATTCAGGTCCAAAATCTCCCTGACCCCCTCTAACTGGCCAGCTGGCGCCGTTAACCGTGAACACTGAACAGTAAACCGTAAAGAGTAAAATAGCGTTCCAATGCCAACATCATTTTCTGTACGCGATAAACAGTGTATGATGAACAGTAAAAATCAAAAAAACTGAAATTCTTTGGCATCAAAGATACCCTGGTGCGTGAACAGTCAAAATGTTCATTAATTATAAAAAATGTTCGCGAATATGGAAAAGTTATTCACGACTTTATAAAAATGTTCACAAACAATAAATTTGAAAATATGTTCACGAACCACAAATATTGTTCGCGGGTATGGAAAAAATGTTCGCGACTTTAAAAAACTGTTCCTGAACCACAAATATTCGCGACTTTAAAAAAATGTTAGTGAACTTTTTATTAAAGTCGCGAATATTTTTTCCAAATTCATCATTCGCGAATATTTTTTTAAAGTCGCGAATATTTTTTCCAAATTCATCGTTCGCGAACAGTTTTTTAAAGTCGCGAACATTTTATTAAAGTCGCGAATATTTTTTCCAAATTCATCGTTCGCGAACATTTTTTTAAAGTCGCGAACATATTATTAAAGTCGCGAATATTTTTTCCAAATTCATCGTTCGCAAACATTTTCTTAAAGTCGCGAACATTTTATTAAAGTCACGAATATTTTTTCCAAATTCATCGTTCGCGAACATTTTTTTGAATTAATGAACATTTTCACTGTTCACACACCAGGATATCTTCGTTGCCAAAGAATTTCAGATTTTTTAATATTTTTTTGATTTTTACTGTTCGTCGTGTACTGTTCACCCCGTACAGAAATGATGGACGGAACTGAACGCTATTTACTGTTCATGGTTCACTGTTCACGTTTAGCGCCGCCAGCTGGCCGGTTAGAGGGGGTCAGGGAGATTTTGGACCTCGATGACACACTTAGTGCACTTCGAGGACCTGTATGACGATTTTCATAGTTCGAGGACCTACAGTGCACTTCACTCTAAGTCAAACACATATTCACATGTACTCCCTCCGTCCCCTAGTGTCAAAAACGTTCTTATATTATGGGACGGAGGGAGTAACTTGCATTTAATACATAAAGAAAGCATGTGGTAATGAAAATATACTAGACGAAACAAAGAGTAGACACGAGCAAGCGCATGTGGCAGGGATGACCGGTCGCCAGGATCATCCATGGCACCGAGGGCTTTGATTTTGGTATATTATATGTTGGTCCAACACATAGAATAGCATTCATAGTCATGCATGTGAAAGTAGTAGTTGGCTTTCAATTTCGTCAAGGAATCTTGTTATTGTTGTTGCGATTTCTTATCCTCGGAAGATCGATCTGGATTTCCATAGTGAAATTGGATTATATGTCGCACAGTTGATCTAGAAGATCTGGCGGGAATCATCAATGTGTCGATCCATGAAGCCAGCCACAGCGAAGTCCTCACCAATTCACGAAGATGGATAAATTTATGTCCACGAGGAGAGAACCAGATAGGAAGCTCCAGTAAAATCATTTTGAGATCATGAGAAACACAAAACGAGAACTTTAAGAACACAATTATCATGAACTACATTCGTAGTTGCTCTTGATTGATAAGAATCATACGAGATTTAAATATAATAACTTATATTATTTTTCTAATGTTTTGGAAATTTTAATTTCCATGCAAAACACACATGTACCTTTTTGTGTGTGAGAGTTTCGAAAACATTTCATCCAAGGCCAAACATGTTCCAAAATAGTTTTATCAGGTTTGCCGTGTTTGAGAGTGCATCTTGGCTTTTCGTTTATTATCAAAAGTAACATAGAGCTATGTGCTGGCAGACAATTGAGCTACAAAGTTCAAGGAAAGCATGTGCATGCAGGTATACTACTGTGTGAATTGTCCTCGTAATATAGGGGCTGACTGAAAACAAAACTGAGTTGTGAAGAGGGGAGAAGGAAGCTATTTTTTTTTTAGAGAAAAGGCATACGCCCGAGTTTATAAATAAAGCCACCAAGCAGAGTCAACAATACCAAACAACAGTTTTCACGAACATAAGGCAGTAAGTTCGAAAGAAGAAACTGGTGGCACGTAGGCCAGATAGCAATGGCACGCAGGCCAACAACCTACTAAGCCTAGACGGACGAGGAGCAACAGGCAAGAATCATCAGTTGGCGCCCTGAGGCTGGACCAGAGAAGTGGCAGAAGATCGCACCCTAGAAATTAACTCCTCCAGTGCCGCTCGATCTGCGTCCTTAGTCAATAATTTCTACTGCTGCAAGAAAATGATCATTTTGAATAAGCAGTCAGCCGGCCTGTTAGGGAAGATATTCTCTATAGTGAATTTATTTCTCGTAGTCCACAGCGCCCAACATAACGCCGAGAAACCCACCCAGAAAATACGTCTATTTTGCCCCCACAAGACTCGCAGGCTCGCAGCCAGTGGCCTAAGCTCGGCAAAGGAGGTAGGAGCCCAGAAACCCCCATCCAACTTCTAATACAACACCAAGCCAACCTTACCAACACGCACCCAAAAAGATATGGTCCGAATCCTCCAGGGCCGAGCATAAAGCACAATGGGCCGAGCCCGGACCATTACGTTTCCGGATTTGGTCGGCCGCAGGAAGTTTGTCTCTGATGGAAGCTATTCCATCATAAACAATGTGAGATTCGCTTACTCAATCATCTTAGCCTGCCAACGAATTACAAATGAATCATGATGCAATAGAAGTAGATGGTCGATAGAATCATATGGTGGCTACTGTTTATTCAAATGTGAAGTTCAGTCAAAAATAATTACTGAATACATGCAACATGGCCTATAGAGTCCCGCCCGCACACACCTTGCATCCTTTGCGTTGTGGTGTCCCTCAACAAACACACCGCTATACACGGAAAAAGAAACGGAAACATCGTCCGCTTTGGTATATATAGATTCCCGGATCCCGGGCTGTTTGGATTACGATGGAGATTGCAACACTCACGATCTAGGTACGGCGGTAGCCACGTCGTTTAAAGTAGCCCTTGCTTCCATCGATCGATCTAAATCGAGCACCGGTTACCGCCAGGATGGGCGCCACCGCTAGCAGCTTCTACTACTCGTCCTTGCCGCCGTTGCCGTCGGCGTCTCCTCCGTCCAAGTGCAGCGTGTGGGAGACGAGGTCAGCCACGCGCCTCTTCACGGTCCCCGACTACTCCAAGTGGGCGCTGATGCGCCCCGGCTCCGCGCTGCTCTTCGACGACACGCTCCACCTCCTCGACTTCAGCTACGATGTCAAGGTGTACCCCGCCGGCTACGGCAAGGAGGAGGCGGTGTGCCCCACCAGCTACCGCAAGGAGGAGGCGGACTTCGTCGCCGTCTTCGCCCAACCGACCACCCACAAGTACTATTCCAAGAACATGGAGGCCTCCAGGATCTCCATGGAGATCCTGGACAGCAGCGGCGAGCGCACCGTCTTTGATAACCACACGGTCAGCTCCACGCAGAACGGTAAACGAGACACGGGCTACGTCTGGTTCGTCAAGCGGAGGGAGCTAGAGGCGTCAGGCTGCCTCCGCGGTGACAGCTTCACCATCCGGTGCACGGTGTCCGTCGACGTGCAGGTCACCAGGTCGTCGGCCGAGGTCATGGAGGCCTTGACCGCGGCCGCTTCTGATCCCTCCAAGACGCAGCTCAGTGGGTCCCACGTGCTGACGATCGGCCGGTTCTCGAATATCAAGGCGGTGCTCCGGACCGGGGACTGCGTGCACTCCACCCAGTTTAGCCTCGGCGGCAGCACCTGGTACTTCAAGGTGTACCCCAACGGCAGCGGGCGGTACTACGACAGGACCAGCTGCGGCATGTCCGTCTTCCTTGGACGCGGGAGGTCCGACAAGCCGGCGACCACCGCCGAGTTCCGCTTCGAGATCGGCGACCAAAAGGAGGTAAGATCCACGACGCACACGTTCGACCATTGCAGCCCCGAGCACGAGTTCCCGTACTTCCAGTACTTTGCCGGAAAGACGATTGACAACGACCGCCTTGTCGTTCGCTGCCACGTCCGTGTGATCAAGGCCGTGACGCCGACCTTGCTCCCTATCCAGTAGACATCCGATGATGCAACAGAACATGAGTTGTGATTGTTGAATAAACCAAAAGTTACGGGTAAATTACCAACGTGTATCACCCTTGCGTTCCTTTTCGTTTCGCGTATACTCTTGCAATGAAGAATCTATAGTTGTGCCTGATAATCTATGTCATCTCTTGATTCACAAGCAAAGCCAATGTCGATACAAGCAAAGCATTGCAAACACGTATACTATTGCAATGGAGAACCAATGATGATTAGAACTCACAAGCAAATTACCAACATGTATCGCCCTTATATTCCTTGGACGCGGGAGGTCCGACGAGCCGGCGACCACCGCCGAGTTCCGCTTCGAGATTAATAAAATATCTTTGATGCATTAACATAGAACTATGTTACCACCTTCTAACACTAAAAAACTAATCAAACAGTTGTGTCGTAACAACATCAGCAATGTATGAAACCATTTCTAACTATCCGAAATTATCAATCAGGTGGAGCAGCTTGAGGCACTCGACCTCAGGAATCAAATCGGCGCCGCTGCTGCCGTCAGCACAATCGTAGACGTGGAGGGCAGGAAAGCGCCAATACACTGCTTGCTGGGAAAGAGACCGGAGTCGAGGAGGATCTCCGTCATACAGCCTCGAGCTTTATCAGCGGAACAATACTATTTTATACTGGCAGAAACAATAAAGGCATTCTAGTAACAGTGCCAGTAAACATAAGAAGATTTTACATATAACTGAACACACTATGATAGGTGAAATAAGCTCAGGGAACAAATCTCCACGGACAATTTCAAAACCTGGCAAGTATCTTCATACTTCAAAACCACCGGCTGGGATTCATCATCTACAACAGGTTCTTCAAAATCTTCATGAGAGGATCATGATTTGTTTTTCAGAGCTCTTCCACTCTGTTAATTTGATGGGCACTAATTTGGCGTGATCTCAGTTGCTCCTGTTCCGAGGGAACCTGGAAGTCACAAAATTGTTCAGTTATCAAAGAGAGAAAAGAAGGATAACATGTAGGCGTCAAGTCACCACCAAACAACATAAAAAGGACAAGAAAAAAATCTGACATTGATAAGAGAATAGATGCGCTGGTTGTCGCTCCCGCGCCTGTGGTCTTGACCACCGCTGCTGCCGCCTGTAGGATGTTGGCATTCGATGCGCTGGCCGTCGCATCAGTGTCAGTGGTCTTGACCACCGCTGTCGGCCTTCGCTGTGTTTGGTAAGGTGCCGCGACCCCGCCTTGGAGGATGGCAGCGCTCGTGGCTAGGGTGAAGGGGAGGGTCGGCGCATGGGCAAAGAGGCAGAGCAGTGCTCTCCTGGGAGCGGTGTGAGGGAGGAGAGGTGGCGGGAGGGAGCAAAATCGGTGGGGAGCGGGGGCGGCGTGGGAGAGAGGGGCCGACAGGGTCGAGGTGGTCGTGGCCTCGTGGGAGAGAAGCGGTGGCGGCTTGGATGAGGAGGAGGGCAACGCGGATCCTGGAGGAGAGGTGGTGGGGGTTCGGCTTCAGCCAAACTGGGCTGCGAGAGGCGGCCCAATTCACCAGAGGGCTCAGTTTCGGCTGTTGGAGCAACAACCCCTTAGGATAGTTGGGCCATTAATCTGCACAGTTAGCCCAGACGAAAGTGCATTCAGATTCAATGGCCAGAAACTTGTAGATCGCAAAAACGGACGGTCAGAAACGCTCGTTTTAGGCTCGGTTTTACTGTCCTTAATGTGTGCCTCCGTCTCGCCTTCCTGAGCAGGACACAAACCATAACAAAACTCGAAAACACATCTAAAAACGGAGCCCTCCCACCGGCAAGGGTCAGGATCCACCGTGCCCCCATGGCCCTAAGGCCACAGGAGACGAGGCGGACCGGCAGCGGCGCCGGCGGGAGGCCGGAGGAACCCTAATCTTTTAGGGGAGGAGGAGGCGGCTGCGTACTAAAAACGTATTGTGTGTTGTGTCATTTGTCCCCGATGGCAGCACTTCTTTTTTTTTTGAGCGTCGATGGCAGCACTTGGAACAATCGTGTAGTCAATTCGACGGTCGGTACATTTAACTTTATAGAGTCGACTAGTATTTCAAGCGGTACATTTTATTTCGGTAAATTTTTACCACCGGACATTTTAAATTGCTAAGTGTGCTATTTTCATGTTTTGCTTGTTTGTTTCTGCGCACATGTGATGTGGATGTTGATACCGGGCCATTCTTGTCGTGGTTCTGCCAGCCACATCGCTCGAAAGTCGAAACTTGTGTGACAAACATCCACATGTTCAATTTAGTATGCCGGTACGGTTGATGTCGATCAACTTAACTAATGAACCTCATGCCTTCCGCCAGAAATCCACCTTGTAGGAGAGGACCAAACGGTCATGCCACATGTTTGTTTTTGCATGGAAAACTAGAATTTCTAAAAGAGTCAATTACACCAGTAGTGCTAGAGCTTGACGCAAACAGTCACTTTAGTGCTAGAACTTGTGGCATACATCGAACTGGTGCAACAACTTGCCCCGAGTGTGAAAATACGGTGCAAATTTCGGTTGTGTACGTCCGAGCCGCCGATTAGGCGCGCCAGGTGACATGGGGCCCGCTGTCAGCGACGGGAAGGCAGAGAGGGGGCATGTGGCCTTTTTTTACGAAAACCCCCTCGATATTTTTATTTCTCACAAAAAAGCCCCTATCAACGTTGGAGAGGTGGCATTTCAATTTTTCTGGAAATTAACACAAAAAAATACCCTAAAGTAGTGATGTAAACACTCTTATATATCTTTACATAGGGGGTAAAAAATGATGCTTTCTATAACACTAAAAAAATGTTAAACTTTACATGGATCTTAACACCGGATAAAAGGTTCGCGTAGGCTTAAGAAAAAGATCAGCCTTCAGACTTGGCAAAACTAAGCGTTTCTTAAGATCTCTATTTGTTATCACACATGGTTAACCAGGAGTATTGTTGCAGTTGAGCAAAACATAGTTGCTTGTAGAAATCTATAAATTCCTAAAACATACAAAAACATAAAATTTCTTATGATTGTAATATACTCCGTATTTCTTATCAAACATAAGCAACTATTTATCTTACCATTAAACAGGAGTACCATTATTGTGTTCTTCTTGCACGGAAGATTGTACACAGCCGTCCTGCGGCGGCGCTCTTGGAGACGTGAGCAGCTTGGTCACCTCCACTTTGACGGAGAGCGTGCACCGGATGGTGAAGGCGTCGTCGTCACGAACGCACGGCGACTCATCGAGGTCGCTCCTGGCGACGAACCGGGCGTAGCCCTTGCTGCGGCGGTGGTCGAGCAGCGTCTGCTCCGCGCAGGCGGTGTGGTGGTCGAAGACGGCGCGCTCCCTGCCCGCGTCCAGTATCTCTATGAAGACCCTGACGTCGTCGCGGAACCAGGACAAGTCGGCAGAGACTAGGAAGACGGCGAGGAAGCCTGCTGAGTCGTCGTTGAAGCCCGCGGGGTAGACCTTGAGGCTGTAGCAGCGGCCGTCGTGGCGAAACATGTCGAACTCCACCACGGAGCCGGCCCGCTTCTGCGCCCACTTGGAGTAGTCGGTGACGGTGAAGAGCCGCGTCGTGATCTCCGTGTTGGCCAGCGTGTACGACGACGGCAGGTTCGGCGACGAGTGGCTGGCGCTCGCACCCATAGCGCTCGGGCGACGGCGGATGAGTTCCCCGCCGGTGCTACTGCTCGATGCTGGATGGATAGATGTGCTTGATTTTTCTCTCACAAACCGTGGTTATGTACAGGGCGGTCGTGATCTCCTAATCCAAATATGCCATCTACTGAGATTTAGTTACCATCTATATCTCGCCGGTAGATCGCAGTCGGGATTCATCAACCCGGTCGATAAATACGGCCGAGAGAGAGGAACCATCAACAACAGTAAGTACCTACCGATCTTTAACAGCGGGATCGATTGATTCGATTCTATCGATGGGTGCCACCGCCTCCTGCGGTCCTGCCTCGTCGCGGGCAGCGCCGCCGTCTCTGCCGGTGAAGTGTGGCCTGCTCGAGACGAAAGAGTCCGCGACGTGCCTTTTCACAGTGCCCCACTACTCCAAGTGGGCGCGGATGCCGGCCGGCACGGCGCTGAACTTCGACCCACTCTTCGTCCTCGGCACAGGCTACTGCCTCAAGGTCTACCCCGCAGGCTTCGATAAGGAATCGGCGGACTTCGTCGCTGTCTTCTTCAGCGTCCACTCACCGTTTGACTCCCTCCACGAGGGCGTCAACAGGGTCTCCTTCGAGATCCTGGACGAGGCTGGCGAGCGCGCCGTCTTCAGCAACCACACGGCGAGGTCCGGGCAGACGCTGGAGAACGGCCGCCGCAGCAAGGGTTACGTCCGGTTCGTAAACAAGAGGGAACTGGAGTGGTCCTCGTGCGTCTGCCGCCGCGACGACAGCTTCACCGTCCGGTGCACCCTGTCCGTCGACGTGGAGGTGAGCAGGCTACCGGCCGAGGTGTTTGCGGCGGATCAGGCCCTATCTTCCTCGAAATGCCTGGAGCCGGCAGCCGAGACAATGGGCGAGCACTACACGTTTACGATCAACCGCTTCTCGAATGTCAAGACGGCGCTCCCCACCGGGGAGTGCGTGCACTCGCCGCAGTTCAGCTTTCGGCGGCAGCAGCTGGTACCTCAAGGTGTACCCCAACGGGTACTGCAACGCTAGCAGGGACTGTGTGTCCGTCTTCCTCGGCCGCGGGAGGTCAGACGAGCGGGAGACGACAGCCGATTGCCGCTTCAAGGTCATTGGCCTCGTGGGAGCAGCTGGTGAAGGGGAGCGCATGCGGCACACGTTTGACCACAACAAGCCCGTGCACGGGACCCGGTGCCTGGTGAAGAGCAGTAACCTCGCGTTGGCCGAACATATGGCTAGCGATGACGACTGCCTCGTGATCCATTGCCACCTCCGTGTGATCAAGGTTACCACACCGAGGGTGCTCCCTGCCATGGCCCCGCCGCCGGTCGCCATTGCCCCACCTTACGACGGGTTGGAGCATCATCTCAAGGTGCCTGCCAGATCTCCACCAATTGTGGGAGAAGAGAACGTAGAGCCGAGTGAATCAGCTGCTCTGTTGAGCGACATGTACTATGATTAAGTCAGGGAAGGTGTGTTTTGGTCGATTAGTAATACTAGCAAAAATGTCCGTGCCTTGCAACGGGAGAAAAAACGCATGTCCCTAAACATGATACAAGACACTCACATGTCTATAGCCTCTATGTCAACACAACGCCCCACCCGCCACTGGTGTATGACGCCAGGGAGGCTCTGAAGACCAATATTCGAGTAAGTACTATTGTAAGTACATTTTCTAGTCGGAATCTTCAGGTTTTCGGTTTTACTTTGACTTCGGAGTGGATTATTGCATTTCTGCTAGTGAGTTTACACGAAGTACACCCACTGGGTGCTTTTCTTCCAGTGGGGGCACGCTGAGTGCACCCACTGGGTGTAGTCCCTGAGACCACCGTCGACTGTTTGCAGTCGGCGGGGTCTAGAGCTATTATCTCGACATTTTTATGCCCAAATAAATCAAGTACTAATAATATCACTTAATTGTACCAATAACATAACTTATGTTACATCACCCAGAAAAATATTATTGCAAAAAGGAACGGAATGAAAAAAAATTGGTTCACAATCATTTACTGGAAAATATATTATGACAATGTTTGTCGTATATATGCACGCAGAGGATCAATATTTTGCTTCAAAGTTCTATGAAGAGTTTGTGCCTCATGCCTCATTACATTTAGAAGAAGAAAATCTTGTCATCTGTAGGTGGGCGCTAGCACTTTGCAGAAGTTATACCTTCGAGATTCACTCTCAAATAAAATTCAAAAGTGCAAAAACAGATCTAACAGTAGTCACAGTACAACTCGGCAGCCTCCTCGTTTGTTAACTTGCCGTTGTTCTGATGTAGATTTGGCACCAGCCTCTCTAGCAGAAGGAAAATCCATGTCAATAATAGACTCTGAAAACTCAAAGTACATACTAAATGAAATCCTTCTCAAGTGTGTTTCTGCTTCCACAATAATCAAAAACTTTTTGTAGCAACATCAACAGTCAATACATTTTATCTGTGCAGATAGAAATACATATCACAATATTGTTACTCCACCCTCTCGAGCAAATACATCATTGTGAATTAGTGGGTTGCACATAATTAGGGTAACATCGTGGATTTAAGTCGAGTGGAATTTAACATCGTGTAAACTCGAGTGTAGTACACCCAATAGTAGAAAATCCACTCTCATTTCTCATCTAAATCCACCTTGCATCTTTGGTACTGCAGAAACAAATCACGTCAATTTATAAGCAACAACATTATCTAAATTTATAAGCAGCAACATTATCTATGCTCTCTTATCTTTAGATGTGCGATAATCAGCAAGTCACGTCATGAACAAATTCGCTGCAACCTCATCTCTCTGTACAACCACGTGAGGCTTGATCTTGCTGGAGAGCAAGTTTACTGCAGCCTCAAGATCTTGACATAATCTTGTTGGATAACACATGCACGTACACTTTCTTACTGAAAAGAAATTTGGTACCGCAACCCTTTCTGATTTAGGCAAGTAACAGTAACATAGTGCTGAGAAGTAATATCCCCACTGTAATATAATAACAGTGTCAACATTAGTTTCCTAGATTTCCATGTCTCACGGATGGTGGTGGGCAGAAGCTGCAGCATGTTACTCCTTAGCTTGGGGGCCCTGGTCATGGACGACCCTGCTGGCCAGAGGGTAAGGGGGCAGCGGCCAGCAGCACCCATGTAAGCCTGTAGCTTTGCATCAAGGCGCCTCTCATGCCAACTACAACAGCAAATTTTACAGAGTTGGAAGCGGGTAGTGGAGGCTTACTCACATCAATCGGAAAAAAGGACAGAGGACGCCGGATTGTCAAGCATAATGCCCGGCTGGTGGCGAAGGGATATGCTCAGCGCCAGGGGGTGGATTTCGACAAGGTGTTCGCCCCCGTTGCTCGGCTGGAAACAGTGAGACTGTTACTTGCGGTGGCAGCGCAACGGCGGTGGACAGTGCATCACATGGATGTGCGATCAGTGTTCCTCAATGGGGAGCTGGAAGAGGAGGTATATGTGCATCAACCAGCTAGTTTCATCGACAATGCAAACGCCAGCAAGGTGCTCAAGCTACGGAAGGCGCTGTACGGCCTTCGACAAGCTCCGAGGGCCTGGAACGCTAAGTTGGATAGCTCCTTGCTCTCACTTGGCTTCGAGCGCTGTCAATTGGATCATGCTCTGTACCGGTGTGAAAATGGCAATGATTTCCTGCTCATTGGAGTGTATGTGGACGATCTGATCATCTCTGGCAGTTCTGAAGACGCCATCAAGCAGTTCAAGCAACAGATGTAGGATTTGTTTCAGATGAGCGATCTTGGCCCCCTGTCATATTATTTGGGAATTGAGGTAAAACAGAACGAAGATGGAATCACCGTGTGCCAGTCCAGTTATGCTAACAAGATTCTCGAAGATGCAGGGATGGATCAGTGCAACCCAAGTCATACACCCCTGGAAAACCATCTGAAACTGACGAGGAACAGAGGGAAGACAGTTGATGCAACAAAGTATCGCAGCTTGCTTGGAAGCCTGCGGTACCTAGTCAACACACGACCAGATATTGGCTATGCTGTGGGGGTGTTGGGTAGGTTCATGGAAGCACCAGGGAAGGAGCATTGGATTGCAATCAAGCAGCTTCTGAGATACATCAAGGGCACTCTGAATCTCGGGTGTGTATACAGGGCAGAGGGAGAAACTGTCCTGACTAGGTATAGTGACAGTGATCATGCACGGGATCTCAACGACAGGAAAAGCACCACAGGTCTTGTCTTCTTCCTCGGGTCAGGAGCTGTCACATGGTCATCTCAGAAGCAGAAAGTGGTGGCAAAATCTGTTGGAAATATGCCCTAGAGGCAATAATAAATTGGTTATTATTATATTTCCTTGTTCATGATAATCGTTTATTATCCATGCTATAATTGTATTGATTGGAAACTCAAATACATGTGTGGGTACATAGACAACACTGTGTCCCTAGTAAGCCTCTAGTTGACTAGCTCGTTGATCAAAGATGGTTAAGGTTTCCTAGCCATTGACATGAGATGTCATTTGATAACGGGATCACATCATTAGGAGAATGATGTGATGGACAAGACCCAAACTGTAAACGTAGCATTTGATCGTGTCAGTTTATTGCTATTGTTTTCTGCATGTCAAGTATCTGTTCCTTTGACCATGAGATCATGCAACTCACTGACACCGGAGGAATACCTTGTGTGTATCAAACGTCGCAACGTAACTGGGTGACTATAAAGGTGCTCTACAGGTATCTCCGAGGGTGTCTGTTGGGTTGGCATGGATCAAGACTGGGATTTGTTACTCCGTGTGACGGAGAGGTATCTCAGGGCCCACTCGGTAATACAACATCACATTGAGCCTTGCAAGCAAAGTGACTAAAGAGTTAGCCACAGGATCTTGTATTACGGAACGAGTAAAGAGACTTGCCGGTAACGAGATTGAACTAGGTATAGTGATACCGACGATCGAATCTCGGGCAAGTAACATACCGAAGAACAAAGGGAACAGCATACGGGATTAACTGAATCCTTGACATAGAGGTTCGACCGATAAAGATCTTCGTAGAATATGTAGGAGCCAATATGGGCATCCAGGTCCCGCTATTGGTTATTGGCCGTAGAGGTGTCTCGGTCATGTCTACATAGTTCTCGAACCCGCAGGGTCTACACACTTAACGTTTGGTGACGATTAGTATAAATTGAGTTATTATGTTGGTGACCGAAAGTTGTTCGGAGTCCCGGATAAGATCCCGGACATGACGAGGATCTCCGGAATAGTCCGGAGGTAAAGATTGATATATGTGATAATAGTGTTTTGATCTCCGGAAGAGTTCCGGAGTTCACCGGAAGGGGTTCCGGATGTTTACCGAAGTGTTCGGGTGCAGCAACACTTTATATGAGCCAAAGGGATAAAGCCCACAAGGTATTGGGAAGTGCAAAAGTAGTTTTGCTGCCGCGTAAGCGGTACTACCGCTTGGTGAAGCGGTACTACCGCCGGAGCGGTACTACCGCTTGGTGAAGCGGTACTACCGCCGGAGCGGTACTACCGCTTGTGTGAAGCGGTACTACCGCCCAAGCGGTACTACCGCTTGTGTGAAGCGGTACTACCGCTTGTGCGCGGCTGTGCACGGTTCGGCAGGGATCCGAGTTGGACTCTTTCCCTGCGGGCCAAACCGACCTTGTGCGGGCAAAACCGACCCGGAGGAGGCTTTTACTCCAAGTTTAGACCCCAAGGCTCAACATATAAATAGAGGGGCAGGGCTAGCACACGGGACACATCAAGATTTCCCAAGCCGTGTGCCGGCAACCCTAGCCCTCTAGTTCCTCCGTCATAATCTCCGTAGTGCTTGGCGAAGCCCTGCAGAGATTGTTCCTCACCACCATCACCACGCCGTCGTGCTGCTGGAACTCAACCACTACTTCATCATCGCTCGCTGGATCGAGGAGGTGAAGGCGTCATCAAGCCGTACGTGTGTTGAACGCGGAGGTGCCGTCCGTTCGGCACTAGATCGGAAGGATCGTGATTGGATCGCGGGACGCTCGGCGATTTGGATCGCAAAGACGTTCGACTACATCAACCGCGTTTATTAACGCTTCCGCTTAGCGATCTACAAGGGTATGTAGATTCACTCTCCCTCTCGTAGATGCTCATCACCATGGATAGATCTTATGTGTGCGTAGGAAAATTTTTTGTTTCCCATGCAACGTTCCCCAACAGTGGCATCATGAGCTAGGTCTATGCGTAGATGAGATCTCGAGTAGAACACAAACGAGTTGTGGGCGTGGATGTATACATATTGCTTGCCGTTACTAGTTGATACTTGATTCCGCGGTATTGTGAGATGAAGCGGCCCGGACCGACATTACGCGTACGCTTACGCGAGACTGGTTTCACCGCTGCGTGCACTTGTTGCATAAAGGTGACTGGCGGGTGTCTGTCTCTCTCACTTTAGTTGAATCGGTTCAATGAAGAGGGTTCTTTTAGAAGATCAAAAAGCAATCACTACACCACGTTGTGGTTTTGCGTAGGTAAGAATCGTTCTTGCTAGATACCCGTAGCAGCCACGTAAAATTTGCAACAACAATTAGAGGACGTCTAACTTGTTTTTGCAGGGTATGTTGTGATGTGATATGGCCAATTACATGATGAGATATATGTGATGTATGAGATGATCATGTATTGTATAGAATATCACGACTTGCATGTCGATGAGTACGGCAACTGGCAGGAGCCATAGAGTTGTCTTTAATTATTGTATGACCTGCGTGTCAATCATTAAGCGCTATGTAATGCTTTACTTTATCGCTAAACGTTAGCTATAGTCGTGGAAGCAACAGTCGGCGCGACAACCTTATGGCGACACGTTGATGGAGATCAAGATGATGGAGATCATGGTGTCATGCCGGTGACGATGGAGATCATGCCGGTGCTTTGGAGATGGAGATCAAAAGCACAAGTTCATGGCCATATCATGTCACTTATGATTTGCATGTGATGTTAATCCTTTTATGCATCTTATTTTGCTTAGGACGACGGTAGCATTATAAGGTGATCCCTCACTTAAATTTCAAGATAAATTGTGTTCTCCCCAAGTGTGCACCGTTGCGAAAGTTCGTCGTTTCGAGACACGCCGTGATGATCGGGTGTGATAGACTCTACGTTCGCATACAACGGGTGCAAGCCATGTTGCACGTGCGGAACACTCGGGTTAAACTTGACGAGCCTAGCATGTACAGACATGGCCTCGGAACACAAGAGACCGAAAGGTCGAACATGAGTCATATAGTAGATATGATCAACATGAAGATGTTCACCATTGAAACCACCTCAACTCACGTGATGATCGGACTTGAGTTGGTGGATTTGGATCATGTAACACTCGAATGATCGGAGGGATGTCAATTTGAGTGGGAGTTTTTTAAGTAATATGATTAACTAAACTCATTATCTAAGAACAATAGTCTAAGTTGTCTTTGCAGTATTTATGTTGTAGATCATGGCTCGCGCAGTAGCACCCCTGAATTTTAATGCGTTCCTAGAGAAAGCTAAGTTGAAAGATGATGGAAGTAACTTTGTGGACTGGGCCCGTAATCTAAGGATTATCCTTACGGCTTCCCAGAAGGCTTATGTCCTTGATGCACCGCTTGGTGATCCACCCGCTCCAGTTGAGTCTCTAGACGTTGTGAACGCCTGGCAGGCTCGTTCTGATGATTACTCAATAGTTCAATGTGCAATGTTGTATGGCTTAGAACCGGGACTTCAAAGACGTTTTGAACGTCATGGAGCATATGAGATGTTTCAGGAGTTGAAGTTTATCTTTCAGAAGAATGCCCGGATCGAGAGATATGAGATCTCCGATAAGTTCTATGCTTGCAAGATGGAGGAGAACAGGTCTATCAGTGATCACGTGCTCAGAATGTCTGGGTACTCCACCCGTCTGGCTGAGTTAGGGATGCCCCTTCCGCTAGAGGCTATCACTGACAGAGTTCTTCAATCATTGCCACCTAGCTACAAGAGCTTCGTGTTGAACTATAACATGCACGGGATGAACAAGTCAGTCGCCGAGCTGTTTGCGATGCTGAAAGTCGCTGAGTCTGAAATTCAGAAGGAGCATCAAGTGTTGATGGTCAATAAAACCACTAGTTTCAAGAAAAATGGCAAGGGTAAGAAGGGTAACTCCAAGCAGAGTGGCAAAGCAGTTGCTCCTCTCGTGAAGAAACCCAAGGCTGGACCCAAACCAGAAACTGAGTGTTTTCATTGCAAGGGAACTGGACACTGGAAGCGGAACTGCCCCAAGTATTTGGCTGACAAGAAGGCGGCCAACAACAAACAAGGTATATATGATATACATGTTATTGATGTGTACCTTACCAACTCTCGTTGTAGTGCCTGGGTATTTGATACCGGTGCGGTTGCTCATATTTGCAACTCAAAACAGGAACTGCGGAATAGACGGAGGCTGGCAAAGGACGAAGTGACGATGCGCGTGGGAAATGGTTCCAAGGTTGATGTGATCACCGTCGGCACGCTCGCTCTTCGATTACCGTCGGGATTAGTGATGAACCTAAATAAGTGTTATTTGGTGCCTGCGTTAAGCATGAACATTATATCTGGATCTTGTTTATTGCGAGACGGTTACTCATTTAAATCAGAGAATAATGGTTGTTCTATTTATATGAGTAATATCTTTTATGGTCATGCACCCAATGTGAGGGGTTTATTCTTATTGAATCTCGATAGTAATAATACACATGTTCATAACATTGATGCCAAAAGATGTAGAATTGATAATGATAATACCACTTTCTTGTGGCACTGCCGTTTAGGTCATATTGGCGTAAAACACATGAGGAAGCTCCATGCTGATAGACTTTTGGAGTCACTTGATTTTGAATCACTTGACACATGTGAGCCATGCCTCATGGGCAAGATGACTAAAACGCCGTTCTCTGGAATAACGGAACGGGCAAGTGACTTATTGGAAATCATACATACTGATGTGTGCGGTCCAATGAGTATTGAGGCGCGCGGTGGTTATCGTTACTTTCTCACCTTCACTGATGACTTAAGTAGATATGGGTATATTTACTTAATGAAACACAAGTCTGAAACATTTGAAAAGTTCAAACAATTTCAGAGTGAAGTTGAGAATCATCGTAACAAGAAGATTAAATTCCTACGATCTGATCGAGGAGGAGAATATCTGAGTTATGAGTTTGGCAGTCACTTAAGACAGTGTGGAATTGTTTCACAATTGACACCGCCTGGAACACCACAGCGTAATGGTGTGTCCGAACGTCGTAATCGAACTTTATTGGATATGGTGCGATCTATGATGTCTCTTGCCGATTTGCCACTATCGTTTTGGGGTTATGCATTAGAGACAGCTGCATTCACTTTAAATAGGGCACCATCGAAATCCGTTGAGACGACGCCATATGAACTTTGGTTTGGCAAGAAGCCAAAGCTGTCGTTTCTTAAAGTTTGGGGATGTGATGCTTATGTCAAAAAGCTTCAGCCTGAAAAGCTGGAACCCAAAGCGGAGAAATGCGTCTTCATAGGATACCCAAAAGAGACAGTTGGGTATACCTTCTATCTCAGATCCGAAGGCAAAATGTTTGTCGCTAAAAACGGAACATTTCTTGAGAAAGAGTTTCTCTCGAAAGAATTGAGTGGGAGGAAGATAGAACTTGATGAGGTTATTGAACCTTTACTTCAACCTGAGAGTAGCGCAGCGCAGAAAGTTGTTTCTGTGGAGCCTACATTAGCTGAAGAGGAAGTTAATGATGATGATCATGAAGCTTTGGATCAAGTTGCTATCGAACCTCGTAGGTCGACAAGGACGCGTACTACTCCTGAGTGGTACGGCAACCCTGTCTTAGAGGTCATGTTGTTAAACAACGATGAACCTACGAGCTATGGAGAAGCAATGATGGGCCCGGATTCCGAGAAGTGGTTAGAGGCCATGAAATCCGAGATGGGATCCATGTATGAAAACAAAGTATGGACTTTGGAAGTATTACCTGAAGGGCGTAAGGCCATTCAGAACAAATGGATCTTTAAGAGGAAGACGGACGCGGACGGTAATGTCACCGTCTATAAAGCTCGACTTGTGGCAAAGGGTTTTTCACAAGTTCAAGGAGTTGACTACGATGAGACCTTCTCACCCGTAGCGATGCTTAAGTCCGTCAGAATCATGTTAGCAATAGCTGCCTTTTTCGATTATGAAATTTGGCAGATGGATGTCAAAACAGCGTTCCTTGACGGTTACCTTAAGGAAGAGTTGTATATGATGCAACCAGAAGGTTTTGTCGATCCAGAGAATGCTGACAAAGTTTGCAAACTCCAGCGATCCATTTATGGACTGGTGCAAGCATCTCGGAGTTGGAATCTTCGCTTTGATGAAGTGATCAAAGCGTTCGAGTTTATACAAGTTTACGGAGAAGCTTGTACTTACAAGAAAGTGAGTGGGAGCTCTATAGCGTTTCTAATATTGTATGTGGATGACATATTGCTGATTGGAAACAATATAGAAATGCTGGAAAGCGTAAAGGAATATTTGAACAAGAGTTTTTCAATGAAGGACCTAGGAGAAGCTGCTTTCATATTAGGCATCAAGATCTATAGAGATAGATCAAGACGCTTAATAGGACTTTCACAAAGCACATACCTTGATAAGATTTTGAAGAAGTTCAAAATGGATCAGTCCAAGAAGGGGTTCTTGCCTGTTTTGCAAGGTGTGAAGTTGAGTAAGACTCAATGCCCAGTGACTGCAGAAGATAGAGAAAAGATGAGTGTCATCCCCTATGCTTCAGCCATAGGCTCTATCATGTATGCAATGCTGTGCACAAGACCCGATGTCAGCCTTGCCATAAGTATGGTCGGAAGGTTTCAAAGTGATCCAGGAATGGAACACTGGACGGCGGTCAAGAATATCCTGAAGTACCTGAAAAGGACTAAGGACATGTTTCTCGTTTATGGAGGTGATCAAGAGCTCGTCGTAAAGGGTTACGTCGATGCAAGCTTTGACACTGATCCGGATGACTCTAAGTCGCAAACCGGATACGTATTTATTCTTAATGGGGGTGCGGTTAGCTGGTGCAGTTCCAAGCAAAGCGTGGTAGCTGATTCTACATGCGAAGCGGAGTACATCGCAGCCTCGGAGGCGGCGAAGGAAGGTGTCTGGATGAAGGAGTTCATGACAGATCTTGGAGTAGTGCCTAGTGCGCTTAACCCAATGACTCTGTTTTGTGATAATACTGGTGCCATTGCTCTAGCCAAGGAACCAAGATTTCACAAGAGGACCAGACACATAAAGCGACGTTTCAATTCCATCCGCGATTACATCAAGGAGGACGACATAAATATTTGCAAAGTACACACGGATCTAAATGTTGCAGATCCGATGACTAAACCTCTTCCAAGGGCTAAACATGAACAACACCAGAACTGCATGGGTGTTCGATTCATTACAATGTAAATCACATAGTGATGTGAACTAGATTATTGACTCTAGTGCAAGTGGGAGACTGTTGGAAATATGCCCTAGAGGCAATAATAAATTGGTTATTATTATATTTCCTTGTTCATGATAATCGTTTATTATCCATGCTATAATTGTATTGATTGGAAACTCAAATACATGTGTGGGTACATAGACAACACTGTGTCCCTAGTAAGCCTCTAGTTGACTAGCTCGTTGATCAAAGATGGTTAAGGTTTCCTAGCCATTGACATGAGATGTCATTTGATAACGGGATCACATCATTAGGAGAATGATGTGATGGACAAGACCCAAACTGTAAACGTAGCATTTGATCGTGTCAGTTTATTGCTATTGTTTTCTGCATGTCAAGTATCTGTTCCTTTGACCATGAGATCATGCAACTCACTGACACCGGAGGAATACCTTGTGTGTATCAAACGTCGCAACGTAACTGGGTGACTATAAAGGTGCTCTACAGGTATCTCCGAGGGTGTCTGTTGGGTTGGCATGGATCAAGACTGGGATTTGTTACTCCGTGTGACGGAGAGGTATCTCAGGGCCCACTCGGTAATACAACATCACATTGAGCCTTGCAAGCAAAGTGACTAAAGAGTTAGCCACAGGATCTTGTATTACGGAACGAGTAAAGAGACTTGCCGGTAACGAGATTGAACTAGGTATAGTGATACCGACGATCGAATCTCGGGCAAGTAACATACCGAAGAACAAAGGGAACAGCATACGGGATTAACTGAATCCTTGACATAGAGGTTCGACCGATAAAGATCTTCGTAGAATATGTAGGAGCCAATATGGGCATCCAGGTCCCGCTATTGGTTATTGGCCGTAGAGGTGTCTCGGTCATGTCTACATAGTTCTCGAACCCGCAGGGTCTACACACTTAACGTTTGGTGACGATTAGTATAAATTGAGTTATTATGTTGGTGACCGAAAGTTGTTCGGAGTCCCGGATAAGATCCCGGACATGACGAGGATCTCCGGAATAGTCCGGAGGTAAAGATTGATATATGTGATAATAGTGTTTTGATCTCCGGAAGAGTTCCGGAGTTCACCGGAAGGGGTTCCGGATGTTTACCGAAGTGTTCGGGTGCAGCAACACTTTATATGAGCCAAAGGGATAAAGCCCACAAGGTATTGGGAAGTGCAAAAGTAGTTTTGCTGCCGCGTAAGCGGTACTACCGCTTGGTGAAGCGGTACTACCGCCGGAGCGGTACTACCGCTTGGTGAAGCGGTACTACCGCCGGAGCGGTACTACCGCTTGTGTGAAGCGGTACTACCGCTTGTGTGAAGCGGTACTACCGCTTGTGCGCGGCTGTGCACGGTTCGGCAGGGATCCGAGTTGGACTCTTTCCCTGCGGGCCAAACCGACCTTGTGCGGGCAAAACCGACCCGGAGGAGGCTTTTACTCCAAGTTTAGACCCCAAGGCTCAACATATAAATAGAGGGGCAGGGCTAGCACACGGGACACATCAAGATTTCCCAAGCCGTGTGCCGGCAACCCTAGCCCTCTAGTTCCTCCGTCATAATCTCCGTAGTGCTTGGCGAAGCCCTGCAGAGATTGTTCCTCACCACCATCACCACGCCGTCGTGCTGCTGGAACTCAACCACTACTTCATCATCGCTCGCTGGATCGAGGAGGTGAAGGCGTCATCAAGCCGTACGTGTGTTGAACGCGGAGGTGCCGTCCGTTCGGCACTAGATCGGAAGGATCGTGATTGGATCGCGGGACGCTCGGCGATTTGGATCGCAAAGACGTTCGACTACATCAACCGCGTTTATTAACGCTTCCGCTTAGCGATCTACAAGGGTATGTAGATTCACTCTCCCTCTCGTAGATGCTCATCACCATGGATAGATCTTATGTGTGCGTAGGAAAAATTTTTGTTTCCCATGCAACGTTCCCCAACAAAATCATCTTGTGAGGCTGAGTATATAGCAGCAGCAACAGCAGTGAGCCAGGCTGTCTGGTTGAGCAGGTTACTTGCTGAAATGCTGGGAATAGAGGTTCAGAAGGTGAAATTGCGGATTGACAGTAAGTCAGCTATTGAACTCAGCAAGAATCCGGTGCACCATGAAAGAAGCAAACACATTGATCTCAGGTATCATTACATAAGAGAGTGTGTTAAGCGAGGAAGGGTGGATGTTGTCCATGTCAGGACAGCTGATCAGGTGGCTGACGTTCTCACTAAGTGACTTGGAAGGAGCCGCTTCGCTGAGCTACGGCACAAGCTTGGGGTGATCCAGTTTGTAGCAGATTAGGGGGTGAAATGTTGGATAATCTGCACACACACACACACACACACACACACACTTACAGTTTCAGGTTTTAGTTTCTCTGAATAAAAACTGGCCGTCAGCGTGTGCTTGTGCACGTACGAGCTTTAGTTAGTTTTTCCCTTCAGTTTTCAGTTAGGCAGTTAGCTAGACTTCAGCTCGCCGCAGGAATCGCCATGGGATGGCATGGATCACGCATTCCTCGCCGCGGGCACGTAGGGCTCTGCATGTCCGGGCGTCGTGGGATGGCACGACCTGTAAGCTCGGCGGGCACGACCGCTTCCTTTGCTTGTTTTCAGGAACTCATTGATGAGTTCAGATAAATAAGATCAGCAACAGAAAAGCTGCAGTTGTTACGCAGCACAAAAACCACTGTCTTCAACCTCTCGCTCCCTCTC
Organism: Elymus sibiricus; assembly: GCA_039707655.1. Lineage (NCBI taxonomy): Eukaryota > Viridiplantae > Streptophyta > Magnoliopsida > Poales > Poaceae > Elymus > Elymus sibiricus. The sequence goes on from CM077666.1 coordinate 474,194,390, forward strand.
ACTCTTGTCTCTTCCTCGCTGCGCTGTCAGCTTCTACAACCACACGTAGGGCTCTGCACGTCCGGGCGTCGTGGGATGGCACGACCTATAAGCTCAGGGGGCACGACCGCTTCCTTTGCTTGTTTTCAGGAACTCATTGATGAGTTCAGATAAATAAGATCAACAACAGAAAAGCTGCAGTTGTTACGCAGCACGAAAAACCACTGTCTTCAACCTCTCGCTCCCTCTCACTCTCGTCTCTTCCTCGCTGCGCTGTCAGCTTCTGCAACCACAATTTTGGTAGTAATATCATTGGAGCAGCATGAGACATTCGAAATAGGTGATTGGATGGGCTCGGATCATTTGGATTCACCAAACTCGTGCTTTTATGAGTAGTAAGTAGATAGTAGATAAGCCCTAAAAATGTCAAATGCAATATGTTATTTCCATTTCTCAGTTCATATTGAAGCAACGAATAATCTTAATTTGCTTTTACCTATGATTGATGATCTATTTTGTTGTCTATCAAGAACTAAGGTTTAGAACTCACACACCTATGTGTTGCTAGCAATCAGTCAAAAATTGGAGGTTTTAAGCTAGAAGTTTTAAATCCCTTAAAAATTAATAAAGATGGATGTGTGCATCATGCTGATGCAGAGGCCGGGGGTAATCCTCCTTTTCGGAAAAAAAAGGTTGCCTGTTGTATTACTCAAAGTAGATAATGTACTTTCTGAAAGTTACCAAAAAGAACTTTGACATGTAGTAGACTTTCTAAAAAGGGAAAAACTCTAGTTTGAAAGTGAACATCGTGGAGTAATCTGACAGTGGCAAAAGGAATGTGACGTCGCACACTAGACACAGGTTCATGGGCCTAGGTCACGAGAGAACTATATTAATCTGTTGGGGTGTGTTTGGTTCGAGAGCGAAGTGTAAAAGAATGTAATGGTTTCATTCCACTATAATGGGTCGGTATGGATAATTAGGAGGATGGCCATCACATAGGTTAGCTACAGAGAGAGCGCAGCCTCCCTCCTTTTGTTTGGGTGTGTAGCTCGCTACAAAAATGGCGGTGATGTCATCCACACATAGGCTACTTGAAATCATCTTGATGACAATCCTCGTATTAATTTCTCCTTGCACTTCTTGATGACCATCACCACTTAGTGTCATCCTCACATAGGCTAGTTGAAATCTTCCTTCTGACACAAGCTCATGAGAAACACCTGGGCTGATTCGAGGCAGATTTTGGGCGCGCCTGGGTCGTTTGCCTGAAACTTGGCTGGATGGGTAAGTTCTAGGATTGGGCCTCGGCATGGCCGGTCGAATTGTCGGGGCGACGACGCAAAAAGGAAGCGACCGAGCAAGTTTTTTTTTCGTGCGTGCGCTCGCACACATGCTTCCGAGATAGCGATCGGAGGATGTAGTGCTTGCTTACGTCAACAATTAATTAACGTACAATACTACCATTACATCTGTTTGAGCGACAAGTAAGACCGGATGGCTACCGCCTACGCGTCGCATCTAATCATGTCAGAGCAGGAGGATTTGGGTATATCTCATTCTCACCGCTTGGAATAAGCAGGTAGCTATCTCAAAAAACAATCATTCTCAACAACACAGCGGTATATACGGGAAAACGCAGCTGATACAATTACAAATCCCGGTAGATAAGGATTAACGCATGGAGCTCGATCTCCTTGGTGATGTCAACAATCTAACCATGTAACCTAACAAAACAATCTAATCATGTCAGAGCGAGGATACAGGTATATATCTCAACTATGAAGCGGTATATGCGGAAAACACGGCTGATACAATTACAATCCCTATAGATAAGGATTAACGCATGGAGATCGCAAGGCACGGTACATCACCGGCGGTAGCCTAGCTACTTAACCTAAGTCCTTGCTTCAATTTCAATCGATTGGTCCATCGAGCACCGGTGACCGGCCAAGATGGGCGCCAACGTCAACAGCTCGTCTCCGCCGTCTCGGTCGGCCAAGTGCATCCTGTAGGAGACGAGGTCCACGACGCACCTCTTCACGGTCCCCGACTACTCCAGCTGGGTGCAGATGGCCGCCGGCTCCGCGCTGCTCTTCGACGACACGATCCACCTCCAGGACCTCGCCTACCACCTCAAGGTGTACCCCGCCGGTTACGATAGGGAGGCGGCGGAACTATGTTACTAGTGGAGAAACGGGCTTTAGTCCCGGTTGGGAAGGGCCTTTAGTCCCGGTTCACCAACCGGGACTAATAAATCGGGACTAAAGGCCCCCACCCTTTAGTCCCGGTTAGCCACGACCCGGGTGAAAGTACATGTAGTCCCCATGTATGATTTTGGTAATTAAATGACAATCCTAATGGACTAACGTTTGCATTGAGATATACATTTGAAGGAAAGTTCCATTTGCAATGCATGAAGAATACTGGATGAATTGATGGATGAATTCCATCAACATAAATATATGCATTGAGACTTGATAATGAATGACAATTCCTATGAAGAAACAATGACATCAAGTTATATAGAAAGGTTTGTTCCATGGGTGATGCAAGAAGGAGATTGACTGGATTCGGAATGAATGCCATATACATATAGTTGTGCATCAAGATTATTCATGGAGCAAAGATAATTGTTGACCAAGATGAAGATCGAAGATTGAATTCAAAGATGGCCAACACACAAGCGCAAATCATGTACCACATGGGATCTTGTGGTATGGTAAGAATTTGTCAATTGCGCTTTGTGTACTAACCCATACTATGTGTTGTCTATGTTTATGAGGGTTAAGTTATTCTCATGGGGTCGCATCGAGAGAGAGATTCCAAGTGTCCATGAGAGGATGGCATCAAGTGTTCATGATCATGGTTGACAAGGGCAAGTTCAAGATAACCATCCCGAAGGATCACATGCTTGAAGCTTGTGGATGATCACATGATGGACAAGTGAAGATGAATACAAAGCAAAGCTTCCCACATTGTGTATGGGAGAGCTACTTGAAGACTTCACCAATGTCTTGCCTTCAACTTGAGCCAAGAAGAAACATCAACATCAAGCTCAAGTGAAAGGCTCGAGTCAAAGGTATTAGTTCCTTTGGCGTTAGTGTTGTGGAGTGATGACTACCGAAGAAACATATACACTCAAGAATGGATTCTCGATAGCTATGTAGTGTAGCTCTTTTATGATTCTTGAGTTATAGGGATCCCGCACTATTAAGAGGGGATCAAAGGGGTTCATGATGGATTTGATCAAGTCAACATCTTCTATACACAATTCCACTCATATCCTATATACCAAAGAAAATCCAAAGCCAAATAGGTTGCCCAATCTATGATAAAACCTTTGCATATTTGGCATCCTCTATTTTTCTTGATCTTGATTGGTTCTCTATGTGAGGACCTGGGGTTTTTCACTAGCTTCAAAACGAGCCCAAGATCATCAAAATCGGAGTCCGGATGAGAAAGTTATGCATGTTTTACTATTGGGGCACTTGCAGTTTTTGTGTTGGCCGGATATCCGGGACTTGGCCCAGAAATCCGGCTGTAGATGTCCAGAAACCGTGTTGAAATGCTGGTTGTGTCCGCCGGATGTCCGGCACTTGGCCGGATGTCCGGGGCCCCAACTTTGGCCAGATGGCCGGGCCCTGTACTCTGGCCTCTGTTTTTCACATGCGTGTGTGTGCATTTCTCAGCCGCCGGATGTCCGGCCCGTGCCCAGATGTCCGGCCCGGCGCTGTCACTTACTCACAAATGGCTAGTTTTCTAGGCCTTCTATATATACCCCTCTACCAATCCGGTAGAGGGTTGACCACTCCAACAAATAGAACCCTAGAACATCTAAGTGGCTCCCTCTCACTCTTGCACACTAAATCCTAGATCCCGAAAGCATTTGTGAGAGTTCTTGAGAGGTGTTCCAATCAAAAGATAGATCCACTCCCTCTCCCTCTTGTGACCAAAGGAATTTTCGATTTGAGCAAGTCTTGAGCATTTCCCCCTTGATCTTGTTACTCTTGGAGGTTGGAGACTCCTAGGCGGTAGGAGAGCTCCGGTGAGGAATCAACTTGTGATTTGTCCCTCGAAAAGTTTGTGAAGGTTTGGAGGCCGCCTCAAGGTCTACCACTAGTGGTTGAGAATTGCCTTCGTGGTGATATCTCAAGGAGAATAGGGTGAGCCTTCGTGGTGTTGGTGTGCCTTCGTGGTAACATCCACCTCTCTAACGGTGACTAGCTTCCCTCCAAGGAAGTGAACATCGGGATACATCCTCGTCTCCGTGACTTCGGTTATCCCTAACCCTAACTCCTTACTTGTGGTTTACTTTGGTCAATTGACCGTGCATTCACTATATCTTGTTGTCCTCATTATATTGTGTTGGCCATTCCCTTGAAGAGATTATTTAGGCCTACACTTTTGATGGAAATATGCCCTAGAGGCAATAATAAAGTTGTTATTATTTTATATTTCCTTGTTCATGATAAAGGTTTATTATTCATGCTAGAATTGTATTGACCGGAAACTTAAATACATGTGTGAATACATAAACAAATACCGTGTCCCTAGTGAGCCTCTACTAGACTAGCTCGTTGATCAAAGATGGCTAAGGTTTCCTAACCATAGACATGAGTTGACATTTGATAACGGGATCACATCATTAGGAGAATGATGTGATGGACAAGAACCATCCGTTAGCTTAGCATATGATCGTTCTGTTTATTGCTACTGCTTTCTTGAATGTCAAATACATGTTCCTCAGACCATGAGATCATGCAACTCCCAGATACCGGAGGAATACCTTGTGTGCTATCAAACGTCACAACGTAACTGGGTGATCATAAAGATGCTCTACAGGTATCTCCGAAGGTGTCCGTTGAGTTGGCATGGATCGAGACTGGGATTTGTCACTCTGTGTTTCGGAGAGGTATCTCTAGGCCCTCTCAGTAATGCACATCATAAGAAGCTTGCAAGCAAAGTGACTAAGGAGTTAGTTACGGGATGATGTATTATGGAACGAGTAAAGAGACTTGCCGGTAACGAGATTGAACTAGGTATGGAGATACCGACGATCGAATATCGGGCAAGTAACATACCGACGGACAAAGGGAATTACGTATGTTGTCATTGCGGTTCGACCGATAAGATCTTCGTGGAATATGTAGGAACCAATATGAGCATCCAGGTTCCGCTATTGGTTATTGACCGGAGAGGCGTCTCAGTCATGTCTACATCATTCCCGAACCCGTAGGGTCCGCACGCTTAACGTTCGTTGACGATATAGTGTTATATGAGTTATGTGAATTGGTAACCGAATATTGTTTGGAATCCCGGATGAGATCCCGGACGTCACGAGGAGTCTCGGAATGGTCGAGAGGTAAAGATTTATATATGGGAAGTCATATTTTGGGTTCCGGAAAAAGGTGCAGTTTTTTCGGTATTGTACCGGGAAGCTTCCAGAAGGTTCCGGAGGATTCCGGAGGGGTCCGGAAGTCCACAAGTGGGTCCACCATGTCCCAAGGGCTGGCATGGGCTAAGGGGAGGCGCCCTGGCCTTATTGGGCCAGGCGCACCAAGTCCTCAAAAGCTCACGCAGCTAGGGAAGGAAAAAAGGGAGAGTCCTAGTAGGAATAGGATTGGACTTTGGAGTCTAAGTCCACGTGTGTACTATTCACGGTTATTGTTCACGTGGCACTATTCCTTCTACTCCAAGCCCCTACACATATATAAATAGAGGAGAGGGGGCGCCCCAAAGAGGACACAACATTGTCTTAGCCGTGTGCGGCGCCCCCCTCCACAGTTCCGTCCCTCGGTCATATTTTCGCAGTGCTTGGGCGAAGCCCTGCGGATATAGCATCACCATCACCGTCACCACGCCGTAGTGCTGCCGGAACTCATCCACTACCTCGCCGTCTTGCTGGATCAAGAAGTCGAGGACGTCACCGAGCTGAACGTGTGCTGAACGCGGAGGTGATGTACGTTCGGTGCTCGGTCGGTTGGATAGTGAAGTTGTTCGACGACATCAACCGCGTTATTCTAACGCTTCCGCTTACGGTCTACGAGGGTATGTAGACATACTCCCCCTCTCGTAGCTATCCATCTCCATGGATAGATCTTGCGTGTGCGTAGAAAAAAAAAATTGTTTTCCATGCAACGTTCCCCAACAGTGGCATCATGAGCCAGGTCTATGCGTAGATGATATGCACGAGTAGAACACAAAGAGTTGTGGGCGGTGATCGTCATACTGCTTACCACCAACGTCTTATTTTGATTCGGTGGTATTGTAAGATGAAGCGGCCCGGACCAACCTTACATGTCCACGTACATGAGACCGGTTCCACCGACAGACATGCAACTTGTTTTGCATAAAGGTGGCTGGCGGGTGTCTGTTTCTCCTACTTTAGTTGAATCGAATTTGACTGCTGCCGGTCCTTGTTGAAGGTTAAAACAGCAAACTGATAAATCACCGTTGTGGTTTTTTTTTTGCTGTAGGTAAGAATGGTTCTTGCTAGAAGCCCGTAGCAGCCACGTAAAACTTGCAACAACAAAGTAGAGGACGTCTAACTTGTTTTTGCAGGGTATGCTGTGATGTGATATGGTCAAGACATGATGTGATATACGTTATTGTGTGAGATGATCATGTTTTGTAATTTATCGGGAACCGGCAGGAGCCTTATGGTTGTCTCTTTATTGTATGAAATGCAAGCGCCATGTAATTGCTTTACTTTATCGCTATACGTTAGCAATAGTTGTAGAAGCAATAGTTGGCGAGACGACCATGACGCAACGATGGAGATCAAGGTGTCGAGCCGGTGACGATGGAGATCATGACGATGCTTTGGATATGGAGATCAAAAGCACAAGATGATGGCCATATCATGTCACATATTTTGATTGCATGTGATGTTTATCCTTTATGCATCTTATTTTGCTTAGAACGACGGTAGCATTATAAGATGATCCCTTCACTAAATTTCAAGATAAAAGTGTTCTCCCCGAGTATGCACCGTTGCTAAAGTTCGTTGTTTCGAAGCACCTCGTGATGATCGGGTGTGATAGATTCTACGTTCACATACAACGGGTGTAAGCCAGTTTTACACAAGCAGAATACTTGGGTTAAACTTGGCGAGCCTAGCATGTACAGACATGGTCTCGGAACACTGGAGATCGAAAGGTCGAACATGAGTCATATAGTAGATATGATCAACATGGAGATGTTCACCATTGATGACTATCCCATCTCACGTGATGATTGGACATGGGCTAGTTGATTTGGATCATGTATCACTTAGTTAACTTGAGGGATGTTAATTTAAGTGGGAGTTCATTAGTAATTTGATTAATTGAACTTAATTTATCATGAACTTAGTCTTGATGGTTTCTTTGCATATCTATGCTGTAGATAAATGGCCCGTGCTACTGTTCCGTTGAATTTTAATGCGTTCCTAGAGAAAGCTAAGTTGAAAGATGATGGTAGCAACTACACGGACTGGGTCCGTAACTTGAGGATTATCCTCATTGCTGCACAGAAGAATTATGTCCTTGATGCACCGCTAGGTGATGGACCTGCTGTAGGAGCTGCTGCAGACGTTGTGAACGCCTGGCAGGCTTGATCTGATGACTACTCGATAGTTCAGTGTGCCATGCTCTACGGCTTAGAACCAGGACTACAAAAGCGTTTTGAACGCCACGGAGCATATGAGATGTTCCAAGAGCTGAAATTGATATTTCAAGCTAATGCCCGGGTTGAGAGATATGAAGTCTCCAACAAGTTCTTTAGCTGTAAGATGGAGGAGAACAGTTCTGTCAGTGAACACATACTCAGAATGTCTGGGTACCACAACCACTTGACTCAGCTGGGAATTGATCTTCCGGTTGAGAGTGTTATTGACAGAGTTCTTCAGTCACTGCCACCAAGCTATAAAGGCTTCGTGATGAACTATAATATGCAAGGGATGGAGAAGACAATTCCCGAGCTCTTCGCGATGCTGAAATCAGCGGAGGTAGAAATCAAGAAGGAGCATCAAGTGTTGATGGTTAACAAAACCACTAGTTTCAAGAAAAAGGGCAAGGGAAAGAAGGGGAACTTCAAAAAGAACGGCAAGCAAGTTGCCGCTCCCACGAAGAAACCCAAAGCTGGACCCAGGCATGAAACAGAGTGCTTCTACTACAAAGGGACTGGTCACTGGAAGCGGAACTGCCCCAAGTATTTGGCGGATAAGAAGGATGGCAAAGTGAGCAAAGGTATATTTGATATACATGTTATTAATGTGTTCCTCACTAATGCTCACAGTAGCGCCTGGGTATTTGATACTGGTTCGGTTGCTCATATTTGTAACTCGAAACAGGAGCTACGGAATAAGCGAAGATTGGCTAAGGACGAGGTGACGATGCGCGTCGGGAATGGTTCCAAGGTTGATGTGATCGCCGTCGGCACGCTACCTCTACATCTACCTTCGGGATTAGTTTTAGACCTCAATAATTGTTATTTGGTGCCAGCGTTGAGCATGAACATTATATCTGGATCTTGTTTATTGCGAAACGGTTATTCATTTAAGTCACAGAATAATGGTTGTTCTATTTATATGAGTAACATCTTTTATGGTCACGCACCTTTTGTGAATGGTCTATTCTTGTTGAATCTCGATCGTAGTGATACACATATTCATAATATTGATGCCAAAAGATGCAAAGTTGATAATGATAGTGCAACATACTTGTGGCACTGCCGTTTAGGTCATATTGGTGTAAAGCGCATGAAGAAACTCCATGCAGATGGACTTTTGGAATCTCTTGATTATGAATCATTTGATACTTGCGAACCATGCCTCATGGGCAAGATGACTAAAACTCCGTTCTTCGGAACAATGGAGCGAGCTACTGATTTGTTGGAAATAATACATACCGATGTATGCGGTCCGATGAATGTTGAAGCACGCGGCGGGTATCGTTATTTTCTAACCTTCACAGATGATTTGAGTAGATATGGGTATATCTACTTGATGAAACACAAGTCTGAAACATTTGAAAAGTACAAAGAATTTCAGAGTGAAGTAGAGAATCATTGTAACAAGAAAATAAAGTTTCTACGATCTGATCGCGGAGGCGAATATTTGAGTTACGAGTTTGGCCTTCATTTAAGAAAATGTGGAATTGTTTCACAACTCACGCCACCTGGAACACCACAGCGTAATGGTGTGTCCGAACGTCGTAACCGTACTTTATTGGATATGGTGCGTTCTATGATGTCTCTTACCGATTTGCCACTATCGTTTTGGGGTTATGCATTAGAGATAGCTGCATTCACGTTAAATAGGGCACCGTCTAAATCCGTTGAGACGACACCGCATGAACTATGGTTTGGCAAGAAACCTAAGCTGTCGTTTCTTAAAGTTTGGGGATGCGATGCTTATGTGAAAAAGCTTCAAACTGATAAGCTCGAACCCAAAGCGGAGAAGTGCGTCTTAATAGGATACCCTAAAGAAACAATTGGGTACACCTTCTACCACAGATCCGAAGGCAAGGTCTTTGTTGCCAAGAATGGGTCCTTTCTAGAGAAGGAGTTTCTCTCGAAAGAAGTGAGTGGGAGGAAAGTAGAACTTGATGAGGTAATTGTACCTTCTCTCCAATTGGAAAGTAGCTCATCAGAGAAAACCATTCCCGTGATGCCTACACCAATAAGAGAGGAAGATAATGATAAAGATCATGAAACTTCAGATCAAGTTACTACTGAACTTCGTAGGTCGACCAGAGTACGTTCCGCACCAGAGTGGTACGGTAATCATGTTCTGGAAGTTATGTTGTTAGACAATGGCGAACCTACGAACTATGAAGAAGCTATGATAAAACCGGATTCCGACAAATGGCTTGAGGCCATGAAATCTGAGATAGGATCCATGTATGAGAACAAAGTGTGGACTTTGGTGGACTTGCCCGATGATCGGCAAGCCATTGAGAATAAATGGATTTTTAAGAGGAACACGGATGCTGATGGTAATATCACTGTCTACAAAGCTCGACTTGTCGTGAAAGGTTTTCGACAAGTTCAAGGGGTTGACTACGATGAGACTTTCTCACCCGTAGCGATGCTTAAGTCTGTCCGAATCATGTTAGCAATTGCCGCATTTTATGATTATGAAATCTGGCAAATGGATGTCAAAACTGCATTCCTTAATGGTTTTCTCAAAGAAGAGTTGTATATGATGCAACCAGAAGGTTTTGTCGATCCTAAGGGTGCTAACAAAGTGTGCAAGCTCCAGCGATCCATCTATGGACTGGTGCAAGCATCTCGGAGTTGGAATATACGCTTTGATGAGGTGATCAAAGCATATGGTTTTGTACAAACTTACGGTGAAGCCTATATTTACAAGAAAGTGAGTGGGAGCTCTGTAGCATTTCTAATATTATATGTGGATGACATATTGTTGATTGGAAATGATATAGAATTTCTGGATGGCATAAAGGGATACTTGAATAAGAATTTTTCAATGAAAGACCTCGGTGAAGCTGCTTATATATTGGGCATCAAGATCTATAGGGATAGATCAAGACGCTTGATAGGACTTTCACAAAGCACATACCTTGACAAAGTTTTGAAGAAGTTCAAAATGGATAAGTCAAAGAAAGGGTTCTTGCCTGTCTTGCAAGGTGTGAAGTTGAGTCAGACTCAATGCCCGACCACGGCAGAAGATATAGAGAAAATGAAAGTCATTCCCTATGCCTCAGCCATAGGTTCTATTATGTATGCCATGCTGTGTACCAGACCTGATGTGTGCCTTGCCATAAGTTTGGCAGGGAGGTACCAGAGTAATCCAGGAGTGGATCACTGGACAGCGGTCAAGAATATCCTGAAGTACCTGAAAAGGACCAAGGACATGTTTCTCGTTTATGGAGGTGACGAAGAGCTCGTCGTAAAGGGTTACGTCGATGCAAGCTTCGACACTGATCCGGATGACTCTAAGTCACAAACCGGATACGTATTTATATTAAATGGTGGAGCTGTCAGTTGGTGCAGTTCCAAGCAGAGCGTCGTGGCGGGATCTACGTGTGAAGCGGAATACATAGCTGCTTCGGAAGCAGCACATGAAGGAGTCTGGATGAAGGAGTTCATATCCGATCTAGGTGTAATACCTAGTGCATCGGGTCCAATGACAATCTTTTGTGACCACACTGGAGCAATTGCCATAGCCAAGGAGCCCAGGTTTCACAAAAAGACCAAACACATCAAGAGACGCTTCAACTCCATTCGTGAATATGTCAAGGATGGAGACATAGAAATTTGCAAAGTACACACGGATCTGAATATGGCAGACCCGTTGACTAAGCCTCTTCCACAAGCAAAACATGATTAGCACCAAGACTCCATGGGTGTTAGATTCATTACTATGTAATCTAGATTATTGACTCTAGTGCAAGTGGGAGACTGATGGAAATATGCCCTAGAGGCAATAATAAAGTTGTTATTATTTTATATATCCTTGTTCATGATAAAGGTTTATTATTCATGCTAGAATTGTATTGACCGGAAACTTAAATACATGTGTGAATACATAAACAAATACCGTGTCCCTAGTGAGCCTCTACTAGACTAGCTCGTTGATCAAAGATGGTTAAGGTTTCCTAACCATAGACATGAGTTGTCATTTGATAACGGTATAACATCATTAGGAGAATGATGTGATGGACAAGACCCATCTGTTAGCTTAGCATATGATCATTCTGTTTATTGCTACTGCTTTCTTGAATGTCAAATACATGTTCCTCAGACCATGAGATCATGCAACTCCCGGATACCGGAGGAATACCTTGTGTGCTATCAAACGTCACAACATAACTGGGTGATCATAAAGATGCTCTACAGGTATCTCCGAAGGTGTCCGTTGAGTTGGCATGGATCGAGATTGGGATTTGTCACTCCGTGTTTCGGAGAGGTATCTCTGGGCCCTCTCAGTAATGCACATCATAAGAAGCTTGCAAGCAAAGTGACTAAGGAGTTAGTTACGGGATGATGTATTACAGAACGAGTAAAGAGACTTGCCGGTAACGAGATTGAACTAGGTATGGAGATACCGACCATCGAATCTCGGGCAAGTAACATACCGACGGACAAAGGGAATTACGTATGTTGTCATTGCGGTTCGACCGATAAGATCTTCGTGGAATATGTAGGAACCAATATGAGCATCCAGGTTCCGCTATTGGTTATTAACCGGAGAGGCATCTCAGTCATGTCTACATCATTCCCGAACCCATAGGGTCCGCACGCTTAACGTTCGTTGACGATATAGTGTTATATGAGTTATGTGAATTGGTAACCGAATATTGTTCGGAGTCCCGGATGAGATCCCGGACGTCACGAGGAGTCTTGGAATGGTCGAGAGGTAAAGATTTCTATATGGGAAGTCATATTTTGGGTTCCGGCAAAATGTGCAGTTTTTTCGGTATTGTACCGGGAAGCTTCCAGAAGGTTCCAGAGGATTCCGAAGGGGTCCGGAAGTCCACAAGTGGGTCCACCACGTCCCAAGGGCTGGCATGGGCTAAGGGGAGGCGCCCTGGCATTATTGGGCCAGGCGCACCAAGTCCTCAAAAGCCCACGCAGCTAGGGAAGGAAAAAAGGGAGAGTCCTAGTAGGAATAGGATTGGACTTTGGAGTCCAAGTCCACGTGTGTACAATTCACGGTTACTGTTCACGTGGCACTATTCCTTCTACTCCAAGCCCCTACACATATATAAATAGAGGAGAGGGGCCGCCCCAAAGAGGACACAACATTGTCTTAGCCGTGTGCGGCGCCCCCCTCCACAGTTCCGTCCCTCGGTCATATTTTCGCAGTGCTTGGGCGAAGCCCTGCGGAGATAGCATCACCATCACCGTCACCACGACGTAGTGCTGCTGGAACTCATCCACTACCTCGCCGTCTTGCTGGATCAAGAAGTCGAGGACGTCACCGAGCTGAACGTGTGCTGAACGCGGAGGTGTCGTACGTTCGGTGCTCGGTCGGTTGGATCGTGAAGTTGTTCGACGACATCAACCGCGTTGTTCTAACGCTTCCGCTTACGGTCTACGAGGGTACGTAGACATACTTCCCCTCTCGTAGCTATGCATCTCCATGGATAGATCTTGCGTGTGCGTAGAAAAAAAAATTGTTTTCCATGCAACGTTCCCCAACAACTTTATATTCGCAATTCATACTTGCTACTATTGATATATCTTGTGATTAGTGTGAATTGCTAACTTGTGTCATACACTCCCATATATTGTGATATTGCTCAAGTAAGTTTGTGTAACTTACTTGTGCTTGTTAGTATCCTTGTTGTCCTCATTATATTGTGTTGGTTACCATATCATAGAGATTATTTAGGCCAACACTTTATAGTCCGCAATTCATACTTCCTACTATTGTTCTATCTTGTGCTTAGTCTGAATTGCTAGCTTGTAACATTAATTTCCATATCTTGTGACATAACTTGTGTAAGCTTGTAGTGCTTACTTGAGTTTGCTTGTATCATTCAATTCCATATATTGTGATACAATTTGTGTAAGGTTGTATTGCTTACTTGTGGTTGTGTGTATTATTCATTTCCATATCTCGTGATATACATTGAGTAAGTTTGTGTGACTTACTTGTGCTTACTCATATCCTCGTTGTTCTCATCTTGTTTATCCTAAGTTGTTGGTGCACTTAGTGAGCCTAGTATATTTAGGATTTGTGATTGAAAAGTATCCGCTTAGTTTATTTCCACATTAGGATATAGCCAAATCCGTAAAAGATTTTAAAACGCCTATTCACCCCCCCCTCTAGGCGACATCGTGGTCCTTTCAATTGGTATCAGAGCTAGATCTCTCCTTATTAGGCTTTACCGCCTAGAGAGTATCGATGTCGACTAGTGATTTAGTGCACAATGACACCTTTGATTTTGATGGCACAAATTATCACTTGTGGAGAATTCGCATGCTTTGTCGCTTTCGGGCCATGGGTCCAAATGCTTTGCGAATTGTTCTTGTAGGAATTTATAGTGCAAAGGATGGTCCTTCTCCATCTTTTGAGGATATGTATCTTGATTGTGATACTTCTCTTGCCATTCATCAAACTATAACCGTTGAAGTTTTTAAGAAAATCTCGACTTGCAAGTCAGCTCATGAGGCTTGGACCAAACTTGAAGATATATATGGTGGGTCCAATCTTGATGAAGACAATATTATTTTCGGGGAGTTAATGGAGGAGTTCTCCACATTTTTAAATAATGAAGAGCTCTCTATTGCTTCCACCTCCGATTACTTGCATACTTCAACATCTTCCACTTCACCAACATGTGGTATACCACAAGGTAATGACATGGTGAGTGAAGAAATATCTTGTGATGATGGTGTTAAGCTCATCATTGATGATCTTGCTTATGTAGATACTAGTGATGTATCTTCTATGGACTTGAGCATATCTAGCACCACAAATAGTATAAATTATTGTGTTGATAGTCCATGCATATCACCTAAGAATTCCTTGACAAATGTTTGTGATGATATGCTTGTGCTCCCGTGTTGCCATGATAGAAATGCTTTGGTTTCCTATAGTTGTTCTATGACTAACCATGTAAAGGAAATCAAGAAAGATGAGGCACACTTGATTGATGAAGAACTCTCTTCTCCAAAAGAATCATCATCAACCCCCTTTGTTCACATGTGCCTCATGGCAATAGGTAATGACGAGGTATCATCTTCTCTTAGTGATAATGATGATAGTTATAATGAGGATGATGATGATTACTTGACTCAAAATCTCTATGAGATTGGGAAAACTCTTCATAGAGCTAAAAATAACACTTATAAAAGGTTCCAAGATGTTCTTGCTTGCTTTGAAAAACGTAATGATTTATTTCTTAATGAGCAAGCTAAAAGTGAACAACTTGAACATGAACTTGCTAAGGCTTATAAATTTTTTGGAGACTTAAGATCTTTAAAAGGAGAGATTGAAATTACTCATGGTAAACTTAAAGAGGATTTTGAGCTCCTTCTCCTTGAATGCAATAATGTCAAGGGAGAGCTCATCAAACTCTCTAAGTCTCATGAGGAGCTTCAATCAACTCATGAGAAGTCTCTAATTGCTACTTGCTCCTCCCATATTGATAATGATGCTTGTGCTACTAACTTGATTTCATGTGAAGCATCAATTTTGAAGGAGAATGTTGAGCTAAGGACTCAACTTGATTTGCTAAGTAGCAATTATGAGAAATTAGAAGAAAGTCATGAAAAGCTCTCGGGCACTTATGAGGATCTTCTAATCTCCCATGATGGGCTAAAGTTAGCTCATGAGGCTATGGTCACCAAGGTAAAATCGTGTGAGTCTCATGTGGATATTAGCACATCTTCTACTCGAAATGCCTTATTGCCATGTGCTAGTCCTTGCAATTCCTATCTACATGATATTGGTACATCTCATGATGAATTGCTCACCTTGTCTTGTTGCTCTAACCATGAAGTTTCTACTTCCACTAATCCTCTTGTTTCTAGTGTTAAAACTAACCATGTAGAGGAAATTAATGAGCTCAAGGCCCAAGTCACTAGTTTGAAGAAAGACTTGGAAAAGTGCGATGATGGACATAGTTTTCACTCCAACAAGAAGAAGTCCAAGAACAAGAAAAGGGGACAAGCCCAAGCCAAGAATGAGTCCAACATTTCTTGCTTTAAGTGCAAAAAGATTGGACATCATGTGAGATCGATCTTGTCCATTGAAGAAAAGGGCTTATAAAGAGAAGCTACATGGGAAGCGGCCTCAAGATCAATCTCAAGTTGAAGAACGGCCACTATCCATGATGAACCATGTTATTGCTCCACAAGTTGAGAAAGTAAAGAATAAGAGAAGGGGGAGTACATGTTGCTATATTTGTCGTAAGAAGGGACACATAGCTTCATCATGTCCCAACGTTAACACCTCTAAGCCTCCAATTATCAATGATCATTATTCACTTAGGAAGGATAATGTTGGCAATTTGTTTGCCAAGTATGTTGGTGCCCAAAGTGGTTTGGAAGTGGACAATACCATTTGGGTTGCCAAGCCTATTGTTACTAACTTCTTAGGACCCAACTTGGTTGGGGACCATCGAGCTCAAACTTGATCAATAGGTGTGTGGAGGGCATTGGAGACTTGGCTACTTCATGCAGAAAAATTATTTTCACCATATGTTATGGTTAATGCCAAGTCAAGTGGATTATCATCACATCTACCAATCCAATGCTCCTCTTTGCAGTAACTTGTACTTGCATTGTTTGCATTGAAAGTTACTAGTCCATTGCATGTTTAGGTTTTGTACCTAGCATGTGCTTGTATATGTTATGCCTCCTAGTATGCTTGATTTGTGTTATCTAGCATGTGTAGGTCGCAATGCACTTCATATATATTTGTGTGTGTGTGTTTCGAGCCTTTATTGCTTCATTAGTTGAATCTTCTTTGGCTCTTTTGAGATATTAATGGAACATCACATTATGGGGGAGTGCTATGTTTTACGCATATCACAAACCTTAAATGTGTATATACGTGGGATACCACCTAGTATGGTTAGTGCAATATTATCTAGTTACTATGTGGTATGTAAAGCTCATTTGAAACTCAAATTCTAATTCATTAATTATCCTTAGTTGGGTTTCATTTGCCTCTTGTCGACAATACATGGATTATCACATTATGGGGGAGTGATATGCCTTGTGCATACCGCAATCCTTGTATATGTGAATAATTGAGGAATACCACTTAGAATTTATATTTGAGATTAACTTATATCTCTGTGGCTTGCTAAGCTCAACACGTCTCTATTTGCATAAACATCCTTTTGTTGATTCATTCCTTGGATGTGTTTGAGTATGGCATTCTTGTGCGGTTGTATTCATGGTTTATCTTATAGATCGTACTTGAAAAAAAATGTGTTTGATGCAAGCCATTGCAATTGTTGCTCTACGTAATGATCTACCTAATTGGAATGTTAAGAATATGTTATCTAAGCATTGTGCTTATTGCTAAACTCTCATATTATGCTTGTGTGAGTATAGATGATCTTGTGCTTATTTGGAATCAATCATCAAATGATAATTCAAAATACCATTTTGTTCTTTTACACATGGTATTACTTATATGGTAGAGCTTGATGATCATCTTCATCCCGGTTTTTGCTTCTACTTGCATTTTATATCTAACCGAGAAATTCATTTGCTTCCCGGTGTTCTCCCGTGCCTTTGTTTGAGTTCATCTTACTAGTTTTTATGGTATTATGGGAGTTAGTATCTTATTACTTGTACTATCATATATCTACTTGAGTGAGATATGCCTATGAGAATATGTGCAATGTATATCTTATATGCTCATTGGTTTTGTTTTGTTCATGTGTTGAACTTTGTGTGCTATCATATGTTGATTTGTCACTTTGATTCATTTTGGACAACATGAATGATTATTGATGTTATTGGAAGTATTAACGGTTATGTGTTCATTTGTCCAAATTTGTATCTCTTTAGATTTTGGTAGGCTTGTGCATGCATATTTACTATGTGTAAATTCCCATGTCTTGTTTGCTTTAATTGATCCAATATATATATGATATATCCATCAAATTCTTAATAAGCTAAGATGTGCATGAAATTCAAATTCATGTCTATATGCACATAGTTAAGTGTTTTTTCCCTATATTTTGTAGTTATGCTAACTACTTCGGACCCAATAAGTTTGGGGACCATATTGTACTTAAAAGTGATTTAGGTACATTGAAGAAGCATTGTGTGCTTGGCTTATGCATGAAGAAGGTGGTGTCACCATGAGGGAATTAGAGCCAAGTTTGGGTGACTCATTGATCTGCTACTTCATGCCAATGCTTTCTCGGTAACAAGTATTTACTTCATGCATACATTTCTTGCATTCAACCTTGTGTAGGTTGCATCATGGAATGAATTTCTTGACTCGTTCTTGTGATACTTGTTTCCATTCTCAAAGCATCCCAATAATGATCTCTTGTTGCTAGTTGTGATGTCTTTGATGGTTGTGTGTTTGGAGTTCATTAATATTCAATAAGATAATATTAAGCCATGTGCTATACTTTCAAGCAAAGATCTCATTGGTATATTTTCTGACTCCCGTTTGGATATCTTATTCTTTCCTTTTGTAACTATGTCGTGTGTACATCCTTCTTTGTGGATATATATCACCATGATTGTCATCTACCTAGAATCTTATACACGTGAGAGAAGTTACATCTCTAGTTGATATCCCTATTCTTTCATGTCCACCGTTTCATCCTCTTTTTATATCCTTGGTGGCTCCGTGGAAGCATTTGTCGCATGAGTGCGTGTCTTACCCCTTTGCATCTTAGTGCACTCATGTTTGGTGAAGATTGTTGTCCTCATGCTTGTCTTGACAAGCCTATTATTTCCTATCTTCATCATGGGTTGTCACAAGCTTTGATTTTTAAATTTGCATATTAGTGAGCTTGTGAACCCATTTGCTTGATGTGTGTGTGTCCTGTTTAACTTCGTGTGTGTGGGAAGGACATGTCTTGCACCTTGTATCTCATTTACTCAAGACTATGTTGATGCTTAATTCTCATCCTTATATTAGTCTTCTCAAGTGCTTTGACGTGACTCACTCACATCATTTTGGTTGTGCCTATTCTTAGGTTGCCTCATTTACATGTTGCTCAACCATATGTTTGTTGCAAATGCTAGGCTTCTTTTCTTATCTATGCTTGCTTGCAATTGTTTTGTGTTCCTATTGATTTTGGGGGAGTGATGATCCTATTTTGTGCACTTGTATCCAAATACAAAAATTCTAAATAGTGCACAAATCATGGGGAGCTTCTCTATTTTCCTTAGAACACTCCTTTTCCCAAATCATAATATTCTTTTATCCTTTTGGCTCGTCGGATCTTTTGATTGCTTGCTTCACTCTGTGTTATGCAGATGAGATCAATTTGTGCCATGTGCTTTGTGCCATGTGCATTGCTCTTATGCTAGGCTCAAAGTTGTATAATAGTGGATTCACCTGTGGATATCATGTTCTTATCAATTACAACCTTTTTGTGTATACGGGTTTCTTTGTGGATACATATCATGATTATTTTTGGCCACTTAGAAATTTTTATACATAAGAAAGTTCATATCTTTCCTTGATATCATTTATTCCTTGCCGGCCACTTTGTGTGTTCCTTTTATTCGTATAGTGGCTTCGGTAAGAGGTTGTGTCATGAGTGCTTGTATGTTTTGCATAAATACTCATGTGTTTTGAATGTATTTTGGACCCATGCTTGACATGATGATCACATTGGATATTCCTATCATAACTTGTCCAAAATATGTTCTTTGGAACTTCTAGATGTTTTGTCTTCCATTTTGGCATTTGTTGCCAATGGGGGAGAAGTTTAGAGGGTTTAAGATAAATATCTTTTGAAGTTCTTGTTGTCATTCATGCATATATACCCTAGTTATATGTGCTTGTTGCATGAATGAGTATATAGAGAAAACTCCACCTAGTTTATATCTATGCAATGAAATTCAAAGTTCATCCACATATGCATATATTATGGGGGAGCTTGCTCTATAGATTATGGTCCTACTAACATCAAATACTTGTGTAGTATTTTGATGTTAGTACAACCGGTTTTGATAACATCAAGTTTCTTTGTAATACTTGATGCTAAGAAAATTCACCCCAAGTATTCAATTTATCTTCGGATAAATTGCATGCTTGTTTAAAAATTCATTATATAAACCCTCTTTTTGAGATTGTCATCAATTACCAAAATGGGGAAGATTGAAAGTATATGTAGTCCCCATGTATGGTTTTGGTAATTAAATGATAATCCTAATGGACTAACGTTTGCATTGAGATATACATTTGAAGGAAAGTTCCATTTGCAATGCATGAAGAATACTGGATGAATTGATGGATGAATTCCATCAACATAAATATATGCATTGAGACTTGATAATGAATGACAATTCCTATGAAGAAACAATGACATCAAGTTATATAGAAAGGTTTGTTCCATGGGTGATGCAAGAAGGAGATTGAATGGATTCGAAATGAATGCCATATACATATAGTTGCGCATCAAGATTATTCATGGAGCAAAGATAATTGTTGACCAAGATGAAGATCGAAGATTGAATTCAAAGATGGTCAACACACAAGCGCAAATCATGTACCACATGGGATCTTGTGGTACGGTAAGAATTTGTCAATTGTGCTTTGTGTACTAACCCATACTATGTGTTGTCTATGTTTATGAGGGTTAAGTTATTCTCATGGGGTCGCATCGAGAGAGAGATTCCAAGTGTCTATGAGAGGATGGCATCAAGTGTTCATGATCATGGTTGACAAGGGCATGTTCAAGATAACCATCCCGAAGGATTACATGCTTGAAGCTTGTGGATGGTCTCATGATGGACAAGTGAAGATGAATACAAAGCAAAGCTTCCCACATTGTGTATGGGAGAGCTACTTGAAGACTTCACCAATGTCTTGCCTTCAACTCGAGCCAAGAAGAAACATCAACATCAAGCTCAAGTGAAAGGCTCGAGTCAAAGGTATTAGTTCCTTTGGCGTTAGTGTTGTGGTATGATGACCACCGAAGAAACATATACACTCAAGAATGGATTCTCGATAGCTATGTAGTGTAGCTCTTTTATGATTCTTGAGTTATAGGGATCCCGCACTATTAAGAGGGGATCAAAGGGGTTCATGATGGATTTGCTCAAGTCAACATCTTCTATACACAATTCCACTCATATCCTATATACCAAAGAAAATCCAAAGCCAAATAGGTTGCCCAATCTATGATAAAGCCTTTGCATATTTGGCATACTCTATTTTGCCTGATCTTGATTGGTTCTCTATGTGAGGACCTGGGGTTTTTCACTAGCTTCAAAACAAGCCCAAGATCATCAAAATCGGAGTCCGGATGAGAAAGTTATGCATGTTTTACTATTGGGGCGCTTGCAGTTTTTGTGTTGGCCGGATATCCGGGACTTGGCCCGGAAATCCGGCCGTAGATGTCCAGAAACCGTGTTGAAATGCTGGTTGTGTCCGCCGAATGTCCGGCACTTGGCCGGATGTCCGGGGCCCCAACTTTGGCCAGTTGTCCGGGCCTTGGCCAGATGTCTGGGCCCTGTACTCTGGCCTCTGTTTTTCACATGCGTGTGTGTGCATTTCTCAGCCGCCGGATGTCCGGCCCGTGCCCAGTTGTCCGGCCTAGTGCTGTCACTTACTCACAAACGGCTAGTTTTCTAGGCCTTCTATATATACCCGTCTACCAATCCGGTAGATGGTTGACCACTCCACCAAATAGAACCCTAGAACATCTAAGTGGCTCCCTCTCACTCTGCCACACCAAATCCTAGATCCCGGAAGCATTTGTGAGAGTTCTGGAGAGGTGTTCCAATAAAAAGATAGATCCACTCCCTCTCCCTCTTGTGACCAAAGGAATTTTCGATTTGAGCAAGTCTTGAGCATTTCCCCCTTGATCTTGTTACTCTTGGAGGTTGGAGACTCCTAGGCGGTAGGAGTGCTCCAGTGAGGAATCAACTTGTGATTTGTCCCCCGGAAATTTTTTGAAAGTTCGGAGGCCGCCTCAAGGTCTACCACTAGTGGTTGAGAATCGCCTTCGTGGTGATATCTCAAGGAGAATAGGGTGAGCCTTCGTGGCGTTGGTGTGCCTTCGTGGTAACATCCACCTCTCTAACGGTGACTAGCTTCCCTCCAAGGAAGTGAACATCGGGATACATCCTCGTCTCCGTGACTTCACTATATCTTGTTGTCCTCATTATATTGTGTTGGCCATTCCCTTGAAGAGATTATTTAGGCCTACACTTTATATTCGCAATTCATACTTGCTACTATTGATATATATCTTGTGATTAGTGTGAATTGCTAACTTGTGTCATACACTCCCATATATTGTGATATTGCTCAAGTAAGTTTGTGTAACTTACTTGTGCTTGTTAGTATCCTTGTTGTCCTCATTATATTGTGTTGGTTACCATATCATAGAGATTATTTAGGCCAACACTTTATAGTCCGCAATTCATACTTCCTACTATTGTTCTATCTTGTGCTTAGTCTGAATTGCTAGCTTGTAACATTCATTTCCATATCTTGTGACATAACTTGTGTAAGCTTGTAGTGCTTACTTGAGTTTTCTTGTATCATTCAATTCCATATATTGTGATACAATTTGTGTAAGGTTGTATTGCTTACTTGTGGTTGTGTGTATTATTCATTTCCATATCTCGTGATATACATTGAGTAAGTTTGTGTGACTTACTTGTGCTTACGCATATCCTCATTGTTCTCATCTTGTTTATCCTAAGTTGTTGGTGCACTTACTGAGCCTAGTATATTTAGGATTTGTGATTGAAAAGTATCCGCTTAGTTTATTTCCGTATTAGGATATAGCCAAATCCGTAAAAGATTTTAAAACTCCTATTCACCCCCCCCCCCTCTAGGCGACATCGTGGTCCTTTCACCGGGACTAAATCCCTGCCACGTGGTCGGCAGCGCGCGCCGGGGGGTGGGGACCTTTAGTCCCGGTTGGTGACACCAACCGGGACTAAGGGTTTAGGGGTTTAGGGTTTATTGTTTATTTTTCCTTTTCATTTTGTGTTTTCTATTTAATTCTTTTTTATTTCAAACATATTTTACGCTGCTACATACTGTACACGTTATGCATATATAATAGAATTTCTCGTAGAACCAATCATATATCATAGAATTTCTCGTACGACCATGCATACATATATATATATATATATATATATATATATATATATATATATATATATATATATATATATATATATATATATATATATATATATATATATATATATATATATATATATACAATTTGGTATATACAATTTCTCCTACAATTTGCAGATCATTACATGCGGGCATTAGGTGAAATGGTATACTCCGTCGGGAGATATGACCTGCTGAAGCAAAAATCCCGCCATTTCCTCTTGAAGTGCTCGTATGCGGTCCTTTCGTAGGAGCCTATCCCGCATCTCCCCCATCTTTAAAGAAGGAGATCAATATGAATATATTAGTTGTGTGTACATATATTAGATCATGATAAAAAAAATTGTGAATAGTGTTTACGTACCCAAAGATGTCTTGCATCTCTGCTCCTTTCGGTCATAAAGCGAATGTTCTCGCAAACGTAGTATGCACATAAATTAGTCCCCTTTTACTGCCTCATACACTTTACGAGAATAGAATTCAATCAGATAATAATCAAGCATGATAATGGTATTGAAACTAGAATTAAAGAGATGCGCGGATGTAGCTAGTACTACTTAATTACCTTGGACCGTCGCCATTTCAGCTGTGGTTTCCATTGACCGACAACCTCTTTGATGAACTTTTTCCAAACCCTGCCCGGCACAGAAAATGAATAAAGGAGTTATTAATTACTTGATATCAGGAAATGAACTAAAGAGGCCGACATAGTGCGATAATGATTGAAATTACCTGTCGAGCATCAACTTCAGGCTGATGTATTCTTGAGGGTCTTTACCTAGTGAGTCCAGTACTTCAATAGTTCCCTCGTCAACTCTAATGATTAGCAGGATCCAGTGGAATCTGCACACACGTTTGTATAAGCGGGCATGCATAACTCATCAACTACACTTAACATCGAGTAAGCAAAAATATAATTTGTAGTACAAGACAGTAACACTCACCTGAAGTTGTAAGGAAAAAGTATTTCTGGTCTGGTATTTAGTTCCTTAAAAAATATTAGCAAGCTATTCTCTGTGTCTTTGGGGTAGTCTTGTATCATATTTTCATTAACGGTATTTGGGTCAATGAACCCAATGCCATAGACTCCATCTCTGTTCATTTCAAAAATCTTCATTCTGCATAATACCACAGAAAAGAATATAGTGAGGATAATTACAGGCAATGAACGAGCTGAGCTAGAGACTTAAATTACACAAAGAAATCACTTACAGACAATAGCAACTGACGAGAGATTTGTCGAGTGCGTCTTGATTGAATAACTGAATTTTTTTTGGAAATTCAATCCACACATCTTTTCCATGGAAGTAATGCTCTGGCTTGACTTTCACCATAAGGCTCTCTCGCCTGGCCTTTATTTCTCTCAGGTACCAGTCATGCAATCTGCGCATTTGCGTTGGTAGAAGCTCCACCTCGTCAGGCCTGACCAGAGGGTTCCCGGGGACATATTTCCATGCTAGTTCCTTCGGATCCATCGTGGGGAATTCCTCGATGCCTAGGAGTTGTTCAACAGTGACACCCATCTCTCTAGCCATCTCTCTATCAGCGTCGGTTACCGCCTTATCGGTACTCACCTTGAGCGGGGGGGTCGATTGCATTTCCTGTTCTCCGAGCTGAGGAACAGTTTTCCCGCTTTTACTACCTGTAAGGCTCGACTGCTGATTTTTTTGTTGATAATATGACTTGCTAATAGAGCGTTCATAGTCTGATCGCCTTTTCTCCACAGCCGGTTTAGCAAGATCCACAAAGTGTTGTTTGAATTTCTCTGGTATTTTCTCCTTTGGCGGCAGGGGCGGTTTCGGTGCAAAATGGGCCTGCACTTCGGAAGCCACTTGGGCTTTGGTTTCGTCCTCAGTCATCTCGTAAGCCAACTTCTTTTTGGTAGGAGGCTCGGGTTTCTTCTTTGGTGCTCCCTTCCGCTTTGTAGTCGGCTGACGCGGCGGAGATTGATATCACGTACTCACGCTGGGCTCCGTCTCGAGGTGGGGTGGATTCGGCTGACGCGGCGGAGATCGATATGGTGGCGGACTCGCGCAGTGCTCCGTCTCGAGGTGGGTTGGAGTCGGCTGACGCGGCGGACTTGGAGGAGGAGTCGGTGCCCTTGGCGTCGAGTTTGGAAAGACGATGCAATCCTTTCTCCATACAATGATACCACGTATGGATTCTCCCAGTGTCTGCTCCCCTTGACCTCCAGGAAAGTCAAGCTGTAGTGAGTCATATGCAGACAGAACTTCATCCACCCCGACACGCATAGCCAGGTGGAATCGGATTGCCATGGAAGGTTGCTTCAGGGGGATTTGGTAAAGCATAGCTGTCTGCCACCTTCATGGATATGTTCTTCACTTTCATGTGTAGCTCACAACTTGTCGTCTCTTCGATATCATCCACGGGGTAGCGAGCCAGCAGTGCATCATCGGCCGGGACCCCCGTGGAACCCACGCTACTTTTCGGCATAGATGGGACGGTGCTATCCAATGCTGGATCTGCTTGCTGCTCCCGCTGAGACGCCCTTTCCAGGCTAAGTGTGTCGATCTGCTCCTGCTGCCGCATGAAAGCGCGTTCCAACTCCGCGTGCTTTGATTCCATCTCAGACAGCCGGCCTGCATCCTGTTTCTTCTTGTCTTCCTCCTGCTTCTTCTTTCTCGCACGGCTTCTGTAACTGACGTTCCAGTCCGCAAACCCCTCAACCCACGGAACAACGCCTTTGCCTCGTGTTCGTCCCGTTTGTTCAGGATTCCCGAGGGCGCGTGTAAGCTCGTCGTTCTCTCTCTCGGGCTGGAACACCCCCGTTCGAGCCGCTTCTATTGCACCAAGTAAAGTGCCCGAGGCTTCTTTAAGACTTGCTTGCACCATAATCTCCCCTGTCTTTGGGTCCAACTTTCCCCCATGCGCATAAAACCAAGTCCTGCACCTGTCGGGCCAACCCAATGTTGCTGAAGTGACCCCTGCAGCAATCATCTTTTCCTCAGATTCATCCCACTTAGGCCGGCCAGTCTTGTAGCCACCTGGCCCCAGAACATGGTGAAACTATTTCTTCTCAGCATTGATCTTGTTTATCCTCGACCGTTCCTTAGCTGCTTCCGATTCCTTGAACTCCACAAATAAGTCCCAGTGATCTTTTGCCTTCTCCAGTGCTCCAGTGAATTCTGGAGTCTACTTTCCTGCTTCGACGTAGCAGGCCCATAATCTTTTCTTGTGGTTGCGGAATTGTGTGGCCATCTTCTGAAGAGCACTCTTCTTGACTTTCTCCCGTTCTGCATCTGTTAAATGCTCTGGTAGGGTGAAATGTGACATGAGCGTTTCCCAAAGCAGATCTTTTGCTCTTTCGTCGACAAAACTAACTCCTCGATCTCCCTTTGGCTTATTCCATTCTTGAACGGAGATCGGGATTTGGTCCCTGACAATAACTCCGCACTGACGAGTAAATTTGTCTGCATTCTTTTTAGGAGCAAGCGGTTTGCCATTTGGTTTGATCTCATCGATGTTGTACTTTATGCCAGCCTGCAACTTTTTGGCCGGGCCTTGTACTGCCCTGCTTGTAGAAGATTTGCTCGATCCGTAGGGCTAAAAGAAGAAAGATTCGTTAATATATATATATATACAAATCAATTAATACATGTAATGATCACCAGAGGCCTTATATATACGTCGCCGGTCTTTGTTAATTGAAGATCATTTCCTTCGCCACCATTGTTTGTGTGGCCTTCGTCTGTTGGTTCTTCCTCAAATATTCCCTCAAAGGAATTGTTCAGATATTGTGAGCCGTCATCTTCAGGTTCACCCTCTGGGTTTCGGATCATGTCGAACATGATATGCTCTTGATCATGGTCGTCTCTGCCGCTAGCGTCCATAGCTTAACTAATCCAGAAGAAAGATAATTTAGTATTCAAATTAGAATGCATCTCGAATAATATCACTAATACATCTCGAATAATCCAGTTAATGCATCATCGAATATTATCGAATATAATCTCGAATATTATCACTAATACATCTCGAATAATCCAGTTAATGCATCATCGAATATAATCTCGAATACATCTTGAGTATTATCACTAATACATCTCGAATATTATCATATAACATCACTAGCTAATACAGATCGAATACTATCGAATAATCCAGTTGACTCGCGGTTCCTGAGGCGCGAGCGGTGGACACCCAAAGAGAAGGAACCATCACAGGATCATAGCTCGGGTGAGATCCCTGAAGAACCTGCCAGGTATTGGAGAACCTGACGTCCAACGCAACCATGTAGAGACGGACGTGCTCGTCCTCCTCCCTGACACGGCGACGTACCACCTCCTCGGGGGCCGGCTGCGACCGCCACCAAAGAAGCTCCGGGTCGACGATGGGAGCCCGGTTCCTCACCAAGCTGCGCGCCCCGGAAGGCAGTACCTCCCAGTTCCAGCCCGGCGGAGCCCAGTCCCGGACATGGCGCCTCTCAAGCAGGTTGTCGCCACCGAGTCGACGACGAGGATGCGGGCCGGGCATCGTTGATGCCAAAAATGTTTCTATGCAAATTTAACATTTTTTAAATACTTGATTATGATCGGTTGTAATTCTTGTTCACTTGATTTTGCAAATACATGACAAACTTTTCCAAATACAACATTAAGATATTAACATTTTCCAAATAAGATATTAACATGTTTTTGATCAATAATTTTAAGATACAACATTAAAATATTTTTAATACATGGTCAACTTTTTTCTATGCAACTTTTTTCTATGCAAATTTTTTCTATACTATACATGATACAACATTAAAAGTATAAAAAACTAAAAAACAGAAAAAAAAACTAGCTAGTGAAAAAAACAATCTTTGCAAATTCCACCGTTCATCTACATACATACATACATATACTAAGCATCTACAACATCTAGTGAAAAAAAACAATCTATGAAAAAAAAAGATGAACAAAATTAAGGAGGGAGGCTCACCGGCTGGGGTCGTCGGGGTGGAGGGAGGCGGGGAGGACGCCGGAGACGGAGGAGGACGCCGGAGGCGGGGAGGAGCGGCGCCGGCGCGGGCTCGGGCCGCGGCGGCTT
Source organism: Elymus sibiricus (assembly GCA_039707655.1). Lineage (NCBI taxonomy): Eukaryota > Viridiplantae > Streptophyta > Magnoliopsida > Poales > Poaceae > Elymus > Elymus sibiricus. The sequence continues at coordinate 474,222,180 of CM077666.1, forward strand.
GTGGAGGAGCGGTCGTCGATCGCGAGGCGGTCGCGCGCGGAGGAGCGGCGGCGGCGGGCGGCGGCGGCGGGCAGCTTGGTAGCGCCGGCGCGGGCTCGGGCGGCGCATGGGAGCAGAGCGGCCGGACGGCGACGTCGAGGTCCGGCAGCCTGGCGACGTCGTGGTCTTCGGCGCCGTCGGGGGAAACTGATGAGTTTGGAAATTTTGCCAAGTGCTGCTTATATACAGAGACCTTTAGTCCCGGTTGGAGCCACCAACCGGGACTAAAGGCCCCCCTTTAGTCCCGGTGCGAGCCACCAACCGGGACTAAAGGTGAATTTCGCCAGACCGAGCGGCGGGAAGCCCAGGCCTTTAGTCCCGGTTGGTGGCTCGCACCGGGACTAAAGGTGGGCCTTTAGTCCCGGTTGGTGGCTCCAACCGGGACTAAAGGGTTGGTCCTGGCGTGGTGGAAGTTTAGTCCCACCTCGCCAAGCGAGAGGCACTCGCACCTGTTTATAAGCCCCGCTGCGATATCCATCCCGAGCTCCTCTCTAAAGCAGGCAGTACATGCCTAACGTTCCTCTCGCCCTGTGGGGCCTACTTGCCCTGCGGGCCTGCATCCTGGCCCATATAAAGTTCGGTTTCTAGTCGTATGCAGGCCGTGGTGGCCTAGTAGGCGGGCATTTTTTTTATTTTTTGCATATGTTATGTTAATTTTTTAGTTCCGGTTGGTGGCTCCAACCGGGACTAAAGGTCTTTTTTAGTTTTTTTTGTTTTTTGCTTTATTTTTTTTCTTTTGTTTCTACTTACAGCCAAATATTTAGAGTTTTTGAGTGAATCTTTTTGGTTTAGGTCACAAAAATTATAAACTTTCTGTTAGTGCCAGTAGTTTTCAAATTTGAATAGTTTAAATTTGAATTCTTTGAAATTTGTGTGAATCACTAGTTTGTGAATAACTTTACTTTAAAAATAGATTGTTGAGTGATTATTTTTCCTGCTGTTTAATATTAGTGTGTTTTATCAGTATGTTCAATTTGGTAATTTTTAGGTTATTTTAAATAGGTGTTTTAATAAAAACAGATTATGTTTAGCTCTTTTGGTTTTATAGCTCAAAAAAATCATTAAATGCATGAAAAATAGCGAATGAAGTCAAAAAGGGTTGAAAATTGATGATGTGGCTTTGAATGGTGCATGTTGAATGCACAAAAAGTCTGGAGTTAAAATAAGTTTAAAAAAATTAAATGCCTTTGTAATAGATGAGTTTTCGTCCGAAACCCTGATACTTCGAAAGAGATTGTCCAGTTTGTACACGAAGTGCATCCAGTTTTTGTCGTAACCCTCTCAACTTTTTAGCACATGCTATGTGGGTGAAATGATAATACCATGCCAAGTTTCAACCTTTTCAGAGTTCATTTGTAGTGCTTTTCAATTTCAGGGTCATTTAGCTCAAAAAAATCAATAAATGCATGAAAAATAGCAAATGAAGTCAGAAAGGGTTGAAAATTGATGACGTGGCTTTGAATGGTGCATACTGAACACACAAAAAGTCTGGAGTTAAAATAAGTTTATAAAAATAAAATGCCTTTGTAACAGATGAGTTTTCGTCCGAAACCCTGATACTTCGAAAGAGATTGTCCAGTTTGTACACGAAGTGCATCCAGTTTTTGCCGTAACCCTCTCAGCTTTTAGCACATGCTATGTGGGTGAAATGATGATACCATGCCAAGTTTCAACCTTTTCAGAGTTCATTTGTAGTGCTTTTCAATTTCAGGGTCATTTAGCTCAAAAAAATCAATAAATGCATGAAAAATAGCGTTCCTTCGCGTTTCAAATGCCAAAACACATATATACCCTAACTATTACAAAGATTCCCTCTGGTTTGTCCGAAGTGGGACTTTCCAGATAAGTTTGGAAACTCACTAGAGAAGAAAGTGATGACGGTGAAGCCGGTCACATCCCAGAGTGGGATCTTGGGGTATAAAACTTTTTCTTCGCGTGTGTCCCTTTGTGCCGTAACCATGGACAATCTTCATCATTTAACAGGATGCTTGGGTCAGTCTTCACTGTGAAGGGAGCAATTTCATGAAACTTTTCATAATCTTCTGACATGTCTGTCTTGTTCTCCACTCCCACGATGTTTCTTTTCCCTGAAAGAACTATGTGGCGCTTTGGCTCATCGTATGATGTATTCGCTTCCTTATCTTTTCTTTTTCTTGGCTTGGTAGACATGTCCTTCACATAGAAAACCTGCGCCACATCATTGGCTAGGACGAATGGTTCGTCTGTGTACCCAAGATTGTTGAGATCCACTGTTGTCATTCCGTACCACGGGTCTTCCTTTACCCCGCCTCCAGTCAGATTGACCCATTTGCACCGAAACAAAGGGACCTTCAAATCACGTCCATAGTCAAGTTCCCATATCTCCTCTATGTAACTATAATATGTGTCCTTTGGCCTATTGGTGTTTGCTGCATCAAAGCGGACACCACTGTTTTGGTTGGTGCTCTTTTTATCTTGGGCGATCATGTAAAATGTATTCCCATTTATCTCGTACCCTTTGAAAGTCGATATAGTCGAAGATGGTGACTTGGCCAGCAAGTACAGCTGATCTCCAACAGTGTCGTCATGCATGAGACATGTTTGCAACCAACCGCCGAATGACGCCATGTGTGTACGTTTGATCCAGGGCTCAGACTGATCCGGGTTCTTGGAGCGTACACTATCCAGGTGTTCCTCGATATACGGAGCCACCAAGATGGAATTTTGTAGAACTGTATAGTGTGCTTGCGCCCAAGAATGCCCGTCCATACATATTACTGAATCCTTTCCTACCGTGCCTTTTCCACCCAGTCTGCCCTCATGCCGCGATTCGGGAACACCAATCGGCTTAAGGTCGGGAATAAAGTCAACACAAAACTCAATGACCTGCTTTATTTCATGGCCCTTGGAGATGCTTCCTTCTGGCCTAGCACGGTTATGAACATATTTCTTTAAGACTCCCATGAACCTCTCAAAGGGGAACATATTGTGTAGAAATACAGGACCCAAAATGGCAATCTCGTCGACTATGTGAACTAGGACGTGCGTCATGATATTGAAGAAGGATGGTGGGAACACCAACTCAAAACTGACAAGACATTGCACCAAATCATTCTGTAACCTTGGTAGGATTTCTGGATCGATTACCTTTTGAGAGATTGCATTGAGGAATGCACATAGCTTCACACTGGCTAATCGAACGTTGTCTGGTAGAAGCCCCCTCAATGCAACCGGAAGCAATTGCGTCATAATCACGAGGCAGTCATGAGACTTTAGGTTCTGGAAATTTTTCTCTGCCATATTTATTATTCCCTTTATATTTGACGAGAAGACAGACGGGACCTTCATACTGAGCAGGCATTCAAAGAAGATTTCCTTCTCTTCTTTGGTAAGAGCGTAGCTGGCAGGACCTTGATACTGCTTTGGATGCATGCCGTCTTTTCCGTGCATACGTTGCTGGTCCTCCCATGCCTCTGGTGTATCTTTTGTCATCCCATACACGCCCAAGAAGCCTAGCAGGTTCACGCAAAGATTCTTCGTCATGTGCATCACGTTGATTGCAGAGCGGACCTCTAGGTCTTTCCAATAGGGTAGGTCCCAAAATATAGATTTCTTCTTCCACATGGGTGCGTGTCCGTCAGCGTCATTCGGAACAGATTGTCCACCAGGACCCTTTCCAAAGATTACTTTTAAATCCTTGACCATATCAAGTATATCATCACCAGTACGGTGGCGAGGCTTCTTCCGGTGATTTGCCTCACCTTTGAAATGCTTGCCTTTCTTTCTTAAGAGATGCTTGATCGGAAGAAAACGACGATGTCCCAGGTACACATTATTCTTACATTTATCCAAATATATACTTTGGGTATCATCTAAACAGTGCGTGCATGCGTGGTATCCCTTGTTTGTCTGTCCTGAAAGGTTACTAAGAGCAGGCCAATCATTGATTGTTACAAACAGCAACGCTCGTAGGTCAAATTCCTGTTGTTTGTGCTCATCCCACACACGTACACCTTTTATGTCCCACAGCTGTAAAAGTTCTTCAACTAATGGCCTTAGGTACACATCAATGTCGTTGCCGGATTGCTTGGGGCCTTGGATGAGCACTGGCATCATAATGAACTTCCGCTTCATGCACAACCAAGGAGGAAGGTTATAGATACATAGAGTCACATGCCAGGTGCTATGATTGATGCTCTGCTCCCCAAAAGGATTAATGCCATCTGCACTTATACCAAACCATAAGTTCCTTGCGTCACCTACAAACTCCGGCCACTTTCTCTCGATTTTTCTCCACTGCGACCCGTCAGCAGGTACTCTCAACTTCCCGTCTTTCTTACGGTCTTCTTTGTGCCATCGCAACAACTTGGCATGCTCTTTGTTTTGGAACAAACGTTTCAACCGTGGTATTATAGGAGCATACCACATCACCTTGGCAGGAATCCTCTTCCTGGGGCGCTCGCCCTCAACATCATCACCAGGGTCATCACGGCTGATCTTATAGCGCAATGCACCGCATACCGGGCATGCATTCAAATTCTCGTACTCCTCACTGCGGTAGAGGATGCAGTCATTAGGACATGCATGTATCTTCTGCACCTCTAATCCTAGAGGGCAGACAGCCTTCTTTGCTTCGTACGTACTGTCGGGCAATTCGTTGTCCTTTGGAAGCATCTTCTTTAACATTTTCAGCAACTTTTCAAATCCCTTCAGATACACCATTCTCTGCCTTCCATTGCAGCCATTCCAGTGTGGTACCCAGCTATTTCTTGTCATCTTCGCAATTTGGGTACAATAATTTTTTGTGATCCTCTAACATGTGCTGCAATTTCAACTTCTCCTTTTCACTTTCGCAGTTTCTCTTTGCATCAGCAATGGCCCGACCAAGATCATCAGCGGGCTCATCTGATGCCTCTTCTTCAGCTTCTTCTTCTTAATTATCTTCCCCCATTGTAGTACCATCGTATTAAGGGAACTCGGGATAGTTGTCATCATCCTCTTCTTCTTCATTCTCTTCCATTAGAACCCCTCTTTCTCCGTGCTTGGTCCAACAGTTATAGCCGGACATGAAACCGGACGTAAACAGGTGGACGTGAATGACTTTTGAGCTAGAGTAATTCCTATCATTCTTACAGACACCACATGGATAACACATAAAACCATTCCGCTTGTTTGCCTCAGCCGCACGCAGAAAACTATGCACGCCATTAATGAACTGGGGAAAGCGTCGGTCATCGTACATCCATTGCCGACTCATCTTCATTACACAACACCGAAAAGACCAAATTAATACAAGTTCATACATAAAGTTCATACACACTTATTCTCATAAAACAACATAAAACTATCTAGCTAAAGCATTTAAATGCAACAACAAATGCGATCAATATCGCAACTAAGGTAATAATTGATCCAACAGCATAATGATACCAAGCCTCTTTATTAACGGCATATTTTCTAATCTTTCTAATCTTCAAGCGCATTGCATCCATCTTGATCTTGTGATCATCGACGACATCGGCAACATACAACTCCAATTTCATCTTCTCTTCTTCAATTCTTTTCAATTTTTCTTTCAAATACTCGTTTTCTTTTTCAACTAAATTTAACTTCTCGACAAGAGGGTCGGTTGCAATTTCCGGTTCACATACCTCCTAGATAAAAATATCTATGTCAACTTGATGGGCATAATTGTCATAAACACGAAATGCAACAAATAGTTATAAAAAAGAATATACCACATCCGAATCATAAACCGAACGAGGGCCGACGGGGACGGATATCAAAGTCATGGCACTATGTATAACAAACAATCATACAAGTAAGAAAATTATACAAGTAACTATCTAAATCATACAAATAAGATTTTTTTTATAAAAAGGATAAGAACAAGAAGCTCACCAAGGTGGTGCCGGCGACGGGACGGTGCGGGCGATCGACGGTGGTTAGGACGGGGACGGAAAGGCACTAAGTAAACCACACCTACACATATGCAAACTAAGAAGTTAATTTGAGCTCAAATTGCATATAAATCAAATAAACTCCCACATAATTACTCTCAAACTAAAACCCACAAATCACTATACTTATAGAGCATTGCACGAGCTAATCTAGCAATGAGAGATGAAAGGACAAAGTTGCTAACCTTTGTGAACACTTGGATAGATGGGGTGCCTTCAAATCTTGACAAATCTTTGGCAAAAATGGAGGATGAGCTCGAGCAAGGGGAAGAACAGAGGAGAGAAAGGGAAAAACAGAAAGAATGGGCTCAGGCTGGACGAATTTATATAGGGACGTCTTTAGTTCCGGTTGGTTATACAAACCGGGACTAAAGGTCCACCCGGACTAAAGGGGCTCGTGGGGCTCCAGCCTGACACCAGCCTGCCACCACCCCTTTAGTCCCGGTTTGTGATACAAACCGGGACTAAAGGGGCTCGTGGGGGCCCCAGCCTGACACTAGCCTGCCACCACACTATAGGTAGAAAATGAATCAGGACTAATGATGCCCGTGCCCCCGACCCCTCTTAGCCGTTGGAACCGGGACATTAGTCCCGGGCCGTAATCAAACCGGGACTAAAAGGCCAGACGAAACGTCTGTTTTCTACTGGTGTGTTGCCGTGTTCGCCAAACGGACCGACGACTCCTACTGTTCCAGCAACAAGGACGGCGCCAAGATCTTGATCGAGATCCTGGACGGCGGCGGTGGAGAGCGCACCGTGTTCGACAACCACACGGCGAAGTCGGAGCAGACGCTGTCCGACCACGGCCGCAGCAGGGGCTACGTCCGGTTCGTCAGCCGGAGGGAGCTGGAGGTTTCCGGCTGCGTCCGCGGCGATAGCTTCACCATCCGGTGTACGGTGTCTGTCGACGTGAAGGTCACCAGGTCGTCGGCCGAGGTCATGGAGGCCTTGACCGCGGCCGCGTCTGATCCCTCAAAGACACAGCTCAGCGGGTCCGAGTGCTGACGATTGGCGTCTTCTCGAGGATCAAGGCGGGGCTCCGGACCGGGGAGTGCGTGCACTCCACCCAGTTCAGCCTCGGCGGCAGCAGCTGGTACATTAAGGTGTACCCCAACGGGCACTGCAAGGACAGCAGGTACTACTACCTGACCGTCTGCCTCTGCCGCGGGAGGTCTGACGAGCTGGCGACCACCGTCAAATTCAGTTTCGAGGTCGACGAGCACACCCACACCGACGGGAGGTTTGCCAAGGCGGAGCACAAGTTCCACCATGACCAGCCCGAGCACGAGGTCCCGTACTTCACGTACTTTCAGTACTTTCTGGAGGATACAATAATCGACGATGACCGCCTCATCATACGCTGCCACCTCCGCGTGATCAAGGCTGTGACGCCAAGCTTGGTCTATACCGAGGATCCACCGACCGTCACCATCCCACCTTCCGATGGGACAGATCAAGATGCGTAGTTTTGATCGATGAATAAACCAAAACTCAGTTGCAAAATAATACTCCTACGTTCTTTTTCATGAAGGGTCTTACTTTGGCTGTAGTCTCACGTGCAGCTGTCTGGTAACAGCGAATAAGTTTAGGAGTTTCCTCTAATTTCTCGGAGAAAATCAAAATGTCATGATATATATGTCAGGGTATTCCTAGCAATTCCTTTTTTTTGTGAAGGGAAAGCCTCTCGGTATTTATTTCTCAGCAAAAAGAGTTACATCATTTATTACATAAGAAAGAATGAAATTGGGTGGATCTCCATCCCATTCAAAAGCAGACTGAGTATCATAAGAGTGCTTCGCCAGATGGTGAGCAACTCGATTGGCTTCCCTCGGGCTGTGTTTGAAAGAAATTCCGTTGATCATCTTAGCTCTTGCAAAACAGTCAGCTAAGGTCGCAGTACAAGGACCAAAGATCTCCAGCTCCCCGATGCACGCGTTGATTAACACCAAAGAATCGGACTCACATGTGATATGGGTGCAGCCCAATTTCTCAACTAGCTCTACTCCTTTTAGCAGGGCGAGGGCCTCCGCCGAGGCAGCATCTAAGATCATCTGAACAGGGTTGTCTGCTCCTGCAACAGCCTCACCTGCGTTGTTACGTATGACGGCACCAACAGCACCCGTACCGTCTTGATGGAAAGCAGCATCAACATTTAGTTTATAGCATCCTCGGCTTGGCTTTTCCCACAATATTTCACGTGGCTTGCTGGAATAGGAAACAGCTCCAAAATTTGAAATTAGTGCCTGAATCGCAAAGGCCGTCCGGTGAGGATCCGTCACAACTTCGCCCTTCACCGCCTCCCTCCTTTGCCACCATACATACCAGCATGCAACGGCAACTGACTCCTATAGTCCTAACATACCCAGCACTGGCGACTTCCTGTTCGGGTTACATATAATATGCTCAAGTACTACTGACCCTGACAAGTCTGAAATCAGTGCAGCATCAATGATATCCAGGAGTCCTAGAGCAGACCAAACACTCCGCGCACGCTTGCAGGTATAATAGATGACGAATATTTTCCGGACCTGACTAACAATTAGGACATTGTGGCGAGACGGGTATGTGTCGCAATGCAAGGATCGCCATGCCGGAGATTTTACCATGTAGAGCCTTCCATAGAAAGACCTTAATCTTGCTTGGGATTTTTAGATTCCATAAAATGTCCCACACCGGGTTTGGTTCAGCCAAGCCTTGCCCATCCTCTCTTCTCGTTCATGCGCCGAACTAATGATCCCATTCAATATGGTAAGCAGAGCAGACAGAGAACAAAAAGTTTTTGCTCCTGTGCCACGCCACAAAATCCTCCTGTAGATGTGGGCTCAAAGGGATTGCCAGAATATTGCTTGCATCAATGGGTAAGAAAATATCTCTAATAAGTTGTTCATCCCAGCTACCACTCTGTTGATCTATCAGCTCCTCAACAGTACGAAGAATACAATGGCCCCTCCTGGTAAACACTTTCCTGGAGTTACTATTTGGGATCCAAAGGTCCTCCCAAATATTAATTCTTTCTCCTGATCCCACTCTCCAAATGTGTCCACGCCTAAATGTTTGCAGTCCTGCAAAAATGCTCTGCCAAGTGGAGGAAGAACCTTTTTTTGGACCTGCATTTAACAGTTTCCCATCAGGATAATATTTGGCTCTCAAAACTTGGGCACAAAGTGAATCAGGATTATTTAACAATCTCCATGTCTGTTTTGAGAGCATAGCCATGTTAAAGGAGAATAGATCTTGAAATCCCATTCCTCCCAGCTTTTTTGGAATACACATTCTCCACCAAGAAAACCAATGCATCCTCTTGTGATCCTCAGAATCTCCCCACCAAAAGGCAGACATAGCACCATTCATCTCTTTGCATAAATTTTTTCGGGATCTTAAAAACAGCCATGGCAAACACTAGGATTGGCTGAATTACCGTCTTCAAAAGAATTTCCTTTGCACCTGTGGAAAGTAACTTCTCCTTCCATCCCTTCAGTCTTTCAATGATCCTTTCAAGCAAATAAATAAAACTACCACTTTTATCCAGCCCCACCATAGAGGGAAGTCCCAGATACTTTTCAGAAATTGCTTCAGTGTGGATATTAAGTTCAGTACACATCTGGGCTTTTATTTCCACATCAACATTTGAGCTGAAAAAAATACTGCATTTGGCTTCACTAATAAGTTGGCCTGAATTAGCACAGTAAGCATCAAGCACTGATCTCAACGAGGTTGCATTAATCATATCTGCCTTGATGAGTATAAGGGAATCATCAGCGAATTAAAGATGAGATACTGACGGTGCATTTCTGCACACCCGAACACCCTCTATGCCACGAACCTCCTCTTGGTGAGTAGAGCACTTGAAAGCCCTTCTGCACATAAGAGAAGCAAATAAGGTGATAGAGGGTCCCTGTGACGGAGGCCCCTGCTTGGCACAAACATATCTGTCTCTCACTAGTAGAAAAAGGGCCTTTAGTCCCGGTTCCAGAGGGCCTTTAGTCCCGGTTCTGGAACCGGGACTAAAGGGTCGGGACTAAAGCCCAAAACCTTTAGTCCAGGTTCGCTTACGAACCGGGACCAAAGGGGCTCCACGTGGCCGCTGCGGGGAGCCCAGGCAGGAGGACCTTTAGTCCCGGTTGGTAACACCAACCGGGACCAAAAGGCATCCACGTGGCCGCTGCGGGGAGCCCAGGCAGGAGGACCTTTAGTCCCGGTTGGTAACACCAACCGTGACCAAAGGTCATCCACGCGTCAGCATCTGGCAGGAGCTGGGGTTTTTTTTTGAAGGGGGGAGGGGTTGGGGGGTTTTGGAGGATTAATTTAGGGGTTTCATATTGTGTTAGCTAGCTAATAGGGAGAAGTGTCCTCTCTTTCTCCGTGCTCGGTCGACGGTAGCTACTATACATATAGAGATAACTCGATGCTAGCTAATAAGAAAATGAAGGAAACCATTAATTACACAAGATCGTCATGCTGAACATATATAGAGAGAAGTGACATCTCTTTCTCCGTGCTTGGTCGAACAACAAGTTTTCGTATATCTATCCGACGGTACTACATATATACAATATAACATCTTTTACAATCCCTAACATCATCTACCTAAGATCCAATCACAAATCCGCATGGTATTCCCCGTCTTTAGGTATGACGTGGTCAAGAAAGAATCCCGCCAATTCCTCTTGAATTGCTCGTATGCGATCATGTGGTAGGAGTTCATCCCGCATCTGCCAGATCTAATTTAAAGAAGGGGGTCAATACATGCATATATATGAATAAAACTCAACACAATTGATGGTAATATATAAAATAAAATTGTGAATATTATTTACGTACTTCAAATTGTTTGTCAGAGAAGCCCCGTTCAGAGGTCGAGTGGCGAATGAACTCGCATACGTAGTATGCACATAAAACAGTCCCTTCTTTCTGGTACAAGCACTTTACGAGAATAGAGTTCAATCAAACTGATAAGCAAGCATGGTAATGATATATTGATGAAAATTTGAATCAATTAGAGATGCGCGGAACTAGCTAGTACTACTTACTTTGGGGTGCGTAAATCGCAACTCTTTGTTTAGACCGGGAACCTTTCGGGTGAACTTCTTCCAAACCCTGCCAGGCAAAGAAAATGATTACTTGATATCAGGAAATTAACGAAAGTTGCATGCCGATATGGTCCCGGTATTGACTGAACTTACTTCTTGAGCATTGCAGTCATGTCCGCATAATTCTCGGGATCTTTACGTCCCGAGTCTAAGACAGTTACTAATGCCCCGTCAAGCTTAATGGATAGCAGAATAAAGTGGAAACTGCGCACGCATATATAACTCATCAATTACATTACTTAACCTCGAGTAAGCGAAACTGAGTATACAGAGAAGACAGCAATACTCACTTGAAGTTGTAAGGAAAGAGTATTTCCCTTTTGTTTTGATGTATAAGGAACGACTGTAGCAAGTTCTCCTCGGTCTCTTTGATTGAGTTTTGTACCGTCCATTCATTTACGGCATCTGGGCTAATGAACCCAACATCGAAGATTCCTACTTTTTTGCATTCGAAGATCTTCAATCTGCATAATATAGTGAGGATAATTATATATACATGCAATGAACGAGCTGAGCTAGAGACTTAACTGTAGAAGTAATACTTACAGACAGTAGGAAGTCATGAGTTGTTTGTCGAGGGCCAGTTGATTGTATAACTGAAATAACTCCACAAATTCAATAGGCATCACGGGAAGTCCAATGAATTCGTGCTCTGGTTTCACTGCCATATACATAGTGTCTCTCCCAGACTCCCTGTAGGTTTTCATGTACCACTCATGCAATTTGTACATCATCGTTGTTAGAGGAGGATGATCAGGTTTGACGAGAGGCTTCCCGTGCACGTATTTATATTCTTCTTTTGTTACCTCAGCCGTTTGAAAAATTACATCATCCCCCAAGTAATCACCAGGATTGGTACCAGGCACCATCCCCGGATGATTAGCGACGATATCGCTAGACACCTTGAGCGGGGGGCACGATTTCTTCTCCTGTTCGCCGAGCTAGGGAATTGTTTTCCCACTTCTTCGTTCTGCTAACCTTGCATCACTGGAAGTACTTCCCGACCGCCGCGCTTCTTCATATGTCTTTTTAAGAATGCGGACATAGTTGGAATCCGGCGGAGGCGGTGGTGGTCGCTTCAGGGCATCGATAGTGCGCTTCACTTTCACCGGATCTAGCTTCTCCTTCGGAGGTGGAGTTTTCTTTGCAAAATGGTCCCTCACTTGGGCACGACATATGTCCTCGTTTTCCTGCTCGGTCCTCTCATATGGTAACTTTTCCAGAGGCTTGAGAGATGGACCGTATCTGAATTGCCTCCCGCCTCTGCTTGTACTGCTAGCCGGCGGAGCGGCGGCGTCTCTCTTCCGTCGTTGCTGACGAGGCGGAGAAGGAGGCGGAGTGCTCCGACGCGCCGGAGGAGCCGGAGCGGCGGCGGCTGTCTTCCGCCGTTGCCGACGAGGCGGAGGAGTAGGCGGACTGCTCCGACGCGCCGGAGTAGGCGAAGGAGGAGGCGGAGTGCCCTCACGCGTCGGAGGAGCCGGAGAAGGAGGCGGAGTGCCCTGATCACTCGCCGGAGGAGGAGGAGGCGGAGTGCCCTGACTCGCCGGAGGAGGAGGAGGAGGCGGAGGCGTCCAGTTTGGAAGCTTGATGTACTCCTTCTGCCATAGACATGTACTCCTCAGAGCACGAACCAGCTGATTCTCCCCTTCACCTATAGAGTGGTAAAGCTCGAGCTCCTCAAATCCCTCCATTACTTCATCCACCATCACAACAGCATAGCCATGTGGAATCGGAAGGCAGTGAAAAGTTCCGTTGGGTTGAGGAGGTGCAACAGAGCCGAAAGCCGCCTTGAAAGTGAGGTTATGGCATTTCGTCATAAGCTCGCAATTTTGAGCCTCCGTGATAGTATCCACGGGGTAGATAGGCTCCGTGAAGTCAGTCTGAACGGGCTCCGTGGAAGCCACGCTGCTTCTCCGCTGAGATGGCGGGGTAGCTTCGTGCCGCTGAGATGGTTGGCCGGCAGCTCGCTGGCTCTCAAGTTCTTCCTCTAGCTTTTGTAGTCTTGCACTCATCTTCTGCATGTCGCTCAGCTCCGCTTTCCTCTTTCTCTCCCGGCTTCTGTAACCGCCTGCGTCGGGAAACCCAACCTTCCACGGAACGGAGCCTGGTGTGCCTCGTGTTCGTCCAGGGTGCTCAGCATTCCCTAGGGCCTCAGTCAGCTCGTCCTTCTCTCTGTCGGGAATGAACGTCCCTTCCTGCGCTGCGGTGATATACTTCTGAAGCTTCGTGACGGGTATTGCAAGTTGCTCGTCCGTCCAACGGCACTTCCCTGTTTCAGGGTCCAAAGTTCCCCCAACCCCGAAGAACCAAGTCCTTGAACGGTCTGGCCAGTTCAATGTCTCTGGTTCGACCCCTTTAGCAATCAGGTCATTCTCAGCTTTGTCCCACAACGGCCGGGCTTTGAGGTAGCCACCTGACCCCGTGTGATGGTGATACTGCTTCTTTGCAGCGTTGTTCTTGTTTGTCTCTGACATTTTCTTACTCTTGTCTGATGTCTTGTAGGCCACAAATGCGGGCCAGTGATCTCTTATCTTCTCAAATCGGCCGATGAATTCTGGAGTCTCACCTTTGTCGACAAACTTTGATTTCAACTCCTTCTTCCACCTCCTGAATAGATCTGCCATCTTCTTAAGAGCACACACCTTGACCAGTGGCTCTATAACTGGCTTATTCGGATCCTCCTCTGGCGGTAGGGTGAAATTTGCCTTCAGCAAGGTCCAAAGATCATCTTTCTGTCTATCGGTGACATAATCACCTTCAGGGGCGTCATCCTTAGGCTTATTCCATTGCTTGATGCTGATCGGGATGTTGTCCCTAACAATAGCTCCGCACTGAGCAGAAAATGCGTCCTTGGTCCGCTTGGGTTCAATCGGTAGGCCATCGTCCGCGAGTGTTGTGATCGTGAACCTTTCATCCTTGCGCAACCTCTTCTTCGGGCCTCGTCTCGTTACCGAAGTTTGGCTCGATCCGGAGGGCTATAAAAGAAGAAAGAAGAGTTAATATATGTACATACCAAAACAATTAATGCATCAATTAGCTAGTCAGCACCTCCGGAGCCATCATGATCATGTCCTTCCTCCTCCATTGTTCCATCGGTGTCGTTGAGAAACGACAAGATAGCATCACCTCCGGCGAGGATTATCTCCCCCAACAACTGTTCTTGTTCCAAGTCTCTTTGATCCATAGTTTCTGCAAATATAGAAGAATATATATATAGATGAGATCAGAAAAAAATTGGATCAACTTGTGCACATCCATAATGGGGGCATTCTTGATAAATCTATGTTACCGGAGTTATCTATGTTACCGGAGGGGGTAGACGACAACGACGCTCACCCCTCATGTCATGTCCGACGTCCCTCCTCATGTCGAAGTTATCGGGGAGGGGGTAGACGACAACGACGCTCACCCCTCATGTCCGACGTCCCCCCTCATGTCGAAGTTATCGGGGAGGGGGTACAGGTGGCCTCGAGAGTTGGTCGGGTGAGCGGACCGGGAGTAAGTAACTTTTAACTCATTTTAACTCATTTTGAATATATGAACATTTTAACTTTTACGGGTAGGGGCGGGAGGGGGTTGATCGACGTCCCCCCCTCATGTCGAAGTTACCGGAGTTTTCTATATGAACAAAAAAAATCCACATGACATGTCCGACGAGCGGACCGCCTCTCTCTCATGCATGTCCGACGTCCCCCCTCATGACAAAAACTTTCTATAAACAAAAAAAAGCATACATCTATGAACAAAAAAAATTCTATGAACAAAAATAAAATTGTATCAATGCATATATAAAAACTTTCTATGGATCATCATTGCTCATATATCAATGCATATATAAAAACTTTCTATGGATCATCATTGCTCATATATAAAAACTTTCTATAAACAAAAAAAAACATACATCTATGAACAAAAAAAAATCTATGAACAAAAATAAAATAGTATCAATGCATATATAAAAACTTTCTATGGATCATCCATCCATACATACATACTGCATATACATACATACATACAGCATCCATACATACATACATACTGCATATACATACAACAAAAAAAAAGGCAGATCCGGCCGGGGCGGCGGTGGCGGCGGCGGCGCGGCAAGCAGAGCAGGGGCACGGCGCGGCAAGCAGAGCAGTGGCGGCGGCGCGGGGGAAGGGGGGGCTCACTGGGGGCGGCGTCGGGGCAGGGGCAGGGGGCACGGCGGGCGGCGTCGGGGCAGCAGGGGCGCGGGGAGCGGTGCCGGCGTCGGGGCAGAGGGCGTCGAGGGCGTCGGGGCAGCGGGGGCTCGGCGGCGATGGCGACGAGGAGCAGCCTGACGGCGTCGACGGGGCAGAGGGCGGCGAGGGCGTCGACGGCGAGCTCGGGCAGCCTGGCGGCGTCGATGTGCTCGGCGTCGTCGGGGGAAACAGCAGATGTCTTTGGCAAATTTTCCCAACTCCCGCTTATATAGGGAGACCTTTGGTCCCGGTTGGTGCCACCAACCGGGACCAATGCCCACCTTTAGTCCCGGTTGGTGCCACCAACCGGGACCAAAGGTCTCTGCTTCCCGCCCTTTGGGCTGATGAAAAGAGACCTTTGGTCCCGGTTGGTGGCACCAACCGGGACTAAAGGGTGGCATTGGTCCCGGTTGGTGCCACCAACCGGGACCAAAGGTGGGCATTGGTCCCGGTTGGTGCCACGAACCGGGACCAAAGGGCTCTACGGCGTCGGGGCGTGGAAGTTTAGTCCCACCTCGCTAGTTGACTAGCGCCCGCACTGGTTTATAAGCGCGGCTGCGGCCACCGTTTCGAGCTCCTCTCTAATGCAGGCCTACGGGCCTAAACGCACTCTCTCTGCCGTGGGTCTACTGGGCCTTCTGCGGGCCTGCATCCTGGCCCAACTAGCTGGTTTCTAGTCGTATGCAGGCCGTGGTTGCCCAGTAGCCGGCATTTTTTTTTGCTTAATTTATTTTCTTTTGTTTTTTTTTGCTTTATTTTTTTTTTGTTTTTTTTTTGCTTTATTTATTTTCTTTTGTTTTTTTTGCTTTATTTATTTTCTTTTGTTTTTTTTTGCTTTATTTATTTTCTTTTGTTTCTACTTACAACTAAATACTTAGAGTTTTTGAGTGATTCTTTTTGCTATTAATGTTTTGAACAAAAAATACTTTGATAACTTTAGTTGCATAAATTTTATATAATTTTAGTTTCATAAATACTAGAGGTTTATAAAATATTTTTAGTTGATTCCTTTTGCTATTAGAGTTTTATAAAAGCTTTTTAGTTGATTCTTTTTGGTATTGAAGAATATTATAGTTTTATTTTAGTTGATCATAACAGAATTTTTTAATTGATTATTTTTAGTTCATTATTTTTGCTATTAGAGTTTCATAAAGGTTTTCTAGTTCATTCTTTTTGCTATTAGTTCATTCTTCGAGCTAAATGACCCTGAAATTGAAAAGCACTTTAAATGAACTCTGAAAAGGTTGAAAGTTGGCATGGTATCATCATTTCACCCACATAGCATGTGCTAAAAAGTTGAGAGGGTTACGGCAAAAACTGGATGCACTTCGTGTACAAAATGGACAATCTCTTTCGAAGTATCAGGGTTTCGGACGAAAACTCATCTGTTACAAAGGGATTTCATTTAATTTCTTCACATGTAACTGCAATGATATAGTTGTGGAGAGAAAGTCTTCACTTTTTCTTCGCTTGTGTCCTTTGCTTATTGCGCCGTAACCATGGATAATCTTCATCGTTTAACAGGGTGCTTGGGTCAGCCTTGACTTTGAAGGGAGGAATTTCATGAAACTTTTCATAATCTTCAGACATGTCTGTCTTGCCCTCCAATCCCACGATGTCTCTTTTTCCTGAAAGAACTATGTCGCGCTTTGGCTCATCGTATGATGTATTCGCTTCCTTATCTTTTCTTTTTCTCGGTTTGGTAGACATGTCCTTCACATAGAAAACCTGCGCCACATCATTGGCTAGGACGAATGGTTCGTCTGTGTACCCAAGATTGTTGAGATCCACTGTTGTCATTCCGTACTGTGGGTCTACCTGTACCCCGCCTCCTGACAGATTGACCCATTTGCACTGAAACAAAAAGACCTTGAAATCATGTCCATAGTCAAGTTCCCATATGTCCACTATGTAACCATAATATAAGTCCTTTCCCCTCTTGGTTGCTGCATCAAAGCGGACACCGCTGTTTTGGTTGGTGCTCTTTTGATCTTGGGCGATCGTGTAAAATGTATTCCCATTTATCTCGTACCCTTTGTAAGTCAATACAGTCGAAGATGGTCCCCTGGCCAACGAGTACAGCTCATCAGAAACAGTGTTGTCACCCATGAGACGTGTTTGCAACCAACTGCCAAAAGTCCTGATGTGTTCATATGTAATCCAGTCGTCACACTGCTCCGGGTGTTTGGAGCGCAGAATATTCTTGTGTTCATCGACATACGGGGTCACCAAGGTAGAATTCTGTAGAACTGTGTAGTGTGCTTGAGACCAAGAATGCCCGTCCCTACATATTATTGAGTCCGCTCCTAGCATGCCTTTTCCAGTCAGTCTCCCCTCATACCGCGATTGAGGGAGACCAATCTTCTTAAGGTCAGGAATGAAGTCAACACAAAACCCAATGACATCCTCTGTTTGATGGCCCATGGAGATGCTTGCTTCTGGCCTAGCGCGGTTACGAACATATTTCTTTAAGACTCCCATGAACCTCTCAAAGGGGAACATATTGTGTAGAAATACAGGGCCCAGAACGACAATCTCGTCGACTAGATGAACTAGGACGTGCGTCATGATATTGAAGAAGGATGGTGGGAACACCAGCTCAAAACTAACAAGACATTGCACCAAATCACTCCTTAACCTTGGCAGGATTTCTGGATCGATCACCTTCTGAGAGATTGCATTGAGGAATGCACATAGCTTCACAATGGCTAATCGAACGTTTTCCGGTAGAAGCCCCCTCAATGCAACCGGAAGCAGTTGCGTCATAATCACGTGGCAGTCATGAGACTTTAGGTTCTGGAACTTTTTCTCTGCCATATTTATTATTCCCTTTATATTCGACGAGAAGCCAGACGGGACCTTCATACTGAGCAGGCATTCAAAGAAGATTTCCTTCTCTTCTTTGGTAAGAGCGTAGCTGGCAGGACCTTCATACTGCTTTGGATGCATGCCGTCTTTTTCATGCACACGTTGCTGTTCCTCCCGTGCCTCCGGTGTATCTTTTGTCTTCCCATACACTCCCAAGAAGCCTAGCAGGTTCACGCAAAGATTCTTCGTCACGTGCATCACGTCGATTGCAGCGAACCTCTAGGTCTTTCCAATAGGGTAGGTCCCAAAATATAGATTTCTTCTTCCACATGGGTGCGCGTCCCGCATCGTCAGTCGGAACAGATAGTCCGCCAGGACCCTTTCCAAAGAATACTTGTAAATCATTGACCATATCAAGTATGTGATCACCAGTACGGAGGGCGGGCTTCTTCCGGTGATCTGCCTCACCTTTGAAATGCTTTCCTTTCTTTCGACATTGATGGTTGGTCGGAAGAAATCGACGATGCCCCAGGTACACATTCTTCCTGCATTTGTCCAAATATATATTGTCGGTGTCATCTAAATAGTGTGTGCATGCGTGGTATCCCTTGTTTGTCTGTCCTGAAAGGTTACTGAGAGCAGGCCAATCGTTGATGGTTACAAACAGCAACGCATGTAGGTCAAATTCCTCATGTCTGTGCTCATCCCACACACGTACACCTTCTCCATTCCACAACTGTAAAAGTTCTTCAACTAATGGCCTTAGGTACACATCAATGTCATTGCCGGGTTGCTTAGGGCCTTGGATGAGCACTGGCATCATAATGAACTTCCGCTTCATGCACAACCAAGGAGGAAGGTTATAGATACATAGAGTCACGGGCCAGGTGCTATGATTGCTGCTCTGCTCCCCAAAAGGATTAATGCCATCTGCACTTAAACCAAACCATACGTTCCTTGCGTCACCTGCAAAGTCCCCCCACCTTCTCTCGATTTTTCTCCACTGCGACCCGTCAGCGGGTGCTCTCAACTTCCCGTCTTTCTTACGGTCTTCTTTGTGCCATCGCATCAACTTGGCATGCTCTTTGTTTCTGAACAGACGTTTCAGCTGTGCTATTATAGGAGCATACCACATCACCTTGGCAGGAACCCTCTTCCTGGGGCGCTCGCCCTCAACATCACCAAGGTCATCTCGTCTGATCTTATACCGCAATGCACCGCATACCGGGCATGCGTTCAAATCCTCGTACTCACCGCGGTAGAGGATGCAGTCATTAGGGCATGCATGTATCTTCTGCACCTCCAATCCTAGAGGGCATAGAACCTTCTTTGCTTCGTACGTATTGCCGGGCAATTCGTTATTCTTTGGAAGCTTCTTCTTCATTATTTTCAGTAGCGAACTAAATCCCTTGTCAGATACACCATTGTCTGCCTTCCATTGCAGCAATTCCAGTGTGGTACCGAGCTTTCTGTTGTCATCTTCGCAATTTGGGTACAACCCTTTTTTGTGATCCTCTAACATGCGATCGAACTTCAACTTCCCCCTTTCACTTTCGCATTCTCTCTGTGCACATCGTCTGGTTCCTCTTGATCTTCAGCTTCCCCCATTGCAGCATCACCGTATTCAGGGGGTGGGTAGTTGTCATCATCCTCTTCTTCTTCGTTGTCTTCCATCATAACCCCTCTTTCTCCATGCTTGGTCCAAACATTATAGTGTGGCATAAAACCCTTCTCAAGCAGGTGGAAGTGAAGGGTTTTAGAGTTGGAGAAAGCCTTCGTATTCTCACAGACAGTACATGGACAATGCATAAAACCATTCTGCTTGTTTGCCTCAGCCGCTTCGAGAAAATTATGCAGGCCCTTAATATACTCGGAGGTGCGTCGGTCACCGTACATCCATTGCCGGTTCATCTGCGTGCGTTATATAGTTCTTATTATTGAACAACATATAACTCTCTAGAGCATCTAATTAAAACACACATGTAAGAACTTTTTTCTTTTAGAAAGAAGATAAGAAGAAGAGGCTAACCACGGTGTTGCCGGCGCCGAGATGGGCGCGGGCGATCGACGGCGGTGAGGACGGGGACGGGACAGGACGGACCGCCAAACCTAGACAAATCTTGAGGAAAATGGAGCTTGGACAAGGAGCTTCGAGAGGAGAAAGCTTAAGTGTGGCTCGGGCATTTCATCGAACACCTCATGTGCATAGGAGGTGAGCTAGAGCACCACAAAAGCTCTCCCACGGCCGGGCAAAAAAACAGAGCAATGCATTGCTCTGCTCGCGGGCGGGGGCTATATATAGGCCAACCATTGGTCCCGGTTCCAGCCACAAACCGGGACCAATGGTTGTGGGCCAGGAGCGAGGCGCATTGGTCCCGGTTCGTGGCTGGAACCGGGACCAAAGGGGTCACCTTTAGTCCCGGTTCCAGCCACAAACCGGGACCAATGGTTGTGGGCCAGGAGCGAGGCGCATTGGTCCCGGTTCGTGTCTGGAACCGGGACAAAAGGGGTCAGACGAACCGGGACCAATGGCCCACGAGGCCCGGCCGGCGCCCTGGCCTCACGAACCGGGACCGATGCCCCCATGGGTCCCGGTTCGTGAGTGAACCGGGACTAATGGGCTTCTCAGGGGTGGACCGATGCCCTGTTTTGTACTAGTGTCTTGATCATTAAATCTTACTCTGTATTTAACTGATCTGACACAAGCCATCAACAGCTCAATGAAATCACCATGAAAGCCAAGTCTACTCATCATTCTTTCCAAAAAGACCCATTCAACCCGGTCATACGCCTTGTGCATATCAAGCTTTACTGCACAATATCCCGTCTTGCCCTTCTTCTTGTTTTTAATAGTATGCATACTTTCATAAGCAATGAGAATGTTGTCAGTGATTGATCTCCCAGGTACAAAAGCACTCTGGACAGGAGATATTACTTCATCCAGAATTGCCTTTAACCGAGAAGCAATCATTTTAGAGATGATTTTATATAGGACATTGCATAAGCTGATAGGTCTATACTGTGATATATTTTCCGGCGAGTCCACTTTGGGTATTAGAACTATCACAGTATCATTTCAACCATCAGGAATAACTTTATTATTTATCGCGTTCAACACTTCACTTGTGAGTAGATCTCCAAAAACATGCCAACATTTTTTAAAGAACACAGCATGCAATCCATCCGTACCTGGCGCTTTGGTGTCACCTATAGAGAATAAGGCCTTCTTCACCTCTTCCGCTGAGTAAGGTTTCAGAAGCTCATTGTTCATGTTTTCCGTAACACGACGGGGCACAACATGATTTATGAAAGCAGGATCCGGCTCCTCAATCTCCGTAGAGAACAAACCAGCAAAGTATTATGAAATTAGAGGATTCAGATACGCCGTACCTTCTTGCCAAACACCCTGGGCATTCCGTAGTTTTTTGATACGGTTTCTTAGACGCCTTGCCGAGGCAAAGTTCTGAAAGTACGCCGTATTACGATCTCCAAACTGCAGCCAATTCAGTCTGCTTCGTTGAGCCCAGTACATTTCTTCCATCTCCAGTAATTTTTCAATCTCCATTGCTAGTTCCTTTTGCCTCACTATATTTGCACTAAACAACTCTCTTCTCGACACCTCCTCCATCTCCTTCTTTACACTGCGTAGTTTATTTTTTGTTCCTTTGAGAACCGATCTGTCCCAGATATGCAGGTCCTTATGTATAGCTGCTAATCTATCAGCCAACGAAGCATTCTCGGCTTGAGGATCAGAACGCTCCCACGCTTGTTGCACTATCTCCAGAATTTTTTTCTCCTTGAGCCATCTTGATTCAAACCTGAGCAGTGCTGGCCCATTATTTTCTTGCACCAGATCTTCATCTAGAGACATCAAAATGGGCCTATGATCAGATTTACTATAGTTCAGATGATGAACAGTAGCATTCGCAAATTTGTTCTGCCACCCATCATTTGCAAGAGCTCTGTCCAACCTTTCTCGGATCATGCCTCGTTGCCAAGTGAATTTATCTCCCACGTATCCGCAATCAACAAGATGACAGTCATCAAGGGCATAGCGGAAAGCCTTCATATATCTGTCTGGGCGAGGTCTCCCGCCCTCTTTTTCAAACGAATATGCAATATCATTCAGATTTCCCATGATCAGCCAAGGCATGTCACTAATGGCAGCAAGATCACGCATCCTCTGCCAAGTGAGATGTTTATCTTCCCAACATGGTTCCCCGTACATACCAGTAAATCTCAACATATCATCTGGATCGTTTCCAACATAAACATCAATGAAATTGTCTGTCTTAAACTTCAGAGAGACAGCCGCTTCCTTTTTCCAATACAGTATCAAACCGCCGCTTTTACCATCACTACGGACTACCTCCTTGTGATCCATCTTCAACCTCCTCCTCAAACACTCCGCTGGGAATTCATCTAAATGTGACAAAAAAAACTATGTCAGAGCACCTACTCTTGTGATCATCTAGGAGGGCCCTGACCGCCGCGGCTTGTTGTAATCCATGGCAATTCCAGCTGAGTATTTTCATTGCCTCCCAACAGCACCCCCACTACTATCACTGCATCCAATCTGAGAGAAACTGGAGCAGCACTTCCTCACGAATTCTTCAAAACCACACAAACGAGATGCTCCTCCGATCTAGTCGATTGAGCAGACAAAGTAATCTACCATGGATGACCGGCAACATAGACGGCCAAAAGATCGTAGCAGAGATAGAGAAACCAGCCACGACACCTTACGGCACCGCCCTGGGACAAGAATCGCCGGCTCCCGCGCCGCCGCCGAGACGGCGGCCGGCGGCGGACCAGCCGAACCCTAGTCGCGTTGGAGATCACCTATCTCACCGAAAAAACGTATTCCTAGCAATTCCATAATAACATACTATGACAAATCCAAATGAAAATAGTAATGATATAATAGTGTGCGAGGCTGCTAGCACGATTTTTGTCATCAGATGTGCCAAATTCATGACTGAAATTTGGCCAACGGTTTATTGAAGTCGATCAAGGATTCTTAACCATTTGATTTGACAAAAAAAATTAAAATTATAAGTGTATCATAAGGGGAAAATTTCTCAATTGATAAGTGTCACACGTGTGACACGAAGCACTCCGGCTCTGACGTTTTTACAACTAAAGTTGCCATCCGAAAAGAAAAAACAAACCAAAAAAAAATTGAAACTTGCCATCCGAAAAGAAAGTTGTCATGCTTGACAACTAAAGTTGCCATCCTCGCGTCACTAAACTTGCCATAACAAACGTTCGGAGTTGCCATGTGTTTGTGCCGCACGTGTGACACTTATCAGGGTCCGAAAATTTTGGTTTCTCACTCATATTAATCTGAAAATTCCATCTCTCCATATTGGTGGGTACCTGTCTTTTTCCCTCACGTACTGTTTCTCTCCTCTCGGCATCTCAAGGCGGCCTAGAGATCGATTTGGAAACCACTACGCATTACGCACAAATGGCTAGTACGACGGCATCACGTCGATCAGGTACAACATGTCCATCTTCCTCGCTCGCTGGAGGCCTGAGGAGCCCGTGCCCACGGCTAAGTTAAGTAGGGTGAGCTCATGCTCTATAGTATTTCTACCTCATGCATTCTCCTCTTCATATTGACAGAATTTTTTGCATCTGCCGGACCTCCAGCCTTGATGCAAATCCTTGTCTTTGATTGGGCTTCCTTGTTATAGAGGGCAAAACTCCATGTCGTTGAATCCATCAGTGCAATTTTATATAGAACAAGTAGAGTTAAAAAATCTCATGTATCTGATTGATCTTTATATGTTTTTCTTGGAAGGAGGTGGCACTCTATGTCCTTGGGAATAAAGAAGCCTGCTGCATCAACATGCGTATGGTGGATTAGGAGAACATACCGAGTAATCCCAGCTTTGAGATTTTTCCCGCTACTCGGTGCCCAGAAATCACCCTAAAGAGTTGGAGAATTCTATAAAAAAATCCAGATCATATAGAGAGCATGGATCAATTATCATATAAATATCTGGAATTCAATTTGGCTCCCAGGAGCACATGCTCCCGGGCCCAAAAATAATTTTTCAAATGTCAAAAAAATCAAGACAATTTTTTTATGTGATCTTAGTCACATCCAAATGCTACGTGTAAATTTTGAGGCAAAAAGGTTAAGCATTTTGGCCTGTGCAAAAAAAACAAATTGAAGACCAAATGTCACCCTAAATTTGTTTTTTTCACCGATGAAACACTGCTGCTCCGTTTCGCACGAAATTTGTCAAGCATGCTTGCGACACTAACACGAACATCTACATAAAAATTCAGAATTTTTTGATTTTTTTTTAATTTACTGTTCATCCCATTTATATGGCTTATATTCATGTTCAAGATAGTGAAATGAAAATTTTAATGGCAATAGTGATAATGGGGCGAATTCGTGGCTCAGTTCGAATTTATCATGGCTCAGGATAAAAATGTATATTTTGTTTCTCTCGGGGTGTATGTAATTTAAATCTTAAATCTGGTTACATGCTTGATACTTTTTTATGTATAGGGTCTATGTTTAGAGATATCTTTAATGAGAATTATTTTTTGGTTGGGAGTAACGAAAGCAACCCAGTGCTGAGGGCACCAATGTGTCCTCGATGGATTAGAGTAAGTCGGTTGGCCAACCACTGTGTAACAAATATGAGAGAGAAGACGTTGACATGTGAGGGGTGGAACAGCAAGCTAAGACGGCTTGTGTATTGAAGGAGTGTAATCCCGTTGTTTAAATTAATAAAGCTCTTGAATTCCAAAAAAAACAAGCTAAGACTGTTGAAAGGAACAATCCTGGAAAATACGATGATTTATTTAGTTTATTTTGTAAGATTACTTCATTATTTACCCCATTTACATGGAAACATTTACCAATTGTCTATTTATTTCTAGTTTTGAAAATACTATGCTTGGACTGATAAGCGCATACAAAATAGAACAACAATCCCATGAATGTTTTTTTCAAAATGGTGGATATACCCTGGCCTCTGCATTGGTTGATGCAGACAGCCATACTGAAAAACAATGCTAAGCAAAAAAATCTAGCATTGATGCAATGATGCCGATCAAATGGGCTTATTCAAAAATAAAAGAAACAAATCCCCGAGGCCATCCTATATCCAAGACAAGATGCTGTAGACAGAGTCCGGCCACAATCCTCCTTGGTGGAGTCCAGAATCATGTCAGAGCTGGAGGATTTTTCTTTTTTCTTTGAGGAATTAAAGAGCAGGAGGACTTGGGTGGGCACCCGTATATACGGAAAACGTGGTCGATGCAATTGCAATCCAGGACGCACGGTTGTATATAGTCGGCGATACCTGCTAAACCTAAGTCGGCGGTGTCCTTGCTTCAGTTTCAATCGATCGATCTATCTATCTAGCACCGGCGACCGGCCAGGATGGGCGTCTCGGCCAGCCGCTCGTCGTCGCCTTCTCCGCCGGCCAAGTGCAGCATGCCGGAGACGAGGTCTGCGACGCGCCTCTTCACGGTGCGCGACTACTCCAAGTGGGTGCTGATGCCCCCCGACTCCGCTCTGATCTTCGACGACACGCTCCGCCTCTTCTGCTTCTGCTACGACCTCAAGGTGTATCCCGCCGGTTACGACAAGGAGGCGGCGGACTACGTCGCCGTGTTCGCCCAACCGACCGTCGACTCCTGCTGTTACAACTACCCGAAGGCCGCCGCCAGGACCTTGATCGAGATCCTGGACGGCGACGGCGAGCGCACCGTGTTCGACAACCACACGGCCAAGTCGGAGCAGACGCTGGACCACGACAAGCGTAGCAAGGGCTATGTCCGGTTCGTCAAGCGGAGAGAGCTGGAGGCGTCCGGCTGCGTCCACGACGATAGCATCACCATCCGGTTCACGGTGTCCGTTGACGTGCACGTCACCAGGCCGGCGGCCAAGGTCATGGAGGCCTTAACGGCGGCCGCTTCTGATCCCTCGAAGAAGGAGCTCAGCGGATCCCACGTGCTGACGGTCAGCCAATTCAAGAGGATCAAGGCGGCGCTCCAGATCGGCGAGTGCGTGCACTCCACCCAGTTCAGCCTCGGCGGCAGCAGCTGGTACTTCAAGGTGTACCCCAACGGGCACTACGACGGCATTAGGACCAAGTACAACATGTCCGTCTTCCTCGCCCGCGGGAGGTCCGACTCTGACGAGCCGGCGACCACCGCCAAGTTCCGCTTCGAGCTCCCTGGCTGTAGGGAGCTGCGGTCCAAGGAGCACACCTTTGACCATGACCACCCCGAGCACGAGTTTCGGTACATCCCGGACTTGGCTGGACAGACGATCGAGGACGACCGCCTCGTTGTCCGCTGCCACCTCCGCGTGATCAAGGCCGCCACGCCGATCCTCCTCCCTACTGAGGAGCCGCCGACTGCCACTGCCCTACCTTCTGATTGGACAGATGAAGATGAGTTTTGAATGATGAACTAACCAAAAGTCATGTGCAAATTAGGAAAAGTTGACACCGCCTTTACATTCCTTTTCGTTCCTATATATATACTGTATTACTCTTGCAATGAAGAACCTATATAGTTGTGTAATCTAGATCGTCCGTCGATTCAACAACGACCAATGAGGATTAGAACTCATGTGTACAAGAGAAAATCATAATGTCACAATATATATGCACATGGGGCTGTGGGCAGCGCGGGCCGGTGTCCTCCGCCCTGGCGGCGATGGCGTCGGCGTGGTGGCGGTCCTTGTGCCCTTATCGCATCATGGCAACGATCTGCATGATCGGTCCTCCTCGATCTAGCCGTCGACGTGTTTCAAAACTACTGTCGGAGATCTTGTCCAAGGATATCTGGATGGGATAGAATCCGGTCGAGCGCGTCCATATCAGCCAACGCGGCTCCATGAGGGCGCGGCGCGAAGCTCTCTTGGTTTGTTGACATCATGGGACATGTCGGTATCTCGATTTTCATGGCACAAACAGCGGCGGAGAAAGTCATGATGGCACAGACAACATTAACACTATTCAAATCTGAATTTATCTTTTTTGTTTCTCAATGTGCATTTCGAGTTTGGACCTGGAATTTCTAGGGATTGTAGTCACATTCTTTTTGAACACTCACATTCTTTCTAGAATTTTTTAAACATTTAAAATTAATTTTTGAAATTGGAGCATGGGATGATGGGAAGCACCCCAAGGATGGGAGCAGATATTTCCCTGCCTAGCTAGCTAGCGCTGCCCATGGCACCCAACGCGCCACGTCTGGCCTTATCGTTATCATCTCAATAGGCATGCGCATCCTGGCCACAAGCATCACAACCCAACCAAAATTTCAACCAAGAACGTAACAACCTGCAGTATTCACCACTTCACCAGTACCATCGATCACGAAAGATAACCAACCAAAATACAGTGATAGCACGTTCTGTTTTGTTTATTCATGAAATCAATCTGACCTCGACCGGTTACCTCTCGCACATGCATGCAGCTCTGCTAGATCACTTGCGTCGTCTTTCACCGATGCGAGCCTCCGGTAGTTGCCCACGAAGTAGCGCTCGCCCCAGACCTTGCCGCTCTCGAACGCGCCGACGTCGTCGTTCTGGCTGATGTCCAGGTCCCGGAAGTTCACGTACGCCCGCCTCGGGTTCCTGCTCACGTGCTGCCCCATGAAGTCGTACAGGCCGCCGATCCAGCTCTTCGCCGCCGCGCCGCCGTCACCCTGCTGTTGCCAGTACGCGATGTACTGGATGCCGTACAGCACGCCGTTCCGGTGCGGGTACGGCGTGGCGGCGGCGGGGATGCTGTCCATGTACCCGCCGTGGGGCTCCAGGATGATGTGCCCCGCGCCGTCCATGGCGAACCAGTGGGAGAAGATGTCCTTCCACACGGCCTTTGGGATGGCGCGCAGGACGTAGTCGGACTTGGCTTTGGTGAAGGCGCTCGTCCAGGCGGTCCTGTCCAGGAGCACTTCCTCCAGCGTGCCGTTGCTGGCGAAGCTGAGGAAGGGCGTGGCCGCGGACTGCAGCCAGGTCATCGGCTGGCAGTCGGCGCTCGTCATGCCGAGCTCCGGGAACTGGCCGCCCATCGTCTCCACCAGCGCGTCGCACGCGCCGAGGTACAGGGCCTGGAACAGATGGTGAGGTCGCTGGGGAGCGAGGGCGCGACGTGCTGCCATCTAGTGAGGATGTCCACGGCGCCCTGGTCGACCGTCCTTCCGATGTTGAACACCGTCACCGTCGTCGGGACCTGCACGAGCTGGACCTTCCACGAGAGCACGATGCCGAAGCTCCCGCCGCCTCCTCCTCGGATGGCCCAGAAGAGGTCCTCCCCCATGCCGGCCCTGTCGAGGAGGTCCCCGTCGGCGTTGACCAGCTTGGCGTCTACGATCTTGTCGACGGCGAGGCCATGCTTGCGCGTCATCATGCCGATGCCTCCGCCGCTGAAGTGGCCGCCTACGCCGACTGTCGGGCACTCGCCGGCCGGGAACGCGACCCGGGAGTCGTTCTTGGCGATGGCGTAGTACAGCTTCCCGATGGTGGCTCCGGAGTCGACCCAGGCCGTGGACTCGAGCCGGTTGACGCGCACGGCCCGAAGGCTGACGCCGAGGTCGAGCACCGCAAACACCTCGGACGGCCGCGTCGAGCGGTACGACAGGCCCTCGTAGTCGTGCCCGCCACTGCGCACGCGGAGGCGCACGCCCTGCCTGCGGCCGCACAGCACGGCGGCTTGGACGTGGGAGGCGTCGCCGGGCGTCACGATGCAGAGCGGCGGCCTCAACGTGGCGTTGGGGATGAACTTGGGGTTCTTGACGGAGGAGAACAGCACGTCGGTGAAGTTGCTGGAGCTCTGCGGGT
Source organism: Elymus sibiricus (assembly GCA_039707655.1). NCBI lineage: Eukaryota > Viridiplantae > Streptophyta > Magnoliopsida > Poales > Poaceae > Elymus > Elymus sibiricus. The sequence goes on from CM077666.1 coordinate 474,251,107, forward strand.
ACACCAGCTCGCTGGGTATCTTGTCCCGTAGGCATTGGAGGAAGCCATCGCCATCGGAGGAAGCCATCGCCATCGGAGGAAGCTAGGGAAGGAACAGACGTCAGGTAGCAAGAGAAGAAGCCGACGGAAAACGCGAGCGCCAAGCCTCTCAGCACACCCATCTTGACTGTTGTGCTTCAATTTTTACCAGGAGCTCCTTATATAGTGCTCCCTCCGTTCCACGTGAAAAATGAGGGGGAGTGATTTTTCCGCACTGAGATGTGTTCCGTCGCTATTATGAGATCCGTGCCACCCAGTGTTTCTTTTTTTTGTTTGATAAATTTTGTGTTCTTTCAAATTATTGTATGGTCACGGATTCTTCTTTCCTGCCGCGGAGCGGGATTCCCGTCGGCTTGTATATGTATGGTGGGCGCTTGCTGTCTCATTCGGCATGTTGTCGGTGAGTGTGGGTTTGGCCTTTGTGTGGTTCGATGTGTGGGAGTGGGTTTGGCCCTTGATGTATTGGTTTTACCCGGTTTTTTAATAATTAATTGGGCAATTCTCTTCTGCTTAATTAATGGATGAGGCAAAATTTTGCCTCCATTTTAAAAAAAATTATAAATTTGTTTGTTAGTTTTTTTCTTTATTTTGAAGTGTATCATAATGTTTCATTGTGTACCAGCAAATTCATTTTGAAACAAGTGCACTTTTCTGTTGGTACACAACAAAACATTAAACTTTCAACCAAGAAAAAAGACCCAATAAAACATTATGTAACATATCAAAACCACATATATTTTGTCTCAAACTAGAAAAATGCCAAACCGGTGAAACACTGTGGATGCATGCATGGAATATTTCGTGCATGCTAGAATATCGTTTCTAGAACTCTCTATCATATGCATGAGAATATCGAAAGTCCCCTTCTACTCCCGAGCTCATTTGAGCTCGGGATGAACAGTAAATTCTGGGGAGAAAATAAGAAAACATTCAAAAATTTTAAAACTTTTTGGGTGCAAACTTTGACAAAATGTTCTCAACACTTGTAAATTTTCATCCCGAAAAAACAGCATTTTGGATTGCTGTTTTTTTTTTTGCCATGACTTCCACGAATGTTATTTCGGGATGAAAATGTCCACAAACTGAGAACATTTGTCAAAGTTTGCACCTAAAAAAATTCAGAATTTTTTATTGTTTAACTATTTTTTTTCGATTTTACTGTTCATTAGCGAGCATATGAGCTCGAGCTGAGAATAGCTGCGTCCACTAGGACTAGAAGATATTGAACCCGATCGTTTTTGGTATGTAGGAACTTTATAAATTTACTAGAACCCATCCACTTTATAATTTTCCTTTTATTCATTTTTTATTTTTTTCTTTCTTACAATGATTTTCTTTTGTTTCTTTCATCGGTTTTCTTCTCCTTTTTATTTTTATTTTTTCCTTTTTTAACACATCTAAAATATTTTATACACATTGTACATTTTCGTATACATCAGGCCATTATTTTACAAGTTTAATATTTTCTAAATAGATCACTAAATTTATTACAAATTTATGTTTTGATTCCTATTTGTTTTCATGCGCATTGTACATTTTTGGTATACATATAAAATTTATATATAGTCATACAAGTTTAACATTTTTTAAGTATATATTTTGATTCATATTTTTTTCATACATATTTTTGATTTTTTTTATACATATAAAAAAGTTTTTTGATATGTTTAACATATTTCAAATACATGATTATTTTTTTTCCGAATATATGTTTTGATGTATTTTTATTTGTTCACATTGCACATTATTCGTATAGATATAAAACATTTTTCATACACATTAAATATTTTCGAAATACATGATTAAAAATAATCAAATAAATGGTTTGAACATTTTTGCAAATATGTGTTAAAAAGTTTTCAGACACACATCAATTTTATTAATGATACATTGTATAAGAATATTATCAAAAATATCAAAAACATATTTTCGAAATGCATGAAATTATTAAAAATGTAACGTACATTTTTTGAATCATCCGATACATTTTCGTGAATTTTTAATGATACATTTTCGTGAATTTTCGAAAATGTTACGAACATTTTTTTAATGTCATACACATTTTTTAGTGCTATAAATATTTATTTTTAGTTACACTCCCAAAAAAAATTACACTGTGTTAACATTTTTCAAATTTGTGGTTTTTTTCAACTATTATGTAAATATAAGTTTTGGGTTATATGTGTTTAGATTCTTTTTCAAAGATATGAGCAAAAAAAACTAACCTACAGAAAGCTACTTGGGCGGCCGAACTAGACGCTCGCTGTAGGCGGGTACCTGGTCAGTCTTGCAAAAGCCAATCATAGCCGCGCCCATGCCATGCAAGATAAAGCTTGCACGTTACGAATGTAATAGGGCCATCACATGTAAGAGAGGATTTGGTTAGGCAAGTTTCGAAAAGATTTGGATTTTTCTCTATTTTTCTTGTGTGTCTCTACCAGTTTTATGGGGTTTCTTTTATTATATTTATTCCTTTACCTTGTTTGTTTTACTTTTTTAGATGTTTTAATTCGCAACCATATATCAGACTGCAACTACTTTATTACTTGGCAAAAATTATTTTGAAATTTGGGAAATTTTAAAATCCTTGAACTTTTTTTATTCATGATTTTTTTTCTAGAACATTCTTGAGTATTTCCTAAAACTCACGAAATTCTTTCTAAATTTGGTAATAATATTTAGAAATTTTAATATCTTTTAAACTGTAATTAAATTTTTATTCCATGATCTTTAAAATTTGCAAAATAAAATAAAATTTGTGAACGTTTTCTGAATTTACCAATATTTATTAAATTTTGTGAATTATATATCATATACATAAATATTTTTATGAATTTATCAAGATTGTAAAATAATAAACAATATATAATTTTTTTAACATTTTCTGAAATTTAAAAAGGCCCAAAAACAGGACGTGGTCCTCCTAGCGAGCTTGGTGGTGAATTACTACAGCACCTGACCCAGAGAAAAAAAATGAGTTTGGATTGGGAAGAAGGGAAATGGGCCGGCCAGCCAACCCGCACTACACGGTACACGCGTCCTTGCTTTTTCGCGCATGCATCAGGGACCAACTAATTAGAAGGTACCCTCTAGGGGCAAGCGAGAGATCACTGTTGGTAGGGGGGAAGCACATCAATTGATGCAGGCAGCCACCATCATGTCTCGGGCGCTAGACGCTCCCTTGGCATTTTGGTTTTTTCTTACACGCGTTTTCAGGATTTGTGTTTTGTTTTTTGACTTTTTGGCTTTGCTTGGTTTTCCTTCGGTTTTGGTCGAAAAATATTGTTTTCTTTTGGAAAGCAATATTTTTTCGCGAGAAGCACAACTATGCTTTCTGAAAAGGGAAAAGCACAACCGTGCTTACAAAAAGGTAATGGCACAGTTGTAATTTCACAAAACGGGATAATCAGAGCCCGTGCTTCCGTGAGAAGCACAACTAAGCTTTCTGAAAAGGGAAAATCACAACCCTTCTTCTGCGAGAAGTACAGTCTGTCCTTCCACGAGAAGCACATCTATGCTTCTCGAAAAGGGAAAAAGAACAATTATGCTTGCCCCAAAAGGAAAAGCACTGCCTCTAGCATAATTGTGCTTCCGGGTTCCTGTTCTCGTTTTCTAAGTTTTTCTTTTCTATTTTTGTTTTTTCATGATTTTTTTTATCGAAACCAACTAACATGGGACCTAGTTTCAAAGATTTCGACGCAAGAAATGTAACGGTGAAGACAATTCGTGATTTGGACGCATGATTCAAGAGATAAAATGTTCTGTAAAAACGAATCTATGAAAAAAAATATTCACCAATTACCACTACCAGAAAAGATATGTGACCTCTACAAGGGTACCCTCTAACTAATGATCTTGATGTATTCAAGGCGGATCCTATTTCGCACTAGGTCGCTGGATAGCAACCTACCGCGTACCTAGCGCCAATTCCTCTTTTTCTTGGCCAGCCCACTTTCTCGCTTCGGTGCGCACCGGGCGAAGTAGCAGTGCGGTAGTTTCCTTTTGGGAGACTGCGCTTCCGGTTTTCCTTTTTTTCTCTCTGTTTTTTCTTGTTGTTTTTCTCTTTTTTTTTTCTTTTTGGTTTTTTTTTTTTGAAATACGGGGCCTGTTTGTGTAGGTCATGAACATTTTTGAAATTCAGGAACATTCCTCAAAACCTTAAACGTTTTTTGAATTCGGAACATTATTCCAATTCAGGAACAATTTTTTTGAGACAGTGAACAATTTTTAAAATATGGGAACAAGTTTTTAAATTGGAAACAGTTTTAAAATTTGTGATTTTATTTGAAATCCAGGAACAATTTTTGGAATTTTAGAAAAAATCATATAAATTTTATCAAATTCATAAAGTATTTTTGAAATCTGGGAACAATTTTCGCATTCACGATTTTTTTTTTGAAATATGAGAACATTTTGAAATATGTGAACAAATTTATAAATTTGGAATATTTTTTCACATTCGTGAATATTTTTTGAAAATTCTGGAAAAAAGGTTAAGTCCGAGAACATTTTTTAAAAATCTTGAGTAATTTTTGAAATTTTCTAACATTTTTTTTCAAATTTACAAACATTTTTCTGGAATTTGAAGTATTTTTTTTTTCAAAAATCCAAGAACATTTTTGCTTGGGAGCTTGCATTCGTATTATTTGGTTTGAATATAGAGAACTCGCATATGCTTTGCAAGGTTGTGTATGCAATCTAGTTATTTCGGTACAACTAAATCAGCGACAAGTAATATGGATTAGAGGGAGTAATATCGGTGCTTTTTTCGAAGGAGTAATATCGTTACTACAGCTAAATCAGCGATAAGTAATATGGATCGATAGGAGTAATATTTCTTTCAAACTGGTGTTCAAATTGATGGGCCCAAAGGTATTAATCTCGTTAGTGACTGTAGCAGTGCAATGTTTTTTATGGTAATATGTGTCGCCTTTATATCATGAAGAACATAGTACAAGTCACGTAAACACCGACCTGACAAAACTGAAAAGACGACAGAACACTAGCCTTTGCACAAAGGAACACCAGCCAATAAACAAAATTACAATCAAGACCGAAGAATTCTCTGAGCTTGACACCAACACCCGTCACCTGCCGGACATCCATAGCAGCCACCAAAGGAAAAAAAAATGACGGATCACCTCCTCACCCAAGCTCGGCGTGGCTTCATCGCTGATATGCAGCTTTGCGGACCTGTAAGGTTGTTCACCAAAGGCGAAACCATTACCGTTGAACATATCAGACCGGGGCAACACCCCGAACACACCATCGAACTCCATATCTAGCATCCACTAGGCCCTCCTGTAGGCCAAAATCGGTGCCAAATTCACTTTTGTTGCATTTGGCATCGATGTCCTACATTGCTCAGTTGGTGCCACAAAAAAAATCAGGGCACCGGAGCACCTACTTGCTCCGATGCGAAACTCACTCACGCAATAAAAATTGCAACGACCGTGAATTGTACCTCCACTTCACTCTATCATCTACGGTGAAGTCCCCGCGACCTGCCGTCGACGCTAGACTTTTCGCGACCTCTCTGTGTAACCTGCCGGTCTCTAGGCTCCACCACCGCCCGCTTCGCGTGACGCTGCCTACGGTCGCGATATCTGCCAGTCCACTACCACCACCCTCTGGCAGCGACATCTGTTCCCAGACACGAGTTAGACCCGCCTGCGACCACGACCAGCCCGTACAACGCCTTTGAGCGGCCCGGCACCGGCAACATCCGTTGTGAGGTCGCCCAGCTCTCGACCTTAGCCCCACGATGGCATGCCCCAATCAGGGCCGGCCCTGGGTAGGGGCAAGAAGGGCGACGCCCTAGGGCCCAGCCTGATGGGGGCCCCGACCCTGCACATCGATATACATACTATAAGCCCAACATTTATTAATCAAGTGGACCGAGGCCATAATTCCTAAAGCCCATAGCCTAATCTAACTTGCTAGGTTACATACGTGAATCGTATTCTCAAAAAAAGAAAAAAATACGTACGTGAATCGTGAGGAGGCAGCCAGCTTCACTTCGATCCAGCCGCCGCCGCCGCCGTTTCTTCTCTCTAGACACCCTTCTTCCTCTGTCTTCTCGTTCCTCATGCCGCTCCAGCGCTCCTACTCCCAAAGCACACATCATGGATAGCAAATTAATGGATATTTTCGTTGTAGTTGATTTCTTTGACCCACTATTAATTTCTCCGTCTCACTTCCCTATGGATTTCCTTATAAGTACTCCCATCGAGCGGGCGGCATCAGGCAACAACAACATTTCATCGGCCCAGTCTCTTTGCAAATTGCAATTTTCTTGGGTCAACTTGTTCCCTATAAGTTCTTGTAATCTCCGAGTAATTTTCCGCTTCATCTTTGTACTGTTTTTTTGGTTTTCTAGCAATTCCCTGACCGATCTTCTCTTACTTACAGGCCACTCATTTGAGGATACGAGGGCCATAGCAAGATCCAATATGCTTGGGATTGGATAGCTAGATTTCTTCCATTTTACCTCCGACAAATTCAGGTGTTCCCGCTGCTTTCCTATAAAAATGTTGCCTAAAAAGCATCTGTCTCCGGTGTTAGGAATCCTATCTTCATTGGTTATATAAGAATTAAGACTTTCTTGGTTGTTGCCAAGACATGCATCTGCATTCGTGTTTGTCCATAGTGTATTATGAGACGTTATTTGGTAATGAAATTTCCTAAAACTTTTAATCCAAAAGAAACTTTATGCTTTATATCAATATATATGATTATTTTTCCCCACTAGTGGGCCCACTTTTTAAGTTCGCCTCGGGCCTCAGAAAAGTCAGGACCGGCCCTGGCCCCAATTCCTCCGCCGCATAGCCTCCGTCCAACATGATCTAGATGAGTAGACATTAAACACATTAAGCATCGGGAGATTGGCAGCCAACCAGCTATGCCACGTGGCGCAAGCTGGTTAGCCGCGGTGAGAAAGCTTTTGAAATATTTTTTAGATAGAGGTGAGGATTTTATTTTTTGAAATGTTTTTTTAGATAGTGGTCAGAAACTCACGTATTTTTTTTAAATGGAGGGTTATGCAAAGTGGCGCTCGCCGGTAGGCTACGGTGGTAATTTTTTCTTTTTTCTTTTTATTTCTTTTTTTAGATGGAGGTGAGGATTTTTTTTTTCTGAGATGTTTTTTTAGATAGAGGCGAGGACCATATGTTTTTTTTAAATGGAAACATGCGCACAATTTCCTCTCAAGCGGCGCCACAGGGTGGTGCCCCAACCACTAGCTGAATCAGGAAGAGGAGGTGAGGAAGAAGGCAGATCCAGTTTAATTGGATTGGGATTTTTTTTTGCCCGGCGGTCTGCAGAGGATGCAGAGGAACTGGGAAAGAGATCATGCGAGGGAGATGCTGGTAGCTTTTTCCTTACGAGGAAGAGGGGGGACTCTAGTAGTTGGGTTGATCGATTTGTTTATACATGTGGGCCTATGCGCATAGGCATAGCGGTGCTAAATTATATCACGCTGTGAGAGCGGTGCCAAAAGTTTTTCATTTGGCATCGATGCGTACGTGGCCCACTTTTCATAAATATGACATCGGACACATAGTGGAAGGCCTTAGGGCATCTCCAACGGCAACCCGCAAATTTCCTCCCGCATCCGTCCGTAGACAGGGGGGGCCAGTCCGCAGACGCGGATGCGTGAGGACGCCATCCAACGCTATCCGCATACATTTCAAACTCTTTTTCAACAAACCAGATGATATTCGTGCAAACGCGTCCAGATTTCATACAAACAAGACGGATTTCGTACAAACATGGCGGATTTTCATTAGATTTCGAACATTTAGAACAAAAAAAGACCCCCGACCCTAAACCTATCCTACACGGCAGCGGCGCCCGGCGTCCGAGCTCGTGTCGTCCTACATCCGCCGTCTTCATGACCACCGGTGATAAGACCCGTGAGGTGAAGGTGCGGTCTCCGGCGAGGAAGGGTAGAACACGGGAGACGGACCGGCCCACATGGGGCACCAGGCCCTGCCGCCTCCCGTGCCCTACTCATCCTCGGAGGAGTCCGCGACCTATCCGTCGCCGGTGGACGTGAGGTCCACAATGGAAATGGTGACGCCCACGCTGTCGTCGTCCCACCGGGCCGCCTGATGGTTTGTCGGCGGCGCGTAGGAGGCGCAGCTGGCGTTGTTCTCCTCCGCGATCGCCTGGAGCTGCGCCTCGGCGGCGGCCGCTACCTGGCGAGCTACGGCTTGAGCGCGGACGGCACCGTAGATGGCACGCTGCTCCGCGACGAAGTTGGGGTTCACCGCGGCCATGGCCGCCATGGCGTCCTCGCTCGCGCGCTCGCCATAGATCTGGCCCTCCGCCAGCCGGTGTTGCTCCAGGAAGAACAGGTTGTACCGCTGTTCCTCCTGCAACTGCCGGAACGCTGACAACGGCGCCAGTGCAAGCTGCACCTCCGCCATGGCGGCGTTGTAGTGCGCCTGCGCCTGCTCCATGGTGAAGCCGGCGTGCATAGGCGCGGGAGCCAGGGCGGTGTCGTCGGAGCCCGTCTCCATCGTGGGGTCATCCTCGTCGTCGGAGACCTCGGGCGAGCTGGCCGGCAAGCCGGCCTCGATCCGCCTGGTAGGGCGGCTCTGCCAGGCGGCGGCAAAGGCGGCCACCGCGTGCTTCATCTCCGGCGACACACTGTCCCACAGTGCTTTCCCGCTGGCGGTCATGGCGGATGTGGAGCGGATGTGTCGTGCTGTGGAGATAGCCGGGTGTAGGCGCCCTTAAATAGCGGATTCCGGTGAGTCCAGGCGTCAATGCGGGATGCCGGAGTGGGTTTCTCGGCCGGCGAGCCTGCTTAATGGTGGCATACGGACGGACAGCGGCATTGAACGGGCGTGGTAGATAACCGTCCCGTCCCGTCCAGTCACGTGTCTCTGGCATTGGACAGGCGCTGACACCGGAGACGCATCGCGGGCGGCGCTCTCGGCCGGCGCGCCGCTTCAATGGAGGAGGCGGTGAGAGGTCGCTTCCGCTCTGAGCCGTCTTCAATGTTAAGCAGCGCGCTCTACAGCGGCATGAATGCGGGCAGGTGGCGCCGGGCGAGAACGCGCGCGGGCGAGGGAGGAGGGTTTCTGGTGGGCCAGCGCAGTCAGAAGCGGGCTTGGGATCGGTCCGGACTCCCGCAAACGTCCCCACTTTTTTCTTCGGTTTGCAGGAGAAATCGCGTCCGGGCCACTCCGCGAACAGATAGAGGTCGGCGTTGGATGGCTTCCGCGGTCCAGACAGCGCGGTCCGGACGGATGCCGACGGTTTGCGGGTCAGCCTTGAAGATGCCCTTACTACTACGGCGTCGAACTGGAAGGCCTTACTACCGAGGCTTCGCAGGAGAAAACCATATCTGCCATCCACAAACACAAACATAGCACACGATCCACCATTTTCAAATTGATGGGCCCATAGGTATTAGAGCAACTCCAACGCACCGACCCATTTCGTCCGCGCGTGTCCGTTTGGGTCAAAACGGACAGAAAAATCGGTCCAACGCGCCAACCCAAACGAACGTGTGTCCGCTTTTCGTCCGCCTGCCGACCCATTCCCGGCCCAAATTGGGGCCTCATTTGCGTCGGCAAGGACACAAAATGGACGCGCGCGACGCCCGCCTACTCCTCCCCCTGGCCCACCAGTCGGTGGCACAGCCACCACCATTTCCCTGTCACTTTCCCAAAATCTCCCGCTCGCTCGCGCTACCGACCGCTCGCCATGGACGACGAGCCGACCCTCGACACCGCCGCCGGCCTCGCCTCCCTCGCCTCCTCCGGCCTCGCCTCCGTCGCCGCCGCCAAAGGCAAGCCCCAGGCGCCCCGCAAGGCGGCGGCGCCGCCCAAGAAGAAGCAGTTGACTCTCGAGCAGCGGGCCGTGTAGTCGGCCAAGAGGAAGGGCCGGAGGCACGCGCAGGACCGCAAGCTCGAAGCCGCCGCCGCCCTCTCCGCCGCCGCACAGCAGGAGGAAACCAATGCCCGAGTCGCAGCGGCAATAAGGCAGGCCCTGCTGTACCTAGGGTTAAACCCTGGTGATCACGGGCTCGTCGGCGCTGCTGTGGCCGCAGCCAGCACCAGCTCGTCGGTGTTCCCTCAGGAGGACTGGCAGAGTCACCGCGCACATCTGCCACGCATGTGATTCCTGGCTTCCATGTCTACCCGCAAGCCTCCCGCTTCTCAGGGGAATGCTCGCCGGAGGTGAGCGTAGTTGCGCCGTCCACGCCCGCGCCCGCGCCCATCGTCCTCAACGCAACACACGTGGCTGGTGGATCATCATCCGGAGGGGCGAGGAAGCGCCCACGGGAAATACCAGCCGACATGCTTCCCGACGCCGGCCACCGGTGAGGAAGACACAATCAACCGTTTTGTCATGGAGAACATCATCTTCGCAGGCAGTGCAGGCGCGGCTACATTCGATCCCGATGAGACCCAAAACCAAGACAGCCGAGCTCCGTTCATGCCCGCCACCTTTGATCAAGATGGCTTGGACAACTCCTTCATGCAAGACCAGGTCGGCATGGGCAACACCTTCCCGATCGACCACAAATTCCCAAAGGACTGCGGCCTTGACGAAGAAGAGATGGACATCGACGGCGAGCCATTGTTCGAAGACGAGCTGGCCGCCCAAGCCGGCGCAAACAAGAAGCGCAAAAGCAAGTGGACGAAGGTGTACACGCAGCCGGAGGACAAGCTCCTTTGCGAGTGTTGGAGGGACATCGGACAAGACCCCAAGGTCGGCGCCGAGCAAAAGGCATCTACCTTTTGGCTTCGTGTTCATCGTGAGTACCATGAACGCAAGAAGTTCGCGTCGTACCAAATGAAGAGCAAACGCGGTTGGGTGTCTCTCTCGAAGCGATGGAGGGTCATACAACAAGAGTGCAACAAGTTTTGTGCAACCGTTGAGAGCATCAAGGCACGTCCCGTGAGCGGCCTCGGCATGAAAGACATGGTATACATGCGGCCATCTTCGTTTCCGTTTGTGCTTGCATGTCTACTAGCATGTCCATTTAAACCATATGCTGGCATGGTACACATTTGTAGGCATTCCAAGCTTTGAAGGCATTCAAGGCCCAACATGACGGCAAATCCTTCAACCTCAGCCATTGTTGGATGGTCATCAACGGGGAGGAGAAGTTCAAGGCACAATATGCCGCCCTCAAGACGCGTGGAGGGGCGGAAGCCGTCGAGGAGCATGGTGAGGGCGAGAAGCCACGGCCGCGGGGGAAGACCAACTCCAAGAAGGAGGACAAACGCGATACGGCATCGATTGCCTTTCATGCCACTTTGGAGGGCATGATGACCAAGAAGGACACAAGGGACGAGAAGCGCGGGCAGGATAAGGAAGAGCAAATGAATGCTTTCATGGAGATTCAAAGGAGAAGGCTTGAGCTCGATGCGGAGAAGCAAGCCAAGTTGCTCGAGATGGAGGCGGTGAAGCAAGCGAAGATGCTTGAGATCGAGGCCGCCAATGCCAAGACCAAGGCAAAAGAAGTGGCGCTCGCTAGCATGATGACGGGGGTGAAGATCATGAAGGTGGACTTGAGCACGGTGTCGCCGAGAAAGAGGCCATGGTTCGAGAAGATGCAGGCCGACATGCTCAAGTTCGATGACGAGTGAACTATGGCGGAGAGCGCCATCCTTTTTTTTTATGCCAGCAAGTGTGCTGGCTGGCATGACCATGGGTGAGATGCCGTGGTTGAACTCCCGCCCCTTTTTGTGTACTGGCATGTCTGCCGGCCCACGCTGGCAAGTGCGCCAGCGCGAACTGTGTGGTGGTTTTTTGTAGGCTGGCATGTATGCCGGCCGCTGGCATGGCGCCGGCATGAATTTTGGGCGATTGCATGATCTATAGCCACGGGTCTCTTTTAAAAATTTGTGTGCGGACATGAAATGGGTCGGCGCGTTGGGCGCACTGCCGACCCAAACGAAAAACAAGGCGGACGACGGGCGGGCGCGCGTCCGTTTGGGTTGCTCTTAATCTCGTTACTGACCGTAGCAGTGCAGTGTTGGCAAAGAGAAATCCTCAGTCCAGTTTGAATACAGAAGAAACACTTCAAAAAAAATTGAAAAAATACTGAAGAAACACCAGGGAGGGAAGGATCAAAGGAAACCACTCGGACGAAGGCTGGAACATCCCAAATCCCACCACTAAACAATTTAGCGGTCGTATTCGAAGCATTTCTTGCTCGCAATTCACAGAGTTGCTGCAAATGCTCTCCGGTTACCCTTGCACGCAAGATGTCCATAAAGTTGCATCCAAGTGGGCGAGGAAAAATCAACTCTTGAGACCGCAAAATTTGGGCACAAATCTCCGTCAATCAATCAACCGCAATTCTTATCGCGTAAAGAATAGTAGTGGTGGTGGTGGTACAATCTCTCTTGCACACATCATCTGTCTAATCTAATCAGAAGGAAAAAGAATAGAAGAACAATAAAAATAAAAATCGCTAGCTTTGGTGCACAGCTCGTCCGGCGATCCGGGTCCGGTGGATCCTAGAAGAGCCGCAGCTCGGTGCACAGCTCGTCCGACGGCGGCGGGAGGTTGAGGTCGAACACGAAGGGCGCGCGAGGCCGGACGGCGGCCGAGGCGGCCTCGTCGCCGCCGTCGTCCACGACGGAGGCCGAGGAGGCGCAGTCGCTTTGGCACCCTGCGTCGTCGCCCGGGCGCTTCGCCAGCGGCGCTGCCCGCGCCGGCGCGCGCGGCACGACCGGAGGCGCGTTCGCGGCCCTCGGCCCGCTGTAGGACTCGACGGTGGAGCTGGCGCTGCAGGCGGGGCCGGGCGTCCCCGGAGGAGACGGACGCGGCAGCGTGGGGAAGGAGACGAGGGCTGTCGGGAAGTTGGTGGTGGCGAGCGGGCCGCGGAGGGTGCGCGCGGCGACGTCGTAGGCCCGCGCGGCAGCCTCGGCGGAGTCGTAGGTGCCGAGCCAGACCCGCGCCCGCTTGGTCGGGTCCCGGATCTCCGCCGCGAACCGGCCCCACGGCCGCTTTCGCACCCCCCTGTACCTCGGCGCCACGGCCAACGCCGCAGCCGCGTCGCACACGGTGCTATTCCTCATAGTAGAACGCCGGCCGGCTCTCGCTTCAGTCCGCTCCTCCTCGCGCCGGGTGCTGTTTCCTCGCCGAGACGCGCCTGGCTAGTGGCTATCACCGGAGGCCGAGGATGCTGTCTCGAGCTGGTCAGGCCGTCGGCGCCGGGCGTCCTGCCTGTTCTGAGCTTCAGAAAGGCTTGACTTGTTGACTCTGCGCGGAGGGAGCTGCCGCTGTGTTGGAGCTGGGAGAAGGCGGCGCGGGTGGGATGGAGCTGTGGTGGGAAGGGGCGGGGAGCGGGGGGGTAGAAGAAGGGGTCGGAGGCGCGTGCGCGTGCGTGGTGGGGTGGGAGGCGACGCGCGGGAGGGAGGGAGGGATAGCTCAGCCTCAGCGTTGGTGGGCGGCGGCTTCTTCCCACCTTCCGCACCCTTCGGCCTCACTCTCCCTCCCACACGAACACGAGACCGGTCTTCGCCGAGTTTACTTTGTTGTGCCGCGTCGGCTGGGCGGCAGGGATAACACGTTTCGCTTGTGCCGCCGCTCCAGTGTGACGACTACGCGTAGCTCGCCCGCTGCGGGTGTGCTGTCCGCGACGTGGAGCGCGCTCCGGCCGCACTAGACTGGATCGGATCGGATCGAGCGGCAGACTGCGCGCCGAGATTCGGTGGCGTTCAAATCGAACCGCCCCGCCCTGCGGTGGCAAGCGTGGTGAGTACGTGACGCAGGCTATAGGATTTGGTTGGATTGGATCCGATCGTATCGTATCCTCCGTGCGCCGTGCTGCGGCTGGCACGCAGCCTCACTGTTACGGGCGATGCCTGACGAAATTGAAATGTATCAGCGCTGGAAATTACGGGCGTCTGGCGGAATTCATTATTGCGACAGTGCTACTAGTAGTAAATTACGAATTCTGGCCGTCTGCGTGCTGTTTGGGGGTTCATCATTTACTATCGCGAATTATGCGGGTGGGATTGTGGCCTAGGGCCTGATCCGTTCTGGCGGGCACACAAGATTCAAATCGAACGGTGCTCCCTCTAGGATAGTATATGCACGTATACCGCTTTGCATGATTCCGGGCAAAGAGAGGGCTTCGCTTTACATGATGAATCAGCCGCCAAGGTACATAGTATTTCGATTTCCAAGACTCGCGATCCGCCCTATTCAACCAAAAGCAAATAATTTGGATTTGTTAATCAAACTTAAGAGCCTACAACTAGTGCCCCTCACTTCCCCATAGATGTTCGGCGGACAGCCTCGACTCCGTCCGGAGTAAAAACGTCACCCCAAACTCAAAAGCCAATTCATATGTTTGAACTGTCCGGTTCACATGTGAGCGGGTATACAATCAATCACAGAGGCCCAGAAAACGCCTTCAAGTCTGCCATATCGGACGGACCGATGGACCCATCTCGGCCCCACAAAATCTCGCCTTCATCCCCACCCCGGAGCAAACTCTAGTCATTTGTCTTACTCGACTCTACTTTCAATCCGCTCCGCCCTCCCATCCTCTTTGCTCATCTCCGACATGCTAGCAGCAGATCTGAGTCTGGTCGGTTCGGATTCGTCGACTGGTAGCTTGCCGCCGGCTCGGACGAGGAGGAGAGAGCCCTACTAGTCACTATCCACCGTTCCCTAGAGGATACTGGCACTCCGATATGGGAGCCACCCAGCCATGGACCACCAGCTGGACACCTTCACCACCACTCTGGTTGGGATCCAACGGTGGCGGTGTGTCCATCGGGAGCTCGCGCCGCGTGTCTACTCCGTCATCGCAGTCAGCAAGTGCGGCTGAGCGGGTCCCTGGCAGAGGGTTCTGGTGCCTCGGCTCAGCGTATCCCCGACATTGGGTTCTTGTCCCCACGACGTCGGCCTTGGAGTCCAAGGCCAATGACAGCAATGCTCAAGGCCACGGATGTTCTGGACGCCATGAAAGAGAGAAGACTCGCCACCGAGAAGAAGGCCAAGGAGGATGTACACGCCAAGGTCCTGGCGAAGTGGCAAGCCAGACCGGCCTATGACCTCGCGGTGGAGCAAGCCCGAGCCGTTTGTGCCCGCGTCGGCCTTCATCCGAAAGAGGATGAGATGTCTGATTCTGCTTCTGAAACATCCAGCTCCGACACCAAGCATATTTGCATTAAGCTATGGTGTCTTCGACCACTATTTCCATGATAGTGAGGACAAGGGCAGCTGTCGGCGATAAACTTTCCCTGTCTATATAGTCTTTAGTTATGAAGAACAAGTAGAACATGCCATCATTTTGGTTGTCTCATGGTATGTATGAACTCCCCTATGCAATGTCCAGACTATGTATGAGATATGTGCTATAAATCGAAGTATGTGTGTTGTTATGTGTTGCATGCTTGTGTATGGAATTGAGGGTTGACGCGGACAAATGAGGGACGCCCGTCTCGTGTCGACGGACATATATCAGGTCAGATTTGAACATTCCAATTGTAGATGAAGTTAGAAGGCTTAAGGTAATATGTTTGGTTTGTAGGCTAAAATTGAAACAACTATGTTTAATATTGCTAATGTCTTAAACATGTTCAGTAATGTAGTTGTGGTTTCCACACTCATAAGCTCAGATTTTCAAAGAAGAAGAAAAACAATAGAGCCACACATTTATTGGCGCTAGAAAATTCTTTAGGTTGGATGTGTTAATGTTAGTCATGAACCATACATGACTAAAACTAGGCAACAAGCTTTGCTCTAAATTCATCACAATCGCACAGGTTTTGGAAAATACAAGCCCTCGTAGGAACTTATTAGGTTCTCGTTCGCATAGTGAAATGAATTGCTCACATGTTTGGAGCCCATTCAGCTATCGGATGTACCAGAGAAGTTTTGATGGAACTTGCATCATAAAGGCAGGTTTTCGGTCGGTCTTTATATAAGGTGATTGCCAACAACAATGTTCATGTTGGTAATAAAGCAATATGAAAGCTCAAACTACCTCTTTGACTGAAGATATTCATCTGAGTTTTAGACAGATGTGTGATCTTGAGTAAAGATAACCTGGTGCATTATAATTGGCAAGGTAGCAAGACATGTGTCTTTTTTTTAAAAATGATAGGTATGTTAAGCACATATTTATTGAGTGTAAGTTTGCTCGTGTAGTGTGGCCATACTTCAAGTAGTTTCAAACATTTACACATCCCATTGTGTGCAAAAATATGTTCGACATGTGGTTGCGGGGTATTGCAAAAAAAAAAATCTATCGACATTCTTATGGAGACGACATTCCTATGTTGGGTTCTGTGGTTTACCAGGAATTATGTGATTTTTAATTAAAAAATATTGTGTTTCATCTTCTGTGCAACATATTCATGTATGTACACGATGACTCCATATTTGGTCTATCGTGTAGAGGCCAAAGGATAGGGACCAAGATAGCGTCTACCCTGATGGAGCATATGGACAAAAAGGTTTTCTTCCATCGTGAATCGGACATAATCTACCCTGTTTTAGGTTGGTCTTTTTTATTCTTATCGTAAAACGATATGTTCTTTTTAGTTGTGTTAAACGCTTTGGTTGTGTGCATCATGTTATACAGAGGACGGACATTCACTCAGTGCGATTGTGTCATCTCAATCTATTGACTAAATGAAAACGTCCTTAACCCGTTAACCGAGAAAAATGGGGGTGATTCGATCTCATACATAGTTTCCAGTTCCAATGTAAGTCAAAATTTCTGCCATTTCGGTAAAACAGAATAGTTATCTTGCAGACAAAATATTGACCACTTCCTCGATTCTGACTTATGAAGGTTGGCCATCCTCGGCCTTGTCAGGAGTGTGTGAAATCCCCCCCCCACCCCCAACTTCGTGTAGCTGGACCTGGCGAGTTCTACAGGCCCTGGCCGAGGTTTTCTCCTACAACGTGGTGATTTGGTATGCAAATCGTGGTTGTTGGCGTCTTCTGGTCTACATCAATAACTTCTTGGCCGCTACTTCTACACGATTATGGGTATCAAAGAGTTTGCTCCGTTAAGACAGAGGCCTGAAGGCGACAATTAGCTTTGCACACGACGAGCTGTCGGTGGATACGAAAAGAAGGAGATTTTGACACCTCAAAGATTTTGATGTATTTTTAAATTTTATACGGGCATCTTTGCAAGACTTAATATTCATCTAATAGCTACGAACGTAACTTTGAAATAATTGTATAGTTGGTATTTCTCTGATAGTAAGTATAGGGTTGCAGACGAAGGAACATAGAACATACAGGATAAACATGTAAGTGTACACGCAAGGATTCACCCAGATTCGACCTCCCTTTCCGAGGGACAACATCCTACTTTTGATGCTATGTTTTCTTTTTGTATATAGGGATTACAGGGTTGTGGACTCTTGGTCAGGTATCCAAGTAAGAGCATATACAGCCGGACTTGGCAAATCCGGCCACCTACACGCCCGCGGGCGCGTCCGTGGATAGCGTCCGCCGGCCCCTAATATGTTGCGCAGCACATCCACATACCTCAAATGCCGATCCTCAAATCCATGCAATCCATGCACGTCGATTATACGATACAAAGTGTCTGAATTCAACAGTTCGAAACAAAGCAAAGCAAATTATAATTCAACAAACCGGACAAGCCAAAATGAAATCAATGTACGAGCGTGACGGATGGCTTCGGATCACTGGCTGGGCGCCTGCTCCGAGCGGAATGCGTCCTGCTCGTCCTGCTCCACCTGCATCTGTGCTGCCTGCTCCGCCTGCATCCTGGCTGCCTCCTCCGCCTGCATCCGGGCCGCATGATCCGCTGCCGCTGCCTGATACGTCTCCAACGTATCTATAATTTTTGATTGTTCCATGCTGTTATATTATCAATCTTGGATGTTTTTATAAGCATTTACAGCAATTATATATCATTTTTGGAGACTAACCTATTAACTTAGTGCCCAGTGCCAGTTGCTGTTTTCTGCCCTGTTTTTGTTTTACAGAAAATCAATACCAAACGAAGTCCAAATGCCACGAAACTTTTTGGAGATTTTTTATTGGCCAAGATAAACACTAGAAGCTTTGGGAGAGGGCCAGAAGACCCAGGAGGTGGCCACGAGCCACCAGGGCGCGCCTGGGGGGGGGGCAGGCGCGCCCTGGTGCCTCGTGGGCCCCCCTTTGCTCCGTTTGACCTAATTCCAGCACTATAAATTCAGAAAAAATCAGAAACCCTCAGGGGAGTCCACGAAATACTTTTTCTGCCGCCGCAAGTTTCTGTTCTCGAGAGATCCCATCTGGAGGCCTTCTCCGGTATTCCGCCGGAGGGGGAATCGATCACGGAGGGGCTCTACATCAACCTTGCTGCCCTTCCGATGATGCGTGAATAGTTTACCACAGACCTTCGGGTCCATGGGCAGTAGCTAGATGGCTTCTTCTCTCTTTTTGATCTTCAATACAATGTTCTCCTCGATGTTCTTGGAGTTCTATCCGATGTAATCACTTTTTGCGGTGTGTTTGTTGGGATCCGATGAATTGTGAGTTTATGATCAGATTATCCATGAAATTATTTGAGTCTTTGCTGCACTCTTTTATGCATGATTATTATAGCCTCGTATTTCTTCTCCGATCTTTTGATTTGGTTTGGCCAACTGAGTTGATTTATCTTGCCATGGAAAGAGGTGCTTTGTAATAGGTTCGATCATGCGTTGCTCAATCCCAGTGACAGAAAGGGACATGCCGCGTATGTATCGTTTCTATTAAGGGTAAAAAGATGGCGTTTATTCATACATGAGTTCATCTTGTCTACATCATGTCATCGTTTTTAAGGCGTTACTCCATTCTTTATGGACTTAATACACTAGATGCATGCTAGATAGCGGTCGATGTGTGGAGTAATAGTAGTAGATGCAGGCAGGAGTCGGTCTATTTTTATTGGACGTGATGCCTATATACACGATCATTGCCTTGGATATCGTCATGATTATTTGCTTTTCTATCAATTGTCTAACAGTAATTTGGCTACCGACCGTATGCTATTTTCTTGAGAGAAGCCTCTAGTGAAACCTATGGCCCCCGGGTCTATCAAAATCATATTACTAAAACCCTAAAAATATTGCTGTCATTTTCTTTTATTTATTTTAGTTTGTATTTTTGTTTCAATCTATCTATCTATCATATACAATTTAATCTTGCAATTGACCGCCGAGAGATTGACAACCTCTCGTTTGCGTTGGGTGCAAGCATTTGTTGTTTGTGTGCAGGTGCTGCTAACGAGGTGTTGCGCGATTCTCCTACTGGTTCGATAACCTTGGTTTCATAACTGAGGGAAAAACTTATCTCTATTGTGCTGCATCATCCCTTCCTCTTCGGGGAAATACCAACGCAAGCTACAAGTAGCAGGAAGAATTTCTGGCGCCGTTGTCGGGGAGACATCATCAACATCTATCAAGTACCTTCGCATAAACTCTCATCTCCTTGCATTTATTTTATTTGCCATTTTCCTCTCGTTTTCATCTCCCCCACTTCTAAAACATTTTTACAAAAATACAAAAATATTTTTCGTTTGCCTTTTTCTCGTTTGCTTGTTCGCTTGCTTGTTATCTTGTTTGCGTAGTCACGATGTCTCAAGAAAATACAAAATTGTGTGATTTTTCCAATACTAATAATAATGATTTTATTAGTACTCTGATTGCTCCTCCCGCCGCTAGTGCGGAGACTTGTGATATTAATGCCGCTTTGCTAAATCTTGTCATGAAAGATCAATTTTCCGGTAGTCCTAATGAAGATGATGCATCCCATCTTAACACTTTCGTAGAATTGTGTGACATGCAAAAGAAAAAAGATGTGGATAATGATATTGTGAAATTAAAATTATTCACATTCTCATTGCGGGATCGTGCAAAAATTTGGTTCTCATCTTTACCACGAAATAGTATCGATTCTTGGGATAGGTGTAAAGATGCTTTTATTACTAAGTATTTTCCTCCCGCGAAAATTATTTCTCTTAGAAATCAAATTATGAACTTCAAACAACTTGATCATGAACATGTTGCCCAATCTAGGGAGAGGATGAAATTAATGATAAGAAATTGCCCTACTCATGGTTTAAATTTATGGATGATCATACAAAAAATTTATGCGGGATTGAATTTCGTTTCTAGAAATCTTTTAGATTCCGCCGCAGGTGGTACTTTTATGGAAATTACTTTGGGTGAAGCTACTAAATTGCTTGATAATATTATGGAAAATTATTCACAATGGCATACTGAAAGAACTCCTACTAGTAAAAAGGTGAATTATATTGAAGAAATTAATACTTTGAGTGATAAAGTTGATGCGCTTATGAAATTGGTTGCTAGAAAAAATGCTCCTATTGATCCTAATGATGTGCCTTTGTCCACTTTGATTGAGCAAAATAATGATCCCGTAGATGTGAATTTTGTCTCGCGAAACAATTTTAATAATAATGCTTATAGAGGTAATTTCAACGCTAGACCGTTTCCTGAAAATTCCTCTAATAATTATGGCAATCCTTATGGTAATTCCTATAATAATAATAATAGGATTCCCTCTGATCTTGAAAGTAATATTAAAGAATTTATTAATGCTCAAAAAGTTTTCAACACTACGATAGAAGAAAAAATGAGTAAAATTGATGATATGTCTAGGAGCATTGATAGAATTATTCATGATATAGAAAATATTAAGACTAAAATTTTGCCACCCAAAATTGATATTAGTGAATCAATTAAAGCTTTATATGTCTCCATGGATGAGAGTAAGAAAAGAACCACTATGCTAAAAGCTAAACGAGAATTTTTAGAAAAAGCGATTCCTCCCGGTTTTTATCGTAGTAATGATGAGGATATTAAAATGATTGGTGTTTCATCTATTGATTCTTTGTTTATCAATATTAAGCTTGATGAAAAGGGGACTGAAGAAGAGTCAACTTTAGCTAAAGAGCGTCCCCATAATTCGGAGGGTGAAAATCCTAATGAAAAAATTGCTAAAAGTTTGTTTGGAGAGGTAAAAACTTTAAATAGCGATGTGCCCACTCTCTTGGATTATAAAGATTTTAATTATGCTAATTATTCTTTGATTGAGTGCATTTCTTTGTTATAATCCATGCTAAATTCACCCAACGCTTATGAGCAAAACAAGGCTTTTACTAAACACATCGTAGAAGCGATGATGAAAGCGTTAGAAGAAAAGCTAGAACTAGAAATTTTAATTCCTAGAAAATTATATGATGAATGGGAACCCACCATTAAAGTTAAAATTGAAAATTATGAGTGCAATGTTTTATGTGATTTGGGTGCTAGCGTTTCCACAATTCCAAAATCTCTATGTGATGTGCTAGGTTTTACCAATATAGATGAATGTTCTCTTAATTTGCATCTTGCGGATTCTACTATTAAAAACCTATGGATAGAATTAATGATGTTCTTATTATTGAAAATATAAATTATGTGCCCGATGATTTTATTGTTCTTGATATTGAATGCAATCCTTCTTGCCACATAATACTTGGTAGACCGTTCTTACGAACTATAGGTGCCGTTATTGATATGAAAGAAGTGAATATAAAATTTCAGTTTCCCCTAAAATAGGGTATAGAACATTTCCCTAGGAAGAAAATTAAAGCACCATATGAATCAATTATGAGGGCCACTTATGGAATCAACTTGAAAGATGACAATACTTGAAACTATGCATTATGCCTAGCTAGGGGCATAAAACAATAGCGCTCGTTGGGAGGCAACCCAATGAATAATATATATTTTCTTCTGTTATTGTGTGTTTTCACAATTATGCTACTGGTATGAATGTGTTTTTGTGTTTTTAATTAGTGTTTGTGCCAAGTAAAGCCTTTAGGATGATTTGGAAGATAGTATAATTGATGCTGTTTGGAAAACATAAAGTTTTGCGTCCAGTGCCTGAATTTTTTTTCTGTACTGGAGCGTCATAAAAATCTGAAATTTTTACACAGTATTGGTATATGAATTTCCCACGTTGTTCTAATTTTGCAGAATTTTTGGAGTTACAGAAGCATGGCTTTTAAATAGATTGCTACAGAATGTTCTGTTTTTGACAGATTCTGTTTTTGATACACTACTTGCTTGTTTTGATGAATCTATGGATTGTATCGGGGGGTATAAGCCATGGTGAAGTTAGAGTACAGTAGGTTTAATGCAAAAATAAAATATGAATGGGTTTGCAACAGTACTTAGAGTATTGATTTATTTTGTTATGCTAACGGATCTCACGAAGGTTTTGTTGAGTTTTGTGTGATTAAAGTTCTCAAGTTTTGGGTGAGATCACGATGGATGAAGGAATAAGGAGTAGCAAAAGCCTAAGCTTGGGGATGCCCGAGGCACCCCAAGGTAATATTCAAGGAAGACTCAAGCGTCTAAGCTTGGGGATGCCCCGGAAGGCATCCCCTCTTTCTTCTACCAACCATCGGTAATTTTACTTGGAGCTATATTTTTATTCGTCACATGATATGTGTTTTGCTTGGAGCGTCTTGTATTATATGAGTCTTTGCTTTGTTTACTTTTTAGTTTGTCACAATCATCTTTGGTGAACACACCTATTTTGAGAGAGCCACACGTTTATCATCATTTGTTAGAATACTCCATGTGCTTCACTTAAATTTTTTGAGCTAGGCAGTTGCTCTAGTGCTTCACTTAAATCTTTTTGAGCACGGTGGTGGCTATATTTTGAAGAAATGAATTCTCATGCTTGACTTATATTATTTTGAGAATTGATAAGATTGAAATTTTGAAGAAATATTTGCACTCTCATGCTTCACTTAAATCTTTTTGAGAGTTGATAATAGTAACGGTAATTTGCACAAGATATGAATTTAGTCCCAAAGTGATGAATATTCAAGAGGGATATAATAAAAACTTTCATATAGATCATTGGATATGATAAGTGTGATTCCTTGCAATAGTTTTGCGATATGGAAATGATAATATGTGAGTCATGTTAGTGAGTAATTGTGATTTAGTAAGAATATTAGTGTTAAGGTTTGTGATTCCCTATGCATGCACATCAAGTCAATAGTTATACAAAGAAATTATATCCTACTTATGGTGCATTATTCGGTGTTAGTTATGTTCAATGCATGTTTATGACCGTTTTCGTTTTTTGGTTGGTTGCTTCTCAATCTTTTGCTAGCCTTCATTTGTACTAAGCGGAAATACTGCTTGTGCATCCAAAATCCTTAATCCCAAGTTGTGCCAAATGAGTCCACTATACCTACCTATATGCGGTATTTCAATGCCGTTCCAAGTAAATTTGCGTGTGCCAACTCTAATTTTCAAAATAATTTTTCTGTTTTGTGTGCCCGTACCGCTCATGAAGCGGCAGGGGGTAGCCATTATTTTCCATGCTTGGTGTGTTATTCTCACGATGAGTGTTTATTCACTTGTCATTGCACGAGAGAATGGTTGGTAATAGGGATGCCCAGTCCCACAATGAAATCAAAAATTAATAACAACAAAATTCCTTGGAAAGTGTTGGTATGTAGGGCACCCGTGGATACGGCTAGCCATGGATTGTGAAAGAATGGTGGAAAGGAAATAAATTTTGCTTTCTGTTTGGGAACCACCTATGATGTGTCTAGCATGGAAAATATTGAGAATTCTCGGTCGTTTTCGTTGACAGGAAAAGCATGCCTCTCAAAATATTTTTATCTCTTTAATTTCAGCTTTGAGCTCTGACACATTAGCAAATCTCTGCCTCCCTCTGCGAAGGGCCTATCTATTTACTTTTATGCAATTTTTATTTTTATTTGAGTCTCCATCTTCTCTTACAAAAGCACCAACTAGAGAGCACTATTGTCATACTTGTGCATTGTGTGTAGCTAATATTCGAGTGTGTTTCATGAATGGATCAATGATTGAGCATAATGGGCTAGGGATAACTTTCTTTAGCGTTGATATTTTGAAAGACATGGTTGCTTGTTAGCATGCTTGAGTATTTATATTTTCATGTCAAATTATAGACTATTGCTTTGAATCATTCAAGTCCAATGTCCATGCTATAAAAGAAAAGAATATGTGATGAATATGATAGGCAGCATTCTACATCAAAAATTCTGTTTTTATCATTTACCTACTCGAGGACGAGCATGAATTAAGCTTGGGGATGCTGATACGTCTCCAACGTATCTATAATTTTTTATTGTTCCATGCTGTTATATTATCAATCTTGGATGTTTTTATAAGCATTTACAGCAATTATATATCATTTTTGGAGACTAACCTATTAACTTAGTGCCCAGTGCCAGTTGTTGTTTTCTGCCCTGTTTTTGTTTTACAGAAAATCAATACCAAACGAAGTCCAAATGCCATGAAACTTTTTGGAGATTTTTTATTGGCCAAGATAAACACTAGAAGCTTCGGGAGAGGTCCAGAAGACCTAGGAGGTGGCCACGAGCCACCAGGGCGCGCCTGGGGGGGGGGGCAGACGCGCCCTGGTGCCTCGTGGGCCCCCCTTTGCTCCGTTTGACCTAATTCCAGCACTATAAATTCAGAAAAAATCAGAAACCCTCAGGGGAGTCCACGAAATACTTTTTCCACCGCCGCAAGTTTCTGTTCTCGAGAGATCCCATCTGGAGGCCTTCTCCGGTATTCCGCCGGAGGGGGAATCGATCACGGAGGGGCTCTACATCAACCTTGCTGCCCTTCCGATGATGCGTGAGTAGTTTACCACAGACCTTCGGGTCCATAGGCAGTAGCTAGATGGCTTCTTCTCTCTTTTTGATCTTCAATACAATGTTCTCCTCGATGTTCTTGGAGTTCTATCCGATGTAATCACTTTTTGCGGTGTGTTTGTTGGGATCCGATGAATTGTGAGTTTATGATCAGATTATCCATGAAATTATTTGAGTCTTTGCTGCACTCTTTTATGCATGATTATTATAGCCTCGTATTTCTTCTCCGATCTATTGATTTGGTTTGGCCAACTGAGTTGATTTATCTTGCCATGGGAAGAGGTGTTTTGTAATGCGTTCGATCTTGCGTTGCTCAATCCCAGTGACAGAAAGGGACATGACACATATGTATCGTTGCTATTAAGGGTAAAAAGATAAGGTTTATTCATACGTGAGTTCATCTTGTCTACATCATATCATCGTTCTGAAGGCGTTATTCCGTTCTTTATGGACTTAATATACTAGATGCATGCTGGATAGCGGTCGATGTGTGGAGTAATAGTAGTAGATGCAGGCAGGAGTCGGTCTACTTGTATTGGACGTGATGCCTATATACATGATCATTGCCTTGGATATCATCATGATTATTTGCTTTTCTATCAATTGCCAACAGTAATTTGTCTACCCACCGTATGCTATTTTCTTGAGAGAAGCCTCTAGAGAAACCTATGGCCCCCGGGTCTATCAAAATCATATTACTAAAACCCTAAAAATATTGCTGCCATTTTCTTTTTTTTCTTTTTTTTGTATTTTTGTTTCAATCTATCTATCTATCATATACAATTTAATCTTGCAATTGACCGCCGAGAGATTGACAACCTCTCGTTTGCGTTGGGTGCAAGGATTTATTGTTTGTGTGCAGGTGCTGCTAACGAGGTGTTGCGTGATTCTCCTACTGGTTCGATAACCTTGGTTTGATAACTGAGGGAAATACTTATCTCTACTGTGCTGCATCATCCCTTCCTCTTCGGGGAAATACCAACGCAAGCTACAAGTAGCAGTGCCGCTGCCGCTGCCGCCCTCGCCGCCTCGTACTCCTTATGGTCGTTGATCTCCTTCTTCTTGTCTGCAAGCCACTTCTTTGCATGCTCATCCAAGAGGGTTTCATTCGTCAACATGATCTTCGCATCCTCCGCGTCCCGTGCGAGTTGCAACCTCTCCTTCTCAAGCTCCATCTCGCCAAATGTCTTGGCCTTCTCGAGTTCCCATTTGATCGCCGCCTCTTGTTTCTCCAACTCGGTCTTCTCCCTCTCAATTTCGAGCTCCTTCTCCGCCCTAGTCCGGTCCCACTCCATCCTCTCCTTTTGCGCATCCAACATGAGATTGTCCCTCTCCTCTTTCTTGTTCTCCCTTACCAAAAAAATGCCCATCCATGTGGACGACATTTTTGTAGCCGCGGCGTCACGGGAGGCCAGTGCCTTCTCCCACTTGTTCCCATGACTTGTCGGTTATCCTTTGGCACGGTGGCTCTTCCATTCGTGATGACAACATCATCCTCTTCATCGTCCAACCCAATTGATTGGTGGGAGCTTGAGCCATCATTCCTCTTCTTGCCGGACTTGAGATCGGCCACAAGTTGGTTCCACTTCGGCTTGCCATTCAATATGATCCAACAATGGCTAAAAGCAAACGACTTCTTCTCCACCTCGTGATACAAAGTGGCCGCCACCACCGTCTAGCAAACAACATATGTATGAGCACGAGAATGCAAACACAAGAAGCATATGCAAATGACAACAAAATGAAGCAATTGAACTTACGTGAGTTGCCACTCCCATCCCACTTTGAGGGCATTTGGTCACTTGTGAGTAGTAGCCGACGTACTTGTTCACTTCCTCTTGAATGATCCCCCATCGATGTTGCAGTGATGCCACATTGCGGGTGGTCACGATAGGATGCGGATCCACATACTCCTTTGTTCGTGATACTCCTTCCAAATCTTCTCCCAATATGTGTTCCCCTTTTGCTCAGTGCCCCATATTGGATCCATTGTTGTGGCCAACCAAGCTTTGACCAATAAGATATCTTCAAATCTTGAGAATGCCGGACCTCTTGCCTTCGCCGTCTTGGCCTTCTTCTTCTTGCTCGGATTGGGATCGGATGTTGCCCCGACTTCAAATGCGGTGGTGTCCTCCAATTCATACTCTACTTGGGTCGGATCTTCATTGTCATTGATCATGCTCGACAAGAACGCCTCCTACATGATCATGGTTTGCAAGCGTGCGAAATGAACTAGTGTTGTATGCAAAAATTTGATCGGACAGGAGCAAAGAATGCGTACCGACTCTTGTTCGGTCATTCCGTCGAGCATGTCAAGGGCAGCTCGGGAGCCGCCGGTGACCGTGCTCATCCGCGCCCGAACGAGCTGCGGCGAGTCACATACGTTGACCGCCGGCATCTGCGTCAGCGGAAAGCTCTCCGGAATGGCCCAGCCGGCAGTTAAATCCTCCTTTGTCCCAACGGGGTCAGACGGCGTAATCCGCGTCGGCGCACGGATGGAAGGGGTGCGGGGGTCCGGGCGCGGCGGCGGAGACAGCTGCTCGACCATGTCCGAACCTCCCTGCGACGCCGCCGCCGCCTCCCTCTCTCGCTGCCGGTGTCGCCGCAACTTCCGGCGGCGTTCTCTAGCTTGCAAGACGAAGCCGACGAAGGGAATCCGACGGTCGAGGCGGACTGCGTCTCCGTCGCGGCTGTCGGGGACGGGCTGGACGACATCTCCGTTGGTGGATCGGGACCGGTGGTGAGGATGGGGAGCAAGGGTAGACGACGGCGAGGGCTCGGGCGCGGGAAAGGTTGGAGGGCGGTGGGAGGAGGAGGAAGGATTTGGTGAATTTGGTGTAATTTGCGGTGGTGTCGGGTCCGACAAGGCGGGCGTGCCCGGGCGCGCCAGGGCGCCCCCATATCCGCCCCATATTTGGGCTGGATATGAGGGGTGTCGGTCTGCCCGGGCGTTTGAGGCCCTTTTAAGGAGCCCGTCTGGGTCGAAATTTCGTGACCGGTCAGTAACCGGGCGGCCCGCCCGGGCGTATGAGGCGGGTTTAATGCGCCCGGCTGTAGATGCTCTAATGCCTTATATAGTGCCCGACATGGTTCCAGAATTCTATAAAAAATTTGGAGGATTGAAATTCTTAGGATTTTTCCTACATTTGTCCTTTGATTCATAGATTTGATCCCATAGAAAAAAATTCTACGAAATCTTTTGTACTACATTTTGTAAGAAATCTAACATTCACTCGAACCACTTTTTATAACATTTATGTTTTTTCTATGGCATCAAAGACACCTTACTAATGCTATATGATTCAATTGGACATGCAACCTCAACCCTATACTTTTTCTATTCCCGTGTTTTCGATTGTTGGTATGGACCCACGCAATGGGATTCCCTCGTCAAATTGCTTCCAAACCAAACATTTTCATACTAGATGCAAAATTTGAAGTGCCACGGTGTTGTTTAATCACGACGACGCGCGCCGTACAATTAGGCCTGATCGCTATGTTAAGAAACGTCGTCACCTTGTCGTCACCCTACGTAATGTCTGGACAGAAAAACGGCGGGGAACTGGTGGGCGGTCACATCCCACAGGAATCAGCCGCTGCCCTCCTGCCACCTGCGCCATTGCCACGCCATGAATTCCATCGGTTCAGTGGCCGCTGCAGACTGCGCGCGGTGGAGGAAATTTTTTGTGTTTTGACCTTTTTGGGTAAGTTTAACGGGATCTGACCCCTACCGAGATGTATTTCGGGATTTGACCCTTTTGGCTACCGCCAGAAGTCCTAGCGGTAGCCCAGCACAACTTACCACCAGACACACTGGCGGTAGGGTAATCTAACAGCCGTTAGGCCAGCTGACGTGGCCGAGCACCTTACCGCCACTGGTCCCGGCGGTAAGATGTCCTGGGCTACCGCCAGGACATATGGCGGTAGCCCCCTGGTTGGATAAGCGCGGGGGGAGAGTTGGTGGGCCCCACACCCCACCCACTCCTCCCCAATCATCTGTTCCTCCCCAATCCCGAGCTCATCCTCTCTCCCCCCTCTCTCCCCCACCCAAGCCCCCACCAAATCTCACCCCATTGCTTGAGATTTGTCCGGTGGATCCGGAGCATTTGCATCACCAAAGGTACCTCTCTCACTTCCCCTCATTTTGATTGGTTCGGTCGAAGAATGATTCGGGTACGAGGTCAAGTATGGGAAGGTATGGATGGCCAAGGCAAATGCTATTAGGATGTTGCATGGAGATTATGCGGCCGCATACGGTATTCTTCCGAGGATGTTGGCAGCCATAGCCCATCGGAATCCGGGCATGCTCCATAGGGTGGATTCAATTGACGGAGTGTTCCATCGTGCATTTTGGAGCTTTGGTCAATGCATCGAGGCATTTACTCATTGTCGTCCGGTCTTGTCTATAGATGGCACCTTCTTGACCGGCAAATACAAGGGCACATTAATGGTGGCAATGGCCCACTCGTCCAATGATAACGTGTTGCCGGTGGCATTTGCATTGGTTCCTTCCGAGCACGACGACAATTGGGAGTGGTTTATGTACCACGTGAGGACTTAGGTGATCGGCAAAAGAGAGGTGTGCATTATATCGGACCGGCATCATGGGATTCTCAAAGCAATAGCCGCTCACATAGAAGGCCTACCAAAGCTACAACACCGTTGGTGCATGAGGCACTTTGTCGCAAAATTTTACCGGGCTTGCAAGAGCAAGGAGTTTTGCAAAGACCTCACCCTTGTTTGTGTTGCATTCAACACCGACACATTCAAAAGCCGATATGATGCACTCTTGAAGGCATTGGAGAAGAACAAAGGGGGGGGCAGAATTCTTGACTAGGCACGAGCCGGAGAAAGAAAAGTGGTCACGCGCTTATGATGAAGGAGGTTTGAGGTATGGAGACATGACAAGCAATATGGTGGAATGCTTCAACAACGTGCTCAAGGGTGTCCGTTCATTACCGGTGACCGCAATAGTGAAATATACGTTCTTCAAGCTCAACGAGTATTTCCTAAAGCATTCCCGAATCACCGCCAAATGGATAGGTGAAAAGATGGAATTTCCGGCGAAGGTTGAAGAATGGTTGAAGCATCAAGCGCGCAAGTCTTCGCAACAACATATCATTACATTCAATGAAAACGAAATGATCTATCAAGTGGACGAGCCGGGGGGCACAACACGGGACGGTGTGTCGTATGGTGGTGTTGCGTACGAGGTGCGCCTCAAAAACCGGTGGTGTCAATGCGAGAGGCCTCATAAGTACCATTGGCCTTGCTCTCATGTCATGACCGCGGCGAGGGCTAGGAACTTGAAGGCATCGGATGGTAAGACTGTGCGGTTGCATGAGTTCACATTGGAGCAAACAAGATTGACATGGGCTCCTCGCTTCCACCCTTTTCTTGATCAGTCACAGTGGCCTGAGTATGATGGCCCACATATCGTGCCCGATCCTGAACTCATGGTGCCTACAAGGGGAAGAAGAAGGAGGAAGAGGTTCAGGATGGACATGGACGATCTAGCGGGGTACACCGGAATGAAGCAATTTGGTAGCGGCCATTTCATGGAGGCACCGGACACCAACACTTGTGGACAATGTGACGACACGGGACATAATGCTAGAAAATGCACCAAAAGGCCAAGGACCGATGGAAACACGAGCAGAAGAGGTGGTAGAGGAGGTTCCGTTGGCACAAGAGGTGGTAGGAGTGGTGGGCGTGGAGGACGGACGAGCCTTAGAGGTAGTGCACGAGGTGGCATTAGTGGTGGGCGTGGAGGACGGACGAGCCTTAGAGGTGCGGGCGGAAGTGGTCGTGTGCGTGGTTCCGGCGGTACTAAGAGGCGAAGAATTGATAGAGGAAGGCCTATCGACGTGCTGCTAAATCCGGATGGTTGAAATAATGTGAATGGTACTAGTTGTCTCTATACATTTGAATGTGTTGATGCATTTACCTCTATACATGTCAATGTGTTGAAATATTTGAC
Source organism: Elymus sibiricus (assembly GCA_039707655.1). Taxonomy (NCBI): domain Eukaryota; kingdom Viridiplantae; phylum Streptophyta; class Magnoliopsida; order Poales; family Poaceae; genus Elymus; species Elymus sibiricus. The sequence continues at coordinate 474,281,811 of CM077666.1, forward strand.
TAACATCTTTAATTTTGTAGGCATGACTTCACCCGGTTCCATGACGAGGCCACCGTGTGCTAACCAAGAAGACATGCCGAACAAGTGGAGATGTTTGCAAGGTGAAGGTGTCCGCCGACCGAAAGAAGTCATGGACGGAAGGGAGGAGATATTTTGTATGCCCCAACTATGCTTATGATCGTGCGCTTCCAACTAACGCCTATGACCTACCACCGGTATGTTAGAGAAGTAACATGTTACTCTCAAATTTGTGTCAACACTAACGAAATTTTTGTATGCAGTCACCGCCTCCTCTATGCAAGTACTTCACGTGGATAGATCATGAAGTGCCAGAAGATGTCCAAAAGGACCAATATCAAGATTGTCTTAGGCGCCAGCGGCGGTTCGAAGAATCGTTTCGAAGAGGGTTGGAGGAAGAGCGTCGTCAGAAGGAGAGGATGGAGCGGAAGAAACGAGAGGAGGAGAGGGCACGCCAAGCGAAGCTTGCTCGTGAGGAGGAGAGGGCAAGAAAGCTTGCAAAGGCTCGCGAGGCGCAAAAGGAGGATGAGGCACGTGACAAGAAGGGGAAATGGCCTCGCTTGACTCAGTAGGGACTTCGCTTCGGTGGACTCGTCATGGAACCGGATGAAGCCATGCCGTATTTGTCATGAACTATCTTGTAGGGCAAGAAGCCATGTGTCGTGAACTATGTCGTAGTAGACCTAAATTTGTAATTTCTAATGAATGTGTCCTGGACTATCTTGTAGACCTAATTTGTCTTTTGACTAACTGTTTTAAGTCTGGAATTTCTGTGCTATATGATGAATTTCTGTGCTATGTGATAAATTGTTGTGCAATGTGTTGACAAGCATAAAAAACAAAGCATGTGCTCTGTTCATTATCCTATCGCCAGACACACTGGCGGTAGGATACCGTAACCTACCGCCAAGTATCATGGCGGTAAGGTCTCCTCCCGGCCGTTCTGCGTTCTGTAACGAGGGTCGCAATTTTGTTTGCGGTAAGGTTGGCTTTCCTACCGCCACTGTGCTTGGCGGTAAGGTTTCCTGCCATCAGCATTCCGTTCTGTAACGAGAAAATGCACTTGGTTTACGGTAGGGTTGGTCACCCTACTGCCAACGTCTCTGGCAGTACCGCCACTGGTCCCGGCGGTAAGATGTGCTGGGCTACCGCCAGGACGTCTGGCGGTAGCCAAAAGGGTCAAATCCCGAAATACATCTCCGTGGGGTCAGATCCCGTTAAACTTACCCAAAAAGGTCAAAACACGAAAATTGCCCCGCGGTGGACGCCACCAGCCACCACTCCCACCCGCTCAGCCTGACCACCCGCAGACACGCCCATCTCCACAAGGCAAGGCGGCACCTGCACCGCCGCGCCGAGTCCACAGGCCGCCACAGTGCAGCGGCTGGCGCGCACCCAGAGGAAGGAAGGAAGAGCGACGCATTCGCAGACGCAGGCAGGCACGCGCCATTCGGTCGCGCCGCCCGAGAGAGAGAGAGAGCGCAAGCGCTCACCACGACACGGCTTTTCACGCGACGCCGACTGCGCCTGCACCTGCACGGCATCGGAGTGAGCCCAGCCTTTGACCCCTCCCGCCCCATTGACCAGGTCGCCTCGGCCCTCGCGCGCCGCCGTCTCGTCTCTCTCCTCGCTACTCCGAGGGCGGGAGTGCGCGTCGCGTGGCGTGTTCTGGCTTTCACCTGTCACCAAGCGATCGAAACCCTTTTTTTTCTTTCAAACGTTTCGGTCAATTCGTTGGGTACGTGTCCCCTCAAAAAAAAAAATCGTTGGGTCGTGCATATAGTTAGATAAAAAAAAGATCAAGATTTTAAATATTAGTTTGAAACAATTTCGTCGGTTAGATCAAACCCTTTTCACGTGAATATGTTACTCTCCTCCTCCGTACTGTACATAGACTTCAGGATCAGGATTGAGAGAATTTCGTACTTCGGGATTGATTCTGCAAACGCACAGGAATAGGAAAAACGAAGGATTGCAGTGCCACGCCTATTTGAATTCTACAGGTACTTTGTTGGATGGCGGATGCTACGCGTCGGCTGGATAGATGATGACCATAGAAGATCGAACACCCTGTCAGCCGTCCAAACCCTGCCCATGAGCCGCCCAGTCCATGCAACAAGCTTCCTGTTGCGCTCAGCGCTTTGCAACACGAGCTTTGTTGCAATTCCCCGAACATTTTTTTTCTACGCGACAACCATATGATATGTTGCATATGCCGCTCAGCATCACCCCAACCTTTTGCAACAAGTCTCGTGTCGCGTTTGACGTTTGTAGATGGCACTGTTGCACCAGCTGCGTCGAGTGCAGCCCGCATCAGCTATTTGCAACATAGCTCGTGTTGCGCTTCGGGTTTTGCAACACGAGCCATGCTACGCTCCATTCAAAGTGTTCTCAATGGACCCCATCTTGCACTTATGCATTTTTCAACAAGGCCCATGCTGCAAACAAATGTAGAGGTAGAGTTGTTGCGCGCTTCACCTTCATCGGCCTACAACATAGTTCGTGCTCATGCGTCTTGCAAGAAGGGGCATGTCACAGATGGCCCGGTCAGGGGACTTGACGCGTGGATGACACGACGAATGTTTCACGTCCGATTGGTCGGCTGAACGAAAGTATCATAGAAAAGCAAACAAAACTTTTTTAAGAGGTTTGAGTGGATGTTAAATTGTGCATGCAATTTAATACAAAGGAATCCTTAAAAAAAATTGATGTAGGCATCAATCCTACGAATCAAACGATCAACATAGAAAATTTTCGAAGGATCCAATCCTTCAAAATTCATATAAAAATACTTTTTTGAGCATGCTAGGCATCGGCCGACGGATATTTTTAAAAGATCCGCCACGTCGGCAGTCGTTAGATGTGATGCCATCCAACGACCCAATCATATCCTCGCCATCGCAACAAAGGCAGTGTTTTAGAACCTTTTGCAACAGAGCTCATGTTACATAAAATATTTGCAATAGAGGTTGTGTTGCATAAATTTTTCCCAATTTTGTGACATAGATGAAATCGCGGAAAGGACTTTAGCAAGATGGTCGATCTACAGAATTTTTTTTGCAATAAAAGATGTTGCTGCAGTAGCACTACCGTCATTGTCGTCGCCATTTTGCAAGTCCGCCGTTGTTGCAGAAATTCGTCGGCGGGCGGCTGCATGGCCTGACGAGCATGTGTGGCTTCCGCTGTGCAAGGCCTGAGCCAGCGGTGTGGCGACGTTGGCCCTGCACCTGCTTCGCTGCCAGCGACGGGAACTCCTGCAGGGCTCGTGCCGCGACGAAGGCGGCAAGGGGGGCGCGCGCCGTCCGCTGGCCCGGCCACCCTGGTTGCTCCGCCATGGTCGGGGAGGCCACCGCCGACGGAGTTGTGTCATCATCATCGCCCTCCCTCGCGCCTACCTTCTAATCGGTCTGCAACATACCATTTATTGCGGTTTGATTTCTGAAACGAAACTGGTGACCAGTTGCAAGAATGGGAGTAGGCTACCAAAACACATTTGTGGCCAGCGTTTCAGGGGAGATAAGGGTGAAGGAGAGATGCGGTGTGTGTGCCCTATCAAGATGCGTGGCAAGCGTAGGACGCGGCGGGCGTGAGAGAAATGATCGGTTGGTTGAGCACCAACTTTTCCTTTTTTTTGTGAATTATATAAAAATTCTTTGAATCAAAGGGGCTGTTATCTACCCTGCAAAAAAAGAGGCTCTTATCTTTATAAACCTTTTTTTTGAAAGACCTTTAAATCATAAGAATGGGTTCACCATCCACATTCCTATTCATTGGGCACCGACCAATCGAAGTAGTTTTCTTCTTCCAAACATCCGAGGTGATAGCAACAAAATCTGAAATTCAACATTGATTCATGGCCTCCCACGCCTTCCGAAGCCAGAGAGGCAACCCGAGTCGAGCCGATCGGTGGGATTTGCGTGAAAACCTGAAACTCTTCGCCGGCGGCTAAGGTTTGGAACTTGTTTGCGCTTGCAGACCCAGATATTCTTCCACTGCCACATCTTTCAGCCTGCCGGTGGGATCACAAGACACAGCCCCCACGTCGTCCTCCCAGAGGCGACTCGGGCGGCGGCGAATCAGCGCCCGCTCAAGGCCTCCTCCCCCGTGCTCCCCCTGCCCTCGCCGCCGCCCCATGGTCTTCGCCGGGCAAAGCTGCCGTCGAGTTGGGGGCTCCGGTGGCGGCGGGGCTCTGGCGTCCCTGGGCGGCTGCCGTCGAGTTGGGGGCTCTTGCGACTGCTGACGGCGACGCGCTCCTCCGCGCAGGTCGCAGGTGCCGACCCTCCTGATCTGGATCTAGATCTAGGTGGGTTGGTGCTTGGCCCTTGGCTACGGTCGGGCGGCGGCGGGTTGGATCGGGCGGCGTGGGGGCCTGCTGCCATGATAATTAAGGTGGCGGTCCTCGTGCTCCTCTCGCATCACGACAACATCCTGCATGATCGGTCCTCCTCGATCTGGTCATCGACGTGTTCCGGAACTGCTGTCGGAGATCTTGCCCAAGATATCTGGATCGGATAGAATTCGGTCATGCACGTCCATTTCAACCTACAAGGTTCCATGAGGGCATGACGCGAAGCTTTGTTGTTTGTTGACACCATGGGACATGTCGGCTTCTCGATTTCTATGGTGTATACAGCTGTGGAGAAGGTCATGGTGGCTGAGATCGGAGGATCAGTTAGACGGACGTGGCCTTCGAGGCAATGGAGTCAGCCAGGTGTTTGATAACTCTCAGGAGCAGCAGTGTCAAGTGGGGGCGGCAGCACTCGAGGAATTCATTTTTGGTGGTGCTCCTCGGGTGCCGAGCTGGGACTTTCAGGGTGAAAATCTAAGGTATGTCCTTGATTGGTTGTGCCTGACAATTTCTTGCTAAAGGAATTGTTTTGAGAGCTCAGACTTCTTCAGGGTGAAAACATAAGATCTTGGATCGGGCAACGACAGCGCTTGTGCACCGTTTCCTTCTTGAAGGCGATGATTTTTGGGACCTATTATGTTTTTCGGGTGCTGTATTTGGTGGTGGTTTATGTGCGGCTGCTGAGAGGAGTCGTTCACTGTGGCGGGACCTTTGTTTTTTCCTTCCTTTTTATTTTTTCTTTTGGCTGTGTGCATTCTGGATGTCTTTGCGACATCTTGTAGGTGCAGAAGTCGGGTGTAATTTGTATCTTTGCGATATTAATATATTCCTTAAAAAAAACTTTCTCACTACTAGTTGCAACGTGGAAAGAACATTTGCATGTTTATGCTGCACCTCCAACATTGTTTAATCAGAAATATCTACTTACAAAAGTTCAAACTTCAGTTACAAATGTTTAATTTCCTAGTGCCCATATAAATTCGTTCATCAATAGGTTGGCGGCATCAATCCTTTCACTAGTAGAAAACAGGGCATCAGTCCCGGTTTCAGAGGGCTTTTAGTCCCGGTTCTGCAACCGGGACTGAACAATCGGGACTAAAGGCCCCCATTTTTAGTCCCGGTTGGGTTACGAACCGGGACTAAAGGAGCTCCACGTGGCCGCTGTGGGGCGCCCAGGCAGGAGGACCTTTAGTCCCGGTTGGTAACACGAACCGGGCTAAAGGAGCTCCACGTGGCCACTATGGGCGCCCAGGCAGGAGGACCTCTAGTCCCGGTTGGTAACACCAACCGGGACTAGAAGGCAGCCACGCGTCAGCACTGCCAGGCGCTGGGGTTTTTTTTTTGAAAGGAGGGGTTTAGGGGTTTTGGAGGGTTTAGGGGTTTCATTTTGTGTTTCCCCTTTTCTTTTTGTGTTTACCATTCAATTCCTTTACATTTAGGGTTTTCATTTTTATTTTATGCTTTTCATTCAACTCGACGCTAGCTACTACATATAGCAATGAAGGAACCATTACACAACATCGTCATGATCAATATATAGAGAGAAGTGACCTCTCTTTCTCCGTGCTTGGTCGAACAACAAGTTTTTGTATATCTATTCGACGCTACTACATATAGTACACGTTCATGCATATATACAATATAACATCTATTACGATCCGTAATATCTAATTACCAAAATCGCATTGCCAATCCCGATGGTATTCTCCGTTTGTAGGTATGACATGGTCAACAAAGAATCCCGTCAATTCCTCTTGAATTGCTCGTATGCGATCAGTTGGTAGGAGTTCGTCCCGCTTCCACCGGATCTAATTTAAAGAAGGGGGTCAATATATATATATATATATATATATATATATATATATATATATATATATATATATGAATGAAACTCAACACAATTGATGGTAATAAAATAAAAATGTGAATATTGTTTATGTACTTCAAATTGTTCTAAAGATCTGCCCCGCTCAGATATCTTGTGGCGAATGTACTCGCAAATGTAGCAACCACATAAATTATTCCCGGGTTCCTGCCACAAGAACTTTACGAGAATAGAGTTCAATCAAAATGATAATCAAGCATGATAATGGTATTGAAACTAGAATCAATGAGAGATGCGCGGAACTAGCTAGTAGTACTTACTTTGGGGTGTGAAAATCGCAGCTCCTTTTTCCATTCACCCCTAACCTGGTTGGTGAACTTTTTCCAAACCCTGCCCGGCAAAGAAAATGATTACTTGATATCAGGAAATGAATGAAAGTTGCCGATATGGTGCGATAATGATTGAACTTACTTCTGGAGCATTTGACTCATGTCCGCCCACTCCTTAGCCTCTTTACGTCTCGAGTCCAAGACAATTACTAGTCCCGCGTCAAGCTGAATGGCTAGCAGAATAAAGTGGAACCTGCGCACGCATAACTCATCAATTACACTTAACCTCGAGTAAGCGAAACAGAATGTGCACAAGACAGTAACACTCACTTGAAGTTGTAAGGAAATAGTATTTCCCTTTTGTTTTGTTGTCCAAGTAACGCCTTTAGCAAGTAATTCTCAGTATCATCGGGGTTTTTTTGTACCGTATATTCATTTACGGTATTTGGGTTAATGAACCCGATGTCATACATTTTTCCTCTGCATTCGCGGATCTTCAATCTGCATAATATAGTGTGAGGATAATTATACATGCAATGAACGAGCTGAGCTAGAGACTTAATTACAGAAAAAATACTTACAGACAATAGCAACTGATGATTTTGTCGAGGGCGTCTTGATTGTATAATTGAAATAATTCTCCAAATTGAATGTACAACGTCCCGACTCCATTGAAGTAGTGCTCATCTTTAATTTCCACGCAGATACTGTCGGTCCCTTCCTTGCAGGCTTTCAAGTACCAGTTATGCAATGTTCGCATCATCGTTGATAGACGCGGGAGCTGCTCAGGTCTGACAAGAGGCTTCCCGTGCTCGTATCTAAAGGCTACCTCAGCCATTTGGAACTGTACCTCATCGCCTAAGTAATCAGCAAGAGTGTAACCAGGATGAGCGGCCGCTACCCCCGGATCATTAGCGATATCGGGAAACACCTTGAGCGGGGGGCACGATTGTTTTTCCTGTTCGCCGAGCTGGGGAATTGTTTTCCCACTTCTTGTAGCACTGCTAGTAGTTCCCAACCTTTTCGCTTCATGAAATGTCTTTACAATACAGCGGTCATAGTGTGAGAGCGGCGGAGGAGATGGTGGTCGCTGAAGGGCATCCAGACAGCGCTTCGCTTTTACCGGATCTATTATCTCCTTTGGATCTGGACGTTTCGGTGCAAGCTGGCGTTTCACATCGCAGCCACGATCTCGTTGTTTTCCTCCTCAGTCATGTCGTATGGTAACTTGGGAGGAGTCTTCTTGACGCTTGGACCTGCTCTGGATTTCTTCGTTGTTGTACTGCTAACCTCCGGAGCGGTGGCAGGTCTCTTCCGCCGTTGCTGAGGCAGCGGAGGAGGCGGAGTCAGCTGACGCGGCGGAGGAGGTGGAGTTCGCTGACGCGGTGGAGACAGCTGAGGCGGCGGAGGATTCTGCTGAGGGGCCTCCTCCGGCGGAGTCCGCTGACGCGGCGGAGACAGCTGAGGCGGCGGAGTGTGCTGACGCGGCGGAGACGACTGAGGCAGCTGAGGTAGAGCTGGACTGTGAGGAGTCTGCTGAGGGGCCTCCTCCGGCTGAGTCTGCTGACGCGGCGTCTATTGTGGAAGCACGATGTATTCCTTTCTCCATAGAATGGTAGTCCTTACGGCATCTACCAGATGAGTCTCCCCTTCACCTGTAGGGTACTCAAGCTCCAGCCCCTCGAATCCGTTGGTAACTTCATCCACCCCGACAATAGCAAAGCCATCTGGAATCGGATTGCAATGGAAAGTTTCATTAGGTCTAGGAGGTAAGACATAGCCGACCGCCACCTTCAAGGTTAGGTTGCTGCATTTCGCCATTAGCTCACAATGTTCCCTCTCCGTGATATAATCCACGGGGTAGCGAGGAGCCGTGATATCAGGCCGAACGAGCTCCGTGGAAGCCACGCTGCTTTTCCGCTGAGATGGTGGGGTAGCTTCGTGGGCAGTATTGAATGAAGGATCTTCGTGCTGCTGAGATGGTGGGCCACCGGTAGCTCGCTGACTGGTAAGTGCCTCTAGTTTCTTCTCCTGCAACGCTAATCTTTGTTTTACATTCTGCATCCGGCCTGCTTCCTCTTTCTTCTTTCTCCCTCGGCTTCTATAACCAGTGCTGTCGGGAAACCCATGCACCCACGGAACGGAGCCTGATGTGCCTCGTGTTCGTCCAGGGTGTTCAGGATTCTCGAGGGCGCGTGACAGCACGTCCTTCTCTCTGTCGGGATGGAACTTCCCTTCCTGCATGTCCTTGATTGCTTCCTGAATCTTTGTGACGGGTGTTTCAAGTTGTTCTTTCGTGTAAACACACTTCCCTATTTCTGGGTCCAAAGTTCCCCCATGCCCGAAGAACCAAGTCCTTGCCCGTTCGGGCCAGTTCAATGTCGCTGTTTGGATCCCTTTAGCAAGCAGGTCGTTCTCAGCTTTGTCCCACGTAGGCCGGGCAACCTTGTAGCCACCTGACCCCGTAACATGGTGATACTGCTTCTTTGTAGCATTTAGCTTATTTGTCTGTGACCTGTTCTTAGCTTTCTCCGATTTCTTGTACGCCACAAATGCGGGCCAGTGATCTTTTATCTTCGCATATTGACCGGTGAATTCTGGAGTCTCGTCTTTCTCGACAAACTGTTCGTTCAATCTTTTCTTCCAGTTCTTGAATTGTTCTGCCATCTTCTTAAGAGCCCATTTTTTGACTTTTCGCTGTATAACTGGGTTATTTGGATCCTCCTCTGGCGGTAGGCTGAAATTTATCATGAGCGAGTTCCAAAGCTGATCTTTGCATCTATCGTGGACATAAGAAACTCCATCGTCATTCTTCTTATTCCATTCTTGGATGCTGATCGGGACGCTGTCCCTAACAACAACTCCGCACTGATGTATAAATCGGTCTTGGGTCCGCTTGGGAACAGTCTGTTTGCCATCTGGATCGACTTCTTCGATCGTGAACCTTTCATTCTCGCCCAACCTTTTCTTCGGGCCTCGTCTCCTTATAGAAGTTTGGCTCGATCCGGAGGGCTAAAAGAAGAAGGAAGTGTTAATATATGTACATACAAAACAATTAATGCATCTAGTCAGCAGAGGCTTAATTAATATATATACCTCGCCGGACTTTGCAACAGTTAAGGCTCCAACACTGGCGGAGCCGTCATCTTCTCTTCCCTCACCATCGGAGTCGTTGAGAAACTGTGAGTTCATGATATCATCATCTCCCTCGCGGATTATTTCCTCCAATGCCTTTTCTTGTTCTAAGTTCCTGTCGTGTTCCATAGTTTCTGCAAATATTACAACATGGCAATATACAACCATGAGAGATGGATTAGTGGCAAATATAGACCTAATCACAACAAGGAATCATATGCATATGAGCAATGGATTAGTGGATTATCGGGGTTATGTTTTAACGACCCCCTCCCCCCTCATGTCGAAGTTATACCGAAATTATCGGGGTTATGTTTTAACACGACCCCCCCCCCTCCTCATGTCGAAGTCAATGAACAACATGAAAATTTGTAAGTGATTGCTAAATTTTATGCTTCATTTATATGAAGATCAATTATCCAATATAACTATGTTCGCGATATGAGGCATTGGACATTATCTAGAATCATATCTGATGAGTCGTCCTATCTTTCGGGAGAGGATACTTTGCGGACCGCCTCTCTCATGCATGTCTGGCGTGCAAATTAGGTTTTCATATGCCTCAAAATCAAAGTTATCGGGTTTATGTTTTAACGACCCCCCCCCCTCTCATGTCGAAGTTACGACGTTATTTGTACAAGATGAATACAAGATTTATACACAAGATGAATACAAAATGAATACAAGATGAATACAAGATTTATACACAAGATGAATACACAACTCAACAAATGAACCAACCATCATCCTATGAACAAAACTCAACATACGACAAATGGACACCTTTTGTCGAACAGCGGAGGGACGATCAGGGACCAACTCCACGGAGATGCAACACCACAACCTGTAATTCCACTGAGTGAAAAAAAATTAGGCAAACCCAAGTATGACACTGGATAGAATGGAAGATTTTAGTTGAAATGGACCTATAAAGATCATGGCAAACGGATGCACGGAACTCAAATGGTGATCAAAGCAATATGCAATGCAAATCTGTCCATTATAGCTAGATACCAATTTGAAAGCAAGATTTGAACATGCTACAAAATTTCTACATGGCAACAAATGGCATGACATGAATGTACATGTAACACATGGCAAAACATGCTTACTGAACTAATTCAAATGACCCCTAGATCAATGGCAATCATCATGGCAAGTTGACAAGTATTAACAGATTTTCAGACTTGGTGATATTTGCATGGCATGGCAGAAATGAATAGATAGCAAGTTTACAAGCATGTAGCACTCACTACAGGTCCTAACATGGCATGAACTAAAATGTACCAGCAAGATGACATCAAAATGCTCCTACTTCATGTTCAAAGATTGCCCAAAAGATGCTTGCATTAAAACATACAAAAAAGACAAAATGAACTCTAATGCAAAAAAATTGTTCTTTGATTTGCAAAGGAGCTATATTCTCCCCAATTCTTTTGCACCCACAAAAATTATTCCATCTATTTGACAGTACCCACAACCCATTCCACCAAAAACATTTGGTTCCACAGTTCAAATTTTTCAAATTTCATTCAGTTCAAATTTGGACCAGATTCAAACTCCATGGTCAAAGCCCAATTTAAATTGCTCCAAAAATTCTGAAACTTTGCCAGACTCCCTTTTGTGCATCAACACCTCACCAAAAAAATTCTCAAAAATTCCTAAAAGTCCTAGAGCCCTCTGGCATTTCATCATTCACTTGATGTGCACTGTCAAAAAATTCAGAAAATTCAGAAAATTCCTAGAGCTCACTGGGGGCGGCGTGCGATGGAGCTGGAGGGCCGGCGACGAGTGGAGCGGGCTCTATGGCGGCGATGGCGAGGAGGTCCGGCGGCGAGGAGTGGCTCAAGGGCGGCGATGCTCAGGGAGGTCCGGCCGGCGACGAGGAGCGAGCGGGCTCGGGGACGGCGTCGGGGCAGGGCTCGGGGACAGCGTCGGGGGCGGCGACGAGAAGCAGGCTCGGGGAGGCGACGGCGAGGTCCGGCAGCCTGGCGGCGTCGAGGTGGTCTTCGGCGCCGTCGGGGGAGAGGGAGATCGAAAACTGCGCGCAGATCGCTTTTGGAAAATTTCCTAAGTGCTGTTTATATAGCCCGAGCTTTAGTCCCGGTTGGTGGCTCCAACCGGGACTAAAGGCCTACCTTTAGTCCCGGTCCGAGCCACCAACCGGGACTAAAGGTGAATTTCACCAGCCCCAAGGGCGCGAAACCCAACCCTTTAGTCCCGGTTGGTGGCTCGGACCGGGACTAAAGGGGGGCCTTTAGTCCCGGTTGGAGCCACCAACCGGGACTAAAGGGTGGCACAGCCGTGGGGTGGTGAAAGTTTAGTCCCACCTCGCCAAGCGAGAGGAGATCGCACCGGTTTATATACGCGGCTGCGATCTCTCTCCCAAGATCCTCTCTAAAGCAGACAGTTAATTGCCTAACCTCCGCCATGTTGGGCCTACTAGCCCCACGGGCCTGCATCCTGGCCCATATATAGTTGGGTTTCTAGTCGTATGCAGGCCGTGGTGTCTGCTAGTAGGCGGGTATTTTTTTTATTTTTTATGTTATTTTTTGCATATGTTATGTTATTTTATTTTTTATGTTATTTTTTGCATATGTTATGTCAATTTTAATATTCTTTCATAACCACTATAAAATATATGGCACATGTTATCTCTTTTTATTTTTTATGTTATGGCAATTTTAATTTTTTGCATATGTTATGTTTTTTTATTTTTTATGTTATTTTTTGCATATGTTATGTCAATTTTAATATTCTTTCATAACCACTATAAAATATATGGCACATATTATGTCTTTTTATTTTTTAGGTTATTTTTTATGTTATGGCAATTTTAATTTTTTGCATATGTTATGTTTTTTTATTTTTTATGTTATTTTTTGCATATGTTTTGTCAATTTTAATATTCTTTCATAACCACTATAAAATATATGGCACATGTTATGTCTTTTTATTTTTTATGTTATGGCAATTTTAATTTTTTGCATATGTTATGTTTTTTTTATGTTATTTTTTGCATATGTTATGTCAATTTTAATATTCTTTCAAAACCACTATAAAATATATGGCACATGTCATGTCTTTTTATTTTTTATGTTATTTTCATTTTTTGCATATGTTATGTCAATTTTAATATTTTTATGTTATTTTTTGCATATGTTATGTTTTTTTATTTTTTATGTTATTTTCATATGTACCATTGCCGCAACATATTCACCATAAATTCCGATACTTTTTGTTAACCTAATTTATTTTGATGCATAGACACATAGTGATTCAAAAAAAGCCGACACCAATGTTCCCTATGTGAAGGAGATAGACCCTTACTATGAATCTTCTAGAAGATTCATAGTATTTTCTGTTAACCTAATAATGTTATATTTTCTTTAGGTCATACAACGTTTCTCTCTTATCATCTCCGATCAGAGAAACCACATAGTACCTCCAACTTGATGTCATACAACGTTTGTCTCTTATCATCTCCGATGCTTCTGCTGTATTCATCTATGTCAAGACGTTTAAGCCATGTCTATATTAACCTTGTTATTATATATGGAGCCACCAACCGGGACTAACCGTGTATGATCAACCTTGCAAAACATGTGACTGAAAGGATAGGAATAATTGAAATTTCATAACTTAATAAATAATTATTATAAAATCATGTTTCAAATGCCAAAATGCCCTAGCTAGCTCTTACAAAGATTCCCTCCGGTTTGTCCGAAGTGGCACTTTCCAGCTATAAGTCCGGAAACTCACACTAGAGAGAAAGTGATGGCGGTGAAGCCGGTCACATCCCAGAGTGGGATCTTGGGGTATAAAACTATTTCTTCGCGTGTGTCCCTTGCTTATTGCGCCGTAACCATGGATAATCTTCATCATTTAACAGGATGCTTGGTTCAGTCTTCACTCTGAAGGGAGAAATTTCATGAAACTTTTCATAATCTTCTGACATGTCTGTCTTGTCCTCCACTCCCATGATGTTTCTTTTCCCTGAAAGAACTATGTGGCGCTTTGGCTCATCGTATGATGTATTCGCTTCCTTATCTTTTTTTTTCTCGGTTTGGTAGACATGTCCTTCACATAGAAAACCTGCGCCACATCATTGGCTAGGACGAATGGTTCGTCTGTGTACCCAAGATTGTTGAGATCCACTGTTGTCATTCCGTACTGCGGGTCTACCTGTACCCCGCCTCCTGACAGATTGACCCATTTGCACCGAAACAAAGGGACCTTAAAATCACGTCCATAGTCAAGTTCCCATATGTCCTCTATGTAACCATAATATGTGTCCTTTGCCCTATTGGTGTTTGCTGCATCAAGCAGACACCACTGTTTTGGTTGGTGCTCTTTTTATCTTGGGCGATCGTGTAAAATGTATTCTCATCTATCTCGTACCCTTGGAAAGTCAATATAGTCAAAGATGGTGTCCTGGCCAACAAATACAGCTCATCTCCAACAGTGGTGTTACCCATGAGATGTGTTTGCAACCAACCGCCGAAAGTCCCCATGTGTTCACGTGTAATCCAGTCGTCAGACTGCTCCGGGTGTTTGGAGCGTAGAATATTCTTGTGTTTATTGATATACGGGGCCACCAAGGTATAATTCTGTAGAACTGTGTAGTGTGCTTGCACCCAAGAATGCCCGTCCCTACATATTATTGAGTTCGGTCCTAGCATGCCTTTTCCACCCAGTCTCCCCTCATGCCGCGATTCAGGAACACCAATCGGCTTAAGGTCAGGAATAAAGTCAACACAAAACTCAATGACCTCCTCTGTTTGATGGCCCGTGGAGATGCTTTCTTCTGGCCTAGCATGGTTACGAACATATTTCTTTAAGACTCCCATGAACCTCTCAAAGGGGAACATATTGTGTAGAAATACAGGACCCAGAATTGCAATCTCGTCGACTAGGTGAACTAGGACGTGCGTCATAATATTGAAGAAGGATGGTGGGAACACCAACTCGAAACTGACAAGACATTGGACCAAATCATTCTGTAACCTTGGTAGGATTTCCGGATCGATTATCTTCTGAGAAATTGCATTGAGGAATGCACATAGCTTCACAATGGCTAATCGAACATTTTCTGGTAGAAGCCCCCTCAATGCAACCGGAAGCAGTTGCGTCATAATCACGTGGCAGTCATGAGACTTTAGGTTCTGAAATTTTTTCTCTGCCATATTTATTATTCCCTTTATATTCGACGAGAAGCCAGACGGGACCTTGATACTGAGCAGGCATTCAAAAAAGATTTCCTTCTCTGCTTTGGTAAGAGCGTAGCTGGCAGGACCTTGATACTGCTTTGGATGCATGCCGTCTTTTTCGTTCATACGTTGCTGGTCCTCCCGTGCCTCCGGTGTATCTTTGGTCTTCCCATACATGCCCAAGTAGCCTAGCAGGTTCACACAAAAATTCTTCGTCACGTGCTTCATGTCGATTGCAGAGCGGACCTCTAGGTCTTTCCAATAGGGTAGGTCCCAAAATATAGATTTCTTCTTCCACATGGGTGCGTGTCCGTCAGCGTCATTCAGAATAGATTGTCCGCCAGGACCCTTTCCAAAGATTACTTGTAAATCCTTGACCATATCAAGTATATCATAAACAGTACGGAGGACAGGGTTCTTCCGGTGATCTGCCTCACCTTTGAAATGCTTGGCTTTCTTTCTTAAGGCATGCTTGGTCAGAAGAAATCGACGATGTCCCAGGTACACATTCTTCTTACATTTATCCAAATATATACTTTCGGTCTCATCTAAATAGTGCGTGCATGCGTGGTATCCCTTGTTTGTCTGTCCTGAAAGGTTACTAAGAGCAGGCCAATCATTGATGGTTACAAACAGCAACGCTCGTAGGTCAAATTCCTGCTGTTTGTGCTCATCCCACACACGTACACCTTTTATGTCCCACAGCTGTAAAAGGTCTTCAACTAATGACCTTAGGTACACATCAATGTCGTTGCCGGGTTGCTTAGGGCCTTGGATGAGCACTGGCATCATAATGAACTTCCGCTTCATGCACAACCAAGGAGGAAGGTTATAGATACATAGAGTCACAGGCCAGGTGCTATGATTGCTGCTCTGCTCCCCAAAAGGATTAATGCCATCTGCACTTATACCAAATCATAAGTTCCTTGCGTCACCTGCAAAGTCCGGCCACTTTCTCTCGATTTTTATCCACTTCGACCCATCAGCGGGTACTCTCAACTCCCGCCTTTCTTACGGTCTTCTTTGTGCCATCGCAACAACTTGGTATGCTCTTTGTTTCTGAACAGACGTTTCAACCGTGGTATTATAGGAGCATACCACATCACCTTGGCAGGAACCCTCTTCCTGGGGCGCTCGCCCTCAACATCACCAGGGTCATCTCGTCTGATCTTATACCGCAATGCACCGCATACCGGGCATGCATTCAAATTCTCGTACTCCTCACCGTGGTAGAGGATGTAGTCATTAGGGCATGCATGTATCTTCTGCACCTCTAATCCTAGAGGGCAGAGAACCTTCTTTGCTTCGTACGTACTGTCAGGCAATTTGTTATCCTTTGGAAGCTTCTTCTTCATTATTTTCAGTAGCTTCCCAAATCCCTTGTCGGATAAACCATTATCTGCCTTCCATTGCAGCAATTCGAGTGCGGTACCGAGCTTTGTGTTGCCATCTTCGCAATTTGGGTACAACCCTTTTTTGTGATCCTCTAACATGCGATCGAACTTCAACTTCTCCCTTTCACTTTCGCATCCTCTCTGTGCATCAACAATGACCCGGCGAAGATCATCATCGGGCACATCTGGTGCCTCTTGATTTTTGGCTTCCCCCGTTACAGTATCACCGTATTCAGGGAACATATGATAGTTGTCATCATCCTCTTCTTCTTCGTTGTCTTCCATCAAAACCCCTCTTTCTCCGTGCTTTGTCCAAACATTATAGTGGGGCATGAAACCCTTCTCAAGCAGGTGGAAGTGAAGGGTTTTCGAGGAAGAGTAATCCTTCGTATTCTCACAGATAGTACATGGGCAATACATAAAACCATTCTGCTTGTTTGCCTCAGCCACATCGAGAAAATTATGCAGGCCCGTAATGTAGTCGGAGGTGCGTCGGTCACCGTACATCCATTGCCGGTTCATCTGCGTGCATTATATAATTAAGTATATCAAAAACCATTACAGAACATCATGAATAGAGAAATGACCAAATTAATACAAGTTCATCATCACATTAAAACCAAAGTACAGTAGTGATCAAATGTTATTACTGAAAAAATAAATACATAAAGTTTATACATAGTTCTCATAGAACAACATACAGCTCTCTAGAGCATCTAATTAAAACATACATTGAAACTAACATATAACTATGTAAAACATTTAAATGCAACAACAAATGCGATCAAAATCGCAACTAAGGTAACAATTGATCCAACAGCATAATGATACCAAGCCTCATTATCAATGGCATATTTTTTAATCTTTCTAATCTTCATGATGGAAATATGCCCTAGAGGCAATAATAAAGTTGTTTTTATTTTATATTTCCTTGTTCATGATAATGGTTTATTATTCGTGCTAGAATTGTATTGACCGGAAACTTAAATACATGTGTGAATACATAAACAAATACCGTGTCCCTAGTGAGCCTCTACTAGACTAGCTCGTTGATCAAAGATGGTTAAGGTTTCCTAACCATAGACATGAGTTGTCATTTGATAACGGGATCACATCATTAGGAGAATGATGTGATGGACAAGACCCATCTGTTAGCTTAGCATATGATCGTTCTGTTTATTGCTACTACTTTCTTGAATGTCAAATACATGTTCCTCCGACCATGAGATCATGCAACTCTCGGATACTGGAGGAATACCTTGTGTGCTATCAAACGTCACAACGTAACTGGGTGATCATAAAGATGCTCTATAGGTATCTCCGAAGGTGTCTGTTGAGTTGGCATGGATCGAGACTGGGATTTGTCACTCCGTGTTTCGGAGAGGTATCTCTGGGCCCTCTCGGTAATGCACATCATAAGAAGCTTGCAAGCAAAGTGACTAAGGAGTTAGTTACGGGATGATGTATTACGGAACGAGTAAAGAGACTTGCCGGTAACGAGATTGAACTAGGTATGGAGATACCGACGATCGAATCTCAGGCAAGTAACATACCGACGGACAAAGGGAATTACGTATGTTGTCATTGCGGTTCGACCGATAAGATCTTCGTGGAATATGTAGGGACCAATATGGGCATCCAGGTTCCGCTATTGATTATTGACCGAAGAGGCGTCTCGGTCATGTCTACATCATTCCCGAACTCGTAGGGTCCGCACGCTTAACGTTCGTTGACGATATAGTGTTATATGAGTTATGTGAATTAGTAACCGAATGTTGTTCGGAGTCCCGGATGAGACCCCGGACGTCACGAGAAGTCTCGGAATGGTCGAGAGGTAAAGATTTATATATGGGATGGGATGTCATATTTTGGGTTCCGTAAAAAGGTGCAGTTTTTTCGGTATTGTACCGGAAAGCTTCCAGAAGGTTCCGGAGGGGTCCGGAAGTCCACAAGTGGGTCCACCACGTCCCAAGGGCTGGCATGGGCTAAGGGGAGGTGCCCTGACCTTATTGGGCCAGGCGCACCAAGTCCTCAAAAGCCCACGCAGCTAGGGAAGGAAAAAAGGAGAGTCCTAGTAGGAATAGGATTGGACTTTGGAGTCCAAGTCCACGTGTGTACTATTCACGTGGTACTGTTCACGTGGCACTATTCCTTCTACTCCAAGCCCCTACACATATATAAATAGAGGAGAGGGGACGCCCCCAAACAAGCCACAACATTGTCTTAGCCGTGTGCGGCGCCCCCCTCCACAGTTTCGTCCCTCGGTCATATTTTCGCAGTGCTTGGGCGAAGCCCTCCGGAGATAGCATCACCATCACCGTCACCACGCTGTCGTGCTGCCGGAACTCATCCACTACCTCGCCGTCTTGCTGGATCAAGAAGTCGAGGACGTCACCGAGCTGAACGTGTGCTGAACGCGGAGGTTGATGGGGATATGTACCTAGGGTAGGGTCATAGGCCTGACCTGCATACCCTACCTAAGGACATTACCCTAGAAAAGTCAAGGACTACAAGAAGGACACCGACTGAAATCATCAAGACATACAAGTCACTCGACAACATCCACTCGGAAACTTTCCTCATCCACTCGACGGTTACCTTTCACTCGGAAGACAATCAATCACTCGGTCGTATGGTTCACTCGGATGTGCGAAGACCGACAGTCGAAGCACCATCTGGCGTTACGGCATCAATGCCCCACTTTGTAACATAGGAGGTGAAGGGGTGGCGCACTCTATATAAGCCACCCCCCACCACTAGACTAGGGGGGCTCTTTCTTCGACCTCTCTCTCTTTTCTACTAGTCTCCGGACTTAGCTCAGGCAGGGGATCCGTTCTCCGCTCTCTTCCACACACATTGTAATCTCCGGATATATGCTCAGATAAAACAAAGCCTCTCCGGAGCACGAGACGTAGGGCTGTTATCTCCACCGTGAGAGGCCCGAACTCGCTAAAACCACCGTGTCACCCATATGCATCTCGGTAGATCATGCTCCTTTACCCTACCCCCTTCGTACTGTCGGAGTCGTTCCCACGACAGTTGGCGCCCACCGTGGGGCATCGCGTCTATCGAGCCATGATGCTGATGGTTTGGTTTATTCATTTATGTTTAATTTCATGTTCATCCTGATCATACTGTTCGTCTTAGCTCAGTAAGTTACTGAAGAATCGCAAAAGGAGGAGAGAAGGCGTATCTTCACCCGACACCGCGGGCGTGCATAACCGTTCACAAACGGATAGACCAGGAGATTTCTTTCTGCTTAACGCAGTTCTCTTATGATCTAATAATCATCATCGATCTAACAAACCCGTTGTTTTTCTCCATTAGGATCGACACGGGAATCTTGCGATGTATAGATCAAACAAGAGACGAGGATTTCGAAGACTTCCTCTCCTTGAGGCGTGGCGAACGGACGCGCCGCCGTCAGACTGTGCGCTGCTCCTCTTGATGGAGCACCCCGGCGGTGCAGCCTCCATGGGTGCCGATGACCCGTGCCGCTACTTCGACCTCGGCCCACCGTCCGCCGGTTGCGGCGACCGCTCGCATTCGGCAGTCACTCCGGTGACGCGGGTGCTCGGCTGCTCCACGAACCCCTTGCCCGTCCGCTGGTTGCGACGACCGCTCGCGTTCGGCAGTCACTCCGGTGACGCGGGTGCTCGGCTGCTCCACGAACCCCTCGCCCGTCCGCCGGTTGCGACGACCGCTCGCGTTCGGCAGTCACTCCGGTGACGCGGGTGCTCGGCTGCTCCACGAACCCTTTGCCCGTCCGCCGGTTGCGACGACTGCTCGCGTTCGGCAGTCACTCCGGTGATGCGGGTGCTCGGCTTCTCCACGATCCCCTCGCCCGTCCGCCGGTTGCAGCGACCGCTGGCGTTCGACGGTCACTCCGGTGATGCGGGTGCTGGGCTGCTCCACGGCCAGACCTTCGCCGTGTCCATCCGCGTCGATCAGCGCCTCTGGAGGCGTCTCCGGCGTTCCTGAGTCTCGGCGCTGCAGCCGTCGTCTGGGATCACGGAGAGAAACTGGAGGAGAGCCGCCGAACGTGGGGACGTGATTTTTTTACCCTTGACCATGCAACCTGCGTGGGTCACCTCTTCGTTAATTAAGTGCATGCAGGTACTAAATGCATTCAAGCACAGGAAATGGACGGAAGGACGTGGTGGCCTTCAACGCGGGTTAATTGGCCGCCTAATTAATCGGTTAATGGTGAGGAATCTCCAACGCTTGTCATGGTAAGGACAAATGCGTGGAGTAATTACTTCCTTTCCTTTCACAAGTTAAGTGCTTATCTTTTGGTTTTCACCCTTTCACGTCAATTTATTTGTGCATGCGTGCGTGCATAACCATCTGTGGTCTTTAATACTTGTAAAATAGCATCTGTGTGTGCAGGGACATTTAGTCCATCAAAATATATTCGTAGCTTTACTAACTTGCAGGTCACTCGTCCGTCATCGTCTCCGAACAGCAGTTCACTCGGACAGACATTCCGTTCGAGCTACTAATACGATGACACACGGGTGAAATTTGCGTACAGATGATCAACACGCAGTGACTCGGCAGCTCCGCGCGCCGTCACTCAACTGGACGCTCCTTCGACACTCGGCAGCTCCGCGCATCGCCATTCAGTCGGACGCTCCTTCGACACTCGGCAGCTCCGCGCATCGCCATTCAGTCGGACGCTCCTTCGACACTCGGCAGCTCCGCGCATCGCCATTCAATCGGACGCTCCTTCGACACTCGGCAGCTCCGCGCATCGCCATTCAGTCGGACGCTCCTTCGACACTCGGCAGCTCCGCGCATCGCCATTCAGTCGGACGCTCCTTCGACACTCGGCAGCTCCGCGCATCGCCATTCAGTCGGACGCTCCTTCGACACTCGGCAGCTCCGCGCATCGCCATTCAGTCGGACGCTCCTTCGACACTCGGCAGCTCCGCGCATCGCCATTCAGTCGGATGCTCCATCGTCACTCGGCAGCTCCGCGCGCCGTCACTCAACTGGACGCTCCTTCGACACTCGGCAGCTCCGCGCATCGCCATTCAGTCGGACGCTCCTTCGACACTCGGCAGCTCCGCGCATCGCCATTCAGTCGGACGCTCCTTCGACACTCGGCAGCTCCGCGCATCGCCGTTCAGTCGGACGCTCCTTCGACACTCGGCAGCTCCGCGCATCGCCATTCAGTCGGATGCTCCATCGTCACTCGACAGGTCCGCGCGCCGTCACTCTGTTGCACGCTCCATCGCCACTCTGCGAGACACGTCTTCGTCACTTGGCCGCCCCGTGCGTCGCCACTCAGCCGGACGTGTCTACTTCGCTCGACCGCCCCGCGCGTTATCAGACAGCTAAGTCATTCTTCACAGACTTCATTCAATAAATTAATTGTTTATGCATTACCGAGTGTCAAGCAAGTCGCACATGATGTTCACTCGGAGGCCACGCCACCGAGTGTACCCCTGCGCTCGGTTCTTTATCTTCACGTCGGATCCTTCACTTTCACAAGTTCACTCGGATCCTTCACTCTTTAGACTCTTGCTGGTTCCGGACCAGCAAGCACCTGGTACACCCAGCGGGTGTCTATGGGTTCATTTCAACAAACATCAAATTACTTCGAGAATTTTTTATGTTAGCTTGTTTTATTTTTCATACACAGGTTACCTGGATGCCTCTGTGCGCCATTCTCGACGACATGCTCGACTCGGTCGCCCCGCGCACCGTCACTTGTTCGGACGCCTCCTCGACGACATGCTGGACTCGGCCGCCCCGCGCGCCGTCACCTGGTCGGAACCCTCCGCGACAACAATCTCGACTCGGCTGCCCCGCGCGCCGTTACTTGACCACCCCGTCGTCATTCAGCCTGACGCGTCTACTTCACTCGGATGCCCCGCGCATCGCCACTCCGTGCGGCACGTCTTCATCACTCGGCCGCCCCGCGCATCGCCACTCCGGGCGGCACGTCATCATCACTCGGTCGCTCCGTGCGCTGTCACTCGACTGGACGCTCCTTCGTCACTCGGTCGCTCCGCGCGCCGTCACTCGACTGGACGCTCCTTCGTCACTCGGTCGCTCCGCGCGCCGTCACTCGACTGGACGCTCCTTCGTCACTCGGTCGCTCCGCGCGCCGTCACTCGACTGGACGCTCCTTCGTCACTCGGTCGCTCCGCGCGCCGTCACTCGACTGGACGCTCCTTCGTCACTCAGTCGCTCCGCGCGCCGTCACTCAACTGGACGCTCCTTCGTCACTCGGTCGCTCCGCGCACCGTCCCTTAGCTAGACGCTCCTTCGTCACTCGGCCGCTCCTGCGCCGTCAGACAGCTAAGTCATTCTTCATACGCTGCATTCAATTAAATAGTTATTTCCGCATTACCGAGTGTCGAGGAAGTCGCACATGGCGTTCATTCGGAGGCCACGCCACCGAGTGTACCTCTGCGCTCGGTTGTTTATTTTTATGTCGGAACACTTCACTTCTGCTTCTTTTGGGTCCAGTACTCAAACGAGTTCAGTCGGATCCTTCACTTGCACAAATACAGTCGGATCCTTCACTCTTTAGACTCTTGCTGGTTCCGAACCAACAAGCACCTGGCACACCCAGCAGGTGTCTATGGGTGTTATTTACACAAATTATTTCAGCAAAGATCAAATTACTTTGATAAATTTTTATGTTGGCTTGTGCTATTTTTCATTCACAGGTTATGCGATCACTCGAAGCATCTGTGCGCCATCTTCGTCGCTACCCAGGCTCAGTCGCCGCAACGATCATTCGTGTGTTTCCACTTGTTCGGATGCCTCCGCGACGACATGTTCGACTCGGTCGCCCCACGCGTCGTCACGTGTTCGGGCGCCCCCTCGATGACGTACTGGACATGGTCGCCCCGCGTGCCGTCACTGGGTCGGACACCTCCTCGACATGCATGACTTGGCCGCCCCGCGCGTCGCCACTCAGCCGGATGCCCCGCGCATCGCCAATCCCTGTGGCACGTATTCATCACTCGGATACCCCGCGCATCGCCACTCCGTGTGGCACGTCTTCATCATCGGCCGCCCCGCGCGCCATCGCTCAGGTTAGCTGCGATTCCGTATCGCCTCAGTCAAAAACTACTCCGAGTGGAGACATCCTCCACACTCGGAGAGCTTAGCTGCGATTCCGTATCGCCTAAGTCAAAAACCACTCCGAGTGAGGGCATCATCCACACTCGGGGGCATAGCTGTGATTCCGTATCACCTAAGTTAAAAACCACTCCAAGTGAGGACATCCTCCACACTCGGAGAGCTTAGCTGCGATTCCGTATCGCCTAAGTCAAAAACTACTCCGAGTGCGGACATCATCCACACTCGGGGGCTTAGCTGTGATTCCGTATCGCCTAAGTTAAAAACCACTCCGAGTGAGGACATCATCCACACTCGGGGGCTTAGCTGTGATTCCGTATCACCTAAGTTAAAAACCACTCCAAGTGAGGACATCCTCCACACTCGGAGAGCTTAGCTGCGATTCCGTATCGCCTAAGTCAAAAACTACTCCGAGTGCGGACATCCTCCACACTCGGGGGCTTAGCTACGATTCCGTATCGCCTAAGTTAAAAACCACTCCGAGTGAGGACATCATCCACACTCGGGGGCTTAGCTGCGATTCCGTATCGCCTAAGTTGAAAACCACTCCGATTGAGGACATCATCCACACTCGGGGGCTTAGCTGTGATTCCGTATCACCTAAGTTAAAAACCACTCCAAGTGAGGACATCCTCCACACTCGGAGAGCTTACCTGCGATTCCGTATCGCCTAAGTCAAAAACTACTCCGAGTGCGGACATCCTCCACACTCGGGGGGCTTAGCTGCGATTCCGTATCGCCTAAGTTAAAAACCACTCCGAGTGAGGACATCATCCACACTCGGGGGCTTAGCTGCGATTCCGTATCGCCTAAGTTGAAAACCACTCCGAGTGAGGACATCATCCACACTCGGGGGCTTAGCTGTGATTCCGTATCACCTAAATTAAAAACCACTCCAAGTGAGGACATCCTGCACACTCGGAGAGCTTAGCTGCGATTCCGTATCGCCCAAGTCAAAAACTACTCCGAGTGCGGACATCCTCCACACTCGGGGGCTTAGCTGCGATTCCGTATCGCCTAAGTTAAAAACCACTCCAAGTGAGGACATCCTCCACACTCGGAGAGCTTAGCTGCGATTCCGTATCGCCTAAGTCAAAAACTACTCCGAGTGCGGACATCCTCCACACTCGGAGGCTTAGCTGCGATTCCGTATCGCCTAAGTTAAAAACCACTCCGAGTGAGGACATCATCCACACTCGGGGGCTTAGCTGTGATTCCGTATCACCTAAGTTAAAAACCACTCCAAGTGAGGACATCCTCCACACTTGGAGAGCTTAGCTGCGATTCCGTATCGCCTAAGTCAAAAACTACTCCGAGTGCGGACATCCTCCACACTCGGGGGCTTAGCTGCGATTCCGTATCGCCTAAGTTAAAAACCACTCCGAGTGAGGACATCATCCACACTCGGGGGCTTAGCTACGATTCCGTATCGCCTAAGTTGAAAACCACTCCGAGTGAGGACATCATCCACACTCGGGGGCTTAGCTGTGATTCCGTATCACCTAAATTAAAAACCACTCCAAGTGAGGACATCCTGCACACTCGGAGAGCTTAGCTGCGATTCCGTATCGCCCAAGTCAAAAACTACTCCGAGTGCGGACATCCTCCACACTCGGGGGCTTAGCTGCGATTCCGTATCGCCTTAGTTAAAAACCACTCCAAGTGAGGACATCCTCCACACTCGGAGAGCTTAGCTGCGATTCCGTATCGCCTAAGTCAAAAACTACTCCGAGTGCGGACATCCTCCACACTCGGGGGCTTAGCTGCGATTCCGTATCGCCTAAGTTAAAAACCACTCCGAGTGAGGACATCATCCACACTCGGGGGCTTAGCTGTGATTCCGTATCACCTAAGTTAAAAAGCACTCCAAGTGAGGACATCCTCCACACTTGGAGAGCTTAGCTGCGATTCCGTATCGCCTAAGTCAAAAACCACTCCGAGTGCGGACATCCTCCACACTCGGGGGCTTAGTTGCGATTCCGTATCGCCTAAGTTAAAAACCACTCCGAGTGAGGACATCATCCACACTCGGGGGCTTAGCTGCGATTCCGTATCGCCTAAGTTGAAAACCACTCCGAGTGAGGACATCATCCACACTCGGGGTCTTAGCTGTGATTCCGTATCACCTAAGTTAAAAACCACTCCAAGTGAGGACATCCTCCACACTCGGAGAGCTTAGCTGCGATTCCGTATCGCCTAAGTCAAAAACTACTCCGAGTGCGGACATCCTCCACACTCGGAGAGCTTAGCTGCGATTCCGTATCGCCTAAGTCAAAAACTACCCCGAGTGCGGACATCCTCCACACTCGGGGGCTTAGATGCGATTCCGTATCGCCTATGTTAAAAACCACTCTGAGTGAGGACATCATCCACACTCGGGGGCTTAGCTGCGATTCCGTATCGCCTAAGTTGAAAACCACTCCGAGTGAGGACATCATCCACACTCGGGGGCTTAGCTGTGATTCCGTATCACCTAAGTTAAAAACCACTCCAAGTGAGGATATCCTCCACACTCGGAGAGCTTAGCTGCGATTCCGTATCGCCTAAGTCAAAAACTACTCCGAGTGCGGACATCCTCCACACTCGGGGGCTTAGCTGCGATTCCGTATCGCCTAAGTTAAAAACCACTCCAAGTGAGGACATCCTCCACACTCGGAGAGCTTAGCTGCGATTCCGTATCGCCTAAGTCAAAAACTACTCCGAGTGCGGACATCCTCCACACTCGGGGGCTTAGCTGCGATTCCGTATCGCCTAAGTTAGAAACCACTCCGAGTGAGGACATCATCCACACTCGGGGGCTTTGCTGTGATTCCGTATCACCGAAGTTAAAAACCACTCCAAGTGAGGACATCCTCCACACTCGGAGAGCTTAGCTGCGATTCCGTATCGCCTAAGTCAAAAACTACTCCGAGTGCGGACATCCTCCACACTCGGGGGCTTAGCTGCGATTCCGTATCGCCTAAGTTAGAAACCACTCCGAGTGAGGACATCATCCACACTCGGGGGCTTTGCTGTGATTCCGTATCACCTAAGTTAAAAACCACTCCAAGTGAGGACATCCTCCACACTCGGAGAGCTTAGCTGCGATTCCGTATCGCCTAAGTCAAAAACTACTCCGAGTGCGGACATCCTCCACACTCGGGGGCTTAGCTGTGATTCCATATCACCTAAGTTAAAAACCACTCCGAGTGAGGACATCATCCACACTCGGGGGTTTAGCTGTGATTCCGTATCACCTAAGTTAAAAACCATTCCGAGTGAGGATATCATCCACATTCGAGGGCTTAGCTGCGATTCCGTATCGCCTAAGTTGAAAACTCTTCCGAGTGACGAGCGCTTCTCTCACTCGGGGCTTAGCCGCGATCAAGTTTTCGCCTAAGTTGAAAACCCTACCGAGTGAATAGCATCCCATTCACTCAAAAACTTAGCTGCGAACCAGTCTTCGTCTAAGTTAAAAACTCTCCCAAGTGACGAGCACTCCTCTCACTCGGGGACTTAGCCGCGAGTCAGACCTCGCTTAAGCTAAAGGTTGTTCCGAGTGACAGGCAACACTTCCACTCGGAAACTTAGTTGCGAACCAGTCTTTCGCCTAAGTTCAAAATTCTTCCGAGTAATGAGCATCCATCTCACTCAGAAACTAAACAAACTTAGCCAAGCAAAGGATTGGAAAACAAACAAACGAAGATTGTCTCTATCAGACCCTCGCCGATGCTTGCACTCGACGGCTGTCTCGGGGACTACACCCAGTGGGTGCACTCAGCGTGCCCCTACTGGACTTATTTTCACTCGACCAGGTTCGTCCTGTCGAGTGGCAAGCAACTTTCGGAATGAATTTAAGACCCCTGCCGATGTCTTCGTCATTCGACAGCGGTCTCGGGGACTACACCCAGTGGGTGCACTCAGCGTGCCCCCACTGGACCTACTATCATTTGACCAGGTCCGGCCTGTCGAGTGACTAGCGACTATCAAAACGAATCTAAGACCCCTTCCGATGTCACCACCATTCGATAGCGGTCTCGGGGACTACACCCTGTGGGTGCACTCAGCGTGCCCCCACTGGACCAGAAACCACTCGACTAAGACCTGCTCTACTCGAGAGGAAAGCAAGCAAGTATGCACCAGAAGAAAATGCATATCAAGACAGAATCGATCAGGGTGAATGACAAAGACTCCAATCGACGCAGACTTCTGTGAAGACCCAAAATGCACTTGGAATTTTTGTGTCTTATCAGAACCCACATCAATCTATTTTTCACTCGAACCCCAATCCATTCGGGGGCTAATGATGGGGATATGTACCTAGGGTAGGGTCATAGGCCTGACCTGCATACCCTACCTAAGGACATTACCCTAGAAAAGTCAAGGACTACAAGAAGGACACCGACTGAAATCATCAAGACATACAAATCACTCGACAACATCCACTCGGAAACTTCCTCATCCACTCGACGGTTACCTTTCACTCGGAAGACAATCAATCACTCGGTCGTATGGTTCACTCGGATGTGCGAAGACCGACAGTCGACAAAGCAGTCGAAGCACCATCTGGCGTTACGGCATCAATGCCCCACTTTGTAACATAGGAGGTGAAGGGGTGGCGCACTCTATATAAGCCACCCCCCACCACTAGACTAGGGGGGCTCTTTCTTCGACCTCTCTCTCTTTTCTACTAGTCTCCGGACTTAGCTCAGGCAGGGGATCCGTTCTCCGCTCTCTTCCACACACATTATAATCTCCGGATATATGCTCAGATAAAACAAAGCCTCTCCGGAGCACGAGACGTAGGGCTGTTATCTCCACCGTGAGAGGCCCGAACTCGCTAAAACCACCGTGTCACCCATATGCATCTCGGTAGATCATGCTCCTTTACCCTACCCCCTTCGTACTGTCGGAGTCGTTCCCACGACAGAGGTGCCGTACGTTCGGTGCTCGGTCGGTTGGATCGTGAAGTTGTTCGACGACATCAACCGCGTTGTTCTAACGCTTCCGCTTACGGTCTACGAGGGTACGTAGACATACTCCCCCTCTCGTAGCTATGCCTCTCCATGGATAGATCTTGCGTGTGCGTAGAATTTTTTTTGTTTTTCATGCAACGTTTTGCATCCATCTGGATCTTGTGTAGATCGACGACATCGGCAACATGCAACTCCAATTTCATCTTCTCTTCTTCAACTCTTTTCAATTTTTCTTTCAAATAATTATTTTCTTTTTCAACTAAATTTAACCTATCGACAAGAGGGTAGGTTGAAATTTCCGGTTCACATACCTCCTAGATAAAGACATCTATGTCAAGTTGGTCGGCATAATTGTCATAAACACTAAATGAAACAAATAGTTATAAAAGATAATATACCACATCCGAATCATAGACCGGACGAGAGCCGACGGGGGCGGATACCAAAACCATGGCACTATATAATAACAAACAATAATACAAGTAAGAAAATTATACAAGTAGCTATATAAATCATACAAGTAAGAAATTTTTTCTTTAAAAAAAAGATAAGAACAAGAGGCTCACCACGGTGGTGCCGGCGACGAGATCGGCGCGAGCGATCGACGGCGGTGAGGACGGGGACGGGGACGGGACGGCACCCTACACAGGTGCAAACTAAGAAGTTAATTTGAGCTCAAATTGTGCATCTAAATCAAATAAACTCACACATACATTCCTCCACTAAAACCCACAAACCACACTACTTCTAGAGCATTTGAAATGAGCTAAACTAACAGTGAGAGATGAAAGGATGAAGTTGCTAACCTTTTTAGAACACTTGGATAGTTGATGCACCGCCAAACCTAGACAAATCTTGGGAAAAATGGAGCTTGGAGGTCGAGCTTGGAGAGGAGAAAACTTAACTGTAGCTCGGGCATTTCATCAAACACCTCATGTGCATAGGAGGTGAGAACAGAGTAGCCCACACCTCCCACACGCCGGCCGGCCAAAAAACAGAGGAGTGGGCGCGCAGGGGCGAGCATATATATAGGCATCTTTTTAGACCTTTAGTCCCGGTTCCAGACATCAACCGGGACTAAAGGGGTTGCGCCAGGAGCGAGGCCCTTTAGTCCCGGTTGGTGGCTGGAACCGGGACTAAATTTCCCAGCCGAACCGGGACTGGTGCCTGCCAAGGCCCGGCCGGCATCCTGGCCGCTCGAACCGGGACTGATGCACGCATTAGTCCCGGTTCGTAAGTCAACCGGGACTGTTGCTCTGATCTGCCAAAAACCAATGCCCTGTTTTCTACTAGTGTTTCGTGTTCCATCTCCAATTATCCGTACTCAACCTACGCCTCTTCTTTTCCCGTGTCATTAATCAAGCCTGCACCTGCAGGGTTATATATAGGATACAATGATCTTTGACTTTCGCCTGGGTTTATGCAGAGGATACCAAGAGAAGCCGAATACTAGCATCTTCAAGAGAAAATGGTAATTCTTTGATACGATCGATCTTTACCTTTGTTTGTTTCCGACTGTACCTGCTTACGAGATCTATGTTGAAATGTTTGATCTTACTATGAAACTCTGGTACTTTCTCAGAAATTTTTGGTTGATTCTCTCGAAACTCTGATCGCCTCCCTCCAACAAATGTTGAGCTGTTAATCTTTCGTTGACGCCATTACGACCCCGAGAAGCAGATCAAGTTCATGACCTACAATGTTTGGTCCCGCGATGACATTGTCGTCTACAGAAGAATGCAGGACATCGGCCGCTGTGTGGAGAAACATCAGCCGGATGTGATCTTCTTTCAGGTAACGCCAATTATCAACAGTGTTCTATTCGGTTGTTCAGCCGCACAGTTTCCGTCATTATCTGTCATATAACTTGTGTTCGACGTCCAGGAAATCACCCCCTACATTCTTAAGATTTGTCATAGTTTCTCATGGTGGAAAGATTACCATTGTCCTACTGCCACTACCCCATTTCCTATTCTTGTTTGATTAATACTACCTACCTACATGCTCGCCAAGCTAATAACCAAATTCAAAAATTTACATCTGCATCGCAATTGTCACAGCTGAGCAAGGTTCCTCAGGAGAATTACGCCCGCTGGAAGTTCACCACCACGGCAACAGGCAAAAGCTACCTAGAGGCCGACATTAACCCGGGCCCGGGGCTGGGGTGGACGAAGGCGATGAAGCCAATCCGCATCGCCACGACCCAGCTCGAGCCCCCCTGCCCACCGCAGTCAGTGCGCTGCATGGAGCGCTACACGCAAGCCGAGCACGCCGTGGCGGCGCTGAGCAGCGCAAGGAACGTCGTGTTCGGCGGCGACATGAGCTGGGACGGCAACACAGACCTGCCGTTCCCTCTCCCCGCAGGCTGGGTCGATGCCTGGAAAAGACTGATGCCCTGCGATCAAAACAGTTGGACTTACGATGGTTTCTTCCCGGAAATGATCGGGGTGTTCACTGGCTACACAAGCAAGGAGATGAAGGTGCGCTCAGACCGATTCGTGTGCAAGCTACAAGATTACACACTGAAATCAATCGAGCTGATCCAGGATAAGGGTCTTGGGATTTATTATAGGAAGACGTTCAAGGCGTGCAGCATCGAGCTAAAGCGGAGTTGTCACCGCGGGCTGGTTCTGACCATCGTCCCGAACAAGCCCTCGTAAAGTGCAGAGGCAGCAGCACGGGCAGATGAAACGTGTCATGTTGATCTGGACTCTGATGACACCGCGTCGTTTTGTCTCTGGATATCGTCTGAGTTGCAATCATACTTGTCTTTAAAACATTTTCGTTGACTCTTGTTCCCATGGTGTTTGATACGTAGCAGTAAGAACTTCATCCTTTTTCCAGTTGAGATATATCGATTTTGTGCAAAATTGCAGTGACATGAATTTATCATGTAGCTCGACGTCTTAGCGGATTTGCACGGTTTCTGTTCATTTGTCTTTTTTTTTATAATAAAAAAACGAAGGCTGAATCCCGACGTTAAATTAATAGCGTCCAATTGGCGAAAGATACGAAATGTCCGAGTAAAAATAAATATTTGCCAGCACGGCCGATAGTAGCACGCAATAATGCAGAACAATGCCTAAGAGCATCTCCAATAGTAAAAAAAAAAAACTCCCCATAAATTTTTTTACGGGAAGTTCATAAAATTTAGTAGAAGTTAACAGGTGAGGTGTTTTATTAGTTCCTGTAAACATCTTCCCCTAAAATTGTGTTTTTTTTCTATTTCCCACTAAACAAGCATACAAATGGCACCTGTATGTATATATTATCACCATAATAATTCAAACAATATTATTTCCAAAACACATACACGATACTCATTTTAAATCCACAATTTATGAAATTTGATTTGAAATTCAAATTCAAATTCATATTGAAACATAAAATATCCCGTAAATGATTCAAAGTAGACATAACAAATGATTCAAACACGAAGATCAAACATGCAACATATGGTTCACCTAAACAAGGACATCAACACATAAAGCATAAAGGGGAAGATCAATCATAGAACATCATTTCTGACGTCCATCACCATTGTCACTCCCAATACCGTGGCCATCCACACCGCCATGCGAAGTCGTACCCCCTACCATCTTTGATGCTATAATTTGTGCCTTCACCAATTCAAGATACTGCAATGGGAGACGTCAAGTCCTGCGGGGCTTGTGAACATTATCATGTATTCTTGCTCAATTTTCTTCGTCTGCAAGAACTCTCAGATTCTCTTCTTTGATTGCCGCGTTGCCCTCCTTGATAGCCACTCCACGCTCCTACATTGCCTTGAACTCGGACCACCTCAAGTCCTTCTCTTGTTTTTTTTTTACTTTCTCCAGCTAACTTTTGTTTGCTATGATCCCTTCCAACAGCCTTGAACATAACTGTGTCTCCTACATTCTTTTGTTTCTCTTTCTCACCTCTCCTTTCGGGTGGACTCTTTGCAGTGATGCTTCGAGTTGTGGTAAGATTAGGATTTGGGACTTCATCAACATCATCATTGGTATCGTCATTGTTGTGCACTTGTGCAACCAATGATGATTTAGCCTTCCTCCTCGGATGAAGCTCCTCACTTCACCTTTTTTTTCCACTTCTCATTGTTCTGGAGCAAAGCCCAACAATGGTACAATAAAAGACATGTTTTTTGCATCCCTATGCTTGTACATCTCATTTGTGTAGCCAAGCTACCAAGTTGAAAATTTCACATTAGAAACCCGAGGGTAAACAATTTGTAGAAAATTTGAACAACAAATACTCACTAGAATGTCCTCTGTCATTCCACTAGGTTTGGCATGTTCTACATTAGTAACACAATCTGCCCAATAACTGCAAGTAATGAAGGCACATCAACCACCAAGTGACTTAATGGAGCGCTCACTTGAAACAGACACATTGCGATGATAGTGATCTCCAATGCACTTCCAGTAGGTCATCTCTGAGTAGTTTCTGGAGATTAGCCTCATATGGCAATCTAAGTTGTCTCTCTCCAATGGTTAGGGGAGATGTTTCACTTTTCTTTTCCAAAGCATCTAGCTATTGCA
Organism: Elymus sibiricus; assembly: GCA_039707655.1. Lineage (NCBI taxonomy): Eukaryota > Viridiplantae > Streptophyta > Magnoliopsida > Poales > Poaceae > Elymus > Elymus sibiricus. The sequence goes on from CM077666.1 coordinate 474,314,667, forward strand.
ACAAATCTCTTCTTTGATTTCTATATACGCCCCCAAGATTAAAATGCCATCCTTTCGAATTTATTCTCACTTCTAGCTTTTTCTTGCCATAGATCAACATCATGTTTGCAATAAGTATTAGGAGCTAGCTATTCCTGACCACCTCATGGAACCCTTCACTCTACCTAGCAGCTCCCATATCTAAACAACTTGTTGTGTGTGGGAGATACACCAGTAGAGAGGTGAAGTGGAGCATGATCAGAGAGTTCCCTATTTAAGCCCACTACAGTTGCAAGTGGGAAAGCCAAATCCCATTATGAAACTAGAATTCTAGCTAGTTTTTCAAAAGTGGGCTCATCCAGGTTGCTTGCCCATGTGTATAATATTCAATGCAAGGCAAATTCCTTTAAGCCCTTAACCTCAAGTATTGAGTTGAAAGTATGACTCCACCTAGGTAATATACAAGGTTTATTCTTCTCACTGCATCTTCTAATGATATTAAATATCACCACCAAATAAGAAGGATCGTGTGCTTTTATTACATAATTGTGCAAAATCAACAAGGATATGATCTTTTACATTAGCTTGTACTGGTCCATAAATTGTTCCTAACAACACCCCAGTATGGGTTTTCTTATCCCAGATCTGCATACTAACATAATGATCAGCAGCATCTCTGAACATGACATCAAACAAATCAGAGTCAACACCCATCATAATCCCTCCTAACTTACTGGTGGGAGCTAAATGGTGCCAATCAAACTTTCAAGAGCCAAAGATCTTTCTCTGCCACTAAGCGTTGAAGTCCTTTATCATTGCCTCTGTAAGTCGAATGAATTGCACAGCTTGCTAAAAAAATAAAATCTTTTAGGAACCTTCGCTTTTCAGGAAGTCCCAAACCCATGCAGTCCTGAAACAAAACTGACATTATTTACCTTTGTTTCAAAGGCGGTCTACCCCTTTTCTTATCTTGGTCAACCCTAGAAACTGGGAAGGTTTCCCGAGAAATGACGAGGGGGGAAGAGGCTCAGAGAAGAGACCGGGCTCCCAGTGGCTAGGGTTTCGCCACGTGTGTCTCCTGAGAGGATGACACACATGGGACTCTCTCAAATATGTTCCGTGTCTTCAATTTTGAGACAATGAGCGGTGACTAGAATTTTGTTTCCATTTTTTTATCCATTCCAAGACCTAGAACGGTGAACATAAAACTCCACCTTTTCACTCTTCATTAAAATGTTATATGAATACATAAGTACGACAGTGCATATGGTGTTTTTAAAAGAAACAAGTGGTTGTGCCAAAACATCAGCAGGGAGTTTTTTTTTGCGGGGTAAAGGGAGATTTCATTAACTCAAGGAGGCTTCTCGGCCTTTGAAAAGTTTACAATGCAGTCTAAACCCGATCGCAACCAGACAGCCGTGCGCGGGGTACTACGTCCATAGGCGGCAAGCGCATGACTAACATTATTTTGCGATCTATTAATATGAGAAAAGGAAATCTCCCTTGAATCAGCAGCTGCCAAGCTACGTATCTCCTCTACTAGCGCTCGGACTTGTGAGCGATCCGCTGACTGTGCCGACAACATCGAGACCGCTTCAGTGCAATCCAACTCCACCAAAATGGGCTTGTTAGTGCGGTGCAAGGCCAGCTGCAATCCCTCCCTGCATGCTTCCAGCTCCGCTCGAAGGCTATTGTCACATGTAAACAGCTGCCTGCATGCCGTGAAGATGATTTCGCCTCTATCATCTCTCAGGATCATACCACCCCTTGCGGCGCCTGTGGACTGGACAAAACTCCCGTCAGTATTGAGTTTTGTCCATCCGGGTGGAGGAGGTACCCACTGAAGCGGTGGCTCCTTCTCGCCACTCACTTGACTAGGACGGCCAGCTTCATGCACAGCCATTTTTCCTTTCACCAAGTCTGCATGTGGGAATTGATGGATGCACAGCAAGGAGGTTTTTTGTAACAAACACCGAGGGGGCACCTCCCACCTGAATGCATTACTCAAAATGCCATCACGATCAGTTGTTACAAGAGGGCGCTAGAGCGCGAGGCAAGGTATTGCCGCCAAGACACAGCGGCAACCTTTGTATAGGCTTGGAAAATCTAAAGCACCAAAGAGTGAAGTACAGTACAATATTTTTAATGGTTACAGACATGGGGTGCATCTCAATTCCGAAGGTGGCAGCATTTCTTGAGTACCAAACCTTTCACAAGATGGAGAGGGCAGCATCCGGCTAAAGCTGTGAGTTGAGTCCCGGAGGGGACGAAACATCTCAAATATCAACAATGGATGGGGGAGGCACCAAACCGAGGCGAATCCAAACCTGATAGGCATGTGTGCATGTAATAAAAATATGGGCTGAGTCCTCCCAAGGTGCCTGACATCTAGGGCAGTCGGTTGAGTTGGAGATGTGCTTGCGGTGGAGATTGGCCTTGGAGTTGAGACGACTTTTGATGAGCAACCAGCCGAAAATCTAGAGCTTGATGTGGACCTCAGTGTTCCGAACAGTGATGGAGTGGTGATGAAGGTCAGACTCCTGGGAGAGTAGCTAGTATGAATGCTTGGTGGTGAAGTCGACGTCCCCGTAGAGGAACATGTCATCCACGGCGTCGGAGGGGACAAAATCTTGCAACGAAGACAACACAAGATCCAACTCTCTAGTGGCAACCAAGGTAAGGCGACTCCGTAGGTTAGATAGTAAGCCATCCTGCAAAACCTGGGAAACTAGAATGGTTGTGCAGGTAGACTAAGAGTAAAGTTTAGGGAAAGTTTGTGAAAGAAGCAAATAGTGAATCCATCGTATCGTTGTAGAAAAAGGTTGATCTGACATTGTTAGTGAGAACAAACGACAAGGACTGAAGGGTGAGTAGTTGATCATTAACAATATTTCAAAGGAAGGAGGGACTGGAAACTTTATTAGCAATAGCAAGAGACTAACGAGAGTGGTACCATCACACCCAAGGGATATATGGAAGCTGCAGCAATTTGGAAGCAAATTTCATTAACAAGCCGTAGTTCTGAGTAAAAAATTTATGCCTAGAACACCAATTTGTTTTGGGTTTGCAATATTTTTTTAAGCAATAAAACACTACCCCCTGTGCATGATTCCTCCGATGTCTAGAAGAAAGCTCTTCTAATCGCATCTGACCGTTTTAGAATTTTCTTGGGAAGGCGGAATACGGACAGAAAATAGGTTGTGAGAGAGTCTAGGGAGGAAGAGATAAGGGTTAATCTAGCACCTCGAGATAGCAGACAAAGCGACATTTTAAGTAGGTTCGAACAATTGTTTGGAAGGCGGAGGCGGGCAGCTTAGTGGGTTCTCATATATTCTTTTCTCCGGTACGAAGATGATTATTTGACAATAGTTTTTAAACATATTATAAATAAATAAGTTTATGGATCCGTCCGGGTTTATTTAGCTCCCTTTCATTTTGAGCCAAAATTTGACCATATTAACTAATAAAATGTAAACTATATGTTGTAAAAATTATACCTTGGAAAGCCTCTTTCAAATACAAATCCAACAAAAAAAAAATTGTAGCAACTGATTTTTTTTGGGGGGGGTGGGGGGGGGGGGGGGATTTTGTAGCAACTGATGGTCAAAATTGGACCCAAAATACAAGGGCCTAATAAACCCAGAGGGAGGGAGTAAGTGTTAGTGGGCTTCACAATAGCTGGCCCATCAACACCCTGCTTCAGGTGCCGCTTCCCCCTGTTTGCCACGATGCCGAGTCGAGTCACGTGAACCAAGGCAGCGCCGCATTTGCCGCGCGCGCGATCGCGGCCATTAACTGGGCGCCATGCACGCCTGCGCACGCGCGCGGCGTTCTCGTCTCCAGGCGTTCCTCGTCCTCTCCCCCCTCTCCCGACTGGCGAGAAACGGGCCGCCGGCATGGCGTCGTCGTCGGCGGACTCGTCGCCCACGAGATGGGGCCTCAAGGAGCAGCGCAGCGTCTACCTCCGCTGGTTCTACCTCGCCGACGACGGTCCGTTCCATTGTTAATTCCCGTGTTGATTTGGCTCCGCCGTCGATTTGTGGGCGAATTTCGCTGACTTTGGTTCGATGTCGTGGCTGTGCGCGCGGACGGCAGACGCAGACGGGCGGCTGACTGGGAAGGACGCGCTCAAGTTCTTCGCCATGTCCAAGCTCTCCAGGGACGACCTCAAGCAGGTGAAGGATTCCCGCGCGCCCCATTCCATCTCCTTCATGCACAATTACATTTACTCTTTTTTTTTCAGGGAAGATACACATGTTTTCATTTTTTTCACTGAATTTTCATCACACAAAATCTGTGCCCCTGTTACCAACACATATATTTTTCCTTTGGGTCTTCACTCTGCAGGTCTGGGCAATTGCCGATTCGAAACGTCAGGGTTATCTTGGATTCGCGGAGTTTATGACTGCAATGCAGGTTTGCCCATGCTACTTGTGTAGTTTTATTTGGTATCTGCATCTGCATATGTTGATAAGTTCTTGCAACCGATATGATCATGCGTTAAAACTTAAACGGATGGGAATGTGCAGCTGGTTTCTCTGGCACAGGCAGGGCAAGACATCAGTCAAGACACCCTTGCACATGCAGGTATAGCCAATTTCAATCGACTTATCGGAGAAAACTATTGGCAGACTTACTGTTTCCTTTTACTTCAGATTTGGGGAGCTTGCAGCCACCGACAATGGAAGGTCTGGAGAAGAAACTAGTATGTCTACGTTAATCCATATGTTTCATCATATGCATCAGAAAATACTGCTGCAACAGGGTAGATACTTTTTTCTCACTCAAACTTCTTTGTATCTTTTCCATCCTCGAAGAAAAAGAGTTCGACGCACAAGAGCAGCTCTGACCTCGCTGGTATGAGTTGTTATATCTAAGTGCAGACTACAGAGTCGAGAGAATTTTCTTCCATCTAGCCCGCAGGCTAATTCTGGTTGTTATTCTCGCTGATCACGCAGCGTACCATCCAGTCCAAACGTCTATGTCATCTAACTGGTTTAACTCGAAGTCGGGAAAGAAGGTACATCAACGAGCTGTGTGCAGGGCTGCAGATGATCTGTTAGTTTATTATCGCTTGAAGTACTGCATCACAATAAATATTTTTCCATTTTGCAGATTGCTATGAAATCAGTTACCTCGGTAATCGATGGACTAAAGAAAGCATACATTGAGAAATTGAGGCCTCTAGAAAAAACTTACCAATATAATGACTTTGTTTCACCTTTGCTGGTGAGTCTTAGCCTGGCTTAACGAGTTACTCTGCTTTGCTCTTTAGAAATTTTATAACCGAGCAAGAATTTTTCCCTGAAGAAGCTCCCACAATGGGGACAAATTTATGTGCTTCACTTTCCATAATAGTTTCAATGACAAGTATTTGGAGCTATCTTATTTGTAGACTAGCAGCGATTTTGATGCGAAGCCAATGATCATGTTATTGGGTCAATACTCTACTGGAAAAACCACATTCATAAAGCATTTACTGAAGACAAGTTATCCAGGTAAGCAAGATAGGTTGTTGCTCCTTCCCTTTCCTCCTGTCGGTAAATGAGATTTGTGAATCTGTTGTACCTTTTCTTTTGCATCTCTTCCTTTCTTGACTATCATTTAATATATCGCTGATATTACTTTTGTAGGTTCTCATATTGGACCAGAGCCTACGACCGACAGATTTGTTGTTGTTACTGTAAGTTCCCCATAGAGATGTCGATGTCTCGCCTAACCTTGGCTTAATGCCAGTTTGAATATTTTATCTCAGTAGATTGAGTAAATTGCAAGAAACCACCACTTTGAGGGTTAGGTTATCAGAAAACACTACGTTACATTTTTTGGACAGAAACCACCATGTCTTGCGTAATTTTTTTTGCAAATAACACTGATCGGCGGATTAAAGCGCTTTGAGCATGTTTATGACAGATGAACCCATTCGTCAGTAGTTGACTTGGCAAAAGAAAGGCCACCTGGGCACTTTGACTAGTCAAAAACGCCACATCGACACCAGGAGGCCGCTGCGCAACTGCGCCGACCCGGCGATGCACCCTTCGTCACCGGAGAGATCCTGGCTGCTCTGCTCGGCGGCGTGAACCAACTGCTCCCGTCCACGACGGACAATTCGATGGCGACGGAATGCTCGACGCCGTGTCGCTGCCGGCATCGTACGCGCGCCGGTTCACGTGCACCAGCTGGCTCGCGCGGGAGGAGGCGCTGGAGCGATGCGCGTTCACCGGCCCGGCAGTTGCCGTCCGTCCCCCCTCCCTCCGCGCGCGCGTTGGTCATCCTTGGGGGCCCCGCCGTTGGCCGTCGTCGTGGGGCAGAGAAGCGGCTCGATCCAGATCGAGGACGGTGGCGGAGCATCGCGGCTGGGCCGGATCCGGTCAGGATGTTGCCGTTGCCGTCGAGCACCGCGGACGCGGCCGACGTGAGCGCCGAGAGGAGGCAAGAGCGCGGGGTCGAGCATGGCAGACACGAGGGCGGGGTTGAGCACGGCGGACGCGGCCGACGCGAACGCCGAGAGGAGGCAAGAGAGCGGGGTGGCCGCGGGGGGGGGGGGGGGGGGACAGGAGAAACCGCTCGGCGGCGTGGCGGACGGGACCTTTGTTGGGAGACGTAGTAGTAAATCAAAAAATTTCCTACGTGTTCACCAAGATCTATCTATGGAGAAACCAACAGCGAGTAAGGGGAGAGTGAATCTTCATACCCTTGAAGATCGCTAAGCGGAAGCGTTACAAAGAACGCGGTTGATGGAGTCGTACTCGCGGCGATTCAAATCGCGGAAGATCCGATCCAAGCGCCGAACGGACGGCGCCTCCGCGTTCAACACACGTACAGCCCGGGGACGTCTCCTCCTTCTTGATCCAGCAAGGGGAAAGGAGAAGTTGAGGGAGAGCTCCGGCAGCACGACGGCGTGGTGGCGGTGGAGCTCTCGTGGTTCTCCGGCAGAGCTTCGCTAAGCGCTACGGAGGAGGAGGAGGTGTAGGAAGGGGGAAGGGCTGCGCCAAGGGAAGGGTGTGTAGCTGCCCTCCCACCCCCACTATTTATAGGGGGAAGGGGAGAGGGGGCCAGCCCCCTTAGATCCATCTAGAGGGGGGGGGCGGCCCCCCTTAGGGTTTCCATCCCTAGGCGCCTTGGGCCCTTGGGGCGGCTGCCCCCCGGGGGGCCGCGGCCCCCTTAGGGTTCCCAACCCAAATACAGCCCATTAGGTCCTCCGTGGCAGGTGGACCCTCACGGTGGACCCCCGGAACCCCTTCGGTGGTCCCGGTACAATACCGATAAACCCCGAAACCTTTCCGGTGACTGAAACTGGACTTCCCATATATAAATCTTCACCTCCGGACCATTCCGGAACTCCTCGTGACATCCGGGATCTCATCCGGGACTCCGAACAACTTTCGGTAACCACATACAATTCCCATTACAACTCTAGCGTCACCGAACCTTAAGTGTGTAGACCGTACGGGTTCGGGAGGCACGTAGACATGACCGAGACACCTCTCCGGTCAATAACCAACAGCGGGATCTGGATACCCATGTTGGCTCCCACATGCTCCACGATGATCTCATCGGATGAACCACGATGTCGGGGATTCAATCAATCCCGTATACAATTCCCTTTGTCTACCGGTATGATACTTGCCCGAGATTCGATCGTCGGTATCCCTATACCTTGTTCAATCTCGTTACCGGCAAGTCTCTTTACTCGTTCCGCAACACATCATCCCGTGGCTAACTCCTTAGTCACATTGAGCTCATTATGACGATGTCTTACCGAGTGGGCCCAGAGATACCTCTCCGTCATACGGAGTGACAAATCCCAGTCTCGATTCGTGCCAACCCAACAGATACTTTCGGAGATACCCGTAGTGTACCTTTATAGCCACCCAGTTACGTTGTGACGTTTGGCACACCCAAAGTATTCCTACGGTATCCGGGAGTTGCACAATCTCATGGTCTAAGGAAACGATACTTGACATTGGAAAAGCTTTAGCAGACGAACTACACGATCTTGTGCTATGCTTAGGATTGGGTCTTGTCCATCACATCATTCTCCTAATGATGTGATCCCGTTATCAACGACATCCAATGTCCATGGTCATGAAACCATGACCATCTATTGATCAACGAGCTAGCCAACTAGAGGCTCACTAGGGACATGTTGTGGTCTATGTATTCACACATGTATTACGGTTTCCGGTTAACACAATTATAGCATGAACAATAGACAATTATCATGAACAAGGAAATACAATAATAACCATTTTATTATTGCCTCTAGGGCATATTTCCAACAGTCTCCCACTTGCACTAGAGTCAATAATCTAGTTACATTGTGATGAATCGAACACCCATAGCATTCTGGTGTTGATCATGTTTTGCTCGTGAGAGAGGTTTAGTCAACGGATCTGCGACATTCAGATCCGTATGTACTTTACAAATATCTATATCTCCCTCCTGAATGTTATCACGGATGGAGTTGAAGCGGCGCTTGATGTGTCTTGTCTTCTTGTGAAACCTGGGCTCCTTGGCAAGGGCAATAGCTCTAATGTTGTCACAGAATAGAGTCATCAGGCCCGACGCATTGGGAATTACTCCTAGGTCGGTGATGAACTCCTTCATCCAGACTCCTTCCTTTGCTGCTTCCGAAGCAGCTATATACTCCGCTTCACATGTAGATGCCGCCACGACACTTTGCTTGCTGCTGCACCAGCTGACTGCCCCTCCGTTCAAAATATACATGTATCCGGTTTGCGACTTGGAGTCGTCCGGATCTGTGTCGAAGCTAGCATCGACGTAACCCTTTACGATGAGCTCTTCGGCACCTCCATATACGAGAAACATGTCCTTTGTCCTTTTCAGGTACTTCAGGATATTCTTGACCGCTGTCCAGTGTTCCGCTCCGGGATCACTTTGGTACCTCCCTACCAAACTTATGGCAAGGTTCACATCAGGTCTGGTACACAGCATGGCATACATAATAGAGCCTATGGCTGAAGCATAGGGGATGACACTCATCTCTTCTCTATCCTTTGCCGTGGTCGGGCATTGAGTCGTACTCAATCTCACACCCTGTAACACAGGCAAGAACCCCTTCTTGGACTGATCCATATTAAACTTCTTCAATATCTTTTCAAGGTATGTGCTTTGTGAAAGACCTATGAGGCGTTTCGATCTATCTCTATAGATCTTAATACCTAATGTGTAAGCAGCTTCTCCAAGGTCCTTCATTGAAAAACATTTATTCAAGTAGGCCTTTACACTTTCCAAAAGTTCTATATCATTTCCCATCAGCAATATGTCATCCACATATAATATGAGAAATGCTACAGAGCTCCCACTCACTTTCTTGTAAATACAGGGTTCTCCATAAACCTGCATAAACCCAAACACTTTAATCACCTCATTAAAGCGAATGTTCCAACTCCGAGATGCTTGCACCAGCCCATAGATGGAGCGCTGGAGCTTGCATACTTTGTTAGCATCTTTAGGATCGACAAAACCTTCCGGCTGCATCATATACAGTTCTTCCTTAAGGAAGCCATTAAGGAATGCCGTTTTGACGTCCATTTGCCAGATCTCATAATCATAAAATGCGGCAATTGCTAACATGATTCGGACAGACTTCAGCATCGCTACGGGTGAGAAAGTCTCATCGTAGTCAACTCCTTGAACTTGTCGATAACCCTTAGCGACAAGCCGAGCCTTATAGACGGTCACATTACCATCCGCGTCAGTCTTCTTCTTAAAGATCCATTTATTTCAATGGCTCGCTTATCATCAGGCAAGTCCACCAAAGTCCACACTTTGTTCTCATACATGGATCCTATCTCGGATTTCATGGCTTCAAGCCATTTGTTGGAATCCGGGCCCGCCATCGCTTCTTCATAGTTCGAAGGTTCACTGTTGTCCAACAACATGATCTCCAGGACAGGGTTGCCGTACCACTCTGGTGCGGAACGTGTCCTGGTGGACCTTCAACGTTCAATAGTAACTTGATCTGAAATTTCATGATCATCATCATTAACTTCCTCTCCAGCCGGTGTAGGCTCCACAGAAACAACTTCCTGTGCTGCGCTACCCTCCGGTTCGAGTGGAGGTACAATTACCTCATCAAGTTCTATTTTCCTCCCACTTACCTCTTTCGAGAGAAACTCTTTCTCGAGAAAGGATCCATTCTTGGCAACAAAGACTTTGCCTTCGGATCTGAGGTAGAAGGTATACCCAATAGTCTCTTTGGGATATCCTATGAAGACGCACTTTTCCGCTTTGGGTTCGAGCTTCTCAGGTTGAAGTTTCTTCACATAAGCATCGCATCCCCAAACTTTTAGAAACGACAGCTTAGGTTTCTTTCCAAACCATAATTCATACGGTGTCGTCTCAACGGACTTTGACGGTGCCCTATTTAAAGTGAATGCGGCAGTCTCTAATGCATATCCCCAAAATGATAGCGGTAAGTCGGTAATAGACATCATAGATCGCACCATGTCCAATAGAGTGCGGTTACGACGTTCAGACACACCATTTCGCTGAGGTGTGCCAGGCGGCGTGAGTTGTGAAACAATTCCACATTTCCTTAGGTGTGTGCCAAACTCGTGACTTAAATATTCTCCGCCACGATCAGATCGTAGGCACTTTATTTTCCTGTCACGTTGATTCTCTACCTCACTTTGAAATTCCTTGAACCTTTCAAAGGTTTCAGACTTGTGTTTCATTAAGTAGACATACCCATATCTGCTCAAGTCATCAGTGAGGGTGAGAACATAACGGAAGCCACCGCGAGCCTCGACGCTCATTGGACCGCATACATCGGTATGTATTATCTCCAACAAGTCAGTTGCTCGCTCCATTGTTCCAGAGAACGGAGTCTTGGTCATCTTGCCCATGAGGCATGGTTCGCACGTGTCAAATGATTCGAAATCAAGAGACTCCAAAAGTCCATCAACATGGAGCTTCTTCATGCGTTTGACACCAATATGACCAAGGCGGCAGTGCCACATGTAAGTGGGACTATCGTTATCAACCTTACACTTTTTGGTACTCACACTATGGACATGTGTAACATCACGTTCGAGATTCATCAAAAATAAACCATTGACCAGCGGGGCATGACCATAAAACATTTCTCTCATATAAATAGAACAACCATTATTCTCAGATTTAAATGAGTAGCCATCTCGCATCAAACTAGATCCAGATACAATGTTCATGCTCAAAGCTGGTACTAAATAACAATTATTGAGGTTTAAAACTAATCCCGAAGGTAGATGTAGAGGTAGCGTGCCGACGGCGATCACATCGACCTTGGAACCATTCCCGACGCGCATCGTCACCTCGTCCTTTGCCAGTCTCCGCTTATTCCGCAGCTCCTGCTTGGAGTTACAAATGTGAGCAACTGCACCGGTATCAAATACCCAGGAGCTACTACGAGCGCTGGTTAGGTACACATCAATAACAAGTATATCACATATACCTTTAACGTTGCCGGCCTTCTTATCCGCTAAGTACTTGGGGCAATTCCGCTTCCAGTGACCGGTACCCTTGCAATAAAAGCACTCAGTCTCAGGCTTGGGTCCATTCTTGTTCTTCTTCCCGGCAACTTGCTTACCGGGCGAGGCAACAGCTTTGCCGTCCTTCTTGAAGTTCTTCTTACCCTTGCCTTTCTTGAAACTAGTGGTCTTATTCACCATCAACACTTGATGCTCCTTTTTGATCTCGACCTCCGCTGATTTCAGCATCGAGTACAACTCAGGAATGGACTTCTCCATACCTTGCATGTTGTAGTTCATCACAAAGCTCTTGTAGCTAGGTGGAAGCGACTGGAGGATTCTGTCAATGACCGAGTCATCCGGGAGATTAACTCCCAGCTGAGTCAAGCGGTTGTGTAACCCAGACATTTTGAGTATGTGCTCACTGACAGAACTATTCTCCTCCATCTTACAGCTGAAGAACTTGTCGGAGACGTCATATCTCTCGACCCGGGCATGAGCTTGGAAAACCAGTTTCAGCTCTTGGAACATCTCATATGCTCCGTGTTGCTCAAAACGCTTTTGGAGCCCCGGTTCTTAACTGTAAAGCATGCCACACTGAACCAGAGAGTAATCATCGCAGCATGACTGCCAAGCGTTCGTAACGTCTTGGTCCGCTGGGAAAATGGGTGGGTCACCTAGCGGTGCATCGAGGACATACAATCTCTTGGAAGCTATGAGGATGATCCTCAAGCTACGGACCCAGTCCGCATAGTTGCTTCCATCATCTTTCAGCTTGGTTTTCTCTAGGAACGCGTTGAAGTTGAGGGTGACATTAGCGTTGGCCATTGGATCTACAATATAGATTGTAAAAACATTTTTAGACTAAGTTCATGATAATTAAGTTCACATAATCAAATTATTTAATGAACTCCCACTTAGATAGACATCTCTCTAGTCATCCAAGTGATACATGATCCATGTCAACTAGCCCGTGTCCGATCATCACGTGAGACGGACTAGTCATCCATGGTGAACATCTCTATGTTGATCGCATCTACTTTACGACTCATGTTCGACCTTTCGGTCTTCCGTGTTCCGAGGCCATGTCTGTACATGCTAGGCTCGTCAAGTCAACCTAAGTGTTTCGCGTGTGTAAATCTGGCTTACACCCGTTGTATGCGAACGATAGAACCTATCACACCCGATCATCACGTGGTGCTTCGGAACAACGATCCTTAGCAACGGTGCACAGTTAGGGTGAACACCTTTCTTGAAATTTTATTGAGAGATCATCTTATTTACTACCGTCGTTCTAAGCAAATAAGATGTAAACATGATAAACATCACATGCAATCAATATAGTGACATGATATTGCCAATATCATCTTGCTCCTTTGATCTCCATCTTCGGGGCACCATGATCATCACTGTCACCGGCACGACACCATGATCTCCATCATCATGATCTCCATCATTGTGTCTTCATGAAGTTGTCTCGCCAACTATTACTTCTACTACTATGGCTAACGTTTAGCAATAAAGTAAAGTAATTACATGGCGTTTATGATTGACACGCAGGTCATACAATAAAATAAGACAACTCCTATGGCTCCTGCCGGTTGTCATACTCATCGACATGCAAGTCGTGAATCCTATTACAAGAACATGATCAATCTCATACATCACAATGCATCACATCACATCCTTTTGGCCATATCACATCACAAGGCATATGCTGCAAAAACAAGTTAGACGTCCTCTAATTTGTAGTTGCAAGTTTTTACGTGGCTGCTATAGGTTTCTAGCAAGAACGTTTCTTACCTACGCCAAAACCACAACGTGATATGCCAATTGCTATTTACCCTTCATAAGGACCCTTTTCATCGAATCCGATCCGACTAAGGTGGGAGAGACAGACACCCGCTAGCCACCTTATGCAACAAGTGCATGTCAGGCGGTGGAACCGGTCTCACGTAAGCGTACGTGTAAAGTTGGTCCGAGCCGCTTCATCCCACAATACCGCCGAATCAAGATAAGACTAGTAACGGCAAGCAAATTAACAAGATCGACGCCCACAACAACTTGTGTTCTACTCGTGCATAGATTCTACGCATAGACCTAGCTCATGATGCCACTGTTGGGAGACGTAGTAGTAAATCAAAAAATTTCCTACGTGTTCACCAAGATCTATCTATGGAGAAACCAGCAACGAGTAAGGGGAGAGTGAATCTTCATACCCTTGAAGATCGCTAAGCGGAAGCGTTACAAAGAACGCGGTTGATGGAGTCGTACTCGCGGCGATTCAAATCGCGGAAGATCCGATCCAAGCGCCGAACGGACGGCACCTCCGCATTCAACACACGTACAGCCCGGGGACGTCTCCTCCTTCTTGATCCAGCAAGGGGAAAGGAGAAGTTGAGGGAGAGCTCCGGCAGCACGACGGCGTGGTGGCGGTGGAGCTCGTGGTTCTCCGGCAGAGCTTCGCTAAGCGCTACGGAGGAGGAGGAGGTGTAGGAAGGGGGAAGGGCTGCGCCAAGGGAAGGGTGTGTAGCTGCCCTCCCACCCCCACTATTTATAGGGGGAAGGGGAGAGGGGGCCAGCCCCCTTAGATCCATCTAGAGGGGGGGGCGGCGGCCCCCCTTAGGGTTTCCAACCCTAGGCGCCTTGGGCCCTTGGGGCGGCTGCCCCCCGGGGGGCCGCGGCCCCCTTAGGGTTCCCAACCCAAATACAGCCCATTAGGTCCTCCGTGGCAGGTGGACCCTCACGGTGGACCCCCGGAACCCCTTCGGTGGTCCCGGTACAATACCGATAAACCCCGAAACCTTTCCGGTGACTGAAACTGGACTTCCCATATATAAATCTTCACCTCCGGACCATTCCGGAACTCCTCGTGACGTCCGGGATCTCATCCGGGACTCCGAACAACTTTCGGTAACCACATACAATTCCCATTACAACTCTAGCGTCACCGAACCTTAAGTGTGTAGACCCTACGGGTTCGGGAGGCACGTAGACATGACCGAGACACCTCTCCGGTCAATAACCAACAGCGGGATCTGGATACCCATGTTGGCTCCCACATGCTCCACGATGATCTCATCGGATGAACCACGATGTCGGGGATTCAATCAATCCCGTATACAATTCCCTTTGTCTACCGGTATGATACTTGCCCGAGATTCGATCATCGGTATCCCTATACCTTGTTCAATCTCGTTACCGGCAAGTCTCTTTACTCGTTCCGCAACACATCATCCCGTGGCTAACTCCTTAGTCACATTGAGCTCATTATGACGATGTCTTACCGAGTGGGCCCAGAGATACCTCTCCGTCATACGGAGTGACAAATCCCAGTCTCGATTCGTGCCAACCCAACAGATACTTTCGGAGATACCCGTAGTGTACCTTTATAGCCACCCAGTTACGTTGTGACGTTTGGCACACCCAAAGTATTCCTACGGTATCCGGGAGTTGCACAATCTCATGGTCTAAGGAAACGATACTTGACATTGGAAAAGCTTTAGCAGACGAACTACACGATCTTGTGCTATGCTTAGGATTGGGTCTTGTCCATTACATCATTCTCCTAATAATGTGATCCCGTTATCAACGACATCCAATGTCCATGGTCATGAAACCGTGACCATCTATTGATCAACGAGCTAGCCAACTAGAGGCTCACTAGGGACATGTTGTGGTCTATGTATTCACACATGTATTACGGTTTCCGGTTAACACAATTATAGCATGAACAATAGACAATTATCATGAACAAAGAAATACAATAATAACCATTTTATTATTGCCTCTAGGGCATATTTCCAACAACCTTGTGCGGAGCGTCCATTATGAGGGACAGCGGCTGGAGCGTCGCAGCCGTGTGCTGCCCCCGCCGCCGTCCACGGCAGCTCCGGCGAAGATGGTCGGCGATGAGCTCAGTGAGGAACACCGAGGCGTGCGCCACAACGGCGGGGTACGTCGACGTAAGCCCTGCTCATGGCTCAACGGCCTCGCCCGGACTCCGGCGAAGGCTGCCACCAGCGCATGTTTTCCTGTGAGCGCACAGAAGCTGTTTGACTTAATGCACAGGAGAGGGGAGAGAGAGGAGAAAGAGTGGACCAGTCAACACTCATATGTGTCATTTTTCTGCCAAATCAGCTCCTGACGAGTGAGCCCACATGTCATAAACGCCCTCAAACAAGCCTAATTCGCCGATCAGTGTTATTTGCAAAACAATTACGCTAGACATGGTGGTTTCTATCAAAAAACTGTAACGTAGTGTTTTCTGATAACCTAGCCCTTAAAGTGGTGGTTTCTTGCAATTTACTCCAGTAGATATCTTCCACTCCCACTTTGATGATGCATTTTTCCACTGCTCCAGACTGGGCCAGATGAAAGATGCATCCCTGGAAACACAATTGCGGTGCAGGCTGACATGCCATACAGCGGCTTGTCGGCGTTCGGAACAGCATTTTTATCCAAGTTTGAGTGTTCTCAGATGCCTCATCCAGTATATAAACTCTCTCTTGAACCAAAGCTTTTACCTCGCTGTTTTTAATATTTTGGAGAAAATAACTAATAGTAGTCAGTTTAATTTTGTTTGTCAAGTTACTGGATCACATTACTTTCGTGGACACTCCTGGAGTTTTATCAGGGGAGAAGCAGAGAACACAACGCAGCTACGATTTCACCGGAGTTACGTCATGGTTTGCGGCCAAGTGTGACCTGATCCTTCTTCTATTTGATCCCCATAAGCTCGACATCAGCGACGAGTTCAAGCGTGTGATTGGGTCGCTGCGCGGGCACGATGACAAGATACGGATAGTTCTGAACAAAGCAGACCAAGTTGACGCGCAACAGGTGAATGAATGTGCCTGCTCATTATCATGCCTTCCTCTAGCCCTCAAATCAATTTTTGAGCATATTCCACTTTTGTCCTTTATTCCTGAAACAAGAGGAGGACATATATTTGAAGATTTCATATCTCAAGTGGCAGCAGATAGAATAACCAAGTTGATTGAAACCATAATAGCAATAATGGACATATTGATGCCACTTGAAGATTTCGTATCTAAGATTTAGATAATAGAATATCCAATTATGCTGATTGAAAGCAACTGATATCTCCAGTGAAAGCAATAATTGGATATTTATACTTGTTGGAAGGTTTCATATCCGAGTGTTGGATAACAGAATATCTAATGAAGTTCATCGAAAGCAACTGATATCAGTTTTACACCTATTTTTCGCATACGAAGTTTTCCTCGTCACAAGTGGCAGCAAATACGGTATCCAAGTTGACTTTAAGCTATTGATAACTCTGGTTTTGACTGAATGTTTTGATCAGCTGATGCGGGTCTACGGAGCACTCCTGTGGTCGCTGGGGAAAGTCCTCAACACGCCGGAGGTCATGCGTGTCTACATTGGGTACATTCATCGATCAATATTCTGATGCAATAGTAGTATTTGATTTAACATTTAACAATGCAGCATCATCGTCAATGATTACACTAAATCATCTCCGCAGATCGTTCAACGACAAGCCGATCCGGGAGACGGCGGCGGGGCCGCTGGGGACGGAGCTGTTCGAGAGGGAGCAGGAGGACCTCCTCTCCGACCTGAACGACATACCCAAGAAGGCGTGCGACCGGCGGATCAACGAGTTCGTGAAGCGGGCGCGGTCGGCCAAGGTGCACGCGCACATCGTGGGGCACCTCAAGAACCAGATGCCGGCGCTGATGGGGAAGGCCAAGGCGCAGCAGAAGCTGCTGGAGACGCTGGACGAGCAGTTCGCCAAGGTGCAGAAGGAGATGCACCTGCCGCCGGGCGACTTCCCCGGCGTCGACGAGTACCGGGACACGCTCAGCGCCTACAACTTCGACCGCTTCGAGCGGCTCCATACCAAGATGGTGAAGGACGTCGACGACATGCTCGCCTACGACATCCCCGACCTGCTCAAGCAGTTCAGGAACCCCTACGAGTGAGTGAGCTCAATGGCCATGGGTGGAAATTCCAGACCCCAATTACATTTCTCGTGGGGTTCAGCGGAAATTCGAACTTGAGGTGTATGTATGTTAACTTTGATCATTGCGCTTCGATGTACTATAAAAGTATCAATCAATCGGTATTTACATGACCTCGTTGGTGATAGACAATGTCATACGCCATCATCTCATCTCACGTCGTGGGCCTACGAGGCTACGAGATGAGATGATGATGGCGGCATGGAACCACATTTGGCTGCTTCTCCCCGATGATCTGGAGGATGAAGTTGATGACGATGATACGTTTCGTGCATCCCTCACCCCACACACCATGCTGCATGAGCTATGGCCTAGTCTGTTGTCCATATTTTTACTGGGTTTTTTTTTTTTTGCTCATTTTCTTTCCTTTTTTAATTGTATACTGCCATAATACCCATGCGTCGCCAGGGAACCAATAAAACAATTGAAGTTGTATAGGATTATTAGGGCATCTCCAACGGCAACCCGCAAATTTTCTCCTGCATCCGTCCGCGGACAGGAGGGACCAGTCCGCGGATACGGATGCGAGAGGATGCCATCCAACGCTAGCCGCATACATTTCAAACTCTTTTTCAACTAATCGGATGAAATTCGTGCAAACACATCCGGATTTCGTACAAACACGTCCGGATTTCGTACAAACATGACGGAATTCATTACATTTACATCAAAGCGGTGCTAGTCCGGCTCTAGAGGTATAATAGTACCTAATGTAAATGGTCGCCGGCGATCGTTCCCCGTGTCCGGCCATGAACCCAAAGAACCGAAGCTTCGCCTTTTCCAGCTCCGCCTCCGTAACCTCCTTCTCCGAAGACCCGGCAAGCGCAGATGTCCGCCTCCACGTCGCCGCCAAGTGACTAATCGATCGTCAATGTTGAGCCCACCAAGCTTGGCATCGACCGGGGGGGAGTAGCGGTGGCCTTCCTGGAACCCGAGCGGCGGCGACCCCCCGTGAACTACTCTTCCTTGCTGCCGCCGGCGCCCGCGGACATGCCGACTTCGTGGTTGTGGCGGCGGGGCGCGGCCTCGGCGTTGTCCTCGTCGTCGGTGTCGCCGAATAGCGCCTCGCCCGGCTCGTCGCACTCCTTGGAAGCGGCCACCACCTCCGCCACCCGCTGCCGGTACCGCTGGCGGGCGAGGCGGATCTCGCGGGCGGAGCGGTAGGACTGGCATAGCGCCTTCTGCTCCGCTAGGTCCGCGTCCGGCGCCACCGCCCTGCCGGCGTCGAGCTGCTCCTCCGCCTGCAGGTGCTCCTGGAGGGCACGGTGGTTGTAGGCGGCACCGGCCTGCGCCTCCCGGAACTGCTCCTCCCGCACCATGTCCATGTAATGGGCACGGGCCTCGCCAATGGTCAAGGTGCAATGCACCGGCGAGGGTGGCGCGGAGGAGGAGGAGGGTGGCGCGGAGGATGAGGGCGGCTGATGTCTACTACGCAACTTTTATTCTTGTAGACTTTGTTGGGCCTCCAAGTGCAGAGTTTTATAGGACAACAGCAAATTTCTCTCAAGTGGATGACCTAAGTTTTATCAATTCGTGGGAGGTGTAGGATGAAGATGGTCTCTCTCAAACAACCCTGTAATATAATACAAGAAATCTCTTGTGTCCCCAACACACCCAATGACGAAGAGATGGTGATACAAGTGTAGTATGGATAGTAGATATAGATTTTTATAATCTGAACAAATAAAAACAGTAAGGTAGCAAGTAACAAAAGTGAGCACAAGCGGTATTGCAATTCTTGAAAACAAGGCCTGGGGTTCATACTTTCACTAGTGCAATCTCTCAACAGTGCTAACATAATTGAATCATATAACAATCCCTCAACGTGCGACAAAGAACCACTCCAAAGTTCCTAGCAAACAGAGAACATAAGAAGAAATTGTTGTAGGTAGCAAAACCACCTCAAAGTTTTCCTTTACGATCAATTTATTGAGCCATCCCTATAAGTGTCACAAACAGCCATAGAGTTCGTATTAAAATAACACCGTATGATACGCATCAATCAACTCTAATATCACCGAATACTCCAATGTCACCACAAGTATTCGTGAGTCAATTATTCGATATGCATCTAGCAATTTCAGATTCATAATATTCAATCCAACACAAAGAACTTCAAAAAGTACCCCAAAGTTTCTATCGGAGAAAGTAGGATGAAAACGTTCATCAACCCCTATGCCTAGATGTAACACCCCTATGTAATGAGCTAGAGTGATCCATAATGATTATGCTAATTTACCTTGATTTACAATGCTTGATCATATTGGATTCATATCTCATTTCAAATTCCGTCACTGAATTCAATTCAATTTATAAGTGAAATTTGAAGTTGCACAAAAGTTGCTGAAAAATAGTTCATGTTTTAGCAAATATTCCAAAACAAATATTTGTTCAGGAAAACAACATCACCTATTTGCTAAAATGAGCTATAGCAATTAAATCAGTGCCAAAAGAAGCATTTTAAATGCCTAATCACTTGTGGAAAATTCAAATGAAATCTTTGGGCCCCCAAAGTTTTTATGACAGTGCCATATATTGCATTATATTTAATTGGCAAAGATCCACATTTTTGCAAAATGGTTGGTGGCTCAAATAAATGCAATTGTTGTCTGTTTTAAAAGGAAACAGAAAAAGGAAAAGAAAAAGGAAAAGAAAAAGGAAAAGAAAAAGGAAAAAGGGCCCCTCGCACTGGGCCTTAGTCCACAGTGCCAAGGCCCAGCCCAGCCGGCGCCTCTTTCCATCTCCCGCTCCCCTCTCTCCTCGCTGTCGTCCTCTGCAGCATGCGCGCGCGCGCCCGAGCCTGCCCCCCCCCCCTCTGCGGCTCGACAGCGCGGCCTGCCGTCGCCGTGTTGGATAAGGGCCACCCCCTGCACCCCGCTGCCATCCCCTACAGCTCCGCTATGAGCACCGCGTCCCTCCCCCTCTCCCTGTGCTCTCACATGCCCGCCAGCGAGCTCCCGTCGGAGCCGTGCTCCGGCCGCCACCATGGCTGCGAGCACCACGCTCCCGAGCCACTACGGTCTCGCCCGTCCGCCCTAGCGCGCTCCTGGAGCCCCGTAGCTGCTGCCCCGCTGCTTATCTAGCTCGCTCGCGCCGCGTTTCACCATTTCCGCGTAGTCCCGAACACCGGCGCCGCCTGCCGTCGTCGCTGCGCCCAACTCCAGCCACTTCAGCCCCCGCGACTGCCGCCGTTAGACGCGCGAGGACGCCAGCAGCCGAACGAGCCCAACCGCGGGTCTGGAGACCCTCTGTAGCCAATTCCCGGCCACCTCCCGACGCGCGCCGCCGCAAAAATTGGTTGCCGGAGTTGCTCCGGCGACGGCGCTGACGTGGCCTGACAGGTGGGGCCCCCTGGGTCACTGGCAAGGGGCCCCACGGGCCCAGTTGGCCCAGTCAACGCTGACTTGGCAACACCCAGTCACTGCCAGTGGGTCCCCCGTGGGCCCTGTTGACTGGTCAGCTGGTCAGTTGATCGCTGACGCCATGCTGACATCATATTTCCTTTTTCGGTCGAATTTAGTTAATTAAAACAATTTCAGAAATGATTAAAACTTTGAAAAATCATAGAAAATAATCCGTAGCTCGGATGAAAAAGTTTTCTACATGAAAGTTGATCAGAAAAACATGACGAATCCGAATATGCCATCCACATATCTGCCACACCCCTCCATCACTGCAAACATGGAAGATTCCCCTTCGGTTCATCTGTCTGACAGATGCCTAAAGCCGGAAAAATATCCCCAGATATTTTCCCGCTCCGTCTGCAACGTGTAGTGCTGCATTAGGTCACCCCTAGCACAGCATACTGCCATGTCATGCTTTGTGTTGCTTTTGTTTGCTCTGTATTTATTGTTTCTTTCCCCTCTTCTCTCCGGTAGACTCCGAGACTGACGCTGCTCCCGAGTACGACTACGCCCCAGACGACCAGACCTTTTCCGCAGAGCTTCCAGGCAAGCAAAAACCCCTTGATCATTCCTATATCGCCTATTCTCTCTCTCATGCTTGCATTGGAATTTGCTACTGTAATTGATTGCTCCTATTCTGATGCATAGCTTGTTTTTGTAACTGTTGTTGATACCTTACCTGCTATCCTAAATGCTTAGTATAGGTTGGTTAGTGAACCATCTGTGGCCCCTCATCCTTGTCCCTGTTGCCCCGCTTTATTACCGATGCCCCGATCTATGTGATCGTTGGGCTGAGACCAGCACATCACCGCACACCTCTTAGTTGTACGACTCTGCGGAGCTACCATCGAGTGCTGAGGGTGATACCTGATACGTCCATTTTGCATCATATTTTTCTACTGTTATTTATAGTGTTTTTAATCAATATAACACTTTGTGGAGCAATTCTAATGTCTTTTCTCTCTTAATATGCAAGATTTACATAAGGAGGGAGAGTGCCAGCAGCTGGAATTCTGGACCTGAAAAATCTATGTCAGAGATACCTATTCTGCACATTTCCAAATGAGCTGAAATTTCACAGAGATTTATTTTGGAATAAATAAAAAATATTGGAAGAAAGAAGTACCAGAGGAGGCCACCCAGGTGCCCATGAGGCACCAGGGCGCGCCACCCCCCCAGGCGCGCCCTGGTGGCTCGTGGGGCCCCTGGCCAGCCTTCGGTGCCCATTTTCTGGTATATACGCCCATTTGCCCTAGAAAAAATTGGGAGAAGACTTTTGGGATGGTGCGTCGCCGTCTCGAGGCGGAACTTGGGCAGGAGCACTTTTGCTCTCCGGCGGAGCGATTCCGCCGGGGATACTTCCCTCCGGGAGAGGGAAATCGGAGCCATCGACATCACCAACGATCCTCTCATCGTGGGAGGACCAATCTTCATCAACATCTTCACCAGCACCATCTCATCTCAAACCCTAGTTCATCTCTTGTTTTCAATCTTTGTCTCAAAACCTCATATTGGTACCTGTGGGTTGCTAGTAGTGTTGATTACATCTTGTAGTTGATGCTAGTTGGTTTATTTGGTGGAAGATTATATGTTCAGATCCATTATGCTATTTAATACCCCTCTGATCTTGGATATGAATATGATTTGTGAGTAGTTACTTTTGTTCTTGAGGACATGGGAGAAGTCTTGTCATAAGTAATCATGTGAACTTGGTATTCGTTCGATATTTTGATGATATGTATGTTGTTGATTCTCTTAGTGGTGTCATGTGAACATCGACTACATGACACTTCACCATCTTTGGGCCTAAGGGAATGCATTGTGGAGTAGTAATTAAATGATGGATTGCTAGAGTGACAGAAGCTTAAACCCTAGTTTATGCGCTATTCCGTAAGGGGCTGATTTGGATCCATATGTCTAATGCTATGGTTAGAGTTATCTTAATTCTTCTTTCGTAGTTGCGGAT
Organism: Elymus sibiricus; assembly: GCA_039707655.1. Taxonomy (NCBI): domain Eukaryota; kingdom Viridiplantae; phylum Streptophyta; class Magnoliopsida; order Poales; family Poaceae; genus Elymus; species Elymus sibiricus. The sequence goes on from CM077666.1 coordinate 474,337,498, forward strand.
GCTTGCGAGAGAGGGTAATCATAAGTGGGAGGCGTGTTCAAGTAAGAACAGCACCCAAGCACCGGTCCACCCACATATCAAATTATCAAAGTAGCGAACGCGAATCAAACCAACATGATGAAAGTGACTAGATGAAATTCCCATGTGTCCTCGAGAACGCTTTGCTTATTATAAGAGATCGTTCCGCCTTGTCCTTTGCTACAAAAAGGATTGGGCCACCTTCCTGCACTCTTTGTTACTATTGCTACTTGTCACTTGTTACAAATTATCTTGCTATCAAACTACTCGTTACCGATAATTTCAGTGCTTGCAGAAAATACCTTGCTGAAAACCGCTTGTCATTTCCTTCTGCTCCACGTTGGGTTCGACACTCTTACTTATCGAAAGGACTACGATTGATCCCCTATACTTGTGGGTCATCAAGACTCTTTTCTGGCGCCGTTGCCGGGGAGTGAAGCGCCTTTGGTGAGTGGAATTTGGTAAGGAAACATTTATATTACGTGCTGAAATTTACTGTCACTTGTCAATATGGAAAGTAATCCTTTGAGGGGTTTGTTCGGGGTATCTTCACCTCGACCGGAAGCACAAATAGTTGCTCCTCAACCTACTACACCTACTGAAAATATTTGTTATGAGATTCCTTCGGGTATGATAGAGAAACTGCTAGCTAATCCTTATGCAGGAGATGGAACAATACATCCTGATTTGCACTTGATCTATGTGGATGAAATTTGTGAATTGTTTAAGCTTGCAGGTTTATCCGGAGATAGAGTTAAGAAGAAAGTATTCCCTTTATCTTTGGAGGGAAAGGCATTGACATGGTATAGGCTATGTGATGATACTGACACATGGGACTGGAACCGATTGAAACTGGAATTCCACCAGAAATTTTATCCTATGCATTTGGTTCATCTTGATCGGAATTGTATATATAATTTTTGGCCTCGTGGAGGAGAAAGCATCGCTCAAGCTTGGGGGAGGCTTAAGTACATGATGTACACATGCCCCAATCATGATCTCTCAAGAGAAATTATCTTACAGAATTTTTATGCTCGACTTTCTCATGATGATCAAACCATGCTTGATTCTTCTTCGACTGGTTCCTTTATGAAGAAAACTATTGAATTCAGATGGGATCTTCTGGAAAGAATTAAACGCAACTCTGAAGATTGGGAACTCGACAAAGGTAATGTGTCAGGTATAATACTTAAGTTTGACTGTGTTAAATCTTTTATGGATACCGATGCTTTTCATAAGTTTAGCACTAAATATGGACTTGACTCTGAGATAGTAGCTTCCTTTTGTGAATCATTTGCTACTCAAGTTGATCTCCCTAAGGAGAAGTGGTTTAAATATCATCCCCCTATTAAAGAAAAGATTGAGGAACCCGTTAGTGTTAAAGAAGAAACAATTGTTTACCATGTTGATCCAGTTGTGCCTACTGCTTATATTGAGAAACCACCTTTTCCCATTAGGATTAAGGAACATGCTAAAATTTCAACTATGGTTAACAAAAGTAATATTAGAGCACCTAGACCCTCTGAACAAATTAAAGTTGAACTTAATGTTGCTATGGTTAAAGATCTGTTGGTCGATAATATAGATGGGCATGTTATTTACTTCTGTGATGAAGTAGCTAGAATTGCTAAACCAGACCCTAAAGATAAAAACAGACCTGTAGTAGGCATGCCTGTTGTCTCTGTTAAAATAGGAGATCATTGTTATCATGGCTTATGTGATTTGGGTGCTAGTGTGAGTGCTATTCCGTTTACCTTATATCAAGAAATTATGAATGATATTGGACCTACTGAAATAGAGGACATTGATGTTACTATTAAGCTTGCAAACAGAGATACCATTACACCGCTTGGGATCGTTAGAGATATTGAAGTCTTGTGCGGAAAAATAAAATACCCTACTGATTTTCAAGTCCTCGGTTCTCCACAAGATGATTTTTGTCCCATTATATTTGGTAGACCTTTCTTGAACACTGTTAATGCCAAGATTGATTGCGCTAAAGAAACTGTTAGTATTAATTTTGGTGGTATGTCTCATGAGTTTAATTTCTTGAAATTTCGTAGACAACCTCATGATAAAGAATTGCCTAGTAAAGATAAAATTATTGGTCTTGCTTCGATTGCCGTACCTCCTACTGATCCGTTAGAACAATATTTGCTAGACCATAAAAATGATATGCATATGAATGAAAGAAATGAAATAGATAAAATGTTCTTTGATCAACCACCTATCCTTAAACACAATTTGCCTGTTGAAACTCTTGGAGGCCCTCCTCCACCTAAGGGTGACCCTGTATTTGAATTGAAACAATTGCCTGATACATTGAAATATGCTTATCTAGATGAAAAGAAGATATATCCTGTTATTATTAGTGCTAACCTTTCAGAGCATGAAGAAAAGAGATTACTAAAAACTCTGAGGAAGCACCGCGCTGCTATTGGATATACTCTTGATGATCTTAAGGGCATTAGTCCCACTCTATGTCAGCATAAAATTAATATGGAGCCTGATGCTAAACCAGTTGTCGACCACCAACGACGATTAAATCCTAAGATGAAAGAGGTGGTAAGAACCGAAATATTAAAGCTTCTGGAAGCAGGTATAATCTACCCCATAGCTGATAGTAGATGGGTAAGTCCCGTTCATTGTGTCCCAAAGAAAGGAGGTATTACCGTTGTTCCTAATGATAAAAATGAACTCATTTAATAAAGAATTGTAACAGGTTATAGGATGGTAATTGATCTTAGAAAATTAAACAAGGCCACTAGAAAAGATCATTACCCCTTACCTTTTATTGATCAAATGTTAGAAAGATTGTCCAAACATACGCACTTTTGCTTTCTTGATGGATATTCTGGTTTCTCTCAAATACCTGTATCACAAGCCAACCAAGAGAAAACCACCTTTACTTGTCCTTTTGTTACGTATGCTTATAGATGTATGCCTTTTGGTTTATGCAATGCACCTGCTACCTTTCAAAGATGTATGAGTGCTATATTCTCTGACTTTTGTGAAAAGATTGTTGAGGTTTTCATGGACGATTTTTCCGTTTACGGAACTTCTTTTGATGACTGCTTAAGCAACCTTGATCGCGTTTTGCAGAGATGTGAAGAAACTAATTTTGTCTTGTATTGGGAGAAGTGTCACTTTATGGTGAATGAAGGTATTGTCTTGGGGCATAAAATTTCTGAAAGAGGTATTGAAGTAGATAAGCCTAAAGTTAATGCGATTGAGAAACTGCCATGTCCTAAAGATATTAAAGGTATAAGAAGTTTCCTTGGTCATGCTGGTTTCTATAGGAGGTTTATTAAAGACTTTTCTAAAATTTCTAGGCCTCTTACTAATCTTTTGCAAAAAGATGTTCCATTTGTTTTTGATGATGATTGTGAAGAAGGCTTTGAAACACTTAAGAAAGCCTTAACCACTGCACCTATTGTTCAACCACCTGATTGGAACTTGCCTTTTGAAATTATGTGTGATGCTAGCGATTATGCTGTTGGTCCTGTTCTAGGACAGAGAGTTGATAAGAAATTAAATGTTATCCATTATGCTAGTAAAACTCTAGACAGTGCTCAAAGAAATTATGCTACTACTGAGAAAGAATTTCTAGCAGGTGTGTTTGCATGTGATAAATTCAGATCTTACATAGTTGATTCTAAAGTAACTGTTCACACCGATCGCGCTGCTATTAAATATCTTATGGAAAAGAAACATGCTAAACCTAGACTCATTAGGTGGGTCTTATTGCAACAAGAATTTGACTTGCATATTATTGATAGAAAGGGAGCTAAGAATCCGTAGCAGATAATTTGTTTAGAATGGAAAATGTTCTTGATGACCCACTTCCTATTAATGATGATTTTCCTGATGAACAATTAGCTGTCATAAATTCTTCTCGTAATACTCCTTGGTATGCAGACTATGCTAATTATATTGTTGCTAAATTTATACCACCTAGTTTCACATACTAACAAAAGAAAATGTTTTTCTTTGATTTAAGACATTACTTCTAGGATGACCCACATCTTTATGAAGAAGGAGTAGATGGTATTATTAGACGTTGTATACCTGAGCATGAACAGGAACAAATCCTACGGAAGTGTCATTCCGAAGCTTACGGAGGACACCATGCGGGAGATAGAACTGCACACAAGGTATTACAATCTGGTTTTTATTGGCCTACTCTTTTCAAAGATGCTCGTAAGTTTGTCTTATCTTGTGATGAATGTCAAAGAATTGGTAATATTAGTAGACGCCAAGCAATGCCTGTGAATTATTCACTTGCTATTGAACCATTTGATGTTTGGGGATTTGATTGTATGGGACCTTTTCCTAAATCCAATGGGTATACTCATATTTAATTGCTGTTGATTACGTTACTAAGTGGGTAGAAACTATTCCAACTAGTAGTGTTGATCATAACACTTCTATTAAAATGCTTAAAGAAGTTATTTTCCCGAGGTTCGGAGTCCCTAGATATTTAATGACTGATGGTGGTTCACATTTTATTCATGGTGCATTTCGTAAACTGCTTGCGAAATATGATGTCAACCATAGAATTGCATCTCCCTATCACCCTCAATCTAGTGGTCAAGTTGAATTGAGCAATAGAGAAATAAAGTTAATTTTGCAAAAAAAACGTCAATAGATCTAGAAAGAATTGGTCTAAGAAACTTGATGATGCATGCATTATGGGCTTATAGAACTGCTTATAAAAATCCTATGAGTATGTCTCCTTATAAAATGGTTTATGGAAAAGCATGTCATTTACCTCTTGAGTTAGAACATAAAGCATATTGGGCAATTAAAGAACTCAATTATGATTTTAAACTTGCCGGTGAAAAGAGGTTATTTGATATTAGCTCATTAGATGAATGGAGAACCCAAGCTTATGAAAATGACAAATTGTTTAAAGAAAAAGTTAAAAGATGGCATGATAAAAGAATTCAAAAACAGGAGTTTAAAGTGGGTGATCAAGTTTTATTGTACAATTCTCGTTTGAGACTCTTTGCAGAAAAACTTCTCTCTAAATGGGAAGGACCGTATATCATGGAAGAAGTTTATCACTCCGGAGCCATCAAAATAAACAACTCCGAAGGCACTAATCCGAGAGTGGTGAACGGGCAAAGGATTAAGCATTATATTTCAGGTACTCCCATTAATGTTGAAACTAACATTATTCAAACTATGACACCGTAGGAATACATAAGAGAGACCTTCCAGAACACTCCAGAACCCTGAAAAGGAAGAGGTACGTGATACGGTAAGTAATCCGACTCCAAAAATTCCATAAAAATATTTTCTGTCAGTTTTGGAATATTAGAAAAAATACAAAAATAAGAAACAGCCGAGGGGACCCACGAGGTGCACACGAGGCACCAGGGCGCGCCACCCCCCTAGGCGCGCCCTGGTGGCTCGTGGGCCCCTCGTGAGCCTTCCCGACTCCGTTTTCTTCTGGAATACTTGTTTTGCAAGATAAAAATTCTTTATATATACTCCCAGACGTTTTGACCACCGTATCGCAGAAATCTCCTCTGTTGTTGTTTCGTGCTATTTTTCTGACAGATCCAGATAGCCATGGCTCCCCAAAGGCTCCGTACCAAGCACCGTATTGTGCAACCATCGCCGGGCAAACGCCCCTACAGCGAGGTCTACTACGAGTGGTCGTCGGGGGAGGAAGACAATGACAAGGAGGACAAGGCCGAGGAAGTTGCGGGAACCCAGGCTCCAGAAGGAGGACAAGCCATCCCCATGGATGAGACCGCAGAGAAGGGAGATATCCTTCAACCCCTCTATGATCATCTTCCCCCATCCGTAATTGAAGCCCTAAGAGTTTTTGAAATATTTAGTGCTCAGAATACATCTCTCACTCATGAAGTTATTTTGTTGGAAGAGCAAAACATCGCCCTTCGGAGCATCAACCGTAAATTGGAGTATCTGCTAAAGTTGAAGGACAAGCCCACCACTTCATCACCACCACCATCACCGAAGAAGGAAACTTGAGTACATGGGTATGGGAACTCCCCTTGCCTTGTGCCAAGCTTGGGGGAGGTGCCCCGGTATCGTATCACCATCACTTTTATTGTCTTTACCTATTTTTAGTTCAATCCTTAGTGATTTCGTGATTTAGTTGAATAAAAGTTTAGTATGATCTATTTTCGAGTGCTAGTTTCGTGATCTATCTATCTATGTAATTGAGTTGAAAGTTATATAATAAAGAGTAGTTTGATTTTTTGCTTCTTTACCTTTATGTTTCAATCCTAGCAATGAAAATAATGAAAAAGATCATATGCTAATCTTATGGAAAGTAATGACATTACATAAAGAAAAGTATAAATGGTAAAATTTATTGAAAGTTAACAAACATAGCATTGGTCAATGATGCAATTCATGAAAAAATTAATAAGGGAAGAGAAGATTCACATGCAAATACACTATCTTGGACATCTTTTATAATTGTGAGCCCCCATTAAGTATTTTATGTCAAATTGTTGACGTTGGACAAGGAAGACAACGTAATGAATTATGTTTGCTTATATTCACACAGAAGCTATATTGTCATAGATCCTCCAACATGTGGTGCTTGCCCAATATCTTTGCTAGCCAAAAATCCGCACCAAGTAGAGATACTACTTGTGCATCAAAAACCGTTAAACCCAGTTTCATGTCATGAGAGTCCACTATATCTACCTATGGATTGAATAAGATCCTTCAAGTAAGTTGTCATCGGTGCAAAAAGCAATAAAAATTGCCTCTAAATGTGTATGAACTTTTATTGTAAGGGAAAATAAGCTTTGTACAAACTTGTGATGGTAAAGAAATAAAAGCGACGGGCTGCATAATAAAGGTTGCTATCACAAGGGGCAATATAAAGTGACGTTCCTTTGCATTAGGAGCTTGTGCATACAATAACAAAAAGCGCATGACAACCTCTGCTTCCCTCTGCGAAGGGCCTATCTTTTACTTTTATGTATTTACTTTTTATGCAAGAGTCAATAGTGTTCCCCTCTATTCTTTTTATTTTTCTCTTTTGCAAGCATCATGTGGTGGGAAAGATCTAGGCATATATATCCAGTTGGATATGAGTGATCATGAGTTATTATTGTTGACATTGCCCTTCAGGTGAATAAGTTGGGAGGCGAAATTATAAGCCCCTATCTTTCTATGTGTCTGGCTGAAACTTTTTGCTTCATATATATGTTGTGAGTGTTAGCAATCATAGAAGACTAAATGATGGCTGAGTATGTGGACTTGCTAAAAAGCTCCTACATGAGACCCTTCCTGAAAATATGATGAATTGCAATTGCATTGTTGACTGAGAACATAGTTTGTTAGTTTTCAAGAAAGTTTATGTCTTATACTTCGTTATTGTGATGAATTGTTACTTCCTCATGAGAAGTCTTATGATAATGAATATTGCCGTTATGATAATGATCATGATGCTACTATGTCCCTATTTTGTTTTTATCGACACCTCTCTCTCTAAACATGTGTACATGATTATCGATATCGGCTTTCGCTTGAGGACAAGCGAGGTCTAAGCTTGGGGGAGTTGATACGTCCAATTTGCATCATGTTTTTCTACTGTTATTTATAGTGTTTTTAATCAATATAACACTTTGTGGAGCAATTCTAATGCCTTTTCTCTCTTAATATGCAAGATTTACATAAGGAGGGAGATTGCCGGCAGCTGGAATTCTGGACCTGAAAAAGCTATGTCAGACATACCTATTCTGCACATCTCCAAATGAGCTGAAATTTCACGGAGATTTATTTTGGAATAAATAAAAAATATTGGAAGAAAGAAGTACCAGAGGGGGCCACCCAGGTGCCCACGAGGCACCAAGGCGCGCCACCCCCCCCCCCCCAGGCGCGCCCTGGTGGCTCGTGGGGCTCCTGGCCAGCCTCCGGTGCCCATTTTCTAGTATATAAGCCCATTTGCCCTAGAAAAAATTGGGAGAAGACTTTTGGGACGGTGCGCCGCCGTCTCGAGGCGGAACTTGGGCAGGAGCACTTTTGCTCTCCGGCGGAGCGATTCCGCCGGGGATACTTCCCTCCGGGAAGGGGAAATCGGAGCCATCGACATCACCAACGATCCTCTCATCGTGGGAGGACCAATCTTCATCAACATCTCTGCGGACCCTAGGTAGGACTACGTCGTGTCGATCAGCCCAGGACGGGCATGACCCGATAAAAGTGTGTCCGGCCAGAGTTAATCGAGCGTGTTGGGTAAGTTAGTGCACCCCTGCAGGGAAGTTATCTATTCGAATAGCCGTGTCCACGGTAACGGACGCTCAGTGTTGTATCCCGATCTACTACAACTAGAACTGGATACTTGTGTTACTTAATAATATGTTAGCTCCGGGATCGCTTTCTCGCAGGGAGTCGAGGAAGGATCTCTGGGCATGGCTACTATTATACTTGTTGCTACTACTATATTTATGTACTAATCTACACTCTTCTAATGCTGCAAGGTGATGCAAGATGCTAGTCTTCGATAGGCTAGGCCCTCTCTCTATTCTGGCACTTCTGCAGTCTAGTCCATAGATACAGCCCCTTCATTTGATACCGATGCATAATTAGCATAGATCTGATGTAAGTCTTGCGAGTACTTTGGATGAGTACTACGGTTGCCTTGCTACCTCTTTTCCCCATACCCGATTGCTATGATCAGATGACGGAGCCCCAGAGCCAGCTGATCCCGTCGATGACTACTACTACCCCACCAGTGGAGCCTACTGCTACGTGGAGACCGACGACCACGAGTAGTTTAGGAGGCTCCCAGGCAGGAGGCCTGCGCCTTTCCGATCTAGAGTCGTTGTTTGCTCAGCCTTCTTATGGCATATCTGTTTACCTTTATGTCTATACTCAAATATTGTTGTTCCTTCCGCTAACGCTTGTACTCGAGCTTATGTATTCGAGCCCTCGAGGCCCCTGGCTTGTAATATAAAGCTTGTATTATTTTTTTTTGTGTCTAGAGTTGTGTTGTGATATCTTCCCGTGAGTCCCTGTGCTTGATCGTGCACATTTGCGTGTATGATTAGTGCATGATTAAGTCGGGGCGTCACACTAGATTATCCCAATGTCACCTCGGGAATCCGCAAGTTGATTACCAAAACATACATCAAGTGACTCAATAGAATACCCCATTTTCACCACGGGTATCCACATGCAAGACATACATCAAGTGATCTCAAATTCAATATTCAATCCGATAACAATAAAACCTCAAAGGGAAAGACTCAATTCATCACAAGAAAGAGAGGGAAGAACACCATATGATCCAACTATATTAACAAAACTCGTGGTACATCAAGATCGTGCCAAATCAAGAACACGAGAGAGAGATCAAACACATAGCTACTGGTACATACCCTCGGCCCCAAGGGTGAACTACTCCCTCCTCGTTATGGAGACCGCCGGGATGATGAAGACGGCCTCCGGTGATGATTTTCCCCTCCGTCAGGGTGCCGGAAGAGGGCTCTGGATGAGATCGCTTCGGAAAAGAGGCTTGTGGCGGCAGCGCGGAAGTTCTAGGTTTCTTTTTGGGGGTTTCTCAATATGTAGGATTTTTCAGCGTTGGATTCATGGCAGGGGGATGCCCGAGGGCCCCACAAGCCTAGGGGGCACGCCCTAGGGGAGGGCGCCCCCCCCCAGGCTTGTGGCTCCCTCGGCCACCTCCTGGTCCATCTCCGGCACTTCGTGGGTCTCTTTTGGTCCATAAAAAATCACCTTAAATTTTCAGCCCAATCCGAGAACTTTTATTTCTGCACAAAAAATAATACCAGGGTAGTTCTGCTGAAAACAGCGTCAGTCTGGATTAGTTTCATTCAAATCATATAAAAGTGCACCCAAACCATATAAAATTGTTGCAAACATGGCATGAATACTTCATAAATTATAGATACATTGGAGACGTATCAGCGGCGCCGACTCGTCGTCGGTAGCGTCCTCCATTGGGACGTCGTCGTCCTCCGGCCGCCTGTCGACTAGCCAGCCCCTAGCAATGGCAGCCATCTCCTTCTTCTGGTCCGACGTCAGCCCGTCCCAGAGAGCTTTGGCGGGGGAGGGATCCATGGTGGGAGTGGTGCGGAGGGGGATCGGAGTTGGATGACAACGGCTATGGCCGGGGTACCGGCTTTTATAGCAATGGTGGGCGGCCCCCCATGTTTGCCTCCGGTTTGCGGGAGAAATCGAGTCCGGAACGCTCCGCAGACTGATACAGGACCGCGTTGGATGGCTTCCGCTATCCGAACAACGCGGTCCAGACGGTTGCGGGAGGTTTGCGGGTCGGTGTTGGAGATGCCCTAAGGTAAACTCTATCCTTTATGTGTGTCTACTTGGTTCTCTCTTGGATGATATACTACTTGACCCTCCTTCATGCATGTATAGGTTTACGCGGAGCTACACGGATGATGAGGAGGAGTGCAAGCACAATAGAACGACTACACCATCCAAGAGGGAAGCTTCGAAGTGAAGAAGGAATCGTGAGGAAGAAACCAACCTTCAAGATGCAGGAAAGTCGGACATTCCGACCCAATGCTCGACCCAACCTCTGATCCTGCTCCGAGCCCTCTGTTCCAGGTCGGACACTGCCCGAACATTACCTCGGAATGTACGACATGTCGGAATGTCTAACCCTGACGGAACATTCGACTCATGCCTGCATGCGCTGAGTTGGGTCAGGCCCATGTATCCCCCTCCTCACATACCCCTTCGTGGCTATCACTACATATACCTCTCCTCTGCCTCGGAATTAGGGTTTGCTAAGATTAGAGAATCAAGAGAGTTTAGCTCATCTACCTCCTCATGTGGGATCCCTCCTACGTGGAGTTGAACCTTCCATGGTTATCAAGGCCTTCTAAGGGAGAAGAATCCCCACCATAGGATTATGAAGACCTTCATCTTTCTCATGAGATTTGGAGAAGAACTCTCTCTCTCAAGAACTACCCTTGTATCTTTATTTCCCTTGTTGTCTTTGGATCTTGATGCACCTCATGTATTGCTTGTGATCTAAGGAGTACTTGGTGTGGATCTTGTCCTATTTGAGTGTTTTCCCCCTTGTTTTCTTCGTGCTCTTCATGTTCTTCCTCAAATCCGCCTCCAATTCATAAAGATCAAGAAAACAAGCGCTTGGCCCCATCACCAACGTCACAAATTCCTCGCGCCGGGAACGTCAGCCACCAAGAATTACCTGCGCCTACATCATCACCATTGAAGCCGGTCGAGATCCTCGGCAGGAGGTGGCGCCGCGAACAAATCCTTGTGAAGTGGCGTGACCCCTCTAATGTTGATGCTCCTTATGCAGATACCGACAGACTACTTGAGCACTTTCCGAAGCTACTGACTTGGGGACAAGTCAGTTCTCAAGGACCAGGGGATGTCAAGACCGCAAATGCCATGCCAACTCAAACCGCTGCCATGACAGCCAAAAATACTGCCATGTCAGCCAACTCGGCTGACAGCGAGGCACGGAACGCTGCCATGGTAGCCAGCCAGGAGAAGGAGCGCGTTATCACCAGACCAGCTCGACTAGTACAGCCCAACCGAAGATACATCAGAGTCGACTGGGTCAACCACACCAAGGCACCAACCGGCGCGTCTACTTCCACTACTTAAAGCAAAGGAAGCGAAGGGGGGAGGCATCCAGAGGATCAGGCACGGACGAACAACGACTTTTTCTCCTTTTGTTTTCCTTTCTTCCTCAATAACTATCTACCAAATATGTGATTTGTATGAACTGGAGATTGTGTATATGTGAGTGATTAGATCGAGTTGGTACCTAACACTGGCATGGGCCGGCACGGGTGAAGGAGGGAGGAAAGGGGTGTGTCGTGGCCGCCATGGAAACCGTCGTCCTTTACTCCTTCAGTTGTAGCCATGTCATGTACGCCGCCAACAACTTGTCATAGTCTTGCACCACCACCAAGTAGTCTCCTCACTCACCGCTAGTCAAAACTTAAGAGCTCATGGGAAGGGAGAGGTCTAGATCTGGATTTTGCTGAAAAACCGGGGGAGGGTCATAGAGGACGTGAATGGAGGAGTGGCGACGACGGCCATCATTTTTTTTATGGTTAGCCAGTGGCCACGAATTTGGGATGGATCTGAGATAGAACTGCTATGCTACACAGATAATGGATTGAGTATGCTCATGTTGTGAGTTTCTTGTCCGTTTAGAACTGCTAAATAGCTACATGGGCCTAATGTTTGACTATCGTGCCCACTTTGGGCCGTGCTGGCTCGAGCACGACCCCCATCTTCCTGTCGTGCCATGCGACCCGTTATGTCAATTTTGAGTCCCAGCACGACCAGATGATTTGTGACGTGCCATCCCGACCCATTTGTTCTCGTGTCGTGCCATGCCACCCGTTGTGTCAATTTTGAGTTCCAGCATGATCAGATGATTTGTGCCGTGACATCCCAACCCATTTGTTCTCGTGTCGTGCCGTACTACACGCCGTGCCTTCTAGTCGTGGTTCGGTCTAGCCTAAAATTCCCCGGCCCAAGTTTCAACATTAGTTCTAGAAGGTGGATAGGGAGATTGAGGTGGAGTGAAGGGTGGGCTCTTCCAAATTGAAGTGTTCTATAAAGACGAATGAAATTGGGTAGAGTGGGGAGCGAACTGACCACCAACTCCAATTTTCAAGACAGTAAAGATAAAGTCGTAGAGCGAGCGAACTGCTATTTTTTTATAAATGAAACTGGCGAGTTTTTTTGTTGAGAAAAACAAAACTTGCTAGTAACAATATCACAAAAGAGGTTTCAGTTCTACCGAGGGTTTAGGGTTTAGCGAGGATTACCTTGTCCACGCGGCGTACCACGGACAAATCTGACCGTCGCTAGGGCTGCCGGGAAAGGCTAAAGTAATCTAGAAAAACTTGCGCAAAATCGCACATCCACCAGGTTTACCACGGAACCGGCTCCTCTACCGTGCCCAGCGACACGGTACTCTGTCGTGCCTTCGTCCTACCCAGCGTACGTAGAGATATGGGACCACCGAGCATTGTCGAGCTCCAGCTTCTTGTGGGGGTCCGATGAAATCCACGCTCCCCTACAAGGCGCTTCATCGTGGGTCCTGGGCGTCGATCGTTTCTAATGATGTTGGCTCGGCACCCCCAACCGATGTGCTGCTGCAGTCCACTCTAGCAACTCAGGCCAAGCTGCTGATGCGTGCTGGGAGCTTTCTGGAGTGGGCGGAGGCGGCCCTGGACAAGCTCTCTCTTGTGTCGGCTGTGTTGCAGTCCACTCCTACGTCGCGTCCTTCTAGTCAGGTTGATGTTGTTGGTGGCTCAGTGGAGAACAGGGATGAAGAGCTCTATGGTTGCTTCTCCCCTCGAGCTGGGGACAACTTGTCGTTGATGTGTGCCGCTGTAAGCGAGGCCATCACCGTGGTCGTCGCCCCTGTGTTGCAGATTATGCCCGAGCTTCAACAACTATGTGCGAGACCTGCTTCGCCTCAGCCTATGGAACATGTGGAGGTTGTCTCGTCGGTGACCCCGGGTGAGGGGCATGATTCTCCTAGGTCATGTGAGCAACTAGAGGCGTCTGAGTCCATCGTGTCGGTGGTATCTGTGACTGATAATGTTGAGGCGGTCAGCATGTTGGCGTCTGATCCTTTGGAGCCCAGCCAGCCACTCGCCATTGTGGAGCGTGAAGGTTCCGATGTTACAGTCACTCAATTGCATGAGACCGTTGGGCAGGTTTCTGTGCGTGACAAGGTCAATGATATTCTCTTCCAGATAGAGATTCACAGTTTGCTCAAACGTTTGGAGGCGGCTAGCCCTGGATCTGGCAAGGCGATTGTGGAGGAGGCTCTCATGAGCAAGAGAATGAAGAGTGGCGCCACAAGAAAGGCGTCCGCAGCTGCTTGATGGATGGTCACCAGTCTCTTGGGTTGTCTTTATGGTCTGATTTGTCTCCGCGGATTTGGTGGTGCCCGTGGGCTTCAGCCGTGTTACTCTCGTTGGGGGTTTCTTTGTGATGTAGCAGTGTTGGGGTTGGTGGTCATTATGTGTTGGGTATGGTTGTCGGGTTGATCACGTGTTTATGGGGTTGCTTGCTCCGTGAGTAGTCCACATGTGGTTGGTTTGTATCGGTTTTTGCCCGGTTTTTCGTTGATTAACTGGGCAATTCTCTTTTGCTTAATTAATCGATGAGGCAAATCTTTTGCCTCCGTTTTGAAAAAAAAAAGAATATTACCAAGCGTCGATCCAACCAGCCCAGCCGTTCACCTAATGCATCACACGCCTACACATATTAACTAATTAACCCACCTCATGTTACTAAAAAAAACCACCTCAAAAAGAAAACTAAGTAACCTTTATTTGTCTCAAAAAAACTAATTAGCTATTATTATTTTCCTAAAAAGTTAACTATTTGAATCTAAAAAACACTAATTAACTGTTAATTAATATACATAAGCGACATTCTAAAACCAAAATGAACTCATAAGCTTAGCCGGGAAATTCTAAAGTAATCTTGAAAGACTTGCGCAAAATCACACGTCCACAAGGTTTACCACCAACGCAACATCCCTTGGGCCGACCTGGACACATGGCCGGGGATGCACCCCTACGAGTGAGCAGTCACCGTGGGAAGGAAAGGAACTGGCCACCCACGGCACGCGCAGCCGCTGCTCCACGTGAGCCGCAATCCATGTCCACATCAAAGGTAGCTCGCTCATCAGCTAACCCCGTTGGGGACACCGGAATTTCGCGGCACCCGACCCATGCACGTCCCCGCGGGAATTTCCGTGGAATCCCCTCCCCGTACGTGGCCGGGAAATAGCATCGACCGGCACCGGCGCCGGCACGAGCACGAAATTTTCATCAGTAGGACGGCACTTGGTACTACACGTCGAGCTAGTAGCAGTAAGCAGTAGGTAGCGAGACCTGACCCGACTCCAAAAGGTCTGAACTTTCCAACCAACGACGTCTCCGTGGGAGCAGTAGTACACACGTAGTACGCACACAACGGCCGTGCCGTGCCGCCGCCGCACCGGCGACCGTCTTACGTTTACGCGGTCGTACCAACGACTTCCGTTGCCTGCCGTCGCGACCCGACCATACACACGCCACACACACCACAGGCAGTACGGTGCGGTACTACGACTACCCAAACCAAGGCCAAAGCCGAAGCCGGAGTTGGACCAATGGAGATTTGCCATCCATCCCCGTCGCCTTGGCTTCTCCCTGCATTGCAATAATAGGCCCGGAGCCCTCGGTCCTCGGTTCCCACCCACCAGACCCAACCCACCACCACACCACACCGCATCACACCCCAAGGGGTAGGGTTAGCCCCCTCCCTCGTTCTCTTCCTCCCTCCCATCTCCTCAGCCCCCAAGAAGCTGAGACCAGCAAGAAGAGCTGCGCAGCCGCCATCCAGCAGTTGGGGAGAAACAGCAACGTCTCAGCCGACGAGCCCCACCAACCCCACCAACCCCCCCGCCCGCCGTCGACCAGTTTGGTGGCCAGCCACTTAACCCGCCCGCCACCGCCAGTCAGTGAGTAGTACTATTTCTTCAAGTGAGGTGTGCTGCGGGGATGAAGAAGCTCTACCAGGGGAAGGGCCGGCGGGTGCACCCGGCGCCGGCGCCGGGGCCGCACGCGGCCGACGCGGCGCTGGCCATGCTGCCGGCGACCCTGCTGGCGCTCGTGGCGGCGCTCACGGCCGAGGAGCAGGAGGTGCTGGCCTACCTGCTGTCTGGAGGAGCCGGCGGCGCGGCGGGGGGAGCTGGCGGGGCAAGGCGTAGGCGGCTCAACGGGCCGCACCAGCCCGAGATGGGCTGCGGCTGCTTCGGCTGCTACAAGAGCTTCTGGGCCCGCTGGGACGCCTCCCCCAACCGCCACCTCATCCACCGCATCATCGACGCCGTCGAGGAGGGGTCCGGCGGGGGAGCTGCGGGAGCGCCAGGAGCTGGAGGACCAGGGGCCACGCGCCGCAGCCACCGCCGCCGCCGCCGTGGACGCGGCGGGCCGTGCGCCATCGACGCCGCCGCCGAGGAGCACGAAGCCGCGGAGGCCCAAGCCGGCTGCGCGGACGACCACCTGCAACTGCAAGGCTGCTGCGCGTCCGACGGCGGCGAGGACGGCGACTACGAGGCCGACGAGGACGACGGCGCGGACAGCCTCTACGGCGGCGAGGAGACCCTGACGGACGACAGCGACTGCGCCAACGCCAACGCCGCGGCTGAGAAGAGCGCCGTCGGCAAGCTGGTGCGCTTCATCGGCGAGAAGGTGTGGGCCGCCTGGACCTGACCGGCATCCACCGCCGCTAGAACTTCTCGTAGATTAGGTTGAAGCAAGAATGGAGACCACCAAGAAGGTCAGTGAAACTAGTAGTACTAGCAGTTGGTTTTGTCCAAGCAAGCAAGCAAGAGCATCTGCTCTATGCCCCTTTTGATTTCTTGCAACTCTGATGAACGAGCAACCCCGAGGTTCCGGGTGGGGATTACCATGGTTCAGTCCGACCAAATCTCCCCACCATGGCACCTCTCATGTACCATATTTTTGCTCATTTGGTTGAACAAGAAAACTTTCCCCATTTCCCCTTTCTTTCTCCGCCATTGACGAGCTGTTGTTTCAGCATAATCTCGCTCTACGAACTGTCGATTGATTCCTCCTACTAGTAGCAGGACCAAGAATCTGCTCTTTTAGTTAGTTCTTGTTAATTAAAGCCGAAAATGCTGGGTGCCAACCTCGTTGTCGTCTGGCCCATGTCACCCATTGCCTTGTCTGCTAAGCAAAAGCATCTGCGCAAAGGCGCCGGGGTTCTGCAAAGCCGTCGTTAACCCTGTTCCCCTGCTACTCATAGTGGGCTTTGTTGACATCCATCTCCCGTGAACGATGGAATCATGCGTAGTAGGAGTAGTAGTAAGTACAATCTTTGTTGTTGCTGTTGGTCGATTGATTTGATTTGAGCGAGTTGGAGCAGTTGTCCACACCGATAAAGCTCGAGCTTAACCAGGAAATAATCATAAAATCCATCAGCAACAACCACCAGCGCGACGTGGCAGCAGAACTGGTGTCAATTTGACCAAAAAGGGGGAAGCTCCCGTGCCACTGCTTACCATCTTTCTCAAATACGCCTTTTTTAAATTTCTTTGCTTTGGGAATTCTTTTTGTGTATTCATTTGTGGCATTGGACGAGGCAAAAGGATGATTGGATATTTTCTCCTCCCCATGTACCGCATTGGTACTTACCCAAAAGAAAAGAATTGCTAAGTACTACTTGCTGTTGCAAAGCGAAAGTTATCCGTGGGCCGTGGGGTAGTTTGTTTGTTTCGCTCCCACTCAGCGTGCTCGGCGAGGACGTGTACTCCACAAAATTAAGCTCTTCAACTTTACCACAGCCAGCCAGTACAAAGCTTACGGCACTTTAATAAGATGCTAGTAGTACGTACCAAATTCATCTCAAACTTATCTACGTAGCTTTTTTTCTTAGGGGGGAAGCTTTTGTAGCTTTGCTCTCTCCTCCCATGTCATGGCTGCTGATGCAGAGCACAAGCTGGCGGCTATGCCGCAACAAAATTGCATACGTTTACATGGCACCGGAGCAGCTAGCTGCAATTTCCGTTGGCCAGAGAGAAAGCCCGGTACCAAGGGGAGGGCCACTGTTGGGCAAAGCATTGCTGTGGGCAGCCTTTGGAACAGCTGCGAACAAGGTAGGGTGTGCCTGCCCACGCTACACTAGCCTTGCCAAATGTTGGCCAGAGCCTATGTTTTTTTTAGGAAAAAAAAGTTGTTGGCAGTAATTGGTTTTCCAGAAAACAAATTGCCAAGGAATCTCTCTCCAATTATTTTGAGAACAACGGGTGGGCAAGAAACCAAAGAAATGGCCAAGAAAGAATTCATGGCAGGGCAGCGAACCAAACAGAAAAGTCACTGTAGCCGGTGAAGCCGGGAAAGCGGAAGTTGATGGCGATAAGGCCGAGTCTGAGTCAGGGCACGGATGACGGGGCAGCGGCATGTCACTCATAGTACTCTACTACCGGAGGACATGGAATTGATGGGCACATGCAATGCTCCTGCGCCACGGCACGGCGCCAGTGCCTTGCGTGCTTCCCTCCCTGGCGCCCGCGCTGCTCCAGTCCAAGGTACGTACAGTGGAGGGGCAGGCGGTACACCGCATTTGATGATACTGCTCACTACTTCATCAGTGAATTCATTTGGTTTGAATGGATGGATGGCTTCGGATTCGATGATGGCAAGGCGTTGCTGCGGAAGGCCAAGGAATGAGGGGCCTTTATGACCCCGCGTTTGCGTTGCACGTCCATTATTGTGTGCTTTTTATGCTGCATTCATGCAATATTTGCAACAAATGGTACTTATAGTATTTGCTAACGCGTGTTTCGAAACTTTGTTTCATCACCAATTAAATTATTATTAACGTATGAGATATACTCCCTCCGTTCCTAAATATAAGACCTTTTAGATTATACAGTTGAAAAAAAAACATTTAAGCATATGTTTATTGATCTAATTGATTCATAGTAAAATAAAGAATCTAAAAATACATAGTATTACACTTAACTCAAACAAAGGAACTATTACAGAGTTTTTTTTTTTAGGAAAGGTCATCATGACTAGCTTTATTAAATCTCAAATAGTGTTTACATCGTCTACGAGCTTCTTGACAATAAAGTCAGGGGGCTCGTCCAACCAATTAAATGAAGTCTTATTACAGTAACAGAAATGAGCTAGCACATGAGCCGCTTGATTACAGAGTTACAACCAACATCGTCATATTTTGCCACACAGATGACTAGACAACATCGCACTAGTGACTAGATGACATTGACTTTGCCGCACCACAATTTGGGTTCATCAGGACCATGTCTACCAATTTGACTTTGATGCGCCGGCACCAAACAGACATGAACACACATCGTTCGTATGTTGCACCGGCACAAAATTGAACCCGCAATTGCCAACAACACATCAAGTTCACCAATGCCGCCTCCGGTCGGTTGCTTCACCTCTAGCAAGGTCTTCCGTCCAAAAGGATAGATCGCCAAAAAATGACACAACTAGACAAACACACGACACGACACCAACACAGAGTTAGCACCATAACCGTCATCATTTGTCGCACTCATGACCGGACGACTCTAACTTCGATGCATTTCGTCGTATTTATGACCAGATGACTCTGACTTTGGTGTTGTGAGCAGCTTTGCCACGTCATTTAGTCACACTGCTGACCATATGACTTTGACTCTGCCACACCAAAAATTGGGTCCACCATGACCATATTTTATCAATCCTACCATTGACGAAGAGAGGAGACATGTTAGAAGAGATGCAAAAACTAGGCATTCTCCTATATCGAACAAACATGGACACACACCGTTCTTATGTTGGCTCCACCGTCGCATATTGCGTTAAAAATGGCCGGCGACACACTAACTTCGGCAATGCCGCCTACAGTCTTCGATCGACCCCCCCCCCCCCCCCCTCTAGTTAGGAGCTCCGACCAAAAGGACTGAGCCCAAGGATGACGATTCCAAAAAAGAAAGTGATGTACTCGAAAATGAGAGCATCAATTGGAAAGAGTTAGAAAGAAACGTTCGCTGCATTTAGTACTTCTCACCACTGATTTTGTTGAAGGACTTCCATGATTGCAACAGACAAACACGAAAATTGGCACTAAGGAGTACCAAATGCAGCGAGCTTTTCTTTCACTTTTCTGGTTTGATTTCAATTTTGCATTTCTTCTAAACACATGTGCATAAAATCCATACTCGAGAATGGATATACGAAGTATCAAAATTGATAAGATCGATAAGTTCATTGCTGACGTCCCCCTATATTAACCAAGAACCGGTCTATCGAACCGAAAGAACCAGGATTGAAATAAAATGGAACAAGACCGAAAAAGTTGGTCCCAAAGCCGCCCGTACCAAGGGTCTACCATCCACACCGCAAATGAAATTTGGTTTGACGAACCATTTTGTTTGAGAAGGAAGTTGAGATCCCCAGCTCAGCATTATTGCGATGCACACAACTATTGACAACTACTCCTCCAATCCTTTTTACTTTGCATTTAAGATTTACCTGAAGTCAAAATTCATAAAGGTTGGTCATATTTCTATGAAAAAACATCAGCATATACAATACTAAAGTTATACAATATGCAAATTAAATTCATGGCACATCTACAATATTAATCTTGTATTCTGAATGTTGATATTATTTTCTATAAAGTTTGACTTCAAAGAAATCTTATATGGAGAGTAAAATGAACCGGATGGAGTATTTTCTTAAGTAAGCGCTCCTTTGATTCAAACGAGTTTCATAGGAATTTTAGATGATTAGATTCCTTAGGATTTTTATCTAAGTTGGTTGTTTGATTCATAGGATTGAATTATATATGAATTTTTCCTAATCATTTTTTTGTACTACTTCCCATAGGATTTCTAGCATCTACTCAAACCCTTTGAAAGAATTCTTTGTTTTTCCTATGATGCAATTAAACAACCCAAAATCCTTTAGTATTGAGACGAGCATGACATTCAATTCTTTGTTTTTTCTATTGCCGTGTTTTTAGAATCATGCGAATTAAAGATGCCCTAACGGAGAAATATCAGGTGATATCGAGGCTTAGGTGAAACTGTAATACGAGCTCCTCGAAGCCGTTGGATTTCTGATCTTGAACATTGTGTAAAAAAAACCTCGACGAGTCTTAAAATTGCGCGCAGATACAACAGCTCCTCAGGTCGGATCTGAGATCCGACGTGCTAGGAGCCCGTATCGCGGTAGTATGTGAGGACCTGTATCACCTGAAACTTTCCTCGCAACTACAATAGACCAGAACGCTACGCGTCTGGTTGCCTGCATTAGGCCCAACCAGGCCCACACAGGAAGAAACTGGGCTGTTTGGTTGTGCGCATACATTGTTGGGCCTGCATAGCACGAAGTTTAAAGCACATCTGGCCTGTCTCGCTCGCTGTGAACACTCAGATGTGAAGTTTCCAGCGAGCCAAGCCGAGCTGAGCCACAGCGAGGGCACATGGGTGGGCCCCTTGCACGAGAGGGGGCTGGAGGGATGCGAGCACAGCCTGTACATGTTATCTTCTTCTATCTCTAGTAAGCTCCTCCCCAGTCCTCCTTTCTTCCTTCTCTTTTTTAATATACACATCGGTGCTTCGATTCAAGATAAGCTCTACTCGAAAAAGATGCACATCGATGTTATGGATCCATTTAGCGATCGGTTTGTAGTTTCGTTGACCGTAAATGATCAATTTTGTGTTCACGTTTGGAACTATTTTGAGCGAATTTTGTCAAATTCGTCGAGCACGGTCGACCATTTGAAATTTCCTTTGACAAGTAGCCTAATCTCGCAGTTTCACAGGACTTTCGTGTTGCAAGTTTTCTGTTTCGACGATCGTAGACGAGAAAATCTACATCTTCCTCGTGATTGTACATATGCATATGTGTGGTCTGATTTAAAACACTGCTTAACCGTTCCTCTAGGCTGGCGTGGTTTCTCTCGATCCCCTCTCCCGCGTCTTGTTGCAGTGGCGTCATCGTCGCCGTCGTTCATCTCGGCCTTCTCTCCATGATCCTACTGCACTGACGCCGCCATGGCGCGCACACTGTATTTTTTCTCCTCTGTTCTCTGCCTCAGAGCCCTCCGATTCGTCCCTCTCGACGCCGGCATCGTTCCTCTTGACCTCCTTGCCCGCGTCCTACTACACTGCAATCGTTTCCGGCGTCGGTTATCTCGGCCTCCTCTCTCTCGTCGTACTGCACTCACGCAGCCATGGCGCGAGCACTGCATTTCTCCTCCTTTGTCCACTGCCTTTGAGCTAACTTTCTCTGCGGCGACGAGGCTAGCAACTAATTCGCCGCGCCGCCGACGGGGTCGCTCGCGCACGACTCCGTAATCGTCGTGTCGGACGCGGTGCCACGACCACCGTCCACCGTAGTCGCCATGGTTCGGCACGCACTGCATTTCTCCTCACCCGTCCTCTGCCTCAGCGCTCCTCCGCACGGACTTTCTCTGCGGCGGCGATGCTAGCAACTAGTTCGCCGCGGCGCCGGCAGGAACGCTCGCCCGAGACTCCGTACTCGTCGTGTCGGACGCGGTGCCGCGGTCACCGTTCACCGCAGTTGCGAGGCACAGTGTAACTGTGTGTGTTAAGTGTAAGTGTTAGCTATTAATCATATCCCGCGTATGCAACCAAACACCGTGTAATTGCGTGAGCCGAGCCAATGCAGGCAACCAAACGCTATGCCAAAATTGCTCCCTAATGCAAGACGACTAGATGCAAGCAATCAAACTATGTGCAGATGTTAGTTTTTCGCCTATATTTTCTCAACCAGCCTCCATTTAGCCAGGCTGCAGCGAGAAAGCAACCAAACACGCCCCAAACTGCCAAGAAAACTCGAGTTTGATTTTCCGGTTCGATCGATCGATCGACTTGGTGGGGCTTTTTGAGCGCTGTCCGCCATGAATGCGCCCATGAATCGTGAATGGTACTGCTGTGTTTGGGTACGGCGAAGGTACGACGCTGCATGGGCCTGTCCGTGCCGCGTGGGTGTGGGTGGGTTAATTAGATTAGAATAGATTTCCAGACGCGTCGCTCTCGGTGTGCCGTGGGTGAGGGGCATGGCATTGTTGCGCTCAGGGAGGGAGGGAGCCCAGTTGGCAGTGCGACAGCGACGACGCCGCGGCGGGGCCGTCGTACTGGTGGCGCAGTGCTAAAACGCCGGGAGGCAAAGCAACAGGGCTCCTATTTGATTCGTGGCTTATGGTGAGACACTATTTGACAAAATTATTTTGTCTCCTGACTTATCTGATAAGCTGCGTAGTACTAGGTTACCTGATTCCCCCCGGTAAATCTCGCCGCGTCAACCCCTGGGCGTGTGCATGTGTGTTTCCACGGCGCCGGAGAAGAATAGTCAGCGTCTGTCTAGACATCGTCGCTGGAGAAAGCATCCATCATCGGGCGACAAACTAGATACAGCTCGTGGTTAGCAGAGTCAAACCCTAGCATCAGTAGTACGTTCAGGCGTACTTAACCTAGGGTTTGTCAACTTGTCGTGGACAAGATTCTCCGTCTTGTCGATGATTCGCTCTTGGTTTCGTCATAGTACTTCGTTTAGCCGTAGTTAACAGAGATCGACTTACCCGCCAAAAAAAAAAACAGAGGGCGACTGAGAGACTGTGATGCACGAGTACGAGCAGAGAGCGACACGTGAGGCGAGTACGAGCGGCATGTCCTGCAAGCGTACTCTACTACGGGTGCAGCGGGTAGGGTAGGACGAGTGCGCGGCGGTGAGCACGAGGCGCGGGCGTCCGGGGAGGGCAGTGGGAGGGAGGCCTTTCGCTTTTTGTTCTCGCCTCGGTGTCCTCGAAACAGGCTCCAAGACGAGGAATCATGCGTTTTCCTTCTCTATCTACGTGCGCCAGCACGCACATATTTTCTTTCTTGTGCGGGGAAGCACGCGCCGTATTATAGGGTGCGAATGTCGGAGGCGGGCTCGGCTGGTGGAGCCGGTGGCCCAACCGGGTAGGGGTAGGGGGTCCCGTGCGCTGATGCCAACGCTGCGCCCCGTGATACCGACGGGTTTATGTTATGGGCTGGCAGCTCGGATCTCGAGGCACCTTTGACTGACACGTAGGAGCGCTGGGAATCGGCAGCGATGGAGACGAGACGCAGCGGCTCACCAGCGGCTGCTCCGTCGCCTGGCCCGCCGGACCCCGTGACGCTGCCACACAGAACGGGAGCGGCAACTGAGGACCGCACTGGCACTGCACAGTAGTACTAGTAGTAGTAATCGAAAAGAGAAACTGGAAAGCGGAGTTCGTGGCTGGAGTTTCAACCGAGACCAGCATGGGAGCCGCTGAGCGCCTCACCAACGCAGCGGTCAAGTGCGTGCCCGGCGGGGCGAGCGTCACCTATGAAGCACCGATACGGCAACACCGATACGACGATACGGGTACGGCGATACGGGATACGGCAATTTTTAAAAACACCAATACGATGATACGGCAAGTATATATAAATAATAATAAAATTACATGTAATAAAAACAAACATAATAAAATGTGTTAGATTAGATCAAAATGATGTAGGCAGTGCATTGGCAAGCTGTAGGCATCAGTCAAGTATTCTGCAGTCCATTGGACATCTTCAGAGTCATTAGTATATCTGCATACATTCATTTAACCTTCCTTAGGCATGCAATTACACAGCCTTCTAAACGTACGACATGCAGGCTGGCTGCTTGTACTTGAGGAGCCTCATTACTGAAGGATTTTATTGGCTACATAGAAGGCTTAAGGAGGTTAGCATTTTGGCAGAATTCTTCAGGTGCTCTCTGTTAGCAGTTCATGTTTCTTTTCTTTGCGAGCGGGCGAGCAGCACGAAGTTAACACTGTTAGCGTATGGCTTATCATTAGCAAAGCAGTAACATTAGCAAACAACTACAATCTCTACAACCGGCGGCAGCTCGCCTGAGCGCCTCTCCCCTGCCGTGCGCGTGTGAAGCGAACACAGTGAAAGGAGTACGCGAGATATGGTTAGTATTGGGCTGGCCGTATCCCAGTCGTATCGTTGACAGTGAACAGCACGTATCGGCGTTTTTTACCTTTTTTTTAAATCAAAAAACACGATACTCAGGCGATACCCGTATCGCGGTCGTATCAGCCGTATCGGCGTATCGGCGACGTACAGGACGGCGATACACAGGTTTTGCACGTATCGGTGCTTCGTAGAGCGTCACAGGTCGCTCTACCTCGTTCGTTCGTTGCTTCTCCTTGAATTGAAACGGTCCAGTGGTAAGCGCAGCGACACGATCAAACTGGACTACTCACTCCTGCGTACTACTACTGCTTACACAAAGCTGTCCGGTCTCCGTGTAGCTTCGGAATGGAACGCGAGGCCAAGGCCAAAGCAGTTCAGTTTGACTCGGCGAACCAAAGGGAAGGGAAATTGACGCTGGCATGAGACTGCCAACGCCCCAAGCAAAGCAAATGAGAACGACCCGAATCCTCAAAATACGACTGGTAGTACGAAACGACTTTGTCCAGAAGAAAATGCACCCAGAGGGGGAAGAGGACATGAAATTCTTCTTATATGTCGAGCAAAGACACGGGCTGCGCTAAAAAAATGTGCAGAAACGACATGGGGTTCGGTATATCCAACGTCGGCACAGGAATCCCACTGCTAGTATCGCTAGAAAGAAAGAAAGAAAGGACAAGCTCGAAAGTGCTTATCTGCACGCGAGCACACATGCACGTGATATCTACGCTGTCCGCTCTCGCCAAGATGCGTTACAGACTCTGTATCTCCTAATGTATAATCTGTAGTATTTCCTGTAAAGGAGAAGGCTTGGCCCACAACTGCGATGCAGTTAATGCTGCATGCGCCGTTAAACCGCACCCGGTACAGATTTTGACTTATGTTCTAGGCCGCTCCTTTCTCCTACTGGGCCGTGACATTTAAGACTGGTCTCCACGTGCCAACTGCCAAGCCTTCTTCAAGCTTCTGGCAAAGCCGGCCTGCAGAGAGATCGAATCACCACGGTGATCAACTACTATTTGCTAAACCTAGTCACTGGAGCAATTGCTTTCTTCTCTGTTCTCGTTGCTCCTTTTAGCGGCTGATGTGTTTAGTCTTTTGTTGGACACAAGGGTGTAACTGTTGAACAAGCGGTGGGAGAGGGAAAACTGAATGCAATTTGGCACAACAAGATCATACGTAAACTGCAGTGCAAAGAAAATATCCAAAATGTTTAATCAACTATTCTTTTCTTGGTCATAAACATTGTCATTTCAATGCAGAAAACTATGAGCTGAATAAAAATTGTTGCGGCCAGTTCCGAGATCATAAAATGTTGAACTCACAGTGCATCTCTGAAATTTACCAATAACAATCTATATTCATGCCAATTGTATTTCCAAACTGAACTTAAAAGCAAATTCAAAACTCCTCCGGTCAGTTCTAAAATCAGAAAAACATAGGCCTGCGGTTCTGTTCTTAAAAAAAGCCCACAATTATGAGCTGAGAAGCGCTTGATCCCGACAGTTCCAAAATCACAAAAAACAAAAGACTAAACACATCGACTGAGAAGTGATTCATTGTTTTTTTTCTTGTGACCTTCCAACATGT
Organism: Elymus sibiricus; assembly: GCA_039707655.1. Classification (NCBI taxonomy): domain Eukaryota; kingdom Viridiplantae; phylum Streptophyta; class Magnoliopsida; order Poales; family Poaceae; genus Elymus; species Elymus sibiricus. The sequence goes on from CM077666.1 coordinate 474,363,635, forward strand.
TATCCTGCAATTTACACATATAACAAAACTCAATGAGAGAGAGAGAGGAGAGATTAAACAATGCAGGCTTACATCTACATAATCAAGAGATATTGATTAATATAAAAACTGGAATTAGTAAGCATGAATGTTAAATGATAGTTAGAGCATGTTCTCAAGGATTCAACAATGTAAGGTGAGCACATAATAATCTACAACGTATTAGACTAAGCTACAAAAGTGTAGACTATGTCTAAAGAACGCCAATAATGCCACTATGCTACAGCATGTTAGCTTCCAACAACAGACAATGCTTGAGCATAATTTTTTTAGCTGAGTGACGAAAAAAAGAAGACAAAACAACAAGCACTAAACCCAGTGAGAAAAGAAGAGTATACTCAGTGCTGGCAAGATAAAGACATTCAGGAAAACAATTTGGCCGGTTGGCCAACTTAGAGGATTATCATCACAGACTAGCTTACCAATTGATCTAATATTCAAATTACACTCTTAATGGCAACCTCCATTGCTCATTCTGATTGACTAAACCAGAAGGATGTCAAGTTAGGCAAAAAAAAAGGGCACATAATTCTCAGGGATTGTTAACAACAATTATAAGAATCGTCCTAGGTGGGATACCACCCATCATGGAGATGAACTTGGGTTACACCCACTCAAAGCTCCCCACCCTCTTGTCCCGGACAACCGGCAAGGATCATGTAACACCCACTCAAAGCTCCCCATCCTCTTGTCCCGGACAACCGGCAAGGATCATACTCTGAAAATGATTGCTCCCTCTCACAAATAGACCAAACTTCATATCATAGTGATTCACATTCGCATCGGCAAAGCCAAAAACAAACATCCGTATTGCTGGACATATGGTCCTGCATACACTTGGTTCTCTCTACATTCAACATGCTCTTCCCATGTCTGATACCAAAACCCTTCTCCCATGAATAAAGGTTATAAAAAGCATACGCCTCTCCCAGAGGGTCAAAACATGTCCCAAGCTCTGTTTTCGAGTCGAACGACTAGTCGCGACTAGTCGACGAGTCGCAACTGGCAGGTCGACTCAACATCTCGACTTGACTAGTTGGATGAGTCGAGCGACTCGATCGACTAGTCGCGACTAGTCTCGACTAGTCGTGGTTTTTCAGTCGAACGACTCAAATTGGCCCCACCTGCCGTCAGAGGTCTCTGCTACCGCTTGTTCCTCGCTGCATCATCGCCGTGGCTGCTTCTGGGGCTTGGAGACGACGACCCCACCGTCCCCCAGTACTCCGGCAAGCATCCCTCCATGTGCTTGCTTCAACCGTTGCCTTCCCTTGACGGATCTACTCTGCTGTTGAGGAAGAAGGGATGCTGCGGTGAGGGGGAATCAAAGAAGGCTAGGGTCATGAGGAGAAGGGAGGAATTTCAGGGTTGTGTGCTGCTACAACGAGGAAAGAGAGCAGAATGTGTGTGGCGGCTGTGGTGAGGGAGGAAGGAGTGTGGATGGTGGATTAGGTCACGATAGGAGTATATAGCTACTAGATGGGCTTTTGGGCCACAGGGAAGTGCATAACTAGTGGCCCATCTCTCAGTCTTTCCTATTTTCTTTGGAATATACGTGCTAAACTCATGTCGACCCAAGTTTGTATTACAGACTATTAGTATTAATAAGTATATACATATACTATGGTAATTTTATTGTACCTATTGCTTAACTCATGTCGACTCGTCGACCGTCGACTCGTCGACCGTCGACTCGTCGACCATGAGTCTTGACTAGTCACGACTAGTCAAGAGTCGCTACCCCAGAACGACTCGTCGACTCGAAAACCTTGGTCCCAAGCATCGCCACAATTACCTTATCGGTAGGATTGTTTGTGAACGCACCCAAATGCTTCTCAAAGGCACTTACACGCGACAGGCATGGTGTCCTTGGGGCAGCAGCTCCAATGCTCATCCTGCAAAAGTTTCCTTTTACTACTCAGCAACATTGTCGATCGGAGATCATGTTCTAAAGAGAAATCAGATACAGGGCAACGGTAAATTAGCATAGGAAACCAAAATGGACCCCCAACATAATGACGAACAGCTCAAGTGCATCATCTTTCCTACTACACACGTTCACTCAATGATTTTCAACATTTGTTCTTCTACCATCTACAAATAACTATTCTCGCTGCACAAAATATTACTACAAACCTTGCAGCCTAATACAATTACACGTCTGCTCCTACCCATGGCAGTGGGGATCCAAGGCAGGGAAACCCCGCTGATGGGCAAAATTCTCCATTGAGAGCTCGCTTTGTGAAAGGAACATTCTCCAATGACCGAAAAAAACTACCTATGATGTTGTATACCTTGGCCATATTCACATTGTTCTGTCCCAGCTGATTCACCAAATCCATGTTGTACACATCTACTCCCTCCGTTTCTAAATATAAGGTTTTTTAGAGATTTCAATACGGACTACATACGGATGTATATAGACATATTTTAGACTGTAGATCCATTCATTTTGCTCCATATGTAGTCCGTATATGAACGAAAGTGCTCTTCTAATCCCGAGCTCACATGAGCTTGGGTGAACAGTAAAATCAAAAAAAATAGTAAACAAATTCAAAAAAATCCGAATTTTTTTTGTGAGAAACATTGATGTTTTTACCACATGTGTGCAAATTTTCATCACCATATGACATTCGTGGAAAATTCACCAATTTTGGAGCATCGATTTTTTTTTGCCACATTTTCCACAAATGTCATCTAGTGATGAAATTTTGCAGGCATGTGGAAAAAACATCAATGTTTCTCACAAAAAAAATCAGATTTTTTTTGAATTTTTTTACTATTTTTTTGATTTTACTGTTCACCCAAGCTCACATGAGCTCGGGATCAGAACAGCTGCGTCCGTATATGAATCTCTAAAGGGTCTTATATTTAGTAACGGAGGGAGTATGTGTTTGTGCGATGACCAGTGCATTGTCTGTCCAAAATCAGGGGATAGCGAGTGATTGTGCTGCTCGCGATGCTCTGCTATGTACCAACCATTGTCTTTGGATAGCAACAGCCTTATTAGAGCAGGGCACTCACAATGGCAAGACCTTATGTTCTCCACCCCAGCCTTTCCCTGACACAGAAACATAACGTAAAGATCTTGCGAAGCAGTAATTTAGTACAATGTCTGATAAATTACCCAGTATGTTGTCTCATAATTACAAGCAATCACATACATACGAACTGGGAAATCTTCATATTTGCACACATGAATTTTGCGACACAAACATTCTTTCTCACATTTCAGAATTTATGGGGTAATCAATTGTCCAGGGGCGCAACAATATGTGAAAAACGAATCATTCATGTATCCCTCTGTTAGGTTGATCTCCTCCCGTGTGGGCCCATCGGCCCACCGGGCCCTTAGATCCGCGCCCTGATCGGGGACGCCCAACCCACTATGGTTGACGGGCCCCTGTCACCTGCGCTATATAAAGAGGTGGGGGCCGGCGGCACGCAACACGAGGTTCGTCGCGAGCCGCACTCCCCACCGACACACCCTACCGATCTAGGTCTGCGCAGTAGTGACGGGAAGCACCGCTGCAACTGCCCACTCACCATCGCCGCTGCCGCCCTCCATCATGGCCAACGGCTTGAGCTCGTCCAACCAAGGTGAAGGTACACCTCTCTCATGCCAAGATAGATCGATTCCCTAAAGTTCTACCGTCATTGTTCTAGCCTAGTCGATCTGGAAAGTATAACAATGGTATCAGATCCAACCCTAGGTTATAGATCTTTTCGGTAGAAAGAAATCACAGTTTTCTGCTCCACAGTATACCCTAGTTCATCTCTAAAAGTCAAAACCCTAACCCTAAAATCAAAAAGAGGGCAAAAGGGGAGAGATCTCACCGGCCAGGGCCTCGAGCTCGCCGGCAAAGGGCGCCGCCGCCACCAGGGCCGCGCCGTTCCTCTCGATCTCGATGCGCATCGGCGAGCCGAGGCATCAGGGAAGAAGAACACCACCCCTTCGGGGGCAAAGGGCACCACCACCGAGCCGCTTGACGGCGGCGCGTTCACCCTCGAGGTGCTCGCGCACGCCGGCAAGGGGACCAGCGGAGGCGCCGCCACCAACGCACGCCGACGCAAGGGGACAGCGGAGGGCCGTCGAGCCTCTCTCTCTCTCACTGTTGCATGTAGGCTGCGGTGGATGGGGAAAGAACAGGAAAGGGAAAAGGGGTGAGGAGCTCGTGGCGGTGGCATCGCGCGCCGTCGCCGGCGGGCTGCTCCACTCGCGCCGTGCGGGAAAGAGAAAGACGCAGGGGAGGAAGAGAGTGAATGGGAGCTAGGGTTAGGGCGTCCACCGCGGGTGGTTTTGATCCCGCTATCGGCGCGGAGCGGCGCGCGCGGGCGGGCTGTGGGCCGCCGGCGTGAAAGAAACGGGCCGCCCAAAGTATTTTCTCTGTTAATTTTTACAGAGCACAATTTTGATGTTTTTTTTTGTTCAGTTTTTTGGGCAAAATTTCACCCAGTTTTTCTATTCAAATTGATCCAACGAAATATTTGTCTAGAAAATAGAAAAGTGACAGAGATACTTCTGAAAAGCGCAAAGTTTGTGAATTTTATTCATATTTTCCGCTGCAAATAGTTAAAAGTGATTTTTTAAAGGTAAAAATAACTAAAATGAGAATTAAAATTTTAAAAGCATATTAAAGTGATTATGATTCTGTTATTTTATAACCAACGTTGTTAATAACATAATCATGATTTGTTATTATTATAAAAGGTGCATTCATTTCTATTTTTGCCCAACGGTGATATAGATTTAATTGCATAAACCGTTGTATGTTTTAATTTTGACCAACGTTGGATTAATGCATGCAATTGTTGTTGTGATCTCACTTCATTGTGATTTCAGGAGGTTTCCACTTGATAAGTTGCCTCAAGGATGTTCCAACCCTCAGAGGTCATAACTACACTGAATGGAGAAAGAAAGTTGACTTGGATTTTGTTTGTGCTGAGGTGGACTGGGTTGTGGACACACCACAGCCGGTCAAACCACCAGAGCCAGTCAGAGGTGCAAAAGATGATGATGCTGCTTGGGCGAAAAGGCAGAGGGATCATGCTCCAGTGGAGATGTCATATACCCTCGAAAACCAAAAGTGACTCACCGCCAATAAAAAGTGCATGGCTTTCATAAAGAACACAATTGAGAATGCTATTGTGGGCTCAATTGCAGAGTGTACTTCCGTAGGGGAGTTTCTTGAAAAGATAAAGAACCAGTTCACTGGTTCTTCAAAGATATATGCTATCCAGTTGCTAAAGCAGCTGGTGACAGAAAAGTACACAGGCGGTGGACTTGGCATAAGAGAGCACATCCTCAGGATGAGCAACATGGCAGCTAAGCTTAAACCCATGGATGCGGATTTGGAGCTCAAGCCTGCACTCCTCGTTCACCTGGTTATGGCTTCACTGCCAAAAGAGTTTGACACCTTTGTTGTCAACTACAACATGTCGCCTGAAAAATGGGACATTGAAAAGACTATAGCCATGTGTGTGCAAGAAGAGGAAAGACTTAAAACCTCACATGGTGGTTCTCTGAACTATGTGAAGGATAATAAGAAAAAGAACTACAATCAGAATGGCAAAGGTTCCCCTTCAAAGCCACATGGAAAAGCTCAATATCAGCATCAGCAAAAGTCTTTCCCAGTGGACAAAGATACATGTCTCCATTGTAAGCAGACTGGGCACTACAAGAAAGATTGCCCTGTTTGGCTAAAGTCAATAATGGCAAAGAGAGGTAACAACGTTGTTTCCTTTATAAATGAATCCTTGTATACACAGTTTTCGAAATCTACTTGGTGGATTGACTCAGGAGCAACTGTTCATGTTGCAAATTCATTACAGGGATTCAATTCAACGCGGACTACGCAAAGAAGCGAAAGATGCATTGAAGTTGCAAATGGAGTTGAAGCAGAAGTTGAAGCTGTCGGCGACATCTCTCTGGAGTTAGCTGATGGATTCACGCTTCTGCTTAGAGATGTTTTATATATTCCTTCATGTCACAGAAACTTAATTAGTGTTTCGTGTTTGGATAAAGATCATTATGAATGTCACTTTGGACATGGCAAGTGTGCCATATGGTTTAATAATACTCATGTGGGTGTTGCTTTCCTACACGATGACACTACTAGGATCCTAAACTTCCCCTAGGGTTGAAAAACTGTCGGCTATTTACAAAAACCGTCGTCTACTAATATGGGCTACGGTGCCCCGTCGGCTATTTCCCGTAGGTGATGCTTGGTCGGCCATTAACATGATATCCGACGGTACCGTAGCTTATGATATTTGCCTACGGCATGAAGCCGACGGTGGATGGTCGGCCCTTTCATATCTGACGATGCTCATATCCTACGGTTTCCCGTTGGTTATTGCAAATTTTGACAGTTTTATGTGCCCGTCATTGTTCTCATTCCCGAAGGTTCTCAGTGACCGTCATTGTTCTCGTTTCCGATGGTTCCCAGCGACAGTCATTGTTCACGTTGCCGACGGTCGTCCTCCCATCGGCATATGAATAACCAACGGTACATATACACAGTTAGACTAGGGTGTGACCTACAGTATATATACACTGTCGGACTAGGTTATGACCTACAGTATATGTATACCGCCAACATTTATACCAACCGAGCATCCATTACCCTCGGTGTCGATTAAAACCGAGAGACCTTTGTCACTGTAGGCATAGTGTATAACCGAGAGTAAAAATATCACTGTTAGCCATCAGCTGCACTACATAATGCCATTGGTAGAGAGAGAATTTGCACTACGAATCTGAAATTTGTGCCAATCCTATAAGTTGGCCTACAATGGCAAGTATGCACAAAATAAAGAGAATTTCTTTTGCGATGGAAATAAATAGAATTCATCCCAACATGATAAAAGAGCATACTTTACTCGCAATGTATCACACAAGTCCAATGGTAGTTGGTTCCAGGTTGAAAACTACAGAAGTCTGAATCATCCATATAGATAACATGAAAATGCAAAATAAAAAGGTAAATAAAAACAATCCATCCTAAAGATTTTGCATAAGATAAATTATATTGAAACATCAATCCCGCTCTAAACTGCACCATGACAACGTTACTTCATCTCAACACTTCCATGAAGTCAAAGTCTTAATTATGTGCTTTCACTCTCGTCATTGATATTGCCACCTTCCATATGATTGTCACCAGCTCCAGCATTGGTTTGAGGGCCCTAAAAACGACCATACTGGTTGTAAGAGATGAAATACCCGTGATAATATAATGAAACGGATTTTTTTTTGTAAAAATACACAACATGTTACTAAAACAAGAGATGAGATTTTCTTGGAAACTGTTACTAAATATACAACTTGCCAACATATAAAAGGGCAAATGGCCCAAACATCTTGTGTATGTAACCAGATTTTAGATGTTCTGAATGCTAAAGTTTTTCTTTACCATGCTCAGCTTTTAGTAAATAGTAGAGTTTGAAATCAAGATTATCCAAAGCAACAAATTAACACCTAGCTTTTAAAACTCAACACTGATCAATTATGTTTCATCAACGAAAGTACCACTCCTTTACCTTCTCTGTAGTCTGTACAAGCAGCAATATATAAGTACTTCAAATCAGGCAAATGCATAACCACAGGGCGAATTCAATATCTAGGATCAGTGGTTAACTCATCAAAGGAATTTACATGGACAATGTATAATAAATCCAATTCTTACATACCCGATAGCATTTCTCTACTATGACTTGTAATTACCCCAATTGTCAAATTTATTAAAAATCGTTAGTTGTACTCTGTGAATATTAATTAGCAGGCTAAGAACCCATGCCCAAAGAAACAGAGAGAACCAATAAACAAACTCATGTTTCTCTTACCGGTTCAGGTCCAGTTTGATCAACTCTATCTCGCCGCCTTGCTAACTCGTCATACAAATCACTATCACTGTAGTACTCATGTTCAGAATCATATGTGCCCTATATATTAAAAAATATATTAAATATTTGTTTTAGATCAAAATAAGAAATTTACATTAGAATTCAAGTTTCTGGAACTCTACAGTTGAGGTCATCATTATTGTTTGTTACAATCAGTTAGTTTTCTGTTAAACTTACCGACTCATGTTGTGCACCTTCCTCCATTAAAGCATCATAGTCCAGACCTCCTCTATATATCAGTGCCTATAATACACACAATTAGCACAATCACCTTTCTTTGTACTTCTATTTACAACAGCAGTAAAGCTTACCCGCACAACTTGTGCCACACCTCGCAACTCTTTGTTCTCATGCCTCAATTGCTGATTTTCCCTCTGTAAACGTTCTTGTTCACGAGCAGATTGTTCCTGCTGTGATACCCTGATCTTTGTTGCCTTAATAATGGACTTGTCTATTTTGGTAAATGCCTCATCAGCAATTCTTAGTCTCCCATGTGGCATTCTACCAGTTGTTTCATAAATGACAGATTCGTCAAATTCTGGATGCTCCTCTTGCCAATTTTCCCCATGCATATTTTTCATTCCATTGTCGAAAGTTACCTTTTCCAAGTAAGAAGAACCAGTAAGTAACATGAAGACTGGTAGACGAGTAGTGCAAAATGGAACTAAAAGGACTACAAACTACATAATATGCACACATGTTGAGCCAACTATGTAATGCAACCAAATATGAATATGTAGATTGATTACACGCAACATGCATAGGTTCGCAGACCATAAAGTATAATCGCAAAGACTAACCCAGCGATCAGAAGCTTTTTGGCTACACATCTCAACACGTTCATTGCCTCGCTTCAATCTGTGAGTGTGCTGCCAAGCACCAGCAAGTCCTGGGTCTTTACCTGTTTTTTGTTTCTGCATTATTAAGAGTGATAAGTGTTACCAAATATTATTCTTTAGTAATGAAATAGAGAAATATGCATCAGTGAAATAGTACCAGATACTGGCGTGTAGCCACTATGCTTCTTGCACCACTACAATGGTAAATCGTGTCTCCATTAGCTAGCCTATTCCTCTTCCCACGTAAAGAATTGTTTCTGGACTCCTGAGTACTCCAATGTTCGCATAGTAAATGCCAACCATCATCGGTACCGAAGTCATCTGGCTTGGTCGAAATTAATTCTGCAACAGTTGGCCAGATATTACCCTCCTCATCTTTTTCCTCAGTCACATTGCCACGCTTGTATAATCTTTTCATGGCTGCCTTCTTTTCCTCATGTATCATCTGCCTCACTTTTTCAGCAAGGTTCAACTCCAAGGTTTCATCTGCATCACGTTGGTCTGATGGATTGCACTTAAAACGCCACTGTCAAAACAATAATGGCTTGATTTGAGAACAGATGAATCTACTAAGAAATCATAAATAATAAAGGATATTTAAATTACCATCAGACAAATTGAAGTGCTTTAGACTGATGACAGTACAAACTGAGAATTATGGTGTAGTGCGCTTTTAGTTTTGACAACATAGATGGGCGTTGTTTATACGATATAACTACATTAGGGACAATCAGAACTGTTAGTTGTTCCTAACACACCTATTAAAGTCCAAGTTTCTGATAAAGTGGTGGGGTCGCAATCTTGAGACGAATAATCTCCAGAAGTGACAAAACTAATCAACTTACCCAAAATTCTTCTTTAATTCTCGATGCTGCAGTTTGCACTCTTGGATTGCTGGACCACTTGTAGTCCTCCCAAGTCAATACAGGTTTCTTATTATCATCTGGACCAATTGGTTCTGGATAATACTGGCGTACTAATGCGCCTTGCACCGTTGAGGGTTCACGAGATTTGAACGGGTGCTTTTCCCATCGACTGTCATGAACACATACTTCAAAGCATTAATATTTGAATAGGCATCCAAGAAGAACTAAAATACTTTAAAAAGTTTAATACTAACATGCCAGAAGGTACAATGAGAGGTCGATCAATCTCTTCAAGTCTATCACCACTTCCTGTCCTAGATCTGGGGGTTCTATCCTTCCTAGTCTGTGAAGCTGGCTGAGATGACCCATTATTTCCAACCGAACCAGTGGAAGGTCCATTTCGTATAGGTCTTGAGATAGGTCTATGAGTCAAACGCCTAGTCATCCTATTTACAAGGCTCCATGCTCGTTAGTAGCAATATAAAAATGAGAACAAACAATTATGAAGAACATGTGTGCAGATTAAAACAAAATGGAACACTTTGTAACCACTTAAATTGTAATGACTAAAACTTAGTATTAGTAAGAAACAACACTAAGAAATGAACTGAGAAATTCGAAAATATCTAATGCACGGTACTTCAAGACAAATCTATAATATAATAGCTCATGCACTAACAAACTATATGTTCAGTAGTCATCATTATCATATTCTAAATCATGATCAAACGTGTTATCCCTGTCTTCATCCTCCTCTTCTCTTTCCCCCTGTGGAAATTCTTCTTCCCCATCACTACTGTCATCGATATAGATGCTGTCCAAAGGATCCTCCTTACTGCTATCTTCCTTACTGCTGCGCTTTTCTATGGTTTCAATGTCAGAGGGATCAAGCACATCATCGTACTGATTTGTAGATGTCGTAATCTCATCAATAAAGTTCCCAACATCTGCAGAGAAAATGCCCTGTTGTGTATCTTCTTGGAAAAAGTCATTTTCAGCGGATGGATCATGTGCACTATCATCAAGGTTGCTCAAGTTGCTACTTGGTTGTATCTTGTACACAACCCGCCAATCACGAAGATCATGCCTTTGAGAAGCATATTTCAAATAATAAGCTTGAGTAGCTTGGTGAGCCATGGCAAATGGTTCAAAGTTTGCAAGCCTTGAAGATGGCCTAATCTCCACCAAACCTAATTTTTCTTCAGACCTCATACCCTTAGTTGGATCAAACCAGCGGCATTGGAAGAGTACCATCTCAATTTTCCGGCCTGCAGTGAAGGACAGTTTGATAATGTCCTCGATCACACCATAGTAGTCAAGTTGTTTGTTGTCGGACGTGAAGGATGCCAAACAAACTCCAGTGTTCACTGTTCTCAACCTTTTATGGAGTTTCTCGTACCGTTCTGACCTAAAACGAAAGCCATTCACGTCATAGGAATTATATGACAATACTCTAGAACTGCATCCATTAGCTAAATTCCACATGTCCTCATCAGCACTTGGGTCTTTTTTACACTGCCATCAGTAAACAATATTTAAAGTTAGTAAACATAACATCGATCAATCTAAATCAAGAAAGCAATGAGATGGTGATTACAGCAGTCTTAAACCAATCAACGAATTCTTCCGTCATCATTTTATCAAGGCCCTCCAGAGACAAATTGGGGTGCTTCGCGTACTTCTCTTCAGCAAATGCTCTATAGATGGCATATAATTAGATAATTGTGGCATATAAGGGTCAAGTGTAAAAATAATATCACTTACTCTCGAAATCTATCAACAGCAGAGCAATTGGTCAAAATGTATAGCTTTGCAGCATTCAGGTCTTCACGTGTGAGGTCTCGAGACTCACCCCTACCATGAAGGGTGCCTTCATATTGGAACACATCTAGTGAGCAACCATCATTTTGAACCTGCTTTCCTCCATTGTTGTATCTAGACTTCCTATTCCATGTAGTCTGAACATGGTCACTAAAGTACAAAGATACACAGTTTGTTATCTCTTGTACAATGCAAGCCTCCACAATTGAACCCTCCACTCTTTCCTTGTTGCGAACTTTCAATCGAAGATGGTGCATTGCCCTACAATAAATAACTTGACATAAGAAAATTATAGCTAGAAGAAATCCACAACATTAGATTATTTGACATACCTCTCAAAGACGTACATCCAACGGTATGTCACAGGGCCCCCAACACTTGCCTCATACGGGAGATGTACAATTAGATGTTGCATCACATTGAAGAAGCCCGGTGGAAACATTTTCTCAAGCTTGCATAACAAAACAGGAATCTCCTTTTCAAGTGTACGCATTCGTTCTGGATCAATCTCTTTGGCACACAATTGTCGATAGAAAAAACTTAACTCTGCTATGGCCCGCCATTCACTCTCTGGGATGAAGCCCCGTAGAGCAACTGGCAAGAGGCGCTCCATAATTATGTGGTGGTCATGGCTTTTCAGTCCAACAAACTTTCCTTGGGCCAAGTTAACAGATCTTCTTAAATTAGCCGCAAAACCATCACAAAACATCAATTCTTTGAACCACTTCAGGATGGTTAGTTTGGCATCCTTGCTCACACAATATTTCGCTCTTGGTTTCTGCCATCCACCATTCGGTTTCTGTGCTAACTTAAGTTTTGGTCTGTTGCATATTTCAGCCATATCAAGACGTGCTTTAATATTATCCTTAGTTTTATCCGGAATATCAAGGCACATGCTTAACAAAGCCTCAGCAACATTTTTCTCATTGTGCATTACGTCAATGTTATGGCGAAGCAACAACTTTTTAAAGTACTCAAGCTGCCACAAACCACTTATGCCAATCTAGTTGTGCCCCTTCTCGAAATCAGCAAAGGTATTTTTTTCCATTTTCATCAGGAACAAGGCTTTGGAGCTGTTCATATACCTCTTCCCCGGAGAGGCGCTTTGGTGGAGGATCAAAAACTTTTGTTTTCTTACGGAAACAATTCAAACTCCTACGGAACACATGGTTAGCCGGAAGGAATCTCCTATGGCAATCAAACCAACATGGTTTATGCCCATTCTTCAAGGAAAATGTATCTATGTCACATCCACTTATAGGACAAGCAAGTTTGCCATGTGTGCTCCAGCATGATACTAAGCCATAAGCAGGAAAGTCATGAATAGTCCATAACAGGGCTGCCTTCATGAGGAAGTTTTGTTTTCTGTGACAATCATAGGTAAGAGCACCATTTTTCCATAAATCATCTAATTCATCAATCAGGGGCTGCATGAAAACATTTAAGTTCTTTCCTGGATGATCTGGTCCAGGAATTACTAGTGCAAGGATCAAGTTATTTTGCTTCATGCACATTTCAGGTGGGAGATTGTAGGGAACAACAAAGACAGGCCAGCAAGAATATGAGGCTGCTGAAATACCAAAAGGTGTGAATCCATCGGTCGCTAGACACAGCCGAATATTCCTTAGTTCCTGAGCGAAACCAGGAAATTGTTTGTCTAGTTCCTTCCAGGCTTCTCCATCGGAAGGATGAACCATTTTTTTCTTGTTATTACGTGGCCTAGCATGATAGTCCATGTGCTTGGCAGTGCTCTGTGACATGTACAACCGCTGCAGTCTAGGTGTTATAGGGAGATAGCGCAAAACTTTGCGTGGTACCTTCCTAGATGTATTTCCTGTGGTTGTTTCCTCGTATCTACGTTCATTGCAGATTGGGCACTTCTCTTTGTTTTCATTTTCTTTATAATAAATCATGCAGTTTTTGGGGCATGCATGGATCTTCACATATGGCATGGCTAGACTATGCACGAGCTTTTTTGACCTATGGAAGTTTGTAGGGAGTTCTTTTGCGGCATCATCTCCAAGAACATCATGTATTAGGGTCATCGTTTCATTGTAACAAGCTTCTGACAAATTATGCTGTGTCTTTATAGTCATTAGCCGTGCTACAGTAGACAAACGAGTTTGTGATGTCTTCGCGTGCAGTGGTGTGTCAGCTTCAACCAACATTTTGTAGAACTTTTGGGCAGCTTGTGTTGGTTCTTCACCTGGAAAAACTCCTTCCGCAGCAATTGCATCAACTAACATATCATCCATTCTATCAACATCTCTCACAAAATCGTCTTGCTCTATGTTTTCAGGTATATTAGGCTCCCCATGACTAGTCCATTTCTCATATCCTAACTGAAAACCATTGGCGCACAAATGGATGGTCATCTCATCCCTTTTGCGCTTATGACGACAGAAACACTTAGTGCATGGACAATGGGATTTCTCATCTACAGTGGCTTCGGGCAATGAAAATGCATGATCCAGAAAATTCTCCAACCCCTGTCTCCAAGTTTCACTGAACAACTTTCCTTTTCTCTCTCTGTACATCCAACTACGGTTGTTGCCCATAGTGCTACACATATATATATGACAATTTGGGGTTTAAAAATTAGACATATCGAGGCATCAAAGTATTTGGAGGAAAAAAACTAAGCAAACGTATTAAGTAACATTGGCATGCTCAAGTTACAGATCTATGTTCAGTTTCAGTAAATTCGTATCTACATCTTAAAAGGTTAAAAGTCATAACGAAAAAACAAATTCCATGTTGGATAAGCAAACATGTAAATCGGACATGTGAAAATGTAATCCATGAATGGGAAGTCACAAAAGGTACATCAAAATAAGAATGCGGAATGGCTAGCTAAGCATAATCACAGTTCACAACCAAACACAATTAGGAATGCAGTTTCAGAGGTGCGATGGCAACACAGAAACTCATAGATCGGGTCATCAGGCACATGGCGGATATAGAAGCGTAGAGAAACACACGACGAAGAACAAAGAGAGATACCTTGGCACGTCGCTAGCGTCGCCTCCTGTTGATTCCTCCATCGTTGCGGAAGCAGAGGAGCCACCGTGCGCTGCTTGGTCGTCCTCGTCCATCGCAGGGGCAATAGAGGAACTCCTCCTCAAACGCCGTAGATGAAGCAGACTTGGAGGCCGGACATAATCGGTTTTGATGAAAGGTGGATGAGTTCGTTATGATCGGGAGAGGATTGAGGAGACCGCGAAACTTTGGGAAGAAGTGGGGGTGAGGGCGCGAACGCTTTTCCTGCACGCGCAAAAAGGAAATCAGCCGCTAGCTCACCCGTCCAATTTTTTTTTTGAGAAAATACCGGGGTGCCAGAAGCCCCACCTGAATATATTTTGGTGTCAACCTCCCATTAATTCCTTCATCACAAGTAATGGTCGTTCCTTGTTACATCAACAAAAAAATGTAGTAATTTTGCAACAAAATATCCCTGCTCTGCTCTACTGACCGAGCAATTCGCCCAAAAAACACAATCACCAAAATTATTGTTCTTTTTATCAATTTTCAACAAGTCAGACCTTTCAAAGCTATGAATGCGACAAAATAAGGAAATCGAAAGTAGAATTAGGGGAGGGGGAACTATCATGGAACCTGGCAACTGGGCTTGGTTTGGTCGTGGACGGCGCCCTGCATGTCCTGACCTATGTGCGAGTGACAGCGGCGGCGGCGCAACAACCGGCGCCAAGCCGCGAAGTCACTCCTTCATCTCCGCGACTGCAATGCCAGCCAGTCCTCGCCGGGTCCCTGCACCAGCACCCTCGACACCTCCGATGTGCCCACCACAAATCTCCACCTTCTCAGGCCAGTTCATCTTCGCGACTCGCGATCCGGCTGCTGCTGCTGCAACTTGGCGCTTCACCATGGGGGGCTTGGATGCTGGTGAGACAGGATTTGGATTGGGGCGGAGGTGAGCAAGGTGTTGCTTTTTTTCCAGGGGAAGAGCAAAGTGGTCCTCGGAGAGTGAGTGGACTGAGGTAAGTGACAAATACTGTAGCTGACCTTATCCCTTCGGCTTCTAAACTAAAAAAATGTGTGGCTCTCCGCTTTAAGACATTTCGTTTCTAAGGAAGGTAGTTCTATCTCAGTTGGCACATGCTTCCTATTCATCTAGTCCCTCCATCCCAAATTAAATATCTCATTTTTATACTTTTTTTAAGGGCTATCTCAATTTTATACTAACTTTAATACAAAATTATACTAAATTTGAAACATTTATTTTGAAATGAAAAATGTCTATAAATTGATTAAGATATTATGCTCCCTAAATGATGTGGAGCCTCTTGGTGCATCAACATTGTGGGGGTCAAATTCACAAACATATTTAAAGTCCACGAACATTTTTAATTTTATGAATATTGTTAAATTTGCTAATTTATTTCAAGTTTGCAGATATTTTTTGAAATCCAAGACTATTTGAAAAAAAATGTTTTTTAATATACAAAAAATTTAAAAACCTTTAAAAAAAATCCATGAACATATTTTTGATTTAACTAAAAATTTCAGGTAGCCGGCCTTTATGAGCTAGCAGTGGAGCAAGTGACGAAAAACTAAGCGAACGAGTAAAGAAGTGAGCCAAATTGAGTGGGTGACAGCATCGTGTGTCGACCCAATTCGACGGTTTCAGCATGGAATAGGAGCTCCCAAGCTTATCTAGAAAAGAGCTTTGAAGGGGACAACAACCACCGGCTGACACCAAGGCCGAAGGACACCACAACCACGCACCGAATGGCTCCTCTCTCTTCTCTGAAAAATAGTGTCTATAACATCAACCCATCATGGTATACGAATGGAAAAAACGCCACCAAAATATAATTAAGACTCAACCCAATGCAGGTAAAATCAAAACAAAACAACCAATCACAATAACCTGCTAGTGAAAAAAAGACACTCCATCAGTGAAGAACGATGCGACGAAGCGCACGTTAGCCTCTAGTATGGATGATATATTCTTAACCTGGCACCTCCTAATGTGCACGTCGATCACTCATGTGAATTGATCTTGTAATATACCCAACCGAATTAATATGTTTATTGATTTAACTTTAATGTAGTTGTTATGACATAGCTTCATGCCGTCCCGGCAAGACGGCATTACGTTTCGCAGATCCGATTAGCAAGTCGGCAATATCGTTTGAATTTTACTCCCTCCATCCCATAATATAAGTGTTTTCGACACTACTTCATAGTGTCAAAAACGGCTCTTATATCGTAGTGTCAAAAACGCTCTTATATTATGGGACGGAGGGAGTAGAATTTTATTGCATGGCTTCAATCGATAGTGGGGTACATGCGTCTTTTTCCATTGACAATGTACACATTGGAGGTCTACAAAGCGCAAGAACATGCCAGTGTATCTACAGTTCCAAGGTTATCGGATGCTTGGCTACTCCCTTTTGCGGTGCTCCGGTGACAATGAGGGACAACGACGAACAAGTATTTTTTCCTTTTCAATAATGTTGAAGTTCTCAGTTTAATATTAGATAAAGCAAGATAGTCTCTCACCTACTTCAAGAAACTAAATTTGGTCCTTCAACTTATGTCAAAATGATATGGATTGGGCCTTTTGTGATGCAGATGACGATGTCGTGACAATTTCACGCATGTGGCATGCCAACGTGAAAGGTCGAAAACATAGAAAAGGGGTAGGTAGGTCTCGACGGGCCAGGCGAGTTGTAAGCTTGCCTTGGGCTAGCATAGGTTGTCAGTTCGACAAGTGAATAGGTTGAGCCGAGTTAACCTACTAGGTTCCTTTGAGCTTTGGGCCCAATCAAGGCTTGGATTGGTTCAGCTACTGCAAAAAAGGCTCGGAGACTAACCTAGCTAAAAAAATATTATTGCAAGCTTTAAAAAATGTTAGAGAATTAAAGTGATCATGGATTGCAAGATTATTCAACCTGGTTAAGCAACTTAGTTAAGTCAACGAACGATTTTTGGAATTATAATGGTTATAAATCTCCAACAATGAGAGTACAAAACAATGGGACTCTACATATATGTTGTAAAACATCGATAATTTTTGTTTTTAAAAATCCTTACATTTTTGTTTTTGAAAAATATATTCATGATTTCTCAAGATTGCAACATTCAACATTGACGAGGGTTTAATCACCTACAGTGAGATTAACAGTAGGCTATTCAGGATCACTGTCGGGTACATGTATTATCGACGGTGAATATACACCGTTGGTAAACAAAGAGAAGATACGGTTGTAGAATACCGATTGGCTTTCCCTACCACCTTTTCACTGTCGGTTATTTGCGCAGACTGTTGGCTATCATGTCAAATGATCGAGCAATGTTACCGCACCGTCGACTATTACAGAAAACCGTCGTTTATAATGACATATAACTTAGAGTTAGTTGTGCCCATCGGTTATGTGTTTTGACCGTTGATTATTTGATCAGATAGCCATGCGCTAAGAATAAACTGTCGGGTATAACATGGGATAACCATGGGTTGGTATGTACCAGTCGGCTAAGTAGTAACACCGTCGAGCAATATAGTGCATAACTATGTGTGCACTGGAAACTGTCGGTTATTCATCATACCCGTCGGTTGATGCATCGTATGAACATGTGTTGTTTTATCCCCGTCATCTATTAATCAAGACCGTCAGTAATTAATGATCATAGCCTTGTGGATGACTTTAACTGTAGGGAAACTGGGGAACGGTCGGTTATTCCGGAAATCCCCTACGGTCTGTCGGTTATTTAATTTCACCGTCGGCAAAGATTAGATATCTAGTAGTGTGAGCTTTATTTATTATCACTACGTGAAAAAGGGCATTCTGTGTGTAATGTGAATGAGCATGTTTCCGCGTCGGATAAAGAACAAAAGAAAAGAAAGAGAACTCATGACTCATCGAAATTATGGCACTGTCGCTCGGGCCATATTTTGAGGGGGAGAATAGAAAGACTAGTTAAAAATGAAATTATTCCTCCATTAGAGTTCTCAGACATAGAGCAATGCATAAATTGCATTAAAGAAAAGTTTGTAAAACAAATCTAAAAGGGTGCAAACCGTAGCATAGGAACACTAGAAATCATTCACACTGACATTTGTCGACCGTTTCCTGTGAAAAGTGTGGATGGCTATGACCCATTCATAACATTCACAGATGATTACTCCCGATATGGTTATATTTATCCAATCAAAGAAAGATCTGAAGCGTTGGATAAATTTAAGATATTCAAAGCTGAAGTTGAAAATCAGCATGATAAAAGAATAAAGATAGTAAGATCTAACCGTGGGGGAGAGTACTACGGTCGGCACACTCCATATGGCCAAGTCCCTGGACCTTTTGCAAAGTTCTTACAGGAGACTGGCATAGTGGCCCAGTATTCAATGCCGGGCGAGCCTCAGCAAAATGGAGTAGCTGAAAGGCGTAACCGTACACTGATGGATATGGTGCGCAGCATGATGAGTTACTCCACCTTGCCATTGGGATTATGGATGGAGGCGCTTAAAACCGCCATTCACATTCTCAATAGAGTACCAAGCAAGTCGGTGCCCAAAACACCGTATGAGTTGTGGACAGGAAGAGTGCCCTCCCTACAACACTTAAGGGTGTGGGGGAGCCCAGCTGAGGCCAAAGTGTTTAATCCAAATATTGCAAAGTTAGATTCCAAAACAGTCAGTTGCCACTTCATTGGCTATCCTGATAGATCAAAAGGTTTTCGTTTCTACTGTCCAGAGAGATACACAAAGTTTGTAGAAACAAGACATGCAGTCTTCTTAGAGGACGAAATGATGAGGGGGAGCATGGTAGCTCGGAAAATCGATCTTGAGGAGAAGAGGGTGTATGCACCTAATCCGATGATTCAGGAGCCATTTTTCTCACTACCTGTTGTACCTGCACCAACAATCCCTAAGGTTGCGGTGCAAGCACCTGTTGTAACTCCACCCATGACAACTATAGGAGAAGATCCGGAACCTGTCCGTCAGGAGCCGACTGAACCCGTCGTTGAGCATGAAAGGGAGGTGCAGCAGCCACTTTTAGAAGATGTGCCGGAAGGTGAGGCACAGAATGAGCCTAGGAGTGAGGCCCTTAGAAGGTCTACAAGACCCAAAAAGTCAACTATTTCTACTGATTATAAAGTTTATAACACAGAAATAGTTCATATGGGAGGTGATCCCACTTCATATGAAGAAGCCATGAGAAGCCCTCACTCATCAAAGTGGCTGGAGGCAATGGAAGACGAGATGAAATCGATGAGTTCCAAAGATGTTTGGGACTTAGAGAATATTCCTAAAGGAGCCAAAACAGTAGGCTGTAAATGGGTCTACAAAACTAAGTATGACTCTAAAGGGAATGTAGAAAAGTATAAAGCACGACTTGTGGCAAAAGGATTTACACAAAGAGATGGGATGGATTACAATGAGACTTTTTCCCCAGTCTCATGTAAGGATTCCTTCAGAATCAGAATGGCATTAGTTGCGCATTTTGATTTAGAGCTACATCAAATGGATGTAAAGACGGCATTTCTGAATGGGGATTTAAAAGAAAAAGTTTACATGAAACAACCCAAGGGTTTTATCATGGAAGGCAAGGAAGATATGTGATGCCGCCTGAAGAAATCTATTTATGGATTAAGGCAAACCTCTAGACAGTGGTATCTAAAGTTTAATGAGACAATTAAAGGATTTGGATTTAAAGAAAATATAACTGCATTTATGCAAAGTTTAAAAATGGGAAATATATTTTCCTAATTTTGTATGTGGATGATATCTTGCTTGCTAGCAGTGACGTTAGTCTGCTGCAAGAAACAAAGAAGTTCTTGTCCTCAAATTTTGATATAACAGATCTTGGTGAAGCATCATATGTTTTGGGCATAGAAATTCACCGAGATAGGAAAAATGGAGTTTTAGGACTATCGCAGAAGGCATATTTAGAAAAGGTTCTTAAAAAGTATAATATGCATGCGAGTAAAGCCACACCTGCTCCTATAGTCAAGGGCGACAGTTTTGGGAAATTCCAATGTCCCAAGAACCAGTACGAGATCGATCAAATGAAAGCAGTGCCATATGCTTCGGCTGTTGAAAGTTTATAGTATGCACAAGTGTGTACTCGCCCTGACTTAGCTTTTATCACCGGGGTACTCGGTAGATATCAAGAGAATCTAGGCATAGAGCACTGGAAGATGGTAAAGAAAGCATTGCGTTATGCGCAAGGCACGAAGGACCACATGCTAACATACAGGAGATTTGATTCCCTAGAGATAAGAGGGTATTCAGACGCAGATTTTGCGGGAGACAGAGATGATAGAAAATCCACGTCAGGATACGTGTTCACTCTCGCTGGAGGGGCTATTTCGTGGAGAAGCTCCAAACAGTCAATAGTTGCATCGTCCACGATGTATGCAGAATTTATAGCATGTTATGAGGCCACGGGGCAGGCGATATGGTTAAAGAAATTTATACCCGACTTGAAAGTAGTAGATTGTATTGACAAACCACTAAAGATGTACTGTGACAACCAGCCCGCAGTATTCTATGCTCACAACAACAAGTCGAGTAATGCTGCCAAAACAATAGAAATAAAGTATTATGTTGTGAAAGATAAAATCCAGGATCACACTATAAGTCTCGAGCATATAAGGACAAAGGATATGCTTGCGGATCCGCTTACGAAAGGCTTACCACCCAATATGTTCAAGGAACACTTAGCCGGCATGGGTTTAAGGGAAAGCCTATGATTCCTGGATCATGAGAGGCCCAAAAGGAACATAATTTGTTTCAAAACAGAGAGGTATGTTGTAGCTGCCTGATTCTATCGGCAATTGAGCTGTGACGATGAAACATGTTCTATGTATTGATCTGTGATGAAACGAGTAAAGTAAAAAGTATGTGGTTAAAAGAAAAGTTGAGATCAAGGGGGAGAATGTTAGGTTGATCTCCTCCAGTGTGGGCCCATCGGCCCAATGGGCCCTTAGATCCGCGCCCTGATCGGGGGCGCCCAACCCACTATGGTTGACGGGCCCCTGTCACCTGCGCTATATAAAGAGGTGGGGGCCGGTAGCACGCAACACGAGGTTCGTCGCGAGCCGCACTCCCCACCGACACACCCTACCGATCTAGGTCTGCGCAGTAGTGACGGGAAGCACCGCTGCAACTGCCCACTTACCATCGCCGCCGTCGCCCTCCATCATGGCCAACGGCTCGAGCTCGTCCAGCCAAGGTGAAGGTACACCTCTCTCATGCTAAGATAGATCGATTCCCTAAAGTTCTACCGTCATTGTTCTAGCCTAGTCGATCTGGAAAGTATAACACCCTCTACTGTAGTCTTTTAATTACAAGCATCCACACACATATGAACGCAGATTGTTCAGATTTGCACCATGATTTGTATGATTAGAATGTAAGAGAGAATGTCTCCGTTACAAAAAATGAGGTGCCACACTCATCTGAGATCCCACCGGTACACTAGCCTGATAATTATGAGCAACCACACACATACGAACAGAGATTCTTCAGATTTGCATCACCAATTTCATAACTGTTGTGTTGAGCACGAACATACCTGCAGCTCCATCCTGGAGCTCTAAGGTCCATCTTGCCTATAATTGTTCAGAAGCCTGCAGTGAACCCTCCTGTGATCCCCCACCTCTGCCTCCCGCACACAAATCTGCTACTGAAAGCTCTAGGCGGGAGAGGCTCCATCTGGGCGTAACTATCAGTAACCTTCCCAAGCACCATAGATCTGCGCAGCAAGAGGAGGAAATTGCAGATCGGCACCATGGGATCCAGAATCGAACAAAAATCTCAGACGAATCTAATGAGCTCTTATGGTACCTTTTTTTGGCTGCATAGGATCTCCATGCCCACCAGTGGATGCGGCCCTCCTAGAATCGCCGCCCCGCAAGCTCGCCCCTCTCGCTATTGAAAAATACAGCAACCTGAGCTAGGAGACGACAGTACCATCCGCCCCCAAATCCTCGCATTTACTCCTCCGTTGCCAGAGTTAACGAAAAGCACATATCCTGATCCACGGATCAGGAGTAGAACACCATCCCGAGCCACGGCTCGGGGAATCTCCCGTCACGGCGCCATCTGCGGCCTCCGTCACCGGCGTGGCGTACGGCGCACCTCCATACCCGTATTTCCTTCTCCCGTGAATTAAAAAAGATCGCCCGCCTGGCTCAGTAATTCCGCGGTCCACATCCCAATGCCCTGCCGAACCGTCGGGATAAAGCGCTCACCTGTGCTCGCGAGCATAACAACCGCGTCTGGACAAGCTCGGGTTTTGGAATGAGGTCGTTGGAACTGAACTGAATGTGGGAAGCAACAACCGATGTCATCCATGGGCAGAATCCAGGATGCCTTTACAACTCTTCAGCCATATTCAGGCACCAGGCCGAAACTATACAACAGAAACATGCGTACGGTACTACACAAATTCCTTGCGAAATTTGCACGTTGCGGGATGATGTTGGTCATCGGCAGCCTGGTTGGTTGTCATAGCATTAGGGTATCTTCAACGGCGACCCGTAAATTTCCTCTCGCATCCGTCCGGAGGAGAGGATGGGGAGGGGGGACGCCGGGCCTGGGAGGAGGCGGCGTTGGCGGTGGCGATCTCGCTGAGAGACCACTCATCGCCGTACTTGACCATCTCTCCGTCGAGGCGGTGGGGACGCCGCTTGCTCGTCTCCGCCGTCGTCACGGAGCGGTCCAGGAGGGGGAGCGGTCTCCGAGTCCGCCGCTATGTGTGGCGGCGGGACGTTGGAGTCTGCAAACTTCGACCGGCGCGCCGCGTTGTGCCTCTCCTGTCGGCGCCGCTCTCTATCAGCGTACTCCTGCACCGTTAGGGCGCTCCGGGATGACGAAGATCTGCCGCCGAGGTTGTGGCAAAGGCGACCGTGTGCCTTTGCGGTCGCATTGGGCACGGGCGGCGACGAGTGGCGCTCCTCCTTGACTCGTCGGGGCGGCGGAGAGAACCGCTCCTCCTTGATGCGCGGGGTGGCAGTGAGAGGCGATCCTCCTTCACACGCCGGGGCGGCGGCGACAGGGGCTCCTCCTTCACGCGGTGTCCGATTTGGACGCCGCGGTTGAGTGATGGAGAGCGCGGAGGGGATGCTGGCTCCAACTTCACGGGGAGGAGCGTCATCGGTGGCGGAGCCGGGCCGTTCAGGTGGAGCACGGAGCGACGGAGCATCAACTCCATCTGCTGCTCGTACTCCTCGTCCGTGGCGGCGTACACCTGGGCCAGCGCCGCTGGCGCGGACTGCTGCGGCGACGGCTGGTCCTCCTCGTCGACGGAGGAGATGATGTCTGCGCCTTCGTCAAGAAGCCGCCCGCCGATGAGAACGACGGCCCTGGACTTCGAGGGCGACATCGCCACAATGCTCCGGAGCCCGTCCCGGAACCGTCGCCTGCCGGCGCCGAGGCCCATGACTTGCCCATCGCCGGAGTTGTGGAGGGAGATGGGCGGGGAGAGGGGAGGAGGAGGAGGAAGAGCGGATAGATTGTGATGTGGACAGCGCCGGAGCACGGTTTAAATAGCCACGACCCGGCCATGCGAAGGGCCGGTCAGTTGCTTCAATGCGGCGCAGCGGTCGGAGTTGGTTCCTCGGGAAGCTGCGTCCGCATTGAAGCGGTGGCTCCCGAGAGGTTGTGTCGGTCAGCGCCGCCCTCCCTTCGGTCACATCGCGGCACTAATGCTGTCCGCTGCGTGCTCTAGGCCGGCATGAATGCAGCGCGGTAAGCAGTGCATGCATCGGAAGGAAAGCGCGGGAGAGGCAGGTAGGGGTGTTGGGGTGGGCCAGGGTGGTCAGACGCGGGCTTGGGAGCGGTCCGGACGCCCGCAAACCTCCCCATGTTTGTCTTCGGTTTGTGGGAGAAATCGCGTCCGGACCGCCCTGCGGACTGATATATGTCCGTGTTGGATGGCTTCTATGGTCCGGACAGCGCGGTCCGAATGTATACACGCGATTTGAGGGTTGGCGTTGGAGATGCCCTTATGTGTAGCACACGTGAGGTTTGTTTTGCTAAGTGTGGTCGTGCTATGCCGGTTCGATGTTAATATTTTTCAGCCTTGAGCTTCACCTTGGCCTTTTAGGAACCAAGAATAATCTTTTTGTGTAATTCATCAATGAGTGTGATACTTTTCTCTTCATCGATAGCCTTCTTCATGTTCGGAACTACAAAATTCTTCATTGCATATGAAGTTTGGTTCAAACTTTGTGGCGTCCTTTACATATAATACGTAGAAAAGTAATTTGTCACATCTATAGATTGTAAAATTTTCGGATAAGTTTTCTGCCTATGTTTGAAGAAGCTTGACCTCGGGTGCATCTTTTGCAATGTGACCCACACTTAAGGGCATCTCCAAGGCTGACCTTAAACCGGACACCCATCCATCCGCAGATCAGTCCATGCCGGTGTCCGACATTGAAACGGAAGCCAGTCATCCAATGCCATTCTCGAATGTCCGTTTTTATTAACTTAAAAAATAACATTCCGTCAAATCATGCATGGCTCATTATAATACTAATGCGTGATTAGTAGCTTTGTTTCAACAAACTTTCATTTTACCAAGCATTTAAAGAAAAAAGTCAATTGACGGAAGCTACTAATCCAAGTGTTCAAGTGTTGGCGGTGGAAGCCTATCACCAAATACTAATGCATGACTTGATACTAATGCATGAGTTAGTAGCTTTCTTTCACCATTCATTTGAAGAAAAAATGAAACATAGTGGCTTCCGCCAGAACGCTAAGAGCATCTCTAGCAGATCCCTTATAGCGCGTTTACAGGTCACGGAAAACGGGTTTTGCGGGCTGACGCGGGCTGTGGCCGAACAGACCCCACATAGCGGAACTGTAAAAGAGAATATGTTGCGGGCTGGCGCGGGCTGCGGCCGAACAGACCCCGCATAGCGGAACTGTAAAAGAGAATATGCACATATTCTCTTTTACAGTTCCGCAGGGCTGCGGCCGAACAGACCCCGCATAGCGGAACTGTAAAAGAGAATATGCTGCGGCCGAACAGACCCCGCATAGCGGAACTGTAAAAGAGAATATGTGCATATTCTCTTTTACAGTTCCGCTATGCGGGGTCTGTTCGGCCGCAGCCCGCGCCAGCCCGCAAAACGCGTGGTTTTTTCTGAATTTGACACATATCTCACATATTATACAGAATTACGAATTCAATATAAAATAAAATGTAAATATTATGAATCCAAATTACAATAATTATTCAAATCACCGAATTAAACTAAGAATTCAATACAACAATTACCGATCACACATGAATTAAATGAAATGAATGTAAAATTGGCCGTAGCCTTTGCCAATGGTGCTCAATGCCTTTGGCCATGCATTTGCCAATGGTGCTCAATGAGGTCCTCCTGAAGCTGATGGTGGGTGTTTGCGTCTTCAATCTGCCGGTATGTCTGAAGAAATGCTTGTATGCGGTCAGGGTCTCTAGCTGGCTTCACACGGCTACCGACATTGTCGTAGAAGAACTCCAAGTTCATGTCCCTCTCATCTTCGATGATCATGTTGTGAAGAATCACACAACATGTCATGATGTTGCTCAGGGTTTTCTTGTCCCAAAAACGAGCAGGACCACGAACAATGGCAAATCTAGATTGCAAAACCCCGAGGGCTCTTTCAATATCTTTTCTGGCAGCCTCTTGTACCTTTGCAAATTCAATATGCTTCCTAGTTTTGGGCTTTTTGATGCTCTTGACAAATGTACACCAAGAAGGGTAAATACCATCTGCAAGATAGTACCCCTTTGTGTACTCATGCCCATTCACCGTGAAGTTACAAGCAGGAGCATCACCACTAGCAAGTCTAGCAAACAAATGAGACCGTTGCAACACATTGATATCATTGAGAGTACCCGGCATACCAAAAAAAAATGCCAAATCCATAAATCCTCGGATGCTACGGCCTCTAGCACAATTGTTGCATCACGAGACTTGCCACAATATTGCCCGTGCCATGCCTTCGGGCAGTTTTTCCAAGTCCAATGCATGCAATCAACGCTTCCTAGCATGCCGGGCCAACCTCGCTTCTCATTTGCTGCCATCAACTTTTTAATGTCTTCCTCGTTGGGTGCACGAAGATAGACAGGACCAAAGACGCGGATGATCACTTTGGCAAACCTACGCACTGACTCAATTGTGGTATCTTCGCCAATGCGAAGATACTCGTCGGCATAGTCAGCCGGAATGCCATATGCAATCACCCGCATAGCTGCCGAGATTTTTTGATATGCACTAAAACCCAACAAGCCCGCGGCGTTTCTCCTTTGAGTAAAAAACCGACAATTGGCCTCGCAAGCTTGCACAATTTTAACGAAGAGGGATCGGCGCATTCGATACCTTCTCCGAAAGAGGTGCGGCGGATAGGTAGGATTGTCGGCGAAGTAGTCTTGCATCAACATCATGTTCCTGAGATGGCGGTTGCGAGGGATGCAAAGACGGCCGACGGTAGATCCTCGCCGTCTCTTGCGGTTTCGATCCTTAACCTCCTTCACGGCTAGGACCGCGACCACCATCTGCTGTCGATGGCGGTCGAGCATCGACTCCACGTCCGAGTCGTCGGACGAGGACGAATCTTTGAGCAAAAATTGCTCGCAAGAGCTCAAATCCATCTACAAAAACCGCATCCGAGCCTGCATCAACGAAATTTCAACACCTGCGGTCGAGCTACAAGGGGCAGAAAAGGGGCTCACCGGCTGCGGTCGATCCGGGGAGGGCGGCAACTCGGCAGCGGTCGATCCGGGGTGGCGGCGACCCGGGGGCGGCTCGGCTCGGCGGTTCCGGGGCGCCGGCGAGGGGACCCGGGCGTAGTGCGGCCCGGCGGTGCGATTCCGCCGGCGGAAGTGGTCGGAAACGCAGGCGGCGGGCGGGCGGCGACGGTGGCGGGCGGCTGCGGGGGGGAGATGTGGGGAACGCGCGCGCTGAAATGTCCCTCCCGCCAACCGCTTTCGCGGGATACAGGGCACCGACGGGGCGGGGGGGGGGGGGGGAGAAACCTGGGTATTCGCGGGTCGGAGGGGGCAATTTACCGCGCACCTCGAAAAATTTTAAGGGTCGGACGCGTTTACGGTTTCTGTTCGGGTCACTTTTTCCGTGCCAAACCGTAAACTGGTGGTTATTTTGCGGGTCGGGGTGATATAAGGGGTCTGCTTGAGATGTTCTAAACTACTCTTCCGCTAAACACAACAGCCAGCGGCCTTTTGTCATCCGGACGGAGAGGAGAGGGTACGTGGCGGCTTTTGGTTCGTTATGTGGATGCCCGGACTCCCACATTCTTGTTTAAGCGGCACGCTTTCCATTTTTTTCTTAGTATGCGGGGAAGCACGCGCCATTGTTTAGGGTGCGAATGTGGGAGGTGGGCCGGTGGAGCCGGTGGCCTAACCGGGGAGAGGGAAGGGGTCCCGCTGTCCTGTGCGTTGATGCGAACGCTGCGCCCCGTGATACCGACGGGCTATATGTTATGGTGCTGGCAGGCGGCTCGGATCTGGAGGCACTCGGAAACGGCTCTGATGGGAACGCGACGGCGCACCGGCGACTGCTCCGACGCCTGGCCCGCCAGACCCGGCTCCGAGGTAGAACGGAGCGGAAACTGGGCACTGTGCTGAAGTACACTCGACAGTACTCTATAGCAGAGTCCAGTAGTAAGCGAAGTATCGTGACAGCGCGCGTCGGACGCAGCCGCAGCAGGAGTCGCCGCACCGCACTTGTCGAGTCCTTCTTCTTTGAAATGGTCAGTGGTCAGTTGCAGCTGCAAGCGCCACGAAACGATCAAGCTGGAATTCTTTGGACTGGCGGCATAGAATGATAGAACAACCTGTCCAGTCTCCGTGTAGCTTTGGAACCGATCGTATGGCCAACGCCGACGCAGTACGTAAAGTTTGACTCGGCGATCCAAAGGGAAATGTGACTCGCTGCCACAGCAAAGCAAACCACAACCAACTTCGAATCATCATCGATAGACTAGATACGAATTCGTTAGAAAGAAGAAGAAGAGCGTCATGGAGTTCCTCTCCGATTCTTTACGTGCAGGAAAAGACACGAGCTCCATTATTTTTTAAAAAAGAGGTTCAGAAAGGACATGGAGTTCGGTATATACAATGTCGGCACAGGAATCCCAGCCACAGTATCTTAGTGGAAAGAAAGGACAAGTTGTACGTACCGTGCTGCTTACAGGAGTAGTACAACGTATGATATGCCACGAAGCAAATTGAAACCGGATAGCAGAGTACGTGGCTGGAGTTCAACCGAGACCCGCATGGCAGCCGCTGAGCGTCACCAGGTATCGTGACAGCGCCCGACGCGCGCAGCCGCAGCCGCAGCGGTCAAGTGCGTGCCCGGCGGGGCGAGCGTCACAGGTCGCTCTACCCCGGATTTTTTTTTGGAAATACTATTTTTTTTTGAACAAAATCGGAAAATAAGATCCAAAAATCAGATATTTCAAAAATAGCACACGGTCGTCCTACCGTTGGACGAAACATACGTGTCGTTCTACGGTTGGACAAAACACCGATGTTTCGTCCTAGCGTTGGACGAAACGTGGGTTTCGTTGAATTTGGCTGCGAAACGGTCCAGTTACGTTGCCGCGCCGACGGCCCTGGTTGGTTTCGTCCAACCGGTGGACGAAACAGCAGTTTCGTTGTACCAGCGAACGAAACACTTCGGGATAAGGCCGCAGGCCATCTTCTTCCTCCCGCCTCCCTTTCTCTCGGCTCTCTCTCTCTGTTCTTCCTTTCCTTCGAGTATTTCTTCAGATTCTAGGCCATTTAGCCATTAAATTTAGTAGATGGAGCTAGAAACCGGCTGCTAGTAACCCGATCCGGCAATGGGGTACATGAGGGAAGCCGGGAGCCGCGTGTGGGGGAGAGGGTAGAGAAGGGAGGCCGGCCGTGGTGGAGCTTGGCAGGGGCGGGGGTGAGGCAGGGGCGGCCATTGGAGGAGCTTGGCAGGGGCAGCCGTCTGTGGTGGCCGTGCTCGTGCGGGTTGGCCGTGGGCAGCTCGGTGCTCGGATTAGCGCGGAGGACAGGAGCTCGCCGGAGAAGCACGCGTCAAAGGTATAACCTCACATTTTTGTTTAGTGCATTTTTATTTTAGGTTTAATGAGCTTGACTTTTTTGTTAGTGTAAATTTTTTTGTTTAGTTCATAATATAAATGACGATTGTTTAGTTCGTTAGATCGGTTATTTACTTAGTGATAGTCATGTATATGTGGTAGACATTTCTGTTAGTGTAAAAAAAATTATGTTGTATGTAGTGGTTGACGGAAATATGAAATTTAATTGCAGGAGGCATGTCTGAAATTTTAGTTCGTTTGATCGGTTGTTTACTATGGTCTTGGTAATGTCCGATCAAACGAGAGTGGGGTTGATCTGACTGAGTTTGCATATGTGGAGTTGCAACTGACCGATCCAGAAAAAGTGAACATTAGTCAGTTGAAACACTGGTTGACAACAAATTTTTCGCTTGATCCCAATGTGTGCACCGTCAGTATTCAGTCAGTGTGGACGAAATCCCGTACAAAAAATTTCTGGGAGTTGGTTCCGATAGATAGGACACATAAGTGGGTGGCCTGGTTAGAATCCTGCAAACGCCGGAGGACTCACCCCGTTGCCTTAGTGCTCCCCATCCCCATGGAGGATCCTCTGGTACAAGGCGGCGGTGGTTACGAGCCTGGCCAGGCCAGTCAGCCGATTGATGAGATGGATGTAGCTGGGTTAGAACATATGGGTGGTACTGAACTTGAGGGTCAGTCGGATTATGGGTTACACGTTGGAGGGGACTACGATGCAGGGGAGAGTAGTCAGAACATAGGAAATCCTGATAGTGGCGAGGCTGATGGGGATGAGGAAGGATCGGAAATGCAGAACCTGATGGAAGAGGAAGACGAGGATGGATTGGCAGAGGATCTTGATTCCGAGAACTCAAATGAAGAAGATGGTAAAGAGAACGACGAGGAGGTACCGATTCCTGCTTCATGGAATCAGAACCTCTCGACCAGCATGACCGTGAACGATGGTCATGAATCTTCCTGGGAGTATCATCGGAGCAAAGTCGAAATAGGGGGTATGTATGCCACAAATAAAAATGTGAAGGCAGCCGTGACAGAGTGGGCAATGTCCACGCAAAGGATTTTTCAAACGGACGTATCAACAAAAAAAATACTTGACTTTGTCATGTATTATGAATAGTTGTCCCGCGAAGGTGCACGCCCACGTTCCAAAGTGGGACGTGAATTGGGTCGTGACGAAGGTTGTGCCCCACAATTGTGTGATGAAATATCCACTGGTGGATCATCCAAACCTTACTTCAACTCTCATTGCGGAACTCATGTTCAGTGAGATAGTGAACAAGAAATACATGGAAGCGAAACACATTCAGAATGCAATTAAGAGCAGATATAGTTACGAAATTCCGTATGGGAAGGCTTGGAGGGCCAAGCAGAGAGCGATGGAGAAGAGGTTTGGGACGTTCATCGACTCGTATGATAATGTTGTCCGTCTCCTGCACACATTGCAGGCGAGGAATCCTGGCACACATGTCGACATCCAGCACATTAGGCTGCCCGAATTCCCAGATTATAAGGTGCTGCATCGAGTGTTCTTCTCTTTCGCTATATGCATCAAAGCTTTCAGTCATTGCCTGCCTGTGTTGTGTGTGGATGGTACGTTTCTCACTGGTAAGTACAGGGGTCAGATCCTCACCGCTATAGGTGTGGACGGCAACAATCAGATCCTCCCACTTGCTATGGCCTTCATGGAGGGTGAGAACTTAGAGAGTTGGCTATGGTTCTTCAGGCAGCTAAAAATTGCAATTGTGAAGGACCGGCCAAATGTGTGCATCCTTCATGACAGGCATCCGGGTATACTAGCGGCCATTCGGGCACTGCAGACGCCAGGTTCGAACGAACCAGCACCATGGCAGGACATGCAGAGCCGATGGTGCATGCGCCATCTTGGGGCTAATTTTTACTCCCAGTTCAAGAATAAGCGCCTCATGAATTTGTTCAAAAAGCTGTGCACACAAAACAAACAAAAGAAGTATGATTTTTTGTGTAAGAAGCTCGATGAGTTCACGAAGGCACAAATTAAGCAAAGGAGAGCTGCACAGGCTAAGCAACCAACTAACACAGAGCTAGAGCCAATGGAGCTTTGTGACTTGCCAGCATTTGACCCGCCCGGTACGAAGAGAAAGAAGGGGAGGGCAATAAAGAATTTTTCACAGTGGATAGAGAAAGAGCCTCCCGTGAAGTGGTCTTTGCTTCATGACACCCATGGAGCGAGGTATGGCACCATGACAACCAACCTTGCTGAGGTTTATACCTTTGTCCTCAGAGGGAATAGGGGTATGCCACTAACAGCAATTGTTGAGGGTGTTTTTCATGGCACGGTGAGGTATTTCAGAGATAGGCACTTGAAATCTGAGAAGCATATTAAGAAGAATCCCTAAACACCTTACTGTGAAAAGATTATGCGGTACATGGCGAAGAAGATGAAAAAAGCAAAGTTGCACACTGTCACAGCCATTGGTAATCAAGAAAGGAGGTATGAGGTGCGCCTACCTACCGATAGATTCGGTTCTGCAAATGAGTTGAAGACGCACGAGGTGATAATTGGAAGTGGAGTCAGGCCAACATGTGAGTGCACATGCAACAAACCGAAGCTGCTCCACTTGCCTTGCTCACATGTGTTGGCTGCATGTGGCCAGATAAAAATGGACGCAATCTCTTTCGTGTCTGAATATTATCTAAAAGAGTCGGTGCAGAATACTTGGACCGGTGAGATGGTTGGATTTAGAGTTATGGGTAACTTCAACACGGTTAACCCGGATGACAGGCAATACATCCCAGACCCTCTGTTTGCTTATGTGCGGACTATGTTTAACTTTGTAATATGTGCGGACTATGTTTTACTTTGTAATATGTGCAGACTATGTTTTACATTGTAATATGTGCGGACTATGTTTTACTTTGTAATATGTGCAGAAATGGCTCCGTATGCTTTGCTCAATCCTTCGATTGATGTAAAACATCGGGTTAAGCATATGGAGGCTGGTCATGAACTCCCTGTGTTGGTCACTCGCACTCCAAAGTCTGACTGGATGATACACCCTGATTGGGCTGATAGGTATGTGTCGTTCTTATTCCAGTACTTGCTGAAAATATGCACACACTAATTGAATTTTGCATCCTTATTTTGCAGGCTGGCTTGGGCTGGACTTTTACCTTTGGCACGTATGGTTGAGGCCACTAGAGAGGAGTGGGTTCGCGTCCCAGCATTTGAGGAGGGCGGTGAGAACCTCGATGAGTACAGAGAGAAGCACAAACATTTCGGTTACGACAGGTCGCTGCTCACATGCTTAGTGGACCGATGGAGGCCTGAGACTCACACGTTTCACTTTCCCTGGGGAGAGATGGCGCCTACTCTCCAGGATGTGTCCTACTTGTTGGGACTACCTTTGGCGGGCCAGGCCATAGGCCCGTTGGAGGTACCAGATAATTGGCGTGAGGACATGCAGGCACGTTTCGCAGGTCTTGGGCCAGCCGATGGGATGGTGAACTTAGAGCCTGATCCACACGGACCTCGGTTTTTATGGTTGAGCCAGTTTCAGGTAAATCAATAGTTTTATATTCTTATCTGTTTGGACATACATCTTCTCATTATTTAGCTTCAGATGTTCTTTGTTTCATGCAGATTGGCCTTCTAGGATATCCAGGCATAGAATTGTCGAGGCCACAGATTGATCGATGCCTAGAGGCATATATCTTGTGGCTGTTTGGCAAAGTGATGTTCACAGATAACCACGTCAACACTGTTGATGCCCGGTACATCAGTATTGCAAGAGAGATCGCGGACGCACGTTATGCTCATGACATCGTGCCGAGGAGTTTTGGTTCTGCCGTCTTAGCAGCTACATACAGAGGTATGTGCAAGGCTTGCTTACGACGCGCTACAAATTCAGCATTGCTAGGATGCCCACTGTTGTTGCAATTATGGTCGTACGAGAGGTTCCCTATCGGACGACCTAACATCTATGTTGAGGATCCATATGATATTAGACAGATGGATGCAAATCTCATCGACTTGCCTACTTTTGGTACCGTGTGGACACGTACAACGGTATGTTTTTTCATTATGCCCGGTACTTTTTATTCTATGTTGACAAACCTGTTGCTCACAACTAATTTTTTTAATCTGCAGAGACAGTATGCACATCAACAAGTGAGTCGTTGTTACCCGTCCTTCACGGCGCAGTTTGATACCTTGCACGAGGATAAGGTCATTTGGCAGCCATACACGGCGGAGGAATTGGCTCACAGATACCCCCGCTGGATTTCTAACTTGTGCACCAGAGATCACATATATTGGATGAGCAAGGTAAAGATTATTTTTGACATCTTCGTGGAGGAGATGTCCCAACAGAGGGTTATGAGACAGTTTGGTAGGCGCCAATTGGCTAACCCAGTTCGCCCGGATCGTCCCCTCCCGTCGCATGTCCACGAGTAAGTTCATTCCTAACTTATCTAACGCATGTGTCCATATTTATTTCTTTGTTGATTGTCCAACACATATCTCAATCTTAGTTTAAGCCGCAAAGGAGGAGAAAAGGCTCTTAGTGCCTGAATGCGGACCCTTCGACCGTACGTTGACTCGTGGCACGAGGCGGAGGCACAAGTCTGGGTTGAGAATGTCCCATTTAAGCCACGGGATTTCACCGCGTATCTCCAGATGTACAGAAGCTCGACTCGTCTATACTTGGTACCGACGGCAATTCCTGGCCAGATGCAGCCCCCTGGCACGTCGGAGATGTACCCAATTGAGTCTATGGCGGGGATCAGACACCACGCTGTAAGTATCATGTCGCTCAATTGCGTGCACGCATCAAATCTTGAATACGTATATAACTTTTTGTTTATTCCTTTCAGGGTGAGTTGACTGAACAGGCTCAGGAGGATGCTGCTGCTTTAATTCACCGGGTTGAGACTGGGCCTCTTATCCCCCAGGAGGAGCACGTCTCCTGGTTGAGGCGTCTTGAAGAGAAGCTACGAGGTATCAAGCAGGCTATTTCGTGTACGCGCTCGTCTGACGTTGTGCCTCGTCGAGCAGCACAGCGCCCTCCGCGTCACTCGTTGGACCTTCACGATCCGTGGCCACATGTTTCGCCCCCTCGTCACTCTTTGCGCCATCAGGAATCGCGCCCACAGGTATCGGCCCCTCGGCACTCTTTGCACCGTCAGGATCCGCGACCACATGTTTCGCCTCAGATTCCTCCCAGGCCACCACCTTCTTTCCAGTTCGGAAGTTCATCATGGCAGAAACAACAGGGGTTGCAACAGGAAGAGGATTGGCTTCATCAACAGGTGTGCACTAGTAGAAAACAGGGCTTTGGTTCTAGCCGGATGGGAGCAATAGTCCCGGTCGCATTACGAACCGGGACTAATGTGAGCATCAGTCCCGGTCGCATTACGAACCGGGACTAATGTGAGCATCAGTCCCGGTTCGAGCGGCTAGGAAGCCGGCCGGGGCTCGGCAGGCATCAGTCCCGGTTCGAATGAGACCTTTAGTCCCGGTTGGAGACACCAACCGGGACTAAAGGTTTTTTTTTTCTCATGCCTACCCCCCCCCCCCCCTTGGACTGCCTTTTTTAGTTTTGTAGAAAATAAACGAAAATGATAAAATCTTCAAAAAATAAAATCCTTTGAGATGTAGTTAGGTTTTAGTGTCTAGTTGGTATAGAAATTTTGAAATATGAATTTTGACCGTTTTTGCAAAAAACAGAAGAAAAAATTTAAAACGGCGATAACTTTTGCATACGGCGTCGAAAAAAAAAGTTTAATATATCAAAAAAAACTAGAGAAAAATTGGGACTCGATTTCACCAGGGTTTACCCAGTGAACTTTTCTCAGATTCTCAAAATTCCAAAAGTAAAAAAAAGTTATTTCAAAAAGAAGATTTTTTCCTACAAAATCAAAAAAAATAAGCACACATAGCAGTACATTATTTAAAAGACATAATACATTATGCAAAAGATGATATGGATGCAATATTTGGATTCCTATTATTTTTCTGATCGATTTATACATATTATTTGTCGAATTTCGATTCAGGAATGTAAAGATATGGATTTTTCCATATTAAATTGAAAATGGCAATAATAATGTAAAATTCATTTTTTTGTTATTTGAATTAATAATTATTATTACTTAATCATTAATGTTTATGTTAATATAGGTTTGGAATTCAAAAAATAATATCATGTGACATCAAAGTCTAGGGGATAATAAGATTGATAGCATAGTATTATCAAGATGTTATCAGTGCAATCTTGGAAGCTAGTTGGGATGGAACTCAAAAGTTAAGCGTGCTAGGGGTGGAGTAGTGTGAGGATGGGTGACCGACTGGGAAGTTTGACCATGAGTATGCACTTTGACTTGAGATTAGGGGCGATTAGAGATTAAAATGACAAATAATTCAAAGATTTGAAATATAGAAAAAAATTAAAAAAAATCGAAAAAATTAAAAAAAAATATTTCGAAAAAAAGGTCCTTTAGTCCCGGTTTGTGACCAACCGGGATTAAAGGTCCTCCAGCCCCAGCGCACGAGCGTAGCCACGTGGAGGGTCTTTAGTCCCGGTTTGTGACCCAACCGGGACTAAAGGGGGGCCTTTAGTCCGGATTGCGCTGTCCCGGTTGGAAAACCGGGACTAGAGGCCCTTCCCAACCGGGACTAAAGGGGGGGCCTTTAGTCCGGATTGCGCTGTCCCGGTTGGAAAACCGGGACTAGAGGCCCTTCCCAACCGGGACTAAAGGCCCGTTTTCTACTAGTGGTGGCAGCCGCAACAACATATGTGGCAAGGTAATAATTCATCATTCTTGTTAGTAAATGATTATAAATATGCAACTCACTATGACGTCGTTCATACCACAGACACTACTGAGGGACAGTACATGGCTTCGCTTGGGGGACACACTGCCGCGTTTTCTGACCGCTCATCAGATGTCCATTCAGATGTCTTGGGAGACCCGCAAGCCAACACCGGCTGGTCTCAGCAAGCATATCAGGCTCCGCCACCACCTCCCACGCAGGAAACACAACCAGAGGTTGACGAGGAGTTGTACAGCCGAGGTCTACGTCACGTGCGTCCGAAGATCCCACTCACGCTTTCCGGTACTCGGCGGAGACCGCGTACGCGTCCTCATAGAGACGAGTGATACTATTATCGATGCATGAGACATATTTCTATCTATGTTTGTTTCAGACTTTTATCTATGCATCAGACATATTTCTATCTATGTTTGTTTCCGACTTTTATCTATGTATGACACATATTTCTATCTATGTTTGTTTCCAACTTTTATCTATGTATGAGCCATTATCTATGTATGAGACACATAATGTATATGATAATTCTGATAGTACAAACTATTTCTGCAACGTCGTGCAACAACTACAACAGGAAATTAAGATACAACATAATGCTTCTACAAAAAGACAATACAAACTAATTCTACAACGTCGTGCAACTACAACGGGAAATTAAGATACAACATAATGTTCCTACAATTAAGATACAAGTACATCTGAATTAAAAGGTAGGGCTGAATTAAAAAATACAGCTTACAAACTACATGAAGGCATCATCGTCATCCTCCGTCGATGCAGCACTCTTGCCCTTCAACGATGCGGCACTCTTGGCCTTCGGCGATGCTGTAATCTTGGCCTTCGACGATGCGGTACTCTTGGCCTTGGTGCTCGGCATGAAAATATCGTCTTCTTCCTTGCTGTTTTGGGTCCATAAATAAGTATGTTCTGCTGCAGCCTTTAGGAATGCTTCACTCTTATGTTGTTGCTTCTTCCACTTTCCATGCAATCTGAGAAGTTCTTTTCGTATCTCCTCAAAGGTCCTTGCAGGGCACCCACACCTACTTAACGCGTGAGCCAACTCATTCAGTAAGGTGTCACTACTGAGTAGTTCGTCCCATGGAACTATCCTATTGTCTATCTTGAAATCGCTGGCTAACCTCAGAAGACATTTGGACATACTAGGGTGAAAACTACGATCGAAAGGATAATCGGACATCTTGACGAGACTACACTGCTATGCTTACCCACCTTAGTGAGTCGAGGGGGTTTTATAGGTTGAGAGGAGAAGATGGCGGGAAAGGGTTGGCGGGAAAGGAGTTGGCGCGAAGAATATTAGCGGGAAAGAAAAAGGCGGGAAGAATATTGGCGGTAAATAAAATGGCGGCAAAGAAAAAGACGGGAAGAATATTGGCGGCAACGAAAATTGCGGGAAAGAAAAAGGCGGGAAGAATATTGGCGGCAAAAAAAGAGACACGAAAGAATATTGGCAGCAAAGAAAAAGGTGGGAAATAAAATGGCGGGAAGAATATTGACGGTAACGAAAATGGCGGGAAGAATATTGGCGGCAAAAAAGAAGGCGGGAAGTAATGGGCGGGAATTAAAAGGGTGGGAGAGAGTTGGTAGGATATAATGGGCAGGACACATTTTGCAACAGAGAAAAGCTGGGAATGAAAAATAATAGAGTTTTCGTCCAACAGTTCAATGACATGCAACTTCATCCGCGAACGCATGAATGATTCGTCCAACAGTTCAACGAAACATGTGTTTCGTCCAATGGTTCAACGACACGTCACGTTTTGTCCAAGGATACAACAAAACGTCACGTTTCGTCCAATGGTACAACGACGGTGCTCTATTCTTGAAATTTTTGATTTGTAGCACATATTTTCCGAATTTGTTCATAAAAAAATAATATTTCCAAAAAAAATTCCTACCTCGTTCGTTCGTTCCTTCTGCTTGAATTGAAACGGTCAGTGGCAAGCGCCACGACACGATCAAACTGGACTACACCTACACTTTGGTGCCACACAAATCTGTCCGGTCTCCGTGTAGCTTCGGAAAGGAACGCAAGACCAAGGCGGCACGGTTTTGACTCGGCGACCCAAAGGAAAGGGAAATTGACGCCTGAGAACGTCAAAGCCCGAAGCAAAGCAAATGAGAAGAACCCGAATCGTCAAACAGACTTAGTACTAGTAGAAACGACTTTGTCCAATTTTTTTTTTAAAACACGACTTGTCCAAAAGAAAATGCACCCAAAGGGGAAAGAGGACATGAAAATTTTCTGCTATCATATATTTCCTCTGTAAACTAAACTAATATAGGATGTTTTAGTGACTTGAGTTTACAGAAGGAGTATCTTATATGTCGAGGAAAGACACGAGTTGCGCTAAAAAATGTTCAGAAACGACATTCAGTTCGGTATATCCAATGTCGGCAGAGGAATCCCACTAGTATCTTATCTTAGTACAAAGAAAGGACAAGCTCTACGTGCCGTGCTGCTTACAACGTACAACTACTGGTATGATATGCCATGGGTTTTGGAATGAGGTCGTTGGAACTGACCTAAAAGTGGGAAGCAACAACGAACGGCATCGATAGGCAGGATCCAGGATACCTGTACAGCCATATTCAGGCACCAGGTCGAAACTAGTACAACAGAAACATACGGGAGTACACAAATTCCTGCAAGATCAAGGATACGCGCGTTTTGCCGCCATTTTCCTTTTAAATGTTTCTCTGTTTATTGTTTATTTTGACTGATGATTGTTTTCAAGTTGGTTGCTGTTTGATGCGCACATTCTTTTCTTCTTTGTTCTTGGAGCGAAATTCACACGTAGCGAGATTGAAGTTGGTCATCGGCGACCTTGTTGGTTGCCATAGCATTATGTGTACGTAGCACACGTGAGGTTTGTGTTCCTCAGTGGTGGACGTATTATACCGGTTCGATATTGATGGTTTGGCCTTGAACTTCACCTTGGCCTTCTAAGGACCAAGGATAATCTTCTTCGTGTCTTTCATCAATGAGTGTGATACTTTTCTCTTCATCGATAGACTTCTTCATGTTCGGAACCACAAAAATTCTTCATTGCATATGATGTTTGGCTAAAAGGTTTTTAACACATACAAACTTCGTGGCGTCCTTTACAGCAAAAAAAAACTTAGAAAAGATATGTCACACCTATAGATTGTAAAAGTTCCAGATAAGTTTTCAGCTTATGTTTGAAGAAGCTTAACCTCATGTACATCTTTTGCAATGTGACCACGACTAAGGTATCAAATCTGGACCGGGCACAAACGACACCTGGTATGTCATCCATAGGGTCAGTGCCCTTCACGTGCAAGACAACATTAGCACCAACATCACCATTTGCATCTATTCTTGAGAGTTTTAATGAGTTTGCATTCTTCTGGCTGCATAAGAAATGTATCTACTTGTGCATAAAGATAATTATGGTTTCTGGCAATTCATATCCATGTAAACAAACATCTAGAGCCAAGGATTTCAAGTAACAAATATCTTTAGGAGGTGGACCCTTGCTTTACCTCCGCGCTCGCCTAGAAGCTATGTTGTTAACCCTTTGATGCCACCTACTATCGCTCCCATTAGAGCTTCCCCCCTCCCCCGACTGCTTTCCACTTGGGCTTTGCCCCACGACGACAAGTGGAGGTGACACGGAGGAGGGGGCACTAGAGGCGGCAACCTAGAGGTATGAGTCACCCACGAGTGACGTGTGGGCCGATCACAACAATGTTAACGAACAAATATTTGTTTTTTAAGCAACTTGCCGATTTTTGGTCCTTTGTTTTGAGTGGTCTTCATGCTTTTTTATGATTATGTGTAATGGAAAGTAGGAGAAGATTTGTTGATCTCATTGTGACTATCCATTTCGGTCGTTTCATGCCTCCTTTAGTTTAGAGGATTTTATAGGATTTTTTTTCGAGCCCTTTGGTTTGTAGGAACGAATTTCTATTCGTATGTAGGATAGGAGGACCAAGCTTTAGTGACTTAACTACACCTGCCTTTGGGTGTATGGCATGTGGGCCAGCCACCCAAAGGCAAGTGCAGTAAGTCACCGAAGCTGTGTTGATATGGCCATGTCTAATGCGGTGTTTGTTTCTGTGCCGCCAAAAATACAAGTTATCCCGAAAGCGAGGGGTACCAGATGTGAAAATATTTTGCAGAAATATGTCGCACCAGCCTTATGTGATAAGGGAATACTCGGACCTAATCCTTCCGTCAAGCCTTCTGTACATGCAACTACAGAAACTTCATCTACGTTTTACATTGGTTCTATTTGCGTGGAGGTGTTACCAGCTGAACCAAAGAAAGACACGGTAACGCCAACCTTCAGAACTCCTCCAAGATGGTAATCTAGAGCGTGCCAAGAAACATCTGGTTGATCTTGATTTGATTAGATACTATGTGATCAACGTGGCTGGGATATTTAATTAGTTTCCTTGTAATTAGACAGTCTTAGTACTAGAAGGAGTCCTTAGAGTTTTGTACGTGAGCTTTAAAAATAGGAATAAGGAGTAGGTCGGTTACTAGTTTTGGTAGGTTTGTTATGATACGTACCGTATCAAGTCAGGATGGAGTACGTTTGTTGCCTGCGTGCACTATATAAAAGACAAGTTGGTCGATCGTGCAAGGGACAGATTAGAGTTGAATAAAATACAGAAACACAGGCAACCATATGGTTGCGCCAAATATGTTTGCTTGCTGATCTGCGAGGGATCCGAGAGTTGCTTGGCGTGAGATTGATCTGTGATTGATTATACGCTGGTTTTTCTGTGCTTTGGTCTTCTGGCGTCCTGCTTGATCCGAAGAGCCGTTCTTCTATTTCTGCTATTACGAGAATTTTTCGTCGTGGTTCGTCGCTGATTTTTTCGTGTACCGTGAAAGGTCGGGCCATCAAACTCAATGATAAAGTTTCTAAACTATAAATCTAGTGACATATCTTTCCATATAGGAATTGAGATACATGTAATCTCACTTTTTTTAATAGTTTTCTTACTCATATGATATTCCTATCTTATGAACCAAAGGAGGCCTCAATTTCCAAGCGATGGACATAAGTTGACATCAGAGGCAACTCTGCTCCATTCGTTCGATACAAAATTGTTCTGATGATAAGCTGTCAAAAACAGGGGGAAAAAATGCATTGCACCGCGCGCAAGGAGCCAAGGACCAATCATTTCACTCAGTGATGACTGGGACCGGGTTGGTGATGACTGGCTCTTCAGGTAGGGGCCGCATGGCAGGCGTGACATTCATCCCTCCTTGAGTGGCGGCTTGTCCCCAAGCCGCTATTATAGGAAAGTGTCAGTGCAGCTCGACGGGGTCTTCCCAGGCAGCCAAGGACAACGACAGTTTTCCCCACTGGACTAAGACTCGAGGTTGAAGAACTTGAGCAATAATGAGCGAGAATCATGCTCCGCCTGCAGGATAGAGTTAGCTGGAGGAAGATGAGAGCTCACTGGGATGTCAGGTCCAACGGCCAGCTTCAATTGCGAAACCTGCACCATGGGTGAATTTAACTGCCTTGTGGGAGTTGTAGTTTGTAGGCTACTGCCCCCTATCGAGCTGTGATACGGTATGGTCAATAGTACCGGAATGCAAGCTTTTGGTAAGGTCGTGATGTTTGTGTTGCTAAGTGTGGTCGTTCTATGCCGGTTCGATGTTAATATTTTTCAGCCTTGAACTTCACCTTGGCCTTCTAAGAACCAAGAATAATCTTCTTCGTGTCATCCATCAATGAGCGTGATACTTTTCTCTCCTCATAATTAGCCTTCTTCATGTTCAGAACAACTTCATTGCATATGAAGTTTGGTTAAAATGTTTTTAACACATACAAACTTCGTGGCGTCCTTTACAACAACAAACTTAGAAAACATATTTGTCACATCTATAGATTGTAAAATTTCCAGATAAGTTTTCTGCTTATGTTTGAAGAAGCTTGAACTCATGTACATCTTTTGCAATGTGACCCACAACTAAGGTGTCAAATCTTGACCGGGCACAAATGACACTTCGTATGTGATCCATCGGGTCAATGCCCTTAATGTACAAGACAACATTAGCACCAACATCATCATTTGCATCAATTCTTGAGAGTTTTAATGAGTTTGCTTTCTTCTGGCTGCATCAGAAATGTATCTGTTGGTGCATAAAGACACTAATTGTTTCCTGCAATTCATATCTATGTAAACAAACGTGCCCCCCCCCCCCCCCCCCTGCCCGCCTACCACTTGGGCTTTGTCCCACACTGACAAGTGGAGGAGACATGGAGCGGGGGGCACTAGAGGCGGCAACCTATAGGTATGAGTCGCTCACGAGTGACGTGTGGGCCGATCACCGCAATGTTAACGGACAAATATTTGTTTTTTAAGGAACTTGCCGATTTTTGGTCCTTTGTTTCGAGTGGTCTTCATGCTTTTTTATGATTATGTGTAGTAGAAAGTAGGAGTAGATCTGTTGTTCTCCTTGTGACTATCGATTTCGTTGTTTCAGGCCTCACTTGGTTTAGAGGAATTTTGTAGTATTTTTTTGGAGCCCTTTGGTTGTAGGAACGAATTCCTATTCATATGTAGGATAGGAGGACTGAGCCTCAAAGACTTAACTACACTTGCTTTTGGGTGTATGACATGTGAGCCAGTCGGGCCCACATGTCATACAGCGAAAGGCAGTTGCAGTAAGTCACCGAAGCTGTGTCCAGGATAGGAACCAATGCTTCACATTTTAAAGGAAAAAATATTAGCCTAAACTCAA
The DNA here is from genome assembly GCA_039707655.1 of Elymus sibiricus. Classification (NCBI taxonomy): domain Eukaryota; kingdom Viridiplantae; phylum Streptophyta; class Magnoliopsida; order Poales; family Poaceae; genus Elymus; species Elymus sibiricus. The sequence continues at coordinate 474,406,740 of CM077666.1, forward strand.
TGAAAAAGTTTCTTACCTATAAATCAAGTGACATATCTTTCCTTAGGAATTGAGATACATGTCATCTCACGTTTTATAGTTTTCTTATTCATATGATATTCCTATCTTATGAACCAAAGAGACCTCAGTTTCCAAGCGATGGACAAAGGTGTCTCTGCTCCATTCATTTGATACAAACTTGTTCTTGATGATAAGCTGTCAAAAAAAGGAAAAGAAATTGCATTGCACCGCGCGCAAGGACCAATCATTTCACCCAGCAGATTCAGTTGTACGAAGAAAAAGATGGACATACACGCATGCATGCTCGTACTAGTTTAAAGGTCATGATGTGAAAGAAACATGTACATATATACATACATGTCGTTTATTTCTCATGAAATTAAGAATATGCGTGTATGTATAAATATTCCCGAAGACCTATGGACTATTTTGTACTTTACCCCCTTCTGCTTGAACTCTAAAATTCATAGGTCATGACAGGTTTACTGTTTATTTAGAAATTCTTAGTATAAATATTTGGAATATGGCTTTCTTTTTGAGGAATGAATATGGTTTTTGTAAAGAAGGCATACATCCTGCTTAAATATGATGGTCCTCTCTACTACTAGAATGAATAACTGATACCGTAGGATAATGAAGATGCTGTAGCTGTCATACAGAGGAGGGTGGTTGGCTGAAAGAGTTTATCACCTAAAAAAATTGTCGTGTTTGGAATGACTTGCCTTATTAAAAGTCCATAAGAATCTTGGCATCTTCAGTATTACGTCATGGCTGTTGCAGATATAGCACATCCATGAAGATATATTTCTTGTTGCCCCATTTATAAAATAAGCGCTTTAACTGCCCACCTTTTGCAGGCTTATAAGCAATGTATATTGAAGGCCATAGAAGAATCGTGGAATTTGTTCCATCAGAAATTTTTGGGACTCTGGAATAAACACAAAGATGGTAATGGGGAGGCATGCCTGCCTGCCATATACCACAACCCAGAGCTTTTGAGTGTTGTACAGAAGAACTACATGACAGGTTTACTTCATGATAGTCTTGGATTTGGTTCAGCTAAGATGATCATGTACTTGCTCACTCAACTAAGAGAATATTGTCTATTGTTTGATTGATTGATTTCTTGAATATTGTGTATTCTCTTAGTTCATTCTTTTTTGAAAATTGATTCATTGTTTCCAAACTACTCCTTATAGATTGATTATTATATTCCAATTATATCAGAGTAATTGATTGATTGATTGCAGTAACTAGCTGTTTGCAAAAACTAGGTAAAAGAAATTATCGTTATCCTTCAAGTAGCAGTAATTCCGTGATTGAATTTTTTTCAAAAATTCCTCGCCGATTGCTTGTTTCCAAAAACATGCGGGGAAGGAGCATCGCCTATCAGCGGCGGTGATTCCACCGGCGACGGAGGAGGAGCAGCAGGTCTCGAAGGTGGAAAAGGCAACCGCGGCGGTGGCGGCCCTCGATGGGGCGCGCGGTCGTCTCGCCACCAGGGCAGACCCGCGCGGCCCTGCTTGCCTGCCTCGTGACCCGCGTGCCCCTGCCTGTCGGCCGGGGACTTGCCCAAATCCTGCACCGGAGTGGGTGGCCACCGCGGGCGCGAGGAAGCGGCCGGGGACGTGAGCTGGGTGACGAGGAGGAGGCGTCCGTCAGTCGTGGAGGAGGCGCACGTCAAGGTGGTCACCGCTGAGGAGCAAAAGCCACAGGTGGGAGGCGGCGCAGCTCGCCTCCGTGCGAGCGACGCATGTGGGCGCCGGCGCAGCTCGCTTCCGTGCGGACAGCGCGGGTTGGCAACGGGGACATAGGTGGGCCTTGGTTGCGCGAAGGTGGCTGGTGGCGCAGCTGGGCTGCCGAGGTGGCTGGGGCGACGGGGGAAGGAGAAAGAAGAAGAGGGTGTGATTAGCACGAGGTTTATAAGTGTGAGTTTTATTTTTGTAAAAGTGTAAATGAACTGCACGCCCGACATTCTTTTCCGGACGGAGAGAGTACTTTTATACCAAACATTTGTACTTACTTGAATTTACTTTCGTTGTATTATAGTATTAAAGAGTATAAATTTTATTATTTTGTTGACATAATTAACCACATAACAGTCTTTTTGTGTTGGAACACATAACTTTGTTGTTAATTATTAATTGTAATGTTATCTGTTATAATTTGTCATGTATATCGCTGAAATTTGTATGGCTAAATTTAAATTGTGTGTTGTAACAAAATTATTTATATTTGACAATTGCATAACTTACGTAGTGCATATATTTTTGTGCATTTGTTCATGTATATTTTAATATCATCAACCATAATGAAAAAGATCTCTAAAGTGTATCATCACAATAGTGCTTCTAGTGTATTATTAGATAAGCATATTTATAGAATCTTCCAGAGTCTATATGAACCATTTGTAAATGTGTCTCCTCTGCAGGCTGAAGCGTATGGCCTACTGCTGGCGGTCAAGGCGGCAGAAGCTCTTCATCTTCACGATGCTTACTTCCTCACAGATTCACAGGTGCTTGCTTCGGCTGCTAGGTCGGATCGAAATGCGACGGAAGGACATTGGCAGATCAGGGCCATAGTATCCCAAGTCCGAGCCTCTTCCAGTTTTCATCCAAATACATATGTATCCAGGACACATAATGTGAAGGCCCATCATCACTCTAGGCTAGCTCTTCGAATCACTACCTGTAGTGTCAGGTGTTTGTCATCATCAGGATCGTGCCAATGTCCTGTGTGTACTATCCTCACAGTCTCGAGTGTCTCACCACTTAGACTGATGCTTGTCAAATGTACTTAATACTTATCAATAAAATGTTAAAGTTTCCAAAAAAAATGTGTTGCAAGTTAGGTTAACTAAAAAGTTCCCAATATGTGCATGTTTCATACTTGGCATTGAAATAACATTGATTACCGACGAGCATCACATGTCATCGATTCAATTTTCCATACATACAATTTGTTTGTTTGATATGCTCGTCTAGAAGCTTGGTTTCTTCTATGTATATAGAGCTCCTGCCAATTTCTAAAAAAAGATTTTGCACAAAACTAAATATGCTCAAATCTAGTTAAAACTGCTTTTAGTACAACTTGTCGAGCATCTATCGGAGAGACACCGGTAGGCTAACTAAACTTATTGTCGCCTTTCAAATTGGGTTGTTCTTATCTGATGCACACTATTAGCTCATGATGTGGACCTACTTCTATAAATTTAGGACTTTTCTAATTATATACAATAATATTTTAGACTTAATGATATTAGTATAATGGTTAGTACTATATCTTAATTTGGGGCCTTACTCCTCCCTAGGCCAAGGGCGGTTGCCCTCTTTCCGAGGTCTATGGGCCGGCCATGATTGCAGCCTGGAGAGGAGGACCGCCAACACCCTGTAGAACTGCCGGGATCCCATGGCGCCTCCATGGATCAGACATTAACTCCACGTTTCTTCCTTGTGTCCACGACATCTTCATTAGCACACTGATTTGACAACAATGTTGCACGATAATGACATATTAGAGCAAACCCCTATGGTGACCAGACAAAAACATGACACAAGCTCCACTCCGTAAGCAAGCTCTTAAGAGGCACTGCACAAGGGTCTCAACTTCTCAGCATTGGGAAAGTATTTAGCAGAGTTGACTATAGACAACAAAAAGTTGACCTTCTCCACTTCTGGAGACATGGCTTGTCCCGGTGATACACTGTAGGTGCCATTTGGGTTGTAATTTCCCAGTCAAATAAGTATCATAGAGTTGATAAGTATCATCTGCTAACCAAAAGTATTTCCAAACCCAGCAAGAATTAAGCCATAAATTTTGGACCCCGATATGGCGCAGACGTTCGGTCTAGAAGGCTCCCTGACCGAACGACTCATTCGTTCTAATCCATCGATCAAACCGAACGAAAATCGTTCGGGTTAGGAAGGAGCCCGCACCGAACGTTTCCTTCCCCAGATTGAACGAATCAGGCAAAGATCGAACGATTCCGCCCACCCGCAACGAACTAGTAAGCCCAAAATCAAAAAAAGACCCAGGCGAAGCCCACTCGCCTAATGTTGCACAAAAACAAGCCAAAAAACAAAAAATAAAAATCGCCATGATGCACGCACACACACACACACACACACACACACACATGCACACTACTTGCATCATACAAAAAACACATCATGGCAAAAAAAGCGTCTAAAAATTGCCGTGATGCACACACATTACTTCCCATGATGCGAAGAAAAAAACAGGTTAAGGCGAATTGTGTGTAAATTGTCATGATGGCAAAAATGTATACAAAATTGCCATGATGCTAAAAAAAACACTTCGTAGCAAAAAATTGAATGAATTTCCATCGGGACAAAATTCATAAAATGTGCCATGATCCTATTGAACCTTTTTTGCCATGGTCTAATTACTAAAATTGCCATGGTCTAATTGCAAAATTTGCCATGGCCTAATTATAAAATTTGCCATGTTTGGAAAATTGCCATGGTAATATAGTTGCCATGGTCTAAACTAAATTTTCCATGATTAAGTAAGAAACAAAATCATAAAAGATCACATGGCAATTTTATTGCGCTGACCATGGCAAATTTATCGTACTTACCAAGGTAAATTTATTTGTATTGACCATGGCAAATTCATAAAACGTAATTTAGTTTCATGACCCATAAGAAAACATTTTGCCATGCTTCATGAACTAAAAATTGCCATGCCCCACTCCCCCAATTTTTTTTTTGCCATTCTTGGAAAAGAGTAAAAGGAATTTGCCATGGTCCGAATATTTTGCCATGGCAGTAAACAGTATAAAATTTGCCATGGTGATATAGGTAAAAAAATTGCAGTGTCGAAGAAGGTAAATTTGCCCTGGCAAATGAGAAAACTAAAATTTTCCATGCCAAATAAAAGGAAAAAAAATTCCATGCTACATAGTAAAATTTGCCATGGCATTAAAAAGTAAATTTACCATGGTACATAAAAGTTAAAAATGCCATGAAAAAAATAAGAATAATAATTAGCCATGGCATAAAAGTAAAGTTTTTGCCATGGTTATATAAGTAAAATTGCCATGTCGACGAAGGTAAATTTGCCATGGCAAATGAAAAAGTAAAAAATTGCCATGTAAAAAAGTAAAAAGTTTCCATGCTACAAAGTAAAATTTGTCCTGGTATTAAAAGTAAATTTGCCGTGTGGTGTAAACTAAAAATGCCATGGGTGTAACATAATAATAAAAACTGTTGTGCCCCGTAAACTACATTTGCCAACCTCCATGAACTTAGGTTGCCATGTTCCATTAGAAACTAATGTTTTTGGGCGTTGTTGCTGAAAGAGAGCTAATTTTCCATGATGCATAATCCATGGCAAGACAACTAAAGTTGCCATGGCAAACAACTCTAAGTTTACATGGCAAAACATTAACTAAACTAATGGAAACTTAATTGGCCATGGCGGCACAACAAAAAGATAGACATGGTAATTGAAACAAAAGAGACACGGTAAAAGTTGCCATGGCAATAAAAAAGGTAAATTTTGCCATGGTACGAAAAAAGAGACTTGGTACCTGAAACAAAGAGACAAGGTGAAGTTGCCATGGCAATAAAAAGTAAATTTTGCCATGACACGAGATTTCTTTTTTTTGCCATGGTAAGTGAATTAAACTTGCCATGGTCAACAAATTAAGTTTGCCATGGTCCATAAAATAAGTTTGCCACGTTTGAGAAAAAAATAAAAAAATAAAATGATTTAAAAATTGCCATGGCCCAATATGTAATATTGCCGACTTGGTAAAGTTGCCATGGCAAAAAACACATCTTAAATTGCCGTTGCAAAAAAGTATATTTTAGTTTCCATGTGAAAGCACACCGTAGAAGAACATCTAAACTTGCCATGTCAACAGATTTTAAGGTTCCGTGGCAAGTGTTGAATGGAGTGTGAAAAAACTCCAGAGTTGCCATGGAAACACATATTAAATTTTCCATGGCAAAAAACTCATCCTAAATTGCCATGGCAAAAGTACATTTTCAGTTTTCATGGCAAAAACATAACGTAACCTTGTCGTATCGAAAAAAATACATGTTTAATTTTTGCGATGGCAACACAACTAAAGTTGCCTGGCAAAATGATATGTCCATTTTGCATCATGTTTTACTACTGTTATTTATAGTGTTTTTAATCAATATAACACTTTGTGAAGCAATTCTAATGCCTTTTCTCTCTTAATATGCAAGATTTACACAAGGAGGGAGATTGCCGACAGCTAGAATTCTGGACCTGAAAAAGCTATGTCAGAGATACCTATTCTGCACATCTCCAAATGAGCTGAAATTTTACGGAGATTTATTTTAGAATAAATAAAAAATACTGGAAGCAAGAAGTACCAGAGGGGGCCACCCAGGTGCCCACGAGGCACCAGGGCGCGCCACCCCCCTTGGCGCGCCCTGGTGGCTCGTGGGGTCCCTGGCCAGCCTCCGGTGCCCATTTTCTGGTATATAAGCCCATTTGCCCTGGAAAAAAATAAGGAGAAGACTTTTGGGACGATGTGCCGTCGTCTCGAGGCGGAACTTGGGCAGGAGCACTTTTGCTCTTCGGCGGAGCGATTCCACCGGGGATACTTCCCTCCGGGAGGGGGAAATCAGAGACATCATCATCACCAACGATCCTCTCATCGTGGGAGGACCAATCTTCATCAACATCTTCAACAGCACCATCTCATCTCAAACCCTAGTTCATCTCTTGTATTCAATCTTTGTCTCAAAACCTCAGATTGGTACCTGTGGGTTACTAGTAGTGTTGATTACATCTTGTAGTTGATGCTAGTTGGTTTATTTGGTGGAAGATTATATGTTCAGATCCATTATGCTATTTAATACCCCTCTGATCTTGGACATGAAGATGATTTGTGAGTACTTACTTTTGTTCTTGAGGACATGGGAGAAGTCTTGTCATAAGTAATCATGTGAATTTGGTATTCGTTCGATATTTTGATGATATGTATGTTGTTGATTCTCTTAGTGGTGTCATGTGAACGTCGACTACATGACACTTCACCATCTTTGGGCCTAAGGGAATGCATTGTGGAGTAGTAATTAAATGATGGATTGCTAGAGTGACAGAAGCTTAAACCCTAGTTTATGCGCTATTCCGTAAGGGGCTGATTTGGATCCATATGTTTAATGCTATGGTTAGAGTTATCTTAATTCTTCTTTCGTAGTTGCGGATGCTTGCGAGAGGGGGTAATCATAAGTGGGAGGCTTGTTCAACTAAGAACAACACCCAAGCACCGGCCCACCCACATATCAAATTATCAAAGTAGCGAACGCGAATCAAACCAACATGATGAAAGTGACTAGATAAAATTCCCATGTGTCCTCGAGAACGCTTTGCTTATTATAAGAGATCGTTCCGGCTTGTCCTTTGCTACAAAAAGGATTGGGCCACCTTGCTGCACTCTTTGTTACTATTGCTACTTGTCACTTGTTACAAATTATCTTGCTATGAAACTACTTGTTACCGATAATTTCAGTGCTTGCAGAAAACACCTTGCTGAAAACCGCTTGTCATTTCCTTCTGCTCCTCGTTGGGTTCGACACTCTTACTTATCAAAAGGACTACGATTGACCCCCTATACTTGTGGGTCATCAAGACTCTTTTCTGGCGCCGTTGTCGGGGAGTGAAGCGGCTTTGGTGAGTGGAATTTGGTAAGGAAACATTTATATTACGTGCTAAATGTATTGTCACTTGTCACTATGGAAAGTAATCCTTTGAGGGGTTTGTTCGGGGTATCTTCACCTCGACCAGAAGCACCAAGTGTTGCTCCTCAACCTACTGCACCTACTGAAAATATTTATTATGAGATTCCTTCGGGTGTGATAGAGAAACTGCTAGCTAATACTTATGCAGGAGATGGAACGGTACATCCTGATATGCACTTGATCTATGTGAATGAAATTTGTGGATTGTCTAAGCTTGCAGGTTTATCCGGAGATGGAGTTAAGAAGAAAGTATTCTCTTTATCTTTTGAGGGAAAGGCATTGACATGGTATAGGCTATGTGATGATACTGATACATGGGACTGGAACCGATTGAAACTGGAATTCCACCAGAAATTTTATCCTATGCATTTGGTTCATCGTGAACGGAATTATATATATAGTTTTTGGCCTCGTGAAGAAGAAAGCATCGCTCAAGCTTGGGGGAGGTTTAAGTACATGATGTACACATGCCCCAATCATGAGCTCTCAAGAGAAATTATCTTACAGAATTTTTATGCTCGGCTTTCTCATGACAATCAAACCATGCTCGATTCTTCTTCGACTGGCTCCTTTATGAAGAAAACTATCGAATTCAGATGGGATCTTCTGGAAATAATTAAACGCAACTCTGAAGATTGGGAACTCGACAAAGGTAATGAGTCAGTTATAATACTTGAGTTCGATTGTGTTAAATCTTTTATGGATACTGATGCTTTTCGTAAGTTTAGCACTAAATATGGACTTGACTCTGAGATAGTAGCTTCCTTTTGTGAATCATTTGCTACTCATGTTGATCTCCCTAAGGAGAAGTAGTTTAAATATCATCCCCCTGTTAAAGAAAAGATTGAGGAACCCGTTAGTGTTAAAGAAGAAACAATTGTTTACCATGTTGATCCAGTTGTGCCTACTGCTTATATTGAGAAACCACCTTTTCCTGTTAGGATTAAGGAACATGCTAAAGTTTCAACTGTGGTTAACAAAAGTAACATTAGAGCACCTAGACCCTCTGAACAAATTAAAGTTGAACCTAATGTTGCTATGGTTAAAGATCTCTAGGTCGATAATATAGATGTGCATGTTATTTACTTCTGTGATGAAGCAGCTAGAATTGCTAAACCAGATCCTAAAGATAAAAACAGACTTGTAGTAGGTATGCATGTTGTCTCTGTTATCATGGCTTATGTGATTTGGGTGCCAGTGTGAGTGCTATTCCGTTAACCTTATATCAAGAAATTATGAATGATATTGCACCTGTTGAAATAGAGGACATTGATGTTACTATTAAGCTTGCAAACAGAGATACCATTACACCGCTTGGGATCGTTAGAGATGTTGAAGTCTTGTGTGGAAAAATAAAATACCCTACTGATTTTCTAGTCCTCGCTTCTCCACAAGATGATTTCTGTCCCATTATATTTGGTAGACCTTTCTTGAACACTGTCAATACCAAGATTGATTGCGCTAAAGAAACTGTTAGTGTTAATTTTGGTGGTATGTCTCATGAGTTTAATTTCTCCAAGTTTCGTAGACAACCTCATGATAAAGAATTGCCTAGTAAAGATGAAATTATTGGTCTTGCTTCTATTGCCGTACCTCCTACTGATCCGTTAGAACAATATTTGCTAGACCATGAAAACGATATGCACATGAATGAAAGGAATGAAATAGATAGGATGTTCTTTGACCAACCACCTATCCATAAAGACAATTTGCCTGTTGAAACTCTTGGAGGCCCTCCTCCACCTAAAGGTGACCCTGTATTTGAATTGAAGCAATTGCCTGATACATTGAAATATGCTTATCTTGATGAAAAGAAGATATATCCAGTTATTATTAGTGCTAACCTTTCAGAGCATGAAGAAAAGAGATTACTGAAAACTCTGAGAAAGCACCGAGCTGCTATTGGATATACTCTTGATGATCTTAAGGGCATTAGTCCCACTCTATGTCAGCACAAAATTAATATGGAGCCTGATGCTAAACCAGTTGTCGACCATCAACGACGATTAAATCCTAAGATGAAAGAGATGGTAAGAACTGAAATATTAAAGTTTCTGGAAGCAGGTATAATCTATCCCATAGCTGATAGTAGATGGGTAAGTCCCGTTCATTGTGTCCCTAAGAAAGGAGGTATTACCGTTGTTCCTAATGATAAAAATGAACTTATTCCACAAAGAATTGTAACTGGTTATAGGATGGTAATTGATTTTAGAAAATTAAACAAAGCCACTAGAAAAGATCATTACCCCTTACCTTTTATTGATCAAATGTTAGAAAGATTTTCTAAGCATACACATTTTTGTTTCCTAGATGGTTATTCTTATTTTTCTCAAATACCTGTATCACAACCCAACCAAGAGAAACCACCTTTACGTGTCCTTTTGGAACTTATGCTTATAGACGTATGCCTTTTGATTTATGCAATGCACCTGCTACCTTTCAAAGATGTATGACTGCTATATTCTCTGACTTTTGTGAAAAGATTGTTGAGGTTTTCATGGATGATTTCTCCGTTTACGGAACTTCTTTTGATGATTGCTTAAGCAACCTTGATCGAGTTTTGCAGAGATGTGAAGAAACTAATCTTGTCTTGAATTGGGAGAAGTGCCACTTTATGGTGAATGAAGGTATTGTCTTGGGGCATAAAATTTCTGAAAGAGGTACTCCCTCCATTCCCTTATACAAGGCCACAAACTCAGATTACAGGTACCAAGATAAAATTTATTGACTACTTTGCAAGCCAACTTTTATTTACGTTAACCGGGATCATTAATATGCTGCATGCATGCAAGGAAGGAATGAGAAGAAAGTAGCTAGGTGTCATTATGATTACATGCATGCAAGTATTAAACAAGTTGCTAGTACGAGGAAATATCTTTAATTTTTGCCTCGATTACTGTTGGTGGCCTTATATAGATGCAAAATGTATTTTTCATAGTGGCCTTGTATAAGGGAATGGAGGGAGTATTGAAGTTGATAAAGCTAAGGTTGATGCTATTGAGAAAATGTCGTGTCCTAAAGATATTAAAGGTATAAGAAGTTTCCTTGGTCATGCTGGTTTCTATAGAAGGTTTATAAAAGACTTCTCTAAAATCTCTAGGCCTCTTACCAATCTTTTGCAAAAGGATGTTCCATTTGTTTTTGATGATGATTGTCTAGAAGCCTTTGAAACACTTAAGAAAGCCTTAACCACTGCACCTATTGTTCAACCACCTGATTGGAACTTGCCTTTTAAAATTATGTGTGATGCTAGTGATTATGCTGTTGGTGCTGTTCTAGGACAGAGAGTTGATAAGAAATTAAATGTTATCCATTATGCTAGTAAAACTCTAGACAGTGCCCAAGGAAATTATGCTACTACTGAGAAAGAATTTCTAGCAGTTGTGTTTGCATGTGATAAATTTAGATCTTACATAGTTGATTCTAAAGTAACTGTTCACACCGATCATGCTGCTATTAAATACCTTATGAAAAAGAAAGATGCTAAACCTGGACTCATTAGGTGGGTTCTATTGCTACAAGAATTTGACTTGCATATTATTGATAGAAAGGGAGCTGAGATTCCCGTAGCAGATAATTTGTCTAGAATGGAAAATGTTCTTGATGACCCACTTCCTATTAATGATGATTTTTCTGATGAACAGTTAGCCTCCAAGCGCAGAGTTTCGTAGGACAGTAGCAATTTTGCCTCAAGTGGATGACCTAAGGTTTATCAATCCGTGGGAGGCGTAGGATGAAGATGGTCTCTCTCAAACAACCCTGCAATCAAATACAAGAAATCTCTTGTGTCCGCAACACACCCAATACAATGGTAAATTGTATAGGTGCACTAGTTCGGCGAAGAGATGGTGATACAAGTGTAGTATGGATAGTAGATATAGGTTTTTGTAATCTGAAAATATAAAAACAACAAGGTAACAAGTAACAAAAGTGACCACAAACGGTATTGCAATGCTTGAAAACAAGGCCTAGGGTTCATACTTTCACTAGTGCAATCTCTCAACAATGCTAACATAATTGGATCATATAACAATCCATCAACGTGCGACAAAGAATCACTCCAAAGTTCCTATTAGCGGAGAACATAAGATAGAAATTGTTTGTAGGATATGAAACCACCTCAAAGTTATCCTTTCCGATCGATCTATTGAGCCATTCCTATAAGTGTCACAAATAGCCCTAGAGTTCATACTAAAATAACACCATATGATACACATCAACCAACTCTAATGTCACCTAGATACTCTAATGTCACCACAAGTATCCGTGAGTTGATTATACGATATGCATCAAACAACTTCATAATCATAATATTCAATCCACACAAAGAACTTCAAGGAGCACCCCAAAGTTTCTATCGGAGAAAAGATAATGAAAATGTGCATCAACCCCTATGCATAGATTACCCCAATGTCACCGCGAGAATCCGCGAGTTGAGTGCCAAAACATATATCGAGTGAATCAATATAATACCCCATTGTCACCACGGGTATTCATATGCAATATATACATCAAGTGTTCTCAAATCTGAAATATTCAATCCGACAATAACGAAACCTCAAAGGGAAAAGATTCGATTCATCACAACAAGGATAGAGAGGGAAGAAACACCATATGATCCAACTATATTAACAAAGCTCGCGGTACATCAAGATCGTGCCAAATCAAGAACACGAGAGAGAGAGAGAGAGAGATCAAACACATAGCTACTAGTACATACCCTCAGCCGCGAGGATGAACTACTCCCTCCTCGTCATGGAGACCGCCGGGATGATGAAGATGGCCTTCGGTGATGATTCCCCCCTCCGGCAGGGTGCTGGAAAAGGGCTCTAGATGGGATCTCCTTGGTATAGAGGCTTGCGGTGGCGTAAAAACTCATCTAGGTTAACTTTCGGGGGTTTCTGAATATATATGATTTTTCAACGTTGGAATCATGCAAAGAGGTGCCACAGGGGGCCCACGAGGCACCAGGGCGCGCCTGGGGGGGCAGGCGCGCCCTGGTGGCTCGTGGGGCCCCTGTGGCTCTTCTACTGCTCCTCCGAAGCTTTCTGGGTCTGTTTCCTTCCAGAAAAAATCGTCAAAAAGTTTCGCTGCATTTGGACTTCGTTTCATATAGATTTTCTGGAAAACCAAAAACAAGCAGAAAATAGCAACTGGCACTGGGCACTAGGTCAATATGTTAGTCCATGAAAATCATATAAAAGCCATATAAAAGTGCACCAAAATCATACAAAACTATAATAAACATGGCATGAATACTTCATAAATTATAGATACGTTGGAGACGTATCAGCATCCCCAAGCTTAATTCCTGCTCGTCCTCGAGTAGGTAAATGATAAAAGAAATAATTTATGAAGTGTGAATGCTAGCATAGTGCATAAGTTTGATCAATGATAATTTCAATCACTTTTCCAAGCATCATAACAGCAACTTTTTTCTCATAAAACTCATCATGATAAACTAGCAATCAATTCACATGTTATGGTTCAAACAATGCATTCTCTTGAAACTTAACAACCTATGTTCTTAGTCACCAAACAATTGCAATTCAACTTAATTTCAACAAAGTCAAAGTAAGAGCTCCACATACTCAATTATCATATAGTCTTCTATGATTGCTAGTGCTCAAATCATATTTTTAGAACAAATGGCATCCATCGAACACAGAGAAAGATAGGGGCTTAATGTTTTGCCTCCCAACTTATTTATCATAGAGATAATTGTCAACAATAATAATTCATGATCAAATATATTTGACTGGCCATATGTGCCTGGATCTTTCCCCATCACATGATGCTTGCCAACTAGAGAATAATTGAGGTTGAAATACGAATGAATCCTTATTGACTCTTGCATAAAAGTAAATACATAAAAGTAAATGCATACAAGTAAAAGATAGGCCCTTCGCAGAGGGAAGTAGAGGTTGTCATGCGCTTTTTATTTTTGGATGCACAAGCCCTTAATGCAAAGGAACGTCACGTTATATTTCCCCTTGTGATAGCAACCTTTATTATGCAGTCCGTCGCTTTTATTTCTTTACCATCACAAGTTCGTACAACGCTTATTTTCCCTTACAATAAAAGATCATACATATTTTAGGAGCAATTTTTATTGCTTTTTGCACCGATGACAACTTACTTGAAGGATCTTATTCAATCCATAGGTAGATATGGTGGACACTCATGGGAAGAAACTGGGTTTAAGGGTTCTTGGATGCACAAGTAGTATCTCTACTTAGTACAAATTTTGGCTAGCAAAAGATCCTAAGCAAGCACCACATGTTGGAGGATCCATAACAATATAACATCTATGCAAATATACCCAAACATAACTCATTACGTTGTCTTCCTTGTCCAACTTCAACTAATTTGCTCAAGTTTGAAAATAATTAATGGGTATTCACAATCATAAAAGATGTCCAAGATAATATATTTATATGTGAAAGTTCTCTTCCTTAGACTAATCATTCATGAATCGCTTGTATGACCAATATTGTGATTGTCAAGCTTCAATAGATTTCACTTTCTAAACCAAATGTGAAATTACTACTAGGCATGATACAAGCACATGAAGCACATATAATTTCAACTTTATGATATTTAATTCATTCAACAATTTACTCATAGGATATAAGTGAAGCACAAGAGTAAATGACAAACTACTCCAAAACGATAGAAGTGAAGATCAACTGAGTAGTTAAGTAAATAGGTGGCTATGTGAGGACTCTCTCTCATTTAGAAATTTCAGATCTTATGTATTTTATTCAAACAGCAAAGAAAACAAAATAAAATGACATTCCAAGAATAGCACATCTCATGTGAAGAAGCAAAAACTTAGGATCAACCAAAACTGACCGATAATTGTTGATGAAGAAAGGTGGGATGCCTACCGGGGCATCCCCAAGCTTAGATGCTTGAGACTTCTTGAAATAATAACTTGGGATGCCTTGGGCATCCCCAAGCTTGAGCTCTTGTGTCTCCTTAATTCCTCTCATATCACGGTTTCCTTAAATCTTAAAAACTTCATCCACACAAAACTCAACAAGAACTCGTGAGATAAGTTAGTATAAATCAATACAAAACCTTATCATTCCCTACTGTAGCAAATCACTAAAATTATAATTTAACATTGCATGCTAAATGCCTCTGCATATTTAATAATCCTAACCTCAAATAGAATCATTAAACAAGCAAACATATGCAAACAATGCAACTATAACAACAATCTGCCAAAACAGAACAGTCTGTAAAGGGGGATTTAAAATTCATACTTAGCTAACTCCAAAAATTCTGAAAAATTACCACATGACAGAGAACTCATGAATTCTTACTGTGTAAAATTTTTAGATTTTTATCATGTTCTGACTATTCAGGAATATTCTGGACATAACAGAAAACTTTCTGTTTTCAAACAGCAACACATAAACTTGCAAACTGAGCATGGTAAAGGCTATAATTGGCATTTTATTGAACTAAAAGATACAAATCATGATTATTAAGAACAGAAAGCAAATCTCAACAAAATAAAATGACGCTCCAAGCAAAACACATATCATGTGACGAATAAAAATATAGCTCCAAGTAAGGTTACCGATAATGTTGAAGACGAAAGAGGGGATGCCTTCCGGGGCATCCCCAAGCTTAAACGCTTGAGTCTTCCTTGAATATTACCTTGGGGTGCCTTGGGCATCCCCAAGCTTAGGGTCTTGCCGCTCCTTATTCTCCTCATATCGATAGTTCACCCAAAACTTGAAAACTTGAATCACACAAAACTTAACGGAACTTGTGAGATAGGTTAGTATGATAAAAATAAATCATCCGCTTAAGTACTGTCAAGACAAGATTCATAATTTTTATCACATAATGACTACTGTATTCTACCATTTCCACAATTTATATTACTCAATATAAGCTATGAAAACACTAAAACAAGCAAACTATGCACTGAAAACAGAATCTGTCAAAAACAGAACAGTGTGTAGTGAGAGATTTAAAAACCATACTTATGTACCTCCAAAAATTCTGAAAAATTAGGACAACGTAAAACATTTGTAACCCAATGCTCTGTAAAAATTTCAGAATTTTGTCACACTCCAGTACAGAATAGAAATTCCAGCACTGGACGCAAAAGTTTCTGTTTTTGCACAGAATCAAATCAACAAGCATCCACACTATCCCATAGGCTTTACTTGGCACATTATTGAAAGAAAACATATAAAACATGATTACTACAGTATCTTAATCATGTGGACACACAAAAACAGAAGGTATAAGTATTGGGTTGTCTCCCAACAAGCGCTTTTCTTTAATGCCTTTTTAGCTAGGCATGATGATTTCAATGATGCTCGCATAAAAGTAAAGAATTGAAACACAAAGAGAACATCATGAATCATATGACAAGCACATTTAAGCCTAACCCACTTCCTATGCATAGGTATTTTGTGAGCAAACAATTTATGGGAGCAAGAATCAACTAGCATAGGAAGGCAAAACAAGCATAACTTCAAAACTTTCAACACATAGAGAGGAAACTTGATATTATTGCAACACCTACAAGCATATGATCCTCTCTCATAATAATTTTCAGTAGAATCATGAATGAATTCAACAATATAACTATCACATAAAGAATTCTTTTCATGATCCACAAGCATAGAATTTTTATTACTCTCCACATAAGCAAATTTGTTCTCATTCATAATAGTGGGAGTATCATATGATACTTGAATACTAAAAATTGTTTCCACATTAAAAGAGTAATGTTCAGTAAAAGGGTATTCATAATTATGACAAGTATTATAATAATAATCATCACTCTTTTTCATAACATAAGTATCATCACAATAATCATCATAAGTAGCAATTTTGTTCTCATCATAATCAATTGAAACCTCTACCAAAGTAGTGGATTCAACATTAAATAAAGTCATGACCTCTCCAAATCCACTTTTATCATTATTAAAATAAGATTGAACACCCTCCAAAATAGTGGGATAATTATTATCTAGAGTTGACACTCTTCCAAACCCACTTTCATAAATATTGCAATCATCATAAATAGGAGGCATGCAATCATCATAACAAATTTGATCATTCAAAGTAGGGGGACTAAAAAGATCATCTTCATTAAGCATAGCATCCCCAAGCTTGGGACAAACATTAATTGCAGCAAATAAATTCTCAAACATGTCATTCTCATCAAACATAGCATCCCCAAGCTTGTGCTTGGCATATCATTAGCATAATCACTATTATCATCAATAGTATGAATACCACCAATAGTATAACAATTATTATCATCACAATTTTCTAAGTTGGTGCCAAAAAGATTTTCAAGATTATAAGAAGTATCATTATTTTCCTAATCATAATCATCATAATGAGTAATAGGCATAATAAAATCATCCTCAATAGTTCCTTCGGACATTGTACCATAAGACAAAGAAGCAATATCATCATCAAGTATATCATCTTCCACAATTATTTTTGATTCACTCTCATGAGGCACAACAATAATAGGAGCAACATTATTTGGGAGGGATACCTTTTTACCTCTACTCTTTCTTCTTTTCTTCTTCTTCACCCCATCATGTGTGGGTTTAATCAATTTTTCCGAGCTTCTTATTGATGAGATTGGTTGAATAGGAAGCTCCTCCTCGTCACCTATTTCATCATGAGAGACAATAGGAGAGAAAGTGGAAATTTTTACCCTTTCATTAGCGTTCCTTTTATATTCTATTGGTTTTCCCGTCTTTCTATAGTTGGCAATATAAGCATTCTCATTGCAATTTACCATACAAAACATATAGATTTCCTTTAGATTAGTTCGGCGAAGAGATGGTGATACAAGTGTAGTATGGATAGTAGATATAGGTTTTTGTAATCTAAAAATATAAAAACAACAAGGTAACAAGTAACAAAAGTGAGCACAAACGGTATTGCAATGCTTGAAAACAAGGCCTAGGGTTCATACTTTCACTAGTACAATCTCTCAACAATGCTAACATAATTGGATCATATAACAATCCCTCAACGTGCGACAAAGAATCACTCCAAAGTTCCTATTAGCGGAGAACATAAGATAGAAATTGTTTGTAGGCTACGAAACCACCTCAAAGTTATCCTTTCCGATCGATCTATTGAGCCATTCCTATAAGTGTCACAAATAACCCTAGAGTTCGTACTAAAATAACACCATATGATACACATCAACCAACTCTAATGTCACCTAGATACTGCAATGTCACCACAAGTATCCGTGAGTTGATTATACGATATGCATCAAACAACTTCATAATCATAATATTCAATCCACACAAAGAACTTCAAGGAGCACCCCAAAGTTTCTATCGGAGAAAAGATAATGAAAACGTGCATCAACCCCTATGCATAGATTACCCCAATGTCACCGCGGGAATCTGCGAGTTGAATGCCAAAACATATATCAAGTGAATCAATATAATACCACATTGTCACCACGGGTATTCATATGCAAGACATACATCAAGTGTTCTCAAATCTGAAATATTCAATCCGACAATAACAAAACCTCAAAGGGAAAAAATCGATTCATCACAAGGATAGAGAGGGAAGAAACACCATATGATCCAACTATATTAACAAAGCTCATGATACATCAAGATCGTGCCAAATCAAGAACACGAGAGAGAGAGAGAGAGAGAGATCAAACACATAGATACTAATACATACCCTCAGCCCCGAGGGTGAACTACTCCCTCCTCGTCATGGAGACCGCCGGGATGATGAAGATGGCCTCCGGTGATGATTTCCCCATCCGGCAGGGTACCGGAAAAGGGCTCCAGATGGGATCTCCTTGGTACAGAGGCTTGCGGCGGCGTAAAAACTCATCTAGGTTAACTTTCGGGTTTTTTTGAATATATATGATTTTTCAGCGTTGGAATCACGCAAAGAGGTGCCACAGGGGGCCCACGAGGCACCAGGGCGCGCTTGGGGGGGGGGGGCAGGCGCGCCCAGGTGACTCGTGGGGCCCCTGTGGCTCTTCTGCTGCTCCTCCAAAGCTTCCTGGGTTTGTTTCCTTCTAGAAAAAATCATCAAAAAGTTTCGCTACATTTGGACTTCGTTTGATATGGATTTTCTGGAAAACCAAAAATAAGCAGAAAACAACAACTGGCACTGGGCACTAGGTCAATATGTTAGTCCATGAAAATCATATAAAAGCCATATAAAAGTGCACCAAAATCATACAAAACTATAATAAACATGGCATGAATACTTCATAAATTATAGATACGTTGGAGACGTATCAATCATCGAAGAAGTTTATCGCTCCGGAGCCATCAAAATAAACAACTCCGAAGGCACTAATCCGAGAGTGGTGAATGTGCAAAGAATTAAGCATTATATTTCAGTTACTCCCATTAATGTTGAAATTAATATTATTGAAACAATTACACCGGAGGAATACATAAGAGGGACCTTCCAGAACACTCCAGAACCCTGAAAAGGAAGAGGTACGTGATACGGTATGTAAACCGACTCCAAAAATTCCATAAAAATACCTTTTGTCAGTTTTGGAATATTAGAAAAAATACAAAAATAAGAAACAGCCGAGGGGACCCACGAGGTGCACACGAGGCACCAGGGTGCGCCACCCCCTGGCGCGCCCTGGTGGCTTGTGGGCCCCTCGTGAGCCTTCCCGACTCCGTTTTCTCCTGGATTACTTGTTTTGCAAGATAAAAATTATTTATATATACTCCCGGACGTTTTGACCACCGTATCACAAAAATCTCCTCTGTTCTTGTTTTGTGCTATTTTTTTGACAGATCCAGATCGCCATCGCTCCCCGAAGGCTCCGCACCAAGCACCGTATTGTGCAACCATCGCCGGCCAAATGCCCCTACAGCGAGGTCTACTACGAGGTGGTCGTCGGGGGAGGAAGACAATGGCTAGGAGGACAAGGTCGAGGAAGTTGCGGGAATCCAGGCTCCAGAAGGAGGACAAGCCATCCCCATGGAGGAGACCTCGGAGAAGGGAGATATCCTTCAACCCCTCTATGATCATCTTCCCATATCCGTAATTGAAGCCCTAAGAACCTTTGAAACAGTTAGTGCTCAGAATACATCTCTCACCCGTGAAGTTATTTTGTTGGAGGAGCAAAACATCGCCCTTCGAAGCATCAACCATAAATTGGAGTATCTGCTTAAGTTGAAGGACAAGCTCACCACTTCACCATCACCACCATCACCGAAGAAGGAAACTTGAGTACATGGGTATGGGCACTTCCCTTGGCTTGTGCCAAGCTTGGGGGAGGTGCCCCGGTATCGTATCACCATCACTTTTATTATCTTTACCTATTTTTAGTTTGATCCATAGTTATTTCATGATCTAGTTGAATAAAAGTTTAGTATGATCTATTTTCGAGTGCTAGTTTCGTGATCTATCTATCTATGTAATTGAATTGAGAGTTATATAATAAATAGTAGTTTGAGTTTTTGCTTCTTTGCTTTTATGCTTCAATCCTAGCAATGGAAATAATGAAAAAGATCATATGCTAATCTTATGAAAAGTAATAACATTACACAAAGAAAAGTATAAGTGGTAAAATTTATTGAAAGTTAACAAGCATAGCATTAGTCAATGATGCAATTCATGAAAGAATTAATACGGAAGAGAAGATTCACATGCAAATACACTATCTTGGACATCTTTTATGATTGTGAGCCCCCATTAAGTATTTTATGTCAAATTGTTGACGTTGGACAAGGAAGACAACATAATGAATTATGTTTGCTTATATTCACATAGAAGTTATATTGTCATAGATCCTTCAACATGTGGTGCTTGCCCAATATATTTGCTAGCCAAAAATCCGCACCAAGTAGAGATACTACTTGTGCATCCAAAACCCTTAAACCTAATTTCATGTCATGAGAGTCCACTATATCTACCTATGGATTGAATAAGATCCTTCAAGTAAGTTGTCATCGGTGCAAAAAGCAATAAAAATTGCCTCTAAATGTGTATGAACTTTTATTGTAAGGGAAAATAAGCTTTGTACGAACTTGTGATGGTAAAGAAATAAAAGCGACGGACTGCATAATAAAGGTTGTTATCACAAGGGGCAATATAAAGGGACGTTCCTTTGCATTAAGGGCTTGTGCATCCAACAACAAAAAGCGCATGACAACCTCTGCTTCCTTCTGCGAAGGGCCTATCTTTTACTTTTATGTATTTTCTTTTTATGCAAGTGTCAATAGTGTTCTCCTCTATTCCTTTTATTTTTATCTTTTGCAAGCATCATGTGGTGGGGAAAGATCTAGGCACATATATCCAGTTGGATATGAGTGATCATGAGTTATTATTGTTGACATCACCCTTAAGGTGAATAAGTTGGGAGGCGAAATTATAAGCCCCTATCTTTCTATGTGTCTGACTGAAATTTTTTGCTCCATATATATGTTGTGAGTGTTAGCAATCATAGAAGACTATATGATGGTTGAGTATGTGGACTTGCTAAAAAGCTCCTACATGAGACCCTTCCTGAAAATATGATGAATTGCAATTGCATTGTTGACTAAGAACATAGTTTGTTAGTTTTCAAGAAAGTTTATGCCTTATACTTCATTGTTGTGATGAATTGTTACTTGCTCATGAGAAGTTTTATGATATTAAATATTGCTGTTATAATAATGATCATGATGCTACTATGTCCGTATTTTGTTTTTATCGACACCTCTCTCTCTAAACATGTGGACATGATTATCGATATCGGCTTTCGCTTGAGGACAAACGAGGTCTAAGCTTGGGGAAGTTGATACGTCCATTTTGCATCATGTTTTATTATAGTTATTTATATTTTTTTAATCAATATAACACTTTGTGAAGCAATTCTAATGCCTTTTCTCTCTTAATATGCAAGATTTACACAAGGAGGGAGATTGCCGACAGCTGGAATTCTGGACTTGAAAAAGCTATGTCAAAGATACCTATTTTGCACATCTCCAAATGAGCTGAAATTTCACGGAGATATATTTTAGAATAAATAAAAAATACTGGAAGCAGGAAGTACCAGAGGGGGCCACCCAGGTGCCTACGAGGCACCAGGGCGCGCCACCCCCCCCCCCCCCCCAGGCGCGCCCTGGTGGCTCGTGGGGCCCCTGGCCAGCCTCCGGTGCCCATTTTCTGGTATATAAGCCAATTTGCCCTAGAAAAAATAAGGAGAAGACTTTTGGGATGGTGCGCCGCCGTCTCGAGGCGGAACTTGGGCAGGAGCACTTTTGCTCTCCGGCGGAGCGATTCCGCTGGGTATACTTCCCTCCGGGATGGGAAAATCGGAGCCATCATCATCACCAACGATCCTCTCATCGTGGGAGAACCAATCTTCATCAACATCTTCAATAGCACCATCTCATCTCAAACCCTAGTTCATCTCTTGTATTCAATATTTGTCTCAAAACCTCACATTGGTACCTGTGGGTTGCTAGTAGTGTTGATTATATCTTGTAGTTGATGCTAGTTGGTTTATTTGGTGGAAGATTATATGTTCAGATCCATTATGCTATTTAATACCCCTCTGATCTTGGACATGAAGATGATTTGTGAGTACTTACTTTTGTTCTTGAGGACATGGGAGAAGTCTTGTCATAAGTAATCATGTGAATTTGGTATTCGTTCGATATTTTGATGATATGTATGTTGTTGATTCTCTTAGTGGTGTCATGTGAACGTCGACTACATGACACTTCACCATATTTGGACCTAAGGGAATGCATTGTGGAGTAGTAATTAGATGATGGGTTGCTAGAGTGACAGAAGCTTAAACCTTAGTTTATGCGCTATTCCGTAAGGGGCTGATTTGGATCCATATGTTTAATGCTATGGTTAGAGTTATCTTAATTCTTCTTTCGTAGTTACGGATGCTTGCGAGAGGGGGTAATCATAAGTGGGAGGCTTGTTCAAGTAAGAACAGCACCCAAGCACCGGTCCACCCACATATCAAATTATCAAAATAGCGAATGTGAATCAAACCAACATGATGAAAGTGACTAGATGAAATTCCAATGTGTCCTCGAGAACGCTTTGCTTATTATAAGAGATCGTTTCGGCTTGTCCTTTGCTACAAAAAGGATTGGGCCACCTTGCTGCACTCTTTGTTACTATTGCTACTTGTCACTTGTTACAAATTATCTTGCTATCAAACTACTCGTTACCGATAATTTCAATGCTTGCAGAAAACACCTTGCTGAAAACCGCTTGTCATTTTCTTCTGCTCCTCGTTGGGTTCGACACTCTTACTTATCGAAAGGACTACGATTGATCCCCTATACTTGCGGGCCATCACAAAACAACTCTAAGTTTACATGGAAAAACATTAACTAAACTAATGGCAAATTAATTTGCCATGACAATACAACAAAAAGATAGTATATGTAATGTAAATTTGCCATGTCTTGGGTTATAATTTGCTCTGTTACATATCCACTTACCATCAGTTGCATAATAGGATTTGCTCCGGGGCAACTACAGATTGCACCTATGCTAAACCCAAACCTACAGATTGAAAATTATCATGCTAACCGTGGGTTGAAAATTGCCATGACACCTCTAAACAATTTAAAGATGGTTGACCAGAATGAATCTTCTTAGCAGAGATGGCAAAGTGTATGAAATTGTCATGGCAAAAACTTGTTCTTCCTAATCAAAAAATATGGCAAAAATACAGTGGGGGCGCATATCAAAATTTGACATCACTGCATGCATACTGGAAATGCCCATGGCAACTACAGATTAGCCATACCAAAATCGAAACCAACAGCTAAATTTACAGATTGAAAAACTGTACTCAGATGATTGATACAACAAAGATCATCGCCCTGCTGTCGTATGCATGAACACACAACACACCAATTTGGGGACGAAAATATAAACACATGAGGAGCAGAGGAATGAGACCTTGACTTCAGCTTCATGGTGTCGGGTGCCGGAGGAGCACAGAGCAGACGTGCCTTCCTGAAGACCGCATCGAGCGCGCGGAGGTTGCCGGGCTTGCAGTTGTTGGTCGCCGCCGCGATGCCCTGACGAACACGTCGGTGGCCACCACGACCGCAGGCCCGTCGACGTCGACGACGTGCACGGCATGGCGCCTCCCCCCCTCCCCGGTCGACCAACTTCGTCCCACGTCGGCGTCCACCGCGGAGGTCGAACCACACTAGGGACACCCGCCGACCCGCCCCCGCCGTTCCCAGGGCAGGAGCTGACAAGAAGGCGCGGCGGGAGCAGGCGGGCGCCTGGTGCGCGGCGGAGCTCGAATCCCAGCAGCAGCCGCGCGCGCCTTCCTCCTCTGTCGAGGCCTCCGCTTCTGCCGTCCCGTCCCCCTGGACCTCCTCCTCACCGCCACCAACGCAACCCACGCCGCCGGGAAGACCACGGCGCTCCCCTCTCCTCCTCTTCCTCCGGCAACCTCCTCCTCTTCTCGACCCCTCTCCCCATGCCTCCACTCCACCACCGCGACACCGCGATGTTGGTCCCAGTGCAAATGCGAGATGGTGATATTCCCGCTCCTCGTCTTCGCCGCCGCCTGCCACCTCTCCGACGTCGCCCGCTTCGTCGCACCATCATGGCCTTCCCTCATCGCCGCGGCATGGCCACTCCCCCTGTGTGTGCCGCGTGCGGGAGGAGAAGGAGGATGGGATGCAGAAATGGGCGGTGGGGGAGAGGATGGAAGAGGATAAGGATAAGGGAGGACGATAGGCGTACGAGGCGTTCGCGACCAGGAGTTTATTTCCCGAACTAAAAAAAGTGTGACGTGGCTAATCTGGCTGCTCTAATATTCGTGCTAATGATCCAATGGTGAAAAGGACGTTCGGCCCGAATCGTCAAAAACCGGCACGTTCGGCGGTTATCGTTCCGTAAATTTTTATCATGCAAGAGGTGCTTACGACAGTTACAATAGGCCAGCCATGAGAAGGAGAGTTGAGGAGGCGCGTTTGAGTGACACGTATGGACTCGGAAACGCCACTGACACGGACGCAGCGGCTCACCGCGACTGCTCCGGTGCCTGGCCCGCCGGACCCCGTTCCGAGACCCGTGACGCCGTGGCTCAGACCAAACGGGAGGGGAAACTGAGCACTGCTACTGCACTCGACAGCAGTAATCGAAAAGAGAAACTCTACACGCATGGGAGCCGCTGAGCGAACGGAGTATCGTGACAGCGGCCGACGCGCGCAGCCGCAGCCGCAGCAGAGACAGCCAAAGCCCGAGTCCGAAGCTAATTAAAGCAAATGAGAACACGGATCGTTATTAAAAGCGGATAGCCTAGCAAGGTCTCTAGATTTTGGTGGACATGTTTGGCTCATTGAGCCTCATGACACTGTAACTATTCCTACGAACTTTGAGCAATAAAGAGCAGCGTGTACCCCTAAACAAATATCAAAAGGACTAGTGGAAACGACTTTCTCCAAATGAAAATGCGTCCAAAGGGGCAACATGACGTGCAAATTCTTATGCTATTCCTTTTTGTTCAGAGAAGACACCAGTTGCGCTAAAAAATGTTCAGAAACGACATGGGGTTCGGTACTCCCTCCGTTCCAAAATATAGTGCGTCCTCAGTTTTGCGCTTCAACTTTGACCACAAATTTAACCAACGAGACTGACTGCGGCGGGAGCAAAAATTATACCAATGAATTCGTATTCGAAAGAAGTTTTCAATTATATAATTTTTGATCCCGCCGCAGTCGGTCTTGTTGGTTAAATTTATGGTCAAAGTTGAACCTCGGAAAGCGCGGGCGCACTATATTTTGGAATGGAGGGAGTATATCCAATGTCGGCAAAGGAATCACACTAGTATCTTACTAGTAAGAAACGACAAGTTCTACGTGCCGTGCTGCTTACAACGTACGTACTACATGATGTGCCATTGGTTTTGGAATCAGGTCGTTGGAACCGAACTGAATGTGGGAAGCCACAGCTGACGGTATCGATAGGCACAATCTAGGATATCTGTACACTTCTTCAGCCATATTCAGGCACCATGTCAAAACTACAACAAAAACGTACATACGGTAGTACAGAAATTTCTAGAACATCAAGGGTACGCGTGTTTGTTTTGCCGCCATTTTCCTTTTTAAATGTTTTTCTGTTTGTCTGTTTCTACTGCTAATTGTTTCTAAGTTGGTTGCTGTTTAATTGGCACATTATTTCCTTCTTTGTTGGTGGAGCCAAATTTGCATGTAGCGGGATTGATGTTGGTCATAGGCAGCCTTGTTAGTTGCCATAACATAGCTTCAAGGTGAAGGTCAAGGCTAAAAACATCAATATCGAACCAGATAAGTTTTCTGCTTATGTTTGAAGAAGCTTAAACTCATGTACATCTTTTGCAATGTGACCCACAACTAAGGTATGAAATCTGGAATGGGCACAAACGACATCTGGTATGTCATCCATCGGGTCAATGCCCTTCACGTGCAAGACAACATTAGCACCAACATCATCATTTGCATGTATTCTTGAGAGTTTTAATGAGTTTGCTTTCTTCTTGCTGCATAAGAAAGGTATCTGCTTGTGCATAAAGACAATTATGGTTTATGGCAATTCATACCCATGTAAACAAACATCTAGAGCTGAGGATTTCAAGTAACAGATATCATTAGGAGGTGGACCCTTGCTTTACCTCCGCGCTCACCTAGAAGCTTTGTTGTTAACCCTTTCATGCCACCTACTGTCGCTCCCATTAGAGCTCCCCCCCCCCCCCCCCCCCCCTTCCCCCGACCGCCTTCCACTTGGGCTTTGGCCCACGACGACAAGTGGAGGTGACACGGAGGAGGGGGCAGTAGAGGCGGCAACCTAGAGGCATGAATCACCCACGAGTGATGTGTGGGCCGATCACAACAATGTTAACAGATAAATATTTGTTTTTTAAGCAACTTGCCGATTTTTGGTCCTTTGTTTCGAGTGGTCTTCATGCCTTTTTATGATTATGTGTAATGGAAAGTAAGAGAAGATTTGTTGATCTCATTGTGACTATCCATTTCGTTGTTTCATGTCTCCTTTGGTTTAGAGGAATTTTGTAGTATTTTTTTTTTGAGCCATTTGGTTTGTAGGAACGGATTCCTATTCGTATGTAGGATAGGAGGACTGAGCCTCAATACTTAACTACACCTGCGTTTGGGTGTATGACATGTGGGCCAGCCACCTGTTGGGCCCACATGTCATACATCGAAAGGCAGGTGCAGTAAGTCACCGAAGCTGTGTCCAGGATAGGAACCAATGCTTCACATTTCAAAGGAAAAATTATTGAGAGAATTCCTTATTTGGCCCTTTCTTAAATTATGCTTCCCTATTTGGCCCAAAAAAGTTCTTTCTTCCCCTATTTGACACTAAATATAAATTTTGTTCCCTATGTGACACTTCCGTCAATTTTAGCAACTATATGTGTTAAGTGCAATGTGAAAAGACCATTCTATCCCTAGTGTTGTACATGGCTAAAAAAAAGAGTGTCCGTTTCTTCAGCCTGGCGGGGCAACACAACGTTGCCATGGAGCTCTAACAGGTTTTTAAACTTTGTATCTCATTTTAAAATACAACCATGTCACTCACACGCTCGCAACCACCACGCATGAAGATGACAAATGCTAGTACTCCAATACAAATTGGTGTTTTTCTTGCTGCTGTGGAAACTGTTGGCAAGGTCTCAAGACAGAGGTGCTCGCTACAAGGGTGCGAACAAAGTGCATTGAGCTTTGACGCGCTTCATAGGGAACACCACCGGCCTGCGCCGCCCCGGCTACCTCGACAGCCCTTCGCCTGCTTGCTATCGCTTTAGCGCTGCGTCGCGTGTTTGGCCGCCGGCCGTATATCCGTACTGCCAGTTAGCTTAGCTGCTGCCTTTTGCTTTTCGTTTCAGTACTTTCGGCTACTTGTTGTTCTATAAGGGCCTCATTCTAAGGCCGGGCAGATGCGTCCTTTCTAAAAAAAGTACTCCAAATATAAACACGGCATATGCATTCAAATGCATGCACAGGGGACTTTAGGTGCCTTTCCTGCTGCATATACCTACGTACTGTCAGACTCGTGAGTGCATGAGCTAGTGCAACTCCCCTTTTCCTGGATGCACGCGAATGCAAATACATATGCACCAGCGGCAGCCTGTTGGTGTTGATCACAATTTACTTCCTAGCTACTAGTATACAGTACAAATGCTCATTAATTATTATTTTTGGGACTCCTAATGAATTAATTTGAGTTAGTTTAATTCTGACATTAGTATTACTTGTAGATGTCGGTCTGTACGTTCCAGTAGCTTCCAGTGGTGGCTTTCGTCTGGGCAACACACGTATTATACACACGGGAGAGACCTCCGCACGGGAAGATGAATGATGAGAAGCGGGCTATTCCATTACATCGACCCATGCATGAATATATATGCACTAGTGAATATACATGCATGCAGAAAACTTGCAGCACAACACGTACATCATTCCAGTTTATTTCCTGACATCCGTACATCCTTCGAGCTGCTCTCTCTTCTCTTTCTTTTGCCTCTAATAAACTGGTCCAGTGGATCAAATGAACGCTCTTTTTCTCAGCCTAGTATATTATCAGGGGTAGAATGGTCTTTTCACGTCAAATTTAACACTGTTAGTGGCCAAACAAGGTAGAAATGTCAAATAGGGAACAAATTTAACATTTGGTGTCAAATAGGGAAGATACAACTTGTTTAGGCCAAATAGGGAAGCAAAATTTAATAAAGGGCCAAATAAGGAATTCTCTCAAAACTATTAGCCTCAACTCAATGAAAAAGTTTCTAAACTATAAATCAAGTGACATATCTTTCCTTATAGTAATTGAGATACATGCCATCTTACTTTTTTTTTATAGTTTTCTTATTCATACGATATTCCTATCTTATGAACCAAAGGAGGCCTCCGTTTCCAAGTGATGGACATAAATTGACACAAGAGGCAACTCTGCTCCATTCGTTCGATACAAACTTGTTCTGATGATAAGCTGTCAAAAAAAGGAAGAAAAAAAAAAAGCATTGCACCGCGCGCAAGGACCAATCATTTCATCCAGCAGATTCAGTTGTACGAGGAAAAAGATGGACATACACGCATGCATGCTCGTACTAGTTTAACAGTCATGATGTGAAAAAAACCTGTATTAATCCACACTTAGGTAGAAACACTTTCGCTGAACCCTGCATACGTGTACATATATAGATACTTGTCGTTTTTTTCTCATGAAATGAAGAATGTCCGTGTATGTATAAATATGTTGTACGTACTACAAATATTCCCGGAGACCTATGGACTATGGTGGCGGTCCAGTTGGATAACCCATTGAAGGAAACGTGCCCTTGTAATTATCACCTGAAGCAAGCAAAGAAGCAAAGCAATGAGCATGTTTTACAAGTGCAGACACACACAAACACACAAACAGAGGGATCCGGTACCTGTTTCATCTAGTTTGAAATTGTTCTCTTTGTAGCAAAGACACGAGCTCCATTTGCACAAATGACCAGAAAGGACTCGGACTTCGGTATATCCAATGTCGGGCGCAGAATCCCAGTGGTATCTTACTAACAAGAAGGGACAAGTTCTACTACATGCCGTGCATACAACGTATGATATGCAACTGATGTAATGATACGCTCAAAGTGTGGAAACTGAAAGCCACAATGGACGGTATCGATAGGCAGAATCTAAGCAGAGTGCAGTGTTTCAAAGATGTCCAGGTAGTACCTGGTCAAACCTACACGAGAGAAACAACATATCACAGTACATAATTTCCTGGTACATCAGCGATATGAGCATGGCAAAGTCTCAAGAATAGCTTGGATCGTCCAAGTTCATCAATATACTAAGGAATATAAGTTCATCAATATACTAACGAATACAAGTTCAGTACGGCTGCATTAGCCGGTTTTGCTATAGTGGGGACGTGGTGGCGGCCCCAAACTTAAGGACGTTAAGTTTGCTTATCTTGCGAGGCTTTAAGACGGCCCTTGATCCACGCCTCAAGAGAGGATAGCTCTTCCTTTGCGATTGAGTGGCCTAGATCTGGATATGCCTGATAAATGTGCATGAGCAGTTGAGAGCTCAGATAGGAACCGAAAAGTTGTATGAAGAAATATATAGAACCGAAGCTTGCCTGGAGAAGGGGAAAACGAGGATGTAGAAGATTACCTTAAATTCACAACTGATGCCTGCACTTTGCAAAAATGGTGGGCCGGCCTGACCGGCTTCAAATAATACCACTTGATCAGCTATTCCATGCGACCATAGAATAGGTGTCTGAAAAGTTCCAGGAAAAAATTCAGCCAAACAAAATTAATGCTCTTATAAAGATTTCAAATTTACTCTCAAACTCCTATTCATATATTGAAGGGTTCATCTAGCATTCTTCAAAGTTTACTAATTTTTTCGCAAGTGCTTCCTTCGATCAATCAGGCAAATTGCATCAAGCATGTCAACGCTATATGATTTTACTGCCAAGACTATTAGCATTGCTGAATGTAATAGGTTAAGACAGAGGGTCAGAGATCATATCACTCACAGGTTCATGAAGGTTTACATACGAAAGGAACATCACAAGAGTAAAAATGCTGATGGCATCCTTCAAAGTTCAATGCCATTTATCTTTTTTGTGGACAATAGCATCGTTGACTGGTTAAAATACAAAAGTTGATATGGTGTAATTATCATTGTACAGTCCTAAGGTGGGCAAAGTCGCTTCTTCCTCCTAAATGTAATAATTTTATATGTAAGGTTGGATCACAGTAGGTATATTGCCATATTTCTAATCCAAGAGGCAGCACTGGATATTAAGTTTTAGGTACCAACTATGAAATATCTGAAGTTCAAATATAGTGAATTTCATTTGGGAACATTGAGGTCGGTTCATTTTGGTCTTTCAGCTGTTTTCACAGACTAGTTCAATCTAATATATTAGGTGCCAAAACTATACTTCCATAACTCAATTGTTGAGTATGCTCATGTTGATCAGGAATTATTGCAAAAACTGCATCGTTTTGTTCCAGGTGTAGATGCAATCCAATTAAAATTGAAGAAAACTTTAGACGAGGGATCCTGGGTATGGCCATACTAGTGTAGGCAGAGTTCCGGCAGTGCTCGGGCACGTGATAAGAAATATTTCTATTCAAAAGGCAATGACAAGGCTGTACATAAACATCACCAACCACATCTCTTGTTGACTAGCGTTCAATTTTATACTAACCAATAAATTTTGGCTTTCTCACATCTTGTGACTGTGTGCTAAACTAAGGAGAAGGCAATATTTCTATTCAAAAGGCAATGACAAGGCTGTACATAAACATCACCAACCTGATCTCTTGTTGACTAGCGTTCAATTTTACACCAACCAATAAATTTAAGCTTCCTCACATCTTGTGATTGTGTGCTAAACTAAGGAGAAGGCATCAAGAGATAAGAATTATTTCTATTCAAAAAGCAATGACAAGGCAGGACATAAACATCACCAACCACATCTCTTGTTGACTAGAGTTCAATTTTATACCAACCAATAAATTCAAGCTTCCTCACATCTTGTTATTGTGTGCTAATTGCTAAACTAAGGAGAAGGCATCAAGGGGTGACTGCATCACATACCTTCCTTGCTTCGGGTGAAATCCTCTCAATGACCGACGAACCGAAAGGCACCCATCCACTGAACACGGCGCCGCCACCTAGCGTCTTCGGATAAAGCAAAACACTTGCTAACGTCAGAGCACCTGCAGTTTGGCATAAAATCCAATACTTATCAATTTACGGCACGAAAATTTGCCAACTTCAGAATATATCCAACGCCCATGCCACAATCCTACCTCCCTGGCTGAACCCACACACACATATGTTGTCAGGATGGATGCCAGCGGCTACCTCCCTGTCGATCATCGCGTGCACATTCTCCACGGCCTTAAGAACACCACTCTCATCTTGCGGCGAACCCTAATATTAACAGATTTGAGCCAGATCAATTTCTACTCGTACAGTTGGTTGCCTCTCTTCCACGTATACAAGCGGTAGGGACTGAGTGGGTGAATGAGTGATTCACTCACAGGGCTCAAAGGCAGCTCGTGGATATCGAACCATGACGGCATCACGGCGCCATCTGCGAAAACAACAATTATTCTTCAAAATTAGATGAAGCGAAGAACCATCCCCCTCGAGATTCGATGAGGCTGTGAAGATGGGAGAGACGAGGAGGGGTGGATGGAGTTGGCGTACTATTGCAGGACACGGGGGAGTTGGGGGCGGAGGGGAACGCCCACTTGGTGTGGCGGAACTCCGGCGCGGCGAAGAAGGTGCGGATGGGCTCGTTGGCGGGGCCGGAGTCGCCGAGGCCGTGCAGCCACAGCACGAAGCTCCGGTTGCGGGCCGCCATGGGGCCGGGGAGGAGCTGATCGGGGAGCCGGGGCGGCTGCGCGCGGCGGCGGAGGGAGGCGGCGAGGAGGGAGGCCGCGGCGATGGCTGCGGCGAGGGAGAAGAGGAAGCGGACGCGTCTACTCATGGGGCATATGGGCCGGGCCGAAGTAGCCTCTAAGCCTGTGCGCTTGTGCTTAGAGTGGTAGAACCACTGCTAGTTCACTACCGTTTCTCAAAAAAAAAAAAAAAAAAAAAAAAAAAAAAAGCTAGTTCACTACCAATCAGAACCCCTCAAAGAAAACCAATCAGAAGCAAAAAAATTACCCGATTTTTTCTGCCAACTACTTACATTCAGATAGCACTACAATTTTAACTGTAGAATTAGGGTTAAATATCTTGGTACGATCACAAAGATAACACAAATCAGAGAACATCATCGATGAGCCACTGGACATGTCAGATTCACGTGACAGTTAATCGAAGTCAACGAATAACAGAGCAAGTCATCAGGCACACGAATTGAGACGGCAAACTGGTCAACTGTAATAGTATCATAATCCTTTCGTTGGATATCATAGAAAAATCTTTCACTGGATCATGTTCCACAGCATTCGTGTGGCAAGATAAACTGAGGTTCAGGACACATATGTGGTAGCAATGTGCCACCTAGAAATGGTGCCCATAAGTTTGTGAAGTACTCTAGCTAGTGTAGATCTTCATGAATCGACGACGATGACGACAATGGTCTTGCAGCTTCAGTTCCTTGAGAGATCCCTAGACGATCAAATATCCATCGTCGAAAATACTGGAGCTCTTCATCCACCAACGAATGTCCAAGAGTCGGATAAGTCTGATAATATCGAAGAAAAATAATCAGAGAAGCTAAAACCGAAGCTCCAATTCAACGGTTATGACTTCAAGTATGCTTTTGTACCACCTTGAATTCGCAGGCCATGCCAAGCTCTTGGAGAAATGCGCACCCGGCATGCCCGGCTTCGAATAGTACCACCCCGTCTGCCATCCCATGGAACCATAAAACCGGCGTCTGCAGGTTTGCAAGAATTCAGAGACAAGACATTTGCAAGAGGATTCAGCTAGTACAAAATATATTCAGTTTAACCATGATTGCTGGGTTGTTGTTACCTTTCTGGCTTCAGGTGTCACCCTGTCAGCAAATGATTTGCTCAGAGGAACTGAACCACTGAAAACAGTACACCCACCTAAAGTCTTGGGGTAGAGCAGAACACTTGCTATGGCCAGAGCACCTGTGGAGACAGCAGAATAGAAATAAAATTCTCAGTAAGTACTATCTTGAAACCAGAAATGATTAGATGCATATTTCACCGCCGTACCTCCTTGGCTTAATCCACAAACGAAAATGTTTGTAGGACTCGTCCCAGCAGCCACTTCTTTGTCTAACATTTCGTGCACATGCTCAACAGCTTCTAGGACTCCTTGCTCATCTCTAACAGTGGTCTATGAAACAAAGTGGGCACAATGAGCAAAGTACATAATAATAATGCTATAACAGCAAAACAGGTATTGGCCTGTAAATGTTTAGAGACTTTAGGCTAGTTTATCTGTCCTCGTCATATTTTGAGTTCTAATACTCTGCTTTTGTAACTTGTACACTGATCTCTTTGAATGGTCATGAGGATTCTTAAAACGGTTAATTTGGCGCAAGTGGTCTGTTATGTTGCGAAGCGCTAAAAAACTTTATGTTTTAAATCTTCAAACTTATGAGAATCTGATTTCATGTTGTGCTGAAGTAACAGTGCAAAAGACACTAAACCTTACAGTCTTGTTCATTATATTCTTCAACAATATTTACTTTGTAAATTGACAGCAAATAGCTCTGGCAGTTCCAATTTACTGATTATTTACTGGAGGGGGAGCAGTGTCAGAAACAAAGTGTGAAGCAAGCTTGATTTCTGACGCGTGCATACTCCGCAGCATCGGCAAATAAGACTAGCCAATTTTTTAGCAACAAATATAATACACTGAAGAGAGAATGAAAATAGGCAAGTGGCTGCAGTATATGTGAATCACTCGACAGTAAGCAGTAAACTGAGCAGGAAATTACAGCGGTTGTTTCTGAATCACTCAAACAGTAAGCGGCTATTTCTGGGGCTAAACTGAGAAGAGAATTACAGCGGTTATGGGGACCTCCGGGATGCCGAACCACGCATTGATCACCACGTCACCTGCAGCAGCAACACCGCAAATCGATCGAGCAACTGAATAAAATCGCAGGTGTGTTTCCAGTACCCATGGAATCAGGAAGGAGCAAGTGCTGGGTCAGCGAGCGTACCATAGCAGGCGATGGGGGCGGTGGGGAAGGAGAGGCGGAGGGCGGGGGCGGCGGAGAAGTAGGGCACGATCTGCCCGCGGCTCTGCTCGCCTGACTCGGCGGAGCCGTGCAGCCACAGCACGAGCCCACCGGCCCTCGCCGCCGCCGCATCAGGAGCGGGGGGAGGCGCCGCCATCCTGACAGCGCGGAGTCGCCGAAGAGCCGATCGATCGGCGGCGCGGCTGGCAGTGCAAAGGGGCGGCGGTTTGTGCCGATGAAGGGTGCGGGCAGGGGAAATAGTGCGGGCGTGGGAGGCGTGACGACGATGGCGGCAGCGTGCGGGGCGTGGGCGTGCCGTGCGCCCGTGCGGTTCGACCCCTACCCCGTGCCGTTGCGTTTTGGCTCTGGACCATCGCCAGCAGGCGGGACGGAGCGACGGCGAAGGGCGCCGGCCGGCAGGCGCCGCCGCGGGTGGATTGCGTTGCTTCTTTATTCGTCACTGGTGGGTGGGACTACCCTACGCGGTTCTGTCAAATCTTGCTGAGGCTAAGGGCATCTCCAACGCCCGGCCCGCAAATTTCCTTCGCATCCGTCTGCCAGACACGGCGCACCAATCCACGGGCCCGGATGCGGGAAGTCGTCATCCAACGTTGTCCGCATATTTCAACAACAATTAGAATCAACCGGACGAAATTTGTGCAAACCGGGTGAATTTTGATATAAACATGGCATATTTCATTGAAATTAAGATAATTTGTACATAAAACCGGACGATATTTCGTCCGGTAAACTAAAAAAACTTAAAATAAAAAGCCTAAACTACCTTATACTTGACGGTGACCTCGTAGGCCATGCCGGGCTGGCGGGCGGCTCCTCCGTCGTCGTCGCTTGATCCGGCGTCGGAGTTGTCGTCGTCAGGCTTCGGGCGGCGAAAGGTGGCGCCGTCGCGGTAGGGCATCCCGGCAACCGTCCCGACACTCGCAGATGATCCTCTCCGCTTCCTCCTGTGCAGTGCGGCCGCGGCCACCGAGGACATGGGCTGGGGGAGAGGGCGGCGTTCCTTAGAGGAGGCAGCGTCGGCGGCGTTAGTCTCGCTGAGAGACCACTCCTTGCTATACTTGGCCATCTCCCCATCGAGGCGGCAGAGACGGCGCTTGGCCGTCTCCGACGTCGTCACGGAGCGGTCCAGGGCCCAGGCGTACGCCAGGTCCGGGTCCGCCGCGATTTGTGGCGGCGAGACATCGGAGTCCGTGAACTTGGACCGGAGCGCCGCTTTGCGCCTGTCCCGTCAGCGCTGCTCCTGGTCGGCGTACTCCTGCGCCGTCATGGCACTCTGTGACGAGGAACACCTGCCGCCGCCCCCACCACTGCCGAGGTAGTGGAGAATGCGACCGCGCGCCTTCGCCGTGATCGCATTGGGCAGGGGCGGCGGCACGCGACGCTCCTCCTTAATGAATCGGGGCGGCGAAGAGAGCCGCTCCTCCTTGACGTGTCGGAGCGGCGAAGAGAGCCGCTCCTCCTTGACGCGTCGGGCGGCGGCGAGAGGCGTTCTTCCTTCAGGCAGCGTCCGATTTGGACGCAGCGGTTGCGCGGCGGAGAGCGTGGAGGGGATGCCGGCTCCGGCTTTACGAGGAGGAGCATCCCCGGTGGCGGAGCCGGGCCGTTCAGGTGGAGCACGGAGCGACGGAGCGAGGGAGCATCAGCTCCATCAGCTCCTCGTACTTCGCGTCGGTGGCGGCGTACATCTGGCCCGCCACCGCCGGTGCGGACTGCTGCTACTACGGCGGCTGGTCCTCCTCGTCGCCGGAGGAGATGACGATCTCCGCCTTCGTCGAGGAGCCGCCCGCTGATGAGGACGACGGCCCCGGAGTTCGAGGGCGGCTTTGCCACAATCCGACGGAGCCCGTCCCGGAACCGTCGCCTGCCGGCGCCGAGGTCCACGACTTGCCCATCACCGGAGTTGTGGGGGAGATGGCCGGGGAGAGGGAAGGAGGAGGGGAAGAGCGGATAGATTGCGATGTGGACGGCGCCGGAGCGCGGCTTATATAGCCGCGGCCAGGCCATGCGAAGGGCCGGTCAGCCGCTTTAATGCGGCGTAGCGGCCGGAGTTGGTTGCTCGGGAAGCTACGTCCGCATTGAAGCGGCGGCTCACGAGAGGTCGCGTCGGTTAGCGTCGCCCTCCCTCCGGTCACATCGCGGCATCAATGCCAGCTGTTGCGTGCTCTGGGTCGGCGTGAATGCGGCGCAGTAAGCAGCGCGTGCATCGAAAGAAAAGCACAGGAGAGACGGATGGGGGGTTTGGATGGGCCTGGGCGGTTTGAGGATCGGTGTTGGAGATGCCCTAAGTACGCCCCTACCAGTTCTAAATAAAAAGGTACACCCCTATCATAATTCCACCAGTCACACAAAATGTGTCTTCACTGAGGAAAAGAACACAAAAATGTATGTCAGTTTGTCTTTGGAACCATGGAAGCTGGTAACAAATACTCAAGTTTTTTTTTTTTTTTTTTTTTTTTTTTTTTGCGGAAACAGATACTCGAGTATGAAGTTTGCATTCATACGACTATCTATTACAAGCAGGTTAGTGGCGGAACCTCTACCTCCATTGGACAAAGATTTAAGTCCCTGTAATTTGAGTACCTTGTCAAAAGGAAGTCTCGTCTCGTACAAAATCACATATTGTAATGCTGAATTTAGAGAAATGAACCCGCCCAGGCGATCACGATGACTCTGTTCACTGTTCCTGCTGGTAGAGCTCACACCGAGATGCCCATTGCTACGATATGTTTCATGTCTCCATCATGGAGCATGGTATTTCCCTTCACGAAACCATATTTTCAACTCGCTGAACGACACTTCCATGGCCGCTTGAAAAGGCATCATAAGCAAAGAGTGTAATAAAAAGCGTCTGGCACAACTGCAGATAAGCAAAAAGAATGAGATGCCTCCCAGTTTCTTTGTTTTCCTCCCATGTCCCATAGCTAGCACATATATTAGATGGGGATGTGAAGATACGTAAGCCTATAGCTCCGAACAATTTGAGAGGATTATCGCACTCAACCTACACATGTTGTTTTGTTTCCAAACAAGTTATGAAAGCGTATATATAGCGGAGGGGTGTCATTCCAAAAGGTGCTCATTTGTTTTCAGAAATAGCTCATGCGGAAACATCTTGACTTCATGTATATTCGTTTTGTTGTCATTGAAGAATTGTGAACACAAGGTACACTTAAATGATGTAAAATGTTATGAGTGTTTGGTGTGGTGTAGTGAGAAATGCATGATGAAACACACGAAGTCGTAGGCCCCCTAATCTCTACTATTAAAGGGGAGTTCGGTCCGTCGCCTCCACTCCGGTTAATCCCCTTCCCACAGGCGTCTCCTCCCACCGGTTCGCCTCACCTCCTTAGTCGGTTTTTCTCTCCTCCCCCCCCCCCCCCCCCCCCCTTTGAATTACTATTTATTTTGTCTGATGTCGTACGAAATAAAAACCAACGTAAATAGAGTACTTGGAATAATCTATACCAAATCGGTACATTCCTAAAATAGTGTCATTCATCTATTCAATCAAATCAAATCTTAACTAAGTCAAAATTTTCCTAGCCTTCGCCTACCCATACCAAATCAAATAAAATCTTACCAAAACCTCAATTAAATCAAAACATTTCTTTGACTTCCCCTAACCATACTCAAATCAAATTAAATCTTACCAAAATTTGGAATATGGTGGTTGTAAGGTATATGTCGGAAAAGACTGATGATGAACTATTAAAATATGTATGCCCCTGATCCAACGCGTGGGTAATTAGCTAGTAAGATTTAAATTCCACCAACTCAATATAACACATTTGGTATCGACTGAGTGCCGATGATTCGACTTAAGAATTTGAACCAAAAGATGAGTGCACACTCTTCCACTACCGAGAGGGAGAGGGGGGGGGGGGGGGGGGGGGTCATCCGAACAGGTGGAGTTCCCAATCAGTCGGTGGCGCGGAGGTTATATGTTGGTGAACGATGCGGGGATGCGGGGAAATCACTCTCCCTAGGGCATGTGTTGTGCAGATGTGATTCTGGACGCTGAGGATGCATGGGTGTGCTAGTGTTTTACCACACAATATATCCTAATATTGATCCTGCCTTCAGTCTCTCGAACCATCGTCCAACAATGTCGACAAAGGGTTTTGGGAGGGGATCCATGGGATTTGGCGCTTACTATTTTAGATGGAGGATGTTCACATCGATTTTTATTTGCCACTAGGGCAGTTACAAAATATCCCGTAGGCTAACCTTACCATTTTTACATCGGTAAAGCAAAAATGTGTCAAGTATGTCTAGCGAACAATCAGAATTGCTAACAAGTACGAGTGCTCAATTTTTAATTCACATATTATCAACAAATCATCCATTCACATGACTTTTTGCAAGATCCATTGGGAAAAGATTCAAGTGCCTATAATATGAGTGCCTTATACAAAACCGTGTTACACGGACATATTCATATTTAAAATAAACTTAGAGAAATGAGATGGTTCCAGTCTTTGTCGTAACTATCTTCACCATTCCGAATGCTATGAACGTGTTCTATTTTCTGTTGTGAAAGCCTAAGATAATTTCACTAAGTGGCGTCGGTCTGTTTGAAAGGCTTACATGATACCACACATGAAGATTCTTGTGTGGGACATCTATCGAGAAGCAAACATAATTAAATGCATTCATGTTTCTTTGCTTTCCTCCAATATCGCCTCCCCGTCTTTCTACAAAGGCATTGATGAATGACGATGAGCAGGAACGGCGGTGACGACGGGAAGTGAGCATGAAGGAACTGAGAGTGAGTTGGGAGAGAGAGTGAGCTGCGAGAGAGTGTGGTGAGAGGGCCGGCTGTTTGGACCAACCAGCGACTCGGTCTGACCGAGCCAAACGGCTAACGGCCGTCAGGTGGGCGCCATCTCGCACCTGCCGACGTGGCACCTGACAGGTGGGGCTGGCCTGTCATAATCCGGTTTAAAATGCCTGGTGCCTAACCAGAAGTGGTAGTTTTTAACAAAAAATTAGAGGCAACTTGGTAAATTTTTAGGCAAAAATGGTAAAGCGGTAGTTTTAGTGGACGGTTGCCTGAATTGTGATTGTTTTTCGTTAAATACTCTCTGAAGAGTCCACTGGCCCCTACGATCACTAAACTTCCAGTAGCTGTCAGTATCCTTCATATGGTCTTCCGTAACAAAGTTATCCGTAAGTCCAGGATTTCCATTGTTCTTCACATGAGAACTAACTCCGTAATGCCAAAGGATGAGTTGCAGGACTTCATGGGCCAACAAGGCCAAGTTTAGTAGTTCACAGCATCAAGGCAAACTCCAAATAGTTCTCATAATGTTGCTGTCCTTTTTAAGAATGCATTGGGTATTACCTTCACTAAATATTTTGTTATTTCATATAGAAAGTTTTTGTTGATTTCAAGATCATCCCATCAAGTTGATATAATAATCTTGAAAGCACCCACGACCTCTCGAAGGATACACACAACCAGAAAATTTTAATCAAAGTCACAGACGGACTGATGGCAGTCAATCTGAAGACTAGATATTTTAGTTGGTGCCTAGGTACTCTGTTACAGTGTAAAAGAAAGAGTAATTACCAACACAATCGAGTAAGGGTGAAGTAATTAGGATTCCTCATCTTGTACAGGACTCCATCGTGCTGGGTCAGTCTTCCTTCTAACAGCAAAGCCAGCCATGAATCCGAGCAGCATCGCAAGCATCACGCTGCCGGCAATTCCCAGGTATCTCATCTTCTTCGGCATCGCACCGACCAGCTTATCAGGTGTGCTGTCGGTATCGACTTGCGGCGACAATATTTCAACCATGTCATGGACTTGCCCATCATGGTTACCAATGTATGTCAGTGTCAACTTCTCCCTTGTGGCCACAAGTTTTGCGTACCCGAATTCAGCGCCACGGTACATGGACCTCTGCGGCTGAGGGAATATGGGGACTTCGGGGTGGTCAGGTCTCGGTTCCCAGCTTGCTTGGTAGTCCTGCCCAGCCATCCCGATCACAACATGCGCAGGAGCACCAGGGTACACGAAGCTCGACGAAGTGTTAAGGCACTGATAGTTCTTCATGGGGCAGAACCTCTCATACCTGTGAATATGCCCCCACAGAGCGAGTGTCACGCCGTGTTTCACAAAGAGAGGCTCCAGATGCTGAATCATCTGCTCCCTGTGAGCCGTGTCCTTGGACTCGTTGCTTGAGGTGTACATCGGACGGTGGCCCTGGAACACGACAAATGGTGTTCGACTCTGGTTGAGGCGCTCGAGGTCGGCTTTTATATAGTTGTATTGATCACTGCCATGAGTGAAGTCAGTCTCAGTAGACATGTAAACAAAATGAACAACACCTGCGTCAAAGGAGTAGTAGAGATTCCGGGTGTCAGGAGCAATGGTGCTGGTAGGGAGAGAAGAATTTCCAGGCATTTTGAACTTGATGCTGTATGGTACTCCGCATTCGCCGCCAGCATCCTTCCCACCATATATGTTAGCAGCCCAGGAGGGTTTCCAAGGTTGAGAAGGCCAGTCATACTCATGATTCCCAATGCAGATATGGTATGGTGTATTGGCAGCAATAGGCTCAATCTGTTCGAAGAAATGATCCCATAACCACGCATAACCCTTAGCGTAGCTGATGTCACCGATATGTGAAATGACTGCAGGTTTGTCGTTAAGGGCTTGGAGATCACGGAGAATCCATTTCACAGTTGACAGACTTTCTTGAGGTGTTCGAAAGTAGGTGTTGTAAGGAACGTAAGTGCCCAGATCACCAAAGAGGAATGCGATGGTCTCGTTGGCCTCGGTGTCGCGTGAGATGAAGCTGTATGTCTCACTCCAACCTCCTAGATCATTGCCAACCTATGAAAAACAGTTCAAAGTTGAAAAGATTAGGTGAATGTGGTATAGGATGGAATACTTATCCCAAATGCTGATGATGCTGGATACTCATTATGGTTGGAACTTGAAACTATGAGCTATGAAAAATAATTCTTGCGTCATAAACTAGATTATTTATCAAATTGAAGCTAGTGTTCTAAAACGAAATTTGGACAACTTTCAGACGATCCCGTATGAAATTAAGTATAATTTTGCACATCATAAACTAGGATTCAGACAATGAGCTATGTTTATCTGGAAATAAAACATTCAGATCGCAATGTCAGCACAAAATTAGTACTATTAGTAGCCACAGTTCACCAGGTCACTACCTTGTAGAAGTACCTTGACCCAGGCTGCAGCCCCTCCATGACGCCGTCGAAGACGAACCCAGGGTGGCGCCACCCGACGCTATGGTTCGCCGGGTAGCCGCACATGTGGCGCTGCTCGTACGTGCTCGCCTCCGCCGGAACCTCTTCCCACTCCTCCTCGCGCCGGCCGGCGGGCCCGTACCTCACCGACCTCCTCCCGCCGTCGCCGCACACGAACATCACCCGCATCTCGTCCACCTCGTCGGTGAACGCCAGGTGCAGCTGGGCGGGTCGGGCGCCGGATCCCTCGTAGGCCACGTTGCCCGAGACGGCGGCGCG
The DNA here is from genome assembly GCA_039707655.1 of Elymus sibiricus. Taxonomy (NCBI): domain Eukaryota; kingdom Viridiplantae; phylum Streptophyta; class Magnoliopsida; order Poales; family Poaceae; genus Elymus; species Elymus sibiricus. Next base: position 474,448,706 of record CM077666.1, read on the forward strand.
GCGGCTGGCGTCGGGCAGCGGGTCGACACCCTGGTCAACGCGCGGGTTCTGGCCCGGCGGGCCCCGGAAGAGGCGGAACTGGTAGGGGGCGCGCAGGTCGGGGAGGCGCGGGAGCGTGAGGCTGCCGGCGCCCGTGGCCCAGGAGGCGGAGGAGTTGAGGAAGAGGAAGCCGAGGTAGTCGAGGTCGCCGGAGGACGGCGGGGAGTAGACGGCCACGTAGTCGAGCGGGCTCGGGTCGGGGAGGTTGGACCATTGGAGGGTGACTGCGTGGTCTGGTTTGGTCAGCTTCGCCGGGGTGGCGGTGAGGGTCGTGATGGAGGTGGGCTCGCCGGCCGCGAGGTGGGCGGCGAGCAGAAAGAGCAAGGCCGAAGGCGACATTGTAATGACTCTTTTCGGGAAGCTCAGATCAGTTTAAACACGATCGCGGTTCATTCGAGTTCAGTTGACTCTGCGCGATACACGCAACATAGCTCACTTTCCCCTCTCCCTTCTCTCCCCTCTTCTCTTCCTTTCCCAAGAAGCATCCACAGCCGGACTTGGCAAACCCGGGCCTCAGACGCCCGCCCGTGGGCGCGTCCAGATGCGTCCGCGGACACTGAGGATCACGTCTCAAATTTCTCTTCTCACAACCGGACACCTCAATTAACATACGTCAAATCCATACAAACTCATGCAACTACGTAAACGATGCATTACACACATCGTCCGGCTACTACATCAGTACATGCCATCGGACTACTAAAATTTGACATGTTTTACCTACACGCTAGCTCATCCACGGTTGCCCTTGCCCTTCCCCGCCTTCTTGCCGTCCTGCTCGCGGAAGTAGCGTTTGAAAGCGCAGTATGGATCAAGCTGGATCTGCTCATCGCCAAAGCTATCCGACCCGTCCCTATCCTCCTTCACCTCCTTGGGTGGGCAGTCCGGTCATGGTACGGACCGCCCGATTCTGCTCTCGAACAAAGGCGCGCGTGTTCCTCCGCTGCCGCTTCTTACAATGCGCGTGCAGATGGCTTCCTCCTCCGCGGCAGCTCGTGTCGCCGCATCAGCCGCCTTCGCCGCCGCCATCTCGGCAGCGAGTCGGACCTCGGTGACCCTCATCCTCTCCTTCCCACGGCGGGCACACCGGTCCCGGTAGGACTCATACTCCGGCGGACCGGTGATGGGGAAAGGGAGATTGGAAGGCTCCCGAGATGACCGCGATGATCCAGCGCCCGATGCGCCGACGCAATGGACTCGCGCCAGACAGATCCCACCGTCAGTCGGGCGCTGTCCTCCCGGGAGCGGCGAAGTGCAATGCGGACGGCCATTGCCTCCTCCAAACTGCACGGGACGACACCCCAGTCGACAGATCTATACTGGTCGTCGTCGGATCCGCTGGCCATCATGCCGGATAAGGCCGGAGATTGCCGAAAGGGAGCTTGGGTGGCGGAGGGGAGTGGAGTGGAGTGGCTAGGGTTTGGTCTGGGGAGCGGATGGGGAGGAATATATGTGGGGTCAGGTGGGCCAGCGTGGGCCGGGTCCGACGTGGCGAACGCGCCCGGGCGTGCCCGGGTTCTCCCATATTTGCCCTACATTTGGGCCGGATATGAGGGGTGCCAGTCAGCCCGGGCGTTTGAGGCCCGTTTTAGGCGCCCATCTGGGTCGGTTTTTGTGACCGGTCACTGACCGGGCCATCCGCCTGGACGTATGAGGGGTGTTTGAGGCTCCCGGCTGTAGATGCTCTAAGGCCATCTTCATCATCGTCCTCTAAATCGGACATACTATCCGTACGCGGACAGACCCGGACACGGATACAGGAGCTAGCCATCCAACACCGTCCCCAAAATGCCTGCACTATTTTTTTAAAGTCCGCCTCATCCAAAATAATTATAGATAAGCATAGTTCATCGAGTAGTGAAAAAAAATTCAAATGCAACATTTGTTCAAATTTAAATATACAATCCAAACATTGAGTTTTGAAATAAAATAACCTAACTTGAATTCAATTTATGTTCTAATTGTCCCCTTTAACCGTCCATAGATGCTCAATTAGATCGTTCTTAAGTTGCTCATGCGTTGCTCGATGCCGAATCTGTTGATGCATTTGGACAAACTCCTCAAACGTGGCCGGATTCTGAGTTGGAAGTTGAATATGATCACCCATGTTCTCAAATTCCATACATTTGGATGCTCCTTCACCCTCATCTTTCACAATCATGTTATGCTGATGACACAAGTTGTCATCACCTCCCACTAGGTCTCTGGATCTCATATATTTGCAGGTCCTCGAACAACTGCAAAACGGGGATGGAGCACTCCAAATGTCTTCTCCACATCCTTTTCTAACTCCTTGTCTTTGGGAAGGTGAACTCTTTTATTACCAACTGGCTCAGAGATGGTCTTGACGAAGGTCGCCTACGGAGAATAGCTACCATCAACCAGATAGTAGCCCATCTTGTATTCATGATCATTGACAGTATAGTTACACGAAGGAGATTGTCCATCAGTCAACCTGGCAAATAATGAAGACCGCTGCAGCACGATTGATGTCATTGTGAGACCCGGACATGCCAAAGAAAGCGAAATGCAGAGGTCATGTGATGCAACTGCTTCAAGAATGATGGTGGGCTTCTTAACATGGTCATGATATTGCCCTTCTAGAGCCTATGGGCAATTCTTCCATCTCTAGTGTATGCAATCAAGATATCCGAGCATACATGGCCACCCTCTTGCTTCGGGCATTGTCATCAGCTTTTGGGTGTCTGCAACAGTTGGTTCTCTCTAGTACAGCCGTCCAAACACCTTGACCACCGTAGTAGCAAACCTCACCCTGGCAACTGCGCATGTGCTTTCAAACATCCATAGGTACTCGTCCCATGAATCTATGGTCGTGCCATAAGAAAGCATCCTCAATGCACTCGTGCACTTCTGGGCAAACCTTACTTATCACAAAGTACAACAACCCTATGCACTTGCTGTTGGAAATATGCCCTAGAGGCAATTAATAAAGTGTTTATTATTATCATATTTCTCCGTTCATGATAATGGTTTATTATTCATGCTAGAATTGTATTGACCGGAAACTAAATACATGTGTGGATAATAGACAAATACTATGTCCCTAGTATGCCTCTACTAGACTAGCTCATTGATCAAAAGATGGTCAAGGTTTCCTGACCATGGACATGAGTTGTCATTTGATAACGGGATCACATCATTAGGAGAATGATGTGATGGACTGTAGGAGATATGCCCTAGAGGCAATAATAAATGTTATTGATTATCTCCCTGTTCATAATTATGTTTATGTTCCATGCTATAACTGCAATGATTCTCGAGTCTACAAATAAAACGAGGCTAGGAGGGAAACTCATGTGCACGTGTGGGATAATAAACGGTAAAATTATTCCTAGTCAAGCCTCTATGACTGGCTCAAGTATTGCATGATGATCCTGTTTTCCTGATCATGGGCATGACTATGCCGGCAATTTTGAGGGCACAATTGTTGGTAGAACACTTGTGTTGAATCGACCCGAATTGATGTTATGCTATGAGATACATTCGTCATTAGTTAATGGTTTATAACACAGAGATAGTTAATGTTTGCATAATTCCTTAGACCATGAGAGTGTCGAGTTTCTTCATGCTTGCTTCATGAACTTTGGGGTTTGTTAAACGTCATCCGTAAATGGGTGGCTATTACGGCGGCTTACGGGTTCATGGAAAAGTGTGTCAAGTAACTTGATAGCTCGAGATTGGGATTTGCTCCTCCGACGATGGAGAGATATCTCTGGGCCCTCTCGGTGTTACTGTAGGAGATATGCCCTAGAGGCAATAATAAATGTTATTGATTATCTCCCTGTTCATAATTAGGTTTATGTTCCATGCTATAACTGCAATGATTCTCGAGTCTGCAAATAAAACGAGGCTTGGAGGGAAACTCATGTGCACGTGTGGGATAATAAACGGTAAAAAGTATTCCTAGTCAAGCCTCTATGACTGGCTCAAGTATTGCATGATGATCCTGTTTTCCTGATCATGGGCATGACTATGCCGGCAATTTTGAGGGCACAATTGTTGGTAGAACACTTGTGTTGAATCGACCCGAATTGATGTTATGCTATGAGATACATTCGTCATTAGTTAATGGTTTATAACACAGAGATAGTTAATGTTTGCATAATTCCTTAGACCATGAGAGTGTCGAGTTTCTTCATGCTTGCTTCATGAACTTTGGGGTTTGTTAAACGTCATCCGTAAATGGGTGGCTATTACGGCGGCTTACGGGTTCATGGAAAAGTATGTCAAGGGACTTGATAGCTCAAGATTGGGATTTGCTCCTCCGACGATGGAGAGATATCTCTGGGCCCTCTCGGTGTTACAGTATCCATCATCGTCTGGCCAGACACAGGGTGATTTGATCACAGGGATGCCGGAACACGGGAACGAGAAAAGAGAACAATACCGGCAACGAGGTAACTGGCATTGTGGACAAGTGTTGATCCACGAGGATGCCAACATGTCTCACCTCGGGTATTTGTAACATATCGCGAAGCAACAGGAATAGCTCACGGCAACTGGAGGTTCACTCGAATATTCATTCGTGTGGGTATAGGGATCAATATGGGTGTCCACGGCTCCGATGTTGATCATTGATCGGAAGGGGTTCCGGGTCATGTCTATACTTCACCGAACCTATAGGGTCACACGCTTAAGGGTCATCTATCTGCTGAATACTAGACAGGGAGTCTGAGAGAAAATCACCGAAAAAGTTTCGGACGCCGGAAAAGTTTCGGACAGCGGAAAAGTTCCGCAGAGAGGTCACCGGATGAGTTCCGGTGAAACTGAAAAGTTGTTTCAGAGGATACCATAAAGTCAAATTGGTTTTGGCACATGCCTGATAATTCTTGGAGGGTGCCAGAATCATTCTGGAAACTTTCTGGAATTTTCCGGGATGAAAACCGGAAATGTTCCGGAGCTGCCGAAACCGCTTCAGATGCTTTTCGCAGATGAAATCACTAAACCGGAATTGTTCCGGCTCGCGTTGAAAATTATTTTGGTGGGTACTAGAATTGTTCTAAGCCCACATGAATATTTTCAGTTCGATCAGACGCTGAAAAATGTCGTCGTGAATAGTGAAAGTGCTTTTTGGGATATTTATGGAAAAGCACCTTTTGGGATATTTTCCCAAAAGGTTTCTAGAAGGCTTGGGGGCTAAGAAACCCCCTTGGGGGCCCCCCCAAGAGATGGTGGCCGGCCACACTTGGGGCTCCTCCTTGGAGCCCCTCTTGTTCCTTGGTTTCTCCATTATACCCTTGTGGAAGGGCTTCATCCATGTGGGTTTTGGGTTTTATTGTAAAACCACCCTACCCCTTGGTTTTCCTATAAATAGGAGGTGAGTGGGCTGCCATCTCACACACTCTTGCTCTCATACACAAAGCCATGCATGATCTGGCATTCTTCTCTCCCTCCCAGCGAAATAGTTTCGTAGAGCCGAAAGGCTGTCTGGGTTCCGGCAGGAACTAGTTCTGGACGGCGAAGCCCTGCCGGATAGATGACACCGTATGTGTGCAACTCTGTAGAGAGATCGTAGTTTCGGTCTTAGTTCGAGAGTGCCTCCCGAAGGGCTGTCCGTGTGACCGTCCGAGTTTTGGAGGTCCTCCCGAAGGACTGTCCGAGTGACAGTCCGAGTTTCGGAGGTCCTCCCGAAGGGCTGTCCGCGACACCGTCCGGGGGACTGTGCGACCGCCTCCCGGAGGGCTGTCCGCGGGGCAGATGAGGGTATACATCCTCGCGGTTGGGAGGTTGTAAAATCCTAGCTGCGGGGATCTGCACCGCCGTTCGTCATCGACTCTACTTCCGCTGCGCTACGAGTCGGTAACGAAAATGATCAAACCTTGTATGCAGTCTCCATAGTGGTCCTAGGCTGGTACGTAGGTCGGAAAATTTTTGTTTTCTGCTGCGTTACCCTACAGTGGCATCAAGAGCCGTGCTATGCGTAGATGCAGGTTGCGATCTAGAATACATAGAGATGTATGGGTGTTGCACAATATAATTAGGTAGTAGATGAGATCTATTGCTGAAAATTATTTGTGCGGGTAGCAGATGAAGTCTGTTACCCGATGTTCTTGTTGCTTCCCTAGAATTTGCATATTTCTGATCTTGATAACAGTATGGTGGAGTTTCAATGTTTTGGCAATCCGCGATCCTGATTGATCAACGAAGTGCTCACAGTTCATTGAATTCCACCGTAGTTAAAAATAAAGATGAAATTTCGCAGACGAAAGGGCAATGCAGATATGATCTGCACGGGGGTCACGCGTATGACGAAGTTTAGTATGGGGCTCGAGATTTTATTATCTCGTGTTTCATACACCCTGGAATGTTAATCTAGCGACTTGGATTATCATGCTTGATGATGGACGTTGGTAGCTTCGGTTTGTTTCGAAACCTTAGAAGCCACGAAAAATAAAATTTTGCATGAACCGATTAGAGGCGTCTAACTTGGTTTTGCAGGATGGTTTGCATGTGCATGTGATGTGGTATAGCAGTGCTCATTATAATTTGATTATGTATGAGATGACTATATAATGTAAATTGATTAACATGACCTGCGTGTCATAATTCGGCATGATGGCTGGAGCCATATGATTGTCACTTTAATGACCTGCGTGTCAACCTTCAGTAATGCACTTATTTTATTAGCTATAGAGATAGCAATATTATCTGGTGCATCGACAAGGTGGTGGCAATATTCGCAAAGGTGAACACCGACGCGAATGCCGGAGACGAAGAAATACAAGACTTCTCCGTCAGAAAGGGCTATACCATATCATGCTATTATGAATTGCCTGAGATGTTTATCCCTTATGATGCACCCTTTTGATTGCGCGGTAGTCGCTTTTATTAGGGTGATCTCTCACAAAAATATCAAGTAGTTAGTGTTCTCCCAAGTGTAGCACCGTCACGGCACTTTTCTTTTCGGGGTATCACATGGATGCATGGGTACGAACGATTAGACATGTGTGAGGCGGGTGAGTTGAGACCTCGCAGCAAGATCACTTGGTTGTCTTGACGTTCAGGCATGAAAGTCATGAGCTCGGAACACACGCATCGAAAGATGAACAAGAATCACATAGAGATGTGATTGGCAAGTTGGCCTACCAAATGAAATTCTCGTCACTTGAGATGGATGCATCCTTGGCGTTGAATTGAAATTTGGATCTTGAATCACTCACAATCAATATGAGAGATATTGATTTGAGTGGGAGCGCACTGTAGAATTACCTTGTTTAATTCTCAGTGCAATTAATCTTGAACACTGTCTAAGTGTGATTTGCATAAATAAGTAGAATAATGGCTCGCGTTTCCACCTTCCCTATTAAAATTGAATAGCTGTTAAATATCTGGTTAAAACTTTACGGTTGGTAACGTAATGTGAGGATTGTCCTCAAGAGTGCCGAGAAGGACTTTGTCCTATCGCATACTTTCGGTATTCTCCCGCTAATGCTATGGATGATATGACTCTCGTCCTTCGATCCAAAAGCTAAAATTCCGTTACGGTCAAGTGAAATATGTTTGCTTCCATGAGACCCGAACTTCGAAAGTTGTGGGATAGTTATGTGATATTCATGGAACTGAAAATTAATTTTCAGACACAAACAAAGGCTGAAAGATATGAGATATCTAAAGCCATGTTTGTTTGCAAACTATTAGTAAAAGTGTTTACTAGGCATTTGACTGATAAGAGGGGATCCAGAAGAACGCCTGTCATATGATGATGGTGAATAAAACGACAACTTAAAGAGAAAGGAAGTGTCCGAAGGGTGTTAGTGAAACTTTCACGCCTAGGAAGTCCGGGGCTAACGCCACTCTTAAGTTGGGTGCTTCTTCTGAGAGTAGAAGAAATACTGAAAGTTAAAACTATTAGAAGTATAAAGGCAAAAGGAAAGGAGACTGGAATATCCAGCTCATGTGTGAATGTCATACAAGTTTTTGATGTATAGAAGGCTGGTCAAAGATATAGTTCTTGGGAATTATGGTTAAACATGTTAATCACTAATTCTTGGGTATTGTGAGTTAGTCGCAAAGATACCCGCTCGATTGCATTCTGTTGCAACTTGATGTAAGAACTACTATGGCCTGAAAGACTAGCCAGGAATGAGGTTTAGATACACGTAGGGAACATAGTAAATGTTACTATGCCTTCCATAGGTGTATTCCCTATGTATTTACTTTCATAATTCATTTTAGAGTTTCACACTCTAGCCCTTTGCATAAGGTATCTTGCAAGAAGGTTGTTCATAAGAGAACTTTTGATGTTCGGTGTTATGAATAACATGAAGGGCCATGCTTCCATACAAGATGGGATGTATGTTATGAATATTGATGGAAATATGATACATCCATAACACTGACGCTAAATGTCGCAAGACTAAAAGAATACCACACAAGTGTGGCACTGCATTTGGTCACATTGGAGAAACCCGCATGGAAAATTCCATTGTGATGGATTTTGAAGTCGTTTGATTTTGAATCATCTGACACTTGCAACTTTCCTCTGAAAAGTGAAGTGACTGAAATACCGTTCACAGGCCATAAGGAACGAGCAAAGAACATATTGGTGATCATACATTATGATGTGTGTAGTCCAATAAATGTTGTTGCAAGTAGTGGATTTATCTATCTTCAGAAATGACTCAAGTAGATATATGGATATTTACTTGATGAGATGAAGTAGAAGTTATTGTAACAAGAAAATTATGTTTCTACAATTCGATTGCAGAAAGGAATATTTGAGTTACAACTTTAGCGAATGTCTGATGAGTTATGAAAGGGGTTTCATAACTTGCACCTCCTGGAACACCACTGCAAGTGGAAAGTCCGTGAAGATGTAATCAAACCATTTATGACATGGTAAGATCAAAGATGACATAAATAAAATTGCCATTATCCCTTTTAAAGTAATGCTTTAGAAACTGCGGCTTTTACACTGAAAAGAGCTCCATCAGGTCTGTTGAAATGATGCCATGGTATGGTACGCCCAACCATGTTATATCTTTTCTTAAACATTTGGAATATGGGGCTTGTGTAAAAGGTTACAAACCTATTCCAAATCAGACAAGTGCTACTTTGTAAGGTTATCCCAAGTCATTGGGTATTTCCCCACCACAATACCGAGGCAAATAGGTTTGCCACAAAGAACGGTATGCTTTTTGAAGAAAATGGTTCTTTCAAAAAGGTGAGTGGGAGAACCGTGCAACTCGACGAGATAAACAGTATCTTCGTCATCAGATCAAAGGAAATAGACCTTGGAAGTAATTCTGGAGTTTCCTACTGCGACTGATACGGAAGTCTCTACAATAAAATGTATGGACTTCGGTCGAACTTGCAGCTGAACCACGTAGGCAAAGCTCGTGCAAACCTATCAGGTGCGCAAACGAGATATAGTTGTTAGACAACAGTATACCTACAAGACACAAGGAAGCGTTGATGGGCCCTGACTCCGGAATTGGCTAAATGCCAATACAATCTGAGATAGTTTTCATATCAATGTTTTAAGATTAAAATCTTGATACACCTTTCGGAAGGCTTAGAGTCTAACGAATATTTATGGAACTAAAAACTGATACGGATAAAAATGTTTTATCCATATAGCTCGACTTGTTGAAATAACAAGTTCAAAGAGTTGACTACGATGAGGTTGATTCACCGTAGCGATGCTTAAAGTCGGTTCGGGTTGAACTAGCAATTAATACATATTTCAATCATGAGATATGAAAAATGGATGACAAAAGTATTTCCATCTGATGGAAATGAAACCTAGGACTTGTATGTGATACAGTCCAAAGTAATTTGTCGATCCAGAGGATGCTAGTAAGTATGCAAACTTCAGAGTTCCAGCGATGAACAGAAGAGAGCAAAGTGGAGTTGGAATCTTCGTGTTTTGATGAAATGGTCAAAAAGGTTTTTGACTTCATCAATGGGTAACGAAGATGCTTGTAATTCAAGAAATTAAGTGGGAGCATAATAATATTTCTATAAACCTTGTGTACTTGACACATTGTTAATTGGAAATAAATTTCTTGACACGAATTAGGACTTCATTTGAAAATAGTTTTCCGATGAAGTGCTTAGGCTAAATAGCCTCAATATTAGGCATGATGATCTATGGAGATAGATTTACCTAATGGGGCTAAGCAATGAATACATATTGACAAGATGCTAAAACCTTTTAGCATTTAAAACGCCAAGGAGTGATTCTTGCCGAAGTCACATGGAAAGAGTTTTGCAAAACTCGGTGTCTCAAAACACTGATGAGCAAAATACATGATGGAGATTCCACACACTCTTGTGTTTGGATTAATCATGTATTCCATGGTATGTAAAAGCAACCAGATATGTCCAATACTCCAAAGTTGTTGCGAGTATAGATACCAAAGTGATCAAAAGTACTGATCATAGGACAACAGTGAAAGATGTCATTGAGTACTAGAGTAGTAGTAATGACATGTTTTCTCGCAAGCAGAGATTATGAAGTGCTCGTTGTAAGTAATTACATCGATACAGTCTTCATCAATGCTCCATGCAATTTTCGATTTAAATTGAGGGTTTTGTGTAAAACACAATATGGTGGCACGGTAGTTGGAAATTGTTCCAAACAAGATACTGTGGCGAATTCTATAACAAAGGCTAAGTATGTTGACGCTTAAGAAGCGACAAAGAAGTTGTTGAATCATATAGTTCATTCATGAACTTAGTATGGTTCCAAGATGGCTTTGGTCTATGGGACACTATTGCAGATAGTTGCTCCATAGCTCAGTCTGAGGAATCAGGTTTCGACCAATGATTCACACATATGCAAAGCCAAGTCCACACAAAATATGAATTTTGTGAAAGCGTGAAAACGCGAGGATATGCATAGTTACACACGGAGCTGAAGTCGTCAGATCCGTTGGACATCAGGCTATACCACATGCGAAGCATATTTTACACCGGTATGCCATAGGTGTAAAGTGCATTAGCGTTGACTAGATTATTGACAATAGGGCAAGTGGGAGTCTGTAGGAGATATGCCCTAGAGGCAATAATAAATGTTATTGATTATCTCCCTGTTCATAATTAGGTTTATGTTCCATGCTATAACTGCAATGATTCCCGAGTCTGCAAATAAAACGAGGCTTGGAGGGAAACTCATGTGCACGTGTGGGATAATAAACGGTAAAAAGTATTCCTAGTCAAGCCTCTATGACTGGCTCAAGTATTGCATGATGATCCTGTTTTCCTGATCATGGGCATGACTATGCCGGCAATTTTGAGGGCACAATTGTTGGTAGAACACTTGTGTTGAATCGACCCGAATTGATGTTATGCTATGAGATACATTCGTCATTAGTTAATGGTTTATAACACAGAGATAGTTAATGTTTGCATAATTCCTTAGACCATGAGAGTGTCGAGTTTCTTCATGCTTGCTTCATGAACTTTGGGGTTTGTTAAACGTCATCCGTAAATGGGTGGCTATTATGGCGGCTTACGGGTTCATGGAAAAGTATGTCAAGGGACTTGATAGCTCAAGATTGGGATTTGCTCCTCCGACGATGGAGAGATATCTCTGGGCCCTCTCGGTGTTACGGTATCCATCATCGTCTGGCCAGACACAGGGTGATTTGATCACAGGGATGCCAGAACACGGGAATGAGAAAAGAGAACAATACCGGCAACGAGGTAACTGGCATTGTGGACAAGTGTTGATCCACGAGGATGCCAACATGTCTCACCTCGGGTATTTGTAACATATCGCGAAGCAACAGGAATAGCTCACGGCAACTGGAGGTTCACTCGAATATTCATTCGTGTGGGTATAGGGATCAATATGGGTGTCCACGGCTCCGATGTTGATCATTGATCGGAAGGGGTTCCGGGTCATGTCTATACTTCACCGAACCTATAGGGTCACACGCTTAAGGGTCATCTATCTGCTGAATACTAGACAGGGAGTCTGAGAGAAAATCACCGAAAAAGTTTCGGACGCCGGAAAAGTTTCGGACAGCGGAAAAGTTCCGCAGAGAGGTCACCGGATGAGTTCCGGTGAAACTGAAAAGTTGTTTCAGAGGATACCATAAAGTCAAATTGGTTTTGGCACATGCCTGATAATTCTTGGAGGGTGCCAGAATCATTCTGGAAACTTTCTGGAATTTTCCGGGATGAAAACCGGAAATGTTCCGGAGCTGCCGAAACCGCTTCAGATGCTTTTCGCAGATGAAATCACTAAACCGGAATTGTTCCGGCTCGCATTGAAAATTATTTTGGTGGGTACTAGAATTGTTCTAAGCCCACATGAATATTTTCAGTTCGATCAGACGCTGAAAAATGTCGTCGTGAATAGTGAAAGTGCTTTTTGGGATATTTATGGAAAAGCACCTTTTGGGATATTTTCCCAAAAGGTTTCTAGAAGGCTTGGGGGCTAAGAAACCCCCTTGGGGGGCCCCCCAAGAGATGGTGGCCGGCCACACTTGGGGCTCCTCCTTGGAGCCCCTCTTGTTCCTTGGTTTCTCCATTATACCCTTGTGGAAGGGCTTCATCCATGTGGGTTTTGGGTTTTATTGTAAAACCACCCTACCCCTTGGTTTTCCTATAAATAGGAGGTGAGTGGGCTGCCATCTCACACACTCTTGCTCTCATACACAAAGCCATGCATGATCTGGCATTCTTCTCTCCCTCCCAGCTAAATAGTTTCGTAGAGCCGAAAGGCTGTCTAGGTTCCGGCAGGAACTAGTTCTGGACGGCGAAGCCCTGCTGGATAGATGACACCGTATGTGTGCAACTCTGTAGAGAGATCGTAGTTTCGGTCTTAGTTCGAGAGTGCCTCCCGAAGGGCTGTCCGTGTGACCGTCCGAGTTTTGGAGGTCCTCCCGAAGGGCTGTCCGAGTGACAGTCCGAGTTTCGGAGGTCCTCCCGAAGGGCTGTCTGCGACACCGTCCGGGGGACTGTGCGACCGCCTCCCGGAGGGCTGTCCGCGGGGCAGATGAGGGTATACATCCTCGCGGTTGGGAGGTTGTAAAATCCTAGCTGCGGGGATCTGCACCGCCGTTCGTCATCGACTCTACTTCCGCTGCGCTACGAGTCGGTAACGAAAATGAGCAAACCTTGTATGCAGTCTCCATAGTGGTCCTGGGCTGGTACGTAGGTCGGAAAATTTTTGTTTTCTGCTGCGTTACCCTACAGTTACAGTATCCATCATCGTCTGGCCAGACACAGGGTGATTTGATCACAGGGATGCCGGAACACGGGAACGAGAAAAGAGAACAATACCGGCAACGAGGTAACTGGCATTGTGGACAAGTGTTGATCCACGGGGATGCCTACATGTCTCACCTTGGGTATTTGTAACATATCGCGAAGCAACAGGAATAGCACACGGCAACTGGAGGTTCACTCGAATATTCATTCGTGTGGGTATAGGGGTCAATATGGGTGTCCACGGCTCCGATGTTGATCATTGATCGGAAGGGGTTCCGGGTCATGTCTATACTTCACCGAACCTATAGGGTCACACGCTTAAGGGTCATCTATCTGCTGAATACTAGACGAGGAGTCCGAGAGAAAGTCACTGGAAAGGTTTCGGAGACGATGGAAAAGTTCCGGAGAGAACACCGGAAAAGTTTCGGTAAAACCGAAAAGTTGTTTCGGATAAAACCATTGATCCAAAAAGGTTTCGGCAAGCACCGGGAATGTTTTGGAGGTTGCCAGATTGGTCTGGTAATTTCTGGAATTTTTCTGGAGAAAAAACCGAAAAAGGTTTTCGGAGCTGCCGGAATTGTTTACCGGGTAAACGAAGATGGTTTTAAATTAAACCACCATACCGGAAATGTTCTGGAGCGCGTCCAGATAATTTTAGAGGGTGCCGGAAATGTTCTGGGACCTTCTGGAATTTTCAGAAGAAATAGTTTCGGAAAACATCTTGTCCCAGCGAGAGGGGACAAGATCCCACGGATCGTGGTGGCTGTTTTTGGGCTGTTTTTGGGGGCGCCCCCTTTAGGGGACAGCCCCCTTGTGGCTGGACAAAGTGTTGGGTGGGGCCCCCATGGTGGGGGGCAGCCCCTACAAATGGTGGAGAGTGTTGGGAGGAAGGTGGGGCCCCATGGGGGAACACCATGGACAAGGGAACATGTTTTCTCCATGTTTGGTGGGAACATGTTTTCCTTGTTTGGTGGGTGCATGTTTAGTGGGCTGAATTTCAGCCCCCCCCCTCACCCCTTCCACCACTATATAAGGAGGTGGAGAGGAGCTCTCCATCCTCACTCCAACTCTCACACACATGGCATGCATGATCTGCCTTTCTTCTCTCCCTCCCACGAAATAGTTTCGTAGAGCCGAAAGGCTGTCTGGGTTCCGGTGGGAACTAGTTATGGACGGCGAAGCCCTGCCGGATAGATGATACCGTATGTGTGCAACTCTGTAGAGAGATCGTAGTTTCGGTCTTAGTTCGAGAGTGCCTCCCGAAGGGCTGTCCGTGTGACCGTCCGAGTTTTGGAGGTCCTCCCGAAGGGCTGTCCGAGTGACAGTCCGAGTTTCGGAGGTCCTCCCGAAGGGCTGTCCGCGACACCGTCCGGGGGGCTGTGCGACCGCCTCCCGGAGGGCTGTCCGCGGGGCAGATGAGGGTATACATCCTCGCGGTTGGGAGGTTGTAAAATCCTAGCTGCGGGGATCTGCACTGCCGTTCGTCATCGACTCTACTTCCGCTGCGCTACGAGTCGGTAACGAAAAATGATCAAACCGTGTATGCAGTCTCCATAGTGGTCCTGGGCTGGTGCGTAGGTCGGAAATTTTTTGTTTTCTGCTACGTTACCCTACAGTGGCATCAAGAGCCGTGCTATGCGTAGATGCAGGTTGCGATCTAGAATACATAGAGATGTATGGGTGTTGCACAATATAATTAGGTAGTAGATGAGATCTATTGCTGAAAATTATTTGTGCGGGTGGCAGATGAGATCTGTTACCCGATGTTCCTGTTGCTTCCCTAGAATTTGCATATTTCTGATTTGGATAACAGTATGGTGGAGTTTCAATGTTCTGGCAATCCGCGATCCTGATTGATCAACGAAGTGCTAACAGTTCATTGAATTCCACCGTAGTTAAAAAGAAAGATGAAATTTCGTAGACGAAAGGGCAATGCAGATGTGATCTGCACGGGGGTCACGCGTATGACGAAGTTTAGTATGGGGCTCGAGATTTTATTATCTCGTGTTTCATACACGCTGGAAGGTTAATCTAGCAACTTGGATTATCATGCTTGATGATGGACGTTGGTAGCTTCGGTTTGTTTTGAAACCATAGAAGCCACGTAAAATAAAATTTTGCATGAACCGATTAGAGGCGTCTAACTTGGTTTTGCAGGATGGTTTGCATGTGCATATGATGTGGTATAGCAGTGTTCATAATAATTTGATTATGTATGAGATGACTAAATGATGTAATATTAAACATGACCTGCGTGTCATGATTCGGCATGATGGCTGGAGCCATATGATTGCACTTTAATGACCTGCGTGTCAAAGTTATGTAATGCACTTATTTTATTAGCTATAGAGATAGCAATATTATTTGGTGCATCGACAAGGTGGTGGCAATCTTCGCGAAGGTGAACAACAACGCGAATGCCGAAGACGAAGAAATGAAAGACTTCTCCGTCAGAAAGGGCTATACCATATCATGATATTATGAATTGCCTGAGATGTTTATCCCTTATGATGCACCCTTCTTGATTGCGCGGTAGTCGCTTTTATTAGGGTGATCTCTCACTAAAATATCAAGTAGTTAGTGTTCTCCCAAGTGTAGCACCGTCACGGCACCTAACTTTTCGGGGCATTGCATGATCTCCATGGGTGCGAACGATTAGGGATGTGTGAGGCGGGTGAGTTGAGACCTCACAGCGAGATCACTTGGTTGTCTTGACGTTCAGGCATGAAAGTCATGAGCTCAGAACACACGCATCGAAAGATGAAAAAAAATCGCATAGAGATGTGATCGGCAAGTTTGCCTACCGATTGAAGTTCATGCCATGGGTGTTCATCTCGAACCGTGACGTTGAATGGATATGCGGGTCTTGAATTACTCACAATCAATTATGAGAGATATTGATTTGAGTGGAAGCGCACTGTAGAATTAACTTGTTTAATTCTCTGTGCAATTAATTATGAACCCTGTCTAAGTGTGATTTGCATAATAGTTGTAGAATAATGGCTCGCGTTTCCACCTTCCCTGTTAAAATTGAATAGCTGTTAAATATCTGGTTAAAACTTTACGGTTGGTAACGTAATGTGAGGATTGTCCTCAAGAGTGCCGAGAAGGACTTTGTCCTATCGCATACTTTCGGTATTCTCCCGCTAATGCTATGGATCATGTGACTCTAGTCCTTCGATCCAAAAGCTAGAATTATGTTTCAGTCAAGTGCAATACGTTTGCTTCCATGAGACCCGAACTTCGAAAGTTTGGATAGTTAGGTGATATTCATGGAATCTGAAAATCAGTTTCAGAGACAGACAAAGGCTAAAAGATATGAGATATCCAAAGCAATGTTTGTTTGCAAACTATTAGTAAAGGAGTTTACTATGCATTAGACTGATAAGAGAGGGATCCAGAAGAACGCCTGTCATATGATGATGGTGAATAAAACAACAACTTAAAGAGAAAGGAAGTGTCCGAAGGCTGTTAGTGAAACTTTCACGCCTAGGAAGTCCGGGGCTATCGCCACTCTTAAGTTGGGTGCTTCTTCTGAGAGTAGGAGAAATACTGAAAGTGAAACTGTTAGAAGTATAATGGCAAAAGGAAAGAAGACTGGAATATCCAGCTCATGTATGAATGTCATACAGGTTTTTGATGTATAGAAGGCTGGTCATAGATATAGTTCTTGGGAATTATGGTTAAACATGTTAATCACTAATTCTTGGGTATTGTGAGTTAATCACAAAGATACCCGCTCGATTGCATTCTGTTGCAACTCGATGTAAGAACTACTATGGCCTGAAAGACTAGCCAGGAATGAGGTTAGATACACGCAGGGAACATAGTAAATGTTACTATGCCTTCCATAGGTATATTCCCTATGTATTTACTTTCATAATTCATTTTAGAGTTTTACACTCTAGCCCTTTGCATAAGGTATCTTGCAAGAAGGTTGTTCATAAGAGAACTTTTAATGTTCGGTGTTATGAATAACATAAGGGCCATACTTTCATTATGAATGAGACGTATGTTATGAATATTGATAAATAATACATTACCTCTGGGTTTACTTTCATAATTCATTTAGAGTTTCATACACTCTAGCCCTTTGCATAAGGTATTTTGCAAGAAGGTTATTCATAAGAGAACTTTTGATGTTCGGTGTTATGAATAACATGAAGGGCCATGCTTCCATACAAGATGGGATGTATGTTATGAATATTGATGGAAATATGATACATCCATAACACTGACACTAAATGTCGCAAGACTAAAAGAATACCACACAAGTGTGGCACTGCATTTGGTCACATTGGAGAAACCCGCATGGAAAATTCCATTGTGATGGATTTTGAAGTCGTTTGATTTTGAATCATCTGACACTTGCAACTTTCCTCTGAAAAGTGAAGTGACTGAAATACCGTTCACAGGCCATAAGGAACGAGCAAAGAACATATTGGTGATCATACATTATGATGTGTGTAGTCCAATAAATGTTGTTGCAAGTAGTGGATTTATCTATCTTCAGAAATGACTCAAGTAGATATATGGATATTTACTTGTTGAGACGTAAGTCTGGATCTTTTGAATTCATTCATAAGGTTTTTAAAAATGAAGTAGAAGTTATTGTAACAAGAAAATTATGTTTCTGCAATTTGATTGCAGAAAGGAATATTTGAGTTACAAGTTTAGCGAATGTGTGATGAGTTGTGAAAAGAATTTCATAACTTACACCTCCCAGAACACCACTGCAAGTGGAAAGTCCGTGAAGATGTAATCGAACCATTTATGACATGGTAAGATCAAAGATGACATAAATAAAATTGCCATTATCCCTTTTAAAGTGATGCTTTAGAGACTGCGGCTTTTTCACTGAAAAGAGATCCATCAGGTCTGTTGAAATGATGCCATGGTATGGTACGCCCAACCATGTTATATCTTTTCTTAACATTTGGAATATGGGGCTTGTGTAAAAGGTTACAAACCTATTCCAAATCAGACAAGTGCTACTTTGTAAGGTTATCCCAAGTCGTTTGGGTATTCCCCACCACTATACCGAGGCAAAGGATTTTGCCGCAAAACGGTATGCTTTTAAAGAGAATAGTTCTTACAAAAGGCGAGTGGGAGGACAGTGCAACTCGACGAGATAACCAGTATCTTCGTCATCAGGTCAAAGGAAAGAAACCTTGGAAGTGATTCCGGAGTTTCCTACTGCGACTGATACGGAAGTCTCTACAATAAAATGTATGGACTTCGGTCGAACTTGCAGCTGAACCACGTAGGCAAAGCTCATGCTAACCTATCAGGTGCGCAAACGAGATATTGTTGTTAGACAACAGTATACCTACAATACACAAGGAAGCGTTGATGGGCCCTGACTCCGGAATTGGCTAAATGCCAATACAATCCGAGATAGTTTCCATATAAGTGATTCGAGATTAAAATCTTGATACACCTTTCGGAAGACTTAGAGTCTAACGAATATTTATGGAACTAAAAATTGATACGGATAAAATGTTTTATCCATAAAGCTCGACTTGTTGCCATAACAAGTTCAAGGAGTTGACTACGATGAGATTGTTTCATCATAGCGATGCTTGAAGTCGGTTCGGGTTGAACTAGCAATTAATACATATTTCAATCATGAGATATGAAACATGGATGACAAAAGGATTTCCATCTGATGGAAATAAAACCTAGGACTTGTATGTGATACAGTCCAAAGTAATTTGTCGATCCAGAGGATGCTAGTAAGTATGCAAACTTCAGAGTTCCAGCCATGGACAGAAGAGAGCAAAGTGGAGTTGGAATCTTCGTTTTTGATGGAATGGTCAAAGGGGTTTGACTTCATCAAATGGGTATCGAAGATGCTTGTGATTCAAGAAAGTAAGTGGGAGCATAATAATATTTCTAAAAACCTTGTGTACTTGACACATTGTTAATTGGAAATAAATTTCTTGACACGAATTAGGACTTCATTTGAAAATAGTTTTTCGATGAAGTGCTTAGGCTAAATAGCCTCAATATTAGGCATGATGATCTATGGAGATAGATTTACCTAATGGGGTTGAGCAATGAATACATATTGACAAGATGCTAAAACGTTTTAGCATTTAAAAACGCCAAGGAGTGATTCTTGCCGAAGTCACATGGAAAGAGTTTTTGCAAGACTCGGTGTCCCAAAACACTGATGAGTAAAATACATGATGGAGATTCCACACACTCTTGTGTTTGGATTAATCATGTATTCCATGGTATGTAAAAACAACCAGATATGTCCGATACTCCAAAGTTGTTGCGAGTATAGATACCAAAGTGATCAAAAGTACTGATCATGGGACAACAGTGAAAGATGTCATTAGGTACTTGAGTAGTACTGATGACATGTTTTCTCGCAAGCAGAGATTATGAAGTGCTCGTTGTAAGTAATTACATCGATACAGTCTTCATCCATGCTCCATGCGATTTTCGATTTAAATTGAGGGTTTTGTGTGATACACAATATGGTGTCACGGTAGTTGGAAATTGTTGCAAACAAGATACTGTGGCGAATTCTATAACAAAGGCTAAGTATGTTGACGCTTGAGAAGCGACAAAGAAGTTGTTGAATCATATAGTTCATTCATGAACTTAGTATGGTTCCAAGAAGGCTTTGGTCTATGGGACACTATAGCAGATAGTTGCTCCATAGCTCAGTCTGAGGAATCAGGTTTCGACCAATGATTCACACATATGCAAAGCCAAGTCCACACAAAATATGAATTTTGTGAAAGCGTGAAAACGCGAGGATATGCAATGTTACACACGGAGCTGAAGTTGTCAGATCCGTTGGACATCAGGCTATACCACATGCGAAGCATATTTTACACCAGTATGCCATAGGTGTAAAGCGCATTAGCATTGACTAGATTATTGACTCTAGTGCAAGTGGGAGTCTGTAGGAGATATGCCCTAGAGGCAATAATAAATGTTATTGATTATCTCCCTGTTCATAATTATGTTTATGTTCCATGCTATAACTGCAATGATTCTCGAGTCTACAAATAAAACGAGGCTTGGAGGCAAACTCATGTGCACGTGTGGGATAATAAACGGTAAAATTATTCCTAGTCAAGCCTCTATGACTGGCTCAAGTATTGCATGATGATCCTGTTTTCCTGATCATGGGCATGACTATGCCGGCAATTTTGAGGGCACAATTGTTGGTAGAACACTTGTGTTGAATCGACCCGATTGATGTTATGCTATGAGATACATTCGTCATAAGTTTATGGTTAATAACACAGAGAAGTTAATGTTTGCATAATTCCTTAGACCATGAGAGTATCGAGTTTCTTCATGCTTGCTTCATGAACTTTGGGGTTTGTCAAACGTCATCCGTAAATGGGTGGCTATTACGGCGGCTTACGGGTTCATGGAAAAGTGTGTCAAGTAACTTGATAGCTCGAGATTGGGATTTGCTCCTCCGACGATGGAGAGATATCTCTGGGCCCTCTCGGTGTTACGGTATCCATCATCGTCTGGCCAGACACAGGGTGATTTGATCACAGGGATGCCGGAACACGGGAACGAGAAAAGAGAACAATACCGGCAACGAGGTAACTGGCATTGTGGACAAGTGTTGATCCACGGGGATGCCTACATGTCTCACCTTGGGTATTTGTAACATATCGCGAAGCAACAGGAATAGCACACGGCAACTGGAGGTTCACTCGAATATTCATTCGTGTGGGTATAGGGGTCAATATGGGTGTCCACGACTCCGATGTTGATCATTGATCGGAAGGGGTTCCGGGTCATGTCTATACTTCACCGAACCTATAGGGTCACACGCTTAAGGGTCATCTATCTGCTGAATACTAGACGAGGAGTCCGAGAGAAAGTCACTGGAAAGGTTTCGGAGACGATGGAAAAGTTCCGGAGAGAACACCGGAAAAGTTTCGGTAAAACCGAAAAGTTGTTTCGGATAAAACCATTGATCCAAAAAGGTTTCGGCAAGCACCGGGAATGTTTTGGAGGTTGCCAGATTGGTCTGGTAATTTCTGGAATTTTTCTGGAGAAAAAACCGAAAAAGGTTTTCGGAGCTGCCGGAATTGTTTACCGGGTAAACGAAGATGGTTTTAAATTAAACCACCATACCGGAAATGTTCCGGAGCGCGTCCAGATAATTTTAGAGGGTGCCGGAAATGTTCTGGGACCTTCTGGAATTTTCAGAAGAAATAGTTTCGGAAAACATCTTGTCCCAGCGAGAGGGGACAAGATCCCACGGATCGTGGGGGCTGTTTTTGGGCTGTTTTTGGGGGCGCCCCCTTTAGGGGACAGCCCCCTTGTGGCTGGACAAAGTGTTGGGTGGGGCCCCCATGGTGGGGGGTAGCCCCCACAAATGGTGGAGAGTGTTGGGAGGAAGGTGGGGCCCCATGGGGGAACACCATGGACAAGGGAACATGTTTTCTCCATGTT
Source organism: Elymus sibiricus (assembly GCA_039707655.1). Lineage (NCBI taxonomy): Eukaryota > Viridiplantae > Streptophyta > Magnoliopsida > Poales > Poaceae > Elymus > Elymus sibiricus. The sequence goes on from CM077666.1 coordinate 474,470,375, forward strand.
TGATGGGAACATGTTTTCCTTATTTGGTGGGTGCATGTTTAGTGGGCTGAATTTCAGCCCCCCCCTCACCCCTTCCACCACTATATAAGGAGGTGGAGAGGAGCTCTCCATCCTCACTCCAACTCTCACACACATGGCATGCATGATCTGCCTTTCTTCTCTCCCTCCCACGAAATAGTTTCGTAGAGCCGAAAGGCTGTCTGGGTTCCGGTGGGAACTAGTTCTGGACGGCGAAGCCCTGCCGGATAGATGATACCGTATGTGTGCAACTCTGTAGAGAGATCGTAGTTTCGGTCTTAGTTCGAGAGTGCCTCCCGAAGGGCTGTCCGTGTGACCGTCCGAGTTTTGGAGGTCCTCCCGAAGGGCTGTCCGAGTGACAGTCCGAGTTTCGGAGGTCCTCCCGAAGGGCTGTCCGCGACACCGTCCGGGGGGCTGTGCGACCGCCTCCCGGAGGGCTGTCCGCGGGGCAGATGAGGGTATACATCCTCGCGGTTGGGAGGTTGTAAAATCCTAGCTGCGGGGATCTGCACCGCCGTTCGTCATCGACTCTACTTCCGCTGCGCTACGAGTCGGTAACGAAAAATGATCAAACCGTGTATGCAGTCTCCATAGTGGTCCTGGGCTGGTGCGTAGGTCGGAATTTTTTTTGTTTTCTGCTACGTTACCCTACATGGACATGACCCAACCGTTAGCATAGCAAATGATCGTTCAGTTTATTGCTATTGCTTTCACTATGTCAAATACACGTTCCTCTGACCATGAGATCATGCAACTCCCGGATACCGTAGGAATACTTTGGGTGTATCAAACGTCACAACGTTACTGGGTGATTATAAAGGTGCACTACAGGTATCTCCGAAAGTGTTTGTTGAGTTGGCATGGATCGAGATTGGGATTTGTCACTCCGACTATCGGAGAGGTATCTCTAGGCCCTCTCGGTAATACAGCATCACAGAAGCCTTGCAAGCACCGTGACTAAAGAGTTAGTTGCAAGATGATGTATTACGGAACGAGTAAAGAGACTTGCCGGTAACGAGATTGAACTAGGTATTGGATACCGACGATCGAATCTCGGGCAAGTAACATACCGCCAGACAAAGGGAACAACGTATGTTGACATATGAGGTTCACCGATAAAGATCTTCGTGGAATATGTAGGAACCAATATGAGCATCCAGGTTCCGCTGTTGGTTATTGACCGGAGAGTCGTCTCGATCATGTCTACATCATTCCCGAACCCGTAGGGTCCGCACACTTAAGGTTCGATGACGATTTAGTATTATATGAGTTATGTGATTGGTGGCCGAAGTTTGTTCAGAGTCCCGGATGAGATCACGGACATGACGAGGAGTCTCGAAATGGTCGAGAGGTAAAGATTCATATATTGGAAGGCTATATTCGGACGTCGGAAAGGTTCCGAGTGATTCGGGTATTTTTCGGAGTACCGGGGAGTTACGGGAATTCACCAGGAGAAGTAATGGGCCTTATTGGGCCATACGGGAAAAGGAGAGGCAGGCCACGTGAGGAGGCGCACGCCCCCCCTTGCCCAAACCGAATTGGACTAGGGGAGGGGGCGCAGCCTCCTCTTTCCTTTCCCTCTCCCTTCCCCCTTTCCTACTCCGTATGGGAGGTGGAATCCTACTAGGACTAAGGAGTCCTAGTAGGACTCCCCACACTTGGCGCACCCCTAGGGGGCCGGCCTCCTCCCTCTCATCCTTTATATACGGGGGCAAGGGGGCACCCCAAGGTACAACAATTGTCCCATAGCCGTGTGCGGTGCCCCGATCTCCGTTTTCCACCTCGGTCATATTTTCGGAGAGCTTAGGCGAAGCCCTGCCGGAATCACTTCACCGTCACCGTCGCCATGCCGTCGTGCTGACGGAACTCATCTACTTCCTCGACGTCTTGCTGGATCAAGAAGGCGAGGATCGTCACCGAGCTGCACGTGTGTAGAACTCGGAGGTGCCGTACGTTCGGTACTCGATCGGTGGAGCTCGAAGGATTGTTCGACTACATCAACCGCGTTGTGAGACGCTTCCGCTAACGGTCTACGAGGGTACGTAGACACACTCTCCCCTCTCGTAGCGATGCATCTCCATGGATAGATCTTGCGTGAGCGTAGGAAATTTTTTGAAATTCATGCTCCGTTCCCCAACACTTGCAGGTCATCAGTATCGACCTTGCTTCCGATGTTGGTGTCAAAACGATGTTGGCTCATGGTGATGTCCATGGGATGCCCCACTTCATCTAACCTTCCCATAAATGTTGAGCTCAGAGCTCTATGGTCTTTGTCTTTATGTGGATCATGCTTAGCTAGTGGGAGCCATGGTTTGAGTTGGACCCAGCTGTGAGGTACCTGTGACGCCCCCGACTCGATCGTGCACTAATCATAAACGCAAATGCACACGATCAAGCCTAAGGACTCACGGGAAGATATCACAACACAACTCTAGACACAAAATAAAACAATACAAGCTTTATATTACAAGCCAGGGGCCTCGAGGGCTCGAATACATAAGCTCGAGTCATACAAGCATCAGCGGAAACAAAGGTATCTGAGTACAGACACAAAGTTAAACAAGTTGCCTTAAGAAGGCTGGCATAACAGCGACACTGATCGAAAAGGCGAAGGCCTCCTGCCTAGGGCCTCTGAACTACTCCTGGTCGGCGTGGCTCAACGTAGTAGTAGATGTCTCCGGGAATCTCCTGCTCCTGGGCTCCATTGTCTGGTCGCAGCAATCGGGTATGGGGAAAAGAGATAGCAAGGCAACCGTGAGTACTCATCCAAAGTACTCGCAAGACTGACATCAGAACTATACTAATTATGCATCGGTATCAAAAGAATGGGGCTATATCTTTGGACTAAACTGCAGAAATGCTGGATCAGAGGGGGAGAGGCCTAGCCTACCGAAGACTAGCATCTTGAAGCAATCTTGCAGCATCAGGAGAGAGTAGAGTATAGCAACACATAATAACAATTATATTTTAGCAATGCCCTGAGATCCTTCCTCGACTGCACTGCGAGAAAGTGATCCCGAGAGCAGTAGTAACAGTTTATCATTGTATCAGTATCCATTTGTAGTTGTACCAGACCAGGATACAACTCCGAGCGTCCTGTTACCGTGAACACGGCTATTAGAATAGATCACTTCCTTGCAGGGGTGCACTACTATTACCCAACACACTCGATTAACTCTGGCCGGACACACTTTTATCGGGTCATGCCCGGCCTCGGCTGATCGACACGACGTAGTCCTACCTAGGCTCAACAGAGAGGTCCCTGCCGGTCTATATCCTAAGCGCTCAGGGGTCTTGGGCACATCGCCCTTTGCACTCCGGGTCGTTATGCGACGAGCCGGGACGAGCACCACCTCATCCTGGATGGCACTGGCCCGACAGGCCCACAATGCTGAACTGGACGTCTGACAAAGCTTTCGGCTGATACATACGGCGCCGAGGGCCCCATTAAACCATTATCCCGCGTGGTGGTAGTGCGTATAGGCCAGCGGCCAACTCAGATCAAATACCCAAATCCGTTAGGCATATTTAGTAACTCGCAGAGACGAACAGGGTTCCTGTCGCTCCGACTTGGTAATACACGGCTCGCGGGTCACTACTAGAAAAAGGACTGTTAGTGGCGCACCTATTTTTGCCATTAATGGCGCACTATAGGTGCGCCACTATTACCACGCCATTAGTAACAAATACTAATGGCGCACCTCTGGTGCGCCATTAGTATTGCAGGTAACAGTGGCGCACCACATAGTGCGCCATTACTATCTCAGGTAGTAATGGCGCACCACATGTGCGTCATTACTACCTTTTCAGGTGCGCCACTGGTAACTTTTATTATTATTTTTTGTCGATTTTTTTTTTGAATTTGGAAGCGGGAAAATAGTAATGGCGCACATTCTAACCCCCACGGTGCGCCATTACTATTTTGAATTTTGAATCTGGATCTGGATCGCGATTTTTTTGCCCTTTTTTTTGCTCGTTTTTTTTGCTCGTTTTTTTGCACGATATTTTTTCAAATTTTGTTCTCGTTTTTGGATCTTGTACGTTCTTTTGCCGGAGAGGAGTTCGCCAGAGAGGAGGGCCGAGAAGAGACCGTGAGGAGGAGAGGAGGGAGGAGGAGGAGGTCACCGGAGAGGAGCTCGCCTACATCGTCGGAGAGGAGGAGGAGGAGGTCACCGGAGAGGAGCTCGCCTACATCGCCGGAGAGGAGGAGGAGGTCGCCGGAGAGGAGTTCACCGGAGAGGAGGGAGGAGAAACCGTGAGGGGAGGGGAGGAGAGGAGGGAGGAGGAGCTCACCGGAGAGGAGGGAGGAGGAGATCACCGGAGAGGAGGGAGGAGGAGCTCACCGGAGAGGAGGGAGGAGGAGCTCACCGGAGAGGAGGGAGGAGAAACCGTGAGGGGAGGGGAGGAGAGGAGGGAGGAGGAGGTCGCCGGAGAGGAGTGGGAGGAGGTCACCGGAGAGGAGGAGGAGGAGGTCGCCGGAGAGGAGGAGGGGAGTATGGTGGAGGAGAGGAGGGGAGATGGAGTGGAGGAGAAAAATGAAGAGGTAAGGAGGAGAGGACCCCGCCCAGCCATATATACGGCATAGTAATGGCGCACCGTGGGCAGGTGCGCCATTACTAACTTTTTTTTTATTTTTTTGATATAGTTTGAATTTTGAAGGCGGGAAGATAGTAATGGCGCACCATGGGCAGGTGCGCCATTACTGAGTTTGATTTTTAAATTAGTAATGGCGCACCTTGGGCAGGTGCGCCATTACTAACTTTTTTTTTATTTTTTTTATTTATTTTGAATTTTGAAGGCGGGAAGATAGTAATGACGCACCTTGGGCAGGTGCGCCATTACTGAGTTTGATTTTTAAATTAGTAATGGCGCACCTTGGGCAGGTGCGCCATTACTAACTTTTTTTTTTTTTTTTGAATTTTGAAGGCGGGAAGATAATAATGGCGCACCTTGGGCAGGTGCGCCGTTACTAACTTTTTTTTTATTTTTTTGATATAGTTTGAATTTTGAAGGCGTGAAGATAGTAATGGCGCACCATGGGCAGGTGCGCCATTACTGAGTTTGATTTTTCAATTAGTAATGGCGCACCTAGGTGTGGTGCGCCATTACTATTTTTAAATTTTTTTGAATTTTGAAGGCGGGAAAATAGTAGTGGCGCACTATGCACTGGTGCACCATTGCTAACTTTTTTAATTTTTTTTATTTTTTTGCCTCCAGATCTTAAAAGCATCGTAACTTTTTTTCTGTGGGGTTTTTGAGGATTCTAAAAAATCGATAACGGGCATAGCCAGTTGAATTCGGATGTAACTTTTTGAGTAGCTGCTTTTTCATATAAAAAACTTTTTCATCGGAGGTCGCATGCAAAAGTTACGGCCATTTTACCGAAACACGGCGGCCTTTTGCAAAAAAATTCAAAATTCGTGTTTGTTAATTTTCCTAACAACTAGAACACATAACACATGGGCATCTATTTTTTGATTTTTTTTGAACATTTTATCATTTTCTTTTATTTTGTTTTAAACTGAAAAGACGATCCAAGGGGGGGGGGGGGGGTGTGTGTGGGGTGTGTGTGTGTTTGTGTGTGTGAGACGTTAGTAATGGCGCACCCTCCCTGGTGCGCCATTGCTAACCTTAGCAATGGCGCACCAGGGAGGGTGCGCCATTACTAACGTCTCACACACGCAGGCACACACCCCCCACCAGACATAGCAATGGCGCACCGTAGCATAGTAATGGCGCACCTTGGTGTGGTGCGCCATTGCTATGTCTGGTGGGGTGGGGGGATGGACAAAAAAAATAGCAATGGCGCACTGCTCAGGTGGTGCGCCACTACTAAAAAAATAACAATGGCGCACCTGCTTCTGGTGCGCCATTGCTATATAGCAGTGGCGCACCACATTCATGGTGCGCCATTAATGTCCATATTATCTATAGCCATTTTTCTAGTAGTGGGTGCTCTTGGAGCCGACCCGTCTTTAGTAGTATTCTCTCGCGGGCACTCTTGGAGCCGGCCCGACTTTAACAGTTTAAAGTATTGCAATATGTAAACATTTCCGTGATCATCACCCAGAGTGATCATGGCCCGATATCAAGCATGGCAAACGGACAAAGGTGAAAGGCCACAGATGAATCAATAGCATAGCTAACTAAGCAGTATGGGACAATAGGTAGGTATAAACAGTAAGCGACAACATCAGGCTATGCATCAGAATAGGAGCTATCGGAATAACAACAGAAGCAATTCTAATGCAAGCATAAGGGAGAAAGAGTGGATGATATCTGGATGATCAAGGGGATTTTGCTTGCCTGGAAGCTCTGCTGTAAAGGAGGGGTCGTCGGTGACGTAGCCGATCCCAGGGGCAGCGTCGGTCTCGGGGTCTACCAGAGAGAAGAGGGGGAACAAACAATAAATAAAAGGCAGACAAAGCAACACAGATGCATGGCATGGCAGCACGCTATTCGAGAGGTGCCCTAACGCAGTACTACGCAAGTTAGCCGGAGCGGGAAACATCTGGAGATGTTTTACCAGCTCCGGGCAATTATCGGACAGATGAAACAGAGGGAAAGGTTCCATGTTCATCATGTTAGAGAGGGCTGACAGGTATGTGGGTGGCATAATCGGATTCGTCATATTTTTCTGATCGTTTTTCATATATAAATTATTTTCATCTCAGCTACGGTTGAATTTATATTGAATTTCAAAGTTTTAATCAAATTCTAGAATTTCCTGATTATTTTTATTTCGAAAATCCTTAGTCCGAAAATGCTAAATGCACCCGAGTGGGTGTACCCAGCCATGTGCACTGAGGCTGACAAGTGGGGCCCGTTGACTGCCCAGTCAGTAGTCAACCGTGGCTTTGACTGGTCAAAAGTCCAGAGGGGGTCCCACCTGTCATACACAGTAACGGCTAACAGTTTTTATTTTAAACTAATCCAGACTTAATTAGGGGGCGGGCCCCATTAGTCAGTGTCTGGGCAGTTAGATTAGTCAGATAATTAGCCTAATTAAACCGGCCACGTCAGCACGGTCGGCAGCTCAACGCCGGCGACCAGCCGACGCGGCGGAGCCCGCGCGGGACAGCGTTGCAGGCGGCGGTGGGACGAACCGAGGGCACCAGCGGGTTGCCCGCATTCGCGCGCATCCAGGGGAAGTATCCCGAGGCCGCGGGGTTGCCGGAGTGGAGTAGACGGAGGAGCTATGCGGCGGCGCAGCTACGGTGAGGACGGGGGCGACGCGATAGGAGGCTATCGAGCAAGCGGAGCACACCGGCATGTTCAACGGAGCACCAGGAGCACGCTGATGCAGCCCGTTCATGCGGTGGAGCTCTGGTGCGAGTGCTCGGTCGGCAATGGCGGACGGTGGAGCTCAGCAATGACAGGAGCTAGCTAGCGGGCATCCGGGAGCGCAGAGAGAGAGGGGAAACCGAGGCGGTGCACACCGCGTTGACGGGGAGCGCTCGGGGAAGCCGGGGTTGCCGGGGAGGAGCGAATCGAGCGCGGCGGTCATCGATGTCCGAGGAGGAAGAAGTGGACGCCGGCGTCGTCGTGGCGGGCTTCTGCTCGAACCAGACCTTGGTGAAGACGAAGAAGGATGCGGCGGTCCTCCTGGACGGCTCGCAACAGCCCGGGGAGGCCACTGGCCATGGTGGTGTCGAGGCGACGGCGATGGCAACGTTCGGTTGGGGGAGGAGGAGAAGGGGGGAACGACGAGGTGGAGAGGGGAACGGCGGATTAGGGTTGTCGCCGCGGTCGAGGGGTCTTTATAGGCCATCTCCGCGACAGTGGCGTCGCGCTGTCGGCATCCGCGCGGTCGCGCGCGTGAGCACAAGCCTCGGACGGCTGTGTGGCGCGAGGTTAGGGACGAGGGGGAGCGCTGGGCTGGGCCTTGCGGTGACTTAGGCCCAGCCGCTGCGGCCTTTTTCTTTTTCTTTTTTTTTCTCCTTTTCTTTTCTGTTTTGCAAAAGGTGTGGCCCCCATTTGACTTTTGTAAAACATGTGAACTAGCCACATAATTTCAATGCAATATTAACTACTACCAGAAAATGGTTTGGAGTCCATATGTTTTCATTTGAATTTTAACTAAATGAAAATGGATTAAACATTTCTGTTTTGGTACTGTTTCATGTTGTTAAAGTCATTTAGCTAATTCAATTAGTGTTGATTATATTTTTATAATTTCCTTTGGATTATTTGCAATATTATGAACATTTTAGTTTCCAATTTGGAATAACTTTTATTTTCACTTTAAATTTGAATTTCTATTTTAATTGGAATTTGAAATGAGATATGATACAAATGATGATCAAGCACTAATAAGCATGGTGACTTGGCATTATCAAAAGGGTGATCACTGTTGCTAATACATGGAGGTGTTACAGTACCAGTGTCATTTTGTTGGGACTTTATCATGTCGCTCTACGCAGTGTTGTACACTTGGGGAGATACGAAGCCACCATGCTAGATGGATCCTGCATACGCTAGAGTTCGGGAAATGATATTTTACCCTGGATATTCCGTGCATGTATTCATCATGCATCATTGCTTTGATATTGACGCTACGTTTTATTAGGTCTTTTTCATGTTTCAAAAGGTAATATTTCATTGTGTACCAACAAAAAAAGTGCCCCTCCAGAAAAACAAATAAACAAATAAAAGTGCACTTGTTTCAAAGTGAATTTGCTGGCACATAATGAAATTAACAAAACAACATCTAATACATTTGAAATGATACAAAATTTATTTAAAAGATCAGAAAACGTGGCTGGCATGAATATTAAAATAGCGACGAAGCACATCTCAGTGCAGAAAAATCACTCTCTAGATAATTCCCACTCATGAGATACGTGTGCATAAACGCAACGATGGAATGAATGCGTGCCAGAATGAATCAATATAATCGACTCCTTCGTTTTTCATGTGGAACGGAGGGAGTAGTATATGAGGTTTGAGATAATTAAGGACTCTAATATTGAGCGAATGTCAGATTTGGATTGAAGCCAGCACGAACGAATCGTTACCCCCAGGAGGGGGTGGGGACGAACGAACATTTCATTTTATGAGAAAAGATCCCCCTCAGGCCTTCAAGTCAAAAAATCTTTGACGCTATTAAAAGGGTTGTTAGAAACGAAAGTACCTTTCTAATCTCAAGCTCAAATGCTCCTGGGGGTAGTAAAGTCGAAAAAATTCAAAAAAAAGGGACAAATGCAATTTTGCTCTTAGTCGAAACCACCCCACGGGTTTTGCCCTTACTTTTCGGCTCTGCTCAGTTTTGCCCTTAAATTTGTCCCCCAGGTCATCTGAGTACCCTTTGACCGTTTGACCAAAACTTTGAAAGTTCATAACAAATTCATATGAAACCATAAAAATGAAAATAAGATATCAAAATGTTTAGAAAGACATTACCTTTATGTGCATGCCATCTGCATTAAGGAAAAAAGTAATGTTTAAACTACCAGGTGTTATTAATGTTATTAACATTATTAAAAATAAAAAAGTATAAACAATACTTTTTTCATTAATAAAAATTACATGCAAATGTAGGTGATGTTTTCTGATCATCCTGATATCTTATTTGCCCTTTTCTGAGTTCATATAACCTTGTTATGAATTTCCAAACGGCTTTAATCATTATTCTGAAACTTCATAACAAGTTGATATTATTTTTTTCCAACCGGGCTATCACCCCTTTCCATTACTTTGACATAACGAAAATATTACAGTTCCAGAACCAAAGTTCAGTCTTTAAACCAGAAAAACAAACAACCGAGCAAAAGGACACCAGCTACATGAGACAGAAAGGGGTAAAGCGAGTTGGCGCACTATCAGGAAACCCGCTGTAGATGCAAAACGGACATCCACCACGGGGCGAAAACCTGATAGCACTACTACTAGCCCAACCCAAAAAGTCTAGTCAAGATAAGCTACCAACGATCAAAAGAACCACCACACACCCAGCAGGCATCAGACCTCAGTGGGTACATGGAAACAAACCAACAGGCAGAAGTAAAAAACAGAAGCCACCAATGATATATGAAGATGGACTGACGACGATCTCTAACAAATAGCATCATTCACTCGCTTCCGCTTGCAATTCGCAGTCTGGACCGGTTGGCTAGGGACGTAGCCGCTTGCATCACCTTCTGGATCCCAGCTTGAAATGTTGCCCTCTCTTCCATCTTCAAGAGTCCTGCCCAGTAGTTCATAAGTGCACAAGCAGTAAACACATCCTCCAACGGAGATCGGACCTTATGATTTTCGAAAGTAACTTTATTTCGAGTGCACCAAATCCCCCAGCAAATAGCAGCCATAATCATCATATAGTATTTTTTGCCTCCCGGAAGGAAACAATAGAGCCAAGACCAACATTGCCAAAGAAACCTGGGACAGTTCACTGCCCCCATCGCCATGCCCAGCACCCCCCATACCACGCGAGCAAACGAACAGCCAAAGAACAGATGATTAGCAGTTTCAATCTCCGAGCAGAAGGAGCACAAAGGGTTGCCCCCCAGTTTCTTTTACGAAGGTTAGCACGAGATGGAACAGCATCCTGGAACAGCTGCCACATATAGATCTTAATTTTAAGTGGAATAGGAGCTTTCCACACAAATTTAAAATTTGGCCCAGCAAGATCTCGTTCCAACCATCTATACACTGATTTGGTGGTAAACGTTCCTTTGCTGGAAAGAGACCAGGATATAGAATCAGGGCGATCAGTAGGACTGAAAGAGCGAGCGCATTGGACAATCTCCTGCCATTGTAAATTAAGGTTCCCAAAAAGTCTTCTTCTAAATGGCAGCTCGAAGCCATTCGAGATAAAATCAGACAAAGTGCATTTGGTATTCTGACAAATATCAAATAGTTCAGGGAAAAGGGATTTGAAAGGTCTCTCCGACCCCAAGCATCATCCCACAACCTAACCAAGTCCCCCTTGTTGATAACAATTTTTCTACCAGCCATATAGATGTCTTTTACTTTCATAATAGATTTCCAGCATGGAGAATCAGTTTGGCGCATAGGAACCGTAGCCACAGTGTGGCGACGAAAATACTTGGCTTGAATGATTTTTTGCCACAGCCCATCCCCAGTCTCAAGTTTCCACCACCATTTGGTTAGGAGACTAAGATTTTGTTTATGCAGGTCTTTCACCCCTAATCCCCCTTTATCCTTAGATCTACACACCCGAGACCATTTCACCATATGATAAGCACGTCTATTCCGTTTCTTTCTCCAAAAGAAACGTCTACGATGACCATTCATTTTTTCAATGCAGGTCTTGTTCAAAAGGAACATAGACATGAGGTAAGATGGAATACCATCAAGACTAGAGTTGAGCAAAGTCAATCTAGCGACCGAGGATGCATGATAACCTAGCCAAGCGTCAAGCCGCTTAATAAGTTTTGCATCCAAAAAATTCCAGTCCACAGTTTTAAGCATGGCAAATGTAACATGGACACCTAGATATTTCATAGGCAAGGACCCTACCTGACAGTTAAACAAGTCAGCATAGAATTCATCTATCTCATTATCTCCACCAATAGTGAAGACTTCACTTTTCATGAAGTTAATTTTAAGACTAGACATAAGTTCAAACATATAGAGCAGTAATTTGAGGTTAATGGCCTTCTCTACATCATGAGAGATACAGACAACTGTATCATCTGCATATTGTAGTATAGGAACTCCCCCCTCAATCAAGTCATGAGCCAGCCCTTGGATCAGACCATTTTTTTGGACAGAAAGTACCATTTTAGTGAGACATTCCGCAGCCATGTTAAATAAAAAAGGAGAGAAGGGGTCCCCTTGTCTAACCCCTTTGGCACTCTGGATATATGCCCCCAGCTCATCATTAATTTTCACACTCACAGTGCCATCATGGAGAATTTGGGATACCCATCTGCACCACTTATCATTAAAGCCTCTAATTTTGTGACAGTTAAGCAAAAAATCCCAATTCACCTTGTCATAAGCCTTTTTAAAATCCAGCTTCAACACAACCCCAACTTGCTTTTTAACATGAGTGTGATGAATAACCTCATGTAAAGACAAAACCCCATCCATAATATTTCTGTTTTTAATAAAAGCATTCTGCTGAATACTAAACAATTTAGAGGCATATGGGGCCACTCTAATATCCATGGCTTTAGTAATCAATTTATATGGGCATCTTAACAAGCAGATAGGACGGTATTGTTGGATTTTGGTAGCATCCGCAGATTTAGGGAGAAGAGTAATGACCCCATAGTTCAGTCTATGGACATCTAGTTTACCCGCATGGAACCACTCAAAGAGCCTGAAAAGATCATTGCACACAACCTCCCAGCAATGCTGATAAAACTCCACAGGGATGTTATCAGGCCCAGAAGCTCTATTAGATCCCATGGCAAATAATGCCTCTTTTACCTCTTTCATAGTAAAAGGTTTAGTTAGATTCTCGTTATCCTCAGGTGATAGTCTCTCATTCTCGGCCCAGAGCTCCGGATCAATCTGAAACAGATTCCTAGGAGCTGGTCCAAACAAGTCTTTATAGAACTCAGTGGGATGAGCCAAAATATTCTTGGTTCCCTCAATCACAACAGAGCCATACTCCAGGGAGTGAATAGTATTCTTACGCCTACGGCCATTAGCAACCCTGTGAAAAAACCCCGTATTACTGTCTCCTTTAAGGAGCCATCTCTCATGAGACTTTTGATGCCAATACAACTCCTCAACAACATGCATCTTATTGAGCTCAACCATAATTTCCACTTTCCTAGTATAAGCCTCACCATTAAGGTCACATACTTCCTCAAGACACTCCAACTCCTGGAGTTCTATTTTCAGCAAGTTTTCCCTAATTTTTTCATGACCAAAGATATTTGACCCCCATCCTTTAAAGAATTTTTTACATCTTTTCAACTTGATATTTAAGATGTCAATAGGATCAGTAGAATACACAGGTTGAGCCCAGATTTTGGCAACCAAAGGTAAGAAATCTTCCCTTTGGAACCAGGCCAAGTCAAATTTAAACCCCCTAGCTCCAGGAGTTGTGGACTGGGCAACACCACAGTCCACCAAAAGTGGGTTATGATCAGACATATCTTTCACTAATTTGCACACATTAGCTAAAGGGTATAGATCTTCCCACTCAGGGGACATCAAAACTCTATCCAGCTTTTCAAGAGTAGGATGTTCTTGTTTATTAGACCAAGTATAGCAACCCCTAGACATATATATCTCCCTCAGTCCCAACAAATGAATCACAGAATTACAAACATCAGAGAAATGGGATAATGGAGTATTTTTATTTTTCTCTCCACAATGTCTTATGATATTAAAATCACCCCCAATGAGATAGGGTACTTTAGTTTTGTGGCAAAAAGATGAAAGTTCAGCCAGGAATTCAGGTTTATGCTCATCATGAGCAGCACCATATACTGTCATCAGTGCCCATTGGCATTTTTTGATTTTATCCATCAAATTTACTTGAAGAATATATTTGCCACACACAACACTAATAATCTCAGCTTTTTCGATTTTCACCCCGCATAAAATCCCACCAGATTTGCCCACTGATGGGATCCATTCCCATTTAAAATAGCCACCAGGATCCAGATTCCTAAAGAAAGCAGGAGAGTACTTTCTTTTCATAGTTTCTTGAAACCCAATAAAATCCACTTTGTTGGCATTAATAATATCAGTGAGACAGGAAGACATGCCTTTCTTTCCTGCCCCCCTACAATTCCAAAATAAACCTATCATTTATAACGATCAGGAACCTCCCTCACTCTAGTAGGCCTGCCAGGAGCCACAGCAGACGTACTAGCATTTTTCTTCTGACTTCTGGTCATACGTCTAACAGAAGAGCCAGGAGCAGAAATAACTACGTTCTTTCTTCTCTCAGATTTGGTTTTTCTTTTTATAGATGTGACTACAGTAAAAGAGTCATCATCAGCAACCTCCTGATCCTCCCATGAGAGTAGGAGTGGAGTGGAATTCCCTAAATTATCATGAATCTTTAGTGGGGCAGGATTTTTATCTTCATTCTTATCTTGTAACAAGTCTCTAGATTTTTCAAGTTCACGAAGAATATCAACCGAAGCAAAGTTATCATCAGGCAAATTAACACCCATAAGAGAGGCACGAAGTATAATGGCTTGATCAGAAAGTGCAGAAAAACGATTATAGGACTTAGACTGGGGAGAATTACCTTCCAGGTTTCTCTTCCGATAGCGTTCAGCTGCCACTTTCTCCACCCTAGCCAGCTTTTCATATTGCTTACGACCAGGTGAATCCATCGACGACTTCTCAAAGACCATAGGATCATGAATAGGTGAGCCAGTAGGCGACTCCACAGTGTATGATGCATTAGAGCCCAAACTAACATCCTCACCAGCAACAACTTCAGTAACCACTGGCATAGATGGCCATTCACAAAAATTAGAAACAGGAGGAATAGGGCTTGCTATTGCATCATTTTCCACAGACATAAATTGAGGGGAGGGAGGAACTGGTGTGGTGATGAGAGCCCACGCACCAGCTTTGGCAGTCTCCCCACAGGCATGAGAATTCTCTTTCGATATATTAGATGTATCAGCAGTACCATGTTCACCAGATTTTTCATCTTCAGACTCAGATCTCTGCCCTTTCTCACCAGCTGCATGCTCTCTTGCCATAACATGAATCAACAGCTCATTATCACTTCCTCCTTCCTCATCATCTTCCTCTGCCTCAGACACACTAGCAAGCCTCTGTTGCCCTATGTTGCGGTCATGAGGGGGAAAATTGCCCGAAGCCGAAGTACTCCCTCCCCCTCCCTGGCCAGATGTAGAGCTGTATTGATCAACCCTAGCTCTTTTGGCCAGTGAGGGAGAAGCACTCGAGTCCACAGTAACTCCAACTTGATTAGACTTGTTTCCACCAACCACAATTTTTTCTACCTCATAGAAGAAATCATAAAACTTGTCTCCCAAAGTGCCTACTCACAAAAATGCAAATAGTATATCAAAATGTTCAGAAAACATCACCTATATTTGCCTGTAATTTTTATTCATGAAAAAAGTATTGTTTATACCTTTTTATTTTTAATAATGTTAATAACATTAATAACATCAGGTTGTTTAAACAATACTTTTTTCCTGAATGCAAATGACATGCACATAAAGGTAATGTTTTTTTGAACATTTTGATATCTTATTTGCATTTTTATGAGTTCATATGAATTTGTTATGAATTTTCAAAGTATTGGTCAAACGGTCAAAGGGCATTCAGACGACCTCAGAGACAAATTTAAGGGCAAAACTGAGCAGAGCCGAAAAGTAAGGGCAAAACCCACGGGCTGGCACAACTAAGGGCAAAAGTGTAATTGTCCCAAAAAAAATCTGACTTTTTGTGGCAAACTTTAAGGAATGTTTGGAGTGCATGCAAAATTTCATGACGAAATCACATTGGTGGAAGGCGTGGCGAAAAACAAAACCGGAGCTCCAAAATACGTTTGAAAGTACCATTTTCAGAGCTCCAAAATCAGGGTATCAAGTTGAAAAATGCTAAAGAAAGAAATAAGAAAATAATAATAAACAAAGGACAAATAAAAATGAAAAATAAATAAAAATAAAAAGAAGAAGAAAAATTAATGTAAAAAACTATGTAGGAAAGAGGGTAAAACCAAAATATAAAAAAGTCAAGAAAAAGGAAAAATAAATAAAAAATATACAGAAAAATATAAACCCCAAACAACAGTTGCAGTCGCGTTGGGGGTCGTGCAGGTGCAGTCGCGTTGGGGCCATGTAGTTGCATGTCTAGCGGTGGACGTGCAAATAGCTGACAACACCCCACCAACCTAGCTGCAGTCGCATTGGGAGACATGCAGTTGCATTCGCGTTGGAGTTATGTAGTTGCATGTCTAGTAGTCCAGATGCAAAAAGAAAATAATAAATAAATAAATAGGAAACAATGAAATCACACGCATGTGTTCATTGTACAAACAGAAAAATAAAAACGGCTGCGCTAAAAAAAGGAAAATATTAAAACAAAAAAAAAAGACAAGAAGAAAACGCCTGAAAAAAACTGACACAAACAACAACTAAAGCTAGAAATTTGTGTATCTGTGTTCAACACACTTGTTCTCTTCTTCTCTTATTACTCGTTGCCGGCAGGGAAAAAAACAAAGGATGAAAAGACAAAATGGATGCTCCTGGTGTTTTTTTTCCTGGTTAGTCCAGTACAGGCCACGACGGCCGCTAGCAGCCTAGCACGCAGACATGACCCAAAATGAAACGGGCCGCCACGGGCCACAAGCAAAGTCCTTGAAGACAACTGCAAAATCACGAAACAACAACGCGAGCGAAACAAAAAATAAACCGCCTACAAAGCTATGGACCGGAAAAAAATCACGAATCACGATGCTAGAAAGATCCAACGGATGAGGCCGTGAATGAGACAAAATTAAATCTCAGCTAGCTGAGTTTTAGCAAAATCGATGTTTTAAATCTTCAAACTGATGAGAAAATGGTGTCATGTTGTTCTAAAGTAACAGTGCAAAAGATACTAAACCTGTTACCAATGTCTTCATTCTTCAACAATGTTTACTTGGCAATAGTCATATAAATTGACCTGCAAATATCACTGCCGGTTCCAGTTTACTGATTATTTACTGGAGGAACACTGCTAGAAACAAGGTGTGAAGCAAGCTTAATTTCTGACGCATGCATACTCTGCAACAGACGGCAGCATCGGTGAACTAGCCAATTTTCTAGCAGTAAGGAAGGCAGCTGTGGAGCACCAAATATGATACACAGCGAAGAGAATGCAAATTGGCAATTGGCTGCAAGCGGGAGCAAAGAATTACAGCGGTTATGGGGACCTCCGGGAAGCCGAACTACGCATTGATCACCACGTCACCTGCAGCAGCAACACCTCAAATTGATCGAGCAACCCAAAAAAATCGCAGGTGTGCTTCCCCTTTCCCATCGAATCAGGAACAGCAAGTGACGGGGCAGGGAGCGTACCATAGCAGGCGATGGGGGCCGACGGAGTGCGGGGGCATCGGAGAAGTAGGGCGCGATCTGGCCGCGGCTCTGCTCTCCCGTCTCGCCGGAGCCGTGCAGCCACAGGACCAGCCCGCCGGCCCTCGCCGCCGCCGCAGCAGCAGGAGCAGGGGGAGGCGCCATCCGGACAGCGCGGAGTCACCGAGGAACCGATCGATCGGCGGCGCGGCTGGCAGTGCAAAGGGGCGGCGGTTTGTGCCGATGAAGGGCGCGGGCAGGGAAAATAGTGCGGGCGTGGGAGGCGTGGGCTCTGCGTGACGATGAAGGCAGAAGCGTGCGGGGCGTGGGCGTGCCGTGCGGTTCGATCGAATATACCCTCACCCTACCCCGTGCCGTTGCCTTGTGGCTCTGGAACCATCGCCCGCCGGAGGGACGGAGCGACGGCGAAGAGCGGCGGCCGGCAGGCGCCGCTGCCGGCGGATTGCGTTGTTTTTTTTTTTCACTGAAGAGTGGGACGACCCACGTGCGGTTCCGTGAAATCTCGCTTAGGCTAAGCAAGCCGCCCCTACCAATATTTGCACAAATCACACAAAAATTGTGGCAAGTTTGTCTTTCAAACCCTGGGAGCTGCTAACAAATGTACTGAGTGTCAAATTTGCATCCACGCGACTGATCCTGTTATAATCAAGTGCCACTCCGATGAGCAAAATTCAGAGAATTAGTTATTTTTCTCTTGTGCCCATACAATTGGTTCCGCTTTGCTCCGCATCATCTGGAATCTCGCGCCAGACGACAGTGACCACTTTGTACAATGATTTAAGTCTCTGTAATTCGAGTGCCTTGCTAAATGGTACTCTCATTTCATAGAAAATCACATATTGTAATGCTGAATTTAGGGAAACGAGCTTGCCTAGGTGGTCGTGGTGACTCTGTTCACTGTTCCTGCTGGTACAGCTTTTACCGAGAGGTTCATTGCTACGATATGATTCGTGTTTCTACCATGGAGCATGGTGTTTATCTTGAAGAAACCGTATTATCAACTCGCTGAACGACACCGACATAAGCGCTTGAAACGGCATCATAAGCAAAGAGCGTAATAAAAATTGCATTGCTCAAGTGCAGGTAAGCAAAAGGAATGAGATGCCTTCCAGTTTCTTTGTTTTCCTCCCATATCTCATAGCTAGGAGATATATTGGATGGGGATGTGAAGAAACGTAAGCCTATAGCAGGAATCATTAGCAAGGATTATCATACTCAATCTACACATGTTGTTTTGTTTTCAAACAAGTTATGAAAGCGTATATATAGTAGAGAGGTGTTCTTCTGGAAGGTGTTCATTTGTCTTCAGAAATAGCTCATGCGGAAACACCTTGACTTCATGTATATTCTTTTGGTTATCATTGAAGAATTGTGAACAGAAGCTACACTTAAATGATGTGAAATTTTATGAGTGTTTGGTGTCAGTTGTGGTGTAGTTTGAAATGCATGAAACACATGAAGTCGTATCCCCCTAATAAGATTTAAATTTCCACTAACTCAATATAACACCTTTGGTACCGATATGTAGTGCCCATTTTCACTTTAGAGTTTGACCCGGAACATGAGTGCACACTCTACCACAACAACAATTTGGGGGGGGGGGGGGGGGGGGGGGTCATCCGAACAGGTGGAGTTCCCAATCAGTAGGTAACGCGGAGGTTTATGTTGGTAAACAGTGTGGCAAGGGGAAAATAACCTTCCCTAAGGCGTGTGTTTCGGGGATGTTGTTTTGCAGGCTGAGAATGCATGGGTGCGCTAGTGTTTTATCACACAATATATCCTAATCTTGATCCTGCCATTTGTCTCTCGAACCATCATCCAACAATGTCGACAAAGGGTGTTGGGAGGGGATCCATGGGAGTTGGTGCTTGCTATTTTAGATGGCGGATGTTCACATCCATTTTTATTTGCCACTAGCGCAACTACAAAATATCCCCTAGGCTAACCTAACAATTTTTACACCGGTACAACAAGAATGTGTCAAGTATATCTAACGAATGATCAGAACCGCTAACAAGTACGAGTGCTCAAGTTTTAATTCACGTATTGTCAAAAAATCGTCCATTCACATGACTATTAAGATCCATTTGGCAAAGATTCGAGTGCCTTATACAAAACCGTGTTACACAAACATATTCATATTTAAAATAAACTTAGAGAAATTAGATGTTCCCTGTCTTTGTTGTAACTATCTTCATCGTTCCCAATGCTATGAACGGGTTCTCTTTTCTATCGTGAAAGCATAAGATAATTTCACTAAGTGGTGCCGGTCTGTTGGATAGGCACACATGAAGATTCTTGTGTGGGACATCTATCGAGAAACAAACACATAATTAAATGCATTTTCGTTTCTTTGCTTCCTCCAGTATCTTATGGCTCACAAATATAATGAATGGGGGAATTAAATATGTAACCAAGCATGGCACACTCTCGAGAATTATCACTACCAATCGACTTGTAGTTTTGCTACCAAGTAAGTTCCCAAAGGCAACATATAACATAGGAATGTAATTTTGAAGTGTGAAATTGCAAGTAAGTTTGGCATGCATTCATCTTGTGGGTCATCTACTGTAGGAGGTATGCCCTAGAGGCAGTAATAACAGTTATTTTGTATCTCCGAGTTTGTAATGAATGTTTATGTTCCATGCTATAACTGCAATGATTCTCGAGTCTGCAATATCCACGAGGCTCGGAGGGAAACTCATGTGCACGTGTGGTATAATAAACGGTAAAATGTATTCCTAGTCATGCCTCTATGACTGCCTCAAGTATTGCATGATGATCCTGTTTTCCTGATCATGGGCGTGACTATGCCGGCAATTTTGAGGGCACAATGTTAGTAGAACACTTGTGTTGAATCAACCCGAATTGATGTTATGCTATGAGATACATTCGTCACAAGTTAATGGTTAATAACACAGAGATAGTTAATGTTTGCATAATTCCTTAGACCATGAGAGTATCGAGTTCCTTCGTACTTGCTTCGTGAACTTTGGGGTTTGTTAAACGTCATCCGTAACTGGATGGCTATTACGGCGGCTTACGGGTTCACGGAAAAATATGACAAGAAACGAGATAGCTCGAGATTGGGATTTGCTCCTCCGACGATGGAGAGATATTCTCGGGCCCTCTCGGTGTTACAGTATCCATCATCGTCTGGCCAGACACAACGAGAAAAGAGAACAAAACCGGTAACGAGGTAACTGGCATAGTGGACAAGTTGTTGATCTGCGGGGATGCCAATAAATCTCACCTCGGGTGTTTGTAATATATTGTGAAGCAACAGGAATAGCACACGGTAACTGGAGGTTCACTCGAATATTCATTCATGTGGGTATAGGGGTCAATATGGGTGTCCACGGCTCCGATGTTGATCATTGACCGGAAAGTGTTCTGGGTCATGTCTATACTTCACCGAACCTATAGGGTCACACGCTTAAGGGTCATCTATCTGCTGAATACTAGACAGGGAGTCTGAGAGAAAATCACCGAAAAAGTTTTGGACGCAACGGAAACGTTCCGGAGAGGACACCGGAATAGTTTCGGTAAAACTGAAAAGTTGTTTCGGGGTATACCATTAAGTCAAATTGGTTCTGGCACATGCCTGGAAATTCTTGGAGGGTGCCAGAATTATTCTGGAAACTTCTGGGATTTTTCCGGGATAAAAACCGGAAATGTTCCGGAGCTGCCGGAACCGGTTTGGTTGCTTTTCGCAGATGAAAATCACTAATCCGAAATTGTTTCGGAATGCGTCCAAAATCATTTGTGTGGGTACTCGAATTATTCTAAGACCCACAGAAATATTTTCGGATTTAACGGTCGCGGAAAATTGGTTCCGTGAATAGTGAAAATCACTTTATGGTTAACTTTTTGGAAAGCCACCTTTTAGGGCTTTTCCCAAAAGGCTTCTAGAAGGGATTGGGGACCAAGGAACCCCCATGTGGGGGGGGGGGGGGGGCTAGGGGTGGTCGGCCAAGTTGGAGCTCCTCCATGGAGCTCCACTTGCCTTCCTTTTATGCCCTTGAGGAGGATCCATGTGATGGGTTTTTTGGGTATTTTTCCCATATGGCTTTCCTATAAATAGAGGTGGAGGGGTGCACTCCACACTCATCCCTAGCTCTCATACACATGACATGCTCGTCTGGCTCTCTCTCTCTCCCTCCCACGAAATAGTTTCGTAGGGCCGAAAGGCTGTTTGGGTTCCAGTAGGAACTAGTTCTGGACGGCGAAGCCCTGCCGGATAGCTGACACCGTATGTGTGCAACCCCGTAGAGAGGTCGTAGTTTCGATCTTTTGCCTGAGGGGCTGTTCGAGGGTCCTCCCGAAGGGCTGTCCGAGTTTCCGTTCGAGTTTCGAGGGTCCTCCCGAAGGGCTGTCCGTGACATCGTCCGAGGGACTGTCCGGCCGCCTCCTGAAGGGCTGTCCGACAAGGGAGTACATCCTCGCGGTTGGGAGGTTGTAAATCCTAGCTGCGGGGATCTACACCGACGATCTACACTGACTCTTCTTCCGCTGCGCTACGAGTCGGTAATGATCAGATCAAACCCTGTATGCAGTCTCCATAGTGGTCCTGGGCATGCTCGTTGTACCGAATTTTTTTATTTTCTGTCGCGTTCCCCTACAGTGGCATCAAGAGCCGTGCTATGCGTAGATGCAGATTACGATCTAGAATACATGGAGATGTATGGGTATTGCATAATATAATTTTGGAGTAGATGAGATCTATTGCTAAAAATTATTTATGCGGGTGGCAGATGAAATCTGTTACCCGATGTTCTTGTTGATTCCCTAGAATTTGCGTATTTCTGATCTCGAGACAGCATGGTGGAATTTGACAAAGTTCTGGCAATCCGCGATCCTGATTGATCAACGAAGTGCTATCAGTTCTTTGGGTTCCACCATAGTCAAAAGATAGATGAAATTTCGCAGACGAAAGGGCAATGCAGATATGATCTGCACGGGGGTCATGCGTATGACGAAGTTTAGTATGGGGCTCGAGATTTTATTATCTCGTGTTTCATACACCCCGCGATGTTAATCTAGCGACTTGAATAATCATACTTGATGATAAAACGTTGGTAGTTGCGGTTTAAGTCAAAACCTTAGAAGCCACGTAAAATAAAATTTTGCATAAACCGATTAGAGGCGTCTAACTTGGTTTTGCAGGATGTGCATGTGATGTGGTATAGCAATGCTCATATTAATTCGATTATGTATGAGATGACTATATGATGTAAATTTATTAACATGACCTGCGTGTCATGATTCGGCATGATGGCTGGAGCCATATGATTGTCACTTTAATGACCTGCGTGTCAACTTTAAGTAATGCACTTATTTTATTAGCTATAGAGATAGCAATATTATCTGGTGCATCGAGAAGGTGGTGGCAATCTTCGCGAAGGTGAACACCGACACAAATGCCGAAGACGAAGAAATTAAAGACTTCTCCGTCAGATGGGGCTATACCATATCATGCTATTATGAATTGCCTGAGATGTTTAATTATCCCTTATGATGCACCCTTTTGATTGCGCGGTAGTCGCTTTTTATTAGGGTGATCTCTCACTTAAAATATCAAAGTAGTTAGTGTTCACCCAAGTGTAGCACCGTCTGAAATTCGTATCTTTTCGGGGTGCGCCATGTACACATGAGCACGAACGAATCGAGAGGAATGAGGCGGGTGAGGTCAGACCTCGCAGCAAGACCACTTGGTTGTCTTTGAGGTTCAGGCAGGAGAGTCCTGAGCTCGGAACACGCCCATCGAAAGATGAACAAGAATCACATAGAGATGTGATCGGCAAGTTGGCCTACCGATTGAAATTCGCGTCATCAGTGATGAACCCGTCAATGGCGTCGAATTGAAATACAGATCTTGAATCACTCACAATCAATTATGAGAGATATTGATTTGAGTGGGAGCGCACTTTAGAATAAAATTGTTTATTCACTAGTGCAAAAATCATTATGAACAAAGTCTAAGTGAAACTTGTGTTTTCCGTTGTAGATCAAATGGCTCGCAACACCGCGTTCAACTTAGGCCCGATGTTAGAGAAAGAGAAGTTAGCTGCGACTGGAAATAACTATGCAGACTGGGTCAGTAACCTGAGGATTGTCCTCAGGAGCGCTAAGAAAATGTATGTGCTTGAAAATGCTCTTCCAGCTAAACCGGCGGCCACTGCCCCGGAAGATGAACAAAATGTCTGGGCCACTAAGGATGATGATCACAACTTAGTGCAGTGCCTCATGCTAGCTTGCATGAGTGCAGGGCTTCAAAAACGTTTTGAATTCCATAAACCCCGTGATATGATCCGGGAATTGGATGCTCTGTACAAGGAAACCGCAAGGTCTGAACGATTTGATATCATGAAGACCTTGATGGAATGCAAGATGGCTGAGGGCAGTTCAGTTGGCGAACACGTAGTCAAAATGATTGGCTATGCTGAAAGGCTTAAAACCCTGGAATTTCCAATTCCACCAGGCCATATGATGGACATGATGCTTTCTTCACTCCCCCCGTCTTACGACGGTTTTGTCATGAACTACAACATGAGTGGGATGGAGAAGACACCAGAAGAGGTGCTCGCCATGCTGAAAACTGTGGAAGGAGGACTGCGGAAAAATCGCAAGCAAGTGTTGCTTGTGAATAAAACCGCCAGTTTCAAAAAGAAAGTCAAGCCAAAGAAGGGCAAGGGCGCCGGTAAGACCGGCTCCCAAAGCAACTCTAAGGGCGGAGCCAAGAATGAAACTGAGTGCTTCTACTGCAAGGGCACAGGACACTGGAAGAGAAACTGCAAGAAGTATCTGGAAGATAAGAAGTCCGGGAAAACCGGAAAAGGTATTATTGTTATACAAGTTAATGTCATTGACGTTTTGCTTGCTAGCGAAAATTCTAAGTCTTCGGTATTTGATACCGGATCGGTTGCTCACATTTGCAACTCGATACAGGGACTGCAGAAGGTGCGCAAGCTAGCAAAGAATGAAGTCGTGATGTGCGCCGGGAACGGCGCTGGGATCGCCGCTCAAGCCGTCGGCATTATGCCTGTACGTCTCCCTTCAGGATTTATCTTAGAACTAAGTAACTGTTATTTTGTTCCACTATTGTGTAGAAACATTATCTCCGGATCATGTTTAGTACACGATGGGTATTCGTACAAGTCTG
Source organism: Elymus sibiricus (assembly GCA_039707655.1). Classification (NCBI taxonomy): domain Eukaryota; kingdom Viridiplantae; phylum Streptophyta; class Magnoliopsida; order Poales; family Poaceae; genus Elymus; species Elymus sibiricus. Next base: position 474,494,555 of record CM077666.1, read on the forward strand.
AGAACAATGGTTGTTCACTTTATTGTAAGGATATGTTTTATGGATTTGCACCCATTGTTGGGGGCATTTTCATACTAAATCTTGAATGTGGAAATGATGTCTTTAACGTGAATGCTAAACGCCTTAAGAAGGCTGATACCACCACCACTTTCATGTGGCACTGTCGCCTTGGCCACATCGGAAAGAAACGCATGCAAAGACTCCATAAAGATGGACTTTTACCGTCCTTTGATTTTGAATCATTTGACACATGTGAAGCTTGCTTGATGGGGAAAATGACCAAGACGCCGTTCACGGGTCATCCTGAACGGGCGAGTGAATTGTTGGAAATAATACATAGTGATGTATGTGGTCCAATGAGCACAATCGCACGGGGTGGGTATTTCTACTTCGTGACTTTTACTGATGATTTGAGTAGGTATGGATATATCTACTTGATGAAGCATAAGTCGGAAACCTTTGAAAAGTTCAAAGAATTTCAGAATGAGGTAGAAAATCATCGTAACAAAAGGATTAAGTTTCTGCGGTCTGATCGCGGGGGCGAATACCTTAGTCATGAGTTTAGCCAACATCTGAGTGACCGTGGAATCGTTTCACAACTTATGCCTCCCGGAACTCTACAGCGAAACGGAGTGTCGGAAAGACGTAACCGAACCCTGTTAGACATGGTAAGGTCGATGATGTCTCTTACAGATCTGCCGATATCTTTTTGGGGTCATGCACTAGAAACTGCAGCTCACACATTAAACAGAGCACCGTCTAAGTCTGTTGAGACGACACCATATGAGTTATGGAACGAGAAGAAACCCGGTTTGTCGCATCTCAGAATTTGGGGTTGTGGAGTATACGTAAAACGTTTACAACCTACCAAACTCGATCCCAGATCAGACAAATATTACTTTGTAGGTTATCCCAAGGAAACAATTGGGTATTCCTTCTACCACCCGTCCGATAACAAAGTGTTTGTTGCCAAAAATGGATAATTTCTTGAGAAAGAGTTTCTCGCTAAAGAAGTGAGTGGGAGGACAGTACAACTTGATGAGATTATTGAATCTTCGGCAACCGTTGATATGGCTAAGGAACCGGAAGAAATTCCGCTAATTATCCCTACAACCGAGCTGGAAGTTGTCGCATGTGATGCGGAAACTTCAGACAATGTTGTAACTGAACCGCGCAGATCAGGTAGGGCCATCCAGCCACCTGAGTGGTTTCATAACGAAATCTTCATTCTTGAAGACGATGAACCTGCACACTACAAGAAAGCGATGGCGGGGCCCAGCTCAAGGGAATGGCACAAGGCCATGAAATCCGAGATGGAATCCATGTACGAAAACCAAGTTTGGAACTTGGAAGAACTTCCAGAAGGCGTAAAGCCCATTGGTTGTAAATGGATTTTCAAAAGAAAGACAGACGCGGATGGTAACATTACTATCCACAAAGCTAGACTTGTCGCGAAAGGGTTCACGCAAGTTCCAGGAGTGGACTACGGCGAGACTTTCTCGCCCGTAGCTATGCTTAGGTCTGTTCGGATATTACTAGCAATTGCTGCTTATTTCGATTATGAAATATGGCAGATGGACGTCAAAACGGCTTTCCTAAATGGAAATCCCAAAGAAGATGTATACATGATACAGCCTGAAGGTTTTGTCGTTCATAAGGATGCTGGAAAGGTATGCAAACTTCAGAAAGCCATTTATGGTCTGAAGCAAGCGTCAAGGAGCTGGAACATTCGTTTTGATGAAGTGGTCAAACAGTTTGACTTCATCAGGAATGACGAAGAATCTTGTGTTTACATGAAGTTTAGTGGGAGCACAAAAGCATTTCTAATCCTGTATGTGGATGACATATTGTTGATTGGAAATGACGTGAATTTTCTTAGCGAAATAAAAGACTCATTGAAGAAGAGTTTTTCAATGAAATACTTAGGCGAAACGGCATATGTATTGGGCATCAGAATCTATAGAGATAGATCAAAACGCCTGATAGCGCTTAGCCAAAGCACGTACATTGACAAGGTGTTGAAAAGGTTCAACATGGAGAACTCCAAGAAAGGCCTACTCCCCATGTCACCTGGCACAGTGCTTTGCAAGAATCAGTGTCCTCGGACTCTCGATGAGCGAGTATAGATGAATGATGTTCCATATGCTTCGGCAGTTGGTTCTACTATGTATGCCATGCTATGTACAAGACCGGACGTTTCCTATGCGCTAAGTGTTAGCATCCGGTACCAAAGTGATCCAGGATTGGAACACTGGGCCGCAGTCAAGGGTATTCTTAAGTACCTCAGAAGGACCAATGATTTACTCCTTGTGTACGGAGGTGATGAAGAGCTCATTGTAAGTGGTTACACTGATGCAGGCTTCATGACTGACCCAGATGACTTCAAATCTCAATCAGGCTATGTTTTCATATTGAATGGCGGCGCAGTTGATTGGAAAAGTTCCAAACAAAAGACTATGGCGGATTCTACGACGGAGGTAGAATATGTTGCAGCTTCAGAAGCCTCCAAGGAGGCGGTATGGATTAAGCAATTTCTTGAGGACCTTGGTGTGGTTCCAAGTGCTCTGGACCCGGTGGAGATCTATTGTGATAATAGTGGCGCCGTGGCTCAGGCAAGGGAGCCAAGTTCGCACCATAAGACAAGACATATTGAACGCAAATATAAACTCATAAGACATCATGTCGAAGCGGGTTTAGTGAAAGTACGCAAAGTTCACACGGATCTGAACGTGTCAGATCCGATGACAAAGCCTCTACCACGAGCAAAGCATGAGCAGCACCGGATAGCCATTGGTGTTAGGGAAGCCATGTAACTGGATTATGACTCTAGTGCAAGTGGGAGTCTATAGGAGGTATGCCCTAGAGGCAGTAATAACAGTTATTTTGTATCTCCGAGTTTGTAATGAATGTTTATGTTCCATGCTATAACTGCAATGATTCTCGAGTCTGCAATATCCATGAGGCTCGGAGGGAAACTCATGTGCACGTGTGGTATAATAAACGGTAAAATGTATTCCTAGTCATGCCTCTATGACTGGCTCAAATATTGCATGATGATCCTGTTTTCCTGATCATGGGCGTGACTATGCCGGCAATTTTGAGGGCACAATGTTAGTAGAACACTTGTGTTGAATCAACCCGAATTGATGTTATGCTATGAGATACATTCGTCACAAGTTAATGGTTAATAACACAGAGATAGTTAATGTTTGCATAATTCCTTAGACCATGAGAGTATCGAGTTCCTTCGTACTTGCTTCGTGAACTTTGGGGTTTGTTAAACGTCATCCGTAACTGGATGGCTAGTACGGCGGCTTACGGGTTCACGGAAAAGTATGACAAGAACCGAGATAGCTCGAGATTGGGATTTGCTCCTCCGATGATGGAGAGATATTCTCGGGCCCTCTCGGTGTTACGATATCCATCATCATCTGCCCAGACACATTGTGATTTGATCACTGGGATGTCGGAACGCGGAAACGAGAAAAGAGAACAAAACCGGTAACGAGGTAACTGGCATAGTGGACAAGTTGTTGATCCGCGGGGATGCCAATAAATCTCACCTCGGGTGTTTGTAATATATCGTGAAGCAACAGGAATAGCACACGGCAACTGGAGGTTCACTCGAATATTCATTCATGTGGGTATAGGGGTCAATATGGGTGTCCACGGCTCCGATGTTGATCATTGATCGGAAAGTGTTCCGGGTCATGTCTATACTTCACCGAACCTATAGGGTCACACGCTTAAGGGTCATCTATCTGCTGAATACTAGACAGGGAGTCCGAGAGAAAATCACCGGAAAAGTTTCGAACGCAACGGAAACGTTCCGGAGAGGACACCGGAATAGTTCTGATAAAACTGAAAAGTTGTTTCGGGGTATACCATTAAGTCTAATTGGTTCTGGCACATGCCTGGAAATTCTTGGAGGGTGCCAGAATTATTCTGGAAACTTCTGGGATTTTTCCGGGATAAAAACCGAAAATGTTCCGGAGCTGCCGGAACCGGTTTGGTTGATTTTCGCAGATGAAAATCACTAATCCGAAATTGTTTCGGAACGCGTCCAAAATCATTTGTGTGGGTACTCGAATTATTCTAAGACCCACAGAAATATTTTCGGATTTAACGGTCGCGGAAAATTGGTTCCGTGAATAGTGAAAATCACTTTATGGTTAACTTTTTGGAAAGCCACCTTTTAGGGCTTTTCCTAAAAGGCTTCTAGAAGGGATTGGGGACCAAGGAACCCCCATGTGGGGGGGGGGGGGGGCTAGGGGTGGCCGGCCAAGTTGGAGCTCCACTTGCCTTCCTTTTATGCCCTTGAGGAGGATCCATGTGATGGGTTTTTTTGGGTATTTTTCCCATATGGCTTTCCTATAAATAGAGGTGGAGGGGTGCACTCCACACTCACCCCTAGCTCTCATACACATGACATGCTCGTCTGGCTCTCTCTCTCTCCCTTCCACGAAATAGTTTCGTAGGGCCGAAAGGCTGTCTGGGTTCCAGTAGGAACTAGTTCTGGACGGCGAAGCCCTGCCGGATAGCTGACACCGTATGTGTGCAACCCCGTAGAGAGGTCGTAGTTTCGATCTTTTGCCCGAGGGGCTGTTCGAGGGTCCTCCCGAAGGGCTGACCGAGTTTCCGTTCGAGTTTCGAGGGTCCTCCCGAAGGGCTGTCCGTGACATCGTCCGAGGGACTGTCCGACCGCCTCCCGAAGGGCTGTCCAACGAGGGAGTACATCCTCGCGGTTGGGAGGTTGTAAATCTTAGCTGCGGGGATCTGCACCGACGATCTACACCGACTCTTCTTCCGCTGCGCTACGAGTCGGTAATGATCAGATCAAACCCTGTATGCAGTCTCCATAGTGGTCCTGGGCGTGCTCGCTGTACCGAATTTTTTTTTTCTGTCGCGTTCCCCTACATCTACCTTACAAGATTTCATGTGGATATAGCTTGACTTCATGTATGTTCCTTTGGTATTCATTTAATAATTGTGAAAATAAATTGCAATAAAGTGGTAAGACATGTTCTTTAGGGAAAGAGGTAAGAAATGTTATTTGTGCATGTTGTTTGTTATGGAGCAATATGTTTGATGAAACACGTTAATCCACATACCCCTAGTCAGATTTCAATATCCACTCATTACCTTTGGTAAATCCGTATTGACAGGCTGACCATGATTTCATTTAAAAATTTCCAGGAAAAGATTAATGTCTTTCTTCACAAAAAAGACGGATGATTGCAAGTTTGTCACATGAGAGAGAGATTATGCTCCTCGTTACTCTATTCCATGAAAGCTTGTAAGTGGAACAACCAATTATGGAATCTTCTCGAGAAAGGGGGGGGGGGGGGGGGGGGAATTCTCCAAGATCCCAAGATTGAGGCAGGTGAGTGTATACTGTACGATTGCGGCAAGAATTTATGTCAGTCAAATATTCTAGATCTGTCACAATAAGGTTGTAAATTAAATTCACTTTCTAGGGGAGGCATTCAAAAATTTCTAAGAGGTATAGTGCACTAGCTGCCAACTTGCCAAATAGCCCTTATTTTTTGTGGGGAAATAATCATCACACGTTTAATTAGACATTTTATTAAGTATGCATGTGTGTTTGTAGATCCTAGGCTAAGCATGAAACTGAAGTGGACAAATTTGCATGTAGAACTACCGATGTAAAATGCATAGCTATGAACTTATGTGGTTATGGTAGAGCTGTAAATATGTCACACATTTTTATTGTATGCATGAGCACAGAGGTGTGATACAAGAAACAGTATGATGTTGCAATTGACCTGATTCTTCTAGTACTATTTCAGATCACTTGCCCATTTCCCAGCACAAAATGTTAATGGTTGTATAAGTAAATATAACACATCTATTACAGTGCAGGAGACAGTGTTCAAGACTTTTTTGTACAATGGGGGCATCTAGTTTGAATGTTGTTAGTAGATTTTTAAATCTTCTTTATGATTCGACGGTAAAACCTTGAATCCTGGGTTAAATTTGGAGCAATGTTAGCTTGGGGAACCAAAACATGTGATGTTGGAACTCAATATACAGTAAATAAATTATATTTTATTGTGAATCATTAGATTTAGTAGAGCTCGTTCGCAAATTTATAATCAAGCCGCATCATTCATTCAGTGAGTTGTTACATAAACCTGAAATGCCAAAGTGGCGTTTGAACAAAACCTGATCATAGTGAATCAAGGGCGCAACCAAAAAGAGCAGCGCGTGAGCGGCGTGCTCTTAACTATGCAAACCTAAAGCTCAAAAAATAAAACTATTCAAACCTAAACCCTAAACCCTACCATAATCCAGAAGGGTGCCGTTAATTCGAGAGCATTGAGCAAGTGGTTACACATGTCCAATCAACAACTCATGACTGAGAAAACCGGCTATCTATTTGGTGTGTGTGTTTGATCAATTATAAGGGCTGACCGATTCAGTACCCACATCCCATGCTCAAGTATGGAGATGAGATGCTCCTTGTAAAACATCGTTGGGCGGCTATTTTTGGGCCAATTCTTTTCAGCTGCAGATCATCCAGAATCGGATTATGAGAAACTGCCCACTAAATCAGCTGTGTGCAGAATCAGCATCCAATTCTTTTCATAGATTGCACTCTAAGATTTTGGTATGATTTGTGTGCTGAAATATCTGTAATGCTCTTGGATTGAAAATGGGTGCTGAATTGCTAACACTTGATTGTTTTGAACGGTTTCTCCTCGAATATGAGCACCAAAGCTATTTACGAATACCATAATGTGCTAAATGTTACAATTACCAGTGGTCAACACCATGAGTTCAACTTTGAAGTAGGCTACTGTAATGATGTTATAGTGTTCTCATGATAATCAAAGGTTTTATTGGTAATGCTTATATGATATCTATGCAAAGGGCAGAATGCACGACAATCGTTCCACTTCTGCAATTATGCGCCTTGAACCTGTCATTTTTCACAGAACCAAAGGTACGCCAGATCGCCAGAATTTACAGGACAAATTAACATAATTAGGTTTTAGGTTCACACACGGAAGATAGCAATCACATTTGGTCGGCAGAATGTGGCGATCAGTTTGAGTGCAGCTGGACATCCTTTCTGGTGAGGGGCACATAGTACACAGACGTCTCGTCTCTTACGCTGACACCGCCGTCTAGCTTGTTGAGGAAACCCCTTCAGCGATATTTCTCTAGAGTTGAGACCGATATGTGTGTATTTCTAGAGTAAGGCATTCCTTCCAACGTTGTTAGTATCTTCTGTTATTTTGCACCATGGCCTTGTGGGTCAGGGCAAAAGGAAATACCGTGAGAAATAAAGTGTGAAGCAAACTTGATGTCTGCCACAGGCATACTCTGCAGCCTGCAGTCTCAGGAAATAACAATTGCCAGTTTTTATCAGTAACACAGGAAGACGGCTCGTGCGGAGAAACAAAAATATATAAAGAAGAGAGAGTGTGCAAGCGGCTACAGAAAACTACAACAACAAGCAGTTGTTCCTGTGTAATCGAGAAGGAAATTTACAATGGTCATAGGAACCTCCATATCACGAACTGATGCTTAGCTGCACTCGAGTCTTGAGTCATAGGAACCTCCATCCAGACAACGCGGGGTTTGACATCCGCTAATAATGGTACTCAAGTGTAAATTTCATTCTTTCTTTAGGATCTTATCGTATGACTTATTTTTCTTTTGAAGACATTCCAAATTTCTCTGTACACAATAATTCAAGTATTTGCTCCTCATAATAGAAGTGTTTTACAAAAACCTTTGTACTCAAGTATTGAGTTCAGAGCAATGAGGTATTAGCAGCCTTCACGTTAACTATCTTCATCATTGTCAATGCTACAAACCTTGAACGGCGGGAGCGGAAACGCATTGCACATACCAGTTTTCTTTTCCCGACAAATTCGTGGCACTTCCATTTTGGAAGGCATACCATCATTTCGCTAAGGGTATTTGTGACACTGTATTGGAAATACCTTGAAGAGACAACACGTGAAGAAGCTTTCGTCGTACAACAAGCAAGAAATAAAAAGAGTGAAATGCCTTCTAATTTCTTTGTTTTCCTCCAGTATCTCAGAGCTCAAAAATATATTTATTGGGGACTAAAAGAAATGTAACCCTAGCATGACACCTCCACGAGCATTATCACTCTCGGTCTACATGTAATTTTGTTTTCAAAGCAAGTTCATGAAAGCAATCCTCTCTGGACTAACAGAACACCACGACCCCCCCTCCCTGCTCCCGCGATGCGGCCTGGCGCGCGTCACGGGAGAACCCTAGGCGCCGCCGCCGGGGGCCTCTCCTCCTCCTCTCGCTCCTCCCTCGCCACCGCCAGGGGCGCGGCCAGGCGAAGCCTGGTCGTCGCCGGCGGCGGCGGGGCCTCTCTTGCCTCCTCGCTTGGGTGCCGTGGCGCGGGACGGGGCGCCCTTGCCGGGATGCGGCGCGGACGGCGGGCGCCGCGGCGCGGCGACGCGCCGATGCTCCTCTCTTTGGCGTCGTGGTGGTCGCGCGGCTGGCGGCGTGGGTCGCGGGGGGAGGCGTGCCCGAGGCGGCTGGGGCGGCGTGGATCTGCTATCCTGCAGCCTGCGGGCGGCGCGGGCTCCGGGTTGGGGCGGCGGCGGAGCAGCTAGGCCCGGTGGCGGTCCAGCGACCTGGTGGCGGTGGCCGGCGGCGAGCGCAGTGGTGGTGCTTCCCTTGGCGGCGGGGCGGACTGGTGGTGCTGGGTGGCCGGCGGCGCGCCCCCGGCCCAGATCTGGGCCCTTAGGGCCCCATCTGGGTCCTAGCGGGCCGGTTCCGGCGCGGCCACGGTGCCTCCTGTGTGGTCATGCGGAGGAGCGGCTTGGACAGGGGGCGGCGACGCCGACGGCGTGCCTTCTGCAGCGCGAAGGCGGGAGCTTTACGGGCATCTGAGGGCCCGGCCGGGCCGTGGGTCCATGGGCCTGGTATGCTCCTGCTCTTGCGTCCGGTCGGTTACCGTCGTTGACGGTGGAGGTTGGTCCCTCCCGCGTGCCGACGGTGCTGTCGCCCCTAGTCCCCGGCTCCTCTTCTTCGTTATGCAGGCCCCACTTCGCGGTGCCGTGGTGAGACGGCGTGGGAAGCTTCGAGACCGTGTTGGCGCAGGATGGTGGACGGTTTGGTGGCGAGCTCCGGAGCGCCCGAGGTGAAGGTTGGGATCGGGAGAAATCCCTGTCGGCCTGGCCGACTCCGACGCGGTGGCGCCTGAGGGTGCCGCCTGACCTTCCTGGAGGGCGTCGGGGGCTACCCTTCCTCTCTCCTTGCCGCGTACCGGGGGAAGCCCTTGGCAGCAGCGTCGTCACCGTCGCGTCCCTTCTTGGAGGTGTTGATTGGTACCGGCGCTTCGGAGTCTAGGAGCTTGGTGGGAGATCTCCGGTGGGCGCAGCGGTCGCGAGGCTTCTTCGTTTTGTTGATCCGCCGTTGTCGGCATTTGTTCTTTTTGTATTTTCTCTTTCGTTTCTTTTGGGCGTGACTGTGCTGCTTCCGTCCCAGCACCTATCGTTGGTTGAATCGGTGATGGTTGCTTTGTAATACAAAGCGGGGGGCAACCCTTTTTCGGAGTTCATGAAAGCATACATATATAGTATAGGGATGTCATGCTTCAAGTGTTAACTTGTATTTCCTTCATCAAATGTTCTTTTGGGGGGTCATTTAAGAGTTGAGAATACACATGTCCCTCAAGAGATAAGAAATGATATCCGCATGCAGTGGCGGAGCTTGAGCAAAATTTAAGAGGGGGCTAAGACTCCAAGGGGAACAAATTAGTAGGCCAGGAGGGGTTAATCACTCGTTGAAACACTAATTAGGCCTAAAAGCTAGCATGCTCTTCAATGAATGCCAAAATTAAGGGAGGGGGGGGGGGGGGGGGGGCATGGCCCCCCTTGGTCTACACTAAGCTCCGCCAATGCGTGCATGGCATTAGTTGTGGTGTAGCGAGAAATGCATGTAAAAACTGCATGATGGAAAACAAGATGCCGCACATGCCTAATCAGGTTTCAATTCCACTCAGTTGGCGACATGCCATTGGTGGAGAGGTCTCCACGAGCCAATGGAAATGCTTTTACGCATGCATCCATGGCATGAGAAAACCAAGACAGCACCTTTCGTACGCGCTAAATTATCAGCCGGTAGGTATAGTGGTAGTTGTGTTGTGTTGGGTGCTTTGCTACACCTCCAGGCTACGTAGGTGTAGGTTTTTTGTGTTGGTGATGGGCGATCACTCCGTTGGAATGTGCTATATGGCTCAGCAACTATTGCCTAGGTGGCGGTGTGGTGGAGAATACAACCACCACATTCTCAGTGAAACCGGTGAGTGGTGCATGGACACGGCTAAGAAATCTCGATTGAGCTTGCCTAGTTTTTTCTTTTGAAAGAAAAAAGCTTTCTTTACTCACAACAGGACAACGCCCCCAATACCCACCTACATGTCAAATCGTATTACGAAATTACGGAAGCAAATAGAGTGAGACTACATTAGCAAAACAAAGTACGGGTAGTAAAGTATAAACTCCTAAATCGTCGTTCTGAGTTGGTACGGTAGACTCGTAGAACCATTTTACATGGATCATTTTTACGGGAAAAAAATGAATTAGGATCACTCCTCTCGCTGGTTGTTACGAAATGGAAAATGTTGAATCCCATCGTGAAAAGAAACCCCCCCCCCCCCCCCCCCCCCCCCTCCCCCAAAAAAATTTCAGTTTGACCTGTCAATTCTGTTACCAACAAAAAAATGTAACTATAGAATTCAGGCTGAATCTGTTGGTACGATCACAAAAATAACATTAATCATGGATAAGCCAAAGCCATGCGGGCCTAGAGGCCTCTTATCAGTCTCACACGAACTGAGATGCCAGACAACAAGTCATCTAGCAGTATCATAAACATTTCACTGGATCATGTTCCAAAGAATTCGTGTGGAAGGGAAAGTGAGGTCCAGGTTACTCATGTTGATGTGCTCCCAGAAATGGTACCCATAAATTTGAGTACCTAGTGAAATCTTTGTGGTCAAGATGACGTCGAAGGTCTTGCAGCTTCATTTCCTTGAGAGATCCCTAGACAGTCGAATATCCATCGTAGAAAATACTGGAGCTCTTCATCCACCAGTGAGTGCCCAAGAGTAGGATAAGTCTGATGGCAGCATACATGTTGAAGGCAATAAGGCAAGGAAGAACAATATAGTCAGCGAATCTTAAAAATCGAAGCTCGAATCTTGACATTCATCTGTTTCTGTATCACCTTGAATTCGCAGGCCATGCCAAGCTCTTGGAGAAATGCGGACCCCCCGCGTGCCCGGCTTCAAACAGTACCACCCCGTCCGCCATCCCATGGAACCATAAAACCAGTGTCTGCAGGTTTTCAAGAATTCAGTGACAACACGTTTACAGGAAGATTCAGGTATGCAGTTTAGTCATGGTTGCTGGGGTTGGTTGTTGTTACCTTTCTGGCTTCAGGTGGCACCCTCTCGGCAAGTGATTTGCTCAGAGGAACTGAAACACTGAAAACAACCCACCCACCTATAGTCTTGGGGTGGAGCAGTAGACTTGCTACGGCTAGAGCCCAATGCGAAAGGCGAATGGAAATCAATTTTTTTGTCAGTGCTATCTTGATGAATATTTCAGTGCTTCACCTCCTTGGCTCAATTTGGCGCAAAAGGTCCATTATGATGCAAAGTGCTCAAAAACTTCCTCTATGTTTTAAATCTTCAAATTGATGAGAAAATGATGTCATGCTGTTCTTTAGTAACAGTGCAAAAGGGGGAGGCGCGGAGTCACCGAAGAACTAACCGATCGACCAGCGGCGCGGCCGGCAGAGTGAGAGGCGGCGGTTTGTGCTGATGAAGGGTGCAGGGGAGGGAAGACAGTGCGGGCGTGGAAGGAGTGGGCTCTGCGTGAGCACGATGGCGGCAGCGTGTGGGGTGTGCCGTGCGACCAAAGGGTGCCGGCCGGGAATCGCCGCTGCTGGGAGTGAGAGTGACTATGCCGTTATGCAAATCTCGCTCATGCCAAGTAAAGCCGCCCCTACCAGCTACCATATTTGCATATTGCCATGACCCATGAGTCACAAAAAGAGAAAAAAAATGTGTCCAAGTTTGTCTGCGAACAAATAATACTCAGAACTTTTAATTGATAAAACTTTCATGTTACAAAAGATCAGAACGACGCCTCTCTCTTCTTTGGACAATGATTTAACTCCCCGTAATTTGAACGTCCGGTACTTTTGTCTCGTGAAGAGTCCATTCAGGAAATCATATTATCAACCTACTAAGTGGCAATATCATAACTGTTTGGAAAGACCCCATAGATAAAGCGCATAATCAAAGGTGCAAGATACGCATACATGTAAACAAAAATAATAAGATGCCTTTTGGTTTTTTTTTGTTTTACTCCGATATCTCAGAGCTCACGGATGTATTTGATGGGGGAGGCAAATAAATGTAAGCTTACAGAATGGCATATTTGCGGAAGGATTATCAATCTCGGTCTACATAAAGCTTGTTTCCAGCAAGGTTATGAAAGCATACATATATAGTATTGGATGTCACGCTAGAAGTATGAGCTTGCAGTTCATCCATGTAATGTTCTTTTGGTTTTCATTTAAGAGTGGTGAATACAAATGGCCTTCAAGAGGTAAGAAATGATATACGTGCATGGTGTTAGTTGTGGTGCAGCGAGAAATGCACGAGAAACACACGAAGTCGCATAGGCGTAATCAGACTTCAGTGCCCACCCATTATTTCTCTGGTAAGTCCGTGCTGCTAATAAAAGCATCTCTAGCCCTTCCCTCAAATTTCTTTTAACTCCTCAAAAGATTCTCCTTTAGTAAGAAATTCATTTAGGGTAGCCTCGAGGTGGATTTTGCGTGATCTTCCATGTAAGAATGCTATGTAAAACTTGTTTGGTGGTGGGGTTCTTGTCCCCATTCTTCGCTAATATATGATATGTACACTCCTGTGTATTCAAGAAAAAAAGGGAGTCATACCCGATCTAGCCATATAACTCGTAAAAAATTTGACGTGTTCTTCTCAAAACTCCCCCTCCTTGAGCAAATTTGAGCACTCTCCCATGTTTTCTCCTAAATCATATGATATGTTTATATCTCATTGCTTCAGGGTATGTTGTTGCCCAGAAAGTCCATTAATTAGACAAAACGCTGCCTAGGCAGTGTTTTTCTTTCAAAAAAAACGGTCAACACTTACTAGTGGTCGGCCCTAAGGACATAATGCCATTGATAGATAACGTACAACCGGCAAGGGACAATTAGGCAACGCCACTAATACAGTAAATACTTGGGGCGTTCTACCTCCAGCGCCACCGGTAGTGTCTCACCAGTGATGTGCCACACAACTCCACATAGATAAAGTATAAACAAAGTATTAAAAAAAGAGTAGTACAAAGTATAAACTCCTACACCGTAGTTCTGAAGTTGTGCGGTAGACTCGTAAAGCCATTTTGCATGGATCATTTTTTAGGGGGGGGGGGGGGGGGGGGGGGGGGGGGGGGGGGGGGGGGACGAAAAAATGGATAAGGATCACTCCGCTCGCTAGTTGGTACGAACCAGAGAAGAGGCTAAAGCCCATTGCAAAGAGAAAAAAAAATTCTCCTCCCCTATATTTTTTTTCTGTTTGACGTGTTGATTCTGTCAACTATAAAAGAATTAACTGTAGAATTAGGGCTAAATCTGTTGGTACGATCACAAAGATACCATGAATCATGGATAAGCCAAATCCATTTGAGCCTAGAACTAACCTTCTTGTCAGTCTCACGTGACAGTTAATCGAAGCACCAATGAATCAGAGCAAGTCATCAGCACACGAATTGAGATGCCAGAGAACTAGTCAACTAGCAGTTTCATAAACATTTCACTAGATCATGTTCCAAAGAATTCGTGTGGGGAGAGAAACTGAGATTCAGGTCATTCATGTTGATCTAGTAGCAATGTGCCCCCTAGAAATGATACCCATAAATTTGAGCAGCTAGAGAAAATCTTTGTAGTTAAAATGACGACGATGGTGTTGCTGCTTCAGCTCCATGACAGATCCCTAGACGATCGAATATTCACTGTGGAAAATACTTCATCCACCAGTGAGTGCCCAAGAGTAGGATTAGTCTGATAACATACATGTTCTGGGAAAAAAGCAAGGAAGAACAATATGGTCAGGCAATGTATAAATCGAAGCTCCAATCCTGAAATTCAACTGCCGTGGTTTTGAGCATGTTTGTGTACCACCTTGAATTCGCAGGCCATGCCAAACTCTTGGAGAAATGCACACCTGGCGTGCCCTGCTTCAAACAGTACCACCCCGTCTGCCATCCCATGGAACCATAAGTCCATAACATGGGCGTCTGCAGGTTTTCAAGAATTCAAGTTGAGATTAAAAACAGCAAATTTGCAAGAGGATTCAGCTACGAAATATATTTAGTTTAACCATGGTTGCTGGGCTGTTGTTACCTTTCTGGCTTCAGATGTCACCCCACTGAAAACAACACACCCACCTATAGTCTTTGGGTAGAGCAGAACACTTGCTATGGTTAAATCGCTTATTGAGAGGGAATGGAAATCAAAATCCTGTCAGTAAGTACTGTCTTGACAACCGAAATGATAGATGCAGCTTTCAGTATTGTACCTCCTTGGCTTAATCCACAGACGAAAATGTTTGTAGGACTCGTCCCTGCGGCAACTTCTCTGTCTAACATTTCGTGCACATGCTCAACGGCTTTAAGGACTCCTTCCTCATCTCTAACAGTGGTCTAAGAAACAAAGTGGGTATAAAATGAGCAAAGTAAATCATAATTAATGGTGTAATAGCAATTGGGGTAAAAATAATAGGAAATGAGGTATTAGCTTGTAAATGTTTAGAGATTCGGGACAGTTTATCTGTTCTTCATCCGGTTTTGTGGTCCAATTCAAGGATACAGAAGTAGTAGAACATTAGAACAACAATCCACTCAGTTCAGTATATCAGACTCCAGGTACTCTGCTTTTGTAACTTGTACACTGATGTCCTCGAATTGTCATGAGGATTCTAAAATGGTTAACTTGGTGGGAGTGTCTTTTATAATGGAAAGAGCTCAAGAACTTACTCTACAGTTTAAATTCATTCAAGAGAAAATAATGTCATCTTTGTTCGAAAGTAACAGTACCGCAGATACAAAACCTTATTTATCATGTTACAAAAGAACATTTACTTTTTAATGGTCTGCGAAACAATGTACTGTATCAAGCAAGCTTGGTTTCTGACGGATGCATACTGTGCAGACTGCAGCAGCATCGGTAAATAGTGTTAGGCAATTTTTAGTGTTAAATTGTAGCAACAAATATTGAGTACTGAAGACAAAAACGTGCGTGGCTACAGTCTATGTAACAAACGGAACATCAACAGCAAGCAGTTGTTTCTAGGGGTAAACAGAGCAGAGAATTACGGCGGTTATGGGGACCTCCGGGATGCCGAACCAGGCATTGATCACCACGTCACCTGCAGCAGCAACACGGCGAATCGATCGAGCAACAGGGTGAGATCGCATGTGTCGTTGTCCCTCCAATCAGAAACCACAAGTGATGGGGGCGTCGGAGAAGTAGGGGGCGAACTGGGCGCGGCTCTGCTAGCCCGTCTCGCCGGAGCCGTGCAGCGACAGCACCAACCCGCCGGTCCTCGCCGCCGCCGCCGCAGCAGGGGGAGGCCCCATACGGACAGCGCGGAGTCACCGAAGAACTAACCAATGAGGGGGTGATTTGCGCTGATGAAGGGTGCGGGAAGAGAAAAGAGTGCGGGCGTGGTAGGCGTGGGCTCTGCATGACGACGTGGGCGGGAGCGACGGTGAAGGGCGCCGGCCGCCGGCCCATTCTGGCAGATTGCATTGCTTTTTTATTCGTCACTCACGAGTGGGACTACCATATTTGCACAAGTCACACCAAAATGTGCAAGTTTGTCTTTTTTTTTGCGGGATGTGCAAGTTTGTCTTTAAACAGGGGAAGGTCTAACAATTACTAGTGGCATGTACCATGGTGCTATCTTAGAAGTGCCACGTATGATAAATGCTGAGGTGGAGGAGAGAGAATTCATAAGAAAATGTTTGTCTTCTCTTGTTTAAGAGATCATCTCTTAGCATAATATGTCTCACCATGTTTTTAGGAATAGCTATTTATAGTAGATAATGCTAAGAGATAACCCATTGTAGACATGTTTTTATTGTCATCTCTAAATTACATGCAAGCCTTAAGATGAGGTTGTCTTGTCAACAACTAATTTCCATTCGTATGACTATCCTATTACAAGCCTGTAACCGAACCCTCCTTTGGACAAATATTTAACTCCCTATAATTTGAGTGCCTTTCCAAAAGATAATCCCATCTCATAGTAAATCACATATTGTAATGCTGAATTTAGAGAAATGAGCCTGTTCAGGTGATCGCGGTGACTCTGTTCACTGTGCCTGCTGGTGGAGCTCATGCTCAGAGGTTGCATGCTATGATCTGGCTCATGTTTCTACCATATAGCGTAAGTCTTCTCATCAGAAAACCATATTATCAACTAGCAGAACAACATCAACATAATCGCTTGAAAAGGCGTCATAGATATAGCGCGTAACCCAAACAGTGTTCCACAAATGCAGATAAACTAAAAGAAGGAGATGCTATCCAGTTCCTTTGTTTTCCTCCCATAGCTCATAGCTCGGATATATTAGATGGGTAAGGGAAGAAATGTAAGACTATAGCATGGCCCATTTGCGAGGACTATCGCACTCAACCTACACATGGTTTTGTTTCCAAACAAGTTCATGGATGTATATATAGCATGGGTACATCATTCATGAAGGTATTAATTTCTTTTGGGATCATGTACTATACAATAGCTCATGTAGAAACATCTTGAGTTCATGTATATTCTTTTGGTGGTCATTGAATAATTGTGAACACAAGCTACACTTCAATGATGTGAAATGTTATGAGTGCCTCGTGTTGGTTATGGTGTAGCGAGAAATGCATGTTACTTAAACGAGTGAGGAAACACATAAAGTCGTGGACCCCTAATAATATTTAAATTTCTGCCAACTCAAGAACTCCTTTGGTAACAACGGAGCGCCCATGATTCCATTTTAGAGTTTGACTAGAAAGACGAGCACACACTATGTCGCCACCACAGGGGAAGGTACCATCCAAACAGGTGGAGTTCCCAATCAATCGACGAGACGGAGGTTTATGTTGGTGAACAATACGAGGGAGCAAAAATCATTCTTCTAACGCATCTGTTGTGCGGATGTGGTTAAGAAGGGTAAGAATGCGTGGGTGCGGTAGTGTTTTTACCACATAGTATATCCCCACCTTGCTCCCTGCCTTGTGGCTCTGGAACCATTCTCTAAGCGAGTTTCGGCAAGGGCGTGGGACTATTCGCAAGATCCATCGGGAAAAGATTCAAAGTTCCTTTAATAGGAGTGCCATGTAAATAAACGTGTCTTAGAAACAAATTCATATTTAAAACTGAACTTAGAGAAATGTGATGGTCCAAGTCTTCATGGTAACTTCACTATTCCCAATGCTATGAATGGGTTCTCTTCAACCATGAAAGCATAAGATAATCTCAATAAGTGACGTCGGTCCATTGGAAGGCACCCACGATATAACACATGAATAATCTTGTTTGTGACAGCTATCGAGAAATAAATATAAGTAAATGCATTCAGTTTCATTGCTTTTCCTCCAGTATCTTAGGGCTCACAAATATACTGAATGAGGAAAGACAACATGTAACCTAGCATGGCACATTCGATAAGTTCCCCACGGCATCATACATGTAGCATATGAAATGTTTTTTTTTGAACAATGGCGACAGTAGGAAAGGCTCCTACTGACTTATATTAACTCAGCTTTTTACATCACAGTTTACATGTTTGCCCTGCCTAAAACCAAAACCCACAGATCACTAGCCAATCATACCAACATGGGGTGGTTGAATTGGAGAGGAGGGGCATAGGGTTAGGGAGAACAAAAGCCAGAAGAAACAAATGTTACACAACTGTCTCAAGAAAGTATGTAATAAAGTCAGCAAGGGAGGGTTTAACCCTATGGACCAGCAGAGAAAAGTCCGTCTTAAATCTATTTTTCCAGGAGGTATGAGAATTAGTCTGAAAGTGTGAAACTGCATGTAAGTACGATATTCATTCATCTTGTGTGGGTCATCTAGCTTAGAAACTATCATGTGGAAACATCTTGTTTTCATGTATGTTCTTTTGGTATTCATTTAGCAGTTGTGAAAATAAATTTCAATAAAAGAGGCAAGAAATGTTTATTTGAAAGAGATCAGAAATGGTATTTGTGCATGTTGTTAGTTATAGTGTAGCGAGAAATACATGTAATTAGTATGTTTGATGAAACATCTTCATCCATCGACCCTACTCATATTTCATTGTCCACCCATTACCATTGGTAAAGACGTACTGACAGATTGACCATGACTCCATTTGAATTTTTACAGAAAAAGATTAGTGACTTTCTCAACAAAAGTGATGGATGGCTGCAAGGAGCTACTTGGTCTAGAACCAAATTTTGCCAAGACAATATTTGTCAAAGATCAAACTGTTGGGGAACGTTGCATGGGAAACAAAAAATTTCCTACGCACACACAAGATCTATCCATGGTGATGAGCATCTACGAGAGGGAGAGTGAATCTACATACCCTTGTAGATCGCTAAGCGGAAGCGTTAAGAAACGCGGTTGATGTAGTCGAACGTCTCTGCGATCCAAATCGCAAGTCGTCCCTCGATCCGATCACGAACTAGTGCCGAACGGACGGCACCTCCGCGTTCAACACACGTACGGCTTGATGACGCCTTCACCTCCTCGATCCAGCGAGCGATGATGAAGTAGTAGATGAGTTCCGGCAGCACGACGGCGTGGTGATGGTGGTGAGGAACAATCTCTGCAGGGCTTCGCCAAGCACTACGGAGATTATGACGGGAGAACTAGAGGGTTAGGGTTACCGACACACGGCTTGGGAAATCTTGATGTATCCCGTGTGCTAGCCCTGCCCCTCTATTTATATGTTGAGCCTTGGGGTCTAAACTTGGAGTAAAAGCCTTCTCCAGGTCGGTTTTGCCCGCACAAGGTCGGTTTGGCCCGCAGGGAAAGAGTCCAACTCGGATCCCTGCAGTATCGCGTACAAGCGGTAGTACCGCTTACGATAAGCAGTAGTACCGCCCGTAGCGGTAGTACCGCTTACGATAAGCGGTAGTACCGCCCGTAGCGGTAGTACCGCTTACGATAAGCGGTAGTACCGCCCCAGACGCCAGCAAAACTTCCTTTCGCACCTTGCCTAAGCCTCGTGGGCTTTACCCCTTGGCCCAAATAAAGTGTTCTCGTATCCGAACATTTCGGGAAACATCCGGAACCTCTTCCGGTGAATTCCGGAACCCTTCCGGAAACCAAAACACTATTATCACATATATCAATCTTTACCTCCGGACTATTCCGGAGATCCTCGTCATATCCGGGATCTTATCCGGGACTCCGAACAAACTTCGGTCACCAACAAAATAACTCAACTATACTAATCGTCACCAAACGTTAAGTGTGTAGACCCTGCGGGTTCGAGAACTATGTAGACATGACCGAGACACCTCTACGATCAATAACCAATAGCGGGACCTGGACGCCCATATTGGCTCCTACATATTCTACGAAGATCTTTATCGGTTGAACCTCTATGTCAAGGATTCAGTTAATCCCGTATACTGTTCCCTTTGTTCTTCGGTATGTTACTTGCCCGAGATTCGATCGTCGGTATCTCTATACCTAGTTCAATCTCGTTACCGGCAAGTCTCTTTACTCGTTCCGTAATACAAGATCTCGTGGCTAACACTTTAGTCACATTGCTTGCAAGGCTCATTGTGATGTTGTATTACCGAGTGGGCCCTGAGATACCTCTCCGTCACACGGAGTAACAAATCCCAGTCTTGATCCATGCCAACCCAACAGACACCCTCGGAGATACCTGTAGAGCACCTTTATAGTCACCCAGTTACGTTGCGACGTTTGATACACACAAGGTATTCCTCCGATGTCAGGGAGTTGCATGATCTCATGGTCAAAGGAAAAGATACTTGACATGCAGAAAACAATAGCAATAAACTGACACGATCATATGCTACATTCGTAGTTTGGGTCTTGTCCATCACATCATTCTCCTAATGATGTGATCCCGTTATCAAATGACATCTCATGTCAATGGCTAGGAAACCTTAACCATCTTTGATCAACGAGCTAGTCAACTAGAGGCTTACTAGGGACACAGTGTTGTCTATGTACCCACACATGTATTTGAGTTTCCAATCAATACAATTATAGCATGGATAATAAACGATTATCATGAACAAGGAAATATAATAATAACCAATTTATTATTGCCTCTAGGGCATATTTCCAACACAAACTTGGGTAGAAGGATTACCAAAAATTGGAGCCCAACCAATCAACTTCATTTTTTAGGGATGCCAAATATTTTCACCAAACCAAGCAGGCTCCAAGTTTCTCATACCTTCATATATATATATATATATATATATATATATATATATATATATATATATATATATATATATATATATATATATATATATATATATATATATATATATATATATATATATATATATATATATAGAAAGTCTATTTAAGACGCAGGGTGAAGAATAAGTAATTCTTCACCCTAGTGGTTCGACCGAGCAACAGTGTGGCTTAACCAATCCTCGGCCGATAAAAAATACTACTCCATGTCTACCGCCGTAAATTTACATTGCTTAGGCTTACGTTGATGCGAACGGTTGGCTGGTCCTTTGGAGCTAGTCTAGTCTACGTCTCCACCCGTGTTCAAAAAAAAAAAAAACAGGTGCGAGCGGTTCACTTTCCAGGACGTTCCTCTCTCCTCGGCCCCTCCTCGCTGGCGATTGCGGAGGCGGCGGCAGCCATGGCGATGGCGCCGGAGGGACAATCCTGAAGCGAGGGCTACTCCCCACTGTCCTGCGTGGAGTACTCCCCCTTTCCCTCTTCATGCGGTAGCGACCAGGAGGCGAATTGGGCAGTGCATCGATCTGGTGCGAGCTCGGCGGCGGCAACGACCTTTTCCAGCGTCCCTCTCCATTGTCAGCAGTCTTTCTCGCCGGTAATACCTCCCTCCTCCTCTTCCATTCCCTTTCTTCCATGAATTTCTAAATTTTTAGGGTTAGGGTTCTAGATTTTTGGGGAACAGGGCAAAGAAAGAGTAAGAAGACCAAGAAAGCAGATGAAAGAGAAGAGATGAGCTTGCATACTGAAGGGGGTGATGGAGAAAACCTTAGCTCGTCTGTGGGATCAAATCAAGGAGGTGGGGATCACGCAGGAGGAGAAGCTGCGGAGGAGGAACAACACCAGAGTATTTCTTAGATCCAGCCAAACGTGATAGCCCTGTTTCTTGTCTTTCTTCTCTGTTTTAGATGAACTGTTCCTTATTTCTTCTTTAGAGCTCCACTGCTACAAAAAAAAAGGAACCAATTCCGGCCATTTTCACATAGAATGGAGTTGGGATGCTGCTACTGTATTTACGTTGTCATCCCATCATTCTGAATCTGCTTCAGAACTGAACACTAGTGACGCTTTTCTGAAGGTGCAGACCTGAACACTAGTGAGACATGGTAGCAACTAGCAAAAATGACAAGATGCAGAATTTTGTTTTCCCTTTACAATTCATGGTACATTTTGTAGCTCTTTGTCACCTCTGTGAAAGCACTGCATCCACCTTCAGTACACTAACCTTTCTCAGGTTTGCTTCTCACATTTTTACAATGTGCTTAAGGCGAATGATGAATGGTTAAGCACCTATTTATTTCTAGTTTTGATCTGTTGATGCACACTGAACACAAGAATAAAACTGGACATGTTCCAATTTTACGTTGATGTAAACAAGCGATGCAATCTAGGTCGCATGCAAGTTTGGAAAATGTATTTGGACATGCTCCTATTTTTTGTTGGCCCTATATCTCTTATCTTTTCTCTCAGAATTCTCACAAATAGGATTAGGACAGATTGTAATCCTGTTTCTGTTAACTGTTGAGAGGTCCTAATCCTGTTTCTACTTTGGTTCGTCTTGTTTTAGCTCCTACTGACCTTGTTCATCGATACAGGAACCAAGAAGCGCAAGATGATTTTGCAAGTTTTGGTTTAGTTGACACTCATGTGTTTTTGTTACTGATTTGTAGCTTCTCTTTTTTATCTTCTTTCTGAAAAACTAACTCCACTGATAGTAGGATCAATAATAACCATAATAAAGCTGCCACACTTGCATTCTTGGAAGATCCATTGAAGAAACATGGCAAATCTCACCAACTGATGTTTGTTTTAAAGAAAAATAGCCTGATACTGGTGCTAGTAGCTTACAGTAACCGAGAAAAGGTGACACCATCACATTTGCATGGGCATGTCTAGGTTTTGCCTCTCAAGGAAGACACACTCATTCTCTTCTGAGTTTGAGTTTAACCTGTACTGTACTACTTCCATTAGCACTATGCATTTCAGTTTTGGACACTCCAATGGCAACATTAGGTATGCTTGAATATGCCTTGCATTTTTTTGTAAGGTACGGAAGTAGAATGTACATGATGAGCAAATATCGTTTATGAATTGGTTGCATTTCTGGTTCATCGGCTGCACCATATGCAAATACGCGTGTATTTTTTTAGGTGACCTTATCTGATTATCTCACTTGATCCACGTTTTGTGATTTTATCAGGAAAATGGCAAATAGGGATTCTGCTATAATCAAGGAAGGACGAAGTTTGTAAGCGACTTGGAGACGAAGTATCTAGAGGCACTCATGTGTTGATTACAACATGTACCACTTTTAGTTATATAGTACCAATGCATGGGAGATATAGCTGTCATTACGTTGCACGAATCTATAGAAAACGTTTTTATGTTGCAAACTTTTATGGGCACACGAGGCCATGTGAAAAGTTCTTGTGTCGTCTGATTTTAAGAGTACTCGAGGTCTTGCTGATTATTCTTATTCCATGTGATTTTGTGCTGATAAGTACAATTGCGCAATGAGCTATAGTGGTGCATCTTTCATTGTTTTTTTGTCCTGACATGTGAAATATTGGTTTTATTTGGTTTTATAAATAGTAAACGGCATATTGCTTACATTTATTTCTACAACGTATGTAACAGGAATTTACGTGGGAAATGTCACTTGTCGGTACAGTTGTTACATCAGTTTCGTGGTCGTTGGCTCATGGAGGCAAAAAGAAAAAAGAAAAAGGAAATCTGTACGTAATCTGGTGTCACGTCGGTGGGTCGTAATATTACGTTACCAACAAGGAAACTTACCAGCTTCAAAGAAAAAGAAAAAGCTTCAAAAAAAAACAAAACAAGGAAACTTACCTCGTCTAGTTTGCTGGTGGGTGGATCACGAAGGCAAACCATAATCTTACCTCGTCTAGTTTGTTGGTGGTTGGCTCACGACGGCAAACCATACTATAATCTTACCCCAGGTCCAGTTTTCTTATGACAGGGATGGATTGGACGCTGAAAGGGCTGGGTGAAGAATAAGAATTCGTCATCCTGAGTGACGAATAGTCAATCCCTATATATATATATATATTCATAGTACTAGTAACATGATGATATTCTGTTACTGTCTAGACCGGCCCGATCTTGTTTCCCGAACCGGTACGCGGAAAAAGAAAAACTACCTTATCCCAACCGGAGTCCATCCTCCCCACCTCCACGCGCGACCACACCGCCTCGCCACGACCTGCCTCCCACCTCCCAGCGATCCACCGCACCCCCGCCTCCCACCTCCCGGCGGTCCGCCGCGCCCCCGCCTCCCACCTCCCGGCGGTCCGCCGCGCCCCGGCCTCCCACATCCCAGCTCGCGGCGCCGCGCCCCCGCCTCCCACATCCCGGCGTCGAGGCTCGCCGCGCCGCGTGTACCTACTCAACAACCGGCGCCACTGCTCATCGGCGCTCTACACACCGACGCGCTCCTGGCGACATGCCCCGCCCCTGCGACGGCTGCCATCCCCGCTCCTAGCTCCACCCTACCCCGGCGAAGCCTACCCCTGCTCCGCGCACCGGCGACGGGAGCCACCCAATTTCCACGCTCCACCCCGCCATGGCGACGGCTACCAACCGCTTCCCGCCCGTGACGTGCGCCCCATCCGTTCCAGGCTCCCCCACCGCTCAACCATCCGTCGACCATCCGTGCACCGCCCCTGCTCAGTGCATCAGTTCTTCATTTTGTAGTTCAACAAATAAAACCAGCAGCAGTTCGATGCATCAGTTCGAATTTTCTGGGATTTTTTAGGTGTCTGAACCTGTACCTGTTTACCCGTAACAGCACCAAGAAAAATCACCCAATCCCATCGACCTCGTCGTGCTCTGAAGATGCTTCAGTTCAAGAAAAATCTCCAGACAAGTTCAGAGTAGTTCACACTTCAGGTTGGATCCTTTTTTATTCGTCAGTTTCTGTTCAGAAAAGCTCCATGGCGTTTCTTAGGCTGCAGCATGCCCCTACAAATAAACTGTAAGGGTGCTGGCTAATGCTACCTCACTACCCTGATCTCTTGCACCAAATCAAGGTGTGCAGCACCTGTTCCATGAAGAATAGCTGGCTAAAGAAATATCTTTTGTGCACTTATTTATTCCCCTGGATATTTTGTTTAATTTCTATTTATTTTCATGGTTCATAGCGAGCAGCAGTCCATGGCCGTCAAACTCCTGTTTCCTCTGTATTGGTTGGGTTGCCATTTTCTTCCACCTTCCCGCTGCGTGACAACCCATCCCACATGCCACTGTGGTCCGCCGCCCCACAATAGCTTCAGGTGTAAGCTGGCGGCCGCCGAAGTCGCTAAATCCCTCTACAAACTAGTGGTTGGCTGCTCCTGGCGGTAGATGACGAGCGAGGATGCCGGGTTCAGCAGCTAGCTCTTCCCCTAGCAACCATTTGGAGAACCTTATTGTGTTCTTGTGGTGGTGATTGATTTTAGCATCGGTAAATTCAACGTTGGTAGCTAGCTTGCATATGGAACCTGCAAGTTCAAGATTGGCATTATATTCAGTTCTTGTAGTATAAATGTCCCAGTTTTCAGTGACATCTCCAACTGATGTGCGGCGGTCTTGCATCTCGAAACGAATGTTGCTCAGCTTCCTCCCAATCCGCTCGATCTCTTCTTGCTCCGAAGCATGCTTCAGTTCAACAAAAAGCTTCAGAAAAGTTCAGAGTTAGATTAGTTTTCACTTCAAGTTTGGAGAACTTTTTGTGTTTCACGTCTCAACTTCTCAAGTTTTTGTTCATGTGAATTTCTCTGAGTATGTACTGAACTGAATGTTGACCACTTTTCGAACTGCATGGGCTAATATGTGTGTGGAAAAAAAAACAGAGCGTTTTTTATTATACAGCTGTTTTGCACCAAAAAAGGTTATTCTGATGCAGGTACCTCACGGCAGTGTGTAGCTCTTGTATGTCTTCTGAATACTGATGCATGATGTTCTTTGGTACATGTCTTCAGTGCGAGTTTGGAAGGCCAGGAAGTTCTACTGCTGGCATACGCTAACGGAGCATCGGTCGAAGAAGGCCAAGGCGCCTCGTGCTAGCTCCGGGTGCCGCCAGAGGCCCTAACTGTTCTTCCACCGCCCCTGTGCACTGTCCAGTGCAGGTGTGACCAGTTCGGTGAGAAAAAACAAGCATTTTTCAGATTATTAATTGTGTGCAGTAGTTCTCTATAGAATACTAGAGGTATCTTCATTAATCAATATTTTCTGTAGAAATGCAATCGGCATTTGGCTCAGCAAATCTTACATTACTAGAGGTATCTTCATAATTTTTTTACTGGAAAAAAATACGAGTAGTGCAGCTTACCTCTTATGACCAGTACACAACCTTGAGTCAAATAGCAATCTATGGAAAGTATTCCAGTTTATGGAAAAAAAAAACCAAGAGGTTCGCAGGATCGCAGGACAAGCCCCTAGAAAAGTTCAGAGGTAATATCTCAGTAAGCTCAAATAAGAAGATACATTCGGTGAGAAAAAAGCATTTTTCAGGTAGTAGTTCCCTGCAGTTTTATGTATAATACAGTAGTTCATCTTTGTGTTACTATCAGCTCTACATAGGAGGCGAACCGGTACACAGAACAGAAAAAAAGCAAAAGAAAAGAACTCCCTCCAGGCCATCTCGACCAAATCCGAATCGGGTCAATCCTCGACGCAATCCCCGCCATGATGACTCACAAGTATAGGGGATCAATCATAGTCCTTTCGATAAGTAAGAGTGTCGAACCCAACGAGGAGTGAAAGGAAATGACAAGCGGTTTTCAGCAAGGTATTGTCTGCAGGCACTGAAATTATCGGTAACAGATAGTTTGGTAGAAGGTAATTTGTAACATGAAACAAGTAACAATAGTAACAATAGGTGCAACAAGATAGCCCAATTATTTTTATAGCAAAGGACAGGCCAAAACGATCTTTTATAATAAGCAAAGCGTTTTCGAGGACACATGGGAATTTCATCTAGTTACTTTCATCATGTTTATTTGATTCGCGTTCGCTACTTTGATAATTTGATATGTGCGTGGACCGGTGCTTGGGTGTTGTTCTTACTTGAACAAGCCTCCCACTTATGATTACCCCCTCTCGCAAGCATCAGCAACTACGAAAGAAGAATTAAGATGAATCTAACCATAGCATGAAACATATGGATCCAAATCAGCCCCTTACGGAATAGCGCATAAACTAGGGTTTAAGCTTCTGTCACTCTAGCAACCCATCATCTAATTACTACTCCACAATGCCTTCCCTTAGGCCCAAAGATGGTGAAGTGTCATGTAGTTGACGTTCACATGACACCACTAAGAGAAGCAACAACATACATATCATCAAAATATCAAACGAATACCAAATTCACATGATTACTTATAACAAGACTTCTCCCATGTCCTCAAGAACAAAATTAACTACTCACAAATCATATTCATGTTCAAGATCAGAGGAGTATTGAATATCATTAAGGATCTGAACATATAATCTTCCACCAAATAAAGCCAACTAGCATTAACTACGAGATGTAATCAACACTACTAGCAACCCACAGGTACCAATCTGAGGTTTTGAGACAAAGATTGAATACAAGAGATGAACTAGGGTTTGAGATGAGATGGTGCTGGTGAAGATGTTGATGAAGATTGGTCCTCTCATGATGAGAGGATCGTTGGTGATGTTGATGGCTTCGATTTCCCCCTCCCGGAGGGAAGTATCTCCAGCGGAATCGCTCCGCCGGAGAGCAAAAGTGCTCCTGCCCAGGTTCCGCCTCGAGACGGCGGCGCTTCATCCCGAAACCTTCCTCTTGATTTTTTCTAGGGCAAATGGCTTCTTATAGGAGCAGATGGGCCACGGAGGCCAGCCAGGGGCCCCACAAGCCACATGGGCGCGGCCAGGGGGTGGCCGCGCCCAGGTGGCTTGTGGCCACCTGGTGGGCCCCCTCTGGTATTTCTTTTCTCCAGTATTTTTTATATATTCCAAAATAATTCTCCGTGAAATTTTAGCTCATTTAGAGTTGTGCACAATAGGTATCTCTGACATAGCTTTTTCAGGTACAGAATTCCAGCTGTCGGCAATCTCCCTCTTCATGTTAATTTTGCAAATTAAGAGAGAAAAGGCATTAAAACAGCATCACAAAGTGTTATAATAATTAAAAACATTGTAAATAACAGTAGGAAAACATGATGCAAAATGGACGTATCACGCCACCACCCCCGGGCCAACCTTCCACCACTTCCACCGTCGCCCCACTCCACCTCCCGGCCACACGCCCGTCGCCGCGCTCCTCCTTGCTGTTCAAATTCTTGTTTTGGTTATGTCTAAAAAAACTCGTAATTTTTATGTTTGTCCACTGTTAGCTACTCCCTCCGTTTCATAATATAGTGCCTATAGATTTTTTTTAAAAGTCAAACTTTACAAACTTTGACCAAGTTTGTAGAGAAAATTATTTATATCTACAATACCAAATATACAAAATATTAAACTACATCTTATGATGAATCTAATGATATATGTTTGGCATTCTAGATGTAAATATTTTTCTCCATAAACGTGGTTAAAGTTTGTGAGGTTTGACTTTTCAAAAAATCTATATGCACTACATTATGGAACGGAGGGAGTATATAAAACAACTGAATAGAAGTACTCTTTTCATTACTTTAATAGTTCAACGTGTAAACACGGTAGATGTTCATCCCACAAAAAGCACTGATTTTTTTACGTGTGCAGAAACAAATGGAAATCTATAAGTTCACATAGGGAAATATATATAAGAGCAAAAATGACAAATGGAAATCTATAAGTTCAGTTACATATATTACGAATAATTGAACTACAGAAAATAATACATCAGTCCAATGACAGGAAAACATCAGTTCTATACGCAGGAGGCTGGGAGCAAAAGAAAAGACTTTTTGTTGTGTTTAATTTTTCTGCTGAAAGAGAAAATAATTTATCTCTCTGTATCTTGCTTCTGACGAAGATTGGACAGGGAGTCGACGAGGCAGGTAAAGTGTGTTGCTGCTTCTACAATGTCAATGATGATAAGCTTCCGGTCGTGCTCGTCGAGGACCCAAGGCAGTCTATCGCTGCTGCAATGTATTAGGAAAAGTTCAAGCTTCCTATTTCATGTACTTCTGTTAAAAAAGGGCCTCCCCTCACGGCTCTTGTCCTCATGTAGTTCTGTTCTAAAACTACATGTTGTCCATGTCCTTGGGCATCTTACAGGTTGACAAAAATCATTGGCGAGCATAGAAGCCTTTGTGTTTATGTATTTGTGATTTTGTGTTATGCAAGTGTTCCTATTTCATGACTATGGCGTCTGTTTTGAAGTTCAAATTATTAAAGCTCTGAGGTTCACATAATGCCATTGTAAAAGTTTGTGAATTTGGTTACATAAAAAAGTGTTCATATCGCATGATTATAATGTATGTTTTGAAGTCCAAATTGTTAACGCCGCAAAGTTCACACACTATTTTTGTGGAAAGTTGGTGAGTTTGGACACAAACATTCAAAAACATATAATTTTCAATTATTACTAGCATATCAGTTCAAAAAATAAAACACAGCCGGTTCGTCTATGGAATTTGAGAAAATTCGAAGCAAAACAAAGAAAAAAAACACTATTGTTGTGAAAACATGCTCAGTACAAACCCATACGGACATCAGTTCAAAATTCTCTTTTTTTTGAAACCACTCAAAATTACTCTATGAAAAATACCTCAGTACAAACACACACATAGAGCAGTACGAGTACTCTGTTTTTCGGACGGAAAAGCAGCACGATGGGTCTCACCGTATTCAAAATTACTCCTAAACGATTGTGAATTTCAGAAAACGTTCAACATGACTAAGTTTCACATTTTTGATAGCTTTCCAACGGTATATTATTTGCCCAATTCGACAATTTTTTTAAAAAATTCACGTTCAAAACCAACTTTAACCGTATTCAAATCTGAATTTAAACCGTAAGGATTTAGAAAAAAATTTCTAAACGAAAAAGTTGCGCATTTTCCATAGCTTTCCAACGCCATATCATTTGCATCAATCCAACATATCATTCGCAAAAAATCGCAAAAATACGTTTCACCTAGTATTTCACCATTTTTCAAATTAACTTTAAACCGTAAGGAATTTGAAAAAACATTTTATATATGGAAGATGCGGATTGTCACCAGCTTTCCAATGCCATCTCATTTGTTCAATTCCGAGAAACCGTTTGAAAAATAAGTCCAAAATACGATTCGCGTTTTCGAATTTGAAAAAAATAGTTTTTTCAAAACTGCTCTTAAACCGTGAGGATTTTGCAAAAATGTTCTATATGAATCGTAATCTAGCTTTCAAGAGCTTTCCAATGGTATATTACACGCCCCGTTCCGACAAAAAAAAATCGTAAAAATTTTTTGAACTAGAGAAGACGATCGGTTCGACCAAAATGACAGCATCAGTACAACCGCTTGAAGTCGTCAGTTCGAGAATAGTAACAGAATAATATTCTGTTACGCGAAACAGAATAGCTCGGATGTGTGTGTGTATATATATATGTGTGTGTGTGTGTGTGTGAGAGAGAGAGAGAGAGATTTCTACTACGTGAAATAAATAGTCCATTGTGGAATCTCCTCAAGTAAACCGGGGAGAGATAGAACAATCCTCATTCTAGTACGTGAAATAAACAGTCCATTGTGGAATATCCTCAGGGGGGGAGGGGCAATGGTTCTCATCTTTTTTAATTAGACATTTTTATTAACTATGCATGTGTGTTTGTAGACCTTGGTAGAAGCATGAAACTATGCATGTGGTGTGGACTTCTGGTGGTTATGGTAGAGCTTCAAATATGAACCACATTTTCATTGTTTGCATGAGTGCGACGTGCGATACAAGAGAAAGTACGATATTCAAGTGCAATTACCATGACGCTTCCCGTGTTTCAGATCGCTTGCATGTTTCCCATTGCGAAATATGAATGTTTTTCTGTGCGAGCTAGTAGCAATCACGCCAGGCTTCAGAAGGGTAACCCACAGCTGTAACTCCGCAGCCATGGATGTAAACGTCTAGGAAATAATATACTGACACTATATGAATCAGGCAGTTTGCCGTCAGCCAAGCACAGACGGCAAATGCCTGAAAAGAGACAGCAAAGAGTTTGCCGTCAGCTAGCTGGCGGCAAAGATTGTCTGCAAATCCCAAATCGGCAAAGAGAAACTTTGTCGTCAGCTTTCCGTTGGGCTGACGGCAAAGAACTTGCCGGCGGTCTTTTGGGTTTGCCACTAGCAGAACCAGGCATATGGCAAAGAAAAGCAATCTGACAGTGCCTTACCCCTAACGGACGACGTCAGTGGTTTGCCCTCAGTCAAATCGTGAATTTGCCGTCAGCACGGATAACACAGACGGCAAACTTTTCGCTCTCTTTGCTGTCAGCATGTGCAAAACAGATGGCAAAGATTGCACTTTCTTTGCTGTCAGCACATATAACACAAACGACAAACGTTTGGTTTTCTTTGCCGTCAGCACCTACAACACAGATGGTAAACTTTTGGTTTTCTTTGCCGCCCGCCGTCCTAAATGGTAGACGACAAAATGCTAGCAGCTGCCAGGCAGCATAGGCTGCTGCCATGTGTCCCCTTTGCCTTCAGCCAGCTGACGGCAAAGGCCACTGTTCACTCTTTGCTGTCAGCCCATTGACGGCAAAGGCTCTGCACTTTTTTTGTTTTAAAACCTTAAATTCAGCAGTTTAAATACACAATATATATCATAATATAACAATAATGATTCATAGCAACAGAATTTGGCACAAATGACACATATATAGTCCATAGCAATGTTCCATAGCACATCCAGGCTATCTTTGCCGTCAATGCGAAATACACAGACGGCAAACTGTGCGAAATACGTAGACAGCAAACCAGCCATCGTTTAGTAACCGTCGAATGGGACACGTGGCCATCTCTTTGCCGTCAATGACTACAAAAACAAACGGCAAAGACACATAGTGAACTTTAAGATGACGGCAAAGCAGTCTTTGCTGACAGGAGCTCTTTGCTGTCAGTTTTAGCAACTCTTTGCCAATAGTAGCCCTTTGCCGTCAGCAGCTGACGGCAAAATATGCCTTTGTCGTCTGCCTCGATGAAAAGCTGACAACAAACTGGCTGATTCATGTAGTGTGAAAGGCCAGCCTTATACACGAACTATCTGACCATGTGGATGCTTACGTGAGTGACCGCGAAGGAGGGTGATTTCATCACTTTTTTTCACTGGCAATGGGATAACCTATGGAGTCCCAAAAATATTTTGCTTCGCTCAAACAATAATGTGTCCAAATTTGCAACAAAACCATGATAACTTTACTTTAAACACTCGTGTGTCATTTTGCAATGACTCAATTTCTTCATTCATATGACTATCCTATTACAACAAGAAGCGGGAGGCGGAGCATCCAGACACGCTAGGCGAGATTTGACTGCATGTAAGAGTGTCTTGTAGAAAAATATTCTTGCGTCTCACGAGTACTAAAATACTTAAACAAATTTAGAGAATGTGATTTTTCCTGGTCTCCACCATAACTATCTTCATCACTTCTAGTCATAGAGTTACTTCAGCTCCATTCATACTGTGCAATACTTCTCCTTGGAAAGGCGTACTATGACCTATACAACACCCCAAATTAAAACACCTGCTTGGAAAGGCAACAGAGATGCAAAGAATAAAGAAGCCTGTGTGGGACAACTACCAATAAGCAATAAAATCGAATTGTCTTCTACTTTCTTTGTTTTTCTCCAGTATCACAGAGCTCACAAATATATCGAACAGGAAGGAAAAAATTGTACGCCTAGCATTACACATGTGCAAGTATTATCACTCTCGGTCTAGATGTAGTTTTTTTACGAACAATTTCCTGAGAGCATACATATATATAGTAGCGTGAGCTTGCATGTGAGTTTGGTGTTCACTCATTTTGTAGGTCATGCACCACGTACATGAGCTCATGTGGTCATTTAAGAATTGTGAAGACAATGTGCACTCAAAGGTAATAAAAATATTAAAATTGTGTTTTACTGAAACACGTGAACTTGAATACCCTTAATCGGATTTAAATGTCTATCCATTACTTTTTGTATGTCGGTACTGGTGGGAGTACTTATTTTATCTAAATTTTGAACAAAAAGATTAGCAATTTTCTAAGCAAAAATGAAGGTCATTTTGCTACTACACAAAGTTTTACTTCACAAATTCATATTTTAAGAAGGCAATGGTAGAGGGAGGCGATGAGGAGGGAGGCCGTGGTGATGGCGGCAGCGATGGAGAAGAGGAAGCCAATGAGGTGGCTGCTCATGGGTCATGGCCCAGGCCGAAGTAGCCTGTACGCTGCAACTGCCAGAGTGGTAGTACTAGTTCACTGCCTATTGTAATTCCTGTAAATCTTTTATTCGATCAATAAAGTGAGTGTGTTTCCCCTAAAAAAAAACTAGTTCACTGCCTATCACTGGCTCAGAAAGAAAAACACATTCAATGCTTATCATAAAGAGAAAAACTCCCCGATTTTTTTTCAATTTGACGTGTTGATTCTGTCAACTATACACTTCTTAACTGTAGAATTAGGGCTAAATCTGTTGGTAAGATTGCAAAGATAACATGAATAGACAATAGAGCTTCCTTGTCAACCTCACTTGAAGTTAATCGAAGCATAATTGAATTGCAGAGCAAGTCAAGAGGCACACGGACAATGGCAGACAAATAGTCAACCAAGTGCTATCATACACCTTTTGTTGGATATCCTAAAATATCTTTCATTGGATCATGCTCCAAAGCATTGATGTTGCTAAGCTGAGATTCAGATCACTGATGTGGTAGTAATATGCCACCTAGAAATGGTACCCATAAATTTGTGAAAGACAGTAGCTAGTGAAAATCTTTGTGGTTCAATGATGACGATGATGGCCTTGCAGCTTCATTTCCTTGATAGATCCCTAGACGATCGAACATCAACTGTGGAAAATACTGGAGCTCTTCATCCACCAGTGAGTGCCCAAGAGTAGGATAAGTCTGATGACATACATGTTCCAGGCAACAAGGCAAGGAAGAACAATATAGTCAACGAAGCTTAAAAATCGAAGCTGCAGTCTTGACATTCACCTGTTTCAGTATCACCTTGAATTCGCAGGCCATGGCTAGCTCTTGGAGAAATGTGCATCCTGCGTGCCCGGCTTCAAACAGTACCACCCCGTCTGCCATCCCATGGAGCCATAAAACCGGAGCCTGCAGGTTTTTAAAATTCAGAGACAACACGTCTGCAAGAAGATTCAGGTATATGTTCAGTTTAGTCATGGTTGCAGCGTGGGCTGTTATTACTTTTCTGGCTTCAGGTGGCACCCTCTCGGCAAGCGATTTGCTTAGAGGAACCGAACCACTGAAAACAACACACCCCACCTAAACTCTTGGGATAGAACAGAACACTTGCTATGGCTAGAGCCCCTGCAAAAGGCGAATGGAAATCAAAATTTTGTCAGTGCTATCTTGACACCGGATATGATAGATGAATATTTCAGTGCTTTACCTCCTTGGCTCAATCCACAAACTAATATGTTCCGGCAGCCACCACTCTGTCTAACATATCGTAGGAAATATCGTGAGAAATAAAGTGTGAAACAAACTTGATGTCTGCCACATGCATACTCTGCAGCCTGCATTCTCGGCAAATAACACTTGGTAGGTTTTAACAGTAACAAAGGTAGACGGCTCCTGCGGAGAAACAAAAATATATATTGAAGAGGGAATGCAAGCGGCTACAGACAACTACAACAACATGCAGTTGTTCCTGGGTAAACAAGAAGGAAATTCATCACGGTTATAGGAACCTCCGAACCATGAACTGATGACCTCGTCACCTATAGGAACATCGCAATTAAAATTGATGGAGCAACAAGATGGGAGAGGATCGATCACACATTCACACATGTGTTTTCCCTCAAATCTTGAGTCGCGGTGGTGGCAGAGAATAGGGGCCGACTTGGGTGTGGTTCTGCTCAGCCCGTCTCGGCTGAGCCTGCAGCCACAACACCACCCCGCCCGACATGTAGAGGCGCCATTGAGACAGCGCGGGGTTGACATCATAATGGTGCTCAAGTGTTAATTTACAAGTAAAATTTCATTCTTTCTTTGGGGATCTTGTCAAATCTTATCATATGACTCTTCTATAACGAGGAGCAAATACTTGTATCATTGTAGAGAGAAATCTGGAATGTCTTCAAAAGAAAATATTTGTGTCTTACAAACACCTTCGTACTCAAGTATTAATTTTAGAGCAATGAGGTACTAGTGGCCTTCACGGTAACTATATTCATCATTGTCAATGCTACAGACATCAATGACGGGAGGTGAAGGATTGCACATACAAGTTTTCTTTTTCCGGCAGAGTGGCACTCCATTCAGGAAGGCATACCATCATTTTGCTAAGTGTATTTGTGACGTTGTATTGGAAAGACCTTGAAGGAACAACACGTGAAGAAGACTTCGTCGCACAACAAGCAAGAAATTAAAGGAGTGAAATGCCTTCTCGTTTCTTTGTTTCCCTCCAGTATTTTAGAGCTCACAAATATATTGATTGGGGACTAGAAGAAATGTAACCCTAGCATGATACACCTCCACGAGCATTATCACTCTCGGTCTAGATGTAATTTTGTTCGCAAAGCAAGTTCATGAAAGCATCCATATATATAGTATAGGAATGTCATGCTAGAAGTGTTAACTTGCATTTCCTTCATCACAAAAATGATCTTTTGGTGGTCATTTAAGAGTTGTGAATACAAAGGTCCCTCAAGAGATAAGAAATGATATCCATACAACGTTGTGGTGTAGTGAGAAATGCATGTAAAAAAATGCATGATGCATGAAACACAAGATGTCGCACAGGCCTAATCAGGTTTCAATTCTACTCGGCTGGCGGCATGCAATTGGTGGAGAGGGCTCCCCGAGCCAATGGAAATGCTTTTGCGCATGTCTACATAGCATGAGAAAACCGCGACGGCACCGTTCGTAGGCGCGAAATTATCAGCCGGTTGGTATAGTGGTAGTTGTGTTGTGTTGGGTGCTTTCCTGCACCAACAGACTAAATCTGCCGAATTAAAGTTACAATATGAGGTAGGTGTAAGATTTTGGTTGTGTTGGTGAGGGGCGATCACTCCGTTGGCATGTGTTATTTATTGCCTAGGTGGAGGTGTGGTGATACAACCACGACATTTTCTGTGACACCGACGAGTGGGGCATGGCCACGGCTGCGAAATCCCGATGGACTCGATTGAACTTGCCTAGTTTTTTCTTTTGGAAAAGAAAAACTTTCCTTGCTCAAAACGGGACAACACCCACAATACCCACCTATGTGTCAAATCGTATTACGAAATAACGGAAGCAAATAGAATGAGAGTTTATTAGCAAAACAAAGTACTGTAGTAAAGTATGACTCCTCCTGGACCGTTGTGGTGTAGTCCTCCACCATCGTTCTGAGTTGGTACGGTAGACTTGTAGATCCATTTTGCATGGGACATTTTTACAGGAAAAAAAGATAAAAAATGAATTGGGATCACTCCTCTCGCTGGTTGTTACGAACTGGAGAAACGGCTGAAGCCCATCGTAAAAAGAAAAATACCCCTCAAAAAAATCAGTGACCTGTCAATTCTGTTAACTACAAAGAATTTAACTGTAAGAATTCGGGTTAAATCTGTTCGTACGATCACAAAAAAAAAACATTAATCATGGATAAGCCAAAGCCATGCAGGCCTAGAGACCTCTTGTCAGTCTCACACGAACTGAGATGCTAGACAGCTAGTCATCTAGCAGTATGATAAACATTTCACTGGATCATGTGGCAAGGGAAACTGAGGAGTACCTAGTGGAAATCTTTGTGGTCAAGACGACGATGATGGTGTTGCAGCTTCAGCTCCTTGAGACATCCCTAGAAGGTCGAATATCCACCGTCAAAAATACTGAAGCTCTTCATCCACAAGTGAGTGACCAAGAGTTGCGCAAGTCTGATAGCATACATGTTGAAGGAAAAAAGCAATGAAGAACAATATAGTTAGCGAAGCTTAAAAATCAAAGCTCCAATGTTGAAATTCATCTGTTTGTGTACCACCTTGAATTCGCAGGCCATGCCAACCTCTTGGAGGAATGCGCATCCAGCGTGCTCGGCTTCAAACAGTACCACCCCGTCTGCCTTCCCATGGAACCATAAAACTGGCGTCTGCAGGTTTTTAAGAAATCAGCGACACCACATTTGCAGGAAGATTTTGGTATGAAATATGTTCAGTTTAATCATGGTTGCTGGGCTGTTGTTACCTTTCTGGCTTCAGGTGCCACCCTATCAGCAAATGATTTGCTCAGAGGAACTGAACCACTGAAAACAACACACCCACCTAAAGTCTTGGGGTAGAGCAGAACACTTGCTATGGCTAGAGCACCTGCGAAAGGCGAATGGAAATCAAAATTTTGTCAGTGCTATCTTGACAGCAGAGATGATAGACGCATATTTCAGGGCTTCACCTCCTTGGCTCAATCCACAAACAAATATGCTTGTAGGACATGTTCCGGCAGCCACCTCTTTGTCTAACATTTCGTGCACATGCTAAACAGCATCTTGGACTCATTCCTCATCTCTAACAGTGGTCTAAGAAACAGAGTGGAGACAAAGAGCAAAATAAAAAATAATAATATAATGCTATAATAGCAAAATAGGTATTAGCCTGTAAATGCATAGACTTGTGTTCTATGTGCTCTGCTATAATAGCAAAATAATAATGTTTATCTGTTCTTTGTGCCATTTTGAGTTCTAATGCTCTGCTATTGTAAGTTGTGCACTGATGCCCTTGAATAGTCATGTGGATTCTAAAAGGGTCCGTTATGATGCAAAGTGCCACAAACCTCCTCTATGTTTTAAAACTTCAAACTGATGTGAAAATGATGCCATGTTGTTCTTTAGTAACAGTGCAAAAGATACTAACTTATTATTCTTCAACAACATGTACTTTGTAATAGTCCTATAAATCGACCCGCAAATAACACTAGCAGTTTCACTGTACTAATTATTTACTGTCCGAAACAAAGTTTGAAGCAAGCATATTGCAGCCTTGGCAAGTAACACTAGCCAGTTTTTACTTTTTAGCAGTAACGCAGGCTGCTGAGGATCAACAAATATACTGCTGAAGAGACTGCAAGTGGTTACAGTATTCTTAAATAACTCAAGAGCAAGCAATTATTTCCAGGGTAATTGAGAGGGGAAATACGGTGGTTATGGGAATCTCCAGGATCCAGAACCTGCAGCAACACCACAAATCGACCGGCCATCGGGATGAGATCACATCGCAGATATGTTTCCCCCCTCGAATCATGAACAACACTTGGGCACGATTCGGGCACCAGGTGCACTTATCGTAGCAGGCGAAAACAGGCAGGTTTGGAATTTCAATTCAGAGGTAAAAACAGGCATGTTTGGTATTTCAGTTCAGAGGTAAAAACAGGCATGTTTGGAATTCAACAGAAATTCCATAGTATGAAACAGTTTGGTTCCTGTTGCAACCGAAATGCGCATGTAACTTCTGAAATAGAATGTCTTATGGCATCAAATGTAACATGGCACTGAGTAGCAACCAGAAGTATCCTCCAAAGGTCCAATAGTTAACACTGGAAGAGAAACTCTTAAGGAACAAAACTCCAGAAAATACGCCCAAACTCCGGTTACTCACGATCAACAGGAATCACAAACAACCTGCTGGGCATAATCTATCTTGGGCACTGTAACAGATGTTATGTTTACTTATGATAGTATATAATTAGCACTATCAATACACTAACATTCCATGGTTGTTTGCCTACAGTACCAGTGTACATGGTTATGGCCTGCAGCCCATTGATGTTAGCCTGGCTAAATTACAGAATTATTTGAGTAATAAAAAGAAGAGCACAAAAAGGAAAGAAGACAAGGATAAATATCAGCACACTCACAAGAAGCCAGGAGTAGTATGGATTCACATATAGGTAGGTCTAGCCAACATAAATTCTGATAAACTTACTCATCTCCTCCCAAATATATGTGAAGACTTCAGGACAAGGCAACATGATCTAAAAGACAGCAGTGCATATCACATACATACATACATACATATATATATATATATATATATATATATATATATATATATATATATATATATATATATATAAGCTATGAGGGCAGCAATACATGCTCTCTAGTCAGGCGATCAGACATTTCCTCTGTTCTAACAGAAGAGCTTGATATACTCAATGCAAGCGTCTCTCAGCTTGCTGCAATGATGCTGATCAGCTAGAGCTAACGTGGCCACGACACTCTCGGCATCTAGACCCTTGCAGAGGATGTTCTCACACATCAGCTTGAGCCTGTCCATGGCATACCTGTCTGCAGCCACAAGCAGATGCCTGATCACCTCCCTCTTGTCATGGCTGTCAAGGAGGTCATCCATGGCAGGCAACGAATCTGTATATATGAAGTGAAGCAATGCTCCGAAAACGGCGGGCTGCATGTCCACAATCTGTATGCACTGCTTCTCCTTGTCCCACACTGCCATTGGCCCGTAGAGCTCTGCGTCGAAGACCGGAGACCGCATCGCGAGCACGATCTTGTGTGCGTAGAAGGTCTCCCCACTGACTTTGATCACCAAGTCCGCTCCTTTCTTCCCCTCAAGCAGCTTTGCGAGATTATTTGACAGGTCAGACGGCGGCACCTCAATCTCAGGCGTCTTGGCGTAGGCGGTCGCCACGGCCGGTATTTTCTTGAGGAGAACAGTCACGTCGCACTCGATCACGATGTAGTCATCCTGCAGGTACGGGGATGCCTCCAGGAGGTCCGTCTTCATGAACCTGTAAGGCCCCCTGAAATGGTCGTTCTTGCAGGAGTCGAACGCCAGGAAGGACGATGACCGGGAGAAGATCAATGACGACAGCCCGGTGGCCCGGTTGGTCAGCCTAAGGTCGTAGAGAGCCCTCACCACGGATTTCTTACTCTGGAGCTCGACGCAGACTGAAACATAGTCCTTGTATTCAGAACTGAATCCGTCGGGGTAGTAGCGGATGCACCAGTCGTAGCCGCCGACGGCGAAGGTGGCAGATCGGATGAAGTTGCCGACGCCGATGCCCTTGTGCAGCCTGTAGCCGGCGACCGTGAACACGTGCGTGCCCCGAGCCGTATCCGGGATGCACGCCGACGCCGTAGTCGTGGTACTTGGCCTCTGCGGTGCTGCCATTGCCGGTGCTTGTGCGGAGGGGAAATTAGGGCGGCGGCGGCGGCGGCGGCGAATAGGGTTTTCGTCAGCGACCTCTGCTCTGCTCTACAGCTTCTTTTGAGGGGCGGTCTGCTCTACAGCTGGGCTAGACCATGGGCTGCTTCCACTTTGGACTTGGCCTGCTTACTCAGAAAGTACTAGTAGAGGCAGCCGCTCAAATCCCATAGTGAGAGAGTTGCAAGAAAGTAAATTTAACACGGATCACGGACAAAACTGTTCTCAGGAATTCGTCGAAGAAACTGAAACGAGTACAGAGAGAATTGGAGGCTGTAAGTAGGGATTCTTTATCCCCGGAAAATATAGCCCGTCAGAAGGAGCTCGCGGATGAACTTGAGAGATTGCTCGAACAAGAAGAATTGTATTGGGCTCAAAGGAGTAGAATCCAATGGCTGAAATATGGAGATAAAAACACCTCATATTTTCAGAACTTTGCTTCGGCAAGGAGGCTGCGGAACCGGATAAAGAAACTGAAAGATGATCAGGGGGTATGGCGTGAAGGTACGGCATATCTGAATCCGCTCATTTCAGATTACTTCGCGGGCTTATTCTCTACGGAGATTGATGAGCCGGATCCTTTGTTGATTGAGAAAGTTGTACCTCGTGTTTCTGCTGCTATGAACGATGAAATCATGAAGCCATATACAGCAGAAGACGTTAGAAAGGCGTTATTCTCGATTGGGGATTTGAAGGCGCCAGGTACGGATGGGCTACATGCAATATGCTTTAAGAAATATCCTTATGAAAGCTGACTTGATTAATGCAACCTCATTGAGACAAGTTCTGGAGGAATACTGTGCAAGCTCGGGACAGATGGTGAGTGAAGGTAAAAGTAGCATCTTTTTCAGCCCAAATGTTGAAGTGGAGATTAAAGCTCAAATTTGTGAGGAGCTTAATATCATGACTGAGGCGTTGTAAGATAAGTATCTGGGCCTTCCAGCAATGGTGGGGCTAGATAGAAGTGATAGCTTTGAATACCTTGTTGAAAGAATTATTAACAAGCTAAAGGGTTGGAAGGAAAAAATTCTGTCTATGGGGGGGAAGGAAATTCTCTTGAAAGCAGTTATCCAGTCAATCCCAGTTTTTGCAATGGCAGTGTTCAAAATCCCTAAAAAAGTGTGTAAAGAAATCACTGATGCAATGGCAGGTTTTTGGTGGGGTGACACTGAAGAGGAAAAGAAAATGCACTGGTTTGCATGGTGAAGGATGTGCTTACCCAAGGCTAGAGGTGGTATGGGATTTCGTGACCTACATGCTTTCAATCTGGCTATGTTGGCAAAACAGAGTTGGAGATTAATTACACACCCTGAGACCCTGTGTGCACAAGTCTTAAGAGCAAAATATTACCCGGATGGTAATCTTCTGAATGCAGGGCCGAAGAAGGGATCATCCTTTACTTGGCAGAGCATTGTATCAGGTCTACATACTTTCAAGAGGGGTCACATCTGGAGAGTAGGAACAGGGACACGGATAAACATTTGGAATGATCATTGGATGCCGGAAAGCCATTCTAGGCAAATTGTCACACCGAGAGGGAATACACTGTTGACCACTGTTGATGAGCTCATAAACCCGGGTACGGGATGGTGGGATGAAGCCTTGATTAGAAGCATCTTTTCACCTTTAGACGTGGAAAGAATTCAAAGAATTCCATTGTCAGACCAGCTCCCAGAAGACTTTGTGGCTTGGAATGCAACAAAATCATACTGTTTCTCCGTTCGATCTGCATATTACATCGAATGTGAGCACCAATTTGGCCCAAGGCTGCGAAGAGCTCCTACAGAAACGTCGAGTATAAACCCAGTTTGGGACATTCTTTGGAAGCTGCAAATCCCGAGTAAAATCAAAATTTTTGTATGGAGAGCATTGCATGGAATCATACCAGGTGTTGGGGTCTTGCGGAGCAGGCACATCAAGGTCTCGCCGAGCTGCCCTATTTGCCATGATGGACCTGAAGATATAAGGCACCTGATCTTCACATGTAAGAGAGCAAAAGAAGTCTGGAAATCGCTGGGTTTGGATGAAATCATTGATCAAGCACTATGTACTGATCGCTCGGGCTCGGTTGTCCTTGAAGAAATATTGCGTCTACCGCTGCGGAAATCTCCTGTCTTGGGTCAGCTCGGTCTGCAGGAGACGATTGCTGTCGGGAGCTGGTACATTTGGTGGGAACGTAGAGAAGCTGTGAAGGGCAACCGGGTTAAACTGCCGCCGAGCTCGGCCTTTGCGATCCAAGCCATTACAGCAAATCATGCAGTACATGCCACTGTTCATGCTTCTGAATTCAGATGGCAGAAGCCAGCCCCGGGGAACTATAAATTGAATATTGATGCGGCATTCTTTGAGGGTGGTGTTGGTGCTGTCGCTGCTGTCCTTCGCAATTATAGGGGCGAAGCAATTGCTGGAGCATCAGATCAAATTGATCACATATTGGATGCACCGACTGCAGAAGCTATGGCTCTTCGCTGAGGTTTGATGTTGCTGCATGAGGTGGGCTGCTTCAGAGTGACTGTGGAGTCAGATTGTCTTGAGCTCGTGGAAGCATGCAATGGAAATACTGAAATTTGGTGTCCCTATGCAGTAGTGTTAGTGGATTGCTTCGAGTTAGCACACGGTATCCAGGGTATTTCATTCAATCACTGTCTCA
Source organism: Elymus sibiricus (assembly GCA_039707655.1). Lineage (NCBI taxonomy): Eukaryota > Viridiplantae > Streptophyta > Magnoliopsida > Poales > Poaceae > Elymus > Elymus sibiricus. The sequence continues at coordinate 474,537,075 of CM077666.1, forward strand.
GGGAAGCAAACGGCTTGGCACATTTTCTTGCTAGATTTTGTTTTGATTCAAACTCTTCTTTTGGTTGGATAGATGAAGCACCTAGCTACTTATTACCGCATGTAATTCGTGATGTAACTTTGCCACAAGATCAATAAAATTGCCAAGCGGCTTTCCCTCAAAAAAAAACACGGATCACGGACACCACCAAATGCATGTCCGCGCCTTACACAGCGGACGGAGCGCCGACAATCCGACCATAGTCATCAAATATCCGTCTCATTTCAAACGAAACAAAACAAATATGAATGAATCTTAAGGTAAATGGATGAAATTTAACAAATTTTGATATATTTAAAACAAAAGAACAAAAATTTAAATCAACCTAAACTTAAACTAAACTATACATAGGTGAGGTACCGGACTGTGAGCTGACTAACGTGAAGATACATTTTTCCCCCCACGCCCGCGTCGCTCTCCAGGGGGGCGGCACGGGCGAACCCTAGCCGCCGCCGCCCCGTCCCTTCCCTATCTCTCTCTCCAGCCACGGCCGTTGCCGGATGAGGCCGACGGGCGAAGCCCAGCTCGGTGGACGGCAGCGGCTGGGCGAGCTCCTCCCGTGGCGTGCTGATCCGTCCTTGGCCGGCGCGGCTGCTCGCGGAACGACAACAGAAGCCGGGGCGGCGGCCCCGGGCGGTGGCTCTGGTGGCGGACCTGCTCGCCGGCGCGGTCGGGAGGTCCAGTGCGGCGGACCATGGGGCGGTCCGGCGCTTGAGGATTTGGGCTCTGCTGCCTAGATTCGTCGGCCGTGATGGCGGCATGTCGTGCTCGCAGGGACGGCGGCCGGCCAGTGCGGTGGTGGGCGCTCGGTGTAGTGCCCGGATTTGGCATACCTGTCTGCAGCCACAAGCAGATGCCTGATCACCTCCCTCTTGTCATGGCTGTCAAGGAGGTCATCCATGGCAGGCAACGAATCTGTATATATGAAGTGAAGCAATGCTCCGAAAACGGCGGGCTGCATGTCCACAATCTGTATGCACTGCTTCTCCTTGTCCCACACTGCCATTGGCCCGTAGAGCTCTGCGTCGAAGACCGGAGACCGCATCGCGAGCACGATCTTGTGTGCGTAGAAGGTCTCCCCACTGACTTTGATCACCAAGTCCGCTCCTTTCTTCCCCTCAAGCAGCTTTGCGAGATTATTTGACAGGTCAGACGGCGGCACCTCAATCTCAGGCGTCTTGGCGTAGGCGGTCGCCACGGCCGGTATTTTCTTGAGGAGAACAGTCACGTCGCACTCGATCACGATGTAGTCATCCTGCAGGTACGGGGATGCCTCCAGGAGGTCCGTCTTCATGAACCTGTAAGGCCCCCTGAAATGGTCGTTCTTGCAGGAGTCGAACGCCAGGAAGGACGATGACCGGGAGAAGATCAATGACGACAGCCCGGTGGCCCGGTTGGTCAGCCTAAGGTCGTAGAGAGCCCTCACCACGGATTTCTTACTCTGGAGCTCGACGCAGACTGAAACATAGTCCTTGTATTCAGAACTGAATCCGTCGGGGTAGTAGCGGATGCACCAGTCGTAGCCGCCGACGGCGAAGGTGGCAGATCGGATGAAGTTGCCGACGCCGATGCCCTTGTGCAGCCTGTAGCCGGCGACCGTGAACACGTGCGTGCCCCGAGCCGTATCCGGGATGCACGCCGACGCCGTAGTCGTGGTACTTGGCCTCTGCGGTGCTGCCATTGCCGGTGCTTGTGCGGAGGGGAAATTAGGGCGGCGGCGGCGGCGGCGGCGAATAGGGTTTTCGTCAGCGACCTCTGCTCTGCTCTACAGCTTCTTTTGAGGGGCGGTCTGCTCTACAGCTGGGCTAGACCATGGGCTGCTTCCACTTTGGACTTGGCCTGCTTACTCAGAAAGTACTAGTAGAGGCAGCCGCTCAAATCCCATAGTGAGAGAGTTGCAAGAAAGTAAATTTAACACGGATCACGGACAAAACTGTTCTCAGGAATTCGTCGAAGAAACTGAAACGAGTACAGAGAGAATTGGAGGCTGTAAGTAGGGATTCTTTATCCCCGGAAAATATAGCCCGTCAGAAGGAGCTCGCGGATGAACTTGAGAGATTGCTCGAACAAGAAGAATTGTATTGGGCTCAAAGGAGTAGAATCCAATGGCTGAAATATGGAGATAAAAACACCTCATATTTTCAGAACTTTGCTTCGGCAAGGAGGCTGCGGAACCGGATAAAGAAACTGAAAGATGATCAGGGGGTATGGCGTGAAGGTACGGCATATCTGAATCCGCTCATTTCAGATTACTTCGCGGGCTTATTCTCTACGGAGATTGATGAGCCGGATCCTTTGTTGATTGAGAAAGTTGTACCTCGTGTTTCTGCTGCTATGAACGATGAAATCATGTAGCCATATACAGCAGAAGACGTTAGAAAGGCGTTATTCTCGATTGGGGATTTGAAGGCGCCAGGTACGGATGGGCTACATGCAATATTCTTTAAGAAATATCCTTATGAAAGCTGACTTGATTAATGCAACCTCATTGAGACAAGTTCTGGAGGAATACTGTGCAAGCTCGGGACAGATGGTGAGTGAAGGTAAAAGTAGCATCTTTTTCAGCCCAAATGTTGAAGTGGAGATTAAAGCTCAAATTTGTGAGGAGCTTAATATCATGACTGAGGCGTTGTCAGATAAGTATCTGGGCCTTCCAGCAATGGTGGGGCTAGATAGAAGTGATAGCTTTGAATACCTTGTTGAAAGAATTATTAACAGGCTAAAGGGTTGGAAGGAAAAAATTCTGTCTATGGGGGGGAAGGAAATTCTCTTGAAAGCAGTTATCCAGTCAATCCCAGTTTTTGCAATGGCAGTGTTCAAAATCCCTAAAAAAGTGTGTAAAGAAATCACTGATGCAATGGCAGGTTTTTGGTGGGGTGACACTGAAGAGGAAAAGAAAATGCACTGGTTTGCATGGTGGAGGATGTGCTTACCCAAGGCTAGAGGTGGTATGGGATTTCGTGACCTACATGCTTTCAATCTGGCTATGTTGGCAAAACAGAGTTGGAGATTAATTACACACCCTGAGACCCTGTGTGCACAAGTCTTAAGAGCAAAATATTACCCGGATGGTAATCTTCTGAATGCAGGGCCGAAGAAGGGATCATCCTTTACTTGGCAGAGCATTGTATCAGGTCTACATACTTTCAAGAGGGGTCACATCTGGAGAGTAGGAACAGGGACACGGATAAACATTTGGAATGATCATTGGATGCCGGAAAGCCATTCTAGGCAAATTGTCACACCGAGAGGGAATACACTGTTGACCACTGTTGATGAGCTCATAAACCCGGGTACGGGATGGTGGGATGAAGCCTTGATTAGAAGCATCTTTTCACCTTTAGACGTGGAAAGAATTCAAAGAATTCCATTGTCAGACCAGCTCCCAGAAGACTTTGTGGCTTGGAATGCAACAAAATCATACTGTTTCTCCGTTCGATCTGCATATTACATCGAATGGGAGCACCAATTTGGCCCAAGGCTGCGAAGAGCTCCTACAGAAACGTCGAGTATAAACCCAATTTGGGACATTCTTTGGAAGCTGCAAATCCCGAGTAAAATCAAAATTTTTGTATGGAGAGCATTGCATGGAATCATACCAGGTGTTGGGGTCTTGCGGAGCAGGCACATCAAGGTCTCGCCGAGCTGCCCTATTTGCCATGATGGACCTGAAGATATAAGGCACCTGATCTTCACATGTAAGAGAGCAAAAGAAGTCTGGAAATCGCTGGGTTTGGATGAAATCATTGATCAAGCACTATGTACTGATCGCTCGGGCTCGGTTGTCCTTGAAGAAATATTGCGTCTACCGCTGCGGAAATCTCCTGTCTTGGGTCAGCTCGGTCTGCAGGAGACGATTGCTGTCGGGAGCTGGTACATTTGGTGGGAACGTAGAGAAGCTGTGAAGGGCAACCGGGTTAAACTGCCGCCGAGCTCGGCCTTTGCGATCCAAGCCATTACAGCAAATCATGCAGTACATGCCACTGTTCATGCTTCTGAATTCAGATGGCAGAAGCCAGCCCCGGGGAACTATAAATTGAATATTGATGCGGCATTCTTTGAGGGTGGTGTTGGTGCTGTCGCTGCTGTCCTTCGCAATTATAGGGGCGAAGCAATTGCTGGAGCATCAGATCAAATTGATCACATATTGGATGCACCGACTGCAGAAGCTATGGCTCTTCGCCGAGGTTTGATGTTGCTGCATGAGGTGGGCTGCTTCAGAGTGACTGTGGAGTCAGATTGTCTTGAGCTCGTGGAAGCATGCAATGGAAATACTGAAATTTGGTGTCCCTATGCAGTAGTGTTAGTGGATTGCTTCGAGTTAGCACACGGTATCCAGGGTATTTCATTCAATCACTGTCTCAGGGAAGCAAACGGCTTGGCACATTTTCTTGCTAGATTTTGTTTTGATTCAAACTCTTCTTTTGGTTGGATAGATGAAGCACCTAGCTACTTATTACCGCATGTAATTCGTGATGTAACTTTGCCACAAGATCAATAAAATTGCCAAGCGGCTTTCCCTCAAAAAAAAACACGGATCACGGACACCACCAAATGCATGTCCGCGCCTTACACAGCGGACGGAGCGCCGACAATCCGACCATAGTCATCAAATATCCGTCTCATTTCAAACGAAACAAAACAAATATGAATGAATCTTAAGGTAAATGGATGAAATTTAACAAATTTTGATATATTTAAAACAAAAGAACAAAAATTTAAATCAACCTAAACTTAAACTAAACTATACATAGGTGAGGTACCGGACTGTGAGCTGACTAACGTGAAGATACATTTTTCCCCCCACGCCCGCGTCGCTCTCCAGGGGGGCGGCACGGGCGAACCCTAGCCGCCGCCGCCCCGTCCCTTCCCTATCTCTCTCTCCAGCCACGGCCGTTGCCGGATGAGGCCGACGGGTGAAGCCCAGCTCGGTGGACGGCAGCGGCTGGGCGAGCTCCTCCCGTGGCGTGCTGATCCGTCCTTGGCCGGCGCGGCTGCTCGCGGAACGACAACAGAAGCCGGGGCGGCGGCCCCGGGCGGTGGCTCTGGTGGCGGACCTGCTCGCCGGCGCGGTCGGGAGGTCCAGTGCGGCGGACCATGGGGCGGTCCGGCGCTTGAGGATTTGGGCTCTGCTGCCTAGATTCGTCGGCCGTGATGGCGGCATGTCGTGCTCGCAGGGACGGCGGCCGGCCAGTGCGGTGGTGGGCGCTCGGTGTAGTGCCCGGATTTGGAGCGGCGGCTCCGGTGGGTCGCCTGGCGGTGCGTCGAGCTATGGGGCGGCTCGGCGTTTGGCGGATCTGGGGCCCGGCGTCCAGCTCGGTTGATGGCGGCGGTGCTCAGTCGCGGTGTTCTTTCTGGTGGGGTGGTCGAGATTTCGGAGGTTGATGGTGTTCGTGATGCTGGTGGAAGTTGGGCGTAGGCGGAGGTTATGTGTAGCACTCCGGGCGAAATCCCTGTTCCAGCTCCGAGCTGGAGCCGACGATGGCGACGTCTTTGGGCGCCGCTCATCTCTGTGGAGGCATCGTCGATGGAGCCGCGGCACTTTCTCCTGGTCTGTGAGTCTCCGGGGGAAACCTCAGATCCATCTGGATCCGTCGATGGTGGCGTTTCAAGCGTCGCTCCCCTCCTTGGAGGCATCGATTTGGAGCACCTCTGCTTGCCGGCTAGCTGACATCGTCCAGGGATAATTGGTTCGTTTGTGGTGGTGTGATTGCTCTTCTTCTCTGTTGGTGCCGTCTTCTGGCGTTGGCCGGTGGTGTCGAAGTTTTCCTTCTGCGATCACGGTGATGGGTGTGCATGATGAAGCGATGCGGGTGTGGACTCGGCTCCTTGATGCCCTTCGGCTTCGCCGGCGGTGCCGCTGTTGTGATGTAGCCTCGGCTGCGTGTGGCTCTTCGTCCGGGTGTGGACTCGGTTGCTCGTTGCCCTTCGGCTGCGCCAATAGCCTTGAGGCATCATGGATGGTCTCGGTTGATTGAAGCTCTTCGTCCACGGTGGTGGTGTTCCTCATGCAGCCTCTCATTGGTGAGGACGGTGGAAGATGATGGCACACTGGCTTTTCCTTCCTATTTTCTTCTTGGCGACCCAGCTTTTCTTTTCTTTTCCCTTTTGTTGTGTTATCTGGTGTGATCTATTTCTTCCATCCTTGTATTTTCTCTGTAATTTCCCGGCTCTGCCGGTTCTTCTTCTTAATGAATGAAAAGTAGCGCTGCTACGGTTCGTCAAAAAAAAAGGTACCGGACTGTGACCTAATAAGCATCCGTCGTCGTCCACTCTGCTGGCCCCGCCGCCATCCGAGCCGTCGTCATCGTCGTAATCGTGAATATTGCCTGCTTAACTTTCCGGCCGCGATTGTTTTTGCGCAAATGGCGCAATGGACTCCTTTCTATTGCCCCGGCTGTCTGGTTGTCCTGGCCGGCGTCTGGCCGGTTCGCCTAGTTTTCTTCTGCTCATGTGATCCCGGGTGGGATTATTAGTTCGAATGCTTCGGGTCATTTGTCGTGGGATATGCATTCGGGTTTTCTATTATACTTTTGCTTCAGTACACCCCCAAAATACAAGAACGGCTCAGATTAACCCATACCTCTTCATAAGAAAGGACATGATGTCATATATTAGAAACTCTTCGTCCGCTGTATACGTGTACAACGAGCTGGGCCGGCCCATCTTTCTTTTCTTTTTTTCTGATTTTAAATCGTAAAAAAGGTATGAGCCTGGGAGGACTCGAACCAGGTTCTTCCTGGTACAAAGTTCGACAGGACAACCAACCAGCCACCGTTACTTGTTGTGTTTACATAGTTCTTTCTCGTTCTTTTCTTCTTTCGTCTTTCGTCTTTCCTTTTCTCTTTTTCCTTTTTTCTTGTTCTTTTTTTTCTTGTTTTTTCAAACGGTTTTGTTCGGTTTTTATTTTCCTTTTTTCTTTTTCGTTTTATTTTCTTTTTTCTGTTTCTTTTTGCTTTCCTTTTTCTTTTGCATTGTGCAAACTTTTTCAGTTTCATTTAAAAAAAATCAATGAATTTTTTTTCAAAGTTGATGAACTTTTATTTCTAAATCGATGAACCTTTTTAAAAATGAATGATTTTTTCCCAAAGTCAATGAACTTTTTTAAAAAAAAATCGATAGATTTTTTTCAAAATTGCTAAACTTGTTTCCGAAATCGATGAACTTTTTTTAAAGTTCGTGAACTTTTTTAAAATCCTTGAACTTTTTTTCAAAATCCGTGATTTTTTTTTCAATCCATGGTATTTTTAATTTGTGAACATTTTGCAAATCCGCTAATTTTTTCAAATCCATGAACTTTTCCAAAAAGATGAACCGATTTTTCAAAATCAACGGTCAAAGGTCAAACATGTCAGTGGTCAATTTTTCGTCCAGGTCAATCATGAAGAGGTTTTTTTAGTCGAACCACGAAGAAGCGATAGGGTGTATGCTCTTGACGAGCGGTGACTAGGCTCCCGCTGTACAGGGAGTAGCGTCACACAAACCGGCGCACACACACCCTCTGTCCTAGGTCTGGCCCATTTTTCTTTTCTTTTTTTAACCTTCAAAAAATAGGTGCATGAAGTAGGATTCAAACTATGGACCTCTGTGATTACTTCCACCCGCTATAACCAACTAGGACAGCTCACTTGTCATGTCTAATTACTCCTTTTATACTTTTTGTTATGCATCTTCTCAGTCTGATATTTTTTTGCTTTTGTTTGGCTTTTTTTTCTTCGGTTTTATTCGTTTTTTATTTTTCTTTGTTTCGTCTTCTTTTTCATTTTATTAAATTCGTGAACTTTTTTTCAAATCTATGAACTTATTTTTAGGATGTCGAGAAACGACAGGCTCCCAGACGGAGCCTTTTGGCCTACCGGACACCCTTTGTCGAACATGGTCTAGTTTTGGACATCCTTCAAATGACCCCAACTTTTACAGGAGGTGGGCATTGCCCATGGTAGGCATCAGTGCTCGGTTAAACGATTTCTGACACCGTATGCAAGTTGCGACACGTCCGGTCATTTATCAGTCTTTTTTCACCAGAAAAACTCTATAAAATGTAAAACTTGTTGAAAATCCAAACAACTTGGCATGGTGCCTTGAATTGGTCATACAAGGCCATGGAAAAAAAATGGGGCCATTTCAAGGATGTCAAGAAACAACGTGCTCTCAAACGGAGCCTTCTGGCCAACCGAACACACTTCATTGAACATGATCTAGTTTTGGACATTCTTAAAATGACCCCAACCTTTTCAAGCAGGTGGGCATGCCCATCGTAGGCACGCATGTCAGGTTTGAATGATTTCTGACACCTTATGCAAGTTGTAACACGTCCGGCCATTTATCGACCTTTTTTGGCCGAGGAAACTCCAGAAAATGCGAAAGTCGTCAAAAAACAAAACAACTTGGCATGATGCCTTTAGTTGGTCATACAAGGTCATATAAAAATTGGGGTCATTTCATGGATGTCGAAATACAACGTGCTCTCAGACAGAGCCTTCTGGCCTACCCGAACACCCTCCGTTGAATATGGTCTATTTTTAGATATCCTTCAAATGACCCCAACTTTTGCAAGAAGGTGGGCATGCACATGGTAGGCATCTATGTCAGGTTTGAACGATTCCCGACACTGTATGCAAGTCGCAACATGTCCAGGCATTTATTGGCTTTTTTTACCGAGAAAACTCTAGAAAATGCAAAATTTATTGAAAACCAAAACAACTTGGCATGGTCCCTTGAATTGGTCATACAAGGCCATGGGAAAAATTGGGGCCATTTCAAGGATGTCGAGAAACAACGTGCTCTCAGACGGAGCCTTTCTGACGTACCCGGCCACCCTACGTTGAATATGGTCTATTTTTGGATACGCTTGAAATGACCCAACTTTTGCAAGCACGTGGGCATGCCCATGGTAGGAATCCATGCCAAGTTTAAATGATTTTCGACAACATACGCAAGTTGCGACACGTCCGGCAATTTATCGCCCTTTTTTGGCCGAGAAAACTCTAGAAAATGTAAAATTTGTAGAAAACTAAAAAAACCTTGGTATGGTGTCTTGAATTGTTCATACAAGCCAATGAAAAATTTTAGGGTCATTTGACGGATGTTGAGAAAAAACGTGCTTTCAAACAAAGCCTTCTGACCTACCTGAACACTCTACGTTGAACATGGTGATTTTTCTACACGAATACAAAAAATGTTCAAGAAAATTCAAAAAAAATTGGTTTCAATTTTTTTGTTAGTAATTTTTTTGAAATCTCTTGAAATTCCAAATTTGTTAGTGTTTTTCATAAAATGTTAAAATAAATAAAAAATGTTCGTGTTCAATTTTTTTTCTCTTTTTAAAAATGTTCGTGTTTTGACATTATGAGCAATTTTTAAAAACACAAACATTCTGAGAAAATCATAAAATGTTCGCGTTTTGAAAAAATTGTACGTGCTTTCATAAAATGTCCGTGTTTTCAGTTTTGTTCCTGTTTTCAGAAAATGTTCGTTTCAAAAAAATGTTTGTAGTTTTGAAAAATGTTCTCGTTTTCAATTTTGCTCCTATTTTTTAAAAACAAAGTTTGAGATTCTGAAACATTGTTCACAAAAGGTTTGAATTTTTAAAAATATGTTCACAAATTTTGAAAATGTTCAGGTTTCAAAAATATTTACTTTGCCAAACAGAAATTCACATACAAAATTTCAAAAAAAATATAATCTTTTTGGGCCAGTGATGTTATGCACTCAGGGGAGCTTGTGTGTTAGATCCGCTCACCCATTTTAGTATTTGTGAATTGGTGTTTAAGTGTTGCCGCTTTCACTAGTTCTTTAAGTGTGGTACTACTATTCTAACACTTGAGGCAGCCAGCGGAAGTGGCTAGCAATGAGAGCCATTCTATCCCTGGTCACGAGTTCGATACCCATCTAGGGCGCTATTTTTGTTGATTTTCCAGCGCAAATGGGCCGGCACAGGTCAGCTGTGCTTCTGTTGTATTGCGGCGTGGAGGAGTTCCTCTGAACGTATGGCGTATACAGCGAAAATGGACACGATTTGTCAAAGGTCTAAACTGCCCTTTATACCACAGGTTGGTTAGGTGGACACCGGTATCCCTAGCCCACCAGGGTTCAAATCCTGGTGCTCGCATTTATCCTGAATTTATTTCAGCATTTCCGACGATGCGTGTTCAGTGGGAGGAGACATTCCCGTCGACTACGAGGCGCCTACGGTGACTTCGTAAAATCTCAAGATGATATGCCGGCTCAGTCTCTCGGAGGTGCTCATAGGGGTAGGGTGTGCGTGTGTGCGTTTATAGGGGTGAGTGTATGCGCGTATATATGAGCGCTTGCGTTTGTACCGTGTTAAAAAAAATTTGCCCTTTATACGTTTTGTGAGGGGGGGTGTACCGAAGCGGAGCTCGTTCTGTTAACCCGACCAGGGCATGAAAGATAAAACATACACTCAAATTCACCTTCTCAATCACCCTTTTGGGATGATTTATTGAAGGAGCGCCTGCTATACGTGCCGCCCATAACTTGCTTAACTTCTGGCCAGAAAGGGTGGCGCAGCTAGAAAGCCAGTACAAGAAGGCGCTACAAAGGAAAGAGTTAGAATAATATGCCATTGTGGTTCACACCAAACCAAAGGCCACGAAGAAGAACATAGCATTTTTTCCTGCCCGTTTGTTCGGTTGCTCCAGCCGTGGCTGCGTTGTTCGTGCTAGACAGGCTACATTGCGGGCAGGCTCCTCCGCGCGAGCCGGCCCACACACTGCCCGGACACGCAAGTCACTCCGCGTCTGAGCACGCAAGGCCCTTTGCGTTCGGGCAGGCAACTCCAATGACGGAGCCCCCCTCCCCGGCTGCTGCGACCAGATGACGGAGCCCCGGAGCCAGCTGATCCCGCCGATGACTACTACTACCCTGACGGAGCCTACTACGTGGAGACCGACGACCAGGAGTAGTTAGGAGGCCCCAGGCAGGAGGCCTGCGCCTTTTCGATCTAGTTGTCGTTGTTTTGCTAGCCTTCTTAAGGCAAATTTGTCTAATTATGTCTGTACTCAGATATTGTTGCTTTCGCTGACTTATGTATTCGGGTCCTCATGACCCTTGGTTTGTAATATAACTCACTTATGTTTGAATTTGTGTCTTAGAGTTGTGTTGTGATATCTTCCCGTGAGTCTCTGGCCTTGATCGTGCATGTTTGCGTGTATGATTAGTGCACGGTCGAGGCAGGGGCGTCACACCATAGGACTCAAAATAAGTACCCCGAGGGGGTTATTTGGCGGGGTTACTCATTGCGCATTCCCGGATCAATCAAAGTCGTTGGGTTTATTAGCAAAAAGCATCTACAACATGTAGTGCTAATCAAGCCAGCACTAGTCCCCAACTTATGTAATTAGGTGAAACAAAGGCAATAGTTTAAATGACTCCTTTATTGTTTTTGATAAAAAAAACATGGCAATGTCTTTCGAAAAGTAACAAGATTTCATCATGCTAGGTGAAACTAAAGCAACGCAAGCATTTCAAAACAGTGGGACACACGATTGCATGAAAAACCTAAGCTAAAGAACATTGAATAAGACCCTACGCATGCAAATATAACTTACCCAAGCTTAGAACTTTGCAATACCAAACTCAAAAAAATTAGAAAACGAAAGAGAAAATTTAGTTATTAAAAGAGCGTGAGAAGTGGTTACCTCCCCAAGCTTAAGATTAAGCAAGGGTTCCACACTTTTACAGTTGAGGTGCAATTGGCCTCTCCTTTAATGGACATGGACCTCGCTTCGACTGATTTCGTTGTTGTGGTCCGGCGGCTTCCTCTGATAGAACCTACTGAAAACGAGCTAAAAAGAAAACAAAGTATTGTTATGCATTGGTTTTTTTTTTGTAGCACAAAGGATTAGCTCACAAGTGACAAAACATCTGTCTCTAAAAAGATCGGTTTGTCAACCAAAGCACACGCATAAGTAGATAAACTATGTCTAGAAGTCTGCAGATTCCAAGATTATAAGTGAGGTGTGTGTGGAACAAGATATAAAACACAAGTGTGCAGCTCCAATAAGGGTTCCCACTTAAGGTGAGAACCACAATATTAAGAAACTTTTACTTTAGCAAGGTTCAAATTGGAAAACAGTACATGGTACTTGCACTTTAAACATGTCAAATCGAAGCAACCAAGCGACTTGTGTGGATATTTATATGGTTGCCACAATAGCATACACAAATCTGTGGCACCCCGGCTCAGAGGAACCGGAATGCCCCGTATTCCAACCCAGAGATCAAGTCTTCTGGAATACGGCACTGCTTGGCATAGAACAAATCAGTTCTTTATTACAAATAACTAAGATACAAGTGTTTGGGGTGTTACAAAGGATTACATCGACAACGCTGCCCTAGCTATGGTAGCTCTATGCTAGCAGCGGCATGACTCCTAGCAGCGGAACCACGGCGACGGTAATGGACTCCACTCCGCAGGGACTCTGGCTGGGACACGTCCTAGCCCGCGACTCGGAATCCTCGGCTATGCAAACATGGCAGCACCTGCAAACTGGCATGACACGCCAGGTGAGTACTTTGAATGTACTCGCAAGCTCACAACAAACAAGAGCATCAAAGCACAACAACACCATAGCAAGTATGATTATATCAGATTCAAATGTTATTAAAAAGGGTGGAAGAAAATAATAACATGCCATTGCTAAACTATCCACCAAAAGTCACCCTTGTTAAAGTCACAGAGACCACTTTGCTCTTGGCTACTCAGGTGGACCACTTACTCTTGCGACCAACTCATGGTCACCTCAAGAACATCTGACGATCATTCTCGAGATCGCCTACAAACATCACCAGCGGCCTTCTGCCAAGCGGTCACCCCACCTTCCATCATTATCAAGTCATTCCATCATTGGTGTTGATCAGACAGTGTGACTTAGTACGAACTGTGTCCAATACCGTGGACGCGACTATTCGAATAGATTCTTACACTTTGCAGAGGTTGCGCACTTTACCCACACCATGGACCTTCGTCCAACAAAACCTGCCTAACCTGTGACTCTTCTACCGTACCACCGACACGTCCTCTCTAAGGTCATGCCCTGGGTGGCCCCTGTGTCACTTCTGACACCTGCCACCGTCGTGGCCAAACCAAACTATCCCAAACGGGGACCTGAGCTCAATAACCAAACCGGGCTCACAAGGGTATCATCGTCTACCTGATCAGGGTAGCACGCACGCATAACCTTCCCTCTTTGGTGGTACTGATAAAAGAGCACTAGATTAGACCAAGTCAAGGCCGTCCCATAACGGCAGATGTGGCTGCACTGGAAAGCTCGGTTCAGTGGCACTTGATCAACGAATGAAGGAAGTAATCCCCAAGTGGCTTCTTTGCCATAACTGCTACTCCGGTATTATAGTGGTACTAGTTAACCGGTAATCCAATGAACAGCATGATCAATCTACTGCTACTGATCCCATAAACAAAATACCGGACGGAATCTCAAATTAATCATAGACGGTAATCTCTCCGTCCATCAACGTCTTGACCTCATCATACTTGTAAGCTACTAGTCACTAACAACCCAATCATCGTCATGACAGCAACATATCTAAGAATTTCTCCAAGTGTTGCATGAATAAACCAATTATAAATAATTCAAATTTTAGCCTAATTAATTATTTAAAACATGACATTGCAATGCAATTATGCAAAAGAGAGTTGTGGCTTGCCTTGTGATACGTCTCCGTCGTATCTACTTTTCCAAACACTTTTGCTCTTGTTTTGGCCCCTAATTTGCATGATTTGAATGGAACTAACCCGCACTGACGCTGTTTTCAGCAGAATTGCCATGATGTTGTTTTTGTGCAGAAAATCAAAGTTTTTGGAATTTGATGAAACTTTCTGGAGATTTTTTTATTGAATATATAAAAAATATTGGCATCAAGAACTACTGGAGGGGGGCCACCCAGTGCCCACGAGGCACCAGGGCGCGCCACCCCCCCCCAGGCGCGCCCTGGTACCTCGTGGGGCCCACGTGGCTCCGTTTGACCTATTTCCAACGCTATAAATTCAGTTTTCCAAAGAAAAAATAGGAGAGGAAGTTTTATTGCGTTTCACGATACGGAGCCACCGCCACCTCCTGTTCTTCATCGGGAGGCCAGATCTGGAGTCCGTTCAGGGCTCCGGAGAGGGGGATCTTCCGACATCGTCATCATCAACCATCCTTCATCACCAATTTCATGATGCTCACCGCCGGGAGTGAGTAATTCCTTCGTAGGCTTGCTGGACGGTGATGAGTTGGATGAGATTTATCATGTAATCGAGTTAGTTTTGTTAGGGCTTGATCCCTAGTACCCACTATGTTCTGAGATTGATGTTGCTATGACTTTGCTATGCTTAATGCTTGTCACTAGGGCCCGAGTGCCATGATTCCAGATCTGAACCCTTTATGTTTTCGTCAATATATTTGTGTTCTTGATCCGATCTTGCAAGTTGTATGCACCTGCTACGTGTTATGATCCGCATACCCCAAGGTGACAATAATTGGGATTTTTTCCGGTGATTGCCGTAGTTTGAGGAGTTCATGTATTCACTAAGTGTTAATGCTTTGTTCCGGTTCTCTATTAAAAGGAGGCCTTAATATCCCTTAGTTTCCTTATGGACCCCGCTGCCACGGGACGGTAGGACAAAAGATGTCATGCAAGTTCTTATCGCAAGCACGTATGACTATATACGGAATACATGCCTACATTATATTGATGAATTGGAACTAGTTCTGTGTCGCCCTAGGTTATAACTATTACATGATGAATGTTATCTAACGAATATCACCGATCCAATGCCTACGAGCTTTTCATATATTGAATCTTGCTAAGTTACTACTGTTGCTGCTGCTGTTACAATTACTACTGCTACTGCTGTTACCGTTACTGCTACTGTTACTATTATTGTTGCTGCTATCAAACTATCATACTACTGTGCTACTAATCACTCTGCTGCAGATATTTAGTCTCCAGGTGTGGTTGAATTGACAACTCAACTGCTAATACTTGCGAATATTCTTTGGCTCCCCTTGTGTCGAATCAATAAATTTGGGTTGAATACTCTACCCTCGAAAACTGTTGCGATCCCCTATACTTGTGGGTTATCAAGACCTTTTTCTGGCGCCGTTGCCGGGGAGCATAGCTTTATTTGCTAAGTCACTTGGGATTTATATCTGTTGATCACTATGAAGAATCTGAAGGATACCAGAACCAAGATTGTTCCCTCTAAGACGAGGGGAGGTAAGGAACTGCCATCTAGCTCTGCACTTGATTCACCTTCTGTTTTGAATAAACTTGCAACACCACAACATGCTATTAATTCTGATATGTCGCAAGTTATTGATGATACCACTTCTTCTATGAATGATACTCATGATGATGCTAGTACTATGCTTGAGAATGTTGTGCCACTTGGTGAATTTCTTACTGAACAAATTGCTAAAGCCAAAGAAATTGAAAATGCTGAAACTCCTGAGAATGATGATTCACCTGTTATGCCTAGCTCTCCTACTAGAGTTGAAACACCTGATGAACAATGTTTTGATAGGGAGACTGCTAGAGCCATTCTTGCTTGCAATGATAGATATGAAGTTATAAAATTAATTGCTGATATGAAAGAAAAATCTATGAGAGAGAAAATGAAATATGATCCTAAATTTGCAACCTCTCCCATATTTGTTACTGATAAGGATTATGAATTCTCTGTTGATCCGGAATTGATTAAGTTGGTAGAATCTGATCCTTTCCATGGATATGAAACTGAAACCGTTGTGGCACATCTTACTAAATTAAATGATATAGCCACCCTGTTTACTCATGAGGAAAAAATCCGCCACTATTATATTCTTAAGTTGTTTCCTTTCTCATTAAAGGGTGATGCTAAAGATTGGTATAATACTCTTGCACCTGGATGTGTGCGTAGTCCCCAGGATATGATTTACTACTTCTCTGAAAAATACTTTCCTGCTCATAAGAAACAAGCTGCCTTACAGGAAATATTTAATTTCGTGCAAATTGAAAAAGAGAGTCTCCCACAAGCTTGGGGGAGGCTTCTCCAATTACTTAACGCTTTGCCTGATCATCCTCTCAAGAAAAATGAAATACTTGATATCTTCTATAATGGACTAACTGATGCTTCTAGGGATTACCTAGATAGTTGTGCGAGTTATGTTTTCAGGGAAAGGACTATTGAACAAGCCGAGGAATTATTGAATAATATATTGAAGAATGATAATGATTGGACACTTCCTGAACCACCGCCTAAACCCACTCCGAAGAAGAGGGGTATCTTATATCTCAGTCCAGAAGATATGCAAGAAGCAAAGAAATGTCAGAAAGAGAAAGGTATTAAAGCTAAGGATGTTAAGAATTTACCACCTATTGAAGAGATACATGGTCTTGACAAACCGACACAGGTAGTAGAGGTAAATTCTCTTATAAAGTTTGATGAAAGTGATATTCCGTATAACAAACCTCCTAGTCAATGCTTGTATGAATTCGACAATTATATTATGAAGCAAGATCATTTTAATGCGAACGTTATGAAACAATTGAAACGAAACTCTTATATGATTGATCGCCTGAGTGACTTGTTATTTAGAATTGCTAATGATGTTAAAGGTGTTAGTAAACATGCATCTATGGTTCAAACTCAATTAGAACAAGTTTCCAAATCTCAAAGTGAATTGCTTAATGAAATGAACAACAATATGAAGACTAGAGGAGGAAGAATGACTCAGGAGCCACTATATCCTGAAGGTCACCCAAAAAGAATTGAACAAGACTCTCAAAGAATTAATGCTGATGCACCTAGTCCTTCTAAAAAGAAAAAGAAAAAGAAAAATGATAGGACTTTGCATACTTCTAGTGAACCCTAGGTAGAAAAACCCTTGGAGGATAGTAATGATGTTTCTATCTCTGATGCTGAAACACAATCTGGTAATGAACAACCACTTGATGATAATAATAATGATGATGTTCATATGGATACCCAACCAGATAATGATAAAGAACTTGATAATGATGTTGAAATTGAACCTGAAGTTGATCTTGATAACCCACCTACTAAAAATAAACGTTATGATAAAAAAGATTTCGTTGCTAGAAAACATGGTAAAGAAAGAGAACCATGGGTCCAAAAACCCATGCTCTTTCCTCCTAAACCTTCTAAGAAAAAAGATGAGGAAGAATTTGAACGCTTTGCTAAAATGCTTAGGCCAGTCTTTTTGCGTACTCGTTTAACTGATATTATAAAGATGCCTCCTTATGCTAAATATATGAAAGACATTGTCACAAATAAAAGAAAGATACCTGAAGCTGAAATTTCCACCATGCTTGCAAATTATTCTTTTAAGGATGGAGTGCCTAAGAAATTAGGAGATCCAGGAATACCAACTATACCATGCTCCATTAAGAAAAATTATGTCAAAACTGCTTTGTGTGATTTAGGAGCTGGTGTTAGTGTTATGCCTTTCTCCTTATATAAAAGACTTGATTTGAATAAACTCAGTCCCACCGAAATATCATTGCAAATGGCTGACAAATCAACTGCCATACCTATCGGTGTTTGTGAGGATGTGCCCGTTGTAGTTGCAAATGTCACTATTCTAACAGACTTTGTTATACTTGATATGCCCGAGGATGACAACATGTCAATTATCCTTGGTAGACCCTTTCTAAATACTGCAGGGGCTGTTATTGATTGCAACAAAAGTAAGGTCACTTTTCATATCAATGGTAATGAACATACGGTGCACTTTCCAAAGAAACAATTTCAAGTGAATGGTATTCATATTATTGAAAAGACTTCGACAATTACTATTGGGAGTTTCCAAATTCCTCTTCCTACTGTTAAAAAGAGATATGAAACTTTTATTGTTGGGGAGATGCATATCCCCGTTGAGGTAACTTAGTGTTATACGAAAGTTCTTCGGTTTCATGTCACTCGAAAATGGTTTGTTAATAAGACCTGATCAACCTTATTAATGGATTCTTCTTGAGAGGCATGTAGTCGATGAATTTAGTAGGCACAACCTTCTGTACCCACTCTTAGTTTGCTGTTATTTTTATTCAAATATAATAAAATGCCATGATTACTCTGTTTTCTGAATTACCCGTGCAATAAAAAATGCCCAAAAATAAAAGTGCTCAGAATGCAATAAACTTTTAACATGATTTTTTATTGAATATTTAAGAATTTTTGGAATAAAAATCATATCAGGGGGGTGCCCCAGGTGCCCACGAGGCACCAGGGCACGCCACCCCCCCTGGCGCGCCCTGCTACCTCGTGGGCCCCACAGAGGCCCCCCCACTTATTCCTTTAGCTCACATCGTCTCCTACCTCAAGAAAAAATTCCTGGTAGCTCTCTCTCTCGTGTTCTTGCTGACAACACTGAAACTTTCGATCTCTTTGCTCAGAGCTCCGTTTCCGAAACTGTTCTGGGGAATTGCTCCTTGGTATGTGACTCCTCCATTGCTCCAATTAGTCTTTGTTTTAATGGATTATATCTTGCATAATTAGCTACTGTTGGTGCTACAGAAATTGAGCTTGCATGTTGAATCCTTTGAGTTCCAAGTAGTTTGAATGCTTGATATAGCCTCTAGACATCCATATGAGTAGTTGCTATCAATCTTGTGAAGTTTTATAAATATCATTTTGTGGTCCAAAAATTTTCAGAAATTTGTTCATAGGACAATGAGTTTTTTTTTCCGGAGGAGTTCCTCGAAGTGGAACGCCAAGGGAGTCCTTGGGGAGTCCTCGGACAATGACCTCAACCTCCCGCGTAGGACGGAGGTCCGGCCGTGTGAATGGCCGCACAACCCCTTCATGAACGCAGCCGGATTCTATCAAGAGTTCACGCAATTCATTGCAAATGCCGGATTGACCGAATTCCTCGCAGATGAGTGTGAACAGTACCACATCCTTACAAACTCCTTTGTGCAAAACTTTCACTTTCTGAATAGGCTCGAACCCCCTGAGGTGCGTTTTGATTTATATGCTGAACATCATCAGATACCTCTAACTGAATTTTGTGAAATATGTTTGATTCCCTCTGAGGGGGAAATCAGAGAGCCTCGACCAGAGGAGTTTGAGGGTTTCCTCCGTACCTTGACTGTGGGAGAGGAAAGGGGCGTGTCGAAAGCCCGAGCCACTAGCTTGCAGTTTCCCTCTGTTCATTACTTTGCTTTATTCTTAGGGAAATGTTTGCTTGCTAGGGAGCAAGGTAGTGCGCTAGCTGCACCTGACAGGGCCATTTTACGCCGTGCATTGCATAATGATTACACTTATAGCCTTGGAGCTATCGTTGCGCGCCGCTTGCACACTAATAGGACTAGGGGTAAGATTCATGGCGGTATTTATGCTACTCGCTTAGCGACACGTTTTAATGTTAACATATGCCCTCATGATTATCGATTGCCCAGAGTTTACTTAGACCACCAGTCCATGATTGACCACCATTTTATTGATGATCCCGAGCCCCCTCACAACATTCGTTATAACTTAGTTTTTAGCGAGAATACTCGTGATATTATTCCGTTGCCTGCACCTGCTTTGTCTGATTCTTATGCCAGGAATGGATACACCGTGATGCCACTGGACATCGCCGATTATCGGAGCGCCTTAGCGGAGGCGGAGGAGGAGCCTCAAGACTGGGACGCTCGGGTGCCGCCTCCTCAGGAGTTTCACATGGGACCGGATGACTACTACGGATGGCCGTAGACCAAGCTAGGCAAAATCCTAAGCTTGGGGGAGTACGTATTTCTCACCGACATTACATTCATGTTCACACATTTTACTCCAGTTGTCGGTGTTCATACTTTTTCATTGTATAATCCATGTTAGTTTTATTTTCTCGCCTTCTTTTTGTGTGTTTGAAAAACTTTGAGAAAATCCAAAAACATTCCTCATCTCTTTTCAGTTTATCTTTCTAGTTTAATTAGCTGTAGTTTCGTGATAGTAAAAGAAAACCCAAAAAGATTTCCCGTTTCTTCTTTTGCTTGTTGGGAGTTTTCTCATGTAAATAGTTTTCTTCTCTCGTTTTTTGTTTGCTTCTTTAATTTGCTTTCTTCAGAAAACTAAAAACTCCAAAAGTATTTCAGTATGTTTCTCTGAAATTCTTTTCTTTTCTGTTGTTGAGTCATTGCAAGGAGAAGACCACGATGAAAATGATGAGTGGCTCTCGTATGCATTATTGTTGATTTAACAAAGAGCCCATATTACCTTGTCTTCTCCTTTGAATAAAATGCTTGCAGATTCCAGCTTAGTCCACGGCACACTTGCACTATTATTATTTTTATATCATTCGGTCGTGCAAGTGAAAGGCAATAATGACGATGATTTGATGAAGTGACTGTGGCAAGGAAAGGCGGGTATGAATTCAATTTGTTCTTTGTTTTTGTAAATATGTTTAACTCAGTATCCATGATTCAGCATATTATGATTAAACATGTTTGTGATGACAATTAGAGATTATAGTTGCTCATACCATGCTTAAGTAGCTAGGAGTGGATAATGATTTATCTTGAGTGTCAACATGCATTAAAATGTTCATGATGTAGTATGATGATATGGTATCCTCCTCTGAATGTTTCAAGTGGCTTGACTTGGCACATGTTCACGCATGTAGTTGAATCAAAACCAACATAGCCTCCACGATATTTATGTTCATGGTGTTTATATCCTACTCATGCTAGTATTCAATGTTGATTATTCATAATGCATGGCTATGACCGTTTTCGCTCTCTAGCTGGTCGCTTCTCAACCTATTTGCTAGCCTCCACCTGTACTAAGCGGGAATGCTGCTTGTGCATCAAAACCTTTAAACCAAAGTTATTCCAGATGAGTCCACTATATCTACCTATATGCGGTATTATCTTGCTGTCCTAAGTAAATTTGCATGTGCCAACTCTATTATTCAAACGAACATCTGTTTTGTGTACCCGTACCGCTCATGGAGCGACAGGGGACGGTCAGTATCTTCCATGCTAAGCGGGTTATTCTCATGATGAGTGTTTACTCACTTGTCCTTGCACAAGAGGGGCTGGTAATCGGGATGCCCAGTCCCATCATTAAAAAAGCAAAATAATAAAACAAACTTCTCCGGAAAGTTGTTAGTATGGAGGGCACTCGAGGATTCGGCTAGCCATGGCTTGTGATTGATGGTGGAGGGGGAGTAAACTTTACTTTATCGCTTGGGAACCGCCGCTAATGTGTTTAGCATGGAAGATATTGAAAACTCTTGGTCGTGACGTTGACAGGAAAGGCATACCTCCCAAAATTTAATTACCTCTAATTTTAGCTTCGAGCTCTGGCACCTCTGCAAATCCATGCTTCCCTCTGTGAAGGGCCTATCTATTTACTTTTATGCTATTTTACTTTTATTGTTGAGTCATCACCTTCTCAAACAAGCACCAGACCTGAGAGCACTATTGTCATTATCATGCATTGTGTATAGTTAATGTTGTGTGCATCATGACTGGATCTCTTCTACCATGAATTACAATGTTTAGTCGCTGCTTGAACTTTGGAGGTGCTCTGCATTTATGTTTTGCGGTCTCAGAAAGGGCTAGCGAGATACCATGTTATCATATTATATCATGATTGTTTTGACAAAGTGTTGGCATTTGAGATATTTTATTATTGCTCGCTAGTTGATTATGCCATCGATATGAGTGAATATAAATTCTAAGAGTTATCATTTGCGTGGTTAGTCATAATCTTTGCTGAAAACTTGGACACTACTTAAGCATATATATAGACACAAGAACAAAAGAGTTTGTAAAAGTTTTTCTTTATCACTTTCAGTTTGTCAACTGAATTGCTTCAGGACAAGCAATGAGTTAAGCTTGGGGGAGTTGATACGTCTCCGTCGTATCAACTTTTCCAAACACTTTTGCTCTTGTTTTGGCCCCTAATTTGCATGATTTGAATGGAACTAACCCGGACTGACGCTGTTTTCAGCAGAATTGCCATGATGTTGTTTTTGTGCAGAAAATCAAAGTTCTTGGAATTGGATGAAACTTTCTGGAGATTTTTTTATTGAATATATAAAAAATATTGGCATCAAGAACTACTGGAGGGGGGCCACCCAGTGCCCACGAGGCACCAGGGCGCGCCACCCCCCCAGGCGCGCCCTGGTACCTCGTGGGGCCCACGTGGCTCCGTTTGACCTATTTCCAACGCTATAAATTCAGTTTTCCAGAGAAAAAATAGGAGAGGAAGTTTTATTGCGTTTCACGATACGGAGCCGCCGCCACCTCCTGTTCTTCATCGGGAGGCCAGATCTGGAGTCCGTTCAGGGCTCCGGAGAGGGGGATCTTCCGGCATCGTCATCATCAACCATCCTTCATCACCAATTTCATGATGCTCACCGCCGGGAGTGAGTAATTCCTTCATAGGCTTGCTGGACGGTGATGAGTTGGATGAGATTTATCATGTAATCGAGTTAGTTTTGTTAGGGCTTGATCCCTAGTACCCACTATGTTCTGAGATTGATGTTGCTATGACTTTGCTATGCTTAATGCTTGTCACTAGGGCCCGAGTGCCATGATTCCAGATCTGAACCCTTTATGTTTTCATCAATATATTTGTGTTCTTGATCCGATCTTGCAAGTTGTATGCACCTGCTACGTGTTATGATCCGCATACCCCAAGGTGACAATAATTGGGATTCTTTCCGGTGATTGCCGTAGTTTGAGGAGTTCATGTATTCACTAAGTGTTAATGCTTTGTTCCGGTTCTCTATTAAAAGGAGGCCTTAATATCCCTTAGTTTCCTTATGGACCCCGCTACCACGGGAGGGTAGGACAAAAGATGTCATGCAAGTTCTTATCGCAAGCACGTATGACTATATACGGAATACATGCCTACATTATATTGATGAATTGGAACTAGTTCTGTGTTGTCCTAGGTTATAACTGTTACATGATGAATGTTATCCAACGAATATCACCGATCCAATGCCTACGAGCTTTTCATATATTGAATCTTGCTAAGTTACTACTGTTGCTGCTGCTGTTATAATTACTACTGCTACTGCTGTTACCGTTACTATTATTGCTGCTGCTATCAAACTATCATACTATTGTGCTACTGATCACTCTGCTGCAGATATTTAGTCTCCAGGTGTGGTTGAATTGACAACTCAACTGCTAATACTTGCGAATATTCTTTGGCTCCCCTTGTGTCGAATCAATAAATTTGGGTTGAATACTCTACCCTCAAAAACTGTTGCGATCCCCTATACTTGTGGGTTATCAAGACCTTGCACCAAGGGAGTGTGGGAATGCTCCTAGCCTTCACCAACTAGCCAAAACCACTCTGAAAAATATTTTTGAACACATTTGTAAATATCACATAGAGCATTTTTCTCTGTCCAGAAATTCTAGACAGCAGAGAAAAATACCAAAATTTACCAGCAAACAGAGGAGCTCATAAGAAAAATAATGCAAAAAGAATGAACTCATTTGGACTTATGGTTTAAAAGATATTGCTGGTCAAAGTTTAGTCAAAATTTCTGGATTTATTTGAATTTAAACAGAAAATCAGAAAGCCCATGAGCGGCCACGTCGAAGGTGTAAAGTGGGATTACGCCTCCACTTACGTACCACTTCGGGCGCGCGCTGGGTCGCTGACAGGTGGGGCCCAACTGTCTGATTTGAACAGGGAGAGGGAGGGAACAGAGGGCGGCGGGACTCACCGGCGACGTTCGTTGGCGTGGAGACGGCGGTGGCGCGGGGAGATGGTCGGGTTGGATCGAGCAGGCGACAGCGAGCACGCCTGTACCCGCAGCTGACCGAGAGATGGCCGGACGGCGTCGGCCCCTTCCTCTCAGGTGACGATGAGCTTCGGGCGTCGGCGGATCCGGTGATTCCGGCGAGCATTCGAGCAGGGGCGGGGTTGGGGAGGAGCAGTAGAGCACCACGAGCTCAGCGGTGGTCTCGGTTGGGGCTGGGGTGGACACAGTCGAGCTGGAAAAGCAGGAGCAGAACGGTGGAGCACCTCGCCAGAGATGGAGAAGGAGAGCTCCCCGCTGCTGCTTCTGGGTGCGGGGCAACGATTGAGAGGTGGGGAGGGCGAGTGGTGAGGAGAGGGAGGGCTGGGGTGCGGCTTTTATAGCCGAAGATCGATACCCGCACTGGATGCCGCCAAGGAGAAAACGCCGGCGGGCCGCGTTGAGCTGGCCACCGCGCTGGCACCCGGGCCGCGTGGGGAGGTGACGGGAGAGGCCAGGAGTGGCGGGACGGGTCCTGAGCCATTAAGGGCGTGCAGACACGGCGGCGACTGCGGCGCACTGTGCTGCCCGTGGGCGAACTTGGCCGTGTGCGGCGGCGAGCCTCGCCGGAGAAGATAGACGGTTCTGGAGGGGGTACATGGGTGGTGGCGATGACGTCGGCACGACAGGACAAGAAGGGGCAACACGGGGTGGCCGGAGTGGTCGTGTCCGAGGCGCTCGGCGTGTAAAGCACGACTTTAGCTCGGGCAGACGCGTGGTCACCGCATGCACTAGTGCACGCAGTGCGCTCTGGCTCGGTTGGTCATGTCCACACGGTAGTCCATCCAACCAATGACCTCCCTGTGCCCTTGGTTTGACAAGAGGTGATCTGGACATTTGGCTAGCTTCCAGACAAGTTTCTGGACAGAAACTTGGGCAAGAAGCTGGGGAAAAATGGCTAGGGTTTTGAGTGAGTCAATTTGTCACACTGAAATGTAGTAGGAAGGTGCCCATACTGGGAAAATTTCAGGCCAAATGGACAAGTTTTGAACCTAGTTGCTTCACAACTGCATCTCTGGTCCAGAAACTTGTTGAGGATGATGCACTCACCTGGATGAGCCCCCTGAGCTGAAATTTGGTATTTGTGGGTCATTAGGTGGTATCAAGATGCTATAAAAAATCCATACCATTTGGACAAGTATAAATGGTACTTCCTTCACAATGCTTTCTACTGGCCAGAAGCTTGGAGGAATTTTATAAAGAAATTGGCTGAATGAAATGGGCCAAAATTTGGTGGAGGATGTTCATATGGGTAGGAGAATGCCCTGGATTAATTTCAGAATTCTTGGAGCAATATAGAATATAGTTGCTTCACAAACTGAAATTGTGACCAGAAACAAAGATTGGATGATGTGCTCACCATGAGCATGGAATCTTGAATACTTTCACATATCCAAGGGTCACATGGTCCAAAGAATTTATGAGAATTTTCCTGGAATTTTTGAGGGGACATAAATATAGGTTGCTTCACAACCTAGAGCTTAAAGGATTATTCCTTTAATAGAAAAGGAATATTAAATTGGAATAAAAATTAGGATTGGGCAAGAATGGAAGTAACATGACTTGAGAGAGGTTCTTGGGGGCTTGGATTACTTGGGAAAGGAAAGTAAGATTAGTCCCAAGTTTTAAGTCCATAGAGCCATTCAAAATAAAATCCAAACCAAATTCCAAATAAAATTCAAATGGGTTTTTGAAAGGAAAAGTTTGTAAAAACCAGGGTGTCACAAAATCCTATCTCAATCTATGGTAGCTTTGTTTTCAATTGAGTTCTGAAAGCATGCATATATAGGGTATATGGATGTCATTCTGGAAGTGTGAACTTGCATGTGAGTTGGTATTCATTCATTTTGTAAAACATGCATGTGCCAACAAGAGTTCATGTGGAAACACCTTGATGCCATCTGTGTTCTTTTTGGTGGTCGTTCAAGAATTGTGAGGGCATCTTCAACGCGAATCCTCAAACTGCCTGCATCCGTCCGGACCATGCGGTCCAGACATGTTTTGCCAATGTGGTTCTGTATCCGTCTGTGGAGTGGTCCGGACGTCCTTTTTGCTGTAAATTGGAAGCAAATTGGGGGGGTGCCGCCACGTAGGACTCTGACATCCCGGCCCACTCAAATCCTCCCTCCTGGTCCCATTCTCTTTCAATCCGCCTCTGCTCCCTCTTGCTTTGCATCTGCACCGTCCTCGTCCGCCGCCGCCTTTGTACTCTCCCGCCATCGTCCAGGCATTGCCGGACGTCCGCAACCCCCACCCACCCGCTCGCCTTGTACAACGGCGCCGTCTACTCAGGATCCGTCCGCAGCCAGGTACCCTCGCCCCCCCCCCCTGTCGACGCCGTCCATGACAGACACCACGCCCGGCAGGTGTTCGGTCAAATGTCATTGAGCTTATTTTCAAACTTCATGTCATTTTTTAGAGTAAGAAAGATGGTGGGGTACTCGGTGAAGGAGGATGAGTTGTTGTGCGATGCGTGGTTGGCCGTATCTGCGGACTTCATCGGCAGGAGCAGAACAGGGGGAGGGAGGGGGGGGGGGGTCTTTCGGCAGCGCGTGGATGGTTCGTTTCATGCGCAAAAGCACATTGCGCCCTATGATATGCACATCATCCATGAACGCAGTGTCAAGTCCTTAACGTATCGATGGTACACCATCCAGAACTCCGTCCTGAAGTATTGTGGTGCGGTTGATTGGCTAGAGGCAATGTGGCCATTGCGCTGGGCAACCATGGAGATTGTAAGCGTGGTTCTTGATCACATGTTGATTGATTCATTCATTCACTCATTGTTGCTCTACACGTTGTGTAGCCTGCATGCGCTGCCCTGATGTGTTACAGGCTAGAGGACAGACCATTCACGCACATACATGATTGATGAAGCTCAAGGGGTAATATGTGTAGGATAACATGATCCATACTTGAAAAACTTATTGAACACCCGGTTAATCTCGTTAAATTATAACTATTGTTGTACTAGACATATTTACATGCTATTTATGGATGATTTGTGCTATTTTCTATTCGAACTTTGATGAATTCCGTTGTGTTTGATGAAAATCGTCCGGTTAGTTGAAATCCGGTTTGAAATGTATGCGACTACGGTTGGATGGCCGGCTCCCGCATTCGTGTCCACGGATTGATCCCTCTGTCCACGGACGAATGCGGTGTCCGGTTTAGGCAGTGTTGGAGATGCCCTAAGACTGCTCTCAAAAGGGAAGAAATGTTATTCGTGCTTAATGTTAGTTTGGTGTAGCGAGAAATGCGTGTAGAAAATCAAAATGTGTGATCCCTAATCAGATTTCAATCTCCACCTTCGTACGGGTGGACGCTGGACCATTTGACATGGATTTTTTGTTTGGACCCTGATAAATCCCAAACGTTCAGATTTTAAACATGTCATCCCGAACGTTTTTTTATGGCGAGTTTAGTTGACGCGAGGTGGCAACTTTAGTTATTAAAACATGGTAACTTTGTTGCCATGAAAAAGGTTTGGATTGCCATGCTTAAAATCCGAACGTTTAGAATTTTTGATTTCCGTTTTGTTTTTGGGATACATGCACGAACCATTTTCCCTACAAGAAAAAGGAAAAACTCGCTCCGCTCGGCGGTTCACGGAGCGTTACGACCGGGAGAAGAAGCTGAAGCCACAGCTGCAGGAACCCCTGCTCCTCGGGACGCCACGGTCCACGCTTCTCCCTTGAACATGCTCACCTGAGCCACCACCCCCGCCGTCGGCCCACTGCTCGCAGTACTGGAGCTCGTAGGGCGCCAGCTCGTGGCCAAGCCCGTCGTACACCTTGAACTCGCAGCTCATGCCGAGCCGTCCCTGCAGGAACTTGGTTCCGTCTTTGCCCGCCTCGATCGGGACCAGGAAGTCCGCTCGCCCGTGCACCCACAGCACCGGCGTCTTCTTGGCCTCGGCCGTCACCCTGGACGCGAAGGAGGCGCCGAACGGGAGGAAGCCGCTGAAGACGGCGCAGCCGCCCAGCGTCTTGGGGTACAGCAGCACGCTCGCGATGCTCAGCGCGCCTGCGCATGCAATTTCATCCCCAGTTTGTTCGTAAACTACACTACAGAAGAGTACAGAGTGTTGGATAGTTCGAGCGGGTCGTTGTGCGTGCTTACCTCCCTGGCTGAGCCCGAACACGAACACGTCCTCCGGCCTCGTTCCGGCGGATATCTCCCGGTCGATCATGGCGTGCACGCCCTCCACGGCCCTCAGCACGTCCGCCTCGCCCCTCACGGATTTCTGCCCGCATTTAGATTTAACACGGCCATCAGTTCTGCAGATATGATCAACACTTGAGAACAAGAGGATTCAGTATTTGGCTTACGGAGGTGATGGGCGTGTCGTGGATGTCGAACCACGACGGCATCAGCATGCCACCTGATGCGGAACACGTACGGATTAGACACGAGTGTCAAGCTCAAGCGTCAAGCAATGGAAGTCAAGGAGGTCCGATGTATACGTACGGTTGCATGTGACGGGCGCGGTGGGCGCCGTGGGGAAGGCCCAGCGGGCGCCGGCGAAGGCGTACCCGGCCACCGGCTCGTTCGCGCGGCCGCTGTCGCCCAGCCCGTGCAGCCACAGCACGAACCGCTGCGACCGAGGCTCCGCCGGCGGGGGCTCCTCCTCCATTTCTCGGCCGAGCAGAACAGAGCAGAGCAAAGCAGGGAGGGGAAAGATAATGGTGAGAGGGCCAGACATGGAATCTGGCTAGCTATAGGAAGCTCTGCCGCAGTTTCTGACTTCCATTGCGCGTGTTGACTTGTGACGAGGGGTCGACCTGGGATGCCACGGTCAAGATCCAACAACAAAGAATAATAGTGGCGTCTCCTCCAATAATTCAGTGGTAAACCCAAGCATTTTCTGAATTCAACATGTTCCTGCTGGAATAGAAAACCCAAATGAGAAGTGCCACACGTTAGGTGCGTGACGTCCCGATTCTGACGTTTTTTAATGGCAATTTCACTCACGTAAGGATGGCAAATTTCAGTGACACACGGCAAATTTCTGCCAAAAGCAAACTGAAGCATGAAAATTGCCACGTGCTCGTACCTGACGTTCAGGTGTTATCAGGGTCCATAGAAAAAGATTTCGACACATAAAGGAAAACTTCTGAAATAAAACACCATGAATGAAAACTTCTGAAACAAAATGTCTTATGGCATCAGAGTAGCAGCAACCAGAAGTGTTCCAAAGGTCTGTGCCAGTTAACATTGGAAGAGACTGATGGGTATTATGTCGCAAGAAACTTCACCAATAGCTCAATCGAAGACACAGATGGTTATTATGTCTGGAGGGCTGACTTCGCCCCTTTGACGTAGTAACCGTCTCCATCTCTACTGATAGTTCTTCTCCGTCTGATGAGCATTCGCTAGCAAGCAATGCGCCGCCAGGCCTCGAGGAATTTGGACCCCACGCCAGGTACCACATCCGTTCAATCGTTTCTTTCTCTTTCGGATACTCGCATTTCCACTACCTAAAGAACGTTGGTGTTTCTTTGGGAAAGAAGGATAGTGAAATTAATCTGTCGGTTGGGGTACTTAAACATATGGAGATTGACCGTTTAATGGTTTCTCCGAAGTGTAATAGCACCCTACCTAACCCTGAAACCGAGAAGAAGGATGAAACGGATGCCAAATATGATGGTCCGCTTAACTCCCACTTGGTTGGTGAGGTTACCAAGATTGGTTTGGATGACGCAAGACCTGGTTCCATGTTTTGTGACTTCACAGAGTCTTCGTGTAAATCTAAATTGCATTCTTCTAAAAAGAAACAAAAACCGCCCAAGAAGGCGAAATGTTCCACACCGACCTGAGTTTCCACATGAGAGGCATGTTTTGGAATAGCAGAGGTCTCTCAGACTTGGCTAAACATAAACACGCCGGTGATTGTGTGCGCAAACATGGGTCGAATTTTGTGGCAATTTCTGAGGCTGGTAAATGTGACTTCTGCCTGCATGTCCTCGATCACCTATCAGGTGGTTTCGACTACACATGGCATAGTCTACCAGCTCGTGGAAGGTCTTGATGAATCCTTCTTGGGATACAGACCACGGCCATGGTCTTGTTGGCTTTTTCGATCGGTGAATTTCATATCAAATTTCACTTACGAAACAGAGCTGATAATTTTACATGGAGCCTGGTCGCAGTCTATGGGGCTACCCAAGATGAGTATAAATCGGCTTTCCTTCGTGAATTGGTGAACCTGGCTAAGGATAACTCGCATCCAATGCTTATTGGAGGGGACTTTAATATCCTTAGGTACCAGCAAGAGAAAACTAATGACCACTTCGACACTCATGGGCCTTTCCTATTCAATGTTGTTAGACAGTTTGGATCTCCGGAAAGCCACTATGTCAGGGCGGCAGTTCACCTGGGCTAATAACCGATCTGTGCTGACATATGAGAAACTCGATAGGGTTCTCATGGACATCGAATGGGAACTAAAATTTCCTCCGCTAACCTGTGAGGCCTAGAGCGTATCGAGGCATTATCGGATCATGCATCCATCATTCTGGATTCTAACTCTACGAACCCATCTGCCCGTTGCCCTTCCAAATTTGAATTGGGATGGCTGCATCGGGGTGGATTTATAGAGATAATCAAGATGTTTGGGAGAAGCCCGTCGTTGGTCATACGCCTATTCATAGATGGAACTTTGAAATAAGGGCCATGAGGCAACACCTCACTGGATGGGCGAAACACACCAATGGGATATAAAAAAAGAAAAACAACGGCTCTCTACCATTATTGATGACCTCGACAAGACGCGCACCTTATCTCAACAAGAGATTGGATTGAAAAATCAATCTAATGAGAAGATTGCCCATCTTTTACGAGAAGAGGGGATCAAATACTACCAGAGATCCAAAGATAATTTCATTTTGATGGGTGATAGTAATACAAGATATTTCTAATTGGTTGCCACTGGGCGGCATAGGAAGAAATGTATTTACAGTCTCCGTGCCAAAATCTACTGCGTATTGGATTTTTTCCAAGTCAAATCGTGTAAAGTTTGAAGAAGTTTACACTACTAGGAAATGGCTTATAGGTGAACCCAAATGAGTGGCGGGCGTGGCGGGGCACCCGCCACAGCTATTTTTGAAACGTAGTAGTGGCGGGTACCATGTTATACCCGCCACTGGTACTGACGGAGCAGTGGCGGGCAGGGAAACGCGCCCGCCATAGGTAGACCGTTTAAGATCTGGCCGCGTAATGAAACCTAACTATGGCGGGCGGCAGCTAGTGCCCGCCACTGCTTATTCGTTCGTCAGTGGCGAGCGTGTCTGTTGCCCTCCACAGTTAAATTGCTTTAGCAGGCACGGAGGACGTATAAAGTACATGCTCGTAGCAGAGCGAGTAGTAGGTAGCGCCCTCCAGTGCTCTCCACTTTCGTGTGGCGGGCTCTTGCCGGCGCCCGTCACACGTACACCCACGATGCTGACGGTTTAATCCCCCCCCACCCCAAAAACCGATCCAAAATTTCCAATTTCCCCCGCTTCCCCCCCCCCCCCACCCACCCGCCCCTACCCCCAAATCTCGCCCGACTCACCACCATCGCTCCCCTCGTTGCCTCCTCTCCTCGCCACCGCCGCACCCCTCGTTGCCTCCTCTCCTCGCCACCGCCGCGCCCCTCGTTGCTGTCTCTCCTCACCGTCGAGCCCCTAGTCGTCCCCGCCGCACCCCTCGTTGCATCCTATCCTCGCCGCCGCCGCCGCGCCCCTGGTTGCTGTCTCTCCTAGCCGCCGAACCCCTCGTCGCCCCCGCCGCGTCGCGGCCCTCATCGCGGCCGCGGGCATGGACTCCTCCAACACCGGAGGCATATCGTTGCCGCCGCCACCGCCGAGCTCCTCCGCGATGGCTACTCCTCTGGCCATCGCGACCTCCTCCGCCAACATCGGAGACCTCGCGCCGCCTTCGGACGCCAAGCGACCCACCTCTCCGGTATGGTCAAATTTGTGTTTAGGGTAAATAGATATTTAGCATGTATTAAATTTGAATAGTGTGTCTTACTGTTATTTGTGCTTAGGGTAACTATGAGTAGATTAGGAATATTTTGTATAAGATTCATTGTAGTATCGTTGGCTTATATTTGTAGGTATTGACATGAGTGCTAATATTTTGGTGAAACGTCGATTCATTTCCGTTTTGCCAAATTTCTGGCACTCGTTATGTCCTCTTTTTAGCAAATGTCATGTCAAAATTTTCTTTCATTTTTTAACTAGGATTCATTGTAGTATCGTTGGCTTATATTTGCAGGTATTGAAATGAGTACTAATGTTTTGGTGAAACGTCGATTCATTTCCATTTCGCCGAATTTCTGGCACTCGTTATGTCATCTTTTTAGCAAAGATCATGTTGATTTTTTCTTTCATTTTGTAACTAGGATCCATTGTAGTATCGTTGGCTTATATTTGCAGATTGACATGAGTGCTAATGTTTTGGCAAAACGTCGATTCATTTCCGTTTCGCCGAATTTCTGGCACTCGTTATGTCCTCTTTGTAGCAAAGGTCATGTCGATTTTTTCTTTCATTTTTTATGCTTCATGACTCATAATTGCCACAATAAATTTTAGCAAACGCAAAAAATGGATTCCGGAGAACCATCTTCTATGGACCCCTCAGCTCAGCGGCGTAAAAGAGCAGAAAGCGAAAGAAGAAATCAGCCAATGAACCTACCGCCAGTAAGGCACCAGGAGAAGATGTGGTGAATGTTTCTACCAGTAGGTGCTTCATGCAAATGTTTAAGCCAGGTGAACCGATGTTCCCACAGCACAAGTTGAGTGCTCTAAGCGCTGAAATTCAGCTTCTACACAAAGGCGTAGTAGCTAGGTCAGGAAAGGGTGAGATGTATTACACCGCCAATGTTATAGAGGGTCTTGGATTTGTCGACGAGTACCCTGCTGATAAAATATATCTTGGGTTTGAGAGTGTGGTCAACGACAATATTTTCTACGTGGACGTAATCAAGCCGTCTTTAATGAAGCTTTGGCCGCTCTGGCATGCTACAAATCCATTACTCCGGAATGACGAAGTTTGCTTCCTTGATCCGTATCTCATGCATTGGGCCTATGTGGATTCTGATAAAGGCCAACGTCTTATCGCGACTTACCTCCACAAGACCATCCTTCATAGTCGTCGGCACAAGGAGAACTTTATCGTGCCTTACTTCGAAACGTAAGTTCATTTCTTTATGCTTTTGCACATATACACCTGAGTACTTTGATGTCAATCTCATTAATATTACATTGTTCAATTGTTTTTTGCAGCAATGAACACTGGATCGTCATCGCACTGATGCCCCGAGATGGCCGAGCTTATTCTTTGATTGCAGGAGAGACCCTAAGAAGCCGTGGACCGCTCTGAAGGAAGTTCTCAATGCTGCTCTGTTGATGTGTCATAAGACCGACCGTAAGAACATGTCGCATTCGCAGTACAAATTTTAACACTAGCTTCTGTTGCCGGCAACAACCAAAAGGCGAAACCACGCACATGTCTGGCTACTATGCCATGGTCTTGATGGATGACTATGTGCGCGCAGGACCACTTTTGAGAAGTGATTCAATGTTGCAGAAATGGTCTGAAGAGAATGAGAAGGAAGTTAAGCTAGCTCACTTTTGGACAGAGCATGAGCGCCTTCAGAGGGTGCTCACGAATATCATTAATCGCCATGCAGTGAGGGATGAGGGGATGTTCTACTGCGCGGCAGAGAGTCAAGAAGAACGAGAGATGAGAATGAAACATCAACATGGCGATATATATGCTCCTTTCTAGTCTAGAAAACCGTCAAAAACATTAAATTATGTCATGACACAATGCTTGTTACCTTGTGATCTCTATTTTATATGTATGTGTGTCATATGTTTATATATTTACCTTGTCATCTTTTCCATATGTATATATTTTGAATGTTATTGTGTGCTATAAATAACAGATGGGACCGCCAGAAGATTTGTGGGAGGGGGTCTCTACGGCGGACATGGAGAAGCACTATCTATGGATGTGGGAAAAATATCCGGCAGAGCACCTCAGGGAGGCGATGTTAGCTTGGGTCAGAAGTGTTCCAATGGCCCAGTGTTCTCTCCCAGCGAGTGAGAAGATGGCAGAGACGCGGTTCAGTGACCTCGCAGTATGCATCCTTACGGAGGCGACCTCGGATGAGAGGCTGAGGATCTGGCCGGGCCTGAGTCCAACCACCATACCCACACCCGCTGAGGTTGTTCAATGGGCTCTTCGAGAGGCCAAATCTCCAATTCCAGAGCAAGCGGCCCGTTGGTCCCCGTTTGTTTCATCAAGTACTAATTCATGTAGTATGTGCGGCTTCTACTAACGGTCTATGTGTTGAACATCGGCCGACTCTCATTTCACTCCTAAACAACTCGTCAAACTATTAATTATGTGATGAGCAACATATATATGCTTATTAATTATTGTAATGCACTTGTTATATTTGCTTTATAACTACTACTTTTCATTAATCTGATATCATTATAATGTGGTGCGTGTATGTGGATCAAGGTTCAAACTAGAATTTATGTATCAAATGCATAATGATATGATCCATGTGCAATATGCCGCAATTCAATCGATTCGGCATGCAACAATAGCAGTGGCGAGCACAACACACTGTGGCGGGCTCTAAAAAGGGCCCGCCACTGGTGCGTTAAATTCCTATGGCGGGCAGCGTGAAATTCTGTGGCGGGCCCAGACTACCGCCCGCCATTGCTCATGGGCTGCCACTGGCGGGCGGGCGCCCGCCACTGATGGCGTCTTAGCAGTGGCGGAAGGTCAGTGGCGGGCGCCCCTGAGAGCCTTGCCCGCCACTGCTAGGCATTCCTGCAGTAGTGTTATAGAAATACTATTAACAACTAGAAAACCTAATCACTTTTATCAATATCATTAGATTCATTATGAAATATATTTACATATGGCATACATTTGCTATTACTACATAGTTTCCCGAATAAACTTTGTTAAAATTTATGAATTGTGAATTTCAAGAAAATCAATGCGTACTATATTATGGCATATATAAAGTATGCATAGAGTAAATAAATGTAGAAACCTGCCTTAGTATATGTAGGGATATAACCAGGGTGCTAGAAAATACCACACAGGTAAATTATTAGGTATACAAGGGCCACACTCATACATACACGAGCAGAATAACGCCTACACCCTGATGAGTTAGGGCGTGTTCGGTAGCCCTCCGGCTCCTCAACTCCTCGACTCCAAGTCCGGAGCAGAGCCGAACGCTTCAAATCGTGGCTATGGGAGTGAGAAGCTGGCTATTAGGTACGTGCAAATTTGCCGGAGTCGTGGAGCTGGGTATTTGCTACTCCCAGGAAACGAAGGAGCTGGAGTTGGCAGTTTTTACGGCCGGCTGCCACCGCCAAGTGACTTCCATCGAACCGGTACGAGGAAACAGCCACGAGCGAACACAGAAAACAGCCTCGAGCGCCTCTTCACAGTCACTCAAGCTGGCAATGGTTAACCGTTACCCGCATCCCCGTGGGTAATTACTCTATCAGGGGACGGGTATGCGCCAGCTTTAATGCCCACGATGAAGCTAGTGGGTCAAATACCTTACCCAGCGCGCAAGACGGGGATGGGGATGGGATAGCATTACCCATGCCCATTACCCGCCTTACCCATGAAGGCCTTACATGTGGGCTCTAAAATTAGTAGGCCCCATGTAATTCCCGCCCTTACCTTCCCAAATTTCCACCCATCCCAGCCCTTTGGCCAAAAAGGCCTAAGAAATCCTTAACCTAGCCCCAACAGATTCTTTAGTGTGCTGAAATGCTTATTTTTTCTACTGAAATGCTATTGGAGGTTGTTGTTGATTTCATGTATGGGTTTCCCCACGGGGATAACAAACCCGACGGGGATGGGGATGGGCATATTTTTATCCCCGCAGATGGGTATGGGAACGGGGACGGGCATGAGAAGGCTGTCGCGGGGACGGGGATGGGAGTGCAATACCCGCCTGGGTAATCCCCATTGCCAGCCTGAACAGTCACCCACCCAACCGGGCCTATAGCCCATGCCCCTTTTACAAGTCACTTGGGCTGTCAGCCCACTCCAAACTATGCACTTTCTGGCCTTTTGGCCTTGCCGATCGCTGGCTACCAGAAGCTGCTGCACCGAACAGATCCATCGCTCCAGGAGTTTAGGTGGGAAGCTGGCTGCTGGAGTTGGGTGCTGGAGTTGAGGATTTTGCAGCCGTGGGCAAGTACCGAACACGCCCTTAGTTTCGCATATCTAAATCTTCATCTTAATATACACAAATATAGACTGTGTGTTACCATTCTAATTGCAGATTGTTTCACACTAGCCATCTACACCCAAAAAACCGTAGAGCAAATAAATTTATAGAGTAGCCAGAAGACAAATAGGAATTTCAACCTAACATCCATGTGTTATTCAGGTCCATCTCTTCGGCGCAAAAAATAGAATCGGATAGCTACATCATAAATAAGAGAAAATTTTCATACCGATATCAAATTACTAATAAAATGATATTTCTTAACATTTCCGTGACATCTCTCTATTGTAAAATGCTTTTTAAAGAAAGTTACGGTACCCTGGTACTCCAAAACCAGGCGCTGGAGTACCGTTCCATTTGACGGTCTGTGATGAAAGAGCATATTAGACTTTTTGCCTGCCATCCCGATAGACCGCAGGATCAGCTGATTGACCGGTCAAAAGAAATAAAAACAACAGATTGACTATCATGTTAATAGAGGAGAGACAAGGGAGGCACCAGAAGGGGACACAATCACCGCCCTAGTTGCCGACCCATCAGAGACGCAGTTGATGCTCGTCGCTGCCGCCATCGATTGTGACCGCGATAGATCTGCTCATCGCCGCCGCCATTATTGTGGCCGACATCGATCTGCTCGCGACGCCGCTATCGATCATGGCCGGTGCTATCTTCGTCGACACCATGTACGCCGGGATTGACGGCCCTCGCCGTTCTGTTCGAGCCTCCCCCTATTGATCTGTTACAATGAGTTGATTGGGAGGAAAATAACACCCAAAAAAAATCTGAAAAAAGACTGCAATTACCATTTTACCCCTTCGGTTGAGGTACTCCACCAGATTGGCTGGGTTTTTGAGCTGATACTGCGTGGGCTGATTTGTGGAGTACCCGGGCACACCAGCTCTTGGATAGCTGAAAATGGACGGCCCTAGTTAATTTCGGGGTATAGTAAAAGTCCTCAGGAAGAAAGACATCTCTTGCCCCTCCCGTGAGGCGGCCGGGAGGGAACCCTAATCGCGTGGCCAGCATCCTCCCCCCTCCGCGCGTCCCTCCTCCTCCCTTGCCGCCGCTAGAGGGCGTTGTCGGGCAAAGCCTGGTTGGTGGCGGCGGGGCCATCTCGTCCCCTTGCGCATGGGGTCTCGTCGCAGGCCGACGCTCCTGGGAGAGGGTGTGGCGCGGTGGATGTCGTGGTGGCGGCGTTGCCCTGAGTGGACCACCGAGGCTAATCCGGGGGAAACCTCATATCTCTTTGGGATTGAGCGATAGTGGTGCTTGTGCTTAGTACTCCCTCTTGAGGGCATCATTTTTGGAGTTTGCACTGGTTGGAGGGACCAACGGCACTGTTGAGCTCGCGGCGGCCTCTTTTTTGGTTTGTCGGGCCTACGGAGCGGGATCTACAATAGCTTGTGGCGGGGTGGTGGTGGTTGCCAGTGGCTGCTGTGTATGGAATCGTAGTTTCGAATCACCGGTCTACCGGGAGTGGATCTGGCCGTGATTTACTCAATGTGGCTTCACTGATGGCGGCGTGGGAGTTTGATGCTTGGGGCAGCGGCTCTAGACTTTCAATGGCGGTGGACATCATGGTCATGTGGTTTCCGTGATCGTCGGACCTTCACTTTGGCGATGGTCTCCAGCTTTGTGTGTCGCGGTTGGTAATGGGACGTCCTCTACTGTGATTGCAGAGTTTTGAGCCAGTGTGGCATGTGACGCTCCCTCCTCTACGAGATCGGGTTCGATTTGACTCAGCAGGTGCTACGCACGACGACTTTGGAGGATCTGTCAAGTCATGCCTAGCCGGCGGTGGCGATGCACGCCGTCTCATACAGAGGCGTCAAGTCATGCATGATCCTTCCAGGTGCTATGTAGGACGTCTCCTCCGTGGTGTCAAGTCATGCTTGTTGCTGCTCCATCAAAGGTGGTGCGACAGTGGCTAGAGGCATGGCGGTATGGGACACCACCAACTTCCAATTTCTCCTCTAGCGACATCTGGTTAGCGATGGGCCGTTGGCCAAATAGGTGATGATGGTAAAAGCATCAGCCGAGTTTGCACACTTCGGTGAAAACATTTCTGGCAATGTTGACGTGTGCTTGCAGTTTGCCCTTGCTGAAGGTGGTGCTCGAAGCTCGTCTTTGGAATGAAAATCTCTCGCTCGACCCTAGGTTGGACTCGTCATCATCGGCGCACGTGCGGCGTTTCCTTATTGAAGGCTTTGCATAAATGATGTGTATTTTTTTCTTTGGTTTTGTCTTTTAGCATAGAGTTAATGGTAACCTAGTGGACGTACTGTCACGAGGCATGTTGCCTTGGAATTATTTCTTTTGTATCTTTCCGAACTTTGCAATAATATGGTTGTGTGCATCATTGATGCAGAGGCCATGACATGTTCCCCTTTTTGAAAAAATATCTATTTTAAGTTGGAGTGTCATATAATTATTAACAAATAATGCGAATCAACCTGTGGTTCGATGGTTACGAGGGTGGTTGTATCCACATGCCACAGGACACTTGTGTGTCGCATGGGTGGAATATTTTTTAAGCGGGAGGCGGCATTCCCATCGATAGCGAGACATATGTGATGACTTCATCAACTTTAAGACCTGACCCGTTGGCTCAATCTTTTGGAGGTGTTCATAGGGGTAGCTTGTGCGTGCATGCGTTTATAGGGAAGTGTGTACGTGCATGTATGTAAGTGTCTGTGTTTGTAGTGTGTTTCTCGAAAAAAGAAACAGAATAAGTCGGAGTCGCTTGCTCGGTGATTAGGGATGGCGATGACGCCTGCTAGGGGAGAAGTGATGACGATGACGCATGTGTGCTAGCTCGGCGAGGCACTCTTTGTAAAGGTGTGTGTGGGATGTCTGTGTGTGCCGCTCAGCGGTTTGTGACGGTTTTCGCCCGGTTCTCCGTTAATTAACCGGGCAATTCTCTTTTGCTTAATTAATGGATGAGGCAAATCTTTTGCCTCCGTTTCGAAAAAAAAATCAGTTGAACTTATCAACACTGGCTGAAAGCCTGAAACCCGGCTAAGTTGAAATTTGGTATGCGTGCACTGTGCTAGAAGACAAAAATGTTGACCGAATTGGGAAGGCGACAAGGTGCATTAGTTAGTAATACAAACCGGTGTCCGGCCCTGACGAGTTAGTGTGCAGGGCAAGGCAACCTAACCGACTCGATCTTCTTTCGTGTGCCAAGGCATGCATGCTACAAGTAAGGCACCAAGAGAAAACGCAGATCGTTACCATTCCTCAACTAGCTAGTACGTGCATCGACATGCATGCATGCACATGCATGTGTCCGTCGCCGGCCGACAGCCAACCCGACCCTGCCTAAGGGCTCTTTGATTCAAAGGAATTTTATAGAATTTTTGAAGGACTGAAATCTTTTGGAATTTTTCCTATGTTTGTCCTTTGATTTATATGATTGAATTCTATAGAAATTTTTCTATGAAATCTTTTGTACTACATTTCATAGGAAATCTAACATCCATTCCAATCACTTTTTACAATTCCATTGCTTTTTCCGTGACATCAAACACTCCTTACTAATCTAATCCTATAGGATTCAAGTGGGCATGTCACTTCAATCCTATACGTTTACTATTCCAGCGTTTTCAAAATCCTGCGAATCAAAGAGGCCCTGAAGACATGCTCCCGCGCTCCACTTGTAACTCGCACTACATAAACGCGCGTCTACACTTGCACGCTCAAGCAGAAGCTTGTGTAGATCGATCGATATGGCTTTCTCCCCTGGCGGCACATGGCCGGTGATCCCTATAGTAGTTCTGCTCATGGGCGGCCCGCAGTTCGCGGCCTTCCCTGCGGCGTCGGCCGGCCGCGTCGACGCCGGTGACATGCTGATGATGGACAGGTTCCGCCAGTGGCAGGCCACTCACAACCGTTCATACCTGAGCGCCGAGGAGAGGCTGCGGCGCTTTGAGGTGTACCGCAGCAACGTGGAGTACATCGACGCCACCAACCGGGGCGGCGACCTCACCTACGAGCTCGGCGAGAACCAATTCGCCGACCTCACCGGGGAGGAGTTCCTCGCAAGGTACGCGTCGTCGTACGGTCACACTGACTCGGTCATCACGACGACCGCCGAGGCCGACGGCCTGTGGTCGTCTGGCGGTGGCGACAACTCCTTGGAGGCTCCGCCTCCGGCCAGCGTGGACTGGAGAGCCAAAGGCGCCGTGGTACCTGTCAAGAACCAAGGCTCGGAATGCTGTACGTAAATTCATTAGATGACCTCATCCATTTCAACTTTTTTTTAGGGTAACCTCATCCATTTCATCAAGGCTCGGATGGTAATTTCAACTACGTACTGGCCTTCTTTAACTAATTTGATTTTGTCCCCGGACCGGATCGGATGCATGCAGTCAGCTGCTGGGCGTTCGCGGCGGTGGCAACGATGGAGAGTCTCTACTTCATCAAGACGGGGAAGCTGGTGCCCCTGTCGGAGCAGCAGCTGGTGGACTGCGACAAGTACGACGGCGGCTGCAACCGAGGCTACTACCACAGGGCCTTCCAGTGGATCATGGAGAACGGCGGCCTCACCACGGCGGCGCAGTACCCGTACAAGGCGGCGAGAGGCGCCTGCAGCCGCGCCAAGCCTGCCGTCACCATCACCGGGCACGCGAAGGTCGCCAAGAACGAACTGGCCCTGCAGAGCGCCGTCGCGAGGCAGCCCATCGGCGTCGCCATCGAGGTCCCCACCAGCATGCAGTTCTACAAGAGCGGCGTCTTCTCGGCCCCCTGCGGGATCCAGATGAGCCACGACGTCACCACCGTCGGCTACGGCACCGACGCCTCCTCGGGGCTCAAGTACTGGATCGTCAAGAACTCGTGGGGCCAGGCGTGGGGCGAGGCCGGCTACATCCGTATGCGCCGCGACGTCGGAGGGCCGGGGCTCTGCGGCATCACGCTCGACACCGCGTACCCGACCATGTGAATGTGATGTCAATCATGCATGCGCGCGCACCTACGCTACCTACGTTCCGAGTTAAGTAAACTCACAGGCAGGCAGCAGCATCACCCCTACTAGTACGTCATCATGCATTTGTGACGTCCTACCTATGTCGTCGATTACATCGCGAGCCTATTATACGTATGTGGTGTGTGTACGTGTAACAATATACTCTCTCCGGTTCCTAAATGTAAGTCTTTTTAGAGATTCCAATATGTACATACAGAGCAAAATTAGTGAATCCACACCCCAAAGATGTCTATATACATCCGTATGTAGTCCATATTAAAATCTTTAAAAATACTTATATTTAGAAACGAAGGAGTAGTATCATGCGTGTTTTCTTGTTAAAAAGGAAAAATGTCCCCAAGCAAAGGATAACATCATTGTAGTAAACGCTCTACATCTTAATGAAGGACAATCGATGGTGGCTGCTCCTGTTTTGGAAGAATGCAGAGATTTACTTACAGATTTAGGGAAGGTTATTCTTGAGCATTGTAATAGAGAGTCAAATATGACAGCTCATGTGCTAGCTGAGTATGGACGTGCAAACGATCCGTCTTTGTGGATCAAGGCGCCTCCTAGTTTCCTTGCCAAATTTTTGGCAGACGATGTATCCGTTATTTAAAATTTAATAAAGCTAGCCATGAAGGCCTTCCCGTCAAAAAAAAAAAAGGAAAAATGTCCCCAAGCAAAGGGCAGCGCAAATTCTCTGTGTCTGACTATCTTCTTTTTTTTTGCTAATTCTGTGCAAGGTAAAAAATAGTGTGCTAAGAGAAATATCGGCGGCCTCCTCCCAGATGCTATACACGATATAGCATGCTATATTTCAAATAGCTTTAAAAAAATTAGATATAGCTAAAAAATAAAGGATTTCAACAAGAATAAATGATATTGTCCAAAAATGTCAGAACAATATATGCATAACCACATCAAAATTGTTCTCCAGTTGGCTAGAGCCTAACATCAACATCCCATGGGGCAATAACATAGTATAAATTACCCCTGCCTCAAGTTTGACGGTGCCGGGAGATGGGTTCACCACGCAGGATTCCCTGGTGGCCAGCGACGACGAAGCTGAAGGTATGGAAGGGGGGTGAGGGCGATGGCCGGGGCGGTGGTGCGGGCACTTCCAGGGCTAGGACTGCGCGATGTAGCTCCAAATCGCGCCGAGAGCGAGGAGCCCCCCGCACCCCCGCCGGCAATGCAGCAGATGGCGCCGCAAGAGAGGCTGCGGCCGTGGTGGACGGCGGGGCTGGCACACGGCGTCAGGTTTGGGCAGTTCGGCTCCGGGCATGTTTAGGGAGATGGGCATGCGTAGGAGCAGCCCGTCATCGGGCCGACTTGGTGTCGTCCGTAGCCGAAATGTGGTCGGCGACAGCCGCCTTGTTGTCCTCATTATGCTCGGCGGGGCCATTGCCTCATACATAGCAAAAGCCTTTCTTGTGTCTCAAAAAAATGAAATAAAATATAGCAAGCATATTATTGTCTCCACACGATCACACCTACCAGCTATCTCCTCCTTCCCTCACCCACTACACCACGGTTGTTAATCGAAGGCATTTTGGTAAGGGCGTTTCGGAAAATGCCTCCAAACTGTATATAAGAAGGCATTTTTTTGGTTTGCCTCAAATTCCTGTGTATAAGA
Organism: Elymus sibiricus; assembly: GCA_039707655.1. Taxonomy (NCBI): domain Eukaryota; kingdom Viridiplantae; phylum Streptophyta; class Magnoliopsida; order Poales; family Poaceae; genus Elymus; species Elymus sibiricus. The sequence goes on from CM077666.1 coordinate 474,579,770, forward strand.
AGGCGTTTCAGAAAAATGCCTCCGATTGTACGAGCTTTCACGGCATTTTCTCAAACTGCCGCTAAACAGACATGAATCGAAGGCGTTTTCAAGAAAAGCCTAAAATCGATATGGATTTTGAGGTGTTTTCTTAATCGCCTCAGCGGCGCCCGCGTAAAGGATGGCGCCGCAGATTGGTCGCACAGCCGTTGCTGCGGCGGCGGATGGGACGGCGCCGTCGGACAGTTGCTCAGGCGACGAGCAGCTGCAAAACTGGTCCCGTACTGCGGCTCCTGCGGCCATGCATGAGAAATAAGGCGCTGGCGGCGCGTTGCTCAAAATTACTCTAGTTCCGGCATCGTAGTTTATCCCAGCGTTGAGTCGACGACGACGGCTCGCCGGAGTCGGCCATCTGCTAGCTTGTCGTTCCTTGTCGGAAACAAAATTAAACGTGGATGCTATCATAGGCGGGACAGTCGAATCTAATGGTGCAAGTCTTGTGAAGTTTCGTCCCCTGGTGTAGACGTATTTTGCCGCAGCATCCGCCAGCGACGTGGACGAAGACCAGCTCTAATAACTGCCGTTTCATTAGTCCCATACCGCTTCTTGATAAAGATTCTGACCTCCTTAAAAGGAGGGGGGGGGGGGGGGGGGGGTAAGAACTTTTTTGAGGGCTTAGATGAGAAACTTTTTAGCAATTTGCACCCTCAAACACTCATGTTTTGGCTTAGGCCCCCAGCAGTTTCTACCAAGCTCCGCTGGTATACCTTGGCCTTCCTCTCTCTGCACTCTGGTGCTAGTTTTGGAGCATTGTGAAGATGAGGGAGGGAGAGATATTTCCTCCTTGAGTTTTGCTACATCTTTTTTTTAGAGTACAATGCATCATAAGTCCTAAAACTATCGAAGGTGTGTCAGTTTAGTCCTATAACTTTGAAACTGCAGTTTTAGGTCCTTAAACTATTTGAGGTGTGTCAGTTTAGTTCTATAATTTCAAAACTGCAGTTTTAAGTCCTAAAATTATTGAAGGTGTGTCAGTTTAGTCCTATAACTTCGAAATTGCACGTCCATCAGTGGCATGATGGCTTGAGCTCCAGCGAAGAGAGTAGACCGGTCATCACAGCCTCACCCAGCAGTAGCAGAACGACACGTCGCACAACGTCCAATTGCTACCCACTTGTCGCTGCTGGTAGGGCTACATCACTCTCACCGACCTTTGCGCCAGCTTCGTGGTTTCTATGCACTCCTCTGCGTTGTCCGGCAGCAGCGACAATTCCCCACCTGTGGCCATGCGCGTGCCTAAACAACAACCTGCACGAGCAGCTCTACGGCAAGGGTGTTCGGACAACGACGATACCATGAGAGAGAGAGAGAGAGAGAGAGAGAGAGAGAGAGAGAGAGAGAGAGAGAGAGAGAGAGACGGGTGGGATGGCGTCCTCAATCCTGATTGGCTCGGGGTCTTCCCGGACGCCGCGTCGAGGGAGAGGGATGTCATCCTCCATGCTGACTGGCTCGGGGTCTCCCCGGCGGCCGCGCCAAACCTCTCATCGAGGCAGCCCTGCAGCTCATGGCCACGCAGGTGGTGGGCATGTAGGTTGCAACACACACTGCGGCGTGAAACCGTATGGATCACTTTTGAGGAAGTAAACACATATAAACGGCTCATTTGAAAAAAAAATGCACCATAGATGCTGGCCCTGCAAGCCTAGGACCTGAGATGAACAAACTTACATAGTTTTGGGACCCAAAACTGCAGTTTTGAAGTTATATGACTAAACTGACACACCTCCAATAGATTTAGGACCCAAAACTGCAGTTTCGAAGTTATAGGACTAAACTGACACACCTTCAATAATTTTAGGACTTATGATGCATTTTACTCTTTTTTTTACATTACTATGTGCTTCATTATATCAACAAATAAAGGAGTACATAAGCAATGTTCCAAGTGCTATGGATTTACAAGGAATACAACAACGACTTCTTGTGTGCATGCACCTACTTTTCTGACACACCCGATGATTGTCGGGCTTCCGGGCTCACTATGTGTGGCCCACACGCCGGCGTAGTCACCCACGATATGGTGCGCTGGTTGCTCTAGAATGACGAGACAAACTTGGTCTACACCCTTAACATAAGCTTGGCCACGTCACGCGTCACTTTGACCAAGATCCCGATCAAACTCGACCCTACTTTGCCACGACCGCTGATCCCATGCGTTGCTGGAGAAGAAGGAAGGTGCTCGTCTGTTACTATACAAGGTCAAGACCAAGCCATAGAAAATCTTTGGACCAGCCAACAAGATGACGACGGTCATGTCTGTGTGTGGGAAAACTCTCAGCTGGCGATGTTGGGGAGTGTGAGAATAGACATGGTCTTCTTTGCAGAGAGCAGAGGTGCTTTGCTCGTTGAACAAGGTGACGTCTTCTCCATTGTTGACCTCAAGAGTAAGGAGAAGATATGCCTCAACGAGCAGAGGTGCTTTGCTCGTTGTGATGGACACTTTGATAGCACATGTCGAGACACAAACCCGGTGTTGTACGAGATTCGTCTCTTCACATGTGTGAGATGAGAGATAAGAATAGAGTGATTAAGATTGTATAAACATGTGCCCGTGCGGCATGGAGCTCAGATCACGTACGTGCGTGCATGAGCATCAACTGCTCGTTGCTCGTACAGCGCGCGCGTGTGCGTGTTGAGCGTTGAGTCGCCGCACGCATTGCCTATTCGTATTATTCCTCGTTTGGTTACGCACCATGCATCACGTCAAGTAGGATGGATGATCAGTGTCATGTTGGGTGCAATGACAATCAATCAGCTTCAAACTTGCTAGTGTAGTGTACGTACGTGAGCTGCTCCAGTGCTTGCAATTGCATTTGCATGCACAGTCTGCACTGCCTAGCTTATGTACACGTACACGTTTGCATGCTAGAGTACGTACGCATGCAGCGCCCAGGACTGCACCAGGCCGGACGCAGCAGCTGCATGCAGCTACCCGCCCTGCACTCAGCCCGCTTGGTCTCGGCGGCGCCACCTCGGGCAGCTCCGCCGCCCAAGGTGTCCACAATGCAAGCAGTTTGAAGACTAAACGTGAGCCGGCAGCACCACCGGCGCTCGTGCGGAACGTACTCGTCGACGACGAGCTTCCTGTGCCTCTGGTGGAACGTGAGCCGGCAGCACCACCGCAGGTCGAAGTTGTCCTCCTTGAGAGTGGATCACCAGATGGTAACGCCACGGAACTCGTCGGCCACCTCGTCCTGCCCCTCCCGCATGCTGAGCACGAAGCCAGACTTGATCTTGTCCATGTAATCCTCGCGCAGGCTGGCGATGTCCACGGTGATGAACGGGTCGAAGAACGGAAGGCTGCGCTCGAAGTAGGCCCTCAGCACCCCGATCGGCAGGCACACCACCACCATCGGTGTCAGGTAGAGCCACGCCGACTTGCGGAGGTGGGGGAGCACATCGGTATCATCATGCCAAGCCACGGCCACGGCCGCACCATTGCCGCCACCTTACCCTCGTCAGCTCGAGCCATGAGTACGCTTCTCGATCACCTTCAATAGATATGTCTTTGCAAAGGACGTCGATGGTGCGGCACGTACTACTATGAAGTAGTGCAGGAACCCCTTACTTACCGATGGTTCAGCTCATTTGTCATGTGGGTTGCGGTCGGGCTTTCTATCGATCTGGTTGTGGGTTGCTCTGGTCGGCCAACGAAGCACATGAACAACGATAATTATTGTTTGTCATTGATAAATATATATACAAGGCAATTACAAACGCAATACAAATAAAATCACTTGCCGGGAATTCATCATAAACGTACTTCAAATGTCTCACATACTGTCTCGGCTGTTTTCATCTACTATCTCGGTTGTTATTTTTCCGTCGCAATTACAAGATGAGGAAGGCCAGAGCATCAACAAAAATCTAAGAGCCCATTCACCTTCTCAAACAAACGGCTTATGTGTCACCTAAGAAAGCAATGGTTAATGATCATAGTCAATGCAAATACAAACATAGTACGAACATAATGATTTGTAGACAATTGAGAAAAAAAATCCTCCAAATAGTTCGCTTAACTTATGGGATGCAGTTCGTCTCTGCGCCAATGGCGCGACGGGTCATCTGGTATATATAAGGGATGACGTTCTTCAGGTGGAACTTTTGTAACAGATTATTAAACGTTCCAGTGAAGTCTTATGATTCAACGGCTACAAATAAAGTATATTAGTCATGTTTTGCATCTTGCATATTGATTTCTTTTCACACCATTGTAAGATGCTCTACTATACATAGTGTGAGCAGTATGTTTTTATTTATATGCCTAATGGGGTTAAGTAACCCACTAACAAGTTGGAAAAGGAAGTGGTGCGCAATGACACATGGAGCAGGTTCTGAGAAATGAGCGACATCCAACGACAATATTTATTTTCTCCTGTTGCAATACACGGGCATATGTGCTAGTCATCTATAAACTATAAAGACATCAGTACATTTTTTCCGGAAAAGGAGGAGACAGCAGTACATGCTCTAGTGAAGCAATCAGAATCTTCTTGCCCCCAGATTCTTGAATGTAATTTATTTTATGTAAGGGTATGTTTCTAAGGACATGTGGCACTTAATATATGGCCTTAGGCCTTTTGGCAAAAAAAGATGAGCACAAAAATGGAAAAAGGATGATGATTATAATGCAGTTTAGACAGCATATCAGCACATTTACAAGGAAAGTAGTGATCTATCATGGATTGATATATAGACTAGCCAACATATTTTTGGATAAACCAACTCATCTCAACCAAAATATAGACTAGAGTAAATGGGAAAACTTTAGGACGAGGCAACATGATCTAAGTTGGATATTATATTGCGAATGATCAACAAACTAAATGTTCACAAATTAATCAACCACGGATCCGTACTTTCAAGCTAAAAACCCTAATTGGGTTCATCCACATATCATCCATAAACCTAATGAAACAATGAGACTCTGCTTGCCATCAGGTACATATCCTCTAGCGTGTTGTTCTAATTGAAGAGTTTGATATAGTCAATGCAAGCTTCTCTAAGCTTGGTGCAGTGATGCTGGTCAGCTAGAGCCAATGTGGCCACGACACTCTTGGCATCGAGGCTCTTGCACAGTATGCTCTCACACATCAGCTTCATCCTTCCCATGGCCAGGGCCTGTCCTAAGATTTCAGGGGCCCGGGGCGAAACTAAAACTCGGGGCCCTTAATACAAACACCATAACAATAACGATCATTATATATAGGATGCGGATCTTTGAAACATAGGGCAAATGAACCTGAATTGGAAAAAACTATTAAAAAAACTAAAGGAGTCAAAAAAAATTGAAACTTTTTTGTAACTAACATGGCTTAGCGTAATACTCATGTGAAAAGTTTCGGGCAGGAATGAGTCTCATGGTATTCTTAGCAAAAAAAAAATTGCAAGCCCAAAAAATGTGAATGGTAACTTTTATATAGTATCAATTTTTTTTTTGTTCAGGATACCATGGTAGTCATTCCTTCATGAAACTTTTCATGCGAGTATTACGAAAAGTCATCTTTGTTAAAAGAAAGTTTCAATTTTTTTGATTCTTTTCATTACTTTTAAAATAAAAAATTCAGTTCGGGTGCAATGGGACCTGAGACACATAGGCTATTTCTGGTATATATGGGACTGTTACCAATTAATACTTGAATGCATCTAAAAGTAATATTTATATCACATAACCTGTACATATTACCTTAATATAATTCTACATTCCTCGATGCAAAGCAACATATGATGCAAAGTTAACCTAAAATTAACAAGCGGACTGTGCTGTGCATCCAATGCGTTAAGAGTGTTCTCAGGGTCACTTACATTCACATTTTCTCCCTGTATTCCATTAGCTGGCCCATCCATAGCTACTATCGCAAATTCTATATTCATCCAAGCGTCAGTGGTATTCTCAAAAAATTTATCAATGACTCCTCTTTATGATTTTATCAACTCATCCACAAATCCTTTTCCATAGTTCTGAAATCCAAATAAATGCACAAGAGCGACAAACCAATTATAATGAAATATCTTAATATAATTGACCTATATAGATAACGAATTAGTGATTAATGGTATTACCGTGTACGTACAAAGGTTCCGGCCGGCAAGACAAGAAGTGGTGAACAGCTGATCGATTGATGCCTTGGTTGGATCCAAGAAGGAGGTCCCTAGAGCCCTAGATGGAGCATTAGAGAAGCGATCAGATCACACAAAGAGGCGCCAAGCTGGAGCACTAGAGTAGCAATCTCTCGGTTGGCCGTCACTCTCCGATCTCTGCGCCGTAGCCGCCGCCGGTTGCCGCTTTCGTCGCGTACAGGTAGATCGTAGTCGCGTAGTTGCATCGATAGGCCATGAGCTAAGGAAAATCTTAGGAAACGAGCAAAAGAAGATGAGAGGACGACCGTAGATTGCTCCCGGGCTCCCGCAACGTGTGCCCTTTGACTATGCGATTCCCATAGGCTGACAATCGTACGTCGCAGCAGCCAAAAATTAGGCCATGGGCTACCGGCCACATGCATGCATACTAGGCGTGGGGGGCCCCTGTCGGCAGGCACGCCACCACCATCGGCGTCAGGTAGAGCCACGCCGACTTGCGGAGGTGGGGGAGCACCATCGGTATCATCATGCCAAGCCATGGCCACGGCCGCACCATTGCCGCCACCTTACCCTCGTCAGCTCGAGCCATGAGTACGCTTTTCGATCACCTTCAATAGATATGTCTTTGCAAAGGACGTCGATGGTGCGGCACGTACTACTATGAACTAGTGCAGGAACCCCTTACTTACCGATGGTTCAGCTCATTTGTCATGTGGGTTGCGGTCGGGCTTTCTATCGATCTGGTTGTGGGTTGCTCTGGTCGGCCAACGAAGCACATGAACAACGATAATTATTGTTTGTCATTGATAAATATATATACAAGGCAATTACAAACGCAATACAAATAAAATCACTTGCCGGGAATTCATCATAAACGTACTTCAAATGTCTCACATACTGTCTTGGCTGTTTTCATCTACTATCTCGGTTGTTATTTTTCTGTCACAATTACAAGATGAGGAAGGCCGGAGCATCAACAAAAATCTAAGAGCCCATTCACCTTCTCAAACAAACGGCTTATGTGTCACCTCAGAAAGCAATGGTTAATGATCATAGTCAATGCAAACACAAACATAGTACGAACATAATGATTTGTAGACAGTTGAGAAAAAAATCCTCCAAATAGTTCGCTTAACTTATGGGATGCAGTTCGTCTCTGTGCCAATGGTGCGACGGGTCATCTGGTATATATAAGGGATGACGTTCTTCAGGTGGAACTTTTGTAACAGATTATTAAACGTTCCAGTGAAGTCTTATGATTCAACGGCTACAAATAAAGTATATTAGTCATGTTTTGCATCTTGCATATTGATTTCTTTTCACACCATTGTAAGATGCTCTACTATACATAGTGTGAGCAGTTTATTTTTATTTGTATGCCTAATGGGGTTATAAGTAACCCACTAACAAGTTGGAAAAGGAAGTGGTGCGCAATGACACATGGAGCAGGTTTTGAGAAATGAGCGACATCCAACGACAATATTTTTTTTCTCCTGTTGCAATACACGGGCATATGTGCTAGTCATCTATAAACTATAAAGACATCAGTACATTTTTTCCGGAAAAGGAGGAGACAGCAGTACATGCTCTAGTGAAGCAATCAGAATCTTCTTGCCCCCAGATTCTTGAATGTAATTTATTTTATGTAAGGGTATGTTTCTAAGGACATGTGGTACTTAATATATGGCCTTAGGCCTTTTGGCAAAAAAAGATGAGCACAAAAATGGAAAAAGGATGATGATTATAATGCAGTTTAGACAGCATATCAGCACATTTACAAGGAAAGTAGTGATCTATCATGGATTGATATATAGACTAGCCAACATATTTTTGGATAAACCAACTCATCTCAACCAAAATATAGACTAGAGTAAATGGGAAAACTTTAGGACGAGGCAACATGATCTAAGTTGGATATTATATTGCGAATGATCAACAAACTAAATGTTCACAAATTAATCAACCACGGATCCGTACTTTCAAGCTAAAAACCCTAATTGGGTTCATCCACATATCATCCATAAACCTAATGAAACAATGAGACTCTGCTTGCCATCAGGTACATATCCTCCAGCGTGTTGTTCTAATTGAAGAGTTTGATATAGTCAATGCAAGCTTCTCTAAGCTTGGTGCAGTGATGCTGGTCAGCTAGAGCCAATGTGGCCACGACACTCTTGGCATCGAGGCTCTTGCACAGTATGCTCTCACACATCAGCTTCATCCTGTTGGATAATGAGCAACTAGTATTCACTGTGGGCCAAAGGCCAGCACATATACATGTGAGGTATTACAAGCGGTAGTACCGCACTCAGAGCGGTAGTACCGCCTCGGGCGGTAGTACCACACTCAGAGCGGTAGTACCGCCTCGGGCGGTAGTACCGCACTCGGGCGGTAGTACCGCAGAGAACACACCAAACACACATCTAACACCCCCCCTCAAACTCATGGTGGATCAACAACACTGAGTTTGGAGAGAAAGAAGCCATGCTGCGCTCGAGTCTGTGCCTTCGTGAAGAAGTCCGCCAACTGTAACTCAGAGGGCACATAGTGAAGAGCCAGTGTGTGATCCTGCACAGCAGCACGTACAAAGTGGGCATCCACACCGATGTGCTTGGTGATCTCATGCTTCACCGGGTCACGCGCAATACTGATAGCACCGGTACTGTCTGACAGTAAGGGAGTCGATGTAGTAGCAGACACACCAAAGTCCTCAAGTAACCATCGTAACCAGATCACCTCAGCCGTCAGCATAGCCATCGCTCGCAACTCAGCCTCTGTACTCGAGCGAGAAACCGCAGTCTGTTTCTTTGTCTTCCAGGCAATAAGAGAGCCACCAAGGAAGACACAGTAAGCAGACAGCGAGCGTCGATCAGAGGGATCACTAGCCCACGTAGCATCAGAGTAGGCCTGGAGCTCGAGAGAACTGGAGCGGGGAAAGAAAAGGTGATGAGAGATCGTGCCACGAAGATATCGTAGAACACGGAGGAGGTGACTATAGTGGACAGAGGTGGGGGCTGAAACAAACTGACTGAGAATGTGGACAGGATAGGAGATGTCAGGACGCGTAACAGCAAGATAGACAAGGCTCCCAACGAGGTGGCGATAGCGAGTGGGATTAGGAAGAGGGTCACCATCAGAAGCACGAAGCTGAACGTTGAGCTCCATAGGAGTCAGAACAGTGCGCTCATCACCGAGAGCGGCACGAGTAAGAAGATCCTGAATATATTTTTCCTGGGAGATGAAGAAGCCTGCAGAGGTCTCAGAAATCTCGATCCCAAGAAAGTAGCGAAGAGGACCAAGATCAGACATCAGAAACTGTTCCCGGAGGCGGGCCTTAACAAAGGCAATATACTCAGAATCGTCACCAGTGATGATCATGTCATCCACATATAGAAGGAGAAGAGTCCGACCACGAGAAGAGGTGTGGACAAATAGTGCTGGATCATGATCACTAGGCAAGAAGCCAGCGGCAGTAACGACAGAGGCGAACCGCGAGAACCAGGCGCGAGGGGCCTGTTTAAGACCATAGAGGGAGCGGCGAAGTCGACAGACCATACCATTAGGAGCATAGTACCCCGGTGGTGGCTGCATATAAACCTCCTCACGCAACTCACCATTGAGAAAAGCATTCTGGACATCAAGCTGAGATACAGACCAATGACGAACAGAAGCCACAACAAGGAGAGTGCGGACAGTGGTCATGTGGGCCACAGGAGCGAATGTCTCATCATAATCGCGTCCCTGCTCCTGCTGAAAGCCACGAGCCACAAGACGAGCTTTGTATCGCTCAAGGGAACCATCGGAGCGAGTCTTAATCTTATAGACCCACTTGCAGGTGATGGGCCGAACACCGGAGGGAAGAGAAACCAGATCCCACGTGCCGTTGCGCTCAAGCGCCGCAAGCTCCTCGGCCATCACAAGCTGCCATTCAGGCTGAGTCATGGCAGCCCGATAGGTGATGGGATCAGCAATGGCAGAAAGACAATACCTGTCAGGGGAATAGCGATCAGGTGGGGGACAAGGCCTAACACGGAGGTTATGGACCGGCGAAGGCGTGAGAGGAGGTGCACTGGGAGTAGAGGGCACATCAGTAGGATCATCCACAGCACGAGGACGACGAGTGTAGTGGAGAGGAAACGGGGAGTGAGGTCGAAAGACTGGGGAGGAGGGTGGGGGGGAGGGGATGGTGGAGATGAGGAAGAGGAGGAGAAGGGAGGGGATGGTGGAACCGGTGGTGTAGGGGGACGCACCGGGGGTGAGGGAAGAACAGGAGGCATAGAGGGAGATGTGTCGGGAAGGAGGAGGAAGGAAATGTCTTCCACGGAAAAGCTCGAGGAGGAGGGACGCGGATAATAAGAACGAGACTCATCAAACGTCACATCACGAGAAATGCGTAGACGGCGACCAACAGGATCCCAACAGCGATAGCCCTTGTGCTCATCACTGTAGCCAAGGAAAACACACTCAACGGACTGAGCAGTCAACTTGGTTCGTTCTCGCGGAGCAAGAAGAACATAGCACACGCATCCAAACATACGAAGAGCGGAGTAGTCAGGAGAGCGACCAGAGAGACGCTCCATAGGAATACCACCCTTCAAGGCAGCCGAAGGCTGAATGTTGATGAGGTGGGTGGATGCGGAAACGGCCTCAGCCCAAAAATGGGGTGGAAGAGAGGCGGCGATCATCATCGCCCGAGCCGTCTCAAGCAAATGGCGATGTTTGCGTTCAGCAACGCCATTCTGAGCATGTGCACCGGGGCAAGAGAATTGGGCAAGAGTACCCTGCTCCGCAAGAAAACCACGCAACATGTGAGAGATATACTCTCCAGCTGAGTCAGCACGGAAGATACGGACAGGCGTGGAAAATTGAGTGCGAACCATGGCAGCAAAACGCTTGTATATGGGGAGAACCTCGCTGCGAGATTTCATACAATAAAGCCAAGTGTAGCGAGAGAAATCATCAATAAACAGAACATAGTAGCGATGACCCCCTTTCGAGTCAAAAGGAGCAGGACCCCATACATCAGAATGAACTAAGTCAAAAGGACGCTGAGATACAGACTCACTGGTAGGATAAGGTAACTGAGTCTGTTTGCCAAGCCTACAACCATCACAATGCAACGAAACATCACCGGAGACAGACCCTAAGACGCCTTGGTGTACTAATGAGGACAAGTGAGAGCCACAGATGTGACCAAGTCGATGATGCCACTGCTGGAAGGACGCAGAAGAGGAGGCAGCAAGAGCATGAGAGCTGGCGAATGTGGTAGCAGCGGAAGGAACACGAAGCCAGTCAACCTCCCAAAGGCCCTCAGACTCACGGCGCCGAGGGCCACCGCCAACCAGAGCCTGAGTGCGACGATCCTGAACAGAACAAGAGTCGGCATAAAGAATGACACGACAGCCAGAATCAGTAAGTTGGGCAGCGGAAAAGAGATTCATGGTAAGACGAGGAACATGAGAAACACTAGGAACCGAAAAATATGGAGTGGAAAGGATGCCACGACTAGCAACAGGAAGAGGTGTGCCATCGGCAGTGAGAACATTAAGAGAAAAATCAAGAGGTCGAAGAGAAGATAAAGCAGAGGAATCAGAAGACATATGAAAAGAAGCTCCAGAATCCAGAACCCACGAGGATGTACCTGACTGAGTATGCTCCGGCGGGGGCGGAGTTGTGGTGGCAGTCACAACGGCAACAGAACCCGTCGAGGAGGAGCCGGAGGAAGCCAGGAGGCGCTTGAGCCGCACAATGTCCTGATCAGTGAGTGACGGAGTCGAGGAAGGTGCATGAGTCCCACTGGAAGATCGCCTCTGGTCTCGCTGTTTCTGGCGACACTCAGACTCTGGGTGACCTGGCCTGGAGCAGTAGCCACAGAAGGTGTCACGGCGCGACCGGCCCTTCTCAGCATAAGGAGGGCGACCCACCCCCCCTGAAGGTGTGGGCAGGAGCGGTGGAGTGGTGAGGCGAGCAGACGACACAGGAGCTTGGGCAGCAAGAACAGTGGGAACCACAAGCAGACCAGCAGAACGGAGGCGTGTCTCCTCAGCACGAAGCTCTGCAAGCACCTCCGAAATAGGAACACGACCACGAGCAAGTAGGTGAGCACGCCGAGGCTCAAACTCTGGACGAAGGCGAGATAAGAACTCATGGAGGCGATGAAACTCCAAGTCCGACCGCACAGTCTGGCAACAACGGCAAGTACCACAAACAACCGTCCGGAGAGAGTCAAGCTGGCGCCAGATGGCAGAGCTCTGTGAGTAGAACTCATCGACAGAAGAGTCACCCTGCTGAAGAGCGTGCTCCTGACGCACCACAGATAAGTAGAAAGAATCACCAGATGGCTGATATCGCTGACAAAGATAGGACCACATCGCAGCAACAGGACCGAGACCCATGAACTCAGACGCAAACTGAGGTAAGACACTCGCAGTGAGAACAGCAGCAGCTCGAGCATCATCGTTGCACCACTGAGTGTAAGCAGACAGATCATCTCGGTAAACAGCAAGAGCATCTGAGTAGGCAGATACCTGCTGATCATAAGCATCAACCGCAGCATCGTCAAGGGCCTTGGTTGTAACCCGATCAGCCTGAGAAGCATCAGCAGCAAGAACAGGCGGCACCGGCGGGGTAGGAGCCACAGGTGCAACAGGGCAAGGCGGACAGGGAACCTCGCCAGAGAGAACGCCCCACAGGAGAAGACCGCGCATGTGGATGCGCATGAAACCCACAAACTCAGCATAGTTGGTGCCATCGAAGATCACCGAGCACCGAGGAACAGCCACATAGCCCGACGAAGACATGACGCCTGAGTGCGCGGTAGTACCGCACTTCTCAGCGGTAGTACCGCTCTTGTGCAGCAGTAGTACCGCGCTGCGCAGGGCGGTAGTACCGCTTGTGCGGTACTTCCGCGGTCCAGTGCCGTGGGCACTTCCGCTTATTTTTAGTCGTCTGGTATGCCTGGCCTTCAAGCGGAAGTAGAGCGGCAGTAACGGGCGGTAGTACCGCTTCGGGCGGTAGTACCGCTTCGGGCGGTAGTACCACGCTTGCCAGCGGTAGTACCGCGCAGCGCCGCTGAATCGGGATCCGGATCGACCAAATCGCTGCCGAGCGAGGAGGAGCAGGGAGGGCGGGCGCGGGACGGCGCGGAGGTGAGCCCGGGCGAGGGGGGGGGGGGCTGGCGGACGGGGGCGTCCGGAGCCGGCGCGGTCAGGGGCGGCCGGGTCGTCCGCGAGCAGGGGCCGGCCGGCGCGAGGCAGAGGCGGCCGGCGACCGGCGCGGCGCGGGGTAGAGGACGGGGAGGAGCAGCCGCGGCCGCGCGGGGCAGAGACGTCGGCCGGAGTTGCTCTAGCGGCAGCGACGGAGGTGGAGGAGGAACCTGGCATCTGATACCATATTGGATAATGAGCAACTAGTATTCACTGTGGGCCAAAGGCCAGTACATATACATGTGAGGTATTACAAGCGGTAGTACCGCACTCAGAACGGTAGTACCGCCTCGGGCGGTAGTACCGCACTCGGGCGGTAGTACCGCAGAGAACACACCAAACACACATCTAACACATCCTTCCCTGCAGCCACAAGCAGGTGCCTAATCACCTTCTTGTTGTCATCTATGGGAGGCAACGAATCTGTATATATGAAGTGAAGCAGTGCTCTGAAAACAGCGGGCTGCATGTCGGCGATCTGTAGGCACTGTTTCTCCTCGTCCCACATTGGCCCGTAGAGCTCTGCGTCGAAGACCGGTGACCGCATCGCCAGCACGATCTTGTGCGCGTAGAACGTCTTCCCGCTGACTTTGATCACCACGTCCGCCGCTTTCTTCCCCTCCAGCAGCTTTGCGAGATTGTTGGACAGGTCCGGCGGCGTCTTGGCGTTGGCGGTCGCCACGGCCGGTATTTTGTTGAGGAGGACGGTGATGTTGCAGTGGATGACGAGGCAGTCATCGTGCAGGTACGGGGATGCCTCCAGGAGGTCCCTCTTCATGAACTTGTAGGACCCCCTGACATGCCTGTTCCACCCGCCGAACGCCGGAAGGGGCGACGGCCGGGATTCTATCAAGGACGGCACCCCGGTGGCCTGGTTGGTCAGCTTGAGGTCGTAGAGCGCCCTCACCACGGATTTCTTGCTCTGGAGCTCGACGAAGACCGCAACATAGCGCTTGGTGTCAGAAGTGTATCCGTCGGGGTAGTAGCGGATGCACCAGTCGTAGCCGCCGACGGTGAAGGTGGCGGAACGTATGAATTTGCCGGCGCCGAGGCCCTTGTGCAGCCTGTAGCCGGCGACCGTGAACGCGTGCGTGCCCCGCGCCGTCTCCGGGATGCACGCGGACGCCGACGCCGTGGTCGTACTCGGCCTCTGCGGTGCTGACATTGCCGGTGCTTGTGCGTGCTGAGGAGGCCCGCGCGCCCGAGCTTGCTTGCCGATGCGAGACGACGAGTTGTTTCCGGCGATCACGTACGTACCCTCCTGCAGGTGTTTGCTTTCCGTGCGTCTAGGATTGCTCGTACATCGTCGTGTATATATAGTGGCTTAGTGCCGACCCGAATCGGTGAAGCAAATACTAATCCTACTAGGTGATTAATTCCTGCACTGCTCGGACACGCAAGTACACTCCTGCAGGTGTTTGCTTTGAACTTAATTCGTTCAAGGACGTGTTCAACCCCTACCCCGCACACCCACCCACCCACCCACCCACCCGTGCTCAGCTTGGAATTCTTCCTCGCAGTCTGCATATGTGACTTAAGATCATGATCCTGAGTCGTCCGATACTCGTAGCAGAAAACCCTCTGTCGCAACGTTTCTTTACGTTTGCAACCTTATTGCATATTCTCCTGATCACTTCGTCTTCGGTACAACCCCTCTGGACTCATCGACGGCCCAGACTTCACCGTACCCCTTCATTAGAAAACTTAACAAAGGGCACGCATGGTCTTTTTACCCCCGCGGCGGTCGCCTATACGCGCCACGCGTACCCGCGCCCCGATCGTCGCCCGCACCGTACACGCCATGTCGGCCGTACAAGTACTGTACACGCCCACCCCCACGTCGGTCGTACGTTGGCGTTTAATGCGTCATACGCGGCGCCCGAGGCCCACGCGCCCGTCGCTGCGCCTCCTCGCCGCCATCAACGCCCGTCTTAACACCCCTGGGCCCGCAGTCGCCCTCGACGCGGATACACACGCCTCTGCCGCATTAACGCCCGCCGTCGCGTCGCCTCGGCGCGGATCCGCACGCCACCGCCCACCGACGCCGTTCAGCCGCCGCCGCGTCGCCTCCCAACGCCCCGCTTTAATTCATAGCGCCCCGCCCCTCGCCCTCCCTCGCCGGCTATAAGTAGCCACTCCGCCCAACGGCGCCGCACACACCCGTTCTCGCCCTCCCTCGCCCCCGCTCTCTCGCTCGCCGCGATCCACCAGCACCGGCGATGACGCGCCCACGGCTGAGCACGGAGGAGGCGGAGGAGCTCGCCACGTTGGGCATCCCCGCCGCGCCGGACGTCCGCATGCTGAGCGACTGGCGGCTGAGCGTGGCGGGCGTGCCGGTGCCGCCGGTGCCGGAGGTGGGCACGCCGAAGTTCCTACGCGCCGTCTCCATCTACCGCGGCCATCTGCCTCCGGAGATGTTGGAGGACCCCAGGTACGCCGTCAACAGCCGTGAGTGGCCGAACATCCTGTAGGAGGAGCACGACGCGCGGCTGGCGGCCTACGACGGCGCGTGGCCACCGGTGCGGTACAACATCCGCCGCCGGCACGAACTTTGGGACGGCAAGACCTACGAGGAGGTCGTCGCCCCGTTCCGCGCCCGGGCTGCTCGCGCCATCGTCCCGACGCCGCCCCGTGCTGCCGCGCCCGTTCTGCCGCAGGGTGGTCACCGCGCGCCCGTGCGCCGAGGCCGTGAAGGGGCAAGTGGTGACCGTCGCCAGCGCGGGCGCACGGTGGCGGGCTACTCCGGTGCGAGCTCCAGCCGAGCCCCTCCTCCCGAGCCGCTGCCGGAGCCGGACCTGCTGGCCGAGTCAAGGCGACTGGCGGCCGAGGCCGGCGAACCGGACGACACCCCCGGCTTCCTCAAGGCGATCCGCGAGTCCGGCGCTGCTCCGCCGCCACCACCGTTGTTCCAGGAGTACGTCCGCGCCGCGCCGGCCGCCGCGAACTCAGAGGACCCTCCGGATTTCCCGGGGTGGAACGCCGCCGTCGCCGACTCCTTGGCGCTGCCCGTCGTCGACGTTGGCAGCAGCAGCAGCAGCTTGGGCGACCTCGGCTCGGACGACGACCTCGGCGGCGTAGATGACTAGATTCGGAAATTTTTAATTTAAGTTTTATCAAATGTCGTTTAAATTATGTAAGATTTCGTTTAAATTTCCTAAGTTTGAATGACATTTGAGGTTTTATGTGATGGTTGATTGTGTATTTTTGTTATTAGGAAGTAGGAAGAAAATTGAAAATAAAAAACGAAATTGATAAAGAACAAAAAAAATTGAAAAAACTTAAATTAGATTTTAAAAAAATTAAAAAGAAGAAAAAAAACGCGCCCAACAGCAGGCCAATCTGGGCGCAATACGGCCTGAAGGAAATTAAAAAAAATACAACCCCGGCCCAAGTACCGAGTGCGGCCTAATCGGCCCATCCCGATAGGGGCAGACCTTTCGGCCGCACACGGCCCAGAGGCCCAACAGGGGCGGCAACAGAGTGCACAAGTCAGGCAGAGGCAAGTGTAAAGAGGAGTTCGGCAGGTACGGGGGGAGGGCAGTATATAAGCAGGTGCGGGCGCCCTTCCGTAGGCAAGGTGGGACTAAACTAGGGCGCGCAGTCGGCGCTGTGCGGAGGAGCTGCCGCTGTTGGGCCCACCCGGGTCAGCCCAACAGTCGTCTGCTATCGCCGTCGTAGTCGGCCTAGTTGGGCCGCCGCAATGTTTTTTTATTCTTTAGTTCTTTTGTGTTTCGAAATGATAAAATGTAACGAGTAGATCAAAAAACGTTTTTTTTATATTTGAGCGGACGCCATGTGTTTCGAATTGAGTTTTTTGTTTTGAAAAAAAATTGTTCAATAGAAAAAATATTGATTTATATTCGGGATGACGCCATGTTTTTTTTAGATTAATGAGTTTTGGTTATGCATTTCGAAATGATAAAATGTAAGAAAAAATTTGAAAACCGTTCTTGTTTACAAACGAATTATTAATTTGTTTAAAAAAAAATTGTTTATACTTGAGCAAACGCCATGTTTTTTGTTAACTTTAAGGAGTTTTGCTTTCCCTTTGGAATTGATAAAATGTAAAAACAATTTCATCATTTCCTTCTTTTTTGGAACAAAATTCTCCAATTTTGTTACATAATATTGTTTATATATTTTAGCTGACAATGTATTTATAATGTGATTTGGAAAAAAATTGAGTTATTTCTATATTTATTTAAAACTAGAAAGCTATCAAAAAATTATCTTCTGTATGTTTGTCCGGAGAGTATGTTAGGGTTTTATGTCGGGAAAACCGTAGAAAATTCATACAATGTCGAAAAGCTACGAAACTTCGCATGCATGCTTGTCATGATGGTTCAAGGCTATGAAAAAAAATTGGGTCCATTTGAAGGATGTCGAAAAGAAACGTCCCGCGAGACGGGCCCTTCGCTCTACCCGAACGGGCACCGCAGAACAAGGTCATTTTTTGGTCATCTTCAGAATGACCCCAAATTTTGCAAGTGAGTGGGCATGCCCACCCTAGGACCCCACGCAAAATTTCATCGAATTCCGACAACATACGCACGTTGCGTCACGTCCGAAGAGTATGTTAGGGTTTTATTTCGGGAAAACCGTAGAAAATTCATACAATGTCGAAAAGCTACGAAACTTCGCATGCATGCTTGTCATGATGGTACAAGGCTATGAAAAAAAATTGGGTCCATTTCATGGATGTGCGCCTGAAGGTTGTCTCTCAGTAGCCCTTCCGCCATGACCGAAAACCCCTCGGTTGCACATGATGTGCGTGGGTACTTTCTCCAAATGTACCCAAATTTTGCGTGCGCATTGGCATGCCATTTATAGGGCGGCACGCAAAATCTGAATGAATTCGGACATCGAACGCACGTTGCGTCACGTCCAGGCTGTATTTTATGGTTTTTCTTCCTGCAAAATCGTAGAAAATGCATACAACTTAGAAAATCATTGAAACTTGGCATGCATGCTTGCAGTGGTTACTTCAGCGTCTGGTAAAAATTTCAGCCAGTTTGATGGATGTGCGCTTGAAGGTTGTGTCTCAGTAGCCCTTCCGCCATGACCGAAAACCCCTTGGTTGCACATGATGTGAGTGGGTACTTTCTCCAAATGTACCCAAATTTTTCGTGCGTGTTGGCATGCCATTTATAGGGCGGCACGCAAAATCTGAATGAATTAGGACACCGAACGCACGTTGCGTCACATCCGGGCTGTATTTTATGGTTTTTCTTCCTATAAAATCGTAGAAAATGCATACAACTTAGAAAATCATTGAAACTTGGCATGCATGCCTGCAGTGTTTACTCCAGCGTCTGGTAAAAATTTCAGCCAGTTTGATGGATGTGCACCTGAAGGTTGTGTCTCAGTAGCACTACAATGAATCTATTACATATATACAATACAATGAATGAAATTATCATTATTCCAATAATATTTGTACTAAATGAATCTGTTACATATTTATTCATCTTCCACTTATAAACATATACCTTAATTAACTTTAGTCATGAAATAAACAAACAATTGTTTTTGTAATATATAATTCACTATCTTAATTCAGTAGTGCTATTATATACATGTGATGATGTCTGTTATACAAAGGTATAAAAACACCGGATAAGATAGCTAATAATAAATTAATAATGTCATGTCTAATCTGTTTGACTTGACTTTACACTGGCCGGGCAGCCGCCGCAGTGCTCTGCGGCCGCTGCCCGGGCATGAAATAATTTAATGCCCGCGGCTGAGGAGGCCTCCGCCCCTCCCTTAGAGTATCTCCAACGGGCGCGCTATAAAAGCCGCGCGCGGGAAAAAGCGCCTTTTTGGCGCGCGAGAGGCCGCGCGGAGCGCTCCAGCAGGCGCACGAAACTTTGGCGCGCTAAAAAAATTGGTGCGCGCGCGGCAGATTTGGCGCGCGACGCCCCGCACGCTGTTAAATAACGCGTCGGGCCTGTGGCTGCGCCAACCCGCCAGCACCCCGCCATCGTAGAAAATACATACAACTTAGAAAATCATTGAAACTTGGCATGCATGCCTGCAGTGGTTACTCCAGCGTCTGGTAAAAATTTCAACCAGTTTGATGGATGTGCGCAGCACAAAAATGTTAGCTTGTTAAAAAAAGGTAAATAAAAATACATCGATCATCAATGATCTTTCTGTGTCGAAACTGAAATGTCAGTAGGAACCTTCACCAGTTCGGAATAGGTGAAGATTCGTAGTGCCATTCCAGATCCTACACATAGAGTCCAATGAACACCGATGTTTACGATATGTATATAATTATCATATTTAAGGCGGTGAGCTCCGTGCTGGCCGAGCAATGTGGGATAAAGTTACGTCGCCCTTCAACGGCTCGACGAACGTGGGCGGTAGTGGGCCGGCCCACGCGCCGCGCCACGCCGCGCGACGCTTTTTTTTTTATCGCCGTTTACCGCCCGCACACAGCCGAACAAACCTTACCGTCAATCCCGTGCCCGTCATCGCCGCCCACGACCCCTGACCCACGTGCGTCGCCCTCGTCCAGCCGCACCACGCCGTGCGTCGCCCTCACCCCCATTGGCGCCGTGCATCGCCTACGTATGCCCGCGACTTGCGCCGCCCAACACCCGTTGCAGCCTCCCGTGCCATCCAATTCCGCCCACCGCCCAACACCCGTCGGCGCCTCCCGTCACCGACGCCATCCAATTCCGCCGACCACAGTCCGTCGCCGCCGTGCATCGCCGAAGTCAAGGTGACGTGTTTCTTTTTACTTTGAATGTCCGTACTGTTTGTAGTGAATGTCCGTACTGTTTGTAGTCCATATAACATAGTTGTAGAAAAGTGGATTAGCCTCGACGGTGAATGTCCGTACTGTTTCTTTTTACTTTGAATGTCCGTACTGTTTGTAGTGAATGTCCGTACTATCCGTACTGTTTGTAGTCCATATAACATAATTTTTTTTGCATGCAGCATGGACCTCGACGGTGCGATTCCATGTTCCGTAGAAAAGTGGATTAGCCTCGTTGAAAGATTTACTAGTGCTCAGCGATTTAGGTTCTACGAAACAACGTTGCAAGAAATGTTACTGATTCCGTCGATCCAAATGAGAGATTTTTTGGTGCATTTTATGATAAAAGGTTTTAATCCGAACAGTAAGAAATTCGTGATACAAGAAGCAGCAGGCAGTAAAGGTCTTATTTCACTTCGTCCCGACGACGTGTTCTCTATATTTGGGTTTAAGAATGAAGGTATCGATGTTTTTGGTGTTCTTGCTACTGACGGACAAAAATCAATCAAAAAATACCAATTCAGTTCGTCAACAAAAAAAAACGGTAACATAACAATAGATGACTTGATGATGTAGGGTGGAACCCTAACGGTGTCGATCTTTTCACAATTGGAGGGAGAAAAGGCAAGAACACGAAGAACACGAAGAACACAAACACTCAATTGACACAATCACAATCACACATGCAGTAGATCCACATACACACACGGAGGAATTCTCGATCCAAAGTCAACACAAGAGGATACACGGTAGTAGTTCGTCCCGATCCGCGAAGGAGTCGAGGTCTTGAAATCCGTAGAGGATCTTCTCACATGGGGGCCATGGAGGTCTTGATCTCCATGGGGGAGAGGTGGATGAGCAAAGCTCTATCTCAAAGAGCTATCTACTTTGCTGACCCTAAAACTTAGAGAGGGTACGGTATATATAGTCTAGGGGGCGAGGGAGGTACATGGGCTGCGGCCCAACTCATGCACGCAGGCAGGGTCCGGATGATCCGGGTGTTGGTCCGGATGATTCGGGCTTCGGATGTCCGGATGATCCGGGTCGGCGTCCGGATCGTCCGGGTGTGACGTAGCAGCTGCAGGTGGTCCGGATGTCCGGGTGCTGGTCCGGATGTCCGGCTCCGTCCGGATGATCCGGCCTGGCGTCCGGATGATCCGGCTTCAGTGAACAGGGTACGGGTGTCTCTGGGCGTATTATCCGGATCGTCCGGGCAGGCATCCGGATCGTCCGGGCTGGGGCCGGATCGTCCGGACGGCGGTTCGGATCGTCCGGGCAAGTCCTGACTTGGCCTTTTCCTTCTCGGTCTTCGTGATTGCTTCTCTCCTTCAATCGTACTTCCTCCTTAGCATCTCCATGATGATTTTCCATTGTACCCGAGTATGCACAAGGTCTCCGTTTGAGGTAGCATCCAATTCTCATGTGCATCGAAGGGAAATTGTAAGAGGAGTGATGTCACCTCGTTCTCGATCGCTCTTGCTCGTCCTCGTGTCAATGGTCCTCGTGGCACTTGAGGTGACGTAGGTGAGTCCATGGGGATGACCACGGGATGCTCCGCATCATCTCCCCCCCCCCCCTTGGGAAAGATCCGACCTCGGATCGAAAACCTCATTACCATGGTAGGGAGAGAGATCCTTGACGTTGAAGATATCGCTCACGTTGTACTTGTCGCGAGGGATGTCGATCTTGTATGCATTGTTGTTGTAGCGTGCTAACACCTTGAACGGTCCATCGGCTCGAGGAAGTAGCTTTGACTTGCGTTCGTTGGGGAAGCGGTCTTTGCGTAGGTGTAGCCACACAAGATCTCCAATGTTGAATATCATGGGTTGCTTGTTGATGTTGATCTTGGTCGCGAGTCGATGTACTTGGCGCTCGATGGTGTGCCTTGTATCTTCATGCATCTTCTTTAGATTGCTCGCTCGGGCACTCGCGTCCATGTTGATGCGCTCTTGTAGAGGTAGCGGGAGAATGTCCAAAGGGGATAATGGATTGAATCCGTAGACGACCTCGAAGGGGGACTTGCCGGTAGTAGAGTGTTGTGCTCGATTGTAGGCGTACTCGGCGATGGGTATGCACTCCTCCCACTCCTTGATGTTCTTCTTGATCAACACGCGGAGGAGAGTCGATAGCGTCCGGTTCGTGACCTCCGTTTGGCCGTCGGTTTGTGGATGGTATGCCGAAGATAATAGGAGCTTGATTCCGAGCTTGGCGCATAGCGTCTTCCAAAAGTAGCTAAGGAACTTGACGTCGCGGTCCGATACAATAGTCTTGGGCACTCCATGTAGACGCAAGATTACCCTACAAAAGATATTTGCGACAGGTGAAGCATCGTCTATCTTGTTGCATGGAATAAAATGTGTCATCTTAGAGAAACGCTCCACAACAACAAATACCGAATCTTTTCCGTTTCGAGTCCTAGGCAAACCAAGCACAAAATCCATACTAATATCTTCCCATGGGCGATATGGAATTGGAAGTGGCATATAAAGACCATGAGATTGAGCTTTTGACTTAGCTTTATGGCATGTAGAACACCGGATGGTGTAGCGGGAAACATCTCGAAACATCTTAGGCCAAAAGTAGTTCTTGGAGAGCGTAGCGAAGGTCTTGTCTCGTCCAAAATGTCCCATGAGTACTCCACCGTGAGCTTCTTGCAAAAGTAACAAACGAAGAGAAGACTCGGGAATACAAAGCTTGTTAGCTCGCATAAGATAACCATCTTTCAAGTAATATCGCTCCCAAGTTTGATGCGGTGAACATTTAGCATAAGGAATGGCAAAGGATGGATCATGCTCATACAAGTCTTTAATGTGCTCAAATCCTATGACATTCAACTCAAGTTGAGTAACCAACATGCATTTGCGGGAAAGAGCGTCCGCCACAACATTTTCCTTACCTTTGATATACTTGATAACATAAGGAAATGACTCAATGAACTCACTCCACTTAGCATGACGCTTGTTCAATTTAGTTTGACCCTTTAAGTACTTAAGCGTTTCATGATCCGTATGGATGACAAATTCACGTGGACGGAGATAATGTTCCCACACATGCAAGACTCTCACCAAAGCATATAACTCTTTGTCATAAATAGGATAGTTTAGTTGCGCGTCGGAGAGTTTTTCACTAAAATATGCAATCGGTCGTTTCTCTTGCATTAACACACCACCAATACCATTACCACTAGCGTCACAATGTACCTCAAAAGTTTTCTCAAAATTGGGTAATGCAAGTAATGGAGCATGTGTAAGCAAGTTCTTAAGCTCATGAAATGCGGCATCTTGGGATGGACCCCAAACAAATAGTGCATTCTTCTTACTTAATGCGTGCAATGGTGATGCAATGGTGCTGAAATCCTTCACAAAGCGTCTATAAAATCCGGCTAAGCCAAGGAAGCTACGCACTTGAAGCAAATTTGTTGGTTGTGGCCAATTCTTAATAGCATCAATTTTAGTTTCATCAACATGAACACCCTTAGATGAGACAACAAAGCCCAAGAAAACAAGCTTATCAACACCAAAAGTGTATTTTTCCTTGTTAGCATAAAGTCGCTCGTCTCTAAGAACTTGCAATACGTCTCGAAGGTGTTTGACATGATCCTCAAGAGTTTCACTAAATACAAGGATGTCATCAAAGTAAACCACAACACAAATGCCAATATATTCGCAAAGAACATAATGCATCACACGCATAAATGTGCTAGGAGCTTGCGATAAACCCATAGGCATGACTAACCATTCATACAAGCCAAATTTAGTTTTGAAAGCAGTTTTCCATTCATCACCTTCTTGCATGCGAATTTGATAATATCCACTTTTAAGGTCAATTTTTGAGAAAATTGTGGCTCCACTAAGTTCATCAAGCATGTCATCTAGGCGTGGAATGGGATGGCGATATCTAACGGTGATAGCATTGATAGGACGGCAATCGGAACACAGGCGATAAGTACCATCTTTCTTAGGCACGAGAATTACCGGAACGGCACATGGACTCAAGCTCTCGCGTACATACCCATTCTCCATGAGATGTTGGACTTGCCGTTGGATTTCTTTGGTCTCGTCGGGGTTGACGCGGTACGGTGCCTTGTTCGGTAGAGGTGCGCCGGGTATAAGATCAATACGGTGTTCGATTCCGCGTAGAGGAGGAAGTCCGGGAGGTAGCTCATCGGGAAACACGTCCGCGAATTCCTACAATAAATGAGACAATACCAAAGGAAGATGTTGTGAAGTATTAGTCCGCACCACTTCATCTTTGCACACAAGCACAAAGTGAAGAACACTTGATGGGCTCTCACTCACATCCCTCAAATCTCTTTTGGTGGCTAAAAGAACTAGGTCTCTCTTGTCGCTCATCGTGGAGTCACTCATTTTTGGCTTGTGGCGGTCACTCTCTTTTTGGTGGTTCACTCGCTCACTTTTCTCTCCACGATGAGTAGATGCTTTCTTGTCCGCGATGACTTGACTTGGTGTCATTGGTCGAAGAACGAATTCCTTTCCCTTCATTTTGAAGCTATAGTGATTAGTCCGTCCGTTGTGGATGACGCCTCGATCATATTGCCATGGTCGTCCAAGTAGGACATGGCACACGGACATAGGTACCACATCAAATTCCAATGTATCTTCATATGCTCCAATCTTGAAGGAGACTGGAACGGTGTGCTCGACTTGGATTGTGCCGGAGTCGCTTAGCCATTGGACCTTGTAGGGGCGAGGGTGCTTCTTCTTGACCAATTGGAGCTTGGAGCATAATTTTTCACTTGCCAAGTTGTGGCAACTTCCGCCGTCGATGATGACCTTGACGGAACGTCCTTGAATACCCGCCTTGGTGTGAAGATGTGGCAAGTGGCAACGTTGGTCTTCATCTTGATGTTGTTGGAGAGTCAGGACCTTTGAGACAACAAGGGCGGGGCTTGAATCGTTGTCGCAAAAGATTTGCGCATCTTCGTCTTCATTCACTTGGCGGTGCATGGCCACTTGCTCGATGGCTTCCATTTCATCTTCACTCATGGAATCGTATGTGCCGTCGGCGTTCAAGATCATAGTGCCTCGTGTTGGGCACTCGAAGGACTTGTGGCCTCGGCCTTCGCATGTAAAGCACTTGATGTCACTTGTTTTGTCGGTGGCATCCGAAGGAGTTGTAGAGGACGAAGCTCTTTGCTTGGAGTTGCTTGTAGTGGTAGAAAGACGACTCGAAAATGTCGTTGATTGCTTGGAGCTTGACTTGTCCTCGGTGCTTGGTGTAGCTCGAGTCGTGGAAGGAGTTGTAGAAGTCGTTGCAACTTGAGTGTATGAACCGTAGGTCTTGGAAGAGTACTTGGAGTACTTGTAATCTTCTTGTACTTGTCGCTCCGCTTTGGTTGCTTGGTGCACTAGCTCAAGGAGGTTGGAGTACGGTTGGAAGTCCGCAATTTTCTTGATTGGATGGTTGAGGCCATTCAAGAAACGCGCCATAGTTTGTTCATCATCTTCCTTGACGTTGGCTTGTATCATTGCAATTTCCATCTCTTGGTAGTACGCTGCAACCGACTTGGTGCCTTGCTTGAGGAGTTGAAGTTTCTTGAAGAGGTCACGGCTATAGTGTGTAGGCACAAAACGAGCTCGCATAACATCCTTCATTTGATTCCAAGTGGTGATAGGTGGTTCGCCTCTCTCTTGGCGCCGTTCGATCACTTGCTCCCACCAAATGAGAACATAGTCTTGGAACTCGAGAGATGCCATGGCAATCTTCTTTTCCTCGTCGTAGTTGTGAAGACGAAATATCTTGCTGACCTTCAACGCCCATGAAAGGTATTCTTCGGGATCATTGCCACCGGAGAATTTAGGCATGGCGAACTTGAGCTTGCCGTAGCGCTCCTCATTGCGTTGTCGGCGGTTGTGATGACGCTCTAGCCGTGGAGGTTGATCTTCTAGCTCATCTTCGTCGTGGTCATCTTGATTGACTTGACGTGGTTGCCTTGGGATGCATGCACGGTTTCGCATCTCTTGTTGCTCCTCAAGTCGTGCGGTGTCTTCTTGTTCGCGCACGCGGCGGTTGCGGTCGGCGACGTTGCGAGTTGATTCGCGTAGGGCACGTTGAGCTTCAAGTGCTTGCTCATCACGACGTTGTCGTTCTTGGTGTAGGGTGTCGTCGTCTTGGTGCACTTGACGTTGGCGTTGTGGAACTTGATCTTGGTTCCCATTGGCTTGATCTTGCCGTTTTTGTCGTTCGCGCTCTCGAAGGCGGTCTTGCAAACCATTGCCATGGAATGGGTTTCGTGAAGCTTGCCGGTCGTCATGTTCGTGAGAGCGATGAGAGCGTGCTCGTGGAAGACTTGCATCCGAAGAAGTGTCCGAATAGTGTCGGCTCGAATGGCGCCGTCTTGATCTTGATGAAGACGAAGTGGAAGAAGGGTGGTTGATCATCATGTCGCGCAATTCCTCCATTTGAGATGAAAGCTTGGCGTCGAAGTAGTCCCTTGTTCGCGTTTCGGAGTGGTGCAAGTCGGTGGCGAGTTGCTCGATGCGATCTCCCAAAGCTTCACTTTCTTGGTGTAGCGCTCGTTGGACTCCGAAAAGTTGAGCCTTGGTGACGTAGTTGTTCGGTGCGTCTTCTTGCTCATCGAAGAGGGGGTTGATAGAAGTGCTCGGCCTATCCATGATTCTCAAACAAGTGTTAGTGGAAGAAAGGAACGAACTAGACCAATGTACCTTATCCAATGTTGAAGATGGGTCAATGGTCACCCAATATGGTATTATGGAAATAGTGCAATTGGTACCGGATCGTGTCAATTCTCACACCTACACAAGTAAAGCTTTTGGAGGAGTTTGGTTAGGATGGTGGCACAAAATATTTGCAATTGTAAGCAAGATATCAACAATGTTGAGAAAGATTCGCAAATTCGCAAGTGCAACAAGTAGACCAAGCAAAGTTACACGGAACACACACACGGATAGATAAGTGAGGTCGTGCAACCAAGGAATGAGCACAAAATGTGGAACACCCGGAAACGCTCGTGTTGCACAACTCTAGAGAGACGCTAGCACGATTGCTTAATAGGCGGATACGACACTTGTGCACAACCTATAGGATGCAAAACGATCAACTTCAATCTCAGTATGCTTTGTATGTATGAGTCCCAGTGAACTTGTCACAATGATCCAAAATGATCAAATATGATATGCGGTGATGCTATGACTATTGCTTACAAGCTTGTAGTTGCTCTTTATCTTTTGCCTAAAAGCTTTCTTTCTTTTGCTCTTTTCCGTTTGGCCACTTATGCGATATGTTCTCACGATGGTAGCAATGATGGATATTCGGGAACAAAATTTGGGGCACACGAGATGATATGATGATATGTTGGTAACACTAGAGTGCACAAGTTATCGTTGCCCGCAATACTCAATGGCTAGTCTCGTAGGAAAGCGACACAAAGGAGGGCCTTTGGGTTACAATGCAATGGCAAGGGAATAAACGAGTTGTCGTCGAGGTTACCATCCATTCTTACGGTGGTGTGGTCACGATGGTGAAGATGCGGTTGTTGTCGAAGTCGAAGTCCATGGCGATGATGAGTGGTGGTGGTCGATGTCGAACCGGGCCTAGATAGCCGAAACACACTAGGACACGGGGAAAACCACAACTCAAAATCTCAATGGCAAATGGCAAACGAAGTTGTCAGAATGGTGGTGGTGGTGTAAGTAGGTAAGGAGTAGTGCTGGAGCGATGGTGGGCTCGCGGAACAATGCGGAAGTTGTGGCGGTGGCTAAACAAACGCAGTTGAAAAAAAAATCAGCAGGTTCAGTGGAGGCCGGATGATCCGGGTCCACGTCCGGCTGATCCGGGCGAGCAGCCGGATGATCCGGGCAGGTCATTTCTGCTCGGGGACGGCTCGGGTAGGGCTCCAAATCTTGGATTTCTTCGAGTTTTCGGAGGGGAATCAGGGTGGGGATGGTAGGGAGGGGTAGACCCACTTGCAACACACAAAATCCACGGATCAAAAACAACCAAACATCATCAAGCTCACAAATCACAAAAAAAAATTGGGGGGCTATTTTTGAGGGAATTTTTGAAATTGGGGAAAAACACACAAATTGAGGGTAGAAGGTGGAGGGGAAGAACTCCAATTTGTGAATCAACTTGGCTCTGATACCAAGATGATGTAGGGTGGAACCCTAACGGTGTCGATCTTTTCACAATTGGAGGGGGAAAAGGCAAGAACACGAAGAACACGAAGAACACAAACACTCAATTGACACAATCACAATCACACATGCACTAGATCCACATACACACACGGAGGAATTCTCGATCCAAAGTCAACACAAGAGGATACACGGTAGTAGTTTGTCCCGATCCGCGAAGGAGTCGTGGTCTTGAAATCCGTAGAGGATCTTCTCACATGGGGGCCATGGAGGTCTTGATCTCCATGGGGGAGAGGTGGATGAGCAAAGCTCTATCTCAAAGAGCTATCTACTTTGCTGACCCTAAAACTTAGAGAGGGTACGGTATATATAGTCTAGGGGGCGAGGGAGGTACATGGGCTGCGGCCCAACTCATGCACGCAGGCAGGGTCCGGATGATCCGGGTGTTGGTCCGGATGATTCGGGTTTCGGATGTCCGGATGATCCGGGTCGGCGTCCGGATCGTCCGGGTGTGACGTAGCAGCTGCAGGTGGTCCGGATGTCCGGGTGCTGGTCCGGATGTCCGGCTCCGTCCGGATGATCCGGCCTGGCGTCCGGATGATCCGGTTTAAGTGAACAGGGTACGGGTGTCTCTGGGCGTATTATCCGGATCGTCCGGGCAGGCGTCCGGATCGTCCGGGCTGGGGCCGGATCGTCCGGACGGCGGTCCGGATCGTCCGGGCAAGTCCTGACTTGGCCTTTTCCTTCTCGGTCTTCGTGATTGCTTCTCTCCTTCAATCGTACTTCCTCCTTAGCATCTCCATGATGATTTCCATTGTACCTGAGTATGCACAAGGTCTCCGTTTGAGGTAGCATCCAATTCTCATGTGCATCGAAGGGAAATTATAAGAGGAGTGATGTCACCTCGTTCTCGATCGTTCTTGCTCGTCCTCATGTCATCGGTCCTCGTGGCAATTGAGGTGACGTAGGTGAGTCCATGGGGATGACCACGGGATGCTCCGCATCACTTGATCAACAAAATTGTGAGGGATAAAGCCGCCGACGATGAGTTCCTCCGGATGGTGGTTCTAGTTTTGCTCGGGACGGTTATTGCACCGAAGTCCGATGTTTATGTCCCGAAGGAGTACTACGCGTTGGTGCATGATGTCAAGCTGATCAGTAAGTTAAACTGGAACGCGTTCACGTTGCGAATGTGTTTGACGGAGATCGGTCAGGTTTTGCAGACCGGCCGGAAAAGGCATTGGCCAGGTGGCAACCTAGCCCTTCTTCAGGTACATTTTTATTTATTAACTGTGGATGTGTAATTTTATGTACTACTAGTTCAAGTCATACTACTTACATAATTTGTCTCATTTGTGTGTAGTACTTATATTGGGAGAAGGTGCAGCCAATCACCGGTCCCAAATATGACCCCTTGGCGCTGTTGAGCCCCCTAATGAAAAACTAGACAGAATCTCGGGGAGAGACAAGAGACAAGTACGACATCGACAATGGTCGTGGTCATGGGACGGTATACTTTCTTTTTTCATTAACTTTACTTGCATTGTGCATTCAAACAGTAATTTACTTACTGTTGCATCAAATATTCACCGTGCAGATCGACGACTGCATTACTCATGAATATAGAATGAAAAAAGTTGCAGAAGAACATAAAGAAAGTAAGAAACCTAGTAGCAGAAAGTCTTCGGTTACGGGAAGGAGGAAAGTCGATAGTTCCTCGGAGATTCCCGCAACCCTCAAGCCTTTTATGGACCGGATTATGAATGACCTCAAGAACATTCGCAAGGAAATGCTTAGTTTGCCTGAGTTATGCGCACAGGTAACATTTCGATAGTACTTTCAATAATCAGTGTACTATGATCTTCAACTTTTTGCCAAACTAATTAGATGTTCACTTTGTTCTCTTGCAGAGATTGATAGCGAAAATGAATCAAACGGGTGTGCCGTACAAACCCGGCAACATGGAAGGGGAGGAAGATAATTTGTTTGGAGAGCACAGTGAATCCAGGTTTGAAAACAAATTTCCTCAAAAATAATTCCCGTACGATGACATGCACACACCTGATGGCCCAAAGGGCGGTGAGAACAACGATTTTAATTCTCAAGGTGAGATGTCGTACAAATGCACTCCTGGTCACTTGAGTAGCTTTAAGGGTGACAAGGATGATCCTATACATTTACCAGAAGAGTCGGAAAAAAATGAGCCATCATCTTTAAGGACAGATGAAATTTCATCATCGAAGCGATGGCCAGCACACGCAAATGAGCAAGAAGTGTCACAGGGCATGTCAGACGATTATAGCGCGATAGAAGAGAAGAAGGACAAGATTCTTGGGAAGCGAAGGCATACTCTGTCAAAATACCAGAAATCTCCTTTCGTTGAGAACAAACGGAAAAAACGTGCAAAACGTTGCGCCAAAGCAAGTAAGTTAACTATGTTATTAATATGTAATGTATAATAGTATCTTTTGAGAATGTGTCGCTAACAAATTGGAGTTGTCCTGCAGAACTTTTTGCTGAAAAACTCCCTGAAAATAGACATTCAGTGGACGATATTGTGACTACGGCCGTGCAGTACGTCCGAGCGCACGAGCACTCACGAAAACATAAGAACCACGAAATTTTCAACGGTGGTATAGGTATGGTCGACGGACTATCTGCGGCACGAGCTTGCCAGATAATAAACCATGCATGGTTATCCGGTGATGTATGTAATTTACTTATCTGCATTACTACATAACAAAAAAAAATACAAGAATCGCCATTATAGTTGTTCATTTTTTTCAGGTAATTGACGCTTATGCGTCGTACTTTTCGGACACAGTTCAGGCCGATCGTTATCTAGTGCCAACATGGAGGACTCACTGGCTTGTGAAGACTCGGCCGACTATAGTCAGACCTGAGAAGTCGGTCAACAATAACGACTACGAAGCACATATGAATGAACCTCTGAATAGATGCATGACCGAATATTTTGTAAAAGCAAAGGTAATTTTTCAAGCCAGAAACAAAACATATATACAATGCGAGGTTGGTGAACATATTTAAATGGTCATGCAGGCTTATTTCCCTCTTAACAAGGATGAGAACCATTGGATTACGGTAGTCATGCATACATTGAAGAAAGAGTTTCAGGTTCTCGATTCGTTGATGGGACAAGAACTTTCTGAATTTACTAGGAAACTCGTAGAGGATTTCGTAAGTTTCATAATCATATGTCTATTGCTCAGACTGTCATTTGTTTACCGTACGTGAAGAATGTTTTTTCATCGTTTACAATTTTTTTCCAGAGAGAACAACTTGCAGGAGATATCCAAGATGCAAATGATAGTTTAGTTATATTGTTCCCGGATGTGTCCGCATGGCCTATTGTTCCATACAACATGCCCCAGCAAGAAGATGGGTGAGTACCTACTTGAATGTTCTCTCAAAACATGGTCTATTTGCATGTTGTATGAAAAACATGTTCCTAATAATGCGCTTTGATTTATCGAAAACAGGAATTCATGTGGGTTGTTCCTCCTTCGATGCTTTCAATACTGGGACGGTGAAAAGTTCACAAGCGTTTTTTCGCAGGTCGGTACATTGTACAATGCAAAAAACATCTTTGTTAAATTTCATACTGTTCATATTACAAAGTTTTGTATTTTTTTTCAGGAATCAATTGATGCTTTGAGAGAACAAATGATAGCTTCAATTATTTTCTCGTCCAAGAACAAGCTTACGGATGTGAAAAATAAAGTTATTCGTCTTTCGAGGAAGAAGAAGAAATAAATATCTCACGTAGGGGTACTAGACGTGCTTGGGTTTTAGTTACATTTTTTGCAAACACGATTGAATAAATACTTTGTATGCACTTTTCATACATGATTTACATACGGGTTAAAAATGTTTTTGCCCGTGATCATACATTTATTTATGATTATAACAAGTGTGCTACTTATTTGTAATTTGATTATAAGAGTGCAATATTTTTAACTGTACAATATTATATTTGTCATATCACTTACATTATACGACATTACAAATAATTGCGCGTGTATATAATATAAAAAAAATCCGAACTGCAGCTGCTGGGCCGCCACAGACGGGCCAGCAGCGGGGTCCAACGGGGATGAGGCGATAAGGTGAGTTTTGAGAGAAGCTTGAGGGCACACGCCGACGCGGCTATTTAAGCCGGTCGACGCGCCCTTCGGTTGGCGAGGTGGGACTAAAAATCGACGCCCGCGGCGGTCTGTGGGCGCCGCGGCGTGTACGTGGCCGGCCGGCCCAGTTAGGCATCGCATCGCCCCTACACCTCCGCCCGACCACTTATTGGGCCGGCCCAGCGCGCGTCGCCCAAACGTACTCACCGGCCCAGCTGCGCTCGAGCGGCATCCTGCGGCACACGTCGACCGGCACTAAAGTTTAGTACCACCTCGCCGAGCGAGGGCGCCGTCGACCGGCTTATATACTCGGCGCCCCGAAGGCATGTGAACTCCTCTGAACTTTCCCGCCTTTGCGCCGATCTGACCGCCCTGTTGAGCCCGTTTGCCGCCGCTGCAGAAACCGAAACACCGTCACGGTCGCCTGTTTGGGCTTGATTGTGACCAGAGTAGTAGGCCTAGCTGGCGGCCGGGTGGGCAATTTTTTTTTATCTTTCTTTATAAGCCATGTCGCCGCCGTAACACGCCGCTTATTGCCGCAGGTAGTGCTACTGTACAACAGTCATGTTCACATGTAACAATATATATCACATAAAAAACACTAAGTACTGTCATATCTTCACATGTATCAATATGTATCACATAAAAAACACAAAACACTAAGTACTGTCATATGTTCACATGTAACAATATGTATCACATAATAAACAACTCGTGCACGAAAAATATAGAATAAGTTGTTGTATTTATTTCAACAGTCCGTGCTTTCGTCATCACGCCATGTTCCTGCATACAAAGACATTAAAATATGTGAAACTCCATAAACACTAAAGTCAACCAACATAACTAACATAAACAAACAAAAACACATACTTAGGATTTTGCGGACAATTGTTCTTAAAATGACTTTTTGTTCTGCATAAGCCGCATAGGCGTTCAGTTCTCTCGTTAAAAGCTTTTGGTCTACCATTTTTAGTGACGTCAGGGCCATCCCTACCCCGCCCTTTACTGTTCTGCTTAGGTGCCCCTTTGGTAGAAACTTTGACTGGATCACGAACCAAAACATGATCTTGATTTGGCACAAATGCATCATTCGTAACCCTATGCTGACTGACGTACTCATTCTCCTCAACGTCCTTGTTGGCTATTATATCCTCCAGACAAGCCTTCAACTTGTCGAATAAGAATGGTTTATGACATGCGGCATGAGATGCTTCTGCGGATAGGATAGTCAACTCACTGTACTTAGCTCTCTCCTCAGTACCTGCCCATCCCCAGGCAAACAGATCGCTAGTGCGCTTCACGGGCAGTCCACCTCTAGCATTTTTGGTGAATCGCTGCAGTACTAAGCACTTAGGTATGTCACGTAAGTCCAGCCTGGTCAAAACATAAAGAATATGTTTGCAAGGGAGACCTTTCCGATTCATGCTTTGGCAACTGCACTTTACTGTTTCTTCAGCATTACCCGGTGTATACTCCACCTTGAATCTAAGATCTCTGTTATTTTTTCATGCCACTATAAATTTCTGACTGGCTGCTCCTCTGAGTCTGTCAAGGATCTCAAGCTCCTCTGCCTTCTTCATATCTTGCTGCAAGATGTAAAAGTTTGCCGCAGTGAACTCACGGGCAGCGGCTTTCTCAATGTGTGTAAACTCATCGAGTACTGGTACTGGGAGTGTCTGTGTGGCCGTGCAGTCGTCGTACGCCTCGTTTTCACGGAGCCGAACGATACAGTTCTCGTAGTGCACAACCATGTCAACAATTGTCATATCGGAGTCCAGGTGCATATGAAGGCATGAGTTCAGACTCTCGCTCCTCTGGTTACTCCGCATGCCAAGGAAGAACCCACGAGACAAATATGACGCAGCCCAAAGCCTCTTCTTCCTGTACATCCTACGCAACCATGTTTCGGTTTTCTCCGACTGCCATTTAGCTGTAAATGTTGCCCATCTCTCCTCAAAGACTTTGTGTGAAGTAGCATAGTAAAGAAGAGACCTGAACTCCTTCAGGGACCTGTGGTGAAGGTGTTTCTGCATGTTCTTCTCTATATGCCATGAACAAAGTCGATGCCACGCGTCCGCAAGGACCTTCCTGATGGCCCTTATCATAGCTGCGTCTCCATCAGTAATAACAGACCTGGGCCTCTTCTGACAGTGAGCTCTCAAGAACGTCTCAAGCAGCCAAACATACGTATCTTCTGTTTCGTCGGACACAATAGCACATCCGAACACCGTCGTGCAACGATGATTGTTGAGACCGACGAAAGGTATGAATGGCATTCCATACCTATTCATCTTGTACGTGTTGTCGAATACGGTCACACCACCGAAGTCAAGATAATCCCTACGTGACTGGGAATCACACCAGAAGAGGTTTTTGAGCCTGCCTTCAGCGTCAACAGTGTGCTCAAAGAAAAAATCTCGATCCCTCTCTTTTCTGGTCATCATGATCCCAATGGCAGTGTCAGCATCACCCTTTGCAAGCAATTTCATCTTCTCTCTGCAGCACATATTGTAAAGCTTTCTTCTCCCAAAACCAGCCTTAGCATACGACCCATACCTACTGACGAAGTTGTAAAAAATAATATGTTTTCTGATCCCAGCTCCTGCCATAGCTAAGATCTCAAGCCTTTGAAATTCCTTGATCTGATTATGAGACTGAAGGTACGTAACTTCATCCGGTCTAGCCAGAACGTGACTATGATCATTGCTGAAACTGCTGACATACCAAATACCACGCTCTTTATCAACCTTGACTGTTAAATGAGCTTCACACAAGCATCGACTCTCTGGTCTGAGCCTACGGGTCCTCCCTTCCATGCTACAAAACATGGCCAGTCGTTTTCCGGCCCTCGATCACAGATACCTCCTCAACCGCATAGTTCCCTCAGGACCCTTCCCCCGTTTCAGCAAGTCTCTCCTAATGCTGAACCCACGTTCCTTCGCGTACTGGTTATAGAAATTGTACGCCTCCTCTTCTGACCTGAAAGTCGTGGCCATCACTTTCCAATGCTTGTCCAGTGAGTCTTGCTGATACTCATCATAGCCAATGTCAAAATTACACTCATCACCGTCGGCGTGCTCATCGTCCCCGCTAGGGCCACCAACGTGTCCCTGCAAAAAAAGGCATATAACCATGTATGTCAGTCATTTGTTATATGGCGACTATCATATATAACCTCTTTTCAAAACTTACTTTGCTCGAGCTATCATCATAACATGCATCGAAATCGCTTTGGTCTATGTCATCATGCACTGTATTCCGCTCATAGTCCCGAACCGCATCCATCTGCGCACATTTAAATTAAGACATGTAAGTGTTTATGCGGTAGTTTTTTCATTCCCTGCGCTGCTTAATTTTAAACTTACGTGGCTAGCGCTTTCAGCATATGAATCATCTATATCCATATCCTCTATGCCATCATCGTTATCTACCTGTACAAAGTCAAAGAAATACATGTAAGTGTCAGTGCGGTTGTTCCTATTTCATGTTTTTGTCCACGTTCATGACACTTACATTGCCACTGTAAGATTCATCCAAACTCATATAGTTCTCCTCGGCATGTTGGTCTACATTCAATGACGAGGATTCATCCTCGCTACCGCCATCGTCACCGTCATAACCGGTCTCTTGCTCCATCTATACACGATTAAATATAGTCTTACATCATTCCCAACACCACAAAACATCATCAAAAATAAAATTAGTTTCTCAATCAATTGATTAACAGTACGCCGCATGATTTGATGCACTAAACTAGTACCTAACACTAATTTTTTTTCATCTCATTTCAATGAGGATATAATGTCAAGTAAAAAAACACGATGACCAGGGCTCGCCTACCTAGTCACCGCCGACAGAGAGGTCAGAAGTGTGGATGTTGCCGGTGTCGAAGGCGGCGTGAGGGCGACCAGTACGTGCGGGCGACGGCGGCGGCGTGTGGGCGACGACGGCGTGTTCTTGTTGGCCGGACGGAGGGCGTTTAGATTCGGGGTTGGCGGCGGCCAGTGCGTGAGGGCGACGACGCCGGCGACAAAAATTCCCCGTCGGTGACAGAACGCCAGAGATGAAGGCGGCGGCGGCAACGCCCGCACGTACCAATAGGGTTTCGCCTGGGGCCGGCGGCTGGGCGAGCGCGATTTTTTTTTCCGAGTCATACCGGGCGGGCCTACAGCGTGCGGGCGGGCGTACGTGGGCGGCCGTACAGCGGCCGGGCGGGCGTACGTGGGCGACCGTACGCGAGCGGCCGTACAGTGGGGTATCTGTACGCCGGGTGAAATTACCCCCCTGCCCTATATACGTTTTTTTGGGGGGGGGGGGGGGTGTACCGAAGCGCGCCTCCCTCCTGATAGTGTGTCAAATACATGCAAGAAGTTTCACGGCACAACCATGCAGCATAAACAATGTGCGTATGCAACAAATGCCCATCGGTATACACGTTAGCCAGCATTCATTGCAGCACCACCAAAACCCTTGCAAAATGGAACAACATTTGTAGCATACACCCCAAGCTTGTCAGAACATGACACCTTGTATTTGCGGCAAAACACACGAGTTTTCAGCGTGTCGAAATAACGTTTGCAACATCAAAATCCTCAAATCAATGACCTCCATTTTTGGAGCATCAACCTCACCGATTGGGCTCGCTAGCGACAAATCCAAATTGTTGGCGTCTATGGGCACCCCGTCGGGCGACATTGAACCCATTCCCTACAGTTTGATAGTTCGGTGTCTCTTAGGAGCTCAATAGCGTAGATGGTCTCGGTCTTGAGCTTCGTCTCAAAAGTCCATGACAGAGGAAACTTCCTCCAACTGGATTAACGGAAGACATGAAGGATTAAGGGGAGATGCCGAGGATCAAGGCGAGGGGTTGTACCGAAGCGCGCCTCCCTCCTGATAGTGTGTCAAATACATGCAAGAAATGTCACGGCACAACCATGCAGCATAAACAATGTGCGTATGCAACAAATGCCCGTCGGTATACACGTTAGCCAGCATTCATTGCAGCACCACCAAAACCCTTGCAAAATGGAACAACATTTGTAGCATACACCCCAAGCTTGTCAGAACATGACACCTTGTATTTGCGGCAAAACACACGAGTTTTCAGCGTGTCGAAATAACGTTTGCAACATCAAAATCCTCAAATCAATGACCTCCATTTTTGGAGCATCAACCTCACCGATTGGGCTCGCTAGAGACAAATCCAAATTGTTGGCGTCTATGGGCACCCCGTCGGGCAACATTGAACCCATTCCCTACAGTTTGATAGTTCGGTGTCTCTTAGGAGCTCAATAGCGTAGATGGTCTCGGTCTTGAGCTTCGTCTCAAAAGTCCATGACAGAGGAAACTTCCTCCAACTGGATTAACGGAAGACATGAAGGATTAAGGGGAGATGCCGAGGATCAAGGCGAGGGGCAACACGTAAGGTATTGATGTGCTGTGTGGTCAGTTGTGTGTGTCGCGGGGGGGGGGGGGGGGGGGGGGGGGGATAGGCGATAGATCGGGTGAGTGGTGCGTGGTCCAGCGCCGGACCCAACTATTGTCTGTTAAAAATAAACATTTTT
Source organism: Elymus sibiricus (assembly GCA_039707655.1). Classification (NCBI taxonomy): domain Eukaryota; kingdom Viridiplantae; phylum Streptophyta; class Magnoliopsida; order Poales; family Poaceae; genus Elymus; species Elymus sibiricus. Next base: position 474,617,690 of record CM077666.1, read on the forward strand.
CCTAATAATAAGCTCCTCCGCCCCTTAGGCAAAAGACAATGAATTAAGAGGCAAACCCAACAAAAAAAATCATGGGAAACAGTTGGGTTCCTATTGGGGTCCAAAAGATTTCAACTCTTGCGCGTGTAACTTCTGAGATAAGGCCGTGAACAATGGTGTTATCTCAGCGATGCCACATTGATAAGGTGGGAGAGGGAGAAATTAAAAAGAGCATTGTGTTCTCTTTTTTTTTTTGCGAAAAACTTCCAATCTATTCATCTTCAATCATGGCAGTACAACGAACACCAGAAATAATAAAAATTACATCCAGATCCGTAGACCACCTAGCGATGACTACAAGCACTGAAGCGAGCCGAAGGCGCGCCGCCATCATCGCCCCTCCACCGCCGGAGTCGGGCACAACTTGTTGTAGTAGACAGTCGGGAAGTCGTCGTGCTAAGGCCCCATAGGACCAGCGCACCAGAACATCAACCGCCGCCGATGAAGAATAACGTAGATCGAAAGGATCCAACCCGAAAACACACGAACGTAGACGAACAACGACTAGATCCGAGCAAATCCACCAAAGATAGATCCGCCGGAGACACACCTCCACACGCCCACCAACGATGCTAGACGCACCACCGGAACGGGGGCTAGGCGGGGAGACCTTTATTCCATCTTCAGGGAGCCGCCGCCGTCTCGCCTTCCTGAGCAGGACACAAACCCTAACAAAACTCAAAGGAACGACTAAAAACGGAGCCCTCTCTCCGGCCCTTACCAGGATCCACCACGTCCCCATGGCCCTAGGGCCACCGGAGACGAGGCGGACCGGCGGCGGCGCCATTGTGTTCTCTTTACTAAGAGATGATCTAGCCGGAAATACCCGATGGGCCTTGGGTGCGCATGTACCCGGATTTAAAAGAATAGCAAAAACGTCAAACAATTCTAAATTTTTTAACAAACAAGGTCTGGTGTTATACTCATGTGTAAAGTTCCACACAAAAATTAATTCCGTGGTCTTCTAGACAAAAAAAAAATCAGTGCTATATAAAAGTTATTATTCAAGTTTTCTGAAGTTGTAATTTTTTTCTCCCAGAAGTCCACGGAAGTCTCTTCTTCGCGAAGACGTGAGTAGAACAATCGACCATGTTTGTTACCAAATAAAATTCAAAACTGTTCGATCTTTTTACTATTTTTAAAATTTAAATGTTTAAGCTGGAGCGTGTAGACCCAGGCTCCAAAAAAAAAAAAACTAAGAGACAATTGTCTCTATTGTACAAGATGACTTTTTCACACTTTTTCTAATTTTTATTTTAAATATTTTAGTGGGACCATAATTTTAGGATTTCACAACATTAAATGTTAGTGATAACAATAAGAAGTAATACATTGTCTAATGTATTTTATTGCCTTCTCTAGATGATCTAGAATACATAAGAAAACTAGATGATACCCGGCTGTTGTGGCGGGAATATGTTGCAATATATTTTAATAAGATTTCGTTGCATGAAACATTTGGACTAATAATATGTGAAACAAACTAAAAATACATATTATATATTGTATTGGATTATTGTACAGTTGAAAATTATTAATTGAATATAGGTAGTATAATATAATGATTTTTTTCCCATGCATGTTGGGTAGGCCTTTGATGAGGTGACATGTATGTTCATGACTTATGTGTGCATGTTGAAATAAATATAATTAGTGGTGATCAACTAATAATGAAAACAATTCTCATGCATATTGTGGTGGGCCTTTGATGATGTGGCATGTGTGCATGTTAAATAATAGAAGTAGTGGGGACAAACTATTTAGGTATATAGAATATCATATTATCAACTAAAAAAACTATTGTACATCCCAAAAAAAATGGTACGTGTCCTTATGACATCAAACATACCATGCCATCTGGTAGCAACGAGAAGTATCCCGTAAAGGCCCATGCCAGTAAACATTGCAAAAGAAACTCAAAAAGAGTGGACCTCCGGTAGATATGTACAAACTCTCGAGGATGTCCCTACGAAAATCAACATGTGTTACCACATGGCAAGTGTGGTAAAAGCAAGCTTAAACAGACAAAAGGAAAATCAACATGTGTTACAGTACAAACAATCTACTGCAGCAAATGCTCATCAGGGCTGCTCTGACGGTCTACTGTCGCATCCAGTAACCAATGTGCTACATTGCTCGGTTCTTCGGTACGTTGATGACATGTTAATTTTTCGATAAAGTGATGACATGTTAATAATCATTAAAGTTGAAACAAATGCTGCTTATAACCTGAGAAAGATCATAGATAATTTTGCTACTGCCACAGGTCTGAATATCAACTACTCGAAAACCACTTGTGTTCCTATTCTTGTGCCTGCAGACCAAGCGGCAAAATTTGCAAACGGTCTAGGCACCACAATATCCTCCTTTGCAGAAACATATCTGGGCTTGCCGCTATCACCACACAAGTTGCAACCATCGGCCTTTCAACCCATCCTCGACCGTTGTGATATCTATCTCTCAGGTTGGGCTGCTCTATAGCTCACCAAAGGAGGGAGGTTAATCCTACTTTCTGCTGTTTTGGATAATCTACCCACCTACTTCATGCAATGTTTTCTTCTTCCAAAACATGTCATTGATGCCATGGACAAGAAAAGGAGAGCCTTCTTCTCATCAAATACTTATACGTGCTCAGCTTCAAGTTGCCTTGTGGTGTGCGACAAAGTTTGTACCCCCAGAGAGGCTGGTGGATTATGTGTTAAAAACATTCATGCATAGAACTTTCCTTATGATGAAATTTTCTTACAAGTTCCTCCATACCACTAATCTACCGTGGAGGGAGTGGATCCTACACCACTCCCTCTACATATTGGGTTGGACTTCAACAACTCCCTAGAAAAAAAACCATTTTTGAACACTTACAAAGCCTGAGAGATATCTCCCGTTGCTCTGTTGATAATGGAGAGGCAACTTTCTTTTGGTAGGATAGATGGCTCAAACCTGAGCCCCTAGCTGTGGTTTTCCCATCTTTATTCTCTCACTACACTACACCGAACGCTCTAGTTGTAAATGTACTACAGGAGGGTGTGGAACTCAGGCTTCATAAATCGGCTAACTGTGGCTACTACGCGTGAGTTGGCATTTTTGAACTCGTAGTTGCAGGTGGTCTCCCTCCCGATGGTGCCGGACAAAACAAGTTTACTCAATTGCACAACATTCACCACAAAAGGTGCCTACTCCGCACTTTCCTCCGACCTATCGAATCCGGGCTGATGGAGATTTGGCAGTCGTGTGTGACAAACGAGATCAAGCTTTTCGGTTGGCTGCTCTTCCTACACAGACTGAACACCAGAGTTAACCTGCATCACGAGAGAATCATCCAGGATCAGAGTTGTCTAAGATGCTCACAACCACAGGAGAACAGACAACATCTCTTCTTCACCTGCCAGACTGCGAGGAGAGATGGCGTGCCATGGACGTCAGGCCTCGGTTTAATCTGATCAGTAACCCATGGGCATCAACAATGCCCTCGCACTTGCCATCCACCTTAAATGTGTTCATCCTTCTGACAGTGCTCTGAAAAATCTGTGATGCACGCAATCAAATGGTTTTCAATGGGATATGTCTTACTCACACAGACACAATTCACTCCATAATTGTGGAGTTCACAACATGGTCTCACAGGCTAAAAACCCCTACTCCTCGTGATCACGCTGGACTGTGGTGTGATCACCTCTCTTGTATGTTCTGACAAGATGTATGAACGTGTGCAAAACCCTTTGAAATATATTCAGGTACGGAGCCTCCCCCCTCCCCGTTACCATTTCAAAAAAATAGTACAAACAGTCTGCTTGGCAAAACTAACCAACTACGGTTTTATTGGTGGAAACACACGCTTGTAACTCTGCATCTATGGACGTAAAATGTGAGCACATGTTGTTCATTCCATTATTCAGATCACAACAATGCTTGAAGGGGGCCTTCCTTACACTACAAGTACACACATGTCGGTCTCGGCTATCGAAAAGTGTCCCTGAAGGAGGTTTCCTTGCCACCCCGCTAGAGAATACATAAATTACTCAGCCCCAGTGATGCCCAAACTCTGAAAGACAAGACTTGAAGGAGGTTTCCATTATTGATGGTGTCCCGGCTAAGGAGCCTCTCACCTTGTCGACTCCCGGCCTAGTGGGCCGGGCTGAAGACCCCTTGTAGGTTCCGACCTGAGCCACATCGGGTGTCCCATGGCATATAATCAGAAGGTTTCAAATGACTCGGCATACACGACAAGATGTTGGATCCATGGAGGACTCTGCCTCCCCGTACGTAGTCAACTAGAATCTTGTACCCTAGGACCCCCCCTACCGGCCTATATAAACCGAGGGGCCTGGCTCGTAGAAATCATACTTACAATCTCTTGGTAGATACATGAACTCTGTACACACCCCAACGAGCGATAAACACAAGCAGGACGTAGGGTGTTATCTCCTAGAGAGCCCGAACCTGGGTAAAACCATGTGTATTTGTTACCATCACTCCTAGACGCCTAGCCTAGGATCCCTTACCTCGAGATCTGCCGGTTTAGGTTCCGCCAGTGGTGGCCCATGCAGGTCCTGCTAGGTGATCGTCACGGATCAATGGGAGTCAAGGTCAATGTTCAGACCGGTGCTGGCGCAGCCTTTGTGCTGGGTCAGATGTTTGTCTTCGGCTGCATCACCCTCGTCGCCAACTCGGAAAGCCACCTCGGCCAGGTCGAGTCCTTTGCTCCAGGTCAGCCCGTCAGGTTTGGCAGCATTGAGTACACTCCGGATCTCTGCGGGGAGCTGATCTTCTCTAGTTCTCCGCCATCATCAAAGATCAATCTCCATTTCTGCTCGACCACCTCCATACTGAGAAGAAGGGCCAAGACAAGAGGAGAAAGCGGAGGCACCGCCACCACGCACACCGGCCTTCGAGCCGGTGCCATCTCCTTCCCCCTTGAGCATATTTCCAGCATTTTTAGTGTGTCAAAATAACGCAAGAGGCACTGAGATATGTAAATCACTAACCTCCATTTTTGGAGCATTGACATGGCCAAATTGGACTAATTGGCGACAAATCCAGCTTGTCATTGTATGGTTTTGAGGTTTCGTAATTGAGGTATCCGGTTGTAGAAACGTTAATTTGAGATCTGACCGGTCACTGTCCGTGGACACACCCGGACGTGTCTGCAGGCATTTGAGGGGTCGGATTTGATGTATCCGGCTGTAGATACTCTAACAAGGAGAAAGGCAACGGGGCACGTGACACATTATTGTGCTTTGTAGCGAACTGTGCGTAGGGTGGGGGTTGGCGACTTAGCAAGATGGGAGAGATTGGGTGAGCAGTGCATGGTCTAGCGCCCTAATAATAAGCTCCCCCAACTCCGACAATAATGGTAGATAAAGAAAATAATTAGACGTAAACCCAAAAGAAATTTCATGGAGAAGAGTTGGGTTATTGTATGAGTCGAAAAGATTTCAACCCTTTTGCAGACATAACATCGACAAAAATGTCTTATGGCAACAAACATAATGTCCAGATACTCTTCCCGACCCCACATGTCATCTGTAGTACTGCATGTGTAGTTATGGTAGAGGATCCCAACCCTGAAAGTTCCGTGCAACATTGCATGCGAAACTCTGCTTCAGACTGTTAGCAGCGACCTTAGACGCGAATTTGAAAATCACATTTATTTTTTATTGCGAGGGTAATAGTGTTTTATTCCAGGATTATAGAGTTGAGTCAAGAGGCAAGAATTCGTCAGTACATGTGGCCATCTATGTAGTCACACAACCGTGCTATGCTCTGTACGACTGTATCTCACCAAACAATCTACTACTCTATTCGACTACGATGAAGCTTTTGTGAAATAAACACTTTGTTCCCTCTCAGAGACTTGATCTCCAGTGCTAGATGACCATATGAAGAGCGAACAAGTCATCTCTATATATAAATAGGGCCACAGATGAATCGGAATGCACGGCAACTAAAAGCTCAGTGTGTTGCATGGCGAAGGTCATGCCCTACATCAAAACATGTATCTCTGCTTTCAGTGCGTGATTACAATGGAACAAAAATCTATAAGCAGCAAAGATGATCGTCCTATCATGGTGTCGTAGTATCATACCAGCCGTCATCGTACCATCACTCTCCGAAAACTCCCCATCTACTAACAATGCCACCTGGTCCCTAGGTGGTGGGATCCAGGCCAAAGAACTTGTTGCGTTCGTCGGTTTTGGCCTTTCAGGTTCCAACACAAACATCATTTTACCCTTTAGAATGTCCTCCGTCGAGTATTTGTTAGCTGAATCAAGCGACTGTCAATAGCTCCGAAGAAACTCAACGGAAATTTCAAGAGGAGGTATTTCCTTACCATGCGTAGCATTATTCCATAACTGCCATATACGTCAAATTAACAAGATTACCCTGTTTATTGAAAATCACATTGTACAAAGACTACGTTTCAGTCTGCGTCGAGCTCCAGAGCAAGAACTCCGTGGTGAGGGCGCTCTACGACCTGAGGCTTACCAACCGGGCCACCGGCCTGTCGTCACTGATCTTCTCCCGGCCGTCGTCCTTCCCGGCGTTCGACTCCTGCAAGAACGACCATGTCAGGGGGGCTTACATGTTCATGAAGAGGGACCTCCTGGAGGCTTCCCCGTACCTGCAGGATGACTGCATCGTGATCCAGTGCGATGTGACTGTTCTCCTCAAGAAAATACCGGCCGTGGCGACCGCCATCACCAAGACGCCTGAGATCCAGGTGCCGCCGTCGGACCTACTGAACAATCTCACAATGCTGCTTGAGGGGAAGAAAGGGGCGGACGTGGTGATCAAAGTCGGTGAGGAGACCTTCTACGCACACAAGATCGTGCTCGCGATGCGGTCAGGGCCGGCCCTGAGGGGGGGGCAGGGGGGGCGACCGCCCCGGGCCCCCAAGGTCAAGGGGCCCCCTCCCCAAGGCACGCACGTAGCCGGCCCAGCGAGGCAGGCCAGGGACGCTGGGATCGCACAGGCCGCAGATGCAGCTTTCCTTTAATCTGTTCTAAAAAAAAAAAGCTTTCCTTTAATCTCGCAGACGCAAGTCACGCACGCAGACGCAGCTTCCATTCTTCTATCGTGGCTATTCCTCAACTAGTGGATCTGTAGGTGTATGTCCTCATGTACAGATGTAGTCCATTCTCCCTTCAAAATTGAGATCCTCATTCCATATCTCCAAGCCCCGATCTAGCAATTTCTGTTTCTATCGGCCGCAGCGATCGCTGAATCAATGGGTTGCTCAATGCTGATGCAATGCCCCAATCGCTGGACGCCATTGCACATGGCCGAGCACCTCCCACCAGGGTCATGCACCAGTCCACTTTGCGTCATCGTCGAGCACCGTCGTCCGATCACCGACTCTGATCCAATCGATCTTAGGTATATCATAATACCGTTTCTCACGATCTCAATTATATTGCTAACTAACTAATTTACTTCCGCATACACATGCATATCTTGCGTCATTCAACCTATAAAATATGATTTTGGTTTTATCTAAGCATCTTTTTGTATCATTCTGAAATTTATGTATATTAATTAGAATCAAAATACAACGCGAGGGCGTGCTACGATGTGCTACTGCAAAATTTCTCCGTCTAAATTTAATAATTTATTAGGCCCCCTCGAATGTTGAGCCTAAAATTGGTTAGAATTTAACTCGTAAAAAATATGAGTTATATGCCAAAAAACTATCATTGGGTTAGTAATCGAAGGATGTTTTGTATGATCTATATTTTGTGATATATAACACACAGTTCATTAGTCAAATGTTAGATCAAAAGTAGGCTTAAAACCCAATGAGGACTAAGAAATCCGGACAGAGAAAGTACCGTACCGAGCACAAAATGCCGAAATAACACAACTCGTCATGGGGCAACACTTGTGGATTTTACAAAAAGGATCATCCAAATGCAATGTCGTAGATACAGTTGCGACGATAGTTATAGGAGCGAAGGTAGGTTGTTATAAATCTTGTATCCATTGCTATTATTATAATTTTTATATAATATAAGGGGCCCCGAGTTCTACTTTCGCCCCGGGCCCCCAAAATCTCAAGACCGGCCCTGGATGCGGTCTCCGGTCTTCGATGCGGAGCTCTACGGGCCAATGGCAATGTGCGACACCGAGAAGCAGTGCATTGAGATTGTGGACATGCAGCCCACCGTTTTCAAAGCATTACTTCACTTCATATACACAGATTCATTTCCTGCCATGCATGACCTCCTTGACAGCCATGACAAGAGGGAGGTGATGAGGCATCTGCTTGTGGCTGCAGACAGGTATGCCGTGGACAGGCTGAAGCTGATGTGTGAGGGCATCCTCTGCAAGGGTCTAGATGCCGAGAGTGTGGTGGCCACGTTAGCTCTCGCTGATCAGCATCATTGCAGCAAGCTGAGAGACGCTTGCATGGAGTATATCAACCTCTTCTGTTAGAAGAGAGGAAATGTCTGATCGCCTGATTAGAGAGCATGTATTGCTGTCCTTATAGCTTATATATGTATGTATCAATGTATGTGGTATGCACTGCTGTCGTTTAGATCATGTTGCCTTGTCCTGAAGTCTTCACATATACTCCCTCCGTCCCAAAATAAGTGACTCAACTTTATACTAACTTTGTACTAAAGTTAGTACAAAATTGAGTCACTTATTTTGGGACGGAGGGAGTATTTGGGAGGAGATGAGTAAGTTTATCATAATTTATGTTGGCTAGACCGATATTATATGAATCCATGCCAGCTTCCTGTGAATGTGCTGATATTTATCACTATCTTGGTTACTTTTTGTGCTGTTCTTTTTATTTCTCAAATAAATGAGTAATTTAGCCAGGCTAACATCAACCAACCAGGTGTTACAGTACAAACAATCTGCTTGGCAAAACCTACCCAGATAGGGTTTTATTGGTGGCAACAACGCCTGTATCTATGGATAATTGTACAACGTTGAGATACATTGTACATTCTGTTATTCAACTCACAGCTATGCTGCACGGCAGCCTGCCTCACACTAGAAATACACACCGGATGTTCTCGACCCAAGTATAGGTATCACTGAAGGGGGTTTTCCTCACCAGCCCACTACACAATACACATAAGCCACACAGACCCAAGGATGTTTTACAAAGAGCAGCACATCTCGGTACTTGAGTGTGGGTACTCAATCCTGATAACAATCAAACGAGGTCTCCTCAACCGGAAACGCCGAACAGACGGCTGGTTTTCTCAGTCATGAGCAACTGATTGGACGTGCGCAATAACTTGCTCAATGCTCTCGAATTGACGCCGTCCCTTCAGGATTGCCTTGGCACAATCAAGCGCACGGCGCTCACATGATGCTCTCTTGCTGGCATCCTCAATTGAGTCAAAATCCTCAACATGGGCAATTCCAACAATTCTCCTGCACACGGAAGAGCAAGTATAGGCAACAGAAGTTGAGTGAAGTCAGAGTCTGGAATCACGAAATCATGCATAAGGCACGAGAATTTGTGCAGAGTCCGAAATCGATGTCTAATGTGATTTTTAGTTCATAATAACAGGGTACATTTGGTAAGCTATTATGCTAAAAAAATTCATTGCATAACATTCCTGAAGCACAGTTGATCATTTTTTGTTTTGTGCTGTGACCATTAAGGCTGGTCTTCTGGGTTAAATGAGATTTTTAGTTCTTAACAGGGTACATTTGGTAAGCTATTATGCTAAAAAAAATCACTGCATAACATTCCTGAAGCACAGTTGATCATTTTTTGTTTTGTGCTGTGATAATTAAGGCTGGTCTTCTGGGTTAAATGAGATTTTTAGTTCTTAACAGGGTACGTTTTGTAAGCTATGTATGCTTATCTGTCACTGCATAGCATTATGAACAGCATGTCATATCGGAACTGAAATCCTAAACCTATGCATTGGACTAACTTAATGCACCTTTGAGTCATTTCAGTTAAAGAGAAGCATTGATTTATCACCGTGGTCTAAGAGTAGATTACATTCAACAGATAACCGGTATATTCAGAGATTGAGCAAGTACCTGATCATTTTGGCCGAACCAAATCCAAGACTATCATGAAGTAAACCTGTCATGTACTTCTTCTGTACAGCGCTCAAAAGCTCCGGGTTGTTGTATATGGCAGGCAGGTATGCCTCCCCATTCCCATCTTTGTGTTTATTCCAGAGTCCCAAAAACTTCTGCTGGAACAAATTCCACGATTCTTCGATGGTCTTCAATATCCATTGCTTATAAGCCTGCAATAGGTGGGCAGTCAAAGTGCTTATTTTCTTACTGGCACAATAAGAAATATGTCTTCAAGGATGTGTTATATCATGAACTGACACTTCTGCAACTGCCATGAAGTAATACTGAAGATGCAGAGATGCCTATGGACTTATAATAAGGCAGGTTATTCCAAACAAGGCAATTATTTGAGGTGATATACTCTTTCAGCCAACCACCCTCCTCTATATGACAGCTACAGCATCTTCATCATCCTACAGTATCAATTGTTCATTCTTCTAGTAGAGAGGAGCATCATATTTAAGCTGGGTATATGCCTTCTTTCAGAAAAGCGATATTCCAAACATTTATTCTGAAGAATTTCTAAATAAATAGTAAATGGGGATAAGGTAATCAGTAATCACACAGGAGCGCATTAAAGAAACATACTCCCTCCGTTCCTAAATATAAGTCTTTGTAGAGATTCCACTATGGACTACATACGGAACAAAATGAGTGAATCTACACTCTAAAATGCATCTATATACATCCGTACGTGGTCCATAGTGAAATCTCTACAAAGACTTATATTTAGGAACGGAGGGAGTATTAGTTAACATAAAAGGCCTACCGCAAAAACAGCATGTCATACTCTACTATTTTAAAGTAAAAATAGGTGCCAGCAAGACATGGTTAAAAGGCCATAATACTGTCATACGTACTTTACGGTCATTTGTTTGATCAGCATGCCCATCCTGTGCAAAGTACGCCAGAATCAGGTTCCCCAAGAAGGCCCCAATGTCGTAACCCATCGGCGCATAGAAGGCAAACTCTGGATCGATCACTTGAGTGGAATCTGTGGTCACCATGATGGAACCAGTATGGAGATCTCCATGAATCAGAGCCTGGGCTCTCTCAATAAACCTGCAGTGAAGATCTGAATAAGAAACAGAACATACGCAGCACCAACCAATCTGCATAAATTCAGAGGTAGCTGATTACATCGACTTCAATTCAGCAATTTCCAACTTCAGCCCATCATCCTCTCGAACCGCTTCCGCGTCTTTGTCGAGAAAAGGCGAGTTCCAGCGATTGTATTTGGAGACCATGTATGGGTCCGAGAACACGACCTGCTCCGTGAGCCTGCACATCTCCACGTTCTCACAGTACCGAGCAACTGCAATTCAATCACAGCATGTACAGTAAGAATTAAGATACTATGTCATCAGGTCCACTCTGTTCCCCTTTTACACGCAGAAGAATTCAGCAGAGCAGAGCAGCCAACCTTGCTTCTTATGCTCGGTGGTGGAGTTGTAGAGGAGGGAGGTGAAGAAGAGGGTCTTGGCCATGTAGTCGGCCATGTGCTCGGCGAGGAGCGGGTACTCGACGCCGGCGATGAGGCCCTTGCGGAGGATGATGTGGGGCGGCTTGATGTAGCGCATCCCGATGAGCGACATGGCGCGGTCGAAGTGGTAGACCTCGGGGACGTGGTCCGGGCAGAGGCGGCCGTGCTCCCGCAGCGCGGAGGCCTCGAAGTAGGCCCGCTCCCTCGTCATCGGCCACGAGTCCCCCACGCAGCGGATGTACGGCAGCGCCTGATCCGATCCGGGACGCGTCAGTCAGTAGGGGGGAGATGGGATAGGGAGGACAGCGGGGCGGGGGCGGGGAGGGACGGACCTGCTTGACGACGACGGAGCCGGCGTCGGAGGTGACGATGTAGACGAAGTTGAGGTTGCCGTCGCCGACCTCCTTGACGGCGAGGCCGTCGACGCGGCCGCCGAGGCTGGCGGCCAGCGCCGGGGTGGCCCGGATGTAGGCCACCAGCGACGCCTCGTCCAGCGGGCGGAAGCCCCGCGCCTCGTCGGCGGCGGCCATGGCGGGCGGGCGAGCTGGATCGGGACTGAGGGAGTGGGGAATCGCCGGCGGGGCCGGGGTTTACGCTGTGGCGGAGGGTGTGTGCGTGCGAGAACAGAGACGCTGCCGCTCTGTATTAATAGTGCGTGCTCTGAACCTGGACGGGTATCTGGCAATAGTGACCACTTGCGTTGGATTGGGATCAGGATTCCCGTTGACTAGGAGAGCAACCGCACCGTGACTCTGGGCCATACATTTTCTGATGAAGAACATATGAACTAGAGTGAATTTTATTTGGGGTAAACAACCCCATACATTTTTTTCTCTGAAAGTTTTAGTACTCCTCTTTGCTCCGCTCCAATGGTTATTAGAACATGAGCGTCTCAAATTTCCTTGTTTTCACTAATTTACAAATCTTGTGCCACGCGACAAAGAAAACGAAGAGCTTCTGAGGGCATGAACTCCATTGCTTCATTAATTTTGAGGAGAGAGGGATGACGCCGTTTGGAGGGTGTTGGTTTAAGAACAACAGAAGCGGAGAAAATGATTGAATCTTCACGAGATACGCAATAACAATAGCTGCACTGAAGATTGGTCCAATAGCTTGGTATCTACGCAATGCAAGACGTTGTACTTCTCTGGATTCCTTAGTATGCTATACTCATCTTCCCGCGGAGAGACAATCGTCGCAATCTCATTGAAAGACCTCGGCGATGCAACACAAGTAACAAGTTGGATGCCAACACTAAAGAAGGACGCCGAGCAGACGATTCCTTCTTTTTCTTTGTTTTCCTCCAACATCTCAAAACTCACAATTACATTGAGCAAAAGACCGGGATGAATGTAAGCCTGGCATTACACATTGATACATTGATGAGGACTAACTCTCTCAATCTATAGGCAAGTTTCTCAAATCATACATATATATAGAGGATGGGGGTGTCATCCTAGAAGTGTGAGTTTAGCATTCACATAGTATGTTCTTTGGGTGGTCATTGAAGACAATATAAACTACAACCAAAAGCTAAGAAATGTTTAGGTGATGATTGGTGTTAGCCGTGATGTAGTCAGAAATGCATGTGGCTATGTGTGATGAAATGCATGTATAGAATATCCGACTTTAATTTTCAGCCATCAAACCTTTGGTAAGTCTATCAGTATTGATCCAATACAAATAATTCTATTTAAAATTTGAGAAAAAAGATTGACAAACATCTTGACAAGCATGAAGGGATGTTGACAAATTCACTGTGTGTCTGAGAGAGAGAGAGAGAGAGAGAGAGAGGGAGAGGGAGAGGGAGAGGGAGAGGGAGAGGGAGAGGGAGAGGGAGAGAGAGAGAGAGAGAGAGAGAGATGATAGGAATTTAGGTTGGTCCCAAGCCATAGATATCTCACCAAAATTTTGGCAGGCAAGAGGCTAAGAAATATCTAGCCAATATCTTGGCCAGTCAATGGTTGTAAAAAAACCATTTCTATAGAAGAAGAAAACATGAACCCAACATAATGCATGACGATCTCCAAACCTAGGAAACCACAAATATGTATAGTTTACTGAGTTGATGGCAGATCAAAGCCTAGGTTTTGGCTTCCTCGTCCAATCAGTTTTGGCGCACTAGCTATTTGCATTCTTTTTTCTTTTCTTTTTACGAGAAAACTTCCGATCTATTCATCTTCAATCATGGTAGTACAACGAACACCAGAAATAATAAAAATTACATCCAGATTCATAGACCACCAAACGACGACTACAAGTACTGAAGCGAGCCGAAGGCACGCCGCCGTCATCGCCCCTCCATCGCCGGAGTCGGGCACAACTTGTTGTAGTAGACAGTTGGGAAGTCGTCGTGTTAAGGCCCCATAGGACCAGCGCACCAGAACAGCAACCGCCGCCGATGAAGAATAACGTAGATCGGAAGGATCCAATCCAAAGACACACGAACATAGAAGAACAGCGACGAGATCCGAGCAAATCCATCAAAGATAGATCCGCCGGAGACACACCTCCACACGCCCACCAACGATGCTAGATGCACCGCCGGAACGGGGGCTAGGCGGGGAGACCTTTATTCTATCTTCAGGGAGCCGCCGCCGTCTCATCTTCCTGAGCAGGACACAAACCCTAACAAAACGGAAAGGAACGACTAAAATCGGAGCCCTCCCGCCGGCCCTTGCCAGGATCCACCGCGCCCCCATGGCCCTAGGGCCACCGGAGACGAGGCGGACCTGCGGCAGCGCCGGCGAGAGGCAGGAACCCTAGCTTTTTTTTGAAGGAGGAGGAGGTTAGCTTTCTGCATTCAAAGTGGTTGAGCTTTTGTATGTGTTCTTACTTCAGACTTTTAGTGGGTCACAAATTATCGTGGCTTTAGACTCTTTTTTAGGTAAACGTGGCTTTAGACAAGTACACGAGGAATATGGAGAGCTGATAAGGGCATCTCTAGCCCATGGTCCAATATGGAGGGAAAATACGGGGGCAAGTGACGATGTAGACGAAGTTGAGGTTGTCTTCGCCGACCTCCTTGATGGTGAACATGTCGATGCGGCTGCTGAGGCTGGTGTTGAGCGTCGGGGTGACCCGGATGTAGACCACCAGGGACGCCTCGTCGAGCGAGCGAAAGCCCTCGGTAGCAGCCATCGCGTCGAAGTGGATTGAGACCGGGATAGTGTTGGGAATCGCCAGGGAGGCCGGGATTTATAATGTATGCCATCGTGGATTCGTGGTAGGGTGCGAGAACAGAGGCGCGGCCACTATTAATAGTGTGTTCTCTGAACCTGGATTTGTTTGCAGATATCTAGGTATCTGGCTATAGTGACTGACCACTTGCAAGAATGATTAGGATCAGGATTCCGTTTGATTGGGAGAGCCAGATAGCAACTGTACCGACCATAACTTCGGGTCCATACATTTTCTGGTGAACATGGAGATTTCGTAGTGGAATTTTATTTGGAGGAATCATATAATTTCTGAAATTTTTAATTATAGTAAGTGTATAATTCAAGAATTAAAGAATGCTTCGTCCCCGACTTTCATCGATGAAAACCGACAAAACAACAATAATTCAACAGTCTTCCCGCCAAGAAAGCATCACTATAGAATTTACCAAAAACAAGCACAACTAAAACAAACTTGAGGCACCAAAGATTTCAAGATGCCAACATCGGTGTCACCACATAGAAATTTCCTTATTTACTTTGATTTACAATCCTGAGCCCCGCAAAAAGAGAGAAAATATATTGTGGATAGGAATTATATTGCTTCATCGGATTTAAGAACAATGGAGCGAGATACATTGTCAAAAGAGGGTGTCGATTTAAGGGCAATACCACCCAAGGAAAAAATAATCTTCATGAGATACACAATAATAAGAATTGTACCAAGGATCTACTGATAGCTTGGTATTTAGGCTATACTGTTGAAATATGAGTTGGGCTTAGGGCCCATCTAACAATTTCGGATTAATCTCTAAGGGCCCATGTGAGTTACATGGCACTAGGTGTGGACGTGGGTAGTGGGACAAGGCCCCACACCCATGGTCGAGGCGCACCAAGATCCCCCTTACAAGGAATAGGATCATATCCTGAAGGGATAAGATCAAGATCCCTATAGCGATCGGTAGGGAAAGGAAAGGGGGATAGCGATCGGTAGAGAAAGGAAAGTAGAGATTTCTTTCTATAGCGATCGGTGGGGAAAGGAAAGGAGGGATTTCCTTCCTTCCCCATGGCCAACGACCCTAGGGGCTTGGAGGGCAAGCAACCAGCCCCCTCCACCCATATACAGAGTGGGAAGGCGCATAGGGAGCGAGAGCTAACCACCCTTGAGCCTACCACCCTTGCGAAATCCAACCCACGCACGTTCCATTGCTGCTGCTGCCGCCGGCGACTCCATCCCGTCCATCGCGTACACGGTTGACGGGAGAGCAGGCCTCCGAAACCCCGCCTCTCCAGAGATCCTGTACGGGAGAGGGGCGATTAGGTTTTTGGGGAGCGACTACGCGACTGCTCGCCTCCGTTCATCTACTTCCTCTACGTCCGCGTCGCTTTCGTCATCACCATGTCCACCGACGCCGACCGTGCCGCCGCCGAGAAACTTGAAGCCGAGAAGAAGGCCGCCGAGGACGCCGCCGCCGCCGCCGCGGCTTCTGCCTGGCCTACTGGAGGGTATAACTCGTTTATCCCGCTCCTATTTATTACTGTTTTAGCCATACTAGCGTTATGTGTAGATGTATCTACTATTAGCGTAGTATGTGCTTGCATGATCCATTTTCAGCATGTTATTAATTCTGTCAATGCCATGCTAGTGATTTGTTCATGGATTAAATTAATCGAAAAATTGCCTATTTACTCAGCAATCCAAAAACCTAATTTGTGTAGGAATTTTTCGAATCATGGTTTTGCTGCTGCACTGAAACCGGATAAGTTTACCGGTACGTACTTTAAGCGTTGGCAGACCAAAACCACCTTATGGCTCACGGCCATGAACGTGTTCTGGGTCGCCGGTGTCCCTTCCACGGGAACGATTGCTCCTGAACAGGAGAAGGCGTTCAGGGAGGCCACCGTCGTATTTCTCGGAGCAGTTCTAATCGTGATCGGAGATAAGTTGGTTGACGCATATTTACATGTGCGGTTTGCCAAGGACTTGTGGGAGGCGCTCGAATCTATATTCGGGGCCACCGATGCTGGGAGCGAGATGTACGTTATAGAGCAGTTCCACGATTACAAAATGGTCGAGAACCGTTCTGTATTGGAACATGCTCATGAGATAATATGCATCGCTAAGGAGCTTGAGCTTCTGAAGTGCGATTTAACGGGCAAATTCGTCGCGGGTTGTATAATCGCTAAGCTCCCTAATTCCTGGAGAAACTTTGCTACCACTCTGAAACATCAGAGGCGTGAATTCTCAGTAGAGGATGTCATTGGCCATCTGAGTGTTGAGCAGAATTCGAGGGCAAGGGACTCGCACGGAAAAGGGCCCGAAGGAACCTCTGTCGCTAATATGGTGCATCAGAGGAACTTCAATTCCCACAAGCCCAAGGGAAAGAATTCTGTCCAACAGAATACCGACTTTAAAAAGAAGGGTAAGAAGACCTTCAAGAAGAACAAGAAGGGAGATGATTGTTTTACTTGTGGTTCTGAGGAACATTGGGCCAACAAGTGCCCAAACAAGTACAAGAAGCCAGGGCAGGACTCCAAGTCTGCCAATATGATTGTGGGCAACAATGAAAGTGGTGCATCTGGGTACGGTAATTTATTTGCTGTATTTTCAGTTTGTCAGTCCACCGATTGGTGGGTGGACACAGGTGCAGGTGTTCATGTGTGTGCTGACATTTCATTGTTTTCTTCTTACCAGGCCACAGGTCACGGGTCCGTATTGATGGGGAATGGCGCGAGTGCTTCTGTTCATGGTGTTGGCACAGTCGATCTGAAGTTTACTTCGGGAAGGATCGTGCAGCTGAAAAACGTGCAGCATGTCCCCGCCATCAAGAAGAACCTTGTTAGTGGCTCCCTTCTATGTAAAGAAGGGTTTAAGTTGGTCTTCGAGTCTAATAAAGTAGTTGTTACGAAATATGGACTATTTGTTGGAAAGGGTTATGAATGCGGAGGAATGTTCCGCCTTTCTCTCGCTGATTTTTGTAATAAAGTCGTGAACAATATTCATTCGAGTGTTAATGAATCTGAAGTTTGGCATTCACGTCTTTGTCACATTAGTTTCGGTGTTATGACGCGGCTAGCAAAACTGAATTTAATCCCGAGTTTCACTTTAGCCAAAGGTTCTAAGTGCCTTATGTGTGTGCAAGCTAAGCAACCTCGCAAGCCTCACAAGGCTGCGGAGGAGAGACACTTGGCGCCATTAGAACTCATATATTCTTATCTTTGTGAGATGAATGGTGTGTTGACTAAAGGTGGAAAGAAATACTTCATGACATTGATAGATGATTCCACTAGATATTGCTATGTGTATCTGTTAAATACTAAAGATGAGGCTCTACACTACTTTAAAATCTATAAGGCAGAAGTTGAGAATCAACTTGAAAAGAAAATTAAACGAGTCCGGTCAGATCGTGGTGGAGAGTACTTCTCGAGTGAGTTTGATTCCTTTTGTGCGGAACATGGTATTATTCATGAGAGGACGCCTCCCTATTCACCCCAGTCAAACGGGGTTACCGAACGGAAAAACCGTACTCTAACTGATTTGGTTAACGCCATGTTAGATACATCTGGTTTATCCAAGGCATGGTGGGGGAGGCTATATTGACATCATGTCATGTCCTGAATAAAGCTCCGACAAAGAATAATGAGATCACTCCCTATGAGAAATGGGCGAAGAGAAGGACAACACTCTCGTACTTGCGTACTTGGGGCTTTTTGGCGAAAGTCAACGTGCCGATCCCCAAAAAGCGTAAGCTTGGAACAAAGACCGTGGACTGCGTTAATTTGGGCTACGCTAAGAATAGCGTTGACTATAGATTTCTAATAGTGAAATCTGAGGTACCTGATCAGAAGGTTGGTACAATTATGGAGTCTAAGGATGCTACATTCTTCGAGGATATTTTTCCTATGAGAGATATGCAAAGCACTTCTAGACAGGAATCTGAAGAGACTCCTGAACCTGCCATTTCGATGGAATATTATGAACAAACACACGATGAAAATCCTGAGGAGGATGACGAGGAGACCCTTGGTAGGGGCAAGAGACAAAGAACTGTAAAGACCTTTGGTGATGATTTCCTTGTGTACCTCGTGGATGATACTCCCACTTCTATTTTAGAAGCGTACGCATCTCCAAAAGCTGACTACTGGAAGGATGCGGTCCGTAGCAAGATGGATTCCATCATGGCTAACGGGACTTGGGAGATTACTGAGCGTCCCTATGGTTGCAAACCATTGGGATGTAAGTGGGTGTTCAAGAAGAAGCTTAGGTCCGACGGTACGATTGAAAAGTACAAGGCTAGGCTTGTGGCCAAGGGCTATGCCCAGAAAGAAGAAGAAGATTTCTTCGACACTTATTCACCTGTGGCCAGACTGACCACCATTCGAGTATTACTCTCGTTGGCAGCCTCGCATGGTCTTCTCGTCCATCAGATGGATGTTAAGACGGCATTCCTGAACGGAGAGCTAAAGGAGAAAATCTACATGCAACAGCCTGATGGCTTTGTGTTAGATGGTCAGGAAGGAAAGGTGTGTAAGTTGCTGAAATCTTTATATGGCCTGAGACAAGCACCTAAGCAATGGCATGAGAAATTTAATGAAACTTTGACATCTGTTGGTTTCTTTGTTAATGAAGCTGACACATGTGTATACTATCGCTATGGTGGGGGCGAAGGAGTTATACTGTGCTTGTATGTTGATGACATACTGATATTTGGAACTAGCCTCAAAGTGATTGAGGAAGTTAAGTCTTTTTTATCTCAAAACTTTGAGATGAAGGACCTTGGGGTGGCTGATGTTATCTTGAACATCAAGCTATTGAGAGATGATGAGGGTGGGATTACACTTCTGCAATGCCATTATGTTGAGAAGGTGTTGAGTCGTTTTGGATATTCGGACTGCAAACCATCTCAAACACCATATGATCCTAGTGTGCTTATTCGAAAGTTCGAAGGCATACCTAAAGATCAATTGAGATACTCTCAAATTATTGGTTCACTCATGTATCTAGCGAGCGCAACGAGGCCTGACATCGCGTTTGTTGTGAGCAAACTGAGCCGGTTTGTGTCCAAACCGGGTGATGTACATTGGCATGCTATTGAAAGAGTTATAAGCTATCTGAAAGGTACTATGAACTATGGACTTCACTATACCGGATACCCGTCAGTACTTGAAGGTTATAGTGATGCGAATTGGATCTCTGATGCTGATGAGATGAAGGCCACAACTGGGTATGTGTTTACCCTTGGAGGTGGTGCTATTTCCTGGAAGTCTTGCAAGAAAACGATCTTAACGAGATCGACAATGGAAGCAGAATTAACGGCATTAGACACATCTGGTGGCGAAGCAGAATGGCTTCGAGATCTTTTGATGGACTTGCCAGTGGTTGAGAAGCCGGTTCCGGCCATCCTTATGAACTGTGACAATCAAACAGTGATTGTCAAGGTGAAGAGTTCAAAGGACAACATGAAGTCCAACAAACACATAAGAATGAGATTGAAAGCTGTCAGAAAATTAAGAAACTCCGGAGTGATAGCGTTGGATTATATCCAAACGGCTAAGAATCTGGCAGATCCCTTTACTAAAGGGTTATCACGTGTTGTGATAGATAATGCATCGAGGGAGATGGGTATGAGACCCACATGAGTTGCCATGGTAGCAACCCAACCTATGTGATCGGAGATCCCGTGAAGTAGGACCTGGGAAAACAAGCCAGTGGTGAACTGAGGAGAGTAACTTTACTAACCCACTCTGTTGAAGATGCAATACTCTCGGAAACTGTATGGTAGGTTGACTACTGGCTTAATGTGTTCCAAGACTTATATGTATAAGCAAGATGTTGTCCTACAGAGCGATCTTTGGAGGAACACATCTATATGAGCCTGACTGCTGGTCACAGTCTATGAGATTGGGGTGATCTCTAGTAAGCTCATGAATAGGCTAGGAGTGTGACTAATATGCTCAATCCGAGGGGTCAGCCTTCGGCAGTCTAGTACTAGTAAGACCTGTGGTGAAACTTCTTTACGCCAAACTGACAATTCAAGGCATAGTCCATTGTTCAGTTGTGAAGGAGTGTAGCTACTTGCTCTAGGTGAAGTTCAACCTTAACCGGTCTTCACTGAAATACTGGTATATCAAAACTGTGTTTGGAACAAAGGACATAATGGACCCTTGAGATCTGGTGGGGGATTGTGTTGGAAATATGCCCTAGAGGCAATTAATAAAGTGTTTATTATCATATTTCTCCGTTCATGATAATGGTTTATTATTCATGCTAGAATTGTATTGACCGGAAACTTAATTCATGTGTGGATAATAGACAAATACCGAGTCCCTAGTAAGCCTCTACTAGACTAGCTCGTTGATCAAAAGATGGTCAAGATTTCCTGACCATGGACATGAGTTGTCATTTGATAAACGGGATCACATCATTAGGAGAATGATGTGATGGACTTGACCCAACCGTTAGCATAGCAAATGATCGTTCAGTTTATTGCTATTGCTTTCACTATGTCAAATACACGTTCCTCTGACCATGAGATCATGTAACTCCCGGATACCGTAGGAATACTTTGGGTGTATCAAACGTCACAACGTAACTGGGTGATTATAAAGGTGCACTACAGGTATCTCCGAAAGTGTTTGTTGAGTCGGCATGGATCAAGATTGGGATTTGTCACTCCGACTATCGGAGAGGTATCTCTGGGCCCTCTCGGTAATACAGCATCACAGAAGCCTTGCAAGCACCGTGACTAAAGAGTTAGTTGTAAGATGATGTATTACGGAACGAGTAAAGAGACTTGCCGGTAACGAGATTGAACTAGGTATTAGATACCGACGATCGAATCTCGGGCAAGTAACAGACCACCGGACAAAAGGGAACAACGTATGTTGTCATATGAGGTTCACCGATAAAGATCTTCGTGGAATATGTAGGAACCAATATGAGCATCCAGGTTCCGCTATTGGTTATTGACCGGAGAGTTGTTTCGGTCATGTCTACATCATTCCCGAACCCGTAGGGTCCGCACACTTAAGGTTCGATGACGATTTAGTATTATATGAGTTATGTGATTGGTGGCCGAAGTTTGTTCGGAGTCCCGGATGAGATCACGGACATGACGAGGAGTCTCGAAATGGTCGAGAGGTAAAGATTCATATATTGGAAGGCTATATTCGGACGTCGGAAAGGTTCCGAGTGATTCGGGTATTTTTCGGAGTACCGGGGAGTTACGGAAATTCACCGGGCGAAGTAATGGGCCGTTTTGGGCCATACGGGAAAAGGAGAGGCTGGCCACGTGAGGAGGCGCGCGTCCCCCCTTGTCCAAACCGAATTGGACTAGGGGAGGGGGCGCAGCCCCCTCTTTCCTTTCCCTCTCCCTTCCCCCTTTCCTACTCCGTATGGGAGGTGGAATCCTACTAGGACTAAGGAGTCCTAGTAGGACTCCCCACTTTGGTGCGCCCCTAGGGCCAGCCTCCTCCTCCCTCCCTCCTTTATATACGGAGGGGGGGGGGCGCCCCTTGGAGACATAACAATTGTTCCAAGCCGTGTGCGGCGCCCCCTCCACCGTTTACACCCTCGGTCATATTTTCGGAGAGCTTAGGCGAAGCCCTGCCGGAATCACTTCACCGTCACCGTCGCCACGCCGTCGTGCTGACGGAACTCATCTACTACCTCGACGTCTTGCTGGATCAAGAAGGCGAGGAACGTCACTGAGCTGCACGTGTGTAGAACTCGGAGGTGCCGTACGTTCGGTACTCGATCGGTGGAGCTCGAAGGATTGTTCGACTACATCAACCGTGTTGTGAGACGCTTCCGCTAACGGTCTACGAGGGTACGTAGACACACTCTCCGTTCTCGTAGTGATGCATCTCCATGGATAGATCTTGCGTGAGTGTAGGAAATTTTTGGAAATTCATGCTCCGTTCCCCAACAGTGGTATCAGAGCCAGGTTTATGCGTAGATGTGATTTGCACGAGTAGAACACAAGTGAGTTGTGGGCGTGGGTGTATACATATTGCTTGCCGTTACTAGTTGTTACTTTATTCGGCGGTATTGTGAGATGAAGCAGCCCGGACCGACATTACGCGTACGCTTACGCGAGACAGGTTTCACCGCTACGTGCACTTGTTGCATAAAGGTGACTGGCGGGTGTCTGTCTCTCTCACTTTAGTTGAATCGGTTTCAATGAAGAGGGTTCTTTTAGAAGATCAAAAAGCAATCACTACACCACGTTGTGGTTTTGCATAGGTAAGAACGGTTCTTGCAAACCCGTAGCAGCCACGTAAAACTTGCAACAACAAAGTAGAGGACGTCTAACTTGTTTTTGCAGGGTATGCTGGTGATGTGATATGGCCAAGACATGATGTGATATAAGTTCTTGTATGAGATGATCATGTTTTGTAAGTTATCAGGCAACCGGCAGGAGCCTTATGGTTGTCTCTTTATTGTATGCAATGCCAACGCTATGTAATTGCTTTACTTTACCGCTATTAGTTAGCAGTAGTAGTAGTAGCAATAGCCGGCGAGACGACCACGACGCTACGATGGAGATCAAGGTGTCACGACGCTACGATGGAGATCAAGGTGTCAACCCGGTGACGATGGAGATCATGACGGTGCTTTGCTGATGGAGATCAAAAGCACAAGACGATGATGGCCATATCATGTCACATATATTGAATTGCATGTGATGTTAATCCTTTTATGCATCTTATTTTGCTTAGGACGACGGTAGCATTATAAGATGATCCCTTCACTAAATTTCAAGATAAGTGTTCTCCCTTAGTATGCACCGTTGCGAAGGTTCGACGCTTCTAAGCACCACGTGATGATCGGGTGTGATGGATTCTTTCGTTCGCATACAACGGGTGTAAGCCAGTTTTACACACGCAGAATACTTGGGTTAAACTTGACGAGCCTAGCATGTACAGACATGGCCTCGGAACACAAGAGACCGAAAGGTCGAACATGAGTCATATAGTAGATATGATCAACATGAAAGATGTTCACCATTGATAACTAATCCACCTCACGTGATGATCGGATGTGGTTTAGTTTGATGTGGATCATGTTACACTTAGACAACTTGAGGGATGTTAATCTAAGTGGGAGTTCTTAAGTAATTTGATTAATTGAACTTCAATTATCATGAACATAGTCAATAGTGTCTTAGCAAACTTATGTTGTAGATCGATAGACCACGTTGTAGCTCCCCTGTATTTTCATGCGTTCCTAGAGAAAGTTAAGTTGAAAGTTGATGGAAGCAACTATGCGGACTAGGTCCGTATTCTGAGGATTGTCCTCACTGCTTCACAGAAGGCTTATGTCTTTGATGCACCGCTCGGTGAGCAACCCCTACGGCTTCGTCTGAGGACGTTATGAACGTCTGGCAGACAAGAAAAGATGACTACTCGATAGTTCAGTGCGCCATACTTTACGGCTTAGAACCGGAGCTCCAAATATGTTTTGAGCAACACGGAGCATATGAGATGTTCCAAGAGCTGAAAATTTGTTTTTCAAGACTCACACCCGGGTCGAGAGGGATGACACCTTCGACAAGTTCTATAGCTACAAGATGGAGGAGAACAGCTCCGTTAGTGAGCATGTACTCAGAATGTCTGAGTACTTCAAACACTTGAATCAAGTGGGAGTTAGACTTCCGAATAAAGTGGTGATTGATAGAGTTCTCTAGTCACTATCACTAAGCTACTGGATCTTCGTGATTAACTATAAACATGCAAGGGATAGAAGATCCTTAAGCTATTCGCGATGCTACAATCTGCGGATGTAGAAATCAAAAAAAAGGGAGCATCAAGTGTTGATGGTTAATAAGACCACTAGTTTCAAGAAGGGCAAGGAAAAGAAAAGGGAACTTCAAGAAGAACGGTAAAACAGTTGCCGCTCACGCGAAGAAACCCAAGGCTGAACCAAACCCGAGACTTAGTGCTCCCATTGCAAAGGGAAATGTCACAGGGAGCGAAACTTCCCCAAAGTGACTGACAGATAATAAGACTGGCAATGTCAACAAAGATATTTGATATACATGTTATTGATATGTACCTTACTAGTACTCGTAGGAGCACCTGGGTATTTGATACTTGTTCAGTTGCTTACAACTTGAAACATGGAGCTTCGGAATAAACGAGGGCTAGCTAAGAACGAGGTGACGATGTGCATTGGAAGTGTCTCCAAGGTTGATGTGATCACCATCGCCACGCTCTCTCTACCTTCAGGATTAGTGATGAACCTAAATAATTGTTATTTGGTGCTTGCGTTAAGCACGAACATTATATCTGATAGTGTTTATTGCAAGACGGTTATTCAATTTCAGAGAATAATTGTTATTCTATTTGGATAATACCATTGATGATCATGCACTTAAAATGAAAGGTTTATAGAATCTTGATTGTAGTAATACATATGTTCATAACACGAATGCCAAAAGATAATGATAGTACCACATATTTGTGGCACTGCCGCTTAGGTCATATCAGTGTTAAACACATGAAGAAACTCCATGCAGATGGGTTTTTGGAATCTCTTGATTATGAATCATTTGAGACATGTGAACCGTGCCTTATTGGCAAGATGACTAAAACTCCGTTCTCCGGAACAATGGAGCGAGCAACCAACTTATTGGAAATAATACATACCGATGTATGCGGTCCGATGAGTGTTGAGGCGCGCGGTGGATATCGTTATATTCTCACGTTCACTGATGATTTGAGTAGATATGGTTATGTCTACTTGATGAAGCATAAATCTGAAACATTTGAAAAGTTCAAAGAATTTCAGAGTGAAGTAGAGAACCATCGTAACAAGAAAATAAAGTTCTTACGATCTGATCGTGGAGGAGAATATTTGAGTTACGAGTTTGGCAATCACTTAAGACAATGTGGAATTGTTTCACAGCTCACGCCACATGGAACACCACAGCGTAATGGTGTGTCCGAACGTCGTAATCGTAC
This sequence comes from Elymus sibiricus, assembly GCA_039707655.1. Taxonomy (NCBI): domain Eukaryota; kingdom Viridiplantae; phylum Streptophyta; class Magnoliopsida; order Poales; family Poaceae; genus Elymus; species Elymus sibiricus. Next base: position 474,643,397 of record CM077666.1, read on the forward strand.
TCTATAGGATATGGTGCGTTCTATGATGTCTCTTACCGATTTGCCACTATCATTTTGGGGTTATGCATTAGAGATAGCTACATTCACTTTAAACAAGGGCACCGTCTAAATCCGTTGAGATGACACCGTATGAACTGTGGTTTGCAAGAAACCTAAGATGTCGTTTCTGAAAGTTTGGGGATGCAATGCTTATGTCAAAAGGCTTCAGCCAGATAAGCTCGAACCCAAAGCGGATAAGTGCGTCTTCATAGGATACCCGAAGGAGACCGTTGGGTACACCTTCTACCACAGATCCGAAGGCAAAGTATTCGTTGCTAAGAATGGATCCTTTCTAGAGAAGGAGTTTCTCTCGAAAGAAGTGAGTGGGAGGAAAGTAGAACTTGAAGAGATAATTGTACCTCCTCTGGATAGTAGTATGCCACAGAAAGAAATTTCTGTGACACCAACACAGACCAGAGAAGAAGTTGATGATGATGATCATGAGGCTTCGGATCAAGTTGCTACAGAACCTCGTAGGTCAACCAGGACACGCTCCGCACCAGATTGGTACGGCAATCCTGTCTTGGAGGTCATGTTGTTAGACAACGGTGAACCTACGAACTATGAAGAAGCGATGGCGAGCCCGGATTCCGACAAATGGCTTGAGGCCATGAAATCCGAGATTAGATCCATGTATGAGAACAAAGTGTGGACTTTGGTAGACTTGCCCGATGAAACGGCGAGCTATTAAAAATAAATGGATCTTTAAGAAGAAGACAGACGCTGATGGTAATGTCACCGTCTATAAAGCTCGACTTGTTGCTAAAGGTTATCGACAAGTTCAAGGAGTTGACTACGATGAGACTTTCTCACCCGTAGCGATGCTAAAGTCTGTCAGAATTATGTTAGCAATTGCCGCGTTTTATGATTATGAAATCTGACAAATGGACGTCAAAACGGCATTCCTTAATGGATTCCTTAAGGAAGAATTGTATATGATACAACCGGAAGGTTTTGTCGATCCTAAAGGTGCTAACAAAGTATGCAAGCTCCAGCGATCCATCTATGGACTGGTGCAAGCATCTCGGAGCTGGAATACTCGCTTTGATGAAGTGATCAAAGCGTTTGGGTTTATGCAAGTTTATGGAGAAACTTGTATTTACAACAAAGTGAGTGGGAGCTCTATAACATTTCTAATAAGTATATGTGATTGGAAATGATGTAGAATTTCTGGAAAGCATAAAGAATTAATTGAAAGGAGTTTTTCAATAAAAACCTGTTTTTTGAGTTATCCACGGTTTGGGCATCGAGATCTATAGAGATAGATCAAGACACCTGATAAAAGATTTTCACACACCTTGATTAGATTTTGAAGAAGTTCAAAATGGATCAAGTCAAAAGAAATAAGTTCTTGGCTGGTGTGAAGTGGAGTAAGACTTGAAGATCTAGGTAAAGGTTGTTTACATGTTAGGCATCAAAATCTATAGAGATAGATTGAGACGCCTCATATGACTTTCACAAAACATATACCTTGACAAGATTTTGAAGAAGTTCAAAATGGATCAGTCAAAGAAGGAGTTCTTGACTGTGGTGAAAGGTGTGAAGTTGAGTAAGACTCAAATCTTGACCACGGCAAAATAAATAGAATGGATGAAGGTTATCCCCTATGCCTCGGCCATAGGTTCTATAAAGTATGCCAAGCTGTGTGCCTTGCCATGTGTCTGGCAAAAGACGTACCAAAGTGATCCAGGAGTAGATCACTGGACAGTGGTCAAATTATCCTTTAGATAACCAAGGAAGAATTTCTCGGGAATAGAGATGATAAAGAGTTCGTCGTAAGGGGTTACGTCTATGCAAGCTTTAAACACTGATCCGAAAGACTATGAGTCTCAGACCGGATAAGTATAGTGGGGAAATTTTTTGGAGTAGCTCCAAACAGAGTGTGGTAGCAGCATCTACATAGAGATTTGCCAAGAACACACGGATCTGAATATTGCAGACCCGTTGACTAAAACCTCTCTCACAAGCAAAACATGATCAGCTATAGAACTGATTAAGTGTTAATTACATGGAGATGTAAACTAGATTATTGACTCTAGTGCAAGTGGGAGACTGTTGGAAATATGCCCTAGAGGCAATTAATAAAGTGTTTATTATCATATTTCTCCGTTCATGATAATGGTTTATTATTCATGCTAGAATTGTATTGACCGGAAACTTAATTCATGTGTGGATAATAGACAAATACCGAGTCCCTAGTAAGCCTCTACTAGACTAGCTCGTTGATCAAAAGATGGTCAAGATTTCCTGACCATGGACATGAGTTGTCATTTGATAAACGGGATCACATCATTAGGAGAATGATGTGATGGACTTGACCCAACCGTTAGCATAGCAAATGATCGTTCAGTTTATTGCTATTGCTTTCACTATGTCAAATACACGTTCCTCTGACCATGAGATCATGTAACTCCCGGATACTGTAGGAATACTTTGGGTGTATCAAACGTCACAACGTAACTGGGTGATTATAAAGGTGCACTACAGGTATCTCCGAAAGTGTTTGTTGAGTTGGCATGGATCGAGATTGGGATTTGTCACTCCGACTATCGGAGAGGTATCTCTGGGCCCTCTCGGTAATACAGCATCACAGAAGCCTTGCAAGCACCGTGACTAAAGAGTTAGTTGTAAGATGATGTATTACGGAACGAGTAAAGAGACTTGCCGGTAACGAGATTGAACTAGGTATTAGATACCGACGATCGAATCTCGGGCAAGTAACAAACCACCGGACAAAAGGGAACAACGTATGTTGTCATATGAGGTTCACCGATAAAGATCTTCGTGGAATATGTAGGAACCAATATGAGCATCCAGGTTCCGCTGTTGGTTATTGACCGGAGAGTCGTCTCGGTCATGTCTACATCATTCCCGAACCCGTAGGGTCCGCACACTTAAGGTTCGATGACGATTTAGTATTATATGAGTTATGTGATTGGTGGCCGAAGTTTGTTCGGAGTCCCGGATGAGATCACGGACATGACGAGGAGTCTCGATATGGTCAAGAGGTAAAGATTCATATATTGGAAGGCTATATTCGGACGTCGGAAAGGTTCCGAGTGATTCGGGTATTTTTCGGAGTACCGGGGAGTTACGGGAATTCACCGGGAGAAGTAATGGGCCTTTTTGGGCCATACGGGAAAAGGAGAGGCTGGCCACGTGAGGAGGCGCGCGCCCCCCCTTGCCCAAACCGAATTGGACTAGGGGAGGGGGCGCAGCCCCCTCTTTCCTTTCCCTCTCCCTTCCCCCTTTCCTACTCCGTATGGGAGGTGGAATCCTACTAGGACTAAGGAGTCCTAGTAGGACTCCCCACTTTGGTGCGCCCCTAGGGCCAGCCTCCTCCTCACTCCCTCCTTTATATACGGAGGGGGGGCGCCCCTTGGAGACATAACAATTGTTCCAAGCCGTGTGCGGCGCCCCCTCCACCGTTTACACCCTCGGTCATATTTTCGGAGAGCTTAGGCGAAGCCCTGCCGGAATCACTTCACCGTCACCGTCGCCACGCCGTCGTGCTGACGGAACTCATCTACTACCTCGACGTCTTGCTGGATCAAGAAGGCGAGGAACGTCACCGAGCTGCACGTGTGTAGAACTCGGAGGTGCCGTACGTTCGGTACTCGATCGGTGGAGCTCGAAGGATTGTTCGACTACATCAACCGCGTTGTGAGACGCTTCCGCTAACGGTCTACGAGGGTACGTAGACACACTCTCCCTTCTCGTAGCGATGCATCTCCATGGATAGATCTTGCGTGAGCGTAGGAAATTTTTGGAAATTCATGCTCCGTTCCCCAACAGATTGTTGAAATATGAGTTGGGCTTAGGGCCCATCTAACAATTTCAGATTAATCTCTAAGGGCCCATGTGAGTTACATGGCACTAGGTGTGGAGATGGGTAGTGGGACAAGGCCCCACACCCATGGTCGAGGCGCACCAAGACCCCCCTTACAAGGAATAGGATCATATCCTGAAGGGATAAGATCAAGATCCCTATAGCGATCGGTAGGGAAAGGAAAGGGGGGATAGCGATCGGTAGAGAAAGGAAAGTAGAGATTTCTTTCTATAGCGATCGGTGGGGAAAGGAAAGGAGGGATTTCCTTCCTTCCCCATGGCCAACGACCCTAGGGGCTTGGAGGGCAAGCAACCAGCCCCCTCCACCCATATACAGAGTGGGGAGGCGCATAGGGAGCGAGAGCTAACCACCCTTGAGCCTACCACCCTTGCGAAATCCAACCCACGCACGTTCCATTGCTGCTGCCGCCGGCGACTCCATCCCGTCCATCGCGTACACGGTTGACGGGAGAGCAGGCCTCCGAAATCCCGCCTCTCCAGAGATCCTGTACGGGAGAGGGGCGATTAGGTTTTTGGGGAGCGACTACGCGACTGCTCGCCTCCGTTCATCTACTTCCTCTACGTCCGCGTCGCTTTCGTCGTCACCATGTCCACTGACGCCGACCGTGCCGCCGTCGAGAAACTTGAAGCCGAGAAGAAGGCCGCCGAGGACGCCGCCGCCGCCGCCGCGGCTTCTGCCTGGCCTACTGGAGGGTATAACTCGTTTATCCCGCTCCTATTTATTACTGTTTTAGCCATACTTGCGTTATGTGTAGATGTATCTACTATTAGCGTAGTATGTGCTTGCATGATCCATTTTCAGCATGTTATTAATTCTGTTAATGCCGTGCTAGTGATTTGTTCATGGATTAAATTAATCGAAAAATTGCCTATTTACTCAGCATATACAAAACCTTGTACTTCCTAAGGTTCTTTAGTATACTATACTGATCTTCCCACATAGAGACAATCATCGCAATATATACCATAGAAAGGTGTCGGCGATGCAGCGCAAGAAGCAACTTAGATAGCAGAACCAACTATGAACGGAAAGAAGATGATCCCTTCATTTTCCTTGTTTTCTTCCAATATCTCAAAGTCACAAGTACACTAAACAAAGAGGGGAAAGAAATGTAAGCCTGGCATGACGCATTGACGAGGACTATCTCTCTCAATCTACAGACAAGTTCCTCAAAGCATACATGCATATAGGATTGAGGCGTCATTCCATAAGTGTGAGCTTGCATGTGACTTTTGCATTCATTCACATATTATGTTGTTTTAGTGGTCATCGAAGAACAATGAATACAAACTGCAGTCAAAAGCTAAAGTGTTATACATGTTTGGTGTTAGTCGTGGTGAAGAGAAAAATGCATGGGAAAATTGTGTGGTGAAACACATAGTTGTAAAACCCTAATTAGGATTCGATCTCCACCATTGAACTTTGGAAAGCCTTGCAACGTTCTTAATAAACATGAAGCTTTGTTGAGAGAGAGAGAGAGAGAGAGAGAGAGAGAGAGAGAGAGATCTGGTCTATATTTTGGCTATGAATGGTTGACAAAAATGGTACTCCATCCGATCACAAATATAAGATGTTTTAAATATTTTAATATGAACTACGTACCGTCTGAAATGAGTAAATAAACGCACTAAACATGTCTATATACATCCGGGTTTTTTTTTTTGCGAGAAAACTTCCGATCTATTTATCTTCAATCATGGCAGTACAACGAACACCAGAAATAATAAAAAATACATCCAGATCCGTAGACCACCTAGCGATGACTACAAGTATTGAAGCGAGCCGAAGGCGCGCCACCGTCATCGCACCTCCCTTGCCGGAGCCGGGCAAAACTTGTTGTAGTAGACAGTCGGGAAGTCGTCGTGGTAAGGCACCATAGGACCAGCGCAGCAGAACATCAACCGCCGCCGATGAAAAGAGTAACGTAGATCGAAAGGATCCAACCTGAAAACAAACGAACGTAGACGAACTACGACCAGATCCAAGCATATCCACCAAGGACAGATCCGCCGGAGACACACCTCCACACGCTCACCTGCCATGCTAGACACACCACCAGGACGGGGGCCAGGCGACATCCGCTTTAGAAAAAAGTTTAAACATTTTATATTTGTGAACGGAGGGAGTGGGACATAAGATGGCATGAACCAAAACATAAAGCCGGACGGCCTCACCAAATACTTGGATCAATGCCTAGGCTTTGTTTTCCTCGTACAGTTAGGGTGCACTCCTGTCCATTCGAAGTGGTTCAGCTTTTGTCCGTGCTCTTATTTCAGGGTCGTCAAGTTATCGTGGCTTTAGACAAGTCCACCAGCTGATGATAAGATGGGACCTGACCGATTAGCTAACCGAACTTGTGCGGTGCGCACGCTACACGCCGTTCCTTTCGATCGGAATTTTAATCTTGGTATACGCGCGCGTAGCTGCTTGCGGCCGTAAACCGGCACTGAACTGGCGGTTTGGCCGGCTAGAAACATATGCACGTACGGTGTGAAGGTGTCATTTTCTTCAGAGAAAGCGGCATGAAAGCAAGCTCCGGGTCAGGACAAGGGTCAACTTCCTCGGTCGCGACAGCATGATTCAGGCACGATGTCCTGCATAGTTGCATGCTCTCGCCGACAGCCTCCTTTCCGGTTTATAGGCCTCATCTCAAAAATTTCGTTTTTTCGTTTTATAAGTCTCAATTCTACTACTTATCATCACATGTTTGGATTTCGAGGTGCATTAGGGCATGTACAGTAGTTAATAAGACAGTCTTATCTTGAGCCTTGCATGTGCTTTAGAGATGACAATAAAAGCATGGCTACAATGGGTTATCTCTTAACTTTATCTTCAATAACTAGCTATTCCTAAAAACATGATGAGACATATTGTGCTAAGAGATCATCTCTTCAATAAGATAAGACAAGCCTTTTCTTACGGTTTCTCTCTCCTACACGTCAACATTTATCCTACATGGCACTACTAAGATAGCACCATTGTACATGCCCTTAAATCATCCGATGCAAATCATCCGATGCAAGTACAAAATAAGATTTGACTAATTAATACTCCGGCAACGCTGATCACCTTCCAACTAACCTAGACTGAAAACGTATACGTAACTAGTACTAGTGCAACCTTTGGACTCTACTATAATACCAAGCTAATAAAACTAGGTATTTCTTGTGCCCCATCGGATCAAAGCTTCTTCGGTCGAGTCCTAAAATTTGGTTTAACTTCATCTTGCGGTGGAGGAATCTGAAGTATCATAGAACCAATCTGTATAGCACATGAAAAAGCTCCTAAAATACCAGCTTCTTTCCGTTTTGGAACTGTCACGGTCAACTTCTCATGCACCGGTGCAACTTTAATATTTCTTGGACGAGTGACAGTAGTCTTGGCACAGATGGTCACATCATCCTCCCCCTCTTGAAATGAAGCCATCCTCTGCTTCAAGATAGCTTTAGTGGTTGTTTGGATAATGAGAATTAGTTGCAAGATTATAGGAAACGAGTTTTGAGAGGAGTTTTAGGAACACCAGTTTTCGCTAGTATTTTTGTTATAGTAGGTTTATATAATTTCTTGTTTGGATGAGAAAAACGGGAAAACGAGATTAAGCATTTCTTTGTTTGGGCCACCTAACGCTCCTACAAGGCAGCAACGCCACATACGCCTCGATTCGCTGGTCGCTTTCCTCTCATGGTCACGGACCCCTTGCTTCTCGCAACCCGCTTCGAGCTCATCGCCGGTGAGAACGTTGGTCACAAGCCCAAGCACAGGAGCACATGCCATAGTGACGGGAGCCTCAAAGGAGGCCGGTGTCAGCACTAAAACCGGCAGATCTCGGGTAGGGGGTCCCGAACTATGGATCTTGGAGTCAATGGATAACAAGGAACGTAGAGACAACGATTACCCAGGTTCAGGCCCTCTCGAGGAGGTAAAACCCTACGTCGTGCTTGATTGTATTGATGGGTTTGTATGACAATTACAGAGTCAATCTACCTCAAGATCGGATGAACTAAACCCTAGGTGGGTACGATGATGATGGTTCCTCCTCTCTACGGATCTAACCCTCTGGTTTATATAGACACCAGGGGTACCTAGGGTTACATATGGTCGGTTGCCGCCAGGGAATAAACATGCCGGCCACGCTAAACTTTTCTTGGAGGAGGCGCCAAGTCTTCGGAGGTTCCCTTCTGGTACACGGGGTCGCCTATAATCGGGCCTTCCTTCGATGAGTTAGGAGCGGCCCATGAGCACGGCCCACGAGAGACAGGCCGGCTGCATGAGGACCCCTTAGTCCGGGACACCCTCAGTAGCCCCCGAACTAGCCTCCAATGCCGAGGTCGATAATCTTCGTCAGCTCCCTGCTTCCAAAGTCTTTGGCTTGAGGGGCGAGTTCCTTCCATCACCTGTGTCCGGCTGGTAATAGTTCGGCCACTCACAATCCTTCGATTGGCGGGGTATTGCGGGGCCCGCCGTACTGTTTTCTTCATTCAGAATTAATGACGCCCTTTGATTTCCACGCGCCAGGGGGAGGCAAACGGTCCAATAGTTTTTTACAGAAATGCCGCTCAAGGGGAAAATGCCTATTTAACAGGCCAAGGACGTGAAGGTTAACGCACCCCACCCCCTGTCATCCTCCCCCAAATCACCGAGAGGCCGTGGCCAGCAAACCTTAAACAATGGCGAGCGTTCCAGGCTCTTCCTCATGCCCTTACGGTCCCCTTCAAGGTGATTGGGCGAGCTGCTCAGTTTCCCGCATCCGACTGGGTAGCCTCGAGACGCAGGGGTATCTACCCGTTTCAGATCTCGCGTCCACCTGCCCCGGATTGACTTCTGCGAACGGCGAGGCCTTTGCGGAGAACTTCCCCGCCCCCCACGGGGAGGAAATGGTATGCTTCATGCCCTTCCTCTTATGAGGTTTAGGCTTCCCCATTCATCCCTTCCTGAGGGGTTTACTAGAATTTTACGGGATCCAGCTCCACCATCTCACCCCAGGATCAATTATGCACATCTCGGGCTACGTTGCCCTTTGTGAGATGTTTATGGGCTGCGAGGCTCATTTTGCGTTATGAAGGAAATACTTCTGCCTTGTCCCTCGCACCCGAGGAGGGACAATTTATGAGGTCGGCGGAGCCGAGGTATGGTGCATCGCCGGAACGGGATATCCTATAGGGACTCCAAAGAAGGATGCCAAGGAGTGGACCTCGGAGTGGTTCTATATTGAAGACGTCCCCCTATTCGATCCAGCTCGGAGGGGGTTGCCCGAATTCTCGCTTTCTTCTCCGAAGAAGCAGTTCAACTGGCGACCAAAGGGCTCTTCCCAAGAGGAAAGTGCCGAAGTGACGCGCTTAGCCGCTCAAGTGAGGTGGCTAGCCCATAACGGGTTGACCAACATTGACGTGATGGCAGCGGCCATTGCTCGGTGCGTTCAACCTCTTCAACAAAGGGTGCACCCCCTATGGTGTTACAACGGGGCGAATGACTAGACCCGATACACACGGAAAGGACCTGCCGACCAGGCGGCAATGGCAGCTGTACTGGCTGATCTCTTCAAGGGGGAAGAGCAAGAGTTTGCTCGACTAAAGCCCAAGGATGGCTTATCGAGCTATAAACCCATAGAAACGGTGAGTCTAACTACACTTTATAGTTCGGATGGTACACCAATCTTCCTTAATCGGATATTTAATTTATCTGAAGAGAACTGGATCGAGACAGTGAGTTGCCCTGCTCCTCAATCGGAGAGTCATTCTCGTGATGATGACCCTGGGTTTCACGACGATCCCGAAACATCGATCGATTTCGAGGAGGGAGTCTTCTACCAGGAGAGCCTCGACGGCTCTAAAGTGGCCCTTTTGGCCGATCACCCCGGGACACTTCCCCCCTTCGCTGTAAGTGACCAACGGGTTTCTTCTCGAAAAATACGCTCAGCTCCTGCGGCTCCGAGTACACTAACTTCTACTCCCAAGGGCCGCCGCACAACGCGTCGGACATCTGCGAGAGCGGCACCGGTGGCTCCAGCGGCGAGTGGCTGCAGGGCGTCCAAACGTGCGGTGCCAACGGGAGTCACGTCATCCGCGCCCCCCCCCCCCAAGAGGTAACGTATCCGCTGCACTTTTAGTGTCTTTATCTTCGACAGCCGCTGTGAATGTCAACAATTTTCTCTACTATGACCTGCAGGCGATATGTAGAACCACCTTCGCCCGAGGATGTTGAAGAGGTGCCGGGGGGTGACCCAAGAACGAGGTCCCCAATCGTGGCCGGCGTTACCTCAGAGGTCCCTGCCGAGGACCAACATCCAGAGGACTCAGGAGGGGTCTCGGTCACCAACTCCGAAGTCGAATGCGTGATGAATCACCGGTGGCGCAAGGCATCGCTACGGCACTCTGCGTTTTCCGATCAAGAGTTTAACTCTCTTAGTACGGTAGACGCGTACCTCGGAGCTGCCCGAACGGGACTCGAGGGGGTAGTTAAGCTTTTGTCTACCAGTCTACAGGTATGCCATTGGTTTTGATAACCGGATGCCTAACCCAATAGCCCCCAAGCCTTAATTTGGCCGGGACGGCCGAGTGAAGGGTCCGACGTCATAATGCCGTGCTATGGTGCAGACTGTTCGGGAACGGAACAAAAGGTTGGCCGAAGACCTCGGGCTGACACAAACATAGTAGAAATCTATGGAGGCCGAGCTAGATGAGGTCAAAAAATTTACCAGAGAGGCACATGGTAAGTCATAGAATTAAATGCGTCTAATAAAGAATTTTATGGAACACCTTTTCTAATGAAAGATTGGTCCATAGCAGCCGAGTCGATAAATCAACTGCAGAAGGATCTGGACGCAGCCAGAGAAGCTCAAAGGTATGCGGAGTCGCAGCAAGAGGCTGGCTACCGCGTACTGACCCGAAGTCATGAGGAAAGGGATAAGCTCAAGGCGGAAAGTCAACAACAGGCCCAAGAAATTGAGAGCTTGCTAACTCAACTGGCTCTATCCCAGGGGGAGAACCAGAAACTGAAAGCTGGCATGTTCGGTGAGTGCAACCTAGCTTGTCGATACATAGACTACATGTACTATACAGCTATATAAACAATGCCATGTTTCTTTGTAGTTCTCCTTACCGGACACCCCGAAGAGGAGGTCAGCTCTTTCGAACGGGACCTGCTGAAGGAGCTATCCGCCGCACATGAGCGGGCCCGAAAGGCTATGAAGAGCATGTTCAAGGCGTTGTGGCCTGGTGAGGTGGCTCCGGAAGGGATGACCGAACTCGCTAATCGATTTAAAGGAGCTCGGCGCCGCTTTGAGCTATGGAAAATATCAGCTTGTCGAGAGGGAGCGCAGGAGGCTTGGGCAATGGTTAAGACCCGCTTCACCAAGCTTGATCCAGAACATTTGGCTCGAGTTGGGCCGGTAGGGCCGGATGGGCAGGAAGTGCCCCTACATTTGGTGTATGACCAGGTGATGCCTGCTGCTCGGTTTTCCCAGGAAGATTGCGCCCTGGAGACCTTAATAGATGGCCTTGACCAATAGTAGTGTTTTGATTCTATGTATCCATGTACTTTACATCAAATATTCTCCAAACCGTGCTTTAAACGTTGTCTTAACCGGCCATCGGCTTCTGCCTCCTCAGCCAGCGGCCGAGGAGTGTTTCCTACTACGTGATCCGAGAACATTGGAAAAACACTTCGGAGAACCAGGCAATCCGGCCATTTGGTGCAAACAGACAAAATGCGCTTAGGGAGTTATGTTATATTACTTTTTAACGTAAGAAACATCTTCCGAACAAAATAGTTCCTCCATGGGTTCTTTTCCTCGGGTTGTCATGTTGACCATGGGCGTACAACCTAATACCCGAAATATACGGGTAATGGTTACTTCGGGAAAATAACCCCGGCATCTGGTGATAACTACCAATTATTTTCACTTCCCTCGTGGCCGACCGATTATATTCTTAAGAACGCTAGCTTTCGGCTTCACCCGTCTGAGGTACGCACCCGGGTAATCCGGACGTAACAATCGCAGAGGTGCTCCCTTTACTCCCTAGCCGAATAATCGAGAACGTAGGGAGTAAGCACAGGAGCGAGGCAACCCAACTTGGCCAAATCTTAAGTCAAATTGATGCATATGATGGCTTCAAAACTATACTGGAAGGTTGCAAACATGACAAGACTGATGATTGCACAAAGGATATATTATTGGCTTCGTAAAAGAAGCCCCCCGGTAAAAAGTGTGGTACATTTGAAGATGTTCGCCGAGAAAAACTTAACGTAGTTCGGCTTGACCGAGCACGACCTGGGAAGTATTTAGCCAAATGAGAAAGAGAAAACATAAATCCGAGAAGGATAGACCGAAGAGGGTGATGTCGCTGGTCTAGAAGTAGAAGCGCCGAAGCCGAGCTGTGTTCCATGGGTTTGGTTCCAGGCGATTGTCCTTTGGGTCGCAGAGACGATACGCTCCTCCTGCGAGTACCTGATCAATTATGAAGGGCCCCGCTCATTTGGGCGGTAGTTTATGCTTCTGCTTCTCCGGGAGGCACAGGACGAGGTCGCCCACGTTATATGCCATCGCCCGTACTTCCCTATTTTGATAGCGTCTGGACTGCTGCTGATAAAAAGCAGAGCGAGCCCTAGCGACGTCGTGCTCTTCTTCCAAGGCGTCCAGGTTATCTTGCCAATCCACCTCGGCCTCCCTTTCTTCATACATGCGTACTCGAGGTGCGTCATGAATAAGGTCGCTGGGGAGAACAACCTCTGCCCCATACACCATGAAGAACGGTGTATAGCCCGTGGATCGATTGGGAGTGGTGCGCAAGCCCCACAATACGGAGTCAAGCTCCTCCACGCAGTGGCAGTCGGACTGTTTTAAAGAACGGACCAAACGGGGCTTAATGCCGCTCAAAATTAGTCCATTGGCTCGCTCGACTTGTCCATTGGACTATGGGTGGTATACAGAGGCATAGTCAAGCTTAATGCCTAAGTTAGCGCACCAGTCCTTTACTTCCTGGGCAGCAAAATTGGACCCGTTGTCCGTTATTATGCTATGGGGGACACTGTAACGGTGAACCACGCCGGATATAAAACCGATGACCGGCCCGGACTTGGCTGAGGTTACTGGTTTCGCCTCAATCCATTTTATGAATTTGTCGACCATAACGAGTAGATATTTCTTTTTCTTGGTCCCCCCTTTAAGTGGTCCGACCATGTCTAGCCCCCAGACCGCAAAAGGTCAAGTGATCAGTATCGTCCGAAGAGCCGTGGGGGGCATGTGACTTTGAGTTGCGAAAAGCTGGCATCCAACACAATGTTGGACCAATGTTTGGGCATCTGCGCGGGCAGTGGGCCAGAAGAACCCGGCTCGGAAAGCCTTGCCGACCAAGGCCCGAGCTGCCGCGTGGTGACCGCCCATGCCAGCGTGAATCTCGGCCAAGAGCTATTTCCCCTCCTCTTCGGATATACATCTTTGGAGGACGCCGGTGGTGCTTTTCTTGTATAGTTCACCCTCATGGACCTTGTAGGCTTTAGATCGCCGAATTATGCGCCTTGCCTCAGTCTGGTCATCGGGTAGCTCTTGGCGGAGGAGATAGGCGAGGAAGGGCTCGGTCCATGGTGCAATTACTGCCATGACTTCATGGGCTGAAGATGTTTCTTCAATTGCCGACCCCCGATAATTCCTTCGTCTGGTTCGATGATTGGAGGGATGAGTTCTCCAGAGGCCTTGGTTTCAGCGTCCTTGCCATCATCCTGCCATACCACGGACGGCTTGAAGAGTCGTTCCAAAAAGGTGTTCTCGGGAACGCGATCACGTTTAGCGCCCATTCCAGCAAGGACATCGGCAGCTTGGTTGCTGTCTCTAGAGACATGGTGGAACTCCAGCCCCTCAAACCGGGCGGATATCTTTAGGACGGCGTTGCGATATGCTGTCATTTTTGGGTCTTTTGCGTCAAATTCGCCGTTGACTTGAGAGATGGCGAGATTAGAGTCTCCCCGTACCTCGAGCCGTTGTACACCCATTGACACTGCCATCCGAAGTCCATGCAGCAGAGCCTCGTATTCGGCTGCGTTGTTGGAGTCGGTGTATGCTACTTGTAGCTTGCGTTGGTATTATCCCCGAAGAGGAAGGGATGATGCAGCATAGTAGAGATAAGTATTTCACTCAGTTATGAAACCAAGTTTATCGAACCAGTAGGAGAATCACGCAACACCTCGTTAGCAGCACCTGCACACAAACAACAAATCCTTGCACCCAACGCAAACGAGGGGTTGTCAATCCCTCGGCGGTCAATTGCAAGATTAAATTGTATATGATAGATAGATAGATAGAAGCAAAAATACAAAATAAAATAAATAAAAGAAAATGGCAGCAATATTTTTAGGGTTTTAGTAATATGATTTAGATAGACCCGGGGGCCATAGTTGTCACTAGAGGCTTCTCTCGAGAAAATAGCATACGATGGGTAGGCAAATTACTGTTGGGCAATTGATAGAAAAGCAAATAATCATGACGATATCCAAGGCAATGATCATGTATATAGGCATCACGTCCGAGACAAGTAGACCGACTCCTGCCTACATCTACTACTATTACTCCACACATCGACCGCTATCCAGCATGCATCTAGTGTATTAAGTCCATAAAGAATGGAGTAACGCCTTAAGAACGATGACATGATGTAGACAAGATAAACTCACGTATGAATAAACCCCATATTTTTACCCTTAATAGCAATGATACATACGTGTCATGTCCCTTTCTGTCACTGGGATTGAGCACCGCAAGATCGAACCCATTACAAAGCACCTCTTCCCATGGCAAGATAAATCAACTCAGTTGGCCAAACCAAACCAATAGATCGGAGAAGAAATACGAGGCTATAATAATCATTAATAAAAGAGTGCAGCAAAGACTCAAATAATATTCATGGATAATTTGATCATAAACTCACAATTCATCGGATCCCAACAAACACACCGCAAAAAGTGATTACATCGGATAGAACTCCAAGAACATCGAGGAGAACATTGTATTGAAGATCAAAAAGAGAGAAGAAGCCATCTAGCTACTAACTATGGACCCGAAGGTCTGTGGTAAACTACTCACGCATCATCGGAAGGGCAGCAAGGTTGATGTAGAGCCCCTCCGTGATCGATTCCCCCTCCGGCGGAGTACCAGAGAAGGCCTCTAGATGGGATCTCTCGAGAACAGAAACTTGCGGCGGCGGAAAAAGTATTTCATGGACTCCCCTGAGGGTTTCTGATTTTTCCTGAATTTATAGTGGTGGAATTAGGTCAAACGGAGCTGGGGTGGGCCCACGAGGCACCAGGGCGCGCCTGCCCCCCCAAGCGCGCCCTGGTGGCTCGTGGCCACCCCCTCTGGCGCCTGGTCTTCTCCCGAAGCTTCTAGTGTTTATCTTGTCCAGAAAAAAAATCTCCAAAAAGTTTCGTGGCATTTGGACTTCGTTTGGTATTGATTTTCTGTAAAACAAAAACAGGGCAGAAAACAGCAACTGTCACTGGGTACTAGGTTAATAGGTTAGTCTCCAAAAATGATATATAATTGCTGTAAATGCATATAAAAACATCCAAGATTGATAATATAACAGCATGGAACAATCAAAAATTATAGATACGTTGGAGACATATCAGCATCCCCAAGCTTAATTCCTGCTCGTCCTCGAGTAGGTAAATGATAAAAACAGAATTTTTGATGTGGAATGCTGCCTATCATATTCATCACATATTCTTTTCTTTTATAGCATGGACATTGGACTTGAATGATTCAAAGCAATAGTCTATAATTTGACATGAAGATATAAATACTCAAGCATGCTAATAAGCAACCATGTCTTTCAAAATATCAACGCTAAAGAAAGTTATCCCTAGCCCATTATGCTCAATCATTGATCCATTCATGAAACACACTCAAATATTAGCTACATCCAATGCACAAGTATGACAATAGTGCTCTCTAGTTGGTGCTTTTGTAAGAGAAGATGGAGACTCAAATAAAATAAAAATTGCATAAAAGTAAATAGATAGGCCCTTCGCAGAGGGAATCAGAGATTTGTCAAATGTGCCAAAGCTCAAAGCTGAAATTAAAGAGATAAAAATATTTTGAGAGGCATGATTTTCCTGTCAACAAAAACGACCGAGAATTTCCAATATTTTCCATGCTAGACACATCATAGGCGGTTCCCAAATAGAAAGTAGAGTTTATTTCCTTTCCACCATTCTTTCACAATCCATGGCTAGCCGTATCCATGGGTGCCCTCCATACCAACACTTTCCAAGGAATTTTGTTGTTATTAATTTTTGATTTCATGCGGGACTGGGCATTCCTATTACCAGCCACTCTCTCATGCAATGACAAGTGAATAAACACTCATCATGAGAATAACACACCTAGCATGGAAAATAATAGCCACCCCCTGCTGCTTCATGAGCGGTACGGGCACACAAAACGGAAACATTATTTTGAAAATTAGAGTTGGGACACGCAAATTTACTTGGAACGGCATTGAAATACCGCATATAGGTAGATATAGTGGACTCATTTGGTACAACTTGGGTTTAAGGATTTTGGATGCACAAGCAGTATTTCCGCTTAGTACAAATGAAGGCTAGCAAATAGATTGAGAAGCAACCAACCAAAAAACGAAAACGGTCATAAACATGCGTTGAACATAACTAACACCGAATAATGCACGATAAGTAGGATATAATTTCTTTGCATAACTATTGACTTGATGTGCATGCATAGGGTATCACAAACCTTAATACTAATATTCTTACTAAATCACAATTACTCACTAACATGACTCACATATTATCATTTCCATATCGCAAAACTATTGGAAGGAATCACACTTATCATATCCAATGATCTATATGAAAGTTTTTATTATATCCCTCTTGAATATTCATCACTTTGGGACCAATTTCATATCTTGTGCAAATTACCGTTACTATTATCAACTCTAAAAATAATATAAGTGAAGCATGAGAATTTATTTCTTCAAAATATAGCCACCACCGTGCTCAAAAATATTTAAGTAAAGCACTAGAGCAACTGCCTAGCTCAAAAAATTTAAGTGAAGCGCATAGAGTATTCTAACTAATGATGATAAACGTGTGGCTCTCTCAAGATAGGTGTGTTCAGCAAAGATGATTGTGACAAACTAAAAAGCAAAAAAAGAAAAGACTCATATAATACAAGATGCTCCAAGCAAAACACATATCATGTGACGAATAAAAATATAGCTCCAAGTAAAATTACCGATGATTGGTAGAAGAAAGAGGGGATGCCTTCCGGGGCATCCCCAAGCTTAGACGCTTGAGTCTTCCTAGAATATTACCTTGGGATGCCTCGGGCATCCCCAAGCTTAGGATTTTGCTACTCCTTATTCCTTCATCCATCATGATCTCACCCAAAACTTGAAAACTTCAATCACACAAAACTCAACAAAACCTTCGTGAGATCCGTTAGTATAACAAAATAAATCACTACTTTAAGTACTGTTACAAATCCATTCATATTTTATTTTTTCATTATACCTACTGTACTCTAACTTCACCATGGCTTATACCCCCCGATACAATCCATAGATTCATCAAAACAAGCAAGTAGTGCATCAAAAACAGAATCTGTCAAAAACAGAACAGTCTGTAGGAATCTATTTAAAAGGTATACTTCTGTAACTCCAAAAATTCTGAAAAATTAGGACAACGTGGGAAATTCATATACCAATACTGTGTAAAAATTTCAGAGTTTTCTGAAGATGCAGTATAGAAACAAAATTCGGGCACTGGATGCAAAACTTTCTGTTTTCCAAACAGCATAATTTATACTATTTTCCAAATTATCCTAAAGGTATTACTTGGCACAAACACTAATTAAAAACACAAAAACACAATCATACCAGTAGCATAATTGTGAAAACACACAATAACAGAAAAAAATAATAAAAAATTATTTTATTCATTGGGTTGCCTCCCAACAAGCGCTATTGTTTTATGCCCCTAGCTAGGCATAATGCATAGTTTCAAGTATTGTCATCTTTCAAGTTGATTCCATAAGTGGCCCTCATAATTGATTCATATGGTGCTTTATTTTATTTCTAGGGAAATGTTCCATACACTTTTTTAGTGAAAACTGAAATTTTATATCCCCTTCTTTCATATCAATAACGGCACCTATAGTTTTTAAGAATGGTCTACCAAGTATTATGGGGCAAGAAGAATTGCATTCAATATCAAGAACAATAAAATCAATGGGCACATAATTTCTATTTGCAAGAATAAGAACATCATTAATTCTACCCATTGGTTTTTTAATAGTAGAATCCGCAAGATGCAAATTAAGAGAACATTCATCTATATTGGTAAAACCTAGCACATCACATAGAGATTTTGAAATTGTGGAAACGCTAGCACCCAAATCACATAAAGCATTGCAATCATAATTTTTTATTTTAACTTTAATGGTGGGTTACCATTCATCGTATAATTTTCTAGGAATTGAAATCTCTAGTTCTAGCTTTTCTTCTAACGCTTTCATCATTGCTTCTACGATGTGTTTAGTAAAAGCCTTGTTTTGCTCATAAGCGTTGGGTGAATTTAGCATGGATTGTAACAAAGAAATGCACTCAATCAAAGAACAATTATCATAATTAAAATCTTTGTAATCCTAGAGAGTGGGCACATCGCTATTTAAAGTTTTTACCTCTCCAAACCCACTTTTAGCAATTTTTTCATTAAGATTTTCACCCTCCGAATTATGGGGACGCTCTTTAGCTAAAGTTGACTCTTCTTCAGTCCCCTTTTCATCAAGTTTAATATTGCTAAACAAAGAATCAATAGATGAAACACCAATCATTTTAATATCCTCATCATTACTACGATAAAAACCGGGAGGAATCGCTTTTTCTAAAAATTCTCGTTTAGCTTTTAGCATGGCGGTTGACGGTGTCCTGGACTAGGGGGTACTCATCACGTCATCTCCGGACCAGGTGGATCGGGCCGTGGACCCCCATGGCGGTTCACTCATGGGCCACTTCGGGCAGCCCATGACGCATACAAAGAAGATTCCACAAGACTTGGTGATCAAGACAAGGACTCCTCTCCACCGACGTAGCCGACTAGGACTCTTGTTATCCTAGGCCTCTGGTGCATATATAAACCGAGGCCAGGCTAGTCGATAGATCATCTCATATTCATTAGAACAATCTCGTGGTAGATACATGTCCTCTGTACTACTCCCCATATGAATACAATCAAAAGCAGGGCGTAGGGTATTATCTCTTCGAGAGAGCCCAAACCTGGGTAAAATCCTGTGTCCATGTTACCATCACTCCAAGACACCTAGCTTAGGACCCCTACTACGAGATATGCCGGATTTAGAACCGACACTGGTGCTTTCATTGAGAGCCTGCTGGCAGTCGCCGTGGTGCGATGGGAATTCAGATCGTCTCCTGCGCGATCTACGCGTCGGAACCAAGCTTTATTGTCGATGTCGGCATCTTCGTCGCCGGCTCGACTGGTCACCTTGGCTGGACCGAGGACTGCGCTTCGAGTCGGATCATTAAGATCGGACGGATACTTTCATCATCATCAACTCCAATCTCTATCAAGATCATGGGGGAATCATCCATGGAGCTCGGGGTCTCAACATCAACATTACCCTTGGGCGACTGTGCAGTTTTTCTGGACAGCGGGTTCGCGTTCACGGTCACCACCTCCTCGAGCGTCGTTTTGACGAATCCTTTGGTGGAATTGTGTGGAATTGAGTCTATAATGACCCCATAAAATTTCGTCGTATTCCGATGGAGGAAACTCCGACGATCTATGATATACCGGACCCCTGTCAAATCCGGACGTGAATCTGGACGAGTTTAGGGCAAGTAGTCTAGCGTCCAGCTCGGACGTCCTTTGGAAGATCCAACCGTTGATCGGCTGCGGAATTCCTATATCTACATCCCTCAAAATGTCAGCTCGATCTGACCGTTCAAACTCCGGGAACAGCCCGAGGAGTGCGTCAATTTCCGGATCTGTTTTCTGCGCAAAAACGAATCCGACCCGAGTTCATCTTTTTCATGAACAGATTATCAGACATCCTTTTTGAAGGGAATTTCGTATAGGGTATTGTGTTTTGTTTTCAAGCACGTGCCTGCAAATTTTAAAAGCCTTTTCTGAGGTAATCTTCACCGTCGCGTTGGTGTCAAACCGGTCCGACAACGTTGCTCCACGGCTGCCGGCCTGCGCTAGATAGTTCATTGCTTCATCGAGCCGAGGCCAACCACATCACATCATCACTCCGGCGAGCCGACCTAGAGTCCGGCATCGCGAATGCCAAATGATCGTCGCCCCACGGATTGCACGGATGGGGCGCGCCGGCATCGCCATGCGGTCACTTCATCAAGCCGGCATTGACCAGTTCTGACCTGCGTCGGCATCGCCGCACCATTGCTTCTTCAAGCCGATACCCACCACGCCGACCTGCTTCGACACCTTGGCTGGCATGGGGCTGCTCCGCCACCTCGGCTAGACCGGGGGCTTCGCCATCTCTTCATCAACCTACTTTGGGGACTTCGGCGTCACCAGCCGACTAGCTTCGTCACGTTAGCTGGACCGGGGGCTTCACCATCGCCTCATCGACCTACTCTGGCGTCACCCTGCCGACCTACTCTGTCTCCTCGGCTGGACCAGGGGCTTCGCCTCGGCACATCGGCAGTGTTGTGCTGCCACTTCATCAGCCGAGCTCTTCGCTCGGCCACCTCAGGACAGGCTTGGGGGCTGGGACCTCGACCCGCCGCAAGCTCGGCCCGCGTCATCAACACCGAGCACATTAACCAGCTAAGTCGCTTTCATGCTCAACTTTTTTCAATTTTTAATTTTTGTTCGGTTCGACCAAGCATTATATTTGCGTTAAACAAAAAAGTTGTTTGTTAAAAACAATGTTTGTTAAAAACACCTTTTTTCCCATGTTAACTGGGGGCTCTTAAATTTATATGAGCCGTTTTATAATAAATATTTTTTCTTCTAAGTCGTTGCAAAGTCTTTTTCTAACACTCCTTTTTCAACTCGAGTGTATGGTCAATAGCCGGATAGCCTGGTTTCTCTCTAAAGCCGCTCGAGTTTAGTTCGCTAAATTGGCCTCTGAGAAGCACTCCGCCTTCGGGATATGGAGGTTGAAGCCGAAGGCTGACCTACTTGAAGTTTAGAGATCAGATGTGTCATGTTAAAGCATGACGGAAGGAAAAATTTATTTTAAGACCAATTTTCGGATTGGCACCAAAAAACTTGATTTAGTTCGGACGTCAAGTTTTTACACAAGTTTTTTGGCTTTTCGAGCTTATGGCACTTTTAAGCTATTTGTATGTTTTTCTTTCAGGAGGCGGGACATCCTCATGACCGAGGTGCCCTGCGTAATAATTCAGCTCGGGAGATCTTTTCCGACCCGCAGCTCGGCATCTTTCCTGCCGACCTGCACCTCGGCGTTGGCGAAACGCACATGACATCTGGACTAGTTCCCGAGGAGATTCGATCCTCAGGTTGGTCGGCCTCACCCAACCTGAGTCTCGGGGGATACCGTGTGTCTCCAGCATAACTCTCGCAGTACAACGTCGGATGCCTTTAAAGCATCGGCAATATCAACGGGGGGCTGCGACTAGAGCCGAACCCACCAAAAGCCAAGGTACTCCAAGGAGTCCTCGGCAAAACGTGCTCGGATATTG
This sequence comes from Elymus sibiricus, assembly GCA_039707655.1. NCBI lineage: Eukaryota > Viridiplantae > Streptophyta > Magnoliopsida > Poales > Poaceae > Elymus > Elymus sibiricus. The sequence continues at coordinate 474,664,991 of CM077666.1, forward strand.
CTTTATATGCATCAGTTTCGAATTGTGTCTTCGGTTAATAGTTGGGTTGCCCGGCTCCTGTGCTTGCCTCCTACGTTCCGCTTTGTTCGGCTAGGTGTGCAAAGGGAGAACCACTGCGATTGTACTTCCGATTTAACTGGTCAAGTACCTCGGTGGAGAAAGCCGAAAACTGACTGTCACAATGAGCGCAAACTGGTCAGCGATCCGATGACTGTGTCAAACTATAGATCGATAGAGGTTACCCCGTGGGCTTTTCATAAAATTGGCCGAAGTGTTAATGGCTTGACCTCGGCTGACGCCGAACACTAACCGGAGGCTAGTAACTGGCCTCCCAACTTTAAGCTCCTATGACTAAATGAACGTTATAAAGCCTGGATATCTGATTGCCTCGTTTCCGTTAACACAACCGCCTCCGGGCACCGAGACGTCGGCTAAGGGTTGTCTTGTTACTTCGGAAACACCCTGCGTAGCATCTACAAAGGGGTAGAAGCCGACAATGGGCCACGCTCAAATGATAAACGGTCACAAAGGAGTCAAAATAGCATATAGCATAAAAGCCTTTGTATTCAATATACGAGTGCTGCCTTCCGTAATCATCGTTATATAGCCATAAATATGCATCAATTTGACTTAAGATTTTGGCCAAGCTGGGTTGCCTGGCTCCTGTGCTTACCCCATACGTTCCATATTGTTCGGCTAGGGGGCAAAGGGAGCACCTCTGTGATTGTTACTTCCGGATCATCCGGGCTAGTACCTCAGACTGGGGAAGCCGAAAGCTAGCCATCTTAAGAACATAATTGGTCGGCAACGACGGAAGTGAAACTTTTGGTTCATTAAAGACCACAGAGTTCGGGAACTTTTCCCAAACTAAATCCTCAATATTTTTCTTCCACATTGATCGGAGTTGAGGTTTCACGATCATGGTCAACATGACAGCCTGGGAAAAGGAACTTATAAAGGAACTATTTTTCCCAGAAGATGTTTCTTATGTTACATAGTAATATAACATATCTCTCTGCGTACCTTTGTTTATAAAACCGTATGGCCGGATTGCCTTGTTTTCCGTAAATCTTTGCCCTTATAAAGGCTTTATAAAGTAGGAAAACACTCCTTGGCTACTGGCCGAGGAGGTTGAAGCCGATGGTCGGTCAACAAAGTTTTGTACAATGCGGATCCGAGCATTACTGATGTAAAGTACTTGGATACATATAATCATTACACATAAATTGTGATTAAAATCAATTTACTCCGGATATCGATCCTTAACTCGGCCACCCTTGCCCAAATTAAGGCTCGGGGGCTACTGGGCTTCGCGCTTCTCACTTAAAAGTCATTAACGGGTTACATTGATCCCCTGATCTGGTGTTGCCACCCGACCAGTGGCTCGGGGGCTACTGCATTGACGATTCAATGCAGACAATTTACAAAGTGCAAAATAGTTTCCGAGGAGATTACGATCCTCAGGTTGGTCGGCCGCACCCAGCCTGAGTCTCGGGAACTGATGCACACCGTGTTTTCGTTCCTACGTATGCTGCCGAGCTAGGAGTTGATCCTCAGGCCGATTTCGCGAATCGACCTGAGTCTCAGGGGCTACTGGGATCAGCGGTTTTATGTTTTCCTTCAGGTGCATCTCGGATTTTTGGCCGACACACACCTTGAGGGCTACTGGCTATATATCTCGGCAGAGAATAAATTGCACCAATTGAAAAAAAATATCTGCAAAAATCAGCCCACGGCCGAGGTGGTGCACCACCTCGGAAGCAGTCTGGCATAGAGCTCGGATGCAAGTGGCTGGCTCCCTAGAGGACATTTCCGGCATTAAGCTCGGCTGAACTCCTTCAACTTTTTAAAAACAAGGTAATCTATGACACCTCGGATGCAGACCGTCGTTGGAGCTCGGCTGCAAAAAGACACCTTGGATGCAGACCGACGTCGGAGCTCAGCTGCAAAAAGATACCTCGGATGCAGCCCGACATTGGAGCTCGGCGGCAAGAGGACACCGCCAACCGGGAAAAACTTTGAACCCGAGGTGTGGCGTAAAAAATAACAAGGCATTGATAAAGGCCAAGAACCTAAAGGGGCTCCTCGGATGCCCGACATGTCAACTCTTCGGATACACCTCGGCGATCCTCGAGATCGGAGATGAGAATATTTGTTGAACCAGTTTTCAAGACCAATGACCGAAGACGAAGAACAATTCAGAAGAACCGAGGAGCGTCCCCAACTTGAAGACTGGTTCAGGGGGCTACTGACGGTGTCTTGGACTAGGGGGTACTCATCATGTCGTCTCCCGACCAGGTGGATCGGGCCGAGGACCCCCATGGCGGTTCACTCATGGGCCACTTCGGGCAGCCCATGACGCATACAAAGAAGATTCCACAAGACTTGGTGATCAAGACAAGGACTCCTCTCCACCGACGTAGCCGACTAGGACTCTTGTTATCCTAGGCCTCTGGTGCATATATAAACCGAGGTCAGGCTAGTCGATAGATCATCTCATATTCATTAGAACAATCTCGTGGTAGATACATGTACTCTGTACTACACCCCATATGAATACAATCAAAAGGAGGACGTACAGTATTATCTCTTCGAGAGAGCCCGAACCTGGGTAAAATCCTGTGTCCATGTTACCATCGCTCCAAGACGCCTAGCTTAGGACCCCTACTACGAGATATGCCGGATTTAGAACCGACAGCGGTTCTTTTCTTACTCTCATCCATGGAGACATATAAAACTTTAATTGATTCACTAATATCAATTTTGGGTGGCAAAATTTTAGTCTTAAGATTTTCCACATCATGAATAATTCTATCAATGCTCCTAGACATATCATCAAGTTTACTCAATTTTTCTTCTATCGTAGTCTAGAAAACTTTTTGAGCATTAATAAATTCTTTAATATTACTTTCAAGATGAGAGGGCATCCTATTATTATTATTATAAGAATTACCATAAGGATTGCCATAATTATTAGAGGAATTTCCAGGAAACGGTCTAGCGTTGAAATTACCTGTATAAGCATTATTATTGAAATTGGTTCGCGAGACAAAATTCACATCTACGGGATCATTATTTTGCTCAATCAAAGTGGACAATGGCGCATCATTAGGATCAATATGAGCATTTTTACTAGCAACCAATTTCATAAGCGCATCAACTTTATCACTCAAAGTATTAATTTCTTCAACCGAATTCACTTTTTTACTAGTAGGAACTCTTTCAGTATGCCATTGTGAATAATGTGCCATAATATTATCAAGCAATTTAGTAGCTTCTCCCAAAGTAATTTCCATAAAAGTACAACACACTGCGGAATCTAAAAAATTTCTAGAAACAAAGTTCAATCCCGCATAAAAATTTTGTATGATCATCCATAAATTTAAACCATGAGTAGGGCAATTTTTTATCATTAATTTCATACTCTCCCAAGATTGGGCAACATGTTCATGATCAAGTTGCTTAAAATTCATAATTTGATTTCTAAGAGAAATAATTTTCGCGGGAGGAAAATACTTAGTAATAAAAGCATCTTTACACCAATCCCAAGAATCGATACTATTCGTGGTAAAGATGAGAACCAAATTTTTGCACGATCCCGCAATGAGAATGGGAATAATTTGAATTTCACAATATCATTATCCACATCTTTTTTATTTTGCATGTCACACAATTCTACGAAAGTGTTAAGATGGGATGCGGCATCTCCATTAGGACTACCGAAAAATTGATCTTTCATGACAAGATTTAGCAAAGCGGCATTAATATCACAAGTCTCCGCACTAGCGGCGAGAGGAGAAATCGGAGTACTAATAAAATCATTATTATTAGTATTGGAAAAATCACATAATTTTGTATTTTCTTGAGACATCGTGACTACGCAAACAAGAAAAAGGCAAACGAAAAATATTTTTGTTTTTTTGTAAAAACGTTTTAGAAGTGGGGGAGATAAAAACGAGAGGCAAATGGCAAATAAAATAAATGCATGGAGATGAGAGTTTATGCAAAGGTACTTGATAGATGTTGATGATGTCTCCCCGGCAACGGCGCCAGAAATTCTTCCTGCTACTTGTAGCTTGCGTTGGTATTATCCCCGAAGAGGAAGGGATGATGAAGCACAGTAGAGATAAGTATTTCCCTCAGTTATGAAACCAAGGTTATCAAACCAGTAGGAGAATCACGCAACACCTCGTTAGCAGCACCTGCACACAAACAACAAATCCTTGCACCCAACGCAAACGAGGGGTTGTCAATCCCTCGGCGGTCAATTGCAAGATTAAATTGTATATAATAGATAGATCGATTGAAACAAAAATACAAAATAAAATAAATAAAAGAAAATGGCAACAATATTTTTAGGGTTTTAGTAATATGATTTAGATAGACCCGGGGGCCCTAGTTTTCACTAGAGGCTTCTCTCGAGAAAATAGCATACGGTGGGTAGACAAATTACTGTTGGGCAATTGATAGAAAAGCAAATAATCATGACGATGTCCAAGGCAATGATCATCTATATAGGCATCATGTCCGAGACAAGTAGACCGACTCCTGCCTGCATCTACTACTATTACTCCACACATCGACCACTATCCAGCAGGCATCTAGTGTATTAAGTCCATAAAGAACGGAGTAACGCCTTAAGAACGATGACATGATGTAGACAACATAAACTCACGTATGAATAAACCCCATCTTTTTACCCTTAATAGCAACGATACATATGTGTCATGTCCCTTTCTGTCACTGGGATTGAGCACCGCAAGATGACGACCCACAAGTATAGGGGATCAATCGTAATCCTTTCGATAAGTAAGAGTGTCGAACCCAATGATGAGCAGAAGGAAATGACAAGCAATTTTCAGCAAGGTGTTTTCTGCAAGTGCTGAAATTATCGGTAACGAGTAGTTTGATAGCAAGATAATTTGTAACAAGTGACAAGTATCAATAGTAACAAAGAGTGCAACAAGTTGGCCCAATCCTTTTTGTAGCAAAGGACAAGCCGGAACGATCTCTTATAGTAAGTAAAACATTCTCGAGGACACATGGGAATTTCATCTAGTCACTTTCATCATGTTTGTTTGATTCGCATTCGCTACTTTGATAATTTGATATGTGGGTGGACCGGTGCTTGGGTGCTGTTCTTACTTGAACAAGCCTCCCACTTATGATTACCCCCTCTCTCAAGCATCCGCAACTACGAAAGAAGAATTATGATAACTCTAACCATAGCATTAAACATATGGATCCAAATCAGCCCCTTACAGAATAGCGCATAAACTAGGGTTTAAGCTTCTGTCACTTTAGCAACCCATCATCTAATTACTACTCCACAATGCATTCCCTTAGGCCCAAAGATGGTGAAGTGTCATGTAGTCGACGTTCACATGACACCACTAAGAGAATCAACAACATACATATCATCAAAATATCGAACGAATGCCAAATTCATATGATTACTTATGACAAGACTTCTCCCATGTCCTCAAGAACAAAAGTAACTACTCACAAAACATAATCATGTCCAAGATCAGAGGGGTATTGAATAGCATAATAGATCTGAACATATAATCTTCCACCAAATAAACCAACTAGCATCAACTACAAGATGTAATCAACACTACTAGCAACCCACAGGTACCAATCTGAGGTTTTGAGGCAAAGATTGAATACAAGAGATGAACTAGGGTTTGAGATGAGATGGTGCTAGTGAAGATGTTGATGAAGATTAGTTCTCCCGCGATGAGAGGATCGCTGGTGATGTCGATGGCGGCGATTTCCCCCTCCCAGAGGGAAGTATCCCCCACTACTAGGGAAAACCCTAGCAGTAGCGCTGGTTTTTTGCCAACCAGTAGCGCGGGGGCCGTGCTACTACTATGGTGCTACAGCTAACTTGTAGCAGTAGCGTTGGTTAGACCAGCGCTACTATTATCCCTACTTAGCAGTAGCGTTGGTTTGTGCAGCGCTACTGTTATATAGCTGTAGCGCTGGTCTAATTCCCGCACTGCTAATATACCAGCACTACTGCTAACGTTACGCATAAATATATTTTTTGGTACGTATTTGCGCTGTCTTTGTACAGGGTTTATACAGTAGTCTAATCATATCATGAACAAACAATATTCTCATCATATCATACACATAATAGTCTCATCATATCATCACATCATCCGACACAAATGATGTCTCTCATCATAATCTCGATATAGCAATACAAGTTACGTGACATGTCTCGAATACAAGCAACTGCATGGTCATCACATACACATGTTTCATTATCTATATCTAAACTATGATATAGAAGAGAAGAGCGATCACTATGAGCAAGAGCGCGATAATGTAGTAGTTCTTGAGGCGCCGGTTCCTTTCCCTCTCTCGCGCTAGCGTGAACCTCAAGTAACTATCTTCCGCTTCGGCCCTGCTATCGAACCCTCTCTGGCTGCCGCCCGGGAACCGGTACACCTGGCCCTGACACTCAGGCCATTCGTCGTACACTCCTGGAACCTTCCCTATGTACACGGCGTCGCACTTCTTCGCCATCGATGATCTATATACCTGCATTGTCACATGATGAATTCATCGATAATATGCAACATCATATATAGTTTAGCAACACAAATAGACAGAGTTAGCAAAAATAGAAGCAACATATCGTAAACATAAATAACAAAGTTCATCGTACCCAAACTAATTAACTAGAGTGATCTACGCTAGTTGAGGAGGACGGTTTAATTACATCACAAAGTTTCATCGTGCATAAATTCAAAGTTTCATCATAGAGAAAGTAGTGACTAAACGGACACATTGTCATCGTCAATCACTCCAACATGCCGTGCCATCCTTCCAAATCAGGGAGGAAGGACCCGAGCGACGTGAAAGGCTTCAGGTCGAGACGCTGAGCGGCTACGCGTGTTCGGACGTCTTCCCGTGATATTTGCCCTTCTTCGTAGAACATCCCTGGTTTTTCGACGACCTCCTTCATGATGACTTGGGCAAGTTCACGCTGGATGTGATAGAACTCAGCTCGTAGTCGATGATCTGATACATTTCCTAGTTTCTTGGCCCATTGTAGAATATCGGCATCGCCGGATTTAGGTGATAGGCAAAGATTCTGCCGATCCCTTCTGTACTCCAGCTTGTGGTGGATGACGTAGAATCCATCACTGAGACTACCATTCGGTTGCTGGATGCAGCAGAAGTTGGTCTTATGGGCGAAGCAGGGCGTGCGGTTCTTTGTCCTCTTGACCGTGATCTCTCCAGCCCGTTGGCGGTAGCTTAAGATAGCACTGTCGAGAACACTCTTGATGTGTGTGTAATCATTATTCTTTATGTTCTTCGACGAGTCCAAGTAAAGACTGTGGGAGAATCGGGGGTCAAGAATGATGAGGACGGCGCGCCCCTCGCTGCGCAAAATAAGTACCCCTCAAATTAGCTTCCACGCGTGCAAATGAATGATTGAAATTTACGAAAGTAATTATGTGTCACAGAGGATATCCGCGGATGACTTACATGGGATGATAAGGCAGGAGAATCGTCTCCTTGTCCTTATTGGCGACCATGAAGTCGGCGATGTAGGTCCTCGCATATTCACGGTGCTCTGAGCAGACTGCCAAGAAGGCCTCGTGCATAAAGTATGGGTCCGTGACTGAGATATAAGATATTTGCTCGCGCTTGATGATGTAGTTCATGTACAAGGCATAAAGGCGGACGAACGTAAAATCCAGCTTTGTCATGTGAAACATGTCGAAGAGGTAATCAAATCGAAGAAAGAACTTATCCGCGGGGAATGTCTGGACGTACAACCTTTGCTGCGGCATGTTAACCACGTAGAGCGGGCATCCTGGATTTGTCGAGACGAGAAGGCTTTTCTCTCTCGACAGCACATCGTCATGAAGTCTCCTTAATTCGCCATCTATGCCCTCTAGCACTGCCTTAGGTAGGATCGGATCACCGGGGACATGGAATTTCGCCGCACCTTTGATAGGTATACGGTCTGCAACCCGAGGCTGCGGAGGCGGCTGGCTAATAGAAGCAGCTTTGTCACCAGTAAGGCCTTTCCTCGGTCTCTTCCTATGCTTCTTGGGTGCCGGAAGTGAGCCTAACATACCGTCCCTGACCCCCGCCCCCAGTGTTGTCGGGCTCAGCATTGCACGACCCTCACGTTGTTGATCCTGGGTTGAGGCGGCATCTGGAGGCGTGTCCTGCGAGGATTACATGAAGAGAGACTTCTTGCAATCAGCCTTAAGACGTTCTTGCTCCGGCAATTCAGGCATCAACTCATCACGCTCAAAGCCTGAGTCATACTGCTGAGCCATCAATCCTCCGTCGTCATAGCCGCCGGTATTGATAAACCGTAGAGCGCCATCATCCTCGTCCATGACATCATCCATTGCTTCTTCGACGGCGGCGACGTCATCAGCCACTAATGGAGCCTCTTCCTCACGTCGTCCGCTATCACCCGGCACGACAGGTGCCGCTAATTGGGTAGGTGGGGTGGTGGTGTTCATACCTTGCTGAGGCTTGGTCGTTGGTGTGCTCCCGGCCGCCTCTAGGCGAAGGAGATTCTTCGGCCACAACAGGACCCAACCCTTGCAATTGCCAAGCCGCGGCGGGGTCTCGTCGTCATCTCCCCCTAGTGGTACCGGAGACCTTGAAGACGCCAGGGGGCATCGGCCGGCTGTGGAACGAGCGATCCTTCAGCTTCACTATCGTTGCCTTTCCCACGTCCACCTTCTGGCCGCTGATGGTGTACAGTATGCTGCATGGGGTTTCGTCGGCCTGCGAAGACATGTCTGCGACGTCAGACATCCGAAAGGCAACGGAAATGGAAGATTATATATATGTTGAAGAGGGACGGTGTGACAGGTAGTTACCGTGAGGGCGTCGAGCTCAGCCAAAGACGAAGCCCCGCCGAGCACGCCAGAGATGGAGGACGGGCTGCTATGAGCAGGTGCGGTTGCGTGAGCAGGTGCTGGTGCAACGTTCACCGAGTTGCTCCTGATGAAGCTGGGAAGGGGAAAGTCTGCTGCCTCTTTATCTGGATTTTGCTTTGTCCATTCGACAATTGCCGGAACCAAGGCACCAATCGAAGCTACAAGTTCTTCTCTGCAGACAGCTACCGCTGCTTTGACTAGCTCGCTCACCAACTCAGGTCGTATCACTTCTTTGGTCTCAGCTATTCTCTTATCGACCGCAATGTCAACCTTCTTGTCGATGTTCTTTTCGTTTAACTTCCATCTATGCTTTCTCTCCTCGGCGTCCTCATGGTAGTAGTACTACCACGTGGCGCCGTCTCCGACGGCGTGCACACGTCCATACGATGGACGCTTGTCCAACGGGAGTCTTTTCATTAGGTTCAAGGCTCGGTTGAAAGGGGTGTCCCACTTGGGCCTTGCCGACGACTCAGACGACGAGTCGCTTTCGGCCGCCATCCTGTCCTGCTCTTGATGGAAATATGCCCTAGAGGCAATAATAAAGTTGTTATTATTTTATATTTCCTTGTTCATGATAAAGGTTTATTATTCATGCTAGAATTGTATTGACCGGAAACTTAAATACATGTGTGAATACATAAACAAATACCGTGTCCCTAGTGAGCCTCTACTAGACTAGCTCGTTGATCAAAGATGGTTAAGGTTTCCTAACCATAGACATGAGTTGTCATTTGATAACGGGATCACATCATTAGGAGAATGATGTGATGGACAAGACCCATCCGTTAGCTTAGCATATGATCGTTCTGTTTATTGCTACTGCTTTCTTGAATGTCAAATACATGTTCCTCAGACCATGAGATCATGCAACTCCCGGATATCGGAGGAATACCTTGTGTGCTATCAAATGTCACAACGTAACTGGGTGATCATAAAGATGCTCTACAGGTATCTCCGAAGGTGTCCGTTGAGTTGGCATGGATCGAGACTGGGATTTGTCACTCCGTGTTTCGGAGAGGTATCTCTGGGCCCTCTCGGTAATGAACATCATAAGAAGCTTGCAAGCAAAGTGACTAAGGAGTTAGTTACAGGATGATGTATTACGGAATGAGTAAAAAGACTTGCCGGTAACGAGATTGAACTAGGTATGGAGATACCGACGATCGAATCTCGGGCAAGTAACATACCGACGGACAAAGGGAATTACGTATGTTGTCATTGCGGTTCGACCGATAAGATCTTCATGGAATATGTAGGAACCAATATGAGAATCCAGGTTCCGCTATTGGTTATTGACTGGAGAGGCGTCTCAGTCATGTCTACATCATTCCCGAACCCGTAGGGTCTGCACGCTTAACGTTCGTTGACGATATAGTGTTATATGAGTTATGTGAATTGGTAACCGAATATTGTTCGGAGTCGCGGATGAGATCCCGGACGTCACGAGGAGTCTCGGAATGGTCGAGAGGTAAAGATTTATATATGGGAAGTCATATTTTGGGTTCCGGAAAAAGGTGCAGTTTTTTCGGTATTGTACCGGGAAGCTTCCAGAAGGTTTCGGAGGATTCCGGAGGGGTCCGGAAGTCCACAAGTGGGTCCACCACGTCCCAAAGGGCTGGCATGGGCTAAGGGGAGGCGCCCTGGCCTTATTGGGCCAGGCGCACCAAGTCCTCAAAAGCCCACGCAGCTAGGCAAGGAAAAAAGGGAGAGTCCTAGTAGGAATAGGATTGGACTTTGGAGTCCAAGTCCACGTGTGTACTATTCATGGTTACTGTTCATGTGGCACTATTCCTTCTACTCCAAGCCCCTACACATATATAAATAGAGGAGAGGGGGCGCCCCAAAGAACACAACATTGTCTTAGCCATGTGCGGCGCCCCCCTCCACAGTTCCGTCCCTCGGTCATATTTTCGCACTGCTTGGGCGAAGCCCTGCGGAGATAGCATCACCATCACCGTCACCACGCCGTCGTGCTGCCGGAACTCATCCACTACCTCGCCGTCTTGCTGGATCAAGAACTCGAGGACGTCACCGAGCTGAACGTGTGCTGAACGCGGAGGTGCCGTACGTTCGGTGCTCGGTCGGTTGGATCGTGAAGTTGTTCGACGACATCAACCGCGTTGTTCTAACGCTTCCGCTTACGGTCTACGAGGGTACATAGACACACTCCCCCTCTCGTAGCTATGCATCTCCATGGATAGATCTTGCGTGTGCGTATAATTTTTTTTGTTTTCCATGCAACGTTCCCCAACAGCTCTTTCTGCAAAAGGAATGTGTATCGTTTACAAATGTGACTAAACGTGTAGTCGAATTGATCAGAAGCTAAAATAAGGTGGTAAAATAATAATTACCAGCAGTCTCATGAACTCCTTCGTGGGTGTGTCCATTTCGAAAACCTTATTTACTGGGTCCCAAGTGTATCGGGCCCTGATGAAGTCATGCTCCTGCGGGACGGTGAACTCCGCCAAGGGGTCTGGGATCCCCGCGGCTTCACGTTCCGCGTCCTCCTTGGCCCATATGGGCCTCTTGCCCGAGTAACCACGGCTTCCGAGGGGTTGGTACCCCGTGTTCCTTTCCTGAAGCCCCTTCATGTACTCCGACTTTTCTTTGGCAGCTTCGGTAGCGCAAGCCGCCTTGAATATTTCGAACTGCTCTTCCGTAATTGTCGGATTATCCTTTACAATCTCAGAGTAGGGTTCCTTTTTGGCGATCCGACTTTTCACCCTTACTTTCCAGGCGGACAGCGCGCCGCTAAACTTGCCCATGGCTCTGTTGTTTATCTTCTTCATTCCCTTGTCTAGCCACGGTGATGGATATTTGGTTTCATCCCGGTCGGGGAACAGGAATCTCTGGTGCAATTTTGGTAGGAGGAAGTGCTCCATATTTGGTATCTTCCTTAAGTTTTCATCGTTCATGCTGGCGGTTTCCCATAGGATGCATCCTATTTGATTGCCGTAGCACTTGCGCACTTCCTCAGGCTCTGTTGGCTCGAAATTGCCGGGGTCCACCGCCGTGACCACCAGTCTTCCGGTGCCGAGCTGGTTTGGGCGCCGTATCCTCTTCGCCTTCGGTTCTTTACCGGCTAATTCGCCAGCATCGGTGCCGGTCTCGGCGCCGGTGTCGGTGCCGGTGTCGGTGTCGGTGCAACCCTCGGATGTGACAGGGGGGCCTGCAACAACCGTTGTTCGTCCAGATACTCGAAAAAGTTGTGTGCCGCCTCGTAGACGTCTTCGCAGTTACCAGAACCCCCGCCTTCGTCGTTGTTAGCCATGTTTCCTACGATTAAGTGTGCTCATTTAATTCTAGACCTAATAAAATGAATAATGACATTAAAAAAAGGCCCTATGTTTTGCCGGAATGATGATTCATTCCCGTTCCGTCAAATCCCGGGCACTCGATATGTCCTAGTTTCTAGCACAAGTCATGCCGAAATTCACGGAAAATTTCGGCATGACCTTTGCTAAAAAGTGGACAAATCGAGCGCCTGAAATTTGCCAGAACGGAAATGAATCAACATTCCGGCAAAACATAGGCCAGTCGGAATCAGATTCCCTGCAAACAACAAAAGGCCACTTGGGCACATTCATAGGCCACTTGGGCACAATCGAACAATTCAAATTTCCATATAATAGGACCCCTTCAAGAAAATATAGAACTTGAAGAAAATTTGCTATAAATCCTAGACCATTGGGTCGACAGCAACTCTCTCATATTGTCCTAATTTGCAACTCTCTCATACTGTCCTAAAAATATATTTAGTTAACTACATTGGGTCCACAACAAGCCTATTTCTATATTGAATTTTTGCTCTAAACTAATTTTTTTTCTCTAAAATGAATTTATATAAACATTTGACGAACCCTAATCTTCTGTCCACAACAACTACAACTACTTAACCATCTAGAACTACTTAAGCAAGCATCTACAACTACATAAGCACAGGAACCATAAACATTTGATGAACCCTAGCTAATTTGATGAACCCTAAAATTTCATGAACCCTAGGAACCCTAGCTAGGCAGAGGTAGGGGAGGAGGAGGAGGAGGTGTAGGCGTGGTCACCTCGGGCATCGAGGGAGGTAGGGAGGAGGAGGAGGTCGGAGCAGCCGAGGGCGCGGCCGAGGTGTGGAGGAGGTCATCGGCGTCGGGCGTCGGGGTCGACCGCCCGGCGTCGGGGTCGGGCTCGGGCGAGGGCGAGGGAGGGGGCGCGACAGCGGCGACACTGGAGCGCTGATGAGGACGGCGGGGGCGCGACGGCGGCGACGGAGACAGGAGGAGTGGGGATTTGGGGGAGAATTGGGGAAGAAAGGAGGGAAGGCCGCGCGGGGGTGTTGTTTAACTGAAAATAGCAGTAGCGCGGGTTCCAACCCACGCTATAGCTAACTGAGCTATAGCGCGGGTTAGAAACCCGCGCTACCGCTATAGTAAGTAGCTATAGCGCGGGTTCTAAACCCGTGCTACCGCTATAGTAATTAGCTATAGCGTGGGATCTAAACCAGCGCTACTGCTATTTCTTTCTCCATTTTCTTTTTTTTAATTTTTCTTTTCATTTTCTTTTTTTTCCTTTCTCCTTTTCCTTTTTTTCATTTTCATTTCTATTCCTTTCCTTTTTATTTCTTTTCCTTTTTGGTTTACTTTTCCTTTTTCTCCTCCGAACGACGACCGAGCCGACGTTGTCCGATATGCATGGTGGGAAGGGGATATATACAATGTATATAACTAAGGCAATATATATTACATCATTTGGCCGATAAAGGTTAAGTGCGTATACAAAATAGGAACATATATATAAATGATGGTTTCTCAGCGTCGACGTTGTCGTTTCTAAGTGAGCTTCTTTCCTTTCTTGTTCGCTGCCGAATAATTGAGCCCCTCGTTGTGACTATTCCTTTTCCATGGAGTACGATTTTTATTAGGTAATGTAGTCTTGCTTCTTCTTTTGACATATGCTTCATCATCATCGTCATCTTCCCTCATCGGGTCGCCATACTGGTTGTAGTCTTCCTTGTTAGCGACTCCATCCATTCCGACGATGCTCCTTTTGCCTCTCCTCATGACAACACGGCTGGGATTGCTCGGGTCAGTTATGAAGAAGCATTGTGTCACGTGCTTAGCGTGTACCCATGGCTCAGTTTTGGCGATGACGTTCATGGTAGCTGCGCTCTTCGCGTCGGGTATAGACATGGTAGTGAAATACCGGTTTTCTCTTTCGACGGCCATAGCCCATCTGACACAGAACATCGTCGCACTGTGCAGTCCAGCGTAGTCAAGCTCCCAGATCTCTTCGACCCTTCCGTAGAATCTTTCAGTTGCGCCGTTGTCGCCGGTCATGCATTCCATCGTCACCCCTGAGTTCTGGTAATCACTGTCTATGTCTTTGGCCACCGTGTAGAACGTGTATCCGTTGATATCATATGCCTGATAGGTCGCGTTGTTGGCCGCGGGGCCATGTGCCAAGGCGTGTATGCACAATCCGTCCGCACTGCCCTCTTCCGGGGGATTAGCAAGAACATGCTCTTTGAACCAACGCAAGAAAGTGGAGTTGTGCTCTCTAGTAACTTCGGCATCCGTCTTGTTTAGCCCCTTGTCACAGTACTTCTTTGCGATGGTTTCTTTGTGCAGCGTCACGAAAGGATCTACCACGTCTAGGTGCTGTAGCACTACTAAGTTTGCTATGTCCAAGTCGTTGCATCGACCCGAATGGTCCACATGCAATTCCCTCCGGCCGTTCGTGTGACCTTCTCCTCCGAGCCTCCCAAGGTGTTTGTTGACGGGCAAACCAACAACAGGGTTTTCGCCACCTAGATAATTCTCGTAGAAGGAGATGCACTCTTGGGTCAGATAGCCCTGCACGATGCTTCCATCCGGACGGGACATGTTACGAACGAATCCTTTGATGACCCCATTCATCCTCTCAAATGGCATCATGCTATGAAGGAATGACGGCCCGAGGTCGATGATGTCGTCCACAATGTGGACACACAGATGCACCATGACATCAAAGAACGCGGGCGGGAAGTAAATCTCAAGCTCATTTAGTATGACAACGATCTCTTCCTGTAGCCTTCAGAGCCGCTTCACACTGATCGACTTTCGAGAGATAATGTCGAAAAAGTTGCAGAGACCAGTAAGCGTCTCACGGACGTGCTTGTCCATTATCCCTCTAAGGGCAACCGGAAGGATCTGCGTCATCATCACGTGACAGTCATGAGACTTCATCCCGCTGAACCTTTTCTTCTTGGTGACTAGAAATCTGCTTATCTTCCCATAGTAACCGGAACTAACTTTGATTCCGGTAAGGCACTTGAAGAATTGATCGATCTCCTTCGGACTTAAGGTGAAGCAAGAAGCGGGGCAATAATTCTCTTCCTTCTTGTTGACTTTTTTGCCCCTGTCCCCCGTCTCCGTCTCCTCCGACTTTTTACGGGGCGGCATGTGGAGATCTGCCCTGATGTTCAAATCTTCCAAGTCTCTTCTTGCCTTCGGCCCATCCTTGGTCTTATCCGGCATGTTCATCATTGTTGCAAGCAAGCTCTCAAGGACATTCTGTGTGATATGCATTTGATCGAGGCAATGAGGCGTGTCGAGTTTGGGCCAGTACTCCAAGTCCCAGAAAACAGACCTCGTCTTCCATACCTCAAGCAGCGGCTCCGGCGCCTTTTTCATCTTTCCTGGCGCGGGGCACTGTTCCCAGTTTTTCAATAGCTCATCGATTTCGGCGCCGCTCCTCTTACGTGGAGGTCCTCGATGCTCAGCCTCACCATTGAATAGATCTCCACGGTTTCTCCACGGGTCATCCTTCTCGAGCCATCTTCGATGCCCCATGTACATGATTTTCCCAGACCCTCCATCTTTCATTAGCTGCTGAGACGTTCTATCATCCATGCACCGGGTGCATCCGCAATATCTGTGGCACACCTGGCCTACGACATATACGT
The DNA here is from genome assembly GCA_039707655.1 of Elymus sibiricus. Lineage (NCBI taxonomy): Eukaryota > Viridiplantae > Streptophyta > Magnoliopsida > Poales > Poaceae > Elymus > Elymus sibiricus. Next base: position 474,680,858 of record CM077666.1, read on the forward strand.
AACCGAGATAGTCGTGCACCGTCATTATCAGCGCGGCTCTCATATAGAAATAGTTGCCTTTGCTGGTGTCCCATGTCTTGGACGGTGTTTTCCATAACGTGTCTAACTCCTCTTTCAGTAGCCCCAGATACAGATTAATATTATTTCCCGATTGTTTCGGCCCTTGAATCAGCATGCTCATGTGTATGTACTTTGACTTCATGCACAACCAGGGGGGAGGTTGTACATCCATACAAACACGGGCCATGTGCTATGGTTGGTGTTCTGGTTGCCAAACGGATTCATTCCATTGGTACTCGCGCCAAGTACGATGTTCCTTGCATCATCTGCGAAATATCCATATTCGGCGTTGAATGCTCGCCACTGGCTAGCATCTGCGAGGTATCTTAGCTTCGGATCATCTCCGTCGTCGGGCTTCACCCTCTCCGCGTGCCAGCGCATGAGCTTTGCTTCCTTAGGATCTACGAAATAACGCTGCAGACGGGAAGTGATCGGTAAGTACCATACAACTTTCTGAGGAGATTTCTTCCCGGCCTTCTTGTATCGAAAAGCATTGCACACCGGACAGCTAGTTTTTTCCGCGTGCTCCTTCTGATAAATGATGCAATTGTTGATGCATGCATACTATCTAATGTGGGGCAGATCAAGAGGGCACACGATCTTCTTGGCCTCACCGACACTAGTAGGACACAGGTTCCCCGCGGGAAGAACTTTATTATGTAGATACTTCAAATGCTCATCGAGGCTTGCGTCTGTCCATTTGTTTTTGGCCTTCGTCTTTAGAAGTTCGAGCGTGAAACTCAAGCGGGTCACCTCGGGATCGCAACCGTCATACAATGGAGTCTTAGAGTCCACCTCCAGTTCCAGCAGCTTGGCCTCCTCTCTAGAAGCAGCTCTGTCGCTACTCGTATTCTTGCAAAGCAGGTCTCGAACATGAGGGTCCTGCACGACTGAACTTAGTCGCGTCGAAGACTGCGGCGTGTCCGCCTCTTCTCCGCCGTGTCCGGCCTCTTCTCCGCCGTGTCCGGCCTCTTCCCCGCCGTGTCTGGCCTCTTCTCCGCCACCATGTCCCGCGCCCTCATCTTCGGGTCCATTGTCGGTCATCTCTTCTTCTAGCCCCATGTCATTATTGCCTGCCATGTGGACATCCTCATCATCATCTTCAATTGTCCACGGAGTATAGCCATCCATGAAACCATGCATGAGCAGGTGCGCCTTCAAACTCCCACGGTCAAAGGGGTCCAAGATGACGATTTGTTTGCATCTTCTACACGGACATAAAATCCCAGTCCGGTTATTTGAATACATGTCGTGCACCGCGGATCGCAACCATCTTTCCACCACCCTTCCACTGACCTTCATGATTGCCTGCGCGGTATAATAAGCAAAAAAATTATTACCATGCATGCATATGCATACATCAAAGTCATACAAAAATTTGGCATGACCTTCCCTAAAAATAGGACATATAGAGTTTGCCCGAAATTCGCCAAAATGGAAATAAATCAACATTTCGGCAAAACATAAGCAACTCATGTCAAGCACGATCCGACAAATACACATAGGCGGCAACTCATGCCACACGCACATTCCCACCATCATAGCGCAAACACACATATTTCCATTCTTGCAAAGCACAACTTTTTACTCACCTATCGTCCTGAGAGAGGGATCGAGCACACGGCAGCTATAGATGGCCGGTGCCGCTATCTAGGGATCGAAAGTAGTGGACAAAGATGCATGGCTTAGTTCTAAAATGGGTAGATTTAGTTGGAAGGAGATGCTCTACCTAACTAGTGGAGAGGGAGGGAGAGCTAGCTAGTGAGACAAAGGTAGGAGTGGGGAAAGGGAAGGAGGGAGAGACAAATAAAGTGAGGAAGAAGCTAGAGAGAAAGAGAGGTCATTAATGGAGGAGATGGTGGATGGGGGCATTAATAGGGAGAGAACAGAGATATGAGAAGTAAGAACTAAGTGAGGGAGCTAGAGGAGGGAGAGGGGAAAGGGGGAGGGGGAGGGTGGGGAAAAGGTGGCTACTATGCATACCAGAAGCGCGGTATTGCTAACAGCGCTACTGCTAAGCTCTATAGCAGGAGCGCGTGTCGGTGGCCCATCGGTACTGCTAAGAGGGGCCCACCTGCTGGCACCGTGCACACATAGCGGTAGCGGTGGGCCACCGACACGCGCTACTGCTACGGGAATAGTAGTAGCGCTGGTTTTTGTCGGACGCTACTAGTACGGGCAGCCCCGGTGGGTGACGATGGGACCACTTAGCAGCAGCGCTGGTTCACAGGCCAACGCTATTGCTACCTTCCTACCTATAGCGCTGGTAAGTTCCACGCGCTACTACTAAGTAGCAGTAGCGCTGCAACCCAGCCCCGCGCTACTGCTAAGGTTCTATCTATAAGCTTTCTCCTAGTAGTGCCCGGCAGAATCTCTCCGCCGGAGAGCAAAAGTGCTCCTGCCCAAGTTCCGCCTCGAGACGGCGGCGCACCGTCCCGAAAGTCTTCTCTATATTTTTTCTAGGGCAAAATGACTTATATACCAGAAAATGGGGGCCAGAGGACGGCCAGGGGCCCCACGAGGTACCAGGGCGCTCCTGGGGGGGTGGCGCGCCCTGGTGCCTCGTGGGCACCTGGGTGGCCCCCTCTGGTACTTTTTGCCCTCAGTATTTTTTATTTATTCCAAAATAATTCTCCGTGAAATTTCAGCTCATTTGGAGATGTGCAAAATAGGTATCTCTGACATAGCTTTTTCAGGTCTAGAATTCCAGCTGCCGGCATTCTCCCTCCTTGTGTAGATCTTGCATATTAAGAGAGAAAAGGCATTAGAATTGCTTCAAAAAGTGTTATATTGATTAAAAACCCTATAAATAACAGTAGCAAAACATGATGCAAAATGGACGTATCAACTCCCCCAAGCTTAGACCTCGCTTGTCCTCTAGCGAAAGCCGATATCGATAATCATGTCCACATGTTTAGAGAGAGAGGTGTCGATAAAAACAAAATACGGACATAGTAGCATCATGATCATTATTATAACAGCAATATTTATTATCATAAACTTCTCGTGAGCAAGTAACAATTCATCACAACAATGGAGTATAAGGCATAAACTTTCTTGAAAACTGACAAACTATATTCTCAGGCAACAATGCAATTGCAATTCATCATATTTTTAGGAAGGGTCTCATGTAGGAGCTATTTAGCAAGTCCACATACTCAACCATCATTTAGTATTCTATGATTGCTAACACTCACGACATATATATGGAGCAAAAAGTTTCAGCCAGACACATAGAAAGATAGGGGCTTGCGAGTTCGCCTCCCAACTTATTCACCTCAAGGGTGATGTCAACAATAATAACTCATGATCACTCATACCAACTGGATATATATGCTTAGATCTTTCCCCACCACGTGATGCTTACAAAAGAGAAAAATAAAAAGGAAGTAGAGGAGAACACTATTGACTCTTGCATAAAAAGTAAATACATAAAAGTAAAGGATAGGCCCTTCGCAGAGGGAAGCAGAGGTTGTCATGCGCTTTTTGTTGTTGGATGCGAGAGCTCTTAATGCAAAGGAACGTCACTTTATATTGCCCCTTGTGATAGCAACCTTTATTATGCAGTCTGTCGCTTTTATTTCTTTACCATCACAAGTTCGTACAAAGCTTATTTCCCTTACAATAAAAGTTCAGACATATTTAGAGGCAATTTTTATTGCTTTTTGCACCGATGACAACTTACTTGGAGGATCTTATTCAATCCCTAGGTAGATATAGTGGACTCTCATGACATGAAACTGGGTTTAAGGGTTTTGGATGCACAAGTAGTATCTCTACTTGGTGCGGATTTTTGGCTAGCAAAGATATTGGGCAAGCACCACATGCTGGAGGATCTATAACAATATAACTTTTATGTGAATATGAACAAACATAATTCATTACGTTGTCTTCCTTGTCCAACGTCACCAATTTGGCATAAAGTACTTAATGGGGGCTCACAATCATAAAAGATGTCCAAGATAGTATATTTGCATGTGAATCTTCTCTTCCCTTATTAATTCTTTCAAGAATTGCATCATTGACTAATGCTATGTTTGTTAACTTCCAATAAATTTTACCACTTATACTTTTCTTTATGTAATGTTATTACTTTCCATAAGATTATCATATGATATTTTTTTATTATTTTCATTGCTATAATTGAAACATGAAAGTAAAGGGACAAAAACTCAAACTACTATTTATTATATAACTCTCAACTCGATTACATAGATTGATAGATCATGAAGCTAATACTCAAAAATAGATCATACTAAACTTTTTATTCAACTAAATCACGAAATAACTAAGGATCGAACTAAAAATAGGTAATGATAATAAAAGTGATGGTGATATGATACCGGGGCACCTCCCCCAAGCTTGGCACAAGCCAAGGGGAGTGCCCATACCCATGTGCTCAAGTTTCCTTCTTCGGTGATGCTGGTGGTGAAGTGGTGGGCTTGTCCTTCACAACATTAATTAGGATCTCCTTTAGGCTCTGGATTTCCCGGAGCACATGCTGTATCATCTCTGTATTCCTTTGGACTTTGGCCATAATATGCTTATTCTCCGGGCCCCAAGCGTTCTTTCCTGCATCACTTTCACTTGGACGAGAGATGTCCCAATTGGAGGGTATGTGCATACGAGTATTTTCAAACCCATAATTGTGAACCAAGTTATGAAAATTGTTCCGATGTAACCTGTGTAAGGGCCTTCTAGGGGGAAGCCCTTCTTGTACCTCTGGATTCCCATGGCCTGTAGTGCTTCTTACGGCTTGATGCGGGTTCGGAATTGTGGAGATGCTGGCAAGGGTTCCCCTCTCGGAAGCCGGAGGGTGGACCTCGAGCGAATCTCCATCATCTTCTTCCATGGTAACCTCTCCTTCCCCCTCTCGCCTGAGCTCCATCTGCAGCAACCAAGCATCGCCCCTCACATTGTTTGACGAAGAGGAAGACATGATGCCCAGCTTTGAGATCTGACAGAAAACAGCACAAAACAAGAACAGAGGAGATTTCTGCGATACGGTGGTCAAAACGTCCGTGAGTATATATAAAGATTTTTTATCTTGCAAAACAAGTAATCCAGAAGAAAACGGAGTCGGGAAGGCTCACGTGGGGCCCACGAGCCACCAGGGCGCGCCAGGGGGTGGCGCGCCTTGGTACCTCGTGGGCACCAGGTGGGTCCCCTCGGTTGTTTATTATTTTTGTATTTTTTCTAATACTCCAAAACGGACAGAAAATATTTTTATGGAATTTTTGGAGTCGGTTTACTTACCGTGTCACATACCTCTTCCTTTTCAGGGTTCTGGAGTGTTCCGGAAGGTCTCTCTTATGTATTCCTCCGGTGTAATTGTTTCAATAATATTAGTTTCAACATTAATGGGAGTACCTGAAATATAATGCTTGATTCTTTGCCCATTCACCACTCTCAGATTAGTGCCTTTGGAGTTGTTTATTTTGATGGCTCCGGAGCGATAAACTTCTTCGATGATATACGGTCCTTCCCATTTAGAGAGAAGTTTTCTTGCAAAGAATCTCAAACGAGAATTGTGCAATAGAACTTGCTCACCTACTTTAAATTCCCTTTTTGAATTCTTCTATCATGCCATCTTTTAACTTTTTCTTTAAATAATTTGGCATTTTCATAAGCTTGGGTTCTCCATTCATCTAATGAGCTAATATCAAATAACCTCTTTTCACCGGCAAGTTTGAAATCATAATTTAGTTCTTTAATTGCCCAATATGCTTTATGTTCTAACTCAAGAGGTAAATAACATGCTTTTCCATAAACCATTTTATAAGGAGACATACCCATAGGATTTTTATAAGCAGTTCTATAAGCCCATAATGCATCGTCAACTTTCTTAGACCAATTCTTTCTAGATCTATTGACGGTTTTTTTGCAAAATTAATTTTATTTCTCTATTACTCAATTCTACTTGACCGCTAGTTTGAGGGTGGTAGGGAGATGCAATTCTATGGTTGACATCATATTTAGCAAGTAGTTTACGGAATGCACCATGAATAAAATGTGAACCACCATCAGTCATTAAATATCTAGGGACTCCAAACCTCGGGAAAATAACCTCTTTAACCATTTTAATAGAAGTGTTATGATCAGCACTACTAGTTGGAATAGCTTCTACCCATTTAGTAACGTAATCAACAGCAACTAAAATATGAGTATACCCATTGGATTTAGGAAAAGGTCCCATATAATCAAATCCCCAAACATCAAATGGTTCAATAGCAAGTGAATAATTCATAGGCATTTCTTGACGTCTACCAACATTACCAATTCTTTGACATTCATCACAAGATAAGACAAACTTACGAGCATCCTTGAAAAGAGTAGGCCAATAAAAACCAGATTGCAATACCTTATGTGCAGTTCTGTCTCCCGCATGGTGTCCTCCGTAAGCCTCGGAATGACACTTCCGTAGGATTTGTTCCTGTTCATGCTCAGGTATACAATGTCTAATAATACCATCTACTCCTTCTTTATAAAGATGTGGGTCATCCCAGAAGTAATGTCTTAAATCATAGAAGAACTTTTTCTTTTGTTGGTATGTAAAACTAGGTGGTATGTATTTAGCAACAATATAATTAGCATAGTCCGCATACCATGGAGTATTACGAGAAGCATTTATGACAGCTAATTGTTCAGCAGGAAAATCATCATTAATAGGTAGTGGGTCATCAAGAACATTTTCCATTCTAGACAAATTATCTGCTACGGGATTCTCAGCTCCCTTCCTATCAGTAATATGCAAGTCAAATTCTTGTAGCAATAAAACCCACCTAATGAGTCTAGGTTTAGCATCTTTTTCCATAAGATATTTAATAGAAGCATGATCGGTGTGAACAGTCACTTTAGAATCAACTATGTAAGATCTGAATTTATCACATGCAAACACAACTGCTAGAAATTCATTTTCAGTAGTAGCAAAATTTCTTTGGGCACTGTCTAGAGTTTTACTAGCATAATGGATAACATTTAATTTCTTATCAACTCTCTGTCCTAGAACAGCACCAACATCATAGTCACTAGCATCACACATAATTTCAAAAGGCAAGTTCCAATCAGGTGGTTGGACAATAGGTGCAGTGGTTAAGGCTTTCTTAAGTGTTTCAAAGGCTTCTAGACAATCATCATCAAAAACAAATGGAACATCTTTTTGCAAAAGATTGGTAAGAGGCCTAGAAATTTTAGAGAAGTCTTTAATAAATCTCCTATAGAAACCAGCATGACCAAGGAAACTTCTTATACCTTTAATATCTTTAGGACATGGCATTTTCTCAATAGCATCAACTTTAGCTTTATCAACTTCAATACCTCTTTCAGAAATTTTATGCCCCAAGACAATGCCTTCATTCACCATAAAGTGGCACTTCTCCCAATTCAAGACAAGATTAGTTTCTTCACATCTCTGCAAAACTCGATCAAGGTTGCTTAAGCAATCATCAAAAGAAGTTCCGTAAACGGAGAAATCATCCATGAAAACCTCAACAATCTTTTCACAAAAGTCAGAGAATATAGCACTCATATATCTTTGAAAGGTAGCAGGTGCATTGCATAAACCAAAAGGCATACATCTATAAGCATAAGTTCCAAAAGGACAAGTGAAGGTGGTTTTCTCTTGATCGGGTTGTGATACGGGTATTTGAGAAAAACCGGAATAACCATCTAGGAAACAAAAGTGTGTATGCTTAGACAATCTTTCTAACATTTGATCAATAAAAGGTAAGGGGTAATGATCTTTTCTGGTAGCTTTGTTTAATTTTCTAAAATCAATTACCATCCTATAACCAGTTACAATTCTCTGTGGGATGAGTTCATTTTTATCATTAGGAACAACGGTAATACCTCCTTTCTTAGGGACACAATGAACAGGACTTACCCATCTACTATCAGCTATGGGATAGATTATACCTGCTTCCAGAAGTTTTAATATTTTGGTTCTTACCACCTCTTTCATCTTAGGATTTAATCGTCGTTGGTGGTCGACAACTGGTTTAGCATCAGGCTCCATATTAATTTTGTGCTGACATAGAGTGGGATTAATGCCCTTAAGATCATCAAGAGTATATCCAATAGCAGCACGGTGCTTCCTCAGAGTTTTTAGTAATCTCTTTTCTTCATGCACTGAAAGGTTAGCACTAATAATAACAGGATATATCTTCTTTTCATCAAGATAAGCATATTTCAATGTATCAGGCAATTGCTTCAATTCAAATATAGGATCACCTTTAGGTGGAGGAGGGCCTCCAAGAGTTTCAACAGGCAAATTATGTTTAAGGATAGGTGGTTGATCAAAGAACATCTTATCTATTTCATTTCTTTCATTCATATGCATATCGTTTTCATGGTCTATAAAATATTGTTCTAACAGATCAGTAGGAGGTACGGCAATAGAAGCAAGACCAATAATTTCATCTTTACTAGGCAATTCTTTATCGTGAGGTTGTCTACGAAACTTGGAGAAATTAAACTCATGAGATGTACCACCGAAATCAACACTGACAGTTTCTTTAGCGCAATCAATCTTAGCACTAACAGTGTTCAAGAAAGGTCTACCAAATATAATAGGACAAAAGTCATCTTGTGGAGAACCTAGGACTAGAAAATCAGTAGGATATTTGATTTTTCCACACAAGACTTCGACATCTCTAACAATCCCAAGTGGTGTAATGGTATCTCTGTTTGCAAGCTTAATAGTAACATCAATGTCCTCTATTTTAACAGGTGCAATATCATTCATAATTTCTTGATATAAGGTAAACGGAATAGCACTAACACTAGCACCCAAATCACATAAGCCATGATAACAATGATATCCTATTTTAACAGAGACAACAGGCATGCCTACTACGGGTCTGTTTTTATCTTTAGGATCTGGTTTAGCAATTCTAGCTGCTTCATTACAGAAGTAAATAACATGCGCATCTATATTATCGACCAAGAGATGTTTAACCATAGCAACATTAGGTTCAACTTTAATTTGTTCAGAGGGTCTAGGTGCTCTAATATTACTTTTGTTAACCACAGTTGAAACTTTAGCATGTTCCTTAATCCTAACAGGAAAAGGTGGTTTCTCAATATAAGCAGTGGGCACAACTGGATCAACATGGTAAATAATTGTTTCTTCTTTAACACTAATGGGTTCCTCAATCTTTTCTTTAACAGGGGGATGATATTTAAACCACTTATCCTTAGGGAGATCAACATGAGTAGCAAATGATTCACAAAAGGAAGCTACTATCTCAGAGTCAAGTCCATATTTAGTGCTAAACTTATGAAAACCATCGGTGGCCATAAAAGATTTAACACAATCGAACTTAAGTATTATACCTGACTCATTACCTTTGTCGAGTTCCCAATCTTCAGATTTGTGTTTAATTCTTTCCAGAAGATCCCATTTGAATTCAATAGTTTTCTTCATAAAGGAGCCAGTCGAAGAAGAATCAAGCATAGTTTGATTATCATGAGAAAGCCGAGCATAAAAATTCTGTAAGATAATTTCTTTCGAGAGCTCATGGTTGGGGCATGTGTACATCATGTACTTAAGCCTCCCCCAAGCTTGACCGATGCTTTCTCCTTCACGAGGCCAAAAATTATATATATAATTCCGATCACGATGAACCAAATGCATAGGATAAAATTTCTGATGGAATTCTAGTTTCAACCGGTTCCACTCCCATGTATCAGTATCATCACATAGCCTATACCACATTAATGCCTTTCCCTCCAAAGATAAAGGGAATACTTTCTTCTTAACTCCATCTCCGGATAAACCTGCAAGCTTAAACAATCCACAAATTTCATCCACATAGATTAAGTGCATATCAGGATGTTTCATTCCATCTCCTGCATAAGGATTAGCTAGCTGTTTCTCTATCATACCCAGATGAATCTCATAATAAATATTTTCAATAGGTGCAGTAGGTTGAGGAGCAACTATTTGTGTTTCCGGCCGAGGTGAAGATACCCCGAACAAACCCCTCAAAGGATTACTTTCCATAGTGACAAGTGCCAGTAAATTTCAGCACGTAATATAAATGTTTCCTTACCAAATTCCACTCACCAAAGGCGCTTCACTCCCCGGCAACGGTGCCAGAAAAGAGTCTTGATGACCCACAAGTATAGGGGATCAATCGTAGTACTTTCGATAAGTAAGAGTGTCGAACCCAACGAGGAGCAGAAGGAAATGACAAGCGGTTTTCAGCAAGGTGTTTTCTGCAAGCACTGAAATTATCGGTAACGAGTAGTTTGATAGCAAGATAATTTGTAACAAGTGACAAGTATCAATAGTAACAAAGAGTGCAGCAAGTTGGCCCAATCCTTTTTGTAGCAAAGGACAAGCCGGAACGATCTCTTATAGTAAGTAAAGCGTTCTCGAGGACACATGGGAATTTCATCTAGTCACTTTCATCATGTTTGTTTGATTCGCGTTCGCTACTTTGATAATTTGATATGTGGGTGGACCAGTGCTAGGGTGCTGTTCTTACTTGAACAAGCCTCCCACTTATGATTACCCCCTCTCGCAAGCATCCGCAACTACAAAAGAAGAATTAAGTTAACTCTAACCATAGCATTAAACATATGGATCCAAATCAGCCCCTTACGGAATAGCGCATAAACTAGGGTTTAAGCTTCTGTCACTCTAGCAACCCATCATCTAATTACTACTCCACAATGCATTCCCTTAGGCCCAAAGATGGTGAAGTGTCATGTAGTCGACTTTCACATGACACCACTAAGAGAATCAACAACATACATATCATCAAAATATCGAACGAATGTCAAATTCACATGATTACTTATGACAAGACTTCTCCCATGTCCTCAAGAACAAAAGTAACTACTCACAAAACATAATCATGTCCAAGATCAGAGGGGTATTGAATAGCATAATAGATCTGAACATATAATCTTCCACCAAATAAACCAACTAGCATCAACTACAAGATGTAATCAACACTTCTAGCAACCCACAGGTACCAATCTGAGGTTTTGAGACAAAGATTGAATACAAGAGATGAACTAGGGTTTGAGATGAGATGGTTCTGGTGAAGATGTTGATGAAGATTAGTCCTCCCGCGATGAGAGTTTCGCTGGTGATGTCGATGGCGACGATTTCCCCCTCCCGGAGGGAATTATCCCCGGCAGAATCTCTCCACCGGAGAGCAAAAGTGCTCCTGCCCAAGATCCGCCTCGAGACGGCGGCGCACCATCCCGAAAGTCTTCTCTATATTTTTTTAGGGCAAAATGACTTATATACCAGAAAATGGGGGCCAGAGGACGGCCAGGGGCCCCACGAGGGACCAGGGCGCGCCTAGGGGGGTGGCGCACACTGGTGCCTCGTGGGCACCTGGGTTGCCCCCTCTGGTACTTTTTGCTTCCAGTATTTTTAATTTATTCCAAAATAATTCTCAGTGAAATTTCAGCTCATTTGGAGATGTGCAGAATAGGTATCTCTGACATATCTTTTTCAGGTCCAGAATTCCAGCTGCCGGCATTCTCCCTCCTTGTGTAGATCTTGCATATTAAGAGAGAAAAGGCATTAGAATTGCTTGAAAAAGTGTTATATTTATTAAAAACACTATAAATAACAGTAGCAAAACATGATGCAAAATGGACGTATCACAAGATCGAACCCATTACAAAGCACATCTTCCCATGGCGAGATAAATCAACTCAGTTGGCCAAACCAAATCAATAGATCAGAGAAGAAATACGAGGCTATAATAATCATGCATAAAAGAGTGCAGCAAAGACTCAAATAAGATTCATGAATAATCTGATCATAAACTCACAATTCATCGGATCCCAACAAACACACCACAAAAAGTGATTACATCGGATAGAACTCCAAGAACATCGAGGAGAACATTGTATTGAAGATCAAAAAGAGAGATGAAGCCATCTAGCTACTGACTATGGACCCGAAGGTTTGTGGTAAACTACTCACGCATCATCGGAAGGGCAGCAAGGTTGATGTAGAGCCCCTCCGTGATCGATTCCCCCTCCGGCGGAGTACCAGAGAAGGCCTCCAGATGGGATCTCTCGAGAAGAGAAACTTGCGGTGGCGAAAAAAGTATTTCGTGGACTCCCCTGAGGGTTTCTGATTTTTCCTGAATTTATAGTGGTGGAATTAGGTCAAACGGAGCTGGGATGGGCCCACGCGGCACCAGGGCGCGCCTGCCACCCCCCCCCCCCAGGGACAGTACTGTACTCTTTGGGGAGCTCGGCCTCCGTCCATTCTGCCACAAATCCGCCAACACCTGAGATTTAATAGCTCGGCATGGTCGGTATATGATTTCGAAGGGGAGGATCTCAATGGCCCATTTGGCTATACAGCCCGTGGCGTCCCTGTTGTTAATTATATCATTCAGGGGTACTTCGGATGCCACCATGACCGAGCACTCTTGAAAATAGTGTCGGAGCTTTCGGGATGCCATAAAAACTGCGTAGGCGATCTTATGGTAATGCGGGTACCTTGTTTTACACGGGGTAAGCACTTTGGATACATAGTAGACTGGCTTCTGCACCTGGAGCTTGTGACCCTCTGCGTCTCGTTCAACGACGAGAACTGCACTGACCACCTGGTTTGTGGCCGAAATGTATAGCAGCATTGGCTCACCTAAGCTGGGTGCTGCCAAGATGTCGTTGCTAGCCAGTAATGTTTTAATTTCCTCTAGTGCGGCCGCTGCCTCGCTAGTCCATTCGAAGTTTTTGGTCCGTTTAAGCAGCCTGTAAAGTGGTAGGGCCTTCTCTCCAAGGCGTGAGATGAAGCAGCTCAAGGCTGCCACGCAACCGGCCAGTTTCTGGACGTGTTTTAGCTCGGTAGGAACCGCTAGCTAGGACAGTGCCCGGATTTTGGCCGGGTTGGCCTCTATTCCTCTATGGGAGACAATAAACCCGAGCAGCTTGCCCGCAGGCACTCCGAAGACACATTTGTCCGGATTGAGCCGTATATCGTAAGTTCGCAGACTGTCGAAGGTTTGACGGAGGTCATCCACCAGCTGACTGATACGTCTCCAACGTATCTATAATTTTTGATTATTCCATGCTATTATAGTATGAATCTTGGATGTTTTTATATGCAATTGTATACAATTATATATCATTTTTTAAGACTAACCTATTAACCCAGTGCCTAGTGCCAGTTGCGGTTTTCTGCTTGTTTTTGGCTTTTCAGAGAAACAGTACCAAATGAAGTCCAAATGCCACGAAACTTTTTGGAGATTTTTTTCTGGACAAAAGAAACCTGGGAAGCTTCGGGAGGAGGCCAGAAGCCCCACGGGGGCTTCACAAGGTACTAGGGCGCGCCCCGGGAGGCGCGCCATAGTACCTTGTGGGGCCCACGTGACTCCTTTTGACCTAATTCCACTTCTATAAATTCACAAATATTGGGAAACCCCCAGAGAGCCAGAAGAGAAAACCTTTCCGCCGCCGTAAGCCTCTATTCTTCCATGATCCCATCTGGAGGCCTTTTCCGGTACTCTGCCGGAGGGGGAATCGATCACGAAGGGCTTCTACATCAACCTTGCTGCCCTTCCGATGATGTGTGAGTAGTTTACCACAGACCTACGGGTCCATATCTAGTAGCTAGATGGCTTCTTTTCTCTCTCTTTGATCTTCAATACAATGTTCTCCTCGATGTTCTTGGAGTTCTATCCGATGTAATCTTCTTTTGCGGTGTGTTTGTTGGGATCCGATGAATTGTGAGTTTATGATCAGATTATTCATGAGAAATTTTTGAGTTTTCTCTGAACTCTTTTATGCATGATTGTAATAGCTTTGTATTTCTCTCTGATCTATCGGTTTAGTTTGGCCTACTAGATTGATTTATCTTGCAATGGGAGAGGTGCTTTGTGATGGGTTCAATCTTGCGGAGCTCAATCCCAGTGACAGAAAGGGACATGACACGTATTTGTATTGTTGCCATTAAGGATAAAAAGATGGGGTTTATTCATATTGCTTGAATTTGCTTCTCTACATCATGTCATCTTGCTTAAGGCGTTACTCTGTTTCATACTTAATACCCTAGATGCATGCTGGATAGCGGTCGATGGGTGGTGTAATAATAGTAGATGCAGCCAGGAGTCGGTCTACTTGTCTCGGACATGATGCCTATGTACATGATCATTGCCATGAATCCGTCATAATTATTTGCTTTTCTATCAATTGCCCAACAGTAATTTGTTTACCCACCGTATGTTTATGTGCTCAAGAGAGAAGCCTCTAGTGAAAACTATGGTCCCCGGGTCTATCTTTATCATATAAAAAACCTAATAATACCTTGCTGCAATTTATTGACTTTTATTTTAATTAGTAGTTTAGTTTATCTATTTACCTCGATAAGATTTAATCCTTGCAAATAACCGCTAAGAGGATTGACAACCCTCTTATTTGCGTTGGGTGCAAGTGTTTGCTCTTGTGTGTGCAGGTGTGCTTAACGGAATTTTGCTTGGTTCTCCTACTGGATTGATAACGTTGGTTCTTAACTGAGGGAAATACGTATCTCTACTATACTGCATCATCCTCTCCTCTTCGGGGAAATCCCAACGCAACTCACAAGTAGCACCGACTGACGTGTTTGGTTTTGATAACCATGTCATCCACATATGCCTCGACTGTTTTGTCAATCTGTTTTTCCAGACAAGTTTGGATCATGCGCTGGTATGTAGCACCTGCGTTTTTTAATCCGAAGGGCATTGTGTTGAAACAGAACGGCCCATAGGGGGTGATGAAGGTTGTGGCCGCTTGGTCGGACTCCTTCATTTTAATTTGATGATATCCGGAGTAGGCATCGAGAAAACATAGTGAGTCATGCCCAGCAGTGGCGTCTATGATCTGGTCTATGCGGGGCAGGGGGAAGGGATCCTTGGGGCAGGCCTTATTTAGGTCCTTGAAATCGACACACAACCGCCAGGATTTGTCCTTCTTAGGTACCATGACCAGATTGGCCAACCACTTGGGATGTTTGATATCTCGGATGAATCTGGCTTTGAGCAATTTTGCCAATTCTTCACGCAAGGCTTGACACTTGGGTTCAGAAAATCGGCGTAACGCCTGTTTGACTGGCTTGAAACCTTTAATTATGTTCAAACTATGCTTGGCTAAATTTCGTGGGATCCCTGGCATGTCTGAAGGGTGCCAGGCAAAGATGTCCCAGTTTTCGCACAAAAATTTGCGCAATGCTTCATCAACCACGGGGTCCAGATGAGCTCCAATAGATGCCGTCTTATTGGGATCAGTAGGATGTACTTGGAATTTGACAGTTTCGTCTGCTGGTTTGAAAGATGTGGATTTGGGCCTTTTGTCGAGGATTACATCGTTGAGCGGAACGCGGTTAATTCTTCAGTTGCGAGAGCTTCGGATAATGCTTCGAGGGCGAGTAATGATGTTTTGTTCTCGGCCCGAAGAGCTCTGTCCGGATCACCTGTGACTGTGGTCACACCATTTGGCCCTGGCATCTTAAGTTTCATATACCCGTAATGTGGGATAGCATGGAATCGTGCAAATGCGTCACGCCCCAATAAGGCGTGGTAACCACTACAGAAGGGCACAATGTGGAAGAGCAATTCCTCGGATCGATAGTTCTCGGGAGTTCCGAAGACTACATCGAGAGTGACTCGGCCACTGCAATGTGCCTCCTTTCCGGGGATTATCCCTCGAAAGGTGGTGTGACTTTGTTCGATGCGAGATCTGTCGAACTTCATTTTGTCCAAGGTGTCCTCGTAAATGAGGTTTAACCCACTGCCGCCGTCCATTAACACCTTTTGGAGTCGAAATCCATCCACTATGGGATCAAGGACAAGGGCGACAGCAGCTCAGATAGGGCGGGACCTCGATTGGTCTTCATCGTCGAAAGTGATAGGTGTGTCTGTCCATGAGTTCGTCGCTGCCACATGGTGAATCTGACCGAGCTCTCGAAGGGCTCTCTTCCTCTGATTCTTTGAGGAATACGTCTCGTAGATCGTTAGGATCTCGGCGTTATCATCCAAGGGCGTTGCGAGACATTTATCTGAGTATGAGCCTCCAAGGATAGCTTCGCCGTGATACGTCTCCAACGTATCTATAATTTATGAAGTATTCATGCCATGTTTATAACAATTCTATATGGTTTTGGTATGATTTGATTAGAACTAACCCGGACTGACGCTGTTTTCAGCAGAACTACCGTGGTGTTGTTTTTTGTACATAAATAAAAGTTCTCGGAATTGGACGAAACTTTTTGACGATTTTTTTGGACCAAAAGAGACCCCCAAAGCTTCGTGGAACGACCAGAAGCCTTACGAGGTGCTCACAAGCCACCACCGCGTGCCAGGGGGGTATGGCGTGGTCATGCCTCGTGGGCCCACCTTAGCCCATCTTCGCGTGATTCCAACGCCAAAAATTCTTATAAATAGAGAAACCCCCAGAAATAACCCTAGAACTTCGACGCCGCCGCCGCAAGCCTCTGTACCAAAGAAATACCATCTGGAGCCCTGTTCCGGCACCCTGCCGGAGGGGGGAATCATCACCGGAAGCCATCCTCATCATCCCGGTGGTCTCCATGACGAGAAGGGAGTAGTTCACCCTCGAGGCTAGGGGTATGTACAAGTAGCTATGTGTTTGATCTCTCTCTCTCGTGTTCTTGATTTGGCACGATCTTGATGTACCGCGAGCTTTGTTAATATAGTTGGATCATATGGTGTTTCTCCCTCTCTATCTTGATGTGATGAATTGAGTTTTTACCTTTGAGGTTTCACTATTATCGGATTGAATATTTTTATGGATTTGAGAACACTTGATGTATGTCTTGCATATGAATACCCGTGGTGACAATGGGGTATTATATTGATTCACTTGATATATGTTTTGGCACTCAACTCGCGGATTCCTGAGGTGACATTGGGGTAATCTATGCATAGGGGTTGATGCACGTTTTCGTCCTACTTTCTCCGGTAGAAATCTTGGGGTACTGTTTGAAGTTCTTTGTGTGGATTGAATATTATGAATTTAAACTTGTTTGATGCATATCGAAGAATCAACTCACGGATACTTGTGGTGACATTGGAGTATCTGGGTGACATTAGAGTTGGTTGATGCGTATCATATGGTGTTATTTTAGTACGAACTCTAGGGCCATTTGTGACACTTATAGGGATGGCTCAATAGATTGATCGGAAAGGATAACTTTGAGGTGGATTCGTACCCTACAACAATTTCATCTTATGTTCTCTGCTTGATAAGAACTTTGGAGTGATTCTTTATCGCACATTGAGGGATTGTTATATGATTCAACTATGTTAGCACTGCTGAGAGATTGCACTAGTGAAAGTATGAACCCTAGGCCTTGTTTCTAAGCATTGCAATACCGTTTGTGCTCCGTTTTATCACTTGCTACCTTGCTGTTTTTTTTATTTTCAGATTACAAAAACCTATATCTACTATCCATACTACACTTGTATCACCATCTCTTCGCCGAACTAGTGCACCTATACAATTTACCATTGTATTTGGTGTGTTGGGGACACAAGAGATTTCTTGTATTTGATCGCAGGGTTGTTTGAGAGATACCATCTTCATCCTACGCCTCCCATGGATTGATAAACCTTAGGTCATCCACTTGAGGGAAAATTTCTACTGTCCTACAAAACTCTGCGTTTGGAGGCCCAACACGAGTCTACAAGAATAAGTTGTGTAGTAGACCTCAAGCTCTTTTATGGTGGCGTTGCCGGGGAGGTGAGTGCTTGAAGGTATATCTTTAGATCTTGCAATTGAATCTTTTAGTTTCTTGTTTTATCACTAGTTTGGTTCATAAAAGAAAACTACAAAAAAATGGGATTGAGGTTGACTCACATACTTCATCTATATAATATCTTTCTTGAAAATGATGGATTGGAAACTTGTGCTCAATTGCTAGAGGAAGAATTTAATAAAATGCTTAATGTGAGTACTTTGAATGATGAGCATGATTGCAATGTTGTTAGTATGCTTTCTATGAATATCCATGATGGTAGTGATATGCAAAGCCATAAGCTTCGGGATGCTATATTTGATGAAGATGATATTTTTAGTCCCCCAAGTTTTGATGAGAAAATTTATTATGATAATAGCATGCCTCCTATTTATGATGATTATATTGATGAAAGTGGGTTTGGAAGAGTGTCAACTCTAGGTACTAATGATCTCATTATTTTGGAGGGTGTTGAATCTTATGGCAATAATTATGAATGTGGATTTGGAGAGGCCATGACTTTATTTAGTGACGAATCCACTATTTTGGAAGAGATTTCAATTGATTATGACAACAAAGTTGCTATCTATGATGATTACTTTGATGACATGTATGCTATAACGAATAATGATAACCATGAAACATGGCATCATGATTTTAATTTTGAATTGGATTATGCCAATCAAGTATCTCATGATAGTTATTTTGTTGAATTTGCTCCCACTATTATTGATGAGAACAAATTTGCTTATGTGGAGAGTAATAAAATTTCTATGCTTGTAGGTCATGAAAAGAATGCTTTATGTGATAGTTATATTTTTGAATTCATTCATAATGCTACTGAAAATTATTATGAGAGAGGATCATATGCTTGTAGGTGTTGCAATAATATCAAGTTTCCTCTCTATGTGTTGAAAGTTTTGAAGTTATGCTTGTTTTGCCTTCCTATGCTAGTTGATTCTTGCTCCCATAAATTGTTTGCTCACAAAATCCCTATGTATAGGAAGTGGGTTAGGCTTAAATTTGCTTGTCATATGATTCATGATGCTCTCTTTATGTTTCAATTCTTTATTTTCATGTGAGCATCATTGAAATCGTCATGCCTAGCTAAAAAGGCATTAAAGAAAAGCGCTTGTTGGGAGACAACCCAATACTTATACCTTCTGTTTTTGTGTGTTCACATGATTAAGCTAATGTGTTAATCATGTTTTATATGTTTTCTTTCAATAATGTGCCAAGTAAAGCCTTTGGGATAGTGTGGATACTTGTTGATTTGATTCTGTGCAAAAATAGAAACTTTTGCGTCCAGTGCTGGAATTTCTATTCTGTACTGGAGCGTGATAAAATTCTGAAATTTTTATGAAGTATTGGTTTACAAATTATTTAAGTTTTTCTAATTTTTCAGAATTTTTGGAGGTACAGAAGTATGATTTTTAAATCGCTCACTACATGCTGTTCTGTTTTTAGTGCATAGTTTGCTTGTTTTAGTGTTTTCATAGCTTATATTGAGTAATATAAATTTTGGAAATGATAGAATACAGTAGGCATTATGTGAGAACAATTATGAATCTTGTCTTGACAGTACCTAAGTGGATGATTTATTTTTATCATACTAACCTATCTCATAAGTTCCGTTAAGTTTTGTGTGATTGAAGTTTTCAAGTTTTGGGTGAGATATCGATATGAGGAGAATAAGGAGCGGCAAGACCCTAAGCTTGGGGATGCCCAAGGCACCCCAAGGTAATATTCAAGGGAGACTCAAGCGTCTAAGCTTGGGGATGCCCCGGAAGGCATCCCCTCTTTCGTCTTCAACATTATCGGTAACCTCACTTGGAGCTATATTTTTATTCGTCACATAATATGAGTTTTGCTTGGAGTGTCATTTTATTTTGTTGAGATTTGCTTGATGTTATCAATAATCATGTTTTGTATCTTTTAGTTCAATAAAATTCCAATTATAGCCATTACCATGCTCAGTTTGCAATTTCATGTGTTGCTGTTTGAAAACAGAA
Source organism: Elymus sibiricus (assembly GCA_039707655.1). NCBI lineage: Eukaryota > Viridiplantae > Streptophyta > Magnoliopsida > Poales > Poaceae > Elymus > Elymus sibiricus. The sequence goes on from CM077666.1 coordinate 474,700,643, forward strand.
AGTTTTCTGTTATGTCCAGAATATTCCTGAATAGTCAGAACATGATAAAAATCTGAAATTTTTACATAGTAAGCATGCATTAGTTCTCTGTCACTTGGTAATTTTTCAGAATTTTTGGAGTTAGTAAAGTATGAATTGTTATTCACCCTTTATAGACTGTTCTGTTTAGACAGATTTCGGTTATAGTTGCATTGTTTGCATATGTTGCTTGTTTAATGTTTCTATTTGTGGATAGGAGTATTAAATATGCAGAGGCATTTAGTATGCAATGTTAAATTATAATTTTAGTGATTTGTTACAGTAGAGAATGTTAAGGTTTTGAGCTGATTTATACTAACTTATCTCACGAGTTCTTGTTGAGTTTTGTGTGGATGAAGTTTTTAAGATTTAGGAGAAGCCATGATATGAGAGGAATTAAGGAGACACACGAGCTCAAGCTTGGGGATGCCCAAGGCATCCAAAGATAACATTCCAAGAAGTCTCAAGCAACTAAGATTGGGGATGCCCCGGTTGGCATCCCACCTTTCTTCATCAACACCTATCGGTTAGCCTAAGTTTTTACTTGTTCACGTGTTATGTGCTATTCTTGGAGTGTCCTTTTATTTTCATTTTGTTTGTTGTTTGAATAAAATTATCAAGATCTGAAATTTTAAATGAGAGAGAGTCCTCACATAGCTACATATTTACTTAACTACTCATTTGGTCTTCACTTATATCCTTTTGGAGTAGTTTGTCATTTACTCTTGTTCTTCACTTATATCCTATGAGTAAATTGTTGAATGAATTGAATATCATAAAGTTGAAATTATATGTGTTTCATATGCTTGTATCATGTCTAGTAGTAGTTTCACATTTGGGTTAGAAAGTGAAATTTATTGAAGCTTGGCAATCACAATATTGGTCATACAAGCAATTCATGAATGATTAGTATAAGGAAGAGAACTTTCACATATAAATATATTATCTTGGACATCTTTTATGATTGTGAATACCCATTAATTATTTTCAAACTTGAGCAAATTAGTTGAAGTTGGACAAGGAAGACAACGTAATGAGTTATGTTTTGGTATATTTGCATAGAAATTATATTGTTATGGATTCTCCAACATGTGGTGCTTGCTTAGGATCTTTTGCTAGCCAAAAATTTGTACTAAGTAGATATACTACTTGTGCATCCAAAAACCCTTAAACCCAGTTTCTTCCCATGAGTGTCCACCATATCTACCTATGGATTGAATAAGATCCTTCAAGTAAGTTGTCATCGGTGCAAAAAGCAATAAAAATTGTTCCTAAAATATGTATGATCTTTTATTGCAAGGGAAAATAAGTGTTGTACGAACTTGTGATGGTAAAGAAATAAAGGCGACGGACTGCATATTAAAGGTTGCTATCACAAGGGGCAATATAACATGACGTTCCTTTGCATTAAGGGCTTGCACATCCAAAAATAAAAAGCGCATGACAACCTCTGCTTCCCTCTGCGAAGGGCCTATCTTTTACTTTATGTATTTACTTTTATGCAAGAGTCAATAGTATTACTTCTCATTTCAACCTTAATTATTTTTTAATTGGCAAGCATCATGTGGTGGGGAAAGATCCAGGCACATATGGCCAGTCAAATATATTTGATCATGAATTATTATTGTTGACCATTATCTCTATGATAAATAAGTTGGGAGGCGAAACATTAAGCCCCTATCTTTCTCTGTGTTCGATGGATGCTATTTGTTCTTAAAATATGCTTTGAGTACTAGCAATCATAGAAGCCTATATGATAATTGAGTATGTGGAGCTCTTACTTAGACTTTGTTGAAATTAAGTTGAATTGCAATTGTTTGGTGACTAAGAACATAGGTTGTTAAGTTTCAAGAGAATGCATTGTTTGAACCATAACATGTGAATTGATTGCTACTTTATCATGATGAGTTTTATGAGAAAAAGTTGCTATTATGATGCTAGGAAAAGTGATTGAAATTATCATTGATCAAACTTATGCACTATGCTAGCATTCACACTTCATAAATTATTTCTTTTATCATTTACCTACACGAGGACGAGCAGGAATTAAGCTTGGGAATGCTGATACGTCTCCAACGTATCTATAATTTATGAAGTATTCATGCCATGTTTATAACAATTCTATATGGTTTTGGTATGATTTGATTAGAACTAACCCGGACTGACGCTGTTTTCAGCAGAACTACCGTGGTGTTGTTTTTTGTGCAGAAATAAAAGTTCTCGGAATTGGACGAAACTTTGACGATTTTTTTTGGACCAAAAGAGACCCCCGAAGTTTCGTGGAAGGAACAGAAGCCTTACGAGGTGCTCACAAGCCACCACCGCGCCCCAGGGGGGGTATGGCGTGGTGATGCCTTGTGGGGCCATCTTAGGCCATCTTCGCGTGATTCCAACGCCAAAAATTCTTATAAATAGATAAACCACCAGAAATAACCCTAGAACTTTGACGCCGCCGCCGCAAGCCTCTGTACCGAAGAAATACCATCTGGAGCCCTATTCCGGCACCCTGCCGGAGGGGGGAATCGTCACCAGAGGCCATCTTCATCATCCCGGCGGTCTCCATGACGAGGAGGGAGTAGTTCACCCTCGAGACTAGGGGTGTGTACAAGTAGCTATGTGTTTGATCTCTCTCTCGTGTTCTTGATTTGGCACGATCTTGATGTACCGCGAGCTTTGTTAATATAGTTGGATCATATGGTGTTTCTCCCTCTCTATCTTGTTGTGATGAATTGAGTTTTTACCTTTGAGGTTTCACTATTATCGGATTGAATATTTTTATGGATTTGAGAACACTTGATGTATGTCTTGCATATGAATACCCGTGGTGACAATGGGGTATTATATTGATTCACTTGATATATGTTTTGGCACTCAACTCGCGGATTCCCGAGGTGACATTGGGGTAATCTATGCATAGGGGTTGATGCACGTTTTCGTCCTACTTTCTCCGGTAGAAATCTTGGGGTACTCTTTGAAGTTCTTTGTGTGGATTGAATATTATGAATTTGAAGTTGTTTGATGCATATCGAATAATCAACTCACGGATATTTGTGGTGACATTGGAGTATCTAGGTGACATTAGAGTTGGTTGATGCGTATCATATGGTGTTATTTTAGTACGAACTCTAGGGCCATTTGTGACACTTATAGGGATGGCTCAATAGATTGATCGGAAAGGATAACTTTGAGGTGGTTTCGTACCCTACAACAATTTCATCTTATGTTCTCCGCTTGATAAGAACTTTGGAGTGATTCTTTATCGCACGTTGAGGGATTGTTATATGATTCAACTATGTTAGCACTGTTGAGAGATTGCACTAGTGAAAGTATGAACCCTAGGCCTTGTTTCTAAGCATTGCAATACCGTTTGTGCTCCGTTTTATCACTTGCTACCTTGCTGTTTTTTTATTTTCAGATTACAAAAACCTATATCTACTATCCATACTACACTTGTATCACCATCTCTTCGCCGAACAAGTGCACCTATACAATTTACCATTGTATTTGGTGTGTTGGGGACACAAGAGATTTCTTGTATTTGATCGCAGGGTTGTTTGCGAGATACCATCTTCATCCTACGCCTCCCAGGGATTGATAAACCTTAGGTCATCCACTTGAGGGAAAATTGCCACTGTCCTACAAAACTCTGCGCTTGGAGGCCCAACACGAGCTACAAGAATAAGTTGTGTAGTAGACATCATGCCGCTCTTGGCAACTTGCCTGACCACCTAGCAAGCTCAAAGGCTGTGAGTTGGGTTTGTGTTGAGCAGGACAGAGTGTATAGGGCACGGTTTTTCCAGTAGTTCATCAAGAACCGTTCTGGATCCTGCCCGGAGTTTCTTCTTTTTCTCAAACGGCTCATATTGAGCTGTCCGGCGAGGGTGTGCGCGTTTCCCCAGAGCCCGTCGTGATTCCTTGGCATGGATTAACTCCGTTTGTTCTCGCTGAGCCTGCCAAGCATCCTCCATGGCGTAGTATTTGTACACCAAGTCCGATAACTCGAAGAAGTTTTGAATGTGACGGCGGGCGAGGGCGTTTGAGATGCCTTCGTCTCGGCAGTTATGTCGGAAAACCGCCAGGATTTCCGTGTCGCAACAGTCCGCTATTTTGTTTTTGACGAGAAGGAATTTAGCCCAGAATTGTCGAACTGTCTCTCCGGGCTTTTGTTTGACGTGCATTAGATCCCATACGTCGGGCTGTACTGAGTTACTTGGGCAGTGCTCGATGTGGGGGGTGGGTGGGATAAAAAAAATTAATCACAACAGGATGTGGGTCCAGGGTCTTGGCGGTTGTGTCCTGGTCCGATATGGAGTCTGGCGTGCCGGGCACTGGATTCGAATTCTCAGTTAGGCACGGTTGCGTAGACTCGAGGTCGTGCGCCAAATCGGACTTCGGCTCTGGTCTCTCTCCGGAGCGGAGGTCGGCTACCGAGCTAGAGGACAGAGCTTGATGATCGGAAATTTGTACCCAATCCGCTCTTGGCTCCAGAGGGAGGGGGGATGAGCCCTCGGCCAAGTCTTCGATAGTGGCGACTAAATGGGTGGCAGGAGGGATGTAAATTTCCCTGTCGTCGGCTTTAAGCCCGATCTGAACGTAGACCGAGGACTGGCCGTTGGTAATCCCCATGGCCTGGATCCGATCTAGTATCCCGTTTAATAGCGAGAGGTCCGTCGGATCCATGTTCTGGCAGTTCTCGGGGTCAACCCGTAGTATTGCTATGTTGGGAGCGTTTGAATTTCCGCGTAGTCGTGCTCGGCCGAGGCTGATCTTGAGCCGTCGGGCGTAGAGGTTGAATCCGGGCTCAGGGTCGGATCCGAAGTGGTGGCCGACCCGATAGTGGGGTAGGCCATACCCGAAGTCAAAGCCTCAGGGTTTGCAGGTCCTTCAAGTGAAGCCGAGAATCCTGCGAGAATAAGGTCTCCCCGGGAGTCGGCGACGAACTCTAGGTTTCCAAACCTGATCTCCTGATCGGGGGTAAAGCTACTGACCCGGCCGAGGCGACCGGTCGGATCAGCGTGTAGCATGATGTTGCCGAACGCGAAGAGCTGGCTGGGAATGAAGACGTCCCCGCAGCGGATGCCGTCACTGATGACTAAGCGAGCCATTGATCCTCGATGATCCTACAGCGGAACTCTCAATGAAAGCACCAATGTCGGAACTAAAACCGGCAGATCTCGGGTAGGGGGTCCCGAACTGTGGATCTTGGAGTCAATGGATAACAAGGAATGTAGAGACAACGATTACCCAGGTTCGGGCCCTCTCGAAGAGGTAAAACCCTACGTCCTGCTTGATTGTATTGATGGGTTTGTATGACAATTATAGAGTCAATCTACCTCGAGATCGGATGAACTAAACCCTAGGTGGGTACGATGATGATGGTTCCTCCTCTCGACGGATCTAACCCTCAGGTTTATATAGACACTAGGGGTACCTAGGGTTACATATGGTCGGTTGCCTCCAGGGGATAAACATGCCGGCCACGCTAAACTTTTCTTGGAGGAGGCGCCAAGTCTTCGGAGGTTCCCTTCTGGTACACGGGGTCGCCTATAGTCCGGCCTTCCTTCGCTGAGTTAGGAGCGGCCCATGAGCACGACCCACGAGAGACAGGCCGGCTGCATGAGGACCTCTTAGTCCGGGACACCCTCAGCCGGCGTGATGCGCACGCAGAAGCAGTAACAACAACAACACGAGTGCACGGGCCAAGGGCACGCCAGTATGACGCAGACGCAGTGCCAGCCACAACCGCGTGCAATCGTGCTGGCTGGCACCGCATGTTGACGCCAGTATGATGCAGACGCGGTGCCAACAACACGAGTGCACGGGCCAAGGGCATGATGCGTCGTCAACGTAGCATCGCCTGCTGCGACGCCCACAAGGCATCGCCGCTTGCAACATTGGGTGCAGAGACGCTTGGTTACCTACCAGTTTTCGCCAAAATATTGGCTAGATATTTCTTAGCCTCTTGTCTACCAAAATTTTGCAAGAGCTGTGACAACATGCAATTTTTCAAAAATGAAAACAAAAACATTTTTTTCATAGGCGTCAAACTTTTCTAAAAGTTTGTTTCTAATTGTTGTTTCTCATCGGGGGTATTTTGATTTTCTAGGTGTGGAGTACGTGGTGTAATTTACTGAGTTGATGCTAGATCAAAGCCTAGGCTTTGACTGCTTCCTCGTACAGTTCGGGTGCACTCTGTCCATCCAAAGTGGTTGAGCTTTTGTCCGTGTCCTTGATTCAGTGGGTCGCAAATTATGGCGGCTTTAGACAAGTCCACGAGATCTGTGAGCTGATAAGGTGGGACCTGACCGAGCGGGAGCGCTGTTCCCTTCGGTCGTACCTTGGCCGGCCCCGCGGGCTCCAGCAAATTTAATCTTCGTACGTGTCGTTCCTTGCAGCCATAAAAACGGCATGGAAACATACGCACGGCGCCAAGGTGCCATTTTGTTCAGAGAAGCGGCATGAAAACGAGCTCCGGGCGGTGAGAAATGTCAACCTCTTCGGCCGCGACAGCTAGCTAGTCCGGACTCCGGAGCGCATGATTCAGGCACAATGTCACGCCTGGGTGCTCTCACTAACGGTGTACGAGTAGTATTTTAGTGGATCGGTGTTTCGGCCTTAGCTCCAGGAAGTCTGCTAGTATAAGAGCATCTACAGCCGGACTGGTAAATTCAGCCCATCAAACGCCCGTGAACGCGTCCGGATAGTGACCGGTCACGCCTCAAATTTACTTCTCTGCATCCGGATACCTCATATTTGAAACTTTAAATCCATACAAAGCATGCAAACGAGGAAATCCTACGTAGATCAACCTATACTACCCTAATCCTAGTCAGAGATGTCCACTATCTCCGTGCCCGGCTCCGGGTACATGGGCGGCAGCCACAACTCCGGCTCCTCCGGCTGCTCCGCCTCGTCCCCCGCCTCCGCGTCAAGTTCGGCAAAAAGCGTGTCGGTCGCCGCCCGTTCATGCCGGATGAACTGTCGATTAGCCTCGACATAGGCCTCATCCTGGATGGACTCCAGGATGGCCTGCTGCTTCGCCATCTCCGCCGCTTGGGCGACAGCGAACTCCGCCATGGCGTCCTCCATGCCGAAGCCCGCCACCGGCGCCAGCTCGTCCTCCGGCTGCTCCGCCTCGTACTCCTCCGGATCCGCCACCTCCATCAGAACCGGCTGCTGCTCCGGCTCCGACGAGTCCGGAGGCAGGCTGGCTGCGATGCGGGCTGGCGGTGCGGAGAGGGAGGAGGTGGATGTGGCTAGGGTTGGGGGACGCCGACCGGCTTAAATAGCCGGATTTGGCCTCGGGCGGGGAGCCGGAGCACGCGGCGTTCACCCCCCCCCCCCCCCCCCCCCGCCCCGATGGAGACATTCGTCAGACTGTTGGATTTCTGGGCGATTCCGTGTGGGACAGCATCGTGAGTCCAACGTGACGGATGCGCCCGGTCGTTCCTGGGCCTCTCCATCTCTGCCCCATTAGGGCTAGATATGAGGGGTGCCGGTCAGCCCGGGCGTTTGAGACCCGTTTGAGGCACCCATCTGGGTCGCTTTTTTCTGACCGTCACTGACCAGGCCTTCCGTCCGGGTGTTTAAGATGGGTTAGGGGCGCCCGGCTGTAGATGCTCTAAGATCCCCCTTAACCAGAGACGCTAGAGAGCAATTGTACCATGTGTCCATGTCCATGACTCCAGGCTCCACCGGCGCCCTGGTGAACGTTGAAATTTCTTCCTATAATTTTATTGGAGGAATCTGGGCATCTGGTAATAGTGACCACTTATTACGTGTGTGCGGGAGGATTTACGATCAATGTTCCCTTTGACTTAGGAGAGCTAGAGAGTGTACAGTGCCGTGACTTTGGGCCCATGCGTTTTCTCTTGAACCTAGAAACTTCGTGCTAGTAGAATTTTATTTTTCCCTAAAAGTTTTAGTTTAAAATGTATTTTTCTCTTTGCTCCCCTCCAAATGGAGAAAACATGTTGGACCGCAGATTTCCTTATTTTCACTAATTTACAAATCTCGAGCCACGCAAAAAGAAAAGCAAAAAATTGTTCAGGACGGGAATTCCATTGCTTCATCATGTTTGAGGAGAGTGGAATGACCCACATAGGGTGTTGGTTTAAGGCCAATAGCACCTGAGAAGAATAATGAATCTTCAAAAGACACGCAACAACACCACAATGGAGGTCTCCCCGATGGCTTGGTATCTAGGCAATGCAAAACAGTGTACTTCGTAGGTTCCCTTAGTATGCTATACTCATTTCTACACAGAGACAATCATCACAATCTCATAGATAGACGTCGGCGATACAGCACAAGAAACAAGTTGGATGTCACCACCAAAGGAGGATGCATCTCTGCCCTTTCCTTCTTTTTCTTTGTTTTCCTCAAAATGTCACAAAGTTCACAAGTACATTGAATAAAAGAGGGAAATAGATGTAAGCCCGACATTACACAATGGCAAGGACTATTTCTCTTGATATACATGCAAGTTTCTCAAGATGTACATATATATATATATATATATATATATATATATATATATATATATATATATATATATATATATATATATATAGGATGGGGGTGTCATTCTAGAAGTGTGAGTTTAGCATTCATTCATGTAGTATGTTCTTTGGGTGGTCCTTGAAAAACTGTGAATATAAACTACAGTCAAAAGCTAAGAAATGTTATATGTGCTTGGTGTTAGTTGTGATGTGGCGAGAAATGCATGTGAAAAATGTGTGATGAAACACATGTAGTCATAGAAATTGAATCACACTTCAATTTCCACCCATCAAACCTTTGCTAAGTCTATCAGTATTGTTGGAATGCCAATTATACTATTTTAAATTTGAAAAAAAAAAGATTGGAAACTTTCTTTTTTTAGGAAAATAGGATAGGCAACTTTCTTAACAAACATGGAGGGATGTTGACAAATTCAGAGGGGGGGGGGGGGGGGATATGTAGTGCCATATGATGGGAATTTAGGCTCTCGTCTCATGCCATACATATATCTCACTTAGCTTGTGAAATAAAATTCTCTTTATAACCAAGGCATGGAAACTAAAAGCATGTACTCCCTCCCTCCCATAATATAAGAGGTTATTACATTCAATATGTGAGTATATTGGATGTAATAACGTCTTATATTATGGGACAGAGGGGGTAATAGCTATGTGTATTGTCCTAGCTGCCTTGAAGAACTCCCACGTCTGCCAAATCAACATGTTATCATCCAAATCATCTCCGATGGATGAAGATCCCAAGGATATGTTTGATTGGTGGCCATGTGCCTCGCCAACAAATTGGCATCCTATAGTATTCTAGACCATACTTGATTGTTTGCTAAAAGAGTTTTTTTAGAAACACAGTATAGACTCGGACGCTCACAACACGCATGCCCACTCACCCCTATGAATACATGCACGCAAATCCAATAGACCGAGCCGATAGATCTTGAGATTGACGAAGTTGCCTAGTCTATGAAAAGTGGCTCACATCTCTTACATCATGTCAGAACTCTTGCCGAAAATTTGGCCAAAAGGAGGCTAAGAAATCTCCAGCCAATATCTTTGTATGGTTAATGATTGCCAAAAATTGATATGACATAAGATGGCATGAACAAACCATAAAATTGGACAGTCTCCATACCTAGGAAAACAAAATACGTATAATTCACTAAGTTGATGGCAGATCAAAACCTAGGCTTTGGCTTCCTTGTACAGTCAGTTCTGGTGCACTTCGTCCATTTGAAGTGGTTGAGATTTTTCCACGTTCTTATTTCACCGGGTTGCAAATTATCGTGGCTTTAGACGATAGATCACTGGACGTTATGGGACATGTCCGCACGGCCCACTACTTCTTATGTTGGATTATGTCACAACTCAGTTAATTTTTAGGGGCGTAGATGGCATCCACACACTACCGCATACACAAACACTGCATACACTGATACAATGGATCAACTCACAGATCAAAGCAAGATTTCTGTGGGAGTTATGGCGGGGTGTGAAGTTGGTGTCAAGGTGCTGGCTCTTTGAGTCGAGGACGGCATCCGTTGGATATGGAGTCGAGTTTGACGGCGCTTGCAGATGGACGTACCACGAATCCTGGGGTGGATGACAACGCTTCGAGTTGGGCGGCGCTGGGGTGGGATGGCAGCGCTTCGAGTCCTTGGGTTGGGGGGAGGGGAGCGAGAAGAAGAGGAGGAAGTGACGCTAGTGGAGAGGAAGGGTGGAGCTTGGTTTCGTGGAGAGGACTAGGGAGGGCCCGGCGTTGTCCCATTCCAGACGCCGACGGGAAAGCAAGACAATGATATCGCTGGATTTTGTGGGCTTCATGGCCTATCCCACATACGCCATTTAATTTTATTGACTATCCACATACACCATTTAGACTTAATTTCGTAGGCGACGTATACGGGACATGTGGGTAACACCGCAACTTACATCCTGAGGTGCGAGGCACATATGGCTTCGTCATGGTCCTGTTGAAATTAGAAAACTTTGCCTAAATGATTGTAATACACCAATTTAATGAATAGCAGTTACCATTCGCAAAAAAAAAAAAAAAAAAAAAAAAAAAAAAAAAAAAGAGGTGCGAGGCACATGCTTCACACTATTTCTTTCGACCGGAGTTCCCGATCTGGCCCCACGCTTGCTCGAACAACTTTAATCTCATATGTGTTGTTTCTTTGCGGCCATATACCGGCCATCTTAACTTTCCTGTATGTGAGCGACTTTGATTGTACTGTGTTTAAAAAAAATCTAGACTGTTTTGTTACCTATATAAACAAGAAAAGAAAATAGAGTTGAGAATTGAAAATCTAGAAGGTTTTGTGACCGATAAACCGACCAAATCTAGACGGTCACAACACTTACATGGTCATCCGCAAAAAAAAAAAAAAAAAAAAGCCACTTACATGATCTCATCTGACCGGTAAGCTAACCAGTGCGGCCGGTGTGCGTGCTTCACGCTGTTTTTCTTTTCAGCATTCGTATGTTTCTGTTCTAATAATCGGCCCGGCGCGCTGGAACAAACAAACTAATCTTGTTCGCGTCGTTCGTTCCTTGTGGCCACAAAACGGCATGGAAAAGCGGCACATTCTTCAGAGGAAAGCGGCATGAAAACGATCGAGCTCCTCTCCGGCCGGTGACGAGGACAAGTGTCAACGTCTTCGGTCGCGACAGCTAATTAATTAATCCCGATCGGAGCGCATGATTCAGGCACCATGTCATGCCTGCGTGCTCTCGTGGCTTCACCCGCAAGGCCGGCCTTAGCATTGTTTCGCAAAAAAAAAAAAGGCCGGCCTTAGCATTCTAGAGGCCCTAGTGCGATTAAGACACAATAAACTTTAACAGAATAATATATGTACTTTCAATAATATATATCATATACTTGCAAAAAAAATCATATATCATTAAAAATGTAAAAGCATAAACATTAAAAAATAATTTTACTTAGCAAATAAAGTCTCATTACACCATCTATATGTGATTATATGATGCAAAAAAAGACTATAAGATACATGTATTCAACTATAAATAAATAATGAATAGATACAACGTGGTGAAGTGCATCGAGGGGGGCATGTGCCCCCTGTCCATGTAGATTTTATGTTCTGCAAATCAGTTTTGTTGTAATTTATTTAAGCATGTAAATTTATTGGGCTCTAGGCCACCACACCTTTTGCCTTGGCCTAGGGCTGGCCCTGAATCAATCAGGGCCAACATTATCACTATCTTTCCATTGAGCTTGTTAATTAAGAATGATTCTTGCGCTTGTTTTACTAATGTCATAAACTCATAATGCAGGAAAGCAAGAGCGCGCTTAGAGCTTGGGCATGTCAGGCATGTCGGCGGCTGTCACTGCAGTTGGTAAGATATATAGACCTGCACCTAACAGAATGAGTAGATTTTTTATTGTCTGGTCCTTAATTTGTTTTCCACCAACTAACTTGTGTTCTTGTCTCAATTCTTCCAGTATCGGCAGTCTGTTCGGCCGTCGCGGTAGTAATAACGTTGGCCGTGATCAGGCGATGTCACCATGTGAGGAAGAAAATGCACAAGAAGATAGTGACCAAGGTCATGGAGGAGATCAGCAGAAGGAACCGGGACCGGCGAGCAGCCCCAAAGGATGGTACCGCCATGGACGACGTGGTGATCAAGGTCGGCCCCATGGAGAAGTTTCTGCGTGAGATCCTCAACAAAAAGTCGATGCGGTTCAACGCGGAGCAGCTGGCGTCGTGCACCGGGAACTACTCCATCAAGCACGGCCCCGACGGCTTCGGAGTGGTATATAAGGGGGGGAGCTCCTCAGCGGGCTGCCCGTGGCGGTGAAGGTGTTCAAGGTGTCCATGAACAAGAAGGTGTAGGAAGGGTCCATGGCAGAGATCGACACCATCGGCGGAACCTACCATGTGCACCTCGTCAGGCTCTACGGCTTCTGCTTTGACCCGGACACCAAGGCGCTGGTCTACAAGTACTTGGAGAACGGATCGCTCAAGAAGTACCTCTACCATGACGGGGAAGGCGATGGTGGTGAGGAGAGGAGGGAGAGGTTCAAGTGGCGGACGCTGCACAACATCGCATCGGCATGGCCAAGGGGATCCGGTACCTGCACGATGAGTGCCAGCAGAGGATCATGCACTAAGACATCAAAACGGCCAACATCCTCCTCATTAGGGCCGACCCTAGCAATATGGATGCCCGAGTGCGATTGAGGCACAATGAATTTTAGCAGAGTAACATATATACTTTCAACAGTATAAATCGTATATCAGGAAAAATATAAAGGCATAAACATAAAAAAATAGTTAGCAAATAAAGTCTCAGTATACCATCTATATGTGATTATATGATGCAAATAATAATTATAAGATACATTTACTCAACTATAAATAACTAATGAATAAATGCAGTGTGGTGAAATGCGCCGAGGGGGCATGTGCCCCCTGTCCATGTTAATTTTATGTTCATAAAATCAAATTTATTTCATAATTTTTATTTATTTATTTTGAGAACAATTTATTTAAGTATGCAGATATATTATGCCCTTAATTAAGAGGGGCCGGCCACCGCACTTTTTGCCATGGCCTAGGACCGGCCCTGTTCACCTGGCCAGTCAAGTCCATCTTAAATTTCCCTGCAAAAAAGTCTCGCTTATTCGTTTTCTGAAATTGACTTCGTTTTTGCACCCCCTTAATAAAAATCCATCAGTTTTCCTTGATGTACCAGATTTTACTTTTTGTCTCAGTCGATTTTCTCTTCCCGAGCATCACGCACTAGCTGGAGTAGTCTTCCACGAAACAGCATGCAGCCAGTGCGCATGTGTCCTTTTTTCCTTCTCCCCTTGTCCCTGCGTGCGTATGCGTGTTTTTCTTTTTGAGCTAGTTCTCTTTCTTTTTTTTCTTTGTGTGTGTGTGTGTGTGCACCTATATGTTATGTATGTTTTATTTTTTAAAGAATCCCAAAATTATTTTAAAGATTCAGATGTGGTACAAAGCACCTTGAAAATAAATAAATATACAACGAGGTCCTTAGACCACTCAACAAAGACCACACTTGCCGAAACGGGTTGTACATATTTCTTTGTGTGTTATGCATGTAGGTTTGTGTATGTTTGTGTGTGCTCCAGTGTGTGCGCTTGTTGGTATGCATGTCAACGCATGGGCGTGCACCCGCGTATACATTCGTCCATGTGTACTTGCAGGAGGGGTTGACAATATTATTAAGATGCATTTTATTTTGGCCGTGTCGAGATAATTAATTTTTAACGTAAACACTAGGTATACTATCGGATATACCTCCTCAAGTTTTATGCAATCGATGTACAAATCATTCTGTTGCGTGAAAATTGCACTCTTATATGCTAATTTTTTATATTACAAAATAGTATAACTTTTGTGCCAACCGTGTGCAACTTTTTGTGTCATCATTTGTTTTATGTTTTTTAGTTTCTTTCTTCTTTAGGGTAATACCAGTACCCTTAATTCATTCCTTCTTAGCAAAAAAATTCTGTTTTTTGTTTTGTTTTGTATGTCTATGTTTTTTTTTGTTTCAGTTGATTTCTACTATTTGTGTGTGTGTGTGCGCGCGCGCGTGTGGCATCATGTGTTCTTTTTTCAAGTTCAACCAATCTATTGTTCTTGTGCGCGTGCTTCGTACATCTTCTTATGTGTGTGTGCATACATGCGCGCATTTCATGCATGTTCTTGTATGTGTTCGTGCACCACACGAATAGGCGTTCATGAGTGAGTGAGCGAGTGAGTGTGTGTGTGTGCGCGCGCGCGCGTGCGCGTGTGTGTGTGTGATGGGAGATACGACACCATTAATACAAGATTTAATTCATGTTTGACATGTCAAGAGACGATTAGTCTCTATTTTTGTTGTTATGCTATCTCAACATCCCATATAACCTGATTGTATACATGTAGTTCTATGAAATATGTGTGCAGATCATACTATTGTTCGAAAATTGTACTATTATATGTTCATTTTTGCATATTATGAAACAGTGCAAGTTCTACGAAATGTAGTGTGCAATTTTTTTTTCATCATTTACTTTCAGTTTCCTTTCCCTCCTTTAGGGTAACACCTAAATTCTAAATTCATTCAACCTCAGAAAAAAATATTATTTTTTCTTGTTATATATACTTTATTTATGGACAAGGAAAAAATGGCTTACATAAAAGAAAATTTTGTTTGTTTTCCCATATATGCTAATGTTTTTTGCTCTTTTTTGTTGTGCTTAGTCGATTTTGGCTGTTGGATTTTCTGATATATGCTTATTACCAGCCATGCTTGCAAATTCTTTTAATCAAGTTGAAGCCCCACAATCACAAATGTCAAGATAGGATGAGCTTAGGCACTTGTTATAGCATAACCGAAAATGCAAAGCTTGCATGCATGTACTACAAACACTACTGGAATCTGGGGCTACGCCGACGGCCCAGGCCATCGGCATAGGCCCATTTGCCGTCGGCATAGGCCTATGCCGATGGCCCCCGTCGGCATAGCCCCGTCGGCGTAGTATACGTCGGCATACCAGGCCTGACCGTCGGCATAGGTCTCTGTGCCGACGGTGTCCGTACGGCCGTCGGCATAGTTTCCCCGTCGGCAAAGTTTTCCGTTTGACGGCGGCAGACGGCGCCGTCGTCAAACTGCGGCGAACCAGCGAGTGCCACGTGGCATTACTATGCCGTCGGCATAGCTTAATTTAGTTATTTAAAAAAAAATTAAATATTAAAAAAAATTAGACGAAACTATGCCGTCGGCATAGCTCAATTTAATTAATTATTTTTTCTTTAAAAAAATTTTATTTTAAAAAAAATGAAACGTAGCTATGCCGTCGGCATAGCTCTGCGCCAGAGCTCCCAGTCGCCGCCACGTGGCATATATGCCGACGGTTAAGCCGTCGGCATAGGCCCACACCTATGCCGACGGCTTAACCGTCAGCATATATGCCACGTGGCGGCGACTGGGAGCTCTGGCAGTCCCTATGCCGACGGTTAAGCCGTCGGCATAGGTGCTGTCAATTTTTTTTTCTTTTTTCTGTTTTATTTCGTTCCAATTTCACAGCACAGATATATATATTCAAATTCACAGCACAAATATATATAACATCAACATCACATAAGTACCACCATCATCACATAAGTATCATCATCATCACCACAACATAATAGAGAACATCTTCACAACATAAGCCAAATCATCACAACACAAGTCGAATCATCACAACATAAGCATCTACGCCAACATAATAGACAAGCATAAGAGATAGAAGTCACCACCACCAAGAGGCTTAAGCCGTACGACGTCCACCAGGACCGCCAAGCACGTCACTGCCAAGACCACCAAAGTCGAGGTCGTCACTGCTACCGGCACCGCTACCGCCACCGCCACCTCCTCGGTGGATCGGAGTGATCACCGGGCTCGACTCGGGAGTGATGCCATCATTGGCACCACCACCACCATTAACGGATGATCCACCGGTTCCCTGGATGTTCGAAAAGACATGTTAAGGGGCCATATATGATTGTGCTGAATAAACGGTAAGCCATGGTTGATGAGTTCGGGGATGTACTAACCGGAGTAGGATTGTTCTGTGTCAGAAACTCCTCAAAGGTAAGGAGCACTGGTGGTGGTGGTGGTGGTGGTGGTGCTGGTTCCATCGTAGGAATCGTGCCGTTCGTCATGCACTCAACAATGCGCTGCATGTGAATTGACCAAGCAACCACGAAGGTCAGAAGAAATGAAAGTGCAAGTACGGAAGTGAAATGAAAGGGGCTAAACTAACCGCCATCATGCGATTGGAGTGCTCTGACTGCAGCAAGGCAGCTCTCGTCTGCCACGCCATGTTCTCCTGGCGTGTGTAGTGTTGGGGAACGGAGCATGAATTTCAAAAAATTCCTACGCTCACGCAAGATCTACCCATGGAGATGCATTGCTACGAGAGGGGGGAGTGTGTCTACGTACCCTCGTAGACCGTTAGCGGAAGCGTCTCACAATGCGGTTGATGTAGTCGAATAATCCTTCGAGATCCACCGATCGAGTACCGAACGTACGGCACCTCCGAGTTCTACACACGTGCAGCTCGGTGACGTTCCTCGCCTTCTTGATCCAGCAAGATGTCGAGGTAGTAGATGAGTTCCATCAGCACGACGGCGTGGTGATGGTGACGGTGAAATGATTCCGGCAGGGCTTCGCCTAAGCTCTCCGAAAATATGACCGAGGTGGAAAACGGAGATCGGGGCACCGCACACGGCTATGGGACAATTGTGTGTCTCCAAGGGGTGCCCCTCCTCCGTATATAAAGGAGGGAGAGGGGAGGAGGCTGGCCCTAGGGGCTGCGCCAAGAGAGGGAAGTCCTACTAGGACTCCTAGTCCTAGTAGGATTCGCCCCCCCCTCTTGTTCCTTCTCATGGAGGGGGAAAGGGGAAGGAGAGGGAGAAGGAAAGGGGGGCTGCGCCCCCTCCCCTTGTCCAATTCGGACTGCCCATGGGTGGGCGCGTGCCATCCCTTGTGGGCTGCCCTCTCTCTCCCCTATGGCCCATGTTGGCCCATCACTTTCCCCGGGGGGTTCCGGTAACCTCCCGGTACTCCGATAAATATCCGGAACTTCCCGGAACCATTCCGATGTCCGAATACCACCTTCCAATATATGAATCTTTACCTCTCGGACATTCCGAGACTCCTCGTAATGTCCGTGATCTCATCCGGGACTCCGAACAACATTCGGTCACCAATCACATAACTCATATAATACTATATCGTCATCGAACCTTAAGTGTGCGGACCCTACGGGTTCGGGAATGATGTAGACATGACCGAGACAACTCTCTGGTCAATAACCAACAATGGGACCTGGATGCTCATATTGGTTCCTACATATTCCACGAAGATCTTTATCGTTGAACCTCATATGACAACATACGTTGTTCCCTTTTGTCCGGCGGTATGTTACTTGCCCGAGATTCGATCGTCGGTATCTAATACCTAGTTCAATCTCGTTACCGGCAAGTCTCTTTACTCGTTCCGTAATACATCATCTTGCAACTAACTCTTTAGTCACGGTGCTTGCAAGGCTTCTGTGATGCTGTATTACCGAGAGGGCCCAGAGATACCTCTCCGATAGTCGGAGTGACAAATCCCAATCTCGATCCATGCCAACTCAACAAACACTTTCGGAGATACCTGTAGTGCACCTTTATAATCACCCAGTTACGTTGTGACGTTTGATACACCCAAAGTATTCCTACGGTATCCGGGAGTTGCATGATCTCATGGTCAGAGGAACGTGTATTTGACATAGTGAAAGCAATAGCAATAAACTGAACGATCATTTGCTATGCTAACGGTTGGGTCAAGTCCATCACATCATTCTCCTAATGATGTGATCCCATTATCAAATGACAACTCATGTCCATGGTCAGGAAATCTTGACCATCTTTTGATCAACGAGCTAGTCTAGTAGAGGCTTACTAGGGACTCAGTATTTGTCTATTATCCACACATGTATTAAGTTTCCGGTCAATACAATTCTAGCATGAATAATAAACCATTATCATGAACGGAGAAATATGATAATAAACACTTTATTAATTGCCTCTAGGGCATATTTCCAACAGTCTCCCACTTGCACTAGAGTCAATAATCTAGTTTACATCTCCATGTAATTAACATCCAATCAGTTCTAGGGTTGATCATGTTTTGCTTGTGAGAGAGGTTTTAGTCAACGGGTCTGCAATATTCAGATCCGTGTGTTCTTGGCAAATCTCTATGTCATATGTAGATGCTGCTACCACACTCTGCTTGGAGCTACTCCAAAACCGACTGTCCCACTTTACGTATCCGGTCTGAGACTCATAGTCTTCCGGATCGGTGTTTAAAGCTTGCATCGACGTAACCCTTTACGACGAACTCTTTATCACCTCTATTCCCGAGAAATTCTTCCTTAGTCCTTTTCAGGTACTTCAGGATATTCTTGACCGCTGTCCAGTGATCTACTCCTGGATCACTTTGGTACCTTCCCACCAAGCTAATAGCGAGGCATACATCAGGTCTAGTACACAGCATGGCATACAAAATAGAGCCTATGGCTGAGGCATAGGGGATGACACTCATCTTCTCTATGTCTTCTGCCGTGGTCGGGCTTTGAGTCTTACTCAATCTCACACCTTGCAATACAGGCAAGAACCCTTTCTTTGACTGATCCATTTTGAACTTCTTCAAAATCTTGTCAAGGTATGTGCTTCGTGAAAGTCCTATGAGGCGTCTCAATCTATCTCTATAGATTTTGATGCCTAACATGTAAAACAACCTTTACCTAGATTTTCAAGTCTTACTCCACTTCACACCAGGCAAGAACTCATTTCTTTGACTTGATCCTATTTTGAACTTCTTCAAAAAACTCATCAAGATGTGTGAACTTTTATCAGGCGTTTTGATCTGCCTCCATAGATCTCGATGCCCAATCTGTGGATAACTCAAAAACAGGTTTTTATTGAAAACCTCCTTTCAATTCTTTATGCTTTTCAGAAATTCTACATCATTTCCAATCAACAATATGTCATCCACATATACTATTAGAAATGCTATAGAGCTCCCACTCACTTTCTTGTAAATACAAGTTTCTCCATAAACTTGTATAAACCCAAACGCTTTGATCACTTCATCAAAGCGAGTATTCCAGTTCCGAGATGCTTGCACCAGTCCATAGATGGATCGCTGGAGCTTGCATATTTTGTTAGCGCCTTTAGGATCGACAAAACCTTCCGGCTGTATCATATACAATTCTTCCTTAAGGAATCCGTAAAGGAATGCCGTTTTGACGTCCATTTGCCAGATTTCATAATCATAAAACGCGGCAATTGCTAACATAATTCTGACAGACTTTAGCATCGCTACGGGTGAGAAAGTCTCATCGTAGTCAACTCCTTGAACTTGGTGATAACCTTTAGCAACAAGTCGAGCTTTATAGACGGTGATATTACCATCAGCATCCGTCTTCTTCTTAAAGATCCATTTATTTTCAATAGCTCGCCGTTCATCGGGCAAGTCTACCAAAGTCCACACTTTGTTCTCATACATGGATCCAATCTCGGATTTCATGGCCTCAAGCCATTTGTCGGAATCCGGGCTTGCCATCGCTTCTTCATAGTTCGAAAGTTCATCGTTGTCTAGCAACATGTCCTCCAAGACTGGATTTCCGTACCACTCTGGTGCGGAACGTGTCCTGGTTGACCTTCGAAGTTCAGTAACAACTTGATCCGAAGTTTCATGATCATCATCATTAACTTCTTCTCTGGTCTGTGTCGATGTCACAGAAATTTCTTTCTGTGGCGTACTACTATCCAGAGCAGGTACAATTACCTCATCAAGTTCTACTTTCCTCCCACTCACTTCTTTCGAGAGAAACTCCTTCTCTAGAAAGGATCCATTCTTTAGCAACGAAAACTTTGCCTTCGGATCTATGGTAGAAGGTGTACCCAACGGTCTCTTTTGGGTATCCTATGAAGACGCACTTATCCGCTTTAGGTTCGAGCTTATCTGGCTGAAGCCTTTTGACATAAGCATCGCATCCCCAAACTTTCAGAAACGACATCTTAGGTTTCTTGCAAACCACAGCTCATACGGTGTCATCTCAACGGATTTAGACGGTGCCCTTGTTTAAAGTAAATGCAGCTGTCTCTAATGCATAACCCCAAAATGATAGTGGCAAATCGGTAAGAGACATCATAGAACGCACCATATCCAATAGAGTACGATTACGACGTTCGGACACACCATTACGCTGTGGTGTTCCATGTGGCGTGAGCTGTGAAACAATTCCACATTGTCTTAAGTGATTGCCAAACTCGTAACTCAAATATTCTCCTCCACGATCAGATCGTAAGAACTTTATTTTCTTGTTACGATGGTTCTCTACTTCACTCTGAAATTCTTTGAACTTTTCAAATGATTCAGATTTATGCTTCATCAAGTAGACATAACCATATCTACTCAAATCATCAGTGAACGTGAGAACATAACGATATCCACCGCGCGCCTCAACACTCATCGGACCGCATACATCGGTATGTATTATTTCCAATAAGTTGGTTGCTCGCTCCATTGTTCCGGAGAACGGAGTTTTAGTCATCTTGCCAATAAGGCACGGTTCACATGTCTCAAATGATTCATAATCAAGAGATTCCAAAAACCCATCTGCATGGAGTTTCTTCATGTGTTTAACACTGATATGACCTAAGCGGCAGTGCCACAAATATGTGGTACTATCATTATCTTTTGGCATTCGTGTTATGAACATATGTATTACTACGATCAAGATTCAATAAACCTTTCATCTTAAGTGCATGATCATCAATGATATTATCCAAATAAATAGAATAACAATTATTCTCTAAAATTGAATAACCGTCTTGCAATAAACACTATCAGATATAATGTTCATGCTTAACGCAAGCACCAAATAACAATTATTTAGGTTCATCACTAATCCTGAAAGTAGAGAGAGCGTGGCGATGGTGATCACATCAACCTTGGAGACACTTCCAATGCACATCGTCACCTCGTTCTTAGCTAGCCCTCGTTTATTCTGAAGCTCCATGTTTCAAGTTGTAAGCAACTAAACAAGTATCAAATACCCAGGTGCTCCTACGAGTACTAGTAAGGTACATATCAATAACATGTATATCAAATATCTTTGTTGACATTGCCAGTCTTATTATCTGCCAGTTACTTTGGGGAAGTTCCGCTCCCTGTGACATTTCCCTTTGCAATGGGAGCACTAAGTCTCGGGTTTGGTTCAGCCTTGGGTTTCTTCGCGTGAGCGGCAACTGTTTTACCGTTCTTCTTGAAGTTCCCTTTTCTTTCCCTTGCCCTTCTTGAAACTAGTGGTCTTATTAACCATCAACACTTGATGCTCCCTCTTTTGATTTCTACATTCGCAGATTGTAGCATCGTGAATAGCTTAAGGATCTTCTATCCCTTGCATGTTTATAGTTCATCACGAAGATCCAGTAGCTTAGTGATAGTGACTAGAGAACTCTATCAATCACCACTTTATTCGGAAGTCTAACTCCCACTTGATTCAAGTGTTTGAAGTACTCAGACATTCTGAGTACATGCTCACTAACGGAGCTGTTCTCCTCCATCTTGTAGCTATAGAACTTGTCGAAGGTGTCATACCTCTCGACCCGGGTGTGAGCTTGAAAAACAAATTTTCAGCTCTTGGAACATCTCATATGCTCCGTGTTGCTCAAAACATATTTGGAGCTCCGGTTCTAAGCCGTAAAGTATGGCGCACTGAACTATCGAGTAGTCATCTTTTCTTGTCTGCCAGACGTTCATAACGTCCTCAGACGAAGCCGTAGGGGTATTTCACTGAGCGGTGCATTAAGGACATAAGCCTTCTGTTCAGCAGTGAGGACAATCCTCAGATCACGGACCTAGTCCGCATAGTTGCTTCCATCAACTTTCAACTTCGTTTTCTCTAGGAACATAATAAAAACAGGGGAACTACAGCGCGGTCTATTGATCTACAACATAAATTTGCTAAGACAAGTAAGACTATGTTCATGACAATTGAAGTTCAATTAATCAAATTACTTAAGAACTCCCACTTAGATTAACATCCCTCAAGTTGTCTAAGTGTAACATGATCCACATCAACTAAACCACGTCCGATCATCACGTGAGGTGGATTAGTTATCAATGGTGAACATCTTTCATGTTGATCATATCTACTATATGACTCATGTTTGACCTTTCGGTCTCTTGTGTTCCGAGGCCATGTCTGTACATGCTAGGCTCGTCAAGTTTAACCCAAGTATTCTGCGTGTGTAAAACTGGCTTACACCCGTTGTATGCGAACGAAAGAATCCATCACACCCGATCATCACGTGGTGCTTAGAAGCGTCGAACCTTCGCAACGGTGCATACTAGGGGAGAACACTTATCTTGAAATTTAGTGAAGGGATCATCTTATAATGATACCATCGTCCTAAGCAAAATAAGATGCATAAAAGGATTAACATCACATGCAATTCAATATATGTAACATGATATCGCCATCATCGTCTTGTGCTTTTGATCTCCATCAGCAAAGCACTGTCATGATCTCCATCGTCACCGGGTTGACACCTTGATCTCCATCGTAGCGTCGTGACACCTTGATCTCCATCGTAGCGTCGTGGTCGTCTCGCCGGCTATTGCTACTACTACTACTGCTAACTTATAGCGGTAAAGTAAAGCAATTACATAGCGTTGGCATTGCATACAATAAAAAGACAACCATAAGGCTCCTGTCGGTTGCCTGATAACTTACAAAACATGATCAACTCATACAACAACTTATATCACATCATGTCTTGGCCATATCACATCACCAGCATACCCTGCAAAAACAAGTTAGACGTCCTCTACTTTGTTGTTGCAAGTTTTACGTGGCTGCTACGGGTTTGCAAGAACCGTTCTTACCTACGCAAAACCACAACGTGGTGTAGTGATTGCTTTTTGATCTTCTAAAAGAACCCTCTTCATTGAAACCGATTCAACTAAAGTGAGAGAGACAGACACCCGCCAGTCACCTTTATGCAACGAGTGCACGTAGCGGTGAAACCTGTCTCGCGTAAGCGTACGCGTAATGTCGGTCCGGGCCGCTTCATCTCACAATACCGCCGAATCAAGTAACAACTAGTAACGGCAAGCAATATGTATACACCCACGCCCACAACTCACTTGTGTTCTACTCGTGCAAATCACATCTACGCATACACCTGGCTCGGATGCCACTGTTGGGGAACGGAGCATGAATTTCAAAAATTTCCTACGCTCACGCAAGATCTACCCATGGAGATGCATTGCTACGAGAGGGGGGAGTGTGTCTACGTACCCTCGTAGACCGTTAGCGGAAGCGTCTCACAATGCGGTTGATGTAGTCGAACAATCCTTCGAGCTCCACCGATCGAGTACCGAACGTACGGCACCTCCGAGTTCTACACACGTGCAGCTCGGTGACGTTCCTCGCCTTCTTGATCCAGCAAGACGTCGAGGTAGTAGATGAGTTCCATCAGCACGACGGCGTGGCGACGGTGACGGTGAAATGATTCCGGTAGGGCTTCGCCTAAGCTCTCCAAAAATATGACCGAGGTGGAAAACGGAGATCGGGGCACCGCACACGGCTATGGGACAATTATGTGTCTCCAAGGGGTGCCCCTCCTCCGTATATAAAGGAGGGAGAGGGGAGGAGGCTGGCCCTAGGGGCTGCGCCAAGAGAGGGGAGTCCTACTAGGACTCCTAGTCCTAGTAGGATTCGGCCCCCCCTCTTGTTCCTTCTCATGGAGGGGGAAAGGGGGAAGGAGAGGGAGAAGGAAAGGGGGGCTGCGCCCCCTCCCCTTGTCCAATTCGGACTGCCCATGGGGGGGGGCGCGCGCCATCCCTTGTGGGCTGCCCTCTCTCTCCCCTATGGCCCATGTTGGCCCATCACTTTCCCCGGGGGGTTCCGGTAACCTCCCGGTACTCCGATAAATATCCGGAACTTCCCGGAACCATTCCGATGTCCGAATACCACCTTCCAATATATGAATCTTTACCTCTCGGACATTCCGAGACTCCTCGTCATGTCCGTGATCTCATCCGGGACTCCGAACAACATTCGGTCACCAATCACATAACTCATATAATACTATATCGTCATCGAACCTTAAGTGTGCGGACCCTACGGGTTCGGGAATGATGTAGACATGACCGAGACAACTCTCTGGTCAATAACCAACAACGGGACCTGGATGCTCATATTGGTTCCTGTAGGAGATATGCCCTAGAGGCAATAATAAATGCTATTATTTATCTCCATGTTCATGATTAGGTTTGTGTTCCATGCTATAACTGCTCTGGTTCTCGAGTCTACAAATAAAACGAGGCTCGGAGGAAGACTCATATGCACGTGTGGGATAATAAACGGTAAAATGTATTCCTAGTCTGGCCTCTAAGACTGGCTCAAGTATTGCATGATGGTCCTGTTTTCCTGATCATGGGCATGGCTATGCCGGCAATTTTGAGGGCACAATGTTAGAAGAACATTTGTGTTGAATCGACCCGTATTGATGTTATGCTATGAGATACATTCGTCATAAGTTAATGGTTAATAACACAGAGAAGTTAATGTTTGCATAATTCCTTAGACCATGAGAGTATTGAGTTTCTTCATGCTTGCTTCATGAACTTTGGGGTTTGTTAAACGTCATCCGTAAATGGGTGGCTATTACGGCGGCTTACGGGTTCATGGAAAAGTATGTCAAGTAACTTGATAGCTCAAGATTGGAATTTGCTCCTCCGACGATGGAGAGATATCTCTGGGCCCTCTCGGTGTTACGGTATCCATCATCGTCTGGCCAGACACTTTTGTGATTTGATCACGGGGATGCCGGAACACGGGAACGAGAAAAGAGAACAATACCGATAACGAGGTAACTGGCATAGTGGACAAGTTGTTGATCCACGAGGATGCCTACATGTCTCACCTCAGGTATTTGTAACATATCGTGAAGCAACAGGAATAGCACATGGCAACTGGAGGTTCACTCGAATATTCATTCGTGTGGGTATAGGGATCAATATGGGTGTCCACGGCTCCGATGCTGATCATTGATTGGAAAGTGTTCCGGTCATGTCGATACTTCACCGAACCTATAGGGTCACACGCTTAAGGGTTATCTATCTGCTGAATACTAGACAAGGAGTCCGAGAGAAAATCACTGAAATAGTTTCGGAGACAGTGGAAAAGTTCCGGAGAGAACACCGAAAAAGTTTCGGTAAAACCGAAAAGTTGTTTCGGATAAAACCATTGATCCAAAAAGGTTTCGGCAAGCACCGGGAATGTTTTGGAGGTTGCCAGATTGGTCTGGTAATTTCTGGAATTTTTCTGGAGAAAAACCGAAAAATAAGTTTCGGAGCTGCCGGACTTGTTTACCGGGTAAACGAAGATGGTTTTAAATTAAACCACCATACTGGAAATGTTTCGGAGCGTGTCCAGATAATTTTAGAGGGTGCCGGAAATGTTCTGGGACCTTCTGGAATTTTCAGAAGAAATAGTTTCGGAAAACATCTTGTCCCAGCGAGAGGGGACAAGATCCCACGGATCGTGGGGGCTGTTTTTGGGCTGTTTTTGGGGGCGCCCCCTTTAGGGGACAGCCCCCTTGTGGCTGGACAAAGTGTTGGGTGGGGCCCCCATGGTGGGGGGCAGCCCCCACAAATGGTGGAGAGTGTTGGGAGGAAGGTGGGGCCCCATGGGGGAACACCATGGACAAGGGAACATGTTTTCTCCATGTTTGGTGGGAACATGCTTCCTTGTTTGGTGGGTGCATGTTTAGTGGGCTGAAATTTCAGCCCCCCCCCCCCTCACCCCTCCCACCACTATATAAGGAGGTGGAGAGGAGCTCTCCATCCTCACTCCAACTCTCATACACATGCCATGCATTATCTGGCTTCTTCTCTCCCTCCCACGAAAAGAGTTTCGTAGAGCCGAAAGGCTGTCTGGGTTCCGGTGGGAACTAGTTCTAGACGGCGAAGCCCTGCCGGATAGATGACACCGTATGTGTGCAACTCTGTAGAGAGATTTTAGTTTCGGTCTTAGTTTGAGAGTGCCTCCCGAAGGGCTGTCCGT
Organism: Elymus sibiricus; assembly: GCA_039707655.1. Lineage (NCBI taxonomy): Eukaryota > Viridiplantae > Streptophyta > Magnoliopsida > Poales > Poaceae > Elymus > Elymus sibiricus. The sequence goes on from CM077666.1 coordinate 474,726,827, forward strand.
GTGACCGTCCGAGTTTTGGAGGTCCTCCCGAAGGGCTGTCCGAGTGACAGTCTGAGTTTCGGAGGTCCTCCCGAAGGGCTGTCCGCGACACCGTTCGGGGGACTGTGCGACCGCCTCCCGGAGGGCTGTCCGCGGGGCAGATGAGGGTATATATCCTCGCGGTTGGGAGGTTGTAAAATCCTAGCTGCGGGGATCTGCACCACCGATCGTCATCGACTCTACTTCCGCTGCGCTACGAGTCGGTAACGAAAATGATCAAACCTTGTATGCAGTCTCCATAGTGGTCCTGGGCTGGTGCGTAGGTCGGAAAATTTTTGTTTTCTACTGCGTTACCCTACAGTTCCTACATATTCCATGAAGATCTTTATCGGTGAACCTCATATGACAACATACGTTGTTCCCTTTTATCCGGCGGTATGTTACTTGCCCGAGATTCGATCGTCGGTATCTAATACCTAGTTCAATCTCGTTACCGGCAAGTCTCTTTACTCGTTCCGTAATACATCATCTTGCAACTAACTCTTTAGTCATGGTGCTTGCAAGGCTTCTGTGATGCTGTATTACCGAGAGGGCCCAGAGATACCTCTCCGATAGTCGGAGTGACAAATCCCAATCTCGATCCATGCCAACTCAACAAACACTTTCGGAGATACCTGTAGTGCACCTTTATAATCACCCAGTTACGTTGTGACGTTTGATACACCCAAAGTATTCCTACGGTATCCGGGAGTTGCATGATCTCATGGTCAGAGGAACGTGTATTTGACATAGTGAAAGCAATAGCAATAAACTGAACGATCATTTGCTATGCTAACGGTTGGGTCAAGTCCATCACATCATTCTCCTAATGATGTGATCCCATTATCAAATGACAACTCATGTCCATGGTCAGGAAATCTTGACCATCTTTTGATCAACGAGCTAGTCTAGTAGAGGCTTACTAGGGACTCAGTATTTGTCTATTATCCACACATGTATTAAGTTTCCGGTCAATACAATTCTAGCATGAATAATAAACCATTATCATGAATGGAGAAATATGATAATAAACACTTTATTAATTGCCTCTAGGGCATATTTCCAACATGTAGTCCATGTAGGCCTACAATATGACATGATGAACTCATATAACATCTCAATGCGGAAAATCAAGTGAGCAAATAGGAAGATAAGAGGGAAAATACTTACGCTGGTCTGCTGGGTTAGGAGGGACTGTGACTGTGACCATGCAAGCATGCTCGTGCACTGGCTCACGCTGGGGTCGGTAGCTCGGAGCCATGTGTAGGAGATAGAAGGAGTGACCACTTGATCCAGAACCTTCTGCCGACCATGATGCTTCGGGCCTAGGCCCACCACCACCCTCTCGTCCGTAGGCGCCTTCATGGGGTTAGGTGTGTCAGGATGTGCCCTCAGATACCCCTCCTTGTAGGCGTTCAGGTCATCCTCGCTATTGCCGTAGTAGGACTTGCCGTCCTTGGGCTCTGGCCGCAATTTGCTGAGACCCCACGACTCTATGTCAGAGAGCGGCCGCTTCAGTTTCTCCTCCTGCACCACCAAACAGAGGTTAGTGATACATAAGAAAGTGACGGTGAATAGAAGAAGAAGAAGAATGTTTCATGTACATAGATATACCTGAACTGCCTTGTGGCTGAAGTGGTTCCGGTTTCCCTGACCATGCGTTCCGTCGGTCCCTCGGTTAGCCCGGTTTCTCATGCTCTTAGCAACCCACTCTTCATCTTGACCGACCCACAGATCCACCAATGCAGCCCATGACTCATCCTTTCCAAAACACCAAGCAGGAGGCACCTACATAATGAAAGCATAATGACATGTCAACACGAAATGATGAAATTTACCACAAACTATGGAATGAAAAGTCTGTTATACTTACGGCCAAGTACTCGTCCCTATCCATGGTAACGCCCAGCCTCTTTGCATCTTTCTTGGTCATCTTCATCTGAAGAACGACGTGATGATATGTCGAGATGGCCACAAATTTGGCCTCGTACTGCAGCTGACGGGCCTTGCTCCTCGCTTGGCGGTACACGATCTCGTCGGCAGCGGACTTGTGCTCCTCAAGAACTCGATAGTATACCTACAATCATTCAGAAAACCAGAATGGAAGAATCCATGAGTTAAACCATTCGATGATAAACTACGAACGAAACTCAAGACTCGTGCTTCTGAAGAAAACTTACCCAAAAATTTGTGATCACGGCGTTAGCATACGTGCCATGGTCCGGGTGGGGGGCCGCTTCCCAGTGCTCCCAGCTCGTGGCCAAAACCCGGCGCTCAGGGTGCCTGACTAGATCCGGAGGGAACAGCCCCGGCCAGTGCTTCTTCAACAAAACGGTGATGACGCTGTTTGGAAGACGAGCATCTTTCGGAATTATCCAGTTGCTGCAAAAGATAGAATGAATGAAAATATGAGCATGCGTACAATCAAAAGAATGAAAATATTAGCATGAGTGGCACTTACTCTTTCCCCTTGGGCTCAATGAGCCACTTCTGCGCCTCGGTAGCAGGAAGGGGAGGGAGCTTGGCATTACCACGCAGCCACCCCTTCTCGCTGCTGCCACCACCAACCTCCCCGCCACCAGAATCCTCCTCACCTGCCTCCTCCTCCTCCTCCTCGTCCCCCTCCCCAAGCTCCTCCTCCTCCTCCTCCTCCTCCTCCTGAACCTCCTCCTCCTCCTCGGCAGTACCTCACTAGAGGAGGGTACCTCAGTAGAGGAGGGCCTCGAAGAGGACACCCCTAAGTCGATGAGGGAGCGTTGTTTCTGTTTCTGGCCCCGACCCCGTCCTCCTCTAGGGGCTCTCCCCCCACCCCCTCCACCTGTAGGGGCACCTCGACCTCGACCTCCCTGTGAGGAGTCATCCTCAGCTAGTCGGGGGGCGGGGGGGAGATTACGGGCTCGACCACTCCGAGTAGCCATCGTAGTGATTCTGGATAGTAATCCCTTGCCGTCGTCCTTCCCCTTGCCCATGTTTAGCGAACCTGCATTGAAAAGAGAATAAACAGTTAGTACATTAATAATGAAGAAAAAAGCATAATAATAAGGAACAAAAAACACATTAATAAATAATCATCACATAAAAAGGCATATTAACAAACCATAGAAAAAAAGACATGAAACGTACATCTGCTAGAACCCATACGAATCATCACTATTGTAACCTCTTCCTCGATCGGTCTCATCATCACTATCACGCATATCATCTTCGTTGTCTGACGGAGGTGGAGGCTCTTCCTCGTCGTCGGCGTCTTCGTTTAACTTTTCTAGCATAAGTATGTCCTTTTCATTAACAATGGTCTCACCATCATTCCGTGCATCGTCATCGTTTGGATCCACTTCATCATCACCCAAGGCGTTAGCGTCATCGTTTCTGACCACATCATCATCAGGTTGCTCTTGATAGAACACTCCCTCGTATGTCATGGGGTTAATGTTGTAGTAATCGACCTCGTTCGGGTCCGGTAGCTTACCATGTGGCGACACCTTGAACACAACTTCCCAACCCTTTAGGTACTCTTTCTGGCATGGGTAAGGCAGGTAATAAACTTGTGTGGCTTGGGTAGCCACAATAAAGACATCGGCTCCGGCATACACGGTTGATGGTTTAACTTCGACCAAACCAATGGAAGGCGTATGTCTGAGCCCCTCTATTGGGTCGAACCATCGGCATTTGAACACAGGGAGACTTAGGGTTTCGCGCCCACGGCTAAATGTAAGCTCCAATATTTTTCCTACCCTTCCGTAGTAGTCAGCTGAATTTTGACCTGGGGTGTACACTCCGGTATTTATAGTTTTGGGATCAGGGCGGCTGTTCTAGTGCTCCTCTGTATGGAAGCGATACCCATTCACATCATACTTTTCACATGTCTTGACCCGAGGGTCAAAACCCATCGAAACCCATCTCAATTCCTCATCCATGGATATGTTCGGATCTCCTCCCTACAAGTTTAATTGAAATTGTTGGGTGCATTAGTTCGGTAAACTAATAAATGTTGAACTGGGTATTTAATAGGGGAATGTGAAAGTTTACTTTTTGCATGAACCAAGCAACAAAATTTTTCCTTCTAGGGTTTCCATGCCGGAGAAGAGTAAGTTCCTCCGCCTCAGTAGGAGGAATCATTCCCGTCCACTCCTCACGAACAAATTGACTAAAAGAAGAAAAGCGGTGTTAGACCGGGACTAAGTGAACATAGAACATGATGTTGTGCAAGGCATAAAGGAATGGTATTACCTCATCCACACATCCGCAACTTCCTTGATGTTGTGCAAGACATAGAACCTAAGGTCCTCCCACTCTTCTTTTGGCATCGTATAAGATTTCGAGCCCCCAGCCCTGCCACCTTGCCCGCTGAACAGATGGAGCATGGGTTTATACTTGGGCTCTTCTATGTTGTATCGAGGCACCTTATTATGCAGAGTGGGAACGTGGTCTGGATAGTACGATGTCCTGAGGTCTGACACCTCCTCTAGGATAACTGCCTCAGCTATGGAAGCTTCAATCTTAGCTTTGTTTCCACATTTCTGTCGGAGATGCTTGTTCTGTCTCTCAGGGCCGTACTGCCAACGATTCTGCACAGGCCCCCCCAACAATACCTCGTTCGCGAGGTGCAAAATGAGATGTGTCATCGGAGTAAAGAAGCCTGGCGGAAAGATCTTCTCTAGCTTGCATATCAACTCCGGTGCCTTCTTATGCAATTGTCTAATCACCTCGGGACATACTTCTTTAGCACAGAGCGTGCGGAAGAAATGGCTTAGCTCCGCAAGCACTCGCCAGACACGCTCAGGGACATAGCCTCGAACCATCACCGGCATTATCTGCTCAATCCATACATGATAGTCATGACTCTTGAGCCCGGTCACTTTGCCCGTTGAAAGATTGACTCCCTTACTTATATTTGATGCATAACCATCAGTGAACTTCACTATGTGTTTGAGCCACTTAAGTACCTCCTTCTTTTCTGGTGGTTTAAGGACGAAGTCAGCATCTGGCTTGAACCAGTTTCTTCGACCGCCTGTGGGAGGCCGCATGTTTAGATGTGGTCTATCACAAATTTTCTGTTGATCGGCTCTAGCTTTAACGTTATCCTTCGTCTGATCAGGAATGTTGAGGATCGTGCGGAAAAGGGACTCTGCGACATTCTTTTCGGTGTGCATCACATCGATGTTGTAAGGAAGTTTGAGGTCCTTGAAATAGGGAAGCTTCGTGAAGGGGGTAATGTGAGTCCAGTTATGCGTCTCACCATATCCCTCGAAGCCTTTGGCTTTGGCTTTGGCTTTGCCTTTTCCTTCGCCTTCGCCTTCTCCTTTGGCTTTGGCTTTGCCTTTGCCTTTGCCTTTGCCTTCGCCTTCGCCTTCTCCTTTGGCTTTGGCTTTGCCTTTGCCTTTGCCTTTGCCTTCGCCTTTAGGCTCGAGAGCTTTTAGCTGAGCAAGAACATCTGCCCCTGAAAACGTTGGAATCTCGTTTACTTCATGGACAACCCGGCCTTTCGTGAAGTTCTTCTTGTCTTCCCTGTCTGGATGGTCTGGAGGGAGGAACAGTCGATGCAGGTCAAATGCTACATACTTGCCACCCTTCTTCAGCCAAATTAAACGTAGAGCCTGCATGCACACTGGGCATGGCATCTTCCCACTTGTACACCATCCGCAGAAAAGGGCATAGCCGGGAAAGTCATGCATGCAATAGTGCAACCAAACTTTCATCAAGAAATTTCTCTGCAGATCTCGGTCGTATGTCAACCTCGGGAAGTACCAAGAATGGTGCAAATCATCCACCAGCGGCTGCATAAACACACCCAAATTCTTCCCCGGGTATTCAGGCCCCGGAATGATGAGCGACAAGAACATGGTCTTGTGTTGCATTAGGGCACCGGGAGGGAGATTGAGCGGAATAACAAACACGGGCCAGCAGCTGTATGAATTGGACGACATACCATATGGATTGAACCCATCACCTGATATGGCAATTCTTACATTCCCAGCCTCGGCTGGTTCCTCGGGATATTCTTTATTGAACGACTTCCATGCTTCGCCTTCTGATGGATGTACGATTTTATTTGAATGGTACCTTATACCTTCCTTGTGCCACTTCATCATTTTGGCAGACTCCTCCGTGATGAAAAGGCGCTGCAGTCTCTCTATGAAATGGAGATACCGAAGAACTTTTGCGGGGATGCCTAGCTGCCTCTTCTCACCACCGTCACCGACCACCTCAAGGTACCGAGAGGAACCGCACTCCCTACAGTACTTGTCATCCGCATACTCGTGCCTAAACAAAAGGCAATTATTCGGACAAACATGTATTTTCTCATAATCCATAGAGAGTGCCTTCATGAGTTTCTTCGTGGCATACATGCTTTTCGGCAGTTCGTGACCATCGGGCAGGCTATTAGCCCATACTCCCAGAAATGCTTCGAAGCATTTCTGGCTACAGCCGTACTCAGCCTTGACTGCCATCAGTTGCGAGATGGCATCCAACTGAGAGACTTTGGCACCCGCATAAAGAGGTTTCTTTGACGAGTCCAAGATATCCAAGAAGGCCTTTGCGGTTGCCTCCGGCTCCTCCGGTTGATTCTCTGAAGGTGTTGCATGTGCCATCTCTGCAACGATGACATCATCTAGCATGTCTCTGACCCCGTCGTCCTCATAACCACCGATGCGTTGTCGCATCACCTCCTCTCTACCACGGTCCCGCTCGGCAAAGTTTATCGGCGGCATCTCAAAGTTTGGCATATATCCGTGCATGCGAAGGTGGTCAGACATGTCCTTCTCATCTTTACGGTGACGTCTTTCACATCTCGCACAGGGGCACTGTGGGATAATTCTCATTGGACGACGGAATATCTCCTTCAAAAACACATCGGTTCTCGCGACCCACTCTGCTGTAACTCGATTCCGACGGATAAAACCACTGTACATCCACTGATTATCTGCCATCCTCTGCTTTATTGGGAGCCACACAACAAAATTAAGGATTCATTTAAATTAAGCCGGTCAAATTTTTATTTTCTACCGCGTTGACGACATTGAATCCACCTACATCTCTAATAGGTAAAGATAGGTCCTAATCCCACCCGAGGATGTGTAGATTGAGTACGTTCTCCATGCTCTACCCCGTTCCGAGACAAAATTTCGGCAGCACCTCCCCGCTGTTCTCCAGATACACGTCTCGGCAAATAGCCGAGAGAATGTGCTCCGGAGAACAACGGGGAGGCGTTGCCGAAATCTTGTCTCGGAACGGGGTAGGGCATGGAGAACTTACCCAATCTACACATCCTCGGGCTGTCCGTGGAAAACGCTGGACAATCCGAAAGAGTTGCGGTGATAAATATGCAATTGAATGCATATTTATCGATGCAACCCTTTCGGACGGGAGACGCCTAGGTTACGCGACTTGACGTGATAATTAAATCTAGTGACATGATTAAAAGAGCGTAGGAGGTGAAGGTGACTTCGTAGCTCACCCTCGGCTGTAGAGGAGGTAGTCGAACAGCGGCGGGATGATCGGGGACCAACAACTCCGACGTCGATAATCACTCCTCGGAGATGCAACCCCACAAATCTGTAAATTGCATCGACTTCAAAATTTAGACCATCAATTATTTTCTACATATTCGCATGAGATAAATAGCTCCAAAAATATCTTCTCAAATTACAAAATGGCAAATAATGTGTCTTATGAATCAACATGACCTAACACTAACTTGATCAACATCCATCCATCCATCCATCTATCATTAACTTGAACAACATCCATTCATCAATATTTGTAAAACTATGTTTCTAAAAAATTTGACCAACATCATCCATCCATCCTTCTATGAATCTAGCAACATCCATGCATCCGTCTAACACAATTAATTTCATCCATGCATATATCCACCTAACAAACAGTAGCTAAAAACTGAAAAAAAAAACTTGAAAAAAAATGTGCTCACCACGCACGGGGCAGCAGGCGAGGGGCGGGGCAGTGGCGTCGGCCGCCGGCGCAGTCGGGGACGGGGCGGCCGCAGCCGGGGACGGGGCGGCCGGGGAGGGGGATGGGGTGGCCCGGCGGCGGCGGCGGTTTTGGGGCGGGGGCGGGGAGGCGCGGGCGGTGGGGGAGGGGATGGGGGCGGCGCGGGCAGTGGGGGCGGTGCGGCGGCGGTGTTGGGGCGGGGGCGGGTAGCGCGGGCGGTGGGGGAGGGGATGGGGGCGGCGGTGGTGTTGGGGCGGGGGCGGGGCGGCGCCGGCGGTGGTGGCGGCGACGACGGCGAGGGTGGCGGTGGTGTTGGGGCGGGGGCGGGGCGGCGCCGGCGGTGGTGGCGGCGACGACGGCGAGGGTGGCGGTGGGGGAGGGGATGGGGGCGGCGGTGGTGGCGGCGACGACGGCGAGGGTGGCGGCCGACGGCGGGGTGGATTTGGATGGGGGGCGCGACTGAACGGAGCAGAGAGATGGGGGCGAGAGGATAAGGTGGGCGCGGCTATGCCGTCGGCATAGCTACGTTAAATTTTTTTTATTTTTTTTATTTTTTTTATAATTTTTTTTAAAAAAGAATTAAAAAAATTAAATTTAGTTAATTAAATTGTGCCTTCTTGTTGCTGCTCTCGGTGTTGTCGGAAACCCGCGGCCGCTTGTTGTGCTCGTCTGCCAGTTTCTTTATATCCCGACGTGGCCGTTCCCCCCCCCCTTCCGTGCGACGGCGGCGGCGACGTCGGTGAGGGGGGTCACACCACTGAGCACCGTGTCGGGTGCTTGCACCCGCCACCGCACTTCCGGACGTGTAGGAGGGCCCAGCTAAAGACCTGGCGGCATAGCTACCCCCCCCCCAAACTACACCCGTCCCGTCTAACCCTGGAACCGTTGACCGGGCGGTCTACGCCTTTGACTTTCGCTGGACGGGGTTTGACCGATGGACATTTGACCTGGGTGTGATAGCCAAGCACATAGGTACACTTCGGATCAAGGTCCGGGCACAACCCACCGCAAGATCCGTGACGTTACTGCCCGACGTGGCCGTCCCCCCCCCCCCCCCCCCTCCGTGCGACGGCGGCGGCGACGTCGGTGAGGGGGGTCACACCACGGAGCCCCGTGCCGGGTGCTTGCACCCGCCACCGCACTTCCGGACGTGTAGGAGGGCCCAGCGAAAGACCTGGCGGCATAGCTACCGCCCAAACTACACCCGTCCCGTCTAACCCTGCGAGAGTTGACCGGGCATAGCTACGCCTTTGACTTTCGCCGGACGGGGTTTGACCGATGGACATTTTCACCTGGGTGTGATAGCCAAGCACATAGGTACACTTCGAATCAAGGTCCGGGCACAACCCACCGCAAGATTCCCTCCGTTACTGCCCGACGTGGCCGTTCCCCCCCTCCGTGCGACGGCGGCGGCTACGTCGGTGAGGGGGGTCACACCACTGAGCACCGTGCCTAGTGCTTGCACCCGCCACCGCACTTCCGGACGTGTAAGAGGGCCCAGCTAAAGACCTGGCGGCATAGCTACCCCCCCCCCAAACTACACCCGTCTCGTCTAACCCTGGAACCGTTGACCAGGCGGTCTACGCCTTTGACTTTCGCCGGACGGGGTTTGACCGATGGACATTTTCACCTGGGTGTGATAACCAAGCACATAGGTACACTTCGGATCAAGGTCCGGGCACAACCCACCGCAAGATTCCCTCCGTTACTGCCCGACGTGGCCGTTCCCCCCCTCCGTTCGACGGCGGCGGCGACGTCGGTGAGGGGGGTCACACCACGGAGCCCGTGCTTGCACCCGCCACCGTACTTCCGGACGTGTAGGAGGGCCCACGGAAAGACCTGGCGGCATAGCTACCCCCCAAACAACACCCGTCCCGCCTAACCCTGCGAGAGTTGACGGGGCGGTAAACTGGGCCCAAGAGACACGCGTGGTGTATATATGTGTGTTTATGTATAGATAAGGCACAATTTAATTAATGAATTTTTTTTTGAAAAAAAATTATATATAAAAAAAAGTTAAAAAAATTCGAACTTAGCTATGCCGACGGCCGTCGGCATAGCTCAATATTGTTATTTTTTAAAAAAAACTATTAAAAAAACAAAAAAAGTGAAAAAAAAATTGAACGTAGTAGCTCAATTTAATTAATCAATTTTTTTAAAAAAAAAAATTATAAAAAAAACGAAAAAAAAGTTAAAAAAAATGAACGTAGATATGCCGACGGTTATGCCGTCGGCATAGCTCCCTGCCACGTCATCGATCCGCGGCACAGTGGGCCCGGAGCTATGCCGACGGCGTAACCGTCGGCATAGCCCCGGGCCCACGGTGCCGCGGATCGATGACGTGGCGCAGAGAGGTATGCCGACGGCCGACGTTAGGGCCGTCGGCATACGTTTGACGGCGTCAACCGGCTGTTAAAACCGGGGCGGCCGGGCCCGCACATATGCCGACGGTTATGCTACGCCAACGGCCACCGTCGGCATAGACGGAGGTATGCCGACGGCCTAGATACGCCAACGGCCACCGTCGGCATAGAGTGAGATATGCCGACGGCCTGGATACGCCGACGGTTGGCTCTAGGTAGTGAAAACTTGCATGCATGCTGCATTAATGCTGGCAAGAAACGGTTCCATCATCCGACACCACACAGGCTTTTTGACCGATTCGAGAGGCAGCATGCGAATCCCTGTGCGGCACACCCGTTTGTCCATTGGATCTTAATCTAAGGGTGTAGGGAAAAAGTGACTGAAACTTGAATTAAATTCAGGCACCTGATGTATAGGTGCTCCCAAAATCCATAAGTGGATTCTAAATCACATAAACTTTGTTGAAAATCATAACACGGGAGTTTGTGGACACTAATATTCAGATAGAGCATTAGACCAGCCACCCATGGTCAGACTTTCTGTATTACTAAGCGTTGGCGCGCTTTCTTTCTTTCTGGCTACGCAACCTCCTTTCCTATATTTTTTTTGTCACGGCATGTTGGTAAAATAAAATACTCAGCGGCGTGGTAGTTTCTTTTTCTAGGTGTTTCGTACTCTGTGGTTGTTGAGATCGTGAGAGTGGCTGATGTGTCGAGCCTTCTTTGGGAGACCTACGCGTATGTGGGCGTTGTCATATGAGGATGGCCTCTATGAGAACACCCCTGTTGGCATGTCTTCCCCACATTTAACGAAGAATCTGCAAATCAGCTAAACAGTGAGATATTTTCTGAGAGAAACAATAAGATATAGCTTGTGAGCAATCGCACTTTGAGAGCCTATCACAGTACATAACTGTGCTTTACTCTAGTGAACACAATAGGGGCGTGCTACCATTAAAAGATCCGCCGCCTCCGCAACCATTAGATATGGGGCCATCCAACGACCCAGTCCCGTCTTCACCATTGAAACAAAGTCAGTGTTACGGAACCCTTTGCAATAGAGTTTATGTTGGCGGAGTTTTTCTTTCATCTTCACCTTTTTGCAGCATAGATCGTGTTGCGGAAGGACTTTTGCAACATGGATGATGTTACATATTTTTGTCTTCACCTTTTTGCAGCATAGATCATGTTGCGGAAGGATTTTTGCAACATGAATGATGTTGTACAATTTCTTTTGCAATGAAAGAGATGTCGTAGCTGTTGAAATATATTGCCCACCTCCCTCCATCAGTTCGGATTTTTGGATGAGTTGGCTGGAGGATGAATTCAATATGGTATCAAAGCCACGAGGTCTCGGGATCAAATCCTAGCCAACGCACTATTCAATATAAAAATAGTTGCGATCTAATCTCGATCCCACGTCTAAGGTCTTCCTGTACGTCCACAACCTAGACGTGAGGGAGAATGTTAAAATACGTTGCCTAGTCATTTCCATCAGTTCGGACTTTTAGATGAGTTGGTTGGAGTATTAATTCAATAGTAGCAGCACCGCTGTCGTTGCCGTCGTCGTTTGCAGCTCTGTCCCTCGTCTCTCCTCTTCCTCGTCGCCATTACAACAAGAGCCTTGTTGCAATTGCAACATGGCCCTTGTTGTGAAACCGCCTGTTAGATAAGAGGGAGCAGAGAAAACCATGGGAGCAAAAAGGAAGCAGAACGAACCATGGGAGCAGTGGCCTCATCATTGCAGCGTTCGCAGCAGCCTCGGCGGCGCCCTACAGCTGCACGGGCGTGCTGGCCGTCGAAGAACGAGGAGATAAAAGTGGAAGAGAGAGAGAGCTGATGGATAGACGAACGAGTGGACGGGCGAAAACAAGATAAGAGATGAGGTCTCGGGAAGCTTCTGTCTCCTTGCCACCTGCCCTTTACATGGCCGTCCGATCAAAACGATCCAACGGCGCGTTGCGCGGCGGATGAAAGCGCACGATCTGCCGGTTGAATGGTAGCATTTTCCATACAATAGGAAGGAAAAGTCTAAGATTCTGCTAGAATGATAACATGCAGTTTTTTTTTTGTTTTTTTTTTGCGGGAAGATAATATGCAGTTAATTATACTAATAACATTACATTCTGAATAGCTGAACTCTCAAAATCTGAAATGTTTCGACAGAGGACAAATCATATATTTATTTATATTTTTTGCCATTCTGCCAAATTTTCTGGACATTTCCATTCTGTCAGTAACATGGAAAATGTATCACGCCGTTGCAAAGTATGACGTATATCACATCGACTTAGACTCTTTTTTTTTGCGGATAACATCGAATTAGACTTAAATCAACTGAGAATTAGCAAAATTGAATAAACCAGCTGTGAGGTTTAACCACTTGTTAAATCATACTGGAACTGAGGTGTAGGAAAATAGACCATATTGATTTCCAAGGTCTGTTGAATGTCAAAAAAAAAAAAAAAATCCAAGGTCTGACTCCTAAGAACAGAAGGTTCTTCATAGATACAGAAAAAAAAACTGTGTTTATTTCAGTTTCTTTATTTTGGTTCACTTTGTTCAGCTTACCAAAAACACCGTAATATAGGTGATCGTTTACGATCGGCCGACCAGTCTCACTCGCGACTGGTCACCTCCCAAATGTGCCACGTCCTTCTGTGGCCCCGCACGACCGTTGTTCCTCACTGCCATATTCATGATTAATAATATAGCCGACTGATGTCTATAACATGTTGCCATATCATCTATAGCCAATGTAATAGTCAACATATATATAGTAATGGGCTACAAGGAAGTACTACTTTATTACCACATGACCCACCATACACTCTCATAAGCTTCTTGGAGCCCGTGGTATAGCCGGCTGTAAATCTATCGCTTCTCTTCTCTCTCATCCAACTGAGCAAAGATATAATATTTAAAGTCTTACAGCCCGCCTGCGTCACCTTATTATACTTACTCTTAGCGTGCGACCTGTCCTCTCCACCCATTCTTCTCGCTGACCCCAAGCACATCCACCGCACATCATCTCTCTCCTCCCCTGCAGGCAGCGTTGACAATTGACAACCCATCGACCACAGCTGCAGCCGGACCATCATTGACCGCCACTGTAAGCTGGAATCAACCGGCGGCAATGTTATGACAGCGGGGTGTTTTGACCTGCTACACAGCCACATGCAATTGTTGCGACCGGCATTTCTGGTGAGCTACGGCCGGCTCTACAACGTGTTGCGAGGTCGTTGATGTGAGGCCGTTGTGGCGGCTGCTACGACTGGCACTATGGGGAGCTGTGAGGCCATGGGACGGCTGCTTCGTCGCTACCGACACCTATGTTGCGACCAACACAAGTGGTGTTGCGACGGAGGGTGATGTGGTCATGGCCGGAGACACGGGTTGGTGGCACATAGGCCTCGCGAGCGTCCGACATCGAGCGCGTGGGAGGAGATGGACGACCTGCGCGAGAGAAGAGGGACAATCTGGGTGAGAGGATAGGGACGACTTGTGTGGAGTGGGAGTGGGGAGAGGATCTAATCTAACGGCTGCTGTCACGGCCGATTGAGAGCCCGGATCGGTCGACCAACCCTCAGCAGCGCCCAAAAATATATGGGTTGAGAACTCTGTTGGGCGGCATCAGAAATTCAAAACGGAGCACATCGCTGCACGTACCCCCATACCATATTCCCATCGATCTTCGAAACCCTAGATCTAAGAAAGAATATGGACGCCCCAATATCGGAGGAGATCACGACCGGCCCCGATCACAGCGGCGGCATGAACGACCTCGAAGGAAATCGGTGGTTCGAGGCCTTGGAAAAAAGTATGCGAGGATTGATTTTTCGCATCGAAGAATGCGACGGTGCCAAGATAGTGCCGACATTGGAGATCATCCTGGTCCCGGAGTTCATCGAGAGAGCATGGTACCAGGACAGAGACAGACTGGTACCCTGGGTTGCTGGTTTTGTCGAGTGGGAGACCTATCTGGACTGGAATACCTCGACAGGTTTATTAGGTTGAATCTTGGTGCCCTTCTCACCCTGGATCTTGCGATCGATAAGGTAATTTAGTTTGTACTGCATACACCAAACCAAGTGCACGGTTATATATTTTTGTTTCGCTGCTGATTAACGTTGTTGCATCTCTGCAAAAACAATAATAATGTTGAGTAGTGTCTCGCGTCAGAGAACGAGTTTGTCGAGAAACCCGCATCGGATCTCGGCGACGAAGAGATGGCCCTGAGTGGTAGGTTCAAGTGCCAAATCGATGAGATCAAGGAGCGAAAAGATGGTATGAGCAAAGAGGAATCATGTCTTGCAGCAGCCGGCTTTATGTGCATCGCCGCGGAAGCCAGGATGATGTCAGTGTTGACTGAGTACAACTTCAGCAATGGTGTCAGAAAGTGTGCCTTAGATCTTATGGCAAACAGGAGGCATGGCCGCGCCGCGGTTTCTGCTGCCTTGTTGGGTATGTCAAGGGAGGCTGAACTGACGCTTGATTACCTGAAACAAGACGAAGGAGTTAATCCATCCCTGTGTTCAGATATCACGACGTGTCGGACAGTCCGGAATAGAACGCTGGGACTTTTAACCTAACTCCAAAATTCATATGAGCTTGATACGAACAAGAAAGGAACTGTTGAAGATGATGTATCTGCTGGAGATAAACACCTTGGAAATAATACCGATAAGAGCAAAAATTTGAACAAGAAAAGAAAGATCAAGATGCTGGAGGAGGATGAAGAGTATGAAATGGCTCTTCAAGACACAGTAACAGAAGAAACCAAAGCGAAGAAGGATGCCGTGCTGAAGTATGTTTATGACCTGCGCAGCAAGCTTTATCAGAAGTATTTTGATTTTGTTACATGGGAGGACAAGAAAACTTTGATGGCTAAGCTTCAGGAGGCTGAGGATTGGCTGTATGGAGACGGAAAGGATGAAACCAAGGACGTCTATGCTGCAAAACTAAAGGAACTCGAAAAGGTCGATGCCGCTATCATGGCGTGCTACAGAGAGGGGAAAGAAACAGGCCCTGCTCTTGAGCAACTAGTGTGCCGCATCTGCAGCTCCAGGGAGGCTGCATTGTCTAGTGACCCAGAGTTTGATCATATCGACGTATCAGATAAGCAAAAGGTCGTCGATCAGTGCTTGGAGGTGCAGAATTGGCTGGTTGGTCTACTGAAGAGTCCAAGGCCTGATCTCCTTGCATCTGACCTCAAGAAGAAGGCCGAGGCACTTGACAGATTCTGTAAAACGATCACGCAAAGTCATTTTTACCGGTGCCGGTATCTAGCGGCGACGTACGACCCAATGGGATACTGCCACATCACGAAGTATCTCAATACAGTAACATGTATTTGATTCTTTTCTTGGCTTTAAGTATTGGTATTTCTCTCTTGTGGGTCCCATCATTGGCAGATAAAGGTAGCATGCATGGTCCTTTCCTTCTATATTTTTCTGACTCACACGTACAGGTTATGACACATTCACCATTTCCTCTCTCTCACCAAGAAACCCATCATTTTATTCCACCCATGTCAATGTTAATCATTCATGCCTTTTAAACTATATATTTGTTTCTGAAATAATTTATATATTTGAACTCATCGCAAAAAGACCTTTAGAACAAGATCAATCTTGGATATATTTCAAACACGTTTAATTTCCAACGTTTCAATTAACATATTTCACCCAATATATTTTGTGTGGAACTGCTTATTTCTGTGTTTGAAACTGATTTTTTTTTTGTGATGAGTGAAATACGTTTCAATTTTTCACAAATATGTAGTGAAATTAATTTTAAATCTATTTTTTGTAATGAGTAAAATTAGTTTAAGCGAGTGTAATACATTTTTTGAAAATGAGTGTAATGTGTTTTCTGAAACTAGTGAAATGAGTGAAATCTATATTTTGTAAATGAGTGTAGTGTGTTTTCTGAAATGAGTGAAATAAGTTATTTGGAAAAAGTGAAATATAACCTATTTTTAGTGTGAAACAATATTTTCAGTGTTTGAAACTGATATTTGTGATGAGCGAAACACATTTCAATGTATTTCGTAAATTTGCAGTGAAATTAGGTTTGCAAATGAGAGTAATGTGTTTTCTGAAATGAGTGAAATCTAATTTTGAAACAAGTGAAATTGTTTTTAACTGAATATATTTAAACATGTTTTCTGAAATGAGTGAAATCTAATTTTGAAATGAGTGAAATCTAATTTCGTAAATTCAAATTCTTGGGTGAAATATATTTCAAATGTGTTTTATAATTGAATGACACGAATTTCTGAAATGAGTGAAATCTTTTTTTCAAACACATGGACACATATTTCGGTGTGAAATACGTGAAACTTCTTATTTAAAAAAAATTAAATTAGTTATTTAAAACGTGTGAAACTGGTTATTTCAAATCTTTTTTATAAATGAGAGAAATTTGTTTTATGAAGCGAGTGAAATTGTTTTCTGAATTGATATTTTTTTTGAATTGAGTGAAATAATTCTTTCTAAGTAATTGAAATCAGTTTTTTACATTGAGTGAAATCAATTTCAAAATATGTTTTCTCAACTGAGTGAAATATGTTTTCGAAATTGAGTGAAATTATTTTGTGAAATAAGTGACATCAATATCTTCAAATGAGTGAAATTGGGTTTTTGAACATAAAGAAATGAGTTTTTTGAATGACTGAAATCAGCTTTCTAAAATGAGTGAAACCAGTTTTTTGAAATGACGAAAATCTGTGTTTTCTATTGTGTGAAATAGGCATTTTACAACGGGTGAAATCCTTTTTTTTTAAATGAGTGAAATCACTTTTTTTGTAATGTGAAACTGACTGAAACAGTAAAATTCAAACTAGCCAAAATGTATCAAAAACCGGTCTTGTTTTAAAGGTCGTATCATCCTGAATTCAAATATATATAAAATTTCACAAATGGAAATTCTGTTCAGAAGTTATTAGCCATTCAAAATGTGATCACGAAATAAAATGCCACTGTTTTGTTTGGGATGAGAGAACGCATGCGTAGTCCTTTTCTCCATTTCTTTATTCTCTCTCTCTTTCTAAAGCTGCCACCAACCTGACATGCACCAGTGTATTACTTTTTCCACTGTTTGTATTACATAGCAAAACATATTTTACTTTATACGCTAAAAGTTGTCACGAATCTTAGAAAAGCAAGCGAACGGCCGATCCTTCACCGCTGGCTACCGGTTCCGGTAAATTTACTTATTCGAAAACGATCATGCCTGCCAAATCCAAAGCCAGCACCGAAGCTGTGGACCCCACCGCCGTCAGAAATGCCGGCATCATAGGCCCAAACACCGGAGAAGCACCCAGACGGTGCCACTGAAGCTAGCGAGACGGCCGGTGAGGGAGGTGCTTAGGAGCAGCCTACAGCCGAGTAAATGTACACTGACATACCTGATGATTCTCTCAATCCTTCCTCGGCACACCCCTAGTGTTGATAAGTTTTTTATTCAGCAGTTCTTTGAGATTTACAAGGACTTGTAAAGTGAGCCGTTGGGGGTATGAAATTAAGAGCCATGGCCACCGACAGATTTGTAGAACTAAGTAAGTGGCAAATTTTAGTATGTACAATAGTTCTAATCATAGTTTTAAATAGCCGGCTATAGCTCCGCTATAGCCCGCTATAGCCTTTTCAGCAGGGTGCCGCTAAATGGTTGCCTTCACAAATAGCCCGCTATAGCCTCCGCTATAGCTGATTTTTAGGCCCGCCGCTATTTTCCATAGCCCGTTATTTAAAACATTGGTTCTAATCGCCCAGATCCAAGGGGCACAAACAAATTAGAAGAGAATCACACCTGATGGAAATGCCTAACTCTGAACTAGATCCGCCAAAGAGATTCAGTTCAGTTGCAGATAGAGCTAGGGAAGGAACAGAAATAATGCAGAAAGCATAGAAGTGACAGTTGAGAACCAACCTTCGGTTGATGCCGGAGCGGCTCCGCCGCGGCCGGATGCTCGAGCTCCAGTGTGCGTGCGCCATCCAGCGACACGGCTGCGACCACGACCTGCAACCCAGAAAAAAAAAACAGAGACGAAATCAGGGAGAGTGTCAAGTGATGGGGGTTAAAAATAAGGAGGGGGGTAGCATCAGGAAATAGAAGGGATTTAGGATCCAGTAGCAGACATCAATTAATCAATTCTCACTTGTCAGTAGCACACATTAGTAGGCTTCCTTCAAGCGGTCTGGCCCGAGGCGGCCCACTCCGGCAGTGGCCTGAGGCGGCGGGCGGCGGAGTCGACCTCTTCATTCAAGCGGTCTGGATCTTCATGTCCACGGCAATTGCTGTCGTCGGGTGGCTTCGGTCCTGCCGTTCTGGCTGCACGAGATCTCCGGCAGCTTGATCGCTACTTCTCTTGGTGCTCTATTCGATGCTGCCGCAGGTCGTAGTGATATGTGCAGGTATTATTTCAGTTTTTGGTCAAGTCTTTGCCTATGTACTTCAGCACCATTGTATCCTAGCCGGTTGATGGCTTCATTAATTTGAAGTCGGGCCTTCGTGCCTTTTCTCTAAAAAAATTAGTAGGCTTCCGTAGGACTACCACACTGCCACGATGCATTATCTTCTTAAATAAATTCATACTGGTCTGGCTGCCTCGCATCGCATAAAAAGGAAATGCACATGACAGTGTGGTTCCAAACAACCATGAGTAAAGTGATACACACTCTGCAGAATAAAAAGAAACACAAATTCATGTCTGTGGCATGTCATGGATTGGACGTACACTGACTATTGACGGCTCCATCGCGTTATATGAGTGACTAGTAATTTATAAGTATGTTTCTCAAGCACTTCTTTTCTATAAGAGACAACCTGAAAGTTGAATGATGATGGTAAAATATAGGACATGGTGTAATTTATAAGTATGTTTCTCAAGCACTTCTTTTCTATAAGAGACAACCGATTATTTATGTATTCAACCTCTGGATTATTGACTTGATGGGTACAAAACTACTTAATCTTGTCATTAATCCCTTTACTCCGGCTCCCTTGACTAGGGAAGCTAGAGCGCAACAGTAGACTTTGGGTCCAGCGGTGCTTTGGTGTACGTAGAAATTTTGTACTGAAATTTTATTGGTGGAACCCATACATTTTCTGAGAGTTTTATTAATTTAATGTACTATCTTATATTGCTCCCCTTAATGAAAGAAACATGTGGAATCTCAAATCTCCTTGTTTTTTTTTTCGCGTATCTCAACCAAGAAACCCCGCAAAAATAAAGTGAGAATCTGATGTGGACGGTTTCATCGGTGGCAATTATATTTCTTCATCGGTTTAAGGACAACTTGAATAAGATATAGTAGACAAAGGGGCGTCAGTTTTGCGAGATACCCCCAAACTATAAAATTAATCTCGGTCGGATACACCGCAATGACACGACGCACCAACGCCGGGATCGCTTTGTATTTAGGCAACACAAATCCTAGAGCTCCTGACGATTTCCTTGTATCTGATACACTACCTTTATTTAGGATGTTATATCATCTTCTCACAGAGAGTCAACCATCCAAATCTCGTAGGGAGGCACCGGCGATGCAACATAAGAAGAAACTTGGATGGCACATGTGCCAGTAAACAAAAAGAATAAAATGTCTTCATTTTCTTTGTTTTCCTCCAACATCTTAGAGCTAACTAGTATTTTGAATGGGGCAGAAAAGAAATGTAAGCCTAGCAAGACACATCGACGATGACTATCACTCTAGTTCTACACATAGTTTTGTTTCGAGACAAGTTCCTCAAAGCATACATATATATATAGGATAGAGGTGTCACTCTAGAAGTGTGAGCTTGCATGCGAGGTTCACGTTCATTCAAGTGGTATGCTCTCTAGGTGGTCTTTTTTTTTTGCAAAACTCTCTAGGTGGTCATTGAAGAACTGTGAACACCAACTGCAGCAAAAAAAAAACTAAGAAATGGTATACATGCTTGGTGTTAGTTGTGTTGTGGTGTAGCTAGAAATGCATTTTTTAAATATGCGATGAAACACATAATAGTAGATCCCTAGTTAGATTTCTTTTTTCTTTTTTTTCTAACGAAGAAACATGTGGAATATATCAATTTTCCTTCTTTTCCATGCTTTGTAAATGTTCACCTTAGACTGTACCCCCCCCCCCCCACCCCCTCGCGCGAGTGAAACTGTACCTCTCTCGCGGTTCAAGGAGAATAGAATGACAATATGATGGCAAAAGAGGGTGTCAATTAAGTTATAGTTCTAAATATCATTTGTATACGACACAGTTTAGTTGTTGATACATAGCGTCAGTCAAATATTGTGGTCATATCAGGCAATACGAGCCATGATATTTTTTCTTTTCTTTTGAAGGGTAAACGAGAGCTTATCCTAAACAGGAGCAACCGGATTACAATTGTTTTCACACAGACACAGGGGCATAATATGAGCTGGCACACTCGCCGGGAAAAAGAAATCTCCGTGAGTCCTGGAATGCGCCACCAACTCGTGGGCTACTCGGTTGCTTTTCCTGCTAATCTTCCTGATAGAACAAGATGTGAAATCTCTGATGGATTGTTTGGCTTCATCGTACACCATCCACCATTTGGATCTGTTGATGTCGGGCGAATTAACTGCCGAGACAACAGTTGCACAATGTCTCAATGATAAGCTGTCCAGTGAACACTTGTTTCGTCGATCCAATCCCAGCAAGCATGGCGTGAGCTTCGGCTTCCTCCGCATCAGTGCAAGGAGGGATGATGATCACAGCAGAGAAAATGATTACTCCCTGGTCATTTCTGCAAACAATACCTGCAGCATGCATTGGATTCCAAAGCACTGATGTAAGAGGCGTCAACATTTAATTTGGGAAATCCATCTGGTGGCTTAGCCCATACATCTTCAGAGATGATGTGAGGAGGCCGAGGTCGAACGATTGTCCGCATTGGAAATTCATGAACATTCTTCTTTCCTTTAGCATCAGGAGTCGCTGGGAGGTCACCCACTAGACAATTCCAGTAATTTTTCAGGACTGTTACTGATTCCGTTACTCGCGCGGTCCCATTGTGGTGAACCACATCATTGCGTAAGTGCCAAGCTCTCCACATGAGTAAAATTATTTTGTCTCGAGTAGCACTGGCGCACTGGGCTAACAACACAAGAAGCCAGTCTGAACCTGTCTAGCTGGACAGATGTTCATCACGGAGTTGCCACACTTCTCTCATTTCTGATCGCAGAGCTTTTGCCTTTGTGCATTGGATGGCTGCATGAAAGGCATTTTTCGGCTCACAGCCGCACATAACACATGTGTTCTCAAGCTCCAGAGAGTGTTTACTTTTGTTCTCCTTCGTTGCCAGATAGCCAGTCGCCACACGCAAACCGAAGATACACACTTTGTGCGGTACGTTTGCCTTCCAGATCAAGTTCCAAAGACGGCCCCAACCTGATCTTCTGTCGATGATGAAACTGCAACCATCCGAGAATTTTTAATGTTCATCCCCAGCCTATAAGCGCTTCTTACAGTGAACAAACCATTCTTTTCTGGGATCCATGCAATGTGATCTTCAGCTGGACTTGAGGGGAGATTTACCTTGAGAATCTCTTCAGCATCAAAACTATTCCAGTCATTGGTTTGGTCTGAGATTAATTGGTTGACCCAACTAATTCTGGATCTGTTCTTTAGAGATGTCACAGTTAAGCCAGAGAGCCGAGGTAGCCAATTATCCCTCAAAATCTGAATCTTCTTACCATCGCCAATGGGCCAGATGACGCCCTTTTTCAACAATTCTAGCCCATACTCAATTCCACGCCAGACCGAAGATGCTTCTGAGGTGAATATTGTATCCAAAAGATTTCCCCTTGAAAAGTATTTAGACTTTAACACCCTAGCACAAAGACTCTCCGGCCTTTGGACTAGTCTCCAGGCTTGTTTTCCAAGAAGCGCTTGGTTGAAAATTTTCATATCTCAGAAACCAGTCCCTCAATTACATTTTGGCTTGGTCATATCTTCCCACGACATCTTGTGAACCTTGTTATGCTTTTGTTCATCTCCCCGCCAAAAATCTCTTATCAATCTCTCATACTGCTCGCAAAAGCCGGCATTCATCTTGAAAATGCTCATCGTGTAGGTGGGTATGCCCTATGCCACTGACTTGACAAGGTTATCTTTTGCTCCATGGGACATAAACCTCTCTTCCTAGTTTGTGGCTCTCTTTTAAACCCTTCCATGATAGGTTGAAAGTGTTCACTCTTCATCCGTCCCTTGGGGGTAGGAAGACCCAAGTATTTTTCCTCAAAAGTGACTGAGGTGATGTTCAACATGCTCTTTATGCTAGCCTTGGTCTGGTCCGGGCAGGCCTTACGAAATAAAATTGAACATTTTAGTCGAGCTTAGTAGCTGGCCCGTACCCTGTTGGAAAGAGAGCTGAGAGCTCCCTTTACACTACATGCTTGGTTCTCCTCCGCTTTGAAGAACAACAGACTGTCGTCCACGGAGAGAAGGTGTGAGATACCAGGGCTGCCTCTCGCCACCTTGATCGGAGAGATGTTCCCTTGAGCACTCTCAGCATTCAATGCATGGGTAAGCCCTTTTGCAACAAACAGAAAGAGATAGGGACTAAGAGGGCCACCCTGTCTCAATCCTCTCGATGGCTGGAAAAAATCCAGTAATTCACCATTCAATCTGACTGCATATCTGACAGATTTGACACATGTCATCACCCACGAAGTTCACTTTTTATGAAATCTGAGCTTGTTAGGGACACCTTCTAGAAATTTTCATTCGACACGATCGTAAGCTTTTTTTAGATCCAGTTTATATGCACAAATAAGTATCTCATGGATTTTTGCTTTGTTGGATTTTGTAAAAGCATTCATAGGCTATACTGGCATTGTCCGTTATCATACGACTAGGGGTAAAGGCACTCTGATTCTTTGATACCAACTCATCGAGGATGCCTCTCAATCGGTTGACTAAGCACTTTGAAATGATTTTGTAGATCACATTACACAAACTGATGGGTCTATAATCCTTGAGCTTTTCGGGGAGCTACCTTTGGTGATAATCATAATCGCGGTATCATTTACACCATCCGGCATAATTCCATCAGCAAAGAATTTCTTAACGGCCTTAATGACATCCTCCTTCAGGACTGCCCAATTTCTTTGGAAGAAGCGTGCAAGGAAACCATCTGCCCTGGGGGCCTTTGTTCGGTCCAATTTGGAATAGGGCGTCGCCAATCTCCACATTCGTGAACTCTCTACAAAGGCTATCATTCATCATCTGTGATAATCTTGGTTCAAACAGATTTAGGAGGGCACCCGGCTGGAGATTCGCATCAGCTTCATAAAGCCTCTTGAAAAATAGAGCGGTCATCTCTGCAAGATCAGCTGGGTTCTCAATCCAATTACCTGAATCATCTTTTAACTTTGAGATAGAAGTTCATCTAATTCACGGTTCTTTTCATTTATCAGTTTGTCTCTTTGAGCGGTAACGGGCTTGTTCCAAAGTTATTCAGTTGAGTTTGAAGCTTCTGTACCTTTGCGGGGAACAGAACCAAAGTGTTTCCAACCATGACCGCACTCCTTTCTAAACCTCCTTCAATTATGTGTAACGGTAGAAAGGTCCGAACCATCGGCCACACTACTGGTCCAACACTTTTCAATTTCTTCCTGCAAAGAGGAATCCCTTTCCCACATGTGCTCATACCGAAAAAACCGGTTTTTCTTTTTCATAGCTTGTTGCTTGCCAAGACACATCAATAGAGGGGCATGGTCAGACCTCGATGTAACAATATGAGTGACAGTAGACAAATTAAACCAATTAGACTAACTTGGGGAGGCAACTGCCCGATCATTGCTTTCATATTTCTTCCTCCCTGTTGCTTGTTATCATACGTCCAAGGTGTTCCTTTGAAACCAAGATCAAACAAGTTGCAGAAATTGATCATATTTCTAAACCGAGCCATCCAACTTTCAGATCTTTTAGTGAAGGAAAATGTTACGATTGCCACATGGTTTCGTTGAAATCACCGATCAACATCCACGATTCACTTGCATTTGGTTTGATTTTTTTCAAGAGAGACCACATGAGGTGACGATCTTGGGCACGGGGTACACCAGAGACAAAGGTACCCAGCCACTTCAGGCCATTGGGGTTAGCAGAGATCAACACATCAAAATACCGCGGACCGTATGAGCCATGATTAATTGTAAGGGGAAAGGAGCATGCACTGCTTTGTACTGGGATGATTCAATAAAAATACGAGCCATGATATTATTGGTATGCAAACTTGATATTGGGTGTTTTGTTGAGGACAATACCGCTCAAGGAAGATAAAATGAGAGTTTTAATATGTATATTGCCGTGGATATAATCCCGACAATACTACAGAGGTGTGAATGAATCATTTGCCTCGTTCGCGGGGTTTCGCTTAGGAGCGAATGCTTTCCTGGTGACGATGTGGCAAGTTGCTCATGTTCTAATAGAACACTTTCCATTTATTATATGATTAAAGGAGAAGATTGTCCTTTTACCAAACATACACTACAGGAATCAGGTAATTAGCCGTCTGTGTCCCAAAGACTGAAATCATGATGGCAAAGATTTTGCCGTCAGCTTGCAGACGGCAAAGTCTGTCGGCAAAGAGTAAGTCGGCAAAAACTGCTTTATCGTCAGCTTTTCATCGGGCAGACAGCAAAGATTTTGCCGTCAGCCAATCTATCTTTGCCATCAGCCGAACAAATAACAGACGAAAAAGAAAATCGTCCTTGCCGTTAGCCAAAAATGCATCTTTGCCGTCAGACAGAAAGATCACAGACGGCAAAGCATCTTTTTTATTTATAAAAAAACTGAACCAACAGTCCCAGATGCCAGATGGTCAAACGCGTAGACAAAATCATCACTTGCGTTTTTTTCCCGATATTCGTTCGTTTGTGCCGCGTTTTAGTAGTCTAACAATCATCTTATGTATACATAAAAAAGTTTCATTACAGAGGGATTACAGAGGGGGTCAAACAAAAAAACATATTACAGCGGGTGCCCGGCGCGGCACGACGGAGCCACGCCATTGCCGGCGCGGCCAGCAGTGGGTGGCCGGCGCGGCACGGACCGCGGAGGCTGTTGTGGCACGATGCGCCGTGCGCGGGGCCGATGGGGGACGAGGTCGGGGCCGGCGAGGGCGGCGGGCCGGGGCCGGGGCCGACGGGGGACGGGCGGGGCAGGGGCCAGCAGAGGCCTGAGGGAGCAAATGCGAACGGGCCGGGGACGGTGGAGGCCTGCGGGGGCGACGGGGCCAGGGCCGGCCCCGACGGCGCCGGGGGCGAAGCGTGCGACGAGGCACAGACGCCTGCGCGCGGGGGCTCTGGGGCGAGGAGGCCTGCGGGGGCGCCGGTGCGCGGGGCCGGGGCCGCCGGCGCTGGGGGCGAAGCGGGAAGAGGTCGAGGCACCGGCGCCGGGGTGCTCTGGATCGGGAGCACGAGCGGCAGGTTTGTGAGAGACAGAGAGAGAGATGCGTACGAGAGAGAGGGAGCTCGGGGGAGAAGGAGAGAGGAGATGGGAGTCGTGGGTGGTGGCAGGTACGAACGTGGGTGGGGGCGGGTAGGGTCGTGGGGGCACGTGCGTTTTGGGTCAGTGGGTGGGTGCGGGCGTGCGTCCAATGGCCGTGGGATGTGCCTCTAAGATTTTGCCAAGTCATCGATCCGTGTGATCGATCCGCGTGGTATGCTTTCTCTTTGTCGTCTGCAAAAAAAAAAAAACACAGACGACAAAGAGCTCACTTTGCCGTCTGCCAAAACAAACACACACAGCAAAGATTCTTTGCCGTCTGCCAAAACAAACACAGACGGCAAAGAATATTTGCCGTCTGTATTTTTTTTGGCAGACAGCAAAGTGAGCTCTTTGCCGTCTGTGTTTTTTTTTGCAGACGACAAAGTCTATTTTGCCGTTAGTTTTTCTTTGCCGTCTACTGATGATGGCAAACTCTTTCTTTGCCGTCTGCCCGACGAAAAGCTGACGGCAAAGACGCCCCCTGATGGCAAATTAGCTGTTTCCCGTAGTGATATGCGGATCAAAGCACATCTTACAATAAGATTAAATGTTTCTCGGTATCAGTCCCTTTGCCCCTCGTTCTTTCGGAGTCATAAAGATCAAAGAGGATATCGTTAAGACTGTTCATCAGGTTTTTATATCTGGTACTATGCCAGAAGGGATTAATAATACAACTATTGCAAAGTATTATCCTCAGGGACATATTCTTGATACAGTATTCCTGCATTTTGCATTAGTGACTTTGGCAATGTATTATGTATGGCCTGGATGTGCTTAAGAAGGGTGTCATTTGGCGGGTATGTGAT
Source organism: Elymus sibiricus (assembly GCA_039707655.1). NCBI lineage: Eukaryota > Viridiplantae > Streptophyta > Magnoliopsida > Poales > Poaceae > Elymus > Elymus sibiricus. The sequence continues at coordinate 474,753,479 of CM077666.1, forward strand.
GGATATAGTATTAATATTTGGTGAAGAGCTCTGGCCTAAAAATTTCAGCTAAAAGAACTTTGGGGGGGGGGGGGGGGGGAGTGTTGGGATGAACATTTGATTAGGCATCTTTTCTATCCCCATGATATAGAGGAGATTCTAAAGATTTGTATTCAGGCTTTAAGGGTTAGGGATATTATTGCGTAACACTATAAAAAAATGGTATATTTTGGTTAAAAGTGTTGACGAACCAAATGGGGAAAAAAAGTTTTGAGATTTAATTTGGAAGGCTAATGTTCCCCAGAAGATAAGGATTTTTGCATGGCATGCCGCAACTGATAGCTTGGCGGTCAAGATTAAGATTATTAGAATTAAGGGCATCTCCAACGCCGACCCGCAAACGGTCACGGTATTTGTCCGAAAGTCGGTCCAGACATGGTTACGGGAGTCATCTATCCAACTCTATACGGCAAATGTTCACCTTAAAAAAAAATAACAACTGTGATTTGTGATTTGATTAATAGCTAAGATACTCACAAGCATTTGACGGAAAGCTAGCTTCCGCCAAATGAAGCTATACTTCCAGCTACTAAACGCCAAATGAAGCTCCGCTTAATCTAAACATAATTAGTATCTTCCACCAAATGCACAAACGTCTTTCACACTGTCTTCCGCCAAATGCAGCGCAATTAGAACTGATGTTCGGTGACGTTTTTGAATTATTACTAGCACATATGCCCGTGCGTTGCAACGGAAGTGAAAATTAGTGTGTGTGCATTAAAACATCCATCAACATCGTCACGATAGCATCTGAAAGGTACCATCGGCTGTGGCAGGGAGGCATATGCCAAGGTCTAGAAGTAATGCATATCAGCCGCACAGTAAACACGAAACGATCCTTAACACCGGTGGCAAGGAACACCGATGATCGTCTTTGTAGCGTTTGTGTAATCGGTTTCGCAGTATGGCAGTCTGAAAGGTACCATCGGCTGTGGCAGGGAGGCATATGCCAAGGTCTAGAAGTAATGCATATCAGCCGCACAGTAAACACGAAACGATCCTTAACACCGGTGGCAAGGAACACCGATGATCGTCTTTGTAGCGTTTGTGTAATCGGTTTCGCAGTATGGCAGTCTGAAAGGTACCATCGGCTGTGGCAGGGAGCCATATGCCAAGGTCTAGAAGTAATGCATATCAGCCGCACAGTAAACACGAAACGATCCTTAACACCGGTGGCAAGGAACACCGATGATCGTCCTTGTAGCGTTAGTAGATAGATAGATATAGATATACATATAGATATAGATAAATAGATAGATAGATATGCTCATTTTAGCGTTGGGATTCAAGCAACAATGTTCGTTCATGCCAAAGGAAAAGACCGTGCTCCTGGCCCACATGGCATTGACCGACCATTCACGCCGTCCTGAATCCCGATCCAAAAAGGCAGAGACCCAGAGAGAGATCCCATCTCATCTCGGCACGTTCGTCGCCTAGTGCGCATCACCAGTTCACCACCAGTCCCTCCCCATTTCCAAAGCTCGACCAAAGCCGTGACGCTACTCCCCCACCTCGTCCTCCCCGCCGCGCACCAAACCCTAGCCAGCCCCGCCGATCCCAATGGCCACCGCCCACCACCGGCCCCTCCACGCCCTCCTCGGCGGCGGCGCAGGTACGCACCCTCGCTAACACGCGCTCCCCCCCTCCTCTGCTCTCTCCCGATTCCGCCGATCTGCGGGACTGACTGACCCTGCCATGCCGCTGCTCGCCCAGTCGCCGACCTGCTCCTCTGGAGGCGGAGGAACGCCTCCGCGGCGGCCGTGGCGGGCGCCACGCTCGTCTGGTTCCTCTTCGAGCGCGCCGGGTACAGCCTCGCGTCGGTCCTCTCCAACGCCGTCCTCCTCCTCGTCGTCATCCTCTTCTTCTGGGCCAAGTCCGCCTCGCTGCTCAACAGGTCCGTCCGTGCGTTTACTCCCTCCTTTGCTCTGGCTGGTGGCTGGCCTGTCTTGCTGCTCCAGTACAGAGTAGCACTCGTTCGAGATCTGATCTAGAACCGAATTGCGCCCCTGTTTTGCTGTGGCCGTATGCTCTGTGGTCACTGATGCGTTCTGTATACATGTTAGGATCAAAATTGGAGTAGTTTCAGTCGTGCAGATTAGAACTGAATTATGCCCTGCTTTGCTGTAGTTGTATGCTCTTACTGCTGAACTGTATGGTGGATTGTTCAAACTAGTCGGTTTGCTACGATGTATACATTTCTGTACTTCAGACGTTTTGTAGAATTTGGGCCTGAGCATTTTGGAATTTGGCTGTTGTTTGAGATTAATCTTTTGGAGATGTTAGAGTGGGTTCAAGGATGGATCTGCCCATTCAGTGTTTGTCTACTAGTACATTAGTTATCATGAACCTACATGCTTCCTTCTCTACAAAGTAAAGACTAAAGAGGTTCCTTAACTTTACAATCAAGTTATGACAGCAGTTTGATATTCCTTTTGCTAGCACATGTCGTTTATTTCTTAGCATATACTGTAATTATGATGTGTGGTCTCTTGGAAAAGCGATCTGTCTGTGTTTCTGTAGTTATTTGTATCAAGTGCTCCACATTTGTCTTTCAACATGGACAATCCGTAACCAGCTTTAGGAGCTTGTTGCACTTGGTCACAACGTGGGCTTCTGTTAACTTGATCAAGACTAGTTATAAATTAGTCAGTGCATCTTAATTGATTATTGCGTAGCATTGTTTTGAACTTCATTTATTTATGCAATATTACAATAACAAGTCTGTCGTTTGCAGACCTCTTCCACCACTGCCTAATCTAGAGGTCTCAGATGTGGTCGTTGAGAAAGCTGCAGATCGGGCTCTTGTATGGATAAACAAGGTGTTGGCTGTTGCCCATGACATTGCCATCAAGAGGGACAGGATAGTTTTTATACAGGTATCTCTCTTGCGTACCCATCACTTGTTTGTGTGTGCATGTTTCATATACTTGCACACACATAAACTTCTCACTGTACTGTACCTCATGTACGATCTCCTTTTGTCTCATGACTCGGTGCAAAAGGTTATAATGGCTCTATGGGTGGTTTCATGTATTGGGATGCTCTTCAACTTCTTTACGCTCATTTACATTGGTGAGTTATAATGAATTTGCTTATTTTGCCCTCTTGGATTTCTACAGTATTTGGATTACTATTTTTACACTAAGTTTACACCATTTGGGCTTTCTTTCAGGTGTACTACTCGCTCTGTTGGTTCCCCCGGTATATGAGAGGCACCAGGATATTATTGATGAAAAGGTTGGTTTAGCACACAGCATACTGTCAGGGCACTTGAATACCGTCATTAGCAAGACTGGGCAACCAACTAAACAAAAGAAGGCTGAGTAGAAGAAATATTTTGGCCCATTTGGTGAGTTCTGAAAGCAACTTTTTTTTTCCACATCTATATGGTATATTATAAATCCAGTGATCCAAGCAAGCTAATAGCTTCTATGTTGTATGGAGTACATATTTAGCATATTTCTGGATGTGGTTAACATTGTCTGTGGAATTTGTTCAATGCCTCTTGGATCTCAAGTTTGTGCAGTCGCTAAAAAACCCTGGAAGATGCTATAGAAGGGCCAATAAATTGCTTCAAAAGTATCTTTTACGATGTATTGACAGAAGGCATGATAGGTGAGGTGAGAGTTGTAGTAGGGCCTATAGGCTGAAATATAATTGTTGGAAGCCTCTAGGATAACTCATCTTTGAACATATTCTGGGAGCATAATGTTGTTCCCTTTTTCAAGGGGGACTCTGTGACATGATTAAGTCGTGAGAAGAGCTCCAGTCAGTCTGTTTTAGAATTTAATAGAACTGTCTATGTTGGCTTTAAATATGCCAAGAATTATATTTGTATCACTTTCAGTTTATCAACATCGATGATTAAGTCGCAAGAAGTTGTTATCAGTCTGTTTTAAAATTATAAAACTGCTATGCGAAGAATCATATTTCTATCACTCTCAATTTATCAACATCAATGAGTCTACCTCAAAGAAAAGAAAAGAAAAAACATCAATGAGTCAGGCTCACCACTAGCCCTATTTTTTGGGCATATTTATTAACTATAGTAACCTATGCTGCTCACATAGTTTTATGGTATATTATGATTCTCATACTACTATAGCTTATCTTGCTGTTTACATATCGTTAGAGGAACAAATTCAAATGAATTGCCACCACCCGTTGCTCTACACAAAATGCAAGTCAGGACAGAGACTAGGCTCTTCAATCCTTAAGAATCGTGTCATTCTTTGAAGTTTCTACTTGATTTTTAATCTCATGGAGTATATAAGTACATTGCGTTATTTTGAATTCTGGCATATCACAAGTCTAGATGTTTTCAAGTCATCGAGTTTTTTGGGGGCTTTCTTTCTAGAAAGAAAAAAACAATTCCATGGAGCACGATATTGTCTGCTGGATAAAAGAATACTGAAATAGGGTAGCATTATGTCGGTTTTTTGTGGTTACAGTAGTTCATAGTTTATGCGATGTACCTGGAAGCCTATTTGCAGCCTATTTTAATAACCGACGAAATAACTTTTTCAGAAAATGGTACCTAATAGTAGTGTATGCTCAAAAATTAATGCCGGGGACCCACTGGCACAAGGGCATTTTTCTGAGGTACTTTTGAAATGGCTAGTATTCATCCATCCATAGTCGTTTACAAATGTTATCAAATATCACACCATTTTCCTGGCAATGGCTGTGTTTCTTAACCATGACCCTTTTTTGGCTTATCAGGAAGCTCTCCAGTTGTCCAGTGCAGTTGGCCTCGTCCTCAGAGTCTCTATACCGTGATCCATCCACCGCTGAGAGTATTTCTGGATATCCAGGGCATGATGTTTAACTGCTGATACGTGGGTTTAGATGCACGCTCTTCAGTCTGGGAAATGGAATGATTTGTATATTGTTTCCATGAACATGAAACTTGTCGAGGTTTACCGTGGGTGCATCTTGTGGGTAATGACGTATACCTTTTCTCGCAACATCCTTCTCTCTACGTGTCTTGCATACACAAATGCGGTTCCTGCTCGTATCTTTGGTTCTGTATGTCTATATTCCACAGTATCACGTCGCAACATGATTCCTAAGGGAGTGATATGGGTGGTTGCACTGAAAAGGTACCACGCCTGGCTGGGGAGTTGTATGCTGTATATACTAACCTTTTATGCACTTGCAATGCGTGCTCCGCGTGTTTGAACTTTGAGACCACTTTTTCAACGACCAATCATGGATCGCTAGGTTATTCCAAAGGTCCAGCTCAAAGATCCTTAATTGATGGCCATTTTTATCTTCCGTTCATACAGGCTTTAATCACCACTCGCTCAGCTGAAAGGCTCCACAATTTGTTGTCTTTGCTTTCCCTCTTTGCACAAACAAGAACCCTGTTCAGTTGATTCTTTGCAGGTCTTTTTTCTGGGAGCGCCTATTTATCAGTTAACTGATTTCTTTTTGTGCCATTTGAATTTTTTGGCCGGTTGAATTTTTGCCACGATTGCGCCACACTGATAATCATTCAACCTCTTTCTTCTTCTTACCGTGCAACCGCCGGCCTTTGCATCGCCCCATCCGCCTGCCTCCACCCCTAGCAGCCGGTGGGTGCCTTGCTGCCCCGCCCTCACCTCAACCTTCCCCCACCTTCGCTGCTTGATGTCGCGGTGACCATCCCTCTAAGTCCGCCGATCTGCAGCAACACCGACAGCCAACTCTTCTTTGATCCGCACCCATCAACTTGCTTCCTCATTGCCGTCCCAGTCTTCGGCGAGGTACTAGCTCGGCCTCGCCGGGGTCGACACTCGTCGCTGTGCTCTTCACATCGTCCCAGCCTTCGGCCTCGTCCGAATTCGACTGACGCCAATTTAATTTCAGGCACTTACGTTATAGCAAATCCTTTTTTTTAGAGATTCTATGCAGGTCTTTGTGATCATTACTTGGTAGGGTGTAAGCACACGAAGCAATTAAATTGCGTGGAGTGCCAGATACGGGGCTCCCACATAGGCAGGGGACCTCAATTGGCAATTCGAATTTCTGATCACTATCACATTTGTACGAGCCGTAGCAAAAAAACCTTATGAGCGTGGCCAAATTGTAGGGCTCCTGACAATGGCAAATGAGTGTCCCTTAGAAAAAAAAAAAACAATGAGTGTCCCTTTCATTAAAAAACAAAAACGAAAACCAGAAATGATGATGGGGGCAGTTTGCTTATCATCAGTAGTTTATTTGTTTAGCTAAAGTTTTTCAGTGCATTCCTTTGTTTTTTTTCTTGGCGATGCATCCTTTTAAAAAAAAATTAGAGTGCCTTTGTTGTCCCACACTGTGATGATGTCCGACAATCATCCATATCCCACATGGTGGTTTGTGAAGAGTGGCTTTGCCCGCGGCTCCAATCATGTCGACAAGAACAAGGTAATGAGAACAGGTGAGCACAAGCATCATCATGTACCTGCCCTTCTGCTGCTCTTCTGCTTTGCTTAGACTGATTAAATCTTTCTGCCGCCATTGCCTTCCTCACTGACCAAGAGACTCGATCGCCAGGTAGGGCTGCCGAAACTATTTGACTAAAGTGACACATGCAAAAAGGCAATACGTACTACTCCCTCCGTTCCTAAATATAAGATCTTAGATTTTAATATAGACTACATACGGAGCAAAATGAGTGAATCTACACTCTAAAATGCGTCTATATACATCTGTATGTAGTTTGTATTGAAATCTCTAAAAGGCCCTATATTTTGAAACGGAGGGAGTACTAACTAGACCAATACTACCTCCGTCCTAGTCCTCCTCGTATTTTGGATCCTTTTTTGACCATGATTTTAGCCAATAAAATATAGGTTATACATAACAATAAATAATATAATTGGAAACTACATTCAAATACGAATTCAACAATAAATTTTTTGTGACATGCATTAACATTTTCTAGTAAAATATGTGGTCAAACTTTGAGTCAAAATACAAGGGGGACTAAAAAATCAAGACAGAGGTAGTACGTACTAGCTAGCTAGCTAGCCATTGCCCAAATTTGAAGAAGAGTTTACATGGGGTCTACCCCGGCCGGGGATCGCGCGGGACTTGAATCATCACGATGGCGATTGCACGAGGATGCGAGATTCGTGAGACCGCCATCGGATCGGACGGAGATCTCCTGCGAGGTCCATACTACTCTGCACTGTACGCTGCCGGAGTACCATCGCCGATCAAGACCAGTTAACCGCCAACCCCACTACCATCTCCCACTTAAACTTCCCTCGTTCCCACCCCTTTTCCTTTCGTTTCGCCAAAGCATTTGATATTCGCTTGTCCTCCACTTGTGTCTGTCAATGGCACCAGGCGGTCCGACCCGTCTCTCTCTCTCTCCCTTCTTATACCGCGGCCGACATGCCATTCTCCCAGAACGGGAGGAGAGGCGTGTCATGCATGGTGCGGCTAAGTGATCGGCGACGTGCAACGATGGCGGTTCGAGCGGCAGCCCCGTCTCCGGCTGCAGCACGTACGCTCGTTTTTGCACTTGCGGTTGTGCTCGCCGCGGTGAGTGCCTCCGACGAACCGACGAACCGTGGCAATGCGCCGTCGTTGAGGGCCGGTGAGGAGGGCAATGAGTTAGGTGTCGGCGATCATGTGCCGGCGTCGAGGGTGTCGGTGGTAGGTTGCGTGTGCGTGCCGTCGACGGTGTCACTGGAAGGCTGCGCGTGCCCGCCAACACCGCCACCGCCACCGCCACCTCCCGCATGCCCGCCACCGCCTCCACCTCCACCACCGCCGTGCCCACCGCCGCCTCCACCGCCACCTCCGGCGTGCCCGCCACCGCCACCACCACCGCCACCGCCGGCCTGCCCGCCGCCCCCACCGCCGGAGCCGATGCCGTGGGATTTCGAGAACATGAAGCTGGCGGCGCTGTACCCGGTGATCCAGGCGTTCAAGCGGACCATCACGAGCGACCCGCTGAACGTGACGGCGACGTGGGTGGGCACCAAGATCTGCGACAGCGACAAAGGCGGCAGCGCGTACAAGGGCTTCTACTGCGACACGCCGCCGGACGACGTCAACAAGACGCTCACCGTGGCCTCCATCGACTTCAACGGATTCCACCTCTGCGCGCCGACGCTGGCCGGCTTCATCGATGCCTTCCCGGACCTGGCGCTCTTCCACGCCAACTCCAACAACTTCTCCGGCGTCCTCCCGGAGCTCACCTCCCTGCGCTACTTCTACGAGCTGGATCTCTCCAACAACGGCTTCTCCGGCGCGTTCCCGGCCGCCGTGCCGCCGCTCGGCCGCCTCGCCTTCCTCGACCTCCGCTTCAACGGCTTCGCCGGCGAGGTGCCGCCCTCCGTCTTCGGCATCTCCGTGGAGGCGCTCTTCCTCAACAACAACGCCTTCACCGGCGTCATCCCCGAGAGCACCTTCGGCACCAGCAGGGCCGAGTACATCGTCGTGGCCAACAACCGCTTCACCGGCCCCATCCCGCGCTCCATCTTCAACGTCTCCGGCACGCTCTCCGAGATCCTCTTCCTCAACAACGACTTCTCCGGCTGCCTGCCCTACGAGATCGGCCTGGTGGAGGGGCTCACGGTGTTCGACGCCGGCGGCAACGAGATCCGGGGGCCCATCCCGCTTTCCTTCGGCTGCCTCGCCACCGTCGAGGAGCTCAACCTCGCCCGGAACCAGCTCTACGGCCACGTCCCCGACGTGCTCTGTCTGCTCGCCAAGACAGGGAAGCTCACCAACCTCTCGCTGTCCGACAACTACTTCCACTCCGTGGGGTACCACTGCATGGAGCTGGTGAGGAGCCGCGTGCTCGACGTCCGGCGGAACTGCATCCTCGGCTTCCCCGGCCAGCGGCCGCACATCGAGTGCGCCATGTTCTACGCCGACCCCACCAAGCACTGCCCGTTCATCCCGCACATCCCCTGCGACCTGCCGGGGTTCAAGCCGAAGACGGTGGCCGCCACCGCCGCGTTGCCAGCGGGGGAGAGCGCGGTGCATGGCTACGGCGGGGACGTGAGCGTGGCGGTGGGGACTGACGTGGGAGTAGGGGGTTAGGTGAGGCGGACAGCAAAAAGGTGACAGCAGTTATGGATCATTTGATAATTGATTTTTTTAAGTGTTGTCGATCTGATCGCATGAAGCATGATTATGTTGTGTTACCGGCAAATAAGTTCAACTTAATTTGCAAGAAGTTGTAAAGCTCGGAGTCAAGGTAACTGCCTACTAATTAGCATCGCCAATTGACCGCAACTACTACAACATTTAACTTTGACCACTAATTTCTTTTTAATATATATGTATAGTGGCAATAAAATTACGAATATTACGGGGGCAACTAGCATAGGATCTGGCTTTACGTGAGATCAATGAGATCGTGTTTTTTGAAAAATACGAAATATGTTCAAAATTCTGAAAATAATTGCAGACACACATCCATGTTTGATGTACAAGCCCTATAAATTTCAGCTCCTAGTTCGACCTACTTACAGAAACAAAAGGACGAAATCAAATGTGAGCAGTATCAAATATTATTCACCCAAATCTGACACTACTCACACTCGAATTTGTCATTTTTGTATTCTAACTGTAGATCAACTTTTGAGCTGACTCTTAGACAAACACCATAGGTATGTTGACAAATAATTTCAGAATTTTTTGGATTGTCTAAATATGAAATTTCTAGATTGATCCTATGATCTCACCTAAAGGGCAGATTGTATTAAAGTCTCCCCGCAGATATTCTAGAGAATGACCGTTCTCTGTGTAATGTTGTGCCATTGCATTTTGCTGTTGGGTGTCAAGGATTTGGTTACCGCACGGTAAATTCGGTGAACCATTCGGTAATCACGTTTCTTGCTACCCCGCGAGGAATTATATACTGATGAAAATAACCATTTTTTAGAAAATTTGAAAATACATATACATCTCTCATAGATCAATTGAGTTGTCATGGTGCAGTGACCCGGAGATGAGCTCTTGATGGCCAAGTGCAAGGAGATATGCTCCTGGTTTCCGAGCGAGAAAGCTCTCGTGACGCACTCGCTGGGCCTAACCTTGGAAGTGACGAGGGATGAGCTGAAGCGGATGGTTCCTGAAGGCAAGGGGGCAATCTCAATGGAGGTTCTCTTCTGGGCAATGGCAGAGGCGATGGAGTCTTCGGATCCTCGACAGCGAGCTCGATGGTACGAGTATAGCTCCCGCCTCTCCTCGCCGAATCTAGAGGCGGAAGGGGCGGTGAATTTGCGTATTATTCAGGTCATCGATGAGGAGACAAAGGAGGTGGATAGTGACGAGGAGGATGATGCAGACGATGAGGAGGAAGATGATGCTGAGGAGGAGGAGGATGCCGGCGAGGAGGAGGATGCTGACGAGGAGGAGGAGGAAGCAGAAGAGGAGAGCTACCAGGAGGATTGGAGATCATGGCACAGGAGGAGGATGCAGGAGAGGAGGGCTATCAGGGGGGATGGAGATCATCGCTCAGCTTGCGCCGGCAGACATGAATCTGACGATTCATGTGAACGACGAGGATGAGCAGATGGTTGACCAGGAGCCTTTGGAGGCTGATGCCGGCGAGGATCTGGCGCTGGTCAGCCCCAATAGTGGTGGAGCAGTATGAGCTCTCGGCTCAGTTTGAGCAGAATGCTCAACGCTCCCACCGTCACCTGGCTCGCCATCTTAAGCGTCTCCAGTAGTTTTTATTTTGTTGCTTCTAGTGCTGAGGATCCGACGTGTGGATGCCCAGTGTTAACTGAAAATAGTATTTTGTTGTCGTATGATACGCCTCCAACGTATCTATAATTTTTTATTGTTCCATGCTGTTATATTATCAATCTTGGATGTTTTTATATGCATTTACAATAATTATATATCATTTTTGGAGACTAATCTATTAACCTAGTGCCCAGTGCCAGTTGCTGTTTTCTGCCCTGTTTTTGTTTTACAGAAAATCAATACCAAACGAAGTCCAAATGCCACGAAACTTTTTGAAGATTTTTTTCTAGACAAGATAAACACTAGAAGCTTCGGGAGAAGACCAGGCGCCAGAGGAGGTGGCCACGAGCCACCAGGGCGCGCCTTGGGGGGGGGGGGGGGCAGGCGCGCCCTGGTGCCTCGTGGGCCCACCCTAGCTCCGTTTGACCTAATTCCACCACTATAAATTCAGGAAAAATCAGAAACCCTCAGGGGAGTCCACGAAATACTTTTTCCGCCGCCGCAAGTTTCTGTTCTTGAGAGATCCCATCTGGAGGCCTTCTCCGGTACTCCGCCGGAGGGGGAATCGATCACGGAGGGGCTCTACATCAACCTTGCTGCCCTTCTGATGATGTGTGAGTAGTTTACCACAGACCTTCGGGTCCATAGGCAGTAGCTAGATGGCTTCTTCTCTCTTTTTGATCTTCAATACAATGTTCTCCTCGATGTTCTTGGAGTTCTATCCGATGTAATCACTTTTTGCGGTGTGTTTGTTGGGATCCGATGAATTGTGAGTTTATGATCAGATTATCCATGAATATTATTTGAGTCTTTGCTGCACTCTTTTATGCATGATTATTATAGCCTCGTATTTCTTCTCCGATCTATTGATTTGGTTTGGCCAACTAGATTGATTTATCTTGCCATGGGAAGAGGTGCTTTGTAATGGGTTCGATCTTGCGGTGCTCAATCCCAGTGACAGAAAGGGATATGACACGTATGTATCATTGCTATTAAGGGTAAAAAGATGGGGTTTATTCATACGTGACTTTATCTTGTCTACATCATGTCATCGTTCTTAAGGCGTTACTCCGTTCTTTATGGACTTAATACACTAGATGCATGCTGGATAACGGTCGATGTGTGGAGTAATAGTAGTAGATGCAGGTAGGAGTCGGTCTACTTGTCTCGGGCGTGATGCATATATACATGATCATTGCCTTGGATATCTTCATGATTATTTGCTTTTCTATCAATTGCCCAACAGTAATTTGTCTACCCACCGTATGCTATTTTCTTGAGAGAAGCCTCTAGTGAAAACTATGTCCCCCGGGTCTATCTAAATCATATTACTAAAACCCTAAAAATATTGCTGCCATTTTCTTTTATTTATTTTATTTTGTATTTTTGTTTCAATCTATCTATTTATCACATACAATTTAATCTTGCAATTGACCGCCGAGGGATTGACAACCCCTCGTTTGCGTTGGGTGCAAGGATTTGTTGTTTCTGTGCAGGTGCTGCTAACGAGGTGTTGCGTGATTCTCCTACTGCTTCGATAACCTTGGTTTCATAACTGAGGGAAATACTTATCTCTACTGTGCTGCATCATCCCTTCCTCTTCGAGGAAAATACCAACGCAAGCTACAAGTAGCATCGTACTATGAGGTGCTATGCTTAATTTTGTCATGAACTGCTATTTAAATGTGCTTACTCAGTTGGTGTACGCTATGTTTTGGATTTCCTACGTCCACTGGGTTTGCATGATCAAAAGCAGTGCATCATGCAAAACTTACCTAAAATAGCAACATGCAAAAGTTACTAAAAATAGTGCAACATGCAAAAATAATCAAAAATAGTCCAACATAGAAGGAAAGTAGCATGCACTTGCAAAGCTTACCAAAAAAGTGCAACATGTCCATAAGTAATCCAAAAAATGGGCCAAACTTGCAAAACTATCAAAAAAATCAAACTTATGGTATTGCAAGTTTATAATTTTTCCCACTAACTAGTGAACATAAGAGGGCTAAATTCAAAATGATTTCAAATTTTGAGGCTTCTTTTATTTTCTTTATTTGTTTCAAAATGGGTTCAAACTTGCAAGGTTGACCATTCATACCAAATGGTTGGGAATTTCAATTTTGATTGTCCCTAGTGCATACACCGCCAATATTAAATCTTAAAATGATTTTTGTCAATTTTCAGGAGCAAACTATATCACACTTGTAGTTCAAATTTGAGCAAGTTCTGATAAATCACTAGAAATTCACTAAATGGATGAAATATAGAAATAAAACTCTGAAATTTATGAAACTTGGTTAGTGGGCATTAAATGTGGTCTGCTTTGCATGAAAAATGCAAAGGCTCAATTTTCAAACTTATTTCAGGTACTTCTTTACAAAAAGTCATTTCTGGTGATGGGGAACGTTGCATGAAGAAAAATCCTACGAAACACCAAAGATATATTCTATGGAGATGCTAGCAACGAGAGGGGGAGTGTCTACATACCCTTGTAGACCGAAAGCGATAACGATCTAGATATCATGGTTGGCGTAATCGTACTCCCTTCGCGATCCAATCCGATTCAGCGCCGAACGGACGGCACCTCCGAGATGTGCACACGTACGGCTCGGTGACGTTTCCGCCTTCTTGATCCAGCAAGGGAGGTGGAGAGGTAGATGGGATCTAGGCCAGCACGATGGCGTGGTGGTGGTGGTGGCAGCGGAACACCGGCAGGGCTTCGCCAAGCGCTACGCGGAGGAGGAGGAGTAACGGGAGCGAGAGGCGCAAAGGGGTGGAAGGCCTGCTGCCCCTTGTGCCTCCCCACCTTTATATAGGTAGGGGGCTGGTGGCTTGACCTCCAAGCCCCTAGGGTCGTTGTCTAAGGGGGGAGGAAGGAAATCCCTCCTTTCCTTCCCCACCGATCGCGATCCCCCTTTTTAGGGATCTCGATCTTATCCCTTCGGGATATGATCCTATTCCTTTGGGGGGGGGGTCTTGGTGCGCCTCGACCAGGTGTGTGGGGCCTTGCCCCACTACCCACGTCCATGTGGGGCCCCCCATTCAGGTGGGCCCCACTCCGGAACCTTCTAGAACCTTCCCGGTACAATACCGAAAAATCCCGAACATTTTTCGAAACCCTGAATATGACTTCCCATATATAAATCTTTACCTCCGGACCATTCCGGAGCTCCTCATGATGTTCTGGATCCCATACGGGACTCCAAACAATATTCGGTCTTGCCATTATTAATATCCCAATACTACCTTAGCGTTACCGAACGTTAAGTGTGTGACCTTACGAGTTCGAAAATCATGCAGACATGACCGAGACACCTCTCCGATCAATAATCAATAGCAGAACCTAGATGCCCATATTGATTCCCACATATTCAATGAAAATATTTATCGGTTTGAACCACGATGTCGAGGATTCAGTTAATCCCGTATACAATTCCCTTTGTCCGACGATATGTTACTTGCCTGAGATTCGATCGTCGATATCGCCATACCTAGTTCAATCTCGTTACAGGAAAGTCTCTTTACTTGTCCTGTAATACAAGATCCCATGACTAAACTCATTAATCACATGCTTGCAAGCTATTCACGATGTTGTATTACCGAGAGGTCCCAGAGATATCTCTCTGTCACACGGAGCGACAAATCCCAGTCTCGATCCATGCAACCCAACAAACAATTTTCGAGATACCTGTAGAGCACCTTTATGATCACCCAATTACGAAGTGACATTTGATAACCCACAAAGTATTCTTCCGGCATTCTGGAGTGGCATGATCTCATGGTCTAAGGAACATATACTTGACATGAAGAAAGATGTAGCAAATAAACTAAGTGATAGATCTGATGCTAAGCTTACGGTTGGGTCTGTCCATCACATCATTCTCCTAATGATGTGATCCCGTTATCAAATAACAACTCATATCTATGGTTAGGAAACATTGATCTTTGATCAACGAGCTAGTCTAGTAGAGGCTCACTAGGGACACTGTATTCGTTTATGTATCCACACATGTATTTAAGTTTCCGGTCAATACAATTATAGCATGGATAATAAACATTTATCATGAACAAGGAAATATGATAATAACATCTTTATAATTGCCTCTAGGGCATATTTCCAACATCTGGTAACCTGGGGGTCTTTTGCAAAAGTAACCGATCTCTCTGGGCTCTGGTTCTTTATTGTTCGGTCAACTAAGGGGTGTTTTGCAAAAGTAACCGGTCTCTCTGCGCCGCAGCCGCCCGTATGCCTACCATCCAGAGAGCAGAGCCACGTGGCGGTGCCCTATTACCACTGCCATCGCGTGCATTCCCGCCAAATCGATATGTGGCCAAAACAATCTCCCGCCACCACATGGATCCCACTCCTGGCACTGCTTAAATACTGTCATTCAGCATCATTCCACCGCTGCTCCACTCCACTCCATTGCTTCCACGCACCGTGAAATCTAGTTGAGCCGCCATGGTGAGGAAGCTTTTCACCACCTGCATCTCCACAGGAGGTCGTTGCCCGAGGGCGCCGGCACCCGGCACCGGCGCAACCGGTGTGGGAGCGGTCTCGAACTCCGCCGAGGGCTCAAACTCCGGCCTGGGTTCCAACACCGGCGCGGGCTCCAAGTCTGGCGCTTCGTCGGCCGCCTCGGGCGGCTGTTCATCCGGTGCTTCCGCCACACCGACAAATCCGAGCTCAAGCACACGCCTTCCGAGCTATCCCGTAATCGCAGGGAGGTTGAGGAGGAGGACGCCGAGGTAGAGGTGGCTTTCGAAGCAATGCAGGTGCACCTCAACGTCAACGTCGAGAGGAGGAGGCCGAGGAACAGATACCGGATCCAGCGTACGATGCTGCCGTGCTCACTGCCCAGGTGGAGGAGGTCCTGCGCGCGGCACATCAGTAGCTCGATCAGGCAGTGCTAGCTGCGTCTCTATCCATGGCGCAGGCAGAGTCCGTCAGACGCCGGGCGGTTGAAGAAGAGGCCGCAGCTCGAGAGCTGAGGAGGGCGGCCACTCTGCGCAGCGGCCACCGTCGAGGCGGAAGGCGATGGACCGGACGTTGTCGTCATATCTTCCTCCTCCGACGAAGACCACACAGATGACGGCTGATAACCCACAAGTATAGGGGATCAATTTTAGCTTTTTCGATAAATAAGAGTTTCGAACCCAACGAGGAGCTAAAGGTAGAATTAATATTCCCTTCAAGTTCTATCGACCACCGATACAACTCTACGCGCACTTAACGTTCGCTTTACCTAGAACAAGTATGAAACTATTTTGTAGGTGATAGGATAGGTTTGCAAGAATAAAACTAGAAGTAATTTGTGAGATAATAAAACTACGAGTAAATTGCAAGATAATAAAATTTAGTTGTTTAGTAGAAAGTTTTTGTAACACAAGAGAATGATTTGTCCATAGGCAATCGATAACTAGACCGGTAATCATTATTGCAATTTTATATGAGGGAGAGGCATGAGCTAACATACTTTCCGTACTTGGATCATATGCACTTATGATTGGAACTCTAGCAAGCATCCGCAACTACCAAAGATCATTAAGGTAAAACCCAACCATAGCATTAAGTATCAAGTCCTCTTTACTCCCATACGCAACAACCCCCTTACTCGGGTATGTGTTTCAGTCACTCACGCCACCCACTATAAGAGAATTATGAACGTATTGCAAACCCTACAGCGGGAATCCCTCACACTTGCGCGACACGGAGGGCACCATAGGACAGCACCAAAATAAAACATGCAACTCAAACCAATCACGATCATCAATCAACCCATAGGACAAAAAGAATCTACTCAAACATCATAGGATGGCTACAAATCATTGGATAATAATATGTAGCATTAAGCACCATGATTAAGTAGAGAATTACAGCGGGAAAAGAGATGTTACACCACTGCAAAGAGGGGGAGAGAGTTGGTGTTGACGGCGGCGAAGTTATTGGTGTAGATCGCCGTCACGATGTTTCCCCCGGCGGCGCTCCAGCGCCACCGGAAGAGAGGGGGAGAGAGCCCCCCTCCTTATTCTTCTTCCTTGGCCTCCCCCTAGATGGGAGGAGAGTTCCCCCTCTGGTCCATGGCCGCCATGGCGGCAGAGGGGCAGGAGCCCCTCCGAGATTGGATCTCTCTCTCTGTTCTCTTCTGTTTCGCGTTCATGTTTTCTGGCCTTTCACCGTTTCTTAAATTCCCGGAGATCCGTAACTCCGATTGCGCTGAAATTTTAACACGATTTTTTTCCGGATATAAGCTTCCTTGCGCCTGATGAAGAGCCCCGACCGACTTACAGTGTCCCACGAGGCACCACCACGCGCCAGGGGGAGGGGGGCGCCCATGTGGCTTGTGGAGGCTGTGGGCCTCCTTTTACGTTGATTCCACCTCCCAAAAATAACATATATTCCAAAATAATTCTCCGTAAAATTTTATTGCATTTGGACTTCGTTTGATATGGATTTTCTGTGAAACAGAAAACAAGCAGAAAACAGGAACTGGCACTGGGCACTGGATCAATATGTTAGTCCCAAAAATTATATAAAATGTTGCCAAAAATATGTGAAAGTTGTAGAATATTGGCATGAAACAATCAAAAATTATAGATACGACGGAGACGTATCAACGGCACCATCATCCTTTCGGACGATGAAGACAAGTCGTCCATCTATTGTCACTGTCGGCGCCGGCCGGCCATCTTATGTCGCTCCTATTACAATTTCATATTAATGTAATGTCAATTCGCTCTATTAGCATTGAGCAAATCTATGAATGTCTTGTTAAGTTTATCCGAATGTGCTACCTCTGAATCTATTAATCTTTGAATCTCTGAATCGCTTTGTTTGACACCGTTGCGATCTATCTATTATGGATCACTGAATCACAAGCCCTTATGTCATGCAGAAAATGCCAGGTCAAAAGGCTGAGGCTCTGCCCCTAAGCACACACACACACACAGCTCAAATGGCTCGTACGATGCATATTCAGCGGTGGCTCTCGAGTTTGACTCCCATGGGCGGCATTATATGCCACACCTTTTTTGCCAGTAAACCAGACACTGACAGGTGGGCCTTGTAGGAGATATGCCCTAGAGGCAATAATAAATGTTATTATATATCCCCATGTTCGTAATTAAGTTTATATTCCATGCTATAACTGCTGTGGTTCTCGAGTCTGCAATAACCACGAGGCTCGGAGGAAGACTCATATGCACGTGTGGAATAATAAACGGTAAAATGTATTCCTAGTCTGGCCTCTAAGACTAGCTCAAGTGTTGCATGATGGTTCTGTTTTCCTGATCATGGGCATGACTATGCCGGCAATTTTGAGGGCACAATGTTAGAAGTACATTTGTGTTGAATCGACCCGAATTGATGTTATGCTATGAGATTCATTCGTCACAAGTTAATGGTTAATAACACAGAGAAAGTTAATGTTTGCATAATTCCTTAGACCATGAGAGTGTCGAGTTTCTTCATGCTTGCTTCATGAACTTTGGGGTTTGTTAAACGTCATCCGTAAATGTGTGGCTATTACGGCGGCTTACGGGTTCATGGAAAAGTATGTCAAGTAACTTGATAGCTCAAGATTGGGATTTGCTCCTCCGATGATGGAGAGATATCTCTGGGCCCTCTCAGTGTTATAGTATCCACCATCGTCTGGCCAGACACATTGTGATTTGCTCACACGGATGCCGGAACACGGGTACGAGAAAAGAGAACAAAACCGACAACGAGGTAACTGGCATAGTGGACAAGTTGTTGATCCACGGGGATGCAGATAAATCTCACCTCAGATTTTGTAACATATCGCGAAGCAACAGGAAAAGCACACGGCAACTGGAGGTTCACTCGAATATTCATTCGTGTGGGTATAGGGGTCAATATGGGTGTCCACGGCTCCGATGTTGATCATTGATCGGAAAGTGTTCCGGGTCATGTCTATACTTCACCGAACCTATAGGGTCACACGCTTAAGGGTCATCTATCTGCTGAATACTAGACACGGAGTCTGAAAGAAAATCACCGGAAAAGTTTCGGACGCAACGGAAACGTTCCGGAGAGGACACCGGAATAGTTCCGGTAAAACTGAAAAGTTGTTTCGGGGTATACAATTAAGTCAAATTGGTTTCGGCACACGCCTGGAAATTCTTGGAGGGTGCCAGAATTGTTCTGGTAACTTCTGGGATTTTTCTGGGACAAAAACCGGAAATGTTCCGGAGTTGCCGGAACCGGTTTGGTTGCTTTTCGCAGATGAAAATCACTAATCCGAAATTTTTTCGGAACGAATCCAAAATCATTTTAGTGGGTACTGGAATTATTCTAAGACCCACAGAAATATTTTCGGATTTAACGGTCGCGGAAAATTGTCTCCATGAATAGTGAAAATCACTTTATGGATATTTTTTGGAAAGCCACTTTTTGGGATTTTCCCAAAAGGCTTCTAGAATGACTTAGGCACTAAGGATGCCCCCTTGGGGGGGGGGGCATGAGGGTGGCCGGCCAAGGTGGGGCTCCTCCATGGAGCTCCACATGCCATCCCTTTTTGCCTTTTATTCTTTTATGTGTGACATAAAGTGGGGGTACTTTGGTATTTTTGTATGCCAACTTTACCCCTTGGCTTTCCTATAAATAGAGGTGGAGGGGGTGCTCTCCACACTCATCCCTTGCTCTCATACACATGCCATAGACTTGTCTGGCTTCTCTCTCCCTCCCAGCGAAATAGTTTCGTAGAACCGAAAGGCTGTCTGGGTTCCGGTGGGAAGTAGTTCTGGACGGCGAAGCCCTGCCGGATAGATGACACCGTATGTGTGCAACTTTGTAGAGAGATCGTAGTTTCGGTCTTACTTCGAGAGTGCCTCCCGAAGGGCTTTCTGAGTGACCGTCCGAGTTTCGAGGGTCCTCCCGAAGGGCTGTCCGAGTGACCATCCGAGTTTCGAAGGTCCTCCCGGAGGGCTGTCCGTGACACCGTCCGAGGAACTGTCCGACTGCCTCCCGGAGGGCTATCCGAGGGACAGACAAGGGAGTACATCCTCGCGGTTGGGAGGTTGTAAAATCCTAGTTGCGGGGATGTGCACCGCCGATCGTCATCGACTCTACATCCGCTGCGCTACGAGTCGGTAACGAAAAGATCAAAAACCTTGTATGCAGTCTCCATAGTGGTCCTGGGCTGGTGCGTAGGTCGGAAATTTTTTGTTTTCTGCTGCGTTACCCTACAGTGGCATCATGAGCCGTGCTATGCGTAGATGCAAGTTACGATCTAGAATACATAGAGATGTATGGGTGTTGCACAATATAATTTGTAGTAGATGAGTTCTACTGCTGATAATTATTTGTGCGGGTAGCAGATGAAATCTGTTACCCGATGTTCTTGTTGCTTCCCTGGAATTTGCATATTTCTGATCTTGCTACCAGCATGGTGGAGTTTTAAAGTTCTGGCAATCCGCGATCCCGATTGATCAACGAAATGCTAACAGTTCTTTGAATTCCACCATAGTTAAAAAGAAAGATGAAATTTCGCAGACAAAAGGGCAATGCAGATATGATCTGCACGGGGGTCATGCGTATGACAAAGTTCAGTATGGGGCTCGAGATTTTATTATCTTGTGTTTCATACACCCCGGAAAGTTAATCTAACGACTTGAATAAGCATACTTGATGATGGACGTTGGTAGCTTCGGTTTGTTTCGAAACCTTAGAAGCCACGTAAAATAAAATTTTGTATGAACTGATTAGAGGCGTCTAAACTTGGTTTTGCAGGATGTGCATGTGATGTGGTATAGCAGTTCTCATATTAATTCGATTATGTATGAGATGACTATACAATGTAAATTAACATGACCTGCGTGTCATGATTCGGCATGATGGCTGGAGCCATATGATTGTCACTTTAATGACCTGCGTGTCAACCTTAAGTAATGCACTTATTTTATTAGCTATAAAGATAGAAATATTATCTGGTGCATCGACAAGGTGGTGGCAAACTTCGCGAAGGTGAACACCGACGCGAATGCCGAAGACGAAGAAATAAAAGACTTCTCCGTCAGAAAGGGCTATACCATATCATGCTATTATGAATTGCCTGAGATGTTTATCCCTTATGATGCACCCTTCTTGATTGCGTGGTAGTCGCTTTTATTAGGGTGATCTCTCACTTAAAATATCAAAGTAGTTAGTGTTCACCCAAGTGTAGCACCGTCTGAAATTCGTATCTTTTCGGGGTGCGCCATGTACACATGAGCACGAACGAATCGAGAGGAATGAGGCGGGTGAGGTCAGACCTCGCAGCAAGATCACTTGGTTGTCTTTGACGTTCAGGTAGGAGAGTCCTGAGCTCGGAACACGTCCATCGAAAGATGAACAAGAATCACATAGAGATGTGATCGGCAAGTTGGCCTACCGATTGAAATTCGCGTCATCAGTGATGAACCTGTCAATGGCATCGAATTGAAATACGGATCTTGTTTCACTCGCAATCAATTTTGAGAGATATTGATTTGAGTGGGAGCGCACTATAGAATTAACTTGTTTAATTATCGGTGCAATTAATTATGAACCCTTGTCTAAGTGAAATTTGCATAATAGTTATAGAATAATGGCTCGCGTTTCCACCTTCCCTTAAAATTGAATAGCTGTTAAATATCAGGTTAAAACTTTACGGTTGGTAACGTAATGTGAGGATTGTCCTCAAAAGTGCCGAGAAGGACTTGTCCTATCGCATGCTTTTGGTATTCTCCCGCTAATGCTATGGATAATGTGATTCTCGTCCTTCGATCCAAAAGCTAGAATTCCATTACGGTCAAGTGCAATATGTTTGCTTCCATGAGACCCGAACTTCAAAAGTTTGGGATAGCTATGTGATATTCATGGAACTGAAAATCATTTTTCAGACACAAACAAAGGCTAAAAGATATGTGATATCCAAAGCAATGTTTGTTTTGCAAACTATTAGTAAAAGTGTTTACTATGCATTTGACTAATAACAGAGGGATCCAGTAGAACGCATGTCATATGATGAAGGTGAATAAAACAACAACTTAAGAGAAAGGAAATGTCCGAAGGGTGTTAGTATGACTTACACACCTAGGAAGTCCGGGGCTGACGCCACTCTTCAAGTTGGTGCTTCTTCTGAGAGTAGGAGAATTATTGGAAGTAAAACTGTTAGAAGTATAAAGGCAAAAAGAAAGAAGACTGGAATGTCCAGCTCATGTATGAAAGTCATACAAGTTATTGATGTAAAAAAAAAGGCTGGTCAAAGAAATAGTTCTTGGGAATTATGATTAAACATGTTAATCACTGATTCTTGGGTATTGTGAGTTGATCATAGAAATACCCGCTCGATTGCTTTCCGTTGCAATTCGATGCAAGAAGTACTACGGCCTAAAAGACTGGCCGGAGTGAGGTTCAGATATGCGCTGGGAACATAGTAAATGTTACTATACATTCCATCGGTGTATTACCTATGTATTTACTTTCATAATTCATTTTAGAGTTTTACACACTCTAGCCCATTGCATAAGGTATCTTGCAAGAAGGTTGTTCATAAGAGAACTTTTGATGTTCGATGTTATGAATAACTTAAGGGCCATATTTTCATTATGAATGAGATGTATGTTATGAATATTGATAATAATACATTACCTCTATATTTACTTTCATAATTCATTTTAGAGTTTTACACACTCTAGCCCGTTGCATAATGTTTGTTGCAAAAGGGTTGTTCATAAAAGAACAATTGTTGTTCAGTGTCATGAATAACATAAGGGCCATGCTTCCATCGTGGATGGGATGTATGTTATGAACATTGATGGTAATATGATACATCCATAACACTGACGCTAAATGTCGCAAGACTAAGAGAATACCACACATGTGTGGCACTGCATTTGGTCACATTGGAGAAACCGCATGGAGAAATTCCATAATGATGGATTTTGAAGTCGTTTGATTATGAATCATGTGACACTTGCAACTTTCCTCCGAAAAGTGAAGTGACTGAAATACCGTTCACAGGCCATAAGGAATGAGCAATGAACTTATCGGTGATCATACATTTTGATGTATGTAGTCCGATAAATGTTGTTGCTAGCAGTAGATTTTTCTATCTTCATAAATGACTCAAGTAGATATATGGATATTTACTTGATGAGACGTAAGTCTGGATCTTTTGAAATCATTCGAAAGGTTTTTGAAATGAAGAAGAAATTATTGTAACAAGAAAATTATGTTTCTGCAATTGGATTGCGGAAAGAAATATTTGAGTTACAAGTTTAGCGAATGTCTGATGAGTTGTGAAAAGAGTTTCATAACTTCCACCTCCCGGAACACCACTGTGAGTGGAATGTCCGTCAAGATGTAATCAAACCATTTATGACATGGTAAGATCAAAGATGACATAAATCAATTTGCCATTATCCCTTTTAAAAGTAATGCTTTAGAGACTGCAGCTTTTACACTGAAAAGAGCACCATCAGGTCTGTTGAAATGACGCCATGGTATGGTACGCCCAACCATGCTTTGTCTTTTCTTAACATTTGGAATATGGGGCTTGTGTAAAATATTTACAAACCTATTCCAAATCAGACAAGTACTACTTTGTAGGTTATCCCAAGTAATTGGGAATTCCTCCACCACTATACCGAGGCAAAAAGGTTTGCCACCAAGAATGGTATGCTTTTAAAGAGAATGGTTCTTGCAAAAAGGTGAGTGGGAGAATAGTGCAACTCGACGAGATAACAGTATCTTCGTCATCAGATCAAAGGAAAGAAACCTTGGAAGTAATTCCAGAGTTTCCTACTGCGACTGATACGGAAGCCTCTACATGAGATGTATGGACTTCGGTCGAACTTGAAACTGAACCACGTAGGCAAAACTCGTGCAAACCTCTCAGGTGCGCAAGCAAGATATTATTGTTAGACAACAGTATACCTACGATACACAAGGAAGCGTTGATGGGCCCTGACTCCGGAATTGGCTAAATGCCAATATAATCCGAGATAGTTTCCATAAATGATTCAAGATTATATCTTGATAAACCCTTCGGAAGACTTAGAGTCTAACGAACATTAATGGAACTATAAACTGATGTGGATAAATGTTTTATCCATAAAGATCGACTTGTTGCAATAAATAAGTTCAAGGAGTTGACTACGATGAGGTTGTCTCACCGTAGCGATGCTTAAAGTCAGATCGGGTTAAACTAGCTATTAATACATATTTCAATCTTGAGATATGATACATGGATGCCAAAAGGATTTCCATGTGATGGAAATACAACCTAGGACTTGCATGTGATACAGTCCGAAGTATTTTGTCAATCCAGAGGATGCTAGTAAGTGTGCAAACTTCAGAGTTCCAACGATGGACAGAAAAGAGCAAAATGGAGTTGGAATCTTCGTTTTTGATGAAATAGTCAAAAGAGTTTGATTTCATCAATGGATAACGAAAATGTTTGTGGTTACAAGAAAGTAAGTGGGAGCATAATAATATTTCTAAAAACTTTGTGTGCTTGACACATTGTTGATTGGAAATTTCTTGACACGAATTAGGACTTCATTGAAAATAGTTTTTCGATGAAGCGCTTGGGCTGAATAGCCTTGATATTAGGCATATTTATCTACGAGATAGAATTGCCTAATAGGCTAAGCCAAAAATACATATTGACAAGATGCTAAACCAGTTTAGCATAAGAGCGCCAAGGAGAGATTCTTGCCGAAGTCACATGGAAAGAGTTTTGCAAGACTCGGTGTCCCAAAACACTGATGAGCAAAATACATGATGGAGATTCCACACACTTTCGTGTTTGGATTAATCATGTATTCCATGGTATGTAAAACAACCAGATATGTCCGATACTCCCAAAGCTGTTGCGAGTATAGATACCAAAGTGATCAAAGTACTGATCATGGGACAACAGTGAAAAATGTCATTAAGTACTAAAGTAGCACTGATGACATGTTTTCTCGCAAGCAGAGATTATGAAGTGCTCGTTGTAAGTAATTACATCAATACAGTCTTCATCAATGCTCCATGCGATTTTCGATTTAAGTTAAGGGTTTTGTGTAATACACGATATAGTGGCACGGGTTTTGGAAATCATTCCAAACAGGTTACTGTGGCGAATTCTATAACAAAGGCTAAGTATGTTTCCACTTTCAAAGCGACATAGAAGATGTTGAATCATATAGTTCATTCATGAACTTAGTATGGTTCCAAGATGGCTTTGGTCAATGGAACACTATTGAAGATAGTTGCTCCATAGCTCAGTCTGAGGAATCAAGGTTTGACCAGTGATTCACATATATACGAAGCCAAGTACACACAAAATATGAATTTTGTGAAAGCGTGAAAACGCGAGGATATGCAGAGATACACACGGAACTGAAGTTGTCAGATCCGTTGGACATCAGACTATACCACAAGCGAAGCATATTTTACACCGGTATGCCATAGGTGTAAAGTGTTTTAGCATTGACTAGATTATTGACTCTAGTGCAAGTGGGAGTCTGTAGGAGATATGCCCTAGAGGCAATAATAAATGCTATTATATATCCCCATGTTCGTAATTAAGTTTATATTCCATGCTATAACTGCCGTGGTTCTTGAGTCTGCAATAACCACAAGGCTTGGAGGACGACTCATATGCACATGTGGAATAATAAACGGTAAAATGTATTCCTAGTCTGGCCTCTAAGACTAGCTCAAGTGTTGCATGATGGTTCTGTTTTCCTGATCATGGGCATGACTATGCCGGCAACTTTGAGGGCACAATGTTAGAAGTACATTTGTGTTGAATCGACCCGAATTGATGTTATGCTATGAGATTCATTCGTCACAAGTTAATGGTTAATAACATAGAGAAAGTTAATGTTTGCATAATTCCTTAGACCATGAGAGTGTTGAGTTTCTTCATGCTTGCTTCATGAACTTTGGGGTTTGTTAAACGTCATCCGTACATGGGTGGCTATTACGGCGGCTTACGGGTTCATGGAAAAGTATGTCAAGTAACTTGATAGCTCAAGATTGGGATTTGCTCCTCCGACGATGGAGAGATATCTCTGGGCCCTCTCGGTGTTACGGTATCCACCATCGTCTGGCCAGACACATTGTGATTTGATCACAGGGATGCCGGAACACGGGTACGAGAAAAGAGAACAAAACCGGCAACGAGGTAACTGTCATAGTGGACAAGTTGTTGATCTACGGGGATGCCGATAAATCTCACCTCGGGTTTTGTAACATATCGCGAAACAACAGGAATAGCACACGGCAACTGGAGGTTCACTCGAATATTCATTCGTGTGGGTATAGGGGTCAATATGGGTGTCCACGGCTCCGATGTTGATCATTGATCGGAAAGTGTTCCGGGTCATGTCTATACTTCACTGAACCTATAGGGTCACACGCTTAAGGGTCATCTATCTGCTGAATACTAGACAGGGAGTCTGAGAGAAAATCACCGAAAAAGTTTCGGACACAACGGAAACGTTCCGGAGAGGACACCGGAATAGTTCCGGTAAAACTGAAAAGTTGTTTCGGGGCATACCATTAAGTCAAATTGGTTTCAGCACATGCCTGGAAATTCTTGGAAGGTGCCAGAACTGTTCTGGTAACTTCTGGGATTTTTCCGAGACAAAAACCGAAAATGTTCCGGAGCTACCGGAACCGGTTTGGTTGCTTTTCGCGGATGAAAATCACTAATCCGGAATTGTTTCGGAACGAATCCGAAATCATTTTAGTGGGTACTGGAATTATTCTAAGACCCACATAAATATTTTCGGATTTAACAGTCGTGGAAAATTGTCTCCGTGAATAGTGAAAATCACTTTATGGATATTTTTTGGAAAGCCACTTTTTGGGATTTTCCCAAAAGGCTTCTCGAATGACTTAGGCACTAAGGAAGCCCCCTTGGGGGGGGCATGAGGGTGGCCGACCAAGGTGGGGCTCCTCCATGGAGCTCCACATGCCATCCCTTTTTGCCTTTTATTCTTTTATGTGTGACATAAAGTGGGGGTACTTTGGTATTTTTGTATGCCAACTTTACCCCTTGGCTTTCCTATAAATAGAGGTGGAGGGGGTGCTCTCCACACTCATCCCTTGCTCTCATACACATGCCATAGACTTGTCTGGATTCTCTCTCCCTCCCAGCGAAATAGTTTCATAGAGCCGAAAGGTTGTCTGGGTTCCGGTGGGAAGTAGTTCTGGACGGCGAAGCCCTGCCGGATAGATGACACCGTATGTGTGCAACTCTGTAGAGAGATCGTAGTTTCGGTCTTAGTTCGAGAGTGCCTCCCGAAGGGATGTCCGAGTGACCGTCTGAGTTTCGAGGGTCCTCCCGAAGGGCTGTCCGAGTGACCGTCCGAGTTTCGAAGGTCCTCCCGGAGGGCTGTCCGTGCCACCGTCCGAGGGACTGTCCGACTGCCTCCCGGAGGGCTGTCCGAGGGGCAGACAAGGGAGTACATCCTCGCGGTTGGGAGGTTGTAAAATCCTAGCTGCGGGGATCTGCACCGCCGAACGTCATCGACTCTACTTCCGCTGCGCTACGAGTCGGTAACGAAAAGATCAAAAACCTTGTATGCAGTCTCCATAGTGGTCCTGGCTGGTGCGTAGGTCAGAAATTTTTTGTTTTCTGCTGCGTTACCCTACAAGCCTTGGGGTGTCCCACACGTTAGTATCTGAGCCAGGTAACGGTCAACTACTTTGACTGACGGCAAGGCTCTGTTTTGGGCATTTTTTAGTGTGGGCTGAGTAGAGGAGGGAAAAAATGAGGGATGTTAGTTGGGTGGAGCAAAACTAAGCAGAACTAAGCGATCTGGGGAATGAAAATGGAAATCCCATGTATATATCATGCGCCGGGTTGGATGGCCGCCCTCTTATCTGCTGTTAGTGGACATGCTTGGACATGCATGTCCATGAACGTTTGATACGTCTAATTTGATGCACAATGTTGGAGATGCCCTTACAAGATACAATCCATGCACCCCCGATGTACCCCCGCCGCTCCAGACATAGAAATTCCCATGAAGAGGCGAGTTGAGTGGCGGAAGTTAAATCCCTGGCCGTCGGTGGTCGTGCCCCTGTGTAGAGTAACAATAACCTTCATGGTGTAGAGTAACTGCATGTACAACAACAGAAAAGCACACAATTAAGTGCCGCCGGTCCGCCTCGTCTCCGGTGGCCTTATGACCATGGGGGCGGAGTGGATCCCGGCCCTTGTCGGTGGGAGGGCTCCGTTTTCAGATCTTTCTTCGACTTTTGTTAGGGTTTGTGTTCTGCTCAGGAAGACAAGACGGCGGCGTCTCCCTGAAGATGGAATAATGTTCTCCCCGCCTAGCCCCCGTCCCGGTGGTGAGTCTAGCATCGCTGGTGGGCGTGTGGAGGTGTGTCTCCGGCGGATCTGTCCTTGGTGGATTTGCTCGGATCTGGTCGTATTTCGTCTACGTTCGTGTGTTTTCAGGTTGGATCCTTCTGATCTACACTACTCTTCAACGGCGGCGGTTGCTATTCTGGTGCGTTGGTCCTATGGGGCCTTAGCACGACGACTTCCCGACTGTCTACTACAACAAGTTTTGCCCGGCTCCGGCGAGGGAGGGGTGATGACGGTGGTGCGCCTTCGGCTCGCTTCAGTGCGTGTAGTCGTCGCTAGGTGGTCTACAGATCTGGTTGTAATTTTTATTATTTTTGGTGTTCGTTGTACTGTCATGATTGAAGATGAATAGATCAGAAGTTTTTTCGCAAAAAAAAGACCGTAGAGTAACTGGCTGTACAACAACAGAAAAGCACACAATTAATTGCCAGTCCGCTGGTTTGGGACCGCTATTTTCATATTTCATTTAGAAAGGGTATATATTCTCTCTTATTGGTCTCAAAAAAAGGGATGCGTACCCTTTGGTGCAACGTTGCCTCTATAGTGCCATCCAAGTAATACACACGACTAGTTGCCTCTATAGTGCCATCCAAGTAATACACACGACTAGAATCATAAAAAAACCGTAAGCACATGAAGCGTCAGGTCTGATCGTTTAGAGTGGCTAGCAGGCATCATGGTGGCAAAGCCGTTCACCTTCCCCATGTCCGGCATGACCCCCTGGGCCGCGTCCAACGCAATGAAGCGGTCCTTCCAAGTGGCCAAGAGTGGCGTCATGGCGGGGTCTAAGGTCTCGGAAACCCACGTCGCGTTGGCGGCACACACCCATGTAAGAAGGCTCCCGAGCATGACATCCACATATCCGGGGTTGTCACCTCCAAAGAAGGGCTTAAAGCACTCTCTCAAAGCACTGTCAAACCCAAGAGGTCACGCCCTTTACTCTCGTGGGCCTTCTCTGGGAAATGGGCCGGTTGCTTGGTCTGGACCTAGCTGCAAGGATTTGGAACATTGCCTATAAAGAAGGAGACGCATCGAATGATTGAATCGTCTTCAGGTCTCTCTCCCTTGCTCCAGTTCCTCATCTACTGCTACTGCATCTCACCTCCTTGCTTTTGCTAATTCCTCATCCCAAATTCCCTTGTATCCTCAAATTGTATCCTAATATTGGTACTGATCCGGTTGTTCATCACCTCCCTGTGTTTGGGTCGTGACAATTGCTACTTGTAGCTTGCGTTGGTATTATCCCCGAAGAGAAAGGGATGATGCAGCACAGTAGAGATAGGTATTTCCCTCAGTTATGAAACCAAGGTTATCGAACCAGTAGGAGAATCACGCAACACCTCATTAGCAGTACCTGCACACAAACAACAAATCCTTGCACCCAACGCAAACGAGGGGTTGTCAATCCCTCGGCGGTCAATTGCAAGATTAAATTGTGTGTGATAGATAGATAGATAGAAACAAAAAATACAAAATAAAATAAATAAAAGAAAATGGCAGCAATATTTTTAGGGTTTTAGTAATATGATTTAGATAGACCCAGGGGCCATAGTTTTCACTAGAGGCTTCTCTTGAGAAAATAACATACGGTGGGTAGACAAATTACTGTTGGGCAATTGATAGAAACGCAAATAATCATGACGATATCCAAGGCAATGATCATGTATATAGGCATCACGTCCGAGACAAGTAGACCGACTCCTGCCTGCATCTACTACTATTACTCCACACATCGACCACTATCCAACATGCATCTAGTGTATTAAGTCCATAAATAACAGAGTAACGCCTTAAGAACGATGACATGATGTAGACAAGATAAACTCATGCATGAATAAACCCCATATTTTTACCCTTAATAGCAACGATACATACGTGTCATGTCCCTTTCTGTCACTGGGATTGAGCACCGCAAGATCGAACCCATTACAAAGCACCTCTTCCCATGGCAAGATAAATCAATCTAGTTGGCCAAACCAAATCAATAGATCGGAGAAGAAATACGAAGCTATAATAATCATGCATAAAAGAGTGCAGCAAAGACTCAAATAATATTCATGGATAATCTGATCATAAACTCACAATTCATCGGATCCCAACAAACACACCGCAAAAAGTGATTACATCGGATAGAACTCCAAGAACATCGAGGAGAACATTGTATTGAAGATCAAAAAGAAAGAAGAAGCCATCTAGCTACTGCCTATGGACCCGAAGGTCTGTGGTAAACTACTCACGCATCATCGGAAGGGCAGCAAGGTTGATGTAGAGCCCCTCCGTGATCGATTCCCCCTCCGGCGGAGTACCGGAGAAGGCCTCCAGATGGGATCTCTCGAGAACAGAAACTCGCGGCGGTGGAAAAAGTATTTCGTGGACTCCCCTGAGGGTTTCTGATTTTTCCTGAATTTATAGTGGTGAAATTAGGTCAAACGGAGCTGGGGTGGGCCCACGAGGCACCAGGGCGCGCCTGCCCCCCCCAGGCGCGCCCTGGTGGCTCGTGGCCACCTCCTCTAGCGTCTGGTCTTCTCCCGAGGCTTCTAGTGTTTATCTTGTCCAGAAAAAAAATCTCCAAAAAGTTTCGTGGCATTTGGACTTCGTTTGGTATTGATTTTCTGTAAAACAAAAACAGGACAGAAAACAGCAACTGGCACTGGGCACTAAGTTAATAGGTTAGTCTCCAAAAATGATATATAATTGCTGTAAATGCATATAAAAACATCCAAGATTGATAATATAACAGCATGGAACAATCAAAAATTGTAGATACGTTGGAGACGTATCAGCATCCCCAAGCTTAATTCTTGCTCGTCCTCGAGTAGGTAAATGATAAAAACAGAATTTTTGATGTGGAATGCTGCCTATCATATTCATCACATATTCTTTTCTTTTATAGCATGGACATTGGACTTGAATGATTCAAAGCAATAGTCTATAATTTGACATAAAGATATAAATACTCAAGCATGCTAACAAGCAACCATGTCTTTCAAAATATCAACGCTAAAGAAAGTTATCCCTAGCCCATTATGCTCAATCATTGATCCATTCATGAAACACACTCAAATATTAGCTACATCCAATGCACAAGTATGCCAATAGTGCTCTCTAGTTGGTGCTTTATAAGAGAAGATGGAGACTCAAGTAAAAATAAAAATTGCATAAAAGTAAATAGATAGACCCTTCGCAGAGGGAAGCAGAGATTTGTCAAATGTGCCAGAGCTCAAGGCTGAAATTAAAGAGATAAAATATTTTGAGAGGCATGCTTTTCTTGTCAACGAAAACGACCGAGAATTCCCATTATTTTCCATGCTAGACACATCATAGGCGGTTCCCAAACAGAAAGTAAAGTTTATTTCCTTTCCACCATTCTTTCACAATCCATGGCTAGCCGTATCCACGGGTACCCTCCATACCAACACTTTCCAAGGAATTTTGTTGTTATTAATTTTTGATTTCATTGTGGGACTAGGCATCCCTATTACCAGCCACTCTCTCGTGCAATGACAAGTGAATAAACACTCATCGTGAGAATAACACACCTAGCATGGAAAATAATGGCCACCCCCTGCCGCTTCATGAGCGGTACGGGCACACAAAACGGAAAAATTATTTTGAAAATTAGAGTTGGCACACGCAAATTTACTTGGAACGGCATTGAAATACCGCATATAGGTAGATATAGTGGACTCATTTGGCACAACTTGGGTTTAAGGAGTTTGGATGCACAAACAGTATTTCCGCTTAGTACAAATGAAGGCTAGCAAATAGATTGAGAAGCAACCAACCAAAAAACGAAAACGGTCATAAACATGCATTGAATATAACTAACACCGAATAATACACCATAAGTAGGATATAATTTCTTTGCATAACTATTGACTTGATGTGCATGCATAGGGAATCACAAACCTTAACACTAATATTCTTACTAAATCACAATTACTCATGAACATGACTCACATATTATCATTTCCATATCGCAAAACTATTGGAAGGAATCACACTTATCATATCCAATGATCTATATGAAAGTTTTTATTATATCCCTCTTGAATATTCATCACTTTGGGACCAAATTCATATCTTGTGCAAATTACCGTTACTATTATCAACTCTCAAAAAGATTTAAGTGAAGCATGAGAGTGCAAATATTTCTTCAAAATTTCAATCTTATCAATTCTCAAAATAATATAAGTGAAGCATGAGAATTCATTTCTTCAAAATTTCAATCTTATCGATTCTCAAAATAATATAAGTGAAGCATGAGAATTTATTTCTTCAAAATTTTAATCAACTCTCAAAATAATATAAGTGAATCATGAGAGTTTATTTCTTCAAAATATATCCACCACCGTGCTCAAAAAGATTAAAGTGAAGCACTAGAGCAACTGCCTAGCTCAAAAAATTTAAGTGACGCACATAGAGTATTCTAACAAATGATGATAAACGTGTGGCTCTCTCAAGATAGGTGTGTTCAGCAAAGATGATTGTGACAAACTAAAAAGCAAACAAAGCAAAGACTCATATAATACAAGACACTCCAAGCAAAACACATATCATGTGACGAATAAAAATATAGCTCCAAGTAAAATTACCAATGGTTGGTAGAAGAAAGAGGGGATGCCTTCCGGGGCATCCCCAAGCTTAGACGCTTGAGTATTCCTTGAATATTACCATGGGGTGCCTCGGGCATCCCCAATCTTAGGCTTTTGCAACTCCTTATTCCTTCATCCATCGTGATCTCACCCAAAACTTGAAAACTTCAATCACACAAAACTCAACAAAACCTTCGTGAGATCCGTTAGTATAACGAAATAAATCAGTACTTTAAGTACTGTTGAAAACCCATTCATATTTTATTTTTGCATTATACCTACTGTACTCTAACTTCACCTTGGCTTATACCCCCCGATACAATCCATAGATTCATCAAAACAAGCAAGTAGTGCATCAAAAACAGAACAGTCTGTAGCAATCTATTTAAAATCCATACTTCTGTAACTCCAAAAATTCTGAAAAAATTAGGACAACGTGGGAAATTCATATACCAATACTGTGTAAAAATTTCAGATTTTTCTGATGCTCCAGTACAGAAACAAAATTCGGGCACTGGACGCAAAACTTTCTGTTTTCCAAACAGCATCAATTATACTATCTTCCAAATCATCCTAAAGGCTTTACTTGGCACAAACACTAATTAAAAACACAAAAACACAATCATACCAGTAGCATAATTGTGAAAACACACAATAACAGAAAAAAATTATTTTATTCATTGGGTTGCCTCCCAATAAGCGCTATTGTTTTATGCCCCTAGCTAGGCATAATGCATAGTTTCAAGTATTGTCATCTTTCAAGTTGATTCCATAAGTGGCCCTCATGATGGATTCATATGGTGCTTTAATTTTCTTCCTAGGGAAATGTTCCATACCCTTTTTTAGTGGAAACTGAAATTTTATATTCCCTTCTTTCATATCAATAACGGCACCTATGGTTCGTAAGAACGGTCTACCAAGTATTATTGGGCAAGAAGAATTGCATTCAATGTCAAGTACAATAAAATCAATGGGCACATAATTTCTATTTGCAAGAATAAGAACATCATTAATTCTACCCATTGGTTTTTTAATAGTAGAATCTGCAAGATGCAAATTAAGAGAACATTCATCTATATTGGTAAAACCTAGCACATCACATAGGGATTTTGGAATTGTGGAAACGCTAGCACCCAAATCACATAAAGCCTTGCACTCATAATTTTTTAATTTAACTTTAATGGTGGGTTCCCATTCATCATATAATTTTCTAGAAATTGAAATTTCTAGTTCTAGCTTTTCTTCTAACGCTTTCATCATTGCTTCTACAATGTGTTTATTAAAAGCCTTGTTTTGCTCATAAGCGTTGGGTGAATTTAACATGAATTGTAACAAAGAAATGCACTCAATCAAAGAACAATTATCATAATTAAAATCTTTGTAATCCAAGAGAGTGGGCACATCGCTATTTAAAGTTTTTACCTCTCCAAACCCACTTTTAGCAATTTTTTCATTAAGATTTTCACCCTCCGAATTATGGGAACGCCTACTAGCTAAAGTTGACTCTTCTTCAGTCCCCTTTTCATCAAGTTTTATATTGCTAACCAAAGAATCAATAGATGAAATACCAATCATTTTAATATCCTCATCTTTACTACGATAGAAACCGGGAGGAATCACTTTTTCTAAAAATTCTCGTTTAGCTTTTAGCATAGCGGTTCTTTTCTTACTCTCATCCATGGAGACATATAAAGCTTTAATTGATTCACTAATATCAATTTTGGGAGGCAAAATTTTAGTCTTAATATTTTCCACATCATGAATAATTCTATCAATGCTCCTAGACATATCATCAAGTTTACTCAATTTTTCTTCTATCGTAGTGTTGAAAACTTTTTGAGCATTAATAAATTTTTTAATATTACTTTAAAGATCAGAGGGCATCCTATTATTATTATTATAAGAATTGCCATAAGGATTGCCATAATTATTAGAGGAATTTCCAGGAAACGGTTTAGCGTTGAAATTACCCCTACAAGCATTATTATTGAAATTGTTTCGCGAGACAAAATTCACATCTACGTGATCATTATTTTGCTCAATCAAAGTGGACAATGGCACATCATTAGGATCAATATGAGCATTTTTACTAGCAACCAATTTCATAAGAGTGTCAACTTTATCACTCAAAGTACTAATTTCTTCGATAGAATTCACCTTTTTACTAGTAGGAGCTCTTTCAGTATGCCATTGTGAATAATTTGCCATAATATTATCAAGCAATTTAGTAGCTTCTCCCAAAGTAATTTCCATAAAAGTACCACCCGCGGCGGAATCTAAAAGATTTCTAGAGACGAAATTTAATCCCGCATAATTTTTTTGTATGATCATCCATAAATTTAAACCATGAGCAGGGCAATTTCTTATCATTAATTTTATCCTCTCCCAAGACTGGGCAACATGTTCATGATCAAGTTGCTTAAAATTCATAATTTGATTTCTAAGAGAAATAATTTTCGCGGGAGGAAAATACTTGGTAATAAAAGCATCTTTACACCTATCCCAAGAATCGATACTATTTCGTGGTAAAGATGAGAAACAAATTTTTGCACGATCCCGTAATGAGAATGGGAATAATTTTAATTTCACAATATCATTATTCACATCTTTTTTCTTTTGCATGTCACACAATTCTACGAAAGTATTAAGATGGGATGCAGCATCTTCATTAGAACTACCAGAAAATTGTTCTTTCATAAAAAGATTTAGCAAAGCGGCATTAATATCACAAGTCTCCGCACTAGCGGCGGGAGGAGCAATCGGAGTACTAATAAAATCATTATTATTAGTATTGGAAAAATCTCACAATTTTGTATTTTCTTGAGACATCGTGACTACGCAAACAAGATGACAAGCAAGCAAACAAGCAAACAAGAAAAAGGCAAACGGAAAATATTTTTGTATTTTTGTAAAAACGTTTTAGAAGTGGGGGAGATGAAAACGAGAGGCAAATGGCAAATAAAATAAATACAAGGAGATGAGAGTTTATGCAAAGGTACTTGATAGATGTTGATGATGTCTCCCCGGCAACGGCGCCAGAAATTCTTCCTGCTACTTGTAGCTTGCGTTGGTATTATCTCCGAAGAGGAAGGGATGATGCAGCATAATAGAGATAAGTATTTCCCTCAGTTATGAAACCAAGGTTATCGAACCAGTTGAAAAATCACACAACACCTCGTTAGCAGTACCTGCACACAAACAACAAA
The DNA here is from genome assembly GCA_039707655.1 of Elymus sibiricus. Lineage (NCBI taxonomy): Eukaryota > Viridiplantae > Streptophyta > Magnoliopsida > Poales > Poaceae > Elymus > Elymus sibiricus. The sequence continues at coordinate 474,789,356 of CM077666.1, forward strand.
TCTTTGCACCCAACACAAACGAGGGGTTGTCAATCCCTCGGCGGTCAATTGCAAGATTAAATTGTATGTGATAGATAGATAGATAGAAACAAAAATACAAAATAAAATAAATAAATAAAAATAGCAGCAATATTTTTAGGGTTTTAGTAATATGATTTAGATAGACCCGGGGGCCATAGTTTTCACTAGAGGCTTCTCTTGAGAAAATAACATACGGTGGGTAGACAAATTACTGTTGGGCAATTGATAGAAAAGCAAATAATCATGACGATATCCAAGGCAATGATCATGTATATAGGCATCACGTCCGAGACAAGTAGACCGACTCCTGCCTGCATCTACTACTATTACTCCACACATCGACCGCTATCCAGCATGCATCTAGTGTATTAAGTCCATAAAGAACGAAGTAACGCCTTAAGAACGATGACATGATGTAGACAAGATAAACTCATGCATGAATAAACCCCATCTTTTTACCCTTAATAGCAATGATACATACGTGTCATGTCCCTTTCTGTCACTGGGATTGAGCACCGCAAGATCGAACCCATTACAAAGCACATCTTCCCATGGCAAGATAAATCAATCTAGTTGGCCAAACCAAATCAATAGATCGGAGAAGAAATACGAGGCTATAATAATCATGCATAAAAGAGTGCAGCAGAGACTCAAATAATATTCATGGATAATCTGATCATAAACTCACAATTCATTGGATCCCAACAAACACACCGCAAAAAGTGATTACATCGGATAGAACTCCAAGAACATCGAGAAAAACATTGTATTGAAGATCAAAAAGAGAGAGAAGAAGCCATCTAGCTACTGCCTATGGACTCGAAGGTCTGTGGTAAACTACTCACGCATCATCGGAAGGGCAGCAAGGTTGATGTAGAGCCCCTCCGTGATCGATTCCCCCTCCGGCGGAGTACCGGAGAAAGCCTCCAGATGGGATCTCTCGAGAACAGAAACTTGCGGCGGCGGAAAATGTATTTCGTGGACTCCCCTGAGGTTTTCTAATTTTTCCTAAATTTATAGTGGTGGAATTAGGTCAAACGGAGCCGAGGTGTGCCCACGAGGCACCAGGGCGCGCCTGCCCCCCCCCCCCCCCCCCCACCAGGCGCGCCCTGGTGGCTCGTGGCCACCTCCTCTGGCGTCTGGTCTTCTCCCGAAGCTTCTAGTGTTTATCTTGTGCAGAAAAAAATCTCCAAAATTTTTCGTGGTATTTGGACTTCGTTTGGTATTGATTTTCTGTAAAACAAAAACATGGCAGAAACAGCAACTGGCACTGGGCACTAAGTTAATATGTTAGTCTCCAAAAATGATATATAATTGATGTAAATGCATATAAAAACATCCAAGATTGATAATATAACAGCATGAAACAATCAAAAATTATAGATACGTTGGAGACGTATCAACAATTTGGTAATCAAAGCCAACAAAAAATCACCACCCCGCTTCGTGCCTACCACCTGTTCGACACAATGCCTGGGAGTGAGTTCCACCTGTGCATGCCATCGCTGCTCGAGCTAGCGCAGACAGGAACCGTGGCTGAGTACACGACGTTGTTCTGGGAGCATCTACACCAGGTGTTGCATCTCGACTCGAGCCTAAGCATCAAGTGCTTCATCCACCACTACATCAAGGGCTTGCACAAGGATATTCAAGCAGTCCTACAGTCGCAGTCGCCGTCGCCGTCTAGCATCACCAGAGCATCGTGCCTTGCTCGGATAAGAGAGGAAGAAATCATGAAGGATGAGGTAATGGGTGCCGAGGAGTGTGGTGATGGCTGCAACCATGAAGTACAAGACCGTTGTGTCGATGGCAGCAGGCTTGCTGCTCCTACACCGACCAGGTGCTCGACAGAGTGCCCAAGTCATGGCGCCACCGTCAACATCTTCCCTGAGCTTGCCTCCCCTGCCGTGCGCGACGAGGCGCTGGACATCGACAGTAGTAGCGCCTCCGATGGAGTCAGGTTCGTCGTCGCGGAGTCGGACGCCGACATCGGGCGCCTGGCCGGCGACGAGGAGCACGACCTGGGCCTGCTCGAGCAGGTCGTCCCGGAGGTGGACATGGGCGAGCTGCCGACCGCCGTGCTGGCGGTGCAAGCCACGCGCTTCGAACGCGGCGTGGCGGTCGGGGTGACGGTGCACCACGCCGTCACCGATGGGCGGTCGCTGTGGACGTTCGTCCAGGCGTGGGCGGCGGCGTGCCGGGGCGAAGCGGCGGCCACGGCACCGTGCTTCGACCGCTCGCTCATGAACCTACCCGGTGGCGAAGAGCTGGCCAGGAGCGTGCTGCGGAAGTTCGCGCCGAATCTACCTTCGGTATGCTCAACTCCTCTGTTTCACTGCTCCATTAATTCGTGACGTATTTGACCAACCTGTAACTGCGAGCAGGCCGCACCGCCGACGACGCTCGTAGAGGACCGCACACGGTTCACCCGCCGGACGTTCACCGTGGGCGGGCAGGGCATCCAACGCCTGAAGCAGCGCATCGTCCGTCTCGGCGAGGCTCCCCCGTCCACCTTCGCCGCCGTCGTCGCGCTCGCCTGGGCATGCTTCGCCCGCTGCAAGCCGTTCGCCTCGGACGACCAAGTGCTGCTCTTCTTCTTCGCCGACGTCCGCGATCGCCTGGACCCTCCCGTCGACGCAGGATACATCGGCTCGTGCCTCAGGCAGTGTCTAGTGGAGCTCTCCGCGGCGAGCGCGCCCTGGCGGCCGCAGCGGCGGCCGTCCGGGACGAGGTCCGTAAGATGAGAGAGGTCCCCGTTGCCAGGTGGGATTTCGTGACGCCGTTGTGGAAGGAGGGCTCTATGGACCGGATGATGAACGTGTCGGGCTCGCCGCGCTTCGACTTCGGGTGGGGGAAACCCAGACGGACGGAGCCGATCAGGATGAACCACGACGGCCAGGTCGCGCTGATGGGTGCCGGAGACGGCCACAGCGGGGTGCAGATGTCGGTGTCACTGCTGCAGCCGGCGCAAATGGACTTGTTCAAGTCTCACTTCCTGGACCTACTCGGTTAATCTATGAACCAGCAAGTGCGCGGCTAGAGATTCGCGTTGTCATGCCCTCTTCCTTTTTTTCGATTGCCATCTTATCAAATACTCCCACCGTCTGGAATTAATTGTCGCAAAAATGGATAAAAATTGATGTATCTAAAACTAAAATACATCTAGATACGTCCATTTTACCAACAAGTATTTCTGGACAAAGGGAGTACGTATTTGGGTTCTCAAATAAAATATTGTGTATTCTGAAGCGTGGTAAGCAATTCAAACTATTAGAAAAAGAAAGAAAAAACATGGCATGCCAACTAAAAATATCCCTACAAGCCCCGGCCTCGGCCCACTGACTCTTCCCGTCTGGTGGCCTCGACGGTGGCAAGAGGACTGGGTCCGTCTCATTTGTCCTTTTCTTAGGTTGTTGTTTCCTCTGCGACATCGGCGAGGTGGTGGCGGCGATCGCGTGTTTGGAATGAGGTATCTCCGGTCTCTCCCAACCTCGACGTCATCCAATTCGGCGCCGACGAAGAACCTGTGAGAGTTTGTTGTCCTAGATCTATTGGTTCCCTTCAGATCTTGGTTATTGGTGTGTCTTTCAAGGAGAGCAATTGGCTGGGTATTGGTATGGCAACTTCGACATCTTCTTCCATGTTGTTCTCTAGCATGAGGTCTGGTTTCTCCAACCCTCTGAACTGGTGGTGATAAATTGCAAGCTTGTTCAGCGTGGCGTGATGCTCCTCACCCCGGTGTCGAATCGGCCTCCCGGCGAGCCACACATGCCACCATTGGTGTCCTCCTCCGACATCACCTCCGCCAGAGGTAGGGTCTCTCCTTCCCTTCTGTTTCCTTAGATCTGAACGGGTTTTTGAGTTAGCTTGGTTCAAAGATCTGATTTATGCATTACTAGCAAAAATGTCCGTGCGTTGCAACGGGAGAAAAAAAATAGTGTTTATCACCAAAATTAATTGCAAAAAAAAAACCTTGGCACAACGCCCATGCTTCACCACAGAACAAACACCAGAGCTAGAGTCCTTCTCATTCGTTGCCGACGAATGCAGGTGGGTCCAGCGAGTCAGGCTTCACCGTAGAGGCATGGGCTTTGGCGGACACCCTGGCATGTCATCACCCATGCATCTGTGTTTCGTGAGTGTGGCGACGAGCTAGTCGAGCATGCGACTATGGAAACTGTGAGCCGCTCCTCGTCTCCTATAATGCCTCATCGGTTTACCGTATATACACCATATGTCTTCGGATAATTGTCAACAACTCCTTATTTGGAGTAAGAATTTAACCATGGTGAGATCACCACAATCCTATGACAGCAACCTGGATGGTAATCTATGTAGCCCAACCATTGTCATGTATTTAGTCACGTCCTCGACGGGTTGTGGATGTCGTCCGGGTACCACTAATGACCAAAAGGTTAAACCTTACGGTCATTTCTCTTCTAAATATAGATTTTTCATTTATTCATGATGACCAACGTCAATGGCTTGTGCCGCATCTAATAAGATCTCTCCTTTCCGTTCTTATTCCTTCTGCCCTGCTTAAATTACATGCAGGAATCCGTTTAATAGCCCATTATAGTTAGCCTCTCTCTCCTTCTTTTATTTCCCGTGTAATTTGCCTCGGTTTCCTTCTTTATTTCTCATATAATTAGCATCTCTTTCCTTCTTTATTTCTCGTGTAATTAGCCTCTCTTTCCTTCTTTTTGTTTCTCATGTAATTAACCTCTTCTTCCTTCCACATTCATCTTTCATGATCTCTGAGAAGGCTTCCTGATACCCAGGAAATTAAAGACGTATTTAAATGAGATAGATTGGGTGGAAAGGAGCGATATGGGACTATTTTAACATCCGAAGCAACATTCAACATATAACACAACCTAGCTCAGTTGGTCATGACATTATATACCGGATGAGAGGTTTTGAGATCGATACCCCTTGCGTGCAAGTGTTTTTTGCCTTCCGGGGCCACAATGGGCCGGATTCGCTGGGCCGAAGCACATGGCCTTGTTCGTTCGCTTGGGCTGGCTTATTGACGTACGAAAACGAACAGCGATAGAAAAACTGAAAACGAACAGCGATAGAAAAACTGACGTACGAAGTGGACGGACGAAACGGGCCGGATTCGCTGGGCCGAAGCACATGGCCTTGTTCGTTCGCTTGGGCTGGCTTATTGACGTACGAAAACGAACAGCGATATAGAAAAACTGACGTTTCACATGAATAGTACCACCTCGGATATAGAAAATAATATGGGCGAAGTGAACGGACGACGAACGGACGAAATTACGGTGGTAAGAAGCAATAGCCCCTTTATTATTAGGTATAGATATAGATATAGATATAGATAGGAAGCATTTTCTTAGTAGGAATCTTTGTTCCGGCTTAAGGCTCCTCCTCTAGGGCAACAAGTCCAATTAGTCTCTCTATCTCTCATGTTAGTTAAGGGAAAAAAACTACGATCAAGTTCCATACTATTAACTATGCCCAACTGTTAGGAGGGGGGCGAGCAGGGGCCTGCCCACCCCCCCCCCCCCCCCCCCCCCCCCTAATGACCTAGAACTTATGTATGAGTAATTAGCGATTTCATTACGTGGTGGCCCTCATGTCTCAAAAGTCTGCAAAATTAGAAAAAAAAAACATGCAAAAGCCCACACAAGCCCTCCTCCGCTACCAGACGCCATCCGCGGGAGGTATATCTTGCTTATAGCGAGATACATGTTCCACTCGCCTGAAGCTTTTTCTCCCTCGCGTAGGTATTGGGCTGGCCCATTTCTCCTCCTCACACGCTCGCACGGGATCGATCCTCGCTCCTCGCTCGCTCGTTGTATTGGTTCTCGTCCGATTTTCTTCTGATTAAACATTGCACATTTTTGTATACTTCAGGAACATTTTATATATACATGTTTAATATTTTCCAAATACATGATTAACACTTTTAAAACAAATATTTTTTTGATGTCAACTTTTTCCATACACGTTTTTCTATACACACGATTTAACATTTTGGAAATAAAAAATTTACATTTTCAAAAATTTACATTTTTATTTCAATTTTTTTCCATACACGTTGAGAATTTTTTGCACACATCGCAAACATTTTTTCTATACACATTTAAAAAAAAATCAAACGCATGATTAACACTTTTCTAATAAATTATATAAAGATTTTTTTGTAATATCTATATTTAGAAGTATAAAAAATAAAAGCAAAACAAAACAAAACAAAAAATGTAAGTGAAAAAAGAGTGCTTTTGAGGCTTGCGGCCTCCTGAGCACTGGGCCGGCACAACCTCACGCTTGCTTCACGCGAAGCGAGACATAGGCGCACCACATGGACTATTTGGCGCCCTTAGAGCCAGTTACAAGCTATTCTACAAAACGACGCACATCCCACTCCGGCCTCGGCTTGGCACACTTAGATTTTCTTTTCGTTTCTTCAAACTTCAAAAATGATCTTACGTGGGACTCAACCTGTCGACCTCATGTTTTTAGTACCAGCAGTAACCAGCCGGAACACCTCACAGTTCGTGGCTACCTACTGTTTTTTTTTTTTTTGCGGGAACCTACTGTTTTCTTCTTGTTTGTTCTGCGTCAACTTGTAACCCTGAGAAGGTCACTTTGGTTTCTCTTTTTCTTCCGCCGATTTTTCTTTGGTTTTTAGTCTCTTTTTCCTTTTTATTTTCTATTTTCTTTCTTTTTTAAAATGCCTGCACTTTTTTCAAATTAGAAACTTTCTTCATATTCGTAAACTTTTTCTTGAAAATCCGCTAACTAATTTAAAATCCATGATTTTTTTCAAAATCAATGACTTTTTTAAAATTGATGAAATTTTTTTAGTTTGTGAATTTTCTTTCAAAATTGATGAACTGTTTTCTCAAATTTGTGAACATTTTTCACAATTTGTGAACTTTTGTTTCAAAATTGCTGATTTAAAAAAAACAATGAAAAATTTCAATTTTGTGAACATTTTTTCAAATTGATGAAGTTTTTCAAAATCGATGAATTTTTTTCAAGTTTGTACACTTTCTCTAAACTAATGAAGTTCTTTTAAATTGATGAATTTTTTCAATTTTGCAATTTTTTCCTTTTTTATTAACTTTGTCAAATTCGCAATATTTTTGAAAATTTGTGAACTTTTTTCTCAAATGGATGAATTTTTAATAAAATCTGTAAATCTTTTTTGATTTCACAATTTTTTCCAAAAGTATTAAAAAATCAGCCGCTTTTTTTTTCTATCAGACCAACAGCACACAAAAAAACTAGACTGCGAAACGAGCGGCCGAGCAGCTGGAGCGAGCGGGGGCAGGCGAGCGAACTCACGTTGCTAGGCCACGGCCCGCTTGTGCGCGAGTGAGCGCCAGCTCTTCTTTCCGGCGCTGAAGGCGCGCCATCACGCAGTGCCCTCTCTCGCGATTAACGATGCGATTAGCGTGGCCGTCCTGCTGCATCCTGCCCTCCAGACGGTTTCTGTAGATCTGATTCATGTCAGAGACGCTGGCGCCGCGACGTAGATCCTGCAATGCACTCCTCAATTATGTAGATCGGCTTCAGCCAACCGAAGGTTAGCATTACTGACTACTGGTTTGCCTCAAAAAAACAAAAATACTGACTACTGGTTACAACCTACTAATCCTGCCTGTATTAGTGTGTGGCGGGAGACCTTGTGGCTTTCTTCCTTTCTTTTGCGGGGAAAGGGAGTCCTGGTTGTGGCTTGTTTTCTATTATGGTTGTGCCGTACATCTATTCGCTTAGTTGTAAGGCTGTGAGCTAAAATCACGACACTTATTTTGAGACAAAGGGAGTAGTACCTAGTAATTCTTTATGTGATGGGTGAATCTGCCTATTAATTACTACTACGCCAATACGGCACTTGGCTGCAATATTTCAATGTCTACTTGATATTAGAATTTTCTCTCAAATCCCAACTTTTACTTGGCAAAATTGCACATCAAAAATTTAATTCTTTTCGTTGAGCATCCTATGATGTTAATTATGCCACTTTCACACTATATTCAATGTAAAATATGAGACCAATTGCTTCAACATTACTACATGATAATTGACATTGATAGGGATCAGCAGTTAAGATCTCTTCTCATGAAATTATTAGTATCTTATTGACAGTCATAGAGAAAATTTGAAGTGTGTTTTTCTAACTTTATCAGTTAAGAAAAATTGCATCACATTTTTTTTATCAACTTGGCTTGGCCTCCTATACTCAAATCCTGGCTCCACCAATGTATACGTGACACGTCAGTGGTTCTCCAGGAAATGTACCGTGAGAGATTTCTTGCACTAGTGGCGGTTGTTCCATGACGGCCCACCTTTGGTAAATCTGGCCGAATCACCTGAGGTGGATGTGTATGTCGTTTGCATATTCAAAATTGTTCATAATTCAAGAAAGATTGTAGGTTGAATGTCATCATCATGTGACTTCACTAGCTGGTATATTGAAACACGTCACATACCTCTTACGCATTTATAAACACGTACTCCCTCCGTTCCTTATTATAGTGCGCATAGACTGGGAAGCGGATTTGTAGCACCCGGGTGCTCCACGCCCCTATACGAACATTAAATTAAAAAAAAATACAGAGAAATTTGAAAAAAAACTGAGATTTGGGATATCAAACCTGGGTTCCCAATCTACTCCCTTGTGAAATTTCGTGAAAAAATACCAGGAAACATACCAGGAAAAAATTATTTGGATGGATTTTGTTCGGACAGTATTTCCTTCGCCACGAATACGTTTCCTGGTATTTTTTCACGAAATTTCACACGGGAGTGGATTGAGAACCCAGGTTTGATATCCCCAAATTTCAGATTTTTTTAAATTTTTGTGATATTTTTATGTTTAATATTCGTATAGGGCAGGAGCTCATGTGTACTTTCCGCATAGACTGTGGCTCTAATACCAACGAATGTGTTGGCTGTTGTACTTTGGACGAGAAAGCCCAGCCTCCACCGCATGTGACCCAAGCCCCACGTGCATGCTGCTGCGGGAGTAACCCCTCGAGCGATTTGAGTGGAGATTAGTTTGGTCCAAACTTGCATGAGCGCACTGCAATCTGGAATGTTTGCAAAAAAAGTTATACGCACTATAATAAGGAACAAGGAACGGAGGGAGTACATATATCTTTTTATTCTTTTGAAACGGAACACGTACATACATCTGAGAGCAGTACTTAACGCCCTACCAGTAGTAACACTATTCGCCTTGTTTGTTTGGGAATATATAGCAACAAGATCAGTTCCAGGAGACGGCGTAGACAGTTGGTTCGGCCAGTAATATCGATGGTAAGAGCATCTACAGCCGGACTCCCTAAACCTGCCTCAAACATCCGGGCGGACGGCCCGGTCACTGATCGGTAGTGAAAATTTGATCTAGCCGGGCGCCTCAAACGGGCTTCAAACGTCCGGGCTGACCGGCGCCCGGGCGCGTCCGTCACGTCGGACCCGGCCCACACTGGTCCACTCGATCCCACATATATTCCTTCTCATCCGCTTGTCGGATCAAACCCTAGCCACTTCACTCCACTCTCCTCCACTCCTCTTCGCCACCCAAGCTCACCTCCGGCGATCTCCGACCGTCTTCGGCATGGCGGATAGCGGATTCGAGTCCTTCACCTCCAGATCCGTCGACCCCGAGCTCATCCCACGCGGCCCTGAGGAGGAGATGGCCGTCCGGCTTGCGCTCCGCCGCTCCCGGGAGGAGGCCCGTGCGAGGCAGCGCTCGGACTCATTCCGTCGGGAATCCATTGCGTCGGCCCAAATGGCGCATGAATCCGGCGCTACGTGTGCCTTTGTTGCCTCACCGGAGGCGGTGCGGTCCGTCTAGCGTCCGAACGCGGTGGCGGACGCGCAACCCCTCCGTTGGCGCTCCGAGGCCATGGACGCACCATGGGCGTCCATCGACTCAAACATGGCGCGGCGTGCCCGCCGTGCGAGGCAGCGGGCGATGGAGGCGGCGACAGCCCTCGCTGCAGTGGACATCGGCGAGGCGGAGTTCCATTCTCTGGCGCCCCGTATGGTGCACCAGTTCGGGAGCCGCAACCGTATCGTAGTGGATGTCACCGGCTCGTCCAAGGACGGATCCATCATCGACCTGACGTCCACCGGCACCGTCCGGGTTCTGGGCTTCGACGAGGAAGAGTAGGGCATGGGAGACGGCGGCGCCTTAAGTCTCGTGAGCAGGCTCGTGTCCCATGCCCTACTCTACCTTGCCAGCGACCGGGCCAACACTCTGGGGAGCGCAGCCGGCCGCCGGACATGGCCACGGCGGAGCTGGGCGAGCTCGGCTTAGATTAGGTTTTACGTTGCATGTAATAGTACGTATTTGAGGTATCCGGTTGTAAAATCTAATATTTGAAGCGTGACCGGTCACTATCCGCGTCCGGGCGTTTGAGAGGTCCGATTTGAAGTCCGATTGTAGATGCTCTAATGCACACGCGCTCGACGACGACTGCTGCGGTGGCCGGTGGGTGCCTGTCGGCCTGAGATCGACCGAGCAAAAGTTCTCGGCAGAGGCCGATCGTGACGCTGAAAGGACGGGAACTGGCTACAGCATTGACGTTCCGGAGATGGACCAGGGTGCGTGTTTACTCCACATTACGTACGAGTAGGTACGATGGGTTTTGATCTGGCAGGCAGGTGACCCGTTGTCTTGCTCTAAGCGAGACATATCACCTCCCCGCCCACCGTTCAAAAGAAAATCACCTCCCCGCCCCGGCGCCATCACGCAGGGCCCTTTCTCGCGATTAACATGCGATTAGCCGTGCCGTCCTGCTGCATCCTGCCCTCGAGACGGTTTCTCTAGATCTGATTCATATCAAAGACGTTGGCGCCGCGATGCAGGGCCGGCCCTGAGGGGGGGCAGGAGGGGCGGCCGCCCCGGGCCCCCGAAATCAAGGGGCCCCAAAATCCCAATAGCTAAAGCAAACGCCGTTGCGGAAATAGTTCATTTGGCGGCGCCATTACAGCAGACTGGGAGCTTTTCTCGTAGGATTCAGAGAGAAGGACGAAGCGTTATGCTGTGTGGCCGGAACTTGGGCCTTTTCTCGTTCGGTTAGCTTGGGCTGTTTTGTTTGGTTAGCTTGTGCGTTTTTTCTTTTCGTTAGCTAGGTTGTCCCAGTTGATTTAAAAAAATAAATGGCGTGAGGCCGGTGGTCTATATAAAGGCCAGCTGACCGATCAAGTAATGTAGTACACTACAAGAAAGGAACGCAACGACTCAATTTTCCTTTTTTTCATCACGCTTTGATTTCTCTCATATTTGGCAAATGCTGGTACTACAAGCAGGTACTAGTCTAGTTTTCCATATGTTTTTTTGTACTTTTTTTTCATGGATATGTTGTGTGTTTTACTGTACGTCGTTCTGCTGCTTTGGACTTAAGCTAAAAGACGACCTGTCGTCAGCCCGTCATCATGCGGCCAAGCTGAGAAGTGATAAGCGGAGTCACCGAGACGATACTCTTCTGTGATCACGCAATCACAACAAGAACGTTCGTCGCATAGTTGAAGTGATAATCGGTAAAAGTGATATTAACATGACATAATCACCAACTTTGCATCTAGTAATGTTAGAAGAAAATTTGAATATAATATGTGTACACTATTTGATATCAAGATTGCTTTTAAGAGTTCTATTGGTAACACCTAATATACACATATATAAAAAAATTTAGATGCTTATTAGGGCCCCCATTTTGGTTTCGCCCCGGGCCCCCGAATTGTGAGGACCGGCCCTGCCGCGATGTAGATCCCGCAATGCGCTCCTCAATTATGTAAATCGGTCCAGCCAACCGAAGGTTAGCATTACTGACTACTGGTTACAGCCTACTAATTTGCCTGCATTACGGTTGCTTGCTTTCTATTGTGGGAGACCTTGTTGCTTTTTTCCTTTTATTGCCGGGAGAGGGAGACCTCAGACCTGGTTGTTGCTTGCTTTCTATTATCTATTCGCTTAGTCGTAAGTATACCTGGGCAAAACTCGGGCCGGGCCTGACTAAGCCCGACGCAAAAAAGCTAGGCCCGGGCCCAGCCCGGCCATCGGGCCTAGAATTCAGGTCCAAGCCCGGCCCATCAGCAAAAAAGCCCGCCGGGCCTCGGGCCTCTTCCTTAACTCGCTAATATGACGGGCCCAGGCCCGGCCCGGCCCAGCCTTCGGGCCTAGATCTCAAGCCCAGGCCCGACCCGTGGGCAAGGTCGGGTCAGGCTTTTTCGGTCCGGGCCGGGCTGCCCATGGCCAGGACGGCCCTACCAGTACTTGACGCCCTACCAGTAGTAACACTATTCGCCTTGTTTGTTTGGGAATATATAGCAACAAGATCAGTTCCAGGAGACGGCGTAGACAGTTGGTTCGGCCAGAATGCACACGCGCTCGACCACGACTGCTGCGGTGGGTGCATGTCGGCCTTAGATCGATCGAGCAAAAGTTCTTCAGAGGCCGATCGTGACGCTGAAAGGACGGGAACTGGCTACAGCATTTACGTTCCGGAGATGGACCAGGGTGCGTGTTTACTCCACATCACGTACGAGTCGGTACGATGGGTTTCGATCTGGCAGGCAGGTGAGCCTCTTCAAGCCTTGCTCCCACAGCTACACCGGATCTTACTAAATTTAAATTTATGTAGCGCCATGGCAGCATCCCCGCCGGTAATTAGGTTTGTGCTCGCGAGTGTACGGTGACCAGATCTATACAGCCACACTCGGTCGCCATTTCCGGGAACACCGTCGTCCCTCGCTGTGCCACGACCTGACTGGACCGCGAGGGTAGGTCAGAAAACACGTTACTTTTGGTAATTTTTTTTATTTTTTTTGCGAAAAACTTCCAATCTATTCATTTTCAATCATGGCAGTACAACGAACACCAGAAATAATAAAAATTACATCCAGATCCGTAGACCACCTAGCGACGACTACAAGCACTGAAGCAAGCCGAAGGCGCGCCGCCATCATCGCCCCTCCACCGCCGGAGTCGGGCACAACTTGTTGTAGTAGACAGTCGGGAAGTCGTCGTACTAAGGCCCCATAGGACCAGCGCACCAGAACAGCAACCGCCGCCGATGAAGAATAACGTAGATCGAAAGGATCCAACCCGAAAACACACGAACGTAGACGAACAACGACTAGATCCGAGCAAATCCACCAAAGATAGATCTGCCGGAGACACACCTCCACACGCCCATCAACGATGCTAGACGCACCACCGGAACGGGGGCTAGGCGGGGAGACCTTTATTCCATCTTCAGGGAGCCGCCGCCGTCTCGCCTTCCTGAGCAGGACACAAACCCTAACAAAACTCAAAGGAACCGTCTTTTGGTAAATCTGGCCTTTCTTTTTTAGCTCGGGCCGGGCAAAGCGCTACTTTTGACAAATCTAGTCTTTTTGGCCGGGTTAAGCCATATCTGACCCTTTTTTTCCGGGTGATATCTGACCTCTCTTCAAAGCCATTTCCAAATCCAATGTAAAAATTACAGTCCCTATGTTTCAAAGTAATTGAAGTTCCAAGATTGTCCTCGGTCAAACTTCATTAAGTTTGACCAAGTCCATACAAAAAATATATCAACATCTACAAAATCAAATTTACTTCGCTAGATTCATTATGAAATGAATTATTATACTATATCTATTTGGTATTGTCGATCTTTGTGGACTTTTCTAGAGACTTGGTCAAATTTTAAAATGTTTGACTAAGGAAAATCTTAGAACTTCAATTATTGTGGAACCGAGGGAGTATATATTAAAATCCGGTCTCTTGGATAGGCGATAAACAGACTAGGCCTGATATTGTGCATTTTGGTTCTATGCCTACTAGCCGCCAAACGACAAAGAAACATGAGACACAACTTGCCCAGAATTAGGCCCCCAATACTGGTAAAATCCTACTATGTCATGCCTAGGTCACCCCCTCCACCTCTCAGCCATCTTTTTGACGCATTTGCGATGTACTGAACCCTCCGGAAGAAGTTGAACAATTTTACAACTCTCCACAGAGCCGCCGCCTTTGTTGATCTTCGTTTTAGGGGCAAACTGTATTGTTGTCTCTGTCTGGAAAGGGATCCCATCGTTCTCGGTCCATGCGACGTTGTTCTCCATTATCATGGTCATGTTTCTCTCGTTCATGGATGTGTAGTCCACAGTAAGATGGATGAGAAATGGATGATTTCAACTATGTAATAGTGCTTTCACTGTTAGATTAATATAGTCCATAGTTTCACTATTGTTCTTGGACTATCGTTGGTGCAGTCCCGCTATGCATAATTTTGGTGTGGTGCTAGCTAAAACAAACAAAATCATGGGTTCTTATAGTAAATAGTGCATTTGCTAGAAATGCATGATTTTTTATGTAGCTCTCCAAAAACCATATTTCCTCATTAAAATTTACAGAAATGTGTGTGTCTGTGTGCGCGCGCGCGTGCCTACGTGTGTGTGTCTATACATATATAGATATATACGCATGTGTATTTGTTCAGATTTTTACTGGAAACTTTATGATTTTTGTTTTTTATTTAAACCCGGGCTCCATGGAGCATGTGATTCAAAAGCAATTTTGATTATTTATTTACTAGAAATTAAAATATCATTGTTCTGTTGAATTCTTTTTCGTTAGTTGTGGTGCTAAAAAGACCAAAATAGCCCTAGGCCCACACCTTAAGTTTTTCTTCTTCACCAACTCTATCCCAATATCTTGGGAACGGACTAGAACAGAGAGATTCTCTGAAAGCAGTATCGCGGCCCCTCCCCGATTTACCGCTTCGCCCCGATCGATGCATACATCGATAAGACATGGATGCGGTGCACCATGCGCGTCTACCCTGGTATACCACCAGCCAACCCACTAATGTTAGTTCAGCCTACCAAGTGATCTGCTTGGTAAGCTTTTTTTGAAAAAAAAAACACACAGACGCTCATATATACGCGTGTACAACCACCTCTATGAACACACACGCACAACCTGCCCCTATGAGCACCTTCGAAAGATTGAGCCGGCATATCATCTTGAGATTGACGAAGTCACCACAGGCGCCTCGTAGTCGACGGGAACGTCTTCTCTCACTGAACATGGATCGCCGGAAATTCTGAAATAAATATAGAAAAATGTAAGCACCAGGATTTGAATCCTGATGGGCTGGGAATACTACTGCCCTCCTAACCATCCAACTAGAGGTTGGTTCGCAATCCGCTTAGTAAGCTACCAGCAAAAATTGCAATCAATTTAGTTCAGCCTGCTCTACCAACGCGCAGGGACGTACACGACGCGTCCGGCAGCTACGATAGTATGTACACGACTTCACCCCACTGTTCATGACCTTTGCAGCTCCTCATCAAGCTCCTCATCTCCGTACCCTGCTACACATCCTCTATGGAGTACTGTCCCGGGAGATTGATGAGCTAGAGTTGAGGAGGAAGACAGGAACCTCAGTGTGGCTGTCACGCTGCTGCTGCTCGATGTAAATGGCGAAAACAAAGATAAATGGTGGATGACGGTGAAAGCGGCCAGCACGTACTGTGTGCACTCACCTGCTGTAGACGCAAGATCCAGTGTAGCAGCAACGCTTGATGAGGGTCACATGCGAGGGGACATTTCAACAGTGCTCCTAACGTCTACCATTAACACGTAGCCGGGTCCATCTCCATTAGGTACTAGATCATGTCTCGTCTTTCCAGTGTCACGATTGGCTGCCAGGATCGTGTGCTCAGTCGATCTCAGCTAGAATCGGCCCGACAAGCACCCTCCGCCCCCATCATCGTTCACGGCGTCTTCACAGATATATTTATTACAGAATGTTGTTTCCAATCCAAAAGAAAAAAAATTGGCAGAACCATTTCCTCCACCGTCCCCTGAAACTCGTTATTACACTCGATCAGCTCTCGTTATTAAAAAAAATACGGTGTGTATTATGATTTTGAAAAGTCAAACATAGACTATACTCCGTCCATTTCAAAATATAGTGTGTATTCCTGCTGAGAAGACCATGAAAAGATAAGGATAAACAATGTCATATATCTCAAGAGCTAGATCACTTCCCGATGAACAAAGTCAGAATTGCCACAAAAAAAGAAGAAGAATGGAATCGAACTCAAAAAAAGCCCATTCAGCTCTTAACAATTGGATGATTTCAAATATGTGGTAGACTGGTAGTGCTTTGATGTTATATTGTTATATTAATGGTCCATACTTCCACTGATGTTTATGCCCTACCATTAATAGAACTTTACTATGTGCAATGCTCGTTATTAGGTCAATGTAGCATGACTTCAGATCCGAACCATTTATCTCTACTCCTATAAAAGACTCAGTTGGTGATGATGGTGTGTCCGCCATCCGTTATTTCTGACCATCAGATCTGCATCTAACGACTGTGAGGTAAGCTGTGGCATTTTTGCAACAAGACCCTGATAACCCACAAGTATAGGGGATCGCAACAGTTTTCGAGGGTAGAGTATTCAACCCAAATTTATTGATTCGACACAAGGGGGGCCAAAGAATATTTGCAAGTATTAGCAGTTGAGTTGTCAATTCAACCACACCTGGAGACTAAATATTTGCAGCAAAGTGATCAGTAGCACAGTAGTATGATAGTTTGATAGTAGTAGCAATAAGAGTAACAGTAGCAGTAACAGTTGCAGCAATAGTAATAGCAATTGTGACAGCAGTAGCAACAGTAGTAACTTAGCAAGAACAATATGTGAAAAACTCGTAGGCATTGGATCGGTGATATTGTTGGATAACATTCATCATGTAACAGTCACAACCTAAGGCGACACAGAACTAGCTCCAATTCATCAATGTAATGTAGGCATGTATTCCATATATAGTCATACGTGCTTGCGATAAGAACTTGCATGACATCTTTTGTCCCACCCTCCCGTGGCAGCGGGGTCCATAAGGAAACTAAAGGATATTAAGGCCTCCTTTTAATAGAGAACCGGAACAAAGCATTAGCACTTAGTGAATATATGAACTCCTCAAACTACGACAATCACCGGAAAGAATCTCAATTATTGTCACCTTGGGGTATGCGGATCATAACACGTAGCAGGTGCATACAACTTGCAAGATCGGATCAAGAACACAAATATATTCATGAAAACATAAAGGGTTCAGATCTGAAATCATGGCACTCGGGCCCTAGTGACAAGTATTAAGCATAGCAAAGTCATAGCAACATCAATCTCAGAACATAGTGGATACTAGGGATCAAGCCCTAACAAAACTAACTCGATTACATGATAAATCTCATCCAACTCATCACCGTCCAGCAAGCCTACGAAGGAATTACTCACTCCCGGCGGTGAGCATCATGAAATTGGTGATGAAGAATGGTTGATGATGACGATGCCGGAAGACCCCCCCCTCTCCGAAGCCCCAAACGGACTCCAGATCTGGCCTCCCGATGAAGAACATGAGGTGGCGGCAGCTCCGTATCGTGAAACGCAATAAAACTTTCTCTCTTATTTTTTCTCTCTCGAATTATGAATTTATAGGCTTGGAATTAGGGTCAGCGGAGCCACGTGGGCCCCACGAGGTACCAGGGCGCGCCTGGGGGGGGGGTGGCGCGCCCTGGTGCCTCGTGGGCACTGGGTGGCCCCCCTTCTGTTGATTCTTGCGTCAATAATTTTTATATATTCCATAAAAATTCTCCAAAAAGTTTCTTCCAAATCCAAGAACTTTGATTTTTGCACAAAAACAACACCATGGCAATTTTGCTGAAAACAGCGTCAGTCCGGGTTAGTTTCATTCAAATAATACAAATTAGAGTCCAAAACAAGAGCAAAAGTGTTTGGAAAAGTAGAAACGACGGAGACGTATCAGACCCCACTTCTCTGCTCCAATTTGCAGAAAACCCCTTAGTATCTTGAAACCAACCACATCCCTCCCTCCCCTCATCAAAACAGCCACGAGGAATATATTCTGAGTGAACCTATTACGAGTATATTTTTAGTGATACATATATACCAAAACTAGAGTGTTTTTCTTTCAAGTTTGTGAACATCTGTTATTCTACTTTGCATCCATTGCAACGCACATGCACATTCCTAGTATCAGATAAAATGATGACAATAGCACTAGTCTCTCATGTGAAACTCTAACTTTGCCGTTACTTTTCGACTAAACATGAAAATGTCACCCTTCAGTCAAACTCTCTTATGCTTTTGCCATTTCCATTACTTTCAGGCCGTTCCCATCCTTTTTGCTGTTAGTGAAATGGGCAACAGACCAAAATATCCTTGGGTCCACATGTCATGTTCATCTTCCTCCTCAACTCCATCCCAATTCTATGGGAGAAAGATTAGGATTATAGTACTAAGGCTACTCATAGTGGGGAGTATCATATACTAGTATCATGCATATGATACTAGTGTATGATACTATCTTCATAGTGCATAGTATCATAGAGTAGTATCATAGATGATCATATTTATTGCCATGCATGACACATAGTAGTATATCATTTATTATGATATGGTATCTACCTATGTTACTCTAACCCTCACTCTCTTCTTTAATTGTGTGCCACATCAGCGTGTTTGCTAGTCCCGAGTGCATGATACCGACTAATATACCGCCACTATGGCCAGCCTAATAGAGATCCCCGGTCCCTCCCCAATTTAAAGCGTGCAGGCCTAATCCATCAGCTCGTGTTACTGTTGGCTCGTGTTGTGGCACTGTGATTCGATCCGTTGCAGTTGTGAGGGCGAGTTGCTGCCATGCGCACGGACACGGCATGCAGCTAACATCGACATGCAAACCCCCGCCTGCTACATTTTCAGTGGGATGCAGTGCAGCTTATCCTCTGATCCTCTCCTTCCTACGTACCCTTCTGCAAACCATGGATGTGTTACGCCAAGATGCTTTGTTTCTCATTTTGGTTCCGTTACCTTCTGGTTCTGGTAGTGGAACCTGATCCCAACAAAAATACGACTAGTCCCTTGTGAAATTTTAACCTTGCCACTAGGTTTTTGGCTAACAATAAAAGAAGTCATCGTGCTCTCAAGTTTTTTGTCCTTAACCGAAGTGCTAAGGGCATAACAATGGTGCTATCTTAGATGTGCCACATAGGATAATTACTGAGGTGGAGGAGAGATAATTCATAAGAAAAGACTTGTCTTCTCTTATTTAAGAGATGATCTCTTAGCCCAATATGTGTCACCATAATTTTAGGAATAGGTAGTTATCTTAGATAAGGCTAAGAGATAATCCATTGTAAACATGTTTTATTGTCATCTCTAAATTACATGCAAGATTTAAGATAAGACTATCATATCAACCATTGTACATGCATGGCCTAAAAAGACCAAAACAGCCCTAATTCTACGCCTCATGTTTATCTTCTTCCTCAACTCCATCCCAATATCTTAGGGATGGACAGAACAGACTCTCGGGATGCAGCATCGCTGGTCCCTCGCCAATTTACCGCTTCACCCCAATCGATGCGTGCATCGATCAACGGTGCGCGTCTACCTTGGTATACTACTAGAAGGGTTGGGCGCACTTTGCTGCGCCGTTGGTGTAGTTGGGTTTCTTCAAAAAATAATCACTCTGTTTTCAGAATATAAGGTGTATTACTTTTTTGAAAAGTCAAACCTTTTAAGTTTGATCAAATTTATAGAGAAATATATCAAAACCCATAAAATCAAATCGGTATTTTTGAATTCATCATGAAATGAATTTCCATACTTTTTTTAATATTGTGGATGTCGATATTTTTACTCTGAACTTGGTCAAAATTAAAGAAATTTGACTTTCTACAAAACTAATACCCCTTATATTTTGGAACTGATGGAATAGTTAGTTTGGCGGGTGGGGGAGATGATAGAGTGTGTTTTATTTTTATTTATAATGCGGTGATTTTGTGGGCCTTTCGTGGTGTGAGTCTGTGTTATCCGCTAACCAACCTTTATTTATGTGGGGAAATTTTTGTGTCGGTGGTCGCATGTATTACTATATTGGTGCTACAATATCACATGGTGGTGCTTCTTTTTTCAGGTGGTGGGAGGATGCGGGGATTGATATGTTTTTATAGGCCAGTTGCTGCTGATTGATTTGAAAAATCGTTGGCCCTGTCAAAATCGCAAACCAAATCCAAAATTGAATACCTCAATTGAATGAAAGAGCTTCAAAATTAGGGAACATAGTGAATTAAAAGAATTGAATGGTAGAGCTTGAGAAAGTGTTGACCCGCTCAAAATCGGTTGACACAATTCTAAATTGAATACCTCAATTAATTGTGAGACCTTAAAAATTAGGAAGCTAGTGTATAGTATAAAAGAATTGAATGTAAGAGCTTTGAGAAATTGTTGACCCAGTCAAAATCGGGTGACCCAATTCTAATTGAAGACCTCAATTGAATGTGGGCTCTTTAAAACTAGGGAGCTTAGTGTTATAGAGGATAGTATAATAGAATTAAATGAGAGAGCTTTGAGAAATTGTTGACCCGGTCAAAATCGGGTGACCCAATTCCAATTGAAGACCTCAATTGAACGTGGGCTCTTTAAAACTAGGAAGCATAGTGTTAAAGAGGATATACCAATCTACTAGCATTACAGCATCTCCAACTGTCTTGTACTAGATGACACCCCGCACGTTGCTTCGGAGATTTCTTGCAATATATTTTTCATGAAATTTTTAAAAAGATATGATACATTGTATTTGATTATCATATAGTTTTGAATATATAGAATATAAGAAGTATTTCCCATGCATGTTGAGATATATAATTAGTGTGATTGATGAGGTGGCATGTGTGAAAAGTTTAGATGTGTGCATGTTGAGAGAGAGTATAAATAGCATTTCCCATGCATGTTAAGAGAAAATAATTAATGGGAGATGACGTTGCATGTATGGTGAGGTGACATGTGTGCATGTTGAGAGAACTGAGATAGTGGAGATCAACTATTTAGGTATATATGATTCCATCCTTTTGGAGAAGTTGGTCCAAAGAAAGCTCTCCTACACTTCTCGTAAATGTGCCATATTTTACGGAATCATCCCGTAAAGTGCCACGTCAGCTGACCGTCACCAGTGTCCGCCGCGCGGCGACCATTCGGCGCCGCCGACGACCACCGCCGTCCACCTATCAGCCGTCGCCAGAGTTCCTTGTCGCAGTCGCGTCACCATCAAAAGCCACTTTTAGAAGAAGTTTTTACGGAACTGAGAAAAATACCTCACATGTCAACTTTCTCCAAATTTTGCGCACACCTCATAAAAGCACTTGTATGAGAAGTTTTTTATACGAGCTGTTGGAAATGCTCAATGCCTGGTCCATCAGCCACCACGCGCACGAACGTACACACGCGTCCGGCAGCTACGACAGTAGCACTGTGTGCTCATTAATGGTCAATTATATATCCTCTCCTCCATGCCTCCGCTGCTACACATCCTCTATTTTAGTCCTGTCCCAGGAGATGGGTAAGATAAAAGTTGAGGAGGAAGATGGAACCTCACTGGCTGGGACCCTGCTAGCCTGCTACTGCTCCATGGATGGCGAAAACAGTGATAAAGTGGATGACGGTGCACGCGCCTGCTGTAGATGCACGATCCAGTGTAGCTTCAATGCTTGAAGAGGATGATGGTCCATGCGTGGTGACAGATCGACAGTGCTCCTCTCGTAACACTACCATAAACACGTACAGTACGTAGCCAGGTCCATCTCCATTTTCTTTGAACACAATACAGACGCAAGCGCTCATATATATATGCGCATACACTCACCTCGGCTTTTCGGTAAATCGTAAATCATACATCATGTCTCGGCTTTTTGGGTACGTGTCACGAGCGGTCTGCAAGAAAGGTTTGCTCAGTCGACAGGCACCCTCGGCAGCAATCGCCGAGCGGGTCTACATCCATATATTTGGCAGAACCATATCCTCGCCGTCTCCTAAAACTCACTATTATACTCAATCAGTTCTCCTGAAACTCACTATTATACTATCACATATATCATTTGTACTCTCTTTCGAATTTTTAGATTAAATTTGATCAAAAGTTTAACTAACAAAATAGTATAAGTTATAAGTCACAAAACGTATATCATTGAATTTGTTAGAAAAATGTTTTCAATGACTTTTTTTTTTCAATGACTTTTCTTTGACGTGCATGGCTCATAATTTATTAAATTTTCTGTCAAAGTTATGCTCATAATTTGTCCCCTTCTCGGTGTTTCACTCACACTTTCATCAACATCATCTTAGCCCTTGTTAAACCTAACCCTAGCACCCCCTCCCCCGATTCAGTCTGTAATGACGTGGCAGCCATGTACGCCATGTAAACCGCCGCCCCCTCCCCTCCTCCAAAATTGGTTTTTGGCTTTAATTTGACTTAAACAAGATCAATGCCTAAATTTGATCACTTCCTAGCTAAGTTTTTAGTCTAAAATATAAAATCACTTCGAATTAATGGATTAATGGCGCATTTCACTCTTTGCCATCGGCATTCTCACCCTTTTGGTTGCCCCTGAAAAATGTTAAAAAAAAACAATAATAGCCCCGAGTCCACGTGTCTTGGCCATCTTCCTGAACACACATCCTCGGGACGCACGCAGTATGACCGGTCCCTCCCGAAAAGTGCAAGCAGAGGCCGAGCTCCATAGAGTTCTTTTTTTTTCAGCGAAAATACTTTTTCCACACCTAGTGTTTATATTTTGAAAAAAATATACATGTAGACATATATCTGTAGTATACACGTATAAATTTCATGAACATATATATATATATTCATATGTGATATACACAAAAAAGACAAATACATAGATTAAAATGGGCGCTTTCTTTGTTTTCTTTGTGCCGGATAGTTTTCTTTTTTGTGTAGCATGTAAATAATCAAATTAGTTGATGAAACTTTATACATACTTGAAGAACATGCATACGTATTTATAGAGTTTTTTTTTACTTTTTTTTTAAAATATTTCAGGACGACAGGCACCCTCCGCAGCAATCGCCGAGCGGGTCTACATCGGTATATTTGGCAGAACCATATCCTCGCCGTCTTTTGAAACTCACAATTAAACTCAATCACTTCTCTTGAAACTCTCTATTATACTCTATCACCTATCAACTCTAGTCCCTTTCCAATTTTGAGCTTAAATTTGACAAAAAATTAACTAATAAAATAGTACTACTATAAGTTATACTTGGTCACAAAACGTATATCATTGAATTCAATAAAAAAAATGTTTTCAATGACTTTCCTTTGAGGTACATGGCTCATAATATATTAACTTTTCGGTCAAAGTTATGTTCATAACTTACGGATTTGCTTATTCTCATCTAGATGAGAATTAACAATGTCTTTACATTCTTTGAATAACCAAACAAAAAAAAATCCCCATAAATCTCCGTGTAAAATCCAACGGTGTAGGAGTTTTTTTTTTTTTGCGAGAGAACTTTCCTATCTAATCATAATCAACCATGACAGTACAAAGAAGACTAGAGGTAATAAAAATTACAACCAGGTCCATGAACCACCTAGCGACGACTACAAACACTGGGGCTAGCCAAATGCGCGCCGCCGTCATCGCCCCTCCCTCACCAGAGCCGGGCAAATGGTGTAGGAGTTAGATGAGACATAGTTATCTTTCATCTAGATGAGAGCTAAACACACCCCATAATATATCCCCTTCTCGGTATTTCACTCTTCACTTTCGTCAACCTCATGGTACCACCTGTAAAAGATAACCCGAGGCCCTCTCTCTAGTCTGTGACGACATGACCTCCACGCACGGCTTGCCCTGTTTCCCAAACTGCCCTTTGGTTTTAATTAAGTTGATCACTGAAACGAGATTAAGGCCTAGATATGATACTTCTTGTGTTTTCGACGTAAAACATGTGATCACTTCGAGTTAATGGACTACCTAGCGTCTTCGTTCTAAAAAAAAGTTAATGGACTATGCCACATTTCCCTCTTTGCCATCTGCATTCCCACCCTTTCGGCAGCCCGTGAAAATTGTTGAAAGACAAAAATAGCCCTGGGTCTACATGTCATGTTCATCTTCCTCGACTCCATCCCAATATCTTGGGAGGGGAAGAACCAGAGAACGCACACCCCCCGATCCCCGGCCGGGACGCATCATCGCCGGCCCAGCCTCACCAATTTATTCCGCGGAAAGCTTTTAATCCGTCAATTTGTGCTACTCTTGGTTCGTGTTGTGCCACGCGCGCACGGACGCGACGCGCCCGACATGCATGCAGCTACGTCGACAGTTTCACTGCATACGCTGCTGCATGTTCAGCGGGATGCAGCCCAGCTCATCCTCCCCGTACCCTGCTAGCTGCGTCCTCTTATCTCAGACCTGCCCAACAATGGCAAAAACAATGATCAAGTGGACGAGGGGTGGTAACCCTGCTCTTAACTAGTACATACTACTCTGTTCGAGAGAGGCGACCGAGAAAGCGACTCGAGCCCGGCCCGATCCCGGACCTTCGCCGCCGGCGACGCCGGTCGGAGAGGAGATGGGGGAGGCGTGCGGTGCTCTGCTCTAGTTAGTAGGCTTAGTTCTAGATTTTCCCTGGTGGAGTTTGGCGTTATGCCGGAGTTTGGCGCTATGCCGATGGGGATCTGGCCGCCGGCGCGCCCGAGCCGCGTGCGGTGGCTTATGGCGACGCTCCTGATGGTGGCAGTGGTTGGTTCGCTGCTGCTGGACGGATTGGAGCTGGAATCCTCGAAAATAAGCTCGTTGTTCGCTGAGTCCCTGATCTGCAGGAAGGCTAGCTGCTTCTTCTCTGCGGTTGAGGCCATCGAGGTGATGGCTCGTTGCGGACGGAGATGCGGAAGGCTGGATCGAGCAGGTTGGGTTCGAGCATATCGCGGTGGTCATCGCAACGGAGGTGCTGGCGCCCGCAGTCGCGGTCGAAGGCCGGCCTACGGCGCCATGCCACTGCATCTTCTAGCCGAAGGGCGGTTATTTCTTCTTCCTCCCGGCCACGATGCCATTTGGGAGGCAGTACTGCTTCTTGTCGGAAGCCATGGAGCTGCGCTGTGGCGCCCTCGTCGTCCCAAGTGGCTTGTTCCCCGGCGACGGCGAGGTGTATCCGGTGTGGAGGTGGTGGACCCGATCGCGTTTTTCAATTCCAGTTCAGGGTCCTTGCATAAGTCCAGGGACTTGTTTGTTCTTCTCAGTTTTTTTAAGGTCCTTTGTAATATGTGCTGTACTTTGCTTAATGAATAAATCTTAGGGATCCTTCGGGATCCCGTTGCTGTTAAAAAAAAAGTGGACGAGGGGTGAAGTCCGTGTACGTACTCGCTCGCCTGCAAAATCCAGGACTGTAGCAGCAATGCTGGATTGAAGAGAGTCACATGGGCTGGGCGTCAGGTCCACAGTCGTCGTAATATCGATCATAAACGGTATGTACCGGGGTCCATCTCCGCTGGAGCTCGAGCTCGATCGATCTCAGCCGGATTCAGGTCGGCGGCAAACTGCCATTCCTACGTCCAGTGCATCTCTTTAGACAACGTGTCCGCTGAGACAGAGAGAGAGGAGAGAGAGACAGAGAGAGATCGCTGTAATAAACAGTGCACTGGTGCCCGTAATAAACACTAGTAGAAAAAATTGAAAATAATTTACTACTTTCTTCGTCCAGGATTAAAGAGCCGTTTGGCCAAATAGTTTAAAACCAAGATCTCCATGCGTAGGATTCCTCACAAGTCGTCGCCCTCCTCCTCCGTTGCTTCGCATCCGCGCCGCCGACCTCCTCTTCCACCCTTGCCGTCGATTCCTGCTCCATCGTCCGCCCACGCCATGGAGGATGGCTCGGCAGAGTCGGTGTGGATCCCTACCATCGTGAACATAGCAGAGACCAACGCCGTGGGAGGGTGCGATGCGCCCGACAGATGGAGTTTACTCCGATGGAGAAGACAGAGAAGGAAGCTACGGAGAAGGCGAAGAAGAAAGCTGCAGAGAAGGCGGAGAAGGACGCCATCCAAATGAAGTTCGCCCCGTCCGCGCCTTCCGCCACGCCTACGCCTGACGCCGTTCCGGCTTTGCAATGTTCGAGCATCCCGGATGGCTTAACACAGGAAGTGGACGCCTCCCCGGAAACAACGTACAATTCACCACAATTCCAATGGTCGCGGACAACGTTGGGAATCTCCGGTGCGCGACATGCCCACCAATTGTTCGAGGAAAGTCGGACCAAAATATGCAAAAAAAAAGTCTTGCCCCAATATGCATTTATTGGATCAATTTTAGGATGGTAGTTTCATTGTGATGCATCTTTAGGACTCATACATAATGGATATGATAAATGACAGTCAAAAACCTCCGACATATGAAATGGATGATACCAATTTCCCCTAGTTTTGATGTTGGGCAATCATCAGACACTCGAAAAAGAAGAGGCCGAAGGCAAGAGAAAATGGGTACTCAACCCACGAATATGAGTTGTTGTGTAAAGCTTGTTCGCCACAAGCATGAATCGTATTTGTGGAGTGAGCAAACGGGCACAAAATATTGACAGAAAATCCACAAATTTTATAACGAACACCAGCACTACGTGGAGCCGCATCTTCGTGGGGCTTCTATGCTGTTGGAGAGAGCCCTTATTACGTGGATCCTATTTGTGGAACTTGTTCATAGACTCTTGGATGACGACAATTCATATTGAGAAATAGAAGGTGTGGCTCGTGTGGATAACGGAGGAGTAAAGGATTATATTGCAGGGCACTAGCCTAATGGATGATGAAAGCAAGAAGAAGTGGTTCATCAAAAAGAAGAAGAAAATCAACGAGCGCAACGAGGGGAACAATTGATTCATTCGTGTATCGCCTATGTATGAATTGTTGAATTTTATTTTGCCGTATGTTGAAATTGTTGAATCATGGTTTGTTTTTATTTTTTGTTGAATTGATGAATGGGTTAGGTGCTAGAGATCTACGTTCATGTGTTTGCATGAAAATGAGAATTTGAATATGAAGGGTGGGGTTGCCCGGACGGACAAATGAAGGGTGGCTGGCTCCTGTCCGCGGACACGTCCGTGGTATAGGGGGTCAAATTTGTCCGGTTCGATTGGAGATGCTTTTAAGGATGACAATGGAGTGGGTTTGGGCAGGTTAGCCTGATCCATGTCCATGCCAATATCCATAAAGCTGCCTATTGCTCACTCATGAAAGTATCCATAGGCTTGAGTAACCCAGCAAATGGTTTGAGAGGTAAGAGGGAGCGTTTTGTATCGTTTTTTGGCCTCGATTTTCCCTTATCTTCTATATCTAAATAGCTAGCCCCCACTAACATATTTCTCTCAGCATGCAAGCATGCCACCTCATCATTCAATATGCAAGGGAAAAGGTCCACCTCAACATGCAATTATGTATAATAAAAATCCACCTCAACATGCAAACATGCATGCATGGAAATTCCATTCTACAATGCTATTTACATTTAATTCTTATATTAGTTCAAAAATTACTATTTCAAATATTCATTTTTCATATAACCAAAACCTCATTGAAATATTGCAAAACAGTCCTGCAACAACGTGCGGGGCATCATCTAGTTAATTGAAGTAACTCTCTTTTTCTGTACGCTATGAGGGAGCTCCTTCCCATCTGATGAGGTTTTGTAAAATGAACGCAATCAATTCTGAATTCATTGTTCTTTTCTCACAAAATGTGTTTCAAAATCATGTTTGGACTTTTATAGCATACCATCGTAGATGTATGCCATGTCTACATGCCAAATTATTTCGAGAGTCTTGAAAACCCTGTAGCGTGTGTTTTCAGTCATCGGCTTCACCGATTGTACCACAAAGACGGGTGAACGAAGATGAGTCCTCGGTCAGTGAAGATCTCAACTTCGTGTTTTTTCTAGAGTGGACCATAACGAAGTTCAAACTCTCTTAAAACAGGCTTTTGCCCCGCTTTATATACAAATCAACAACCGAAGAAAGAACATGGCCGAACGATACATGATGGTGAAGTCGCCTTCTTACAAAGCCGATCCCATGATAATCGAATCACGCAGAACGCATGCGACTACGCTACCAACAAAGAACATAGAAAGATCTAAACACGCCGTCACGCTACTACCTAGTACACCTAACCTCCACGACAACGCCCTCAAGAGGAAGAACAGCGCCGGCGTCGCCGCTGCCGAGTTCACAATGGACAAATGTCTTCACCCGGAGCCCTAGCACGGAGAGAAGAACCACGACGACGTCTTCAAGAAGAGCGCAACACCCACGAGTGTCACCGTCGTCGGCGCGAAGCTTTCGCTCGGCAACTCACCCGTGCCACCACGAGGCCGCCAGGAGGAGCGCGACGACGTTCAAACTTACGTGGCCAAATCCCATTTTCTACGACAAAAAAAGTAATACTGACCGGTACAAGTCTTTTTTTCTTTTTCGAAATGGCAGGAAGAAAAGAGTTGCTCAGTGACTGGTACAAGTCTTTTTTTTTAAACACAACGGCTAGCCTTAGAGAGAGGTGGTTGGTCGATCTGAGGACGGACGGCCGATGGTGACGCGCCGACGGACGTAAGATGTTGCCGATTTTCTGTATGGGAATTCATTCCTTCGCTGAGACGTACTTAGTGTACGAGAATATTCTGCAAGTTGTGACGCACGCTCCAGCTTAAATAGAGGGGGAGGGCGAGACAGCAGAGCAGAGCAGAGCGAGCGGGAGAGCAGAGCGTATACACCGAGCAGAATGAGGGTGGCGGTGGTTGGTGGCGGTGTGAGTGGGCTGGCGGCGGCGCACGAGTTTGCCGCCAGCGGCGGAGACGGCGTGCGCGTGACCCTGTACGAGGAGGAGGCCTGCCTCGGCGGGCACGCCAGGACGGTGGCCGTCGATGACGGCGCCGGCTGCGTCAATCTCGACCTCGGCTTCATGGTCTTCAACCAGGTCCGTAGAAGAGCTACGCCTCATGCATCTTGCTCTGCAACTTCCCGTTCTACTCGCCCCTCGGTTTTGAGCTTGGATGGCTGACTGCATGGCCGAGCCAGCGTCATGTGCTGGCAGAAATGAGTATTTGTGGAAGAAATGAATATTTGTCACTACGAGAACGGTCTACAATGCTCATGAAAATTGCTCTGTTATTGTATATATAGTTATATACTATATGCTTTACGAGGAGCAGGAAAAAAATCAGTACAATAGGGACGAGGATTTGGAGCTCTCAGGTGCTCCGCACCCCTATACGAACAATTCGTTCAAAAAAATACTGAGAAATTTGAAAAAAAAATCTGGGATTTTGGGTATCAAACGTGGGTTCCCGATCTATTCCCGTCTGAAATTTCGTGAAAAAATACCAGGAAACGTATTCGTGGCAAAAAAGACAAAAAATTCCTATGTATAGAAAAACACTGTTTTGGTAGATTTTTGTTCTTTTTTTTTTGCATGGGGGTAGATTTTTGTTCGGACAGTATTTCCTTCGCCACGGATACGTTTTTTGGTATTTTTCCACGAAATTTCACACGGAAGTAGATCGGGAACCCAGATTTGATATCCCCAAATTTCAGATTTTTTTGATTTTTGGGTATTTTTTACGATTATTTTTCGTATAGGGGTGCGGAGCACCCGAGAGCTCCTGTGTATTTTCCGTACAATAGTGTATACACTAAATATTTCGGAATGGATCTGCGTGTACAAGTAAACTTGGGCCGAACGGACACATGGTGCTGACCAACTGAGTTGGATGATGCAGGTTGTGCGTCGGACACAAAAATCATCGGACGCATAGCACAACTCCTAAAAGTTTGCCCTAGAGATAGTCTAGGCGTTGTCTAAATGTGTGTGGTGGTGTGGTGTGAGTGCATGTGTGCGTCCTTTTTTTTTACTCACAGGTTTTTTAGATGGGACTCGCAATTATAGGCAGAATTTTTTTGCGTCCGTATCAAGTTTACGCTACCTATGGCTCCCACACAGAGCAGTGAAAATGGATAGCTTTGACCCTTTTTTGAAACTTCAACGCAAAACAAACCAGATTGAAAAAAAATGACAATATGATCCTTTTGCACGACGCCTTGGGCTTAACATTACGCCATGGGGTTGGGGCGCCATGCTAAATGGCGCGACAACTACTACCAAGGGTGTCGTGCTATCTAGCATGACGCTCCAAACCAAAGCGTCATACTACCTATCATGGCGCCACAGGCCGATGCGTCATAAAACAGATCATTTTGTGAGTTCTCAAGTTTCAGAAAAGGTTCAAATTAGTCCATTTTCACCACAGAGCATCAGCCAAAGGTTGAAGAATTTCCTTATAACCCCCTTGACAGAATACGGTAGTTGAACTTTCAGATATATAATATTGTGCCTTGATCTCATTAATCAGAGTTCTTGTTTGCTTCTGATATTTAGTGCTAATCTGAGATTATGATCTATTTTCTTTGATGTTTGCGGTCATGTGTTGTTTCTTAGCTCCACATTGATCGTTATGTTTTTCTTTTGTGGGGAGTATTATTATGTTTTAAATTTTAATATACTAAGAGTATCTACAACCAGAGGCTCCATATCCTACCCAAACGTCCGGGCGGCCTGCCCGGACACAGACAACAAATTGCCACCCAACCGGACCTGGCAAACTCCCCATAACCAACCTATATGTGGGGCGGATATAGGGATGCCCGGACGCGTCCACAACATCAGACTGACGGTAGGGACCCACGCGGAAACACACAGAAATCCATCGGTCTGACGGAAGCTCCACCGGTCCGCATTCATATCGTCGCTCCGGCGCGCCCCCGAAGGGGCTAAACCCGGCTATTTAAGCCGAACGATGAGCCACAACCCTGGCTGACCCCATTTTCTCCCTCTCCCTCCAGTCCGCGCCGCCACTATGCCTTTGACAGCGCCCTAGTTCGCTCTAACCTCGCCGTCCACCGATAGCCTCCGCCCGCCAAAAGATTACCTACTACAAGTTGCTCACTCCCACCATGCCGGGCGGAGATCATGGTGGCGATGGAGACATGGTGGGCTGCTCGCATTGCAACTCGCTTGCCTCCGGACTCTCCGGAGGAGGAGGAGGAGGAGGCGCCAGACACGGAGATGGAGGAGGTGGAGCCGTGTGACGAAGATGATGAGCAGGCCGAGGCGGATCCTGTGCCAGAACAGGCCGAATTCGGCATGGACGACACGCTGGCGGTGTTCGAGGTCACCCAAGTGGAGGAGGCGGTGGAGCAGCAGGTCATCCTCGAGTCCATCTAGTCGGAGCTCGAGGTCGAGGCCAACCGCCGCTACATCCATGAGGTTGACATGGTGCGTGAGGAGCTCTTCGCCAACGAGGACGAGGCACAGAAGGAGGACGCGCAGGTGTTCTGCCCCGCCGCCAATGACCACGAGGCTGGTGGCTCCGACATGGACTTCATCGACATATCCGATGACAAGTAAATATGCCATCTATGTACGGATGAATTTACGTTGCATGTAGTAGTATGGATTCGAGGATCCAGAAATAAAGACTATATATGAGGGGAGCTCCTCCACTAAATAGGCCATCTATATGTCACAATCCGGGCCCCTATACGTTCGTGGACGTGTCCGGGTGGGTCTGTAGACAGTGGCCGGACACCCGTCATATTTACATCGCAATCCCGAGCACAAAGAAGAAAAATGGTACTTCTGTATAGACATTTTACACAATTTTAATTATTTTAAAGACAAATTTCATTTTAAGTCATAGTTTTTCACATGCATTTGATTACTTTAGTCATATTTCAATTATATCAAACAATTTTTTTTAAAAATAGTTCAAATGAAATTTAACAAAACATTCATTTGTTTCAAACATATATCAATTATATCAATCAATTTGAAAAATATTTCCACGCAGTTTTACAATATATGCATGATATATACATCATCCATTTGTATCTGGATTTTTCGATTTCCTAAAAGAGTTTTGGTCTAACAGTTTTTTCTCGGAAGAAGACAAAAAATAAAAGAAAGAATAAAATATGAAAGAAAAGCGTCCATTGTCTAATGGATAGGACAGAGGTCTTCTAAACCTTTGGTATAGGTTCAAATCCTATTGGACGCAATCTTATTTCTATCTATTCTTTAAATAACTATACTAAACTAAAAACAAAGAAAACTTTTTTGCATGATTCAAAAGAAAAATCTTTCTCAACGATTCCTATTCTACTAACAAGAGTAGACATGCAAAATAACAAGAGTAGACATGCAAAATTTATTTGTTACTGAAGAGAAAACCGTTCCAGCTGTTCCTGAATAGCTTCCTTCAAAAGGATTTCCGCTTGCTCGGTGAATGTCTTGCTAGAAGATATAATTTCTTGGAATTGAGGTTTAGTATCTTTTAGGTGTTTACGTAACTCATCCAGAAATTTATTTACCTGTTCAATTTCTAACGAATCAAGATATCCTCTTGTTCCGGTATAAATAGTAGCTATCTGCTCTTCCACTGGGAGAGGATTTGCCTGGGATTGTTTAAGCAATTCCCTTAATCGTCGACCCCTTGCCAATTGATTCTGACTTGTTTTATCGAGAGCAGAGGCGAATTGTGCAAAGGCTTGTAACTCTGCGAATTGAGCTAGTTCCAATTTTGATTTGCCAGCTACTTGTTTCATGGCTTTAATTTGAGCCGCAGATCCTACTCTGGAAACAGAAATACCCACATTAATAGCGGGTCGAATTCCGGCATTGAATAGATCCGCAGATAAGAATATTTGTCCATCTGTAATGGAGATTACATTAGTAGGAATATAGGCGGAAACGTCTCCAGATTGAGTCTCAACTATTGGTAAAGCGGTCATACTTCCTTCGCCTAAAAGAGAATTTAATTTAGCGGCTCTTTCTAAAAGGCGTGAATGCAAATAAAAAACATCCCCTGGATAAGCCTCACGGCCGGGAGGTCTTCTTAATAGAAGGGACATTTGGCGATAAGCTTGTGCCTGTTTGGAGAGATCATCATAAATTATTAAAGTATGCCGTTCGCGGTACATAAAATACTCAGCCAGGGCTGCTCCCGTATAAGGAGCGAGGTATTGTAATGTAGCAGGTGAATCCGCCATTTCAGCTACTATAATAGTGTATTCCATGGCCCCCTCCTCATGGAAAGTAGTTACTACTTGAGCTACGGAGGATGCTCTTTGACCGATAGCTACATAAACACATATTACACCTTGCCCTTTTTGATTGAGAATTGTATCTGTGGCTACTGCTGTTTTGCCAGTCTGTCTGTCCCCAATAATTAACTCTCGCTGACCGCGCCCTATAGGGATCATCGAATCGATAGCAATAAGCCCTGTTTGAAGAGGTTCGTATACGGAACGCCTGGAAATTATACTTGGAGCAGGAGATTCAATTAAGCGAGATTCGGAAGCTATAATTTCGCCTTTCCCATCAATAGGTTTAGCCAGAGCATTTACAACACGACCCAAGTAAGCCTCACTCACGGGTATCTGAGCAATTCTTCCTGTTGCTTTTACAAAACTTCCCTCTTGTATCATCAACCCATCGCCCATTAATACAATCCCAACATTTTTGGATTCCAAATTCAGAGCAATACCCCTAGTACCTTCTGCAAATTCGACTAATTCACCTGACATTATTTCACCAAGACCTATAATACGAGCAATCCCATCCCCCACTTGAACTACGCGACCTATATTCTCAATCCCTAC
Organism: Elymus sibiricus; assembly: GCA_039707655.1. Taxonomy (NCBI): domain Eukaryota; kingdom Viridiplantae; phylum Streptophyta; class Magnoliopsida; order Poales; family Poaceae; genus Elymus; species Elymus sibiricus. Next base: position 474,822,953 of record CM077666.1, read on the forward strand.
TTTCCTATTATATTGTTCAATACGTTCGCGGAGAATTTTATGAATTTCGTCGACTCGAAGGGTTGCCATTAGTGTTTCTTGACTCTTTTTTCGGAAGCAAGGGGAAAAATAATGCCTAAATTCTAAACGAAAGTAGAAGTTCAAGGCCTAATTAATTTAATTATCTCTTCCATTCCAGGGACCCGAGAATGCCAATATTAGCACGAATCGTACGGAAATGTAACTCGGTATTCAAACAACTATTCAGAGTTCCTAGAGCTCCTTGTACGGCCTGTTGGAAAACCCGCTGTCGGACCTGATTCATTGCTCTTTGTTTTTCAAAATAAAGGGTTTCGTTTTTAGACTTTTCTAATTGTTCCAAACTAATAGAAGTAGCATTAATCAAATTTGCTTTTTCTCGTTCTATCTCAGAGTATCCATTCATTCGATACTCATCCGCTTCTAGTTCGACTTTCTGTAATCGAATCCGAGCTTTTTCGAGTTGCTCAATGGTCCCTCTACGCAATTCTTCTGAATTTCGAATAGTACTCAAGATCCTCTGTTTTCGATTATCTAATAAATCTTTTAATGAAAGTAGATTATTTTGTAAGTTTACAACTTTTATGATCTCTTCCCGAACCAAACATGAATCTTTCGATTCATTTGGCTCTCACGCTCCTTTTTTTTCTTTTTTTGCTATAGCTATTTCCATATCTTTTTTTTAAGTAATGAGCCTATCCTCTATCTTCTTTTTTATGTTTATATTTCAATATACCGAAACCTATATAAGACTAGATAAATATTAAGAGGACTCTTCCGCCTAGATAAAAATATATCATGGTCAGCAAAGTTGTTTCTTTATTTGTATTTGCCCTTTAGTTAATAATTTCAATTTCATTAAGAAAAACTAACTAAATAAATGGAAAATGAAAATTAATAGAATTCTTTTTTTTTTTTCTTCAAATCCAAAAAATTTCTCTTTTTTATACATAGGTCGTCGATTCGGCATTGGTTAAAAAAGGGCAGGGTGCCCCTTTTTTTCTAGTAAATAGTTCAAACCATTTTATCGATATGAGTGTTCTATATCAGATAAATTTTACATTAGCTATTTCCCGTTTAAATTCGGTACTAATATAGTTGTAGAAAGAGTACCTCTTTTTGCCTGGACTTCAAGCAGTTTAGCTTTAACCGTGTTAATGGTCTCACATTCTTGGTTTATAGAGAATCAAAGTTGATTTACCAATGAGTCGCGAAATGCTATGGTTCTTCCATATGATTTCTGAATTTATTCAGAAGTAATTCGTCGAGATCGTGCACCCTTTTCTTATTTATCCGAAAAATACTAAAAAATATTATAAAGTGCAGCCGGATAGATCCAATCTATTCTTGAAATAGACAACTCGCACACACTCCCTTTCCAAAAAAAATCAAAACACCAACCACTACAGTTAGATTTATTAGATTTGTTGCTAAAATATCGGTATTAAGCCCGAAACTGCCAGCGGATGGCCAGTGAGCTAAAAAAACGAAAGAATGGGTTACATTTTTCATATGCTCTCCTCTTATAGATAGGACGAACAAAGAACAAAGTTTTTCGATCACTTACTTCGCTCGCCCTTTTTTGATCGGTTTTTTTAATGCAAATAGATTCAATCTAGTAATTTCTTTTAGATTAAGTCTTAGGTCTTGTTTGACCGGTGAAAGACTTCCTTTGTTGAAATGTTCTGTTCCCAAAATTCCTAAAATAAAAGGAAAAAACTTTCCACTTTCCTAAACTAAGGACGGGAAATAAGAAGGCGAGCATATCTTCTAAATTAATCATACTCAACTCAGCCCTTCCTAGAATGGGGTATTATCCGTCCCGATAAATAGAGAATTCCAGGAATAATAAATAGGAGTAAATTAAATAAAGTATTGATATAATTGGAATTGCGGAAGCAAATACCAATTTACTAAAAAAAGAAAAAAGTATCTAATCGAAATCGAAAGAACTTTTTTTTTAGGATTAAACAAAAGGGTTCGCAAATAAAAGCGCTAGTGCCACAACTAGTCCATAAATTGTTAAAGCTTCCATAAAAGCTAGACTAAGCAATAAAGTACCTCGTATTTTACCTTCTGCTTCTGGCTGTCTCGCAATACCTTCTACAGCTTGTCCTGCAGCAGTACCTTGACCAACTCCAGGTCCAATAGAAGCAAGCCCTACGGCCAATCCAGCAGCAATAACAGAAGCAGCAGCAATTAGTGGATTCATGGTGAGTAGTTCCTCGTGTCAAAAAAAAGAAATGGTTAAGGATACAATCAACCAATAAATTCTTACTTCTAAGCTCTATTGGGGAGAAGTAAAGTAACTAAAAAGTACAAATTGAAATCAAATTGAAATGATAATGTGAATTGTCCGAACTACATAGAAGGGAATTCCATATCCATATATCGGATTAGATAATGAATCTAACCTAGGAATATATAATATAATATCCTATATACATTTGTTTCTTCTATTTTGTTTGCATATTTTCTCATTTTCTATTGAATCGGATTCTAAAATCATTGCTTAAAGTGGAAACCCGCATAAAAGAGGACTCCACTTATAGACATTAAGGATATTATAGTATAGATCTAGCCTGACTCCACCCTCCTTAATGCATATATACTTTGAAAATTCCATAATAGTCTATTCTATTCTCTCTCCTACAACTCTAGGCTATATATTCATACGCATTTCTAACTATTTTTTTGCAACCAAGCAGATTATCTGGAACCATGCATGAATTGAGCTAAGCTGCAAAAAAAAATACTATTTCCAAAACTAGTCAATTCAATGATGACCCTCCATGGATTCACCTATATAGGCTGCGGCTAATGTTGCAAAAATAAGAGCTTGAATACCGCTTGTAAATAATCCAAGAAACATGACCGGTATAGGGATTACTAAGGGGACTAAAGAAACAAGAACAACAACGACTAATTCATCCGCCAATATATTCCCGAAAAGTCGAAAGCTAAGCGATAATGGTTTTGTGAAATCTTCTAGGATGTTAATTGGTAAAAGGATTGGAGTTGGTTTAATATATTTCTCGAAATAGCTCAATCCTTTTTTGCTAAGACCAGCATAAAAATATGCCGCTGACGTGAGTAAAGCTAAAGCAACAGTAGTATTTATATCATTCGTGGGCGCTGCTAATTCCCCATGGGGTAACTCTATAATTTTCCAAGGTAAAAGAGCACCCGACCAATTCGAAACAAAAATAAAAAGGAACATAGTTCCAATAAAGGGAACCCAGGGACCATATTCTTCTCCAATCTGAGTTTTGCTCAAGTCTCGAATAAACTCAAGGACATATTCAAAAAAATTCTGACCGTCGGTCGGGATGGTTTGTGGATTCCGAACAGCTATGACAACTGAACCTAGCAAGATAGTAATTACGACCCAAGAAGTGATGAGTACTTGGGCATGAATTTGGAAACCTCCTATTTGCCAATAGAAGTGTTGGCCTACTTCTACACCCGATATATCGTATAACCCCTTGAGTGTTTTAATGGAACAAGGTATAATATTCATATTGTCCTCTGATAAAAATTGAACTTCAAAAAAGGAATTCTTTTGATTCAACCATCTCTTTCTCAACTCAGCAACTTGAAGTATTAATCTTATATTTAGGATACCAAGAAAGCACATCAGATCATAATATATATCAATACCCTCTAATATATATCAATATTCCCCTTCTTTTTTCTATGCAAAACAAATTCTATGCAAAAAAAAAGATATAGTAAGTGATTCCATAAATCTACGCAGTTGCCCAAGAATTCACTATATTCTTAATCAACGATTTCTTATATAGAGAGAACGGCCCTCACAAATTGAAAATACTAATTTGTTAAGAATCAATCGAATTGAAGTCATAGTGTCATCGTTGGCTGGAATCGATATATTCGCGAGATCCGGGTCACAATTTGTATCGACTAAAGAAATAGTGGGAATCCCCAAAATGGCACATTCCCGAAGAGCTATATACTCTTTTTGCTGATCAAGGACGATCACAATGTCTGGCAATCTCGTCATATATTTGATCCCGCCGAGATACCTTTGCAAGGTAGATAATTTTCTCTTCAAGATTGCCACATCTCTTTTTGGGAGATGGTGGAATTTTCCCATTTTTTCTTCTGCTCTTAAGTCTCTAAATTGAGAAAGTCTAGTTTTCGTAATCGACCAATTCGTTAACATACCACTGAACCACTTTTTATTAACATAATGACAACGAGCCCTTATTGCAGCTGATGCTACTAAATCTGTTGCTCTTTTTTTGGTACCAACAATTAAGAAACTTTTTCCCTGACTTGCTGCATCAAAAACTAAATCACAAGCTTCTGATAAAAAACGAGCCGTTCTAGCGAGATTTATAATATGAGTACCTTTACGCTTTGCCGAAATGTAAGGGGCCATTTTAGGATTCCATTTCTTAATACCATGACCAAAATGAACTCCTGCTTCTATCATCTCTTTCAAATTAATGTTCCAATATCTTCTTGTCATTTTTTCCACACTTCCTTTTTTTTTTTAATCCTACCATTCCATTACGGAATTTAGTTCTTTTTGAAGATTAAGAAAGATCCGAAATAGCTTGAAATAAATAATAATTGTTCCAATAATAATTGTTCCGAGAGAACCTTGTACTAAGAGTTGGCCATTGATACATGGTATAAACATAACCTTAATGAATTAACTGACTTGTTTTACTTATTAAAATAAAAATCTTAAAAATCTAAAATTTGACCTGTTAGTGTTCTAAGTTCAAAAGTCTAGTAAAGTAAAAAATATGTTTTATGTATCCTTAAATGATATAGGGTTAAATGTTAAATGGGGGTTCTTATGTCTCATAAAAATTGTTTGTTACGTCAGAATCTGAAGAAACTAATTCTGTATGGAGAAACAAAAAATCTCTCATTTCCGACGCGAATAGATTTTTTTTTTTTATTTCGAAATAAAGGTTCTTGTCTTGTGGGGAACGATGCACAAATTTTTGGAATCCGGTACCAACAGGTATAATCCCCCCCAGAACTACGTTTTCTTTCAAGCCTTTCAACCAATCAATGCGACCTCGTAGGGCAGCTTTTGCTAAAACTCGAGCAGTTTCTTGAAAACTTGCTTCAGATATGAAACTTTGGGTATTCAGGGAAGCCCTTGTTATTCCCAATAAGATTGCCCGATAATAGATCGATTCATCCAAAGCTCGCCCTGCTCGTTCCGCTCGCAATAGTCCGATTAATTCCCCAGGCGAAAAAACATTAGACATTCCATCTTCGGAAACCCGCACTTTTGATGTTACTTGGCGTATAATAATCTCTATATGTCTATTATGGATCTGTACCCCTTGGGATCGATAAACCTTTTGGATTTTATTAACCAAAGAGATACGACTTTGGGCTATGGTTAGCTCAGCTCCAATCAAGAATCCCCAAGGGACCCCAAGAATTCTTGGTATACGCTCATTCCAATCCTCAATTCTCCTTTCGAGATTCGGGGATAATGAATCAATTGAACGCGCTTCAAAGATTTGTTCCACTTTTGGAAGACCTTGCGTTATGTCACTAGATCTCGATTTTTCATATATAAACGTAACTAACCTATCTCCCTTGTAAAGGATTTCTCCATAATGACCATTAACAGTTGCTCCTGTAGTGGCCAAATAAGGTTTAGCTGCTCTTATAACAAAGGAATCCATATTTACAATGAAAATTTGACCAGATTTTTTTATGTGCGATTTAAATAGACATACATTTTCACAAATAAATTGTCCAAGGTGAATTATTGCCAATGTCTCTTCCCAAGAATCATGATGGACAAAGTGACAATTCAAAAGGAATGGATCCAACATTATGTTACTATCGAAATTAGAAATCCTTTTATTTTCATCTATTAAAGAGTATTTAAGTTCTTGAAGTACTTGGAAGGTTTGTTTTAAATTGTCAACGAACAAATATTTTTTTAACAGGATTTTATTATGCGTTAGTAAATAGTAAGATGAAGAAAAATGCGATATACTAGCTACAATAGCGCCTAAGGGCCCAAAAATTTCTCGAATAGGAATTCTAGGATTCCATTCTTTTATCGCATTGGGATGTTTTGAATTCTTGAATAAACCAATTCGAGAACAGTTGGATGCCGACAAAATCATCAAAGAGTGGTATTCTTTATTTCGATTCAACAAAGTGCCAATAGCTTCTTGATGTTGGCTAAGTGATTCAATCTTCGCCTTGGAATAAAAAGAATTGATATTGGCGCGATCTAACCTATTATGGGGAATCGGTCCTGCACTTGTCCTATCATACCTTTTTCGTGTATACGAAATAGTGGACTTGACTAACTCAATTCTTAGGAAATCGCGAATAAGATCATTTGCTCTTACCTCAACAAGGGAAGCACCAGCCTTTTCTTTTTCTTCTTGTTCCCAATTCACTACTAAGCAAGTTCTAACAAATTGACTATTTGTGTGATAAATTCTTTGAGTTAACTTGCTATTTTCATGAGAAATAAAATTGACAAGTCGAATTTGGAGATTATTTTCTTCTTGCAAGAGATCCTGCGGGAAAAGTGTTGCTAAATTTCTTCCTTCGTCCATTTCATATGCCACTGTAGGGCGAACGGAAACAAAATACTTTTCCTTGCTCTTGAGAATTTTTTTCCGTTGAACATAGACCCAATTTTTCCTTTTTTTTGATTCCTTAGAATCTTTTTTTTGTCTTTCTGGCGGTATCAAACAGCCACCTAATATCTTATCCGCCTCTTCAGGAAAATGAATATCTCCGGAAAATATTTTGAGTTCCGTATGGCTTTTTTTTCTCTTCACTCGGACCAGTCCGCCTAGTCGACTTCTTGTATTTTTTGTGAGTTGTGTATCCACTCCAATAATACTATTGTCAAGTATCTTTAGGGATGAAGATCTCGGCAAGATATGAAGTTCTTGAAGAATGAAAAAAAACCGATCTACTTCTTTTTGGTATTTTAGACTAAATTCTTTTGTTCCTCGATGCTCAATCAAACCCTCTTTTTTTAAGATGGAATCTTCCTCTGGGCTCTCGTATTCGTCCTCTGAATCTTCTTCTGAGTCTTCCTCTAAAGTACCATATTTTTCCTCTGCGCTTTCCCCGGGGCTGCCATATTCGTCTTCTGAGTCTTCCTCTAGAGTTCCATATTCGTCCTCTTGGGTCCTATATTTGCTCTCTGGGCTCCCATATTCCTCTTCTGAGTCTTTCTCTAAAGTCCTATATTCGTTCTCTGGGTTCCCATATTCGTTTTCTGGGCTCCCATATTCGTCTTCTAGGGTTTCATATTCGTATTCGTCTTCTAGGATTCCATATTTAGATTCTTCTAGGGTTTCATATTCATATTCGTCCTCTCGGGTCCTGTATTCGTCTTTTAGGGTCTCATATTCCTCTTCTGAGTCTTCCGCTCGAGTCCTATATTCTTCTTCTAGGGTCCTATATCTAAATTTAACAATTCCTGAACCCTTTTTATCTTTTCTGTATCGGGGATCGTCAAAATAAGCAAAAATAGTATTTCTACGTAAAACACCCATAAAGGGGATTTCGATTGAAATCCCAAAACAGGATATTAGTTCTTTCTCTTGTTCTTGATGATATTGTAATGGAATGACGAACCTATTTCTTCGCTTTTTCGCCAACAAATCTGAATTATCTTGAAAAATAGAAGGATAGATAAAATTCCAATGGTCATTGGACATGATTCGATCCGACGTTGAATAATCAAGAATTTCCCTATCTTTTTTACCATAAGTATTCATTTGATCTTGATCCTTGTGGAGTGAAAAAGACGCTATACTGGATCTGCACATACTTACTGACAATATCCATAAATGGCTTGTTTTTGGTAATCGGCGAAGATTACCATATTGATATTCGGGCGCATGGTAAACATCAGTACTCCAGTGCATTTCGCCGTCTGATTCAGAATAAATATGCTTTTGTACCCTTTCTTTAAAATGTAAAGTGGACGTTCCGGCACGAATCTCCGCAATTACTTGTTCGGATTTTACATATTGATCATTTTGCACTAGAATCAAGCTTTTTGAGGGAATATTCACACTATATAGAATATCTTGACTCTGAATAGTTACATGCAAGTCTATATAACATAGAAAAGCAGGCTGTCCATGACGGGTACGTGTGGGGTGAACCAAATTCTCATTGAATTGGATTTTTCCATTCGAAGGGGATCGTACAAGGTCGGCAGTACCCCCTGTGAATACTCCGCCAGTATGAAAAGTTCTTAATGTTAGTTGAGTCCCTGGCTCCCCAATTGATTGACCCGCAATAATACCTACGGCTTCTCCCAATTCGACCAGATCACTATGAGTAGGACTCCGGCCATAGCATAATTGACAGATCCAAGAAGTGCTTCGGCAAGTAAAGGGGGTTCTAATATATATTGGTTGTGCTCGAAATGGTTGTGCTCGAAAGGCAGTTATGAATCGATTGACTAATCCAATTCCAATATCTTGATTTCGCGCGGCAATGCATCGTGAACCGATATATATATCGTCTGCTAATACACGACCAATTAGTGTTTGGACAAAAAGTTTTTCCGTCATCCCATTTTGAGGACTTACAGAAATACCTCGGATAGTACCACAATCTCTTCTACGCACAATAATATGTTGAACTACTTCAACAAGTCTACGTGTAAGATATCCAGCATCTGCTGTTCGCACAGCAGTATCTACAACCCCTTTGCGGGCTCCATAGCAGGAAATTATATATTCTGTCAAAGAAAGTCCCTCGCGTAAATTGCTTTGAATAGGTAAATCAATCATTTGTCCTTGAGGGTCCGACATTAATCCTCTCATACCTACTAATTGGTGTACTTGAGATGCATTTCCTCTGGCTCCTGAAAAAGACATTAGATAGACTGGATTAGAAGGATCCGTTATCCGAAAATTTGAATTCATTTCTTGTTTCAAATATTCACTTGTCGCATACCATATCTCAACAGATTGGCGTAATTTTTCTACCGCGTGTACAGCCCCATAATAATAGTGTTTCTCCAAAAGAAAACTCTGTTGTTCCGCGTCTTGGACTAACCATCCCTTAGAGGGTATTGTTAAAAGATCCTCGATTCCTAACGAAATCGATGTAGTAGTGGCTTGATGGAAGCCCAGAGTCTTTAGTTGATCCAGTATATGGGATGTATATCCCATTCCAAAATGATCTATTAATCTGCTAATAAGTCGTTTCATACCAGTTCCGTCTATCTCTTTATTATGAAAGACCAGATTGGCCCGTTCCGCCATACATAAGTACCCCCTTTTCGGCTGAGTAGGATTCGACAATTGCTGAGTAGGATTCGACAATGGGCCTGAGTCAGTGATTCGAAAATTTAATTAACTTAATTGCCTCAATCTCAATCTGGATTCGCGTGGCAAATAATGATGATACTAGGGAAATCGGAATGCCCCCCGAAAGGGGAGGGGCATCGCCGAATCTAACTTTCTTGTTTAGGTAGTGTATGAATAGGCCTGACTAAATCCTTGTATGGCTTCCTCTATTTCTCTATAAAAAGAAATATGACCAAGAGTGGTTCGAATGTATATCGAACGAATTTCTTTTTTTCTATTTCCCATTATTAGATAGTGGGCATAAATCTCATGATAAGTCCCCAAAGATTCATATTGAACTTCAATCGGAACTTCTCTTGACCCAATGACGCGTTGATCCAGGTTCCATCGTAGCCACAAGGGACTATCTAAACTGATTAGTTTTTGTCTATAAGCTCCCAGTGCATCATAAGAACTAGAAAAATGGGGTTCTTTATCTTTCCTATACTTAGAATTATTATTATTGTAATTTACTTTTAGATTTGGATAGTTTCTGCAACTATTATATCTATTTGCACAAATACCTCGACGCTTTCCAATCGTTAATACATAAAGCCCGATAAGCATGTCTTGGGTTGGTACGCAAATAGGATCCCCAATAGCGGGAGATAAGAGATTCATATGAGAAAACATAAGTAAACGGGCTTCTGCCTGAGCTTCCAAGGATAAAGGTAGATGAACAGCCATTTGATCTCCATCAAAGTCCGCATTGAAACCCTTACACACTAATGGGTGTAAAGAAATAGTACGCCCCTCTACTAAAGTGGGTTGAAAGGCCTGTATGCCTAATCTATGCAGGGTAGGTGCTCTATTTAACAGTACAGGATGTCCCCGCATAACTTCTTGAAGTATTTCCCATACAATGGGTTCCTTTTCCCAAATTTTCCTTTTAGCAATCCTTACATTAGAAGTGGCGCGTTTCGTGATTAAATCGCGAATTACAAATAGCTGAAAAAGCTTTATTGCTATCTCTAGAGGTAATCCACATTGATGTAATGAAAGCGAAGGACCCACAACAATGACAGAACGCCCCGAGTAATCGACCCGTTTCCCAAGCAGAGTCTCGCGAAACCTTCCCTCTTTACCTTCAATTACATCTGAAAGTGATTTGTATACTTTATTGTGACCATCCCTCGTCGGTTGCCCGCGGGACCCACTATCAAGAAGTGTATCCACGGCTTCTTGTACCAATTTTTCCTGGCACATTACTAAATCTGCTGGCGCTAATTCACTTCTTTTTAATAGATAGGCAAGATTGTTGTTCCGACGGATAACTCTCTTATAAAGTTCATTAATGTCTGAAGTCACTACTTTATCTCCAGACCTATAAACAATAGGTCTCAATTCGGGAGGAAGAACCGGTAATAAGCACAAAACCATCCATTCTGGTTCTACATTTGTTTGAATAAAATGTTTCGCCAATTGCATGCGTCTAATCAAAAAAACTTTTCTTATTCGTCTTTTTCTATCTTCCCACTCATCTCCACTATACCCCTCGTCTTCTAATTCCTTCCATTCGACCAAAGAATTCTCTATAATAATTCGCAAATCCAAATCTGCTAATTGTTCTCTAATAGCACCTGCTCCTGTCGCAATTTCCCGATTTCGAAATGTTGCAAAGCCTGGGGTAGAAAAAAAGGGAGAAATGCTGTGGTTACAGGATGCAATTTCCTCTTCGAATAAACCTCGTAATCGTAAAAAAGTGGGTTTTTTAGTGCTGGGCCTAGCAAAAGAGAAATCGCCGTATACTAGGCCCTCCAACTTCTTAAGAGGTTTATCTAAAAGATTCGCGATATAACTAGGAAGACCTTTCAAATACCACACATGAGTCACGGGACATGCGAGTTTGATGTATCCCATTTGATATCTTCGTATCCGAGAATCCACAAATTCTACCCCGCATTTTTGGCAAAATCTTTCGTCTTCGTTTTCAGCTCCGCTCGCTCGAGAATTGCCACAAGCGCAAATCCCGCTTTTTATGGGTCCAAAGATTCTTTCGCAAAACAATCCATCTTTTTCTGGTTTATCGGTTTTATAATGAAAAGTAGAGGGCCTTGTGACTTCGCCAACGACTTCTCCATTAGGTAGGTTTTTGTTAGCCCAAGCCTTTATTTGTTGAGGGGAAACGAGTCCAATTTGAAGTTGTTGATGTTTATATTGGTCAATCATAAAATAGAAATAAGAAAAGAATTTATATTTATTCCGATCAAACTTCCTCCCTATTAACCTGGAAGTTCTTTTCAGATACAAGGAAATGATTCAGTTCTAGAGCCAAAGATCGTAGTTCTCGAACGAGCACTCGAAAAGATTCTGGAGGATCCTCATGATTAGGTATTCTTTTTCCCCAGATCGTAGCATTAAGTATTTCTTGGCGAGCTATAAGATGGTCAGATTTATAAGTAAGTATCTCTTGTAAAATATGAGCAACACCAAATCCTTCTAAAGCCCAAACTTCCATTTCTCCTACTCGTTGTCCCCCTTGCTTGGCTCTTCCTCTAACCGGTTGTTGTGTAACAAGTGAGTAGGGCCCAGTAGAACGCCCATGAATTTTCTCATCAACTTGATGAATTAATTTTAAGATATAGGACTTCCCTATTAGAACAGGTTGCTCAAAGGGGTCGCCTGTTCTTCCATCAAATATTCTGCTTTTTCCCGGGTACTCGGGTTCAAATACCCATGGATTTTTTGTTTCTTTACTGGCTTCATATAATTCTGAAAACACAAGTTTTCTTGAAGCCTCTTGCTCATATCTCTCATCAAAGGGTGCTATTCTATAATGTTTCTTTAGCAGATCCCCCGCTAACCCGAGCGAGCTTTCAAATATTTGTCCCACATTCATTCGGGAGGGTACTCCTAAGGGATTGAAGACCATATCAACGGGTGTTCCATCTTGCAAATAGGGCATATCTTGCCTAGGCAAAATTTTGGAAATGATCCCTTTATTCCCATGTCTTCCGGCTACTTTATCCCCAACTTTGATTTCACGTTTCTGTAAAATATATACACGAACCATTATGTCGAGGGGGTCCCTTTGGATCCATTTCACATCGATAACGCGCCCTCTTCCACCTATAGGTAATTTCAGAGAAGTTTCTTTTGAAGTGGAAACCTCAAGGCCAAATATGGCCCGTAATAATCCAGCTTCCGCGATATAAGATGATTCGCTCGCTATCTGAGGCGTTAATTTACCTACTAAAATATCACCAGTTTCTACCCAGGATCCCAACCTAACAACTCCATTTCTGTCCAAATTGCGGAGTAAATGTTCTTCTAGATGTGGTATTTCTTTAGTGATTTTTTCAGCGGAGCCCTGGCTTGTCGTATCCGTCTGAATTTCATATTTCCGGATGTGAAAAGAGGTATAAATATCCTCATATACCAAACGTTCGCTAATTAGTACTGCGTCTTCAAAATTGTAACCTTCCCATGGCATATAAGCTACTAATACGTTTTTTCCTAAAGCAAGTTCCCCCCCAACTGTAGCAGCTCCTTCTGCTAAAATTTGTCCTTTTTTAATGGATTTACCCCGTGGAACCCGAGGTTTTTGGTGCATACAAGTATTTTTGTTAGAGCGACGGTGGTTAACTAAAGGAATACTTATAGTCTTCCCACTACTTGATAAAAGTATCTTATGACTATCAGTAGAAATGATCTTTCCCTCGCGTTCGGCTATAACGGAAACCCTCGAATCTAGAGCTGTTTGGCGTTCCAATCCAGTTCCAACAATGCATTTCTCGGACCGAGAAAGCGGAACTGCTTGGCGCTGCATATTAGAACTCATTAAAGCCCGATTCGCATCATTGTGCTCAATAAAAGGAATGAGAGAACCCCCAATAGAAAAATATTGGAAAGGAAAAATACTTCTAACATGAATCTGTTCCCATGCAATAGTCAAGAATTCTTGACGGTATCTAGCTGGAACAACCTGTTCTTCCTGAATACCTTGATTCAAGGACAAAGAATTTCCTGCTGCTATCATATAATATTCATCTCTATTTGGTGATAGATAAACCACCTGTCTCTCTTTTTTTTCTTTTGCTTTCTCAGCAGATATTTCATAAAACGGACTCTCTATGGATCCCCACAAGTGATCAATTCTCGCATGAATTGCTAAGGATCCAGTAAGTCCAACATTGATTCCTTCAGACGTGTCAATTGGACAAATACGCCCATAGTGACTCGGATGAATATCTCGGCTCCGAAAACTTGCGGTTCTCCCCGTCAACCCTCCAGGACCTAAACAACTCACTTTTCGCCCATGAACAGTTTGTGTCAATGGATTCGTTTGATCAAAAACTTGAGATAACGGGTATGTGCCAAAAAAGGTCTCATAAGTAGTTATTAATAAAATTGAAGTTGAAGTTGGAGTTACCAAAGTTTGGGGAGTCGGTTTCGATTGACGTATGAATACTCTACGAATAGTTTTTTGAACTGCATGTTGTAAACGACCAAGAGCCAATCCGAATTGATCTTGTAACAGATCCGCAACCGAACGAATACGTTTATTTTTCAAGTGATTCATATCGTCATCGTCAAGTATACCCGTTCCAAATTTCATTCCAATCAAATGATCCGTAGCGGCCAATACATCTCGTGGTAACAAGAATGTATTGTTCTGAGGTATATCAAGATTAAGTCTCCGATTCATATTTCGTCGACCAATCCTTCCTAATTCACATTTTTGTTGAAAAAATTTCTTTTGTAATTCCTCGCATAAGGACTCCGAAAATACCAGGTCCCCACCTACACAAGCAAATTGTTGATAAAACTCCAAAATAGCTTTTTCTTTTGACTCAATCCTCTTCTTCTCCTTAGCATTCGGGAAAGACAAGAAAATTTCAGGGTAGGAAACATTATCTAGAATTTCTCTTAGATTCGAACCCATAGCTGATGATAGAACTAGAATAGATATCTTTTGTTTTCTACTCACGCGAGCCCATATCCTTTCTTTTTTATCAATTGCTAATTCCGATCTCCCTCCCCAATCTGATATTATAGTCCCAGTGTAGATAGAAATTCCCTTATGATCTAATTCCGAGCGGTAGTAAATACCAGGACTTAGCAATATTTGATTGATCACAATTCGGTATATTCCATTTATAATAAAGGTTCCTAAGGAATTCATTATAGGAATGTTTCCGATAGAAATGGTTTGCTTTTGCACATCGAAACCAAAAATTAATCTCGCAGATACATATAATTCGGAAGAATAGGTGAGTGATTCATACACAGCATCTCTTTCTTTTATCGAGGGTTCTAGCAATTGATATCCTTTCGCAAATAATTGAAATGCAATTTCGTGATCTGGATCTTTAATTGTTGGAAACTTGTCAAGTTCTTCTGCCAAGGCTTGATTAATGAACCTACAAAATCCCTCGAATTGGATCTGACTAAATCCGGGTATTGTGGACATTCCCTCGTTTCCATTCCGGAGCATCTTAATCTTAAGTTTCCTGTTTATCAAAGAAAAATTCCATTATCAGCTCACTCTTCATCAATCCCTAAGGATCGATCTAGCAATCATGGAATCTATATTCTGTTTACTGAATCACATGAAATTCTAGGGAACTCCACATACGTATTTCATATATGTATTTCATACATATGAATAGAGACCATTTCGACGAAAGTTCGAGTTTGCCAGGGGTACAAATGAAATGAAAATGAATTGATAAAACATTCCTACAAAAAAAATTCTGCCACTTATACTTTATGATATTCTAATCAGATTGGATGGCAAAGATTTCTCATTTTATCTCCTTTCTATGAATGTAATAAAGCCGTAATATAATACACTAGAAAGTTTGACTTTACTTCGATTTAGAATAGCGTGCTTACTTTAATTTCTAAAAATAATTTGAGGGTTCTTTTTTATTTCGGATCGGAGTAGTATAATTGCTAGAAAATTAAGTATTTCATTGTGGAATTCTAAAATAAAGTAAGTCCCTTTTTTAAGTACATGCCAATCTAGTTATCCACCTCTCCCCATATCCATGCTTTTCTTTTATCGTAATTTCACTTGGGTAGGCCAAGATAGTCAGGTTATACTCTATATCAGAGCAAATTTCCTTTTTTTATTCAAGATATTGAATTTAATACTTTGAAAAATTAAAGCACGATTCCCCATAGAGATATGTACATAAAGGGGATCTTTGGATAATAATGCTGTTCGGACCTAAAGTTTACCTATACACGGATTAAGCATAAAGCCATAATATTTTATTATGCCATTGAAGGGGGGGAGATAATACCAATTTAAGAGTAGTTCACTACTGCAATAAAAAAAAAAGAGAATTCTAGTTAACGGTTCCAATTTGTTCTGAATTTTGCAGCCTGTGAATAGAAATCCACTTTTTCTTCTTTTTCATCTCAATAGAAAGAAATGGGAAGTCTTATTGTGTTAACAATGTATGTTTTAAGATAGAATCTATCGAGGAGAATAATCGAAACTGGATCAAAAAAAGCAGGAATAGATTTTTTGAAAAAGATTGGAAAAAAGTAAGTAGAATTATATTCAAAATAAAAGAAAGGGGCTTTTCGTAAGAAAACGTGGATGAATACTTGCTGTTTTCTAGATTTTTGATCGGATTTTTTGGCGGCATGGCCAAGCGGTAAGGCAGGGGACTGCAAATCCTTTATCCCCAGTTCAAATCTGGGTGCCGCCTGATCAATAAAATACTTAGGTTTTTTATAGTACTGATCGAATTCGATAAATTTTTACTTCGCATAAGTTCGGGCAAGAGAGTAACTGGGCCTGCCGATACTGGGTTTAGGTCAAAAATAAACATAGGTAAGGTAGGTATCCAATAAATATTTATCTATCGATAATTTTATGGTATATTCGGGCGTCCTTTGCTTACAAAAAAAAAGAGTAACAAAAGGAATAAAAAATCTTCCTATTCCCGCTTCTTCTATTCAGGACATCATTCCCGTACTCTTTCTTTTTTAAGGAAAAAAGGGCTATAGTATCGTATTTTTAATGCTCTCTAATTCTACCAGAATTCCTATAAGAATTTGTTAGGAGTAAATTCCTTGAACTGATTGATCCATGGCCTTAGGGCGGAATCCCTTTTTGACTCTGTACCCTTGATTCCACTATGATTATTGATCAATAGTAGAATAATCCCTTCATAGAAATAGGAGACATAATTTAGATGGATATAGTAAGTCTCGCTTGGGCTGCTTTAATGGTAGTCTTTACATTTTCTCTTTCACTAGTAGTATGGGGAAGGAGTGGACTCTAGGGATACTACTAATTGATTAAGTAATCAAATTGTTGTATCAATTCTTTTCTTTAATGGATCATTTTGCATTAATCATTTTGTCAAACGTTATTCTTTAATCTTTTTCTTATTCTTTAATCTTTTTCTTTAGTTTTGTTTCACTCCTGTAAGAAACTCTTGTATTGTAAGTTGTAAGAAAGAGCCATTATACCAATTCAGAATTTCTACTAGAAATGACGAATGGTTAAAAAAAGTTCTATACATAAGAAAATTAGACTTTCTTCCACGGAACTATTCACGGCATATCACACATTTTCCATTTGTTTTATACTCTTTCCTTATTCTTAGAATAATTTTTATGCTCTTTTGAAGCATCTCGCGGGATATTTAAGCATGAAAGATTCGCTGGTTTTTTCCTTTTACTTTTTACTATAGTCTATTCTTAATATTATTTTTCTTTCCTTCCATGGATTCTTTGGTCAAGAATTGTCTTAGATTTTTTTATTTTGACCTGATTGAAATTAAGTGGATGCAATGAAAAAAGAAATTGAATTAGACTACTTAACTATTTCAATCTACTAATCTATTCTATGTAGATTCAAAGATAATATAATAGAAAGACTCTAAAGTGTCGTAGAAAAAACTATATGTAGTTCTTTCTACCACACTTTAAGATTCCAACCAGATCCTTTCATTTAAGACTTGGATTTTTTTTATTTAATCCCTTTTTCATTTCTTCCATGATTAATTGGAATTCCAATTAATTATTTTGGCTGACTGTTTTTACATAAATAATAAGTAAAAAAGCAGTAGGAACTAGAATGAACAGTGCAGTAGCAATAAATGCGAGAATATTGACTTCCATAACCTCTTTATTTTTTATTTTCACAATAACTCGGGATGTAATCCCATGGAGAGGAAAAAGGGGTATCTTGTAAATTCAAGGGTAGGGCTTGCATTCTGATAATACTGAATCAATTCAATATTATGAATATCGGATCTATCAAATCAATTCATGGATGAGAGTTATATTTCATGGATGAGAGTTATATTTCATGGATGCGAGTTATATAGTATAACATAAGAAGATCCTCTATCCACACTAAGACCAAAATGGGTTTTTTGATTGGATTAGGAATTCCCTCTTTTTTAATCCTTTTCTACTTTTTCTTTTCTATATCTCTAACCCACGAGCTTTCTTAATCTTATACAATTTCCATTCCTTTTTCTTATAGTTATACATACAATTATGTATGTATTATATGACCAACTTTCTATGGGTCACATAGACATCCAAATAAGCAGTAGAAGTGAGATGGGGAAAAGAGGTCTGAAATAAAAAGGGAATACGATTTATGTATGGATTCCGGTAAAATACCGGTACTCTATTCCATAAGAGTGGAATAGGAAATTAAGATGAGGATGGTATCATCATAAAGAAAGATAGAGTAATATCCTAAATTCTACTAATCCACATATCGTATGTGTGTCTTTCTTTATCTTTATCGATCGGGAGTAGTGAAAAAAATTCCTATACGCCTTCCCTCCCTCTTTAATGAGAGATGCAAAATAAAAAAGTGAAGTAAGGGTGCCCTATGGGTATTTGATCTTGCTCCCTGCCCCTTTTTTTCATGGAAAAAGGAAATATCAATTTCTCCATTCATTGAACCCTAGTTCGGGACTGACGGGGCTCGAACCCGCAGCTTCCGCCTTGACAGGGCGGTGCTCTGACCAATTGAACTACAATCCCCGCGGGGTGTATGGCATACCCATTCTTAAATAGAACCATAAGAAGATTCGATTCGTCTTTCGTACTCTAAGAAATAGACGAATCATATACTACATACCCACATATTATATTATACGTGGGTATAGTGAGAGTGACATAACTAGTATGTCGTGATTTTTTATCACTAAAAATGGATAATAATCCACCCTTCAATAAGAAAAACTCTTTTGTTTGTAAGAAAGGAATGAGAGAGATATGGATTAGAAAAAAAAAAATTTTTCCCCTTTTTTCTTTATCTTTTATTTCTATAGATCAGACATTTTATTTTATGGAAGAAAAACAAAAGGATTTAGTTCATATTCACGAAGCCCTAGATTTTTGGGCCGAGCTGGATTTGAACCAGCGTAGACATTGTCAACGAATTTACAGTCCGTCCCCATTAACCACTCGGGCATCGACCCAGGAAGAATTTATTCTAGGGTTTTTGCTAATCTATGATTAACCTCCTTTCATAATACTCCCTACCCCCAGGGGAAGTCGAATCCCCGCTGCCTCCTTGAAAGAGAGATGTCCTGAACCACTAGACGATAGGGGCGTCACTAGACGATAGGGCCATATACAACCGCTCGTGATTATACTATAATCATAGTATGAGCAGTTTTTTGGAATTGTCAATATACTCGAAAAGTATAACTAGATCCAAAGCAAAGAGTTTTTCCAACTTTTCTGTTATGTTTTGGATTTTTTTTAGTTGATCGTTATAGATTAATTCATGGATCATCCTCCACCTTTTAGGGAAATTCATTTAAAATGTATAGAATAAGAATGGATTACTAAAATAAAAGGGATTCTAGATTAGTTCAGTACAGGTAGTTATTTGATTGATCTAAGATGAAAAAGAGTCCAATTTTATTTTTGTTTTTCAATTTCCATTCCGTGCTTCATTTAGTGTTCAGACCAAAAATGCATCCATCCCGCACTAAGTCATAAAATTCTCTAAAAATATAGAGAAAGTTTCAAAAACAAAGAAAAAAAGTGAATCAATTTAGTAGAAAAGTACTCTATCAGATTCGAACCAATGACTTACGTCTTAGCACGAGATTACTCTACCACTAATTTAAAAAGCCCTTTATCGGATTTGAACCGATGACTTATGCCTTACCATGGCATTACTCTACCACTGAGTTAAAAGGGCTTTTTATTTAATTCCAAAATTAGCCACTTTGATTTCCCATTATGGGTCTACTGCATAATGTACATATTATATATATAATATATAGAGATATAGAGAGAGACATTATGTAGAGATTGTATATGTATATATCGATATCTTGAGAGCTCAAAATAAAATTAATAAAAAAAAACATACCCTACATAACATATCCAACTCTTCTTGGTTCAGGGTTTTCCGTTTCCGAAGACTAGTAAAATAGGCGGATTCTGGAACCCCAAAGATTCAATGGTATATGGATATGGAAAATATAAGATTTCCGATCCTAGCGGGAAAAGGCAGGGAACAGATACCCAATAGGATAGGATCCTTGGGAGGAACTTTTGGTAATGGCCTTGATCCTCTATGCTATTTTTTATGTGTTCTTAGTTCTATTGAACTTTTTTCATTCTTTTAAACAAGAATCTAATAAACTAGAATTGAGTCAGTGGAAAAAAGGAGAGAGAGGAAAGTGTTAAATGGAGAGAGTCGACTAATCAGAGACTTTTAGGATCTTCTTTACATCAGGTAAATCTGTCGGCCCTGTCCGTTTTTTTCTTTAAGTTACGACTCTTTGCTTCTTACTTCTAT
This sequence comes from Elymus sibiricus, assembly GCA_039707655.1. Classification (NCBI taxonomy): domain Eukaryota; kingdom Viridiplantae; phylum Streptophyta; class Magnoliopsida; order Poales; family Poaceae; genus Elymus; species Elymus sibiricus. The sequence continues at coordinate 474,843,077 of CM077666.1, forward strand.
CAAGCCATAGGGAAAGTCTATGATGAATTTGGAAAACTCATCTCACTCTTACTCTATGGCTCGGACTTAATGGGGGAAGAAAACATCTTCCATAATTTCTTTTTTGTTCAATTCTGGACAAAAAAGAAAAGGAAAAAAGGAATTTCTAGGGACAGTGTTACCCCCTATATCTCCTAGTTTATATTGTAGGAATAATAAAACAATTTAGCAGTCTGACACACTTACGTCCTCGCAAAGTAAATAATGATTATTGTAGTCGTAACCGTAGAATAGGATCCTAATCAAAATAAATACATTTGGTTCAGGCGCTATTAGCATGGTAAGAAAAGATTTATTTTACAGACCAGAGGGGCTATCTAAATCCTAAAGTAAAGGCGAGCGATCGAAGTAGAAGTACCAACGGCTCAGTGTCATGAACCTTCTCCATCTGATTCAATAAGGGGGAATTAGCCTTCTTGTCAAATGGCTATCCTTGACAAAGGGTACCATTTATACCATAATCTACAATGTAGCGGGTATAGTTTAGTGGTAAAAGTGTGATTCGTTCTATTAATAACTGAATTTGAAATGATATACTTAAGGCATCCTTAAGTTTTTTATTTTTATATTCCGATGAAAACTTTAGTTCTTATAAAGGATTAAATCCTTTTCCTCTCAATAGCATATTGAGGAAGAATATACATTCTGGCGATTTGTATCCAAAGACTAATTTAAATTGCATCCAAAATAAAAATTGGATTATGAGTACAGAGTCGCGAAGCAGAATTTTGCATTGGATTAAGTATTCCAATTTTGAAAATATGAGTAAAGGATCTATGGATGAAGATACAAAAAAGTTGATTTCCAATCGTAACTAAATCTTCTTTTGTTAAAATTAAGGAATAAGGAAGCCAAATAGCTAAAAAACGATAGTTTTGGTTTACTAGAACCATCCGCATATTGTTTCAGCTCGGTGGAAACCCAATTCTTTTCCTCAGGATCTCTTGAATGAAATTAGGGAACGAAGTAAGTAGATTAGATGGATTTAGATAGAATTTCTATCTCCTACTCTATAAGGATCATCTAGAAAGCGGAGAGCTTTGGTTCCATTCAAATAGAAAAGCTGACATAGATGTTAAGTGGTGAGAATATCCATAAAGGAGCCGAATGAAATCAAAATTTCATGTTCGGTTTTGAATTAGAGACGTTAAAAATAATCAACCAACGTCGACTATAACCCCTAGCCTTCCAAGCTAACGATGCGGGTTCGATTCCCGCTACCCGCTCCATTCTGTATAAAAGGAGTATTCTATTTGTCTAGACATGTTAGAGGCTTGTATTCAAGCCTTTTTTGTCCACCAGTTTCTGGTACTCCAGAGCGGAGTAGAGCAGTTTGGTAGCTCACGAGGCTCATAACCTTGAGGTCACGGGTTCGATTCCCGTCTCCGCACTTAGCAGTCTGTATAAAAGGACTATTCGATTTCTCTAGATATGGTAGAGGGGCGTATCCAACCCTTTTTTATTCATTAGTTCCCGGCCCTAGAGGGCAAAATTGAGCAGTTTGCGAAGTCACTTGCCTTCACAAAAAGAAGGCGCAAGGCTTCTCCCTACCCTGCAGAAAATAAAAATGAAACGAAAGGGACAGTCTACCTCTCCCTTCCCTTTAAAAACAGTTTGCCCGTTGTTTGTCTCAGTTAATACCCAATTTTTGGAGCTCTGTTGGCGAGTTCTATTTCTGCCTCCGGAGCGCCCTCTTTTTTTGAGTGGGATGCAAAGGAAGGGTAAGATAGTAAGGGATACGGCACTAGACTAACACCTAATTAATACTTAATTTAATATAAGTAGTTAAACAGTTAACTAGACTAAACTTTTTATCATAGTACTTTGATAAATTAAGCGGGCGAGCGGCGGGAATCGAACCCGTATCTTCTCCTTGGCAAGGAGATGTTTTACCATTGAACTACGCTCGCTACGGTATATATTTTATAGCGTATATCCGCTTGGGTCGACCGTCTATGTCTGGGTCGACCGTTTCATTTCATTTTCTATTATATTAGAGTTTTCCTTTTTTTATTATCTGTCAATGAATATTCTAATGGGAATGGAATTTCATAATACTGAAAGAGAAGAGCTAGCAATTCGGAACGCAAATTGCGTTTTAATACGTCTCACTATTCTAATTTTTTAGAAGAAATGGCCTTTATTATTTCTTTTTTATGGGGTTAATAAATATTAACCAAATTTAATTTAAGAAATGAGAGAATTCAGAATAGCTACGAGAAAGACTAGTCCAATCCATAATGATGTACCGGAAAATACAACATTTTTATTATTTGACCAACCATCAGGAGAAGCAAATACAAGGGGTACACTAATTACTAAGACTGAGGAAGTCGCAATTAATGCAAAAACAGCTAATTGGAAAGCAATAGTCATATTTCTAATCCTCCAAGCTACCATCAAATAAAGTTGACTACATATTTGATCCCTCACTTAACCAAAATTGTAAAAAAATACAAGAAGTAGGAGGGGTTTAATCATGAATCCATTGATTCTTCTCTTTAATTAAAATTTATTACTTAAACCGCTTTTTTATTTGGATATGGGGGTGAGAAGAGGTTATTTAGTCTTTATTTCACAAGCGGGTATAGCGGATCCTGTATCCGTGTATACAGTATACAGAGATATATCGAAAAGGAACTTGTATCTGATATCTTTCTAGAGGCTAATAAATCTTTTTATTTTTTATATGGCTATGTTCTATTTGTAGGAGTAAAATAAGGATTAGGCTGTGGAGAGATGGCTGAGTGGTTGATAGCTCCGGTCTTGAAAACCGGTATAGTTCTAAGAACTATCGAGGGTTCGAATCCCTCTCTCTCCTTTTGCTTATTTAATACGTTTGTTTCTTTCATTTTTTTTTTTCTGTCCCTTATCTTTCTTTCATAAAAAGGAATGAATGGCTCGGCTAGATGGAATAACCGAGCCAGAACAGAAAAAAAGTAGAACAGGTATAAATAAGAAAATCTTAGTTAAGAGGGTTCATGTAAAGAACAGGTTCCAAATCACGATCGATTCCCTTTTCAAAACCTGCTGCAGCAGCTCGGGCTCTTCCTGCATGCCATAAATGGCCCACAAAAAAGAAGAATCCTAGAACAAAATGAGAAGTTGATAACCAACTTCTAGGAGAGACATAATTAACTGCATTGATCTCGGTAGCTACACCACCCACGGAATTTAAAGAGCCTAAAGGAGCGTGGGTCATATATTCTGCTGAGCGTCGTTCTTGCCAAGGTTGTATGTCTTTTTTCAACCTACTCAAGTCCAAACCGTTGGGGCCCCTTAGAGGTTCTAACCATGGAGCACGAAGGTCCCAAAAACGCATAGTTTCCCCTCCAAAGATAACCTCCCCAGTTGGGGAACGCATTAGATATTTACCTAAACCTGTGGGTCCTTGAGCGGATCCCACATTAGCTCCAAGACGCTGGTCTCTAACTAGAAAAGTAAATGCTTGAGCTTGAGAAGCTTCTGGCCCGGTGGGTCCATAAAACTCACTCGGATAAGCTGTATTATTGAACCATACAAAACAACAAGCGATAAAACCAAAGACAGATAAAGCAGCTAAACTATAAGACAAGTAAGCTTCTCCAGACCATACAAATGCACGGCGAGCCCATGCGAAGGGTTTGGTTAAAATATGCCAAATTCCGCCAAATACACAAATAAAACCCAACCATACATGTCCACCAATTATATCTTCTAAATCATCTACACTAACAATCCACCCTTCTCCCCCAAAAGGAGATTTTAGTAAATAACCAAATATAACACTGGGACTAAGGGTCAAATTGGTAATTTTTCTTACATCTCCCCCCCCAGGGGCCCAGGTATCATATACACCGCCAAAATAAAGAGCCTTGAGTACTAGAAGAAAAGCACCTAGACCTAACAAAATTAAGTGAATACCCAAAATTGTAGTCATTTTATTTCTATCTTTCCAGACATAACCAAAGAATGGAAAAGATTCCTCAAGAGTCTCGGGTCCCAGAAGCGCGTGATAAATGCCACCGAAGCCTAAGACTGCGGAGGAAATTAGGTGAAGTACGCCAGATACAAAGTACGGAAAAGTATCTAGAACTTCCCCCCCTGGCCCTACTCCCCAACCTAGAGTAGCTAAGTGTGGAAGTAAAATCAACCCTTGTTCATACATGGGCTTTTCTGGTACGAAATGGGCCACTTCAAATAGGTTCATTGCTCCGGCCCAGAATACGATTAATCCGGCATGGGCTACGTGAGCTCCAAGTAGTTTACCGGACAAATTGATAAGTCTGGCATTCCCAGCCCACCAAGCAAAGCCGGTGGTTTCTTGGTCACGACCAGCTAAAACGAAAGTTCCATTAAAGAGCGTTTCCACGTGGTAGAACCTCCTCAGGGAATATAAGATTTTCATGAGGCTGATCCTGAGCTGCCATCCACGCACGAATACCCTCGTTTAAAAGAATATTTTTGGTGTAGAAAGTCTCAAATTCAGGATCTTCCGCTGCACGGATTTCCTGGGAAACAAAGTCATAGGCACGTAAGTTCAGAGCCAAGCCAACTACGCCAATAGCACTCATCCATAAACCGGTGACGGGTACAAATAGCATAAAGAAATGTAACCAACGTTTATTGGAAAAAGCAACACCAAAGATTTGGGACCAAAAGCGGTTAGCAGTGACCATTGAATAAGTTTCTTCAGCTTGAGTTGGGTTAAAAGCACGGAAGGTATTTGCACCATCACCGTCCTCAAATAGAGTGTTTTCTACGGTCGCTCCATGAATAGCGCATAGCAGAGCCGCGCCTAATACTCCGGCAACTCCCATCATATGAAATGGGTTCAACGTCCAATTATGAAATCCTTGGAAGAAAAGGATGAATCGAAATATCGCTGCTACGCCAAAACTCGGCGCAAAGAACCAACCAGATTGCCCCAGTGGATAAATAAGGAATACAGAAACAAAAACAGCAATTGGACCAGAGAATGAGATTGCATTATAAGGCCGCAATTGAACAGACCGAGCAAGTTCAAATTGGCGTAACATGAAACCTATTAGTGCAAAAGCCCCGTGGAGAGCTACAAAAGTCCATAGACCGCCTAATTGACACCAACGAGTAAAATCTCCTTGTGCTTCGGGCCCCCATAGTAGCAACAAAGAGTGTGCTAAACTATTGGCAGGGGTAGAAACTGCTGCGGTTAAGAAATTACAACCTTCCAAATAGGAACTAGCCAATCCATGGGTATACCAAGAAGTTACAAAAGTTGTCCCTGTAAACCAACCCCCTAAAGCGAAATAAGCACAAGGAAAGAGCAATAGGCCAGACCATCCTACAAAAACGAAACGGTCCCTTCGTAACCAGTCATCCATAGTATCAAATAGATCATTTTCTTCTTTAGGAATTCTACCAAGGGCTATAGTCATAGTGATCCTCCTATTCAATTACTTCAACCATTTCCGAGCACCTCATATCACTTTCCAAGGCATATGATAGTTTTATTATCTGTGGACGATTTCTTTCTCGTTCAATGCCCTTTTTCAATGGTCTCGAAGAGAGAAATTTCCCTTTTTTATCTATGGAGTCACAACCGAGGTCGTGGTAAATCCATGAATTTGATTCGATTTGTTTTTCTTATACTATAGAAATAAACCTTTGAATTCAGCATTATTCCAAGACTCCTATTTCAAAGTCTATCTTTTAAGGGAAAAATGAAAATAAAAGTAACCCCTCTTTTCCCATTCCCTCTCTATTGCATGGGTGGAAGAACTAAAATAGAGGATTCTGAAAAAAAAATGGACCTTCGAAATCAATTTTTATGTGTAGCGCAAAGGAGTTGCGATTTCTTCTTATTCCTATAGAACATCTAGTAACAAGAATATGAAATCGTAAATAGCGAAAAATTCTTGTCTTGCGCGGTCTAAGTCTAAGGAAATACAAAAAATTCGCTTATACAATTTCATCTACATCGAATTTATATATCAGAATAGCGGATAGAGGCATCATTAAAGGAGTCAGGTCTACTTACTTTATGCTTCTTTCCAATTTTATGGTGGATTTGATAAGAACCCTTTTTGCTTTCTTGATAAATAATCGACAAAAAAAGCGTTTTTTTTTTTTTTATATAACCTGCTTGTTTTATTATAATTATAACAACATATTTTAGTCACCTATTAATAACTATGAAACTTGTTTTTGTTTGAAAATTTATTTTAAAATTCGCTGAAATAATGTGTTGGTTTCGGTACTTCTCATGTATTTAGGGAAATAACCACTATAAAAATTATTATATCAAGTGTACCAATCAGTTATAGACATATATTAAACAATTTTTAAAATATTTCATGCGCAATTTCACAACCGTTTCATTTTTTTTAAAACATATTTCACTTATACAATCATTTCAATAATGTTCCACCCGCAGCTTCAACAATTTCATTTTTTTTCAAACATATTCTAGGCATATACTACCCTACCAAATTGTCTAATATTTTGGAACGGTGGTAATATTTAAAAACTATGAAACTTGTATTTTTGAAAAAAATGTTTTTAAATCGATTGAAATGATGCATTGGTTTTAGTATTTTGCATGTATTTCTGAACATAACCAGCGCATGCATTCCTTAGCATACGCTGTGTACTGAAAAATGCTGGCAGTAGGCACGAATCTTAATGCGCGAAAGAAGGGTGGATAACGCTCCCAATTGACGGAGCCGTTGGAAAATCCGCGTTGCGTGTCTCCCACCATCCCAGTGGCCCGGCCACCAGTCGTCCTCCGCCGCGGCGGCCAACTTCGCCGTCCTCCGCGGGCCGGCGGCCGGCGCCTCCCGAGAACCATTTCGGCCACCTCGGCATGGAGTCCCATGACGCCTTCGGCTTCCTCCGCCGCAGCTTCGGCGCCGCCGCCGAGGCTTTCCCACCGCTGCCTCTGTGCCTTCGCCCACCTCAGCCGGCGGCCCGGCGCCGTCCCGAATGCCTCTCCGACGAGGTGCTCCCCGGAAACCTGCGTTTCCCCTTGCAGCCCTCTGCCTTCGCCTGCTGCAGCGCCCTGCCGCCTGTCGTTTGAAGCAGGCCCCGTCGGGCTCGGAGAACCGCCGGGAGCCTCGGCCGTGAACTCGTCTCCGTTATCGGGTAGCTACACAAGGTTAGGCAATCCAGGCTTGGCCGGCACGCCTGTAATCGGGTAACCCAAGCTCTCATCCCCTCCCCCTTCCCCACGCTAGTGCTGTCCGTGCCTACCTGCTTATCGCACGGAAGGTGCTCGGTGGAGTGCTTCTAAGCTCAAAACTCATCCAGCGCTCAGATCTAGATATGAAAGTAATTAGAAAATTTTAGAGTTTTTGGGTTAGCATGTTGATTTATGTTTGTGTATTGAGGTGGTTGGTTGATTTCCTGTGCAGGGTTCGTAGCAAATTGATATGTATACAACACTAGCTTAGGTATCAGTTATTAAATCGAGACTCAGCAGATTCCTGGTTACCCTGACCTCACCATTCAGAGTTATGCATGATCTGAAATGATTCTGTTAATAGTTCGGGAAAACTGTATCGCCGGCGTGATTTAGGTTCTGAACTTATGTCCATCTATACAAAATCACTTCCCTAGCGAGTGGGAAGATTCTACGGCACTAGTTTCTTCTAGCATAACTGTTTCGTTATGATTCACCTGGCTTGATTTTCGAAAAGTGCACAAAAACGTTCGGCTGTCACAACGAGAATTCTTAGAAGGCTTGTGAAAATTGCTCTGTTGTTCAAAGGGAAGAACGCATTATGAAAATTTCGAAAAGTATAACACTAAAAAATTGTGTGTGTGTGTGTGTGTGTGTGCGTCTACGTGTTTTACTCAGAGTTCAGAGGTAGAAATTTTGCCACACAAAGTATTAGCCAATGGCCGGAAGCTTTCCTTGTAGCAACTGGCTTGATATCAGCAATCAGAGTTCTTTTTTGCTTCTGTTAATTTAGCGCTAATCTGAGAATTATGATGCATGTCCTTCGAAAGGAGCCACATTAACTGCCTAAGACACGTATTGTTATGTTTTTTATATAGTACCATAATGCTTGTGGTTGGAAATGCAGTTGGGTTGTACAATGTTGGTTTATATCTGATTAATGTGCATGGTTTATATCTGGTATTTATCTTTTACTCTGGTTATCAGTATATGACTTCCTATCCCTGGACTGAACATGGAAGATCTTTGTAAAACCTATATTATAAGATAATATATTTGTTCCTCACCAAGATTTTTGTTGTGCTCTATGCATCAACGTAGGTAACATATCCCCACATGATGGAATGGTTAGAAAGGCTCGGGGTTGAGATGGAGAGGTCGGACATGTCTTTCTCAGTGAGCACACAATCTAAAGGAGGCGGCGGAGGATGTGAGTGGGGAAATGGCAACGGTATATCGAGCCTCTTGGCGCAAAAAACCAACATACTGAAACCCAGTTTTTGGCGCATGGTCTGTGAGATACTCAAGTTCAAGAATAATGCTCTGATGTAAGCAGTCCAGGCCCAAAGTTCTCATGTGCATATATAATACTTCCATTCGTAGCTGGATGCCTTGTGTTAATACTATATGATCTCAATTAATTCGCTGGTCTGATCTTTGAAATGAAGGTACCTGGAAGACCATGAACATAACCCTGATCTGGACCATAATGAGACACTGGGGCAGTTCATTCAGTCGCATGGATATTCCCTATCATTTCAACAGGCTTATCTTGTACTGCTTCTATCTAATCTACTTGCTTATTCCTATTTCAGTGTACTAGCAACTCTTCATTTTGGCAAAATCTCAAAGTAGAATTCTGTATTCAATTTTTGATTTTTTGTCATGTAAAACCATGAAAAAAAACCTACAATTTTCAAATAAGTATGGAAAATTATGAAATATAAAAATTATTTTTAAAAACTGGGCCTAGTCCTCAATGGCCAGTTTTCATACCAACATGTCTGCAGGGGCGGTAAGTCAGTAAGGCTGGTTATTAGCTTGTAGAAAATTTTGTGAGTATTTCCGCCAAATTTTTTTGTGATTATGGAGACATTGTATTGTGATTAGGAATGCGTGTTTATGCTATTTTTAGTTGGTGAAACGAAAATATACATTTGGTGCAGATTCCAGTCTGCACAGGCATGTGGTCATGTTCGTCACAAGATGTTTTGAGCTTGTCTGCTTTCTTGGTGCTGTCATTTTGCCATAACCATGGCCTTCTTCAGGTGCCTAGCTATTTCGTATGCATGTTCCTTTCTCATTGCATTTGTCTTTGTGCATTTGAAAGCTGATTAAATCGCTGCACTCAGCTGTTTCATCACTCCCAGTTGCCCACTGTCAAGCCTCATCTGCAGTCCTATGTAAACAAGGTATGTATTGGGATTCATCAGCCCCAAAAGAGGTCGCACAAGATATTTATTACACTCTTAAGGCTTAAGCTGCAACCAAATGCAGGGACTGAACAATGAAACTATTGCAGGTAAAAGGAGAACTGGAGAGCATTGGCTGTCGAATTAAAACAAGTTGTCAGGTCAAATCTGTTTCAAGTCTTGATGGTGGTATGTACACGCATTATTGTTTGTTGATTGCCTGTACAAAACAATGTGTCATCATATATATTTTATTGATTCACTAACTGAAACAATCCTGTATCTTGGCACCGGCAGCAGCTGGCTACAGAGTCTTGGAGAATGATGGTTCAGAGGAAACATATGACAGTGTCATCCTTGGGGTCCATGCACCCAATGCTCTCAAATTACTAGGAGCTGAAGCTTCACACCACGAACGAAGAATTCTAGGTGCATGTCAGTATGTCCAAAGGTAAAGCCTGCCTACAATTGCTAAATGAACACATAAATTAAGTTTGATCTGATCTACTGACTGTCTGACACGTTTATGTTGCAGGGATATATACCTCCACTGCGATCAAAATCTGATGCCCCGAAAATCGTCAGCATGGAGCGCCTGGAATTTCCTGGGGACAACTAGCAGGGGGTTTTCTGTTACTTACTGGCTAAACCAAATTCAGGTGAATTCTTTGTTTTTCATATGTATGGTTTTGATATAATGAAATTAATTTCACTGATGGCATATTTTTCTGACAAAACGGCCTGCCCCAGCTTTATTACGACGCTGAAACCATTTTGTACGTGTTACATGTCCTTAGGACTAGGCATGCTTCCCCAGCAAAAAAAGAAAGAAACCAAAGAATAAAAAAGAAAGATTTTCATCACGTTAGGGCACACGAGCAGGCTCACAGAATAACAGCAAAAATGGAAGCTTCAGCCTAACCCTTCCAGCAGCATGAATGGCCTACTTAGTTATTAACTGTGGTATATTTGTTTTTGTTTTTTTTTGCTCTTGTAGAAAATTGAATCTGCCAGGCCTTTCCTGGTGACACTCAACCCCCCATGTGTTCCGGATCATGTACTGCTTAAATGGAATACAAGCGTTCCTGTTCCATCTGTGGCCACGGCGAAGGCTTATCTTCAGCTTGATCAGATCCAGGGAAAGAGAGGAATATGGTTCTGTGGGGCATATCAAGGTAACTTGTTTCATGAATTTCAGTTTGTTGAGATGTACGATAGACGGTCATATACCTTTACTACGTTAAATTTAGGTGTGACATGATCTAAAGAGGGCACTAGGTCTCAAATATCTCTACTGCATTGGATTGCAGGTCATGGCTTCCATGAAGACGGATTAAAGGTATTTGCATGCACAACCTGTCCATTTTCCCTTTTAGATCTGTCTTGCATAGTGAATCATACTGTTAGTGTTTGGTAAGGGTCCAGCAAAGCTAAATATAACTAATCCATAACTATGACTAACCATATCCTTGCTTAGTTGGTTAGCTCTAGTTCCAAGTTTTTCCTTTATTCATCTACGGGGGCTGTTTACACAACCCTGACATATATGCTTTTAGTTTCAATCGCATAATTCAGAGTGACTATTTCATCAAATAGTTATGTGAGGTCTATTTTGTGTTGGTCATACTGAATCGATGCAGTCTGGAAGAGCAGCAGCTCAAGGTTTGCTTGGAAATAAATGTGAGCTTCTGCTGAACCCAAAGACGATGATTCCATCATGGACTGAGGCTGCGGCGCGCCTTCTAGTTGCAAGATTTTTCAACCAATACATATCCATCGGTAACTTGATGTGAGTCCTCATATTGAGTCGACATACTACGTCACGTCTAGTTATGATTATTTTTCACCTTAACAGTTTTCGTGCAGATTGGTTGAAGAAGGAGGTAGTGTGTTCACCTTTGGTAAAGCGTGCGAAAAATGCCCTGTAAAATCTGTCATCCGAGTTCATGACCCCTTGTTCTATTGGAAGGTTATCTTCTATTCTCTTTTTCTGGCTACACATGCATTTTTTTTTTAATTTTCTGATTGGTGATGTGTCCATGCATGATTCTTAATTTCCTATATACTCCACTGTAATTACTTTATCCAACCTTCTGATTTGAACTACATGTGTTATCCCGGCTCTCTCATGGCTTTCAGGTAGCCATAGAAGGAAGCATTGGCTTGGCAGAAGCCTATATTGACGGCTGTTTCTCTGTTCTTGACAAGAGAGAAGGCCTTCTGAATCTTATCCTGGTAAAACTATATCATAGTTCATGAGCTTATGGGTAGAGCAATTTTTTGTTCGTTACATATCAAACCCATGATCAATTTCTTTGCAGATTCTCATTGCTAACAGAGATGAGCGTAGGAACCGCCGCATTGCCAGAAAAGGGTTCTGAAACCTTCAATTGTCCACAAAATTCCTATGAATTGTTTGATAAAAATGAAGTAGTACTTATGAGTATGTGTTTGTGGTTAATCATGTACATAAAATTGTTTGGCTTGCAGTTCTTGGTGGTCACCTTTCCATATAATAGCTCAGTTGGCATATGCTAAATATGTTTTGCGCCATGCCTCAAGGAAGAACACTGCGACACAAACTCGTCGAAACATCTCTCGGCACTATGATCTTGTCAGTACTCATGTATCTTCTTTTGTTATTATATTCCTTCAGGATTAAGATAACTAGCTGCTTAGGTCAAGTTGTGATACCTTGAGATTGAGATTTTTGTGTTCCAAATCTTATAAATAAGATTTTATATCATTCATTACTTGCCATACGTCTATAATAACATACAAACCAGTACTAATAGTTCTGTCTTTCTTATTGTGCGCAGAGTAACGAATTTTTCTCGCTTTTTCTGGATAAATCGATGACTTACTCTTGTGCAGTATTCAAGGTTTGTAAGTCCTGTGATTTTGTTCCACAGCTTGCAAAGTTTGCATACGTTTATTAATTCATTGACTAAGATTACATTGGTAGATGGAGAACGAAAGCTTAGAAGCAGCCCAGCAACGTAAACTTAGCCTTCTAATAGAGAAGGTAATACTTCCATATCTCCAGAGATTGTATTATTAGATTGATTCCTAGTTATACAGTGTTGTGAACATGATCTGATGGTACTTCATTCTTGCAAAATACACATTTAATCACAGGCTAAAATCAAGAGGGGGCATCATGTTCTTGATATCGGCAGCGGGTGGGGAAGTTTAGCAATACAAGCAGTTAAACAAACTGGCTGCAAATACACTGGAGTCACTTTGTCAGCGGAGCAGCATAAATACGCTGAGAGAAAAGTAAGAGAAGCTGGCTTAGAGGTTAGTTCTATGTTACTCCCTCAGTCCCTCCTTTACGCAATACCTGTCTAGTTTAATAGTTTGTCAGTAATTACCATTCCACCATATGTGTTCATTGAGAAAGTGTAGTGTGGGTAAACCCTGGGTCCAACCCTGAAGCAGACCAACTCGGTCCGTCACAGCCCACTCAAAACCGACATCACCAACCCTCCACACGACTGAACCATGCCAGGGACAATAAGGAACATCTTCACAGCTTCATCCACCGTCCGCCCGTGGTGACCCACCATGTGGATGGCTACACAATCTGAGCAGTGGAACTTTACAGCGGCATATCTTGGATTAGCATATATTATAATTTCCTAAGTATAAAACAAGTATAGACGTGTGTGGAGAATTAGTATTTTTTTTGTCCCCAGCTTACATCGACAGTGTGAAATCCTAGCTAACAATTCTACTGTCTATTGTTATTGATTAATAGGACCACATAACTTTTCTGCTGTGCGACTACCGTAAAATACCACCTTCCAAGTATGATGCAATCATAAGCTGGTAAGTGTTACTATACTACGGGTGCGCGCTGTGACTTGGACAATACCCCTGCTCGTGGTTATACTTACGCACTCCTCTTCTGTGATTCAGCGGTATGATCGAACATGTTGGCCATGAATACATGGACGAATTTTTCGCTTGCTGCGAGTCTTACTTGGCCGAAGATGGCATATTGGTCCTCCAGGTTCGTGCATCAGCAACTAAGTATATTTCCAAATAACTTGATGGCTGGATTCCACTATCATTACAAAAAACAACAAAGTACTATATGCCTTATTTTCGGTGCACGAGAACGAGGGTTAGGCCTTATTTTTCCGGATTGACAGAAAACCCCAATGAAAGATATTCCTTCGTATCCAAGCAAGAGCTTAGGTTTAAACGATGATGAACTAACCATTACCTGAAAATACATACATCTGTGTTCAGTTCATCTCAATTGCGGAGGAACGATACGAGCAATACAGAAAAAGGCCAGACTTCACCAAAGAATACATATTCCCTGGCGGTTGCCTTCCTTCTTTGGCCCGTGTAATGTCTGCCATGACCACGTCATCAAGGTTCAGGTATGTTTTACATCAATCGGTGAATGCTTCATTGGTTACTTCATGGACATGGATGGATCTCCATCGATTAAACCCTCCCTGATCTTGTTGCGTACTGGGTGCAGCATAGAGCATGTCGAGAATATTGGGCCCAATTACTACACAACTCTGATGCACTGGAGGGACAACTTCATGGCCAACAAGGAGTAAGTATCACTTGTCACTCACTACAGGAAGAATACTGCTGTGACGATTCTGTACATATATTGTTTCAGTTGGTTGCTCAATTAGTATTAATTTCTTATCGCTTTCTTTTTCTTGCAGTCAAGTTTTGAAACTGGGCTTTGATGAGAAGTTTATCCGTATATGGGAGTTCTACCTCATATACTCTGCGGCTGGTTTCAGGTCACGAGCAGTTGGAGATTATCAGGTACAGATGGATATATGTATGCACTTTGTATAGATTTACCTACGTTATTCCCAGAAATATAGAAGTCATATACTCCCTCCGGTCTTAAAAGGATGACATTTCGAAATCCGCACAGTTTCCCAAATATAGTAACCATTAGTTTTCAGTGCAGTAAATCATACTCCCTCTGTAAAGTATTATAAGAGCGTTTAGATCACATCTAAACACTCTTATAATACTTTATAGAGGGAGTATAACTTAATAAAATTGCTAATGATGAAAGTGTTTTCTTGAAAAAGACCTAAAAAAAGTTATTTTCACATATCAAATCAAAACATTTTCAAAGATTTGAAAGTTTGATCAGAGTAAGGTCTGAACCTTCATCTTTTAATGGAAAGGGGTTTTTACTCCAGGTACTGATTGTGCTGCCTGACTGGCTGACATATATATACTGCATGTAGGTTGTTTTCTCTCGTCCAGGCAACCGTCGGCTAGGCCTGCCTTGATGGCTCAAGGCAACATATTCTTCTCCGTTCAGCTATTGAACTGTTATTTCTCGGTACCCTACGACCTTTTAATAAGTCAGCCCTGGAATGGTTCGTCCATACCGGCAGCCTTTTTTTTCCCAGCCTAATCAGGTGGTTTGGTGATATATTGTGTTGTTTAATCATGCAATGTTTTTTGTGCGTGGCAGTGTATTGTTGTTATATATCAATAAACTTGTATGCGGGTATGTAAGTGCTACCTTAGACTGGTAACTTGAATTTGAGAAATGTATGTAAGGAACTGGTTTGTTTGCTTTGATATCTATCATAAAGAGTTTATGCCCTTGTGTATAGTTTTTGATCTATTGCATGTTTGGCATTTTTAATGCTGCTTATGAGAGGGAATCAATGTTCCTAATTACCATGCTTTTGTTATGCTTACCAACTACCAGATGCATACTTTTTTTTAGACAGAAGGCTCGAAATGAGCTTGGCTTTAAATTAGTGAAGCCAAAATCATCTAACACTGCGTTTGGATGTCTGTATTAGGGTCTCGAATTGGATTTGGTATTCCCAATCCACCAATTCGAGCGTTTGGCATGCGCACAGAAACAACGGTCTGAAATCAATCCAATAGCGACGAAATCGATCCCACTAGGCGAGGCCTCGCACGATACGGAGGCCAACCCCTCCGATTTGGCCTGAATTGAACGACCCCGCAAAAGAAAACGATTCGAGCCCATTCCTTTTTCTCCCCACGCTCGACCGAACCAGCCACTCCCCCACCCCGTGCGACGAGAGGAGGCGGCGCCCAGGAAGCACCCGACGGCAGCGCCCAGGAAGCACCCGCCGGCGCTTCTCCTCCTCGTCGGCCCTTCTTCTCTTACCCGCCGTCGGTCCTCCTTATCCCCTCTGCCGGATCTCCTCCTCGTCCCCGCCGCATCTCCTCTGGCCATGGCCGCCACGGCCTGGCCCTCCCCGTCTCGCCGCTGCTCCTCTTCCTGTGCACCGGCGTGCCTCCCACTGGACCCCCTCCTTCTGTGTCGAGGTCTGCAGGCCCGTGCCCACGCGTGTGTGCAGGGATGAGGTGTTAGCCACATTAATCCTGCTGCTTGTTTCAGTTAGGTTAGTGTTAGTTTTCTTCAGTTTCGTCAGAGAATAACAAGTGCATGCCGCGTTGTTCGTCCTCGTGGGATGTCGCGAGATCATGGCGGACGTGGCGGATTAGTGGGCGCGTGAGAGTGGCCGTTGATGGCATGGCCGTTAGCTCAAATCGTGGCCGGTAGACTAGGGTGTTTAGTTGTTGTAACAGCCTACAAATAAACAGAGAGGAAAACGTTGCATCAGTTGCATGCAGCACCAGGCTACTATCTCCTGTGTTCGAGCGACGAGAGAAATGAGAGAGAAGCCAGCTAGCTGCAACCACATGAGGCACGTGAGGATATTATTCAGAGAGAAAGAGATACTTTGGGGGACTGTCGATTTCTGTTGCTGCTGAGTTTTATTCAGAGGGAGATGGGTATTATTCAGGATACTATTCAGAGAGAGATGAGACACGTGTCGTCATGCATTTCTCAAATGTTTTTTATTTTTTATTGCTATACAACCGTTTGATTATAGTCACACATTGAACAAATTTTGATTTGACGCATATAGAACAAAACACTATGCAATTCCATAGTTTGCCATCCAAACAAGATTTGGTATTGAAACCTCACCGAGATTCCATCAACCAATTCCATGAGCGTCCAAACAAGCGAATTCATATTCATATCTATTACAGTTTCCTCACCGAATTGGTATTGAAAACAATTCAATACGGAGGCCTCCAATACAGACATCCAAACGCAGCGTGGGTACAAGGAATTGCTCATACCGTACAACCTCACTCCAGTTTGAGATTACAAGCGCAAAAAGAAAAAACAAACAAACGCAAGGGGTGCGTTTGGTAGCATGTAACAGCCCAGTGGGTGCAAGAAAAACGTGTTTGGTAGCGTACACGGGGCCTGGCTCCCACGCGCACGAACCTTGAAGTAGCCCAGAGCCTAGCTCGCCAGGAATGCTTGAATCGGTCATTTCCAGCAAGCCATGCTGAGTCGAGCGTAAAAGGGGGGCACATCGTATGCGGTGGTCCAGGGTAAATGGGCGTGCAGATGGTGGGAGACGGAAATCTGCCATCACGGGATGGCGCGAAATCTACCATCACCCCCCCCCCCCAATTTACTCGCTCACCTGTAGCGCTAGGATAAACCCAACCTCAGTTCTTGCCACGGCTGGCGGCGGCGACTCAGATCTACAGAAGCGGCGACAACGAGTTCAATCTCTGGCAACAGGACCTTCTTCTCCCATTCGTCTTCGACTCTGTCTCATCCTCCTAGTCTCCGCCGTGGGCCGGTCGTCGACTCCAAAGGGGGTAAGCAGTATACAACCCCCTCCACTGTTAGGTCGTTAAGTACGGTGTAGGGTCGTTTTCGTCATTGCTTACCACACCATCGATGTCGCCATTAGGTCGTTGTGGACGAACGGATGAAGCTGGTTGTTCAGGCAACAACACTCATAGCTGTGATTCATGCCTGGGAGAGGTGTAAATGCTATCTTCTAGTAGCCCTCTTGATGGTGTCCTGGACTAGGGGGTATCAACCTAGTCGGCCCATGTTCCTCGGGCTAGGCCAGTGGGCCCTTGTTCTTATCAAGATGGACTCCGGAAGGAATACGCTGGAGGAGAGATCAAGACTACGCCTGCCGAAGACTTGACGTATACTCCAAGACTTCTGCTGCCGCCTCCACGCCTAGATACCGACCTTGTAACCCTAGACACCCTACCCGGCGTGTATATAAGCCGGGGGGTTTAGCCCTTAGAGGGGACCTCAGCATAATCTCATTCACCTAGCCCTAGAGTTAGACCACATCTTACGATCTCAAGGTAGATCAACTCTGTACTTGATACATCTCCATTAATATAAACAAGAGCAGGACGTAGGGTTTTACCTCCATCAAGAGGGCCCGAACCTGGGTAAAACATCGTCTCCCTGTTCCTATTACCATCTGTCCGAGATCCACAGCTCGGGACCCCCTACCCCGAGGGTCTGCCGGTTTTCATACCGACACTGGTGCTTTCATTGAGAGTTCCGCTGTGTGATCACAAAGGATCGATGGCTCATCTACAGATCAACTGCGGTAGTGGTTGTGGGGACGTCTACGTCCCCGGCCAGCTTTTTGTGTTCGGCAGCATGATCTTCTGCGCCGACTCGACAGGCCACCTGGCCACCGTCGAGAACTATGCTCCTGACCAGATCGTGACCTTCGGAGGTCTGGAGTACACCGCGGACTCCCGCGGCGAGCTTGTTTTGTCAGGCTGGACCCCCGGCCGGATTCCGGGCCCGGCAAGCTCCGAAGGTTTGACCTCAGAACAGGTCTCTTTTGAAGACCATGCATCATGCCCCCCAACACTGCCGGGGGCTACGGAGGATCTCCCCCCCTCCTCGGATAACCCCGTCACGGTTCTCGGCTCCGACGTAAATCAGAGCCCGGCCTTGGACACGGCATCGGACTTAGAACCGATCCCGGCGGCGGATCTCGAATCCACCCCGTTTCCTTGTACGACAGAAGGCACATCAGGCGTGCCACTGCGAATCGACCCGGCCTATGGCCAGGCCATGAACCCCGAGGAACTATCTCATCTTAATGAGATGCTTGACCGGATCCAGAGTTTATCAATCTCGGACGGCAAGACCGCGATTTACGATAAGATCGGACTTAAAGCCGACGATCGGGAAATTTACATCCCACCCACCACCCACCTAGTAGCCACTGTCGATGACTTAACCGATATGCTGGACTACGACGATGCAACCGACATGGATGAAGATGTCGGCAGCCCTATAAACAACACCTCGCCGCCTACCAACACTCGCAGGTGGAAAGCAACATCCACGTACGATGTATACATGGTTAACACTCCCAACTCCCCTCCGAGGCGTAGGCGGAGATGCAGAAAAGGCACTAACGAGGAGCCTAGCGGGAACAACCCTACAGCCGATACGGTGGCCAACGGCACGGACGACCCGGGGGAGGACCTTCAAGCCACCCCAGAACGCCACGTCGATCACGAAGGCACCCCCAGGGACTCGGATCCCGATGACCTCTTTGAAGGGGCCGATGACAACTACATGTCGGAATCCGAGGAAGACGTAAGCCTCGGCACCGAGGACTTCATAGTCCCCGAAGACCCTGCTGAGCAAGAACGCTTTCGGCGGCGCCTAGTTGCCACCGCCCGAAGCATGAAACTCAAACAGCAGCAGCTGCAAGCTAACGAGGACGCACTAAACGACAAGTGGGTCGAAATACTTTCGGCCGAGCAAGACCTTGAAGAACGGCGCCGTAGTGTGCCTAAATCTTATCCACGCAGGCGTTTACTGCCTGAATTTGACAATGAATTAACCGCCGAGGCACCCGATCGCCCCCCTCGAGGGCGCGACAGGCCCGCGCGGGAGGATTTCCACTCCCAACCAGTCCCACGCCGTCATGGCAAGGACCCTGTGGATTATCTAGACCCTCAAGACGTTCGACGTCAGATAGAGGCAAACCGGGCGCTACCCGGGTCCATTTATGGATCAAGAGGACGCGCTCCGGCCGGGCTTGACGGCTACGATGCCTGGTTGGACAGGAACGGCCGCGCCCGAGATCACACTTATGCTCGGCCCCTTCCCGACGTCTGGCATGATACTGCTCGGTTCCGGGGACCAGCCCACCCGATCTGTTTTACAGATAGGGTAATATGGAACACCAGTTCCCCGATGGGTTTAAACCCATCAACATAGAATCTTACGATGGCACCACAGACCCAGCTTTATGGATTGAAGATTTTCTTCTCCATATACACATGGCCAATGGAGATGACCTCCATGCCATCAAGTACTTGCCGCTCAAGCTAAAGGGGCCGACGAGGCATTGGCTGAATAGCCTGCCGCCCCACTCCATTGGAAGCTGGGAGGCTCTCAAAGACGCCTTCAGGGCAAATTTCCAAGGAACTTACGTCCGACCTCCGGACACCGATGACCTCAGCCGTGTCATTCAGCAGCCCGGCGAATCAGCTCAGAAATTCTGGAACCGGTTTCTTACTAAAAAGAACTAGATCATAGACTGCTCAGACGCCGAGGCCATCGCTGCATTCAAAAACAATATCCGAGATGAGTGGCTCGCCCGCCATCTCGGCCAGGACAAACCGAGGACCATGGCAGCCCTAACCTCACTCATGACCCGCTTTTGCGCGGGAGAAGACAGTTGGCTAGCCCGCAGCACTCACAATGGTGAGGCGGGGACCTCGGAGACTCGCGACGCCAATGGCAAGCCTAAGCGCAACAAAAATAAGCGCAGGCATAAAAACGGCGGAAGCGACACTGAAGACGCAGCAGTCAATGCAGGCTTCACTGGACCTCGATCCGGACAGAAAAGAAAGCCCTTTAAAGGAAACAAGGATGGACCGAGCCAGCTCGACAAGATCCTGGATTGACCGTGCCAAATTCATGGCACTCATGACAAACCAGCAATCCACACCAACAGGAATTGCTGGGTCTTCAAGCAGGCTGGCAAGGTAGCGACAGAGGGGCAAAGTAAAACCCAAAATCGCAGCGAAGACGAGGATGAACCTCGGCGGCCAAATAATGGAGGCCAAAAGAAGTTTCCTAATGAGGTAACAGAGGTAAACATGATTTACGTTACCCACATCCCTAAAAGGGAGAGGAAGCGGGTACTTCAGGACATCTATGCGTTAGAGCCTGTGGCCCCGAAGTACAATCCGGGGTCGGCTTACCTGATCACATTTGACAAACACGACCATCCGACAAGCATAAGGCATGGCGGATCGGCCGCCCTCGTCCTGGACCCGATCGTCGATGGTTTTCATCTGACGCGCGTCCTCATGGATGGAGGGAGCAACCTCAACTTGATCTACGAGGACACAGTAAGGAAGATGGGGATTGACTCATCCCGGATTAAGCCTAGCAGCACCACCTTTAAAGGTGTAATACCAGGAGTCGAGGCTCGCTGCACCGGAACCGTCTCCCTAGAGGTAGTGTTCGGATCACCCGTGAACTTCAGGAGCGAGGAGTTAATCTTCGACAACATACCCTTCTGCAGTGGATACCATGCGCTCCTAGGGCGTACCGCATTTGCCCGTTTCAATGCAGTCCCGCATTACGCTTATCTCAAGCTCATTATGCCGGGACCCAACGGTGTTATTACAGTCAATGGTAACACCGAATGCTCTCTCCGGACGGAGGAGCAGACCGCGGCTTTCGCAGCCGAGGTGCAGGCATCCGAGGAGGCAGCCCGTGGTGGTAAACGCATCCCAAGCTCTTCAAAGCGTACGCGGGCTACCCTAGTCGACCTCGGACAAGCAGCTCCCCACCCCAAATATGGGTACAGGCTCCTCGCGCGCTCCCCTTGGGAGGGACACTATGTCCCCAGGGTGCACAACTTTGCACTAAAAGTTCCCTGGGCCGCCGAGGAGCCAAAACAATGGGAACGTCGGGTCGGCTAGACCGATCAGCGACGACACCTCGGGCTCTCAATGTAGGCAGGCTTCTGTCAAAAAGCTAGCCAACACCAGTATGCCCATGTGGCTTCAACCACACAACTAACAGCTGCAGACCTCTTCAAAGGACTCGACCAACTAACACATCAAGCGCATTCCCAGCCGAAGTTGCAAGCCACCAATATCAACCCCCGCTATCAACAAGGACGAGCTGGTCAACAACATGGAGACGCAGACATGCGGCAGGAGGCGGCCCGGGCTTATAGACCCGATGACAGGACCCGCCCTGTTTCTCTTTTAGTCTCTCCTTCGTTATCTTTACTCGCATTGTATCTTGTGTTGTTCCTCTCATCAAGGGTTCGGCATGTAAAGCTTGGTTACATGAAATAAAGAAATCGTGCCCATAAAGGTCTTTAACGTATTTTCTTACAAGCACTGCCCATGAATCGTGAGAACACCTCTAAGATACAATCGCTTAGGGGCCTCACTCTTATACCCTGAAGCACAAGTCCGAAGTATTTGGCGTCTCGGATGTTGCATTATATGCATCAGTTTCGAACCTAGATTTTGGTCAATAGTTGGGTTGCCCGGCTCCTATGTGTACCCCTTACGTTCCCGACAAATTCGGCTAAGGGTGTAACGGGAGAACCACTGCGATAGTGCCGCTAGTTTAACTGGTAGAGCGCCTCAGTGGAGAAAGCCGAAAACTGACTATCTAGGTAAGCGAAAACTGGTCGGTCGTCCGAAGACTACGTCAAGCGACGTGTCGTTAGAGGTCACCTGTGTTAAACGAAGGGCTTCTTCCTCGAATTAGCCGAGGTGGGCATGGGCATAGACCTCGGCTGTCTAAGCCGACCACTTCACTCACCCGGGGGCTCGTCATCAGTCCCCACTGTCAAACTCCTATGACTAAGTGAAAATTATAAAGCCGCTACGGTCCAATTACCTAGTCCCTCTATGCACAGACCTCCTCCGGGAGCCGAGACGTCGGTTATGGGTCCTGGTTGCCTAAAAGGGGGACCCTTCGCATATTATGCGAAGGGGTTGAAGCCGACGACTGGCCACTTCAGTTTAACACGGTCAAACAGGAGGAAATATTAAAAATAAAACAAAATCATATAAGAGGAACTTAAGACATACTCATTAAATAACTGATAATTTTTATACATTCCACGCACTTCGGAATTCCGAAGTGCTTCTTAAAAATACAACTTGTCCTTAGGACACATGGCCTCGGTCACACGGGCGCCCGCCTCCACCTCGGCGAAGAACTGCTCCGCGGTGCGCACCTTCCCTTCAGGGGGCCCCGCAGCAACGACCTCCGCCTCAACCTTCCGGAAGTGCGTTTTCACGCAGGCATACGCCCGCCGCGCTCCTTCAAGACACGCGGATCGCTTCCAGCTGTTGATTTGTGGAACGACTTCTTGCAGCCGCGCCAGGAGCCCGAAGAAGCTGGCCGGCAACCCCTCCGTGGGCCACAGATTGATGCAGAGGTCTTGGAGCACCGGCCTCACCATCCGGAGAAGTTCCGCTAGCTACTTCATTTGATTATTGAGCAGCTGCGGCCGAGTTGACTCCTGGAACTGCCTCCAGAACGCCTTCTCCGTCTCATGGCCCTCCAGTTGGCCGAAATGACGGCCGGCGTCCGCCGCACTCTTCGGGAGATCGGCGAAGACCTCTGCGGATCACCATAGCTGGGTGAGCTCGACGAACCCTTTGCTGCCACACATTGAAGTAAATATGGCTTAGCCGCGGCTATCTGCTCCACTTGTTGGAGCGCCTCACGATCGGCTTGGGCCTGGGTCTGGAGCTCAGTATGAGACTGACGTAGCTTTCGCAGCTCCTCGCCCGCCTTTTTCTCCTTCTTCTCAAGGGCATCGCGTTCGACATACACGCCCTTGAGATTCTCCTCGACCTCCAAGACCCGAGCCTGGTCTTTCTTCCCAGCCCCCCTTTCGGCGGCTAGGTCTTTCTCTGCCTTGGCCGCAGCAGCTTTCTGCTGCTTGGCCTCCTGCCGAGCCTTTGACAGCTCGGCCTTGAGCCCCTCAAGCTCGGCCAACGCCGATGTTATTAAATCAAATTCGGCATCAGCCTCTATTTCATAAAATATATATCGTCTCAGCTCACTTTCAAAGATGACAAGCATCGATCGCTTACCTTGAGACTGCTCGACCTGCTTGTTCACCAGGTCGAGGTCCTTCTCGGACCTCTCGAGCTTCCGGTTCATCTCTGCGATCTCCTCGGAGACGGAGCCCGGAGCCGAGGTGGATACCTGCATAAACACTTCATACTGAGCCCCATGATCAATTTATTGATACCTTGGATATACATCCTATCTTATATATCCTGGGGGCTACTCTTTCCTCTGCCACTATTCTTCGACCCCAACACCAGTTTTTCAAAACTGGCCTCGGGCTCGGGGTATACTCACTGGCTAGGCCGTCTAAAAATGCCACGTAACGAATGTCTTCGGACAGTTACAAGGATTGCTGAAGTAAATCTAAGCAGAAAAAGTTCCTTTAAAGACAGAAGATTACCTCGAAGCTCGCAATGAGGCCCTTGAAGACCTCATGCATTCCGGCCTCAGTAGACCGGAATCCCTGTAGCGCCGCGCCGATTAACGCGCGGTGCTCTTCCTTGAGGGAGGAGCCCGTTAGGGCTGCCTCCATTTCTTCAGTCCACCCCATGCTAACCCGCCCTGGAGCGGGAGGTGGGGGTGGTAAGCCCTCAGACCCCAGCACCTGAGTGCTAGGAACGAGGGTCTTCACCTCCAGCGGTGGAGTCGGAGTAGACTTCAGCTGGACCTTCGGTTCGCCCAACCCTTCCTTAAGGACCTTGGGGATCCCGTCCCCTTGGCCCTGTGGGGCCGAGGTATCAACCTCGGCCATGACGACTGGCTCCGCGGCCCCCCTGGCGTCAGCTTGGGGGCCGGAGTCGATGTCACCTCCCCTAGCCCTTCTTGAGCCGGGGCAGCACGATCCGGTGTCCCGCTGGCGGATGGTAGCCCGCTGGAGGAGTCGCTAAGGCGTTCCCTTTGCGGGCTAGGGAGAGATACCCATGTTAAATTAATCCTGCTGAAAAGACTTGATGTAAAATCGAACACAAAGGATAGCGGCGTACCTTCGGGGCGCCGGCCTCTTCCTCCCCAATGCTAGGGGATCATCTTCAGACTCATCGGAGAGCATGACCTTCCCCGACGGCTTGGACTTATCGGCGGCCCTGGCCGAGGTTTCTTTCAACCTCTTTTGGCCCGCGGGCCGAGCTTTGGCCTCGGTGCCCTCCGACGCCGCCCTCTTCCCCTTACGGGAAGGGTTCTTGTCTTCCTCCTCGTCCTCCTCCCCATCGCTCTCATGGGTGGAGGAGGCGTGGGTCTCCTCGGACCGGGTGACCGAAGTCTCCCGTTTCCGAAGACCTGCCCTGCCCTTCGGGGGCTTGGACCCCTTGGGGACCACCACGTGCGGCTCCACCACCAGGAGCGCCGTAAGCATGGGGGATTTCTCCTCCTCTGGCAGTGGTGCTGGACACCGCACCTGCTGCATCTTGGCTATCCAGTTTTGCAAATACAAAATTGACGCGATTCGTCAAAATCTGTCTCACTCAACGGAAAAGGAATGCGAATGTGTATATCAAACACTCACCGGTGAGGCGCTGTAGCAGACCTCGAAGCCGAGGTCCTCTCCCTCCTTAGGGATCTTGTCCTTGGCCAGCTTGAGGAGCCGCGTCCACATACCGGCCAAGGAGGTGCGGAAGAATTTGAGCACGCGCCGCGTCCCCAGATTTATGCTCCCACATCGGGATAGGCCGGAGTTGGAGCGGGAGGATGCGGCGGTGGAGCATGACGTTGATCACGTCGGCCAGCTGGAGGTTCTTCTTGATAGACCACCACTTGATCTTCTGGATCAGTGCCTCCACCTCCTCTGGGTTCCCCCAGACGACGCCCTTCTCCTTCCAAGACCTAAGCTTCCTTGGGGGCCCAGCCGAAAAGGCTGGAACCTCGGTCTGGCCAGCGGCGAGCGGCTCAGTGATATAGAACCACTCCCGCTGCAATTCCTTGACCGTCTCGATGAAGGTGCCCTTGAACCAATCGGCGCTCTCGTTCTTGCTGACCATAGCCCCTCCACACTCCGCCAGATCGGAGCCACTGGACTTCGGCTTAACACCGAAGATCTTCAGCCATAGGCCGAAGTGCGGCTTGATGCGGAGGAAGGCCTCGCACACCGTGATGAAGGAGGCGAGGTGGAGGATGGAGTTCGGGGCCATGTGGTGGAAGTCGAGCCCGTAGTAGAACATCACGCCGTGCACGAATGGGTGCAGCGGGAACCCCAAGCCTCTGATGAGGTGAGGGATGACGACTGCCCGCTCCCCTGGGTTGGGAGCGGGCACTTGCTGGTCGGCGCCTGGAGCACGGGCGGCGACATCGGCGGGGATGTACCCCGCACTCCGCAGCTCCTGGATCATGCTCTCCGTCACGGTAGAGCCTCCCCAATGCCCTTTGAGGGTGTCGGCCATGGTTGGAGAAAGAAGCTTGGTGGCGCAGGAGAGGAGAGAGGTGAGATTGGATCTGGGTGCTCGAGCTCGAGGAGGCAGAAGGTGGGGGAAATGAGAGCGTGATTGCTGGCTTTGTTATCTTTTTACTCTTATAGGCTGCTGAAAGGCCAAGAGTCCCCTCGCTACGCCGGTAACAACGCTGCTCCTCCCCGCAAAAGATGCCATTATACGCATGGGGGGGAAACAAAATCTTGATGATATCCCTAAGAAAACGGGCACGATCTCCACCTCGATGGGACGCGCTAGTAAAAAGGCTGCCTCGAACCACGATTTGAGGAAGGCAATAACTGCCTGACCCTTCGTGGGTAGCACCGCTTCGATAAAGTTGTCAGACTATGGAGTACTGTTCATACCTAGGCGGCTGGCCTTCGAGGCTAAGTAAACTCACAACCCTGGATGGGAAAGGAATTCGACTGAACCTCATTCCACAAGACACCACTCCTTGAAAGGACGGTTAAGGGACCTTGAATTACGAAAGGGAACTCATCTGTCAAGCCAAGGATTTCGGATCCGAAGTCACTTCCATAGAAGAGATCAACCTCGGCATAGAAGACCAGTTCGGGGGCTACTGATGGTGTCCTGGACTAGGGGGTATCAACCTAGTCGGCCCATGTTCCTCGGGCTGGGCCAGTGGGCCCTTGTTCTTATCAAGATGGACTCCGGAAGGAATACACTGGAGGAGAGATCAAGACTACGCCTGCCAAAGACTTGACGTATACTCCAAGACTTCTGCTGCCGCCTCCACGCCTAGATACCGACCTTGTAACCCTAGACACCCTACCTGGTGTGTATATAAGCCGGAGGGTTTAGCCCTTAGAGGGGACCTCAACACAATCTCATTCACCTAGCCCTAGAGTTAGAACACATCTTATGATCTCGAGGTAGATCAACTCTGTACTTGATACATCTCCATTAATATAAACAAGAGCAGGACGTAGGGTTTTACCTCCATCAAGAGGGCCCGAACCTGGGTAAAACATCGTCTCCCTATTCCTGTTACCATCTGTCCGAGATCCACAGCTCGGGACCCCCTACCCCGAGGTCTGCCGGTTTTCACACCGACACCCCTGTTCCTAAACGTCTCCACAAGCTTGGCAAAAGGCGCTATTCGCATTTGAAGCATGTTCACGACCCCTACGTCAGTACATTTGTAGATGTAGTTCAAATTCACCATCCTCTCCCTATCTCAGATTAACGTTGGATCATAACAGATGCCAGACTTATCACTCCAACGAATAGCTCTCTTGTGGACCAATGGTGGAAGAGCGATTTGCCATGTTCCTTCATGTTGTGGGTCATAATCAGGGGTTCAAAGTGACTCACAATTCGTTCAGGAGATCCATGGAGACCATTTCCAGGTATTTTAAGCAAGTCTTGTATGATATCGGGGGAGCTCAAATGAGAGATGATCAATGCACCAACTTGGCAAACTCCTATCAAGATTCACACGAGCTTAAGATGGTATTCATATTTCAAGGCGAGAACTACTCGTAGTTCATGCCATAACATGCATACAGCCGCAACAATATGTTTTTGTGCCATCACAAGATTGTATTGACGCAATAGATGGTACTCATGTGACTGCTAGAGTTTCGATTTCACAGGTTGCGGCATACAAGGGGAGAAAGCACTACATAAGCCAGAATGTGCTTGCTGCTGTTGACTTCAATCTAAATTCACTTGTGTGTTAGCTGTCTGGGAAGGATCAATACATGATGCCAACATTCTTGCTGCCAACATGGCTCGACCTGATGGCATCAGTATCCCTAATGGTAAGTTATACCTAGGAGATGTTGGATATGCATGTCGGCATGGTGTTCTTCCAGCTTTCAGGAAAACCAGGTACCATCTAAATGAGTTCTTTTCTAGGAACTATCCTCACTACAAAATTTGCTCTATTCAGTGACAAAAACCCTGGTGACAAAACAAGAAACATCGCCAAAAATCAATTTCTGTGCTGGTCCATCGTCACGAGGTGTTTTCCTCCCGGGGCAGCGCCCTAGCCAACTTTGGCGATGTTCTGGCCCGATTTTCGGCGACGCTTTTTGGTGTCACTATGCATGTCCATTTTCTGGGACGATTCGTAGTGTCACAGAAAATGTTTGGTGTCACAGAAAATGGTCGGCAAGTTAGAAAAATGATTTAAAAATGGTGTGTTGATGTTCAGAATGTACTACCTTATAATTTCTGCCATGACAGAGTTTATAACATATTAGAATCAATTTTTCAGGGTATTCGTTTAGATATTCGGCGGGTTAGGAAAGGGAAAAAAATGGTGCGGTGGGTTTGAAAACAAACTTTTGGGTTTATCTAATGGATATTAGTTGAGATGCTCGTAATCAAATCTATTAAAAAAAATTCGTGTATGCTATCATTTTACTGAACTATGAGATGCCATATTAATTCTTAAATAAAGCATCAACAGGAAAATATGATCATAGATAATAATATAGTATTACAAGTTCAGGCATGAAACAAACATTTGGTACATCAGCAACGTCATTCCCAAAAGTATCGCACATTACGAGTAGTGTGACACCCTGGTTTTCGCTCCTCGATTTTTTCCTTCGCGGGATTGGACTCCCATCTTTTTCTTTCGGTGTTATTGGATTTTCTCTCGCCTTTGGGTATATGAAGATAGTTATATAGCCTTGTGATACGTCTCCAACGTATCTATAATTTTTGATTGTTCCATGCTATTATAGTATCAATCTTGGATGTTTTATATACATTTACAAGCAATTATATATCATTTTTTGGGACTAACCTATTAACTTAGTGCCCAGTGCCAGTTGCTGTTTTTTTGCCTGTTTTTGGTTTTCCAGAATATCAGTACCAAACGAAGTCCAAATGCCACGAAACTTTTTGGAGATTTTTTTCTGGACATAAGAGACACTAGAAGCTTCGGGAGAGTGCCAGAAGACAGAGGAGGTGGCCATGAGCCACCAGGGCGCGCCCCGGGGGGGGGGGGGTGGCGCGCCCTGGTGCCTCGTGGGCCCACCTCTGCTCCGTTTGACCTAATTCCACCTCTATAAATTCTCTAAAATTGGGAAACCAACAGAGGAGTCCACAAAATACTTTTTCCGCCGCCGCAAGTTCCTGTTCTCGAGAGATCCCATATGGAGGCCTTTTCCAGCACTCTGCCGGAGGGGGATTCGACCACGGAGGGGCTCTACATCATCCTTGCTGCCCTTCCGATGATGTGTGAGTAGTTTACCACAGACCTTCGGGTCCATAGTTAGTAGCTAGATGGCTTCTTCTCTCTTTTTGATCTTCAATACAATGTTCTCCTCGATGTTCTTGGAGTTCTATCCGATGTAATCACTTTTTGCGGTGTGTTTGTTGGGATCCGATGAATTGTGAGTTTATAATCAGATTATCCATGAATATTATTTGAGTTTTCTCTGAACTCTTTTATGCATGATTATTATAGCTTCGTATTTCTCTCCGATCTATTGATTTGGTTTGGCCAACTAGATTGATTTATCTTGCAACGGGAGAGGTGCTTTGTAATGGGTTCGATCTTGCGGTGCTCAATCCCAGTGACAGAAAGGGACATGACACGTATGTATCTTTGCTATTAAGGGTAAAAAGATGGGGTTTATTCATGCGTGAGTTTACTTTGTCTACATCATGTCATCTTGCTTAAGGCGTTACTCCGTTCTTTATGAACTTAATACACTATATGCATGCTGGATAGCGGTTGATGTGTGGAGTAATAGTAGTAGATGCAGAATCATTTCGGTCTACTTGTCTCGGACGTGATGCCTATATACATGATCATTGCCTTGGATATCGTCATGATTATTTGCTTTTCTATCAATTGCCCAACAGTAATTTGTTCACCCACCGTATGCTATTTTCAAGAGAGAAGCCTCTAGTGAAAACTATGGCCCCCGGGTCTACTTTAATCATATATTGAAAATCCTAAAAATACCTTGCTGCAATTTTACTTTATTTATTTTATTTTTGTTCGATCTATCTATCTATCATCATACAATTTAATCTTGCAATTAACCGCCAAGGGATTGACAACCCCTTGTTCGCGTTGGGTGCGAGGATTTGTTGTTTTGTGTGCAGGTACTGCTAACGAGTTGTTGCGTGATTCTCCTACTGGATTGATAACCTTGGTTTCATAACTGAGAGAAATACTTATCTCTACTGTACTACATCATCCCTTCCTCTTTGGGGAAATCCCAACGCAGCTCACAAGTAGCACCTTGCCTTTCCTATCAGACCAGAGATTCTCTCCAATTCAGCCTTGCCACTCAAACTATATTCTCAGGGTTTTGCCGCCAAAACACTACTCCCCGGTCTACAGAAAGGGAAACCCTAATTCTTGCAGTTACAAAGGAACCCTAATTTCCTTTGATCTGTTACCTCCCAAACTCTTCCCAGAGACTCTCCTATATTTGTCAACCCTGGATATGCAAAAATATTGCTAAGTCATTTGCAATATTTTTCATTTAAAATTAATTCCCTTTTTCTGCCCTGAGAAGGAATTAAATCCAGGAAAATATCTACCCATCTCTAAAGTTCATGAAAACTTGTGGAGATATTATTTGTGATCATATTGAGCTCCCATAAAAATATTGGCCATAATTAAATAAGGGAAATTGCATTTTCCTATTTAAAGCCAATATTGCATTTTGGGCACTTTCCAGAGGAGCTACCATTCTGGTAGCCAGGAAAAATCCCAAATAATTTGTGGAGCTTCTCCTATCCATATCTTCACCATTTCCATCAAGAACCCAAGTTCCAAAGTTCAAGTTTTGAGCACATCATCCAATTCTTGTCTCTGGGCCTATTTTGAGTTTGTGAAGCAACTATATGTTATATTGCTTCATGATTCTTGAAATTAATCCAGGACCTCACTCTACCTAAATAATGTGACCATGCAAAAAATTCATATCATTTTGCCAAGCCAATTTCTCCCAATAATTCCATCTGATTTCTGTCCAGAGAAAAGCACTGTGAAGGAAGTACCATTTAGGAGCATCCAAATGGTATTAAATTTTACCAGTGCATTCTTACATTCAAATAACTTCCCTCCACCAAATTTGAGCCAAATCTATTGAGCTAATTGACCCCAACATTAAAACCCAGTTTCTGTCCAGATTCTGGCATTTTGAAGGAAGTACCAGCTAGAGTGATCCAATTGGCCTGAAATTTTTCTAGGATGTGCACCTTGATGGATCACCTCTGCATGCCAAAAACCAAATCAAGCCATCCAGCCATTTCTCCACAAAAAATCGGCCAAGTTTCCTGTCAGAATCTGTTTTGGCAAAAGCTTCTCACCTTAGAGCCACCTAGCTGGTTCTAGCTACTTCGTTCATCTATTTGAGCAGTGAGGGATCTATTTGACAAGGTTAGACAGGCAGACGCGGGCCAGAGCACGCAGAACGTGTGGTGACCGCGTGAGCTGCACGCAGGAGCAGCGCTCTGCGCCCACCGCGTCGGACAGGACAACTCGAGCTGCTGCAGCGTGTCCCCTAGTGCCGACTACGTCACCGCCGTCCGCGTGCCCCCTCTAGACCCCTCTCCCCCTCCGCCCTCTTCTCCGCTGAGCCGCGACGAGCTCCACCGCACTGCTGCCAACAGTACGCGCCCGTGACTCGCCGTTGTCGCCTCCTCCGTTGGCCGCTTCCTCGCCGTTGTGACACCCGGAGCCGTGTCAGGTCGGCACCACGCACCTCCAAATCCAGCTTGCCGCGAGCATCAGAGCTCGGGCCAGCTCATCTCGCGGCCGTTCTTATCTGTCGTCATCGACCGGCTATAAAAGCCGCGGCCCCGAGCCTCCCCGGGCATCCACAACACCTCCAGCCACCCCATCTCCCTCCTAGCTCCCTCCAGACGCAGCAGTTCGATCCCCGGAGCTCCCCCTCTCCGCTTCTGGCCGCCATGGCCGCCACGGTCTCTGCTCAAATTCGAGCGAGCCGGAGCTCCCCTTCCCCTCCTTTCCCCACCAGAGGACCCCCGCGGCCACGGGGGAGCTCTGCCCAACCCCTCCCCTCTATGACCATGCCGTGCGCCCCATCATCGCCGAGGGCGTCGTCCGCCGCGGCCGAAGCCCCGCTCGCTCCAACGCTCTCCGGTGAGAGTAAAGCCCCAGTCGGGTGCGCCTCGTTGCCCTGGTCACTCCGGTGGCCGGAACTCCGCCGGAGGTGGCCCGTGGCGCCAGGGTGAGCGCCGGCACGTGAGCCTCTCCTCTGCCCCGCGAGCGAGCGACAGAGGAAGGAAACGACCCGGCCAAGCGGGCCTCGCCCTTTCTGTGGCCCCACCTGTCAGTCAGATGGGGGCGTTGACTCCGGGCCCACGGTGACTTAAGTGAAGGCGTCTTTGCTGGATTACGCCTTCCGTTCCTAAAAGCGTAACCGCGACAGCGTCGGACAAAGATACGCTTTCGCTTATCTGAAAGCGTAATCCCGAAAATATGCTTTCAGTTTCAGCCTGGCGCTGAAATGGTTACTTTGCAGTCGTTCGCCGGTTAAGCGCAGAAACGAACATGTTTTTGTTTGTTTTCTGCCCAACGAATGAACGGCCACAACTTTTCAACCGTGACTCTAATTCAGGTGAATCCAAAGCCCACGATTTCTATTCATCGAGCCCATTCCGATGGTATCATTTTCACAATGTTGACACATTCTAAAAATGACCATTTTGTCCGTGCCCTCTATTCAGCCATTTCCGGAGGGAAATTTTTCCGGCAACTCCGTCCGCGAAACGATCGCACTTCTGTCTGATGAACTCTTCGACCCCCAGGCAAGCCAACCATCTGATATATGCCCTAAAGCATTGCTTCTATGTTGTTCTTGTATGTGTAAGTACTTGCATGTAAATGGGTATGCTTATGCTCGTATGCGTAGTAGTAAGCGGTATGCGATTCTGATGAACCCTTGCTTGCCCCCTCTTTGGTGACGGCACCACGCCTGTGTTCTGAGCTGCTTCCGGCCATCCGGGGTGGATGCCGACTTTATATTTCTCTTTTCAACAACTGGCCCGTGTACTGAGCTGCTTTTCGGCCGTCTCGGGCAGCTATTGACTTTCTTTTTGTAGCAGTAACCCCATGCTCTGAGCGGCTTTCCGGCCGTCTTAGGGAACTGCTACCTTCTTTTTATCAACACCGTCTCATGCTTTGAGCTGCTTTTCAGCCATCTTGAGCCGAGGTTGAGTTATTCCAGTAATGTCCCAGATCTGAGTTGTAAAGATCGTTCTGGTGACTGCTGATTTATTTGCTGGTTTCATGCATGGGTTCAGATGGTCGTAACCTATGGCTAAAACTTGTAAAGTGATAAACTTGCCATTTAAACATTGTTTCACTAATGACTCATTGTGATATTATATGGAGATAGGTTGTTATGTTTCCACAGTTGTTACATCATGCATTGTTACTGCTATTGCAATGATAAAGGATGTGACTTAATAATGACGACCTCCTCTGTCGGCTGGATCGAGTCATAGTGCCAGTGAACCGAGCTTATCAGTGCAGCCACATTTGCCTTTATGGGAAGGCCCTAACTTGGTCTATTGTCTTGCCTCTTAGTGGTACCTCCAAAGAGGGAAGGTTATGCGTGCATGCTACCCTGGCCCGGTAGGCGGCGATAACCTTGTGAGCCCAAGTTATATAGTACCAGGGTCCCCGTTTGGTGCAGTTCAGTTTGGCCACGACGGTGGCAGGTGTCAGGAGTGACACAGGGGCCACCCAGGACAGGACCCGGAAAGGGTATGATTGTCGGTGGGACCGTAAGAGTGCCTGGCAATAGACAAGTTTTGTTGGAGCAGCACCGGTCCACACCCGAATGGGAGCATGTACTGATGTACGAGGCCGGGAGCTCCATAGTGTGGGTAAAGTGCGCAACCTCTGCAGAGTGTAAGAATCTATTCGAATAGCCGCGTCCTCGGTCATGGGACACAGTTCGTACTAGGTCACACTATTTGGTCTGTGTCGAGTTTGGAGGGATGAACCATATGATTACTAATAATGAACCATAGAAAGATAAACTTTACTAGACTTACAGTACAGATGCATGGACATCGGATGATGTCAGGTATATGAAATGATAGCATGGAATGGCAATGAGAGATATGGTCGGATGACCGCAAGATTTGGATTGAAATATTAGAATAGTCGGAGTATGGAGGCATTTACTTGATATGCTTTATCTTCGTCGTACTGTGGATACTTTGGTAATTAACATGCTAGATCACCTTGCTATGATACAATGATTAATATTGCTAGATAATTATTCCATAACATGGTAGTAATATTGTTAGGATAACAAATGCATGCTTGAATGCCATGGATTGCTCTGCTTGGTGTATATGTTAGTTTGGTTTGCTTCTGAGTACATTCAAAAGTACCTAGCGGCCTTCAACGTGGCCAAGTTCAACTAAGGATCCGTCGAGGAGCGGGAGCGTTCGCGAGCTAGAGGAGTAACCCAGTTAGATCCCTGTGGATTGGAGCCTCTCCAAGTCCGTGCTGCCCTAGCTAGCATTTTTCTACTGTTTCACCTCTGTAACCATGATGTATTCATTCCAGCCACAATGGCTAATAAATACATTCTTATTACAGTTGTGCCTATGTTCATGATACTTGTTGTAAACGTGCATGCCAGAGTGATTTCCTGGGCTGGTGTGTGCGGCGACCGTCTGGCTACAGTGGTATTCAGGCGGGGCGCCACAACGGATGGTATCAGAGCAGCCAGACTGACTGTAGGTTACCCTAGCCAGATTTCATTATCTCTTGATCAGTAGAAAGCCCAGATGGATTTCAGCCATCTTTGCCAGATTGGCACGGTTACTATTGATCGTAAGGCAACCCCATAGGTGTTTGGCTCCATTAGCCCCCCAACTCTCGTGGCCTTTTCCTCCGGTGTGAAATGTCCGCACCAGGCAATGATCCGTGAGCCATGAACCCCTAGGTGAACCAGATTTCCCTACCTTGCTTGCTAACCATGGCATTTCTCTTCTCAAATCCAGTTTCCTTTGGGAAATGCCTATAAATTCCATATCTCCCCGACAACCTGAGGATCGTTGACCAAGCCACCTTGGCTATGGTCGTGCGTCAAGTTGGATGTTCCCTAAGGAAGTAGTAGAAGCTTGACACCAACTGCTACCAGGGGCATTGTGTGGTTTTGCTTCTAAATCCTTAGAGGCACATCGAGTGCGCTAGGTTAGTTATACTAGTGAATCATTGGCCACGTGTATAAAGTCTGCAGAATTTGAGCTTTATTTGCCTTTTTAGTATATTTGGTTTTTCGCGATTCTTGCTTCTGTTGTCGGTTCCGTTCCTTCACTCTGACTGGATCCATCCGTAAGAAGATCATCCTACAACTTGGATAATACCCAATAGTCCCAAACTCAGTTAGTTCAAGTCAACCGCCTGATATTCAAAGCAGCAACACCGGATCTATCAAGAATAGAGGATGGGCTAGAAGCAGAATCTGCGTGCAATAGATAAGGCCAGACTATACCTAAGGGAGTTTGTCTCAGAACATATCACACCTAAGGAACCCAGCCTTCCTCCGCAAGTTATCGGGAGGAGCTTGCAACGCAAGACTCCCAATCTTCCTCGCTACGCCACTAGGGGGAAAATCTTCTGGGGTACGACACTCCCATCTTCCTCAGCCTGCTAGCGCGGAAAGCTTCCAGCATAAGGCACCTGACCTTTCGCGGTAAGCAACCTAAGGGGAAGCTTCTGAGGAACGATACCCAGCCTTCTTCAGCACACTACCCTGGCAGAAGCTTCGGGCGTAAGGTATTCAGCCTTCTTCAGTGCGCCATTGTGTCCACAACAATCTTGTCAGAAGCACGAACTAGTCCGGGCACATGTCTGTCTCAGAACTCAGTGGTAATAAAAGGGTTTATCCTACCCCTGCATATGTTGTGAGCATACAGTTCAGTTCATCAGTTCATGCGAGCCACTCGTACACGGGAATGACTATGTTCAAAGAAACATCGGCCCCATAGTACAAAGAAGGATATGAACGCAGCAACCCCTATGAGATATGCAAGAGTAAGTTGTGAGTACAAGCCCAACAAGCTATGTTATGACCAAGAAACCGTGTTGGTAGGTCATGAAGGGTCCACAAAAGGAGCCCTCAGAAATAAGGAAGCTTCGGACAAACCACATCTGTGACAGTCAATAAAATAAAGCTTCATTGACAAGGTGATATTACCAATCCTTGTCGAATTCTTGCATATACGGCCATAACAAGCAGTGAGCCTACCGTACACATCATGAATATGGGCCATCAACCAAGATAAGAGGCTATGCTCCAAAAGATACACCGAATAATAGCCATACTATGTTCAGCTCAGTGGTCATAGCAAGGACTACAGAGGATATAGATGGTAGAACCACCTCAGTGATTGACAAAGTTTGGCAGTCTAGACTCACATGGAAACAAGGTGATGCGGGGATAATTCTTCATGTCCCAACCACTCAGTCCCGTAAGTAAAGAAGAAACACAGTATGGGACATGGTGAATCACTTGTTACGATACATCCCACACCAGCTCAGGCCTTTGGAAGAAGCAGCTAAGAGCACGTCAACGTCAGCATCATCAACCCTTGGGGGCCAGACACGAATATCTTCCAAAATCTGTCCAACTCCTCAGGATCCGGCATTAGAAGAGGAAGTTCCTATGAGAGAGTTGTAACAAATATGCCTGCCAAGGCGGGCATGGTCCAAATACTTTGCAAACGGACAAGATTCAGCGCGAAGAATCCATGAATACGAGCTGGTCATCTCAGTAACAGAAGCATAAGACCATCAAGATGACGCACAAAGAGTTCCCTGGAAAAATTAAGATTCATTTGATCCCACACTTGTTTGCCCCGTGATACTAGCATAAGGGGGGTAGACCACCTCACACCTCATTCAGCTCACCCAGAACCTAGTCTGGAGGTACACCAGTCTTGGGGTGAGAAAATTTTAGCTGGAAGTCTATAGAAAGGATATGCCGTTTCCTCGCCAACTGAGACAAATATCTTAAGAGGTATCAGACAACACTATTGCAGCAACCCCAGTGCCTTTTCTGGGAACACAGTTATTGGTCACCTAAGGACAAGGCCCGAATGCATGAGACAGAAGGAAACACCTCATATGGAACCCACAGTCAGACTGAGCATTCTGACAAGGCAGAAAGAAAGCTATCCCTAGTCACTCGAGGCCATAAGATCACATGAGCCTTGTACCAGGAAAGGATGCCTCACCCGTGACAGTCAGGGTACGGAATATCGCAATAAAACCCGAAGCAGCTAGCGCCAGGTCTTGGAAACCAAACTACTTGTCGGTACTATGAGCTACCCACCAAGCCTAGGCAACAAACTACCAGGACAAAGGGTTTACCTGATAGGAAAGAGAAGGATTCAATGCAGTCGTTGGAAAAGACAGCACCTGAGCCATCAGAAGAGGCAATTAGAAGGCCAGTGAACCGACGAAGACCAGAGACAACTGATGGATCCAAGTCACACACAGGTATGTTCCCCTTAGCTGGGAGGTAAGCCCAGAAATCTGGAGGACGAGATTTTCTTAAGGGGGGGGGGGGGGGTAGGTTTGTGACACCCTGGTTTTCGCTCCTCGATTTTTTCCTTCGCGGGATTGGACTCCCGTCTTTTTCTTTCGGTGTTATTGGATTTTCTCTCGCCTCTGGGTATATGAAGATGGTTATATAGCCTTGCCTTTCCTATCAGACCAGAGATTCTCTCCAATTCAACCTTGCCACTCAAACTATATTCTCAGGGTTTTGCCGCCAAAACACTACTCTCCGGTCTACCGGAAGGGAAACCCTAATTCTTGCAGTTACAAAGGAACCCTAATTTCCATTGATCTGTTGCCTCCCAAACTCTTCCCAGAGACTCTCCTATATTTATCAACCCTGGATATGCAAAAATATTGTCAAGTCATTTGCAATATTTTTCATTTAAAATTAATTCCCTTTTTCTGCCCTAAGAAGGAATTAAATCCAGGAAAATATCTATCCATCTCTAAAGTTCATGAAAACTTGTGGAGATATTATTTGTGATCATATTGAGCTCCCATAAAAATATTGGCCATAATTAAATAAGGGAAATTGCATTTTCCTATTTAAAGCAAATATTGCATTTTTGGGCACTTTCCAAAGGAGCTATCATTCTGGTAGCCAGGAAAAATCCCAAATAATTTGTGGAGCTTCTCCTATCCATATCTTCACCATTGCCATCAAGAACCCAAGCTCCACAGTTCAAATTTTGAGCACATCATCCAATTCTTGTCTCTGGACCTATTTTGAGTTTGTGAAGCAACTATATGTTATATTGCTTCATGATTCTTGAAATTAATCCAGGACCTCACTCTACCTAAATAATGTGACCATGCAAAAAATTCATATCATTTTGCCAAGCCAATTTCTCCCAATAATTCCATCTGATTTCTGTCCTGAGAAAAGCACTGTGAAGGAAGTACCATTTAGGAGCATCCAAATGGTATGAAAGTTTACCAGTGCATTCTTACATTCAAATAACCTCCCTCCACCAAATTTGAGCCAAATCTATTGAGCTGTTTGACCCCAGCATTAAATCCCAGTTTCTGTCCAGATTCTAGCATTGTGAAGGAAGTACCAGCTAGAGTGATCCAATTGGCCTGAAATTTTTCTAGGATGTGCACCTTGATGGATCACCTTTGCATGCCATAAAACAAATCAAGCCATCTAGCCATTTCTACACAAAAATTCGGCCAAGTTTCCTGTCAGAATCTGTTTTGGCAAAAGCTTCTCACCTAGGAGCCACCTAGCTGGTTCTAGCTACTTCGTTCATCTATTTGAGCAGTGAGGGATCTATTTGACAAGGTTAGACAGGCAGACGCGGGCCAGAGCACGTAGAACGCGTGGTGACCGCGTGAGCTGCACGCAGGAGCAGCGCTCTGCGCGCCCACCTCGTCGGACAGGACAACTCAAGTTGCTGCAGCGTGTCCCCTAGTGCCGACTACGTCGCCGCCGTCCGCGTGCCCCCTCTAGACCCCTTTCCCCCTCCGTCCTCTTCTCCGCCGAGCCGTGATGAGCTCCGCCGCACTGCTGCCAACAGTACGTGCCCGTGACCCGCCGCTGTCGCCTCCTCCGTTGGCCGCTTCCTCGCCGTTGTGACACCCGAAGCTGTGTCAGGTCGGCACCACGCGCCTCCAAATCCAGCTCGCCACGAGCAACAGAGCTCTGGCCAGCTCATCTCGCGGCCGTTCTTATCCGTCATCGTCGGCCGGCTATAAAAGTCGCGGCCCTGAGCCTCCCCGGGCATCCACAACACCTCCAGCCACCCCCTCTCCCTCTTAGCTCCTTCCAGACGCAGCAGTTCGATCCCCAGAGCTCCCCCTCCCCGCTTCTGGTCGCCATGGCCGCCACGGTCTCCTCTCAAATTTGAGCGAGCCGGAGCTCCCCTTCCCCTCCTTTCCCCACCAGAGGACCCCCGCGGCCACGGCGGAGCTCTGCTCAACTCCAGCCCCTCCCCTCTGTGACCATGCCGTGCGCCCCATCATCACCGAGGCCGTCGTCCGTTGCGGCCAAAGCCCCGCTCGCTCCAACGCTCCCCGGCGAGAGTAAAGCCCTAGTCGGGTGCGCCTCGTTGCCCTGGTCACTCCGATGGCCGGAGCTCCGCCGGAGGTGGCCCGTGGCGCCAGGGCGAGCACCGGCGCGCGAGCCTCTCCTCTGCCCCGCGAGCGAGCGACAGAGGAAGGAGACGACCCGGCCAAACGGGCCTCGCCCTTTCTGTGCCCCCACCCGTCAGTCAGATGGGGGCGTTGACTCCGGGCCCGCGGTGACTTAAGTGAAGGCGCCTTTGCTAGATTACGCCTTCCGTTCCTGAAAGCGTAATCACGGCAGCGTCGGACAAAGATATGCTTTCGCTTATCTGAAAGCGTAATCCCGAAAATATGCTTTCACTTTCAGCCCGGCGCCGAAATGGTTACTTTGCGGTCGTTCGCCGGTTAAGCGTAGAAATGAACATGTTTTTGTTTGTTTTCTGCCTAACGAATGAACGGCCACAACTTTTCAACCGTGACTCTAATTCAGGTGAATCCAAAGCCCACGATTTCTATTCATCGAGCCCGTTCCGATGGTATCATTTTCACAATGTTGACACATTCTGAAAATGACCATTTTGTCCCTGCCCTCTATTCAGCCATTTCCGGAGGGAAATTTTTTCGGCAACTCCGTCCGCGAAACGATCGCACTTCTTTCTGATGAACTCTTTGACCCCCAGGCAAGCCGACCATCTGATATATGCCCTAAATCATTGCTTATATGTTGTTCTTGTATGTGTAAGTACTTGCATGTAAATGGGTATGCTTATGCTCGTATGCGTAGTAGTAAGCGGTATGCGATTCTGATGAACCCTTGCTTGCCCTCTCTTTGGTGACGGCACCACGCCTGTGTTCTGAGCTGCTTCCGGCCATCCGGGGTGGATGCCGACTTTGTATTTCTCTTTTCAACAACTGGCCCGTGTTCTGAGCTGCTTTTCGGCTGTCTCGGGCAACTGTTGAGTTTCTTTTTGTAGCAGTAACCGCATGCTCTGAGCGGCTTTCCGGCCGTGTTAGGGAACTGCTAACTTCTTTTTATCAACACCGTCTCATGCTCTGAGCTGCTTTTCAGCCGTCTTGAGCCGGGGTTGAGTTATTCCAGTAATGTCCCAGATCTGAGTTGTAAAGACCGTTCTGGTGACTGCTGATTTATTTGCCAGTTTCATGTAAGGGTTCAGATGGTCGTAACCTACGGCTAAAACTTGTAAAGTGATAAACTTGCGATTTAAACATTGTTTCACTAATGACTCATTGTGATATTATATGTAGATAGGTTGTTATGTTTCCACAGTTGTTACATCATGCATTATTACTGCTATTGCAATGATAAAGGATGTGACTTAATAATGATAACCTCCTCCGTCGGCTGGATCGAGTCATAGTGCCACTGAACCGAGCTTATCAGTGCAGCCACATTTGCCATTATGGGAAGGCCCTAACTTGGTCTATTATCTTGCCTCTTATTGGTACCTCCAAAGAGGGAAGGTTATGTGTGCGTGCTACCCTGGCCCGGTAGGCGGCAATATCCTTTTGAGCCCAAGTTATATGGTACCAGGGTCCCCGTTTGGGACAGTTCAGTTTGGCCACGACGGTGGCAGGTGTCAGGAGTGACACAGGGGCCACCCAGGACAGGACCCGGAAAGGGTATGATTGTCGGTGGGACCGTAAGAGTGCCACGCAATAGACAAGTTTTGTTGGAGCAGCACCGGTCCACCCGAATGGGAGCATGTACTGATGTACGAGGCCGGGAGCTCCATAGTGTGGGTAAAGTGTGCAACCTCTGCAGAGTGTAAGAATCTATTCGAATAGCCGCGTCCTCGGTCATGGGACACAGTTCGTACTAGGTCACACTATTTGGTCTGTGTCG
Organism: Elymus sibiricus; assembly: GCA_039707655.1. Classification (NCBI taxonomy): domain Eukaryota; kingdom Viridiplantae; phylum Streptophyta; class Magnoliopsida; order Poales; family Poaceae; genus Elymus; species Elymus sibiricus. The sequence continues at coordinate 474,884,212 of CM077666.1, forward strand.
AGTCTGGAGGGATGAACCATATGATTACTAATAATGAACCATAGAAAGATAAACTTTACCAGACTTACAGTACAGATGCATGGACATCGGATGATGTCAGGTATATGAAATGATAGCCATGGAATGGCAATGAGATATATGGTCAGATGACCGCAAGATTTGGATTGAATCATGAGAATAGCCGGAGTATGGATGCATTTACTTGATATGCTTTATCTTCGTCGTACTGTGGATACTTTGGTAATCAGCATGCTAGATCACCCTGCTATGATACAATGATTAATATTGCTAGATAATTATGCCATAACATGGTAGTAATATTGTTAGGATAACAAATGCATGCTTGAATGCCATGGATTGCTCTGCTTGGTGTATATGTTGGTTTGGTTTGCTTGCGAGTACATTCAAAAGTACTCAGCGGCCTTCAACGTGGCCAGGTTCAACTAAGGATCCGTCGAGGAGTGGGAGCGTTCGCGAGCTAGAGGAGTAACCCAGTCAGATCCCTGTGGATTGGAGCCTCTCCAAGTCCGTGCTGCCCTAGCTAGTATTTTTCTACTGTTTCACCTCTGTAACCATGATGTATTCATTCTAGCCACAATGGCTAATAAATACATTCTTATTACAGTTGTGCCTATGTTCATGATACTTGTTGTAAACGCGCATGCCAGAGTGATTTCCTGGGCTGGTGTGTGCGGCGATTGTCTGGCTACAGTGGTATTCAGGTGGGGTGCCACAAGTAGGAGTGTTCGAGCATCAACAGGAAGTGCAGCAAGAGCATAGACTACTCTTCATCAGATTACACAGATTGCGCAGGCATGAGTTTGACAAAGAGGATAATCTCATCACCTCCATGGTGGATCACGAAGAGCAGTCTGTCTCCAATTGCCAATTTGTACAAAGAAAATAAATCCTTGCAGCCATCCATTATGATGAGGCGTCCAATTTTTTTGATGTCGAGTATAACGACCATATGTCAGCATCAGGAAACATAATAATTCTTATTTCACCATGTTGATCCATCTGATCAGAAAGAACACGACTAGTGAGTCTCTGTTGCAATAACACAATTGTTACATGATATGATGGCATATTTTAAATAACAAATCCTGTACAATGAACGCTGAAGCAAATAAAATTATTACCATCTAATATAGTACTCCCTCCGTAATTATAGAGGGAGTAATTGGTTGCGTTGCGTTGACATAGAAAGCTGGTCCCAGAATCAAATGTGTATGATCTCTAGTCAATTTCAGCAGACCATAACTTTAGGAGTATATGGATATACAGATGAATGGCGTGGGGATCTTCCTTTTAGGGACATTTACCAAGATAGCAAGCCACGAGCACATGCCTTGCTTGCTTGTGGGAAAGTATCTGGTGCACCAGTGCTTGTGGTGCTACCGGTGCACCGGACGCTTAAAAATATTTGGAAAAAAATAATTTTTTTTGGCACGTTCACACGACATCGGTCTATGTTGTCGTAAAATTTTAACTCAAAATTCAAAACATTGCTTGAGGTACAAAATTCACAAAATCGACACTGAATAGTACAAACATAATTTGGGCTTTAGATTTGGCCCATTATCACATTGACGCAAAATTTGTCATTTTTTTTATCTCGTGCATTGTTTCGAATTTTGAGTTAAATTTTTGTGACAATATAGACTGATGTTGTGTCAATGTATTACATTCTTGTTTCAGATTTTTTGGAACATTTTTTAACACGCTACCGTGTCCGGTGCACAGGTAGCACCACAAGCACCGGTGCACCAGATACTTTCCCGCTTGCTTGTTGGGTCTGCACCCCCATCGCTATCCACAACGTACTGTTCATGGTGAGCCACCTCGCAATGCGCTTAGAGCATCTACAGCCGGCCTAGGCAAGGCGCGTCCGCGGGCAGTGACCGGTCACTTCTCAAATCGCGTCGTTCACATTCGTGTATCTCATATCCGATCCCCTATATCCATAGTAAACCATGCAACGTCGATCAAACTACGTAGATCATCAAACGGACATAGAAACGGATATAGAAATGCATAATACATTCACCAAAAGATCACCAACGGATCTTCAAAAGACCACCCAAGTTCACATAATTCACATAAACGACGGACAACTTTAAACTACATCTAAAAACTTGAAATTAAAGTGAAGAAAGCGGATCTTCACCACTTCCTCGCCGGCCCTTTCCCTGTCCGGTCCCTGGTGCAGCTGTAGGGGTCGGCGGCTGGTGGAGGATCGTCCGAGTCGTCGGATGAGGCGCCGTCGTCATCGTCGTCGTCGGAGGACGAGGAGGAGAAGAGGATGACGAGTCCTTTGAGGTGTCGGATGGCCCGGCCCTGCTGCCGCTTGAGCTTTGCCAGCCGAGCCGCCTCCGTCGCTTTCTCCTTGGCCTCGGGCTCGGACTGCTCGATGGCAATCCGGAGCGCCTTGGCGTACTTCCGGCGGAGCCGCCGAGCGTCCGTCTCTGCTGTCGTAAGCGACCGGCGGTAGACCCAAGCGAGGAGCCGCTCGTCCTCGTCGTGCTCCACCGGTAACCCGCGGCGGCGGAGGACAGATTTCTCCGCCGCGTCCCTCTCCCTTGCCCGCTGCCTCTCGCGGCGGGCGGCGCGTGCCTCCGATTCCGGCGTGCGCGTCCGGGCCGGCTGGGCGGTCACAAGCACCCAACGCTGCCCACGTGGGATCGCAGCAGCCGGCGTGGACAGGGGACGGCGTGGGGGAGGCGCGGACGGAGCAGCCCTCGCGGAGCTGCGCGCGGGCCGGGAGGGGCTAGCGCCGGCGGGGGAGAGGTGAGACGACAAATCGGAACTGGCCCCCGTGTCCACCATTCGACCTCTCGAGGGCAATGCGGAGGGCCAGCTCCTCCTCGGTGTTGAGGTCGGAGTCGGATCGGCTGCCGGAGCCCGACATGGTCGTCGGAGTCGTCAGACTGGATCGAATCGGAGAAATCGAAGGAGAAGAAGATGAGACGGAACAAGACCGGAGTGAGGTAGGGATTCCGGATTGGGGATATTTGAGGGACGGAGTGGGGTCGGGGTGGGCTGGGCTGGCGTGGCGGACGCGCCCGGGCCGCCCCATATCCACCCTAGATTTGGGCTGAATATGAGGGGCGCCGGACAGCCCGGACGTTTAAGGCCCATTTGAGACACCCGTCTGGGTTGGGGTTTTCGTGACCGATCAGTGACCGGGCCGTTGTTGGGGAACGGAGCATGAATTTCAAAAAAATTTCCTACGCTCACGCAAGATCTATCCATGGAGATGCATCGCTACGAGAGGGGAGAGTGTGTCTACGTACCCTCGTAGACCGTTAGCGGAAGCGTCTCACAACGCGGTTGATGTAGTCGAACAATCCTTCGAGCTCCACCGATCGAGTACCGAACGTACGGCACCTCCGAGTTCTACACACGTGCAGCTCGGTGACGATCCTCGCCTTCTTGATCCAGCAAGACGTCGAGGAAGGAGATGAGTTCCGTTAGCACGACGGCGTGGCGACGGTGACGGTGAAGTGATTCCGGCAGGGCTTCGCCTAAGCTCTCCGAAAATATGACCGAGGTGGAAAACGGAGATCGGGGCACCGCACACGGCTATGGGACAATTGTGTGTCTCCAAGGGGTGCCCCTCCTCCATATATAAAGGAGGGAGGGGGGAGGAGGCAGCCAAGTGTGGGGAGTCCTACTAGGACTCCTTAGTCCTAGTAGGATTCCACCTCCCATACGGAGTTGGAAAGGGGGAAGGGAGAGGGAAAGGAAAGAGGGGGCTGCGCCCCCTCCCCTAGTCCAATTCGGTTTGGGCAAGGGGGGGCGCGCGCCTCCTCACGTGGCCTGCCTCTCCTTTTCCCGTATGGCCCAATAAGGCCCATTACTTCTCCCGGTGAATTCCCGTAACTCCCCGGTACTCCGAAAAATACCCGAATCACTCGGAACCTTTCCGACGTCCGAATATAGCCTTCCAATATATGAATCTTTACCTCTCGACCATTTCGAGACTCCTCGTCATGTCCGTGATCTCATCTGGGACTCCGAACAAACTTCGGTCACCAATCACATAACTCATATAATACTATATCGTCATCGAACCTTAAGTGTGCGGACCCTACGGGTTCGGGAATGATGTAGACATGACCGAGACGACTCTCCGGTCAATAACCAACAGCGGAACCTAGATGCTCATATTGGTTCCTACATATTCCACGAAGATCTTTATCGGTGAACCTCATATGTCAACATACGTTGTTCCCTTTGTCCGGCGGTATGTTACTTGCCCGAGATTCGATCGTCGGTATCCAATACCTAGTTCAATCTCGTTACCGGCAAGTCTCTTTACTCGTTCCGTAATACGTCATCTTGCAACTAACTCTTTAGTCACGGTGCTTGCAAGACTTCTGTGATGCTGTATTACCGAGAGGGCCCAGAGATACCTCTCCGATAGTCGGAGTGACAAATCCCAATCTCGATCCATGCCAACTCAACAAACACTTTCGGAGATACCTGTAGTGCACCTTTATAATCACCCAGTAACGTTGTGACGTTTGATACACCCAAAGTATTCCTACGGTATCCGGGAGTTGCATGATCTCATGGTCAGAGGAATGTGTATTTGACATAGTGAAAGCAATAGCAATAAACTGAACGATCATTTGCTATGCTAACGGTTGGGTCATGTCCATCACATCATTCTCCTAATGATGTGATCCCGTTATCAAATGACAACTCATGTCCATGGTCAGGAAACCTTGACCATCTTTTGATCAACGAGCTAGTCTAGTAGAGGCATACTAGGGACATAGTATTTGTCTATTATCCACACATGTATTTAGTTTCTGGTCAATACAATTCTAGCATGAATAATAAACTATTATCATGAACGGGGAAATATGATAATAACTAATTTATTATTGCCTCTAGGGCATATTTCCAACAGTCTCCCACTTGCACTAGAGTTAATAATCTAGATTACATCTCCATGTAATTAACACTTAATCAGTTCTAAAGCTGATCATGTTTTGCTTGTGAGAGAGGTTTTAGTCAACGGGTCTGCAATATTCAGATCCGTGTGTACTTTGCAAATCTCTATGTTTTATGTAGATGCTGTCACCATACTCTGCTTTGGAGCAACTCCAAAATAACTACCCCACTTTATGTATCCAATCAGAGACTCATAGTCTTCCGGATCGGTGTTAAAGCTTGCATCGACGTAACCTCTTACGACGAACTCTTTATTACCTCTATTTCCCGAGAAATTCTTCCTTAATCATCTTAAGGATATACTTTGACCGCTGTCTAGTGATCCACTCCTGGATCACTTTCGTACCTCTTTGCCAGACACATGGCAAGGCACACAGCATGTCATACTTTATAGAACCTATGGCCGAGGCATAGGGGATAACCTTCATCTTTTCTATTTCTTCTGCCGTGGTCGAGATTTGAGTCTTACTCAATTTCACACCTTGCACCACAGTCAAGAACTCCTTTTTGACTGATCCATTTTGAACTTTCTTCAAACTTGTCAAGGTATGTGCTTCGTGAAAGTCCTATGAGGCGTCTCAATCTATCTTTATAGATTTTGATGCCTGACATGTAAAACAACCTTTACCTAGATCTTCAAGTCTTACTCCACTTCACACTAGCCAAGAACTTATTTCTTTTGACTTGATCCATTTTGAACTTCTTCAAAAACTTATCAAGATGTGTGAACTTTTATCAGGTGTCTTGATCTATCTCTATAGATCTCGATGCCCAATCCGTGGATAACTCAAAAACAGGTTTTTATTGAAAAACTCCTTTCAATTAATTCTTCATGCTTTCCAGAAATTCTACATCATTTCCAATCAACAATATGTCATCCACATATACTATTAGAAATGCTATAGAGCTCCCACTCACTTTCTTGTAAATACAAGTTTCTCCATAAACTTGCATAAACCCAAACGCTTTGATCACTTCATCAAAGCGAGTATTCCAGCTCCGAGATGCTTGCACCAGTCCATAGATGGATCGTTGGAGCTTGCATACTTTGTTAGCACCTTTAGGATCGACAAAACCTTCCGGTTGCATCATATACAAATCTTCCTTAAGGAATCCATTAAGGAATGCTGTTTTGACGTCCATTTGCCAGATTTCATAATCATAAAACGTGGCAATTGCTAACATAATTCTGACAGACTTTAGCATCGCTACGGGTGAGAAAGTCTCATCGCAGTCAACTCCTTGAACTTGTCGATAACCTTTAGCAACAAGTCGTGCTTTATAGACGATGACATTACCATCAGCGTCCGTCTTCTTCTTAAAGATCCATTTATTTTCAATAGCTCGCCGTTCATCGGGCAAGTCTACCAAAGTCCACACTTTGTTTTCATACATGGATCCAATCTCGGATTTCATGGCCTCAAGCCATTTGTCGGAATCCGGGCTTGCCATTGCTTCTTCATAGTTCGAAGGTTCATCGTTGTCTAGCAACATGACCTCCAAGACTGGATTTCCGTACCACTCTGGTGCGGAACGTGTCCTGGTTGACCTTCGAAGTTCAGTAACAACTTGATCCGAAGTTTCATGATCATCATCATTAACTTCTTCTCTGGTCTGTGTCGATGTCACAGAAATTTCTTTCTGTGGCGTACTACTATCCAGAGGAGGTACAATTACCTCATCAAGTTCTACTTTCCTCCCACTCACTTCTTTCGAGAGAAACTCCTTCTCTAGAAAGGATCCATTCTTAGCAACGAATACTTTGCCTTCGGATCTGTGGTAGAAGGTGTACCCAACGGTCTCCTTTGGGTATCCTATGAAGACGCACTTATCCGCTTTGGGTTCAAGCTTATCAGGCTAAAGCCTTTTGACATAAGCATCGTAGCCCCAAACTTTCAGAAACGACAGCTTAGGTTTCTTTCCTAGTTCAATCTCGTTACCGGCAAGTCTCTTTACTCGTTCCGTAATACATCATCTTGCAACTAACTCTTTAGTCATGGTGCTTGCAAGGCTTCTGTAATGCTGTATTACCGAGAGGGCCCAGAGCTACCTCTCCGATAGTCGGAGTGACAAATCCCAATCTTGATCCATGCCAACTCAACAAACACTTTCGGAAATACCTGTAGTGCACCTTTATAATCACCCAGTTAGGTTGTGACGTTTGATACACCCAAAGTATTCCTACGGTATCCAGGAGTTGCATGATCTCATGGTCAGAGGAACGTGTATTTGACAGAGTGAAAGCAATAGCATTAAACTGAACGATCATATGCTATGCTGACGGTTGGGTCATGTCCATCACATCATTCTCCTAATGATGTGATCCCGTTATCAAATGACAACTCATGTCCATGGTCAGGAAACCTTGACCATCTTTTGATCAACGAGCTAGTCTAGTAGAGGCATACTAGGGACATAGTATTTGTCTATTATCCACACATGTATTTAGTTTCCGGTCAATACAATTCTAGCATGAATAATAAACCATTATCATGAACGGAGAAATATGATAATAATAAACACTTTATTAATTGCCTCTAGGGCATATTTCCAACAGTCTCCCACTTGCACTAGAGTCAATTACATTGTAATGAATCTAACACCCATCGCATTCTGGTGCTGATCATGTTTTGCTCGTGGAAGAGGTTTAGTCAACGGGTCTGCCACATTCAGATCCGTGTGTACTTTGCAAATCTCTATGTCTCCATCCTTAATCAAATTCCGAATGGAGTTGAAGCGACGCTTTATATGCTTGGTTCTCTTGTGAAACCTGGGCTCCTTTGCTATAACAATTGCTCCAGTGTTGTCACATAAGATAGTCATTGGACCCGATGCACTAGGTATGACACCTAGATCGGATATGAACTCCTTCATCCAGACTCCTTCATGTGCTGCTTTCGGAAGCAGCTATGTATTTCGCCTCACATGTAGATCCCGCTACGACGCTCTGCTTGGAACTGCACCAACTGACCGCTCCACCATTAAGAATAAATACGTATCCAGATTGTGACTTAGAGTCATCTGGATCTGTGTCAAAGCTAGCATCGACGTAACCCTTTACGACGAGCTCTTTGTCACCTCCATAAACGAGAAACATGTTCTTGGTCCTTTTCAGGTACTTCAGGATATTCTTGACCGCTGTCCAGTGATCTACTCCTGGATCACTTTGGTACCTTCCCACCAAGCTAATAGCGAGGCACACATCAGGTCTGGTACACAGCATGGCATACATAATAGAGCCTATGGCTGAGGCATAGGGGATGGCACTCATCTTCTCTTTGTCTTCTGCCGTGGTCGGGCTTTGAGTCTTACTCAATCTCACACCTTGCAATACAGGCAAGAACCCTTTGTTTGACTGATCCATTTTGAACTTCTTCAAAATCTTGTCAAGGTATGTGCTTTGTGAAAGTCCAATGAGGCGTCTTGATCTATCTCTATAGATCTTGATGCCTAATATGTAAGCAGCTTCTCCGAGATCCTTCATTGAAAAACTTTTGTTCAAATAACCCTTTATGCTTTCCAGAAATTCTATGTCATTTCCCATCAATAATATGTCATCCACATATAATATGAGAAATGCCACAGAGCTCTCACTCACTTTCTTGTAAATACAAGCTTCTCCATAAGTTTGTATAAACCCAAACACTTTGATCACTTCATCAAAGCGAGTATTGCAGCTCCGAGATGCTTGCACCAGTCCATAGATGGATCGCTGGAGCTTGCATACTTTGTTAGCACCTTTAGGATCGACAAAACCTTCCGGTTGCATCATATACAATTCTTCCTTAAGGAATCCATTAAGGAATGCCGTTTTGACGTCCATTTGCCAGATTTCATAATCATAAAACGCGGCAATTGCTAACATAATTCTGACAGACTTTAGCATCGCTACGGGTGAGAAAGTCTCATTGTAGTCAACTCCTTGAACTTGTCGATAACTTTTAGCAACAAGTCGTGCTTTATAGACGGTGACATTACCATCAGCGTCCGTCTTCTTCTTAAAGATCCATTTATTTTCAATAGCTCGCCGTTCATCGGGCAAGTCTACCAAAGTCCATACTTTGTTCTCATACATGGATCCAATCTCGGATTTCATGGCCTCAAGCCATTTGTCGGAATCCGGGCTTGCCATCGCTTCTTCATAGTTCGAAGGTTCATCGTTGTCTAGCAACATGACCTCCAAGACTGGATTTCCGTACCACTCTGGTGCGGAACATGTCCTGGTTGACCTTCGAAGTTCAGTAACAACTTGATCCGAAGTTTCATGATCATCATCATCAACTTCTTCTTTGGTCTGTGTCGATGTCACAGAAATTTCTTTCTGTGGCGTACTACTATCCAGAGGAGGTACAATTACCTCATCAAGTTCTACTTTCCTCCCACTCACTTCTTTCGAGAGAAACTCCTTCTCTAGAAAGGATCCATTCTTAGCAACGAATACTTTGCCTTCGGATCTGTGGTAGAAGGTGTACCCAACGGTCTCCTTTGGGTATCCTATGAAGACGCACTTATCCGCTTTGGGTTCGAGCTTATCTGGCTGAAGCCTTTTGACATAAGCATCGCATCCCCAAACTTTCAGAAACAACAGCTTAGGTTTCTTACCAAACCACAGTTCATACGGTGTCGTCTCAACAGATTTAGACGGTGCCCTGTTTAAAGTGAATGCAGCTGTCTCTAATGCATAACCCCAAAATGATAGTGGCAAATCGGTAAGAGACATCATAGAACGCACCATATCTAATAGAGTACGATTACGACGTTCGGACACACCATTACGCTGTGGTGTTCCAGGTGGCGTGAGCTGTGAAACAATTCCACATTGTTTTAAGTGATTGCCAAACTCGTAACTCAAATATTCTCCTCCACGATCAGATCGTAAGACTTTATTTTCTTGTTACGATGGTTCTCTATTTCACTCTGAAATTCTTTGAACTTTTCAAATGTTTCAGATTTATGCTTCATCAAGTAGACATAGCCATATCTACTCAAATCATCTGTGAACGTGAGAACATAACGATATCCACCGCGCGCCTCAACACTCATCGGACCGCATACATCGGTATGTATTATTTCCAATAAGTTGGTTGCTCGCTCCATTGTTCCGGAGAACGGAGTTTTAGTCATCTTGCCAATAAGGCACGGTTCACATGTCTCAAATGATTCATAATCAAGAGATTCCAAAAACCCATCTGCATGGAGTTTCTTCATGTGTTTAACACTGATATGACCTAAGTGGCAGTGCCACAAATATGTGGTACTATCATTATCTTTTGGCATTTGTGTTATAAACATGTGTATTACTACGATCAAGATTCAATAAACCTTTCATTTTAAGTGCATGATCATCAATGATATTATTCAAATAAATAGAATAACAATTATTCTCTGAAATTGAATAACCGTTTTGCAATAAACACTATCAGATATAATGTTCATGCTTAACGCAAGCACCAAATAACAATTATTTAGGTTCATCACTAATCCTGAAGGTAGAGAGAGCGTGGCGATGGTGATCACATCAACCTTGGAGACACTTCCAATGCACATCGTCACCTCGTTCTTAGCTAGCCCTCGTTTATTCTGAAGCTCCATGTTTCAAGTTGTAAGCAACTGAACAAGTATCAAATACCCAGGTGCTCCTACGAGTACTAGTAAGGTACATATCAATAACATGTATATCAAATATCTTTGTTGACATTGCCAGTCTTATTATCTGCCAGTTACTTTGGGGAAGTTCCGCTCCTTGTGACATTTCCCTTTGCAATGGGAGCACTAAGTCTCGGGTTTGGTTCAGCCTTGGGTTTCTTCGCGTGAGCGGCAACTGATTTACCGTTCTTCTTGAAGTTCCCTTTTCTTTCCCTTGCCCTTCTTGAAACTAGTGGTCTTATTAACCATCAACACTTGATGCTCCCTTTTTTGATTTCTACATCCGCAGATTGTAGCATCACGAATAGCTTAAGGATCTTCTATCCCTTGCATGTTTATAGTTCATCACGAAGATCCAGTAGCTTAGTGATAGTGACTGGAGAACTCTATCAATCACCACTTTATTCGGAAGTCTAACTCCCACTTGATTCAAGTGTTTGAAGTACTCAGACATTCTGAGTACATGCTCACTAACGGAGCTGTTCTCCTCCATCTTGTAGCTATAGAACTTGTCGAAGGTGTCATACCTCTCGACCTGGGTGTGAGCTTGAAAAACAAATTTTCAGCTCTTGGAACATCTCATATGCTCCGTGTTGCTCAAAACATATTTGGAGCTCCGGTTCTAAACCGTAAAGTATGGCGCACTGAACTATCGAGTAGTCATCTTTTCTTGTCTGCCAGACGTTCATAACGTCCTCAGACGAAGCCGTAGGGGTATTTCACTGAGCGGTGCATTAAGGACATAAGCCTTCTGTGCAGCAGTGAGGACAATCCTCAGATCACGGACCTAGTCCGCATAGTTGCTTCCATCAACTTTCAACTTCGTTTTCTCTAGGAACATAATAAAAACAGGGGAACTACAACGCGGTCTATTGATCTACAACATAAAATTGCAAAGATTATTTAGACTATGTTCATGATAATTGAAGTTCAATTAATCAAATTACTTAAGAACTCCCACTTAGATTAACATCCCTCAAGTTGTCTAAGTGTAACATGATCCACATCAACTAAACCACGTCCGATCATCACGTGAGGTGGATTAGTTATCAATGGTGAACATCTTTCATGTTGATCATATCTACTATATGACTCATGTTCGACCTTTCGGTCTCTTGTGTTCCGAGGCCATGTCTGTACATGCTAGGCTCGTCAAGTTTAACCCAAGTATTCTGCGTGTGTAAAACTAGCTTACACCCGTTGTATGCGAACGAAAGAATCCATCACACCCGATCATCACGTGGTGCTTAGAAGCGTCGAACCTTCGCAACGGTGCATACTAGGGGAGAACACCTATCTTGAAATTTAGTGAAGGGATCATCTTATAATGCTACCGTCGTCCTAAGCAAAATAAGATGCATAAAAGGATTAACATCACATGCAATTCAATATATGTGACATGATATGGCCATCAACGTCTTGTGCCTTTGATCTCCATCAGCAAAGCACCGTCATGATCTCCATCGTCACCGGGTTGACACCTTGATCACCATCGTAGCGTCGTGACACTTTGATCTCCATCGTAGCGTCGTGACACCTTGATCTCCATCGCAGCGTCATGGTCGTCTTGCCGGCTATTGCTACTACTACTACTGCTAACTCATAGCGGTAAAGAAAAGCAATTACATAGCGTTGGCATTGCATACAATAAAGAGACAACCATAAGGTTCCTGCCGGTTGCCTGATAACTTACAAAAACATGATCATCTCATACAACAACTTATATCACATCATGTCTTGGCCATATCACATCACCAGCATACCCTGCAAAAACAAGTTAGACGTCCTCTACTTTGTTGTTGCAAGTTTTACGTGGCTGCTACGGGTTTGCAAGAACCGTTCTTACCTACGCAAAACCATAACGTGGTGTAGTGATTGCTTTTTGATCTTCTAAAAGAACCCTCTTCATTGAAACCGATTCAACTAAAGTCAGAGAGACAGACACCCGCCAGTCACCTTTATGCAACGAGTGCACGTAGCGGTGAAACCTGTCTCGCGTAAGCGTACGCGTAATGTCGGTCCGGGCCGCTTCATCTCACAATACCGCCGAATCAAGAAACAACTAGTAACGGCAAGCAATATGTATACACCCACGCCCACAACTCGTTTGTGTTCTACTCGTGCAAATCACATCTACGCATAGACCTGGCTCGGATCCCACTGTTGGGGAACGGAGCATGAATTTCAAAAAATTTCCTACGCTCACGCAAGATCTATCCATGGAGATGCATCGCTACGAGAGGGGAGAGTGTATCTACGTACCCTCGTAGACCGTTAGCGGAAGCGTCTCACAACGCGGTTGATGTAGTCGAACAATCCTTCGAGCTCCACCGATCGAGTACCGAACGTACGGCACCTCTGAGTTCTACACACGTGCAGCTCGGTGACGATCCTCGCCTTCTTGATCCAGCAAGACGTCAAGGAAGTAGATGAGTTCCGTCAGCACGACGGCGTGGCGACGGTGACGGTGATGTGATTCCGGCAGGGCTTCGCCTAAGCTCTCCGAAAATATGACCGAGGTGGAAAACGGAGATCGGGGCACCGCACACGGCTATGGGACAATTGTGTGTCTCCAAGGGGTGCCCCTCCTCCGTATATAAAGGAGGGAGGGGGGAGGAGGCAGCCAAGTGTGGGGAGTCCTACTAGGACTCCTTAGTCCTAGTAGGATTCCACCTCCCATACGGAGTAGGAAAGGGGGAAGGGAGAGGGAAAGGAAAGAGGGGGCTGCGCCCCCTCCCCTAGTCCAATTCGGTTTGGGCAAGGGGGGGCGCGCCTCCTCACGTGGCCTGCCTCTCCTTTTCCCGTATGGCCCAATAAGGCCCATTACTTCTCCCGGTGAATTCCCGTAACTCCCCGGTACTCCGAAAAATACCCGAATCACTCGAAACCTTTCCAACGTCCGAATATAGCCTTCCAATATATGAATCTTTACCTCTCGACCATTTCGAGACTCCTCGTCATGTCCATGATCTCATCCGGGACTCCGAACAAACTTCGGTCACCAATCACATAACTCATATAATACTATATCGTCATCGAACCTTAAGTGTGCGGACCCTACGGGTTCGGGAAAGATGTAGACATGACCGAGACGACTCTCCGGTCAATAACCAACAGCGGAACCTGGATGCTCATATTGGTTCCTACATATTCCACGAAGATCTTTATCGGTGAACCTCATATGTCAACATACGTTGTTCCCTTTGTCCGGCGGTATGTTACTTGCCCGAGATTCGATCGTCGGTATCCAATACCTAGTTCAATCTCGTTACCGGCAAGTCTCTTTACTCGTTCCGTAATATGTCATCTTGCAACTAACTCTTTAGTCACGGTGCTTGCAAGACTTCTGTGATGCTGTATTACCGAGGGGGCCCAGAGATACCTCTCCGATAGTCGGAGTGACAAATCCCAATCTCGATCCATGCCAACTTAACAAACACTTTCGTAGATACCTGTAGTGCACCTTTATAATCACCCAGTAACGTTGTGACGTTTGATACACCCAAAGTATTCCTACGGTATCTGGGAGTTGCATGATCTCATGGTCAGAGGAATGTGTATTTGACATAGTGAAAGCAATAGCAATAAACTGAACGATCATTTGCTATGCTAACGGTTGGGTCATGTCCATCACATCATTCTCCTAATGATGTGATCCCGTTATCAAATGACAACTCATGTCCATGGTCAGGAAACCTTGACCATCTTTTGATCAACGAGCTAGTCTAGTAGAGGCATACTAGGGACATAGTATTTGTCTATTATCCACACATGTATTTAGTTTCTGGTCAATACAATTCTAGCATGAATAATAAACTATTATCATGAACGGGGAAATATGATAATAACTAATTTATTATTGCCTCTAGGGCATATTTCCAACAGCCGTCTGCCGGGTGTTTGAGGCCGGTTTAGGGCACCCGACTGTAGATACTCTTATCTCCCCAGATCGTGTTGCGTAATTGAGCCGTACGCACTGCTTCCACCTTTGATGTACGTCTACATATATCTATTAATCTATAGTATCAGTTATATCTTTCTACTATCTAATACAGTTCTCCGCAGGAAAAAAAACTATCTAATACATTCAGCTAATAAATTGTTAAGTAAACTGAGCGCAGATGGTTAGGTTTTGTGTTGTGGAATCAGCCCATCAAGGTTTAAGTTCTATATTTGACATTGTTGCTCGTATTTTTCAGGATTTATTTCAGTCTTTCTGACATGATTCGAGGTGGCTCAGTATTTCGGAGGTGTTTATAGAGGTAGCGTGTATGTGTGTGCGTTAATGAATATATGTGTATATGAGCATTTGTGATTGTACTGTGTTCATTTTCTTTATAAACTGTTATATGATTTTAACTATGAATTGTGGGCCGTGCTGTAATAGTCCATCAAATCCAAGACTGCAGTTTGTTAATTCAATTATGAACTTTTTCCTTTTTTTTTGAAGGAGGATGATCACCGGTCTCTACATCAGGGTGATGCATGCAGCCATTTTATTAATTATTCACTAAGACTTTACAAAGTAATACATCAATAAGTCTGAAGCCACCATCTCGGCAACATCTGTCGCTATTCCTATCAACTTAATAAAGAGGTGCAGATTGTCTGAGCCGCATACCCAGACCTCACAGCAAAGCCCAACATCTAAAGCCGGAGACCCCAACCAAGCCGCATTGCCGGGTCCGACGCACTCTCAGTGGTCACCGCACACGCACACTGCAGAGGCCGACGCCACCGTCTTCCACCGATCCATCTTTAGAGCAGGTACTGACGCATCGACCTTGCTAGGCCCAACTGTCGTCAACGCCACCATGACGTCAGACGGCGCAACCATCCTGCGCTCGTCCATCAACACGCGTCCACCGCCAAGACCCTGCTGCTCCACGCCGCCGAGACTCGCCGCTATCGACGTGCCAGATGCCACACCGCTCCTTCTTCGCGAACACCACCTGCTGTCACTAGTCCCATCCCCTTCGCCTGCAGTTCCTCTAACTGAACACCCGAATGCCCCAGTCGGCGCCCCCAAGAAGGGCACGACATGACGTGGGGTCGGGGTGTAGGGGAGGGACCTCAACGGCGCCTGAAAGAAGGAGAGCGGCGACCTTGGTCGTCGCCACCGTCGGGATGAGCGAGCCATCCAGAGTTTCCTCCAGTCCGAATCCACCTCTACCAGCCCCCGCCAACACACCGAGGCCAATGGCCGAGACCGCAAGCCACTAAATGTAGCGGGAGAGAGGCTGCAGTGGGGAGGAGGTCCACTGGCGACTCACCGCCCACGCGGTCAAGAAGCCGTCCAACCACCACCTGTCGGGGGGATGATCCCCGGGTAGGCAACGGAGCCCGGATCCCCCTTTTCAAAACATCGGGGCAGGCCAAACCCCTCACTCCAGCTAGCCTGTGCGCCGGCTCCTTGGTGCGAGCCGGCTCGGCATGGCGACCAGGCCCGGACGGCTGGCCCATGCTGGCTGGCCACGAGGGGGCAAACCCTACAGCGTTCCCTCCTTTACACCGGCCCCGGCGGGCACGGCTACAACGCTCCCCCCTTTACGTTGGCCCCGACGGGCGGCGCGGCCCTGTAGCCTGGCGGCGCCAGCCATCCCATGACGCGAGACAAGACGCGCCACATTGCCCCGCACCCGGCGGGTGCGGCGCACCCGGCGGACCCGGCGCACCCGGTGGACCCAGCGACCCGGCGGCCCCCACCGCCGGCTCTCAGACGATGACACCAGGGCCCCGCGTCCATGTAGCTTTACCCATGTAACCCTGGGGGTCGGTCTATAAGACCCCCCGGGAGGCCTCCATGCAGGGGGGGTTCGCATTCGAGAGGCTGGTTCGCTCTCTTCCTCAGTTGAGCTCCATTCGTAGTATACACACACACACACACACTCACAGGAGAGGCCGAACGGCGGCCTAGCCCCTTCTTCCTCCTCCGCCCACACAGCCCCAGGAGCAACCTTGTAACACTTGTGCACTCCATACTCCATTCGGCAGGACTAGGGGTGTTACCTCTCCGGAGGGCCCCGAACCTGGGTACGTCTTGTGTCTCACACTTGCGCGTGCCAACCTCGCCTCCGGAACCCACCGGCGTCCTCTCGTAGCCCCACCTTTTTAGCCATCTCATGGCATCTGGCGTGAGAATACCACAACAGTTGGCGCCCACCGTGGGGCTGCTCGCGGCGCCGGCCGGAGTCAAGTTCCGGACGAGGCCCTTCACCATCTCCGGCGAGCGCATCGTGCACGATTTGGTCCACGCGCCCCGCGCGGCTGACTCGGCCAGCTGCGACGCTGTGCCAAGCGCGGACGCTGCCTGCCCCGCAGGCTGCCTCGTCGTCCCGTTCGGCGCACTGCGCGTCTTCGTCACGCTCATCCCCGACGTGTTTCCCAGCGAGGTGCGCAGCTTCGCCGACTCGCCTGTTCCCGTTGGTTGTGCCGTCTCCGACGACGTCGCGGCTCTCTGCGCCCGCGCGGAGGTGCTGACCATCGGCACTAGCTCCGGCTCCCCGCGCGGCAAGGAGAAGGCCGCCGCGGCTGCCACTGCCGCGGCTGCGGCCTCGCCACGCCGGGCCGACCCGCTCCGCGAGACGATCCAGAGCCTGCAAGCCCCCATCACGCCCGACGCCGACACGGCGGCTGCAGCGGCTCAGCTCAATGAGGACCGTCAGCACCTGCTGGTCGAGGCCACAGCGCTCGCGGCGACGCTGCGCCGGCTGGAGTCCGCTCAGCGGTAGTACGACAGCGTCCACAGTTTCACACCGGCCGCCGCCGAGCCCAGCCGAGCCGCGGAAGTGTGGATCCGTGGAGGCGCAATCGGTCATGCGCTAGGCGCAGGCCGGCCCGTCTATGACACCCCCGTCAAGAACATGCGCGCGGCGCAGGTGGCCATGGCGGATCTCGAGTTCCTGGAAGGCGAGGAGCTGCTGCAGCAACAGCAGCGCATCCGCGACCTCATCACCGCGGCGAACGAGCAGCAGAAGCAGTTCGACCCAGCCCAGCCATCCGCCTCCGCTACAGGAAATACCGCGAACCCGGAGAGGGCCCTCCGGGACGCGCAACGGACGTCCTCCCACGCCACTAGCGCGAGCCGCTCTGGCCGGCATCAGTCTGGTCGGAGCCCGCACAATCGCGCCACGACCGCTGGAAACGGCATTGCCGACGAGACGGCTGGCGACGGCCGGGTCCAGCCGCCGAAGCCCCCCGTGAAGCCGGCCCGGCGGCTCGAGCCGGCCCGAGAAGCCCCCGCATCCCGCGGTCCCGTAGCTACCGGCTCGGTCTCCGCGTGCCGTACGACGAAAATGACGCCCGCCACCGCCTCGACCGGCTGGCACGCTCCACGGCCCTGGAGGAGGAGAGCTCTGTCGGCCCGGCGTGCTTTGGCCCCCGCATTCGCGAGGAGCCCTTCCACAAAGGCTTCTCGCTGCCCCGCGACTCCCCCAAGTACAACGGCGTCACCAAGCCGGAGGACTGGCTGACTGACTACACCACGGCCGTCGGCATAGCCGGTGGCAACCGGCGCGTGGCCGTGCGATACGTCCCCCTCATGCTGCTCGGCTCGGCCCGGACGTGGCTTAACAGCCTGCGAGCCGGCAGCGTGAACTCCTGGCTGGATTTCGAAGACGCGTTCATTCGCAACTTCACCAGCATCTACAAGCGACCCGGCAAGCCTCGCCAGCTCTCCATGTGCGTCCAGAAGCCGGGCGAGCCCCTTCGCGACTTCCTCACGCGGTGGACGGAGCTGCGCAACTCCTGCGAGGGGGTCCATGAGGTCCAGGCCATCCAGTACTTCATCGACGGGTGCCAAGACGGCACTCTGGTCAAGCACCGGCTGGTGTGCGACGAGCCAGAAACCCTGGCGGAGCTCATGGCCGTGGCGGACAAGTATGCTACGGCCGACTCCGCGATGAATGTGAAGGTCACGATCGACGCAGACGGCAAGCTCCTCCCGGCCCAGCCGGCTCCCCGTAAGCCAGCTGGCGACAACAACCAGCGCCGGCAAGACAACAACAACAACAGCAAGAATGGCAAGCGCAGGAACGACCAGCAGGCGCCCCGCTATGACAACCGGCAGGTCGTCGCGGTGGAAGGGGAGCAGCAGGCCAAACAAGGCGCTAGCCAGCGCCCGCGCACTGGCAAGGCCGCCTGGCAGCCCAAGCTGTCCTTCAAGAAGATGCTCGACGCCCCCTGCAAAAACCACATCGGCGCGAAGCCGTCGATGCACACGCTCCGCAGTGCAGCTTCACCCAGCGCCTATTGAAGGGCAACCTTCCACCCTCGCCACCCGGGGCCGGCCCGCAGCAGCCGCTGCTTCCCCCACCCCCGCCGCCACCCGGCGCCCTCGCCGACAACCCTTTCCTGCGTCCGGATGCGTCCTACCTCGTCTTCACCAACGAGGGGGATGACAAGCATGCCAAGCGCAAGCACGCAGCTGAGGTGAACGCTGTCGTCCCTCCGGTTCCCCAGTACATGCATTGGTCCGACCGGCCGGTCAGCTAGACCCGGGAGGACCACCCGGCCGTCATGCCCACGCCGAGTGGCTACGCCCTTGTGCTCGACCCCACCCTCATCTCCGAGAAGCGCACCTGCCGTTTTTCGCAGGTGCTGATCGACGGCGGCAGCAGCATCAACATCCTGTACCGTGACACCATGACCAAGCTCGGCATCCAGGCGCGACAGCTGGAACCGACCTGGACGGTGTTCCACGGCATCGTGCCGGGTCTCTCCTGCTCTCCGATCGGCCGGATCTGGCTTGACGTCTTGTTCGGCTCCAGCAGCCATTTCCGCCGCGAGCCGATCTGGTTCGAGGTGGTCGACCTAGCCAGCCCCTACCACGCGCTGCTAGGCCGGCCCGCGATGGCCAAATTCATGGCGGTCCCCCACTATGCCTACCTGAAGTTGAAGATGCCGGGTCCCAAGGGCCTCATCACCATCATCGGCGACTACAAGAAGTCCCTCGAGTGCGCCAAAGCCGGCTCCCAGCTGGCCGAGTCGCTGGTCAATGCCGAGGAGAGGCGCCAGCTCGACCGGATCATGGCGCTGGCTAACGCGTAGCCGGCCGTGACGACTCCGCCCAAGCCGGCCGCCGACGAGGCCTCCTTCAAGCCGGCCAAAGACACGAAGAGGGTCCCGCTCAACCCGGCCGACCCCAGCTCCAGCAAGTACGTCATCGTGGGCACCGGCCTCGACAGCAAATAGGAAGGCGAGCTTGTCGATTTCCTTCGTGAGAATCAGGACATCTTCGCATGGTCCCCCAAAGACATGCCGGGTGTCCCGAGGGAATTCGCCGAGCACAAACTTCACGTCCGCAAGAACGTCAAGCCTGTCCGGCAGCCGCTGTGCCGCTTCTCCGAGGAGATGCGAAGAACCATCGGTGAAGAGATCGCTCGGCTGCTCGCAGCCGGCTTCATCATGGAAGTTTTTCACCCGGAATGGCTGGCCAATCCAGTCCTCGTCCTGAAGAAAAATGGCACCTGGCGCATGTGCATCGACTACACCAGCCTGAACAAGGCCTGCCCCAAAGACCCGTTCGCTCTGCCCCGGATCGACCAAGTCATCGACTCCATAGCCGGCTGCGAGCTCCTGTCCTTCCTGGACGCCTACTCCGGCTACCACCAGATCAAGTTGGACCCGGCCGACGCCCTCAAGACGTCCTTCATCACGCCCTTTGGGGCGTATTGCTACATCACCATGTCGTTCGGCTTGAAGAACGCCGGCGCCACCTTCCAGCGCTGCATGCAAAAATGCCTGATGCCTCATCTCGGCAGAAATGTGCACGTCTACGTCGACGACATCGTGGTGAAGACCAAGCAGCACCTCACGCTCCTAGCCGACCTCAAGGAGACCTTCGCCAACCTGCGCCGGTTCCAGATCAAGCTCAACCCGGAGAAATGTGTCTTCGGCGTACCGGCTGGCCAGCTCCTTGGTTTCCTCATCTCGGAGCGCGGCATTGAGGCCAACCCGGAAAAGATCAAGGCGATCGAGCGCATGCGCAAGCCGGCCCGGCTGCGCGACGTCCAGAAGTTCACCGGCTGCTTGGCCTCTCTTAGTCGGTTCGTCAGCCGGCTGGGAGAGAGGGCCCTGCCCTTGTATCAGCTGATGAAGAAAACAACGGCGTTCGAGTGGAGCGACCAGGCGGACGAAGCTTTCCGTGACCTCAAGCGCATGCTATCCACCGCACCCGTCTTGGCCGCGCCGGCTGAGAAAGAGCCACTCCTGCTGTACATCGCCGCCACCTCCCGCGCGGTCAGCACGGTGTTGGTGGTCGAGCGCCCCGAGGAGGGCAAGGTGCAGCCGATCCAGTGTCCAGTGTACTTTCTGAGCGAGGTGCTCTCCGCCTCCAAGCAGAACTACCCCCACTACCAGAAGATGTGCTACGGCGTGTACCTTGCCGCCAAGAAGCTGAGACAGTACTTCCAGGAGCATCCCATTACCGTGGTGAGCACGGCCCCCATCGGCGAGATCATGGGCTGCCGGGATGCCTCTGGCCGGGTGGCCAAGTGGGCCATCGAGCTAGCCGGCCACACGATCCTCTACGAGCCCCGCACCACCATCAAGTCCCAGGCCCTGGCCGACTTCCTCGTCGACTGGACCGAGACCCAGTACTTGCCGCCGGCTCCCGAGTCCACTCACTGGCCCATGCACTTCGACGGCTCCAAGATGCGCAACGGCTTGGGTGCTGGCATCGTGCTGTCCTCCCCCAAGAACGACCGACTGTGGTACGTGCTCCAGATCCATTTGGCCGCGTCCAACAACGTTACCGAGTATGAAGCCCTCGTGCACGGCATCCGGCTGGCCAGGGAGCTCGGCATCCGGCGCATCCTCTGCTACGGCGACTCAGACCTGGTGGTGCAGCAAGTTTCCGGTGACTGGGATGCCAAAGACGCCAACATGGCCAGCTACCGCTTCCTGGTTCAGCAGCTCTCCGGTGGGTTCGACGGTTGCGAGTTCCTCCACGTCCCCCGCGCGGACAACGAAGCGGCCGATGCGCTGGCCAAAGTGGGCTCCACTCGGCAAGCCATCCCATCCGGCGTCTCCCTCGAGCACCTGTGGAAGCCATCCATCAAGCCATCTCCCGAGTCGGAATCCATCTTCGTCCCGGACGACCCCGACGCGCCCCCACCCAACCCTGGTGTTCCTGGCCCAAGCTTGGGGGCTGCCGGCTCCGGCTCGGGGGCTGCCGGCTCCGCCTCGGGGACTGCCGTCTCCGGCACGGGGGCTGCCGTCCCGGACCCCATCCCGGTGGCCGTCTTCACAGTGGTGACGGCTCCGTCCTGGGCTCGGCCGATCCTCGCCTTCTTGGAAGATGGCGACCTTCCCAGCGACGAGATCGAAGCCCGGCAAGTGCAGCAGCGAGCGTCCGCCTACAGCATCATCAACCACGAACTCGTCAAGCGCAGCACAACAGGCCTGTTCCAGCGCTGCGTCGAGCAGGACAAAGGAATCGCGATCCTCCTCGACATCCACCAGGGCGAGTGCGGCCACCACGCCGCCTCGAGGTCCCTAGTGGCCAAGGCTTTCCACCATGGCTTCTACTAGCCCATGGCCCTGCAAGATGCTGAGCAGCTGGTTCTCAAGTGCGAGGGCTGCCAGCGCTTCGGCAAGCGCATCCATCAGCCGGCCTCAGCCCTCCAAACCATCCCCATCACGTGTCCCTTTGCCGTCTGGGGGCTCGACATGGTGGGGCCCTTCAAGACCGCCCGAGGCGGCATGACACATTTGCTGGTTGCCGTCGACAAGTTCACCAAGTGGATCGAGGCTAGGCCGATCAAGAAGCTAGACGGGCCCACGGCCGTCCGGTTCATCAAAGATATCGCAGTTCGCTACGGCGTGCCGCACAACATCATCACAGACAACGGCACCAACTTCGCCAAGGGCGCGCTGGCCCACTACTGCTCCACATCCGGCATCCGGCTCAACCTGGCCTCCGTCGCACATCCCCAGTCGAACGGCCAGGTCGAGCGGGCAAACGGCCTCATCCTAGCCCGCATCAAGCCACGACTCGTCGAGCCTCTCGTCCGCTCACCCGGCAGCTGGCTGGATGAGCTACCGGCCGTCCTCTGGAGTCTCCGGACGACACCCAACCGCTCCACCGGGTTCACCCCGTTCTTCCTCGTCTACGGAGCCAAAGCAATCATTCCAACCGACGTCGAGTTCGACTCGCCCCGGATAACCATGCACACAGAAGCCGAAGCAAAGGAGGCACGCGAAGACGGCGTCGACTTGCTCGAGGAGGCGCGCCTTCTGGCCCTCAGCCAGTCCGCCATCTACCAACAAGGGCTGCGCCACTACCACAGCAAGAAAATCAAGCCCCTCGCGTTCCACGAGGGCGGCCTCGTGCTCCGGCTCGTCCAGCGAATAGCCGGCCAGCACAAGCTGGCCTCTCCTTGGGAGGGCCCCTTTATCATCAGCAAGGCTCTTTGCGACCGGAACTTGTACTACCTCATCGATGCACAGAAGCCGAACAAGCGCAAGAGAGATGCAGCTGGCGAGGAGTCCAGCCGGCCCTGGAACACGGAGCTCCTCCGTCCGTTTTACAGTTGAACGCATGCACGTATGTATCACCACCTTTTGAGTTTAATGAAAGCAGCAGGTCCCCCCGTTTTCGATTCTCCCGCCGAGACGGCCCAGCCGGCTCGGGGGCTCGGGGGCTTCCTTTTCCTTTTTTACTAAGCTCTATGTCTATGCACTTCTCCACTTTCAATTCTCCCGCCGAGTCAGCGCAGCCGGCTCGGGGGCTCGGGGGCTAGCCGGCTAGACCGCGCCTCGTCATTTTTTCCTTAGTCCATTTAGAAGCGTACGAGCCGCCGAAGCCCTCTCTTCGCCAGCCACAGCCGGCTCCCGGCTGTCCGGCCGGCAAGAGCCAAAGGCCGGAAGCTTCGTTACGCAAGAACGGCTAAGGAAGAGAGCCCGACACGGCCAACCCGGACCAACCCGCCCTCACTTGTGCACCGCACGACCGGCTGCGCGCCAGCCGGCTTCGCCGCCTGCCGCCAGCCGGCCCAGTGGGTGTTTCGCTCGCGCTCAACATCCGAAAAAGCCTAAGTATTGTGCATCCCCTCTGAAGGCCGAATCCCCATCCTAGTCATAGTCCGCCTCCCGGCTGTCCGGTTAGCGGGAAGGAAGCCCGAAGAAAAGACAAACAAGAAAAGGCCCAAGGCCGAACAGCAAAAAGCAAAATCACATGCAAAAATTTATAAACAGCAAGGGCCCTCAGCCACAAGTTCATTACATATAACTACACCCCCAGTGGGTGGACCTGCTACCTAACTAAGTTTGAGTACAG
This sequence comes from Elymus sibiricus, assembly GCA_039707655.1. Taxonomy (NCBI): domain Eukaryota; kingdom Viridiplantae; phylum Streptophyta; class Magnoliopsida; order Poales; family Poaceae; genus Elymus; species Elymus sibiricus. The sequence goes on from CM077666.1 coordinate 474,908,102, forward strand.
GAAAGATAAAAAGAAAAATCCTAAGCGGCACCCGCGTCATCTCAGGTTGGCGTCGGCTCGGTTGAGGTGGACGCGGCCGCCGGGTCAGGCCCAGAGCTCTCCGGCCTCTCGGTCATGGCGCCGTCGTCCAGTTCGGCCTCATCATCGGCGTAGGCCCCCGTCTCGGCCGAGCTGCCGTCCGGGTCATTGAGCAGCAGGCCGAACTCGTCGGCAGGGAGCTCCTTGCCGTCTTCCGTCCGCTCCAGGACGAACTCGTCGTGCAGGGCGAACGAGGCCAGGTAGCTGGCCCGCCCGGTGATCCGCTGCGCCCGCGCTGCCAAGTCATCCTCAGCACCGGCCCGCTGCGCCGCCAGCTGGTCGAGGTCCAGGCCCGGATACCAAGACACGACGAAGCGCAGCGCCGTCTCCGCACCGGCCCGGGCCGCGGAGGCCCTCCACGCGCCGAGTCGCTCCACGCCGGCTTCCAGCCACCGCGCCAGCCGGGTGACGCTGTTCGGCATCACCGCGCCCGGCCAGAGGCTGCTCACCATGCTCACCCCGGCCTCGAACAAGCGGCGCATGTGCCCCTCCACGGATCCAAGACGGGCCTCGCCGGCAAGGACGATCTCCGAGAGGGTCCAGGCGCCGTAAATATCGATCTCCACCCCTGCCTCGCGCTGGTCCGCCCGGTAGGCGTGCACGGCCGCGTCCACCGCCTCCTGCGTCTCTGGAAAGACTCCTGGCAAAGGAAAGGAAACGAATCAGCCAGAAGAAAACAAATTTGCCGGCTAGGCCAGCCGGACCAACAAGAAGACAGCACTCACGGGCAAAGGCCTCGTCGAGGTGCTGCGCCTCGCCCAGCATCCCGTGCTCCCGCACGGCCGACGCGCGGGTCTGGGCCTCGAGATCCTTCTCGAGCTGGGCGATCCTCCTGCCGGCGTCCGCCAGCTCCTCGGCTGCCTTGCCGCGCTCCTCCGCCAGCCGGCCCAGTTCTGCCTGGTGGGCGTCCTCCGTCTTGGCCTTCTCGGCCACCAGCCGATCGACCTCGGCCTGGAGCCAGTCGCGGTCGGCGACGGCGCGATCGCGCTGACCGCCGGCTTCGGCAAGCCGGCCTCGGAGGCCTGGCACCTCGGCCGCGTCGGCTGCGCGACAGGGTTCCCGGTCAGATGCCGGAGGCAAGGACAAGAAGGAAAAGAAAAAGCTCTAAGATTCGACCCGGCTGCTCCGCAGTCCGGCCCGAATCTCGGGGGCTACACACAGTGGGTGCGCTGGCGCGCCCCCACTAAAAGCATGCAAGACGTACCTTGGACCCCGCGCAACTCCTCTTCTTTGGCGGTGAGCTGGGCCTTGGCCTCGCGGAACCGCTCCCGAAGCCGGTTGTACGCGCTGGCCCGCAGGTCGTACAGATGCTGCGCATAGACAAAAGATTAGAAGAATGCAAAAGGCAAGCTATAAGATTCGACCCGGCTGCTCCGCAGTCCGGCCCGAACCTCGGGGGCTAACCCAGTGGGTGCACTGGCGCGCCCCCACTGATTGAACAACTAGGGCAAGTAGAGAAGAAAAAACTCACCGCAATTGGCTGCTCCAGCCTCCGCGCCGCCTCCTGCTCTTCCCGGACGAAGGCCTGCAGACGCTCGCTCTGATCTCGAAGCTACGAGCGCAAGGCATCCGCCGCGTCATCCTCCCGAGTTCGCGGCCCGACCACAACCTCGCCGGAGCTCGCCCACAGTTGCTGCATCGCGGTCTCGGTGCTTGATCCGCTTCCACCCGGCCGCCCGGAGTTCGTGGCGGCTTGGGGCGGCACGACCACCAGGGTACCGGCATCCCCGGTCGCGGCCTCCGGGGCCGGCGTCGGCTGCGCTTGGCTGGACGGCGCGGAGTCCGCCCCGCGCCCTCTTCTGTCGCCCTCACCTCCTCCTGCCGGGTCGGCCCGGGGCAGCGTGTCCACGACGATGTTCTCATCGACGTCCGACTCGCTGTCGGCCAGCTCCGTTCGCCCAGCCGGCTCGCCCGCTCCCTCCAGTTGTGGCTCGACGATCGTCACCGCCGGCGTCAACCCCCTCTCCATCTCCGGCCAGGCCGGGTCCTCGGCGGTCCCGGCCCGCTTGGCGGAGGCCCTCTCCCATGCCCGGGCCGAGGCCTCCGCCATCTCCTTCTCCGCCTCTGCCCGATCCCACCAGGCGGCGCGCACCGCCGCGTCGGGACCCTGGCCGAACTGGCGGGCCGCGAGGTCCTCCTCTGCGGTCCAGTCCGGCTCGCGATCGACGGCGCTGCTCCGGGTCTTCCTCCAGACGGCCTCGCCCACCGCGGCCTCCGCCGCCGTCACCGCCAGGTCAACGGCGGACCTGCGCGCAGCAAGTTCATCTCCACAAAGGCTTAAGCAAGAAACAAGCAAGAGATCAGAAAAAGACAAGAAACACTTACCCAATAACCTTCGGGACCTCCCGCCTCGGGCCCTCGGACGGGGCGAGCCGGCGCTTCTTCTTGACGACGGCCCTCTCGCGCGTTGGCCCCGCCGCCACCGGGCGCTTCGCAGCCGGCCTCGTCTCCACCGCCTCCTTCCCATGCGGCCGGCTGCCGGCCGCCGCCGCGCGGGCCGGCCCGGTACCGGCCGCCTTCCGCAACCATCTTGGGGGATCGACGTTGCCGTCCTCCCCAGCCGAGGGCGCTGCACCGTGGGCACCGGTCAGGCCCTCCTCGTCGTCGTCCGGCCAGTCGCGCAGAAGATCAGGTGGTGGAGACTTACCCGCATGCCGCGACCCGCTAGCCGCGGCGTTGGCCAGGCGCGCTTCGACCGCCCCCTCCTCCAACTCAGCGCCGGCCTCCTCCACGTCCGACTCGGGCAAGTCGGCCAGCAGAATCTGGGGATTCGGCCCATCGTGGTTCTGCTGGCTGGCGAATAGCTGCGGCCCTCCCACGGCGTCAGGACACAAGAATAGTGTCGAAGCGGCGAAGAATAAAGACCAGGGACTCACCGCCGGCGCCTGGTTCCCCCGGTGATAGGGCTCCTTCCCGAAGCTCCACCCGTCCTCCTTCAGCCCGGCCTTGGAGATGTAGTTCACCCGCTAGGCGATCCCGGCCGGCGTCAGCTCCTTGGTCGACATCCGGGTCGGGTCATGCCGGCCGCTCATGTCGCAGAGCCGGTGCGCCCGGCGCTGCAGCGGCAGCACCCGGCGGGCGATGAAGGCCGCGATGAGGTCGGCCGGCTTTAGCCCCTCGCGATCCGTCATCTCCCCGACCCAGCGGCAGATGTTCAGGAGCTCCTGCACCTGCTTCTTGGGGCAGTAGCCCCAGTTCGGCTTCTCGAGAGGCGGCGCGTCGACGAAAGACGGAAGGTTGATGACGTCCACCGCCGGGTCGGCGTTTCGGACGTAGAAGAACGTCGTGTGCCACTTTTCGGCCGAGTCCTCGAGCGGCAGCTTGGGAAACGGCCCGTTCACCCGACCGGAGACCACTGCAGCCCCGCAGTCCGACATGGCGCCGGCCGACGCCCCCTCTTGCTTGAGAAAGAACATCTTCGCCCACAGCTCCACAGTTGGCAGCATGCCGAGATAGCCTTCGCAGAGCGTGGCGAAGCCGGCGACCTGCAGCACGGCGTTGGCGCCAAGGTGATGCGGCTGCAGCCTGAAGAAGTCGAGGAAGCCCCGGAAGAAAAGACTCGCGGGGAGGCCGAACCTGCGCTCGAAATGAGAGTAGAAGACGACATGCTCACCCGCCCGCGGCTGCGGCACCCTCTCTGAGCCGGGCGCGCGCGCGACCAGCACCTCTGCCGGCGGCAGCCGCTTCGTACGGCGAAGGTAGCGGATGTTCGTCTCGGTCGTGATAGAGCCCTCCCAAGAACCTTTCGGCAGCGCCATTGGGGAGGGTTTTCTACGGGCGTGGGGATGCGGCAATGGAGAAGAGGAAGAAGCACGCTGCGGGCCTCGGGTCGCGGTGCGCAGCAGCAGGCGTGGCCAAGGCGCTCGGCGGCGGCAGCGCTTCGCTCGGGCATGGTGCAGAAGAGGCAGAAGCAGAGGAGAAGCGAGGGGCGGGGGTGTGTGCGCGAGCGTTTCCGTCGCACTCCCTCCCCTCTCATTTATAACCACGAGAGAACGTGGGGGCGTGGGATCGTTTGCGCCCACGATCCCCACTCCCCCGCTCTGTGCGTGCATGTTCCCCACGCGCATTTTCTGCGCGGGAAAGCGCAACCATCAAGGGTCGCCGCAGTAAATCCCTCGCGCGCGGTCCGAGGGTGCGTCCTGGCGGGCCCGGTCCGCAGTCGCGTCCCGTCGCGCGCGTGGGCTGGCAGGCCTCGCCCTTCGCGGAGCAACACGTGGCGGTCCGTCAAGCTGCGGCGGGCGCGAATCGTCATGCAGAGCAAGACTCGTTTGGTGGACGTTTCCGTTTCCCGCTCAGGCCGGGGCGCCGCGGCCCGGCATCCGGAAGCCGGCGCTCGTGTCCGCCTTGCCGGCGTGCGGACAGACGAAGCCGCCCGACCGGACTCCCGCACTTTACCAACAAACGGACTCCTTGGGGGGTAAGCTGCGAAGGCCCCCCTGCCTGAAGCCGGCGAGCCTTCACAGCTTCGGGGACTACTGTCGGGGGGATGATCCCCGGGTAGCTAAGGAGCCCGTATCCCCTTTTTCAAAACATCAGGGCAGGCCAAACCCCTCACTCCAGCTAGCCTGTGCGCCGGCTCCTTGGCGCGAGCCGGCTCGGCATGGCGACCCGGCCCGGACGGCTAGCCCATGCCGGCTGGCCACGAGGGGGCAAACCCTACAACGTTCCCTCCTTTACACCGGCCCCGGCGGGCGCGGCTACATCGCTCCCCCCTTTACGCCGGCCCCGACGGGCGGCGCGGCCCTGTAGCCTGGCGGCGCCAGCCATCCCATGACGCGAGACAAGACGCACCACAGTGCCCCGCACCCGACGGGTGCGGCGCACCCGGCGGACCCGGCGCACCCGGCGGACCCGGCGCACCCGGCGGACCCGGCGGACCCGGCGACCAGGCGGCCCCCACCGCCGGCTCTCAGACGATGACACCAAGGCCCCGCGCCCATGTAGCTTTACCCATGTAACCCTTGGGGTCGGTCTATAAGACCCCCCGGGAGGCCTCCATGCAGGGGGGTTCGCATTCGAGAGGCTGGCTCGCTCTCTTCCTCAGTTGAGCTCCATTCATAGTATACACACACACACTCACAGGAGAGGCCGAACGGCGGCCTAGCCCCTTCTTCCTCCTCTGCCCACACAGCTCCAGGAGCAACCTTGTAACCCTTGTGCACTCCATACTCCATTCGGCAGGACTAGGGGTGTTACCTCTCCGGAGGGCCCCGAACCTAGGTACGTCTCGTGTCTCACACTTGCGCGTGCCAACCTCGCCTCCGGAACCCACCGGTGTCCTCCCGTAGCCCCACCTTTTTAGCCATCTCATCCAACCCATCACCGTCCAGCAAGCCTATGAAGAAATTACTCACGCCCGGTGGTGAGCATCATGAAATTGGTTATGGAAGATGGTTGATGATGACGACGGCGACGAATCCCCCTCTCCGGAGCCCCGAACTGACTCCAGATCAGCCCTCCCGATGAAGAACAGGAGGTGGCGGCGGCTGCGTATCGTAAAACATGATTAAACTTCTTATCTTATTTTTTTCTTGGGGAAAGTGAATTTATAGCATTGGAATTAGGTCAGACGGCCGCTTGTGGGCCCCACAAGGTAACAGGGCGCGCCCTGGGGGGTGGCCGCGCCCTGTTGCCTTGTGGGCAACAGTTGGCCCCTCTTTTGTTGATTTTTGCGCCAATAATTTTTATATATTCCATAAAAAATCTCCAAAAAGTTTCGTCCAATTCCGAGAACTTTGATTTCTGCACAAAAACAACACCATGGTAGTTCTACTGAAAACACCGTCAGTTCAGATTAGTTTCATTCAAATCATGCAAATTTGAGTCCAAAACAAGAGTAAAAGTGTTTGGAAAAGTAAATACAACGGAGACGTATCAACTCCCCCAAGCTTAACTCATTGCTTGTCCTCAAGCAATTCAATTGACAAACTGAAAGTGATAAAGAAAAACTTTTACGAACTCTTTTGTTCTTGTATCCGTATATAAGCTTAAATAGCACCCATGTTTTCAGCAAAGATCATGAACTAACCATGTACATGATAACACTTAGGAATTATATTTACTCATATCAATTGCATAATCAACTAGAGAGCAATAATAACATATTTCAAATGCCAACAATTTGTCAAAGCAATCATGATATAATATGATAACATTGTATCTCGCTAGCCCTTTCTGAGACCGCAAAACATAAATGCAGAGCACCTCCAAAGTTCAAGCAGCGAGTAAACATTGTAATTCAGGGTAGAAGAGATCCAGTCATGATGCACACAACATTAACTATACTCAATGCATAAGAATGGCAATAGTGCTCTTAGGATTGGTGCTTATAATGAGAAGGTGAGACTCAACAATAAAAGTAAAATAACATATGGTAAATAACATAAAAGTAAATAAATAGGCCCTTCGCAGAGGGAAGCAGAGATTTGCAGGGGTGCCAGAGCTCGAAGCTTAAATCAGAGATGAAAACGATTTTGGGAGGTGTACTTTTCCTGTCAACGTTACGACCGAGGATTTTCAGCATCTTCCATGCCAAACACATTATAAGCGGTTCCCAAGCGGAAATGTAAAGTTTACTCCCCCTCCACCATACAAACACAAGCCATGGCTAGCCGAAATCACGGGTGCCCTCCATACCAACAAATTTCTGGGGGAGTTTGTTTCATTATATAATTTTTTCATTTTTGATTATAGAACTGGGCATCCCAAATACCAGCCTCTCTCGTGCAATGACAAGTGAATAAACACCCATCTCGAGAATAACCCGCTTAGCATGGAAGATACTGACCGCCCTCTGTCGCTCCATGAGCGGTACGGGCACACAAAAAAGATGTTTATTTGAATGATTAGAGGTGGCACATGCAAATTTATTTGGAACGACAGAGTAATACCGCATATAGGTAGATATAGTGGACTCATCTGGAACAACTTTGGTTTAAGGATTGTGGATGCACAAGCAGTATTCCCGCTTAGTACAGGTGAAGGCTAGCAAATAGATTGAGAAGCGACCAACTAGAGAGCGAAAACGGTCATAATCATGCATTGAGAATAATTAACATTGAATACTAGCATGAGTAGGTTATAGACACCCTGAACATAAATATCATGGAGGCTATGTTGGTTTTGAATCAACTACATGTATGAACATGTGCCAAGTCAAGCCACTTGAAACATTCAGAGGGGGATACCATATTAACATACTACATCATAACCATTTTAATGCATGTTGACATCTAAAATACATCATTATCCACTCCTAGCTACTTAAGCATGGCATGAGCAACTATAATCTCTAATTGTCATCAAAAACATGTTTACTCATAATATGCTGAATCATGGGCATTGAGTTAAACATATTTACAGAAACAAAAACAACAAGAGTTCATACCAGCTTTTCCTTGCCATAGTCACTTCATCAAATCATTGTCATTATTGCCTTTCACTTGCACGACCGAATGATATGAAAATAATAATAGTGCAAGAGTGCCGTGGACTAAGCTGGAATATGCAAACATTTTATTCAGGGGAGAAGACAAGGTACAATTGGCTCTTCGTTAGATCGACAATAAAGCATATGAGAGCCACTCAACGTTTTCATCGTGGTCTTCTCCTCTGACAACTCAACGAAAGAGAAAGGAATTCAGAGAAACACACTGAAATATTTTTGGAGTTTTTGGTTTTTCTGAAGAGAGCAAATTAAAGAAGAAAAATGAAAAGCGAGAAAAACTATTTACACGGGAGAATTCCCAACAAACAAGAAAAGAAGAAATGAGAAATCTTTTTGTGTTCTCTTTTTAATACTACAAACTAACAAACGAGAAAGAAAAACCGAAAAGAAGCAAGAAATATGTTTTGATTTTCAAAGTTTTTCAAACACACAAGAAGAAAGCTTTGTATTTCTCTCCGATCTATCAGTTTAGTTTGGCCTACTAGATTGATTTATCTTGCAATGGGAGAGGTGCTTTGTGATTCAATCTTGCGGTGCTCAATCCCAGTGACAGAAAGGGACATGACACGTATTTGTATTGTTGCCATTAAGGATAAAAATATGGGGTTTATTCATATTGCTTGAATTTGCTTCTCTACATCATGTCATCTTGCTTAAGGCGTTACTCTGTTTCATACTTAATACCCTAGATGCATGCTGGATAGCGGTCGATGGGTGGAGTAATAGTAGTAGATGCAGGCAGGAGTCGGTCTACTTGTCTCAGACGTGATGCCTATATACATGATCATTGCCATGAATCTGTCATAATTATTTGCTTTTCTATCAATTGCCCAACAGTAATTTGTTTACGCACCGTATGCTTATGTGCTCAAGAGAGAAGCCTCTAGTGAAAACTATGGTCCCCGGGTCTATCTTTATCATATAAAAAACAAAAAAATACCTTGCTGCAATTTATTTACTTTTATTTTAATTAGTAGTTTAGTTTATCTATTTACCTCGATAAGATTTAATCCTTGCAAATAACCGCTAAGAGGATTGACAACCCTCTTATTTGCGTTGGGTGCAAGTGTTTGCTCTTGTGTGTGCAGGTGCGCTTAACGGAATTTTGCTTGGTTCTCCTACTGGATTGATAACCTTGGTTCTTAACTAAGGGAAATACTTATCTCTACTGTACTGCATCATCCTCTCCTCGTCGGGGAAATACCAACGCAGACTACAAGTAGCACCGCGCCTACTGAAAATTTCGCTGCATAACTTGAAACTTATGCGGGGGATACACACAACGCAGACGAAGCGTTTAATATACTCGTGTGCGAGAAAGGAGAAAATTGGCGATCCCGTATTCAAAAAATTGTACACGTGGAGTTAATTTGCATTTGCTTGTTTGCTAGTTTGCTTGCTTGTTTGCTTGTTTGCTAGTTTGCTTGCTTTGTCGCGATGTCTCAAGAAAATACAAAATTGTGTAATTTTCCAATACCAATAATAATGATTTTATTAGTACTCCTATTGCTCCCCCCGCCACTAGTGCGGAGTCATGTGACATTAATGCTGCCTTGCTTAATCTTGTTATGAAAGAACAATTTTCTGGTAGTCCTAATGAAGATGCTGCATCCCATCTAAATACTTTCGTTGAACTTTGTGATATGCAAAGGAAGAAAGATGTGGATAAGGATATTGTCAAATTAAAATTATTTCCGTTCTCACTACGAGATCGTGCTAAAACTTGGTTTTCATCCTTGTCTAGAAATAGTATTGATTCTTGGGATAAGTGTAAGGATGCTTTTATTACCAAATATTTTCCTCCCGCTAAGATTATTTCTTTAAGAAATCAAATTATGAATTTTAAGCAACTTGAGCATGAACATTATGCCCAATCTTGGGAGATAATGAAATTAATGATAAGAAATTGCCCAGTCATGGTTTGAATTTATGGATGATCATACAAAAAATTTATGCGGGACTAAACTTTGTCCCTAGAAACTTGCTAGACTCTGCCGCAGGTGGCACTTTCATGGAAATTACATTGGGATAAGCTACAAAACTTCTTGATAATATTATGGCAAATTATTCTCAATGGCACACTGAACGAACTCCAACTGGTAAGAAGGTAAATTCTGTTGAAGAAATTAATACTTTGAGTGATAAGATGGATGCTTTATTGAAATTGGTTGCTAGTAAAAATGCTCATATTGATCCTAATGATGTGCCATTGTCCACTTTGATTGAGCAAAATAATGATGCTATTGATGTGAATTTTGTCTCTAGAAATAATTTCAACAACAATGCTTATAGGGGTAATTTCAATGCTGGACCGTTTCCTGGAAATTCCTCTAATAATTATGGCAATCCTTATGGTAATTCTTATAATAATAATAATAATAATAATAATAGGATGCCCTCTGATCTTTAAAGTAATATTATAGAATTTATTAGCTCGCAAAAGAATTTCATTGCTATGATAGAAGAAAAAATGAATAGAGTTGATGAATTGGCTAGGAACATGAATAAAATTGCTCATGATGTGAAAAATCTCAAAACTAATTTTTTTCCATCTAAGCATGATATAAATGAGTCTATTAAAGCTATCTATGTCTCCATTAATGAAAGTAAAGAAAGGACCGCTAGGTTAAGAGCTAAGCAAGAATTTCTAGAAAAAGCGATTCCACACGGTTTCTATCGTAGTAATGATGAAGATATTAAAATGATTGGTGTTACACCTATTGAATATTTGTGTAATAATATAAAACTTGATGAAAAAGGTACTGAAGAAGAGTCAACTTTAGAAAGAAGGAGTCCCACTTGTTTGAAGGGTGATAATCTTGATCATAAAAATGAAAAAAAGTGGGTTTGGAGAGGTTAAAACTTTAAATAGTAATGCACCCACTACTTTGGATTACAAGGACTTTAATTATGATAGTTGTTCTTTAATTGAGTGTATTTCCTTGTTACAATTCATGATTAATTCACCAAATGCATATGAACAAAATAAAGCTTTCACTAAACATATTGTAGAAGCCATGATGAAAGCACATGAAGAAAAACTTGAGTTGGAAGTATCAATTCCTAGAAAATTACAAGATGAATGGGAACCCACTATTAAAGTAAAAATTAAAGATTATGAATGTAATGCTCTTTGTGATCTTGGTGCTAGCGTTTCCACTATACCAAAGTCTTTGTGTGATGTGCTAGGTCTCACCGACTTGGATCCTTGTTCCCTTAATTTGCATCTTGCGGATTCCACTATTAAAAGGCCATTGGGTAGGATAAATGATGTGCTTATTCTTGCAAATAGAAATTATGTGCCCGTGGACTTTATTGTTCTTGACATTGAATGCAATCCTTCTTGCCCCATAATACTTGGTAGGCCTTTTCTTCGAACTATTGGTGCTATTATTGATATGAAAGAAGGTAATATAAGATTACAATTTCCACTAAATAAAGGGATGAAACACTTCCCTAGGAAGAGAATTAAATCACCATATGAATCCATTATGAGGGCCACCTATGGAATCAATTTGAAGGATGACAACACTTGAAACTATGCATTATGCCTAGCTAGGTGCATAAAACAATAGCGCTTGTTGGGAGGCAACCCAATGAATAAAATAAATTTTTGCTTTTACCTACTGTTCTTGAGTGTTTTCATGATTATAGCTTCTATTATGATTATGTTTTTATGTTTTAATTATTGTTTGTGTAAAGTAATGCCTTTGGGATGATTTGGAAGATAGTATAATTGATGCTGTTTGGAAAACAGAAAGTTTTGCGTCCAGTGCTGGAATTTAATTCTTTACTAGAGCGTCAGAAAAATCTGAAATTTTTACAAAGTATTGGTATATGAATTTCCCACGTTATACTAATTTTTCAGAATTTTTGGAGTTACAACAGTATGGCTTTTAAATATATCTTTACAGACTATTCTGTTTTAGAAAGATTCTGTTTCTGTTGCATAGTTTGCTTATTTTGATGAATCTATGGATCGTATCGGGGGGTATGAGTCATGGAGAAGTTGGAGTACAGTAGCATTATGAAAATATTAAATATGAATCAATTTACAACAGTACCTTGAGTTTAAGATTTGTTTGTTATACTAACGGATCTCACGAGGTTTCTGTTGAGTTTTGTGTGCTGAAGTTTTCAAGTTTTGGGTGAGACTACGATGGACAAAGGAATAAGGAGTGGCAAGAGCCTAAGCTTGGGGATACCCAAGGCACCCCAAGGTAATATTCAAGGAAGACTCAAGCGTCTAAGCTTGGGGATGCCCCGGATGGCATCCCCTCTTTCGTCTACAATCTATCGGTAACTCACTTGGAGCTATATTTTTATTCATCACATGCTATGTGTTTTACTTGGAGCGTCTTGTGAAATAGTTTGTTTGCTTTTTAGTTTGTCACAATCATCTTTGCTGAACACACCTTTTTGAGAGGGACACACATTATTCGTAATTTGTTAGAATACTCTATGTGCTTCACTTATATCTTTTGAGCTAGGCAGTTGCTCTAGTGCTTCACTTATATCTCTTAGAGCACGGCGGTGATGATATTTTAAAGAAATAGTTGCACTCTCATGCTTCACTTATATCTTTTTGAGAGTCTCATGATAGCAATGATAATATGCATGGGTTATGAATTTGGTCCTGATATGATAGTTATTCAAGAGGGATATAATAAAAACTTTCATGTAGATCACTGAATATGATAAATTTGATTCCTTGCAATAGTTTTGCGATATTAAGATGGTAATATGTGGGAGGTATTAGTTGATAATTGTGGTTTAGTAAGAATAATTGTGTTAAGGTTTGTGATTCCCGAAGCATGCACGTATGGTCTGTCGTTATGCTAAGAAGTTGGAGCATGATTTATTATTGATTGACTTCCTTTGTGTGGCGGTCGGGGGCGCGCGATGGTTAACTCCTACCAACCTCCCCCCTAGGGGCATGCGTAGTAGTACTTTGCTTCGAGGGCTAATAAACTTTCGCAATAAGTATGTGAGTTCTTTATGACTAATGTGAGTCCATGGATTATACACACTCTCACCCTTCCGCAATTTGCTAGCCTATTCGGTACCGTGCATTGCCCTTTCTCACATCGAGAGTTGGTGCAAACTTCACCGATGCATCCAAACCCCGTGATATGATATGCTCTATCACACATAAGCCTCTTTATATCTTCCTCAAAACAGCCACCATACCTACCTATCATGGCATTTCCATAACCATTCCGAGATATATTGCCATGCAACTTCCACCGTTCCATTTTTATGACACACATCATCATTGTCATATTGCTTTGCATGATCATATAGCTGACATAGTATTTGTGGCTCAGCCACCGTTCATCATTTTTATACATGTTACACTAGCATCATTGCACATCCTGGTACACTGCCAGAGGCATTCATATAGAGTCATATTTTTGTTCTAGTTTCGAGTTGTAATTTTGAGTTGTAAGTAAATAGAGGTGTGATGATCATCATTATTAGAGCATTGTCCCAGTGAGGAAAGGATGATGGTGGCTATGATTCCCCCACAAGTCGGGATGAGACTCCGGACGAAAATAAAAAAAAATAGAAAAAAAGAGGCAAAAAAGAGCCATGAAAAAAAGGGAAAAAATAAAAAAAGGGAAAAAAAGAACAAAAGGGAAAAGAAAAGAAAAAAATAAATGTGAGAAAAAGAGAGAAGGGGCAATGTTACTATCTTTTTCCACACTTGTGCTTCAGAGTAGCACCATGTTTTTCATATAGAGAGTGTCCTATTTTGTCACTTTCATATACTAGTGGGAATTTTTCATTATAGAACTTGGCTTGTATATTCCGATGATGGGCTTCCTCAAATGCCCGAGGTCTTCATGAGCAAGCAAGTTGGATGCACACCCACTTAGTTTTCATGTTGAGCTTTCATACACTTATAGCTCTTACTGCATCCGTTGCATGGCAATCTCTACTCCTCGCATTGACATCAATTGATGGGCATCTCCATAGCTCGTTGATTAGCCTCGTTGATGTGAGACTTTCTCCATTTTTGACTTCTCCTATTTATCTCTATCACCATACTCTATTCCACCCATAGTGCTATATCCATGGCTTGCGCTCATGTATTGAGTGGGAGTTGAAAAAAGCTGAAGCACGTTAAAAAGTATGAACCAATTGCTTGGCTAAAACCGGGGTTGTTCATGATAAATACTTTGTGTGAAGAAGATGGAGCATGACAGGATTATATGATATTGTAGGGATAACGTTCTTTAGCATTTTTATTTTGAAAGACATGATTGTTTGCTAGTATGCCTGAGTATTGATGTCTTTATATCAAATTATAGACTATTGCTTTGAATCATTTGGATCCTATTATTCATACCGTAAGAGAGAGATTACATGACGAAACATGATAGGTAGCATTCCACATCAAAAATTCTGTTTTTATCATTTACCTACTCGAGGATGAGCAGGAATTAAGCTTGGGGATGCTTGATACGTCTTCAACGTATCTATAATTTTTGATTGTTCCATGCTATTATAGTATCAATCTTGGATGTTTTTATATGCAATTATATATCATTTTTTGGGACTAACCTATTAACCTAGTGCCTAGTGCCAGTTGCTGTTTTCTGCTTGTTTTTGGCTTTTCAGAGAAACAGTACCAAATGAAGTCCAAATGCCATGAAACTTTTTGGAGATTTTTTTCATGCAAAAGAAACCTGTGAAGCTTCGGGAGGAGGCCAGAAGCCCCACGGGGGTTTCACAAGGCACTAGAGCATGCCCCAGGGGGGCGCGCCGTAGTACCTTGTGGGGCCCACGTGACTCCTTTTGACCTAATTCCACTTCTATAAATTCACTTGGGAAACCCCCAGAGAGCCAGAAGAGAAAACCTTTCCGCCGCCGCAAGCCTCTGTTCTTCCACGATCCCATCTGGAGGCCTTTTCCGGTAATCTGCCGGAGGGGGAATCGATTACGGAGGGCTTCTACATCAACCTTGCTGCCCTTCCGATGATGTGTGAGTAGTTTACCACAGACCTATGGGTCCATAGCTAGTATCTAGATGGCTTCTTCTCTCTCTTTGATCTTCAATACAATGTTCTCCTCGATGTTCTTGGAGTTCTATCCGATGTAATCTTCTTTTGTGGTGTGTTTGTTGGGATCCGATGAATTGTGAGTTTATGATCAGATTATTCATGACAAATATTTGAGTCTTCTCTGAACTCTTTTATGCATGATTGTTATAGCTTTGTATTTCTCTTTGATCTATCGGTTTAGTTTGGCCTACTAGATTGATTTATCTTGCAATGAGAGAGGTGCTTTGTGATGGGTTCAATCTTGCGGTGCTCAATCCCAGTGACAGAAAGGGACATGACACGTATTTGTATTGTTGCCATTAAGGATAAAAAGATGGGGTTTATCCATATTGCTTGATTTTGCTTCTCTACATCATGTCATCTTGCTTAAGGCGTTACTCTGTTTCATACTTAATACCCTAGATGCATGCTGGATAGCGGTCGATGGGTGGAGTAATAGTAGTAGATGCAGGCAGGAGTCGGTCTACTTGTCTCGGACATGATGCCTATATACATGATCATTGCCATGAATC
Source organism: Elymus sibiricus (assembly GCA_039707655.1). Lineage (NCBI taxonomy): Eukaryota > Viridiplantae > Streptophyta > Magnoliopsida > Poales > Poaceae > Elymus > Elymus sibiricus. Next base: position 474,923,206 of record CM077666.1, read on the forward strand.
CGTCATAATTATTTGCTTTTCTATCAATTGCCCAACAGTAATTTGTTTACCCACCGTATGCTTATGTGCTCAAGAGAGAAGCCTCTAGTGAAAACTATGGTCCCCGGGTCTATCTTTATCATATAAAAAACCTAAAAATACCTTGCTGCAATTTATTTACTTTTATTTTAATTAGTAGTTTAGTTTATCTATTTACCTCGATAAGATTTAATCCTTGCAAATAACCGCTAAGACGATTGACAACCCTCTTATTTGCGTTGGGTGCAAGTGTTTGCTCTTGTGTGCAGGTGCGCTTAACGGAATTTTGCTTGGTTCTCCTACTGGATTGATAACCTCGGTTCTTAACTAAGGGAAATACTTATCTCTACTGTACTGCATCATCCTCTCCTCTTCGGGGAAATACTAACGCAGACTACAAGTAGCACCGCACCTACTGAAAATTTCGCTGCGTAACTCGAAACTTACGCGGGGAAACACACAACACAGACAAAGTGTATAATATACTCGTGTGCGAGATAGAGGAAAATTGGCGATCACGTATTCATAAAATTGTACACATGGAGTTAATTAAATCACTCACGGGCAGTCGTGATGGTACGTGTGCGATATTTTGTAACTGACTTATGGATCAGTAACGCACACGGTACGCCATAGCAACCATGTGTTTTGTGGACTTCTAAGAATCAAAATATCTATCAGCATGTAGTGCCGTAGCCTGCAAATTTAAAAGTATCTTTCATTGTAGTAGGGCTATCAACGTACATGAACGAGGCGAAGTTAACACTCGATGAACAATCATAATCATAAGTTTATGAAATGCAATCAAGTGTCAACCTGACTCGCTCACACAGCGAGAATTGATCGACCTATGCAACAAGAGAAATGCTTGCTGCCTCCTGCCGGCGCTACTATTTAAGCCTGTCCGCGTCCGCCCCGCGCGGCGAGGTGGTACTAAAAAACAGCTCCGGCGAGCTCGTCTCCGACCCGGTAGTGCAGAGATGAGAGAGGAAGGAGCTCCGGGGTGGCTGCGGGTGGGACCGCTATGACTCAGTTGAGTCAACTTTTTTGACTGGGCACTATTATGCTCTAAAAAAGTAGTAAGTAGTACTGGTAGATGCTCGTAATTAATTAAACAAACATATGGACGGCACACACACACACACTAACTACTTCTCGCATGCTGGCCAGACGCAGACGCCGTCATTCTCCTTCCCGGCCTTGTCGGCAGCAGCCCACCGTGCTTGGATCTCCGCCCGGCTCTCCTCAGCAGCGCGTGCGGCCGCTTCTTTCTTGCGGTGGCGGGACTCTCTTCTCTTGAGTGCTTTATGCCTTTTCTGCTCATTCTGTGCGGCTTTGGCCTCCTCTTGCTCCACCGCCCATTCGGCCATGGTAGCTTCAAAGTCCGCCCACGTAGGTGTGCGGTCGCGGGCGGTGATGAACTCGGCGCGGCGGGATGACATCGCTTCCTTACCAGTTAGTGTGCGGTTGAGGGCGGCGATGAACTCGGCTCGCCGGGATGCCATCGCTTCCTTACCAGTTAGTGTGCGGCGCGGTGGCATGGACGGCAATGCTTGGAGAGAGATCTGGGACGGAGTGGTCGGACAACCGTACAGTGCGGTGGTTTTTTAGAGCACTCGAGATCTGATTGCCTATGAGAACCGTGTGCGCTAACCCTATTGTGTGCGTTCTGATTGGCCGGAACCCCAGCCACGCGGATCGCACATGTGCACCGTAGGATGCACCGCGATCTAACGGCAATCCACATCCCTCCCATCACACCAGTGTAGCTGTAGCTGGGATTTTGACTTATATGCGCTAACTGTCAGGTAAATGCTATAAAGTGCTTACATATATCAAACGAGTCCTGAAATGCGCAAAAAAAATCAGATCTAGCGGCTGATGGTGCTTGCGCACCGTGTAAATAGTTAGGACGTGAAAAGATGAAGTCACCATAAATTCAAGTCCAAATTGTCATTTATCATTTCGCAAACACTGCTTATTGTTGTGAGATGCTCTCGTTTTCAAGGAGTTATCGTTACAACTTGTGCCAGAATTTTCCATTTTTTTACCACAGAATCCTTAGGTCATACCATGGCACCATGGCAGGTATCATCTTTTTCAGGCATGTTTTTCAATTTTCTGAAGTTGAAAAACCAATTGACGACACATTTGTGGTAGACTCTTGCCACACATGTCCTTGAAATCTCTCCTCATTCCTCATAAAAGGCATGAAAAATTACTAAATACCACTAGCATGTTTTTCCAAACCGTTTGTGTGCACTTTTCATGGACCGATTGTGCGAAATTGAATTATGTGCATTAATGCCTAGAAAATGCACATAACGGCCCAAATATAGTAAACTAGCCCGGAAAAGTGCCAAATTTGAAAATGGTGCATTCTAGGTTGTATGATTATCGTAGAAAAAAACTCAAGGAGAAACGCCGAAGGAAGTTTGGATTCCCCTACAAACTTGGTGATTTCCCTCTCTAAACCATGAAACTTCCTTTGTGATGGTTTGGTTTATGAAGAGCATGTACAACAACATTAGCCGAACCTTCTCAAAAAATTACCACGGCACACAGAGGGCATACCATGGCACCATACCAGGTATCATGTTTTTCAGGCTTTTGCCACACATATCATCGAAATCTCCACCCATTCCCTTGTAAAAGGCATGGGAATTTAGTAAATACCACAATGCTCCTTTGCATGCACCGATTGTGCGAAATTGAATTATGTGCATAAATGCCTAGAAATTGCAAATAATTGCCCAAATATAGTAAATGAGCCCGAAAAAGTGCCAAGTCTGAACACGGTGCATTCTAGGGTCTATGTAGTCCGTAGAACAAGAAAATCAAGGGCGAACGACCAAGGAAATTTGAATTCCCTTCAAATCCAGGTGATTTATCATCGCACACGGTTCATTTTCGTTGCTTATGAAAGCCGTGTGGGCTGACCCTATTGTGCGTTGCGTTATGATTGCCTATGAGAACCGTGTGCGCTAACCCTATTGTGCGTTGCGTTCTGATTGGCCGGAACCCCAGCCACGCGGATCGCGCGTGTGCACCGTAGGATGCACCGCAATCGAACGACAATCCACATCCCTCCCATCACACCAGTGTAGTTGTAGCCGGGATTTTGACTTATATGCGCTAAATGTCAGGTAAATGCTATAAAGTGCTTAAATATATCAACGAGTCCTGAAATCCGCAAAAAAAAATCAAATCTAGCGGTTGATGGTGCTTGCCCACCGTGTAAATAGTTAGGACGTGAAACGATCACTACAATAAATACGGTCAATTATGACTCCCCATTTTGGTCGTTGATTCGTCATTGTTGTCGTTTATTGACCTTTTTTGACCAAATTTAGAAGGTCAATAGTTGGCCGTCAAGAACGAACAAACGTGACCTTTTCTGGAATTTTGGTCATGGCCGCCCATGACCAAAATTTTGGTCATTAAATCTACGACCAAAATTATGGTCATTACCAATGAGCCTAGAACACGTAGGATCTGAAGTGGCCAGCCAACGTGGCAATGCCCACGTGGCACATGCGATGATGTGGCAAAAATGATGACGTGGACGCCATGTAGGATCGGTCGAAATCAGTTGTTTTAACGGGCCGAGCCCAATAATTAGCCCATTTTCAGATTTACTTTTGGGCCACAACCATGGGCCAAGCCCAACAAATCAGCCTTTGTTCTTGGGCTTTGGCAACGTACAACCCATTCATTCCATCATTAATTGGGCCAGCCCTTTTCTCAACCCAACAATAACATTTTGATTCATTTTTCTGTTAAAAAACGCTAGAGTGGGCCTCGAAACGGTTCAGCCCACTCGCACAATTTAGTAGTTTCGGTCTAGCCCTTATTCAAGGGAGATCAACACCATTTCATTGGACAATTTGGTAGTCAACTAAAAGCATAGGAGAATATAATGATAATAATAACATAACTCAAAATAACATAGCAGTATCATTGCATCACAGGATCTCAAACTAACACAGCACATCAACTTTGTGACAGCGGTATCATTATAGCAGTACCAACCAAAATAACACAACCAATTAGATCATCAAACCACACAACCAATCCCAGGTCCGTATTGCAGTTCAGCCAAATGAACTCATCAACCCAGCATCAAAATTCCCAGGTCCAAACAACCCAGCATCAAAATTCCCAAAGCCAACATCGAACACACCATACTAAGCTATTTTACCTTCGAACAGATCCATGAGGCGAGAAAATCTGGCATCACTTGCTTCAGCCCTAGCATCCGTGGCCTGAACTCTTTTCAGTAACAACTGATACTCTGCGGCACGTGCAGCTTCGGCCTTCTTGACCTTAACAAGCTCCTCTCGCATCAACTCAGAGGCTTGCCTCTCCTTCTCAAGCTTGTACTCCAGTTCTTGTACATGAGCATCCAAAGCAGATGCAGATCTGTTGAACTTCTTCTTGGAGCTTGACTCAAGGCAAACATTTTGAAGGAATGTGCTGGTGGGACATTCTTTAGTGAGAATGTCAGCAACAACAGCAGCAACACTCTTTGGTTCTCCACCTTCTGGTACCTCTTGTTCCATAGCACTTTCCATGTTAGCCTGACATTTAAAGAAAGAGTACACATGAGCAAAGTACTATGTCCATCAATATATTGCAGTTGGTTCTGAATGACTAGGAAACTTTATAAGCAAACTATTCAAGAATAGATGTCCTAGTAGTAGCAATTTAAGAAGCTAACATCATAATACTAATATAGAACCTGACATTTTGAAAGGAAGATGGGAAAATCTATAATGCACACGACACACACCAGTGTCTCGTGCGGCGGCTGCCGCGCGCGGCTAGCTACAGCGCGGTGCACTGTTTGCTCAATACAGACTAGCAATGATTGCTACATGGGGTGGACAACACATGCTTTTTATATATCTCTGGAATAGAATGTTGACTAAATAATAATCCAGTATACATGCTACTAATTAACTAGTTATTTGAAAAAAAATTGTAGCATGCAAGCAGAATATATCATCCTTGGCAATTACATTTTTTTGCAAGTTACTGTCAGCTACATGAAATAAGCATGGCAGCAGGTTTATTAAACAGGTGAGCATGCACAACAAACCATTGTTGAAATTTAAATCAGGCAACTAAGTGCGCCTTTGTTAAACTTAAATGAGAACATGGAGCAGAGAAGAATGTAGTACGTTTCAGGAGCGCATATGTTGTTTCTTTATTACAGTAATACAGTATTAGAGAAATCCACTGCCGCAAGTCCTAAAAACATTTCATTCAGATCATATATGAAATGACACAGAGTTTCACCACTCTGAAAGCTGGGAAGATAGATGCTTCAGGCAATCACTAGACAAATAATCAGAGATCATACAACACTCTCTCTTAATTACCAGTGTCGAACGACAAAGCAATGCCTGCTGGACTGCAATAGGAACTGAAATTGCCTGAATACTGTCACATTTCTAATACCAAAATGACTATGCAATGCGATTAGGAAACGGAAAATACCAACCATGAAACAAAGGACTGGGACAAACAAACTATAATGGAACATGAATCATATACTGTACTACTTTGAACAAACCATCTCTATCAAATCCATCGAGCAGAAATCATATAATGCAATCAAGTGTAACAAGGATGAGGTAAACAATCCTCATCAACACGATAAGGAATACTAGAAACTTACTATCGCCTTCTTAACTGGCTCAGAGAAACCAGTCTTCTTGCCATTGTGGCACTCCTTGAATAGATCAATCGCAGTCAACTCTTCACCCTTACGAGCCTCTTTCTGAAATTGTTCACAACACAATGGAACAATAAGAAACAAATGAAACAATCACTTTAGTAGCAAAGGAAAACATGAGAGATCCTTACCAAAGCATGCACATGGGAAATTTAGGGGCGAGAACTAGTTTTCTGATGGAACTTAACTTTGGGACGGTTCTCCTTGTTCGACTGGTAGGTTTCCTACCATGGAAAAACAAACATGAGAATTAATGGAGCAACCATAAAGGCTCCTAAAGATTACAATCCAAGTTGCAGTTCAAAAGTATATGCAGCCATAATAGCATGCGAATCAATGTTATCATCATCTCTCCAAGCAGCACAACTGATGTTTAGTAAAGAAAGGTAGAGATAAAGACAATCATCGCATTATTATACTAGCTAAAGAGTTACCATATGAACATGGGAAGATAAAGCAAGCACAATGGTAAACATAGACACAGTGAACTCCTTCTCAAGTTAGAACTATAGTATGAATACCTTGTGTCTTGGGGTAGACCACATCTTGACCAGTCTTTGCCACTCCGCATCTGTCACATTCTTCTCAGGAGATTTGACACTCACTAGATTGGCTGGTACATTGTCAAAATGCTTCTTCTTGAGATGGTGGCGCCTATTCTTCATCGCAGTCTTGAGGATGTCAGTGCATGCATACTTCACAGCATCGGAACGGGTGTCCATATCAAAATTGATCTGAGTAGACAACATATAATGCAAGGACACAATTTAGAATGATATAACAAGTGAAACAGAAATAATCACATTTGGCTGAGAAACAATAAACTTACAACAACATTCCCAATCAAATTGTCAATATGATGCCCGTTGGCCTTGTACTCCTTGAAGTGGGGAAGTAGTGGTAGATGGTGCCTCGCAGTGACCCCACCCTGGGATGCAAGCTTTGCAGCCTGTGCTGGTTTGTCTGGGTGTTTCTTCCCCTCAGCCACTTGGATGATAATCTTAGAGCCTAGCTCTTTAGTGAGCTTTTCGAGCCCTTTCCCTTTCTTGCACCGTAAATTCAAGTCCAAATTGTCATTTATCATTTCGGAAACACTGCTTATTGTTGTGAGATGCTCTCGTTTTCAAGGAGTTATCGTTACAACTTGTGACAAAATTTGTCATTTTTTTATCACAGAATCCTTAGGTCATATCGTGGCACCATGACAGGTATCATCTTTTTCAGGCATGTTTTTCAATTTTTTGGAGTTGAAAAACCAATAAATGACACGTTTGTGGTTGAGTTTTGCGACACATGTCCTTGAAATCTCTCCCCATTCCTCGTAAAAGGGATAAAAATTTACTAAACACCACAAGCACGATTTTCCAAATCGTTTTTGTGCACTTTTTCATGGACCGATTGTGCGAAATTGAATTATGTGCATTAATGCCTAGAAAATGCACATAACGGCTGAAATATAGTAAAGTAGCCCGGAAAAGTGCCAAATTCAAACACGGTGCATTCTCGGGTGTATGTTGATGCCCGGAAAAAAACTCAAGGATAAACCATGAAGGAAGTTTGGATTCCCCTTCAAACTTGGTGATTTCCCTCTCGAAACCACTAAACTTCCTTTGTGACGGTATAACGACATTAACCAAACCTTCTCAAAAAATTACGACGGCATGCTGAGGTCATACCATGGCAACATGCTAGGTATCATCTTTTTCAGGCATGTTTTTCAATTTTGTAGGGTTGAAAAACCAATAATCACGACATGTTGTGGTTGACTCTTGCCACAGATATCATTGAAATCTGTCCCCATTCCATTGTAAAAGGCACGGAAATTTACTAAATAACATAAGCTTGATTTTTCAAACCGTTATTGTGCACCTTTTTCATGCACGGATTGTGCGAATTTGAATTATGCGCATAATTGCCTAGAAAATAAAAATAATGGCCCAAATATAGTAAATGAGCCCGGAAAAGTGCCAAATTTGAACAAGGTGCATTCTAGGGTCTATGTTGATCGTATAAAAAAACTCAAGGACGAACGACCAACAAAATTGGATTCCCTTCCAATCTTGGTAACATCAATCACATGCGGGCTGTGTTTACGAAACGTTGCCTCCGCAACGCATTATTTTGGCGCAGAAAACATTCACCAACACGCCAATAAAGAACAGAAAACCCTCACCCCTCCTCTCCCCTTCGTTCCCACTCACTCGCACTACACTCCTGGGGCATGCTGCGGACCCAGCATGCACAGCTGCCATCGTCCATCAGTGTGTCGATCCTGCTGGGCTCAGGAGGAGAGGAGGTCACCAAGTCGACGACCTACACCTTGATCAATCGAGGCTGGGGCAGCCTCGACATTGGTGATCGCTGGTACTGCCTCGGGCGCAGCTCTCACCAGGGCTACCGCGACCGGCGGCTCTGCGTACATCGTCCCGGTGGCTGACGAGACATTGACTCTCGCCAGGGCTGTCGTCACTGCCCCCAGGCCTGCCCCGGCGACGCCCGGCGCTGCGCCCTCCTCCATCTAGGACATAAGCCTGCGCCTCATGCGGCGGCCGCCACTGCCGAAGTTGTCCTTGCGTCGTGATGTCTACTACACAACTTGTTCTTGTAGACTCGTGTTGGGCCTCCAACCGCAGAGGTTTGTAGGACAGTAGCAATTTTCCCTCAAGTGGATGACCTAAGGTTTATCAATCCGTGGGAGGCATAGGTTGAAGATGGTATCTCTCAAGCAACCCTGCAACCAAATACAAGAAATCTCTTGTGTCCCCAACACACCCAATACAATGGTAAATTATATAGGTGCACTAGTTCGGCGAAGAGATGGTGATAAAAGTGTAGTATGGATAGTAGATATAGGTTTTTGTAATCTGAAAATATAAAAACATCAAGGTAGCAAAAAGTAAACAGGCATAAAAACGGTATTGCAATGCTTAGAAACAAGGCCTAGGGTTCATACTTTCACTAGTGCGATCTGCCAACATTGTTGACATAGTTGAATCATATGTAAATCCCTCACGTCCGACAAAGAGTTCACTCCAAAGTCACAAATAGCGGAGAACAAACGAAGAAATTGTTGTAGGGTACGAAACCACCTCAAAGTTATCCTTCCCGATCAATCTTATGAGCCATCCCCATTAATTGTCACGAACAGCCCTAGAGTTCGTACTAGAACAACACCTTAAGATACACATCAACCAAAATCCTAACGTCACCTAGGCACTCCAATGTCACCACGAGTACCCACGGGTTTGATTATACGATATGCATCACACAATCTCAGATTCATCTATTCAAACCAACACAAAGAACTTCAAAGAGTGCCCCAAAGTTTCTACCGGAAAGTCAAGACGAAAACGTGTGCCAACCCTTATGCATAAATCCCCAAGGTCATGGAACCCGCAAGTTGATCACCAAAACATACATGAAGTGACTCAAGTGAATATCCCATTGTCACCACAGATATCCATATGCAAGACATACATCAAGTGTTCTCAAATCCTTAAAGACTCAATCCGATAAGAAAACTTCAAAGGGAAAACTCAATTCATCACAAGAAGATAGAGAGGGGAAAACTCCATATGATTCATCTATATCAACAAAGCTCGCGATACATCAAGATCGTGCCATCTCAAGAACATGAGAGAGAGAGAGAGATCAAACACATAGCTACTGGTACAAACCCTCAGCCCCGAGGGTGAACTACTCACTCCTCGTCATGGAGACCGCCGGGATGATGAAGATGGCCTCCGGTGATGATTCCCCCCTCCGGCAGGGTGCCGGAAAAGGGCTGTAGATTAGATCGTGGAGGTACAGAGGCTTGCGGCGGTGTAAAAACTCATCTAGGTTAACTTTTGGGGGTTTCTGAATATATATGATTTTTTGGTGGTGGAATCACGCGAAGAAGGGCCACAGGGGACCCATGAGGCACCAGGGCACGCCTGGGGGGGGGGGGGTGGCGCGCCCTGGTGGCTCGTGGGGCCCCCGTGGGTCTTCTCGCCACCTCCCGAAGCTTCTAGTGTCTCTTATGTTCCAGAAAAAAATGTCAAAAAGTTTCGCTGCATTTGGACTTCATTTGATATGGATTTTCTGTAAAACCAAAAACTAGCAGAAAACAGCAACTGGCTCTGGGCACTAGGTCAATATGTTAGACCATAAAAATCATATAAAAGCCATATAAAAGTGCACCAAAATCATACAAAATTGTTGTAAACATGGCATGAATACTTCATAAATTATAGATATGTTGGAGATGTATCAGCATCCCCAAGCTTAATTCCTGCTCGTCCTCGAGTAGGTAAATGATAAAAGAAATAATTTATGAAGTGTGAATGCTAGCATAGTGCATAAGTTTGATCAATGATAATTTCAATCACTTTTCCTAGCATCATAACAACAACTTTTTCTCATAAAAGTCATCATGATAAAGTAGCAATTAAAAATAGAAATTTTGATGTGGAATGCTACCCATCATAATCATCATATAATCTTTTCGTTTGTTGCATGGATATTGGGCTTGAATGATTCAAAGCAAGATCATTATTATAACAGCAATATTTATTATCGTAAAACTTCTCATGAGCAAGTAACAATTCATCACAACAATGAAGTATAAGGCATAAACTTTCTTGGAAACTAACAAACTATTCTAGTCAACAATGCAATTGCAATTCATCATATTTTCAGGAAGGGTCTCATGTAGGAGCTTTTTAGCAAGTCCACATACTCAACTATCATTTAGTCTTCTATGATTGCTAACACTCACGACATATATATGGAGCAAAAGTTTCATCCAGACACATAGAAAGATAGGGGCTTGTGATTTCACCTCCCAACTTATTCACCTCAAGGGTGATGTCAACAATAATAACTCAGGATCACTCATATACAACTGGATATATGTGCCTAGATCTTTCCCCACCACATGATGCTTGCAAAAGAGAAAAATAAAAAGGAAGTACAGGAGAACACTATTGACTCTTGCATAAAAAGTAAATACATAAAAGTAAATGATAGGCCCTTCGCAGAGGGAAGCAGAGGTTGTCATGCGCTTTTTGTTGTTGGATGCACAAGCCCTTAATGCAAAGGAAAGTCACGTTATATTGCCCCTTGTGATAGCAACCTTTATTATGCAGTCCGTCGCTTTTATTTATTTACCATCACAAGTTCGTACAATGCTTATTTCCCTTACAATAAAAGTTCAGACATATTTAGAGGCAATTTTTATTGCTTTTTGCACCGATGACAACTTACTTGAAGGGTCTTATTCAATCCATAGGTAGATATGGTGGACACTCATGGGAAGAAACTGGGTTTAAGGGTTTTGGATGCACAAGTAGTATCTCTACTTGGTGCGGATTTTTGGCTAGCAAAGATATTGGGCAAGCACCACATGTTGGAGGATCTATAACAATATAACTTCTATGTGAATATGAACAAACATAATTCATTACGTTGTCTTCCTTGTCCAACGTCAACAATTTGACATAAAATACTTAATGGGGGCTCACAATCATAAAAGATGTCCAAGATAGTATATTTGCATGTGAATCTTCTCTTCCCTTATTAACTTTTTCATGAATTTCATCATTAACTAATGCTATGCTTGTTAACCTCCAATAAATTTTACCACTTATACTTTTCTTTATGTAATGTCATTACTTTCCATAAGATTAGCATATGATCTCTTTCATTATTTTCATTGCAAGGAATCACGCTTATCATATCCAATGATCTATATGAAAGTTTTTATTATATCCCTCTCAAATTTTCATCATCTTGGGACCAAATTCATATCTTGTGCAAATTACCATTACTATTATTAACTCTCAAAAATATATAAGTGAAGCATGAGAATTAATGACAAACTACTCCAAAATATATAAGCGAAGATCAATGAGTAGTGAAACAATTAAGTAGCTATGTGAGGACTCTCTCATTTAGAAAGTTTCAAATCTTGACATTTTATTCAAACAGCAAGAAAAACAAAGACACAACCAAGTATAGCACACATTATGTGAACGAGTAAAAACTTGGGTTCAATCGAGACTAACCGATAGTTGATGAAGAAAAGTGATGGGATGCCTACCGGGGCATCCCCAAGCTTGAATGCTTGATACTTCTTGGAATATTAACTTGGGGAGCCTTGGGCATCCCCAAGCTTGAGCTCTTTTGTCACGTTAATTCTTCTCATATAATAGTTTCCCTAAGTTTCAAAAACTTCATCCACACAAAACTTGACAAGAACTTGTGAGATATGTTAGTATAAATCCACTCAAAACCTCGACATTCTCTACTGTAGCAAATCACTAAAATTATAATTAAACATTGCATACTAAATGCATCTTCATATTTAATACTCCTATCCTCAAATAGAAACATTAAACACGCAAACATATGCAAACAATGCAACTATAACAGCAATCTGCCAAAACAGAACAGTCTGTAAAGGGTGAATAAGAATCCATACTTCCCTAACTCCAAAAATTCTGAAAAATTACCACGTGACAGAGAACTCATGCATTCTTACTGTGTAAAAATTTCAGATTTTTATCATGTTCTTACTATTCAGGAATATTCTGGACATAACAGAAAACTTTCTGTTTTCAAACAGCAACACATGAACTTGCAAACTGAGCATGGGAAAGGCTATAATTGGCATTTTATTGAACTAAAAGATACAAAACATGATTATTGATAACAGCAAGAAAATATCAACAGAGGAAAATGATGCTCCAAGCAAAACTCATATTATGTGACGAGTAAAAATATAGCTCCAAGTGAGGTTACCGATAGTGTTGAAGACGAAAGAGGGGATGCCTTCCGGGGCATCCCCAAGCTTAGTTGCTTGGGTCTTCCTTAAATTTTACCTTGGGGTGCCTTGGGCATCCGCAAGCTTAGGGTCTTGCCACTCCTTATTCTCCTCATATCGATATCTCACCCAAAACTTGAAAACTTCAATCACACAAAACTTAACGGAACTTCGTGAGAACGGTTAGTATGATAAAGAATAAACCATCACTTAGGTACTGTCCAAGACAAGATTCACAATTGTTACCATATAATTCCTACTGTATTCTATCATTTCCACAATTTATATGTCATAATATAAGCTATGGAAACATTAAAACAAGCAAACTATGCATTGAAAACAGAATCTGTCAAAAACAGAACATTCTGTAATGATCTGAGAAACTACCATACTTCTGGAACTGTAAAAATTCTGAAACATTAGGACAACGTCAACAATTTTCATATAAATACTGTGTAAAAATTTCAGAATTTTTTGACGCTCCATTAAAATCTGGGAAATTAAGCACTGGAGGCAAAAGTTTCTGTTTCTGCACAGAATTGAATCAACAAGTATCCACACTATCCCAAAGGTTTTACTTGGCACTTTATTGAAAGAAAACATATAAAACATGATTACTACAGTAGCTTAATCATTGAACACACTAAAACAGAAAGGATACATATTGGGTTGCCTCCCAACAAGCGCTTTTCTTTAAAGCCTTTTAGCTAGGCATGATAATTTTGAATGATGCTCACATAAAAGTAAAGAATTGAAACACAATGGGAGCATCATGAAGCATATGACTAGCACATTTAAGCCTAACCCACTTCCTATGCATAGGGATTTTGTGAGAAAATATTTTATAGGAGCAAGAATCAACTAGCATAGGAAGGCAAAACAAGTATAACTTCAAAACTTTCAACACATAGAAAGGAAACTTGATATTATTGCAACACCTACAAGCATATGACCCTCTCTCATAATAATTTTCAGTAGCATCATGAATGAATTCAACAATATAGCTATCACATTAAGCATTCTTTTCATGATCCACAAGCATAGAAATTTTACTACTCTCCACATAAGCAATTTTCTTCTCATTCATAATAGTGGGAGCAAACTCAACAAAATAACTATCATGAGATACTTGATTGGCATAATCCAAATTAAAATCATGATGACAAGTTTCATAGTTATCATTATTCTTTATAGCATACATTTCATCACAATAATCATCATAGATAGCAACTTTGTTATCATAGTCAATTGAAACCTCTTCCAAAATAGTGGATTCATCATTAAATAAAGTTGTGACCTCTCTAAATCCACTTTTATCAATATAATCATCATAAATAGGAGGCATGCTTTCATCATAATAAATTTTCTTATCAAAACTTGGGGGACTAAAAATATCATCTTCATAAAACATAGCATCCCCAAGCTTGTAGTTTTGCATATCATTAGCAACATGGGTATTCAAAGAATTCATACTAACAACATTGCAATCATGCTCATCATTCAAATATTTTATGCCAAACATTTTATTAAATTCTTCTTCTATCAATTGAGCAAAATTTTCCAATCCATCATTTTCAAGAAAGACATGATAAAGACGAATAATATGAGGCAACCTCAATTCCATTTTTTTGTAGTTTTCTTTTTTAAACCAAACTAGTGATAAAACAAGAAACTAAAAGATTCGATTGCAAGATCTAAAGATATACCTTCAAGCACTAACCTCCCCGGCATTGGAGCCAGAAAAGAGCTTGATGTCTACTACACAACTTGTTCTTGTAGACTCGTGTTGGGCCTCCAAGCGCAGAGGTTTGTAGGACAGTAGTAATTTTCCCTCAAGTGGATGACCTAAGGTTTATCAATCCGTGGGAGGCGTAGGTTGAAGATGGTATCTCTCAAGCAACCCTGCAACCAAATACAAGAAATCTCTTGTGTCCCCAACACACCCAATACAATGGTAAATTGTATAGGTGCACTAGTTCGGCGAAGAGATGGTGATAAAAGTGTAGTATGGATAGTAGATATAGGTTTTTGTAATCTGAAAATATAAAAACAGCAAGGTAGCAGAAAGTAAACAGGCATAAAAACGGTATTCCAATGCTTAGAAACAAGGCCTAGGGTTCATACTTTCACTAGTGCGATCTCCCAACATTGTTGACATAGTTGATTCATATGTAAATCCCTCACATGCGACAAAGAGTTCACTCCAAAGTCACAAATAGCGGAGAACAAACGAAGAAATTGTTGTAGGGTACGAAACCACCTCAAAGTTATCCTTCCCGATCAATCTTATGAGCCATCCCCATTAATTGTCACGAACAACCCTAGAGTTCGTACTAGAATAACACCTTAAGATACACATCAACCAAAATCCTAATGTCACCTAGGCACTCCAATGTTACCACGAGTACCCACGGGTTTGATTATACGATATGCATCACACAATCTCAGATTCATCTATTCAAACCAACACAAAGAACTTCAAAGAGTGCCCCAAAGTTTCTACCGGAAAGTCAAGACGAAAACGTGTGCCAACCCTTATGCATAAATCCCCAAGGTCACGGAACCCGCAAGTTGATCACCAAAACATACATCAAGTGACTCAAGTGAATATCCCATTGTCACCACAGATATCCATATGCAAGACATACATCAAGTGTTCTCAAATCCTTAAAGACTCAATCCGATAAGAAAACTTCAAAGGGAAAACTCAATTCATCACAAGAAGATAGAGTGGGGAAAACTCCATATGATTCATCTATATCAACAAAGCTCGCGATACATCAAGATCGTGCCATCTCAAGAACATGAGAGAGAGAGAGATCAAACACATAACTACTGGTACAAACCCTCAGCCCCGAGGGTGAACTACTCCCTCCTCGTCATGGAGACCGCTGGGATGATGAAGATGGCCTCCGGTGATGATTCCCCCCTCCGGAAGGGTGCCGGAAAAGGGCTGTAGATTAGATCGTGGAGGTACAGAGGCTTGCGGCGGCGTAAAAACTCATCTAGGTTAACTTTTGGGGGTTTCTGAATATATATGATTTTTTGGCGTTGGAATCACGTGAAGAAGGGCCACAGGGAGCCCACGAGGCACCAGGGCACGCCTGGGGGGGGGGGGGGGGTGGCGCGCCCTGGTGGCTCATGGGGCCCCTGTGGGTCTTCTGGCCACCTCCCGAAGCTTCTAGTGTCTCTTATGTTCCAAAAAAAAATCGTCAAAAAGTTTCGCTGCATTTGGACTTCATTTGATATGGATTTTCTGTAAAACCAAAAACAAGCAGAAAACAGCAACTGGCACTGGGCACTAGGTCAATATGTTAGTCCATAAAAATCATATAAAAGCCATATAAAAGTGCACCAAAATCATACAAAATTGTTGTAAACATGGCATGAATACTTCATAAATTGTAGATACGTTGACGTATCATGTCGTCGCGGTTCCTGCTCCGCCGCACTCTGCGCCGAGCCCGCAGTATCTCCCACTGGCGATCCCTAGCCGCTTTCAGGATGACCCTGGCTAACCTGGTGGCTTGGTCGTACCGCGTTTCCTGCCTCCTCTGGCTGTCGTCGGGAGAGACGGCAGCATGGCCGTTGACCGCAAACCCGACCATCCCGCCGGCAGCCTTGATTCCTCTGTTGCCCAACTCCATCTTGCCGTCGGCCGTTAGGGCCGGGTATGCCGGCATGTGTGGGTAACTAGCTAGCAAGGGGAGCAGTGGTTAGTCGCCGCCGCCGGCCATTGTAGTGGTTATTTATAGATAGCAGCTGACTAGGGGATTGGGGATTTACAATTTACCCCTGTGGCTAGCGCTTGCGCGGGAAGCCTTCGCTGGAGCGCGGGAAGACTAAGCAGAGCACACAATTCCCAGCACACAACCGTATGTGGTGTCACGTGTTAACGTCTGTGTAACTTACAAATCATCACACACAAGTACTCGCACCACGCATCGTGTGCGATGCTCCTAGCCATCGCAAACAACTCGTTTGCATTTTCAAAGGTTTTGTACACACATAATCGCACACGAAACAACTGTACTCCCTCCGTCCAGGTGCGTAGGGCACCTAATTTGCCCGACTACCTTTCTCATCATAGAAAGTGTTTTTAGTTTCTAGTTTTTCCCCTCCCACGTATGGGCCAACCAACTACCTCCAAAATTTAATTATGTTGGCATGCATGCATTGTGGAAGAGGAAAACGAGAAGGAAGTGGGCAGTGATTCAACTCTGGCAATTAATAACTTAATTAATGCGATGTGTTCATTGGCAATTTGGCGCGGTCAATTTTGTCGCCTTGCCCACTCCCTGACAACCTTGGTTGCGCTCCTCCTCCTTCGCTCCCTATCCTCTCTTCACTCTCTATCGTCTCTTTCCTCTCGCAGCCCCCAAATCTGGCCTTCTGCGCGGTCGCCTCCCCGCCTCACCCATCGGATTCCGCCATGGATATTCCCCTAGATTCCAGCATCCTGCGGGCTTCCCTCTCGATGTGGCCCGAGGCACTGCCGCCGTTGAGCGACACTTCTCTATCAGAAGGGACCCATTGCTCTGGAGTCACAGATCGGTGGCGCCGGAGGACATGCTGGGGCTACGTTGGAGGTGGTGGGCAGCAAGGACAAATCGGATCGAGGAAGTGCGTCATCGATTGGAGACATGTTCGAAGGAGCTGCGCATGGCGAAGCACAAGGCGGAGGCGCAAGTCGATCTCAGGGCAGAGATGCTGAGGGATGTCAGCATCTGGCAGCGTCGCGCCGACTTGGAGCTGGCACTAATGGCATAGATCATATTCACGGAGTCGACTGCGGAGGAGAGAATGTGCATGCCTACGGACTGGTATCCGAACCCGGTGCGGCTGTTCAAATGGGCGATAGAAGAAGCCAAATCGCCCAACCCGCTGCAGCGGCGGTGCTAGGCATGCATCCTAGGCAAGGTGACCTGCCCTCCTTCCCCACCAGCTACTGGATGAAGATCACCTCAAGTACGCGGCCATGGACGCGTACACACATGCTACGAGATGTACGGGCGGATCGTTGACATGAGGAAGTGCCTCCTTCCCGTAGACGACGAGGGATCGAGCCACCAGCAGAGCAGCAGTGGCAAGCGTCACAAGAAGAAGTAGATGATGATTAGATATGATCGTTTCTCCTAGTTTATTATGCATGTAATTGTTTACTTAGGTGTGCATACGCTATCCATTGTCAGTTATGTAATTAGATGTTTAATTTGGTTATGCAATCATGTTCTTATAAGTGTATATGTTGTTGTTCTGAAGACAGAGCATAGATGTGTGCAGATAGAGCAAATTACATCGCAGACGGACTAAACTAGGGAACCCGTCGGCTGTGGACTTCATCAATTGCTGACAATTGTATACCAGCAAGCGTTTGCCCACAACACACACGGGTTATAAGCAGGAATTGTCCGTGTTGTTATCCGTCTTCCCACACATTTCGAATTACTGACCTGTTTGCCGCGTATCACGCACACCTTGTTAAGTTGAACCGTTATTGTTGTGTTGGCTAATCGCAAACAGTTCATCCGAGTGAACCGCATGCCGTGCATCACACACACCTTGATCTGTCTGACCGTTTCTGTTGTGTTGGCTAATCACAAACAGTTCATCCGAGTGAACTGTATGCCGTGTATCGCACACACCTCGAACTGGCTGACCGTGTTTGTTGTTCTGGCTTATCGCAAACAGTTAATATGGATCAACTGTATGCCACGTATCGCACATACGTCTCTAATCTGAATCGTTTTTGATGTCTCCAGCATCGCAAACGGTTCGTCCTATTGGCGACGGTTTTATTACGCCACCGTTTGCGATGCATGCATCACACATAGTTTGGTCGCGGGGTCTCTGATTCATGTGTCGCGTTAGCGGTCGCCTGCAGTAGTGACAATATCTTTCATGTATTTAGCATATGGAGGCAATTTCAAAATATCAGTCAAGCGAGTGCGCAAAAAGACAGGTCTAAGCATTTCAACAAAGGCCTCAAAGTCTTCCTCATCTTTATTTCTAGATGGTTTAGTAGGAAAGGGCATAGGTTTTTGAACCCATGGTTCTCTTTCCTTTTTCATGTTTTCTAGCAACGAAGTCTCTTTTATCATATCTTTTATACTTAGGAGGTGGGTTATCAAGATCATCAGCAGGTTCTATTTCTACATCATTATCTGGTTGAGCATCAACATGAACATCATCATTATCATTATCAGTAGGTGGATGTTCATTACCAGATTGTGTCTCAGCATCAGAAATAGAAACATCATTATGATTCTCAGGAGGTTTTTCTATCTCAGGTTCACTAGAAGCATGCAAAGTCCTATCATTTTTATTTTTCCTTTTCTTCTTAGATGTACTAGGTATATCAATATTATTTCTCTGAGAAACTTGCTCAATTCTTTTAGGATGACCTTCAGGATATAAGGGCTCCTGAGTCATTCTACCTCCTCTAGTCATTACCTCACTACTTCAGGAATGCCTAGCAGTGGCGGGCGCAAAAATGCCAGCAGTGGCGAGCGAGCCTCTTTGGGCCGCCCACCACTGACCTCCTGCCACTGCTAAGGGGGCATCAGTGGCGGGCGCCCACCCGCCACTGGTAGGTCCCTAATAGTGGCAGGCGCGGCAGCCCGCCCACCAGTGTTGTCCATCTCGTGGCAGTGGCGGGCAGCCATACCTATGGCGGGCGAGCCTCCGCGCCCACCAGTATCGTGTGAAAGTACGAGCGGTGGGCTTTTGTTATTGCCCGCCACTGATCGATGCACCAGGCTAGAACAAAAAATGCTGCCATGGCAGCATATATTATGCTGCCACAGTAGCGTTAGCTGATGCAAATAGGGGACAGTTATCAATTAAATGCGAACAAATCAGGAATAAAACTAGTGGTAATCACTAAAAATAAAGAACGAGAAGTACATTAAGAATAAACTAGTTACACAAAATACATGGTCATCAACTACATAGTGCATGACGCCAAATATATTTAGTCACGGTTTCAGTTTTGCCCGCTGCAATGCGCTAGGTAAGGAGCTTTTGTTGGTTGGACGCATCTTCTTCGGAGTTATTATAGAATAGGTCGGATGACAAGCAGACCTCCTTGTTTATGATAGCCGCTAACTTGACTTGTAGTTCTTGGAGCACTAAGCCAGCTTCGGCCTGATTGTTTTGTACTTCTTGACCCAGTTTGAGGATTTTATCATGTTGATTTAACATTTTCGCAGACCGTATGAATTCTTCCATGTGAATGCAGGTGTAGAAGCCACAGGTCAGACTAGTCGGCGGTTTTTGCATACAAGATAGAGTGTTCCATTTGAAGGCAATCATTTTCTTTCCACTTCCTTTGTAGTTTTTCTCAAACGTGTGGCCTCCTGTATTATTCCAATCAAAAAGACAATCATCGAGAAGGTCCTTCAGGAGGGACCAGTATTTTCCGGGGCTCTTCATGGAATCCAGCAAGTAACAATTGCACCTTTGCGGTCTTAGCACTAGGAGAACCCAATGATTGCTGCGCAAAATGGAATAAACATACCGCACTATCATGACAAAGTTACAAATTTTGAGACGTGACAACATATATAAATGAAGGAAAGGTACAAAAATGAAAGCGTAAAGCTAAAGAAGGACGTACATGGGTCGATACGGCACGAGGAGGAAGTTTTTAAGCTTGTTCTATTGCATGAAATCCAAAAGGTAACTCTTCATGCACCGCCTCCCTTCCTCATTTTTTAGGTTTTCCTCGTTCATGAGATAAGGGTCGGCTATGGTGATATCGGAAATTTTCTTGCTTCTTACCTCAGTTGCTTGAAAAGCGCCCATAGCCTCATTAGACAAGTTTCAATACTATAGAATCTGAACATATAGAAGATCTCTTTGAAATCTGCATATATTTTGTCCCCGCTGAATTTTTCAAAGAAAGTATATCCCTTTGGCACCTTCGCAGTGTAATGTGTTGGGTTAACGATGGATCCTTGCTTATTATTGTCTAGCTCTGATTCCACAATTTTGTTATGTAGAATCTTCATCTCAAGCCTCAGTTGCTCGTACGCTTTGTCTGGTAGCATTCTCTGACCCGGGATATAGACAGGTGCTCTTGGGTTGTCAACACATTGTTCATATACCAAGGACTTCTTCGGTGCCTTCTTTACCGGTGGTCTACCATTTGCACGTGTGGTGGCAGAAGTTTTTCCCTTAGTATTCATTTTCGCGGCCTTTAGATGCGTGTTTTTTTTCTCACCGGTTGGACGGAAACGGGCGGACAGGACATCGCTTCTTGGGCCACCAAATTCTTCAGTGTTGTTGGAGTAAACTTTGGTTGTTTGCAAGGTTGCGTCTCGGGAAGGGGTGGCGGCGTCTCCTCATCTGCAGTATAATTAGGATTTTGTGATTCTTCAAGCATGTGCTCTTCCTGCACATCCTTAGCCGATACGTTGTTGCAAAGACCTAGAGGATATCGTCTAGGTGGCGGTCCAACGCCGTGGATGTTGGGAGATGGTGATGGCGCTGCAATGCCGGGGATGGTGGGACGATGTTTTGTTTGGGGATGGCTTTTCCATTGTGATATGCATAGCAAGCCACTTGAAGTAACCAGCGAAGCATTTCGAAAGGGGTTGCGGCTCATCACCCTCTTCTATAATGTTTTGTGGCAGAATCAAATTGTGATATTCCGGGAACACCCTAAGCAAAGAAACCTTCCACACGTTCTCATTTAATTTGCTATTGTGCATGACATTTCCTGTAAAGACTCTAGCTTTTGCAACCTCCAACAAGTCGCCATTAGTACTCACTCTAGCTAGGACAGTGCAAGGAATTTCTTCCTCCAACGATTGTGGTGACCCACCATGACCATGCATGACATTAATGACCGAGGGGCTTCTGATCTTTGTGGGAGCAAGGGCCGGCGGTGTATCCACCATTTCTGGCATATTTGTCGACCCTTTTGAGTGAATATGCTTGTGAACCTCTGCCAGAAAATCAGGTAAGACTTCCTTTAACCTTTCATTGACTAACTGATCTATTTTGTCTTTGTCCCTTCTGAAAGATCGTGGATGTCGCCTAGAGGGGGGGGGGAATAGGCGCTTTAAAATAATTACGGTTTAGGCTTGAACAAATGCGGAATAAACCTAGTGGTTAATTTGTCAAGCACAAAACCTACAACAACTAGGCTCATCTAAGTGCGCCAATATCTTATGCTAAGCGAGATAAACAACTAAGTGATAGCAAGAAATATAACAAGAAACAATATGGCTATCACAAAGTAAAGTGGACAAGTAAAGGGCTCGGATAAGAGATAACCGAGGCACGCGGAGACGACGATGTATCCCGAAGTTCACACGCTTGTGGATGCTAATCTCCGTTTGGAGCGGTGTGGAGGCACAATGCTCCCCAAGAAGCAACTAGGGCCACCGTAATTTCCTCACGCCCTCGCACAATGCAAGATGCCGTGATTCCACTAACGCCCCGTTTGGATGTAGATATTGGGAGCAGGAAATCAGAATTCGCATTGTCTTACCCCGAATGTCGCTGTTTGGATGGCTTGGACATTCGCCCGTGGAATTCGGGCTCAATATTGAGCTGCCAACCTGAGCACTAGCATGACCTCTCGGCAAATTCGGAGCTCCGAACCTCCGTATTCGGTTGAATTGAGATCGAGGTTGACCCGCCCCTGCCGTGCCTCCCAGGCCAACGGCTTCTCCACAAAATCCAGGCCGATGCATTGCCCAGGCCACCAGTGCCGCCTCGCCGGCCGGCGGCAACACTCCTCTGGCCATCCCTGGCCTCCCCGCTGGCAACCACCACCGCGTCCGCCGGCTCGTTGCTCCCGCCGACTACTGCGGTTGGTTCCCCATGTCTTCCCCACAGATGGCATAATCGACCCATGTGAGGCAATAGCGAGCACAGAAGCCAGTGGCTCGGAGCCGAGCAATACATACCTGAAGCTTCTGCGGTAGCTCGAGCTCCACCTGCACAGCACGAACAGACATCGTCTCCAACCGCAGCCTCCTCCTTCCACTTTAGCCACGGGCCACCACCTGTAGCTGTCCGCCATGGAGTAAGGTCGCCATGCCCATGAGCTGCTCGGCGGAATGCTAATCCATTCAGCGCAACGTATCGTGACACTCTACAGTTATCAAATTTTAAAACTGATGCCAAGCTCGGCGTATGGCATGTAGGTGCGGTGTAGGATAGTACTGCAGTAGCTAAATAGATGTGTAGTCTACAAATTGGACCCAAATCGTGGGTTTGCTTATGTTGCAGGTTTAGTAGTAACTAATTATATATTTACTATCACTTTTGTTGCATGTATCAATAGTGGTCAATTTTTAAAACTGATGCATCTTTGTATGTGTGTATGTGTCCTGTACACACAGTAGAAATGTGAATGCTAAGAAAGCGAGAAATTCCACACTTTGTCCAGCCAAACAACAATTGGAATTGGTACTCCCCTTGAATTCCAAGCACCAAATATATGAACATCCAAACACTAGAATTGACATTGAAGATCAATATCAATGTCCTGAGATATTTGGCATTGGAGCAATTCAATGCCAAGCCCTTGAATGTCTACATCCAAACAAAGCGTAAGGGACCCTTGAGGGCGGTCACCGAACCCGTACAAATGGCAACCCTTGGGGGCGGTCACCAAACCCGTACACTTTGGCAACCCTTGGGGGCGGTCACCGGTACCCGTCAAATTGCTCGGGGCAATCTCCACAACCTAGTTGGAGACCCCGATGCTTGCCCGGAGCTTTACACCACAATGATTGAGCTCCGA
Source organism: Elymus sibiricus (assembly GCA_039707655.1). NCBI lineage: Eukaryota > Viridiplantae > Streptophyta > Magnoliopsida > Poales > Poaceae > Elymus > Elymus sibiricus. Next base: position 474,946,531 of record CM077666.1, read on the forward strand.
AGCACCACCAACCGTCTAGGGCGCCCAAGCACCCAAGAGGAACAAGCTCTAGGGTACCAAGCACCCAAGAGTAATAAGCTTCTCAACTTTTCACCACCACGTATCACCGTGGAGAACTCAAACCGATGCAACTAATGCAATGGCAAGAACACACGAAGTGGTCAAGTCCCTCACTCCCAAATCCCACCAAAGCAACAAAAGCTATGGAGGAATATGAGAGGAAGAACAAGGAGAACACCTAGAACTCCAAGATCTAGATCCAAGGGGTTCCCCTCACATAGAGGAGAACGAGATTGGTGGAAACGTAGATCTAGATCTCCTCTCTCTTTTCCCTCAAGAACTAGCAAGAATCATTGGAGGGATTGAGAAATAGCAAGCTCGAAGAAGGTCAACAATGGGGGGCAAACATGAGCTCAAGAGATTAGGTCCATTGGGGAAGAAGACCCCCTTTTATAGGACCCCACGAATCTGCCCGTTATGTTGCAGAAAAAACACGGGAGCGGTACAACCGGTCCAAGGACCGGTACAACCGCTTTTTGCGGGTTCCCCTGAAGCAGAGTACCAGGCGGTACAACCGGAGGTTGCACCGGTAGTACCGGTCGGCTGAAACCATCCGGGAATTACCGGGCAACCACCGCCCTACTACCGCTCCAAAAACAGTAGGGAGTCACCCCTGACCGGTAGTTGGAGCGGTACTTGGACTGGTACAACCGCCGGGACCAAGTACTTGTGGTGGCTAAGTCTGGAGCGGTACAACCGCTCCAGTCACCGGTAGTACCGGTACGCCTAAGCCATCCGCGAACTACCGGTTCACCACCGCCCGGCATCCATCCGCTCCACATCAGACGGGAGTCACCCCTTAGCGGTGGTTGGAGCGGTTCTTGGCCGGTACAACCGCCGAGCAGCAGTCCTGGGGTTCGCCAAGCACCAGGCGGTACAACCGCCCGGAGGCAGCAGTACAACCGCTTGGCAGACACCTGGAGACTACAACCCAAGGGTGGTGGTTGTTCCAGAAGTACTGGTCAGCCGGTACAAGCGCATACACTAGCGGTACAACCGCCAGAGAAGGAAAAGCCAGAACTGCCATAACTTCTGCAAATGAGCTCCGAATTGAGCAAACTCAAGCTTGTTGGATAGAAGATGACAAATACTATCCAACATCGATAGATAGATGTGACAAATACTATCCAACCGCCAGAGTAAGAAGGGGCAGTAGACAAAAGCCAATGATATAGAGATGTGAAACCCCTATGAATGAAGAACCGGCAAACACTCCAACATCGAAAACATCATAGAAGATGCACATGAACTCCATTTTTGATGAACTCGAGCTTGTCATGAAGATGACCATAAGCTCTAAAACTCACAAAGAGAAACACCAAACAAGAACCAAGAAAGATGATGCAAGGATGCAATGGTTTGAGCTCTCTACGAACGATACGATCAAGCTACTCAATTGAGAGCCCCCCTTGATAGAACGGCAATCAATCCTATAACCCGGTCTCCCAACTACCACCATGAGACCGGTAAAATAGAAAACCTATCAAGGGAAAACCTTTGCCTTGCGCATAGTCCACTTGAGCTAGATGATGACGATCTTGACCTCCTTAAGTTGGACCACCTTTGTTGATTGCGTTGGCTCGATGAAGACTAGTTGATTGCTCCCATATACTCCACTATGGGTGAGCCACTCTTCGGCACATCTTCACAAGTCCATTGTCACCACAATGGACGGCAAGCTTCAAGCACTTGATCTCTTCGTGATGCACCTCTTGAACTTGCACACCGCAAACTTGATGACGATCACCACTTGATGTCATCCTCCATGGGTTGTATGAGATCTTCCTCTTGATGCAAACCCATGGAAACATACCTAACCCCACATAGAACTCTCACATAGACCATGGGTTAGTACACAAAGCGTAATGGACAATGCTTACCATACCATGGGATCACTTGATCCCTCTCGGTACATCTTCTACGCTTTGTGTGTTGATCAACTTGATTCCCTCTTTGACTTAGTCTTGATCAACCTCTCACATGACCAATCTTTAGATAATTCCTTGAATAGCACACCTTGGTCATCACATACTCTCCTTGAAACCAACAAATGGACTTCAAGAAATGCCTATGGACAAACTTTCAAATATAACTCAAGGAAACCATTAGTCCATAGAGATTGTCATTAATTACCAAAACCAAACATGGGGGCACCACATGTTCTTTCACCTTCTTTCTTTTTCCGACTTAGTCATCCTTTTCTTGGGGGGATAGTAGGCATCCCAGAAAGTACTGCCGGCGCCGAGCTTACGGCCTCGTGTGGGCTCTCTCTTCCTGTCGAGGGCGTACAGAATTGGGTCCGATGACCACCTTGGGGCATCCGGCGGCTCTTCAGAGCTTGGTGTGTTTCGGGTAAAATTTTCCTGCATGAACAAACTAATATCATTTAGAAACTGCTCCTAAACATATATATATATATATATATATATATATATATATATATATATATATATATATATATATATATATGATGGAAAGTGTGGTTGTATAGGCTAATTACGTACCGCTCTTTCGGCAGCCTTCGCCACCGTAGGCTCTTCGAAGTAGTAGAGTCCGGTGTCTTTATTAAGCACCGCTAGGGATCAAAAATATTTCTTGGCACATGGATCCAGGATATTACTGAAGGGTGTCGGTTGACCTTGTGAAGAAAACATAGCATCATGCTTATCCCAGATTGGCTGCTTCCCTTCATAACCACGGGTTCCTAGATTGTGGTTCCCTACCATTTGGCCTCGGAGCTGCGCAAACTTCTCTTTGTCCATTTTGTATGCATCCAAGTCTCGGTAATCAAGGAACTCCTTCCATTCCTCATCGGTAGTGCTAGGATATAGATTTTTGATATACTTTAAATCATACCCGTCGTCAAGTAGCTTGTTTGCACGGTATCTATTACTATTCAAGGCCTTAGTGAACACGCGCATGGCATGGATTTCTGCAAGTGCATTGTCTCGGTCGTTGAACTTGAAAATATCTCTCATCTTTCCTAATAGGAGGTTTGCCCATTGCTTGTTTTTAGGGCCCCTTAAGCATCTAACGTTGATGCCACAGTTTTCACGTGCGATGGCACCTAGGATGTTACCCCATTTCATTGCGTTCTTGATAGGACTAACGGGTCTCCCCTCTTTGTTAATCCGTTTTATTATGTAAGTAGCTGTAGGCACCTTATTCCGTGACCTACGCTTTCGCGGCTGATTTTCCAAATTAAGTGCCAGAAAATTAAGTGCCAGTTCATCTCCCCTCTTTGTTAATCCGTTTTATTATGTAAGTAGCTGATTTTCCAATTGAGGTCTCCTTCCTCTTCAGCACCATCCAACTCTTCTCCCACATGTTGGCCATCTTGCACTTCCTCTTCAGCAACATCGTCGGAATATCCTTCCCCATCTGGCAGTTCATCTCCAACATCATCTGAATCTTCTTCCCCGTCTACCCCTCCATCTGCAGAATGATTGGTCTCCTCGTGCAACTCGTAAATATAACCTAGCTCATCCTGTTGGGGAGTCAAAGCCTCACTCCGAGACCGTGTATGTTTCACCATCTTTTATCTGCAAAATGAAGATTGCATCCATCATGAGTAAAAAAAGAATTACATATTAGTAATAAAAAATTGACAAGATGAGTGCTCAAAAAGAGACATATTAAGTGCCAGAAAATCGACGAAATGGAAGTGAATCAACATTTCGGCAAAAACTTTGGCACTCATTTCTATTCCTTGTAAAAGAAGACAACAAAACCGCAATGAAATTCACCAACCGGCCATCGCCACTTATCAAAAAACAAAATTGGCATAACCGTTGCTAACAATTGGACATATTGAACGCAAGAAATTCGATGAAATGGAAGTGAATCAACATTTCGTCAAAACTTTCGCATTCATTCATATTCCCTGTAAAAGAAGACAACAAAACCGCATCATCCAATTCACCACCGGCCATCGCCATTTATCAAAAAAAATTGGCATAACCTTTGCTAAAATTTGGACGTATAGAATGCCAGAAATTCGACGAAATGGAAGTGAATCAACATTTCGTCAAAACTTTGGCACTCTTTTCTATTCCATGTAAATCAAACCATGAGCATCGACATACGTATGTGGAGATGGCCGACGCTGTCGTCCGTTGGTGCGGGCGGAGGCGCACCGGCGAAGGGGGTCGATGGAGAGACCGGCCAAGGGGAGGAGCAGGGGGGCGGCCGATGGCACACGGGGTGGGTGGAGGGGGGAAGAGGGATGCGGGCCGGGAGTGGCGGAGCATGCGGGTGGACGCGGCGGCGGCACGCGTTGCCGGCACTTGCGGGTGGGTGGAAGGGGGGAAGAGGGATGCGGGCCGGGAGTGGCGGAGCGTGCGGGTGGACGCGGTGGCGACACGTGTTGCCGGCGCTTGCGGGGGCCGGCGGAGCGCCGTGGCGTTCGGGGGGGGGGATTGGGTGGCGCAGCTCAGTGCCGTCAGTTTGGGCGGGCATGGCCGACCACGCGGACGTAATTTTCGTCAAGTCCCGCGCTGAGATTTGAAAAATTAGTACCAGTGGCGGGCGAGTAGGGCCGCTCGCCACAAGATCTTTAACCTAACACTGGCGAGCAGTGTCCAGCGCCCGCCATAGCTATGTTCTGCTAAAAGTGGAAACCCGGCAAGGTTAACTAGTACTGGCGGGCGAGTAGGGCCGCTCGCCACTGCTTGGTCTCCTACCTGTGGCGGGCACTGTCGGCGCTCATCACAGATGAGTTACGCAAACAAGTCCCACCCTGGAGGTTATACCTGTGGCGAGCGACGGGCATGTTTTGTAACCCGCCACTACTGGTTTTCGAAAATAGCTATGGCGGGTGGCACACCCCGCCTGCCACACATTAGGGTTCACCTATAAGCCCTTTTCCAGTAGTGCCTAACACCATGATCATTCATTTTATTATCCATCTCATTAAGCAAATCATTTTGTGACTTAGGTATTTGTTCTAACTGAGTCTGAACCATAGAAGCATGTTTACTCAAGCCCTTAACATCATTAGCAATTCTAAACATCAAATCACTCAAGCGATCAATCATGATGGCATTCTTTTTTAATTGATTGCTAACATGCTTATTGAAATTCTCTTGCTTAACAATGTAGTTATCAAATTCATCCAAGCATTGACTAGCAGATTTATTATAGGGAATATCACTTTCATCGAATCTACGAAGAGAATTTACCTCTACTACATGTGTCGGGGTGTCAAGGCCATGTATTTCTTCAATAGGTGGTAGATTCTTAACATCTTCGGCTTTAATACCTTTTTCGTTCATAGATTTCTTAGCTTCTTGCAAATCTTCTGGACTGAGGAATAGAATACCTCTTTTCTTTGGAGTTGGTATGGGTGGTGGTTCAGGAAGTGTCCAATCATTATCATTCTTTAATATATTATTCAATAGTTCTTCAGCCTGTCCAACAGTTCGTTCTCTGAAAACACAATCAGCACAACTATCTAGGTAGTCCCTACAAGCATCGGTTAGTCAATTATAAAAGATATCAAGTATTTCATTTTTCTTCAGAGGATGATCGGGCAAAGCATTAAGTAATTGGAGAAGCCTTCCCCAAGCTTGAGGGAGATTCTCTTCTTCAATTTGCACAAAGTTAAATATTTCTTGTAAAGCAGCTTGTTTCTTATGAGCAGGAAAATATTTTTCAGAGAAGTAATATATCATATCCTGGGGACTATGCACACAACCAGGAGTAAGAGTATTAAACCATATCTTAGCATCACCCTTTAACGAGAAAGGAAACAACTTAAGAATATAGTAATAGGGAATTTTTTTTCTCATGAGCAAATAGGGTGGCAATATCATTTAACTTAGTAAGATGTGCCACAACAGTTTCAGTTTCATAACCATGAAAAGGATCAGATTCAACCATACTAATTAACTCAGGATCGACAGAGAATTCATAATCCTTATCGGTAACAAATATAGGAGAGGTAGCAAACTTAGGATCATATTTCATTCTCTCCATCATAGACTTTTCTTTCAGCTTAGCAAGTAATTTTCTAACATCATCTCTATCATTACAAGCAAGAATTGCCCTAGCTGTATCTCCATCAAAAACATAACCATCAGGTATCTTAGGCATTTCAACTCTAGTAGGAGGACTAGGCATAATAGGTGAATCATAATTTCATCAATTTCAGCATTCTCAATTTCTTTAGCTTTAGCAATTTATTCATCAAGAAATTCACCTAGTGGCACAGTATCATCAAGCATAGTGCTAGCATCATCAATAGTTTCATTTATAGAAGAAGTAGTATCATCAATTACTTGTGACATATCAGAATGAATAACAGGTGGTGGTGTCGCAAACCTACTCAAAACAGAAGGTGAATCAAGTGTAGAGTGTGATGGCAGTTCCTTACCCCCTCTAGTTATAGAGGGGACGATCTTGGTCTTAGCGTCTTTCAGATTCTTCATAGTGATCAACAGATATAAATCCCAAGTGACTCAAAAGGCTCCCCGGCAACGGCGCTAGAAAAAGGTCTTGATAACCCACAAGTATAGGTGATCGCAAAAAATTTCGAGGGTAGTATTTCACCCAAATTTATTGATTCGACACAAGGGGAGCCAAAGAATATTTATGAGTATTAGCAGTTGAGTTGTCAATTCAACCACGCCTGGAGAACAAATTTCTGCAGCAAAGTACTTAGTAGCACAGTAGTATAACAGTTTTGATAGCAGTAGTAACAGTAGCAATAGTAACAGTAACGGTAACAGCAGCAGTTTTATAGTGATTGTAACAGCAGCAGCAGCAAAAGTAACTTAGTAAAGATCAATATGCGAAAAGCGTAGGCATTGGATCGGTGATGGAGAATTATGTTGGATGACGTTCACCATATAACAGTCACAACCTAGGACGATACACAATAGCTCCAATTCATCAATGTAATGTAGTCATGTATTCCGTATATAGTCATACGTGCTTATAGTAAGAACTTGCATGACATCTTTTGTCCTATCCTTCCGTGGCAGCGGGGTCCATAAGGAAATCTAAGGGATATTAAGGTCTCCTTTTAATAGAGAACCGAAACAAAGCATTAGCACTTAGTGAATAGATGAACTCCTCAAACTACGGTAATCACCGGAAAGAATCTCAATTATTGTCACCTTGGGGTATGCGGATCATAACACGTAATAGGTGCATATAACTTGCAAGATAGGATCAAGAATACAAATATATTCATGAAAATATAAAGGGTACAGATCTGAAATCATGGCACTCGGGCCCTAGTGACAAGCATTAAGCATTGCAAAGTCATAGCAACATCAATCTCAGAACATACTGGATACTAGGGATCAAAGCCCTAACAAATTGACTCGATTACATGATAAATCTCATCCAACCCATCACCGTCCAACAAGCCTACAAAGAAATTACTCACGCCCGGTGGTGAGCATCATGAAATTGGTGATGGAGGATGGTTGATGATGACGATGGCGACGAATCCCCCTCTCCGGAGCCCCGAACGGACTCCAGATCAGCCCTCCCGATGAAGAACAGGAGGTGACGGCGGCTCCGTATCGTAAAACATGATAAAACTTCTTCTTTTATTTTTTTCTCGGGGAAAGTGAATTTATAGCGTTGGAATTAGGTCAGACGGCCGCCTGTGGGCTCCACAAGGTAACATGGCGCGCCATGGGCGGTGGTCGCGCCCTGTTGCCTTGTGGGCAACAGGTGGCCCCTCTTCTATTGATTCTTGCGCCAATAATTTTTATATATTCCATAAAAAATCTCTAAAAAGTTTTGTCCAATTCCGAGAATTTTGATTTCTGCACAAAAACAACACCATGATAGTTATGCTGAAAACAACGTCAGTCCGGGTTAGTTTCATTCAAATTATGCAAATTAGAGTCCAAAATAAAAGCAAAAGTGTATAGAAAAGTAGATACGATGGAGACATATCAGTGACCTTGCGTATCTCCTCTCTTTCTGCATTCATAGTCATTAGTTGCTCAAGTTGGGAACGGGACTTCTCGATCTCTTTTGTTATATTACCAAATTTGGATATGCTCCAGGTCCGAAGGGTGTACATGGTGCGTCCTAAGGCCTCATGAAGCTGCGACAAATTATGTACCTAACCAAAGGACTCGCACGCATTCTTAATGACCTCGGGAAGTGCAGCATCACGTTCCCACAAGATTTCATATTGCCTACACCGTGACCCAACAAAAGGTTCCTCCGGTTCTCCTCTCAATAACAACGGCACATGATCAGAGCATGGGGACACCAGATGTTGTACAAAATATAGCGAAAACAAATTCCTCCAACCATTGGTAGCTACAGCCCGGTCCAATCTTACCTTCACATTAGCATTGCCTCCTCTTCTGTTATCATATGTATGTGGAATTCTAGAGAACCCCAAATCCACTACACCCCAAATCTCCAACGAGTCCCTAAAGGCAATCATCTGAGCTTCAGGTCTTGGGGTAGCAGAGAAGTGTTCAAAGTCCCACATAGCTTCGTTAAAGTCCCCAATCACCAGCCACAGCAAAGTTGAAACAGTACTCATACTATGAAGTTTTGACCACATTAAGTGTCTATTCTCTAGTCGTGGCTCACCGTAAACACAAGTCATCCTCCATTGCTTGCTTGAGTCAGAAATCCGGATGGTAGCGTCAATGTATCGGTCATCTTTGTCAATAATATCCACAATACAATATTCGTGCCAATACAACACCAACCCTCCACTCAAGCCTCTACTATCAAGACCTTCGAAGCCCTGGAGCCCGAGACGGCCCCTCTTGCTTCTCATCTTCTCTGCTTTCTGCCTTGTCTCACATAAAAACACAAATTTGGGGGAATGCAACCTCACCATCGTCGCCAACTCTCGAACTGTCCGGGAATTCCCCCCTTCCCGGTAGTTCCAACTTTGTTTATATTTATGTATACATGAGCGTTGACACACACCAGTAGGTATATAATTGTGTGCCACACGTAATTAACTAGGCCAAGCAAGCAACCCCGCGCGTCAGGCTATTAGTTTATAATCCATGCACATGCACTAGAACTTCTCCATACATTTCATCATACCAAATGTCACACCATTGATCATTTCCTTCTTTGGCAGGACCATTGACCAATCTCTCATATACTTAAACAGAACGAACGTCGTCCTTCGTTCAACCTTACGTATGTTTCGCCTCCCTCTCTATTTTGATTTTCTTCATCTGGTTTTCTTTACCAGCCTTTCTTAAAAACAGTCTCGTCTTTTATTGACTTACAAAAAATAAATATATATTTTTAAGCTGAATTTATTTTTACTTGGTAAGTCAATAAGTGCTTACAAAATATGTATTTCAAAACAAAATCCTAAACTTTATTTAGGTAGATAAATCAGGGACAGGATTTGCTAAACATTTATTTGCACATTCACATTCACATGAGCAGGTAAATCACAGACTAACGTACATGAATATCTATGCATAAAAAAATAGGAACATGCCTAGCCACAAACGTGTGCTGGCTAGCACGCTCCAGCGAACACCCTAAATAGGTAAGTTTTGGTCTCATGTTCCCCTACAAATCCAAAAAAAGGAAGAAACAAACGGGCGAGTCATTCCCTCTCTGCATGGCATATGCAGATGATTTTGTTGCCAGGACGTACGATCTGAGATTAAATGAGAGACCAGATGGGGTGACATGCATAGAGACTAGTTTAGTTAATGTACGGATCTATAGTTTACACATGCATTCTATTCCATTTTAAAAAAGCTATAACTTCCAAACCGCGCGTCATAATTTATATATGTTTTCACAGTTGGAACCCCCGCGACGAGCTCTTTGAAACTAGACCTCATTTGTATATATTTGACAAAATATTCTATGCCAACTTTTGACACTACATTGTGTAACTTTACCACTATAGGATGCAACTTTAGTGCTGCATGACTGAACTTCTTCTAAGGTTGCAACTTAGCAACCAAGGTAACCAATTTGGCTTTGTGGTGGGACAACTTTAGTACTAAATGCAACCTTAGTACTGCATGAACCAACTTCGTGAGGTTGCAACTTAGCCACCGTCGTGACCAACTTCTTATGATGTGCAACTTAATCTGCTTCTTCGGTAAACTGTCTAGCAGTCGATGTGTAACTTTCCCCCCTACCCATTGATGTGCAGTTTCATTGCTGACATCCTACCCATACTAGTGAGATGTGCTAGTTAGCCTGTTGCCCCGACCAATTGACTAGTAATTGATGTGCAACTCCTCTCCCCCACCTCATGGAAAAAAATGTGTAGTTCTCACTACTGGCATCCTACCTCAACTACCCTACTAGTAAGACGTGCAACTTCATCTCCTGGCCCAGCCAACTGCCTAAGAGTCGATGTGCAGCTTTTCCCTTCTACCAGTGGATGTGCAGTTTTCACTGTTGGCACCTTGTCCCAACTACCCTATCCGTGGATGTGCAACTTCGTCTGTCCGACCAACTTCCCAATAGTCAATGGGCAACTTTTACACCTAATAGGAAGTTGGCACATGTAGCACTAAAGTTGATACCTGGAGCACTAAAAGTTGCACACACAAAAAGTTTATCAAAACATACCATGTGGGATCTAGTTTCGAAGCGCACACTGCGAGGGTTCCAACGGTGTAAACAGATGTTAATTCCGACACGTGATTCAAAAGTTATGGATTTCTGAATGCTTGAAACAAGATCAAAACTGATTCTCATGAAGTGCTTTTCCTCTCTAATTAAGCTTCCTAGCACATCATGTGCGAGAGCACAGTTCAAATCTACACCATGCATGCAGGTCTGTGGATGGACCACCCTGTGGTCGGACCAGGTGGCACTTGCACACAGCTAGATTGAGTGGCAATCAAATCGCATGGCTGATAAACCTGTGCGTTCCAGACAACGAAAAACTGCAGCTCATGCAACGAAAAATCGCACGCCAGGTTGCACTTTTGAGCATTTAGGAAAAAGAGTGGTACTCACCAGAAATAACATGGTAAACCTAAATGCTAGCGCTCCCCATATGCAGTGGCGGATCCAGGATTTCAAGTCACCCGGGGCCAGCATTTAACCTAAGAAATGTGAAGCTACATGCACTCAAAAATCAACATAACTAATGGTTCAAAGTAGTTTAAGTCTCAACATTACATGATGTAACCACCAAAAATCAACATAAAAATTAATTGGTTTAATTTTCTTATAGATTAGTTCGCACACGGACACTTCACCATGTACGTCCGGCGTTGAGCGCGGTACGCATGACACATTGCTGGAGGAGCCTTACGGGGAGCGCGATGCGCAAGACACGTCGACGAATTTTTTTGTAAACCCACAACCCCACACGCCCGGGAAGGACCCCGCCCTGCCATGCATTGGCTATTGGCTGACCTAGGTTGACCTGATCGCCCCTAGGGCCTCGAGGTTCCCCGCCCTAAAACAAGAAGAACAACGAAGAACGAAGAAGAAGAAAACTAGGGTAGAGAGAAGAAAAGATAAAAGATAAAAAGAGATAGATTGATACGTCAATTGCGTGTTGTTCAATCAGCAACACCTCTCGTCTACTTATGAGCTCTAGTACAAAACAGGGCATTGGTCCAGGCCAGATCGAGCAAGAGTCCCGGTTCTGTTACGAACCGGGACTAATGCGTGCATCAGTCCCGGTTCGAGCGGGCAGGACGCCGGCCGGACCCCTTTAGTCCCGGTTTGTGGCTGGAACCGGGACTAAAGGGGCCGATACCCTTTAGTCTCGGTTGGTGTTACCAACCGGGACTAAAGGTCCTCCCTCCCTTGCCCAAGGCAGCGCCACGTGGATGGCCTTTAGTCCCGGTTGGTGTCTCCAACCGGGACTAAAGGGGTTGTACTGTAGCTAGCCCTTTTTTCTGTTTTTACATTTGTTTTATGTTTTTAGTTTCTGTTTTAATTTGCTTATATCTTTTAGGATATTTGATGTTTTTGAGTGATTCTTTTTGCATTGGATTCAAAATTTTGTCTAGTTTCTGTTTGTGCCATTAGTTTTCAAATTTGAATGGTTTAAATTTGAATTTATTCAAATTTGCTTCAAACCCTAGATTGTGAATAACTTGAGTTTACAAATAGTTTTTAATTTAATTATTTTTGCTCCTAGTCACTTGTTAGATTCTTGTCACAGTAAGATTTATTTGGTTATTTTTAGAATAATTTAAATTAGGATTTTAATTAAAACAATATTGTTTTGCTTATATAGTTGTTTTAGTCATTTAATTGTTGTTTTTTATTATTTTTAGTTAGTTCTTTCTGTAGATTTTAACATGTTGTAGTATGGTGCATATTGAATGCACAAAAAAGTCTGGAGTTGAAATAAGTTTAAAAAAATGAAATGCCTTTGTAACAGATGGGTTTTCGTCCGAAACCCTGACACTTCGAAAGAGATTGTTCATTTTGTACACGAAGTGCATCCAGTTTTTGCCGTAGCCCTATCAACTTTGTAGCACATGCTATGTGGGTGAAATGATGATACCATGCCAAGTTTCAACCTTTTCAGAGTTCATTTGTAGTAATTTTCAATTTCAGGGTCATTTAGCTCAAAAAAATCTCTAAATGCATGAAAAATAGCAAATGAAGTTAGAAAGGGTTGAAATTTGAGGATGTGGCTTTGAATGGTGCATAATGAACACACAAAAAGTCTGGAGTTGAAATAAGTTTTAAAAAATGAAATGCCTTTGTAACAGATGGGTTTTCGTCCGAAACTCTGACACTTCGAAAGAGATTGTTCATTTTGTACACGAAGTGCATCCAGTTTTTGCCGTAACCCTCTCAACTTTTTAGCACATGCTATGTGGGTGAAATGATGATACCATGCCAACTTTCAACCTTTTCAAAGTTCATTTGTAGTGCTTTTCAATTTCAGGGTCATTTAGCTCAAAAAAAATCAGTAAATGCATGAAAAATAGCAAATGAAGTCAGAAAGGGTTGAAAATTGATGGCGTGGCTTCGAATGGTGCATAATGAACACACAAAAAGTCTGGAGTTGAAATAAGTTTAAAAAAATGAAATGCCTTTGTAACAGACGAGTTTTCGTCTGAAACCCTGATACTTCGAAGCCGACGGCCGCATACCTTTCTGACTTGGTTAACCTTAGTTGTGACTCTGGCTGGGACGGTGCTAGCAGATGTGTAGTCGACGGTATGATTGGATGGACAACAACCCGGACTAAAGGGGTTCTGAAATTTTCAAACTCTACCCCCCCCCCCCCCCCCGTGGACCGCCTTTTTTAGTTTTGTAGAAAATAAACAAAAATGATAAAATCTTCAAAAACTAAAATCATTTGAGATGTAGTTAGGTTTTAGTGTCTAGTTAGTATAGAAATTTTGAAATATGAATTTTGACCTTTTTTGCAAAAAAACGAAAAAAAAATGTAACACGGCCATAACTTTTGCATACGACGTCGAAAAAAAATGTAAAACGGCCATAACTTTTGCATAACGTTTACCCGGTGAAGTTTTCTCAGATTCTCAAAATTCTAAAAGAAAAAAAAGTTATTTCAAATAAAAAATAATAATTTTAATAATTTTAAAAATTAATTTTATTTAAAAAAAATAAATTATGTCATATTTGGATTCCTCACATTTTTCTGATAATAATGGATATATTATTTGTCGAATTTCGATTTACAGATCTAAAGATATTAAATATGTCATATTAAATGAATAAATGGCAAAAAAATGAATAAAATAATATTATTATTTATTTTATTTTCATTGAAATTCAATATTATTAGTACTTATTTTGTTTATTTTAATAATTGTTTAGAATTCAAAAAATTAAATCATGTGACATCAAGACCTAAGGGTTAATAGGATTGATAGCTTACTATTGTCAGGAAAACAACAAGTGCAGACTTGGAAACTAGGGTCGATAGAACCAGGAAGTTAAGCGTGCTGGGGCTGGAGCAGTGAGAGGATGGGTGACCGGCCGGGAAGTTAGACGATTTGAAATGAGTGCTCCACGCTGGAGCAGTGAGGACGGGTGATTAGAGATTAAATTGTCAAATAATTCAAAGATTTGAAAATCGGAATAAAACTTAAAAACAAATCAAAAAAATATTCAAAAAAAAAATTAAAAAAATTTCAAATTTTTTTTTCTAAAAATTCCTTTAGTACCGGTTGGTGTTACCAACCGGGACTAAAGGCAACACCAACCGGGACTAAAGGTGGAGCCTTTAGTCCCGGTTGGTAACACCAACCGGGACTAAAGGTCCTCCAGCCCACGCACAGAGAGCGGCCACGTGGAGGGCCTTTAGTCCCGGTTGGCTTACCAACCGGGACTAAAGGATTTGGGCATTAGTCCCGACCCTTTAGTCCCGGTTCCAGAACCGGGACTAAAGCCCCTCTGGAACCGGGACTAATGGGCCTTTTTCTACTAGTGGAGACAGCAGGATTACCCGTAAAAAAAGACTTCAAATTCCGTCCAAATCTTTTCAAAATTAACCGAACACGGATTACACGTGGGTCTAAGATAGGTAGTTCATTTTTAGGAGCCACAGGCCGTATATGATCTCGGATGGAGATGAACCCAAAAGAAGATTTATCCATTTCTAAGAGACGAACAATTTTCATGTTTAAGGTTTTTTGATTCGAGGTCATCCTAGAGGCCGAATACCTGACGCCATGTATCAGACAAATATATATCAAATAATATTTGGAACTCTCTGCCGGCAGTCCCCAGCCAGATTAGGGATTAGGGATTTTTTTTCATTTTTTTGACTGCATGGCTGCATGGTCCGCTAGTCCTAGTCCGCAATAGATAGAGAAGAGAATAGCTAGTTGCCTAGTTAGTTTGGCTGCATGCCTGCATCCAAGCCGTTTCTTCCACGTATTTCCCAGCTCACGTCTGCTCCTCCTCAGCTGCTCACGAGAAGGCCACCCAGGCCAACAGGCCAAGTACGCAAGGGGTACTCGACGCGCACATTCCAGCTACCCGGGGCGGCCGCCCATACCTGCCCCTACGGTGGCGCCGCCCCTGCCCATATGCGAAAAATAATTTAGTAATTGTAAAAAATTGGAATCAAATATTATCAAGTATTGTATTTGTATAAAAAGATTTGCCAAGGAGTGACTTTCATGGTATTATGGGCGAAAATAAACAAATCGAACGCTACATACAAGTACTGTTCATGCTACTTTGTAATCATAAATTTGGTATTTTTTTGCCTTGAAGTCAACGGGAATAATTCTCTGACCAAACTTTTTATATGAGTACAACACTTGATCATATTTGATTCCAAAAATGTTTCAGAATTTTTTGTGCAATTACTAAATTATTTTGCACATATAGGATGCGGTGGCACCCGAGAGCCATAAGTTCACGTTCTTCACTCTCTTCTTTTGTTAATCGAGTCATATATGCATGTCACGAGCTCCTTGTGTTGGTTGCCATAGCCGTGTCAACTCGATCATCGGTGCTAGCTGCTAGGGCTACTTAATTTGCTGGCTTTCAGAAACTCATGACTTGATTTTGCGTTCCGTCTTCATTGACCTCTGGTCAGGTCAGACCAGAACAACACCAGCAGATTTACATCCCAACAACATTTGATACTCTCTCCTATGCTATCTGCTTCTTCCATTCAAATGAATACAACGGGCACACATTTTAAAATTTAACTTTGATCATTAATATATCAGACAAAACATAAGTCACGTGACTTAAAAATTAAACCATTAAATTCCACTGGATAGTTTTTGTCACATATAACCTACATTTGATTGGTTAAATTGATTATCAAAGTTGGATCTTAATATATCGATTGGACGTTAATGCTGATCCATATACTTGCACTTCATCTATATCGCAAACAAGTGATGTTTTGGATATCGACACGTTTGATGATACCAACTATCACAACATTGACAACTTGCGTCACCAACGTCAACTTCAGGTTACTGGCACATCTGCATCTGATTGCTATGGGAAAAAAAACTTGATCGCTACGTACGAGCCTCCCAGCGAGTGAGAGCATGTTTTTTTCCTGATTTTTGACTTAATATTTCGATCAATTTTATTTTAATAAAAATAATAATAAATTGAGAAAGAAGTACATAAATTTGCAAATAATTCAAAAAATGTTCAATAAAAAAAACTTTGTGAATTTAAAAAAGCTTCACAAATTTTAAAAAATCATGAATTTGAAAAACAATCACAAATTGAAAATAATTCAGGAACATTAAAAACATTTATGAATTTTAAAATACTTCAACAATCTAGAAAAAAGTTCACAAATTTTATGTTTATGTGAGTTGGAAAAATGTTCACCAATTTGATAAAATATTCGCAAGTTTAGGAAATGTTAAATAATTTCAAAGTAGAAATGAAAAAAATTAAATGCCGAAACAGAAACTAAGATACAAAAAAAAGAAAAAGAAAAACCAACTGGGAAAAAGAAAGGAAGAAAGAACCTGAAAGTTTCCCCAACCCGGATGAGAAGCTTCGGGAACCTTCCTAAAACCGATGCGAAATTGTTTGTAGTGCTTGATTGGCCGGCCCGCTAGCGAGGGCGTGTAGGTGACGGTGCGCTAATGCCCGAGCGGGTGACGCATATCATTTGGAGAGCTACTAACCAGCGCCTTAAGCGCCAGTTAAGCTAACTAGCGCCAATGTGCGCGCAAGTACTGGGCCGGCCCAGTTACAACTGGTTGACATTTAGACCTTTGATGGGTTGCCAGGTGGACCAGTTGACCGTGTAACTCGTGGACTGTTAACTATTGACTTTTGAATTTAAAAAAAAACTGAAAAAATCATGGGTTTGAAAACAGTTTATAAATTTCTAATAAGTTCACGTATATGAAAAAGTTCAAAGTTTTGAAGAAAAAGTTCATGGATTTGAAAAAAATACGAATTTGAAAAAAGTTCATGGATATTGAAAACTAATTGTGGATGTGAAAAAAAAATCACAGATTTGAAAAAAATCAACAATTATGAAATGTCATGCATTTAAAAAGTTAACAAATTTGAAAAAAAATCCGCGAGTTTTGAGAAAAATCATAATTTGAAAAAGTTCATGAATTTGAAAAAACATTCGCAAAAATTTGAAAGGAAATTGATAAAGTTGAAAAACATTCATCGAATTTGGGAACAAAATCTAAAATGTAAGAAAAGTTCACGAATTTGTAAAGGAAAACAAAAAAACAAAAAAAATGAAAAACAAAAACAAAAAATGATAAAGAAAAAAGAAAAAACCGTACAAAACTTGTCCTGGATAGGGTTTGCGTACCATTTGTCAGTAACATTGACCAATTAACGGAGCTCAAAACAAAAAACAGGGCCACATAATAATAAATAAAATAACGGGGAAAGGACCATTCGGTGCCCTAGCGAACCGGAGGATGAAGAGATGCAAGTGAGGCAGGGCTGTTCGCGGCAGTTCGGCCCATATGGCTCCATGAGTTTGCTGCTTCTTTCTTCACCGACAGCCATGTATCATGTATGTATGTCTCAAACCCCTCAAAAAAAATGTATGTATGTCTCAAAAAAATGTATCATGTATGTGGCTGCAATACTGATCCTGTCCAAACATCAATTCATAAGTTGTTGTGTCACAACTTAAATAGGTGTCGCATTAATTCTGCCATGCACGTCTACAAGCTTAGAATTAACAACATCATCACCACAGTTTTCATACTACTAATATGTACATTTCTGCATCACAGTTTCTATTTCATACATAAATGGAGGGAGGATATTATTCTTTTCCTTTTTTTTTTGCGAATTCGCACTACCAAGTTAGTTAGGCTTGTGCACGGTACGAGTAAGATCCACACTAGACACCACCAAGTCCCTATGTTATTACATATGTCGACAATATGACCTCATGGTTTCCTCGCCCATGCTCCTCGAGCACGTCATCACATCCCTCGACTCCAAGTTCGCCCTGACTGACAAGGACAACCTCGAGTACTTCCTTGGTCTGGCAGTTTGACGCAACTCGGCTGATATATTTCGCCTAACAAAGAGTGGTTCACTTCCTATAAATTTGGTGATGCGTGGAGGGGATTCCTCGTGCAAAAGAGCATGCCCTTGGATGGATCCTACTCTAGGACCTTGAGCCGACACCGGTCGAGGATGTCAGTGACATCGTCATGCATGGCACGCTTCAGTTCCTCCACCCACCCCCGCATGCTCTCGTCGGTGATGTTCCTCCTATTAGGATCAGCAAGGAAGTTCTTGAGGTCCATGAGCTTGACGCCAAGGTCGTCGATGGCCACCTTATCTTTGGCCATCTCGGCAAGCATGTTGGCACCGTAGGATGCCAAAGCAACCAGAACCTCCTCCATGGGTTGCATGGTTCGCTGGCTCGAGCTGCACAAGAAAACATTAGTCCTCTTTATACTAATCAATTCACACTTCACTAGATACTAGAAAACGCTATAAAGGGAGAAAAAAAAAAGGTTGCTTGCAAACAAGAAGGCAGAGGGTTGCCTTGAACTAAAACCGAGGAGGTCATATGTTTTAGAGGAGAAGAATAGCCATGAAGAAACATCAAAGGTAGAGTAGTCTGCTAGTGAAATTAAGCAAGCACCTAGAACGAATCAATTGGAGAGATGGATCTTCTTCCTTGGTCCTTTTGCTCTAGAGCAACTAGCTAGCTGGTGGAAGTGGGGATTATTTAGTAGATGATCTATATATATATATCCATCTATGTTTAGCATTTTTGTTTGAGCCAATTAAGTTCCATGCTGCCACGACAGAGGGAATATGGGCTATCGCAATCATCCACACAAATTGAAGAAGATGCCATGCCTATGGCTCGTGCAAGGCATCCATCTATATATCTGTCGCGCGCATATCCACTACCTTCCTGCAGACAGCACCTGATTCTGTACACATGCGCATGCTGGTGATCAAGATGGAATTCGTTGCTACCCTAAAAAATATCTTGTATTCTCTTGCTCTGTTTTAGTTGGCGGCAGCTTCAGGACCTGAAACCTACTAAGTTGCTTCCTTCCTGAACACACAGCTTCAGAACTCGAATAATAATTCATTATAATCAGAGTACAACACTGTTTTTGGTAACATGCAATATTTTTTATTAGTACATAGTACGCACTGATTACAATTTGATTGGGGTTTTCGCTCCGTTCTACTACTAGTTAGTTCGAGAATCTGAAACCCATGTTAATTGCTTCCATCCAGAACAGAGCAACCTAAACTTAATTTGAATGTATTGAAGGCACAACAGACAGCTAGCCCATCCAGCCAGCAGGTCATCATCTTGTTCGTCGTGGATCCACGTGCCGTGAATTTGACCCTCTTAACCGGGACCTCATCGTCATTTGATTGATCCTTTATAAATCGTTGAAAAAATTCCTTGACATACTGTAACAATTCAGCAGCCTGGTGCCTGAATAACCGCACTCTGTTGACAGTCATTTGTGATGCTACGATATAACAGCTGAAATACCAGTATACTATTTGATTGATCTATCCCAAAAAAACATAGTTTCCAGAGAACCAAATTAAAGAACCAACGCAACTCGCCCGCGAAAACTAAATACTCTCTCCAGTTTTAAATACAAGGCCACTATAAAAAATACAACCCGCATCTATACAAGAACAATATCTCTTTCCAAGAAATAGCTTATAAGGAATTGTTTTGCTATGAAGAAAAACATAATATTAAACTTGGACCTTCCTTCTGGAAGGAGGAGGAGTTGGTTACACAGGAGGGAAATGATATGCTTCAAAAAGATTTTTCTGAAGCAGAAATTAAAGAAGCCATTTTTGGCTCATATGCTCATGGGGCCCCTGGCCCTGATGGGCTTTCCTTCTTATTTTACCAAACCTTCTGGGAAGTGATTAAATCTGATTTTATGGCCCTAGTCAGGAATTTTGAAAAAGGTAAACTCGATCTATATCGTCTCAACTTTACGTTGATTGTGCTCATCCCTAAGGAGCCCAATGCTAAGGACATGAAGAAATTTAGGCCTATCAGCATCAGTAATTGTGGTGTGAATTTTTTTTCTAAGGCTATGACCAATAGGGTGTCCCCCACTAGTCATAGACTTATCTCTTTAAACCAAACGGCCTTTATTAAAGGGAGGTATATTCTAGAGAGTGTGGTGATGGCACATGAAGTGGTTCATGAAGTTAAAAGAACTAATTCTCAGGGTCTAGTGCTTAAAGTGGATTATGAGAAAGCATATGATAGGGTCAGTTGGGAATTCTTGTTTGATATGTTACACTCTAGGGATTTTGGTTCTAAGTGGATTTCATGGATAAAAACTATCCTAGTTCAAAGCACATTTAGTGTGCGGATTAATGATACTGTGGGCCCCCACTTTATGGCGGGGAAAGGGCTGAAACAGGGTGACGCCATGTTCCCTCTGCTTTTTAATTTGGTTGCAGATGTTTTTTCTAAAATGTTATATAAAGCTGCTTCACAAGGTTTGATCTCGGGGCTTTTGCCTCAAGTTATTCCTGGTGGTGTTGTCAGTTTGCAATATGCTGATGACACCATTCTTTTCATGGAAAATTCTGTTGATAAAGCTAGGAATTTTAAATGGTTATTGTCTTGTTTTGAGAATCTTTCAGGGATGAAAATTAATTTCCATAAAAGTGATCTGCTAACTATTAATGTGGAAGAAGATGTGGCTCAGGAATTTGCTCAAATATTTTGTTGTAAACTTGGCGAATTCCCAATTAAATACCTGGGGGTGCCTTTGCACTATGATAAGCTTAAGAAGGAAGATTTGCAACCTATCATTGATAGGATCATTAAAAACATTTCTGGTTGGTTGGGAAGGTATCTTACTTATAGGGGTAAGATCATTCTGCTATGTGCTTGCATTATTAGCATCCCTGCTTACCTGATGTCTATGATTAAGTTTCCTAAATGGGCAATCAATGCTATCAATTCTCAGATGGCTCACTTCTTTTGGGGTAACCTAGACAATCAACATAAATATCACTTGGCTAATTGGGGGATGGTTTCTAGGAAGAAAGAGTTTGGGGGGTTAGGGATTCCTAACATTAGATATTTTAATATGGCACTGTTGGCTTCTTGGGGCAAAAGATTTTTTGATAATAATAACAGTGAGTGGAAGAAAATTATTTCTTATAAATATGACATTAATTCTCCCAATATTCTTTGGTCTAACAGTGGAACTGGCTCTACCTTTTGGAAGAGTGCTACCTGGGCTCTCTCAGCTGCTAGGATTTTTTATAAGTGGCGGATGGGAAATGGGGAGAGAATTAGTTTCTGGCATGATCCCTGGGTTGGGGATTGTTCCCTTAAAACACAATTCTGGGACCTCTTTAGTATTTGCAATCAACTTGAGTGCTCTGTGGCCCAGGTTTGGGATGGTGAAAACCTTAAGTTAACTTTTCGACGATGTGTAGATAAGGCAGGTTTTGATCGTTGGAAGCAATTGGTAGATCTTGTTAAGAGCTCTCAGCTGCGAGATGAAGCTGATTCTCCCATTTGGTTCTTGGAGGCAAATGGGGTGTACTCAGTGAAATCTTTCTATAAGCAGATTAATTTTGGGGGAGTGGTTTCTGGTATTGGTGACAAACTTTGGAAAGTACTCTGCCCTAAAAAAATACATGTGTTCCTATGGCTTGGGATTTATAACAAGATTCTTACACGTGATAACTTGGCCAAAAGAAGGCATGTAGATGATCTAGCATGTCCTTTTTGTTGTGATAATGAAACTGTACAACACCTTTTGTTTGACTGTGTGGTTGCGAAGCAGGTTTGGGCTTTTGTTTCTGAGTGCTTTGAATATCCTTGCATTACTAGTTTCAGTGATGTTAGTGCCTTGTGGCAGTTGCATAAGAGAAAACCAGTGCTTAACTTGACAGTGGTTGCATCCTTGTGGAGCATTTGGAAACTGAGAAATGAATTCTGTTTTCAGGGCCGTACCTGGAGAAATGCCAATTGTGTTCTTGCAAAACTAAGCTCCCATCTGCAACAATGGAAAGTTCTCTACGACGACACTCAAGCAGCGCTGTTGCAGAGATGCATTCTTCTTCTGGACA
Organism: Elymus sibiricus; assembly: GCA_039707655.1. Classification (NCBI taxonomy): domain Eukaryota; kingdom Viridiplantae; phylum Streptophyta; class Magnoliopsida; order Poales; family Poaceae; genus Elymus; species Elymus sibiricus. The sequence goes on from CM077666.1 coordinate 474,968,563, forward strand.
AGCGTCGCGGGGAACTGTTGCGGATTGCCTGGAGCTGATCGTGGGGACCGGAAAGATGAAGACTTGCCAGGGATCTAGCTTTAGTTAGTTCTGTGCTGTTCTTTTGCTTTCTGGGTCTGTAATAATAAGTAGTTCCAGTACTTTGGGTTGAGAGAACTTTGCTCTCCAGCTTTCTGCCGTGTGTAGTTGGGGTGCCGTTTCCCCCTGTTGGTGTGGTTGGATATTACCTGTAGGCTTCGGAAGATGTTGGTTTCTGTTTTCGCTTCATTAATAAAATGGGGCGGGGGGGGGGGGGGAACCCCTTTCATTCAAAAAAATATCTCTTTCCAAGAAGAATTGATTATATTTTTGCCTCTACGATGGTGCTTATTAATGCAAATGTTCCATGCAGCCATAGACAAACAAGCGCCACATGCAACATGTTTAATTAGCCCGGAACACGAGAGGTTCTCCACACAATTAATCATGTTATTTATTAGTTGGCTTTGTTTTCTTGCAATCTAAAAAAATGATACTTCCTCCGTTCCTAAATATAAGTCTTTTTAGAGATTTCAATATGGATTACATGCGGATGAATATATACATATTTTAGAGTGTAGATTCACTCATTTTCCTTCGTATGTAGTCTATATTGGAATCTCTAAAAAGACTTATATTTAGGAACGGAGGGAGTAGTGACCTTGTATACAAAAACTGAGGGAGTAACCAAGGCCACACGCCGTCTTCTTCTTTCGTATCTGCCGAGGTGTTTCGTATTTTGGTCGTTATTTCTTAGGAGGTGTTTCATCTGGGAAAGATCAATACACCTGTGGTATTGGATATTCAATTTGGAAACTTTGAATATCATAATATCAAACTCTCCATACGGTCTAAATCGGATGCCTGGAACTTCTTCGGGTTGGCCCCAACTTGGTCCCATTTGATGTGCCAAGCCCATGAACATGCCAATACACCTACATGACAATAAAACAATGGAAAACTGATAAAAACTAAAAATTGTGCAACGAACTTGGTAAAACGGGTAAAGATCAAAAACTTTGCATTATGGGCATGAGAAATTACTAGATGGATATGGTATGAAGGATTTTAGGCACATGAATAGGCTTATTATATGCTTCCACTCATCAAGGGCATGGGAATCCGTGTGATGAAGAGGACCTCGACTTATTATATGCTTCCATCTACATCACCGTTGACAACGGCGCCCGATCCCATTTCGGGACTCGCCTTAGATAAATGGTGTTAAGCTTAAAGACATCGCACCCCTAATCTATGTGGCATCATCAAGGAAGAATTGGAAAACTAAGGAAACTGTAGTAAATGGTGCTTGGATTGGCAAACTTAACCCTCCGCTCAATGGACTATGGCCTTCATCCCGGAATTTGTCACCTTATGGACTTGCCTCCATGAATCGTCCCTCAATGAAGACCTAGAGGATATAATCACTTGGAAGCGCACAACAAGTGGGCACTAATTGGCGGCCTCCGTTAACAACATCCAATTCTTGGGCACCATCCGCTCTCCAATGAAGTGTGCAGTTTGGAAACCATAGGCACCTTCCAAGATCAGGTTCTTTGCGTGGCTTGTCATTCAAGATAGAGTTTGTACCGTTAATTTCTTGGTTAGACGGGGATCAGGGATGGAGCTAGGAATTTTATTTGAGAAGGGCCAATGAAACATCTAAAAGCATTGGGGGGGGCATACACAAGAATTTAGTAATAAAATTCATTAAGTCCACATACTACTTAGGGGTAGTTTGAGATTTTTTTACAGCATGGGGGGAGACAGGGCCCCAGCTCGCCCCCTGCTAGATCCGTCCCTGACGGGGATGGCAAAATTATGGCTTATGCTAACTCTCCAAAAGAGAAACTAAGACAAGGATTCACCTCTTCTTTAAATGTGGTACACTTTCCGTCTATGGAGCATGATCAAATACTGGCTTCAACTTCATGGCCTCAACACTTCCTCTTGAGAAACATTTCCATGGTGAACCCATGTTACCGGATTATATGTACGACACCATGCTGCACGACATGAGGCTTCTTCATGACAACATTCTCAAAAGAGAGCAAGCGGACAAGGTCGACTTTCACAGTCCATATGAAAATCGCACGGTATACACGACGAAGGTGCCTAAGGGTCTCGGCTTCGTCGATGATTTCCTCGCAGACAAGTTCTATATAGATTTCGAGCAGATCTTCAACATGATCCACCTCAGACAGCTAGAGGGAAGCTGCTTATTCAGGCTATGGGCGCTCCATCTAGCCAGCAAGGCCAAGTTTGACCACGTGATGATGGTCGCTGTGGCGGACACTTACCACATGCATGACCACAACCTTCACAGTCTAGAAGGTATAAAGGCAATGAAGACATACCTTGACGATTTCATTGTTCAACATATATACCTGGACTACCAACTTGTGCCCTACCATATGTGTTGTTCGCTAGTTAGCACCAATTTAAATATGCTCCCGCAGATTTCCAGTATCCTTGCATCGTACCAAGGTTGATAATAGTGTTCTGTTCTACTGTTTGTGCAGCGACGAGCACTGGATCCTCATCGTTCTATCCCCAACGACTGCCAATTCTTATGTCTTGGATTCGTATCGAAAGGTCAAGAAAGACTACACCAAACTGAAGGTAGTTCTGAATCACGCTCTCTTCGAGTTCGATACCAAGGGAGGATCCATAAGGCCAGATTACAGAAAAAGAAACAACGACGTCTTGGTATGCTTCGCCCACAACACAACATTCTGTTGCATGCAACAGGCAGGTGAGACAAGTGTGACATCCGCCTACTACGTCATGAACCACATGGATGATTACACACGACAATATACATCATTCAAAAGGAAGGACGACATCACCAGTTGGCGTAAAACCCTTGCCTTGCTCCCACCTGACGATTGCCGAGTCGAGTTCGGACAGATCCAAAACACCCTAGCCAACACCATCAAGAAGGATGTCATCATCAACAACGGGGTCTTTTACGACGACTCAGATGAACCCCTTGAGGAGCGGTGGTATCGGCAGAAGCGAAAATGTAGCGACTTCCTCAACTCAATGCCGTCCCTATAGTGAAGGATTGACTGTTGAACTCATGGTCTTTTGTAGAACAACAGTGGTCATCTTTAAACCTTTGTTCCAAACATGACTGTGTAGACTTATCGTACCTTTTGTGTAACATCGCAACTTTAAGTCTTTAAGATGCATGCTGAAAGTGACCTAGCTAGTATGTATACTTCTTTAACCTTAGAGTTATTCCACGTACCGAAACATGATGACTCTAACATGGCAACAAAATGAGCCCTTTGGCTCACAAATGCTGCCATAACAGAAAAAATGAACAAAAAATACAGCCAAGGCAGCTTATATTAGCCAAGGCTTAAAATTTCTTCCATGGCAGTGGCTCATAAATGCTGCCATGACAGAAAAAATGAGCCCTTTGGTTCATAAATGTTGCCATCGTTTGCTATGTGGTAGTCTTGCTATATGTTGTCATGTTTGTGATATGTTGGGTATCTAAGTTGATATCGAAGAAGATTTTGCTATATGTATGTTGCTATATATATGTTTCATATAATCTATGTTGATATTTGTTCTTTTCATTAGGACACATCACAGATTCGTCGACCGGAGCCATGGCCCCACGAACAAACCGCCGTTCTGAAACTAGACAATGTCTTTTACAAATTCAACATGTGAAATGCATGCATGTAATTCAACGATATCAATGTGTTATATGAACATGTCAACAATGTCTTTATTTAATACATACTTCTTATATTCATACATGTATCAAATGTGCAAACACGTCAAAAAAGTGGTCATGACAGTTTTTTTTCTTGCCCTGAACAATGTACTAGTGACGTGCCGCTTAATTACATGCTGCAATAATTATACAACATCAGCCGCGCGCCCTGTGTTAGAGCGTCACTAATGTCAGACATACTAGTGACGTGCGACCATACGCTGCTAGTAAACACTTACCAGCAGCGTCGCAGTGGCGGCGTGCCATCCGAACGCTGCTAATAAGCACTTACCAGCAGCGTATTTGTGGCGGCGTGCCATCCAAACGCCGCTAGTAAAGGGGTCCCGCACTAGTGGGGCTAGTGCATCATGCGTGCTTGATATCAATATTTTTTCATGATTTAGCAAAACTGCTAAATGGGGCATAGCCCGCTATTGTATCAAACAGCCGTCGGCCGAGCCGTCGCTAAATGGCATAGCCTGTTATTTAAATCTTTAATCCATACGCGTGCACACATGCATCACTGATTAAGGGCATCTCTAAAGCAGACCCTCAAATCACTCGCAAACGTCTGGACCGCGTTGTTCGAACACAGTTTGACATCCAACGTCGTCCCGCATAGGTACGTAGACCAGTCTGTGTGTCCGTTTTCCTGCAATCCGGAAGCAAAATAGGGGGGCTTTGCGGAGTCTGGACCTCCTCCATGTAGGACTCCAACACCCTTGGCCCACCCAAAACCACACCCGGACCCGCGTCTCCATTTTTTTGCCCTTTCTTCATGTCCGCTTTCTCCCTCGCTAACATCGCCGCTATACCGCCCCAGCCGCCCACCAAGCCCTTGTCGGACCTCCGCGAGCTCCGTCGCTCCACCCGGTCGCCACGTCGCTTTGCCTACACTGCCATTCCACACCTCTCATTCGTCCGCCACACATGTACTATCCGCCCCTGCTAGGGTCACCATGCCCGGTAAGTGTTTGGTGAAATGCATGTGCTATATTTTTTGTCCCTTCTTTGAAGCAATGGATTCGGGAATGGAGTACATGTATGAGCACTACGTTGAATTGTCCAATGACTCTCCAGAAAAGGAGGATTATGAGGATGAAACGGCGATGATGTAGAAGGTCCTTGAAGACGCGGAGCGTGCGCAAGAGCATGTTCTTAATTTCAAGGGATCGATCAAGGGTCATCGAGTGATGTATCGGACCACGACTCGAGGGCATTTGAAGCAATGGACGTCTACTTTGCCCCCGATGCCCTACTCACGGACAATTTTCGTCGGCGCTTTTGTATGAGGAAAAAGTCTTCGATCGCCTCTACAATGGTGTCCGGTCCTACGATGACTACTTCATCTTGAAAAAGGATGCCATAGGAAGAATTGGATTCTCTGGTTACCAGAAGTGCACGGCTGCATTGCGGATGCTTGCATATGGCACGCCCGTTGATTCGTGGGACGAGTAGCTCTAGATTTCTGAGAACACATGTGGAGACGCCATGGTCAGATTTGGTACTACGGTGGTCGAGGTGTTTGGACCTGAAAACTTGAGAGAACCAAGTGTCGCAGGCACCGAAGGCTCATGGCACTCTCGGAAGCAAGATGGTGGCTAGGGAAGATCGAAACTATTGATTGCATGCACTTGAGATGGAAGAACTGCCCAAAAGCTCTACAAGGGCAATATCAGGGCCATTTTAAGAAGCCCACCACCATTCCTCAAGCAGTTGCATCACATGATCCTTGGATTTGGCATGCTTTCTTTGGCATGTCTGGGTCTCACAATGACATCAAGTGTTGCAGCGGTCTCCATTGTTTGCTAGGTTGACTAAGGAGAAGCTCCTCGTTGCAATTATACTGTCAATGGGCATCAGTACAACATGGGCTATTATCTGATTGACGGTATCTATCCTACATAGGCTACCTTCGTCAAGATTATCTCTGAGCTAGTTGGTCAGGAAAGAGCTCACTCTGTCCAAAGGCAAGAAGGAGCTAGAAAGGATGTGGAGAGGGCATTTGGAGTGCCACACACCCATTTTTAGTTGTTCGTGGACCTGCTAAACAATGAGATCCGGAGACCTTCTGAAAGGTGATGACATGTTGTGTGATCATGCACAACATGGTCATGGAGGATGAGGGTGAAGATACTGCCAGAGGTCTGGAATTTGAGAATATGGGTTATCTATCCAACTTCCACATCAGAATCCGGCCACTTTTGATGAGTTTGTTCAAATGCAATCAATAATTTCGGCATCGAGTAACCCATGAGCAGCTCAAGGAAGATTTTATTGAGCATTTGTATGCGCTTAAAGGGGACAACTAGAACATATGTGCAAGTTGAAGCCAAGTTTGAACTATTTTATTTTAAAACTTAGTTGGATTGTAATATTTAAATTAGAACTATTGTCGCATTTGAATATTTTCTCTCGTCGAAGATTTGATATGCTATTATTTTGAGCTCGCGGAATTAAAAAAAAATACAGAGACAAACGTTTAGGGATCAGAGTTGCATGATTGACTTACTGTCCGCGAACGAGTCTGGACCCGCGGACAAATACAAGTGTTCATTTTGTGGGACGGCGTTGGAGATGCCATAAATCTTCTGTTTATCCCAAAAAACACACTTTTATTTACATCACGAATATGGCAGCAAGATGAGTTTCAAGAGATGGCAAAGTCAGTTGCTTCTGCCAATAATGTAGACGCGCTGGACGATTGCTGCGCGGTGGGGGTGCCTGTCAGCCTGATTCTAGCTGAGATCGATCGAACACAGGTTTTTGGCAGAGACCGATCGTGACGCTGAAAGGACGGGAACTGGCTACAGCATTTACGTTCGTGTTTATGAAATTACGTACGACGACTGTAGATCTGTCCGCATGCATGTGGCCCTCTTCAAGCGGTTGCTGCTACTACTTCATGGATCATGCAGGCGAGTACGCGTACTTGCGGTGCAGCAGCATCCCAGCCGGTAACTAAGGTTGGCCTGCTGAGTGGTATGGTGACCAGATCTTTGATAAAATCTGGCCTTTTGAGCTACGGCCAGGGAAAGTATCACTTTTGACAAATCTGACCTTTTTAGCCAGGGCCAGCGAAAGTGAAATAAAAGAACGGAATCAATAAATCCCGAACGTGTCACGTTTTCTCTTCTCGTCCCGAACGTGCTCATTGCCATTGGATCGAAACGCACACATCTTGACGCTCCCGGCTGGCCACGTCATCCCAGGGGCTCGTTCGGGACGAGGGCGAAGTCTCCCGAACGCCCTTTTTCACGAGCCCACCGCACTGTCTCCTTCACCTCATCCATTCACTAGTAGAAAAAGGGACTTTAGTCCCGGTTCGTAAGGGCCTTTAATCCCGGTTGAGCAACCGGGACTAAGGAGTCGGGACTAAAGGCCCCCCTTTTTAGTCCCGGTTGTGTTACGAACCGGGACTAAAGGGGCTCCACGTGGCCGTTCGTGGGCGCTCAGGCAGGAGGACCTTTAGTCCCGGTTTGTAACATCAACCGGGACTAAAGGCCGCCACGCGTCAGGCGCTGCCAAGCGCTGGGGTTTAGGGTTTTGGAGGGTTTAGGGGTTTCATTTTGTGTTTCCCTTTACAAACTGGGACTAAAGGCCGCCACGCGTCAGGCGCTGCCAAGCGCTGGGGTTTAGGGTTTTGGAGGGTTTAGGGGTTTCATTTTGTGTTTCCCTTTTCTTTTTGTGTTTACCATTCAATTCTTTGTCATTTAGGGTTTTCATTTTTATTTTATGTTTTCCATTCAACTCGACGCTACTACATATAGCAATGAAGGAACCATTACACAACATCGTCATGAATATAGAGAAGTGACCTCTTTCTCCGTGCTTGGTCGAACAACAAGTTTTCGTATATATATTCGACGCTACTATATATAGTACACGTTCATGCATATATACAATATAATATCTCTTACGATCCCTAATATCTAATTACCAAAATTCCCTACCAATTCTCGATGGTATTCTCCGGTTTTAGATATGACCTCTTCAAGTAAGAATCCCGTCAATTCCTCTTGAATTGCCTTTACGCGATCCTTTGGTAGGAGATCGTCCCGCATCCGTTCGATCTAAGTTAAAGAAGGGGGTCAATATATATGAATGAAACTCAACACAATTGATGGTAATAAAATAAAATTGTGAATATTCTTTACGTAGTTCAAGTTTTTCTAAAATTCTGCCCTTCTCACTGGTCGTCTGGCGAATGAACTCGCAAACGTAGTATCCACATAAATTATTCCCGTCTCCCTGCCTCACTAGTAGAAAACAGGCCTTTCGTCCGGAGCATTAGTCCCGGTCGGGTTTTGGACCGGGACTAATGTGACCACTAGTCCCGGTTCCAACGGCTAGGCTTTAGTCCCGGTTCATTTGTGACCTCTAGTAACACCAACCGGGACTAAAGGGGTGGTGGCAGGCTGGCGTCAGGCTGGGACCCCTGCGAGCCCCTTTAGTCCCGGTTGGTATCACCAACCGGGACTAGAGATGGACCTTTAGTCCCGGTTGGTATCACCAACCGGGACTAAAGATATCACTATATATAGTGCTTCGTCCAGCCCGAGCCCAAGCTCTCCTTTCTCTGTTTTCTCCTTTCTCTCCTCTGTTCTCTTCCCCTAGCTCGAGCTCATCCTCCATTTTTGTCAAGATTTGTCAAGATTTGAGGCACCCCATCTATCCAAGTGTTCACAAAGGTTAGCAACTTTGTCCTTTCATCTCTCATTGCTAGATTAGCTCGTGCAATGCTCTATAAGTATAGTGATTTGTGGGTTTTAGTTTGGGAGTAATTATGTGGGAGTTTATTTGATTTATATGCAATTTGAGCTCAAATTAACTTCTTAGTTTGCATATGTGTAGGTGTGGTTTACTTAGTGCCTTCCCGTCCCCGTCCTAACCACCGTCGATCGCCCGCACCGTCCCATCGCCGGCACCACCTTGGTGAGCCTCTTGTTCTTATCCTTTTTATAAAAAAAAAATCTTATTTGTATGATTTAGATAGTTACTTGTATAATTTTCTTACTTGTATGATTGTTTGTTATACATAGTGCCATGGTTTTGATATCCGTCCCCGTCGGCCCTCGTCCGGTTTATGATTCGGATGTGGTATATTCTCTTTTATAACTATTTGTTGCATTTCGTGTTTATGACAATTATGCCCATCAAGTTGACATAGATATTTTTATCTAGGAGGTATGTGAACCGGAAATTGCAACCGACCCTTTTGTCGAGAAGTTAAATTTAGTTGAAAAAGAAAACGAGTATTTGAAAGAAAAATTGAAAAGAATTGAAGAAGAGAAGATGAAATTGGAGTTGTATGTTGCCGATGTCGTCGATGATCACAAGATCAAGATGGATGCAATGCGCTTGAAGATTAGAAAGATTAGAAAATATGTCGTTAATAAAGAGGCTTGGTATCATTATGCTGTTGGATCAATTATTACCTTAGTTGCGATTTTGATCGCATTTGTTGTTGCATTTAAATGCTTTAGCTAGATAGTTTTATGTTGCTTTATGAGAATAAGTGTGTATGAACTTTATGTATGAACTTGTATTAATTTGGTCTTTTCGGTGTTGTGTAATGAAGATGAGTCGGCAATGGCTGTACGATGACAGACGCTCTCCCCAGTTCATAAATGGCGTGCATAGTTTTCTGCATGCGACTGAGGCAAACAAGCGGAATGGTTTTATGTGTTGTCCATGTGGTGTCTGTAAGAATGATAGGAATTACTCTAGCTCAAAAGTCATTCACGTCCACCTGTTTACGTCCGGTTTCATGTCCGACTATAACTGTTGGACCAAGCACGGAGAAAGAGGGGTTCTAATGGAAGAGAATGAAGAAGAAGAGGATGATGACAACTATCCTGGGTTCCCTGAATACGATGGTACTACAATGGGGGAAGAGAATGAAGAAGAAGAAGCTGAAGAAGAGGCATCAGATGAGCCCGCTGGTGATCTTGGTCGGGCCATTGCTGATGCAAAGAGAAACTGCGAAAGTGAAAAGGAGAAGTTCAAGTTGCAGCGCATGTTAGAGGATCACAAAAAATTGTTGTACCCAAATTGCGAAGATGACAAGAAAAAGCTGGGTACCACACTGGAATTGCTGCAATGGAAGGCAGAGAATGGTGTATCTGACAAGGAATTTGAAAAGTTGTTGAAACTGATAAAGAAGACGCTTCCAAAGGATAACGAATTGCCCGACAGTACGTACGAAGCAAAGAAGGCTGTCTGCCCTCTAGGATTAGAGGTGCAGAAGATACATGCATGCCTTAATGACTGCATTCTCTACCACGGTGAGGAGTACGAGAATTTGAATGCATGCCCGGTATGCGGTGCATTGCGCTATAAGATCAGCCGCGATGACCCTGGTGATAATGTTGAGGGCGAGCGCCCCAGGAAGAGGATTCCTGCCAAGGTGATGTGGTATGCTCCTATAATACCACGGTTGAAACGTTTGTTCCAAAACAAAGAGCATGCCAAGTTGTCGCGATGACACAAAGAAGACCGTAAGAAAGACGGGAAGTTGAGAGTACCCGCTGATGGGTCGCAGTGGAGAAAAATCGAGAGAAAGTGGCCGGAGTTTGCAGGTGACGCAAGAAACTTATGGTTTGGTATAAGTGCAGATGGCATTAATCCTTTTGGGGAGCAGAGCAGCAATCATAGCACCTGGCCTGTGACTCTATGTATCTATAACTTTCCTCCTTGGTTGTGCATGAAGCGGAAGTTCATTATGATGCCAGTGCTCATCCAAGGCCCTAAGCAACCCGGCAACGACATTGATGTGTACCTAAGGCCATTAGTTGAAGAACTTTTACAGGTGTGGGACATAAAAGGTGTACGTGTGTGAGATGAGCACAAACAGTAGGAATTTGACCTACGAGAGTTGCTATTTGTAACCATCAATGATTGGCCTGCTCTTAGTAACCTTTCAGGACAGACAAACAAGGGATACCACGCATGCACACACTGTTTAGATGAGACCGAAAGTATATATTTGGATAAATGTAAGAAGAATGTGTACCTGGGACATCGTCGATTTCTTCCGATCAAGCATCTCTTAAGAAAGAAAGAGAAGCATTTCAAAGGTGAGGCAGATCACCGGAAGAAGCCTGACCACCGTACTGGTGATCATATACTTGATATGGTCAAGGAATTAAAAGTAATCTTTGGAAAGGGTCCTGGCGGACAATCTGTTCCGAATGACGCTGACGGACACGCACCCATGTGGAAGAAGAAATCTATATTTTGGGACCTACCCTATAGGAAAGTCCTAGAGGTCCGCTCTGCAATCGACGTGATGCATGTGACGAAGAATCTTTGCGTGAACCTGCTAGGCTTCTTGGGCGTGTATGGGAAGACAAAAGGTACACCGGAGGCACGGGAGGACCAGCAACGTATGCACGAAAAAGACGGCATGCATCCAAAGCAGTATCAAGGTCCTACCAGCTACGCTCTTACCAAAGAAGAGAAGGAAATCTTCTTTGAATGCCTGCTCAGTATGAAGGTCCCGTCTGGCTTCTCATCGAATATAAAGGGAATAATAAATATGGCAGAGAAAAAATTCCAAAACCTAAATTCTCATGACTGCCACGTGATTATGACGCAATTACTTCCGGTTGCATTGAGGGGGCTTCTACCGGAAAATGTTCGATTAGCCATTGTGAAGCTATGTGCATTCCTCAATGCAATTTCCCAGAAAGTAATCGATACAGAAATCCTACCAAGGTTACAGAATGATTTGGTGCAATGTCTTGTCAGTTTCGAGTTGGTGTTCCCACCATCCTTCTTCAATATCATGACGCACGTCCTAGTTCACCTAGTCGAAGAGATTGCCATTCTGGGTCCTGTATTTCTACACAATATGTTCCCCTTTGAGAGGTTCATGGGAGTCTTAAAGAAATATGTTCATAACCGTGCTAGGCCAGAAGGAAGCATCTCCAAGGGCCATGAAACAGAGGAGGTTATTGAGTTTTGTGTTGACTTTATTCCTGACCTTAAGCCGATTGGTGTTCCTGAATCGCGGCATGAGGGGAGACTGAGTGGAAAAGGCACGCTAGGAAAGGATTCAGTAATATATAGGGACGGGCATTCTTGGGCCCAAGCACACTACACAGTTCTACAAAATCCCACCTTGGTGGCTCCGTATATCGAGGAACACATGGATATTGTATGCTTCAAGAACCCGGAGCAGTCTGACCCCTGGATTAAACGTACACACATGGCGACTTTCGGCGGTTGGTTGCAAACACATCTCATGAATGACGACAGTGTTGGAGATGATCTGTACTTGTTGGCCAAGTCACCATCTTCGACTATATTGACTTTCAAAGGGTACGAGATTAATGGTAATACATTTTACACGATCGCCCAAGATAAAAAGAGCACCAACCAAAACAATGGTGTCCACTTTGATGCAACAAACACCAATAGGGAAAAGGACACATATTATGGTTACATAGAGGAGATAAGGGAACTTGACTATGGACGTGAGTTTAAGGTCCCTTTGTTTCGGTGCAAATGGGTCAATCTGACAGGAGGCGGGGTAAAGGTAGACCCGCAGTACGGAATGACAACATTGGATCTCAACAATCTTGGGTACACAGACGAACCATTCGTCCTAGCCAATGATGTGGCGCAGGTTTTCTATGTGAAGGACATGTCTAGCAAACTGAGAAAAAGGAAAGATAAGGAAGCGAATACATCATACGGTGAGCCAAAGCACCACATAGTTCTTTCAGGGAAAAGAAACATCGTGGGAGTGGAGGACAAGACAGACATGTCAGAAGATTATGAAAAGTTTCATGAAATTCCTCCCTTCACAGTGAAGACTGACCCAAGCATCCTGTTAAATGATGAAGATTGTACATGGTTACGGCGCAAAGGGACACACGCGAAGAAAAAGTTTTATACCCCAAGATCCCACTCTGGGATGTGATCAGCTTCAACGTCATCATTTTCTTCTCTAGTGAGTAGCTGAGATAGGCCAGTTTGTACACAAAGTGCATCCAGTTTTTGCCGTAACCCTCTCAACTTTTTAGCACATGCTATGTGGGTGAAATGATGATACCATGCCAAATTACAACCTTTTCAGAGTTCATTTGTAGTGCTTTTCAATTTCAGGGTCATTTAGCTCAAAAAAATCATTAAATGCATGAAAAATAGCAAATGAAGTTAGAAAGGGTTGAAATTTGAGGATGTGGCTTTGAATGGTGCATATTGAATGCACAAAAAGTCTAGAGTTGAAATAAGTTTAAAAAATGAAATGCCTTTGTAACAGATGAGTTTTCGTCCGAAACCTTAATACTTCGAAGGAGATGGTCCAGTTTGTACACGAAGTGCATCCAGTTTTTGCCGTAACCCTCTCAACTTTTTAGCACATGCTATGTGGGTGAAATGATGATACCATGCCAAGTTTCAACCTTTTCAGAGTTCATTTGTAGTGCTTTTCAATTTCAGGGTCATTTAGCTCAAAAAATCATTAAATGCATGAAAAATAGCAAATGAAGTTAGAAAGGGTTGAAATTTGAGGATGTGGCTTTGAATGGTGCATATTGAATGCACAAAAAGTCTAGAGTTGAAATAAGTTTAAAAAATGAAATGCCTTTGTAACAGATGAGTTTTCGTCCGAATCCTTGATACTTCGAAAGAGATGGTCGAGTTTGTACACGAAGTGCATCCGGTTTTGGCCGTAACCCTCTCAACTTTTTAGCAAATGCTATGTGGGTGAAATGATGATACCATGCCAAGTTTCAACCTTTTCAGAGTTCATTTGTAGTGCTTTTCAATTTCAGGGTCATTTAGTTTAAAAAAATCATTAAATGCATGAAAAATAACAAATGAAGTAAGTAAGGGTTGAAAATTAAAACTCCTCATGCTGACTAACAGAAACATAATATAATTTGGCAAAAGAATAACAAGAAAACATATAAACTAAAATATTTAAAACAAATGAAGGTATAAAACTAAAAGAGCTAAACAGAATCTGTTTTTGATTAAAATAACCTAAAAATTACCAAATTGAACATACTGATAAAACACACTAATATTAAACAGCAGGAAAAAGAATCACTCAAAAATCTATTTTTAAACTAAAGTTATTCACAAACGAGTGATTCACACAAATTTCAAAGAATTCAAATTTAAACTATTCAAATTTGAAAACTACTGGCACTAACAGAAAGTTTATAATTTTTGTGACCTAAAGCAAAAAGATTCACTCAAAAACTCTAAATATTTGGCTGTAAGTAGAAACAAAAGAAAAAAAATAAAGCAAAAACAGAAAAAAAAAATGAAAAAAAAACCTTTAGTCCCAGTTGGCACAACCAGGCGGGACTAAAGGTCCGCCTCCCGCGCTTAATTTGGGCCCCGAAAACAGACCTTTAGTCCCGGCCCGTGGCTGTAACCGGGACTAAAGGCCAACCTTTTAGTCTCGATTGCATCCACGAACCGGGACTAAAGGTACTTTAGTCCCAGGCCGTGGATTCAACCGGGACTAAAGGTCGATCCTATATAACTGTCACTTAGCGTTTTCCACCGCCCAGGAGACAGATCGAACACCACACGCCGCCAAGCCGCTCATCTTCAACCTCTGATGCCAGAGATCGCCGACGCCGTCCCGCTCGCTCCGGCCCCTCCCCGAGCCCGCAGCCCGCTGCATCTTCCTCGACCACGGGAGCGAGCGAAGAGCCCCACAGCGCCCGCACCATTGTCTTCCTCCTCCCCGGTCGCCGCCACTGCCTCGACCTCGCCCTCGAGCACCGACGCGTCCACGACCTCCCTGAGCCCTCCCCGAGCTCGTGACGACCTCGCTGTGAGCCCCCCTTGTCTTCCCCCGCTCTCCCCTGGCCCGCGCACGGCCTCTAACTACCCCCCCCCCCCCCCCCCGCACACCCCGAGCTCGGCCGCCGCCATGGACAACCAATGATCGATGGTATTGAAAATGTCCTTGTATTTTTCAAGTCATGTTAATGTTAATTATTAGTGTGAGCAGATGGTTAATTTTGATAACGACATTGTGGATGGGACATGAGATTTTGGGAGTATGTAATTTTTGTCTGTAGATGAATGTTAATTAGATGGATTTATTATGTATTTTTGTGTGTAGATGAATGTTAGATGGATATGTAGATGGATAGATGTTATATTGATGTATGTTAGAATGATGGATGAATAGAAATGTTAGATAGATGGATGTTAAATGGATGAATAGAAATGTTGTTCAAGTGTGGGTTCTCTACAAAAAGAATGGTTGGATCAATGATATAAAATGTTGTTCAAATTTGCTCATCTATAGTTGTAAAAGTTTATTAAATATGAGTAGCATAATAAAATGATAATTATTGCATAGGAATTTATTTTCATAAGAATTTGTTCTCGACGTCGACGATGCCCGGCCCGAATCCTCGTCGTCGACTCGGCGGCGACAACCTGCTTGAGAGGCGCCATGTCCGGGACTGGGCACCGCCGGGCTGGCACTGGGAGGTGCTACCTTCCGGGGCACGCAGCTTGGTGAGGAATCGGGCTCCCGTCGTTGACCCGGAGCTTCTTTGGTGGCGGTCGCGTGGGCCACTATCGGTGCAGAGGCAGCCGGCCCCCGAGGAGGTGGTACGTCGCCGTGTCAGGGAGGAGGACGAGCACGTCCGTCGCTACATGGTTGCGTTGGACGTCAGGTTCTCCAATACCTGGCAGGTTATTTAGGGATCTCACCCGAGCTATGATCCTGTGATGGTTCCTTCTCTTTGGGTGTCCACCGCCCACGCCTCAGGAACCGCGAGTCAACTGAATTATTCGATAATATTCGAGCTGTATTAGTGATGTTATATGATAATATTCGAGATGTATTAGTGATAATATTCGATGATGCATTAACTGGATTATTCGAAATGTATTAGTTTTTGCTTATTGAATGCATTCTAATTTGAATACTAAATTGTTTTATCTTTCTTCTGGATTAGTTAAGCTATGGACTATAGCGGCAGAGACGACCATGATCAAGAGGATATCATGTTCGACATGATACGCTCCCAAAACCCAGAGATTGAACCAGATGACGGCTCGCAATATCTGAACAAGTCCGGTGAGGGAATTGAAGAAGAACCAATAGACGAAGGGCACACAAACAATGATGGCGAAGGAAATGTTCTTCAATTAACAAAGTCCGGCGAGGTATATATATATATATATATATATATATATATATATATATATATATATATATATATATAAGGCCTCTGGTGATCATTACATGTATTAATTGATTTGTATATATATATATATATATATATATATATATATATATATATATATATATATTAACGAATCTTTCTTCTTTTAGCCCTCCGGATCGAGCAAATCTTCTACAAGGGTAGTACGAGGCCCGGCCAAAAAGTTGCCCGATGGCATAAAGTACAACATCGATGAAATCAAAGAAGATGGCGAACCAATTGCTCCTAAAAAGAATGCGGACAAATTTATACGTCAATGCGGAGTTATTGTTAGGGACCAAATCCCGATCACCGTTCAAGAATGGAATAAGCCAAAGGAAGATCGAGGAGTTAGTTTTGTCGACGAAAGTGCAAAAAATCTGCTTTGGGATACGCTCATGTCACATTTCACCCTATCAGAGGGTTTCACAGATCTCCAACAGGAGAAAGTCAAGAAGTGTGCTCTTAAGAAGATGACCACACAATTCCAGACTTGGAAGAAAAGATTTTGGGCCAACTACGTCAACGCAGAAAAGAAGACTCTAGAATTCACTGGACCACTAGAGAAGGTAAAAGATCACTGGGACTTATTTGTGGAGTTCAAGGAATCGGAAGCAGCTAAGGAACGGTCGAGGAAAAACAAGATAAATGCTGAGAAAAAAAGTTTCACCATGTTCTGGGGCCAGGTGGCTACAAGACTGGGTTGCCTAAGTGGGATGAATCTGAGGAAAAGATGATTGCTGCAGGGGTCACTCCACAAACAGTGGGTTGGCCCGACAGGTGCAGGACTTGGTTTTATGCGCATGGGGGAAAGTTGGACCAAAGACAGGGGAGATTATTGAACAGGCAAGTCTTAAAGAAGCCTCAAACGCTTTACTTGAAGCAATAAAAGAGGCTCGAACGGGGGCGTTCCAGCCCGAGAGAGAGAACGACGAGCTTACATGCGCCCTCAAGAATCCTGAACACCCGGGACGAACATGAGGCAAAGGCGTTGTTCCGTGGGTTGA
This sequence comes from Elymus sibiricus, assembly GCA_039707655.1. Classification (NCBI taxonomy): domain Eukaryota; kingdom Viridiplantae; phylum Streptophyta; class Magnoliopsida; order Poales; family Poaceae; genus Elymus; species Elymus sibiricus. Next base: position 474,985,518 of record CM077666.1, read on the forward strand.
GGGGTTTGCGGAGTGGAACGACACTTACAGAAGCCGTGCGAGAGAGAAGAAGCAGGATGCAGACCAGAAGAAGCAGGATGCAGACCGGCTTCAAAAGGTAGAATCAAAGAACGTGGAGTTGGAACGCGCTTTCATGCGGCAGCAGGAGCAGATCGACACAATTAGCCAGCAAAGGGCGTCTCAGCGGCAGGAGCAACCAGATCCAGCATTGGATAGTACCATCCCATCTATGCCTAAAAGCAGCGTGGGTTCCACGGGGGTCCCGGCCGATGATGCACTGCTGGCTCGCTACCCCGTGGATGATATCCAAGAGACGACAACTTGTGAGCTACACATGAAAATGAAGAACATATCCATGAAGGTGGCAGATGGCTTTGCTTTACCGAATGCACCTGAAGCAACCATCCACGGCAATCTGATTCCACCTGGCTATGCTCGTGTCGGGGTGGATGAAGTTCTGTCGGGATATGACTCACTAGAGCTTGACTTTCCTGGAGGTCAAGGGGAGCAGATACTGGGAGAAGCCATACGTGGTCTCATTGTATGGAGAAAGGAATGCATCGTGTTTCCAAACTCGGTGCCAAGGCCACCGACTCCTCCTCCAAGTCCGCCGCGTCAGCCGACTCCAACCCACCTCGAGACGGAGCGCAGCGCGAGTCCGCCATATCGATCTCCACCGCGTCAGCCGAATCCACCCCACCTCGAGACGGAGCCCAGCGCGAGTACGCGATATCGATCTCCACCGCGTGAGCCGACTCCAAAGCGGAAGAGAGCACCAAAGAAGAAACCCGAGCCTCCTGCCAAAAAGAAGGTAGCTTACGAGATGACTGAGGAGGAAAACAAAGGGGTCGTGGATGCCCAAGTGAAGGCCCATTTTGCACCGAAACCGCCCCCGCCGCCGAAGGAGAAAATACCTGAGAAAGTCGTACAACACTTTGTGGATCTTGCTAAACCGGCTGTGGAGAAAAGGCGATCAGACTATGAATGCTCTATTAGCAAGTCATATTATCAACAAAAAAATCAGCAGTCAAGCCTTACAGGTAGTAATAAAAGCGGTAAAAATGTTCCCCAGCTCGGAGAACAGGCAGTGCAATCGATCCCCCCGCTCAAGGTGAGTACCGATAAGGCGGTAACCGACGCTGATAGAGAGATGGCTAGAGAGATGGGTATCACTGTTGAACAACTCCTAGGCATCGAGGAAGTCCCCACGATGGATCCGAAGGAACTAGCATGGAAATATGTCCCCGAGAACCCTCTGGTCAGGCCTGACGAGGTGGAGCTTCTATCAACGCAAATGCGCAGATTGCATGACTGGTACCTGAGAGAAATAAAGGCCGGGCGAGAGAGCCTCATGGTGAAAGTCAAGCCAGAGCATTACTTCCATGGAAAAGATGTGTGGATTGAATTTCCAGAATTTTTTTAGTTATTCAATCAAGACGCACTCGACAAATCTCTCGTCAGTTGCTATTGTCTGTAAGTGATTTCTTTCTGTAATTTAAGTCTCTAGCTCAGCTCGTTCATTGCCTGTAATTATCCTCACTATATTCTTTTGTGTGGTATTATATATGTAGAATGAAGATTTTTGAATTGAAAAGAGATAGAGTCTATGGCATTGGGTTCATTGACCCAAATACCGTTAATGAAAATGTGTTAAATAACCACAAACAAGACACAGAGAATAGCTTGCTAATGTTTTTGAAGGAACTAAATACCAGACCAGAAATACTTTTTCCTTACAACTTCAGGTGTGTTACTGTCTTGTACTACAAATTCTATTTTTGCTCACTCGATGTTAAGTGTAGTTGATGAGTTATGCATGCCCGCTTATACAAACGTGTGCGCAGATTCCACTGGATCCTGCTAATCATTAGAGTTGACGAGGGAACTGTTGAAGTACTGGACTCACTAGGTAAAGACCCTGAAGAATACATGAGCCTGTTTTTGATGCTCGACAGGTAATTTCAATCATTATCGCACTATGTCGGCCTCTTTAGTTCATTTCCTGATATCAAGTAATTAATAACTCCTTTAAGCCTTTTCTTTGCCGGGCAGGGTTTGGAAAAAGTTCATCAAAGAGGTTGTCGGTGAATGGGAACCACAGCTGAAATGGCGACGGTCCAAGGTAATTAAGTAGTACTAGCTACGTCCGCGCATCTCTTTAATTCTAGTTTCAATACCATTATCATGCTTGATTATTATCTGATTGAATTCTATTCTCGTAAAGTGTATGAGGCAGGAAAAGGGGACTAATTTATGTGCATACTACGTTTGCGAGAACATTCGCTTTATTACCGAAAGGAGCAGAGATGCAAGACATCTTTGGGTACATAAACACTATTCAGATTTTTTTTTATCATGATCTAATATATATACACACAACTAATATATTCATATTGATCTCCTTCTTTAAATATGATGGAGATGCGGAATAGGCTCCTACCAAAGGACCACATACGAGCACTTCAAGAGGAAATGGCGGGATTTTTGCTTCAGCAGGTCATATCTCCCGACGGAGAATACCATTTCACCTAATGCCTGCATGTAATGATCTGCAAATTGTAGGAGAAATTGTATATACCAAATTGTATATATATGTGTGTATGCATGGCCGTACGAGAAATTCTATGATATATGATTGGTTCTACGAGAAATTTTATTATATATGCATAATGTGTACAGTATGTAGTAGCGTAAAATATGTTTGAAATGAAAAAGAATTAAATGGAAAACACAAAATGAAAAGGAAAAATAAACAATAAACCCTAAACCCCTAAACCTTTAGTCCCGGTTGGTGTCACCAACCGGGACAAAAGTGGCAGGGATTTAGTCCCGGTTGGTGTCACCAACCGAGACTAAAGGTCCCCAGCCCCCGGTGCGCGCTGCCGGCCATGTGGCAGGGATTTAGTCCCAGGTCGTGGCCAACCGGGACTAAAGGGTGGGAGCCTTTAGTCCCAATTTATTAGTCCCGGTTGGTGAACCAGGACTAAAGGCCCTTCCCAACCGGGACTAAAGGTCGTTTCTCCACTAGTGCCTCAAGCACTTTACGAGAATAGAGTTCAATCAAAATAATAATCAAGCATGATAATGGTATTGAAACTAGAATCAAAGAGATGCGCGGACCTAGCTAGTACTACTTACATTGAGTTGTCGAAATTGCAGCTCCTTTTTCCATTCACCCCTAACCTTATTGGTGAACTGTTTCCAAACCCTGCCCGGCAAAGAAAATGAATAAAGGAGTTATTAATTACTTGATATCAGGAAATGAACGAAAGTTGTCGATATAGTGCGATAATGATTGAAATTACCTCTGGAGCAGTTCACTCAGGTCCGCCCACATCTTAGGGTCTTTACGTTTCGAGTCCATGACAAGTACTACTCCTACGTCAACCTGAATGACTAGCAGAATAAAGTGGAACATGCGCACGCATAACTCATCAATTACACTTAACATCGAGTAAGCGAAACAGAATGTGTACAAGACAGTAACACTCACCTGAAGTTGTAAGGAAATAGTATTTCCCTTCTGGTTTGTTGTTTAATTAACGCCGTTAGCAAGTTATCCTCTGTGTCCTTGGCGTGGTTTTTTACCGTATATTCATGTATGTTATTTGGGTTAATGAACCCAATGTCATAGATTCGTCCTCTTTTGCATTCGAGAATCTTCAGTCTACATAATATAGTGAGGATAATTATACATGCAATGAACGAGCTGAGCTAGAGACTTAATTACAGAAATAATACTTATAGACAATAGCAACTGACAATAGATTTGTCGATGGCATCTTGATTGTATAACTGAAATAATTCTTCAAATTCAATGTTTATCTCCTCGTTTCCACTGAAGTAATGCTCATCTTTAATTCCCACCATGAGCCAGTTGCTCCCTTCCTTTGAGGCTTCCATGTACCACTCATGCAATCTTCGCATTTGTGTTGGTAGAAGCCGGATCTCCTCAGGTCTGACAAGAGGCTTCCCTACTGGTATTTGTATGCTAAATCAGCCGTGGGGAACTCTACGTCGCCTAAGTATTGACCAAGAGTGAAATCAAGATCACGGGCCGCTACCTCCGAAACATAATCGATATCGGAAAACACTTGGAGCGGGGGGCATGATTGGTTTTTCTGTTCTCCGAGCTGGGGAATTGTTTTCCCCTTTGCACTACTACTTCCCGAATGCTGCCGATGTTCTTTATGTGACTTCATAATAGAGCGGTCATAGTTTGATGGCAGCGAAGGCGGTGGTCGCGTAAGGTTTTCCAGAAACTGCTTCGCTTTTGTCGGATCTATTTTCTCCTTTGGCTCGGGCCGTTTCGGTGCAAGCTGGCGTTTCACATCGGCATCCACGACCTTCTCGGTTTCCTCATCAGTCAGTTCGTATGGTAACTTGGCAGGAGCCTCCTTGACGCTGTTCCTTGTACCTGCTCTGGATTTCTTCGCAGTTGTAGTACTAGCCGCCGGAGCGGCGGTTCTCTTCCGTATATCCACCCGGGGCTGAGGCAGCGGAGGCGGCGGAGTCTGCTGACGCGGCGGAGACGGCTGAGGTGGCGGAGGCGGCGGAGTCTGCTGAGGCGGCGGAGACGGCTGAGGCGGCGGAGATAGAGCTGGATTGCTACTCTGAGGAGTCGATAGCCTTGGCGTCCAATGTGGAAGCATGATGTGTTCCTTTTTCCATAGAATGGTACTTTTTCTGGCATCTCCCAGTTCAGTCTCCCCTTCACCTGTAGGGAAGTCAAGCTCCAGCTGCTCAAATCCCTTGATAACTTCATCCACCCCGACAACAGCATAGCCATCTGGAATCGGAGAGTAATGGTAAGTTCCGTTACGTACAGGAGGTAAGGCAAAGCCGACCGCCACCTTCATGGATATGTTCATGCATTTCACATGTAGCTCACAATTTTCCCTCTGCGTGTTATCATCCACGGGGTAGCGAGGAGCCGTGATATCATCTATGGGCAGAACGAGCTCCGTGGAAGCCACGCTGCTTTTCCGCTGAGATGGTGGGCCGGCAGTATCGAATGCAGGATCTACGTGCCGCTGAGATGGGCCGGTAGCTTGCTGGCTGGTAAGTGCCTCTATTTGCTACTGCTGCCACGCTAATTTTTCTTCTATCTGCTGCAGCCGGTCTGCATGTTGTTTCTTTTTTCTCCCTCGGCTTCTATAAGTGTCACTGCAGTCGGGAAACCCAATCTTCCACGGAACGGAGCCTGATGTGCCTCGTGTTCATCCACTGTGTTCAGCATTCCTGAGGGCGCGTGTCAGCTGGTCGTTCTCTCTGTCGGGATTGAACTTCCCGTCCTGCACGTCCTTCATTGCAGCTTTAAGGGCTTTGAGGGGTGTTGCAAGTTGATCTTTTGTAAAAAAATACACTTCCCTGTTTCTGGGTCCAACTTTCTCCCATGCCCGTAGAACCAAGCCTTTGCCCGTTCGGCCCACTCCAATGTCTCTGGCTCGATCCCTTTATCAATCAGGTCGTTCTCAGTTTTCTCCCACTTAGGCCTGGCAACCTTGTAGCCACCTGACCCCATAACATGGTGATATTCCTTCTTTGCAGCATTTTGCTTATTTATTTTTGACCTTTTCTTAGCTTCATCCGATGTCTTGTACTCCAGAAATGCGTCCCAGTGATCTTTTATCTTCTCATATGCTCCGGTGAATGTTGGAGTCTCGTTTTTCAGGACATAGTCTTGGTGCAATCTTTTCTTCCAGTTGCAGAACTGTGCGGCCATCTTCTTAAGAGTCCACGCCTTGACTTTTCGCTCTATAACTTTGTTATTTGGATCCACCTCTGGCGGTAGGGTGAAATTTGTCATTAGCGTATTCCAAAGCATTTCCTTGGATCTATCATCGACATAAGTAACTCCATCCGCCTTTGGCTTATTCCATTCTCGAATGGTGATTGGGATGCTGTCCCTAACAATAACTCCGCACTGGCTTACAAATTCTTTTGCGTTCTGCGCGGGACCAATCGGTTTGCCATCTTCAGCGACTTCTTCGATCTTGAACCTTTCATTATCGCCCAACCTTTTTTTCGGGCCTCGTTTCTTTATAGAAGATTGGCTCGATCCGGAGGGCTAAAAGAAGAAACAAGCGTTAATATATGTATATACAAATCAATTAATGCATCTAGTCAGCAGAGGCTTAATTAATATACCCCACCGGACTTTGTAATAATTAAGGTTCCAACACTGGAGCCGTCATCTTCTCCCTCCATTCCCTCACCGGAGCCGTCATCTTCTCCCTCCATTCCCTCACCCGAGCCGTTCAGAAACTGTGAGGTGATATCATCTCCGTCGCAGATTATTTCCCCCAACATGTCTTCTTGTTCTTCGTCTCTGCCGTGTTCCATAGTTTCTGCAAAAACTTGCAAATTATTTCAATGCTATAAACAAATTATTAAAACAAATTCACATTTCCATGTCTATTTGCATCTTGATTAAAAAAATCACATTATTAAAACAAATTCACATAATATCACTAATACATCTCGAATAATCCAGTTGCAACAATAATATTATCATATAATATCACTAATACATCTCGAATAATCCAGTTAATGCAACAATAATATCACATAATATCACTAATACATCTCGCCCAATCAAACTGGACGTCGACTCGTGGTTCCTGAGCCGCGGGCGGTGAACACCCAAAGAGAAGGAACCATCACAAGAAACTGCCAGGTATTGGAGAACCTGACGTCCAACGCAACCATGTAGCGACGGACGTGCTCGTCCTCCTCCCTGACACGGCGACGTACCACCTCCTCGGGGGCCGGCTCCCTCTGCACCGATAGTGGCCCACGCGACCGCCACCAAAGAAGCTCTGGGTCGACGACGAAACCCCGATTCCTCACCAAGCTGCGCGCCCCGAAAGGTAGCACCTCCCAGTGCCAGCCCGGCGGAGCCCAGTCCCAGACATGGCGCCTCTCAAACTGGTTGTCGCCGCCGAGTCGACGACGAGGATGCGGGCCGGGCATCGTCGCCGAGAACAAATTCCTATGAAAACAAATCAGGTCTATTTCTCGTTCATTGTGAGACGTTGCTCCGGCTCGCCTTTATTTCATTGTTTGCATCAGATTTCTTTAATTTTTCTTTTTTTCTCTCACCACATGTCTATATTTTTTATACACCTATCAAATACACGATTCATATTTTTGATGGTAGTTCCACATTCAAAGTATTAGAAATGTTAAATCCTAATGAACAAGTTACCATTTTTTCTCAAATATCTATTTTTTAGCAAGACCATCAAGTGTCAAAAAATATTTCATCATTATTTTGTAGCAAGACCATCATGAACAAAAAACCACTCATCATGATCTTAATTTGACACTATTTTCATCTCATCAAGTTGACACTATTAAATCATCAACAAAACAATCTATCTAACTATCATCTATCTATCAATCATCTATCTAACTACCATCTATCTATCTAACTATCAAATTAAGCACACTACTATCCTCTGCAAAATTATGAAAAAAAACAGAAAAAATATGCCTAGGGAGGGGAAGGAGGGAGGAGGCCGTACCGAACGGGGAGCGGCCGGCGACGGAGAGGCCGGCGACGGAGGCGGCCGACGGCGAAGGGCCGGTCACAGAGGCGCCCGACACCAGAGGGGCCGCGCGGGAGGTGGAGCGCGGCCGCCGCTGCTGGCCTCGCTGCGGCGGGACGAAGAGGGTGGCGGCGGTGAGAGGGTGGCGACGGCGGAGGGTGGCCTCGAACTGGAGCGGGCGTGGGCGGCCGCGGCGGTGGTGGTGGCGACGGCGGCGCGCGTGGAGAGGGTGGCGGCGGCGGTCTATTTCGCGTGAAAATGGAGGAAGATTGGGGGAGGGAGATTAAATACCGCGAGGCCTTTAGTCCCGGTTGGAGCCACCAACCGGGACGAAAGGGTGTTTAGTCCCGGTTGGTGGATTCAACCGGGACTAAAGGTAGGCCTTTAGTCCCGGTTGGAGCCACCAACCGGGACTAAAGCTATTTTTGGCCGTAGCCGAAAGGGCGCGAAGGTTAGGCAAAGCTATTTTTAGAATCAAAAACAGTAGCATACATGCCTAGTTTTGATTTAATTCTTTTTGCTATTAAAATTTTTAACAAAACATACTTTATGAAAATTTTAGTTGTTTTAACTTTACTTTAGATCAGAAACAATTTGTATTATTAGTTGAATTTTTTTTATTTAATTCTAAGTTAATATTATTTTGATCATAACTAGAGTTTTATAAAAGCTTTTTAGTTGATTCTTTTTGCTATTGAAGAATATTATAAAATACTTTTTGTTAACCTAATAATGTTATATTTTCTTTTCTGTTAAGTTATTAGTTTAGTATTTTTCTTTGCTGCTAAGTTTTATTTAAGAGAAAAACTATTTTTCTTATTTGTAGTTAAGTCCTACAGTTCCCTTAGGAGTTTTTATTTGGATTTCCTTGAAGTTTTGTTTTGCTTTCTATTTGCTTTTTCTTATTGTTTTCTTTATTGCTTTATTCATTGATTGTATTTTGATTGCTAGAATGCTTGCTAGAGTGAATGCTTATATGAATGCAATGTTTGATTATATAGATTTTCATCAGAGAGTGACAAATAGTTGTATCAAGTTATTTCTGAGAGCGATATAAATCTTCAGCAACTAATACCAGTCAAGTTCACTTTGACCATATGTTCAGACCAATGATTCTAGATCAAAGCCATCATCAGAATAGTTATCTCCCATAACTATGGCTTTCAACCCAGAGTCAAGTTCACTTGGGACTGAAATCACTACAACTGGTGAGGGTGTATGGCCTATGCCTGTCAACCTCAAGCGGCTTATCTGGAATGCTCAGAAGACATTCATATTTTGTTTGACATAATTGCATTGATTAACTCCTCTGTATAATTAAAATACTAAAAGGATAGGAATAATTGAAAATTCATAACTTAATAAATAATTATTCAAAAATCATGTTTCAAATGCCAAAACACATATATACCCTAACTCTTACAAAGATTCCCTCCGGTTTGTCTGAAGTGGGACTTTCCAGCTATAAGTCCGGAAACTCACTAGAGAGAAAGTGATGACGGTGAAGCCGGTCACATCCCAGAGTGGGATCTTGGGGTATAAAACGTTTTCTTCGCGTGTGTCCCTTGCTTATGATTGCGCCGTAACCATGGAGAATCTTCATCATTTAACAGGATGCTTGGGTCAGTCTTCACTGTGAAGGGAGGAATTTCATCAAACTTTTCATAATCTTCTGACATGTCTGTCTTGTCCTCCACTCCCACGATGTTTCTTTTCCCTGAAAGAACTATGTGGCGCTTTGGCTCATCGTATGATGTATTCTCTTCCTTATCTTTTCTTTTTCTCGGTTTGGTAGATATGTCCTTCACATAGAAAACCTGCGCCACATCATTGGCTAGGACGAATGGTTCGTCTGTGTACCCAAGATTGTTGAGATCCACTGTTGTCATTCCATACTGCGAGTCTACCTTTACCCCGCCTCCTGTCAGATTGACCCATTTGCACCGAAACAAATGGACCTTAAAAGAAGGTCCATAGTCAAGTTCCCATATCTCCTCTATGTAACCATAATATGTGTCCTTTTCCCTATTGGTGTTTGTTGAATCAAAGCGGACACCACTGTTTTGGTTGGTGCTCTTTTTATCTTGGGCGATCGTGTAAAATGTATTCCCATTTATCTCGGACCCTTGGAAAGTCAATACAGTCGAAGATGGTGTCCTCGCAAACAAGTACAGCTGATCTCCAACAGTGGTGTTATTCGTGAGATGTGTTTGCAACCAACTGCCGAAAGTCGCCATGTATGCACGTGTAATCCAGTCGTCAGACTGCCCCGGGTGTTGGGAGCGTACAAAATTCTTGTGTTCATTGATATACGGGGCCACCAAGATAGAACTTTGTAGAACTGCGTAGTGTGCTTGAGTGAAAGAATGCCCGTCCCTACATATTACTGAATTCTTTCCTAGCGTGCCTTTTCCACTCAGTCTCCCCTCATGCCGCGATTGAGGAACCCCAATCGGCTTAAGGTCAGGAATAAAGTCAACACAAAACTCAATAACTTCCTCTGTTTCATGGCCCTTGGAGATGCTTCCTTCTGGCCTAGCACGGTTATGAACATATTTCTTTAAGACTCCCATGAACCTCTCAAAGGGGAACATATTGTGTAGAAATACAGGACCCAGAATGGCAATCTCTTCGACTAGGTGAACTAGGACGTGCGTCATAATATTGAAGAAGGATGGTGGGAACACCAACTCGAAACTGACAAGACATTGGACCAAATCATTCTGTAACCTTGGTAGGATTTTTGGATCGATTACCTTCTGAGAAATTGCATTGAGGAATGCACATAGCTTCACAATGGCTAATCGAACATTTTCTGGTAGAAGCCCCCTCAATGCAACCGGAAGCAATTGCATCATAATCACGTGGCAGTCATGAGACTTTAGGTTTTGGAATTTTTTCTCTGCCATATTTATTATTCCCTTTATATTCGACGAGAAGCCAGACGTGACCTTGATACTGCTCAGGCATTCAAAAAAGATATCCTTCTCTGCTTTGGTAAGAGCGTAGCTGGCAGGACCTTGATACTGCTTTGGATGCATGCCGTCTTTTTTGTTCATACGTTGTTCGTCCTCCCGTGCCTCCGGTGTATCTTTTGTCTTCCCATACACGCCCAAGAAGCCTAGCAGGTTCACGCAAAGATTCTTCGTCACGTGCATCACGTCGATTGCAGAGCGGACCTGTAGGACTTTCCAATAGGGTAGCTCCCAAAATATAGATTTCTTCTTCCATATGGGTGCGTGTCCGTTACGTCATTCGGAACAGATTGTCCGCCAGGACCCTTTCCAAAGATTACTTTTAAATCCTTGACCATATCAAATATATCATCACCAGTACGGTGGGCAGGCTTCTTCCGGTGATCTGCCTCACCTTTGAAATGCTTGCCTTTCTTTCTTAAGGGATGCCTGGTCGGAAGAAATCGACGATGTCCCGAGTACACATTCTTCTTACATTTATCCAAATATATACTTTCAGTCTCATCTAAACAGTGCGTGCATGCATTGTATCCCTTGTTTGTCTGTCCTGAAAGGTTACTAAGAGCAGGCCAATCATTGATGGTTACAAATAGCAACGCTCGTAGGTCAAAATCCTCCTGTTTGTGCTCATCCCACACACGTACACCTTTTATATCCCACAACTGTAAAAGTTCTTCAACTAATGGCCATAGGTACACATGAATGTCGTTGCCGGGTTGCTTAGGGCCTTGGATGAGCACTGGCATCATAATGAACTTCCGCTTCATGCACAACCAAGGAGGAAGGTTATAGATACATAGAGTCACAGGCCAGGTGCTATGACTGCTGCTCTGCTCCCCAAAAGGATTCATGCCATCTGTACTTATACCAAACCATAAGTTCCTTGCGTCATCTGCAAACTCCGGCCACTCTCTCTCGATTTTTCTCCACGGCGACCCATCAGCGGGTACTCTCAACATCGCGTCTTTCTTACGGTCTTCTTTGTGCCATCGCAACAACTTGGCATGCTCTTTGTTTCTGAACAGACGTTTCAACCGTGGTATTATAGGAGCATACCACATCACCTTGGCAGGAACCCTCTTCCTAGGGCGCTCGCCCTCAACATCACCAGGGTCATCTCGTCTGATCTTATACCACAATGCACCGCATACCGGGCATGCATTCAAATTCTCGTACTCCTCACCGCGGTAGATGATGCCGTCATTAGGGCATGCATGTATCTTCTGCACCTCTAATCCTAGAGGGCAGAGAACCTTCTTTGCTTCGTACATACTGTCAGGCAATTTGTTATCCTTTGCAAGCTTCTTCTTCATTATTTTCAGTAACTTCTCAAATCCCTTGTCAGTTAAACCATTCTCTGCCTTCCATTGCAGCAATTCCAGTGTGGTACCGAGCTTTGTGTTGCCATCTTCGCAATTTGGGTACAACAATTTTTTGTGATCCTCTAACATGCGCTCCAACTTCAACTTCTCCTTTTCACTTTCGCATTTTCTCTGTGCATCAACAATGGCCCAGCGAAGATCATCAGCGGGCACATCTGGTGCCTCTTGATCTTCAGCTTCCCTCGTTGCAGTATCACCGTATTCAAGGAACATAGGATAGTTGTCATCATCCTCTTCTTCTTCATTGTCTTCCATCATAACCCCTCTTTCTCCGTGCTTGGTCCAACAATTATAGCCGGACATGAAACCGGACTTAAGCAGCTGGGTGTGAAGGATTTTCGAGGAAGAGTAATCCTTGTCATTCCGACAGTCAACACATGGACAACACAAAAAAACATTCAGACTGTTTGCCTGAGCCACACCGATAAAATTATGCAGGCCTGTAATGTACTCGGCAGTGCATCGGTCACCGTACATCCATTGCCGGTTCATCTACATTATATAATTAAGTATATCAAAAACCATTACAGAACATCATGAATAGAGAAATGACCAAATTAATACAAGTTCATCACATTAAAACCAAAGTCCAGTAGTGATCAAATGTTATTACTGCAAAAATAAATACATAAAGTTCATACATAGTTCTCATAAAACAACATACAACTATTTAGAGCATCTAAAACATACATTGAAACTAACATACAACTATGTAAAACATTTAAATGCGACAACAAATGCGATCAAAATCGCAACTAAGGTAACAATTGATCCAACAGCATAATGATACCAAGCCTCTTTATCAATGGCATATTTTCTAATCTTTCTAATCTTCAAGTGCATTGCATCCATCTGGATCTTGTGTAGATCGACGACATCGGCAACATGCAACTCCAATTTCATGTTCTCTTCTTCAATTCTTTTCAATTTTTCTTTCAAATAATTGTTTTCTTTTTCAACTAAATTTAACCTCTCGACAAGAGGGTCGGTTGGAATTTCCGGTTCACATACCTCCTAGATAAAAATATCTATGTCAAGTTGGTCGGCATAATTGTCATAAACACTAAATGAAACAAATAGTTATAAAAGATAATATACCACATCCGAATCATAGACCGGGCGAGAGCCGACGGGGGCGGATATCAAAACCATGGCACTATATAATAACAAACAATAATAGAAGTAAGAAAATTATACAAGTAACTATCTAAATCATAGAAGTAAGATTTTTTTTAAAAGATAAGAACAAGAGGCTCACCACGGTGGTGCCGGCGACGAGATCGGCGCGGGCGATCGACGGCGGTGAGGACGGGGACGGGACGGCACCCTACACATGTGCAAACTAAGAAGTTAATTTGAGCTCAAATTGTGCATCTAAATCAAATAAACTCCCACATACACTCCTCCACTAAAACCCACAAATCACTCTACTTCTAGAGCATGAAATGAGCTAAACTAGCAATGAGAGATGAAAGGATGAAGTTGCTAACCTTTTAGAACACTTGGATAGTTGGTGCACCACCAAATCTAGACAAATCTTGGGGAAAATGGAGCTTGGAGGTCGAGCTTGGAGGAAGAACAGAGGAGAAGAAAGGAGAAAGCTTAAGTGTGGCTCGGGCACCTCATATCATGTTTGTTTTGTGTGAACTCAAGTGGCATCATGCTCTCAGGCATTTCATCGAGCACCTCTTGTGCATAGGAAGGGAGAACAAAATAGCACACACCTCCCACCTTCTATGAGGAAAAAACAGAGGAGAGGGCGGGCAGGGGCGAGGATATATATATAGGCAAATTTTTAGTCCCGGTTGGTGTCTAAAACCGGGACTAAAGACTGACCTTTAGTCCCGGTTGGAGACACCAACCGAGACTAAAGGGGTGCGATACCCTTTATTCCCGGTTGGTGTCTGGAACCGAGACTAAAGGTCCCATTCGAACCGGGACTGATGCCTGCAGAGCCCCGGCCGGCGTCCTAGCCGCTCGAACCGGGACTAATGCTCACATTAGTCCCGGTTCGTAACGCGACCGGGACTATTGCTCCGATCCGGCTAGAACGAAAGCCCTGTTTTCTACTAGTGATTCCCCACACTCCCACAGATCAGGAGCTCAATCCCGAGCGACCCCGCGCCTCTCCATGTGCGGAGGCAGCGGCGATTCCGGCGTTTCCCGGCGTGCGCTGCGGAGGAGAGTGGAGGCGGAGGCCCGGTGACGAGCGGCCTGGGACAGCGCCATGGACGCGTCCGCGACGGGGGAGATGCGATGGAGTCCTCCCCAACGGCGTCCTCTTGTCGGCAAAGAGTGAATCGCCCTCCATGGGATCTCGCGGGCTCACCTCGAGCTCGAGCTCGACTGTGGCCAGGCCCGCCGCGCCCTCTATGGCCAGTTCCGGCAGCCCCCGCAGTCCGCTTGCCCCGTCGTTCCCCGCCTCCGCTCTGTCGACAGGGGAGCTCCGGATTTTTTTGGGGAGGAGGCCATGGACGCTGGTGGCCAGCAACCTTTGCCACGCCCCGTCCCCCTCTCCAACTCTCCGACGATCCTCCTCAAGGTCGGCGGTGGCGGTGACGACGACGAGGGAGCAGAGCACGTGGCGGCTGGCTCGAGCGTGTGGAGGCGCACTGCGCGCGCGATCTCACATCATCTTCTATGCAAGCAGGTCACTGCGCCACCTGGGAGCTCGAGACGGCCGTGTCGTGCACCCATTCCACCGAGTGCCGCCTCCTCCACCAAGACGCCGTCATCGCCCACCTCTACCAGGTCCGCCCTCCTCTCCTGGTTGCAATTCGTCGAGCAGCTTGTGCGCGGCCGGCTGCTCTGCTACTCTCGTGTGCGGGGGGTCTGATAGGCGGTGGGCTTGGTTGGTGAGCAGGATCTGGCGCTGGGGTTCAGGTTCAACGCCAAGGGCACCATAGACTGCTACGACAGGGGAGATAGAGCTGCTGCCCAAGTCTGGGGCATGTCGACGGGAGGTCGCCTTCAACATGGTCGACGGCGATTTCAAGGTCTTCGAGGGCAAATGGTCTGTCCAGGAGGTAATTTGATCCTACCCTGTTATTCTTGCTCATAATTCAGATTCCCAAATTGCTATGCCAGACTTGTAGACATCCAAATTGATAGCCTAGCGGAAGCCTAGGTTCATCGTCATTCTGGAATTTGCAATTTTACTTCATAGCAGGATCAAGTGATTTTGTAGAGCTACTATATTTGTGTCGATGAACCATGTCAAGCAGCTCAGGGTGTTAAAGTATGTTTGAATCGTCCATGTTTCCTTGTAACAACAGAAGATTTTTCATTTGTTATTGCCAGTGTTGTAGGATTCTAGATGCAATATGTTTCGTCAACTAATGTTTGTGTGGGTTCATGGTATAATTGATGGCCCTGCATGACTCTGAAACTCATCTAAGTAATCTGGTTCGCACTTTGTTCCCTTGTATGTCGATGCTACTACTGATGAAGTTGGTAAATTTCATTTTTATTAACCCTGGCAAATTTATTTCATTGATCATGGTTATTTTAGTATTTTGACCATGGCAAATTTAGTTAACAGATCATGGCAAATTTTATTTTCTCGTTAATTAACCATGGCAATTTTATTTTTCATTCTGATCATGGTAAATTTAGTAATTGACCACTACAAATTTAGTTTATACATCATGGCAAATTATAGTTTCATGTATTTGCATGTCAAATTTACTTTAATTTCCAAGACGATGGCAAATTTTTAGTAGATCCTCATGGCAATTTAAGTTTATGATTCATGGCAAAATTCATTAATTAACCATGGCAATTCTTTTTTTCATTGCTCAGAGTAATTTTAGTAAATTGACTATGGCAATTCGAGTTTATATATAGATCATGGCTAATCTTAGTTTCATGCAGCTTGGCTAATGCCAAAATTATTCAATGATGATAACACACGGCAAATTTCTGTTCATAAAGCATGGCGAATTTGATACAAATACCATGTCAATTTTTGAATATGCATTTGCCATGGCAATTTTTTATCATATTTTTGTGTTATTTTCACATACACGGCAAATTTAATGCCCATGAACAACTCAAATCATATGTATTTTTGTTAAGTTTTGTAGTTCTTTTTGCGATGAACAACTAAAAGCATTTAATGCCCATGGCAACTTTCGTTTTACAAGACGATGTCAAACTTTTCTTACCATGGCAATTTTTTTAGTGAATTTGCCATGGCAAATTCACTAGACGTCCCATGGCAAATTCACTAACATGCCCATGGCAAGTTTCTTTTTTCAAGCCGATGTCAAACTTTTCTTGCCATGGCAACTTTCTTTTTCCAAGACGATGTCAAACTTTTCTTACCATGGCAATTTTTTTAGTGAATTTGCCATGGCAAATTCACTAGATGTCCCATGGCAAATTCACTAACATGCCCATGGCAAGTTTCTTTTTTCAAGCCGATGTCAAACTTTTCTTGCCATGGCAACTTTCTTTTTTCAAGACGATGTCAAACTTTTCTTACCATGGCAATTTTTTTAGTGAATTTTCCATGGCAAATTCACTAACATGCCCATGGCAAGTTTCTTTTTTCAAGCCGATGTCAAACTTTTCTTGCCATGGCAACTTTCTTTTTTCAAGACGATGTCAAACTTCACTAGATGTCCCACGGCAAATTCACTAACATGCCCATGGCAAGTTTCTTTTTTCAAGCCGATGTCATACTTTTCTTGCCATGGCAACTTTCTTTTTTCAAGACGATGTCAAACTTTTCTTACCATGGCGGAAAATTCACTAACATGCCCATGGCAAGTTTGTTTTTTCAAGCCGATGTCAAACTTTTCTTGCCATGGCAACTTTCTTTTTTCAAGACGATGTCAAACTTTTCTTACCATGGCAATTTTTTTAGTGAATTTGCCAGGGCAACAATTTTTAACTTTTATTGCCATGGCAAGTTTTACTTTTTATTTGACATGGCTAATATACCTTTATTAACATGGCAAATTTACCTAAATTCACATGGCAATTTTTAACTTTTATTGCCATGGCAAGATTTACTATTTATTTGACCTTTATTAACATGGCTGATTTTACTTTTTTGGCCATGTCAAATATATGCAAATTTTAATATGATTTTGGTTATGATCATGGCAATTTTAACTATATGCACCATGAACATTTTTTTCTTCCTTTTTGCAACATGGCAAATTTCTTTTGCACGGGACACCATGGCAAATATAGTCTATGCATCATGGAAATTTTAGTGTATGGATCATGGCATTTTGTAGTCTACATTTTAATTAGTCTATGGATCATGCCATGAGATTATAGCCTATGCATTTCTGTCATAAGATCATGGCAACATTCCGTAGGTTTTTTCATTTATTTTTTAATACGCAATTTTTTGCCATGTACAGTGGGAAATTTACAAGTACTTTCTTTTTTTAATTCACATCCCCCCCCCCCCCTCCCCCAAAAAAAAAACTTGCCATGTCTTTTTTTAGAGAATAACTTTTGTAAAACTTGCCATGTGTGACATTTTTGCCTTTGTTCATATTCATCATCACAATTTTTGTACTAAATTTTTGTTTTTTTATCATGCATGTTTTATTTTTGTAACGTACTGAACGTAGCCATTTTTTGGTGTCTCAGTTGGCAATTAATCACTCATTGTAAATCCTAATAGTTCGGTCGATTGCTACTCCCCTGCCGAACGAAACGTTCGGTCTGGTGCCTCCCCAGACCGAACGTTCGGCCGTTATCGGCGTCCTAAAAGAAACATTGCGTTTTGACAAATCTGACAATAAACTTTGGCGGTTTTTAAAATTTAAATTTGGTCTCCCGGATCAGCGAACAATAGACAAGATTTAAACCCTTAATCGCCCTTTAGACCACATATATTCACGGCACACTAAAACCCTCTGGGAGAATTTTTGGACAATTTTACAATCCTCCAAAGAAACGCCGCTTTGCCGATCTTTGTTTCAGGGGTAGAATGGATCGTTGTCTCCATCATCGAATAGGGATTCCCTCCGTCTCGATGGCGCGTCGCTCTTCATCACCATGATCATGTCTCCCTCGCTCAATCACATGTGAATAGTCTGCTGTACGTAGGGAAGGATGATAATTGAATGATTTCAATCATATAATATTGCTTTGATGTCTGCTGAATGGTCTGTAGTTCCACTGTTGTTCGTAAACTGTCGTTGATGCAACTTTGATATGGGTACGTAGTGCTTTGTTACTACTTACTAGGATCCAGGTAGCATAACTTCATATTTGAACCCTTTACATTAGGAAAATTCATAACAGTGCCACCGTCTCTCGTGAAATTCGAACGTTGCCATTATTTTTGGGCTAGCCATAAAAATACTACTCTTCCGTCAACATTATTGGCTGTTAGGTGAGGTGCCAAAAAGAGCAAAATAGCCCTGAGTCCACATGTCACAGTCATTCCTACTCATATTCATCTTCCTTCTACAACTCCATCCCAAGATTCTTGGGATGCTGTATCGCTAGGCCCTACCGAAGTTATTGCTTCGCCTCAGTCGAGGCCTGCGTCGATCAGCCATGGAAGCAGCGGGCGTCTGTCTACCCTGGTCGATCAGACATGGGAGCAGTGCGCATCGAGTATCATAAAATACCAACCCACTGGCTAGCATTAGCAGTTCGATCAGCGTGCAAAGCCTAATCCATCGGCCTCTGCTACTGCCTACTGCTGTGCAAAGCCTGATTAGTAAGTAGTGTTATCTTGTATTCTGAGGACGAACTGCCGCCACGCGCAGGGACACAACGTACGCGTCCGGGAGCTACGACAGTAGCACTGCATGCTCTCATTAATGGTCAATTATGCTTGGGGCAGGGCTGCAATGCATCCCGCTGAACACAACCATGCAGCTCCTCCCCTCCTTCATATCATACGTACCCTCCTGTTACTATACTACTCCTATTTTACCCAAGAGATTGGGACGATGGAGTGGACTCGAGGAGGAAGATGGATGGACCTTTACCGGCTGGCACGCTGCTCCATAAACACCAAAAGCAATGGTGAGGTACTGAGGTACAGTAGGTGAAGATGAAGAGTGGGCAGTACGTACGTGTAATAAAGCGCATGCCAGCGGAACTGCGGAAGTCGTCGGTACGTGCGTTAATTTACGCCCCTACTGTAGATGCAAAATCTAGGGTGGGAGCGAGGGATGAAGAGGGTCACATTCACCCTGACGGATCCACAGTAAATGGCCCATCTCTACTCCTTTCAGTGGCACGAGGCAGACATATACCCTCCGCACTTCGATCTCTCTCAGCTCCAATCAGGCCGCCCCATAGGAGGCATAGGGCAGGCCAGCAGGGTTGTGCGAGTTACCAAAATTTCACCTAAAATGCACCAAATCGGAGATACTAGGGGAAGTGGACAACATTAGCTTCATTGATCGATTCCACTAACGGCGGCAACAAGGACAATGAGATCGATGAGGAGGGATGCAGACAAGAAGGCTAGCAGGGGGGCCTAGAGGACTGCCGGTGGTGGGACATGGGTGTGGAGGGAGTGTTGTTGGAATTTTTGTCGAAAGAGACCACCTGCCCAACAGAATTGCCAGAAAAGACCCCCTCCAGATGAAATTGTCAAAAAAGACCCCCTCGGCCGTGGCGGCAGGCGCGCCAGGCGACATGTGGCACCTGCCGCCACACCCGTTGGCGGCAGCACTGTTCACACGGGGGACGTTTTTCGCACAGCAGAACGGAAACAGACGCGAGTAAACAGTGCTGCCGCCTACGGGCGTGGCGGCAGCACTATTCATCATGGGTGAACAGTGATTTGAAAAAAACAAAAAAATAGCAAAAAAAATAAAAAAAAACTGAATTTTTTTGGCAGCAAAGACGATCGAGTGTTCTAAGTGGATGCAAAATTTCAGATTTTTTTGAATTTTTCTGCTATTTTTTTTCGAAATTACTGTTCACCCCCCCGATGAACAGTGCTGCCGCCACACCCGTAGGCGGCAGCACTGTTCACTAGCGTCCGTTTCCGTTCTGCTGTGTGGAAAACGTCCCCCGTGTGAACAGTGCATGAATAGTGCTGCCGCCAACAGGTGTCATGGCAGGTGGTCCTTTTGGACAAAAACTCGTGTTGTTGCGGCATGGTCAGAATCCATAAGTAACCCTTGACAAAATTTGGCACAAAGTTTAAAACTTAAAGGCTAGACTAGAATCGTTATAAGTAATACTCGTCGGTGTGTTGGTCAGTGTGTGTGGATGTGTCATTCATGTATGGATCGGATGCGGCAGCGGACCTGGGTTAGCGCAACTAGACGACGACAGATTTTGTGGGATTAATGTTGGGGCAGACCAACCCTCCTCGGCGAGGAACGCCGAGCGGCCTCCCAGCGACACAAACGCCGGACAGAGGTAGACAAAGGAGACAGCACAATTTTCCCGACGATGAACGCCCCGGCCGCCGAACGGCCTGTATGTTGGCCTCTATTCAACTCAACTAACTCGAACACATACATGGAGGTACACACGCACACACACAGTACTACCCAGAGGAGCTCTCTCTCCTGTCAACCGGGCGCACACCACGGTCCGACGAAGACTACATCTCATCTCTGACTCTCACACTGTGGCTCGGCAACCAACCGACGCCTCGATCAGTACATGGTGAGGGTCTTTATACCCAGGCTAGCACAGGCGCACGCACACCACTAGCATCGGCCCACTAACTCAACTAACCTATGCATACAAACGCACTAAGCTAGCTACCAGGTAGCTAACAACCTAACAACCTGGACTCACCACATCACAACAGAACGAGCAAAGCCAGCCGGCTTTGTAGCCATCGGCAACGCAGCGCCTGCGCCCACCTCGCGCACGCACGTACGCGCACCCGAGCGACTCGGTCTCCACCGAACGTGAGCCGCTGCTCACGCGAGACCTGGGCCTCCACGCCTCGCTCGCACGGACCAGACCTAGCACACTGATGCCGGTCGCCAGCACGAACATGGCTTATTACACTAGTAGAAAACGGGCCTTCTGTCCCGGTTCGGGAGGGCCTTTAGTCCCGGTTGCCCAACCGGGACTGCGCAATCGGGACTAAAGGCCTCCCCTTTAATCTCGGTTGCATTACGAACCGGGACTAAAGGCCCTTCACGTGGCCGCTGTCTGGGACGGGGGATGGAGGACCTTTAGTCCCGGTTGGTGTTACCAACCGAGACTAAAGGTGGAGTTACCAACCGGGACTAAAGGCTCCATCTTTAGTCACGGTTGGTAACACCAACCGGGACTAAAGGAATTTTTTTGAAATTTTTTTAAAATTTTTTTTTTAATATTTTTTTGATTTGTTTTTAAGTTTTATTCTGATTTTAAAATCTTTGAATTATTTGACAATTTAATCTCTAATCACCCCTCAACACTCCTCCAGCGTGGAGCACTCATTCCAAATCGTCTAATTTTCCGGCCGGTCACCCATCCTCTCACTGCTCCAGCCCCAGCACGCTTAACTTCCTAGTTCTATCGCCCCTAGTTTCCAAGTCTGCACTTGTTGTTTTCCTGACAATAGTAAAATATCAATCCTATTAACCCTTAGGTCTTGATGTCACATGATTTAATTTTTTGAATTCCAAACAATTATTAAAATAAACAAAATAAGTAATAATAATATTGAATTTCAATGAAAATAAAATAAGTAATAATATTATTTTATTTATTTTTTTGTCATTTATTCATTTAATATGGCATAATTAATATCTTTAAATCTGTAAATCAAAATTCGACAAATAATATATCCATTATTATCAGAAAAATGTGAGGAATCCAAATATGACAATCTTATTATTATCAAAAGTTATACCTTATTGTTATATGTATCATATCAATCATATTAAGCCCTTGAGCATGATGTCACACGTTTCACCGTTTGAGTTTAAAACTATTATTCTAAAAAACAATAATTATTTAGTAACACTAATATTTATTGAATAAGTAGTTTGACCACTGTTTGACCATAGTTTGACCAAAAAATCGAAAAAACTTAAATTTGAGGATAACTTTTTTTCCTTTCGGAATTTGACGATTCTAAAAATTTGCAAAACGGCCTACGGCCGTTGAAATCGAAACCGGCTTCTCGTGCTGAACATTTTGATATATTATACATTTTTTTTCTACATCGTATGCAAAAGTTATAGCCGTTTTACTTTTTCATAACACTTTTCTGCAAAACATGTTGAAGTTTATGTATTTTAATTTTCCTAACTAGTAGATGTAGTAACATAACTACATCTCGAAGGATTTTAATTTTTGAAGTTTTATCATTTTCTTTTGGTTTTTTCAAAACTGAAATGGCGATACGGGGGGGTAGAGTTTGAAAATTTCAGAACCCCTTTAGTCCGGGTTGGTGTCCATCCAAACCTACCGTCGACTACATCTGCTAGCACCGTCCCAGCCAGAGTCACAACTAAGGTTAACCAAGCCAGAGTCAACCCTTTCTAACTTCATTTGCTATTTTTCATGCATTTAATGATTTTTTTTGAGCTAAATGGCCCTGAAATTGAAAAGCACTACAAATGAACTCTAAAAATGTTGAAACCTGGCATGGTATCATCATTTCACCCACATAGCTTGTGCTAAAAAGTTGAGAGGGTTACGACAAAAACTGGATGCACTTCGTGTATAAACTAGACCATCTCCTTCGAAGTATCAAGGTTTCGGACGAAAACTCATCTATTACAAAGGCATTTCATTTTTTTAAACTTATTTCAACTCCAGACTTTTTATGCATTCAATATGCACCATTCAAAGACACATACTCAAATTTCAACCCTTTCTAACTTCATTTGCTATTTTTCATGCATTTAATGATTTTTTTGAGCTAAATGACCCTGAAATTGAAAAGCACTACAAATGAACTCTGAAAAGGTTGAAACTTGGCATGGTATCATCATTTTCACCCACATAGCATGTGCTAAAAAGTTGAGAGGGTTACGGCAAAAACTGGATGCACTTCATGTACAAACTGGACCATCTCCTTCGAAGTATCAAGGTTTCGGACGAAAACTCATCTGTTACAAAGGCATTTCATTTTTTTTAACTTATTTCAACTCCAGACTTTTTGTGCATTCAATATGCATCATACTACAACATGTTAAAATCTATAGAAAGAACTAACTAAAAATAATAAAAATCAACAATTAAATGACTAAAACAACTATATAAGCAAAACAGTACAGTTTTAATTAAAATCCTAATTTAAATTATTTTAAAAATAACCAAATAAATCGTACTGTGACAACAATCTAACATGTGACTAGGAGCAAAAAGAATTAAATTTAAAACTATTTTTAAACTCAAGTTATTCACAATCTTGGGTTTGAAGCAAATTTGAACAAATTCAAATTTAAACCATTCAAATTTGAAAATAATGGCACAAACAGAAACTAGACAAAATTTTGAATCTAATGCAAAAAGAATCACTCAAAAACATCAAATATCCTAAAAGATATAAGCAATTTAAAACAGAAACTAAAAACAGAAAACAAATGGAAAAACAGAAAAGAAACTTTCAGAACCCCTTTAGTCCCGGTTGGTGTCTCCAACCGGGACTAAAGGTTATAGTCCCGGTTGGAGACATCAACCGGGACGAAAGGGTATCGGCCCCTTTAGTCCCGGTTGGTGTCTCCAACCGGGACTAAAGGTCCCATTTGAACCGGGATTGATGCCTGCCGAGCCCCGACCGGCGCCCTAGCCGCTCGAACCGGGACTAATGCTCACATTAGTCCCGGTTCGTAATGCAACCGAGACTAATGTGTAGATCGAGCTTGGACCAAAGCCCTGTTTTCTACTAGTGTTACACCAACAATTAAGCGGATCTGGCATGATGCGTCGGTGTTAGCTCAGTCTTGTTGAGAGGTTGTGTGACTCCTCTCCCTCACAGTTTATCGGCAAACGTCATTGAGGCGACACATTTAGCGGCGACGGCTCCTAGATGTAGCATAGTGATCAGAAGCGACGGAATGGTGTCTTTCCTTCTAACATTTTCTCATTTTCCTAGCTAGTTCTATGTGAGCAGTTCGGTAGTGTGGTGGACAGAAACTATGGCGGCAAACATATCAAATGTATTCTCTCGAGTGAAAACATATGATCTTGCCTTCTGCCTTGATTAGGCAGCATCGACGTACGTGCGTCGTTACCATGTTTAAGGTGTTGGTTCAAAGATCTGCTTTGGGGTGATATCCCTTGGTCTGACATCTAGTTGGTCCGGGCAACATCGACGTCCGGGCGAGGATTCCTTCTTGAAGGCATTGTCTTGGTGCATTGTGCCCTGTGTTTGCTAATATGTCATTGTAAGTTTGATGGTATAATTTGGAGATGCTGTCGCGAGACAGGCGAATATCAGTTGATACCACCTTTTAGATGCTCCCATGCTCCCAATTTTGAAAAATCAAATTTGAATGTTATGAAAAAAATGATTTCTTTTATAAATTAATGTTCACAAGACATATGTCTATAACCCCTAAAAAGTTTAGATCCAAATTCGAAACACACATTGAGAAAAAAGATGACAAAGCCAGATGTGAATAGTGTCATTTGAAGGATTGTAGTCATATGTCGTGAACTTTTTGAATATTTTTTCATGATTTTTGAAACATTTAATGTTATTGTTCAAAATTGGGAGCATATGAGCATTTGAAGAGTGTTATCGGGTCATATTTACCCACTAGTAGAAAACAGGGCATTAGTCCCAGTTCCTAAGGGCCTTTAGTCCCGGTTCTGCAACCGGGACTAAGCAATCGGGACTAAAGGCCCCCACTTTTAGTCCCGGTTGTGTTACGAACCGGGACTAAAGGAGCTCCACGTGGCCGCTGTGGGGCGCCCAGGCAGGAGGACCTTTAGTCCCGGTTGGTAACACCGACCGGGACTAAAAGGCACCCAACCGCTGGGTTTTTTTTTTTTTTGAAATGAGGTGTTAGGGTTTTGGAGGGTTCAGGGGTTTCATATTGTGTTTCCCCCTTTTCTTTTTGTGTTTACCATTCAATTCTTTTACATTTAGGGTTTTCGTTTTTATTTTACATTTTCCATTTAACTCGACGCTAGCTACTACATATAGCAATGAAGGAACCATTACACAAATCGTCATGAATATAGAGAGAAGTGACCTCTCTTTCTACGTGCTTGGTCGAACAACAAGTTTTCGTATATCTATTCGACGCTACTACGTATAATACACGTTCATGCATATATACAATGTAACATCTCTTACGATCCCTAATATCTAATTACCAACATTCACTTCAATTCTCGATGGTATTGTCCGGTTTTAGCTATGATCTCTTGAAGAAAGAATCCCGCCAATTCCTCTTGAATTGCTCATATGCGAGCCTTTGGTACGAGTTCGTCCCGCTTCCGTTGGATCTAATTTAAAGAAGGGGGTCAATATATATATATATATATATATATATATATATATATATATATATATATATATATATATATATATATATATATATATATATATATATATATATATATATATGAATGAAACTCAACACAATTGATGGTAATATAATAAATTTGTGAATATTGTTTACGTACTTCAAGTTTTTCCAAAAATTTGCCCGTCTGGCGAATGAACTCGCAAACGTAGTATCCACATAAGTTATTCCCGGATCCCTGCCTCGAGCACTTTACGAGAATAGAGTTCAATCAAAATAATAATCAAGCATGATAGTGGTATTGAAACTAGAATCAAAGAGATGCGCGGACCTAGCTAGTACTACTTACACTGAGTTGTTCAAATCACAGCTCCTCTCTCCATTCACCCCTAACCTGCTTGGTGAACTATTTCCAAACCCTGCCCGGCAAAGAAAATGAATAAAGGAGTTATTAATTACTTGATATCAGGAAATGAACGATAGTTGCCGATATAGTGTGATAATGATTGAAATTACCTCTGGAGAATTTTTTTCAGGTCCGCCCACATCTCATGGTCTTTACGTAATGAGTCCATGACAAGTACTTTTCCTGCGTCAAACTGAATGACTAGCAGAATAAAGTGGAACCTGTGCACGCATAGCTCATCAATTACACTTAACATCGAGTAAGCGAAACAGAATGATGTGTACAAGACAGTATAACACTCACTGGAATTTGTAAGGAAATAGTATTTCCCTTTTGGTTTGTTGTTTAATTAATGCCCTTAGCAAGATCTTCTCTGTATCCTTGGCGTTCCATTTTACCATAGCTTCATGAATAGTATTTGGGTTAATGAACCCAATGTCATAGATTTGTCCTCTTTTGCATTCGAGGATCTTCTTTCTGCATAATATATATAGTGAGGATAATTATACATGCAATGAACGAGCTGAGCTAGAGACTTAATTACAGAAATGATACTTACAAACAATAGCAACTGACGATAGATTTGTCGATGGCGTCTTGATTGTATAACTGAAATAATTCTTCAAATTCAATGAAAATCTGCTCGTCTCCATTGAAGTAATGCTCATCTTTAATTCCCACAATGATATAGTTGCTCCCTTGCTTTGAGGCTTCCAAGTACCAGTCATGCAATCTTCGCATCATCATTGGTAGATGCGAGAGCTCCTCAGGTCTGACGAGAGGCTTCCCATGCTCGAATTTAAAGGCTAACTCAGCCATTTCGAACTGTACCTCATCGCCTAAGTAATCACCAAGACTGAAACCAAGATCAGCGGCCGCTACCCCCGGATCATTAGCGATATCGGTAAACACCTTGAGTGGGGGGCACGATTGTTTTTTCTGTTCGTTGAGCTGGGGAATTGTTTTCCCCCTTGCACTACTGCTACTTCCCGACCGCTGCTGTGGATCTCTATATGACTTTACAATAGAGCGGTCATAGTTTGATAGCGGCGGAGGCGGCGGTGGTTTTGTAAGGTTTTCCAGCAAGCGCCTCGCTTTTACCGGATCTATTTTCTCCGTTGGATCTGGACGGGTCGGTGCAAGCTGGCGTTTCACGTCGGCAGCCACGATCTCCTTGGTTTCCTCCTCAGTCATGTCGTATGGTAACTTGGCAGGAGCCTTCTTGACGCTACCTGCTCTGGATTTCTTCGCTATTGTACTACTAGCCACCGGAGCGGCGGCGGATCTCTTTCGCCAGTGCTGAGGCGGCAGAGGAGGCGGAGTCAGCTGACGCGGCGGATTCTGCTGAGGGGCCTCCTCCGGCGGAGTCCGCTGACGCGGCGGAGACAGCTGAGGCGATGGAGTGTGCTGACGCGGCGGAGATGGCTGAGGCAGCGGAGACAGCTGAGGCAGCGGAGATAGAGCTGGACTGTGAGGAGTCTGCTGAGGGGCCTCCTCCGACTGAGTCTGCTGACGCGGCGTCCAGTATGGAAGCACGATGTGTTCCTTTCTCCATAGAATGGTAGTCCTTATGGCATCTCCCAGATGAGTCTCCCCTTCACCTGTAGAGTACTCAAGCTCCAGCTGCTCAAATCCGTTGGTAACTTCATCCACCCCGACAACAGCATAGCCATCTGGAATCGGAGAGCAATGGTAAGTTCCATCAGGTACACGAGGTAAGGCATAGCCGACCACCACCTTCAAGGTTATGTTCATGCATTTCGCATGTAGATCACAATGTTCCCTCTTCGTGATATCATCCACGGGGTAGCGATCAGGAGCCGTGATATCATCTATGGGCGGCCGAACGAGCTCCGTGGAAGCCACGCTGCTTTTCCGCTGAGATGGTGGGGTAGCTCCGTGGGAAGTATCGAATGAAGGATCTTTGTGCCGCTGAGATGATGGGCCGGTAGCTCGCTGGCTGGTAAGTGCCTCTATTTGCTTCTGATGCAACGCTACTATTTCTTCTACCTTTTGCAGTCGGTCTGCATCCTCTTTCTTCTTTCTCTCTCGGCTTCTGTAAGTGTCACTGCTATCGGGAAACCCAACCTTCCACGGAACGGAGCCTAATGTGCCTCGTGTTCGTACAGGGTGTTCAGGATTCCCGAGGGCGCGTGACAGCACGTCCTTCTCTCTGTCGGGATGGAACTTCCCTTTCTGCACGGCCTGGATTGCATCCTGAATGTTTTTGACCGGTGTTGCAAGTTGAGCTTTCGTATAAACACACTTCCCTGTTTCTAGGTGCAAAGTTCCCCCATGCCCGAAGAACCAAGTCCTTACCCGTTCGGGCCAGTTCAATGTCTCTAGATGGATCCCTTTATCAAGCAGGTCGTTCTCAGCTTTGTCCCACGTAGGCCGGGCAACCTTGTAGCCACCTGACCCCGTAACATGGTGATATTCCTTATTTGCAGCATTTTGCTTATTTATCAGTGACCTTTTCTTACCTTTCTCCGATGTCTTATACGCCACAAATGCGGGCCAGTGATCTTTCATCTTCTCATATTGACCGGTGAATGTTGGAGTCTTCTCTTTCAGGACAAACTTTTCGTGCAATCTTTTCTTCCAGTTCTTGAATTGTTCGGCCATCTTCTTAAGAGCCCACGCCTTGACTTTTCGCTCTACAACATTGCTATTTGGATCCACCTCTGGCGGTAGGCGGAAATTTGTCATGAGCGTATTCCAAAGCTCATCTTTGGATCTATCGTCGACATAAGAAACTCCATCGTCCGCCTTTGGCTTATTCCATTCTTGAATGCTGATCGGGATGCTGTCCCTAACAACAACTCCGCACTGACTTATAAATCGGTCTGCGGTCCGCCTGGGAGCAGTCGGTTTGCCAGCTGCAGCAATTTCTTCGATCGTGAACCTTTCATTCTCGCCCAACCTTTTCTTCGGGCCTCGTCTCTTTACAGAAGATTGGCTCGATCCGGAGGGCTAAAAGAAGAAAGAAACATTAATATATCTACATACAAATCAATTAATGCATCTAGTCAGCAGGCTTAATTAATATACCTTGCCGGACTTTGCAACAGTTAAGGATCCAACACCGCCGGAGCCGTCATCTTCTCCCTCCATTCGATCACCGGAGCCGTCATCCTCTCTTCCCTCACCATCGGAGTCGTTGAGAAACTGTGAGGTGATATCATCACCTCCGTCGCGGATTATATCCCCCAACATCTCTTCTTGTTCTAAGTCTCTGTCGTGTTCCATAGTTTCTGCAAATATTACAACATGGCAATATACAACCATGAGAGATAAGTTGTTTTTCAGACTTAATGAAATCTGGGAATGCAAAACAGTAACATTATGATGACAACTTGAGAGCAAGATTGAGTCATGCTACAGCAACTTTACATGGCAACCAAGGGCATGGCATCAAAGTACACATTACATAGACCAAATCACAAGAAGGGATCATATGCATATGAGCAATGGATTAGTGGCAAACATCATGCAAAGTTGACAAGTTTTATAACAGTCAGTTTCAGACTTAGCAGTTTTTCAGCAAGTGTAAAACAGCAACAGTATCATAGCATGTTTGCAAGCTTGTTACAATGCCTAAACATGTTTACCATGGCATGGAAAAAATACCAGCAGCAAATAGACAGGAAAATGCACCAAACACATGTACAAAGTTTATTCATATGATGCTTGCATTAAATCACATAAAAATAACAAAATGGCAAGTTTTATCAGTTGCATGTTAGGTAACCCTCCGGCGATTGTCGGGGACTCCTCCGTCACTAATACATCTCGAATAATCCAGTTAATGCAACAATAATATCACATAATATCACTAAACATCTCGCCCAATCAAACTGGACGTCGACTCCCGGTTCCTGAGCCGCGGGCGGTGAACACCCAAAGAGAAGGAACCATCACAGGATCATAGCTCGGGTGAGATCCCTGAAGAAACTGCTAGGTATTGGAGAAGCTGTCGTCCAACGCAACCATGTAGCGACGGACGTGCTCGTCCTCCTCCCTGACACGGCGACGTACCACCCTCTCGGGGGCCGGCTCCCTCTGCACCGATAGTGGCCCACGCGACCGCCACCAAAGAAGCTCCGGGTCAACGACGAAACCCCGGTTCCTCACCAAGCTGTGCGCCCCGGAAGGTAGCACCTCCTAGTGCCAGCCCGGCGGAGCCCAGTCCCGGACATGGCGCCTCTCAAACTGGTTGTCGCCGCCGAGTCGACGACGAGGATGCGGGCCGGGCATCGTCGCCGAGAACAAATTCCTATGAAAACAAATACACGATTTCTATATTTTTTCTTTTTTTCTCTCACCACATGTCTATATTTTTTATACACCTATCAAATACACGATTCACATTTTTGAAATCTAGTGACAAAAAAAAGAGGAGGTGAAGGGGGATTCGTAGCTCACCCTCGGCTGTAGAGGAAGTAGTTGATCAGTGGAGGGAAGATCGGGGACCAACAGCTCCGACGTCGATAAACACTCCTCGGAGATGCAACACCACAAATCTGTAAATTGTACCGATTTAAAAATTTAGACCATCACATATCATATAGCTTTTAACAACATCTCAAATTGCAAAATAAGCTTCATCATCAATTATTCATGTCGATCGTCGGGGATGACTCCTCCGGCGATCGTCAGGGCCTCCTCCGGCGATCGTCGAGGACTCCTCCCCCCTCATGTCGAAGTTATACCGAAGTTATCGGGGTTATGTTTTAACGACCCCCCCCCCCTCATGTCGAAGTTATACCGAAGTTATCGGGGTTATGTTTTAACGACCCCCCCCCCCTCATATCGATAGCGTGACCCGGGCAAAAAGGAATGAAAGAAAAAGTTAAGTATCTTTAGTCACGGCAGTTAATGTGGTGTTAACCGCGCAATCCCTGGCATATGAAACTATCTAAAAAAATTAACCTACATAAAACTATACATATTAAACTAAAAAACTCTATCCAAT
Organism: Elymus sibiricus; assembly: GCA_039707655.1. NCBI lineage: Eukaryota > Viridiplantae > Streptophyta > Magnoliopsida > Poales > Poaceae > Elymus > Elymus sibiricus. Next base: position 475,016,191 of record CM077666.1, read on the forward strand.
TAACCTATCCAAAAAATAAAAAAAAAAGCTTAATTAACCTATATGAAACTATACATATTAACCGATATGAAACTATCTAAAAAAATATCTATTAACCTATCTAATTAACCTATATGAAACTATCTAAAAAAACTATCTAATTAACCTATATGAAACTATACATATTAACCGATATGAAACTATCTAAAAAATATGTAATTAACGTATATGAAACTATTTAAAAAAACTATCTAATTAAGCTATATGAAGCTATCTAATAATCTATCTAATTAACCAAATTCATACTACAAATAAAATGATACTACAAACAAAATTCATAGTAACAAAAAAAATTGACGTGGAAGCTCATCGTGCGCAGGAGACGACGAAACCGGCGTGGAGCAGGTGGGCACCGCGGCGGTGGTGGAGGGGGGCGCCGGTGGAGGAGGGGGGCACCGCGGTGGAGCGGGGGCGCCGGTGAATCGCCGCGGTGGAGCGGCGGTGGGGAGGAGCGGCGGGTCGCCGCGGGTCAGGCGTGGGGAGGGGCCGGCGGCGGCGGCGGGGGGGAGGAATACGAGGAGGAGGAAGGGATCGGGGCAGCGCTCACAGCGAGGAGGCGTCGGCGACGGCGTCGGGGCAGGGCGTCGGCGACGGCGTCGGGGCAGCGTGTCCAGGCGAGGAGAGGCGATGGAGAAGTTTGGGGGAGGAAAAATTTCGCTAAGTTTATATAGCCCGAGCTTTAGTCCCGGTTGGTGGCTCCAACCGGGACTAAAGGCCTACATTTAGTCCCGGTTGGAGGCACCAACCGGGACTAAAGCTAAATTTCAGCAGCCCAAAGGGTGCGAAACCCAGGCCTTTAGTCCCGGTTGGTGGCACGGACCGGAACTAAAGGGAGGCCTTTAGTCCCGATGGGTGGCACCAACTGGGACTAATTCTCGTTCGGCACCGCCCCCCGCCAGCGCGTCGCAAGTTTAGTCCCACCTCGCCGAGCGAAGGGCGCGCCGACCGGCTTAAATAGCCGCGTCGTGCAGACATTCCGAACTCCTCGAAACACAATGCCCCTGCTTGCCCTGTGGTTGACCCAGCCGCTGGGCCGTTCGTGGGCCCGATTCACCGCCCGAGTCGCCTGCGGGCTTGATTTGGACAGTTTATTCGCTGGTTGAACGGCGGTCCAGCAGCTGCGGTCGGGCTTCTTCTTTTTTTTTACTTTTTTTAGTACTTAATGAAAACTCGTTCAAATAATCAGTATTAAAAATCAGTGAAGTAAAATCTGTTTTTGGTTTTAGACCTTTTTAGGATATTTTAGTTTTAGTTTTAATTTAAACAGATTCAAAAAATTTCATAACTTGACCCGATGAGGGAAGATGACGATGACAATGACTTAATGAAAACTCGTTCAAATAATCAGTATTAAAAATAAGTGAAGTAAAATCTGTTTTTGGTTTTAGACCTTTTTAGGATATTTTAGTTTTAGTTTTCTTTTAAACAGATTCAAAAAAATTTCATAACTTGACCCGATGAGGGAAGATGACGATGACGATGAAGCATACGTCAAAAGAAGAAGCAAGACTACATTTCTCTTTTCCATGATACGTCTGCAAGCCCGTCTTTCGGTCTTTCTATATAGCATCGTCCAAGCCACTTCAGCTCCAAAGAGGGGTTTTCTTTCTGGCTTCGCTGTCCTGTGCCACTGCCAACTCCTTAGGTAGGGTACGGACCTAGCTTGTCCATGTCTGCGCGACATGGAGGTGGCAGGCGCAGCGGCCACGGCCGCGGCGACGAGTCCTCCGGAGCGCAGGAAGGTGGCTACAGATTCAAAAACAGTAGCATACATGCCTAGTTTTCATTTAATTCTTTTTGCTATTAAAGTTTTTAACAAAAAATACTTTGATCATAACTAGAGTTTTATATAGTTTTAAGTTAATATTATTTTGATCATAACTAGAGTTTTATACATGTTTTTAGTTGATTCTTTTTGCTATTGAAGAATATTATAGTTTTGTTTTAGTTGATCATAACTAAAATTCTAGCATGTCACAAATGCCATATTTGATGATCTTGCCAAGTCTCATGGCTTGGAGAACAAGATAACATCATCAAATTCCCTCGAACCATCTCTGTCCATTTTCTAATTTGAGCAACTTAACATTGCTAAGCATGTCCAAATGAGCTCAAACTTGGTACACCTGCTAAAATGGTCTAAATATTTGCATTGATTAACTCCTCTGTATAATTAAAATACTAAAAGGATATGAATAATTGAAATTTCATAACTTAATAAATAATTATTCTAAAATCATGTTTCAAATGCCAAAATGCCCTAGCTAGCTCTTACAAAGATTCCCTCCGGTTTGTCCGAAGTGGCACTTTCCAGCTATAAGTCCGGAAACTCACAGTAGAGAGAAAGTGATGGTGGTGAAGCCGGTCACATCCCAGAGTGGGATCTTTTGGGGTATAAAACTATTTCTTCGCGTGTGTCCCTTGCTTATTGCGCCATAACCATGGATAATCTTCATCATTTAACAGGATGCTTGGGTCAGTCTTCACTGTGAAGGGAGGAATTTCATGAAACTTTTCATAATCTTCAGACATGTCTGTCTTGTCCTCCACTCCCACAATGTTTCTTTTCCCTGAAAGAACTATGTGGCGCTTTGGCTCATCGTATAATGTATTCGCATCCTTATCTTTTCTTTTTCTCGGTTTGGTAGACATGTCCTTCACATAGAAAACCTGTGCCACATCATTGGCTAGGACGAATGGTTCGTCTGTGTACCCAAGATTGTTGAGATCCACTGTTATCATTCCGTACTGCGGGTCTACCTGTATCCCGCCTCCTGTCAGATTGACCCATTTGCACCGAAACAAAGGGACCTTAAAATCACGTCCATAGTCAAGTTCCCATATCTCCTCTATGTAATCATAATATGTGTCCTTTGCCCTATTGGTGTTTGCTGCATCAAAGCGAACACCATTGTTTTGGTTGGTGCTCTTTTTATCTTGGGCGATCGTGTAAAATGTATTCCCATTTATCTCGTACCCTTGGAAAGTCAATACAGTCGAAGATGGTGTCCTGGCCAACAAGTACAGCTCATCTCCAACAATGGTGTTACCCATGAGATGTGTTTGCAACCAACCATCGAAAGTTCCCATGTGTTCACGTGTAATCCAGTCGTCAGACTGCTCCGGGTGTTTGGAGCGTAAAATATTCTTGTGTTCATTGATATACGGGGCCACCAAGGTAGAATTTTGTAGAACTGTGTAGTGTGCTTGCGCCCAAGAATGCCCGTCCCTACATATTATTGCTTTCGGTCCTAGCGTGCCTTTTCCACCCAGTATCCCCTGATGCCGCGATTCAGGAACACCAATCGGCTTAAGGTCAGGAATAAAGTCAACACAAAACGCGATGAACTCCTCTGTTTCGTGGCCCTTGGAGATGCTTCCTTCTGGCCTAGCACGGTTATGAGCATATTTCTTTAAGACTCCCATGAACCTCTCAAAGGGGAATATATTGTGTAGAAATACAGGACCCAGAATTGCAATCTCGTCGACTAGGTGAACTAGGACGTGCGTCATAATATTGAAGAAGGATGGTGGGAACACCAACTCGAAACTAACAAGACATTGGACCAAATCATTCTGTAACCTTGGTCGGATTTCTGGATCGATTACCTTCTGAGAAATTGCATTGAGGAATGCACATAGCTTCACAATGGCTAATCGAACATTTTCTGGTAGAAGCCCCATCAATGCAACCGGAAGCAATTGCGTCATAATCACGTGGCAGTCATGAGACTTTAGGTTCTGGAATTTTTTCTCTGCCATATTTATTATTCCCTTTATATTCGACGATAAGCCAGACGGGACCTTGATACTGAGCAGGCATTCAAAAAAGATTTCCTTCTCTGCTTTGGTAAGAGCGTAGCTGGCAGGACCTTGATACTGCTTTGGATGCATGCCGTCTTTTTCGTTGATACGTTGCTGGTCCTCCCGTGCCTCCGGTGTATCTTTTGTCTTCCCATACACGCCCAAGAAGCCTAGCAGGTTCACGCAAATATTCTTTGTCACGTGCATCACGTCGATTGCAGAGCGGACCTGTAGGACTTTCCAATAGGGTAGATCCCACAATATAGATTTCTTCTTCCACATGGGTGCGTGTCCGTCAGCGTCATTCCGAACAGATTGTCCGCCAGGACCCTTTTCAAAGATTGCTTTTAAATCTTTGACCATATCAAATATATCATCACCAGTACGGGGGACAGGCTTCTTCCGGTGATCTGCCTCACCTTTGAAATGCTTGCCTTTCTTTCTTAAGGCATGCTTGGTCCGAAGAAATCGACGATGTCCCAGGTACACATTCTTCTTACATTTGTCCAAATATATACTTTCAGTCTCATCTAAACAGTGCGTGCATGCGTTGTATCCCTTGTTTGTCTGTCTTGGAAGGTTACTAATAGCAGGCCAATCATTGATGGTTACAAACAGCAACGCTCGTAGGTCAAATTCCTCCTGTTTGTGCTCATCCCACACACGTACACCTTTTATATTTCACAGTTGTAAAAGTTCTTCAACTAATGGCCTTAGGTACACATCAATGTCGTTGCCGGGTTGCTTAGGGCCTTGGATGAGCACTGGCATCATAATGAACTTCCGCTTCATGCACAACCAAGGAGGAAGGTTATATATACAAAAGGATTAATGCCATCTGCACTTATACCAAACCATAAGTTCCTTGCGTCACCTGCAAACTCCGGCCACTTTCTCTCGATTTTTCTCCACAGCGACCCATCAGCGGGTACTCTCAACATCCCGTCTTTCTTACGGTCTTCTTTGTGCCATCGCAACAACTTGGCATGCTCTTTGTTTCTGAACAGACGTTTCAACCGTGCTATTATAGGAGCATACCACATCACCTTGGCAGGAACCCTCTTCCTGGGGCGCACGCCCTCAACATCACCAGGGTCATCTCGTCTGATCTTATACCGCAATGCACCGCATACCGGGCATGCATTCAAATTCTCGTACTCCTCACCGCGATAGAGGATGCAGTCATTAGGGCATGCATGTATCTTCTGCACCTCTAATTCTAGGGGGCAAAGAACCTTCTTTGCTTCGTACGTACTGTTAGGCAATTCGTTATCTTTTGGAAGCTTCTTCTTCATTATTTTCAGTAGCTTCTCAAATCCCTTGTCAGATAAACCATTCTCTGCCTTCCATTACAGCAATTCCAGTGTGGTACCGAGCTTTGTGTTGCCATCTTCGCAATTTGGGTACAACCGTTTTTTGTGATCCTCTAACATGCGATCGAACTTCAACTTCTCCCTTTCACTTTCGCATTCTCTCTGTGCATCAACAATGACCCGGCGAAGATCATCAGCGGGCACATCTGGTGCCTCTTGATCTTCAGCTTCCCCCGTTGCAGTATCACCGTATTCAGGGAACATAGGATAGTTGTCATCATCCTCTTCTTCTTCATTGTCTTCCATCATAACCCCTCTTTCTCCGTGCTTGGTCCAACAATTATAGTGGGGCATGAAACCCTTCTTAAGCAGGTGGAAGTGAAGGGTTTTCGAGGAAGAGTAATCCTTCGTATTCTCACAGACAACACATGGACAGTACATAAAACCATTCTGACTGTTTGCCTCAGCCACATCGATAAAATTATGCAGACCCGTAATGTACTCGGAAGTGCGTCGGTCACTGTACATCCATTGCCGGTTCATCTGCATTATGTAATTAAGTATATCAAAAACCATTACAGAACATCATGAATAGAGAAATGACCAAATTAATACAAGTTCATCATCACATTAAAACCAAAGTACAGTAGTGATCAAATGTTATTACTGCAAAAATAAATACATAAAGTTCATACATAGTTCTCATAAAACAACATACAACTATGTAAAACATTTAAATGCAACAACAAATGCGATCAAAATCGCAACTAAGGTAACAATTGATCCAACAGCATAATGATACCAAGCCTCTTTATCAATGGCATATTTTCTAATCTTTCTAATCTTCAAGCGCATTGCATCCATCTGGATCTTGTGTAGATCGACGACATCGGCAACATGCAACTCCAATTTCATCTTCTCTTCTTCAATTCTTTTCAATTTTTCTTTCAAATAATTGTTTTCTTTTTTAACTAAATTTAACCTCTCGACAAGAGGGTCGGTTGGAATTTCCGGTTCACATACCTCCTAGATAAAAACATCTATGTCAAGTTGGTTGGCATAATTGTCATAAACACTAAATGAAACAAATAGTTATAAAAGATAATATACCACATCCGAATCATAGACCGGACGACAGCCGACGGGGGCGGATACCAAAACCATGTCACTATATAATAACAAACAATAATACAAGTAAGAAAATTATACAAGTAGCTATCTAAATCATACAAGTAAGAATTTGTACTTTAAAAAAAAGATAAGAACAAGAGGCTCACCACGGTGGTGCCGGCGACGAGATCGGCACGGGCGATCCACGGCGGTGAGGACGGGGACGGGGACGGGACGGCACCCTACACATGTGCAAACTAAGAAGTTAATTTGAGCTCAAATTGTGCATCTAAATCAAATAAACTCCCACATACACTCCTCCACTAAAACCCACAAACCACTCTACTTCTAGAGCATATGAAATGAGCTAAACTAGCAGTGAGAGATGAAAGGATGAAGTTGCTAACCTTTTAGAACACTTGGATAGTTGGTGCACCGCCAAATCTAGACAAATCTTAGGGAAAATGGACCTTGGAGGTCGAGCTTGGAGGAAGAACAGAGGAGAAAGCTTAAGTGTGGCTCGGGCATTTCATCGAACACCTCATGTGCATAAGAAGTGAGAACAGAGCAGCACACACACCTCACACCTTCTACGGCCAAAAAACAGAGGAGAGGGCGGGCAGGGGCGAGGATATATATAGGCATCTTTTTAGCCCCTGTTGGTGTCTAGAACCGGGACTGAAGACTAACCTTTAGTCCCGGTTGGAGACACCAACCGGGACTAAAGGGAGCGAGGCCCTTTAGTCCCGGTTGGTGTCTGGAACCGGGACTAAAGGTCCCAGTCGAACCGGGACTGATGCCTACCGAGGCCCGGCCGGCGTCCTAACCGCTCGAACCGGGACTGATGCTCACATTAGTCCCGGTTCGTAACATGACCGGGACTATTGCTCTGATCTGGCCAGAACCAATGCCCTGTTTTCTACTAGTGGCCCGTCACGAGATATGTCCTATGTGGATGGTCTCAAATTTTATATCCTTTCGTCTTTGTCGGCTGTTTTGTTCAGCATTACCATTCATTACTCAAAAAGCATTATCAATTTTTAAAAAGAAACACCCCATATATTAATTAATTAAAACAAAAATTATTACAATCATTCATTACCGTATACGCCACGCAGGGCATAACAGAATTAACAAGAATCCCGTCGGACCTAGTACTAAAACTAAACTTAGCAATCTCATGTGCCACCTCCTTGACAATCTGATTTATTTTCAAAATATTAAAATTTTGGATCATCATGGAGAAAATCAGAGCCTCTTTCATCATATCAGCGAGAGGAAACCTATCAAACTTCTCATTAGCAAGGAAAGAATGTAAGAAAGCACAGTTAGTCTCCAAAATAATAGACTGGTGAAGGGTGATACCGATATAAAGTCATGCGAGGCAAACGCGGAGCTCAGCTTCATTCACACTGCTACACCAACCAATAAAATACCACGAAGAAATAATAATTTCTCCAAATGAATTTCGAGCAACAACCACCACACTAGTAGCATTAGTACTCTCCACAAAGCTAGCGTCGACTTTGATCTTGATATAGTCAGTAGGGGAGGTTTTTACACCACATGATCTTTTAATGGTGCATGATCAGCTATAACACCTCTCACCTTTCCCTTACCTTTGTCACTAGAATCTATCTCAAAAGTTTCGTGACAGGACGTAAAGAGAACCAATAATTTTCCACATAAATTGCAGAGACATTAATGGATTCCTTGCCCTTTTCAAAAATTAAATCATTCCTCAAATGCCATGCTCGCCAGAAAAGGAATAAGACTTGCTCCCTCTGCTGCAACCTCAACTGATCCAGCAATATCAATAACCAATCCGGTCTCGGGCACTTGAAGAACTCTTCATCCGAAATATTCCACGACTCTCTTAAGGCCAATCGCAGAGCACGAGCTTTAGAACAACTCACTAGAGCATGAAAAGTGCTTTCATCTTCTACACCACAAAAAGTACACATACCTGAATTAGTCTGATGGTGCTTAACTCTATTTATCTGGACCGTCGAACTATTGATTGCAGGGCACCAAGCAAAAATCCCGATCTTCTGAGGAATATTAGCCTACCAAATTAAATCTCAAATCCTCCTTTCCCCCTCTGATTCGCCGTTGGATTGGCCAACAGCACCCTCACTATCCTTCAGTTTAAGCGCAAAATTGTACGCACTCTTAATAGAAAATATGACATTCTTCTCATGGTGCCACGCAACAAAATCCCCCTCCCTCGAGGCCTGAATATGAATCATTAGAATCCTCCGCATCATGTGGATAGAAAAGACACTTAATGAAATTTTCATCCCGGCACTTACACCCGCTCATGAATAAATCGGATACCCACTTCAACCTGGTATTATGACTTTTAGCTGAATTTTTTAGGCCATGGCACCTGGGTATCCTCCAGATATTAATACTAGATCCATCACACACCCGCCAAATTACCCCCTTCTTAAGCAGATCCAGACCATGCATAATACCCTGCCAAGTCACTGATGGAGCATTATCAATAATTAATAGATATATCTGTGTGCATCACTCAAGGCCGAAGGTATTTTCCTCTTCGCGAAAAAAGGCAATACTCTTCCAACCCTATCAAAAAGGCCAGATTTGTCAAAAACAACATTTCTTTTGTTGGATGTTTTTGGATAAGGTGACTGATGAGGGTGGCGCAGAGAGGGTCATCACCACTCGCCGGTATTATTTGCAAAATATGACCCTTCCGAAAACTTAATCCGTTCACTGACCCACGGGGAACTTATTTGCGAATCTAGCCCTGGTATATACGTCAAAACCGGTTGACTACTCTTGTACACTTGATGTAGCCAAAACGTTTGGTGGTTTGGAGTCGCTTCAAACCGTTTGAAGAGACTCATACACCTAGCTAGTGTAGTCAAATAATTTGGCTACACTCCGTGTACGAGTGAAAAACGATTTGTCCTATATATGGGACCAGATTTGAAAATAAAGGTCAGTGGACGGATTGAGTTTTCGAAAGGTCATTTAATACCACTGGCCGGGCCACTTTTAGCGCTGCACACGGCACACACACATGGCTACAGTGTATGGCTGCAAAGAAAATAAAATGATACAGTGCGTTGCCAACCATTTTTTGCGCTGGCTGCGGCAATCGATCGATCGTCGAGCATCCAAGGGAGCGCGCGGCGCGTAGATGGGCAGAAATGACCCTGTGGCTGTGTTACTACTGGCAGTGTTGTTCATCAGTGTAAAAAAAAAAAAAAAAGAGTTTACTAGGAGTACGTACCGGTGATGCATGCGTACGTGCGTGCGTCTTCTGAGCCGATGCATGGCGAGGAACTGCCATGCCCTAGGTTCACGGAAGCGACACGTGAAGCTACACGGCACTGATCGATCGCCACAGCCTTTGCTCATGCATTTTAATTTGGCCGGTCCCAGCTAGCGCAGCAGGCAGCTCTACTGGTTGCTGGTCGTCAAGGTGGTCAGCTCCGGCTCGTGTCTCCTTTCTTCGTCGACTCGGTCGTAACGTGGCGATACCCATTTCCCACGAAACAAAATACTGACCGGTGCACAGCCCATGCATACTGACCCGGCGGTAACGTGGGCAGTGGGTGCGCGTGAGCCGGGTATTTTTTGACAAATCTGGCCCCTTTCGGTGACTTCAAGCACGTCTGGCCTCTGGCCGAAACTAATTCTTAATCTGGCCCCTGAGGTCGGCGCCACAGAGGGCGGCGCCGAAACTGCACGTCTCGGCTCCAGAGTATATGGCGCCGACGTGGTGGGCCCAACAGAACCACCGTCACACCGAACAGATGGCAAAACCGGCGACGTGTCATATTCGGCGCCGTCCTCCTTGGTGCCGAACTATGCTAGGTTTTCTTACCCGCAACGATTCACCGTGGGGAATTTCCCCATATCCATTCATCCACCCCAGTCGAGCCGCCGCCCCCAGCCGAGCTAGTCGCCGTCGACGCCCCCAACCCCGGCTAGTCGCCTCCCCCAGCCCCGGCCAGTCGCTGTCGACACCCCCAACCCCGGCTAGTCACCTCCCCCAGCCCCGGCCAGTCGTCGTCGACGCCCCCAACCCCGGCCAGTCGCCTCCCCCAACTCTGGCCAGTCGCCGTCGACGCCCCCAGCCCCGAACCATGCGCCGGTGCAAACCGACCGGGCCCTCCGCGACGAACCTCGCCGCTTGAGGTCCGACCCGTCCGCCTCATCCTCTCTCCGCCCCAGACCCTCCTGGCTGTCTCCTCCGCAACAACGGCGGCTAGCTTCTTCTCCACCCACCGTGAAGGTATCTCCACCTCCCATGTATTTAGTTTTTTATTAATTTGTCACAGCACAAATGCAGTTAATATGATATTAGGTTAAGTAGATATTTGGTGAAATTGATATGATTTTGATGTGATATTTGCTATATATGAAGTGATGTAGATGTTAGGTTATATAATATATGTCCACACCCGTCTGTTTTCGGCGTTTTGTTGTATAATTTGTGCTCTAATGGGTAAAGTTCTATTTTTTGGAAATGAATATAGATGGCATACTCAAAGATACTTCATGTTCATCATGGAGGGCGTGTGACCTCCTCCAGCTGTGGTGTAGAGTTTGTAGACATGACGAGTCAAGTTGTGTTCTTCTCGCATAGTCCTAGTTTCAATGAGGTTGCTTTGAAGCTTAGAGAAGTGTTGGGGTGGACCGGCATTGGTGATGATGTTTCTTTAGAAGGAAGATACGATGTTGGGTGTGGCTCTCGATCGTTTACTCAGATGATACCTATCCGTGGCATCGACGAGTGGGATTTATACAAGGAGCTTGTTGAAGGGTCCCAAATAAGATCTCTAGTGGTCGTTGCCGTCAAAGTCACCGGTGTTGTGAGGCCTCAACTTCTCATCGATCTGAATGAGTGCCCCTCGATTATGGAAGTGGGTCAAAGCCAGGCATCAAATGTTGTTGGTTATGCGGACGCTTATGAAGTGGGTCCAAGCCAGCCATCAAATGTTGATAATGAAGATACGCCAACTCAAAATGCTTGTGTTGCGGTGATAGGTTTGATGGATACACATGCCATCATTGAGGAGAAAGTGAAGGCTGCAAACATAGGTAGTGGAGAGACAAGTAACTTTCGGAAAGATGGTACACCACCTTGCAACCATTGCGGTGGGGTGTCGGCTTTCACCGAGAAAGAAAACAATTCTCAAGGCGAGGGGACCGACGAACAGTTTGTCGATGTCCCCGAAATCATGTTTCCATCCTCACCTTGTGTACCTCTCGTGGCATCAAGCCAACTTGATGGAGATCCAGAGACATTTGAAGAAAAAAATCCTGAAGATGAGGGTTATGCTCAAGCTTTTGTGTCTGACTCTGACGAGGACCGTCTGGAGTTCCAATTTACCAAGGAGGAGATCGATGCATTTATTAAGGTATGGGGCAGACATCCGAGCATTCATGAGTTCAGAGATGTTAGGGATGCACACCTAGCCGTAGTAGACTCTAACATGCAGGAATTTGGGCTGGTAGATTTGAGCCCTATTTGGACATGGCACAGTGGCCGAAGTACAACGGTCCAGTTTATTTACCGGATAGCGAACTAATGGTTAAGACTAAAGGTCGACGCCAGACGAAGAGGTTCAAGATGGACATGGACCGAGCTCAGGGTGGGATAACCTTGAAGCGACCACGACCGCAGCAAGACGATTATTTCGTTGAGGACACTGTGAAGAACCGTTGTTCTGCATGTGGTGAGGAAGGTCACAAGAACACGAAGAAGTTCAGTTGTGAGGCATGCAAGAAACAAAAGGTCGCAGACGAAGTAATCGCTGAATCTGCAGCTGCTAACCCTTCATCAAGTGGTAGGGGGAGAGGTCCTAAGTGTCCGCGAGGCACTAGACATTACAGAGGTGCCCGCCGTCGTCCAAAGGTAGTTGGGAGATTGGCAGAAGTACTAGGCAGAAAAACTCAGGTTATTGTATTTGTCGAACATATTTATTATATTTGAGCTTATAAGTTTGTCAATTTGGCATGTATGATCTCATTTCAGTTTATACCTTGTCTTTGCAGGATGGTGGTTCATTACCGTTTGCTTGAGGAGGAGTACGAGAAGGAGCACCGAGGTCGGATGATCGCCGAAGGCACGGTATGCTTTGATTTTTCATGTCACTTCCTTTTTGTTCAACACACAAGGAGTACTAATTTTCTCATAACAAATGCAGGAACTCCATGCCCTTCAGATACGTGGCCATTCCTTGAAAGAAGATATCATGAAGTACGATGAGAGGTACACACCTTACATACGAAGGGCGAAGCTCATTGCTTTTGTGACCATGGCCAGGCGTGGGGTGCCGACCTACAATGGCGCTGCCCTGACAGCACTTATTGGCCGGTGGCATGTGGAGACACACTCCTTCCATCTTCCGAGTGGGGAGATGACTATCACTCTTCAAGACATGGCCATGATCACCGCTTTGCCTATCAAAGGAGAGGCTGTGACTGGAAAAATTGAGTCTGGAAAATACAGGGACATGGTTGAGGAGCTTCTTGGAGTTAGGCCACCAGATCCTATACCAGATAAAAAGGGTTCAAAGACAGGTGGGCTAAAGTTCACTTGGCTTCACCAGAACTTTCACGAGCTTCCAGACGGAGCTGACGAACCTACTATTGAGCGATATGCCCGGGCTTATGTCTTGTACGTCTTCGGAACTGTGCTCTTTGCTGACTCCGGGGGTATCTCTGCTTCTTGGATTTCTCCCTCTACTGCGAGACTGGGACGAGGCGGGGAGGTATAGTTGGGGCTCAGCGGGGCTGGCTTTCCTATACCGACAACTGGATGAGGCTTGCAGGAGGAGTTTGGGTACGTCCAACATTGGTGGTTGTGTGCTGCTCTTCCAGATATGGATGTGGGAGAGACTTCCGGTCGGCCGACCCATAAGCCGGACGCGTCGTGACTGGGAATATGATGAGCCGGATCACTTGCCTACTGTCACGCATTGTTGGGACGAGGTGAGGACCAATTGGGGGAAGACATAAGATCTATACATGTCTTACACCAACGAGCTTGATTGTTTGTTACCTTCGCATGTGAGTTCACAACAAGATTACTTTCATCATTTATTCTTCATTCTGATGTGCTCTTTTATGATCCAAGTAACAAAATTTAACTTTGATGATATGTACAATGGCTGCCATACGACCAGATTGACTTTCAACTCAATGTCATATGCACCCAAGACGAATCGATGTGGAGTGTGAGATGCCCACTCATTTGCTTCTATGCCGTGGAGTTCCACCTACCACATCGAGTGGCGAGGCTGTTTGGGAGGCTTCAACTATCACCACCGGAGACTATATCGACGTCTATTGAGTTGCACAAGTAACCCTGTGAAACTTAGTGATTATTATTCGTCTTTCAGGATATATGCTCATGATGAACAACTCTCTTTTTACTCGTGTGTTGTTAGGCTTGATCGGCAAAAGAACAAGAGAATTAGCGACTGGAGGTGCAAGCACCAAGAGTATATTGATGTCTGGAATAAGTTCGAAGACAATCCAGGCATCAACATGCAAATGCATCGTGAGTCATCTTATGGAGAGCATCTTAGTTGGCTACACGGGGTGACTCGAGTGCATCTAAAGACTAGGTGGACTGATGTTGACTGCTTGGATGAGCCTTCGGATGGCGATGAAGGCAACGAGTATGACGATAACGTGCGCTTGGGTGGTAGACACATCCAGCATGGGCTTGTGCGAGACCGTGTGGTAATGATACGTCCTCCTAATAAACCGACTCTCAATACATCTTATGTGTAGGTCATTATCTTTGAGATTATCCCTTTTTTTTGCAGGCTAGGGAGCTCCTACGAGGCATTAACGAAGCTGGCGACGCTCTGCGAGTGTATCCAGGAACTCCGCAAGCCGAATCTACTCTATGTGAATGCCTCGAGGTGAACTATCCACGATGTACATAATTATTTACATAATATTTCCTTGAGTTAACTATGTTGTTTTTTCTAGAAAATGGTCCACCGGTCTCGTCGCCTCATTGCTAGGCTTGCATGCCGGGCTCCTGCTAGAGACTTGGCTAATGTGCAACCATCATCTACATCTTCTAGTCATTGCTATATGAACAACGAGGCGGGCAACTCCATAGATGATCAGACGATATTGTCGCAATGCTTCGAAGCACCGGAGCCGAGTCAGCCTACTCAGCCTCGTAGGACAACTAGGCAGCATATGCCTGCGAACAGGACCACCCCCGGTTCAAATGCCCTCAGAAAGAGAGCACCGCCGCCAAAAAGAAAGCGTTGACTATGTGTGATGTGTATTGTTGCTTTTGTTTCGACACCTTTTATGTCTATGAACTAAGTATGTGTGACATGCTGGTCATTTCTCTTATGTTTGGAGTCTTTGTGATGATGTTTGTTAAACATTTTAGTATTGAGCTGTGTTGTGATGGCTTTTGTTGTTGAGCTCTACTGTGCTGTGCTGTTCTGAGATTTGAGATATTATATATATGCTGTTGTTGTTATGTTTCAGGGCTGGCTACAAAATAAGAGGAGGTCATGGCCAAATTTTCTGTCCAGCTGGGTGCTTCGGCGCCAGGGAATGAGGCGCCGAGATAGACAAGGTTGGCGCCAGAGAAGGAGGCGCCGAGATAGACAACGTCGGCGCCGGGACAGACGACGTCGGCGCCGGGAAGTGCGGCGCCGATACTGAAACCTTCGGCGCCACCGATCGTCCGAATCTAGAACGCATCCAGAACGATGCAAACAAGAGCGTGTGGGTTTTTTCTAAGGACGACGGCGCCGCGCGTTGTGGCGCCGACATTCGGCGCTTAGTATCCTGGCGCCGATATTGCCACGTCGCCGGTTTTGCCATCCGTTCGGTGTGATGGGGTCTTGTTGGGCCCACAACTTCAGCGCCATACACACTGGAGCCGAGACGTGCAGGTTCGGCGCCTTACGCATTGGCGCCGACCCCAGGGGCCAGATTTGGAATTAGTTTCGGCCAGAGGTCAGACGTGCTTGAAGTCGCTGAAAGGGGCCAGATTTGTCAAAAAATACGTGAGCCGGTTGGTCGACCCGATGACATACACACTGCCGGTCGATCGATCGATGGTGACGCGCCGTCGCACGCACGTAGGCAAGATCGTGATCCGTCCCCGGTATCAATTCATCATTCCTTCGCGGGGCCGTGGACGTGGTATGGCGGGACTGCCGGGTGTAACAACTCCAACACGGCGACCCAAACGGACGCGCGCTTTGTCCGCTTTTTGTCCGTTTGGGTCGGCAAAGCGGACGACCGCGTTCGCTTTTTGATTTGGGTCGGCCGGTGCGCCCAACGTGGTGCCGAACCCATATTCCCCAGCATAAAAAAAGAAATTTCAAAAATAAACGGCCAAAGTAAACATAATTTAGCATAATTAAACATAAAAGGCCGGTCAACCGCCGGCCAAAGTCCACTTAAACATTAATAAAACTTAAAAAACACATTAATAAAACCCCCGCGGTCAGCGCGCTGCCCTAGGCGGCGGCGTCGTCGTCCTTCCCGGGGCCGGTGAGGCGATGAACACCGGCGCCGGCCCAGCCCAGCCGAAGGCCCTCTCCCACGCCTCACGCGCCGCCTCCTCACCCGTCTGCCTCGCCGGTGGCTGCACCGCTACTGCGCGGGAGCGCTCCTCCTCCTCCATCTCCAGCCGCTCCGCCTCCGCCTCCCGCTCCAGCTCCAGCTGCCGCTCGCCGTCGGCGCTCTCTTTCGCCAGCGCACGCTACCTCCAGTGCTCGAGGTATGCAGCCTCCTGCGCCGGCGTCGCGCCGAGCCACGCGGGGGGGGGGGGGGGGGGCTGACCCACTCGCGGACCTGGCCGGTCCACGTGTAGGTCTCCTCGGGCCAAGAGGGCGGCGGCGGCGACCGCTTACGCGAGGTCTCCTCGGCCTTGGGTTCGACGAGCGTCGGGTGCGGCGGCAGCGGCGGTGGCGGGGGGGGCGAAGAGGGGAGCGTGGACGGAGTCGCCCGCCGCAGACAGGGCAATGGCCTCCGCCAGCCTAGCCTGGTAGGCCGCCTCCTCCTCCTCCGCCTTGCGCCGCTCCTCCTCGATGGAGGTCTGCATGGCCGCCGGCAACGCCGCCTGATATGCTGCCTCCTCCGCCTCCTTCTCCGGCTTGACCTTTTGGGGTGGCAGGGGGTAGGCGATTTGGTGCTGGACGCCGCGGCGGCGTTGCTCCTCGTGCTCGTGAGCGAACCAGAACTCCCATTCGGGAGAGTCCGCCGCGTACGTAGGCATCGCGCGCTGCTCCGGTGTCAGGAGCGCACGGCGCCTGTGCACCTCCTCCGCGTGAGCCCGCCGCGATCGCGGAACCGCCGGCACCGGGATCCGCTCCGGATCCAGGTGCCAGTCGTGCGGCAGCGTCACGTCAGGGTACGGCAGCGGCTGCCGGTACCGCCAGTGCCACCGCGCCTGGTGCACCGGGATGTGCAGCCGCTCCCTTCCCGAGAGTGCACGCGCTGACGGCGACGGTGGAGGAGCGCGGGATGAGCTAGCGCCGGGGGTGAGCTTGCCCTTGGCCTTGCCGCTGCCGCTGAAGAAGCCCATGGCTAAAGCTAGGGTTGGTTGTCGCCGGCGATGGGGTTTGATGTGGACGGGAGTTGTGGAAGTGGGTGAGGCCGGCCCCCCCGCATGCGTGGATTAAAAAAGGACGCCCCCCCTAGCTTCCGGTCACTGACACGTTGGCCCGCGGTAGGTGGCCGCAATAAATATGACCGCGTGTGGTGGTTGGCCGGCCGACATGTGGGGCCGCGGCGGACACCGAAGGGACGCGCGGCGTGTCCGTTTCGTGTCCGCGCCGACGCAAACCCGGCCCAAATTTGGGCCTGAAATGCGTCGGCGCGGACGTCTAGCGGACGCGTTTTGGGTTTGGGTCGGCGCGTTCAATGGCGGAGACAGGGGACAGCAGGGGCCTGGCCCCCCTAACAGTTTTCATCTAAGCCTAATATGCATATGAAAAGGTGATTATTTGTCACTAAATTGGTGTATTTTGATGCACCGGCCCTCCCCAACAAAGATTAGCAACACTTGCCCCTCATTCGATTTTTCTGGCTCCGACACTGGACGCGTTGGGCCAGCGTTTTTGTCCGCTACGATCCAAACGAACACGCGAGGACGAAATGGGTCGCCGTGTTGGATTTGCTCTAACTCCCAACACTGGTCCAACTTCCAAGTTAAATAAAGGGTGGAGGGCGAGAGAGCAGAGAAGGAGTTTTTTTAGCTAAACGACACCAGCAGGCAGGATGAGGGTGGCGGTGGTGGGCGGCGGGGTGAGTGGGCTGGCGGCGGCGCACGAGCTGCTGCTTGCCGCCAGCGGCGGAGACGGCGTGCGCGTGACCCTGTACGAGGAGGAGGCCAGCCTCGGCGGGCAAGCCAGGACGGTGGCCGTCGACGACGGCGCCGGGTGCGTCAAGCTCGACCTCGGCTTCATGGCCTTCAACCAGGTCCGTACACTGATGAGTTATGGTGCTTCGATTGATTTGGATCATTCGTGTGCATGCATCCGCCATTTATTTGGCGTAGCTTCGTGGTTCATTCACACACATATGACATAGGTTAGTTTGTGCGTTTCCACCAATAACAGATGTGTGTTTTCTCTTTCCCTTTGTCCTGTTATGTTGCCTCGTTGGTCGTAAGGGCTTCATTAATTTTTTAAAAGAATGTTTATCAGGCTTGTGAACATTGCTCCATTGTTCACAGAGAAAAATACGTTATGCTTTTTTGGTGGATTTTTCTTCTTCTTCAAAAATTACACGACAACTTCAGATTTCACGACATGAATATTGTCAAGTCTTGAAAAAATTGATGTTATTCCGGAGTTCAAAATTTTCATTATTCCATCGAAAGCCAAATGTTTTCTTCCTCTGAATCAGTTTCAAAATTCTCATTATTCCTTTTTCTTCCCTCTGACTCGGAATATGCTGGTTTATTTCAATTCCCTCTGACTCCGGCGCCAAGCGTTCTGTCTCCCAACAGTCCGCCCTCTGTTGCGTCCTCCTCCGCGGCGGCCAACCTCGTCGTCTCTCTCCGCGGAGAACGATTTCGACCGCCCCGACGAGGCGCCCCATGGAACCTTCGGCTTCCTCCGACGAGGCCTCGCCGCCGCCGCCGAGGCTTCCCCCTTGCAGCCCTCTGCTTTTGCTACTGCAGCGCCCTGCCGCCGTCGTCTGAAGCAGGCCCTCCGAGAAAGCGGGGAGTCTCGGCCGTGAGCTCCTCGTCATTACCGAGTAGTCACGCAAGGTCAGGCGATCTAGGCTTGATCTGCACCCGTAGCTCCCCCCACCCCCACGCTGTATTTTTCTAGTGTTGTTCGTGCGTACCTGCTCATCGCACGGAAGGTGCTCGGTGGAGTGCCTCTAAGCACAAAACTCATGTTTCTACTATTATTTTTTTTCGAAACGGAGGCAAAAGCTTTGCCTCATCTTATTAATAAAGAAAAAGGGTAACAGAAGTTAATGACGAGGTCATTACTCCTCAACAAATGAGACAAAAGCCTACTCTCGCGGCATAATAGAGCCCAGGTGCCTAGCACCGGCGGTCACCCACAACTTGGCCTCGTTCCTAACATGTGCGAAGACGATGGAAGGCAGTGTAGACTTCTTGCGAAAAACCCGTGCATTCCTCTCGTTCCACAGTGCCCACGCCACAAGCATGAGTGTGGTGGCAATAGCTTTCTTCCTGTGACCATGGGTAAGCACCACGGCATTCCACCAATCTTGCACCGAAGGCAGGCCACCCCATTGGTCACGACGCAACTCCGAGGCACCCAGCCACGTCTTTACGGCCTCCCACACACGGATGGAGTACCTACACTTGAAGAGAAGGTGCGCCGCAGACTCCGGCTCCCTTTGACACAGCTGGCATAGGCCACAGTTTGGCCAACCCCTCTTCTGCAATCGATCTGCGGTCCAGATCCTATTCTTGATGACAAGCCAAGCAAAAATCTTGCACTTGGGCGGCGCCCAGTTATCCCAGACTGCGGGCTTCATGCGTGTGGCGATGGCTCCCTCAAATTGCGCGAGATAGGCAGAAGCAGCGGAGTAAGAGCCATTGGGCGTGCGATCCCAGACGATGGTGTCCGGAGTGTCATGCTGCAAGAGAACAATATCAAGCCTCGCCCAAAGTGTGCAGAATTGGTGGATGTGGTCGACGGTGAGCCCTTGAGACATGTCAATTCTCGAAAGCCAAGCATTGTCCAAGAGTGCATCCCGCACCGAAGAATTCTTTCTTGCCGAGATCTGAAACACGAGAGGAGCAATATCCTTGGGTTTTTCGCCATTGAGCCAAGGGGATAGCCAGAACCTTGCCAACAGACCGTTGCCCACAGTAATGGTGGTGATGTCGTAGAAAAGCTCCATGTCCTTGGCATCCCAAGGCTTGCTCAAGCCGACCCAAGCTCTGTCCGGCTCCGTCCACTCGTACCACGGCCACCTAAGCCGGAGCGCTCGAGCATATTTGCGAAGATCCAGGATGCCAAGGCCCCCAAAGATCTTGGGCGAACACACAGTTTTCCAATTCACCTTACACTGCCCGCCAGAAACTTTGTCGGACCCCGCCCACAAAAAGGCTCGCTCAATCTTCTCAAGTGCATCCACGGTGCCATCAGGAAGAGCAAGGGAAGTGACATGGAATGTAGCCTGGGCCGTAAGGATGGACTTGGCCAGGACGGCTCGGCCCGCTGTCGCAACTAGCCTCCCTTGCCAAGGAGCCAACTTGCCCGCGGCCTTATCCACGAGATATTGCAAATCAATCTTACGCAGGCGGTGGACCGACAGGGGTAGCCCGAGATATCTGAGGGGGAACGTAGACCTCCTAGCTGGGAAAGGCTGTAGGACGTCATCAAGATCAATCCCGGCACATCTAATTGGGGCGACAATGCTTTTGTCAAGGTTGGTAACAAGCCCCGTGAAATATCATCACATTTTCATGCTCAACCTTTGCAATATCATCATCGTCGTTTGGTGTCTGATTCCTTGTGCTCACAGCTCAAATGGGGATATTTGGTGTGTGTTTGTGTTTGTGTTTGTGTTTTGAGGTGGTGCACGGTTCGTAGCAAAATGTGCAAATTGATACAATACTTTAAAAAAAGTATACAAAAACGTTTAGCTGTCACATCGAGAACAGTGGCGGTGCCAGAAATTCAATCTCGAGTATTCAGTTTAGTTTTTTAGTCATCACATTTTCATGCTCAACCTTTGCAATATCATCATCGTCGTTTGGTGTCTGATTCCTTGTGCTCACAGCTCAAATGGGGATATTTGGTGTGTGTTTGTGTTTGTGTTTGTGTTTTGAGGTGGTGCACGGTTCGTAGCAAAATGTGCAAATTGATACAATACTTTAAAAAAAGTATACAAAAACGTTTAGCTGTCACATCGAGAACAGTGGCGGTGCCAGAAATTCAATCTCGAGTATTCAGTTTAGTTTTTTAGTCAAATAAATTAATTTCTATTAAAAAAATCCAAGAGTTGTACATGTATATATTGATTTTACCAAAAAGCTAGAGAGTCAATTGAGTACCAACTTAAACGTGGCTTCGCCACTGAACGAGAATGCTTATAAGTGAAAATTGCTCTGTTATTCACATTATGTTTTTCTTTTTGAAGGAATTAGGAAAGTTTCGAAAAGTATTACCCTAAAAAATTGTCCAAAAGTTATTCCTTACCTAATGTTGTCTGAATTTGTGTGGTGGTGTAAGTGTGTGTGTGTGGGTCTACGCCTTTTACTCAGACTTCGGAGGTAGAAAATTTTGACACACAGAGCATTAACCAATGGTGGGAAGCTTTACTCTGATTATTAATAGTATAGGACTTCCTAACCCCTGGACTGAACATGGAAGATCTTTGTAAAGCTATATTATAGTACTATATTTTGTTCCTCACTAAGATTTTTGTTGTGCTATATGCATCAACGTAGGTAACATATCCCCACATGATGGAATGGTTAGAAGGGCTCGGGGTGGAGATGGAGAGATCAGACATGTCTTTCTCAGTAAGCACACAATCGAAAGGCGGCGGCGGAGGATGTGAGTGGGGCAATGGCGACGGTATCTCGGGCCTCTTGGCGCAAAAAACCAACATATTGAAACCCAGTTTTTGGCGCATGGTCTGTGAGATAATCAAGTTCAAGAATGATGCAGTGACGTAAGCAGTACAGTTCTCATGTGCATATATAATACTTCCGTTCGTAGCTGGATGCCTTGTGTTTATACTATATGATGACAATTAATTCGCTGGTTCGATCTTTGAAATGAAGGTACCTGGAGGACCATGAACACAACCCTGATCTGGACCGTAATGAGACATTGGGGCAGTTCATTCAGTCGCATGGATATTCCCTATCGTTTCAAGAGGCTTATCTTGTAGTGCTTCTATCTAATCTAATTGCTTATGTCCTCTTTTAGTGTAACCAGCAACCCTTCATTTGGCAAAATCTCACATCAGAATTCTGTATTCAATTTTTTATTTTTCATGATTTTTTAGTAGTCATGTAAAACTGTGAAGAGAAACTACAATTTTCAAATAAGAACAGAAAATTTAGATTAAATATTCCAATTATAACTAAAATCTGGGCCTAGTTCTCAATGGCTAGTTTTCACACCAACATGGGTACAGGGGGCGGTAAGGCTGGTTATTAACTTGTAGAAATTTTTGTGAGTATGCCTGCGGAAAAAGAACAGAATTTTTTTGAGTTAATGCAGTTTTGACTTTTGAGTTAATGACACGAAAATATACATTTGGTGCAGATTCCAGTCTGCACAGGCATGTGGTCATGTTTATCACAAGATGTTTTGAGCTTGTCTGCTTTCTTCGTGCTGTCATTTTGCCGTAACAGTGACCTTCTTCAGGTGCCTAGCTACTTCGTATGCATGTTCCTTTCCCATTGCATCTGTCTTTGTGCATTTGAAAGCTGATTAAATCGCTGCACTCAGCTGTTTCGTCACACCCAGTTGCCCACTGTCAAGCCTTGTTCGCAGTCCTATGTAAACAAGGTACGCACTGCGATCCATCAGCCCCAAAAGAAGTTGAACATTTGTAGTTGTTACACTTCTTAGGCTTTAGCTGTAGCCAAATGCAGGGACTGAACAATGCGACTATTGCAGGTAAAAGGAGAATTGGAGAGCATGGGCTGTCGAATTAAAACCAGCTGTCGGGTCAAATCTGTTTCAAGTCTTGATGGGTGTGCGTACATGCGTTATTGTTTGTTGATTCCCTGTACAAACAATGAGTCATCATATATATTATTGATTTACTGGCTGAAACAATGCGCACTGCAGCAGATGGCTTCAGAGTCTTGGAGAAGGATGATTCAGAGGAAACATACGACAGTGTCATCCTTGGGGTCCATGCACCCAATGCTCTTAAAGTACTAGGAATAGAAGCTACACATCACGAACGGAGAGTTCTAGGTGCTTGTCAGTATGTCCACAGGTAAAGCCTGCCTAGTGTTGCTAAAGGAACACATAAATAAAGTTTGATCTGATCTAATGGTTGTCTGACACGTTTATGTTGCAGGGATATATACCTCCACTGCGATCAAAAGCTGATGCCCCGAAATTCGTCGGCATGGAGTGCCTGGAATTTCCTGGGGACAACTAGCAGGGGTTTTTCTGTTACTTACTGGCTAAACCAAATTCAGGTAAATTCTCTGCTTTTCGTATGTATATTTTGGTATAATGAATTAATTTTACTGATGGCATATTTTTTTGATGAAACGGCCCTTCCCTGGCTTTATTACGATGCTGAAACCATTTTGTATGTGTTACATGTCCTCAGGACTAGGCATGCCTCCTCAGCAAAAAGAAACCAAATGAAAAAAAAAAGGATTTTCATCATGTAAACACCCTGTAGAGCAGGCTCACAGAATAACAGCAGAACGGAAGCTTCAGCCTAACCCCTCCAGCAGCTTGAATTGATTACTTAATTATTAACTGTGTTATATTTGTTCTTTTTTGCTTTTCTAGAAAATTGAATCTGTCAGGCCTTTCCTGGTGACACTCAATCCCCCTTGTGTTCCGGATCATGTACTGCTTAAATGGAATACAAGGCTTCCTGTTCCGTCTGTGGCCGCGGCGAAGGCTTATCTTCAGCTTGATCAGATCCAGGGAAAGAGGGGAATATGGTTCTGTGGGGCATATCAAGGTAACTTGTTTCATGAATTCTCACAAAAAAAACTTGTTTCATGAATTTCAGTTTGTAGATATGTACGATATATTTATATATACTATATTAAAGTTAAGTGTGAAATGATCTAAAGAGCACTAGGTCTCAAATGTCTCTTCTGCATTGGATCGTAGGTCATGGCTTCTACGAAGACGGAGTGAAGGTATTTGCATGCACAACCTGTCCATTTTTCCTTTTAGATCTGCCTCGCATAGTGAACCGTATGGTTGCGTGCTAAATTGGCAAGGGTCCAGCAAAGCTAAACATAACTAATCCTATCATAACTACAACTAGCCATATCCTTCCCCGCAAAAAACTAACTAACTATCTCCTTGCTTAGTTCCAAGTTTTTCCTTTATTCATCTATGGGGGCTGTTTACACCACCCTGACATATATGCTTTTAGTTTCAATCACATAATTCAGAGTGACTATTTCATGACTAGTTATGTGAGGTCTTTTTGTGTTGGACATATTGAATCGATGCAGTCCGGGAAAGCAGCAGCTCTAGGTTTCCTTGGGAAGAAATGTGAACTTCTGCTGAACCCAAAGAAGATGATTCCATCATGGACCGAGGCTGTGACGCGCTTTCTTGTTGCAAGATTTTTCAACCAATACATATCCATTGGTAACTTGATGTGAGTCCTCGTATGAAGTCGAGATACTACGCGATGTCTAGTTATGATTGTTCACCTTAATTTTTTTTGTACAGATTGGTCGAAGAAAGAGGTAGTGTGTTCAGCTTTGGTAAAGCTTGTGACAAATGCCGTGTAAAATCTGTCATCCAAGTTCATGACCCCTTGTTCTATTGGAAGGTTATCTTCTCTTCTCTTGTTCTGACTACACGTGCATTTAAAAAAATTCTGAGTAGTGATGTGTCCATGCATGATTCCTTATTTCCTATATACTCCACTGTAATTGCTTTGTACACCTTTCTCATTTAAACTACATGTGTTTATCCTGGCTCTCTCATGGCTTTCAGGTTGCAATAGAAGGAGGCATGGGCTTGGCAGAAGCCTATATCGATGGTTGTTTCTCTGTTCTTGACAAGACAGAAGGCCTTCTGAATCTTATCCTGGTAAAACTATATCATAGTCCATGAGCTTATGGGTAGAGCTATTTCCTGTTCATTACATATCAAATCCATGATCAATTACTTTGCAGATTCTCATTGCTAACAGAGACGAGCGTAGGAACCGCCGCATTGCCAGAAAAGGGTTCTGAAACCTTCAATTGTCCACTAAATTCCTATGAATTGTTTATAAAATGAAGTAGTACCTATGAGTATGCGGTTGTGATTAATCATGTACATAAATGTTTTTGGTTTACAGGTTTTGGTTGTCACCCGTCCATGTAATAGCTCAATTGGCATATGCTAAACACTTTTTGCGCCACACCTCGAGGAAGAACACTGCGACACAAACTCGTCGAAACATCTCTCAGCACTATGATCTTGTCAGTACTTATGTCTCTTCTTTTGTTATTACAGTCCATAATGATTAAGATAACTAGCTGCTTAGGTCAATTTCTAATACCAGAATTATGGCAGATCTGATTAAGATTGAGATTTTTGTGTTCCAAACCTTATAAAAAAGATTTGTTATCATTCATTACTTGCCATACGTTGAAATACCAAATAGTACTAATAGTTACGTCTTTCTTCTTATATATGTGCGCAGAGTAATGATTTTTTCTCGCTTTTTCTGGATAAATCGATGACTTACTCTTGTGCAGTTTTCAAGGTTTGTAAATCCTGTGATTTTGTTCCACAGCTTGTAAATTTTGCAGAGTAGTTTTATTAATTCATGGACTAAAATTAAATTGCTAGATGGAGAACGAAAGCTTAGAAGCAGCCCAGCAACGTAAACTTAGCCTTCTAATCAACAAGGTAATACTTTCATTTATCCAGAGATTGCATTATTAGATTGATTACTAGTTAGAAAATGTTGTGAACATGATCTGATGTTACTTCATTCTTGCAAAATACACATTTAATCAAAGGCTCAAGTCAAGAGGGGGCATCATGTTCTTGATATCGGTAGCGGCTGGGGAAGTTTAGCAATACAAACAGTTAAGCAAACTGGCTGCAAATACACTGGAGTCACTTTGTCGGCGGAGCAGCATAAATACGCTGAGAGAAAAGTAAGAGAAGCTGGCTTAGAGGTTAGTTCTATGTTACCCTCCTTTACGCAATACCTGTCCAGTTTAACAGTTTATCAGTAATTATTCCACCATATGTGTTCATTGAGAAAGTGTGGGTATATAAGTATATAACCCAGAAGCAGACCGACTCGGTCCATCACAGCCCACTCGAAATGAAACGGTATTATCCCGCACGCCCACCGTTGCTGACAACACCAATCCTCCACACGACTGTACCAGACCAGGGACAACAAGGAATACTCCACCGCCTCCTCCATCGGCTGCCCGTCCTCCGCCAGCGACGATACCTGCCCCAGCGAGTGAAACAACTACCAATTCACCAACGGTGGCCAGTGGAACTTTACAGCGGCATATCTCAGAGTCGAGTAGTTTGGATTGTCATATATTATAGTTTCCTAACTACAAAACAAATATAGACGTGCACGGCAAATTATTATTGTTTTGCCTCAGCTTATATGCTTCGGCAGGGTGAAATTTGAGCTAACAATTCTACTGTCTGTTGTTATTAATTTTCAGGACCGCATCAATTTTCTGCTGTGCGACTACCGTCAAATACCACCTTTTAAGTATGACGCAATCATAAGCTGGTAAGTGTTACTATATTACGGATGCGCGCTGTGACTTTGACAATACCCGTGCTTGTGGCTGTACTTAATGTATTCCTCTTATGTAAATCAGCGGTATGATTGAACATGTTGGCCATGAATACATGGACGAATTTTTTGCTTGCTGTGAATCTTACTTGGCTGAAGATGGGATATTGGTCCTCCAGGTTAGTATATTTCCAATCGACTTCACAGCTGGATTCCACTATCCCTACGAACACCAACTAAGTATTATATGCCTTATTTTCAGTGCACAAGAACGAGGGTTAGGCCTTGTTCTTTCGGATTGGCAGAAAAATCCAATGAAAGATAGTCCTTATTATCCAAGCAAGACCTTAAGTTTATCATAAACTAACCATTATACATGTGCGTTCAGTTCATCTCAGTTCCAGAGGAACGGTACGAGCAATACAGAAAAAGGCCAGACTTCATTAAAGAATACATATTCCCTGGCGGTTGCCTTCCTTCTTTGGCCCGTATAATGTCTGCCATGACCACGTCATCAAGGTTCTGGTACGTTTTACATCAATCGATCAATGCTTGATTGGTTACTTCATGGCCATAGAATGATCTCCATCGATCGAACCCTCCCTGATGTTGTTGCGCGCTGGGTGTAGCATAGAGCATGTCGAGAATATTGGGCCCAATTACTACACAACTCTGATGCACTGGAGGGACAACTTCATGGCCAACAAAGAGTAAGTATCACTTTGTTATTCACTATAGAAGAATACTGTCGTACAGTTAATTACGATTATTTTTGGCGAAAACAAGACTAGCGTATACATCACATGTTCATTCAGCAAGTAAATTTGTTGTGACGATTATATACACATATACATACATTGTTACAGTTGGTTGCTCGGTTAGTTATAATTTCTTATCCCTTTCTTTTTCTTGCAGTGAAGTTTTGGCCCTGGGCTTTGATGAAAGGTTCATCCGTATATGGGAGTACTACCTCATATTCTCTGCTGCTGGTTTCAAGTCACGAGCACTTGGAGATTACCAGGTATGTATGTATGCTCTATGTACATAAGTATTTACCTAATAAGAAATTAAATGCTGAAATTGTTCTGTTGAGAAAGACCAAAAAAAATGTCATTTTCACAAATCAAATCAAAATGTTTAATAAAATTGTACTGGTCGGAGTTTTGAAACTTTGACCAAATTATCTCTCTGAACCTTCACCTTTTTGTGGAAAGGAGGTATTGCTCCAGGTAGTGGTTGTGATGCCTGACTGGCTGACATATATATTCTGCATGCAGGTTGTTTTCTCTCGTCCAGGCAACCGTCGCCTAGGATTGCCTTGATGGGCAAAGGCAACTTATCCTTCTCCATTCGGCTGTCGAACTGTTACTTCTCGGTAGCCCACGACCTTTTAATAAGTCGGTCCTGGCATGGTTCGTTCATACCGGCAACTTAATCAGGTGGTTTGGTGATCTATTGTGTTGTTTAATCATGCAATGTTTAGTTTTCGTGGCAATGTTGTTTAATCATGCAATGTATGTGTGTATGCAGTGCTACCTTAGCCTGGTTACGAATTTGAGAATTGTATGGAAGGAAGTGGTTTGTTTGCTTTAATACTATCAGAAGTCGTCCTTGTTTTTAGTTTTTGATCTATTCCGCGTTTGACAGTTTTAATGCTGCTTAAGAGAGAGAATCAATGTTCCTAATTACTCCCTCTGATCCATATTAATTGTCGCTTGTACTAAACCAGTGACAATTAATATGGATCAGAGAAGTACCATTCTTTATGAATGACTCGGGAGGAGCTTTTGTTATGCTTACTTACCACATGCATAGTTCTTTTAGACGGAAGGCTCGAAATGAGCTCAGCTTTAAATTAGTACAGACAAGATCGAGCAAGAGGAACCATACATCAACACTGGGGTATGGGGTTGCCAGTCAAAGGCTAAAAGCGCATAAAATTAAAAAGAACAGCAAAAGGACATAAAATAAACAAGGAGCGAGCGAAACAAACTTCACTTGATCCTCTTGATGAACACAAGCCTTTTGCTACTCTTAGGTGTGAAACCGAAGGGATTTGGTTGTAACGCTCAAACCATATCCTATTTCATTGATTTTTTTTTGTATGTACAAAATCGAACACATAGAAGACTGATGTGAAGCATCGAAGATCTTAGTCATGTCCCGAGATCTCCAGGTGTTTGAATTATAAGTAGGTGTTTTATCAATCTACAAAATACGAGACAATCATGAAGGCATAGTCATGTAGCTTCTCCGTTTTAGATTGTGGAGTCATGCTAGGCCACTGGTCCTACCCATGTCGTCTAGGTGGCAGTGGTCTGTTGTTGAATCCGGTGCCGCCTATTGTTGGGGATTTGATGCTAAAAGCTTCCAAGTAGCCTTTCTTGAAGATAATGCTATACAGAGCTTGGAATTTGAAGGCGTGTGGCTTCCCGTGCAACTAATGGTGGAAGTGCTTAGGATAATTTCTGCCCGGGAACATTTCTGAATCCGGCGGTATAAGATATGTTAAAAGATTTTGACATCCGACACAATCTGATCAAAACCCGAGTCGGGTTGATAGGATAATATACGGTAATAGTCGGATTGCTAATATACGGTATAGAATAATCCCTTTTTTCTACTCGGTGACCTTTTAAATATGGTTATCCAATTCATTGGTAGAAATTTAAGTATTAACTAACAATACGTGAACATTATCTTTGCCTATAAGACGAGACATATACTTGTTAGCGGTTTATTTGGATATTGTACTACCTTCTTGTGTTTTATGTAGTATAAACCACATAAGTATTTACTTGGATTATTTTACTATCTTCTAGTGTTTTATGTGTGTTTAAACTATGTAAGTATTAATACTTGCTAATTATTTATGTATATTTTAGTTCAGCGCATGTATGTTTTCCTCGTAAGGTATCTGACCTTTTGGAGCCTAAGTCCGATTCGTTACCGTACCATGTCCAAGTTGAATCCAACATATTTCAGTATTCGAATCCGCATCCATCCACTACCCATCCGGATTGCCAATCCGACTTTTTTTAATGGAATATGATACTGTTTGAGCGTTATCCAACCGAATTCGCTCCGGTTTCATCCCTAAATGCAGCTTTAGGTTTGTGTTTATCGCTCCGGTTTCATCCCTAAGAGCAGCAGAAGGTTTGTGTTTATTGAGAGGATCAAGTGAATTTTGTTTTGCTTGCTCCTAATTTATTTTAGGTCCTTTTGTTGTTTCTATTTTATGCGGTTGTAACCTGATCCCAGTGTTATGTATGGTGTGAGCAATTCTTTGCACTCCTGGTCGATCTCTGGGCTTACTGTCCAAAAAAAAAACATGCATGTGGTAACAGGTAAGCATAACAAACTATCTTTCTGAGCTAGTGGTAGAACATGGTGATTAGAACCATTCATTCTATCCCATAACCAACATTACAAAATGTCAAACACAGATAGATTGAAAACTACAAACAAGGACATTAACTCTTTCTGATACATATCGAAGCAACAAACCAATTCCTTCCATACAATTCTCAAATTCTACTAACCAGGCTAAGGTAGAACTTGCATACACACATATGAGTTTATTGCTACATAATACACCTGCCATGAAAAACTAAACATTTCGTGATTAGAACAAGATAGATCACCAAACCACTTGATTTGGCTGCCCATATGAACGAACCATTCCAGGACTGACTTATTAAAAGCTCCTAGGCTATCGAGAAGTAACAGTTCGACAACTGACTGGAGAAGGATATGTTGCCTTCAGCTATCAGAGCAGGCCTAGCCGACGGTTGCCTGGACGAGAGAAAACAACCTGCGTGCAGTATATATGTCAGCCAGTCAGGCATCACAACCAGTACCTGAAGTACTAGCTCCTTTCCACAAAAAGGTGAAGGTTCAGACGTAATTAATTTTGGTCACTATATTTTGATATGTGAAAGTCACATGTTGCGGTGAAAACTAATGGTCGCTATATTTCGGAGTCCGTGCTGATTTCCAAAATGTCATCTTTTTAAGAGTACCGGAAGGAGCATATGACATCCATTTGTCTGGAAATAACATAGGGAAGTACTATACATATTAGAGCATACATAGTTAAATACATACGTACCTGGTAATCTCCAGTTGCTCGTAACTTGAAACAAGCTGCAGAGAATGAGGTAGTACTCCCAGATACGCATAAACTTGTCATCAAAGCCCAGGGCCAAAATTTCCCTGCAAGAAAAAGAAAGCGATAAGAAACTAATACTCCCTCTGTCCAAAAATATGTGTCGTGGTTTTAGTTCAAATTTGGACTTAATTGAACTAAAACCACGACACTTACTTTGGGACGGAGGGAGTACTAAGTACTAACTCAGCAACAAACTGTCACGATATATGTAAATGTGTATATAGTCGTCAAAGCAAGTTTACCTCCGCAATGAACATATGCGCTAGTCTTATTTTCGCCAAGTTATTCCTAATTAACTGGACAGTATTCTTCTATAGTGAATGACAAGTGATACTTACTCTTTGTTGGTCATGAAGTTGTCCCTCCAGCGCATCAGAGTTGTGTAGTAATGTGGCCCAATATTCTCGACATGCTCTATGCTACACTCAGTGCGCAACAAGAACAGGGAGGGTTTAATCAGTTGAGATCCATCCATGGCAATGGAGCCACCAATCAAGCATCAATTGATGTAAAACGTACCAGAACCTTGATGACGTGGTCATGGCAGACATTACACGGGCCAAAGAAGGAAGGCAACCACCAGGAAATATGTATTCTTTTAGGAAGTCTGTCCTCCTCCTGTATTGCTCGTACCGTTCCTCTGGAGCTGAGATGAACTAAACGCACATGTATGAATTTGCAGATAACAGTTAGTCCATGATCATGTCAGCCTAAGGTCTTGCTTGGATAGGAAGGAGTATGTTTCATTGTTTTTTATGCCAATCCGAAAGAAAGGCCTAATCCTCGATCTTGTGCGCCGAAAATAAGGCATATACTACTGAGTTGTTGTTAGTAGTGATAGTGGAAGCCGGCTGTAAGGTTGTTTGGAAATACACTTAGTACTTAGTTGTTGTTAGTATAGATAGTGGAAGCCGGCCGTAAGGTTGTTTGGAAATACACTTAGTTGTTAACAATGATATTTGTCATGCACTAACCTGAAGAACCAATATGCCATCTTCAGCCAAGTAAGACTCGCAGCAGGCAAAAAAATCATCCATGTATTCATGGCCAACATGTTCGATCATACCGCTGATTTACAGAATAGGAATACGTAAGTATAACCACCCGCATGGGTATTGTCGAAGTCACAGTGCACATCCCTAATATAGTAATACTTACCAGCTTATGATTGCATCATACTTGCAAGGTGGTATTTGACGGTAGTCGCACAGCAGAAAAGTTATGTGATCCTAAAAATTAATAACAATAGACAGTATAATTGTTAGCTAGGATTTTACTCTGCCAAAGTAAGCTGGGGACAAAACAATAATAATTCTCTATGCATGTCTATATCTATCTATTATAATAAATAAAATTACATAGTGGGCTAACCAGAAGATAAAAAAGGTGTGCTAGAAAATCTCACAAAAGACAAAATAACAATTAAAAAAGCTTCAAAAATAGTAACGTCCTTGGATCCTTATTTCCTTACCACAGCATGCCTATTTCCATGCTTTTCAATGTACATGTCTATTATTTTCATGTGCCATTATCGAATTATATTTCTCTTTTGTGAAAGGTATTTGGAACCAAAAAATTGTAAACCCGACTCCGTTCAATCGAAATACTTAGAGAAATCTTGATTTACTAAATATATTTGTATACTTCAGTTCCAAATTAATCGACAACTCTCTCGCCAAATTTTACAAATGTATCAAATACTTGCACATAGCAGTGAAGCCATAACTTAGAGCTGAGGTGAGCAGATAAGTCAAAGCCAAACTATGATGCTGGCTGGTACGCGGGGTAATACCGTTTCATTTCTAGTGGGCTGGTTGGACCCAGGGTATATGCGCCAGTTGCTTACCCAATCTATCCCATTCCACTCTCGTGAACCCAAACCACGTCGGTGGTGAGCGAGGCGGCGGCGGGGGAGTTGACAGAGAGGTAGTGAGATCTGGAGCTCATGATTTGCTGTCCTACAAGGAGGTGTGTTGACCCCTTCGCAGCGGAAAGGGCGACGATACTCGTTGCAAGCAGATGGAATGGAGAGGTCAAGGAAGATATGGAGGGGATTTGTCCAATGAACGGTGTTGTCTTGAAGAGTGTGGCGGTCGTGACAAGCGTGGAGGCCGTCAAGACCGAGCTACTTCTTCAAGGTAAATGTGTGTAACAACTTGAAGGAATGTAAGGTTTGATCTGGGACAACAGGCTACACCGTCGCAGCACGTGGAGTAGGCATTGACCCTTGGTTTGATCTTAGTGTTTAAAGGAAACCTTACTCCCACATTGTTGTATTGTGGTTTGTCCGCCCAGTATCAGCAGAATCGGTTGTGAAAACATGTTGCTAAAGGAGAGCAAGGAAACCTTCCTCTCACATCTTTATATCATCAATTACACTGCACTTTATTAATGAACACATATGTTGGAATGGTAATTACTGATAAACTATTAAACTGGACAGGTATTGCATAAAGGAAGGAGTAACATAGAACTAACCTCTAAGCCAGCTTCTCTTACTTTTCTCTCTGCGTATTTATGCTGCTCCGCTGACAAAGTGACTCCAGTGTATTTGCAGCCAGTTTGCTTAACTGCTTGTATTGCTAAACTTCCCCTGCCGCTACCAATATCAAGAACATGATGCCCCCTCTTGACTTTAGCCTTTGGTTAAAGGTGTATTTTGCATGATTGAAGTACCGTCAGATCATGTTCGTCTAACTATTAATCAATCAAATGATAAAATCTCTGGAGACATGATAGTATTACCTTGTCGATTAGAAGGCTAAGTTTACGTTGCTGGGCTGCTTCTAAGCTTTCGTTCTCCATCTACCAATTTAATATTAGGTTGTGAATCAATAAAACTACTCTACAAAATTTACAAGCAGCAGAACAAAATCACAAGATTTACAAACCTTGAAAACTGCACAAGAGTAAGTCATCGATTTATCCAGAAAAAAAGAGAAAAATTCATTACTCTGCACAAATATATGAGAACAAAGACAAACTATTAGTATTATTTGGTATGAATAGATGTAATGCAAGTAATGAATGACAGCAAATCTTTTGTATAAAGTTTGGAACACAAAAATCTCAATCTCAGTAAGATCTGTGAAAATTTTACTATTACAAATTGACCTAAGAAGCTTATTATCTTAATCTTGATGGAATGTAATAACAAAAGAAGAGACATGATTGCTGACAAGATCATAGTGCTGAGAGATGTTCCGACGAGTTTGTGTCACAGTGTTCTTCCTCGAGACTTCGCGCAAAATGTATTTAGCATGCGCCAACCTAGCTATCACATGCAAGGGTGTCCACCGACCCCTACAAACCAAACAATTTTATATACAGACTAGTCACAAACACATAGATTCATATATACTACTTCATTTTTGTCAAACAATTCATTGGAATTTAGTGGACAATTAAAGGTTTCAGAACCTTTTTCTGGCAATGCGGTGGTTCCTACGCTCATCTCTATTAGCAATGAGAATCTGCAAAGAATGAACCATTGATTTGATCTGTGATGATGAAGAAATAATTGTACCAATAAGCTCATGGACTGTGATATAGTTTTACCAGCAAAAGATTCAGAAAGCCTTCTCTCTTGTCAAGAAAAGAGAAACAGCCGCTAATATAGGCTTCTGCCAAGCCAAGGTTTCCTTCTGTTGCAACCTGAAAACAATGAGAGAGCCAGGACAAGCACATGTGGTTCAAACGAGAAAGTTAGATACAGAAATTCAGTGGAGTATATAAGAAATTAAGAATCATGCATGGACACATCACCAATCAGAAAAATTAATAAATGCATGCGTAGGCAGAAAAAGAGAATATAAGATAACCTTCCAATAGAACAAGGGGTCATGAACTCGCATGACAGATTTTACACTGCATTTGTCACAAGCTTTACCGAAGCTGAACACACTTCCACCCTCTTCGACTAATCTGCACGAAAACTATTAAGGTGAAAAATAATCATAATTAGACGTCGCATAGTATATCGAATCATACAAGGACTCACATCAAGTTACCGATGGATATGTATTGGTTGAAAAATCTTGCAACTAGAAGGCGTGCCCCAGCCTCGGTCCATGATGGAATCATCTGCTTTGGATTCAGCAGAAGCTCACATTTCTTTCCAAGCACACCTTGAGCTGCTGCTTTCCCAACCTACATCGACTCAATATGTCCAACACAAATAGACCTCACATATCTAGTTCATGAAACAGTCATTCTGAATTTTATGTGATTGAAACTAAAATCGTATATGTCAGGGTGGTATAAACAGGAAACAGCCCCCCATATATGAATAAAGGAGAAGCTTGGAAATAGCTTGGGCCTTAAGCCAACTAGAGGTAAGCAAGGATATGGTTAGTTATGGTTGTGATAGGATTAGTTATGTTTAGCTTTATTAGAACCTTAGCAATTTTAGCACGTAACAGTATGATTCACTATTCTAGACAGTTCCAAAAATGAAAATCGAGAGGTTGTGCATGCAAATACCTTCAATCCGTCTTCATGGAAGCCGTGACCTGCAATCCAATGCAGAAGAGACATTTGAGACCTAATGTTCTTTAGATCATTTCACGCCTAACTTTAATGTAGTAAAGTCTATGGTACATCTACATATTACGAGCTAATAATTCACAAACTGAAATTCATGAGACAGGTTACCTTCATATGCCCCACAGAACCATATTCCTCTCTTTCCCTGGATCTGATCAAGCTGAAGATAAGCCTTCGTCGCAGCCACAGACGGAACAGGAAGGCTTGTAGACCATTTAAGCACTACACAATCCGGAACACAAGGGGGGTTGAGTGTCACCAGGAAAGGCCTGACAGATTCAATTTTCTGGAAGTGCAAAAAAAAAACGACCACAATTAATAATTACGTAATCCATTCATACTGCTGGAGATATTAGGCTGAAGCTTCCATTTTGCTGATATCCTATGAGCCTGCTCTACAGTGTGTTCTAAGGTGATGAAAATATGGCCGCATTTGCTACGCAGAAATGACTTTATGCTTTGGTTCTTTCTTTTTGCTGGGGAGGTATGCCTAGTCCTGAGGACATGTAAAGCTGATATACAAAATGGTTTCATCGTCATAATAAAGCCAGGGCAGGGCCCTTTCGTCAAAAATTTGTCATCAATAAAATTAGTTCAGTATACCAAACCCTGTATATGAAACCAAAGAATTTACCTGAATATGGTTTAGCCAGTATGTGACAGAAAAACCCCTGCTAGTTGTCCCCAGGAAATTCCAGGCGCTCCATGCGGACGAATTTTGGGGCATCAGATTTTGATCGCAGTGGAGGTATATTTCTCTGCAACATAAACGTGTCAGATAATCAGTAGATCAGATCAATATTTATTTATGTGTTCATTTAGCAACACTAGGCAGAATTTACCTTTGGACATACTGGCAGGCACCTAGAATTCTCAGTTCGTGATGTGTAGCTTCAGCTCCCAATACTTTGAGAGCATTGGGTGCATGGACCCCAAGGATGACACTGTCGTATGTTTCCTCTGAACCATCATTCTCCAAGACTCTGTAGCCAGCTGCTGCCCGTGCCAACATAGAGGATTGTTTCAGTTAGTGAGTCAATAATGTATATGATGACACATTGTTTGTACAGGCAATCAATAACCAATAATGCATGTACGTACCTCCAGTAAGACTTGAAACAGATTTGACCCGACAGCTTGTTTTAATTCGACAGCCCATGCTCTCCAACTCTCCTTTTACCTGCGGTAGTGCATTGTTCAGTCCCTGCATTACGGTGCAATAAATAGAGATCACATGCAACCTTGTTGTCTCCTATATGGTTCGCAATACGTACCTTGTCCACATAGGACTGCGAACGAGCCATAACAGTGGGCAACTGGGGGTAACGAAACAGCTGAGAGTGCAGCGACTTAATCAGCTTTCAAATGCACAAAGACGAATTAAGAATGCAAATGAAATGGGAATGGAACATGTATATAAAGTAGCTAGGCACCTGAAGAAGTTCATGGTTACGGAAAAAAGATAGCACAAAGAAAGCGGACAAGCTCAAAACACCTTGTGATGGAGATGACCACATGCCTGCACAGACTGGAATCTGCACCAGATATATATGTTTGTATCACCAACTCAAAACTGTATAGTAACCAGCCTTAATTACCACCCCCCTGCACTGCACCCTAGTTTAAGAAGTCAGCCCAGATTTTAGTTAAAATTTGAATATTTCATCTAAATTTCCAATACCTAATTGAAAATTGTAGTTTCTCTTCACAGTTTGAAATGACAGTTCAAAAGAATGAAAATCAAAAATTGAATATAGAAATCCTGATGTGAGATTTTGCCAAAATGAAGGGTTGCTGGATACACTAAAAAAGGCATAAGGAAGCAAGTAGATTTGAAGCAGTACAAGATAAGCCTCTTGGAATAATAGGGAATATCCATGCGACTGAATGAACTGTCCCAATGTCTCATTGCAGTCCAGATCAGGGTTATCTTCATGGTACTCCAGGTACCTTCATTCCAAAGATTGAACCAGCGAGTTAATCGTTATGATATATAAATACAAGGCATGGAAGTATCATGATGCACATGATAACTGAGGGGCTGGACTGCTTACCTCAGAGCATCGTTCTTGAACTTGAGTATCTCACGGAGCATGCGCCAAAAACTTGTTTTCAATATGTTGGCTTTTTGCGCCAAGAGGCTTGAGATACCGTTGCCATTGCCCCACTCACATCCTCCGCCACTGCCGTCCGGTTGTTTACTCACTGAGAAAGCAATGTCTGATCTCTCCATCTCCACCCCGAGCCCTTCTAACCATTCCATCATGTGGGGATATGTCGCCTGCATTGATGCATATGGCACAACCAAAAACTTAGTGAGGACAAAAGATAATATCTTATGATATAGGTTTACAGAGATCTTCCATGTTCAATCCAGGGGTTAGGAAGTCCTGTATTAATCAGAGTAAAATAAAAATACCAATCAACATGTACAACAACAACTGCATTTCCAACCATAAGTACTATTATAGTACTATATCAAAATCAATCAGAAACCGAACGATGCTGATAAGAATGCAAAGGTTGGCCCTGACAATGTGATGATATTTTCAGTAGAAACACTGGATGATTTTTGTATAGATGGACATAAGAGCATCTCCAGCCGTTCGCCCCCCCCCCCCCCCCCCCCCCAGGCCCTGAAATAGCGCCTCCTGGGGGTTATCCGGCGATAATTTCGCCGTGGGGGCGCTCGGCTTCCCAACCGCCGCCCCAAGTTGCACCCCAGACGCCGTTTTTCAAATGCAAAATTGGCTCAAATTCGGCGAAAATGACTCGATTTTGGACGAAATTTAGGCGGTTTCCATTCATATTTGCACAAATTTAAAGACATACATAAAACTAAAAAAAAAACTACGCCGCCACCGCCGCCCGAGCCTAGTTCATGCCGAGGAGCTTGTAGAAGGCGGTGTAGTCGCCGCCGCCGTCGTCATCGTCGTCGCCGTCGTCCTGCACGCCGCCGTCCTTGCTGCAGCCCTGCCCTCAGTGGCGGACCTAGAAATAAAATAGAAGGTGTGCACACTTTAAAAAAATTGAGACTATTTCAATTAGCTTGCATGGGCCTTAAAAATCAGCTAATTTTTACATGGTGAAAAATGTTTTCCAAAAATCTGGGTGTGCCATGGCACACCTGGCACACCCCCTGGGTACGCCACTGCCTGCCCTGGATCGCCGCTGCGGACGGGGTCGGTCGGAGCCGGCGACTCTTCCTCGTCGCTGTCGAGGACGATGATGCCGTCCTTCTCGCGGCCGCGGCGTCGCTCGGCGATCTCCTCCAGAGCGCGTCGTTGGCGCTCCATCTCCTCCCGCACGTAGTCGTCACGCGCCCACTTCAGGCCGGTTTCGAGGTCGGCGGCCATCTCCACGTGCTCCTGCTTGACGACCACGGGCGGCGTCGCCGGCTCCTTCTTCGGCCTGACCAGGCGAAGATGACCGCGGGGAGGAGAAGGTTGGCGGCGGCCCTCGCTTATGACGAGGTTGCCGCCGCGGCTGCGACGGCGCTCCGACGTTTCCTGGGGCTCGGGCTTGACGGGGGCGAGCGGCGTCGGCGTGCCGGAGGAGGGGGAGCCGGAGGACGAGGAGCTCGTGGCCACCATGCGCCTCGGCAGCCACGAGCTCCCGCTCCTCCGGCGCGCCAACGTCGGCGCCGGGTACTCCAACGGCGGCTCGTTGCCGCCCTCGATGTGCTCGAGAACGGCGTGGAGCGTGCGCCCGGGGGCGCCCCACCACTGACGGCGGTCGTCGGAGTTGTGTCGCCCCCTTGGCGCCGGAGCGCCGTTGGTGGAGGCGAGCTGGTCGGCGTGGCGGCGCTGGAAGTACGCCGTCCACAGCGGTACGTTGTCGGGGGAGTACTTCGGCTGCTGCCGCGCTTCCTCCGGCAGGGACGCCCGGATCCGCGCTATCTCGCCGCGGCGTTCCGCGTCAGATGGCGGCGGGGGCACGGGGACGCCTCCGGCGCTGAGCCTCCACGAGCCCGGCACGCGCGTGTCGGGCGGCGCCGGGTAGTTGGCCTCGTGGAGAAGACGCGCCTCCCACTCGTGCAGATGGCGGCGGCCGAAGTCGTTGGCCGCCGCTCCGTCGCCAGGGAACCTCTCCGCCATCGGGACGGGGTAAGGAGAGAGGAAGGAGAGAGGGCGAGAACAAGGGCGTCGAAGGAGAGAAGGTGTTCGACGGCGAGAGAGATGGATGTGGCGAGGGCGAGCTTGCGGCCAGCGGCGACGAAGGCGGCTTTTATAGCGGCGAGGGGGGCGGCAGCAGTGCGGACGCGTGGCGGGAAGGGGCGGGACGCGTGGCGGCTCGCCTTCACTGCGCCGCCCGTGATCAATGGAAGGCTGACCGGCGGCAGCCTTGGCATTGATTCGCGCGGGAGCCGAGGCGATGAGATGAGGACGACGATGCAGTCGCTGACTCGGCGGGTCCACGGGGTGGGAATCTGGCGCGGGAAGTTTTGGCGTGTTTTTTCTTTCCCCCGGCGTCCCCGGTCGGCCCCCAGCGCGCTGGGTTCGGCTTGGGTCCGCCGGCGCCAATTTCGGCCCTAACCGGCGAAATTTGGGCTCCTGGGGGCGCGATTGGGGCGTTTTTTTCAAGCCGGCGATAAAAAAGGGGCCTGGGGGGGCATGTTGTGGGAGGGGGGCGAGTGGAGATGCTCTAATGCTCTAAGTCGAGAGCCCCATGGCCTTCGAGCCATCTCGAAAAACAAAAAGTTTCTTGAGCTAATCGAACCTTTTACATTTTCGCGCAAGATGCATGCATGGGGCATCACTCACGCACGGGCCTTTTTCCTTTTGATGATGAATTATTATTAACTCGGGTACGTACCTGGTTGAAGGCCATGAAGCCGAGGTCGAGGTGGACGCAGCCGGCGCCGTCGACGTCGTCGACGGCCACCGTCCTGGCGCACCCTCCGAGGCGGTCCTCCTCCTCGTAGAGGGTCACGCGCACGCCGCCCCCGCCGCTCGCGGCCCGCAGCAGCTCGTGCGCCTCCGCCAGGCCGCTCACCCCGCCGCCCACCACCGCCACCCTCATCCTGCCCTGAGCTCTCTGCTGTCTCTGTGCCACTGTCTCTCGCTCCGTGCTCTCTGTGGCGCTCCGACACTTGTATTTAAGTTGGAAGTGGACGGTCAGAGTACTAGTAGCGAAGGATGTTTATTAGTCCATGGAGATGGAACATGTGGTTTGCAACCCAAACTTAATTGCATGGAAGTATCACACTTGGGCACTGGGGCACGTTATAACGGATTGGTACCACCAGTGGCGGATCTACCATTGGGGCGAGCAGGGGCGGCCGCCCCGGGTCTCCTACGGCGGAGCAGGGTACCCCTCTGCCCGCCCCCAACCTCAGCGCCGGTCACCAGCCTCCAGGTCGCCATGGCCGTGGCCTGCTGAGCTCCTCTGGTCAAAGGGGTAAGAGAGCTAGAGAAGAAAAGGGAATAGAGATGGGCTTAAGTGGAAAGACTGGCTGAAGCCCGGCCCAGGATGAGAGGAGAAATCAATTGCACAGAACAGGACCGGGAGAAATCAATCAGATCGACCAAAAATCCACCACCCTACCTAATCCCGCGGGCAGCGCGCTTGACTCCCGCCTGCTGACCTCCGCACGCCGCCGATGGACTCGGAGGAGAAGGCTGATTGGATTGCTGGGGAGGAACTAGAGGCAGCCATGCTGTATGCAGCAGCAGCAATGCCAACAACAACAGGTCTTTCTTCCCCTTACTCTTCTAGTCTTCCTCTTATTAATGTTTTTGTGTGCCAACGTCATGTTTCAGTTTGATTGTACAGTACAAAAATATTAGAAGAAGACACTCAAATTTAGTATCTACTTTGATTTCTATCGGTGTCGTCGAGTGAAGTATTTAACCGCTAATGTCGATGCAGATCCCGGTCTTCGGAGGCAAATTGAAAATTATGCTGTCCCAGAAATTATGCTGACCCTTTCTTGACAAACAAGGGATATATCCGTGATTAAATAAAAGGTAAGGGTGTTTTCCGCAAAAGAACATGCCACGTCAGCCCCTGACAGGCGGGCCCCAACGGTCAGATACACTGTT
This sequence comes from Elymus sibiricus, assembly GCA_039707655.1. NCBI lineage: Eukaryota > Viridiplantae > Streptophyta > Magnoliopsida > Poales > Poaceae > Elymus > Elymus sibiricus. Next base: position 475,057,146 of record CM077666.1, read on the forward strand.
ATACGGTGCTTAGACCGTTTTGCAACAATTAGGCATAGAGATGGTACTGACATGCAAAAAATATGACTAGTGGTACCAATCCGTTACGACGTGTCCAAGTGTGGTATTTCCATGCAATTAACTCGTGTCCAGTGGACCTGACGATGGCAATTTCTTACACCGTTACTCGTTCATACGCCCGTACACATGCATCACAGTTCACGGATATTCCTTTTCTGATACATAAGTAAGTAATACGGAGAAAATTGCTTTTGGAGCTCAGCCTCCATGAAGGCCTCCAAATTCAAAAATCAAATTTCATCAAAATTCATATTTATGTTTCAAAAAATTCTGAAAAAAATACATATATGCATGAAGGCATAGAACACATGTGTGTAAATTTTCAGGGCAAAATAAGTTGAAATGAGGGCTGTACAAAAAAAACAAATGTGTGGCTTTTTAACACATGATACTATTTCATCCTCACAGGCGATGAATTTGTCTTTTTTGTACAGATCGCATTTCAAGGTATTTCATTCTAAAAATTTACATATATGCACATAACATCCTTGTTTACTTGCACATTTTTTTTCAGGTTTTTTGAAAACTAGAAAGTTTGAATTTCGAATTTTTCAAAATTTTGAGCTCCAGTGAGCTTGGTCACCAAAACGACATTTTTTTTTTTAGGAAACCAAAACGTCATTCTCATAGTACGGAGTGGTAAAAACAGAATTTTTATGAGTACAACGACAAGACCAGTTTCACAAGACGGCGAGGACAGTTGGTCCTGCCATTGTATGGATGGATCTACAGGAGCTTCCTTGAGTGCTCGACGTAGTGCCGGGGAAGGATGCATGTGCCTGCAGCCTACAGGTCCAGCTCAAGACCGGGGTACGTGTCAGCAGCATGCATGTGACCCTCTTCAATACTCCAGCCCGGGGTTTGACAGGAGTTTGCATGCATGCACAGCACGCGCGTACGTACTGACCGCTTCTCACCGTCGTGCACATTTGCAGCCGGCAATGCACTGTAGCCATGTGTGCGGCAGCGTGAGCGTCCCAGCCGCAGCCGGTAAAGGTTGGCCCGGCCCGCCCGGAGTACTGGTACTAGTATCACTTTTGACAAATCTGGCCTTTGATTTCCCACGGATTTTTTAAATCTGGTGGCGCCACTCAATCCCGCACTACTCACGAGTCACGAGCCGGTGAAAAATGAGTTTTATGCCAACAAAATTATGCCTTTCAAATACTTGTCTGAAACACTTTTCTAGCATTATTATAGTACCTCGAAACAGGCTTTCGCCCCGCTTTATATATAAAGCAACAACCACACAAAATACACAGCCGAACGATACAAGATAGTGAGGTAGCCCTCTTACAAAGCCGATCCCAAGATAGTGGGGGCACGTAAACCACAAGTGACTACGCAACCGAAAGATAACACAGAAGGACCTGAGAACATCGCTATACTACGCCCTAGTACACCTAAGCTCCACGACAACGCCCTCAGGAGGGAGAACGGCGCCAAGCGTCGCCGCTGTCGAGTCCACACCGGACAAGGGTTTTCACCCGGAACTCTGGCACGGAGAGAAGCACCACGATGACGTCTTCAAGAAGATAACGGCGCCCGTGAGCGTCGCCGTCGTCGGCGACAAAGCACAGAGCTTTCGCTCGGAAGCTTTCCCATGCCACCATGAGGTCTTCAAGAGGAGCGCGACGCGTCCAGATCCCCAGCTCCGGATCGGGGCTCCGCCACTGCCAATGACAAATGACTCGCCCAAGCCACCCGCCGCTACACCTCTTGCCGCCCACACGACCAAGAGGTATAGCCACCACCGCCACCATGGTGCCTGCCGGAGAGCCAACCAGGCAGACCGCCTTCCAGGACCGCCGCCCTGGCATCCACACCGCGAGACATCGTCTACCGCCCGCTTCACAGTGCATAAACCTCGGCTGGAGAAGCCCGGCATCAGCCACCGAGCCAGGGTCAGCGCCGCCATCGTCGGGGCGCCGACGCCTGTAATCCCCTCCAATCCCCGTGGACCGGGGGGAACATGACTCTGTGACTGCTGACGGCCATCGTTGAGCAACCAGCTCAGACGACGCCAAGTCCGAGGCTTGGGGCACCGATCCAACTGTCGACACAGCGATGTCCCATCCACCACCACCATAGACCTTCACTGACGCCATAACGTGAGGACTCCTCCCCAGCCGGACCGCAAGCATCCACCTTGGCCTAGCCGGCGGCGACCCAACCTCGCACAAGGAGTAACAAACCTCGGGCAGGAGGACCAAGTCCAACTCCTGCCCGGCGGCCCGTCCACGTCGCCGACCTACTGCCGGCAACCGCACCCGGTGAAGACGGAGGCCGGCCCAACGCACGGGGGCTGCATGTGGCAGCCGGCAACTCCGGCCACCTAGCAGCCACTCCGGTGACTCCGCCCCACCTTGACTCCCTGCGCGATGCCAAATCTCCGCTGACCACGCCTCGGCCTCCACCAACTGACCGCATTCCCGCCTCCACGCCCGCGGGAAGACCCGCAGCACACCCACAGGCCGCCGACCACCGGCCCGAGCCCCAGCCAGCCAGAACAGCCGCAAGCAGCGCTGCCAAAGCCAGCTGGGCCCCAGGCCAGCCCGAGCTCGTCACCCATGGCCTCCCCGACGGAAGCTCAGATTCGCCGGGGCATCCGCGCCGCCCCCCCCCCCCCCCCCCCCCCCCCCCCCCCGCAACCACCCCAGAGAGGAGCAGCGCCCGCAGAGCACCCCACCGCCGAAGCCACCCAGTAGCCCTCCACGCCACCTCCGCCAGCCTCCACCGTCGCCGTGGAAGTTGCCGGCGCCGCGCCCCGCCTAGCGCTACGCCACCACCTGAGGGGGCCGCCCCGCGACCGCCAGCCTCACAGGAGGGGAGACAAGGCCCCGCCGCCGCCGACGCCGACCGGCCTTTGCCCCCCCGCTCGCGGGAGCGGGCCGTGCGAGATCTGTTTCCTTCAGACCAGCCAAGTCATTATTATAGTACCTAGTACAGTATTATTTTATTTATAATTTTTGTCAATTATATTTCTATTTAAATACGTGCAAGACTTATAAAATCGATCGGAGACCATTATGATTGATTTTATACGACGTCTCGCCACCATCGATCGGCCAACCACCTTCACGACCGCCCCGCCCGATAGCTCCCTAGCCAGCGACCGATGCTACGCTGGTTGGGACCGGCCAAAATGGGCACTCCAAAGATCATAAAGATGCTATCTCTTGCAATGTCGTTGTTTTTCTACGTAACACGTCAGCGTGCCTGCATACAACACACTTAATGCCGAGTACGTACGTTCTTTCTTTCGGGAACATAATAATAACAACAAGATCCGTGTCTTTCTCCCGCGGTAAGGTGGGACTAAACCCCCAACACCGCCGGCCCAACACGAATGTTACATTTTGGCCGGTCCCGGGACCGGCCAAAATGAGCACTCCAAAGATCATAAAGATGCTATCTCTTGCAATGCCGTTGTTTTTTTTACGCAACACACGTCCGCGTGCCTGCATAGCACACACTTAATGCCGAGTACGTACTTTCTTTCGGGAACATAATAATAACAAGATATGTGTGTTCCCGGGGCGGCGAGGAGAGGACTTTTTTTTTTTTGAGGGTGAGGAGGAGAGGACAGTTGCTGGTGCTATTATATGGACGTCGACAGGAGCTTCCTTGAATGCTGGACGTACTGCTGCCAGCATGTGCCTGACCGGGTACGTGTCGTGGCAGCATGCATGTGACCCTACGCTTGGTTTTCTGCATGCACAGCGGCAGCAGGCGAGTACACGTACGTACTATTATAAAACGGAGAGAGTACATACGTAGTAGACCAGGTGAAGGTGGTGAGGTGGACGCACCAGTTGCAATCATCTTTTTTTTTAAACAGGGCGACTTGCAATGACAGGACGGTTTTACCGAGGAGTTAATTAGTTTCAAGAACCTTGGATTCATCTTCCGGGATTGCTAAAATCTCGGTCGATCTCCTGTGGAGTACGTACGTATACGCTGTAGCTAGTTTCGTCCTCTCACTGAGTGTGACGTGGTCACGAGCCGGTCAGCCAAAAACTTTGCAGCGTCGATCTCAGCTACTACATAGGTGCAGCATGCGACCTCTGCAGCAATTGTCGAGCAGACCATTCAAGGGAGCGCTCCGTGTAGGTCCATATATTTGCAGAACCAGCTGTCGTCACCGTCTGTGCAAAGTTGAATTTTACTATAAATATTACAGCGTGTAAAAGAAGCGAATGGTGTTTTTTACTCGTGTATAGTGTCACGTCCGATGAAGTACTATCTATATTGGAGTTACCGTTAATTAGCTTTACTGTTCCTATCAAAAGTTGGTAGCTCGCGAGCTTAATGAGCGCTCGATAGCTCAAAGCTTGCTTCTTAATACAAAACTAATCATCAATTTCAGCTCATTAAGCTTAACGAATGAGTTAACGAGTCTCACGAGCAACTCGTTAAGCTCATTAGTATATCACAATGCATATTTTCATCTTCGTTACAACATTTTTGTAGCATTTCGCCCATCTAATCGGCCCAACCTAGCCCATAGAAGTTAGAAAACTAGCGCACCTACTTTTTTTTTTTTTGAAAAGGAGGAAGACCCCCGGCCTCTGCATCTGGGCGATGCATGTAGCCACTTTATTAATTATTCACAAAGACCTTACAAAGTAGTACATCAGTAAGTCTGAAGCCACCATCTTGGCAACATCTGTCGCTACTTCTATCCATTTGATGAAGGGGTGCTGATAGTCTGAGCCTAATACCAAACAGACCTCGCAGCAAAGCCTAACATCTAAAACCGGAGGCCCCAGCCAAGCCACATACCTGGTCTGGGGCACACACAAGTCCGGCGCACTCTGAGAGGCAGTCGCCGCCATCTTCCACTGATCCATCTTCAGAGCAGGTACTGACGCCACGACATTGCCAGGTCTGCCATCGACGCCACCACGGCGCCAGACAGCGCCATCCTCCTGCGCGAGTCCGTCTACACACATCGAACGCCGAGACTCCACTGCGCCACGCCGCCGAGATCCACAGTCGTCGATGTGTAAGATGAAACACCGCTCCACCAAAGATGCTGTCCGCTGTTCCCTCGAGCCCGTGCACACCTCCAAGACTGACGCCCCCAAGGGGGAAACGACGCAAGAGCGCCGCCGTCATCTGATCTAGGGTTTCCCCCGGAGGTAACAGATAGAGGTCTGGAACTTCTCCACGGCGATGTCTTCAAGAAGAGAACGACACAGAAGAGCGCCGCCATCGCCGGCCTTGGCATCTAGCCGAGCGCAAGGTTTTCACCCAGATCTGTTCGAAGAACCTCCATCAAGTCTTGTGTACGGATCGCCGCCATCTCCACCGGGGACTGGAAGTAGGATCCAGGCCGCCGCCGCCTGACCAGCCAGCAGCCGCACCGCGCGAGCAGCAGGGCCGCCCGAGACAGGCCCAGCCGCGGCACCGGAGAGCCCTTCACCAGATCCCGCCGCCGGCCGAGGAGAGGACGACGCCACGTACGCCCAGCAGCCACCGCCGCCGGTCCGTGCCGTCGCACCGCCGCGCCCCACGCCTGCGCCGCGCCGCCACTAGAAGAAAGCGTCCCGTGCCGCCATCCTCGTGCATGAGGAGAAGAAGGCCCCGCCGCCGCCCAGGCTGAGCGGGCTTTGCCCGGCGACCTGCGCCGGCGGCGGCGAGGAGGGGCGGAGGAGGAAGGAGGGGCGAGGGGCAGCAGATCTGGGCTCCCCCCGGCCGCCCGCGGGGACGGCGCGAGGAGAGGAGAGGGGAGAGGAGAGCTCTTCTAAAGGTCTAATCCCTTTATTGGGGGAGAATTTCACTTCCCCGGCTTCTGCACCAACTAGGGATGCATACGGCCATTTTAGTATGAGTACCAAGATAAACATGGTCCTCAGAATTTTTTAAATGAGTATCAAGATATTTTTTGATGAGTGGTTTCACCACACACCAAACTTGATCCTCAATAAAATGGGAGAAAACCCCTGTGCATCACCTGTCAATTCTAAGAATTGAACTCGGGTCGTTAGGCTGCACAACCGCATACCCAACCACTGAGCCAAGGCTCTCTTTGCACTAGCGCACCTACTTATGTAGTCACCATTTTCTTTTGTAAAAACCACACCTACACTCTCATCCCGTAGACTGTAACACATCGTAGTCTGTTAATGAGCGCTCACAAGTGCTCATGAGCTTAGCGAGCTTCTAATGAACAGAGTCGAGCAAGGTTTTCGGCTCACTAAGCTTAACGAGCTTTACGAGCCGAGCCTTAAAAAGCCAAGCCTTAACGAGCCGAGCAGCTCGTTAATCCACCCCTAAACAGATGCCCTCGAATGGCTAGTCCAGCTTTCATGATGGTAGCTGTCGCGGCCCTCCGAAAACAGCGGTCTTGATAGTACCCCCTATCAGGAAACACCGTTAGGAACAGGGCAGAATTAGAAATTAATCCAACCATGCAGACTATGTATTATATTAACGATAAGAAAATGTGTCAAGTCTTTACACGACCATGAATAGAAAATGCAAAAAAAAGAAAAACACAAAACGCAAGATAACAAACAGGAAGAGGAGAAAGTCCATGCTGGAGACGAACCTTAGCAAGATCTCAGGAAAACAGGGTGAAGCGCCCTGAACTTGCAACCACTGTCTAGCTTCCTCCTTAATCAGATTGATGACCCTCTGGAGGGGAGTATAAACATTGTCGAACACCCTATAATTCATCTCTCTCCATATGCTCCTTCCAAGTAACGAGCATGACCAAGGTGATCAATGTCTTCTTACTGATGCCCCCAACTTTGTTTCTAGCATCCTGCCACCCACCAGTCCCTAAGCGAGGGGTCAGTGGAAGGTATGGCCGCATGAAGCATCGTCCAGTGCAAAGCGGAGCTCCAAATGATATTAATGATCCCACAAGCCATGTAAAAGGTTATGAGCAGTTTCTTGTGAAGAGCTGCAGAAGGAACACGATGCATTATGTGTAGGCTTCGCTTGGCAAGTCGGTGTGCAATCCAAATTCTCCCTCGAACGACCAGCCATGTGAAAAGTTTACACTTGAGGGGTTCCCAGACCTGTCAAATAGGATTAGCAGTGTTGCAATTGATTGGCGCGCAAAAAAGAGCTTTGTAAACGTTTTTGGCTAGGTAAAAGCCCTTCCTCCCGGGATTCGTTACAAACCAGAGATTCCCTGATTTATGGATAAATTTTCGGAAATGATAAATCACAAACGTTCATGGCGGCGGCCAAGTCCAGCTATCATTTGAGTTGGGCGTGAGCTGAATTTTGTCGAGAGACTCCCATAAAACCAGGACTTGCAAGAAGATGCAGATGTTGATATGTTTTTTGAGTTATGTTGTTTAATGGTTAGTTCAAGTTAAGAAGTTGGGAACTTCTGTTAGTGCAATAGTGAAATTAATTTCGAACTTTTTGTTAATGATCTAGTGGAATGTCATATGGATGCACAACACGGAGAATTGCAGTTTAGATTATCTTTTAGGGTTCCGCTCCTAGGGATTAGAAACCAGCCACCCAATATCCAGTCTTTGGGGAATTTAAGTTCTGGGGCTGGTTTCTGGGGTTTAGGTCTGGGGGTTCGATTAGAGATACACTTACGACAACTCCAATGCGGATCATCAAATGGACAACACCAAATGTACGCGGCCACGTTCGGCTTGACTCCTTTTGATTTTTCAAAAAAATAAATAAATCAAATTCAGGTGCATTAGCCCCATGTTCCAAAGTTCCACATCCGGCACTTTCAAAAAAAAAAAGTTCCACATCCGGCGGTAGTTTAGTATGGTATCTATCCTTCTGGGATTCGTTACAAACCAGAGATCCCCTGATTTATGGATAAATTTTTGAAAATGATAAATCCCGAACGTTCGCGATTTGACCATGGCAAATCAAACGTTTTTTATAGCAATTTAGTGACGCGAGGATGGCAAATTTAGTTGACACGCACGGCAATTTTCTGACAAAAAATACACTACACACGGATCAGTTAAACACGTGATTATAGTTCAAACACCTGAGGCCTCAAGACGTGACCAAAATCTTCTATACTTGTACAAAAAAAAGTTGAAATAGGATATGGTTTGAGCGTTATCTGGTCAAATTTGCCCCACTTTCACCCCGGCCTAAGCGTGCCAGAAGGCTTGCGTTCATCAAGAGGGTCAAATGAACTTTGTTTCGCTTGCTCCTTGTTTATTTTAGGTCATTTTGTTGTTCTTTTTTGTATGCACTTGTAATCTCGAACGAGCAACCCAGACCACAGTGTTGCTGTATTGTGTGAACAATTCCTTTGTACTCTTGGTCGATCTTGGCTTCAATAATTTAAATCCGGCCTTATTTCGAGCCTCCGTCTAAAAAAATATGAATGTGGTAACTAGCTCATATGACAACGCTCTTCCCAGCCAGTGGTAACCAACACTACAAAAATGTCAAACACGGAATAGATCAAAAACATCAAACAAGAACATCCACTCTTTCTGATAGACATTAACACAACAAATCAGTTCCTTCCATACAATTCTCGAATTCTAGTAACAGTTGCATACACACATGCATGCATCATACAAGTTTATTGATAGATAACAATACACTGCCACGAAAAACTAATGATTGCATGATTAAAACAAGAAGATAGATCACCAAACCACCAGATCAGGCTGCCCTTATGGACAAACTATTCCATGGCTGACTTATTGAAAGGTCGTAAGCTATCGAGAAGTAGCAGTTCGACAGCTGAACGGAGAATGATATGGCCTTTAGTCATCAAGGCAGGGCTAGCCGACGGTTGCCTGGACGAGAGAAAACAACCTGCATGCAGTATATACACGCCAGCCAGGCATCACAAAAAGGCAAAGATTCAGATATAATTAAAATGTTCTGATTTGATATGTGAAAATCACATGTTTAGGTATTTCTCAAGAAAACACTTTCATCATTTGACAATTAAATTTTATGATTTACTGCGGTGATAATTAATGGTCGCTACATTTTGGAGACCCTGCTAATTTCCATAATGTCATCTTTTGAAGACCAGAGGGAGTATATGACTTCCATTTGTCTGGAAATAACATAGGTAAATGTATACACAGTGAGCATACACACATATGTACGTACCTGGTAATCTCCAACTGCTCGTGACTTGAAACCAGACGCAGAGTATATGAGATAGAACTCCCATATACGGATGAACTTCTCATCAAAGCCCAGAGCTAAAACTTGCCTGCATGAAAAAGAAAGCAATAAGAAATTAATACTAACTGAGCAACCAACAAATTTATACTAGTTTGTTATCTACTATCGCAATATACTTGCGCAATGAACATATGATATCTGCACTAGTCTTGTTTTCGCCAAGTTATTCCTAATTAACTGGACGGTATTCTTCTATAGTGAATGCCAATTAATACTTACTCTTTGTTGGTCATGAAGTTGTCCCTCCAGTGCATCAGAGTTGTGTAATAATGTGGCCCAATATTCTCCACATGCTCTATGCTACACTCAGTGCGCAACAAGAACAGGGAGGGTTTAATCAGTGGAGATCCATCCATGGCCATGAAGTAACCAATCAAGCATCGATCGATTGATGTAAAACGTACCAGAACCTTGATGATGTGGTTATGGCAGACATTACACGGCCCAAAGAAGGAAGGCAACCGCCAGGAAATATATATTCTTTTATGAAGTCTGTCCTCCTCCTGTATTGCTCGTACCGTTCCTCTGGAGCTGAGATGAACTAAATAATGCACATGTATGTATTTGCAGATAATGGTTAGTTCATGATCTTGTAAGCCTAAGGTCTTGCTTGGATAGGAAGGAGTATGTTTCATTGGGTTTTTCTGACAATCCAAAAGAATATGCATATACTACTTAGTTGTTGTTCGTAGTGATAGTGGAAGCCGGCCGTAAGGCTGTTTGGAAATACATTTGTTGACAATGATATTTGTCATGCACTAACCTGGAGAACCAATATGCCATCTTCAGCCAAGTAAGACTCGCAGCAGGCAAAAAATTCGTCCATGTATTCATGGCCAACATGTTCGATCATACCGCTGATTTACAGAGACGAATACGTAAGTATAACCAAGCGCATGGGTATTGTCCAAATCACAGTGCACATCCGTAATGTAGTAATACTTACCAGCTTATGATTGCATCATACTTGCAAGGTGGTATTTGACGGTAGTCGCACAGCATAAAACTTATGTGGTCCTATATAGAAGTTAATAACAATAGACAGTATAATTGTTAACTAGGATTTCACCCTCCCAAAGTAAGCTGGGGACGAAACAATACTAATTCTCTATGCATTTCTATATATATAATATATATTAAAATTACATAGCAGCTAACCAGAAAAAAAGGTGTGCTAGAAAATCTCGTAAAAACGAAATAACAATGAGAAGGCCTTCCAAAACAGTAACATGCTTGCATCCTTGGTTCTTTACGACAGCATACCTATTTCCATGATTTTTACTGTACATGTCTATTATTTCCATGTGCCATTCTTGAATAATATTTCTCTTTTGCGGAAGATATTTGGAAGCAAAAAAATAGTAAACCTGACTATTTAATTAAAATACTTAGAGAAATCTTGATTAACTAAATGTATACTTCAGTTCCAAATTAATCGACAATTATTCTCGCCAAATTCTACAAATGTATTGAATACTAACACATAGCGGCGAAGCCATAACTTGGAGCTGAGGTGAGTAGATAAGACAAAGCCAAACTATGATGCTGGCAGGCGCATGGGGTGATACGTTTCGGTTTGAGTGGGCTGGCTGGACCCGGGGTTATATGTGCCAGCTGCTTACCCAATCTATCCCGTTCCACTCTCGTGAACCCTAACCACGTCGATGGTGACCGAGGCGACGGCGGGGGAGTTGAAAGGGAGGTAGTGAGATCTGGAGCTCGTGATTTGCAGTCCTACAAGGAGGTGTTGTTGATCCGTTCACAGCCGAAGGGACGACGATACTCGTAACTCGTTGCAAGCGGATGGTGGGGAGAGGTCAAGGAAGATATGGAGGGGATTTTGGCAAATGAATGGCGTTGTCCTGAAGAGCATGGTGGTCATGACAAGCGTGGAGGCCGTGATGACCATGCCAATGGAGGAGGGTGGGATCAAGGTGGACCGCAAAGGGCAGGAGGCACCCAAATCTTAACCACTCGGTGGTACGCATGGAGGCACAAAGCCAGCGCTGCAAGGACATTCTTCCTTGACTATGGCCGCCACCAAGCAAGACCGAGCTACTTCTTCCAAGGTAAATGCGTGTGTAGGAATGTAACTGTGTAAGGTTTGATATGGGACAACAGGCTAGACCATCGCAGCACATGGAGTAGGCATTGACCCTTGGTTTGATCCAAGTGTTTACAGGAAACCTTCAGCTGAATTGGTCATGGAGTAGGCATTGACCCTCATTGTTGTATTGTGGTTTGTCTATCAGCTGAATTGGTCGTGGAAAGTTGTTGCTAAAGGGAGTAAGGAAGCCATACTCTCCACATCTTTATATCATCAATTACAACAAAGGCTGGAGGTCTAGAGGATAAAAAGGCTAAAATACTCGCACTACACTTTCTGAGTGAACACATGCATATGGTGGATCAGTAATTACTAATAAACTATTAAAGTGGAGATGTATTGCGTAAAGGTGGGGGTAACATAGAACTAACCTCTAAGCCAGCTTCTCTGACTTTTCTCTCTGCATATTTATGCTGCTCCGCTGACAAAGTGACTCCAGTGTATTTGCAGCCAGTTTGCTTAACCGCTTGTATTGCTAAACTTCCCCAGCCGCTACCGATATCAAGAACATGATGCCCCCTCTTGACTTTAGCCTTTGGTTGAATGTGTATTTGCAAGGTTGAAATACCACCAGATCAAGTTCACAGCATTGTCTAATTGGTAATCAATCTAATGAAACAAGTTCTGGAGATATGGAAGTATTACCTTGTCGATTAGAAGGCTAAGCTTACGTTGCTGGGCTACTTCTAAGCTTTCATTCTCCATCTACCAATTTAATTTTAGTCTGTGAATTAATAAAACCACTCTACAAAATTTACAAGCTGCAGAAAATCACAAGATTTACAAACCTTGAAAACAGCACAAGAGTAAGTCATTGATTTGTCAAGAAAAAGTGAGAAAAATTCGTTACTCTGCACACATATATGGGAACAAAGACAAACTGTTAGTATTATTTGGTATGTATAGATGTACTGCAAGTAATGAATGATAGTAAATCTTTTTTTATAAGGTTTGGAACATAAAAATCTCAATCGTAGTATGATCTTTAATAATTCTGGTATTACAAATTGACCTATGTAGCTAGTTATCTTAACCCTGCTGGAATGTAATAACAAAAGAAGAGACATGGGTACTGACAAGATCATAGTGCTGAGAGATGTTTCGACGAGTTTGTGTCACAGTGTTCTTCCTCGAGACTTCGCGCAAAATGTATTTAGAATGTGCCAACCGTGCTATTACATGCAAGGGTGTCCACCAACCCCTGAAACCAAACAATTTTATATACATGATTAGTCACAAACACATAGATTCATAGATAGTACTTCATTTTTATCAAACAATTCATTGGAATTTAGTGGACAGTTGAAGGTTTAGAACCCTTTTCTGGCACTCCTGCAGCTCCTACGCACATCTCTGTTAAGAATGAGTATCTGCACAGAAATAAATTGTGGATTTGATCTGAAATGAAGAAGAATAGCTCTACCAATAAGCTCGTGAACTATGATATAGTTTTACCAGGAAAAGATTCAGAAGGCCTTCTCGCTTGTCAAGAAAAGAGAAACATCCGTTAATATAGGCTTCTGCCAAGCCAAGGTTTCCTTCTGTTGCAACCTGAAAGCCGTGAGAGAGCCAGGATAAACACATGTGGTTCAAATGTGAAGGCTGGATAAAGCAATTGCAGTGGAGTATACAAGAAATAAAGAATCATGCATGGACACATCACCAATCAGGAAAAATAAAAAATGCATATGTAGGCAGAAAAAGAGAAGAGAAGGTAACCTTCCAATAGAACAAGGGGTCATGAACTCGGATGACAGATTTTATACGGCATTTGTCGCAAGCTTTACCAAAGCTCAACACACTACCTCCTTCTTCGACCAATCTGCACGAAAACTATTAAGGTGAAAAATAATCATAATTAGATGCCATGTAGTACATCAACTCATACAAGGACTCACATCAAGTTACCGATGGATATGAATTGGTTGAAAAATCTTGCAACTAGAAGGCGCGTCCCAGCCTCGGTCCATGATGGAATCATCTGCTTTGGGTTCAGCAGAAGCTCACATTTCTTTCCAAGCAAACCATGAGCTGCTGCTTTCCCAGCCTGCATCGATCAATATGTCCAACACAAATAGACCTCACATATCTATTTCATGAAATAGTCATTCTGAATTTTATCAGCTACTCGCTCTGGCGCCCCCCAAGAAAACGAACGATCAAGGCGCTCGAAAAGATCCAGAGAGGCTTCCTCTGGGCCGGGCGCGCAGAGGCCAACGGTGGGCATTGCCACGTCAACTGGCAACGTGTTGCTAGGCCGCTCTTGCTCGGCGGCCTCGGCGTGCGCGACCTCGCACGGACCAGCCTCACACTGCACACAAGATGGCTTTGGTTCACCCGCACGGACAACACCAAAGCTTGGGCAGGCCTCGACCTGCAGTTCACCGACGAGGAGCGTGCGTTCTTCTTCGCATCCACAACCATGCAAATTGGGAATGGTATGCAAGCCCTCTTCTGGGAAGATCGTTGGATTGACGGGCGATCCATCCGTGAGATAGCACCGCTCCTGTACGCGTGCATTCCCAAGCGCCGACGCAAGCTTAGGACCGTTGCCGATGGACTCCAGTCCAACCAATGGGCGCGGGACATTCACGGCACGGTTGGCATCCACGAAATTGGGCAATACCTGCAGCTCTGGAACATGCTCGCCCGCACGACACTCTCCACCGAGCCGGACCGCCTCATCTGGAAATGGAGCCCCCGCGGCGTCTACTCTGCCAAATGAGCCTACATCGCCACCTTCAGCGGCTCCACTACCTGCGCCGCATGGAAACTTACCTGGAAGAACTGGGCACCTCCGCGCGTCCGGTTCTTCCATTGGCTCGCCCACCTCGACCGACGCTGGACTGCAGACCGCCTCGCCCGCCGCGGCCTACAACACCCCGCGCGATGCCCCCTCTGCGACCAGGCCCCTGAGTCCATGCGCCACCTCATCCTCGCCTGCCCCTTCGCCCGGCAGATTTGGTACGAGGTGTTGCACTGGCTCAGGCTCCCCTGCGTCCCGCCCGACGACGACCCCTCGCTCAGCGACTGGTGGCAATCGGCGCGGCAGCTCACCCCCAAACCCATGCGCAAGGGCCTCGCCTCCATGACCCTCCTCGTCCCCTGGATGATTTGGAAACACCGTAACGACTGCGTCTTCAACCGAGGGCGGCCTTCGATGAATGACCTGCTCACCAAGATCAAGGACGAAGCCGCCCTCTGGGCCAGCGCAGGTGCTTTAGGACTTCGTGCAATCACACCCCAAACATGGGAGGTACACTGATGTACTCATGAGCATTGTAACAGCCTCCTAGGAGGAATGTTAACCGAAACTCTCTCTTTTCAATGCAATGAAACGCAAGCTCTCTTGCGTTTTCTCGAAAAAAAAAATGTGATCGAGACTAAACGTGTATATGTCAGGATGGGGTAAACAGGAAACAGCCCCCATAGATGGACAAAGGAGAAGCTTGGAAATAACTTGGGCCTTAGGCCAACTAGAGGTAAGCATGGCTAGTTATGGTTGCGATAGGATTAGTTATGTTTAGCATTGTTAGACCCTTACCAATTTTAGCACGTAACAGAATGTTCACTATGCTAGACAGATCCAAAAGGGAAAATTGAGAGGTTGTTGCATGCAAATACCTTCAATCCGTCTTCATGGAAGCCATGACCTGCAATCCAAGGCAGAAAAGACATTTGAGACCTAATGTTCTTTAGATCATTTCACACCTACAATGTAGTAAAAGTCTACCGTACATCTACATGCAGGTTATTACGAACAAATTATCTACAAACTGAAATTCATGAGACTGGTTACCTTGATATGCCCCACAGAACCATATTCCTCTCTTTCCCTGGATCTGATCAAGCTGAAGATAAGCCTTCGCCGCAGCCACAGACGGAACAGGAAGGCTTGTAGACCATTTAAGCATTACACGATCCGGAACACAAGGGGGATTGATTGTCACCAGGAAAGGCCTGACAGATTCAATTTTCTGGAAGTGACAAAAATAAGAACAAATAGACCACAATTAGTAATTAGATAATCCATTCATACTGCTGGAGATATTAGGTTGAAGCTTCCAGTTTGCTGTTATTCCATGGAGATCTCTATTCCATGAGCCTGCTCTACAGTGTGCTCTAACGTGATGAAAATATGGCTGCATTGCTATGCAGAAATGACTTTATACTATGGTTCTTTCATTTTGTTGGAGAGGCATGCCTAGTCTTGAGGACATGTAACGCTGATATACAAAATGGTTTCAGCGTCGTAATAAAGCCAGGGTAGGGCCCTTTCGACAAAAAATATGTCATCAATAAAATTAATTAATTATACCAAACCCTGTATATGAAACCAACGAATTTACCTGAATACGGTTTAGCCAGTAAGTAACAGAAAAACCCCTGCTAGTTGTCCCCAGGAAATTCCAGGCGCTCCATGCGGACGAATTTTGGGGCATCAGATTTTGGTCGCAGTGGAGGTATATATTTCTGCAACATAAACGTGTCAGACAATCAGTAGATCAGATCAAACTTTATTTATGTGTTCTTTTAGCAACAGTAGGCAGGCTTTACCTTTGGACATACTGACAGGCACCTAGAATTCTCAGTTCGTCATGTGTAGCTTCAGCTCCTAATACTTTGAGAGCATTGGGTGCATGGACCCCAAGGATGACACTGTCGTATGTTTCCTCTGAACCATCAATCTCCATGACTCTGTAGCCAGCTGCTGCCAGTGCCAAGATAGAGGATTGTTTCAGTTAGTGAATCAATAATATATATATACACCTCAGGCAATCAACAAACAATAACGCATGTATATACCTCCATCAAGGCTTGAAACAGATTTGACCCGACAGCTGGTTTTAATTCGACAGCCCATGCTCTCCAATTCTCCTTTTACCTGCGGTAGTTGCATTGTTCAGTCCCTGCATTAGGCTGCAGCTAAAGCCTAGAGAGTGCAATAAATAGAGATCATGTGCGAGCTTGTTGTCACCTATATGGGTTGCAATACTTACCTTGTCTACAAAGGACTGCGAATGAGCCTTGACAGTGGGCAACTGGGGGTAACAAAACAGCTGAGAGTGCAGCGACTTAATCAGCTTTTAAATAAACAAGGACGAATTAAGAATGCAAATGAAATGGGAAGGTAACATGTATACAAAGTAGCTAGGCACCTGAACAAGGTCATGGTTACGGAAAAATGATAGCACGAAGAATGCGGACAAGCTAAAAACACCTTGTGATGAAGATGACCACATGCCTGCACAGACTGGAATCTGCACCAAATATATATTTTCGTGTCACCAACTCAAAACTGCATAATAACCAGCCTTACCGACTCCTGCACTGCACCTAAGTTGCTGGGAAATTTAATGTACTAACCATTAAGGAGTTGGCCCAGGTTTTAGTTAGAATTTGAATATTTAATCTAAATTTTCCACATTTAGTTGAAAATTTTAGTTCCTCTGCACAGTTTTTTACATGACTGTTACAAGAATTGAAAACGGATATCCTGATGTGAGATTTTGCCAAAATGAAGGGTTGCCGGATACACTAAAAAAGGGCATAAGCAAGCGACTAGATTTGAAGCAGTACAAGATAAGCCTCTTGGAATAATAGGGAATATCCATGCGACTGAATGAACTGCCCCAATGTCTCATTACACTCCAGATCAGGGTTATGTTCATGATTCTCCAGGTACCTTCAATCCAAAGATTAAACCAGCGAGTAAATCGTCATCATATATATAAAGACAAGGCATATAATATATAGTTCAAGCTACGAATGGAAGTATCATGATGCACATGAGAACTAAGGGGCTGGACTGCTTACGTCAGAGCATCATTCTTGAACTTGAATATCTCACGGAGCATGCGCCAAAAGCTTGTTTTCAATATGTTGGCTTTTTGCGCCAAGAGGCTTGAGATACCGTTGCCATTGCCCCACTCACATCTTCCGCTGCCGCCGTCCAGTTGTCTACTCACTGAGAAAGACATGTCCGATCTCTCCATCTCCACCCCGAGGCCTTCTAACCATTCCACCATGTGGGGATATGTTGCCTGCATTGATGCATATGACAAGAAAAATATTAGTGAGGAACAAAAATTAAATATCTTATGATATAGGCCTACTAAGATCTTCCATGTTCAGTCCAGGGGTTAGGAAGTCTTATATTAATCAGAATAAAATAAAAATATACAGCCACAGCTGCATTTCCAACCATAAGCATTATAAGTACTATATCAAAAACAAAACAATACGCGTCTTAGGCAGTCAATGCAGCTCCTTTCCAAGGATAATACCTAAGCTAGTGTTGTAACGATTTTGGACATTTTGCTACGAACCCTGCAAAAGAAAATCAACCACCTCAAAACAGAAACACAAATCCACAGGCAGAACTCTCCATTTGAGCTCGCTGAGCCTACAACAAGTAACAGCTCCTCCAATATTTTCTAGTTACTTCCATACCTAGATCCGGCACGGTGCGTTGCTGGCATGATGCAAAATCAATCAGACACCAAACAATGCTGATAGTAATCCAAAGGTTGGGCGTGAAAATGTGATAGTATTTGTACTAGAAAACACTGGGATGAGTTTTGTGCTTAGGAGCACTCCGCCGAGCACCTTCCGTGCGATGGGCAGGTGGGCACGAACAGAGCTGGAAAATATAGCGCGGGGAGAGCGGGGGGACTATGTTGTAGATCAAGCCTATATGTTGAAAGATATAGCACGGGAGGAATCAGAGGGTGCAGGGGGGCACCTCGCCGGAGCGGTCTTCGCGGCGGCGGCGGCGCCGGCTGAGGGTAGACGAAGACAGCGGGCAGCGGTGGGAAAGGCCCGGCGGCGGCGCCTGCGTCGGAGGAAGCCGAAGGTGTCATTGGATCTCCTTTCGGGGTGGCCGAAATGGTTCTCGAGAGGCGCCGGCGGAGCCGCGGCGGAGGAAGAGAAGATGGCGGAGTGAGTCAGTGGAAAGGTGGGAGACAAAAACGCCATTCCTTTTCGAAAGTGCTCTAGTAAGCACGGGGATGTATCTGATGCACCAGGATAATTGGTGCTACCGGACATTCAAAAGTATTCGAAAAAATCCAGAAAAAAATTAATGCATTGACACAACATCAATGTATGTTGTCATAAAAATTCAAATGAAAATTCGAAACATTGCTTGAGATATAAAAATGACAAATTTGACACTGAATAGTACATAACACAAGTTGGGCTTCACTTTTGGCCCATTAGCACATTGATGTCAAATTTGTCATTTTTGTATATGGAGTGACGTTTCGAATTTTGATTTGATTTTTTTTGGTAACATTCATTGATGTTGTGTCAATGCACTAAAAAAGTTCCGGATTTTTTTGAACATTTTTAAATGTGTAACGGGGTCCGGTGCACCGGTAGCACCAATTGCCCCAGTGCACCAAGTACGTTCCCAGTAAGCACGAGCTCACATGCACCTTTGCTACAGTGAAATCCGATAAAATGCTAAAGAAAAAAACATCTGAATTTTTTGAAACAAACATTGATATGTGTTTTACATGCGTGCAAATTTTTGCGTAGGAATGACATTTATGGAGGTCTCGGAAAAGAACGACACTCCAAAATGCTTTAAAAACATTTTTTTGGAGCATGGATTTTTTCCCCAAACCTCCACGAATGTAGTTCCATCGTGAAAATTTGCACGCATGCGGAACACATATTAATGTTTGTTGCCATCAAATTTCATTTTTTTAAAATTACTATTTTGGATTTTACTGTAACAGATTAAAGGGTGCATGTGAGCTCGTGCTCACAAACTTCATGCCTCTTTATTTTTAAAGTAAATCTTCATGTGAAGTTCTGCCAGGGTGCTTCACTGCTTCGGCATGAAATCACCAGCATTTTCCAAAGATTCTTCCATACCTATACCGTTTAAAAGGGGGCCGCTCGAATGTGCTAGAGGCGTGCAAGTTTTGTGGTGAAATGACACTCCAGGGGTTCTAGACAAGAAAAAAAAACATGTCAAAAAACGCCTTTTTCAATGTAATTTGAGAGCCAATTTACTTTCGTGCCTAGAGCTCCTAGAATGTCATTTGCCCATGAAATTTTGTTCGCTTCTAACACACACAAGCTTCTTCGGTTCCAAAAAGTTTCGGATTTGCGTCCCCCCCCCCCCAATTTTTTTTAGGTCTTCTAAATTAGTCAGAGATAAAGTAGCTTAGAAGCCAAATAATTTGGGAAGCGGTTTATAGAAGAACCCGGGGAGGAGATGACCCGTGCGTGACACAAGAGCTGCCGCCAAAAAACCTAGATGGTCTCCAGCCGCCTCCTTCTCCTCTCGCTGCCACCAGAGTGCGCCACCGGGCAAATCTCACACGGTGCCGCGCAGTGAGGTCCTACTTGTGGACGGTGTCCTGGTGCATCGATTTGGCGGGGAGTCTATGTGTCTTGATCGGGGCGATGAGCGATGATATTGCCCTAGTTTAAGAATAATGTCCTCCACGTTCTATCCTCGTCTCATCGGTGCGCTTAGCGCCAATGGAGGACGTGTGGAGGTGTGTCTCTGACCGATCTTCCTGGATCCAATTGGTTTTGGTCTCCGGCGGATCAGTCTGTATTCGATCGGCATTCATGGTATTTGGAGTATCTAACTAACGTCTTCTGGTCTACATCGATGACTTCCGTTGTTGCTTCTACAAGGTCCTGGGTTTAAACAAGGTTGCTCCCCAAGGCGGAGGCCCAAAGGCGGCATCGAGCTTTGCTCACATGCCCCCGGTGGATGTAGGAGGAAGAAGATTTTCGGCAACCCTACGAAATTGGATGTAATTTTATTTTTTATAAGGATGTATTTGTAAAGACTCGTGGTACTTAATATATGACCTTAGGCCTTTTTGCAAAAACAATAGAAACCAGATAGGGGAGGTCGCGTCTATATAGCGCTTATTGTGAAATGTAAAGGAGGTCCTATTGGGCGCTTTAAACGCCAACTAGCGTTGTTGGCACTCGCACGTGACGCGTAGTGGGCCGCCCAGTAACATGCACCCATCAAATGAAGTGCGAGACGCGTAGCGGGCCGCCCAGTAACATGCACCCATCAAATGAAAAAAACAATTCTGATAGTTGGATGGCGGAAGTGGGAATTGCCCAGTAACATGCACCCATCAAATGAAAAAAAACAATTCTGATAGTTGGATGGCAGAAGTGGGAATTGAACTTCAAACACCAATCTTGACGGCATGGTGCGACAACCACTAGGCCAAGCTCACTTAGTTGTTTACTAACCGGAAACAGTGCTATTTGACCAGTATAAATTATTTTAAAAAGAAAAACGTAAATTACAAAAAATACTAACAAAAATTGAAAGAACCATGAATTTGAATAAGGTTCGTACAAATTGAGAAAAGTTGGCGAATTTGAGAAAAATCCACAAATTTGAAAAGGTTCGTACAAAATTGTAAAAAGTTTACGAATTTGAAAATGTTCATGAATTTAGAAAAAAGTTCATCAAATTTTGAAAAAAAGTTCATGAATTTTGAAAAAATTTAATCGAATTTGAAAAAGTTCATCGATTTTTTTAAAAAAATCATCAAATTTGAAAAAAGTTCATCGATTTTTAAAAAAATTCATCAAATTTTAAAAATATCAAATTAGAAAATAGTTCATCGATTTTGAAAAAAAGTTCATCGAATTTGGAAAAAAGTTAATCAATTTTGAAAAAAGTTCATCAAATTTGAAAATAATTCATCAATTTTGAAAAAAGTTTATCAAATTTGAAAAAGTTCACCAGATTTAGAAAAAAATCATGGATTTGAACTTTTTTTTATCAATTTTGATAAAAAAAAGTTCACGAATTTCAGAAAAAAGGGACAAGAAGAAACAAGAAAAAGCAAAAAAAATGAAAAAAAGAGAAAAGAATAAGGAAGAAAAGAAGAAAAAGATGCAACAAATCGCAACATGTGAGTTGTCTGATGGCTATCGTAGCTAACACTGAAGGATGAGGTCGCCGGTTTGAGGCACAGCCGCGCGTAGTTTTATGCCGTTCGAAAAACAAAAAAAATGGATAAATGGGCCGGCCCAGAGCGGAGGTACCGGGGGGGGGGGGGGGGGGGTATGCGCCCCTTTGCGAAAACGCCTATAACGGGCGCCTTCAACGCCAAATAGGGTTTGCCGAGATGTAACTCCAGCTCGCCTACATAACTGTGGCAAATTGGCTGGCACACGAAACATTGTTACTTTGTTCGCTTCCTTTATATCACTTGTTTGTTTTGATTTTTCTTTTCTTTTCTTTAATTTTTATAATTTTATTTATATTTCAAAACATCCTAAAATATAAATATTTGTATTTAAAAAATTATGCAGTGTTTAAAAAAGTTTAGGCAGTGTTTAAAAATGTGTGTATTGATCCAAAAAAAAAATGGGACATTTCAAAAAATGTTCAAGCGTTTCAAACAAATGTGTGTGACATTTTTAAAAATGTTAAACAATCCAAAAAAATGTTTGTGTAATTAAAAAAGATGTTTCATACCATTAAAAAATTGCATGTTGCATTTAGAAAAATGTTCATGCATTTCGAACAAAATGTTTATGAAATTCAAAAAATGTTTATCCAATGTAAGAAAATGTTCACACAGTTTAAAAAAAATTTTTGACATCATACAAGCAAATGTTTCAACGTTTACTTGAAAAATATTTAACATGTACTCAGAAAAATGATCAAAATAAGTTGAAAAAATGTTAAACATATATACAAATATGTTTTAGACATGTACAAAAAATTTACAATGTGTATTGAAAAGTACGCATCAAAAGCATATATTTGAAAAAAAAATAGTCATGTACTTGAAAATTATTAACAGTGTATAAAAAAATGTACAATGCATATGAAAAATGGAGACGTTTGTTAAAAAAAAAAAAAAAAAAACGAAGAAAACCTCGCCTCCCCGCCCCCTGCCCCTCCCGCAAATTTGAGGGATGAGTCTCTTTCTCCCCATTGATGTCTGATGTCCAATTAAAACTTTTTTTTTGCGAGGACCAATTAAAACTTGACACATCAGCCTGTAAAAGAATCTCCGTAAAATAGCCGTAGACGTAGCATTGCTCGTCAGCGAGGCCCAAAACCAAGGGACGAGTAGAATGGGAAATTGCACCGCAGGAGCATGCATGAGGCAGCATAACTACTCATGCACCACCGACCTGGTTGAAGGCCATGAAGCCGAGGTCGAGCTTGACGCACCCGCCTGCGCCGTCGTCGACGGCCACCGTTCTCGCACACCCTCCGAGGCTCCCCTCCTGCTCATACAGGGTCACATACACGCCGCCTCCGCTGCTGCCGACAAGCAGCTCGTGCGCCGCCGTCAGCCCGCTCACCCCGCCGCCAACCACCGCCACCCTCATTCTGCTCTATCTCTGTGGCTGTGCTCTGCTCTAGCTCTCGATCGATCTTCCCCTTCAATTTAAGCTGGGAGTGGCTGGTCTAGTGTGCGTCACAACTTTTACTCCGACATAACACCGTCGTAGTACGTAAGTACGTCTCAACAAAGGGCTGGATTTGCGAACCAACCTGTGTTGGATGGTTAGGAGGACAGTAGTATTCTCAGCCCACCAGGGTTCAAGTTCTGTTGCTCGCATTTATCCTGGATTTATTTCAGGATTTCCGGCGATGCGCGTTCAGTGGGAGGAGACGTTCCCGTCGACTACGAGGCGTCTACGGTGAGTTCGTAAAATCTCAAGATATTATGCCGGCTCAGTCTCTCGGAGGTGTTCATAGGGGTAGGGTGTGCGTGTGTGCGTTCATAGGGGTGAGTGTATGCGCGTATATATGAGCGCTTGCATCTGTTCTGTGTTAAAAAAACAAAAAAACAAAAACAAACGGCTGGATTTTTTCCATTAACGTTGGGCATATGCAGCACCATGTTACCGTAGGTAGTACGAGGTACGACGGCGCGTTGATTTTACCACCGATCAACCCAGGTCCCACGTGCACGGGTCAGTATTTTCCTCATCACGTTAATGACGATCGAGTTTTGAGGTCC
This sequence comes from Elymus sibiricus, assembly GCA_039707655.1. Taxonomy (NCBI): domain Eukaryota; kingdom Viridiplantae; phylum Streptophyta; class Magnoliopsida; order Poales; family Poaceae; genus Elymus; species Elymus sibiricus. Next base: position 475,080,468 of record CM077666.1, read on the forward strand.
CGAGATTACAGCAAAAGGGATATTCTGTATCCAGTGGACCTAGGGGGATGGCATGGCAACTTCTTTTTAAAAAAAGTTCAAACGAAACCTTGATCTAGTATATGAAAGCTAAACTAAACTCTGAACTTTCAATCCTTGAAATCAGCACACCAACCTTGAGAGTTTTTAGCTGGCTTTGCTAACGTGGCACGTCAAATCGGGCCGGCCCATTGACGCAGTCACTCGCGTGCTCGCCCTGCTCTGGTTTTTCTTTTTCTTTCCTACTTCGTTTTCTTTTGTTTTTTCTTTCGTTTTTCTTTGTTTTCTCATTGGTTTTTTGGCTTTTCTTTTTTCTTCATTATACTTTATTTTTTCACTGGTTTTCTTTGGTTTTTCTTTCTTTATTATACTTTTGGTTTCCTTTTGTTTCTTTCTTGATTTTCTTCAAATTTTTCTTTTTTCTTTTCTTTTTTTTCTTTGCCAGTTTTAACCGGTTTTCTTTATTACACATGTCTAATTTTTCTCAGTACACAATGTACATTTGTAATGCACACATGAAACATTTTTTGATACACTTTCGACATTTTTCAAATACATTATGTACATTTTTTTAAATGCATGTTTTCTACACTTTTTTTTAACACATGGTAACATTTTACCAAGTACAGGTTTTACATTTTCTAAATGACAACAAATATTTTATAAAACTATATGAACATTAGTTTACATTGTTCTTACACATTTTTTTCAGGTTTTTTAGATGTCACAATTTTTTTAAAAACTATATGGCAGTTTTAGATGTCACAAACATTTTTCTTACACATTTCTTCAGGTTTCAAAAAAATGCCCATTTTTAAAATTTCAAAAAAGTATTCACATTTTTATATTTTTTTCCAGGTTTCAAAATTTGTTCCCATTTTCGAAAAAATATTTATGTTTCAAAAAGTGTTCGCTTTTTCAAAATTGATAGTGTTTTCAAAAAAATGTTTTTTTTTCAATGTATTCAGAATTTTCAAAAATATCCGCACTTTATTTTTTTAGGATTTTCAAAAATGTTTACGTTTTCAATATTTGTTTGCCCTTAAAAAATGTTTTCAAATGTCAACGCTGTGGTTTGTTGTTAAATTGTTCGGGCCTCTAATTATGTCACTAACTGTCATTAGTTCTGGTGGCTAGCGCGAGGACTAAAGCATCACCGGGTCGGAAGTTCGATTCATCTCTTTACTCCGACACTAGGACATATGCCCGTGCGTTGCAACGGGAAAATAAATTGGTGTGCATGTGGTAGCACGACAAACCGTGCTTCGCTACACCAAAACGCCTACTAGCAACATGATATCAGTACAATGACAGGCAGAAGGTCGTCGCCAAGGTTTAGAAAAAAAAATACATTCTCCGAACAATTTAGGCCTCCAGTTAATCCTCGGCGCACGGCTCGCACACACGATCCTTCCTACTCTTTGCAGCCCTAGAATTCTTCCTTCCTTTAACTTTAAATACCCCAAGTGTTTCCTTCCTTGCAAGTGAATATCCATTGTCACAATATCTGAAATCCCACATGTCAGTGATTCCTTCCTTGCATGTTCCTTCCAGCTCACACACACAATCCTTCCTAGTTCTTTTAGCCCACACACGTTCGTGTTTCCTTCCTTGCATGTTCCTTCCAGCCCACACACACAATCCAAATTCTTGCTTTCTTTCATGACGAGTTTAATCACCCTCTCGTCCATTGTCACCTTCCCTTTTTTTGGTGTCTTGTTGATATTACGGCCAACTTGCTAACCTATATAAATGGGTGGGAATTGTCTTAAAGGAGCAAGGTGGGATTATTTCACATGAAATATAGATGCTTTGCAGCCTATTGGGCTGCAGATTATGTTTTTCTCATGTGGCTCGCTGCCCATAAAAGCCTAGCAACGATTATTAATAGGTCCAGCGATTTGATTAAAAAAAGGGCGTGCAAGCAGCCTTTAGTACTATTTAGATAGGCATCTGGTCTAATCATGACCATTTGCTAGCTCACTTGGTTAACTCAGGTAATCTGAAATTCGAGGTCATGTGTTCGATGTTCGATTCCCCTCTCTTGCATATATGTTTTCCATGATTTTGGGGCGCGATTTTTCCCACGATTTTAGCGCGCGACCGCGGTGGGCCTGTGCCCTGAGTTCGATAAGCAAAAAATAAAAATATGGGCCAGCTGCTTAGTTTCCTTTCGACGTCTGGTCTCCACCCTTTGGTCGCTTATATATTTGCTCTCTCTCTCTAGCTACAAACACAAAAAGCAGATTGGTGAGGTGGCTAGGACATGTTTTCCTGTGTTCTAATCATGACTTGCACAATTTATTTTTTTAATTCGCGGATGGACCAAAAAAATCAGAGAGGACGTACCAAACTAGACGGGAGGGGTGCTGATTTTGTGCGCGTGCGTAGGCCCACCGGGGGCGCCAGGAAGGCCCAGCCAGGGGCGATAGCGAGCAGGGGACGTACCAGAAACGGATTTGCGGAAAAAAAGAGGATGATGGGGAACTTTATTTTTTGCGGGGAATTCAGAGAACTTTATGCAACAAAAACGCTCCTGGGGCAGTCAGCCATCAGGCTTGTGACCAGGAAGGAAGGTGCCAAGCTCAGCCAACCTTCGGTAACCATCAGCGCAAAATCATGCTTTGCGCAGAGATGGGCCGGTTGATTGGCTGATCTGTATACATGCTGAATTACAAAACATGAAAAAAATGTAGCTAGTTCTCCAATTTCATGAAGGATCGGTGCGACAACCGACAAGGAGTTGCGGCGAGAATTCCATTGATTGACAAGTTCTTGACAATCTGTCTCCATTATCACATGTGGAAAGCCTCGGAGTTGAGCAAAGATCATGCCTTCTCGCAGAGCCAACGCCTCAGCGATGAACGGGTCTGTTACTCCTTCAAGAGGCTTGCTCCATGCTCCAAGAAAGGAGGACGGCGACCTTGCCACTCCACCAGCTCCAGCTTTGTTTGCATCAAAGTTTAGAGTGGCATCAGTGTTGATTTTAACACACCCTTCTGCTGGAGGGTGCCATCCATACCCTGGTAAAATTTTTGCATGCTGATTAGGGATGTCAAGCAGTGCTAAATCCTTTCTAATGCGCCTAACCGAGAACACTGGATCAATCTGCTGCTCATCGTGTGTCAAGCGATTTCTGGAGAGCCAGATCTCCGACATAATGGTGATCAACTTCGCCCGCTCAGCATCATTGAACCGGTCCTCACATAGGATATCACGAGACCAAGTAACAGGATGGAGTCGAGGCATCCGAACGTCCAACAACGAACATGCTTCAGCCCAGAATTTCTTGGCGTGTGAGCAATGCAATAATGCATGCATGAAGTCCTCTTCCATAGCTAAACACACCCAGCAAGTGTTGGATTCTTTTACGTGACGGCGTTGTAAAGAACATTCATCAGGTAAGATGCCTCTCACAACCCGCCACCAAAATACCCTCACTTTAGGCATCACCTTGAGCTTCCAAAGGGTTCTCCACATCTGTTGTTCTGTCTGTGAGGTGCCCGTACCAGTCCCTTCCTCTAGAGCATGCTGCTCTTTCTGATTCACAAGAGTATGATACGCAGACTTATAGAGTAGATACCCGACATTTCAGGCGCCCAAGCAAAATAATCTTCTCCCCCACCAGACCGGAGCGGAATATTGAGGATTGCCGCCGCGTCAGGTGCCAGAAAAACAACGACGGAGCTATGTTGATGTCTGGGGGTGCTGTGCCCCCCCCCCCCCCCCCCCCCACACACAACTTTGAAATAATTGTGAATAATTTTTTCTGAGGATGCTTAGATTGAGAGAAAAATAATTGTTGGCCCCTCAGATTTTCATGATTTGCCTTTGCCCCCCCCCCCCCCCCCCCCCCCGAACCTTTTGCCTAGCTCCGCCACTGCAGAAAAACACTCCGAACTAACTCAGTCCGCCAAGTCTAGTTGTCAGTATCAATCAATTCATTCACCATCTCCATATTTGTACCTGGAGGCTTGAACATTGGACCAAGTGTTAAACTCCCTGGAATCCATTTGTCATTCCAAATTGAAATATTTGTTCCAGAACCAACCCGTTTGATCAAGCCGGATTGCAATGCTTTCCGTCCTGCAATAATTGCTCGCCAAATAGGAGATGCAAATTTCGGAACCGTGGCATGCATGAAGTCAGTATCATGAAAATAACGTGCCTTCATCACTCGAGCACAAAGAGAATTAGGTCCAGTCATAAACCGCCACCCATGCTTGCCCAGCAACGAAAGATTGAAGATCTCGAGGTCACGGAATCCCATCCCGCCCCCATCTTTAGGTGATGCAAGTTTCTCCCACGACACCCAATGCATTGAGCGTTTATCCAGAGAGCTACTCCACCAAAATCTCACCATACTTGAAGTAATTTTCTTACACACTTTCTTGGTCAGCCGAAAGCAGGTCATGCTGAAAGTTGGAATAGCTTGAATAATTGACTTGAGTAAAGTCTCTCTCGCAGCACAGGCCATTAACCTTTCGGACCACCCTTGCATCTTACTTCTAGCCCGCTCGCAAATGTGTTCAAACGTCCCACTGGTAATCCTACCAACAGCAGTAGGAAGACCAAGGTATCTATCCGAAAACGCTTCCACATTTATACCCAGCACAGATTTTACTAATTGCCTAATGGGGTCTGGCGAGTTCGGGGTGAAGAAAATCGCACTTTTATCTTTATTCACACACTGACCTGAACATGTTGCATAGATCGCTAGTATCTGATTCAGCCGTTCAGCACTCTGCTGACTTGCAGTGATAAAAATCAAGCTATCATCTGCAAACAGCAAATGATTTATCCATGGTGCTCTGAAGGATGCTCGATTACCTCTGTCAATAAAGGCCCCTCCCTAAAAATTAAGTAGTGATGTTAGACCTTCAGTACACAGCATAAATAAAAAGGGTGACATGGAATCGCCTTGTCTTAATCCACAGGAGGGCGTGAAGAAAGGCAAAAGTTCCCCATTCACACGAACTGCAAACCTGACCGATGATACACATCTCATGATCAACTGAACAAAAGTGATATTGAAACCCATCCGCAGAAGAATAGCTTCCAAATAATGCCACTCCGCTCTATCGTAAGCTTTCGTCGTATCTATCTTAATAGCACAAGAGTAATTTTTGCCTTTTTTCCTCCTCCTCATAGAGTGAACACTTTCGAACGCAACTAGTACATTATCTGTAATTAAACGACCAGGAACGAATGCACTTTGTTCTTCCGCAACTAACACATCCATCCATTCTTTGAGCCGGTTAGTGATCATTTTAGCTACAATTTTGTAAGCAACCGGGCACAAAGAAATTGGGCGGTACTGAGATATCGTCTGGGGGTGACGCACCTTTGGGATAAAAAAGAGTGATAGTAGTGTCGTTGAATCCCATGGGCATATCAACAAATTCCAAAATCACCGGCACAAGGTCCCCTCGAATAAGGTCCCAGTGACGCTGAAAACATCCCGCTGTAAACCCGTCGATGCCGGGTGCCTTAGACGGTGCCATCTGGAATAGCGCCGCCCGCACCTCGGCTGGTTTGAAGGGTCTATCGAGAGCAGTGTTGATCGCCGGTGTCACACGCACCGGTACATGTTGCAGCAATTCCTCCATATCATTCACTCCTTGCGAAGCATACAGTGCCTGATAGAAATACTGTACCTCAGTTTTATCTTCCTCCGGGTCCAAACACAAGGAGCCATCGGCCGGCCCCGCGTAGACCAACAATCCGATTAATCCTTTTCCGCTGGGCCTGGAAATATGCCGTGTTTCGGTCACCTTCACGCAGCCACGGAACCCGAGAGCGTTGTTTCATCCAAACCTCCTCCTGAAGTAACGCTTCACGAAGTTTTTTAATCGTCGCTCGTTCCTCGTCGGAGGGTCCTCGGCCAATAGACTGACGACACAACTTGTCCAATTTCTGCTGTAGCTTGCGTACAGTTTTGGCTAAGTTCCCAAACTCGCGGGCACCCCACTCAACCAGATCACCTTGTAGGTGTTGGAGAGTTTCAGCAATGCTTGACAGCCCTGTGCCATTGATCAAAGCCCTGTGCCATTGTGATGTCGCCGCCATGCCTCAGCAACCAAATGATCATAATCGATGTGTGATTGCCACACATTCTCATATCTAAACTGTTTTGGCCCTTTTATTAGTAGGTAGGTATAGATTTTATTTTTTGAGTACGTAGGTAGGTATAGATAGATAACACCGTCGTAGTACGTACGTCTCAACAAAGGGCTGGATAATTGATTTCCATTAACGTTGGGCATCATGCAGCACCATGTTACCACAGGTACGTGGTAGGACGGCGCGTTGATTTACTACCCATCGACCCACGTCCCACGCGAACCAACCTGTGGTTGGATGGTTAGAGGGACCCTGGTATCCCCAGCCCACCAGGGTTCAAATCCTGGTGCTCGCATTTATTCCTGGACTTATTTCAGGATTTCCGGCGACGCGCATTCAGTGGGAGGAGACGTTCCCGTCGATGACGAGGTGCCTACGGTGACTTCGTAAATTTCAAAATGATATGCCGGCTCAATCTCTCGGATGTGCTCATAGGGATAGGGTGTGCGTGTGTGCGTTCATAGGGGTGAGTGTATGCGCGTGTATATGAGCGCTTGCGTCTGTACTGTGTTCAAAAAAAAAAAAAAAGACCCACGTCCCACGTGCACGGGTCAGTATTTTCCTCATCACGTTAATTACGATCTAGTATGAGGTCCCGAGATTACAGCAAAAGGGATATTCTGTATCCAGTGGACCTAGGGGGATGGTAGTTTTTTTTTTTTTTTTTTTTTTGAGAAACTCTTTTACGATAGGTGGGCTCCCATGTAGTACTGGCCATGTTTTTTTTATCGAAAATGCTAATAATCCGATGTCAGATTTTTAGGCATGGTAAATCAAACATTTTTCATGGCAATTTATATTGGTGCGAGGAAGAAAATTTTAGTTTGCAAGCACGGTAATTTTCAGGGAAAAAAATGAACTGAGTCGGATTCGTCATGCTTGCCAGCTAAACTTGTCATCCTCGGCGAACATAATTTGCCATGAAAAACTTTTGATGTGCCATGCCTACAACTCTGACGTTCGCTCGATATTCGGGTCCTTTTTTATTGCTCCCTGTATGGGCTTAGAAATGATAGCTGGACATGTTTGGTGGCCAGTGAATATCATTTTTCTTTTTCGTTTTCTATTCCATTTTTGTTGTTGATAGAGACACTTTCAACATGTACATATAACATTCAGTACAATTTTCGTATTTTTTAACAGAATAATTATGTAAATTTTCAAACCGAAAAGACAATCTAGATCATAGTGTGAACATCAAGTTTCACACACATTTCATAGAACAAGAGTCTCACATTTTGCATAAAGTTTGAAAATCAAAAGGGGTCATACATGTCTCTAACATCAACCATGCATTATCAACTTAGAGCAATGCAGTAGCTAGTTCTTGGCTAAACAGATCCATGTCAGCACCATTCTCAACTGTAGCCTATGTATCTGATGCATTTGGAGGAACAACGTATTTCTTGTATTGTTCCTCTGTGAAAGTCAAGGACCTGATATCTTTCGCCTTTTTACGGTGTGAGATATCCCTTTTTGTTAGGATAGCCAGTATCTACCAGGTAGTACTTGTCTATGAAGAACAAAGAGAACAATCAATATTAGTTGTCGCATAGATGAAATGAGTTGTAACAAATAGAAATGCTCACCCTTTGAACTTTAGCTAATATTATACACAAGTATCACACTATGATATATACTAATGTATGATCCTACCTCTGTAGTGCCTTAGTATCATACGTTAGTATTGTATATGATCTCATTTATTTCCGTGAATGACACATAGTAGCATAACATTTATTATGTTACGGTATCATAATATGATACTGATGACCCACAAGTACAGGGGATCAATCGTAGTCCTTTCGATAAGTAAGAGTGTCGAACCCAACGAGGAGCGGAAGGAAATGACAAACGGTTTTCAGCAAGGTATTCTCTGCAAGTACTGAAAGTAGCGGTAACAGATAGTTTCGATAGCAAGATAATTCGTAACAAGTAACAAGTAGTAACGGTAACAAAAGTGCAGCAAGGTGGCCCAAGCCTTTTTGTAGCAAAGGACAAGCCGGAACGAACTCGTATAATAAGCAAAGCGTTCTCGAGGACACATGGGAATTTCATCTAGTCACTTTCATCATGTTTGTTTGATTCGCGTTCGCTACTTTGATAATTTGATATGTGGGTGGACCGGTGCTTGGGTGCTGTTCTTACTTGAACAAGACTCCCACTTATGATTACCCCCTCTCGCAAGTATCCACAACTACGAAAGAAGAATTAAGATAACTCTAACCATAGCATGAAACATATGGATCCAAATCAGCCTCTTACGGAATAGCGCATAAACTAGGGTTTAAGCTTCTGTCACTCTAGCAACCCATCATCTAATTACTACTCCACAATGCCTTCCCTTAGGCCCAAAGATGGTGAAGTGTCATGTAGTCGACGTTCACACGACATCACTAAAGGAAGCAACAACATACATATCATCAAAATATCGAACGAATACCAAATTCACATGATTAGTTATGACAAGACTTCTCCCATGTCCTCAAGAACAAAAGTAACTACTCACAAATCATATTCATGTTCAAGATCAGAGGGGTATTGGATAGCATTAAGGTTCTGAACAAATAATCTTCCACCAAATAAGCCAACTAGCATCAACTACAAGATGTAATCAACACTACTAGCAACCCACAGGTACCAATCTGAGGTTTTGAGACAAAGATTGAACACAAGAGATGAACTAGGGTTTGAGATGAGATGGTGCTGGTGAAGATGTTGATGAAGATTGGTCCTCCCATGATGAGAGGATCGTTGGTGATGTCGATGGCTTCGATTTCCCCCTCCCGGAGGGAAGTATCCTTGGCGGAATCTCTCCGCCGGAGAGCAAAATAGCTCCTGCCCAGGTTCCGCCTCGAGACGGCGGCGCTTCGTCTCGAAAGTCTTCTCTTTATTTTTTCTAGGGCAAATGGCTTCATATAGCAGAAGGAGGGGGCCAGAGGCCAGCTATGGGCCCCACAAGGCACCAGGGCGCGCCCAGGGGGGCCGCGCCCTGTTGCCTTGTGGGCAACTGGTGGGTCCCCTCTGGTATTTCTTTTCTCCAGTATTTTTTATATATTCAATAAAAAATCTCCGTGAAATTTCAGGTCAATTGGAGCTCTGTAGAATAGGTATCTCTGATGTGGCTATTTCAGGTCCAGAATTCCAGCTGCCGGCATTTTCCCTCTTCATGTAAATCTTGCAAATTAAGAGAGAAAAGGCATAAGAATTATGCCATAAAGTGAAATAATGATAAAAAACATAATAAATAACAGTAGGAAATCATGATACAAATTGGACGTATCAACTCCCCCAAGCTTAGACCTCGCTTGCCCTCAAGCGAAAAGTCAAAATCGATAATCATGACCACATGTTTAGAGAGAGAGACGTCGATAAAAATAAAATACGGACATGGAGCATCATGATCTTTATTATAACAGCAATATATCATCATAAAACTTCTCATGAAAAAGTGACAATTCATCCACAAGTTAAAGTATGAACCATAAACCAAATTGAAAACTAACAAACTATGATCTCAGTCACTGAAGCAATTGCAATTCATCATATTATCAGAAAGAGTCTATGTAAGAGCTTTGATTAGCAAGTTCACATACTCAACTATCATTTAGTCTTCTATGATTGCTGACACTCACGTCATACTTATGGAGCAAAAGTTTCAGTCGAACACATAGAAAGATAGGGGCTTATAATTTCGCCTCCCAACGTATTTACCTCAAGGGTAATGTCAACAATAATAACTCATGATCACCTACATTCAACTGGATATATATGCATGGATCAATCCCCACCACATGATGTTTGCCAAAAGAGAAAATAAAAACGGAATAGAAGAGAATACTATTGACTCTTGCATGAAAGTAAATACATAAAGTAAAAGATAGGCCCTTCGCAGAGGGAAGCAGAGGTTGTCATGCGCTTTTATTTTTAGATGTGCAAGCTCTTAATGCAAAGGAACGTCACTTTATATTGTCCCTTGTGATAGCGACCTTTATTATGCAGCCTGTCGCTTTTATTACTCCACCATCACAAGATCGTACAAAGCTTATTTTCCCTTACAATAAAAGTTCATACATATTTAGGAGCAATTTTTATTGCTTTTGCACCGATGACAACTTACTTGAAGGATCTTATTCAATCCATAGGTAGATATAGTGGACTCTCATGGCATGAGACTGGGTTTAAGGGTTTTTGGATGCACAAGTAGTATCTCTACTTAGTGCGGATTTTTGGCTAGCAAAGATAGGGGGCAAACACCACATGTTAGAGGATCCAAAACAATATAACTTCTATGTGAATATAAGCAAACATAACCCATTATGTTATCTTCCTTGTCCAACGTCAACTAATTGACATAGAATATTTGATGGGGGTTCACAATCATAAAAGATGTCCAAGATAGTGTATTTATATGTGAGACCTCTCTTCCTTTATTACTTTTCATGAATTGCTACAATGACCAATGCTATGTTTGTCAACTTGCAACAAGTTTTATCAATTATACTTCTTTTATGTGAAATCATCACTCCCCATGGGACTAGCATATGATTTTATTCTTTCTTTATTTCTAAGATTGGATCATCAAAAGCAAAACACTCAACTCAAACTACTCTTTATTATATAACTTTCACACACAATTACATAGATAGATAGATCACAAAGCAAGCACTCGAAACTAAATCATACTAAAATTTTATTCCTCTAAATCACGAAATAACTAAGGATCGAACAAGATAGATAATGATGATGAAAAAGTGATGGTGATACGATACCGAGGCGCCTCCCCCAAGCTTGGCACAAGCCAAGGGGAGTGCCCATACCCATGTACTCAAGTCTCCTTCTTCGGTGATGGTGGTGATGGTGAGGTGATGGGCTTGTCCTTCAGCTTTAGCAAGTACTCCAGATTACGATTGATCCTTCAAAGGGCATGATTCTGCTCTTCTAACACAATAACCTCATGAGTGAGTGAAGTATTTTGGGCACAAATTGCTTCAACAGCCTTTAATGCATTAATTTCAGACAAAGAGAGGTTGTGATGAAGAGTTTATAATATGTCTCCCTTTTCTGTAGGTTCCTTCTTGTGCATGTCTTGATCTTCTCCTTGAATCCGGTCCTCCACGACCTTTCCGGGTTCCTCCTCCATAGCAGTGTCTTCCTCTCTGGACGACCACTCATAATATACTTCGCTGAAAGGACGTTTGCCGGGTGAAGGTTGAACAATCCGGTGCTTGGTGCGAAGTCTTCAAGGAGCCATGGCGATCTAGATCTGTCAGAAAAATAGTCCGAAACAAGAACAGAGGAGAAACTCGCGATACGGTGGTCAAAACATACAAGAGTATATATAAATAATTTTTATCTTGCAAAACAAGCATACAGGAAGAAAACGGAGTCGGGAAGGTACACGTGGGGCCCACAAGGCATCACGGCGCGCCCAGGGGGTTCGCGCCCTGTTGCCTTGTGGGCAGCACGTGGGTCCCCTCGGTTGTTTCTTATTTTTGTAATTTTTCTAATATTCCAAAACTAACAGAAATATTTTTTATGGAATTTTTGGAGTCGGTTTACTTACCGTATCACATACCTACCCCTTTTCAGGGTTCTGGAGCGTTCCGGAAGGATTCTTCTATGTGCTCTTCCTGTGTAATTGTTTCAATAATATTAGTTTCAACATTAATGGGAGTACCTGAAATATAGTGCTTGATTCTTTGCCCATTCACCACTCTCGGATTATTGCCTTCGGAGTTGTTTATTTTGATGGCTCCGGAGCGATAAACTTCTTCGATGATATATGGTCCTTCCCATTTAGAGAGAAGTTTTCCTGCAAAGAATCTCAAACGAGAATTGTATAATAGAATATGATCACCTACTCTGAATTCCCGTTTTGAATTCTTTTGTCATGCCACCTTTTAACATTTTCTTTAAACAACTTGGCATTTTCATAAGCTTGGGTTCTACATTCATCTAAAGAGCTAATATCAAATAATCTCTTCTCACCGGCAAGTTTAAAATCATAGTTAAGTTCTTTAATTGCCCAATATGCTTTATGTTCTAACTCAAGAGGTAAATGACATGCTTTTCCATAAACCATTTTATACGGAGACATACCCATATATAGGATTTTTATATGCAGTTCTATAAGCCCATAATGCATCGTCAAGTTTCTTAGACCAATTCTTTCTGGATCTATTAACGGTCTTTTGCAAAATCAATTTTATTTCTCTATTAGTTAATTCAACTTGACCACTAGACTGAGAATGATAAGGAGATGCAATTCTATGGTTAACATCATATTTAGCAAGCAACTTACGGAAAGCACCATGAATAAAATGTGAACCACCATCAGTCATTAAATATCTAGGGACTCCAAACCTTGGGAAAATAACTTCTTTAAGCATTTTAATAGAAGTGTTATGATCAGCACTACTAGTTGGAATAGCTTCTACCCACTTAGTAACGTAATCAACAACTAAAATATGAGTATACCCATTGGATTTAGGAAAAGGTCCAATATAATCAAAACGCCAAACATCAAATGGTTCAATAACAAGCGAATAATTCATAGGCATTTCCTGACGTCTACCAACATTACCAATTCTTTTATATTCATCACAAGAAAGGACAAACTTACGTGCATCCTTGAAATGAGTAGGCCAATAAAACCAGATTGTAATACCTTGTGTGTAGTTCAGTCTCCCGCATGGTGTCCTCCAGATGCCTCGGAGTGACACTTACGTAGAATTTGTTCCTGTTCATGCTCAGGTACACAATGTTAATAATACCATCTACTCTTTCTTTATATAAATGTGGGTCATCCCAAAAGTAATGTCTTAAATCAAAGAAAAACTTTTCCTTTTGTTGGTATGTAAAGCTAGGTGGTATGTATTTAGCAACAATGTAATTAGCATAGTCTGCATACCAAGGAGTATTATGAGAAGCATTTATCACAGCTAATTGTTCATTAGGAAAATCATCATTAATAGGAAGTGGGTCATCAAGAACATTTTTCATTCTAGATAAATTATCTGCTACCGGATTCTCAGCTCCCTTTCTATCAACAATATGCAAATCAAATTCTTGTACCAGAAGAACCCATCTAATAAGTCTAGGCTTAGCATCTTTCTTTTCCATAAGATATTTAATAGCAGCATGATCAGTGTGAACAGTAACTTTGGAATCAACAATGTAAGATCTAAATTTATCACATGCAAACACAACTGCTAAAAATTCTTTCTCGGTAGTAGCATAATTTCTTTGAGCACTGTCTAGAGTTTTACTATCATAATGGATAACATTTAGTTTCTTATCAACTCTTTGTCCTAGAACAGCACCAACAACATAATCACTAGCATCACACATAATTTTAAAGGGTAGGTTCCAATCAGGTGGTTGAACAATAGGTGCGGAAATTAAGGCTTTCTTAAGTATTTCAAAGGCTTCTACACAATCATCATCAAAAACGAATGAAACATCTTTTTGCAAGAGATTGGTAAGAGGTTTAGAAATTTTAGAGAAGTCTTTTATAAACCTTCTATAGAAACCAGCATGACCAAGGAAACCTCTTATACCTTTGATATCTTTCGAACATGGCAGTTTCTCAATAGCATCAACTTTAGCTTTATCAACTTCAATACCTCTTTCAGAAATTTTATGCCCAAGGACTATACCTTCATTCACCATAAAGTGGCACTTCTCCCAATTCAAGACAAGGTTAGTTTCTTCACATCTCTGGAAAACTCGATCAAGGTTGCTCAAGCAATCATCAAAAGAAGTTCCGTAAACGGAGAAATCATCCATGAAAACCTCAACAATCTTTTCACAAAAGTCAGAGAATATAGCAGTCATACACCTTTGAAAGGTAGCAGGTGTATTACATAAACCAAAAGGCATACGACGATAAGCATAAGTTCCAAAAGTACAAGTAAAGGTGGTTTTCTCTTGATCTTCAGGTGACACCGGTATTTGAGAGAAACCAGAATAACCATCTAGGAAACAAAAGTGTGTGTGCTTAGACAATCTTTCTAACATTTGATCAATAAAAGGCAAGGGGTAATGATCTTTTCTAGTAGCTTTATTTAATTTCCTGAAATCAATTACCATCCTATAACCAGTTACAATTCTTTGTGGGATAAGCTCATTTTTATCATTAGGAACAACGGTAATACCTCCTTTTTTAGGAACACAATGAACAGGATTTACCCATCTACTATCAGCTATGGGATAAATTATACTTGCTTCCAGAAGCTTTAATATTTCAGTTCTTACCACATCCTTCATTCCAAGATTCAGCCTTCTTTGATGATCACTAACGGGTTTAGCATCTGGCTCCATATGAATTTTATGCTGACATAAAGTGGGACTAATGCCCTTAAGATCATCAAGAGTATATCTAATAGCAGCACGGTGCTTCTTCAGAGTTTTAAGTAATCTCTTTTCTTCATACTTTGAAAGGTTAGCACTAATAATAACATGATATATCTTCTTTTCATCAAGATACACTACTGGAATCAGCAACTTTGCCGTCTGCCATGGCTGACGGCAAAGGCATGCATTGCGGACGGCAAAGATCTTTGCCGTCAGCCAGCAGACGGCACCACATCCGGCTGAACAAGCTCCGGTAAAGGCCACTTTGCCGTCTGCTGGCAGACGACAAAGACCTTTGCATCTTTGCCGTTTGCCAGCAGACGGCAAAGGGCATGGACGGCACACGTGGCAGCTTAGGTCCGTTAAGGGGTTAACGGCGTGCTTTGCCGTCTGCTGGCAGACGGCAAAGATGCAAAGGTCTTTGCCGTCTGCCAGCCGACGGCAAAGCTTCCAAATAGGCCAGCCCAGTGCACCCCAGGTTGCACAGGTAGCTGCCACGTGGCAGCTTTGCCGTCTGCTGGCTGATGGCAAAGCTCTTTGCCGTCTGCCAGCAGACGGCAAAGAGCCTGTATAGCCCCTGTTTTTTCTGTTTTTTTCTTAAATTCATTCAATTTCACAGAATTTCATAGATATATATATATACACGTTTGAAAATACTTTCAACAAGCATACCAACACATATCCAACAACAAGTTTCCAACAACATATCCAACAACAAGTTTCCAACAACATATCCAACAACAAGTTTCCAACAACAAAGTTCATCGTACAAAATCAAAACAAAAAGGAAGCACAAGGAGAAGAGTAGACTCCATCAACGCAAGCTTCCTCATCTAAAGCAAATCTGCAAATTGGGAAAGAAGAAAGTTAGAAGAAGAAGAAGAAGACTAGCTAGAAGAAGAAGAAGAAAAAGAAGAAGAAAAAGAAGAAGAAGAAGAATTTTTCTTCTCTTTCTTTTCTCCTCTCCTCTTCTTTATCTTCTTCTTCTTCTAACTAAGGTAGGTAAAAATGCCATTTTTAGCTAAGCTAGGTAAAAATGCTAAGTGTAGGTCATTTTAGAGCTAAGCTAGGTAGTTATGCCATTTTTGAGCTAACCTAGGTAGTTATGCCATTTTTGAGCTAACTAAGCATATTTATAGCTATCCTAGGTAAAGTATGTCAGTTTGGAGCTAAGTAAGGTTATTATGTCATTTTTGAGGAAAATAAGCTAAGTATAGGTCATTTTGGAGCTAAACCAAGGTTATTATGCCATTTTTACCTAAGTGAGCTAATTATGTCATAAATGAACTAGCTAAGCTAAGTATAGATCATTATTGAGCTATCCTAGGTAGTGATGCCATTTTTTAGCTAACTAAGCATATCAAGTCATTTTGGAGGAAAAAATGCTAAGTATAGGTCATTTTATAGCTATCCTAGGTAAAATATGTCATTTTGGAGCTAAGTAAGGTTATTATGTTCTTTTCGAGGAAAATAAGCTAAGTATAGGTCATTTTGGAGCTAAGTAGGTCATTTCTTAAGCTAAGTATGCATTTGTTAAGCAAAACACTTGGGAAAACTTACCATCATCACGGAGGTGAAGGACCGGTCGGGCTTGCGCCAGTGTGAGACGGAGAAGGACCGGTCGGGGTTGCGGCAGACGTAGAAGGATCGGTCGATGCTTGTCGGGAGGCATGCTGCACCAAAGATCATTTGCAATGTCTCGTTAGCATGATGCAAATCAAATGTGAATACTAGTAACTAATGACCATTCAAATGAAACTCACCGTGGGCGCTATACCAATCTGGGGCATCGGCGGAGGGGCTGACCGTTGTTCTGGCACACGGTCTGCACATTTTGTTTTCACGAGTCAGTCATATTAGTTAGTGATGAAACGAACATTACGTGCATGATTTGGCTAATATGCAGGAGAAACTTACCATGAGGAGCTCGTATAGGGCCCGGTGAGACGCGTCGTTCCGGTTCCTCTCCTCCTCCACCAGCCTAGCCGTCCTCTCCTCCATGTCCCTCTCCCTCTCCGCCGCCTGCCTGTTTGCCTCCGCCAGAAGCTCCTGGGCCCTAGCCTCGATGGCGAGCTCCATTGGCCGTGGACGAGGCCTTATCTCAGGATCGGAGCTCGTCTAGCGCTTCTTGATCTCCGGGAGAGTTCTACGACAACGTATCAGTCCATCCCCAATGGCTATCGAGCCATGGGGCCTCCCACCACCAGATATCATCACAAGCTCTGGGTCAAAAGGACTCTGGCTCGGGTTGAAGTCCTCCCCTTTCCTCGTCTTCCCCTCATCTCTGTACCTCACGAGCTTGTTGTGGGAGGAGATGTTGCTGAAGCTCTATGGATGATCGAGGTCATCCTCAGAGAATGCCTTGGCCTTCTTGTACGGGGCAGTATGGGCCATGGCATAGAGGTCGAACAGCGGTGGCACCTCCTTCTTGTTGTGTCGCGCCTAAAAGAGAGGAACAAAATATTAGTTAAGGGCTCAAGCTAGCATGAAGAATGAAATTGCATGAATCATGAAGCAAACCACATACCCAGTGATCCCCGAACTCAAACAGGTTGGAGCTCCCTTGATGGTGTGGCACACCTTTCATTTGGGCACGCTTATCCTTGGCCTTGTTGTGGACGGCTAGCCATTGGGGAGAGCACCACTCATCCACCAACGCCTCCCAACAGTCCATCCTATCCGCACACCATCTCGGGGGCACCTAAGTTAGACAAGAGAAATTTCAGCGCTACGCCTATGAATCAAATCAAGGAAACTAAGTACAAGGCCTTAAGAATAGGTAATTACCTTCATGTACTTCTCCTTACTCAGAAACTTGGCGCGGCACTTCTTCTTGGCCCTCTTAATGTTAGTCGAGGCGTAGTAGTCTCGAACAGCCTGCACCCGAGTCTCGTGCCGTAAGTTCTGAAATAGGCGCTTGCACTCGGCTACGAGAACAATAGCCGCGTCCGCCTCGTGTTCCTCAAGACACCTGTAGAAGGTCTGCAATCAAACAAGACAACACTGATTAGTACAATCACTAGGTGCTGTTCATTTTTAATTCTGTAAAGGAGAAATTACCCAAAACCGCCGGATCACAATGTCGGCCACCGTCTCGCACAAGGCACCGTCGACCCTCTCCTCCGGCGGGGCCGGGGCAGCCACGTACAGCTCCCAGCTCAGTGCTAGCTATCGAACCTCACCCTCACCAGGCAACGTGACCCACCCCGGGAAGTGGTGCCGGCAAAGCACACCAAGGACCTGGTTGGGCCTGCGGACACCAGGGGCGTGTTTCCAACCCCTGCAGTATGACAAGGCCAACACATTAGATATTAATTTGAAGAAACATGAAGGCAAAAGGTTAAAAAAGAGTAAATGCACTTACTTGTCCCCATTAGGCACAATCAACCACGTCTGATCGCGGGTTGCCGGCACGGGCGGGAGCTTTGTACCACCATGCTGGTAGACCTTCTTGCCCTCCTCAACTAGCTCGCCCTCGCTATAGCTATCCTCAGAAAAGCTGTCCTCGCCACCATCAGCATGGCCACTAGCCTCCGGAGTCACGTGGGACGAAGACTCTGGGACCGGAGTCTCCTGGGACGAAGGCTCGGCGACCCGAGGCTCGTCGGCCCGAGGCTCGTGGACCGGAGTCCGAGACGGGTCCAAGTCATACGGGTCCACCTGAGACGGAGCACTCCTGTGGTCGGGAGAATCAGCTGGGGGTGGCGGCGAGGAAAGCGCAGCAGCCTTCCTACCTCTCCCGCCGCCACGTCCACCTCTAGCACCCCTCTTCGTCTTCCCCCGACCTCTCCCGGCCGAAGAAGAAGCGCCCGCCGGTGTCTGCATACTGTGTACCAGTGCTATCCGGAGGTGCTCGGGTGGAATAATAGCACCCCTCCCAGCACGCGCCGAGGAAGGAGGCTCGGAGCGCTCTCGGCCTGCGCCCACCATCTGTCAACACCTGCAATGACAAAGAGTAAACGAAATTAGTACAACATAAAAAAATTGAATACCTAATAACATGAACTAATTAATAATATATATGTACATAATAATAATTGAATACCTGACATTACTAATATTAATCTTCATCGTCTATATATGCTCCGGTGTCGTGTCGGGGTCGGGGTGTCGGGGTGTCAGGGGTGTCGTGTCTGGGTGTCGTGGTGTCGGGGTGTGGTGTCGGGCTGTCGGGGTGTCGGGTCGGGGTCGGGGTGTCGGGTCGGGGTTGGGGTGTCGGGTCGGGGTGTCGTTTTCTTCTTCTTCCTCTTCTTCTTTTTTTCCTCTTTTTTCCTTTTCTTGTTCTTCCTCTTCTTCCTTTTCTTCCTCTTCTTCTTCTTCTTCTTCTTCTTCTTCTTCTTCTTCTTCTTCTTCTTCTTCTTCTTCTTCTCCTCCTCTTTCTTCTTCTTCTTCTTCTTCTTCTTCTTCTTCTTCTTCTTCTTCTTCTTCTTCTTCTTCTTCTTCTTCTTCTTCTTTTTTCTTCTCCTCCTCTTCTTTTCCTTCTTCTTCTTCTTCTTCTTCTTCTTTTCTTCTCCTCTTCTTCTTCTTCTTCCTTATTTTCCCTTTTCCTCTTCTTCTTCTCCTTCTCCTTCTTCTTCTTCTTCTTCTTCTTTTCCTTTCTCCCTCTTCTTCTACTTTTTCTGTTTTTTTTTCATCTTTCTTCTTCCTCTTCTATTTATCTAAACCTAAACCTAAACTTAGCATCTATTATCTACTAAAAGGAAAATATGGAGAAAAATTAAAGAGATTAACTAGAAAATCCCACGTAAATCAGAAAATACCAGCCGTTCGATCTTAGTAACATGTGAAGTTTTAAAAACAATCTCTATTTCACGCTTTCTCCTGTGTCTACCAAGTCATCGTCGGCCGCACCGATTTCTAAATCTCGCCTCCCGCGTGGGTCATACGGCCGCGAGCGCGACTATCATGCAAGAGCCACGGGGCTCGATCTTGCCTCTCCCCTTCCGGACGGAAGAGTTCTTCCTCTGGGGTCATCAAGTCAACCAGTATAGAGATGTGAGGTACAACTGTACAAACGTGGGTAGTGCACGGGATCCCCATCATGCATGCAAGAGGCAAACAAAGCCAGCTTCAGAGGACGAGCGAGCATGCAACTCAAGGTGAGCCAGCTACACAGGACGAGCGAGCATGCCCGAGTAACCAATCTAGCATTGGTACAAACTAATACTACTTCAGATCATCAGTTTTTTTATGTTGTTAGAATGGATCTTTGCAAAGCAGTCAACTATCCCTTCATAACATGTGTTATCATTGCACGCACAGAGCGAGCATGCCCGAGTAACCAATCTAGCATTGGTATATAGGTCTTTGTTTTGTTTAAAATTTTATTAATATGATTTATGCCTTTAATTGCTTCAATATGATGTGCCCTTGCAGAAGATGTTTCCTCTCCTCTTTTTTCTTCTTCTTCTTCTTTTTTCCTTTTTTCCTTCTTTTTTCCTTCTTTTGTTTTCTTCTAGATTTTTTCTTTTCTAACCTAATAAACTAAACTCTAACCCTAACCAAACCTAACCTATTACCTAATAATCTAAACCTAAACTAAAAACAAAAAAACAGAAAAAAGAGGAGAGGGGAAGAGCTCACCAGAGGGGGGCGGGGCAAGGGGCGTCAGGGAGGGTTGGGGGAGCACCGGGGAGGGGCGGGGGAGCGCCGGGGAGGGCCGCGGGAGCGCTGGGGCGGCGGTGGCGGCCGGGCAGCGGGGACAGGGGCGCTCGGGCGCCTGGGAGCGGCGGGTGGCAGGGGCGCAGGGGGCGCAGGGAGGCGGAGGGGGGCCGCAGGGCACCGGCCGGGGCGGCGGGCCCGGGCGACGGGGCCACAGGGCTCCGGGGCGGTGGGGCGCGCAGGGGGGCCGGGGCCGCGGTGGCGCCGGGGGGCGGCGGTGGCGCCGGGGCGGTGGGCCGGTGGGGCGGCGGGGTGGTGGGGCGACGGGGTGGCGGCGCGCGTGCGGTGGGCGACGGGGACGAGAGGGAGAGAAACAGAGAGAGAGAGAGGCGGGGTGGGGCGCGGCCGTTAGTTAAGTCAAACCTTCACCATCTGTCCCACCTTTGCCGTCTGCCTTTTTGCTCTTTGCCGTCTGCTAGCAGACGGCAAAGAGGGGGGCCGTTAGGTTTTTTTGTAAGCAGCTCGTTAGTGGGCCCACCTCCCTCTTTGCCGTCCGCTAGCTGACGGCAAACCTCCTTTGCCGTCTGCCAGCAGACGGCAAAGAAGCGGCAGACGGCAAATAGCTTCTTTGCCGTCAGCTAATTCTTTGCCGTCTGTTTTCTGGAAACGGATGGCAAAGCGCTTCTTTGCCGTCCGCCAGCTGACGGCAAAGAACTGGCAGACGGCAAATTAGCTGATTCCAGTAGTGATAAGCATATTTAAGAGTATCAGGTAATTGCTTCAATTCAAACATAGGATCACCCTTGGGTGGAGGTGGATCTCCCAAGGTTTCAACAGGCAAATTATGTTTCAGGAAAGGTGCTTGTTTAAAGAATAATTCATCTATTTCATTTCTTTCATTCATATTCATGTCATTCTCATGCTCAAGCAAATATTGTTCTAAAGGATCAGTAGGAGCACAACAATAGAAGCAAGACCAATAGTTTCATCTTTACTAGTCAATTCTTTATCATGAGGTTGTCTACGAAACTTAGAGAAATTAAACTCATGAGACATCTCACCAAAATTAACACTAACAATTTCTTTAGTGCAATCAATCTTATCATTAACAGTATTCAAGAAGGGTCTACCAAATATAATGGGACAAAAATCATCTTGTGGTGATCCAAGAACAAGATTTGTTTTTATCTTTAGGGTCTGGCTTAGCAATTCTAGTTGCTGCATCACAGAAATTTATGACATGTCCATCAATATTATCAACCAAAAGATCTTTAACCATTGCAACACTAGGTTCAACTTTAATTTGTTCAGAAGGTCTAGGTGCTCTAATATTACTCTTATTAACCACAGTTGAAGCTTTAGCATGTTCCTTAATCCTAACAGGGAAAGGAGGTTTCTCAATATAAGCAGTAGGCACAACTGGATCAACATGGTAAACAATTGTTTCTTCTTTAACACCAACAGGTTCTTCTTTCAATTCAATAGGTGGATGATATTTAAACCATTTCTCCTTAGGGAGATCAAAATGAGCAGCAAAAGATTCACAAAAGGTAGCTACTATCTCAGAGTCAAGTCCATATTTAGTACTAAACTTACGAAAAGCATCAGTTTCCATAAAAGATTTAACACAATCAAACTCAAGATTTATACCTGACTCATTACCTTTGTCGATTTCTCAATCTTCATAATTGCATTTAATTCTTTCAAGAAGATCCCATCTGTATTCAATAGTTCTCTTCATAAAGGAACTAGTAGAAGAAGTATCGAGCATGGATTGATCATTATGAGAAAGCCGAGCATAAAAGTTTTGAAGAATTAGTTCTCTCGAGAGCTCAAGATTGGGGCATGTGTGCAACATATACTTAAGCCTCCCCCATGCTTAAGCGATACTTTCTCCTTCACGAGACCAAAAATTATATATATAATTCCGATCACGATGAACCAAATGCATAGGATAAAATTTCTGGTGGAATTCCAGCTTCAACCGGTTCCAGTCCCAACGTTTCAGTATCATCACATAGCCTATACCATGTCAATGCCTTTCCCTCCAAAGATAAAGGGAATACTTTCTTCTTAACTCCATCTCCGGATAAACCTGCAAGCTTAAACAATCCACAAATTTCATCCACATAGATCAAGTGCATATCGGGATGTACCGTTCCATCTCCTTCATAAGGATTAGCTAGCAGTTTCTCTATCATACTAATACGTCTCCAACGTATCTATAATTTTTGATTGTTCCATCCTGTTATATTATCAATCTTGGATGTTTTTATATACATTTACAACAATTATATATCATTTTTTGGGACTAACCTATTAACTTAGTGCCCAGTGCCAGTTGCTGTTTTCTGCCTGTTTTTGGTTTTATAGAATATCAGTACCAAACGAAGTCCAAATGCCACGAAACTTTTTGGAGATTTTTTTTTCTGGACAATACCAACACTAGAATCTTCGGGAGAAGACCAGACGCCAGAGGAGGTGGCCACGAGCCACCAGGGCGCGCCTGGTGCCTCGTGGGCCCACCTCAGCTCCGTTTGACCTAATTCCACCACTATAAATTCCCAAAAAATCAGAAACCCTCAGGGGAGTCCATGAAATATTTTTTCCGCCACCGCAAGTTTCTGTTCTCGAGAGATCCCATCTGGAGGCCTTTTCCGGTACTCCGCCGGAGGGGGAATCGATCACGGAGGGGCACTACATCAACCTTGCTGCCCTTCCGATGATGCGTGAGTAGTTTACCACAGACCTTCGGGTCCATAGTTAGTAGCTAGATGGCTTCTTCTCTCTTTTTGATCTTCAATACAATGTTCTCCTCGATGTTCTTGGAGTTCTATCCAATGTAATCACTTTTTGCGTTGTGTTTGTTGGGATCCGATGAATTGTGAGTTTATGATCAGATTATCCATGAATATTATTTGAGTCTTCTCTGATCTCTTTTATGCATGATTATTATAGCTTCGTATTTCTTCTCCGATCTATTGATTTGGTTTGGCCAACTAGATTGATTTATCTTGCCATGGGAAGAGGTGCTTTGTAATGGGTTCGATCTTGCGGTGCTCAATCCCAGTGACAGAAAGGGACATGACACGTATGTAGGGGAACGTGACAGAAAACAAAAAAATTTGGTACAGCGAGCACGCCCAGGACCACTATGGAGACTGCATACAGGGTTTGATCTGATCATTACCGACTCGTAGCGCAGCGGAAGTAGAGTCGATGTAGATCGTCGGTGCAGATCCCCGTAGCTAGGATTTACAACCTCCCAACCGCGAGGATGTACTCCCTCGTCGGACAGCCCTTCGGGAGGCGGTCGGACAGTCCCTCGGACGATGTCACGGACAGCCCTTTGGGAGGACCCTCGAAACGCGAACGGTAACTCGGACAGCCCTTCGGGAGGACCCTCGAACAGCCCCTCGGGCAAAAGATCGAAACTACGACCTCTCTACGGGGTTGCACACATACGGTGTCAGCTATCTGGCAGGGCTTTGCCGTCCAGAACTAGTTCCTTCCGGAACCCAGAAAGCCTTTCGGCTCTACGAAACTATATTGTGGGAGGGAGAGAGAGAACTAGACAAAGCATGGCATGTGTATGAGAGCAAGGGATGAGTGTGGAGAGCACCTCTCCACCTCTATTTATAGGAAAGCCAACGGGTAGGATTGGCACACAAAATACCAAACTACCCCCACTTTATGTCACACATAAAAGCAATAAAAGGCAAAAAAGAATGGCATGTGGAGCTCCATGGAGGAGCTCCACCTTGGCCGGCAACCCTCATGCCCCCCCCCCCAAAGGGGGTTCCTTAGTCCCTAAGTCTTCTAGAAGCCTTTTGGGAAAAATCCCAAAAGGTGGCTTTCCAAAAAATTAACCATAAAGTGATTTTCACTATTCACAAAACCAATTTTCCGCGACCGTTAAATCCGAAAATATTTCTGTGGGTCTTAGAATAATTCCAGTACCCACTAAAATGATTTTGGATGCGTTCCGACACAATTCCGGATTAGTGATTTTCATCTGCGAAAAGCAACCAAACCGGTTCCGGCAGCTCCGGAACATTTCCGGTTTTTATCCCGGAAAAATCCAAGAAGTTTCCAGAACAATTTTGGCACCCTCCAAGAATTTCCAGGCGTGTGCCAAAACCAATTTGACTTAATGGTATACCCCGAAACAACTTTTCAGTTTTACCGAAACTATTCCGGTGTTCTCTCCGGAATGTTTCCGTTGTCTCCGAAACTTTTCTGGTGACTTTCTCTCAGACTCCCTGTCTAGTATTCAGCGGATAGATGACCCTTAAGCGTGTGACCCTATAGGTTCGGTGAAGCATAGAAATGACCCGGAACACTTTCCGATCAATGATCAACATCGGAACCGTGGACACCCATATTGACCCCTACACCCACACGAATAAATATTCAAGTGAACCTCCAGTTGCCGTGAGCTATTACTGTTGCTTCGCGATATATTACAAACAACCGAGGTGAGATTTATTGGCATCCCCGCGGATCAACAACTTGTCCACTATGCCAGTTACCTCGTTACCGGTTTTGTTCTCTTTTCTCGTTTCCGCGTTCCGACATCCCATTGATCAAATCACAATGTGTCTGACCAGACGATGATGGATACCATAACACCGAGAGGACCCGAGAATATCTCTCCATCGTCGGAGGAGCAAATCCCAATCTTGAGCTATCTCATTACTTGTCATACTTTTCCGTGAACCCGTAAGCCGCCGTAATAGCCACCCAGTTACGAATGACGTTTAACAAACCCCATTGTTCATGAAGCAAGTACAAAGGAACTCGATACTCTCATGGTCTAAGGAATTATGCAAAGATTAACTTTCTCTGTGTTATTAACCATTAACTTGTGACGAATGTATCTCATAGCATAACATCAATTCGGGTCGATTCAACACAAGTGTTCTCCTAACATTGTGCCCTCAAAATTGCCGGCATAGCCATGCCCATGACCAGGAAAACACGATCATCATGCAATACTTGAGCTAGTCTTAGAGGCATGACTAGGAATACTTTTTACCGTTTATTATACCACACGTGCACATGAGTTTCCCTCCGAGACTCGTGGATATTGTAGACTCGAGAATCATTGCAGTTATAGCATGGATCATAAACATTCATTACAAACTTGGAGATACAAAATAACTGGTATTACTGCCTCTAGGGCATATCTCCTACAGACTCCCACTTGCACTAGAGTCATAATCCAGTTACATGGCTTCCCTAACACCAATGGCTGTCCGGTGCTGCTCATGCTTTGCTCGTGGTAGAGGCTTTGTCATCGGGTCTGACACGTTCAGATCCGTGTGAACTTTGCGTACTTTCACTAAACCCGCTTCGACATGATGTCGAATGAGTTTATATTTGCGTTCAATATGTCTTGTCTTATGGTGCGAACTTGGCTCCCTTGCCTGAGCCACGGCGCCACTATTATCACAATAGATCTCCACCGGGTCCAGAGCACTTGGAACCACACCAAGGTCTTCAAGAAATTGCTTGATCCATAATGCCTCCTTGGAGGCTTCTGAAGCTGCAACATATTCCGCCTCTGTCGTAGAATCCGCCACAGTCTTTTGTTTGGAACTTTTCCAATCAACTGCGTCACCGTTCAATATGAAAACATAACCTGATTGAGATTTGAAGTCATCTGGGTCAGTCATGAAGCCTGCATCAGTGTAACAACTTACAATGAGCTCTTCATCACCTCCATACACAAGGAGTAAATCCTTGGTCCTTCTGAGGTACTTAAGAATACCCTTGACTGCGGCCCAGTGTTCCAATCCTGGATCACTTTGGTACCGGCTGCTAACTCTTAGCGCATAGGAAACGTCCGGTCTTGTACATAGCATGGCATACATAATAGAACCAACCGTCGAAGCATATGGAACATCATTCATCTGTACTCGCTCATCGAGAGTCCGAGGACACTGATTCTTGCAAAGCACTGTGCCAGGTGACATGGGGAGTAGGCCTATCTTGGAGTTCTCCATGTTGAACCTTTTCAACACCTTGTCAATGTACGTGCTTTGGCTAAGCGCTATCAGGCGTTTTGATCTATCTCTATAGATTCTGATGCCCAATACATATGCCACTTCGCCTAAGTCTTTCATTGAAAAACTCTTCTTCAATGAGTCTTTTATTTCGCAAAGAAAATTCACGTCATTTCCAATCAACAATATGTCATCCACATATAAGATTAGAAATGCTTTTGCGCTCCCACTAAACTTCTTGTAAACACAAGATTCTTCGTCATTCCTGATGAAGCCAAACTGTTTGACCACTTCATCAAAACGAATGTTCCAGCTCCTTGATGCTTGCTTCAGACCATAAATGGCTTTCTGAAGTTTGCATACCTTTCTAGCATCCTTATGAACGACAAAACCTTCAGGCTGTATCATGTATACATCTTCTTTGAGATTTCCATTTAGGAAAGCCGTTTTGACGTCCATCTGCCATATTTCATAATCGAAATAAGCAGCAATTGCTAGTAATATCCGAACAGACCTAAGCATAGCTACGGCGAGAAAGTCTCGTCGTAGTCCACTCCTGGAACTTGCGTGAACCCTTTCGCGACAAGTCTAGCTTTGTGGATAGTAATGTTACCATCCGCGTCCATCTTTCTTTTGAAAATCCATTTACAACCAATGGGTTTTACGCCATCTGGAAGTTCTTCCAAGTTCCAAACTTGGTTTTCGTACATGGATTCCATCTCGGATTTCATGGCCTTGTGCCATTCCCTTGAGCTGGGCCCCGCCATCGCTTCCTTATAGTGCGTAGGTTCATCGTCTTCAAGAATGAAGATTTTGTTATGAAACCACTCAGGTGGCTGGACAGCCCTACCTGATCTGCGCGGTTCAGTTACAACATTGTCTGAAGTTTCCGCATCACATGCGACAACTTCCGGCTCGGTTGTAGGGATAATTTGCGGAATTACTTCCGGTTTCTCAGCCATATCAACTGTCACCGAAGATTCACTAATCTCATTAAGTTGTACTGTCCTCCCACTTGGTTCTTTAGCGAGAAATTCTTTCTCGAGAAAGTGTCCAACTTTTGCGACAAACACTTTGCCCTCGGACTGGTTGTAGAAGGAATACCCAATGGTGTTATTGGGATAATCTACAAAGTAACATTTGTTTGATCTGGGATCGAGTTTGCTTGGCTGTAAATGCTTTACGTATGCCTCACAACCCCAAATTTTGAGATGCGACACACTAGGAATCTTCCCATGCCACATCTCATGTGGTGTCGTCTCAACAGACTTAGACGGTGCTCTGTTTAATGTATAAGTGGCAGTGAGTAGTGTGTGACCCCAAAAAGATATCGGTAGATCTGTAAGAGACATCATCAACCTTACCATCTCTAATAGGGTTCGGTTATGTCTTTCCGACACTCCATTTCGTTGTGGAGTTCCGAGAGGCGTAAGCTGTGAAACGATTCCACGGTCACTCAGATGTTGGCTAAACTCATGACTAAGGTATTCGCCCCCGCGATCAGACCACAGAAACTTAATCCTTTTGTTACGATGATTTTCTACCTCATTCTGAAATTCTTTGAACTTTTCAAAGGTTTCCGACTTATGCTTCATCAAGTAGATATATCCATACCTACTCAAATCATCAGTAAAAGTCACGAAGTAGAAGTACCCACCCCGTGCGATTGTGTTCATTGGACCACATACATCACTATGTATTATTTCCAATAATTCACTCGCCCGTTCAGGATGACCCGTGAACGGCGTCTTGGTCATTTTCCCCATCAAGCAAGCTTCACATGTGTCAAATGATTCAAAATCAAAGGATGGTAAAACTCCATCTTTATGGAGTCTTTGCATGCGTTTCTTTCCGATGTGGCCAAGCCGACAGTGCCACATGAAAGTGGTCGTGGTATCAGCCTTCTTAAGGCGTTTAGCATTGACGTTAAAGACATCATTTCCACATTCAAGATTTAGTATGAAAAGGCCCCCAACAATGGGTGCAAATCCATAAAACATATAATTACAATAAAGTGAACAACCATTGTTCTCAGACTTGTAAGAGTACCCATCGTGTACTAAACATGATCCAGAGATAATGTTTCTACACAATGCCGGAACAAAATAACAGTTACTTAGTTCCAAGGTAAATCCTGAAGGGAGACGTAGAGGCATAATGCCGACGGCTTGAGCGGCGATCCCAGCGCCGTTCTCGACACGCATCACGACTTCATTCTTTGCTAGTTTGCGCACCTTCCGAAGCCCCTGTATCGAGTTGCAAATGTGAGCAACCGATCCGGTATCAAATACCCAAGACTTAGATTTTTTGCTAGCAAGCAAAACGACAATGACATTAACTTGTATAACAGTTATACCTTTTTCGGTTTTCCCGGACTTCTTATCTTCCAGATACTTCTTGAAGTTTCTCTTCTAGTGTCCTGTGCCCTTGCAGTAGAAGCACTCAGTTTCATTCTTGGCTCCGCCCTTGGAGTTGCTTTGGGAGCCGGTCTTACCGGCTCCCTTGCCCTTCTTTGGCTTGCCTTTCTTTTTGAAACTGGCGGTTTTATTCACAAGCAACACTTGCTTGCGATTTTTCCGCAGTCCTCCTTCCGCAGTTTTCAGCATGGCGAGCACCTCTTCCGGTGTCTTCTCCATCCCACTCATGTTGTAGTTCATGGTAAAACCGTCGTAAGACGGGGGGAGTGAAGCAAGCAACATGTCCATCATATGGGCTGGTGGAATTGGAAATTCTAGGGTTTTAAGCCTTTCATCGTAGCCGATCATTTTGACCACGTGTTTGCCAACTGAACTGCCCTCAGCCATCCTGCAATTCATCACGGCTTTCATGATATCAAATCATTCAGACCGTGCGGTTTCCTTGTACAGAGCATCCAATTCCCGGATCATATCGCGGGCATTTTGGAATTCAAAACGTTTTTGAAGCTCTGGACTCATGCAAGCTAGCATGAGGCACTGCACTAAGTTGTAATCATCATCCTTAGTGGCCCAGACATTTTGTTCATCTTCCGGGGCAGTTGCCGCCGGTCTAGCTGGAAGAGAATTTTCAAGCACATACATTCTCTTAGCGCTTCTGAGGACAATCCTCAGGTTACGGACCCAGTCCGCATAGTTGTTTCCAGTCGCAGCTAACTTCTCTTTCTCTAACATCGGGCCTAAGTTGAACGCGGCATTGCGAGCCATTTGATCTACAACGGTAAACACAAGTTTCACTTAGACTTTGTTCATAATGATTTTTGCACTAGTGAATAAACAATTTTATTCTAAAGTGCGCTCCCACTGAAATCAATATCTCTCAAAATTGATTATGAGTGATACAAGACCCAAATTGTAATTCAACGCCAAGGATGTATCCATCTCAAGTGACGAGAATTTCAATCGGTAGGCCAACTTGCCAATCACATCTCTATGTGACTCTTGTTCATCTTTCGATGGGCGTGTTCCGAGGTCAGGACGATCCTCCGGAATGTTAAGACAACCAAGTGATCTCGCTGCGAGGTCTCAACTCACCTGCCTCACACTTCTCTAATCGTTCGTACCCATGCATCCATGTGGTACCCCGAAAAGATAGGTGCCGTGACGGTGCTACACTTGGGAGAACACTAACTACTTGATATTTTAAGTGAGAGATCACCCTAATAAAAAGCGACTACCGCGCAATCAAGAAGGGTGCATCAAGAGGGATAAACATCTCAGGCAATTCATAATAGCATGATATGGTATAGCCCCTTCTGACGGAGAAGTCAAGTATTTCTTCGTCTTCGGCATTTGCGTCGGTGTTCACCTTCGCGAAGATTGCCACCACCTTGTCGATGCACCAGATAATATTGCTATCTCTATAGCTAATAAAATAAGTGCATTACTTAAGGTTGACAGGCAGGTCATTGAAGTGACAATCATATGGCTCCAGCCATCATGCCGAATCATGACACGCAGGCCATGTTAGTAAATTTACATCATATAGTCATCTCATACATAATCGAATTAATATGAGCACTACTATACCACATCACATGCACATCCTGCAAAACCAAGTTAGACGCCTCTAATCGGTTTATGCAAAATTTTATTTTACGTGGCTTCTAAGGTTTTGACTTAAACCGCAGCTGCCAACGTTTATCATCAAGTATGATTATTCAAGTCGCTAGATTAACATCGCGGGGTGTATGAAACACGAGATAATAAAATCTCGAGCCCCATACTAAACTTCGTCATACGCATGACCCCCGTGCAGATCATATCTGCATTGCCCTTTCGTCTGTGAAATTTCATCTTTCTCTCAACTATGGTGGAACCCAAAGAACTGATAGCACTTCGTTGATCAATCGGGATCGCGGATTGCCAGAACTTTGTGAAATTCCACCATGCCATTTCAAGATCAGAAATACGCAAATTCTAGGGAAGCAACAAGTACATCGGGTAACAGATTTCATTTGCCACCCGCATAAATAATTTTCAGCAATAGATCTCATCTACTCCAAAATTATATTATGCAATACCCATACATCTCCATGTATTCTAGATCGTAACCTGCATCTACGCATAGCACGGCTCTGATGCCACTGTAGGGGAACGTGATAGAAAACAAAAAAATTCGGTACAGCGAGCACGCCCAGGACCACTATGGAGACTGCATACAGGGTTTGATCTGATCATTACCGACAGGGGCGGAGCTGGAGCAAATGTTACCCGATGCACCACTTCCATAAGGCGTAAAATTTTCAAGCAACGTTGTATTTAATAAAAGAGTGCTTCACGGCTTCTAGCACACATTATTAGACATAATAGAAGGTGATGTGTAAAAATAAAATGTAGTCATTAAAATGCTTGTGATAATGATAAAATAATAGATAAAATTACTTGAAAAGGATGTCTTGCATTTTTTTCAAATTCCAAAATACATCATTGGACAACAAAGTTCAATAAACTACAATTTTAAAACAGAATTGAATTTTCTAAAAGAACATAATAAAGCGCCCAAATGAAAGTACTTAAATGGCTAAAAAATTGAAAAATACCTTTAGTACATTCTATTTCTCCGAGCGATGAAAAATTCAACCACTTGGGTATTGGTGACCTTTTTCATTTCTTATTTCTCCACATAACAAATAACATAATCACTCAAACTGTCATCATTGAGACCATTATGCAAGTAGGTTTTGACAAGTTTCATGGCTGAAAAGTACCTCTCAACTATGATAGATCTTTCAAATTAGCATGATAATGTTCTATCAATTTTCTCTTCCCCGGATCATATTGAATCTCCTCTACCCAATTTATGTCCTCTGGAACATCTTGTGATGGTGCCTTTTCTTTTTAGAAGAAACTTCTCAATAGTATCTGTATATAATAAAAATATGAATTACAAATGAGAGATGAAAAAATATGTAGAAAGTATACCCTAAATAAAGTTATAAACACGAGAAAATGCTCCAAGTTTTGCCAATACATAGGGATTTAATCTATTGGCTACAAGTTTATACATGTAATCGTTGCAACTTGCAATTCAAAAATATATCTAGAAAAGGCAGGGCAAGGACGCTACCAAAATTGGGGTTCTTTCCAATCTATAGACAGACGGAAAGATCTCTCGACAGGTCGCTGAATTGCAGAGAGCCGGACCGGCCGAAGACGAAATTGCGGCGTGCGGCCGTCGTCGTCGCGACGTTAGAACTCAGGCATGGTCGCGGTGCTGCGGTGTCTCTATCGGCCAATCGCCGGCTCGCTGTCGCCTGGGTACGCGAGTCGTATAGGTCGTATGGACTACGGACTGCAACTGCAAAGCTGGCTCGCTGCCGCCTGGTACGCGCACGTACGTCTAGGCGGCGGACTGATCTATCTATTATTTGCAGCGTGCGCACGTGACTTGGGCAGTAGTGTGTGCGTGCGTGGCCTGTGTTGACCATTGCGGAGGCGTGTGTTGGCCCATTGCGGAGGCGTGCTCGCCATCTGGACGCAGACCTGATGCACTCAGGGCATCTTCAATGGTTGTAAGGTAGTTGTTGGTAGACTTTGCCACATAGGATTTTTGATGATGTGTCATACAATAAATGAAGAAAGAGAATAAGGTTGTATGTACATGAACCAACACCCCTTGCACAAACTCCAATGTAGAATGAGAGAGCACCATATTTATTATCTCATATCCTATTGGGAAAACTAGATACAACCTATTGGAGTAGTTGTATGGTAAGGTGTTGCTTGATGACATGGCATATTTTAGCAACAAGCTAACAAACAAACTGTTGGAGATGCCCTCATGTTGGTCCAACCTGATGCACATGGCCTTTTTAGGCGGTAGGCAGCACTAAAAAACTTTTGCACCCGTATTCCTGTGCATCAGGGTCGGCTCAATGGGCTCCGCCCCAGATTACCGACTCGTAGCGCAGCGGAAGTAGAGTCGATGTAGATCGTCGGTGCAGATCCCCGCAGCTAGGATTTACAACCTCCCAACCGCGAGGATGTACTCCCTCGTCGGACAGCCCTTCGGGAGGCGGTCGGACAGTCCCTCGGACGATGTCACGGACAGCCCTTCGGGAGGACCCTCGAAACGCGAACGGTAACTCGGACAGCCCTTCGGGAGGACCCTCGAACAGCCCCTCCGGCAAAAGATCGAAACTACGACCTCTCTACGGGGTTGCACACATACGGTGTCAGCTATCCGGCAGGGCTTTGCCATCCAGAACTAGTTCCTGTCGGAACCCAGACAGCCTTTCGGCTCTACGAAACTATTTCGTGGGAGGGAGAGAGAGAACCAGACAAAGCATGGCATGTGTATGAGAGCAAGGGATGAGTGTGGAGAGCACCTCTCCACCTCTATTTATAGGAAAGCCAAGGGGTAGGATTGGCACACAAAATACCAAACTACCCCCCCTTTATGTCACACATAAAAGGAATAAAAGGCAAAAAAGAATGGCATGTGGAGCTCCATGGAGGAGCTCCACCTTGGCCGGCCACTCTCATGCCCACCCCAAAGGGGGTTCCTTAGTCCCTAAGTCTTCTAGAAGCCTTTTGGGAAAAATTCCAAAAGGTGGCTTTCCAAAAAAATAACCATAAAGTGATTTTCACTATTCACGGAACCAATTTTCCGCGACCGTTAAATCCGAAAATATTTCTGTGGGTCTTAGAATAATTCTAGTACCCACTAAAATGATTTTGGATGCATTCCGAAACAATTCCGGATTAGTGATTTTCATCTGCGAAAATCAACCAAACCAGTTCTGGCAGCTCCGGAACATTTTCGGTTTTTATCCCGGAAAAATCCCAGAAGTTTCCAGAACAATTCTGGCACCCTCCAAGAATTTCCAGGCATGTGCCATAACCAATTTGACTTAATGGTATACCCCGAAACACCTTTTTAGTTTTACCAAAACTATTCCGGTGTTCTCTTCGAAACGTTTCTGTTGTCTCCGAAACTTTTCCGGTGACTTTTTCTCAGACTCCCTGTCTAGTATTCAGCAGATAGATGACCCTTAAGCGTGTGACCCTATAGGTTCGGTGAAGCATAGACATGCCCCAGAACACTTTCCGATCAATGATCAACATCGGAGCCGTGGACACCCATATTGACCCCTATACCCACACGAATAAATATTCGAGTGAACCTCAAGTTGCCGTGAGCTATTCCTGTTGCTTCGCGATATATTACAAACACCCGAGGTGAGATTTATTGGCATCCCCGCGAATCAACAACTTGTGCACTATGCCAGTTACCTCGTTACTGGTTTTGTTCTCTTTTCTCGTTTCCGCGTTCCGGCATCCCAGTGATCAAATCACAATGTGTCTGGCCAGACGATGAGGGATACCGTAACACCGAGAGGGCCCGAGAATTTCTCCATCGTCGGAGGAGCAAATCCCAATCTTGAGCTATCTCGTTACTTGTCATACTTTTCCATGAACCCGTAAGCCGCCGTAATAGCCACCCAGTTACGGATGACGTTTAACAAACCCCAAAGTTCACGAAGCAAGTACGAAGGAACTCGATACTCTCATGGTCTAAGGAATTATGCAAACATTAACTTTCTTTGTGTTATTAACCATTAACTTGTGACGAATGTATCTCATAGCATAACATCAATTCGGGTCGATTCAACACAAGTGTTCTCCTAACATTGTGCCCTCAAAATTGCCGGCATAGCCATGCCCATGATCAGGAAAACAGGATCATCATGCAATACTTGAGCTAGTCTTAGAGGCATGACTAGGAATACTTTTTACCGTTTATTATACCACACGTGCACATGAGTTTCCCTCCGAGCCTCGTGGATATTGTAGACTCGAGAATCATTGCAGTTATAGCATGGATCATAAACATTCATTACAAACTTGGAGATACAAAATAACTGTTATTACTGCCTCTAGGGCATATCTCCTACAACGTTTGTATCGTTGCTATTAAGGGTAAAAAGATGGGGTTTATTCATGCACACTGTTCAAGAATTCATCCGATTAATCAGTTAACGGGCCAGTTAATCGCTACTCGTAGGGTGGCCGAATCGAATAACACCTATTCATCGTGTTAACTTGTCAGACCGATTAATTGGCCTGTCAGACCGATTAATCGGTTGTTAGGCCGATTAATCGCTGCTGGCCCATTAATTTGTGGGCAAACAAAGCCCAAAATTTTGGCCCGTAACCCTTCCTATCCCGCTGTCGCTCCTCAGTAGCTAGGGTTCGACCAAACAATAACATATTTTGGTATATTACATAGCTGAGAGCATGAGAGTATGGTATAATACGTAAAAAACTAGATATATGTTGGCAAGTTCCTATTTAATCTTTCGATTAATGGTCGATCGATTATTCCAGTTAATAGGACGATTCACCGATTAATCATTACTCT
This sequence comes from Elymus sibiricus, assembly GCA_039707655.1. NCBI lineage: Eukaryota > Viridiplantae > Streptophyta > Magnoliopsida > Poales > Poaceae > Elymus > Elymus sibiricus. The sequence goes on from CM077666.1 coordinate 475,115,417, forward strand.
CAAGCAGGCCGAGCAGCTACCAGTTACCGATTTCCTGAACAATGTTCATGCATGAGTTTACTTTGTCTACATCATGTCATCGTTCTTAAGGCGTTACGCCGTTCTTTATGGACTTAATACACTAGATGCATGCTGGATAGCGGTCGATGTGTGGAGTAATAGTAATAGATGCAGGCAGGAGTCGGTCTACTTGTATTGGACGTGATGCCTATATACATGATCATTGCCTTGGATATCGTCATGATTATTTGCTTTTCTATCAATTGCCCAACAGTAATTTGTTTACCCACCGTATGCTATTTTCTTAAGAGAAGCCTCTAGTGAAAACTATGGCCCCCGGGTCTATCTAAATCATATACTAAAACCCTAAAAATACTTGCTGCACTTTTTCTTTATTTATTTTATTTTTTATTTTTGTTTAATCTATCTATCTATCTATCACCATACAATTTAATCTTGTAATTTACCGCCGAGGGATTGACAACCCCTCGTTTGCGTTGGGTGCAAGGATTTGTTGTTTGTGTGCAGGTACTGCTAACGAGGTGTTGCGTGAGTCTCCTACTGGATTGATAACCTTGGTTTCATAGCTGAGGAAAATACTTACCTCTACTGTGATGCATCATCCCTTCCTCTCCGGGGAAAATACCAACGCAAGCTACAAGTAGCAGGAAGAATTTCTGGTGCCGTTACCGGGGAGACATCATCCACATCTATCAAGTACCTACGCATAAAACTTACATCTCCTTGCATTTACTTTATTTGCCTCTGCCTCTCGTTTTCATCTCCCCCACTTCTAATTTTTTTTATCGCAAAAACACAAAAATATTTTTACTTGCTTGCTTACTTTTGTTGCCTTCATGTCGAACACACAAGAACAGAAACAAAAAGCAAAAATATAAGATACTATGGATCCACTTAAAGTTTACTATTTGGATCATCTTCGATCCATTGGTGCTCGTGCTGAAACCCCAACTAGTTTAGTTGAGGGAAATCTTTAAAGGAGCATGCTCATTTTGTGCATCACCGTTTGTCTGAAAAAGGGAGACTCTTATGGCGTCAAATAAATTGTTTGCTATGCTATGCTCGGAATCTATGTGAAATTTATGATTTTACTTGTTGCTCTAAGAACGCTAAAAAACACCTTCCCTACCTATGTGAGTTCAATGATAATGAAATTTTATCTTCTTATGAAAAAGGTGTTTATAGTTACTATGATATCGAACAAATTGAAGAATTTGTTGCTTTTAAGGGTGCTTATGAAGTTGCTTCTTTGATTGAAAAGTATGATATTACTCTATACAAATCTGAAAATTTTGCCATACTTAAGTATTGCTATGAAAATTATGCATCTAATGCCTATGTTAGTGAATTTATTGAGAGAATGTCTACTGCTTTGGAAGAGAATAATGATACACACGAATCTATAGATAATTATGATTCCGATGATTCGATTGAAATATCCCCTCTTTATGGCCATGATGCCAATATTAATGATGCTTATGGAGATGAACTTGCCATAGTTCCTTATGTTAAAAATGAAATTATTTATATTGCACCCACACTTGATAGCTCCTTGAAAGAAAAGCATGATTACGATGATGCTATTTTGAATTCTATGAATGTCAATTATGCTATTGATATGCAAAACTACAAGCTTGAGGATGATAATTTTGTCATGTCCACTACTTATTGAAATGATCATGATTGGGGTGATAATGCTTCTTATGATCTTGAAAATTTATTTAAGCCTCATGATGAATATGTCATTCATAATAATGTTTGCAATAATATTGAAAGTGGGTTTGGAGAGGTCATGACTTTAGTTGATGATAATCCCACTATTTTGGAATATTATAAGAATTTTATGCATGTGGATCATGGAGCGAAAATTTTATATGATAGCTATATTGTTGAATTTGATTATGATCCTACATGTAATTATTATGAGAGAGGAAAATATGGTTGTAGAAATTTTCATGTTACTAAATTACCTCTCGTTATGTTGAGATTGTCAATGTTTTACTCCTCTCCTTTGCATATGCTAGATATTTCTCGTCTTGATAATTTGTTTGCATATAAAATGCCTATGCATAGAAAGTATGTTAGACTTAAATGTGTTTGTCACATGTATTATGATGCTCTCTTTGTTCTTCAATTCTTATCTTTCATGTGAGCATCATTGAAATCTCAAAGCCTATCTTAATGGTTATAAAGAAAGAGCTTCTTGGGAGGCAATCCAATGAATAAAATAAATTTTTACCTTTACCTACTGTTATTGTGTGTTTTCACAATTATGCTACTGTTATGATTGTGTTTTTGTGTTTTTAATTAGTGTTTGTGCCAAGTAAAGGCTTTAGGATGATTTGGAAGATAGTATAATTGATGCTGTTTGGAAAACAGAAAGTTTTGCGTCCAGTGCTGGAATTTTGGTTCTGTACTGGAGCGTAAAAAAATCTGAAATTTTTACACCGTATTGTTATATGAATTTCCCACGTTTTCCTAATTTTTCAGAATTTTTGGAGTTACAGAAGTATGGCTTTTAAATAGATTTCTGCAGACTGTTCTGTTTTTGACAGATTCTGTTTTTGATGCACTACTTGATTGTTTTGATGAAACTATGGATTGTATCGGGGGGTATAAGCCATGGAGAAGTTAGAATACAGTAGGTATAATGCAAAAATAAAATATGAGTGGGTTTGCAACAGTACTTAAAGTAGTGATTTGTTTTGTTATCCTAACGGATCTCACGAAGGTTTTGTTGAGTTTTGTGTGATTGAAGTTTTCAAGTTTTGGGTGAGATCAAAATGGATGAAGGAATAAGGAGTGGCAATAGCCTAAGCTTGGGGATGCCCGAGGCACCCCAAGGTAATATTCAAGGAAGACTCAAGCGTCTAAACTTGGGGATGCCCCGGAAGGCATCCCCTCTTTCTTCTACCAACCATCGGTAATTTTACTTGGAGCTATATTTTTATTCGTCACATGATATGTGTTTTGCTTGGAGCGTCATGTATTATATGAGTATTTGCTTTGTTTGCTTTTTAGTTTGTCACAATCATCTTTGCTGGACACACCTATTTGAGAGAGCCACACGTTCATCATAATTTGTTAGAATACTCTATGTGCTTCACTTAAATTTTTTGAGCTAGGAAGTTGCTCTAGTGTTTCACTTAAATATTTTTGAGCACGGCGGTGGCTAAATTTTGAAGAAATAAACTCTCATGCTTCACTTCTATTATTTTGAGAGTTGACAAGATTAAAATTTTGAAGAAATAAACTCTCATGCTTCACATATATTATTTTGAGAGTTGACAAGATTAAAAGTTTGAAGAAATATTTGCACTCTCATGCTTCACTTATATCTTTTTGAGAGTTGATGAAAGTAACGGTAATTTGCACAAGATATGAATTTGGTCCCAAAGTGATGAATATTCAAGAGGGATATAATAAAAACTTTCATATAGATCATTGTATATGATAAGTGTGATTCCTTGCAATAGTTTTGCGATATGGAGATGATGATATGTGAGTCATGTTAGTGAGTAATTGTGATTTAGTAAGAATATTAGTGTTAAGGTTTGTGATTCCCTATGCATGCACATCAAGTCAATAGTTATGCAAATAAATTATATCCTACTTATGGTGCATTATTCGGTGTTAGTTATGTTCAATGCATGTTTATGACCGTTTTCGCTTTTTGGTTGGTTGCTTCTTAATCTATTTGCTAGCCTTAATTTGTACTAAGCGGAAATACTACTTGTGCATCAAAACTCCTTAAACCCAAGTTGTGCCAAATGAGTCCACCATATCTACCTATATGCGGTATTTCAATGCCGTTCCAAGTAAATTTGCGTTTGCCAACTCTAATTTTCAAAATAATTTTTCCGTTTTGTGTGCCCGTACCGCTCATGAAGCGGCAGGGGGTGGCCAATATTTTCCATGCTAGGTGTGTTATTCTCATGATGAGTGTTTATTCACTTGTCATTGCACGAGAGAGTGGCTGGTAATAGGGATGCCCAGTCCCACAATGAAATCAAAAATTAATAACAACAAAATTCCTTGGAAACTGATGGTACGGAGGGCACCCGTGGATACGGCTAGCCATGGATTGTGAAAGAATGGTGGAAAGGAAATAAATTTTACTTTCTGTTTGGGAACCGCCTATGATGTGTCTAGCATGGAAGATATTGGGAATTCTCGGTCGTTTTCGTTGACAGGAAAAGCATGCCTCTCAAAATATTTTATCTCTCTAATTTAAGCTTTGAGCTCTGGCACATTAGCAAATCTCTGCTTCCCTCAGCGAAGGGCCTATCTATTTACTTTTATGCAATTTTAATTTTTCTTGAGTATCCATCTTCTCTTATAAAGCACCAACTAGAGAGCACTATTGTCATATTTGTGCATTGGATGTAGCTAATATTTAAGTGTGTTTGATGAATGGATCAATGATTGAGCATAATGGGCTAGGGATAACTTTCTTTAGCGTTGATATTTTGAAAGGCATGGTTGCTTGTTAGTATGCTTGAGTATTTATATCTTCATGTCAAATTATAGACTATTGCTTTGAATCATTCAAGTCCAAATATCCATGCTATAAAAGAAAAGAATATATGATGAATATGATAGGCATCATTCCACATCAAAAATTCTATTTTTATCATTTACCTACTCGAGAACGAGCAGGAATTAAGCTTGGGGATGCTGATACGTCTCCAACGTATCTATAATTTTTTATTGTTCCATGCTGTTATATTATCAATCTTGGATGTTTTTATATACATTTACAGCAATTATATATCATTTTTTGGGACTAACCTATTAACTTAGTGCCCAGTGCCAGTTGCTGTTTTCTGCCTGTTTTTGGTTTTATAGAATATCAGTACAAAATGAAGTCCAAATGCCATGAAACTTTTTGGAGATTTTTTTTCTGGACAATACCAACACTAGAAGCTTCGGGAGAAGACCAGACGCCAGAGGAGGTGGCCACGAGCCACAAGGCGCGCATGGGGGGGCAGGCACGCCCTGGTGCCTCGTGGGCCCACCTCAGCTCCGTTTGACCTAATTCCACCACTATAAATTCCCAAAAAATCAGAAACCCTCAGGGGAGTCCACGAAATATTTTTTCTGCCGCCTTAAGTTTCTGTTCTAGAGAGATCCCATCTGGAGGCCTTTTCCGGTACTCCGCCGGAGGGGGAATCGATTACGGAGGGGCTCTACATCAACCTTACTGCCCTTCTGATGATGCGTGAGTAGTTTACCACAGACCTTCGGGTCCATAGTTAGTAGCTAGATGGCTTCTTCTCTCTTTTTGATCTTCAATACAATGTTCTCCTCGATGTTCTTGGAGTTCTATCCGATGTAATCACTTTTTGCGGTGTGTTTGTTGGGATCCGATGAATTGTGAGTTTATGATCAGATTATCCATGAATATTATTTGAGTCTTCTCTGATCTCTTTTATGCATGATTATTATAGCCTTGTATTTCTTCTCCGATCTATTGATTTGGTTTGGCCAACTAGATTGATTTATCTTGCCATGGGAAGAGGTGCTTTGTAATGGGTTCGATCTTGCGGTGCTCAATCCCAGTGACAGAAAGGGACATGACACGTATGTATCGTTGCTATTAAGGGTAAAAAGATGGGGTTTATTCATGCGTGAGTTTATCTTGTCTACATCATGTCATCGTTCTTAAGGCGTTACTCCGTTCTTTATGGACTTAATACACTAGATGCATGCTGGATAGCGGTCGATGTGTGGAGTAATAGTAGTAGATGCAGGTAGGAGTCAGTCTACTTGTATTGGACGTGATGCCTATATACATGATCATTGCCTTGGATATCGTCATGATTATTTGCTTTTCTATCAATTGCCCAACAGTAATTTGTTTACCCACCGTATGCTATTTTCTTGAGAGAAGCCTCTAGTGAAAACTATGGCCCCCGGGTTTATCTAAATCATATACTAAAACCCTAAAAATACTTGTTGCACTTTTTCTTTATTTATTTTATTTTGTATTTTTATTTAATCTATCTATCTATCATCATACAATTTAATCTTACAATTTACCGCCGAGGGATTGACAACCCCTCGTTTGCGTTGGGTGCAAGGATTTGTTGTTTGTGTGCAGGTACTGCTAACGAGGTGTTGCATGAGTCTCCTACTGGATTGATAACCTTAGTTTCATAACTGAGGGAAATACTTACCTCTACTGTGCTGCATCATCCCTTCCTCTTCGGGGAAAATACCAACGCAAGCTACAAGTAGCACATAACCGAAGGAATTTCATAATAAATATTTTCAGTAGGTTCAATAGGTTGAGGAGCAACTCTTATTGCTTCCGGTCGAGGTGAAGATACCCCGAACAAGTCCTTCAAAGGATTACTTTCCATAGTGACAAGTGACAATAAATTTCAGCACGTAATATAAATGTTTTCTTATCAAATTCCACTCACCAAAGGCGCTTCACTCCCCGGCAACGGCACCAGAAAAGAGTCTTGATGACCCACAAGTATTGGGGATCAATCGTAGTCCTTTCGATAAGTAAGAGTGTCGAACCCAACGAGGAGCGGAAGGAAATGACAAGCGGTTTTCAGCAAGGTATTTTCTGCAAGTACTGAAAGTAGCGGTAACAGACAGTTTCGATACCAAGATAATTCATAACAAGTAACAAGTAGTAACGATAACAAAAGTGCAGCAAGGTGGCCCAATCCTTTTTGTAGCAAAGAACAAGCCGGAACGAACTCGTATAATAAGCAAAGCGTTCTCGAGGACACATGGGAATTTTATCTAGTCACTTTCATCATGTTTGTTTGATTTGCGTTCGCTACTTTGATAATTTGATATGTGGGTGGACCGGTGCTTGGGTGCTGTTCTTACTTGAACAAGCCTCCCACTTATGATTACCCCCTCTCGCAAACATCCGCAATTACGAAAGAAGAATTAAGATAATTCTAACCATAGCATGAAACATATGGATCCAAATCAGCCCCTTACGGAATAGCGCATAAACTAGGGTTTAAGCTTCTGTCACTCTATCAACCCATCATCTAATTACTACTCCACAATGCCTTCCCTTAGGCCCAAAGATGGTGAAGTGTCATGTAGTCGACGTTCACACGACACCACTAAAGGAAGCAACAACATACATATCATCAAAATATCGAACGAATACCAAATTCACATGATTAGTTATGACAAGACTTCTCCCATGTCCTCAAGAACAAAAGTAACTACTCACAAATCATATTCATGTTCAAGATCAGAGGGGTATTGGATAGCATTAAGGATCTGAACAAATAATCTTTCACCAAATAAATCAACTAGTATCAACTACAAGATGTAATCAACACTACTAGCAACCCACATGTACCAATATGAGATTTTGAGACAAAAATTGAACACAAGAGATGAACTAGGGTTTGAGATGAGATGATGCTGCTATAGATGTTGATGAAGATTGGTCCTCCCACGATGAGAGGATCATTGGTGATGTCGATGGCTTCGATTTCCCCTCCCGGAAGGAAGTATCCCCGACGGAATCTCTCCGCCAGAGAGCAAAATAGCTCCTGCCCAGGTTCCTCCTCGAGACGGCGGCGCTTCGTCCCGAAAGTCTTCTCTTTATTTTTTCTAGGGCAAATGGCTTCATATAGCAGAAGAAGGGGGCCAGAGGCCAGCTGTGGGCCCCACAAGGCGTATTTCTTTTCTCCAGTATTTTTTATATATTCAATAAAAAATCTCCGTGAAATTTCAGGTCAATTGGAGCTCTGTAGAATAGGTATCTCTGATGTGGCTATTTCAGGTCCAGAATTCCAGCTGCCGGCATTCTCCCTCTTCATGTAAATCTTGCATAAGAATTGTACCATAAAGTAAAATAATAATCAAAAACATAATAAATAACAGTAGGAAATCATGATGCAAATTAGACGTATCAGATACTCATCCATCTTCATTTAATTTTATGGCATCTCACCAAAATTGCCTATCCACTATGAGAGGTCTAACAACTTCAGTTTCAGGAGACACTGTTTTAGTGCTCCCTATGAATGTCGACGGTTGGCGATGACTCGGGACATGGATACCGGGGCGGCGGCTCTGGATGGCGGTCCGTATGGTGGCTTTCCGACAGGCTCCATGGCAGCAGTGGTGGCTATGTTTCTTGACCGTCCGGACGGCGAGGGGTGTAGCGATGGATGGTTCGGGCACTCCTTTTGTCTGTGGCAGTGGCGGTGCCCAGTTCAAGATCTGGTGGCCGGTTCTCGCTGCAATTGGTCTGGGTGCCTCATGGTGGCACAGGTGAGCTGCCGAGCGAAAGCTCCGCACTCTGGCGCCGGCGGCGCCGGCATCTGCGGTGTCGTTATCTTCTTGAAGACGTCGTCGTGGTTCTCCTCTCCGTGGTGAGTCTCCGGGTGAAAACCCTTGTCCTTTTGGGCTCGGCAGCGGCGGTGCTTGCATTCCCCTCCTGAGGGCGTTGTCGTGGAGGCTAGGTGTCCTAGATCGGATCATGACGTTGTAATCTGGTCGTCCTGTGTTTAGTAGTTGTTCAGCAACGTAGTCGTATGCGGTTATGTTGGCCATTTATTTTGGGATCTGCTGTGTCAGAGGGCTATCCCACCAAATTGTATCGTTCAGCCATGTAACTTGGTGTTATTGCTTTATATATAAAGCGGGGCGATAACATGTTTCGAGTAGGTTAGGATGCGGCTCGTCTGCTTGCTTATAAGGTGTTTGATGAAATGCACATATGTTGTTCGTTCAAATGCGTGTGTCCTAATCTTTTCGTTTTGTTCAGGTTGTTTTTCCTGTCGCTAGCCCCTAGGGAAACTTCAACGCAATGGCCCAAATCGTGTCTGTTTTTGCCTACGTTTTGTCCGTTTGGTCGGCCGGGCGGACGGTCGTGTCTGCTTTTTGGTTTGGGTCGGCCTGTGTGCCCACCGCGAGCGACCCATTTCAAGCGGACATGGCCTTTCTTTCGAAGAAAAAACAGCAAAAGCTACCGGCAGGGGGCTTCTGCGGTCGCCGGCCGGGACGAGTGTCGCCTGCGCCTGCCTTCGCCTGCGGGGATGAGCGCCGGCGGGGAGGAGCTCCTGCGCGGGACGAGCGCCGGGCGAGACTAGATCCTACGGGGACGGGCGCCTGCGCGGGACGGCCGTTGGCGGGGACGAGCTCCTGCGGCTACGGGCGCCTCTGGCCGCCTGCCTCCCTGCGGATCCAGCTGAGGGCCGCCGCACCGCTGGAGGGCGCCGGAGGAAGCGCCGCCACGCCGCTGGCTCATGGTGGGTGGGCGGGTGGTGGGCGTGGTGGGCCAGGGAGGGGAGAGAAAAGAAGGAGAGAGATGGAATGGGGGAGGTGGATGATAGATGGGCCAGGCCGAACACAGGCGGACGAGGCGGACGCAGAGAACGTCCAGTTTGTGTTCGCTTTTGATCCAAATATGACCCAAATATAAGATGGAAATGGGTCCGAATGGACACAAACCGGACATAAAAGGGAAATGGATCGCTGCGTTGGCCACTGATTTTTGCACAGAGACGGAGACGAGCGGACCAAATGGGTTGCTGGTTGGAGTTGCTCTTACTCTTCTCGTGGATTTTCCGTCCTTTCTTCGTCTGCTCCTGTCTCAGCTCTATACGCTGCTGATTTTCTTCTTTGTACGCTGCCTTTACTTTCACCGTGTTGCATCGTTGTGTGCAGGGCCGGCCCTGACACGCTAGGGGCCCTGGTGCAAGACCACAAACCGGGGCCTCTATGCATGTACAGATAGTTATAGAAATATTGGATTATTTTTTGGCAATTGCAAGAGCTAGTTTTTGAGAAGTTTCACTACTATAATATGTACTTGTATTGTTTCCTTTTTGTCAATGGCTCTATACTAGAATTCTATCAATTCATCAGGTCGTTTTCTCTTTTACATAATACTTTCTAGGTGGAATAGCACACAAATAGTACAATAATTATGGCATGAAATTGAAACAAAGCACTTGGACACCTTTTTGAACTCTCGTTGTTTCTCTCGAGTCTATGAGGAATGGATATTACAGGAGACTAGATGGAATCATATCGAATGAAGAGAAACAAATAAATCTAGCTCTTTATAGAAGGAGAATTGTACTTACCGTCACAAATTGATGAGGGATTTGTTGGATATTAACAAACCATGGTCTCCTTGTCTATTAGTTCCGTACAAGGGCTAATAATCACATTATACGGGAGGCACGCCATTATCGTCCAATGAGGAAGAGGAGCGAGCAACGATGAGTGTGGATTTAAGGTTCTTTTTTTTAGCTTTGAGTGTGGACTTTAAGGTGAGAGCAGAAGAGGGGAGGGGAAGGGAACGGCCTCAACTCGGTCTCTTTGCGTACGTACAGGATGAAGTAAAAGTTGGATGCTCGCTCGTTGTTGGGCTGATTGTTTCAGCTTTTTTTTTCCGACAGAATGGGCCCTATAGACTAACTATAGTCATACACGTACCTGGGCTGGGGCCCCTAAAATTTTGGGGGCCCTGTGCGGTGGCACCTGCTGCACTTGCTCAGGGCCGGCCCTGGTTGTGTGCCGTATATGCATCGTTTCGCGTGGTAAATGTGCACCGTTGCCCTCCTTTGTGGTTATATGTGTGTTGTCCTTTTTCTATGCTTTGTCAGGTTGTTTGTGTGTGAGTTGCTTAGGGTTTAGATGTTCCGAGTATGGGGCTTTTGGCATAAAAAATAAAACCATATGTCCTTGCAGTAGCCTTGTGGTGGAGTTGCATTCAGCTATGGTTGTCATCAAGATCTAATCGCTTTGATCTCAAGTGAGATGAGCGTTTTATTTACTGCACGAATCAAACTTTTGACACCCCCCGACCCCCCTCCCAAAAAAAAAGAATATAACCTTGTGTTTGTTTTCTGTTTATAAAAAAGGTGTGGCTAGATCTCAGTCGACTGAGACTTAACCAAGTCTCAGTTAGGTAACATAACATATAAAAAGAAGAAAGAAAAAATTGTTTTTTTTGCACGGCTCTCCACGTAAGATCCCACGGATATAACATTGATTGAGACTTCGTTAAGTTTCAGTCGACTGAGATTTAGCAATTCTGTTATAAAAAAGTGCCATGCTTCTCGTCGTCATCTTATGCCTTGAGCGTGAGGCAGTGTGCGTTTGGAAGAAAAAGACATATGGGTAATGTAGAGATTTTTCACGAATACGCAAAGCTTGCCTATCTTTTCATTGATAGAAGGAGTAAGAGTGCAGATAAGGGTACATCGCATGACACGAACGCAAGGAGGCATGAACATGGCACCCGGAGCAAAGAAGAATGGGCGCATCACTAGGCATCAGACTTCTGATAGCTTACATCTATCAGACCAGTCCTTAGCCATCGGATCAAAAGCAAGATGTACGTTAGATCTACTAATTTAGGCCCGTACGTAATTAGTTTTAGCCGCTAATTTAGTGCTTCCTAGCCGCTCCCGCAACCCACGCCTTCCAGGTTCGGCTCCACCGTTTCTTTCCCTTCTTCATCCCTAGAATCGTTGCTTCCTTAAATAACACTAGGTTACCAAATCCATGCACCCATGTGACGGAAGCATATACTTGTGAGGAAGAAATACATGGGGTGTTTTAGGAAACAGATCCCCTAAATTCTAGGAAGAAATCCTGTAAATGATGCTTCGATTGTAGGAGATAAATCTCCAATACAACCCCTGGCTGTTTCTATTCCATAGCACATATGGCGATGGAAGCATTTTCTCATGAGACGAAACAATCTATGTAGACTTCAGCAACATTTCTCACATGCCATGGAAGTAATTGATGCAAACATTTTCCCAACCAATGGACACATAGTTATGTTTTGTAATGGAAACATTTTTTGGTGTAAATGAAACACTTCTTCACGTTGCTGGATGTGCCATTTAACTGCTTCATACAGACATTGGTAAAGCTTCATAGCTTATCACTTGATGCTTCGGTGAAAAAATATAACTTACACATGCTTCGTTATATGTCAATATTTTGTGCAATGGCAGGCCAACACATATGTCGAAAATAAATTAGCTGCTTCTCATTGTATAAACATTGCTTCAAAACTCACTGCTGGATGCTCCGACAGACTAGATAACATATAGCTATGGACTAGATCACATGCGTCGTGGCAATGTGATATGAGAAGGTTGTCGATGTGCTGCCTCATCGAACAGGTGGCAGAGCAACGGTGGCGATGCAAATCTTGCTATGGATTTTCCCCGAATGAGTTTATCCCACTTGCTGAGAAGACCTAAGACAATATCGTTCAACCGACCAGCCGCATATTGACTCTTGAGCATACACTCTGGTTCGCCTTCCTTCGTTGTCGAGTGTCACCTGAGAATATATGAGATTTAATATATCAGCAAATTTGATAAGGGGGATTAGACGGAATAAACAGGTACATTTGATGTCTGATGAAAATAGTATGGAAGCAAGACAGTAGAAATTAGAAAGCGTATGTTTGTTGAACACAATACAACAAGAATATAGGAAGCATGAAAAATATGGGAACCCAACATTAGAGAACTTGGAATGAAGCATATATCACTGGTAGTAGATAAAAAAGTAAGACCGGTACCATCCTGAGGATGCATCTTTTGTGTGGCCACCGTACAAACTGAACCAATTATCACTTGATGGATAGAAGCAATTTCATAGACCAACGAAGCTAAATGTTTACAGGAAGCATGAAAACATGGGAATTCAACATAACAAATCTTGGTACGAAGCAACATGAGAACTCAACATAACAAATCTTGGTACGAAGCATAGAGAATTGAGAGTGTATAAAAAATCAAGCCTGGTAGCTAGATGAGGATGCATTTTTTGTGTCGCCAACTTTCAAAACAGAATCAACTTGTTTTAGGAAAAAGAATGAAAGCAATGAATGTTAACTGAAGAAATATGGTTGGGAAACCCCATTGGAACGAAGCATGAAAATACACTAGGAAGGCATGACTCATCTTACTTGATATGATGCCTATTTTTGCAAAGTACATACAAATGTAACCGGTTGCTACTATGGACCAAATGAAGCAAACTCACTAGCCTGAAGATGCATATATATGTATTACAAGGCAGAAGCACAACAGGTAAGAAACATGAAACGAGTGCGTAGGATACATAAGTAGTGTGGTAAGTGGAAGCATCGCTTCGTTCCCCAACCGAGACGGCGCTCCGGCGCGTTGGACTACAGGCTGCGAGACCTGAACCTGGTGGAGAGGACGGCGATGGGAGAGGGTTGTGAGCCCGCAGATTCCTTTGTTCCCCAACTGAAACGGCGAACAAAATCTGTAGGGAGGGAGGGTGACGCAAGATGGTCCATGTATATAATCTGGAAATATATATTAGGATCAGAACATGTGAATTGAAATAAAGATAAGACCATCAGACTATCAAAGCAATAAATGTAATGTGTTAGCATTTCTAAAAAGAAGTGTTAGAAGGAAATAAAGTGATGGTGGAATTAGTTTTATGGAAGAAATACATCAGTACTAAAAAATGTATATTTATTGACCGATGACATCAAGAATGTAGGGAGCACAAAATATGGACACTCAGCAATACGGCACATGCCATTCGCATTGGTAAGCTTGGTGCCGTTACGAGGATGCATCTGCAGTGTTGCCACCACACAAATTTGAACCTATTGTAAGTGATTAAGCGATGAGGGTCACAATTGGTCACATTTTAGAATGTAGGAAGCACGAAAGATGGAAGTATTTTTTCTAGAGGACCGTAGCAAATTGGTCACAGTTTAGAAGCATGCGTCTATGAACATGGGACAAATTGCAAAGGGTGCAATTTTAAGCTTAGATGGAAGCATGAAACTTTGAAAAATGAAAACAAAACAAATTTACGGCCAACTGTAGGTACATATATTTGGAAGCTCTGCATATATGACGCATTGAAATAAAATTGTCCAACATTTGACAGATTCAGTGGAATCACTGAAAAATAATGAAACTAAGGAATATTGGAAGCAATACTAGGCTGCTGGATGTAAAAAAAAAATCTGTTGCAAAAATTAAAGATCCCCAAATCAGGGCGACCGACGCAGTGGGACTACCTTGGATTTGGAGATGGGGGTCTCCGAATAGGGCGGAATTTTTGCAATCCGATGCCTGTTCTACGTCCAGCCGGTGAAAACACTAATGCAGCCGATTCAACCGATGTAGGAGCCTGGCGAAGCACAAATCGTAGTTGAGGATGGGGCCTCGAACTGCTGATGCCAGTATGGCGCACCGTCGCCCGGGGTCGCATCGGTGGAGAGGACTAGGTGGGCAGACGTGATGCTCGACGACGAGGAACGAAGGAGCAACGCGGGGTAGGGGTGGGGGGGCGGAAGCTGGCCGATGAGGTGGAGGTGCGAGGCGGATCGAGCTGGCCAGTGAGGTCGCGGTGCAAGGTGGGCGGACTTGGCCGGTGGAGCAGCGATGCGAGAGCGGCGGAGCAATGGATCTGGTGAGGCAAAGCTGGCGGCGAGGCGAGCGAGGTTGGGGCAGAGCTCCGGCGGTGCGGTCGGTTATGGACGATGGGGCCGCGAGTGATTAGGGGGAGGGGTTTACGCTCGTGGTTTTCTTTGACTTTTCTTTTTACAAAACGAGGGAACAATCTTAAGCGTCAAATTCCGAACGAATCGACGGCCTTCGAACGGTCTGACGCTGGCGTCCCTCCAGACTATAGATAGGAAGCGTTTTCCAAGAAGAATATATGTTCGGCCCAAACAGAGAAAACTACACAGCTATACCCACAAAGCCCCAGACAAGAGAGGCGGATCGAACCAGCAAGAAGACTAACATCATCAAAAACCAACACCGGGGACACCGCGAGCGAGCAAGATGGCGCCTTCAAGAAGGAAAACGCCGCCGCAACGCCGCAGCCATCCGGTCCGGAGAACCGGACCTAGCGTCTCCCCTGAGCTCGAAGAGGGGCGCAAATGAAGGCCGTGGCAGCACCTCCAAAAAGGAAAACAACGCCCGTGAGCGTCGCCGCTGCCAGCACCAGCAAGCTGAGCAGAGATTTCTCCCTGGACTAATTCTGAGCAATCCCATATCCGCCGGATGTGGAAATTGAGATGGGGAAGCCGTTGTTGGCCGGAGCCGCCAAAACTGGAGGGGGTAGGCCACTGGAAGGTGGAACCTGGTGCCACCGAATACACGGCAAAGGATCTGGCACCAAGCGAGGCGCGGAGGTACAGTGTCGGTGGTCCGGTGAGGTAAAGAGAACCTATGTAGGGGAAGCAACGACGACAAGCGACGCCGGCAAGCAAGGACTGGAAAGAGCGCAAATCCGAGTTGTCGGGGATGTAGCCGTCGAGACGCCGATGACCGGATGAGCTTGAAGGGACGCAGCTACCGGATCTCGCCGCGGCCGGTGCGGCATCGTCAGAGGACACCGGCAAGCCACGGACAGTGGAGAACGCAGGTCCAGAGGCAGCGCCAACAAAGACCCACAGCGAGGCACCGCACGAACACCACAACACCAGGCCGGCGCATTGCGAAAGGCAGCCGCCACCGGGGAATCAACCACCATTGCCTCAACAATCACTACGCACGAGCCCCAATCGAAGCACGAGGGGGTGGGCTTGCAACTGGGACGACAAAAAAATAGTTGCAAGTCTAGGGTGCACCTGCAACCAGGGCAACCACAACTACAAAGTCCCTAGTTGCGAGTTGAGTGTAGAGTTGCAACTGGGACAATTACAACTACAATAGCCCCCTTCCTCTGACAGTGTCCTGAATTAGGGGGTACTTACCATGTCGGCCTACTACTCATGGGCCGGGCCGAGGACCCACCGACAACTGAAGAATGGGTCATGTATGCCATGGCCCTTTGCGTACTCAAGATGGAATCCTCCGAAGACTTGGCGTACACTTCAAGGCATATTCAAATATTCGACATGTTTATCTCTAAAAGCAACCAACCATGTGTAACCCTATGTGCCCCCGGCCCCTACAAGTCGAGGGGTCTAGTCCATAGAGGCAAGGTTTTTAGATACATTCGTACGATCACGAGGTACATCATCATGTACTTTATACTCCGTCGATAAAATATAAACAAGCACAGAAGTAGGGTATTACCTCTTCGAGTACGACATGTACGAACCTTGGACACCACCGTGCAAGATAACTCTTTTTTTAGAAAAGGAGGATTACCCCCGCCTATGCATGCAGCCATCTTATTAATCAAAATATCCAACAAGTAGGAAGTACGATACAAAGTCTCATGAAGATAAAAGTAAAAGGAGAACTCAAAGCCACAACCGGCAGAAAAATAGGACTAGATGACTATACACCTATCCTATTGTTGGACCGCCATCCAAATCGGCTTGTAGGTATCCCGTGCTACCGTCTTTCATCGATTGCATCCATAAGCCATATGCTCCTTGGCTTCCGCATGATGGAGTAACGACCATGTACGGATCCTGCCAGTTGCTCTGTAGATTACCTGCAAAAAAATTGTGATGTTTTGTATGTTAAAAATCGTCATTCCGGCAGTTCCATATGGCCCAAAGTAATGCACACACTTAGACTCGAATATGCGCCACTAATTTAGGCTCTACCCCGTTTAGCCACGTCCCAAAAAGTGAATTTATGATGCCACATGCAAGCGGGCAATCTAGAAACAGATGTTGGATTGATTCATCTTGATCACAAAAACAGCATCGCTTACTACCCATCCAATTACGTGGCCAAGTTGTCCTTAGTGAGGACCACTTCTTTATGAACGAATCACATAAAAAATTTATCTTTAAAGGCACCCTGATTTTTTAAATGTGAAGTGATTTTGGGATTGGACCAATGCAAGATAACTCCTACTACTACTACTAGGACATGGACGTGCTAGGAACTCACGTTTGTACTTATTAGAGTATATTCGGTTTGTTCAGTTTTGGTAGTTTGAGTTGTAATCTATCTCTAGTATTCTTGGACTCCAAGACTTTGTACCCCATATAAACAGCCCCTTGAGGCATCGATCAATACATTATCATTACCCAACTTTCATGGTATCAGACGCCTAGGTTTCCGCCCTCGGCATGGCCCCGCCGCCAACTCCTCCATCGCTGCCGCCTCGGCAGCTCTTCACCACGGCTGAGTTCCGCGCCGCCGGAGCTTCCCACCTCTCTCCTTCCTCCTCTACCCACAACCCTAATCTTCCCCAACCACCGCAGCTCTCCCTAGCCGACACAATCGCCGACGTCTCCCCTTTTATCCCGATCACCCTAGACCTAGCCGCCCACAACTTCTATCATTGGCGCCACCTATTCCACGTCCACCTCGGCCGCTGTGGTCTTCGCCATCACATCAACCCAGCCGCTCCTCCATGGCTGACCGACCCTCGCTGGATAAAGGATGACCTCACCGTCATCCAATGGATCTATACTCGCATCTCCACCGAGCTCTTCAACCTCGTCTCCAAAGACGACGCCACCGCCGCTCAACTTTGGGCCTCTCTTCAGCAGCTTTTTCAGGACAACTCCGATGCGCGTATTAACGCGCTACACATCGAGCTCCGCACCAGCAACCAAGGCGACTCTCCGGTCACCATCTACTGCCAACGCATCAAGGCGATCGGCGATGAACTCCGCGAGCTCGGTGATCACGTTGAAGATCGGACCCTCATCAACGCCCTCCTCGTCGGCCTCGGGGAGCAGTTCGAGAAGGTCGCCTTCATCCCTATGCTGCGGCCCAATCCCTCCTTCGCGGAGGTTCGCTCCATCTTGCAGCTCGAGGCCCAGACCCAGACGCGCAGGGCCACTCGCCCTCCTCAGGTGTTTCACACCGCCGTCCGGCCCCCTGCACCGCCTCCACCGCCTGCACCACCGGCGCCTCCACCATCGGCTCCTCCAGGCTGGCGCCCGAGCCCCAACTATCGGGGCAAAAAACCCGTCTACCGGCCACCACAACCTCGACCTGCTGCACCACCGCCACCTGCTGCACCAACGGCGCCTCCTCCATCGGCCCCTGCTCCCGTGCCTTGGCACCCTCAGCAAGATCCCTGGACTGGTCTTGTTCAGGCATGGCCGATGCCCTGGACTGCGCCGTCCCCATACGGCGCCCCTCCCGCGTACACTGGCACCTGGAGCCCGGGTCTTCGCCCTGCTACTGGCTCTCCTGGTCTCCTTGGTCCCCGGCCACCGCCTCACGTCTACACTGCCACGCCGGCGCCATCGCCTGCCGCGCAGGGATCTCCTCAAGGCTACATGACGGTGCCCTACGCGCCCTACGCCTACGGCCCTGCTTCACCCATGCCGTATGCGCACGCGTCTGCGCCAGGACCCTCACCTCCTCCACCACAGCCAGCTTGGGATCAGGCTGCCTTCATCGCCACCATGAACAACTTTACACTCAATAACCAAGGTACGGATTGGATTTTCGATTCTGGTGCATCCTCGCATATGTCTTCAAATATGGATTTTCTGTCAGCTTGTTTTCTTTCTGCTTATTCTTCCATCACCATAGGCGACGGCTCTCTTGTTCCAGTTTCTTGTACCGGCCACTCTTCTATACACAACGACCATGCCAACTTTCTTCTCCGCAATATTCTTGTTGTTCCATCTTTAATCAAAAACCTTATTTCTGTTCGCCAATTTACCATCGATAATCTTGTTATTCTAGCGTTTGACCCCTTTGGTTTATCTATGAAGGATCTGACAACGGGGACAGTTCTCGCTCGCTACAATAGCACGGGCGATCTTTATCCACTTCATGGCGCGCCTACATCCACTCCACGCGCCATGCTCGCTTCAGTCGATCTATGGCATCGTCGGCTTGGTCACCCAAATAAATCAACGCTGTCGTCTTTACTACAAGAGTTTTCTATTCCTAGTGCTAGTGTGTCTCATGATTCTTCTCTATGTAATGCATGCCAATGCGGCAAACATGTTCGGCTACCTTTTGGAACATCCTCTACTGTTAGCACTTTTCCATTTGAGCTTCTACATTGTGATTTATGGACCTCCCCTATTCCTAGTGTCTCTGGCTATAAGTATTATCTTGTGATTTTGGATGACTACTCTCATTACATATGGACGTTCCCACTCCGTGCAAAATCTGATGTACATAAACTTTTTCTCAACTTTCGCCAGTACGTCCTAACACACTTTGGCCTACCTATTCGATTTATCCAATGCGACAACGGGCGTGAGTTTGACAACGCTACCAACCGCACTTTCTTTCTCTCCCATGGTATTCTTCTACGTTTTTCTTGCCCCTATACCTCATCTCAAAACGGGAAGGCCGAGCGCTCTCTTCGTTCCATCAACGATATACTTCGCACCCTCCTTATCCAAGCCTCTCTTCCTCCTCGTTTTTGGGTCGAAGCTCTGCGCACTGCTACTCTTCTTCTTAACATCCGTCCCACAAAAATATGTCCTCGCTATACACCTTTTCAATCTCTTCTTCTTTCTGATCCCGACTACCTTTCTCTTCGGGTTTTTGGCTGCTTGTGCTTTCCTAATATCACATCCATCACTGCTCATAAACTCGCCCCTCGATCCCTCCCATGCATCTATCTTGGCCTCTCCGATGATCACAAAGGTCATCGCTGTTTTGATCCCTCCTCTGGCCGTGTGTTTATCTCCCGTCATGTCACTTTTGATGAGCACGTTTTCCCCTTTGCTGTCGCCACCAACGCATCTCCTTCTTCTTTACAAACCCCTACCACACATAAATCTCCTCTTCTTCCCACTATCTCTGCCGCGGCAGAGAATTCACCTCCAACTCCTGCGGACATCGCGCCAGCCAGCCTCCCTCAAACCCCTGCCCCGGCAGATACCGCGTCAGCTAGTCTGCCCCAAACTCCTGTCGCGGCAGACCCTTCGCCTCATTCCTCTGTCGCACCACCTTCTACCCCTCTTGCTTCGCCTTCTTCCCCTATCACTCCTATTCCAACACCACCACTTCCTCCTCATGCTGTCCCTATTCAAGCTCCTACCAACGATCATGTCATGTGTACTCGTGGCAAACGCGGTTTTCACCTCCCTACTCGACGTCTTAACCTCACGGCCACACCAAATGTCTCCCCTATTCCCACTTCATATAAACGTGCTCTTCTTGATCCTCTTTGGCTTTCTGCTATGCGAGACGAATTTGATGCTCTCTAGCAAAACAACACCTGGACTTTAGTTCCCAAACCACCTGGTGTTAATATTGTCTCTGGCAAATGGGTTTTTCGCCACAAGTTTCATGCCGATGGCTCTCTTGCTCGATACAAAGCTCGCTGGGTTTGTCGTGGTTTTTCCCAGCAGCACGGCATTGATTTTGATGAGACCTTTTCTCCTGTGGTGAAACCTAGCACGATCCGTGTTGTTCTTAGCCTTGCGGTCTCCTCTTCATGGTCCATTCACCAACTTGATGTCAAAAATGCTTTCCTCCATGGCACACTAAATGAAACCGTGTACTGTCAGCAACACTCCGGCTTTGAACACCCCTCCTCGCCCAACCTCGTTTGTCTTCTTAACAAATCATTGTATGGCCTCAAACAGGCTCCTCGCGCCTGGTTCCAACGCTTTGCTACTTTTGTCCAAACCATAGGTTTTGTTCCTTCTAAATCTGATTCATCTCTCTTTGTTTTTCATTCCTCTAATCACACTGCCTACCTCTTATTATATGTTGATGATATTATCCTCACCGCCTCTTCTGATTCTTTTCTCCACCAACTAATCTCTTCTCTCAACCATGAGTTTTCTATGACTAATCTTGGTCCTCTTCATCATTTTCTTGGCATCAATGTTTCTCGCACATCCTCCACTCTTTTTCTCTCCCAACGCCAATATGTTCTTGATTTGCTCTCTCATGCCGGTATGTCTGATTGTCAACCATGCCGCACGCCTGCTGACACTGGTGCCAAATTATCTGCTGCTGGTGAACCCGTTCCTGATCCTACTCTTTATCGCAGCATCACAGGCGCTCTTCAATATGCTACTCTAACTCGTCCTGATATTTCATACTCCGTTCAACAAGCCTGTCTCTATATGCATGATCCTCGTGCTCCTCATCTTGCTCATGTTAAACGCATTCTTCGATATCTCAAAGGCACTCTTGACCACGGTCTCCTTATTAATTCTTCCTCTCCAACAAGCTTGACAGTTTATTCTGATGCAGACTGGGCAGGTTGTCCAGACACTCGACGATCCACATCCGGCTATTGTGTTTATTTGGGTGATAATGTTGTTTCATGGTCTTCCAAAAGGCAGGATACAGTTTCCAGGTCCTCCGCCGAATCTGAGTATAGGGCTGTTGCTCATGCCGTAGCCGAGGCCGTCTGGCTCCGGCAACTCCTCGTGGAGCTTCATCGACCAATCAAGCGTGCCACCATTGTTTACTGTGACAATATTTCTGCAGTCTATATGGCATCCAATCCAGTTCAGCACCGTCGCACCAAGCACATTGAGATAGATATCCACTTTGTTCGTGAGAAAGTGGCTCTTGGCGAGGTTCGCGTTCTACATGTTCCAACGAGTGCGCAATTTGCTGACATCTTCACCAAGGGGCTCCCAACTGCATCCTTCGTCGGCATACGCTCCAGTCTCAACATCGTTTCACCCGACGTTGACACTGCGGGGGGATATTAGAGTATATTCGATTTGTTCAGTTTTGGTAGTTTGAGTTGTAATCTATCTCTAGTATTCTTGGACTCCAAGACTTTGTACCCCATATAAACAGCCCCTTGAGGCATCGATCAATACATTATCATTACCCAACTTTCAGTACTAATCAAACTAGCTATGAGACACAAATAGACGGCATGGATGATGATCCGGGCCTTCTGGGGACATTCTTATCAGACATCTTACGAGAAGTGAGACCAGCATACTGATAGAGGAGCGGCCTTGGCCTTGGCCACAGCGTTTTCATTCGCTTTTTCAGTGGCCGCAGCTAGTTTATTCTCCAATTGACGGATCTCGGCTATTTTATGCTCCAATCTACGGATCTCGGCCATGGCTTCCGCGCTAGTTTCATTGGCTATCCGTACCTGAGCCTGAAGACTTTTCGCTTCCTCCAGCAGCCTATCCTTTTCTTCTTCTTTTTCAATCACGACACCCGAGTGCCTGTCTAATACTTCATCCTTCAATTGACAGGGGGTCTCGGCCTTGCCTTCCTCGCTAGTTTCTTTGGCTGTCCGTAGCTGAGCCTTGACATGATTCACCTTCTCCAGCAGCCCATCTTTTTCATTTTCCTTTTCCATCACCATAGCTAGTTTATGCCTCAATTGACGGGTCTCGGCCATGGCTTCCTCGCTTGTGTTTTTGGCTTCCAGTAGCCGAGTCAGGAGACCATTCAACTTCTCCACAGCTACTAGTTTATGCTTCAATTCACGGGACTCGGCCTTAGCATCATCGCTAGTTTTGTTCGCTTCCAGTAGCTGAGCCTCATGATGATTCAGCTTCATCAGCAGCTCGGCATTTTCAGTTTTCTTTTCATTCACCACAGCCAAGTACTTGCGCATTTCAGCTTTCATAAGACAAGTTTTCAGATATAGCACCCATTCTCTCAACGGACTTCGCGAGCCAACGCTACACCTTACAGATCTCATTGTTATTCAGCAAACTCATGTCGATCTTCTCTACTTGTGTCAGACCATGCTCGTTCTTTTGTTCAGTCAGGGCCGAAATTTCTTAACATGCATTGTCATTGTTCAGTGCCTCTGTTAGCCCTTTGACCTCCACACTTATGTCAGCTCCCTGTGTCGCTCCAGCATCAATTGCCACACTCAAGTCTGGTGCATCTTTCTCTGCTGGATCAATTGTCACGTCAATGACCCTAGTAGTCACCTCATCTTGCAAGGATCTGACGTTATCACGAAGTACAGCAGCTTCAGATTCTGTATCTTTAAGCAAAGTGCTTGTTGCATCTAATTCTCCCATGACTGAACCAAGAACAGAATTATCTGCCTCAAGCTTGCTCTCGTTGTTGTAGATTTCTCTAAAGAGTCCGTTGGGGGGAGGATGTTGTTCTAACTTAGCCTTCATATTTGTAGCCTTCCTAACCAAGAAATCCAATTTGTACAAATGTCTACACTTCTGTGAACAGAGACTAACAACCTCATTGAGTCATTGTAGACAGAAAGGACATCAATCTTGAAAAAGCCCTCTTTACATCCAGGTGGATGATGCACCATCTTTGAATACACGTCAGATAAGAAAATCTGAAAGAAAAACACTTCAGTCCATTGCAAAAATGATAATGTCCAGCATATGAATACACAAAAGACATTAACAATATTACGATTCACCTTATCAGGGTGGTAGACTTCATATGATGCTAGAGGGTAACAGATCATCTTCAGAGATGTTGCAAATTGGATTAAAGCCCAATTCTTAGTGTCAATGCCGGATCTAGACATAAAATTATTTAGAAGAAGGCGGAAGAACTTCAAATAGTCCATTTCACGTAATTCGATGTTATGCAAGCGAAGAGCTGGCGCAGAAAAAGATGCGTCAACCTGGATAAAATGGAGCATTTGCTTCATCAATGAAAGAAACATGAAGGCAACAATTAAAGAAGACGTTACATCGATGAATAAAACAAATTGAGGTTTTCAAATGTCAATGTATAGTACGCTTCAATCATTGGCAACAAAGCATTATAAGCACACTATTCAAGTATTATATCAGTCGGAAAGAACTAGCATTGCATAACAAGGGGCCACCGATTTAAGCTTGCTATTGATGCTAAAAAGAAAAGAAAAAGCAAAGAAAGTAGTACAAACATTGACAAGGGAGAAATAAAACAGGTAATATTGCATTATTTAGAGAAATAAGGAAGCACAGGCGGTAAGCTCACCTTCCCATCCGGGATACCAAAGTAATGTTGACGTAAGAACAGCATTATATCTTTCACCGGGTCTGCTTTCTCATCAGGCAATAAAGTATGCATGGGCTTCTTCACACTGCAAATGTTCACCTCGCAATCCGGAATATCAACATATAGACAGGTAATTCCCTGAAAAAGCAAATGGCGATCAATACTGTTCACCGGGACAGAAACAACAACAGAGCATACAAGGTTACACTCACCAGTTTCATTTCAATTATTCCTTTATGTTCAGCACTTCCCACAACTAATTTCTTCTCAGAACAACACAGCTCGACGAGCCTCTTGGCCAGGCAATCGTCAATGGCATCATTATCAAGGTCAAAGGGGGTGGGCACCCTCTCATACGCCATGAATTCTTTCAGACTCTATGAAATAAAAACAGAAGTGATTAAAAAGCTTGTCAAATATAATTCAAGTGTGTAAATCATGATAGGAAGCAGGGTAATTTAATAGGCATGCATCAGTCATAAAGTATAGTGTTGCTTAAGTCTTTGTTTCTACAATTTTCTCAGTGGTGCTCCCATTGTTTTTAAGGCGTCCCCGGGGCGCCCTCCAATGGCAAGGCGTCGAGCCTGCTTTAGACTGCTTCGTAAAGCGTCCGCCTTGGACAGTACGGCATCAGAATATTCCACCTGGCGCGCAGGGTGGTTGGGCCAGATCGGACGCCATGGGCTGCTCACAGACAGGAAAGAGCAGCCCGCGCGGGAAACTTTCGTGGGAAAGATTGGCTCACGTGCTAACAGGTACAAGGCGGAGGGGGGAGAGAGGATCGAACCAATCGTCCAATCCATGCGAGAGGGATTCCTTCTCTCCTCACTGACCTTTGGCGGCGGCTCCGATCTGTGCCCCTCCTCTCCGGGCTCAGCTCCCTCTCCTCTGCGCAACAGCAATGTGTGGCTCCCGTTCTCGTCTCACTTCTCCCCCGCCCTCTTCTTTTTCTTCCATCCCCTCCTAGTAATCTGTTTCTCCCTGCAGTGTAGCTAGATGTGCTTGGCTGCTCCTTCTCCTCTGCATCTGTTTCCTCTCAAATCTGATTCTCCAGCCACAAGGCAGCAGCCCAACCACCGCTTCTCTCCTCCCCCACGCTTGATCTGGTTGCTCTAGTATTTGGCTCTTCTCTCTTTTTCTTTGACAGCTGATTGGGCCTTCTCTCAATGTTTCTGCAGTAGCCAGGTCTCCCTGCTCTGATGGATCCTGTGGCTGGTAATGCTTATGATCTATCGAAAGATCCTAGAAGAGCTACATCCGATGATCTAGCTTGGAAGTACGGGTTCGGGACTCGACTCGCTCCCTCCGCGTCGCCTCCCGCGGGGCGACCCGGAGGCCAACCCTAACCCTCGCCGCCGCCCCCTCCTTCCTCCTCCTCCTCCCTCGCCGCCGCCCGAGGGCGCGGCTGGGCCCTGCCGTCGCTGACGGCGGCAGGGCCCTTGTGTCTTCCCTCTCGGGCGGTGCTGGCATGGGCCGGCGCCCCGGGCCGGAACGTGGCGCTGTGGCCGGGCTCCACGGCGGCGCGGCGGGCTGATGCGGCGTCCTGGCGTCCCTGCCTTCCCGCGGCGGGCGACTAGGTGGATGGCGAGCCTGCGTTGCTGGAGACGGCGGCGGCCTGGTCCGGCGCGGCCAGATCTGGCCCGCGGCGGCGCGGGCTGCGGGCGGCGCGGGCTGCTGGTGGCCGCCTCTGCCGTAGCCGCGGCAGGTGGTGGTGGCGCCGCGGCAGTAAGTGGTGGTGGTGCGAGCCGTTGGGCCTCGCGGTGGGTGCCCGTTGACGGTGTCCTGGACTAGGGGGTACTTACCACATCGTCTCCCGACCAGGTGGGTTGAGCCGAGGACCCCCATGGCGGTTCACTCATGGGCCACTTCGGGCAGCCCATGACGCATACAAGGAAGACTCCACAAGACTTGGCGCCCAAGACGAGGACTCTCCTAAACCCTAGGCCTCCGGTGCATATATAAACCGAGGCCAGGCTAGTCAATAGATCAACTAATATTCATTAGAACAATCTCGTGGTAGATACATGTATTCTGTACTATCCTCATATCAATACAATCAAAAGCAGGACGTAGGGTATTATCTCTTCAAGAGAGCCCGAACCTTGGTAAAATCCTGTGTCCACCTTACCATCGCTCCAAGACGCCTAGCTTAGGACCCCTACTACGAGATATGCCGGTTTTGGTACCGACATTGGTGCTTTCATTGAGAGCCTGCTGGGTAGTCACCGCGGTGCGATGGGAATTCAGATCGGCTCCACCGCGATCTACGCGTCGGAACCGAGCTACATCGTCAACGTCGGCATCTTCGTCGTCGGCTCGACTGGTCACCTTGGCTACACCGAGGACTAGGCTTCTCTTCGGATCGTCAAGTTCGGACGGATGTCTTCGTCATCATCAACTCCGATCTCATCCGGGATCATGGAAAAATCATCCATGGTGCTCGGGGGCTCAACGTCAACATTGCCCTCGCGCGATCATGCAATTTTTTCTGGACAGCGGATTTGTGTTCGCCATCCCCGTCTCCTCGAGCGTCGCTTTGACGATTGCTTCAGTGGAATTGTGCGGAATTGAGTCTAGAACAACCCTGCAAAATTTCGTCGCGTTCCGATGGAGGAATCTCTGGCGATCTCCGATATACCGGAGCCCTGTCGAATCTGGACGAGTTTAGGGCGAGGAGTCCAGCAGTCAGCTCGGACGTCCTTTGGAAGATCCAACCGTTCATCGGCTGCGGAATTCCCATATCTATCACCCCTCAAAATTTCAGCTCGATCCGACCGTTCAAACTCCGGGAAGCGTCCGATGAGTGCATCAATTTTCGGATCTGTTTTCTGCGCGAAAACGAATCCGGCCCGAGTTCATCTTTTTCATGAACAGATTATCAGACATCCTTTTTTAAGGGAATTTTTTATAGGGTATTGTGTTTTGTTTTCAAGCACGTGCCTGCAAGTTTTAAGCCTTTTCCGAGGCGATCTTCGTCGTTGCGCCGGTGTCAAACCAGCTTGGCAACGTTGCTCCATGGCTGCCGACCTGCGCCAGCATCGACTGCGCCGTCGCTTCATCGAGCCGACGACAACCAACTCGGATCATCACCTCGGCGAGCCGACCAAGAGTTCGGCACCGCTCTCCCTAATGATCGTCAAGATAACATCGTCACCTTACGGATTGCACGGGACGGACGCGCCAGCATCGCCGCGCGGTCACCTCTCAAGCCGGCATTGACCGCGTCACAAAGTTTCGACCTGCGTCGGCATCGCCGCGCTGTTGCTTCTTCAAGCCGATGTCCACCACGCCGACCTGCTTCGACACCTCGGCTGGCATGGGGCGGCAACGTCACCTTACCGACCTGCTCCGTCACCTCAGCTAGACCGGGGGCTTCGCCATCTCTTTATCAACCTACTCCGGGGACTTCGGCGTCACCAGCCGACCAGCTTCGTCAGCTCAGCCGGACCGGAGGCTTCGCCTCAACATCTCGGCAGTGTCGTACTACCACTTCATCAAGCCGAGCTCTTCGCTCGGACACCTCGGCCGGACTGGGGGCTTCGCCATCGCTTCATCGACCTACTCCGGCGTCACCCTGCCGACCTACTCTGTCTCCTCGGCTGGACCAGGGGCTTCGCCTCGGCACATCGGCAGTTTTGTGCTGCCACTTCATCAGCCAAGCTCTTCGCTCGGCCACCCCAGGACCGGCTTGGGAGCTGGGCGTCTTCGTCCCGCCACATCGACCGTACTGTGTCGCTACTTCGGAGTGCCGAGCTCCTCGCTCGGCTACCTCGGGCCTGGGGTCTGGGACCTCGATCAAGCCGAGGACTATGCGTCTTCGTCCCGCCACAAGCCCACATCACGTCATCAACGCCGAGCACATCAACCAGCTAAGTCGCTTTCATGCTCAACGTTTTTCAATTTTTAATTTTTGTTCGGTTCGACCAAGCATTATATTTGTGTTAGAAAAAAACTCTATTTGTTAAAAACACTTTCTTTAACCAGGTAAACTGGGGCCTCTTAAATTTATATGAGCCGTTTTATAATAAGTGTTTTCTTCTAAGTTGTTGCAAAGTCATTTTCTACCACTCCTTTCTCGACACGAGTGTGTGGACAATAGCCGGATAGCCTGGTTTCTCTCTAAAGCCGCTCGAGTTTGGTTTGCTAAACTGGCCTGAGAAGCACTCCGCCTTCGGAAATAGGAGGTTGAAGCCGAAGGCTGACCCGCTTAAAGTCTTGGGATCGGATGTGTCATGTTAAAGCACGACAGAAGCACAAACTAATTTTAAGACCAATGTTCGGATTGGCACCAAAAAACTTGATTTAGTTCGGACGTAAAGTTTTTCTTAAAGTTTTTTGGGTTTCCGAGCTTATGGCACCTTTAACCTATTTTTATGTTTTCTTTCAGGAGGCGGGGCATCCTCTTGATCGAGGTGTTCTGCGTGATGGTTTTGCTCGGGGAATTTTTTTTTCCGACCTGTAGTTCGGCATCTTTCCTGCCGAGCTGCACCTCGGCGTTGTCAAAATGTATATGGCAGTTGAACTAGTTCCCGAGGAGATACGATCCTAGGGTCGGCCATGTTGCCCAACCCAAGTCTCGGGGGCTACTGCATCGACGATTCAATGCAGACAATTTACAAAGTGCGAAACAGTTTCCGAGGAGATTATGATCCTCAGGTTGGTCGGCCGCACCCAACCTGAGTCTCGAGAACTATGCACACCGCTTTTATGTTTCTAAGTATGCTGCCGAGCTAGGAGTTGATCCTCAGGCCGATTTCGCGAATCGACCTGAGTCTCAGGGGCTACTGGGATCAGCGGTTTTATGTTTTCCTTCAGGTGCATCTCGGATTTTTGGCCGACACACACCTTGAGGGCTACTGGCTATATATCTCGGCAGAGAATAAATTGCATCAATTCACAGGAAATCAGCCCACGGCCGAGGTGGTGCACCACCTTGGAAGCAGTCCGGCATAAAGCTCGGCTGCGAGTGGCTGGCTCCATAGAGAACTTTTTCGGTGTTAAACTCGGACAACCTCCTTCAAACTTTTTCAGAGACGAGGTACTCTATACCTCGGATGCAGTCCGGCGTTGGAGCTCGGCTGCAAAAAGACGCCTCGGATGAAGTCCGGCGTTGGAGCTCGGCTACAAAAAGACACCTCGGATGCAGTCCGACATTGGAGCTCGGCTGCAAGAGGACACCGCCGCGCTGGAAACACTTTGAACCCGAGGTGTGGCATAAAAAATAACAAGGCATTGATAAAGGCCGAGAACTTAAAGGACTCCTCGGATACCCGACGTATGAACTCTTCGGATACACCTCGGCGATCCTCAAGATCGAAGATGGGAAGATTTGTTGAACCAGTTTTCAAGACCGACGACCGAAGACGAAGAACAGCTCGGAAGAACCGAGGAGCGTCCCCAACTTGAAGACCGGTTCAGGGGGCTACTGACGGTGTCCTGGACTAGGGGGTACTCACCACATCGTCTCCCGACCAGGTGGGTTGAGCCGAGGACCCCCATGACGGTTCACTCATGGGCCACTTCGGGCAGCCCATGACGCATACAAGGAAGACTCCACAAGACTTGGCGCCCAAGACGAGGACTCTCCTAAACCCTAGGCCTCCGGTGCATATATAAACCGAGGCCAGGCTAGTCAATAGATCAACTAATATTCATTAGAACAATCTCGTGGTAGATACATGTACTTTGTACTATCCCCATATCAATACAATCAAAAGCAGGACGTAGGGTATTATCTCTTCAAGAGAGCCCGAACTTGGGTAAAATCCTGTGTCCACGTTACCATCGCTCCAAGACGCCTAGCTTAGGACCCCTACTACGAGATATGCCGGTTTTGGTACCGACACCCGTCACAACCGGTCAGATCCACCCGGATTTGGCCCTGGTCGCTGGCGGGCGGCTCGGGGTGATGGCTACGGCATCGTCGGCGTGCTGGTGGCGGCGGTGGCTGGGTGGGTCACCGCGTGGGGTGGGACTGCGACGGTGTGGTGGCGGCTCACGGTGGTGTGTTTGGCAGGTCGGCTGCGGCGGCGGTTGGCTTGTTCCGGCGTCGGCTCGTCCGTAGTCGACTTGTGTCGGCCTTCGCTTCCTCTCCTCATCGTCCGGGTGTTACTCCGTCGAAGGGCTGTCCTTCTCCTAGCTGCGGTTCATCGCTCGTCTCGCGCCCGGTGCGGCAGGACCGACCTTGTCCCGCGCACGGTGTAGCAGGACCGAGCTCGTCTCGCGCACGGTGCAGCAGGACCGACCTCGTCTCGCACACGGTGCCGCAGGACTGAGCTCGTCTCGCCCCCGGTGCAGCAGGACGGGTCGATGGAGGCCAGGTTTGGCCGGCCTATTGGGTCTCGGCGCTGGGGGCTGCCCAGGAGTGTGAAAGGCGGGACCTTTCCGCTCGTCTCTTTGGTTGGGGTAGTGGCGGATCTCGGGTGAGGTGGTGTCAAGGTCTTGGATGCCAGGGCGGCGGCCCCGGTGGTGGTAGCGCGATGCTCATGGGCAGAGCTCGTGGCTTGGTGCTGCCCGGTGGCCATGGCCGTGTGGGCGGCGTGGTAGCTGGGGTGTGGCGTTCGGTGGCGGTGAGTGTTGGCCGGGGTGAAAACCTGTTCTATCTTCGGACGGACCGGCGGCGGCGAAGCTCGTGCCCTTCTTGAAGGCGTCGTCGCGGCTCTCACTGCCCGTCGTGCCGCTCCAGGGGAAACTCTGATCCTCGGATCGGGCGGTGGCGGTGCTCCGGTGTCGTATCCTTCCTGAAGGCGCCGCCTTGGAGCCCACGGTTCGTCGTATGCGGCTTCACTTCTTCGCGGTGGCGTGTTCCCGGTTGAGCCCCTGGTTGCTCTTGTAGTGCTAGGGGTGGTGTTGCTGCGATCATCGCCTATGTATCCTGCCTTGGGTGTGTGCGTGTGTTGTGGTGGTGTGAGTTTGTACCGAGTTGTTGTTGGTCGTTGCTTTATATATAAAGCGGGGCGAAAGCCTTTTTCGGTAAGTACGGGTTCTGGCAAGATTTGGAGAGGAAAGATTTACTCCAGTGTACATTGTGTGGCAAGATAGTCCATTGCTGGAGTGAGAAGCTGAAATGACACTTCACCGAGGTTACTACGAACATGGTTACCGCTATATACGATGTTCTGGATATTCCAATATGGACTATATACGGACTGAAATGAGTGAAGAAACACACTAAAACGTGTCTATATAAATCCAATCCAGAAACAAGTTAGAACATCTCATATTTATGAACGGAGGGAGTATTTGGTACTCAAAATAGATGGTCAAACTTTGACCTAAGATATGAGCCCCCCCCCCCCGCGCGCGCGCGAAAGCGCCTCGCCTTGCCTTAAAAACATTGGGTGCTCCCAAAATGTTCATAAGTGATGTTAGTATTTTGAAAATAATCGATAGTGTCGGTAGGAGTCCGATGTCAGGCCTCATTCATCCCCAGGTAGGAAGATGTAACCACTTCATAGAAATTTGTTCATAGCAGTGCCCACTTAGGTTTCAACCAGCGTTAATTGATCTTTTAAGGATCTATCAGCAGATATCTGCCCATTGAAGACAGTGAACCATGGCACCAAAACAGAATATGGTAATGAGGAAAGACTCCCAACCCACCAGCTTGATTCGATTTTAAATCAGTTGATGAATAACAAATAACACCTACCGAGTAATGAGTCAACGTTTTTATTGCACCCACTCGTTGGAACAAAAATTGACAATAAGACAGGTGAAACATTGCAGTGTATTTTGTAAAGCACTACTCTGTTCGAGTTGGCAACAAGAGCAGTAAGGACATATGACAAAAATAGTAAGAAAGAAAATGGGAGCGTTACTTACAAGCGGTGGCAAGCATGCCCAGAAGTTCTGTAGAAAAAACAGAGAGAAATCGATCAGACGGTCCTGAATTCTTCATATATTACAGAGACCAATAAGGAGCATCAGCAACGAACGAACAAGTACCTCCGCTAGACCGTTGAGGTACCTCTCATCAAAAGAGAAAATTGCGATGCCAGACGGTGCTTTGTATAGCAGCATAGCCGTTGGATCACCCGAGAAACCAAGCGAATTACAGATGGAATCCTTCAGATGGCAAATTATCACCTCACAACCCGGAACGTCAACATACAGACAGGTTATTCCCTGAAAGCAAATGGTGATCAAATACTGTTCACCCGGAAAGAAGCAACAAGAAAGCTTACAAAGTTACACTAACCAGTTTCATTTCAATTATTTTTTGATATTCAACACTTCCCACAACTAATGCCTTATCAGAACCACACAGCTCAGTGAGACTGTCAGCCAACTGATTGTCAATAGACTTATTAGCAAAGTCAATGGGCACCCTCTCATACGGTTTGAATATTTCCAAACTCTGAGAAAAAATATAATATTTACAGAATGGGTTTAAAAGGCTTGTCAAATAACAAAATATAATGCATAATGCAAGTGTCTAAATCACAAAGAGCCCCCCTACAAAAAACCATGAAAGGTGGCAGGGTAATTCAGTATCCCTGCATCAATCATAAAGTATAGTGTTGCTTAAGTCTTTGTTTGTATAATACTCTCAGTGGTGCTCCCAAAATGTTCACACGTAAAGTTAGATGCTGGTATTTTAAAAAACAACCCAAAGTGACATTCACTCATTCTTGGTAGGAGTACGTGTCAGAGGGCTCATTCATCCCTGGCTAGGAAGATGTAACCACCTCGTAGAAATTTGTGCACAGTAGTACCCACTTAGGTTTCAACCAGCACTTTTAAGGATCTATTAGCAGATGTCTGGCTATGGAAGACAGTACACCATGGCACCAAAACAGAACATGGTAATGGGGGAAAGACTCCAGCCCAGAAAAGAATATGGTCGACCGACCAGCTTGATTCGATCTTGAATCAGTTCAATAACAAATAACAACTACCGAGTAATGAGTTATTGTTCATATTCCACTCACCCGTTGCAACAACAAAATTTTGGCAATAAAGGCAGGTGAAAGAAAATTGGAGTGAATTTTGCAAGGCATTACTCTGTTCGAATTGGCAACAGAAAGCTTAGGAAAACATGACAGAAATAACAAGGAAAGTGCGAGCTTTACTAACAAGTGGTGGCAAGGATTTCCAGAAGTCCTGATAGAAAAACAGAGAGAAATCGATTAGATCACGGCGACGAAAAAGAAGAAGAAAAAAGGAGCATCAGACCAAGCAAGCACCTTGGCTGGATTGTTGAGGTAGCTCCCATCAAAAGAGAAAATTGCGATGCCAGAGGGTGCTTCGTATAGCAGCATAGCCGTCTTAATGTCTCCTGCCGATAAACCAAAGCAAGCTTCAGCAAACGGAACTACAGAACTCCCGACCAACCAACCCGAACGAAGGCACAATAAAATCCCGACACAATTGTGTTCATATGACGGAATGAATCCCGATCTGAAATTCGTGTGATTTCAGCTGCTTATTCCGTGCCAAGAAAGAAACCTAAGGCCCGTGGGATGGCAGCCTAGTTCTAGCAATTGAAAACTCGCCGCATGAACTACGATGCGAGGCTCCCTAGGGTTTCCTCACGGCTCCAGATTTCTCCCGGAAAGGGGCGGGGGGAGGGGGGCGATGGGGGTGGGGGGCGTGACACACTGTCAGATCCCAGAGGATCAATCGGAGTAGATGAACTAAATCAGGCGATGTATGAAAGGAATTTAGGGATTTGGCCGAGCTAAGAGGTCCTGTATTTATCTATATAATTGTTCTAGCCATTCGGCCGAATACATTTCTCATCCAAAAACATATCCTCGCCAGCCACAACCCGGCAGCTATATATAGGCGAATAGAATTACCCAACGGTAAATAAAGCACTACAGTAACTACGGCAAATGAAGTTTAACAGTAACCGCGTCCATCTTGGCCATCGAGCGACGCCAACTGGAAAGGAGCGATGTCGGCCGTGGGATGAGCCGCGAAACGTTATCTGATGCTGAAGTGCTAACTGAATAACTAGACAGCTCGTCAGGTATCTGACACACACCTGCGCTGGAGGGCGTCTCCAAGGCCGAATTCCGACGCCGGCGTCGACGTCGCCCCATCGTGCAAGATACTAGAAGGGAGCGTGGAGATTAGTCAATCGGACTGTTTGTGGGAAGCCTAAGAGCAAAGGATCTAGGCCTTCCGCTAATTGGCTCTATGTTACCCGAATAAAATAACAAAAAATGCATGCTCGACTATAAATTTCCAAAGAAGAAGGAATAAGTGTCACACGTATGGCACAAACACATGACAACTCCGAACGTTTTTTATGGCAAGTTTAGTGATGCGAGGATGGCAACTTTTGTTTTCATGACAACTTTCTTTTCGGATGGCAAGTTTCAGTTTTTTTGACTTTTTTTTCGGATGACAGGTTCGGTTGTACAAAACGTAAGGACCGGAGTGCTTTGTGTCGCACGTGTGGTACTTATCATTTGGGAAGAAGAATTATCCTCCCTTTCACATCTTCAAGAGTATAATTAGTATCATAATTGGTTTCTAAAAATGCAAGTTTTTTCTATGAGAAAATGGTTTTAAATGGGACTCTGCGTCATTTGGCCCAACGACTCATCTACTAAAGGTTAAGACAAGGCAAACAACCCGCCACGACACAACATCAACAAGTACAACCGTCATAGACAACACGAGACTATGAGAAGGTCCCCAACCGTGACGCGTCCAAAACGATAACGGTGCATGAACGCTGTCGTTGCCAGATCCATCCATATAGGTCAGATCATGGATTTCACCTATGGAAGAAATTCCGAGTAGAGTCCGGATAATGCCTTCAACAAGGGAGCATAGAACGTCACTACCAAGTATAGTCAATGAAGGCTAGAATGTAAGATTTTTCACCTCGGAACTCGAGACCTAGTACTCGAAGAGCACCACCAAAAATGAAACCCATAAGAGTTGCCGCCACCAACTTGCCAAGAAAAAGGGTTGCTACAATGCCTCGATCAGCACCAAAATCGCAGATCAGGATGAAACTGACACATTCGGCATTTGTTGAGATGCCATATCAACATGTGTCGCTATTTAGCACAACTCGACCATCACCGAAAGACGACGGATACTTGGATTTCATCCATCGTGTGGGTGGAGGGTAGCCTATCGCGCGAACCACATGGCCACATCGCACGTCCCACCTCTAATGGCGAGTCCGGCCTAGCCACTGGCTCCATTGGTCGTACCACCGGCTGTACACGTGCCAAAGTGATCACGAAGGCCAAGACGATGACTCCATAGGAGAGCTCGGCCCTCACCGGATCATGTCGTACTAGATCCACTCTGTCGTTACATGAGGCGCCGACCACCGTCACCAAAAGTACAAACCAGATGAGCCAAGAGCGTAGACTCAGTTCATTCTGAAAAAATATTTATTGCATTTGCCTAAGAACACGTGTAGAGACAGTCTCTTGCATGAAAGTTCATTTATCATAGTTTTTGATGTCTCTGTCTTTCATATAAGCAAAAGTGCCAGTAAGAGGGCAATGAGGCTGGGTATTATACTTGCTTGTATAAGTATGATAGTATCACGATGGTTGTCGATCTCGTCATGCATGTGGCCCTCTTCATTACTCTGAAAGCATCAGGTTAGACAAGATAGTGTGCGTCACAACTTAGAACTCCATATTTGCCGGTTGTGTGTGTGAGTGGGGTATGCAATTTCAAAACTGACACTAGTGTACTTTTGATTTAACAGAACCAATATAACCAGTGTGAAGCCAAAGGCCTGACAGTGAGGGCTAGAGTTGTCTCTACATAATTCCGATTGCATCATTGAACGTATCAATGACGGAAAGCCCCAAACCAAATTGGCTTTTTACCAGGTAAGTGACATTACAGAGAGAATTATCAATCAGGTACAGAGAGAAGAAAGTGATCCATGCTTGTTGCTTGAAACTACATCAAGTACCAGTGCATATATGGGTTAATTAATTAATCGTTGAACTACTCTATTGTTATCGTATCTCTGGACACACGCTTTTTTGTGTGGCTGCAAATCTTGTTTTTGTTTTGGCTGGATGATCTTATGATTTGAAATATATTTCTCCATACAGTTAGCCTCGTCTCATTTCCTTCCCTTTCCTCTCCTCACCTATGAAAAGAAGAGAAGAGAAGAAAGGCCTCACTTGGATAAGTGGTTGTGTGATGAAGCAAACAAATATTCTGCTTCTTTTTCTTTTTTTCTCGAATACGCATAGCATGCGTATCATTTTATAAAGAGAGGGGAAAGGGCAGAAAGAGCCCTCCACCGGTGCGGCAAGTACAGATTACATGTTACAAGCTACACTCCACCATACCACCCACGTGCACAACTATACACACAGGGGACTACTCACGCCTATTCCACCTACTTGACCGACCAAAGAAGACCTCGACACTACCCTTCATTAGTCCTGCATTCCACCAAGCTCGTCCCTCCTTCTCGACTTGCCTCATGACCTTGGCAATCTCCGGTGTAGCGCCGTCAAAAACCACCGCGCTCCTGTGCTTCCACAACTCCCATAGACCAAGAAGAATGATCGCACGTGTGGTCCTAGGGCTGGTCCCCTGCTTCTCTCGACTTGGGCACCATTCTTCTAGCACGTCCGTTTGGCAAGGCACCCACTCCGGCACATCCAGTGCCGTGCAAATATGGAGCCAAACCTCTCTAGCAAACACACAAGTGAGCAGGATGTGGCTTATAGTCTCCTCTTCCTGATTGCAGAAAGGGCACGAATCCTGGTGCGGCAGCCCTCTTCGGGCAAGTCTGTAGGATGTCCAGCACCTATTTCGGAGGGCAAGCCAAGAGAAAAAGCGGCACTGCAACGGAGCCCTGGACTTCCAAGAGAAGTCCGCAGTAGGTACGACCGTACGTCCTGCAAACATGGCTGCGTACGCCGACCTGACAGAGAAGTTACCGCTCCGCTCCCATGCCCATCTGAAAACGTCAGGCAGGTCCTCGTGCAGCCCGATCTCGCTGACCCTAGTCCACAAATTCAGATACTCCCTGATGGTGTCAACATGCAGGTCCGGACCCAAGTCTCTCGCCCATGCATTCCCCTGAAGGGCGTCAGCCACAGCCCGCGTCCGTCGCTGCCTGGCCGGGACGGCAGCATGCACCGAGGGTGCGATCTCCTGAAGGCACAGCCCATCGGGCCACCGATCCTCCCAAAACAGGGCCTTGTGCCCGTTCCCCAACTGAACTCTAGTCGCCGCTCTGCAGATTTGCATTGACGCCTTCGGGACTGTGATCATGAACTCCTGCCAGCATCTGCTCCCGTCCGCACGTTGCAACCATGGCCACCTCGCCTGCACAGCAATGTTCAACCACTTCAAATCCGGGATTCCGAGACCTCCCGCCCATTTTGGCGTACACACTGTCGACGACGCAACCGAGCAATTGCCTCCCCTCGTGTCAGGGATATAACCCCGCGATATAACCCGGCCGGAGTATAACCCGGCCAGGACTTGGCGATTCACTGAAGACCCGGTCACCAGCTTGGCGGTTCATAGTCAAGACCCATAAGGTGGGCCAGAAGACGGAGACCAAACCACATGGCGGGTTACCAAGTGGGCCAAGAGGAAGACAAGACATGAAGACCAGGCCATATGGCGGCTTGCCAGATGGGCTGAGGTCAAGGCCCAAGAGGCATGAGGCGACTCATGGGCCAGAAGATGTAAGCCGCCATAAGATGACTTGTTCTGTAAGACTAGGGAGTTGGAGCCAGGATCGGTTACGTTATATGACCCGACCCGGACTCGTGTAAGCCGCCGGACCTCAGCCTGTGTATATAAAGGCGAGACCTGACGGCAAGTTAGACAAGTTAGGAGAGACAGACAAGCCTTACGGCGAGAGAAACCAAGCAATCGGGAGCTAGGGCAAGCAAGCCGCCCCTTTGTAATCGATACTACAGTCAATACAATACAAGCAGGACGTAGGCTTTTACCTCCACCGTGAGGGGCCGAACCTGGGTAAACTCGTGTCCCTTGTCCCGTTTAACCCCTTTGAGTCCACCTCTTTAGCGATGGCCTCGAACCTAAGCCTTCGGGCATCTGCCGTGACAAAACCACGACAGTTGGCGCCCACCGTGGGGCTAGCGCTTGATGGTGTTGAGTTCTCAAAGGGTTCTCTCTCTGGGAGCGAGGGGTGCGTTGTTGGTGAGATGACTAAGAGTCGACATGGAAAGCTTTACCTCGACGACGCCGGCCGGGTCCCCGAGGCCGACTCAATCGAGTATGGTTCCCGGGTCCCCTTCGGCGAAGACCAAGTCTTCATCGGAAAGATTGGCGGATCTGAATCCGGGCCAGACATCTGCAACAACATCGACGAGCCTGCCCGACGCAAGCAACCCACCCGGTGAGATCAAACCGCCCGGCGCGTGCAAACTGTCCGTGCTAACCCGGACAAGAAGCATACCTTCGTCGACTTAACCCGAGGCACGGAGCTTGGAGATTTTGTGTCGCGGAAGGAAACTCTCATCTGCTCAGAGGATGGATCCTCGAATGAAGAGACGGAGTCGACCTACCGGCTTCAGAACGGCGGGCTTGGGGGCTACGTCGAGCCTTACTCTAAGCCAGAGAGTCATGAAGGTCAGGGGATGGAATTCCATTCAAATGAGCAAGGATATCAGGTCCCAGAGCGTAAGCTCGCCCTTCTCAATGGCGGGTCAAGGTCTAAGCCGGGTGGTTACACCGCTCTTTTTCACCCGCCTTGTGAGGCGAAGTTTGGGGACTGTTCTGATGGAGACATTGATCCGGAGCCTTACGACCCGGAAAACCCGGCTTTTATTACAACGGACGGATCACGAGTCATCACTGGCAATCCGGAAGCTAAGAGAAAGGAGGAACGCAATGCAGAGTTAATAGAGCTACACACAAGAATAGCTAGTATTCAGCAACAGATGAAGGAAGCACAAGCTTGGGTGTATAAGGAATTAAGTGGGTTGAAAGCCAAAATTGGGCAACTGGAGACTCGCCCAAGCGTCACGCCGGTTCGTCTGAGGCATGATGAGAGCCCAGGAGATCGACACAGCAACCGGAGGCGTAAGCCGGCGGATGGCGGGTTAGACAGCGCTGACAATGATAGCAAGAGATTCAAGAGTCAGTACCGGAATAAACGCCCAGAAGAAGCTCACGTTGGAAACTTTAGGCAGCCTTTAAACAAGGGTAAAACTCCTTTTAACCTGGAAGAGATGCTCAATAAACCTTGTCCAGAGCACAGCCGGCCCGATAAGCCGGCACGCCATGCATGGAGGGATTGCAGGATTATGCGACAGTTCCGGGATTACAGCCTTCAACAGTATCGTAATAACGGCAATGGTTCATCAGGCGGCTCAGAAGCCGGCTTTGATGCTGGTGGCTCAGGGTCCGGTTACCACGGTCAAGGCAACCATGGAGGTCATAATCAACAGCCTCGCGGCGGAGGCCATCGGCAGAATAACCAGTCAGGG
This sequence comes from Elymus sibiricus, assembly GCA_039707655.1. Classification (NCBI taxonomy): domain Eukaryota; kingdom Viridiplantae; phylum Streptophyta; class Magnoliopsida; order Poales; family Poaceae; genus Elymus; species Elymus sibiricus. The sequence goes on from CM077666.1 coordinate 475,154,652, forward strand.
TATCAGAGGAACCCGAAACGCCTTAACGAGGATTACTAAAACACCTCAAACGGGATCATTTATAACCCGCAATGGGCAATTTCAACCTTCAGTGGAGATTATTAAGCCGACTCCTCAAGTCATCTTAAAGACTTGGGGGCTATGCAGTTATGACTCGGCAAAGATCATTATTTCAAAGAAGATAAAACTTGGTCCTGGAGATTGCCGCCACATTCCAACAGGTGACCCGCCGTCTCTTTGACAGTCAATCTATATGACCCTGAACTGTCAAGAGCCGGCTTATGATTTACGTCTCTTTGACAGTCAATCTATATGACCCTGAACTGTCAAGAGCCGGCTTATGATTTATGTCTCTTTGACAGTCAATCTATATGACCCTGAACTGTCAAGAGTCGGCTTATGATTTACGTCTCTTGACGGTCAATCTATATGACCCTGAACTGTCAAGAGTCGGCTTATGATTTACGTCTCTTGACGGTCAATCTATATGACCCTGAACTGTCAAGGGCCGGATTATGATTTACCTCTCTTTGACAGTCAATCTATAAGACACTGAACTTGTCAGAAGAGTCGGTTTTATAAATTGTTGTACTCTTAAAACAGTCAATCTTTAGAGACCCTGAACTTGTCTCTTGACAGTTAATCTCGCAATAAGACCCTGAGCTGGTTAAGGTTAAAACGACGAATCTGTGTCATGTGAGAGCCGGCACATGAGTGGCAATCATGCCTAAGTCTTTACAAGACAAAGCCTGAGTTTCAAGCCGCCCGCCATACCGGGTTACATCGTAACCTCTGCAAGCATAATGAAGACACTAAATAGCCGACATGGCTGGCTATTCTTGAAGATCCGTCCTATTAATTATAATGTCGGGTCATCTAATTGACCGGCTCTTGGATTTTTTCAAACAGTGCCCTGTAGTATACTACAGCACTCATGGATTTCTCAAGCACATATTTGCCGGGTTGCATCGCAACCACGAGCAGAGATTTCATTATTAATACCAGGTTACAACCACGGTCAAGGAATCACAATATTCTTATACAGTCCCGAGTCGCCGCAGGCAGGCAACCCGGCTCTTGGGGGCTATATTATTCAAATCCGGTTTATATCAAGTACGCAAGTCCCATGTCGCTGCAAGCATGCGCCATAGCACTTGGGGGCTAATGCAAGCCGGTTTTCAAGACAGTACATTATCAAGCAAGACCCTGTTATTTCAAGGAGATGACCGGTTTTCTACAATCCTTCTAAAGTCCCGGCCCAGTACATATTACTGACCCGGCACTTGGGGGCTACACCGCTCAGATCAAATTCTCTAAAGTCCCAAGTCGCCGCAGGCATGCAACCCGGCACTTGGGGGCTACAGTATTCAGCTGTTCAAAGCAGACTATAAGGTTCCCATTGAAGACATGGCCCATCACATACTGAAGAACCGGCTCTTGGGGGCTACACCAGCTGAAGCTTTATAAGGTATAAGACAGTTACAAGTCCCAGGCTGATGCAGGCAAGACAACCTGGTACTTGGGGGCTGCACAGTCAAAGATATGATTGCAAAGCGCCAAGTCATCATGGATAACTTGGAGCTTGGGGGCTACAGGTAATATGGATATATCAAAAAGTTGAAAAGAGTTATCAAAGTAAGCTGGAGTCTGGTTATCTGACCCGGCGTCACCAACATTACATGACCCGGCGATTCAAAGATTATAACCCGGTGGTGATAACCCGCCGAGAGTATTGGAGGCCGACTCAATGGCATATGGGTGTTGTATTCCCAGAATTTTACTTCGAAGGACACTGACAAGCAAGACGATTGAGAAGACGGCTCGAGCTTAGCATGAATAAATTCAAGCTAACCTGGGGGCTAATGTCAGGGATATAACCCCGCGATATAACCCGGCCGGAGTATAACCCGGCCAGGACTTGGCGATTCACTGAAGACCCGGTCACCAGCTTGGCGGTTCATAGTCAAGACCCATAAGGTGGGCCAGAAGACGGAGACCAAACCACATGGCGGGTTACCAAGTGGGCCAAGAGGAAGACAAGACATGAAGACCAGGCCATATGGCGGCTTGCCAGATGGGCTGAGGTCAAGGCCCAAGAGGCATGAGGCGACTCATGGGCCAGAAGATGTAAGCCGCCATAAGATGACTTGTTCTGTAAGACTAGGGAGTTGGAGCCAGGATCGGTTACATTATATGACCCAACCCGGACTCGTGTAAGCCGCCGGACCTCAGCCTGTGTATATAAAGGCGAGACCTGATGGCAAGTTAGACAAGTTAGGAGAGACAGACAAGCCTTACGGCGAGAGAAACCAAGCAATCGGGAGCTAGGGCAAGCAAGCCGCCCCTTTGTAATCGATACTACAGTCAATACAATACAAGCAGGACGTAGGCTTTTACCTCCACCGTGAGGGGCCGGACCTGGGTAAACTCGTGTCCCTTGTCCCGTTTAACCCCTTTGAGTCCACCTCTTTAGCGATGGCCTCGAACCTAAGCCTTCGGGCATCTGCCGTGACAAAACCACGACACCTCGCCTCCTTCTTTCCACACCAAAGAAAACCTCGAATGATCTTGTTAAGCGCGTTCAACGTTCTCGCAGGCAGATCGATGGCCATCATCGCGTGAAGAGGCATTGCAGTGAGCGCCGAGAGCACTAGGAGGAGACGACCACTCTTCGGCAATGTCGCGGCCCGCCAGGATGGCAAGCGGGCGCCAAGCCGGTCCACCAAGTATTGAAGCTGAGCTGCAGTCTGTTTTCGCAGCGTTAATGGGAGTCCAAGGTACCTGCAGGGGAAGCTCCCTATAGAACAGCCAAGGATCTCGCCCACACTGCTTATCTGTTCCTGTGAGCAGCGGATAGGAATGGCCGCGCTCTACCTCATGTTCACGTGCAAGCCAGATGCCACTCCAAACGTCTCCAGCAAGAGGCCACAACCCTGAATGTCCATCAGACTCGGCTTCGAGAAGATCATCACATCATCAGCGAAAATAGACATCCTCTGCTCCATCCCACGGGCAGCTAGAGGGGTGAGGATGCCGTCCGTCCCTGCCTTCTGAAACAGCTTGTAAAGGGGCTCCATGATGAGGATAAACAGCATCGGCGACAGGGGCCCCCCTTGGCGAAAACCGCGGCAGCTCAAGATTGGCTTCCCAGGGACGCCATTAACCATAATGCGAGTAGACGAGGTTGCGAGCAATCCACTGATCCAGGATACCCAACGGCGGCCAAACCCCATGTGCTGCAGCACCTCAACCACAAACGGCCACTGAACCGAGTCGAAAGCCCTGGAGATATCCAGCTTCTGACTAGAGGATCTGAGCACGTTTAAGTCAGAAAGAGGAAACAAAATCTGAATCAGCCTAGAACAAGAGGAGGAATTTGATTTTGGTTGAACCAAAAAATGCTGCATATCCGTAGAATAAATAGAGCATCCAAAAGGGATGCTTCCATTTTATTTTAGTCGAAGTTAACCATGCACTTACAAAGTGAACCAGAACTTGATGGTCTGAATCAAACATGGTGTACGTACAGCAAGCAGTTCACCCATATTAGTGGAAATTACGTGACTGTTTCGACTTATTCATTCAAACGACAAACTAACTAACTAACTAAGCCATCAATTATGTCATGTTTTTAGTTTGTTGAGAAATGAAACAAGCCATCAGTTGATAAATTCCAGAATGATGAGTAATGGAGCAGGGCAGGAGAAACAAACAAAGAAGTTTAGAGGCATTTGCTACCTTGATTCATGCGAGAAATGTGGAGGAGAAGTTGAATTCCATCCATGTCCGTGTCCTGAATGCAGTTCTGGTTCTTGTGCTCTTCTGAACCCGAGACCTGCTCACACCTTTTTGTGCACTGCAATTTCAGTAAGCAGGTTTGGGTGCGGTTCAGGGCGTGGGCAAGAGCTGATTTCCTGATCCCGGATGACAACTTCAGCACTACAGAAGACTGGTGGTTGAAAGCTATAGGGCGGCGATCCCGAAGCCAATGAGGCGAAACTTTGACACGATTGCCATTCTTTTGCACTGGAGGATTTGGAAGGAAAGGAACGCGAGGATATTTGATAACGTGGCGAGCTCCCCTGACAAGGTTCGGGACCTGACATTGGAAGATATCGGCGTTTGGAGGGCCGCAGGTTGTATCAGCGACTTGGCGGCCTGAGCTTGGTCCCCTTTGTACATCACTTGTATTTTCTGTGGTATCCTTGGTGCTGAGGTTGTATTGTCGTGGCTGCAGCTCTAGTCCTCCTAGACTGTAACCCTGCTGTACTCTCTTTCCCTATCTAATAAAATTCGGCCAACGGCCCTTCGAGTGTGTGAGTGGGGGGGGGGGGGGGGGGGGGTGGTGGAGTGCACTCTGTCCGAAAAACTGTTTGGTGCGAAGAACATTCCCCCTTCCCGCTACTCACCAGTAGGAAAACCCTTATAGGAATAGTTAGTCAGGGGCGCTGCTCGAAAATGAGATGCTGGCGCTATTTCCGCAAAGTACTACATGCGTCGGCTAAACGATGACACGTAACTAGTACGGTGTAGTTAGTGGCGTGGATCATAGCGCAGACGTCCGTAGTGCGCGGGATCCACTAGTCTTACCAGTCAGGAAGTAGTACAGGCGTTGGACATGAAAGACGTCGGTAGTACTTGTGATACTACAGGCATGGCGTAAAATGTTCGACGTCAGTAACAAGTGCTGCCGCTGGTGGGTTTTGAACTTAGTGGCGTCAGTCAGTGCGAGTCAGCGCCACTATTTAATAAAGTTTCAAACATCCACACCGGTGTAGTGTTCTGCGCCACGCACATTACCGGCGTTGGACTTTTGATTTCCTGGCACGTTTTTCAACTGCGGCGCCACTAATGACCGGCACAAAAGAAATTAAACACTAATGTGATCATGAATTCTAGTGTGAAACCGAATTGGTTTCGAGTTCATACTCTCCCCCTTGAACTATAAATAGCATGGTACAAAGTTTTACAGGAGCACACTCTATCCCTAATCTTTTTCTTCCCACTGAGAAGCTTTCCGTCCACTCTAGCTAGAAGAAGTTCGCCGGAGGACCATGGCAGCTACCAGCGCCGTTCGTGTGGTGCCCGAGTTCGTCCCCAACTCCTCGTGGGTTCGGGCTGAGCCGAAGAAGGTCCAGGTGCCTAACCGCGAGCAAGGGGTTAAGGATGTCTTGGAGATGGTGTTTCCGGACCAACGGTATTGCAACGTTAAACCCCGGAAGGGATGACGCCATCTTCATGCAGTTCTTCTACGTGGAGTCCGCCAAGAGGGTGCACGGTCACGTGTGGGGCAGCGGCCCCGAGACTGTGACCTTCTACTCCGCCCCCCACGACGCCATCAACAAGATGCCTCTCGCGGCGAATAGGTGGATCCAAATCGCTTGATGAATACAAAGACGACAATCGCAACTCCCGTCGCTCTAGCCATTTTTTATAACTACATTTTAATTATGTGTTTTTATATGTATGGGAGAACCGTGTACGAACTTTATCTATTATGTATTCCTTTATCTGATGGGGAACAAAGCATGAAAATCAAAAAAAAATCTACGAATCACCCAAGATCTATCTATGAGAAGCATAGCAACGAGAGGGGAGTGTGTCTACATACCCTTGTAGACCGAAAGCGGAAGCGTATATAACGCGGTTGATGTAGTCGTACTATTAACGATCCAATCGCGATCCAATCCGATGAAGTACCGAACGGACGGCACCTCCGCGTTCAACACACGTGCGGCTCGATGACGTCTCCTCCTTCTTGATCCAGCAAGCGAGGGAGGAGAAGTAGATGGGATCTCGACCAGCACGACGGCGTGGTGGAGATGGTGGTGGTGCTATCCCGACAGGGCTTCACCAAGCGCTACCGGAGATGCGATCGGAGGAGAAAACGGAGTAGGGAGAGAGGGACGGAGGCGCCAAGGCTTGGGGTGCTGCTGCCCTCCCTCCCCTCCACTATATATAGGAGCAAGGGGGAGGGGGCGCAGCCCTTACCCTTCCTCCAAGGGAGGGGTGCGTCCAGGAGGAGGTTTCCTCCCCCTCCAAGTCACCTAGGAGGGGTGCCTTCCACCCTTAGGACTCTTCCCCTCTCTCCCCTCTTGGTGCATGGGCCCCTTGGGGCTGGTGCCCCTGGCCCATATAGGCCAAGGCGCACCCCCTACAGCTCATGCAGGCCTCCGGGGCAGGTGGACCCCCCCGGTGGACCCCCGGACTCCTTTCGGCACTCCCGGTACAATACCGATAATACCCGAAACTTTTCCGGCGACCAAAACAGGACTTCCTATATATAAATCTTTACCTCCGGACCATTCCGGATGTAACACCCCTAGGTAATGAGCTACAGTGATCATTTGTTAATCATGCCAAGTCATCATCAATTACAATGCTTGATCACATTTGAATCATATCTCATTTTAAATTCCAACTCAAAATGAAATTCAAATATGAGGTGAAAATTAAAAGTTGTTCAAATTTGGAACCTAAATAGTTCATAATTTTGGAAATATTCCATAACTAATTATGTTCAGGAAAACAACATCACCTAAATTCCCTAGATGCCCCTAACATCATGAAAACAGTGCCAACAGCACCATTTTGCCCCTTTTAAATGCAATACAAAATTCAATTGAAATTATATTGCCCCCAAACTTTTTATGGCACTGCCAAGAATTGCAACATTATTACTTGGCCAGGTTGCACATTTTTCAAAAGTGTTTTGGTGGCCAAACAATTTGCAAAACAGCAGTGGAATTAAAAAGGCAGAAAAGAAAAGGAAAAGGGGCTAGCGGTTACTGTGCTTGTGGGCTTCAAGTCCACAGTAACCGGCCCGGCCCAACTCCTCTGTCGTCTCCCTCCTACTGCTCCTCCCCGCGCTGCTGTCGCCGCGCGCGCGCTCGCCGCGCCAGGCCCCCCCTCTCCTCTGCTCGACAACACGCAGCTACAGGGCCTCTGGAGGGGATAAGGAACCCCCCTCGCCCCCGTGGACAAACCCTAGCGCCACTCCTTCCCCTCCCTCGCTCTCTCCCACTTCGCCCGAGCGCCGCCATGGCCGGCCCATCGTAGACCACGCGGCCACCGAGCTCTTCTCGCCGCCCCTGCATGTCCAGCGTCATCGCCGTCCTCGACCACGTCGTTTGCACCTCGCCATTGGAGCCGGGGAGTACCACCGCGCCGGGATCGAGTCGTCGTCCACCTCGGATCCACCGTCGATCTCCTCCAACTCCGGCCACCCTCTGCGCTCCTAAACCCCTCAACTGGCCTCCTTGTGCCTACGCGGTGAGCACCGCACGTCGTCCCTCTGCCTCCCTCTCGTTCTTCTGCGTCTAGCCCGGCCGCCATGGATGGCCGAGCCCACCTTCGCCATGCGGCTCGCCGCCGTTGATCCCGTCGTCGTCATGGCCATCCGAGCACGCCGTTGTGCTCGGGGCACTCCAGTAGTGCGGCCTGGCCCCCTCACATCGCTCGCGCGCGCGTTACTGTCCGTTCCCGCGAAACTCCCGAGAGCGCCGCCGCCTGCCGCCGTCGTAGCACTCACCTCCGACCACCCCACGGCCAACCACCGCCACCAATCGACGCGCCTCGTCGCGCTCGTTCGAATGCCGCAAGTCCCGCTTCAAACCACGCACCGTAGCCGAATCCCGACCGCCTCCCGTCGCGCGCCGCCACAAAACGTGGTCGCCGGCGATGTTCCGGTCGCCGGAGCTGACCTGGCGCCACGTGGCCTCCACTGGGTCGCTGCCAGTGGGCCCAATGGGTCCCGTTGGCTGGGTTGACCAAGTCAACCCTGCTGACTGGACGGCCTGTGTCAGTGACATGTGGCCCCCATTTAATTAAAAATGTTTTTATAAATAAATAAACTGCTAATTACTCTGTTAATTAAAAATATTAGTTAAATAGTCTCTGACAGTAGGGTCCCACATAGCTAATTATTTCAATTAGTTAAATTAATTAACTACTGTGTATGGCAGGCGGGCCCCACCGCTAATTAATATAATTTATAATTAATCTAATTACTAAATAGCCACTGACAGATGGGACCCACCCTCTAATTAAGCTTTAATTAGTTTAATTAATCTCTATTTAGCTCACTGTGTATGACATGTGGTCCCAGTGGTCAGGTTTGACCTGGACCAGCTGGAGTTGACTGCTGATGTCACCCTGACATCATGCTCACGTCATATTTTCTTTTCTGTCAAATTTATTAATTAAAATAATTTTAGAAAATGTTTAAATCTTTGAAAAATCGTAGAAAATAAACCGTAGCTCGGATCGAAAAGTTTTCTACATGAAAGTTGATCAGAAAAACGAGACGAACCCGAATATGCCCTCCGTGTAGTTGTCACATGCCCACAACACCGCAACATGGAACCTTTCCCCTCCGGTTCAACTGTCCAAAAACCGCCTAAGGTCGGGAAAATATCCCCAGGTATTTTCCCGCTTCGTCTGCAACGTGTAGTGCTGCATTAGGTCACCCCTAGCACTGCAAACTGCCTTGCCATGCATCTTTGTTGCATTGTTTGCTTTTATTTATTGTTTCTTCCCCCTCTTCTCTCCGGTAGACCCCGAGACCGACGCTGCTGCCGAGTACGACCAGTCCCTTTCAACAGAGCTTCCAGGCAAACAAACCCTCTTGATCATTCCTATATCACCTATTCCTTCTCCCCCATGCTTGCATTAGAATTTGCTACCGTATTTGATTGCTCCTATTCTGATGCATAGCCTGATTTTGTAACTGCTGTTGATACCTTACCTGCTATCCTAAATGCTTAGTATAGGTTGGTTAGCGATCCATCAGTGGCCCTACACCCTTGTCCGTGTTGACAAGCTTTACTACCGGATGCTTCGATCAACGGGATCTATGAGCAGAGACCGAACACAGCACCGCACACCCCCTTAGTTGTACGTCTCTACAGAGCTACTATCGAGTGCCGAGGGTGATACCTCCTACCTCACCCCTGATGATATCTCTATAGCGTAGCTAGTCAGTTGTGGGTTACCGAGGGTGATTCCTCTTTCACCACCTCCGATGATGCCTCTGTCGTGCAACCCCTCAAGTGTGAACCCATTGAGGGTGATTCCTCCGCGTTCACCTTGACGGGTACATCGAGTGGGAATCCATCGAGGGTGATTCCTCGGATTTCCCCTTGATGCTTCGGACACACGGGTACTATGACCTCACCTCAGTTCTTTGGGAAGTCGGGTTGGCCAGGAGGGCACCCGCGAGAGATTATTGTGGCGGAACGACAGGGCAGGCGGAGACCACCTAGGAGAGAGGTGGGCCTGGTCCCTGGTCGTTGGACCGTGGATTACCAAGTCGGTGCGACAGGAACCCTGTTCGCCTCTGCGAGTTACTAAAACACGCCTAACAGATTTGGGTATTTGATCTGAGTTGGCCGCTGGCCTATACGCACTACCACCACGCGGGATAATGGTTTAATGGGTCCCTCTACGTCGTACGTTCCTTCCGAAAGCGATCCAGATGTCACAGTTCAGATATGCGGGCTGATTGTTGGGGTGAGCTGGTTACGTCTGTGGTGTTTCCACAGTCGCGCTTGGGCCCCAGCCAGTCTTGCAACGTGCAGGAGTGCAGAGGGCAATGGGCCCAAGACCCCTTCGCACTTAGGATTTAGACCGGCGTGTTGATCTCTCTGGAGAGTCTAGGTTGGTCTACGGCGTGTCGATTACCCGAGGCCGGGTATTACCCAGCAAGTGTGTCCGGCCAGATGTAATCGAGCGTGTTGGGTAACAGTAGTGCACCCCTGCAGGGAAGTGATCTATTCGAATAGCCGTGTCCACAGTAACAGGACGCTCGGAGTTGTATCCTGATCTACTACAACTATGAATGGATACTGTTACAATGTTAAACTGTTACTACTGCTCTCGGGATCAATTTCTCGCAGGGTAGTCGAGGAAAGGATCTCAGGGCATTGCTTATATATACTTATTATTATATGCTGTTGTGTTCTACTCTCTTCTGATACTGCAAGATTGCTTCAAGATGCTAGTCTTCGATAGGCTAGGCCTTTCCCCCTCTGTTCCGGCATTTCTGCAATTTAGTCCAAAGATATAGCCCCATTCCTTGGATACCGATGCATACCTAGTATAGTTCTGATATAAGTCTTGCGAGTACTTTGGATGAGTACTCACGGTTGCTTTGCTTCCCCTTTTCCCATACCCGATTGCTGCGACCAGATGGCGGAGCCCCGGAGCCTGCTACCCCCGTCGACGACTACTACTACCCTACCGGTGAAGCCTACTACTATGTGGAGACGACAACCAGGAGTAGATTCGGAGGCTCCCAGGCAGGAGGCCTGCACCTTTTCGTTCCAGTGTCGTTGTTTTTGCTCAGCCTTCTTAAGGCAGACTTGTTTCCCTTTTATGTCTGTACTCAGATATCTGATGCTTCCGCTGATGCTTGCAGGACTCAAGCTTATGTATTCGAGCCCTCGAGGCCCCTGGCTTGTAATATAAAGCTTGTATGACTTTTATTTGTGTTTAGAGTTGTGTTGTGATATCTTCAAGTGAGTCCTTAGGCTTGATCATGTGCATTTGCGTGTATGATTAGTGCACGATTAAGTCGGGGGCGTCACACCGGAGCTCCTCATGACGTCCGGGATCTCATCCGGGATTCCAAACAACATTCGGTCACCAACGTACATATCCCAATACTACTCTAGCGTCACAGAACGTTAAGCGTGCGGACCCTACGGGTTCGAGAATCATGTAGACATGACCGAGACACCTCTCCGGTCAATAACCAATAGCAGAACTTGGATGCCCATATTGTTTCCTACATATTCCACGAAGATCTTTATCGGTTGAACCACGATGTCGAGGATTCGGGTAATCCCGTATGCAATTCCCTTTGTCCGGTGATATGTTACTTGCCCGAGATTCGATCGTCGGTATGTCCATACCTAGCTCAATCTCATTACCGGCAAGTCTCTTTACTCGTTCCGTAATACAAGATCCCGTGGCTAACTCATTAGCCACATTGCTTGCAAGCTCTTTACGATGTTGTATTACCGAGAGGGCCCAGAGATATCTCTTTGTCATACAGAGTGACAAATCCCAGTCTCGATCCATGCCACCCAACAAACACCTTCGGAGATACCTGTAGAGCATCTTTATGATCACCCAGTTACGAAGTGACGTTCGATTGCACACAAGGTATTCCTCTGGTTTCCGGGAGTTGCATGATCTCATGGTCTTAGGAATAGATACTTGACATGAAGAAAGCTATAGCAATAAACTTAAGTGATACAATCAAATGCTAAGCTTATGGTTGGGTCTTGTCCATCACATCATTCTCCTAATGATGTGATCCCGTTATCAAATGACAACTCATGTCTATGGTTAGGAAACCTTAACCATCTTTGATCAACGAGATAGTCTAGTAGAGGCTCACTAGGGACACGGTATTTGTTTATGTATCCACACATGTATTTAAGTTTTCGGTCAATATAATTCTAGCATGAATAATAAACCTTTATCATGAACAAGGAAATATGATAATAACCAATTTATTATTGCCTCTAGGGCATATTTCCAACAGTCTCCCACTTGCACTAGAGTCAATAATCTAGTTTACATAGTTATGAATCTAACACCCATGGAGTCCTGGTGCTGATCATATTTTGCCCGTGGAAGAGGTTTAGTCAATGGGTCTGCCACATTCAGATCCGTATGTACTTTGCAAAGTTCTATGTCTCCCTCCTTGATGTAATCACGGATGGAGTTGAAGCGGCGTTTCATGTGCTTGGTCTTCTTGTGAAACCTGGGCTCCTTGGCAATGGCAATGGCTCCAGTGTTGTCACAAAAGATAGTCATTGGATCCGATGCACTAGGTATTACTCCTAGATCAGATATGAACTCCTTCATCCAGACTCCTTCTTGCGCTGCTTCCGAAGCAGCTATATATTCTGCTTCACATGTAGATCCCGCTACGACGCTTTGCTTGGAACTGCACCAACTGACTGCTCCACCATTCAATATAAATACGTATCCGGTTTGAGACTTAGAGTCATCCGGATCTGTGTCGAAGCTAGCATCGACGTAACCCTTTATGACGAGCTCTTCGTCACCTCCATAAACGAGAAACATGTCCTTAGTCCTCTTTAGGTACTTAAGGATATTCTTGACCGTTGTCCAGTGATCTACTCCTGGATCACTTTGGTACCTCCCTGCCAGACTTATGGCAAGGCACACATTAGGTCTGGTACACAGCATGACATACATTATAGAGCCTATGGCTGAGGAGTAGGGGACCTTTCATCCTTTCTCTTTCTTCTGCCATGGTTGGGCTTTGAGTCTTACTCAACTTCACACCTTGCCACACAGGCAAGAACCCTTTCTTTGACTAGTCCATTTTGAACTTCTTCAAAACTTTGTCAAGGTATGTGCTTTGTGAAAGTCCTATTAAGCGTCTTGATCTATATATATAGATTTTGATGCCCAATATGTAAGCAGCTTCACCGAGGTCTTTCATTGAAAAACTCTTGTTCAAATAACCTTTTATGCTTTCCAGAAATTCTATATCATTTCCAATCAACAATATGTCATCCACATATAATATTAGAAACGCTACAGAGCTCCCACTCACTTTCTTGTAAATACAGGTTTCTCCGTAAGTTTGTATAAAACCAAAAGCCTTTATCACCTCATCAAAGCGTATATTCCAACGCCGAGATGCTTGCACCAGTCCATAGATGGATCGCTGGAGCTTGCATACTTTGTTAGCATCCTTAGGATCGACAAAACCTTCTGATTGCATCATATACAACTCTTCCTTAAGAAACCCATTAAGGAATGCTGTTTTGACGTCCATCTGCCAGATCTCATAATCATAAAATGCGGCAATTGCTAACATAATTCTAACAGACTTAAGCATCGCTACGGGTGAGAAAGTCTCATCGTAGTCAACCCCTTGAACTTGTCGGAAACCCTTTGCGAGAAGTCAAGCTTTATAGACGGTGACATTACCATCAGCGTCTGTCTTCTTCTTAAAGATCCATTTATTCTCAATGGCCTGCCGGTCATCGGGCAAGTCTACCAAAGTCCATACTTTGTTCTCATACATGGATCCTATCTCGGATTTCATGGCCTCAAGCCATTTGTCAGAATCCGGGCTCATCATTGCTTCTTAATAGTTTGTAGGTTCGCCGTTGTCTAACAACATGACTTCCAGGACTGGATTACCATACCCCTCTCGTGCAGAACGTACCCTGGTCAACCTACGAAGTTCAGTAGTAACTTGATCTGAAGTCTCATGATCATCATCATTTGCTTCCTCTCCGGCTGGTGTAGATATCACGGGAACTTCTTTCTGTGATGTGCTACCTTCCAATTCGAGAGAAGGTACAATTACCTCATCAAGTTCTACTTTCCTCCCACTCACTTCTTTCGAGAGAAACTCCTTCTCTAGAAAGGACTCATTCTTAGCAACAAAGATTTTGCCTTCGGATCTATGATAGAAGGTATACCCAATGGTCTCTTTAGGGTATCCTATGAAGACGCACTTCTTCTCTTTGGGTTCGAGCTTATCAGGCTGAAGCCTCTTGACATAAGCGTCGCATCCCCAAACTTTAAGAAACGACAGCTTAGATTTTTTGCCAAACCACAACTCATACGGCGTCGTCTCAACGGATTTAGACGGTGCCCTATTTAAAGTGAATGTGGCTGTCTCTAATGCATAACCCCAAAACGATAGTGGCAAATCGGTAAGAGACATCATAGAACGCACCATATCCAATAGAGTACGATTACGACGTTCGAACACATCATTACACTGTGGTGTTCCAGGTGGCGTGAGATGTGAAACAATTCCACATTGTCTTAAATGCATACCAAACTCATAACTCAAATATTCACCTCCATGATCAGATCGTAGAAATTTAATTTTCTTATTACGATGATTTTCCACTTCACTCTGAAACTCTTTGAACTTTTCAAATGTTTCAGACTTGTGTTTCATTAAGTAAATATACCATATCTAGTCAAATCATATGTGAAGGTAAGAAAATAATGATATCCACCGCGTGCTTCAACACTCATCGGACCGCATACATCGGTATGTATTATTTCCAACAAGTCACTAGCCCGCTCCATTGATCCGAAGAACGGGGTTTTAGTCATCTTGCCCATGAGGCATGGTTCACATGTCACAAATGATTCATAATCAAGAGATTTCAAAAGTCCATCAGCATGGAGTTTCTTCATGCGCTTTACACCAATATGACCTAAGCGGCAGTGCCACAAGTATGTGGTACTATCATCAGTAACTTTGCATCGTTTGGCATCAATATTATGAACATGTGTATTACTACGATCGAGATTCAACAAGAATAAACCATTCACCAGGGGTGCATGATCATAAAAGATATTATCCATATAAATAGAACAACCTTTATTCTCTGACTTAAATGAATAACGGTCTCGCAATAAACAAGATCTAGATATAATGTTCATGCTTAATGCAGGCACCAAATAACAATTATTTAGGTTTAAAACTAATCCCGAAGGTAGACGTAGAGGGAGCGTGCCGACGGCGATCACATCAACCTTGGAGCCATTTCCAACGCGCATCGTCACCTCGTCCTTAGCTAGTGTCCGTTTATTCCGCAGCTCCTGAGTTACAAATATTAGCAACTGAACCAGTATCAAATACCCAGGCGCTACTACGAGCACTAGTAAGGTACACATCAATAACATGTATATCAAATATACCTTTGTTGACATTGCCAGCCTTCTTATCTGCCAAGTACTTAGGGCAGTTCCGCTTCCAGTGACCATTCCCCTTGCAGCCTTGGGTTTCTTCATGGGAGCAGCAACTGTCTTGCCATTCTTCTTGAAGTTCCCTTTCTTTCCCTTGCCTTTCTTGAAACTAGTGGTCTTTTTAACCATCAACACTTGATGCTCCTTCTTGATTTCTACCTCCGCGGCCTTAAGCATCGCGAAGAGCTCGGGGATAGTTTTCTCCATCCCTTGCATATTATAGTTCATCATAAAGCCCTTGTAGCCTGGTGCCAGTGACTATAGAACTCTGTCAATAACCGTCTCATCTAGAAGATTAACTCCCAACTGATTCAAGCGGTTGTTATACCTAGACATTTTGAGTATATGCTCACTAACGGAGCTGTTCTCCTCCATCTTGCAGCTAAAGAACTTGTCAGAGGTGTCATACCTCTCAACCCAGGCATGAGCTTGAAATACCAATTTCAGCTCCTGGAACATCTCATATGCTCCGTGGTGCTCAAAACGTCTTTGGAGCCCCGGTTCTAAGCCGTAAAGCATGACGCACTGAACTATTGAGTAGTCATCAGAACGTGCCTGCCAGATGTTCACAACATCCACAGACGACGCTGGAGGGGGTGCTTCACCTAGCGGTGCATCAAGGACATAAGCCTTCTGTGCAGCAGTGAGGATAATCCTCAAGTTACGGACCCAGTCCGCATAGTTGCTTCCATCATCTTTCAACTTAGCTTTCTCTAGGAACGCATTAAAATTTAGGGGAACTACAGCGCGAGCCATTGATCTACAACACAATTTTGCAAAGACAATTTAGACTAAGTTCATGATAATTAGTTCAGTTAATCAAATTACTAATGAACTCCCACTTAAATCAACATCCCTCAAGTTGTCTAAGTGTTACATGATCCACATCAACTGACCCATATCCGATCATCACGTGAGATGGGGCAGTCATCAATGGTGAACATCTCCATGTTGATCATATCTACTATATGACTCATGTTTGACCTTTCGGTCTCTCGTGCTCCGAGGCCATGTCTGTACATGCTAGGCTCGTCAAGTTTAACCCAAGTATTCTGCATGTGTAAAACTGGCTTACACCCGTTGTATGCGAACGTAGAGTCTATCACACCCGATCATCACGAGGTGCTTCGAAATGAAGAACTTTCGCAACGGTGCATACTTAGGGAGAACACTTTTCCTTGATATTAAGTGAAGGGATCATCTTATAATGCTATCGTCGTTCTATGCAAAATAAGATGCATAACAAGATAAACATCACATGCAATCAAAAATATGTGACATGATATGGCCATTATCATCTTGTGCTTTTGATCTCCATCTTCAAAGCACCGGCATGATCTCCATCGTCACCGGCATGACATCATGATCTCCATCATCGTGTCGTCACGTGGTTGTCTCGCCAACTATTGCTAACGCATAGCGATAAAGTAAAGCAATTACATGGCGATTAATAAATTAAAGACAACCTATGGCTCCTGCCGGTTGTCGTACTCATCGACAAGCAAGTCGTGAACCTATTAAAAAACATGATCATCTCATACATCAACATATATCACATCACGTTTTGGCCATACCACATCACAACATGCCCTGCAAAAACATGTTAGACGTCCTCTACTTTGTTGTTGCAAATTTTACGTGGCTGCTATGGGCAACTAGCAAGAACCGTTCTTACCTACACAAAGCCACAATGGTCATAATCAAGTTGCCTTTTAACCTTCTACAAGGACTGCCTTTGTCAAATCAGATTCAACTAAAGTAGGAGAGACAGACACCCGCCAGCCACCTTATGCAAAACAAGTTGCATGTCAGTCGGTGGAACCGGTCTCATGTGCGAGGACATGTAAGGTTGGTCCGAGCCGCTTCATCCCACAATACCGCCGAATCCAAATAAGACAAGAGAGGAAAGCAATTTGAGCATCAACGCCCACAACTTCTTTGTGTTCTACTCGTGCATATACATCTACGCATAGACTTAGTTCATGATGCCACTGATGGGGAATGAAGAATGAAAATCAAAAAAAATTCTACGAATCACCCAAGATCTATCTATGAGAAGCATAGCAACAAGAGGGGAGTGTGTCTACATACCCTTGTAGACCGAAAGTGGAAGCGTATATAACGCGGTTGATGTAGTCGTACTCTTCACGATCCAATCGCGGTCCAATCCGATGAAGTACCGAACGGACGGCACCTCCGCGTTCAACACACGTGCGGCTCGATGACATCTCCTCCTTCTTGATCCAGCAAGCGAGGGAGGAGCAGTAGATGGGATCTCGACCAGCACGACAGCGTGGTGGAGATGGTGGTGGTGCTATCCCGACAGGGCTTCACTGATACGTCTCCAACGTATCTATAATTTTTTATTGTTCCATGTTGTTATATTATCAATCTTGCATGTTTTATATACATTTACAGCAATTATATATCATTTTTTGGGACTAACCTATTAACTTAGTGCCCAGTGCCAGTTGCTGTTTTCTGCCTGTTTTTGGTTTTATAGAAAATCAATACCAAACAAAGTCCAAATGCCATGAAACTTTGTGGAGATTTTTTTCTGGACAATACCAACACTAGAAGCTTCGGGAGAAGACCAGACGCCAGAGGAGGTGGCCACGAGCCACCAGGGCGCGCCTGGGGGGGCAGGCGTGCCCTGGTGCCTCGTGGACCCATCTCAGCTCCGTTTGACCTAATTCCATCACTATAAATTCCCAAAAAATCAGAAACCACCAGGGGAGTCCACGAAATACTTTTTCCGCCGCCGCAAGCTTCTGTTCTCGAGAGATCCCATCTGGAGGCCTTTTCCGGTACTCCGCCGGAGGGGGGATCGATCACGGAGGGGCTCTACATCAACCTTGCTGCCCTTCCGATGATGCGTGAGTAGTTTACCACAGACCTTCGGGTCCATAGTTAGTAGCTAGATGGCTTCTTCTCTTTTTTTGATCTTCAATACAATGTTCTCCTCGATGTTCTTGGAGTTATATCCGATGTAATCACTTTTTGCGGTGTGTTTGTTGGGATCCGATGAATTGTGAGTTTATGATCAGATTATCCATGAATATTATTTGAGTCTTCTCTGATCTCTTTTATGCATGATTATTATAGCTTCGTATTTCTTCTCCGATCTATTGATTTGGTTTGGCCAACTAGATTCATTTATCTTGCCATGGGAAGAGGTGCTTTGTAATGGGTTCGATCTTGCGGTGCTCAATCCCAGTGACAGAAAGGGACATGACACGTATGTATCGTTGCTATTAAGGGTAAAAAATGGGGTTTATTCATACGTGAGTTTATCTTGTCTACATCATGTCATCGTTCTTAAGGCGTTACTCCGTTCTTTATGGACTTAATACACTAGATGCATGCTGGATAGCGGTCGATGTGTGGAGTAATAGTAGTAGATGCAGGCAGGAGTCGGTCTACTTGTCTCGGACGTGATGCCTATATACATGATCATTGCCTTGGATATCGTCATGATTATTTGCTTTTCTATCAATTGCCCAACAGTAATTTGTTAACCCACCGTATGCTATTTTCTGGAGAGAAGCCTCTAGTGAAAACTATGGCCCCCGGGTCTATCTAAATCATATACTAAAACCCTAAAAATACTTGCTGCACTTTTTCTTTATTTATTTTATTTTTGTTTCAATCTATCTATCTATCACATACAATTTAATCTTGCAATTACCGCCGAGGGATTGACAACCCCTTGTTTGTGTTGGGTGTAAGGATTTGTTGTTTTGTGTGCACGTGCTGCTAACGAGGTGTTGCGTGATTCTCCTACTGGATTGATAACCTTGGTTTCATAACTGAGGGAAATACTTATCTCTACTGTACTGCATCTCCCTTCCTCTTCGGGGAATTACCAACGCAGCTAAGAAGTAGCAGGAAGAATTTCTGGCACCGTTGCCGGGGAGACATCATTAACATCTATCAAGTACCTACGCATAAAACTCTCATCTCCTTGCATTTATTTTATTTGCCTTTACCTCTCGTTTTCATCTCCCCCACTTCTAAAAAGTTTTTACAAAAATACAAAAATATTTTCCGTTTGGCTTTTTCTTGTTTTCTCTTTTGCTTGATTTGCCATCATGACTAGTGTGACTATCCCTCCTTTGTCGCCGGATTTTGAAGTACTTTACTTCAAACAAAAACAAGGAGAAAATCTTAAAGATGATTGGTATAGGTTAATGGAATCCTACCGTGTTTGCTCTGTAAAAGGGGATTTAAAAATTTTGCTTCACAATTTCTATATAGGTTTAACCATGCATCATAGACAACTTTTGGATTTTGCCGCAAAAGGGAATTTTATTGAAAGTGAGGCTAATACTGCCTATGAAATAATAGAAGGTATATTGGGGATTCCACCACCACAAAAGGGTTTTGCTTTTACTCAAGAAGTGGCTCAAATATTAGACAAATTGGGTGACATGCAGAAAAATTTGGTTGAGTTGCAAAAGTCTAACGAACCCCTTAAAAATATTAGTGGAAATCTCAATCGCATGAACAGTTTGATTACTCTATGCAATAAGCGATTGGATATTCTAGACCTTAAAATTGCCTCATTTCCTCAGAATAATGGGAAGCGTAAAGAGCCTCCCGGATTTGAGAAAACTCCTATAAAGATTACTAAGACCAAAGATGACAATACTTGAAACTATACATTATGCCTAGTTAGGGGCATAAAACAATAGCGCTTGTTGGGAGGCAACCCAATGAATAAAATAATTTTTTATTATTTGTTTCTGTTATTGTGTGTTTTCATATTTATGCTACTGTTATGATTGAGTTTTTATGTTTTTAATTAGTGTTTGTGCCAAGTAAAGCCTTTAGGATGATTTGGAAGATAGTATAATTGATGCTGTTTGGAAAACAGAAAGTTTTGCGTCCAGTGCTGGAATTTTGTTTCTGTACTAGAGCGTCAGAAAAATCTGAAATTTTTACACAGTATTGGTATATGAATTTCCCACGTTGTCCTAATTTTTCAGAATTTTTGTATTTACAGAGGTATGGCTTTTAAATAGATTGCTACAGACTGTTCTGTTTTTGACATATTCTGTTTTTGATGTGTTGCTTGCTTGTTTTGATGAAACTATGGATTGTATCGGGGGGTATAAGCCATTGAGAAGTTAGAATGCAGTATGTATAATGCAAAAATAAAATATGAATGGGTTTGCAACAGTACTTAAAGTAGTGATTTATTTTGTTATACTAACAGATCTCACGAAGGTTTTGTTGAGTTTTGTGTGATTGAAGTTTTCAAGTTTTGGGTGAGATCACGATGGATGAAGTACTAAGGAGTGGCAAAAGCCTAAGCTTGGGGATGCCCGAGGCACCCCAAGGTAATATTCAAGGAAGACTCGAGCGTCTAAGCTTTGGGATGCCCCGGAAGGCATCCCCTCTTTCTTCTACCAACCATCGGTAATTTTACTTGGAGCTATATTTTTATTCGTCACATGATATGTGTTTTGCTTGGAGCGTCTTGTATTATATGAGCCTTTGATTTGTTTGCTTTTTGGTTTGCCACAATCATCCTTGTTGTACACACCTATTTTGAGAGAGCCACACGTTCATCATAATTTGTTAGAATACTCTATGTGCTTCACTTCAATTTTTTGAGTTAGGCAGTTGCTCTAGTGCTTCACTTAAATCTTTTTGAGCATGGTGGTGGCTATATTTTGAAGAAATAAACTCTCATGCTTCACTTATATTATTTTGAGAGTTGACAAGAGTAAAATTTTGAAGAAATAAACTCTCATGCTTCACTTATATTATTTTGAGAGTTGATAAAATTGAAATTTTGAAGAAATATTTGCACTCTCATGCTTCACTTATATCTTTTTGAGAGTGATAAAAGTAACGGTAATTTGCACAAGATATGAATTTGGTCCCAAAGTGATGAATATTCAAGAGAGATATAAGAAAAACTTTCATATAGATCATTGGATATGATAAGTGTGATTCCTTGCAATAGTTTTGCGATATGGAAATGATAATATGTGAGTCATGTTAGTGAGTAATTGTGATTTAGTAAGAATATTAGTGTTAAGGTTTGTGATTCCCTATGCATGCACATTAAGTCAATAGTTATGCAATGAAATTATATCCTACTTATGGTGCATTATTCGGTGTTAGTTATGTTCAATGCATGTTTATGACCGTTTTCGTTTTTTGGTTGGTTGCTTCTCAATCTATTTGCTAGCCTTCATTTGTACTAAGCGAAAATACTGCTTGTGCATCCAAACTCCTTAAACCCAAGTTGTGCCAAATGAGTCCACTATATCTACCTATATGCGGTATTTCAATGCCGTTCCAAGTAAATTTGCGTGTGCCAACTCTAATTTTCAAAATAATTTTTCCGTTTTGTGTGCCCGTACCGCTCATGAAGCGGCAGGGGGTGGCCAATATTTTCCATGCTAGGTGTGTTATTCTCACGATGAGTGTTTATTCACTTGTCATTGCACGAGAGAGTGGCTGGTAATAGGGATGCCCAATCCCACAATGAAATCAAAATTAATAACAACAAAACTCCTTGGAAAGTGATGGTATGGAGGGCACCCGTGGATACGGCTAGCCATGGATTGTGAATGAATGGTGGAAAGGAAATAAACTTTACTTTCTGTTTGGGAACCGCCTATGATGTGTCTAGCATGGAAGATATTGGGAATTCTCGGTCGTTTTCGTTGACAGGAAAAGCATGCCTCTCAAA
The DNA here is from genome assembly GCA_039707655.1 of Elymus sibiricus. Classification (NCBI taxonomy): domain Eukaryota; kingdom Viridiplantae; phylum Streptophyta; class Magnoliopsida; order Poales; family Poaceae; genus Elymus; species Elymus sibiricus. The sequence continues at coordinate 475,176,130 of CM077666.1, forward strand.
ATATTTTTTTATCTCTCTAATTTAAGCTTTGAGCTCTGGCACATTAGCAAATCTCTGCGTCCCTCTGCGAAGGGCCTATCTATTTACTTTATGCAATTTTTATTTTTATTTTGAGTCTCCATCTTCTCTTATAAAGCACCAACTAGAGAGCACTATTGCCATACTTGTGCATTGTGTGTAGCTAATATTTGAGTGTGTTTCATGAATGGATCAATGATTGAGCGTAATGGGCTAGGGATAACTTTCTTTAGCGTTGATATTTTGAAAGACATGGTTGCTTGTTAGCATGCTTGAGTATTTATATCTTCATGTCAAACTATAGACTATTGCTTTGAATCATTCAAGTACAATGTCCATGCTACAAAAGAAAAGAATATATGATGAATATGATAGGCAGCATTCCACATCAAAAAATTTGTTTTTATCATTGACCTACTCAAGGACGAGCAGGAATTAAGCTTGGGGATGCTAATACGTCTCCAACGTATATATATTTTTTGATTGTTCCATGCTGTTATATTATCAATCTTGGATGTTTTTATATACATTTACAGCAATTGTATATCATTTTTTGGGACTAACCTATTAACTTAGTGCCCAGTGCCAGTTGCTGTTTTCTGCCTGTTTTTGGTTTTACAGAAAATCAATACCAAACGAAGTCCAAATGCCACGAAACTTTTTGGAGATTTTTTTCTGGACAATACCAACACTAGAAGCTTCAGGAGAAGAGCAGATGCCAGAGGAGGTGGCCACGAGCCACCAGGACGCGCCTGGGGGGGGCAGGCGCGCCATGGTGCCTCATGGGCCTACCTCAGCTTCGTTTGACCTAATTCCACCACTATAAATTCCAAAAATAAACAGAAACCACCAGGGGAGTCCACGAAATACTTTTTCCGCCGCCGCAAGCTTCTATTCTCGAGAGATCCCATCTGGAGGCCTTTTCCGGTACTCCGCCGGAGGGGGAATCGATCACGGAGGGGCTCTACATCAACCTTGCTGCCCTTCCGATGATGCGTGAGTAGTTTACCACAGACCTTCGGGTCCATAGTTAGTAGCTAGATGGCTTCTTCTCTTTTTTTGATCTTCAATACAATGTTCTCCTCGATGTTCTTGGAGTTCTATCCGATGTAATCACTTTTTGCGGTGTGTTTGTTGGGATCCGATGAATTGTGAGTTTATGATCAGATTATCCATGAATATTATTTGAGTCTTCTCTGATCTCTTTTATGCATGATTATTATAGCTTCGTATTTCTTCTCCGATCTATTGATTTGGTTTGGCCAACTAGATTGATTTATCTTGCCATGGGAAGAGGTGCTTTGTAATGGGTTCGATCTTGCGGTGCTCAATCCCAGTGACAGAAAGGGACATGACACGTATGAATCGTTGCTATTAAGGGTCAAAAGATGGGGTTTATTCATACGTGAGTTTATCTTGTCTACATCATGTCATCGTTCTTAAGGCGTTACTCCGTTCTTTATGGACTTAATACACTAGATGCATGCTAGATAGCGGTCGATGTGTGGAGTAATAGTAGTAGATGCAGGCAGGAGTCAGTCTACTTGTCTCGGACGTGATGCCTATATACATGATCATTGCCTTGGATATCGTCATGATTATTTGCTTTTCTATCAATTGCCCAATAGTAATTTGTTAACCCACCGTATGATATTTTCTTGAGAGAAGCCTCTAGTGAAAACTATGGCCCCGGGGTCTATCTAAATCATATACTAAAACCCTAAAAATACTTGCTGCACTTTTTCTTTATTTATTTTATTTTTGTTTCAATCTATCTATCTATCACATACAATTTAATCTTCCAATTACCGCCGAGGGATTGACAACCCCTTGTTTGCGTTTGGTGCAAGGATTTGTTGTTTTGTGTGCACGTGCTGCTAACGAGGTGTTGCGTGATTCTCCTACTGGATTGATAACCTTGGTTTCATAACTGAGGGAAATACTTATCTCTACTGTACTGCATCTCCCTTCCTCTTCAGGGAATTACCAACGCAGCTAACAAGTAGCATTCGCCAAGCGCTACCGGAGATGCGATCGGAGGAGAAAACTGAGTAGGGAGAGAGGGAGGGAGGCGCCAAGGCTTGGGGTGCTGCTGCCCTCCCTCCCCTCCACTATATATAGGAGCAAGGGGGAGGGGGGCGCAGCCCTGACCCCTCCTCCAAGGGAGGGGTGCGGCCAGGAGGAGGTTTCCTCCCCCTCCAAGTCACCTAGGGGGGTGCCTTCCAACCTTAGGACTCTTCCCCTCTCTCGCCTCTTGGCGCATGGGCCCCTTGGGGCTGGTGCCCCTGGCCCATATAGGCCAAGGCGCACCCCTTACAGCCCATGTGGGCCTCCGGGGCAGGTGACCAAAACAGGACTTCCTATATATAAACCTTTACCTCCGGACCATTCTGGAGCTCCTCGTGACGTCCGGGATCTAATCCGGGACTCCAAACAACATTCGGTCACCAACGTACATATCCCAATACTACTCTAGCGTCACCGAACGTTAAGCGTGCGGACCCTGCGGGTTCGAGAATCATGTAGACATGACCGAGACACCTCTCCGGTCAATAACCAATAGCGGAACCTGGATGCCCATATTGGTTCCTACATATTCCACGAAGATCTTTACCGGTTGAACCACGATGTCGAGGATTCGGGTAATCCCGTATGCAATTCCCTTTGTCCGGCGATATGTTACTTGCCCGAGATTCGATCGTCGGTATCTCCATACCTAGCTCAATCTCATTACCGGCAAGTCTCTTTACTCGTTCCGTAATACAAGATCCCGTGGCTAACTCATTAGCCACATTGCTTGCAAGCTCTTTGCGATGTTTTATTACCGAGAGGGCCCAGAGATATCTCTCCGTCATACGGAGTGACAAATCTCAGTCCCGGTCCATGCCAACCCAACAGACACCTTCGGGGATACCTGTAGAGCATCTTTATGATCACCCAGTTACGAAGTGACATTTGATTGCACACAAGGTATTCCTCCGGTATCCGGGAGTTGCATGATCTCATGGTTTTAGGAATAGATACTTGACATGAAGAAAGCTATAGCAATAAACTTAAGTGATACGATCAAATGCTAAGCTTATGGTTGGGTCTTGTCCATCACATCATTCTCCTAATGATGTGATCCTGTTATCAAATGACAACTCATGTCTATGGTTAGGAAACCTTAGCCATCTTTGATCAACGAGCTAGTCCAGTAGAGGCTCACTAGGGACACGGTATTTGTTTATGTATCCACAGATGTATTTAAGTTTTCAGTCAATACAATTCTAGCATGAATAATAAACCTTTATCATGAACAAGGAAATATGATAATAACCAATTTATTATTGCTTCTAGGGCATATTTCCAACATTATTTATAATATATGCATAATAGTATTTTCTATGGATGCTTCTACTTTATCTTTTACACGACTGGCTATTTTGGCCTTCTTCACTCACCCCCCCCCCCTTCGCTCCTCTCTACCGCGAACCCGATCCCCTTTTTCTTCGCCTCGCCTGCCGCCTTATTCCGGCGAACTCCAGCCTCCTCTATCGCGTCTCCGACGGGGTTGTGCAGATCCAAGGTCCTCTTGGTCTGATTTATCTCCTCCACCAAGTAGATTCGATCCTCCCCTCCTCCTCCACCTCTCGCCACTAACCCTAGCAGCCGAGGCTGCCGGTAGAGAAGCTTGAGGTGTAGGGGACTGCTCGTCGGCCGGATGGCGCACACGCGCAACTAGTGCTTACTGAGCTCCGACATCGGCTTCCTCCCCGTTCTTCTGCTCGACCAAGACGCTGCTCATCCGTGAGCTTGACAAGGTTTGTCTTCTCCTTCCTCTTCCTCTCTCTCTCTCTCTCTCTCTCTCTCTCTCTCTCTAATCCCACATCTGTGTTGTATGTGAGAGGATTTGTGTTGCAAATTCAGAAGAGATTTACTAAGATCTACATATGAGATTTCAATTATATAAACAATCCATCAACAGAAAAAAAAACTCTAACTGAAAGTGTCAAATGTTGTATATATAGACATTACTAATTAACCAAATGTATGAATATGCTTTGTGTTGGATCACATGAACTTCTGTTAATTGTCCTTACCATCATTAGAACAAAAATTATCAGTTCTATTTAGTATAGTACTCGCTCTGTAACATAATATAAGATGTTTTATGACACTTCTATGGACTGTAAAAGCGTCTTATAAAAATTTACAGAGGGAGTAGTTAATTAAGTAGTTGGCACTGAACTGAAATTGGTAGCAAAATACTTAGAAATGAATGTTTTGTATACTGAGAAATGAATGTTATACAATATGTGTGTGTGTGTAATTTTTGGCGTTGCACATCTTAACAGATGGTATCATGATGACCCACAAGTATAGGGGATCAATCTTAGTCCTTTCAATATGTAAGAGTGTCGAACCCAACAAGGAGCAGAAGGAATTGATAAGCAGATTTCAACAAGGTATTCTCTGCAAGTACTGAAGGATAGTAGTAACAGATAGTTTGATAGAAAGATAATCGGTAACAAGTAACAAGTAACAAAAGTAGTAAGGTGCAGCAAGATGGCCCAATCCTTAATATTGCTAAGAACAAGCCGGAAGTATTTCTTATAGTGATTAAAGCGCTCTCGAGGACACACGGAAATTCATCTAGTTAATTTCATCATGTTTCATTGATTCACGTTCATTGCTTTGATAAATTGGTATGCGGGTGGACCGGTGCTAAGGTGTTGTCCTTACTTGAACAACCAACCTAGTTATGATTACCCCCTCTCGCAATTATCCGCAACTAAAAAAGAAGAACTAAGATAAATCTAATCATTGCATTAAACAAAAGGATCCAAATCAGCCCCTTACAGAAAAGCTCATAAACTGGGGTTTAGTCTTCTGTCACTCCCGCAACCCATCATGTACTAATTATTCCCATAATGCCTTCCCCTAGGCCCAAACATGGTGATGTGTCGTGTAGTCGACATTCACACGACACCACTAGAGAAAGAACAACATAACACATCATCAAAACATTGAACGAATACCAACTTCTCATGATTACTTATAACAAGACTTCTCCCGTGTGTCGGTACCAAAACCGGCAGATCTCGGGTAGGGGATCCGAACTATGGGTCAAGGAGTCGATGGTAACAGGGAACGTAGAGACAGCGATTTACCCAGGTTTGGGCCCTCTCGAAGAGGTAATACCCTACGTCCTGCTTGATTGTATTGATGTGATTGTATGAAGATTACAGAGTTGATCTACCTCGAGATCGGTCGGGCTAAACCCTAGGTAATGAATATTATCCTCTACGGACTAAGCCCTCCGGTTTATATAGACACCAGAGGGCCCTAGGGTTACACATGGCGGTTACCATCGGAGGATAAACATGTCGGTTATGCCAATTATTCCTTGGAGGAGACGCCAAGTCTTCGGAGGTTTCCTTCTGACACACGGGGTCGCCCTCAGTCCGGTCTTCCATCAACGTGTAGAGAGCGGCCCACCAGCCCGGCCTATGAGAGATAGGCCGGCAGCCCGAGTACCCCCTAGTCCGGGACACCCTCAGTAGCCCCGGAACTAGCCTCCAATGCCGAGGTTGACAGTCTTCGGCAGCTTCATGCTTCAATGGTCTTCGGCTTGGGTGGCGAGTTCCTCCCTTTACCTGTGTTCGGTTCAACAGTAGTTCGGTCACCAATAGCTCGGTTGCCGAAGATTCTTCCAAAGGGCGAGGCCCCGCAGGGCCCGCCACACCACTTTTCTTCGCCCAGAATCCAATGACAACCCTCGATTTCTGTGCACCTACGGAATGCGAGTGGTCCGACAGGTTTTTACAAAAATACCCCTCTCTCGGGGGGAGCTAACGCCTTTTTCAATAGGCCAAGGGTGCGGAGGTTAACGCGCCCCACCCCTTACCATTCTCCCTCACACCCTCGCGAGGTCGCGACCAGCAAGCAATGGCGAGCGTCCCAGGCTCTTCCTCACGCCCTCACGACCCCCGTCAAGGTGATTGGGCGAGCTGCTCCGTATCCCTCATGCATTTACGCAAACTCGAGACGCAGGGATACCTTCCCACTTTAGATCTCGCATCCACCCGTCCCGGATTAACTTCCGCAGACGGGAAGGCCTTCGCAGAGAACTTTCCTGCCCCTAACGGGGAGGAAAGGGTGTGCTTCGTGCCCTTCCTCTTACGAGGGATAGGTTTCCCCATTCATCCTTTCTTGAGGGGTTTACTAGAGTTTTACAGGATCCAACTCCACCACCTGACCCCAGGATCAATTCTTCATATATCGGGCTTCGTTGCTCTCTGCGAGATGTTCTTGGGCTGCGAGGCCCACTTTGAGTTGTGGAGGAAATTCTTCTGCCTGGTCCCCCGCACCCGGGGAGGGGTTATCTATGAGGTCAGCGGAGCTGAAGTATGGCGCATCGCCGGAACCGGATCCCCTGTTGGGACTCCGAAGAAGGATGCCGAAGAGTGGACTTCGGAATGGTTTTATATCGAAGACGTCCCTTTATTCGATCCAGTTCGAAGGGGTCTACCGAAATTTTCATCGGCTTCTCCAACGAAGCGATTCAACTGGCGCCCGAAGAGTACTTCCCAAGAGGAAGGTGCCGAGGTAGCTCGGTTGGCTGCTCAAGTGAGGTGGTTAGCCCATAACGGTCTAACCATTGTCGACGTGATGGCAATAGCTATCGCTCGATGTGTCCAGCCTCTCCAACAGAGAATTCATCAGCTATGGAACTATAACGGGGAGGACGATGCAGCCTGGTACACCAGGAAGGGGCCTGACAACCAGGCGGCGATAGCTGCCATACTAGCCGATCTGTTCAAGGGGGAAGAGCAAGAGTTTGCTCGGCTAAAGCTCAAGAAAGGCTTCTCGATGTATGAACCCATCGAAATGGTGAGTTCGACCACTCTTTATAGTTCGGATATCACTCCAGAATTTTCATAATCGGGTATTCACCTTGTCCGAACAGAGTTGGAGGCGGTGGATCGAGACGGTAAGCTGCCCTGCTCCTCAACCGGAGAATTACTCTCGGGATGACGATCCTGGGTTCCATGACGACCCCGTAACATCAATTAATTTCGAGGAGGGGGTCTTCTACCAGGAGAGCCTTGACGGTTCCAAGGTGGCCCTTTTGGCCGATCATCCTGGGGCGCTTCCCTCCTCCGCTGTAAGTGGCCAGCGGGCTTCCTCTCGAAAGAAAAACTCAGCCTCTGCTGCCCCGAATACACTGACACCTACTCCCAAGGGTCGCCGAACAACCACGAGGGCGGCACCAGCGGCTCCAGCGACGAGCAGTCGCGGGGTGACCAGATGCGTGTCCGTAACGGGGGCTACCTCGCCTGCGCCCCGCCCGAAGAGGTAACGCATCTGCTGTACCACCTTAGCCTCTATCTTCATCATCCACCAATCATGCCAGTGATTTACTCCATGGTGTCCTGTAGACGATGTGTGAAACCACCCGCGGCCGAGGACGTTGAAGAGGTGCTGAGGGGTGACTCAAACCCAAAATCGCCAGCTAGAACCGGAGTTACTCCGGAAGCTCCTGCCGAGGACCAACGTCCCGAAGACTCAGGCGGCGTCTCGGTTACTAACTCGGAGGTTGAAAGTGTGATGAATCATCGGCGGCGTAAGGCATCACTTCGGCATTCCGCGTTTTTCGATCAGGAGTTTAGTGCTCTTAGTTCGGTGGACGCGTACCTCGGCGCTGCCCGAACGGGACTTGAAAGCGCAGTGAAGCTCATGTCAATGAATGTGCAGGTATAGCATTAGTTTTGACAACTAGTATGTAACCCAGTAGCCCCCAAGCCTTAATTTGGGCGGAACGGCCGAGTTAAGGGTTTGATATATCATGATGCCATGCTATGGTGCAGACTATTCGGGAGCAAAACAAGAAGTTGTCCGAGGATCTCAAGCTGGCGTAAACAGAGTTAGAAACTATGAAAGCCGAGCTAGAGGGGGTGAAGAAATTCACCAGAGAGGCACATGGTAAGTGCCGAACATAAAGTTCGTTGAAAAAATTTGATGGAATACCTCCGCTAATGAAAGATGATTCCATAGCAGCCGAGTCGATAAATCAGCTGCAGAAGGACCTGGATATGGCCAGGGAAGCTCAAAGATATGCGGAGTCACAGCAAGAGGCTGGCTACCGAGTGCTATCCCGAAGTCATGAGGAGAGGGATAGGCTGAAGGCGGAAGGCGAACAGCAGGTTCAAGAAATTGAAAGCTTAAAAGCTCAACTGGCTATATCCCAAGAGGAGAACCGGAGACTGAAAGCATGCATGTTCGGTAAGTGCACTCCAATTCGTCAGTTCATAAACTGTACGTGTTAGGCAGCAATATGAACAGTGTCACGCCTCGTTGTAGTTCAGCTGACCGGGCGTCCCGAAGAAGAGGCCGGTTCCTTCGAGCGGGACCTGCTCAAGGAGCTATCCGTTGTACACGAGCGGGCCCGGAAAGCCATGAAGAGCATGTTCAGAGCAATGTGGCCTAGCGAAGTGGCTCCGGAAGGGATGGCCGAACTCGCGAATCGCTTCAAAGGAGCGCGGCGTCGCTTTGAGATATGGAAGATGTCAGCTTGTCGTGAGGGAGCACAAGAAGCGTGGGCGATGATCAAGACTCGTTTCACCAAGCTGGAACCGGAGCATTTAGCTAGAGTAGGGCCGATAGGGCCAGATGGGCATGAAGTGCCCGTTCATCTGGTATATGACCAGGTTATGCCCGCAGCTCGGCTGTCCCAAACAGATTGTGCTCTGGAGACCATAATAGACGGTCTTGATCAAGATTAACAGGTTGATTCTATGTATCTATGTACTTTACATCAAGTAGTCTCCAATCCGTGCGTAAAACATTGTCTTAACCGGCCATCGGCTTCCGCCTCCCCGAACAAGAGCCGAGGAGTGTTCCCTACTATGTGATCCGAAGACAACGGAAAACATGTTCGGAGAACTAGGCAATCCGGCCATGTGGTGCAAACAGACAAACGTACTCGGGGAGTTATGTTATATTACTGATTAACGTAAGAAACATCTTTCGACGAAAATAGTTCCTCTAGGGGTCCCTTTCGTCGGGTTGCCACGTTATCCGTGGATGAATAACCGGATACCCGAAGTAGACGGGGATGGTTACTTCGGGGAGATAACCCCGGAATCTTGGCTACTGTGACCCATTATTTTCACTTCCCTCGTGGCCGACCAATTGTGTTCTTAAGAATGCTAGCTTTCGGCTTCACCCGTCTGAGGCACGTACTCGGGAAATCCGGAAGTAACAATCACAGAGGTGCTCCCTTTACTCCCTAGCCGAACAATCGGGAACATAGGGGGTAATCACAGGAGCGAGGCAACCCAGCTTGGCCAAATCTTAAGTCAAATTGATGTATATAGTGGCTTGAAAACGATACAGGAAGGCTGTGAACCTGAAAAAACGATCGGTTGCATAAATAGAATATGAGTGACTTCATAAAAGAAGCCCCGAGGTAACAGCGTGTGGTACATTCAAAGATGTTTGCCGAAGAAAAACTTAACGTAATTCGGCGTAACCGAACACAACCCGGGAAAGACTATTAACTAGAAAATGTAAATCCTAGAGGGATAGACCGGACCAGGTAAGGTCGCAGAATTAACCGTAGAAGCGTCGTAGCCGAGCTACATTCCATGGGTTTGGTTCGAGGCGGTCGTCCGTCGGGTCGCGGAGGCGATATGCTCCGCCCGCGAGTACCTAATCGGTTATGAAGGGCCCCTCCCATTTGGGCGACAGCTTATGCTTCTGCTTCTCCGGCAGACGCAGGACTAGATCGCCAACGTTGTAGGCCTTTGCTCGTACTTCCCTGCTCTGATAACGTCTGGCCTGCTGCTGATAAAAAGCGGAATGAGCGCGAGCTACGTCGCGCTCGCCCTCCAGGGCGTCCAGGTCATCTTGCCGATCTAACTCAGCCTCCTTTTCTTCATACATACGCACCCGAGGGGCGTCGTAAATAAGGTCGCTGGGGAGGACGGCTTCTGCCCCATACACCATAAAAAATGGTGTGTAGCCCGTGGATCGATTAGGAATGGTGCGCAGGCCCCACAGTACGGAGTCGAGCTCCTCGACCCAATGGCAGTCGGATTCTTTTAAAGATCGGACCAATCGGGGCTTGATGCCACTCAAGATCAATCCATTAGCTCTCTCGACCTGTCCATTAGACTGTGGGTGATATACCGAGGCATAGTCGAGCTTAATGCCTAAATTAGCGCACCAGTCTTTGACTTCCTGGGCGGTAAAATTGGATCCATTGTCTGTTATTATGCTATGAGGGACACCGTAACGGTGTACGACGCCGGATATAAAATCAATGACCGGTTTAGACTTGGCAGAAGTTACCGGTTTTGCCTCAATCCATTTAGTGAATTTATCTACCATGACGAGTAGATATTTCTTTTTCTTGGTCCCCCCTTTAAGTGGTCCGACCATGTCCAGCCCCCAGACCGCGAAAGGCCAGGTAATCGGTATCGTCCGAAGGGCTGTGGGAGGCATGTGGCTCTGATTTGCGAAGAGCTGGCATCCAACGCAATGTTGGACCAATGTGTGGGCGTCTGTTCGGGCAGTGGGCCGGAAGAACCCTGCTCGGAAAGCCTTGTTGACCAGGGCCTGAGCTGCCGCGTGGTGAACGCCCATGCCAGCATGAATCTCGGCCACAAGCTGCCTTCCCTCCTCTTCGGATATACATCATTGGAGGACGCCAGTAGTGCTTTTCTTGTATAGCTCTCCCTCGTGGACTTTATAGGCTTTAGATCGTCGGATGATCGTTGGAGGAAGTAGTGGTGTCCGAGCCCTGGGCGTCCTCCTGCCACACCACGGACGGCTTGAAGAGTCGTTCTAAAAAGGTGTTCTCAGGGACACGGTCGCGTTTAGCGCCCATTCGAGCAAGAACGTCGGCAGCTTGATTGTTGTCTCTGGGTATATGGTGAAACTCTAGTCCCTCAAAACGGGCGGAGATTTTTAGGACGGCATTGCGGTATGCTGTCATTTTTGGGTCCTTTGTGTCGAAGTCGCCGTTCACTTGAGAGATGGCGAGATTGGAATCTCCCCGTACCTCAAGCCGTTGTATGCCCATTGACACCGCAATCCGAAGTCCATGCAGCAGAGCTTCGTATTCGTCTGCATTGTTGGAATCAGTGTACATGATCTGGAGTATGTACCGAATATTATCGCCAGTGGGGGACGTGAGAACCACGCTAGCCCCCAGTCCGGCGAGCATTTTAGAGCCGTCAAAATACATCATCCAATGCGAGTATGTACTGTACTCCCGAGGGAGTTCGGCTTCCGTCCATTCCGCGACGAAATCAGCCAAAACCTGAGATTTAATAGCTCGTCGCGGTCGGTATATGATTTCGAAGGGAAGGAGTTCGATAGCCCATTTGGCTATACGGCCGGTGGCGTCTCGATTGTTGATTATGTCGTTCAGTGTTACTTCGGAGGCCACTGTGACCGAGCACTCTTGAAAATAGTGACGGAGCTTTCGGGACGCCATGAAAACTGCGTAGGCGATCTTCTGATAGTGTGGGTACCTCGTTTTACACGGAGTGAGCACTTCGGATACGTAGTAGACAGGTTTCTGCACCCGGAGCTTGTGACCCTCTGTCTCTCGTTCGACGACGAGAACCGCGCTGACGACTTGATTCGTGGTCGAGATGTATAGCAGCATTGGCTCGCCCGGGCTGGGTGCTGTTAAGATCGGATTGCTGGCGAGTAGAGTTTTGATTTCCTCGAGAGCTGCCGCCGCATCACTGGTCCACTCGAAGTGATTCGTCCGTTTGAGCAATTTATAGAGCGGTAAGGCTTTCTCTCCGAGGCGTGAGATGAAGCGGCTTAGGGCTGCAACGCAGCCGGCCAGTTTCTGGACGTGCGCTAGCTCAGTGGGGATCGCCAGCTCGGACAGTGCCCGTATTTTCGCTGGGTTGGCCTCTATTCCTCTATGGGAAACAATGAATCCGAGCAGCTTACCGGCCGATACTCCGAAGACGCATTTTTCCGGATTGAGCCGTATATCGAAGGTCCGAAGACTATCGAAGGTTTGCCGGAGATCGTTCACCAACTGGCTGACGTGTTTGGTCTTAATGACCACGTCGTCCACATATGCCTCAACCGTTTTGCCGATTTGTTTTTCCAAACATGTTTGAATCATGCGCTGGTATGTAGCCCCTGCGTTCTTTAACCCGAAGGGCATTGTGTTGAAACAGAATGGTCCATAAGGAGTGATGAATGTTGTGGCCGCCTGGTCGGATTCCTTCATTTTGATTTGGTGGTATCCGGAATAGGCGTCAAGAAAACACAGCGAGTCATGCCCGGCGGTGGCATCTATGATCTGATCTATGCGGGGCAAGGGAAAAGGATCCTTAGGGCAAGCCTTGTTCAAGTCCTTGAAATCGACACACAACCGCCAGGATTTATCCTTCTTGGGTACCATGACTAAATTAGCCAACCACTCGGGATGTTTGATGTCACGGATGAATCCGGCTTCGAGCAGCTTTGCCAGTTCCTCGCCCATAGCTTGACGCTTGGGTTCGGAAAACCGTCGGAGAGTCTGTTTGACTGGCTTGAAACTTTTAATTATATTCAGGCTGTGCTCGGCTAATCTGCGTGGGATCCCTGGCATGTCTGACGGGTGCCAGGCGAATATATCCCAGTTCACACACAAAAAACTGCGCAACTCTTCGTCGACCGCAGGGTCCAGCTGAGCTCCAATGGAGGCCGTCTTGTTGGGGTCAGTTGGGTGTACTTGGAATTTGACGATCTCATCCGCTGGTTTAAAGGACGTGCATTTGGGCCTTTTGTCGAGGATCACATCGTCCTTATCCACCGTTGAGCGGAGCGCGGTCAGTTCTTCGGCTGCGAGGGCTTCGGACAATGCTTCGAGGGCAAGCGATGCCGTTTTATTCTCGGCACGAAGGGCTCTGTCCGGATCACTTATGACTGTGATTACGCAATTTGGCCCTGGCATTTTAAGCTTCATGTACTCGTAGTGTGGGATGGCATGGAATCGTGCGAAGGCATCGCGCCCTAATAAGGCGTGGTAGCCGCTGCGAAAGGGCACGATGTGGAAGAGCAGTTCTTCGGATCGGTAGTTCTCGGGAGTTCCGGAGACCACATCAAGAGCAACTCGGCCACTACAACGCGCCTCCTTTCCGGGGATGATCCCTCGAAAGGTGGTGTGACTTTGCTCGATGCGGGATCTGTCAAACTGCATTTTGTCCAAGGTGTCCTTGTAAATGAGGTTGAGCCCGCTACCGCCGTCCATTAACACCTTTTGTAGTCGGAATCCATCCACAATGGGATCCAGGACAAGGGCGGCAGCAGCTCGAGTTGGGCAGGACCTCGGCTGGTCTTGTTCACTAAAAGTGATGGGTGTATCAGTCCATGAGTCTGTCTCTGCCACATGGTGAATTTGGGCGAGCTCTCGAAGGCCTCTCTTCCTATGATTCTTCGAGGAGTACGTCTCGTAGATTGTGAAAATCTCGGCGTCATCATCAAGGGGCATCGCTGGACTTTTATTTGAGTACGGGCCTCCGAGGATGACTTCGCCGCTCTTGGCGACTTGCTTGACCACCCAGCAAGCTCGAAGGCTGTGGGTTGGGTTTGTGGAGTGTATGGGGCATGGTTTATCCAGCATTCCGTCGAGGACCGTTCTGGATCTTGTCAGGGGTTTCATCCTTTTCTCGGATGGCTCGTATTGGGGTGTCCGATAAGGGTGTGCGCGTGTTGCCCGAGCTCGGTTTAGTTCCTCTGTACGGATTGACTCCGTTTGCTCGAGCTGAGCCTGCCAAGCATACTCCATGGCGCAGTATTTGGACACCAGATCCGATAAGTCAGAGAAATTTTGGATGTGACGGCGAGCGAGGGCGTTTAAGACGCCCTCGTCTCGGCAGTTCTGTCGGAAGATCTCCAGAATGTCCTTGTTGCAACCGTCCGTCATCTTGTTTTTGACGATAAGGAATCTGTCCCAGAAGTGCCGAACTGACTCTCCGGGCTGCTGCTTTACGTACATTAGGTCCCATATGTCGGGCCGTCCTGAGTTATCTGGACAGTACTCAACATGGGGGGTGGGCGGGATGAAAAATTTGATCCCCGCGGAGTGTGAGTCCGGAGTTTTGGCAGCCGCGTCCTGGACAGTCATGGAATCCGGTGCGCCGAGCTCTGGATAATTGACCGGGCGCGGGTGCGTGGATCCGGACTTGCACATTGAACCAGACTTCGGCTCTAAATCCTCTCCGGAGCGGGGTTCGGTTGCCGAGCTGGAAGGTGAAGCCTGCTGGTCGGAAACTTGCACCTCATGCGCTTTCGGTTCTGAGGGAACGGGTAAGCCCTCTGAGGGGCCTTCGATAGTGGCGACCAAGTGAGTGGTGGCGGGGACGTAAATTTCCCTGGCGTCGGTTTTGAGCCCGATCTGATCGTACACCCAGGACTGGCCATCGGTGATTCCCAGGGCCTGGATCCGATCTAGTATCTCGTTTAATGACGAGAGGTCCGTTGGCTCCAGGTTTTGGCAGTTTGCAGGGTCAACCCGCAGTACGGCCGTGACGGGGGTATCAAAATTCGCCCCGTAGTTGTGTTCGGCCGAGGCTGGTCTTCGGCAGCCGAGCGCGGAGATTAGGTCCGGGCTCGAGGCTGGATCCGCAGCGGCGGCCGTCTCGGCAGTGGCGTTGGCCGTACTCGAAGTCGATGCTTCAGGATTTGTGGGTCCGTCAGGTGAAGCTGAGGACCCTGTGAGAATAAGAACACCCCGGGAGTCGGCGACGAATTCTAAGTTTCCAAACCTGATCTCCTGGTCGGGGGTGAAGCTATCGACCCGGCCAAGGTGACCGGCCGGATCGGCGTGTAGCACGATGCTTCCGAACGCGAAGAGCTGGCCGGGAACGAAAGTGTCCCTGCGGCTAGCGCTGTTGCTGATGATTAGACGAGCCATTGATCCTTGATGACCCACGGCGGAACTCTCAATGAAAGCACCAATGTCGGTACCAAAACCGGCAGATCTCGGGTAGGGGATCCGAACTATGGGTCAAGGAGTCGATGGTAACAGGGAACGTAGAGACAGCGATTTACCCAGGTTCGGGCCCTCTCGAAGAGGTAATACCCTACGTCCTGCTTGATTGTATTGATGTGATTGTATGAAGATTACAGAGTTGATCTACCTCGAGATCGGTCGGGCTAAACCCTAGGTAATGAATATTATCCTCTACGGACTAAGCCCTCCGGTTTATATAGACACCAGAGGGCCCTAGGGTTACACATGGCGGTTACCATCGGAGGATAAACATGTCGGTTACGCCAATTATTCCTTGGAGGAGACGCCAAGTCTTCGGAGGTTTCCTTCTGACACACGGGGTCGCCCTCAGTCCGGTCTTCCATCAACGTGTAGAGAGCGGCCCACCAGCCCGGCCTATGAGAGATAGGCCGGCAGCCCGAGTACCCCCTAGTCCGGGACACCCTCACCGTGTCCTCAAGAAAAAAACGAAACTACTCACAAATAGGGCTGGAATTCGAGCCAAGTCGAGCCAGCTCGGCTCGACTCGCTAAAGCTCGTTTCGTTAACGAGCTAGCTCGACTCAACTCGTTACTATAATGAGCTCAAACCCAAAATTGGCTCGACTCGTATAACTCGCGAGCTGACTCGTTTAGCTTGTTAAGATCGTTAAAGATATGAACATAAAACCTCAAATATGATAAAAATGATTATTTAGATATTAAACATATATGTCACCAAACAATTGTAATTTCCTGGGCGGTTAGGCCTTGAACGGCTGGGCCTTGTGTTGTGTGCGTGGGACACAGGGTGCTGAGTGGCTGATCTTTTTGGATTGGGAGTGGCTGATCTTTTGTGCCGAGCCTAACGAGTTACACGAGTACTCGTGAGATTGGCTCGTTTAACTCGGTCTATAAACGATCATAAACTAAAGCTCGGCTCGACTCGTTATTCTTCGAGTTCGAGTCAATTCGAGCCGAGTCACGAGCTACTCGTTTAGCTCGCGAGCTTCGAGCTTTTTTTCCAGCCCTACTCACAAAGCATGTTTATGTTCATAATCAGAGGAGATAAATATGTAAGTATACCATCTGAACATATAATCTTCTATCAAGTAAACCAACTAGCATCAACTACAAGACGTAATCAACACTACTAGCACCCCCAGGTACCAATCTGGGGTTTGATACAAAGATTGAACACAAGAGATGAACTAGGGTTTGGAGATGAGAAGGTGCTGGTGAAGATGTTGATGGAGATGAGTCCTCCCACGATGAGGGGAGCGTTGGTGATGACGGTGCCTTCGATCCCCCCTGGAGGAAAGTTTCCCCCAGCGGAATCACTCCACCGGAGAGCAAAAGTGCTCCTGCCTAGGTTCCGCCTCGAGACGGCGGCGGCTTGTCCCGAAAGTCTTCTCTTATTTATTTTTCTAGAGCAAATGACTTCATATAATGGAAGATGGGCATCGGTGGACCTCTGTGGGCCCCACAAGGCACTAAGGCGCGCCCTGGGGGGTAGGGCGCGCCCCCTGCCTTGTGGCCCCACCAAGGCTCTTCTCTGGTACTTCTTTCTTCCAATACTTTTTATATATTCCAAAATAATTCTCCGTAAATTTTTGGGTCATTTGGAGCTCGAGAGAATAGCTATCTCTGCTGTAGGTTTTTCAGGCTCAGAATTCCAGCTGCCGGCAATCTTCCTCTTGTGATATAACTTGCAATTTAAGAAAGAAAATGCATTAGAATTGCATCATAAAGTGAAATATAGCTCTAAAACATTATAAATAGCAGTAGGAAAACATGATGCAAAATGGACGTATCAACTCCCCCAAGTTTAGACCTTGCTTGCCCTCAAGCGAAAGACGAACTCAATAAACATGACCACAAGCTAGTTTAGAGAGAGAGAGGTGTCGATAAAAGAAAATACAGACATGGCAATATCATATTTATGATCATTGTTATAACATCAATTATTCATCATAAAATTTCTCATGGCCAAGTAATAATCTATCCACAAGCCAAAGTATAAACAATAAACTCTTTTGAAAACTAACAAACTATATTCTCAGTCATCCAAGTAATTGTAATTCATCATATTTTTCGGAATGGTCTATGTAAAAGCTTTTGATAAGCAAATTCCACATACTCAACTATCATATGGTCTTCCATGATTGCTGACACTCAAAAGATTATTTCTAGACAATCCGTTTCCATCATTTTCTGGAAGTTAATGATCAAGTGGAATGTTCATATGGATGCACAACGCGGCAGAATTGCAGTTCCTATTGTGTTTTGGGGGTTCAGTTTTTACAGATCGATTACACACCAACCACCCAATATCGTGTCTCTTTCGGGATTTAATTACTGGGGCTGGTTTTGGGAGGTTCAGGTTTCGGGATTCGACTAGAGATGCACTTAGGCTTCACTTCTTCACCTCGTAGGGGGGGGGGAGTAACCTGATCCATGTTTTCCTTAATACTCCCTCCGTCCCGAATTACTTGTCGCAAGAACTGATATATCTAGACGTATTTTTTGTTCTAGATACGTCCATTTCTATCCATTTTTGCGACAAGTAATTCTGGACGGAGGGAGTATCAAACAGGAACAGATTGAAAAGTTACAGACAAGGAAATCAACTCTTTCTGATAGATATTAAAGCAACAAACCACCTAGTATTTCATACAATTCTCAAATTCTAGGAACAAGACTAAGGTACCACTTGCAGAGCACATACGCACATACAAGTTTATTGATAGAGATAACAATACACTTCCATGAAAAACTAAAGATTGCATGATTAAAACAAGAAGGTAGATCACCACACCACCTGGTTTATTAGCTAAGCTGCCTGTATGAACGAATCATTCCAGGGCTGACTTATTAAAAGGTCGTAGGCTATCGAAAAGTATAGTTCGACAGCTAAACGGAGAAGGATAAGTTGCCTTTAGGCTTTAGCCAAAGGCTGGTCTAGCCGACGGTTGCCTGGGCGAGAGAAAACAACCTGCATATAGCATATACATATGTCAGCCAATCAGGCATCATCACAATCAGTACATGGAGTAGTAGCTCGTTTCCACAAAAAAGTGCAGGTTCAGACATAATTTGGTCAAAGTTTCAAAGTAAGGACAACGGCTGAGCTTAGTGCATGTCGGGGGGGTGGGGGGTGGCACCCCCCACCCCGGATTGGCACATGTAACATAGGTAAATACTATATACATTAGAGCATACATACACACCTGGTAATCTCCAAGTGCCCGTGCCTTCATACAAGCCGCAGAGAATATGAGGTAGTACTCCCATATGCGGATGAACTTCTCATCAAAACCCAGGGCCAAAATTTTACTGCAAGATAAAGAAGCGGTAAGACATTGATACCAACTGAGCAACCAACTGTAACAACATATGTATATGTGTATATAATCGTCACAACAAATTTACTTGCTCAATGAACCTATGATGTATATGTGCTAGTCTTGTTGTCGTCAAGTTTTTCCTAATTAAATGGACAACACCATTCTTCTATAGTGAATGGCAAGTGGTACTTACTCTCTGTTGGCAGTGTAGTTGTCCATCCAGCACATCAGAGTTGTGTAGTAATGGGGCCCAATATTCTCGACATGCTCTATGCTACACCCAGTGCGTAACAAGATCAGGGAGGGTTTAATCGATGTAGATCCATCCATGACCATGAAGTAACCAATCAAGCATCGACCAATTGATGTAAAACGTACCTGAACCTCGAAGATGTGGTCATGGCAGACATTACACGGGACAAAGAAGGAAGGCAACCACCAGGGAATATGTACTCTTTTATGAAGTCTGGCTTTCTTCTGTATTGCTCATACCGTTCGTCTGGAACTGAGATGAACTAAACACACATGTATATATTGCAGATAATGGTTAGTTCATGATCATGTAAGCCTAAGGTCTTGCTTGGATAGGAAGGAGTATGTTTTATTGGGTTTTTCTACCAATCCAAAAGAATAAGGCTTAATCCTCATTCTTGTGCACCAAAATAAGGCATGTACCAATTGGTTGTTGTTCGTAATGATAGTGGAATCCGACCGTAAGGTTGTTTGGAAATACACTTAGTTGTTAACAGTGATATTTCTCATGCACTAACCTGCAGGGCCATTATGCCATCTTCAGCCAAGTAAGACTCGCAGCAGGCAAAAAATTCGTCCAAGTATTCATGGCCAACATGTTCAATCATACAGCTAATTCACAGAAGAGGAATACGTAAGTATAACAACGCACGCGGGTATTATCGAGGTCACAGCGCCCCACCATAATATAGTAACACTTACATGCTTATGATTGCGTCATACTTGCACGGTGGTATTTTACGGTAGTCGCACAGCAGAAAAGTTATGTGGTCCTAAAAATTAATAATGACAGACAGTAGAATTGTTAGCTAGGATTTCACGCTGACGAAGTAAGCTGGGGACAAAACAATACTAATTCTCTGTGCATGTATATATTTAAAGTACATAACGGGCTAGGCAGAAAAATATATTAGGTGTGCTAGAAAATCTCACAAAAATCAAAGCATATGAACATTGATTACGTAGACCAGCATAATTACGCAAGTTTTAACGGCTTAGAAGTAAAGTTACTAGATCAATCGCCGCCAGTCAAAGCTGTTTAAGGCATGACGCGCCGCCTTGGAAGCCCATGAAAAAGTGTGATTACCGTAGCTATGAAAAAACTTCCGAAATGGTAGTGTTTGGATCCTTACTACTGCATGCTTTTTGATCCTGAGAATTGTTTTGGGCTGTTGGCTCCTGTGTTCCTGGCTCTCTAATAAGTAGGTGGTTTTGCAAACTGCTTTATGCTGCTTTGTTTAGTTTTTGCTTTTATCACTGTACTATGTGATGTTAAGCTTCATGCACTAGCCAACGCAACCAAAAGTCCGAACTGATGGAAAGGGTTAGGCAATCCACATATACACTTCAACATATGGTTTGGGTGGTTTCTCTAATGGAAATTGATGAGGGGGCTTGGTGTTTCAAAACAAAAAAACATAGGCAGCAACAAAAACAAAATCTAGTTATTGGCAAAATCAGGCCATGCTATCAAATGATATATTCATTCTACATCTTCATATCATTAATTACAAGAAAGGCTGGAGGTCAAGAGGATAAAAAGGCTAAAATACTCGCACCAGACTTTCTAAATGAACACATATCGGTGGAATGGTAGTTACTGATAAACTATTAAACTAGTGTAAAGGAGGGAGTAACAGAACTAACCTCTAAGCCAGCTTCTCTTGCTTTTCCCTCGGCGTATTTAAGCTGCTCCTCCGACAAAGTGACTCCAGTGTATTTGCAGCCAGTTTGCTTAACCACTTGTATTGCTAAACTTCCCCAGCCGAAACCGATATCAAGAACATGATGCCCCCTCTCAACTTTAGCCTTTGGTTAAATGTGCATTTTGCAAAGTTGAAGTACCATCAGATCGTGTTCACAACGTTATCTAACTAGTAATCAATCAAATGATACATTCACTGGAGACATGGTAGTATTACCTTCTCGATTAGAAGGCTAAGTTTACGTTCCTGGGCTGCTTCTAAGCTTTCATTCTCCTTCTGCCAATTAGTTTTAGTCCATGAATTAATAAAACTACTCCACCATTTACAAGCTGTAGAACAAAAACACAAGATATACAAACCTTGAAGATTGCACAAGAGTAAGTCATCGATTTGTCCATAAAAAGCGAGAAAAAATCGTTACTCTGCACACATACATGAGAAGAAAGACAGAACTATTAGTATTATTTGGTATGCATAGACGTATGGCAACTGGCAAGTAATGAATGAAGAAAAATATTGTTTATAAGGTTTGGAACACAAAAATCTCAATCTCAATAAGATCTACAATAAATCTAGTATTACAAATTGACCTAAGAAGCTAGTTAGGTGATAACAAAAGAAGAGACATGAGTACTGACAAGATCATAGTGCTGAGAGATGTTTCGACGACTTTGTGTCATAGTGTTCTTCCTTGAGGCTTGGCCCAAAAAGTATTTAGCATGTGCGAACCGAGCTATTACATGCAAGGGTGTCCACCGACCCCTGCAAACAAAATAATCTTATATGATTAGTCACAAACACATAGATTCATATATACTATTTCATTTTTCTCAAACAATTCATTGTTATTTAGTGATCCATTGAAGGTTTCAGAACCTTTTTCCGGCACTCCTGGAGCTCCTATGCGCATCTCTGTTAGCAATGAGAATCTGCAAAAGAAATCGATCATGAATTTGAGCTGAAATGAAGAAGAAATAGCTCTACCAACAAGATCATGGACTATGATATAATTTTACCAAGAGAAAATTCAGAAGACCTTCTCTCTTGTCAACAAAGGAGAAACAACCATTAATATAGGCTTCTGCCAAGCCAAGGTTTCCTTCTGTTGCAACCTGAAAGCCATGAGAGCCAGGATAAACACATGTAGTTCAAATGAGACAGTTAGATAAAGCAATTGCAGTGGAGTATATAAGAAATTAAGAATCATGCATGGACACACCACCAATCAGAAAAATTAAAAAAATGCATGTGTAGGCAGAAAAAGAGAATAGAAAATAACCTTCCAATAGAACAAGGGGTCATGAACTCGCATGACAGATTTTACACGGCATTTGTCACAAGCTTTACCAAAGCTGAACACACTTCCTCCCTCTTCAACAAATCTGCACGGAAACTATCAATGTGAAAAACAATCATAATTAGACGTCGCGTAGTATATCAACTCATACAAGGACTCACGTCAAGTTACCGATGGATACGTATTGGTTGAAAAATCTTGCAACTAGAAGGCGGGCCCCAGCCTCGGTCCATGATGGAATCATCTGCTTTGGGTTTAGCAGAAGCTCACACTTCTTTCCAAGAAAACCATGAGCTGCTGCTTTCCCAGCCTGCATCGATTTAATATGTCCAATACAAATAGACCTCACATGTCTATTTCAGGAAATAGTCATTTTGAATTATGTGATTGAAACTTATTTATGTTTAACGTTGTTAGACCATTGCTAATTTTAGCACATAACAGTATGGTTCACTATGCTAGACAGGTCCAAAGGGGAAAATGGAGAGGTTCTGCATGCAAATACCTTCAATCCGTCTTCATGGAAGCCGTGACCTGTTACCCAAGGCAGAAGAGACATTTGAGACCTAGTGTTCTTTAGATCATTTCACACCTAACTTTAATGTAGTAAATGTCTATCGAGCGAATTGTCTACAAACTGAAATTCATGAAGCAGGTTACTTTGATATGCCCCGCAGAACCATATTCCTCTCTTTCCCTGGATCTGATCAAGCTGAAGATAAGCCTTCGCCGCAGCCACAGACAGAACAGGAAGGCTTGTAGACCATTTAAGCAGTACATGATCCGGAACACAAGGGGGATTGAGTGTCACCAGGAAAGGCCTGACAGATTCAATTTTCTACAAGTACAATAAAAAAGAAAAATGCACCACAATTAATAATTAAGTAATCCATTCATTCTGCTGGAGGGGTTAGGCTGAAGCTTCCATTTTGCTGTTATTCTGTATTGAGGACATGTAACACTGATGTACAAAATGGTTTCAGCGTTGTAATAAAGCCAGGGCATGGCCCTTTCGTTAAGAAATATATCATCAATACAGTTAATTCATTATACCAAACCCTGTATATGAAGCCAAAGAATTTACCTGAATATGGTTTAGCCAATAAGTAACAGAAAATCCCCTGCTAGTTGTCCCCAGGAAATTCCAGGCGCTCCATGCCGACGAATTTCGGGGCATCAAATTTTGATCGCGGTGGAGGTATGTATCCCTGCAGCATAAATGTGTCAGACAATTAGTATATCAGCTCAATTATGCGTTCATTGAGCAATTGTAGGTAGGCTTTACCTTTGGACATACTGACAAGCACCTAGAACTTTCAATTCGTCATGTGTAGCTTCAGCTCCTAGTACTTTGAGAGCATTAGGTGCATGAATGCCAAGGATGACACTGTCGTATGTTTCCTCTGAACCATCATTCTCCAAGACTCTGTAGCCAGCTGCCAGTGCCAAGATATTATTTCAGTGATAATAGGATGACAGACACATTGTTTGTACTCACAGGCAATCAACAAAGAGTTCAGCATTAGCAATAACGCATGTATGTACCTCCACCAAAACTTGAAACAGATTTGACCTGACAGCTGGTTTTAATTCGACATCCCATGCTTTCCAAAGCTCCTTTTACCTGTGTGTGCGCAATAGTTGCACTGTTAATTCCCTGCATTTGGCTGCAGCTAAAGCCTAGAGAGTGTAATAAAAAGAAATCATGTGCGACCCTGCTGTCACCTATATGGGTTGCAATAAGTACCTTGTCTACAAAGGACTGCGAACGAGCCTTGACAGTGGGCAACTGGGGGTAACGAAACAGCTGAGAGTGCAGCGACTTAATCAGCTTTCAAATGCACAAAGACGAATTAAGCATGCAAATGCAATGGGAATGGAACATGTATACAAAATAGTTGGGCACCTGAAGAAGGTCATGGTTGCGGAAAAATGATAGCACGAAGAAAGCAGACAAGCTCAAAACACCTTCTGATGAAGATGACCACAGGCCTGCACAGACTGGAATCTGCACCAAATATATTTTTTGTGTCACCAACTCAAAACATCAAACAACCAACCTTAATTACCACCCCTGCACTGCACCAATGTTGGTGGGAAAACGTACTAGCCATTAAGTAGTCAACCCAGATTTTAGTTAGAACTTGAATATTTCATCTGAACTTTCCATAATTAATTGAAAATTGTAGTTTCTCTTTCATAGTTTTAGACTGTTCAAAGAACATGAAAATCAAAAATTGAATACAGAAATCCTAATGTGGTATTTTTTCAAAATGAAGGGTTGATCGATACACTAAAAAGGGTGTAAGCAAGTAGATTAGAAGCAGTACAAGATAAGCTTCTTGGAATAGTAGGGAATATCCTTGCGACTGAATGAATTGCCCCAATGTCTCAGTACGATCCAGATCAGGGTTATGTTCTTGGTACTCCAGGTACCTTCATTCCAAAGATCGAACCAACGAGTTCATTGTTATCATATATAAACACAAGTAATATCTATATGTCCAGCTACGAATGGAAGTAGTAAAGATGCACACGAGAACTGAGGGACTGGACTGCTTACGTCAGAGCATCGTTCTTGAACTTGAATATGTCACGGACCATGCGCCAAAAACTGATTTTCAGTATGTTGGCTTTTTGTGCCAAGAGGCTCGAGATACCGTTGCCATTGCCCCACTCACACCCTCCTCCACCACCGTCTGATTGGGTGCTCACTGATAAAGACATGTCCGATCTCTCCATCTCCACCCCGAGCCCTACTAACCATTCCATCATGTGGGAATATGTTACCTACATTTGACGCATATGGCACAACAAAAATGTTAGTGAGAAACAAAAAAAACTTATAATATAGGCTTACAAAGATCTTCCATGTTCAGCCCGGGGGTTACGAAGTACTATATCAATTTAATCAGAGTAGACAAAAATACCAAAATAGATTACAACCATGCACACCAATCAGATATAAACCAACATGTAAAGCTACAACTGCATTTCCAACCATAAGCATCACAGTACAATTTCAGAAACATAACAATACATGACTTGTTCCGTCAAAACACAATAGTAAACTTGGGCAGTCAATGAGGCACCTTTCAAAGGATATAGCAGTCTCCAAACTGACATAAACCCATTAGAAATGATTGACAAGTTCAAGTTGAATGGTAATCTATGGTTGGGTAATTGTTTGAACACAATTTGTCTTCCCAGACTGAATTTCATGGCACCCTAATACCTAAACTAGTGTTGTACTATCAATTTGCACTCTTATGGAGATGAAACCCAAAAGATTTTCGTTGGGGCGTAACCCTCTCAGCGACGCGCCACATCGGAACCCGGGTGTGGTGGAAAATGGGCAAGGGCCGGGCCGTCACCCCCCAGGTGGCACGCCGTATCTTGATCTGGATACGGTGGCAAGTGAGCGAGGATCGGGTCGTCGCATCCTTAGTGGCGCGCTACATCGGCGCCCGGGTGTAGTGGAAATTGAGCAAGGGTCTTCGCATTTGACTCGACGAGTGGGAAGGGTAAGGAAGCTAGCCGAGCCTAGGAGGATTCGCTTAGGTAGCTGAAACATAGGGTCTCTGACAGGTAAGCTTCGGGAGGTAGTTGATACCGCGGTGAGGAGAGGCGTTGATATCCTTTGCGTCCAAGAGACCAAATGGAGGGGACAAAAGGCGAAGGAGGTGGAGGGTACCGGCTTCAAGATGTGGTACACGGGGACGGTTGCAAACAGAAATGGAGTAGGCATCTTGATCAGCAAGAGCCTCAAGGATGGAGTGGTAGACGTCAAGAGACATGGGGACCGGATTATCCTGGTCAAGCTGGTAATTGGGGACTTAGTTCTCAACGTTATCAGCGCGTATGCCCCGCAAGTAGGCCACAATGAGAACACCAAGAGGGAGTTCTGGGAAGGCCTAGAGGACATGGTTAGGAGTGTACCGATTGGCGAGAGGCTCTTCATAGGAGGAGACCTCAATGGCCACGTGGGCACATCTAACACAGGTTTTGAAGGGGTGCATGGGGGTTTTGGCTATGGCATCAGGAACCAAGAAGGAGAAGATGTCTTAAGCTTTGCGCTAGCCTACAACATGATCATAGCTAACACCTTCTTTAAGAAGAGAGAATCACATCTAGTGACTTACAGTAGTGGGCAACACTCTAGCCAGATTGATTTCATCCTCTCGAGAAGAGAAGACAGGCGTGCATGCCTAGACTGTAAGGTGATACCTGGAGAGAGTGTTGTCCCTCAGCATAAGCTTGTGGTTGCTGACCTCCGCTTTCGGATTCGTGTCCAGCGGGACAAGCGTGCCAAAGTCGCTAGAACGAAGTGGTGGAAGCTCAAGGGGGAGGTAGCTCAGGCGTTCAAGGAGAGGGTCATTAAGGAGGGCCCTTGGGAGGAAGGAGGTGATGTAGACAACATGTGGATGAAGATGGCGACTTGCATTCGTAAGGTGGCCTCAGAGGAGTTTGGAGTGTCCAGGGGAAGTAGAAGAGAAACTAAAGATACTTGGTGGTGGAACGATGATGTCCAGAAGGCAATTAAGGAGAAGAAAGAGTGTTTCAGACGCCTATATCTGGATAGGAGTGCAGACAACATAGAGAAGTACAAGATGGCAAAGAAGGCTGCAAAGCGAGCTGTGAGTGAAGCAAGGGGCCGGGCGTATGAGGACCTCTACCAACGGTTAGACACGAAGGAAGGCGAAAGGGACATCTATAAGATGGCCAAGATCCGAGAGAGGAAGACGAGGGATGTTGACCAAATCAAGTGCATCAAGGACGGAGCAGATCAACTCCTGGTGAAGAACGAGGAGATTAAGCATAGATGGCGGGAGTACTTTGACAAGCTGTTCAATGGGGAGAGTGAGAGCTCTACCATTGATCTGGACGACTCCTTTGCTGATACTAGCAGGCTTTTTGTGCGGCGAATCCAGGAGTCGGAGGTCAAGGAGGCTTTGAAGAGGATGAAAGGAGGCAAGGCGATTGGCCCTGATTGTATCCCCATTGAGGTGTGGAGAGGCCTCGGGGACATAGCGATAGTATGGCTAACCAAACTTTTCAACCTCATTTTTCGGGCAAACAAGATGAGATGTTCAGAGTTGTACTAATTACCGTGGAATTAAACTGATGAGCCATACAATGAAGACGGAGTATATTAGTACCAATCTTCAAGAACAAGGGGGATGTTCAGAGTTGTACTAATTACCGTGGAATTAAACTGATGAGCCATACAATGAAGCTATGGGAGAGAGTCATTGAGCACCGCTTAAGAAGAATGACAAGCGTGACCAAAAATCAGTTTGGTTTCATGCCTGGGAGGTCGACCATGGAAGCCATTTTCTTGGTACGACAACTTATGGAGAGATATAGGGACCAAAAGAAGGACCTGCATATGGTGTTCATTGACTTGGAGAAGGCCTATGATAAGATACCGCGGAATGTTATGTGGTGGGCCTTGGAGAAACACAAAGTCCCAGCAAAGTACATTACCCTCATCAAGGACATGTACGATAATGTTGTGACAAGTGTTCGAACAAGTGATGGTGACACTGATGACTTCCCGATTAAGATAGGACTGCATCAAGGGTCAGCTTTGAGCCCTTATCTTTTTGCCTTGGTGATGGATGAGGTCACAAGGGATATACAAGGAGATATCCCATGGTGTATGCTCTTTGCGGACGATGTGGTGCTAGTCGATGAGAGTCGGACGGGGGTCAACAGGAAGTTGGAGTTATGGAGGCAAACTTTGGAATCGAAAGGTTTTAGACTTAGTAGGACTAAAACCGAGTACATGAGGTGCGCTTTCGGTACTACTAGGCACGAGGAGGAGGAGGATGTTAGCCTTGATGGGCAGGTGGTGCCGCAGAAGGACACCTTTCGATATTTGGGGTCAATGTTGCAGAAGAATGGGGATATCGATGAAGATGTGAACCATCGAATTAAAGCCGGATGGATGAAGTGGCGCCAAGCTTCTAGCATTCTCTGTGACAAGAGGGTGCCACAAAAGCTAAAAGGCAAGTTCTATAGGACGGCGGTTCGACCCGCAATGTTGTATGGCGCTGAGTGTTGGCCGACTAAAAGGCGACATGTGCAACAGTTAGGTGTGGCGGAGATGCGCATGTTGAGATGGATGTGTGGCCACACAAGGAAGGACCGAATCCGGAATGATGATATACGAGATAGAGTTGGGGTAGCGCCAATTGAAGAGAAGCTTGTCCAACATCGTCTGAGATGATTTGGACATATTCAACGCAGGCCTCCAGAAGCCCCAGTACATAGCGGACGGCTAAAGCGTGCTGATATTGTCAAAAGAGGCCGGGGTAGACCGAACTTGACATGGGAAGAGTCCGTAAAGAGAGACCTGAAGGATTGGAGCATCACCAAAGAACTAGCCATGGACAGGGGTGCGTGGAAGCTTGCTATCCATGTGCCAGAACCATGAGTTGGTCGCGAGATCTTATGGGTTTCACCTCTAGCCTACCCCAACTTGTTTGGGACTAAAGGCTTTGTTTGTTGTTGTTGTTGTTGTTGTTGCTGCTACAAACCCTGCACAAGCAATCAACCACCTCAAAACAAAAGCACATATGGACAACCTAATAACTCTAATCTTTTCTAGTTACTTCCATATCTAGATCCAGTACAGGGTGTTTTTTTAAGGGGAATACAGAGCTTCATGATGCAAAATCAATGAGCACATGGATTCAGACACAGCCAATACGAATGCAAAGGGTTTCCGGGTTGGCCGTGAAAATGTGATGGTATTTGTAGTAGAAAGTATAAACACCGGGATGAGTTTTGTGCTTAGAGGCACTCCACCGAGCACCTTCCGTGCGATGAGCAGAGCAGGTGGGCACGAACAGCACTACAAACATATAGCGTGGGGAGAGGGAAGGGGCTATGGGTGCAGATCAAGCCTGGATTGCCTGACCTTGCGCGCCTACTCGATAATGACGGCGAGCTCACGGCCGAGGTCCCCTGGTGTCTCGGAGGGCCTGCTTGAAACGACGGCGGCAGGGCGCGCGCTGCAGTGGGCGAAGGCAGAGGGCTACAAGGGGGAAGCCTCGGCGGCGGCGCCGAAGCTGCGTAGGAGGAAGCCGAAGGTGGCATGGGGCGGCTCGTCGGTCGGGAGGCGCCGGCGGCGACGACGGGGAAGTGGGCCGCCGCGGCGGAGGACGCAACAGAGGGCGGAGTGAGTGGAGGTTGGGCACCAGTGTTCTGTCTGAATGGGGGAAAAGCAATTCTTTCGCGGTATCAAGTTTTAGGAGATGAACTTGATAATCATGCTTAATTTTGCCAACTTTGTATGCATGGCTTAGCCATTGATTAATTTTGAAGGGTCCACACACATGCATGCTACTGGTAGAGATTGCATTCCCACAATTCCTACCTCCTGTTGCTTTTTCATTTCACTTTTTTTTTTTTGCAACGATTTTCATTTCACTTACAAATTAAAATTTTCACCAAGGAACATAAATATGAAAACGAAAAATGAATTGAATTTTTGTTTCAAGAGATACAATAGATTCAAGTTTGAAAACTAAAAAAATAACGGGATTGCTAAATCTCAGTAGTCGACTGAGACTTAACCAAGTCTCAGTCGATGCTATATTCGTGGGATCTTACGTGAAGATTCGTGCAAAAAAAATATTTTACTTTTTTATTTCTTTTTTTTTATGTTCTATCATCTATCTAACTGATACTTGGTTAAATCTTAGTGGACTAAGATCTAGCCATGCCCAAAAAATAATGGAGGTTGAATGAGGGAGTATACACTCTCTGTCAAAAGTTGCATACAAGGATCCACCCAAAATAATCAATGGTGACCTCCGTAGAAAATCCACTCTGGGCTGCAAAGAGAGTCTCTCACCATTGGTCAATGCTCTGCTCTCCGTGCGAGTAGTCCAAGCAATCCACCTTCCAGACGTGTGCTACTTTCCCCTCCCTTCCCCTTTCTACAGTAGCCAAGGCGAAAGAAAGGCGACGGGCGAGGACCGGCTTCCGCCGGCTGGATCTCCTCCCTCCCTCTCCTTCTGGCGGCCGTGGTGTTGTCGAGGGGGGGGAGGGGCTGATCTGGCCGGTTGGATTTGTTTATAGTAGGTTAGTTTTTAACCTAGCTATCTAGGGTTCGGGGTCGCCGTCGCCTCGTGGGGATGGTGGCGCTGCCGATTTGTTCTGCTCGAGCTTCGTCATCGACGCTTCTTTCCGTTCGGAGGTGGCGGCGGTGCCGAAGTTGTGAGCTTTCTGCTTCCCTTTTGTGGAATAATCTGACGGCAGCGTCTGCTTCGTCGGCTTCGGTGGAGGTTGCAGAGCTGCGACGTCTCCTCGGCCTCCGGCTCGTCGTTCTGCTCTGCGGCGACCTTGTCCGGTGGCTTGGCCCTCCTGGATGCGGTGAGTTTCTCCCTCTGGTTGCTCCGGCGGGGGCTGTCAGTTATGCTCTCACTGCTCCGGTGGTGGGGTTTGCCTGTGGCGGCGTTGCTCTGGCGAGGGCAGCGATGACGCTTGGGCCTTTTGCTGCCCGACCTGGTCCTCGTCTCGGTGGCGTCTTCGTCGGCATCGACGGGTTTGTGGGCTTGGTGTGCTTTGGTTTCCGGTGTTGTGCAGGAGCTGGTCGACGCGGCAACGTGTTTCTTGTTGCGTCGGCGGTGGAGGTGCTGGTTCTTGCCCCTGTTCAAAGGCAAAGCTGGTGCCGGTCGTTTCCTTCCTCGTCGGCTTCTTGTGGCGCCTGGCGTTATCTCTGGATGAGGTGCTTGTTGAGGATGGCTTCCGCTGCCGTTGCCGATGCTCGTTCATCGATATGAGAGATCCCGCCTGACGTCGGGCGGCTCTTGCGGCTTCAAAAACTTCATGGTGGAGGTCCTGAGCGTCCTCTAGACGGCAGGTTGGCTTGGCGTAGTCTTCGGCAAGGTCTTCGTCTCCGAGTGTGCCTGTGTGGCTGCCGGTGTTGGCTGGGATGGTGGTGTCCAGTTCTTGCTTTTGCTCTTTGCTGGGGATGTGCTGTAATTTTGTCCGTTTATCTATAAAGCATCTCCTTTCTCTCAAAAAAAAATGCTCTCCGTGCGAGTCCAAAGGAGACCAAGACGGAAAAGTAGAACCACACCCACACACTTACTTACACTGTCACGCTCACGCATATTTAGAACCTAGATCATGGCCGGCGACTCATTTTCTGGAGCTAGTAACGGGATCATTTCCCCCGCAAAAAAAAAAAGTAACGGGATCATTTCTAGACCATGCACGCGTATAAGAACGGCGAGCTAGTAGAATAGATGCAACCATGCATGAGGCAAGCATAACTACTCATGCACCACCGACCTGGTTGAAGCTCATGAAGCCGAGGTCGAGCTTGACGCACCCGCCGGCGCCGTCGTCGACGGCCACCGTCCTGGCATGCCCTCCGAGGCTGTCCTCCTCCTCGTACAGGGTCACCCGCACGCCGTCTCCGCTCGCGGCGAGCAGCTCATGCGCCGCCGCCAGCCCACTCACCCCGCCGCCCACCACCGCCACCCTCATCTCTGCTAGACTCTGTTCTGCTCCCTGCTCTCTCGCCCTCCCACTGGTGCTGTCTAAGTTGGAGTGTGCGTCACAAACTTATATAATGTCCCTCTTGCTATATTTTTCATCTGGGTGGAATTTTTTGTAACAGCTTTGCTAAGTCTCACTTGACTAAGATTTGGTTAAGTCTTAGTTGACTGAGACCTAACCACATCATTTTTGTAATTCAGTCACCTTTCTTCTTCTTTTATGTGTTTTTTGTAGTTCAGTCAACTTACATAATGTGTGCGCGCGCAGGTGCGTGTCTTGTATGTTAGTGTGTGCGCTTGCATGTAGCGTGTGTGCGTGCGGTGCATGTCTTCCACCTGATACCAGCACTTGATGCAACTAGATGATACCCCGCGCTGCTGCGAGATCTCTTGCAATGTTTTTTTTGATAAAATTTAAAATAGATATGATACATTGTATTTCTTTATTATATAGTTGTGAATATATATAGAATATAAGTAGTGTTTACCATACATGTTGAGAAAAATATAATTAGTGTGGTTGATGAGGTGGCATGTGTGGAGAGTTGAGATGTGTGCATATTGAGAGAGAATATAAATAGCATTTCTCATGCATGTTAAGAGAAATAATTAGTGGGATGTTGATGTAGCATGTTTGGTGAGGTGGCATGTGTGCATGTTGAGAGAATTGAGATAGTGAGGATCAACTATTTAGGTATATATATGATATATGGGATTCATCATTGACGTGCTAGAAGGTGCTTCACACACAGCTGTGGAGATTGGTAGCAATATATTTTCATGAGATTTTATCGTTTGAAACATGAGTATTTTGATGAATAATATGCGAGCCAAAACTAAAATATATGCAATTTTCAATTTAATTATTGAGATGGTCCTTTTCACATGCATGTCTGCACTTTGATGTGGATATTTTTCATTCACGCTTACATGTTGAGGTGACATGTGTGTGTTGAGAGAAATATGTTAGCGTGTATTGAAATGGCATGTGTGCATGTTAAAATTTATTTTTTTGACAAAGAGAAATAGGTTTAGTGAGGATCATCTATTTAGTTATATACTCTAAGATATTTGGGATACTCGGGGCTCTTGTGGATCTTATGGCCTTGTATCAGTACCCTGGCAAAACAGAAGCCAACGCCTGCCTCCCAGGTCGCCCGCAGGCGTCTCCGGAGGCAACACCGCCGGCCACCAAAGACTTCGCCACTGCAGTCCATCCCCTCGCCGCCGCCGGAGGAGGCCGTCCGGCGGCGGATGCAGGAAGCAGGGTGTCCTTTTCCTCACCTCGTCCATCTCCTTCCCCACCTCCAGCCCCCAATCCTAATTCACACCCCTCTTATGCCTCCTTCAACGACGCGCGGCCATGCTTCCGCATGTGCAGCTTGGTAGCATCGACGAGATCGATGTGATGCTGCACATGTGGATGCCCGCACGAGAGCCGGTCGAATTCAAACGGGTTATGCATCACACATCGCCCATGACGCGAAGAATCTGGCTCATAACCGATGGGATGATGGTGGTGCAACCTCTAGATGCCACACGTGGTCGCCATCATGGACGCCGCCTCCCCCTCGCCTTTCTGATCCACTGCACCGCCATGGCCTCAATGCGGCCTCTAGTGTGGCGCCATGCCGCCGATGACAGCGGACCTAGGCAAGGTTCCTGTGTACCTTCGGCGGCACATTACAGCGGCACCATTGCGTATGTCAGGTAAGCATTTACCTAGGTGCTGCAGTGATGTTCCCGGCGGTTGTGTTTGAAGAGGTCGACAAGGCTCGAAGGAGAAAGCACCCGAATGGATGGGGAGAAGGTGACGCTTCACTGCATGTTCTGTGAACACAATTTTGTTTGCGTGTGTCTACGTCAAAACCGTGTATGTGTGGTAAACGTGAATCGGACAATCAGTGTATTGCCGCAGCGTTCTTGGAAAGTGGGGCATCAACGTAGGGTGATTTCGTCTTTCGTGGTGTTCTTTCGGGCACCAAGTCTCGATTTCCGGGGTGAAAACCCTAGATCTGGCATTCATTGTTTGTACGTGGCAATGACAGGTCTCTATCTATTTCCTTGCTGAAGGCATTGTCTAGAGATTACTCTGACTTTTATCGGGGTGAATACCCATGATCCTACTTTGGTGGTTGATCGGACGACAACGGCGCTTGTGCACTTGTTCCCTTCATGGAGGCGCCGCTCTTGGAGAACCTTTTACGTAGTATAGGTGTTGCCAATGGTGGTGGTTGTTTCTGCTGCTTTGTTGATCGCTTCGGCGAGGTCTTTTTTCCTTTCTTTTTGATTTTCATTCCGCCTAGGCATAGCTTCGTTCTTGTATGGCTTAGCTTTTTACCGGCGTATTTTTTATGTGTGTGTTGATGCTGGTTGTATGCATCCTATTTGTGCTCAGACCGGGTGTACACCTTTGATGCTTCGATGAGTTAATAAAAACACCCTTTGTTAAAAAATGTATTGCTATTACTTAATCAATATAAAGCTCCCAGTTTGTTGTGCAAAAAGAAAAATAAGATACTCGTATCCTTGATTCAGTTTTCCTAACTTAAAAAAATCATTTTCCCTTAGAAAGTAATATGTTTTCGGTTTCTTTTTATTTTTGTTAGTTTAGTTAAGTTTAGTACTCCCTTCATTCTAAAATATAAGGCGTATTAGTTTATTCAAAAGTCAAACATGTTCATGTTTGACCATTTTTTTAGAAAAAAGTACCAATATCTACAATACCAAATTTGTATCATTAGATCCATCATGAGAAGTATTTTCTTATTTTATTTATTTTATATTGTGGATGTTGATACTTTAATCTATAATTTTGGTCAAACATACATAAGTTTGACTTGCACAAAACTGAGGCACCTTATATACTGGACTGAAGGCAGTATTAGTTATATGATAACTTGTGCTATCATCACTGTTGGATCGAGCTCGGCTTTGGGACTAAAAATTTAAACCGGCCTATGGTTGGACTCATCCTCATCGGCCTAGGAGCTAGAGCTGTGTACATTTCGTTTGTTTCTGTCATTTACCGTATGGTTAGTGGTTGCTTGATGAAGCTGTTGTCGCGAGGCACACAACATCGGGCTTTCTTTTCTGGGTCGAATTTGTTCAAATGCTAAATTTGGTTTCTCGAATAATATATGGTTGTGCGCATTTTTTTATGCAGATGCCAATGGTTATCTTTTAAAAAAAAGAAAAATATCAGTAAAAAGAAAAAGAAATCACTGTAGGTGCTAATTCAACAGGATGGAAAAAAAGTGACTCATCAATGTTTGGTGCCCCCCGAGCAAAGAAAAATGAGAGCAGCGTGGTGACGATTATGCCGTGGTTGAAGATGATGACATGCTTGGGGCTCATTGCATATTCATGTGTGGCAGGGTCTTCTTGCAAGGTTCGAGGATGATGACACGGAGCGCCGGAGATCTTCGTGTTTTACTAGTTTTTTTAGGATGCTCTTTGTTTTTCCTTTTTTGAGCGTGTGTTAGGATGTGCGCATGGGTCAAGGACTTTGTATTATTTCGTGATTTGAATACAAGCATACTTTCTTAAAAAAAAAAGTTTGGTCGCCCCGGTATAATATCCTCGTATTACGTCTCAACAAGGAAAGGATCTTTTTGGATACAAGTGAATTAATCGATCTTTGCACAGATGTGCCCCGGGGTACGTACGTGTCCACGACGAATGTCGGGCCGTCGCCACGCGTTTGGCCCTCTCGTTCAAGCATGACTGCTGCACTTGATCTTGCAGGCGAGTGCACAGTACGTACTGACGACCGCTTTCACGCACCTTCATCTATTTTAACATTGTTTTTGTCATTTATGGTGTTATTAAGATTGGCTGTCGATCCGTACGTCGTCATGCATGACGCGATGTGATCCTCTGAGGCGGCCGCCGGCGGGGCCTGCTCCTGCTTTCACCTCAGTGGGCGGCCGCTCGCGGGCACGAGATCTCGCGGCGGCGGTTGGGAGGCTGTGCCTGTTCGGCGCCGCTCGAGGCGTTGGGTTGGTGGCTGGTGGTGGACGGCCGGGGATGCGTAGGTGGCTGCTCCGTGCGCGGTATCAATTGTGCGGTGTTTGGAGCAACGGTGCAGTATTCTAAAAAGTTGGGTCAAATTTTACGAATTTTGACCCCAGACAAATTTTATATGCGGAGTAAAAAGAAATGAAGAGAGTATTTAAAACACTCCATGCGAAAAACGATTTCACGCGCGCCACATTTTTCTTCCTCCTTCTTTTCCCGTCCATGTCCCAGCCACCGCCTCCCCCTTACCATTTGTGACCACTTTCGACCATGCCTAGTCCACGCAGACAGACGCCATGGGCGCCGCCTCAACCCCCACGACCCGGCCTGTCGGTTTGGAGTCAGTTCTCATGACTTCAATGGTTCTTGCGCTTCCCGCGCCCTGACCGCCGCCCACTGCCGTCTAGGCCAGCACCTCGTCCACCCTGTCGTCGACGAGTTGGGCGCAGAGATGAAAAACTCTATGCAGCAGGCATGTAGGCATCGGCCTCTTCCCGCCAGTACCGCGGCGGCCCTCGACGAAGAGACCGAAGAATAAGACGTCGTGCCGCGCCCTGAGCACCTCCTCCCATCGTCCCGGCGGTGGGCGAAACTCGGGCACCTTTCCAGTCCGACGCGAGGCTGGTGACTGCCTTGTTTTCGTTTGTTCAGTTTAATGCGGCGTGTCCATAGAAACATGTTTGTGATTTTAGCGGCGAGTATGTGGTTTTGGGGGATCAACGGTCAACGACGAATCATTTCTCGAGAGTATCATTGCTCTTGTGAGGGGATGGCAACAGATTTCTCTTTACGCGATGAGGGAACGAAATTCCCGCTGACCAAGGGGATGGTGATCACACCGGTAACATGCATGTGATTTTGAAAGCAATCCAAGTGTTTGAATGGAGGGGGAAAAATGTTATGAAGGCTCACATATGCGACTCTGAGTTTACACGTCGCCTGGCCAGCCTTCAAAACATTATGCAGCGCGCTCCAGAGCAATATGCAGTATAGTGACACGGCGACTCTGCTAGAGTTGGTCTAAGGGCTCGTTAGGCTGTAGCGAAGATCTTATTCTTGGACGGGAGCCGATGCCGACGGTGATGGCACTCAAGGGTGTCTTCCTTGTCTTTGCAGGCATTGTGGAAGAGTGTCTCCTCTTTACTGAATCATGCCCGTTGAGAGCAGTGGCCGAACAGGCACTCTCGAGGATTGATGTCAAGAAAAAAAAGAAAGCGAAACCGTCGTCCAAAAATATACTCAAGCATGTGGGGGTCTACACAGCGTACCGCGTAGTACGTACCATCCACGTACTAGCTTAGCTGTGGTTGTCGACAGAGCCGAGATGGGCGTGAAGTCGGCACCGTGTCGGCCGCGCGCCTGAGACGCTGCTGCGCAATGCAAATGGCCACAGGTGCATTGCCTCAGAAAGATGATACAGTGCGTGCCGACGAAAACGGTCAGTGCTCAGTACGCAGCCGCACTCCGCACATGCATGCTTGAGCATGGATTGGACAGGGTCGCGTGGACCACGATGGCAGGTCAGACGGCCTGCTTTAACTTCGTCTTTTCAGTCACGAGGCCTGCCAAAAATCTTGTACTACAGTTTGCTGGATCGATCTCTTTTTTTTTTCTTTTTTTTTTTTGAGGGTGTTTGCTTTTTTTTTTTTTGAGTGGTTTTGAGGGTGTTTGCTGGATCGATCTCAGCTAGAATCACGCCGGCCCATAGGCACATGATGCACCAATCGTCGAGCATTGAAGGAAGCGCGTGTAGATAGATACTACTATTGGCCTGCAGAACCAGACTCTATCACTTACTAGCATTTAGTTCTCCTGACGCCGATCTTGTCGTTATACTGCAGTATGTAAAAGAAACGAATGGTGTTTTTACTGGTATACTGTCGATTTACTGCTCCTAAGAATTTCTCATTGGGTTGCATGAATGATGCTGGAAAGAAACGCGTGTGTGACTGAAAAGATGGCGGGTGGCGAGGGATTGATCGCGAGTGAAGCAAGCGTGCCGGAGGTGGTGTTGCCGGGGCGTTTCTAGGCTACCAGAGTTGAGTTGTGGAAAAACTAAGGGCAATAACACTGCCTTTTCCCCTCCCTGCTACAGTCGAGAGAGGAAAAGGGAGGAGCCCCGTCTTCCACCTCGTTTCTGCCGGCGCAGCCGTGGTCCCGTCTCCCTCCGCTGGCCGTTCCGGCGGCGGGAGGGTGGGGGGGCCGGGGATCTGTTCGCTCGACGTGTAAATATGGTTTGGAGTTGGTCTACTAGGGGCGTCGTCTTCGGGGTGCCGACGACGCTGCGTTTGCTCCGCCTGCATCAGCTCTGGTGCCACGGCGATGTCGATTTCGGCATCGGGGAGTTGGATGGTGTAGATTCCTGCTGCTTCTTCGGAGAAGGCGAGGCTAGGTCTGCTCGTTGGCCGCGTGTGGCGGCGAGCTTTGTCTTCTCGGTTGTCGTTGCCGAGGCGGAGGCGTCAATGGCGACTGGGGATTTTGTCCCTCAACCTCGTCCCCGCTGCGGCGGCGTGTGCTCCGGCGCCGGTGGGAGGTTGGTTTGGGTTTGTATAGGAGCTGTGGTTCGTCTCGGCTGCCCCTTTCTTCGGTTCACTTGCGAGCTGTTTCGCCGGCCATGGTCGGTGTCGTCGGCTCGATTCCCTGCCCAGGTCGGGGCGTGCCCCCCGCCGATGTGCCTTCCACGACGCCAAGGGCTCGCCGGTGAGGCGAGTGGATCATGCGGTGACTTCAACGGGAGTGACTCCGGTCCCCTATCGGCCTGTGCAGGGGATTCAGCGATCGCCCTCTTGCTTTTCGTCCTCCTCCGGGGTTCCGGCGGCGCGACGACAAGAAGTTGGACGGCGGCGGATCGGATGCAGCAGAAATATCCTAGGGATCTGTTTGTACTTTGTGCTTCTTTTAGGGTGTTTTCTGCAAAAGGGGACAGCTGTCCCGTGTCTGGATGGTTCCAGTGTAATCCCTCTGTTTCCTTTGCTTATTAATCCAGATATGGTTATAAAAAAAAAGAGTTGAGTTGTGGGAGGACCATGTCGATCGAGGTGGTACGCCACACCCCATCCCTCCGTACAGAGTTACAGGCTTAGGGCATCTCCGACACTGATCCTAAATCAAACACCGTATTCGTCCACGAACCAGTGGGGGTCCGTCCGTGAACACTGATGTGGGAGCCGGCCATCCAAGTCTGTATCTCAAACATTCGGACTGTGCGGTCCGGACAGATGTGGTGTTCAACTTGAGAGTCCGCTTTGGAGATGTTGGCATCTCCAATGCTGACCCTCAAGCTGCCCGCATTTCAACGCGGTCTTGTATCCGGTCCGGATGCTCCTTTTCCCATAAACCGGAATCTAACATGGGGAGGGGGGGGCTTTGGAGGCGTCTGGACCGCTGCCACGCATGCGTCCGACAACCCTGACCCACCCAAAGCCCCCTCCTTCGCCCGCGCACTTTCCCATCCGAAGCAATAAGTGCCGCATCCATGCCGACCCAGAGCAGACGCCACCTACCGTCTTCCCGCGCCAGAGCTCGATGCTTTCCTCGCCCCCACGTTCAAGCAGCACGCCGCTGCGCGCTGTAGCTGGCCCCAACGCATCTGTAGCCCGCGAGCGAGCTGGCAAGGGGTGATTGCGACGGCGAGCTTGTTGTGTTGTTGCGATCGCCGATCGGCGGGTGACTCAGGGGAGAGCAAGCAACAACAAGACGCTCCCCCTATGTTTTAAGTGAAAAGATATAGAAGGATGAAAAAAATTAAGTGAAAAGATGAAAATGTTCCTCTACTATCTCAGAAATTTTGTTTATGTATTTATTTACAAGAAAGCCAAAATAAATAAATAAAAATTAATATGGATAATCCAAACGTTTATGCATCACAACAGAAAAACGTGTAGAGATATAATTCAACATTTGACGACCACAGCATAATGTTAAGATGCCATGCAATGTACGCACTAAATAAAGGTAAAAAAACAGACTAAGTACACATCCCCACCTGACTAGTCTTACTCATTACAGTTTCATCCGTACATTATTCTTCTTTTAGAATAGACTAGATCATAATGACGCGCGATGCCGTGCTCGTCTATTTCTACAATGTACGGGGCGGTGGAGGAATTTGACTGGGGCACCGGCGACGACGTCACCAACAGCGCGTCAGCCGCGCCAAGCCGCCACGACGACGAAGCCGGCATGTCCGCGGCCGCCGCTGATAGCGAGGAAAAGTACACCATGGGAGGCCGCCGCCACTTAGGTCCCAGGAAGGCAACCGCCACCGTCTTGTCGGGTTACACAGCCGGTGACTTGCCCGCTTCGCGGAGGCGTAGGCCACCGCCACCGTCTTCCCCTACCCAAAAACCAACCGTTGATCCGGTCCTCGCGGAGGCGGAGGCTATTCTTCCCTTCCCGCTGAAGCATTTAACTCCGGGACTCACGGCGGTCCGGTGAGCTTGTTGTCGGACATGGGGAAGACATGTCGTGGGAAACAAGCTCTGCCGCGGCCGGTGATAGACTAGGTTAGAATAGCCTAGTCTAGTTCGTTATAGTTTAGTTGAAATATGTCCGAAATGTGAAAAGTTTCATCCGACTTATATGAAAATCATCCGATTTGCATGAATTTTGTCCGATTTATTTGAAATATGCTTTGAAATGTAGACATACAGGGTTGGATGGCCGGCTCCCGCATTAGTGTTCGCAGACTGGTCCCCACCGGTCCGCGGACGGATTTGGTGTCCGGTTTGAGGGTCAGCATTGGAGACGCCCTAGGTATGTGGTCATAAGGACTGAATGTCAATGACATTTCTAATTTATTTTTTGGCATTTTTTTGTGGTACTAATCATACGAGACGCCATAGGTACGTGGTCATAAGGACTGAATGATTGACGGATCCTCTATAACACTAAGCTCCCTAATTTTAAAGGGCTCATAATCAATTGAGGTCTCCAATTGAAATTGGGACACCTGATTTTGACCGGGTCAACAATTTCTCAAAGCTCTCTCATTCAGTTCTTTTATACTATTCACTATGCTTCCTAATTTTTAATGCCTCGCAATTAATTAAGGTCTTTAATTTAAAATTGAGTCACTCAATTTTGACTGGGTCAACAATTTCTCATAGAGCGCTCCCATTCAATTGTTTTAATTCACTATTGTTCCCTAATTTTGAAGCTCTTCAATTCGATTGAGGTATTCAATTATGGATTTGGCTTATGATTTTGATCGGGCCAATCATTTTTTAAATCAATCTGCAGCAACTGGCCTATAAAAACATATTAATACCGTGCACCCTCCCACCACCTTGAAAAAAGAAACGCCATCTTGTGATACTATAGCACCAATATAATACATGCAGCTATTTTGGCCGGGTTAACAATTTCTCAAAGCTCTCTCATTCAATTCTTTTATCCTCTACAACACTAAGCTTCCTAGTTTTAAAGAGCCCACATTCAATTGAGGTCTCCAATTAAAATTGGATCACCCGATTTTGACCGGTTCAAAAATTTCTCAAAGATCACTCATTCAATTTTTTTTATACTATATACTATGCTTTCTAATTTTATAGGCCTCACAATTAATTGAGGTATTCAATTTAGAATTGGGTCAACCGATTTTGACCGAGTCAACATTTTCTCAAGCTCTCTCATTCAATTCTTTTAATTCACTATGTTCCGTAGTTTAAAAGCTCTTTCATTCAATTGAGGTATTCAATTTTGGATTTGATTTACGATTTTGACTGGGCCAACGATTTTTCAAATCAATCATCAGCAACGGCCTATAAAACATATCAATCCCGCGCACCCTCCCACCACCTGAAAAAAAGAAGTGCCTCCATGTGATATTGTAGCACCAATATAGTAGTACATGCGACCACTGACAGAGACATTTCCCCACATAAATATAGGTTGGTTAGTGGGTAACACAAAATCACACCACGAAAGGCCCACCAAATCACCGCATTGTAAATAAAACACACTCTATCATCTCCCCCACCCGCCAAACTAAATATTCCATCATTTCCAAAATACAAGGGGTATTAGTTTTGTAGAAAGTCAAATTTCTTTAACTTTGACCAAGTTCAGTGCAAAAATATCTACATCCACAATATTAAACAAAAAAGTATGGAAATTCATTTCATGATGAATTTTAAAATACCGATTTGATATTATGAATTTTGATATATTTCTCTACAAATTTGATCAAACTTAAAAGGTTTGTTTTTTCAAAAAAGCAATACACCTTATATTTTGAAACAAAGTGATTATTTTTTGAAGAAACCCATCAACACCAACGGCGCAGCAAAGCCGCCCAACCCTTCTAGTACTATTCACTATGCTTCCTAATTTTTAATGTCTCGCAATTAATTGAGGTCTTTAATTTAAGATTGAGTCACTCAATTTTGACCGGGTCAACAATTTCTTAAGGAGCTCTCCCATTCAATTGTTTTAATTCACTATTGTTCCCTAATTTTGAAGCTCTTCAATTCGACTGAGGTATTCAACTATAGAGTTGGTTTACGATTTTGATCGGGCCAATCATTTTTCAAATCAATCAGCAACAACTGACCTATAAAAACACATTAATCCCGCGCACCCTCCCACCACCTAGAGAAAAGAAACGCCACCTTGTGATACTATAACACCAATATAATACATGCAGCTACCGACGCAGAAATTTCCCCACGTAAATATGAGTTTTTAGTGGATAACACAAAATCACATAGAGAAAGGCCCACCAAATCATAGAATTATATAAAAAAATAAAACACACTCCATCATCTCCCCGCCCCGCCAAACTAAATATTCCATCAATTCTAAAATATAAGGGGTATTAGTTTTTTGGAAAGTCAAATTCCTTTAACTTTGACCAAGTTCAGAGCCAAAAATGTCAACATCCATAATATTAAACAATAAAAAAATGGAAATTCATTTCATGATGAATCTAACTATACCGATTTAGTATTATGGATTTTGATATATTTGTCTACAAATTTGATCAAACTTAAAAATTTATGACTTTAAAAAAATGTAATACACCTTATATTTTGAAACAGAGTGAGCAATGTTTCTAGGAAATCCAACAACACCAAAGGCGCAGCAAAGCGCGCCAAACCCTTCTAGTAAATTATTAATCCTCACATAGATTCCTAATTTTCTTT
Source organism: Elymus sibiricus (assembly GCA_039707655.1). NCBI lineage: Eukaryota > Viridiplantae > Streptophyta > Magnoliopsida > Poales > Poaceae > Elymus > Elymus sibiricus. The sequence goes on from CM077666.1 coordinate 475,218,409, forward strand.
TCTTTTTTTTTTAGAACAAGATTCCTAATTTTCTGTGAGGAAAAAAAAAACTAGTCAGCTCTGCCAAGCAGGCCATCCATGGGCCGTTAGCCCGAGAACGGACGGGCCGTCTCCATAACCAAAGCATCGTCGTCGTCTTCTTCCTCTGTCCCCCAAGGAGAAGAGAAATGGAGAAGAACGGAAATCATCACGGGATAACCCGTCAAAAAATAAAAAATTCAAGACCTAATCCCTCCCGGCGCCCCCATCCATGTCCCTCCGTCCCCCAAGCAGCCCCCGGCTCAAGGATCTCCCGACTCAACACGGCGGTGCAGCCCGTGCCCACGAACTCCCTCGGAGCCGGAGACCCCGCGACCCGCCGTCCCCTCCACCGTATGGCCACCCCCCTCTCGCTCCATCCCCAGTTCTTTTACATTTCGGGACCATCTATTCGAAATCGGTCTGTCGTATTTGTCGACAGGCCGACCGGCGGGGATTGTAGCGAGGGAGTGTTCGTGTAGAAATTCCTCTGTTTCTTTTTTTTTTTTGGAGGAGGAAATTCCTCTGTATTTTAGTTGGGTTCATTCATGCCGCGAGTTCCCGGAAAAATTCTACTTAGCCTCTAGGAACTACAGGTTTGGCAAGTTCCTCTGTATGTTAGTCGGATGGATTCATTCATGTCGCGAGTTGCCGGAATATTTAATTTCTACTTAGCCTCTGGGAACTGCAGGTTTGGGAGGGGGTGTTCTGTATTTTACCATCCATTCATTTTCTGAGACAAGTTGTTTTCCCAATTCAGGCACGAGGAGGAGCATCTTGCTGAACCTGGATCATCATCTGCACAAACTCTGCAAGCACCGTCCTTGAATGAGTCGCTCAGCGCTTCGGTGTCGGAGGAGGAATCGTGTGTCACTGTCACTTCCTCCGCCTTTTCGCAGTCAGAGGCAGTAGCTCCTGGTTCACCTATTTTGTCCCGGCTACCGCGTGACTGGGGGCTCCAATTTTACATCAGGGTGGATCTTTCCACACATATCCTCATTTGGGTGGGCCATTCAAGAGCTTACAGGAAGCCGACAATGCTATCGATTGCCATCTTCATGACCGCCGGGTCACCAAAATGTAAGTTTCTTGACTTCGTTCTAGATTTTCACTGAGTTGGGGATAGGGATGCCTTTCTGTTAGGTGCAACTAAGTTTATTGATTCAGAGCTTATAAGCATGTAAACAATCCAGTTGTGTTTTTTTTTTTGTACCATGAGTTAAGTTAAAGGTAACTTGGGAGCTGTTTGATCCCTATTCAAGAAAGTTCCATGGAAACTAGTTCACCTGATAACATTGGCAGAGTACTTACACACGTAGTATGCCTTGTTTTTTACAGTACTGAGAAAGTGCAACATACCAACCAATGCTCTGATCTAAACTAGGTGCCCGGAGCAAGGCAGCGTTTCTCGGCTGGATAAGGTCGTGCAACAATGTCTTTACTGGCCTGATGGCAGAAGGAAGAAGCGTTCAAAATCTCATGTGGTTGAGCAAAGCCATAATCGAATGTGCCTATTGGCTCAAGCTCTAGTGGACAAGTATAACGAGAATCACAATCTTTTGGGGGTCTGCTCACTATCCCTCTCTGCTTCAGTTTACTGTCCTGTTACCAGGGTTGCACTATGTCTTTTTGCTCATGTAAAAATTGCTGATCTGAGCTATGCTTCTCATTTTAGGATCTTGCAAATGAGTTCAAAGACGTTGTGCAATATCAATCAATTTGTGAGAACCGTGTGTGGTACTATCACCTTAATATCACTACAAGGGCTAAAGGAGCTGATGGTTTCTCCCATGGCATCGACGATCTATTCTTCGTGGAAGTCGAACGTGTGCGACAGGGACAACATGAAGAATTGGTGGCCAACTGTTTCTGCATGCTCAAACCGACTGATAACGGTATTCTATATATACTCATATCTGAAATTAAGAATTGCTTAGTGCAGTTTGTGGGTGGTTAAACTTGGATTTGCATTTCTAACATCTCAAACGGGTTCATGCTTCTACTTGTTTGTTACTTGTTAGTTAACTCTCTCCTTGTGTTTAATAAAGGTCGCTGCTATGGTTGTACCAACAATGGATCTCCTAATCTGAAGCACCCCAGTAGCACTGATAAATACACTGCTGGTCACTTGAACGCATATTTGCCATTTGGATGCCGTAGGGAGTTTAGCGACTCCGATGATGAGGTATGATATGGTTTATTTCGTGGCGAGTCTAACATTATTTTTGTTGCTCAAATTGCTAACTACATGTGTTTATTCCGCCCTTCCACAGGAGGAAGCTGAGGCTAAGCTAAGAGATATGTATGAGGTACGGCATGTCTTGCGCTGCATTCTACCATTTGTAGCATCAACTCTGGTTCTATATACTTATCGCAATTTGCCTGCTCGTGTATTTGTTCTCTTCAGGGCCTTGATGAGCCAGACTTTCTGGAGAAACTCTTCACATTCCCACTTATGTAACTCTGAGGAAAGACAGGAAGGGAACCTGAAGCCGAAAGACCGGACTCGAGGGCGTTAGAGCAAAACGGCATTGCACGTTTTATTTATCTTCTCGTGGTTCAATTATAGTAATGTTGTAAGGCCCCCTTCAATGTTTTAGAGTTTGAGGATGCCCTAATTATAGCAATTTGTTCAAGTAGCTTGTGCTTGCCTTTTGTTTTACACAAATCTGTTTGCAAGGAGTTGTGAATAAAACTGAGGTTTTCACAGCTGTCAAAATTGAAACATGCATCAGGTTCAGATTACCAGTCCTTTTACGACACCGGTGAAATAATTTCTGCTGCATTACACCTGTTTACCCTACTGAACTACCCAAGCAACTTGTTTTAGACATCCATCTCAAAAGCTTAGAGATCATTTTCCAACAATATCTGGACCTCAGTGTACATCCAAGATCTTGAAGGTGTAATGGCGTATATAATCAAAACTTTTAGAGATCACAAAACAACATAAATAACATAACTCAAACATATAAGCAACATACTGAATGTAGGTTAGGATGACATGAATGTATGTACTGAATGTAGAAGAAAATATAAGTATAAGCAATATAATGTGGAGACTAAATGCATACACTTCTGGTTTGTCAACAACTCACTACAGTTCAGTGAACAGAGATTATTGTGGAACAGGCTAGCAATAAGAGAACCAATACATCCCAGGAACAATCTTGGAGATGTCCATTTCATTCTGCGGAACTAATAGCTAGATACTGGTCAGCAGATAGAAATCTCAAACTATGTGCTCGGCCAGTGCCAGGATCTTGAGATGCTTCTTCTTCCTGAGCTCGTGGGGGACGGGGCCAAAGACGCGGGTGCCAATCAGCTCGCCCTTGTTGTTCACGATGACGATCGCATTGTCGTCGAACTGGACCTCACTGCCATCACTGCGCCCCTTTTTCATGGCGGCACGGACGACCACCCCGTAGACCACATCCCCTTTCTTGACCTTGCCGCGCGGCTGCGCTTCCTTGACAGAACCGATGATCATGTCCCCGAGCCTCGCTCCTTTCTTTCCCCTAAGGGACTGTATGCACATAACCCGCTTGGCTCCGGAGTTGTCCACCACCTTGAGGTTTGTTCTCATCTGGATGAATGTTCTGATTTGCTGAAACCAGAGCAGGAACGTGTGTTACCACCACTCTCCTTGGAAAGCATGTGTGACTAACAAGCACCTCAAGAAAATTATACATTCCTTAAGACACTTTGAGAAATTACCCTGTTCAGTTTTGCATCATTTCAAACTCTTACACTATGGCTCTCTTCTGGTTTACAGAAACAGAGCAAAAAAAATGCTTAGAGAATGCCTCAAGAAAACCCCAAAGAATGGAGTTCAGCAAGTCATAGGAATCTAGCTTGTAACCCCATTGTAGACAATTAAGGCAACCGAAGAAAAATCCCAGATCTTGACAGCAATTTTAACACAAGCTATTCAATGATATAACAAACTAACTAGTTAATACCGGATCATGGATATCATCGGAGCAATAGAAGATATACACATTGTATGGAACTTTTGAGCGCTCGCAACAAAATGTTACCAAATGGCTTAAAAAAGGTCATGTTGATTCTTATGACTGACAAATTAGAAGTGAGGTGTGTTAAGTTTAACAAGCATTTGTGGTTTGAAGGAAGCAGCATACCTGGCAGACAGCATCAGAACGAGACGGTCTTGTCACCGTTTCAATAGACGAGGTAGCGCCCCCATACAGATTGTTTCCAAGGCTTCCCATCATAGCACGTCCAACTACATAGACCAAGAAAAGTGTTTGCATCATGTTATTTTGCTAAGCATCACAGGCTAAACGAATATACAACTGGTCACATTTCAAAGGAATCCAGAGAGAAGATTTGACTAGAGATACAGGCTTCCAAGATACTCCACCTGATCATTTTCTTATGGTGAGAAAAGCGGTCGTATCTTTCAGAATCAGTGATGCGACTTCATTTAAGCATTTAAGCTATTGGAGTTAACCATAATCACCACATGGTCACATCCCTATAAGGTAGTCATTTACTCCTTTTTTGAGGCAAACACATTGTCTGAAGTTTGGAGTGGCTAAGCCGCTAAGGTTCAAGTAGCAGACCATTCAGACAGAGGTTTAACTTTTCTCACCAATGCCACCAATCACAGGTTGCATGTTAGTAATTTTGATCTTTGCAAAGAGTAATAAAACTGATATTACCGAAACATGACAATATCAAGTAACTGCTACGAATGCCAAGTTTGGACTGACTAAGGTGGCAAGACTGACTTTGACAGGCTCAGAAGCATAGAATAAAATAGCCCGCGAAATAGCCACGATAGCTGCGCTATAGCTGCCCAGGAGCCTCGCCGCTACGCTATGGCCGCTGCCGCGAAATCATTCACATATCCCTCTAAATGGTCCAAACATAAGCAAAAACCCCTAGAATTCATCTCTCCCACCAAAAAAAATTCCGCTATTTGCCGCAATTGCCCGCTATGGCGGCCGCTATAGCTGCTGGGAGAGGCCGCCGCGAAATCGTTTCTCCCGCGATTTTAATCTATGCTCAGAAGTAGTACCTGACGAACACTTAGACCTGAGGAATGCTGCCATTTCACCCTGCTCTCTGTCTTTGCCTAGGCTTTCCTGCAGCGCAGAAGAAAATGGCTCAATTTTACAACAATACTACCACGGGATGCTTGCGCCTAGCATGAAGACCGGGGGAACCAAATCTGGCGCGCGTAAAAAGGAATCGAAACGAACGGCAAGCAAGACAGAGCTAGGGCTTCCTTACACCAGAAGGACTCGCGCGGCAGGATGGATCTCCACGCTGGTCCGGTGGGAGGGAGTGGGGGAGGAGGACGGCGCCGACGAGGAAGGAGAGCTCGAGGTGGCCGCTCCGGTGGAGGAGGAGGAGAAGAAATCGGTGGGGTTTCTGCCGGCGGCGCGCGACCTAACCCCACGGCCCATGGCGGACGTGATCTGATTCTTGGTGAAACGGTAGCAGGGCCTGGCCCGGCCCAACAGATCAGGTCAGTAAACAAACACTTCGGGTCTTCGGCCTATATTTAAGCCCATGAGCCGGCCCGGGCTGATCTTTTCCTCCTCCGATCCCTCTCTCTGTCCCGTCTCCGGCGGACTTCAGTAGCCCCCACCTCCCGCCGGCCGCCGCAGCCGCCGATTCCTCTCCGTGTCGGCTCCACGCAAGCAGCCCTCCATGGCCCAGGGCAAGAAGAAGGCGGCCGTGGCGTCCAAGCCCCGCAAGCCGAAGCAGCGCGACGCAGCAGTAACGAACCACGCCCCGATCGACCGATGCGTCGCTTGATTTCCCGGGGCCGGAGGACTCAGGCCGCCTTTGATTTTTGCTCTGCAGGAGAAGAAGATCGGGAAGAAGGCCGACATGTCGGAGTTCAGGGGGCAGCTGGGCTCCTTCGGGCTCAAGATAGTCGAGGTCACCGCGGACGGCAACTGCTTCTTCAGGTTTTGTTCAGATTCTTGTTCACCTTTGAGAAAAGATGGCTGCTGCGGCTGTGCCTGCTGTCTTTTGAGTTATATGACTACTCATCGTAGTCTGCAGGGCGATGGGCGACCAGCTCGAGGGCGACGAGGGGCAGCACATGAAGTACCGGGAGATGGTTGTGCACTACATCGTGGTATATATGCAATCAAACTAACTTTTTGTGTAGCAAGTTACTACTTCCAAATTGTAATGCCAGTTACATTCTGGACTTTGTGATGATCCTTATTGTGTCCAACTTGTAGGAACACCGCGAGGAGTTTGAACCCTTCATCGAGGATGAGGTGCCGTTCGATGACTACTGTGACTCCATGATGAAGGATGGGACTTGGGCTGGCAATATGGAGTTGCAGGCGGGATCTCTTGTCACGGGAAGAAACATCTGCATTCACATGGTAATTTTCAGTACAAGATTGCCTTTCTGATCCCTATGATTTATGCAATAGAAGCTTTTATAGTTTGTAAGATTGCTATGCTACCTTTATGTCCTTCGATAATCGATACTCTTCAATGGAGGATAGTTTTATTTCTGTAATATTACGTTTGATTCACAGTTGTATCATTACTGTTTGTTTTACAGCTTAACTCACCGCGATGGTACATAAACAACTTCTCTGGTCGTGAAGCTAGCAATATGGTTCATTTGTAAGTTAACGTGTTACGTGATTATGTAACTAGCATGTTAATAAAGCTGGTAGTGGGCATAGTTCTCATATACCTTCTAATTTGTGTGAATGCAGATCTTATCATCACGGTGAGCACTACAATAGTGTCAGGCTTACTGAAGATCCATGCCAAGGTCCTGCAATGCCAGTTGTTATCAAGGTTTTTTACTGTGAAAATTGTAAACAGTTCTGTTCTGTTCTGTTCTGGGAGGACAATGGACTACTGTTGTCTTTGGGGACTACTGACTATGCTATTACTTACTGTGGTCGATTTATGTTTTTTATTATTATACTGCAGACAGATACCAATGTAGCCAGCACAAGCAACAATGCTCAAACGAAAACAAAAGACTCGAAGAAATCTTCGAACAGATCAGGCTATGATGATACATCAGTTAAAATGGTCATGGCTGGAACTGGATGTTCTAGTGTTGCTGCTGTTCAACATGTATGAATTGTATGATTAACTTACAATGTTACACTGCATTTGTGCGCTTGATTTAGGTTGATTGTTAACAGTCATTATCTAATTCTCTTGCAGGTTTTGGGTGAAATGGATGGCGATGTTGATTCTGCTATTGAGTACATGATAGCCGAGCGACTCGCGGCGGCGACCTATGATGATACATCAGTTAAACTGGTCATGGCTGGCACTGGATGTTCTAGTGTTGCTGCAGTTGAACATGTATGAATTGTATGATTAATTGCCATTATTGCATTGCATTTGTGCACTTGCTTTCTGTGATTGTTAGCAATCATTATCTTTGGATTGTCTTGCAGGTTTTGGGTCAATTGGATGGCGATGTTGATTCTGCTATTGCATACATGATAGCCGAGCGATTTGCAATGAGTTCTGATAATGTGGACGGAGATCCCTATATGGACTATGCATGCAATGGTAAGCCTTGAACTACTCTGAAGTGACTAATAAACATGGCCTCTGTCTTCACAACAGTTTTATCATAATGCCACTATCTAACCCATTTGGGATCTTGATCTGGATCACCATATTGGACTTGGGGTGGCTTCTAGTAATTGGTATCCCCATCTTTACCAAAGACTTGGAACTGATGACATTTACTATAATAAAATCACTATTTTGGTTACAGGTGCAGTTTTTAGAGTGAAGTCCTGTTCCAGTGTTCTTAGCTTTTTGCCAAAACAATAAAATAAATCCAGTGTTCTTAGTCCGGTTCACTTAATGTTGTAAGCATTTCTCATTCACACCTGAAATTTCCAAAGGTTTTAATACTGTAGAAAGCTTATTGGTGCTATAGCAATCTAGATGTTCTGGGTGTGTGCTTCACGTAACCATCTGCTGCTTATTATGAAGAAAATACTCCTTTCTAAAATCATTGTGAACACAATACTGTCAAAAGATAGTTGGGAATGCTCAAATCATTCATGGGTTTTTGCCAAAATATAGGCTACTTTGCTGTTCTGCATGCATTTTTCGGAGTATCTGAGAAGGGCTGTAGTGTAGACCTTGAATAGATACTTACGAAAGTGAACGTCAACACTTTTAGCTTCTATCTGAGTTACCATCCTTGTTCAACTAAGGTTTGGTTCTCTAAATTGATTTCAAACTATTAAGGAACGAATATATTTTACAGGGTCTGATTAAGCGTTAGTAAATAGTAAGGTGAAGGAAAATTTCAGTATACTAGGTACATTAGTGTCAAGTCCCCAGAAATCTCCCATGTAGGAATTGTAGGATTTACTCTTTTATCGCATTGGGAGGTTCTGAATTCCTGAATTAACCAATTCAGGAACAGTTGGATACTGACTCTTTCATTTACTGTGCATATTTCCTGGATGATCAGAGTTTGTATATTCCGTAGGAGATGAGCTTAAGCTTAGCACATCCCAGAACGAGGACCAAATGGTTGAGCACAAGAAAGAAGAAAGTTGTTCTAGTAAAGATGAAGCGGTTCAGAAATCCAAAATCCCACATGCTAAGAAGGTAATTACCATGTGGACATATCTTGACTAATGTTCCCAATGTTAAATTGTCTCACGATCTTCCACTATGTTGAATGATGATGAGAATTACCCCTTGTGCTTTTATACAGGAAAACTCAAAAACAAAGGAGTGCTCCTGTGGATCTGCAAAGAAGCACAAGGCTTCTTGTAGTTTAGCCACGGCTGTACCGTCGAGAGAACCTCCAAAGTATGACTTCTAAATGTTCCCATCCTCTCTTAGTCTTCTAAGAAAGCAGAAGTAACCTCTCTTAGTCTTTTAACTACTTGTGAGCTTCTTTTCTTTTTCTTCTATGGCAAACATTCTTCTGATAATTTCTTCTAGAGAAAAAACATCTCCAGGGTCCTTGCATGCCGCTTGTCTGCTTGCCCTATGCAGATTATGAAATCCAAACAGTAGTTTGATGAAAAGAACAAGCTGTTAATCTCATACCTCATGTATGAGTAGTACCAATAATTTATCTGTCAAGCACTCTTTTCATGGTTACCATCAGTTACACATTTACGTCCAACAAACAAAGCCCTTTTGAGAGATTATTAAGTATAAAACTGATACTGCTCGCCTATGTTTGCTTGACGCCATCAGGAACAAAGGCGGTGGCCAAGCGAAGGGCCAGAAAGGGAAGGCAAAGCAAAAGAAGAAAGAACAAGTCCAGGCAGCACCCGTCAAGGAACGCAAGTCTACAGTACCTGTACCAGACTTAGGGGCCCTGTGCATATGAACACTCATCAATGTCCAGCACACTCCATTGAGTCATATAGGTTTTGAAGAGATGCATGTCTGCCTTGCCATGCCTTGAACAGCGAGGCGTGGACCAACGGGGTTGCGATTATTCCTCTCGCTCGATCGGTATCATCGAGCCGATGCCAGCCATTGCTGACTGACAGTTTGCTCTTGTGATCCTAGATCCTAGCAGTAGGATGTATAGGGGCGACGATGATGTCTGCAAATGAGTGGCATTCACATAGGACACTGATTTCCATTGGTGAAACCTCAGTTGTGATCAATGAGTATGTATTATCGTCATTGTGATTCAGTTGTGATCAATGCTATACTGATGCGGACGAATGAGGCATAAATAGTCCTTTGATCTTCGAAAGTGTCTAGCACAAATGCACCCGCACAAACAGTAAATTCCAAAAGAAATGTTCAAAGATTAAAAACCAATCTTAATATTTTTGTGGATGAACATCAACAAGTATTCTGACATCCTGCAATGTCTTTTCTAGGTGATTTTTTAGGGCATGTACAGTGATTGATAAGACAATTTTATCTTAAGACTTGCATGTGATTTGGATATGACAGTAAAAGCACAATGGGTTATCTCTTAGTCTTATCTTCAAATAACTAGCTATTCCTAAAAACGTGTTTAAACAAATTATGCTAAGAGATCATCTCTTAAATAAGAGAAGACAAGACTTTTCTTAAGATTTCTCTCTCCTCCGCCTCAGCATTTATCCTATGTGGAACTCCTGCCACCGCCTCGGTCCCACTCCTCTTCCCTGTCCAGCGGCCTCGTCGGCGGCAAGAGGAGTCGGGACCTGTTCGTCTTGTTTTATTTTTCTTAGGTTTTTGTTTCTCCGTCGACATCGACGAGGTGGTGGCGACGATGGCGTGTTGGAATAAGATCTCTCCGGTCTCTCCCTACCTCGACGACGTCCGATCCGGCGCCGGCAAAGGGCCTGTGAGAGTTCGTGTCTTTCAAGGAGCGCTTTTGGCTGGCGTTTGGTGTGGCAACTACAACATCTTCTGTATTATTCTGTGGCTTAACCCGGTTTCTCCAACCCTCTGAATTGGTGGTGGTGGATTGCAAGCCTGTTCTGTTTGAGATGATGCTCCAGCCGATGTTGCTTCAACGATTTTTAGATCTCGTCTCAAGGGGCGAGTGGCTATTGCGGTCTTCAAAGCCTTGTATGGCGAGGGCGTTTGCAGGTGTCACTTTTCTTTGTTGTTGGCTCAGTGCAATTTTCAATCTCCGGCGGGCGGCGTACAATCAGAGGAAGAAGAAGACTAGTATGCTTTTTAATGTAATTTTATTTTTTACTAGTCGTTCTACGTCCAGTTGTCTATCCATTGTACTGGTCTTTGTTTTCCTCGATGATAATCAGATCTAAGATGCCCTTTGGTGTCTTTATATTCAAAAAAAAAAAGATAGCACCATTTTTTTTAGGGTTACTGCCGCTTTATATTTAATTAAAGTCTGGTATCTCATCCGAGACCACATCTAGTACAAAGTCTGGTGGCACCATAAGCCACACCTTACAGAGTTCCTCTCCTACCCCTACTCTAGCAAGTTTATGAGCGGCAGAATTCGCTGATCGATTAACCCAAGATAGTTTCACGTCCTGGAACAAGTGAAACATCGCTTTGATCTCTTCAACTCTTGGCCCTACAGCAGCCAAGTTCTTACAGGATGTTTGAACATATGTTCATCTCCATCCAAAAAAATCATTTAAAAAAAAAATTGTGTAGTATTTTATCGGATTTTACAGGATGTTAGAAATTATTGCATTTTGTTTAGGTGTATTTGAGCGTGAGTGTTCAGTATAAAGGGAGGATCTTGACTTCGTGGCAAACTTCCATTAACCTCAATCATCAGAAATCATTTTGAGGGACATAAAGCAATTCATATGAATGAATAAGAGCGTCACCAAATTGTGGCTGGAGTACAATATACATCACCAAAAAGAGAATTTTTTTTTCATCACCAAAAACCTCCAATTCCAACAGATGATGTAAAATAGAATACATCACTGTTTGTTTTCTTGTGGTTGCCTTATTTTACATCATCACATCACCAGTTGGAGCACTGATGTAAATTTTGCTCCAGTCGTGTAGTCCCTAGGTGATGTGAACTTTGCTCTAGAGGCGTAGTCCCCGGGTGATGTAAACTTTGTGTTACAGCATCAAGTGATGCAATTGTTGCATCCACGTCATCTATTGAAGCAGCGTTTTTTGCCCTCTCATCATGATGTAAATAGTGATCCCAAGCTATTTTATATATCTAGTATTGAAGAAGCTCTACCCTTGCAAGACACGGTGTAATTTATCAAGGACTTGGCTCCAAAATAGGTTATCTCGAGCTCCTGGTTATATTTCAAGTCGCTGAAGCGTCGTGTGTCCTCGTGAGAAATATGGAACATCACTCGGGTTTCTAGCAAAACTCTGAAGTCTGAACATGGTGCCAGGCAACAAGCAGCACTAGCCCAGAGCGTCTCCAGTTTGAGAAATCGTGGCATGTGTAGTACACTAAGGACGCAGACAGACCAGTGCAAGATTTTTTATTTTTGTGGCTCGTTTAACGACTATAAGTTCCCTTGTGGTAAAAATTGGACTACAAAAGCGCTACAAAGATCCCACAGTGATGTTGTTCTACACAGAGTAACTTGTCAAGTTTCTGATCACAAAAAGGGGAACATCATAATGAGAGACAACTAATAAATCCTGGCAGCGGCGCAAAGGCAGGCAGGCGGCCTCCTCTCATCCTCGCCAGCCATCTAGAGCTCATCCTGGAAAGGAAATCGCATGGCAAGGGGTGAGTAAACAACAGGAAAAGCAAATTATAAGACGAAAAATGCATTTAGGGAGGGGAGCAACTTACGTGCTTCTCGTCGTCAGAATCCTTGTCATCCTCCGCATCAGACCCGGCCTTGTCGTCCTTGTCCTCATCATCGGCATCCTCATCCTGTCAAGAAAGTCAAGTTAAGTAAGGTCTAGCTGATCGAGATTGGTAAGGTAATAACATGAGGACGCCAAAGCTTACATCCAAGTCATCATCGTCCTCACCACCCTTGGAAGCATCCTGGTAACAGGTAACATTGATAATCAGTAATGAGCTCACTCACGACAAACAAAACAACAAGTAATACTAATAACAAGTCAGGAGAAAGAATTCCAGTCACCAAAGAGAAGATGTTGTATTCACAGGCATAACACAACGCCAGAAACAGATGATACTATCGATTAGACTTCTGGTCACACTATAATTGCATAATACTGAAGTTGGGGATAAAGGACTAGTGGTAGTGACATGACCTACAGCTTTTTAAATTTAATTTAGTTTCTGCAGGACCATCAGGAAACTATGACATAATGCAAAAGAAAAAATACCATGTAAATTAATACACAGTTTGATATACTGAAAAGGACATGCAGCGATAATCAGGGTACCATAACAAAGCCAATCATAATGAAACTGATAACCATACAGTAATAACTAGGCGAACATTAATACGGCCAGGGAATTTACCTCCTCTTCCTTCTTCTTTTCAGCCTCGTCGAAAGCAGCCTTCTCAGCCTGCAAATGGAAAGATTCAGAACCATCAGTACACATTGGATCAACAATATAATATATACATGATAGATCCTAACATACATCCTTATGCTTGGCCCAGGTCTCTTCGGCAAATGTCTTGGCCAAAGCAGCATCGTCAGTGATGAGAATGTTGTCAAACAACGTTCCTGACTTAACCTGCAGACATAAGAAAAGGCATGACTATTTGTTCTGTCTTCCTGAACAGACTGATAAGAGTTTCTCGGCAACCAGAACCTACCTGCCACAGCTCAATTCCGATGTACTTCAGGCTGTCGAAAGCATAGATGTAAGGATCATCCTTGAAGTCTGTGAAGAACAATAAAGAAATAAGAACATGAGTCACATAATTCACTACCCAAAACATTCCATAATCATAAGTTAAATATGAGACACTAGGTCATGTTTCAGGTAAAAATATACCTGGGTTGGCAATCATAGGTGCCTTCCATTTACCCTGGTAGTTAGGGTTCTTGATTTTCTGGCATATGAAATAAAATTTATTAGACATCAAAATATGCATTGCTGATTAAAGTGTTTCTGAGTAGACAGAAAAAATAGGCATACCTTTTGCTTCCATGGGCCCTTGTACTCTGGGTTGGGGATGGTTGGGGCAGTCCATTCACCATCTTCCTCATCATCCCAATCCTCAGGCTGCAGTAATCGCAACAAGTTATGTTAAAACACATTGCTGTGCATCATATGAAATATAGTGGCCTATCAAACTATGTACCTTCTTAGCATCAGGATCGGTGACTTCCTTGGGAATATCATCATAGCCCTGAAAATAACGACCTGTGAGTTATATTGCATAATAGGGGAAAAACCAAAATTCTTTCTAACCACACTGTACAAGGCACCCAAAAAAGAGCTACACTATAAGAGAATGCAAATGAGAAGTGGCAAGTAGCTTTAATACAAAGCACTAGTTCTGGTAACATTATTATTCATCAATTCATGGTAGTATCAACATGGTAGAAAGAAAGAAAACTACCTCTGGCTTGATGTCCTCAGGATCAGGAATGTACTCCTTGTCATCCCAGTCCTCTGGCTGCAATCACAAAACACATCAGCCTCTGGCACTTGAAAAGAACAAGCAACAAAATTATAAGCAAACTCCACAATGTACCTTCTTAGCTTCCGGGTCCTTGATTTCCTTGGGAGGAAGAATATCCCAGTGCTCGTAGATGCTTCCAGTTTGCTTCTCTTCATTGTCAATGAGAATGCTGTATGTAGCATCAGGGCGGATGATCAAAGTGTACACGTGCGACAGCTGATCAGTCTCGCAAGGCACGTCCTTCTTGATCAAATGGTTCTTGCCATCCTTAGTAAGGATAGTGTGAACCTTCTTGGTGCTGTACCCACAGATATCTGGTCCAAACATAATGCTGTAGTACAAAGATACAAGTTCAGTAAATTAAGCAGAGGGTAGGCACATCAGCACAAGAAGAGAAGACAACAGCTACCTGTAGGGCGTGTCACCACCGAATTTCTTCTGGTCAACATCACCTCCAAGCAACTTGACGTAACCACCACCGCAGTCAAGCTTCTGCTCATGCTTCACCGTGAACTGCAGCACGAGTGTCTTGTCCTTGTTGCTGAACTCAGGGTACTCCGCCGAGATGGCGTAGAACCTGTAGTCCTCTGAGGTTTGGATACCTACATCAAGATTCAAGAATCAAGGTTTCATCAGTAAATCATAAGAAAGAAAATCTCAGTAAAGTTTTCCTGAATGAGGTGGAGAGAACTTTGGGTAATTCACCTTTGTCCTCAGCATCTCCATGCCATTTTCCAGATGTGTGGTTCCATTCACCAGCCATGTTCTCGTCCTTCTTCCACTCAGACTTGACCCACCGGCTTTCCCAACCATCTGATCAGGCAATAAAAATCCGTCAAGAAGGCTTAAATTAGCAGATATACAGTTCACCTTGCTCGAAGTAGTAGGATAAATGTAAGAATAAGATTTAACTGCCCAGGTTCTGTAGAGTGCTGATATGAGTTGACAGAGCAATGCCATTTATACTATGTCCTATTTATAGATCCGACAGATAATATATGAAACTGGGATGATCTATCATGACAACACTCGGAAATGAAACGATGTGATTGCCATAAACTGTTAATGTAAAACTAGGGTACACAGAGAACAAATAGCCAGTTATCAGCGTCTACAATTCACATGTGGACCACCAAAAATCTTAAATAAACCCTGAACCTAGAATGGTTCCGTTTCGCCAGTACTAAAACCCACATCGCTATACATCAGCTACACGTACGAGTAACGGCTATAAGATCAAATTGTCACCACATTCACGTCATCGAAGAACAGATTGGTTTAACCTAGCGTCAGATTCAGATCCTCTAGATCACAGCAGCAACTATCCGAAAATGGAGAACGAAGCACAAACTCGCAGACAATTCAACATGAAACAGCACAGCACTGGATCCCTAACCACCAGCAACGTTGACTGTAATGCGGCTAAGCCCCACAGATCACAGATCGAAACAAACCAACGAAAGCAGCTCAACTACCACTACATGGCACGACACAGCACTCGAGATCGGATCGGGCAGGGCGAGCTCACCTTCGAACTTCTCCTGGAAGAAGACCTCGGCGGTGACCGCGGCGACGGAGGCGAGCGCGAGCAGGGCGAGGACGGCGCAGGAGGACCCACGGCGGATCGCCATCTCGGGCGGCGGCGCTCACACACCAGTCGAGAGCTCGTGGAAGCTTTTCCCGATCCGATCGGAACCCCCTCCCTATCGGGTTCGCCGAAGCGCTGCTTAATAGGGGCCCTGAGGCTGACGCGCGGGTGCCACGCTGGCACCCGCGGCCTGCGGATGCTGGCCAATGGCGGGCGCCGGCCTGGGGTGTGAGCCAGTAGGAGGGCGCCACGCGGACATTTCGACGTGTTTGGGGCGTTCGGGACGTGGAGAGGCGCGGGCCCGGCTGGTAAATGGTTCCAGTCCAAAACCGGCCAGGCCGGGCTTCGGCGGCCGTTTTGGCGTGCGGGTAGGTTGCGCGTGCGTGGGAGCGACGCTGGGCTGAAAATGGTAAAATGCGGAGTTTCTTGGGTCATCAGATGCGAATATGCGATCCAGGTCGTGCGAGGGCGTGGGCGGATAGGATGGATCGTGTGGGGCGGGACCACATGTCAGTGGGGCGAAAGCAAGATCACAGATCTAGGATGGTTATTGTTGTATTTTTGGTTGTTTATAACCTAATCAATTAATTAAAAAGAAGAGAGTTGTCAATTAATTTACGAAAAACCAAAACTAATACAAACAGCGGCCCCCCTCCCGGTCCATTGCCCCCCTCACCCTAGAAATCAGCCCAAGTCCGTCACTGGATACAAACAACCCACAAGCGTACTACTCACAAAGCACGAAACACTGTAATCGCACATGCGACCCTTCCAACGCACAACAACTGCCACCCTCGACAGTTGTACAACAAAATGGAACTCCTGACGAGGACTCCCACAATGAAAAAAAATTAGCACCCTCCATCATAAAACAGTGAACAGCTTCTCGTGGTGCCACCCTTCTTACTTTGTTCCTCTTTGTTTTCTCCGTGTTTAGCTTCTCCTTCAAGAGGCACTTGTTTGTCTTGCCGGATCCAGGCTGACCAGCCACTCATTTTTCAAGAAAAAATCCTATAACTCATTGGATTTCTTGGTGTAGTTTTTGTCAACTAAGAGGCTCATAGGAGCAGGCACCAACACACCGGCCACATCCACATCACCACTAGGAACCACTGACACGACATCATCAAGCACATGAACCATCTGACACGATAGACTCAGGCGCATCCAGATGCTCACATGACATAAGCGAAATATGTCCCTCACACGAGGTCGCCGATGAATCCACCTCCAGATGATCCAAAGACAGAGACGAAGCAGAGATCGGAAATAGTTCCCGAAGCCCAGCCATGACCTGCAACACTGGAGCTCAAGCAGAGAAATGGACTCGTTCTTGGGGGTAGGTAACACATGGGACAATTATTATCAACACGTGGGAAGAAACAACCATATAGCTCCGCCCCCGTGTCCTCCGTGGAGCCAACACCGGCCACACTAAGAGGGTGTGACGTCGGTGTGGTCTGGCACAAGGGAGAGACTACTCAGTGCAACCTCCGCCCACTCCAAAAATCTAATGTGTGCATAGAACAGATCAAAGAACGAAGCGAGGGAGGAAATCATTGTATTCAATGGAATTTCATTTCTGGAAAACACTAGTAGAAAAAGGGACATTAGTCCCGGTTCGTAAGGGCCTTTAGTCCCGGTTGGGCAACCGGGAATAAGGAATCGGGACTAAAGGCCCCCGTTTTTAGTCCCGGATGTGTTACGAACCGGGACTAAAGGGGCTCCACGTGGCCGCTGTGGAGCGCTCAGGCAGGAGGATCTTTAGTCCCGATTGGTAACACCAACCGGGACTAAAGGCCTCCACGCGTCAGGCGTTGCCAAGCGCTGGGGTTTAGGGTTTTGGAGGGTTTAGGGGTTTCATTTTGTGCTTCCCTTTTCTTTTTGTGTTTACCATTCAATTCTTTTTCATTTAGGGTTTTCATTTTTATTTTATGTTTTCCATTCAACTCGACGCTACTACATATAGCAATGAAGGAACCATTACACAACATCGTCATGAATATAGAGAAGTGACCTCTTTCTGCGTGCTTGGTCGAACAACAAGTTTTCGTATATATATTCGACGCTACTATATATAGTACACGTTCATGCATATATACAATATAATATCTCCTACGATTCCTAATATCTAATTACCAAAATTCCCTACCAATTCCCGATGGTATTCTCCGGTTTTAGATATGACCTCTTCAAGTAAGAATCCCGCCAATTCCTCTTGAATTGCCTTTACGCGATCCTTTGGTACGAGATCGTCCCGCATCCGTTCGATCTAATTTAAAGAAGGGGGTCAATATATATGAATGAAACTCAACACAATTGATGGCAATAAAATAAAATTGTGAATATTGTTTACGTACTTCAAGTTTTTCTAAAATTCTGCCCTTCTCACAGGTCGTCTGGCGAATGAACTCGCAAACGTGGTATCCACATAAATTATTCCCGTCTCCCTGCCTCAAGCACTTTACGAGAATAGAGTTCAATCAAAATAATAATCAAGCATGATAATGGTATTGAAACTAGAATCAAAGAGATGCGCGGACCTAGCTAGTACTACTTACATTGAGTTGTCGAAATTGCAGCTCCTTTTTCCATTCACCCCTAACCTTCTTGGTGAACCGTTTCCAAACCCTGCCCGGCAAAGAAAATGAATAAAGGAGTTATTAATTACTTGATATCAGGAAATGAACGAAAGTTGCCGATATAGTGCGATAATGATTGAAATTACCTCTTGAGCAGTTCACTTAGGTCCGCCCACATCTTAGGGTCTTTACGTTTTGAGTCCATGACAAGTACTACTCCTGCGTCAACCTGAATGACTAGCAGAATAAAGTGAAACCTGCGCACGCATAACTCATCAATTACACTTAACATCGAGTAAGTGAAACAGAATGTGTACAAGACAGTAACACTCACCTAAAGTTGTAAGGAAATAGTATTTCCCTTCTGGTTTGTTGTTTAATTAACGCCGTTAGCAAGTTATCCTCTGTGTCCTTGGCGTTGTTTTTTACCGTATATTCATGTATGTTATTTGGGTTAATGAACCCAATGTCATAGATTTGTCCTTTTTTGCATTCGACAATCTTCAGTCTGCATAATATAGTGAGAATAATTATACATGCAATGAACGACCTGAGCTAGAGACTTAATTACAGAAATAATACTTACAGACAATAGCAACTGACAATAGATTTGTCGATGGCATCTTGATTGTATAACTGGAATAATTCTTCAAATTCAATATTTATCTCCTCGTTTCCACTGAAGTAATGCTCATCTCTAATTCCCACCATGAGCCAGTTGCTCCCTTCCTTTGAGGCTTCCATGTACCACTCATGCAATCTTCGCATTTGTGTTGGTAGAAGCCGGACCTCCTCAGGTCTGACGAGAGGCTTCCCGTGCTGGTATCTGTATGCTAAATCAGCCGTGGGGAACTCTACGTCGCCTAAGTATTGACCAAGAGTGAAACCAAGATCACGGGCCGCTACCTCCGGAACATAATCGATATCGGAAAACACTTTGAGCGGGGGGCACAATTGGTTTTTCTGTTCTCCGAGCTGGGGAATTGTTTTCCCCCTTGCAATACTACTTCCCGACCGTTGCCGATGTTCTTTATGTGACTTCATAATAGAGCGGCCATAGTTTGATGGCAGCGAAGGCGGTGGTCGCGTAAGGTTTTCCAGAAACTGCTTCGCTTTTGTCGGATCTATTTTCTCCTTTGGCTCGGGCCGTTTCGGTGCAAGATGGCATTTCACATCGGCATCCATGACCTTCTTGGTTTCCTCATCAGTCAGTTCGTATGGTAACTTGGCAGGAGCCTCCTTGACGTTGTTCCTTGTACCTGCTCTGGATTTCTTCGCAGTTGTAGTACTAGCCGCCGGAGCGGCGGTTCTCTTCCGTATATCCACCCGGGGCTGAGGCGGCGGAGGCGGCGGAGTCTGCTGACGCGGCGGAGACGGCTGAGGCGGCGGAGGCGGCGGAGTCTGCTGAGGCGGCGGAGACGGCTGAGGCGGCGGAGATAGAGCTGGATTGCTACTCTGAGGAGTCGATAGCCTTGGCGTCCAATGTGGAAGCACGATGTGTTCCTTTTTCCATAGAATGGTACTTTTTCTGGCATCTCCCAGTTCAGTCTCCCCTTCACCTGTAGGGAAGTCAAGCTCCAGCTGCTCAAATCCCTTGATAACTTCATCCACCCCGACAACAGCATAGCCATCTGGAATCGGAGAGCAATGGTAAGTTCCATTACGTACAGGAGGGAAGGCAAAGCCGACCGCCACCTTCACGGATATGTTCATGCATTTCACATGTAGCTCACAATTTTCCCTCTGCGTGATATCATCCACGGGGTAGCGAGGAGCCGTGATATCATCTATGGGCCGAACGAGCTCCGTGGAAGCCACGCTGCTTTTCCGCTGAGATGGTGGGCCGGCAGTATCGAATGCAGGATCTTCGTGCCGCTGAGATGGGCCGGTAGCTTGCTGGCTGGTAAGTGCCTCTATTTGCTTCTGCTGCCACGCTAATTTTTCTTCTATCTGCTGCAGCCAGTCTGCATGCTGTTTCTTTTTTCTCCCTCGGCTTCTATAAGTGTCACTGCAGTCGGGAAACCCAATCTTCCACGGAACGGAGCCTGATGTGCCTCGTGTTCGTCCACTGTGTTCAGCATTCCCGAGGACGCATGTCAGCTCGTCGTTCTCTCTGTCGGGATTGAACTTCCCGTCCTGCACGTCCTTCATTGCAGCTTTAAGGGCTTTGAGGGGTGTTGCAAGTTGATCTTTTGTAAAAATACACTTCCATGTTTCTGGGTCCAACTTTCCCCCATGCCCGTAGAACCAAGCCTTTGCCCGTTCGGCCCACTCCAATGTCTCTGGATCGATCCCTTTATCAATCAGGTCGTTCTCAGTTTTCTCCCACTTAGGCCTGGCAACCTTGTAGCCACCTGACCCCATAACATGGTGATATTCCTTCTTTGCAGCATTTTGCTTATTTATTTTTGACCTTTTCTTAGCTTCATCCGATGTCTTGTACTCCACAAATGCGTCCCAGTGATCTTTTATCTTCTCATATGCTCCGGTGAATGTTGGAGTCTTGTTTTCAAGGACATAGTCTTGGTGCAATCTTTTCTTCCAGTTGCAGAATTGTGCGGCCATCTTCTTAAGAGTCCACACCTTGACTTTTTGCTCTATAACTTTGTTATTTGGATCCACCTCTGGCGGTAGCGTGAAATTTGTCATGAGCGTATTCCAAAGCATTTCTTTGGATCTATCGTCGACATAAGTAACTCCATCCGCCTTTGGCTTATTCCATTCTCGAATGGTGATCGGGATGCTGTCCCTAACAATAACTCTGCACTGACTTACAAATGCTTTTGCGTTCTGCGCGGGACCAATCGGTTTGCCATCTTCAACGACTTCTTCGATCTTGAACCTTTCATTATCGCCCAACCTTTTTTTCGGGCCTCGTTTCTTTATAGAAGATTGGCTCGATCCGGAGGGCTAAAAGAAGAAAGAAGCGTTAATATATGTATATACAAATCAATTAATGCATCTAGTCAGCAGAGGCTTAATTAATATACCTCGCCGGACTTTGTAATAATTAAGGTTCCAACACCGGAGCCGTCATCTTCTCCCTCCATTCCCTCACCGGAGGCATCATCTTCTCCCTCCATTCCCTCATCGGAG
Source organism: Elymus sibiricus (assembly GCA_039707655.1). Taxonomy (NCBI): domain Eukaryota; kingdom Viridiplantae; phylum Streptophyta; class Magnoliopsida; order Poales; family Poaceae; genus Elymus; species Elymus sibiricus. The sequence goes on from CM077666.1 coordinate 475,239,690, forward strand.
TCGTTCAGAAACTGTGAGGTGATATCATCTCCGTCGCGGATTATTTCCCCCAACATGTCTTCTTGTTCTTCGTCTCTGCCGTGTTCCATAGTTTCTGCAAAGACTTGCAAGTTATTTCAATGCTATAAACAAATTATTAAAACAAATTCACATTTCCATGTCTATTTGCATCTCAATTAAAAAAATTACATTATTAAAACAAATTCACATAATATCACTAATACATCTCGAATAATCCAGTTGCAACAATAATATTATCATATAATATCACTAATACATCTCGAATAATCCAGTTAATGCAACAATAATATCACATAATATCACTAATACATCTCGCCCAATCAAACTGGACGTCGACTCGCGGTTCCTGAGCCGCGGGCGGTGAACACCCAAAGAGAAGGAACCATCACAGGATCATAGCTCGGGCGAGATCCCTAAAGAAACCGCCAGGTATTGGAGAACCTGACGTCCAACGCAACCATGTAGCGACGGACGTGCTCGTCCTCCTCCCTGACACGGCAACGTACCACCTCCTCGGGGGCCGGCTCCCTCTGCACCGATAGTGGCCCACGCGACCGCCATCAAAGAAGCTTTGGGTCGACGACGAGACCCCGATTCCTCACCAAGTTGCGCGCCCCCGAAGGTAGCACCTCCCAGTGCCAGCCCGGCGGAGCCCAGTCCCGGACATGGCGCCTCTCAAACTGGTTGTCGCCGCCGAGTCGATGACGAGGATGCGGGCCGGGCATCGTCGCCGAGAACAAATTCCTATGAAAACAAATCAGGTCTATTTCTCGTTCATTGTGAGACGTTGCTCCAGCTCGCCTTTATTTCATTGTTTGCATCAGATTTCTTTAATTTTTCTTTTTTTCTCTCACCACATGTCTATATTTTTTATACACCTATCAAATAACTACTCCATTTGCAAATATTTCCACACATATCCACATTTTAACAAAAGATAGCACATTTTTACTACTAACTTATTTTTCTTTTTAAATTTCCTTTCATTTCCTTTCTCTTTCCTTTTCTTTTATTTCTTTTATCAATATTGCTAAACTCTACTACATTGACCTATATCTATACAAAAATGCTATATCCAGCAAAATTTGCAAACATATCCACTTTTTTCTTTTTCAATTTCTTTAGCATACAACCATAGCATCCAGAGCAACATATATAAAACAGAAAAAAGCAACAAAAAAAAGAGGAACAAACCGCTCTCTGCCTCACTAGCTCACACACTTTTACTTTCAATTTTCATCATTGCAATACATCGAGCACAATCTTTTACTTTCAATTTTCATCATTTTTTCACTTTTCCTTTTCTTTCAATTTTTAACTTTCAATTTTCATCATCAAGCACAACATAGCAAATTTCATCATCAAGCACTTTTAGTAGATCATCGAACCCTAATTAGTAAAAAAAAACCCCAGAGAAGATAGGCAGGGGAGTAAACCTTGGGCTCGGGGTAGAGGGATGGAGGAGGGCGGCTGTGCGGTGGGGAGCTCGGGGAGGAGGAGGCCGCGACCTCTGGGGAGCTCGGGGAGGAGCGCCGGCGCGGGCTCGGGCGGCGCGTGGAGGAGAGCGGCGCCGGCGGGCTCGGGCGGCGCGTGGAGGCCGGCGGTGGAAGCAGACGTCGAGGGCGCGCGCGCGTGGAGGAGCGCCGGCGCGGGCTCGGGCGGCGCGTGGAGGAGAGCGGCGCCGGCGGGCTCGGGCGGCGCGTGGAGGCCGGCGGCTCGATCTGTTTCGCGTGAAAATGGAGGAAGATTGGGGGAGGGAGAAGGGGGCGGTTAAATACCGCGAGGCCTTTAGTCCCGGTTGGAGCCACCAACCGGGACGAAAGGGTGTTTAGTTCCGGTTGGTGGCTCCAACCGGGAAGGTTAGGCCTTTAGTCCCGGTTGGAGCCACCAACCGGGACTAAAGCTATTTTAGCCGCGGCCGAAAGGGCGGGAAGGTTAGGCCTTTAGTCCCGGTTGGAGCCACCAACCGGGACTAACCGCGTATGATGGTTTCTAATGAAATTGATTGTCCAGTGGTTTAAAGGAATTTAATTTATAAAATTATTTTAGTTTTGTTTTAAACAGATTCAAAAACAGTAGCATACATGCCTAGTTTTGATTTAATTCTTTTTGCTATTAAAGTTTTTAACAAAAAATACTTTAGATCAGAAACCTTGCAAAATACATAGTGAAATAATTACAAATCAGAAAAATACGTGACTGTTTTTTGATTTTTTTTGAATTTTTGCCGATTTCAAAATGCGGTCAAAACGGGGGGTATGACCGGTGATAGCTAGGGGTGGAATCTTGCAAAACTTGGGACTGAAATCACTACAGCTGGTGAGGGTGTATGGCCTATGCTTGTCAACCTCAAGCGGCTTATCTGGAATGCTCAGAAGACATTCATATTTTGTTTGGACATAATTGCATTGATTAACTCCTCTGTATAATTAAAATACTAAAAGGATAGGAATAATTGAAAATTCATAACTTAATAAATAATTATTCAAAAATCATATTTCAAATGCCAAAACACATATATACCCTAACTCTTACAAAGATTCCCTCTGGTTTGTCCGAAGTGGGACTTTCCAGCTATAAGTCCGGAAACTCACTAGAGAGAAAGTGATGATGGTGAAGCCGGTCACATCCCAGAGTGGGATCTTGGGGTATAAAACTTTTTCTTCGCGTGTGTCCCTTGCTTATGATTGCGCCATAACCATGGAGAATCTTCATCATTTAACAGGATGCTTGGGTCAGTCTTCACTGTGAAGGGAGGAATTTCATCAAACTTTTCATAATCTTCTGACATGTCTGTCTTGTCCTCCACTCCCACGATGTTTCTTTTCCCTGAAGGAACTATGTGGTGCTTTGGCTCATCGTATGATGTATTCGCTTCCTTATCTTTTTTTTTTCTTGGTTTGGTAGACATGTCCTTCACATAGAAAACATGCACCACGTCATTGGCTAGGACGAATGGTTCGTCTGTGTACCCAAGATTGTTGAGATCCACTGTTGTCATTCCTTACTGCAGGTCTACCTTTACCCCGCCTCCTGTCAGATTGACCCATTTGCATCGAAACAAAGGGACCTTAAAAGAAGGTCCATAGTCAAGTTCCCATATCTCCTCTATGTAACCATAATATGTGTCCTTTTCCCTATTGGTGTTTGTTGCATCAAAGCGGACACCACTGTTTTGGTTGGTGCTCTTTTTATCTTGGGCGATCGTGTAAAATGTATTCCCATTTATCTCGTACCCTTGGAAAGTCAATACAGTCGAAGATGGTGTCCTGGCCAACAAGTACAACTGATCTCCAACAGTGGTGTTATTCGTGAGATGTGTTTGCAACCAACCGCCGAAAGTCGCCATGTGTGCACGTGTAATCCAGTCGTCAGACTGCCCCGGGTTCTTGGAGCGTACAATATCCATGTGTTCCTCGATATACGGGGCCACCAAGGTAGAACTTTGTAGAACTGCGTGGTGTGCTTGAGTGAAACAATGCCCGTCCCTACATATTACTGAATTTTTTCCTAGCGTGCCTTTTCCACTCAGTCTCCCCTCATGCCGCGATTGAGGAACACCAATCGGCTTAAGGTCAGGAATAAAGTCAACACAAAACTCAATAACCTCCTCTGTTTCATGGCCCTTGGAGATGCTTCCTTCTGGCCTAGCACAGTTATGAACATATTTCTTTAAGACTCCCATGAGCCTCTCAAAGTGGAACATATTGTGTAGAAATACAGGACCCAGAATGGCAATCTCTTCGACTAGGTGAACTAGGACATGCGTCATAATATTGAAGAAGGATGGTGGGAGCACCAACTCGAAACTGACAAGACATTGGACCAAATCATTCTGTAACCTTGGTAGGATTTCTGGATCGATTACCTTCTGAGAAATTGCATTGAGGAATGCACATAGCTTCACAATGGCTAATCGAACATTTTCTGGTAGAAGCCCCCTCAATGCAACTGGAAGCAATTGCGTCATAATCACGTGGCAGTCATGAGACTTTAGGTTTTGGAATTTTTTCTCTGCCATATTTATTATTCCCTTTATATTCGACGAGAAGCCAGACGGAACCTTGATACTGATCAGGCATTCAAAAAAAAATTCCTTCTCTGCTTTGGTAAGAGCGTAGCTGGCACGACCTTGATACTACTCTGGATGCATGCCGTCTTTTTCGTTCATACGTTGCTGGTCCTCCCGTGCCTCCGGTGTATCTTTTGTCTTCCCATACACGCCCAAGAAGCCTAGCAGGTTCACGCAAAGATTATTCGTCACGTGCATCACGTCGATTGCAGAGCGGACCTCTAGGACTTTCCAATAGGGTAGCTCCCAAAATATAGATTTCTTCTTCCACATGGGTGCGTGTCCGTTAGCGTCATTCGAAACAGATTGTCCGCCAGGACCCTTTCCAAAGATTACTTTTAAATCCTTGACCATATCAAATATATCATCACCAGTATGGTGGACAGGCTTCTTCCGGTGATCTGCCTCACCTTTGAAATGCTTGCCTTTCTTTCTTAAGGGATGCCTGATCGGAAGAAATCGACGATGTCCCGGGTACACATTCTTCTTACATTTATCCAAATATATACTTTCAGTCTCATATAAATAGTGCGTGCATGCATTGTATCCCTTGTTTGTCTGTCCTGAAAGGTTACTAAGAGCAGGCCAATCATTGATGGTTACAAACAGCAACGCTCGTAGGTCAAATTCCTCCTTTTTGTGCTCATCCCACACACGTACACCTTTTATATCCCACAACTGTAAAAGTTCTTCAACTAATGGCCTTAGGTACACATCAATGTCGTTGCCGGGTTGCTTAGGGCCTTGGATGAGCACTGGCATCATAATGAACTTCCGCTTCATGCACAACCAAGGAGGAAGGTTATAGATACATAGAGTCACAGGCCAGGTGCTATGACTGCTGCTCTGCTCCCCAAAAGGATTCATGCCATCTGTACTTATACCAAACCATAAGTTCCTTGCGTCATCTACAAACTCCGGCCACTCTCTCTCGATTTTTCTCCACTGCGACCCATCAGCGGGTACTCTCAACATCACGTCTTTCTTACGGTCTTCTTTGTGCCATCGCAACAACTTGGCATGCTCTTTGTTTCTGAACAGACGTTTCAACCGTGGTATTATAGGAGCATACCACATCACCTTGGCAGGAACCCTCTTCCTGGGGCGCTAGCCCTCAACATCACCAGGGTCATCTCGTCTGATCTTATACCGCAATGCACCGCATACCGGGCATGCATTCAAATTCTCGTACTCCTCACCGCGGTAGAGGATGCAGTCATTAGGGCATGCATGTATCTTCTGCACCTCTAATCCTAGAGGGCAGAAAACCTTCTTTGCTTCGTACGTACTGTCGGGCAATTCGTTATCCTTTGGAAGCTTCTTCTTCATTATTTTCAGTAACTTCTCAAATCCCTTGTCAGATAAACCATTCTCTGCCTTCCATTGCAGCAATTCCAGTGTGGTACCGAGCTTTGTGTTGCCATCTTCGCAATTTGGGTACAATAATTTTTTGTGATCCTCTAACATGCGCTCCAACTTCAACTTCTCCTTTTCACTTTTGCATTCTCTCTGTGCATCAACAATGGCCCGGCGAAGATCATCATCGGGCACATCTGGTGCCTCTTGATCTTCAGCTTCCCCCGTTGCAGTATCACCGTTTTCAGGGAACATAGGATAGTTGTCATCATCCTCTTCTTCTTCATTGTCTTCCATCATAACCCCTCTTTCTTCGTGCTTGGTCCAACAATTATAGCTGGGCATGAAACCGGACTTAAGCAGGTGGGTGTGAAGGATTTTCGAGGAAGAGTAATCCTTATCATTCCGACAGTCAACACATGGACAACACATAAAACCATTCAGACTGTTTGCCTGAGCCACACCGATAAAATTATGCAGGCCCGTAATGTACTCGGCAGTGCGTCGGTCACCGTACATCCATTGCCGGTTCATCTACATTATATAATTAAGTATATCAAAAACCATTACAGAACATCATGAATAGAGAAATGACCAAATTAATACAAGTTCATCACATTAAAACCAAAGTACAGTAGTGATCAAATGTTATTACTGCAAAAATAAATACATAAAGTTCATACATAGTTCTCATAAAACAATATACAACTATCTAGAGCATCTAAAACATACATTGAAACTAACATACAACTATGTAAAACATTTAAATGCAACAACAAATGCGATCAAAATTGCAACTAAGGTAACAATTGATCCAACAGCATAATGATATCAAGCCTCTTTATCAATGGCATATTTTCTAATCTTTCTAATCTTCAAGCGCATTGCATCCATCTGGATCTTGTGTAGATCGACGACATCGGCAACATGCAACTCCAATTTCATCTTCTCTTCTTCAATTCTTTTCAATTTTTCTTTCAAATAATTGTTTTCTTTTTCAACTAAATTTAACCTCTCGACAAGAGGGTCGGTTGGAATTTCCGGTTCACATACCTCCTAGATAAAAATATCTATGTCAAGTTGGTCGGCATAATTGTCATAAACACTAAATGAAACAAATAGTTATAAAAGATAATATACCACATCCGAATCATAGACCGGACGAGAGCCGACGGGGGTGGATATCAAAACCATGGCACTATATAATAACAAACAATAATACAAGTAAAAAAATTATACAAGTAACTATCTAAATCATACAAGTAAGAATTTAAAAAAAATAAGAACAAGAGGCTCACCACGGTGGTGCCGGCGACGAGATCGGCGTGGGTGATCGACGGCGGTGAGGACAGGGACGGGGACGGGACCGCACCCTACACATGTGCAAATTAAGAAGTTAATTTGAGCTCAAATTGCATCTAAATCAGATAAACTCCCACATACACTCCTCCACCAAAACTCACAAATCACTCTACTTCTAGAGCATGAAATGAGCTAAACTAGCAATGAGAGATGAAAGGATGAAGTTGCTAACCTTTTAGAACACTTGGATAGTTGGTGCACCGCCAAATCTAGACAAATCTTGGGGAAAATGGAGCTTGGAGGTCGAGCTTGGAGGAAAAACAGAGGAGAAGAATGGATTGTGTGACTCGGGCAAGAAAGAGGAGAAAGCTTAAGTGTGGCTCGGGCACCTCATAACATGTTTGTTTTGTGTGAACTCAAGTGGCATCATGCTCTCAGGCATTTCATCGAACACCTCTTGTGCATAGGAAGGGAAAACAAACTAGCACACACCTCCCACCTTCTATGAGGAAAAAACAGAGGAGAGGGCGGGCAGGGGCGAGGATATATATAGGCAAATTTTTAGTCCCGGTTGGAGTCTAAAACCGGGACTAAAGACAGACCTTTAGTCCCGGTTGGAGACACCAACCGGGACGAAAGGGTATCGCGCCTGCCGCAACCCCTTTAGTCCTGGTTGGTGTCTGCAACCGGGACTAAAGGTCCCATTCGAACCGGGACTGATGCCTGCCGAGCCCCGTCCGGCGTCCTAGCCACTCGAACCGGGACTAATGCTCACATTAGTCCTGGTTCGTAACGCGACCGGGACTATTGCTCCGATCCGGCTAGAACGAAAGCCCTGTTTTCTACTAGTGTATATACCAGGCTAAAATAGTATTGCTTACAAAATTAGTAGCGACCAAATTTACAACACACCTGCATCTTTCACGCTGTTAGAAATAGCGAGCAATGGACTGAGCAACCGCATTAGCATGTCAGTTAATGTTTCTTCACTTTTACCTCGTCCTGAATGCGCCTAATACCCACCAACGGCAAGAGGACAACACATATAACTAGTAGAATGCCCGTGCGTTGCCACAGGCATTTAAATTTTTCTTTTGATTGCATATGTATACTCGTATTGTTGTATAAAACTCGGTGACTTTTTGGCCTCTTCTAACCACATCGCCTCAACACCCTTGTCGATGGGTTCTTTTTTATCGTCGGCATAATCCATCTCCATCTCTCTATTACTCAAAAATAAATATATATAGAAATAAAACGTTTGTATATTATCAAATATATAAAGAAGAATAACTATTTGTATGCATCTCTTCTGGTTGTGTAGAACTCGATGAGTTTTCAGTCCGGTCCATCAAAAAGCTTTGTTAATCGACATTTTCCAAGCATCATCCGAAGCCATCGGTTTTTTGTCTCTAATCTACAAAAGTGAACATATAAACACATATTAAAAATAAAAAAACTAAGATAAGCACATATACAATATATGTATTCATTGGTCAGTTTGCGAGCAGGTGACAGTCGAAATGAGTGGCCTCGTTCTTTTTAATAGAGTGAATCGCATCCCAATTTTTTTTTCAAGAGTACGCTAATGGCGCACCTTAGTTTTATGCAGGAGTTGAAATAACATTTACAAAGAATCACAAAACCATGCGAACATGGTAGTAGCCAACACACCACACCCACACCTACAAGAGAATATAAGACTAACTTCTCGCAATAGTAGACAGACACCTCCCACTGGCAATTTCCCACTCCTCCCAAGTCTCGAAAGTAAGATCAATGAGGCCTGAAGATGATCGATGGGCAGCCACGTTGGCAAACACGCGGGTGTTGTGTTGCTTCCACAACTGATAACCCACAAGTATAGGGGATCAATTGTAGCTTTTTCGATAAATTAGAGTGTCGAATCCAACGAGGAGCTAAAGGTAGAATTAATATTCCCTTCAAGTTCTATCGACCACCGATACAACTCTACGCGCACTTAACGTTCGTTTTACCTAGAACAAGTATGAAATTATTTTGCTGGTGTAAGGATAAGACTAGAAGTACTTAACGAGAATAAAACTAGGAGTAATTTGCAAGATAATAAAAGTTAGTTGTTTAGTAGAAACCTTTTTGTAACACAAGAGAAAAATTTGTCCATAGGCAATCGATAACTAGACCGGTAATCATTATTGCAATTTTATATGAGGGAGAGGCATGAGCTAACATACTTTCCGTACTTGGATCATATGCACTTATGATTGGAACTCTAGCAAGCATCCGCAACTACTAAAGATCATTAAGGTAAAACCCAACCATAGCATTAAGTAACAAGTCCCCTTTACTCCCATACGCAACAACCCCCTTACTCGGGTGTAAGCTTCTGTCACTCTAGCCGCCCACTATAAGAGAATTATAAACGTATTGCAAACCCTACAGCGGGAATCCCTCATGCTTGCGCGACACGGAAAGCACCATAGGACAGCACCAAAATAAAAGATACAACTCAAACCAATCACGATCATCAATCAACCCATAGGACAAAACGAATCTACTCAAACATCATAGGATGGCAACACATCATTGGATAATAATATGTAGCATTAAGCACAATGTTTAAGTAGAGATTACAGTGGGGAGAAGAGGTGTTACACCGCTGCATAGAGGGGAAGAGAGTTGGTGTTGACGGCGGCGAAGTTGTTGGTGTAGATCGCCGTCACGATGATTGCCCCGGTGGCGTTTCGATGCCACCGGGAGAGAGGGGGAGAGAGCCCTCCTCCTTCTTCTTCTTGCTTGGCCTCCCCCCTAGATGGGAGGAGGTTTTCCCCTCTGGTCCTTGGCCACTATGGCACCCGAAGGGGCGGGAGCCCCTCCGAGATTGGATCTTGGATCTCTCTCTGTTCTCTTCTGTTCCGCGTTCCTGTTTTCTGGCCTTTCACCGTTTCTTAAATTCCCGGAGATCCGTAACTCCGATTGCGCTGAAATTTTAACACGATTTTTTTTCCGGATATAAGCTTCATTGCGGCCGAAGAAGAGCCCCAACCGACTTACGGTGTGCCCACGAGGCACCACCGCGCGGCCAGGGGGTGGCGCGCCAAGGTGGCTTGTGGAGGCTGTGGGCCTCCGTTTGCATTGATTCCACCTCCCAAAAATCACATATATTCCAAAATAATTCTCCGTAAAATTTTATTGCATTTGGACTTTGTTTGATATGGATTTTCTGTGAAACAAAAAACAAGCAGAAAACAGGAACTGGCACTGGGCACTGGATCAATATGTTAGTCCCAAAAATAATATAAAATGTTGCCAAAAATATGTGAAAGTTGTAGAATATTGGCATGAAACAATAAAAAATTATAGATACGACGGAGACGTATCAGCATCCCCAAGCTTAATTCATATTCGTCCTCGAATAGGTAAATGATAAAAAAGATAATTTTTGATGTGGAATGTTACCTAGCATAATCTTGATCATATAATCTAATCATGGCATGAATATTAAGACACGAGTGATTCAAAGCAATAGTCTATAATTTCATATAAAGACATCAATACTCAGGCATACCAACAAACAATCATGTCTTTCAAAATAAAAATGCTAAAGAAAGTTATCCCTAGAAAATCATATAGCCTTGTCATGCTCCATTTTCTTAACACAAAATATAAATCATGTACAACCCCGATGTCAGCCGAGCAATTGATTCATACTTTTTAACGCGCTTCAGCTTTTTCAACCCCCACGCAATACATGAGCGCAAGCCATGGACATAACACTATGGGTGAAATAGAATGCGGTGGTAGAGATTAATGAGGAGAAGTAAAAAAGGAAGATAGTCTCACATCGACGCGGCTAATCAACGGGCTATGGAGATGCCCATCAATTGATGTCAATGCGAGGAGTAGGTATTACCATGCAACGGATGCACTAAGAGATATAAGTGTATGAAAGCTCAACATGAAAACTAAGTGGGTGTGCATCCAACTTGCTTGCTCATGAAGACCTCGGGCATTTGAGGAAGCCCATCATCGGAATATACAATCCAAGTTCTATAATGAAAAATTCTCACTAGTATATGAAAGTGACAACATAGGAGACTCTCTATATGAAGAACATGGTGCTACTCTGAAGCACAAGTGTGGAAAAAGGATAGTAACATTGCCCCTTCTCTCTTTTTCTCTCATTTTTTTTTCATTTTTTTGTTTTCTTGTTTGTTTTCTTTTTTTTCTTTTTTCTTCTTCTTTTTTTTGTTGGGCTCTTTTTGGCCTTTTTTTTTCTCTTTTCTCTTTTTTTTCGTCCGGAGTCTCATCCCGACTTGTGGGGGAATCATAGTCTCCATCATCCTTTCCTCACTGGGACAATACTCTAATAATGATGATCATCACACTTTTATTTACTTACAACTCAATATTACAACTCGATATCTAGAACAATATGACTCTATATGAATGCCTCTGGCAGTGTACCAGGATGTGCAATGATCTAGCGTAGCAAAGATATCAAAAAATGGACAAGCCATGAACATATCATGCTAGCTATCTTACGATCATGCAAAGCAATATAACAATGAATGCTCAAGTCATGTATTGATGATGATGGAAGTTGCATGGCAATATATCTCGGAATGGCTATGGAAATGTCATAATAGGTAGGTATGATGGCTGTTTTGAGAAAGATATAATGAGGCTTATGTGTGATAGAGCGTATCATATCACGGGGTTTGGATACACCGGCGAAGTTTGCACCGACTCTCGAGGTGAGAAAGGGCAATGCACGGTACCGAAGAGGCTAGCAAATTGCGGAAAGGTAAGAGTGCGTATAATCCATGGACTCACATTAGTCATAAAGAACGCACATACTTATTGCGAAAGTCTATTAGCCCTCGAAGCAAAGTACTACTACGCATGCCCCTAGGGGGGAGGTTGGTAGGAGTTAACCATCGCGCGCCCCCGACCTCCACGCAAAGGAAGACAATCAATAATAAATCATGCTCCAACTTCTTAGCATAACTAGAGACTATACGTGCATGCTTCGGGAATCACAAACCTTAACACCAATATTCCTACTAAACCACAATCATTCACTAGTACCTCCCACATATTACCATCTCTATGTTGCAAAACTATTGCAAGGAATCAAACATATCATATTCAATGATCTACAAGTTTTATGTAGGATTTTATGACTAACCATGTGAATGACCAATTCCTGTTGACTCTCTAAATAGATATAAGTGAAGCAAGAGAGTTTAATTCTTTCTACAAAAGACCATGCTCTAATAAATATAAGTGAAGCAAAAGAGCATTCTACAAATAACGGTTTTCTAAATGTAGAGAAACAGGCATCCAAATTTCAAATGATATAAGTGAAGCACATGAAGCATTCTATAAAGCCATACTCAAAAGATATAAATGAAGTGCAAAGAGCATTCTATAAATCAACCAATGACTATCTCATACTAGCATGGTGCATAAAATAAAAGGGAAAAATAAACACAAAAGACGCTCCAAGAATTTACGCATATCATGTGAACAAAACAAAAACTGAGACATACCGATAATTGTCGAATAAAGATGGGATGCCTTCCGGGGCATCCCCAAGATTAGACGCTTGAGTCTCCTTGAATATTTACTTGGGGTGCCTTGGGCATCCCCAATCTTGAGCTCTTGCCTCTCCTCATTCTTCTCATATCAATACCTCCTCGATGTTCGAACACTTCATCCACACAAAATTTAACCGAATTTTTTATTAGAAGGTTAGTACATATAACATCAAATCACATCATGTCCTGCTCTAACATTATTGTATAATTATAATCAAACATTACCCACTATATGCTATCACAATTCTATGGCTCCCAAGTCAATGGGGCTCAACAAGATTTCAAACATAAGCAAATAACGAAACTATAACAGCAATCTGTGAAAACAGGACAGTCTGTAAAGATGCAGATGGTACATATACTTATGTAACTCAAAAAATTCTGAAAACTTAAGACAAAATAAAATTTTTTCATAGCAGTACCATGTAAAAATTTCAGAATTTTTTCATGTTCCAGTAAAAAATGTAAATTCACGCACTACAGCAAAAGTTTCTGTTTTTGCACTGCACATACCAAACAAGCAATTTAAACATCCTAACGGTAAATCTTGGCACATTATTTTTATAATACAATGAATTTGTACAAGGGGATAATTATTTTTGTTGAAAAGTTTCTGTAATTCAAGATTCACAAAGTTTCCATGGGCATGAACGAAGTTCAAGGCATGCTCCCGCTTCCACGGTGCTCGTCTTTCTCACTTTCACTTTTCTTTTTGTAAAGTTTTTAGGTTCCTCTCTATATTTTTTTGTTTTTAAACTTTTTAAAAGCACACAACAGAAATAAATGACTCTCTAAAACTTCCGCGTTGTCTCCCTGGCAGCGCTTTCTTTAAAGCCATTAAGCTAGGCATAAAGTGCTCAAGTAATTGATCCACCCGGATCCCAAGGTATATCAAAGCCAATTTTAATTAACAATGATTTGTAATTTAGTAGTGAGCACAAAGCAACATATATCATGCAATGACGAAGTCTAACTCTCTTCCTATGCATCGGCATGTCATAAAAGAACAATTCACGCACATCAAGTAAAGGCCCATGCATAGTATAAACAGTTTCTTGCAATTTTATCGTATTGGAAACATAGAGAGGCGGAGATGTAGTTCCTCTCATATAATAATTGCAATTAGGAGCCGCAAGCACATGCATATTATATTCATCAAAAACATCATGTGCAATGGTAAAACGCAACCCATCCATATAATCCTTAATAAGTGCAAACTTCTCCGATATAGTGTAGTTGGGAGAATTCAAAAAGATAATAGGACTATCATGTGTAGGTGCAATAGCAACAATTTCATGTTTAACATAAGGAACTATAGCAAATTCATCTCCATAAGCATCATTCCAATTGTCATCATGGCCACAAGCATAGCAAACATCAATTTCATCAAAAAGGGATATTTCAAACGAATCCAAGGGATCATAGCAATAATCATAGCATTCATCCTTCGGTAAGCACGAAGGGAAATTAAACAATGTATGAGTTGAAGAGTTACTCTCATTAGAAGGTGGGCACGGGTAGCTAATCCGCTCTTCCTCTCTTTGTTCTTCACTCTCCTCGTCATCTTTTTCATCTAATGAGCTCACAGTGTCATCAATTTCTTCTTCCATAGGAGCCTGCAAAATATTAGTCTCTTCTTGGGCAGCGGAGACTTTCTTAATAAATTCATCAATATAAGCATTATATTCATAATTCTCATAGCAATATTTTAATATAACATAATTTTCAGATCTGTAAACAGCATCATCATAGTTTTCATACTTTTCAAATAAATATTCAATTTCATAAGCACCCTTAAAAGCAACAAATTCTTCTATTTGTTCCACATCATAGATTCATAGTAATCATATACACCATCTGCATAAGAAGCCAAGGTTTCATTATCATTAAATTTACATGAAAAGGGAAGGTGTGGAGCCTTCATCTTAGAGCAACAAGTATAATCATATCTTAAGCATAAATTTCGAGCATACCAATGCAAATAATAAATTTGATCCCATAAGAGTTTCCCTTTTTGAGACAAGCGATAATCCCTAAAGTATTCCCGTTGATCCAAAGTATACCCCATTATCAAGTTGAATGGAGATTTATCAGGATTATCAAAGTAGTATTTAATATTCTTCACATAACCAGCATCGAGGGTTTTAGGAGGTTCCCCATCTCCATGAGTAGCAAGTACAACTAATTTTTTTGGTGTTTCATGTTCCATATCCATAACTAAAGATATAAAACAACTTAGAACAAAAAATGAAAACTACTTAGTGATAAAGCAAACAAGCACACACGAGAATATGAACCCCACGCTATTGCTCCCCGACAACGGCGCCAGAAAAAGGTCTTGATAACCCACAAGTATAGGGGATCAATTATAGCTTTTTCGATAAATAAGAGTGTCGAACCCAACGAGGAGCTAAAGGTAGAATTAATATTCCCTTCAAGTTCTATCGGCCACTGATACAACTCTACGCGCACTTAACGTTCGCTTTACCTAGAACAAGTATGAAACTATTTTGCCGGTGTAAGAATAAGACTAGAAGTACTTAACGAGAATAAAACTAGGAGTAATTTGCAAGATAATAAAAGTTAGTTGTTTAGTAAAAAGCTTTTTGTAACACAAGAGAAAGATTTGTCCATAGGCAATCGATAACTAGACCGGTAATCATTATTGCAATTTTATATGAGGGAGAGGCATGAGCTAACATACTTTCCGTACTTGGATCATATGCACTTATGATTAGAACTCTAGCAAGCATCCGCAACTACTAAAAATCATTAAGGTAAAACCCAACCATAGCATTAAGTAACAAGTCCCCTTTACTCCCATACGCAAGAACCCCCTTACTCGGGTGTAAGCTTCTGTCACTCTAGCCGCCCACTATAAGAGAATTATGAACGTATTGCAAACCCTACAGCATGAATCCCTCACACTTGCGCGACACAGAGGGCACCATAGGACAGCACCAAAATAAAACATACAACTCAAACCAATCACGATCATCAATCAACCCATAGGACAAAACGAATCTACTCAAACATCATAGGATGGCAACACATCATTGGATAATAATATGTAGCATTAAGCACCATGTTTAAGTAGAGATTACAGTGGGGAGAAGAGGTGTTACACCGCTGCATAGAGGGGGAGAGAGTTGGTGTTGACGGCGGCGAAGTTGTTGGTGTAGATCGTCGTCACGATGATTGCCCCGACGGCGTTCCGGCGCCACCGGGAGAGAGGGGGAGAGAGCCCCCTCCTTCTTCTTGCTTGGCCTCCCCCCTAGATGGGAGGAGGTTTTCCCCTCTGGTCCTTGGCCTCCATGCCCCTCCGAGATTGGATCTCTCTCTCTCTGTTCTCTTCTTTTCCGCGTTCCTGTTTTCTGGCCTTTCACCGTTTCTTAAATTCCCGGAGATCCGTAACTCCGATTGTGCTGAAATTTTAACACGATTTTTTTCCGGATATAAGCTTCCTTGCGGCCAAAGAAGAGCCCCAATCGACTTACGGTGTGCCCACGAGGCACCACCGCGCTGTCAAGGGGTGGCGCGCCAAGGTGGCTTATGGAGCCTGTGGGCCTCCGTTTGCATTGATTCCACCTCTAAAAAATCACATATATTGCAAAATAATTCTCCGTAAAATTTTATTGCATTTGGACTTTGTTTGATATGGATTTTCTGTGAAACAAAAAACAAGCAGAAAACAGGAACTGGCACTGGGCACTAGATCAATATGTTAGTCCCAAAAATAAAATAAAATGTTGCCAAAAATATGTGAAGGTTGTAGAATATTGGCATGAAACAATCAAAAATTATAGATACGACGGAGACGTATCAACAACTCCCAGCAAATCACTTGTTGCCAATTATTCTCCAGAAATGACTTGTTAGGGTATGTGATATTTTTCACAATATAAATAATTATGTGACATTCTCTTATAGCAAATAGCCGCTTTTCCCTAAAAACCCAAACAGTCTCTTCTTTCTTATTATCTTAAAAAAAGCAATTCACACTCTCAGTCTCTCACCGCACGGCACAAATGCTCACACTCACATCTCATTTCCCCAGCCCGCTCTCCTCGCCACGGCATCGTCGCTGCCATCTCTCCCCACCATGGCTTCTCATTGACGCCTCCCCTCGACGCCACGACATTCAACTCGCAACTTTGTCTCACCGCCTTCTCCCCTTCCCTCCATGGTGCCCTCACCCCCCCCCCCCCCCCCCTCCACGGCATCCTAGGTCGGTTCCTGGTGCCAAGGAATGCATACGGTCGTAGCCGAGGGCGGCCACCACATTATGTTTTTTCTTCCATGATATACGAAATGATTATACCATGCTATCATTTCGCCTCTTTATTATGAAATAACTATTGTCGATCTCAATATGAGAAGGAATAGCAAAATCTGTGATGCTGCTTATGTTTCATTCTTATATCAAGATTGCAAGATTGTCATCAATTTTTCAGAAATATTGTTGTTAATTTTGAATGCTTGCATTTCCAGCCCGAAGATAGCTAATATCTTGCATTTCCCACCTCAAGATAGCTAGTATGTTATTTAGAAGGATGCTTGCACTTCTTGCTTGTTGATAGACAACAACTAATTTTTTTTACTGTGTTGAGTTTCTTTCATATCAAAGTGCAATGTTTTGTATCCTTATGTTTAATTCCCACCATCATATGCAAACTTGCTGACACGTGACAAATATGTAAATAGCTTGAAAAAAGGTGGACGAACAACCTATAAAATTGAATTTTCTAGTTTTGCAATATAACTACAAGCAAGCAGCTAGAAAATAAGAAGAACACGTTATCTTATGTTGGACATGGTATCCAGTTTGTAATTTAGAAGGAGCGTTGAAATTACCCCTAGTAATCCATATATTCAACCAAAGGAAGAATATGCACATGAGCAAGCAAGACAATGAAATTGTGTGTAATTTGTACTATAAGATAAGAAAATTAATTATCCAAATTGTAACGGAAAAGATCATACCAGTAATTTTTTTTAGCTAGAAAAGATCCTACCAGCTCAAAGATCCTACAAGCCCCTCAATCACTACACTAATATAATATTTTGGTGTGTACCATTGCCTCGGATTAAATACGTCATGCTCCTAAGCCCCTCCATCACTACACTAATACAATAATTTGGCATGTATTGCACAAATAGAAAGCAGTGGTCGTATCCATATTGGAAAAAGAATTATTTATTGGGTATTGCAGCGCCGTGTAGGTGACAAGCTGCGAGTCCAAGGCGGCACCGCGTCATGGCCGAGGAATACTGGCTTGAACTGATTCAGCCAGGCGTTAGCGAACAACTGCATGAGTTTGATGATGGGCACCACTGATCTTGACGGCCACGACGTGTGTGACTTGTAACTGAAGAAGGCCCAACATCTGTTGCCTCATCAGTCACCGCCACCCACTCCGGCGCTGCTCCTGATGGTTACATCCACCACCACGGTCTCCGGTCACAAGGATACAATGGCCATCAGCTAAGCAACCACAGTATGGAAAACCACGTCATGAGCTGCATATTTGTAAGGTGACTCAAAGCTTCTTAAGTATAGGTTAGATTTTTAATCCATCTAACCAACATTCCAACCATATGGCATGTAATTCTCTCCACGTATTCAGTGATCACAATAACTGAATTATAACTATAAGAAAAACCCAAGTGCCTTTGAAGGAGCACTAATTTGGGTTGGTTATGAACCTCCCCTTTAAATTTGATAATGGGTAGTCACTTTCTGAAAGTGTACTGGAATAAGGAAGCAGTATAAAACAATCGAGAAATTGTACTAACTTTTTAACTTTTGCTTTGCCTAAAGCCTGAACTTATCTTCATAAAGAAGGCCTAATTTTATCAGCTAGATTGCTCCCTGCTTCAGCTAGATCAAGCTTTATATTAGAAAACATTTGTCAGTGATGCCAATCACCGATGCACAAACAGGAGAAGTTTACATACTCGAAGTGGTTCTGATGAGCTTAGTTTGAGATGGAAGTTGCAAAATCGAGCAACAATATTAAGAATTTTCTTACGTTTTTGTAATAGTTTTAATTAATTTATGCTCAACTATTGATAAGCAGTTCAAGGTCAGGTTACAACTTGTAGAAATAAGCAAACACGTCGAAGTTTCATAAATAACCCCACAGGAATCACCATGAGACTGAAAGTAGAATAGACATGCACCTTCTCAAAGTTTCTTTAGAAGTTTAGATACCTGCCTTCCATTATCTAAAAAAAGATGCATACCTGAAGTCGAACCAATAACTTGGTGATGTGAAGCAATGCATGAAACGAGCATGATTTTAGAGAAGGGAAACACGATTTTATGGCGTGCTAGCAACTCCTCCCCTCAACACAACATGTGCAGACTGCAGTAATGTAGTAGTGTCGATTGCGTTTGTTCCTGGAAGGGAAATCAATCCAATTTAAGAAAGCATACATGCATCCGAGATCAACACAATTCGTGCCATACTAATTGACCCTAGAAACCTCATAGAGTGTTGCCACGGACTAACGAAAAAAATGCACATAGACATGACGTGGAAGGCGAGTGGCAATCTGAACATATATATCCCTAAAGATATGTAAATTTTCATGATGAAATACACATGTATATAGGTATGTATACTACATATCTGTAAATTTTCATGATGAAATACATTTTGATGTGAGCCACACAAAAAAAATGAAATCATGATTTTCTAACACATGTACTATTCACTATATAAGTTCATGATTTTTTTTTGTGCAAACCACATCAAAACATGATTCATCATGAAAATTTACAGAGTCACTATACAAACTACAGTATATAAAATTTAAATAAATAGTACAGTATAAAAACTTTGTGAGAATAAAAGCATTGCTACATTCTGAAGTTGGTCCAAAGGTAAAAAATGAGATTTCCATAACAATGATAAGTGAACTCTTAATAAATTGAATACTTAAAAAACTCTTAATAAATCGAAGATGCTTTATATGCATCATCTCAAATTGCTTTGCATGGTTCTTCAAATAAAATCTCATAGCTGCACATAACAGAACACTGGGGCATGAAATAAATCTGAAGAAAATGAAGAAAAAGTACAGCAAAAGCTGGCTTAGTGACTTGGTGAGTAATGATAACCTGATAATATCATGTAGCATTGCTTTGCCATCACGCACAGGAGGACTGGAGGAGTGTTGCCTTTGGAGCCAGCCATGACCTATGGATGAATATAAGAAAGCTCTGATTTGCAATACGAGGGGAGCAGCCTGGTGTGATACAAATTCGGCCACCATAGGGGAATCTCATAAACAGAGACAGCCAGGGCGCCATATTCGTCATCGTCTACAACCACCTTGGCCCTGTCAAACTGTGGCGTCGAGCTTGCAGGCAGAGTGGCGAATGGCCACACTGGAGCCCTCCTCCAGGAACAAGAACGACACAAGCAACAACTCTCTGAACACATTTGTGAATGATGAAAAATATATCACACTAAATTTCTTCTAAACTTCCCCTTAGCAGTAGTTCCTGGAACAACAGAAGCAAGAACTCTCTGAACACATTCGTGAATGATGGAAAATATATCAAGCTGATTTTCTTCTAAACCTCACTTAGAAGAAGTAACAACACAAGCAGTAAAAAGGCAAGCAATCACATCGTCTATGGGGCTGTGGGAGAAAAGGAGAACACGTTTTGATGTTCCAGTATTTAGAACGTTCATACAAATTTCTAGTAGTTACAAAGTTCATAGAAATTTCCAGTCTTTACAAATTCCCCAAAGTGCATCAAATCCATCCACATAAGAGAGAAGAACGCACCGTGCTGCTTTGGATCCCGTTCTTTGGGGACGTGGAGGATAGCAACAGGAGGAGGGCAGGCGATCGAGGGCCCCTGCTCGATGGCGTCGACCACCGCTCCTTGGCGACGACCACCGCGTCGGACCCCTCCGGCTGGGCTCCGCTTCATGTTCAACGTCGTCCTCCAGCAGTGGGCCCACACAGGAAGGCCACGAAGGATGGGAGGCGACGGCGACGGCTTGAGCAGGAGGATGGAAACAGCGCGAGGAGGAAGAGGCCGTGAAGGAGGGTCGTCCATGACCTACGCGTGTTGACCATCGGTGACCCATGCGACAACAATCTCAAATGTCACGGATCCGACGACGGTGAACCTTGATCTTCACGGATCCGGCTACGGCGACCTCGATCTGGCACAACGCTACCCTCCAGGCTCGGACCACCACAGCTCTATCCTTCTCCTCCGCCCAGCACGGCGGCGCCACTGCCCCAGCCGCTCCACCCAGCAGCGAGGGTAAGAAACCCTAGTGGCAGCCGGGCGTGGGGGTGGGGGTTTGGAGTGCTGTTGCGTGGGGGAGTGGAGAGGTGAAGCTGCTCCTGCCGCCGCGCCCGAAGAAGAGGTCAGGCTGGTGAAGCGGTAGGGGCGGCGGCGGAGTGGGAGATCCCGTACGTCGGCGGCAGCGAGAGACCCCGATCCCGGAGGTCGGCGGCGGCGATCCCAGACGTCCGCGGCGGCAGCGAGAGACGTCGATCCCGGACGTCGGCGGCGTCTTCTCTGGGAAGTCGGTGGCGGCAGGAAGATCGTACGTCGGCGGCAGCGTCTCCTCTGGGAGTTCGAGGGGATCGAGAGGAGCGGTTTGTATGTTTTTTTTCGTTGCGTGCGTTGTGGAGTTTTTTTGTTCCGTGCGATAGGGGTGAGGGAAAACGAAAAAAACCAGACGAAAAAAACCAGGCAAAAGTGGGGGACGAAAAAAAAACCGTGAAGGCTAGCCTACCAAGTGAGACATTAGGAGTAGAGATCTTTACTCGTCTCACCTCCCACTTTCGTCTGGTTTTTTTCGTCTCTCCTCCCATCTCCATCTA
Organism: Elymus sibiricus; assembly: GCA_039707655.1. Taxonomy (NCBI): domain Eukaryota; kingdom Viridiplantae; phylum Streptophyta; class Magnoliopsida; order Poales; family Poaceae; genus Elymus; species Elymus sibiricus. Next base: position 475,260,885 of record CM077666.1, read on the forward strand.
TTTCGTCTGGTTTTTTTTCGTCTCACCTCCCACCTCCTTCTCCCTCTGGTTTTTTCGCTTCACTTCCCACACGAGGAAAAAATATGAACGGATCAGAACTTTCCATGCGGGCACAATTTATTTAGTACTATCTTTATATGAAACAATCAATCATGATCAATCTCTAATTAATTTTTAAAGACCAAATCTAAACTAATTAACCTTACCATAATTCGCTCAATCACATTCTCCGTCGCGCGCCTCCGACGACGATGTCCCGCCTGCGACCCATCGATACGATGCGAACACCCCGAGCTACTTCTCCAAGGCGTCCGCCGTCCGCCGGCTCCGTCCTGGTCTTGAAGCTCCTCTCATCTCTCTCGCGTGGCAACGGCCGTTCATTGAGGGCAACGGTGGACGGACCTAGGCCAGCACCGGCGGCGACCCAGGGTATTTTTCTTGACGAAACACAATACTATGTACCGCATATATTTGTATTTAGATCTGGAGTAGGAAAGAACATATGCAAGGCTAAACAAAATTGTCTACCCAGGACTGGAATTGGCGTAGGATTTTCGGGTGGCTCTGTGAAGTAGCAGGTCTAGCTCACTTGGCCTTATCCTTTTAAAGATGGATGCGTTTCTCGTTGTCCAAATGCTCCAGCAGCGATCTACTCTACGTAAAAAGGTTTCTGCAGAGAGCCCTTCAGAGCAATAATCTATTGATTGGCAGAAGACAAATTGGTTTGATCAAAGGCGGGGAATAAATATTCAGAAGACAAATTACAGACGGCAACCCAGGTATATATTGTTCATGTAGGTATTGAAAGTGTAATTAGTTGTCTTGATTCGATTCTTTTGGAAACTAATTAGTCACACTTTCGACTCAAAGTGACAACAACATGGCGTTGTAGTTCATCAACTCCACAATGGCTTCCATTAGCGAGGTCTGGTAGCAAGCCAACTACACGCTATTGTAATTGCGGTGCACACGATGGAGGAGAATGGTCACCGACGACACAAGTGCATTGGGTGGTCGGCATCCGAAGTCATGGGTGTCAGCGGCTAATCTACCAGATCGAGTGAGTATATTGCATGTGTTGTCCTAACATATATGCATGTTTCTTTTGAACACTTGCATTTTTGGCTGCTATTATTCAACTAATGATGATGCTGTAACGACATGTACTACTTCTCCGTTTTTGCTTCACTTCCACTGAATTATTCAAAACTGTGCACTGATTTTTTTTTAAATCTACATAGCTGATTCTTTTCATCTCACAAACTGCACATACGAGCTTATGAATATGAAAAAATGACTCCTAAGACATGAAACCACAGTTATTGGAAGCCAGATATCTGAAGCCAAAAACCCTACAGTTTTCTTATTTATTGTTTTTCTTCAAGATTTTCAGTGAACTTAGGAGCTCTGAATAGAAGAACCAAATATCACTACTGAAATGACACATAAAAATTATCAACCCTGTATTGAGAAATCTAGAACATGAAGTATGAAAAGTGTAATTCTGTTAGAACTCCTAAAACCGTGCCTCCAATATGTGCAATTGTAGCCTCTTTGCGATTTTTGTCCACTTACACAGGAAATACTATTAGGAGCACACTATGATAAAAATACATGTAAAGTTTATCATCGTTAAATGAATATGAATCGAATTTTGTTTTCTTATGTTTACCATACAGCAACTGATCGTTCTTGATCACTATAAGGATAAATTGGTGGGTTTGCTTCATTCAACAGCATATACAAATCTATTTGTTGTGTTTTTGGTTACTGCTATTACTGTTTCGAAGGGTATAAATAGCTAGATAATTTTAATTAGGTTTTTAGTCTCAGTATACAGTCAAACTGTAGAGGCAGTAATTTTGTAGAAGGAATGCAGCCCTTGGTCTAATAGTGATTTATGTTTTTTATGTGACATGGATGATCTGTAACTTTGAAGCACATGTGAACCTTGTGATTCTACAATATGTCTGTTGCATGCTCATGGTTTTGCATGCAATACCACTCTGATCTGTATCAACCTACAAAACTGCTATCTTCCTAACACATAATGTTGGTTGTTAACTCCGAACATAATATCACTAGAGCTCTACATATGCATGTTCTTCTAAAAGAAAAATTGATATAAGTTTGTTTCTGGCTAATACATGGTATTGAAAGTAATAGTGTGAGGGAAACCAAGCAAGTTCTGTTAGGGAAGAAAAGATTCTTTATTTTCTTTAATTCAATCAATAGACGAGTGTGTTTACCAAAAACTATACTATTACTTCTTCTGCTTGAAGGATATGCATGCTTAGTAACACATGAAATGCTTAATGTGAGCTCGATGTTGATGATTTCAGTTTATTAGTTGTTACCGCCACCCGATATTGATGATTTCAGTAACACATTTTCAGAATAATAGTGAGCTTGAGAGTGTGTCTCCTGGGAAGTCAGTCAGGTGTTACCGCCGCCCGGAGCTCGAATCGGCAAGCCTCTCCAACTCGGACCTCCTCACCGCCTTCCGCGCCATTGTCGACGCATACACACAGGCGCTCGAGAAGACCTAGCGCCGTGACAATGATGACGTATCCCCTAGCTCTAGATGGCTGCCGCGGCGTGGATCCCTTGGCCGGGTTCGAGAGTCGGTGCCCGCCCGATGGCCAGCGCATGACGTTCGAGGACTGCTCCACCGTGTGCTGGCTGCTCAACAGGCTCCATGTCGCCTTCTAGGAGTGTGATGTGTCCACCCACGCGCCCTACTGGGACAAGCTCCGCGCGCTGCTGCCGGACCAAACGGCTCCATGCCCCTGCCGCAGCGGATGTTCGCGGATGGTACGTACATTGTTGGTTTTTTACACTTGCAGCACTCTGAAATTACAATAGTTAGGACTTGCTTTTCTACTTCAATTCCCAGTTTAGTTTGTGTTAGGATAGGTTGTAATCTCTGAACTCAGCAATCAAAAGTATTAGTAGGCAGTACCTGTTGTTTTACAGTGTAGCTTATGTTCTTTTACATGTACAGGTTCTTCACTTACATTCAGTAGCTGTAGTTTCTTACCAAATTCAGTGTAAGTTTTGCCTCTTGATGTGTTATAATCTCTACACTAGGTGCACTGTGATTTGCCTTTTAATGCATAGAATAGAAAGTTCAGCGTAAGTGTGATTATAAGCCTTATTAGTCACTTTTTCCATGTTTTACAGTACATAACATAGGGAGAAGTACATTTTCCCATATATTTTTATGGACAGTGTAACTATAATGTACCTGTTATTCTAAGCTTTATTAGTCATAACAGACTCTATTTCATATGATTTTTTTCTTTTTAGTGTTAGCCAAAGCATGTTGATCCGGTGGGCATTAGCATTATCGAGAAGTAGTGATCTGCAGGACACAATCATGTGAAATTCAGGAGATTTGATTGCCAGGAATCTGACCTGGATTGATCTGCCATGCTTTGCTGCAGATTTAACATCCATATCTCCTGATAATTTCCTATTTTCTAGCTTTGCTCTCCTCTTCTTCTTTCATCTTTCTTTTCTGTTTTTTTTGTTACATAGAAGAGGTATGTCTCCTATTGATGTGCTTCTGCCTCAAGTGTTTGTGTAGAGGGGTTAGGTACAGGTGGTTTAGGACAGGGTAGTTCCGCCATATGCTATTGGACCTAAAAGTTGTACCGATATACTTGACATAAAATTTGAATAAAATTGATTTAATTTTCGGCCGATTCTTTCGGCTGTTGACGCGAGACGTACACTTCTGTTTTCTCATACATACAATTGTTTATTTTTTTTGACATGCATACAACTGTCATGATTTATTGGTATAAAAATTTGAATGGATGCCAATTGGTTTTTAGTCGTCTATAAAATAGGCACTCCCTTATTGAATTGATCCAATTTTTCCGACATATGGTATTCATCCATTTGTTCTCTAGCAACCCATGGGGTACAATATTAGATAGAAGTGGAGGGAAAGAAGGTATGAGGAGAAAAATGTGGCTTTATTTTCTAGCAGATGGATAAGGAGATGCAACTACTGCCGAGGAGAAAAAGAAGTGGGAGAGAGAATCATCATTTGTCGCTATAAGAATGAAAACCACCACATGCTATGTCTTGATGCTCAACACATCATGCCAAAGGTTTGGGGAGGATAACGACAGGTTTCAAACTACCTCGCTGCCCTTGCGACTATAGCAGCGTCGACAACTAATGGCTTGACGAGGAGGACAACAAGAAGTGGTCGGCCACCAGGAGATGCGTGGCACTAGAATATTTTCGCCCCCGCTGCAACGCACACGCGATTTTCCTTCTTAGGATATGAAATTGCATGAGCGAGCGGTTTATTTTTTTATCAAGTCTGTACAATTTTTTGGTTAGCATAGAAGGGTAAATGCATTGGTTGGTTGCTTCAAGAGTTAATAACGGACACGATGATGTATCAGTTGCATGCCCAACAACGGACATCATATTTTTGTTTGGTGGTAATGTGTTGGTGTAAAACGACCTACCACACTCCGGTGATCACCGCAGACACGACCGGAGAGGAAGAAGATGGACACAAGGAATTTGGTGGCGCACAAACACCTTGCCGCACAGACGGGGTTTTCTGTTTTTCTCCTCGAGCACGAACTCGATCACCACAGCGATTACACAGGAGGGAGTGGGCTTTATTCGCGCATGAACTGACGCGCACGTTGCGCCCCCAACGTACCCCACTCGCACACTTGCCACGTCCCACGCGCTCCGGCTTGCGCGCGCACGTACGCGATCGCCGCGGCCGCACTCAACGCCCGACGCGGTCACTCCTCCGCGATTCACACCAACTAACACGCACCCACGCGCACACACACGCGGACTCACGCACACACGCACCCATGGCTTGCACGGCCCACACCAGGCGCACACGCACGTCGGTCGCCACCGTGCTGGCCACGGTTTATTTCTAACATTCAGTCCCTAAGCCGTGGCCTAGAGGAGCGCCGGCCCCTCGACGTCGTCGCCGATCTCCGCCACGAGAGCTCGCTCCGCCACCGCCGCTTTCCTCGGCCTCGTGCAATCGCGCCGGAAGTGGCCGCGCTGCCCGCAGATGTAGCAGCGGTCGCGCCGCTTCCCGCCGTTGCCCGAAGCTGTGCTGCTGGCGTCGTCGTCCGATGCGCCGCCCTGCTGCCGCTGTCGCGCTGCCCATTGCGTCGTCGTCAGCAGCAGCTGGTACCCGCCGTGCCCGCTTCCGTCCTGCCCGCGCCGTCGCATCTGCTCGTCAAACGCCTTGAGCCGCCCTAGAGCTTCCTCGAAAGGCATCTCATCGACGTTGCAGAATTGTTCAATTTCGACGACAGCGGGGTACAGACGATAGGGGACGGTGTCCAGCAGCTTCTTCACAAGCGTCGACCCCAAGCTCGCATAGCGCGCCGTCATGGAGCCAAGCCTTCCGGCGTAGCCGTTCAGATCCTCGCCGTCCGCCATCTTCAGATGATCGAAGTCCCCGCGGAGCGTTGCGAGCCGCGCCGCACGGACCCGATCGGCGCCGACGAAACGCACCTTGAGGGAGTCCCATACCTCCTTTCGCAGTGGGCTTCATCGCCACCTGCAGCAGCACCTCCTCCGACAGCAAGCCCATCAGCATCGCTCTCGCCGTCTTGCTCTTGCCGGCGTCGACCGCTGCCCCCTCCGCTGGAGCCACCACACACCACAGTCCCTGGGCATCAAGAATTGCCTCCACCTTGATAGCGTGTAATTCGCCGGCGTCAGTGGCGGGACCTGCAGCGACATCGCACCACCACCGCCTCCGTACGGGACAAGCGACATGGCCGCCGGCGATCACCCTGCAACGTGGCTTTGATACCAATTGTTGGTGTAAAACGACCTACCACACTCCGGTGATCACCGCAGACACGACCGGAGAGGAAGAAGATGGACACAAGGAATTTGGTGGCGCACAAACACCTTGCCGCACAGACGGCGTTTTCTGTTTTTCTCCTCGAGCACGAACTCGATCACCACAGCGATTACATGGGAGGGAGTGGGCTTTATACACGCACGCACTGACGCGCACGTCGCGCCCCCAACACACCCCATTCGCACACTTGCCACATCCCGCGCGCTCCGGCTCGCGCGCGCCCATCGCACACGTACGCGATCGCCGCGGCCGCACTCAACGCCCGACGCGGTCACTCCTCCGCGGTTCACGCCAACTAACACACACCCACGCGCGCACACACGCGGACTCACGCACACACTCACCCGTGGCTTGCACGGCCCACACGCACGCCGGTCGCCACCGTGCTGGCCATGGTTTATTTCTAACATAATGCACGGCATTCAAGTGTATGTTACAACATGGAAATGGCTCAAGAGACATCTGATCTGGCTTCTTGGCTTGGGGGTGTCATGGGCGTCGCATGCCTCATCCCCCTTGATGGCGGTGGCGGATCGACACAGACACGGGTGGATGGGATTAGGGTGGAGAGTGGGGGACTCTTTATATTCACAAAGATTTTCTACAGGTTTATGAACGTTTTAAAAAATTAAAAATATATAATCTGGAAATATTTTCAAAAAACATTTTCAAAAAATATTTTCAAAAATTATGAATATTTTTAAAAAATCATCAGTTTTAAATTTCGTAAACATTTTATAAATTCGTTAACACCTTTTCTATTTGGAAATGTTTTAAAATCCATGATTTTTAATTTCTAAAAAGAATATGCTCATAAAAATATTATTTATGAAAAAAAAACACATTAAGAAATCATGAGGGAACAAGTAGATTTGAAGAATTGCATATCTAAAATAAATAACTAAAGAATCACAATTTTAACCTTTAGTAAAACTCATCTACTGCCAACAAACACCTCCTTTCTTTGCTATTTTGTTGTCTCTGTGGGACACGAAAAAACTGGCCGTAGAAATCTTGGAGTTGGTATTTAGGTGATAATTGGGCCGGCCCAAAGAGCGCACGGGCATTTGAGCGACTGGCCTAGGCTAGCGTATAATAGGAGATCCCGCTCTCGTGCGGCGTCAAATAGACGCCTCGATGCCCGTGGGCAAGCAGTGTTGGGCCGGCCCTGTTGGGGGTTTCTCGTTGTTTTCTCATTCGCTGTGCTGCTGCAGCTTTTCTACAATTTTCTGTTATGGTTTTTCGTTTTGGTTTCTTATACATTATTTTTATTTTATCCTTCTTAATAATACACAGTGAAGAAATTTTTAATACATGGTGAACAATTCTTTCATGTACAATAAACATTCAATAAATATAGACTAAACATTTTTATAATATACGTTGAATATTTTTAGAAATATGGTCAATATTTTTAATACACACTAAACATTTTTAAAATATATGATGAATTCTGTTTAATATATGGTAAACATTTTTTTATATATACTGATTTTAGAAAAATCGTACTGGACAATTTTTTTAAAAAAATAGATTTTATTTTTTTAAATATGGTTTTAAAGATTTAGCTTTGTAAAAGACATATATTTTCTTAAGAAAAACCAACCTAAAAACGTGGAGGAAAAACAAAAGAATATTCGCACCAGAGTGGGCCAACCAATCCGTGATTGCTTTCAAGCACTCCAAGGAACTGTTTTTTTTTTTGTTCAAAAAAGAAAAAGTGGTTTTTTTTATGACTGGGGAAACAATATATGTATACATAATCACTCGTACAAGGAATTGGTTTTTTTTACCTCATGGTGTGGTCACTGCTCATTCAATTTTACATGCAAGATATAAATGGCCCGATAATAGGCCTAATGCACAATATTTTATTTGAGAAAATAGGTAGTAGATCTCATTTACACCAAATCAAATTAAGTTAATGTAGATGAACATGTCAAATAATCGAATCATACACAAAAGTACAATCAAAAATATATTTGGTTCTTCGATGATTCTATTACTGAACCCAACTTGCATGTCACATTTGATATGCCTAGAAGTTTCTATGAACTAGATGGTACCCCGCACGATTTGTGCGGAAATGTTTTGTAATATATTCAGTGAGAATCGGTTGTATGAAACATGAATATGTATAGTTATAATATGAGAACTAAAACTATAAAAAATGTGGAGTTTGGTTATTGTATATAATATAAATATCATAATAGTATGTAAATTGTCATGCATGTTTGCATGTTGAGGTGGCATTTTATTACGCATGGTTGCATGTTGTGGTGGGCCTTTCTACATGCATGTTAAATGATGAGGTGGCATACTTGCATGTTCAGAGAAATAGGTTAGTGGGGCTAGCTATTTAGATATAGAAGATATGGTTGCATAATATACAATATAAACCACCATTAAAATATTTATGATCTGGAAATCTCTACCATGACGTTCAATAATATTAAAAGATATATGGACACACGCATAGATATGCAAATATATGTATATACACTATACAATTTATGCAATATTAGAAAATTAATTTGAATGATTTTTTTAGCAAGAAAGATAATTTTTGATACATCATACAATTTAAATTTTGCAGAATCAAAATTTTCAATGATGTACATTATTATTTTTTTGAAACGGAGGCAAAAGTTTTGCCTCATCCATTAAATAAGAGAGAATAGAGTTTGTTACAGACCACCCATAATACACGACATGCGGATTACTCTCGCGAAATTAGGGACCCTAATTTGTTTGCACCCGCGATGACCCAAAGGTTCGCCTCCGTCGCGATGGAGGCAAGTAGAACAGTCGGCGGCGCGCTTTTGTGCTTGAACACTCGTGCATTTCGCTCATTCCAGATCGTCCATGAGACAAGCATGGTGAGTGACGCCTTGGCTTGCCTGAGGGGTGTAGCACAGTCACAGATACTTGCCCACCAGTCGTTGACTGTATCGAACCTTGGCCAGTTGATCATGTCGATACCAAGGATGTGGAACTCATCAATGAGTAAGGCCCACAACCTTCGAGTGTACCGGCATTTGAAGAGCAGATGAGATCCACACTCTTGCACTCTCTTGCAGAGGGGGCATAGGTCGCAGTTTGGCCACCCTCGTTTTGCCAACCTATCAGCCGTCCAGATTCTGTCTTGGATAGCCAACCAAGCGAAGAACTTGACCTTTGGAGGTGCCCAAGCCTTCCAGACCATCCTATCCATGGGGGAGAGGACCAACCCTAGGAATTGCGCCTTGTACGCGGAAGCCGCGGTGTAGATCCCATTGTTTGTGTGCTTCCAGAAAATGTCATCCTGAGACGACTCGTCGAGCTCGACCTCGAGGAGGAGCAGCCATAATGTGAAAAATTGCGTGACATGCTCGGCGGAGATGTTTGTGGGCGGCTTGACCCTTCGGATCCATGCATTATGCTTGAGAGCTTCGCACACCTTCCAGTTTTTCCTATTGGAGGCCTCGTAGATCAACGGTGCGATGTCCATTGGCTTACGCCCATGGAGCCATGGCGCGTCCCAGAAAGGGGCCCGTGCACCATTACCAATGGTGATGGTGACAGACGCGTAGAAAAAATCTAGGTCCTCATCGCCGCAAGGGTTGCCCATCCCCACCCACATCTTATCGGGGTCCTTCCATTCGTACCACGGCCAGCGCAACCGGAGAGCACGAGTGAACTTGTCTGTGTTGAGGACCCCAAGGCCCCCGTACTCGCGTGGTCTGCACACGCTCTCCCAGTTCACCTTGCATTTTGCCCCCGTTGTGGTTTCCGCACCAGACCATAGGAAGGATCTTTCCAGCTTGTTGACCTGGAGGAGGATGGTTGGAGGAATGATCAATGGTGTTGCAGGGTAGACCAGTTGGGAGGTGATCACAGACTTTTCTAGTGCAGTTCTACCGATGGTTGTGATATTTTGCCCCTCATAGGTTGTAAGCTTGCCCGCGGCCTTGTCGACTAGGAATTGGAAGTCCACCAGTTTCAGCTTCCAAACGGAGAGGGGCAGCCCCAGATAGCGCATGGGGAAGGAGGTCCTAGCCGCCGGGAGGCTCTGCGTTAAATGCCCCAGGTCAAGCTGGTTGCAACGGATGGGCACGAACGAGCTCTTATGAAAGTTGGTACATCATTGATGTGGCCACAAGAAAGGGGATCCTCCACAAGCTCAGGGGAAGAGGTCCCATGATGAGGACTTCTCTCTACGCAGATGACGCAGCCATTTTCTTGGCATCCCCGCTCCTCTTCGTCATCGCAATTGACCCCCTTCAATGATGTACATTATAAATGTATAACAATGAATGATATAACTAGTATTTGGAAACATTTTTATGTGGCTAAGTTAAAAAATTATACCAATTAAAATTGTTACACGGTACACTTAGTTTAAAATAAGTATAAATATTTGGTATAAAAAATAATTGTTTTACATCGCTCCGGGACTAAAAATTGATAGTTTGGAGAATAATAACTTGTATTGATTGGGGCCTCAAAGGGCTGTTTATATAGATTACAAGACTTGGGCTCCAAGACTAATAGAGATAGATTACAATTCCAAACCTTGCCGGATATGGTAACGTAACCGATCTATACTCTAATATCCCCCCGCAGTCTCAGCGTCAGGAGTAACGATGTTGAGACTGGAGCGTATGTCGGTGAAAGATGCAGTCGGAAGTCCTTTGGTGAAAATGTCAGCAAATTGAGCACTGGTAGGTACATGAAGAACGCGAACCTCGCCAAGAGCCACCTTCTCTCGAACGAAGTGTATGTCAATCTCAATATGCTTGGTGCGACGATGCTGAACTGGATTGGAAGCCATGTATACTGCGGAGATGTTATCACAATAAACGATGGTGGCACGATCCAGTGGGCGATGAAGTTCCACGAGAAGCTGACGCAGCCACACCGCTTCAGCCACAGCATGAGCAACCGACCTATACTCAGCCTCAGCAGAAGACCTGGAAACTGTTGCCTGCCTTTTAGAACACCAAGAAACAAGGTTATCACCCAAATAAACACAAAATCCGGATGTGGGCCGTCGAGTATCTGGACAACCTGCCTAGTCTGCATCAGAATAAACTGTCAAGCTTGTCGGGGAAGAAGAATTAATGAGAAGACCATGATCAAGAGTTCCTTTTAAATAGCGAAGAATGCGGTGGACGTGAGCAAGGTGAGGAGCACGAGGATCATGCATAAAAAGACAGGCTTGCTGAACGGAGTAGGAAATGTCGGGCCTAGTGAGAGTGGCATATTGGAGAGCACCAGTGATGCTACGATACAAAGTGGGATCAGAAACGGGATCACCATCAGCCGACAACTTGGCACCAACGTCGGCCGGTGTACGAGTGGGTTGACAATCAGACATACCAGCACGAGAAAGCAAGTCTAAAAGATAGGATCGTTGAGAGAGAAAAAGAGAAGATTTTGTACGAAAAACGGTAACGCCAAGAAAATGATGAAGAGGACCAAGATCAGTCATGGAAAATTCATGATTAAGAGAAGAGATTATATGTTGAAGAAAAGAGTCAGAGCTAGCTGTGAGAACTATATCATCAACATAAAGCAAGAGATAGGCAATGTGAGAAGATGAGCGAAAAATAAATAAGGAAGAATCAGATTTGGAGGGAATGAAGCCTACTGTTTGAATAAAGGTAGCAAAACATTGAAACCATGCACGAGGAGCTTGTTTAAGACCATAAAGAGATTTGTGAAGAAGGCAAACAGAATTGGGAGAAGAGGGATCCTCAAAACCAGATGGTTGCTGACAATAAACAGTTTCATTAAGAGTGTCGTGAAGAAAAGCATTTTTAACGTCTAGCTGATGAATGGGCCAAGAGGAGGAAACAGCAAGACTAAGAACAACTCGAATAGTACTGGGTTTAACAACAGGAGAAAAAGTTTCATCAAAATCAATGCCCTGTTGCTGAGAGAAACCACGACACACCCATCTGGCTTTGTAACGAGCAAGAGTGCCATCAGAATGAAATTTATGACGAAAAACCCATTTTCCAGAAACAACATTAACGCCAGGAGGTGTGGGAACAAGAGTCCATGTATTATTTTGCTGAAGAGCATTAAATTCATCGCGCATAGCTGAGAGCCAAAGAGGATCAAGAAGAGCTCGTTTGTAAGAAGAGGGAATAGGAGAAAGGGCCGAGGTTGCCGGGGTTGCCGTGCTTGGCGAAGCCGTGGTTGCCGGGGTTGCCGGACTGGACGGACTTGCCGGGGTTGGGGTGGCTGTGAGGTTGAGGCGTTTGGTGGGTAGAAGAAATCCACGTTTGCCGCGGGTGCACATGACGTGATCATTAATCGGTGGTGGAATGGGAACGGCGTTGGGTGGTAGTGGTGGCGGGGAGGTTGGCGTTGCCGAGGTTGCCGGGGTTGCCGGACTGGTCTGGTGTGCCGGGCTTGCCGGGACCGGGCTTGCCGGGACCGTGCTTGCCGGATCTGCTGGTGGCGTGGTTGCCAGGCTTGCCGGACTTGCAGGGTCCGGACTTGCCGGTTTCGGGCTTGCCGGGCCTGTTGGTGCTGTGATTGTCGAGCTGGCCGGACTTGCCGGGTTTGGACTTGCCGGTCGGGCCGGTGCCAGGCTTGCCGGGTTGCCCAGGCTTGCCGGCCTTGCCGTGGGAGAGGGAGTGGTGGTAGGGATTGATGCGGTGTGAGTGACAGAAAAAGGAAACGTGTTTTCATCAAATGTGACGTGGCGAGAGACAAACACGCGACCAGAAGATGGATCAAAACAGCGATATCCTTTGTGATCATCAGAAAGACCAAGATGAATGCAAGGAAGTGAACGGGGTTCGAGTTTGTTGGAGGCGGTAGAGGCAGTGTTCGGGAACAAAGACAGCCAAAAACACGTAAAAAAGAGTAATCGGGATGAGAGAGAAAAAGAGATTGAAAAGGCGAATAAAGAGGACAAGTCTTAGTGGGACGAATATTTAGAAGTAGAGTGGCAGTGCGGAGGGCTTCGGCCCAAAAACGAGAGGGTAGAGAAGCTTGTAGGAGCAAGGTGCGAAGAATATCATTAATGGAGCGAAGAGAACGTTCAGCTTTACCGTTTTGAGGGGAGGTATAAGGACAAGAAAAATGAAGAAGAATGCCTTGAGAGAGAAAGAAGGTGCGGTTTTGAGTGTTGTCAAATTCTCGACCATTATCACATTGAATAAATCTAATGGGCAAGCCAACGTGTGTAAGAACATATTGTCGAAAATTGAGAAAGATGGCATGTACTTCAGATTTAGCACGGAGAGGAAAAGTCCAAATGTAATGAGAGTACTCATCCAAAATCACAAGATAATATTTGTAACCAGAGACACTAGGAACGGGAGAAGTCCATAAATCACAGTGAATTAACTCAAAAGGAAAAGTGCTAATGGTAGTAGAGGTTCCAAAAGGTAATCTAACATGTTTGCCGCATTGACAGGCAGTACAAAGAGAGGGATTATGAGGAACACTAGAACTAGGGATACAAAATTCTTGCAGCAAAGATGACAAGGTTGATTTATTGGGGTGTCCTAGACGACGATGCCACAAGTCCACTGAAGCAAGCATGGCGCGGGGAGTGGACGTAGGTGTGCCATGAAGCGGATAAAGATCGCCCGTGCTATTGTACCGAGCGAGTACCTCCCCCGTTGCCAGATCCTTCACAGACAAACCAAAAGGGTCAAAAGCCAAAATTACTCGATTGTCAATACAAAATTGGCGAACAGAAATAAGATTTTTGATGAGGGAAGGAGAAACAAGAATATTGCGAAGAAGAAAATTGCCGAAAGAGGAAGGGATGTAAGAGTGACCGGTGCCGGAAACAGGTATGGTGGAACCATCACCAATGGTGATCGTAGAAAAAATAGAAGGAGAGCAAGCTGACAGCAAATTCATATTTGAAGACATATGCGAGGATGCACCAGAATCGAAAATCCAATCCGTACCTTCGTTATTGAGTGTAAAGTTGTTCATGGCGTTGAGGAAGGCGGCTTGATCCCAGGCCGGCTGCTGGGGAGGAGCAGAGGGGCCAGGAGAGTGCATGGGAGCGTAGGGCAGGGTCGGCGACTGGTAGTATGCCGTCGGGGCCAGCAAGCCCGGCAAGCCCGGCAAGGTGCCGTAAGAGGCCGGCAAGCCCGGCAAGGTGCCGTAAGAAGCCGGCAAGGTATAGTAGGGTGGCGGTAGTCCTGGCGCGCTGGAAGGTGGCGTAGGAGTGGCGGTGTAGACATGCGCCGGCGGCTTGGGCCCAAGGAGTCCAGGAGAGCCGGTTGCCGGGCGGAGGCCAGGGCTCCACGTGCCCATGGAAGCAGGCGGGGCACCGTACGGCGAGGAAGCCGACCAGGGCATCGGCCAAGCTTGAACAAGGCCAGTCCAGGGATCGTGCGGAGGCTGCCACGTGGAGAGGGCCGGTGGCGATGGAGCTTGGGCAGTGCCGGCAGAGCGAGATGCAGGGGGCCGGTAGATCGGATTCTTGCCCCGGTAGGTCGGGCTCGTGTGCCAGCCTGGAGGCGGTGGAGTAGCTGCTGCCGCCGCGGTAGGAGGGGAGGGTGCGGCACGCCAGGCGCGGCCCCGGCAAGCCCGGCCCCGGCAAGCCTGGCCGCGGCAGAAGCGGCAGCGTGAAACACCTGCGGCGGCCGTTGCGCCTTGCGAGCTTGATTCTTCTCTTCTTGCTGGAGGAGGGAGCGAACCTCCTTGAAGGTGGGGTAGGGCTTGAGCATGGGGATGAAGGACTGCTGCTTGTCGAACTGCTCGCCGAGGCCGACGAGGAGAGCGTTGATGAGGGCGCGATCGTCGACGTGATCGCCGAGTTCACGAAGTTCGTCGCCGATCGCCTTGATTCGCTGACAGAAAACGGTGACCGGGGCGTCTCCTTGGACGATCGTACGGAGCTCGGTGTTAAGGGCGTTGATGCGCGCGTCGGAGTTGTCCTGGAACAGCTGCTGAAGTGACGCCCAAAGCTCGGCGGCGGTGGCGTCGTCGGAGGAGACCAGATTGAAGAGCTTCGTGGAGATGCGTGTGTAAATCCACTGGATGATGGTGAGATCATCTTTCACCCAGCGAGGATCGGCGTGCTGCGGAGGGTAGGATGGATCTATGTGGTGGCGGAGGCCGCAGCGGCCGAGATGGATGGTGAAGAGGTGGCGCCAATGGTAGTAGTTGTGGGCGCCAAGATCTAACGAGATCAGGATGAAGGGGGAGACGTCGGCAATGGTGTCGGCGAGAGAGATAATTGGGAATTGAGGGGGAGGTATTTGGGTAGTTGTGGGGGAGGAAGAAGAAGTGGGGGCGCCGGCGGCACGGAACTCGGTCATGGAGAAGAGGGGCCGGGGCGGCGGCACGGGTGGCGGTGCCATGCCAGGTGCGGAAAACCTAGGCGTCTGATACCATGATAGTTTGGAGAATAATAACTTGTATTGATTGGGGCCTCAAAGGGCTGTTTATATAGATTACAAGACTTGGGCTCCAAGACTAATAGAGATAGATTACAATTCCAAACCTTGCCGGATATGGTAACGTAACCGATCTATACTCTAATAAAAATGTCTTGGACCGGCTCTGCCCTCCATCTAGAGTCCGTGCTGCTGGAGGGTGACTGGGTCCAGCCGATCTTGGAAGGACATGCCAGTGCACTCCCTCGACTGTCTGGCGGCCACGACACTTGTGATCTACAAGTGCTGCCTCTAGGAGGAGGGGACTCTTCAGATCTTCGCTCCCAGTCTGCAGCGCTTCGAGTACACTTTTGATATTGTGCTTGGAATGTAAATCTGGGACTGGCTATAGAACCTGAACCTTCAATTTTGCTGCATCTTATAACAAATGCTAGGTTGTGCTGGTATGTTACCCTTTCGTGATTCAACTTGTGTTCTATTACTGGTTGTGGATTGAACACTGATTGGTTAAATTCATTTTTGTATCTCTTCCCCGACCCATGATAAGAATCTGTCGAGTTTCCTTGATAATAAATTTGTTATTTGCTGGATTTTGTTCACTCATAAAAAGGCCCCCCTCTCAAGACTTTCTGGACTTTCTAGTCTGCTGGTATAATTTTCAATCCATAGGTTCTTTCCCAAACTGTGGATCGACAATAAATTAGAGCATGTAATGAATTGAGCATGGTCTGCCTATTCATGTATTTTTGTCGCGGATGATTATTGCGTTGGCCTTCCTACTTACTTTGGTGTAGCTTCGAACTGAAACGGTGTAATGCTTGGAAGTAAATGATTATTGTGTTGGCCTTCCATCATGTATTTTTTCTTTGCTGGACAGGCTTGAAACTACCTGGTCATCAAGGGGCTGCTGGACCTGACCTGCCAGACGGTCGCTGACATGATCAAGGGCAAGACTCCTGACGAAATCCGCAACACCTTCAACACCAAGAACGATGCGAATAATCAGCAAGGAAACAATCTTTGGTGCCTGGGAGCAGCTGTTAACTGTCTGTGGTTTGAAAAAACTATGCTAGGGAGGAGTTGTAAGTAGGTTCTGGTTCCGGTCGATACCATTCGCTGACTCCGTTCCGTTTTGGTGGTATTCTGGTGCACTATTTGAACCTAGTGATGAGGAAAGCTGGTCTATTCTGCACTAAATGCTAGTTCTATTGTTCGTCGTGATCTTTATGTTGTCTTCTGTGATTGGTTTCCTTGCCTGTTGGTACGCTTGGCTCTTTCGTTTGCGTGCTGCTGGTTCGCACTTGCTCAGTCTGCATTCTTGTGTTCTTGTGCGCTAGTTGTTTACAGTTAAAGGCATGCTAGACGATATGTTACCGGATCTGGCAAGTGACATTTGTTCATCACTTCATTCAAGGTTTAGGCTTGTGCCAAAGTGTATTATACTCCCTCCGTCCCAAAATAAGTGACTCAAAAATGACTCAACTTTGTACTAAATTTAGTACAAAGTTGAGTCATTTTTGAGTCACTTATTTTGGGACGGAGGGGTAATTGAAGTTGCTATAGAATTTTTAACATGCAGTACAACCGAAGAAGTTGGACAACAAAAAATGACTTACTAAAGTGTTATATATAATTGAGGAGAGAAGCATATCCATCCCCAAGTTCATGTGTAGGTCATACTCGGTTTTCACTGTTGTCTTGGGATCCACGAGTATTGCACTCCTTCCATGGGAGACCGTGCGTGTATAGATTTTATTGAAGTTTATAAGGCAATGCTTTCACTCACCGGCGTACATGATTGTGATGGAGCCTTTTCTCAGTTATCTGCCTTTGAGAAATACTCCCTCCATTTCATAACTCTTCTCGGAAGTTTCGTTTCATAACTCTTGTCGGAAGTTTTTATGACCCGTGTCACACACGGTTACTGAAGTATAGAAAACCAAAGATAGACGACCAACCCATTTAGTTATCTTTTTTGTTGTGACATATAATTAATTATCCCACCCCAAATTGCAAACTAGTCTCCCTAGGTATTCAACAAATGAAGTTTGAAATCACCACAACTTAAATCCTCAAGTTATATTCAACACAATGAAATCTCGATGTATGAAAAAGATTATGAGATTTCACAATGAAGCCAAAAGATAAACCGCCAAAAAGAAGAAAAAACAGCTCGCAACACTGACATTGAATAAACATTTTTAGTCAGAGCAATATTCAAAATATTAACTGTCAAATAAGCTCACCTCGTTATAAATATATGAATTAACCTTTGATTTGGAAAACCATCACATGCGCACAGCCTTCTATACTGTTTGATCCTACTACAGCAGAAAAAGTCCATTTTAAACACTGAACTCGTAGAGGTTCGGCGAATCAAACCCTCAAATCGAAATTCCTGTCGTTTGCAGCCTGAACTATGCAATCCCGGTCTAAATTGAACCTGGGGGTCGTTTGCCAAACGGGGATTGCAAAGGATGGCCGGGATTTCTTGTTTTTTCAGACAACGGGGCGGGATTGGTTGCGCTGCGAGGCGCGCGCGGAAAAGACTGGGCCGGCCTAGTTCGTTGTCCACTTCGAGCACTCCGCGAGGCCCGGGAGGCCCAGCAACAGCAAACGCAAAAGAAAAAAAAAGGCAAAATAATTTTGCAAGTTTCTAGATTTGAACTCCAAACGTGTACGTCGCTGGCTGTTGCCATTAACCACTAGGTCTGACTTCATTTAATTGTGTTGTATCAGGACAACAGACCTATTTGACCTTCTTTTAGTTCACGGAAATTTAAAAAAACGTAGAAATTTGAAAAAATTCACGGAAATGAAAAAAAGTTCAAGAATTTGGCAAAATGTTCATGGATTTGAAACAAATCACGAATGTGAAAAAAAAACTTCATGAAATTATGAGAAAAAAATGATGATTTTTTTAAAAAAAATCACGAATTTATTTTAAGAAAATCATCAATTTCGAAAAAATATCACAGATTTAGAAAAAGTTCTTTGTTTTTGAAAAACAATTCATCTTTTTTGAAAAAAAAAATCATGAATATGATAAAATTTCATCGATTTTGAAAAAACCTCACCAATTTCAAAAAAAAGTTCACAGAGTTGGAAAGAGTTCATCAATTAGAAAAAAGTTCACAAATTTTCCAAAAAAACACGGATTTAGAGAAAGTTCAATGATTTTGTAAAGAAGTTCACGGATTTTCAAATGAAAAGTCCATGGATTTGGAAAAAAAATCATGGATTTGGAAAAAAAATGGATAATTGAAAAAGAGTTTGCGGATTGGAAAAAAGTTCACGGATTCGAAAAGGTCCACAAGTTTTGTATAAAGGTTCACGAATTTGAAAAAAAATGATTTGAGAAAAGGTTCACGCATTAGATAAAAAAGAAAAAAAGAAAAGAAAATTGTATAAGAATCATCTAGCTAAGGAGACGGCCCAGCACGGAGGACGTGAGTTTTAATCATATTGCACACATTTTTTTAGCAATGTAACAGAAAAAAACAAATGGGCCGGCCCACCAATCAGACGAATCCCGGTTGACATTTGCCACGTCAGTGTTTTTATGCATCAAACGATGCCAGGGTTCGATTTAGACCAGGATTGCATAGTTCAGGGTGCAAACGACAGGGATTTTGACTTGAGTGTTCGAGTTCAGGGTTTAAAATGGACTTCTTCCTACTACAACAGGTTTAATCTTTTTATTTCTGCACGCGCGCAAACACGGTCAGGTTTCACTGTTCATCACTGTTTCACGCAATGCATGAAACAAAATAATAGAGAACGCGGAAAAAGAAAAGCGTCAACAGCGCATAGCAACTCCACAACTCGGCCACCCCAACTTATCCCAAATCTGTCACCGGACTGTAATTCTGTGACCGTCAATCAAAATATGGCACATCGCACCACCACAAGCATGACCATCGATGGGCCGTAGGGACAGCCCTACTCAAGTTAGCCGATGTTTTCTCCGAATCAAATACTCCCTCTGTAAACAAATATAAGAGTGTTTAGATCATTAAAGTAGTGATCTAAACGCTCTTATATTTCTTTACGGAGGGAGTATGTTTTTTTTTGGGGGGGGGGGGGGGGGGGGGCGGAGCTTTTGTTTGCCAAGTCGTCGAGGAACTTGTTGCAGGGCATCTAGCAAAATGTGGTTCCATAGCTTGATCATAACGAGTCGCCAGCACCTGTTCATCCAGCGTACAAAATTATAGATCAAGACACATGCATGAAGGGTGAGGTGCTCATAGCAGATTTCTGAAGCGGCCGTTTACTCGTCGTAGAGTAGGGTTGTGCACGAGCTCTTGTCCATGCTGCCGGGAGAATGTGTCACAAAGCCCGACGTATATGGCCGTCGGCTAGTACAGCAACAACAACAACAAAGTTAGCCCGCAAAAAAAAAAAGTCTTTAGTCCCAAACAAGTTGGGTAGGCTAGAGGTGAAGCCCATAAGATCTCGCAACCAACCCATGATTCTGGTACATGAATAGCAAGTTTTCACGCACCCTTGTCCATGGCCATCGGCTAGTACGCTGCAGTTAACGTTTACAGTATGAAAACGGGAATATGTATCTCCAGGATACAATACAACTATTTTAGTTCCAATGGCTCTTCTCTTACGAAACAAAATCTAGTACCGTGCTTTACTGTACCATACCATCCAGGACAAAGATGAAAGATCCAATACCATAGCTACATACAGGGGCGTAGACAGGCCCCAGGCTACCCTGGCCATGGCCTGGGGCGTGGCAACGCATTCCCTTGTTGACTGTTCATATTTTACCACTGTTCATTACTGTTTAACACTGTTCCTCTGCAGTTGGCCCGGGGCGTCAGAAAATCCTAGCTACGCAACTGGCTACATATATGCAGCCAAATCAAGCAGAATGGAGCGCCACTATTAGTTCCAGTGGCTGTTTGCCAAGGATAGAACGCAGCAAATTTCAGAAATCAAATTTTACAAGTCAAGTAATGACCATTTGGACATCTTGGGGCCTTCTGTGCCATCTTTTTTAGTACGGTTCCGACAGCGATGCTATAATCCTCGTTAGTGCAATGGATAAAAGAAATTTCAGTGGCAGATTCATAAGCAACAACATTTCAATGGCATATAACTAAATTCCATTGATAATAATACGATACTACTTCAGAGTTCATGATTTTACATGGATCAGCCCAATGTTCTATGACTTCTATCCAATCATAGGAGTAATACTGTTGTGGCTATACATCAGCATTCAGTAATCCAAATTGACTTGGCGAAACTAAGCCAAAATTTGGTCACCCTGTCTATACCTTTCCAGGAAATTACCGAGTCCTTAGCATTTTTTTTCATCTGAGCACGAGTTGCTTTATGGGAATAAAAATGGGCTAAAACATGAATTATTAGTAGAAACACTTAGAGTGGGCCCAAGCTGTGTTGCAGCAGGTCAAATCTCTCATATTTAGCGTGATAGCCAGAACTAAGAAGGAAATGTTGGGGATAGGCCTGACCTTTGTCTCCGAACAAATGAATTCCACATATGCATAATACGCTTCTCGTCTTTTGTAACATTGGATTAGAAAAACCATCAAGTCTCTGCATTTACTCAGCAAAGTTAAGATAACAAGAATCAACTATTTATGCAGGTGAATTTAGAAGCCTGCAAATATTCCAAGTTCATGGCAGTACAACGAACACCAAAGATGATAAAAATTACATTCAGATCCGTAGACCACATAGCGACGACTATAAGCACTAAAGCGAGGCGAAGCGCGCCGTCTTCATCACCCCTCCCTCGCCGGAGCCGGACAAAACTTGTTGTGCTAGACAATCGGGACTTGCTCTAACTTTACCTCTCAAAAGAAATTTTTGAGGCGCCCCTATCCTACCGTGAGCATATTTATTTTATATTCATATCGTGTCTTTTTTTTTTACGGTTCATCTTTCATCATGACAGTACAACGAACATCAGAAATAATAAAAATTACATCTAGATCCATGGACCACCTAGCGACGACTACAAACACTTATATGGTATTGTCGAAATGTCGTCTTTCATGGAGTGGAGCATGCGTTTTGCCAGGCCAGTCTAGTAGAAATCCTTGTTACATCCATCCATAAAAAAAAAGGAAATCCTCGTTATGCATGCGAGGGCGCTCGTTACACAGTTGGTGCAGTGGCACGAGCTGAACGTAACTCAGATGGTTAGGTTCTTTGTGGTGGAACTAGTCCACTAGGGTTCAAGCCTTAGACGTGTTACAACACTGATGCTCACATTTTTCTTGTATATTTCAAGTTTCCGGCGATGTTTGTTCAGTGGACATTCCCATCGACTAAGAAGGTGTCTGTGGTGACTTTGTCAATCTGAAGATGACGTGTTGGCTCAGTATCTCGAAGGTGTTCATAGAGGTAGAGCGTGAATGAGGACATCTATATTTGTACTGTCATAACATAATTGAAGATGAAAAGATGGAATGTTTTCTCAAAAAGAAAAAGAAAGAGTTAGTGATGTGGCCTGCGGGAGAAGACAGGCACCGAAAAGCTCGCAAGTTGCAGGACCATATGGGTGCGATACTATAGGTGCCTGCCTGGGTAGGGCAGTGAGATGTGCGCGCGGGCGTGACCCCTCGCCCTCGGACGAAGCAACGTCCGGTGAGTGCGGCCGGGAAGCGAAATCGGCCTAGGAAACCTCGTCCAAAGGGCAACCGCACCTGGCTCGCTTTCCGTCGGTCCATGTTGGCGCGGGCACGCAGGCGGGCAGGCTCCAGGTCCCGATGAGATCGGGTTGGGGTTGGATTAGAGTGCGCTTCAAAGGGAGGGCCGGCCGGTCGGTCGAGCGGCCGCACGCACGTTAACCGCTCCTACTAGCGGGCATTGCGTGCGTAACGGTGGCTAAGATTCGACGACGAGCTACGATACTAGGCGTGTCGCGCGTGCTCGTCAGTAACGAACCACGAATCTTCCTGCATGCATCTTCCAACGGCATGGCGGGCGCTTCACGTAGTAGTACGTACCATACCACTGTCTTCATATTCCGGTGCGCATACATCACGCGTCTATATGTATGTGCCCACGCTCACGTACGCTGAATCCTCCTGTAGGTATCTTTGATTGATTGATGTGACCTACGTGCTCCCTCCATACTCCCTCAGTTTCTTTCTACTCTACATATTAGATTTCTTCCAAGTCAAACTCTTCAAAGTTTGATACTAGAAAATAGTATGAAAATATATTTCATGATGGATCTAAGGGCATCTTCAACACGGATCCTCAAATCTCAGCATACATCCGGACCGAGCTGCCCTGACGCACTTTACCGTCCAACGAGGTACCCCACTTGTCCGTGGACGCGTCCGGTTGTCCGAAATCCTGCAAACGACACAAACCATGTCCGCTCTCCGCGCCATATTCGTGCCGGTCCAAAGCGGACGCGACCCATCATTAGAGCCGGCATTGAAGCGACACACCAGTCGAGAACGCCACCTGCGTGCGTCCCGGTCCCCATGATCCAAGAGTAGCTATCCCTATTTGTTAGTATGTCTGTCCTAAGCTGCTATGCCTATAACCGTATGCTTATGTGTATGTGGTGCTTATTTCTAATCATGCAGGGAGCCAAACACCCTTTACGGATAATTCATAAAACATATTGCCCACATCTTGCTTAAATTCTTGGTTGCAATTGACGTTTGCGCCAATGTCGCAACGGATTATCTATTAGTAAGAAAGGTTAATGTGGACATAAGGTATGAATATGACACTAGTCTATGATACTACCTTCAATGCAAAATACCATAGAATTAGTATCATGAGTTGTGCTATGCACACGACAACATTTGCACGATTCACACACGAAGGTTAAATCCAGCCAGACATGCATGCCACTGAAAAGGGCAGTAGCCGTTGGATGTGTGAATCATGCAGATATCGGGCGCAAGTGTCGTCCGTGGAGCAGTTTCGTAGTATCATAGATGGTTGCATTTATTAACATGTACTCCCTTCGTCCTTAAAAGAGTGTACTTCCAACTTTGTTGGAAAGTCAAACTTTTTTATGTTTGACCGTATTTATACAATAATACACCAACATTTATGTCATCAAATTAGTAGCATTAGATTCATAATAAAATATATTTTTATCATATACCTATTTGGTTTTACAAACATTGATTTTTTTGCACAAACACGGTCAAACTTTAAGATAGTTTGACCCTCCAACAAAGTTGGAAGTACACTCTTTCAACAACGGAGGGAGTAGACTCAATTTTTCTTGAGAAGTGCTATGTGATGGTAGGTCCATCCCAATGCTCTACCTTTGTACATGTGCTAAGGCTGCCATGCAGGCAAAAAATCTGATGTGGCAAGGTAATTAAGAGGAGAGAGATGAGTTTGATGACCCTAGGATGAAACAATACCAAGCGCATGAACCTAGACAAAACACTTAAATGAAGGAAATTCATCAATTCATGCAAGAGTTTAGTTGTTAAATTATTAAATGAAGGGAGCTTAGCTACAACAAATTAAGTATCTATGCGTTGTGGGTTTTAGTTGCTAAACGACAAGGAGAAGTTGCTTGAAATTACGTGGGAATGCCCTTCCAAAGTGCCATCCTCGAACCGTTTTCTTCTCCTCGATCTGTTTTCCTCTCGTGATGAGCCGCCGAACTGGGCCTCAAGCTCGCTTCTTGGGCTGCCCGCCCATGCTGACGGAGAGGAGCTGTTTAGTGTTGCCGAACGCATCCTTCTCCCGTCGGAAGCTGGCGGTGGCTGTCTTCTCGGGAAGCTGGCTATTCAGTGAAGCTGGAGAAGATCTGAACGGGCCCTAAGATGACATGGCAACAATTATTAACCATGGTCTTATGTTACGACAAACACCTCTCTTCTCATTAAATATTTGTCACATAAGCAATTTTATCTTATTAGGATGCGTTATGTTAATAGCTAAATTACTCTCACGATTATTCGCAAAAAAAAAAAAACTCTCACGATGAAATGTAAGTGGAAAAGCGTTTGGATGCGCGATCGACATGATCTCCACTACCAACTCAAAGTCGAATGCGTCTTTCCTCTTTTGAGCCTTAACAATAGTGTCAAGCAATGTATATTATTTTAATTTAATCATTTGAGAAGTAGCTCAGAGGAGAACAATGGTGTGAAGCAATGTATATCAGCGCACATGCATGAATAAGTGTTTATTGCGAAGAACAACATAATGATCTGTACGGTGCAAAAATTGATAAGTACTACTATTTTGTTTTGAAAAAGTACTTAGATGCTAATTAATTAAGTAGTTGCTCTCAAAAGAAATAGTACATCCAAGGCGCTCTTTACATCTTTTCAAAATATTGTCTTTTTTTGCCTCTTTTCTTTTACCTCCCCGTCCAGACGCCCAGTGGCCATACGGTACTTTCCTTTTTTTTAAAAATTCTTTTTCTTTTTTGCATGGACGGTCATATGGTACTTGCACCATGCATTGCATTCTGAATAGCAGAAGAAATAATTTTCTTGTTTCGGTACTTGGACGCGAAAAGGCTCGCAAGTTGCCTTGCCGTTGCTGTTGCAGGACCATACGGATGCGATTGCCGCCTTGATTGATATAGGGTAGTGAGATGTGCGGGGGGGGGGGGGGGGGGGGGGGGGGGGTACGCAAGGAACCCGTGCGTGCGGCGGCGGAGCCATACGCACGGCGCACACATGCGAACCCCCGGGCGAAGCAACGTCCGTTCCCGCCGGGAAGCGAGATCGGCCTAGGAAACCTCGTTGAAAGGGCAACCGCCCGCACCTGGCTCGCTTTCCACCGGCGGGTCCGTCGGTCCGTCCATGTTGGCTCCAGTTCCCGATGAGATCGCGTTGGGGCTGGACTGGAGTGCGCCTCAAAGGACGGTCGGTCGAGCGGCCACCGCACGCGCGCACGTTCAACGGCGAGGAGAGCAGTGGCGCGCTCTAACTACGTCACCGCGAGGAGATTCCAATTTTCCAGCCGGTTCGGGGCAAATTAAGCTCCCCTCCGGTCCGCGTCCAACCGGAACAGCAAACAAACCGGCCGGTCTTGAAAAGGAGACGAGACGGCCCGGTCTGGCAGCCATGCACGGCGGACACGTGCGTACGCCGGTGACCGATGGTCCACGTTAACCGCTGCCACTAGCATCCATTGCGTGCGTAACGGTGGCTAAGATTCGACGGCGTACTACTACGACATTAGCTAGGCAGGCGTGTCGCTCGAGCTCGTCGCTAACGAACAGGGGACCAACGGCAGGCATGGCGCGTCACGTACGTACGATACGGCGGTCTCAGATTCCGGTGCGCGTATCTATGTTTCAACACACCACGCGCCGCAAACCAACCTGTGGTTGGATGGTTACAGGGACTGTGATATCCCCAGCCCACCAGGGTTCAAATCCTGATGCTTGCATTTATTCCTGGATTTATTTCAGGATTTCCGGCGATGCGCATTCAGTGGGAGGAGGCGTTCCCGTCGACGACGAGGTGCCTACGGTGACTTCGTAAATTTCAAGATGATATGCCGACTCATTCTCTCGAAGGTGCTCATAGGGGTAGGGTGTGCATGTGTGCGTTCATAGGTGTGAGTGTATACGCGTGTATATGAGCGTTTGCGTCTGTACTGTGTTAAAAAAAAAACACACCACGCGCCCATACGTATGTGCCCACGCTCACGTACGCTGAATCTTCCTGCAGGAATCTTTGCTCTCACCTACGTGCTACACCCATTTCTTTTTTTGCAAGTATTCTTCGTTTCTTTTTACTCCGCGTGTTAGATTTCTTTGAAGTCAAACTCTTCAAAGTTTGACAAAACTTATGCACACTAGCCGATATTGCCGCCCGCGCCGCGTCCCGGTCCCTGCGCCTGTACAATGCCGGAGAGACGTGACTAGAAGAACGGGGCGGCTATCGACCACATTCAAACCGGCTACCCGTCCATCCACATGTCGGCATTAAACAGGCGTGGCGGCCGATAAACCAACTCCAACGCCTGCATTGACACGCTCCGCCGCGTGACTTGGCCGACGCCCGCTAGTTATACGTGGCCACACCTGACACCATCCGTAGAGCACCACGTCCGCCATGGCCGTCGGTGAGTTTGCCGGAGGTGAGCAACAACGCCCCCATGATGGAGAAGGCGTCCGACAACAAGCCGGCGCCCCCGCCCACTCCTGTCCGTGCCGGCTTTACCATGGAACAGGCGCGCACGCACTTCAACGTCGTCATAGCGGAGGAGCAGCCGGCGCCACAGACGGTGTCGGCGTTCCCGCATGCACATGAGGAGCGGCGCTACAACCTCACCCTCCTTGCACATCACCGCCTGGCGGAGGGTCAAATCTACGATGAGTTCACGAGCGAGGAGACTGCGGCGGCCATGGCCGCGGAGAATCTGAACTTCGTCGCCGAGCAGCGGGAGCTCTACGAGGCCCCTCGCGCTGGCTGCAATGCGGTCGCGGCACAATTCGATGCGAAGGCGGTGTTGGCGATCATGCATGGGGATGCCGGCAGCTGCACGTCGTTCCTACCGCCCGCGCGGTTCGCTTTGGGCTGTTACAACTATGAGACCGACCCGTCCACATCAATCGTCGACCTCACTTCCATCGGCGACGTCCAGGCTGCAGACTTCGATGAGGAAGAGTGGTACATAGGAGACGGAGGTGTCAGTGTCCCATGTGGGCACTTCTGTGTGCCATGTCTCACTCTTTCTCGTCGACCACCCACAGCTTCGTGGGACAACATGCTCTACTTAAATACTAAAATGAGTGAATGAACATATTTTTAAAAATGCGTATATATTCATCCGATTTACAAAAAGTTAGAACATGTTATAATTCAGAACCAAGGGAGTAGTATTGTGTATACTTTTGGATCACAGCCTTTACGGATAGGATTCTTCTGGCTAATTAGCTTGCTTGATTCGCAGTAGTACCTTCAAATCGCGACCCTTAATTGCCCACATAAAAATTGACGCTCGATCGTATGCATCAAGTTTCCTGCTACTAGTACTACATACAGTCAATCACCAACAGAGCTGTTCAAGACGACGAAGAACAATGATATATATGCCGCACGACAGGCCTGGTCAGCTGTTTCAAGTTTTTTCTAGCATAGCTTAGCAAAAGTCTCTAAGTTAATGCGTATTTGAACGAAATAACCATACACACACATTGAAATACATACTACTACTGTAATTTAACGTAAGACGTTTTTGTAATTTAAGTTACAGAGGGAGTACAATATACTAGTACTACGGTGATGCGATGATGGACTTGTTAACTACGGTGGTTGCAATTTGCAAACTTCCAAGACGTCTCTGTTTTCCTCTTGTCTCTGGCGGCTGGAACCCTAGCCGCCGCCAGGAGAGGCCAATCTTCCAGCGCCGTCCTCTGGCGGCTTCCCTCCGCCGGCGACCTCGGTCGTCGGTGGTGAGGGGGGGGGGGGGGGGGGGGGGGGGGTTGCCGGATCCACGTGCGTGGATCGTTTTTACTCCCTTCTAGTCTAGGTTTTTAGGTTGTTAATCGTCTTGGCTTCGGCGGCGACGATGACGACGCTGAATAAAGATTCTTCGGACCCTTCCCTGACGAGGCCATCGGTCCTATGGTTGGGGATGGATTTGGAAACCAGTCTGTTCAAGCAAGGATGGCGTGGCGGCGGCGGCATCCTCGTGGTGGACCTGTGTCCTCGGGCTCCGCCGTTACGACTGCGTTTGCTCCAGCGTTGGCGCGGAGCTTGGAAGGTAGTCCAGGAGCGGATGCAGATTGTTGTCTGCATCGACGACATCTGGAAGACAGAACGTGTGCTGGGTTCGTGGTTCGTGGATGGCAGGTATGGTTTCCTCCTTCGGCATCTTAGTCGTGGTGGGGTGCCAGATCTGGAGTTCGATGGCGTGTCTGGGGTGTTGCCCCGGTCTGATTCGTTCAACGGCAAATGCTTCACTTTTGGTGAGCCACCTTGGAGGTCCGCAAAGCTGCATATTAGCGATGGAGCCGCGTCGAGTTCGGGTGTGGAGATGATCCGTCATTCTTTTCTTCGGTGGTTGCTGTGGTGGTGTCGGAGGCAGGTCACGGACGTTGGTGTCAAGCTCAGAGATGTTCTTTTCAGTTTTCTCATGTCGGTCCTTACGTGAGTTGTACTTTATTATTTATGATATGAAAGAGACATGTATTACCATGAAAAAAATAATAACCACGAGGCAAGCGTAGTAAAAGCATCTGGAACAGACAAGGGAAAATGATGTCAGACCTCGCACGCACCACTCGATCTTGATCCAACGGCCCCGGCTGGTCATCAGGACGCGTCACCAACATACCAGAGTCCTCATCCGATCAGATCAATCTCATTAATCGATCGTGCTTAATCAGGATTACAATTAGAATTAGAATATTCCCTCAGGAGTCCTGTAAAAGAAGAAGATTAGGATTAGAACACGAATTAAACAGACAAACAATCTCTTCACCAGATTCCAACCCCAACCCCAACCCAAACCGACCCCTCCACCCATCTATAAATCCGACCCGCACCCAACCCCTCTCCCCACAAACCCACCCACCGAAAACAACACACAAAAAAAAACTCGAAAAAGCTCCAGGCTCCATCTCGAGAGCGACGCCCGTCCGCCCCCCTCCACGTCGCTCCCCACCATGGCACGCGCCGCCGCGGCGGGGGCGGGCCTCCTCCTGGCCCTGCTCCTGCTCGCCGTCGCGGCCGTCGCCTCGGCCTCGTCCGCCGACATGTCGATCATCGCCTACAACGCGGAGCACGGGGCGCGGGGGCTGGAGCGCACGGAGGCGGAGGCCCGGGCCATCTACGACCTCTGGCTGGCGGAGCACGGCGGGGGCTCCTCCCCCAGCGCCAACTCCATCCCGGAGCGGGAGCGCCGCTTCCGGGCCTTCTGGGACAACCTCCGCTTCGTCGACGCCCACAACGCGCGCGCCGCGGCGGGCGAGGAGGGCTTCCGCCTCGGCATGAACCGCTTCGCCGATCTAACCAACGACGAGTTCCGCGCCGCATACCTCGGGGTCAAGGGCGAGAGGGCCAGGCCCGGCCGCGTGGTGGGCGAGAGGTACCGCCACGATGGATCGGAGAAGCTGCCCGAGGCTGTGGACTGGAGGGAGAAGGGCGCCGTCGCCCCCGTCAAGAACCAGGGCCAATGCGGTGAGAAACTCCTCCTCGTCTTCTCCCCTTGAGCGATTTTCGTTATCAGATTTATTTAGATTTAGATGCGATCCCCTGTTCTCTGAACGGCAATCTCGGATCTAGGTTCTTGGTCACCTTTACCCTAGTTCTTCTCGACCCCGAATCAATCGATGATGCAAGTGGTGCAGCCGTTGTCCTACAAAAAAAAAAAAAATCTTCTTTTGTGGCTTCGTTAGTTTTAAATCTGTTGACGTACGGGTAGGTTAGTTGCAAAAAAGTTCATACTTTTCTTAGCAAAGAAGCAATGGCCATGAGTCGCCCTGCTTTGACTTGCACATGAGGCAATTCGTTGGAGTTGCCTTGCACTGTGTGGTTTCCTAATTTCCAGAGTAGAATTTTAGCTCCAATATTAATTATTTTTCTGATCTGTGGTTGCCTTCTTTGGGGTAGTTTTTGTTTGTTCCTTGCAATTGGAATTGTTGTATTCGGTGCATCTGTCAGTCAAGTGCTGCTGACCTGTTGATCATCAACCATCTAAGGCATTAACCATACCTGACAACGTTTACTCACTCTGGTAGTATCTGTTAAGCTTTTCACTACCACCAGCATATAACGAACCGCACAGATCTGTATACTGATTAGGCTATCAGTAGTACTCGTATGTTGCCTCCCTATTTATTCTGTCACCTTTCTGTCACCTTTGCTTGATATTGGGCCATGGGGGAATAGCACAAGAAGCAAACGCACGTTATGTATCCTTGTCTGCTTGAGAAGGAAATCAATGGCCACTTTCACATGGACAACAATTAAAGGCAGGCGATTTGTCGTACTTGCCTTGTGCTGTGTAGTTTAGCTCCATTATTATTCTGATATGTGTCCACCTTTTTGTGGGTAGTTTTTGTTTGGACATTGCAACTGGAATTGTTGTATTGGGTGCATCTGTCAGTCAAGTGCTGCTGACCAGTTAGTTGATCATCCTACCTTAAACCATCAACCAACTATGCAAGGAAATTAACCAGATCTGACAATGTTTAATCACAACTATTTTAAAGCCTTTTTAGTACCACCAGCTTATAATGTACTGTACAAATTGTTCTGCATGGTGTTTAAGCTGTTAGTAGTATGTGGTTGTTGCTGCTCTACTTACTCTGTCAGCTGCCATTAATATTGGGCCATGGGAGAAAAGCAGAAGAAGTACACCCTTTGCCTGTAAGTACCTTTCGGCACCTAAGATGAGTTAAGTGAGCTTAGCTCTAACTGGTGTGGTCCTAGGAAGAGCCAAC
Organism: Elymus sibiricus; assembly: GCA_039707655.1. Classification (NCBI taxonomy): domain Eukaryota; kingdom Viridiplantae; phylum Streptophyta; class Magnoliopsida; order Poales; family Poaceae; genus Elymus; species Elymus sibiricus. Next base: position 475,291,522 of record CM077666.1, read on the forward strand.
TCGGTGTGATTGTAATTGTGGCACTCTTAGATGACGCAAGTTATTTGCTGTTAATTATTTTGCTGTTGACTGATGCATCGCTTGCAATTATTTTGCTGTTGACTGATGTATTGCTTGTAATGGTCGTGTGTGCAGGAAGTTGCTGGGCTTTTTCTGCAGTCAGCACAGTAGAGAGCATCAACCAAATTGTCACCGGTGAGATGGTGACATTATCGGAGCAAGAGCTTGTGGAGTGTGACACCAACGGGCAGAGCAGTGGCTGCAATGGCGGTCTTATGGATGACGCCTTTGAGTTCATCATAAAGAACGGTGGCATTGATACTGAAGATGACTACCCTTACAAAGCCGTGGACGGCAGATGTGATGTCCTCAGGGTGGGTACTTGCTTGCTTACTTCATATAGTCCCTGCATCCAGATGATGCTCGTTGCTGATGTTCTGACTACCACATTTTATCTTATCTTTGCAGAAAAATGCGAAGGTGGTGAGCATTGATGGCTTTGAAGATGTCCCTGAAAATGATGAGAAATCGCTGCAGAAGGCGGTTGCTCACCAGCCCGTGAGTGTAGCCATCGAAGCTGGAGGCCGGGAGTTTCAGCTCTATCATTCGGTAAGTCAACTTCTGGAGCAAGCATCTTCTTTCCAGCATTTAGGTCAGTCTGGTGATATTGATTGGTCTATATTTACAGGGTGTCTTCAGTGGAAGGTGTGGCACGCAACTCGACCACGGTGTGGTTGCTGTTGGCTATGGCACCGAGAACGGCAAGGACTACTGGATCGTCCGCAACTCATGGGGTCCAAACTGGGGAGAGGCTGGGTACCTCCGCATGGAGCGCAACATCAACGTGACCTCTGGGAAGTGTGGGATAGCCATGATGTCATCTTACCCCACCAAGAATGGCGCTAACCCACCCAAGCCAGCCCCAACACCTCCCTCACCACCGACGCCGCCTCCCCCAGTCGCCCCTGACCACGTCTGCGACGAGAACTTCTCATGCCCTGCAGGCAGCACCTGCTGCTGCTCGTTCGGCTTCAGGAACCTTTGCCTGGTGTGGGGCTGCTGCCCGGCGGAAGGCGCCACCTGCTGCAAGGATCATTCCAGCTGCTGCCCACCGGACTACCCTGTCTGCAACATCAAGGCTGGGACTTGCTCAGCGGTAACAACTTCTGCTTTCTTGGTTTATTATTCTTTCCGCAGCATTGCAATAATATGCACATCTGTTTTATATTATATGGTCGAAGTGTTCAGCTCTTGCAAGTTAGGCAGTTCTGAATGTTCATGCCGTATGCATGACCGAACTGACCTTGTCATGCTTTTTTTTTCTTGAAAAATGCTTACTAGTGGATATTAGGTTTTACTTGTTCATCTTTGATTGTTGTAGAAAGCCATAGCGGATCAACTGACTTGTTTTTGTTTGGATTGAGCAGACCAAGAACAGCCCGCTGAGCGTGAAGGCTTTGAAGCGCACCCTGGCCATGCGAAACACCGCATGAACTCGTATAGCGGTGTCTAAGGTGGAATAGAAGGATGCGGCTGCGTGGAGCTTTTCTCCCTCCGTGCACCCAACAAACCTTTGTTCAAAATTTGAACCAGACATTGCTTTTGTAGAATTGTTGCCTAGTACGATTCTAGCAGTACTGCTCGCTTTATATCCCCTACTACTACATGTATTCATTGTACATAGCTCGCTCCCATTTGTACTCGTACTATCTTAAGAATATTCGTAAAAAAGAAGCTAATTGGTAATCATCCTTGGCGTCTGAATTTTTTGTGCACATGCTGTTGATGATTATATGTGGATGCAACAGCGCGGTTCGAGCTTTTGATGCCCTGATTTGATGTTTGAATTTCCTGGAGTGTCTCTGCTCTAATTTCACCTAGATTTTTGGTTGCACATGTGCTGGTAATTCATTCGTCCATACGTTCTGCTAGGAATAATTTCCTTTGCCTTCTGTCATGGTATTGTGACGATCTTCTGTGCTTAGCCGAGATAGAACTGAAGAAATAGCTTAGACAAAACATGCTGGGAAGATCAGATCATCCCCGGAAAGCGAAAGTTAAACCAGTTTTTTTTTTTTTTCAAAAACTTCCGATCTATTCATCTTTAATCATGACAGTACAACAAACACGATCCGTAGACCACCTAGCGACGACTACAAGCACTGAAGCGAGCCGAAGGCGCGCCGTCGTCATTGTGTTTAAACCAGTTTATCTATAATTATCTATAATCCCGTTAGTGCACCAAGCGATTACAAGTTTTCAGTTCTCAATGGCTAACATCTCAGTACTAATATGACATAAACCTGTACAGAGAAGAAAGTACTAATAATACAACAGAACACTTGCCAGTTTACTCTCAGTACCCATTTACCCAAAGAGATTACTTGTGGCATCATTAGTTACCAGAGATTACTTGCAAGAACTGGCATCAATTTGTTACACTTGGTTCATCAACGATGTATCCCTCTCTCACTCTCCACTTTACATATACGTCACTGGACAATGAACCATAATATATATGAGCAGAAATGAACCATAATTATATGAGCAGAAATCTCAGTTTATTTACAGTAAGCAGGCGCAATACACAAACAAAGTATATGTGTTGCTAATAAAGCCTTCTCCAACGGGGCGCTAACAATAGGTGCTAGGAACAAAATCCACCCTTCACCTCAGGATTTTCCTCTTCTCTCCAGCAAAATTGCATTTGGAAGCACCGAAGACTTCCTTCACCTCAGGATCATCAACGCCCTAATAATAAACAAATAAATGCACAAGCTATAGTTCACAACCAACCAACAAAAGCAACCAGCATCGTGTTAATTAAAAGAACAAATAGTTGCCTTGACAACAGAAATGCCATTTACCGTGAACAAAAACTCTGAGCTCTTTCTTTTTAGCTTCCACCTGTAAGAGAGGATTTCACACATGATGTAGACATGTAGTCACTAGTCAGCAACAGCAAAGCACCAAAAATGTTAAAGAGACTACCCGACATGAAATAAACAGTCATATCGTACATTATCATAATCCCACCAGCAGCTCCACTCTGAAATACTCCCTCCGTAAAGAAATATAAGAGTGTTTAGATGGAAAATACAGAGGAGCTCCTGGGTGCTCCACACCCCTATACGAATATTAAACGTAAAAAATACAAAAAAAATTCAAAAAAATCTGAAATTTGGGGATATCAAACTTGGATTCTCAATCTACTCCCGTGTGAAGTTTCATGAAAAATAACCACAAAACGTATCCGTGGCGAAGGAAATACTGTCCGAATTAAACGTAAAAAATACAAAAAAAATTCAAAAAAATCTGAAATTTGGGGATATCAAACTTGGATTCTCAATCTACTCCCGTGTGAAGTTTCATGAAAAATAACCACAAAACATATCCGTGGCGAAGGAAATACTGTCCGAACAAAAATCCATCCAAACAATTTTTTTCTATACATAGGAAGTTTTTGTCTTTTTTGCCACGAATACGTTTTCTAGTATTTTTTCACGAAATTTCGCACGGGAGTAGATCGGTAACCCAGGTTTGATATCCCAAAATCCCAGATTTTTTTTCTTTCAAATTTCTCGATATTTGTTTGAATTTAATGTTCGTATAGGGGTGTGGAGCACCTGGGTGCTACAAATCCGCTTCCTGTTTAGATCACTTACTTTGGTTTGAGGTCCAAGAACAAATCTTGGACTGAAGTCTTCAAAACCCACTACTTAGCAGTTCCTAGTTTGAGTTACTCTAAGCTCAGTTACCTCCAAAGATTTCGTCTTTCGATTCTACTGAGCTCCTTAGATTCCACAAGTGGGAACCGCCGTTTCTTTTGCCGCCGGACTGTCGAGCCAATACTGCTTGATCAGTTGCTTGTTGTATCGAGCAAACCTTTTCCATTTCTGAAATCTTTTCTTAAAAAAATCATTTTTAATTTCAAATTTCAAATTTTCAAAGATTGTTTAAACTATTCATGAACATAAAAAAATTCAATTTTTTGAACAAATTAATATATTTAGAAAATATTCAAGGTTTTTAAAAAATCATGAATTTTTTAAAATATGCATAAATTTTAAGATATCCATGATTATCATGGATATAAAAATATTCATGAAAATTTTAAAAATGGTAATGAATTTTAGAAAAACTTCATGAATTTTAAAAATAAAAGAATGAAATGAACAAAAAACAACAGACACGGAAGAAACCTGGCAGGAAAACACACGCACTATAGAAAACCACAAAAAAGTCTGAAGAAAAGCACTCCCAGCGGTGCCACGTGCGTGATTTTGTCAGCGACCCAAAATACTACCATGGTATCAAGCCCACCAAGCCACTTGTACATGGGCCGGACTTGAAGATGCGCCAGGCTACAAGTACCAGCACGTGAAGCAGCAGACAATCTATCCGGGCTTGGATTTTCTAAAAAAAAAAAAAAAAAAAACTATCCGGGCTTGGATCAGCAAAGGCAACAGTGGCTTCCTCCTCCTCCTACCTCATGTACTCTCTTCTTCCTCCTTCCTTCTCCCCAATCCCTTCTATCTGAGCTTAATTTTCCCTCTAATGGAGTGATCTGTGATTGGAACCTAACAGATTTGTACTCCCTCCGTCTCAAAATGTAAGACGTTTTTGACACTCTCCGTCCCAAAATGCTGCAAGCGAAGAATAGCATAGTCCAAACACACAACCACGAAGATGGATTCGGGAAAATTGATTACACATAGAGATCCTGGACCATAAGAGAAGCCCTTATATCCCCCGCAAAAATCGATCAGAAGCCCTTATATTTTCCTCATCAGGAGAGTGTCAACAGGGACGGCACGATCACGATCCATGTCCGTGTCAACAGGGACGGCACGTACCTCCCCAGGCATCTCCCAGTCACGGGGGGCCCGTTCCGAGACTTCGGGGATCTCGAAGACGCGGTCCGCGCGCGCTACGCCTCCATCTACCTCTCCTGGCACCGCCGGAGGAAGCCCCACGATCCGCCGCCGCCTTCAACGTACGTACGACCATCTTCTAGTTGAAATCGTTTTTTTGTTGTGGTTGTTGTTGTACCTGCTAATCGATCGATGTGCATTCGGGTTGCTTTTTCCCAGCGACAGGATCTTCCAGTTCGAGTTCGTGGTGGCCGATGGGAAGCAGGCGTCACCGCCCGCGTTGCAAAGGCCGCAGGAACCTGCTGCAGATGTGTCGTCCCTCACATTGGAGGAGAAATCGGCCGCCGTTTCCTCTGGGCAGCCGGATCAGGACGCTGTTATGGCCTCGACACCATCTTCACCTCCTGGGTCAGGCATTTGGGAACGACTGCGACGTGACTGGGGATTCGCGTATTACATCAGGGTCGATCACGGGGGCTCTTTCCACACGTATCCTTATGCGGGCGGGCCGTTTCAGAGCCTAGAGGAAGCTGACAAAGCCATGGATTGCTATTTTCTTGAACATCGGGACCCAAAACTGTAAAGTTCCTCAACCACTTGTTTCTCCTGCTGTTGTTCTGTTTGCACACTTGCAATTGAATATGTTCAGACTTAACTAGCCAGATGCAAACAAACAAGCAAACAATGCACCACTTTGTATATTCTTATCTGAACTCTAATATGTACAGTTGATTAGCAGCCCTTTGCCCCACACACCTCTGTTTCTTTCAATGCTGCTAGCTAGAAAGTTAAGTTCCATTATCTGGTGAAAGCAGTTTGCTATATGAAATCAAAGAAGGGACCAGGAGCTTATATATAGGCATGTGCAGTTCTGTTCTGCATTTGTTGATCACTAGCATGAATTATGTTAACAGCATTCTATGCAAACCAGTGCATCATAGCAACATTTATATGGTCCTTGTATAACTTTCTATTCACCACTGTTGGGAATTGCCACTGACCATAATTTGGATATAAATTAGGTTAATGCATCAAGGCGGGGTTTCTTCACTGGAAATGGCCATAGAAGCTTTACTGGCCTGATGGCGCAAGGAAGCGTTCAAAATCAGATCACATTGAGAGAGCCCGTAATGAAAGGCGCCGATTACTTCAAGCTTTGGTGGACAAGCATAATGAGGATCACAATCTTTTGGGAGTTTGTTCTCTTCTCTCTCTCTCTCTCCAACCTGCCTTCACTCTCTGCCCCACTATCACGATTGCCCTATGTCTTGTACTGATTTATCCATGTAAGAATTGTTGATCTGACCCATGCTTCATATTTTAGGATTTCGCGTATGAACTCAAAGATGTTGTGCACTGCAAAGTATTCAGTGAGAAGCGTGCGTGGTACTATCATCTCAATTTCACTTTGACTAAAGGAGCTGATCGTGGCATCGAAGATCTATTCTTTGTCGAAGTCAAGTATGTGCGACCAGTAAAACAAGAAGAACTGTCGGTCAGCTGCTTCTGCATGATTAAACCTACCGATAATGGTAATGCTATACCCTCCCCTTAGATCAAGTATTGCCTTTGGTGGGTGGCACTAAGTTGAGCTTATGCCCAGCATGGCTTCATACACAGAAATCTTATACCTTCAGTTAGTCAGCTGTTATTATATACGTTTAATCGAATCGACGAAATCGCCGAACCCTAATCCCCCACCGCCGCGTAGGTCTTCCTCCCGCCCCCAATCAAGCCGGCCGCCCTCCTCATGGCGCCCAAGCATATTCCGCCGGAGTCCCTCCCCCGGCGCATCCCCACCGGCGGCTTCCACCCGATCACGATCCATGTCCGTGTCAACAGGGACGGCACGTACCTCCCCAGGCATCTCCCCGTCACGGGGGGCCCGTTCCGAGACTTCGGGGATCTCGAAGACGCGGTCCGCGCGCGCTACGCCTCCATCTACCTCTCCTGGCACCGCCGGAGGAAGCCCCACGATCCGCCGCCGCCTTCAACGTACGTACGACCATCTTCTAGTTGAAATCGTTTTTTTGTTGTGGTTGTTGTTGTACCTGCTAATCGATCGATGTGCATTCGGGTTGCTTTTTCCCAGCGACAGGATCTTCCAGTTCGAGTTCGTGGTGGCCGATGGGAAGCAGGCGTCACCGCCCGCGTTGCAAAGGCCGCAGGAACCTACTGCAGATGTGTCGTCCCTCACATTGGAGGAGAAATCGGCCGCCGTTTCCTCTGGGCAGCCGGATCAGGACGCTGTTATGGCCTCGACACCATCTTCACCTCCTGGGTCAGGCATTTGGGAACGACTGCGACGTGACTGGGGATTCGCGTATTACATCAGGGTCGATCACGGGGGCTCTTTCCACACGTATCCTTATGCGGGCGGGCCGTTTCAGAGCCTAGAGGAAGCTGACAAAGCCATGGATTGCTATTTTCTTGAACATCGGGACCCAAAACTGTAAAGTTCCTCAACCACTTGTTTCTCCTGCTGTTGTTCTGTTTGCACACTTGCAATTGAATATGTTCAGACTTAACTAGCCAGATGCAAACAAACAAGCAAACAATGCACCACTTTGTATATTCTTATCTGAACTCTAATATGTACAGTTGATTAGCAGCCCTTTGCCCCACACACCTCTGTTTCTTTCAATGCTGCTAGCTAGAAAGTTAAGTTCCATTATCTGGTGAAAGCAGTTTGCTATATGAAATCAAAGAAGGGACCAGGAGCTTATATATAGGCATGTGCAGTTCTGTTCTGCATTTGTTGATCACTAGCATGAATTATGTTAACAGCATTCTATGCAAACCAGTGCATCATAGCAACATTTATATGGTCCTTGTATAACTTTCTATTCACCACTGTTGGGAATTGCCACTGACCATAATTTGGATATAAATTAGGTTAATGCATCAAGGCGGGGTTTCTTCACTGGAAATGGCCATAGAAGCAGCTCTTTACTGGCCTGATGGCGCAAGGAAGCGTTCAAAATCAGATCACATTGAGAGAGCCCGTAATGAAAGGCGCCGATTACTTCAAGCTTTGGTGGACAAGCATAATGAGGATCACAATCTTTTGGGAGTTTGTTCTCTTCTCTCTCTCTCTCTCCAACCTGCCTTCACTCTCTGCCCCACTATCACGATTGCCCTATGTCTTGTACTGATTTATCCATGTAAGAATTGTTGATCTGACCCATGCTTCATATTTTAGGATTTCGCGTATGAACTCAAAGATGTTGTGCACTGCAAAGTATTCAGTGAGAAGCGTGCGTGGTACTATCATCTCAATTTCACTTTGACTAAAGGAGCTGATCGTGGCATCGAAGATCTATTCTTTGTCGAAGTCAAGTATGTGCGACCAGTAAAACAAGAAGAACTGTCGGTCAGCTGCTTCTGCATGATTAAACCTACCGATAATGGTAATGCTATACCCTCCCCTTAGATCAAGTATTGCCTTTGGTGGGTGGCACTAAGTTGAGCTTATGCCCAGCATGGCTTCATACACAGAAATCTTATACCTTCAGTTAGTCAGCTGTTATTATATACGTTTAATCGAATCGACGAAATCGCCGAACCCTAATCCCCCACCGCCGCGTAGGTCTTCCTCCCGCCCCCAATCAAGCCGGCCGCCCTCCTCATGGCGCCCAAGCATCTTCCGCCGGAGTCCCTCCCCCGGCGCATCCCCACCGGCGGCTTCCACCCGATCACGATCCATGTCCGTGTCAACAGGGACGGCACGTACCTCCCCAGGCATCTCCCCGTCACGGGGGGCCCGTTCCGAGACTTCGGGGATCTCGAAGACGCGGTCCGCGCGCGCTACGCCTCCATCTACCTCTCCTGGCACCGCCGGAGGAAGCCCCACGATCCGCCGCCGCCTTCAACGTACGTACGACCATCTTCTAGTTGAAATCGTTTTTTTGTTGTGGTTGTTGTTGTACCTGCTAATCGATCGATGTGCATTCGGGTTGCTTTTTCCCAGCGACAGGATCTTCCAGTTCGAGTTCGTGGTGGCCGATGGGAAGCAGGCGTCACCGCCCGCGTTGCAAAGGCCGCAGGAACCTGCTGCAGATGTGTCGTCCCTCACATTGGAGGAGAAATCGGCCGCCGTTTCCTCTGGGCAGCCGGATCAGGACGCTGTTATGGCCTCGACACCATCTTCACCTCCTGGGTCAGGCATTTGGGAACGACTGCGACGTGACTGGGGATTCGCGTATTACATCAGGGTCGATCACGGGGGCTCTTTCCACACGTATCCTTATGCGGGCGGGCCGTTTCAGAGCCTAGAGGAAGCTGACAAAGCCATGGATTGCTATTTTCTTGAACATCGGGACCCAAAACTGTAAAGTTCCTCAACCACTTGTTTCTCCTGCTGTTGTTCTGTTTGCACACTTGCAATTGAATATGTTCAGACTTAACTAGCCAGATGCAAACAAACAAGCAAACAATGCACCACTTTGTATATTCTTATCTGAACTCTAATATGTACAGTTGATTAGCAGCCCTTTGCCCCACACACCTCTGTTTCTTTCAATGCTGCTAGCTAGAAAGTTAAGTTCCATTATCTGGTGAAAGCAGTTTGCTATATGAAATCAAAGAAGGGACCAGGAGCTTATATATAGGCATGTGCAGTTCTGTTCTGCATTTGTTGATCACTAGCATGAATTATGTTAACATCATTCTATGCAAACCAGTGCATCATAGCAACATTTATATGGTCCTTGTATAACTTTCTATTCACCACTGTTGGGAATTGCCACTGACCATAATTTGGATATAAATTAGGTTAATGCATCAAGGCGGGGTTTCTTCACTGGAAATGGCCATAGAAGCAGCTCTTTACTGGCCTGATGGCGCAAGGAAGCGTTCAAAATCAGATCACATTGAGAGAGCCCGTAATGAAAGGCGCCGATTACTTCAAGCTTTGGTGGACAAGCATAATGAGGATCACAATCTTTTGGGAGTTTGTTCTCTTCTCTCTCTCTCTCTCCAACCTGCCTTCACTCTCTGCCCCACTATCACGATTGCCCTATGTCTTGTACTGATTTATCCATGTAAGAATTGTTGATCTGACCCATGCTTCATATTTTAGGATTTCGCGTATGAACTCAAAGATGTTGTGCACTGCAAAGTATTCAGTGAGAAGCGTGCGTGGTACTATCATCTCAATTTCACTTTGACTAAAGGAGCTGATCGTGGCATCGAAGATCTATTCTTTGTCGAAGTCAAGTATGTGCGACCAGTAAAACAAGAAGAACTGTCGGTCAGCTGCTTCTGCATGATTAAACCTACCGATAATGGTAATGCTATACCCTCCCCTTAGATCAAGTATTGCCTTTGGTGGGTGGCACTAAGTTGAGCTTATGCCCAGCATGGCTTCATACACAGAAATCTTATACCTTCAGTTAGTCAGCTGTTATTATATACGTTTGTGCCCGGTGGATCACTTTGCGGCTAACTCTTGTTTTCTTTCTTTTTTTCTTGATGAAGGACACTGCTATGGCTGTACCAACAATGGAATTGTCAATATGAAGCACCCCAACAGTGCTGATGAATACACTGGTGGTCACTTGAATGTTGGTATGCCATTTGGATGCTATTCAGAGTGGAGCTACTGGGATTATAACGATGTATGACATGACGGTTTATTTCCTCTGTTAACATTTTTGCTGCTTTGCTGTTGCTGACTACATGTGTGAAATCATCTCTTTACAGCTGGAAGCTAAGAAGAAAGAGCTCAGAGCTGTGTTCACGGTAAATGGCATTTCTGTTGTTAAGGCTAACTATTTGTTCTAATAATTAACACAATGCTAGTTACTTTTGTTGGTTGGTTGTGAACCATTGCTTGGGCATTTATTTGTGTAGGGCGTTGACGATCCTGAGGTGAAGGAAGTCTCCACGGTGCCTCCGAATGCATTTTTGCCGGAGGGCAGCAGAGAGGAGCTTTGTGTATGAGAGCCGAGAGCTGGACCCAGCACAAGAAGTTGGAGACCCAAGTAGCTTTGCTCTTTCCTGTTTGCAAGACAGAAAGCAAATAAGAATAGTCTCTGTTGCCAATGGGTAGAACGCTACGCTGACAAATTGAGCAGGATTTCCTTCCTAGCGCCTATTGTTAGCTCCCCTGTTGGCCTTATTACTTTATTATTATTAGCTACATATATACTCCGTACTTCGTTTGTGTGGTCAGTATCTTTCTAAGTTCCGTTGTACTGATAATGCGTCTGCTTTACTGTAAATAACTTGAGATTTTCTGTCATGCTGTCTATTGGGTTGAAGTCACGCGAGATCAAGCACTTAATTCTGGTTCATTTATGATGTAATCTGCTCATAACAAGTCACTGGTAACTAATTGATGCCATTTCTTGGAAGTATCCTATACCATTGCACTGACCGGCCACCTATGCCTGAGGGCATCTCCAGCCGTTCGGCCCCCAAAGGGACTGAAATAGCGCCGCCTGGGGGCTAACCGGCGCTATTTCCGCCGTGGGGGCGCTCGGGTTCCCAACCGCCGTTCCAAGTTGGCCCCCAGACGCCGTTTTCCAAATTCAAATTGGGCCTAAATGTGAACAAAATAACTCGATTTTGGACGAAATTTAGGCGGTTTCATTCATATTTGTACAAATTTAAAGACATACATAAAAAAACTTAAAAAAACTACGCCGCCGCCCCGAGCCTACTTCATGTCGAGGAGCTGGTAGAAAGCGGTGTCGTCGTCGTCGCTGTCGTCCTGCACGCCGCCGTCCTTGCTGCAGCCCTGCCCTGGATCGCTGCTGCGGACGGGGTTGGTCGGCGCCGGCGCCTCCTCGTCACTGTCGTCGAGGACGATGACGCCGCCCTCGTCGCGGCCGCGGAGCCGTGCGGCGATATCCTCCAGAGCGCGGCGCTGGCGCTCCATCTCCTCCCGCACGTAGTCGTCGCACGCCCATTTCAGGCGGTTTCGAGGTCGGCGGCCATCTCCACGTGCTCTTGCTTGACGACCACGGGCGGCGTCGCCGGCTCCTTCGGCCTGACAAGGCGAAGATGGTCGCGGGGAGGTGAAGGTTGGCGGCGGCCCTCGTTTATGACGAGGCTGCCGCCGCGGTTGCGCAGACGCTCCGGCGTCTCCTGGGGCTCGGGCTTGACGGCGGCGAGCGGCGTCATGCCGAAGGAGCGGGAGCCGGAGGAAGAGGAGGACGCCCCCGCCATGCGCCTCGGCAGCCACGAGCTGCCGCTCCGGCGCGAGGACGACGACGACGGGTACTCCAACGACGGCTCGTTGCCGCCCTCGATGTGCTCGAGGACGGCGTGGAGCGTGCGCCCGGGGACGCCCCACCACTGACGGCGGCCGTCGGAGTTGTGGCGCCCCCTTGGTGCCGAAGCACCGTCGGTGGACGCGAGCTGGTCGGCGTGGCAGCGCTGGAAGTACGCTGTCCACATAGGGTGGTTGTCGAGGGTGTACTTCGGCTGCTGCCGCGCTTCCTCCGGCAAGGACGCCCGGATCCGCGCGATCTCGCCGCGGCGTTCGGCGTCGGCGGGCGGCGGGGGCACGGGGACGCCTCCGGCGCTGAGCCTCCAAGTGCCCGGCACGCGCATGTCAGGCGGCGCCGGGTAGTTAGCCTCGTGGAGGACGCGTGCCTCCCACTCGTGCAGCGACCGGCGGCCGAAGCCTGGGAATCTTTCCACCATGGCCTCGGGGTGGTGGGGGTTTCCGGTGTTGAAGGCGAGAGAGAGGGGGGGAGGTTTCTGGCGAGAGAGAGGGAGAGGTTTCCGGCGTTGGAGGCGAGTGTGCGGCGAGCGGTGGCGAGGCACGGCTTTTATAGCCAGGGAAGGGCGGGAGCGGTGCTGCCATGCGGTGGGAAAGGGCGGGACGCGCGGCGGCTCGCCATTACTGCGCCGCCAGACCTTGGAAACCGGCGCGGGAGCCGGGGCGATGAGGACGACGAAGGTTCTCGGCGACGCCCAGTCGCTGACTCGGCGGGTCCACGCGGGAGGAATTTGGCGCAGTTTGTTTTCGCGCTAAATTCCTTTCCCCCGGCGCCCCCGGGCGCCCCCCAGCGCGCTGGGTTCGGCCTGGGTCCGCCGACGCCAATTTCGGCCCTAACCGGCGAAATTTGGGCTCCTGGGGGCGCGACTGGGCCATTTTTTTGGAGCCGGCGATAAAAAAGGGCCTGGGGGCCTGTTGGGGGGGGGGGGGGCTGGAGATGCTCTGAGAGACCGGCCACCAGTGAACAGGTGGACGGACTCCGAGACCTGATAGACAGGCGACCATAGATTTTTACTCTCCTTTTTGATGTATGCCCGCACTTCATAATTTTTAGGACGGTTCTGCCCTCTCATCGATTCACCTGCCTGAATCAGCCTTGTTCGATCGTTCTACCCTACGAAACGATGCACAGAGGCCTAACCATTGATTATGTTTGAAAAAAAACCATGTATTTTGTAGGGAAAAAGGTGCAGGGTTGCGCGTTATCATTTATAAACTAATTGTTAAGAGTTCTTCGATGTATCGCTAAGCTTGATGATGGCAGCGAGTGCCAAGTTGCCAAACATGATGTGGAGTTTGAGGTTAACATGAAACATTTTACGGTTGAATGAATGTTAGACCTCATTAGGTCAAAAATTGTTTGGGGTTGTGGACAGGACGTTCATATTTTGTGCCAAGACAAGCACTTTGAATCATTTGAGAGGATTGATACAGACAAGATAGTGGACAATATCATTTGCTCAATATCTTGCTCTGAAAAGGTAATGTCTATTGATTCACATTTACTCAAGTCATATTTGACGTTCTATTGTTTGTTTGTAACATTCGTTGAATTTGTTGTTAGGAAACCAAAACATAGAAAGATAAAACCAAACTCTGAAGCTGATATCGAATGTAGAATCCCAGGAGATGCTCTCCTACATGCTAGCCCTCGCCTTGTCACAAGGAGGTAACTTTTTTGCTTCTATTCAATTTCATAAAGCGGGCATGAGATGTTTTTTTTCTCAAACAATGCATATTGTGTAGCCAATCCTCTCTTTGTAGCCCTCTTGGAGGGATGTCTCCATTGGCTGTCCCACAAGCCAGCCCTCGGCCTAGGACAAGGAGGTAATGTTTTCCTTCTCTTGAATATCTCTACAACTGTATGTGATGTATTTTTTTATATCTTAAACTGAAAGCACACTTGCTCCCTTGGTGATTTTGGTAACTCATGCCAACATACATGTTGTTGGACTAATGTTTCCATCTAGTATATGTCAGGTAAGTTCAACATTGGTATGGCTAGGACAAGGAGATGTGGAACCCTTCAAAATGCTAAGGACAAATATTGGCAAAAGCTCAAGACTCTTCATCTTTATTTTAGTGATCCAAGATCACATTGAGTCCAAGGAAAGCCAATACTATTAAAAGGGGATGAGGTGTTGCTTAACGGCTTGCTTGCTCAAAATGCTTAGTGATATTGCTCCTAAGCCCTCAACCACTTTCTCCATCCAAATATTTCAAAACCCTAAACTCAACCTCGGCCCCACCGATTCTTTCTATCCGGAGCCACCGAGTTCATATGACATAGCCATAGCCAGAAACCCTAACAAATCGGTCTCACCGATACGGCTCTCGGTCTCACCGAAATGGCCTTGCAAACTCTCTGTTACCTGTTGCAATTATTTCGGTCTCACCGAGATAGCAACCGGTCCCACCGAGTTTGCCTGACCAACTCTCTGTTGCTCTATTGTTTCACTTTGGTCTCACCGAGATGAACCAATCGGCGCCACCGAGATGCGGTTTTCCCTAGCCATTGCACATCGGTCCCACCGAGTTTGTTCCAGTCGGTCCCACCGAGATTCCTAACGTTCACATTTTGAACTAGTCGGTCTGACCGAGTCTATCTGATCGGTCTCACCGAGTTGTGTCAATAATGTGTAACGGTTGGATTTGGTGTGGAGGCTATATATACCCCTCCACCCACTCTTTCACAAGAGAGAGAGCCATCAGATCGTGCCTACACTCTTACCTATCAAGATCTGTGAGAGAACTACCTACTCATGTGTTGAGATCAAGATATTCCATTCCTACCACATAAATCTTGTTCTCTAGCCTTTCCCAAGTTGCTTTCCACTCAAATCCTTCTTCCACCATAGCCAAATCTGTGAGGAGCTGTTTGAGTGTTGGGGAGACTATCATTTGAAGCACAAGAGCAAGGAGTTCGTCATCAACACACCGTTTATTAACTTTTGGAGAGTGGTGTCTCCTAGATTGGTTAGGTGTCGCTTGGGAGCCTCCGACGTGATGTGGAGTTGAACCAAGAAGTTTGTAAGGGCAAGGAGATCGCCTACTTCGTGAAGATCTACCCAAGTGAGGCAAGTCCTTCGTGGGCGATGGCCATGGTGGGATAGACAAGGTTGCTTCTTCGTGGACCCTTCGTGGGTGGAGCCCTCCGTGGACTCGCGCAGCCGTTACCCTTCGTGGGTTGAAGTCTCCATCAATGTGGACGTACGATAGCACCACCTATCGGAAGCACGCCAAAAATCTTCGTGTCTCCATTGCGTTTGATCTTCCATACTCTACCCCTTTACTTTTCGTACACTTGCATGCTTTACTATTTCCGCTGCTCAATCTCTAGATTTGCATGTGTAGAAAGTATTGGTGTTATCTTGACTTGTGCTAATTGCTAAAATCTGCCCACAACTTAAATTGGGATAAGGATAGATTTTTATTTGGTCAAGTAGTCTATTCACCCCCCTCTAGACCTATCTCCTCGATCCTTCAATTGGTATCAGAGCTTTGGTCTCCTTTACCTTGGTTTAATCACCATTGGAGGGAGATGAATGTGTCTACTTTGGGGAGTCTTAGACGTAGAGTGCCTATTCTCAATGGGGAGTATTACAACTTTTGGAGGGATGAAATGCTTGATATCTTTGATGAATTTAACTTGAGCAAGTACATTCATAACCCCTATGTGCCTCCCATTGATCCCTTGCATCTCACTCATGAAGAGGAAATTGACATGCTTCGTAATCTTAGAACCGTCAATCTTATCATTAGAGGATTACCTAATATCGTGCTTGGTTGTATGCAAAACTTTAAATGTGCTTATACTCTATGGCATGACTTAGAAAAGCGATATCCGGACTACTCTTTAAAGAATCTTAATGAGATTCTTCATAAGACTATTGCTTTTCACAAGATGAGTTCCAATGATCCTAACTTTGATGCTTGCTTGTTTGAGCTTTGTGATCTTATGCGTGCCAAAGGAAATGTTAGAACCATTAGCAATATCATCACGGGAGCTGTTAGAATTCACAAACTTGAACATTGTCATAATCATGAAACTAATGAATTCATTTCCTTAGGTGATGACCATATACATATTGATGATGATGATGTTGAGCATGCCTATTATGATGAAGATGAAGATTTTGATGAAGAATTTGAGAAGACTATGAGGAATCTTAGTCTTATGGCAAATCTTCGAGATTACATGGCCGGAGGAAAAGAGTGGATTCTTGATAGTGGATGTACCGATCACATGACCGGAGATAGAGACAGGTTTCGCGAGCTCACTAAGAATGATGGTCCATGCAAGTATGTGACTTTTGGAGACAACTCCAAGGGTAAGGTACTTGGCCTTGGTAAGGTGGCCATATCCAATGATAGCTCCATACAAAATGTTATGCTTGTTGAATCTCTTGGCTACAATCTTCTTTTCGTATCTAGACTAGCTGATTTTGGATTCAATGTTCTATTTACCAAAGTAGATTGCCAAGTGTTTCGACAAGATAATCATAAAATGGTCTTTACCGGCATTCGTAGAGGTGATCTTTACATTGTTGATTTCACTAAGAGAGCTCAACCTCGCACATGCTTAATTGCTAAATCTTCTAAAGGTTGGTTGTGGCATAGAAGACTAGGACATGTTGGTATGCGTAACCTTGATAAACTTGTTAAAGGCGATCATATCCTTGGTGTGAAAGATGTTATATTTGATAAGGATCGACTTTGTAGTGTTTGTCAAGTAGGAAAACAAGTTGGAGGAAGCCATCCCGTGAAGAACATTATGACCACACGGAGACCACTTGAGCTACTTCACATGGATCTTTTTGGTCCCAACTCCTACAAAAGTCTTGGTGGTAACTCCTTCGGTTTGGTCATTGTTGATGATTTTTCCAGATTTACGTGGGTGTTCTTTCTCGATGACAAATCGCAGGTACAAAAGATCTTCAAGAACTTCGCAAGAAAGGCCCAAAATCAATTTGAAGTGAAGATCAAGAAGGTTCGGAGTGACAACGGAATGGAGTTCAAGAACGCAAATGTGGACACCTTTCTTGATGAGGAGGGTATCTCACATGAGTTCTCGGCTACGTACACACCTCAACAAAATGGAGTTGTTGAGAGGAAGAACCGGACTCTTATTGAGATGGCTAGAACAATGCTTGATGAATACAAGACGCCAAGACAGTTTTGGGCAGAAGCGGTTGAGACAGCTTGTCATGCAACAAACCGACTCTATCTTCACAAACTTCTTGGAAAAACGGCGTATGAACTACTCACCGGTAACATACCACAAGTTGGATACTTTCGAGTATTTGGCTCAAAATGTTACATTCTTGATAAACATCGTCGTTCAAAATTTGCTCCTAAATCTCATGAAGGTTTTCTACTTGGTTATGGATCGAACTCTCACACTTACCGTGTCTACAACAACTTCACCCGAAAAGTTGAAGAGACGGTAGATGCGAAGTTTGATGAGACTAATGGCTCGCAAGTCGAGCAATTGCCAATTGATGTAGGAGATCAAGAACCATCGAAAGCAATCCAAGATTTATCTATTGGCAATATTCGTCCCGTGGAAGTCAAGGAGAGTACATCGTGTACTCAAGTGGAAGCCCCAACTTCACATCAAGGTGAAAAACAAGTTGATATGGAGGCATCCACAAGTGGAACACATCAAGACGATGAAAATGAGGAAGTGCAACAAGATGATCCACCTCGACCTCCTTCTCCACCTCGACAAGAGAACACCAATGCCAACAACAATGAGGAAGAAGATGATGATGATGAGGATGCTCCACCTCAACCCAAGCAAAAGCTACCACGAGTTAGAGCAAGAATCGACAAGAATCATCCCGTCAAACAAATACTTGGAGACATCCAATCCGGGAGAATTACTCGCTCTAAAACTCGTTAAGATAATTTTTGTGAGCATTACTCATTCATTTCTAGTGTTGAACCTATGAAGGTAGAAGAAGCCCTTGAGGACCCCGATTGGGTGAATGCAATGCATGAAGAGCTCCACAACTTCGAGAGGAATCAAGTTTGGACCTTGGTCGAAAAGCCGGAAGGAGAGCAAAACATTATTGGAACCAAATGGGTGTTTCGGAATAAGCAAGATGAAGATGGACAAGTCATACGCAACAAGGCTCGTCTCGTAGCACAAGGTTACACACAAATCGAAGGTATGGACTATGGTGAGACCTATGCCCCCGTTGCTAGACTTGAGTCTATTCGCATTTTACTTGCTTATGCCAATCACCATGATATCACTCTTTACCAAATGGACATTAAAAGTGCTTTCTTAAATGGTGAAATTGAGGAAGAAGTCTATGTTAAACAACCACCCGGTTTTGTTAATCCCAAGAAACCTAATCATGTATACAAACTTCGTAAAGCTCTTTATGGTCTTAAACAAGCTCCTAGAGCTTGGTACAAATGCTTGACTAAGTTTCTTCTTGAAAAGGGATTTGAGATTGGGAAGATTGATTCCACCTTGTTCACTAAGAGGGTTAATGGAGAATTATTTGTATGCCAAATTTATGTTGATGATATCATTTTTGGTTCTACTAACCCCTCTTTTAGTGAAAAGTTCGGGAAATTGATGTCGGAGAAGTTTGAGATGTCTATGATGAGTGAACTCAAGTTCTTTCTTGGTTTGCAAATCAAGCAAACTAAGGAGGGAACCTTTGTTTCTCAAACAAAGTATACCAAGGACTTATTCAAGAAGTTCAATATGCAAGAGAGTAGTGGTATGAAAACCCCCATGCCCACAAGTGGACATCTTGACTTAACAAAAGATGGTGAACCGGTTGATCAAAAGGTCTATCGATCTATGATTGGTTCATTGTTATACCTTTGTGCTTCACGTCCCGACATAATGCTAAGTGTGTGCATGTGTGCACGATACCAAGCTGCACCTAAAGAGTGTCATCTTAAGGCGGTGAAAAGAATTGTGAGATACTTGATACATACACCAAACTTTGGCATATGGTATCCCAAGGGATCTTCTTTTGACCTTGTTGGCTACTCCGATTCGGACTATGCCGGAGACAAGATTGATAGAAAATCCACTTCGGGTACATGTCAATTTCTTGGTAGATCTCTTGTGTCTTTGTCCTCCAAGAAACAAAACTCGGTCTCTTTATCTACTGCCGAAGCGGAATACATTGCTGTGGGATCATGTTGTGCTCAATTGCTATGGATGACTCAAACTCTTAAAGACTATGGTGTGCATGTGAGACATGTACCATTGTTATGCGATAATGAGAGTGCTATTAAGATTGCACACAATCCAGTGCAACATTGTCGAACTAAGCATATTGAAGTTCGACATCACTTCATTCGAGATCATGTTGAGAAAGGGGATATTGACCTTAAACATGTTCGTACCAACAAGCAATTGGCGGACATCTTTACCAAACCCCTTGATGAGAAAGTATTTTGCTACTTGAGAAGTGAGCTGAACATCATTGATGCTTCAAATGTGAACTAGAAGTTCATATGGATGCATACAAGGGCATGAGCATTCTTGACTAATCCATGATAATCTCATGATCATTTTATATCTTGGACACTTTTGCTCCCTTGTATTGTATCTAACCTTTTGTAGGTACTTGGACAAGTTTAATGTCACAAGGTTGCATCTCACTCTTATCTTGAGC
This sequence comes from Elymus sibiricus, assembly GCA_039707655.1. Lineage (NCBI taxonomy): Eukaryota > Viridiplantae > Streptophyta > Magnoliopsida > Poales > Poaceae > Elymus > Elymus sibiricus. Next base: position 475,311,279 of record CM077666.1, read on the forward strand.
GATCTTGCACAATCCAAGTATCAACAACCTTTGGTGAAACAAAGAACAAGACAACATCACATATCCTTTGACAATCTTTTAAGATATGCTTCATTCTTGTCACTTTGGATATACTTACACATGTTGTTCCTTGCAAGTCTAACCCATGTAGGAAGATGAACTACAAATGATAGGATTGCTCCAAATGCCAACTAATGAGCATCCACTTCAAGTTCACCTACATGATGAACATCATCACCAAATCCCAAGGTAAGTTCTCACATCTTCGAGAAGCTTTACTCAAAGACATGAGCCAAAGCAACTCAACAAGATGTGAAAACATTGAAATGCTGAAAGGAAAAATGGCAACCCCATTTTGAGCTTAAACGATGAGTATGACCTATGATCAAGTGTTCTCACTTGACTCCAAAGTCAACATACTCTAACATAGGTGACCAAGTCATCGACCCCTCTAAATGAAGTCTTCTAGTGTTTCCTTTGCTTTTCTCTTCTAGGGACTTCATCTAGATGGTTTCTTATTTCTCAGTTTTCTTTTGTTTTGTTTTATCTGTGTAGTAAATTCATTGCAAATCTTTGCGAGATCTCAATTGCTAGTGAGCTGAGTTGACAAAGTTTTCCTCAGTATTGAACTCGGTTCTACCGATTCAAGCCTATCGGTCAGACCGAAGCACAAGATAACTTGAGCATCAGTTCATCGGTTCTACCGAAACGGACTGCCTCGGTCTCACCGATACGCACCTTATGTGACTTACCTAACTCGGAGTCACCGATTGAAATGTCTCGGTACCACCGACTTCTCTCCTGAGAAAAGACTTTGCCATTTTTCTTTTGTCTTATTCTTTTCAGCTCCACTCAATGATTCTTATCCTCTAGCAGCATCTAAGGCCACTCTAGGCTAGATGAGTCTCTCAAGGACCATACTTCCTTGACAAATGACCTTGAAGCCCTTCTTGGAAATTGATGTCTGAAAGCACATTTGCTCCCTTGGTGGTTTTGGTAATTCATAACAACATATATCTCATTGAACTAATGTCCATTCAAGTTAAAGATTTCAGGATGTTCAATGATTGGCATGGCATGGATTAGAGATGTGGACCCCTCAAAATGCTAAGGACAAGGATTGGCAAACGATCAAGACTCTACATTTTTGGTTTAGTGATCCAAGATCACATTGAGTCCATAGGAAAGCCAATACTATTAAAAGGGGATGAGGTGTTGCTTAATGGTCTTTTTGCTCAAGTGCTTAGTGATAGTACTCCTAAACCCTCAACCACTCTCTCAATTCCAAATATGTCCAAAACCTAAAGTCCAACTCGGCCCCACCGAAATTCCTATCCGGCCCCACCGAGTTCATCAAGACTTAGCCACTGCCAAAACCCTAACAAATCGGATCCACCGAAATGGATCTCGGTCCCACCGAGATGGCCTTGCCAACTCTCTGTAATCGTTTGCATTAACTTCGATCTCACCGAGTTGTGCATATCGGTCTCACCGAGATGGCTTGCCAAGTCTCTGTTGCCTTATTGCTTCACTTCGGTCCAACCGAGTTGATGCAATCTGTGCCACCGAGATGAGGATTGCCCTAAGCCATTGCACTTCGGTCCATCCGAGTTGTCCATATCGGTCCCACCGAGATGCCTAACGTTCATATCTTTTACACTGTTCGGTGCTACCGAGATGATTGTTTCGGTGCCACCGAGTTGGGTTAAAAGTGTGCAACAGTTGGATTTTGTGTGGAGGCTATATATACCCCTCCACCACCTCCTTCTCAGTAAGGAGAGCCATCAGAACGTGCCTACACTTCCACCATACATTTTCTGAGAGAGAACCACCTACTCATGTGTTGAGATCAAGCTATTCCATTCCTACCATTTGAACCTTGATCTCTAGCCTATCCCAACTTGCTTTCCACTCAAATCCTTCTTCCACCATAGCCAAATCTGTGAGGAGTTCTTGAGTGTTTGGGAAGACTATCATTTGAAGCACAAGAGCAAGGAGTTCATCAACAACACACCGTCTATTACCTTTTGGAGAGTGGTGTCTCCTAGATTGGTTAGGTGTCACTTGGGAGCCTCCGACATGATGTGGAGTTGAACCAAACAGTTTGTAAGGGCAAGGAGATCGCCTACTTCGTGAAGATCTACCCCGAGTGAGGCTAGTCCTTCGTGGACGTAAGCCATGGTGGAATAGACAAGGTTGCTTCTTCGTGGACCCTTCGTGGGTGGAGCCCTCCATGGACTCGCGCAGCCGTTACCCTTCGTGGGTTGAAGTCTACATCAATGTGGACGTACGATAGCACCACCTATCGGAACCATGCCAAAAACCACCGTGTCTTCATTGCGTTTGATATCTCCGACCCCCTCCTTTACATACATATGCAATTACTTATATTCCGCTGCTATACTCTTAGAATTGCATGTGTAGGGTGATGCTTGACATGTATCTATGCTAAAATCTGCCAACAACTAAAATTGGGAAAAGGTTAGGTTTTATTTGGTTAAGTAGTCTAATCACCCCCCCTCTAGACATACTTTCGATCCTACAATGTCAAAGGGGGAGAGAGAGATACATCAAAGAGAAAACATCAAAGAGAGAGATACATCAAAAGCCTATTCTATGCTCTTCCTTGATCCAAGGAGTAAGGGAGAAAGAGATGCATCCTAAAGAGGAGAGATTGTTACATGTTTCTAAGAGGGGAGAAACATGAGTTGTTTGGCTAGCTTGTTCACCCTACCTACTCTCAATATCCAATGTCAGATTCAGGGGGAGAGGAAGTTCTTTAGGGGGAGACAGCTACCTCCTTTTCTTTTGGGGACATGTCTGCTTCAAAGAAGTACTCACCCTGTGATACTTTCTTCCACATGTCATCCCAATCTTGGTCTCTTGTTTGATCTTATGTCCTGTCTTGGAGAAATTATCTTGTGTTATCTAACCCTGTTTTCTCAAGTGTATTTCTTCAGGTACTGGATCAAGAACTTCAAGGTAAGTATATGCATCATACTCATGGGCATGATAACTTCTTGTTTTGCACATATTATTTACAAGAAGCCAATCATGAACATGAGGACATCTAAGTGTTACATTCTTTGCTCTGATGCATATAGCCAAGATACATGTCACATGTGTATGTCTTTTACTTTGTGCTTCTACTTTTCACAAGCTATCATTTACTAAATGCACATTGTTAGGGGGAGCTTATACATGTCACATGTTTCTCTTCAAAGCTTTCATTCTCATTTCTAACCTTATTTGAAGCTTTGATGTATGTTGTCATCAATTACCAAAAAGGGGGAGATTGAAAGCACACTTGCTCCCTTGGTGATTTTGGTAATTCATGCCAACATACATGTTGTTGGACTAATGTTTCCATCTAGTATATGTCAGGTAAGTTCAACATTGGCATGGCTAGGACAAGGAGATGTGGAACCCTTCAAAATGCTAAGGACAAATATTGGCAAAAGCTCAAGACTCTTCATCTTTATTTTAGTGATACAAGATCACATTGAGTCCATAGGAAAGCCAATACTATTAAAAGGGGATGAGGTGTTGCTTAACGGCTTGCTTGCTCAAAATGCTTAGTGATATTGCTCCTAAACCCTCAACCACTTTCTCCATCCAAATATGTCAAAACCCTAAACTCCAACTCGGCCCCACCGATTCTTTCTATCCGGAGCCACCGAGTTCATATGACATAGCCATAGCCAGAAACCCTAACAAATCGGTCTCACCGATACAGCTCTCGGTCTCACCGAGATGGCCTTGCAAACTCTCTGTTACCTGTTGCAATTATTTCGGTCTCACCGAGATAGCAATCGGTCCCACCGAGTTTGCCTGACCAACTCTCTGTTGCTCTATTGTTTCACTTCGGTCTCACTGAGATGAACCAATCGGCGCCACCGAGATGCGGTTTGCCCTAGACATTGCACATCGGTCCCACCGAGTTTGTTCCAGTCGGTCCCACCGAGATTCCTAACGTTCACATTTTGAACTAGTCGGTCTGACCGAGTCTATCTGATCGGTCTCACCGAGTTGTGTCAATAATGTGTAACGGTTGGATTTTGTGTGGAGGCTATATATACCCCCCACCCACTCTTTCACAAGAGAGAGAGCCATCAGATCGTGCCTACACTCTTACCTATCAAGATCTGAGAGAGAACTACCTACTCATGTGTTGAGATCAAGATATTCCATTCCTACCACATAAATCTTGTTCTCTAGCCTTTCCCAAGTTGCTTTCCACTCAAATCCTTCTTCCACCATAGCCAAATCTGTGAGGAGCTGTTTGAGTGTTGGGGAGACTATCATTTGAAGCACAAGAGCAAGGAGTTCGTCATCAACACACCGTTTATTGACTTTTGGAGAGTGGTGTCTCCTAGATTGGTTAGGTGTCGCTTGGGAGCCTCCGACATGATGTGGAGTTGAACCAAGAAGTTTGTAAGGGCAAGGAGATCGCCTACTTCGTGAAGATCTACCCAAGTGAGGCAAGTCCTTCGTGGGCGATGGCCATGGTGGGATAGACAAGGTTGCTTCTTCGTGGACCCTTCGTGGGTGGAGCCCTCCGTGGACTCGCGCAGCCGTTACCCTTCGTGGGTTGAAGTCTCCATCAATGTGGACGTACGATAGCACCACCTATCGGAAGCACGCCAAAAATCTTCGTGTCTCCATTACGTTTGATCTTCCATACTCTACCCCTTTACTTTCCGTACACTTGCATGCTTTACTATTTCCGCTGCTCAATCTCTAGATTTGCATGTGTAGAAAGTATTGGTGTTATCTTGACTTGTGCTAATTGCGAAAATTTGCCCACAACTAAAATTGGGAAAAGGATAGATTTTTATTTGGTCAAGTAGTCTATTCACCCCCCCTCTAGACCTATCTCCTCGATCCTTCATAAACAATGCCTTTTTCTGTAGCCAATCATCTCTTGGAAGCACTCTTGGAGGGGAATCTTCATTGGCTATCCCACAACGCAACCCTGGTCCAACTACAAGGAGGTATTTTTTTTGCTTTTCCTCCAATATCTCTACAAATGTGTTATGTTTTTATCTTAAACAATGCCTTTTTCTGTAGCCAATCATCACTTGGTAGCCCTCTTGGACGGACACCTTCATTGACTCTCCCACAATGCAGCCCTGGTCCAATGACAAGGAGGCAGTTTTTTTCTTTTCTTCAATATCACTATAAATTTTTATGTTTCTATCTTAAACAAGGCTTGTTGTAGCCAATCATCTCTTTCTAGCCCTCTTGGAGGGACATCTTCATTGGCTATCCAACAAGGCAACCCTGGTCCAATCACAAAGAGGTGCAAAAAAACTGAAGTTATTCTTCAATTGTGTATAACATTTGTCTGTTTTCTAATTCAAGAAATCGTTGCATTCTGTAGGAAACTTTCTATGGAAACAAGGACTCCCACTTCTCCACCAAAATCTGTTGGGAAGGCCGCAAAGAAGATCACACCGATGAAGAGAAAAACAGTGTAGCATGTCATGTTATGATTTGTCGTGCGTGTATTGATCTTCATGAAATTGATGGCACTTGTTCACGAAGTTGATGGCACTTGTTCATTTTCACCAAATTTTTGACCCGATCTCTTTTCTTCATGGCTCGATCGAATCAAGCAGGTGAATCGGTGCGAGGGCAAAACTATCCTAAAACAAATTATGTACATGCCCATACCTGGAAAAGAAGAGAAAGCTCAATTTGTATCATTTAATCCAGCTATCAATCAAAGGTGTGTGGTGTGATGTAATCAAACCAAAAGAAAGATGTGTCATCAGATCAAAGTCCCAGGAAATGTGTGTCATATAATCAAATTGCTCCACATAGAACAGTGTACAATACTATACAACAGCCGGCTCTACCACCCAGGAAGAACATTAAGAACATGTGTGCTGAGTAAATAGGCAATTTTTTGATTAATTTAATCCAGGAAATAATCATGAACATGGCATTGATAGAATTAATGACATACTGATTACGATCTAAATAAGCACGTACTACGCAAATAGTAGAAACATCTACGCACATAGGTAGTACTGCTTAGACAGAAAGAAACAGGAGCGGGATAAGCTTGTTATACCCTTTGATAGTCCAGTTGGCCGTAGCAGCAGTGGCGGCGGCTTCCTCAGCCGTCTTCTAGTCAGCGGCAGCCTTCTCGGCGGCGGCTCTCTGGGCATCGGTGGACATGTTGATGACGTTGAAGAGAACGTGGACGAAGAGGCAGTAGTCGATTGGAGGCGAGCAGTCGTGTAGTTGCTCCCCAAAAACCTAATCGCCCTTCTCCCGTACAGGATCCGGAGAGGCGGGGTTTCGGAGGCATGCTCTCCCGTCAACCGTGTACGCGGTGAAGGGGATGCACTGGTACATCGAGGTGCTATACAACCAGTTTTTAACCCCTTTCTGCGACGACATTTTGAACCGTCGCCAAGTGAGTGACTGTGATAGGGGGGTCCTTCCCACATGACCCAGAAACCGTCGGGGATAGGCCCTCCGGTCACACACGCTCGGCAAAATGAGGTCGTGTGCGACGGGCGAGCGATCAAATACGATTATACGTACAGTTGTGCTAAAAAAATACAATTATACAGGCCAAATCGTTTCCAGTCGTAAGTACATCCCACACAGTCAGTCCCGGCTAAACGTTTCCGTTCGTATGTACATTCCACACAGTCAATCCAAGGAATACGTTTCCGTTAGTATGTACATCCCACACAGTTAATCCAAGAAGTACCTTTCCGTTCGTATATACATCCCACACAGTGACTCCAAGGAAAACGTTTTCGTTCGTAGGTACATCACACACAATTTTCCCCATTAAATCGTTTGTGATAGCGTTGCCATTGCAGACGATATTAACAATTTTATCGTTTGCGTTATTGAATGCATCACACATGGTGCGTAGAAGAAACTGTGTGGCATAGGCTGTCCATCACACACACTTTTTATGTGGTAAACGTTTGCGCAAGGTGGCCTAACGCAAACAGTTTTCAAGAGGAAGTCGTGTGTGATTGTTCATTGATCCAACACGTTTTATTCCTAGAAACTATGTGCGTTGTCTGAGGTCATCGCCCATGGTGTTTTCTCAATAACCGTTTGCAATAGAAAAAACCCAATTAGCAGGCTAATTGGCCTATTATTAATAATCCATTTATTAATATAATTGACATTTCATATTAAGCACACAATATATTTCATTTTCGTATTAAGGAAGCAGGATTTCATAATTGAAACACATCAGAGTACAACATCATATAGCTTCAGCACTCAGCTACCCCATTACACAACTGCACCAGCACCAAGTTTCACATGCAACATCTATAACCTTTCGAAATTAGCATCATAGACGGTACATAGATAGATGAATCTCATCTGGAAAACTGCTGAAGCGGAAGGCGAATATTGAGCCTTCCTTGATGTTGAAGGTCTTTGCAACTTTAGGCCAGTGCCTGTGGATGATTGACCATCCATCCTTCGTCCTCTTCAGGAGCACTTCAATATTGAACCGTGGGTGTTGTATGAATACCTTCCTCGCCTCCTGACCATATAGGTGATTTGAGAGGTAATCATCAGTGAACTGCTTTGGAAAGGCCTGAAAACAAGGATGTGCATAAATATCTTCTCTAGATTGGAAATGGGGCAAAGGAATAGAAAAGCCAAGGTATAATAGTTAGTACCATCCTGTAGTGAACTGATGTCTTCTTCATTGTGCAGACAAAGATCTTGTTGTTTTTTGTCGCTAATTTCTTTATCCTAACAATCTTTCTGAGTTTCTTGACTTGACTGATATTCATGGACAACTCATTTCCCCATATGCAAAAAGGGTCGAACAGTGGGTCAAAACCTCTGACAACAGGACCTACATGTGCAAGACCAAATTGTTAAAAACCTAAATATTAGAATGGTTCCTGCAATTGCACAATAATATGCTATTAGACAAAGGACCATGCATGTGCGAACCTCGATTGTAAACCTCAGTGCGTCCCATTGTTTCCCTGCAACACATATAAGGTAGTTAGTAATCAGGTTAAGTGAGGATTCGCATGCTATTAGTAAAATATGTTGATGAAAAATAAGCACATTGCAGATTCATCAGATTAATTCGAGCCACATGGAAAAACCATTTATCCAAACCAAGCATGATTAAGAACTAGGAAATATAGCAATTGTATATGTTTCTCATGTATTAAGTGCAGCCAAATTTGATTTATTCCTCACATGCACAACAATACAAAATTCTACCCACGACAATTGAACATCGCATTGCAGAATTGAACCAAGCAGTTAACTAAACACCACAACAAATGAACTAAACATTAACTGAGCACCACATTGCACAATATAACAAACTCCTAATATAAGATCAGACAGTTAACCAAACCAAGCATGTTAACAACTTGGAAAATATAGCAATTGTATTTGTTTCTCATGTATTTAGTACAGCCAAATTCGATTTATTTCTCACATGGTATACAATAACAAAATGCACCCACAACAATTGAACATTGCATTGCAGAATTGAACCAAACAGTTAACTAAACACCATAACAAATGAACCAAACGTTAACTGAGCACCACATTGCACAATATATAACATACTAGAAGATCAGACAGTTAACCAAACCAAGCATGCTTGACAACTTGGAAATATAGCAATTGTATTTGTTTCTCATGTATTTTGTACAGATAAATTTGATTTATTTCTCACATGGAAGACAATACAAAATTGCACCCTGAAGAATTGAACATCACATTTGCAGAATTGAACCAAACAGTTAACTAAACACGACAACTAATTAACCAAACAGTTAATAAGTGAGCACCACATTGCACGACATATAGAACATATACACTAGAGCAACAGATTGCATGGTAAAAGTAGATAGGACAATTCACTAGAATTTGTTAAGGAAAGGCAGGAGCAGCACATGCAACGGGTAAACCGAGCATGCTTAACCGGAATAGCTAGCAAACTGAACATAAGTCCCTATAGTGAGCTAATAAGACAAGCTACTCCTCATCGTCGGAGATATCGATGATGATTGGCTCCTTGGACATGGAAGAGGGCGAGGCCTCCACATCGTGGGTGCCCTCGTCGTAGTGGTGAGTTGCCTGAGCCGCTCCGGGTACCAACCTGCTGGCTCTCGAGTTGAGGTAAGCACGGGCACGCTGAGAAAACACCTCATAGTCTTTGTCGAAGGCACCGATGGTGGCCTCGAGAAAACGCCACAAACTGTCGTTTAAAGCAGCCAACCACGTCGCGGCGTCAGCGCGCGAGGCGTCGACGGTGGCCTCGATGGCGAGGTGCTCCTCCAAGATCTGGGGGTCGGCACGAATGGCAGCCATCGCGACCTCATCCGCGCGTGCGGCCGTGATTTGCTTCTCTGCTGCCAAATGCTCCTTGAGCTCCTGGCTATACTGCGTGCACCATGGCTTAGGGCGGCGCTTATTTGGGGGAGGGGTTGGTGATTTGGGTGGAAGGTGCCGCGCCGGCGGTCGGGGCATGTGGGATGTGGAAGGAGGAGGAGGATGGGGGTCGGGTGTGGATTACCTGCCTGGATCGACGAGGCCGAGCAGCGTGAAGGAGGGTCGCCGGCGAGGAGGCGGTGCTGCAAGCAAGGAGTGAAGGTTTCAACTTGGAAAGGAAGGCGGAATCAGGGGAAATGTGGTTTTTGGTAAGGGGGAGGGGGCGGGGAGGTAGATATTTCCGCGGAAGCCGAAAATTTTGGATCGGTGCAGCGAAAAAACTGGCGCGCAAAGTGTCATCAGACACGGTCCCTTATTCAGCACTGTGTACGATATGTGAACATCAAAAATGATTCATCCACGTCATCCGTGTGTGATGAGTTTGAACGTGCAAATTTTGGTCCGAATTTCCCTGGTTACAGTGGTCATCCACGTCATTGCATAATTTGGGTACACAAAGGAGACTACAGCCCACCCACACTTCTTAATCGAGCAAGTTCAGCAATTAAACAGAGCTAGCTGACCTAAACATTACTCTAACAAATTAAAGACTGGCGCTCTTAATTAAACAAAACAAAGAGTACTACTTCGGCTGGCGCTCATCGATCTCCGCCGCCTCCTCCATGTCCAGCTCGCGCCCGACGATCTCCTGGGGAAGGGGCTCCATGGCATCAATCACACCATACTCGGGAAGCATCTCGCCATCCGCGTCCGCCATCTCTTTGGAAACGGCCGCCACGAGCTGGGCGTGGGCGGCCGTGATCTGGGCTTGGACGGGCTCTGTCGTGGCAAGGTGTGCCGCGAAGGAACGGACGGCTGCTCGAACGCTCTCGGCGATTGCCAACTCTTCGGCCGTGGGTTGCCGACCGTTGTCGGAGAAGCTTCGTTCGATTTGTGCAGTGACCGCCACGAGCTGGGCGTGGGCGGCCTCTACATGGTCGTGGGCGGCCTCCATCAGGGCTAAGGCTGCAGCTGCGGAACGGACAACTGCTGTGCTGCTCTCGCCAGTTGCTATCCCCGAGGCAGATGTTGCTGCCGCCACCTGAGAAGCAACAGTGGCCGTTTGGGCTGCCTTGGCCGCCCGGTCGCAGATTGCGGACGCGTTCACGTAGCTTGTTAGCACGCGCATGGTGGCTGCGGCCGCGCTCTCGCCGGAGTGGGCCGCTAAAGTTGCCCTCACGACGCGGGTTCACGTCCCCATCTTTCACCGGCGACGATTGAATAGTGAAATGATATTTGGGGAGCGAGCTAGTGTGCTTGACACGCCGGCTGTGGACTGTAGCCGACGCACATTCTCGCGTAAGCCATATGCGTACTATACTCCGACGGTGCTCCAAGATATTTTGAACTGCATCTCACACGGTCGGTGATAATAAACTGTGTGCGATCTACTTGATTTTTTGTCTTGATTTGAATTACATAATGGGGTCACAGCGGCAAAGGAGGGTGTTTGAATTGCTAGAACTTTTATCTGCAGTGAACATGCAACTATAGGTGAAAGATCGTGGATGTCACCTATAGGGGGGGGGGTGAATAGGCGCTTTAAAATAATTACGGTTTAGGCTTGAAAAAATGCGGAATAAACCTAGCGGTTAATTTGTCAAGCACAAAACCTAAATCGACTAGGCTCACCTATGTGCACCAACAACTTATGCTAAGCAAGATAAACAACTAAGTGATAGCAAGGTATATAACAAGAAACAATATGGCTATCACAAAGTAAAGTGCATAAGTAAAGGGCTCGGGTAAGAGATAACCGAGGCACGCGGAGACGACGATGTATCCCGAAGTTCACACCCTTGCGGATGCTAATCTCCGTTTGGAGCGGTGTTGAGGCACAATGCTCCCCAAGAAGCCACTAGGGCCACCGTAATCTCCTCACGCCCTCGCACAATGCAAGATGCCGTGACTCCACTAAGGGACCCTTGAGGGCGGTCACCGAACCCGTACAAATGGCAACCCTTGGGGGCGGTCACCGAACCCGTACAAATTGCTCGGGGCGATCTCCACAACCTAATTGGAGACCCCGACGCTTGCCCGGAGCTTTACACCACAATGATTGAGCTCCGAGGCACCACCAACCGTCTAGGGCGCCCAAGCACCCAAGAGGAACAAACTCTAGGGTACCAAGCACCCAAGAGTAACAAGCTCTAGGGTACCAAGCACCCAAGAGTAAAAAGCTTCTCAAACTTCACTTCCACGTATCACCGTGGAGAACTCAAACCGATGCACCAAATGCAATGGCAAGGGCACACGGAGTGCCCAAGTCCTTCTCTCCCAAATCCCACAAAAGCAACTAATGCTAGGGAGGAAAATGAGAGGAAGAACGAAGAAGAGAACACGAAGAACTCCAAGATCTAGATCCAAGGGGTTCCCCTCACATAGAGGAGAAAGTGATTGGTGGAAACGTAGATCTAGATCTCCTCTCTCTTTTCCCTCAAGAACTAGCAAGAATCATTGGAGGGATTGAGAGAAAGCAAGCTCGAAGAAGGTCAACAATGGGGGAAGAACACGAGCTAGAAGGATTAGATGCAATGGGGAAGAAGACCCCCTTTTATAGGCCCTCCCAAATCCAACCGTTATCTGCCCAGCCCGCAGTGAAGCAGTACTACCGCTCCTAGGAGCGGTACTACCTCGCACAGGCCTAAAAAACACTGAGTGTACAAACGATAGTGCTGCCGGAGCGGTACTACCGCTGCCCCTGGCGGTACTACCGCTTAGGGGTTTTAGACCATGAGAGGCAGCAGTAGTAGAGGCTGCCAGGGCGGCAGTACCGTACGAAGCGGTACTACCGTCCTAGTGCCGCTCTACTACCGCAACGGGTAAAGTGGAAACAGAAGCGCGCACGGAGGAACCCCTGCAAGTGGTAGTGGCGGCGGTAGTACCGCCAGAGCAGTACTACCGTGGTACTACCGTACAACTACCATGAAATAGCACACATGCAACAGAGAGTTGCACGCAGGGGGAAACCTCAAGCGGCAGTGCCACGGTAGTACCCAACGGTACTATCGCATAAGCGGTACTACCATGGGCACCAGCGGAACTACCGCTTGCGTGCCACTGAACTTCCACAGAAAACAGAGGATACAAATAAAACCAGAACTGCCATAACTTCTACAAATGAACTCCGAATTGAGCAAACTCAAGCTTGTTGGATAGATGACTACGAGTACTATCCAAACAGCAGTGGCGGCGGCTTCCTCAGCCGTCTTCTGGTCAGCTGCAGCCTTCTCGGCGGCGGCTCTCTGGGCATCGGTGGACATGTTGATGACGTTGCAGCGAACGTGGACGAAGAGGCAGTAGTCGATCGGAGGCGAGCAGTCGTGTAGTTGCTCCCCAAAAACCTAATCGCCCTTCTCCCGTACAGGATCCAGAGAGGCGGGGTTTCGGAGGCATGCTCTCCCGTCAACCGTCTACACGGTGAAGGGGATGCACTGGTACATCGAGGTGCTATACAAACGGTTTTTAACCCCTTTCCGCGACGGCATTTTGAACCGTCGCCAAGTGAGTGACTGTGGTATGGGGATCCTTCCCACACGACCCAGAAACCATCGGGGATAGGCCCTCCGGTCACACACGCTCGGCAAAATGAGGTCGTGTGCGACGGGCGAGCGATCAAATATGATTATACGTACAGTTGTGCTAAAAAAATACAATTATACAGGCCAAATCGTTTCCAGTCGTAAGTACATCCCACACAGTCAGTCCCGGCTAAACGTTTCCGTTCGTATGTACATTCCACACAGTTAATCCAAGGAATACATTTCCGTTAGTATGTACATCCCACACAGTTAATCCAAGAAGTACGTTTCCGTTCGTATATACATCCCACACAGTCACTCCAAGGAAAACGTTTTCGTTCGTAGGTACATCACACACAATTTTCCCCATTAAATCGTTTGTGATAGCATTGCTATTGCAGACGATATTAACAATTTTATCGTTTGCGTTATTGAATGCATCACACACGGTGCGTAGAAGAAACTGTGTGGCATAGGCTGTCCATCATACACACTTTTTATGTGGTAAACGTTTGCGCAAGGTGGCCTAACGCAAACAGTTTTCAAGAGGAAGTCGTGTGTGATTGTTCATTGATCCAACACGTTTTATTCCTAGAAACTATGTGCGTTGTCTGAGGTCATCAACCACGGTGTTTTCTCAATAATCGTTTGCAATAGAAAAAACCCAATTAGCAGGCTAATTGGCCATTAGCAGGCAAATTGTCCTATTATTAATAATCCATTTATTAATCTAATTGACATTTCATATTAAGCACACAATATATTTCATTTTTGTATTAAGGAAGCAGGATTTCATAATTGAAACACATCAAAGTACAACATCATATAGCTTCAGCACTCAGCTACCCCATTACACAACTGCACCAGCACCAAGTTTCACATGCAACATCTATAACCTTTCGAAATTAGCATCATTGACGGTACATGGACAGATGAATCTCATCTGGAAAACTGCTGAAGCGGAAGGCGAATATTGAGCCTTCCTTGATGTTGAAGGTCTTTGCAACTTTAGGCCAGTGCCTGTGGATGATTGACCGTCCATCCTTCGTCCTCTTCAGGAACACTTCAATATTGAACCGTGGGTGTTGTATGAATACCTTCCTCGCCTCCTGACCATATAGGTGATTTGAGAGGTAATCATCAGTGAACTGCTTTGGAAAGGCCTGAAAACAAGTATGTGCATAAATATCTTCTCTAGATTGGAAATGGGGCAAAGGAATAAAAAAGCCAAGGTATAATAGTTAGTTCCATCCTGTAGTGAACTGATGTCTTCTTCATTGTGCAGACAAAGATCTTGTTGTTTTTTGTCGCTAATTTCTTTATCCTAACAATCTTTCTGAGTTTCTTGACTTGACTGATATTCATGGACAACTCATTTCCCCATATGCAAAAAGGTTCGAACAGTGGGTCAAAACCTCTGACAGCAGGACCTACATGTGCAAGACCAAATTGTTAAAAACCTAAATATTAGAATGGTTCCTGCAATTGCACAATAATATGCTATTAGACAAAGGACCATGCATGTGCGAACCTCGATTGTAAACCTCAGTGCGTCCCATTGTTTCCCTGCAACACATATAAGGTAGTTAGTGATCAGGTTAAGTGAGGATTCGCATGCTATTAGTAAAATATGTTGATGAAAAATAAGCACATTGCAGATTCATCAGATTAATTCGAGCCACATGGAAAAACCATTTATCCAAACCAAGCATGATTAAGAACTAGGAAATATAGCAATTGTATTTGTTTCTCATGTATTAAGTGCAGCCAAATTTGATTTATTCCTCACATGCACAACAATACAAAATTCTACCCACGACAATTGAACATCGCATTGCAGAATTGAACCAAGCAGTTAACTAAACACCACAACAAATGAACCAAACATTAACTGAGCACCACATTGCACAATATAACATACTCCTAATATAAGATCAGACAGTTAACCAAACCAAGCATGCTTAACAACTTGGAAAATATAGCAATTGTATTTGTTTCTCATGTATTTAGTACAGCCAAATTCGATTTATTTCTCACATGGTATACAATAACAAAATGCACCCACAACAATTGAACATTGCATTGCAGAATTGAACCAAACAGTTAACTAAACACCACAACAAATGAACCAAACGTTAACTAAGTACCACATTGCACAATATATAACATACTAGAAGATCAGACAGTTAACCAAACCAAGCATGCTTGACAACTTGGAAATATAGCAATTGTATTTGTTTCTCATGTATTTTGTACAGATAAATTTGATTTATTTCTCACATGGAAGACAATACAAAATTGCACCCTGAAGAATTGAACATCACATTTGCAGAATTGAACCAAACAGTTAACTAAACACGACAACTAATTAACCAAACAGTTAATAAGTGAGCACCACATTGCACGACATATAGAACATATACACTAGAGCAACAGATTGCATGGTAAAAGTAGATAGGACAATTCACTAGAATTTGTTAAGGAAAGGCAGGAGCAGCACATGCAACGGGTAAACCGAGCATGCTTAACCGGCGTAGCTAGCAAACTGAACATAAGTCCCTATAGTGAGCTAATAAGACAAGCTACTCCTCATCGTCGGAGATATCGATGATGATTGGCTCCTTGGACATGGAAGAGGGCGAGGCCTCCACATTGTGGGTGCCCTCGTCGTAGTGGTGAGTTGCCTGAGCCGCTCCGGGCACCAACCTGCTGGCTCTCGAGTTGAGGTAAGCACGGGCACGCTGAGAAAACAACTCGTAGTCTTTGTCGAAGGCACCGATGGTGGCCTCGAGAAAACGCCACGAACTGTCGTTTAAAGCAGCCAACCGCGTCGCGGCGTCAGCGCGCGAGGCGTCGACGGTGGCCTCGACGGCGAGGTGCTCCTCCAAGATCTGGGGGTCGGCACGAATGGCAGCCATCGCGACCTCATCCGCGTGTGCGGCCGCGATTTGCTTCTCCGCTGCCAAATGCTCCTTGAGCTCCTGGCTATACTACATGCACCATGGCTTAGGGCGGCGCTTATTTGGGGGAGGGGTTGGTGATTTGGGTGGAAGGTGCCGCGCCGGCGGTCGGGGCATGTGGGATGTGGAAGGAGGAGGAGGATGGGGGTCGGGTGTGGATTACCTGCCTGGATCGACGAGGCCGAGCAGCGTGAAGGAGGGTCGCCGGCGAGGAGGCGGCGCTGCAAGCAAGGAGTGAAGGTTTCAACTTGGAAAGGAAGGCGGAAACAGGGGAAATGTGGCTGTTGGTAAGGGGGATGGGGCGGCGAGGTAGATATTTCTGCGGAAGCCGAAATTTTTGGATCGGTGCAGCGAAAAAACTGGCGCGCAAAGTGTCATCAGACACGGTCCCTTATTCAGCACTGTGTATGATATGTGAACATCACAAAGATTCATCCACGTCATCCGTGTGTGATGAGTTTGAACATGCAAATTTTGGTCTGAATTTCCTTGGTTACAGTGGTCATCCACGTCATTGCATAATTTGGGTACACAAAGGAGACAACAACACACCCACACTTCTTAATCGAGCAAGTTCAGCAATTAAACAGAGCTAGCTGACCTAAACATTACTCTAATAAATTAAAGACCGGCGCTCTTAATTAAACAAAACAAAGAGTACTACTTCGGCTGGCGCTCGTCGATCTCCGCCGCCTCCTCCATGTCCAGCTCGCGCCCGACGATCTCCTGGGGAAGGGGCTCCATGGCATCAATCGCACCATACTCGGGAAGCATCTCCCATCCGCGTCCGCCATCTCTTTGGAAAAGGCCGCCACGAGCTGGGCGTGGGCGGCCGCGATCTGGGCTTGGACGGGCTCCGTCGTGGCAAGGTGTGCCGTGAAGGAACGGACGGCTGCTCGAACGCTCTCGGCGATTGCCAACTCTTCGGCCGTGGGTTGCCGACCGTTGTCGGAGAAGCTTCGTTCGATTTGTGCAGTGACCGCCACGAGCTGGGCGTGGGCGGCCTCTATCAGGGCTAAGGCCGCAGCTGTGGAACGGACAGCTGCTGTGCCGCTCTCGCCAGTTGCTATCCCCGAGGCAGATTGCGGCCGCGCTCACGTAGCTTGTTAGCACGCGCATGGCGGCTGCGGCCGCGCTATCGCCGGAGTGGGCCGCTGAAGTTGCCCTCACGACGCGGGTTCATGTCCCCATCTTTCACCGGCGACGATTGAATAGTGAAATGATATTTGGGGAGCGAGCTAGTGTGCTTGACACGCCGGCTGTGGACTGTAGCCGACGCACCTTCTAACGTAAGCCATATGCGTACTATACTCCGACGGTGCTCCAACATATTTTGTACTGCATCTCACACGGTTGGTGATAATAAACTGTGTGCGATCTACTTGATTTTTTGTCTTGATTTGAATTACATAATGGGGTCACAGCGGCAAAGGAGGGTGTTTGAATTGCTAGAACTTTTATCTGCAGTGAACATGCAATTATAGGTGAAAGATCGTGGATGTCGCCTAGAGGGGGGGGGGGTGAATAGGCGCTTTAAAATAATTACGGTTTAGGCTTGAACAAATGCGGAATAAACCTAGCGGTTAATTTGTCAAGCACAAAACCTAAATCGACTAGGCTCACCTATGTGCACCAACAACTTATGCTAAGCAAGATAAACAACTAAGTGATAGCAAGGTATATAACAAGAAACAATATGGCTATCACAAAGTAAAGTGCATAAGTAAAGGGCTCGGGTAAGAGATAACCGAGGCACGCGGAGACGACGATGTATCCCGAAGTTCACACCCTTGCGGATGCTAATCTCCGTTTGGAGCGGTGTTGAGGCACAATGCTCCCCAAGAAGCCACTAGGGCCACCGTAATCTCCTCACGCCCTCGCACAATGCAAGATGCCGTGATTCCACTAAGGGACCCTTGAGGGCGGTCACCGAACCCGTACAAATGGCAACCCTTGGGGGCGGTCACCGAACCCGTACAAATTGCTCGGGGCGATCTCCACAACCTAATTGGAGACCCCGACGCTAGCCCGGAGCTTTACACCACAATGATTGAGCTCCGAGGCACCACCAACCGTCTATGGCGCCCAAGCACCATAGAGGAACAAGCTCTAGGGTACCAAGCACCCAAGAGTAACAAGCTCTAGGGTACCAAGCACCCAAGAGTAAAAAGCTTCTCAAACTTCACTTCCACGTATCACCGTGGAGAACTCAAACCGATGCACCAAATGCAATGGCAAGGGCACACGGAGTGCCCAAGTCCTTCTCTCCCAAATCCCACCAAAGCAACTAATGCCAGGGAGGAAAATGAGAGGAAGAACGAAGAAGAGAACAGGAAGAACTCCAAGATCTAGATCCAAGGGGTTCCCCTCACATAGAGGAGAAAGTGATTGGTGGAAACGTAGATCTAGATCTCCTCTCTCTTTTCCCTCAAGAACTAGCAAGAATCATTGGAGGGATTGAGAGAAACCAAGCTCTAAGATGGTCAACAATGGGGGAAGAACACGAGCTAGAAGGATTAGATGCAATGGGGAAGAAGACCCCCTTTTATAGGCCCTCCCAAATCCAACCGTTATCTGCCCAGCCCGCAGTGAAGCGGTACTACTGCTCCTAGGAGCGGTACTACTGCTTAAGCGGTACTACCTCACACAGGCCTAAAATACACTGAGTGTACAAACGATAGTGTCGCCGGAGCGGTACTACCGCTGCCCCTGGTGGTACTACCGCTTAGGGGTTTTAGACCATGAGAGGCAGCAGTAGTAGAGGCTGCCAGGGTGGAAGTACCGTACGAAGCGGTACTACCGTCCTAGTGACGCTCTACTACCGCAACGGGTAAAGTGGAAACAGAAGCGCGCACGGAGGAACCCCTGCAAGCGGTAGTGGCGGCGGTAGTACGGGCGGTAGTACCGCCAGAGCGGTACTACCGTGGTACTACTGTACAACTACCATGAAATAGCACACATGCAACAGAGAGTTGCACGCAGGGGGAAACCTCAAGCGGCAGTGCCACGGTAGTACCCAGCGGTACTACCGCATAAGCGGTACTACCGTGGGCAGCAGCAGAACTACCGCTTGCGTGCCACTGAACTTCCACAGAAAACAGAGGATACAAATAAAACCAGAACTGCCATAACTTCTACAAATGAACTCCGAATTGAGCAAACTCAAGCTTGTTGGATAGATGACGACGAGTTCTATCCAAACAGCAGTGGCGGCGGCTTCCTCAGCCGTCTTTTGGTCAGCGGCAGCCTTCTCGGTGGCGGCTCTCTGGGCATCGGTGGACATGTTGTTGACGTTGAAGCGAACGTGGAGGAAGAGGCAGTAGTCGATCGGAGGCGAGCAGTCGTGTAGTTGCTCCCCAAAAACCTAATCGCCCTTCTCCCGTACATGATCCGAAGAGGCGGGGTTTCGGAGGCATGCTCTCCCGTCAACCGTGTACGCGGTGAAGGGGATGCACTGGTACATCGAGGTGCTATACAAACGGTTTTTAACCCCTTTCCGCGACGGCATTTTGAACCGTCGCCAAGTGAGTGACTGTGATAGGGGGGTCCTTCCCACACGACCCAGAAACCATGGGGGATAGGCCCTCCGGTCACACACGCTCGGCAAAATGAGGTTGTGTGTGACGGGCGAGCGATCAAATACGATTATACGTACAGTTGTGCTAAAAAAATACAATTATACAGGCCAAATCGTTTCTAGTCGTAAGTACATCCCACACAGTCAGTCCCGGCTAAACGTTTCCGTTCGTATGTACATTCCACACAGTCAATCCAAGGAATACGTTTCCGTTAGTATGTACATCCCACACAGTTAATCCAAGAAGTACGTTTCCGTTCGTATATACATCCCACACAGTCACTCCAAGGAAAACGTTTTCGTTCATAGGTACATCACACACAATTTTCCACATTAAATCGTTTGTGATAGCGTTGCCATTGCAGACGATAGCTACCCCATTCCAAAACTGCACCAGCACCAAGTTTCACATGCAACATCTATAACCTTTCGAAATTAGCATCATAGACGGTACATAGACAGATGAATCTGATCTGGAAAACTGCTGAAGCGGAAGGCGAATATTGAGCCTGCATTGATGTTGAAGGTCTTTGCAACTTTAGGCCAGTGCCTCTGGATGATTGACCGTCCATCCTTCGTCCTCTTCAGGAACACTTCAATATTGAACCGTGGGTGTTGTATGAATACCTTCCTCGCCTCCTGACCATACTGGTGATTTGAGAGGTAATCATCAGTGAACTGCTTTGGAAAGGCCTGAAAACAAGGATGTGCATAAATATCTTCTCTAGATTGGAAATGGGGCAAAGGAATAAAAAAGCCAAGGTATAATAGTTAGTACCATCCTGTAGTGAACTGATGTCTTCTTCATTGTGCAGACAAAGATCTTGTTGTTTTTTGTCGCTAATTTCTTTATCCTAACAATCTTTCTGAGTTTCTTGACTTGACTGATATTCATGGACAACTCATTTCCCCATATGCAAAACTGGTCGACCCTTGAGGGCGGTCACCGAACCCGTACAAATGGCAACCCTTGGGGGCGGTCACCGAACCCGTACAAATTGCTCAGGGCGATCTCCACAACCTAATTGGAGACCCCGATGCTTGCCCGGAGCTTTACACCACAATGATTGAGCTCCGAGGCACCACCAACCGTCTAGGGCGCACGGGGGAACTAGCAAGAATCATTGGAGGGATTGAGAGAAAGCAAGCTCGAAGAAGGTCAACAATGGGGCAAGAACACGAGCTAGAAGGATTAGATGCAATGGGGAAGAAGACCCCCTTTTATAGGCCCTCCCAAATCCAACCGTTATCAGCCCAGCCCGCAGTGAAGCGGTACTACTGCTCCTAGGAGCGGTACTACCTCGCACAGGCCTAAAATACACTGAGTGTACAAACGATAGTGACGCCGGAGCGGTACTACCGCTGCCCCTGGCGGTACTACCGCTTAGGGGTTGTAGACCATGAGAGGCAGCACTAGTAGAGGCTACCAGGGCGGCAGTACCGTACGAAGCGGTACTACCGTCCTAGTGCCGCTCTACTACCGCAACGAGTAAAGTGGAAACAGAAGCGCGCACGGAGGAACCCCTGCAAGCGGTAGTGGCGGCGGTAGTACGGGCGGTAGTACCGCCAGAGCGGTACTACCGTGGTACTACCGTACAACTACCGTGAGATAGCACACATGCAAAAGAGAGTTGCACGCAGGGCGAAACCTCAAACGGCAGTGCCACGGTAGTACCCAGCGGTACTACCGCATAAGCGGTACTACCGTGGGCACCAGCGAAACTACCGCTTGCGTGCCACTTATCTTCCACAGAAACAGAGGATACAAATAAAACGAGAACTGCCATAAGTTCTACAAATGAACTCCGAATTGAGCAAACTCAAGCTTGTTGGATAGATGACGACGAGTACTATCCAAACAGCAGTGGCGGCGGCTTCCTCAGCCATCTTCTGGTCAGCGGCAGCCTTCTCGGCGGCGGCTCTCTGGGCATCGGTGGACATGTTGATGACGTTGAAGCGAACGTGGACGAAGAGGCAGTAGTCGATCGAGGCGAGCAGTCGGGTAGTTGCTCCCCAAAAACCTAATCGCCCTTCTCCCATACAGGATCCGGAGAGGCGGGGTTTCGGAGGCATGCTCTCCCGTCAACCGTGTACGCGGTGAAGGGGATGCACTGGTACATCGAGGTGCTATACAAACGGTTTTTAAGCCCTTTCCGCGATGGCATTTTGAACCTTCGCCAAGTGAGTGACTGTGATAGGGGGGTCCTTCCCACACGACCCAGAAACCGTCGGGGATAGGCCCTCCGGTCACACACGCTCGGCAAAATGAGGTCGTGTGCGACGGGCGAGCGATCAAATACGATTATACGTACAGTTGTGCTAAAAAAATACAATTATACATGCCAAATCGTTTCCAGTCGTAAGTACATCCCACACAGTCAGTCCTGGCTAAACGTTTCCGTTCGTATGTACATTCCACATAGTCAATCCAAGGAATACGTTTTCGTTAGTATGTACATCCCACACAGTTAATCCAAGAAGTAAGTTTCTGTTCGTATATACATCCCACACAGTCACTCCAAGGAAAACATTTTCGTTCGTAGGTACATCACACACAATTTTCCCATTAAATCGTTTGTGATAGCGTTGCCATTGCAGACGATATTAACAATTTTATCGTTTGCGTTATTGAATGCATCACACACGGTGCGTAGAAGAAACTGTGGGGCATAGGCTGTCCATCACAAACACTTTTTATGTGGTAAACGTTTGCGCAAGGTGGCCTAACGCAAACAGTTTTCAAGGGGAAGTCGTGTGTGATTGTTCATTGATCCAACATGTTTTATTCCTAGAAACTATGTGCGTTGTCTGAGGTCATCCCCCACGGTGTTTTCTCAATAACCGTTTGCATTAGAAAAAACCCAATTAGCAGGCTAATTGGCCATTAACAGGCTAATTGTCCTATTATTAATAATCCATTTATTAATCTAATTGACATTTCATATTAAGCACACAATATATTTCATTTTCGTATTAAGGAAGCATGATTTCATAATTGAAACACATCAGAGTACAACATCATATAGCTTCAGCACTCAGCTACCCCATTCCACAACTGCACCAGCACCAAGTTTCACATGCAACATCTATAACCTTTCAAAATTAGCATCATAGACGGTACATAGACAGATGAATCTGATCTGGAAAACTGCTGAAGCGGAAGGCGAATATTGAGCCTGCATTGATGTTGAAGGTCTTTGCAACTTTAGGCCAGTGCCTGTGGATGATTGACCGTCCATCCTTTGTCCTCTTCAGGAACACTTCAATATTGAAACGTGGGTGTTGTATGAATACCTTCCTCGCCTCCTGACCATACAGGTGATTTGAGAGGTAATCATCAGTGAACTGCTTTGGAAAAGGCCTGAAAACAAGGATGTGCATAAATATCTTCTCTAGATTGGAAATGGGGCAAATTCATAAAAAAGCCAAGGTATAATAGTTAGTACCATCCTGTAGTGAACTGATGTCTTCTTCATTGTGCAGACAAAGATCTTGTTGTTTTTTGTCGCTAATTTCTTTATCCTAACAATCTTTCTGAGTTTCTTGACTTGACTGATATTCATGGACAACTCATTTCCCCATATGCAAAAAGGGTCGACCCTTGAGGGCGGTCACCGAACCCGTACAAATGGCAACTCTTGGGGGCGGTCACCGAACCCGTACAAATTGCTCGGGGCGATCTCCACAACCTAATTGGAGACCCCGACGCTTTCCCGGGGCTTTACACCACAATGATTGAGCTCCGAGGCACCACCAACCGTCTAGGGCGCACGGAGGAACTAGCAAGAATCATTGGAGGGATTGAGAGAAAGCAAGCTCGAAGAAGGTCAACAATGGGGGAAGAACACGAGCTAGAAGGATTAGATGCAATGGGGAAGAAGACCCCTTTTATAGGCCGTCCCAAATCCAACCGTTATCTGCCCAGCCCGCAGTGAAGCGGTACTACCGCTCCTAGAAGCGGTACTACCTCGCACAGGCCTAAAATACACTGAGTGTACAAACGATAGTGCCGCTGGAGCGGTACTACCGCTGGCGCTGGCGGTACTACCGCTTAGGGGTTTTAGACCATGAGATGCAGCAGTAGTAGAGCCTGCCAGGGCGGCAGTACCGTACGAAGCGGTACTACCGTCCTAGTGCCGCTCTACTACCGCAACGGGTAAAGTGGAAACAGAAGCGCGCACGGAGGAACCCCTGCAAGCGGTAGTGGCGGCGGTAGTACGGGCGGTAGTACCGCCAGAGAGGTACTACCGTACAACTACCGTGAAATAGCACACACGCAACAGAGAGTTGCACGCAGGGGGAAACCTCAAGCGGCAGTGCCACGGTAGTACCCAGCGGTACTACCGCATAAGCGGTACTACCGTGGGCACCAGCGGAACTACCGCTTACGTGCCACTGACCTTCGAAAGAAAACAGAGGATACAAATAAAACCAGAACTGCCATAACTTCTACAAATGAACTCCCAATTGAGCAAACTCAAGCTTGTTGGATAGATGACGACGAGTACTATCCAAACAGCAGTGGCGGCGGCTTCCTCAGCCGTCTTCTGGTCAGCGGCAGCCTTCTCGGCGGCGGCTCTCTAGGGATCGGTGGACATGTTGATGACGTTGAAGCCAACGTGGACAAAGAGGCAGTAGTCAATCGGAGGCGAGCAGTCGTGTAGTTGCTCCCCAAAAACCTAATCGCCCTTCTCCCGTACAGGATCCGGAGAGGCGGAGTTTCGGAGGCATGCTCTCCCGTCAACCGTGTACGCGGTGAAGGGGATGCACTGGTACATCGAGGTGCTATACAAACGGTTTTTAACCCCTTTCCGCGACGGCATTTTGAACCGTCGCCAAGTGAGTAACTGTGATAGGGGGGTCCTTCCCACACGACCCAGAAACCATCGTGCATAGGCCCTCCGGTCACACACGCTCGGCAAAATGAGGTCGTGTGCGGCGGGCGAGCGATCAAATACGATTATACGTACAGTTGTGCTAAAAAAATACAATTATACAGGCCAAATCATTTCCAGTCGTAAGTACATCCCACACAGTGAGTCCTGGCTAAACGTTTCCGTTCGTATGTACATTCCACACAGTCAATCCAAGGAATACGTTTCCGTTAGTATGTACATCCCACACAGTTAATCCAAGAAGTACGTTTCTGTTCGTATATACATCCCACACAGTCACCCCAAGGAAAACGTTTTCGTTCGTAGGCACATCACACACAATTTTCCCCATTAAATCGTTTGTGATAGCGTTGCCATTGCAGACGATATTAACAATTTTATCGTTTGCGTTATTGAATGCATCACACACGGTGCGTAGAAGAAACTGTGTGGCATAGGATGTCCATCACACACACTTTTTATGTGGTAAACGTTTGCGCAGGGTGGCCTAACGCAAACAGTTTTCAAGAGGAAGTCATGTGTGATTGTTCATTGATCCAACACGTTTTATTCCTAGAAACTATGTGCGTTGTGTGAGGTCATCGCCCACGGTGTTTTCTCAATAACCGTTTGCAATAGAAAAAACCCAATTAGCAGGCTAATTGTCTTATTATTAATAATCCATTTATTAATCTAATTGACATTTCATATTAAGCACACAATATATTTCATTTTCATATTAAGGAAGCAGGATTTCATAATAGAAACACATCAGAGTACAACATCATATAGCTTCAGCACTCAGCTACCCCATTACACAACTGCACCAGCACCAAGTTTCACATGCAACATCTATAACCTTTTGAAATTAGCATCATAGACGGTACATAGACAGATGAATCTCATCTGGAAAACTGCTGAAGCGGAAGGCGAATATTGAGCCTTCATTGATGTTGAAGGTCTTTGCAACTTTAGGCCAGTGCCTCTGGCTGATTGACCGTCCATCCTTCGTCCTCTTCAGGAACACTTCAATATTGAACCGTGGGTGTTGTATGAATACCTTCCTCGCCTCCAGACCATACAGGTGATTTGAGAGGTAATCATCTGTGAACTACTTTGGAAAGGCCTGAAAACAAGGATGTGCATAAATATCTTCTCTAGATTGGAAATGGTGCAAAGGAATAAAAAAGCCAAGGTATAATAGTTAGTACCATCCTGTAGTGAACTGATGTCTTCTTCATTGTGCAGACAAAGATCTTGTTGTTTTTTGTCGCTAATTTCTTTATCCTAACAATCTTTCTAAGTTTCTTGACTTGACTGATATTCATGGACAACTCATTTCCCCATATGCAAAAAGGGTCGACCCTTGAGGGCGGTCACCGAACCCGTACAAATGGCAACCCTTGGGGGCGGTCACCGAACCCGTACAAATTGCTCGGGGCGATCTCCACAACCTAATTGGAGACCCAGACGCTTGCCCGGAGCTTTACACCACAATGATTGAGCTCCGAGGCACCACCAACCGTCTAGGGCGCACGGAGGAACTAGCAAGAATCATTGGAGGGATTGAGAGAAAGCAAGCTCGAAGAAGGTCAACAATGGGGGAAGAACACGAGCTAGAAGGATTAGATGCAATGGGGAAGAAGACCCCCTTTTATAGGCCCTCCCAAATCCAACCGTTATCTGCCCAGCCCGCAGTTAAGCGGTACTACCGCTCCTAGGAGCGGTACTACCTCGCACAGGCCTAAAATACCCTGAGTGTACAAACGATAGTGCCGCCGGAGCGGTACTACCGCTGCCCCTGGCGGTACTACCGCTTAGGGGTTTAAACCATGAGAGGCAGCAGTAGTAGAGGCTGCCAGGGCGGCAGTACCGTACGAAGAGGTACTACCGTCCTAGTGCCGCTCTACTACCGCAACGGGTAATGTGGAAACGGAAGCGCACACGGAGGAACCCCTGCAAGCGGTAGTGGCGGCGGTAGTACGGGCGGTAGTACCGCCAGAGCGCTACTACCGTGGTACTACCGTACAACTACCGTGAAATAGCACACATGCAACAGAGAGTTGCACGCAGGGGGAAACCTCAAGCGGCAGTGCCACGGTAGTACCCAGCGGTACTACCGCATAAGCGGTACTACCGTGGGCACCAGCGGAACTACCGCTTGCGTGCCACTGAACTTCCACAGAAAACAGAGGATACAAATAAAACCAGAACTGCCATAACTTCTACAAATGAACTCCGAATTGAGCAAACTCAAGCTTGTTGGATAGGTGACGACGAGTACTATCCAAACAGTGTTGGAAATATGCCCTAGAGGCAATAATAAATTAGTTATTATTATATTTCCTTGTTCATGATAATCGTTTATTATCCATGCTATAATTGTATTGATTGGAAACTCAAATACATGTGTGGGTACATAGACAACACTGTGTCCCTAGCAAGCCTCTAGTTAACTAGCTCGTTGATCAAAGATGGTTAAGGTTTCCTAGCCATAGACATGAGATGTCATTTGATAACGGGATCACATCATTAGGAGAATGATGTGATGGACAAGACCCAAACTATAAACGTAGCATATGATCGTGTCAGTTTATTGCTATTGTTTTCTGCATGTCAAGTATCTGTTCCTATGACCATGAGATCATGCAACTCCCTGACATCGGAGGAATACCTTGTGTGTATCAAACGTCGCAACGTAACTGGGTGACTATAAAGGTGCTCTACAGGTATCTTCGAGGATGTCTATTGGGTTGGCATGGATCAAGACTGGGATTTGTTACTCCGTGTGACGGAGAGGTATCTCAGGGCCCACTCAGTAATACAACATCACAATGAGCCTTGCAAGCAATGTGACTAAAGTGTTAGCCACGAGATCTTGTATTACGGAACGAGTAAAGAGACTTGCCGGTAACGAGATTGAACTAGGTATAGAGATACCGACGATCGAATCTCGGGCAAGTAACATACCGAAGAACAAAGGGAACAGTATACGGGATTAACTGAATCCTTGACATAGAGGTTCGACCGATAAAGATCTTCGTAGAATATGTAGGAGCCAATATGGGCATCTAGGTCCCGCTATTGGTTATTGATCGTAGAGGTGTCTCGGTCATGTCTACATAGTTCTCGAACCCGCAGGGTCTACACACTTAACGTTTGGTGACGATTAGTATAGTTGAGTTATTTTATTGGTGAGCGAAGGTTGTTCGGAGTCCCGGATAAGATCCCGGACATGACGAGGATCTCCGGAAGAGTCCGGAGGTAAAGATTGATATATGTGATAATAGTGTTTTGATCTCCGGATGGGTTCCGGAATTCACCGGAAGGGGTTCCGGATGTTTACCGAAGTGTTCGGGTGCAGCAACATTTTATATGAGCCAAAGGGGTAAAGCCCACGAGGTATTGGAAAGTGCAAAAGGAAGTTTTGCTGCTGCCTTAAGCGGTACTACCGCTGGTAAGGCAGTACTACCGCGTAAGCGGTACTACCGCTTGTGTGAAGCGGTACTACCGCTTGTGCGCGGTACTGCAGGGATCCGAGTTGGACTCTTTCCCTGCGGGCCAAACCGACCTTGTGCGGGCAAAACCGACCTGGAGGAGGCTTTTACTCCAAGTTTAGACCCCAAGGCTCAACATATAAATAGAGGGGCAGGGCTAGCACATGGGATACATTAAGATTTCCCAAGCCGTGTGTCGGCAACCCTAACCCTCTAGTTCTCCCGTCATAATCTCCGTAGTGCTTGGCGAAGCCCTGCAGAGATTGTTCCTCACCACCATCACCACGCCGTCGTGCTGCCGGAACTCATCTACTACTTCATCATCGCTCGCTGGATCGAGGAGGTGAAGGCGTCATCAAGCCGTACGTGTGTTGAACGCGGAGGTGCCGTCCGTTCGGCACTAGTTCGTGATCGGATCGAGGGACGACTTGCGATTTGGATCGCGGAGACGTTCGACTACATCAACCGCGTTTCTTAACGCTTCCGCTTAGCGATCTACAAGGGTATGTAGATTCACTCTCCCTCTCGTAGATGCTCATCACCATGGATAGATCTTGTGTGTGCGTAAGAAAATTTTTGTTTCCCATGCAACGTTCCCCAACAGTGGTATCAGAGCTAGGTCTATGCGTAGATGAGATCTCGAGTAGAACACAAACGAGTTGTGGGCGTGGGTGTATACATATTGCTTGCCGTTACTAGTTGATATTTGATTCAGCGGTATTGTGAGATGAAGCGGCCCGGACCAACATTACTCGTACGCTTACGAGAGACCGGTTCCTTCAACTGACATGTAACTTCGTTGCATAAAGATGGCTAGCGGGTGTCTGTCTCTCTCACTTTAGTTGAATCGATTTCAATGAAGAGGGTTCTTTTAGAAGATCAAAAAGCAATCACTACACCACGTTGTGGTTTTGCGTAGGTAAGAACGGTTCTTGCAAACCCGTAGCAGCCACGTAAAACTTGCAACAACAATTAGAGGACGTCTAACTTGTTTTTGCAGGGTATGTTGTGATGTGATATGGCCAAGTACATGATGAGATATATGTGATGTATGAGATGATCATGTGTTGTATAGAATATCACGACTTGCATGTCGATGAGTACGGCAACTGGCAGGAGCCATAGAGTTGTCTTTAATTATTTTCGCCGTTTTGCTTTACTTTATTGCTATGAGTTAGCAATAGTCGTGGGAGCAACAGTCGGCGCGACAACCTCATGGCGACACGTTGATGGAGATCAAGATGATGGAGATCATGGTGTCATGCCGGTGACGATGGAGATCATGCCGGTGCTTTGGATATGGAGATCAAAAGCACAAGTTCATGGCCATATCATGTCACTTATGATTTGCATGTGATGTTAATCCTTTTATGCATCTTATTTTGCTTACGACGACGGTAGCATTATAAGGTGACCCCTCACTTAAATTTCAAGATAAAATTGTGTTCTCCCCGAGTGTGCACCGTTGCGAAAGTTCGTCGTTTCGAGACACGCCGTGATGATCGGGTGTGATAGACTCTACGTTCCCATACAATGGGTGTAAGCCATGTTGCACGTGCGGAACACTCAGGTTAAACTTGACGAGCCTAGCATGTACAGACATGGCCTCGGAACACAAGAGACCGAAAGGTCGAACATGAGTCATATAGTAGATATGATCAACATGAAGATGTTCACCATTGAAACCACCTCAACTCACGTGATGATCGGACTTGAGTTGGTGGATTTGGATCATGTTACACTCGAATGACCGGAGGGATGTCAATTTGAGTGGGAGTTTTTAAGTAATATGATTAACTAAACTCATTATCTAGAACAATAGTCTAAGTTGTCTTTGCTATATTTATGTTGTAGATCATGGCTCGCGCAGTAGCACCCCTGAATTTTAATGCGTTCCTAGAGAAAGCTAAGTTGAAAGATGATGGAAGTAACTTTGTGGACTGGGCCCGTAATCTAAGGATTATCCTTACGGCTTCCCAGAAGGCTTATGTCCTTGATGCACCGCTTGGTGATCCACCCGCTCCAGTTGAGTCTCTAGACGTTGTGAACGCCTGGCAGGCTCGTTCTGAAGATTACTCAATAGTTCAATGTGCAATATTGTATGGCTTAGAACCGGGACTTTAAAGACGTTTTGAACGTCATGGAGCATATGAGATGTTCCAGGAGTTGAAGTTTATCTTTCAGAAGAATGCCCGGATCGAGAGATATGAGATCTCCGATAAGTTCTATGCTTGCAAGATGGAGGAGAACGGGTCTATCAGTGATCACGTACTCAGAATGTCTGGGTACTCCGCCCGTCTGGCTGAATTGGGGACGCCCCTTCCGCCAGAGGCTATCACTGACAGAGTTCTTCAATCATTGCCACCTAGCTACAAGAGCTTCGTGTTGAACTATAACATGCACGGGATGAACAAGTCAGTCGCCGAGCTGTTTGCGATGCTGAAAGCCGCTGAGTCTGAAATTCAGAAGGAGCATCAAGTGTTGATGGTCAATAAAACCACTAGTTTCAAGAAAAATGGCAAGGGTAAGAAGGGTAACTCCAAGAAGAGTGGCAAAGCAGTTGCTCCTCTCGTGAAGAAACCCAAGGCTGGACCCAAACCAGAAACTGTGTGTTTTCATTGCAAGGGAACTGGACACTGGAAGCGGAACTGCCCCAAGTATTTGGCTGACAAGAAGGCGGCCAACAACAAACAAGGTATATATGATATACATGTTATTGATGTGTACCTTACCAACTCTCGTTGTAGTGCCTGGGTATTTGATACCGGTGCGGTTGCTCATATTTGCAACTCAAAACAGGAACTGCGGAATAGACGGAGGCTGGCAAAGGACGAAGTGACGATGCGCGTGGGAAATGGTTCCAAGGTTGATGTGATCGCCGTCGGCACGCTCGCTCTTCGATTACCATCGGGATTAGTGATGAACCTGAATAAATGTTATTTGGTGCCTGCGTTAAGCATGAACATTATATCTGGATCTTGTTTATTGCGAGACGGTTACTCATTTAAATCAGAGAATAATGGTTGTTCTATTTATATGAGTAATATCTTTTATGGTCATGCACCCAATGTGAGGGGTTTATTCTTATTGAATCTCGATAGTAATGATACACATGTTCATAACATTGATGCCAAAAGATGTAGAATTGATAATGATAATACCACTTTCTTGTGGCACTGCCGTTTAGGTCATATTGGCGTAAAACGCATGAGGAAGCTCCATGCTGATGGACTTTTGGAGTCACTTGATTTTGAATCACTTGACACATGTGAGCCATGCCTCATGGGCAAGATGACTAAAACGCCGTTCTCTGGTACAATGGAACGGGCAAGTAACTTATTGGAAATCATACATACTGATGTGTGCGGTCCGATGAGTATTGAGGCGCGCGGTGGTTATCGTTACTTTCTCACCTTCACTGATGACTTAAGTAGATATGGGTATATTTACTTAATGAAACACAAGTCTGAAACATTTGAAAAGTTCAAACAATTTCAGAGTGAAGTTGAGAATCATCGTAACAAGAAGATTAAATTCCTACGATCTGATCGAGGAGGAGAATATCTGAGTTATGAGTTTGGCAGTCACTTAAGACAGTGTGGAATTGTTTCACAATTGACACCGCCTGGAACACCACAGCGTAATGGTGTGTCCGAACGTCATAATCGAACCTTATTGGATATGGTGCGATCTATGATGTCTCTTGCCGATTTGCCACTATCGTTTTGGGGTTGTGCATTAGAGACAGCTGCATTCACTTTAAATAGGGCACCATCGAAATCCGTTGAGACGACGCCTTATGAACTTTGGTTTGGCAAGAAGCCAAAGCTGTCGTTTCTTAAAGTTTGGGGATGTGATGCTTATGTCGAAAAGCTTCAGCCTAAAAAGCTGGAACCCAAAGCGGAGAAATGCGTCTTCATAGGATACCCAAAAGAGACAGTTGGGTAGACCTTCTACCTCAGATCCGAAGGCAAAGTGTTTGTCGCTAAAAACGGAACATTTCTTGAGAAAGAGTTTCTCTCGAAAGAATTGAGTGGGAGGAAGATAGAACTTGATGAGGTTATTGAACCTTTACTTCAACCTGAAAGTAGCGCAGCGCAGAAAGATGTTTCTGTAGAGCCTACGTCAGCTGAAGAGGAAGTTAATGATGATGATCATGAAGCTTCGGATCAAGTTGCTATCGAACCTCGTAGGTCGACAAGGACGCGTACTGCTCCTGAGTGGTACGACAACCCTGTCTTAGAGGTCATGTTGTTAGACAACGATGAACCTACGAGCTATGGAGAAGCAATGATGGGCCCGGATTCCGAGAAGTGGTTAGAGGCCATGAAATCCGAGATGGGATCCATGTATGAAAACAAAGTGTGGACTTTGGAAGTATTACCTGAAGGGCGTAAGGCCATTAGAACAAATGGATCTTTAAGAGGAAGACGGACGCAGACGGTAATGTCACCGTCTATAAAGCTCGACTTGTGGCAAAGGGTTTTTCACAAGTTCAAGGAGTTGACTACGATGAGACCTTCTCACCCGTAGCGATGCTTAAGTCCGTCAGAATCATGTTAGCAATAGCTGCCTTTTTCGATTATGAAATTTGGCAGATGGATGTCAAAACAACGTTCCTTAACGGTTTCCTTAAGAAAGAGTTGTATATGATGCAACCAGAAGGTTTTGTCGATCCAGAGAATGCTGACAAAGTTTGCAAACTCCAGCGATCCATTTATGGACTGGTGCAAGCATCTCGGAGTTGGAATCTTCGCTTTGATGAGGTGATCAAAGCGTTCGAGTTTATACAAGTTTACGGAGAAGCTTGTATTTACAAGAAAGTGAGTGGGAGCTCTATAGCGTTTCTAATATTATATGTGGATGACATATTACTGATTGGAAACAATATAGAAATGTTGGAAGGCGTGAAGGAATATTTGAACAAGAGTTTTTCAATGAAGGACCGAAGAGAAGCTGCTTTCATATTAGGCATCAAGATCTATAGAGATAGATCAAGAAGTTTAATAGGACTTTCACAAAGCACATACCTTGATAAAATTTTGAAGAAGTTCAAAATGGATCAGTCCAAGAAGGGGTTCTTGCCTGTTTTGCAAGGTGTGAAGTTGAGTAAGACTCAATGCCCAGTGACTGCAGAAGATAGAGAAAAGATGAGTGTCATCCCCTATGCTTCAGCCATAGGCTCTATCATGTATGCGATGCTGTGCACAAGACCCGATGTCAGCCTTGCCATAAGTATGGTCGGAAGGTTTCAAAGTGATCCAGGAATGGAACACTGGACGGCGGTCAAGAATATCCTGAAGTACCTGAAAAGGACTAAGGACATGTTTCTCGTTTATGGAGGTGATCAAGAGCTCGTCGTAAAAGGTTACGTCGATGCAAGCTTTGACACTGATCTGGATGACTCTAAGTCGCAAACCGGATACGTATTTATTCTTAATGGGGGTGTGGTTAGCTGGTGCAGTTCCAAGCAAAGCGTGGTAGCTGATTCTACATGCGAAGCGGAGTACATCGCTGCCTCGGAGGCGGCGAAGGAAGGTGTCTGGATGAAGGAGTTAATGACAGATCTTGGAGTAGTGCCTAGTGCGCTTAACCCAATGACTCTGTTTTGTGATAATACTGGTGCCATTGCTCTAGCCAAGGAACCAAGATTTCACAAGAGGACCAGACACATAAAGCGACGTTTCAATTCCATCCGCGATTACATCAAGGAGGACGACATAAATATTTGCAAAGTACACATGGATCTAAATGTTGCAGATCCGATGACTAAACCTCTTCCAAGGGCTAAACATGAACAACACCAGAACTGCATGGGTGTTCGATTCATTACAATGTAAATCACATAGTGATGTGAACTAGATTATTGACTCTAGTGCAAGTGGGAGACTGTTGGAAATATGCCCTAGAGGCAATAATAAATTAGTTATTATTATATTTCCTTGTTCATGATAATCGTTTATTATCCATGCTATAATTGTATTGATTGGAAACTCAAATACATGTGTGGGTACATAGACAACACTGTGTCCCTAGCAAGCCTCTAGTTAACTAGCTCGTTGATCAAAGATGGTTAAGGTTTCCTAGCCATAGACATGAGATGTCATTTGATAACGGGATCACATCATTAGGAAAATGATGTGATGGACAAGACCCAAACTATAAACGTAGCATATGATCGTGTCAGTTTATTGCTATTGTTTTCTGCATGTCAAGTATCTGTTCCTATGACCATGAGATCATGCAACTCCCTGACATCGGAGGAATACCTTGTGTGTATCAAACGTCGCAACGTAACTGGGTGACTATAAAGGTGCTCTACAGGTATCTCCGAGGATGTCTGTTGGGTTGGCATGGATCAAGACTGGGATTTGTTACTCCGTGTGACGGAGAGGTATCTCAGGGCCCACTCGGTAATACAACATCACAATGAGCCTTGCAAGCAATGTGACTAAAGTGTTAGCCACGAGATCTTGTATTACGGAACGAGTAAAGAGACTTGCCGGTAACGAGATTGAACTAGGTATAGAGATACCGACGATCGAATCTCGGGCAAGTAACATACCGAAGAACAAAGGGAACAGTATACGGGATTAACTGAATCCTTGACATAAAGGTTCGACCGATAAAGATCTTCGTAGAATATGTAGGAGCCAATATGGGCATCCAGGTCCCGCTATTGGTTATTGATCGTAGAGGTGTCTCGGTCATGTCTACATAGTTCTCGAACCCGCAGGGTCTACACACTTAACGTTTGGTGACGATTAGTATAGTTGAGTTATTTTGTTGGTGACCGAAGGTTGTTCGGAGTCCCGGATAAGATCCCGGACATGACGAGGATCTCCGGAAGAGTCCGGAGGTAAAGATTGATATATGTGATAATAGTGTTTTGATCTCCGGAAGGGTTCCGGAATTCACCGGAAGGGGTTCCGGATGTTTACCGAAGTGTTCGGGTGCAGCAACACTTTATATGAGCCAAAGGGGTAAAGCCCACGAGGTATTGGAAAGTGCAAAAGGAAGTTTTGCTGCTGCCTTAAGCGGTACTACCGCTGGTAAGGCAGTACTACCGCGTAAGCGGTACTACCGCTTGTGTGAAGCGGTACTACCGCATAAGCGGTACTACCGCTTGTGCGCGGTACTGCAGGGATCCGAGTTGGACTCTTTCCCTACGGGCCAAACCGACCTTGTGCGGGCAAAACCGACCTGGAGGAGGCTTTTACTCCAAGTTTAGACCCCAAGGCTCAACATATAAATAGAGGGGCAGGGCTAGCACACGGGATACATTAAGATTTCCCAAGCCGTGTGTCGGCAACCCTAACCCTCTAGTTCTCCCGTCATAATCTCCATAGTGCTTGGCGAAGCCCTGCAGAGATTGTTCCTCACCACCATCACCACGCCGTCGTGCTGCCGGAACTCATCTACTACTTCATCATCGCTCGCTGGATCGAGGAGGTGAAGGCGTCATCAATCCGTACGTGTGTTGAACGCGGAGGTGCCGTCCGTTCGGCACTAGTTCGTGATCGGATCGAGGGACGACTTGCGATTTGGATCGCGGAGACGTTCGACTACATCAACCGCGTTTCTTAACGCTTCCGCTTAGCGATCTACAAGGGTATGTAGATTCACTCTCCCTCTCGTAGATGCTCATCACCATGGATAGATCTTGTGTGTGCGTAAGAAAATTTTTGTTTCCCATGCAATGTTCCCCAACAAACAGCAGTGGCGGCGGCTTCCTCAGCCGTCTTCTGGTCAGCGGTAGCCTTCTCGGCGGCGGCTCTCTGGGCATCAGTGGACATGTTGATGACGTTGAAGCGAACATGGACGAAGAGGCAGTAGTCGATCGGAGGCGAGCAGTCGTGTAGTTGCTCCCCAAAAACCTAATCGCCCTTCTCCCGTACAGGATCCGGAGAGGCGGGGTTTCGGAGGCATGCTCTCCCTTCAATCGTGTACGCGGTGAAGGGGATGCACTGGTACATCGAGGTGCTATACAAACGGTTTTTAACCCCTTTCCGCGACGGCATTTTGAACCGTCACCAAGTGAGTGACTGTGATAGGGGGGTCCTTCCCACACGACCCAGAAACCGTCGGGGATAGGCCCTCCGGTCACACACGCTCGGCAAAATGAGGTCGTGTGCGACGGGCGAGCGATCAAATACGATTAAACGTACAGTTGTGCTAAAAAATACAATTATACAGGCCAAATCATTTCCAGTCGTAAGTACATGCCACACAGTCAGTCCCGGCTAAACGTTTCCGTTCGTATGTACATTCCACACAGTCAATCCAAGGAATACGTTTCCGATAGTATGTACATCCCACACAGTTAATCCAAGAAGTACGTTTCCGTTCGTATATGCATCCCACACAGTCAGTCCAAGGAAAACGTTTTCGTTCGTAGGTACATCACACACAATTTTCCCCATTAAATCGTTTGTGATAGCGTTGCCATTGCAGACGATATTAACAATTTTATCGTTTGCGTTATTGAATGCATCACACACGGTGCGTAGAAGAAACTGTGTGGCATAGGCTGTCCATCACACACACTTTTTATGTGGTAAACGTTTGCGCAAGGTGGCCTAACGCAAACAGTTTTCAAGAGGAAGTCGTGTGTGATTGTTCATTGATCCAACATGTTTTATTCCTAGAAACTATGTGCGTTGTCTGAGGTCATCGCCCACGGTGTTTTCTCAATAACCGTTTGCAATAGAAAAAACCCAATTAGCAGGCTAATTGGCCATTAGCAGGCTAATTGTCCTATTATTAATAATCCATTTATTAATCTAATTGACATTTCATATTAAGCACACAATATATTTCATTTTCGTATTAAGGAAGCAGGATTTCATAATTGAAACACATCAGAGTACAACATCATATAGCTTCAGCACTCAGGTACCCCATTACACAACTGCACCAGCACCAAGTTTCACATGCAACATCTATAACCTTTTGAAATTAGCATCATAGACGGTACATAGACAGATGAATCTCATCTGGAAAACTGCTGAAGCTGAAGGCGAATATTGAGCCTTCATTGATGTTGAAGGTCTTTGCAACTTTAGGCTAGTGCCTGTGGATGATTGACCGTCCATCCTTCGTCCTCTTTAGGAACACTTCAATATTGAACCGTGGGTGTTGTATGAATACCTTCCTCGCCTCCTGACCATACTGGTGATTTGAGAGGTAATCATCAGTGAACTGCTTTGGAAAGGCCTGAAAACAAGGATGTGCATAAATATCTTCTCTAGATTGGAAATGGGGCAAAGGAATAAAAAAGCCAAGGTATAATAGTTAGTACCATCCTGTAGTGAACTGATGTCTTCTTCATTGTGCAGACAAAGATCCTGTTGTTTTTTGTCGCTAATTTATTTATCCTAACAATCTTTCTGAATTTCTTGACTTGACTGATATTCATGGACAACTCATTTCCCCATATGCAAAAAGGGTCGACCCTTGAGGGCGGTCACCGAACCCGTACAAATGGCAACCCTTGGGGGCGGTCACCTAACCCGTACAAATTGCTCAGGGCGATCTCCACAACCTAATTGGAGACCCCGACGCTTGCCCGGAGCTTTACACCACAATGATTGAGCTCCGAGGCACCACCAACCGTCTAGGGCGCATGGAGGAACTAGCAAGAATCATTGAGGGATTGAGAGAAAGCAAGCTCGAAGAAGGTCAACAATGGGGGAAGAACACGAGCTAGAAGGATTAGATGCAATGGGGAAGAAGACCCCCTTTTATAGGCCCTCCCAAATCCAACCGTTATCTGCGCAGCCCGCAGTGAAGCGGTACTACCGCTCCTAGGAGCGGTACTACCGCTTAAGCGGTACTACCGCTTAAGCGGTACTACCTCCCACAGGCCTAAAATACACTGAGTGTACAAACGATAGTGCCGCCGGAGCGGTACTACCGCTGCCCCTGGCGGTACTACCGCTTAGGGGTTATAGACCATGAGAGGCAGCAGTAGTAGAGGCTGCCAGGGAGGCAGTACCGTACGAAGCGGTACTACTGTCCTAGTGCCGCTCTACTACCGCAACGGGTAAGTGGAAACAGAAGCGCGCACGGAGGAACCCCTGCAAGCGGTAGTGGCGGCGGTAGTACGGGCGGTACTACCGCATAAGCGGTACTACCGTGGGCACCAGCGGAACTACCGCTTGGGTGCCACTGAACTTCCACAGAAAACAGAGGATACAAATAAAACCAGAACTGCCATAACTTCTACAAATGAACTCCGAATTGAGCAAACTCAAGCTTGTTGGATAGATGACGACGAGTACTATCCAAACAGCAGTGGCGGCGGCTTCCTCAGCCGTCTTCTGGTCAGTGGCAGCCTTCTCGGTGGCGGCTCTCTGGCATCGGTGGACATGTTGATGACGTTGAAGCGAACGTGGACGAAGAGGAAGTAGTCGATCGGAGGCGAGCAGTCGTGTAGTTGCTCCCCAAAAACCTAATCGCCCTTCTCCCGTACAGGATCTGGAGAAGCGGGGGTTCAGAGGCATGCTCTCCCGTCAACCGTGTACACGGTGAAGGGGATGCACTGGTACATCGAGGTGCTATACAAACGGTTTTAACCCCTTTCCGCGACGGCATTTTGTACCGTCGCCAAGTGAGTGACTGTGATAGGGGGGTCCTTCCCACACGACCCAGAAACCGTCGGGGATAGGCCCTCCGATCACACACGCTCGGCAAAATGAGGTCGTGTGCGACGGGCGAGCGATCAAATACGATTATACGTACAGTTGTGCTAAAAAATACAATTATACAGGCCAAATCGTTTCCAGTCGTAAGTACATCCCACACAGTCAGTCCCGGCTAAACGTTTCCGTTCGTATGTACATTCCACACAGTCAATCCAAGGAATACGTTTCTATTAGTATGTACATCCCACACAGTTAATCCAAGAAGTACGTTTCCGTTCGTATATACATCCCACACAGTCAGTCCAAGGAAAACGTTTTCGTTCGTAGGTACATCACACACAATTTTCCCCATTAAATCGTTTGTGATAGCGTTGCCATTGCAGACGATATTAACAATTTTATCGTTTGCTTTATTGAATGCATCACACACGGTGCGTAGAAGAAACTGTGTGGCATAGGCTGTCCATCACACACACTTTTTATGTGGTAAACGTTTGCGCAAGGTGGCCTAACGCAAACAGATTTCAAGAGGAAGTCGTGTGTGATTGTTCATTGATCCAACACGTTTTATTCCTAGAAACTATGTGTGTTGTCTGAGGTCATCGCCCACGGTGTTTTCTCAATAACCGTTTGCAATAGAAAAAACCCAATTAGCAGGCTAATTGTCCATTAGCAGGCTAATTGTCTTATTATTAATAATCCATTTATTAATCTAATTGACATTTCATATTAAGCACACAACATATTTCATTTTCATATTAAGGAAGCAGGATTTCATAATTGAAACACATCAGAGTACAACATCATATAGCTTCAGCACTCAGCTACCCCATTAGACAACTGCACCAGCACCAAGTTTCACATGCAATATCTATAACCTTTCGAAATTAGCATCATAGACGGTACATAGACAGATGAATCTCATCTGGAAAACTGCTGAAGCGGAAGGCGAATATTGAGCCTTCATTGATGTTGAAGGTCTTTGCAACTTTAGGCCAGTGCCTGTGGATGATTGACCGTCCATCCTTCGTCCTCTTCAGGAACACTTCAATATTGAACCGTGGGTGTTGTATGAATACCTTCCTCGCCTCCTGACCATACAGGTGATTTGAGAGGTAATCATCAGTGAACTGCTTTGGAAAGGCCTGAAAACAAGGATGTGCATAAATATCTTCTCTAGATTGGAAATGGGGCAAAGGAATAAAAAAGCCA
The DNA here is from genome assembly GCA_039707655.1 of Elymus sibiricus. Lineage (NCBI taxonomy): Eukaryota > Viridiplantae > Streptophyta > Magnoliopsida > Poales > Poaceae > Elymus > Elymus sibiricus. The sequence continues at coordinate 475,351,028 of CM077666.1, forward strand.
AGGTATAATAGTTAGTACCATCCTGTAGTGAACTGATGTCTTCTTCATTGTGCAGACAAAGATCCTGTTGTTTTTTGTCGCTAATTTATTTATCCTAACAATCTTTCTGAATTTCTTGACTTGACTGATATTCATGGACAACTCATTTCCCCATATGCAAAAAGGGTCGACCCTTGAGGGCGGTCACCGAACCCGTACAAATGGCAACCCTTGGGGGCGGTCACCTAACCCGTACAAATTGCTCAGGCCGATCTCCCCAACCTAATTGGAGACCCCGACGCTTGCCCGGAGCTTTACACCACAATGATTGAGCTCCGAGGCACCACCAACCGTCTAGGGCGCATGGAGGAACTAGCAAGAATCATTGGAGGGATTGAGAGAAAGCAAGCTCGAAGAAGGTCAACAATGGGGCAAGAACACGAGCTAGAAGGATTAGATGCAATGGGGAAGAAGACCCCCTTTTATAGGCCCTCCCAAATCCAATCGTTATCTGCCCATCCCGCAGTGAAGCGGTACTACCGCTCCTAGGAGCGGTACTACCTCGCACAGGCCTAAAATACACTGAGTGTACAAACGATAGTGCCGCCGGAGCGGTACTACCGCTTAGGGGTTTTAGACCATGAGAGGCAGCAGTATTAGAGGCTACCAGGGCGGCAGTACCGTACGAAGCGGTACTACCGTCCTAGTGCCGCTCTACTACCGCAACGGGTAAAGTGGAAACAGAAGCGCGCACGGAGGAACCCCTGCAAGCGGTAGTGGCGGCGGTAGTACGGGCGGTAGTACCGCCAGAGCGGTACTACCATGGTACTACCGTACAACTACCGTGAAATAGCACACATGCAACAGAGTTGCACGCAGGGGGAAACCTCAAGCGGCAGTGCCACGGAAGTACCTAGCGGTACTACCGCATAAGCGGTACTACCGTGGGCACCAGCGGAACTACCGCTTGCGTGCCACTGAACTTCCACAGAAAATAGAGGATACAAATAAAACCAGAACTGCCATAACTTGTACAAATGAACTCCGAATTGAGCAAACTCAAGCTTGTTGGATAGATGACGACGAGTGCTATCCAAACAGCAGTGGTGGCGGCTTCCTCAGCTGTCTTCTGGTCAGCGGCAGCCTTCTCGGCGGCAGCTCTCTAGGCATCGGTGGACATGTTGATGACGTTGAAGCGAACGTGGACGAAGAGGCAGTAGTCGATCGGAGGCGAGCAGTCGTGTAGTTGCTCCCCAAAAACCTAATTGCCCTTCTCCCGTACAGGATCCGGAGATGCGGGGTTTCAGAGGCATGCTCTCCTGTCAACCATGTACGCTGTGAAGGGGATGCACTGGTAGATCGAGGTGCTATACAAACGGTTTTTAACCCCTTTCCACGACGGCATTTTGAACCGTCGCCAAGTGAGTGACTATGATAGGGGGGTCCTTCCCACACGACCCAGAAACCGTCGGGGATAGGCTCTCCGGTCACACACGCTCGGCAAAATGAGGTCGTGTGCGACGGGCGAGCGATCAAATACGATTATACGTACAGTTGTGCTAAAAAAATACAATTATACAGGCCAAATCGTTTCCAGTCGTAAGTACATCCCACACAGTCAGTCCCGGCTAAACGTTTCCGTTCGTATGTACATTCCACACAGTCAATCCAAGGAATACGTTTCCGTTAGTATGTACATCCCACACAGTTAATCCAAGAAGTACGTTTCCGTTCGTATATACAACCCACACAGTCACTCCAAGGAAAACGTTTTCGTTTGTAGGTACATCACACACAATTTTCCCCATTAAATCATTTGGGATAGCGTTGCCATAACTTGTACAAATGAACTCCGAATTGAGCAAACTCAAGCTTGTTGGATAGATGACGACGAGTACTATCCAAACAGAAGTGGTGGCGGCTTCCTCAGCCGTCTTCTGGTCAGCGACAGCTTTCTCGGCGGCGGCTCTCTAGGCATCGGTGGACATGTTCATGACGTTGAAGCGAACGTGGACGAAGAGGCAGTAGTCGATCGGAGGCGAGCAGTCGTGTAGTTGCTCCCCAAAAACCTAATCGCCCTTCTCCCGTAAAGGATCCGGAGCGGCGGGGTTTCGGAGGCATGCTCTCCTGTCAACCGTGTATGCGGAGAAGGGGATGCACTGGTACATCGAGGTGCTCTACAAACGGTTTTTAACCCCTTTCCATGACGGCATTTTAAACCGTCGCCAAGTGAGTGACTGCGATACGGGGGTCCTTCCCACACGACCCAGAAACCGTCGGGGATAGGCCCTCCGGTCACACACGCTCGGCAAAATGAGGTCGTATGCGACGGGCGAGCGATCAAATACGATTATACGTACAGTTGTGCTAAAAAATACAATTATGCAGGCCAAATTGTTTCCAGTCGTAAGTACATCCCACACAGTCAGTCCCGGCTAAACGTTTCCGTTCGTATGTACATTCCACACAGTCAATCCAAGGAATACGTTTCCGTTAGTATGTACATCCCACACAGTTAATCCAAGAAGTACGTTTCCGTTCGTATATACATCCCACACAGTCACTCCAAGGAAAACGTTTTCGTTCGTAGGTACATCACACACAATTTTCCCCATTAAATCGTTTGTGATAGCGTTGCCATAACTTGTACAAATGAACTCCGAATTGAGCAAACTCAAGCTTGTTGGATAGATGACGACGAGTACTATCCAAACAGCAGTGTTGGCGGCTTCCTCAGCCGTCTTCTGGTCAGCGGCAGCCTTCTCGACGGCGGCTCTCTAGGCATCGGTGAACATGTTGAAGACGTTGAAGCGAACGTGGACGAAGAGGCAGTAGTCAATCGGAGGCGAGCAGTCGTGTAGTTACTCCCCAAAAACCTAATTGCCCTTCTCCCGTACAGGATCCGGAGAGGCGGGGTTTCGGAGGCATGCTCTCCTGTCAACCGTGTACGCGGTGAAGGGGATGCACTGGTACATCGAGGTGCTATACAAACGGTTTTTAACCCCTTTCCGCGACGACATTTTGAACCGTCGCCAAGTGAGTGACTGTGATAGGGGGGTCCTTCCCACACGACCGAGAAACCGTCGGGGATAGGCCCTCCGGTCACACACGCTCGGAAAAATGAGGTCGTGTGCGACGGGCGAGCGATCAAATACGATTGTACGTACAGTTGTGCTAAAAAAATACAATTATACAGGCCAAATCGTTTCCAGTCGTAAGTACAACCCACACAGTCAGTCCCGGCTAAACGTTTCCGTTCGTATGTACATTCCACACAGTCAATCCAAGGAATACGTTTCTGTTAGTATGTACATCCCACACAGTTAATCAAAGAAGTACGTTTCCGTTCGTATATACATCCCACACAGTCACTCCAAGGAAAACGTTTTCGTTCATAGGTACATCACACACAATTTTCCCCATTAAATCGTTTGTGATAGCGTTGCCATAACTTGTACAAATGAACTCCGAGTTGAGCAAACTCAAGCTTGTTGGATAGATGACGACGAGTACTATCCAAACAGCAGTGGTGGCGGCTTCCTCAGCTATCTTCTGGTCAGCGGCAGCCTTCTCGGCGGCGGCTCTCTAGGCATCGGTGGACATGTTGATGACGTTGAAGCGAACGTGGACGAAGAAGCAGTAGTCGATCGGAGGCGAGCAGTCGTGTAGTTGCTCCCCAAAAACCTAATCGCCCTTCATCCGTACAAGATCCGGAGAGGCGGGGTTTCGGAGGCATTTCCTCCTGTCAACTGTGTACGCGGTGAAGGGGATGCACTGGTACATCGAGGTGGTATACAAACAGTTTTTAACCCCTTTCCGCGACGGCATTTTGAACCGTCGCCAAGTGAGTGACTGTGATAGGGGGGTCCTTCCCACATGACCTAGAAACCGTCGGGGATAGGCCCTCCGATCACATACGCTCGGCAAAATGAGGTCGTGTGCGACGGGCGAGCGATCAAATACGATTATACGTACAGTTGTGCTAAAAAAATACAATTATACAGGCCAAATCGTTTCCAGTCGTATATACATCCCACACAGTCAGTCCCGGCTAAACGTTTCCGTTCGTATGTACATTCCACACTGTCAATCCAACGAATACGTTTCCGTTAGTATGTACATCCCACACAGTTAATCCAAGATGTACGTTTCCGTTCGTATATACATCCCACACAGTCACTCCAAGGAAAACGTTTTCGTTCGTAGGTACATCACACACAATTTTCCCCATTAAATCGTTTGTGATAGCGTTGCCATAACTTGTACAAATGAACTCCGAATTGAGCAAACTCAAGCTTGTTGGATAGATGACGACGAGTACTAACCAAACAACAGTGGTGGCGGCTTGCTCAGCCGTCTTCTGGTCAGCGGCAGCCTTCTCAGCGGCGGCTCTCTAGGCATCGGTGGACATGTTGATGACGTTGAAGCGAACGTGGACGAAGAGGCAGTAGTCGATCGGAGGCGAGCAGTCGTGTAGTTGCTCCCCAAAAACCTAATCGCCCTTCTCCCGTACAGGATCCGGAGAGGCGGGATTTCGGAGGCATGCTCTCCTGTCAACCATGTACGCGGTGAAAGGGATGCACTGGTACATCGAGGTGCTATACAAACGGTTTTTAACCCCTTTCCGCGACGGCATTTTGAACCGTCGCCAAGTGAGTGACTGTGATAGGGGGGTCCTTCCCACACGACCCAGAAACCGTCGGGGATAGGCCCTCCGGTCACACACGCTCGGCAAAATGAGGTCGTGTGCGACGGGCGAGCGATCAAATATGATTATACGTACAGTTGTGCTAAAAAAATACAATTATACAGGCCAAATCGTTTCCAGTCGTAAGTACATCCCACACAGTCAGTCCTGGCTAAACGTTTCCGTTCGTATGTACATTCCACACAGTCAATCCAAGGAATACGTTTCCGTTAGTATGTACATCCCACACAGTTAATCCAAGAAGTACGTTTCCGTTCGTATATACATCCCACACAGTCACTCCAAGGAAAACGTTTTTGTTCGTAGGTACATCACACACAATTTTCCCCATTAAATCGTTTGTGATAGCGTTGCCATAAAGGTGACCATTATAGTAAGAAGTGGCAGTAGAGATATGCCTATGATATGGAGATGTGAAACCTCTATCACTGATGATCCAGCATTAACCCCAACATCGAGAACATACTAGAGGAAGGAAACGAAACCCATTCTCGACGACCTTGAGCTTGTCATGAAGGTGACCAAAAGCTCAAAGACTCACACAGAGAAAAACCAAACAAGAACCAAGAAAGATGATGCAAGAATGCAATGGTTTGAGCTCTCTACGAAAGATACGATTAAGCTACTCATCCGAGAGCCCCCTTGATAGTACAGCTATCGATCCTATAACCCGGTCTCCCAACTACCACCATGAGACCGGTAAAATAGAAAACCTATCAAGGGCAAACCTTTGCCTTGCGCATAGTCCACTTGAGCTAGATGATGACGATCTTGACCTCCTCAAGTTGGACCACCTTTCTTGATTGCGTTGGCTCGATGAAGACTAGTTGATTGCTCCCCCATACTCCACTATGGGTGAGCCAATCTTCGGCACATCTTCACAAGTCCATTGCCACCACAATGGACGGCAAGCTTCAAGCATGTGATCTCTTCGTGATGCTCCACTTGAACTTGCACATCGCAACCTCGATGACGATCACCATTTGACGTCATCCTCCATGGGTTGTATGATATCTTCCTTTTGAACCGTCGCCAAGTGAGTGACTGTGATAGGGGGGTCCTACCCACACGACCCAGAAACCGTCGGGGATAGGCCCTCCGGTCACACACGCTCGGCAAAATGAGGTCGTGTGTGACGGGCGAGCGATCAAATACGATTATATGTACAGTTGTGCTAAAAATATACAATTATACAGGCCAAATAGTTTCCAGTCGTAAGTACATCCCACACTGTCAGTCCTGGCTAAACGTTTCCGTTCGTATGCACATTCCACACAGTCAATCCAAGGAATACGTTTCCGTTAGTATGTACATCCCACACAGTTAATCCAAGAAGTACGTTTCCGTTCGTATATACATCCCACACAGTCACTCCAAGGAAAACGTTTTCGTTCGTAGGTACATCACACACAATTTTCCCCATTAAATCGTTTGTGATAGCGTTGCCATAACTTGTACAAATGAACTCCGAATTGAGCAAACTCAAGCTTGTTGGATAGATGACGACGAGTACTATCCAAACAGCAGTGGTGGCGGCTTCCTCAGCCGTCTTCTGGTCAGCGGCAGCCTTCTCGGCGGCGGCTCTCTAGGCATCGGTGGACATGTTGATGACGTTGAAGCGAACGTGGACGAAGAGGCAGTAGTCGATCGGAGGCGAGCAGTCGTGTAGTTGCTCCCCAAAAACCTAATCGCCCTTCTCCCGTACAGGATCCGGAGAGGCGGGGTTTCGGAGGCATGCTCTCCTGTCAACCGTCTACGCGGTGAAGGGGATGCACTGGTACATCGAGGTGCTATACAAACGGTTTTTAACCCCTTTCCGCGACGGCATTTTGAACCGTCGCCAAGTGAGTGACTGTGATAGGGGGGGTCCTTCCCACACGACCCAGAAATCGTCGGGGATAGGCCCTCCGGTCACACACGCTCGGCAAAATGAGGTCATGTGCGACGGGCGAGCGATCAAATATGATTATACGTACAGTTGTGCTAAAAAATACAATTATACAGGCCAAATCGTTTCCAGTCGTCAGTACATCCCACACAGTCAGTCCCGGCTAAACGTTTCCGTTCGTATGTACATTCCACACAGTCAATCCAAGGAATACGTTTCCGTTAGTATGTACATCCCACACAGTTAATCCAAGAAGTACGTTTCCGTTCGTATATACATCCCACACAGTCACTCCAAGGAAAACGTTTTCGTTCGTAGGTACATCACACATAATTTTCCCCATTAAATCGTTTGTGATAGCGTTGCCATAACTTGTACAAATGACCTCCGAATTGAGCAAACTCAAGCTTGTTGGATAGATGACGACGAGTACTATCCAAACAGCAGTGGTGGCGGCTTCCTCAGCTATCTTCTGGTCAGCGGCAGCCTTCTCGGCGGCGGCTCTCTAGGCATCGGTGGACATGTTCATGACGTTGAAGCGAACGTGGACGAAGAGGCAGTAGTCGATCGGAGGCGAGCAGTCGTGTAGTTGCTCCCCAAAAACCTAATCGCCCTTCTCCCGTACAGGATCCGGAGAGGCGGGGTTTCGGAGGCATGCTCTCCTGTCAACCATGTACGCGGTGAAGGGGATGCACTGGTACGTCGAGGTGCTATACAAACGGTTTTTAACCCCTTTCTGCGACGGCGTTTTGAACCGTCGCCAAGTGAGTGACTGTGATAGGGGGGGTCCTTCCCACACGACCCAGAAACCGTCGGTGAAAGGCCCTCCGGTCACACACGCTCGGCAAAATGAGGTCGTGTGCGACGGGCGAGTGATCAAATACCATTATACGTACAGTTGTGCTAAAAAAAATACAATTATACAGGCCAAATCATTTCCAGTCGTAAGTACATCCCACACAGTCAGTCCCGGCTAAACGTTTCCGTTCGTATGTACATTCCACACAGTCAATCCAAGGAATACGTTTCCGTTAGTATGTACATCCCACACAGTTAATCCAAGAAGTACGTTTCCATTCGTATATACATCCCACACAGTCACTCCAAGGAAAACGTTTTCGTTCGTAGGTACATCACACACAATTTTCCCCATTAAATCGTTTGTGATAGCGTTGCCATAACTTGTACAAATGAACTCCGAATCGAGCAAACTCAAGCTTGTTGGATAGATGACGACGAGTACTATCCAAACAGCAGTGGTGGCGGCTTCCTCAGTCGTCTTCTGGTTAGTTGCAGCCTTCTCGGCGGCGGCTCTCTAGGCATCGGTGGACATGTTGATGATCTTGAAGCGAACATGGACGAAGAGGCAGTAGTCGATCGGAGGCGAGCAGTCGTGTAGTTGTTCCCCAAAAACCTAATCGCCCTTCTCCCGTACAGGATCCGGAGAGGCGGGGTTTCGGAGGCATGCTCTCCTGTCAACCATGTACGCGGTGAAGGGGATGCACTGGTACATCGAGGTGCTATACAAACGGTTTTTAACCCCTTTCCGCGACGGCATGTTGAACCGTCGCCAAGTGAGTGACTGTGATACGGGGGTCCTTCCCACACGACCCAGAAACCGTCGGGGATAGGCCCTCCGGTCACACGCGCTCGGCAAAATGAGGTCGTGTGCGACGGGCGAGCGATCAAATACGATTATACGTACAGTTGTGCTAAAAAAATACAATTATACAGGCCAAATCGTTTCCAGTCGTAAGTACATCCCACACAGTCAGTCCCGGCTAAACGTTTCCGTTCGTATGTACATTCCACACAGTTAATCCAAGTAATACGTTTCCGTTAGTATGTACATCCCATACAGTTAATCCAAGAAGTACGTTTCCGTTCGTATATACATCCCACACAGTCACTCCAAGGAAAACGTTTTCGTTCGTAGGTATATCACACACAATTTTCCCCATTAAATCGTTTGTGATAGCGTTTCCATAGCTTGTACAAATGAACTCCGAATTGAGCAAACTCAAGTTTGTTGCATAGATGACGATGAGTACTATCCAAACAGCAGTGGGGGCAGCTTCCTCAGCCGTCTTCTGGTCAGCGGCAGCCTTCTCGGCGGCGGCTCTCTAGGCATCGGTGGACATGTTGATGACCTTGAAGCGAACGTGGATGAAGAGGCAGTAGTCGATCGGAGGCGAGCAGTCGTGTAGTTGCTCCCCAAAAACCTAATCGCCCTTCTCCCGTACAGGATCCGGAGAGGCGGGGTTTCGGAGGCATGCTCTCCTGTCAACCGTGTACGCGGTGAAGGGGATGCACTGGTACATCGAGGTGCTATACAAACGGTTTTGAACCCCTTTCCGCGAAGGCATTTTGAACCAGCGCCAAGTGAGTGACTGCGATAGGGGGGTCCTTCCCACACGACCCAGAAACCGTCGGGGATAGGCCCTCCGGTCACACACGCACGGCAAAATGAGGTCGTGTGCGACGGGCGAGCGATCAAATACGATTATACGTACAGTTGTGCTAAAAAAATACAATTATACAGGCCAAATCGTGTCCAGTCGTAAGTACATCCCACACAGTCAGTCCCGGCTAAACGTTTCCGTTCGTATGTACATTCCACATAGTCAATCCAAGGAATACGTTTCCGTTAGTATGTACATCCCACACAGTTAATCCAAGAAGTACGTTTCCGTTCGTATATACATCCCACACAGTCACTCCAAGGAAAACGTTTTCGTTCGTAGGTACATCACACACAATTTTCCCCATTAAATCGTTTGTGATAGCGTTGCCATAACTTGTACAAATGAACTCCAAATTGAGCAAACTCAAGCTTGTTGGATAGATGACGACGAGTACTATCCAAACAGCAGTGGTGGAGGCTTCCTCAGCCGTCTTCTGGTCAGCGGCAGCCTTCTCGGCGGCGGCTCTCTAGGCATCGGTGGACATGTTGATGACGTTCAAGCGAACGTGGACGAAGAGGCAGTAGTCGATCGGAGGCGAGCAATCGTGTAGTTGCTCCACAAAAACCTAATCGCCCTTCTCCTGTACAGGATCCGGAGAGGCGGGGTTTCGGAGGCAGGCTCTCCTGTCAACCGTGTACGCGGTGAAGGGGATGCACTGGTACATCGAGGTGCTATAGAAACGGTTTTAACCCCTTTCCGCGACGGCATTTCGAACTGTCGCCAAGTGAGTGACTGTGATAGGGGGGTCCTTCCCACACGACCCAGAAACCGTCGGGCATAGGCCCTCCGGTCACACACGCTCGGCAAAATGAGGTCGTGTGTGACGGGCGAGCGATCAAATACGATTATACGTACAGTTGTGCTAAAAAAAATACAATTATACAAGCCAAATCGTTTCCAGTCGTAAGTACATCCCACACAGTCAGTCCCGGCTAAACGTTTCCGTTCGTATGTACATTCCACACAGTCAATCCAAGGAATACGTTTCCGTTAGTATGTACATCCCACACAGTTAATCCAAGAAGTACGTTTCCGTTCGTATATACATCCCACACAGTCACTCCAAGGAAAACGTTTTCGTTCGTAGGTACATCACACTCAATTTTCCCCATTAAATCGTTTGTGATAGCGTTGCCATTACTTGTACAAATGAACTCCGAATTGAGCAAACTCAAGCTTGTTGGATAGATGACGACGAGTACTATCCAAACAACAGTGGTGGCGGCTTCCTCAGCCGTCTTCTGGTCAGCGGCAGCCGTCTCGGCGGCGGCTCTCTAGGCATCGGTGGACATGATGATGACATTGAAGCGAACGTGGACGAAGAAGCAGTAGTCGATCGGAGGCGAGCAGTCGTGTAGTTGCTCCCCAAAAACCTAATCGCCCTTCTCCCTTACACGATCCGGAGAGGCTGGGTTTCGGAGGCATGCTCTCCTATCAACCGTGTACGCGGTGAAGGGGATGCACTGGTACATCGAGGTGCTATACAAACTGTTTTTAACCCCTTTCCGCGACGGCATTTTGAACCGTCGCCAAGTGAGTGACTGTGATAGGGGGGTCCTTCCCACACGACCCAGAAACCGTTGGGGATAGGCCCTCCGGTCACACACGCTCGGCAAAATGAGGTCGTGTGCGACGGGCGAGCGATCAAATACGATTATACATACAGTTGTGCTAAAAAAATACAATTATACAGGCCAAATCGTTTCCAGTCGTAAGTACATCCCACACAGTCAGTCCCGGCTAAACGTTTCCGTTCGTATGTACATTCCACACAGTCAATCGAAGGAATACGTTTCCGTTAGTATGTACATCCCACACAGTTAATCCAAGAAGTACGTTTCCGTTCGTATATACATCCCACACAGTCACTCCAAGGAAAACGTTTTCGTTCGTAGGTACATCACACACAATTTTCCCCATTAAATCGTTTGTGATAGCGTTGCCATAACTTGTACAAATGAACTCCGAATTGAGCAAACTCAAGCTTGTTGGATAGATGACGACGAGTACTATCCAAACAGCAGTGGTGGCGGCTTCCTCAGCCGTCTTCTGGTCAGCGGCAGCCTTCTCGGCGGCGGCTCTCTAGGCATCGGTGGACATGTTGATGACGTTGAAGCGAACGTGGACGAAGAGGCAGTAGTCGATTGGAGGCGAGCAGTCGTGTAGTTGCTCCCCAAAAACCTAATCACCCTTCTCCCGTACAGGATCCGGAGAGGCGGGGTTTCGGAGGCATGCTCTCCTGTCAACCGTGTATGCGGTGAAGGGGATGCACTGGTACATCGAGGTGCTATACAAACGGTTTTTAACCCCTTTCCGCGACGGCATTTTGAACCGTCGCCAAGTGAGTGACTGTGATAGGGGGGTCCTTCCCACACGACCCAGAAACCGTCGGGGATAGGCCCTCCGGTCACACACGCTCGGAAAAATGAGGTCGTGTGCGACGGGCGAGCGATCAAATATGATTATACGTACAGTTGTGCTAAAAAAATACAATTATACATGCCAAATCGTTTCCAGTCGTAAGTACATCCCACACAACCAGTCCCGGCTAAACGTTTCCGTTCGTATGTATATTCCACACAGTCAATCCAAGGAATACGTTTCCGTTAGTATGTACATCCCACACAGTTAATCCAAGGAGTACGTTTCCGTTCGTATATACATCCCACACAGTCACTCCAAGGAAAACGTTTTCGTTCGTAGGTACATCACACACAATTTTCCCCATTAAATCGTTTGTGATAGCGTTGCCATAACTTGTACAAATGAACTCCGAATTGAGCAAACTCAAGCTTGTTGGATAGATGACGACTTGTACTATCCAAACAACAGTGGTGGCGGCTTCCTCAGCCGTCATCTGGTCAGCGGCAGCCTTCTCTGCGGCGGCTCTCTAGGCATCGGTGGACATGTTGATGTCGTTGAAGCGAACGTGGATGAAGAGCCAGTAGTCGATCGGAGGCGAGCAGTCGTGTAGTTGCTCCCCAAAAACCTAATCGCCCTTCTCCCGTACAGGATCCGGAGAGGCGGGGTTTCGGAGGCATGCTCTCCTGTCAACCGTGTACGCGGTGAAAGGGATGCACTGGTACATCGAGGTGCTATACAAATGGTTTTTAACCCCTTTCCGCGACGGCATTTTGAACCGTCGCCAAGTGAGTGACTGTGATAGGGGGTCCTTCCCACACGACCCACAAACCGTCGGGGATAGGCCCTCCGGTCACACACGCTCGGCAAAATGAGGTCGTGTGCGACGGGCGAGCGATCAAATACGATTATACGTACAGTTGTGCTAAAAAAATACAATTATACAGGCCAAATCGTTTCCAGTCGTATATACATCACACACAGTCAGTCCCGGCTAAACGTTTCCGTTCGTATGTACATTCCACACAGTCAATCCAAGGAATACGTTTCCGTTAGTATGTACATTCCACACAGTTAATCCAAGAAGTACGTTTCTGTTCGTATATACATCCCACACAGTCACTCCAAGGAAAACGTTTTCGTTCGTAGGTACATCACACACAATTTTCCCCATTAAATCGTTTGTGATAGCGTTGCCATAACTTGTACAAATGAACTCCGAATTGAGCAAACTCAAGCTTGTTGGATAGATGACGATTAGTACTATCCAAACAGCAGTGGTGGCAGCTTCCTCAGCCGTCTTCTGGTCTGCGGCAGCCTTCTCGGCGGCGGCTCTCTAGGCATCGGTGGACATGTTGATGACGTTGAAGCGAACGTGGACGAAGAAGCAGTAGTCGATCGGAGGCGAGCAGTCGTGTAGTTGCTCCCCAAACACCTAATCGCCCTTCTCCCGTAAAGGATCCGGAGAGGCGGGGTTTTGGAGGCATGCTCTCCTGTCAACCGTGTACGCGGTGAAGGGGATGCACTGGTACATCGAGGTGCTATACAAACGGTTTTTAACCCCTTTCCGCGACGGCATTTTGAACCGTCGCCAAGTGAGTGACTGTGATAGGGGGGGCCTTCCCACACGACCTAGAAACCGTCGGGGATAGGCCCTCCGGTCACATACGCTCGGCAAAATGAGGTCGTGTGCGACGGGCGAGCGATCAAATACGATTATACGTACAGTTGTGCTAAAAAAATAACATTATACAGGCCAAATCGTTTCCAGTCGTAAGTACATCCCACATAGTCAGTCCCGGCTAAACGTTTCCGTTCGTATGTACGTTCCACACAGTCAATCCAAGGAATACGTTTCCGTTAGTATGTACATCCCACACAGTTAATCCAAGAAGTACGTTTCCGTTCGTATATACATCCCACACAGTCACTCCAAGGAAAACGTTTTCGTTCGTAGGTACATCACACACAATTTTCCCCATTAAATCGTTTGTGATAGCGTTGCCATAACTTGTACAAATGAACTCCGAATTGAGCAAACTCAAGCTTGTTGGATAGATGACGACGAGTACTATCCAAACAGCAGTGGTGGCGGCTTCCTCAACCGTCTTCTGGTCAGCGGCAGCCTTCTCGGCGGCGGCTCTCTAGGCATCGGTGGACATGTTGATGACGTTGAAGCGAACGTGGACGAAGAGGCAGTAGTCGATCGGAGGCAAGCAGTTGTGTAGTTGCTCCCCAAAAACCTAATCGCCCTTCTCCCGTACAGGATCCGGAGAGGCGGGGTTTCGGAGGCATGCTCTCCTGTCAACCGTGTACGCGGTGAAGGGGATGCACTGGTACATCGAGGTGCTACACAAACGGTTTTTAACCCCTTTCCGCGACGGCATTTTGAACCGTCGCCAAGTGAGTGACTGTGATAGGGGAGTCCTTCCCACACGACCCAGAAACCGTCGGGGATAGGCCCTCCGGTCACACACGCTCGGCAAAATGAGGTCGTGTGCGACGGGCGAGCGATCAAATATGATTATACGTACAGTTGTGCTAAAAAAATACAATTATATAGGCCAAATCGTTTCCAGTCGTAAGTACATCCCACACAGTCAGTCCCGGCTAAACGTTTCCGTTCGTATGTACATTCCACACAGTCAATCCAAGGAATACGTTTCCGTTAGTATGTACATCCCACACAGTTAATCCAAGAAGTACGTTTCCGTTCGTATATACATCCCACACAGTCACTCCAAGGAAAACGTTTTTGTTCGTAGGTACATCACACACAATTTTCCCCATTAAATCGTTTGTGATAGCGTTGCCATAAAGGTGACCATTATAGTAAGAAGTGGCAGTAGAGATATGCCTATGATATAGAGATGTGAAACCTCTATCACTGATGATCCGGCATAAACCCCAGCATCGAGAACATACTAGAGGAAGCAAACGAAACCCATTCTCGACGACCTTGAGCTTGTCATGAAGGTGACCAAAAGCTCAAAGACTCACACAGAGAAAAACCAAACAAGAACCAAGAAACATGATGCAAGAATGCAATGGTTTGAGCTCTCTACGAAAGATACGATTAAGCTACTCATCCGAGAGCCCCCCTTGATAGTACGGCTATCGATCCTATAACCCGGTCTCCCAACTACCACCATGAGACCGGTAAAATAGAAAACCTATCAAGGGCAAACCTTTGCCTTGCGCATAGTCCACTTGAGCTAGATGATGATGATCTTGACCTCCTCAAGTTGGACCACCTTTCTTGATTGCGTTGGCTCGATGAAGACTAGTTGATTGCTCCCCCATACTCCACTATGGGTGAGCCACTCTTCGGCACATCTTCACAAGTCCATTGCCACCACAATGGACGGCAAGCTTCAAGCATGTGATCTCTTCGTGATGCTCCACTTGAACTTGCACATCGCAACCTCGATGACGATCACCATTTGACGTCATCCTCCATGGGTTGTATGATATCTTCCTTTTGATGCACGCCCATGGAAACACACTTCTCCTAGAAACTCTCTCCACTTGAACTTGCACATCGCAACCTCGATAACGATCACCATTTGACGTCATCCTCCATGGGTTGTATGATATCTTCCTTTTGATGCACGCCCATGGAAACACACCTAACCCCACAAAGAACTCTCGCATAGAACATGGGTTAGTACACAAAGCATAATGGACAATGCTTACCATACCATGAGATCACTTGATCCCACCCGGTACATCTTCTACGCTTTGTGTGTTGATCAACTTGAATCACTCTTTGTACTTAGTCTTGATCAATCTTGAATCTTTCCAACTCTCTTCATTAGGATGATGTCTTGAAGGTAAACATGAATGTTCACACAATCTTCTTCTTCTTCAAGACATGCTTGCAATAGGCTCATCCCTTACATGACCAATCTTTGGATAACTCCATGAATAACCCCTTGGTCAACACATATTCTTCTTCAAATCACCTTGAGACCAACAAATGGTCTACAAGCAAAGCCTATGGACAAATCCATCAAATATAACTCAAGGCAACCATTAGTCCATAGGGATTGTCATCAATTACCAAAACCAAACATGGGGGCAGCACATGTTCTTTCAATAGGTGTGTCGTCAAAAAATTTGGAATTATTCAGGGTTCATTTGGACATTTTTATACATTAACTTGGTTTTCTAGGCATTTCAGGTGCACAATTCAAAATTAAACTACATGCACATGCTCCGGTGCACCAAAATGGGTTGTAAAATCATATATGTGTCCATGGGTTGATGCTTATGTCCCATGCAAGAAATGGGGATGAATTTCAAACACCACGGCACCGTGGCTCTCTGGCAAACGTTGAGGTACTTGCTTTTGTAATTCTAGTAAATCCAAAACTCGTCTGAAATTCATGAACCTTGGCATGCTATCATGGAATGGCATCAACATGCTGGGGTAAAAAATATTGTCCCATTTGGGGCAGGTTATGGTATAAGCTTCTCACAAACCAGAGCTTCTCACAAGAAGCCTCATGGTTCCGGTAGGGAAACGTGTCACCTTTGTGGACAAAACGATATTCGTCGCCTCTTCTTGCTTTCAATTTTTTTTCTGGTGTCAACATAGAACAATAGTGTGTCCTGTTAAATTTTGGAATTTTTCGGGGTTCTTTGGACATTTTTATACGTTAACTGAGTTTTCTAGGCATTTATGTGCATAATTCAAATTTGAACTACATGCACATGCTCCAGTGCATAAAAATGGGTTGAAAAATCAAATGTGTGTCCTTGGTTGCATGCTTAGGTCACATGCAAGAAATGAGA
Source organism: Elymus sibiricus (assembly GCA_039707655.1). NCBI lineage: Eukaryota > Viridiplantae > Streptophyta > Magnoliopsida > Poales > Poaceae > Elymus > Elymus sibiricus. The sequence goes on from CM077666.1 coordinate 475,367,226, forward strand.
ATGAATGTCAAACACCTTGACACTGTCGCTCGGTCGCTAACATTGAGATACATGGTTTTAAAATTCTAGTAAATCGAAAACACGTCTGAAATTCATGAAACTTGACATGATATCATGGAACGGCCTCAACATGCCGTGGTAAAAATATTGTCCCATTTGGGGCAGGTTTGGGTATAAGCTTCTCACTAACCAGAGCTTCTCACAACAAGCCTGATGGTTTCGGTAGGGAACGTGCCACCTTTGTGGACGAAACAATATCCGTTGCCTCTTCTTGCTTTCAAATTTTTTCTAGTGTCAACATAGAACAACAGGAGTGTTGTGTCAATTTTTGGGATTTTTCGGGGTTCACTTGGACATTTTTATACATTAACTAAGTTTTCTATGCATTTATGTGCATAATTCAAATTTGAACTACATGCACATGCTCCATTGCATATAAATGGGTTCAAAATTCAAATGTGTGTTCTTGGTTGCATGCTTAGGTCCCATGCAAGAAATGGGAATGAATGTCAAACACCTTGCCACCGTCGCTCGGCCGCTAACATTGAGATACATGGTTTTTAAATTCTAGTAAATCGAAAACGCGTCTGAAATTTATGAAACTTGACATGCTATCATGGAACGGAATCAACATGCCGTGGTAAAAATATTGTCCCATTTGGGGCAGGTTGGGGTATAAGCTTCTCACAAACCAGAGCTTCTCACAACAAGCCTCATGGTTACGGTAGGGAACGTTTCACCTTTCTGGACGAAACGATATCCGTTGCCTCTTCTTGATTTCTATTTTTTTTCTAGTGTCAACATGGAACAACAGGAGTGTTGTGTTAAATTTTGGAATTTTTCGGGGTTCGTTTGGACTTTTTTATACATTAACCGAGTTTTCTATGCATTTACGTGCATAATTCAAATTTGAACTACAAGCACATGCTCCAGTGCATATAAATTGGTTGAAAAATCAAATCTGTGTCCTTGGTTGCATGCTTAGGTCCCATGCAAGAAATGGGAATGAATGTCAAACACCTTGCCACCGTCGCTCGGCCGCAAACATTGAGATACATGGTTTTTAAATTCTAGTAAATCCAAAACTCGTCTGAAATTCATGAAACTTGGCATGCTATCATGGAATGGCATCAACATGCTGTGGTAAAAAATTTGTCCCATTTGGGGCAGGTTTGGGTATAAGCTTCTCACATACCAGAGCTTCTGACAACAAGCCTCATGGTTCCGGTAGGGAATGTGCCTCCTTGGTGGATGAAACGATATTCGTTGCCTCTTCCTGTTTTCAAATTTTTTTCCTAGTGGCAACATAGAGCAACAGGAGTCTCGTGTTAAAATTTGCAATTTCGGGGTTCGTTTGGACATTTTTATACATTAACTGAGTTTTCTAGGCATTTTATGTGCATAATTCAAATTTGAACTACATGCACATGCTCCAGTGCAGAAAAATGGGTTGACATATCAAATGTGTGTCCTTGGGTGCATGCTTAGGTCCCATACAAGAAATGGGAATGAATTTCAAACACCAGGGCACTGTTGATTGCCGGCAAAACGTTGAGATACTTTGTTTTTAAATTCTAGTAAATCCAAAACTCATCTGAAATTCATGAAACTTGGCATGCTATCATGGAATGGCACCCGACATGCTGTGGTATTTTTCGTGTCCATTTTGAGAGAAGGCGCACTCGAATAACAGCCAACAAAGGCATTTTGAAACAAATAGCTGCCACTTTAACATCTCAAATGTTTGTATAATTTAAATCGTGTGCGTTCTGTTAACCATTGACGTGACGCCACGCGTCACACTTTTAATGGCTAGGAGGTGCCGTGCGGACAGCTGCTTGACTGAACGGGAGGCGTGCGAGCGCAGTCCGCTGCGCAGGCTGACCGAGAGGCGTGCGAGCTGTCCTCCAATGCCCAGGCTCACCGGGAAGCGTGCGAGCTGTACGCTGCGCAGCCTCATTGGGAAGCGAGCCCTTTGACTTCCATGACCGCCCGCCTTGCTCGCATCCTCTCCATTAATGGCTCCCGAGCCGCTGTTTAATATGGGCGGCCTTATTGTTCGCCTCCCATTCCCCTCCCGCAGACCTCCACCAACGCCATGGCGCAAAAGGATCATCTGCCACTAGTCTTCCAGTTTGGTGAAGTCGACTCCGAGCCGGACGAGATAGAAAATAAGGAGGAATGGGGCCTCATGGACATGGCCCTGAACGAGCTGGCCGCGGCGGTTCAGGGCCATGTCCATGAGGCCCCAGTAATTCAAAACTGGTCAGCGGCTGCCTTCTCGGCGGCGGCTCTCTAGGCATCGGTGGACATGTTGATGACGTTGAAGCGAACGTGGACGAAGAGGCAGTAGTCGATCGGAGGCAAGCAGTCGTGTAGTTGCTCCCCAAAAACCTAATCGCCCTTCTCCCGTACAGGATCCAGAGAGGTGGGGTTTCGGAGGCATGCTCTCCTGTCAACCGTGTACGCGGTGAAGGGGATGCACTGGTACATCGAGGTGCTACACAAACGGTTTTTAACCCCTTTCCACGACGACATTTTGAACCGTCGCCAAGTGAGTGACTGTGATAGGGGAGTCCTTCCCACACGACCCAGAAACAGTCGGGGATAGGCCCTCCGGTCACACACGCTCGGCAAAATGAGGTCGTGTGCGACGGGCGAGCGATCAAATATGATTATACGTACAGTTGTGCTAAAAAAATACAATTATATAGGCCAAATCGTTTCCAGTCGTAAGTACATCCCACACAGTCAGTCCCGGCTAAACGTTTCCGTTCGTATGTACATTCCACACAGTCAATCCAAGGAATACGTTTCCGTTAGTATGTACATCCCACACAGTTAATCCAAGAAGTACGTTTCCGTTCGTATATACATCCCACACAGTCACTCCAAGGAAAACGTTTTTGTTCGTAGGTACATCACACACAATTTTCCCCATTAAATCGTTTGTGATAGCGTTGCCATAAAGGTGACCATTATAGTAAGAAGTGGCAGTAGAGATATGCCTATGATATAGAGATGTGAAACCTCTATCACTGATGATCCGGCATAAACCCCAGCATCGAGAACATACTAGAGGAAGCAAACGAAACCCATTCTCGACGACCTTGAGCTTGTCATGAAGGTGACCAAAAGCTCAAAGACTCACACAGAGAAAAACCAAACAAGAACCAAGAAACATGATGCAAGAATGCAATGGTTTGAGCTCTCTACGAAAGATACGATTAAGCTACTCATCCGAGAGCCCCCCTTGATAGTACGGCTATCGATCCTATAACCCGGTCTCCCAACTACCACCATGAGACCGGTAAAATAGAAAACCTATCAAGGCAAACCTTTGCCTTGCGCATAGTCCACTTGAGCTAGATGATGATGATCTTGACCTCCTCAAGTTGGACCACCTTTCTTGATTGCGTTGGCTCGATGAAGACTAGTTGATTGCTCCCCCATACTCCACTATGGGTGAGCCACTCTTCGGCACATCTTCACAAGTCCATTGCCACCACAATGGACGGCAAGCTTCAAGCATGTGATCTCTTCGTGATGCTCCACTTGAACTTGCACATCGCAACCTCGATGACGATCACCATTTGACGTCATCCTCCATGGGTTGTATGATATCTTCCTTTTGATGCACGCCCATGGAAACACACTTCTCCTAGAAACTCTCTCCACTTGAACTTGCACATCGCAACCTCGATAACGATCACCATTTGACGTCATCCTCCATGGGTTGTATGATATCTTCCTTTTGATGCACGCCCATGGAAACACACCTAACCCCACAAAGAACTCTCGCATAGAACATGGGTTAGTACACAAAGCATAATGGACAATGCTTACCATACCATGAGATCACTTGATCCCACCCGGTACATCTTCTACGCTTTGTGTGTTGATCAACTTGAATCACTCTTTGTACTTAGTCTTGATCAATCTTGAATCTTTCCAACTCTCTTCATTAGGATGATGTCTTGAAGGTAAACATGAATGTTCACACAATCTTCTTCTTCTTCAAGACATGCTTGCAATAGGCTCATCCCTTACATGACCAATCTTTGGATAACTCCATGAATAACCCCTTGGTCAACACATATTCTTCTTCAAATCACCTTGAGACCAACAAATGGTCTACAAGCAAAGCCTATGGACAAATCCATCAAATATAACTCAAGGCAACCATTAGTCCATAGGGATTGTCATCAATTACCAAAACCAAACATGGGGGCAGCACATGTTCTTTCAATAGGTGTGTCGTCAAAAAATTTGGAATTATTCAGGGTTCATTTGGACATTTTTATACATTAACTTGGTTTTCTAGGCATTTCAGGTGCACAATTCAAAATTAAACTACATGCACATGCTCCGGTGCACCAAAATGGGTTGTAAAATCATATATGTGTCCATGGGTTGATGCTTATGTCCCATGCAAGAAATGGGGATGAATTTCAAACACCACGGCACCGTGGCTCTCCGGCAAACGTTGAGGTACTTGCTTTTGTAATTCTAATAAATCCAAAACTTGTCTGAAATTCATGAACCTTGGCATGCTATCATGGAATGGCATCAACATGCTGGGGTAAAAAATATTGTCCCATTTGGGGCAGGTTATGGTATAAGCTTCTCACAAACCAGAGCTTCTCACAAGAAGCCTCATGGTTCCGGTAGGGAAACGTGTCACCTTTGTGGACAAAACGATATTCGTCGCCTCTTCTTGCTTTCAATTTTTTTTCTGGTGTCAACATAGAACAATAGTGTGTCCTGTTAAATTTTGGAATTTTTCGGGGTTCTTTGGACATTTTTATACGTTAACTGAGTTTTCTAGGCATTTATGTGCATAATTCAAATTTGAACTACATGCACATGCTCCAGTGCATAAAAATGGGTTGAAAAATCAAATGTGTGTCCTTGGTTGCATGCTTAGGTCACATGCAAGAAATGAGAATGAATGTCAAACACCTTGACACTGTCGCTCGGTCGCTAACATTGAGATACATGGTTTTAAAATTCTAGTAAATCGAAAACACGTCTGAAATTCATGAAACTTGACATGATATCATGGAACGGCCTCAACATGCTGTGGTAAAAATATTGTCCCATTTGGGACAGGTTTGGGTATAAGCTTCTCACTAACCAGAGCTTCTCACAACAAGCCTGATGGTTTCGGTAGGGAACGTGCCACCTTTGTGGACAAAACAATATCCGTTGCCTCTTCTTGCTTTCAAAATTTTTCTAGTGTCAACATAGAACAACAGGAGTGTTGTGTCAATTTTTGGGATTTTTCGGGGTTCACTTGGACATTTTTATACATTAACTAAGTTTTCTATGCATTTATGTGCATAATTCAAATTTGAACTACATGCACATGCTCCATTGCATATAAATGGGTTCAAAATTCAAATGTGTGTTCTTGGTTGCATGCTTAGGTCCCATGCAAGAAATGGGAATGAATGTCAAACACCTTGCCACCGTCGCTCGGCCGCTAACATTGAGATACATGGTTTTTAAATTCTAGTAAATCGAAAACGCATCTGAAATTTATGAAACTTGACATGCTATCATGGAACGGAATCAACATGCCGTGGTAAAAATATTGTCCCATTTGGGGCAGGTTGGGGTATAAGCTTCTCACAAACCAGAGCTTCTCACAACAAGCCTCATGGTTACGGTAGGGAACGTTTCACCTTTCTGGACGAAACGATATCCGTTGCCTCTTCTTGATTTCTATTTTTTTTCTAGTGTCAACATGGAACAACAGGAGTGTTGTGTTAAATTTTGGAATTTTTCGGGGTTCGTTTGGACTTTTTTATACATTAACCGAGTTTTCTATGCATTTATGTGCATAATTCAAATTTGAACTACAAGCACATGCTCCAGTGCATATAAATTGGTTGAAAAATCAAATCTGTGTCCTTGGTTGCATGCTTAGGTCCCATGCAAGAAATGGGAATGAATGTCAAACACCTTGCGACCGTCGCTCGGCCGCAAACATTGAGATACATGGTTTTTAAATTCTAGTAAATCCAAAACTCGTCTGAAATTCATGAAACTTGGCATGCTATCATGGAATGGCATCAACATGCTGTGGTAAAAAATTTGTCCCATTTGGGGCAGGTTTGGGTATAAGCTTCTCACATACCAGAGCTTCTGACAACAAGCCTCATGGTTCCGGTAGGGAATGTGCCTCCTTGGTGGATGAAACGATATTCGTTGCCTCTTCCTGTTTTCAAATTTTTTCCTAGTGGCAACATAGAGCAACAGGAGTCTCGTGTTAAAATTTGCAATTTCGGGGTTCGTTTGGACATTTTTATACATTAACTGAGTTTTCTAGGCATTTTATGTGCATAATTCAAATTTGAACTACATGCACATGCTCCAGTGCAGAAAAATGGGTTGACATATCAAATGTGTGTCCTTGGGTGCATGCTTAGGTCCCATACAAGAAATGGGAATGAATTTCAAACACCAGGGCACTGTTGATTGCCGGCAAAACGTTGAGATACTTTGTTTTTAAATTCTAGTAAATCCAAAACTCATCTGAAATTCATGAAACTTGGCATGCTATCATGGAATGGCACCCGACATGCTGTGGTATTTTTCGTGTCCATTTTGAGAGAAGGCACACTCGAATAACAGCCAACAAAGGCATTTTGAAACAAATAGCTGCCACTTTAACATCTCAAATGTTTGTATAATTTAAATCGTGTGCGTTCTGTTAACCATTGACGTGACGCCACGCGTCACACTTTTAATGGCTAGGAGGTGCCGTGCGGACAGCTGCTTGACTGAACGGGAGGCGTGCGAGCGCAGTCCGCTGCGCAGGCTGACCGAGAGGCGTGCGAGCTGTCCTCCAATGCCCAGGCTCACCGGGAAGCGTGCGAGCTGTACGCTGCGCAGCCTCATTGGGAAGCGAGCCCGTTGACTTCCATGGCCGCCCGCCTTGCTCGCATCCTCTCCATTAATGGCTCCCGAGCCGCTGTTTAATATGGGCGGCCTTACTGTTCGCCTCCCATTCCCCTCCCGTAGACCTCCACCAACGCCATGGCGCAAAAGGATCATCTGCCACTAGTCTTCCAGTTTGGTGAAGTCGACTCCGAGCCGGACGAGATAGAAAATAAGGAGGAATGGGGCCTCATGGACATGGCCCTGAACGAGCTGGCCGCGGCGGTTCAGGGCCATGTCTAGATAGAACACCCGTATGCAAACCGACAGTTTCCCCAGTAAGCCAAGGGAAAATGTGCCGAGCAGGATTTGTGCAGCTCTTCATCGCAAACGTTTTAGATAGAACACCCGTATGCACAGTGAGAGCTATGGTCTTCCCCAGTAAGCCAAGGGAAAATTCCCCGCGCAGGATTTGTGCATCTCTTCAACGCAAACGGTTCAGATTGAATACGGTATGCAAAGCGAGACTTCGGTGCTAAGCCAAGAGAAAATCTGGCACGCAGGATTTGTACATCCCTTCAACGCAAACGGTTTTTTCGGATGACCCGTGTGCAACCACGTACAGACAATTTGGTAAGATTTGCATCTGTCATATTGGGTATATTGCCATTTGTCAAACCGGAAAGATTGACATTTGTTGATCTAGTAACATTGCCCTTTGTCAACCTTGTAACACTGCCATTTGTCAACATATGCAGCTAAAAATCACTAGCACTATCTAATTTTTGCAACTAAAATTCAGTAATTAAGCATAGATTTCATTCATAGATTAAGCAGTCGTTCTTTATACGAACAGTTCAACTCTACAGCTGAACCGACCAAACTTTTCCCCAATTGTTGCCAACCACGTACTGAAATAGCTAGTTCAACTATATATACTAGCTAATTTTAAGTACATTGTACAGTTCAACCACATCTATAGTCAGATGAACTGAACAAAATAGCCCCTAAATACTACTACTACTATGGAGGGGCTTTGTACTACTTCCGACAGCCTCTCCTCTGCCGAGCGCGCTCAGTAAGAGGTAGAGGAGGAGGAGCCTACCGACGAGCTGGACAACTGCAATACGGTGCCTGCCGCTGCTGCACCTTCAGCGACGCTCACCTCGAACACCCTCTGCCACTCCAGACGACCCATCTCGAAGCGGCGGGACTCCTCGTAGATCTCCTGATTCCTCGCCTCTGCGGCGGCGTGTGCTGCGGCCATGGCGGCGGTAAGGCTCTTTGCGTGCTCGACGAGGCGCTCCTCCTCCTCCCGCAGGAACTCGATGTAGCGCGCAAGGTCGCTGACGCACGTGCGGGCCTCCACCTCCGCCTCCCGGCTTCGGGCGGCGGTGGCGGAGCGGGTGATGACCCCGACGGTCGACTGTGGGCTGGCGGCCACGGCGGCCGACGATGGGGTGGCGGCCACGACCACCACCTCCCACCTTCGGGCCGCGGTGGCGGAGCGGGTGATGGCCACGGTGGCCGACAGTGGGCTGGCGGCCACAACGGCCACCTCCCGCCTTTGGGCCACGGCGGCGGAGTGGGCGATGGCCCTGGCTTTCGACGGTGGTGTGGCGGCCACGGCGGCAGACGGTGGGGTGGCGGCAACGGCGGCCGGCAACAGCTGCCGACGGGCAGCGGCGGCGGAGCGTGTGGTGGGTGTTCCGCGCACACCCAACAGGGACGCCACACGCACTACACTACGCCGGGGACTGCGCCGCCGCCGCGGTGTAGCCTCCCAGCTGGAGCTGTCCTCTGATGACGGTGGAGTGGCTGAGCGACGACGACGGACCGGTGCCATTGGCGATTGTGGGAGAAGCTGACGAGATAAGCTACAGGGAGTGACGGGAAAATGCGACGCAGGACTCGCCGGCCGTGAGGGTTTATATAGCAGGCCGGTAAGCATTGGGATTTTGGGGGATTTCACCGAGTCGGGCGGGAAGCTTGCGCGGGAACCTGCGCGGTTGCGCGGGAACGGGCTCACCGACGATTTATTGGCGCCACTTCGAGTGGCCAAAAGAACGCCCCCGCACGCTGCTCAAGCTTGCGCTCGAAGCCATCTGCGGCAGCGGGGTGACAAGACGTGCGAGAGGAGGACGAAAGGACACGTACACATATGATTAATAAAAAAAACGTTTGCGATTTAATTACCTACTACCCCCGTCCTGGTTTATAAGTCGTCTTTGTATTTTTGTGCCAAATTTTGACTAGAGATTTAACTAATAAAATACGAATGCATGTCGCCAAAGATTATATCGTTGGATTCGTATTTGAACATAGTTTCCAATTATATAATTTTTATAACATGCATTAACATTTTGTTAGTGAAATTTAAGGTCAAAATATGGCACAAAATATAAAGGGGACTAATAGACCAAGACGGAGGTAGTAGCACACGGCCGCTCTCTACGCAGCGTCGCAACTGCCGGCCGGCTTGTAGACGACCATTCCCTGCGTGTTCAACTGCTCTATGCGTGTGGTTGCTCGCGGTTGAGGCGGCCGCGGCGCGCTCTGCTCACGTCCCGTCGCGCGTGCTCTGCCCTCGTCCCTCCACGCGCGCTGCCAGTGTTTGGGGCCGGCGCACGATCACGTACGTTCGTGCTGCCATTATGCATGCGGTTGCGCCGGGATGCAGTTATGCGCTGCAAAAACTGCCATGCGGACGCGCCGATAACTCAGGCCGCCCGGCCCCCATTTATTCCTGTGGCCATTTACCTTCATCTCTCGTGCCACACGACACAATAAGCACAGCCACGACGACACATACAGAGAGGACATCCAGCGGTTCCAATGGCGCTCTCCGTGGCTCCAATGGCGCTCCCAGCGGCCGACGATGACAACGGGGGGCAGTTCACCACGCATCACGTAGTGGACACCCACGTGAGGGGGAAGGACCTCTCGGTGGTGTATACGAACGAGCCGGTCTCGGTGGAGAGCTCCATCCAAACTATGGAGTAGTTGCTTGCTGAGGACAAGTACCAAGTGGTCGGCTTTGACCTCGAGTTCACCACCGGTCGTGCCGGGCACGATCAGAAGATTGCCGTCGCCCAGTTGTGCGTGCGACATGACTTCCTCGTCTACCACTACCACCTGGCCACAAGGCCTTGCGAGCGTTTCTCCAGGTTTATCAACAGCTCCGACTACAGTTTCGCTACGGTGGACACCACCAACGATCTAAAAGCGCTCAAGGTTTCGGGCTTGACCTGCCAGAATCTTGTCAACATCCGTGACCACTACAAGGTCTGGGGCAGCGACGACAACAAACAGAACTCCCTGGTTGACCTCGCCTCGGCCATCATCGACCCCTACTACATGAAGATGAAGGATGAGAGCAAGAAGGACAAGAACGCCTGGCACAGTGCCTGGCATCAGAGATTGGATGAAGAACACGTCAAGTACACGGCCAAGGACGCGTACACAAGCTACGAGATGTACAGGCGGATCGTTGACATGAGAAAGTGTCTTCTTCCTGCCCGAGACGGGGGATCGAGCCACAGAGCAGTGGCAGGAGCGTCACAAGAAGTAAATGACTAGATGATTGTTTCTCCTAGTTTAGAATGCATGCAATTGTTTATTGAGATGTGTGTGAATGATCTGTATAGTTAGTTATGTAATTGGATGTTTATTTCAGTTATATATATATATATATATATATATATATATATATATATATATATATATATATATATATATATATATATATATATATATATATATATATATATATATATATGTTATTCTTCTGTAGATAGAGCAAATCACACGGCTTATTAGGAGCAATCGTCTGTGTTATTATTGGTCTTCGCACACATTTCTGATTACTGACCTATTTGCCGCGTATCACACGCATCTTGTTCAGTTGAACTGTTTCTGTTGTCTTGGCTCATCGCAAACAGTTCATCCGAGTGAACTGTATGCCCTCCATCGCACACACCTTGATCTGGCTGACCATTTCTATTGTGTTGCCTAATCACACATAGTTCATCATAGTGAACTGTATGCCGTATATCGCACACACACTCATCTGGCTGCCCGTTTCTGTTGTTCTGCCTCATTGCAAACAGTTCTGCTGGATTAACCGTATGCCACGCATCGCACACACAACTCTAATCTGAATCGTGTTTGATGTCTCCGCCATCGCAAACGTTTTGTATCCTTTTTAACGGTTTTATTACATCACCGTTTGTGATTAATGCATCGCACATAGTTTCGTCGAAGGGTCTCTGATTGGACTGTCGCGTTTGGACCAACCTGCAGTAGTGATGGAGTCACCGACGGCAGCAACAGCAAAAGGAACGACAAGGGCGGTGCGCGTGGAGCAGATGCAATCTATTCATGGCGGCTAGGGTTGGCCAACGCCTCGGATACATGGAGAGACGTGGGCTGGACCCACGTCCGAGTTGGCAAGAGCCCATGATCCGATGTCTCGGATACGTGACGTGTCTGTTACGGACTCTCCGTTCCTGAACGGCAAAAATAAGCGCATAGGTATGAGCTCGGCTCAATCCCGCAACCCGCGGCATGGCGCGGCGCGTCGTGACGAGGCGTGGCGAGGCTGGCGGCGGAGGAGGAGTGAGCGAGGGCCTCTTCTATTCTCAAGCTCCAATAGCATGTGGAAGAGAATCCCTTATAAGGAGGCCCAACTCCTTCTTCACTAGCGGGGTGGGACTAAACTTCCCACCACCCCTTGTCATGACACGTACATGGGCCCTTAGAGATTTTTTTCTGAAATTGTTAGATGGGCCTAAAGCCCACCCCATATTTCAACGACCCCCCACCAGATCTCGAGGGCCCATTGTGTCTATTCCAATCGCTGTTTCGATATACCAGTGTTTCAGTGAAGTCCTGTTAAGGTTGAACTTCAACTAGAACATGTAGCTACACTCCTTCACAATCGAACAATGGACTATGCCTTGAATTGTCAATTTGGCGTAAAGAAGTTTCACCAAATGTCTTACTAGTACTAGGATGCTGAAGGCTGACCCCTCGGGTGGAGCATATTAGTCACACTCCTGGCCTATTCATGAGTTTACTAGAGATCACCCCAATCTCATAGACTGTGCCCAACAGTCGGGCTCATATAGGTGTGTTCCTCAAAAGATCGCTCTGTAGGATAGCTCTTGCTTACATAAGCTTTGGAACACATTAAGACAGTAGTCATCCTACCATACAATACCCGAGTGAAAGGGCATGTAGCCCCTAAGTGTTGTTTTGGTAATTAATGACAATCTCTATGCACTAATGTTTTCACTGAGATATATTTGAAGGTATTCTATATAGATGGTGCATCAAGGATATTAGATGGAATCAAGGATGAAGTCCATATATATGAAGATATATTTGCTCTAAGCTTTGGTATTAACTAGCAAACATGCCCGTGCGTTGCGACGGTTAAAAAAAAGACACATGCCTCTAGTTCCAATAAGCATTGTTCAAGACCTCAAACAAGTCTACACCCTCTCTTTCAACATGGTGCTCCACCCGTCCGCTTATCATCCTTTCCGCCCTTGTTGATAGTGGCCACGGTGTCCACCTAATCACAAGGGATGCCCTTTCTCCATCTTGACCGAATGCGTTATCTGCTGTCTCTGTTCCTATTAACCCTTGGCCGCATATACCCTTATCATGAGGGCGATACACAGGAAAAAACCAAACCATCTGTGGAACCGTTCGATGAACATAGGTCGGTCGGAAACAAAGCGCGGTGTAGCTGGCATCAGCATCTCTTGTCAGGTTCGCACGCACAAGGGTGGTGGGTAGGTCTCTTTACGTGTCCCGCGAGGCAAGGAATTCTTCGTGGTAACAATCAGACCAAGTGTCATAGAGAGCACATGGAGGGATCCCTTCCCAGGTTGGATGGAAGGAAACAGGTAAATGCTAAACCCAAGTGTCATGCATCCTCGTCTGCTTACCAGATAATGAGCTATTTCCAGGATCTAGCAGTGCGTACTAACTTTTGAAAGGTTGATGGTGAGGATCAAGTATATGACCTATATTCCTCACTATTAGAGGACTTCAAAGAGGAGACCGTCTGAATGTGGTCAATCCGAAGGCGATGATCCCGGACACTGCACGGCACACCTATCACTAAACCATGCCGGTGCAAGGGAATGCTTAAAACTCCTAAAACTAATCTCATCAAGCTGGACACCATTGATTTTTTTTCAAGATTACTCATCCTTTGAGGCATGGGCAAGGGCATTCCGCTGAGTTTCCCTTTTGAGCTCTTATTTCTATTATTATTATTATTAGGCCTTGGTTAGCTTTTTTCTTTGTTGCACTAACATCAGGCACCTCAGCTGATTGTTGTTGTATTTGAATTTGCATAAACTTGAAAATTAATATAAAAATACAGTCGAGAGAAATCCCTTTTGGTTCCTTAAAATAAACTTTTTTTTTCTGAAAATCACACTTATTGAAGGGAGCACATATGACATTGGCAACACAGTTTCACAATTCGATGTTCTACTCGAACAGAAAAAAGACAGCATTGAGCACATTTCAGGACATTGGTCATGATTCCAAAAAGAACAAATCTAACACTACCACATAGCTAACCATGTTCCAGTCGAAGGGAGGGAGATCCTTAATACAGTATCACATAATCACATCGAAACACAACCATGCAGCTTGAAGTAACTACAATCCCACCTACATGTGCTTTACCATAACTCTGCTACTCATGGTTGCTAATACCACTACAACCCAGCAGTACTAAGTAGTCATTTGCGTCGAGACCAGCATAACTCAGAGCAAATTTAACCAGGACAATGCCAATCAATAGATACAAATTCTTGACTCGGTATCCAGGAGCGACCTTACTGGCTCTCTTACTCTTCCATCTCTCCCTCATATTCTTTGTTGTTGGAATCGCTTTGACTCCTGGTGCCTTTCTGGAAGTACTGGTAAGAAGGCATTGCGAGGCGTGGCGGTGCCTGTCATTCTTGACACGGTGTAGCAGTACCGGACATGGTGATTAGTAGATTAATGCTGGTGGCAACTGGCGACTCTATTGCCGTAGAAGTTTTACTTGAACCGTTGCCAGTGGCAGAGACGGCTGGAGGCTGAAGTACCCCGACCATGACAGCAGCAGCAAGTGGGACATATTTGAACTATCGATAGCAGAACTTTTAAAATGCATCATGGCATAGTATGTATTACTTTCTGACATCAGAATAAGGTTTGTCATTGTAGAGCATTACAAGTAGTAAGTACAGGACAGTACAACTCTGTAAGTTTTCTCTCTTCTTTTAGGACACTTCAGGATTTCATAGGAATAGCAACAGTCAACCCCGTATAACCAACAATACAAAGAAATTACAAAACCAATGGCATGGCCAAGACATTTCTGTAGGAGATAAACTACTATTTACTAATCGTGAATGGAATTCGACGCACCACAAGTTCCATGATTACAGGATTCCCACTTCAGGATTGCAAATGGGAAGATTAAGGAACATGCCCCAGGTTTACGCCTGCCCTAGATAGCTCGCCCAAATCTTGCCTTTTTTTCAATAACACAAAATTCACCCAATTCTGAAACAGTTCACATAATCCCTTTTTGCTAACGACCAGGAGCAAGAAAAATTCCCGCGAGCATAGCATCCTAGAGATTGAACTCCATCAAAACACTACATTAGACCTTTATATCCTCCAGTTAAGCACACAAAAGAACGGGAGGAGAAGAACTTTCCCAACTGATCTGAATCCAAGGCACTCAAGATACAGCATTGCAAGCGAAGGGAGTCTGCAAGGGGTTGAACTGGCCCGGTAAATTCTACTGTTGATGCCGCATCTTCAAGCAGAGCAAGAAAGAATCGACAAGCGATAGAATTTTCACATGGCATGTGTGTGCTGGGAGTTGCTATCCATGCTTCTTCGCCATGGTCTGATTGCCACCTCTCCGCCTTTCTCCCTAGCTTAGTTACATGGATTAGTTGATATGTAAAACATTTAATCATGAAAATAATTAAGAAAGAAAGGCATTAAACTTGGAACTTTTCTCAACAGCTTAGTTATGTGGATTAGTTGATATGTAATTTAAGGGGAAGAGAAAAAGAGGGTAGAAATAAAGAAGCATTTCCACTACCACGTACAGTAAAAATGAACCCTTGCATCAACTCGTCAACCTCTCAATATTTGATAAAGTTTGGCCAGGCTCTATCAACAGGCTGGCTCGATCACTACCAGTACATTAAGCTACCCTTTCCTTTCTAAACAGTAAGGGTAACAGTCAATATTTAGCAGCTTGCCACAATCCAATGCACATAGGTATTACCTGATCATCTTAGATGTGTGCAATCTTTAAACACTCATGTGCGCACGACATGGTATCACGGCATACTAATGGAGTAATCACATCAATCATATTAAGTTAACAAACAATGATCATGCTTAAATTCTCAAGTAGAACGACATGCTTAAGGTAATCTTAACTGCAGGTTTTTCTCTCAAAAAACTGCGGCTTTTGTTATATTATTATCCATCAAGATAATCCCATATAAAATTAGGATGGAAATCACCCTTTTATGTAGAAAGCATCTGAATAGGACATTGGCACTTTGCTCACACGCATAGTTGAATGAAAGGTGGACTGGGTTGACCTTGTAAAAATACTGAAGGCCATCCGATCCTCCTTATTACATCGTGAAGGGCTAAATTTTGTGTGACCAATGTGGTCAGACATTTTATCAAATACGTCAAAGGCAAGAACACATTACTATGACTGTTTAGCATATGTGGGCAACAATTCACAGCAAATTGATAAATGCTTACATCTGGCAGTGGGTTGTTAGCAAAAGGCATTCAAAGAAGCATGGCGAGCAGGAATTCCAAGTAAGCAACTATGGCAGCCACAGAACCGACTCACATCGTCCCAAAACTTAACTGAAGCAGTTCAGCAACTATGGCGAACAGGGAGCGCGGATCTTACGGAAGTCATGGGCGTTGCTTCCAGATGCACTGCTCCCCATCCGGAGGTGGCGGCAGTGGAGCAAAGTAGGAACGATTACGCGAGGAGAGATGCGATCCTGCAGGTGTGAAGGGAAGCGTCAAGGCGGAGGTGTCCAGTTGCAGGCACGCCGGTGATGTCCATGCGCGCGGCGGCCGTGACCAGTCGGGAGCGAGCCAGCCGGCGTCGCGGAAGCATGATGAGCATGTCGCCGTCGCGCTGGGCTTGGGGCGGCGTCAGTGCCGTCATGCGCGGCTCGGGGCAGCGGGCCGGCGGCCGTGGCATCAGGGATGTGCTCGATCCGGCATCCATGGCGTCGGTGTGCTCCATTGCGGCCGAGTTTGCGACCGAGTTCCTTGGCAGGGGGTTGGGTGGCTGGGTGTGTTCCGCCGGCCGGGGATGGGATGGGCTCCGGCGGCCGGAGATGGGGTGGGTGGCGGCGTGGAATTCAACAGGGGACTCGAACTTTTTTTTTTTGAGAAGAACAGGGGACTCGAACAGAGGGGCTATTGTGGACGGCGGTTTTTTTTAGACACTGTGGACGGTGGGGCTGTGAAGGAAGATGTGAGTCAGGCTAGGCCCAAGCCCAGCTGAACGATGTAAGGATAAATAACAGTGAGAATTCCTTATTTGGCCCTTTTTTAAAGTTTGGTTCCTTTTTTGGGCCAACATTTTGTTTTCTCCCCTTTTTGAGACTCAAACTTCATTTTGTTCCCTATGTGACACTTCCGTTAGTTTTGGCTAGTAACGGTGTTAAGTCTGACCTGAAAAGACTGCTTTACCCCTAGTGTAGTATGTGAACAGATTATTTACATGCAAACACAAAGGTAATGTGAAATATTTTGTCCTGTTTGAATAAGTAAACAAAAATGTATTTATATGACTAATAATAATAATATGATGAGTGGAAGAGTGACGAACCCATTTAGCCTCTACTGTCGAGCTGCAATACGTGGCGGGTTGTGTTGGCCCAGTCCCGACTACGCCGAGTACTTCCGGCGACGGCGACACGCGACGATTGCGAACGAAGCAACAGACTTCCGATCGAGACTAGCAAAGCTAGCTACGTACGCCACACACGTACGTACACCGGCCGTAGACAGAAGCACCTCACGCACGTATAAAACAGCAGACTAATCGATCCGGCTAGCTGCACACACACGAAACGCACGCAGGAACGTGTCGTTCCTGTGTGCTTTATTACTTTTCGATGACCTGTTTAACAGGGGATACACGAGTATATATACTAGCTAAAGCTAACTAGTACAGTCCTACTCGGTGACTACTATGAGTCCTACACGCACACGTACACATGTATCTAACCGGACAGGACACAGGTGCACTTCGTGTTTAATTCCAACAGGTTGGGCGTTGGTGGAAGGAAAGAGCAGGCGGGATTGGGAGGAAGGAGAGGAGAAAGGAAAAAAGGCAGGAGTGCAGATTCCTCCTAATTTTTTTGTTCGTTCACGC
This sequence comes from Elymus sibiricus, assembly GCA_039707655.1. Lineage (NCBI taxonomy): Eukaryota > Viridiplantae > Streptophyta > Magnoliopsida > Poales > Poaceae > Elymus > Elymus sibiricus. Next base: position 475,384,576 of record CM077666.1, read on the forward strand.
CCCTTATCTACCCTTTTCTGGTGACATACTACCACCAGGGGTAAAATTGTCTTTGTACGTGCCAGTTAACACCTTTGGATGAAAAAATGAATGAAAGTGTCACATAAGGCACAAAATAAAGTTTGAGTGTCAAATAGGGAAGAAAAAAGTTTTTTGGGCCAAAAAGGGAACTAAATTTCAAGAAAGGGCCAAATAAGGAATTCTCTCTAAATAATAACTCGTACGTAACGACGATGGGTGGAGCTGAACGATTCCTTTTTAATCTCTATCGTCAATCTTTATGTTAACACAAGATCAACGGATATAAAGGGATGACGGAAGGAGAACTATGAAATCTTCTGTCCTTTAATATTAGGTAAAGATAAAGGTAGACAATTCCTATGGAGCATCAAGTGCATTCAATCTTATATGAAGATATGTTCCATAGTGATGCTTGAAGTGCATTTGGTTGGTTTGTGAAGAATGACATCAAAACATCCGAAGAAGTCGTCATGGTATCCCTCTCTGGATACCCCATGTGCACGGGCCTCCTGACCCCGTGCGCACGGGGTCGAGTGTCAACTCTCTGGATACCCCGTGCGCACGGGGTCCCTGATCCCCGTGAACAAAGGGCCGGTTTTGGCTCTTGAGGTCCCATATCCAGTGAGGTTTCAAGTTGGTCTTTGGGGATTTCTGTTGAAGCCATCAAGATTTATTTTAATGTCTAACCAAATATGTTCAAGGTGGAGTTCATTAGAGGATCTCAAAGATTGACATATGTGGGCTTATAAGAATCAAGAGCTTGAGAGGAAAATCAAAGAGAAGAACTCAAGAATATGACTTCAAGACAAGATCATGGTAAGCTCATGTGTTGGGTCTCGGTTGATCAAGTCTTGAAGCAAGCGACTAGAGTGAAGAATTCATTGTGCGTCTCAAGAGATTATGATGGAGTTTTTAGAAGAGCAAATGATGACCTACATGATATTCATAGTGAAACTTGATATGGTCATGAAAGAGTCTTTGGTGATCTTTTCTTGAAGAAATGAAGGGAAATGAGAGTTCATTATGGCTTTCAAGAAACCAATATAGAGATTTAAGTAAAGATGTTGGTTGACCAAGATGAAGCTCAAAGATTGTATCTAGATGGTCAACTCACAAGCGCAAACAATGTACCACGTGGGATCAAGTAATCTAGTGGTATGGTAAGTAATTATGAATTGCGTTTTGTGCACTAACCCATGCTATGTGCTTTCTATGTCTATGTGGGTTAGGTGTTTCTCACGGGCTTGCATAAAAAGGGAAGATTTCAAGTAGCCTATGTGTGGATGACATCAAGTGATGATGGCCATTGCTTTGAAGCTTGCGGTCCATATCATGATAATGTGCATGTGAAGATGGGCTTAAGTTAAGGCTTCCCTCATTGCAATATGAGGAAGCATTTCGAATATCTTCACCAAGTGATTGTGGACAAGACAAAGATTCCAACTTGAGGCAAGCATTAAAGTCATCATCAAGCTCAAGTGGAATGTGCAAGACAAAGGGATACCTTAGCTAGTTTTTTTCTAGTTTTAACGGTCTCATGGTGCTTGGTGGGAGACCGGATTATAGGTTTGATAGCCGTACTATCAAGAGGGATTTTCGGGCGAGTAACTTGATCACGTCGCATATAGAGAGCTTAAACCTTTGCATAATTATTTCTTGTTGATCTTGGGTGGTTCTCTTCGTGAGGACCTTGGGCTTTTCCATTGCTTTAAAACGAGCCCAAGATCATCGAATTCAGAGTTCGTATGCCAAAGTTATGCATGTTTCTGTTTCCTGCTTTGGGCTGTTTCTAGGTACCTCGTGGGCACGGGGTTTTGAGGCCGTGGGCACGGGGCCCCCGTGCACACGGGCTTGTACCGTGGACATGGGACCCCATGGGCACGAGGTGCCCAGGAAGTGTCCGTTGGAGCCCCAACGGCTAGTTTTGGAGTTTGGCTATTTAAGAGCTCTTCCTCCCTGCCGGTTTGGGGGCTATTCATTCACATTCTAAACACCATTTTGAGCCTCTTACCACCTCCCCCAAACCCCTATCTCCCCTCTATGTGAAGGGGGATTTGTGGATGGATCTTGGAGCCATTTGTTGATCTCCTTCATTTGTTCATCTCTCTTCAATCTCCTACTTTCTTGAGTTGCATTTTGTGGGATTGAGAGAGTGAGTTGAGCATTTGTTGTTTGACCTTGCATTGCATTTTTTGCATTGGTTTGAGCTCCCCGCATCGATTTGTTCGAGTAAGAGCCCGTGAGTTTATTACTCTTGGAGGCTTCCACCTCCTAGATGGTTTTCTGATATATTGAGAAGTTTGTGAAGAGGCATAGGTGGCCAAGGTTCCTCTGGAAGCTTCCTTTTGTGGTGTGCTTCGAGGAAGGGTGTGAAGTGGCCTAGATGGTCAAGTTCTTCCGGAAGCTTCCGTGGTTGTGGTGTGCTTAGGAGAAGTTTGTAAAGGTGTGGTGGTCGCCTTCAAGACCAACCCCAAGTGAATCGAGACTCATCCATTGGGGGTGACTCGAAAGGGAGAATACGGTGAGTCACTTGGTGACGCTACGGAGCTTTGGTTCCGGCACCGCTCTAACGGAGATTAGCATTCTCATGAGTGTGAACTTCGGAATAAATCCGCGTCCCCGACTCACTTGTGGTTATCTCATACCCACACCCTTTACTTTTCGCAATTCATACTTGCTCATATTAATCTATATTGTGCTAGTTGAATTGCTTAGTTGTTCCTACATTTCCATATCTTGTGATATAGTTTGTGCTTGCTAGTTCGCTTAAGTGCCTATCTTGTTTAGCATAGGTTGTTGGTGCACTTAATTGAGCCTAGCATATTTAGGATTTGTGCTTGAAAAGTATCCGTTTAGTTTAATTCTGCATTAGGATAAAGCCAAATCCTTAAAAGTTTTAAAACGCCTATTCACCCTCCCTCTAGTTGTCATCTAGATCCTTTCAATTGGTATCAGAGCTTTGGTCTCTCCTTGCTAGGCTTCACCGCCTAGAGAGTAAAGATGTCGACTAGTGGTTTAGTGCATGATGACACTTTTTGTTTTAGTGGCACAAACTATCACTTGTGGAAAATTCACATGCTTTGTCATTTCCGGGCCATGGGTCCAAATTTTGTGCGAATTGTTCTTGTAGGGGCTTCTCTGTGGAAAGATGAAAATTTTCCAACTAATGAGGAAAATGATGATATGCTTTGTGGGTATGGTGCTAAGAATGCCATAATCCGGTCTATATCCCTCGAAGTGTTTGAGTCGATTATGACTTGTGTGACGGCTCATGAGATGTGGACCAAACTTGAAGAAATATATGGTGGGTCCAATCTTGGTGAGATTCATCATATTTCGGAGGAGTCAATTGAGGAGTTCTCCACATCTTCAAATCATGAAGAACTCCATAGTGCTTCTTCCTCCGTGTGCTTGGACATTTCAACTTCTTCCACCTCACCATCATATGGCATGTACCAAGGTAATGACATGGTGAGTGGAAATATCATTTGTGATGATGATGTTGTGCTCAACATTGATGATCTTTCATGTATAGATGCTAGTATTGTAGCTTCTATGGACTTGAGCATATCTAGCAAAAATGACATACATTCTTGTGTTGATAGTCCATGCATATCATTTAGAGATTACTTGAATACTTTTTGTGATGATATGCTTGATACTCCTTGTTGCCATGATCTCTATGCTTCTATTTCCTCTAGTTGTTGTTTGACTAACCATGTAGAAGAAACAAGAGAAAATAGTGCACACAACACTAATGGGGAAATTGCTAGAAGAGCAAAGAAGGAAATTACCATGTTGGAGAGGAAATGCTATGAGCGTCAAGAGGATGGACATGAATTTCCTACTCTTGTTGATGAAGAATCTTCCTCTCCAAAAGAATCATCATCAACCTCCAATGTTCATATGTGCCGCATGGCAAGAGTTATTACCGAGGTATCATCTACTCTTAGTAATGATATTGATGAGAGTGATGATGAATGTGATAAGGATACGAGTCAAGAAATATATGAAATTGGGAATTCTCTTCGTGGGGTAAATAAGAACACTTATCTGATGTTTAAAGATCCCATTACTCATTTTGGAAAGTGTAACGATTTACTTCACGAAGAGCAAGAACAAAATCAAAAACTTGATTGTAACCTTCTTGATGCTCTAGAAACTCTTAGAGACTTAGAATCTTCTAAAGAAGAGATTGAAGTTGCTCATGATCAACTTAAAGAGGATTTTGAGCACCTTGACCTTGGCTACAAGAATGTCAAAGGAGAGATCACTAAACTCTCTACGTCGTATGAGGAACTTCAAGCTACTCATGTGAATTCTCTAGTTTCTACTAGCTCCTCTCATATTGTCAATGATGCTTGTGCTACTAACTCTATTTCTTGTGAAGCATCATCTTGAAGGAGAATGTTGAGCTAAGGGCTCAACTTGCTTTGCTAACTAGCAATTATGGAAAATTAGAGGAAAGTCATGAAAAGCTCTCGGGCTCTCATGATGACCTTTTAATCTCCCATGAAAGGCTAAAGTTAGTTCATGAGGCTATTGTGTCTAAGGTAACATCTTGTGATCCTCATGTGGACATGGGCACTATTTCTACTCAAAATGCTTTATTGACATGTGCTAGTCCTAGTGATTCATCTAGACATATTATTGCCAATTCTTGTGATGAATTGCTCTCCTTTACTTGTTGCTCTAACGATGAAGCTTCTACTTCCTCTAGTACTTTTTTTGATACTAACCTTGTAGAGGAAAACAAAGAGCTCAAGGCCCAAGTCACTATTTTGAAGAAAGACTTGGAAATGTGTCATGAAGGAAATACCACTCTCAACACTATCTTGAGTGTTCAAAAATCACCTCATGACAAGGACGGACTTGGTTTCATTCCCAACAACAAGAAGTCCAAGAAAAATAAGAAGGGACAAGATCAAGTCAAGAATCCGGCAAACATTACATGCTTCAAGTGCAAGAATGTTGGACACCATGTGAGATCTTGTCCATTAAAGAAGAAGGCTTCATATATGAAGCAACAAGGGAAGCAGCCTAAAGTTCAATCTCAAGGTCAACCTCAAGTTGAAGAAAGGCCACTACCAATGATGAACCAAGATAATGCTCCCCAAGTTGATAAAATAAAGAAGAAGAAAAGGGGGAGCACATGTTGCTATAATTGTTGTGAGAAGGGACACATATCCTCATCATGTCCCAACGGTAACATCCCTAAGCCTCCTCTAGTCAATGATCATTATTCGCTTAGGAAGGATATTGTTGGCAATTTATTTGCCAAGTTTGTTGGTGCCCAAAGTGGTTTGAAAATGGAAAAGACCATTTGGGTTGCCAAGCCTATTGTGACTAACTTCTTAGGATCCAACTTGGTCGGGGACCATCAAGCTCAAACTTGATCAATTGGTGTGTGGAGGACATTGGAGATTTGGCTAGTTCATGAAGAAAAGGAGATCCACCATTTATTTGTTCGAGCCAAGTCATGTGGATTATCTTCATATTATCTATCCAATGTTCCTCTTTGCGGTAACTTGTATTTATATTGCTTACATTTAAAGTTACTCGCCCCTTGCATGTTTAGGTTTTGTATCTAGCATGTGTAGGTCGCATTGCACTTCATGTAGTAGTGTTTGTAGTCTTGAGCCTTTATTGTATCATATTTGAATCTTGTTTAGCTTTTGTGACAAATTAGTGGATCATCACATTATGGGGGAGTGTTATGTTTTGTGCACATCACAAACCCAAAATGTGAATATGAGAAATACCACCTAGTATTGATATTCAATTTTATCTAGTCACTATGTGGTATGTCAAGCTCATTTGAAATTCAAATTCTCAAAGTATCCATTAATTATCTCTTGTTGGCTTTTATTTGCCTTCGTAGTGTGCTTCGCCGAGGTGTCCTTAGAGTTTCACAGTATCTTACTGGACACCCCATGCACACATGATCTTTTGACCCCCGTGCGCACGGGGTGCCCCTTAACTCTCTGGACACCCGGTGTGCACGGGGTCTATTGACCCCCGTGCGCACGGGGTGGGGTTTCAGTCTCTGAATACCCCGTGCGCACGGGGCTGACTTAGCCCGTGTGCACGGGGTCCAATGGGAAGAAATGCTTACCCGGCCAAAAACACTATGAAACTCTCGTCTTATGCTTTGGATTATGATTTTGATCTTGTGCATGCATATTTATTTATAATCTTCTTCATGCCTTTCTTGCTCTACGTGATCCTCTATATAGGGTAAAACTCCATAATATCTTTAATGGTTAAAGATGTGCATGAATTTCGAGTTCATATCCATATGCACATATTTAATGTGGAGTTTGCCCTATGTATTGTAGTTGGACTAACCACTTCGGACCCAACAAGTTTGGGGACCAAATTGTACCTTAATGTGTTTTAGGTACGTTGGAGAAGCATTGGATGCTTGGCTTATTCATGAGGAAGGTGGAGACACCTTGGAAAATTATTAGAGCCAAGCTTGGTTGACTCTTTGATTTGAGGGAGAAAATAATTGAAAACCTGGTTCGGTTGTAAGTGTTTCATTCTCATCATGAAAACCCGATTAACTAACATTTGGGTCAATTTGTTGGATATGCATCAAACTCCCATGATACGTCCATTTTGCATCATGTTTTATTGCTGTTATTTATAAAGTTTTTGATCAATATAACACTTCATGGAGTATTTCTAATGCCTTTTCTCTCTTAATATGCAAGGTTTACACAAGGAGAGAGAATACCGGCAGCTGGATTTCAGGGCCTGAAAAAGCTACAGCAGAGATACCTATTCTGCACATCTCCAAATGGGCTGAAATTTCACGGAGAATTATTTTGGAATATATAAAAAATACTGGGCCAGAGATCAACTGGAGGAGGCCTGCCAGGTGCCCACACAGCACCAGGGCGCGCCCCCCCTGGGGCGCGCCCTGATGTTGTGTGGAGGCCCTGGCCCACCTCTGGCCCTCTCCTTCTGGTATATAGCTCATTTTACCCTAAAACATTTATGGAGAGACTTTCGGGATGAGGCGCCGCCGCCACGAGGCGGAACTAGAGCAGGAGCACTTTTGCTCTCCGGCGGGCAGATTCCGCCGGGGACACTTCCCTCCTGGAGGGGGAAATCGAAGCCTTCGTCATCACCAACAACCCTCTCATCGTGGGAGGACCAATCTTCATCATCATCATCAACAACACCATCTCATCTCAAACCTTAGTTCATCTCTTGTATCCAATCTTTGTGTCAAAACTATAGATTGCTACTTGTGATTTGCTAGTAGTGTTGATTACTTATTGTAGTTGATGCTAGTTGGTTTGCCTCGTGAGATATTAAATGTTCAGATCCTTTATGTTATTCAATACCCCTCTGATCTTGAACATCATGATGATGAGTGAGTAGTTACTTTTGTTCTTGAGGACATGGGAGAAAGTCTTGTCATAAGTAATCATGTGAATTTGGTATTCGTTCGATATTTTGATGATATGTATGTTGTGATTCTCTTAGTGGTGTCATGTGAACGTCGACTACATGACACTTCACCATTCATGGGCCTAAGGGAACTCATTGTGGAGTAGTAATTAGATGATGGGTTGCTAGAGTGACAGAAGCTTAAACCCCAGTTTATGCGCTACTCCGTAAGGGGCTGATTTGGATCCACATGTTTAATGCTATGGTTAGACTTTGTCTTAATTCTTCTTTCGTAGTTACGGATGCTTGTGAGAGGGGGTAATCATAAGTGGGAGGCTTGTTCAAGTAAGAACAGCACCCAAGCACCGGTCCACCCACATGTCAAATCATCAAAGTAGCGAACGCAAATCAAATGAACATGGTGAAAGTGACTAGATGAAATTCCCGTGTGTCCTCAAGAACGTTTGCATCATTATAAGTACTTGTTCCGGCCTGTCCTTTGCACTCAAAAGGATTGGGCTACCTTGCTGCACCTTATTTACATTTGTCACTAGTTACTTGCTACAAATTATCTTGCTACCAAACTATCTGTTACCGCTTGTTTCAGTGCTTGCAGAAACTACCTTGCTGAAAACCACTTGTCATTTCCTTCTGCTCCTCGTTGGGTTCGACACTCTTACTTATCGAAAGGACTACGATTGATCCCCTATACTTGTGGGTCATCAAGACTCTTTTCTGCCGCCGTTGCCGGGGAGTGAAGCGCCTTTGGTGAGTGGAAATTGGTAAGGAAATATTTTTGTTACGTGCTGAAATTTATTGCTACTTGTCACTATGGAAAGTAATCCTTTGAGAGGCTTGTTCGGGGTATCTTCACCTCGACCGGAAACCACTAGAGTTGCCTCTCCACCACCTACTGACGCTACTAAAGATATTGCTTATGAAATTACTGTTGGTCTTATTGAGAAACTTTTAGCTAATCCTTATGCAAGCGATGGAACTAAACATCCTGATATGCACTTGATTTATGTGGATGAAATTTGTGGATTGTTTAAGCTTGCAGGTTTATCTGGAGATAGAGCTAAGAAGAAAGTGTTCCCTTTATCTTTGGAGGAAAAGGCATTGACATGGTATAGACTATGTGATGATACTGACACATGGGATTGGAATCGTTTGAAACTGGAGTTCCACCAGAAATTTTATCCTATGCATTTGGTTCATCGTGATCGGAATTATATCTATAACTTCTGGCCCCGTGAAGGAGAAAGTATCGCTCAAGCTTGGGGGAGGCTCAAGTATATGCTTCACACATGCCCCAATCATGAGCTCCCAAGAGAAATAATTCTTCAAAACTTTTATGCTCGGCTTTCTTGTAATCATCGAACTATGCTTGATTCTTCTTCGACTGGTTCTTTTACGAAGAAGACTATTGAATTCAAATGGAATCTTCTTGAGAAAATTAAGCGCAATTATGATGATTGGGAGATCGACAAAGGTAATGAGTCAGGTATAAATCTTGAGTTTGATTGTGTTAAATCTTTTATGGGAACCGATGCTTTTCAGAAGTTTAGCACTAAGTATGGGCTTGACTCTGAGATAGTAGCTTCTTTTTGTGAATCATTTGCTGCACATGTTGATCCTGCTAAGGAGAAGTGGTTTAAATATCATCCTCCTATAGATGTTAAGGAAAAACCTCCCGAGGTTAAATAAGAAAAAGTTATTGTTTACAATGTTGATCCAGTTGTTCCTACTACTTATTTTGAGAAACCTCCTTTTCCCGTTAGAATTAAGGAACACTCTAAGGTTTCTTCTGTAGTTAGGAAGAGTTATGTTAGAACACCTACACCTTCTGAGCAAATTAAGGTTGAGCCTAGTATTGCTTTAGTTAAAGATCTTTTAGTTGATGAATTAGATGAGCATGCTATTTCTTTTTGTGATAATGCATCTAGAATTGCTAGTCCTGACCCTAAGAATAAAAATAGACCCGTAGTTGGCATGCCTGTTATTTCTATTAAAATTGGAGATCATTGCTATCATGGTTTATGTGATGTGGGTGCCAGCATTAGTGCTATTCCTTTTACTTTATATCAAGAAGTCATGAATGATATTGCACCTGCTGAGATTGAGGATATCGATGTTACTATAAAGCTTGCAGATAGAAATACTATCTCACCACTTGGTATTGTCAGAGATGTTGAAGTCTTGTGCGGTAAGATCAAATACCCTGCTGATTTTCTTGTTCTTGGAACACCGCAAGATGATTTTTGTCCGATAATATTTGGTAGACCTTTCTTGAATACTGTTAATGCTCAGATTGATTGTGCTAAGGAAATTGTTAGTGTTGATTTTGGTGGTGTGTCTTATGAGTTTAATTTCTCTAAGTTTCGTAGACAACCACATGATATAGAATTGCCTAGCAAAGATGAAATTGTTGGTCTTGCTTCTATTGTTGTTCCTCCTACCGATCCTTTAGAACAATATTTGCTTGATCATGAGAATGATATACATATGAATGAAAGGAATGCAATAGATGAGGTTTTCTTTAAGCAGCAGCCTATTCTTAAGCATAATTTGCCTGTTGAAACTCTTGGAGGTCCTCCTCCACCAAAGGGTGATCCTGTTTTCGAATTGAAACCATTGCTTGATACTTTGAAATATGTCTATCTTGATGAAAAGCAAATATATCCTGTTATTATCAGCGCTAACCTTTCAGGACATGAAGAGAAGAGGTTGTTAAAAATCCTAAGGAAACATCGTGCCGCTATTGGGTACACCCTGGACGATCTTAAGGGCATTAGTCCCACTCTATGCCAGCACAAGATTAATATGGAGCCAGATGCTAAACCTGTTGTTGATCACCAACGCCGATTGAATCCAAAAATGAAAGAGGTGGTAAGAACTGAAATATTAAAGCTTCTGGAAGCAGGTATAATCTATCCCAAAGCTGATAGTAGATGGGTAAGTCCAGTTCATTGTGTTCCTAAAAAGGGTGGTGTTACAGTTGTTCCTAATGATAAAAATGAGCTTATTCCTCAAAGGATAGTAACTGGTTATAGGATGGTGATAGACTTTAGAAAGTTGAATAAAGCTACTAGAAAAGATCATTATCCTTTGCCTTTTATTGATCAAATGTTAGAAAGGTTGTCTAAGCACACACACTTTTGTTTCTTAGATGGTTATTCTGGTTTTTCTCAAATACCTGTTGCACAATCTGATCAAGAGAAAACCACCTTTACCTGTCCTTTTGGAAATTTTGCTTATAGACGCATGCCTTTTGGTTTATGTAATGCACCTGCTACCTTTCAAAGATGTATGACTGCTATCTTCTCTGACTTTTGTGAAAAGATTGTTGAGGTTTTCATGGATGATTTTCCCGTTTACGGAACGTCTTTTGATGATTTCTTGAGCAACCTTGATCGAGTTTTGCAGAGATGTGAGGAAACAAACCTTGTCTTGAACTGGGAGAAGTGCCACTTTATGGTTTATGAAGGTATTGTCTTGGGCCACAAGATCTCAGAAAGAGGTATTGAAGTTGATAAGGCTAAGGTTGATGCTATTGAGAAGATGCCATGCCCGAAGGATATCAAAGGTATAAGAAGTTTTCTCGGTCATGCCGGTTTCTATAGGAGATTCATTAAAGACTTCTCTAAAATTTCTAGGCCTCTTACCAATCTTTTGCAAAAAGATGTTCCTTTTGTTTTTGATGATGATTGTGTAGAAGCCTTTGAAACTCTTAAGTCAGCTTTGATTTCTGCACCTATTGTCTAGCCACCTGATTGGGATTTACCTTTTGAAATTATGTGTGATGCTAGTGATTATGCTGTTGGTGCTGTTCTAGGACAGAGAGTTGATAAGAAGCTGAATGTTATTCATTATGCTAGTAAAACTTTGCACACTGCCCAAAGGAATTATGCTACCACTGAAAAAGAGTTTCTAGCAGTTGTGTTTGCTTGTGATAAGTTTAGATCTTATATTGTTGATTCCAAAGTTACTATTCATACTGATCATGCTGCTATTAAGTATCTTATGGAAAAGAAAGATGCTAAGCCTAGGCTTATTAGGTGGGTTCTTTTGTTACAAGAATTTGATCTTCATATTGTTGATAGGAAAGGGGCTGAGAACCCCGTGGCTGATAACTTGTCTAGATTGGAAAATGTGCTTGATGACCCACAACCTATTAATGATAGTTTTCCTGATGAGCAATTAGCTGCTATTAATGTTTCTCATAGTACTCCTTGGTATGCAGACTATGCTAATTACATTGTTGCTAAGTTTATACCTTCTAGTTTTACTTACCAGCAAAAGAAAAAGTTCTTTTATGATTTGAGACACTATTTCTGGGATGACCCACATCTTTATAAAGAAGGTGTGGATGGTATTGTTAGACGTTGTGTACCTGAGCATGAACAGGAACAAATTCTTCGGAAGTGTCACTCCGAAGCTTATGGACGACACCATGCAGGAGATAGAACCGCACATAAGGTATTGCAATCCGGTTTTTATTGGTCTACTCTCTTCAAGGACGCTCGTAAGTTTGTCTTATCTTGTGACGAGTGTCAAAGGATTGGTAATATCAGTAGACGTCAGGAAATGCCTATGAATTATTCTCTTGTTATTGAACCATTTGATGTTTGGAGTTTTAATTATATGGGACCTTTTCCTTCTTCCAATGGGTATACTCATATTCTTGTTGTTGTTGATTATGTCACTAAGTGGGTTGAGGCTATCCCCACTAGTAGTGTTGATCACAACACTTCTATTAAAATGCTTAAGGAAGTCAGCTTCCCAAGATTTGGAGTTCCTAGATATATTATGACTGATGGTGGTTCACATTTTATTCATGGTGCTTTCCGTAAGATGCTTGCTAAATATGATGTTAGTCATAGAATTGCATCTCCCTATCATCCTCAATCTAGTGGTCAAGTTGAGTTGAGCAATAGGGAGATAAAGTTGATTTTGCAAAAGACTGTCAATAGGTCTAGAAAGAATTGGTCTAAGAAATTAGATGATGCTTTATGGGCTTATAGAACTGCTTATAAGAATCCTATGGGTATGTCTCCTTATAAAATGGTTTATGGAAAAGCATGTCATTTACCTCTTGAATTGGAACATAAGGCTTTTTGGGCTATTAAAGAACTTAACTATGATTTCAAGCTTGCAGGTGAAAAGAGGCTATTTGACATTAGCTCACTTGATGAATGGAGAACCCAGGCTTATGATAATGCCAAGTTGTTTAAAGAAAAAGTCAAACAATGGCATGATAAGAGGATCCAAAAGAGAGAATTCAAAGTGGGTGAGTATGTTTTATTATATAATTCTCGTCTTAGGTTCTTTGCAAGTAAACTTCTCTCCAAATGGGAAGGACCATATATTATTGAAGAACTTTATCGTTCCGGAGCCATAAAGATCAATAATGCCGCGGGTACTAACCCGAAAGTGGTAAATGGACAAAGGATCAAGCACTACATTCAAGTACACCCATTAATCTTGAGACTAATATTATTCACACTATTACACCGGAGGAATATATCAAGGAGTCCTTCCGGAACACTCCAGAATACTGAAAAAGGGATAGGTACGTGATACGGTAAGTAAACGGACTCCGAAAATTCCGCAAAAATATATTCTGTCAGTTTTGGAATATTTAGAAAAATACAAAAATAAAAGGAAGCCGAGAGGGTCCACCAGGTGCCCACACAGCACCTGGGCGTGCCCCCCCTGGGGCGCGCCCTGATGTTGTGTGGGGCCCTGGTGCACCTTCCCGACTCCGTTTTCCTTCCGTTTACTTGTTATGCAGGATAAAAAATCTATATATACCCCCTGGATTGATCTGATCATCGCATCGCGAGATATCTTCTGTTCTTGTTTCGTGTTGTTTTCTGACAGATCTAGATCCCAATGGCTCCCCCAAGTTCCTCCAAGGACAAGTTCTACGAGAAGGTCATCAACCCCTACTTCCCGGAGGTGATGAAACACCCTCAGGAGATCGTGAATCGTGAGGGGGTGCTTCACATCCGGGACGTTCAAGGACCCAAGAAGACCGGGAGCGTGGAGGAGAGGCTCGAAGCGGTGGAGCAAGAGATCTTCAAGTGCAAAGGGATGGTGGAGCGTGGACTTAGCGCCAACCACTCTATGATCACGGAGTTCACCCGTGAGAATAAGGTGGATGGCAAGTCCATGGAGAACATCGTCCTCATGCTCAATGACCGCATCGACTACCTCCAAGATCAGATCTATGATCCCCGTCGCCAAAATTATGAGTATGAGGAAAAATTCAGAGGTATGAGTTTAGCTGCAAGTTTCAGGGCTCCGGAAACTCACGCATCATATTATGGTGGGGAGCACACGCCATGGAAGCCGGAGGATGATCCTACTCCTTCACCACCACCATCACCTAAGGAGGAAGCTTGATCACACGGGTATGGGCACTCCCCTTGGCTTGTGCCAAGCTTGGGGGAGGTGCCCCGGTATCGTATCACCATCACTTTTATTATCCTTACCTATTTTTCAGTTCGATCCTTAGTATTTCTTGATCTAGTAGAATAAAAGTTTAGCATGTTTTATCCTTTGAGTGTTAGTTCCGTGATCTATCTATCTATGTAATCGAGTGAGAGTTATATAATAAAGAGTAGTTTGTGTTTTGCTTGTCTACTTTTATGCATCAATCAAAAGCAATGAAAAGAATGAAAATCATGTGCTAATCTTATGGTGAGTAATGACATCACATAAAGAAAAGTATAAGTGGTAAATTTTATTGGAGGTTGACAAACATAGCATTGGTCATTGGTTCAATTGCATGAAAAAGTTAATAGGGAAGAGAAGATTTACATGCAAATACACTATCTTGGACATCTTTTGTGATTGTGATCACCCATTAAGTATTGTATGTCTAACGGTTGAGGTTGGACAAGTAAGACAACGTAATGAGTTATGTTTGTTCATATTCACATAGAAGGTATATTGTCATGGATCCTCCAACATGGGGTGCTTGCCCAATATCTATGCTAGCCAAAACTCCGCACTAAGTAGAAATATTACTTGTGCATCCAAAACCCTTTAACCAAATTCATGTCATGAGAGTCCACCATACCTACCTATGGATTGAGTAAGATCCTTCAAGTAAGTTGTCATCGGTGCAATAAGGCAATAAAAATTGCTACTAAATATGTATGACCTTTTATTGTAAGGGAAAACAAGCGTGGTATGAACTTGTGATGGTAAAGAATAAAAGCGACAAACTGCATAATCAAGGTTGCTATCACAAAGGGCAATATCACGTGATGTTCCTTTGCAATAAGAGTTAGTGCATCCAACACTGAAAGCGCATGGCAACCTCTGCTTCCCTCGGCAAAGGGCCTATCTTTTACTTTTATGCAAAGTGTCAAAGTTATTCTCTCTATTCCTTTTTATTTTCTCTTTGGCAAGCATCTTGTGGTGGGGAAAGATCTAGGCACATATGTCCAGTTGAATGTGGATGGGCATGAGTTATTATTGTTGACATCACCCTTGAGGTGAATAAGTTGGGAGGCAAATATAAGCCCCTATCTTTCTATGTGTCTGGCTGAAACTTGATGCTCCATATGTATGGTGTGAGTGTTAGCAATCATGAAAGACTAAATGATAGTTGAGTATGTGAACTTGCCGAAAGGCTCCGACATGTGACCCTTCCTGAAAGTATGATGAATTGCAATTGCATTGTTGACTGAGAACATAGTTTGTTGGTTTTCAAGGAAGTTTATGCTTCATACTTCAATATTGTGATGAATCGTTACTTGCCCATATGAAGTTCATGATAGTAATCATTGCTGCTATAATATTGTTCATGATGCTTCCATGTCCGTATTTTGTTTTTATCGACACCTCTCTCTCTAAGCATGTGGGCATGTTTTTCGATTTCTGTTTTTCGCTTGAGGACAAGCGAGGTCTAAGCTTGGGGGAGTTGATACGTCCATTTTGCATCATGTTTTATTGCTGTTATTTATAAAGGTTTTGATCAATATAACACTTCATGGAGTATTTCTAATGCCTTTTCTCTCTTAATATGCAAGGTTTACACAAGGAGAGAGAATACCGGCAGCTGGATTTCAGGGCCTGAAAAAGCTACAGCAGAGATACCTATTCTGCACATCTCCAAATGGGCTGAAATTTCACGGAGAATTATTTTGGAATATATAAAAAATACTGGGCCAGAGATCAACTGGAGGAGGCCTGCCAGGTGCCCACACAGCACCAGGGCGCGCCCCCGCCCTGGGGCGCGCCCTGATGTTGTGTGGAGGCCCTGGCCCACCTCTGGCCCTCTCCTTTTGGTATACAGCTCATTTTACCCTAAAACATTTATGGAGAGACTTTCGGGACGAGGCGCCGCCGCCACGAGGCGGAACTAGAGCAGGAGCACTTTTGCTCTCCGGCGAGCAGATTCCGCCGGGGACACTTCCCTCCGGGAGGGGGAAATCGAAGCCTTCGTCATCACCAACAACCCTCTCATCGTGGGAGGACCAATCTTCATCATCATCATCAACAACACCATCTCATCTCAAACCTTAGTTCATCTCTTGTATCCAATCTTTGTGTCAAAACTATAGATTGCTACTCCCTCTGTAAACAAATATAAGAGCGTCTAGGTCACTATTTTAGTTATCTAAACACTCTTATATTTCTTTACGGAGGGAGTACTTGTGATTTGCTAGTAGTGTTGATTACTTATTGTAGTTGATGCTAGTTGGTTTGCCTCGTGAGATATTAAATGTTCAGATCCTTTATGTTATTCAATACCCCTCTGATTTTGAACATCATGATGATGAGTGAGTAGTTACTTTTGTTCTTGAGGACATGGGAGAAGTCTTGTCGTAAGTAATCATGTGAATTTGATATTCGTTCGATATTTTGATGATATGTATGTTGTGATTCTCTTAGTGGTGTCATGTGAACGTCGACTACATGACACTTCACCATTCATGGGCCTAAGGGAACTCATTGTGGAGTAGTAATTAGATGATGGGTTGCTAGAGTGACAGAAGCTTAAACCCCAGTTTATGCGCTACTCCATAAGGGGCTGATTTGGATCCACATGTTTAATGCTATGGTTAGACTTTGTCTTAATTCTTCTTTCGTAGTTGCGGACGCTTGCGAGAGGGGGTAATCGTAAGTGGGAGGCTTGTTCAAGTAAGAACAGCAGCCAAGCACCGGTCCACCCACATATCAAATCATCAAAGTAGTGAACGCAAATCAAATGAACATGGTGAAAGTGACTAGATGAAATTCCCGTGCGTCCTCAAGAACGTTTGCATCATTATAAGTACTTGTTCCGGCCTGTCCTTTGCACTCAAAAGGATTGGGCTACCTTTCTGCACCTTATTTACATTTGTCACTAGTTACTTGCTACAAATTATCTTGCTACCAAACTATCTGTTACCGCTTGTTTCAGTGCTTGTAGAAACTACCTTGCTGAAAACCATTTGTCATTTCCTTCTGCTCCTCGTTGGGTTCGACACTCTTACTTATCGAAAGGACTACGATTGATCCCCTATACTTGTGGGTCATCATCCCACACTTACCGTATTCTCAATAAATCCATGGGATGTATTGAGGAAACGGCGAATGTGGAGTGTGATGAGAATAATGGCTTCCATGCGAAGCAATTTGTTTCATGTGTTGTAGGTGATGAGGCTCCTTACCAAGCTACAAGTACAATGGGGATTTATCATATTCTTCCACAAGAAACACCCCATGTCCACAAGCTACAAGAAGAAGAAGAAGTAAGAGCCCCTCTTGTGGATCCACCACAAGGGAAGTCATCACGCCCAACACAAGAGCAAGATGCTATTGGAGATCATGTACCTATCCAAGAAAAAGATCAAGTCCCTCACGTTCACGTACTATATCAAGGGCCCCTTGAACCAATGCTCTCTCGGTAACAAGTACTCACTTCATGCATTTATTTAAATTGGATTCAACATTGTGTATGTTGCATCACGACATGATTAGTACTTCTCGAATTTGTGTTTCTTGCAAACGCTTGAACCTCCTTATTGCATCTATGAGCCATTTGAGAAGAAGCACATCATGGGGATCTATAAAACCATGCTCATGGTTCACTTATCCCAAATATGCCAATTAAGCAATTTATTGCATACCTATTGCTCAAAGTGCTCTTATGTACTCCCTCTGTAAACTTTTATAAGAGCGTTTAGCTTTTTCAGACACAACCGACAAATGGAGAATTAGACCATTTTACCCTCGATATGAATTTCTCGTCGTCTTCTTCCTCGCGTTGTCCAGGCCCGTGTCTTCTTCTTCCTCGCGTTATCCAGGCGCTAGTCCCCGTCTCCAGGTGCTCGGGCCTGTCTCCAGGCGCCCAGCCCCGTCGTCCAGGCGCTAGTCCTCGTCTCCAGGTGCTTAGGCCCGTCTCCAGGCGCTCGGCCCTGTCGTCCAGGCGCTCGGCCATGCCAAGTTTGGTCGCCGCCGCCCAAGCCTGTTCCTTGCCGCCCCAGCCTGGTCACATCCGCCCGTACTTGGTCGCCCCGTGCCCAGCCTGGACCTCGCCACCCTAGCTTGGCCGTCTTCGTCCCAGCTTGGTCGCCGTCGCCCCAGCCTGTTCCTCGCCGCTCCAGCCTGGTCACATCCGCCCCTGCTTGGTCGCTCCGTGCCCAGCCTGGACCTTGCTGCCCCAGCTTCGTCGACCCATGCCCAGCTTCATCGCCTCGCCGCGCCCAGCCCGGTCCTCGCCGCTCCCACCTGGCTCCTCGCCATAGGCCTCTGCAGGTACTCCTCACCTCGCCCTGCAATTCAAACACAGATCAGCAGAATTCAGCAACACACATCAACACAACATCAGAAAGAGGATGTCAGCAGAATTTTCAACACAAGGAGTAATTTACAGAAGAATTTACAAGATAGTTTCAGAAATATCAGTACAGAGGACTTTGTTTTGGTTAAATGCATAGTTTCAGTTACATATGCATAGTTGATCTTGAAGAATTTGATGGATTGCAGATATTGAATAGTCAATCTAAAGGGAACAAGGATTACACTCCTAGAGGTGCTCCACTTGTCTGTCAACATGGCAATCAACCATTGCTCTGAACCTAAAGGGAACATGGATTACACTCCTAGAGTTGCTTCACTTGTTTGTCAAAATACAGACCATCATTTGACACATCCTAGAGCGAGTTTAAATTGTTACTCCACTGATTGTCTCTG
Source organism: Elymus sibiricus (assembly GCA_039707655.1). NCBI lineage: Eukaryota > Viridiplantae > Streptophyta > Magnoliopsida > Poales > Poaceae > Elymus > Elymus sibiricus. The sequence goes on from CM077666.1 coordinate 475,403,194, forward strand.
GTGAAGGGTACTCCACCAGTCTGTCTCTGTTCTTCACTATAAAAAAATTGTTGCCTGAAGTAATGTGATCTTGCTCTCGGAGTAAAATTTGCTGTAAATTCTTCAAACACACATGGAGTATCGGTACAAGGATCAGTTAGATTCAACATAGGTCTAGTTAAATGCATAGATTTAGTTAAACGCATAGTCACACATGAGATGATGCACTTGTCTGTCTATGCATTATTTACAGAATTTACAGAAGAAGAATTCACTATGAGATGCTGCACTTGTCTGTCAAAATACAGACTATTGTATTCCTACTGCGCAGTACTCCTTGTGTAAACATTGCTGCATCATTGACAAGAATTTACAGAAGAATGTATTAATGGAGTATCACTTGTCTGTCAAGAAACATCACTAAGAAATGGAGTAGCAAATTTACCAAATGGAGTACCAATATCTTGTTTTAATATTGTTTGATGCATTCGACCATATTAATAAGAAATTTACAATACTCCAAGATAAGATCAACTATGACTGTCACATCATGAATCTCTACAACAGTATGAGTACATCATTCACAAGAAACTACAACATTCACAGGTTTAATTTCTACAGTATGCAGCATTTGTAAGAGCATTATACTCCTATTGATTATGGGTCAGGAACATCATATGTAGCACTTATCTTTATTAAAATGATCAGTTAGCAGAATTTACACTCAGCAAAGTTCTGTATAGATAAAAGGAGTACTATGAAGGAGCATTTTGTCTCTACAATAGCATTACTATGAATCTCTGCAGCAGCATCTAATGATACCCCATATAAATTTATTACATAGAGTTCAAACAGGAACCATATTCACATTACCCAGCAGGAAATGAACCATATAATTTTTTTCCATGTTAAATGCATATCTAATGATTTAGCTTATAGACTTAACCAGTTCTGAACCATATAAACTGAAGATTGTGTCATTTGATGGATTTGTTCATGCAGATATAAGAAAGAGCAGCAGCAACATAATGGCAGCAACAGTCGCTCAATCAAGTACTCCATCAACAAATTAGAAGCAGTAGCTCAAGCAAGTACTCCAACAACAAACACAGCAAACACAGTAGCAACAACAGTAAATTAGCAGCAGCATCAGCAGTAAATTTGCAGCAGCATCAGCAACAACAGTATCAAGAGCAAGAGTAGCAACACACATCAACATTATCAAGAGCAATAGCAACAACAACAGCAACACGAAGATGTTGAACCTTGACCTGAATTGTTCTCCACCAGAAGAGGATGAACCTGGACCTCAAGCAAGTACTCCACATGCACGAGAAGAATTTGATATGGAACTCCAAGAAGAAGTTGACATGGAACTCCAAGAAGAAGTTGATATGGAACTCCAAGAAGAAGAAGAAGCAGTGCATGGTCAAGCAGCAGGTACTCCTGCTAGCCACTCTAGCTAGCTACCTGCAACATGTGGTCTATCTTGTGATCATCAAGGCCTCCATCATTTCCCTAATTTTCTTTTTATTTTGCTACTGTAGGTGGGCAAAGAAAGTCAGTGACACATGAGCAGAAATATGCTGCCTACATGGCACTACATACCCTGAATGTGGCTAGGGGTGGTAAGTTCAAAAGAAATGACAGAAAGGATGTTGCTCAAAATTTTCAAGTTGGTGTTCCACATATTCAAAAAATCTGGACGATAGCAGAGCGACAAAAAGCGCTTGGTCAGGAGGTGGATGTATCCAGCGGAAGGAAAGGAAGATGCAGAAGGAAAGGAAAGGATGATACTCTATCCCAAATCCCCACAGTTCCTTTGAATAGAAGGTCGACTCTCAGGTCACTTGCTCGCCAATTGGGTGTCAGTCATACTACACTCTACAAGAAACTCAAGCTTCGCAAGATTAGGAGGTACTCCAATCGTTTGAAGCCATCCTTGAAAGAAAAGAATAGAAGAGAAAGGATCAAATTTTGTTTGTCAATGCTTGACGAGACCACCTTAGCAGCTCCAAGACCTAAATTCATCAGAATTGCACAACATTGTGCATATTGACGAAAAGTGGTTCTATATGACAAAAATGAACAGATGCTACTGTTGGGGAACGGAGCATGAATTTCAAAAAATTTCCTATGCTCACGCAAGATCTATCCATAGAGATGTATCGCTACGAGAGGGGAGAGTGTGTCTACGTACCCTCGTAGACCGTTAGCGGAAGCGTCTCACAACGCGGTTGATGTAGTCGAACAATCCTTCGAGCTCCACCGATCGAGTACCGAACGTACGGCACCTCCGAGTTCTACACACGTGCAGCTCGGTGACGTTCCTCGCCTTCTTGATCCAGCAAGACGTCGAGGTAGTAGATGAGTTCCGTCAGCACGACGGCGTCGCGACGGTGACGGTGAAGTGATTCCGGCAGGGCTTCGCCTAAGCTCTCGGAAAATATGACCGAGGTGGAAAACGGAGATCGGGGCACTGCACACGGCTATGGGACAATTGTTTTCTTTGGGGTGCCCCCTTGCCCCCGTATATAAAGGATGAGAGGGAGGAGGCCGGCCCCCTAGGGGTGCGCCAAGTGTGGGGAGTCCTACTAGGACTCCTTAGTCCTAGTAGGATTCCACCTCCCATACGGAGTAGGAAAGAGGGAAGGGAGAGGGAAAGGAAAGAGGGGGCTGCGCCCCCTCCCCTAGTCCAATTCGGTTTGGGCAAGGGGGGGCGCGAGCCTCCTCACGTGGCCTGCCTCTCCTTTTCCCGTATGGCCCAATAAGGCCCATTACTTCTCCCGGTGAATTCCCGTAACTCCCCGGTACTCCGAAAAATACCCGAATCACTCGGAACCTTTCCGACGTCCGAATATAGCCTTACAATATATGAATCTTTACCTCTCGACCATTTCGAGACTCCTCGTCATGTCCGTGATCTCATCCGGGACTCCGAACAAACTTCGGCCACCAGTCACATAACTCATATAATACTAAATCGTCATCGAACCTTAAGTGTGCGGACCCTACGGGTTCGGGAATGATGTAGACATGACCGAGACGACTCTCCGGTCAATAACCAACAGCGGAACCTAGATGCTCATATTGGTTCCTACATATTCCACGAAGATCTTTATCGGTGAACCTCATATGTCAACATACGTTGTTCCCTTTGTCTGGCGGTATGTTACTTGCCCGAGATTCGATCGTCGGTATCCAATACCTAGTTCAATCTCGTTACCGGCAAGTCTCTTTACTCGTTCCGTAATACGTCATCTTGTAACTAACTCTTTAGTCACGGTGCTTGCAAGGCTTCTGTGATGCTGTATTACCGAGAGGGCCCAGAGATACCTCTCCGATAGTCGGAGTGACAAATTCCAATCTCGATCCATGCCAACTCAACAAACACTTTCGGAGATACCTGTAGTGCACCTTTATAATCACCCAGTTACGTTGTGACGTTTGATACACCCAAAGTATTCCTACGGTATCCGGGAGTTGCATGATCTCATGGTCAGAGGAACGTGTATTTGACATAGTGAAAGCAATAGCAATAAACTGAACGATCATTTGCTATGCTAACGGTTGGGTCAAGTCCATCACATCATTCTCCTAATGATGTGATCCCATTATCAAATGACAACTCATGTCCATGGTCAGGAAATCTTGACCATCTTTTGATCAACGAGCTAGTCTAGTAGAGGCTTACTAGGGACACAGTATTTGTTTATCTATTCACACATGTATTTAGTTTCCGGTCAATACAATTCTAGCATGAATAATAAACTATTATCATGAACGGGGAAATATGATAATAACTAATTTATTATTGTCTCTAGGGCATATTTCCAATAGTCTCCCACTTGCACTAGAGTCAATAATCTAGATTACATCTCCATGTAATTAACACTTAATCAGTTCTAAAGCTGATCATGTTTTGCTTGTGAGAGAGGTTTTAGTCAATGGGTCTGCAATATTCAGATCCGTGTGTTCTTGGCAAATCTCTATGTAGATGTTGCTACCACACTCTGTTTGGAGCTACTCCAAAAAATTTCCCCACTATACTTATCCGGTCTGAGACTCATAGTCTTTCGGATCAGTGTTTAAAGCTTGCATCGATGTAACCCCTTACGACGAACTCTTTATCATCTCTATTCCCGAGAAATTCTTCCTTAGTCATCTTAAGGATAATTTGACCGCTGTCCAGTGATCTACTCCGGGATCACTTTGGTACCTCTTTTGCCAGACACATGGCAAGGCACACAGCTTGGCATACTTTATAGAACCTATGGCCGAGGCATAGGGGATAACCTTCATCCATTCTATTTATTTTGCCGTGGTCGAGATTTGAGTCTTACTCAACTTCACACCTTTCACCACAGTCAAGAACTCATTCTTTGACTGATCCATTTTGAACTTCTTCAAAATCTTGTCAAGGTATATGTTTTGTGAAAGTCATATGAGGCGTCTCAATCTATCTCTATAGATTTTGATGCCTAACATGTAAACAACCTTTACCTAGATCTTCAAGTCTTACTCCACTTCACACCAGCCAAGAACTTATTTCTTTTGACTTGATCCATTTTGAACTTCTTCAAAATCTAATCAAGGTGTGTGAAAATCTTTTATCAGGTGTCTTGATCTATCTCTATAGATCTCGATGCCCAAACCGTGGATAACTCAAAAAACAGGTTTTTATTGAAAAACTCCTTTCAATTAATTCTTTATGCTTTCTAGAAATTCTACATCATTTCCAATCACATATACTTATTAGAAATGTTATAGAGCTCCCACTCACTTTGTTGTAAATACAAGTTTCTCCATAAACTTGCATAAACCGAAACGCTTTGATCACTTCATCAAAGCGAGTATTCCAGCTCCGAGATGCTTGCACCAGTCCATAGATGGATCGCTGGAGCTTGCATACTTTGTTAGCACCTTTAGGGTCGACAAAACCTTCCGGTTGTATCATATACAATTCTTCCTTAAGGAATCCATTAAGGAATGCCGTTTTGACGTCCATTTGCCAGATTTCATAATCATAAAACGCGGCAATTGCTAACATAATTCTGACAGACTTTAGCATCGCTACGGGTGAGAAAGTCTCATCGTAGTCAACTCCTTGAACTTGTCGATAACCTTTAGCAACAAGTCGAGCTTTATAGACGGTGACATTACCATCAGCGTCCGTCTTCTTCTTAAAGATCCATTTATTTTTAATAGCTCGCCGTTTCATCGGGCAAGTCTACCAAAGTCCACACTTTGTTCTCATACATGGATCTAATCTCGGATTTCATGGCCTCAAGCCATTTGTCGGAATCCGGGCTCGCCATCGCTTCTTCATAGTTCGTAGGTTCACCGTTGTCTAACAACATGACATCCAAGACAGGATTGCCGTACCAATCTGGTGCGGAGCGTGTCCTGGTTGACCTACGAGGTTCTGTAGCAACTTGATCCGAAGCCTCATGATCATCATCATCAACTTCTTCTCTGGTCTGTGTTGGTGTCACAGAAATTTCTTTCTGTGGCGTACTACTATCCAGAGGAGGTACAATTATCTCATCAAGTTCTACTTTCCTCCCACTCACTTCTTTCGAGAGAAACTCCTTCTCTAGAAAGGATCCATTCTTAGCAACGAATACTTTGCCTTCGGATCTGTGGTAGAAGGTGTACCCAACGGTCTCCTTTAGGTATCCTATGAAGACGCACTTATCCGCTTTGGGTTAGAGCTTATCTGGCTGAAGCCTTTTGACATAAGCATTGCATCCCCAAACTTTCAGAAACGACATCTTAGGTTTCTTGCAAACCACAGTTCATACGGTGTCATCTCAACGGATTTAGACGGTGCCCTTTTTTAAAGTGAATGCAGCTGTCTCTAATGCATAACCCCAAAATGATAGTGGCAAATCGGTAAGAGACATCATAGAACGCACCATATCCAATAGAGTACGATTACGACGTTCGGACACACCATTACGCTGTGGTGTTCCATGTGGCGTGAGCTGTGAAACAATTCCACATTGTCTTAAGTGATTGCCAAACTCGTAACTCAAATATTCTCCTCCACGATCAGATCGTAAGAACTTTATTTTCTTGTTACGATGGTTCTCTACTTCACTCTGAAATTCTTTGAACTTTTCAAATGTTTCAGATTTATGCTTCATCAAGTAGACATAACCATATCTACTCAAATCATCAGTGAACGTGAGAATATAACGATATCCACCACGCGCCTCAACACTCATCGGACCGCATACATCGGTATGTATTATTTCCAATAAGTTGGTTGCTCGCTCCATTGTTCCGGAGAACGGAGTTTTAGTCATCTTGCCAATAAGGCACGGTTCACATGTCTCAAATGATACATAATCAAGAGATTCCAAAAACCCATCTGCATGGAGTTTCTTCATGTGTTTAACACTGATATGACCTAAGCGGCAGTGCCACAAATATGTGGTACTATCATTATCTTTTGGCATTCGTGTTATGAACATATGTATTACTACGATCAAGATTCTATAAACCTTTCATTTTAAGTGCATGATCATCAATGATATTATCCAAATAGAATAACAATTATTCTCTGAAATTGAATAACCGTCTTGCAATAAACACTATCAGATATAATGTTCATGCTTAACGCAAGCACCAAATAACAATTATTTAGGTTCATCACTAATCCTGAAGGTAGAGAGAGCGTGGCGATGGTGATCACATCAACCTTGGAGACACTTCCAATGCACATCGTCACCTCATTCTTAGCTAGCCCTCGTTTATTCCGAAGCTCCATGTTTCAAGTTGTAAGCAACTGAACAAGTATCAAATACCCAGGTGCTCCTACGAGTACTAGTAAGGTACATATCAATAACATGTATATCAAATATCTTTGTTGACATTGCCAGCCTTATTATCTGCCAGTTACTTTGGGGAAGTTCCGCTCCCTGTGACATTTCCCTTTGCAATGGGAGCACTAAGTCTCGGGTTTGGTTTAGCCTTGGGTTTCTTCGCGTGAGCGGCAACTGTTTTACCGTTCTTCTTGAAGTTCCCTTTTCTTTTCCTTGCCCTTCTTGAAACTAGTGGTCTTATTAACCATCAACACTTGATGCTCCCTCTTTTTTGATTTCTACATCCGCAGATTGTAGCATCGCGAATAGCTTAAGGATCTTCTATCCCTTGCATGTTTATAGTTCATCACGAAGATCCAGTTGCTTAGTGATAGTGACTAGAGAACTCTATCAATCACCACTTTATTCGGAAGTCTAACTCCCACTTGATTCAAGTGTTTGAAGTACTCAGACATTCTGAGTACATGCTCACTAATGGAGCTGTTCTCCTCCATCTTGTAGCTATAGAACTTGTCGAAGGTGTCATCCCTCTCGACCCGGGTGTGAGTCTTGAAAAACAAATTTTCAGCTCTTGGAACATATCATATGCTCCGTGTTGCTCAAAACATATTTGGAGCTCCGGTTCTAAGCCGTAAAGTATGGCGCACTGAACTATCGAGTAGTCATCTTTTCTTGTCTGCTAGACGTTCATAACGTCCTCAGACGAAGCCGTAGGGGTTGCTCATTGAGCGGTGCATCAAAGACATAAGCCTTCTGTGCAGCAGTGAGGACAATCCTCAGAATACGGACCTAGTCTGCATAGTTGCTTCCATCAACTTTCAACTTAACTTTCTCTAGGAACGCATGAAAATACAGGGGAGCTACAGCGTGGTCTATCGATCTACAACATAAGTTTGCTAAGACACTATTGACTATGTTCATGATAATTGAAGTTCAATTAATCAAATTACTTAAGAACTCCCACTTAGATTAATATCCCTCAAGTTGTCTAAGTGTAACATGATCCACATCAAACTAAACCACGTCCGATCATCACGTGAGGTGGATTAGTTATCAATGGTGAACATCTTTCATGTTGATCATATCTACTATATGACTCATGTTCGACCTTTCGGTCTCTTGTGTTCCGAGGCCATGTCTGTACATGCTAGGCTCGTCAAGTTTAACCCAAGTATTCTACGTGTGTAAAACTGGCTTACACCCGTTGTATGCGAACGAAAGAATCCATCACACCCGATCATCACGTGGTGCTTAGAAGCGTCGAACCTTCGCAACGGTGCATACTAGGGGAGAACACTTATCTTGAAATTTAGTGAAGGGATCATCTTATAATGCTACCGTCGTCCTAAGCAAAATAAGATGCATAAAAGGATTAACATCACATGCAATTCAATATATGTGACATGATATGGCCATCATCGTCTTGTGCTTTTGATCTCCATCAGCAAAGCACCGTCATGATCTCCATCGTCACTGGGTTGACACCTTGATCTCCATCGTAGCGTCATGACACCTTGATCTCCATCGTAGCGTCGTGGTCGTCTCGCCGGCTATTGCTACTACTACTACTGCTAACTAATAGCGGTAAAGTAAAGCAATTACATAGCGTTGGCATTGCATACAATAAAGAGACAACCATAAGGCTCCTGCCGGTTGCCTGATAAATTACAAAACATGAACATCTCATACAACAACTTATATCACATCATGTCTTGGCCATATCACATCACCAACATACCCTGCAAAAACAAGTTAGACGTCCTCTACTTTGTTGTTGCAAGTTTTACGTGGCTGCTACGGGTTTGCAAGAACCGTTCTTACCTACGCAAAACCACAACGTGGTGTAGTGATTGCTTTTTGATCTTCTAAAAGAACCCTCTTCATTGAAACCGATTCAACTAAAGTGAGAGAGACAGACACCCGCCAGTCACCTTTATGCAACGAGTGCACGTAGCGGTGAAACCTGTCTCGCGTAAGCGTACGCGTAATGTCGGTCCGGGCCGCTTCATCTCACAATACTGCCGAATCAAGTAACAACTAGTAACGGCAAGCAATATGTATACACCCACGCTCACAACTCACTTGTGTTCTACTCGTGCAAATCACATCTACGCATAGACCTGGCTCTGATACCACTGTTGGGGAACGGAGCATGAATTTCAAAAAATTTCCTACGCTCACGCAAGATCTATCCATAGAGATGTATCGCTACGAGAGGGGAGAGTGTGTCTACGTACCCTCGTAGACCGTTAGCGGAAGCGTCTCACAACGTGGTTGATGTAGTCGAACAATCCTTCGAGCTCCACCGATCGAGTACCGAACGTACGGCACCTCCGAGTTCTACACACGTGCAGCTCGGTGACGTTCCTCGCCTTCTTGATCCAGCAAGACGTCGAGGTAGTAGATGAGTTCCGTCAGCATGACGGCGTGGCGACGGTGACGGTGAAGTGATTCCGGCAGGGCTTCGCCTAAGCTCTCGGAAAATATGACCGAGGTGGAAAACGGAGATCGGGGCACCGCACACGGCTATGGGACAATTGTTTTCTTTGGGGTGCCCCCTTGCCCCCGTATATAAAGCATGAGAGGGAGGAGGCCGGCCCCCTAGGGGTGCGCCAAGTGTGGGGAGTCCTACTAGGACTCCTTAGTCCTAGTAGGATTCCACCTCCCATACGGAGTAGGAAAGAGGGAAGGGAGAGGGAAAGGAAAGAGGGGGCTGCGCCCCCTCCCCTAGTCCAATTCGGTTTGGGCAAGGGGAGGCGCGAGCCTCCTCACGTGGCCTGCCTCTCCTTTTCCCGTATGGCCCAATAAGGCCCATTACTTCTCCCGGTGAATTCCCGTAACTCCCCGGTACTCCGAAAAATACCCGAATCACTCGGAACCTTTCCGACGTCCGAATATAGCCTTCCAATATATGAATCTTTACCTCTCGACCATTTTGAGACTCCTCGTCATGTCCGTGATCTCATCCGGGACTCCAAACAAACTTCGGCCACCAGTCACATAACTCATATAATACTAAATCGTCATCGAACCTTAAGTGTGCGGACCCTACGGGTTCGGGAATGATGTAGACATGACCGAGACGACTCTCCGGTCAATAACCAACAGCGGAACCTAGATGCTCATATTGGTTCCTACATATTCCACGAAGATCTTTATCGGTGAACCTCATATGTCAACATACGTTGTTCCCTTTGTCTGGCGGTATGTTACTTGCCCGAGATTCGATCGTCGATATCCAATACCTAGTTCAATCTCGTTACCGGCAAGTCTCTTTACTCGTTCCGTAATACGTCATCTTGTAACTAACTCTTTAGTCACGGTGCTTGCAAGGCTTCTGTGATGCTGTATTACCGAGAGGGCCCAGAGATACCTCTCCGATAGTCGGAGTGACAAATTCCAATCTCGATCCATGCCAACTCAACAAACTCTTTCGGAGATACCTGTAGTGCACCTTTATAATCACCCAGTTACGTTGTGACATTTGATACACCCAAAGTATTCCTACGGTATCCGGGAGTTGCATGATCTCATGGTCAGAGGAACGTGTATTTGACATAGTGAAAGCAATAGCAATAAACTGAACGATCATTTGCTATGCTAACGGTTGGGTCAAGTCCATCACATCATTCTCCTAATGATGTGATCCCATTATCAAATGACAACTCATGTCCATGGTCAGGAAATCTTGACCATCTTTTGATCAACGAGCTAGTCTAGTAGAGGCTTACTAGGGACACAGTATTTGTTTATCTATTCACACATGTATTTAGTTTCCGGTCAATACAATTCTAGCATGAATAATAAACTATTATCATGAACGGGGAAATATGATAATAACTAATTTATTATTGTCTCTAGGGCATATTTCCAACAGCTACTACCTCCTCCCTGAGGAAGATGACCCGGTCAGAACTGTTCAGAACAAGAACTGTATTGGGAAAGTGATGTTTCTGACCGCTGTTGCTCGACCCAGATATGACGCTGAAGGCAATATGACATTCTCAGGTAAAATTGTTGTCTGGCCCTTTGTGCAAGAGATTCCCACTGCTAGAAGAAGTGAATATAGAGCAAGAGGGGCCATTGAAATCAAGTCCGTCAACGTGAACCAACGGGTAATGAGGAGGTATATGATAGAAAAAGTGGTTCCCGGGATAAAGGAAGTCTGGCCTGCAGATGATGCTAATCCAATATTAATCCAACAAGATAACGCCAGAACACACATTCTTCCCGGTGATGCAGAGTTTGCAGAAGCTGTGGCTACAACTGGTTTGGACATTAAAATAATAAACCAGCCTCCAAATTCTCCTGATCTAAACGCACTTGATCTTGGATATTTCAGATCCCTTGAGTCTTTGACCGACTGCAGAGCACCCACGACTATCAAAGAACTCATTCAAGGTGTGCAGGAAGAATTTGATGAGCATGATGCTGGGAAACTCAACAGGATATTTCTAACACTTCAGACCATCATGGTAGAAGTGATGAACCATGGAGGAGAAAATTCATACAAAACTCCACATTTGCGCAAGGAGAGATTGGAAAGGCAAGGAATCCAACCGCCTAGGATTCACTTTCCCCGTGAAGTTTATGAAAATGCCATGGAGATTCTAGAACAAGATGTCCAGTGAGCTTGGATTGGAAAGGGAGAGATACTAGTACTCCATGTTTGGCTTGTAGCGAAAGGCTTGTACTCCATGTTTATAGTGGAAAGGCATTGACTAGTGTGGAAAGGAGAGGAGAGGCAAGGAGAGGAGAGGCTTGTACTCGATGTTTGTAGTGGAAAGTCATGTACTCGATGTTTGTAGTGGAAAGGCTTATATGAATTTCTGAATTTTAGGAATTTTATATGAATTTTAGGAAGTTTTATAATTTTATATGAAGTTTCTGAATTTGTGGAAAGGCTTTGTATGATTACATTTTCTGAATTTTATATGAAGTTGTGGAAAGGCTATGTATGATTTCAGAAAATTTTATATGAAGCTTTTGAATTTGGTGGAGAGGAGAAGAGAGGAGACGAGAGGAGAAGAAAGGGCTTTGTATGATTACATTTTATGAATTTTATAAATTTTCTGTTGTTTGTTGGAGAGGAGGGTTTCTAAATTTCCTTTTGTTTGTTGGAGTAGGAGAGGAGATAATTACTCCTAGTCCTTTCTACAGCAATTCAACATGAACGAGGAACTCCTATTATTGTGCTTATAATTAGATGCCACTCTGCCGTCAAACTTCTTTTATTCCTGCACCTCTTAGAAAAAATAAGACAAACATGCCTCTAGTGGAAGTACTCATGGTCATGTGGAAGAGTAGATAACTAGGCTAATGAAAGAGTACTTGTTCCAGTGGAAGATTAATTGGACAAAATTAAAAGATCATGGTCAAGCTGCTCATGGTCATAAGCAGAGCAATGTAAAGCATACACTGTTGAGAGTCTTGCCGCACTGACATTTTCTTATAAACTAAACGCCCACATTTCATCATTTATACTCGAACATAAAAAGATTCACAAAAGCAGTAGATAAGACTGCATTTGTTATAGCAGTATCAAATGACAGGTGATTGGTTGGATACCTGCTCCACTGCATTTGCTATAGCACATGTGTTCTCGCAAAAATTGGCGATACAAACTGAGTATGAAAAGAAGCACAATATGAGAAGAAGCAGCACATCATCATTGGCATTCCTATTTGGCATTTTACTTCTAGATACAGTATGATTCAGATATAGTATGCTCCACTTCATTTTACTCTAGCATCGGTGAGTCCCTAGAGCAATTCTTCTATGCACTTCTCTAGAATCATCCATACATCCATACAGAAGCGAGAAGAGTACCTGCACACACAGACTTCGCCACAATCCACCGTCGACACAATAGAGGAAGATGGCGGCGCACATGGAAGACCCACCCCTGCCCTGCTTCGACGACGCCCTGGACAACCCCGGTGTCCCTGATAACCTACAAGTATAGGGGATCAATTGTAGCCTTTCTCGATAAGTAAGAGTGTCGAACCCAACGAGGAGCTAAAGGTAGAACAAATATTCCCTCAAGTTCTATCGACCACCGATACAACTCTACACACGCTTAATGTTCGCTTTACCTAGAACAAGTATGAAACTAGAAGTACTTTGTAGGTGTAAAGGGATAGGTTGCAAGAATAAAACTAGATGTACTTAGCGAGAATAAAACTACGAGTAAATTGCAAGATAATAAAAATTAGTTGATTAGTAGACAGCTTTTTGTAACACAAGAAAGTTATTTGTCCCTAGGCAATCGATAACTAGACCGGTAATCATTATTGCAATTTCATATGAGGGAGAGGCATGAGCTAACATACTTTCTCTACTTGGATCATATGCACTTATGATTGGAACTCTAGCAAGCATCCGCAACTACTAAAGATCATTAAGGTAAAACCCAACCATAGCATTAAGTATCAAGTCCTTTTTACTCCCATACGCAACAACCCACTTACTCGGACTTGTGTTTCAGTCACTCACGCAACCCACTATAAGCGAATCATGAATATATTGCAACACCCTATAGCGGGAATCCCTCATGATTGCACGACACGGAGGCCACCATAGGACAACACCAAAATAAAACATACAAATCAAACCAATCACAATAATCAATCAACCCATAGGACAAAACGGATCTACTCAAACATCATAGGATAGCCACATATCATTGGATAATAATATATAGTGTTGAGCACTATTTTTAAGTAGAGATTACAGCGGGGAGAAGAGGTGTTACACCACTGCATAGAGGGGGAGAGAGTTGGTGTTGACGGTAGCGAGGTTGTTGGTGTAGATCGCCGTCACGATCCTTGCCCTGACGGCACTCCGGCGCCACCAGGAGAGAGGGGGAGAGAGCCCCCTCCTTCTTCTTCTTCCTTGACCTCCCCCCCTAGATGGGAGGAGGGTTTCCCCTCTGGTCCATGGCCTCGATGGCGGCGGAGGGGCGGGAGCCCCTCCGAGATTGGATCTATCTCTCTGTTTCTCTTCTGTTTCGCGTTCCTGTTTTCTGGCCCTTCACCGTTTCTTAAATTCCCGGAGATCCGTAACTCCGATTGGGCTGAAATTTTGAGGGGATTTTCTTCCGGATATTCTCTTTCTTGCGGCCAAAGTATACCCCTAACCGACTTACGAGGTGGCCACAAGCCTTAGGGGCGCACCTACCCCCAGGGCGCGCCCTATGAGTTTGTGGGGCCTGTGGACCACCTCTCACGCTGACTCTTCTTCCCAAAAATCACATATATTCAAAAAAAAAAATCCCCGTAAATTTTTATCGTGTTTGGACTTCGTTTGATATGGATATTTTGTGAAACAAAAAACATGCAACAAATAGGAACTTGCACTGGACACTGGATCAATATGTTAGTCCCAAAAATAATATAAAATGTTGCCAAAAGTATATAAAAGTTGTAGAATATTGGATGAAACAATAAAAAATTATAGATACGACGGAGACGTATCAGCATCCCCAAGCTTAATTCCTGCTCGTCCTCGAGTAGGTAAATGATAAAAAAGATAATTTTTGATGTGGAATGCTATCTAGCATAATCTTGATCATATAATCTAATCATGGCATGAATATTAAGACATGAGTGATTCAAATCAATAGTCTATAGTTTGATATAAAGACATTATTACTTAGGCATCCCAACGAACAATCATGTCTTTCAAAATATCAATGCTAAAGAACGTCATCCCTACAAAATCATATAGCCTTGTCATGCTCCATCTTCTTAACACAAAGTATTTATCATGCACAACCCCGATGACAAGCCGAGCAATTGGTTCATACTTTTTAACGCGCTTCAGCTTTTTCAACCCCCACGCAATACATGAGCGCAAGCCATGGATATAACATTAAGGGTCGAATAGAGTATGATGATAGGGGTAAATATGGAGAAGACAAAAAAGAAGAAAGTCTCACATCGACGAGGCTAATCAACGGGTTATGGAGATGCCCATCAATTGATGTCAATGCGAGGAGTAGGGATTGCCATGCAACGGATGCACTAAGTGCTATAAGTGTATGAAAGCTCAAACTGAAAACTAAGTGGGTGTGCATCCAACTTGCTTGCTCATGAATACCTCGGGCATTTGAGGAAGCCCGTCATCGGAATATACAAGCCAAGTTCTATAATGAAAAATTCCCGCTAGTATATGAAAGTGACAACATAGGACACTCTATATGAAAAACATGGTGCTACTTTGAAGCACAAGTGTGGAAAAGGATAGTAACATTGCCCCTTCTCTCTTTTTCTCTCATTTTTTTCTTTTCTTCATTTTTTTTCTTTTTTTGTTGGGCTCTTTTTGGCCTCTTTTTTTCGTTCGGAGTCTCATCCCGACTTGTGGGGAATCATAGTCTCCATCATCGTTTCCTCACTGGGACAATGCTCTAATGATGATGATCATCACGCTTTTATTTACTTACAACTCGATATTACAACTTGATACAACTAATACATGATGACTCTATATGATTGCCTCTGGCAGTGTACCAGGATGTGCAATGATCTAGCATAGCAAAGATATCAAAAAACGGACAAGTGATGTCTACTACGCAACCTTTCTTCTTGTAGACTCGTGTTGGGCCTCCAAGCACAGAGTTTTGTAGGACAGTAGCAATTTTCCCTCAAGTGGATGACCTAAGGTTTATCAATCTGTGGGAGGCGTAGGATGAAGATGGTCTCTCTCAAACAACCCTGCAACCAAATAACAAAGAGTCTCTTGTGTCCCCAACACACCCAATACAATGGTAAATTGTATAGGTGCACTAGTTCGGCGAAGAGTTGGTGATACAAGTGTAATATGGATAGTAGATATAGGTTTTTGTAATCTGAAAATATAAAAAGAGCAAGGTAGCAAGTAATAAAAGTGAGCAAAAACGGTATTGCAATGCTTGAAAACAAGGCCCAGGGTTCATACTTTCACTAGTGCAAAGTCTCTCAACAATGATAACATAATTAAATCATATGGAAATCGCTCAACGTGCAACAAAGAGTCACTCCAAAGTTCCTATCGCGGAGAACATAAGATGAAATTGCTTGTAGGGTACGAAACCACCTCAAAGTTATTCTTTCTGATCAATCTTTTGAGCTATTCCTATAAGTGTCACAAACAGCCCTAGAGTTCGTACTAAAATAACACCATATGATACACATCAATCAACCCTAATGTCACCTAGATACTCCAATGTCACCACAAGTATCCGTGGGTCAATTATACGATATGCATCAAACAAGTTCAGATTCATAATATTCAATCCAACACAAAGAACCTCAAAGAGTGCCCCAAGATTTCTACCGGAGAAACAAGGATGAAAACATGCATCAACCCCTATGCATAGATTACCCCAATGTCACCTCGGGAATCCGCGAGTTGAGTGCCAAAACATACATCAAGTGAATCAATAGAACATCCCATTGTCACCACGGATAACCCACCGCAAGACATACATCAAGTGTTCTCAAATCCATAAAAGTATTCAATTCGATAATAGTGAAACCTCAAAGGTAAAACTCAATTCATCACAAGAAGATAGAGAGGGATAAACACCATATGATCCAACTATAGTAACAAAGCTCGGGTACATCAAGATCGTGCCAAATCAAGAACACGAGAGAGAGAGATCAAACACATAGCTACTGGTACATACCCTCAGCCCCGAGGGTGAATGATACGTCTCCAACGTATCTATAATTTATGAAGTATTCATGCCATGTTTATGACAATTCTATATGGTTTTGGTATGATTTGATTAGAACTAACCCGGACTGACGCTGTTTTCAGCAGAACTACCATGGTGTTGTTTTTTGTGCAGAAATAAAAGTTCTCCAAATGCAACTTTTTGACGATTTTTTATAGAAGGAAAGAGACCCCGGAAGCTTCGAGGAAGGAGCAGAGGAGCCAGGAGGTGGCCACACACCACCTGGGCGCGCCCCCCCTGGGGCGCGCCCCGGTGCCATGTGGCCCCCTCGTGGCCCCCCTTCGCGTGAGTCCAATGCTAAAAATTCACATATATATATAGAAACCTCCGAAGGATAACCTAGAAGTTGGACTCCGCCGCCGCACGCCTCTGTATCCTCCAAAAACCAATCTGGAGCCCGTTCCGGCACCCTGCTGGAGGGGGAAATCATCACCGGAGGCCATCTTCATCATCCCGGCAGCCACCATGATGAGGAGGGAGTAGTCCACCCTCGAGGCTAGGGGTATGTACTAGTAGCTATGTGTTTGATCTCTCTCTCTTGTGATCTTGAGATGTCACGATCTTGATGTATCATGGGCTTTGTTAATATAGATGGATCATATGATGTTTCTCCCCTCTCCATCCTTGTTGTGATGAATAGAATCTTTTCCCTTTGAAGTTTTGTTATTGTCGGATTGAATATTCAGATTTGGGAACACATGATGTATGTCTTGCATAATGAATACTCGAGGTGACAATGGGGTATCATATTGATTCACTTGATGTATGTTATGGCACTCAATTTGCAGATGCCCGAGGTGACATTGGGGTAATCTATGCATAGGGGTTGATGCACGTTTTCATTGTCTTTTCTCCGATAGAAACTTTGGGGTCTCCTTGTAGTTCTTTGTCTGGATTGAATATTATGATCATGAAGTTGTTTGATGCATATCGTAGAATCAACTCATGGATACTTGTGGTGACATTGGAGTATCTAGGTGACATTAGAGTTGGTTGATGTGTGTCATTTGGTGCTGTTTTAGTACGAACTCTAGGGCTGTTTGTGACACTTATAGGAATAGCCCAATAGATCGATCAGAAAGAATAGCTTTGAGGTGGTTTCGTACCATACAAACAATTTCTATCTTATGTTCTCCGCTAATAGGAACTTGGGAGTGATTCTTTATTGCACTTTGAGGGATAATCATATGATCCAACTATGTTAGCATTGTTGAGAGATTGCACTAGTGAAAGTATGCACCCTAGGCCTCATTTTCTATCATTGCAATACCGTTTGTGCTCCGTTTTACTATTTACTACCTTGCTGTTTTTTATTGTTCGCACTACAAAAACTCATATCTACTATCCATACTACACTTTTATCACTATCTCTTCGCTGAACTAGTGCACCTATACAATTTATCATTGTATTGGGTGTGTTGGGGACACAAGAGACTCTTTGTTATTTGGTTGCAGGGTTGCTTGAGAGAGACTATCTTCATCCTACGCCTCCCACGGATTGATAAACCTTAGGTCATCCACTTGAGGGGAAATTGCTACTGTCCTACAAAACTCTGCGCTTGGAGGCCCAACACATGTCTACAAGAACAAGTTGTGTAGTTGACATCAGTGAACTACTCCCTCCTCATCATGGTGGCCGCCGGGATGATGAAGATGGCCTCCGGTGATGATTTCCCCCTTCGGCAGGGTGCCAGAACGGGCTCCCGATTGGTTTTTCGTGGCTACAGAGGCTTGCGGCGGTGGAACTTCTCATCTAGGGTTCTTTTCGGAGGTTACGGTATACATGAGGGCACTTGGCGTTGGAATCAAGTCAGGGGGGGGGGGGGTGCCCAAGGGCCCCATAAGCTCGGGAGGCGCGCCCCCCAGGCTTGTGGCCTCCTCGGTCACCTCCTGGTCCAGCTCCGGTGCTCTGTGGGTCTCTTCTGGTCCATAAACGATCACCGTAAATTTTCAGCCCATTCCGAGAACTTTTATTTCTGCACAAAAAAATGACACCACGGTAGTTCTGCTGAAAACAACGTCAGTCCAGGTTAGTTCTAATCAAATCATACCAAAACCATATAAAATTGTTGTAAACATGGCATGAATACTTCATAAATTATAGATACGTTGGAGACGTATCAGCATCCCCAAGCTTAATTCCTGCTCGTCCTCGAGTAGGTAAATGATAAAAGAAATAATTTATGAAGTGCGAATGCTAGCAAGTGCACAAGTTTGATCAATAATAATTTCAATCACTTTTTCTAGCATCATTATGTATCATAAATAGTATCTCATCTCATAAAACTTCTCATGATCAAGTAACAAGCTATTCACATGTTAAAGCATAGACCATAAACTTTCATGAAAACTAACAAACTATGGTTTCAGTCATCAAACAATTGCAATTCATCTTATTTTCAGGAAGGGTCTATGTAAGAGCTTTGATTTAGAAAATTCCACATACTCAACTATCATATAGTCTTCCATGATTGCTACCACTCAAAGCATATTTTTAGAACAAATAGCATCCATCGAACACAGAGAAAGATAGGGGCTTAATGTTTCGCCTCCCAACTTATTTATCATATAGATAATTGTCAACAATAATAATTCATCATCAAATATATTTGAATGGCCATATATGCTTGGATCTTTCCCCACCACATGATACTTGCCAACTAGAGAATAATTGAGGTTGGAATGAGAAGGAATACTACTGACTCTTGCATAAAAGTAAAAGAAAGGCCGTTCGCAGAGGGAAGAAGGGATTTGCAGAGGTGCCAGAGCGATGCTTTCATTGTCAACGTAGCGACCGAGAGTTTTCAACATCTTCCATGCTAGACACATTATAGGCGGTTCCCAAACAGAGAGGTAAAGTTTTACTCCCCCTCCACCAACGAACACAAGCCATGGCTAGCCGAATCCTCAGGTGCCCTCCATACCAACAACAATCCGGGGGAGTTTTGTTTTATTATTATATTTTGATTTTGATCATAGGACTGGGCATCCCAGTTACCAGCCATTTTCTCGTGAATGACAAGCGAATAAACACTCATCGTGAGAATAACCCACCTAGCATGGAAGGTGCTGACAGCCCCCTGTCGCTTCATGAGCGATTTTGGCATACAAAACAGATTATTATTTGAAGATTTAGAGTTTGGCACATGCAAATTTACTTGGAACGGCAGGTAAATACCGCATATATGTAGGTAAGGTGGACACTTATGGAAAGAAACTGGGTTAAAGGGTTTTTGGATGCACAAGTAGTATCTCTACTTAGTACGAATTTTTGGCTAGCAAAAGATCCAAAGCAAGCACCACATGTTGGGGAATCCATAACAATATAACTTCTATACAAATATACCCAAACATAACTCATTACGTTGTCTTCCTTGTCCAACCTCAACTAATTTGTTCAAGTTTGGAAATAATTAATGGGGCTCACAATCATAGAAGATGTCCAAGATAGTATATTTGTATGTGAAATCTCTCTTCCTTCAATATTCTTTCATGAATTGTTCAAGTGACCAATGTTGTGTTTGCTAACTTTCAATAAATTTTACCACCTATACTTCTTATATGTGAAGCCATTACTCCCCATGGGATAAGCATATGAAACATATATAATTTCAGATTTATGATATTCAATTCATTCAACCATTTACTCATAGGATATAAGTGAAGCACGAGAGTAAATGACAAACTACTCCAAAAAGATATAAGTGAAGATCAATGAGTAGTCAAATAATTAAGTAGCTATGTGAAGACTCTCTCTCATTTAGGAATTTCAGATCTTAAGTATTTTATTCAAACAGCAAGCAAAACAAAATAAAATGACATTCCAAGGATAGCACATATCATGTGACGAATAAAAATATAGCTCCAAGTGAGGTTACCCATAATGTTGGAGACGAAAGAGGGGTTGCCTTCCGGGGCATCCCCAAGCTTAGTTGCTTGGGTATTCCTTGAATATTACCTTGGGGTGCCTTGGACATCCCCAAGCTTAGGGTCTTGACACACCTTATTCTCCGCATGTCGATATCTCACGCAAAACTTGAAAACTTCAATCACACAAAACTTAACGGAACTTCGTGAGATAGGTTAGTATGATAAAACAAATCATTCACTTTGGTACTGTCAAATACAAGATTCATAATTGTCTCCACATAGTTCCTACTTTACCCAATCATTTCTACAATTTATATTGACCAATATAAGCCATAGAAACTAGAAAACAAGTAAACTATGCATTGAAAACAGAATCTGTCAAAAACAGAACAGTTTGTAATGATCTGAACAATGACCATACTTCTGCTGCTCCAAAAATTCTGAAAAATTAGGAAAGCGTAGGGAATTTTTATATAAACTATGTGTCAAAAATTCAGATAAAAAGCACGTTCCAGTGAATTTTAAAAATTCCTGGACTGAGAGCAAAAGTTTCTGTTTTTGCACAGAATCAAGTCAACTATCATCCACACTATCCCAAAGGCTTTACTTGGCACTTTATTGAAACAGAAGCTACAAAACATGATTAATACAGTAGCTTAATCACGTGAACACACAAAAACAGTAGGGGTAAATGTTGGGTTGTCTCCCAACAAATGCTTTTCTTTAACGCCTTTTTAGCTAGGCATGATGATTTCAATGATGCTCACATAAAAGATAAGAATTGAAACATAACGGGAGCATCATGAAGCCTATGACTAGCACATTTAATCCTAACCCACTTCCTATGCATAGGGATTTTGTGAGCAAATAATTTATGGTTACATGAATCATCTAGCATAGGAAGGCAAAACAAGGAATACTTCAAAACTTTCAACACATAGAGAGGAAACCTGAGATTATTGAGATATGTAAAAGCATATGTTCCTCTCTCATAATAATTTTCAGTAGCATCATGAATGAATTCAACAATATAACTATCACATAAATAATTCTTTTCATGATCCACAAGCATAGAAAATTTGTTACTCTCCACATAAGCAAATTTCTTCTCATGAATAGTAGTGGGAGCAAGAGTAATGTTCAGTAAGAGGGTAATCTTTATTATGACCAGTTTTATAAATATATTGATCACTACTTTTTACAACATAAGTATCATCACAATAATCATCATAAGTAGCAACTTGGTTCTCATCATAGTCAATTAAAACATGTTCCAAGATAGTGGAATCATTACTAAATAAAGTCATGACCTCTCCAAATCCACTTTTATCATTATAATAAGATTCAACACCCTCCAAAATAGTGGGATAATTATTATCTAAAGTTGACACTCTTCCAAACCCACTTTCATAAATATTGCAATCATCATAAATAGGAGGCATGCAATCATCATAACAAATTTGATCATCCAAAGTAGAGGGACTAAAAAGATCATCTTCATTAAGCATAGCATCCCCAAGCTTGGGACAAACATTAATTGCAGCAAATAAATTCTCAAACATGTCATTCTCATCAAACATAGCATCCCCAAGCTTGTGGCTTGGCATATCATAAGAATAACCACTCTCATCATTAATAGTATGAATAGCACCAATAGTATAGCAATTGTTATCATCACAATTTTCTAAGTTGGTGCCAAAAAGATTTTCAAGATTATAGGAAGTATCATTATTTTCCCAATCATAATCATCATGATGAGTAATAGGCATAACAAAATCATCCTCAATAGTTTCTTCGGACATTGTGCCATAAGACAAAGAATCAATATCATCATCAAGTATATCATCTTCCACAATTATTTTTGATTTATTCTCATGATGCATAACAATAATAGGAGCAACATCATTTGGGAGGGATACCTTTTAACCTTTGCTTCTCCATCTTTTCTTTTTCTTCTCCACATCATGTGTGGGTTTAATCAACTTTTTGGAGCTCCTTATTGATGAGATTGGTTGTATATGGAGCTCCTTCTCGTCACCTATTTCATCATGAGAAACAATAGGAGGGAAAGTGGAAATCTTTACCCTTTCATTAGTACTCCTTTTTATATTCTATTGGTTTTCCCGTCTTTCTATAGTTGGCAATATAAGCATTTTCATTGCAATTTACCATACAAAACATATAGATTTCTCTCAATGTAGTTTCGGCATGGTCTGTGAATATGAATGCTTCAAACCAACTATTTTTATGTGACAATTCTTCACACCTCAAAAATAAACAAAGTTCATTATAAAGTTCAAGGGTGATCAAGTTATTTTCTATATTTGGACATGATTCGATCATGAAAAAGTTTGCATTGGAAATTAAGATGACCAATCCTATTGCAAAGTTCACAAGTAATGGGATAAAGAGAGCATAATTTTGTAGCAAATTCATCTATCACTTTAAGCCACCAATTGGTTTTATCATGTTTATGCTTCTTACAAAATCTATCATCCCTATAAGGCATGTCTTCACAAACTCTATGCACTCCACAAAAATTGACATGCTTATAAGAAACATCTTTATCATGACTAGTGCAATCATCATTGGTATCACGAATATTCATAGCAAGCACACTAACAACATTGCAATCATGTTTATCATTCAAAGATTTAGTGCCAAACATTTTATTGATTTCTTCTTCTAACACTTTGGCACAATTTTCCGATCCATCGTTTTCAAGAAAGACATTATAAAGATGAAGCATATGAGGCAACCTCAATTCCATTTTTTTTGTAGTTTTCTTTTATAAAACAAACTAGTGATAAAACAAGAAACTAAAAGATTCAATTGCAAGATCTAAAGATATACCTTCAAGCACTCACCTCCCCGGCAACGGCGCCAGAAAAGAGCTTGATGTCTACTACGCAACCTTTCTTCTTGTAGACTCGTGTTGGGCCTCCAAGCGCAGAGTTTTATAGGACAGTAGCAATTGTCCCTCAAGTGGATGACCTAAGGTTTATCAATCCGTGGGACGCATAGGATGAAGATGGTCTCTCTCAAACAACCCTGCAACCAAATAACAAAGAGTCTCCTTGTGTCCCCAACACACCCAATATAATGGTAAATTGTATAGGTGCACTAGTTCGGCGAAGAGATGGTGATACAAATGTAATATGGATAGTAGATATAGGTTTTTGTAATCTGAAAAATATAAAGACAGCAAGGTAGCAAGTAACAAAAGTGAGCAAAAATGGTATTGCAATGCTTGAAAACAAGGCCTAGGGTTCATACTTTCACTAGTGCAAAGTCTCTCAACAATGATAACATAATTAAATCATAAACGGTATTGCAATGCTTGAAAACAAGGCCTAGGGTTCCTACTTTCACTAGTGCAAAGTCTCTCAACAATGATAACATAATTAAATCATATGGCAATCCCTCAACGTGCGACAAAGAGTCACTCCAAAGTTAATATCGCGGAGAACATAAGATGAATTTGCTTGTAGGGTACGAAACCACCTCAAAGTTATTCTTTCTGATCAATCTTTTGAGCTATTCCTATAAGTGTCACAAACTGATGACCCACAAGTATAGGGGATCAATCATAGTCCTTTTGATAAGTAAGAGTGTCAAACCCAACGATGAGTAGAAGAAAATGACAAGATGTTTTCAGTAAGGTATTATCTGCAAGCACTGAAATTATCGGTAACAGGTAGTTTGATAACAAGGTAATTTGTAATGGGTAACAAGTGACAATTGTAACAAAGGTGCAGCAAGGTGGCCCAATCCTTTTTATAGCAAAGGATAAGCCTAGACGAACTCTTATATAAGGCAAAGCGCTCCCGAGGACACATGGGAATTACTGTCAAGTTGGTTTTCATCATGCTCATATGATTCCCGTTCGCTACTTTGATAATTTGATATGTGGGTGGACCGGTGCTTGGGTGCTGTCCTTACTTGGACAAGCCTCCCACTTATGATTAACCCCTCTCGCAAGCATCCGCAACTACGAAAGAAGAATTAAGATAAATCTAACCATAGCATGAAACATGTGGATCCAAATTAGCCCCTTACGAAGCGACGCATAAACTAGGGTTTAAGCTTCTGTCACTCTAGCAACCCATCATCTACTTATTACTTCCCAATGCCTTCCCCTAGGCCCAAATCATGGTGAAGTGTCATGCATTCGCAACTACGAAAGAAGAATTAAGGTAAATCTAACCATCGCATGAAACATGTGGATCCAAATCAGCCCCTTACGAAGCAACACATAAATCTCCTACAGAAACCAGCATGACCGAGGAAACTTCTTATACCTTTGATATCTCTAGGACACGTCATTTTTTCAATTGCATCAACTTTAGCTTTATCAACTTCAATACCTCTTTCGGAGATTTTATGCCCCAAGACAATACCTTCATTAACCATAAAGTGGCACTTCTCCCAATTCAAGACAAGATTAGTTTCTTCACATCTAGGCAAAACTCGATCAAGGTTGCTTAAGCAATCATCAAAAGAAGTCCCGTAAACGGAAAAATCATCCATGAAAACCTCCACAATCTTTTCACAAAAGTCAGAGAATATAGCAGTCATACATCTTTGAAAGGTAGCAGGTACGTTGCATAAACCAAAAGGCATACGTCTATAAGAAAAAGTACCAAAAGGGCATGTAAAAGTAGTTTTTTCTTGATCCTCTTATGACATAGGTATTTGAGAAAAACCAGAATATCCATCTAGAAAGCAGAAATGTGTATGTTTTGATAGTCTTTGTAGCATTTGATCAATAAACGACAAAGGATAATGATCTTTATTAGTAGCTTTATTTAATTTACTAAAATCAATTACCATTCTATAACCTGTGATAATTCTTTGTGGGATGAGTTCATTTTTATCATTAGGGACAACAGTAATACCTCCCTTCTTAGGGACACAGTGAACATGACTTACCCATCTACTATCAGCAATAGGGTAGATTATACCTGCTTCCAGAAGCTTTAGTATTTCATTTCTTACCACTTCTTTCATCTTAGGATTCAACCGTCGCTGGTGATCAACAACTGGTTTAGCATCAAGTTCCATATTAATTTTATGCTGACATAGAGTGGGAATAATGCCCTTTAGATCATCAAGAGTATATCCAATAGCGGCACGGTGCTTCTTCGGAGTTTTCAATAATCTCTGTTCTTCATGCTCTGAAAGGTTAACACTAATAATAACATGATATATCTTCTTTTCATCAAGATATGCATATTTCAGAGTATCAGGTAGTTGTTTAAGTTCAAACACAGGATCGCTCTTGGGTGGTAGAGGATCTCCAAGAATCTCAACAGGTAAATTATGTTTCAAAACAGGCATTTGTTTAAAGAAGATCTCATCTATTTCATTTCTTTCATTCATGTGCATATCATTTTCATGGTCTAGCAAATATTGTTCTAAAGGATCAGTAGGAGGCACTGCAATAGAAGCAAGACCAATAATTTCATCCTTACTAGGTAATTCTTTATCACGAGGTTGTCTACGGAACTTAGAGAAATTAAACTCATGAGACACATCACCAAAATTCACACTAACAATTTCTTTCTCACAATCTATCTTAGCATTCACCGTATTCAAGAAAGGTCTACCAAATATAATGGGACAAAAATCATCTTGTGGGGAACCAAGAACAAGAAAATCAGTAGGGTATTTTATCTTCCCACACAAGACTTCAACATCTCTAACAATCCCAAGTGGTGTAATAGTGTCTCTATTCGTGAGCTTAATAGTAACATCAATATCTTCTATCCCAGCAGGTGCAATGTCATTCATAATTTCTTGATATAACATAAACGGGATAGCACTCACACTAGCACCCAAATCACATAAGCCATGATAACAATGATCCCCTATTTTAACAGAGACAACAGGCATGCCAACAACAGGTCTATGTTTATCTTTTTCCTCAGGTTTGTCAATTCTAGTAGCTTCATCACAGAAATAAATAACATGCCCATCAATATTTTCAACCAAGAGATCTTTAACCATAGCAACATTAGGTTCAACTTTAATCTGTTCAGGGGGCTTAGGTGTTCTAGTATCTCTTACGAACCACAGCTGAAGCTTTAGCATGTTGTTTTATCCTAACAGGAAAAGGTGGTTTCTCAATGTAAGCGGTAGGAATAACTGGATCAACATTATAAGTAGTGATTTCTTCTTTAGCTTCAATGGGCTCTACTATTTTTACTTCAATGGGAGGATGATATTTAGACCACTTCTCCTTAGGGAGATCAACATGAGTAGCAAATGATTCACAGAAAGGAGCTACTATCTCAGAGTCAAGTCCATATTTTGTGCTAAATTCACGAAAAGCATCGGTATCCATAAAAGTTTTAACACAATCAAACTCGAGGTTTATACCTGACTCCTTACTTTCGTCGAGCTCCCAATCTTTAGAGTTGCATTTAATTCTTTCCAAGAGATCCCATTTGAATTCAATAGTTTTCTTCATAAAAGAACCAGTACAGGAAGTATCGAGCATGGATTGATCATTACGAGAAAGCCGAGCATAAAAGTTCTGAATAATTATTTCTCTCGAGAGCTCATGATTGGGGCATGAATATAACATTGACTTAAGCCTCCCCCAAGCTTGAGCAATACTTTCTCCTTCACGAGGCCGAAAATTATATATATATAATTCCGATCTCGATGAACTAGATGCATAGGGTAAAACTTTTGATGAAACTCCAATTTCAATCGGTTGTAGTCCCAAGCCCCAATATCATCGCATAGCCTATACCATGTCAATGCCTTTTCCTTCAAAGATAAAGGAAAGACCTTCTTCTTGACTTCATCTCCGGGTAAACCTGCAAGCTTAAATAATCCACAAATTTCATCCACATATATAAGGTGCAAGTCGGGATGTTTCGTTCCATCTCCTGCATAAGGATTAGCTAGCAGATTCTCTATCATACCCGAAGGGATTTCATAATAAACATTTTCAGTAGGTGCAGTAGGTTGAGGAGCAACTCTTTGTGCTTCCGGTCGAGGTGAAGATACCCCGAACAAGCCCCTCAGAGGATTATTTTCCATAGTGACAAGTGGCAATAAATTTCAGCACACAATATAAAATTTTCCTTACCAAATTCCACTCACCAAAGGCGCTTCACTCCCCGGCAACGGCGCCAGAAAAGAGTCTTGATGACCCACAAGTATAGGGGATCAATCGTAGTCCTTTCGATAAGTAAGAGTGTCGAACCCAACGAGGAGCAGAAGGAAATGACAAGCGGTTTTCAGTAAGGTATTCTCTGCAAGCACTGAAATTATCGGTAACAGGTAGTTTGATAACAAGATAATTTGTAACGGGTAACAAGTGACAAGTGTAACAAAGGTGCAGCAAGGTGGCCCAATCCTTTTTATAGCAAAGGATAAGCCTGGATGAACTCTTATATAAGGCAAAGCGCTCCCGAGGACACATGGGAATTACAGTCAAGTTGGTTTTCATCATGCTCATATGATTCGCGTTCGCTACTTTGATAATTTGATATATGGGTGGACCGGTGCTTGGGTGCTGTCCTTACTTGGACAAGCCTCCCACTTATGATTAACCCCTCTCGCAAGCATCCGCAACTATGAAAGAAGAATTAAGATAAATCTAACCATAGCATGAAACATGTGGATCCAAATCAGCCCCTTACGAAGCAACACATAAACTAGGGTTTAAGCTTCTGTCACTCTAGAAACCCATCATCTACTTATTACTTCCCAATGCCTTCCCCTAGGACCAAATCATGGTGAAGTGTCATGTAGTCGACATTCACATAACACCACTAGAGGAAAGACAACATACATCTCATCAAAATATCGAACAAATACCAAATTCACATGATTACTTATAACAAGACTTCTCCCATGTCCTCAGGAACAAACGTAACTACTCACAAAGCATGTTTATGTTCATGATCAGAGGGGTAATAAATATCATTAAGGATCTGAATATATGATCTCCCACCAAGTAAACCAACTAGCATCAACTACAAGGAGTAATCAACCCTACTAGCAACCTACAGGTACCAATCTGAGGTTTTGAGGCAAAGATTGAATACAAGAGATGAACTAGGGTTTGAGAGGAGATGGTGCTGGTGAAGATGTTGATGAAGATTGACCCTCCCACGATGAGAGGATCGTTGCTGATGACGATGGCTTCGATTTCCCCCTCCCGGAGGGAAGTTTCCCAGGCATAATCGCTCTCCCGGAGCTCTAGATTGCTCTTGCCCAGGTTCCGCCTCGAGACGGCAGCGCTTCGTCCCGAAAGCTCTATTCTGATTTTTTCTAGGTCAAAACCTTTCATATAGCAAAAGAGGGGCACCAGACGATGGCCAGGGGGCCCACAAGCCCTGGGGGCGCGCCCCCCAGGCTTGTGGCCACCTGGTGGGTCCCCTTCTATAGTTTCTTCGCCCAATATTTTATATATATTCCAAAACAATTCTCCGTAAAGTTTCAGGACATTTGGAGTTGTGCAGAATAGGTATCTCAGATTTGCTCCTTTATGGTCCAGAATTCCAGCTGCCGGCATTCTCCCTCTTCATGTAAATCTTGTAAAATAAGAGAGAAAAGGCATAAGTATTGCACCATAATGTGAAATAATAGTCCATAATGCAATAAATATCAACATAAAAACATGATGCAAAATGGACGTATCAACTCCCCCAAGCTTAGACCTCGCTTGTCCTCACGCGAAAGCTGAAATCGATAATCATGTCCACATGTTTAGAGATAGAGGCGTCGATAAAATAAAATACGGACATGAGGGCATCATGATCATCTTTAGAACAACAATATATTGTCATATAACTTCTCATGCTAAAGTGATAATTCGTTCACAAGGTAAAGTATGAACCAAAAACTTTATTGAAAACTAACAAACTATGATCTTGGTCACTGAAGCAATTGCAATTTATCATAACATCGGACAGAGTCAATATAAGAGCTTTGTCTAGCAAATCCACATACTCAACCATCTTTTAGTCTTTCATAATTGCTAACACTCACGCGACACTTATGAGATCAATGCTTAAATCAGACACATAGAAAGATAGGGGCTTATAGTTTTGCCTCCCAACTATTTACCTCAAGGGTAATGTCAACAATAATAATTTATGATCACCTATATCCGAGTGGATATGTTTGTCTGGATCTTTCCCCAACATATAGTGCTTGCCAGAAAGAAAAAGTATAAAAGGAAAGGTGAAAATCACCATGACTCTTGTATAAAGATAAACGATAAAATTAAAGATAGGCCCTTCACAGAGGGAAGCAGAGGTTGTCATGCGCTTTTATGGTTGGATGCATGAAATCTTAATGCAATAGAACGTCACTTTATATTGCCGCTTGTGATAAAGAACTTTATTATATAGTCTGTCGCTTTTATTTCTTCCCCATCACAAGTTCGTATAAATTTTATTTTTCTCACACTAATAGATCATACATATTTAAAGAGCAATTTTTATTGCTTGCACCGATGACAAATTACTTGAAGGATCTTACTCAATCCATAGGTAGATATAGTGGACTCTCATGGAAAAACTGGGTTAAGGGTTTATGGATGCACAAGTAGTATCTCTACTTGGTGCGGAAGTCTTTTGGCTAGCATAGGATGAGAAGCAAGCTCAACATGTTGGAGGAACCATGACAATATAACTTCTATTCGGATACAAGGGATCATAAAGCATTACGTTGTCTTCCTTGTCCAACATCAACTTCTTAGCATATAATATTTTAGTGAGTGCTCACAATCATAAAAGATGTCCAAGATAATATATTTATATGTGAACCTCTCTTTCTTTATTACTTCCTTTTAATTGCAACAATGACCAATACTCTGTTTGTCAACCTTCAACAAGTTTAAATCCTCATACTTCTTATGTGTGAAGTCATCACTCTCCATAAGATTATTATATACTCTTTTATCTCTTTATTCTTTTTCTTCTATTTCAAGATCAAAACAAGAAAGCAAAGCCCTTACTCAAAATTACTCTTTATTATATAACTCTCACACTCGATTACATAGATAGATCACGAAGCAAAACTAAAAGACTAGATCATACTAAAACTTTTATTCTACTAGATCAAGATTTAACCAAAAGGATCAAACTAAAATAAACGATAATGATGAAGAAGTGATGGTGATACGATACCGGGGCACCTCCCCCAAGCTTGGCACAAGCCAAGGGGAGTGCCCATGCCCTGTGTACTCAAGTCTCCTTCTTCGGAGGTGGTGATGATGAAGTTGATGACGTGGGAAGCTTGTCTTTAGTCTTCCAAGGCATAGGCTCCCCGTCATAGAAAGATGAACGAGTCTCCGGAATCCTTAAATCTGCAGCCAAACTCATCCTTTTAAATCTATACTCATACTCACAGTTCTGGTTTTGCAAATCGTAGATCTGCACTTGAAGGTGCTCTATCCGCTCATGGAGCTTGAAGATAGCCTCTCCAACATTAGCAGCATCCAGCTTGTGGTCGCGGGTGAATTCTGTGATCATGGAGTGGTTGGTGTTGAGTCCGCGTTCCACCATCCCTTGGCACCTGAAGATCTCCTGCTCCACCGCTTCGAGCCTGGTCTCCACGGTTCCGGTCTTCTTTGGCCCCTGAACATCCCGGATGTGAAGCACCCCATCACGCATCTCAATGGTTTGAGGGTGATGCATCACCTCCTGAAGGTAAGGGTTGATGACCTTCTCGTAGAACTTGTCCTTGGGGGCGCTTGGAGACGACATGGCGATCTAGATCTGTCAGAAAAATAGCTCGAAACAAGAACAGAGGATATTGTCATGATACGGTGGTCAAAACCTTCGGGAGATTATATAATGATTTTTTTTCATGCAAAACAAGTAATCTGGGAGAAAACGGAGTCCGGAAGGCACATGAGGTGGCCACAAGCCTGGGAGGCGCGCCCAGGGGGGTAGGGCGCGCCCCCATGGCTTGTCGCCTCCTCATGCACTATTCAGACTACTTTTTATTTTTCTAATTTTTTAAATATTCCAAAACGGAGTAAAATTGCCTTTAGAAAACTTTTGGAGTTGGTTCACTTACCGTATCACATACCTACTCCTTTTCAGGGTTCTGGCGTGCTCTCGAAGGTTTCCTTTATGTACTCCTTCGGTGTTATGGTATGAATAATATTAGTTTCCACATTTATGGGCATACCTGAAATATAATGTTTGATTCTTTGCCCATTCACCACCCTCGGATTATTGCCTTCGGCATTGTTGATCTTGATGGCACCAGAATGATACACTTCCTCGATAATGTATGGACCTTCCCATTTGGAGAGAAGTTTTCCTGCAAAAAATCTTAAACGAGAATTGTATAGCAAGACTTGGTCACCTACATTAAATTCCCTCTTTTGTATTCTTTTATCATGCCATCTTTTAACCTTTTCTTTAAACAACTTGGCATTTTCCTTGGCTTGGGTTCTCCATTCATCAAGGGAGCTAATGTCAAACAACCTCTTTTCACCGGCAAGTTTGAAGTCATAATTGAGTTCTTTAATTGCCCAATAAGATTTATGTTCTAGTTCCATAGGTAAGTGACATGCTTTTCCATAAACCATTTTATAGGGAGACATACCCATAGGATTCTTATAAGCAGTTCGGTAAGCCCATAATGCATCATCAAGTTTCTTAGACCAATTCTTCCTGGATCTATTAACAGTCTTTTGCAAGATTAATTTTATTTCTCTATTACTTAATTCTACTTGACCACTAGACCGAGGATGATATGGAGATGCAATTCTATGGTTGACATCATACTTAGCAAGAAATTTACGGAAAGCACCATGAATAAAGTGTGAACCACCATCAGTCATTAAATATCTAGGGACTCCAAACCTCGGGAAAATAACTTCTTTAAGCATTTTAATAGAAGTGTTATGATCAACACTACTAGTTGGGATAGCTTCTACCCACTTAGTAACGTAATCAACAGTAACTAGAATATGAGTATACCCATTGGAGGAAGGAAGAGGTCCCATATAATCAAATCCCCAAACATCAAATGGTTCAATAACAAGTGAATAATTCATAGGCATTTCCTGACGTCTACTAATGTTACCAATTCTTTGACATTCATCACAAGACAAGACAAACTTACGAGCATCTTTAAAAAGAGTAGGCCAAGAAAAACCAGATTGTAATACCTTGTGCGCAGTTCGGTCTCCCGCGTGGTGTCCTCCGTATGACTCGGAGTGGCACTTCCGTAGGATCTGTTCCTATTCATGCTCAGGTACACAACGTCTAATAACACCATCTACTCCTTCTTTATATAGATGTGGGTCATCCCAGAAGTAATGTCTTCAATCATAGAAAAACTTTTTCTTTTGCTGGTATGTGAAACTAGGTGGTATAAATTTAGCAACAATATAATTAGCATAGTCTGCATACCGGAGTACTATGAGAAGCATTTATGACAGCTAATTGTTCATCAGGAAAACTATCATCAATAGGTAGTGGGTAATCAAGAATATTTTCTAACCTAGACAAGTTGTCTCCAACGGGGTTCTCAGCCCCTTTCCTATCAATAATATGTAAATCAAATTCTTGTAGCAAGAGAACCCACCTAATAAGTCTAGGTTTAGCATCTTTCTTTTCCATGAGGTATTTAATAGCAGCATGATCAGTGTGAATAATTACTTTGGAGTCAACAATGTAAGATCTTAATTTATCACAAGCAAACACAACTGCTAAAAATTCTTTTTCAGTGGTAGCATAATTTCTTTGAGCGTTGTCTAGAGTTTTACTAGCATAATGAATAACATTTAATTTCTTATCAACTCTTTGTCCTAGAATAGCACCAACAGAATAATCACTAGCATCACACATAATTTCAAAGGGTAGGTTCCAATCAGGTGGTTGAACAATAGGTGCAGAGATTAAGGCTTT
The DNA here is from genome assembly GCA_039707655.1 of Elymus sibiricus. Lineage (NCBI taxonomy): Eukaryota > Viridiplantae > Streptophyta > Magnoliopsida > Poales > Poaceae > Elymus > Elymus sibiricus. The sequence goes on from CM077666.1 coordinate 475,436,490, forward strand.
CTTCAGTATTTCAAAGGCTTCTAAACAATCATCATCAAAAACGAATGGAACATCTTTTTGCAAAAGATTAGTGAGAGGCCTAGACATTTTAGAGAAGTCTTTAATAAATCTCCTATAGAAACCAGCATGACCGAGGAAACTTCTTATACCTTTGATATCTGTAGGACACGGCATTTTTTCAATCGCATCAACTTTAGCTTTATCAACTTCAATACCTCTTTCGGAGATTTTATGCCCCAAGACAATACCTTCATTAACCATAAAGTGGCACTTCTCCCAATTCAAGACAAGATTAGTTTCTTCACATCTCTACAAAACTCGATCAAGGTTGCTTAAGCAATCATCAAAAGAAGTCCTGTAAACGGAAAAATCATCCAGGAAAACCTCCACAATCTTTTCACAAAAGTCAGAGCATATAGCAGTCATACATCTTTGAAAGGTAGCAGGTGCATTGCATAAACCAAAAGGCATACGTCTAAAAGCAAAAGTACCAAAAGGGCATGTAAAAGTAGTTTTTTCTTGATCCTCTTGTGACACAGGTATTTGAGAAAAACCAGAATATCCATCTAGAAAGCAGAAATGTGTATGTTTTGATAGTCTTTCTAGCATTTGATCAATAAAAGGCAAAGGATAATGATCTTTCCTAGTAGCTTTATTTAATTTCCTAAAATCAATTACCATTCTATAACCTGTGATAATTCTTTGTGGGATGAGTTCATTTTTATCATTAGGGACAACAGTAATACCTCCCTTCTCAGGGACACAGTGAACAGGACTTACCCATCTACTATCAGCAATAGGGTAGATTATACCTACTTCCAGAAGCTTTAGTATTTCATTTCTTACCACTTCTTTCATCTTAGGATTCAACCGTCGCTGGTGATCAACAACTGGTTTAGCATCAGGTTCCATATTAATTTTATGCTGACATAGAGTGGGACTAATGCCCTTTAGATCATCAAGAGTATATCCAATAGCGGCACGATGCTTCTTCAAAGTTTTCAATAATCTCTTTTCTTCATGCTCTGAAAGGTTAGCACTAATAATAATAGGATATATCTTCTTTTCATCAAGATATACATATTTCAGAGTATCAGGTAGTTGTTTATGTTCAAACATAGGATCTCTCTTGGGTGGTAGAGGATCTCCAAGAATCTCAACAAGTAAATTATGTTTCAAAACAGGCATTTGTTTAAAGAAGATCTCATCTATTTCATTTCTTTCATTCATGTGCACATCATTTTCATGGTCTAGCAAATATTGTTCTAAAGGATCAGTAGGAGGCACTGCAATAGAAGCAAGACCAATAATTTCATCCTTACTAGGTAATTCTTTATCACGAGGTTGTCTACGAAACTTAGAGAAATTAAACTCACGAGACACATCACCAAAATTCACACTAACAATTTCTTTCTCACAATCTATCTTAGCATTCACTGTATTCAAGAAAGGTCTACCAAATATAATGGGACATAAATTATCTTGTGGGGAACCGAGAACAAGAAAATCAGTAGGGTATTTTATCTTCCCACACAAGACTTCAACATCTCTAACAATCCCAAGTGGTGTAATAGTGTCTCTATTCGCGAGCTTAATAGTAACATCAATATCTTCTATCTCAGCAGGTGCAATATCATTCATAATTTCTTGATATAACGTAAATGGGATAGCACTCACACTAGCACCCAAATCACATAAGCCATGATAACAATGATCCCCTATTTTAACAGAGACAACAGGCATGCCAACAACAGGTCTATGTTTATGTTTTTCCTCAGGTTTGGCAATTCTAGTAGCTTCATCACAGAAATAAATAACATGCCCATCAATATTTTCAACCAAGAGATCTTTAACCATAGCAACATTAGGTTCAACTTTAATCTGTTCAAGGGGTTTAGGTGTTCTAGTATCTCTTACGAACCACAGCTGAAGCTTTAGCATGTTGTTTTATCCTAACAGGAAAAGGTGGTTTCTCAATGTAAGCAGTAGGAATAACTGGATCAACATTATAAGTAGTGATTTCTTCTTTAGCTTCAATGGGCTCTACTATTTTTACTTCAATAGGAGGTTGATATTTAAACCACTTCTCCTTAGGGAGATCAACATGAGTAGCAAATGATTCACAGAAAGAAGCTACTATCTCAGAGTCAAGTCCATATTTTGTGCTAAATTCACGAAAAGCATCGGTATCCATAAAAGTTTTAACACAATCAAACTCAAGGTTTATACCTGACTCCTTACCTTCGTCGAGCTCCCAATCGTCAGAGTTGCGTTTAATTCTTTCCAAGAGATCCCATTTGAATTCAATAGTTTTCTTCATAAAAGAACCAGTACAGGAAGTATCGAGCATGGATTGATCATTACGAGAAAGCCGAGCATAAAAGTTCTGAATAATTATTTCTCTCGAGAGCTCATGATTGGGGCATGAATATAATATTGACTTCAGCCTCCCCCAAGCTTGAGCGATACTTTCTCCTTCACAAAGCCAAAAATTATATATATGATTCCGATCACAATGAACTAGATGCATAGGGTAAAACTTTTGATGAAACTCCTATTTCAATCGGTTGTAGTCCCAAGCCCCAATATCATCGCATAGCCTATACCATGTCAATGCATTTCCTTCAAAGATAAAGGAAAGACCTTCTTCTTGACTTCATCTTCGGGTAAACCTGCAAGCTTAAATAATCCACAAATTTCATCCACATATATAAGGTGCAAGTCGGGATGTTTCGTTCCATCACCTGCATAAGGATTAGCTAGCAGTTTCTCTATCATACCCGAAGGGATTTCATAATAAACATTTTCAGTAGGTGCAGTAGGTTGAGGATCAAATCTTTGTGCTTCCGGCCGAGGTGAAGATACCCCGAACAAGCCCCTCAAAGGATTATTTTCCATAGTGACAAGTGGCAATAAATTTCAGCACACAATATAAATTTTTCCTTACCAAATTCCACTCACCAAAGGTGCTTCACTCCCCGGCAACGGCGCCAGAAAAGAGTCTTTATGACCCACAAGTATAGGGGATCAATCGTAGTCCTTTCGATAAGTAAGGGTGTCGAACCCAACGAGGAGCAGAAGGAAATGACAAGCGGTTTTCAGTACGGTATTCTCTGCGAGTACTGAAATTATCGGTAACAGGTAGTTTCATAACAAGGTAATTTATAACGGGTAACAAGTGACAAGTGTAACAAAGGTGCAGCAAGGTGGCCCAAACCTTTTTATAGCAAAGGATAAGCCTGGATGAACTCTTATATAAGGCAAAGCGCTCCCGAGGACACATGGGAATTACTGTCAAGTTGGTTTTCATCATGCTCATATGATTCGCGTTCGCTACTTTGATAATTTGATATGTGGGTGGACCGGTGCTTGGGTGCTGTACTTACTTGGACAAGCCTCCCACTTATGATTAACCCCTCCCGCAAGCATCCGCAACTACGAAAGTAGAATTAAGATAAATCTAACCATAGCATGAAACATGTGGATCCAAATCAACCCCTTACGAAGCAACGCATAAACTAGGGTTTAAGCTTCTGTCACTCTAGCAATCCATCATCTACTTATTACTTCCCAATGCCTTCCCCTAGGCCCAAATCATGGTGAAGTGTCATGTAGTCGACGTTCACATAACACCACTAGAGGAAAGACAACATACATCTCATCAAAATATCGAACGAATACCAAATTCACTTGATTACTTATAACAAGACTTCTCCCATGTCCTCAGGAACAGACGTAACTACTCACAAAGCATGTTCATGTTCATGATCAGAGGGGTAATAAATATCATTAAGGATCTGAACATATGATCTCCCACCAAGTAAACCAACTAGCATCAACTACAAGGAGTAATCAACACTACTAGCAACCTACAGGTACCAATCTCAGGTTTTGAGGCAAAGATTGAATACAAGAGATGAACTAGGGTTTGAGAGGAGATGGTGCTGGTGAAGATGTTGATGAAGATTGACCCTCCCACGATGAGAGGATCGTTGGTGATGACGATGGCTTCGATTTCCCCCTCCCGGAGGGAAGTTTCCCCGGCAGAATCGCTCTGCCGGAGCTCTTGATTGCTCCCGAAAGCTCTCTTCTGATTTTTTCTAGGTCAAAACCTTTCATATAGCAAAAGAGGGGCACCAGACGATGGCCAGGGGGGCCACAAGCCCTGGGGGCGCGCCCTAGGGGGTAGGGCGCGCCCCTAGGCTTGTGGCCACCTGGTGGGTCCCCTTCTGTAGTTTCTTCACCCAATATTTTTTATATATTCCAAAACAATTCTTCGTAAAGTTTCAGGACATTTGGAGTTGTGCAGAATAGGTATCTCAGATTTGCTCCTTTATGGTCCAGAATTCCAGCTGCCGGCATTCTCCCTCTTCATGTAAATCTTGTAAAATAAGAGAGAAAAGACATAAGTATTCCACCATAATGTGAAATAACAGTCCATAATGCAATAAATATCAACATAAAAACATGATGCAAAATGGACGTATCACAAACAGCCCTAGAGTTCGTACTAAAATAACACCATATGGTACACATCAATCAACCCTAATGTCACCTAGATACTCCAATGTCACCACAAGTATCCGTGGGTTAATTATACGATATGCATCAAATACCTTCAGATTCATAATATTCAATCCAACACAAAGAACCTCAAAGAGTGCCCCAAGATTTCTACCAGAGAAACAAGGATGAAACACATGCATCAACCCCTATGCATAGATTACCCCAATGTCACCTCGGGAATCCGCGAGCTGAGTGCCAAAACATACATCAAGTGAATCAATAGAACACCCCATTGTCACCACGGATATCCCATCACAAGACATACATCAAGTGTTCTAAAATCCTTAAAAGTATTCAATCCGATAATAGTGAAACCTCAAAGGTAAAACTCAATTCATCACAAGAAGATAGAGAGGGAGAAACACCATATGATCCAACTATAGTAACAAAGCTCGCGGTACATCAAGATCGTGCCAAATCAAGAACACGAGAGAGAGAGAGAGAGATCGAACACATAGCTACTGGTACATACCCTCAGCCCCGAGGGTGAACTACTCCCTCCTCATCATGGTGGCCGCCGGGATGATGAAGATGGCCTCCGGTGATGATTTCCCCCTCCGGCAGGGTGCCGGAACGGGCTCCCGATTGGTTTTTTGTGGCTACAGAGGCTTGCAGTGGTGGAACTTCTCATCTAGGGTTCTTTTCGGAGGTTACGGTATATATGAGGGCACTTAGCGTTGGAATCAAGTCAGGGGGGTGCCCGAGGGCCCCACAAGCTCGGGAGGCGTGCCCTAGGGGGGTGGGCGCCCCCCCAGGCTTGTGTCCTCCTCGGTCACCTCCTGGTCCAGCTCCGGTGCTCTGTGGGTCTCTTCTGGTCCATAAACGAGCACCGTAAATTTTCAGCCCATTCCGAGAACTTTTATTTCTGCACAAAAAAATGACACAACGACAGTTCTGCTGAAAACATCGTCAGTCCAGGTTAGATCTAATCAAATCATACCAAAACCATATAAAATTGTTGTAAACATGGCATGAATACTTCATAAATTATAGATACGTTGGAGACGTATCAATAAGCCATGAAAATATCATGCTAGCTATCTTACGATCATGCAAAGCAATATAACAATGAATGCTCAAGTCATGTATATGATGATGATGGAAGTTGCATGGCAATATATCTCGGAATGGCTATGGAAATGCCATAATAGGTAGGTATGGTGGCTGTTTTGAGGAAGATATAATGAGGCTTATGTGTGATTGAGCATATCATATCATGGGGTTTGGATGCACCGGCGAAGTTTGCACCAACTCTCAAGGTGAGAAAGGGCAATGCACGGTACCGAAGAGGCTAGCAAATTGTGGAAAGGTAAGAGTGCGTATAATCCATGGAATCACATTAGTCATAAAGAACTCACATACTTATTGTGAAAGTTTATTAGCCCTCGAAGCAAAGTACTACTACACATGCCCCTAGGGGGATAGATTGGTAGGAAAAGACCATCGCTCGTCCCCGACCGCCACTCATAAGGAAGACAATCAATAATAAATCATGCTCCAACTTCTTAGCATAACGAGAGACTATACGTGCATGCTTCGGGAATCACAAACCTTAACACCAATATTCTTACTAAACCACAATCATTCACTAGTACCTCCCACATATTACCATTTCTATGTCACAAAACTATTGCTAAGAATCAAACATATCATATTCAGTGTTCTACAAGTTTTATGTAGGATTTTATGACTAACCATGTGAATGACCAATTCATGTTAACTCTCTAAATAGATATAAGTGAATCATGAGAGTTTAATTATTTCTACAAAAGATTTGCCCACGCTCTAACAAATATAAGTGAAGCAAAAGAGCATTCTACAAATAACGGTTTTGCTATGTAGAGAAACAGGCATCCAAACTTCAAATGATATAAGTGAAGCACATGAAGCATTCCATAAAGCCATACTCAAAAGATATAAGTGAAGTGCAAAGAGCATTCTATAAATCAACCAAGGACTATCTCATACCAGCATGGTGCATGAAAGAAAAGGGAAAAATAAACACAAAAGACGCTCCAAGAATTTACGCATATCATGTCAACAAAACAAAAACCGAAACATACCGATAATTGTTGAAGAAAGATGGGATGCCTTCCGGGGCATCCCCAAGCTTAGACACTTGAGTCTCCTTGAATATTTACTTGGGGTGCCTTGGGAATTCCCAAGCTTGAACTCTTGCCTCTCCTTATTCTCCTCATATCGATACCTCCTCGATCTTCGAACACTTCGTCCACACAAAACTTAACCAAACTTTTTATTAGCGGGGTTAGTACATATAACATCAAATCCCATCATGTACTACTGTAAAATTATTGTATAATTATAATAAATCAATACCCACTGTATGCTATCACAATTCTATGGCCCCAAGTCAAAGGAGGCATAACAAGATTTCAAACATACGCAAATCATGAAACTATAACAGCAATCTGTGAAAACAGGACAATCTGTAAAGATGAAGATGGTACATATACTTCTGTAACTCAAAACATTCTGAAAAATTAGTAAAAAATAAGCAATTTTCATAGCAGTACCATGTAAAAAATTCAGAAGTTTTGCACGTTCAAGTAAAAAATGTAAATTCACGCACTACAGCAAAAGTTTCTGTTTTAGCACTGCACATACCAAACAGGCAATCTAATCATCCTAAAGGCAAATCTTGGCACATTATTTTTATAATACAATGGATTTGTACAAGGGGATAATTATTTTTGTGAGAAACTTCCATGAAAAATTCTACATTGTTTTTGTGAGCATGAACACAAGTGTTCAAGGTCGCCCTCACTTCTCCAATGCATAACCTTCCAATGGCTTCTCTTTTTGAAAAAGTTTTTAGGTTCCCCTCTATATTTTTTTGTTTTTAAACCTTTTAAAAGCACACAACAGAATAAAATGACTCTCTAAAACTTCCGGGTTGTCCCCCTGGCAGTGCTTTCTTTAAAGCCATTAAGCTAGGTGATATGTCTCCAATGTATCTATAATTTTTTATTGTTCCATGCTATTATATTATCTATCTTGGATGTTTTATATGCATTTTGGTACTATTTTATATCATTTTTTGGGACTAACCTATTAACCTAGTGCCTAGTGCCAGTTGCAGTTTTTTCCTTGTTTTTGGCTTTTACAGAAAGGAATATCAAACGGAGTCCAAACGGAATAAAACTTTCGCGATGATTTTTCTTGGACCAGAAAACACCTACGTGACTTGGAGAGAGGGCCAGAAGAGTCCCGAGGAGGCCACAAGCCCTGAGGCCGCGCCCTAGGGGGGGCGCCCCCTGGCTTGTGGGCCCCTCGGGAGTCCCCTAACCCTAATTCCAGCACTATAAATCCTCAAATATCCCCCTATACCAGAAGCGTCCACAAAAAGACTTTTCCGCCGCTGCAAGCTTCTGTTCCCGTGAGATCCCATCTTGGGGCCTTTTCCAGCGATCTGCCGGAGGGGGATTCGACCACGGAGGGCTTCTACATCAACCTTGCTGCCCTTCCAATGATGTGTGAGTAGTTTACCACAGACCTACGGGTCCATAGCTAGTATCTAGATGGGTTCTTCTCTCTCTTTGATCTTCAATACCATGTTCTCCTCGATGTTCTTGGAGTTCTATCCGATGTAATCTTCTTTTGCGGTGTGTTTGTTGAGACACGATGAATCGTGGGTTTATGATCAGATTATCTATGAATATTATTTGAGTCTCCTCTGATTTCTTTTATGCATGATTTAAATAGCTTTGTATTTCTCTCCGATCTATTGATTTGGTTTGGCCAACTAGATTGATCTATCTTTCCATGGGAGAGGTGCTTTGTGGTGGGTTCAATCTTGCGGTGTCCTCACCTAGTGACATAGTAGGGGTAGCGAGGCACGTATTGTATTGTTGCCATTAAGGATAAAAAGATGGGGTTTATATCATATTGCTTGAGTTTATCCCTCTACATCATGTCATCTTACTTAATGCATTACTCTGTTCTCTTGAACTTAATACTCTAGATGAAGGCAGGAGTCGGTCGATGTGTGGAGTAATAGTAGTAGATGCAGAATCATTTCGGTCTACTTGTCACGGACGTGATGCCTATATTCATGATCATTGCCTTAGATATCGTCATAACTATGCGCTTTTCTATCAATTGCTCAACAGTAATTTGTTTACCCACCGCATGCTTTATTAAAGAGAGAAGCCTCTAGTGAAACCTATGGCCCTCAGGTCTATTTTCCATCATATATTTTCAGATCTATAAAAACAAAAAACCCAAAAATACCTTGCTGCAATTTATTTATATTTACTTTAGTTTGCTCTTTTATACCTATCTCTATTAGTTCTCACTCTTGTTCGAGACCGTGAAGGGATTGACAACCCCTTTTTCGCGTTGAGTGCGAGTGTTTGTTAGTTTGTGCAGGTGCATATATTGGAGACTTGCTTGTGCCTCCTACTGGATTGATACCTTGGTTCTTAACTGAGGGAAATACTTATCTCTACTTTGCTGCATCACCCTTTCCTCTTCAAGGGTAAAATCAACGCAAGCTCAAGAAGTAGCACTAGGCATATAGTGCTCAAGTAATTGATCCACCCGGATCCCAAGGTATATCAAAGCCAATTTTAATTAACAATGATTTGAATTTAGTAGTGAGCACAAAGTAATATATATCATGCAACAACGAAGTCTAACTCTCTTCCTATGCATCAGCATGTCATAAAAGAACAATTCACACACACAAAGTAAAGGCCAATGCATAGTATAAACAGTTTCTTGCAATTTTATCGTATTGGAAACATAGAGAGGTTGAGATGTAGTTTCTCTCTCATAATAATTGCAAGTAGGAGCAACAAGCACATGCATATTATATCTAGCTAAATCATCATGTGCAATGGTAAAACGCAACCCATCAATATAATCCTTAATAAGCGCAAACTTCTCCGATATAGTGTAGTTGGGAGAATTCAAAAAGATAATAGGACTATCATGTGTGGGTGCAATAGCTACAATTTCATTCTTAAAATAAGGAACTATAGCAAGTTCATCTCCATAAGCATAATTCATATTGGCATCATGGCCACAAGCATAGCAAGCATCAATTCCATCAAATAGGGATATTTCAAACGAATCAATCACTACTGGAAACAGAGAATTTGCCATCAGTCAGTTCTTTGCCGTCCGCTAGCGGACGGCAAAGAAGGTCTTTGCCGTCTGCTTATAAAAACAGACGGCAAAGACCTGGCTGACGGCAAAGATCAAGGTTGCCATCAGCCAATTCTTTGTCGTCTGCCAGCAGACGGCAAAGAGGTGGGTGGGGTCCAGTGGACGCCAGCGCTGTAACGGCCCACCAGCCCCACCTCTTTGCCGTCTGCTGGCAGATGGCAAAGAATTGACTATCTAACGGCCGTTGCCCCCACCTCATCTCTCTCTCTCTTCTCTCTTTCTCCCTAACCCCCGACCCGACCCCCCGCACCCGACCCCAAACGCCGCCGGCCACCGCGCCCCCGACCCCCACCGCGCCCCCGCCGCCCCGGCCACGTCGCCCCGCCGCCCCGGCCACGTAGCCCCGCCGCCCCGGCCACGTAGCCCCGCGGCCGTCCCGCCGCCTTGCCCAGGCCACCCCACCCCCCTCCCGTGCGGCGGCCACCCAAGTGCCGCCGTGAGGCAGGCCGCGGCGCCGCCCCCCTCCTCTGCGGCAGACCTACTCCACCGGGCTGCCCCCCCTCCTCCACCGGCCGCCCCCTCCCCTGCGGTGAGCTCCTCACCATTTTTTTTCTATTTTTTTCTGTTTTTTACTTTTAGGTTTATGTTTAGTTTAGTTTACTTTTAGGTTTAGTTTAGTTTATGTTTAGTTTAGTTTATTTTAGTTTAGTGTAGTTTAGTTTAGTTTTAGTTTTAGTTTTAGTTTAGTTTAGTTTAGTTTTAAGAAGAAGAAGAAGAAGAAGAAGAAGAAGAAGAAGAGGAGGAGGAGGAGGAGGGACGAGGAGAAGAAGAAGAAGAAGAAGAAGAAGAAGAAGAAGAAGAAGAAGAAGAAGAAGAAGAAGAAGAAGAAAAGAAGGAAGAAGAAGATGAAAAAAAAGAAGAAGAAGATGATGAAAAAGAAGGAAGAAGAAGATGAAAAAAAGAAGTAGGAAAAGTAGAAAAAGAAAGAAAAGAAGGAAAAGAATCTCCGAGGGGTCGAGGGTCGAGGGTCGCCGAGGGGTCGAGGGGTCGAGGGTCGAGGGGTCGAGGGGTCGATGGTCAAGGATCTCCGAGGGGTCGAGGGTCGAGGATCTCCGAGGGGTCGAGGGTCGAGGGTCGAGGGTCACCGAGGGATCGAGCGTCGCCGAGGGTCAAGGGGTCGAGGGGTCGAGGGTCGAGGAACGAGCAGTGCGAATCGTTTTTTTACAACTTGGCGGTGGCATCCTTAATTAGTTAGGTTGATGGCAAAAACAATAATGCTATGTTACTCATCTTTGGATTTCAATGTGCAGTTGTTTCGTCGCTGCGTGGGTCTGGTGTTCGACGAGCTCCGCCCCTGCGTTCGTGGGTGAGCACAAATGACATCTCCTCCTCCCCCCTTAATTATTTGCTCTGTTCCGGTGTTCGTGCCGATGAAACTTGCTAGCTATAGGTGTCTTCAATCATCAGTATGCGTGACCAGTATGCGTCTCCCATTCGAAAGGGTTACAGTTATAAATATGCATGCATTTGCATATTTATAACCGTGATTCTTTCGAATTGTCCAACGTTATCCATGGACAGCCCGAGTATGTGTAGATTGGGTTCATTTTCCCATATGCTCTGCTCCGGATCCGACGCTAATTTCGTCAGTGCCTCCCTGTTGTTCTCCGGGTACACATCCTCTCTGTTGATTGCAGAGACGTGTATCAGGAGAACAGCGGGGAGGTGTTGCCGAAATTTTGCGTTGGATCTGGAGCAGAGCATGGGAAAACGAACCCAATCTACACATACTCGGGTGGGATTAGGACCTATCTTTACCTATTAGAGTGTAGGTTGCATGGATGTAATAAAATTGACAAACTAGATTAATTGATGAATATATATGATGAATTATATATATATATATATATATATATATATATATATATATCTTGTGTGTTTAGTAGGTAGGCAAGATGAGTGATCGTGTGTGGATGTACACCGGCCACACTAGTCAGAAAAAAATGACCACTGAATGGTTCACAAAAACCAAGGAGTTTGTGAAAGCCGCATTTGCAAATGGCCAGAGAAAAAATTGGTGCCCCTGCGTCCATTGCGACATTTCGTACAAGAGGACAGAGGATGAAATGGGTAATCACCTGTAGAAGAGTGGTTTTACGCCCGGTTATACGGTGTGGACATTTCATGGTGAGTCTGCCCAACGTGCCAGAGCTGAGGTGGTTCGTCGTCGCACCGACGAGCATGGTACCGGGATGGAAGACATGGTGCAAGACTTTGATGATGCTCGGGATTCAGACGAGGAGATGGAGGAATCTGCAAAGGCCTTCAATGAAATGTTGGAGTCTTCAAAACGTCCTCTCCACGAGCACACTGAGCTTTGTCAGCTGGATGCCATCTCACAAGTAATGGCTCTGAAGGCTCAATTCAACTTGGGCAGAGAATGCTACGACGCGATGATGACAGTATTTGGACGCTTTCTACCCAAAGGCCATGTATTGCCTGCAAACCTGTACCAGTCGGACAAAATCCTCCGTGCACTTAAGATGCCCTATGAGAAGATACATGCCTGTGAGAAAGGATGTGCCTTATTTAGGCTTGAGTATGCGGACTTGAACTATTGTCCCATTTGCAAGTCTTCCAGGTATGTTGTGGTAGACAACGGTATGGGTGAGAAGACGCAGACCAAAATCCCCGTTAATGTTCTTCGGTATATGCCAATCATACCAAGACTTCAACGTCTTTTCATGGTCGAAGAGACGGCCAGACAGATGACATGGCACAAAATGGGGAAAAGAACCGAACTACATGCAGATGGGAATCAGATGATGGTACACACATCGGATGCTTTTGCGTGGAAGAAGTTCGATGAATTACATGGGGATAAAGTGACTGATCCAAGGCATCATCGAGTCGCCATCAGCACGGATGGGTTCAATGTGTTTGGTCTGACGGCAACCCAATACAGTTGTTGGCCTGTATTTGTCATTCCACTCAATCTCCCCCCCCCCCCCGGATAGATTATGCAAAGAAAGAACATTTTCCTGACGTTGGTAATTCCAGGGCCCAACTATCCGGGGAAGCATATGAATGTGTACATGCAGCCGCTTAAGGATGAATTGCAAGAAGCTTGGGATAATGGGTTCAAGACATACGACGCCGCTAGCAAAAAGAACTTCATAATGCGTGTCTGGTACATGTACTCGATGCATGACTTGCCGGCGTATGCGCTATTCGTTGGCTGGTGTGTGCATGGAAGGTTCCCGTGCCCCACATGCAAGGCAGCTCTTCAGTTTCGTTGGCAGCAGGCGGGTCGCAAGTTTTCTTGCTTCGACTTGCATAGACCGTTCCTGGATCCTCGCCATAAGTTCAGGAAAGACAAGAAGAACTTCATCAAAGGTAGAGTTGTCAAAAACTCTGCACCACCTGCGTTGACAGGCCAACAGACCCTGGATCATATAAACGCTCTCGAGCCAGATCCAGAGTGTCCAGGGTATTTCAAGGGGTATAATAAGGAACACGCCTGGACTCACAAGACATGCTTGTGGGATCTGCCTTACTTCAAAGACCTCCTTTGCCCACACAACATCGACGTGATGCACACTGAAAAGAATATCGCCGAGGCCCTTTTTGGTACATTGTTCGGCGTAGAGGGGAAGTCAAAGGATAATATTAAGGCTAGAGTCGATCAACAGGCGCTATGTGATAGACCGTTACAAAACATGCAAGAACTGAAAGGAAAGCAGAACTGGACGAAGCCAAAGGCATGGTTCAATCTTGGAAGGCCAGCTATGAGGGAAATTATCTTGTGGGTGAAAATGCAGTTGATGTTCCCCGATGGGTATGCAGCGAATCTAAAGAGGGGAGCGAGTCTTGAAAAATTGAAAATATTTGGTCTCAAGAGTCATGATTGGCACATATGGCTTGAGCGGGTAATGCCAGTGATGTTGCGTGGCTTTATCCCTGAGGATGAATGGCTAGTACTGGCAGAGCTGAGCTATTTCTTCCGTGTTCTTTGTGCGAAAGAACTATCGCCTGGCGTGATAGAAGAAATGGAAGAGTTGGCGCCGGAGTTGATCTGCAAGTTAGAGAAGATCTTTCCACCGGGCTTCTTTAATCCAATGCAGCATTTGATTTTGCATCTCCCGACCGAGGCAAGATTGGGGGGGCCCGTGCAAAATCGTTGGTGCTATGCAACTGAGAGGATGCAGAAGACGCTTCGAGCAAAATGTAAAAATAAACGTAGAATTGAAGCATCGATGGCCGAGGCATTCATTACTGAGGAGGCGGCAAACTTCGTGACAGCACACTACGAAGCCAAAAATCGTCATTTGCATAATCCAAAGCCTCGGTACAATGCTGGCGACCCTAAAAAAGGTGGATCCAACCTCAGCCTATTCAAAGGGAAGCTCGCACCAGCCGGTGCTTCGAAACCAATATCGTTGGATAACGAAGAATGGCAGACCATTTCGTTGTATATCTTCAACAACCTAACAGAAGTGCGGCCATACATCGAGTAAGTTCTCGGTACATTGTTTCGCAACTTCTAATTCCTTTGAACTGCTCTTATTCTCGGATATTTGATACAGTCAATACGTCGCCAAATTCTCGGATGGAGCGGTGATCCAAAAGGAATCCATCGAAGAGTATGAGCTTCTGGCAAAGCATGGAGGCGGCTTTCCCGGTTTCAACTCTTGGTTCAAACAAACGGTAATTTCCATTAGACCATTTCATTTCTTCGTGTAATTTGCGGCTAATGCAACAATCCTTTCGTATTAAACTTGTAGGCTAATTCAGAGTCTATGGACGCCGAATTGAGACAAGTCGCTAATGGTTTTGACTATAAGGTCCGTTCATTTGACAAATACGACATCAACGGGTATCGCTTTCGTACCTTTGGCAAAGAGCTATCTATGGCCGACCGAAAGTCTACAAATTGTTGTGTCTCTGCTATCGGCGAAGGAGGAACCGAGTATTATGGGAGAGTTGAAGCAATTTATGAACTTCTATTCTATGGTGAAAACCCACCGAATGTCGTAGTCTTCAAATGTTATTGGTTCCAGCCGAAGGAGACTAGAAGGACTCATGAACATATAGGGCTAGTCAAAATCAAACAAAGCACCCATTTAGATGTTCCCGCTGTCTATATTATGGCTCAACAGGCGACCCAAGTATTCTATCTACCGTGGGCCTGCCAAACTGATCCAAATCTGAATGGTTGAGATGTCATTTATGAAGTGCCGCCACGTGCTAGACCACCTCCCCCCAATGAAGAGGATTATGAACCTCACATTAACCCAGACACATATGAAGGAGAATTCTTCCAAGAAACACGTCTTTCCAAAAAACGTTTCAAGAACCGCTCTACTTCACCCCAGAACATTGAAGTAGACAGCGACAGTGAATCCGACTTCACCCCTGAGCAGGAACAAGAAGAGCCGGAACAAGAAGAGGTTACTGCTGCGGATGACCTGTCAATGCTTGACCGATTACATAAAGGTGGCCTTCCACATGTTGATGCCGCTGAACCCGATGAGCACGTCATTCATGATAGTGATGATGATGATGCATTTATTGATCTCAGAGCATATATAGACCATCCATATTATTATTAGTTCGTGTCAGGTATTCAATTTGTATTATATACATATATATTGTTAGTTCATGTTAGGTATTCAATTTTTTTATGTTGTACTTGATGATGATACACTTAAGTTATATACATATTATTATTCATGTCGGTATTAAATTTGTTTATGTTGTACTAATTTCGTTTACTCTTTGTCATGGCAGGTGTTGAAAGATGGTGGGCGCGGGTCCGAAGCGCTCCGAGGCTCCTTCTTCGTCGGCGCGTGGTGGGAGGGGTTCCATTCCACCCGTACCCCTCCGGAGAGCGTTGTTAGATAGTATGGGGACACCGCCGGGCCCTTCTTCGTCGGCGTCGGTGCCCACCGGGGGACGAGGTCGGGGAGGGAAGAAGCGAGGAGGTAGATCAGGACGTGGCCGCGGGAGAGGAGGTAGGTAGGCTCGTACGCCTTCCTGTAGGATCGAAAGTATGTCTAGAGGGGGGGTGATTAGACTACTTGACCAAATAAAACCTTACCTTTTCCCAATTTTAGTTGTTGGCAGATTTTAGCATAGATACATGTCAAGCATCACCCTACACATGCAATTCTAAGAGTATAGCAGCAGAATATAAGTAATTGCATATGTATGTAAAGGAGGGGATCGGAGATATCAAACGCAATGAAGACACGGTGGTTTTTGGCGTGGTTCCGATAGGTGGTGCTATCGTACGTCCACGTTGATGGAGACTTCAACCCACAAAGGGTAACGGCTGCGCGAGTCCACGGAGGGCTCCACCCACGAAGGGTCCATGAAGAAGCAACCTTGTCTATTCCACCATGGCTTACGTCCACGAAGGACTAGCCTCACTCGGGGTAGATCTTCAAGAAGTAGGCAATCTCCTTGCCCTTACAAACTCCTTGGTTCAACTCCACATCATGTCGGAGGCTCCCAAGTAACACCTAACCAATCTAGGAGACACCACTCTCCAAAAGGTAATAGATGGTGTGTTGTTGATGAACTCCTTGCTCTTGTGCTTCAAATGATAGTCTTCCCAAACACTCAAGAACTCCTCACAGATTTGGCTATGGTGGAAGAAGGATTTGAGTGGAAAGCAAGTTGGGAAAGGCTAGAGATCAAGGTTCAAATGGTAGGAATGGAATAGCTTGATCTCAACACATGAGTAGGTGGTTCTCTCTCAGAAAATGTATGGTGGAAGTGTAGGCACGTTCTGATGGCTCTCCTTACTGAGAAGGAGGTGGTGGAGGGGTATATATAGCCTCCACACAAAATCCAACCGTTACACACTTTTAACCCAACTCGGTGGCACCGATTCAGAAGACTCGGTAGCACCGAACAGTGTAAAAGATATGAACGTTAGGCATTTCGGTGGGACCGATATGGACAACTCGGATGGACCGAAGTGCAATGGCTTAGGGCAATCCTCATTTCGGTGGCACCGATTGCATCAACTCGGTTGGAGCGAAGTGAAGCAATAAGGCAACAGAGACTTGGCAAGCCATCTCGGTGGGACCGATATGCACAACTCGGTGAGACCGAAGTTAATGCAAACGATTACAGAGAGTTGGCAAGGCCATCTCGGTGAGACCGAGATCCATTTCGGTGGATCCGATTTGTTAGGGTTTTGGCAGTGGCTAAGTCTTGATGAACTCGGTGGGGCCGGATAGGAAGTTTCGGTTGGGCCGAGTTGGACTGTAGGTTTAGGACAACTTTGGGATAGAGAGAGTGGTTGAGGGTTTAGGAGTACTGTCACTAAGCACTTGAGCAAAAAGACCATTAAGCAATAGCTCATCCCCTTTTAATAGTATTGGCTTTCCTATGGACTCAATGTGATCTTGGATCACTAAACCAGAAATGTAGAGTCTTGATCTTTTGCCAATCCTTGTCCTTAGCTTTTTGAAGGGGTTCCACATCTCTAGTCCAAGCCATGCCAATCATTGAACATCCTGAAATCTTTAACTTGAATGGACATTAGTTCAATGAGATATATGTTGTTATGAATTACCAAAACCACCAAGGGAGCAAATGTGCTTTCAATCTCCCCCTTTTTGGTAATAGATGACAACATATAGATCAAAGCTTCGACAAATGATTAAATGAATGAAATTGCATCGTCGCTTTGAGAAGTATGTGATAAGCAAGAGCTCCCCCAAAATTTGTGCATTATTAAAAGTTTGCGTTTGAATGCAAATGCACAATTGATTAGGCTCGTGGGTCACTCTTCCATGTCACATACATCTTGGTGGAGCGCGCGAAATAATATGATTGAAATATAAAGCACGCATCACCAACATAAGTAATTGATCATACAAGATTATGATAAGGATAAGCATTGAACATCAAACAAGGAGCATAGTATGATCAATCAACATAGTATCTCACGAGCATAACGACAAACAAGTAACTGTAGCAAGCACACACACAATAAAGTATCAACGACCAAGCAAGAAGTAGCAAAAGAATCAAAACGAAGCACTCTCTCTCGAAGCCTATGATCTATACAAATTCTCCCCCTTTGGCAACAAGTACCAAAAAGATCGAATATGTATAGGACTAATCGACACTCTAGGCACAGTCCTCCGAAGCTCCTGAAGGCGATCTCCTGCTGGCGGCTCCGGTGTGCGTAGATGGCGTTGAGATAAGAGCGTCCGCGAATGCTTCTGACGATGTCTGCTGAACTGGTGGAGTGGAGATCTGAGGTGGCACTATGGCAGTGGTGGCTGGTGAAGATACTGTGGTCCTTGGATGCACGACTGGTACTGCAGCAGACCTGGCTGCCCTAGGCACTGTCTGAAACTGCTCTGTTGTTGGTCGATCATCTCCACTGTCATCTGATCTGGCTTGCTTGACAGCATCAACATCTCCCTGCAGCTGTTCAACTGTGGTCTGAATCTCAGTCACCTTGACATCTAAATCATGAAATTTTGTCTCAATGATCCGCTCAAAACTAGCCTGGATCTGGGTGAGGTTGGCCAAACTTCGCTCAATCCTCAGAGTGGCTTCAAGCAGATATTGCATTTGGTCCTTGGGTGTCTTGAGATTTGCTATTGGAGCATTTGGAGCTGATGCCTCCTGAGCTGCTTTTGCTTCTTGACTTTGCGGATTTCCTCTTGAGCTTGTGCAGATGTAGGATGCGAAGGATCCATCACTATGACATTGTCCTCAAAGTCTGGACGCAATGGCAAGTGCTCACGATCGAGAAGGTATGTGCTGGTTCCAACTTTGGAATTGATCAACAACTGAATATGTGGAGCATATCCGCACGACCTCTTCTGATCTGCTGCAGTCCTCTTGATAGTCTCTACTATCAGGCTCATCACCTTAAATTTCTGAGGTGTATCAAATAAATGCAGCAAGTTGATGGAGTGGCCACGAATCATCTTATCATCGCCTGACTTGGGTAGCAGAGTGTACCACAAGATTGTGTTCGTGGTGGCCAGTCCTGGTAGCAAATGCTTCACTATTCCAAGCTTATGAGTCTCAAGATCCTCCTGGGGAATAGCAGTGTACATGTTCTTCATGGAATTGTGATCGAACTTGAGATTGGCATATACATCATAATCATCATCTTCTTCCTTGGGTGCACCAAGAAGATGTGCCCATTCAGAGATGGTAGATTGATATCTGACTCCTTCAGTCATCCACACTATGCGACCATCTGGATAGAAATGTGCTGTGGAGTAGAATTGCATGACCATTTCATCGTTCCACTTAGTCAACTTCTGTCCAACGAACTCATCAACACCAGCAATTCTGAAGCTCTCATGAACATGGGGAAAATAATCCTCATTCTTATCAATGTATTTCCAGTCCACCCACCTCATGTCACTGACTATGGGCTTCTTATCAAGCAAAACCGTTTCATAGAAATCCTGTTGTTCACGTGTGTGAAAGCGATAATCACATGCTGTCTTCCTCCTCACAGCATAATGATCTGACTGTCTCCACTGACGCAGTCCCTTATCCTTTCTCAGCATCATGTTCTCCGCAACTGGGTGTTTGTCATCATGATCTGGTATCTTTGGCTTTAGCTTTCTGAGCACTAGTGGCTCTTCATCAACAGTTGACTCAGGCACTGGGGCCTTGTTCTTCTCTGTAGCTGATATATTTCTGGTTGACCTCTTGGGTGCAGGTGCCTGAGGTTTGGACTTGGGAGGTGCAGCAGTCTTGATTGCGTCAGACATGAGCTTCTGAGCTTTTGCAGGGGGTGCAGTGGCTGTTGGCTCATCTTCCTCCTCTTCCTCCTCATTAATCATCATGGAGGGTCTGCCAATCACCCGGG
Organism: Elymus sibiricus; assembly: GCA_039707655.1. Taxonomy (NCBI): domain Eukaryota; kingdom Viridiplantae; phylum Streptophyta; class Magnoliopsida; order Poales; family Poaceae; genus Elymus; species Elymus sibiricus. Next base: position 475,456,051 of record CM077666.1, read on the forward strand.
CATTTGTTTTCCTTACTCTTTTCTTCTTTCCACCTGTAGCTGGCTCTGAGTTACTCTCTAGTGCAAACTGCATGGTTTCCTTGGGAACTTTCCTCACTGCAATTTTCTCTTTGGCAGCAGTAGGTTTGGAGTTATACTCCTTGGCACACACAGTTCTCTTCTTTTTTATTGCTGTCTCACTAGCCACAAAGTCCTCATCCTCACTGTCAGAGGTTTTCTTCTTCCTTGTTCTGGTTGCAGCTTTAGGAAGATCTGGAGAGCTCCTCTCTCCCTCATAGAAACTTTCAGCTGGGCTAGATCCTTCACTCATCTCTGCCTGCTGTTCAGACCTGTTCTGACTGTCACTGTTGTCTGACATCTCGCTGAGCTGACCCTGTGAATAGATGGGTATGGGCAGAGTAGATGAGTCATCACAAAAAGCAGACTGTTTTTCAAAAATTGAGTTCAAACTTTAGTTCTAGGTTTTCACAGAATGCATTTCGGATGTACCGAGTTGGTAATCTCGGTGATGCCGAAGCACACTACAGAGACATTGCACGCCATTTCGGTCAGACCGATATGGGTTTCGGTGGCTCCGAGATGCTAGGGTTTCACTGAGGTGTTACTTTCGGTCTCACCGATTCGCACAACTCGGTGGCACCGAGATGTACTAGTGCTATGGCCAGAGGCCAAATCGGTGGTACCGAAAATTCCTAATCGGTCGGTCCGAGATGCGTTCGGCGGAAACCTAACCCGAAATTTTTTGCTCGAATCTCGTTCAAATGAACTGATCTGGTGGAAAGTGAATTGCATTCGTGGCAAGATTACAGGCAGTCCAATCGTGCATTGAATCGGAAATGGAAGCACGAGTGGGATCGAAACTCACCCTAACTCGGTGGAGTTTCTCTACGGCGGCAACGGCGGTGGAGATTGCCGTTGACGGCGACGGAGTTCTGCGGCGAGGGCGTACAGGCGACGACGGCGACGATCCGGAGACCAGAGGGGCGGGAGCAATGGGGCGCGGGCGCGTGACGTTTGAAGAAATTTTCAACCGCACGGTTCGCTAGGAATATATACCCATGTGCTGTCAGTGGCACCGAGTGGAACAAATCGGTAGCACCGAGCTGTGCAACTGCTTCCAGTTACAGCAACTCGGTCCGACCGAGTTGGTCTAATCGGTAGCACCGAGATGAAAACCTAGATCAGTCTAAATGCTTTCGGTTCGACCGAGTTTGAGTGGGTTGGTCTGTCCGAAATCAGTTAGAAGGTTTTGGAAGGCAGCCCTTGTCGGATCGGTGGCTCCGAGTGCTCCTCACCCGGAGGGTCCGAAAATGACTTGTTCAATTTTTGTGATGCAGCAAGAATAGAATTTGAGACAAGAAAGCATAGATAGCTAGAGAAGGTGCTTAGGCATTTTTGTACATCCACTTGGGCAGAAAAACCAAGACAATCAAAACAACAAATGGATGTCCTCGAATGATGAAAACATGCAAACCAACATGCTCACACAATAAGATAGCAAATGAAATATGTGTCAAACATGCACAATCAATTCTAGCATCTATCAAGCAATGGCGATGACTAGGTCATCTATATATGAGTATATTGACTTAGGAGCCAAATGAGAACATTTGATCATAGGTCATACTCATCGTTTAAGCACAAGTGGGGTTACCACTTTTACATAAAGCATTAATGTGTTCACACCATTAGAGTTGCTTTGGCTCAATTGTTTAGAGCAAAGCTCCCCCTAGATGTGATATCCCCCCTAAGAGGGATGAACTAGCCTTGGGTTTTGTCGATGATGACTTCATGTAGATGTTGAAGATGTGGATGCTCAATGTTGATGTAGACCATCAAGAGTTGGGAGCAATCCTTTGGAGTTATGTGCTTTCAATACCTACATGGGTTAGTCCCACACAAGGAACATACAAGGATATCCATAGACATAGAGTGAAATACATATGTGATGATGTCCATGAATGCATTGATTACCTTGTCCCTTGTCTTACCAACAAGAGGGTTTGTGACTCCATGAACTAGTGCAAAATGTGGAAGTTGGTTGCACAAGTTCTTGCCATAAAGAATATGAGTGAAGTTTTTGGCGGAGTCACCCTCAAGGACTCTCTAGTTCTTCTTCTTTTGTGCCCACATCAACTTGATGGGAATCCTTGGAGTTGTAGTAGCACTTGATGAAGTAGAACTTGATGAAGTCTTGGGAACCCACTTGACCATTGCTTGAGGAGCTTCTTCAAATGAATCAATCTCTTCTTGAAGCTTGTCCTTGCCTTTTAGCTTGTGGTCTTGTGGTGGAAGATCTTCTTGAGCTTGTGTTCCCTTGAAGGAAGTAGGATCATACTTCTCTTGTTGAGGAACAAACTTTGTCTTGGGGTATTGATCTTCTTCCCATTCAACTCCATTGGCATTGAACTTTCGTTCAAAACCAACACCTTGGTTCTTCCGGTGCCATCCTTGCTTGCGTACAATTTCCTCAAATTGCTTACTCCCGGCAAGACTTTTGTAGACACCTTTTTCTATAATTCCTTTCAATAGCATATTTTCTTGCTCAAGTGTAACTTGGCTAAGAGATTCATTAGTGGAATCAATAGAACTACTAGAAGCAACAATATTGGATTTAGCAATTTTATTGTTACTACTAGAGGTAGAACCATTTTTACCCTTGTTGCTAGTTTGCTTAGATTTAGTTTGTGGCATAAAGGTAGACAAGAGTAAACATTTGGCAAGATATGAAGAACTCTTCTTTCGAAGATCGTCATTGATAGCTTTAAGAAACTCATGCTCTTGCTCTAAATTTAGCTTCTCGAAGCATAGCTTCTCATGAGTTCTTAGAAGTTCTCTATGATCCTCTTGAGTTGTTTCATGAGCTAACTTAAGAGCATTTAGTTCTTTAGTTAGACGCTCAATCTCCTTCATAGCATTGTCACTCGTTTCCTCTTGACTATCATGATTACTAGCATTTTCATTATAGCTCACATCACTAGCTCTATCAACAAGTAAATCATCATCACCAAGTAAATCATCTTCATCACTATTGAAATCAAGATACTTGGGGTGTGATACCTTGGGGCCTTTTGCCATGAAGCATCTTCCAATTCCTTCATTTGGTGAGTCAAATAGATCATAGGAGTTGGATGAAACAAGCGCAAGTCCGGCAACACCTTCATCTTGACTATAGTCGGAGTTGGAGTGATAACTTCTCTCGGAGTGGTTGTTGGAGTCGGAGCCGGAAACCCATTCACCAACATGAGCTTGATGTCTTCTTCTTGTGTAGCTCTTGGATGACTTGTCCTTCCTCTCCGAATCCTTGCTTCTTCGAGAGTGTCTTCGTTCATAACGATCATCTCTACTCCTTCTCTCCTTATGAGGTGATTCATCTCTTCTATGTCTTCCTCTTGGTGATTCATCTCTTTTCTTGTAGGGAGCCGTACACTCATTGGAATAGTGTCTGGGCTTTCCACAATTGTAGCAATTTCGTTCACGACTTGATGATCTTCTCTCATAGTATCTTGAGCTAGAGCTTCTCTCTTTTCCTTTGTTCTTGTAGAACTTGTTGAACCTTTTCACCATTAGGCTAATCTCTTCATTGGATACTAGCTTGTCACTTGTAGTTGTTGGAGCATCGGTTGAGGCTTTGTAAGCACCACTTGATTTGTTGTGCAGCTCCTCTTTGTCCTTGAGTGACATTTCATGAGCAACAATCCTTCCAATGACTTCCGTGGGCTTGAGATCTTTGTAATTTGGCATCATTTGGATCAATGTGCAGACGGTATCATATTTTCCATCCAAAGCTCATTCGGTCATCTCTTCGCTTTTCTAAGCTGGCAATCTCATTTGTGATGAGAGCAAGCCTAGAGTACATCTCAGCAACTCCTTCACCATCCTTCATCTTGAACTTGTCAAGTTGACTTTGAAGCAACTTAGATTCCTTGACGGACTCGGTACCCTCATGCATATCAACCAAAGTATCCCAAATTTCCTTTGCATTCTCGAGGCGGCTGATTTTGTTGAATTCCTCGGGACATAAACCGTTGAATACAATGTCACAAGCTTGAGCATTGTATTGCAACATCTACAATTCTTCCGGGGTTGCCTCACGATCCGGTTCCTTGCCATCCTCAAAGAAGTCACCTTGCAAGCCAACACGAACAACAGCCCAAACGGCGGGGTTATGACCAAGAATATGCATTTTCATCTTATGTTTCCAACTAGCAAAGTTTGTACCATCAAAATATGGACCTCTACGGTGATAGTTACCCTCACTAGACGCCATACTCTCCTAGGTAGTGAAACCAAGGCTATGATCACCAAAGCTATGGAAATCAAGGCTAAAGGAGACCAAAGCTCTGATACCACTTGTCGGATCGAAAGTATGTCTAGAGGGGGGGTGATTAGACTACTTGACCAAATAAAACCTAACCTTTTCCCAATTTTAGTTGTTGGCAGATTTTAGCATAGATACATGTCAAGCATCACCCTACACATGCAATTCTAAGAGTATAGCAGCGGAATATAAGTAATTGCATATGTATGTAAAGGAGGGGATCGGAGATATCAAACGCAATGAAGACACGGTGGTTTTTGGCGTGGTTCCGATAGGTGGTGCTATCGTACGTCCACGTTGATGGAGACTTCAACCCACGAAGGGTAACGGCTGCGCGAGTCCACGGAGGGCTCCACCCACGAATAGTCCACGAAGAAGCAACCTTGTCTATTCCACCATGGCTTACGTCCACGAAGGACTAGCCTCACTTGGGGTAGATCTTCACGAAGTAGGCGATCTCCTTGCCCTTACAAACTCCTTGGTTCAACTCCACATCATGTCGGAGGCTCCCAAGTGACACCTAACCAATCTAGGAGACACCACTCTCCAAAAGGTAATAGATGGTGTGTTGTTGATGAACTCCTTGCTCTTGTACTTCAAATGATAGTCTTCCCAAACACTCAAGAACTCCTCACAGATTTGGCTATGGTGGAAGAAGGATTTGAGTGGAAAGCAAGTTGGGAAAGGCTAGAGATCAAGGTTCAAATGGTAGGAATGGAATAGCTTGATCTCAACACATGAGTAAGTGGTTCTCTCTCAGAAAATGTATGGTGGAAGTGTAGGCACGTTCTGATGGCTCTCCTTACTGAGAAGGAGGTGGTGGAGGGGTATATATAGCCTCCACACAAAATCCAACCGTTACACACTTTTAACCCAACTCGGTGGCACCGATTCAGAAGACTCGATAGCACCGAATAGTGTAAAAGATATGAACGTTAGGCATTTCGGTGGGACCAATACGGACAACTCGGATGGACCGAAGTGCAATGGCTTAGGGCAATCCTCATCTCGGTGGCACCGATTGCATCAACTCGGTTGGACCGAAGTGAAGCAATAAGGCAACAGAGACTTGGCAAGCCATCTCGGTGGGACCGATATGCACAACTCGGTGATACCGAAGTTAATGCAAACGATTACAGAGAGTTAGCAAGGCCATCTCGGTGAGACCGAGATCCATTTCGGTGGATCCGATTTGTTAGGGTTTTGGCAGTGGCTAAGTCTTGATGAACTCGGTGGGGCCGGATAGGAAGTTTCGGTTGGGCCGAGTTGGACTGTAGGTTTAGGACAACTTTGGGATAGAGAGAGTGGTTGAGGGTTTAGGAGTACTGTCACTAAGCACTTGAGCAAAAAGACCATTAAGCAATAGCTCATCCCCTTTTAATAGTATTGGCTTTCCTATGGACTCAATGTGATCTTGGATCACTAAACCAGAAATGTAGAGTCTTGATCTTTTGCCAATCCTTGTCCTTAGCATTTTGAAGGGGTTCCACATCTCTAGTCCATGCCATGCCAATCATTGAACATCCTGAAATCTTTAACTTGAATGGACATTAGTTCAATGAGATATATGTTGTTATGAATTACCAAAACCACCAAGGGAGCAAATGTGCTTTCACTTCCTCGCCACCACCCCCAGCTGATTCACCCGAGCACATGACTGCTAAGGTGGACCCGTCCGAGGAGGAGGCTACGCGGACTCCGGTTCACGAGCCTCGGGTCGACGGGCCTTCGGCTCACGAGACTCCGGACCAGGCAACGTCCCAGGAGACGTCCGGATGGGGTACCTGGCCGAATCAGCCTGCGGGGCCGAGTGGCCATGCTGATGGTGGCGGGGATCAGATTTCTGATAGCGAGGGCGAGGTGGTTGAGGGGGCCACCGTCTACCAGCGTGGTAGTACACGGCTCCCGCCCGTGTCGGCGACCCGCGATCAGAGGTGGTTGATTTGGCCTGATGGGGAGAGGTAAGTGCATTTACTCTTTTTGTACCTTTTGCCATCATGTTTCTTCAAATATCTAATGCGTTGGCCTTGTCATACTGCAGGGGTTGGGACTACGCTCCGGAGGTCCGCAGGCCCAACACCGTCCTTGGTGTGCTTTGCCGGCAAAACTTCCCGAGGTTTGTCACGTTCCCTGGTGAGGGTCAGCTTCCAGAGCTCGGATTGAGCTGGGAGAACTACTTGGCTGCCCCGGCCCCGCCGGAGGAGACGATCGACGGTGTCTTGTGCCACACGAGAGCTGACATGGTGATCCAAAAGTTTTGGGTAATTTCTCCTTTACACAATTAAAAATATTCAAATAGCTAGTTATTGTACTAATCAATGTTGTCTTGTTTGATTGCAGACCTTCTACAGGTGTGAGGAGGGATACGAGGAGGCCGCGGCAAAGGTTATCAATGCCGAGTGCAAGCGCCTACTACAGAACTTACGGCACGAGGCTCGGGTGCAGGCTGTTCGAGACTACTACGCCTCGCATGGTATTAAGAAGACCAAGCCGGCGTGCCGCGAAAAGTTTCTGAAGAAGGAGCAGTACATGACGGTAAATACCTATTCTTAAGGCCTTGTACTTAGTTTCCTTCATTTGATTCGTAGGCGTAGCGCTCAAATTTCTCTTTACTAACTTAGGTGCCCCCGAGATGGTGTGCGGATAAGATGGATTGTTGGGAGGTGTTGGTGGATGAGTGGTGCTCAGACCAATAGCTAGCCAATGGGAGGTGTTGGTGGATGAGTGGTGCTCAGACCAATGCCAAGGACCGGCGTGCCCAAATGGAAGGTGTGCCATACCATCAAGGCAGCGCCAACTTATATCAGTTCGGGCGGAACTGGGTATGTGGTTTGCTTCATGATTCATGCAATTCATTCTTCATGCTAGCTTGAGCACTTTAATTACTAATTTACTATGTTCCTCTCCTTTAGGGGCGATACAATAAGGCGGAGGTGCCAGAGGTGTACGATCTCTATGCCATGGCCCATACTGCCTCGTACAAGAAGGTCAAGGCATTCTCTGCGTCTGACCTCGATCATCCAGAGAGCTTCACCAACATCTCGTCGCATAACAAGCTCGTGAGGTACAGAGATGAGGGGAAGGCGAGGAAAGGGGAGGGCTTTAACCCGAGCCAGGGTCCCATTGATCCAGAGCTGGTGATGATATCTGGTGGCGGGAGGTCCCATGGCTCGATAGCCATTGGAGATGGACTTATACGTTGTCCTAACACTCTCCCGGAGATCAAGGCGCGCCAAACGAGCTCCGCCCCTGAGATAAGGCCTCGTCCACGGCCAATGGAGCTCGCCATCGAGGTTAGTTATACGGACTCAGATTTCTTTCCTCTCCATTACATTGTGTGTGCGGCCATCGATGATTACAATGCTAATGAGGAGTGGTGTTGCAGGCTGCTATTCAGAAAGAGAGAGAGAAAACCCAGGCGCTTTTGCAGGAAAGGGACCGGCAGGCGGTGGAGAAGGAGCGGGAGTTGGAGGAGAGGACGGCTAGGATGTTGGAGGAGGAGAGGGCACGGAATGACATGGCAAACCGGGCCATGTACGAGCTCCTCGTGGTAAGTTTCTTCTGCATATTAGCCAAATCATGCACTTAATGTTGGTTTATTACTAACTAATATGACTGACTCGTCAAAACCAAATGTGCAGTCTGTGTGCGAGAAGGCCGGTCAGACCCCTCCGGCGATGCCAGTCATTGCTCCGGGGACCACGATGAGTTTCATTTGAATGGTCATTAGTTACTAGTCTTAACATTTGAGTGTCATCATGCTAACGAGACATTGCAAATGATCTTTGGTGCAACGTAGCTCGAGACAAGCATCGCACGATCCTTCTCCAGGTGGTATCGGCACGAGCAACCCCGGTGCTTCACCTCCGTGATGACGGTAAGTTTTCTCTAGTGTTTTGCTTAACAAATGCATAATGACCTATACTTAGCTTTATTTCCTCCAATATGCTTACCATAATGACCTAGACTTAGCTTATTTTCCTCCAAAATGACATAATAAGCTTACTTAGCTCCAAAATGATCCATTTTACCTAAGTTAGCTCATAAATGTCATATACTTAGCTTATTTTCCTCCAAAATGACATAATAAGCTTAATTAGCTCCAAAATGATCAATTTTACCTAAGTTAGCTTCAAAATGACCTAAGTTAGCTCTAATATGCTTAGTTACCTAGGTTAGCTCAATAAATACCTATAATTAGCTTACTTATGTCAAAAATGGCATAATTACCTAGGTTAGCTCCAAAATGATCCATTTTACCTAAGTTAGCTCCAAAATGATCCATTTTACCTAGGTTAGCGCCAAAATGATCCATTTTACCTAGGTTACCTACAAAATGATCCATTTTACCTAAGTTAGTTCCAAAATGATCCATTTTAGCTAGGTTAGCTCCAAAATGATTCATTTTAGCTAAGTTAGCTCATAAATGATCCATTTTACCTAGGTTAGCTCCAAAATGATCCATTTTACCTAGGTTAGCTCCAAAATGATCCATTTTAGCTAAGTTAGCTCATAAATGATCCATTTTACCTAGGTTAGCTCCAAAATGATCTAGTTTACCTAGGTTAGCTCCAAAATGATCCATTTTACCTAGGTTAGTTCCAAAATGATCCATTTTAGCTAAGTTAGCTCCAAAATGATCCATTTTAGCTAAGTTAGCTCATAAATGATCCATTTTACCTAAGTTAGCTCATAAATGATCCATTTTACCTAGGTTAGCTCATAAATGTCATTTTTACCTAAGTTAGCTCCAAAATGACCCATTTTAGCTAAGTTAGCTCCAAAATGATCCATTTTACCTAAGTTAGCTCATAAATGTCTTTTTTACCTAAGTTAGCTCATAAATGTCATTTTTACCTAAGTTAGCTCATAAATGTCATATACTTCTTCTTCTTCTTCATTTTCTTCTTCTAATCTTCTTCTTCTAACTTTCTTATTTCCCATTTTGCAGATTTCATTCACTTCACGGAAGCTTGCATTGATGGAGTGCTTGTTATCCCTTTCTGTGTTTCTTTTGTATCGATGAACTATGCATGTATGGCTGGATGAAACTATTGTAATATGTATGGTTGGATGCCTGTATGTGGAACTTGCTATGTATGATTGGATGGAACTATGCATGTATGATGAAATTATATGTGTTGGATATCTCATATGTTTGCTGTGAAATTGCCCTGTGAAAAAAAAATATATCATCTATTTGTTGTGAAAATGCTTGGATATAAGAAAAAACAGAAAAAAAAGAGGCAATGCAGCCTCTTTGCCGTCTGCCACCGACGGCAAAGGGCTCTTTGCCGTCTGCCACAGACGGCAAAGGTGACACGTGGCAGCAGCCTGTGCAACCTGGGAGCACTGGGGCTGACCCATTTGGTCACTTTGTCGTCCGCTGGCAGACGGCAAAGGTGAGTGGTACTTTGCGGTCTGCTGGCAGACGGCAAAGAGGAGTGGTCAGACGACCGGTCAGCTGACGTCAGGAAGCAGACGACAACGGTGAGTGGTACTTTGCCGTCTGCGGCTGACGGCAAAGCCTCCCGTTAGCCACCTGCAAAATATTAGTCTCTTCTTGGACAGCAGAGACTTTCTCAATAAAATCATCAATATTGGCATTGTATTTGTAATTCTCATAGCAATATTTAAGTATAGCAAAATTTTCAGATCTATAGATAGCATCATCACAATCTTCATACTTTTCAAACAAAGATTCAATTTCATAAGCACCCTTAAAAGCAACAAATTCTTCTATTCGTTCCACATCATAGTAATCATATATACCATTAGCATAAGAAGCCAAGGTTTAATTATCATTAAATTCCCATGAAAAGGGAAGGTGTGGAGCCTTCATCCTAGAGCAACAAGTATAATCATATCTCAAGCATAGATCCCAAGCATACCAATGCAACATTTAAATTTGATCCCATAAGAGTTTCCCTTTTTGAGTCATGCGATAATCCCTAAAGTATTCACGTTGATCCAACGTGTCTCCCATTATCAAGTTGAATGGGGTTTTCTCAGGATTATCAAAGTAGTGTTTAATATTTTTTTCACATAACGAGCATCGAGGGTTTTAGGAGGTTCCCCATCTCCATGAGTAGCAAGTACACCTAATTTTTTTGGTATTTCATGTTCGATATCCATAACTAAATATAGAGAACAACTTAGAACAGAAAATAAAAACTACTTAGTGATAAAGCAAACAAGCACACACGAGAATATTCACCCCACGCTATTGCTCCCCGGCAACGGCGCCAGAAAAAGGTCTTGATAACCCACAAGTATAGGGGATCAATTGTAGCCTTTATCGATAATTAAGAGTGTCGAACCCAACGAGGAGATAAAGGTAGAACAAATATTCCCTCAAGTTCTATCGACCACTGATACAACTCTACGCACGCTTAATGTTCGCTTTACCTAGAACAAGTATGAAACTAGAAGTACTTTGTAGGTGTAAAGGGATAGGTTTGCATGAATAAAACTAGATGTACTTAGCGAGAATAAAACTACAAGTAAATAGCAAGATAATAAAATTAGTTGATTAGTAGAGACCTTTTTGTAACACAAGAAAGTTATTTGTCCCTAGGCAATTGATAACTAGACCGGTAATCATTATTGCAATTTCATATGAGGGAGAGGCATGAGCTAACATACTTTCTCTACTTGGATCATATGCACTTATGATTGGAACTCTAGCAAGCATCCGCAACTACTAAAGATCATTAAGGTAAAACCCAACCATAGCATTAAGTATCAAGTCCTTTTTACTCCCATACGCAACAACCCACTTACTCGGATTTGTGTTTCAGTCACTCACGCAACCCACTATAAGCGAATCATGAACATATTGCAACACCCTACAGCGGGAATCTCTAATGCTTGCGCGACATGGAGGGAACTAGAGGATAGCACCGAAATAAAACATACAGCTCAAACCAATCACGATCATCAATCAACCCATAGGACAAAACGGATCTACTCAAACATCATAGGATAGCCACATATCATTGGATAATAATATATAGTGTTGAGCACTATGTTTAAGTAGAGATTACAACAGGGAGAAGAGGTGTTACACCGCTGCATAGAGGGGGAGAGAGTTGGTGTTGGCGGTAGTGAGGTTGTTGGTGTAGATCGCCGTCACGATCCTTGCCCCAACGGCACTCCAGCGCCACCGGGAGAGAGGGGGAGAGATCCCCCTCCTTCTTCTTATTCCCTGGCCTCCCCCTAGATGGGAGGAGGGTTTCCCCTCTAGTCCATGGCCTCGATGGCGGCGGAGGGGCGGAAGCCCCTCCGAGATTGGATCTATCTCTCTGTTTCTCTTCTGTTTCGCGTTCCTGTTTTCTGGCCTTTCACCGTTTCTTAAATTCTCGGAAATCCGTAACTCTGATTGGGCTGAAATTTTGAGGGGAGTTTCTTTCGGATATTATATTTCTTGCGGCCAAAGGATACCCCCAACTGACTTACGGGGTGGCCACAAGCCCTAGGGGCGCGCCTACCCCCTAGGGTGCGCCCTATGAGCTTGTGGGGCCTGTGGACCACCTCTCATGCTGATTCTTTTTCCCAAAAATCACATATATTCCAAAAAAAATCTTCGTAAATTGTTATCGCGTTTGGACTTCGTTTGATATGGATATTCTACAAAACAAAAAATATGCAACAAACAGGAACTGGCACTGGGCACTGGATCAACATGTTAGTCCCAAAAATAATATAAAATATTGCCAAAAGTATATAAAAGTTGTAGAATATTGGCATGAATCAATAAAAAATTATAGATAAGATGAAGACGTAACAGTCCCCCTCGCTCCCCCGCCCCTGCTGCTGCCGCTGCAGGGGCTTCTTCACGCACCGCTCCTTGCTCCAGCAGATCTCTGGCCCAACATGGGGTAGGCGCTCTCCCTTGCAGGTCGAGGGCTACGAGGAGCGTCGGTGTTCGGCGTCGGCGTCGTCGAGCAGAATAAAGCAGTCACCGTCGTCGAGCAGGACAATGCTGTCCTCCTGCTCATCCTCGACCTTGATAAAAAAACAAACTTTGCCTCGAGCGGGAGAAGGTGGCGCAGGAGACGCCGACGAGAGGGAGAAGGCGACACATGCGAGAGCGACGCCGATGCGGGCAATCTAGGTAGCAGCGCCAGCGTGAGGGAGAGCGACGCCGGCGAGAGGAAGCTAGGGATTTGGGGATAGAGTGCGGTGAGAGGGAGGGGAATTAGGAGAGTGAGTGAGCGATGAGTGAGCGCGGGGGCAAAATGGGAAACAACACAATTTGCGTAGCGTTACGAAATTTGAATTGCACTTTTTAAACGCTCTTATAAAAGTTTACAGAGGGTGTACAATATTGATAAATTTGCAAAAACAGTCAATTTAGTTGTGGTATTTTCTCTCATGCTTAGTAATTCATTTTTATGCAAATGAGATCAATTTACGCCATGTGCCTTGTGCCATGTGCCATGTGACAAAGCTCTTATGCTAAAGATCAAGTTTGTATAATAATGGATTCATTCAAGGATATCATGTTCTTATCTTTTTTATGTGCAAGTTTCTTTGTGGATGCTCATCTTGATGATTATTTGCCACATAAGAAACTTACACACGTGAGAAAGTGCATATCTTTCTTTGATATCTGTTCGTTTACTACCGGTCCATGGGGTTGTCTCCTTTTGATTCTTTGATGGATCCGGTAAGAGGATGAGTAGTGAGTGCTTGTATGTAATTCTTATATCTTTGAACTCATGAGTTTTTGGATATATTTTGGACCCATTCTAAGCATGATGATCCTATTGGATTCTTCCCGTATATCTTGTCCAAAATATGTTCTTTGGATCTTTCGAATGTGTGATTCTCATGTTGTATATTCTTGTTGCATTCTATGGATACCCAATATAGTTTGAGCTCCTCCATCTATTCTTAAATGGGTATGTGCATTTGATTCCACTCACATAGAGAAATGCACAAATTAAGGAGGAACTCATACTATATTGGACTGATACGGCTCCAACGTATCTATAATTTTTTATTGTTCGATGCTATTATATTATCCATCTTGGATGTTTTATATGCATTATTATGCAATTTTATATCATTTTTTGGGATTAACCTATTAACCTAGTGCCAAGTGCCAGTTGCTGTTTTTTCCTTGTTTTTGTCTTTTCAGAAAATCAATACCAAACGGAACGAAAATTTTTGACGATTTTTCTTGGACCACAAGACAACCTGGAAGCTTCGGGAGGAGGCCAGAAGGGCCACGGGATGGCCACAAACTCATAGGGCGCGCCCTAGGGGGGCGCCCTGCAAGCTTGTGGGCCCCCAGTGGCACTTCCAACTCTAATTCTTTTTCTATAAATTCCCAAATATGCCCCGTAGACCAGGGGGCACACCAAAATACTTTTCCACCGCTGCAAGTTTCTGTCCTCATGGGATCCCATCTGGAGACCTGTTTCGGTACTCCGCCGGAGGGGGATTCAATCACGGAGGGCCTTTACATCAACCTTGTTGCCCTTCCAATGATGTGTGAGTAGTTTACCACAGACCTACGGGTCCATAGCTAGTAGCTAGATGTCTTCTTCTCTCTCTTTGATCTTCAACACAATGTTCTCCTCGATGTTCTTGGAGATCTATTCGATGTAATATTCTTTTGCGGTGCGTTTGTTGAGATCCGATGAATTGTGGGTTTATGATCAGATTATCTATGAATATTATTTGAGTCTTCTCTGAACTCTTTTATGCATGATTAAGATAGCTTTGTATTTCTCTCCAAACTATTGATTTGGTTTGGCCAACTAAATTGATTTTTCTTGCCATGGTAGAGGTGCTTTGTAATGGGTTCAATCTTGCGGTGCTTATTCCCAGTGACAGAAAGGGACATGACACATATTTGTATTGTTGCCAATAAGGATAAAAAGGTGGGGTTTATTCATGTTGATTGGATCTATCCCTCTACATCATGTCATCTTGCTTAAGGCGTTACTCCGTTCTTGTTAACTTAATACACTAGATGCATGCTGGATAGCGGTCGATGTGTGGAGTAATAGTAGTAGATGCAGGCAGGAGTCAGTCTACTTGGCACGGACGTGATGCCTATATTCATGATCATTGCCTTAGATATCGTCATAACGATGCGCTTTTCTATCAATTGCTCAACAATAATTTGTTTACCCACCGTATGCGGTCTTTCAAGAGAGAAGCCTCTAGTGAAAACTATGGCCCCCGGGTCTCTCTTTTATCATATTATTTTCATATCTATAAAACCAAAAACCAAAAAATACCTTGCTGCGATTTATTTACCTTTACTTTGTTTTGCACTTTTATTTATCTTTTATGGCTATCTCTATCAGATCTCATCCTTGCAAGTAACCGTGAAGGGATTGACAACCCCTTTTTCGCATTGGGTGCAAGTATTTGTTTGTTTGTGTAGCTGCAATTATTGGAGACTTGTGTGTTCCTCCTACTGGATTGATACCTTGGTTCTCAACTGAGGGAAATACTTATCTCTACTTTGCTGCATCACCCTTCCTCTTCAAGGGAAAAACCAACGCAAGCTCAAGAAGTAGCAGGAAGAATTTCTGGCGCCGTTGTCGGGGAGGATCTACATCAAGCCTACCAAGTACCCATCATAAACTCTCATCTTTTGCATTTATATTATTCACCATTTGCCTCTCGTTTTCTTCTCACCCACTTCTAAAACGTTTTCAGAAAGACACAAAAATATTTGCCTTTTTATTTGCCTTCTTTTTCGTTTGCCTTTTTGTCCTACTTGGTTCGTTTGCTTTTTTTTTGCATGGCATAATTGTATGTTTATTGAAAATCAGAAAGCAAAAAGTTTATGGATCCTCATCCACTTGCTAATCTTTCTAAATATCCAACTATGATGAACCAATTTCTAGTGAGTTGAGTGCACTAGATTATCTTTATGAAGTTTTGCCTGAAATTTGTGAATCTGAAAATTATGATGAAGTGCTGAAAGAAGAAATTTATGAAGTGATTCACGATAGCTCCTTGAATGAAAAGCATGATTGCAATGGTGTTATTATAAATTCTATCAATGTCAATTGTGCTAATAATATGCAAAACCCCAAGCCTGGGGATGCTAATTTTGATATGTCCACTACTTATTGCAATGATCATGATTGGGGTGATTCTTCTTATGATCTTGAAAATTTATTTAAGCCTCATGATGAATATGTTTGCGATAATATTGAAAGTGGGTCTGGAAGAGTGTCAACTTTATCTAAAAATAAACCCACATATTTGGAGAGTGTTCAATCTTATGATTTTTTTGATGAAAGTGGGTTTGGAGAGGTCATGACTTTAGTTGATGTTAATCCCACTATCTTGGAAGATTATAAAACTTTTATGCATGAGGATCATGAAGAGAAAATTCTATATGATATCTACATTGTTGAATTTGATTATGATCCTACATGTAATTATT
This sequence comes from Elymus sibiricus, assembly GCA_039707655.1. Taxonomy (NCBI): domain Eukaryota; kingdom Viridiplantae; phylum Streptophyta; class Magnoliopsida; order Poales; family Poaceae; genus Elymus; species Elymus sibiricus. Next base: position 475,471,794 of record CM077666.1, read on the forward strand.
ATGAGAGAGGAAAATATGGTCGTAGAAATTTTCATGTTACTAAATTACCTCTCGTTATGTTGAGATTGCTATTGTTTCTTTCTTCTTCCTTGCATATGCTAGTTTTTGCTTATCTTCATAAATCTTTTCCTTATAAAATGCCTATGCATAGGAAGTATGTTAGACATAAACTTGTTTTTCACATGCTATATGATGCTCTCTTTGTTCTTCAATTTCTTGCCTTTCATGTGAGCATCATTAAAATTATCAATGCCTAACTAAAAGACTCTAAAGAAAAGTGCTTGTTGGGAGACAACCCAATATTTTTCTTTTCTGTTTTTATGTGTTTATGCAATTATACTTCTGTTATGATTGTGTTTTAGTGTTTTAATTAGTGTTTGAGCCAAGTAAGACCTTTGGGATGATCAGGGCCGGTCCTGAGTTTTCTGGGGCCCGGGGCGAATCTAGAACTCGGGGCCCTTTAATGTAAACAGCGACATAATAATCAATATATGTACATATGAGATGTACCAAACATCATTTCATGTGCACTGAAAAGCAGTACTCATATCAAATTACATATGCATATCTTAGAAATTTCTTATAACATTCTGCGATGCAGCATTATCAATCTCATCCAGTAATTGTAATTGTTGGATGCATGCCTTTTACTAGGTGACATGAGGTGCTGAAATTTAAAGAAATAATTGGTAATTCAAAACTAGCTGGAACCTACAAAAATACTAAATCAATTAATAAAATCTTACCGATGGTAAGGTCGAACTCACAAATTACAAATGCATAAAGCCCAATAATATGTCACTTAACAGTGTCCAATCAGTCGATGATCATCAATGTCCTATTGCAATAGTGAAAACATGGTCGTGATCTATAACTTTTTAGAAATCACTAAGGCATAGGCTTGTAGGCTACCTTCTCTGCTGGATTCATGTGTGACCGCGTGGATAGCGGAGGCTGCAGAGTGCCACGGGCCGTTCCTGTGTCCTCCTCGCTGCTGTTCGGTCTGTTCCTAGCGGCCGCAACGGTTGCGGGCGCTATGATGACGAGAGGTGATCGTGTCGCGGTTAGGGATAAGTCCATGCGGTTGGCAAAGACGATGGCGTCGCGAGGTGATCAGGGGATTAGGTAAAACAGAAGGCAATCAGACCAATCAGGCCAGAAATCATTCCGTCACATGCCATCTGCGAGCGTCGTGCAACTTGTGCGCGCGTGATGGGGGATGGAATCTTGGACATTTAGTTACAGTATCCAATTGCTTTTTTTAGGGGAACAATATCCAATTGCTATTTTGACCAGGCCAGGTCCAACACGACAACACACAACAATGCATTCTTTTTCTTCTCTAGCAGGCTTAATCTATATAAGTGCACGTACCTGGGGGCCCCTCTGTTCTGGGGGCCCAGGGCGGTCGCCCCCCCCCCCCTGCCCCCATCAGGACGGGGCCTGGGGATGATTTGGAAGATTGTTGATTTGATTCTGTGAGAAAACATAATTTTTTTCTTCCAGTAGCAGAATTGTTAAAAATCACTGGAGCGACGACAAATTATGAATGTTTTACACTTCATTGATATACAAATTGCCTATGTTGTCCTAATTTTTCAGAGTTTTTGGAGTTACAGAAGTCTGGTTAAAGTCCTGATTCCTACATACTGTTTTGTTTTTGACAGATTCTGTTTTCATCGTGTTGTTTGCTTATTTTGATGAATCTATGGGTAGTATCGGGGGGTATGAACCATGGAGAGGTTAAAATATAGTATATATAATGCAAATATAAAATTGGAATGAGTTTACAACAGTACCTACAAGTGGTGATTTGCTTTATTATCTAACGGATCTCACGAGTTTTCTGTTGAGTTTTGTGTTGTGACATTTTCAAGTTTTGGGTAAAGTTTTGATGGACTACGGAATAAGGAGTGGCAAGAGCCTAAGCTTGGGGATGCCCATGGCACCCCAAGGTAATATTCAAGGGCAACCAAGCATCTAAGCTTGGGGATGCCCTGGATGGCATCCCCTCTTTTGTCTACGATCCATCGGTAAATTACTTGAGGCTATATTTTTATTCACCACATGATATGTGTTTTGCTTGGAGCGTCTTGTATTATTTGAGTCTTTGATTTTTAGTTTGCCACAATCATCCTTGCTGTACACACCTTTTGAGAGGGACACACATTAATCGTGAATTTATTAAAATATTCTATGTGCCTCACTTATATTTTTTGAGCTAGGTAGTTGCTCTGGTGCTTCACTTATATCTTTTAGAGCACGGTGGTGGTTATATTTTAAAGAAATTGATGAACTCTCATGTTTCACTTATATTATTTTGAGAGTCTTATAAATAGTATGACTATTTGCTTAGGTTATGAATTTAGTCCTAATATGATGGGTATTCAAGAGGGATATAATAAAAACTTTCATGAAGATCATTGAATATGAGAAGTTTGATTCCTTGCATTTGTTTTGAGATATAAAGATGGTGATATTAGAGTCATGCTAGTGAGTAATTGTGGTTTAGTAAGAATATTTGTGTTAAGGTTTGTGATTCCCGAAGCATGCACGTATGGTCTCTCGTTATGCTATGAAATTGGAGCATGATTTATTTTTGATTGTCTTCCTTATGAGTGGCGGTCGAGGACGAGCGATGATCTTTTCCTACCAATCTATCCCCCTAGGAGCATGCATAGTAGTACTTTGCTTTGAGGGCTAATAAACCTTTGAAATAAGTATGTGCGTTCTTTATGACTAATGTTGAGTCCATGGATTATACGCACTCTCACCCTTCGCCTCTTCGGTACCATGCATTGCCCTTACTCCCCTTGAGTTGTGGTGCAAACTTCGCTGGTGCAACCAAACCCCGTGATATTATATGCTCTTTCACACATAAGCCACCTTATATCTTCCTCAAAACAACCACCATACCTAACTATTATGGCATTTCCATAGCCATTCCGAGATATATTGCCATGCAACTTCCACCGTTTCGTTTTATTATGACACATACCATCATTGTCATCATTCATATAGAGTCATATTTTTGTTCTAGTATCGAGTTGTAATTCTTGAGTTGTAAGTAAATAAAAGTGTGATGATCATCATTATTAGAGCATTGTCCCATGTGAGGAAAGGATGGTGGAGACTATTGTCGGTGCTCTGGGAACGGGGGTACCCAGGCCCGTCTGCCTGCGGCCCATGCACGACGCCGATCAAGGCCCAGTACGGACAGCACCAGCCTACGCAAGCAAGACCCTCACGAGGGCCCCTGGCCTCGCGAGGCAGATCACTCCAAAACCTCCTGAGGAGCGGCCTCCTGAGGCCGGCTCCTGAGGGGCGGATACTCCGAGGCGGGCACTCAGCCTCACGAGGCACGCGGTGACGTGAGCCATGATGACCGTGGCAGGAGGGCGCCAGCGGGTGCAGGCCAGGACGGTTTCCTCTTTGGTGCTAAGGAGGCAAGGACGTTCGCCGGTTCCCAAGGAATCCCCCAAAGTTTCCTCTTCGGTGCAACAAGACCACGACGACGGGCACGGCAGGGTGGAGGTCATCACCGAGCCCACCCTGGCGTCACGACCAGAAGCTTTGCAGGCGAAGACCGCCTTTAGTCAGGATAGGCTGTACTCCTGTCCCCGTTCGAATTTGGCCGTTGTGGGATCCCTTCCCGCCAAAGTTATAAGGGAAGAGGACCAGGCCAGTATAAGTAGAGGATAGCCTCCACCATAGAGAGAGGCTGGGAATCGGTCGAACCCTAGAGAGAGGCAGAAGCAACACCCTTGTACTAGTTCACCATCAACCTCCCCGCGAGGCAATCCACCACAAAGCAGGAGTAGGGTTTTACACCGCAAGGTGGCCCGAACCTGGGTAAACAACCGTGTCACCTTCTTCTTCCCCAACGCCGGCACTACGTGGCTAGGCCATGGCGTGCTAAGTAGCGAGCCCTAGGTTGAGTAGGATCGTTCCGCACACGCCCCAGTGTTCGAACCTCTTTGGGTCCGCGGAACCTCACAATCCGACATTTGGCGTGCCAGGTAGGGGCGTGTCGGAATGCTTCCTCTTCACCGACCTCGCTCTGCCTCAGCTCCGTCTTCGCTTCGTCGCCATGGTCGACACCCGTCGTGCCCGCGCCGAACGACGCGCCGCACGTGTCACCCAGACGGCACTGGTGGGCCGTGGTGCTCCTCGCCGCTCTGCTTCGCCGGCGCCCAACTCCGCCACCGACCCCACCGCCCGCGAGCAGCAGGACTCGTCACTGCGACTCTCTGTGCAGCGTGACGGCCGTACCGCCACCCCATCCTTCACACCGGCCACGACGTCGCCTTCCCGTGCACGCCGCGGGCCCATGGACGCGCAGGTGGCGCTGTTCATGGCCCGCGAGGTCCTGCGCTACTGCCCCGCCGACGGGGGCTACGACGCCTGGCTGGGTCGCATCACCGAGCTCGTCAACGCCGCTGGCGAGGTCCCCTCGCTCTCCCACTCGCTCCGTCTCCCGTCGTCTCGCGCGGGCGACGTGGCCCACGGAGCGCCTCCGCCCCTTCCCGTGCACGGCGTCGACCTCGAACCAAGGCGCAACGTTCGTCAGCGTGACCCGCCGCGGTGCGACGCTCGTGCGCTGGCAGCGCCCCAGCACCAGCACCAAGGTGGGCCCGTCCCGGAGGCCGCCGCACCAGGCCTTTAGGATCAAGCCCCTCTCGTGCGGGCTGTGCCCGTGAGCGTGGCAGGTTGCCGCGCCTTCACCCGTGAGCTTCGCCGTGTCGTCTGGCCGGTCAAGCTCAAGCCTGACCTGCCGCAGCGCTACGACGGCATCCCCGACCCCACGGAGTTCCTCCAGCTGTACGCCCTGAGCATCGAGGCGGCCAACGGTGACGAGAAGGTCATGGCGAACTGGTTCCGCATGGCCCTCAAGGACGGCGCGTGCTCCTGGATCATGCACCTCCCGGAGGGGTCAATCTCCTCGTGGGGAGAGCTCCGCAAGCGCTTCATCGCCAACTTCCAGGGGACGCGTGACTGCGCGCTCACCGTCAACGACATGCGGCGCGTGAAACAGCGCCCTGGCGAGACCCTCCGCAAGTATATCCAGCGCTTCACCCAAGTTCGCCTCAAGATCCCCAAGGCTTTGGACGAGGCCATCATCTCCGCGTTCACGAAGGGCGTCACGAACGTCCGGATGAGCGAGGAGCTCGCCATCAACGACGAGCTGTGCTCGGCCCTGGAGCTGTTCAACGTGGCGGACAAGTGCGCCAAGGTGGAAGAGGGCCGCCTCTCCCTCCTCAAGCAGCATGACATCGACCCTGAAGACAAGAAAACCAAGGCCAAGGAGGCCAAACGCAAGGGCCCTGCCGTGCTGGCGGCGGAGCCCGAGCAGAAGCGTGGACGTGACCGCAACGAGCCCGCCAAGGAGCCTCGCCCGTACTGCGTCCTCCACGATGTGCACTCCCACAACACCAACGACTGTCAGGAGCTCAGGGTGCTTCGGGACGAGCGCCTAGGGCGCCGCCCAGAGCTCGGCGGCCGAGGCTTCGGTCAAGGAGGAGGACGTGGCGGAGGACGCTGGGATGCCCGCAACCCGCGCCAAGCCTGGCGTGACCCGCCTCGCGAGGGCGGCTGGCGCGAGCAGCCTCGCCACAGGGCCTGGCGTGATCAGCCTCGTGAGGCCCGTCCTCAGGGCAACGCTGGCCTCCCGCCTCTACCACCTCCGCCCCAGCGCAACGATGACGGCCCTCGGGATGAGGGGGTAGGGGGCTTCCAGGAGCCTCGCGCGGTCGCCTGCATTCTAGGGGGAGCCCAGGCCCCCGCCTTGAACCGCATCTTCAAGCAGTTCTCTCGTGAGGTGAACGCAGCCCTCCCGAGGCTTGAAGCCGTGCGCCCCCTCAAGTGGTCGCAGTACGCCATCACCTTCGATTCCAAGGACCACCTCAAGTGTGCGGCAACTGCTGGTGCACTCCCCATGCTGTGCACGCCCACCATCAGCAACGTATCCGTCACCAAGACCCTCATCGACGGTGGGGCAAGCCTCAATGTCCTCTCCGTGGACACCTTCGACCGGCTTCAAGTGCCCTACGATCAGCTCATGCCCACTAAGACGTTTTCTGGTGTGACTGACGGCTCGACCACTCCCCTGGGGCAAGTACGCCTCCCCGTCACCTTCGGCAAGCGCGACAACTACCACACCGAGCTCATCGACTTCGACGTGGCCCACATCGGCCTCCCGTACAACGCCATCCTGGGATACCCTGCTCTCGCCAATTTCATGGCAGCCACCCACCATGGGTACAATGTCCTCAAGATGCCAGGGTGCAGCGGCGTCATCACCAACGCCTGCGACGAGAAGGACGCGGTCTGCTCCCTCGAGTGCGCGTACAGGGCCGCTGCGGCCGAAGGTTCGGATGGCGAGGGCGGCGTAGTGCCTCCGGAGGCCGCCCCCATGAGGAAGAAGCAGCTCCACTCCAAGGGCTGCCCGAAGGACCTCAAGCGCGATGGCGACGCCTCAGGCTCCGCGCCTGTCGCCGGGCCGCCCCTCCCGATCGCATAGGAAGGCGCGCCCGGCGCCTTCCTCTGGACGGGCTCGGGGGCTCTCACCCAGGGAGCACCTGACCCAGCTGGTGCGACGAGGGAGGCGCTCGGGCACCACGTGGAGGTGAGCTCCAACGCTCGCCCCCACAAGCAAGGAGCGTGGCGCGAGGCGCCGAGGGCACGTGAGTTCATCACCAAGGCGATCAAGGAACTTCAGGAAGCGCAGGCCGTGCGTAGCGGACGTCGCCCCGTGCACCACACCCGTGTGGCTGCCGCTCGTGATGAGGGCGACAGGCTGCGCGTCTGCGTGGACGTCTCAGGCCTCAACAGGGCTGCTTCTCAGGGCCTCTTCTTGCCATCCCGTGTTGGCCGGAGCGGGGGCTTCCCCTGCACCAATGTTCGTATGCCTTTCGGCCTGCTGAACGCTGGTACCTCGTACCAGCGCCTTGCGCAGCACGCGATGGCATCTCACGAGGCCTGACGCCTCGAGGTGTCATCTCAGGAGGTCCCGGACCCGCGTGAGCCCCAGGGGCTTCAGGAGCCCCCTGGGCCTCGCAGGCCTCTCGAGCCTCAGGAGCCCCCAGGCTCATGAGGAGCGAGCTTCTTCAGCACGCCGCACCATCTACGACGACGCTTCTTCAGCATCATCGCCAAGTGACTTTGCATTTTGTTCAATCGAGGGTGCCCCACGGGCTGCATTATCCTCGGGTGGCTAGGGCCGCGCCCCTACAACCTCGCTATTTTGCTTACATGTATCAGAACTGGCCATGCCTTGATGAAGTTATCTGAATATTCCACCCTGCGTGTCCGGTGCTTCGTCACATGAATGCCACCGCACCCTCACGAGCCTGCCTCCGACCGCCTCACGATTAAGGGCCGGCACGACGTCTGTGCTCGGGTCCGTCCCTGCAGCGTTGCTAAACCCAAGCGACCGAGCTCTGTCTCGCGGGCCAGCTCCCGTGCACATCACCTCCCGTGGTCCTTGGTGCCCTGTCCTCGCGTGAGCTCATCGAAGGTGGGTGAGCGAGGGCGCGCGGCTCGGCTCATGAAACCGCGTTTGGCGCTCTGCGTCGCGGGAGCCATGCGCCGGGTGTTCTTCCCTCGGTTGTTGCATGAGAAGACTTGGCACGACGTCCGTGCTCGGGCCCGTCCCTGCGGCATCGATAAACCCAAGTGAACGAGCTATGTCTGGCGGGCCGGTCCCGTTCACGTCACCTCCATGGGTCCTTGGTGTCCGATCTTCTCATCCGATCGCCGCTGGACGCTCATTCGGCGCAGGCTACCTTTGTCAATTCAGGGCTCGGGAGCGTGCTCTGCTACACCCCCCCCCCCCCAAAAAAACAGGCGCAACCCGCCTTGAGGTAGGACCTCCTGAGCCCCGAGCTGGCTTAAGGCCGTCCAGATACACCTCCTCTAAAGTTCTGCCGTGCCGGTCACGCATACGAACGAAGTGGGCTGTACACGCCCGAAGACTCTAGCACAAGAGCTCCGTTCCCACGCCCAAGTGGAAGCCCCATGCTCCGCACTGGCGGATTCGGTCACAACACGACCATGCCCACGCCCAAGTGGAAGCCCCATGCTCCGTGCCCCATGCTCCGCGTTGGTGGATAAACAACTGAGGGCGCCCCCAGGCCGCATCAACCTCAGGAATGCCTCAAGGCCCCTCGATGATGCTCCTCGCAGCCTTCTTCTAGGCCTCCCGCAAGCGGGGGCTGGACAGGGCGCCTATGTGTGGGCCGGCTCCAACAGCACGGCCCCCGCGCACGCCGCCTCGCCAAGTCTCTTGGCGCCTATCTTCTCGCGTGCTCCCCAGCCGCAGGCCGCTGAGGAAAAGGTATGAAAACACCCGATCTGGCCGTGCCGTCGCTCACGTTCTCTTCACGAAAGCTGCTTGCGCGCCAAGGGGGACCCCTGGGCATCGCGACCTAGGGGCCTCACTAGTCTCGTAGCCCCTCACCCCTTGGTCGGACTCAGGCATCGCGACCTGACAGCCCCAACGGCGGATGAGGCACACGCGAGGCTGGGCCCTGCCGACGCAGAGCATGAAAAGCAAGCGAGGGGAAAACATAGCATGAGAAGGAAATTACGAAATACGGATAAGTTGTTACAAGCTTCAAAAGTACCGCAAACACAAGCAGAGTCTTAACGCCTCCATGAGGCACGGTAAACTGTTGCAGGTAAAACTTAAGCGAAAGGATTGTCGCAAACAGCACCCTCATCGGCTTCGTCCACAGCAGGGTCGACTTCAACCTGGACGACGAACTTCCCCAGCAGAGTGGCCATGTGACCCTTCACGGCCTCCGCCGTGGCGATGCGGGCCTCCGGAGGAACGGGGCCGACCACCGCGTTGAAGTCAAAGCCAGGGTCACGAAGGTAGAGGTGGCTGAAGACGCGCGTAGCCGCCACGAAGAAGAGGTCGCGGCACTCCCCCTCCAAGATGGCGTCTACCTTAGCAGCACCACCTTCGAGCTTGGCGATGAGCTCGGTGAGGAGCCTCGCGGGTCCATCTTCGGGCGTCGCGAGCGAGTCCTCAAACCCTCCCGTGCAAATGGAGTGCAACACCTGGCGAGCCTTGAGCTCGAGCGAAGATAAAACGCCATGGTCCACCGCCGCCTTCTCTTCGGCAGCAAGCATCTTCTTCTCCCGGGCGTCCAGCGACGCCGCCACTTCCGAGACGTGCGCAGCATGGGATGCCTTGTCCGCGTCCACCTCCTCCTTCAGCTGGGCCAGCCGCTCGCGCTCCGCGGCCTGCTCGGTGGCGATCCTGCCCAGCGCGGAGTCTTGGTCTGTGAGTCGTGCCTCGTGGGCCTTGATCCCGTCCTCCAGCTGCTGCGCGCGAGCGGACTGCTCCCCCTGGAGCGCCTTCAGGCTGGCCTCCGCCTCGCCACAACGCTTGGTGGCCGCTTTGGCCTTGGCAAGTGCCGCGTCGATAGTTGCCTTGGCGTCGGCGGCCTCCTTCTTGCTCTCAATGGTGGAGGCCTTGGCCTGGCGCCAGGCCGTCTGGGTCGCCACCTCGACCTGGCTCCACCCCAAGACAACCCCGAGGCGCTCCCGAGCGAGGCACCTGTCGGCATCCCGGATATCCGCCTCGAGCCGGCAGAGCGCTGCGCGAGCCTCGGCTAGCGCCCCCTCCCTGATCAGAGGGCCACACTTCTCCAGCACCAAGGCCTTCGGAGGAGGCGTGGGTGCTGCAAGTGGGACCACTGCAGAAGAGGTGGTGACATGAGCCTCCTCTGGCGCTAGCGGCGTCGTACCCTCCCTCGCGCCCTGCACAAGAGGCGCAATAGGGGCGGCCAGTGTCCCAACCTGCTGGGCTGCCGGAGCCGAGGGCACCACGACCGCGGCCGGTGGTGGCTTGCGGTTGGCCCGCACATCCTCGATAGCAGGGCTCCCGGCGGGCACTGGCGGGGCAGCAGGAGGAGACGGCACAGCCACGGGCCCTAATGCAAGGTCGCCCGAGCGCTCGGGGGCTGCGCCAGACAGACGCGCCGCGCTCACGCGACCGCCCAGGCTCCGGCCGAGTGGCGAGGCCGCCTTCGAGGCGGCAGGTACCTTGGCAACGGCAGACCTCTTCTTCTTCCTCTCCGAGCAAGCGCCCCTGTTTACCACAACAAAGATTGCGTGAGGATACAAGGGGCAGGCGCCCGAGCAAGAGGAAAGTCAAGACACTCACTCAAAAGGCGCGGCCCACTTCCTCTTCTTCTCATCCTCCTCGGAGGCCGGAGCACCTTCACCCCTCCTCGGTATGGCCCCCGCCGCGGCCTGGGGGCTGGTGGAATGGCCGCCGGCCGGCGCCAGGGCCGCACCACTGCATGAGGGCGCCAAGGGGTCCTCCTGAGGAGCTAGGGCCGGTGGAGCCAGGACCGCCCCGCCGGGGACGGACGCGGCAGGCGGCTGCTCCAGACCAGGGTCGACCACCCCCGCACCCAAGGCGGCGTGGCTGGTGCTGGAGGGACCAAGGAGGCGGACGCCGGCTTCCGGGGCACCCTGGCGAAGCGAGAAGGGACCGCAACCCGGGGTCCCTCCGCGTCATCATCGTCGTCATCAAGGTTGAGCAGGAGCCGGCACCGCGACGGCGGGGACTCTGTCTCTGAGCCCTCGACATCCGAGCTCCCCGTCCCCTCGCCGCCACTGCTGGCACCAGAGGACACCACCACAGGCGACTCCGGGCGGGAGCGGGGCTCGAGCCCCCACTCGTCGAAGAAGGGCATCGCAGCGACCAGCTCCTCCGCGTCGTCGCGGCGGTACAACGGCGCAGCGGCGTCGGGAATGTCCCCCGGGACCGCGCCAAGCAGAGTCTGTAGGGCCGCGTCCAGCTCCTCGCTCGACAGGTCCGTGGCGCGCAGCCTCGTTCGGTCGCCTACGCCCGAGTACTCCCACAGGTGTGTTGTGCGCGATTGGAGCGGCGCGACACGGAGCCTCATGAACTCCTTCACGATCATCGGCTCTATGAGCAGCTCCGCCCTCATGTCTGAGGCGATCTTCATCAGGACCGGCGTCGCCCTGGAGTCAGTAAGCTTTGCGGAGCTCCATGCTGCGGACTGCTCGGGCGGCCCCGTGGGGGCCTCCAGGCACGGCTCGGAGCCCCGGGCGTCCATGAGTACCCAGCGCCGCCTCAAGCCATCCACCTTCTTCCCCGCCTTCAGAAGCGAGTTGCCGTCCACCTTCTTGCCCGGCCCCAAGAACGGGTTGTCGGTGGACACGGCGACGAAGGAGATGCATGCAGACGCATGGGTCCGGGAGGAGAACCGCAAGCTAAAGAAGTTGCGGAAAAGCTCCACTGAGGGCCGCACGCCTACGAATGCCTCGCAGTAGAAGGCGAAGACGGACAGAAGAAGAATGGAGTTCGGCTGGAGGTGAAGGGCATGGATCTGATAGTGTTCCAGGATGGCGAGGAAGAACGCAGAGAAAGGGGGGATTAGCCCGGCGAAGATGCTGTGAAAGAAAAATGGGAACACAGTCTTCGCCGGACCGCCGAGCGTCGCGAGGCCAGGCCAGACGAGGGTTTTTCCCCACTCGTTGGACTCACCCGCAACTAGAGGGAGCACGGGGCCAAGGTCTTCTGCCTTGGCGACGGTGGAAGCCGAGAGCGCCTCCCCGAGACAGGACGGGCTCGCCTCCGCCGCCGTGGTCTTGGTCTTCGCCGGGGGAGCCATCTGGAGAAGCGCAGGTGCTGGCGGCGGGAAAGGGGCGGCGGTGTTTCGCATAGATCTGGAGGAACCTCTCGCGAGAAGGGAAGAGTGCAGCAGGAGGAAGAAGGCGCAAGGCGGGGGCAATGATGTTCTGCCACGCGCGCAAGCTTTTGTCAGCCTCAACAGTTGCCGAAGCGACGTGGGGAAGCAGAGGCGTCCGAGCTCCCCCTGTGCGACACGCGTAGACCCTGGCCCGCAGGCGGTTGGGGCCCGTGCCGCTTCGTCCTCCCTTCATTGCCTTCGCCCCGAAGCCAGGCCGAGCGCGCCACGGGCCCGGGGGCTACTGTCGGTGCTCTGGGAACAGGGGTACCCAGGCCTGTCTGCCTGCGGCCCATGCACGACGCCGATCAAGGCCCAGTACGGATAGCGCCAGCCTATGCAAGCAAGACCCTCGCGAGGGACCCTGGCCTCACGAGGCGGATCACTCCAAGACCTCCTGAGGAGCGGCCTCCTGAGGCCTGCTCCTGAGGGGCGGATACTCCGAGGCGGGCACTCAGCCTCACGAGGCACGCGGTGACGTGAGCCATGACGACCGTGGCAGGAAGGCGCCAGCGGGCGCAGGCCAGGACGGTTTCCTCTTTGTTGCTAAGGAGGCAAGGACATTCGCCGGTTCCCAAGGAATCCCCCAAAGGTTTCCTCTTCGGTGCAACAAGACCAAGACGACGGGCACGGCGGGGTGGAGGTCATCACTGAGCCCACCCTGGCGTCACGACCAGAAGCTTTGCAGGCGAAGACCGCCTTTAGTCAGGATAGGCTGTACTCCTGTCCCCATTCGAATTTGGCCGTTGTGGGATCCCTTCCCGCCAAAGTTATAAGGGAAGAGGACCAGGCCAGTATAAGTAGAGGATAGCCTCCACCATAGAGAGAGGCTGGGAATCGGTCGAACCCTAGAGAGAGGCAGAAGCAACACCCTTGTACTAGTTCACCATCAACCTCCCCGCGAGGCAATCCACCACAAAGCAGGAGTAGGGTTTTACACCGCAAGGTGGCCCGAACCTGGGTAAACAACCGTGTCACCTTCTTCTTCCCCAACACCGGCACGACGTGGCTAGGCCATGGCGTGCTAAGCGGCGAGCCCTAGGTAGAGTAGGATTGTTCCGCACACGCCCCAGTGTTCGAACCTCTTTGGGTCCGCGGAACCCCACACTCCGACAACTATGATTCCCCAACAAGTCGGGATGAGACTCCGGACTAAAAAAAAGAGGCCAAAGAGCCCAAAATAAAAAAAAGGGGAGAAAAAATAAATGAGAGAAAAAGAGAGAAGGGACAATGTTACTACCCTTTTCCACACTTCTGATGTAAAGTAGCACCATGTTCTTCATGATAGAGAGTCTGCTATTGTGTCACTTTCTTATATTACTAGTGGGAATTTTTCATTATAGAACTTGGCTTGTATATTCCAATGATGGGCTTCCTCAAATGCCCTAGGTCTTCATGAGCAAGCAAGTTGGATGCACACCCACTTAGTTTTCTTTTTGAGCTTTCATATACTTATAGCTCTAGTGCATCTGTTGCATGGCAATCCCTACTCTTTGCATCGACATCAATTGATGGGCATCTCCATAGCCCGTTGATTAGCCTCGTCAATGTGAGACTTTCTCCTTTTTTGTCTTCTCCACACAACCTCCAACATCATATTCTATTCCACCCATAGTGCTATATCCATGGCTCACGATCATGTATTGCGTGAGAGTTGAAAAAGTTGAAGCGCGTTAAAAAGTATGAACCAATTGCTTGGCTTGTAATCGGGGTTGTGCATGATAAATACTTTGTGTCAAGAAGATAGAGCATGACAAGATTATATAATTTTGTAGGGATAACTTTCTTTAGCCATGATATTTTGAGAAGACATGATTGCTTTTTAGTATGCTTGAAATATTATTGTTTTTATGTCAATATTAAACTTTTGTTTTGAACCTTATGGATCTGAATATTCATGCCACATTAAGAAAGATTACATGATAAACATGTTAGGTAGCATTCCACATCAAAAATTCTGTTTTTATCATTTACCTACTCGAGGACGAGCAGGAATTAAGCTTGGGGATGCTTGATACGTCTCCAACGTATCTATAATTTTTGATTGTTCCATGCTATTATATTATCCATCTTGGATGTTTTATATGCATTATTATGCTATTTTATACCATTTTTGGGACTAACCTATTAACCCAGTGCCAAGTGCCAGTTGTTGTTTTTTCCTTGTTTTTGTCTTTACAGAAAATCAATACCAAATGGAGTCCAAACGGAACAAAACTTTTTGACGATTTTTCTTGGACCACAAGACACCCTGGAAGCTTTGGGAGGAGGCCAGAAAGGCCACGGGATGGCCACAAGCTCACAGGGCGCGCCCTAGGGGGGGCACCCTACAAGCTTGTGGGCCCCCCGTGGCACTTCCAACCCTAATTCTTCTTCTATAAATTCCCAAATATTCCCCGTAGACCAGAGGGCACACCAAAAATACTTTTCTGTCGCCGCAAGTTTCTGTCCTCGTGAGATCCCACCTGGAGACCTGTTCCGGTACTCCGCCGGAGGGGGATTCGATCACGGAGGGCCTCTACATCAACCTTGCTGCTCTTCCGATGATGTGTGAGTAGTTTACCACAGACCTACGAGTCCATATCTAGTATCTAGATGGCTTCTTCTCTCTCTTAGAACTTCAATACAATGTTCTCCTCGATCTTCTTGGAGATCTATTCGATGTAATCTTCTTTTGCGGTGCGTTTGTTGAGATCCGATGAATTGTGGGTTTATGATCAGATTATCTATGAATATTATTTGAGTCTTCTCTGAAATCTTTTATGCATGATTAAGATAGCTTTGTATTTCTCTCCGATCTATTGATTTGGTTTGGCCAACTAGATTGATTTTTCTTGCCATGGGAGAGGTGCTTTGTAATGGATTCAATATTGCGGTGCTTATTCCCAGTGACAGAAAGGGACATGACACGTATTTGTATTGTTGCCATTAAGGATAAAAAGGTGGGGTTTATTTATATTGATTGGATCTATCCCTCTACATCATGTCATCTTGCTTAAGGTGTTACTCCGTTCTTGTTAACATAATACACTAGATGCATGCTGGATAGCGGTCGATGTGTGGAGTAATAGTAGTAGATGCAGGCAGGAGTCGGTCTACTTGTCACAGACGTGATGCCTATATTCATGATCATTGCCTTAGATATCGTCATAACTATGCGCTTTTCTATCAATTGCTCAACAGTAATTTGTTTACCCACCGTATGCGTTCTTTCAAGAGAGAAGCCTCTAGTGAAAACTATGGCCCCCGGGTCTACCTTTTATCATATTATTTTCATATCTATAAAACAAAAAACCAAAAAATACCTTGCTGCAATTTATTTACCTTTACTTTGTTTTGCACTTTTATTTATCTTTTATACCTATCTCTATCAGATCTCATCCTTGCAAGTAACCGTGAAGGGATTGACAACCCCTTTTTCGCGTTGGGTGCAACTATTTGTTTGTTTGTGTAGGTGCAATTATTGGAGACTTGTGTGTTCCTCCTACTGGATTGATACCTTGGTTCTCAACTGAGGGAAATACTTATCTCTACTTTGCTGCATCACCTTTTCCTCTTCAAGGGGAAAAACCCAACACAAGCTCAAGAGGTAGCATGGACCTCCAGACTTTTCTTCCATTTTCGCACTTGTTGCCAATGAGGGAGAAGTTTAGAGGGTTTAGAAGAAGTGGGATGGTTATTGTCATTCATGCATATCTACATTTGTTGTGTTTGCTTGTTGCATGGATGTGTATATAGAGAAAACTCCACCAAGTTCTTTCACGTGCATATATTGTGGGGGAGTTTGCTCTATATAGTGTGGTTCTACTAGCATCTAATTCTTGTGTAGTATTTCGATGCTAGTACAACCGGTTTTGATAACATCAATTATCTTTGTGATATTTGAGGCTATCAAAATCACCTCAATTATACAATTTATTCTCGGATAGATTGCATACTTGTTTCAAATTCATTATATAAACCCTCTTGTTGAGATTGTCAACAATTACCAAAATGGGGGAGATTGAAAAGGCATGTAGCCCCTAAGTGTGGTTTTGGTAATTAATGACAATCTCTATGGACTAATGTTTTCACTGAGATATATTTGAATGTATTCTACATAGATGGTGCATGAAGGATATTAGATGGAATCAAGGATTAAGTCCATATATATGAAGATATATTTTCTCTAAGCTTTGGTATTAATGGACAATTCCTATGGAGCATCAAGTGCATTCAATCTTATATGAAGATATGTTCCATAGTGATGCTTGAAGTGCATTGGGTTGGTTTGTGAAGAATGACATCAAAACATCCGAAGAAGTCCTCATGGTATCCCTCTCTGGATACCCCATGTGCACGGGCCTCCTGACCCCGTGCGCACGGGGTCGAGTGTCAACTCACTGGATACCCCGTGCGCACGGGGCCCCTGACCCCCATGCACACGGGGCCTAGGTTTGTTTCTCGTGGTACCATATCTAGTGAGGTTTCAAGTTGGTCTTTGGGGATTTCTGTTGAAGCCATCAAGATTGATTTAAATGTCTAACCAAATATGTTCAAGGTGGAGTTCGTTAGAGGATCTCAAAGATTGACATATGTGGGCTTATAAGAATATAGAGCTTGAGAGAAAAATCAAAGAGAAGAATTAAAGATATGACTTCAAGACAAGATCATGGTAAGCTCATGTGTTGGGTCTCGGTTGATCAAGTCTTGAAGTAAGCGACTAGAGTAAATAACTCATTGTGCCTCTCAAGAGATTATGATGGAGTTTTTAGAAGAGCAAATGATGACCTATATGATATTCATAGTGAAACTTGATATGGTCTTGAAAGAGTCTTTGGTGATCTTTTCTTGAAGCAATGAAGGGAAATGAGAGTTCGATATGGCTTTCAAGAAACCAATATAGAGATTTAAGTAAAGATGTTGGTTGACCAAGATGAAGCTCGAAGATTGTATCTAGATGGTCAATTCACAAGCGCAAACAATGTACCACGTGGGATCAAGTGATCTAGTGGTATGGTAAGTAATTGTGAATTGCGTTTTGTGAACTAAACCATGCTATGTGCTTTCTATGTCTATGTGGGTTAGGTGTTTCTCATGGTCTTGCATAAAAAGGGACGATTTCAAGTAGCCTATGTGTGGATGACATCAAGTGGTGATGCCATCGGGTTCGAGGAGTCCAAGTGCAAAATGAGGAGCCAGAAGTTATATGCTTTGAAGCTTGCGGTCCACATCATGATAATGTGCATGTGAATATGGGCTTAAGTTAAGGCTTCCCTCATTGCAATATGAGGAAGCATTTCGAGTATCTTCACCAAGTGATTGTGGACAAGACAAAGATTCCAACTTGAGGCAAGCATTAAAGTCATCATCAAGCTCAAGTGGAATGTGCAAGGCAAATGTATACCTTATCTAGGTTTTCCTAGTTTTGCCGGTCTCATGGTGCGTGGTGGGAGACCGGATTATAGGTTTGATAGCCGTACTATCAAGAGGCACTTTTGGGCGAGTAGCTTGATCACGTCGCATATAGAGAGCTCAAACCTTTGCATAATTTGCATAATTATTTCTTGTTGATCTTGGGTGGTTCTCTTCTTGAGGACCTTGGGCTTTTCCATAGCTTTAAAACGAGCCCAAGATCATCGAATTCGGAGTTCGTATGCCAAAGTTATGCATGTTTCTGTTTCCTGCTTTGGGCTGTTTCTGGGTACCTCGTGGGCATGGGGTTTTGAGGCCGTGGGCACGGGGGCCCCATGCACACGGGCTTGTACCGTGGACATGGGACCCTGTGGGCACGGGGTCCCAACCCCCGTGGGCACGGGGTGCCCAGGAAGTGTCCGTTGGAGCCCAACGGCTAGTTTTGGAGTTTGGCTATTTAAGAGCCCTTCCTCCCCACCGGTTTGGGGGCTGTTCATTCACATTCTAAACATCATTTTGAGCCTCTTACCACCTCTCCCAAACCCCTATCTCCCCTCTATGTGAAGGGGGATTTGTGGATGGATCTTGGAGCCATTTGTTGATCTCCTCCATTTGTTCATCTCTCTTCAATCTCCTACTTTCTTGAGTTGCATCTTGTGAGATTGAGAGAGTGAGTTGAGCATTTGTTGTTTGACCTTGCATTGCATTTGTTGCATTGGTTTGAGCTCCCCGCATAGATTTGTTCGAGTGAGAGCCCGTGAGTTTATTACTCTTGGAGGCTTAAACCTCCTAGACGGTTTTGTGATATATTGAGAAGTTTGTGAAGAGGCCTAGGTGGCTAAGGTTCCTCCGGAAGCTTCCTTTTGTGGTGTGCTCCGGGGAAGGGTGTGAAGTGGCCTAGGTGGTCAAGTTCTTCTCGAAGCTTCCGTGGTTGTGGTGTGCTCCGGGGAAGTCTGTAAAGGTGTGGTGGTCGCCTTCAAGACCAACTCCGAGTGAATCGAGGCTCATCCGTTGGGGGTGACTCGGAAGGGAGAATACGGTGAGTCACTTGGTGACGCCCCGGAGCTTTGGCTTCGGCACTGCTCTAACGGAGATTCGCACTCCCACGAGTGTGAACTTCGGGATAAATCCACGTCCCCGACTAAAAGTGCAACTAATCCCCGGGTGGTTTTGGTAATTCATAACAACATATAGCTCATTGAACTAATAACCTTTAAGGATAAATATTTCAGGAACTTCAATGAATGGCATGGCAAGGATTGGAGATGTGAACCCCTCAAAATGCTAAGGGCAAACATTGGCAAAAGCTCAAGACTCTTCATCTTTATTTTAGTGATCCAAGATCACATTGAGTCCATAGGAAAGCCAATACTATTAAAAGGGGATGAGGTGTTGCTTAACGGCTTGCTTGCTCAAAATGCTTAGTGATATTGCTCCTAAACCCTCAACCACTTTCTCCATCCAAATATGTCAAAACCCTAAACTCCAACTCGGCCCCACCGATTCATTTTCATTCGGAGCCACCGAGTTCATATTACATAGCCATAGCCAGAAACCCTAACAAATTGGTCTCACCGATACGGCTTTCGGTCTCACCGAGATGGCCTTGCAAACTCTCTGTTACCTGTTGCATTTATTTCGGTCTCACCGAGATAGCAATCGGTCCCACCGAGTTTGCCTGACCAACTCTCTGTTGCTCTATTGTTTCAAATCGGTCTCACCGAGATGAATCAATCGGCGCCACCGAGATGCGGTTTACCCTAGCCATTGCACATCGATCCCACCGAGTTTGTTCCAGTCGGTCCCACCGAGATTCCTAACGTTCATATTTTGAACTAGTCGGTCTGACCGAGTCTATCTGATCGGTCTCACCGAGTTGTGTCAATAATGTGTAACGGTTGGATTTTGTGTGGAGGCTATATATACCCCTCCACCCCCTATTTCACAAGAGAGAGAGCCATCAGATCGTGCCTACACTCATACCTACCTAGATCTGAGAGAGAACCACCTACTCATGTGTTGAGATCAAGATAACCCATTCCTACCACATAAATCTTGTTCTCTAGCCTTTCCCAAGTTGCTTTCCACTCAAATCCTTCTTCCGCCATAGCCAAATCTGTGAGGAGCTGTTTGAGTGTTGGGGAGACTATCATTTGAAGCACAAGAGCAAGGAGTTCGTCATCAACACACCGTTTATTACCTTTTGGAGAGTGGTGTCTCCTAGATTGGTTAGGTGTCACTTGGGAGCCTCTGACGTGATGTGGAGTTGAACCAAGAAGTTTGTAAGGGCAAGGAGATCGCCTACTTCGTGAAGATCTACCCAAGTGAGGCAAGTCCTTCGTGGGCGATGGCCATGGTGGGATAGACAAGGTTGCTTCTTCGTGGACCCTTCGTGGGTGGAGCCCTCCGTGGACTCGCGCAACCATTACCCTTCGTGGGTTGAAGTCTCCATCAACGTGGACGTATGATAGCACCACCTATCAGAACCACGCCAAAAAATCTTCGTGTCTCCATTGCGTTTGCCTTCTACAAACCCTTCCATTTACCTTCATATGCAATGTTCTACTTTCCGCTGCTACACACTTAGAATTGCATGTGTAGGTTGATTGCTTGACTTGTGCTAATTGCTAAAATCTGCCCACGACTAAAATTGGGAAAAGGATAGATTTTTATTTGGTCAAGTAGTCTAATCACCCCCCCTCTATACATACTTTCGATCCTACAATGACTCACTTGTGGTTATCTCATACCCACACCCTTTACTTTTCGCAATTCATACTTGCTCATATTGATCTATCTTGTGCTAGTTGAATTGCTTAGTTGTTCCTACATTTCTATATCTTGTGATATAGTTTATCCTTGCTAGTTCCCTTAAGTGCCTATCTTGTTTAGCATAGGTTGGTGGTGCACTTAATTGAGCCTAGCATATTTGGGATTTGTGCTTGAAAAGTATCCGTTTAGTTTAATTCCGCATTAGGATAAAGCCAAATCCGTAAAAGTTTTAAAACGCCTACTCACCCCCCTCTAGTCGTCATCTAGATCCTTTCACCGAGAGTATTGCATCTCCAACGGAGTGGGTTAGTAAAGTTACTCTCCTCAGTTTACCACTGGCTTGTTTTCCCAGGTCCTACTTCACGGGATCTCCGATCACATAGGTTGGGTTACCACCATGGCAACTCTTGTGGGTCTCATACCCATCTCCCTTGATGCATTATCTATCACAACACGCGATATCCCTTTAGTAAAGGGATCTACCAGATTCTTAGTCGTTTGGATATAATCCAACGCTATCACTCCAGAGTTTCTTAATTTTCTAACAACTTTCAATCTCATTCTTATATCTTTATTGGACTTCATGTTGTCCTTTGAACTCTTCACTTTGGCAATAACTGTCTGATTGTCACAGTTCATAAGGATAGCCGGAACCGGCTTCTCAACCATAGGCAAGTCCATCAAAAGATCTCAAAGCCATTCTGCTTCGATACCAGATGTGTCTAATGCTGTTAATTCTGCTTCCATTGTCGATCTCGTTAAGATCGTTTGCTTGCAAGACTTCCAGGAAATAACACCACCTCCAAGAGTAAACATATACCCAGTTGTGGCCTTCATCTCATCGGCATCATAAATCCAATTCGCATCACTGTACCCTTCAAGTACCGATGGGTATCCGGTATAGTGAAGTCCATAGTTCATAGTACCCTTCAGATAGCGCATAACCCTTTCAATAGCATGCCAATGTACATCACCGATCTGGAAACAAACCGGCTAAGTTTGCTCACGGCAAACACGATGTCAGGCCTCGTTGCGCTCGCTAGATACATGAGTGAACCAATAATTTGAGAGTATCTCAATTGATCTCTAGCTGTGCCTTTGAACTTTCGAATCAGCAAACTAGGGTCATATGGTATTTGAGCAATTTTTTGCAGTCCGAATATCCAAAGCGTCTCAAAACCTTCTCAACATAATGGGATTGCAGAAGTGTAATCCCACCCTCATCATCTCTCAATAGCTTGATGTTCAAGATAACATCAGCCACCCCAAGGTCTTTCATCTCAAAGTTCTGAGATAGAAATGACTTAACCTCCTCAGTCACTTTGAGGTTGGTTCCAAATATCAGTACGTCATCAACATACAAGCATAGTATAACTCCTTCGCCCCCACCATGGCGATAGTATACACATTTTTCAGCTTCATTAACAATGATGCCAACATATGTTAGAGTTGTATTAAATTTCTCATGCCATTGCTTAGGTGCTTGTCTCAGGCCATATAAAGATTTCAGCAACTTACACACCTTTCCTTCCTCACCATCTATCACAAAGCCATCTGGCTATTGCATGTAGATTTCCTCGTCTAGCTCACCAGTCAGGAAAGCCATCTTAACATCGACGAGAAGACCATGCGAGGCCACCAACGAGGGTAATACTCGAATGGTGGTCAGTTTGGTCACAGGTGAATAAGTATCGAAGAAATCCTCTTCTTCTTTCTGGGCATAACCCTTGGCCACAAGCCTAGCCTTGTACTTTGCAATTGTACCATCGGGCCTAAGCTTCTTTTCGAATACCCACTTACATCCCAATGGTTTGCAGCCATAGGGACGTTCAGTGATCTCACAAGTCCCGTTAGCCATGATGGAATCCATCTCGCTATGGACCGGATCCTTCTAGTAGTCAGCATCTGGAGATGCATACGCTTCTGAAATAGACGTAGGAGTATCATCCACGAGGTATACGAATAAATCATCACCAAAGGTCTTTGTAGTTCTTTGTCTCTTGCCCCTACCAAGGGTTTCCTTGTCATCCTCCTCAGGATTTTCATCATGTGTTTGTTCATAATATTCCATGGGAATAGCATGCTTAGGAGTCTCTTCAGATTCCTGTCTAGAAGTGCTTTGCATATCTCTCATAGGAAAAATATCCTCAAAGAATGTAGCATCCTTAGACTCAATAATTGTACCGACCTTCACGTCAGGCACCTCAGATTTCACTACTAGAAATCTATAGCCAACGCTATTCTTAGCGTATCCAAATTGACATAGTCCACGGTCTTTGGTCCAAGCTTGCCCTTTTTGGGCATCGGCACATTGACTTTTGCCAAACAGCCCCAAGTTCGCAAGTACGATAGTGTCGTCCTTCTCTTCTCCCATTTCTCATCGGGAGTGATCTGATGACCCACAAGTATAGGGGATCAATCGTAGTCCTTTCGATAAGTAAGAGTGTCGAACCCAACGAGGAGCAGAAGGAAATGACAAGTGGTTTTCAGCAAGGTGGTTTCTGCAAGTACTGAAACAAGCGGTAACAGATAGTTTGATAGCAAGGTAATTTGTAACGAGTAACAAGTGACAAGCATAAATAAGGTGCAGCAAGATAGCCCAATCCTTTTGAGTGCAAAGGATAGGCCAGAACAAGTACTTATAATGATGCAAACATTCTTGAGGACACACGGGAATTTCATCTAGTCACTTTCACCATGTTCATTTGATTCGCGTTCGCTACTTTGATGATTTGATATGTGGGTGGACCGGTGCTTGGGTGCTGTTCTTACTTGAACAAGCCTCCCACTTATGATTACCCCCTCTCGCAAGCATCCGCAACTACGAAAAGAGAATTAAGACAAAGTCTAACCACAGCAATAAACGTTTGGATCCAAATCAGCCCCTTACGGAATAGCGCATAAACTGGGGTTTAAGCTTCTGTCACTCTAGCAACCCATCATCTAATTACTACTCCACAATGAGTTCCCTTAGGCCCATGAATGGTGAAGTGTCATGTAGTCGACGTTCACATGACACCACTAAGAGAATCACAACATACATATCATCAAAATATCGAACGAATACCAAATTCACATGATTACTTATGACAAGACTTCTCCCATGTCCTCAAGAACAAAAGTAACTACTCACTCATCATCATGATGTTCAAGATCAGAGGGGTATTGAATAACATAAAGGATCTGAACATTTAATATCTCACGGGGCAAACCAACTAGCATCAACTACGATAAGTAATCAACACTACAAGCAAATCACAAGTACCAATCTGAAGTTCTGACACAAAGATTGAATACAAGAGATGAACTAGGGTTTGAGATGAGATGGTGCTGTTGATGATGATGATGATGAAGATTGGTCCTCCCACGATGAGAGGGTTGTTGGTGATGACGAAGGCTTCGATTTCCCCCTCCCGGAGGGAAGTGTCCCCGGCGGAATCTGCCCGCCGGAGAGCAAAAGTGCTCCTGCTCTAGTTCCACCTCGTGGCGGCGGCGCCTCGTCCTGAAAGTCTCCCACCTAATTGTTTTAGGGTAAAATGAGCTATATACCAGAAGGAGGAGGCCGGAGGTGGGCCAGGGCCTCCACACAACATCAGGGCCCCCCCCCCCTGTGCTATGTGGGCACCTGGCATGCCTCCTCCAGTGGATCTTTGGCCCAGTATTTTTTTTATATTCCAAAATAATTCTCCGTGAAATTTCAGCCCATTTGGAGATGTGCAGAATAGGTATCTCTGTTGTAGCTTTTTCAGGCCCTGAAATCCAGCTGCCGGCATTCTCCCTCCTTGTGTAAACCTTGCATATTAAGAGAGAAAAGGCATTAGAAATACTCCATGAGGTGTTATATTGATCAAAAACTTTATAAATAGCAGCAATAAAACATGATGCAAAATGGACGTATCAACTCCCCCAAGCTTAGACCTCGCTTGTCCTCAAGCGAAAGCCGAAATCGAAAAACATGCCCACATGCTTAGAGAGAGAGGTGTCGATAAAAATAAAATACGGACATGGAAGCATCATGAACAATAACATAACAACAATAAATATCATCATAAACTTCTCATGAGCAAGTAACAATTCACCACCATATTGAAGTATGAAGCATAAACTTTCTTGAAAACCAACAAACTATGTTCTCAGTCAACAATGCAATTGCAATTCATTGTACTTTCAGGAAGGGTCACATGTAGGAGCCTTTTGGCAAGTCCACATACTCAACTATCATCTAGTCTTTCATGATTGCTAACACTCACCCCATACATATGGAGCATCAAGTTTAAGCCGGACACAGAGGAAGATAGGAATCCCAACTTATTCACCTCAAGGGTGATGTCAACAATAATAACTCATGCTCACCCACATTCAACTGGATATATGTGCCTAGATCTTTCCCCACCACATGATGCTTGCCAAAGGATAAAATAAAAAGGAATAGAGGGAAAACTTTGACTCTTTGCATAAAATAAATGATAGGCCCTTCGCAGAGGGAAGCAGAGGTTGTCATGCGCTTTTAATTTTGGATGCACTCACTCTTAGTGCAAAGGAACGTCACGTGATATTGCCCCTTATGATAGCAACCTTTATTATGCAGTCTGTCGCTTTTATTCTTTGCCCTCACAAGTTCGCACCACGCTTATTTTCCCTTACAATAAAAGACCGTACATATTTAGGAGCAATTTTTATTGCTTTATTGCACCGATGACAACTTACTTGAAGGATCTTACTCGATCCATGTAGGTATGGTGGACTCTTATGGCATGTATTTGGTTAAAGGGTTTTGGATGCACAAGTAGTATTTCTACTTAGTGCGGAATTTTTGGCTAGCAAAGGTATTGGGCAAGCACCCCATGTTGGAGGATCCATGACAATATAACTTCTATGTGAATATGAACAAACATAACTCATTACGTTGTCTTCCTTGTCCAACATCAACCATTTGACATATAATATTTAATGGGTGCTCTCAATCATAAAAGATGTCCAATATAGTATATTTGCATGTGAATCTTCTCTTCCTTATTAACTTTTTCATGAATTGCATCATTGACCAATGCTATGTTTGTCAACCTTCAATAAATTTTACCACTTATACTTTTCCTTATGTGATGTCATTACTCACCATAAGATTAGCATATGATCTTTTTCTTTTCATTATTTCATTGCTTTTGATTAGAACATAAGAGTAAAGAAGCAAAACTCAAACTACTCTTTATTATATAACTCACACACGATTACATAGATAGATAGATAGAAACTAGCACTCAAAGATAGATCAAACTAAACTTTTATTCTACTAGCTCACGAAATAACTTAGGATTGAATTGAAAACAGGCAAAGATAATAAGGGTGATGATGATACGATACCGGGGCACCTCCCCCAAGCTTGGCACAAGCCAAGGGGAGTGCCCATACCAATGTGATCAAGCCTCCTTCTTTGGTGATGGTGGTGGTGAAGGATCTTTGAGCTTGTTCAGTTTCCTCTTGAGCATAAAATTTTGTTCCCTCAGATCATCAACTTCCTGCTCGAGCTTCAATATCCTTTGACATAATTCTTGCTTGCTCTCCTGCAGGAAACGAGAAGGGATAAACAAGACCTTGGGTTTTCTCCTTGTGTTCGGGAGGCTCGATTTCTTGAACTTCACGTGCATGTCTCCCGGCTGAGGTAGAGGGATCTCTCCTTCATCCGAGCTTGCTTCCTCCTCCTTGCTTTCTTGTTCCTCATCTAAGAACAACCCATAGGGATCTAAACCCCCATAGAGCTTTGGGTTGGCAAGATAATGTGAAATATGGCTTTCATCATCGGATTCTTGGGACGATATATTTTTGGATCTGCCAGAAAACAGCAAGAAACAAGAACAGAAGATATCTCGCGATGCGGTGGTCAAAATGATCCGGGAGATATATATATAGATTTTTTATCTTGCAAAACAAGTAAACGGGAGGAAAACGGAGTCGGGAAAGTGCACCAGGGCCCCACACAACATCAGGGCGCGCCCCAGGGGGGGCGTGCCCAGGTGCTGTGTAGGCACCTGGTGGACCCTCTCGGTTTCCTTTTATTTTTGTATTTTTCTAAATATTCCAAAACTGACAGAATATATTTTTGCGGAATTTTCGGAGTCCGTTTACTTACCGTATCACATACCTATTCCTTTTTCAGTATTCTGGAGTGTTCCGGAAGGACTCCTTGATATGTTCCTCCGGTGTAATAGTCTCAATAATATTAGTTTCAACATTAATGGGTGTACCTGAAATATAGTGCTTGATCCTTTGTCCATTTACCACCTTCGGGTTAGTGCCCGCGGCATTATTGATCTTTATGGCTCCGGAACGATAAACTTCTTCGATAATATATGGTCCTTCCCATTTGGAAAGAAGTTTACCTGCAAAGAACCTAAGACGAGAATTATATAATAAAACATATTCACCCACTTTGAATTCTCTCTTTTGGATCCTCTTATCATGCCATCGTTTGACTTTTTCTTTAAACAACTTGGCATTATCATAAGCCTGGGTTCTCCAATCATCAAGTGAGCTAATGTCAAATAACCTCTTTTCACCTGCAAGCTTGAAATCATAATTAAGTTCTTTAACAGCCCAAAAAGCTTTATGTTCCAATTCAAGAGGTAAATGGCATGATTTTCCATAAACCATTTTATAAGCAGTTCTATAAGCCCACAAAGCATCATCTAATTTCTTATAAGTAGTTCTATAAGCCCACAAAGCATCATCTAATTTCTTAGACCAATTCTTCCTAGATCTATTGACAGTCTTTTGCAAAATCAACTTTATCTCCCTATTGCTCAACTCAACTTGACCACTAGATTGAGGATGATAGGGAGATGCAATTCTATGATTAACATCATATTTAGCAAGCATCTTACGAAAAGCACCATGAATAAAATGTGAACCACCATCAGTCATAATATATCTAGGGACTCCAAACCTTGGAAAGATTACTTCCTTAAGCATTTTAATAGAAGTGTTGTGATCAGCACTACTAGTGGGGATAGCCTCAACCCACTTAGTGACATAATCAATAGCAACAAGAATATGAGTATACCCATTGGAGGAAGGAAAAGGTCCCATATAATCAAAACCCCAAACATCAAATGGTTCAATAACAAGAGAATAATTCATAGGCATTTCCTGACGTCTACTAATATTACCAATCCTTTGACACTCATCACAAGATAAGACAAACTTACGAGCGTCCTTGAAGAGAGTAGGCCAATAAAAACCGGATTGCAATACCTTATGTGCGGTTCTATCCCCTGCATGGTGTCCTCCATAAGCTTCGGAGTGACACTTCTGAAGAATATGTTCCTGTTCATGCTCAGGTACACAACGTCTAACAATACCATCCACACCTTCTTTATAAAGATGTGGGTCATCCCAAAAATAGTATCTCAAATCATAAAAGAACTTTTTCTTTTGCTGGTAAGTAAAACTAGGGGGTATAAACTTAGCAACAATGTAATTAGCATAGTCTGCATACCAAGGAGTACTATGAGAAACATAAATAGCAGCTAATTGCTCATCAGGAAAACTATCATTAATAGGTTGTGGGTCATCAAGCACATTTTCCAATCTAGACAAGTTATCAGCCACGGGATTCTCAGCCCCTTTCCTATCAACAATATGAAGATCAAATTCTTGTAACAAAAGAACCCACCTAATAAGCCTAGGCTTAGCATCTTTCTTTTCCATAAGATACTTAATAGCAGCATGATCAGTGTGAATAGTAACTTTGGAATCAACAATATAAGATCTAAACTTATCACAAGCAAACACAATTGCTAGAAACTCTTTTTCAGTAGTAGCATAATTCCTTTGGGCAGTGTCCAAAGTCTTACTAGCATAATGAATAACATTCAGCTTCTTATCAACTCTCTGTCCTAGAACAGCCCCAACAGCATAATCACTAGCATCACACATAATTTCAAAAGGTAAATCCCAATCAGGTGGCTGAACAATAGGTGCAGAAATTAAAGCTGACTTAAGAGTTTCAAAGGCTTCTACACAATCATCATCAAAAACAAAAGGAACATCTTTTTGCAAAAGATTGGTAAGAGGCCTAAAAATTTTAGAGAAGTCTTTAATAAATCTCCTATAGAAACCAGCATGACCAAGGAAACTTCTTATACCTTTAATATCCTTCGGGCATGGCATCTTCTCAATAGCATCAACCTTTGCTTTATCAACCTCAATACCTCTTTCAGAAATTTTATGGCCCAAGACAATACCTTCATTAACCATAAAGTGGCACTTCTCCCAATTCAAGACAAGATTTGTTTGTTCACATCTCTGCAAAACTCGATCAAGGTTGCTTAAGCAATCATCAAAAGAAGTTCCGTATACGGAGAAATCATCCATGAAAACCTCAAAAATATTTTCACAAAAATCAGAGAAGATAGCAGTCATACATCTTTGAAAAGTAGCAGGTGCATTGCATAAACCAAAAGGCATACGTCTATAAGCAAAAGTTCCAAAAGGACAGGTAAAGGTGGTTTTCTCTTGATCAGATTGTGCAACAGGTATTTGAGAAAAACCAGAATAACCATCCAAGAAACAAAAGTGTGTGTGCTTAGACAACCTTTCTAACATTTGATCAATAAAAGGTAAGGGATAATGATCTTTCCTAGTAGCTTTATTCAACTCTCTAAAATCTATCACCATCCTATAACCAGTTACTATCCTCTGAGGTATGAGCTCATTCTTATCATTAGGAACAACAGTAATACCACCCTTTTTAGGAACACAATGAACTGGACTCACCCATCTACTATCAGCTATGGGGTAGATAATACCTGCTTCCAGAAGCTTTAATATTTCAGTTCTTATCACATCCTTCATCTTCGGATTTAAACGTCGTTGGTGGTCACCAACGGGTTTAGCATCTGGTTCCATATTAATCTTGTGCTGACATAGAGTGGGACTAATGCCCTTAAGATCATCGAGAGTATATCCAATAGCGGCACGGTGCTTCCTTAGAACTTTTAATAATCTCTTTTCTTCGTGCTCTGAAAGGTTAGCACTGATAATAACAGGATATATTTTTCTTTTCATCAAGATAAGCATATTTCAGAGTATCAGGCAATTGCTTCAATTCAAACACAAGATCACTCTTAGGTGGAGGAGGACCTCCCAAAGTTTCAATAGGCAAATTATGCTTAAGGATAGGTGGCTGCTTAAAGAAAACCTCATCTATTTCATTCCTTTCATTCATATGCAAATCATTCTCATGCTCAAGCAAATAATGTTCCAAAGGATCAGTAGGAGGCACAGCAATAGCAGCAAGACTAACAATTTCATCTTTACTAGGCAACTCTATATCATGTGGTTGTCTACGAAACTTAGAGAAATTAAATTCATGAGACACACCACCAAAGTTGACACTAACAATATCCTTAGCACAATCAATTTGAGCATTAACAGTATTCAATAAAGGTCTACCAAATATGATTGGACAAAAGCTATCTTGTGGAGAACCAAGAACAAGAAAATCAGTAGGGTATTTGATCTTACCACACAAGACTTCAACATCTCTGACAATACCAAGTGGTGAAATAGTATTTCTGTCGGCAAGCTTAATAGTGACATCAATATCCTCAATCTCAGCAGGTGCAATATCATTCATGACTTCTTGATATAAGGTAAAAGGAATAGCACTTATGCTAGCACCCACATCACATAAACCATGATAGCAATGATCTCCAATTTTAACAGAAATAACAGGCATGCCAACTACGGGTCTATTTTTATTCTTAAGATCAGGACTAGCAATTCTAGATGCATTATCACAGAAGGAAATAACATGTTCATCCAATTCATCAACTAAAAGATCTTTAACTAAAGCAATGCTAGGTTCAACCTTAATTTGCTCAGAAGGTGTAGGTGTTCTAACATAACTTTTCCTAACTACAGAAGAAACCTTAGAGTGCTCTTTAATTCTAACAGGAAAAGGTGGTTTCTCAAAATAAGTAGTAGGAACAACTGGATCAACATTGTAAACAATAGTTTTCTCTTCTTTAATCTCAGGAGGTTTTTCCTTAATTGCTATAGGAGGATGGTATTTAAACCACTTCTCCTTAGGAAGATCAACATGAGTAGCAAAAGATTCACAAAAAGAGGCTACTATCTCAGAGTCAAGTCCATACTTAGTGCTAAATTTCTGAAAAGCATCTGTTTCCATAAAAGACTTAACACAATCAAACTCAAGATATACCTGACTCATTACCTTTGTCGATCTCCCAATCCTCATGCTTGCGCTTAATCTTTTCAAGAAGATCCCATTTAAATTCAATAGTCTTCTTCATAAAAGAGCCAGTTGAAGAAGAATCAAGCATAGTTCGATCATTATGAGAAAGTCGAGCATAAAATTTTTGAAGAATTATTTCTCTTGAGAGCTCATGATTGGGGCATGTGTGAAGCATATACTTGAGGCTCCCCCAAGCTTGAGCGATACTTTCTCCTTCACGAGGCCAGAAGTTATAAATATAATTCCGATCACGATGAACCAAATGCATAGGATAAAATTTCTGGTGGAACTCCAGTTTCAAACGATTCCAATCCCATGTGTCAGTATCATCACATAGCCTATACCATGTCAAGGCCTTTCCCTCCAAAGATAAAGGGAACACTTTCTTCTTAGCTCTGTCTCCAGATAAACCCGCAAGCTTAAACAATCCACAAATTTCATCCACATAAATCAAGTGCATATCAGGATGTTTAGTTCCATCGCCTGCATAAGGATTAGCTAAAAGTTTCTCAATAAGACCAGCAGGAATTTCATAAGCAATATCTTCAGTAGCTTCAGTAGGTGGTGGAGAGGCAACTCTAGTGGTTTCCGGTCGAGGTGAAGATACCCCGAACAAGCCTCTTAAAGGATTACTTTCCATAGTGACAAGTAGCAATAAATTTCAGCACGTAACAAAAATATTTCCTTACCAATTTCCACTCACCAAAGGCGCTTCACTCCCCGACAACGGCGCCAGAAAAGAGTCTTGATGACCCACAAGTATAGGGGATCAATCGTAGTCCTTTCGATAAGTAAGAGTGTCGAACCCAACGAGGAGCAGAAGGAAATGACAAGTGGTTTTCAGCAAGGTGGTTTCTGCAAGTACTGAAACAAGCGGTAACAGATAGTTTGATAGTAAGGTAATTTGTAACGAGTAACAAGTGACAAGCGTAAATAAGGTGCAGCAAGATAGCCCAGTCCTTTTGAGTGCAAAGGACAGGCCGGAACAAGTACTTATAATGATGCAAACGTTCTTGAGGACACACGGGAATTTCATCTAGTTACTTTCACCATGTTCATTTGATTCGCGTTCGCTACTTTGATGATTTGATATGTGGGTGGACCGGTGCTTGGGTGCTGTTCTTACTTGAACAAGCCTCCCACTTATGATTACCCCCTCTCGCAAGCATCCGCAACTACGAAAAGAGAATTAAGACAAAGTCTAACCATAGCAATAAACGTTTGGATCCAAATCAGCCCCTTACGGAATAGCGCATAAACTGGGGTTTAAGCTTCTGTCACTCTAGCAACCCATCATCTAATTACTACTCCACAATGAGTTCCCTTAGGCCCATGAATGGTGAAGTGTCATTTAGTCGACGTTCACATGACACCACTAAGAGAATCACAACATACATATCATCAAAATATCGAACGAATACCAAATTCACTTGATTACTTATGACAAGACTTCTCCCATGTCCTCAAGAACAAAAGTAACTACTCACTCATCATCATGATGTTCAAGATCAGAGGGGTATTGAATAACATAAAGGATCTAAACATTTAATATCTCACGGGGCAAACCAACTAGCATCAACTACGACAAGTAATCAACACTACAAGCAAATCACAAGTACCAATCTGAAGTTCTGACACAAAGATTGAATACAAGAGATGAACTAGGGTTTGAGATGAGATGGTGCTGTTGATGATGATGATGAAGATTGGTCCTCCCACGATGAGAGGGTTGTTGGTGATGACGAAGGCTTCGATTTCCCCCTCCCGGAGGGAAGTGTCCCTGGCGGAATCTGCTCGCCGGAGAGCAAAAGTGCTCCTGTTCTAGTTCCGCCTCGTGGCGGCGGCGCCTCGTCCCGAAAGTCTCCCCCCTAATTGTTTTAGGGTAAAATGAGCTATATACCAGAAGGAGGAGGCCGGAGGTGGGCCAGGGCCTCCACATAACATCAGGGCGCGCCCCAGGGGGGCGCGCCCTGGTGCTGTGTGGGCACCTGGCATGCCTCCTCCTGTGGATCTTTGGCCCAGTATTTTTTATATATTCCAAAATAATTCTCCGTCAAATTTCAGCCCATTTGGAGATGTGCAGAATAGGTATCTCTGCTGTAGCTTTTTCAGGCCCTGAAATCCAGCTGCCGGCATTCTCCCTCCTTGTGTAAACCTTGCATATTAAGAGAGAAAAGGCATTAGAAATACTCCATGAAGTGTTATATTGATCAAAAACTTTATAAATAGCAGCAATAAAACATGATGCAAAATGGACGTATCATGATCTCATTATCTTTTGTCGGAACTTTATTCAGGACATGACATGACGTCAAAATAGCCTCCCCCACCATGCCTTGGACAAACCCGATGTATCTAACATGGCGTTAACCAAATCAGTTAGAGTACAGTTTTTCCGCTCGGCAACCCCGTTTGACTAGGGTGAATAGGGAGGCATCCTCTCATGAATAATGTCGTGTTCCACACAAAAAGAATCAGACTCTTTCAAGAAGTACTCTCCAGCACGAGCTGACCAGACTCGTTTAATTTTCCTTTCAAGTTGATTCTCAACTTCTGCCTTATAGATTTTAAAGTAATGTAGAGCCTCATCTTTAGTATTTAACAGATATACATAGCAATATCTAGTGGAATCATCTATCAATGTCATGAAATATTTCTTTCCACCTTTAGTCAACGCACCATTCATCTCACAGAGATCAGAATGTATGAGTTCTAGTGGCGCCAAGTGTCTCTCCTCCGCAGCCTTGTGAGGCTTGCGAGGTTGCTTAGATTGCACACGTGAATGGCACTTAGAACCTTTGGCTAAAGTGAAATTCGGGATTAAATTCAATTTTGCTAGCCGCGTCATAACAGCGATACTAATGTGACAAAGATGTGAATGCCAAACTTTAGATTCATTAACACTCGAATGAATATTGTTCACGACTTTATTACAAAAATCTGAAGGGAAAGGCGGAACATTCCTCCGCATTCATAACCTTTTCCAACAAATAGTCCATATTTCGTAACGACTAATTTATTAGACTCGAAGACCAACTTAAACCATTCTCTACACAGAAGGGAGCCACTAATGAGGTTCTTCTTGATGGCGGGGACATGCTGCACGTTCTTCAGCTGCACGATCCTTCCCAAAGTAAACTTTAGATTGACCGTGCCAACACCATGAACAGAAGCACTCACGCCATTCCCCATCAATACGGACCCGTGACCTATGGCCTGGTAAGAAGAAAACAATGAAATGTCAACACACACACATGAACACTTGCACCTGTGTCCACCCACCAATCGGTGGACTGACAAACCAAAAATACAGTAAATAAATTATCGTACCCAGATCCACCACTTTCATTGTTGCCCACAATCATATCTGCAGACTTGGAGTCCTGCCTTGACTTCTTGTACTTGTTTGGGCACTTGCTAGCCCAATGTTGCTCTGAACCACAATTAAAGTAGCCATCTCCCTTATTGTTCTTCTTGAAGGTCTTCTTACCCTTCTTTTCGAAATCGGTATTCTGTTGGACAAAATTCTTTCCCTTGGGCTTGTGGGCATTGAAGTTCCTCTGATGTACCATATTGGCGACAACAGCAACTTCAACCCCTTTTCCGTTCGAGTCCTTTGCTCTCGAGTTCTGCTCAACACCCAGATGGCCGATGACATCCTCTACTGAGAATTCACACATTTGATGTTTCAGAGTGGTGGCAAAGTTCCTCCAGGAATTAGGGAGCTTAGTGACTATACATTGCGCGACAAATTTGCCCGATAAATCGCACTTCAAAAGCTCAAGCTCCTTAGCGATGCAGATTATCTCATGAGCATGTTCCAATACAGAACGGTTCTCGACCATTTTGTAATCGTGGAACTGCTCTATAATATACATCTCGCTCCCAGCATCAGTGGCCCTGAATTTAGATTCAAGCGCCTCCCACAAGTCCTTGGCAACCCGCACATGTAAATATGCGTCAACCAACTTATCTCCGATCACGCTAAGAACTGCTCCGAGGAATACGACGGTGGCTTCCCTGAACGCCTTCTCCTGTTCAGGAGTAATCGTTCCTGCGGGAGTAGCACCGGCAACCCAGAACATGTTCATAGCCGTGAGCCATAAGGTGGTTTTGGTCTACCAACGCTTAAAGTACGGCCCCGTGAACGGGGTCGGTTTCAATGCAGCAGCAAAACCTTGATTCAAAAAATTCCTACACAAATTTAGGTTTTTGGATTGCTGAGTAAATACATAATTTAAAAATAAGAAGAAGGGGAAAATGGGATATTGTGCTGTGAAACTTGATATGCACAAAGCTTATGATAGGATGGAATGGAGGGTTCAGTATAAAATGATGGAAAAGTTGGGTTTCTACAACGAGTTCATTGATATCATTATGGCGTGTATCTCTTCTGTGAAGTACAAAGTGAGGTACAATGATCAAGAAACAGAAGGGTTTACCCCTACGAGAGGGCTCCGTCAAGGGGACCCCTTATCACCATATCTTTTTCTTTTGTGTGCAGAGGGTCTTTCTAGTGCTCTGGCTCATGCAGAGGAGGTTCGTGGCATTGAAGGTATCAGTGTGTGTAGAAATGCACCATCAGTTTCTCATTTACTCTTTGCTGATGATCCCCTGATCCTTATGAAAGAAGAGATGATTAATGCAACCTCATTGAGACGGGTCCTGAATTACTATTGCAACAGTTCTGGTCAAATGGAGAGTGAAGGGAAGAGTAGTATATTTTTCAGCCCCAATGTTAATGTTGATGTAAAGGTCCAAGTTTGTGCTGAATTAAATATTATGACTAAGGCCCTCTCTGATACTTATCTTGGTCTGTCGGCTATGATCGGATTAGATAAGAGTGAAAGTATTACACATCTTGTTGAAAGGGTGGAAGGAGAAATTATTATCCCTCGGTGGTAAGGAAATCTTGTTAAAAGCTGTCATCCAATCAATCCCCATGTTTGCTATGGCTGTTTTTAAATTACCAAAGAAGGTATGCAAGGAAATTACGGATGCTATGGCAGCTTTCTACTGGGGAGAGACAGAAGAAAAAAGAAAATGCATTGGGTAGCTTGGTGGAGGATGTGTCTTCCAAAATCAAGTGGAGGCATGGGGTTCAGAGATTTACACGCTTTTAACTTAGCGATGCTGGCTAAACAGAGTTGGAGAATGATTACTCATCCTGAATCTTTATGTGCCCAAGTTCTGAGAGCAAAATATTTCCCTGACGTGAATATACTAAAGGCTGGACCGAAGAAAGGCTCCTCCTACACACGGCAGAGCATTTGGGCGGGACTGCAAACGTTTAGGAGAGGACACATTTGGAGGATCGGATCTGGTGAGAAAATAGGTATATGGGATGATCATTGGATCCCCTCGAGCCCCACAAGGATGGTTTTCACGAGGATACATTGCTGAGAACAGTAAATTAACTGATGATTCCTGACACGAGGATGTGGAATGAAGACCTGATCAGAAGTGTGTTTCTTCCGGTGAGTGCTGAGAACATTTTAAGAATTCCATTGTCAGAGCACCTTGTTGAGGATTTTGTGGCATGGAACAGAACCAAATCTTTCTCCTTCTCCGTATGGTCTGTGTATTACACTGAATGGGAGCATCAGTTCGGGGCGAGAATGAACAGTCCCCAAGGTTCAGCTACAATCAATCCATTGTGGGATATAGTCTGGAAGTTGGAAGTCCCCAGCAAAATCAAAATTTTCATTTGGCGGGCACTCCATGGTCTGATTCTGGGAATGGTCGTTTTAGCTCATAGACACATCAAGGTCTCGCCGGCTTGCCCAATATGCCAAACATGGCTTGAGGATGTTAAACATCTACTGTTCTCATGCCGACGTGCTTCCCAAGTTTGGCGAGCCCTTGGACTGGAAGAAATCATAGATCAGGCACTACAGGTTGATCGCTCTGGCTCAGTGGTGCTCGAGGAAATTCTCAGGAGGCCGAGAGGTCCCTCCCCAGTTTTTGGTCAGCTGGGATTGCATGAAACAGTGGCGGTGGCGTCATGGTACATTTGGTGGGAGCGTTGGCAGGCACGCAAAGGTGAGGTTGTGAAAACTCCAAAGAGTACAACTTTTGCCATCCATGCGACCACGACAAACTCGGGAGTAAAGAAGTCAAGCAGCCTTGTTAAAACTGGTTGGGTCAAACCCACCATCGGATCATATAAATTGAACTCTGATGCATCTTATTTTGAGGATGGGTCGGGTGCTGTAACTGCTGTTTTAAGGAACAGTAGAGGAGAAGCTGTTGCGGGTGTCGCTGAACCATTTGTTTTTACTGCAAGTGCAGCGATGGCAGAAGCATTGGCGATCTGTCATGGTCTTCAGCTTGTTCAGCAGATTGGATGCACCAGGGTCTTAGTTGAATGGGACTGCCTGGAGGTCATCAATGCATGCAATGGAGAGACAGATATTTTGGCTCCTTACTCACCAATACTTGCGGATTGCTTTCATTTGGCCCATGAAATTCCGTCTATAAGATTCGAGCATTGCTCTCGGGAGGCCAACACCTTGGCACATTTCCTTGCTAGACATGTTTATGATGTAAACTTGATGTACTGGTGGGATGATGGTCCACCTAGTTTTATTCTCCCTCATTTCTTGAAGGATGTAACATTTTCGAACCAGCAATAAAGTGCCAACTGGCTTTCCCTAAAAAAAAATCAATACCATGATTTCGAGTTCGAGACGCATTTTTTGCGTTTGTTACTTATGTGCTTTACAAGAAAGTTGGTCTCGGTATTAGCGTATTAGTTTATTTGTGTTAAGTCCCACATGTGAGCAAACTATATTGTTTATTTATATCTCTTGAAAGGTTTTTCTTAAGACATACTTGCAAGGTTGTTACTTTCACGTGTGTGTAGAAGTGTATTTTAACTGTTTATGAATTTTATTGGGTCCATATGTGAACTCATCACCAATTCAAATTTTAATAAGTAAAAAATAAAGAAGAATAAAAAAATGTGCACAAAGCCCCAAAAAATTGGAAAAACTCAACCATATTAGTTTTGGAAATGATAAGTACCTGACGTCAGATTCGTGCACATGGCAAAACGAACTTTTTTTATGGCAATTTTAATTGATGCAAGGATGTCAATTTTTGTTTACAAGCACGGCAATTTCTGGCAAAAAATAAACTAAGGCGGATTTGTCATGCTTGCCAACTAAACTTATCATCCTCAACAAATATATATTGCCATAAAAACGTTCGTTTTGCCATGGTCACCTACCTCGTTCAGTAGTTATCGGCATCCATAATTCTATAAGAACTGGAATAATGATTGGCATCATCAAACACAGAAGCTATAAGAGGTTATCGGCATCCATAATTCTATATAACTGAAATAATGAATGGCATCATCAAACACAGAAGCTATAAGAGGCAAACATAATGCGTTGCATCAATTGTAGAATTGCAAAACTGATGATACTACTAGTTAATTGCATTGCAACAATTAAAAAAATTCGCTTGGCCCAGTCACCCCAAAACAGCTCCGCGTAAAGACTAGTTGCTACTTTAAGATCCTTGGTTACTGTACCATAGTGTGACAATTTGTCCTATGCTTACGCCAAAACGATGGCATCACTTTGTTGTTACCGCAGTATGACATTGGTCCTATGCTTACGCCAAAACGTGCCATGCCATGGTATAACAGCACTCATGAGGTCTCAGAGTCAAACGTCGCAGTCACGCGAGCTCACGGCAGCTTCGCCCACAGAGTCAACCAAAACAAGGACCGGGCAAAGACAACTAGTAGTTGTTACTGCTAAGCTCATTGGTTACTGTACCATATTCAGGACAAAGCGATGGCAGCTTCGCCGACAGAATCCTAATCGTCCAGAAGGGCGTCGATTTCTGCAATAGCCTCTTCATCATTTAGCAGCACATCATCATCATTGGCGGCCGCCGGACACACAGGAGCTGGGGGATCGACCTCTAGCAGGTACAGCCGATCAGTGTAGACCTGATCAAAATAGACTCTGCCAATTCCGTTCTCTCCAAACTGTTCGCCATAGGAGTTGAGGAACAGTAAGTACGGCCTTCGAAGTGGGCCAGCTTCTTCACCGGTGGCGGAGCTAGACCAAAACCTTTGGGGAGGCGAAACGTAAATAACAAAGATCTGGAGGGGGCAAAAGGCTAATTTTCACCTCATCTAGGCCCTTCAAATAAAATTTTCTTCAGGGTTTTCTCCAAAGCTGGGGGGCCGCGGCCCCCCTCGGCCCCAACATAGCTCCGCCGTTGTTCTTCACCGTAGCCAATAAAAACCACCATGTGACCACATATCGGAGGCTCAGTCGAAGGTCATTCGGATCACTGAACTCGTAGATCTCGCCGGGTCTCAGATTTGCTAGATGCGGGCCAACCGGGATGACGCCCATGAGGGGTTTCCCACTGAGGATATACTGCGCCAACCGTCGAAACCCCTGATGGCGCACTGTTCTGTGGGAACTGAGTCGAATGGTTCTCTTCTCGTCGGGCCAGGAATCTGACCTGGCCACAACGCCAACTTCCTCGAAAACCTCCAAGGCTTTTGACGCACGGAATCCCCAGGCTCTGCGCATGCGATTGTCCTCGTCAAGTGTCATACCGATCCGAGTCTGGTAGGCCTTGATGAAGTTCGGCGTATCAAAGCTGATTCGGGTTATTCCGCTCATATTGGTGCTTGCCATGCTGCTGCTGCTCGGCGTGATGCTGCTGCTGGTGCTCGACGAGGGTTTTAGAGACAAGTTCCGATCTAGAAAGAGAATTGACTGGCCCGCCGTCTCCGATCCGGTGTGTCCCTGCCTTGTGGGTCCCCTTTGACTAGTCCGTTGGTTCGTGCAAACGGCTCTTTTCGCTGCTGCGCGCCTGCGCCCGAGAGGCCGGAGACCGACCGACATGCGGGTGGCGGTGCGCCTCTGTCAGAGATCGCCGGAGGCTGAGCTGTTGCGCCCGAGCTTGCGCACCCCTCCGCCGTGCGCGAGACTTCCTCCGCGCCCTGATGAGCTACTCGAGCTCCCACTTGAAGGCGGCGCGCATGAGAACGTCGCGGCGAGCCGTGGCTGGGCACGGCGCACCAGTCCACGAGCGTCTTGCGCACGCCGCGGAGTCTGGTACCACCGCCATGCGCTTGCCCCGGCTGGTAACACCGCCATGCGCTTGGCCCCCGGCGACCTCAGCGCCGCCGCAGACACCTTCGAGTTGCTCGTCCTTCGCTTGATGATCTTTTCTTCGAACGCGTTGATGTCGGACAGCTCCGGCCGGCATGTCCCTTGTGGGCGGCGAAACCGGCGTGCATGCATTGGCATCAATCGACGCTGGTTCCGCCTTGTCTCCGCGAGCGAGCTAGCCATGATCAGCGACGTGACCTCCGGTAAGGGAAGCCGGACAGTATCTCCTGGTAAAACTCGAAGGCAATGGCACGTACTCGTCGGGCTGGATCAACGGCGGCGTCGTTGCCGGTGGCCGATGATGCCCGTCCTGGGCGAGCCCGCACCGCGGAGGTTGCCTAGCACCGACGCGTCCTGGGACCGCAGCCTCTGTCGGTCACCGGAGAGCAGCGCAGCGCAGCGAAAAGCTCCGGCTCGCGCGCGGCCGGCCGCCGCGACCCAGCGCATGGCGCGGCGCGCCTCTATGGAGGTGGCGCACCCCATGGCCGGCCGGCTATGGCGTCCCGACGAAAAATTCGATGCAACTAGCTCCCGGACGGGCAAGCGTCCTCGGCCGCGTCGCCTTCACGGAGTTCCCGGCCGGCGTTGCTGCAGCCGGGGTACTCCAACGGGCAGCTCACGGGTGCGGTCCTTGCGGCAGGTGCTCGCCTTGGCCGGGCAGCGCCACGCCAGGCACACGCTCCGGACGCCGTAGGAGCTGGGCACAAGGCTGTGGTGGTCGCACTACTACGCCGGCGACGACACAGGCGTTGGAAAAGCAATCAAAACCGCCGGCTTCTGCATGCCTCGGCTTCCTCGACCCGTCTCCAACCAACATCGTCCCGCAACCCCGTCTCCCTCCTCTCCGTCGACGACGGAGCAATCCCACCTCAAAAGAACGCCTGACACCACGCTCAACTTCAGCTGTGTCGTGAGCAGAGCGGCGGCGGTACCAGCGCATGCGGCAAGCGCCACCGTGTCAATTCTATGGCTCTTCTTCGCTGGCCATTGGTTTCGGAACCATGATGCAGCTGCCCTCTGCCATGCCCCTCCGTATACTGGCGAGTCCTTTCACTCCATCAAACTGGTACAAGTACAGCGCGCGTAAGCACATATTTATGGAGGCAAAAATTGACCTCATGCTCTCTTCCTTTCCGACCAAGAACGCCGAGGAGAAATATCCACTTTGACTGCGATTTTGATCGATTTCAAGGCTGATTCAGAAGATGTTGTAGTTGAAGAAAGTATAGATCAAGGTAAGATCTATATATCCATTTATGTGTTTTTCGCTAGCATGCACGCTATTTTTGATTTGCTTGATTAGCTCCTAAGTATGTATCCTCTTCTGGTTTAGGCATTAGTTGATCATTTTGGCGAGTCATTTGGAGCATTTGGAGTATGATTTGTCGAGAGAAGTGAACTAAGAAGTTGAACCTCAAGGTATGAGCTATGTAATACATGAGTTTTTTTGTGACATGCACCGTGCAAATTAGTTTGTTTTTGAGCTTGTAATTAGCTAAGTGATGTTGTATTCACTGGCGGAGCTACATGCATGACTGCAGGGGCAGTGGCCCCCCAGCCTGGACAAATTTACTGAAGAAAATTCATATAGAGAGTTTTATATTAGAAAAAAATAGAGCTTTTGCCCCTCTTACAAACTGTATTTTTTCATTGGCCCTCCCAATCAATCTTGTCTAGCTTCGCCACTATTGTATTACTCATTTTTTGAAACGTGACCGGACGAGCTATGGTGCACTTATAGAACTAATTTCGACAAGATGTAGTTGCAAATGTCGTAGATCAATATTAGCTATGTCCATCTGTTTTTTTTTCACATGCACGATGTTGTTAGTGTTGTCATTATGTTGTAATTAGTATTTTTGTTTAAGGTTTAGGACAGTCTAGAGTCATAATTTTTACAGCAAGTATGTGTAGATATTGTAGATCAGCAATTAGTCCTTTCACATGAGGCAATTTACTTTGACATGCAAGACGTGCTTAATATTATAATTAAGAAAAAATTAATACTGTAATTGCTCATGATTAAACGCGCTGTTCTTTCATGTGCTATGCTTGTTAATAAGTTGTACAGTTAGAAAACCGTATGTCCTAATTTTTTTCTCGCAACCATCTTAGTTTTCTGAATTTAGATTAGCTTCTAATTTCCTAATTGATGTCTGTGATTAGGTATTTTTTTAATCATCCGAGGACCAAATAAGGAAGAGATGACGTAGTTAAAAATATCGTGTGTCGATCTTTGATCTCCCTTTTGAGGCGATGACTGCATACATGCAAGTACTAAGTTGTTGCTTTTATTAGCAGGAAAACAATCCTCTTGGTAATATTTATGTTCACGTTTTAATAGGTGGATTCTCTTAACATAGTACTGGTGATATATTCATGCTGACAGATATTATTTGGATATACTAGTGATATGTTAAGGCAAAGGTGGGCTTTGCCCCCTACATGGGATTTCGGCCCAAGTAGGTGTCCCACTACGCCCAGCCAAAAGAGCAACCCTCTAGCGCCTCCCGGAATATTCCGATAGGTTCCGACCATAATCCGGAACCTTCCGGTGGCTTCCAGGACACTCCCGGAAGTCCCGTGTTTTCCAACAAAAAAGATGGTTTTCTCTTCGATTTTTTTATCTTCTCGGAACTTTCATGTGTTTTTCTCTCGTGCTCCTAACACTTCTAGTACTCAACAAATCATTGACCCCTAAGCGTGTGACCCCGCAAGTTCGGTAATGTGTATACATGACCTAGAACTCCTTTTGGACAATAATCAGACATCCATATTGACTCCTACACAGACACGATTTTTATCGAGTATATCTTTTGTTTACACACACAATTCCCTTTGGTTAGCGATACTTGACAAAACCCGAGGCGAGACTTGTATTGGTATCCTTGTGAAGCAACAACTTGATCACAATACTAAGTTATCGCCGTTACCAGATTTGTTCCCTTTTCTCGTTTCCGTATTCTGGTGCCCCCTGATCATATCACACTGTGTATGGCCAGACGATGATGGATACCTTAATACTGAGAGGGCCCGAAGATTATCTCTCCATCATCGGAGGAGAAAAATCCTAATCTTGTGTTGTAAAGTCACCAGATATACTTTTCTGATGTACCAAAAATTTGCCGTTATAATCACCCTATTACGGGTAACGGTTGACGAACCCCAAAGTACTCTATCCAGCATGAAGGCACCCGATACTCTCATGGTCAAAGGAAGTGAGTATACGTTAACACTTGTAGGATTATACTTATAACATTGCGATGATGTGATCTCGAAGTATATCATTAGTTGGGCATGCCTAGCACCATTGTTCCGTCAACAATGTGCTCCTGACGTCCTTTTTATTTTAACAATGCCCTACGATCAGGAAAATAGGATCATCATGACAAGTTGTGGCGATGCAGACTCCGAGAAAAGCGGCACCGTTGACATCAACGCAGTAAGGCACATGCCTGAAGACGGTGCCAGGGACTGCCTCCCGAGCTGCTTGACCACGTAGTAGTAGGGAGCCTTGTACTGCTCCGGCCAGGACGGCATCTGCACGTACGGACGGCGATGGCAATGGCAATGGCGCCCACGCCTTGCACCACGCCCGCCCGCTGCGCGTTCGCCGCCGGAACCAAACTAGAGGGGCTTGGGGTGTCGGAGTACTACGTGGCTGGTGTCCGGACTCCCGCAATGCCCAATAGTTTGGTTCCGGTTTACGGGAAACACAGAAGTCCGTACTGGTCCGCGGACCGAGACGGAACGCCATTGGATGGCTTGCAGGGTCTGAAACCGCGCGTTCCAGACGAATGTGGACGGTTTGAGGATCCGCGTTGTAGATGCCCCAAGAGCATCTACAGCCGGGATGTACTAATTTGAAGCCTCAAACGCCCGCAGACGTGTCCGGACACTGACCGGGCGCGTCCGCTTTGAGCCCCTACTTTTTGCGCCATACAACCACGACCCCTACTTTAGACCTCTCATTTTGTAGACATTTTATCAAATAGATTGAATGCGTCGTCGCAGGCCGGCCGGAGCACACGCACACGCCAGTAAGGAGCACACATGGAGCGGCAGCGTCCGCTGCCTGGCCGGAGCAAGCACGCATGCACAGCCGCGCCCGCTACCTGGCCGAAGCAAGCACGCATGCATAGCAGCAGACGGCTGCCTGGCTAGAGCAAGCATGCATGCACACGCACACGGCTGCCTGTTCCGTGGGCGTGCGATCCACGGCTCCGGCGCGGGCAGCGGCTGCTGCACGCGCACGCACTCGTAGCTGCGGCTCCGAGCACGCGCGCATGCGGCTGCCACCACGCGAGCTTCGGGCACCCGCGCATGCAGCTGCCACCACGCGAGCTCCGGAACGAAGGCGGCAAGCAGCTCGCGAGCTCCGTGCACGCGGGAGAGCATGCACGCCCGCGGCTCCGGCTGCGCCCGCAGCCCACGGCATGCGGCGGCCAGCGCGCGAGCTCCGGGCACGCACGCCCGCGGCGGCTCCGGCTGCGGTGGCCAGGACGCGCGAGGCAAACCAGCGCGGCGGTGGCCAAGCAGCGAGCGCGGCGGCGGCCAGGACGCGCGAGGCAAACCAGCGCGGCGGTGGCCAAGCAGCGAGCGCGGCGGCGGCCAGGACGCGCGAGGCAAACCAGCGCGGCGGCGGCCAGGAAGCGCGAGGCAAGCCAAAGCGGCGGCGAGGCTGGCCAGCACGGCATGGGGCGCGCGAGGTAAACGACGGCGTCCCTCGCTGTGTCTGGCAGGTGGGACAACATGTGATGGCTATGATGTGGAGCAGGGTGCCCGGGCGCGTCCGGTCGCCCTCATATTGCTCCTAA
Source organism: Elymus sibiricus (assembly GCA_039707655.1). Lineage (NCBI taxonomy): Eukaryota > Viridiplantae > Streptophyta > Magnoliopsida > Poales > Poaceae > Elymus > Elymus sibiricus. The sequence goes on from CM077666.1 coordinate 475,515,916, forward strand.
ATTTAAGATGGGTTCGAGGGGTGCCGGTCAGTTCAGACGTTTAGGGACTAAATGAGGGGTCCAGTCGGGTCAAGTTTTTTGACCGGACACTGACCGAGCGGATGTTGCCGGCGGTTTAAGAAGGATAAGGGGGGCCGGGGGTCGGCTGTAGATGCTCTAAGACGGCATGTAAAGGGGATTCCTCCGGTCCAGCACATCGAGACTCTCTTGTGCTGGATCAATTAGAGGCGGCAGTAGCTTTGTTGAGAACTGGTGAGTGTCTAGGTATGTTTCCGCAATCAAGTGCATGTCTTGTGTTTGATAATCATGCCTAAAAGCGGAGTTTGTTCTCATTGAAACTGATAGCCAAGCTGTGAAAGCTATGCGGGAGAATCGAACAAATGGCAAGTCAGTTGGTGTCCATATTATCAGGGAGATTGAAGAGGTGATCCGGAGTATGCAGGGGTTCGAGCTTCATTATGCGAGTAGTATAGGAAAGTAAATTTTGCAGCTCATTTTTGTGCTAAAGAAGCTCTCACTGTAGAGTCGTGTGTAATCTATGACTATGTAGCCCCTGGGTTTCTGTCATGCGTCTTGCACACAGACATGCATCCGCTATATGAATAAAATGCCGGAGAGCGGAGTTATAAAAAAGAATGATTTGTTGCCGGAGGTAGCATCACAATGACGACTCTTATTAACTGTGAATGTCTTAAAATTTCTGAGCTATTCTGACGTTCCATAAACTGTTAGTTTACTGAAAATGGAAGAAGGGGCTAATATTAGAGAGCGGCGATATGGCTCATACCGGCATATGGTCATATTATCTGGACCATTGAGTACAGCATTCGGATCCGTGCCACTGCATTTAATGAATATTGGAGCGAAGCGCAGAAATCACCGTTTGGGCGCTATACACTGTGCATACGTATGTATACTGGGGGCCCAGTTGGAGGGCGATGGACAAGCGCCGTGCTTGCCTGTAAATCGGGACCGGTGGAACAACGCCTGCCTCGTAAGAAAGACCATGGTCCTGAATTCGCGTTCCTGCCGTAACTGCGAGGCTGGGTCTTGTGTTTTACTTCATGCAGCAAACCTTGTGTGTCCGCCTGCTCGAGATACAGTTCATAGGGGAAGAGCATTTCGGCAGCATGTGGTGAGAGGTTCGGCGAAGACGAATCCAGTGCAATGGCCAATGGAGCAGCCGACGGAAATCGATTCGGCGTCCAACAAGGTGGCTACCCAGTGGATCCGGTCTGCAGGTATGGCCCTTTAGCGGCTCGGAATCGAAACTGTCAGGTTGCTTTCACAAAATTGGGGGTCTGTCGTTGATGCTTAGAACCGTGATTGTAGGCTCACAATCTTTGACGAAGCCATGGATCTGGGCAAAGTTTCAGAGGTTGATCGCACACAAGATGCAGGGGAGGCGGATTTGTCAGTGGCTGCGGTGGACGCCGGCGGGATAGAGATGCAGAATCAAGTGGGCATTAGAGACGATGGCCCTGTTGATTCAGGGGAATCGGCCGTGAAGCGAGATACCCAAGCCCCTGAATGGATTAAGAGGTGGGTACCTGCGCTGATCGCTAAGGAAAAAACTATCGAAGTTTTTTATCTATTTGGCGATGTTGTAATTTGTTACTGCCCTCGTCTGTTCCATGAAATTCAGAATGCGTACGAACCTAAATCTTTACCTATTAATAAAGCAGCTATCGCTTCTGTCGTCCGTCGTCGTGGCATTTTTGCAAAAAAGTCTCTCTGTTTCTGATAATTCAACCCGCAGTCCCTTTTTAAGTGGCTAAAAACGTTTCATTCTTACAAAAAAGACCCTACATTTTTTGAGTGTTCAACCCGCGATGGAGAATGGCAGCAGGGGTTGAAGCTTGCAGCGACCGATCCGTGCGCGGCAGGTGTTGGAGAGGCGGATCCAGAGGTGGGCGGCGAGGCGGCAGTCGCCGGTGATGCCGAGGAAGGCCAGAGCGTGGATTCCCGGGCGGATCCATGGCTACACGACTCCTGGGCAGAAAGGAGACATGAAGGTAAGGGAGAGAAGAGGGGCGATGCAGATCAGACGAGGCAGCGGCTTGCTGCAGCAGATGACAACGTGATGAGGTGCGGCGGCGCGGTGCAGGGTGCCGTCGCGGCAGTGGTGTCCACGGGTGTCATGGGGAAGAAGGCAGAGCGGCTCGGAAAGAAACAGAGGAAGAAACAAGATTATCAAAGAACAAGATTAACACCCTCGCCGAAAACCTGGGAACGACGCTCGCCGCAACAAGCGCGGGGTCGCAACCGGCCCTGCATCGCGCCACTCGCCAGGCCCGGCTAACACCACGGCAGCGGGCAGCGGTGTCGCACCTGGTCTTGCATCGCCGCTCGCCGCAACAAGCGCGGTGTCGCAGCCGGCCTTCGAGCTCGCTTGTCAATAGGCGTCACTCGTCAGGCCGTCTAACAACTGGCAAATCCCGCAGGCAACGACTGACCTGCCCTGTGCTATATCGATGAAGAATCCCAGATAGAGATGAGAGAGATGGAGCGAGAGAAAATAGAACGAGCGGTGGAGGATGAGGAGGAATGGATAAGCTTTGACGCGTGCCCTTTCTAGAGCGAGACGCACACGTGACTGGATGACACATGGTGTAAGTGCCGGCTGGAACCCACCAAACGTTGTTTATCTCAGATTTTTCTAATCCTTTCCTGTTAATTAAGAGAAGCAGGACATGCACGATGCATTTTGAGGGTATTTCCAAATTAAATCTAAGCCTCTCATAAATACTACCATACACTCATCTCTATAAATAAGCACATGCTATCTCTATAAGCACATCCGAAGACTGAGCCATCATAGCATCTTGAGATTTTACGAAGTCATCACAATATGAAAACATCTCCTCTCATTGAACAAACATTGCCGGAAGCCTGAAATAAATTTAGAATAATGCGAGCAACAATGTCAAGTGTAGAACTTAAATCTTGATGGATTGAGGATCAACTGTCCTCTTAATCATCCAATCATAAATTAGTTCGCATTTTAAACGATACATCTATGCGCGTTCGAATGGGAGTATTGGGCAAACCCATGAGGAGAAAGTATCATTTTTCCTTGCGTTTGGGCCAATTCAATCTGATCAGCTTGATTATGTAGCTTATCTGTTTTTATGGAAGATTGTTTGATTTGGCAGATTATATTTCATTTTTCCTATGCACGATGATATTCCATAAGAAAACATTGTCAATCAGATCGATTTAATCTGAATCGTACCATGTCCTAAGCTCCATGTTGTGATACTCAAGTGATGCATATGTTTTTTTTTTTTTGACATAAGCAACCGTTGTCTTGTGACATAGTTCCCTGACCTGGCCAACCGTTTTTTATAGAAATTAATTTTTTTTCCGTTGCAACGCACGGGCATTTGTGCTAGTGCTGTCAAAAAGATGAAAACGGCAATGAACTGTTTCTTTTTTTTCTTTTTGAGAAAAACGGACAGTACGATGTGAATGTTTTTCCAATTTACCCAGTACGATGAAAATTGACCCATCAGCTCTGAAAAAAAATGTTGAGTTTGGAAATGAACTGCCGGGTCCTGCTAACGTGGCTGCATGGTCTGGTTCGGACCAGAAAAAAGGACCGTGCCGGTAAACAGCAAACATGGCTCATTCAATTCGATAGGGCAGTGGGCCTCGGCACTGTTTATAAAGTGAGGACAAAGATTAAATACGACTGTGTATACATTGATTGGTGAGAATCTCGAGGTCCAGTAATGAACAGGATAATGTGAGCATATGCAGGTAGGTGCCATATGGAATTTCTGCTAATATTACAGTTAATCACGTTCATCCTAGACTAATCATGACCAATTTAATGATGCGCTCCTTTGCCCTTGTCGGGTCAGCTTAGATTTATCAGTGTACTATTATGTGAAAGTCACAATAGATTTTCTGTATGTAAAATAATATCAAAGTTTTACTGAATTTCGTAGTGAATTATCGATAGCTAGGGCTGTATTTTAGTTTAGAAAACAAAGTACTATGATGTGCGGTCCATGATGTCAAAGATTGTCTGCTGAAAGGTGGATCATGTTCTATCATTTGTTGACAGTGGTAGTAAATGCCTATGCACCCCCCCCCCCCCCCCCCCCCCCCCCACACACACACACTTCCAATATGCTGGAAGTGTAAATTCGATCTTACGTAGTACTTCCTCCGTCCCATAATATAAGATCTTATTATCTTATTATATCCAATTTGCTTCATGATCGTAACGGAGGTGTATCACATGTCGTATATCTTGTGGAGTTTGGCATGTAGAGAACAATGAAGACATGAGGAAAGCTACACTTTGTCTCCTTGGAAGATGCAAATGGACTAGGAAAAGAAAAGCACACGCTAACAATTGTAGCGCCAATAAATTTCTAGAGATAAATAGATGAGGAGCAAACGTCGCGCTAGAGACTGGAGTTCGTGGCTGACCACACCATCCTGACGAGGCTCTCCAGGAACGATCCGGAGCAGGCGGTGAAGCGGTTGGCCACAACGACAAGGGTGGAGATGAGGTGGACCTGATGGTTCGGGGCGCTGAGTGGTTGTCAGCGCTGGATAAGAAGGGAGTGTGTGTTCGTGAAGGGGGCTAGATGGGTTGTTGGGCCGGTATCAACAATACAAAGGCGGGGATGTGCGATTTGGGTGGGATCGTATGGGGCGAGAGGTCATTAGGAGCGAGGAGGAAGAAGAAGAAATAGGGTGCTCCAAAATCAACTGATGCGTTAGTAATTTTCTTTAGTAATTTTCGCGCAACTTACGTATAGTCACACTCCCAAATGAGAGGATACATTCCATGTTGGTTGCCAAAGTGAAACAACGCAAAGAAAAGAATCATGATATAATTTACTTTGACCAATATCTATATACCACCATTTTGTTATTGTGTTGAAACAACACACATGTATCTAACCGCAAGGACATTCAGCTAGTCAGTATCAAAATATAAGACGTTTTCTGATATAAACGTCTTATATTTTGATACTAGAAAATAGAATCATAACGCAAAGAGATTATTATTTTTGAAAGAAATAACACCAAATAGTTCTTTATTGAGGGAAATTAAGACCAAAGAGATGCCTTTTTTTAGCGAACACCAATAGCTTCCGTTTGGGAGTAGTATGAACAAACTTTCGCGGCCCAAGAAGCAGCTACTGGCCCACTAACTGCTCCGCCTCGATCTGGACTGTGCCAACTGCCAAGGCCCAAGGCCCTGGTGGAACAACACGGCCGGAAGACCCTCCTCATTTTTCTCTCCCTCGCGCCGATTTCACCGCACCACCGAGTCCGGCCGGGTTCCATGGCGGCGCGGTGGCCCCGTTCACCGGAGGAGCGTGCCTTGGCCAGAGGCCGCGCGCTGCCCCGTCGAACGGCGCTAGCCGCATCCCGCGCGTGGTACAAGGCGGAGGAACGACGAGGAGATGGTCGCCCGTGCCACGACATTAGGTAGCGACGTGCGCGGTGCGGAGTCCACGCAGCGTGCTCGTCCAGCGCCTCTGTTCTTTCCGTACGCCGTTCGGGGAGACGGTGGCGTCGCGCCATCAGCATATTCGCACGGCGGCGGGGCCGTGCGGACCCCGATGTCGAGCAGGGTAATCAAGGTAGGCATCCCGAGGCCAAGCATTTCGGAATTGTTCAGTTTAGGTCTCGGAATTTGGGGAAAAAATCTTAGGATTAGCGTTTCATGATTTTAGGGGGGAATTTGACATTAGGGTTACTGAAAATATCTGCAATTCCCCTCTTCTCTGTGCTAACCGAGTCCCAAAGGTGCTAATTGAGCATTAACATGATTCGTATCATGACATAGTTGCATTGACCGAAAAGATCAAAGCACGAGCGTGATAAATGAGCAGCGTAACATAATTCTGCCTGAACCCAAATGTAGCCAGGACTTAACTGAATCTTAAGGTTGGCATAGTACTTAGCTTTCACAGCCTGCTGGGGAGACCAAATTACAAGAGTAGCACAAAGGAAAAGCAACACGCGAAATTACCATATAAAAAGGGAGATTTAACCAGAATCCAAGCTTAAGGACTACATTATCTTCTGATTTGGATGTCCTGCAATTGCTTGAAGTAACCTTGGCACCGGAGGTGTCTCAACTTCAGACAGACACTCTAGAAACTGCACGACCTCACTCATCGTCGGTCGATCAAACTCATCATCTTGAATACACCAGCATGCTACTTTGCAAACTCTTTCAACCTCCTCCAGATTCACCTCGCCCAGCAATTTCGCATCCACCAGACTTGCAACGTCACCATCGACAAGACTGCGTGCAACTCGCACCGGAAAATATCCTTCATGAGCGCCATCTTGGGAGGATGATTGCTTGCTCGACTTCCTGCTGCCTGATACGATCTCTAACAGAACCATCCCGTAGCTGTAAACATCAACTTTTGATGTGATGGCAGTTCCGCTGATCCACTCAGGAGCAAGGTACCCAATGGTACCTAACAGTCTTATTGCTTTCAAAAAAAAAAAACACAACCTGACTGAAGTCCCTTCCCAAAAGTTTGGCCATTCCAAAGTCCGCAACTTTAGGGGTGAAAGACCCATCTAGAAGTATGTTCTCCGGTTTGATATCACAGTGTATAATGCAGTCCCGGCAACTTGAATGCAGATAGGCTAGTCCTCTAGCAACCCCAAGAGCTATTTTGTACCTGGTAGTCCAATCCAACACCATGCCATTGCTTTGGAAGAGATGGTGATCCAGGGAGCCATTGGGCATGTACTCGTACACGAGTAACCTCCTGTCACCTTGGCAGCAAAATCCAATCGGTTTAACCAAGTTGACATGCTGGATGACTCCAGTTGAGCTCACCTCAGCCCTGAATTGCTTCTCTCCTTGGCGGGCTCCATCAAGCCTTTTCACCGCTATGGCTGTTGTGTCACTTAGTGAACCCTTAAATACTGAACCAAAACTGCCGGCCCCCAACTTCTCTGAGAACCTTTTTGTTGCATACTGTAAATCGGCGTATCGAAATGCAATTATCCCCATGCCACCCTGAGCATCATCACCATACTGCTTCTTTTTTCTCATCCAAATCATCAGCAGAAAGATCAAAGCAAAAGTGGCAGTGCTTCCACCAACAGCAGCGCCAATGATCAGTCCCTTTCTATTGGTTTTACTGCTTGGCACTTCTTTTGCAGCGAGGCGAAGGTGAAGAACACTGTTACCTTGTTGCCGAACATTGAGCAGCTTGTCGTACCAAATGGAGCAGCCACCTTGATCGTAGGAGTACGCAGTGCAGGAGCAGCTTCCCAGGCACGCAAGTGAGCATTCATCTGCAGTGGTGGCCGTCCCAACGTTCTGGGCATCAGCAGGAAGTAGGACAGAAGTCATAGCGTACAACTTATCTGTCTCGCCGCCGGCTCCGCTGCTGTTGCTGTTGCAGTGGAGTGGAGTATTTCTTGCGCATCCAGCCGATCGATCACCAAGCTCCCAGTCTTGAGGTGACCTTATGGAGTAGCCCTTCATGCAGCTGCAGGAGGGGAATGGGACATCGTCGCAGACCGTGAAAGGGCCACAGGTAGCATGGACATCGCGCTGAGATTTCGGCGCCGTGTAGACGGCTTGCCAATCTCCCAGTCTTGAGGTGACCTTATGGAGCCGATCGATCACCAAGCTCCCAGTCTTGAGGTGACCTTATGGAGTAGCCCTTCATGCAGCCCGGTGGAGTTGTTCCGGCCTACCTTCCCACCCTGGAGAACAGTGTCGGTCGGGTGGTCGTAGCTCTGCCAGAAAACATCGGACGAATTGGACGCGGCGCCGCTGCTGCGGAGGACAAGGTTTCCGTTGTCGAGGAGAGTGGCGACGGTGGTGTTGGTGGTGGTGTTGGCATTGGTGGACCAGACCGTGGTGGCTTGGTGGTGGAGGGCAAGGTTGCCGTCACGGGAGAGCACGAGCTTGCACGCCGTGAGGTTGGCGATGGGGTTCTCGCCGTTGGCGATCCAGACGGGGGTGAACTTGGGGACCGTGTGGAACCATATCCCGAGGTACCACTTGGGCGTGCCGTTGGAGAAGTTGCTCCCGGTCTGGAAGAAGCCGAGCGCGAACCTGCCGTTGCTGGACACGAGCTTGTCGCGGCCGGCGAGCTCCTGGCTGGGCGAGAGGGTGTCCGTGGTGGCGTGGCACGGAGGGAGGGTGTGCGGGTGGAGGGTGACGAGCAGGAGAAGCCCGAAGACCGCAGGGAACATGGCTGGATGCATGGTGGAAGAAGAAGAAGAAGAAGAAGAAGAATGTGGGGGACTAGTGCTGTGGTGCTTCTCCAGTGCTTGGGATTGGGGTGCCCCTATATATATAGAAGAGACGCCAGAACCCCACTTGGCGTCCAATGATTCGATTCCCACGCAGACACACTGGATTACACCGGTCGCGTTGGCTGCACAGAGCATATGGAAAAGAAAAGTACATTGGCCGCGTTGGTTGTACTACTACAGAGCATAGTGGGCAACTGGGGCGCGTGAGGGATCAGCCGTGGGAACCGAGTGGGAGGGTTGCCGGAGGAAAGAGCAAAGCTCTCCACTCTCTTCATCCTCCAGCAAAAAAAAAAGGTCTCCACTCTCATGCAGTCATGCCGTGCCCGAGCATATGGAAAACACTAGCACATCGGCCGTGTTCGCTGGAAAGAGCATAGTGACCAACTGGGACCGAGTGAGACTGACCCGTGGGGTCTGCAACCTCACGCGTTTCATCACACACATATAAATCTTGTTCACATCCATTTCCCGCTAGCTACACCGCAACTAACATGAAGCACTTCTAATATCATTTTTCTTACTTTTTGAGTGTATTTTATATTCATAATAATTCTTAAAAGACCACCAAGAGAACATACATGGAATCATGATGTTCACATGTGAGCTCTTGTACGGTGCATGGACCACAAAACGAATGAATACCGAGCACTTGTACGATTCATGAACCACAAAACGAATGAATACCATACTCGCATGCAAGCTCACACCTGAAGGATGGCATCGCTGTACCATATATATGCTTCTAGGAACTTGCCTGAAAACAAGACTACATGTAGATCAAGAGTGACAATCGGCGCTAATGTGTTATGCTTGGCTTGCATCTGTCTCCATCCCCATTCAATATGTCCATGAGCTCTGAGATACTGGAGGAAAACCAAGGAAGTGGAAGACGCTTCATTCAGTTTATTTCTCGGTGGTTGTGCCATGCTAGCTTATTCACGTAGTGTGGTGCTACTTGTTATTGCCTTTTCAACATAGCGGGTGACCTTCTTGATGGAAGTATTGTACAATCCGGAAGGAAGGAGAGTCTGTGCATAGCATGCCGCCCCTCGGTGTTAGCTCTAGCATTAGGAAATCACGAAGCCAGCAACCAGAGAGTTCGCGGTCATCTCATTTCTCCAAATTCACTAGTAGTATTTAAATGTATGCGGAAGTGTCTATGAAACACAAGTAAAACATTCAATTCTATGAATGTCGATTTTGACACTTATACTCAAACATTGTTTGCGATAGAATACTTATTTGGATTAAAATTTCAGTATTCACAAAATGATACTCTGACTCTGAGTGCTTGTTAGCAGCTCTCACGATTTGATTGAAAAACACATTTTTGTATGGGCAATGCAAACATGATTGGGTTGGCTGCCCAGTCGAAAATTCAAAACTGCGTGGTACCTAAGAAGGATTCTCGCCCGTCGTCGGTCACTCGTGCAGGCCGCCACGGTGCTAGAGCTACACGGGCATACGGCGGGTAGTAGGTGAGGACCTGGTCGCCAAGACCGGCACGCCACATTCCCACCTTCAGTGTCAGGCTACGAGGACAAAGTCGGCATGAGATGCGGCTTCAGGTGTCCCAGGGGCTCAGGCACGAGATGGCATCCCACGAACTTGAGTACTATTACCTCCGTTCCGAATTATAAGATGTTTTGGATATTTCAATGGACCACAATGAGTGAAAAAACACACTAAAATGCTTCTATATACATTCGATTCAGAAAAAAGTTAGAACATCTTATAATTCGAAATAGAGGGAGTATGAGCGATGGGCCACTGGGGGGTTACAACAATAGCAAGCAAGTGTTCCAGCTTTGATGTGCTCTGTCAACCACTACGCGTGTGTTATACCGGCTCAGAACTATGGAGGGAGAGTTTGTACTTCGTGTTGCTAATCGACTCCCGTTTTATTTTCTTCCTACGATTTCACCCGTCGTTTCGTTTGCAAGAACACTATCCGACTCATTACCAGACGTTGTCGTCTTTGTCATGTTTCAAGCTAGGAAGATTGTTCTTATCAAAGTATAGCCATGCCCACTTCCCACTCGCCAGGTCAGTCAGTGTCACAAAGAATGGATAAGTTGAGTTTCTCCTCGCACAAGCACTCAACATCATGAGACAGGCCGCATGCGACGGTTGCTGGTTGCATGCAGTGCCACACTCCCTTCCTCTCTTCCACACCTTCTATCCCCATCGTATCCCTTTGAGAGTCGACAAGGGCTGCCCGACCCGATCCCCTGCCTCTTCCAACAGTGTCATCGGCCGGAGATGGCTTGGGAGAGGGGCTCGACATCCTTCTGTATATATTATGAGTAGTTTGTGTGTTGCCTCCGTTGTGTTTGTCTATTAGATGTCGGTTGGGAGGACGTTGTCGCGGCTTGCGAGCGGTCTCCGATGCATGGCAACCATCTTCATCCTCTTCGCGGTGCTCCTAGTCCTACGGATGGAGCCAGGTGCGTAGGGAGAGTACTCCTACGGATGGACCCAAATCCCCTGCATCTTTCGACCTCTTCCAGCAGCCATGGTGGTCCATGGAGAAAGGTGGATGAAGCGAGGCTCCATCTTCACCCTTCACCAAGCCGCAAGAGCAATTCCTTCCTAGAGCGTATCAGCTGGGGATTCAGGGGCAAGCTACGGCGCCCATCAACGAGCGTTGATGTTCGGCTGCCGGCTTCATCCATCCACCCCTCCTTCTTCTGGTCGAATGGCGGCCGTCACGTGGAGCTCCGGCAACTTCGGCGTTAGTTCCTCTTATTCCTCCAGGCTCGATGCCAAAAGGGAGGCAGTGCAGTGTCCGTTAGGCGTCTGCATCTCGTTCCACTGGCAACGAGCTGGCGGAGGTGCTGTAGTGAGACCTCCACTCAAGTGGTTCATCCCTAGTGTGGTGGTAGTCTTGGTTCTTGGCGACGGCTGTTAGGCAGGATCAAATTGCCATGATTGCAATTTGGGGTCCTTTGTATAAAAGGTTAGGACTAGGTTGCAGTTCATAGTTTATGTTGAGCCCCTGTGTAATATGTACTGATATTGCTTATCTAATGGAACCCGGGTCCTTTGTGAGTTGTGACCCTTCCACCATTAAAAAAAATGCAGGGCCACATGGTAGATGCCAGACGAGTGATCACCCCCATTCTTCACCACAACCAACACCAAGAACCACAACTAAGACCAAACACAAATAACATTTGTTACCACTCAAGTGCAATTTTTTTATCTCGGTTCTTACATGACCACCAAAAGAACATGCTATGTGAATGAATGCCAAGCTCAAATGCAAGCTCACACTTCTAGAATTTCTTCTAGGATTTTGCCCGAAAGCAAAGCAACATGTAGATTGAGAGTGACAATCCTTGTTAATGTGTCATGCGATTCGCAAATTTCCTTTTTCTCCCCTCTTCAATATGCATGTGATCCTTGAGATACTAGAAGAAAACAAACTGCAGCATGGACAATCCGTCAAATTAATTGTGGAATCAATCAGACTAAATAGATCTTCATAGTTGGTTTCTTTGTCCATAAAGCTAGGATGTATGTGGCCCACAGTTTAGACAACATGACATTATCACTCAATAAATGGAGGCATAATAAGTGTCTTCACTTCATCACAAAGGATATCACAATTGCAAACATGCTTTTTGAAATGGGTGCCGAAATGGGGCAACCGCAAAATGAAACTCAAAAGCATCGTTCATTGTTAAATTGATAAAATGAGATGGAACAATATTGGGTCAAAAGTATTAGTATTTTGCATTTGTGATTTTATCAGCCTCACATGTGTTTGATCTGGTGGCCCATAATCTTGCTTTGGTCCTTAATTGTTGGAATCATGGTGTTCCATGAAAAATGGAGTGACTATTTTTTAGGTGATACGGTCCTGTTTGGGACTGCTCCAAACACAAGCCAAACGGGATAACTCCATGATGTCCCGCTCCACAAAAAAACTAGAATCTGGGATACAACTCAATGTTTTTCGTGAAGCTCTTTAGAGGGTGCTTCAAAAACTCTAGTTCAAAAAAATCCTCGTGGAATTGTGAAAGAATTACCCACCACTGCCACCGATAAGTGGGCACCCCTTCCCCCCCCTCCCCCCCCCCCTCATGTCACATAGACCCCAATAGATCTTTCCCACCAAATCTCTCATTCTTGAAGCTGGAGCTAGCTGCAAGCCAAACATGATAAACTGCTCGATGGAGCTGCAAATCCTAGGTGGAACTGCTCCAAAGTGGATTTCATGGAGTGAAGCATTCCCAAACAGACCCAGAAATGTTTTTTCTCCGTAGTATTTGTTGTAAGGGAGAATTCTGGGCTACTGATCAAGGGCTCTCAATCCTCATAGGATGCACACCGGAACGCCAAAAGACAGGAATTTACCAGTCATGAAAGATAACTTTTTCTTTTCTTTTGAGAATGCATGAAAGAGAAAGTTAAATCATAAGATAGTTGGTTGAAAACAGGCAACCCATGGAGGATAAGCCCCCGCAACCCATAGATCACCATCTCTCGTGGATCAAGGTCATTCCTCTCACGGACCAAGTGCATGAACCAAATCTCTACCTAATAATAAAGGAAGGAGTGCTTCTGCCCGTCCGTCACGTAATTTTGCAAGAAAAAAAAACCCTGTATTTTCTGAGAATTAACCCGCAGTACACATTTAAGTCATAGCCAAACCCTTTTTTGGCATTTTTTTGGAAAACCCCTTGACTTTTTGGGTAATTAACCCGCGGGCCATATTTAAGTCAAACAAATGCTTTTCTAAATTATCCATATCTTTTAAACCGTAACTCCGATTTTAACATGTTATATATGAAATTTGATTAGAAAAATGTGCAGAATCTGAATATGTTGTTATTTTTACCAGTTAAATATTTTTAAAATATTATTTTGGATGCAAACTTAATCTATAGCGCACAGTCCATTTTTCTTTCGTACCGGCGACGATCCGGATTGCAAATAAACACCCACTAAAACCATATTGCGACGAAAGAAAATATCGATAACCACACATGCACACCTCTGAAAAACCTCGCAGGGAAAACAATAGATTTCTCATCGAGATCGAGATCGAGAGAGAGAGAGAGAGAGAGAGAGAGAGAGAGAGAGAGAGAGAGACCACATTCAAACGCGTTCTGGTTGTGTGAACACCGAGGCCACCGCCGGTGAGGGTGAAAAGGGGATAAGCGGCAACACAAATGTGATTATGCCCTGTTAAAATAAAGTACGTGGACCTATTGGGTTCTTGAGTCATTGTTATTGGGTTAAGAGCGTGTGTTATTTTTTCTCCTGTTGCAACTTACGGGCTCTTTTTGCTAGTAAGCCTACAAAGCTCCTGCTTTTCCATGGTCGGTGCGGAAAAAAAGTTCCTACTTTTTCCGACCCATCGAGGGTATTGGTGGTGATTTGTACATACGACCCTATAAAAGGCACACCGTGAATCATTTCTAACTCATCTCCCCCTCTACTAGTAGAATGCCCGTGCGTTGCTACGGGCAACAATACATATACTTTAAGAAGTATCTCTGGTCCAAACTCTGTCGGTACCAAAACCGGCAGATCTCGGGTAGGGGGTCCGAACTGTGGATCTTGGAATCAATGAGTAACAGGGAACGCAGAGATAGCGATTTACCCAGGTTCGGGCCCTCTCGAAGAGGTAAAACCCTACGTCCTGCTAGATTGTATTGATGTGATTGTATGAAGGTTACAGAGTTGATCTACCTCGAGATCAGATGGGCTAAACCCTAGGTGGTTATGATTATTCCCCCTCTACGGACTAAACCCTCTGGTTTATATAGACACCAGAGGGGCCTAGGGTTACACATGGTCGGTTGCCATCAGGGGATAAACATGCCGGTTACGCTAAATATTTCTTGGAGGAGACGCCAAGTCTTTGGAGGTTTCCTTCTGGTGCACGGGGTCGCCCGCAATCCGGCCTTCCTTTGACGAGTAAAGAGCGGCCCACTAGTCCGGCCCGCGAGAGATAGGCCGGCAGCCCGAGTACCCCCTAGTCCAGGACACCCTCAGTAGCCCCCGAACTAGTCTTCAAAGCCGAGGTATACACCGAACACCATCGGCTTTGTGGACCAGTTCCTTCCCTTTTCGTGATACTTGTGTCGCCTAGCCGCATGCTCCCCGAACAATGCTTCAGTTGCCGAGGAGTACCGTTACTTAGCCCCGAAGGCTAGTCGCATTGGTGTGAACAGTGACCTTATCTGACAACTTTTACCGAAGGGTCACAGCCCGCCACGGCCACGAGTTGGTTTATGAAAACTCGATTCGCGGTTCGAGGTGGTTCCTTCATTGGCGCGTCCCATCGATATGGAGATCGTGCCCTATTTTCAAGGGATATGATCAATAATTTGCCTCATCCCACGCGCGCATAATGGCACGATTACACGGGGAAATGGCGAGAACTACGGTGCAATAAAGGGACCTTAGGTTTTACAGCCCATAAAAGGGGAGCGGCCTCCATTTCTTTCGCACGCTCTCACCTCTTCCTTCGCCATTGCCCTCCCAATCTTTTGAGCTCCAGCGCCCAGATCTGCTCTCCCTTCCCAGAACCTCTCCAGCCATCCGTTCAACCCAGCAATGGCTGGTTCTGGGTCCAAGGGCAAGTGGGAGGCTTCCATCGTCACCGAGAGCGCTATCTTGGAGCTGAAGAGCGCGGGCTATCTCCCCGGCAACGTCGCTCACCGCGCTCCAGAGGCGGGCCAGGTCATCCCCACGCCGCGGCAGGGCGAGAGGGTGATGTTCCTCCCCCATTTCATCCGAGGTTTAGGTTTTCCCCTCCATCCCTTCGTCAGGGGCCTCATGTTTTTCTACGGGCTCAATTTCCACGATCTTGCCCCAAATTCCTTCCTGCACATCTCGGCCTTCATCATCATCTGCGAGGCCTTTCTTCGGGTCCGACCACACTTCGGCCTGTGGCTGAAGATCTTCAACGTCAAGCCGAAGATTGTTAACGGCCAACAGGCGGACTACGGGGGAGCGATGGTCAGCAAGCTTCCCCGGGTGGAGTGGCCAGAGGGCACCTTCATCGAGACCGTCAAGATCTGGCAGAAGGAGTGGTTCTACATCACGGAGCCAAGGAGCGCGGATTGGGGGGCGATCCCGGCCTTCCGATCCGGACCCCCCACGAGGCTGGTTTCATGGACCAAGAAAGGCCTCGACTGGGGGTCAAACAAGGAGGTGGCGCTTCTGCAGAGCCGGATAGCAAAGATGATAGAGCGGGGGGTCGAGCTGCCCAACGTGATCCAGATTATGCTCTGCCGCCGTATCCTCCCCTTCCAGGCCCGGGCTTCCCCCATGTGGGCCTACAAACCCGAGGACCCCGCCACCATGCTCAGTTTCTACCGCACTTCCCACGCTCAGCTGTGGAAGGTGTTGTTCAAGCCGCAGAAGGACTGGCCGGCCGAGGAGGAAGACATCGGCCTCGACGCCTGATGTCTACTACACAACTTATTCTTGTAGACTCGTGTTGGGCCTCCAAGCGCAGAGTTTTGTAGGACAGTAGCAATTTTCCCTCAAGTGGATGACCTAAGGTTTATCAATCCGTGGGAGGTGTAGGTTGAAGATGGTATCTCTCAAAAAAACCCTGCAACCAAATACAAGAAATCTCTTGTGTCCCCAACACACCCAATACAATGGTAAATTGTATAGGTGCACTAGTTCAGCGAAGAGATAGTGATAAAAGTGTAGTATGGATAGTAGATATATGTTTTTGTAATCTGAAAATATAAAAACAGCAAGGTAGCAAGTAACAAAAGTGAGCACAAACGGTATTGCAATGCTTAAAAATAAGGCCTAGGGTTCATACTTTCGCTAGTGCAATCTCTCAACAATGCTAATATAATTGGATCATATAACCATCCCTCAACGTGCAATAAAGAATCACTCCAAAGTTCCTATTTGCGGAGAACATAAGATAGAAATTGTTGTAGGGTACGAAACCACCTCAAAGTTATCCTTTCCGATCAATCTATTGAGCCATCCCTATAAGTGTCACGAATAGCCCTAGAGTTCGTACTAAAATAACACCATATGAAACACATCAACCAACCCTAATGTCACCTAGATACTCCAATGTCACCACAAGTATCCGCGAGTTGATTATTCGATATGCATCAAACAACTTCAGATTCATAATATTCAATCCAACACAAAGAACTTCAAGGAGCACCCCAAGTTTCTATCGGAGAAAAGATAATGAAAACGTGCATCAACCCATATGCATAGATTACCCCAATGTCACCGCGGGAATCCGCGAGTTGAGTGCCAAAACATATATCAAGTGAATCAATATAATACCCCATTGTCACCACGGGTATTCATATGCAAGACATACATCAAGTGTTCTCAAATCTGAAATATTCAATCCGACAATAACGAAACCTCAAAGGGAAAAGATTCGATTCATCACAACAAGGATAGAGAGGGAAGAAACACCATATGATCCAACTATATTAGCAAAGCTCGCGGTACATCAATATCGTGCCAAATCAAGAACGCGAGAGAGAGAGATAAAACACATAGCTACTGGTACAAACCCTCAGCCCCGAGGATGAACTACTCCCTCCTCATCATGGAGACCGCCGGGATGATGAAGATGGCCTCC
Organism: Elymus sibiricus; assembly: GCA_039707655.1. Taxonomy (NCBI): domain Eukaryota; kingdom Viridiplantae; phylum Streptophyta; class Magnoliopsida; order Poales; family Poaceae; genus Elymus; species Elymus sibiricus. The sequence goes on from CM077666.1 coordinate 475,532,789, forward strand.
GGTGATGATTCCCCCCTCCGGCAGGGTGCCGGAAAAGGGCTGTAGATTAGATCGTGGAGGTACAGAGGTTTGCGGCGGCGTAAAAACTCATCTAGGTTAACTTTTGGGGGTTTCTGAATATATATGATTTTTCAGCGTTGGAATCACGCGAAGAGGGGCCACAGGGGGCCCACGAGGCACCAGGGCGCGCCTGGGGGGGGTGGTGCGCCCAGGTCTTTCATGGGGCCCCTGTGGCTCTTCTGCTGCTTCCCCGAAGCTTCCTGCGTCCATTTCCTTCCAGAAAAAATCGTCAAAAAGTTTCGCTGCATTTGGACTTCATTTGATATGGATTTTCTGGAAAACCAAAAACAAGCAGAAAACAACAACTGGCACTGGGCACTAGGTCAATATGTTAGTCCATAAAAATCATATAAAAGCCATATAAAAGTGCACCAAAATCATACAAAACTATAATAAACATGGCATGAATACTTCATAAATTATAGATACGTTGGAGACGTATCAGCATCCCCAAGCTTAATTCCTGCTCGTCCTCGAGTAGGTATATGATAAAAGAAATAATTTATGAAGTGTGAATGCTAGCATAGTGCATAAGTTTGATCAATAATAATTTCAATCACGTTTCCTAGCATCATGACAGCAACTTTTTCTCATAAAACTCATCATGATAAAGTAGCAATTAAAAACAGAAATTTTGATGTGGAATGCTACCTATCACAATCATCATATAATCTCTTCTTTTGTTGCATGGACACTTGGACTTGAATGATTCAAAGCAATAGTCTATAATTTGACATGAATACATAAATACTCAAGCATACTAACAAGCAACCATGTCTTTCAAAATATCAATGCTAAAGAAAGTTATCCCTAGCCCATTATGCTCAATCATTGATCCATTCATGAAACACACTCAATATTAGCTACATCCAATGCACAAGTATGACAATAGTGCTCTCTAGTTGGTGCTTTATAAGAGAAGATGGAGACTTAAAATAAAAATTGCATAAAAGTAAATAGATAGGCCCTTCGCAGAGGGAAGCAGAGATTTGCTAATGTGCCAGAGCTCAAGGCTTAAATTAGAGAGATAAAAAATTTGGGAGGCATGCCTTTCCTATCAACGAAAACGAACGAGAATTCCCAATATCTTCCATGCTAGATACATTATAGGCGGTTCCCAAACAGAAAATAAAGTTTATTCCCTTTCCACCATTCTTTCACAATCCATGGCTAGCCGTATCCACGGGTGCCCTACATACCAACACTTTCCAAGGAATTTATTATTATCATCATATAAGATTTTTCATTTCATTTCGGGACTGGGCATCCCTATTACCTGCCACACTCTCGTGCAATGACAAGTGAATAAACACTCATCGTGAGAATAACCCACCTAGCATGGAAAATATTGGCCACCCCCTTCCGCCTCATGAGTGGTACGGGCACACAAAACAGAAAAATTATTTTGAAAATTAGAGTTGGCACACGCAAATTTACTTGGAACGGCATGGAAATACCGCATATAGGTAGGTATGGTGGACTCATCTGGCACAACTTGGGTTTAAAGAGTTTGGATGCACAAGCAGTATTTCCGCTTAGTACAAATGAAGGCTAGCAAAAAGATTGAGAAGCAACCAACCAAAAAGCGAAAACGGTCATAAACATGCATTGAACATAACTAACACTGAATAATGCACCATAAGTAGGATATAACTTCGTTGCATAACTATTGACTTTATGTGCATGCATAGGAAATCACAAACCTTAACACTAATATTCTTACTAAATCACAATTACTCACTAACATGACTCACATATTATCATCTCCATATCGCAAAACTATTGCAAGGAATCAAACTTATCATATCCAATGATCTATATGAAAGTTTTTATTATATCCCTATTGAATATTCATCACTTTGGGACCAAATTCATATCTTGTGCAGATTACCATTACTATTGTCAACTCTCAAAATAATATAAGTGAAGCATGAGAGTGTATGTATTTCTTCAAAATATAATCACCACCATGCTCAAAAAGATATAAGTGAAGTACTAGAGCAAATGACAACTACTCCAAAAAGGTATAAGTGAAGACCAAATGAGTAGTTAAGTAAATAGGTAGCTATGTGAGGACTCTCTCTCATTTAAAAATTTCAGATCTTAAGTATTTTATTCAAACAGGAAAGAAAACAAAATAAAATGGGATTCCAAGATAGGCACATCTCATGTGAAGAAGCAAAAACTTAGGCTCAACCAAGACTAACCGATAATTGTTGAAGAAGAAAGGTGGGATGCCTACTGGGGCATCCCCAAGCTTAGATGCTTGAGACTTCTTGAAATATTAACTTGGGATGCCTTGGGAATCCCCTTGAGCTCTTGTGTCTCCTTAATTCCTCTCATATCACGGCTTCTCCTAAATCTTAAAAACTTCATCCACACAAAACTCAACAAGAACTCGTGAGATAAGTTAGTATAAATCAACTCAAAATCTTAACATTCTCTACTGTAAAAAATCACTAAAATTATAATTAAACATTGCATACTAAATGCCTCTGCATATTTAGTAGTCCTATCCACAAATAGAAACATTAAACAAGCAAACATATGCAAACAATGCAACTATAACAGCAATCTGCCAAAACAGACCAATCTGCAAAAGGGGAATAAGAATCCATACTTCCCTAAATCCAAAACTTCTTAAAAATTACCAAGTGACAGAGAACTCATGCATGCTTACTGTGTAAAAATTTCAGATTTTTATCATGTTCTGACTATTCAGGAATATTCTGGACATAACAGAAAACTTTCTGTTTTCAAACAGCAACACATGAACTTGCAAACTGGGCATGATAAAGGCTATAATTGGCATTTTATTGAACTAAAAGATACAAAACATGATTATTGATAACAGCAAGCGAATATCAATAGAAGAAAATGATGCTCCAAGCAAAACTCATATTATGTGACGAATAAAAATATAGCTCCAAGTGAGGTTACCGATAGTGTTGAAGACGAAAGAGGGGATGCCTTCCGGGGCATCCCCAAGCTTAGTTGCTTGGATCTTCCTTGAATATTACCTTGGGGTGCCTTGGGCATCCCCAAGCTTAGGGTCTTGCCACTCCTTATTCTCCTCATATCGATATCTCACCCAAAACTTGAAAAGTTCAATCACACAAAACGTAACGGAACTTGTGAAATAGGTTAGTATGATAAAAATAAATCATCCACTTAGGTACTGTCAAGACAAGATTCATAATTGTTCTCTCATAATGCCTACTGTAGTCTATCATTTCCACAATTTATATCTCATAATATAAGCTATGGAAACACTAAAACAAGAAAACTATGCACCGAAAACAGAATCTGTCAAAAACAGAACAACGTGTAGTAGACGATTTAAAAACCATACTTCTGTACCTCCAAAAATTCTGAAAAATTAGGAAAACGTAAAAAATTTGTAACCCAACACTTTGTAAAAATTTGAGAATTTTTTCATGCTCCAGTACAGAATAGAAATTCCAGCACTGGACGCAAAAGTTTCTATTTTTGAACAGAATCAAATCAACAAGCATCCACACTATCCCAAAGGCTTTACTTGGCACATATTGAAAGAAAACATATAAAACATCATTACCACAGTAGCTTAATCATGTGGACACACAAAAACAGTAGGTATAAGTATTGGGTTGTCTCCCAACAAGCGCTTTTCTTTAATGCCTTTTTAGCTAGGCATGATGATTTCAATGATGCTCGCATAAAAGTAAAGAATTGAAACACAAAGAGAGCATCATGAAGCATATGACTAGCACATTTAAGCCTAACCCACTTCCTATGCATAGGGATTTTGTGAGAAAATATTTTATAGGAGCAAGAATCAACTAGCATAGGAAGGCAAAATAAGTATAACTTCAAAACTTTCAACACATATAGAGGAAGCTTGATATTATTGCAACACCTACAAGCATATGATCCTCTCTCATAATAATTTTCAGTAGCATCATGAAGAAATTCAACAATATGTCCATCACACAAAGCATTCTTGTCATGATACATAAGCATAGAATTTTTATTACTCTCCACACAAGCAATTTTCTTCTCATTCATAATAGTGGGAGTATCGTATGAAAATCGAATACTATAAATTGTTTCCACATTAAAAGAGTGATGTTCAGTAAAAGGACTTTCATAATTATAAAAAGTATTATTATAATAATCATCACTATTTTTTATGACATAAGTATCATCACAATAATCATCATAAGTAGGAGGCATGCAATCATCATAACAAATTTGATCATTCAAAGTAGGGGGACTAAAAAGATCATCTTCATTAAGCATAGCATCCCCAAGCTTGGGACAAACATTAATTGCAGCAAATAAATTCTCAAACATGTCATTCTCATCAAACATAGCATCCCCAAGCTTGTGGCTTGGCATATCATTAGCATAATCACTATTATCATCAATAGTATGAATAGCACCAATAGTATAACAATTATTATCATCACAATTTTCTAAGTTGGTGCCAAAACTATTTTCAAGATTATAAGAAGTATCATTATTTTCCCAATCATAATCATCATAATGAGTAATAGGCATAATAAAATCATCCTCAATAGTTCCTTCGGACATTGTACCATAAGACAAAGAAGCAATATCATCATCAAGTATATCATCTTCCACAATTATTTTTGATTCACTCTCATGAGGCACAACAATAATAGGAGCAACATTATTTGGGAGGGATACCTTTTTACCTCTACTCTTTCTTCTTTTCTTCTTCTTCACCACATCATGTGTGGGTTTAATCAATTTTTCCGAGCTTCTTATTGATGAGATTGGTTGAATAGGAAGCTCCTCCTCGTCACCTATTTCATCATGAGAGACAATAGGAGGGAAAGTGGAAATCTTTACCCTTTCATTAGTGTTCCTTTTATATTCTATTGGTTTTCCCGTCTTTCTATAGTTGGCAATATAAGCATTCTCATTGCAATTTACCACACAAAACATATAGATTTCCTCTAGATTAGTTTCAATGTTGTCTGTGAGAATGAATACTTCAAACCAACTATTTTTATGTGTCAATTCTTCACACCCCAAAAATAGATAAAGCTCATTATATAGTTCAAGGGCGGTCAAGTCATTACAATATTTAGCCATGATTCGATCATGAAAAAGTATGCATTGAAAATTAAGGTGACCAACTTTATTGCAGAGTTCACAAGTAATGGGATGAAGAGAGCATAATTTTGTAGCAAATTCATCTATCACTTTGAGCAAAAAATTGGTTCTATCATGTTTATGCTTCTTACAAAATCTATCATCCCTAGTGCAATCATCATTAGTATTCTTCACAAACTTTATGCACTCCACAAAAATTGACATGCTTATAAGAAACATTTTTGTCATGACTAGTGCAATCATCATTAGTATTTTGGATATTCATAGTATTCATAATAACAACATTGCAATCATGCTCATCATTCAAAGATTTTATGCCAAACATTTTATTGAATTCTTCTTCTATCAATTGAGCATAATTTTCCGCTCCATCATTTTCAAGAAAGACATTATAAAGACGAATAATATGAGGCAACCTCAATTCCATTTTTATTTTTTTAGTTTTCTTTTATAAACCAAACTAGTGATAAAACAAGAAACTAAAAGATTCGATTGCAAGATCTAAAGATATACCTTCAAGCACTCACCTCCCCGGCAACGGCGCCAGAAAAGAGCTTGATGTCTACTACGCAACTTATTCTTGTAGACTCGTGTTGGGCCTCCAAGCGCAGAGTTTTGTAGGATAGTAGGAATTTCCCCTCAAGTGGATGACCTAAGGTTTATCAATCCGTGGGAGGCGTAGGTTGAAGATGGTATCTCTCAAACAACCCTGCAACCAAATACAAGAAATCTCTTGTGTCCCCAACACACCCAATACAATGGTAAATTGTATAGGTGCACTAGTTCAGCGAAGAGATGGTGATAAAAGTGTAGTATGGATAGTAGATATATGTTTTTGTAATCTGAAAATATAAAAACAGCAAGGTAGCAAGTAACAAAAGTGAGCACAAACGGTATTGCAATGCTTAAAAACAAGGCCTAGGGTTCATACTTTCGCTAGTGCAATCTCTCAACAATGCTAATATAATTGGATCATATAACCATCCCTCAACGTGCAATAAAGAATCACTCCAAATTTCCTATTCGCGGAGAACATAAGATAGAAATTGTTGTAGGGTACGAAACCACCTCAAAGTTATCCTTTCCGATCAATCTATTGAGCCATCCCTATAAGTGTCACGAATAGCCCTAGAGTTCGTACTAAAATAACACCATATGAAACACATCAACCAACCCTAATGTCACCTAGATACTCCAATGTCACCACAAGTATCCGTGAGTTGATTATTCGATATGCATCAAACAACTTCAGATTCATAATATTCAATCCAACACAAAGAACTTCAAGGAGCACCCCAAGTTTCTATCGGAGAAAAGATAATGAAAACGTGCATCAACCCATATGCATAGATTACCCCAATGTCACTGCGGGAATCCACGAGTTGAGTGCCAAAACATATATCAAGTGAATCAATATAATACCCCATTGTCACCACGGGTATTCATATGCAAGACATACATCAAGTGTTCTCAAATCTGAAATATTCAATCCGACAATAACGAAACCTCAAAGGGAAAAGATTTGATTCATCATAACAAGGATAGAGAGGGAAGAAACACCATATGATCCAACTATATTAACAAAGCTCGTGGTACATCAAGATCGTGCCAAATCAAGAACGCGAGAGAGAGAGAGATAAAACACATAGCTACTGGTACAAACCCTCAGCCCCGAGGGTGAACTACTCCCTCCTCGCCATGGAGACCGCTGGGATGATGAAGATGGCCTCCGGTGATGATTCCCCCCTCTGGTAGGGTGCCGGAAAAGGGTTGTAGATTAGATCGTGGAGGTACAGAGGTTTACGACGGCGTAAAAACTCATCTAGGTTAACTTTCGGGGGTTTCTGAATATATATGATTTTTCAGCGTTGGAATCACGCGAAGAGGGGCCACAGGGGGCCCACGAGGCACCAGGGCGCGCCTGGGGGTGTGGCGCGGCCAGGTGGCTCGTGGGGCCCCTGTGGCTCTTCTGATGCTTCCACGAAGCTTCCTGGGTCCATTTCCTTCCAGAAAAAATCGTCCAAAAGTTTCGCTGCATTTGGACTTCATTTGATATGGATTTTCTGGAAAACCAAAAACAAGCAGAAAACAACAACTGGCACTGGGCACTAGGTCAATATGTTAGTCCATAAAAATCATATAAAAGCCATATAAAAGTGCACCAAAATCATAAAAGACTATAATAAACATGGCATGAATACTTCATAAATTATAGATACGTTGGAGACGTATCAACGCCGCAAACCCCCCTCGGGAAGTACGACAAGTTTTGTTCTTATATCCAGATTGTTCCCTTTTGATAAGGTACTCAACTTTATCATTTCTCATCCGCAGAGCTGGTTGAAGAAGGCCGAGCGGATCGACAGCTCGGCCCTGCTGCCAGAGGGCCCCAGGACGCCCTTGCTGACGGCCATGTTGGCCGTGGAGCCGTACGAGGCGCCGGAGAGGAAGGAGAAGAAGAAGGAAAAGAAGAGGGAGGCCAGATCCGGGGACACCCATGCTCTCAAGGACCCCCGGACACTAGATCCGGGGACACCCATGCTCCCTTCGCACAAGAGGAGGAGAAGGAGCAGGGAGAGGACGGGGAGGAAAGCGATTCCTCCCGAACAAGGAAGAGGGCGGTGTCCGAGGACGCTGAGGAGGAGCAGCCTCATCCCGCCCCCAAAAGACCGTGCAGGGCCAAAGTGGCCCTGTCCGGCCATAGCTCGGCCTCTGCCGAGGACTCTGAGGCCTCCGAAGAGGTTCCTCGGAGGACCCCTAGGGTCAAATCGCTGGCCCAAAGGTACGTATCTTTAAGATTCACCTGTGCACCTTCAGCCGAGCTAAGTCTGTTATTAACCGTGCTTCTGCTTTTAATATTGCAGCCCGCTGCGCGACCTCCCCGCCGATCGAGTCTCGGCGGGGGATTCTCCACCGGCCGCGCTGGCGGAGAGCGGGACCGAGTCGCGCGCCTCGCCTCCTCCATTCGTCCAGGAGGCCGAGGAGGTTCTGTTGAGGAGGACCCCTCCCCTGCCGCACACAGGGGGGGGCGACACCATTATGGCCGGGGTGCATACCTCGGCCACCAAAGACCAGGAGGGGAGGAGCCCTCTGGTAAATGAAGAGGAGGAGCCCGGATGATCCAAGCTCTCTCCGAGAATGGCTCCGGAGCTGTCAAGGTACCCGGAGTCAGGCATTCCGGACTCCTCGAGAGGAGGAGCCGAGGTGCCCCCACCACCCCCGCCCGCCCCAAAGCGGGCTTCGACTGGGTGGCCAGACGAGATGGAGGACGCTTTAACCAGCTCCTCTATCACTGAAGAACACCGTGTCCTTATGGGCGCGGTGTTGCAAAGTCTTCGGTCCGTGGACAACGGACCGAAGGAGGCCTTCACTGGCCTTCTCACAGGCTTCAAGGTAGGCCATGTAATGCCCTTTTCCTTGGGAAATTTTTGTTATATGAATGTGTAACCTTATACACAGTAGCCCCCGAGCCCTGGATAAGTTTGAAAAACTTAGGCGGGGGTCGAATAGATTTGATGTATAGGTAACAGCAAAACAAGCAGTAGCCCCCGAGCCTCTGGCTGGTTTTGAAGAAAAAAGCCGGTCAGAGGGTCAAAAGTAGATAACCCGGGAGTCTAACGTGCTGAGTCTAATGTTTAGGCGATGTCCTCGGCGACAGCTGCCAACGCCGAGGAGTTGGCCGAACTGAATCAGAAGCTTAAGAGCTCCGAGGACGACCTCGGCCTGCTAAACAAACGGTTCGACGAGGCGCAAGGCAAGTCCGAACTACACTGTTTACTACAGCTTTTTTTAGTGTAAGGCTTAAGTAATTGACCTAAACAGGGTGCAACTGATATGATTGCAGCTGCTGCCGCGGAGGTCGAGAACCTCAAGGCCGAGCTGAGGAAAGTTCAGCAGCAGGCCGCGGAGCAGAAGGCTGCGGCCGAACTGGCGGCCGCCGAACTGGCTACGGTGAAAACCGCCAGCCAGAAGCACGAGGACAGAGTGTCTGAAGTGCAACAATAGCTCAAGGATGCCGTCACAAAGTGTGAGGTCCTTGAGCAAAAGAATAAGGAGCAGGCCACCGAGCTAGCCTCACTAGGATCGGTGGCTAAGGAAGCGCGGACGGAGGCGCGAGGCTACCAGGAGGAACTCCGCCAAGTAATTTTATTTTCCTTGTATCTGAGGAGTTGAAACTTTTGTGCTGTTGAAATGCAACTGGTTGGCTGTAAATATACTGCCTCGTGTGTTGTATTTTGACTCCTGTGCGGCCGTTTTAAAACTGAAAGTTACCAGTCGTCGGCTTCAACCCCCTTGCAGATACTGCATGGGGTGTTTCTCCCGAACACTTTAACCCTTAGCCGACGTCTCGGTGCCCGGAGGCGGTTATGTGTAAGGAAACACGAGGCAATCAGACTATGCGGCTTTATTTCTTTCACTTAGCCATAGGAGCTTAACTGCGGGGGCTGGTGACTAGCCCCCAGTGTATGTGATATCCGGACGTACCGCGGTTGACACCATTATCACGTGGTTCCTGTAACAAAGAACCCTTCGTTTGGCACGGGCTAACCTCCAACGATTTTTAGTTTAACACTAGTCATCGGATCGCCGACCAGTTCTCGCTTATTATGACAGTCAGTTTTCGGCTTTCTCCACTGAGGTACTTAACCAGGCTAGCTAGAAGTACAATCGCAGTGGTTCTCCCTTTACCCTCCTAGCCGAACAATGCGGAACGTAAGAGGGCAAACACAGGAGCCGGGCAACCCAACTATTGACCAAAGACACAATTTGGAACTGATTCATATAATGCAATATCCATGACGCCGAGCACATATAATAAAAATTGGTGCCGGAATAATGTTTGAGGCAAGATTTATGATCGAGCCCTCAGTCTATTAGCCGGTCACAAAAAAAAGAACGTATCGTAATAGTTTACTTTGGCCTAAAAAGCGGAAAGGAATATGCAACACGAATGACTGCACAATTACCAGAGAAAAATTGGTCTTTATTTCCTTTGAATTTGTGACGTCTATCCGTACAATCCGAACTGCCGAAGTAACTTTTACAGATACTTTAAGAAATAAATGCATCAGAGGAAAGGTTTACACAGGGCCTTCATGAGTGGTTTGACGTCCCTACTACGCCCTGCTGCACGTCTGCGCCTTAGCTCTTTATGAAGCTTCCGGATGAGCGTGGTTGTCGACTGTATGCTCGGCGGAAGTAGTAATGTTCGGCGAACGAGCCCTTGGTTTTGAGAATTCGCCGCACTGTACCAGCTTAACGCTGATCAGGCCCTAGGTGGTGCCTGTAATTGATGTTAATCTGAGAACATGTTTTGGCCATGGCTCAGTCGAACCGAGCTCTCGGCCTTTGTGTCATGTGCCCCCATAGCTGTCCATGGGATCTTGAGCGCGAAGTTGTGTACTCGAGGCACGTATTTTGCGGCTGGGTGGGCCGTGCTGTGGGGCGCGTATCCCTATTTAGGGGGAGCACGGGAGTGCTCCGGGACCGAGGCCGTAGCTCGGGCGCGTTTGCGTGTGTCCAGTGCCTTGGTGGTAGACTGGGCCTGCGACGCTTCTTCGGCGGCCTTGTGTGTTCCTCTGTTCGGAGCGAGCGCTCGGTGTTACCATTAACGGTCATAACACCCTTCGGTCCTGGCATCTTGAGCTTCAGATATGCGTAGTGCGGGACAGTGTTAAAGCGGGCGAATGTTGTCCGGCCGAGGAGTGCGTGGTAACCGCTACGGAAGGGTACAATGTCGAAGATTAAGTCTTCGCTGCGGAAGTTGTCGGGTGAACCGAAGACTACTTCCAATGTCACGGATCCCGAGCAGCGTGCCTCGACACCTGGGATTACACCTTTAAAGGTGGTGTTACTGGGTTTTATCCTTGACGGGTCGATCCTCATTTTCCTCACTGTATCTGAGTAAATCAGGTTGAGGTTACTGCCTCCGTCCATAAGGACTCTGGTGAGGTGATATCCATCCACGATGGGGTCGAGCACCAGAGCCGCTGTTCCTCCATGATGGATACTGGTCGGATGGTCTCCACGGTCGAAAGTTATCGGGCAAGCCGACCATGGGTTGAATTTCGGGGCCACCGGCTCTAAGGCGTAGACATCCCGGAGTGTGCGTTTCAGCTCCTTCTTGGGTATATGCGTGACGTAAATCATGTTCACGGTTTTTACTTCTGGAGGGAACTGCTTTTGGTCTCCATTGTTCGGCCCGCGAGGTTCGTCGTCGTCCTCGCTGCGGGGTCCCTTGCTCTGTTCTTCGGCTGTGATCTTGCCGGCCTGTTTGATTACCCAACAGTTACGGTTGGTGTGGTTGGCGGGCTTATCCGAGGTGCCGTGAATCTGGCAAGGCCTATCCAAGATTCTATCAAGTGCAGACGGGCCGTCCCGGTTCCCTTTAGAAGGTTTTTTCCGCGGTCCTGATTTTGAGCCGCTGAACCCGGCGTTTACTGCTGCATCATCGGCTTCACTGCCGTTGTTTGTGTGCCGGCGCTTGTTATTCTTGTTGTGCCGGGGTTTTCCGTTCCCGTCCCGGGCCTCTGAAGTGCCGGGTCTTCGGGGTGGTTGCTGCGACGAGCTAACCAACTATCCTCGCCCGCTCAAAAGCGGGTCATTAGGAAGGTGAGGGCCGACATTGTTCTCGGCTTATCCTGGCCGAGCTGGCGAGCGAGCCACTCATCCCGAATACTGTGCTTGAATGCGGCGATTGCTTCGGCATCCGGATAGTCGACGATCTGGTTCTTCTTAGTCAAGAGCCGGTTCCAGAATTGCCGAGCTGACTCTCCGGGCTGCTGAACGACGTGGCTCAGGTCGTCGGCATCCGGGGGCCGAACATAAGTGCCCTGAAAGTTGGCTCCAAATGCATCCTCGAGCTCTTCCTAGCTCCCGATGGAGTTTTCGGGGAGGCTGTTCAACCAGTGCCTTGCTGGTCCTTTAAGTTTTAATGGTAGGTACTTAATGGCGTGGAGGTCATCTCCTCGTGCCATATGAATGTGGAGAAGGAAATCTTCGATCCACACGACTGGGTCAGTTGTCCCATCATACTGTTCTATGTTCACGGGTTTAAACCCTTCGGGGAACTGATGCTGCATTACCTCATCTGTAAAACACATTGGGTGTGCGGCGCCCCTGACCCAGGCTACGTCGTGCCGGAGATCGGTTGTCATCCGGGCACGGTGCTGCTCCCGAGCTCTATCGTTCCTATCGCGCCAGGCTTGGTATCCGTCCCGTCCAGCGGGCGTATATCCTCTGGATCCATAGATGGATCTTGACTGTGTCCCTCTGGTGTTCAGGTCGTGCCGCAGATTGTATGGGTCATCCGGTTGAACCGGGTCTTTGCCTGCCCGGCGAGGAGGCGCGGGTGGGTATTCGGTTTCTCCAGCCGTCCTGTCTCGTCCTCGAGGGGGACGGTCGGGCTGGTTTGTCTGAGTCCGTCTGGGAGGTATGGGCTCAAGGACCTCATCCTCGAATGACGGGAGCAAACGCCGCCGTGGGTAACTCTTGTATTGACCCTGGCGCTGATTGTCGAAGCCCTCTTCGGCTGCTAAGACCATTGTCCACCTATCATTAAGGGTGTCTTGTTCGGCCTTGAGCTGTTGCTGCTTCTTCTTCAAGCTTCGGGCGGTGGCTATAAGATGCTGCCTGAATCTCTCCTGGTCCAGGGGGTCCTCTGGGACGACAAAATCCTCGGGTCCGAGGCTATCTTCCTCTTCGGACGGAGGGAGGTAATTAATATCCTCGGAATCCTCAGGGTCCTCAGGGTCGCCTTGGTCCTCGTGCCCTTCAGGGGCGTCGTGGTGCTGTTCGGGGGTGTTCTCACCGAGCTCCCCCATGTCGTCCGGAGTTTCGTTATCTCCGGTACCGTTCGTGTCTGTGTTGTTTTCCTTGCCCTTTCCTCGCCCCCTGGATCGCCTTCGTCGGCGTTTGGGCGGTTCCTCGGTGGGGCCGTCACCGTCCTTCTTGGTCGCGTCGCCATCCTTCTTGGGGGTGTCGACCATGTAAACGTCGTAGGTGGAGGTGGCGGTCCACTTTCCGGTGTTGGAAGTGGCAAGGAGGGAGCCATATACGGCGGGACGTCGATATCCTCGTCCATGTCGTCAGCCTCCTCGGAGGCGTAGTCCAGCATGTCGGTCAAATCTTCGACAGTGGCTACTAAGTGGGTGGTGGGTGGGACGCAAAATTCCCCGCGGTCGGCCTCAAGTCCGATCTGCTCATGGGCCGAGGACGGGCCATCCGCGATACTTATCTTCTGGATCCGATCTAGCATCTCGCTTAAAAGCGAGAGGTCCACCGGATCCGTCCTTCGGCATACTTCGGAGTCGAATTCCGGTGTGCCGGCGTCGGGAGTATGTTCGGTCAAAGGCGACCCTTGGTTCTCTGGCGCCGGAATCGGATCCGAGCTTGAGGCCAGATCCATACTGAGGGTCGGCCCGGAGACGGGGCCGAGGAGAAAATTCGAAGTCAAGGCCTCGGGATTACCAGGCTCCTTAGGTAAAGTTGAGAACCCAGTAAAGGTCAGATCGCCCCGAGAGTCGGCGACGTACTCTAGGTTGCCGAACCTGATCTCTTGATTAGGGGCGAAGCTGTCGACCTGGTCGAGGTGACCGGTCGGGTCGGCGTGCAGCACGACGCTGCCGAACGTGAAGAGCTGGCCGGGGACAAAGATGTCCCCGCTGTGGATGCCATCGTTGATGACTAGACAGACCATTGATCCTTGACGATCCAACAACGGAGCTCTCAATGAAAGCACCAATGTCAGTACCAAAACCGGCAGATCTCGGGTAGGGGGTCCGAACTGTGGATCTTGGAATCAATGAGTAACAGGAACGCAGAGACAGCGATTTGCCCAGGTTCGGGCCCTCTCGAAGAGGTAAAACCCTACGTCCTGCTAGATTGTATTGATGTGATTGTATGAAGGTTACAGAGTTGATCTACCTCGAGATCGGATGGGCCAAACCCTAGGTGGTTATGATTATTCCCCCTCTACGGACTAAACCCTCTGGTTTATATAGACACCAGAGGGGCCTAGGGTTACACATGGTCGGTTGCCATCAGGGGATAAACATGCCGGTTACTCTAAATATTTCTTGGAGGAGACGCCAAGTCTTCGGAGGTTTCCTTCTGGTGCACGGGGTCGCCCGCAATCCGGCCTTCCTTTGACGAGTAAAGAGCGGCCCACTAGTCCGGCCTGCGAGAGATAGGCCGGCAGCCCGAGTACCCCCTAGTCCGGGACACCCTCAAACTCTTAATCCAATTATGCCCCTTAATCAAATATTATGTGTCTTAGGACCTACTATAGGTTTGCTCATGTGGTGTCTTAGGACCTATTATAGGTTTGCTCATGTGGGCGCACGCTGGTGGTCGACATCTTATCATGGGATCATACCATTCTTCCTTTTAGTTTTTCATTTTTGTTTCCATTTTCTTTCCTTTTCCTGTACAAGTGCCATGCTCTCGCCCTTCCTCTATCAATGAAAACGCACCTCTCATGTGTACTTACACTCTACCGAATTCCCTCTAACAGTGCTCTTGTCCCATTCTCATGGAATGAATGATTCCTCTCAGTCAATGGTATACAGTCCATCAGAAACTTCAAGAAAACAACCATGCTCCATATAGCTCAAGATGTTAGCCTTTTTTACTTCTCGGGCAACCAGACAACATTAATTTCTGCCTTCCAATGTGCATGCATACAATGGAACAGCTGAAAAAATATGAAAGAAATAGATTGTAACACACAGATGTATGCAACCTAAAATCTGTTGTGTATAACAGAGGAATGATTGATTGCAAAAGAGCTATGGAGGAAACATCACATGCACCATACTCATTAATTCCACACACAAGCTTTTCCTCGTAGAATTTCACAACTTTATAAGACATCTTTAAAAACCGGCCATCAGTAAATACATTTCTCAATCCAGACATGGTATGCACATATTAAACATTTCACTCAATCTGGGTCCATATTTTTTGAAACAAGTCAAAAGGCTTGCCATTTTCATTGAATAAGAAGAAGGTTTTAATAATCTAGGCCAAAGGCCAAATTACAAGCATCACTCTTGCGGCATTATATTACATAAATATTTCGGCCGGCAAGGCACCACAACGATGCCTCCGCTTTCATGTGGGTCACAAGCACACCGACCGGAATCACGTTGTTGCGGAACACCCGAGCATTTCGCTCGTTCCAGATTTCCCAAGAGATAAGAAGCATAAGGGAAACAAGCGCCCTTCGAGATTGCGACCTCCCGGAAGCGTTGCTGCGCCACCACTCCTTGACGGAAACCATGCCTCCCCAATCTGTAGGATGGACATCATGTAAACCAAGCCATGTTTTGATCATTCCCCAAACTTTGGGTCCATATTCTGTATAAAAGAATCAAGTAGACATGCAAGTATACTCATATATCGTTGAATCCTGTAAAACATTTAAAAGGTAAGCAACCACATTTTAACAGCACTCTCTGGCTCTTAAATAAGTGATATTTTACTTGCACAGTTTGCAAGGTACAAATTAAACCATAAACTATAGTAAAAACATAATCATAAAGTCATAAATAAATTTATAGAATCTTTTCTATCAATATTCCTGTAAAATTCAGCGTGTTTAATGCTATGAAGAATAGCAACTCGAATTCCCACAAGGACAAGTATATATAGTTATATACACATGCAGGTCTCACTTTCAAATTTATCTAAACATGAGCCAAAATAACTTACTGAGTGGTGCGCTGTTGTCGCTTGTTGGTGTTCTATGTGGCTCGACCACACTGGCGCTCAGTTCCTGCAGGAGTGCTGAAGACCGGGAGGAGGCGACACTGCCAAGCACGACCTACTGCCCAAGCAGATGTCATTTATTTATGGAGAAGGGGGTAATTACATACAATTTGTATGCGAGGCAGTTTAGTTTAGTGGAAAAAAATATACCCTGGACAAGTTGTTGCAATGGCAAATGCCTCACATATTAAATTATGTTCTATAATGAGAACACAGTCCAATCCTTGATGAGAAGACATTGTTTCAATGATTCCCTTGTACCATCAACAAATCACTTTGAAGAACAGAAAAGTATATTATTGTGAGAGTGCATATTGAAAGAAAAACGTGTACCAACTGGCCAAAACAATTGCACATTTAAATGGACAAAGAAAGAAGCATCCCGGACTCGGGAGATCGGAGTCAGCATACTGAAGAGGAAATGCATGAAATGGAAGTCCCTCGATTCACTGATTCATCACCTTGAGGTAAATATCGTAGCACCCTCTGCTCCTCTTCTTTAAATCATTAATTTCTGTTTGTAAACATAACATTTGGCTGTAGTCTGCAGTAGTGTGTGCCAGCCCATTGACACCAACACAACACATACTTTTTGTCAAATGTTACAGTACGTGATTGACAATATAGAGAGAGATGGTGTGCAGGAGGAAAATGAAAGGACTTTGCACTTGTGCATTGGCAAAAAGCTTCCAAGGCATAAGCCACAAAACCATGAGATATATATTACAAAAACCTATTCATAGCATCGGAGAATTAAGAGAAATGCAGTAGATAGGACCACGTGCGTGTAGTGATTCAGCAAACAATTTAAAAGTGAAAGTAAGATAAACAGCTTACCGCACTGAAGAGTACTGAAACTAAATTTGAGTTGCCTTGTAGTCGTAGCATGATGTACAGTAAGCAGAAAACATCCATTCTTCAAACAAACATACAAAGGCCATAGTGGCGTGCAGTCTAGTGACCAAGCAAAAACAAAGGAAACCCTGCACTTTTGAGAAAGAATGTTAGCTTCCTCGGATGACAAGAACATTTTCCCGTTTAGATGCTACAAAACGATTTAATAACTACAATTTCTCTTGCTAAACAATGCATATCTTATACTTGCACACATCCAGATTAATCTTAGTTCACCGACACTAATCAGTAGAGCTAAGAAAACATGATTTAGTAGGGCACCCGGGACCCGGCACTTGCTCCACTGGGCGCCTAGGCCTGCAAGCACCCAAGTGCTCATCAAACAACACACTAAGTACCGAGCAGCAGACGATTTGTGCGATCCCAGCACAAACTCAATTGTTGTAGAATCGGAGACGGCACATTGCAAAACAAATGGACCAAGAATACAACATATATGAGATAAACTTTGAACATTTAGATTCTTTGTTTCAAAAGAGGATGGAATCGACAATAAATAAGCAAGTTTTGCAATAGGTATACAATGACAATGCTAATAATTCAGTACTAATTGTTGAAAAATTTGGCACTGAATAGCTCGGTCAGAGATAGGATCTCAAACAGAGGAGAGGACAGAGGAGATCGAACAGGTGCACTGCTGCAGGGGAGACGGCGTGCAGGTGCAGGCGCATCCTCTGCCTAGCTACTCCAACTTCGTGGTCGTCTCTGATCTACAACGGCGAGCCGATGAGGAGGTGGTCGACGACGGGCAGGTGGAGACGGCGGCGGTCGACCCTCGACTTGACGGCAGGCAACTGCAGACGCGGCGCTCCCTCCTCTGCTCCTCCTTCCCTCCAGTCCTACGGCTTCGTGGTCTACGGCGAGGTGGTTGACGACGGCAGCACCAGGAGGTGGTCGACGACGGCGGCCGGCGGAGGCGGCGCTCGGCCGCTCGGGGTCGGGGGAGGGGAATGGATGAGGTTTACTTCTCACGAGAAATCAGAGAGAGGAGGAGATCGGGATGAGTTGGGCGGCAGTTTTGGGAAGAGAAAGAGCGCGCTTAGGCAGGGCAGGAGAGGAGAGGATCATGCGGGAGGAAGAAATGGAACAAAGGAGGATATTGCGGGAGTGAAGGAAAGAAATATCTTGTCTACGATTTCAATTATCAATTACCGAATCTCGCTACGGCTCGATTGATTGAATCAGAACTTGCCAAAATAGAAGAGCGGCCGGGAAGAGCCTTCGATCGATCAGTCGGGTTGTGGGGGAGTACCAACGAACGAACCAACCAACCAACGACGACCTACGTACTGTCCTAAAAAAAAACTAACGTAATTTTGATGACGTATGAAAAGATTAAGGAAAACGATCTAAATCAACCGACTGATTTTCTACTCACGTAAGCCGCTCGCTGCACACGCCACGCATCCCCGTGGGCCCTCCCACCACCCACTCTCCTTTCCCTTATCTCACGGGAACCACCCATCCCTATCCTTTCACCGAAACGCAATCCTCCGCCCACCATGGCTTTCTCTCGTACTGCTCCAGTGCTCCTCGCCATGGCCTCGCCTTCTTTTCTCTGCTGCCGCAGCTGCTGCCGTGAGGGAAAACCATCCGCGGTGGCCGGGGCGCCAGGGTGTAGACGGGCAACCACGCGCTGCAAGCGCCGTGCTGCAAGGCGGGCTCGGTGATGTGAGCCGGGGGCGCGGGCTGCTCCGTTGGTGGGCGGCGGAGCTGCAGTTCATCGGGTGCGCCGCTATGCGGCGACGGCGGAGCTGCAGGGAAACACACTGGTGGTGGGCGGAGGAGCTGCAGTGCAACAGCCATGGTGCTGCGCGTCGGCGGCGGAGCTGCAGTGCAACTGCCATGGTGCTGCGCGCCGTCGGCGGAGCTACAGTGCAACACGGCTGTGAGTGACGCAGCTGCAGTGCAACGGGGCGTGGTGTTGTGCGCCGGCGGCGGAGCTGCAACGCAACACGCCGGTGTTGCTATGGTGCGTCGTAGAGGGCCGCCGGTGTTGCTATGGAGCGTCGCCAGGCCGCCGGTGTTGTATTGGAGCATTGCCGGTGCTGCTATGGAGCGTCGCCGGGTCGCCGGTGTTGTATTGGAGCATCGCCGAGCCGCCGGAGTTGTATTGGAGCATCGCCGGGACCATGGGGTGCTGCATATGGGCTATGACGGCTGGGCTGTTGCAACCTAGGATCTGCACTCCGGGGAACGAGCGACGCAGCATTACCGGCCGAGGAACTGCTGTTGGGTTTGTCGCGAGCGGGGGTGTCCTGCTGGATGCGAGGCGAACGGAGGAAAGACACACTGCATGCTGAAAAGCCTGTGATCCAATGGCTATGCGAATCTGATCAAACGGCTGGCAAGGGGGCTGATCTTTCTCAAAGATCAGCCGGTTGATTGGTAACAGCGCCCAAAGATTAATTAATGTGATTGAACGATTTATGGTAAGGTTAATTAATTTAGATTTGATCTTTAGAGATTGACCGTGATTGATTCTTTCACGTAAAGACATTGCTAAATAATAACTTGCACCAGCATGGAAAGTTTTGATCCGTTCAGATTTTTTCGTTGTGTAAGAGGTGATGCGAAAATAAACCGGTGGGGTGGTGGGAGGAGAGACGAAAAAAAAACCAGACGAAAGTGGGAGACGAAAAAAAATCATGAAGGCTAGCCTACCAAGTGAGACATTAAGAGTAGAGATATGAAAAAAGATTTCTCTAAAGGTTGAGCGTAAACCTTCTTTGAGGATATCTATTCGGACAACTGGGTTGGAGTGAATTCTACTCCGATCATTGGGCTCAAGTGGAAACGATAGCTAAGGAAGTCATTTTTATGTCGATAGATTGTCCGTTGATAGGTCTCGGGGTTGACATCTTGTACACGTCTTCTCCAAATTTACGTAACACAGTGAATTGAAAATCCAAGCAAGTTCAAGGCCACTAAGTTATGACCCACTTTTCACTAGTTATGCAAATGATATTTGATTCATACATAAAAAAGTGATGGCGTTACGAAGTATTTTTTAATACAGATCCAATGGTGTCACTTTTGTGCCACAAAATGCACATATTGCTAGTTAAATTTGCTTTTGTGTATTGTACATGGGACAACCCCTCTTTTCGTTCAGGTGGTGAACGAAGAGCGTCTCTTCGTCCAACAAGGGAGCAAAGACATCTCTTCGGCCTCTACAGGAACGAAGAGATGCTCTTCGTCCTTCACGTGGACGAAAGGTTACTCTTTGTCTGCTACAAGAACGACCGGGTCATAGAATTGAAAAAGGATTTAAAGCGGGGCATAGTTTCGAGATTTCATTAAAAAAAAATATTTTTTAAAATTTTTTGTTGGCACTTGTGTGTACCAAGCTATCAAATCCAGCTGCTATAACAAATTTCATGGTGTGTCTCATTGTGAGAGCAGAAAAACAGCTAGTAATGCTTTGCTAGTAGGGGTTGTCTCAATAAGATTACTGTATGATTCGTCATTTTCATCGTGGCTCTTGTAATTTACATGTCTTGCTAATTTGGAGGCAAACGTACAGATCGACATCACATCCAGGAAAAACTAGGTTCATAATCTTGCATGTCTAGGCATCTCTTGTCGGGATAGCAAAATAAAAGCAACACATAAGGATTCAACATAGAGAATTGGATACGGGCGATGAGCTAGAGGGCTAGAAGGGCCAAGGCAACCCCAACAAGGATGAGGAGGACAAGGGTGAAAGCTCCAAGGTAGCCAGTTGTTCCCTACTCCATTGTCTCACATGTCTAAATGCAATTTATATATATATATCCACCTTTGCATTTTATATTCTTGTCACTTGCTGGTTGTTCCCGTCTGGAGCCTGGAGGCTCCCCACTGAGAAAAGATGATCATATTCCATTTGGGATGATAAAAGAGAGTCACCGCTGCTGCACTCATCCTTCAATCCCAAACTCCCAATTCTCCTGCAGATTCCAAATACAGTGTGAAAATAAAGTAGACAGGGAAAGTTTGTGGTTAACCTGCAAGAAGATTCCACCCATGGCCTGTCATGATGTGAATCAACAGGAGAAAAGGGCCGCGGAGAATCTGGACCCAAAAGTGTATGTATCTTTCTCTATAACTAGCAGCATCTCGATGGAATCCTCCTGCCGTGTCACCATGGCATGCACTAATGGTTTAATGGTGGCGATACTCCTTCTGTGTGCAGTGGAATGCGCATCGCGGAAGCGCTCCGCGTCCAGCTCGACCTGCAGCGCCGCCTCCACGAGCAGCTCGAAGTAAGAGAAAATTAGCTCAAACACAAAATTAGGCTCTACCAAGAGTCTTGTCTGATTTTGTTGGTCTTCACTTCCTGGTGCTGCAGATGCAGCGGAGTCTGCAGGTGAGGATAGAGGAGCAGGGTAAGAGGCTGCTGCAGAAGATGTTCGAGGACCAACTCAAGGCCAGCGGGAACTTGGCAAGATCGCCGGAGCCGGATGGCGCTGTTGGCATCCACACGGAGCTGCAGGACAACGTTGTGTTCGTCGTCGTCGACGAGGCGTAGCTTCTGTCTGTCGCTAGCAGACGAGTTAGCCGTGGGAATTTGGACGCCCTTGACACTATGTAACTTGGATTTCTCTTTTGACAAATATAATATATTGCTGTAGTTCTCGACGGTGGCGGAGATTGCAAATTGCCAAAGCCTGGGCGCATCACAAGATAAAGCACTTCACTTATTTGATCTACGAAGAGCAACAAATACAGTATGTAATATCTGAATGAAAGTCGTGTGAATATAAACACTAACATCTTACGGGATCGTTGATGTAGCGCATTGCATTGCATGAACTGAATGTTTGTCTGACATCATGAGACTAACCTCGTGGCCAATACGTTCTCTGGTAACCTTCCTAGTAAGACCCCACTTTACGGTTTCATCAGAGGCGGCTTCTTTCAAATCTTCAGCTAATGTAAAGCTGAACCTAGCAGCAATCCGGATCGCTCGAAGAACCCTGAGGGGATCATCCAGGGACGTAGCTCTGGCACGTAAAGGAGGACGTGGAGTTTCTACACCCGGGCACAAATGCTCCTGGTGTGAAACCTTTTTTCAGATCTTCAAGACCTCTTCCAGTAAAACCTTTTGATGATTCCGTGTTGATACTGAAGAATAAGCTATTGATTGTGAGGTCCCTGCGAAATGCATCTTCTTCCGCCACACCGTTCTCCACAGTTAGGTCTCTGTTTTCAGCGTATTTTCCAGATGCCAAATATAAGCACCCCTGAGGTTTCCAAGTGATTGGTCCGGATTGCATTGCATGATAACAACTCCTTTCTGCTCCTCGCCGTTCAACTCCCAGTACTCATTTACTTTCTGACAGAAACTTTTGCCAGTCATGTTATCAAGTGTGCTGTCAATGTCCACATATATAGCAGCTAAGACAACCACATATATAGAACTTCTAACCGGGGGCGAGAAACCCAAGAAACCAGGACATAACCGTCGTTGCCCAAGTTGGAGCTGCCGCCGTTCCTGGAGGTGCACCCAAGCCAGAGTTGCTGGCTTTCGCGAAGCTGGAGACTACGAATGACCTTCAGAAGCATCTCCACCATCACGCCCATCTCCTTTTACGCTTCTCTGGGAGCAGCACCCTCCACTGTGACAGGAAATCAACTGTTTTAAAGATCACCTGGAAGAACGCTGAAGAACAAATTTTCCATTCAAAAACAGCATCATTCCGAGCAATCCAAATGGGCCACACTACAGCACCGAAAATCTCCCACGTTCCAGAGTTCGACTTAGCCCGCGGCTGAGCCAAAGGAATGGCCACAGAGTCATTAACATCCCTGGGAATGGGACACCCACCCAGCCTAAGCCTCTATGATTGTGATTTTTCTTTTTGGAAAGCAGAAAATGGGTTCATTTGGTTGTCGATAATTAGTGACTTTGGGTGTCAGAACACTGGACCAGAATTTCATACTTTGGCTCGCCTTCGATTGGATGCGCAGGACTTCTGTGTAAATAAATTAGTGGATACACAACAAATATGTACGGATAAGAAAATGATTTAACCGATACCCGAAAGACACTCAACTAAAATGAACAACGATTGTCCTCTTAAGCTGAACTTCATTTGGAATCGGCCGGTATGTCTCCATCGAGAGTTTCTGTGTTTCCCAGCACATTTTGTTGCCTCCTGGTTAAAGCAGCGCAGTGCTCTTGCTGTTCACAGCTGTGACAGTACTATTACTAACCATTGTGAAATACTATCTTTCAACAATTGCATGCGGTAGTGTAGGTCCAATTCCATTTTAGGACAACTTATGGAACTGTCATTTTTGGGATTGTTCAGCTCTTTTATGGTACTCTTCTTGAGTGCTGAATTGAAGCTTTCAAATCGGTAAGTTCTCTTTTTCTCTGTATGTGCTCCACCTTTCCCTTCATCTTGAGGACCAAATCTTCTCTCACGTGTTTCTGAGATTTCTGCAGTGTGTATTTGATTAATGATGCTTTGCCTTGTTGGGTTCATGCATCATCCTCCAACAGGGCTGTGTCTGACATCTCAAGATGAATCAGGCTTGAAGTTGCTTTTTTAAGTAGTACTGAATTGAATAGAATCTTGTTGGCTACATAGTTAGGCCTTGTGGATTATGGACAGTAATCTTTTCCTTTCAGGTCACGATGTTCTCTGATACTACTGGTACATAATGCCGGCACTTTATGTGATAAATGTATTATTATCCGTGTGAGTAGTTACCAACACCGAACCTTCAATATCAGAGTTAAGCACCTGCTATGAGCTTGTACATTGTCAAGCCCACGGTAAAAATGCATGCTCGAGTATTTTGCATTTGATCTGATCGGACGTTCCAACTCGGCATCTTCGATTAAGTAGTTACCAGTCAAGTAAGTTAAAGTAACAGTCTGAAAAAGGACAGTCCTGAACTACTAAATCAATGCATCATCCTCCAAGATATAGATTTTCAACTAATAGCTGAATTTGTGAGGAAACAGAGATCTTACGTCAGTTCTACCTGAACTTTATGCTTCAATAAAGTTCAGAGAACCCTCCAAAAGAAAGGTTCAGATACCAATTTGTATCATTATGTAAAGTGCCAATTCCACATATTTTCTTCCCCCCCCCCCCCCCCCCCCCCCCTTTATTTATTTTTTACAAGCAACCCAAGGTTAAACACCAGATTCTTGAGCTTTAGAATTTCAGAGGCCCCGCAAATTCCGTTCAGGTATTTTATACCATGTTACAGTAAAGTACAGATAAAATTTTAATCTTTCAATACTTGGTACTTAGATTCAGTTTTCTAATCTTTTTGTTTTCTACCAAGATATTCTTGACCTTTATGTTGCTGACAAGAAAAGAGCTACTCTCTGAATCTTTTATCTATTTATACCTGCAAATTAGCACTCTGATGCCGGACTTCACAAGTGATCCCACTATGTTGTTTGCTGTAATCTGCAAGTTGAGGAGCTCGCACTCGAGAACACTGTAACAAAACCCAAAACACAATAAACAGTGGTCAGAACTCAGATATAACAGGCAATTACTCTCCTTACGCAAAAATATCTGAACACACATACTTCATATGTATATAAAATACCTGCTGCAAACTGCCTAATCTTTTGCACCAATAAGCTTCACATGGAGCGCTTCCAGAACATCCTTCATGTTCAAGTAGTTCAGTGTCTCATCCTCCACACACACGTTGCTCCGCTGCCCAACCTGCCTTTGCGCAACACAACCACACACTGTTGGCATACATTAGATAAGGGATACCTATCAGATCTTACTGAACCTCATCGATTCTAGCAACGAGCTCTGCTCCCAATCAAGTCCTGTTACTCTTAATCCAAACATCCAGTACAGGAGTATGATTAGGCCTAGCAACAACGACAAGACTAATGGTGATCAGGACGAAAAGGACCAAACCAACACCCCAAAAAAATAAAAAATAAAAACATTGTATTCCAATTCTAATCTTCCTCAAGTATTTACTTAAGTACACCTTTAGTATGTATAAATTCCTCAAGTTATAATTCCATCAAGTAATCATTCCAGATCAACAATAATTCCACAATAAGGAAACTTCTAAATGAAATTAAATAGTTGTAGGACACATAATTCCTACATTTGAAATAAGTGTAGTTCGCACTGACGTATCATTTTGCCCACCATGCAAAAAGGTCAATGGAATGGAAGGCTTTAATCAACGTAGCAAATATCTGTAGTCTTTGGGGCAAGGAACGTGGTCGATTCAGAACCATCGTCTAATGAGATGGTACCAAAATGGATTACATATCAAAGCATGCATGTGGGTGAACCGACCCAACTTAGATATCAAAATAAATGACTGGACAAATATCTAGCATGCGCCTTACATCTCCATCGGTGTACTTAATGCCCACTTGCAGCAACAGCGCTATAGCAATAGTGATATCTGAACAAATATGACATAGCAACAGTGATATTTTAGTTTCTATTATTGGAAATCCGGGAGAAATCCCTTTCTTAAAAAAAAGCAACAATGATATCTGAACAAATACCAACTGCAACAGTGATACCTAGTAATAACATAGCAACTGGAGTATTGAAGAAAGAAAATTTATCTGCGCCAGAAGCATTATCTTGTGACAAATCAAGTCAAATTCTATAGAACATGGAGATGGATGATATGGCCGATGTAGTAGTAACTTTATTTGGTTACCGATGGAGATGGAGTCGGCCGGACCAGACAGCTCAATCGTCGTGTATATTTGTGTGTTTCTACGGCATGAGGCATAAGGGGCCAATCAGCACGATACGCTGAATAAAGACAAAGCGTATGATCCATGTTCCTGTCAAAAGAAAGAGTTTTCCCTCTTCTTTAGAGGATCCAATAGCACCACGTATGCCTTAAACTGAAGCAAGTGTATATGCCTCATGCCAGCAGGACCGATATGGCAATGAGCTCCATGGATCAAATTTGGCAATGGTGGGTATAGGTCATGCCAGCAGGACCGATATGGCAATGGGCTCCATGGATCAAAGTTTGGCAATGATGAGACATGACGTAAAAGGAAACTCTACGTCCCAATCAGCAGAGTCAAGGTGGTTGGTTTGTTCAGTTACACGTTGCTCGCTACTAAAACTTTGCCACCTATGCTTGGGCACATCTGACAAACACTCGGTCGGTGTCCACGATCGATTCACACTGGATTTGTTCCATCCTCCCTAAAGTCCAGGCTTCTCTTCAAACTTTAAAAGTCGGGCCTCTACCACACAAGCAACAACACGACATCACCAAATTAACATAAGGAGCAGCATGCTGTTCTCCTCCAATTAAGAAACAAAATGGCCATCTCGCTCAGCTTGGAGCTCCTCTCCCTATCCCAACAATGGCAGATCCTCCTAGCACTCCTTCCGGCCATCTCCCTCGTGTTCTTGACGAGGAGACTGAGCAACAAAGGGCTCAGGCTGCCACCAGGCCCAGCCCAGGCGCCGATCCTGGGGAACCTGCACCAGCTAGGCCAGCTGCCGCACCAGAGCTTACGGGATCTGGCGCGGCGGCACGGGCCGGTGATGCAGCTGCAGCTTGGCACGGTGCCGACGGTGGTGGTGTCGTCGGCTGAGGCGGCGCGGGAGGTGATGAAGACGCACGACGAGGATTGTTGCACCCGGCCCGTGTCCCCAGGGATGAAGCGGCTGTCCTATGGCCTCGACAACGTAGGGTTCGCGCCCTATGGCGCTTACTGGCAGGCGATGCGCAAGTTCCTCATGGTCGAACTCTTCGGCGTGCGGCACGCCAAGGCCACATGGCACGCACGTCAGCACCAGGTACGACCATGACCATGTATAATGGGTTCAACTGATCGATCAAGAAACACTGTACAGTTATGGATTTTATTCATGATCAGGTGGAGAAACTGATGAGCACCTTGAGCGGCTTGGCGGGAGAGCCCGTAGCGCTCAAGGAGCACATCTTCAGACTCGCCGACGGCATCATTGGCATGCTGGGGTTTGGCGACATGTACAACAGCGACAAGTTCCCACACCACAAGAACTTGGAGCACGTGCTCGAGGAGGCCACACACGC
Organism: Elymus sibiricus; assembly: GCA_039707655.1. Taxonomy (NCBI): domain Eukaryota; kingdom Viridiplantae; phylum Streptophyta; class Magnoliopsida; order Poales; family Poaceae; genus Elymus; species Elymus sibiricus. The sequence continues at coordinate 475,559,693 of CM077666.1, forward strand.
GCAGGCCAGCTTTTCTGCCGAGGACTACTTCTCCAACATTGTCGGCCGCCTAGTTGACCGAATCACTGGCCTCGCTGCTCGCCGCGAGCGGATCTTCAAGCAGCTTGATACCTTCTTCGAGATCATCATTGAGCAGCATCTTGACCCTCGGCGCATCAAGCCTCACAACGGTGACCTCGTCGACCGCCTCATTGGCCTCTGGAAGGACAAAAGTGGCACCCTCAGCATCACGAATTCACGAGAGACCACGTCAAGGGCATCATCTTTGTACGTTATATTAGTGGCCTCTACATCCTGCCCTGTCCTTATCAAGGAAAAAAAAGATCAACTAACTGACATCACTCACCACCATGCATGCAGGGCATGTTCATTGGTGGCTCGGACACGGCCTCGGTGACGATCCTATGGGTGATGGCGGAGCTGATCCGGAAGCCACGACTACTGAAGAAGGTGCAAAACGAGATCAGGGGCGTGGTGGGCGGCAACGAGAGGGTGCACCGGGACGACCTGGCCAAGCTGGGCTACCTCAAGATGGTGGTCAAGGAGACCCTACGGCTGCACCCGCCAGCGACGATGTTGCTGCCGAGGGAGGCCATGAGGGACATCCAAATTGGCGGCTATGATGTGCCGGCCAAGACACGGATCTATGTGAATGCATGGGCCATTGGCAGGGACCCGGCAAGCTGGCCTGATGACCCAGAGGAGTTCAAGCGAGAGAGGTTTGAGGCGAGCAAGATAGACTTCAAGGGCGCACATTTCGAGCTAACGCCATTTGGCGCGGGGCGGCGGATATGCCCCGCCCTGTCTATGAGCACGGCAACCGTGGAGTTCACGCTGGCCAACTTGTTGTACTGCTTTGAGTGGGCGCTCCCCGAGGGGACTGCAGTGAGCATGGAGGAGGAAGGTAAGCTCATCCCCCTCCTCAAGACGCCACTCGTGCTGGTGCCCACCGCGTACCGCCGGCCGGCCAGCTGAGCTCCTGTCAAAATTAATATGCTCCCAGCTAGGCAGCTATAGGGTAATTAAGCATGTGATCATATCACTATCAAAATATCAAGTTTGCACTACCCATCTACCTCACCTTAGAACACAGTATATTAATTGGAATAAAATTGGCACCTGTACGCATGTCTATATGCATGGGTGCTTGGTAATTTGTCTTTCGAAAGCTAGCTATCCTTATATGGATAATGGAAGAGAGAGATACGTGGCCATATTTGTCCTTAAAAACAGATGAGAATGCAAGATTATCCATATTCCTACGGTGGGGGTGCTTCTGGCTTCCATCGTCGTCGGATGATGAGGACGACGGCGACAGCGATGGCGACGTTTCTGTTCTCAGAATTGCTATGTGCAATTTTTACATAATCGCCAAGCCCACAGTAAACATGCATGTTTGAGTATTTTGCATTTGATCTGATCAGTCATTCAGATAGTCGGTCGACAAGCTGTTGTAAGTTAAACCAACAGTCTCAAAGAAGACAGCCCTGAACTACTAAATCAACCATTCATAAGTATAATCAACCATTCTCAGCAAGCAAAGTAAGTCTGATTCCGTAATGTGTCTTATGGTGGCTTTCTAATTATATTCTTTGATTGATCGACAACAGATATTTTCTGGCTACTGATATTGGATTGTTTATTCATCACAACAACAAAATTACTGTACTGTTAATTCTATAGGTGGAACTTGAAGCATGTGCACCATCATAGATTTTCAAATGATAGATTGAAATGAAATGTGCTGGAAAGACGAGTTCATGCTTAATAAATAATTACCGTAAGGTCAGCATAGGTCCTGTGATCAACATCGTCAAACAGGACCAGAACACCCTATTCCACGGCTACGTATTTGAGCAGCAGGACTCATCGAATGCTTGACTTTGAGCCTTTTGACTGATTTCCTGTTTCCCACATAGCTTACAGCTGCTTTGGTGTCATCGGGAACATTAGATGAATTCTCATGATCCCCTGAAACAGTTAGAAAGAAAATCGGATGCACACATATTTCTTTCCTTGCTTAGAGCAGCTCCCCTGGGTTATCATCAGTTCATAATACAGATCTAATATGACAATTATGGTTTACGACAGGCACAGAATCATGTACCTGAGCGGAGCTTCGAACACACAGCATAGCGGGAAGTTGGTAGGCACAGAATCCATAATTCAACATCTTCCGTACCATATGATCTTGATCTCACTTAAACAGCTTTGACTGACAGTAAATGAATACAAATACCACATTGATACTAATATTTATCTGCAACGAATTAACTCGAATTGATTGAACGCTCGTCAATTACTGATTGCTCAACAGCAAAGTTGAAGCCGTAGTTTCAATAATCCAGCTGGTTAAGCTTGGAAAAACATGGTGGACCTGTAGGAAATAGTTTCTCCCAGCAGGTTGTTGCTCATAAGTCGAGTTCAATACTTCACTGAAGATATCAACCTAAACCTGCAACAGAATAAGCATGTTTATTTTAAGAAGCAAAGCCTTATTGAGCATACACAGGAAATTAAGCCTGGTTAACTCAAAACCACATAAGCTGTAAGTTAATGGCATAAAGCCATAGCAGCATCTGTGATGTAAGTACATTGGCCAATAATAAACAAGGTCAGACCATGTTTAACATGCTGTTTTTTCAGTGAAAAATTATGCTCATCCAACCAAAATTTCTTGACCTTCGGTAGAACTGTTTGCAACTGCTGATTATTGCATTGTTTGTTCTCTGGTCTTCTTGAAGCATTAAAATCCAGTTTGCCATGAAATTTTGGTACTGCTTGAAACCTTAAACTGCAATTTTAGGATGCAAAGCCTAATTAGTACTTTCATTCTTTACTGCCTTATTGTCTAGATTGCTCAGACACTGTCAGACTGCAAAGGCATTCTTTACAACCTTTATTCTCAGACACATTATTGTCTAGATTGCTCAGACACTGTCAAACTGCAAAGGTACAATCTCACAGGCATCTTTTATAGAAGTATTCATGACATGATTGTGTAGGTTTTTTTTTCTTTCAGTTTGCATTATCAGCATAAAGTGCTGTACTGGCTTATGATTTGTTTCGTTATTAGCAACAACATAGGTCCACCTGGCTGCCATCAGTAGCAGCATCTCATCCTTCTCCCCCTCTGCTCAATCCACCTGGCTGCCATCAGTAGCAGCATCTCATCCTTCTCCCCCTCTGCTCAATCCACCTGGCTGCCATCAGTAGCAGCATCTCATCCTTCTCCCCCTCTGTTCCCTGGTCCTTGCAGCGAACCAGGAGATCTCTCCCCCTCAGCTCCTTGCAGCAAGCACGGAGCAGCAACACTTCAACACAGCAGCTCATCCATCTCCCCCTCTGCTCCTTGTCTCTGCAGAGAACCACGACAAGGACAAGGAGCAGCAACAACTTCCTTCTCTTCCCATCTGCATCTCAGCATCTCCACCAATTTTTTTTTTAAGTACCAACACTCAGTAGCAGCAGCAGCAGCTACACCTTCTCTACACACACCCGAAGCAGCTACAGAGTCAGCAGGAGCACCTCTGCTCCCACGTCCACACAGCAGCAGAGCCAACCTCCTCTTACCACCAACAGCAACAGTACCCTTCCAGCAGAGGCAGCAGCACCCAGCAGACAGCACTCAGTCTTTCTCCAGCAGCAGCAAACCAGCCGCACAAGCAGCAAAGCAGCCAGTACTTCGCCTCTCCCCTGGCGCAACCGCCTCCTTCCTCTGTCCTCTGCCACACACAGGAGCACCCGAAGCACCAGCAGCACTTCGCGCGCGCGCACCTCTTCACGGGAGAGAGCAGCGCCGCCCGCAGCCTCCAATCCCCTCCAGGCGCTCCGCCGCACGCGACTCCGCAGGCAGCCCGCGCGCTCGCACGCAGCCGCCGCGCACTCCTTGCACGCAGCTCACGCGCAGACGCACAGCCACGCCCGCCGGTCCTCTCCAGGCGCCCTGCCAGTCGCCGTGACGCTCAGCCGCGCACGCGCGCGCCCCAGATCCGCCGCCTGCCTCTGCAGCCCGCAGGACCCGAGTCCCCGCGCGCTGCGCCTCCTCCTCGCTGGCGCGCGCAGCCCCGCGCCTCCTGCAGCACCCGCCGCGCCGCACGCCCCTCGCAGCGCTCGCCCGCGCCTGCACCTCGTCGCCCAGACGCTCGCCCGCGCCTCTGCACCTCGTCGGAACCCCGCCGGATCCCTCACTCCTCCCGAATCCAGCTCGTCCCCGCACGGATCCGCTCTCACTCCGCCCGGATCCGCGCCAAGCCTCACTTCACCACCACCTCGCGGCCGCTTTTCTCCGCCATCGCCTTACGCAGCTCACTCCGCACCAGGATCTGCTCCTGCCAACACGTCCCCGCCGCCTCCTTCCCTAGCAACCGTGGGCATTGCGCACAGCCACCTCAGGAGACGGCGAGGGGAGTTTCTCGTGGTGGCTACGAACCTAGCTCTAATACCATGTTGAAACGAGATATGGAATGGGTTGGATAAGTCCCTCAGGACCACCACACATGTATATATACCATCACTTTAGGGTTTCCTGTTACATTGTACACTACCGGGCCTGGGCCTCCATGGGCCTCTAACACTCCTACTTTCATATGTACCAACAGTATCATGTGGTGCTGTGTTGCTGCTGATGGTAGGCAATTAATCTTGCATGGGCAGTTTATGAAGCATTCTCCGAGATTTGGCCAGCACAGCTTATCCTTTTTACAGCAGAATGGCTGGCCTAAGACCTGGTGCTCGTCCTTGTAACAAGGGGGTCGGACTACGTGGCTTACTTTGATCTTCCTATTGATCTCGTTGTTTATGCCTTCACCTAACATGCATAAAAAGAAAGAATTAAAAGACTTATCCTCTCAATATATACAGACAGGGCATAAAGCATTTTTTTTGCTTAAAGCATATATATGTACACTTAAATTTTTGTTTTCTGTTTAAGAAAACCCAATACAGTCAATAACAAAACGACATAAAAAATATAAGTCAACAATCTATTCCTCAATAAAACAAACTTTGATTTGTTAATTACCATGTGCGTGTCCAAGACAGGCAAAACACACCACAAGAACGAAACAAAGTAGCACAAATCCTTGGACACTGTTCCTCGTGTACTTAGACATCGTTACTGAAGATCAGAGGTAATGTTTGATATTCTTTTATGTGGAACTGATGAGTGTATGACCATCAAATGGTTCATCATATATATAGGAAAAGTATATTGACACTGACATGACAGTTATAGAGAATATTAACGTCTGGAGTTAAGGCTTGTCTAAACATACAATTTTAGTTCCGATTCTAAAGATTAAAGATGGCTGATGCGTTTTCAATTTCGTCTTTGAAAACTGATGCTTTATCATAATGTCTAAGTTCACTGCCATTTAATGGATAGCTAAACATGGTGCATGACAATAACTATCACAGGCATATATTTAACTCCTTCCCCCATTTTATGTTTCTTCTTGTATACAGTATTTCCTCCGTCCATGTTTATTAGACCAGGATAGTACTTCCTTCGTCCGTGTTTATTAACTTCAGGGCAAATGGCCACAGGCAGACAGAGCAAGTGATCTGTTGAATGTGAGGCCCAAGTGGCCCAGGCCCATATGGGGCTGACCTAGAAGAGGAGCCCCAGCTCTCTCGTTCCAGGGAGCCACCACACACGAAAGGTACTCCTCTCTCCCAAGTCCAACATGGTATCAGACCAGGCCGGAGGGGCACTGGAGGAGGCGGCGACGGCGGCACCGGCGGTCTAGTCGCCGGCCGGCGGCGGGGTCCGGCGAGGAGGCGGAGGCGCATCTGGGCGTGGCTGTCCGCGCGCGTGCGTGTGGCTGTGCGCCGGCTGCGCGGGCGACGGCGGCTGGCTGGGTCCGGCGAGAAGGTGGAGAGCTGGTGCTGCGCGGCTGGAGGAGGAAGCTGAGGAGCGGCTTGGTCTCCTCGAGGAGAGTGGGGTGTGCTGCGGCTGCTGCTTGCTGCTGCTCCGCGGGCTGCGGTGCTGCGGGAGGTGAAGAGGAGAAGGAGGTTGTGTCTGCTGCTCTGCTGCTACTGGGTGAGCACGCGGGAGAGGCTGTGCAGGGAGCTGCGAGGAGGCTACTGCTTGGCGGAGGTAGAGGACAGGCTGGAGTTGGGCTGCTGGTGCCTGTGCTGCTGCTGCTGAATTTGCTGTGGATTGGCAGTGGAGAGGTTGGCTGAACTGCTAGTGCTACTGCTACTGTTGTTTGCAAGCTGCTGGAACTGCTGCTGTCTTTGCACTGCTGCTGCTGCTGATGGCAGAGGATCTGGTGAAGGATTTCAAGGCCGGGCTGGAGCAGCCGGCCAAGAATGATGGAGATATCGATGATATTCTCGAGTCCATCCGTGTGGTGACCAATGTCATGGAATCTCTTGTCAAGAGAGTGATTGTGGCTGAATCTGAAACTGCTAATGAGAAAGAAAAGGTGAGGATTGGGTTGGAAGAGATCAGGAGGAAGATCATACAAGTCGTGTCCATGTCGATGAAAGTCGAGGAGACTGCTACCAGTTATACCAACTTTGTCTATACAAATGAGGGTGACACTGAACATGCATCAATAGCAGCCCATAAAATAAATTCTGAATGGGTGCTTGATTCTGGAGCATCACAACATGTTGCTGGAGACTTCAATGAGTTTAAATCCTATATCCCACACTCTCCCACACATCAGAAAACCATTCACACAGCAGATGGCACAGCCCAGCCCATCACAGGTGTTGGGACAGTTAGCTGCACACCGAGTATTGAATTATCCTCAGTGCTGCATGTGCCAGCTTTTCCCGTGAACTTAGTGTCCTTGAGTGCTTTGGTTGACCAAATTGATTGCCGTATAATTCTTGACAAGGTTGTGTTCTTGATCCAAGAGAGGTCGACGGGCAGGAGTCTTGGGACTGCAACGAGGCGTAGGGGCCTGTGGTACATGGACCGCAGCATGACGGACCAGGAGGGAATGCACATGCTAGCTGCAGTTGCCGATGATAAGGAGACTAGAGCCGTACTCCATCACTGTAGGATGGGACATGTGTCTTTTGACAAAATGTATCAAGTATTTCCTGATGTCATGAGTGGTGTGGACAAGAGCAAGCTAAACTGTGATGCGTGTGAGTTTGCTAAACATACCAGAAACTCATATGTGAGTAAGGGGATCAGGAGCATATCTCCTTTTGTGTTAATCCACTCTGATGTATGGACATGTCCTGTGGTATCTGTCAGTGGTATGAAGTACTTCGTTACGTTCATTGATTGCCACTCTCGGATGACTTGGGTCTATCTTCTAAAACATAAAGATGAAGTGTTTCAGTGTTTCAAAGTTTTTTATGCACTTGTTCAGACTCAATTTAATGTGAAAATTCAAGCACTCAGATCCGACAATGGCACTGAGTATGTTAACAAGGCCATTGGTGCCTTCATGTCGGACAAGGGCATCCTGCATCAAACATCTTGTCCGGACACACCTCCTCAGAATGGGGTGGCAGAGAGGAAAAATCGCCACCTGCTGGAGGTGGCCCGGGCATTGATGTTCACCATGAATGTGCCCAAGTTCTTGTGGAGTGAAGCTGTCATGATGGCCACCTTCTTGATCAACCGCACGCCATCCCGGGTGACAGGCATGAAATCACCGTGTGAGTTGGTTTTCATAGAAAATAAATTCCCAGTTCCCCCCAAGGTATTCGGTTGCACTTGTTTTGTTCGTGATCACAGGCCATCAGTCAACAAACTGGATCCTCGGGCAGTCAAGTGTGTCTTTATTGGGTATTCTTCAGGACAAAGAGGGTACAAATGCTGGAGTCCGTCTGAGAGGAGGACATTTGTGAGCATGGATGTTACGTTCCGGGAATCGGAACCCTTTTATGGTGAGAAAACTGACCTAAGTGTCTTGTTTGAAGAACTTGACCAATGTCTCCAACCGGAAATTGCTCAAGAGGGGGAGAGTGGTGATAGTGGGAATGATAATTGTAGTGGTGCCGATCCAGTGCTGCAGCAACCAATTGAGGGTGATATTCCGGTACAGCGAAGCGAACAGCAGCCCCAGAAAATGATAACACCACAGCGTGAAGGACCGATTGCTCCCACCCAGATCGGTTGTGTACCGAGGTGGACGGCAGAGCAAGAGGAGCAGCTAAAGGTGTATTCACGGAAGCAAGATGATGCTTCTCATAGGTGGCAGAAGGTGAATGAGGAGCGTAATCCTCAAGTATATTCAAGACGCCAGCATCATGTTCAGGGGGAGCAGCCAGCACAGATGCAGGGGGAGCAGCAAGGCAGCAATGCAAGCTCAGTTGACACAAAGGACTTGCCAATTGCTTTGAGAAAAGGTACTCGAGAAAAAGCAGGGATACCCGAGCCAAAGTATGGGTTCGATGCCAATGATATTGGAAATTATGTTTCGTATGAAGCATTATCTCCAGCCCACAAAGCATTTATTGCTTCTCTTCAGCTAGTGTCTCTTCCAACTGATTGGAAGGCAGCAAAAGTGGATCCAAAGTGGCGAGCAGCTATGATAGAGGAGCTGGAGGCATTAAGTAAGAACAAGACATGGGTGCTAACACCTCTTCCAAGAGGAAAGAAGGCAGTCAGCTGCAAGTGGGTATACACTGTGAAGCAGAATGCAGAAGGGAAGATTGAAAGGTACAAAGCAAGGCTTGTGGCAAGGGGGTACAGCCAGACCTACGGCATTGACTATGATGAGACCTTTGCTCCAGTAGCAAAGATGAACACTGTGAGGATCCTGATCTCCTGTGCAGCGAATTTCGGGTGGTCCTTACATCAACTTGATGTGAAGAATGCTTTCTTGCATGGGGACCTGAAGGAGGAAGTCTACATGGAGATCCCACCGGGGTTCTCTACGTCTCAGACTGTTGGCAAGGTATGCAGGTTAAAGAAATCTCTTTATGGTCTGAAACAGTCTCCGAGAGCATGGTTCGACAAGTTCAGACGTGCGGTATGTAGTATGGGGTATGGGCAGTGTAACGGTGATCATACACTGTTCTACAGACACAAAGAAGGGAAAATCACTATACTTGCCGTATATGTGGATGATATTATTATCACAGGGGATGACAAAGAAGAAATAACGAGACTGAAAGAGTGTTTGGGTAAGGCCTTTGAAGTCAAAGATCTGGGCCGACTCAAATACTTCCTGGGCATAGAATTGGCCAGGTCTGCCAAGGGGATTGCGCTATCTCAGAGGAAGTATACTTTAGATCTCCTAAGTGATGTAGGAATGCTAGGATGTCGGGCAGCATCAACTCCAATTGATCAAAACCACAAATTGACAGCTCAGTCAGGAGAGCCAGTGAATAAGGAGAGATATCAAAGATTGGTGGGAAGATTGTTGTACTTGTGTCATACACGACCAGACATTGCATTTGCAGTAAGTGTTGTGAGCAGATACATGCATGAGCCTAGAAGTGGACATCTTGACGCAGTACATAGAATCTTGAGATACTTGAAAGGTTCTCCTGGGAAGGAACTGTTGTTCAAGAGTTATGGACATCTTGTTGTAGATGGTTATTGTGATGCTGATTGGGCTAGCTGTCTGGATGACAGGAGATCAACTTCAGGCTATTGTGTCTTTGTAGGAGGAAATCTAGTATCTTGGAGAAGCAAGAAACAACCTGTTGTTTCCAAATCAACTGCAGAGGCTGAATACAGAGCCATGTCCAAGGGACTGAGTGAGATGTTGTGGACCAGAAATCTATTGGCAGAATTGAAGATATTGAAGACAAGTTGTATGAATGTGTGGTGTGATAACAAATCAGCAATCAACATAGCACACAATCCAGTGCAGCATGATAGAACCAAGCATGTGGAAATAGACAGATTCTTCATCAAAGAAAAGCTTGACGCTGGGATCATCAAGATTGAGCATGTGAGTTCTGGGCAACAAATTGCAGACTGTTTGAGTAAAGGATTGGGAACTAAAGAATGCAATCTAGTGTGTGACAAGATGGGAATGATAGATATCTATCACCCCTCTTGAGGGGGAGTGTTGAATGTGAGGCCCAAGTGGCCCAGGCCCATATGGGGCTGACCTAGAAGAGGAGCCCCAGCTCTCTCGTTCCAGGGAGCCACCACACACGAAAGGTACTCCTCTCTCCCAAGTCCAACATGATCAGATATGGAAGAACCAAGAAAAGGCAGCCACACGCTAGGTAAAGAACAACAAAACTATAGCTGCTCTGAAAACAAAAAAGAAAAGAAAAGTGACTGTATATATAAGCACACTACATAATTTTGGAACACCAGCCAAGGCAACACAGTAGATTATCATCAAGAAGTTGGGAGCATAGGTCACAGCTGCTGCATAACTAGCTCTCTGGCAATGCATCTATTTGTACGGGTGATTAACCCGGACAGAGCAAATTAGCAAAATACCATGTAGAGTTAACAGATGATGCAAGTGCATGGCGCGGTTATCTTGTAATTACCAAATGATCACCCAAGAAATCGCTATAGATGCCGATCCAAGAAGAGTGGGGAAAAGCTAACTGAGGGGCAGAGCAGCTAAAGACGGCACAAAATGGACTTTGCAATAGTACTCAGCACATGCAGCCCATATGCTTCAGGACATGCAGAATCAGAAAGAACGTCGAGTCCATCAAAGTCAGGGTTATGAACATAAAAAAAAGAAAGAGGAGGGAAGTCTCAAAGTTTGATTCATAGGGAATACACAAAGACAAAAGTGTCAGGTAGATCTACTAGGTTGAAATAAAAGCAGAAAAGGCATCAGGAGGTAGTATAAAAAAATAGGCAGAGCAGTTAGCAAGTGATGAAAGGATTGTCATGGATGCAAACCTGCATTAGATTGCCAAATGAAGCTGGATAACTTCCTTTTTTGTTTCCTTCTATTCTTCACTTTTACTGCAAGTATTTCCTTCTCCCTTTCCTAAGTACATAAATACAACATAACCACAATGACTGTCGAATGGATAGCAGGAGTGAGCACGCAGAAGTTGCAGGACAGGTTTGCTAATAGATTATGAACCGGTAAAAAAAATACACCAAACTGTACAACAATTCCAGAAAGAACACGCGGTGATTTATTTTATTTGAACTTGCTAGGCTGTTGAGGGTCTTCTCATTTTACATAATCTGAGAGCAGCTTCTACCGTCAGTACAGCTAAGAAGACATGCTAGCAAATATACTAAACCTGAAGCAAAATCTCCATATGCACCACAGTTTCAGTGTTGCGATATCGCAATTTAGGCGAAGTCTAACACAAAGACCATTTTTTAATCAATTGTCAAAGTAAATGCACTGTCCTCAAATGGTGAGTTAGACCAAGAAACGTGTGACCATGAGCACTTCTATTCAGAGCTTATTTCCTTCTCTAAAACCTAACTTTGCCTCTTTCTCTCTCCTTCTCCCATTTCAGATAACAAATCAAATTCTCTTTTTTTTCTTACCTAGCTCAGGAAAGATGAGTTAAATGAGGTTTACAGCACTATGATGAAAATTGTCAAGAACTTATTGTAAGAAAGTAGCTGTTTGGATTGGACTGTGTGCAGAAGGTAATGGTGTACTCGGTGTGGTTGCGAGCGAAGGTGGAGATGATGTCATCATAGCCAGAGCACAGCTAGCAGGTGCAGACGCTCATTGAGATCAACGAGGCATGGGCATGTTGTAGCCATTGACAAGGCCGGCATCCTAAAAGTCCTTCCAGCCATCGCCACCAAGGGCGAACTCTGCGATCATGCTGGCCCGGGTGCCGTGGCACTCGACCTCGCCGGAGCCGCAGTCTACTAGAAAAGGAGGCCACGTGGAACCATTTATCTTATTAGGTAAATAGCACTTCTACTTCACTGTTTCAGGAACAATTTCACCTGAACAATCATGCTAATGTTCCAGTAATATTGGCTAGTAGTTTACTGTTATCCTATAAAATCATTTTCATGTACAGAAGATTCAAGATTCCTTTTTTCTCTTAGAAACTAGAAGATTCAAATGAGTGAAATAAAAATACTGTATTCTTATTACCTCATGAACAGCTAGCAACACTGAACCTTCAATATCAGAGTTAAGCATAGCCATGTGCAGTTGTACATCGTCAAGCCCACCGTAAACATGCACACTCGGATATTTTCCATTTGCTCTGATCAGTCATTCCGACTATGGTCTCTTTCAAGAAGCAGTAACTAGACAGATAGTTGTTGACAAGCTGTTGTATCAAATAAGACAGCCAGAACTACTAAGTCAAAGCATTAAGCCTTTCAGAATTAGTTGTGTGTGATCTGTGATGACTGACCTACAACAACTCATCTGAGAACATCTGTTGCACTGAAAAAACTATCTAGTTATCCAGTAAGTACCATTAACCATTCTCATCAAGCAAAGTAAGTTCAGAGGTATCAGGGAGATGCCCAGAATTTTTTAAGTAGGCTTGTCAGCTCATCTAGTACTGCATATATCACTTCTGCCTCTGGGTGCTCTCGTCCTCTTGCGATGAACGTATGAACCTCCTTCATCACCTCAATCCAGCTATATCCTGGTTCCTTCACCACACCAGCACGGTCCATCCCATGTCTCAGCTTCTGCGCATCAGCCCACAGCCCTTTAGAGGCATAAATATTTGACATAAGAACAGAGGGGCCACTGTCCGTAGGATCCGCCAAGAGTGCCATTTCAGTGGCATGCCTCCCGATTTCAACATTACCAAACAGATGACAGGCACTCAGCAAGCTCCTCCAAACAGTCGCAGCTGGTTCAATCGGCATCCTTTCAATAAACTTCTTGGCGTCATGCAGTTTGCCTGAACGACCAAAAAGGTTGACGACAGAAGCATAGTGCTCGGTGCCTGGTTCAACCGCGTATTTTGTGTTCATAGAGTTGAAATGTTGTAAACCTTCATCCACAAGGCCTGCATGAGCACATGCTGACAACACACCAACAAATGTCACATGGTTCGGCTCTACTCCAGCCTCTCTCATCATCCCGAAAACACGAAGAGCTTCCTCAGCATGACCGTGCTGCGCATATGTCGAAATCATCGAGATCCAACAGATGACATCCTTTCCCAATGTTGACTCAAACAATAGCCGTCCTTCTTCGATGAAGCCACACTTTGCATACATGTCTATGAGAGCATTTGAAATATGGGGATCACTGTCTGCACCTGCTTTGATGATCTGGGCATGGAACTGCTGTCCATGAAACATGCTTGCCAGGGTACTTGCCACAGTCAATAGTGCAACAAAAGTGAACTCATTAGGTCTTAACCCAGATACATGAAGCTTGTTGAAGAGCTTCACAGCCTCTTCCCCTTGCTCATTCTGTGCAATGCAAAAAATCATGGCATTCCAGATTACCATGTCCCTGTTGTGCATCAGACTGAATACAAGTTTGGCATCGTCCACAAGGGAAAACTTTGAATAAACATCGATCAGAGCACTCCCTGCATATAGGTCCAATGAAGTTCCTGATTTGACGATGAGACCATGAATCTGCTTGCTCAGTTCAATGTCTGACCGAGATGATGACACCCCAAGCAGCGAAACAAATGTCAGTAGGCTTGGCTTTAGTGAGCAATATCTCATCTTACTGAATATTTCAACCGCTCCTGTAAGGTCACCCAGCCTTGCGTATCCTTCGATCATTGCATTGTAAGAAATTGCATCATCTTCAGCCAAGCCTTCAAATACCACTCTTGCTTCTGTCAGATGCTCACATTTAGCATACATGTCAATCAGAGAATTCTTGAGATACTCATCAGACTCTAGATTGGCCTTCATAGCATGAGCATGTACCTGCCTTCCTTGCCATATCGCTGCCAAAGAGCCACATGAGTTCAAGATGCTTGTGCAAGCAAAAACATCCGGCTGCCACCCAGCCTGGCTCAGCTGCCAGAACATGGAGATGGCTTCAGCATCAAACGAACTCTGCATATAGCCAGCGATCATCGTCGTCCAAGACACAAGATTGCGGTTCTCCATGGAATCAAACAGTCCGCGGGCCGATGAGAGCCTAGAGCACTTACAGTACAGATCGATCAGTGCGTTGCACACCGACGCATCTGATTCCGCCGCAGTTCGGTACGCATAGCCACGTATCTGCCTGCCACCCTCTACAAACCCAAGCGCAGAGCAAGCGCTGGTGGCGCTCGCAAGCACAAACCTGTCGGGCCGGACACCGTCGAGCCCCATCTTCCCAAACAGCTCCAATGCAACCCCAGACTGCCCAGCCTGCGAGTACCCCGTGATCACCGCGGTCCAGGTGACCGGGTTCCTCGCCGGGAGCACCTCGAAGACCAGCATCGCCGCGCCGATGCGGCCAGCCTTGGCGTACAGGTTGACCAGCGCGGTCCCGACGAAGATGTTGGCGTCCAGGCCGAGCTTCGCGGCGATGCCGTGCACCTGCTCGCCGAAGCGGACCGCTCTCGACTGCGCGCAGGCCCTGAGGGCGCTGGCAAGCAGGAACTCGTTGGGCGCCTCGCAGCCTCCGGCGGCGGCGGCGCTCCGGAAGGCGGCGAAGAGGGCGAGCGCGTCCTCCTCGCGGCCGTTCTGCGCGTACATGGAGATGGCGGAGCCCCAGGATACGAGGTTGCGGCTGGGCATCCGGTCGAACAGGCGGCGGGCGTCGCGCAGGCGGCCGAGCTTGGAGTAGCCGCGGAGGAGGAGGTTGGCGAGGAAGAGTTCTGGGAGGGCGTCTGAGACGACGGCGCGGGCGTGCGCCGCCGGGAGGACGCGGCGGAGGCGGTCGCCGGCGAGGCATGAGAGGAGCAGCTGGGCGAGGCCCGCGCTCATGTGCCGCCGCCGGCTCGGGAGAGGAGTGGTAAAATGCGGGGTGTTGTTGGGCTAATGGGCCTTATCTACTGGGCTAGCTAGTTCAGCCTGTCTTCACCAACAAAGTATAGCTGGGCCAACATCACTCGTCCTATTTTTTTTTTCCTAAAAAACACTCGTCTCGTTTTTCACTACCAAATTACCATTTCTCGCAAAATAATTTGCAGCTTCCTAAAAAAAATACTGGTTCCAATTATCAAATCCTATTTCTCAATGAAAAAACAAATTCCAATGCAAGACAATGTAATAATAATTAATTAATGGGGAAAATGTGCAACAACTGGAATGTTGAAACTTTTTCATATGAACATCTGGTAAATTCTGAAGCATTCCAAATAGGAGTAGTTTATAAAACCATTTACAAGGGCTGTCAAAACCAGGTGTTTGATTTCCATTACGAATCAACAGAGGAAAAAGAGCATCTGGCTTGAGCAGCTAACATAGAAGAAAAGGAAAATAAAGCAGAAATTAGTCAACCTCCTTTTTTTTTTACAGAGTAACAGATTTCCTGTCTAGGCAGGCAATACAGAGATGGGTTTCTTTAGCAGCCTTGCCTGGTATCTGCTGTTGCTGCTGCAGGGACCAGTAGGCTGCGCTGCCAGCACGCGATCGAGCAGCTCCTGCGGCACCGGCTCGCCCCGGCTCTGCTACGGGGATATGCTCGCCGTGTTCGCCCACAAAATGTTTCAGTTTAGCGCATCCGAAAATTCCCGTTATTTACAAAGGAAATGAAAAGTACTAGCTGACAGTAGGCAATGAGCAATGCAATAGCAGCAGTTTTCAGGTTGTGGTTACTGGATTACCTTAAGATCTACATAGGTCCTATGATCGGTACTGTCGAACGCGAGCATTTTAGCGTCTCTCCACCTGAACAAAACAGAAGAGGCCAACATATGAGCATTTTAACATGTTTTCAGGTTGGTAGGAGGAGTTGCCATAGGAAGAAACGGTGAAGATTGGTTGGTTGGTTTTATAGGGGAGTGAGATCACCTCCAAGGAGCATCTGAAAAGAGTAACACAAGATTGATGAGCACCTGCCCAGGAATCCTGTTCATCGGTTTCATGTTTTCGTCAGAGGCCCTATAAGACCAGGAGAACATAGCTAACCACATACAACTTCTAACCAGTGGACGAGAAACCTATAACCAAGCGGTCAGCTTGGTAAGTTACCAACAAAAAATTGCAATCAAGGACAAAAAACCTATAAAACCAGGACATAGCCGTCGTTGCCCAAGTCGGAGCTGCCGCCGTTCCTTGAGGTCCACCGAAGCCAGAGCTTCGGCTTTCCTAAAGTCAAGCATCATTCCGAGTAATCCAAATGGAGCACACTACAGCACTGAAAACCTCCCATATTCCAGAGTTCAACTTATAGCCCCCTGGCTGAGCCAAAGCAATCGCCACAAAGTCATTAACATCCCTGCGGAGAAGATGTTCCATGGTCTCTGTATCCCACAAAAACAGCAGCCTACTCCCCCAATTCCCAGCTTCCACTTTCCGGAGCAGGAGCCAGAGGCAGATGAGCCATGATCGGCGGCAAGGGTCGGGACTCGTGAGACGAAGCAAGAATCGATCATTTACAGAGAGTGTTTGTCCGCCGTGCATGGATCTTATATAAGTGGTGGTGTGGTAGGTGTTATGTGTCCTCCGACGCTCAAGTTTTTTTTTTTTTTTTTTGAGGGGACTCCGACGCTCAAGTGTGTATGAATGCATATGCAATATTAATCCTCTGATACATTGTACAATTATGGATGGCCCATTGAAATATCCAAGCAACAGAAATGAAATGGACCACCAGGTTCACCATACAAGATATTAGATATATATGGACAATCAGGTAGTAACAGTCTCCAGTTTGTACTGCAATAACCAAAAGATACCTTAATAACCCATATATACACAAACAGAACTGAAGCTATTCAAGGAGACTATATATTCGTAGGTCTGTACACCCCAAATAAATCGTCAGCGCTTGCACTTGTTGCAGAAATGGTTTAGCGCCGACAACTTGGACGCGCATCGGTAGCAGAAGCTGTATCCACACCTACAATCGGAGAAAATCAAATTAATATCAAACAAGCTGGGGTGGAGCTCAAATCATTTCACGGTGTGAACGATCTTCCTGATAAGATCGTCGTTTCCAATGAGAACAATGAGCGATCTGCCATGAATAAACTAACTCAGTTTAGTTTGGCATACCTGCATTTGATGTAATTGCACCCTTCTGATTTCTCCACGTACATCTGGCACTTGGGGCACCGCTGCCACCCCTCCCTGCCGACGAGACGCCTGAGCAAGATGTCCTCCGGGCCGCGCTCGTCCAGTCCGAGCTTCTGGAACTCATTGCAAGTGATGCCGCCATGCCATGGCACAGTGCACCGGACGCAGAAAAGCCGGTGGCAGTGCGGGCACTCCGCCTCCGTGACCGCAGCTGCCCCGGCCTCGCTGTCAGCAAGCAGAGGCGCCGAGCATTCTCTGTATGGGCAGTATATCCTCTTGGGGCCAAGCGCAGATTCGCACAGCAGGAAACCCCATTTGTCGAGGAGGTCCGGGGGAATGATGTCATGGCACCTCTCCAGCTCAACGACACCGCCCTTGCAGCCTGGGTCAGGGCATTCAACGTGAGCTACATTGTTGTCCAGCTTCGCGGCGACGTACTGGGTGATACAGCTCGAGCAGAAGACGTGGCCACACAAGTTGACGCTGAACTTGAGGGTCCTCGCCACCATCTCCATGCAAATGTTGCAATAGAACAGATCATCATCACCGTCCTCACCGTCAGAATATCCGACGTGAGCGATGTTCTGGCCTAGCTTCACGGCGACACACCTTGAGCAGAAGTCGTGGTCGCACATCCTGAAGCTGGACCGTATACATGCACATGGCACCACATGCATGCACTTAGCACAGAAGAAGTGCTTACCATCGCCGATGTCGTTGCCGTCCACCAGCGGTGAATCTTCATTGCCACCGGTAACGAACTTAGGGTCGATGCGTGATGATACAGTTTCAGGCCTG
This sequence comes from Elymus sibiricus, assembly GCA_039707655.1. Taxonomy (NCBI): domain Eukaryota; kingdom Viridiplantae; phylum Streptophyta; class Magnoliopsida; order Poales; family Poaceae; genus Elymus; species Elymus sibiricus. The sequence continues at coordinate 475,577,496 of CM077666.1, forward strand.
AGTATAAGCAAGTAATATTGCGTCATTGCATTGCGTGGTAATAGGAACAAATGAACCAAGCGCAAGCATGTAAAACTCACCGCACCATCGCCATGCTGCTGTATCTCTCCGACGCCGTTGAGTTGTCCACGGTACATTTGACACGAGGTACGTTCTGGCACAGCTTCAAGCCAACACACCTCGAGCAGAAGTCATGGTCGCAGGTGGTGAAATTGGACCTTATACATGCACATGGCACGACATGCATGCACTTGGCACAAAAGAAGTGCTTACCATCGGTGATATCATCCACCGGTGAATCTTCATTGCTATCGGTGATGAACAAAGGGGCAATGCGCGACGATACTAGGACCGTTTCAGGCCTGAGTATAAAGGGGTAATTTTGGGTTCGTTACACCGTGTGGTAGTAGGAACGAATGGAATAAGCGCAAGGCAGTAAAACTCACCGCAACATTGTCACGCCGCGATATTCCTCCGACGCTGTCGAGCTCTCTCCAGTACATTTGACGCCGGCGATGTTCTGGCGCAGCTTCATGGCGACACACCTCGAGCAGAAGTCGTGGTCGCACATGGTGAAGTTGTACCTTATACATGCACATGGCACCACATGCATGCACTTGGCACAGTAGAAGCGCTTACTGTCACTGATGTCGTTTATGGGTGAACCTTCATTGCCATCGGTGATGAACATGGGGTCGATGCACGACGGTACTTGGACCGTTTCAGGCCTGAGTATAAAGGGGTAATTTTGGGTTCGTTACACCGTGTTGTAGTAGGAACGAATGGAATAAGCGCAAGGCAGTAAAACTCACCGCAACATTGTCACGCCGCGATATTCCTCCGACGCTGTCGAGCTCTCTCCAGTACATTTGACGCCGGCGATGTTCTGGCGCAGCTTCATGGCGACACACCTCGAGCAGAAGTCGTGGTCGCACATGGTGAAGTTGTACCTTATACATGCACATGGCACCACATGCATGCACTTGGCACAGTAGAAGCGCTTACTGTCACTCATGTCGTTTATGGGTGAACCTTCATTGCCATCGGTGATGAACATGGGGTCGATGCGCGACGGTACTTGGACCGTTTCAGGCCTGAGTATAAAGGGGTAATTTTGGGTTCGTTACACCGTGTTGTAGTAGGAACGAATGGAATAAGCGCAAGGCAGTAAAACTCACCGCAACATTGTCACGCCGCGATATTCCTCCGACGCTGTCGAGCTCTCTCCAGTACATTTGACGCGGGTGATGTTCTGGCGCAGCTTCATGGCGACACACCTCGAGCAGAAGTCGTGGTCGCACATGGTGAAGTTGTACCTTATACATGCACATGGCACCACATGCATGCACTTGGCACAGTAGAAGCGTTTACTGTCACTGATGTCGTTTACGGGTGAACCTTCATTGCCATCGGTGATGAACATGGGGTCGATGCGCGACGGTACTTGGACCGTTTCAGGCCTGAGTATAAAGGGGTGATTTGAGTTTGTTAAACCGTGAGATAGTAGGAACGAATGAAATAAGCACAAGCAAATAAAATGACCGCAAGATCGTCACGCTGCGATATTTCTCCGACGCCGTCGAGCTCTCCCCAGTGCATTTGACGCGGGCGACGTTCTGGGGTAGCTTCATGGCAACACAGCTCGAGCAGAAGTCATGGTCGCACATGCTGAAGCAGGACCGAATACATGCACATGCCATGACAGACATGCACTTGGCACAATAGAAGTGTTTACCATCACCGATGTCGTTATCGTTGGCGTTGACTAGTGAATCTCCGTTGCCGTTGATGATGAACATGGGGTCGATGCGCGGCGGTACTAGGACTGTTTGAGGCCTGAGTATAAAGGGGTAATTTTGAGTACATTGTGGCGAGCAAATACATTTCCGTGATGTGTGGCAGTACCAACAAATGAACCAAGTGCAGGAGAGTATAACTCACCGCATTGTCGCCATAGCGAGGAGGTCCTGGGGGATGATTCCGCGGCAGCTCTCTGGCTTGACTGCGACGTTATTGTGCAGCTTCACAACGACACAGCTCAACCAGAAGCGGCGACCTACTGAATGTGTGCCGTATACAAGGTTTTGGTTACCGCTCGAAATTTCGAGATTTACCATGGTTACCGCATATTTCAGTCCCCCTCGGTAAATGGGCATTTCCAACAAAAAAATTCCAATGTTTTGAATTTTTTGAATTCAAACGCTCAATGTATACTAAAGGATGGCAGCACCTCACAGCATGCGCGTAGACAGCGTTCCACTGAGCTAGTAGCTCTTTTATGATAAATATAAGTTCAAGAGCTACCTATATCTATTTTGAAACAATTTGAATTCAAAAATTAATTATAAATTTCGTTCGAAATTCGCTCGAAATTTTCTCGAAATTTTGTGGTAACCGTGGTAACCACATTTACCGGTCCCCCTCGGTAAAAATGACCCATTCGGTAACCAAAACCTTGGCCGTATACGGCGGAGTCAGGACGGCAGAGATTGCACAATAAATATATAATTCGAACTCAATAGTTAAGAATCCAACAAAATAGATACAAGATGAAAAAGAATATATAAAACAATAGTATGGAGACTCAAAAGAGTAGCAGATCTCTCCATCTTCTATTCTACAACATGGATGCAATCGGTAACAGGATGCGTAGATCTGAGTAAATCCAACCCGCATACACATAATTTCAGTTCAATTTTGGTTGAATCGTTCAATGCAGTATGCATCCGGGTTTATTTTTTGTTAGAATATGATGATGCATCAGTTTAGAACCTAGTAGAAATTAGGAATTACCCTCCGGGGTTGGGGTTCCGGCTGCCGGCTGCCCTGGATCAGAACCTGAAGCAGAATCAGAACAATCCACCACCTACAGCACCACCACTAGCTGATCGCCTGTGCTTGATCTCGAAGCAATTTCTTCAGCCGACACAGTTACCGAGTGGAGTAGTAGGCAACAGCTCCTGCGCGAGTCAGCGAGCAGCGGAGCGAGATCGGCGGCTGGGCGGGGGGCGGGGGGCAAAGGGGGAGGCTGGCTAGGAGCACTGGTGCGCGGTAGGGACATGGCGCGGAGGAGGGCGCACGGGGCAGGCAGCTCAGCTAGCGGGAGGGCGGCGGCCGGCGGGGGCAGAGCAACTAGGTCGTGTGGTGGACGAGTGGGAAGGGCACAAGGGATCGTGCGCGTGTCGTGCCTTCGTTTCCGCGGTGGGCTGCAGTTGGGCTAAGACTTCGGGCCGAAACATATACAGGGGCTAAAATATGGAAAAGGATTAAAAAAATTGTCTAAAAAACCAATTAAAAAAGGAATTACGCGGGAGCATTTGCTCTTGCGTGCCAAAAACATTATTGCAAATGCTGAAAAATACAAATTTTCTTTTGAGGGGAAATACAATTTTTTCTAGACATGTAAATTTTCATGTTCAAATGTCATCTGCAAATGTTTTGAGGGAAAGTCCAATTATTTTAAGCCGTGCAAAAAGAACAAGTTGAGCATCAAATTGGGGTTAGTTACCCGCAAAAAAAAAAATTTGGGGTTAGTTACGATTCGCCAAGCCTGCTTCGCTAGTAATGCTTGATTGAAGGTCAAAAAGTCCCTAAACCCCATTCCTACATTTGACTTTGGAATCCATGCATGTCCATTCACCCTTCTACACATGTTAAGAAGAGATAAGGTGATACTGGGTCGCCGTGCCTTATACCCCTTGTTGGTTTGATCACCTCTAAGAATTGTCCATTCACCCTTACCGGGAAAGAAACTGTTTCCACACACGCCATTACTCTATTAATACATTGAGCAGCAAAACCAAGTTTTTTGCATTATAGCTCTCCAATATGCCCACTCCGCTCTATCGTAGGACTTGGCCATATCAAGTTTCACTGCACATGCCCCTGATTTGCCCTTTTTTTTTCAGGTAATGGATGCACTTGTATGCCGTAAGCACATTGTCAGTAATTAACCTCCCAATTACAAATGTGCACTGCTTTTCAGATATTATTTCCTCCAGAATCAGCCTCAAGCAGAGGGCTAAAACCTTTGAGTATGTTAGATTAATTAGTGCTAGCTGGCTGTTTTGCGTGTCTTTGCGGGACGCCACTCTGCACCCTTACTTGCACGACGGCTTGCTACATGTGTCGGTAGCTGGAATTGCGCTGCATGTAGCCAGATGGGAGTTCAACTGGCCAATGGGATGGTGGATGCACGCGCTGGTTGAGGTTGGGTCCCCGACTGACTGTTGGAGGCAGTTTACTGCAAATTACAAATGAATATGGTAGAATGCATGAGTACTCCAGTCCAACTATAGTTTCTTTACTGAAAATTTGGCAGTTTTTTGTCTTGCAAAGATTGATAGTACAGAAAAAATGTCTCCAAGAGATTTCATTGTAACTCTTACTTGTAGGAGTTACTTTGTAATTTCTTGGATCATAGATCCAAAGCAGTGAGTATGATTAAAGTTACATGTGTTTCTAAAAGAATCAAGTACTCATCAGCCCGGAAAAAAGTTTTCAGAAAAGAAAATCTTCCCTAAAAAAAGTTGTTATCAAAATAAATTGTTCTTTGTCAAATAATGTGTATTCATCTGAATACTTATGAATTGCTATTAACCCATGCTAAGCTCTCTTTTTTTCACGATCGAATATCGGGGTTTTATTCCATGATTGCAAAGTTACAATCAGCTGCGATAAGTTCGACAACAGTCAGAAGTTTGGTTAAGCCAATAGGCATTGCTATCCCAACTACAACCAAAGTTGGTGTGGAGCTCTATTTCGCTCTCGAGAGCTTTCATCGGAACACCCAGTCTTCCAAACCAAGAAGTGGCCATAAGCAAACCTCTCCAACGATCCGTCAGTGAGCGACGCCAAGGCAACTGAGCAATCAGATTACGGCTGTACCGGCCGATCTGTCCACTGAAGAGCCAAAGAAAGCCCCTCCATGATAGCATTTATCTCCGACTCGAGCGCGTCATTCCTCATTCGAATGATATAATTGCCAGTGTTAGAGTTATATTGATGATGGCCTTTGGGCTTTTGTATTCTAGTCTTTTGGCATTCTCTTGTACATGTATATATATTGGCTTTCGCCTCCGAATAATACAAGTTGCATATTTTCCAACATGGTATTAGAGCTTTAGGTATGTTTTTTCCCGCACGCGCAACTCGTGCTCCTCCCGATCCTCAATCTCTCGCACGGCCGCCGCCGGTGCTGTCTCTTCTCTCCCTCCTGCCGGCCCGTGCTCTGCTTCTCTCCTGCATGCGTCAAATCCCCAGCCGCAGGGTCTCCACATCCACGCTCGCGCAAGGTACTCCCGATCCAGCAAAGTTGACCAAGGCAGCCGCCCCAGATCGGCCCTTTCTGCCCGGATCGAGCCGCCCACTCTCCACCAGATCGAGCAGAGAGCTGCCGCTCTTCCGATCGGGCCGCCCCGCCCCCAGCTCGACCCTCCTGCCCAGATCGAGTCTGGTGTCTTCCAATTTGCTGTTGCGGTTCTCGTAGGGACCCCTCTGGATCGAACTCCATCGCGCTCCAGGTCGTCCGCGCTGCCTTCCGACCATCCGAGCAGCCGTTCGGACGTCCGCGTCGCCCGGCCGTGGCCGCTGCCCTGCTACCGGCCGGCTGCTTCTCTAGCCGCGCCCGACCTCCGCCCGCTTCATCGTGCGAGTGGGCGTGCGGCTGCTGCCCTGCTCTGCTCGCTGGATCGTACGAGTGGGCGTGGGGCCGTTCGTTTCCGAGCCTCCGTGTGCTGCTGTGTTCGCCTGGGCTTCTTGCTCGGTTTGGCTGGGCTCAGTTCAAGTGGGCTGAGCTGATCTGTTCAAGTGCTTACTTCCAAAAAAAAAAAAAATATGTCGTTGTCATCCGGTGTTCCCTATGTTGATCCCGTCTCACACACGTGTCGTCTCTCGGTGCTTGGTGCTTGTCCACATGTGATGTTGTGCCCTTCGGCCTCTTCAGCAGGATGCGGTGGTCGCTCTTCCACAACTCCTCTCGCGGCTTCCGACCGCGGTTGTGGCCGCTCTTCGACGACTCGTTTGATGACTTCCACATATGCTGATGGCCACTCTACATCATCTCTTACGGCGGCGGCCGTACGTGGTGGTGGTCGCTGTAACACCCCATGTCATTAAGCTACAGTGATCACCTTTTGATAATGCCAAGTCACCATGTTTAATAGTGTTTGATCATCACTTGCATCATATCTCATTTCAGATCCAATTCAAATTGAAATTCAAATTTAAAGTGAAAATAAAAGTTGTTCCAATTTGGAAACTAAAATGTTCATTAATTAGCAAATAATCCATAACTAATTATGTTAAGAAAAACAACATCACCTAAAACCCCTAGATGAGTCTAACATCCTAAAACAGTACCAAACAGCAATATTTAAATCCCATTTTATTTACTAAAATTGCAAATGAAATCTTATTATTTCCAAACCAATTTCTGTTAGTGGATAATATTGCACTGTAATTATTGAGCTAAGTCACATATTTTACAAAACTCAATTTGGGCCAAACATTTAGCAAAACAGGAGTGAAAACAGAAAATAAAAAAGAAAAGGAAAAAGGGAGAGGACTCACTGGCGCTCTGGGCTTGAGTAGCACAGTGCAACCTGGCCCGGCCCAGCTTGGCTTTTCCCTAACCTCCCTCCCGCTCACTCCCGCGCTCGAGCCGGTCGCCGTCGCAGCCGCGCCCGCACGCCGACCGCGTCGCTACAGGGCCCCCTGGGGGATAAGGACGCCACCGCGGACGCCCTAGCCGCCCCCGAAATCTTTTCCCCCCACCTCTCTCTCTCTCTCATTCGCTCTCTCTCATTCGCTCTCTCTCGAGCTCGCCCGAGAGCTCCCTCCGCCGTCGCCGTCGATCTCGCGGTCCCCGTCGTCTCCTCGCCTTGTCGCCGTGCCAGCACGCTCCGCCTGCCTCCGCTACGTCGTCTGAGGCCACCCGTTGGAGCTCAACGCCACTGCCTCGAGCTCGGCGACTCCGTCTTCCTCCTACGGCCGCCGTCGCCTCGCCGTCGATTTCGTCGCCGTCGAGCCCTCCCCGCGCACGTTTTGCTCACCTGCAGGCTCACGGTGAGCCCGCGCTTCTTTCCCCTCTCTCTCCCGTGCGATCCCGCCGCCGTAGCCGTCGTTGCCGCCATGCCCGAACTCCTCGCCGCCGACGAGCTCGTCGCCGTCGCCTCAGCCACTGCCATGCTCGCCCGAGCTCGCCTTTGAGCTCGTGGGGCTCCCAGGAACTCAATGCACCCACGCACATCGCATGCCGTGCCCGCAGTCGCCGGATCCGAGCTCGCCCGCAAGCTCCGCCGCTCGCCGTGGTTGTTCCGGTCGAATCCGGCCAACTCCGGCGACGCCACCGCCACCATCCGACGCGCCTCGCTCCCCTCTTTCCAACGCCGCCTCGCGCGCGCGAAACGGTGGCCGGAGCACGAATTCCGGCGAGTGCCCGAGCCGTGCCGCCATGAAAATGGTCGCCGGAGTAACTCCGGCGACGTCGCTGACGACGTCCCACGTGGCGCCACCGTGGCGGCCCCTGTGACGCTGACTGGTGGGTCCGCGAGCCCAGTTGACCGAGTCAACTCGGCTAACTGGGTAGCTGAGTCACTGACACGCGGGTCCCACCCCGTTTAAACGTTTTTATAATTAATAAAAATACTAATTAATCTGTTAATTAACTATGTTAGTTTAATCTGTCACTGACATGTAGGTCCCACCAACTAATTAACTTAATTAGATTAGTTAAACCTCTGTTTAAATAAAACAGTCACTGACTAGTGCGACCCACTGGTCAGGTTTGACTCTGGTCAGCCAGAGTTGACTGCTGACATCATCATGACGTTCTGCTGACGTCATCTTACACTGTTTCGGATAATTCGAATTTAATAAATAATTAATTCCAGAAATTCAGTAAAACTTTGAAAAATCATATAAAATAAACCGTAGCTCGGATGAAAATAATTTATATATGAAAAATGATCAGAAAAATATGTAGAATCCGAATATGCCACCCACATACCTGCCATACCCCTCTAACCTACTGAACATGGAACCGTCCCCTCCGGTTCTGTGTACCGATAATCACCCGGAGCTGGGAGAACACTCCCGGGTAAAATTCCCGCTCCGACTAACTTGCGTAGTGCTGCATTAGAACACCCCCAACATAGCATGTAGACATATCATGCATCCCTGTTGCACTGTTGCCGTGTATTTATTGTTTCTTCCCCCTCCTTCTTTCCCGATAGCCCCCGAGACTGCCGACGACACTGCAGTGTACGACTACGATGTCGACGACCAGACCCCTTCAGCAGAGCTTTCAGGCAAGCAAAACCCCCTTGATCATCCAGATATCGCCCATTCCTTCTCTCTTATGCTTGCATTAGTGTTGCTTCTGTTGTTGCTCCGATAGCTCCTATTCTGTTGCATAGCCTGTTTTTCGTCGCCTGCTGTTGATACCTACCTGTTGTCCCATGATGCTTAGTTAGTCATGCTATGATCCATCTGTGCCCCTTCACCCTTGTCCATTGCCATGCTTGTTAACAGGCTGTGATCACTCTGGGTGATGGTCACGGAAATATTTACATATTGCACTACTTTAAACTGTTAAAGTCGGGCTGGCCCCAAGGGTACCCGCGAGAGAATAATATTAAAGACGGGTCGGCTCCAAGAGCACCCGCGCGTCATGTGTTACCAAGTCGGAGCGATAAGAACCCTGTTCGTCTCTGCGAGTTACTAAATACGCCTAACGGATTTGGGTATTTGATCTGAGTGGGTCGTTGGCCCTATACGCACTACCACCACGTGGGATAATGGTTATGGGACCCTCTACGTCGTAGTATCAACCGAAAGCTCTTCAGACGTCGCAGCTCAGAGATGCGGGCTGATCGTTGGGGTGGGCTGGTTACGTCACTGTGTATGCAATGTCGCGCCTGGGCCCCGACCAGCCACGTAACGTGGAGGAGTGCAGAGGGCGATGGCCCAAGACCCCTTTGCGCTCAGGATTTAGACCGGCGTGTTGACCTCTCTGCTGAGCCTAGGTAGGACTGCGTCGTGTCGATCATCCGAGGCCGGGTATTACCCAGCAAGTGTGTCCGGCCAGATGTGATCGAGCGTGTTGGGTAACAGTAGTGCACCCCTGTAGGAAAGTTATCTATTCGAATAGCCGTGTCCACGGTAACAGGACGCTCAGAGTTGTATCTTGATCCGCTACAACTACAAATGGATATTGTTACAATATTTAAACTGTTACTACAACTCTCGGGATCACTTTCTCGCAGGGTAGTCGAGGAAGCATCCCAGGTCATTACTATATATATGATTGTTTATATATTATCTTGCTCTACTCTCTTCTGATGCTGCAAGATTGCTTCAAGATGCTAGTCTTCGATAGGCTAGGCCTTTTCCCCCTCTGTTCTGGCATTTCTGCAGTTTAGTCCAAAGATATAGCCCCCTTCCTTTGACACCGATGCATATTTAGTATAGTTCTGATGTCAGTCTTGCGAGTACTTTGGATGAGTACTCACGATTGCTTTGCTACTTCTTTTTCCCCATACCCGATTGCTGCGTTCAGACGACGGAGCCCAGGAGCAGGAGATCCCCGGAGGAGCCTACTATGACGTGGAGATCCCCGACGACCAGGAGTAGTTCGGAGGCCCTAGGCAGGAGGCCTTCGCCTTTTCGTTCAGTGTCGTTGTTTGTGCTAGCCTTCTTAAGGCAAACTTGACTAACTATGTCTGTACCCAGATATCATTTGTGTGTATGACTTATGTATTCGGGTCCTCGTGACCCCCTGGTTTGTAATATGATGATTAATGTTTAAATTTGAGTTTAGAGTTGTGTTGTGATATATTCCCGTGCGTCTCTGATCTCGAGCGTGCACGTTTGCGTGTATGATTAGTGCACGGTCGAGCAGAGGGCGTCACAGTCGCTCTACGCCGACTCCGCCGGTGGCTTTGACATGCCGCTCTCAGTCGCTCAGTCTGTTGAGTATGGCTTCCGCGCGCGGCGGAGAGCGTTCTATGTCAACTCCTCTCGCGGCTTCCGCGTGTGGAGGTGACCACTCTACGTCGAGTCGCTACTCTCGACCGACTCTACACGAGCCTTCCATGGGTGGTGGCGACTGCTCATCGTCGGCAAGTGTTTCTACCTCGACCTCTTCCGCCGTGTCCCTATCTGCGTGTGAGATTGCGCAGCTGCAATGCCTGCTTGCTGCTTTGGATTCTTCACCGACAGGTTCTGCATGTTCCGTGACTGACTCTTCTGGCACTGAGAAACCACCTTCTACCCATTCAGGTACATCCCCATGGATTCTTGATACTGGAGCGTCTTTTCATATGACTTATGATTCTTCCACTTTGACCTTCGTTCGACCTGTCGAGTCTCACGTTTGTGTTCTTACGGCTGATGGCACTCCCCTCCCTGTAGCTAGTCGAGGCACTCTTAACACTCCTTCATTTCATGTTCCCTCTGTAGCTCATGTTCCTCGACTTACCATGCAACTCATATCTGGTGGTCAGATTGTTGACTCTAGTTGTAGGGTCATTCTCGACTTTGATTCGTGTTCTGTCCAGGATCGTCGCACGGGCACTTTGCTTGGTGCTGGCCCTCGACGCTCTGATGGTCTCTGGGAGCTTGACTGGCTTCGTCTTCCCTCCGCTGCCACCGCCGCCAGTCTCACAGCCCCTGTTGCTGCATCTACCAGCTCTTTTCAGCAGTGGCATCATCGTCTTGGCCATTTATGTGGTTCTCGTCTCTCGTCTTTGGTTCATAGCGGTGTTCTGGGGTCTGTCTCTGGTAACGCTTCGTTGGATTGTCTGGGTTGTAGGCTTGGTAAACAGATTCAGCTACCCTATCCTCACAGTGAGTCAGTGTCCGAGCGCCCTTTTGATCTCGTTCACTCTGATGTTTGGGGTCCGGCTCCCTTCGCTTCGAAAGGGGGTCATCGCTACTATATTATCTTCATAGATGATTTTTCTCGTTACACTTGGATTTATTTCATGTCTTCTCGTAGTGAGGTCTTATCTATATACAAAAAATTTGCTGCCATGGTTCATACTCAGTTTTCCACTCCTATTCGTGTTTTTCGCGCAGATTCAGCTGGTGAGTATATCTCCCATGCGCTGCGAGGATTCCTTGCTGAGCAGGGTACTCTTGCTCAGTTCTCTTGCCCTGGTGCTCATGCTCAGAATGGTGTGGCTGAGCGCAAGCATCGTCACCTTCTTGAGACGACGCGTGCGATGATGATCACCGCCTCTCTTCCACCTCACTTCTGGGCTGAGGCTGTTACCAGTTCCACCTATCTCATCAACATTCAGCCATCTGCTGCTCTACAGGGTGGTATTCCTCTCGAGCGTCTTTCTGGTCGTTCTCCTGATTATTCGGCGCTTCGTTTGTTTGGGTGCGTTTGCTATGTTTTGCTTGCCCCTCGTGAACGCACCAAACTGACCGCTCAGTCTGTTGAGTGTGTCTTTCTCGGATACAGTGATGAGCATAAGGGCTATCGATGTTGGGATCCTGTCGGTCGCCGGATGCGTATTTCCCGGGATGTGACCTTTGATGAGTCTCGTCCATTCTACCCACGTCCATCCTCCTCAGCCTTTTCCACGGAGGACATCTCTTTTCTTACGTTTCCGGATACACCTCCCTCTGTGCCCAGTATTCCTACTCCTCGTCCCACTATTGCAGATCCGACGCCGTCCTCTCTTATGGATTCTTCTCCTCCCTCATCGCATGACTCTCCACCGTCATCACCGATACCTTCCCCTTCTCCACCTTCATCACCGATACCCTCCCCTTCTCCACCTTCATCATCGATACATTCCCCATCTCCGCCTCTAGTGATTCCACCTCTTCCCTCCTTTCCTTTCCATTATACTCGTCGTCCACGTGTTGTGGATGAGTCTACTGATGTGCCCTCTACTTCTGGTGTGTCGTCATCCTCCTCTCAGCCGACTTATGGTCTTCGTTCTCGGCCTTGTCCGCCCCCCTGACCGATATTCTCCTTCTCGCTATGGTCTTTCGACCGTTCTTGAGCCGACTTCTTATCGAGATGCTGTTGTTCATCCTGAATGGCAGTTTGCGATGGCAGAGGAGCTTGCTGCTCTTGAGCGCACCGGCACGTGGGATCTTGTTTCTCTTCCTCACAGGGTTCGTCCCATCACTTGCAAGTGGGTCTACAAGGTTAAGACTCGCTCCGATGGTTCTCTTGAGCGTTACAAAGCTCGTCTTGTGGCTCGTGGCTTTCAACAGGAGCATGGTCGCGATTACGATGAGACTTTTGCTCCTGTGGCCCATATGACCACTGTTCGTACACTTCTTGTTGTGGCCTCTGTTCGTCACTGGTCTGTGTCTCAGCTTGATGTTAAGAATGCCTTTCTTAATGGTGAGATGCGTGAGGAGGTTTACATGCAGCCCCCACCTGGGTATTCTGTTCCTGATGGCATGGTATGCCATCTTCGTCGCTCTCTCTATGGCCTTAAGCAAGCCCCTCGCGCCTGGTTTGAGCGCTTTGCCTCTGTGGTGACTGCCGCTGGTTTTTCAGCGAGTGCTCATGATCCGGCGCTTTTTGTCCACCTTTCAGCTCGTGGTCGGACCCTTCTTCTTCTATATGTTGATGACATGATCATCACTGGCGACGACCCCGAGTATATTGCCTTTGTGAAGGCACGTCTTAATGAGCAGTTTCTTATGTCTGATCTTGGTCCTCTTCGTTACTTTCTTGGGATTGAGGTTTCCTCCACCTCTGATGGCTTTTATATTTCCCAAGAAAAGTATATCCAGGATCTTCTTGCTCGTGTGGCTCTTAGTGATGAGCGCACTGTTGAGACTCCTATGGAGCTCAATGTTAACCTTCGCACTTCTGATGGTGAGCTCTTGTCCAATCCGATGCGTTATCGTCATCTTGTTGGGAGTCTTGTCTATCTTGCTGTCACTCGTCCGGATATCTCCTATCATGTCCATATTCTGAGTTAGTTTGTTTCTGCTCCCACTTCAGTTCACTATAGTCACCTTCTTCGTGTTCTACGATATCTTCGAGGCACGATCTCTCATCGTCTCTTTTTTCCCCGTTCCAGCTCATTACAGCTCCAGGCCTATTCGGATGCTACATGGGCTAGTGATCCTTCGGATCGCCATTCACTTTCTGCCTACTGTGTTTTTCTTGATGGTTCTCTCATTACCTGGAAGATGACACTAGTAGAAAACAGGGCATTAGTCCCGGTTCGTAAGGGCCTTTAGTCCCGGTTCTGCAACCGGGACAAAACAATCGGGACTAAAGGCCCCCACTTTTAGTCCCGGTTGGATTACGAACCGAGACTAAAGGAGCTCCACGTGGCCGCTGTGGGCGCCCAGGCAGGAGGACCTCTAGTCCCGGTTGGTAACACCAACCGGGACTAGAAGGCAGCCACGCGTTAGCAATTGCCAGGCGCTGGTTTTTTTTTAAGGAGGGGTCTAGGGGTTTTGGAGGGTTTAGGGGTTTCATATTGTGTTTCCCCTTTTCTTTTTGTGTTTACCATTCAATTCCTTTACATTTAGGGTTTTCATTTTTATTTTATGCTTTTCATTCAACTCGACGCTAGCTACTACATATATATAGCAATGAAGGAACCATTACACAACATCGTCATGATCAATATATAGAGAGAAGTGACCTCTCTTTCTCCGTGCTTGGTCGAACAACAAGTTTTCGTATATCTATTCGACGCTACTACATATAGTACACGTTCATGCATATATACAATATAACATCTCTTACGATCCCTAATATCTAATTACCACAATTGCTTTGCAAATCCCGATGGTATTCTCCGTCTGTAGGTATGACATGCTCAACAAAGAATCCCGCCAATTCCTCTTGAATTGCTCGTATGCGATCAGTTGGTAGGAGTTGGTCCCGCATCCGCCGGATCTAATTTAAAGAAGGGGGTCAATATATATATATATATGAATGAAACTCAACACAATTGATGGTAATAAAATAAAAATGTGAATATTGTTTACGTATTTCAAATTGTTCTAAAGAGCTGCCCCGCTCACAGATCTTCTGGCGAATGTACTCGCAAACGTAGTATCCACATAAATTATTCCCGGGTTCCTGCCACAAGAACTTTACGAGAATAGAGTTCAATCAAAATGATAATCAAGCATGATAATGGTATTGAAACTAGAATCAATGAGAGTTGCGCGGAACTAGCTAGTAGTACTTACTTTGGGGTGTGAAAATCGCAGCTCCTTTTTCCATTCACCCCTAACCTGGTTGGTGAACTTTTTCCAAACCCTTCCCAGCAAAGAAAATGATTACTTGATATCATGAAATGAACGAAAGTTGCCGATATGGTGCGATAATGATTGAACTTACTTCTGGAGCATTTGACTCATGTCCGCCCACTCCTTAGGCTCTTTATGTCTCGAATCCAAGGCAATTACTAGTCCCGCGTCAAGCTGAATGGCTAGCAGAATATAGTGGAACCTGCGCACGCATAACTCATCAATTACACTTAACCTCGAGTAAGCGAAACAGAATGTGCACAAGACAGTAACACTCACTTGAAGTTGTAAGGAAATAGTATTTCCCTTTTGTTTTGTTGTCCAAGTAACGCCTTTAGCAAGTTTTCCTCTGTCTCATCGGGGTTTTTTTGTACCGTATATTCATTTACGGTATTTGGGTTAATGAACCCAATGTCATAGATTTTTCCTCTGCATTCGCGGAACTTCAATCTGCATAATATAGTGTGAGGATAATTATACATGCAATGAACGAGCTGAGCTAGAGACTTAATTACAGAAAAAAATACTTACAGACAATAGCAACCGACGATAGTTTTGTCGAGGGCGTCTTGATTGTATAACTGAAATAATTCTTCAAATTCAATGTACAACGCCTCGACTCCATTGAAGTAGTGCTCATCTTTAATCCCCACTAAGATACTGTCGGTCCCTTCCTTGCAGGCTTTCAAGTACCAGTTATGCAATGTTCGCATCATCGTTGATAGTTTTGGGAGCTGCTCAGGTCTGACGAGAGGCTTCCCGTGCTCGTATCTAAAGGCTACCTCAGCCATTTCGAACTGTACCTCATCGCCTAAGTAATCACGAAGAGTGTAACTAGGATGAGCGGCCGCTACCCCCGGATCATTAGCGATATCGGGAAACACCTTGAGCGGGGGGCACGATTGTTTTTCCTGTTCGCCGAGCTAGGGAATTGTTTTCCCACTTCTTGCAGCACTACTAGTACTTCCCGACCTTTTCGCTTCATGAAATGTCTTTACAATACAGCGGTCATAGTGTGAGAGCGGCGGAGGAGATGGTGGTCGCTGAAGGGCATCCAGACAGCGCTTCGCTTTTACCGGATCTATTTTCTCCTTTGGAGCTGGACGTTTCGGTGCAAGCTGGCGTTTCACATCGGCAGCCACGATCTTGTTGTTTTCCTCGTCAGTCATGTCGTATGGTAACTTGGGAGGAGCCTTCTTGACGCTTGGACCTGCTCTGGATTTCTTCGTTGTTGTACTGCTAGCCGCCGGAGCGGCGGCGGGTCCCTTCTGCCGTTGCTGAGGCAGTGGAGGAGGCGGAGTCAGCTGACGCGATGGAGGAGGCGGAGTCCGCTGACGCGGTGGAGACAGCTGAGGCGGCGGAGGATTCTGCTGAGGGGCCTCCACCGGCGAAGTCTGCTGAGGCGGCGGAGACAGCTGAGGCGGCGGAGTGTGCTGGCGCGGCGGAGACGACTGAGGCAGCGGAGGTAGAGCTGGACTGTGAGGAGTCTGCTGAGGGGCCTCCTCCGGCTGAGTCTGCTGACGCGGCGTCCATTGTGGAAGCACGATGTTTTCCTTTCTCCATAGAATGGTAGTCCTTACGGCATCTACCAGATGAGTCTCCCCTTCACCTGTAGGGTACTCAAGCTCCAACCCCTCGAATCCGTTGGAAACTTCATCTCCACCCCGACAATAGCAAAGCCATCTGGAATCGGATTGCAATGGAAAGTTGCATCAGGTCTAGGAGGTAAGACATAGCCGACCGCCACCTTCAAGGTTAGGTTGATGCATTTTGCCATTAGCTCACAATGTTCCCTCTCCGTGATATAATCCACGGGGTAGCGAGGAGCCGTGATATCAGGCCGAACGAGCTCCGTGGAAGCCACACTGCTTTTCCGCTGAGATGGTGGGGTAGCTTTGTGGGCAGTATCGAATGAAGGATCTTCGTGCTGCTGAGATGGTGGGTCGGTAGCTCGTTGCAGACTGGTAAGTGCCTCTAGTTTCTTCTCCTGCAACGCTAATCTTTGTTCTACATTCTGCATCCGGTCTGCTTCCTCTTTTTTCTTTCTCCCTTGGCTTCTATAACCAGTGCTGTCGGGAAACCCATGCTCCCATGGAACGGAGCCTGATGTGCCTCGTGTTCGTCCAGGGTGTTCAGGATTCCCGAGGGCGCGTGACAGCACGTCCTTCTCTCTATCGGGATGGAACCTCCCTTCCTGCACGTCCTTGATTGCTTCCTGAATCTTTGGGTGTTTCAAGTTGTTCTTTCGTGTAAACACAATTCCCTGTTTCTGGGTCCAAAGTTCCCCCATGCCCGAAGAACCAAGTCCTTGCCCGTTCGGGCCAGCTCAATGTCGCTGGTTCGATCCCTTTAGCAAGCAGGTCGTTCTCAGCTTTGTCCCACGTAGGCCAGGCAACCTTGTAGCCACCTGACCCCGTAACATGGTGATACTGCTTCTTTGCAGCATTTAGCTTATTTGTCTGTGACCTGTTCTTAGCTTTCTCCGATTTCTTGTACGCCACAAATGCGGGCAGTGATCCTTTATCTTCGCATATTGACCGGTGAATTCTGGAGTCTCATCTTTCTCGACAAACTGTTCGTTCAATCTTTTCTTCCAGTTCTTGAATTGTTCTGCCATCTTCTTAAGAGCCCATTTTTTGACTTTTCGCTGTATAACTGGGTTATTTGGATCCTCCTCTGGCGGTAGGCTGAAATTTATCATGAGCGAGTTCCAAAGTTGATCTTTGCATCTATCGTCGACATAAGAAACTCCATCGTCCTTCTTCTTATTCCATTCTTGGATGCTGATCGGGATGCTGTCCCTAACAACAACTCCGCACTGATGTATAAATCGGTCTTGGGTCTGCTTGGGAACAGTCGGTTTGCCATCTGGATCGACTTCTTCGATCGTGAACCTTTCATTCTCGCCCAACCTTTTCTTCGGGCCTCGTCTCCTTATAGAAGTTTGGCTCGATCCGGAGGGCTAAAAGAAGAAAGAAGTGTTAATATATGTACATACAAAACAATTAATGCATCTAGTCAGCAGAGGCTTAATTAATATATATACCTCGCCGGACTTTGCAACAGTTAAGGCTCCAACACTGGCAGAGCCGTCATCTTCTCTTCCCTCACCATCGGAGTCGTTGAGAAACTATGAGGTCATGATATCATCATCTCCCTCACGGATTATTTCCTCCAACGCCTTTTCTTGTTCTAAGTCTCTGTCGTGTTCCATAGTTTCTGCAAATATTACAACATGGCAATATACAACCATGAGAGATGGATTAGTGGCAAACATAGACCTAATCACAACAAGGAATCATATGCATATGAGCAATGGATTAGTGGATTATCGGGGTTATGTTTTAACGACCCCCTCCCCCCTCATGTCGAAGTTATACCGAAATTATCGGGGTTATATGTTTTAACACGACCCCCCCCTCATGTCGAAGTTTCGGGAGAGGATACTTCATATGCCTTCAAGGCAATGAACAACATGAAAATTTGTAAGTGATTGCTAAACTTTTATGCTTCATTTATATGAAGATCAATTATCCAATATAACTATGTTCGCGATATGAGGCATTGGACATTATCTAGAATCATATCTGATGAGTCGTCCTATCTTTCGGGAGAGGATACTTTGCGGACCGCCTCTCTCATGCCTGTCCGACGTGCAAATCAGGTTTTCATATGCCTCAAAATCAAAGTTATCGGGGTTATGTTTTAACGACCCCCCCTTCATGTCGAAGTTACGACGATATTTGTACAAGATGAATACAAGATTTATACACAGCGGGGGCGGCGTTGCACCGAAGTTATCGGGGTTATGTTTATACAACAAATGGACACCTTTTGTCGAACAACGGAGGGACGATCAGGGACCAACGGCTCCAACGTCGACGATCACTCCACGAAGATTTAACACCACAAATCCTGTAATTCCACCGAGTGAAAAAAATTAGGTCACCACAATTTTGTTCTTCAATTTGTTTTAGCAAGACCATCATGATGAAGTAACCACTCATCATATGAAAATTTTAACATTTGTTTCTCTATCTAAAAAAACCTAAAAAAAAATCTCTTCTCGTTATAGTATATCTCGGCCTCACTTTGTTGTTGTGAACTCCACCATTTCTCTAAAAAAATTCTCTATGCAAATTTCTCTAAAAAAATGACTTTGATCATGAATAACTTTGATAATAACCTATATATGCAAATATCTCTAACTTTGATTAATGACCTATGCAAATTTCTCTAAAAAAAATGACTTTGATCATGAATATCTCTAACTATGCAAATATCTCTAACTATGTAAATATTTTTCTTATATTTAATAAATTCCAAAGTTGGAATTTCAATTATTCATAGTTCCTTTGATTTGCAAACGAGCTATATTCTCCCCAATTCTTTTGCACCCACAAAAATTACTCCATCTATTTGACAGTACCCACAACCCATTCCACCAAAAACATTTGGTTCCATAGTTCAAATTTTTCAAATTTCATTCAGTTCAAATTTGGACCAGATTCAAACTCCATGGTCAAAGCCCAATTTAAATTGCTCCAAAAATTCTGAAACTTTGCCAGACTCTCTTTTGTGCATCAACACCTCACCACAAAAATTCTCAAAAATTCCTAGAGCCCTCTGGCATTTCATCATACACTTGATGTGCACTGTTTAGCACTGTCAAAAAATTCAGTAAATTCAGAAAAATTCGGACAGAGGGGGAATCGATGCCATGCACTCCAGCAAGGGGGAGTAATAGGAGGAGGAGGAGGAGGGGATCGGGGCGGCGCTCACAGCGAGGAGGCATCGGCGACGAGGGCTCGGGGGCGGCGACGAGGAGCGGGCTCGGGGGCGGCGACGAGGAGCGGGCTCGGGGGCGGCGATGCACGGGGAGGAGGGCTCGGGTACGGCTCGGAGGCGACGGCGAGGTCCGGCAGCCTGGCGGCGTTGAGGTGGTCTTCGGCGTCGGGGGAGAGAGGGAGATCGAAACTGGAGATGGTGTTGAAAAAATAGCCCGAGATTTAGTCCCGGTTGGTGGTCCAACCGGGACTAAAGGCCCCCCTTTAGTCCCGGTCCGAGCCACCAACCGGGACTAAAGGTGAATTTCAGCAGCCCAAAGGGCGGGAAACCGAACCGTTTAGTCCCGGTTGATGGCTCGGACCGGGACTAAAGGGGGGCCTTTAGTCCCGGTTGGAGCCACCAACTGGGACTAAAGGGTGGCACAGCCGTGGGGTGGTGAAAGTTTAGTCCCACCTCGCCAAGCGAGAGGAGATCGCACCGGTTTATATACGCGGCTGCGATCTCTCTCCCGAGCTCCTCTCTAAAGCAGGCAGTTAATTGCCTAACCTCTGCCCTGGTGGGCCTACTAGCCCCGCGGGCCTGCATCCTGGCCCATATATAGTTGGGTTTCTAGTCGTATGCAGGCCGTGGTGTCTGCTAGTAGGCGTGTATTTTTTATTTTTTCCATATGTTATGTTTTTTTATTTTTTATGTTATTTTTTGCATATGTTATGTCAATTTTAATATTCTTTCATAACCACTATAAAATATATGGCACATGTTATGTCTTTTTTATTTTTTATGTTATTTTTATGTTATGGCAATTTTAATTTTTTGCATATGTTATGTTTTTTTATTTTTATGTTATTTTTTGCATATGTTATGTCAATTTTAATATTCTTTCACAACCACTATAAATATATGGCACATGTTATGTCTTTTTATTTTTTATGTTATGGCAATTTTAATTTTTTGCATATGTTATGTCTTTTTATTTTTTATGTTATGGCAATTTTAATTTTTTGCATATGTTATGTTTTTTAATTTTTTATGTTATTTTTTGCATATGTTATGTCAATTTTAATATTCTTTCATAACCACTATAAAATATATGGCACATGTTATGTCTTTTTATTTTTTATGTTATGACAATTTTAATTTTTTGCATATGTGATGTCTTTTTATTTTTTATGTTTTTTTTATGTTATGGCAATTTTATTTTTTTGCATATGTTATGTTTTTTTTATTTTTTATGTTATTTTTTGCATATGTTATGTCAATTTTATTTTTTATTTTTTATGTTATTTTTTGCATATATTATGTCAATTTTATAGAGAGGAGCAGGCTTGAGGTAAAGTCGAAGGTATGTACCTCATTTTTATATAATTTTAAGTTAATATTATTTTGATCATAACTAGAGTTTTATAAAAGCTTTTTAGTTGATTCTTGTTGCTATTGAAGAATATTATAGTTTTGTTTTAGTTGATCATAACTAGAATTTTATATAACTTTATTCTTTGACACATCAGGTGGTGGTTTGTCAATATGTTTTTGAAAAAATTGAGCAACCAACCGGTGCTCAGAAGACATTCATATTTTGTTTGGACATAATTGCATTGATTAACTCCTTTGTATAATTAAAATACTAAAAGGATAGGAATAATTGAAATTTCATAACTTAATAAATAATTATTCTAAAATCATGTTTCAAATGCCAAAATGCCCTAGCTAGCTCTTACAAAGATTCCCTCCGGTTTGTCCGAAGTGGCACTTTCCACCTATAAGTCCGGAAACTCACACTAGAGAGAAAGTGATGGCGGTGAAGCCGGTCACATCCCAGAGTGGGATCTTGGGGTATAAAACTATTTCTTCGCGTGTGTCCCTTGCTTATTGCGCTGTAACCATGGATAATCTTCATCATTTAACAGGATGCTTGGGTCAGTCTTCACTCTGAAGGGAGAAATTTCATGAAACTTTTCATAATCTTCTGACATGTCTGTCTTGTCCTCCACTCCCACGATGTTTCTTTTCCCTGAAAGAACTATGTGGCGCTTTGGCTCATCGTATGATGTATTCGCTTCCTTATCTTTTCTTTTTCTCGGTTTGGTAGACATGTCCTTCACATAGAAAACCTGCGCCACATCATTGGCTAGGACGAATGGTTCGTCTGTGTACCCAAGATTGTTGAGATCCACTGTTGTCATTCCGTACTGCGGGTCTACCTGTACCCCGCCTCCTGACAGATTGACCCATTTGAACCGAAACAAAGGGACCTTAAAATCACGTCCATAGTCAAGTTCCCATATGTCCTCTATGTAACCATAATATGTGTCCTTTGCCCTATTGGTGTTTGCTGCATCAAAGCGGACACCACTGTTTTGGTTGGTGCTCTTTTTATCTTGGGCGATCGTGTAAAATGTATTCCCATTTATCTCGTACCCTTGGAAAGTCAATACAGTCAAAGATGGTGTCCTGGCCAGCAAGTACAGCTCATCTCCAACAGTGGTGTTACCCATGAGATGTGTTTGCAACCAACCGCCGAAAGTCCCCATGTGTTCACGTGTAATCCAGTCGTCAGACTGCTCCGGGTGTTTGGAGCGTAGAATATTCTTGTGTTCATTGATATACGGGGCCACCAAGGTAGAATTCTGTAGAACTGTGTAGTGTGCTTGCGCCCAATAATGCCCGTCCCTACATATTATTGAGTTCGGTCCTAGCGTGCCTTTTCCACCCAGTCTCCCCTCATGCCGCGATTCAGGAACACCAATCGGCTTAAGGTCAGGAATAAAGTCAACACAAAACTCAATGACCTCCTCTGTTTGATGGCCTGTGGAGATGCTTCCTTCTGGCCTAGCACGGTTACGAACATATTTCTTTAAGACTCCCATGAACCTCTCAAAGGGGAACATATTGTGTAGAAATACAGGACCCAAAATTGCAATCTCGTCGACTAGGTGAACTAGGACGTGCGTCATAATATTGAAGAAGGATGGTGGGAACACCAACTCGAAACTGACAAGACATTGGACCAAATCATTCTGTAACCTTGGTAGGATTTCTGGATCGATTACCTTCTGAGAAATTGCATTGAGGAATGCACATAGCTTCACAATGGCTAATCGAACATTTTCTGGTAGAAGCCCCCTCAATGCAACCGGAAGCAGTTGCGTCATAATCACGTGGCAGTCATGAGACTTTAGGTTCTGGAATTTTTTCTCTGCCATATTTATTATTCCCTTTATATTCGACGAGAAGCCAGACGGGACCTTGATACTGAGAAGGCATTCAAAAAAGATTTCCTTCTCTGCTTCGGTAAGAGCGTAGCTGGCAGGACCTTGATACTGCTTTGGATGCATGCCGTCTTTTTCGTTCATACGTTGCTGGTCCTCCCGTGCCTCCGGTGTATCTTTGGTCTTCCCATACACGCCCAAGAAGCCTAGCAGGTTCACGCAAAGATTCTTCGTCACGTGCATCACGTCGATTGCAGAGCGGACCTCTAGGTCTTTCCAATAGGGTATGTCCCAAAATATGGATTTCTTCTTCCTCATGGGTGCGTGTCCGTCGCGTCATTCGGAACAGATTGTCCGCCAGGACCCTTTCCAAAGATTACTTGTAAATCCTTGACCATATCAAGTATATCATCACCAGTACGGAGGACATGCTTCTTCCGGTGATCTGCCTCACCTTTGAAATGCTTGCCTTTCTTTCTTAAGGCATGCTTGGTCGGAAGAAATCGACGATGTCCCAGGTACACATTCTTCTTACATTTATCCAAATATATACTTTCGGTCTCATCTAAACAGTGCGTGCATGCGTGGTATCTCTTGTTTGTCTGTCCTGAAAGGTTACTAAGAGCAGGCCAATCATTGATGGTTACAAACAGCAACGCTCGTAGGTCAAATTCCTACTGTTTGTGCTCATCCCACACATGTACACCTTTTATGTCCCACAGCTGTAAAAGTTCTTCAACTAATGGCCTTAGGTACACATCAATGTCGTTGACGGGTTGCTTAGGGCCTTGGATGAGCACTGACATCATAATGAACTTCCGCTTCATGCACAACCAAGGAGGAAGGTTATAGATACATAGAGTCACAGGCCAGGTGCTATGATTGCTGCTCTGCTCCCCAAAAGGATTAATGCCATCTGCACTTAAACCAAACCATAAGTTCCTTGCGTCACCTGCAAAGTCCGACCACTTTCTCTCGATTTTTCTCCACTGCGACCCATCAGCGGGTACTCTCAACTTCCCGTCTTTCTTACGGTCTTCTTTGTGCCATCGCAACAACTTGGCATGCTCTTTGTTTCTGAACAGACGTTTCAACCGTGGTATTATAGGAGCATACCACATCACCTTGGCAGGAACCCTCTTCCTGGGGCGCTCGCCCTCAACATCACCAGGGTCATCTCATCTGATCTTATACCGCAATGCACCGCATACCGGGCATGCATTCAAATTCTCGTACTCCTCACCGCGGTAGAGGATGCAGTCATTAGGGCATGCATGTATCTTCTGCACCTCTAATCCTAGAGGGTAGAGAACCTTCTTTGCTTCGTACGTACTGTCAGGCAATTCGTTATCCTTTGGAAGCTTCTTCTTCATTATTTTCAGTAGCTTCCCAAATCCCTTGTCAGATACACCATTCTCTGCCTTCCATTGCAGCAATTCCAGTGCAGTACCGAGCTTTGTGTTGCCATCTTCGCAATTTGGGTACAACCCTTTTTTGTGATCCTCTAACATGCGATCGAACTTCAACTTCTCCCTTTCACTTTCGCATCCTCTCTGTGCATCAACAATGACCCGGCGAAGATCATCATCGGGCACATCTGGTGCCTCTTGATCTTCAGCTTCCCCCGTTGCAGTATCATCGTATTCAGGGAACATAGGATAGTTGTCATCATCCTCTTCTTCTTCGTTGTCTTCCATCATAACCCCTCTTTCTCCGTGCTTGGTCCAAACATTATAGTGTGGCATGAAACCGTTCTTAAGCAGGTGGAAGTGAAGGGTTTTGAGTCAGAGTAATCCTTCGTATTCTCACAGACAGTACATGGACAATACATAAAATCATTCTGCTTGTTTGCCTCAGCCACATAGAGAAAATTATGCAGGCCCGTAATGTAGTCGGAGGTGCGTCGGTCACCGTACATCCATTGCCGGTTCATCTGCGTGCATTATATAATTAAGTATATCAAAAACCATTACAGAACATCATGAATAGAGAAATGACCAAATTAATACAAGTTCATCATCACATTAAAACCAAAGTACAGTAGTGATCAAATGTTATTACTGAAAAAATAAATACATAAAGTTCATACATAGTTCTCATAGAACAACATATAGCTCTCTAGAGCATCTAATTAAAACATACATTGAAACTAATATACAACTATGTAAAACATTTAAATGCAACAACAAATGCGATCAAAATCGCAACTAAGGTAACAATTGATCCAACAACATAATGATACCAAGCCTCATTATCAATGGCATATTTTCTAATCTTTCTAATCTTCAAGCGCATTGCATCCATCTGGATCTTGTGTAGATCGACGACATCGGCAACATGCAACTCCAATTTCATCTTCTCTTCTTTCAAATAATTGTTTTATTTTTCAACTAAATTTAACCTCTCGACAAGAGGGTCGGTTGGAATTTCCGGTTCACATACCTCCTAGATAAAGACATCTATGTCAAGTTGGTCGGCATAATTGTCATAAACACTAAATGAAACAAATAGTTATAAAAGATAATATACCACATCCGAATCATAGACCGGACGAGAGCCGACGGGGGCGGATACCAAAACCATGACACTATATAATAACAAACAGTAATACAAGTAAGAAAATTATACAAGTAGCTATATAAATCATACAAGTAAGAATTTTTTCTTTAAAAAAAAGATAAGAACAAGAGGCTCACCACGGTGGTGCCGGCGACGAGATCGGCGCGGGCGATCGACGGCGGTGAGGACGGGGACGGGGACGGGACGGCACCCTACACATGTGCAAACTAAGAAGTTAATTTGAACTCAAATTGTGCATCTAAATCAAATAAACTCACACATACACTCCTCCACTAAAACCCACAAACCACACTACTTCTAGAGCATTTGAAATGAGCTAAACTAGCAGTGAGAGATGAAAAGATGAAGTTGCTAACCTTTTTAGAACACTTGGATAGTTGGTGCACCGCCAAACCTAGACAAATCTTGAGGAAAATGGAGCTTGGAGGTCGAGCTTAGAGAGGAGAAAGCTTAAGTACTGTGGCTCGGGCATTTCATCAAACACCTCATGTGCATAGGAGGTGAGAACAGAGTAGCACACACCTCCCACACGCCGGCCGGCCAAAAAACAGAGGAGTGAGCGCGCAGGGGCGAGCATATATATAGGCATCTTTTTAGTCCCGGTTGGTGTCTAGAACCGGGACTAAAGACTGACCTTGAGGCCCTTTAGTCCCGGTTGGTGTCTGGAACCGGGACTAAAGGTCCCAGCTGAACCGGGACTGGTGCCTGCCGAGGCCCGGCCGGCGTCCTGGCCGCTCGAACCGGGACTGATGCACGCATTAGTCCCGGTTCGTAAGTCGACCGGGACTGTTGCTCTGATCTGGCAAAAACCAATGCCCTGTTTTCTACTAGTGTGAAGAAACAGACTGCACTTTCTCGTTCGAGTGCAGAGGCCGAGTTGAGAGCTATGGCTCTTCTGACGGCAGAGGTGACTTGGTTACGATGTTTACTTGAGGATTTTGGTGTTTCTGTTACTACACCAACCACCCTCCTGTCCGACAGTACCGGTGCTATCAGTATTGCGCGGGACCCTGTGAAGCATGAGCTTACCAAGCATATTGGTGTTGATGCTTCTTATGTGCACGCTGCTGTGCAGAATCATGTTATTGCTCTTCAGTATGTGCCTTCTGAGTTACAGCTAGCGGACTTCTTCACGAAGGCCCAGACTAGAGCACAACATAGATTTCACCTCTCCAAACTCAGTGTTGTGGATCCACCATGAGTTTGAGGGGGGGGGGGGGGGGGGGGGGGGTAGTAGAGTTATATTGATGATGGCGTTTGGCCTTTTGTATTCTAGTCTTTTGACATCCTCTTGTACATGTATATATATTGGCTTTGGCCTCCTAATAATACAAGTTGCATATTTTCCAACAGCCGGTACATCAAATATCACACCACCAGTCTCATCGTTCAGGATCTTGCATGCCAGTTCCATGGACTAACTCGGTGCGGAGGTGCCAACCCCGCCAGAACAGCAACAGAATCATGTCCTTGGGTGAGTCGGCTAGCAAGTGGAGCAGCCACACATCGCCTGTCACCGCAATATCTCAATGTTTATATAGACTTTTTTTTTACTTGATATAAAAATTTTGTTTACAATATAAGATGAGTACTTGGCTCAAACACTGAAATGATTCTATCAGTGCTAATTTCAACAAATAATGGAAAATATTGGGGAGACGTGGTCCGCTGACTACCATAGCAACACCCCCCTCACATCGCAAAAGACAAGTCAATCAAGCTATCGACAGGAAAACATAAGTAGCTAGCTCAGCAACAGCAAAGCAGCAAAAATGTAGGCTCGACAGGAAATAAACCGTGCATCGTACATCGCCGCAACCCCAGTAGCTCCACTATGAATGACATCCCAAAATGGCAAACCAAAACATGCTAGTATAATCGACAAAAACAGAACAAAACTGTACGTGCCTCTGTTTTGACCGACCAGGTGATGGAACGTAACTTTCTGGCTACCATGCATTCCCAGTTCTACCACTCATTCCTTGATGAGCTGCCACGTGTCATCAGTTTTTTTTTTTGGTTCACTCCTGGTTTTGCTGCGGTTTTTTACGTTCATCTCTCCACGTCCATGACCACCGGCCACGTTCCAGCTAGAAAGCCTAGCCACGATCCCTCTAGAAGCCCATCCACCACAACCACGAGTCGTCTTTTCCCCCCCAATCCCTAATCTCACTCTGCATCTCAGATACAGACCGCGCCGCCCCCTGCCTATGCTCGCGCATGAGCCGGCTACCGTTGGAACGCCGCGGTGCCCTAGCCCCTCTTCTTCCTTGTGCTCCTCCTCCTCCCACCTCTCTCTTCCCCGTGCTCCTCCTCCTCAGTCATCCAGCATCCACGTACCTGATGCCCCTGTGCGGCCAGTGCCGGCAACCACTGCAGAGGTGGCCGTCGCGTGGTCAGGTGGGAGGTCGTGTATTCTGGCCACCACCGAGGCGCGGGCGCGCAGGCGCAGCCCAACAGCAGGCAGCATGGCACGAGCGCACGGCAAGTAGCTCCTTGCATTCCGTCTCAGTTACTTTTTGTCTATCTTCATGCCTAATTCCTTAGATTAAAATCCTGGTCCTAATGTATTCTCAACCGTTGTTTCATCATATTTTCCAACTTTAATAAACTTCAGGAATCTTATAGACAAGTACCACCCTCTGTCAAGACGAGGAAGATCAACTCTTCTGGCTTGAAGAACATTAATTAATGCCAACTGAAAGAAGAATATTTGACCTGACTCCAGGCAAAGAAACCAGCCCCACAAAAATAATTATGCTCTCATCCAAAGAAGACAACGACGACAAAGAATGCAGGTCAAAAGCAAGCCATCCAAAATACTTACAAATTACAATCAAGTCCACAAAGCTCTTCTCCTTATCTAGGTCTATGAAACTAGAATTTGGCCAACAATGAGCATAAAGGGACATCTTTGAAACAAGCTCGACCTCAATGCCACCACCACTCCTTCTCTCACTTCAGATTAAAAAAAACACCCACACACACATGCACAGGCTCAACGACGGGCGCGGCGTGCTGCCGCGCCTTCTGCTTGCTAGTTTATGGTTATATGTAACAGATAAGCTTAAGTTTTTTTTTTGCGAGAACAGATAAGCTTAAGTTGGTGCGGTGCCAACCAAAAAATGCATTTCAACAATACTCAAAATCTAAGAAAAGGGTTGATTGTACCATTATCGGTAGAATCAACCACGCGGAAACAGCTGACCAACATTCCCTTGTAGCACACATTTGACTTCCGCAAAGAAAAGGTTTTCAATGCCACAGTTTAGTCATAGTGAACGCCCCTCACAATTTTTTTTGCAGTGCACGATCTTTCTGGACACCCACACGTCCCAGCACATTTACAAAGAGCGCCCTGAAACAAACAAAAATACACACAAATCCTTGGAGCACTCTGACATCATCGTTGAACTTAATGAATAGACTCCTTCAAGAAATTAAATCACAACCTGGCCCAAGCAGCTCTTCTTCTTCAGCTGTGGCCGCATCTCCGCCGCCACTATCCTCCTTTTCTTAGCGCCGACGCCAGAAGGGAATGGATTCACACGCGCATCCAACGTAGGCAGTATTCACACCTAGCTACGTGCCGGCATAAAGCGCGGCACAATTTGAGAAGAAGTCATGGCCGCATGAGCCGACACTGGACTTGAGAGTGGCTTAGCCTATATCCATGCTGATGCCATGGTTGAAGAGCTCGTCATCCCCTTCGTCGTTGCCATCAACAGGTGAATCTCCATTGTTGTCGGTGATTAAAATGGATTTGATGTGCGGTGATAATAAAAAGGTTTCAGGCCTCCATTCTAACTGTGTTGTTTGTAATCAGTAACTGTAAGACTTTGGATGGATATGTTATTTTTGTTAAGCAATTAATGGAAAGTGGATTAGCCTGGTTGGGAAAAAAAAGTTTCGGGCTTGATTATAGGGGCTCGTGTACTAATTTCGAGTTTGTATGAGATAATAAATGGGCGCGTCTATGTCTCATTTATAGCGAGACATATGACCACCTCGCGTGTAGCGAGCACGAGACTGGGCCGACCAGGGCTACAGTCCTCAAAGTGCTCTTTTTTCACTATTTTTCACATTTTTTTGCTTTATTTTTTACTTTTGTTTATACTTCCAAATATTATAAATATATATTATAAACATATTTTACATAAGTTTTTAAATAATGTTAATCATGCTTTTGAAAAATGTTAAATGTGTATCGAAAAAATGTTTCTGATGTATACAAAAAAATGTAGAAAAAAAATACAATGTGTATGAAAAATTAGACATCAAAAATATATTTTAGAAAAATATTAATCATGTATTTTTTAACAGGTATAAAAAATGTTCCTAATGTATACGACCAATGTACAACATGTATAAAAAAGTAGACATCACAACATGTATTGAAAAAAATGTTAAACAGGTATATAATCTATGTTTCTGATGTATACAAAAAATATAAAAAATGTGTGGAAAAAGAGGACATCAAAAACATATATTCTAAAAAACAAATCAATCATGTATTTGAAAAATGTTAACAGGGTATAAATAATGTTTCAACTGTATTTAAAAAATGTTAAACATGTGTAAACAAATGTTCCTTATGTATATGAAAATGTACAGTGTATATAAAAAAGTAATCATCAAAACCATACATTTGCCAAAAATGTTAATCACGTATTTAAATTTTTTGAAAATGTTTTAGATGTATACGAAACATGTTTCATCAATTTTAAAAAATGTTAAACGTGTTTAAAAAATTGTACATGATGTATACGAAAGATGTACATTGCGTGTAAAACATGTTTATTACCATTAGAAATTATTCACCATGTATTTGAAAAAATGTTGCCCATGTATTCCAAAAAGTGTTCAAAAACATTTGTTTAAGAAAAAATGTACATCATGTATTTAAAAAATGATCAACGTGTATCAACAAAATGTTTCACGCATACACTAAAAATGTACATTTTGTACTGAAAAAAGTACACATGTGTTAAACAAAAGAAGTAACTGATGAAAACTGACAAAAAACAAAGAGAAACGAAGAAAACCAATGAAAACTAAAAAAAAAACCAATGAAAAGAATGGAAACAGTGAAAACTGATAAAAACAAAAAAATCGATTTTTTTTAAAGAAAAACAAAGAGAAAATAAAGAAAAGAAAAAGTAAACAGTGAAAACCGAGATAAAAACAAAGGAACCAAAAGAAATCATTGAAATGAGAAAACAAAAACAGTAAAAACCAAGAAAGAAGCGAAGAAAACTGGTAAAAAGAAAAGAAAAACAGAAGCAAACGATGAAGAAACAAAGAAAACTAACAAGAAAAACAAAAGAAAACAGAGGAAAACCGGACCAAAAACCAGTACAACAATCGATCCTGAGCGAGCAAGTGAGGAGAATAAATGGGCCGGCCCATTACAATGCGACACGAAAAACCTTCATACGAGTGAATCATAGGACTCGCTATTGTCGCCGCGATAATAAATCCAAACAATTTGCTAAAAAAAAATAAAAATAAAAAATCCAAACAAGGCGCAGTAGGACAAATTAGCCAAGCGCGGATGAGAAAATCAAACTGACCTCACCCCGAAAAGTGAACATGGATGTGTAATGGTGGTGATCATCTACTACCTCTGTTCTCTAGAAAGACTTATATTTACGAACGGAGAGAGTACTATTTATAATATTTTATATACAGATCACACAGTGAGATTGGATATCTAAAAATCATGTAGCCAATTATACGCACCATACTTGAATTATTACGATGGACCAAGCAGCGGCAAGAGACTGCACTCACCCAATGCAACACGCCAAGTTGTGATACTCTCTTATGGTATGTCATGCTATATCTAGAGACTGGATTCGTTTTTCTATGAGAACTTCTGCTTGCTTCACATTTCCAGCTCATCGTTCCCTACTAAACTACTAGTACTAGTAGCTATCAGCTTATCACCGGCCGGCCGGCGAGCTAAACAATATGTAAGGTGACTCTCATAGACGGTTGACTAGCAAACCGAAGGGAAACCAGAGACCTACCGCTCCACGACCATTAGCATACCATCACGGCCGGAAATGTCTACCGGAGCACGGCGGAGAGGCGGAGCATCTGGAAACCGGAAAGATAAGCGACAGCTTGACGCTTTCTCAGAGGAGCTTCGACGGCGACCGGAAGTAAGAATCATCAACAAGTATGCCGTCGTTATGGCGTACATCCGGATGGGCATCAAAGGCACGGTGGCTCTGGTGCTTTTGTGGGCCACCGTCGTCCTCCTCGGCGGCTTCGTCTCTGATCTAAGCAAGCAAGACTTTTTGTATGTAACCATCATCGCGTTCGTGCAGGCTGCTGGGTAAGTACTCAGTGTTCTGCTCTCACCTGTGTGCTAAATTTGTCCTTCTTTCTTCTATTATTACTGTCCACACAAAAGAATCATACTATTGTCGATGTTAAGCGTGACATGATTTTTATCATTTCGACAATTCCGAATTTATCACATAAAATAATCGGCACTAGCAATTTGGTGTCCTAGGGTCATGTGATGTGTCCCTTTTTTTTTCTTCAAAAAAGAGGTTAAACCCGGGCCTCTGCATCACGTGCCCCGTTGATGGTCTAATTGTTCAGAATCTTACCATTTTATTTCCCTCTTCACACGGGCACCAGGTGAATTCACATTTTTTTTTTGCATATGTATTCCCTCCATTTATTTTTATTCTGCATTTAGGTTTGCCATAATTGAAGTCAAACCTTTTTGAAGTTTGGCCAACTTTATGAAAAAATGCCAACATTCACAATACCAAATCAACATCGTTTAAATCCGCCTTGGAATGTATTTTCATTGTAGATGTTGACATGTTTTAATATAAATTTTGTCAAACTTTATAAAGTTTGGCTTAGGAAAAAATCAATTTGCGGAGTAAAAGGAAACGGAGGGACTGATACTTCAACCATGAGTTCTCTAAAAATTTAATGCTCCCCGCTGTTAAACTAAAGGACCTGATTTGCATAAACTAATATTTATAATCTTTATAAGCGCCACCCAAAATAGGATGAGTATCTTTTTCTTTCTATTTGACATTCCCAATTCTCGTGTCATCTCGTGTCGGGCTCCAATTGGAACAAAACAGGTTATTGGATGCGGCGGGAGATAATCGCTTTGTGTTCTTGGGGAATTGGCTCGAGTCTCTTGTACGGAACCATATTTCTAGAGGAGAAAATCATCAAAATGAACGTACGCAGTTGCCTATGAGACAGTGGCTGAAGAGACAAATAAGTATACTCTTACCAAAAGCAGTAGATATCTACCTGATCATCATAATTATTCCAGTGCTGAACTTCGCGTTTTCCAGTCCAATGGTGTGCTTAGTCCTATCGGCGCTTCGTTTAGCAAAGCAGGACTATGGCATCGCCATCGGAGAAGCAAATAAAGAAAATTTGAAGCCGGCGCTGACGTCATTCTACTACGTTTCTCTTGTTCAGGGCGCAGTAGGCATATCATTTATGTATATTGAAATGGCTGGTGATACTGCGTGCGTGTATACTGTTAGCCGGCAAAATTGTCTCAGCCCCGAATTACTTCGTGCATACTTGGACGAAACCAAGCAGATGTGTGTGAACAACCCCACATCCACATTGAGCTGGAATTTGATCGCCTATGGTGCTGGCTTGCTGGATTCCCAATCACCGGAGGACTACGCGTCTGGGGGAAGGGTACTAACGATGTTGATTGATCATGATATACCATTACTGATAAGACGGCTGCTGATTAGGTCACCGAGACAAAGAATTCTGAAGCTGATCGGCACCCTTGCTTGGAGAAGCCCAGAGGAGCAAGAGATGAGATGGCTTGCAGCGAGGATAGTGGAGCATCTTGCTTGTGACCTCAGCCTTGCTCACTTTCCAGGAGCATTGGAATGCATCTCCTCCCTCTTTGACACTTCATCTCACAACAGTGGTTATCAAGAAGCTATCCATTTGACATCTACAGTTGATCTGGTTTTGCCAGGCTTGAGGATTCTAGAGAACCTAGCTCATGACAGTTATAACTGCACACTGATATACAACACCAAGGTACTTCTTTCAAAAATAGTTGCACCTATCAAATCCAACAATTTAGTAGAAAATATCAGGAGCAATGTTACATGGACTAAGGTTGTAGATGGATCACTGAAGGTGGTGAGCAAGCTCATGGGTTCTTCAGGAAGCACCAGCGAAGAGATGTGTGGCCTAATTGCAGATGATAGTAATGTAGTCAAAAACTTGGACGCTGTTCTGGACCTGGATATGAAGAGCAATAGCGGCATCATAGAGCTACATATGCGAGTTTTAGAGGTTCTTACACAATTAGCCTCGCATCATCTAGCAAGCACTTCTTCACAAAAATTAATTGAGAGGGCGCTACACATCTTCGTTACTACAGATTGGATGGAAGATTATTTGAAAGATGAGAAAAGCAAGATGAAAGAAGCTAAGGAAACTGCAAGCCTGCTTAAAGAAAAGGATGAGAAAAGGAAGATGAAAGAAGCTATGGAAACTGCATGCCTGCTTAAAGAAAAGGCTGGTGAAGCATTGGCCATTTTGTCCAGTGATTCAGAGGCTCGAAAGAGCTTCGCAAGATGCAAAGATGACAATGTCTGTCGTCTTACTGAATTGCTCGACTCCAAAATCAAGACCATCAAATGCAAATTAAGTGCAACGGATACTATGGAAATAGAGATCAGCGTGGCCTGTCGCATTAGCGCAACAGTCATTTTGAAGCATTTCAGCAACCACGACAAGGAACGAACCTTACGGAAGGTGCACATGAATGTTCATATGACATTCCATTTCTCTGATTGATTAAAAGTAATGAAATTCCTTATAGAACCCACCGCAAGCCATATGTTTTGGCAACTAACCTTTTTTATGTTGAGCTGATATGTGTGTATACCACTACAGGTACTCGCAGAATTGCTTCCAGTACAAGGAGAAGGGAGTAGCACTCCCCAGTGTTGGGAGTGCTTGCTTCCTATTTGTTGCAGAAATGACATAGAAAACCAAATGAATGGGAGGCAAGACGAGCCTTCCGCCTCAGAGAGTCACAACATCCAGCAATGTGGGGAGAGGAGGCTGCAAGCAGAGCTAATATCACTCGTCGCAGCGATCCGTGCAAACAACAATCTTGATTTCGCAGCAGTCTTAGCTTCGCTGCCGCAGCCGATTACCCTGGAAGATTTTGTGGTGAGGCTCAAGAAGATGGTGGAGGACAACATGTACGCCACCCCTGCGTGCCTGGTGATACATAAGCTCACGTGTGAGATGGTTATAGAATTCATACAGCATGATCTAAACGTCAGAATGATCGACAAGCACAATATTGTTGGCACATTGCTGAAGGCCTCAAAGATAATGACCGGGCTTGAGAGCAGCATGCTTTTCACTGGCGTCGATTATGACTGCTGCGGTGTTCCTGTGACACCTCTCTCTTCTGTTCTTGCAAAAAATGCAGAAGATCTTTTGACACGAAGGAAACATGATCTGGGCATCAACATTGCGCCTGCCGGTGTATCACCACCGTGATTGTTGCATTCGAAAGTTTCTCGTGTATTTATTTGCCGGAGGATTGTAACTCCTTTTCAAGTTAATATATTTGTCGGAGTAGCAGCATTGTGTTTTTTTTTTTTTGAGAAAAACCCAGCCAACAAATATACTCCTTAACTTGAGAAGGAGTTACAATCCTCAACGAGGTAGCCTCTGATCGTGTAGGGAACATCCCCAACGGTAGTGCTGTTTCCTTGTCTCCTCGGCCCTCGCTAGCGCGGCCAACTCATGTGCCAGTTTGTTGCTGGTTCGTTTGACTGTACTGAAAGTCACCTCCGTGAAACACTGCATAATGTCTCTGGTGTCCGAGACGAGTGGGAAAAGGGCAGACTGATTTGTAGCTTTGTGGTCTAGCAGAGCCGGTATGGAAGAGCTAGCATTCAGTTTCTACGCATACCCGGCCTTTGTACACTTTGCTCAGGGCCTCAAGTCCATGCAAGACTGCCGACAGTTGAGCTTCTTCTGCATCCTTGCATGCAGGTAGTTTCTGACATAGAGACATAGCCACTTGTCCCATGTGATTCCTGGTGACCATACCTGCCGCCGCCTTCCCGGATGATGGAATAAAGGATGCGTCAGTGTTCATTTTCCTCTCCTCTCCTCGCGCCGTCCCCGCGGGCGGCCGGGGGGAGCCCAGATCTGCCGCCCCTCGCCCTTCCTCCCTCCTCCACCCCTCCTCGCCGCCGCCGGCGCAGGTCGCCGGGCAAAGCCCGCTCGGCCTAGGCGGCGGCGGGGCCTTCTTCTCCTCCTGCCCGAGGATGGCGGCGCGGGACGCTTTCTTCTAGTGGCGGCGCGGCGCGGGCGTGGGGTGCGGCGGCGCGGCGCGGGCGTGGGGTGCGGCGGCGCGACGGCACGGGCTGGCGGCGGTGGCTGCTGGGCGTACATGGCGTCGTCCTCTCCTGGGCCGGCGGCGGGGTCTGGTGTAGGGCTCTCCGGTGGCGCGGCTGGGGCTTGCGGGCGGCCCTGCTGCTCGCGCGGCGCGGCTGCTGGCTGGTCAGGCGGCGGCGGCCTGGATCCTACTTCCAGTCCCCGGTAGAGATGGCGGCGATCCGTACACAAGACTTGATGGAGGTTCTTCGAACAGATCTGGGTGAAAACATTGCGCTCGGCTACATGCCAAGGCCGGCGATGGCGGCGCTCTTCTGTGTCGTTCTCTTCTTGAAGACATCGCCGTGGAGAAGTTCCAGACCTCTATCTGTTACCTCCGGGGGAAACTCTAAATCGGTAGATCGGATGACGGCGGCGCTCTTGCGTCGTTTCCCCCTTGGGGGCGTCAGTCTTGGAGGTGTGCACGGGCTCGAGGGACCAGCGGATAGCATCTTTGGTGGAGCGGTGTTTCATCTTACGCATCGACGACTGTGGATCTCGGCGGCGTGGCGCAGTGGAGTCTCGGCGTTCGATGTGTGTAGACGGACTCGCGCAGGAGGATGGCGCTGTCTGGCGTCGTGGTGGCGTCGATGGCAGACCTGGCAAGGTCGTGGAGTCAGTATTTGCTCTGAAGATGGATCGGTGGAAGACGGCGACGGTGGCCTCTGAGAGTGTGCCGGACTGGTGTGTGCTCCAGACCAGGTATATGGCTTGGCTGGGGCCTCCGGTTGTAGATGTTAGGCTTAGGTGCGAGGTCTATTTGGTATTAGGCTCGGACTATCGGCACCCCTTCATCAAGTGGATATGAGTAGCGACAGATGTTGTCAAGATGATGGCTTCAAACTTACTGATGTACTACTTTGTAAGGTCTTTATGAATAATTAATAAAGTGGCTGCATGCATCGTCCAGATGCAGAGGCCGGGGGTCTTCCTCCTTTTCAAAAAGAAAAAAAAAAGTGTTCATTTTCCAAACACCAGATCAGGCGGTTTCCATTGGCTTCCCAACATCTGATCATTACGAGTCGCAGCCGGAACTGATTGGCCTGCACGCAACTGCACCCCCGCTCCTGTCCCCTGGTAATTCTCAGCGCCCAAATTGCAGCTCCTGCTTCCTTTCCTATTCGCTAAACACGCCGGAGCCACTGACTGTGTTCCTGGCTGGCTGTCTCCCAGATGCCGTCCACTGAATCCGTTCTACCTGCATCAACAGCTTTCCAGTTTCCACTAGCAGCATTGTGTTAGTACAACTAATTAAAGTCATAGTGCAAAAGAATGTCATTACCATCCAAATATATCTTAGCTTTTCTTTCTTAGCTTCCATCTGCAAAAGAGGGTGAAGCTCTTGGTCTCACCCCCTCGTCTCGTCCGCTCCCGCGAGCGGCGAGGTGAACCCTAGCGCGCCTCCTCCAGCCTCCTCCCCTCCCCCCCCTCCCTCGCCGCCGCCGGCTCGCGCCGCCGGGCAAAGCCCGGCCGGCGTCAGTGGCGGCGGGGCATCTTCCCCTTCCTCGCGGTGGGCCGGCGCGGGACAGCGACTCGGCGCGGAGGCGCGCGGTTCTGCAGGACGGCGCGGCGTGGCGGCGGCCGGGGCGGCACGGCAGTGGCGTCCTGGGCGGCGGCGCGGGCGGCTGCTCATCGGGGCGTGGTGGGGCGTGCCTGCGCGGGTGGCGGCTGTGGGCGTCCTGGTCAGATCTGGATCGGGCGGGTGCTCTGGCCGGCAGTCAGCAGGCGGCGCGGGCTGAGGCAGCAAGGGCCAGCCGGCGGCGCGCGGGGGCTGGTGCGCTCGTCGTCGGCGGCATGGTGGCGGTGGTGGTGATGTGTGCCGGCCGGATCTGTCGTTTTTTTTTCTTTTCCGGCGGGCGGCGCGGGTTTGGGGCTCCGGCCCGGCGTGGCTGCGGCTCCGGCTGTGGGCGGCGGCGGCGAGGTGGCTTTGCCGTGCCGGCATCACGGCAGCTCGGCGGGCCGGCTGGGGCTGCGGCTGGATTTCTGGCGTCGGCTTGTCTGTAGGCGGCCCGTTTCGACCTTCAGTCCCTCTCCTCGTCGTCTGGTTGCTACCTTCGTCGAAGGTTCGGCCCTCCCCCGACTACGGTCCATCGCTCGTCTCACGCTCGGCAGCAGGACCGACCTCGTCTCGCGCCCGGCAGCAGGACCGACCTCGTCTCGCGCCCGGCAGCAGGACCGACCTCATCTCGCGCCCGGCAGCAGGACCGTGATCGTCTCGCGCCCGGCAGCAGGACCGAGCTCGTCTCGCGCCCGGTGCCGCAGGACGGGTCGATGGAGGCCAGTTTTGGCAGGCCTATTGGGTTTCGGCGTTGGGGGCAGCCCAGGGGTGTGAAAGGCGGGTCCTTTCCGCTCGTATCTTTGGTTGGGGTAGCGGTCGGTCTCGAGTGAGGTGGTGTCAAGGTCTTGGATGCCAGGGCGGCGGCCATGGTGGTGGTTCCGCGGTGCTCATGGGCAGAGCCCGTGGTTAGGTGCTGCCCGGTGGCCATGGCCGTGTGGGCGGCGTGGTTGCCGGGGTGTGGTGTTCAGGGGTGGTGAGTGTTGGCCGGGGTGAAAACCCGATCTATCTTCGGATGGACCGGCGGCGGCGAAGCTCGTTCCCTTCTTGAAGGCGTCGTCGCGGATCTCATTGCCCGTCGTGTTGCTCCAGGGGAAACTCTGATCCTCGGGTCGGGCGGTGGCGGCGCTCTGGTGTCGTAACCTTCCTGAAGGCGCCGCCTTGGAGCACACGGTTCGTCATATGCGGCTTCATCTCTTCGCGGTGGCGTGTTCGCGGTTGAGGACTCCGGTTGCTCTTGTAGTACTAGGGGTAGTGTTGCTGCGCTCAGCGCCTATGTATCCTGCCTTGGGTGTGTGCGTGTGTTGTGGTGGCGTGCGTTTGTATCTGAGTTGTGGTCGGTCATTGCTTTATATATAAAGCGGGGCGAAAGCCTTTTTCGGTAAAGAGGGTGAAACACATGTATGGTTAACAGCAAAGCAGCAAGAATGTTAAAGGCTCAGCAAAAAAAACTAATCATCGTATCGTTCATACATTTTCGTCGTCTGAGTCGCTGCTCCAGCCTCCATAACAATATCCACAGTGTGAATCCACGTCCAAATGTCTAAGTCTGGTGCCTGGAACTTCTCCGATTTAACCCCAACTTGATCCTTTTTCGATGTGCCAAGTCCATAGACATGCCAACATACCTACAAAGATCACAAAACAAATGAAAACTAATAAAAACAAAATAAAAGTAAAAGGTGTGCAACAAACTTGGTAAAACGAGTAAATACCGGAAACTATGCATTGTGGGCATGAATAAGTGCTCGATGGATATGATACGACGGTTTTTGGTTTTAAAATATACTCTGAAAAGTATGCATAAAATCCACTCATCAATACTCTCTTGCTATTGCCAACAAAGTATCCAAC
Source organism: Elymus sibiricus (assembly GCA_039707655.1). Taxonomy (NCBI): domain Eukaryota; kingdom Viridiplantae; phylum Streptophyta; class Magnoliopsida; order Poales; family Poaceae; genus Elymus; species Elymus sibiricus. The sequence goes on from CM077666.1 coordinate 475,616,172, forward strand.
CATTCTTCTATGTGGAAAACCGTTAATGCTCAACTACCCACGTTACAGTCACTATCTTCTGTCCTCATGCACAATGGGAAGGCCATCTTCTTTTGGACCGACACTTGGATTCACGCCTTGACCCTTGCTAATGCCTTCCCAAACCTTTACTCCCACTCCACCTGTACCACCATTCTTGCCTCTCAAATTTGGCAGGATGTTTTGTTGTCTAACCTTCGGAATCGCCTTACCTTAGTTGTATCTAGAGAATTGGCTCTTGTGTTGTCTTTGTTGTAGGATTTCGTGACGCCAACGATGATAGGTACCTTAACAAGGGCGTCAAATTCTCCGCCAAGCATGTGTATGACCTCCTCATGCAGGAGGATGAGCTGGACCACCACTCCATCACGGTATGGAACACTAGGATCCCCATCAAGCTCAGGATCTTTGGTTGCCTGCTTCTCAAGGACCGCCTGAACTCCAAGGCTGACCTCTTCAAAAAGAACATCTCTGACACCAGCGACTGCCTCAGATGTCGGGCTCCCTGGGAGGACGCTACTCATATATTCCTCACGTGCCCGCTTGCCGTTCGGTGGATTCTGCTCGGCCTGCAGCCACCCCCTCCATCCTCGACATCTGGGATGTCAAGAAGCCCGTGGGACTCGATGTGAGGTTTGGTCGGACGTCACCATCTCTATTCTCTGTAAGCTTTGGAACTCACGTAAGGGCCAGTTCTTTTGGTGGCTTTTTTGGGCTTCTAGAATAAGCTGCCCCCTACCCAGCTTATTCTAGAAGCCCAACCACAAATATTTTTTTAGAAGCCTACTAGTCAAGTGTCAATTAGTAGGCTTCTAAAAAAAATTAATACCCAGCTTATTCTAGAAGCCACCAAAAGAACTGGCCCTAATACCACCACCTTCGGAAGCGTTTTTCACCCGCACTCCGTCACTGTCACAAACATTGTAGTTGATTTTATGCTTTGGTGTTTTAGATTCTCCAGGCCTATATAAAAGGTCGCCGCTGTATCTTGGTGGCAATACCTTGCCTCGCCCTCTAGCGCCTCTTTGTAACACCTTTCCATGAGGGCTCCTTGAGTAAAGAAATTGTTGATGCCGACCAGTCTCGAATGCTTGGTTGGTTGGCTGGACTTGATGTCGTTAGACCTGGTTATTCCCTTCCAGCTGATTGGTAAGGCTCGTCTTCCTTTTCTTTTTCTTCTGAAAATGGTGCTTTTCAGTGACTCAAAATGTCGCATCAAGAAAATACAAGCATGGTGAGTATACACCCAACCTCTGCAAGACTGAGATGCACACATCTGTCAGCCATAATTCTCCACTGGGTCTGCCACTTCCAAAATAAAATAGTTTTTTAACGGACCGGCAGGTAGCGTGAAAGATCCACCGCATGCTAGAAACGTTGAGATTGGTGCAGCTTTTGAGTATAAACTAGATAAATCATTTTGACACTAGAATACACAAGGGAATAAAGCATGGCGTGTGGACCTCACTGCATGCAAATGCAGCTTTTGTCAGAATGTGTGTGCATACTATACGCAGGTAGTAAAAGTGTCTTCTCTCTCCACTAAAAAGCACCTATAAATTTTCATAGCAAATCTTTTGAAGATTGGTATCTTCTTAACCAAAATTCTGTTTTTATTTTTTATATATATTATAATTCAAGGTGATAAGACCTTTAAAACAAGACCGATCTTGGATATATTTTGAATAGTTTAATTTTATAGTTTCATATTTCATTTTGAAATTTCTTTAAGACCGATTTCACTCATTTTGAAATTGATTTCACCCTTTGCATAAACATATTCCAATTACTTTTAAAAACCAATTTCACTCAATTCAAGAAACTATCAATTCAAAAACAATTTCATTCGTTTAATAAAACAGATTTCAGTCATTTATAAAAAAAGATTTGATTAATTAGCTTCACATGTTTTAAAGAACTAGTTTCAAAAAATTGAAATAACAAGTTTCGCGTATTTCACACCGAAACATGTTTCATGTGTATGAAAAACAGATTTCAACTCATTTAAAAAAATTGGTTTCACTCAAGTCAAAACAAATATTTCAATTTCAGAAAACTGATTTCACCCATTTTAAAAAAAACTACCAGTTAAAAAAACAACTTCACTCGTTCCAAAATAGATTTCACTCATTTCAGTTACACTCATTTACAAAAGATGGATTTGACTCATTTCAGAAACACATTACACTCACTCAATTAAACTATATTTCACTCATTACAAAATATAAATCTCAAAACTAATTTCACTGCATATTTACGAAATATATTGAAATGTATTTCACTCATCACAAATATCAGTTTCAAACACTGAAATAAGCAGTTTCACACAAAATATCGGATATATTTCACTTTTTTCAAATAACTTATTTCACTCATTTTAGAAAACACATTATGCTCACTCAATTGTAATACTATATTTCACTCGTTTCAAAAAACTTATTTCACTCATTACAAAATATAGATTTTAAAAATTATTGCACTGCATATTTGCGAAAAAATTGAAACGTATTTCACTCATCACAAATATCAGTTTCAAACACTGAAATAAGCAGTCCACACAAAATATATTGAGTGAAATATATTAATTGAAACGTTGAAAATTAAACGTGTTTGAAATGTATCCATGATTGATCTTGTTCTGAAGTTCTTGACGCGAGGAGTTCAAATATATAATTATTTCAGAAACAAAATTATAGTTTAAAAAGGTATAAATGATTAAAATTGTCACCGCTGCAACAAAATGATGGGTTTGTTGATGAGAGATGAGAGAGTGAATTTGTCATAAGTCATAACCTGTACCTGAGTCAGAAAAAAATGGAAGGATAGGACCATGCATGCTACCTTTATCTGGCAATGATGAGACCCACAAGAGAGAAATACCAACTTTTAAGGCCAGAAAAGGAATCAAATACGTGTGGCCGTATTGGGATACATCACCATGTGGCGGTGCCTCATTGGGTCGTGCGTCGACGGTAGGTAACGTCGCCGCAAAAAAATTCTTTGCGCTGCGGCTTCCTCTTGCCCTCTCTCTTTCCTGCCCTCTCTTTCCCTCTGTTGTGACAAAATTATATTATTGATTAGATCTCCATCCAACGATCTCATAGAAAGACATTTATGGGGTGAAGGGATAAGTGGTACTCCGTCCGTTCCAAAATGTAGTGCATATAGATTTTTGGAAAAGTCAAATTTTGCAAATTTTGACCAAATTTATAGAGAAAATTATTTATATCTAGAATGCCTAATATATCAAATATAAAACTACATCTTATGATGAGTATAATGATATATATGGTTGGCATTTTAGATGTTCAAAAACTTGGTCAAAGTTGATGAGGTTTAACTTTAAAAAAAAAATATATGCACTGTATTATGGAATGGAGGGAGTACTACTCGAAGACATTAAAAGTCGTGCAAATCGAGTCAACGAGCAGAGGTACACCAGTTAATCACTGGCGAGAACAGTATACTACTTCGTCCATTCCACAATGTAGTGCGCCCGCGTTTCCCAAGATCTAAGTTTGACCATAAATTTAACCAACGAGACCGACTGCGGCGGGAGCAAAAATTATACCACGAATTCGTGGTATAATTTTTGCTCCCGCCGCAGTCGGTCTCGTTGGTTAAATTTATGGTCAAACTTAGATCTCGGGAAACGCGGACGAATTCAGTGGTATAATTTTTGCTCCTGCCGCAATCGGTCTCGTTGGTTAAATTTATGATCAAACTTAGATCTCGGGAAACGCAGACGAATTCAGTGGTATATAATTTTTGCTCCCGTCGCAGTCGGTCTCGTTGGTTAAATTTATGGTCAAATTTAGATCTCGGAAACGCGGGCGCACTACATCGTGGAATGGAGGGAGTATTACACATATACAGTTAGAGGCTGGGAGAAGGGTAGTGCACTATCGGTGGTCATGTCATGTCGATACCGGCAGCTCTGCGGGAGCAGAGCACATCGAGCCGTTTCGCGGCCGTCGTCGCCGTCTGTCTCCTCTTGGTGCTCGGCACATACGTGCTATCTTCTCCGAACGACGACGGTGGTGAGACGGCGAATAGCTTCTTCAACATATGGCGTTACAGTTCATCGGTAAGTACCACTTATCGATCCGATCCTACATTTTCAGTTCAGCTATCCCTCTCCGATCTTTGAGGATTAAGCGTCAAAGAAGCAGCAGGTGTGTGCTTCCGGTGACGATCTAGAGGCGGCGCTCTGCGGAGCTGCCGATGCGAACAAGACGCTGATCGGGAGCGTGGTGAACGCGGCGTTCGCGGAGGAGGACGGCCTGCTCGACCTTTTCCTCGAGGGCCTCAGGGAAGGGGAGGGCACCGCGCACCTCCTCCGCCACGTCCTCCTCGTGGCCACGGACCTCCCGGCGTTCCGGCGGTGCAGGAGCCTCGGCCTCGTGCGGTGCTACCACCTCCCGCCGTCCGTGAACGGCAGCGAGTTCTCGTCGGAGCAGCTCTACATGTCCGACGGGTTTATACGCATGATGTGGCAGCGCTTTCGCCTCCTCGGCGACGTCCTCAGGCACGGCTACAGCTTCATATTCACCGTACGTCTCGACCGCATACCTCATACTAATTTAGTAGGGTATATTTGTGTGGGATGAAGTGAACAGAACTCCTTCCCAATTTGTATGGAGTATATGCAGGATTTGGATGTGATCTGGCTGAGGAACCCCATCCCCATGCTGAACCGAACCGGAGAAGAAGACTTCCTCATATAGCTCCGACAAATTCAACGGCCGGCCGCTGGACCTGACCAACGAGCTCAACACGGGCTTCTTCTTCGTGGCCCCGAGCAACGGGACGGTGGCGCTGTTCGGCGAGTGGTACGGGTCCTGGAACGGGACGGCGGGGCGCAAGGAGCAGGACGTGCTGAACCAGATGAAGCGGGGCGGCGCCTTCGGCCGGCTTGGCGTCAGGGCGCGCGTCCTCGACACGGCCCGCTTCAGCTGCTTCTGCCAGGACAGCAAGGACGCCCGCCAGGTGACCACCGTGCACGGCTGCACGCCAACTGCTGCCGCACGATGCGGGCCAAGCTCGCCGACCTCAAGGCCGTCCTCCGCGTCTTCAAGCACCTCAATGGGACCTCGTCCAAGGTGACGTGGCCGGCGCACGCCGAGTGCCATAAATCATGGGGTTGAAGGGACGAGGAAGACTTCACTTTGTTGGAGACTGCCCTTAATTTGCTCAGGTCCCGGTGCACCGCTTCTAGTAATTGTATGGGTGTACGTGTCTCTCCAAGACAGAGTCTTTTTTGTTCTCTCTCGATGACAAGTCTTGGTCGCAACATGTACATCTCCCTAAAGTAAAATTAGTTATTATCTGAATCTACTGAAGCATGTACATCTCCCTAAAGTAAAACAATTAGACCATAAATTTAATCTGTATGTACGTGTCTCTTCAGTACATGCTTCGATAAAGGGATCCCCCTAAGATTGCATCTCTCTCTTTCTAGTTCGCTCTCACCTTAAAACAAATAGAATCCTAAAGTAAAATTAGTTATTATCTGAATCTACTGAAGCATGTACATACAGATTATCAGCAATACAAGTGGAATTCTATAGGAAGGTTGGTCGAAAAGGTTAGTTATATTTTCATATTTCTTCTTGATTTTTTTTGTTCTTGTACCACAGTTGAAATCTATAATATTTTGTCAAATGGCCTCGTTGATTTTATGTTTTGCAAATTGATGATTCAATTCGTTTGTTTGGTTTCTTCAATCGACATATTGGATATTAACCGTGTTTTATCTCAAATACTATGAATTTCAAACTCTGAAGGAAAATAATACTGTTAGCAGGGATGCAATGTATATATTAATTTTTTGTTCAGTTACCGAGGTTTTAACTTAATCTATTCAACTTCTATTTATTATATTGTTTTATTTACTTCGTGGGTACTAAAATATATTGACGATACAAACTATAAATGCTATATTAATTGTGTTTGCTGTGACATACTACAATTCCGATTGTTACATGGGGCATATGATGGTTAAACATGTTGTGATGTATGTAATGTATGTAAGAAAACATGTTGTTAAGTTACAGGGAACAAAACAGAATCAATTCGAGTTTTAGTTAGTTAATTTTCACTTCATGACTACAGAAATATGTTTAATATATTAACAGTGTATGATCTGACATACTACGATTTTCCAGCTTGGAAGAGGAATAATACTCTAAGTGTACTGCTATGTAGTCAAGAACAATTTACCTTAATTTACACACGACAAAACACGATCTGTTAAATTTATAATTACTTCAATGTTTGAGTTCATTAAACTGAAATTTTTAGTCCCTTGCTTTTTAAATGCATGTCGTGGTTTAAGTTGAAGTTTGAATTAATACTAGGACAACTATTTTGGATAAAAGGTAGTAGCACTATCTATTGAACATATTGATTCTATCATTCTAAATATTATAAATTTTGATGTTACAACGACAATACGATTAGTAGGGCTATGTTTATATATGTAAAGAATTTTAGAAGTTACATTGGTCATACTTAATTTTGTTGTCTTCAGTTAAAAGTTCGTATGGATGAAACTTAATATATTAAGCTTGAGATTTATCAATCCATTTCAGTGCATAATAAGTAGAATGTGATGATCTTGCTGTCAAGTTATTAGGTTGGAAACTTAATTGATTGGAGTAATACAAGCGTGTAAACATCATTATACCATGTGCGAAAGAATGAAACTTATTCTTATGTCCATATGTTGTGCTTTAGTGAGGTAATAAATATAAAGTGTTATTTATGTACTGTAAGCAGCATATTAAATGATAATAATTATTCTAAAAACTATCAGTAATGTCACTATTTATAAGCTATGTGAGTTCTTTTTAAGACAACTTAATAAGTAAATTCATGTTTTCATCTTACATTTTATTAGGTTGTTCAAACAACTTGTCATCTGGATACAGTAACGTTGGGAAAAACAAAATTTCTGTTGCAGCAAGTAAAGATCGGAATTGTGTTTTAAAGTCTACATTAGACGTTGATCATGTACGAACTGTTTTAAATGGGTTTTCAGATTACAAAAATGTTGATGCTAAAAGACATCAAGTTCAATGGTTTGTTGAAGTTACCTAAATTGATAGATGTTGACCTTGAGTACACCAAGTATCTCGTTTGTATTACTGATATAAAGGAAAAGTGTTTCAAAGTTTCAGAAGATACATGCAAAGGATTTTGAAAATGTTTTTGGCATTTCTTGTGGAGTAAAACAGATTCATCTCAATAATGAGCAGACACATGTCAATTATCTGAAAGAGAATATTAGTATGATTGGAGATTATAGTGGATAATATCTTGGTAATGGACTTAACAATAGCGTCAAGTGAAGCTGAAAAAGCGTTGTTCAAGGCAGCATGCATTATATTTATCATGGGATACTTGATATCATCACAACCTGATTACACAAAATGTTGATTATTGGGAAGCTCTTTGTAAGAGTGAAGATATAGGTGATTATAATTGGTGCGAGTATGCAATGGACTTTCTTATTCGTGGTATTAGTGATGCAAAGCAACAAATTGAGTTAAATAGTTCAGTTATAAACTATTGTGCGTGTCATCTATTTTTGCAAGCAAGTTATCTTGTCATTCATAGTATTTCAACAAGACATATTTTTGTATTATAAATTTATGTTTGTGCAGATCTTTTTCATTGATAACCAAATTGTTAGTGGACGGAGGACATATAGTGAACATCCAAAGATTGCCAACTATGATAATCAGAGCTTAAAAGATGTTCTGTGCGCCAGTTTGCGGCAACATCTATATTCGGTGCCAGAAGCGCCGAATAGGGTTTGCAGCAAGAAACTGGTTCTCTCGGTCCCAACCTGACAGGACATGGCCCACTAGCCCAATATCCCTCTCCCAGCCCAATCCAGAATAGTTGAAATCACTAGTTAATGAGCACTCTTTGCAAAGGTCACTCCCACCTCCCAGGTTGCGACAAATGTCGCACTGCATGTACGCCACTTGTCGCAACCCGGGAGTTTTCCCTTTTTTCGTATATTCGTTTATTCAAAACATTTTATCTCTCAAACCGTGCGTCCAAATCTCGAACCATTTTCACCGTTGGATTCCTCGCGTCGAGATCTTCAAAACTAGATCCAATGTTGATAGGTTTTGACGAACGAAAAAACCCGAACCGGGAGCACGTTTTTCACTTTCCGAGAGGCACGGCCGTGCCCCTCGCGGAAGCAAATCCGTGCCTCTCGTGGTAGAAAAAAAACGCGCAAATCCGTACCTCCACGAGAAGTAAATCAGTGCCTCTCGCGGAAGGAAAAAAACCCATTTTTTTTTCCTTTTCGAGAGGCACGGTCGTGCCTCTCGCAGAAGCAAACCCGTGCCTCTACAAGAAGTAACTCCGTGCCTCTCGTAGTAGGAAAAAAAAAAGAAAACACGTTTTTTTCCTTTTGCGAGAGGCACGGCCGTGCCTCTCGCGGAAGCAAATCCGTGCCTCCACGAAAAGTAAATCCGTGCCTCTCGCGAAAAAAAAGAAAACACATTTTTTCCTTTCAGAGAGGCACGGCCGTGCCTCTCGCGAAAACAAATATGTGCCTCTCGTCGTAGAAAAAAAAAGAAAACACATTTTTTCTCTTTTGGGAGAGGGACGGCCATGCCTCTCGCAGAAGCAAATCCGTGCCTCTCCCGGAAGGAAAAAAAAAGAAAACACATTTTTTCGCGTCAATTTTTTTTGAAACTTTTTTTGGGTCCAAAACCTAACAAAAGCCGGGAAAAACTATAAAGCCGAAAACCCCAAAAAAATCATCTAATTAAACGCCGAAAACGTGTGCGAAAAAAATCTAGAGGAAGAGCCCGGAGCACGACACGTGGCGGCGGCGGTTGAAAGCGCGCTCTCAGCCCATCCCAAATGACCCTTGGGGAGGCTCCCGAAGGAGCGCTCTTTCCTTAGTTGCTCCCCGAAGGGGGTCGTGCGCGTGTCGTGCCTTCAATTCCGCGGTGGGCTGCGGTTGGGCTAAGACTTCAGGCCGAAACGTATATAGGGGCTAAAAAATGGAAAAGGATTCACCAATTAAAAACACGAATTACGCGGGAGCATTTGCTCTTGCGTGCCAAAAATATTTTTGCAAATGCCAACAAAATACGATCTTTTCTAGACATGTAAATTTTCATGTCCGAGTGTCATCTGCAAATGTTCAGAGGGAAAGTCCAACTATTTTAGCTGTACAAAAGGAACTAGTTGAGCGCCAAAATTTTGGCATTTATAGACCAGTAGACTTTGTTTTTTCCACTCACAAAGCATAGTTGTTCAGTTCCACATGATAATTGTCAGTCACACTTTTGAAACTAACATGAACATGTACAAAAAACAATAATTTTAATTTTTTTTTTGTTGTTCATTCTAGGAGCGTATGCTCTTGGGAGCCAATACTTTGTGCCTCACCAATTAGTCAACAACTGACCAGTTGGATGAGCTGAATCACCAATTAGTTGAAACCTAATCAAAATTGAAAAAAGGATCGATAGATGGTTATTTGTTTGTTTGGAACTGAAAAAAATTAAGCAGAGAGATGGGAAAAAATTAAATAGCAAGATGATGACGAACCTCACCTTACAAAAGGTCACGTGAAGATTTGTGACTGCGTAAGAGACTGAAGGCTTCAAAGATGATGACCGGGCTTGAGAGCAGCATGCTTTTCGCTCGCGTTGATCGTGACTGCCACGGTGTTCCTGTGACACCTCTCTCTTCTGTTCTCGCAAAAAACACAGAAGATCTTTTGACACGAACGAAACATATGATCTGGGCATCAACATTGCGCCTGTCGGTGCATCACTACCATTTATGAAGAATCTTAGTATGTAAGAAATACTGAAACAACAATTGAATTCTCGGTGTGTCCAAGCGAGTTAGCTACTGTAGCATCTTCAGAGACGATAACAGTTTCATTTTCGTGGCGTCTTTGCAAACAGGAAAGAGCAAAGAAAATTTACTTGGGTCTCGAACTTCTTGGATTGAGTCCAGCACTCAGCTCCACACTCTCACGCATCATGAAGCCCTCTTCGCCCTCCAGCAAAAATGCATCGAGAGGCAGTGCCCTAAACAAATCGGTTCACAAGCAATGGTCTACAACCAACCACCAATCAAGTAACTAGCATCGTGTTAATTAGTAGAAATAGTGTCGTAACGCCAAAGATATGCCATTACTGAACATAATCATGTGCTCTTTCTTCTTATTAGCTTCCACCTGTAAGAGAGGGCGGATCTAACACATTTAATCGACAACCGCAAAGCAGCAAAAAGAGTTCAAAGTCGCTCGACAAGAAATATAAACTGTCGTGTCGTACATCGTCGCAATCCCAGTAGCTCTACTCTGAAAGTCTGAATGACACTCAAATGGCAAACCAGCGCATGCTAGCATGATCGACAAAAACAGAACAAAACTGCACATGCCTATAAGTTCTTGGTCCATCACTCTGAAGACAGACCGTTCCATCTTATATTTCAGAAGATTACAAAAACTGTTTTGACCGACCAGTTAATCGAACTTAACTTTCAGGTTAACAGCATTGACCGAAACAGGGCTAATCAAACAGGAACTTACTGGTGTAAGTGTAAGCGGAGATGTCACAGGTCAAAGATGAAAACACATGTCATCCTGATTCGTACACGCACAAAGTGTAAAATCTAGGATCTATCCCGAGTCCTGATGCTCCAGAAAGCTCAGTTTATTTACAGTAAGCAGGCGCAACATCACTACATCCAAGCTTACAATATAGTCAACCGATTGACTACGCAAACAAAAGTAAAGAGCTAGCAAAGCTCCTCTGGCCTCTTTAGTCATCGTCGTCGTCGAAAGCACTCGGAGGCAGCATGAACATCTTCATACACTTTGGATCAGCAACGCCCTAAAGAAATAAATACACGAGAAACGATTTACAACCAACCAGGTAACCAGCAGCATTGTACTAATTAACGTCACAGTGCCAAAGAAATGCCATTACCGTCAAACTATATCTTATCTTTTCTTTCTTAGCTTCCATCTGCAAAAGAGGGTGAACACGTGTATAGTTAACAGCAAAGCAACAAGAATGTTAAAAGCTCAGCACAAAAATTAATCATCGTATCGTTCATACATCTTCGTCGTCTGAGTCGCTGCCCCAGCCTACATAACAATGTCCAAAGCAATGTTTTAAATAGCGGGCTATGGAAAATAGCGGCGGGCCTAAAAATCAGCTATAGCGGGCTATAGCGGGCTATTTGTGAAGGCAACCATTTAGCGGCACCCTGCTGAAAAGGCTATAGCCGCTATAGCCGGCTATTTAAAACTATGGTCCAAAGGCTGAACCCACCTTCAAGTGACCGGCAAGGTATTCACCGGCCTGTTGGGGTGCTTCATATTGACATCCCCATCCTTGGTACAACCATAGCAGTGTCCTTTATTAACAGACACAAGAAAAGAGTTAACTGCAAGGTAATCAACCAGGCACCAATATTACATCATACTTGCTGACTATTTTGAGTACTGAAGGTAAAAGATTTTCTTTGTACACAGCAGTCATGGCCGTGCATGAACCAGTTTGAAAATGTTTACAAATGTAAAGCCCGCGGATCTAAGCAAGGGGCAAACTAACAACTCACGAAACTAAAGATAAAGTAGTGTAGCAAGAAACACATTTATGGTTATATGTAACAGATAAGCTCAAGTTGGTGCCAACCACAAAATGCATTTCAACAATACTCAAAATCTAAGAAAAGGGTAAATTGTACCATTATCGGTAGATTCAACCGCGCGGAAACAGCTGACCAACATTTCCTCTTCTTTTCCTTGTAGCACACATTTGATTTCCGCAAAGAAAAGGTTTTCAATGCCACAGTTAGAATCACCAGCTCCTTTAGTCATAGTGAAATTGAGATGATAGTAGTTTGTACGCCTCTCACAAATTATTTTGCAGTGCACAACATCTTTGAGTTCATATGCAAGATCCTATTGTAAGAAGCATATGTGGGTCTGATCAACAACTATTGCATGGATAAAACAATGAGAGAGAGAGAGAGAGAGAGAGAGAAACCCCCAAAAGACTGTAATCCTCATTATGCTTGTCCATCAAAGCTTGAAGTAATCGGCGCATTCGATTATGAACTTGCTGGATCATATACGATCTTGAACGCTTCTTCCTTCTGCCATCAGGCCAATAAAGAGCTTGTTCTATAGAAACCTCTAGTGAAGGAACCCCACCTTGATTCATTAACCTAATTTAGATCGGAGCATTGTATATGGTCAGTAGCTTGTACTTTCTCAAAAGTGGACAATAAGAAGTTATACCGTGCAAAAGTTAATCTTATCAGTAGGACTACGATGCACTAGTTTACACGGAAGGTTGCACACTGGCAACCAACAAGAACAAGAACAGAACAAAACATGATTGTTCACATGCCTATAAGTTCTCGGGCCGTAACTCTTAGAAAAAGCTATCCCTTCTTTGATTTCAGGTTGCACACTGTTTTGACTAGTTAATAGAGCTTAACTTTCTGGCTATCACCATTAATTGACGGTATCAGTGGTGTGCGGTACTTTGTTAGTTTCAGCTATTTTTATGATTTATACACTATTTAAACAACTGTCTGTCTCATAAATAAATTTACAAAAAAGATATAGCATAAACTTTCAGTGGCAGCAAAACAGGAATATACAAATCATTGTAGACTAGTGTTTTCGACAATCAATTTGTCAGGTTAATTACCTAGAATCTAGCTTAAAAAAAGTCATTTGTTATTAATTTTGCTATCCATGTGCTCATCTTTTGTGGACAGAAGCACGTGGTTAATTTAACAGAGTAATCCTGTTTGAATATAATCAATAGCAGATATGCACACAAAACCAGGAGTAGTAAGAACATTCATGTAGAATTGAGTTGAGGAAATTTACAGTTTTGGATCCCGATGTTCATGGAAATAGCGATCCATAGCCTTGTCAACTTCCTCTAGGCTCTGAAACGGCCCGCCCGCATAAGGATACGTGTGGAAATATCCGCCAAGATCAAGCCTGATGTAATATCCGAACCCCCAGCCATCTCGTTCTCGTTGCCAAATGCGTGACCCAGTAGGTGAGACCTCTGATGATGATGACGGTGAAGCCATAACAGTAACAGTGTCGGAACAAGAGGAAAACGATTTCTCCTCCAATGTTGTGGCCTTGATCGACTCCTTGAGGGACGAAGACACATCTGCAGGTTCCGCAGGTGGTGTTGCAGGCCTATCCACCACGAACTCGAACTGGAATATGTCGTAGCTGGGAAAGCAATCAAAATTTCCATAGATCCATTAGTGAAATATAAATAAACTGGAATAGAAGATTGATGGCGCAGAGAGAGGGAGAGGGGGAGATGGCGGTGGATATACACACGTTGAAGACGGCGGCAGAGACCGACGCCTGTTTCGGCGATGCGCGGAGATGTACTTGCCGGTGTAGAACGCACGGACTGCGTCCTTAAGATCCTCGAGGTCTCGGCACGCCCGCCCACCCTTCAACCAGAGATGCCTGAGACGGTAGTTCCCGTCCCCATCGACACGTACATAGACTGTGATCGGCTCAAAGCCGCCGGCAGGACTGCGCCGGGGGAGGCACTCCCGAGGAAGAACCTTGGGCGCCATCACAGCAGCCGGCATAATTCGGGGTGGGGAAGATGGGAAGACGATTAGGGTTTGGCGATTTCGATTGGGGACAAGACGGAGATTCGATTAGGGGTGGGGAAGACGGAGTATTTTCCTGAGAGCATCTCAATAGCAATCGTAAAGGGCTCCAAAAGTGGTTGGAGTAAAAAAAATTGAGCACCACAAAGTGTTTTGGTTCGTCGCTCGCTGCTTGCTATGTTCGCTCGCTCGCTCGATTTTTTTTTCTCACACGATCATTTTTTAGAAGAAACGCCTACTTTTCTCTTATGGATTTTTTTTTTGCGGGTGTGTTTTCTTATGGATTTGAAACAATCACGAATTTCATATAAACTGTTAATGGGTTTAAAAAAATGTTTGAGAACTCAATTTCTTTTGCGAATTTTAAAAAAAATGATCATGTATTTAGAAAATTTTGCATATTTGAAAAATGTTCGGAAATTTGATATAAAATTCATAGATTTTAAAAATGTTTGAGAGTTTTCAAAAGTCCATGGATTTAAAAAAAATCATGAGATTGTAAAATATTTCACGGATTTAAAAATATTGTGAATTTATTCACGGACTGGGGAGAATAAAAAGTGTGCACGCAGCCGAATTCTCATGTGTTACGCATAGTTTAAAAAAATGGACCTGCAATCGAATCGGTGTGCTGTCGGTTCAAGTTTTTACCGACCGGACCGCCGGTTTACCAGTTCATCTGCTGGTTTTTTTTATCATAAATAATAATTATTAAGTAGTAATATATGTAATTATAGTACTAAGAATTGTTCAAATAGAAAGATTTCCTTCATCAAGACAACAAAGAAGCTCAACCGTAGTGGTTATTGGGCCAATGTTAGCTACAACCCACCATCTAGGTGGCCAAGGTTCGAGCCCCACTTCTTATTTCTTAGAAAACATTTTTCCGGTTCACCCGCCTGGTTTTACCAAAAAACCGCCCGGTTCATTTGGTTTTCACCAGCTTAGTTGCAGAACGGTCCGTGGAGCCTAAAAAACCGATGGGAGGGCCGGTTCTGATTTTTTCCGGTCCGACCGCCGGTCCTATCCGGATTTTTAAACTATGGTATTACGGCTGTAGGATTAGGTCGGATACGCCTAGAGCAAAAATGCTAGACTTAGCGAAAAACATGTGGTTGGATGGTTAGGAGTACATGGGTATTCCCAGCCAACCAGGGTTCAAGTCCTAGACTTGACACTGGTGCTCATATTTTCCTGAATTTATTTTAGGCATTCTAGCAATGTGCGTTCAGTGGGAGGATACGTCCCGGTAGATTACAAAGACGTTTGTGGCGACTTTGTCAATCTCAAGATGATGTGTCGGCTCAGTCTTTCCGGGATGCCCATAGAGGGTAGGATGTGCATGCGTGTGTTCATAGGGGTGAGCGTACGTATGAGCGTCTACGTCTGTACCTTGTAAGAAAATGCTAGACGGCCCCTTCTTCGTTTGTACGGACTGCTAAGCTGAATACGCTCCTACGCCTGAAACGTTTTCCTCTCGGGAGCCAGCAACTGGAACCCTAGCCCCCGTCAAAAGAGGCCAATCTTCCGGCGCGGTCCTCTGGCGGCTCCCCTCCACTGACGACCTCTTGGTCGTCGGTAGTGAGGGGGGTCACCGGATCTCACGCGTGCGTGATGGAAATATGCCCTAGAGGCAATAATAAAGTTGTTATTATTTTATATTTCCTTGTTCATGATAAAGGTTTATTATTCATGCTAGAATTGTATTGACCGGAAACTTAAATACATGTGTGAATACATAAACAAATACCGTGTCCCTAGTGAGCCTCTACTAGACTAGCTCGTTGATCAAAGATGGTTAAGGTTTCCTAACCATAGACATGAGTTGTCATTTGATAACGGGATCACATCATTAGGAGAATGATGTGATGGACAAGACCCATCCGTTAGCTTAGCATATGATCGTTATGTTTATTGCTACTGCTTTCTTGAATGTCAAATACATGTTCCTCCGACCATGAGATCATGCAACTCCCGGATACCGGAGGAATACCTTGTGTGCTATCAAACGTCACAACGTAACTGGGTGATCATAAAGATGCTCTACAGGTATCTCCGAAGGTGTCTGTTGAGTTGGCATGGATCGAGACTGGGATTTGTCACTCCGTGTTTCGGAGAGGTATCTCTGGGCCCTCTCGGTAATACACATCATAAGAAGCTTGCAAGCAAAGTGACTAAGGAGTTAGTTACGGGATGATGTATTACGGAACGAGTAAAGAGACTTGCCGGTAACGATATTGAACTAGGTATGGAGATACCGACGATCGAATCTCGGGCAAGTAACATACCGACGGACAAAGGGAATTACGTATGTTGTCATTGTGGTTCGACCGATAAGATCTTCGTGGAATATGTAGGAACCAATATGGGCATCCAGGTTCCGCTATTGGTTATTGACCGGAGAGGCGTCTCGGTCATGTCTACATCATTCCAGAACCCATAGGGTCCGCACGCTTAACGTTCGTTGACGATATAGTGTTATATGAGTTATGTGAATTGGTAACCGAATGTTGTTCGGAGTCCCGGACGTCACGAGTTGTTTCGGAATGGTCGAGAGGTAAACATTTATATATGGGAAGTCATATTTTGGATTCCGGAAAAAGGTGCGGTTTTTTCGGTATTGTACCGGGAAGCTTCCAGAAGGTTCCGGAGGGGTCCGGAAGTCCACAAGTGGGTCCACCACGTCCCAAGGGCTGGCATGGGCTAAGGGGAGGCGCCCTGGCCTTATTGGGCCAGGCGCACCAAGTCCTCAAAAGCCCACGCAGCTAGGGAAGAAAAAAATGAGAGTCCTAGTAGGAATAGGATTGGACTTTGGAGTCCAAGTCCACGTGTGTACTATTCACGTGGTACTATTCACGTGGTACTGTTCACGTGGCACTATTCCTTCTACTCCTAGCCCCTACACATATATAAATAGAGGAGAGGGGGCGCCCCAAAGGAGACACAACATTGTCTTAGCCGTGTGCGGCGCCCCCCTCCACAGTTCCGTCCCTCGGTCATATTTTCGCAGTGCTTGGGCGAAGCCCTGCGGAGATAGCATCACCATCACCATCACTACGCCGTCGTGCTGCCGGAACTCATCCACTACCTCGCCGTCTTGCTGCATCAAGAAGTCGAGGACGTCACCGAGCTGAACGTGTGCTGAACGCGGAGGTGCCGTACGTTCGGTACTCGGTCGGTTGGATCGTGAAGTTGTTCGACGACATCAACCGCGTTGTTCTAACGCTTCCGCTTACGGTCTACGAGGGTACGTAGACACACTCCCCCTCTCGTAGCTATGCATCTCCATGGATAGATCTTGCGTGTGCGTAGAAATTTTTTTGTTTTCCATGCAACGTTCCCCAACAATGGCATCATGAGCCAGGTCTATGCGTAGATGATATGCACGAGTTGAACACAAAGAGTTGTGGGCGGTGATCGTCATACTACTTACCACCAACGTCTTATTTTGATTCGGCGGTATTGTAAGATGAAGCGGCCCGGACCAACCTTACATGTCCACGTACATGAGACCGGTTCCACCGACAGACATGCAACTTGTTTTGCATAAAGGTGGCTGGCGGGTGTCTGTTTCTCCTACTTTAGTTGAATCGAATTTGACTGCGGCCGGTCCTTGTTGAAGGTTAAAACATCAAACTTGATAAATCACCGTTGTGGTTTTGTGCCGTAGGTAAGAACGGTTCTTGCTAGAAGCCCGTAGCAGCCACGTAAAACTTGCAACAACAAAGTAGAGGACGTCTAACTTGTTTTTGCAGGGTATGCTGTGATGTGATATGGTCAAGACATGATGTGATATACGTTATTGTATGAGATGATCATGTTTTTTAATTTATCGGCAACCGACAGGAGCCTTATGGTTGTCTCTTTATTGTATGAAATACAAGCGCCATGTAATTGCTTTACTTTATCGCTATGCGTTAGCAATAGTTGTAGAAGCAATAGTTGGCGAGACGACCACGATGCAACGATGGAGATCAAGGTGTCGAGCCGGTGACGATGGAGATCATGACGATGCTTTGGAGATGGAGATCAAAAGCACAAGATGATGGCCATATCATGTCACATATTTTGATTGCATGTGATGTTTATCCTTTATGCATCTTATTTTGCTTAGAACGACGGTAGCATTATAAGATGATCCCTTCACTAAATTTCAAGATAAAAGTGTTCTCCCCGAGTATGCACCGTTGCTAAAGTTCGTCGTTTTGAAGCACCTCGTGATGATCGGGTGTGATAGATTCTACGTTCACATACAACGGGTGTAAGCCAATTTTACACAAGCAGAATACTTGGGTTAAACTTGACGAGCCTAGCATGTACAGACATGGTCTCGAAACACTGGAGACCGAAAGGTCGAACATGAGTCATATAGTAGATATGATCAACATGGAGATGTTCACCATTGATGACTATCCCATCTCACGTGATGATCGGACATGGGCTAGTTGATTTGGATCATGTATCACTTAGTTAACTTGAGGGATGTTAATTTAAGTGGGAGTTCATTAGTAATTTGATTAATTGAACTTAATTTATCATGAACTTAGTCCTGATAGTCTTTGCAAATTATGTTGTAGATCAATAGCTCGCGTTGTAGCTCCTCTGTTTTTGATACGTTCCTAGAGAAAGCTAAGTTGAAAGATGATGATAGCAACTACACGGACTGGGTCCGTAACTTGAGGATTATCCTCATTGCTGCACAGAAGAATTATGTCCTTGATGCACCGCTAGGTGATGGACCTGCTGCAAGAGCTGCTGCAGACGTTGTGAACGCCTAGCAGGCTCGATCTGATGACTACTCGATAGTTCAGTGTGCCATGCTCTACGGCTTAGAACCGGGACTGCAAAAGCATTTTGAACGCCACGGAGCATATGAGATGTTCCAAGAGCTGAAATTGATATTTCAAGCTAATGCCCGGGTTGAGAGATATGAAGTCTCCAACAAGTTCTTTAGCTGTAAGATGGAGGAGAACAGTTCTGTCAGTGAACACATACTCAGAATGTCTGGGTGCCACAACCACTTGACTCAGCTGGGAATTGATCTTCCGGTTGAGAGTGTTATTGACAGAGTTCTTCAGTCACTGCCACCAAGCTATAAAGGCTTCGTGATGAACTATAATATGCAAGGGATGGAGAAGACAATTCCCGAGCTCTTCGCGATGCTGAAATCGGCGGAGGTAGAAATCAAGGAGCATCAAGTATTGATGGTTAACAAGACCACTAGTTTCAAGAAAAAGGGCAAGGGAAAGAAGGGGAACTTCAAGAAGAACGGCAAGCAAGCTGCCACTCCCACGAAGAAACCCAAAGTTGGACCCAAGCCTGAAACTGAGTGCTTCTACTGCAAAGGAACTGGTCACTGGAAGCGGAACTGCCCCAATTATTTGGCGGATAAGAAGGATGGCAAAGTGAACAAAGATATATTTGATATACATGTTATTGATATGTACCTCACTAGTGCTCGTAGCAGCGTCTGGGTATTTGATACCGATTCAGTTGCTAATATTAGTAACTTGAAGCAGGAGCTGAAGAGTAACGGAGACTAGCTGAGGGCGAGGTGACGATATGGGTTGGAAGTGTCTCCAAGATTGATATGATCAATATCGATACGCTCGTAATACCTTCTGGATTAGTATTAAACCTAAATAATGGTTATTTGGTGCTTGCGTTGAGCATAAAACATTATATCTGGATATTGTTTATTGCAAGACGGTTATTCATTTAAGTCAGAGAATAATGGTTATTCTGTTTATATGAATAATATCCCTCGTGATCATGCACCCTTGTGAATGGTTTATTCTTGTTGAATGTCGATCGTAGTGATACACATATTCATAATATTGATGCCAAAAGATGCAAAGTTGATAATGATAGTGCAACATACTTGTGGCACTGCCGTTTAGGTCATATTGGTGTAAAGCGCATGAAGAAACTCCATGTGGATGGACTTTTGGAAATCTCTTGATTATGAATCATTTGATACTTGCGAACCATGCCTCATGGGCAAGATGACTAAAACTCCGTTCTACGGAACAATGGAGCGAGCTACTGATTTGTTGGAAATAATACATACCGATAAATGCGGTTCGATGAATGTTGAAGCACGCGGCGGGTATCGTTATTTTCTAACCTTCACAGATGATTTGAGTAGATATGGGTATATCTACTTGATGAAACACAAGTCTGAAACATTTGAAAAGTTCAAAGAATTTCAGAGTGAAGTAGAGAATCATCGTAACAAGAAAATAAAGTTTCTACGATCTGATCGCGGAGGCGAATATTTGAGTTACGAGTTTGGCCTTCATTTAAGAAAATGTGGAATTGTTTCACAACTCACGCCACCTGGAACACCACAGCGTAATGGTGTGTCCGAACGTCGTAACCGTACTTTATTGGATATGGTGTGTTCTATGATGTCGCTTACCGATTTGCCACTATCGTTTTGGGGTTATGCATTAGAGACAGCTGCATTCACGTTAAATAGGGCACCGTCTAAATCCGTTGAGACGACACCGTATTAACTATGGTTTGGCAAGAAACCTAAGCTGTCGTTTCTTAAAGTTTGGGGATGCGATGCTTATGTGAAAAAGCTTCAACCTGATAAGCTCGAACCCAAAGCGAAGAAGTGCGTCTTCATAGGATACCCTAAAGAAACAATTGGGTACACCTTCTACCACAGATCCGAAGGCAAGGTCTTTGTTGCCAAGAATGGGTCCTTTCTAGAGAAGGAGTTTCTCTCGAAAGAAGTGAGTGGGAGGAAAGTAGAACTTGATGAGGTAATTATACCTTCTCTCGAATTGGAAAGTAGCTCATCAGAGAAAACCGTTCCCGTGATGCCTACACCAATAAGAGAGGAAGATAATGATAAAGATCATGAAACTTCAGATCAAGTTACTACTGAACTTCGTAGGTCGACCAGAGTACGTTCCGCACCAGAGTGGTACGGTAATCCTGTTCTGGAAGTTATGTTGTTAGACAACGGCGAACCTACGAACTATGAAGAAGCTATGATAAGCCCGGATTCCGACAAATGGCTTGAGGCCATGAAATCTGAGATAGGATCCATGTATGAGAACAAAGTGTGGACTTTGGTGGACTTGTCCGATGATCGGCAAGCCATTGAGAATAAATGGATTTTTAATAGGAAGACGGATGCTGATGGTAATATCACTGTCTACAAAGCTCGACTTGTCGCGAAAGGTTTTCGACAAGTTCAAGGGGTTGACTACGATGAGACTTTCTCACCCGTAGCGATGCTTAAGTCTGTCCGAATCATGTTAGCAATTGCCGCATTTTATGATTATGAAATCTGGCAAATGGATGTCAAAACTGCATTCCTTAATGGTTTTCTCAAAGAAGAGTTGTATATGATGCAACCAGAAGATTTTGTCGATCCTAAGGGTGCTAACAAAGTGTGCAAGCTCCAGCGATCCATCTATGGACTGGTGCAAGCATCTCGGAGTTGGAATATACGCTTTGATGAGGTGATCAAAGCATATGGTTTTGTACAGACTTACGGTGAAGCCTGTATTTACAAGAAAGTGAGTGGCAGCTCTGTAGCATTTCTAATATTATATGTGGATGACATATTGTTGATTGGAAATGATATAGAATTTCTGGATGGCATAAAAGGATACTTGAATGAAAGACCTCGGTGAAGCTGCTTATATTTTGGGCATCAAGATCTATAGAGATAGATCAAGACGCTTGATAAGACTTTCAATGAGTACATACCTTGACAAGATTTTGAAGGAGTTCAAAATGGATCAGTCAAAGAAGGAGTTCTTGCCTGTATTGTAAGGTGTAAAGTTGAGTAAGACTCAAAGCTCGACCACGGCAGAAGATAGAGAGAGAATGAAAGTCATTCCCTATGCCTCAGCCATAGGTTCTATAATGTATGCCATGCTGTGTACCACACCTAATGTGTGCCTTGCCACGTGTCTGTCAAAGAGGGTACAAGAGTGATCCAGGAGTGGATCACTGGACAGCGGTCAAAATTATCCTTAGTAACTAAAGGACTAAGGAAATGTTTCTCGATTATGGAGGTGATAAAGAGTTCGTCATAAAGGGTTACGTCGATGCAAACTTTGACACCAATCTGGATATCTCTGAGTAGCAAACCGGATACGTATAATGGAGCAGTCATTTGGAATAGCTCCAAGTAAAGCGTGATAGCAGCATCTACAGTATGACATAAGGATTTGCAAAGTACACATGGGTCTGAATATTGCAGACCCATTGACTAAAATTCTCTCTCACGAGCAAAACATGATCACACCTTAGACCTCTTTGAGTGTTAATCACATGGTGATGTGAACTAGATTATTGACTCTAGTAAACTCTTGGGTGTTAATCACATGGCGATGTGAACTAGATTATTGACTCTAGTGCAAGTGGGAGACTGATGGAAATATGCCCTAGAGGCAATAATAAAGTTGTTATTATTTTATATTTCCTTGTTTATGATAAAAGTTTATTATTCATGATAGAATTGTATTGACCGGAAACTTAAATACATGTGTGAATACATAAACAAATACCGTGTCCCTAGTGAGCCTCTACTAGACTAGCTCGTTGATCAAAGATGGTTAAGGTTTCCTAACCATAGACATGAGTTGTCATTTGATAATGGGATCACATCATTAGGAGAATGATGTGATGGACAAGACCCATCCGTTAGCTTATCATATGATCTTTCTGTTTATTGCTACTGCTTTCTTGAATGTCAAATACATGTTCCTCCGACCATGAGATCATGCAACTCCCGGATACCGGAGGAATACCTTGTGTGCTATCAAACGTCACAACGTAACTGGATGATCATAAAGATGCTCTAAAGGTATCTCCGAAGGTGTGTGTTGAGTTGGCATGGATCGAGACTGGGATTTGTCACTCCGTGTTTCGGAGAGGTATCTCTGGGCCCTCTCGGTAATGCACATCATAAGAAGCTTGCAAGCAAAGTGACTAAGGAGTTAGTTACGGGATGATGTATTACGGAACGAGTAAAGAGACTTGCCGGTAACGAGATTGAACTAGGTATGGAGATACCAATGATCGAATCTCGGGCAAGTAACATACCGACGGACAAAGGGAATTACGTATGTTGTCATTGCGGTTCGACCGATAAGATCTTCGTGGAATATGTAGGAACCAATATGGGCATCCAGGTTCTGCTATTGGTTATTGACCGGAGAGGCATCTCGGTCATGTCTACATCATTCCCGAACCCGTAGGGTCCGCACGCTTAACGTTCGTTGACGATATAGTGTTATATGAGTTATGTGAATTGGTAATCGAATGTTGTTCGGAGTCCCGGATGAGATCCCGGACGTCACGAGGAGTCTCGGAATGGTCGAGAGGTAAAGATTTATATATGGGAAGTCATATTTTGGGTTCCGGAAAAAGGTGCAGTTTTTTCGGTATTGTACCGGGAAGCTTCCAGAAGGTTCCGGAGGGGTCCGGAAGTCCACAAGTGGGTCCACCACGTCCCAAGGGCTGGCATGGGCTAAGGGGAGGCGCCCTGGCCTTATTGGGCCAGGCGCACCAAGTCCTCAAAAGCCCACGCAGCTACGGAAGAAAAAAAAAGGAGAGTTCTAGTAGGAATAGGATTGGACTTTGGAGTCCAAGTCCACGTGTGTACTATTCACGTGGTACTGTTCACGTGGTACTATTCACATGGTACTGTTCACGTGGCACTATTCCTTCTACTCCAAGCCCCTACACATATATAAATAGAGGAGAGGGGGCGCCCCAAAGGAGACACAACATTGTCTTAGCCGTGTGCGGCGCCCCCCTCCACAGTTCCGTCCCTCGGTCATATTTTCGCAGTGCTTGGGCGAAGCCCTGCGGAGATAGCATCACCATCACCATCACTACGCCGTCGTGCTGCCGGAACTCATCCACTACCTCGCCGTCTTGCTGGATCAAGAAGTCGAGGACGTCGCCGAGCTGAACGTGTGCTGAACGCGGAGGTGCCGTACGTTCGGTACTCGGTCGGTTGGATCGTGAAGTTGTTCGACGACATCAACCGCGTTGTTCTAACGCTTCCGCTTACGGTCTACGAGGGTACGTAGACACACTCCCCCTCTCGTAGCTATGCATCTCCATGGATAGATCTTGCGTGTGCGTAGAATTTTTTTTGTTTTCCATGCAACGTTCCCCAACAGTGCGGACCAGGTAGCTTTAGGTTTTAGGGCCCTAGTAGTTTAGGTTTTGGGTCGTTCGACGTTTTGGCTTTGGCAGCGGCGTCGGCGGCGCTGAATAAAAAGCTCCAATTCCTCCCCCGACAAGGCGGTCGGCTCTATGGTCGGTGATGGATTTTGGAACTAGCCTGTCCAAGTCGTGGCGGCAGCGGCATCCTTGTGTCCTCAGGCTCCGCCGTTGCGACGGCGTCTGCTCCAGCGCCAACGCAGAGCTTGGAAGGTAGTCAAGGAGCGGATACAGATTGTGGTCTGCATGAACGACATCTGGAAGACGGATCGTGTGTTGGGTTTGTGGTTGGTGGCTTGCAGGTATGGTTTCCTGCTCCGGCGTCTTAGTAGTGCAGTGGTGCCAGATCTGGAGTTCGATGGCGTGTCCAGGGTGTTG
This sequence comes from Elymus sibiricus, assembly GCA_039707655.1. Taxonomy (NCBI): domain Eukaryota; kingdom Viridiplantae; phylum Streptophyta; class Magnoliopsida; order Poales; family Poaceae; genus Elymus; species Elymus sibiricus. The sequence continues at coordinate 475,640,448 of CM077666.1, forward strand.
CATCGGTCTGATTCGTTAACGACAATGGTTTCTCCTTTGGTGAGCCACCTTGGAGATCCACAAAGCTGCATATCAGCGATGGTGCCGCGTCGAGCTCGGATAAGGAGGTGATCCGTTAGTTTTTCCTTTGGTGGCTGCTTTAATGGCGCGAGAGGCAGGTGACGGGCGTTGGTGTCAAGCTCAGGGATTCTTCGGTCTTGATTGTAATTTTCTTTCTTGGTTCGTGTTCATTTGTGCAAAGGCTAGCAATCTACTGTCTTTTTTGTTTTGTCATGTCGGCATCTATGTGACTTGTACTATAATCTTTATGATATAAATGAGACACGTATTACCATGAAAAAATTGGACTGCTAAGCTGCCCCTCCCCCCCCCCCCCCCCCCCCCCCCCCGGACTTTCAATTGGTGGTCCACCCGACCGTGTCCCGCAAAAAAAAAAGACCGTGTCTAAATCCCTGTAAAATGCCCGTAGATTTTTTTTTTGATGAATCATCCCTCAGGCCTTATTAATCAAACTTGAATAGTTACAAGGATGATAACTTGAATAGTTAAAAAAAACTTGTACTTCAAAATAAGACTAATAATTGCTTGCATTATAGAGATTTCAACTACAAAATTGCTTAGAACGTAGTAGATGAATACCAAAACCCCTATTTCTGGGGAAGTTTACGCCACCACGTTAACCCACTTGGATTGGTGGAAACGATTGCCCTATCCAGGAGTGACACGTGCATTTGTTTGGGACCCAGTGGGGTAGAATCGCATGTGGATTTAGACCCTGGTTGTAAATTTTCTCAACGTGGTTCGTAGCTTTGCGTGTGGACTTACCTATTTTGCATGGCGATCGTGGGTGGAGGTGGGCTACTCCTGTTTCGTTGACTCCCTTGCATGGGCCTTCGTGCGGCCGGTTGCATGCACAGGCCGGGATGAGTTGTTTTTTGTTGCTGCTGCCGCGTGAGGGCTTGATCGCGCGTGCATGTCCTGTCGTCCGACGTGTGGTTGCCCTCGACGTTTTCATCGGTGCCGCTTTAGTCGTTCCCTCGAGAAACGGACTCGCTCGATGGTTTGCTGGAAGGCTCGCGTGAAATCCTCCACCACTGTTTTTACCTACATAAAAGGCCCTCCTCCCTCTCGATCTAGGTCAGCATCGCAGTACTCTGGGTCGTCGCAAGCATAGTATAGGCCTCGGAACGGTGACTGCGGAGGCCGGAGGCCATGGTGGCAGGCTGCCTCGGCAAGTCGGCATGGTGTCGCAGCTCGAGCGGCGGAGAGCGCGGCTACGCTGCCGGCTCCTCAGCTCGACCTGGCGGTTGCAGCATCTTTCTCGCGCCCACCCAGACTGCCGGTGACCCACCTTCTATGGCCCGCGTCGCCACCATGGGGAACTATCGCCTCGGGTAGGCTACCGCCGGCAGCGACGTGAGGAGGTGCTCTGCCCCTGCTTGAACTGCAGGACGGCGAGGTCACAACGGCTGCGTCCTCTGCTTCGGAGAGGGAGCCATGATGAGCGGCGACGTCAAGTCCTTCTTCCGGCAGAAGAAGGCCCACACCGGCGCGCGGGCAAGCAAGCCCACCGACGGCGTTTCCAAGAAGGCGGTGCATGCAGCACCACCACCAGGCGCAGCTCCTCCACCCGACACTAGGTAAGTCATATGTATGCTCCGTTACAAGTCGGCCGATTCGTGTGCCACGGATTGACTGATAGATTGATCAGCTATTTTTAATTTGTTGTTGCTGCGGCAGATCACGGCGACGATGCTGACGTGAGGAGGGAGAAGGAGGACACTGAGAGGACGTCCACAAGGAATAGTCGCGCTGGGTGCAGTCGCTCGCCTACCCGGAGCTCCTCGCGGCGGTGTCGCAGTGAATCCGGTCTTTTGTGTCTCGGTATGTCAGCCGGACAGGTGATCGCGTGGGACGCACCGGCGGAGGACCCCATACGCCATACGGCAAGTTGGGTCGGCCACCCTACGTTGAACTTTGCCAAGAAAATTTGCCGGCGATTGACGTCTAAAGCAAGCTCCTGGCTGTGGGCGTTCGTCGCTAGGAAGAAGAACTGAAGAAGACAGGAAAGAGAGAGGAGTAGTAGTGGCCTAGTGGGGTGGGGTGCTAGGGAGTTTTGTTCGTGGGGCGAATAAACGGACTGGTGGCCTGTGTATCGTGGTGCCTCTCGACCAAGCGGTGGCGTTCAAAGGGGGGATTAGTGCTCGCGTGCCCAGTCTGCCTCCGGCCGTGTGCCCACTGCGCCCGTCGATCGGCCATTTGCGCAGTCCGTCGCCGCCCGCCGCGCTGCCTAAAGCTAGGTGCTAGCGGCTAGCTAAGTGGACAGAAAGGGGACATCAAAAAGGTTGGAACTTTTTCTGAATTTTAGAGTTTTTGCATTTCTATGTTAACTGAATTGGAGATTTTTTTTTTTTTGCATCTGTGTTTTAACCGAATTAAATAGATTTTTTGGGCGACTGGTTCTTTCGGTGGAAACAAACACGCACGTATACAGGCTAGACACTGTTACACTGATCAATTTAGCCGGGTCTGACACACATAGGCAAGAGCTTTGCTGGATGGCAAAAGGGCTACACGCTAGAGTTGACAGGTTGCGCCGCTGGGTTCCGTGGATTTTGTGGGCATGCCATATAATCCTGCCTAAATTTGTCATTTATAGAGAGCCAGCAACCCCTAGAAACATAAGTACTATAACTAAAGCGGGAGGGATTCTATTTTTCTGGTTTTTCTGAATTTTTTTCGCCGCCTACTGTTTGTATGGCAGTGAACAGTACCTGCGTATGAACAGTAACCTCACATGAACATTACGTGTGCGAACAGTAACCTTCATGAGCAGTACCCACTCATGAAATAGTGCTCTTTCTCTAAAAAAAAATTCCCCCAAAGAAAAAATATGCAACTTTTTTTTTAAAAAAAAAGATATATTTTACACATCATTTCTCTCCCCTTCCTCCACCCTCACGTCCTTATATAAAGTGTTAGGATTTAAAATTTTCTATACATCATTTCTCGACACCGACGTACCGATGCACAACACCGGCATACCAATACACAGCCGCCTCAATCGTCTCATAATTCTTTTCGATGATAGTGTTAACAGAGCACAAAAACAGTAGGCCGGAATTGTATATTTGCATGAACAGTAATCCAGGGAAAAAATAAATTCTAGACCAATTACTGCCCATTTTTACAACGCAACAACAATTAAAAGTGCACTAACAAATACCCGAACAATAACCGGACATTTTCCGAATGAACTCGGGACTACTAACCGAAACAATAGACCAAATAAACCGAAACAACAACTCCGAATAACACGGAGCAATAAAACCAGCGAAACGGAACAACACCTGAATAAACCGAAAACATTAACCCACACGGATCATAAAACTGAAACAGTAACCAAATTTTAAACCAAAACAATACACCCGAATAAACCGAAACAACTAAAAAAAAGAAAAAAAAACACTACGCATTCACGTGAACAGAAATCTATAAGAAATATATTAAAAAAACCAAAAAAAAACTGGAACTCCTCCTCCCTAGACCCGAAACAGTAAAACCAGTGAAACGAACCAACACCGGAATAAACCGAAAACATTAGCCCACCCAAATCATAAACCGAAACAGTATCTACTAACAAATACCCAAACAAAAACCGGACATTATCGGAATGAACTCAGGACTACTAACCGAAACAATAGCCCAAATAAACCAAAACAACAACCCCGAATAACCCGGAACAACAAAACCAGCGAAACGGAACAACACCTGAATAAACAAAAAACATTAACCCACATGAACCATAAAAATGAAACAGTAACCGAATTTTAAAACAAAATAATACACCCGAATAAACCAAAACAAAAACCGGACATTATCCGAATGAACTCAGAACTACTAACCGAAACAATAGACCAAATAAACCGAAACAACAACCCCGAATATCCCAGAGCAATAAAACCATCGAAAGTACTAATACTAAAACGGGAAGGATTCCCTTTTTCCGTTTTTTTTTTGAAATATTACTACTCATTTTCCGTCGCTGTCAGTGAACAGTACCGTATATGAACAGTACCGTCTGTGAACAGTAATCACCTACGAACGGTACCATACACACGCAGTAATCGTCTGTGAACAATATCGCAGGTGAACCGCCATCCCCGGATGAACAGTACTTCTGTTTAATCAGTGCTCAAAATAATCTGATTTTCCCGCCTTACTTCTTTTAGCTTTCACCAAAGAAAAATGCGCACGTTTTCAGTGAACAATAGTGACGAAGAGTACCATACATGAACAGTAATCGTCTGTGAACAGTAACCGCGGGTGAACAGTCATCTCGGATGACCAGTACTTATGCTTAACCAGTGCTCCAAATAATCTGATTTCCTCCCCTTCTTGTAGCTTTCACTAAAGAAAAAAACGCACGTTTCTAAAAAAAAACTGAGATTTTTTTTACACATCATTTCTCTCCCCTTCCTCCACCCTCGCGTCCTTATATAGAGAGTTAAGATTTAGAATTTTCTATACATCATTTCTCAACACCAGCGTACCGATGCACAACCGCTTTAATCGTCCGCTGATCCTTTCCGATGATAGTGCTTCCAGGACACAAAAACAGTAGGCTGAAACTGTATGTTCGCATGAACAATAATCCATGGGAAAAATAAGTTCTTGACCGATTACTGCCCATTTTTACAATGCAACAACAGTTAAAAATGCACTAACAAATACCCGAGCAAAAACCGAAACATTATCCGAATAAACTAAAACATTAACCCACACGAAACATAGAACTGAAACAGTAACCGAATTTTAAACTAAAACAACACACCCAAATAAACCGGAACAAAAAAAACACTATGCATTTACGTGAACAGAAATTCAGAAAAAATAAAAACAATAAATCAGCACTATGCATTCACGTGGACAATAATTCAAAAGAAATAACAAATAAAAATAAAAATATGTGTTGTTCTCTTGCTTATTTCGATAAAATACAGACGAAATCGGTCACGGGCGCGGCGTGCGCCGCGCTTCTTCAGTGCTAGTTTGAATAAAGCGGTGAAGGAACAAACCGACCAACAACGCCTTGAGCGGCGTCGAGAATATTTTATACGTTGTGTTGTGGGTCAAGCATATCCTGTGATTGGGTGTGCATGCATGCAGTGCTGCACGTGGGTCCCATGTGTGATTTGACTATGTGGTGCGGTGGCATGCTGTGGGGTCCGTGGGCGTTGCATGCGATGTGACTACGTGCATGTCATGCACTTCTGCGTGTTAGTCTTCTCTCCATGGTTCTGTTCAGTAAGTGGATGTGCTTTTTTCTTCCTTCCTTTCTAGGACGCATGTGCTTGCTATTACTGGTGCAGCCGCGTACCATGGTCATATCCACGCGGATTAAGTGGCGTCTAGAATCAATCCAAACGGAAAAAGATACAACTGCTTACATCAAGTGGAAAGCACTAACACCAGACACGAAAAAAAAATCTAGGCAATTAATCAAAGGGCTTTGTTTGATGCGAGTAAGTAAATTTATCATGAAGATCTGACAAATTTATCGTCGGGTGGAACTTTCCATCAGATGGCCCCATAACCGATCCTCCAGAAAAATCTGGAAACATCTGATACATGCAGGTGGATGTGGTCACATACTCACATCGCACATGATCTCCTCCAATCATGTGTGATATTTTGTGAACAATGCTTCATCTGAACCTGTGGACGAATTCGACTTCTTAGGGCCTCGCAACCGAGGGATGTGATCTGGATGGTTTGCTAAACAATCTGTGCATGCACGCACATTTTTAAGCAGAATTATAGCATAGCACTGAACGACGACTACATGCGTAGTATATACGAATTCACCATTTTTTTTTGACAAATTTATGAAGTTTATTATCGATGTAACATGGCCATACAAGGAAGTGTACAACGTCACTTTGGATCATCTAGCGTTGTGATGGAGCGAGAAGTCCAGTGAGCTTGGGGGAGAGGGGATTGGGAGGAGCAAGGAGACAAGGCTATCTGATTATTTCAGTTAGATGGTAATGTTTATGGTTGAGTACATGAAAGAATTGCCAATGTCAGTTGTCAGTCTTCATGGCAGTACTGACCAAGTTAATTAAAATGACGGCAACGTTTGGTCATTTGTTTCATGATGAAAACAGATGCTAGGGATATGTGAGTATTGGCATCAGTATGACATATGTTTCACTGTTATGACTAATATTATGACTAATAAAGTTAGTTTTAGCTGACATGACACTAGTAGAAAACAAGCCTTTCGTCCGGAGCATTAGTCCCGGTCGAGTTTTGGACCGGGACTAATGTGACCACTAGTCCCGGTTCCAACGGCTAGGCTTTAGTCCCGGTTCATTTGTGACCTCTAGTCCCGGTTGGTGTTACCAACCGGGACTAAAGGGGTGGTGGCAGGCTGGCGTCAGGCTGGGGCCCCTGCGAGCCCCTTTAGTCCCGGTTGGTATCACCAACCGGGACTAGAGATGGACCTTTAGTCCCGGTTGGTATCACCAACCGGGACTAAAGATATCACTATATATAGTGCTTCGTCCAGCCCGAGCCCAAGCTCTCCTTTCTCTGTTTTCTCCTTTCTCTCCTCTGTTCTCTTCCCCTTGCTCGAGCTCATCCTCCATTTTTGCCAAGATTTGTCAAGATTTGAGGCACCCCATCTATCCAAGTGTTCACAAAGGTTAGCAACTTTGTCCTTTCATCTCTCATTGCTAGATTAGCTCGTGCAATGCTCTATAAGTATAGTGATTTGTGGGTTTTAGTTTGGGAGTAATTATGTGGGAGTTTATTTGATTTATATGCAATTTGAGCTCAAATTAACTTCTTAGTTCGCATATGTGTAGGTGTGGTTTACTTAGTGCCTTCCCGTCCCCGTCCTAACCCCCGTCGATCGCCCTCACCGTCCCGTTGCCGGCACCACCTTGGTGAGCCTCTTGTTCTTATCCTTTTTATAAAAAAAAATCTTATTTGTATGATTTAGATAGTTACTTGTATAATTTTCTTACTTGTATGATTGTTTGTTATACATAGTGCCATGGTTTTGATATCCGTCCCCGTCGGCCCTCGTCCGGTTTATGATTCGGATGTGGTATATTCTGTTTTATAACTATTTGTTGCATTTCGTGTTTATGAAAATTATGCCCATCAAGTTGACATAGATATTTTTATCTAGGAGGTATGTGAACCGGAAATTGCAACCGACCCTCTTGTCGAGAAGTTAAATTTAGTTGAAAAATAAAACGAGTATTTGAAAGAAAAATTGAAAAGAATTGAAGAAGAGAAGATGAAATTGGAGTTGTATGTTGCCGATGTCGTCGATGATCACAAGATCAAGATGGATGCAATGCGCTTGAAGATTACAAAGATTAGAAAATATGCCGTTAATAAAGAGGCTTGGTATCATTATGCTGTTGGATCAATTATTACCTTAGTTGCGATTTTGATCAGATTTGTTGTTGCATTTAAATGCTTTAGCTAGATAGTTTTATGTTGTTTTATGAGAATAAGTGTGTATGAACTTTATGTATGAACTTGTATTAATTTGGTTTTTCGGTGTTGTGTAATGAAGATGAGTCGGCAATGGATGTACGATGACCGACGCTCTCCCCAGTTCATTAATGGCATGCATAGTTTTCTGCGTGCGGCTGAGGCAAACAAGCGGAATGGTTTTATGTGTTGTCCATGTGGTGTCTGTAAGAATGATAGGAATTACTCTAGCTCAAAAGTCATTCACGTCCACCTGTTTACGTCCGGTTTCATGTCCGGCTATACCTGTTGGACCAAGCACGGAGAAAGAGGGGTTCTAATGGAAGAGAATGAAGAAGAAGAGGATGATGACAACTATCCTAGGTTCCCTGAATACGATGGTTCTATAATGGGGGAAGAGAATGAAGAAGAAGAAGCTGAAGAAGAGGCATTAGATGAGCCCGCTGATGATCTTGGTCGGGCCATTGCTGATGCAAAGAGAAACTGCGAAAGTGAAAAGGAGAAGTTGAAGTTGCAGCACATGTTAGAGAATCACAAAAAATTGTTGTACCCAAATTGCGAAGATGACAAGAAAAAGCTGGGTACCACACTGGAATTGCTGCAATGGAAGACAGAGAATGGTGTATCTGACAAGGGATTTGAAAAGTTGCTGAAAATGTTAAAGAAGATGCTTCCAAAGGACAACGAATTGCCCGACAGTACGTACGAAGCAAAGAAGGTTGTCTGCCCTATAGGATTAGAGGTGCAGAAGATACATGCATGCCCTAATGACTGCATCCTCTACCGCGGTGAGGAGTACAAGAATTTGAATGCATGCCCAGTATGCGGTGCATTGCGCTATAAGATCAGCCGCGATGACCCTGGTGATGATGTTGAGGGCGAGCACCCCAGGAAGAGGATTCCTGCCAAGGTGATGTGGTATGCTCCTATAATACCACGGTTGAAACGTTTGTTCCAAAACAAAGAGCATGCCAAGTTGTTGCGATGGCACAAAGAAGACCGTAAGAAAGACGGGAAGTTGAGAGTACCCGCTGATGGGTCGCAGTGGAGAAAAATCGAGAGAAAGTGGCCGGAGTTTGCAGGTGACGCAAGGAACTTATGGTTTGGTATAAGTGCAGATGGCATTAATCCTTTTGGGGAGCAGAGCAGCAATCATAGCACCTGGCCTGTGACTCTATGTATCTATAACCTTCCTCCTTGGTTGTGCATGAAGCGGAAGTTCATTATGATGCCAGTGCTCATCCAAGGCCCTAAGCAACCCGGCAACGACATTAATGTGTACCTAAGGCCATTAGTTGAAGAACTTTTACAGCTGTGGGACATAAAAGGTGTACGTGTGTGGGATGAGCACAAACAGCAGGAATTTGACCTACGAGCGTTGCTGTTTGTAACCATCAATGATTGGCCTGCTCTTAGTAACCTTTCAGGACAGACAAACAAGGGATACCACGCATGCACACACTGTTTAGATGAGATCAAAAGTATATATTTGGATAAATGTAAGAAGAATGTGTACCTGGGACATCGTCGATTTCTTCCGATCAAGCATCTCTTAAGAAAGAAAGGCAAGCATTTCAAAGGTGAGGCAGATCGCCGGAAGAATCCTGACCACCGTACTGGTGATCATATACTTGATATGGTCAAGGATTTAAAAGTAATCTTTGGAAAGGGTCCTGGCGGACAATCTGTTCCGAATGACGCTGACGGACACGCACCCATGTGGAAGAAGAAATCTATATTTTGGGACCTACCCTATTGGAAAGTCCTAGAGGTCCGCTCTGCAATCGACGTGATGCACGTGACGAAGAATCTTTGCGTGAACCTGCTAGGCTTCTTGGGCTTGTATGGGAAGACAAAAGATACACCAGAGGCACGGGAGGACCAGCAACGTATGCACGAAAAAGACGGCATGCATCCAAAGCAGTATCAAGGTCTTGCCAGCTACGCTCTTACCAAAGAAGAGAAGGAAATCTTCTTTGAATGCCTGCTCAGTATGAAGGTCCTGTCTGGCTTCTCGTCGAATATAAAGGGAATAATAAATATGGCCGAGAAAAAATTCCAAAACCTAAAGTCTCATGACTGCCACGTGATTATGACGCAATTACTTCCGGTTGCATTGAGGGGGCTTCTACCGGAAAATGTTCGATTAGCCATTGTGAAGCTATGTGCATTCCTCAATGCAATTTCCCAGAAGGTAATCGATCCAGAAATCCTACCAAGGTTACAGAATGATTTGGTGCAATGTCTTGTCAGTTTCGAGTTGGTGTTCCCACCATCCTTCTTCAATATCATGACGCACGTCCTAGTTCACCTAGTCGAAGAGATTGCCATTCTGGGTCCTGTATTTCTACACAATATGTTCCCCTTTGAGAGGTTCATGGGAGTCTTAAAGAAATATGTTTATAATCGTGCTAGGCCAGAAGGAAGCATCTCCAAGGGCCATGAAACAGAGGAGGTTATTGAGTTTGGTGTTGACTTTATTCCTGACCTTAAGCCGATTGGTGTTCCTAAATTGTGGCATGAGGGGAGACTGAGTGGAAAAGGCACGCTAGGAAAGGATTCAGTAATATGTAGGGACGGGCATTCTTGGGCCCAAGCACACTACACAGTTCTACAAAATTCCACCTTGGTGGCTCCGTATATCGAGGAACACATGGATATTGTACGCTCCAAGAACCCGGAGCACTCTGACCCCTGGATTAAACGTACACACATGGCGACTTTCGGCGGTTGGTTGCAAACACATCTCATGAATGACGACAGTGTTGGAGATGAGCTGTACTTGTTGGCCAAGTCACCATCTTCGACTATATTGACTTTCAAAGGGTACGAGATTAATGGGAATACATTTTACACGATCGCCCAAGATAAAAAGAGCACCAACCAAAACAGTGGTGTCCGCTTTGATGCAACAAACACCAATAGGGAAAAGGACACATATTATGGTTACATAGAGGAGATATGGGAACTTGACTATGGACGTGAGTTTAAGGTCCCTTTGTTTCGGTGCAAATGGGTCAATCTGATAGGAGGCGGGGTAAAGGTAGACCCGCAGTACGGCATGACAACAGTGGATCTCAACAATCTTGGGTACACAGACGAACCATTCGTCCTAGCCAATGATGTGGCGCAGGTTTTCTATGTGAAGGACATGTCTACCAAACCGAGAAAAAGGAAAGATAAGGAAGCGAATACATCATACGGTGAGCCAAAGCGCCACATAGTTCTTTCAGGGAAAAGAAACATCGTGGGAGTGGAGGACAAGACAGACATGTCAGAAGATTATGAAAAGTTTCATGAAATTCCTCCCTTCACAATGAAGACTGACCCAAGCATCCTGTTAAATGATGAAGATTGTCCATGGTTACGGCGCAAAGGGACACACACGAAGAAAAAGTTTTATACCCCAAGATCCCACTCTGGGATGTGATCGGCTTCACCGTCATCACTTTCTTCTCTATTGAGTAGCCGAGATAGGCCAGTTTGTACACGAAGTGCATCCAGTTTTTGCCGTAACCCACTCAACTTTTTAGCACATGCTATGTGGGTGAAATGATGATACCATGCCAAGTTTCAACCTTTTCAGAGTTCATTTGTAGTGCTTTTCAATTTTAGGGTCATTTAGCTCAAAAAAATCATTAAATGCATGAAAAATAGCAAATGAAGTTATAAAGGGTTGAAATTTGAGGATGTGGCTTTGAATGGTGCACATTGAATGCACAAAAAGTCTGAAATTGAAATAATTTTAAAAAAATGAAATGCCTTTGTAACAGATGAGTTTTCGTCCAAAACCTTGATACTTCGAAGGAGATGGTCCAGTTTGTACACGAAGTGCATCCAATTTTTGCCGTAACCCTCTCAACTTTTTAGCACATGCTATGTGGGTGAAATGATGATACCATGCCAAGTTTCAACCTTTTCAGAGTTCATTTGTAGTGCTTTTCAATTTCAGGGTCATTTAGCTCAAAAAAATCATTAAATGCATGAAAAATAGCAAATGAAGTTAGAAAGGGTTGAAATTTGAGGCTGTTGCTTTGAATGGTGCATATTGAATGCACAAAAAGACTAGAGTTGAAATAAGTTTAAAAAAATGAAATGCCTTTGTAACAGATGAGTTTTCGTCCGAAACCTTGATACTTCGAAGGAGATGGTTCAGTTTGTACACGAAGTGCATCCAGTTTTTGCCGTAACCCTCTCAACTTTTTAGAACATGCTATGTGGGTGAAATTATGATACCATGCCAAGTTTCAACCTTTTCAGAGTTCATTTCTAGTGCTTTTCAGTTTCAGGGTCATTTAGCTCAAAAGGATCATTAAATGCATGAAAAATAGCAAATGAAGTTAGAAAGGGTTGAAATTTGAGGATGTGGCTTTGAATGGTGCGTATTGAATGCACAAAAAGTCTGGAGTTGAAATAAGTTTAAAAAAATGAAATGCCTTTGTAACAGATGAGTTTTCGTCCGAAACCTTGATACTTCGAAGGAGATGGTCCAGTTTGTACACGAAGTGCATCCAGTTTTTGCCATAGCCCTCTCAACTTTTTAGCACATGCTATGTGGGTGAAATGATGATACCATGCCAAGTTTCAACCTTTTCAGAGTTCATTTGTAGTGCTTTTCAATTTCAGGGTCATTTAGCTCAAAAAATCATTAAATGCATGAAAAATAGCAAATGAAGTTAGAAATGGTTGAAATTTGAGGACGTGGCTTTGAATGGTGCATATTGAATGCACAAAAAGTCTGGAGTTGAAATAAGTTTTAAAAAATAAAATGCCAGATGAGTTTTCGTCCGAAACCTTGATACTTCGAAGGAGATGGTCCAGTTTGTACACGAAGTGCATCCAGTTTTTGCCGTAACCCTCTCAACTTTTTAGCACATGCTATGTGGGTGAAATGATGATACCATGCCAAGTTTCAACCTTTTCAGAGTTCATTTGTAGTGCTTTTCAATTTCAGGGTCATTTAGCTCAAAAAAAATCATTAAATGCATGAAAAATAGCAAATGAAGTTAGAAGGGGTTGAAATTTGAGGATGTGGCTTTGAATGGTGCATATTGAATGCACAAAAAGTCTGGAGTTGAAAGAAGTTTAAAAAAATGAAATGCCTTTGTAACAGATGAGTTTTTGTCCGAAACCTTGATACTTCGAAGGAGATGGTCCAGTTTGTACACGAAGTGCATCCAGGTTTGCCGTAACCCTCTCAACTTTTTAGCACATGCTATGTGGGTGAAATGATGATACCATGCCAAGTTTCAACCTTTTCAGATGTAACACCCCGATTTTTGGCCCTTTCTTTTTCTTTTGGATTTCTTCGAAGTTTTATTTAGAGTTCTTTTTCCGAGGCTATGTGGTCTTGAAACCTGGGAAAATCTTCTCTCCTGCCACTTACTAGTGGCTTGTCATTTTCAAATCTATCCCAAGGCCATGTCATTTCCATCTTAGCCCAACCCCGATATTTATTTACTGGGAATATTCCTTTTTCTGTTAAAGGAATAAGCCTGTTTGCCCTAGGTTGTGAAGCAACCTATATTTCTGTCTTCCAAAAATAGCCCAAAAAATTCCCATAAATTCTTTGGATCATATATTCCACAAATATGTCAAAAATCCATCCTTGCCTAGTTCAAAAATAATTCAGGAATATTCATTTTCCATTCTGTCCAGAATGGCACTTTGTGAAGGAAGTGCTATTTATATTTTCTTGATTGACCCCAAATTTTTTGGGCATTCTCTCATATCCAAATAATTGCCGCATGCCAAAATTCAACTCCATTTGCCTAGTAAATCTTCCTCAGCAAATTTCCAAAGTTTTTGTCCAGAGAGAAGCTTTGTGAAGGAAGTACTAGCTAGGCTTATCCAAATGAGTTGAAATTGTGGGATATCATTCATACGGTCAAATCATGACTCTCCACCAAATATCATCTCCATACAACAATCCATGAGAGCACAACTTCAAATCTTGGTTTCTGGTCACAATTTCAGTTTGTGAAGCAACTATATTTTATATTGCTTCAAAAATTCTGAAATTAATCCAGGACCTAAATATCCCTAAATAATGTGAGCGTGACAAAAATCACATTATTTTGCCAAGCCATTTTCTCTGCAAAATTCCCCCAAGTTTCTGTCCAGTGGGTATCATTGTGAAGGAAGTACCATTTTGGTTTATCCAAATGGGATGAAATTTTTATGGTGCCTTCATATGCCCAAATGATCATCCTCAACAAATTTTTAGCTCAATCCAACACTCCATGTGAGTGCTAATTCTTGATTTTGATTTTGGACCAGAATATGCTATTGTGAAGAAACCGTACTCTATCCTGGTCCTAATGACCTCAAATTTTACCAGGCAGTAGTTCCTCCTCCCCTTAACCTCTTTGACAACTTATTTTACCAATTTACCTCTTGATTTGACCTCAGGACTTTGCAAAAGGTTGCTGCTGCAAACTTTGTGTGATGTGCCTGATCATCCCAAAAGGCCTTTTGTCGATCTATCAACTCAAGGTGGCTACTGGGTGGATGGACTTATCTCTGGACATGGTTGGCTGGGCCTAGTCGTCGTGTGCGCGCCCGTGACCACGGTGACTGCGCCACTGGCATGGGCGGTGCACGCGCTCTGGCTGCAGCGGGCGTGCTCTGCGCCTCGGCCCCGCTCGGCCACCGTCCAAATCCCCTCCGCTCGCCACCTAGCTCTGCCGCAGCCCTTCCCCGGTTCTTCCTCGCCTCCCCGGACCGCCCTCCCCCGCTAGGAGCTCGCCGGACCGAGCCAAATCCGAGAGCACACGGGAACAGTGAACCGCGTGGGGCTGCTCGCGCGTGCTCTGCTCCTCTGCCTCCCCGCGTTGCTGCCCCACCTGTCAGCCTCTCTCCAACCGCCGTCCAAGCCCGCACGCGTGCCTGGCCCCTCGCTGGAGCTCGTCCATCTGGTGTAGGCGGCATCCGGTCCGAACCTCTCCTTCCCCGCCTATTTAAAGGCTACCCCGAGCCCGTTCAGCTCACCATCCTCTTCTCCACCTTCCCAGGAGCCTCCCCGATCTCTCCAACGGGCTCGAGCCGCCCTCCCCGCCCACCATTCACGGCCGCCGCCCCACCTAGCTCAAATTCGAGCAAGCTGGAGCTCTTCCCTCCTTTCTATCGCCACCAGTAGCTCCACCAAGTCACGGCGAGCCCTCCCCGCAACTTCCCCCTTCCTCTGGTGCCCCGTAGCACCGAGCTCCATCGCCGGCCGAGCCATCTCCCGCGGCACTCCAAGCCACCGTCGACCCATCCCTCCTCGGCGTTCATGCTCCACCTGAATGGATGCGCGGCGCTCCCCTGAGTTCGCCGGTGGCCGGAGCTCCGCCAACGGTGGCCGGAGTCGCCGGGACGGGCACCCGCAGCCGCGCCTCTCCTTTGTACGCGGGCTCGAGCGGGAGCTTGAAGATGACGACCAGCCAGGCGGGCCCCACCCACGCAGCCCCACCAGTCAGCCTAACCCATGAAGTCAACCACGGGCCCGCGTGGAATAAGTGGAAACGCACTTCTAAAAGTACGTTTTCGGTAATTGAAAGCGTACTTTGGTACTTCTTCCGCTGAAAATACGTTTTCAGTACGGTGAAGACGTATTACTGAGAAGGTGCTTTCTGTTTTTTTTTCAGCCGACGCCGAAATCCTTAATTAGCGGGCGTTCGTCGGTTAGCAGCAGAAAAGAATAGATTTTTATTCGATTTCTGTCTATCGAACGAACGGCCGTAACTTTTCACCCACAACTCCGAATCAGGTGATTCCAAAGGCCACGATCTCAGTTCGTCAAGCCCGCTCCGATGGCATCATTTTCATGAGGTTGTCACACTATGAAAATGACCATTTTGCCCTTGCCCTTAAAACAGCTCCGCCGGGAGGGAAACTTTTCCGGCTATTTTTCCGCGAGTGTCTCCGCACTTCTCCCCGATGGTTCCTCCATCCCCAGGCAAGCCACAAAAACCACTTGCATGATGGCATTGCAGTATCCATGGTTTCCACTTGAATATTTAATAATTGTTTGCTCATTTAATTATTTTGTGAATGCTATGTATATGCTTTGTGAATCCATGTCTATGCTTATGCCATGTTCATTTTCATCTAGTAAGTGATATGATTAATTGCTAAGGATATTCTTATCATGTTTTATTCTTGTAATTATTTTCGATGCTAGTGATAATGCTATGCTCACTTGAGTAGTTACGGTTTGATATGAAAATACTTGTGATAGTTATGATCATCGCTATGCCATGCTCATTTGCATCCCGTAGCATATATGATTTATCATTATGATGTTAAATGATTATGTTGCCCATCCATGGTTACACTGTTATCATGCTCATCTGCATTGTTATTTCATCATGTTATTTTACTGTGACTCGGCTCATCACCATTCAAGTTGAATCTGACATTAATCGAACTTGAACAAATCTGTTGGCTGAGTCATGGTGCCACCGAATCGAGCTAACCAGTGCAGCCACACTTGCCTTATGGGAGGCCCTAATGCTGTCTATTGTCATGCCTCTCGCCGGTGCCTCCTACTAGGGAAGGTTATGGGTGCGCGCTACCCTGATCAGGTAGGCTACCATAAGCCTTGAGGACCCGAGTTTTGATGGTATACCGAGGTCCCCGTTTGGGACAGTTTTGTTTGGCCACGACGGTGGCAGCCACAGAGGTGGCAGGTGTCACATGTTGACACCGGGGTCACCCAGGACATAGCCCAAAGGGGAGTTTGTCGGAGTGGCCGGGAGAGTGTCATGCAATAGATTGGTTTTGTCGGAACGTCGTTGGTCCAACCGAATGGGAGCACGAGGCCATGAGTTCCGTGGTGTGGGTACAGTGTACTAACCTCTGCAGAGTGTATAATCTATCGATAGCCGCGTCCTCGGTCATGGACACAGTTCGTAGTAGGTCACACTATGGGTCAACAGTAATAATAATCTGAATAATAACAACCTCGGTTCGATGAGAAAAGAAGTTGGTTGATCTTTATGTGGTCATGCGATGATCACAGGTAGAGATCAAGCTCCGTGTGGTCATGTGATGATCACGATGGTAAGTTTGTGGTTATGAGATAACCTCCGACAAGAGTAAGTTGGTCCAAGGGACCTTAAACGTTGATTCCCCTCTCATGCTAGTGCTAGAATCATCCTGTTCATATCATGAATTATATGTACATGCCATGCTCATGCTGTTGCCATGCTCATGTTGTTGCCATGCTCATGATGTTCTAGTAGTATCATGTTCATCTATGGTAATTAATCTGTAAATGCCATGCTGTTGTATGTCTTGATTGCTTTGGTTGCTGTGAGCTTGCGAGTACATTCAAAGTACTCACCTGGCGTGTCATGCCAGATTGCAGGTGATGCCGTGATTGCTTGTTTGTCGAGGATCCCGAGGTTGCGCTCTAGGATACGTCCTAGCCAGAGTCCCTGCGGAGTGGAGTTCATCACCGTCGCCGTTGTTCCGCTGCTAGATTTTATTCCGCTTCGAGATGCCTCGCTGCTAGCATAGAGCTATCTGAGCAGGCGAAGTGTCGCCGTGCCCCTGTAAACTTCGTGCCTTCAGAACCTTTGTACCCATGTTATTTGTAATAAAGAGTTGATTTATTCTATGCCAAGCAGTGCCGTATTCTAGAAGAATTGATCTCTGGGCTGGAATACGGGGTGTTCCGGTCCCTCTGAGCCGGGGTGCCACATCAGAGTTCATTTGTAGTGCTTTTCAATTTCAGGGTCATTTAGCTCAAAAAAAATCATTAAATGCATGAAAAATAGCAAATAAAGTTAGAAAGGGTTGAAATTTGAGGATGTGGCTTTGAATGGTGCATATTGAATGCACAAAAAGTCTGGAGTTGAAATAAGTTTAAAAAAATGAAATGCCTTTGTAACAGATGAGTTTTCGTCCGAAACCTTGATACTTCGAAGGAGATGGTCCAGTTTGTACACGAAGTGCATCCAGTTTTTGCCGTAGCCCTCTCAACTTTTTAGCACATGCTATGTGGGTGAAATTATGATACCATGCCAAGTTTCAACCTTTTCAGAGTTCATTTGTAGTGCTTTTCAATTTCAGGGTCATTTAGCTCAAAAAAAAATCATTAAATGCATGAAAAATAGCAAATGAACTTAGAAAGGGTTGAAATTTGAGGATGTGGCTTTGAATGGTGCATATTGAATGCACAAAAAGTCTAGAGTTGAAATAAGTTTAAAAAAATGAAATGCCTTTGTAACAGATGAGTTTTCGTCCGAAACCTTGATACTTCGAAGGAGATGGTCCAGTTTGTACACGAAGTGCATCCAGTTTTTGCCGTAACCCTCTCAACTTTTTAGCACATGCTATGTGGGTGAAATGATGATACCATGCCAAGTTTCAACCTTTTTAGAGTTCATTTGTAGTGCTTTTCAATTTTAGGGTCATTTAGCTCAAAAAAATCATTAAATGCATGAAAAATAGCAAATGAAGTTAGAAAGGGTTGAAATTTGAGGATGTGGCTTTGAATGGTGCATATTGAATGCACAAAAAGTCTGGAGTTGAAATAAGTTTAAAAAAATGAAATGCCTTTGTAACAGATGAGTTTTCGTCTGAAACCTTGATACTTGGAAGGAGATGGTCCAGTTTGTACACGAAGTGCATCCAGTTTTTTCTATAACCCTCTCAACTTTTTAGCACATGCTTTGTGGGTGAAATGATGATACCATGCCAAGTTTCAACCTTTTCAGAGTTCATTTGTAGTGCTTTTCAATTTCAGGGTCATTTAGCTCAAAAAAATCATTAAATGCATGAAAAATAGCAAATGAAGTTAGAAAGGGTTAAAATTTGATGATGTGGCTTTGAATGGTGTATATTGAATGCACAAAAAGTCTGGAGTTGAAATAAGTTTAAAAAAATGAAATGCCTTTGTAACAGATGAGTTTTCGTCCGAAACCTTGATACTTCGAAGGAGATGGTCCAGTTTGTACACGAAGTGCATCCAGTTTTTGCCGTAACCCTCTCAACTTTTTAGCACATGCTATGTAGGTGAAATGATGATACCATGCCAAGTTTCAACCTTTTCAGATTTCATTTGTAGTGCTTTTTAATTTCAGGGTCATTTAGCTCAAAAAAATCATTAAATGCATGAAAAATAGCAAATGAAGTTAGAAAGGGTTGAAATTTGAGGATGTGGCTTTGAATGGTGCATATTGAATGCACAAAAAGTTTGGAGATGAAATAAGTTTAAACTAAAATTATTCACAAACTAGTGATTCACACAAATTTCAAAGAATTCAAATTTAAACTATTCAAATTTGAAAACTACTGGCACTAGCGAAAAGTTTATAATTTTTGTGACCTAAAGCAAAAAGATTCACTCAAAAACTTTAAATATTGCCTGTTAATTAGTAGAAACAAATGTAAAAAATAAAGCAAAAAACTAAAACAGAAAACATGAAAAACACCTTTAGTCCCGGTTGCTACCACCAACCGGGACTAAAGGTCCTTCTCCCGCCCGTAATTTGGACCGCCGAAAACAGACCTTTAGTCCCGGTTGGTGGTGGCAACCGGGACTAAAGGGTAGGCCTTTAGTCCCGGTGCGTGGCACCAACCGGGACTAAAGACCCTTTAGTCCCGGTTGGTGCCACGAACTGGGACTAAAGGCCTCTGGGTATTTAAACTGCCCCCTTCTCCCCCAAATCTTCCTCTCCCTCGCCCGATCGACCAGCTGCTCCTCGACGCGTCCGCTCTCGCCGCCGGCCTCCACGCGACGCCGTCAGGCTGCCCGACCGTGCCCTCGACGTCAGCTCCCGCCGCCGGCCTCCACGCGCCGCCCGAGCCCGCCGGCGCCGCTCTCCTCCTTGCGCCGTGCGCTCTCCTCCACGCGCCCCGGCCGGCCTCACCTCGCCGACGTCGCCGCTCCTCCACGCGCCGCCGCGGCCCAAGCCCGCGCCGGCGCCGCTCCTCCACGCGCCTCCCTCCGTCTCCGGCGTCCTCCCCGCCTCCCTCCGTCCACCGACGCGCCTCCCTCCGTCTCCGGCGTCCTCCCCGCCTCCCTCCGCCCCGACGATCCCGCTTGGTGAGCCTCTCCTCCTCCTTTTGTTCATCTTTTTTTTCATTTTTTTAATTTGTTCATATTTTTTTGTGTGTAGATGAATGTTAATTAGATGGATTTATTATGTATTTTTGTGTGTAGATGAATGTTAGATGGATATGTAGATGGATAGATGTTATATTGATGTATGTTAGAATGATGGATGAATAGAAATGTTAGATAGATTAAATGGATGAATAGAAATGTTGTTCAAGTGTGGGTTCTCTATAAAAAGAATGGTTGGATCAATGCTATAAAATGTTGTTCAAATTTGCCCATCTACTATAGTTGTAAAAGTTTATTAAATATGAGTAGCATAATAAAATGATAATTATTTCATAGGAATTTGTTTTCATAAGAATTTGTTCTCGACGTCGACGATGCCCGGCCCGCATCCTCGTCGTCGACTCGGCGGCGACAACCTGCTTGAGAGGCGCCATGTCCGGGACTGGGCTCCGCCGGGCTGGCACTGGGAGGTGCTACCTTCCGGGGCGCGCAGCTTGGTGAGGAATCGGGCTCCCGTCGTCGACCCGGAGCTTCTTTGGTGGCGGTCGCGTGGGCCACTATCGGTGCGGAGGCAGCCGGCCCTCGAGGAGGTGGTACGTCGCCGTGTCAGGGAGGAGGACGAGCACGTCCGTCGCTACATGGTTGCGTTGGACGTCAGGTTCTCCAATACCTGGCAGGTTCTTAAAGGATCTCACCCGAGCTATGATCCTGTGATGGTTCCTTCTCTTTGGGTGTCCACCGCCCGCGCCTCAGGAACCGCGAGTCAACTTGATTATTATCTGATTGAATTCTATTCTCGTAAAGTGTATGAGGCAGGAAAAGGGGACTAATTTATGTGCATACTACGTTTGCGAGAACATTCGCTTTATTATCGAAAGGAGCAGAGATGCAAGACATCTTTGGGTATGTAAACACTATTCACAATTTTTTTTATCATGATCTAATATATATACACACAACTAATATATTCATATTGATCTCTTTCTTTAAAGATGATGGAGATGCGGGATAGGCTCATACCAAAGGACCGCATACGAGCACTTCAAGAGGAAATGGCAGGATTTTTGCTTCAGCAGGTCATATCTCCCGACGGAGAATACCATTTCACCTAATGCCTGCATGTAATGATCTGCAAATTGTAGGAGAAATTGTATATACCAAATTGTATATATATATATATATATATATATATATATATATATATATATATATATATATATGTGTGTGTGTGTGTGTGTGTGTGTGTGTGTGTGTGTATGCATGGTCATACGAGAAATTCTATGATATATGATTGGTTATATGAGAAATTTTATTATATATGCATAACGTGTACAGTATGTAGTAGCGTAAAATATGTTTGAAATGAAAAAGAATTAAATGGAAAACACAAAATGAAAAAGAAAAATAAACAATAAACCCTAAACCCCTAAACCCCTAAACCTTTAGTCCCGGTTGGTGTCACCAACCGGGACTAAAGGTCCCCAGCCCCCGGCGCGCGCTGCCGGCCACGTGGCAGGGATTTAGTCCCGGGTCGTGGCCAACCGGGACTAAAGGGTGGGGGCCTTTAGTCCCGGTTGGTGAACCGGGACTAAAGGCCCTTCCCAACCGGGACTAAAGGCCGTTTCTCCACTAGTGTGATGTGCCTGCGGGTTCATATATATGGCTTGGCATTACAAAACCAGGTAAGATATATCTTGGTCCAGATATTTTTTGACATATCTAGAATTTTATTTCTCAAATTTCTATTAGCTTACGTTTACAAATGTCGTTTAACAAATTGCTATTAGCTTACATTTACGAATGTAGTTCAGGAAAAAAAATAGTCTTAGCTCATTCTATTGTCTCTTTAATCTTATGCATCAAATGACAGCGTCGATGTTCATTCGCCACTATATTTTTTGTTCGTAAATGAGCTCTCTAATTGTCGAATTTGGCAGTGTAAGCTGTTAAAAAAATCTAGCAGTGCAGATCTCTTCAAGTCCTTTTGATGGAACTTCTGGTTGGTCCAGTTTGAAGAAATATTTTGCTGCTATTGGGGATTGATGGATGGGGCAATACATCCATAGGTTTTTTGTTTGGGAAAACTTTGTTAGGTTGGGAAAAATGTGTTGACTTAACTGCTTGATTCAAAATACTATTTCCATCATTGTGAGTTCATGATAATGTATCATGCTGAAGTATTGCAATGTGCAGAAAGAAATTGGTCAGAAACTCTTGATTTCCTCGGCTCGACATAGTGAACTAATTTAGTGGTGAGTGGGTAGTTACCCAGTGTTAGTCTTATTGTTTCTAGGTGGTCTTTCATGTAGGTCTGTTTGTCAGGGCGATTTGCAGCTTGGTGTTTCCTATGCTGCTGTTCTGGTTGCGCCTTCTGGTATTTTTTGCATTTATTTCTTTGCTTTTTTTTTTCTTCCTTGCCATTGGCGTCATTAACTTTTACTCTTTTTTTTGTAGGCCCAAGTATTGATGGACGTGTTGATACCGAAGGAGACCTTCCTGGAAGTTCTAGATCTGGTGTTTAGTCTTGCTAGAAAGAAATGGCAATGTATACTTTTCATCTTGCAAGATGTAGCACTCATCGATGATAATAAATGTATCCTTTCAAAATTGTTCTTGTGCATAGCTTGCTTTGTTGTGGCTGTTGAGTTATAACGACAGGCTTACACACATGAAGCCCTTATTTTTCATCACATGAACCAAAAACAGCATACACACATGTACTGACGGGGCGCGGCGTGCCGCCGCACGGGTACAGCTAGTAAGATGCTAGGGCAGAGGAGGGCCCGAGAGTGGCCATTTTCTTAGTCTCCGAGAGTCCGAAGCATGCTGCCGCAGCTGCAGAGAAGGCCCGACGCACTATGGGACCTGCGAAAGGTTCCTCCATTGCGTCGCTTGTGAGCCCCCCTTTCACCTGGTGTGCCGACCAGCGTTGGTGAATGCCACAACATGCGCCTACTTCGGCGACGGCATGGTAGAAATGCAAGGGCATCACTATGATTAAGCGCGCTTAGGAGTGGAAAATTCTTCAGTCATGTAGAAGTATGCAAAGTCAACAATAATCTATGATTCTTTAGTCATGTAGTAGAAGTATTGCATGCTTAACAGAGATTCCATGAACAAAGTATATATATATTCACTGTTCTGTTAAAATTCTCCAACCCCATGCTTCCTTCCCAAAGGCTTTACATTAAGAGTAATTGTCTAATTTCAATTACGTGTCTCGGAAGATCAGATTAAGCGGAGGATGTCACAGGTCAAAGATGAAAACAAGGAACAAACAATGCCAGCTTGATTCGTACATGCACAAAGTGTAAAAATCTAGGATCGATATTGAGCCCTGATGGTCTAGAAATCTCAGTTTATTTACAGTAAGCAGACGCAACATTCACTACAACCAAGCTTACAAGATATTCAACCCGTCGACTAAGCCAAGAGAAGTAAAAAACCAGCAAAGTTGCTTGGGTCTTGCACCTTCCATGTTGGCTTGCCTGCCCCCCTGCCTCTTAGTCGTCGGCGTCGTCAAAAGTCATGTTGTCGAAAAATGCCAACGGTGGTCGACCACCATGGTGGACGTTTTCAAAATACAATTTTGCACAAAGTGAAAATTTTCGATTTTTTTTCTGAACACGCATACACATGTATACGACGCATATGCAAAATTTCATAATATTGTATTTTCACACGTGGCGTATACAAAAAAGACAAAAACGTATTTTTAAATGGGCCAACATTTTATGTTGTTGGGCCGGAATTTTGTTTTTTTTGTACAGCCTACAAATTACAACTTTTTCAAATGAAATTTCACACGTTCGTGCGGAACACATAAGTTTCCACAGAATTTTTTTTGAATTTTTTTGAAACTTTTAAATGGGCTTTTTGATTTTTTGAAAATACCATCCGCCATGGTGGTCGACCACCAAAAGTCCGCACTCGAGGCTGCGTCAACATCTTCATACACGTTTTATCAGCAACGTCCTACAGAAATAAATACAGGAGAAACGATTTACAACCAACCAAGCAACCGGCAGCATTGTGTTAGTTGTACTAATTAACGTCACAGTGCCAAAGAAATGGCATTACCGTCCAAATATATCTTACCTTTTCTTTCTTAGCTTCCATCTGCAAAAGGGGGTGAAACACATGTATAGTTAACAGCAAAGCAACAAGAATGGTACAAGGCTCAGCAAAAAAATTAAACATCGTGTCCTTCATACATTTTCGTCGTCTGAGTCGCTGCTCCAGCCTTCATGACAATAATATCCAATGTGTGAACCCACCTTCACCTGACCGGCAAGGTATGCACCGTCACTGCTGGGGTGCTTCATATTGACATCCCTATCCATGGTACAACCATAGCAGTATCCTTCATATTAACAAAAAACACAAGAAAAGAGTTAACTGCAAGGTAACCAACCAGGCACCAATATTACATCATAATTGCTGACTATTTTAAGTACTGAAGGTAAAAGATTTTCTTTGTACACATCAGTCATGGCCATGCATGAACCAGTTTGAAAATGTTCACAAATCTAAAGCTCACGGATCTAAGCAAGGGGCAAACTAACAACTCACGAAACTAAAGATCAAGTGCTGTAGTCAGAAACACATTTATGGCTATATGTAACAGATAATCTCAAGTTGCTGCCAACCACAAAATGCATTTCAACAATACTCAAAATCTAAGAAAAGGGTAGAATGTACCATCATCGGTAGATTCAACCGGGCAGAAACAGGTGACCGACAATTCCTCTTCTTTTTCTTGTAGCACACATTTGACTTCCGCAAAGAAAAGGTTTTCAATGCCAGAGTTAGAATCACCAGCTCCTTTAGTCACCGTGAAATTGAGATGATAGTAGCATGTGGTACGCCCCTCACAAATTGTTGTGCAGTGCAAAACATCTTTGAGTTCATATGCAAGATCCTATCGTAAGAAGCATGGGTCTGATCAACAAATATTGCATGGATAAAACAATGAGAGAAAGAGAGAGAGAGAGAAGGAGAGAGAGCAAACCTCCGAAAGGCTGTGATCCTCATTATGCTTCTCCACCAAAGCTTGAAGTAATCGGCGCATTCGATTATGGAATTGCTGGATGATATAGGATCTGGAAAGCTTCTTCCTTCTGCCATCAGGCCAATAACGAGCTTTTTCTATAGAAATCTCTCGTGACGGAACCCCACCTTTATTCATTAGCCTAATTTAGATCGGAGAATTGTATATGGTTAGTAGCTTGTACTTTCTCAGAAGTGGACAATAGTAAGTTATACTGTACAAAAGTTAATGTTATCAGTAGGACTACGATGCACTAGTTTGGACAGAAGGTTGCAGACTGGTGAGCAACAAGAACAAGACCTGAAAAAAAAAACCAGGATTGTTCACATGTCTATAAGTTCTCGGAGCGTTACTCTTAGAGAAAAAGCTATCCCTTTTTTTATTTCAAGGTTGCAAACTGTTTGGCCTAGTTAACTAACAGAGCTGAACTTTCTGGCTATCAGCATTAATTGACAGAAATAGAGGTGTGTGATACTATATTAGTTTCAGCTATTTCTATGATTTATACATACATACATACACTATTTAAACAACTGTCTCGCAAATAAATTTACAAAGGTATACCACTAACTTTTGGTGCCATCGAAACAGGGATATACTACAAATCATCATTGTATACTAGTTGTGTTTCCTACAATCAAATTGTCAGGTTATCAGAGGAATCCAGCTTGAAAAGTCATTTGTTATTAATTTCTATATAATGAGTCAATAGCAGATATGCACTATACTAAGAAGCGATGAACATTCATCCAGAATTGAGTTGAGGAGATTTACAGATGCAGGCCCAATAGTGTATGTGGGCAACCAAACAGGCCGGATTCTTTCCGCGCGGGGATGGTTGGACCTAATGCAGGCAACCAAACACGCCCCTGATGTGTTGTGCCGACGAGCGTTGGTGAAAGCCACAACTCATGGTAGAAATGCAGGGGCATCGCTATGACTAAGCGCGCTTAGGAGTGGAAAATTCTTTAGTCCTGTAGACGTAGTGCAAAGTCAACCATAATATAATCTACTCCCTCCGTCCAAAAATAAGTGTCCCTGATTTTGTATAATTTTAAACGTATAAAAGTTGTACTAAATCAACAACACTTATTTTGAGACGGAGGGAGTATGATTCTTTAGTCATGTAGAAGTATTGCAAATTCAACAATAACCTATGATTCTTTAGTCATGTATAGAAGTATTGCACGCTTAACAGAGAATCCATGAATAAAGTATATACTGTTCTGTTAAATTATCCAGAGACCTTGCTTCCTTCTCAAAGGCTTGGCAATAAGAGTAATTGTCTAATTTCAATTACGTGTCTCGGAAGATGAGATTAAGCGGAGGATGACACAGGTCAAATAAGATGAAAACAAGGAACAAACAATGCCACATTAATTCGTACATGCACAAAGTGTAAAATCTAGGAGTGGAAAATTCTTTAGTCATGTAGAAGTATGCAAAGTTAACAATAATCTATGATTCTTTAGTCATGTAGAAGTATTGCACAAAGTTAACATAGAATCCATGAACAAACTATATATATACTGCTCTGTTAAAATTCTCCAACCCCATGCTTCCTTCCCAAAGGCTTTACATTAAGAGTAATTGTCTAATTTCAATTACGTGTCTCGGAAGATGAGACTAAGTGGAGGATGGCACAGGTCAAATAAGATGAAAACAAGGAACAAACAATGTCACCTTGATTCGTACATGCACAAAGTGTAAAATCTAGGATCGATCCTGAGCCCTGATGCTCCAGAAACAAACCTCAGTTTATTTACAGTATAAGCAGGCGCAACATGCCAACATCACTACAACCAAGCTTACAAGATAGTCAACCAATCGACGAAGCCAACAGAAGTAAAGAGCCAGCAAAACTGCTTGGGTCTTGAACTTGTTGGACCCGGCCACTTGCCCCCTTCCATGTTGGCTTGCCTGCCCCTCTGCCTCTTAGTCGTCGGCGTCGTCAAAAGTCATGTTGTCTGCTTCAAAAGCCCTCATAGTCGGAGGCTGCGTCAACATCTTCATACACGTTTTATCAGCAACGTCCTACAGAAATAAATACAGGAGAAACGATTTACAACCAACCAAGTAACCAGCAGCGTTGTGTTAGTTGTACTAATTAACGTCACAGTGCCAAAGAAATGGCATTACCGTCCAAATATATCTTACCTTTTCTTTCTTAGCTTCCATCTGCAAAAGGGGGTGAAACACATGTATAGTTAACAGCAAAGCAACAAGAATGGTACAAGGCTCAGCAAAAAAATTAAACATCATATCGTTCATACATTTTCGTCGTCTGAGTCGCTGCTCCAGCCTTCATAACAATAGTATCCAATGTGTGAACCCACCTTCACCTGACCGGCAAGGTATGCACCGGCACTGATGGGGTGCTTCATATTGACATCCCTATCCATGGTACAACCATAGCAGTATCCTTTATATTAACAAAAAACACAAGAAAAGAGTTAACTGCAAGGTAACCAACCAGGCACCAATATTACATCATAATTGCTGACTATTTTAAGTACTGAAAGTAAAAGATTTTCTTTGTACACATCAGTCATGGCCATGCATGAACCAGTTTGAAAATGTTCACAAATCTAAAGCTCACGGATCTAAGCAAGGGGCAAACTAACAACTCACGAAACTAAAGATCAAGTGTTGTAGTCAGAAACACATTTATGGCTATATGTAACAGATAATCTCAAGTTGGTGCCAACCACAAAATGCATTTCAACAATACTCAAAATCTAAGAAAAGGGTAGAATGTACCATCATCGGTAGATTCAACCGGGCAGAAACAGGTGACCGCCAATTCCTCTTCTTTTCCTTGTAGCACGCATTTGACTTCCGCAAAGAAAAGGTTTTCAATGCCAGAGTTAGAATCACCAGCTCCTTTAGTCACCGTGAAATTGAGATGATAGTAGCATGTAGTACGCCCCTCACAAATTGTTGTGCCGTGCAAAATATCTTTGAGTTGATATGCAAGATCCTATCGTAAGAAGCATGGGTCTGATCAACAACTATTGCATGGATAAAACAATGAGAGAAAGAGAGAGAGAAGGAGAGAGAGCAAACCCCCGAAAGGCTGTGATCCTCATTATGCTTCTCCACCAAAGCTTTTAGTAATCGGCGCATTCGATTATGGAATTGCTGGATGATATAGGATCTGGAAAGCTTCTTCCTTCTGCCATCAGGCCAATAATGAGATTTTTCTATAGAAATCTCTCGTGACGGAACCCCACCTTTATTCATTAGCCTAATTTAGATCGGAGCATTGTATATGGTTAGTAGCTTGTACTTTCTCAGAAGTGGACAATAGTAAGTTATACTGTACAAAAGTTAATGTTATCAGTAGGACTACAATGCACTAGTTTGGACAGAAGGTTGCAGACTGGTGAGCAACAAGAACAAGACCTGAAAAAAAAAAACCAGGATTGTTCACATGTCTATAAGTTCTCGGAGCGTTACTCTTAGAGAAAAAGCTATCCCTTTTTTGATTTCAAGGTTGCAAACTGTTTGGCCTAGTTAACTAACAGAGCTGAACTTTCTGGCTATCAGCATTAATTGACGGAAACAGAGGTGTGTGATACTATATTAGTTTCAGCTATTTCTATGATTTATACATACATACATACACTATTTAAACAACTGTCTCGCAAATAAATTTACAAAGGTATACCACTAACTTTTGGTGCCATCGAAACAGGGATATACTACAAATCATCATTGTATACTAGTTGTGTTTCCTACAATCAAATTGTCAGGTTATCAGAGGAATCCAGCTTGAGAAGTCATTTGTTATTAATTTCGACATAATGAGTCAATAGCAGATATGCACTATAGTAAGAGCGATGAACATTCATCCAGAATTGAGTTGAGGAGATTTACAGATTTGGATCCCGATGTTCATGAAAATAGCGATCCATAGCCTTGTCGACTTCCTCTAAGCTCTGAAACGGCCCGCCTGCATTCGGATATGTGTGGAAAGATCCCTTTAGATCAAGCCTGATGTAATATCCGAAACCCCAGTCACGTCGTTTTCGTTGCCAAATGCCTGGCCCAGAAGGTGAGGCAAGGCAGTTCCCTGATGGTGGTGAGGCCATAACCGTGTCCTGATCCGGCTGCTGCCCAGAGGAAGAAGAGGAAGACGATTTCTCCTCCAATGTTGTAGCCTTGAGCGAGTCCTTGAGGGAAGACACCTCTGCAGGCTTCTCATCAGGAACCTTGTCGGAACCGGACGATTTCTCCTCCAATGCTGTACTAGCCTTGAGGGACGACACATCTGTACTAGCCTTGTCCACCACGAACTCGAACTGGAATACGTCGTCGCTGGCAGGAAAAGCAATCAAAATTAATTTCCATTGATCGATCAGTGAAATGAAATACAGTAGTAATAAACCGGAATAAGTAGAAGATAAGATTCGAGAGGGAGAGGGAGAGGGAGAGGTACACACGTCGGAGACGGCGGCGGATCCATAGGCCTCTGTAGGAGGCGACGGGCGATGTAGATGCTGGTGTAGAATGTACGGACTGCTTCTTTAAGATCCTGGAGATCTCGGATCACTTGCCCTACTTTGGTGGAGATATACCTCGGGTGATAGTTCCCCTCCTCGTCGACACGGACGTAGACCGTAATCGGCTCGAAGCCGCCGGTGGGACTGCGTCGGGGGAGGCACTCCCGAGGAAACACCTTGGACGCCATGAGAGCGGCCGCCGGAGGAAGACGACTAGGGTTTCGATTGGGGATAATCCTCTCAGATTGAGATATTTTTTTTTTTTTTTTGAGAGGTCTCAGATTGAGATTGAGGAGAATATTATTTTTTTTTGAGCAGATTGAGGAGAATATATAAAAGAACGGAGACACGAGCCAGGCCCTTCTTGAGGCGCACGTCTCCTCCCGGCCCAAATATCACTTCGTGCTCGCTCGATTTTTTTTTTGACACAAATCACTCGATCTTTGTTTTCTTGGACACAAATCACTCGATCTTTGTTTATTTAGAAGAAACCGCTATTGTTTACTTATGCCTTTAAAAAAATCACGAATTTAAAAAGATATCCATGAGTTTAAAAATATGTTTGACAACTACATTTTTTCTAATCTAATTGAAAAAAAATGTTAATGGATTACACATTTGAAAAATGTTCACAAATTTTATATAGCATTAACATATTTGAAAAATGATTGAAAATTTAAAAATTTCATGGATTTTTTAAAAATCACAAATTTGAAAAAAATGCTCAACGGATTTTCAAAATATTTTTAAAAATGTTCAATGGATTTTAAAAATATTTTAAAAAAAATCCATCCGAAAGCTTCCTAGTACCGGTGCAAAAGGATTGCGAGCTAGTCTAACTTAACAAAGCTTTTATGTTTTTTTAGACATACTTAACAAAGCTTTATGTGTGGGGAGAGTACTTATGTGCCAAATAGAAAATTCCACATGACAGCCTGGGATGCAACATGGCATGTCGGCATCTAGAAGGCCCACGAAAGTGACCACCCAATACAAATTAAACTAACACCACTGTAACTCATAATATCTCATAGTCATTGCTTCTACGATAAATACTCATATAAAGGATGATAGAGTACCCGCCTCCTGGGGGCTTCGAGTGCAAGAGTGCCCTACGAGCCGTCCATTTCCAGCTCGCATGTCGCGGGGGCCTCTCAGGGGCTCTCTGCGTTGTCTGATCTGCCCGAACGATGCAATGACAGAGTCAAATCCGGCAGATCTCGGGTAGGGGGGCCCGAGCTGGTAGTCTTTTCCAGATGGTAACATGACACAAGGGGACACGATGTTTACCCAGGTTTAAGCCCTCTTGAAGAGGTAAGACCCTGGGTCTTGCTTTAACTGTATTGATGAATGGGGTACAGAGTACAGGTTGATCTACTGTGAGATCATATGTGATCGATTGAGTTGGCCTCTACGGTCGACACCCATCGGCTTATAGACACGCGTGGGTACCTATGGTTACACATAGGTCGGTTACATCTAAAGATAAACATGTCTAAGATTGCCTTCGTGGCCTTGGAGTATGCGTCAGGTCTTCAAAAGATTCCTTCTAAATTCCTTCATGGGGCCTGATGAATGTGGCCCACTGGCTCGTCATTTTGGGGGGTCCTTGGTCCAACCCACTGGATACAATGTGGTTAGCACCCCCTTATCCATGACACCATCAGTAGCCCTTGAACCGGTCTTCAAGCCGAGGACTATCCTCGGACGACTGCCCTCTATCTTTGGTCTTCAACCTTGCAAACTGGTTCAACAACTTCTTCGCGTGCTTACTTCCAAAGTGATCAACATCTTGCCCGAGTAATAACATACCTCGGTCATCCGAGGAGCCCCAATCGAGTTTCCAAAGAGGCTTTTTTCTTTCGTACGATCCGAAAACCCTTTCAGTATAGAATTACCTTAGCGGCTAGGTCTTCCCATGCCGGGATAAGGGCGTCAATTCGGTCGTGTTCTAACAACTTTGACCAAACCCGAACCGCCACTATGTACTGTAAAACCGAGCGGTCCTTTCAGATTTCATTATAGCATTTTAGCACAGCTCGAGGCCACATCCATTGGCACGTGTAATCAATAAAGAGATCGTGCTCCGGATTTACAACAGCGTTATCAGCAAACCTCTCGATTCGCGCGCGCATGTAACACATATCGCATAGGGAACCCGTGAAATTACTGCCACTCAGTATGCCCCTTTGATGTTTTTACTAGCCCATAAAAGGCACACGGTGAGGTGAATCAATCTTCATGCCTCCCTTCTTGCTCCCATCACCTTCAAGCTCCAACGCCTGAAGAACAGAGTCCAAAAAAGTTTCTGATCCCCTTTTCCATTTTCGAGCGATGGTTGGAAACTGAACTCGCGCCGCGACGGCAAAGGCCTCTAAGGGAAAAACCGAAGGCCACTATAGGAAGTCAGGGGTTGCTAGCGACACGAAGAAGGCAGCGAGCAAGAGGGGCCAATGGCTCCCCTCCATAGGAGACATCATTGAACTCTAAGCGCTCGGATATCTTCCGGTTGCTCGGTGCCGCTCCCACTCATCGGAGAGTCATCGGACCGCTCCTCCATCAGGGTGCCAGAGCCCCGCGACGGTGAGGTTTGGGATTTCTTATACATCTATCCCTCTGAGGCCTCCTTTATTTCTACGACATCCAATTCCATCACTGATACGTCCATTTTGCATCATGTTTTCCTACTGTTATTTATAGTGTTTTTAATCAATATAACATTTTGTGGAGCAATTCTAATGCCTTTTCTCTCTTAATATGCAAGATTTACAGAAGAGGGAGATTGCCGGCAGCTGGAATTCTGGACCTGAAAAGGCTATGTCAGCGATACCTATTCTGCACATCTCCAAATGAGCTGAAATTTCACGGGGATTTATTTTGGAATAAATAAAAAATATTGGAGAAAAGAAGTACTAGAGGGGGCCACCCAGGTGCCCACGAGGCACCAGGGCATGCCCTAGTGGCTTGTGGGGCCCCTGGCCAGCCTCCGGTGCCCATCTTCTGGTATATAAGCCCATTTTCCCTAGAAAAAAATAAGGAGAAGACTTTCGGGACGGAGCGCCGCCGTCTCGAGGCGGAACTTGGGCAGGAGCACTTTTGCTCTCCGGCGGAGCGATTCCGCCGGGGATACTTCCCTTCGGGAGGGGGAAATTGAAGCTATCGTCATCACCAACAACCCTCTCATCATGGGAGGACTAATCTTCATCAACATCTTCAACAGCACCATCTCATCTCAAATCTTTCATCTCTTGTGTCCAATCTTTGTATCAAAACCTCAGATTGGTACCCGTGGGTTGCTAGTAGTGTTGATTACATCTTGTAGTTGATGCTAGTTGGTTTATTTGGTGGAAGATTATATGTTCAGATCCATTATGTTATTCAATACCCATCTGATCTTGGACATGAATATGATGTGTTAGTAGTTACTTTTGTTCTTGAGGACATGGGAGAAGTCTTGTCATAAGTAATCATGTGAATTTGGTATTCGTTCGATGTTTTGATGATATGTATGTTGTTGATTCTCTTAGTGGTGTCATGTGAACGTCGACTACATGACACTTCACCATCTTTGGGCCTAAGGGAATGCTTGTAGAGTAGTAATTAGATGATGGGTTGCTAGAGTGACAGAAGCTTAAACCCTAGTTTATGCACTATTCCTTAAAGGGCTGATTTAGATCCATATGTTTAATGCTATGGTTAGATTTATCTTAATTCTTCTTTCGTAGTTGCGGATGCTTGCGAGATGGGTTAATCATAAGTGGGAGGCTTGTTCAGTAAAAATAGCACCCAAGCACCGATCCACCCCCATATTAAATTATCAAAGTTGCGAACGCGAATCAAACAAACATGATGAAAGTGTCTAGATGAAATTCCCATGTGTCCTCAAGAGCGCTTTGCTTATTATAAGAGACCGTTTCGGCCTGTCCTTTGCTACAAAAAGGATTGGGCCACCTTGCTGCACTTTAGTTACTATTGCTACTTGTCACTTGTTACAGATTACCTTGCTATCAAAATATCTGTTACCAACAATTTCAGTGCTCGCAGAAAATACCTTGGTGAAAACCGCTTGTCATTTCCTTCTGCTCCTCGTTGGGTTCGACACTCTTACTTATCGAAAGGACTACGATTGATGCCCTATACTTGTGGGTCATCCAGGCTCTTTTCTGGCGCCGTTGCCGGGGAGTGAAGCACCTTTGGTAAGTGGAATTTGGTATGGAAACATTTATATTACATGCTGAAATTTAGTTTCACTCGTTACTATGGAAAACAATCCTTTGAGGGGTTTGTTCGGGGTATCTTCACCTCGACTGGAAGCACAAAGAGTTGCTCCTCAACCTACTGCACCTACTGAAAATATTTATTATGAGATTCCTTCGGGTATGGTAGAGAAACTGCTAGCTAATCCATATTCAGGAGATGGAACACTACATCCTGGTATGCACCTAATCTATGTGGATGAAGTTTGTGGATTATTAAAGTTTGCATGTTTACCCGGAGATGAATTTAAGAAGAAGGTTTTTCCTTTATCTTTGAAGGGAAAGGCATTGACATGGTATAGGCTATGTGATGATATTGGAACTTGGGATTGGAATCAGTTGAAATTGGAATTTCATCAAAAGTTTAATCCTATGCATCTGGTTCATCATGATCGAAATTATATATATATAATTTTTGGCCTCGTGAAGGAGAAAGCATCGCTCAAGCTTGGGGGAGGCTTAAGTATATGATGTACACATGCCCCAATCATGAGCTCTCAAAAGAAATTATCTTACAGAATTTTTATGCTCGGCTTTCTCATGATGATCAAACCATGCCCGATTCTTCTTCAACTGGTTCCTTTATGAAGAAAACTATTGAATTCAGATGGGATCTTCTGGAAAGAATTAAACGCAACTCTGAAGATTGGGAACTCGACAAAGGTAATGAGTCAGGTATAATACTTGAGTTTGATTGTGTTAAATCTTTTATGGATACCGATGCTTTTCATAAGTTTAGCACTAAATATGGACTTGGCTCTGAGATAGTAGCCTCCTTTTGTGAATCATTTGCTACTCCTATTAATCTCCCTAAGGAGATGTGGTTTAAATATCATCCCCATATTAAAGAAAAGATTGAGGAACCCGTTATAGTTAAAGATGAAACTATCATTTATAATGTTGATCCAGTTGTGCCTACTGTTTATATTGAGAAACCACATTTCCCTGTTAGGATAAAGGAACATGCTAAGGTTTCAACCGTTTAACAAAAGTAATATTAGAGCACCTAGACCCTCTGAACAAATTAAAGTTGAACCTAATGTTGCTATGGTTAAAGATCTCTTGGTCGATAATATAGATGGGCATGTTATTTACTTCTGCGATGAAGCTACTAGAATTGCCAAACCCGATACTAAAGATAAGAATAAGCCTGTTGTCTCTGTTAAAATAGGAGATCATTGTTATCATGGCTTATGTGATTTGGGTGCTAGTGTGAGTGCTATCCCGTTTACCTTATACCAAGAAATTATGAATGATATTGCACCTTCTGAAATAGAGGATATTGATGTTACTGTTAAGTTTGCGAATAGAGATACTATTTCACCACTTGGGATCGTTAGAGATGTTGAAGTCTTGTGTGGAAAATGTATGAACGATACGATGTTTAATTTTTTTTTTGCTGAGCAGCGACTCAGACGACGAAAATGTATGAACGATACGATGTTTAATTTTTTTTGCTGAGCTTTGTACCATTCTTGTTGCTTTGCTGTTAACTATACATGTGTTTCACCCCCTTTTGCAGATGAAGCTAAGGAAGAAAAGCTAAGATATATTTGAACGGTAATGGCATTTCTTTGGCACCGTGGCGTTAATTAGTACAACTAACACAATGTTGCTGGTTACTTGGTTGGTTCTAAATCGTTTCTCATGTATTTATATTTCTGTAGGGCGTTGGGGATAAAACGTGTATGAAGATATTCCGCGGCCTCCGACTACGAGGGCGTTTGACGACGACGACAGGACTTTTGACGATGACGAGGACTAATAGGCCAGAGGGGTAGGCATGCCAACATGGAAGGGGAGAAGTGGCCGGGCCCAACAAGTTCAAGACCCAAGCAGCTTTGCTGGTTCTTTACTTTTGTTGGTTTAGTCGATGGGTTGATTATCTTGTAAGCTTGGTTGTAGTGATGTTGCGCCTGCTTACTGTAAATAAAATGTGGTTTCTGAAGCATCAGGGCTCAGGATCAATCCTAGATTTTACAGACATTGTTCTTTCTTGTTTTCATCTTAATTTGATCTCCTCTTAATCTGATCTTCTGAGACATGTAATTGAAATTAGACAATTACTCTT
Organism: Elymus sibiricus; assembly: GCA_039707655.1. Lineage (NCBI taxonomy): Eukaryota > Viridiplantae > Streptophyta > Magnoliopsida > Poales > Poaceae > Elymus > Elymus sibiricus. The sequence goes on from CM077666.1 coordinate 475,675,903, forward strand.
AATGCAAAGCCTTTGGGAAGGAAGCATGTGGTTAGAGAAATTTAACAGAATAATATATACTTTATTCATGGATTTCGTCATTAATTTCATAAAAAAAAGGGAAATATGTACATATAGTGTTTGCAATTTACTTCATGAGCCTGGTTTAATTTTCTTTTCTTTTTTTCTTTTGTATCATATCTTTGAAATTCCTGAAATTGTTATCACATACTCCCTCCGTTCCAAAATATAGTGCGCCCGTGCTTCCCGAGGTTCAACTTAGATAATATATTTAACCAACGAGACCGACTGCGGCCGGAGCAAAAATTATACAATTGAAAACTTCTTTTAAATACGAATTCACTGGTATAACTTTTGATCCCGCCGCAGTCGGTCTCGTTGGTTAAATTTATGGTCAAAGTTGAAGCATGGGAACCGAGGACGCACTATATTTTGGAACGGAGGGAGTATGTAATACCTGAAACGAACATGCGAATTTTAGAGTTTAACCGCCTTATGATCAAGCATCTAACCTCTAAGTGTTAAAACACCGACTAAGTATCCATGGGTTACCTGTACCTAAAACACCGTTGTTATAGGTGCTTATACATGTGTTGTTCAAACGCTAAATGATCTGGCATTTCAATGTTCATCATGCCTTACGAGTAGGCGCTAAACTGGGATGCCACACTGGCGGGCTATCGTCGGCGCCCGTCAAAAGCACCTCCTTCTAAGGCGACTACACGTGTAAGTTACGCGCCTGTCGACCAGGCACGGATGTGGGGGGTCAGGCGACGAAATAAGTTTTTGAGTGGGTGAGTGGACGAAATAAGATCCTCAAGGATAGCATCTCATAGAACAGAGAGGCAGTCTCTCTAGTTCTTTCCTCTCTTCTTATGTTAGCATTTGAGCAAAGAGAGAAAAATAACGACGTTTGGCTGCACTTTCAAACAATTTGGAGGCGATTACGAAGATGTTGCAATTGAAGAAAAGATAAGATCTTTCCATTTTTTTTGTTCACATGCACACTGGTTTTGCTCTGTATGATTAGTCCCTAACTACATATTTTCTGGTGTATTTGATAGTAGTTGGTCATTTAGAGGAGTGTTTTGGAGCATTTGGAATATGATTTGTCATGAGAAGTAAACTAAGAAGTTGAACATCACCGTACGAGCTATGCAATACATAGATTTTTTTTTACGTGCACCGTGCCAATCAGATGGTTTCTCCTCTCAGCCCATGCCGATGGGCTCGAACGGGAATGGCAGCTCCCGGTGCCGATCCAGGGCCAAACACTAGTAGAAAACAGGCCTTTCGTCCATAGCTTTAGTCCCGGCCGTGTTTTGAACCCGGACTAATGGTAACATTAGTCCCGGTTCCAAAGGCTAGTCATTAGTCCCGGTTCATTTGGGACCTATAGTCCCGGTTTGAGATACAAACTGGGACTAAAGGGGTGGTGGCAGGCTGGTGTCAGTCTGGGGCCCCCACGAGCCCCTTTAGTCCCGGTTTGTATCTCAAACCGGGACTATAGGTGGACCTTTAGTCCCGGTTTGTATAACCAACCGGGACTAAAGATGTCCCTATATAAACCCTTCGTCCAGCCCGAGCCCATTCTCTCTGTTTTTCCCCTTCCTCTCCTTTGTTCTTCCCCTTGCTCGAGCTCACCTCCATTTTTGCCAAAGATTTGTCAAGATTTGAAGGCACCCCATCTATCCAAGTGTTCACAAAGGTTAGCAACTTTGTCTTTTCATCTCTCATTGCTAGATTAGCTCATGCAATGCTCTATAAGTATAGTGATTTGTGGGTTTTAGTTTGGGAGTAATTATGTGGGAGTTTATTTGATTTATATGCAATTTGAGCTCAAATTAACTTCTTAGTTTGCATATTTGTAGGTGTGGTTTACCTGATCTAGTGCCTTCCCGTCCTCACCGTTGTCGATCGCCCGCATCGTCCGGTCGCTGGCACCACCTAGCTAGCTTGGTGAGGCTCTTATCTTTTTTGTGAAAAAAAATCTTATTTGTATGATTAAGATAGTTGAGATAGTTGCTTGTATAATTTTCTTACTTGTATGATTGTTTGTTATACGTAGTGCCATGGTTTTGATATCCGTCCCCGTCGGCCCTCGTCCGGTCTATGATTTGGATGTGGTATATATATTCTCTTTTATAACTATTTGTTGCATTTCGTGTTTATGACAATCATGCCCATCAAGTTGACATAGATATTTTTATCTAGGAGGTATGTGAACCGGAAATTGCAACCGACCCTCTTGTCGATAAGTTAAATTTAGCTGAAAAAGAAAACGAGTATTTGAAAGAAAAATTGAAAAGAATTGAAGAAGAGAAGATGAAATTGGAGTTGTATGTTGCCGATGTCGTCGATGATCACAAGATCAAGATGGATGCAATGCGCTTCAAGATCCGAAAGATTAAAAAATATGCCATTAATAAGGAGGCCTGGTATCACTATGCTGTTGGATCAATTGTTACCTTAGTTGCGATCTTGATCGCATTTGTTGTTGCATTTAAATGCTTTAGCTAGATAGTTTGTATGTTGTTTTATGAGAATAAGTGTGTATGAACTTTATGTATGAACTTGTATTAATTTGGTCTTTTCGGTGTTGTGTAATGAAGATGAGCCGGCAATGGATGTACGATGACCGATGCTCTCCCTAGTTCGTTGATGGCGTGCATAGTTTTCTGCGTGCGGCTGAGGCAAACAAGCGGAATGATGGTTTTATGTGTTGTCCATGTGCTGTCTGTAAGAATGATAAAAATTACTCTAACTCAAGAGTCATTCACGTCCACCTGTTTACGTCCGGTTTCATGTCCGGCTATAACTGTTGGACCAAGCACGGAGAAAGAGGGGTGCTAATGGAAGAGAATGAAGAAGAAGAGGATGATGACAACTATCCTAGGTTCCATGAATACAATGGTACTACAATGGGGGAAGAGAATGAAGAAGAAGAAGCTGAAGAAGAGGCATCAGATGAGCCCGCTGATGATCTTGGTCGGGCCATTGCTGATGCAAAGAGAAACTGCGAAAGTGAAAAGGAGAAGTTGAAGTTGCAGCGCATGTTAGAGGATCACAAAAAATTGTTGTACCCAAATTGCGAAGATTGCAACACAAAGCTGGGTACCACACTGGAATTGCTGCAATGGAAGGCAGAGAATGGTTTATCTGACAAGGGATTAGAGAAGTTGCTGAAAATAATGAAGAAGAAGCTTCCAAAGGACAGTGAATTGCCCAACAGTACGTACGAAGCAAAGAAGGCCATCTGCCCTCTAGGATTAGAGGTGCAGAAGATACATGCATGCCCTAATGACTGCATCCTCTACCGCGGTGAGGAGTACGAGAATTTGAATGCATGCCCAGTATGCGGTGCATTGCGCTATAAGATCAGCCCCGATGACCCTGGTGACGATGTTGAGGGCGAGCGCCCCAGGAAGAGGATTTCTGCCAAGGTGATGTGGTATGCTCCTATAATACCACGGTTGAAATGTTTGTTCCAAAACAAAGAGCATGCCAAGTTGATGCGATGGCACAAAGAAGACCGTAAGAAAGACGGGAAGTTGAGAGTACCCGCTGACGGGTCGCAGTGGAGAAAAATCGAGAGAAAGTGGCGGGACTTTGCAGAAGACGCAAGGAACGTATGGTTTGGTTTAAGTGCAGATGGCATTAATCCTTTTGGGGAGCAGAGCAGCAATCATAGCACATGGCCTGTGACTCTATGTATCTATAACCTTCCTCCTTGGTTGTGCATGAAGCGGAAGTTCATTATGATGCCAGTGCTCATCCAAGGCCCCAAGCAACCCGGCAACGACATTGATGTGTACCTAAGGCCATTAGTTGAAGAACTTTTACAGCTGTGGGACATAAAAGGTGTACGTGTGTGGGATGAGCACAAACAGCAGGAATTTGACCTACGAGCGTTGCTGTTTGTAACCATCAATGATTGGCCTGCTCTTAGTAACCTTTCAGGACAGACAAACAAGGGGTACCACGCATGCACGCACTGTTTAGATGATACCGAAAGTATATATTTGGATAAATGTAAGAAGAATGTGTACCTGGGGCATCGTCGATTTCTTCCGATCAAGCATCTCTTAAGAAAGAAAGGCAAGCATTTCAAAGGTGAGGCAGAGCACCGGAAGAAGCCTCGCCACTGTACTGGTGATGATATACATGATATGGTCAAGGATTTAAAAGTAATCTTTGGAAAGGGTCCTGGCGGACAATCTGTTCCGAATGACGCTGACGGACACGCACCCATGTGGAAGAAGAAATTATATTTTGGGACCTACCCTATTGGAAAAACCTAGAGGTCCGCTCTGCAATCGACGTGATGCACGTGACAAAGAATCTTTGCGTGAACTTGTTAGGCTTCTTGGGCGTGTATGGGAAGACAAAAGATACACCGCAGGCACGAGAGGACCAACAACATATGCACGAAAAAGACGGCATGCATCCAAAGCAGTATCAAGGTCCTGCCAGCTACACTCTTACCAAAGAAGAGAATGAAATCTTCTTTGAATGCCTGCTCAGTATGAAGGTCCCCTCTGGCTTCTCGTCGAATATAAAGGGAATAATAAATATGGCAGAGAAAAAGTTCCAGAACCTAAAGTCTCATGACTGTCACGTGATTATGACGCAACTGCTTCCGGTTGCATTGAGGGGGCTTCTACCGGAAAACGTTCGATTAGCCATTGTGAAGCTATGTGCATTCCTCAATGCAATCTCTCAGAAGGTAATCGATCCAGAAGTGCTACCAAGTTTACAGAATGATTTGGTGCAATGTCTTGTCAGTTTCGAGTTGGTGTTCCCACCATCCTTCTTCAATATCATGACGCACGTCCTAGTTCACCTAGTGGAAGAGATTGCCATTCTGGGTCCTGTATTTCTACACAATATGTTCCCCTTTGAGAGGTTCATGGGAGTCTTAAAGAAATATGTTCATAACCGTGCTAGGCCAGAAGGAAGCATCGCCAAGGGCCATGAAACAGAGGAGGTCATTGAGTTTTGTGTTGACTTTATTCCTGACATTAAGCCGATTGGTGTTCCCGAATCGCGTCATGAGGGCAAACTGGGTGGAAAAGGCACGCTAGGAAAGAATTCAGTAATATGCCATGACGGGCATTCTTGGGCGCAAGCACACTACACAGTTCTACAAAATTCCAGCTTGGTGGCTCCGTATATCGAGGAACACCTGGATAGTGTACGCTCCAAGAACCCGGAGCAGTCCGAGCCCTGGATCAAACGTACACACATGGAGTCATTCGGCGGTTGGTTGCAAACACGTCTCATGCATGACGAAAGTGTTGGAGATGAGCTGTACTTGCTGGCCAAGTTACCATCTTCGACTATATCGACTTTCAAAGGGTACGATATAAATGGGAATACATTTTACATGATCGCCCAAGATAAAAAGAGCACCAACCAAAACAGTGGTGTCCGTTTTGATGCAGCAAACACCAATAGGCCAAATGACACATATTATGGTTACATAGAGGAGATATGGGAACTTGACTATGGACGTGATTTGAAGGTCCCTTTGTTTCGGTGCAAATGGGTCAATCTGACAGGAGGCGGGGTAAAGCTTGACCCGTGGTACGGAATGATAACAGTGGATCTCAACAATCTTGGGTACACAGACGAACCATTCGTCCTAGCCAATGATGTGGCGCAGGTTTTCTATGTGCAGGACATGTCTACCAAACCGAGAAAAAGGAAAGATAAGGAAGCGAACACATCATACGGTGAGCCAAAGCGCCACATAGTTCTTTCAGGGAAAAGAAACATCGTGGGAGTGGAGGACAAGACAGACATGTCAGAAGATTATGAAAAGTTTCATGAAATTCCTCCCTTCACAGTAAAGACTGGCCCAAGCATCCTGTTAAATGATGAAGATTGTCCATGGTTACGGCGCAAAGGGACACACGCGAAGAAAAAGTTTTATACCCCAAGATCCCACTCTGGGATGTGATCGGCTTCACCGTCATCACTTTCTTCTCTAGTGAGTAGCCGAGATATATAGGCCAGTTTGTACACGAAGTGCATCCAGTTTTTACCGTAACCCTCTCAACTTTTGTAGCACATGCTATGTGTGTGTAATGATGATACCATGCCAAGTTTCAACCTTTTTAGAGTTCATTTGTAGTGCTTTTCAATTTCAGGGTCATTTAGCTCAAAAAAATCATTAAATGCATGAAAAGTAGCAAATGAAGTTAGAAAGGGTTGAAATTTGAGGATGTGGCTTTGAATGGTGCATATTGAATGCACAAAAAGTCTGGAGTTGAAATAAGTTTAAAAAATGAAATGCCTTTGTAACAGATGAGTTTTCGTCCGAAACCCTCATACTTCGAAGGAGATGGTCCTGTTTGTACACGAAGTGCATTCAGTTTTTACCGTAACCCTCTCAACCTTTTAGCACATGCTATGTGTGTGTAATGATGATACCATGCCAAGTTTCAACCTTTTCAAAGTTCATTTGTAGTGCTTTTCAATTTCAGGGTCATTTAGCTCAAAAAAATCATTAAATGCATGAAAAGTAGCAAATGAAGTTAGAAAGGGTTGAAATTTGAGGATGTGCATGGCTTTGAATGGTGCATATTGAATGCACAAAAAGTCTGGAGTTGAAAGAAGTTTAAAAAATGAAATGCCTTTGTAACAGATGAGTTTTCGTCCGAAACCATCATACTTCGAAGGAGATGGTCCTGTTTGTACACGAAATGCGTCCAGTTTTTGCCGTAACCCTCTCAACTTTTTAGCACATGCTATGTGAGTGTAATGATGATACCATGCCAAGTTTCAAGCTTTTCAGAGTTCATTTGTAGTGCTTTTCAATTTCAGGGTCATTTAGCTCAAAAAAATCATTAAATGCATGAAAAGTAGCAAATGAAGTTAGAAAGGGTTGAAATTTGAGGATGTGGCTTTTAATGGTGCATATTGAATGCACAAGAGTTGAAATAAGTTTAAAAAAATAAAATGCCTTTATAACAGATGAATTTTCGTCCGAAACCCTCATACTTTGAAGGAGATGGTCCTGTTTGTACACGAAGTGCGTCCAGTTTTTGCCGTAACCCTCTCAACTTTTTAGCACATGCTATGTGTGTGTAATGATGATACCATGCCAAGTTTCAACCTTTTCGGAGTTCATTTGTAGTGTTTTTCAATTTCAGGGTCATTTAGCTCAAAAAAATCATTAAATGCATGAAAAGTAGCAAATGAAGTTAGAAAGGGTTGAAATTTGAGGATGTGGCTTTGAATGGTGCATATTGAATGCACAAAAAGTCTGGAGTTGAAATAAGTTTAAAAAAATGAAATGCCTTTGTAACAGATGAGTTTTCGATTAAAACAGAATCTATTTTTGATTAAAACACCTATTTAAAATAACCTAAAAATTACCAAATTGAACATACTCATAAAACACACTAATAATAACCAGCAGGAAAAAGAATCACTCAAAAAAATATTTTTAAAGTAAAGTTATTCACAAACTAGTGATTCACACAAATTTTAAAGAATTCAAATTTAAACTATTCAAATTTGAAAACTACTGGCACTAGCGAAAAGTTTATAATTTTTGTGACCTAAAGCAAAAAATATTCACTCAAAAACTCTAAATATTGCCTGTTAATGAGTAGAAACAAAAGTAAAAAAATAAAGCAAAAAACAAAAAAAGAAAACATGAAAAACACCTATAGTCCCGGTTGCCACCACGAACTGGGACTAAAGGTCCTTCTCCCGCCCGCCGCCCACCACAGACCTATAGTCCCGGTTGGTGGTGGCAACCGGGACCAAAGGTTGGACCTATAGTCCCGGTGCGTGGCACCAACCGGGACTATAGACCCTATAGTCCCGGTTTGTGCCACGAACCGGGACTATAGGTCCCAGGGTATTTAAATCGCGCGCTCCTTCTCCCCCAAATCCTTCCTCTCCCTCTCGCCCGCGACCACACTCTCTCCTTCGACGCATCCGCTCCGCCGCCGGCCTCCACGCGCGCAATGCTGTCAGGCTGCCCGACGCGCCGCCGCCGGCCTTCACGCGCCGCCCGAGCACGCCGGCGCCGCTCTCCTCCACGCGCCCCGGCCGCCTCACCTCGCCGACGCCTCCCACGCGCCGCCCGAGCCCGCCGGCCTCCTCCATGCGCCGCCCGAGACCGCCACCGGCGCCCCAAGCCCCCCCTCGCCCCGACGAGCCCGCGCCGCTCCTCCACGCCGCCCGGCCCCCACCCCGATGACCGATCGAGCCCCCTCCCCGCGGTGAGCTTCTCCGGCCATCTTCTTTTTTATTTTTGTGTTCATCTTTTTTTGTGTGTGTAGATGTGTATGGAATTTTTGTATGTTATATGATGAATGTTAGATGTATGTAGAACTAGAAGATGTATATGTTCATTAGTTTGTTCATAGAAAGTCTATTAGGAGATATGGAATTTTTGTATGTTATATGATGAATGTTAGATGTATGGAATTTTTATGTTATATGTATGGAATTTTTAAGTTAGTGATTGCTTTAGTGATGTATTTGCAAACATATATTAAGAAACTTCTTTAGTGATGCCACAAACATATATTAAGAATGCTGAATTTTTGCATAGAATTTTTTTGCATAGAATTTGTTCTCGACGTCGACGATGCCCGGCCCGCATCCTCGTTGTCGACTCGGCGGCGACTACTTGCTTGAGAGGGGCCATGTCCGGGACTGGGCTCCGTCGGGCTGGCACTGGGAGGTGCTACCTTCCGGGGCGCGCAGCTTGGTGAGGAGGGCTCCCGTCGTCGACCCGGAGCTTCTTTGGTGGCGGTCGCGTGGGCCACTATCGATGCGGAGGTAGCCGGCCCCCGAGGAGGTGGTATGTCGCCGTGTCAGGGAGAAGGACGAGCACGTCCGTCGCTACATGGTGGCGTTGGACGTCAGGTTCTCCAATACCTGGCAGGTTCTTCGGGGATCTCACTCGAGCTATGATCCTATGATGGTTCCTTCTCTTTGGGTGTCCACCGCCCGCGCCTCAGGAACCGCGAGTGAACTAGATTATTCGATAATATTCGATCTGTATTAGCTAGTGATGTTATATGATAATATTCGAGATGTATTAATGATAATACTCGAGATGTATTCGAGATTATATTCGATAATATTCGATGATGCATTAACTAGATTATTCAAGATGTATTAGTGATAATATTCGAGATGTATTCGAGATTATATTCGATAATATTCGAGATGCATTCTAATTTGAATACTAAATTGTTTTATCTTTCTTCTGGATTAGTTAAGCTATGGACACTAGCGGCAGAGACGATGATCAAAACGAGATCATGTTCGACATCATCCGAAACCCAGAGGGTGAAGAACCTGATCAAGATGACGGCTCACAATATCTTAACAATTCCGGTGAGGGAATATTTCTGGAAGAACCAACAGACGAAGGAATTGATCTTCAATTAACAAAGACCAGCGAGGTATATATAAGGCCTCTGGTGATCATTACGTGTATTAATTGATTTGTATATATATATATCATAACGAATCGATCTTTCTTCTTTTAGCCCTCCGGATCGAGCAAATCTTCTACAAAATCAAGCAGGACAGTACGAGGCCCGGCCAGAAAGTTGCCGGCTGGCATAAAGTACAACATCGATGAGTTCAAACCAAATGGTGAACCGCTTGCTCCTAAACAGAATGCGGACAAATTTATTCGTCAGTGCGGAGTTATTGTCAGGGACCAAATCCCGATCTCTGTTCAAGAATGGAATAAGCCAAAGGAAGATCGAGGAGTTAGTTATGTCGACGAAAGAGCAAAAGATCTGCTTTGGGATACGCTCATGTCACATTTCACCCTGCCAGACCATCTCACAGATGCAGAACGGGAGAAAGTCAAGAAGAGTGCTCTTAAGAAGATGGCCACACAATTCTCCAACTGGAAGAAAAGAGTATGGGGCGCGTACATCGACGCAGAAAAGCAGCCTCCAGAATTCACTGGACCAATGGAGAAGGTAAAAGAACACTGGGATGAATTTGTGGAGTTCAAGGAATCGGAAGAAGCTCAGGAACGGTCGAGGAAAAACAAGCTCAATGCTGCGAAAAAAGTGTTTCACCATGTTCTGGGTCCAGGTGGCTACAAGACTGGCCTGCCTAAGTGGGATGCATCTGAGGCCGAGATGATTGCTGCAGGGGTCACTCCAAAAACTTTGGATTGGCCCGACAGGTGCAGGACTTGGTTTTATGCGCATGGGGGAAAGTTGGACCCAAAGACAGGGGACATTATGGTGCAGGCAAGTCTTAAAAAAGCCTCGAAAGATTTACTTGATGCAATAGAATCGGCTCGAACGGGGGCGTTCCAGCCCGAGAGAGAGAACGACGAGCTTACACGCGCCCTCGGGAATCCTGAACACCCGGGACGAACACGAGGCAAAGGCATTGTTCCGTGGTATGAGGGGTTTGCGGACTGGAACGACACTTACAAAAGCCGTTCGAGAAAGAAGAAGCAGGATGCAGACAGGCTTCAAAGGGTAGAAGCAAAGAACGCGGAGTTGGAACGCGCTTTCAAGCGGCAGCAGGAGCAGATCGACACACTTAGCCAGCAAAGGGCGTCTCAGCAGCAGGAGCAACCAGATCCAGCATTGGATCATACCATCCCATCTATGACGAGAAGTAGCGTGTGTTCCACGGGGGTCTCGGCCGATGATGCTCTGCTGGCTCGCTACCCCGTGGATGATATCCAAGAGACGACAACTTGTGAGCTGCACATGAAAATGAAGAACATATCCATGAAGGTGGCGGACGGCTATGCTTTACCGAATGCACCTGGAGCAACCATCCACGACAATCTGATTCCACCTGGCTATGCTCGTGTCGGGGTGGATGCGGTTCTGTCGGGATATGACTCACTGGATCTTGACTTTCCTGGAGGTGAAGGGGAGCATACACTGGGAGAAGCCATACGTTGTCACATTGTATGGAGAAAGGATTGCATCGTGTTTCCAAACTTGGTGCCCAGGCCACCGACTCCTCCTGATCCAAGTCCGCGAGAGGGGCCATGTCCGGAGACGGAGCCGACTCCAACCCACCCCGAGACGGAGCGCATCGCGAGTCCGCCACATCGCTCTCCGCCGCGTCAGCCGAATCCACCAAACCCCGAGACGGAGCCCAGCGCGAGTCCGCGATATCGATCTCTGCCACGTGAGCCGACTCCAAAGCGGAAGAGAGCACCAAAGAAGAAACCAGATCAGCCTCCTGCCAAAAAGAAGCTAGCTTACGATATGACTATTGAGGAAAACATAGCTTACGTGGACGCCGAAGTGAAGGCCCATTTTGGACCGAAACTGCCCCCGCCGCCGAAGGAGAAAATACCTGACAAAGTTGTACAACACTTTCTGGATCTTGCTAAACCGCCTCCGGAGAAAAGGCTACGATCAGACTATGAACGCTCTATTAGCAAGTCATATCATAAACAACAAAAAAATCAGCAGTCGAGCGGTTCAGGCAGTAATAATAAATGCGGGAAAACTGTTCCCCAGCTCGGAGAACATGCAGTGCAATCGATCCCCCCGCTCAAGGTGAGTACCGATAGGGTGGTAATTACCGAGGCTCATAGAGAGAAGGCTAGAGAGTGGGGTATCACTGTTGAACAACTCCTAGGCATGGACGAAGTTCCCGGGGGGGAACTAGCATGGACATATGTCCGCGGGCAGCCTTTGGTCAGGCCTGCGGAGGAGAAGCTTCTATCAACGCAGATGTACAAATTGCATCAATGGTACCTGAGAGCAGTAAAGGCCGGGCGAGAGAGCCTCATGGTGAAAGTCAAGTCAGAGCATTACTTCCATGAAAAAGATTTGTGGGTTGAATTTCCAGAATTTTTCCAGTTATTCAATCAACAAGCACTCGACAAATCTCTCGTCAGTTGCTATTGTCTGTAAGTGATTTCTTTCTGTAATTTAAGTCTCTAGCTCAGCTCGTTCATTGCCTGTAATTATCCTCACTATATTCTTTTGTGTGGTATTATGCAGAATGAAGATTTTTGAATTGAAAAGAGATGGAGTCTATGGCATTGGGTTCATTGACCCAAATACCGTTAATGCAAGTGTGTTAGAAGACCACCCCCAAGACACAGAGGATAGCTTGCTAATATTTTTGAAGGAACTAAATACCAAACCAGAAATACTTTTGCCTTACAACTTCAAGTGAGTGTTACTGTCTTGTACTACAAATTCTATTTTTGCTTACTCGATGTTAAGTGTAGTTGATGAGTTATGCATGCCCGCCTATACAAACGTGTGCGCAGATTCCACTGGATCCTGCTAATCATTAGAGTTGACGAAGGAACTGTTGAAGTACTGGACTCACTGAATAAACCCCATGAAGAATACAGGAGCCTGTATTTGGTGCTCAACAAGTAATTTCAATCATTATCGCACTACGTCGGCCTTTAGTTCATTTCCTGATATCAAGTAATTAATATATAACTCCTTTATTCATTTTCTTTGCCGGGCAGGGTTGGGAAAAGGTTCATCAAAGAGGTCGTGAATGAATGGAAACCAGAGCTGAGATGGCGACGGGGCAAGGTAATTAAGTAGTACTAGCTACGTCCGCGCACCTCTTTAATTCTAGTTTCAATACCATTATCATGCTTGATTATTATCTGATTGAATTCTATTCTCGTAAAGTGCGCGACGCAGGAAAAGGGGACCAATTTATGTGCATACCACGTTTTCGAGAACATTCGCTCTTTGACCGAAAGGAGCACAGATGAAAGACATCTTTGGGTACGTAAACACTATTCACAATTTTTTTATCATAATCTAATATATATATACACACAACTAATATATTCATATTGATCTCCTTCTTTAAAGATACTGGAGATGCGGGAGAGGCTCCTAACAAAGGACCGCATACGAGCACTTCAAGAGGAAATGGCGGGATTTTTGCTTGAGCAGGTCATATCTCCCGACGGAGAATACCATTACACCGATCCATAATTATGATCTGCAAATTGTAGGAGAAATTGTATATACCAAATTGTATATATGTGTGTATGTATACGAGAAATTTGACGGCAGAAGAGGCAGTGGATGTGTTGTCATGTTAGTCAAGTCGTGCTCTGCAAACGAAAGTCAGCTCCGTGGCACTTGCATGCACTCTGTTGTCATCCTTCACGTGTGCCGCTCTGCTCGTGCTCTGCAGTGGCACTTGACGACTGCAGTAGCGTAAAATATGTTTGAAATGAAAAAGAATTAAATGGAAAACAGAAAATCAAAAGGAAAAATAAACCATAAAACCTAAAACCCTAAACCCCTAAACCTTTTAGTCCCGGTTGGTGACACAAACCGGGACTAAAGGTCCCCAGCCCCCGGCGCGCGCAGCCGGCCACGTGGCAGGGATTTAGTCCCGGTTCGTGGCCAACCAGGACTAAAGGGTGGGACCCTTTAATCCCGATTTATTAGTCCCAGTTGGTGAACCGGGACTAAAGGCCCTTCCCAACCGGGACTAATGTCCCGTTTTCTACTAGTGAACCTAGCCCTTTGGTCGATCTACGGGCCAATGGCCACGTTGGGTTGCTCCCGGAGTTTGCTCCCAAACTGGTCGATGTCCAGGTTGTAGCCCCACACTGCAAGGACACGGCCGGGCTTCCGGAGGACGCGCTTGACCACGACGTAGAAGAGCCGGACGTCCAACCAGTGGACCGCGGTCGCCGCTGCAACGAGGTCCAGCAAACCCTTACCGCCGACAAGGGTGACGAGGTCGTCCTCGGCTGGGAGAGATCCTCCGACATGTGAAAGTACCGCACCTTGGGGTGCACCGGCGGCGTGCCGGAGCTGGGCCCCGCTCACGCTTGGTGGCCACCATGCTGTAGTGCTCAACGACGCTCACGGAGGCCTACCCACTGGAGGATTTTACGGCACAATTTACTACTTCTAGGAGGGAGTATTATTGAACAAGATCAACCATTGATTCACCGGGTATTTTAGACATAAGTATCCTCTATAACACTAAGCTCCCTAATTTTAAAGAGCCCACATTCAATTGAGGTCTCCAATTAGAATTGGGTCACCCGATTTTGACCGAGTCAACAATTTCTCAAAGCTTCCTCATTCAATTCTTTTATACTATACATTATGCTTTCAAATTCTAAGGCCTCACAATTAATTGAGGTATTCAATTTAGAATTGGGTCATCCAATTTTGACCGGGTCAACAATTTCTCAAGCTCTCCCATTTAATTCTTTTAATTCACTATGTTCCCTAATTTTGAAGCTCTTTCATTCAATTGAGGAATTCAATTTTGGATTGGTCTACGATTTTGACCGGGCCAACAATTTTTCAAATCAATCACCAGCAATCGGCCTATAAAAACATATCAATCATGCACACCCTCCCACCACCTAGAAAAAAGAAGCGACACTATATGTGTAGAATCAATATAGTACATGTAATCACCGACACAAAAATGTCTCCACATAAATATAGATTGGTTAGCGGATGACACAGAATTACACCACGAATGGCCCATCAAATCACCGCATTATAAAAATAAAACATACTCTATCATCTCCCCCACCCGCCAAACTAAATATTCCATCAGCTCCAAAATATAAGATGCATTGTTTTTTTGGAAAGTCAAATTGCTTTAACTTTGACCAAGTTCACAGCAAAAATATAAACATCCACAATGTTAAACAAAATAAGTATGGAAATTCATTTCATGATGAATCTAAAAATACCGATTTGGTATTATGGATTTTGATATATTTCTCTACAAAATTCGATCAAATTTTAAAGGTTTGACTTTTCAAAAAAGTAATACAACTTATATTTTGAAACAGAGTGATTATTTTTTAAGAAACCCAACAATACCAACGCCGCAGCAAAGCGCGCCCAACCCTTCTAGTTATGTACCATTTCCAGATTCTATCATCGTATAGTCATGCTCCTGCCCCCCCCCCCCCCCCCCCCCCCCCCCCCCCCCAACACATTACAGTTTTGTCTTGCCTGAGACGTAATGCAGTTTTTTTAACTGAATCTGTCCAAATGTTGGCTGCGTGTACAGGTGCCCGGCCTAGGCCATGGTTCTCTTGCGGAGGATGGAGACAAGAAATAGGACAGGGCATTGGGGTTCTTCTTTTTAGGAAGGACAACAAGGGATTTTCTCCAAGAAATACGGGATTTCTTTTGTGTGCCTTACTGTTCTACCCCTCACAAAATAATACTACTACTCACGTTGAGATGTACTCAAGCTTTTAAATACCTCGCTATTGCGGCCACAACAGCGGTACCCTCACTCTGCCGCTACCGCTATTAGTCTAAGGTTGCGCTAGAAAATAACGTGTTGCCATGATGCGGATGCAATATCAGTTGTCAGACCGCTATATCGTCCGCTATCCACAACATCACTCGCTATAAAGTGTTTATTATTTGGTTGTGTAATCTATTTGCGTAAATGTGTATTGCTTACATGGTTGCACCTTGCACGACC
This sequence comes from Elymus sibiricus, assembly GCA_039707655.1. Taxonomy (NCBI): domain Eukaryota; kingdom Viridiplantae; phylum Streptophyta; class Magnoliopsida; order Poales; family Poaceae; genus Elymus; species Elymus sibiricus. The sequence continues at coordinate 475,691,353 of CM077666.1, forward strand.
AAATATTGTTCAGTTATAGTTTATATTCTTATATAAATGGTGAATGCTCAAAAGTAAATGTCATATTACTTGTCAATGATCTAGAAATATTGACAACAATCTCAAATTTATGATTGTTTTTCTAAACCCCCTATGAGAGCATAGCCTGCAATATTGCCCGCAATCCGCATTCCGCTACATGAACCCCAATCTGCAACTAGTCTGCTATCCGCTAGTTAAAAGCTTGGATGTAGGAGTATGGATGGATCTAGTCTGCTGGACGACCTGGATAAATGGTTAATATTGTGGAAGGTACCGTAGAAGACCTACAGATATAACCATTTAAATGATTTCTATGTGTCATGGTTGAAGTGTTTGCAAGAGCCTCAGAAGCAAGCAGAGAGAAGTTCAACCAGATTTGACATACAATAATTAGCTAGTAAAAATCCCCGGAGTGTCTAAACCGATTATGAGGATGAAAGTGGGTTGTTTCTGTCAGGTTCAATGAATTGAGTCATTGCTCTGAAGTAGAATATCTTTAAGGAGTCATCGCTCTGGAAGCAGAATGCCTAGGATAGAAAAAAATTTAGGGCAAAATTTCCTATAAGCCTTGGTGCTGGATCAAAGTTTCCTAGGGGGTTCTTTGGTTGGCCTAGGACATGTCTCCACTAACGGGTCTCATTGCCTGTTAGTGGTGATGACCTACATCATAGAAACATGCGGCTAATTATGTTACTAGACCTCTTCCAACTGAAAACCTTGTTATTTTACACATGACCAAAAGTTATTTTGTTAAATATAAGTACTTCTGTCAATGTAAAACATCACTGATATTGAGCGTGCCACTTGATTAAACTACTCGTCCTCTTTGTGAGGGTAATATATACTTAATGCCCTAAATATGTAGGTTTGTCAAAATGCCAAGTAGGGATCAGAAGGACAAGAGTGGTGCAAGATGGCCATTCAGCGTTCAGGGTACAATAGCTATGGGTAGATCGGGACGATCAAAGTTTCAACCTTTGGATGGCGGTGTGCACATCTTTCCGTGGTTCAGAAGTAATGGTGCTAGGGATTCACGATAAACTCGAGAAAGTTGCAGATCATAAAGGGGAGAGCTAGAATCAGAAGTTGTCACAAACTCAAGAAGAACAAGCAATGGCACAGTGAGGTTTACTAGGATTTGAATATTTGGCCATATATGACTGCTCTGCTGTGAGATGATATCAAGAAAAGGTAGAAAGCACACACCAAATGGTTGATGTGATGGTGTAAATTTTCCAAAGATTATTCAGGGAGAATCATAAATCATTTATGAAATTTGTAAGCTTCTACGCGAAATCAAGCATGTAAATTCTCTGTGAAATGGATGAGGAGTTTGTGTAGTTGTTTTCAATGTTTTAGAATTATTCAAATTTCAACCAATTTGCTTAAGAAAAGGGTAGCCACATTTTTTGAAAGAAAGAAGGAAAGGGTATCCACTAATGCAACTTTAAGTACATTTCGCCTAAAAAGAAAGAAAATTTTCTGTTTACGTTTGCACTTCATGTTCTGATAAACGTGATACGACGTCATCTATGTGAGTGGGTCAATTATAAACAGAACAATTTAAAAATTTATCAAATCTACTGCTGGCATAATTTTATCAAATATTTGTATAACTTCTCTATCAAGATGGACGGGCGTGGCAACGCGCGCCTTTATGCTCTTGTAACACAATGTGTGGTGACTGCTAAAAAAACCCATCGGGAAAGACAACTATCAGCGCTTGGATCAATTAAAATCAATTAAGCGGTGCTAATCAGTCAACTGAGGATTAGTTAATTCAGGGTACCTCTGTTTGTAAACGAGTGTCATTTCCAAACCGGGTGGACCCGAACGAGTGGCACTTACTGAGCAAAAACCGGATGCAGTTTCGTGGAAATTAAGAAAGAACCAATACGTGTAGGTTGCGCGTCTCCATGGAGGTCGCGTAGCTGTTCTGGATACGGTCCATTGCTTCCGTGGGTGCATTTCATCTATCAGCCATGAAAGCGATCCAACCATTTGCTTGCATCCTCCCAACCATTTGCCTGCATCCTCGATCGTATTCCTGATGTACCGAAACACCTCATCTTTGACCCAACGTCTCCAGTTAAATTATATGGCGATGAACTCCACTCCGCGTGGACAATTGCAAAAAGAAGAGAAAAGAGGCCACGCAACGGCGACGGCCGGTTGATTTGATGGAAATTAAGTAAAAAACTGAAATTTCGATGGTGATGCCATGGCGGCGGGTCGTCGAGGGGTTTCACGCGGATAAACTTACGCGGTACGCAGGCCGAGCGGGGGCCTACCTACCTACTCGTACTGGTAGGCCCTTGGCCGGAGGAGGGAAGAGGAATCACACGGCGAGGCGACGATCGACTGCGGGAAGCGAGCGCGATGCCGTCCGCCGGGATCGTCTCCTCCTCCACCGCTTTTCTTCTCCTCCTCGTCCTCGCGCCCAAGAACGGGAGCGAGGCCTTGGCGGCAGAGATGTGCTACTGCTACCAGAGGAGCGCCGTCGACGGGGAAGCCAACAAGCTGACCAAGACGGTCGCGCTGCTCGCCGTCGGCCCCATTGAGCTGCAGATAAAAAAGACGGTCTCGCCGGTGAGCGGCTGCTCGGGAGACGTGCCGACGTCGTCAAAACCACCGCCAGTCCCGGCGGACACGCGCGCCACTACACCTACAGCCCCGCTTGCTGCAGATAAAAGGGGCTTGAGCTGGCGGGCCAAGGCATGGTGCTGCTGGGGCCTCGCCGTGTCAATCGTGATCGTCGTCTTCGCGGTGAGGTGAGTCCTGTTTACTTTCTCGCGCTTGGCCCTCCATTCCGGCGTCGGGTGTATTATATCTAGTAGACTAGAAAAAGAGAATTCCATATTACAATCTCAAGTCTTTCATTCGTCCAAGATTTAAGGGATAAGTATATTTTTCGTCCTCGAACTCTCTCGAGAGTTTAGAAATCGTCTCTCAACTCCAAAACCATCAAAACTCAGTCCCTCAACTATCAAAACCGGATAGTTTTCGTCCCTCGTGCCGCTTCGGGCGGTTTTCGTCCGACGTGAACAGTAAATCGGATGAACAGTAAATTCAAAAAAATCAAAAAAACTGAAATTTTGTGGGATTAAAGATACTCGGGTGCGCAAGGTGCGTGCAAATTTTCATACTCTTTGGACATTCCAGGAGCTCGTGACAAAGGAAAAACCATAAATATGTACGTCGGTGAACAGTAAATTCGAAACAAATAGCAAAACAATTCAAAAAAATATGAATTTTTTTGGCATCCAAGATTCTTGGGTGCTTAAGGTGCGTGCAAATTTTCATGGTGTTTGGACATTGTGGGAGCTCGTGGCAAGAAAAACAAAAATTGGCTCGGAAAGAAACTTTGAAAAAGTGCACTATTTTTTTTTTTGGCTAGAGCTCCACTTATGTCATTTGAGCACGAAATTTTGCACGCACCTTGCACACCCAAGTATTCTCGATTTTACTGTTCACCGACGTACATATTTATGGTTTTTCCTTTGTCACGAGCTCCTGGAATGTCCAAAGAGTATGAAAATTTGCACGCACCTTGCGCACCCGAGTAGCTTTGATCCCACAAAATTTCAGATTTTTTGATTTTTTTGAATTTACTGTTCACCCGATTTACTGTTCATGCCGGACGAAAACCGCCCGAAGCGGCACGAGGGACGAAAACTATCCGGTTTTGATAGTTGAAGGACTGAGTTTTGGTGGTTTTGGAGTTGAGGGACGATTTCTAAACTCTCGGAAGAGTTCGAGGACGAAAAATATACTTATCCCAAGATTTAACCACAACCTTTAAAACCGTCAAAAATTAAACTCTGAACTATCAAAACTGGCGAGAGATTAGACATTCTCTCCCCTAAACCGGGGGACGAAGCTAGAGCAAAACTTTAATGGGGTCATAGCTAGCTATAAAAGTGGGGTCAGCTTCTAAAATGAATAATTATTTAGTACTAAGATAGTGAAGGATTTCCTAATTTTATTGGGGTCAATTGACCCCAATGTTTACAAGGCAGCTCACCTGGTTTTTGCTGAGTAGGCCTGGTTCTTACCTGTTGACCGGCCAGTCAGCATCCATGTGTGATTTCCCCTCAAATTTCATTTTTCATTCTTTTTTAATAAAATATTGATAAAGATGGAAGTATCCAAAAAAAAGTTTGAAGGAATTATGTAAAATCAAGACTAGCATACTCATCGTTATGGGAAAGTTCCGGTAATTTTTTTAAACAACTTTAATATTAACCTTAAATTTAACCGGTAATTTTTTTAAACAACATTAATAATAACCTTAAATTTAATTTTCATCCCTTTTTTTCAACCAAAAACATGAAAGTATCCAGGATTTTTTGCCAAAATATGTAAAATCAATACTAGTATACCGCCATTCTGGGAAATTTCAATAATTTATCACAAACAAATTTTAAAATACCTTTAAATCTCATTTCATCCCCTTTTTGGTCAAACTTTTCAAAAAAGTATCCAGGAAATTTTAACAATATTAAGTAAAATCAATATTAATATCCTGATCATTCTGGGAAAGTTTCAGTTATTTTTGCCAAATATTTTTAAAAATATCCTCAAATTTCATTTTTAACCTTTTTTTTTTGTCAAATTTTGACCAAAAATTGGAATTAGCCAGAAAATTTTGAAAAACATCAAGACTAGTATACTAGACATTCTGGGAAAATTTCAGCCATGTTTTGCTAAAAAGATTGTAGAATACCCTTAAATTTCAATTTGAACTCAATCGTTGATGTGGCTGCTGACGGGCCGTTCAACGGGTCAACCAGGTTTAGGAGAGACTCGGATCACAAGATGCTATGTATCGCTTGTCTAGCCTCCAATTGCTAACTAGTGTAGGAGACGGGCTGGCCCATTAGGAGAAAGCGATCAAGTGAACTAACTCTGTCCTTTTGATTTATTCGGTTTATACGGTTTTATAGTGTATATGATATTAATACTTCCATAAATACGACATGAAATTGAAATGTGGTTCAGTTTTGACATATACCCAATTATTTCGGTACATACCATAATAACCTAAGTTGACGAGAATTTGAAAATGACGTAATAATAATTTATAAATTGACTCAAAACACATACTTTTTATGCAAACATGACTCATGTGTTGATGGTTACATATGCGCGTAATATTTCTTAAGAGAAAAATGACTACGTTACAAGGGAAATGGAGGTGCTTAGCAGGGACTCTGGCTTATGTACAAAAAAATGACTACTTCTATGGTTTTTTGCCTCAAGAAATATTAATATATTTTTTACTTTGGTTAACCGTTGATTTTTCGGTATATACCATAATAACCAGAATTCCAAAGGGTATGGAAAGTTCATATCATACCGAAACTAGAAACCATAAAAACCGTAAAACTGCTTCAGTTCGGTTAATTTTCAGTATGGTTTTTCGGTTGGGTTTTTAAATGCATAGAGTGAGAGCGAACGTTATGGCTGGTTTTAGGAACTTCTGGATGGTTTGTGACCGGTTTTCGGGAACCTTCTAGAAGATTCCTAAACCGACATTTTTTGTTGTTTATCCATTTGTTTGTTTCTGGTTTGTTGTTTCTTTTTTCTTTTTTTCTATTGTTTTATTAAAAAAAAATTAAATATGTTCAAAATCATCAGACATTTTTTGAAAATTTCAAGTTTTTTTAGGTTCCCCTGTCCGTGTCTTTTAAAAATGGTTGAATTTTAAAAATTGTTCACGTCTTTCAAAAAAGTTAACCATGTATGAAAAAGGTTCATTGTATCTAAAAAATGGTCATCGTGTATTCTAAATTGTTCTCTTCAAAAAAAATATTCACCCTATATTTAAAAATATTTAGTGTGCATTTCGAAAAATGTCCGAGTTTTCAAAGAAGTCACCATATATCAAAAAAGTTCACTATATATAAAACATTTCATCGAATAAATTTCAGCGTGTTTAAAAAAAATGTTCACCATATATTTATAAAATTGTGTAGTTTGCTTTTGAAAAAATGTTCACCATATCTTAAAAAATGTTTGGTGAGCATTTCAAAAAATGCTTGCCTTTTCAGAAATGTTTGGAATTTCGAAAAAATTGAAAATATTTCAAAATTTTAAATAGTTGAACCTTTTTCGAACTTTTGAATAATTTTCAGTTATTTAACAGTGTTTCAAATTTGTGAACAAATTTTTTATTCATATTTTGAATTGGTGAACATTTTTTGAATCACATGATTTTTTTTAATCCACATATTCTCCATTTTTAAAAAGTAAAATTAAACTGACGAAAAACGAAAAACGAAAGAGACCGCGAACTCTCCTCACGCCCGCCGGTCCAGGCCCATCTGGCACGAGCGCCGCCAGCAAAGCGGGCGACACGCGCATATCACCTCCGGGGGAGAGAAGGGTTGAATCCTACCTGGTTTTGTTAGATCGGGTTGAATCTTAGACGGTTTTAGATTGCAGGGTTGAATCTTAGAGAAATGGAAGAGTTAATATGGTTGTAAATATGAACTTATCTCGTCTATAAACAGGGCCGACCCTGAGGGGGCGGGGAAGGGCGGCCGCCCCGGGCCCCCAAATACTACGGGGCCCTGCCCAGGTGTGTGCGAGCACCTCTACCACAACCCGCTGGAGGCGCCATTGAAGCCTAGAAGCTCGTTCGTGTCTCCATGAAGAAGAAAGGCTGAAACATTTTCTGAGTACCAGATGGGCCTTGGGCATTTTTTTTCTTTAGCACGTATGTGTAGATGGTCAAATAACGAATTAAAGAAAGCTTCATGGGATTGTCTCAAAAAAAATAGTGGTGGGTCACAGCAGGCTTGGGCAAAGATCACCCCGGATCAGCATGAATTAGCTATCGTTCTTTGTTTTGCTCAAAAGAAAAAGAAAAAAACTATCCTTTTATGTTATGCTCAAAAGAAGAAAAAATCTATTATTTTATGTGCCCTTATAAAAACTATCCTTTTATGTACGCCTAAAAAAAGGCTATCCATTTTTTTCCTTTCTAAAACAGGGAATTGGCGATCAATTAGTACTTGCAGGAACGGAAAACCAGTGCCGCAAAATGAAATCATACATTTTAAGCTATAGAATATTCTTTGTTGTCGGCTTCACCATACCAAAGTTACAGTTCGTCATGTGTCATCGAGCATGAGGTCAATTTTTTTCTAGGATAGAGATTCGAGCACGAGTTCAATTTGGCTCACAGGATGGTAACCAAAATTCGACTTGTTTTGTGTGCGACCTTCAGTGACCAACGCTTTATTGGGAGGCCGAGGGGAGGCCAAACTACGTCACTACTCATTCAACGGCGAGATTTTAGATAAAATATGTCTCTTCTCTTTCATAACAACATCTAAGAATGTTTGATATTTTACAGATAATACCTATAAGTTATTTGATATGAATATTGTTTTTGGATGCATTTAAATGTTTGTCAATAACATTTTATAAACATACATTGAATATTTGATTTGATGCTTATATTAAAGGCCTGTGTTCGAGTTTCGCCCCGGGCCCCCGAAATATCAGGACCGGGCCTGTCTATAAACCAACTCATCTCTGTACTACTCAGGCCTGAAACGTTCCTAGTACCGCCGCGCATCGACCCCTTATTTACCGCCGAGGGCGAGGGAGATTCGCCGGTCCACGGCAGCGAATATACCACCATGGTCATCGTACCCGCGCAGGCCTCGACTGGCTCGCGTGAAACTAGGCGAGAACGTCGCTTGCGCAGGTCCCGACCCCAGCTGCAAGAAACGTTGATCATCGATAGCAATGGGAATTCACGGTTGGACGCCAACAGTGAGCTCTTCTACTGCCCCATGTGCATAAAGATGGCGCCCATCCACCTCAAATCCAGCTTCGGCTCGTGCGACTGCGACCACCACGCCTTCTGCTCCAACTGTGTCGCCAAGTACGTCGCTGTGAAGCTGCGCGAGGACGTCTCTCTTCCCGTCGAATGCCCCGACTGCGAGGACGGAGACGGCCTCCTCCCCATGCCCATGGTGCGGTGAGTTCTACTCTCTGGTGTCTACTCGATCTCTTGTGTTTGGTGTGGTTCAGAGATGAATTTGCTCGACGGCCGCAAGGAACTCAAATTGTATTAACCCCATTGTACTCGGGCATGGAACGCCGCGGATCGTCCCCACCATGGTCAACGACGGCAATGAATATTCGCCGGTGGACGGCAACGACGCCGGCGACGGTAGGCGCTTCTACTGCGCCAAGTGCATGCATGTGGTGCAATGTGCATGTATACGGCCCAGCTTCACCTCGTGCGCCCACGACTTCTGCTCGAGCTGTGTCGCTCGTCGACTCCAAGGACGGCGCGGCGACGGTAAGCACTTCTACTGCACCAAGTGCATGCATGTGGTGGCATGTGCATGTATACGGCCCAGCTTCACCTCGTGCGCCCATGACTTCTGCTCGAGCTGTGTTTCTCGTCGACTGCAAGGACTGCGCCGCCGAGCCGGAAAGATGCCACAGCATCAGCCCCCTGACCTCCTCCCCGTGGACATGTTGCTGTTGACCGAGGGCAATGGAGATTCGCCGGTCGACGGGGACGGCGAGCTCTTCGACTGCGCCATCTGCATGGAGCCAGTGCCCGGCACCCTCAAGTTCAGCGTCAACTCGTGCGGCCACGCCTTCTGCTCCAGCTGCGTCGCCCAGTACGTGGCCGCGAAGCTGGACGACAAGGTCGCGCACGTGGAATGCCCTCACCCAGGCTGCGAGGGCGGCACCATCGAGCCGGAGAGCTGCCACGGCATCATCCCCGCGGACCTCCTCGACAAGTGGGGTTTGCTGCTGTGCGAGCTCGCGGTCGGCGCCAAGAGGATGTACTGCCCGTACCGGGAATGCTCGGCGCTCTTGCTCGCCGACAGCGTGGCCTGGGCGGCGGGGATCGCCGAGGCGGAGTGCCCGCACTGCCACCGGCTTTTCTGCGCCCGGTGCGCCGTGCCGTGGCACGACGGCTTCGGGTGCGAGGAGTTCCAGAAGCTAGGGCAGGACGAGCGCGGCCGGGAGGACCTCTTGCTCAGGCGTCTCGTCGGCAGGGAGGGTTGGCAGCGGTGCCCCAAGTGCCAGATGTTCGTGGAGAAATCGGAAGGGTGCAATTACATCAAATGCAGGTACGACAAATCCATCATCTCGTTCTCCTTGTAAATTACGCTCTCATGCATCATGCATGCATGATTTGAGCTCCTCCACTGCCGGCTTGTTTGATAATTTGATTTTCTCCGATTGTAGGTGTGGATACAGCTTCTGCTACCGATGCGCATCCGAATTGTCCGCACAAAACCATTACTGCAACAAGTGCAAGCGCTAATAACGATTTGTTTGGCTATGGAGGGACGGTTCTTTACACCAAGCCGGCCACCTCATCAACTACCACATGAGTTCATCTCGGCCATGCGTGTTTCCTCAACCCTTTATCCAAAACATGTTTCCTCAAGCGCAAAATGGAAATCTAGTCAGGAAAAGAACCTTAATTAATTAGGTTGAACAGCTTCTTTGGTATTAATTTGATTCTCCACTTGTTGGTGTGGATTGGTGAAAATAATCTTGCCACTTTCGATTTGTAATTAGGGTAGAGTTAACCATGTCTTTGAGCTAGCAATCGCCGTGCTTGTTTCACAATGTCCGGCTTGCACGAACTATGCACACTACTACAAATCAAATTACTATTGACCAGGCGCGTCAGTGATGAGCCTGTCACGGTCGACCAATATAGTTAACATTGACCGGTCAAAAAATGATACATCAATGATAAGGTGTTCTTCCACCTTCATTGGGTCGTGCGGATGAAATTGTATCACCGCTAGGCCGTCATATTTGGCTGGCCGGTCTATGATAGTGGTCCATCACTCGTAGCTATTGGACCCTGGTGTAAAAGGGAGTATGAACACATTGACGCATCCCTGATTAAGAGCGCGCTCATTCGATTACCAGTGCGTGGGTTCCCAATGATCATGCATTGAAGCGGCCATAATTCCCACGGCGGCGCCCATTCGGCTACTAATACACCTCAAACGTATCTATAATTTTTGAAATATTCATGATATATTAATATAATTTATATATGAGTCGCATATTTTTCTATGATTTTTCTTGGACTAACATATTAATCCAGTGCACAGAGTCAGTTGTCATTTTTTGGACTTTTAAGGATATAAAATTTTCGAAGCAAATAAAAATAGGACGCTAATTTTCAAGCCGGAAGAGCCACTGGCCAAAAGCTCACCTGGAGGGTGAGGGGGCACAACCTCCACGCGCTCCCTTGGCGCGAGCTAGTGGTGCGTGGGCCCCCGGGCATCGCCTCTGCTGCCTTTCGATACCCTTGGCTCCATATATACTAAAAACATCCGGCGTAATTTAACCCCAATTTTTCCGCCGCTGCCACTTCCCGATCCAATGCGATCTTGGTTTTGGCATTGTTCCGGCACCATGTCGTAGGGGAAAATTGATCCTCATGAACCTCTCCTATGATGATCTGGGAGTAGTTAACCCTCGAGGTTGAGGATTTGTACCAGTAGTTATGTGTTCTATCTCTCTCCCTTGATCATGTGAGTTTCCGATCTTGATTGCGACCGGCTTTGTTAATGAAGTTGAACTATGTGATGTATCCCCTGATATTATCTTTGTGGTGAACTGGACCTTCTCATGCTATGAGTTTCTTTATGTTGGAACTTTTGGGAACCAGTGAGATCATGATGCACGTCTAGTACAATTTCCGGAGGTGCACGTAGTGGCATTGGGGTGACTCTATGGATAATAGATTGAAACGATAAAGATTATAAGGTGATTATTTAGTATAACTTTCGGGGTTGTCTGAGGTGACATTGGGGTTGTCCTATGTATCAAGATTAGAAAGACAAACTTAGATGTGTGCCTAGTCATACCTACATTGTCTCATCCCACTTTGATCTAATAAAATGGGGAGCTTTTGAGTGATTATTTACCCTAACTTTTGAGGATATATCATACTCCCTCCATTCCATAATGTAGTGCGCCCGCGCTTCCCGAGATTTAAGTTTGACCATAAATCTAACCAACGTGGGCGACTACGGCGGGAGGAAAAATTATACCATTGAATTCGTATTACTACATTATGGAATGGAGGGAGTATTGTTTAACTACGTTAATGATGTTGAGAGATGACGCTAGTGAAAGTATGAATCCTAGGCCTTATTTTCAAGCATTGAGACACCATTCTACTCACTTTTGCTACCGTATACCTCGATGTCCTATTTATTCCAAAAATACAAAAATATTGTTTCCATCCAAACTATCAATCTACCATCCAAATTATCAGCCTTTTCGTCGAACTAGTGCACATATACAATTAACAAACGATGCAAAGTTGGCCTTTGCTGAAGATACTGTTAGATATGTAGAGGACATCGATCATGCAACCACTTCAGTTATGGTCTGAATATGTTTACATTCTCTTACATGCAAACGTAGTGCAAATTGTAGATTATAATCTAATATATTCTAATACATTATAAGAGGCATCACTACAAGAAATATGTCAACTTGTGACCTTCTGTCAGTGATCCTGGAAGAAATAGTCATAATTCTACGACCATTTAGACCCAATTGGTCGTAAGCTGTTTGGGAGGGCCAAAACCCAAAACCATAACGACCATACTGGTAAAGAAGGTCGTAATTGCCTTACACGAAATGGTCGTAAAGCAAACAACACAGTCCGACGGGCTTATTTCTATCCGCTTACGACCAATATAGATGGTCATAGCCTTGTAAATTGTGGTGCATTGCTATGACTACGCGCCACCTCATCAGTTTTGCCTATGTGTCATGTACATGTGTCAATTTTTGCCTATGTGTCATGTCCATGTGTCAATTTTGGCTGACAGTTTATCAGTTTTGTATATTTCTGTCATCCCCAAAATTCCTACAAAATTCTCATAAATTCTTTGGATCATATCTTTCACAAATATGTCAAATCCCTTCCTTGCCTAGTTCAAAAATAATTCAGGAATATTCATTTTCCTATTTTGTTCAGAATAACACTTTGTGAAGAAAGTGCTATTTATATTTTCCTAATTGCCCTCGAACTTTTTGGACACTCTTCCATATCCAAATCATTGCCACATGCCAATATTCAGCTCCATTTGCCTAGTAAATCTTCCTCAGCAAATTTCCAAAGTTTTTATCCAGAGAGAAGCTTTGTGAAGGAAGTACTACCTAGGCTTATCCAAATGATCTGAGATTTTTCCAAATCTTCCATATGTCAAATCATCACTCTCCACAATATTTGAGCTCTATCCAGCAATCCATGTGAGCTCATCATCCAATCTTTTATTCTGGTCATATTTTCAGTTTGTGAAGCAACTATATTTTCTGTTGCTTCATTATTGCTGAAAATTTACCAGGGCATGATCCTACCTATATAACTTCCCTCCACCAAATTTGAGCTCATTTTATTTAGCCAATTTCTCTCAATAATTTTCCCAAGTTTTTGTCCAGAGAAGAGCATTGTCAAGGAGGTACCACTTTGGCATGTCCAAATGGTATCAAATTTTTACAGTGCTTTCCTATGCCCAAATGACCATCCTCCACCAAATTTTAGGTCAATCCATTCATTCATTTGAGCCCAGCTTCAACATTCATATTTCTGTCCAGTGTGGTACTTTGCAAAGCAAGTGCCACCTAGGCTCCTCCATTAGAGCTGCAAATTTGCCAAGACAGTCTCCTTAGTAGATGATCATCCTCAGCCAAAAATCAGGCCCATTGTCCATGTGCATTTCCCCCACCACTAATCAAACACTTGGCTGCTAATTCATATTTGAGCTTAGTTCAGTCTCCTCGTGAGATTCTTCTGTTGTCTTCTTCTTCCTAACACCTACCGGGGGAGTGCCCAACCCACCAGACATGCCTAGGCCGCCCAGAAAGCGTGGCAAGGCCACGGTCACGCGGTGACCACACGGCTGGCATGCCAGTTTACGCGCTCTGGAGTTGGGGCCCTCGGCCATCGTCCAAACCTCGACGTCTCGCCACCACACCATGTATCTCTGATTAAATAGATATTTTTGTACCTAAAAAATGTTTTTTGGAAAAAATAAAGAGCAAACTATGAGGCAGCTGTAGTTCAAATTTGACCCACTTCCTGCTGAATCGGCGGAAATTTGTCTTTTTCACGAGAGGTGGATCAAAAGTTTTTGACACCCAACCATTTGATCAATTGTACATTAAATATGACCTAATATTTTAGAAAATTGATTTGGTCCAATTTTGCAACAAATATATGGTAGGTTCTTCGCAAAAAAAGCTCATTTCGGGCACTCGAAAAATGGAAAATGAAATTTTCGTCCAAAGAAAATGAAAACTTCCTTAGGCAACATTGTTTGTCATTCCAAGATGCAAACTTGTGCAAAATATGATGTCATTTGAACAAGGGAAACGTTTCGTTTCAGCCGGTGGATCGCGTGCTTCCATCCGCCACGCAACGCGTCGTTGGATCGTTTTTATCGAACGGCCACGTAAAGGGCAGGTTGAACGGAGGCAGAAGCTTCTCGAGACCTTATCTTCTTATCTCGTTTTCTCATGTCCACTCGTCTCTATCCATCAGTTCTCTCTCCCCCTTTTTTCTCTTCCTACTCCGACGGCTAGCACGCCGTGCAACTGCAGGGTGCCTCGGCAAAGGCTGCGATGACAAGGCAGCTTCTCCCATGGATTCCTCTTCTTTTTTCTTCCTTAGCGCCATCCCCTTCCTACCCGACTGTTGCGATGCAGCCTCACGGCGACAAGCGGCACACCTGATGACGAGCTGCTGCAGAGGTCGTCGGCTCTGTGACGGGGCTGCTGCAGAGGGTCACAAGTGTTGGGCTGCCTAAGGTGCTGCGGGGATGCGTCGCTGCGAGCGCAACAGGGGGTCGCCGGTGTTGTGCTGCGACCAGTGCTGCGGGGATGCGCCACTGCGAGCACAACAGAGGCGATGTGGGGGATGCGTCGCTGTTTGCAACATCACCTCTATTGCAAAAAAAATTGTAACAATGGTCTTGTTGCAGGAATACAAAGAAGATGCCGGAGATGCTACGCAACATCACCTCTGTTGCAAATTTTTTTTGCAACAAGGGCCTTGTTGCAGGAATACATAGAAGAGGTGTAAATTTTGCAACAAGGATCTTGTTGCAGGAATACAAAGAAGAGACAAGAAGTGATCGAAGATGTTTTTGCAACAAAGGTTCTGTTGCAAAGAAGGTTTGCAACAAGGTTCTTGTTACGGAAAAATGAAGAGAAGCGATCAGGCGACTCACACCATACAATCGGACGGCTCGTGACCCGGCCGATCTTTTAAAAAGATCAGCCGGAGGACGCATAGCACGCCCCTTTGAACAAACTATGCCATGAATGCTGTCATAACTCATAACATTGGCCATTTGCGCGTCCTCCAGCGGCCAAGCGCGGCCGTCTTCCGTCGCTAGGGTTTTGTTCGCCGGCGTTGATCCGCAGCCCACCTTCCCCATCTTCCACTCCCTCTCTCCACCCGTCGCGCTCTCGCGGAATCCCATCGATCCACGGCCGACAACGCCAGATCCGCCGCCCAACTTCGTGGTCGACAGATGCATCGCCGCCCAGCAGCCACGGCGTCGCGGCTGGCTCGCTCACTGGCGTGCGCGTGCTTCCATTCGTGCCGCTCCGTCGAGCTGGCCGGACCGCGGCGGCCGCGGGACCTAGGGTTTGCGGTGGCCGGTGCGTGTTGTTTGGGATGCGTCCCTGCTTCGCATCCCTCGGATCTGGCAGCCCTGGGCCTAGACGCTGCCGGACTCGACCTGCAGCCGGGCTCCGTCGTGCCCATGGACGTCGGCAGAGCAACACAGGTGAGTTGCATTGCAGGCCCTCTGCACTGCATCTCTTCGTTCTACATTGACAGCGGTATCGAAACTTGGCGTTTTCAGAGTACCAACGTTGACAGTTTGGACCTGGTGCTGGTGTGCGTGCAGTTGGACATCGAGGCGGTCTTCCAGGTGCAGGCGGGCGCGGCGGCTGCCGGGAGCGTGGCGGCGGGGGCTGAAGCGCCGTACAACAGCAGCGCGAGCGCCGGCGCGGCGGGGTGGGGCTTGCTCGGCCCGTTCGGGCTGCTCGTGCTGGCCGACGACGGCCTGTTGGAGCAGACCGCCGTCTACTTCTACCTGGTCAAGGGCGCGTACTGGAAGCTCAACACTCACTTCTGCCAAGACGCCATTAGGTATGCACACATCGATCTTAAATCTGCACGTGCTTCTAATTACAGTGTACTACGCCATATTGTTTCAGTCATGTTTTATTATGGGACGGAGGGAGCGGCATCTATCTATCTTACCTTGCTGAGAAACTACTTGCCATCTCAAATCTTGTTCGTCAGGTCATCGAAGGCGAACGATCTCGTCAAGGCCGTTTACGGCAGCTTCGTCCCTGTACTCGATGGAGAAAATCTGTCAGTGAGAATACTGGTACGTTTCTTAAAGTAAATTCAGAAGCGTCAATCGACATATTATGATTGATTGGTCTTTGACTCATCAGTTATATACTGATTTTGTCCTGGCGGGGCGCTACTAGGCCAAGCAGAACAGGAAGAATATCATGCCGGCCCGCATCTTCAAGCACACCATGGACATCATACACCTCCTCACCGACGCCAACCCCATATTCCCTTCTCTCCTTCCTTGAGATAGCTAGTATTATATGATGTCAGTTGAATGGATGAGAGTAGCAGTAGGATCGTATTTTTCTTCAGGTGCTGTCGATTGTCACTGTTTGCTGTTCCTTGAGATAGCTAGTATTAACTGTTTGCTTGTTTCTGTACCATGCTATCTATGGGTTATTAGTATTGTTTATCCCGACCATGAGCTTGAATGGTGTAGTAGTACAATAGCACCAGGTTAATTTGTAGAAGTGAGGTTACTGAATTTTTTTCTATGCCATGGTACAATTATGATTCGAATGGTAGCCAGTTAACACAAGCTTGTTTGGCCCAATTCCTGGTCTCTATTAGGGGGTACAATTTATTACTTTCTATATAGGTTTGTTAGCAATGGATGATCTGTATTACGGGTTAGCAATTTTGCCATACACTCTTCTAGTGCCAGATCCAGGACCTGATCTTAGCGTTCAAGCAGACCTGACAATGGTCTGATCCTAGCTATAAAATGTAGGGGACAGTAATGAAGTGGAAATTTTCGTGTCTTGATTTCCACAATTGGCTTGTTAAATATGTGCGTATCGTATGGTATTTGCTACTTTTCTCTGGATGAACAGAATGTCCATATGTTTACTGTCATCAGTGTTGTAACATCCCCAGATCTCAACCCTGTCATTAAGCTAATTAATTAGTCATGTCATCATGATCATCCTAAGTAAATTGCATTTAGAAAATAATCCAATTCCAATTCAAATTTAAAATGTAAGTCAAATAAAAACTTCTTCAAATAATTAAGAAAAATAGTTCATGTTATGGCAAATAATCCCAAAGCAATTATAAAAATAAAATCAATATTAATTGAATTAGCTAAATAACTCTAACATCATGAAACAGTGACTAAAACAACCACTTTAATCCATTTGCATTTAATCAAAAATCAAATGATTTCAAATATTACCCCAACCATTTTGTGGCAGTGCTAAATACTGCAAAGTATTTATGTCGCACAATTCCATATTTTACAAAAGTCTTCTTATGGCCAAACAATTTGCAAAACAGTAGCAAAAATGTAAAATAGAAAAAGATAAAGAAAAAGAGTAGAGACCACTGTGCACTTGGGCCATCAGTGCACAGTGCAGCCTGGCCCAGCCCGCCACGGCCTTTCTCCCTCCTCGTACCAGAACAGGGGAGGCCGCGCGCGCCATGGCCGTCCAGATGCCGGATGCGCCGCTGTCGGGCATCCCGCGACTCCCCTAGTGGATAAGGCTGCACTCCCTCTCCCGCTGCAAACCCGAGCACGCCAGAAACCCCCTCGCAAGCCCTCTCCCTCTCTGTTCTTGCTCGCCCGAGCACTAACGTCGCCGCCGCTGCTCGTCCGCGCGGCCACCGAGCTCTGATCGCCTCCCTGACGTGTCCACCGGCTTCCCCGTCGTCGACTACGTCGGCTACGGGCACTCGTCCGACCCGAGCCGCTCCGGAACGTCGCCCACGACCTCGCCTCCCCCTCTCGGACGCCGGAGATCGCCGCTGCCGATCTGCCACCACCGGACCTCCCCGAGCCCACTTCCTCTCCCTAAGGCTCCGCTGTGAGCTCCGCTTCCCTCCGCTCCCTTCTCCTCGCTCCCCCGCGCCCATAGCTGCCGTTATCGTCGTGCCCGAGCCCGCCGCCGCGCGAGCTCATCGCCGGCGAGTTTTCGGTGACCTTTTGGTCACTCCGGCCTGTCCATCGTCTTCACTAGATCGCGTAGGGCTCCGCGGCGTAGTTGGTTTGCTCGCTTGCGTGCCGAAACGCCGAAACCCCGCACACCCGAACTCCGGCCGCCGCCGATGAGCTCGCCGCCGTTGATATCGGCCGCCGTTAGCCACCCCACTGCCACCATTCGACGCGGGCGAGTCCCAGCTCTCGAATGAGCCTAGCCGCGCGTCAAATGGGCCTCTGTGGCCGAAACCCGAGCCCCTCCCGTGCGCTCCGCCGCGTTTGGGCTCACCGGAGCTACTCCGGCGGCCGGCGCCGACGTGGCCACCTGGGGCCCACCCCCCAGTGACACTGCCCGTGGGCCCCATGGATCCCGCTGTCAGGGTTGACTGGGTCAACCCGCTGACTGGGTTGGCCCAGCCACTGACATGTGGGCCCGCACTGTTTAAACATTTTTATAAATAAATAAAATGCTAATTATTCCGTTAATTAAATTAATTAACTAATCAGTCACTGACTAATGGGGCCCACCCCCTAATTAATCTGTAATTAGTTTAATTAATCTCTAATTATCTACTGTGTCACTGACCAGTGGGACCTACTGGTCCGGTTTGACTCTGGTCAGCCGGGTTTGACCGATGACGTCACTATGACGTCATGCTGACGTCGCATAATACTGTTTTGGATAATTCAAATTTAAATAATTAAAATAATTCCAGAAATTCAATAAAACTTTGAAATATCATATAAAATAAACCGTAACTCGGATGAAAATAATTTATATATGAAAAATGATCAGAAAAATATGACGAATCCGAATATTCTAACCACATGCCTGCCACACCCCTCTAACATGATGAACATGGAACTTTCCCCTCCGATTCATCTGTCCGATAATTGCCCGGAGCTGGTAAAACACCTCCAGATGTTTCCCGCTCCGACTAACTTGCGTAGTACTGCATTAGGGCACCCCTCGAACAACCTACTGCCATGCCATGCATCTGCGATTGCTTTTGTTGCTTGTATTTATTGTTTTCCCCCCTCTTCTCTCCGGTAGACCCTGAGACCGACGCTGCCCCTGTGATCGACTACGTCCCCGACGACCCTTCCTCCTTTTCAGCAGAGCTTCCAGGCAAGCAAAACCTCCTTGATCATTCCTATATCGCCCATTCCTTCTCCCTCATGCTTGCATTAGATTTTGCTACTGTAAATGATTGCTCACATTCTGATGCATAGCCTGATTTTGTAACCTGCTGTTGTTACTTTACCTGTCATCCTAAACTGCTTAGTATAAGTTGGTTAGCGATCCATCAACGGCCCCACACCCTTGTCCTTGTTGCCATGCTTCACTACCGATGCTCGATCAAGGTGATCGAAGTGCAGAGACCGACACATCACCGCACACCCCCCCTTGTGGTACGACTCTGCATGGCTATTATCAAATGCCGAGGGTGATACCTCGTACTGCACTCCCGATGATATCTCTATAGTATAGCACATCGGTGGTGATTGCAGAGGGTGATTCCTCGCTTTCCCCCTTCCCGATAATGACTCTGTCGTGCAACCCCTCAAGTGTGGACCATCGAGGGTGGTTCCTCCTAGTTCTCCTTGACGGATTACATCGAGTAGGAATCTAGTGAGGGTGATTCCTCGGATTCCCTCTTGATGATATGAACACACTGTTACGTTGACTTTACTACAGATAACGGTTAAAGTCGGGTAGGCCCCGAGGGGTACCCGCGAGAGATGTGAAGTCGGGTTGACCAAGAGGGTACCCGCGAGATAATTACGAGGCGCGGCCGGGCAGGCAGAGACCGCCCTAGAGAGGGATTGGCGTGGCCCTTGTTGCACTTCCTCGAGACGGGGCGACAGGAGTACTGATCGTCACCGCGAGCTCCTAATAATTTGCTAACGGATTTGGGTATTTGATCTGAGTTGGCCGCTAGCCATATACGCACTACCACCACGTGGGATAATGGTTATGGGACCCTCGGCGCCGTATGTATCAGCCGAAAACTTTGTCAGATGTCCAGTTCAGCATTGCGGCACGGTTGGGCCGGCGCCATCCAGGACAGAGGTGGTGCCTGGACTCGCCCTGCTCGCAACGACCAGGAGTGCAAAGGGCGATGGGCCCAAGACCCCTGAGCATTTAGGATGTAGACCGGCGGGGACCTCTCTGTTGAGCCTAGGTAGGACTACGTCGTGTCGATCAGCCGAGGCCGGGCATGACCGAGAAAAGTGTGTCCGGCCAGAGTTAATCGAGCATGTTGGGTAACAGTAGTGCACCCCTGCAGGGAAGTTATCTATTCGAATAGCCGTGTCCACGGTAACAGGACGCTCAGTGTTGTATCCCGATCTACTACAACTTGAACTGAATACATGTTACTTTAACTGTAAGCTCCGAGATCGCTTTCTCGCAGGGAGTCGGGGAAGGATCTCTTGGCTTTGCTTCTACATGCTTGTTACTTTATAATATGCTAATCTGCACTCTTCTAATGATGCAAGACGCTAGATGCTAGTCTTCGATAGGCTAGGCTTTTCCCCCTCTGTTCCGGCATTTCTGCAGTTTAGTCCAAAGATATAGCCCTATTCCTTTGATACCGATGCATACTTAGTATAGTTCTGATGTCAGTCGTGCGAGTACTTTGGATGAGTACTCACGGTTGCTTTGCTACCTCTTTTTCCCCATACCCGATTGCTGCAACCAGATGACGGAGCCCCGGAGCCAGCAGATCCCGCCGACGACTACTACTACCCCGACGAAGCTTACTACTACGTGGAGAACGACTACCAGGAGTAGTTTAGGAGGCTCCCAAGCAGGAGGCCTTGCCACTTTCAATCAGAGCCGTTGTTTGTTTTCGCCTTCTTAAGGCACCCTTGTTTAACTTTGTGTCTGTACTCAGATGCTGATGCTTCCGCTGACTCTTGTGTAACTCGAGCTTATGTATTCGAGCCCTCGAGACCCCTGGCTTGTAATATAAAGCTTGTATTATTTTATTTTGTGTCTAGAGTTGTGTTTTGATATCTTCCCGTGAGTCCCTGGGCTTGATCGTGTGCATTTGCGTGTATGGTTAGTGCACGGTCAGGCCGGGGGCGTCACAAGTGTGTACTATAAATTGCCCCACACCATTGTTGAAAACATGTAACAAAAATAGTCCATAGGTTTACTGTCATCAGTATATCTATATCTTTTCCATTTCTGTTTATTTGAAGTATGGTGTGCTCACTCGGACAGTCTGTATATAATTATATTGACTATTCATCTCAATTTTAACCCATTCTTCTAAAACTCTAAATTAGCTTGAACAAGCAATCGAGGGAGAAATGCCAGTTTCTTTTGTACAACATAGATGTTGAATGTCGTTTTACGATGATCTAATCATTTTTCTCATCACAATGTATGCATCCATAATATAATTTGCAGCATTAATTAGGCCCTGCTATAGTCTTTTTTAAACTTCTTATGAGATTGAAGCATTCGTTCTGATTTCTGGTTTGCTGATTGTTGTAGACAAATGTATGAAACTGCTTAACCATGGACGACAACTACTTCCTTGAGAAGGACCAGCATCACCCATCAAGTACGCCATTGTGGTAATTCACCACTCCCTCCAGCATCAACTATGTATTTTCTCTGGTTGCTCTTCCAAGTTTTGTGCACACTGTGCGTCAAGTTCTCCCTAAATGCAAAGGATTGTATATGGAAAACCAATTATCCAATCCATTTTTCACAAAGAGATTAGTCTTCTTATTCAGCCCTGATGTTTTAATTTATGGAGTTGTTGCTTATTTGGTCAGATTTCCTTACTTGCTGTAGGCATAAGAATAAGCTAATAAGAACAGAATAATGACACTCTGCATGCTATGAGTAAAGTGCTCTATTTTCTTGCGTCCCCTTTCTTGTATGAACGAGTATCTCGTTTTAACTAACTTGAGAACAAAAATCATTGTATTAGCTGAATTTGTGTTATCATTCTAAAGAACTTGTCTTTTTTTTGAATGGTATGTTCATAATATATTAGCTCCAGTTTTTTGATTCTTCTCTGCTGATTCATGTAACAGGTTGACTCTGGAAGGCATGATGATAGTTCATATTGCTGTTCTGTTAGCCCAGTGTAGCGAAGGTCACGGCCTAGTCGACTATGGTCGCCTAGTGAGTCCTGCATACGGTTTCATATGATTGGAGCAGGAGCCTAGTTTGTGCCGATTGTCAATTGTCATTGTGATTGTCAGTGTATCTGTGTAACTGTGATTGTAGAGCTTGTAACTGTGTCGTCATATGACAGGAGCAGGAGCCCAGTATGTAGTTATTACACTTGTCGAGCTTGTAACTTTGGTTGTCATTATATCTGTAATAGATTGATTCTGGCTGCTGTTATTTTAGTATTACTTATGTTTTCTGTCTGTCCTGATTTAAATATTGGTTATTTACTTACTGTCAAATTGAAATCTGGAGAATATGAAGCTGACAAAAGGGCCCCACTTAATAGAACCTTGCAACTAGGACCCATGGGACCCATCTGACTACTGGACCCTTCTTTCGGGAAAAAAGAAAAACTAAAATTGTTGATTCAAAAAGGCCATGGCCCAAAAAATAAAAAGGCAGAATAGTTGGGCTTCGCCCATGTGCCTGACCAAAATTAACAAGAAAAAATATATTAAATGGGCCGAATTGTTGTGCTTGGCCCATATAAACGCATGAACTGGACCGGGCTGATTCTGATTTACGACCAATTCATTTGGTCGCAATTTTGCCACGTCAGCTTGCCACATTGGATCTGACGTGGCCTGGGCAGACTGCCAGTGACCAAAACAATTGGTCGTATAATCTATGACCTTTTATTTTGGTCGTAAGCTTCTACGACCATATCACAAAGAAGGTCGTTAAGTTTCAGTAAAGACGGCCAGCTTTTGACCAACTGTTTTTGGTCACAAAAAGATCACAAATGGAAAACAATGACCATTCAGTGACCAATATTGATGGTCGCAAGTTAGCATATTTCTTGTAGTGCATTTTTATCATTATCAATTGGATCTACCAATGAAGGATATACACATGGTACAACAACAGTCAGAACGGATTATGTATCTTATTACAGATGTTCTACCAAGA
The DNA here is from genome assembly GCA_039707655.1 of Elymus sibiricus. Taxonomy (NCBI): domain Eukaryota; kingdom Viridiplantae; phylum Streptophyta; class Magnoliopsida; order Poales; family Poaceae; genus Elymus; species Elymus sibiricus. Next base: position 475,713,811 of record CM077666.1, read on the forward strand.
TCAAGCATGTCGAAGAGAAAGCAGGCTGAAGCGGTGAGTCGACATACTTTTTCCTATAAACACTTCGTTAAGTTGTTAGACTGTCATTGTCTATCCTAGCATTGTATATCGCGGCAAATGCAACTATGTTTAGGAATTCTGCCATGCCTAGTTATTGAACAAACCATTTGTAGATGTTGCAACCTGGATATATGATTTCTATAACGAAAAGTAAGAATTCTCAAATGCTGACCTGAATGTAAAGCGGTGGCCCAGAAAGAAAAAAAAATGGACATATCAAGATGCAACTTGAAGAACCTGAAGCATTCAAGAAGGCTCTGGCAGAAAAGGAAGTCGCGATGACGTAAAAATTCCTCGGTGATTGTTTCTGAGAGTTTCAGCCAAATAGAAAGGCGGCAATGGGAAGAGACGGTAGTAGAACGTTGGAAGTGAGCAGTGAGATGCCCGTGAGCAGTGAGATGAGGTTGTAAGATGGTGGGAGGCAACAGGCCCACATGGTTTCAGTCGGGGCAAAAGGTTCGCCATGGGCTGATTCGGTGCTTGCTACATGCTGTCTAGAACCCACGCTCACAGGTAAAAGCAGTTCCTCTTATTAAAAAAGCTGCAACCCCTACAAGTCAACCAGGGAATGTTCGCTAAAATTTGAAGAAATAGCGGGCAGGGTTTTGGCTCTCACATCCTTGCACATATCAGGAAAGAGGCATATGCGTCTACGATAGGTGTGACCACAGTCGCTTCTGTTATCGACAATTTTGCCTATATATATATATATAATTTTAATAATATGTGCTCAAAAATTACTTTACACAATTTTTGGAAAAAACTTCCTCGACGCATGAAAATGTTCATTAAACAAAAAATTTGTCCGTACAATTTAAAAGAATATTAATACCACTAAAAATTGTCAGTAGCACTTAAACATGTTCACACGTTTAAAAATATGTTCATGATATTTCATAAAAATATTTATAAAATATAAAAAATGAGTAATTTGTAAAAAATGTTCAAAAAATTAAAACAATTATGACATCTGAAAAATGCTCGGGCATTTAAAAATATGGTCTTAACTATAAAAAAATGTTCATGAAATGTAAAAAACTGTTCGCCAATTTTTTTTATTTTTTTCCATTTTAATAAAATGTTCATAATCATTTGTGAAACTGTTCTGGCATTTTAAAAAATGTTCATGAAATTTTTGAAAAATGCTCAACATTTGTTTAGAAATATACATTGTGTATTAACGAAATGTTCAATGTGCATTTTATAAATGTTCAACATGTATTTGAAAAAATGTTCATTGATAATTTGGAAAAGATTGACATGTAATTTTAAAATATTCAACCTATACAATAAATTTAGGGTGAATTACAATATTGGCATATATATGAAGATAGAAAAGGAGAAAAGTAAAAGAAAAGAAAAGGGAAAAAAAGTTAAACAAACTAAGATAAAAATAAAAAATCATAAATAAAGAAAACCAATAAACTAACAAAGAAAACAAAACAAAAACGTGCCGAACCTTTCTAAAACCGGATGAAAGATTCCTAAATCACTCACACACAGGTTGTTTGGCCGACTATCAGAACGATCACGTCTTGCCGTAGGCGATTTCTGGTATTTTGCGTTCAAATGTGAATATCAGACAAGATCGTCCGTTGCGAACCAACATGTGGTTGGATGGTTAGGTGTCCGTTGTGAACCAACATGTGGTTGGATGGTTAGGTGGACAATGTTATCCCCAGTCCACCAAGGTTCAAGTCCTGGTGCTCGCATTTATTCTGGATTTATTTCAAGATTTCCGACGATGCACGTTCAGTGGGAGGAGACGTTCCCCTCGATTACGAGGCGCCTACGGTGACTTCGTAAAATCTCAAGATGATATGCCGGCTCAGTCAGTCTCTTGGAGGTTCTCATAGGGGTAGGGTGTGTGTTGGGGATATTTCCCAGCATGTAGACCCGGCAGGATGATAACCCGGCCATAGAGCAGACTCAGCGGGTCATCTCACTGCTTGGCTAAAGGATATTTGGTGGGCCGGCTTGATGGAGGCCTAGCGGGAAAGGTCGGCTCAGGTTGTGGGCCGACTCAAGAAGAAGATGCTTGGCTTCAGGGTTGCCTTGGAGATCAAGTAGACTTAGAGTAGGAGACGGGTCAGGTTTATGACCCGGACTCTCATGTAAATCTAGGGTTCCACCTGTATATATAAAGGAGAGCGCCTAGGCGAAAAAGTCTAAGTCGCAATCCCTCGAAGGCTAGGTTAGCGAATCCGCATCCTTATAATCGAGATCCACAGCAATATAATCAAGCAGGACGTAAGCTTTTACCTCCACCGTAAGGGGCCGAACCTGGGTAATCTCGTGTCTTCTCGTTCCCGATCAACCCTGTTAAGCTTCCACACTTGTGCGATGGCCTCATCTCCAAGTCCTTTCACAAGGGCATCTGCCGTGTCAAAACCACGACAGTTGGCGCCCACCGTGGGGCCTACGCATGGTGGAGTTGAGTTCTTAGCGAGATCTCTCCCAGGGTTCGGGAAGTACGCGGTTGGCTTGATGATGAAGAGCCGCCACGGGAAGTTCTACATCGACGATTCATACTGGGGCCCCGACGTCGACTCAGTAGAGTACGGGTACCGGGCCCCCTTCGGCAAGATCCACACCTTCATCGGCGTGGTCGGCGAGTCGGCCGCCGGGTTGGAGAACATCACCGGTGTCGAGTCGGCGCGCCGCGCTGGTCCGAGCCAGGCGAGACCCGGCCCGCCTCAAGCCGGCCGGAGTCATGTCTTCGTAGGGTTCACCCAAGGGGTGGCCTTGTCGGAAAACTCCCTGTCTGGAGATGATACGCTTGCCCAATCTGACGGCGAATCCTCGACGGGAGAAACCGAGTCGATCTGTCCCCTGCATGATGGAAGGCTGGGCCACACTGACGAAGTCTTTCCAGAAGCCCTCGAGCCGCCTCGCTTTGCGGCGGTATACATGGCGGGTAGACAAGATCCAGCGCGTGATCCGGCCAACCCAACGGCGGGACAGAACAACACCTTGGCCGGCTCAGGTGGAGCCGGCGCGTCGGCCGCCGGCTCTCAGAAAACCGGGGCGCAGGCGCTCGCGGACTTGATGAACACGCTGACAGCCCTGTTGGCCGAGCCGGTCACTGCGGAGAACGCGGCAGCACGCAACAAGGAGATCACGAAGTGTCGCGAGCAGAAGGCCAAAATCCAAGAGGATATCAACGCAGAGAACACACGCATGGCTCAGGTGCAGGCCCGGTTTGCCGAGGAGCGGCAGCGCCTGGATGAGGAGGCGAATTACCTAAGCCGCCGGCAGGCCGAGTCAGAGCTTGTCCACCGGAGGTGTCATCAAAGCCGGCTTCCGGTCGATCTTGAGCCGACTCAGCTGTTCACCACACCGCCGGCTCCGGCGAACCCGGGGGCTGGAGTTGTTCCCCCGGGAGGACCACCTCTACAGCAGCCGGCTCAGCAGAGGGAGCCGGCCCAGCATCGCACGCCAGATCAACAACAGCAGCCGCCGTCTCACCGGTTCCAGACCCCAATTGGACACTATTCCAACCCGGTCGATAACGTGCTGGCAGCAACCCACAACTTGGTGGCTATCCCGATCGAGGGGGATGGTCCGATTCAGATGGAGGCCAGGAACACTACTGCGATGCTCAAGACAGCAGTAGTGCAGCAGGCCAACTACTCTCATAGCCAGCATCGGCTTCACTCGACCCCTCATCAGAGCCACACCAGGAGCCAGCGCCCTGAGTCGCCAGCGGTCTCCAGCAGCGCACACCGCAGAAGAGCCGCCCAGGATCCCGAATGCACAAGATATTGTGGACGCTGCTCGGGCTTTACGAGCGTGGGAGGAAGAAAACGCGCATGCAGGGCACAACCCGCCGGCGCACGTCAACCCGCCAATAGCACCCGTCCCGCCCAACGCAACCCAGACGGCTGACCGGCCTGGGGGCTTATCAAGTCGGATGATTGGAACTCCTTGTTTGGTACCAGTGCTGCGAGAAGCGCACATACCCCCAGATTTCAAAGGTCCTCGCAAGGTCCCTAATTACATAGCGAATCTGGAGCCCACTGAGTGGATCGAGAGTTACGAGCTGGCAATGGACTTATTGGGCGCAAGCGAGGTAATGTGTGCACGTTATCTGCCTCTCATGTTGGAAGGCCCAGCTCGCACTTGGTTGAAAAACCTACCAGTGAATTCTATCAACACTTGGCAGGAGCTGAAGGAGCGCTTTATCAAGAATTTTCAGGGAACCTGCAAAAGGCCAACCACAATTGTTGATCTGGAACTTTGCGTTCAGCGGGAGGATGAGTCGGCGCACCATTGGGCTCGCCGGGTTGCGGAGGTTATACACAGTTCCAACAGTATCTCGGTGGCTCAGGCGGTGCTTGTTCTGGAACGAACATGCAAATTTCAGCCGCTGGTCCAAAAACTAGGGCGACTCAAGATAAAGGCCCAGGACATGGGTGATCTGATGGATGTCTTAACCCGGTATGCGGAGTCTGACAATACTAAAGACCCGCCGTCTGACGAGGAAAAAGCCGGTAAAGACAAGAAAGGCGGTGGCAAGGGCCACCAGCAGAACAACAGTAATGGGCAGAACAACAACGGTGGTAAACGCAAAGGTTATGATGGTAGCTCCGATCTGGTGGCAAACACAAATACAGGGAACAAAGGTCAGCGTCAGAACGACGGTTCTAGGAGGCAGTCCTCTGGTAATCGCCCTCTCACCTACGAGGAAGCTCTCAAGGCTCCATGTCCGAAGCATAGCTACAACGGCAAGCCGTCTAGCCACTCCTGGGAAAACTGCTACATCATGCAGGAATTTTCCAAACGGGTCTTCCAGAACCATCACAACGAGGGCGGCAGCGGCAGACAACCCGGCAACCAGGGACCCGACTTCTCAGGTGCCGGCTTGCAAGGGCCCTTCGCGGGACCCGGTTTCCAAGGGAACAGTGGCCAAAGCGGCGGGTTTTAGGGGGCTGGTAATACTGGAGGCGGCAATCAGCGAAACAACCAGGGAAATCAGCACCAAGCCGGTGCGACATGGTTTCAAAGTAACCCGAAATAGTTAAATAGTGGACAGTACCATGTTTTCACCACCAGCACCTGCAAACGGGATCGGAAGGTGCAACGACGAGCTGCCCACATGGTTGAGCCGGCAACCACTTATTATCTCAATTGGTCCGAACAGCCGGTTACCTGGAGCAGGGCGGATCATCCAGTCCTCCTTGATCATCCAGGGCATTTAGCTTTGGTGGTAGCGCCACAGGTTGGCGGTTATACATTGACGAAAGTGCTCATGGACGGAGGAAGCAGCATCAATGTTCTGTACTATGACACGTTCAGGCGGATGAATCTGTCTGATAAGCAGTTGGCTCCATCCTCTACAGTTTTTCATGGCATCATTCCTGGCAAGTCAGCTTACCCCATGGGGAGGGTATCCCTAGAGGTGGCCTTCGGCTCAGAGGATAACTGGCGTTCTGAATTCTTGTCTTTTGAGGTAGTCAAGTTGAAAAGCCCGTACCATGCTTTATTCGGTTGGCCGGCTTACGCATGATTCATGGCACGCCCATGTTACGTTTATCTGAAATTTAAAATACCAGGGCCAAGGAGAACCATCATAGTTGAAGGCAACTAGAAGATTGCACTCGAGTGCGAGGAAGGAGATGCAGCATACGCCGAGACGGCTTGCGCTGCGGAAGAATTGCGGTATTATAAGGACAATGTTGACCCGTCGGACCGGACCTCCCTGAAGAAGCCCACGACGGAGTCAGATCTTCTGCTCAAGTTTAAATCAACCAGGGACACCAAGCAAGTTGAGTTCACCCCAGGCAATTCTTCTGAGCAGTTCACTATAGGGGCCAATATGGATCCCAAATAGGAAAGCGCGCTCATCGAGTTCATCCGTGAGAACCGGGACATCTTTGCATGGAAACCTTCTGACATGCCAGGTGTACCGAGGGAACTCGCTGAGCACTCCCACAATGTGGATCCTAAGTTTAAACCAGTTCGCCGGTATCTCCGTCGCTTTAATGAAGAAAGGCAGAAAGCTATTGGTGAAGAAGTGGCCTGGCTCCTCGCTGCCGGGTTCATCGTTGAAGTCTTCCATCCTGAATGGCTAGCCAACCCGGTACTTTTTCTGAAGAAAAACAGGATTTGTCAGATGTGTGTTGATTACACAGACCTAAATAAGGCTTGTCCTAGTGACCCCTTTGCCTTGCCCCGCATTGACCAGATCATCGATGCTACGGCGGGTTGTGAGTGTTTATGCTTCCTGGATACTTACTCCGGTTATCATCAGATCAAAATGAAGCTGGAGGACCAGGAAAAGACGGCTTTCATCACACCCTTTGGGGCTTTCTGTTATACAACCATGCCGTTTGGTCTGAAGTGTGCACAGGCGACTTACCAGCGTTGTGTCCAAAGCTGCTTTCACAAACAGATCGGGCGGAATGTTCATGCTTATGTTGATGATATTGTGGTTAAGTCTCGAAAGAAAGAAACCCTATTGGAGGATCTCAAGGAAACATTTGACAATCTCCGTGTCTACCAGATGAAGCTTAACCCGGAGAAGTGTGTTTTTGGTGTCCCTGTAGGAAAGCTTCTGGGATTTCTTGTTTCCGAGCATGGCATTGAAGCTAACCCGAAAAAGATCAAAGCAATCACGACCCTGGCTAAGCCGGCCAATCTGAATGCCGTGCAGAAGCTGGCTGGGTGGGTTGCGGTGCTGAGCCAGTTCATAAGCCGGCTTGGAGAGAAGGCAATTCCGCTATATCAATTGCTTAAGAAATCGGATAACTTCGTCTGGAGTGATGCTGTAGATCAGGCTTTTGAGGCCCTCAAGAAGCAGTTGTCTGAGCCGCCGGTCCTTACTGCCCCTCGTGAGAAGGAACCAATGTTGCTATATATTGCTGCCAATAACAAGGCTGTAAGCGTGGCAGTCGTTGTAGAGCGCAAGGAAGACGGCAAGGAATATCCAGTTCAACACCCCGTGTATTACATCAGTGAAGTGTTAACCGAGTCCAAGCAGAGATATCCGCATTGGCAGAAGCTGGTCTACGGAGTGTTTATGGCTAGTCGCAAGCTAAAGCACTACTTCCATGAACATCCAATCACTGTGGTCAGTTCAGCACCTCTTGGGGATATAATCCAGAACCGGGAGGCCACAGGCTGGGTTGCCAAGTGGGCCATTGAGCTCGGTCCGCATCATCTCAAATATGTGCCCCGCACAGCAATCAAATCACAGGCATTGGTGGATTTCATTAATGATTGGACAGAGTTACAGGCTCCCGAAGAGAAGCTCGACACAACATACTGGTCCATACACTTTGACGGTTCAAGGCAACTTGAAGGCTCAGGGGCTGGAGTTGTGATTACTTCCCCATGAGGAGATAAGTTCTGTTATGTTTTAAGACTTATGTTCCCCTATACTAACAATGCAGCAGAATATGAGGCTTTGCTTCATGGGCTTCGAATGGCCAAGAAGATGAACCTGAGCCGGGTCAGGTGTTTGGGCGACTCAGATTTGGTGGCCCAACAGGTTTCTGGTACCTGGGATTCCAAGGATCCCCTTATGGCGGCTTATCAGCACGCGGTCACCAACATTGCTGGACACTTCAAAGGTTATCAAGTTGATCATATTGATCGCCAGCAGAACGAGGCAGCAGATGCACTCTCTCGCTTGGGTTCTCAGCGCAAGCCGGTGCCACCCAATGTTTTCCTGGACGTTTTGCACAACCCATCTGTCAAGTTACCAACAAAGGAGAACTTGGCTATTTCTGACCCGGAGGCGGCTCTAGTGGCTGTTGTCCATGCTATACCTGATTGGACGGTCCCCTTCTTGGCTTATCTAAGCCGGGGAGAACTGCCAACAGAGGAAATCCTTGCTCGACAGATCATCAGACGATCTAAGTCCATGACTATCGTCAATGGCGAGTTGCATCGGCGCAGCGTCACTGGTGTTTTTCAGCGTTGTGTTTCACCAGAGGAGGGCCGCGCCATCCTCAATGATATTCACTCTGGCGGTTGTGGGCACCACGCCGGCTCACGATCACTTGTGGCGAAGGTTTTTTGGCACGGGTTTTACTGGCTCACAGCTCATGCCGACGCAGAGGATATCGTACGCAAGTGTGATGGTTGCCAGAAATATGCTCGCCAGGCTCATGTGCCGGCTCAAGAGTTGAGGATGATCCCGATAACTTGGCCTTTTGCGGTCTGAGGGCTTGACATGGTTGGACCCTTCAAACGTTCTACGAACAAGCATACGCACCTATTGGTGGCTGTGGACAAGTTTACCAAGTGGGTAGAGATGGAACCGGTCAGCCGTTGTGATGCTGCTACAGCCGTCAAGTTTCTGAAAAAGCTGATATTTCGTTTTGGCTATCCACACAGTATAATTACAGACAATGGCACCAATCTTTCCAAGGGAGTCATGAAGCAGTTCTGTCAACAGGAGCATATCCGGCTTGATTTAACATCGGTTGCGCATCCTCAGTCCAACAGGCAGGCAGAAAGAGCCAATCAAGAGTTACTGCGTGGTATCAAGCCTCGGCTCATGGTACCTTTGGAATGCATGCCGGGTTGTTGGGAAGAAGAATTACCTGCGGTGCTTTGGAGCATACGGACTACTCCCAACAGGTCAATAGGCTATACGCCGTTTTTCCTGGTCTATGGTGCAGAAGCTGTACTTCCAAGCGATATTCGTCATGATTCCCCTCGAGTGGCGGCTTATGTTGAATTTGAAATGAGCAAGCTCGACAAGACGCTCTTGATGCCCTGGAAGAAGAACGCGAATTTGCCGCGTCCAGATCAGCAATTTATCAACAGGACCTACGTCGCTATCACAGCCGTAGAGTTCGAAGCCGCACTTTTCAGGAAGGTGACTTAGTACTCCGTCTGATACAAGACCAGATAGGCATGCATAAGTTTTCACCACCATGGGAAGGGCCCTTTGTGGTCAGCAAAAATCTCAACAACGGGTCATATTACCTGATTGACATACGTGAGGCAGACAAGTCACGAACTTCTGAGGAATAAACAAGCCGGCCCTGGAACATTGCCCATCTCCGGCCATACTACACCTAAGTCATCGACTGGGTCATATCTTTGTACATACCTTCTATCGTGTATATGCCTATTTTCGATCAAATAAAATAAAGACCGGCAGCTCTGTATAAGAGTGTTGTCGTTTCGCCTCAAAATTGTGTGTTGGATCTTTATTTGTTGATCTTGGTTATTTGGGGGCTTCCAACTCAATTGAGTTTAGCTTACAAAACCCTTTAACCCGGCGAGATGCCACAAAGTTGGTTAAACCTGTCTGTTAGCAAGATGCTACTCCCTAAAAGCGACCCGGCGTACGCCTGATGAGTCAATCACAAAGGTGACCCTGAATTCATCAGAGTTAAAACACTCGATTGGTTGCGTGAGAGCCGGCTTTTAGAAAGCGAGGATAAACCAACAGGCCAAAGTGCCGGCTTCATGAAAGCAATTCAGACTTGAGCTTTATATGCCGGTCTTTCAGAGTTGTGTTATAAAAACCAGCTTATTACAGTCATGTTCTCTTTTCTGCACTCATATCATCTCTGCGTACATGCATACATTCATACACAGCATCTACCTTAGTTATTTATATAATTTCTTCAATCAAAATCAGTATTATATGCAATTGTTATTGTTTCAGCAGAATCACTCTCATTGCAAAAACCGACTCCCGAGGCCTAAAAGAGGATTCACAATAGCAAAGCATCCACAAAAGTATTTGTACAGGCAACAATAGCACAATACACCATGGCACCGGCATCAGCAACAAGTGTTTGACGCTAAGCTATTACAAGCCACCCATCGGGCTGCAGGCAACAAAGTTATTCCTCCCAAGTTTTACTACATTCAAAGAAGAGCTGGCATGTACCAGATTGAGGACACGGGATGATCAAGGAGTGCTTTGACCCGGCTCTTCGCGGTTGTCGTTATCCTCCGCCCCTTCCTGGCTTGTGGACTCGCAGGTTGAAAGATCATGGATGTCGCCTAGAGGGGGGGTGAATAGGCGCTTTAAAATAATTACGATTTAGGCTTGAACAAATGCGGAATAAAACTAGCGTTTAATTTGTCAAGCACAAAACCTAAATCAACTAGGCTCACCTATGTGCACCAACAACTTATGCTAAGCAAGATGAACAACTAAGTGATAGCAAGATATATAACATGAAACAATATGGCTATCACAAAGTAAAGTGCATAAGTAAAGGGCTCGGGTAAGAGATAACCGAGGCATGCAAAGACGACGATGTATCCCGAAGTTTACACCCTTGCAGATGCTAATCTCCGTTTGGAGCGGTGTGGAGGCACAATGCTCCCCAAGAAGCCACTAGGGCCACCATAATCTCCTCACGCCCTCGCACAATGCAAGATGCCGTGATTCCACTAAGGGACCCTTGAGGGCTGTCACCGAACCCGTACAAATGGCAACCCTTGTGGGCGGTCACCGAACCCGTACACTTTGGCAACCCTTGGGGGCGGTCACCGGTACCCGTCAAATTGCTCGGGGAAATCTCCACAACCTAATTGGAGACCCCGACGCTTGCCCGGAGCTTTACACCACAATGATTGAGCTCCGAAGCACCACCAACCATCTAGGGCGCCCAAGCACCCAAGAGGAACAAGCTCTAGGGTACCAAGCACCCAAGAGTAATAAGCTTCTCAACTTTTCACCACCACGTATCACCGTGGAGAAGTCAAACCGATGCAACTAATGCAATGGCAAGAACACATGAAGTGGTCAAGTCCCTCACTCCCAAATCCCACCAAAGCAACAAAAGCTATGGAGGAATATGAGAGGAAGAACAAGGAGAACACCAAGAACTCCAAGATCTAGATCCAAGGGGTTCCCCTCACATAGAGGAGAAAGTGATTGGTGGAAACATAGATCTAGATCTCCTCTCTCTTTTCCCTCAAGAACTAGCAAGAATCATTGGAGGGATTGAGAGATAGCAAGCTCGTAGAAGGTCAACAATGGGGGGCAAACACGAGCTAGAAGGATAGAAAACCATTGGGGAAGAAGACCCCCTTTTATAGGAGCCCTCGAATCCAACCGTTATCTGCCCTGTGCCCGCAGCCAAGCGGTACTACCGCTCCTAGGAGCGGTACTACCGCTTAGGCGGTACAACCTCGCACAAGCCTGAAATACACTGAGTGTACAACGGTAGTGCCGCCGGAGCGGTACTACCGCTGCCCCTGGCGGTACTACCGCTTAGGGGGTTTTAGACCAGGAGAGGCAGTAGTAGTAGAGGCAGCCAGGGCGGCAGTACCGTGCGACGCGGTACTACCGTCCTAGTGCCGCACAACTACCGCAAAGGGAAAAAAGGAAACAGAAGAGCGCACGGAGGAAACCCCGCAAGCGGTAGTGGCGGCGGTAGTACGGGCGGTAGTACCGCCAGAGCGGTACTACCGTGCTACTATCGTGAATTGCAGACCGACAACAGAGAGTTGCACGCTCGGGGAAACCCCAAGCGGTAGTGCCACGGAAGTTCCCAGCGGCACTACCGTGGGCACCAGCGGTACTACCGCTTGCATGCCACTGAAAATCCACAGAAAACAGAGGATACAATAAAGCCAGAACTGCCATAACTTCTGCAAATGAGCTCCGAATTGAGCAAACTCAAGCTTGTTGGATAGAAGACGACGAGTACTATCCAAACAACGACAAATGCCAATGTTATAGAGATGTGAAACCTCTATGAAAGAAGAACCGGCAAAAACTCCAACATCGAAAACATCATAGAAGATGCATATGAGCTCCGTTTTCGATGAACTCGAGCTTGTCATGAGGATGACCATAAGCTCTAAAACTCACAAAGAGAAACACCAAATAAGAACCAAGAAAGATGATGCAAGAATGCAATGGTTTGAGCTCTCTACGAAAGATACGATTAAGCTACTCATCCGAGAGCCCCCCTTGATAGTACGGCTATCGATCCTATAACCCGGTCTCCCAACTACCACCATGAGACCGGTAAAATAGAAAACCTATCAAGGGCAAACCGTTGCCTTGCGTATAGTCCACTTGAGCTAGATGATGACGATCTTGACCTCCTCAAGTTGGACCACCTTTCTTGATTGCGTCGGCTCGATGAAGACTAGTAGATTGCTCCCCCATACTCCACTTTGGGTGAGCCACTCTTAGACACATATTCACAAGTCCATTGTCACCACAATGGACGGCAAGCTTCAAGCATGTGATCTCTTCGTGATGCTCCACTTGAACTTGCACACCGCAATCTTGATGACGATCACCACTTGATGTCATCCTCCATGGGTTGAATGAGATCTTCCTCTTGACGCAAGCCCATGGAAACATACCTAACCCCACATAGAACTCTCGCATAGAACATGGGTTAGTACACAAAGCCTAATGGACAATGCTTACCATACCATGAGATCACTTGATCCCACTCGGTACATCTTCTATGCTTTGTGTGTTGATCAACTTGAATCACTCTTCATATTTAGTCTTGATCAACCTTGAATCTTTCCACTCTCTTCATTAGGATGATGTCTTAAAGGTACATATTAATGTTCACACAATCTTCTTCTTCAAGACATGCTTGCAATAGGCTCATCTCTTACATGACCAATCTTTGGATAACTCCATGAATAACCCCTTGGTCAACACATATTCTTCTTCAAATCACCTTGAGACCAACATATGGTCTACAAGCAAAGCCTATGGACAAATCCTTCAAATATAACTCAAGGCAACCATTAGTCCATAGGGATTGTCATCAATTACTAAAACCAAACATGGGGGCAGCGCATGTTCTTTCACCGGTCGACCACTGAATGGAGCGCAAGGCTTCAAACATCGCGTCGGCGGAAATCACGGAAGAAGGATCAACTTCAGGGGCAAAAGATTGCTTACGCGCGCGAGTAAGGGCCACCGGCTCAAACTTTGGCGGCTCAATCCGCTCGTTATCTTTTGTATAGTCGGCCTGGTACCTTGACAAGCCCGCCTCTTCGGCGATGGCAGTGGAAGCGACCCGGGTGTCCTTTATGCAGCGTCGGAAGTCCTTCTCAGAAAATGGGGTGTCATCCACGTCGAACTCCGGATACCCGCCCACAATCTGACCCGGATCCAGCTCTGGGACGTAGGCTTTGGCGCGAGCGAGAACTGTCAGAGCACCAGTGCGACAATCCGCCTTCTTCAATTCTTCAAACCACTTGGGCACAACTGATAGTTCTTTCAACATGTCAGCAATCAACTGTGGCGGCGTCTTGATATTTTTCGCGGTCATTACGCAACGGGAGCCGCCTATGTACAACTGTTCCATGAAGGTATAAACCGCCTTCAATTTCACCAGTGGCTGCTGCACACGAGTTTGATTCTTCCAGCCTTCAAAAATAAGTACACGCGATCAGTAAAAGCCGGCTTAGCATATTCAAGTCGGGATAATTGGCTCATGGTGGTCTTTTTTACTTACCAAAGATGGCCCTGCACATGGCCATGATCTGGCCCTTTAGCATGGCTAGCTCTTGAGTTACCGGCTCAAGTTTGGCCTCGGCTTCTTCAGCACGGGCAGCTAGGGCGGCTCTTGCTGCTTCAATTTCTTGCAAGGTGCTTGTCGTGGTTTTGTCACGGTAGATGCCCGAAGGCTTAGGTTCGAGGCCAACGCCATGGAAGTGGACTCAAAGGGGTTAAACGGGACAAGGGACACGAGTTTACCCAGGTTTGGCCCCTCACGGTGGAGGTAAAAGCCTACGTCCTGCTTATGCTGTATTAACTGGTGTATCGATTACAAGGGGCGGCTTGCTTGCCCTAGCTCTCGACTGCTTGGTCTCTCTCGCCGTAAGGCTTGTCTGTCTATCTTAACCTGTCTAACTCGCCGCCAGGTCTCGCCTTTATATACATAGGCTGAGGTCCGACGGCTTACAAGAGTCCGGGTCGGTTTATACAACGTAACCGATCCTGGTTCCAACTTCCTAGTCTTACAGAACAAGTCATCTTATGGCGGCTTATACCTTCTGGCCCATGAGTCGCCTCCTGCCTCTTGGGCCTTGGCCTCAGCCCATCTGGTAAACCGCCATATGGCCTGGTCTTCATGTCTTGTCTTCCTCTTGGCCCACTTGGTAACCCGCCATGTGGTTTGGTCTCTGTCTTCTGGCCCACCTTATGGATCTTGACTATGAACCGCCAAGCTGGTTTCCGGGTCTTCAGTGAATCGCCAAGTCTCGGCCGGGTTATACTCCGGCCGGGTTATATCGCGGGGTTATATCCCTGACATTAGCCCCCAGGTTAGCTTGAATTTATTCATGCTAAGCTCCTGAAATAAGAATAAATATGTTAAGTGTTGGAAATATGCCCTAGAGGCAATAATAAATTGGTTATTATTATATTTCCTTGTTCATGATAATCGTTTATTATCCATGCTATAATTGTATTGATTGGAAACTCAAATACATGTGTGGGTACATAGACAACACTGTGTCCCTAGTAAGCCTCTAGTTGACTAGCTCGTTGATCAAAGATGGTTAAGGTTTCCTAGCCATTGACATGAGATGTCATTTGATAACGGGATCACATCATTAGGAAAATGATGTGATGGACAAGACCCAAACTGTAAACGTAGCATTTGATCGTGTCAGTTTATTGCTATTGTTTTCTGCATGTCAAGTATCTGTTCCTTTGACCATGAGATCATGCAACTCACTGACACCGGAGGAATACCTTGTGTGTATCAAACGTCGCAACGTAACTGGGTGACTATAAAGGTGCTCTACAGGTATCTCCGAGGGTGTCTGTTGGGTTGGCATGGATCAAGACTGGGATTTGTTACTCCGTGTGACGGAGAGGTATCTCAGGGCCCACTCGGTAATACAACATCACATTGAGCCTTGCAAGCAAAGTGACTAAAGAGTTAGCCACAGGATCTTGTATTACGGAACGAGTAAAGAGACTTGCCGGTAACGAGATTGAACTAGGTATAGTGATACCGACGATCGAATCTCGGGCAAGTAACATACCGAAGAACAAAGGGAACAGCATACGGGATTAACTGAATCCTTGACATAGAGGTTCGACCGATAAAGATCTTCGTAGAATATGTAGGAGCCAATATGGGCATCCAGGTCCCGCTATTGGTTATTGGCCGTAGAGGTGTCTCGGTCATGTCTACATAGTTCTCGAACCCGCAGGGTCTACACACTTAACGTTTGGTGACGATTAGTATAATTGAGTTATTATGTTGGTGACCGAAAGTTGTTCGGAGTCCCGGATAAGATCCCGGACATGACGAGGATCTCCGGAATAGTCCGGAGGTAAAGATTGATATATGTGATAATAGTGTTTTGATCTCTGGAAGGGTTCCGGAGTTCACCGGAAGGGGTTCCGGATGTTTACCGAAGTGTTCGGGTGCAGCAACACTTTATATGAGCCAAAGGGATAAAGTCCACAAGGTATTGGAAAGTGCAAAAGTAGTTTTGCTGCCGCGTAAGCGGTACTACCGCTTGGTGAAGCGGTACTACCGCCGGAGCGGTACTACCGCTTGTGTGAAGCGGTACTACCGCCCAAGCGGTACTACCGCTTGTGTGAAGCGGTACTACCGCTTGTGCGCGGCTGTGCACGATTCGGCAGGGTCCGAATTGGACTCTTTTCCTGCGGGCCAAACCGACCTTGTGCGGGCAAAACCGACCCGGAGGAGGCTTTTACTCCAAGTTTAGACCCCAAGGCTCAACATATAAATAGAGGGGCAGGGCTAGCACACGGGACACATCAGGATTTCCCAAGCCGTGTGCCGGCAACCCTAGCCCTCTAGTTCCTCCGTCATAATCTCCGTAGCGCTTGGCGAAGCCCTGCAGAGATTGTTCCTCACCACCATCACCACGCCGTCGTGCTGCTGGAACTCAACCACTACTTCACCATCGCTCGCTGGATCGAGGAGGTGAAGGCGTCATCAAGCCGTACGTGTGTTGAACGCGGAGGTGCCGTCCGTTCGGCACTAGATCGGAAGGATCGTGATTGGATCGCGGGACGCTCGGCGATTTGGATCGCGAAGACGTTCGACTACATCAACCGCGTTTATTAACGCTTCCGCTTAGCGATCTACAAGGGTATGTAGATTCACTCTCCCTCTCGTAGATGCTCATCACCATGGATAGATCTTGCGTGTGCGTAGGAAAATTTTTGTTTCCCATGCAACGTTCCCCAACAGTGGCATCATGAGCTAGGTCTATGCGTAGATGAGATCTCGAGTAGAACACAAACGAGTTGTGGGCGTGGGTGTATACATATTGCTTGCCGTTACTAGTTGATACTTGATTCCGCGGTATTGTGAGATGAAGCGGCCCGGACCGACATTACGCGTACGCTTACGCGAGACTGGTTTCACCGCTGCGTGCACTTGTTGCATAAAGGTGACTGGCGGGTGTCTGTCTCTCTCACTTTAGTTGAATCGGTTCAATGAAGAGGGTTCTTTTAGAAAGATCAAAAAGCAATCACTACACCACGTTGTGGTTTTGCGTAGGTAAGAATCGTTCTTGCTAGATACCCGTAGCAGCCACGTAAAATTTGCAACAACAATTAGAGGACGTCTAACTTGTTTTTGCAGGGTATGTTGTGATGTGATATGGCCAATTACATGATGAGATATATGTGATGTATGAGATGATCATGTGTTGTATAGAATATCACGACTTGCATGTCGATGAGTACGGCAACTGGCAGGAGCCATAGAGTTGTCTTTAATTATTGTATGACCTGCGTGTCAATCATTAAGCGCTATGTAATGCTTTACTTTATCGCTAAACGTTAGCTATAGTCGTGGAAGCAACAGTCGGCGCGACAACCTTATGGCGACACGTTGATGGAGATCAAGATGATGGAGATCATGGTGTCATGCCGGTGACGATGGAGATCATGCCGGTGCTTTGGAGATGGAGATCAAAAGCACAAGTTCATGGCCATATCATGTCACTTATGATTTGCATGTGATGTTAATCCTTTTATGCATCTTATTTTGCTTAGGACGACGGTAGCATTATAAGGTGATCCCTCACTTAAATTTCAAGATAAATTGTGTTCTCCCCAAGTGTGCACCGTTGCGAAAGTTCGTCGTTTCGAGACACGCCGTGATGATCGGGTGTGATAGACTCTACGTTCGCATACAACGGGTGTAAGCCATGTTACACGTGCGGAACACTCGGGTTAAACTTGACGAGCCTAGCATGTACAGACATGGCCTCGGAACACAAGAGACCGAAAGGTCGAACATGAGTCATATAGTAGATATGATCAACATGAAGATGTTCACCATTGAAACCACCTCAACTCACGTGATGATCGGACTTGAGTTGGTGGATTTGGATCATGTTACACTCGAATGATCGGAGGGATGTCAATTTGAGTGGGAGTTTTTAAGTAATATGATTAACTAAACTCATTATCTAAGAACAATAGTCTAAGTTGTCTTTGCTATATTTATGTTGTAGATCATGGCTCGCGCAGTAGCACCCCTGAATTTTAATGCGTTCCTAGAGAAAGCTAAGTTGAAAGATGATGGAAGTAACTTTGTGGACTGGGCCCGTAATCTAAGGATTATCCTTACGGCTTCCCAGAAGGCTTATGTCCTTGATGCACCGCTTGGTGATCCACCCGCTCCAGTTGAGTCTCTAGACGTTGTGAACGCCTGGCAGGCTCGTTCTGATGATTACTCAATAGTTCAATGTGCAATGTTGTATGGCTTAGAACCGGGACTTCAAAGACGTTTTGAACGTCATGGAGCATATGAGATGTTCCAGGAGTTGAAGTTTATCTTTCAGAAGAATGCCCGGATCGAGAGATATGAGATCTCCGACAAATTCTATGCTTGCAAGATGGAGGAGAACGGGTCTATCAGTGATCACGTGCTCAGAATGTCTGGGTACTCCACCCGTCTGGCTGAGTTAGGGATGCCCCTTCCGCCAGAGGCTATCACTGACAGAGTTCTTCAATCATTGCCACCTAGCTACAAGAGCTTCGTGTTGAACTATAACATGCACGGGATGAACAAGTCAGTCGCCGAGCTGTTTGCGATGCTGAAAGCCGCTGAGTCTGAAATTCAGAAGGAGCATCAAGTGTTGATGGTCAATAAAACCACTAGTTTCAAGAAAAATGGCAAGGGTAAGAAGGGTAACTCCAAGAAGAGTGGCAAAGCAGTTGCTCCTCTCGTGAAGAAACCCAAGGCTGGACCCAAACCAGAAACTGTGTGTTTTCATTGCAAGGGAACTGGACACTGGAAGCGGAATTGCCCCAAGTATTTGGCTGACAAGAAGGCGGCCAACAACAAACAAGGTATATATGATATACATGTTATTGATGTGTACCTTACCAACTCTCGTTGTAGTGCCTGGGTATTTGATACCGGTGCGGTTGCTCATATTTGCAACTCAAAACAGGAACTGCGGAATAGACGGAGGCTGGCAAAGGACGAAGTGACGATGCGCGTGGGAAATGGTTCCAAGGTTGATGTGATCGCCGTCGGCACGCTCGCTCTTCGATTACCGTCGGGATTAGTGATGAACCTAAATAAGTGTTATTTGGTGCCTGCGTTAAGCATGAACATTATATCTGGATCTTGTTTATTGCGAGACGGTTACTCATTTAAATCAGAGAATAATGGTTGTTCTATTTATATGAGTAATATCTTTTATGGTCATGCACCCGATGTGAGGGGTTTGTTCTTGTTGAATCTCGATAGTAATGATACACATGTTCATAACATTGATGCCAAAAGATGTAGAATTGATAATGATAATACCACTTTCTTGTGGCACTGCCGTTTAGGTCATATTGGCGTAAAACGCATGAAGAAGCTCCATGCTGATGGACTTTTGGAGTCACTTGATTTTGAATCACTTGACACATGTGAGCCATGCCTCATGGGCAAGATGACTAAAACTCCGTTCTCTGGAACAATGGAACGGGCAAGTGACTTATTGGAAATCATACATACTGATGTGTGCGGTCCGATGAGCATTGAGGCGCGTGGTGGTTATCGTTACTTTCTCACCTTCACTGATGACTTAAGTAGATATGGGTATATTTACTTAATGAAACACAAGTCTGAAACATTTGAAAAGTTCAAACAATTTCAGAGTGAAGTTGAGAATCATCGTAACAAGAAGATTAAATTCCTACGATCTGATCGAGGAGGAGAATATCTGAGTTATGAGTTTGGCAGTCACTTAAGACAGTGTGGAATTGTTTCACAATTAACACCGCCTGGAACACCACAGCGTAATGGTGTGTCCGAACGTCGTAATCGAACCTTATTGGATATAGTGCGATCTATGATGTCTCTTGCCGATTTGCCACTATCGTTTTGGGGTTATGCATTAGAGACAGCTGCATTCACTTTAAATAGGGCACCATCGAAATCCGTTGAGACGACGCCTTATGAACTTTGGTTTAACAAGAAGCCAAAGCTGTCGTTTCTTAAAGTTTGGGGATGTGATGCTTATGTCAAAAAGCTTCAGCCTGAAAAGCTGGAACCCAAAGCGGAGAAATGCGTCTTCATAGGATACCCAAAAGAGACAGTTGGGTATACCTTCTACCTCAGATCCGAAGGCAAAGTGTTTGTCGCTAAAAACGGAACATTTCTTGAGAAAGAGTTTCTCTCGAAAGAATTGAGTGGGAGGAAGATAGAACTTGATGAGGTTGTTGAACCTTTACTTCAACCTGAGAGTAGCGCAGCGCAGAAAGTTGTTTCTGTGGAGCCTACATTAGCTGAAGAGGAAGTTAATGATGATGATCATGAAGCTTTGGATCAAGTTGCTATCGAACCTCGTAGGTCGACAAGGACGCGTACTGCTCCTGAGTGGTACGGCAACCCTGTCTTAGAGGTCATGTTGTTAAACAACGATGAACCTACGAGCTATGGAGAAGCGATGATGGGCCCGGATTCCGAGAAGTGGTTAGAGGCCATGAAATCCGAGATGGGATCCATGTATGAAAACAAAGTATGGACTTTGGAAGTATTACCTGAAGGGCGTAAGGCCATTCAGAACAAATGGATCTTTAAGAGGAAGACGGACGCGGACGGTAATGTCACCGTCTATAAAGCTCGACTTGTGGCAAAGGGTTTTTCACAAGTTCAAGGAGTTGACTACGATGAGACCTTCTCACCCGTAGCGATGCTTAAGTCCGTCAGAATCATGTTAGCAATAGCTGCATTTTTCGATTATGAAATTTGGCAGATGGATGTCAAAACAGCGTTCCTTAACGGTTACCTTAAGGAAGAGTTGTATATGATGCAACCAGAAGGTTTTGTCGATCCAGAGAATGCTGACAAAGTTTGCAAACTCCAGCGATCCATTTATGGACTGGTGCAAGCATCTCGGAGTTGGAATCTTCGTTTTGATGAGGTGATCAAAGCGTTCGAGTTTATACAAGTTTACGGAGAAGCTTGTATTTACAAGAAAGTGAGTGGGAGCTCTATAGCGTTTCTAATATTATATGTGGATGACATATTGCTGATTGGAAACAATATAGAAATGCTGGAAAGCGTAAAGGAATATTTGAACAAGAGTTTTTCAATGAAGGACCTAGGAGAAGCTGCTTTCATATTAGGCATCAAGATCTATAGAGATAGATCAAGACGCTTAATAGGACTTTCACAAAGCACATACCTTGACAAAGTTTTGAAGAAGTTCAAAATGGATCAGTCCAAGAAGGGGTTCTTGCCTGTTTTGCAAGGTGTGAAGTTGAGTAAGACTCAATGCCCAGTGACTGCAGAAGATAGAGAAAAGATGAGTGTCATCCCCTATGCTTCAGCCATAGGCTCTATCATGTATGCAATGCTGTGCACAAGACCCGATGTCAGCCTTGCCATAAGTATGGTCGGAAGGTTTCAAAGTGATCCAGGAATGGAACACTGGACGGCGGTCAAGAATATCCTGAAGTACCTGAAAAGGACTAAGGACATGTTTCTCGTTTATGGAGGTGATCAAGAGCTCGTCGTAAAGGGTTACGTCGATGCAAGCTTTGACACTGATCCGGATGACTCTAAGTCGCAAACCGGATACGTATTTATTCTTAATGGGGGTGCGGTTAGCTGGTGCAGTTCCAAGCAAAGCGTGGTAGCAGATTCTACATGCGAAGCGGAGTACATCGCTGCCTCGGAGGCTGCGAAGGAAGGTGTCTGGATGAAGGAGTTCATGACAGATCTTGGAGTAGTGCCTAGTGCACTTAACCCAATGACTCTATTTTGTGATAACACTGGTGCCATTGCTCTAGCCAAGGAACCAAGATTTCACAAGAGGACCAGACACATAAAACGACGTTTCAATTCCATCCGCGATTACATCAAGGAGGACGACATAAATATTTGCAAAGTACACACGGATCTGAATGTTGCAGATCCGATGACTAAACCTCTTCCAAGGGCTAAACATGAACAACACCAGAACTGCATGGGTGTTCGATTCATTACAATGTAAATCACATAGTGATGTGAACTAGATTATTGACTCTAGTGCAAGTGGGAGACTGTTGGAAATATGCCCTAGAGGCAATAATAAATTGGTTATTATTATATTTCCTTGTTCATGATAATCGTTTATTATCCATGCTATAATTGTATTGATTGGAAACTCAAATACATGTGTGGGTACATAGACAACACTGTGTCCCTAGTAAGCCTCTAGTTGACTAGCTCGTTGATCAAAGATGGTTAAGGTTTCCTAGCCATTGACATGAGATGTCATTTGATAACGGGATCACATCATTAGGAAAATGATGTGATGGACAAGACCCAAACTGTAAACGTAGCATTTGATCGTGTCAGTTTATTGCTATTGTTTTCTGCATGTCAAGTATCTGTTCCTTTGACCATGAGATCATGCAACTCACTGACACCGGAGGAATACCTTGTGTGTATCAAACGTCGCAACGTAACTGGGTGACTATAAAGGTGCTCTACAGGTATCTCCGAGGGTGTCTGTTGGGTTGGCATGGATCAAGACTGGGATTTGTTACTCCGTGTGACGGAGAGGTATCTCAGGGCCCACTCGGTAATACAACATCACATTGAGCCTTGCAAGCAAAGTGACTAAAGAGTTAGCCACAGGATCTTGTATTACGGAACGAGTAAAGAGACTTGCCGGTAACGAGATTGAACTAGGTATAGTGATACCGACGATCGAATCTCGGGCAAGTAACATACCGAAGAACAAAGGGAACAGCATACGGGATTAACTGAATCCTTGACATAGAGGTTCGACCGATAAAGATCTTCGTAGAATATGTAGGAGCCAATATGGGCATCCAGGTCCCGCTATTGGTTATTGGCCGTAGAGGTGTCTCGGTCATGTCTACATAGTTCTCGAACCCGCAGGGTCTACACACTTAACGTTTGGTGACGATTAGTATAATTGAGTTATTATGTTGGTGACCGAAAGTTGTTCGGAGTCCCGGATAAGATCCCGGACATGACGAGGATCTCCGGAATAGTCCGGAGGTAAAGATTGATATATGTGATAATAGTGTTTTGATCTCTGGAAGGGTTCCGGAGTTCACCGGAAGGGGTTCCGGATGTTTACCGAAGTGTTCGGGTGCAGCAACACTTTATATGAGCCAAAGGGATAAAGTCCACAAGGTATTGGAAAGTGCAAAAGTAGTTTTGCTGCCGCGTAAGCGGTACTACCGCTTGGTGAAGCGGTACTACCGCCGGAGCGGTACTACCGCTTGTGTGAAGCGGTACTACCGCCCAAGCGGTACTACCGCTTGTGTGAAGCGGTACTACCGCTTGTGCGCGGCTGTGCACGATTCGGCAGGGTCCGAATTGGACTCTTTTCCTGCGGGCCAAACCGACCTTGTGCGGGCAAAACCGACCCGGAGGAGGCTTTTACTCCAAGTTTAGACCCCAAGGCTCAACATATAAATAGAGGGGCAGGGCTAGCACACGGGACACATCAGGATTTCCCAAGCCGTGTGCCGGCAACCCTAGCCCTCTAGTTCCTCCGTCATAATCTCCGTAGCGCTTGGCGAAGCCCTGCAGAGATTGTTCCTCACCACCATCACCACGCCGTCGTGCTGCTGGAACTCAACCACTACTTCACCATCGCTCGCTGGATCGAGGAGGTGAAGGCGTCATCAAGCCGTACGTGTGTTGAACGCGGAGGTGCCGTCCGTTCGGCACTAGATCGGAAGGATCGTGATTGGATCGCGGGACGCTCGGCGATTTGGATCGCGAAGACGTTCGACTACATCAACCGCGTTTATTAACGCTTCCGCTTAGCGATCTACAAGGGTATGTAGATTCACTCTCCCTCTCGTAGATGCTCATCACCATGGATAGATCTTGCGTGTGCGTAGGAAAATTTTTGTTTCCCTGACATTAGCCCCCAGGTTAGCTTGAATTTATTCATGCTAAGCTCCTGAAATAAGAATAAATATGTTAAGTGACCGGCTCGCCCCATCAGCTGGCTTTAATGAAGTAATTCCTTTCAAAATCCGGATTTCATGTGTACGAGCCGTCTTCTCAATCGTCTTGCTTGTCAGTGTCCTTTGAAGTAAAAACTCTAGGAATACAACACCCATATGCCATTGAGTCGGCCTCCAATACTCTCGGCGGGTCATCACCGCCGGGTTATAATCTTTAACGACGCCGGGTCATGTAATGTTGGTGACGCCGGGTCAAATAACCAGACTCCGGCTGACTTTGATAACTCCTTTCAATTTTTTGATATATCCATATTACCTGTAGCCCCCAAGCTCCAAGTTTATCCATGATGACTTGGCGCTTTGCAATCATATCTTTGACTGTGCAGCCCCCAAGTACCAGGTTGTCTTGCCTGCAGCAGCCTAGGACTTGTAACTGTCTTATACCTTATAAAGCTTTAGCTGGTGTAGCCCCCAAGAGCCGGTTCTTCAGTATATGATGGGCCGGGTCTTCCATGGTAACTTTATAGTCTGCTTGAACAGCTGAATACTGTAGCCCCCAAGTTCCGGGTCGCATGCCTGTGGCGACTTGGGACTTTAGAGAATTTGATCTGAGCGGTGTAGCCCCCGAGTGCCGGGTCAGTAATATGTACTGGGCCGGGACTTAAAAGGATTGTAAAAAACTGGCTCATCTCCTTGAGATAATAGGGTCTTGTTGATAATGTACTGACTTGAAAAACGGCTTGCATTAGCCCCCAAGTGCCGTGGTGCATGCTTCCAGCGACACGGGACTTGCGTACTTGACATAAACCGGACTTGAATAATGTAGCCCCCAAGCGACGGGTTGCATGCCTGCGGCGACTCGGGGCTGTATAAGATTAATATAACTCCTTGACCGTGGTTGTAACCCGGTATGAATAATAAAATCCCTGCTCGTGGTTGCGGTGCAACCCGGCAAATATATGCTTGAGAAATCCATGAGTGCTGTAGTATACCACAGAGCACCAGTTGAAGAAATCCAAGAACCGATCAATTAGATGACCCGGCAATATAATCAAGAGGGCGGCTCTTCAAGAATATCCAGCCATGTCGGCTATTTAGAGTCTTTATTATGCTTGCAGAGGTTACGATGTAACCCGGTTTGGTGACCGGCTTGTCTTAGGAGACGAGACCTGCAAAAAATAAACAGTACAGAGCATGCTCTGTATTGCTGTGGGGGCGGCTTGAAGAAGCATAACCCGGAACTGTTAAGTCTTTCATTGTTGCGAGGGTGGCTGAAGAGCCGATCAAGAGGGTGTGTAAGCTAAACCCGGTGGGTTGGAAGCCCCCAAATGACCCTTTTGACGGAGTCAACCCTTTGGGCATACAACCTGGTCTGGCGGTGGCTGAAGAGCCTGATCGAGAGGGTTGAAGCTTAACCCGGTGGGTTTAAAAGCCCCCAAACGACCTTGTTGACGGTGTCAACTTTTCGGGTATCTAACCCGGTCTGGTAGTCGAGTTTTATTTCAATGAAACTAGCGTGATAGCCACTGGTTTATCCTTGCTTCGGTAAGCCGGCTCTCACATGACCCATCATGTTTTAACCTGGATAAGTTCATGACTTATCAAGAGTACAGGGGATCGGAGTAGCATCTTGGCGAACAGGCAGGTTTAACCAAGTTTCAATGAAGGCGGCTTAACAGCCCATGGAGGATCCTCGCTTTCTGCAAGCCGGCTCTCACATGACCCATCATGTTTTAACCTGGATAAATTCATGACTTATCAAGAGTACAGGGGGTCGGAGTAACATCTTGGCAAACGGGCAGGATTACTCCGGTCTGGTTATGGCTTAAAAGCCGGTCAAGAGGGTTGAAAGCTAAACCCGGTGGGTTGGAAGCCCCCAAATGACTTTTATGATTATTCAATGAACCAGGGTACCCATATATTTGAATGGTACATCATGGCGGCTCGTCCTCTTGGGCGACTTTACAATATTCTTGAAAACTCGAACTTGCGAGAGATGAATTCTTTTGAACCGGACGCTGAGCCGGATATCAAGGTCTCAAAGCTTTGTGAGAGACAGACTTCTTTTGAGCCGGGTTTTAAGCATGGTACTGACCCTGACCGAGTTGTTTCGGGTTAGTCAGATACCCCGACTGGTTATTCTGCTGCTGGCTTCCATCGCCAAACTGTTGACTATGACCTCCATGATCGCTCTGAGCTTGGTAACCGGTTCCTGAGCCGCCAGCACCAAAGCCGGCCCCTGAGCCACCCGGTGCGGAGCCGCCTGATGGACCATTACCGTTATCACGATGCTGTTGAAGGCTGTAATCCCGGAACTATTGCATAATGTAGCAATCTCCCCAGGTATGTCGTGTCGGCTTATCGGGCCGGCTGTGTTCTGGGCAAGGCTTACTGAGCATCTCTTCCAGGTTGATAGGAGCTTTGCCCTTAGCACGGGTGTTCCTGGTGTTGGTGTTTGCCACCAGTTCTGACCCGCCGTCCGGGTGCTTTCGCTTGCCCGGGTTATTACTTCCAGCCATACTTTGCTGTTGGCCCTTGCCATTGTTGCATTTCTTCCCCTGACCTGATTTCTCATTATCAGAGCCTGGGTCTTTCGTGTTGTCGGAGTCTGCATATTTGGTGAGAGCCGCCATGAGCTCCCCCATGTCTTGACATGACCGTTTGAGCCGGCCAAGCTTCTGTTTCAAAGGCGTGAAGTGACAATTCTTTTCTAGAATCAAAACCGCCTGAGACGCCGTAATCTGCTCAGAAGAGTGGATGATTTCGGAGACCCGCCGGACCCAGTGATGAGCCGACTCATCTGTACGCTGTACACAATGGTCCAAATCCACAATCGTCATGGGCTGCTTGCACGTTCCTTGGAAATTTTTGATGAATTTCGCCCTTAACTCGGCCCAGGAAGTAATGGTGTTGGGTGGTAAACCCTTCAACCACGTGCGAGCCGGCCCTTCCAGCATCATGATGAAATACATTGCGCATACTGCATCACTGACGTCTAACATCTCCATGGCTAGCTCATAGCTTTCAACCCAAGCCTCTGGAGGTAAGTCGGTAGTGTAATTGGGTACCTTACGAGGACCCTTGAAATCCTTCGGCAGACGCTCATTCCGCAGAGCCGGTACCAGACACGGCACCCCCACAGCCCTGGAAGTCAACCCCGCTCCTCCTAAAACGGAAGGGGCGACTGTGTGTTCCTGAGACGCCGCCGCTGCCTGAGCCGCCTCTTCTCACCGTGCTCTCACCTGATCCACCAATGTCTGAGCATCCAGAGCCGCCCGATCCGCTTGCGGCGGGTTACGATGTCGTTCGCTGCTAGAAACCGTAGGCGACTCATAACGCCGGCTGTAGCTACGGCTGTGGATGGGCGTTGAGTGCACGCGAGTCCGGCTGTAATTATACTTCTCTTGCTGGGCCATAGCCGTGCGCAGGTATCCGATGGCGTTCCGCACCTCTTCTGCATAAGGCGCCTCATCGGGGATCGGAATTGTATCAAGCCTGGTTGCTGCTGCCACCATGTTCTCCGCCGGGTTACATAATGACCCGGCGGTGTTGGGTAAAGTGGTGGCGGGTTTTGGTTCCGTCGGGGCGGGTCTAGCTGCTGACGCTGAGCCGCCGCCCGGCTTCCAGGTATTTCCGCCGTCCGGGTTAAGGTCAAAGGTACATTCCGTCCCGTTCCTGGCGTGTTAAAAAGTTTCCTTGTTTCATACTGCTCCGGCAAGCGGGAGTGATGTCTCATGCGATGAACCGCCGCTACTGACTGCTGCTCTAACTCAAAGCGAAAAACGTCCGCCTTAAGGCGTTCCGCCTCTGCATCCATCTGAGCCTTCAGCTCATTCATTTCCTGTTGGACTCCGGCCATCTGGTCTTTCAACCTCGCGATCTCCGCATTACGGTCCGCTTGGTTTTCAGCAAAGACCTCAGTCTCCATTAAGGTTGTAAACTCGTTCATCAGATCCAGAAGAACCTGAGCCGGCGGCCTGCCAGCCCCAGACCCGGTCGCACCGGCGGCTGTGCCGTTATGAGCTGCCACAGAACCCGCCATAAAGACGGCAGCGTGGTTTGGCGGCTCGTAACCCTCCGGCTCATGGTACTCCGACTCGGGGTAAGGCTCGTCGTAGCCCCCAAGCCTATCGCTATGAAGTTGATAGATCGATTCCATCTCTCCACTCGAGGATCCTTCCTCTGAGTAGTCGAGAGTTTCCTCTTGCGACCTAGAACCTTCAAGCTCCATGCCTTCAGTAAAGCCAACGAAGACGTGCTTCCTGCCCGGGTCAACACAGGCGGGTTGCACGCTTTGGGCGGGTTGCTCGTGCCGGGCCGGCTTGACGATGTCGGTGCAGATGTCCGGCCCGGGTTCAGATCCGCCAGTCTTGCCAAAGAAAACGTTGATTCTGCCGAAGGGGACCCGGAAACCATGCTCGATTGAGTCGGCTTCAGGACCCCAGCCGGCGTCGTCGAGGTAGAGTCTCCCATGGCGATTCTTGATCATCTCACCAATGGCGTACCCCTCGTTCCCAGAGAGAGAACCCTTTGAGAACTCAACACCACCGAGCGCTAGCCCCACGGTGGGCGCCAACTGTCGTGGTTTTGTCACGGCAGATGCCCGAAGGCTTAGGTTCGAGGCCAACGCCATGGAAGTGGACTCAAAGGGGTTAAACGGGACAAGGGACACGAGTTTACCCAGGTTCGGCCCCTCACGGTGGAGGTAAAAGCCTACGTCCTGCTTATGCTGTATTAACTGGTGTATCGATTACAAGGGGCGGCTTGCTTGCCCTAGCTCTCGACTGCTTGGTCTCTCTCGCCGTAAGGCTTGTCTGTCTGTCTTAACCTGTCTAACTCGCCACCAGGTCTCGCCTTTATATACATAGGCTGAGGTCCGACGGCTTACAAGAGTCCGGGTCGGTTTATACAACGTAACCGATCCTGGTTCCAACTTCCTAGTCTTACAGAACAAGTCATCTTATGGCGGCTTATACCTTCTGGCCCATGAGTCGCCTCCTGCCTCTTGGGCCTTGGCCTCAGCCCATCTGGTAAACCGCAATATGGCCTGGTCTTCATGTCTTGTCTTCCTCTTGGCCCACTTGGTAACCCGCCATGTGGTTTGGTCTCCGTCTTCTGGCCCACCTTATGGATCTTGACTATGAACCGCCAAGCTGGTTTTCGGGTCTTCAGTGAATCGCCAAGTCCCGGCCGGGTTATACTCCGGCCGGGTTATATCCCTGACATTATCCCCCAGGTTAGGCTGGCTGCTAGAAGCTTTGGCAGCTTTGGCGGCAGCAGTGCCTCTCTTCGGCGGTCTCTTCCTCTCCTTTTTCTTGGGTTCACCGTCCAGACCCTTCCTTACCCCCACCACCAGTGTCGTCGGGCTAAGCACTTTATGACCCTCGGCTAGATGACCCTGCGTTTAGGCGACATCTGGAGGCGTGTCCTATGAGGATTGCATGAAAAGAGACTTCTTGCAATCAACTCTAGGACGTTCCTGCCCAGGCACATCATCCATCTCCTCATCTGCATGCTCATAGCCCGAGTCATATGGCTGACTCATCATTTGTCCGTCGTCATAGGCGGCACCGGTATTGAGGAACCGGAGAGGGTCCTCCTCCTCCATCTCATCATCCATTCCTTGTTCCACGGGGCCGACTACATCATCCTGTTGGGGAACGTCGCATGGGAAACAAAAATTTTCCTACGCACACACAAGATCTATCCATGGTGATGAGCATCTACGAGAGGGAGAGTGAATCTACATACCCTTGTAGATCGCTAAGCGGAAGCGTTAAGAAACGCGGTTGATGTAGTCGAACGTCTCCGCGATCCAAATCGCAAGTCGTCCCTCGATCCGATCATGAACTAGTGCCGAACGGACGGCACCTCCGCGTTCAACACACGTACGGCTTGATGACGCCTTCACCTCCTCGATCCAGCGAGCGATGATGAAGTAGTAGATGAGTTCCGGCAGCACGACGGCGTGGTGATGGTGGTGAGGAACAATCTCTGCAGGGCTTCGCCAAGCACTACGGAGATTATGACGGGAGTAACTAGAGGGTTAGGGTTGCCGGCACACGGCTTGGGAAATCTTGATGTGTCCCGTGTGTTAGCCCTGCCCCTCTATTTATATGTTGAGCCCTGGGGTCTAAACTTGGAGAGAAAGCCTCCACAAGGTCGGTTTTGCCCGCACAAGGTCGGTTTGGCCCGCACGGAAAGTGTCTAACTCGGATTCCAGCAGTATCGCATACAAGCGGTAGTACCGCTCACGAGCGGTAGTACCGCTTCACACAAGCGGTAGTACCGCTTACGTGGTAGTACTGCCTTACCAGCGGTAGTACCGCTTAAGGCAGCAGCAAAACTTCCTTTTGCACTTTCCAATACCTCGTGGGCTTTACCCCTTTGGCTCATATAAAGTGTTGCTGCACCCGAACACTTCGGTAAACATCCGGAACCCCTTCCGGTGAATTCCGGAACCCTTCCGGAGATCAAAACACTATTATCACATATATCAATCTTTTCCTCCGAACTCTTCCGGAGATCCTCGTCATGTCCGGGATCTTATCCGGGACTCCGAACAACCTTCGGTCACCAACAAAATAACTCAACTATACTAATCGTCACCAAACGTTAAGTGTGTAGACCCTGCGGGTTCGAGAACTATGTAGACATGACCGAGACACCTCTACGATCAATAACCAATAGCGGGACCTGGATGCCCATATTGGCTCCTACATATTCTACGAAGATCTTTATCGGTCGAACCTCTATGTCAAGGATTCAGTTAATCCCGTATGCTGTTCCCTTTGTTCTTCGGTATGTTACTTGCCCGAGATTCGATCGTCGGTATCTCTATACCTAGTTCAATCTCGTTACCGGCAAGTCTCTTTACTCGTTCTGTAATACAAGATCCCGTGGCTAACACTTTAGTCACATTGCTTGCAAGGCTTGTTGTGATGTTGTATTACCGAGTGGGCCCTGAGATACCTCTCCGTCACACGGAGTAACAAATCCCAGTCTTGATTCATGCCAACCCAACAGACATCCTCGGAGATACCTGTAGAGCATCTTTATAGTCACCCAGTTACGTTGCGACGTTTGATACACACAAGGTACTCCTCCGATGTCAGGGAGTTGCACGATCTCATGGTCATAGGAACAGATACTTGACATGCAGAAAACAATAGCAATAAACTGACACGATCATATGCTATGTTCGTAGTTTGGGTCTTGTCCATCACATCATTCTCCTAATGATGTGATCCCGTTATCAAATGACATCTTATGTCCATGGCTAGGAAACCTTCACCATCTTTTGATCAACAAGCTAGTTAACTAGAGGCTTACTAGGGACATAGTGTTATCTATGTACCCACACATGTATTTGAGTTTCCAATCAATACAATTATAGCATGGATAATAAACGATTATCATGAACAAGGAAATATAATAATAACTAATTTATTATTGCCTCTAGGGCATATTTCCAACACATCCACTATTGGACCCCCTTCCTCGCGTCGTCCGCCGCTCTCACCCGGCACGAGAGGCGCTGGTAATTGCGTAGGCGGGGTGGTGGTATTCATACCTTGCTGATGTGTGGTCATTGGTGTGCTCTCGGCCGCCTCCAGACGAAGAAGATTCTTCGGCCACAGCAGCATCCAACCCTTGCATTCTCCAAGCCGCATCGGGGTCTCGTCCTCCTCTCCCCTGAGCCGTACTGGAGGAGTCAAATCCTCGTGGCCCGCTTTCACACTCGACAAGGTAACCCTGAAGGTGCCAACGGGGATCGGCTGGCCGTGGAACGTGAGTTCCAAGGGCTTCGTTATCACTGCCTTTCCCACGTCCACCTTCCGGCCGTTGATCATGTAGAGTACGGTGCACGGGGTTTCGTCGGCCTGCAAAGACATGTCTGCGGCGTAAGACATCTGAAAGGCAATGAAAAATGGAAGATTATATATATGTTGGTGCGATGTGTAATTACCGTGAGGGCGTCGAGGTCAGCCAAAGACGAAGGCCCGCCTAGCACGCCAGAGACAGAGGACGGGCTGCTATGAGCGGGTGTGGGAGCAGGACCTTGTGCGGTAGCGGCAGCAGGTGGTGGTGGTGCGATGTTCACCGAGTTGCTCCCGACGAAGCTAGGCATGGGAAAATCCTGTGCCATCTTGTCTGGATTTTGCTTCGTCCAGTCGATAATAGCCGGAATCAAGTTAGTAGCGAAATCATTTCTGTAGGCAGCTACAGCTGCATTGACTGCCTGCTGGACCAACTCATTTTTGTTCGCTTCTGCGGCCTCAGCTGCTTTTTTCTTGGCCTCAGCTGCATTTTTCTCGACCGCAAGCTTCACCTTCTCGTCGATGTTCAACTGACTGAACTTCTTTTTCTGCTTTTTGGCCTCCGCGCCCTCGTTGTAGTAGTACTTCCACGTGGCGCTGTCTCCGACGCCGTGCACACGTCCATATTGCGGCCGCTGGTCCAAAGGGAATCCCTTCAGTTGGTTCAAGGCCCGGTTGAGAGGGGTGTCCCACTTGGGCCTCATCGACGACTGAGACGACGAGTCGCTTTCGGCCGCAAGCCTGTGTTGCTCCTTCTGCAAAAGGAACGTGAACCGTTTACGAATGTTACTACAACGTGTCGTCCACTTGATCAGAAGCTAAATGTAAGGTGGTAAAAGAATAATTACCAGTAATCTAATCAATTTCCTCGTGATCGGGTCCATGTACCAAACCTTCTTTTCCTTGTCCCCCTTGTACCGGGCCCTGATGAAGTCACGCTCCTACTGGTCGGTGAACTCCGCGTAGGGGTCTGGGATCCCCGCGGCTTCACGTTCCGCATCCTCCTTATCCCATATGGGCCTCTTGCCAATGTACCCACGGCTTCCGAGGCGTTGGTTCCCCGTGCTCCTTTGCTGAAGCTCCTTGTATTTCTCAGACTTAATCTTGGCTGCCTCGGTAGCGGAAGTGTCCTTGAACTTTTCAAACTCCTCTGCCATAAGTGTCGGATTGTCCGCCAAAATCTTGGAGAGGGGTTCGTTAGCATCAATCGCTCGTTTCACCCTCCCTTTCCAGGCGGCCAACCGTTGCTGAACATGCCCATGGCATGGTTATTGATACCTTTCATGGCAGCATCATCCCACGGGGTTTCTATGCGGTCATCCCGGTCGGGGAACTGGAATCTCTTGTGCAACTTCGTTAGGAGCAAGTGCTCCAGATGTGGTTTCTTCCTTAAGTCATTGTCGTTGATGCTCGCGGTTTCCCGTAAGATGCATCCGACTTGGTTGCCGTAGCACTTGCGAGCTTCATCCGGCACTACTGGCTCGAATTTGCCGGGGTGCATCTCTGTGACCAGGATTCTTCCGATGCCGAGTTTGTTAGGGCGTCATGTCCTCTGCTTCTTCTGCTTCTTCTTTTCGTTACCGGCTTCGGCGCCGGTACCTTCGGCGCCGCCATCGGTGTCGATGTCGGTGGCAGTACCATCGTCCGCTATGACCAGGTCGCCCTGCAAACCTTCTGTTTGCTGACTAGACAAAAAGTCGAGGTAATCATGTTCACGGTCATATTGTATGTCGTCGGCAGCGTGGTCAGAAGCCCCGGTTTCGTCGTTGTTCGACATGTTTCCTACGATTAAGTCTGCTCCTTTAATTCTTAAACTATAATAAAATGAGTAATGACATAAAAAAAGGCCTATGGTTTGCCGGAATGTCGTTTCATTCCCGTCCCAGCAAATGTCGGGCACTCGATATGCCTACTTTCTAGCACAAGTCATGCCGAAATTCACGGGAAATTTCGGCATGACCTTTGCTAAAAAGTGGACATATCGAGCGCCTGAAATTCGCCGGAATGGAAATGAATCAACATTCCGGCAAAACATAGGCCACTCGGATCATTTCCCTGCAAACAAGAAAAGCCAACATAGGCAACAATAGCACATCATCTCCATCATTTGGCACATCATATGGCAACAACAGCAGCCAACATCATTTGGCACTTCAATTATTCAAAATATGTTCACCATCAACGGCCAACATCATGTATATCAAAGAAATTCATGCACTTTAATTATTCAAAGAAATTCACCATAAAGAAATTCACCATCAAAATATGTTTTAAATTCCTAGGTACCGTCCTAATAAAAAACCCTAGTTAAATTCCTATCTACTAACCTAGAATTAATTCTGTTTTAACTAGCTAGGGTTCATAATCTAGCACAGTGGCTTTAACTAAAAAAATTTAAATAGCAACAATTCTGTTTGAACTAAAAAAATGTAAATAGCAACAATTTTTTTTACTAGGGTTCATAACACTAACCTAGGGTTCAAATGGCACCTAGGTTTCATAATCTAGCACTAACCCTAGGGTATACATGGCACTAATCTAGCACTAATTAACCTAGGGTTCATATGGAACTAATCTAGCACTAAATAACCTAGGGTTCATACATATGGCAGAGAGAGAGAGAGAGAGAGCAGAGATATTCCTTTGATTTTTCTTTTCATTTTCTCCTTTTGCTTTTTCTTTTCATTTTATTTTTCTTATTTCCTTTCTCCTTTTTCTTTTTCTTTTCATTTCCTTTTCTAATCCTTTCATTTTCTTCTTTCCTTTCTCATTTTTCTATTTCTTTTCATTTTCTTCTCATTTCCGAAAGACGACCAAGCCGGGAAGAAGGGGATTGGATACAATGTATATAACTCAGGCGACGATATATATTACACATCATTTGACCGATAACGATTAAGTGCGTACACAAAATAAATACATATATATAAATGATGGTTTCTCAGCGTCGACGTTTTCGTTTCTGAGTGAGCTTCTTTCCCTTCTTGTTCGCTGTCGAATAATTGAGCCCCTCGTTGTGACTTTTCCTTTTCCATGGAGTACGATCTTTCTTGGGTATTGTAGTATTGATTCTTCTTTTGACGTATGCTTCATCGTCATCGTCATCTTCCCTCATCGGGTTGCCATACTGGTCGTAGTCTTCCTCGTTGGTGACTCCATCCATTCCGATGATGTTCCTTTTGCCTCTCCTCACGACAACACGGCTGGAATTGCTCGGGTCGGTTATGAAGAAGCATTGTGTCACGTGCTTAGCGTGTACCCATGGCTCGTTTTTTGCGATGGCGTTCACGGTAGCGCTCTTGGCGTTGGGTATAGACATGGTAGTGAAATACCGGTTTTCTCTTTCGACGTTCTTTGCCCATCTGACACGGAACATCGTCGCATCGTGCAGTCCAGAGTAGTCAAGCTCCCAGATCTCTTCGACCCTTCCGTAGAATCTTTCAGTTGCGGCGTTGTCGCCGGTCATGCATTCCATTGTCACCCCTGAGTTCTGAAAATCACTGTTTATATCTTTGGCCTCCGTGTAGAACGTGTATCCATTGATATCGTATGCCAGATAGGTCGCGAGGTTGGCCGCGGGGCCATGTGCTAAGGCGTATATGAGCAATCCGTCCGTAGAGCCCTCTTCCGGGGGATTAGCAAGAACATGCTCTTTGAACCAAGGCAGGAAAGTGGAGTTGTGCTCTCTAATAACTTCGGCGTTCGTCTTGCATAGCCCCCGGTCACGGTACTTCTTTGCGATGGTTTCTTTGTGCAGTGTCGCGAAAGGATCTACCACGTCTAGGTGCTATAGCACTACTAAGTTTGCTCTGTCAAAGTCATTGCGTCGACCCGAGTGGTCCACATGCAGTTCCCTCCGGCCGTTGGTGTGACCTTCTCCTCCAAGCCTCCCAAGGTGCTTGTTAACGGGCAAACCAACAACAGGGTCTCCGCCATATAGATAATTCTTGCAGAAAGAGGTGCACTCTTGGGTCAGATAGCCCTGGATGATGCTTCCATCTAGACGGGACATGTTACGAACGAATCCTTTGATGACCCCATTCATCCTCTCGAACGGCATCATGTTGTGCAGGAATGTCGGCCCGAGGTCTATGATGTCGTCCACAATGTGGACACACAGATGCAACATGACGTCAAAGAACGCGGGCGGGAAGTACATCTCAAGCTCATTTAGTATCACAACGATCTCTTCCTGTAGCCTTCGGAGCTGCTTCACACTGATCGACTTTCGAGAGATAACGTCGAAAAAGTTACAGAGACCAGTAAGCGTGTCACGGACGTGCTTGTCCATTATCCCTCTAAGGGCAACAGGAAGTATCTGCGTCATCATCACATGACAGTCATGAGACTTCATCCCGCTAAACCTTTTCTTCTTGGTGTCTAGAAATCTGCTTATCTTCCCACAGTAACCGGAACTAACTTTGATTCCGGTAAGGCAGTTGAAGAATTGATCGATCTCCTTCGGACTTAAGGTAAAGCAAGAAGGGGGGCAATAATTCTCTTCCTTCTTGTTGACTTTTTTGCCCTGGTCCCGCGTCTCCGTCTCCGTCTCCTCCGACTTTTTACGGGGCGGCATGTGGAGATCTGCCCTGATGTTCAAATCTTCCAAGTCTCTTCTTGCCTTCGGCCCATCCTTGGTCTTATCCGGCATGTTCATCAGTGTTGCAAGCAAGCTCTCAAGGACATTCTTCGTGATATGCATTTGATCAAGGCAATGAGGCGTGTTGAGTTTGGGCCAGTACTCCAAGTCCCAGAAAACAGACCTCGTTTTCCATACCTTCAGCAGCGGCTCCAGCGCCTTTTTCATCTTTCCCGGCGCGGGGCACTGTTCCCAGTTTTTCAACAGCTCATTGATTTCGGCGCCGCTCCTCTTACGTGGAGGTCCTCGATGCTCAGCCTCACCATTGAATAGATCTCCACGGTTTCTCCACGGGTCGTCCTTCGCGAGCCATCTTCGATGCCCCATGTACACGATTTTCCCAGACCCGCCATCTTTCGTTAGCTGCTGAGACGTTGTATCATCCATGCACCGCGTGCATCCGCAATATCCATGGCACACCTGGCCTGCGACATATCCGTAATCGAGATAGTCGTGCACCGTCGTCATCAGCGCGGCTCTCATATAGAAATACTCGCCTTTGCTGGCGTCCCATATCTTGGCCGGTGTTTTCCATAACGTGTCTAACTCCTCTTGAAGTAGCCCCAGATACAGATTAATATTATTTCCCGGTTATTTCGGCCCTTGAATCAGCATGCTCATGTGTACGTACTTTATCTTCATGCACTTCCAGGGGGGAAGGTTGTACATCCATACAAACATGGGCCATGTGCTATGGTTGGTGTTCTGGTTGCCAAACGGATTCATGCCATCGGTACTCGCGCCAAGCACGATGTTCCTTGGATCACCTGCGAAAAATCGATATTCGGCGTTGAACGCTCTCCACTGGCTTGCATCCGCGAGGTGTCTCAGCTTCGGATCATCTCCATCGCCGGGCTTCACCCTCTCCGCGTGCCAGCGCATGAGCTTTGCTTCCTTAGGATCTACGAAATAACGCTGCAGATGGGGAGTGATCGGTAGGTACCATACAACTTTCTGGGGAGATTTCTTTCCGGCCTTCTTGTATCGAGAAGCATTGCACACCGGACAGTTGTTTTTTCCGCGTGCTCCTTCCTATAAATGATGCAATCATTGATGCATGCATGGTATCTAATGTGCGGCAGATCAAGAGGGCACACGATCTTCTTGGCCTCATCGACACTAGTAGGACACAGGTTCCCCACGGAAAGAACCTTCTTTAGATACTTGAGAAGCTCATCGAGGCTTCTG
The DNA here is from genome assembly GCA_039707655.1 of Elymus sibiricus. Classification (NCBI taxonomy): domain Eukaryota; kingdom Viridiplantae; phylum Streptophyta; class Magnoliopsida; order Poales; family Poaceae; genus Elymus; species Elymus sibiricus. Next base: position 475,750,877 of record CM077666.1, read on the forward strand.
TCGGTCCATTTGTTTTTAGCCTTTGTCTTTAGAAGTTCGAGCGTGAAACTCAAGCGGGTCACCTCGGGATCGCAACCATCATACAATGGAGTATGAGAGTCTACCTCCAGTTGCTCCAGCTTGGCCTCCTCTCTACAAGCAGCTCTGTCATTAGTCGTCTTCTTGCGAAGCAGGTCTCGAACATGAGGGTCCCGCACGACTGAACTTAGTAGCGACGAATGCTCCGGCGTGTCCGCGTCTTCTCTGTCATGTCCGGCCACTTCTCTGCCCCCATGTCCGGCCTCTTCTCCGCCCCCATGTCCGGCCTCTTCTCCGCCACCATTATCGGTCATCTCTTTGTCTGGTCCAATGTCGTCATTGGCTGCCCCACCGACGTCATCATCTTCACTTATCCACCGAGTATAGCCATCCATGAAACCAGTCATGAGCAGGTGCGCTTTCAAACGGCCTTCCTTAAAGGGGTCGAGCAAGACTCCTCCTTTGCATCTTCGACACGGACAGAAAACCTCCTTCCGGTTATTTTCATACATGTCGTGCACCGTGGATCGGAACCATTTTTCCACCATCATTCCACTGACCTTCATGATTGCCTGCGTGGTATAATTAATAAGCAAAAGGATTATAAACGCATCCATGCATGCATGCATCAAAGTCATACAAAAATTCGACATGACCGTCCCTAAAAAAAGGACATATAGAGTTTGCCCAAAATTCGCTGAAACGGAAATAAATCGACATTTCGGCAAAACATAAGCAACTCTCATGTCACACACAATTCGGCAAATAAACATATAGGCGGCAACTCATGCCACACGCACAATTTCCATCATATCGCCCAATTCGGTCATATCGCACACATATTTTCCATTAATTCTTCCAAAGCACAATTTTTTACTCACCTAGCTATCTCGAGAGAGAAGCACGGTGACTAGATGGCTTTACTTCATTAAAGAATAGATCTATTTGGGGAGTTGATAGGTTCCACTTACTAAATGGATAGATCTATAGCTAGTAGGGGAAGGAGATGGCTAGCTCTAACTAGTGGAGGGAGGAGAGAAGAGTGAGGAAGATAAGAGAGAAAAGGGGTGCATTAATGGAGATGGTGGAGGGGGCATTAAAGTAGAGAGAAGAGAGGTAGGAGAAGGAAGAGAGAAGAAAGCTAGCTAATGGGGAAAGCAAGTGAGGGAGAAGAAGTGAGGGAGAAGAAGTGAGGGAGAGAGGAGGGGGGAGGGGGAAAGGGGGCTGCAGAAGGTGCCAGTTGCGGCTTAACAGTAGCGCGGGTTGGCGAACGGCGCTACTACTAAGAGCAATAGCAGCAGCGCTGGTCCGCAAACCGCGCTACTGCTAAGAGGGGACCACCACGTGGGCCAGTGCAGCCGTAGTTGCAGCGGTGGGTACCTGACCCGCGCTACTGCTAATAGCAATAGTAGTAGCGCCTGTTCCCCAGCCCGCGCTGCTACTATTCGTGGCCTGGTAGGTACGGTGGGAACCATTTAGCAGCAGCGATGTCACGTACACCCGCGCTAGTGCTAAGTTGATACCAGTAGTGCCTGTCCTTAGAGCGCGCTACTGCTAATTACCAGTAGCGCCGGTGTTTTACCCTCGCTACTGTTAAGCCTCCACCTATAAGGTATTTCCTAGTAGTGGAGGCGTGACGTTGTGAAGAAAAAGAGATGCAAAGTGCTAAGTCTGAAGACAGAAAGAATGACCCGGTGGTTGTTTTAACCCGGGAAATTACGCTGATAAAGATGATGCTCCAAAAGCCGGCTTGTGAAATAGTTTGTGGGTCTACTTCCCTGTAATGGGTTTTTGCTATTTTTCAGGGTGGAGTTTAACATGAATGAATTCAAGTCAAACTGAGGGCTAATGTTGGGGATATTTCCCAGCATGTAGACCCGGCAGGATGATAACCCGGCCATAGAGCAGACTCAGCGGGTCATCTTACTGCTCGGTTCCCTCCGGTCCGTTCCCGGGTTGGGTTAGGGGAAGATCCGAGCGATTGCCTTCACGGATCCAAACGTGCTCACAAGGCTCACAATAAGAATAAGACCAATAGAGACTTCATAAGGGACCATTTGAGCTGCAGATCGTAATGCTCCTAGAAAGGCATATTTCGAATATAGAGGACGTTCCCAACAATCCACGAGAATATCATACCCAACTATGAACCGTACGAGCACATCCTCTGTCACCCCACCGCGCTTACGGCTCTATACCCCAACCCAACTTGCTCTGGCCCTGGGTCCTCCCGCATCTCTTCCTCGGTAAGCGGACCATGGAAGCTGGGGAGTATCTGCTTGGGGCTACAGAATTCCATCCCTATTCCTATCTTATTCACCTATGAAGCTAGATACCTACTAGAATTCAAATTGGAAAGTCATGGAAGTCATCAATGCAAGGGAAAGAAGGAACGAGGTAAAGGCCGAAGATTGGAAGAAGGGAGAAGAGATACGGATATCCCTGAACTGAGAGAAAGCCTACTACTATTGGTTGGTGATCTTACCTTCCCGAAAGCAAAAGTCCTAGTTTCCTTATAGAAGAAAGCCTATTTCTCACTTGCCCTACCTCTTGAGTACGGCACTTTAACGAGCCCGACGCCACATTTAAGTGCCTAATGAGCCTCATCCTCAGGTCTCAGTTGGGTCGTAATGCAGAAGTGTACGTTGACGACGCCATCATCAAAAGCCACTTGGCAGGCTTTTTTTTAGTGAAATGACACCAGTCTTCTAGCAATGATGTGATGATCCCACTCTCATTCTTTGAGTAGACTACTCTCCAATCATTCCGAAGGGCCGAGATCTCGTAAAGGAAAAATTAGCTAGCTCAACAGGTTTGGACCTGGGTGAATCAGTTCAGTGAAGGAAGGGAGCCTAAACTTAAGACTTTTCCAAGCCTTGCCGATAGGCGCCTCATGGCTCGCTCAGTTCGCTCGCGGAGTTCAAGGCTATCTGAAAAGCAAGGGAAATCATGATTCATTGGCAAATCAGACAGATTTTAGAGCTGTACTTGGCTAAAGCATAAGACAATACTGCGGTGAAAGCCTTAAGCCAGGAAAATCTCGAAATGTTAATGAATTATTGACCCTAGTCTAAAGGTACCAGTATCTTTCCCAAGCACCAACTCGCTTTCGATTTTATATGTGGGCTCCCTTTTCCTTGTGTTAAAAGTGCCAACTTCTTAGTTTTCGTACTTGAATTCGGAATTGGCAAAACTTGATCCTATTTGACCTACTGTATAGATAGCCCTATTTAATAAGTTGCTCCTATTTTGGTATTTTGTGAAGGGGTTAGTGGAGGAGGTAATGGAGTAGGTGTTTCTGGTCGTGGCTTCAGTGGTACTGGTCGCGGGACGGGTAGCTCGATGGTGGTAGGTGCTGGTCGTGGGGGAAAGCCCAGTCACGTGGTCGTGGTACTCCGACTGAAAAGAGGGGAGGTGGTAGGAACAGTCTAAGGGGCTAGGTTTGAATCGTTAGTACTAGTAGGAATCGCTTCTTCTACCCTTCTCTTATTCGCATTTCCTGCTTCCTATTGAAAGAAAAGCTCATGGAATGCAAGGAGTGCAAATAGTGAGTTGACTGCTATAGTATGTAGTGCTTAATGACAGGAATCTAAGGACAAGAGAGTATGGTCGAAATAGTGCTTGTTACTCACTCGCTATTTTGGTGCTGGTTTGACTAATTAGCTTTCGTAGTGCCCTCTTTTCGTAGATTGGAAGGACCCTCGCTAGATATGTTGGTGTAGGGAATTCATGTTCTCTTTCATAGATAGGAGGGGCATGCGTGCTTACAGCCTGTTCTCACATATAGATAGTGGGACATGCGTGCTTAGAGATAGTCGAAGGTGTAATCTTTCAAAAAGTAGTAATTAAAAGAATCGCAACTCGCTCTGGATGGATATTTAGGTACCCTCGCCCTATTATGGATTTTGACTAGTGTATGGAAAGAGAATCGTGTGCCCCATACATAGGAAAGATAGAATCATCCTACTGCATTCCTTCTCCGGTCCTTTCATGGCCCATGCTGTTCAAAGGCTAATACAGAAATAGGATTACTTACGAGCTGGGATGGGATGTAGAGTATAGCCCAGAGTTTCTTAGTAGGAATACAACCTTAATTGAATTCGGAATGGGACTTTAGCATTTAACATTAGCAGCAAGTGCACCATCACTAACAGGAATCGTAATGGTCTCAAGCATGTGCTTCCTCTAATTGAAGTCGATTGCCTCAACCAATTTCTTAGTACATCAACACAAGAACTGGCGAATTGGGGATGGTACTACCTCAGTGAAACTGTGGGAAGATGGGTAGGGGGGAAAGAAGAGTGGGAACGAGGGCTTCTTTCACTTGTTTTTTTTCCTACAACGGTATCTCCGAACTCAACGGCTCCCACGATTCGGAGCGATAGCGAATTCATACGAGGACTACGAAGCGAATAATTGCATTCCTTCCAGGAGGTCGAGCGCACGCTTTCCTCGGTTTCGAATCAAGGGACAAAGATAGATCCTCGGTAACGGCAAAGGGGATAGCCATGCTTTTGAACATTCATGTGCATATATTTTCATTAGATGTGCAATCGAAATCAGTAGGAGAGAAACTTTCATCCTTGTATTTCCACTGAAATGGAATTAGCGATACCTTTGCTTTTAGTTTGAATTCATGAATCCTGTTTCTAGTGGCGAGTAACTACTACGAAAGGTACGGAAAACGGGAAAGGCAAAGCACAGGAAAGAAGAATATATTCAATAATGTCACTCTTGTTTTGGTACCGGATTCAACTTGTCGAGGCTTCTGCTCGTAACGTCACTCACTGGATCAAATCAAAGGGCTCGGTTTCTGCTCCTCGGCAAAGGCAAAGTCAATTCAATAGGAATCCGAATCCTAAAAGGCAAGACCCAAACCACCGGTCGATCAACATTTCTTCTTTCACTTCCATCTCTTGATACCTGTTTTCTTGCTTTTCTTACCACTGTTGTAGTGAACCGCATCTCTAAGCACCGGGAGTCATGAACCGCGCACAAGGTCCTTCTTAAACTAGAAATAAGTGAAATAATTGTTCTGGGTCACCTTGGCTTTTGTGTTCAGTAGTTAGTAGGGGAAGTTGCCCGGCTTGGTATCTCTCTTCCCTGTAGAAAACCAATCACAAGTCCCTCCTTCTTGTAAAAGGAAGGTTCTATACTTCTGGTTATGCCAGTTATCTTAACGGTCAGTTATAGAAATCTTGCTTATGGCTCTCTAGTAAAGAGGTGGAACCAGATTATCTACCTTTGCCATCCCCTGTGATTCTTAAACTAACTCTAAGCTAACTCGCAACTCGAAGATCCCATGGACCACGGCAGGAATGGGCAACCCTATTCTTAGTCATAATGTCAATAGGGCGTGAAATGACGGACGACAATAGTCTTTCTCTTTTTTCACTCGAGCCAAACTAAGTGTTTTCCCGGAACGGAATAGCGGAAATTCCATACGTTAATCACCAATGTTGCATGTCTTTCCTTAAGCTGGAGTACTTTGAGTTAGAAGGCCTACTTTATTCGTTCTTTTAAAGCCTACTTATTCGTCTAGCTATTTCCAATTCTAATAAATAACCCGATCATATCATATCTTGGAAAACCCTAAGACTACCCAAGGCTGTACCCTACAGTGTTACCTATAGTCTATACTTGTGTATACGTTGCCTTCTAGGGTGGCAAGCTAGAACCAAGTAGTATAGGTATCAATTCCAATTTAAGTCAATGATCCTCATTTTCTCCAACATTAAGAAGATTATTGGTAAGGTGACCAACCATCACGCAGGATTCCGGGTCGGAGTAGCACCTCTTGCCTGATATATACAGGTCGTTACTGGCGATTCGTTTGTGCCCTATGGTGTTCAATTGCCCGTTTGTTCCCTCCCCCTCGGGACGGGTCAACCTACTTTGCCCGCTCAGGCGCTCCAAAATGCTCTGACTAGACCGCCGACACCCATGATTTGTCCATCATTCAAAATGGCATTTCGTAAGCGCTCATAAGGTAGGAGGAATCAAAGATCCTCCGTGCACTTTCGCCTAGAGTTAGTTTTTTTTTCACTACTGTCTGAGTGGTGGCTAAACCCTGAAACTTTTCCTTGAAATGAAATAAAGATCTAACTTTATTCCAATAGTGGTTTCCGCAAATGTAGATAATCTTGATGATTAACACCCACTTTCCATACCCTGCAATTCAGAGGCCATCGCCTCTGGTCTTTTAGTAACATATCAGTAAACAAGGCTCTCCTCGTGTAGCTTTTTGTTCTCGAGGAAGAAAATCTCATTGATTACTTATAATGCCGGATGAAGCAAGTTACAACATTGGTTCTTTCGTGATTCACGTATATTGGAAATCTCTTTCTTTAGGAAATGGGATGGCATTCAATTCTAACTTAGGGATTCTCTTCTTCCTGAACATTCATGAAAAGAAGGACTCTGGCTTTAATGCTAAAGTTTAGTACTGGGCCGAGCGTACTTACTTACTTAGACAAAGAGGGATACTTATAGATCTCTATGAGCATAAGGCAAAGTGGGCAAGACTACTTCCACAACTACATTTTCGCTTAAGCAGGACCTGTGAGACCTCGAAGCAACCGTCTACTACTAGTTATAGATGCTATTTCTAATTGAATAGAATGGATGCTTCACAGCGGTTCTGCGACACGCAGGGCAGCTGGGTGAACATAGGCAACTGTTCCTATAGAACACAAGTCTTTCTCTAAAGCACGACCTTCCGATTGGACTACGTCTGGTCTTTATCCTTTTTATTCCAAAAATGGGTCCTCGATCAAAATGATCTGGTGTCTATGTCCATGCCTGAGGTTGGTAAACCCTATATCTATTGCGGGGTGGTTTGAGGAAGGGACACCTTGTAACCCATGACTTACTACTACGAAGATTCTGGCGGAGAGCTTTTCACATATAGTTTCACATATAGATAGGTCGGGATGAGGAAGCTCCGTAGTCAACTAATAGATAGAAAATCCACCTTGTGAACCATGTTTGTCTTAAAGTACTGTCTGAGAAGGAATATACCTGTTCCAATCCCTCTAGTGGCTATACTGATTGACATAGGTAGCTTTCGTAGTCAAAGCTCACAGGGCCAAATGCTCTATTGGAGTGGGCACGAACACACACAATCAAGGTTCGAAGAACTTCTACTTCATGCCTTGAGGATTCTATGACGCTCACTCAATGGTGTTGTGGCGATTGCAAGAAATCAATAAACGAGGAAGCCAAATTATGGATCCAGGAAGGCTGCATCAGAAGGAAGAGTAGGTGTTGCTATGTCGTTGGCTGGGACTGAGACAGAGAGAGGGGAGCATAGCCCCTATGATCCCGGTAAAGAGTTCCAACTAAGCTCTTCTTAGGTTCTTTCTTTCTCTTCCATTCTTATGTTTATATATTAAAGTGTAGTTTTCTTACTTAAATATAATAATAATAATCTAATATGCCCATTGGTGTTCCAAAAGTACCTTACCGGATTCCCGGAGATGAAGAAGCGACTTGGGTTAACTTATACAATGTTATGTATTGAGAAAGGACACTTTTTTTAGTTCACTGCCCTATACATAGAAAGAGGTGCTTTTCCACCGGTATCAACATTCTATCTGGAATCAGTAGCGATAATTGTTGTATTGTGAGCCAGCCCCGTAAGACACTACGCACCTCCAAATTCTATATGATTTTTCCAATCATTTCATTTATACGACCTGCAAATAAGATAAGATCTTGGCTCGCCCTACAAAAAAACAACTATATGCCCTATAAACTTGCTTGCTTCTTCGAATCTCGAAATAACATATAGAAACTGTTTCTGTGATGAGACCATTCTCGGTCGATAAATGCGATAGGAGCCTATGTGTTTCACGGGCAGCCGGCCAATAGGGGAAGGTTGTGAATCCGGCGAACCGACCGCTTTAAGAACGTGATTGTCTTCTCTCACTCAGTTATCAATTGACAAAGATGACCCATTCTTTTTCACCCTAAAAACGACAATGGTATGGTACTTTTTCTTCAAATCGAGATTGTGTGGGTGTCCGCTCATGTTCACGTTACAAGCTAAATCAGGCTTTCCTTGGAAAAACCAAGGACAACCCCTATCTCAGTCTCCTTTCTCTTTTCGGGAGCAAAGCTGAAAAAGATGGAGTTACCTGGAGATGAGATTTCTTTCTACGGATATGAAGGATAGAAATATGCTATTTGCTGCTATTCCATCTATTTGTGCATCAAGTCCGAAGAAGATCTCAATCTATAATGAAGAAATGATAGTAGCTCGTTGTTTTATAGGCTTTCTCATATTCAGTCGGAAGAGTTTAGGTAAGACTTTCAAAGAAACTCTCGACGGGAGAATCGAGTCTATTCAGGAAGAATTGCAGCAATTCTTCAATCCTAACAAAGTAATTCCGGAGGAATCCAATGAACAACAACGATTACTTAGGATCAGCTTGCGAATTTGCAGCACCGTAGTAGAATCATTACCAACGGCACGCTGTGCGCCTAAGTGCGAAAAGACAGTGCAAGCTTTGTTATGCCGAAACCTAAATGTAAAGTCAGCAACACTTCTAAATGCCACTTCTTCCCGCCGCATCCGTCTTCAGGACGATATAGTCACAGGTTTTCACTTTTCAGTGAGTGAAAGATTTGTATCCGGGTCTACGTTCAAAGCTTCTACCATAGACCGAATTCGAGAAGGCTTGATAGTCCTAAGAAAGGTGAGGGTGGGGGGGGGGTTCTATTTAGGAAGAATAAGAAGAATCTCATTCATGTGTTCATGCTAACAGAAGAGTGGATCCAATACACATAAGACTTTTTATCAGGAAATTCCTAATGTAAATGATGAATTTGGGATGTCATGCCCCACAAGTTAGTTGCCCAAGCGCTCCCTAGGAGGGCAGTCTACCACAAGATAGAGTTTGAGCCTGGAGCCAAAGCCCCAACCCCTCCATTTTAGGTTTTTATCAGGAAAGAATTTCTGGAAGTCATATCGGCTAGATAAGCCTCTGACGGCTCCATATTGATTTTCCCCAGTTTTCTTTTAGAAGAAGCGGGAGCCATTTTGCATTGAAACTCGGTATCAGCAGAGTCATCTCCTGAGAAAGACTTCTTTCTTATTTATACAAGATTTCAGAGAACATAGTGAAGCCCTCAAAGCGCTAACAAAGTCGTAAGTAGAGAAGTTTTCCAAAAAGGTACCTCGTTTTTCCATTAAGTGTGCGTTGTCTGATGAAGAATAACGGGGGAGCCAACTCAATAACCTAGCGGAGGAACCGTCCGGACTTGAAACAGCGGATGCAACCCTTGCATTTCGTTCTTTTGTTCTTTACTCTATTTTCGCTTTGGCACTCACGTCCTTTGGAATAAGGGCATTTTTCTTCTCTACTCGTTCCGTTGACCATCAAACAGTTTCTTAATTATGTTATGTCAAATGATGGGAAAAAGGAAGGAGTGATCAAAAAAGACTAGAACTACCCGATCCGTTGAAATACGATACGAAGGAAACGGACTTCAATCCCTCATTCTTATTTTTTGTTCTTCTGACCCCTTGTTTTTCACTCGCTTAATTCGGAAGAGGAAAACGACGGCAGCTAAAGTGAGAAATAAACAACTACTCGGAAAGCTTCGGTTTGAGCATTGGTTTTGATGACAGTGAAGAAAGCTCGCCCAAAAGACGTACGTGGAACCAATGATACCAAAAAAAGAATCAAATATGAGGAGAACTGGGTGCATTGGTAAACGGCTCCGCCATAGCTTGTACAACTTCTGAATCCTATTAATGGCGCTCTCCAAATAAATAAGTAGATACAGGCGGACTACATACACGTGCTCTCCGAGTAGGGAAAGTGGGAAATCTACGGTCTTCCATCCGCGGATGTGACAAATCCAATCCAATTTGGTCTTGTCCCGTGGCTCGGACCCGGTCGCGTAAATGCAACTACCACTACGACGGGATACTCTAGTTATTTACTCTGTTTCAATCCCTATTTGGCCATTCAACATTAGCGTACGGCCTTTGGAAAGCATCTCTTCCTAGAGGGGACTCCCGCTTGTGATCTTCTTCCTTGGGTCGGAGAAAATATAACTTACCAATTGGAAATGGAAATGCCGAATGAATTGAACCAAACTACGGAAACTGTGGTTGAGCTTGCCTGTCATCAACGAAGGATGGTTGTGAAGTTGGTGGAAGAAAACAAACCAATGAATGCAGCTAGTCACCCCGAAAGGCGAGCCCATGTCTTTTGAGAAACTAACACAACCTGTTGTGTTGACTTATCTTATACTAAGGGTCCGTCCCAGCCAACAAGGGATTTCTCATAATTCTAGGATGAAATAGCATCATATCTCAGCTTGATTATGAGAGAGATTGAAGTGAAAGAACCCGGTTTCAGAGCGTGGAAACAGAAAAGAATGAGGTCAAAGGGCCGACCCATGCGGCCCACTTAGAATGTGCTTTGACTTCCCCAGGTTGTACAATAGCACTATTTTCTGGACCCAAGTTCGAAAGGATTAGAGCACTGGATTGAAGAATAACTCAGTCCGATAGAAACTTAGGTTGGGCTGGCGGAGGGATGAGTGGAGCTTCTGTATGACATGTACTGGTGTTTCATTAGTCCCTTGATCGGGTACCCGAAGCTCACTTTGAGGAAGCAGTGCCATTTGGTTCTTCCTTCTTTCACGTCCATCCGCGAATGATTTGATAATTCTTTTCATCACTGTTTGGATCGCAGACTTGACCGTTGTCTATAGAAAGAAAGTGCTCACTCGTTTTCTGTTTGTTTTCATGTGCGCATACACTCAGCCTAATTTAGTAAGTGTGAAGTGGAAGGGCGAGTACGGGTGAAAGCCCACTACCTTCCGGATAAAAGATATGCTCGATTTATAGATAGCTTTGCTTCACTATATAGCGTGGGACGAATTGATAAGCTCTGAATGCAAGAAGGGAAACCTTAGAGCTTTCTTCGCTTATCTTCCCAAGCAGACCATATGATTCTCATTATTCTATTTCGTTGTCTTTCCAACCAGCATTCCCGCTTATTCTGATTGGAGTGATGTGTGGTACCGGGGATAATGCAATTGATGGTGCTTGTGGCCCCACGGAATGACCGTATAAAAGGAAATAGGCAGCAAGGGAGTTGGGTAGACTAAAGATACTGCCTTTAGCCCTCTGCGGCCTTTTTTTTAAGTCGAGTCGTAAGGAAAGATCGATTGGATTTGGTCCATTTGGTGTCCTTCCAGACGGAGAAGCGAGAACCCTTTCTGCTTTGACCGCTTGCCCTCCTGGCACAGATGTGGGAAAAGGTCTCAGTTGCAGAATCAAATATGAATGAAGTTAGAACAATCAGCGTAAGCTCTTTCTCTAGGGCCACTATCAATAATGACAAGAACTCTTACCAACTAGCTTAACGCACCCGGTCTCCTTCTCCTTCGTACCCCTAGCAGATATGAATAATAGGAAGAAACATGTCCTTTCTAAAGGCGGGCATTAGACCAGAGTTTCGTGAGCTGGAGAAGATCGATAAAGCTTAGAACTTGCTCGTTTGCAGGAGGAGGCGGTGGTATGACTCCGTCCGTTGAACGAGCATTCCGTGCCACTTGTTCGGCGTCCACATCCACTACCATTTTCTAATCCCAGTATCTATAGCAAAATTGCTATTTGCCTCACTCTATAGAAGGCCTCCCGTATGTAAGATCACCATGTTGGGGAACGTTGCATGGGAAACAAAAATTTTCCTACGCACACACAAGATCTATCCATGGTGATGAGCATCTACGAGAGGGAGAGTGAATCTACATACCCTTGTAGATCGCTAAGCGGAAGCGTTAAGAAACGCGGTTGATGTAGTCGAACGTCTCCGCGATCCAAATCGCAAGTCGTCCCTCGAACCGATCACGAACTAGTGCCGAACGGACGGCACCTCCGCGTTCAACACACGTACGGCTTGATGACGCCTTCACCTCCTCGATCCAGCGAGCGATGATGAAGTAGTAGATGAGTTCCGGCAGCACGACGGCGTGGTGATGTTGGTGAGGAACAATCTCTGCAGGGCTTCGCCAAGCACTACGGAGATTATGACGGGAGAACTAGAGGGTTAGGGTTGCCGACACACGGCTTGGGAAATCTTAATGTGTCACGCGTGCTAGCCCTGCCCCTCTATTTATATGTTGAGCCTTGGGGTCTAAACTTGGAGTAAAAGCCTCCTACAGGTCGGTTTTGCCCGCACAAGGTCGGTTTGGCCCGCAGGGAAAGAGTCCAACTCGGATCCCTGCAGTACCGCGCACAAGCGGTAGTACCGCTTACGATAAGCGGTAGTACCGCCCGTAGCGGTAGTACCGCTTACGATAAGCTGTAGTACCACCCGTAGCGGTAGTACCGCTTACGATAAGCGGTAGTACCGCCCGTTGCGGTAGTACCGCTTACGATAAGCGGTAGTACCGCCCGTAGCGGTAGTACCGCTTACGATAAGCGGCAGTACCGCCCCAGACGCCAGCAAAACTTCCTTTTGCACCTTGCCTAAGGCTCGTGGGCTTTACCCCTTGGCCCAAATAAAGTGTTCTCGTATCCGAACATTTCGGGAAACATCCGGAACCTCTTCCGGTGAATTCCGGAACCCTTCCGGAAACCAAAACACTATTATCACATATATCAATCTTTACCTCCGGACTCTTCCGGAGATCCTCGTCATGTCCGGGATCTTATCCGGGACTCCGAACAACCTTCGGTCACCAACAAAATAACTCAACTATACTAATCGTCACCAAACGTTAAGTGTGTAGACCCTGCGGGTTCGAGAACTATGTAGACATGACCGAGACACCTCTACGATCAATAACCAATAGCGGGACCTGGATGCCCATATTGGCTCCTACATATTCTACGAATATCTTTATCGGTCGAACCTCTATGTCAAGGATTCAGTTAATCCCGTATACTGTTCCCTTTGTTCTTCGGTATGTTACTTGCCCGAGATTCGATCGTCGGTATCTCTATACCTAGTTCAATCTCGTTACCGGCAAGTCTCTTTACTCGTTCCGTAATACAAGATCTCGTGGCTAACACTTTAGTCACATTGCTTGCAAGGCTCATTGTGATGTTGTATTACCGAGTGGGCCCTGAGATACCTCTCCGTCACACGGAGTAACAAATCCCAGTCTTGATCCATGCCAACCCAACAGACATCCTCGGAGATACCTGTAGAGCACCTTTATAGTCACCCAGTTACGTTGCGACGTTTGATACACACAAGGTACTCCTCCGATGTCAGGGAGTTGCATGATCTCATGGTCATAGGAACAGATACTTGACATGCAGAAAACAATAGCAATAAACTGACACGATCATATGCTACGTTCGTAGTTTGGGTCTTGTCCATCACATCATTCTCCTAATGATGTGATCCCGTTATCAAATGACATCTCATGTCAATGGCTAGGAAACCTTAACCATCTTTGACCAACGAGCTAGTTAACTAGAGGCTTACTAGGGACACAGTGTTGTCTATGTACCCACACATGTATTTGAGTTTCCAATCAATACAATTATAGCATGGATAATAAACAATTATCATGAACAAGGAAATATAATAATAACCAATTTATTATTGCCTCTAGGGCATATTTCCAACAGTCTCCCACTTGCACTAGAGTCAATAATCTAGTTCACATCACTATGTGATTTACATTGTAATGAATCGAACACCCATGCAGTTCTGGTGTTGTTCATGTTAGCCCTTGGAAGAGGTTTAGTCATCGGATCTGCAACATTCAGATCCGTGTGTACTTTGCAAATATTTATGTCGTCCTCCTTGATGTAATCGCGGATGGAATTGAAGCGTCGCTTTATGTGTCTGGTCCTCTTGTGAAATCTTGGTTCCTTGGCTAGAGTAATGGCACCAGTATTATCACAAAACAGAGTCATTGGGTTAAGTGCACTAGGCACTACTCCAAGATCTGTCATGAACTCCTTCATCCAGACACCTTCCTTCGCCGCCTCCGAGGCAGCGATGTACTCTGCTTCGCATGTAGAATCAGCTACCACGCTTTGCTTGGAACTGCACCAGCTAACCGCACCCCCATTAAGAATAAATACGTATCCGGTTTGTGATTTAGAGTCATCCGGATCAGTGTCAAAGCTTGCATCGACGTAACCCTTTATGACGAGCTCTTGATCACCTCCATAAACGAGAAACATGTCCTTAGTCCTTTTGAGGTACTTCAGGATATTCTTGACCGCCGTCCAGTGTTCCATTCCTGGATCACTTTGAAACCTTCCGACCATACTTATGGCAAGGCTGACATCGGGTCTTGTGCACAGCATTGCATACATGATAGAGCCTATGGCTGAAGCATAGGGGATGACACTCATCTTTTCTCTATCTTCTGCAGTCACTGGGCATTGAGTCTTACTCAACTTCACACCTTGCAATACAGGCAAGAACCCCTTCTTGGACTGATCCATTTTGAACTTCTTCAAAACTTTGTCAAGGTATGTGCTTTGTGAAAGTCCTATTAAGCGTCTCGATCTATCTCTGTAGATCTTGATGCCTAATATGAAAGCAGCTTCTCCTAGGTCCTTCATTGAAAAACTCTTGTTCAAATATTCCTTCACGCCTTCCAACATTTCTATATTGTTTCCAATCAGCAATATGTCATCCACATATAATATTAGAAACGCTATAGTGCTCCCACTCACTTTCTTGTAAATACAAGCTTCTCCGTAAACTTGTATAAACTCGAACGCTTTTATCACCTCATCAAAGCGAAGATTCCAACTCCGAGATGCTTGCACCAGTCCATAAATGGATCGCTGGAGTTTGCAAACTTTGTCAGCATTCTCTGGATCGACAAAACCTTCTGGTTGCATCATATACAACTCTTCCTTAAGGAAACCGTTAAGGAACGCTGTTTTGACATCCATCTGCCAAATTTCATAATCGAAAAAGGCAGCTATTGCTAACATGATTCTGACGGACTTAAGCATCGCTACGGGTGCGAAGGTCTCATCGTAGTCAACTCCTTGAACTTGTGAAAAACCCTTTGCCACAAGTCGAGCTTTATAGACGGTGACATTACCGTCCGCGTCCGTCTTCCTCTTAAAGATCCATTTGTTCTGAATGGCCTTACGCCCTTCAGGTAATACTTCCAAAGTCCACACTTTGTTTTCATACATGGATCCCATCTCGGATTTCATGGCCTCTAACCACTTCTCGGAATCCGGGCCCATCATCGCTTCTCCATAGCTCGTAGGTTCATCGTTGTCCAACAACATGACTTCTAAGACAGGGTTGCCGTACCACTCAGGAGCAGTACGCGTCCTTGTCGACCTACGAGGTTCGATAGCAACTTGATCCAAAGCTTCATGATCATCATCATTAACTTCCTCTTCAGCTGATGTAGGCTCTACAGAAACATCTTTCTGCGCTGCGCTACTTTCAGGTTGAAGTAAAGGTTCAACAACCTCATCAAGTTCTATCTTCCTCCCACTCAATTCTTTCGAGAGAAACTCTTTCTCAAGAAATGTTCCGTTTCTAGCGACAAACACTTTGCCTTCGGATCTGAGATAGAAGGTATACCCAACTGTCTCTTTTGGGTATCCTATGAAGACGCATTTCTCCGTTTTGGGTTCTAGCTTTTCAGGCTGAAGCTTTTTGACATAAGCATCACATCCCCAAACTTTAAGAAACGACAGCTTTGACTTCTTGCCAAACCAAAGTTCATATGGCGTCGTCTCAACGGATTTTGATGGTGCCCTATTTAAAGTGAATGCAGCTGTCTCTAATGCATAACCCCAAAACGATAGTAGCAAATCGGCAAGAGACATCATAGATCGCACCATATCCAATAAGGTTCGATTACGACGTTCGTACACACCATTACGCTGTGGTGTTCCAGGCGGTGTCAGTTGTGAAACAATTCCACATTGTCTTAAGTGACTGCCAAACTCATAACTCAGATATTCTCCTCCTCGATTAGATCGTAGGAATTTAATCTTCTTGTTACGATGATTCTCAACTTCACTCTGAAATTGTTTGAACTTTTCAAACGTTTCAGACTTGTGTTTCATTAAGTAAATATACCCATATCTACTTAAGTCATCAGTGAAGGTGAGAAAGTAACGATAACCACCGCGCGCCTCAATGCTCATCGGACCGCACACATCAGTATGTATGATTTCCAATAAGTCACTTGCCCGTTCCATTGTTCCAGAGAACGGCGTTTTAGTCATCTTGCCCATGAGGCATGGCTCACATGTGTCAAGTGATTCAAAATCAAGTGACTCCAAAAGTCCATCAGCATGGAGCTTCCTCATGCGTTTTACGCCAATATGACCTAAACGGCAGTGCCACAAGAAAGTGGTATTATCATTATCAATCCTACATCTTTTGGCATCAATGTTATGAACATGTGTATCATTACTATCGAGATTCAATAAGAATATACCCCTTACATTGGGTGCATGACCATAAAAGATATTACTCATATAAATAGAACAACCATTATTCTCTGATTTAAATGAGTAACCGTCTCGCAATAAACAAGATCCAGATATAATGTTCATGCTTAACGCAGGCACTAAATAACAATTATTCAGGTTCATCACTAATCCCGATGGTAATCGAAGAGCGAGCGTGCCGACGGCGATCACATCAACCTTGGAACCATTTCCCACGCGCATCGTCACTTCGTCCTTTGCCAGCCTCCGTCTATTCCGCAGTTCCTGTTTTGAGTTGCAAATATGAGCAACCGCACCGGTATCAAATACCCAGGCACTACAACGAGAGTTGGTAAGGTACACATCAATAACATGTATATCATATATACCTTGTTTGTTGTTGGCCGCCTTCTTGTCAGCCAAATACTTGGGGCAGTTCCGCTTCCAGTGTCCAGTTCCCTTGCAATGAAAGCACACAGTTTCTGGTTTGGGTCCAGCCTTGGGTTTCTTCACGAGAGGAGCAACTGCTTTGCCACTCTTCTTGGAGTTACCCTTCTTACCCTTGCCATTTTTCTTGAAACTAGTGGTTTTATTGACCATCAACACTTGATGCTCCTTCTGAATTTCAGACTCTCATATCTCTCGATCCGGGCATTCTTCTGAAAGATAAACTTCAACTCCTGGAACATCTCATATGCTCCATGACGTTCAAAACATCTTTGAAGTCCCGGTTCTAAGCCATACAATATTGCACATTGAACTATTGAGTAATCTTCAGAACGAGCCTGCCAGGCGTTCACAACGTCTAGAGACTCAACTGGAGCGGGTGGATCACCAAGCGGTGCATCAAGGTCATAAGCCTTCTGGGAAGCCGTAAGGATAATCCTTAGATTACGGGCCCAGTCCACAAAGTTACTTCCATCATCTTTCAACTTAGCTTTCTCTAGGAACGCATTAAACTTCAGGGGTGCTACTGCGTGAGCCATGATCTACAACATAAATATAGCAAAGACAACTTAGACTATTGTTCTAGATAATGAGTTTAGTTAATCATATTACTTAAAAACTCCCACTCAAATTGACATCCCTCCGATCATTCGAGTGTAACATGATCCAAATCCACCAACTCAAGTCCGATCATCACGTGAGTTGAGGTGGTTTCAATGGTGAACATCTTCATGTTGATCATATCTACTATATGACTCATGTTCGACCTTTCGGTCTCTTGTGTTCCGAGGCCATGTCTGTACATGCTAGGCTCGTCAAGTTTAACCCGAGTGTTCCGCACGTGCAACATGGCTTACACCCGTTGTATGTGAACGTAGAGTCTATCACACCCGATCATCACGGCGTGTCTCGAAACGACGAACTTTTGCAACGGTGCACACTTGGGGAGAACACAATTTATCTTGAAATTTAAGTGAGGGATCACCTTATAATGCTACCGTCGTCCTAAGCAAAATAAGATGCATAAAAGGATTAACATCACATGCAAATCATAAGTGACATGATATGGCCATGAACTCGTGCTTTTGATCTCCATCTCCAAAGCACCGGCATGATCTCCATCGTCACCGGCATGACACCATAATCTCCATCATCTTGATCTCCATCAACGTGTCGCCATGAGGTTGTCGCGCCGACTGTTGCTTCCACGACTATTGCTAACGTTTAGCGATAAAGTAAAGCATTACATAGCGCTTAATGATTGACACGCAGGTCATACAATAATTAAAGACAACTCTATGGCTCCTGCCAGTTGCCGTACTCATCGACATGCAAGTCGTGATATTCTATACAACACATGATCATCTCATACATCACATATATCTCATCATGTAATTGGCCATATCACATCACAACATACCCTGCAAAAACAAGTTAGACGTCCTCTAATTGTTGTTGCAAATTTTACGTGGCTGCTACGGGTTTGCAAGAACCGTTCTTACCTACGCAAAACCACAACGTGGTGTAGTGATTGCTTTTTGATCTTCTAAAAGAACCCTCTTCATTGAAATCGATTCAACTAAAGTGAGAGAGACAGACACCCGCTAGCCATCTTTATGCAACGAAGTTACATGTCAGTTGAAGGAACCTGTCTCGCGTAAGCGTACGTGTAATGTCGGTCCGGGCCGCTTCATCTCACAATACCCCCGAATCAAGTATCAACTAGTAACGGCAAGCAATATGTATACACCCACGCCCACAACTCGTTTGTGTTCTACTCGAGATCTCATCTACGCATAGACCTAGCTCAGATGCCACTGTTGGGGAACGTTGCATGGGAAACAAAAAATTTCCTACGCACACACAAGATCTATCCATGGTGATGAGCATCTACGAGAGGGAGAGTGAATCTACATACCCTTGTAGATCGCTAAGCGGAAGCGTTAAGAAACGCGGTTGATGTAGTCGAACGTCTCCGCGATCCAAATCGCAAGTCGTCCCTCGAACCGATCACGAACTAGTGCCGAACGGACGGCACCTCCGCGTTCAACACACGTACGGCTTGATGACGCCTTCACCTCCTCGATCCAGCGAGCGATGATGAAGTAGTAGATGAGTTCCGGCAGCACGACGGCGTGGTGATGTTGGTGAGGAACAATCTCTGGAGGGCTTCGCCAAGCACTACGGAGATTATGATGGGAGAACTAGAGGGTTAGGGTTGCCGACACACGGCTTGGGAAATCTTAATGTGTCCCGCGTGCTAGCCCTGCCCCTCTATTTATATGTTGAGCCTTGGGGTCTAAACTTGGAGTAAAAGCCTCCTCCGGGTCGGTTTTGCCCGCACAAGGTCGGTTTGGCCCGCGGGGAAAGAGTCCAACTCGGATCCCTGCAGTACCGCGCACAAGCGGTAGTACCGCTTACGATAAGCGGTAGTACCGCCCGTAGCGGTAGTACCGCTTACGATAAGCGGCAGTACCGCCCCAGACGCCAGCAAAACTTCCTTTTGCACCTTGCCTAAGCCTCGTGGGCTTTACCCCTTGGCCCAAATAAAGTGTTCTCGTATCCGAACATTTCGGGAAACATCCGGAACCTCTTCCGGTGAATTCCGGAACCGTTCCGGAAACCAAAACACTATTATCACATATATCAATCTTTACCTCTGGACTCTTCCGGAGATCCTCGTCATGTCCGGAATCTTATCCGGGACTCCGAACAACCTTCGGTCACCAACAAAATAACTCAACTATACTAATCGTCACCAAACGTTAAGTGTGTAGACCCTGCGGGTTCGAGAACTATGTAGACATGACCGAGACACCTCTACGATCAATAACCAATAGCGGGACCTGGATGCCCATATTGGCTCCTACATATTCTACGAATATCTTTATCGGTCGAACCTCTATGTCAAGGATTCAGTTAATCCCGTATACTGTTCCCTTTGTTCTTCGGTATGTTACTTGCCCGAGATTCGATCGTCGGTATCTCTATACCTAGTTCAATCTCGTTACCGGCAAGTCTCTTTACTCGTTCCGTAATACAAGATCTCGTGGCTAACACTTTAGTCACATTGCTTGCAAGGCTCATTGTGATGTTGTATTACCGAGTGGGCCCTGAGATACCTCTCCGTCACACGGAGTAACAAATCCCAGTCTTGATCCATGCCAACCCAACAGACATCCTCGGAGATACCTGTAGAGCACCTTTATAGTCACCCAGTTACGTTGCCACGTTTGATACACACAAGGTACTCCTCCGATGTCAGGGAGTTGCATGATCTCATGGTCATAGGAACAGATACTTGACATGCAGAAAACAATAGCAATAAACTGACACGATCATATGCTACGTTCGTAGTTTGGGTCTTGTCCATCACATCATTCTCCTAATGATGTGATCCCGTTATCAAATGACATCTCATGTCAATGGCTAGGAAACCTTAACCATCTTTGATCAACGAGCTAGTCAACTAGAGGCTTACTAGGGACACAGTGTTGTCTATGTACCCACACATGTATTTGAGTTTCCAATCAATACAATTATAGCATGGATAATAAACGATTATCATTAACAAGGAAATATAATAATAACCAATTTATTAATGCCTCTAGGGCATATTTCCAACACACCAACCAAGTTCCTTTCGTCTTTTGTTTGTGCCATCTTTACCAACTTCTACTTCTTGGCTGGCTTGATGCTTACAGGTCTTGCCTCTACTGATACTGGTCATGGGGACAAGAACTCCGTGGGAAGAGAGCAGATACCAATCCTAAACAACCCTTAGAATGGCCTCATCCAAACGGATGATTGTCATTGATAAGACAGGCAGGTGGTATGTTGATACTGAGCCGCTTCCCCTGTAGTTGTTAGCTCGTTCTTGACAAATCCGATCGGGTCTTCATAATCTGGAGTAAAAGGATTCGAACTTTTGCATGCCGATACCAAAAACCGTTGCCTTACCACTTGGCTATACTCCAAACAAACGGTAGGTTCCTGGAGAACCGTGGAAACTAGTTAGTTCAAATCGAACTCAAAAGCAATGCGCATTATCTACGCCTTTTTTTGATTCACCAAGACCCGCTAAAGGCTGATACAAACGAATAGTGGGAGTTCTTTCTTACGAATATAAATGGAGGAAATATCCCTAGTACCTTTGTCCTCTGCAAAGATCATAAGATCAGATGGAGTTGGATTGATTTCTCGCATCTACTAGATCAGAGATCAGAGTCAGGGGAGCTCTCGTAAGTGAGCCTAAGTAAGTAGTGTGGTTCGAGCGGATCAGTCACCGCTGAGTTCTGCTTTTCGCAGAGTTGGTTTTAGCCGGAACCGCGCTCTTGCCTTCTGCTTGTGCCCCTTGATTATTGATCTGAATTCAAGTTAGATTAGATAATACCGGTGCCTTTTGATCCACCCTTAGGTTTTAAAACTGTGGAGGTTCAGTTACAAAATGCAGTTTATGAGGCTGCTTTGTATGCCAGTGTGCAGGAAGGAGAGTTGGAAGATATACCTAGATCCCCCAATAGAGAAAAGAGTGAGCAGGTTACCTACTCTTGTGGTGGATGGCGGCACTAGAAGTTGATGCTTTTTATGGACGGACATAGAAATTCGATTTCCAATAGAGCTGCAAACGCTACTGTAAGCCGAAGACGAATGCTGGCCAAAAGTAAGCAAAGCAGGAGAGGCGTCGTTTCCTTCAGTTGGTCAACCAACAGGTCTCCTCACTCTAGCATTTCTTCTTTGTTCGGTCGCAAGGCAGGGAAATGGAGGATTTGTTTCTGCTCTGTCCTTTACCGCATCGATGGATTCAATTTCAGTGGATAGAGCTCAACCTGTTGCCATCGTCATTTCAATCACAATTCACTTGGTAGGTAGACGCTTGTTCTGACCTCCATAGTGGCACTTTGACCTTTTCTCAACAACATCTACTTCTAATCTGCTTGAACGGCCCTCTTGTCATTTGACCCAGAATTGAACGAGATGACACCCACCAATATCTTCCAACACAGGATCTCCCTTATAGGGCCGTCCTTCTCTCTTTCTTCCCAAGAACATCGGGGGTCTGTTCTCTGAACGAGTCAGCACCAGCCCCATTACAAATACGGGGATCTCGGCCATGAGAACTTGTAGAACTTGTCTCTTGAATTGCACCCCCCTAGGCCGACCAGCTAAGTAGGACCCACTTAGCAAAACAGGTCTATAGGGCGCTAGGGAAGGGGTATAGAATGGTACTTGAATCTATCTATAGACATAGGATCCCCCAGCCACTGGAATCCATTGGTTTCTGTCTCAATTCGTCAATTGAACTGAAACTAACCATGAAGGGAAAAGAAAAGAAGGATTCTAGTTTGCCACTACTTGGACTCAACTTGGACTTTCAGAGGAGAAAACCATTTCCATTAATATATGACTCAGTCATAGCCAAGAGATCATCATTCTAATAACAAGGATCTAGTTTATATATCTCGAATTGGGTTCCATAAGATGCCAAAATAGTGGAAGTACCATCACGTCTACCTAAAGCAAATGGTTTCTATAGATTGAGAAATGGTTTCTATAGAATGAGATATAGTCGAATGTACCTTTAATACTTCACGTGCATTCTTCGCTTATAAATTTAGCCAAGATCCAAACATCTCAATCTCTTCATACGTTCTTCCTGTTGAACTCTTCTTTTCGCTCAACAAATGCAAGTTCGTCAGGGTTTGGTTACTAGTTTTCTTGGAAGGGTTTTCTCCCTTGATCTTTTCCCTTGTTTTATGATTGGAATGAAAGTAGTGTTGGGGAACGTTGCATGGGAAACAAAAAATTTTCCTACGCACACGCAAGATCTATCCATGGTGATGAGCATCTACGAGAGGGAGAGTGAATCTACATACCCTTGTAGATCGCTAAGCGGAAGCGTTAATAAACGCGGTTGATGTAGTCGAACGTCTTCGCGATCCAAATCGCCGAGCGTCCCGCGATCCAATCACGATCCTTCCGATCTAGTGCCGAACGGACGGCACCTCCGCGTTCAACACACGTACGGCTTGATGACGCCTTCACTTCCTCGATCCAGCGAGCGATGGTGAAGTAGTGGTTGAGTTCCAGCAGCACGACGGCGTGGTGATGGTGGTGAGGAACAATCTCTGCAGGGCTTCGCCAAGCGCTACGGAGATTATGACGGAGGAACTAGAGGGTTAGGGTTGCCGCACACGGCTTGGGGAAATCTTGATGTGTCCCGTGTGCTAGCCCTGCCCCTCTATTTATATGTTGAGCCTTGGGGTCTAAACTTGGAGTAAAAGCCTCCTCCGGGTCGGTTTTGCCCGCACAAGGTCGGTTTGGCCCGCAGGGAAAGAGTCCAACTCGGATCCCTGCCGAACCGTGCACAGCCGCGCACAAGCGGTAGTACCGCTTCACACAAGCGGTAGTACCGCTTGGGCGGTAGTACCGCTTCACACAAGCGGTAGTACCGCTCGGGCGGTAGTACCGCTTCACACAAGCGGTAGTACCGCTTACGCGGCAGCAAAACTACTTTTGCACTTTCCAATACCTCGTGGGCTTTTATCCCTTGGCCCATATAAAGTGTTGCTGCACCCGAACACTTCGGTAAACATCCGGAACCTCTTCCGGTGAACTTCGGAACTCTTCCGGAGATCAAAACACTATTATCACATATATCAATCTTTACCTCCGGACTATTCCGGAGATCCTCGTCATGTCCGGGATCTTATCCGGGACTCCGAACAACTTTCGGTCACCAACATAATAACTCAATTATACTAATCGTCACCAAACGTTAAGTGTGTAGACCCTGCGGGTTCGAGAACTATGTAGACATGACCGAGACACCTCTACGGCCAATAACCAATAGCGGGACCTGGATGCCCATATTGGCTCCTACATATTCTACGAAGATCTTTTATCGGTCGAACCTCTATGTCAAGGATTCAGTTAATCCCGTATGCTGTTCCCTTTGTTCTTCGGTATGTTACTTGCCCGAGATTCGATCGTCGGTATCTCTATACCTAGTTCAATCTCGTTACCGGCAAGTCTCTTTACTCGTTCCGTAATACAAGATCTCGTGGCTAACACTTTAGTCACATTGCTTGCAAGGCTCATTGTGATGTTGTATTACCGAGTGGGCCCTGAGATACCTCTCCGTCATACGGAGTAACAAATCCCAGTCTTGATCCATGCCAACCCAACAGACATCCTCGGAGATACCTGTAGAGCACCTTTTATAGTCGCCCAGTTACGTTGCGACGTTTGATACACACAAGGTACTCCTCCGATGTCAGGGAGTTGCATGATCTCATGGTCATAGGAACAGATACTTGACATGCAGAAAACAATAGCAATAAACTGACACGATCATATGCTACGTTCGTAGTTTGGGTCTTGTCCATCACATCATTCTCCTAATGATGTGATCCCGTTATCAAATGACATCTCATGTCAATGGCTAGGAAACCTTAACCATCTTTGATCAACGAGCTAGTCAACTAGAGGCTTACTAGGGACACAGTGTTGTCTATGTACCCACACATGTATTTGAGTTTCCAATCAATACAATTATAGCATGGATAATAAACGATTATCATGAACAAGGAAATATAATAATAACCAATTTATTATTGCCTCTAGGGCATATTTCCAACAGTCTCCCACTTGCACTAGAGTCAATAATCTAGTTCACATCACTATGTGATTTACATTGTAATGAATCGAACACCCATGCAGTTCTGGTGTTGTTCATGTTTAGCCCTTGGAAGAGGTTTAGTCATCGGATCTGCAACATTTAGATCCGTGTGTACTTTGCAAATATTTATGTCGTCCTCCTTGATGTAATCGCGGATGGAATTGAAACGTCGTTTTATGTGTCTGGTCCTCTTGTGAAATCTTGGTTCCTTGGCTAGAGCAATGGCACCAGTATTATCACAAAACAGAGTCATTGGGTTAAGCGCACTAGGCACTACTCCAAGATCTGTCATGAACTCCTTCATCCAGACACCTTCCTTCGCCGCCTCCGAGGCAGCGATGTACTCCGCTTCGCATGTAGAATCTGCTACCACGCTTTGCTTGGAACTGCACCAGCTAACCGCACCCCCATTAAGAATAAATACGTATCCGGTTTGCGACTTAGAGTCATCCGGATCAGTGTCAAAGCTTGCATCGACGTAACCCTTTACGACGAGCTCTTGATCACCTCCATAAACGAGAAACATGTCCTTAGTCCTTTTCAGGTACTTCAGGATATTCTTGACCGCCGTCCAGTGTTCCATTCCTGGATCACTTTGAAACCTTCCGACCATACTTATGGCAAGGCTGACATCGGGTCTTGTGCACAGCATTGCATACATGATAGAGCCTATGGCCGAAGCATAGGGGATGACACTCATCTTTTCTCTATCTTCTGCAGTCACTGGGCATTGAGTCTTACTCAACTTCACACCTTGCAAAACAGGCAAGAACCCCTTCTTGGACTGATCCATTTTGAACTTCTTCAAAATCTTATCAAGGTATGTGCTTTGAGAAAGTCCTATTAAGCGTCTTGATCTATCTCTATAGATCTTGATGCCTAATATGAAAGCAGCTTCTCCTAGGTCCTTCATTGAAAAACTCTTGTTCAAATATTCCTTCACGCTTTCCAACATTTCTATATTGTTTCCAATCAGCAATATGTCATCCACATATAATATTAGAAACGCTATAGAGCTCCCACTCACTTTCTTGTAAATACAAGCTTCTCCGTAAACTTGTATAAACTCGAACGCTTTGATCACCTCATCAAAACGAAGATTCCAACTCCGAGATGCTTGCACCAGTCCATAAATGGATCGCTGGAGTTTGCAAACTTTGTCAGCATTCTCTGGATCGACAAAACCTTCTGGTTGTATCATATACAACTCTTCCTTAAGGTAACCGTTAAGGAACGCTGTTTTGACATCCATCTGCCAAATTTCATAATCGAAAAAGGCAGCTATTGCTAACATGATTCTGACGGACTTAAGCATCGCTACGGGTGAGAAGGTCTCATCGTAGTCAACTCCTTGAACTTGTGAAAAACCCTTTGCCACAAGTCGAGCTTTATAGACGGTGACATTACC
Source organism: Elymus sibiricus (assembly GCA_039707655.1). Lineage (NCBI taxonomy): Eukaryota > Viridiplantae > Streptophyta > Magnoliopsida > Poales > Poaceae > Elymus > Elymus sibiricus. The sequence goes on from CM077666.1 coordinate 475,776,845, forward strand.
GTCCGCGTCCGTCTTCCTCTTAAAGATCCATTTGTTCTGAATGGCCTTACGCCCTTCAGGTAATACTTCCAAAGTCCATACTTTGTTTTCATACATGGATCCCATCTCGGATTTCATGGCCTCTAACCACTTCTCGGAATCCGGGCCCATCATCGTTTCTCCATAGCTCGTAGGTTCATCGTTGTCTAACAACATGACCTCTAAGACAGGGTTGCCGTACCACTCGGGAGCAGTACGCGTCCTTGTCGACCTACGAGGTTCGATAGCAACTTGATCCAAAGCTTCATGATCATCATCATTAACTTCCTCTTCAGCTAATGTAGGCTCCACAGAAACAACTTTCTGCACTGCGCTACTCTCAGGTTGAAGTAAAGGTTCAACAACCTCATCAAGTTCTATCTTCCTCCCACTCAATTCTTTCGAGAGAAACTCTTTCTCAAGAAATGTTCCGTTTTTAGCGACAAACACTTTGCCTTCGGATCTGAGGTAGAAGGTATACCCAACTGTCTCTTTTGGGTATCCTATGAAGACGCATTTCTCCGCTTTGGGTTCCAGCTTTTCAGGCTGAAGCTTTTTGACATAAGCATCACATCCCCAAACTTTAAGAAACGACAGCTTTGGCTTCTTGCCAAACCAAAGTTCATATGGCGTCGTCTCAACGGATTTCGATGGTGCCCTATTTAAAGTGAATGCAGCTGTCTCTAATGCATAACCCCAAAACGATAGTGGCAAATCGGCAAGAGACATCATAGATCGCACCATATCCAATAAGGTTCGATTACGACGTTCGGACACACCATTACGCTGTGGTGTTCCAGGCGGTGTTAATTGTGAAACAATTCCACACTGTCTTAAGTGACTGCCAAACTCATAACTCAGATATTCTCCTCCTCGATCAGATCGTAGGAATTTAATCTTCTTGTTACGATGATTCTCAACTTCACTCTGAAATTGTTTGAACTTTTCAAATGTTTCAGACTTGTGTTTCATTAAGTAAATATACCCATATCTACTTAAGTCATCAGTGAAGGTGAGAAAGTAACGATAACCACCGCGCGCCTCAATGCTCATCGGACCGCACACATCAGTATGTATGATTTCCAATAAGTCACTTGCCCGTTCCATTGTTCCAGAGAACGGAGTTTTAGTCATCTTGCCCATGAGGCATGGCTCACATGTGTCAAGTGATTCAAAATCAAGTGACTCCAAAAGTCCATCAGCATGGAGCTTCCTCATGCGTTTTACGCCAATATGACCTAAACGGCAGTGCCACAAGAAAGTGGTATTATCATTATCAATTCTACATCTTTTGGCATCAATGTTATGAACATGTGTATCATTACTATCGAGATTCAATAAGAATAAACCCCTCACATCGGGTGCATGACCATAAAAGATATTACTCATATAAATAGAACAACCATTATTCTCTGATTTAAATGAGTAACCGTCTCGCAATAAACAAGATCCAGATATAATGTTCATGCTTAACGCAGGCACCAAATAACACTTATTTAGGTTCATCACTAATCCCGACGGTAATCGAAGAGCGAGCGTGCCGACGGCGATCACATCAACCTTGGAACCATTTCCCACGCGCATCGTCACTTCGTCCTTTGCCAGCCTCCGTCTATTCCGCAGTTCCTGTTTTGAGTTGCAAATATGAGCAACCGCACCGGTATCAAATACCCAGGCACTACAACGAGAGTTGGTAAGGTACACATCAATAACATGTATATCATATATACCTTGTTTGTTGTTGGCCGCCTTCTTGTCAGCCAAATACTTGGGGCAATTCTGCTTCCAGTGTCCAGTTCCCTTGCAATGAAAACACACAGTTTCTGGTTTGGGTCCAGCCTTGGGTTTCTTCACGAGAGGAGCAACTGCTTTGCCACTCTTCTTGGAGTTACCCTTCTTACCCTTGCCATTTTTCTTGAAACTAGTGGTTTTATTGACCATCAACACTTGATGCTCCTTCTGAATTTCAGACTCAGCGGCTTTCAGCATCGCAAACAGCTCGGCGACTGACTTGTTCATCCCGTGCATGTTATAGTTCAACACGAAGCTCTTGTAGCTAGGTGGCAATGATTGAAGAACTCTGTCAGTGATAGCCTCTGGCGGAAGGGGCATCCCTAACTCAGCCAGACGGGTGGAGTACCCAGACATTCTGAGCACGTGATCACTGATAGACCCGTTCTCCTCCATTTTGCAAGCATAGAACTTATCGGAGATCTCATATCTCTCGATCCGGGCATTCTTCTGAAAGATAAACTTCAACTCCTGGAACATCTCATATGCTCCATGACGTTCAAAACGTCTTTGAAGTCCCGGTTCTAAGCCATACAACATTGCACATTGAACTATTGAGTAATCATCAGAACGAGCCTGCCAGGCGTTCACAACGTCTAGAGACTCAACTGGAGCGGGTGGATCACCAAGCGGTGCATCAAGGACATAAGCCTTCTGGGAAGCCGTAAGGATAATCCTTAGATTATGGGCCCAGTCCACAAAGTTATTTCCATCATCTTTCAACTTAGCTTTCTCTAGGAACGCATTAAAATTCAGGGGTGCTACTGCGCGAGCCATGATCTACAACATAAATATAGCAAAGACAACTTAGACTATTGTTCTTAGATAATGAGTTTAGTTAATCATATTTAAAAAACTCCCACTCAAATTGACATCCCTCCGATCATTCGAGTGTAACATGATCCAAATCCACCAACTCAAGTCCGATCATCACGTGAGTTGAGGTGGTTTCAATGGTGAACATCTTCATGTTGATCATATCTACTATATGACTCATGTTCGACCTTTCGGTCTCTTGTGTTCCGAGGCCATGTCTGTACATGCTAGGCTCGTCAAGTTTAACCCGAGTGTTCCGCACGTGTAACATGGCTTACACCCGTTGTATGCGAACGTAGAGTCTATCACACCCGATCATCACGGCGTGTCTCGAAACGACGAACTTTCGCAACGGTGCACACTTGGGGAGAACACAATTTATCTTGAAATTTAAGTGAGGGATCACCTTATAATGCTACCGTCGTCCTAAGCAAAATAAGATGCATAAAAGGATTAACATCACATGCAAATCATAAGTGACATGATATGGCCATGAACTTGTGCTTTTGATCTCCATCTCCAAAGCACCGGCATGATCTCCATCGTCACCGGCATGACACCATGATCTCCATCATCTTGATCTCCATCAACGTGTCGCCATAAGGTTGTCGCGCTGACTGTTGCTTCCACGACTATAGCTAACGTTTAGCGATAAAGTAAAGCATTACATAGCGCTTAATGATTGACACGCAGGTCATACAATAATTAAAGACAACTCTATGGCTCCTGCCAGTTGCCGTACTCATCGACATGCAAGTCGTGATATTCTATACATCACATGATCATCTCATACATCACATATATCTCATCATGTAATTGGCCATATCACATCACAACATACCCTGCAAAAACAAGTTAGACGTCCTCTAATTGTTGTTGCAAATTTTACGTGGCTGCTACGGGTTTGCAAGAACCGTTCTTACCTACGCAAAACCACAACGTGGTGTAGTGATTGCTTTTTGATCTTCTAAAAGAACCCTCTTCATTGAAATCGATTCAACTAAAGTGAGAGAGACAGACACCCGCTAGCCATCTTTATGCAACAAAATTACATGTCAGTTGAAGGAACCTGTCTCGCGTAAGTGTACGCGTAATGTCGGTCCGGGCCGCTTCATCTCACAATACCGCCGAATCAAATATCAACTAGTAACGGCAAGCAATATGTATACACCCACGCCCACAACTCGTTTGTGTTCTACTCGAGATCTCATCTACGCATAGACCTGGCTCATGATGCCACTGTTGGGGAACGTTGCATGGGAAACAAAATTTTTTCCTACGCACACGCAAGATCTATCCATGGTGATGAGCATCTACGAGAGGGAGAGTGAATCTACATACCCTTGTAGATCGCTAAGCGGAAGCGTTAATAAACGCGGTTGATGTAGTCGAACGTCTTCGCGATCCAAATCGCCGAGCGTCCCGCGATCCAATCACGATCCTTCCGATCTAGTGCCGAACGGACGGCACCTCCGCGTTCAACACACGTACGGCTTGATGACGCCTTCACTTCCTCGATCCAGCGAGCGATGGTGAAGTAGTGGTTGAGTTCCAGCAGCACGACGGCGTGGTGATGGTGGTGAGGAACAATCTCTGCAGGGCTTCGCCAAGCGCTACGGAGATTATGACGGAGGAACTAGAGGGTTAGGGTTGCCGCACACGGCTTGGGGAAATCTTGATGTGTCCCGTGTGCTAGCCCTGCCCCTCTATTTATATGTTGAGCCTTGGGGTCTAAACTTGGAGTAAAAGCCTCCTCCGGGTCGGTTTTGCCCGCACAAGGTCGGTTTGGCCCGCAGGGAAAGAGTCCAACTCGGATCCCTGCCGAACCGTGCACAGCCGCGCACAAGCGGTAGTACCGCTTCACACAAGCGGTAGTACCGCTTGGGCGGTAGTACCGCTTCACACAAGCGGTAGTACCGCTCGGGCGGTAGTACCGCTTCACACAAGCGGTAGTACCGCTTACGCGGCAGCAAAACTACTTTTGCACTTTCCAATACCTCGTGGGCTTTTATCCCTTGGCCCATATAAAGTGTTGCTGCACCCGAACACTTCGGTAAACATCCGGAACCTCTTCCGGTGAACTTCGGAACTCTTCCGGAGATCAAAACACTATTATCACATATATCAATCTTTACCTCCGGACTATTCCGGAGATCCTCGTCATGTCCGGGATCTTATCCGGGACTCCGAACAACTTTCGGTCACCAACATAATAACTCAATTATACTAATCGTCACCAAACGTTAAGTGTGTAGACCCTGCGGGTTCGAGAACTATGTAGACATGACCGAGACACCTCTACGGCCAATAACCAATAGCGGGACCTGGATGCCCATATTGGCTCCTACATATTCTACGAAGATCTTTTATCGGTCGAACCTCTATGTCAAGGATTCAGTTAATCCCGTATGCTGTTCCCTTTGTTCTTCGGTATGTTACTTGCCCGAGATTCGATCGTCGGTATCTCTATACCTAGTTCAATCTCGTTACCGGCAAGTCTCTTTACTCGTTCCGTAATACAAGATCTCGTGGCTAACACTTTAGTCACATTGCTTGCAAGGCTCATTGTGATGTTGTATTACCGAGTGGGCCCTGAGATACCTCTCCGTCATACGGAGTAACAAATCCCAGTCTTGATCCATGCCAACCCAACAGACATCCTCGGAGATACCTGTAGAGCACCTTTTATAGTCGCCCAGTTACGTTGCGACGTTTGATACACACAAGGTACTCCTCCGATGTCAGGGAGTTGCATGATCTCATGGTCATAGGAACAGATACTTGACATGCAGAAAACAATAGCAATAAACTGACACGATCATATGCTACGTTCGTAGTTTGGGTCTTGTCCATCACATCATTCTCCTAATGATGTGATCCCGTTATCAAATGACATCTCATGTCAATGGCTAGGAAACCTTAACCATCTTTGATCAACGAGCTAGTCAACTAGAGGCTTACTAGGGACATAGTGTTGTCTATGTACCCACACATGTATTTGAGTTTCCAATCAATACAATTATAGCATGGATAATAAACGATTATCATGAACAAGGAAATATAATAATAACCAATTTATTATTGCCTCTAGGGCATATTTCCAACAAGTAGGATTGTTTATCCAATCCAAACTAAAGGATATTTGGTGGGCCGGCTTGATGGAGGCCTAGCGGGAAAGGCCGGCTCAGGTTGTGGGCCGGCTCAAGAAGAAGATGCTTGGCTTCAGGGTTGCCTTGGAGATCAAGTAGACTTAGAGTAGGAGATGGGTCAGGTCTACGACCCGGACTCTCATGTAAATTTAGGGTTCCACCTGTATATATAAAGGAGAGCGCCTAGGCGAAAAAGTCTAAGTCGCAATCCCTCAAAGACTAGGTTAGCGAATCCGCATCCTTATAATCGAGATCCACAGCAATATAATCAAGCAGGACGTAGGCTTTTACCTCCACCGTGAGGGGCCGAAACTGGGTAATCTCGTGTCTTCTCGTTCCCGATCAACCCCGTTAAGCTTCCACACTTGTGCGATGGGCTCATCTCCAAGTCCTTTCACAAGGGCATTTGCCGTGTCAAAACCACGACAGTGTGCGTGTGTGCGTTTATAGGGGTGAGTGTATGCGTATATATATGAGCGTTTGCGTCTGTACTGTGTTAAAAAAAAGACCAAACCGCCCGTCAAAAAAAAATTCAGACCAAACCGTAGGCCGTTGCTGGGCCCAAATGCGTGGCTTTTGAGATTGAAAGATAGCGGCGAGGAAGGGAAAAGGAAAGTGTAATAAACCAAGAGAAAAATTCACCTACAGTCTTTATACTTGAGCTGGAACCCACTTTAGTCCCTCTAGTTCCAAATACCCGAAATACGGTCCCTAAACTTGTCAAAGGGGTTCACCTACGGTCCCTTGTACGATTTTGGGTACGTATTTGCTTAGTCGGCGTTGGTCAAGTGGTACAGCATGGCATTGACTGGACATGTCACGTAAATTGCTGGAATACGCTCAGACTCGAGGGGTTCTTTTGCAAACTATTGCGGCACCGAGTCATGAGGAACTTCTCCACGAGCTCACTGCTTGGTGCCAGTCTTGATGGCCACCAGGATCTCCAACTGCGTCCTGTTGACCCGCGCCAGTTCCTCCGCCGTCAGGTCTGACCGGCGCTCCCGCCTCCGTTCAGGCTAGCCAGCTCGTCCCTCTTCTCCGGAGCATCGACCATGCTCTGCACCGCCGCCCGCAGCACCTCCAGAGACTCGCTGGGGAACTCCTGCAGCACATGCCATGGCCGACACAGAGTCCGACACGATCTCCCGCAGGATCCAATCAGGCCGCGATGTATGCCCGCCGCGGCCGCCATCAAAGCTGCCACCCGCGCTGGCCGCCGCCGCAGCCGCCATCTTGCCGGGAAGTTCAGTGGGGAAGAAGGAGGAGGTACCCTCCTTCATGGGGCGAAGGTGACGCTGTAGTCCCCCATGGGGCGAAAATTGAATCGGATGTGCACGGAGCCGTTGGTTCCCTCTCCGGCGGCGTAGATGTCGGTGGAGCTGGGGTTGTGCAAGAACATGGAGTAGGAGTAGGACATGTCGTCGGAGTTGATGCTCCGTGTGCGGCCCGTGGTGGCGCTGTAGGTCTGCCTGGGGGCGACGCGGCCCGGAGATCTCCATCGGCGGCAGGGGCCGACGGGAGGAGCGACTGGAGCTGCTGCTGCTGCTGCGTCTGCCCGGGCCCGTCGGACGGAAGGGAGAGCGAGAGCTGCAGGGAGTCGAGGCGGAGCTTCTTCCCACCGACCACGGAGGAATCGTCCCCGGGAGGATCACCGCGCTTGGGTGCGGAGAGGTGGAGGAAGTCGCGCTCGACGCAGAGCTTGGCTTTGGCAGCGTCCGCTGCGTCGGCAGCGGAGTTGGGAGGCGAGGAGGGGCCCGGCGCTGATGCCGAAGCCGCGGCGGCGGCGGATGCAAGGGTGGTTTTTTTTGTAGAGGTAGCTGCTGAGGGTGAGCTCGCGGTTGGGGAAGGGCTGGTCAGAGGGCGGCGGCGCGGCACCGGGGTCCTTGGATTCGCGGCGATTTCGGTGAGAGGGGCTGCGGGGCGCTCGGGGATGGGTCGGGGTTGACTTCCGCACGCCCTCTATCCGTCCTTGTTCTTGCCACAGCCACCGTCCACCTTCATGGACGCACCCTTGTTCTCCCCCGCCAGCGTGATCACGCTCGCCGCGCGGTGGCCCTGTCTGTGCCCGGAGTCGGTGGCCCTGTGCACCATGTCGGCAACGCCCGCCTTGATCTGCCAGTGCAGCTTCCCGTGCTCCGCCTTGACTCCTTCCCGTGCCTGCCGTCCTCGCCGACGTCGGCATGGTGCTTCTTCTCCTTCTCTTTCTCCTTGTGCTTGCTGTCCTCGCCGGCATGGTGCTTCTTCTCCTTCTCCTTCTCCTTGCTCTTGTGCTCATCCTTCTTCTCCTTGCCGGTCTCCTTGTGGTGGTGCGTCTTGTATTCTTTGTTCACGACGGCCTTGTCATGCTTGGTCTCAGCAGCAGCAAGCGGGTGCACAGCGGTTTTCTCTGGCTGTGGGACGACGTCGACGTCCTTGGGCTTGGGCGTGGCGGACAAGGCGACCGGCTTAGGAGGCGGCCTGGCCGGCGCGGCGGCAGTACCACCGGCGTTGGAGTTGCTGTTGGGCGGAGGAGGTTGCTCTAGGATGGGCGCGAGCGGCGAGGCCCGAGACGGGGACGCCTGGGAGGATGCCTGGCTCTGAGCCGCATGAGGAGGAGTCGGAGGAGCCGCGCCTCTGGTCTCCGGTGCAGTCAGTTGGCGGGGGTGGGAGGAAACTGAGCGCAATTATTTTTTAACTTGTTGCGTTTGGTCTGTCTGAAGGGCGCGCGGCAGGTTGGCATCCGGCGATGCCTCCACCTCGAGAGAGCGACGATGAAGAAGCGAGGGCGTCGGGTCCAGGTCCACCAGGTGGGGGTGGCTTTTAGTTGCTGCAAATTTGCAAAAAAAAACCTTCAAATCTTAATGTATTCCAGCCGTTCACGTGACGTGTCAAGTCAACGCCCCGCTGTACCCCTTACCGGCGCCACCTCAGCAAATACGAATCCAAAATCGTATAAGGGACCGTAGGTGAACCTTTTGACAAGTTTAGGGACCGTATTTCGGGTATTTGGAACTAGAGGGACTAAAGTGGGTTCCAGCGCAAGTATAAGGATTGAGATGAATTTTTCTCAATAAACCAACCAAACTTTCCATTGATCGATCACGAAAACAACAACAAATCGATCTCGTCCGGAATATATTAATCGAACCAACGCCGTCCACCGCCACAAAAGAGGACCAGTCCCGCCGTCTCTTCGTGTCTGGTCGTCGAGCCGCTAAGCTGATGGCGTGCCGATCCACTTCCGGCGGCTCTCGGAGGGGCCTGATCTCCTGCCTACACAGCAGCTGCTCCAGCGCCGGCGATGCGCCCCAACAAGACTCGCAGCAGGCCATCCACGGCCTCATCACCGGCTTCTACGAGGAGGCGTTCGACCGGCTGCCCTGCGCGACCATGCCGGGCCTCGCCCGCTCCCTCGCCACCGCCGGCTTCTGCCTCGGCCTCCTGGACCCCGTCACCAACATCGTCCTCAACGCCGTCTCCCTCCCCCCTGTCCCGGACGACGACGACCATGGAGCAACAATCGTCCTAGTTTCTTCTCCACCGAAGAAGATGAGGAAAATCAAGGACGCCTGGCACAAGATCGCATGGGCATCCTTGCACGGTCTAATCAACTTCATAATGAGCTACTTCGGTTGCCTGACCCAAGAACAGGCCGTCCGCTACCTCCGATGCGCCGGCGCTGATCTCGTGCTCGCCGTCATGCTCGTCGAGCATGACCTGTACGCTCCTGATGATGAGCAGGTTGACCTTGGCTCCGCGAGGTTGCAGGCCGCCCTCAGGTCCGCGGCGCTCATAGTAGGTCACCCAGCGCCCGACACGCTTGTGCAGCTCATGACGTCCCCGCTCCCCACCTCCGCCGCCCCCTCTCTGCAGCTGCTGGTTAGAGGTGGCCGGCAGAGTCTTCTCACCTCCGACGACGTCGGCGCCATCCAACGTCTGTTGCGTCGCCAGAGCAGCCGCCCCTGTGATGCCCAAGTGACCTACGGCCACGGAGTCGTCCTGGTCCGTGTTCGTCGTAAATTTAGTTCGTCGGGAGGTCGGCGATGACGTTGTCGAGACGACTTCCGTCGACGTCTCGGACGACGGCCACACGACTACCACCACCACCACTTTCCGGCGAGCCGGCGAGCGCATCACGTCGCTGAGGTGTCCTGGAGACATGGCTGCCAAGATGTCAGCCTACTTGACGAAGGCAGAGGTGGACGCCCAAAAATACGGCCTGGACACGACGAGCCCGTGCGCGCGCGGCGACGCCTGCGAGTACCTGCAGGCCCTCAAGATGCGCCTCCACGACACCATACACCGATCCTACGTCAAGGCGCTCGCGCTCCTGATGCCCTGCACTACTAGCACCGGCGCCACCGGAGGCTCGCTCATGCGCAGCATCCTCGTCGCGGGCCACTGCTACGGCTCCATGGACCCCGTCTCCAACACCATCGTGAACTCAATCTGGCATCTCACGCGCTGTCCTCTGATGGAGCCCGACCGCAGCAAGATCGAATCGTACACTGACATCCTGGACCCCCTCTCCCTGTTCCGCACGGAGGTCCGCTCCTTCAAAGGCCTTGCAGAGCTCGTCCGTGCCGCTGCCGACGCCTCGTTCACCGGTCCTGAATTCTCAATGCCGTGGGCTCTGGAGACCCTCTGCGAGGCAAAATGCGACATCTTTGACATGTTATCATCATCGAGAAAGCTTGAAACGGTTACCTTCCAGGAAGCGGCCATGGCTGCCAGGGCACCCTCTGCCTGTTGAGCTAGGATTGCTGCACCAGCAGCTGATGACGATGCCTCATCTGCTACGCGAGCTGCGCGCCCTGACGAGCCAGACAAGCACCATGCTGTCCATTGACCACATAGCTTCCATTCTGGACAAGGTGTTCAGCTCCAGTGCTCCAAGACTACCGCAGCTGGATCTTCAGGCCCCCGAACTGCACCCCAATGCTCTGGGCGCGATATCAAAGAGATCAAAATATGAGGCGCAGAGGAGCTTCCTTCGTTCGGAGCTGGAACAGCTGCTGGAGCAATACGCCTCACAGCATTTTTGGGTACATTACATTTTGTTGTTTTCATCATCGGTTTAGTTGCTAGCTATACATACATATTATCATCTGACCCTACTTGCTGCTTGATGTAGGAACCAAAGTATAGGGTAAACTTCATCTGTGGGGTGGAGGAACGCGGCGGTGGCGGCACCGCATACCGCAAGCGCTACACTGTCAATTTCATGGCTGCTTCTGATGAATCACCGCTTCAGATCAACACGCTCTTCTTCGCTGAATTTGGGGGATCGATGCAGCTGCCACGTTATAGGTTTGGGAACCATGATCCTAATAACTCAACGCCGGATTTCTGCTGCCCTCTGCCCCCTCCGTACACCGGCAAGTCCTTTCACTCCATCATACTATAGTGCAAGCATTTATACTATATATTAACGTACGTGTTCGTCTCTATATATCCCTTTACTTATATTGAACTAATGCCAGTTTTGATTCTTGATGACAGGTCGTTGCTACTACGGCTCACATTCCGCGAGGAAGCTCGTCTATCCAAACCTCGCCGAGTATCTCAAGGGCGATATCACCGCATGTGGAACCGATCGTTTGCCTGACATGGTAGTAGAGGCCGATCTTATCTATTTCAGTCCAGAGAGAGACGTGGAGATTGCAGGGAAACTGAACGGCTACTATGCACCAGGCATTCTAGCATCATGGAGCCGGCCACCTATGCTTGATGACGAGGAGAGGTCTGGGAGGCAACATATTTTTCATCGATGGAGCACTCTCAACAGTTGCTAGAGCTCTGGAGAGCTTGCGCGAGTACTTGACCCGTCATACCGCTCTTTTGTGGTTTGGCTCCTTGGATGATTTGTACTACTTTGTTTTGTCTTGTGAACGACCATCCGTAACTTGAGCAATTTTTTTAATTAAGTTTCGTTAATTTAGGAAACAGTAAATAAAACATGATAATCGAATCAAGTATATAGCAAACTTATGGAAGGAGTACTGCAATCAGGTACATTTCTCTACTACTTAAAAAGAACGTAAGGTTCCATTTCACCTCTCTTTCGTCCAACTTTCTTTATATACGTCCCACTCTTTCCTTCTCCTCTTTGATTTTTTCTCTCATCTCTGATTTTTCTTCCATCCATTCTCCCTAAAATAAAATCAATTGTCTCATGTTTTATTAACTTACCAAAATAAAAACATATTTTGTTTGGTAAGTCATTAAATTCTTACCAAATAAGTGCTTATAACAATAAAATGGCAATTAAATCATGGCGATTGCATACAAAAACTTTCAAAGATTTTAGCACATCAACAAAATAATAGACGTGCAGTCACGGGCTAATCTACTAGAATGTTTATACTCCCGTTGCAACGCACGGGCAATTATCTAGTCAAAAAAAAGTACTGCAATCGGGTATGTAATCATATACATATCGATTGCTACTAGCAGTGGAGCGAGGCGTGGCGGGAGGCGAAGGAGGAGTACGCATGTATATGCTCTCTTCTCAAGGTCTTAGTGGCGTGTAGACTGACTTGTAACGCTTCGTACGGGGGAGCTCTTAGGCAAGCGCCAACCCTAGCCGCCACACCCTCTCGCCGCCGCCAGGGCGTGGCGCCGACGGTTCCACCGTTGAAGGGAGGACTTGGAGGGCTGCTGCGGTGGGAGAAGGAGATGAGGGCTCTGGTTATCGTATGGCGGTGTGCTTGGCGGCAACCGAACGGACCCAGCGCGGTGAGCTTCTACGGCGGTTCGGCTAGGCTAGACCACCAAAGAAGACGGTGTCAGCACATGACCCTATACAGTGGCGATTCCGATCTTAGATCCTAACCTGGCATACAACGACGTGGGAAAGTCATCTTAGGAGTTCTCGACGTGGCGGTGCTGATGGTGTCTCGGATTAGGGGTCACACGCCATGTCGTCTCCCGGCCTGGTGGGTGGGCGAGGCCGTGCACCCCCTGCAAAAAAAAGTTCATTTACTTGTCAATTTTCGAAACAAAACCAAACTGCCAATCAGGAGAATATAAAAAGATCTCTACTATTGGGCATGCATATTAAAGACTAAAACCACTGACCTGGTTTTCTCATGGCATGTGCATTTCTCATGAAAATTGGAGGAATGAAAGAGGAGGGGAATACACCTCGAATGAAGCCTCGACTACAGCGACCGGCAACCGGTGGCCCTGCTCCTTGTAGCCATGGTCGCCTCCTCACCTCCTAGGGCATCGTCTCCTCCAGGGCACGCGGGTGAGTGCCTTGAGGCCCGCGCCTGCGGTCGCAGCCTCGCAGGTGCATGTCGCCGTGGTTCGCCGGAACTCTAGGGTTTCGAAGGGAGAAGAGAGGGGGTGTGGTAGTGCGGTGTGTGGACTTTTTCTTCGGTCGACCGGAGGTTGATCGCAGGATAGGTGGCAGCTATGGCGTTGAGACCAGAGGAGCGGTGACACAGCGGCGTCCTCCTCGTTGGTGGTGGAGTGATGGACATGAACGACTCCGGCATGCAAGCAGCGAAGGTGGTGGCGCGCTTACTGATCCTCGCGATCGGATTGGATCAAAAGGGGTTGTCGTCCACATTGCTGCAGAGCAGGCATGGGTCGCCGTGGGGGTCGCTTGCCCTGGCGGAAGAAGGGCCAGCCACGGGTAGTCGAGGAGGGAGGGGGAGGAGGCAAGGAGAATTGGCGGCGGTGAGGAGAATCAATGGTGTTGGAAACCCTGGCGGGCCAAGAGAGAGACCGAGGCGTGGGAAGATACGTAATGGAGATGGTTTTTTCGACTGGTTTGGATTGGATTGAAAAAAAAGGGTCATAAACGGGAGGTGGGGCTTACGTTAATAAATAAAAATTGGTGGTGGCTTCGATCCATCGGGTGGGAGGGCTAACAAACGAAGGACGTACGGACTGCCCCTTTAGAAGTAGAAATGAAGATGTCTAATTATGCGTCTATCATTCAAATATAGACACGGCAGGCTTAAAAAACTAATTTACTTTTTGAAGCATCTCTCCTAATCACCTTGCACATTGTACAAGGCGAGAGGAGGTGCTTGTGTGTTCCTGTAGTCGGCCGTGGCGTGCAGCTGTGGCCGGGGTGCGGTACTCAGCGACGGAGCAGTACATGTGAACAGCGCCGCGAATGTCAAACTCAGCGACGGCGCTCTCACACATGAAATTCTTGGTTGGTTGTGCACGAGTCCCATGCCCATACTTTAGTAGTATAGTGGATTGTGTAATCTGATGGAGACGAGAGCAGCGATATGGCTCGTACCGGCATTTGCTCATATTATCTGGACCGCAAGTACCAGCATGATGAGCTGTGCAGCAGCAGTTAATGCCAATGGGTGCGAGCTGGGGAAATTGGTGCCTCGCTGGAATACAGTGATAGTACGTATGTACTTCTGACGCACGTGGCTCAGGGTGTGACGGCTGGAGGCACGGTCCTTGGACGGTTCGCGTCTGTACCGATGGAACGGTAGTTGCACTGTAAACGTACATGGTCCAGAATTTGGCCGGACTGAAGCTGAGTCTTTATTTTAGTTGGGAAAAAGGTTTAGTTGTGCGTATCTTTGGGTGCTGACTTGGAGTGAAATCACAGGCAATAGTAATTGCCTTTTTTCCGGGGATACATTAGTTGGCTAATGTTGATCCTACTCGACTAGATGATTGTATTTAGCCGCCGAGTCATTTGCTCCGTAACCTTGGTCTTACTTACGAGGCCTTGTATAGCAGTTCTACGTAGTCACCCCGCAAAAAAAAAAGACCGTACTCAACCGAACCATTTTCCAAGTACTCCCTACAATCTAATATAATTGGCATTCCAAAAAATTTAGGATAAATTAAGGAGGTGCTGAAATCTCCTTTCTACCCTTTGTTTTGGAAGAGTATTAGGTGATACCACCCTTCACATGCTTCCGTGCTCCCAAGTTTAGTAAATATTTTAATGTTTTAAAACATCTTGATTTTATTTTTTTTGCAAATGTTCACAGGACATGTGTCTACAAACCTTAGAAAGTTCAAATCCATATTTGAAAGACACATAGGTAAACTAAAATGGATAAATCCAAATGTGAATAGTGTCGTTTTTTTTACACCATTCACGTTTTACCTTTTTAACACAATTAATCCTTGTTTTTCTTTTTTTGCTGCTCTATGTGTATTTTGAATTTTGTAGAAGTTGTACGGACATGCCTTTTGAACATTCACAAAAAAAATCAGAATTTTTTGGAACATTTTAGATGCGATTTTAAAAATTTGGAAGCATGTGAGCATGTGAAGAGTAGTATCACCTGACATTTACCCTTCGTTTTGCTGCTAGTAACCAAACATGCAACCAAAAAAAAAGGTAACCAAAACATGCAGCATTAGAGTGGAAGAGGGCGATGGACATGATAGGAAAAGATGGGCTAGCCACTTATGACTCAAAACGTGGTGAAGAATGAAGACAGTGACCTCATGATGCTGTTTCGCATAAGAGCTACCACCAAATGGACCGCAAAGGAGATAAAACGTGGATAACGGTGAAAAGCATATCCAGTGCTCAACCTTTGCTCCAGGATAACATGTACTCCAATTCAAAAAAAAAGGGGGATAACATGTACTCCAGGTTTCTTGTAAAACTGAAGTGGAATCAAAAAAGCATGTGGTGAACAGGGCTCGCGACTGAGTATATAGCCAAGGGAGACATACATGCAGTGATAGTTCGGTGGCAGTTGGATGAGTAAATGTTGTGCAGCCACCGGCTATCTAACGGCAGCATGCAAAATCAATGCATTGCAGAGGTAGGCCTACAAACAGTTGCAATATAAAGAGAAAACAAAAATACAGATCATAATACACTGAAGAACCCAGATCCCGAGACATGTTAACGCTCCAGATAATAAGAGCATATGGAAGTACGACCCATATTGAATTTTCGCTATTTGTTCATGTTCTCACTTGCATCTGTCCTGCTTTTGACTTGTCCTTGCAGTACATATCTTTGATGTTCATCGGGATGTTGGTTGGTATATCTATTCAAGGTTTCTTGGCAAATGTCATGAAGGTGAACATCCTGTTTGGCTGATATTTTTATTTTGTACATATGAGTTTTGTACTTCTTGTCAGTATCCTCTACCGTAGACTCTGATCCATAAATGTCATGACTGGTCGAAAAATGCTAGTAAAATTGAAATAAATGCATTTCAACTGCTTGCAATGTAGTAACCTTCTTTGCCCATGGGCATTTTCCATTTAGTTAGGTAGACTTCCAGCTGTTGACCTGTTGTTGTAGTTTTCCTTGTTGTCGAGCATCCAAACGTGACCATGTGTCATTTTCTATGCAGTTCTTCTTTGCTGTTTCTAGAGTTGGGAGCGGCTCAACAACCAATGTCGCCCATTTCTTATATGAGATTATGGGCATGTACTTTATATCATCTATCCTTCTGATAAGGAAAAGCCTGGTAAATGAGTACATGCATTCTTCTATTGCTTGAGAATGCCCTTCCTATATACTGTCCTGGCCTTATTTGTTTTATTATCCTATAACTGAACTTGCTACTTTAAATTTATACAAGTTTTATGGTGGTTGAAAAAAATGAGAGTCATCCATCTGAATTAATCCAGTGGTGGAAAAATAGGAGGTACCAAAAGAAAGTACTCAGAAGTACCATATAGGTGGGACCAGTACCAAAAAAAGTGGGGCCCCCGTTGGTCGTCAGCTCATTAATAACTACAGTTGCTGAGGCTTAGACGATGTTGTGGGGCCAAATGACCCTGCCACCCTCTTTTTGCACAGATGTTATCATTTAAAAAATTGAAACGTGGTACTCACTCCGTTCACAAATATAAGATGTTCTAACTTTTTCCCGATTCGGATGTATATAGACTCATTTTAGTGTGTTTGTTCACTCATTTCAGTCCGTATGTAGTTCATATTGAAATATCCAAAACATCTTATATTTATGAACGGAGGGAGTAGTATATACAAAGATGTTGAAGATATTTGTTCAACTGAATATATTAAGAGGATGACTATGGATTTAGGTACACGACTTTTAGTTCAAGACAAGTTAACCTTTTTCAGTCTCATAGTCTTTCCACTCGCACCAATCCTACATGTAACATGACAATGTATGGTGTATAGTGAGCAAACTGTATCAATACGCCGAACACATGTAACGTAGCCGTTCCAATATATTAACTTCTCAGTTGACACCACAACTGATCTGGATATTTAATGAACAATACAGATTGGATATGGAATTATGATTCTTTGAACTTATGCGCTCTATGTTATGCAATATTTGAAATTTTCATCATGATCGCATTCCGTTTGAGAAAATTAATGTTTGTTAATGCATGTTTGCTCAGGGTGATCATCACAGATGTTTTGGGTGGGGATATTCAGTTTGACTTCTACCACCGCTGGTGTGATGCTAATGGCGAGTGCGTTCTTGTCCCGAAAATGCCTAATAGTGGCCGAGCACCTTGCTGCACGGTATCCAGTCCGTTCACTAGCGCTAGGGATGTGTGCTGTCCCCGTATTTCCGGTTCCTGCCCCCTCGTATCACTGCACCATCGCGTGTATTGAGGCAGGGCCAGCTAGCGCAGAGGTGCATAATATAGGCGTTCGAGCAGATGTTCCCAGGTCCATTCCACTTCACATCGTCTCCATACTGACGACTATTGTGCCAGTCCATTCGACCATAGATGTTCACATGTGCTTTTTCCAGTGTGGCTCTGGTCTACTGTTGTTTATGCATGCACCAGCGAGCATGAGCTGGCACAATGGTACAGCCAGCCTTTTTCATTTCACGTCACCCACTCATGACAATTTTTAAGCACACTGAACAAGATCTGTTATAACTGCTGATCAACTATTAGTTCAACATTTTTTTGTTTTATTTTGCGAGAGAAATTTCCGATCTATTCATAATCAATCAAGGCAGTACAGAGAACATTAGAGGTAATAAAAATTACAACCAGATCCATGGACCACCTAGCGACGACTACAAGCACGGGAGCGAGCCGAAGGCGCGCCGCCGTCATCGCCCCTCCCTCACCGGAGCCGGGCAAACGTTGTTGTAGACAGTCGAGAAATCGTCGTGCTAAGGCCCCAAAGGACCAGCGCACCAGAGCAGCAACCATCGCCGATGAAGAGAGACGTAGATCGGAAAGATCAAACCTGCAACCACATGAGCGAAGACAGACGAAAACTGGATCCAAATAGATCCACCGAAGACTAGCACCGACCGAATCCTGCGAGATCCGACGGAGACACACCTCCACACGCCCTTCGACGACGCTAGATGCACCATCGGGGCGGGGATCGGACGTGGGAGACACTATTCCTACTGAGGGACATCGCCACCGCCACACAACCCCAACGAAACACTGAACCTAACAAAAACGAGACAGGGGTCCCTCCCGCCGGCGGGGGCCGAGATTCTCCTCACCTCCATGGCCCAAAGGCCATCGGAGGCGCCAGCGGGAGGATGAAGAAGACTTTTTTTTTTGCGAGGGTAAAGAGTTTTATTCCATAATAATAGGGTTACAACCGAGAGGCAAAAGTTCCTCAATGCACGGTGGTCCACGATCTAGCCATACAGCAGTCGCACTCTCAGTACGACTATACAATGCTAACCGATCTGCTACCCTATTTTGCTCACGCTTAATCTTCTGTGGAATAAACTCAGAATGTACCATAAGATGCTTGATCTCAGCTACCAAATGTCCATATGCCGACCGGGACAGATTATCACCAGTTAGGGACGTCAATGCCTCCGAGGAGTCTGATTGAACAATTACAGGGACATCACTGTATTGAGCCGCCAGTGCCATACCTTGCATCAGTGCATGCAACTCAGCCTCTAGTGCGTTGTTGCAATTAAACAGGCAGCGATACGCAGCAAAAATCACACTTCCATCATGTCTCCTCAAGATCATGCCGGCTGCCGCCGAGCCATCCACCGAAGAAAAGGCCCCATCAACAGATAGTGCAACCTGATTTGTAGGCGGTGGTGACCATGGCAGCGTGTTCGAAACCAGAACACCACGAGTAGGCGGTCCATTCTCCCTTAGCGGCATCTTCCCCTTCATAATTTCCTCCGTGCTATATCTCCTGGACAGATCAAAAGAAGAAGACTTTTCTTAAGGAGTATTAGTTCGACATTAAACGTTAGACAAATTAGGATGCCTCAACGGTCAACATTTTTTGTAAGTGAAAAAATAGAAATTATACTACGCTAGTTAAACCATTAACTAAATGTCGTGATATAGGTTGTAGTTAATAGCAATTAGCCAATAGTTGGTGCACCACTAATTATAGCACGATAGCTGTTAACAAAACAACAATACAAACCATTACTGCAATCTTTAGAATGCACTTTTAATTAATCATGTTTTTAGCCTACGCCACACAATTAACATTCGCTCTAGTGTATTCGCAAAAAAAAAACATTCGCTCTAGTGTAAATAGTTTTTTTAAACCATTTTAAGTATAGTTGGTACAGATAGCTAATAACTAAAGGAAAAAGTCTGAAAAAAACCTTGACTTCGTAGTCGAAGTCTGAAATGAACCATCAACTCCAAATCCTTGAAATCAGCACCCTGTCTTTTCTAATCCCGGTTTATCCCGGCCCTTCTTGGTTGAGAAGTCATTTGTCTCCGCCGGGATTGCACACGTGACAGAGAGAGGGGGGAATCACAGCCAGCCGGTGTAAACATTGTGTGATTTGTGCAAACTTTGCTGGTCTTTTACGAACAAGCACACCATGCCACTTCTTTGCTGGTTGGTGTAAATGTGGTGATGATTTGTTCTACACTTCTACAGAAGGCATGAACCCTTTATTAGCATGTGAACTTAAGAGGCTAAGAGCGCTGCTGAACTACTCACTTATTAATTGTATTGCCCTATTGAGTTGTGGCTTGTATAGTTGTGTTGTTCGGTCATTTTTGTCTGCTTCCGGCCCAAGTCTGTTCTGTTACCATACCGTGTTCGTATCCGCATAATCTGTTATTCAAATCCGCATAATCTGGTATTCGAATCTGCATCCGACTAGCTTCCGAATCCGAAAATAAATATGAAATAGGATATGGTATGACTATTATCTACCTGAATCCGATCAGGTTTCACCCTTATACATGTGGGACCTACCCTATCGGCTCTTAGAAACCCAACTGCGCACCTCTCTCTCACCTAGTTCTCGTCGACGCCTTTGCGTCATGTCCCTTCTCCTTCTCCTTCGTCGCTGTGACAATGGCGATTGGCGGTTCATTGCCGGACCAGAAGACGATCGTGGCGGCCGAAAAAGACGCCAGTAATCCCCTTCCGCCTCCTCCTAGTCTTCTCTTAGTCTCATACGTGTTAGATGATCGACTACTGAGAATTTTTACAGCAGAATATTAACTATAAACAAGATTGAGAATTTTTACACCACTACTGATTAACGATGAAATATGGTAAAACATGCACGTTCCTTTAGAACCTGCTTCGTCCTGGGAATTGTTGGAGCTACATTTCGTGCTACGTACTTGGTTTAGCTTGCTAGCAACAATGGAACTTGCGTGCAGAAGACTGAACGCTGAACGGCCAGTGACTGAGCACGCGCAGCATGTTTTCCCCACTGCAAAACTATTCAGTTTTTCCCTATCTTCGTCACGTGTGCAGTCCCAGCGGAGGCAAACACCTTCTCAGCCAAAAAGGGCCGGGTTAAACCGGGATTAGATAAGACGGGGTGATGATTTCAGAGATTTGGAGTTCGGGGTTCATTTCAGACTTCGACTATGAAATCAAGGTTTTTCTTAGACTTTTTCCATAACTAAACTAATGTGACGTAGCAGGCTCGGATAGGGCAGGTCGTGGCAACAGCGAAGGGAATCTTGTGGCAGCACACCTGGTCAGGTCAGGCCAAGTCATGTTCACTCACCGGCCATCCATCACGCCTAGCTTTCAAAAACATAGGCTGCTCCAGTCTAGGGTACCAGATGACCTGGACCAGGCGGCCCATTCGCAAACACCTAAACCAGTGCCTACAGAGCATTTCCAACAGCATGTGTATATTTGGATGTCTATATATTCATATAGACAATGGTCTATAAAGATTTCCTCGTATACACGTTCAGTTTTGCAACAGAATGTCTATATACAGAACGTTTATATTCTCTCTCTTATATTTTAATATTATTTTGTAACTACCAATTCAACTACCATTTTAACAACAATTCAAAGGATTTATAATTGCATTGGTTAATCCTAACGTCTACGTTTTAATACTATCCTATAACTGCCGATCTAACTACCATGTTCAGGAAATTTTCCTCTTTGGTTGGTGTCGAAGCCATATAAACACACGGCACTCACAGCACGGGAACCAAAAGTCAGTGCATTTTTTCCTGTGAATAAGTAATAGCTGCAGCAATCACTACTCCCATTCTCCCCCCTGTAACCTCATCCTCAAATCAAATCAGACTTGTCTCTCCGGAATCGCCCAATCGCCAACCTCATCCCCAAATCCACAGACGGAGCAGCACCATACCTCCTTCCCACCACATCTTCTTGCTCCCTCCTGCACCGGGCTGCCAGCCAAACCACGCCATGGCGCGCGACAGCCGCAGGATTCGGCACCAGGGCGACCAGGCTGCAGGATACAATGGCAGGCGGCGACACGGTGGCCGGATCCGGCACAAGGCGCGATGCGGCGGCGGGATCCAGCACCAGGCGACGGCGACCCTCCCTCTCTCTCTCTCTCTGGGAAAAAAGGAACCGTGCCTCTGGGGCGACGGCGACATCGCGTTGGTGGCGCGTTGCGCTCCTGCTCTTCACCGACTCCCGATGGTGGCGCGAGATGTCTCGGCTCGAGCGGTTGGGCTTTGGACGACGCCTCGACGACGTCCTGTTGGGGAACGTTGCATGGGAAACAAAAAATTTCCTACACACACGCAAGATCTATCCATGGTAATGAGCATCTACGAGAGGGAGAGTGAATCTACATACCCTTGTAGATCGCTAAGCAGAAGCGTTAAGAAACGCGGTTGATGTAGTCGAACGTCTCCGCGATCCAAATCGCAAGTCGTCCCTCGATCCGATCACGAACTAGTGCCAAAGGAACGGCACCTCCGCGTTCAACACACGTACGGCTTGATGACGCCTTCACCTCCTCGATCCAGCGAGCGATGGTGAAGTAGTAGATGAGTTCCGGCAGCACGACGGCGTGGTGATGGTGGTGAGGAACAATCTCTGCAGGGCTTCGCCAAGCACTACGGAGATTATGACGGGAGAACTAGAGGGTTAGGGTTGCCGACACACGGCTTGGGAAATCTTGATGTGTCCCGTGTGCTAGCCCTGCCCCTCTATTTATATGTTGAGCCCTGGGGTCTAAACTTGGAGAGAAAACCTCCACAAGGTCGGTTTTGCCCGCACAAGGTCGGTTTGGCCCGCACGGAAAGAGTCCAACTCGGATTCCAGCAGTATCGCGTACAAGCGGTAGTACCGCTTACGATAAGCGGTAGTACCGCCTGTAGCGGTAGTACCGCTTACGATAAGCGGTATTACCGCCTGTAGCGGTAGTACCGCTTACGATAAGAGGTATTACCGCCTGTAGCGGTAGTACCACTTACGATAAGCGGTAGTACCGCCTGTAGCGGTAGTACCACCCCAGACGCCAGCAAAACTTCCTTTTGCACCTTGGCTAAGCCTCGTGGGCTTTACCCCTTGGCCTAAATAAAGTGTTCTCGTACCCGAACATTTCGGGAAACATCCGGAACCCCTTCCGGTGAATTCCGGAACCCTTCCGGAGACCAAAACACTATTATCACATATATCAATCTTTACCTCCGGACTCTTCCGGAGATCCTCGTCATGTCCGGGAACTTATCCGGGACTCCGAACAACCTTCGGTCACCAACAAAATAACTCAACTATACTAATCGTCACCAAACGTTAAGTGTGTAGACCCTGCGGGTTCGAGAACTATGTAGACATGACCGAGACACCTCTACGATCAATAACCAATAGCGGGACCTGGATGCCCATATTGGCTCCTACATATTCTATGAAGATCTTTATCGGTCGAACCTCTATGTCAAGGATTCAGTTAATCCCGTATGCTGTTCCCTTTGTTCTTCGGTATGTTACTTGCCCGAGATTCGATCGTCGGTATCTCTATACCTAGTTCAATCTCGTTACTGGCAAGTCTCTTTACTCGTTCCGTAATACAAGATCTCGTGGCTAACACTTTAGTCACATTGCTTGCAAGGCTCATTGTGATGTTGTATTACCGAGTGGGCCCTGAGATACCTCTCCGTCACACGGAGTAACAAATCCCAGTCTTGATCCATGCCAACCCAACAGACACCCTCGGAGATACCTGTAGAGCACCTTTATAGTCACCCAGTTACGTTGCGACGTTTGATACACACAAGGTACTCCTCCGATGTCAGGGAGTTGCATGATCTCATGGTCATAGGAACAGATACTTGACATGCAGAAAACAATAGCAATAAACTGACACGATCATATGCTACATTTACAGTTTGGGTCTTGTCCATCACATCATTCTCCTAATGATGTGATCCCGTTATCAAATGACATCTCATGTCCATGGCTAGGAAACCTTCACCATCTTTTGATCAACGAGCTAGTCAACCAGAGGCTTACTAGGGACACAGTGTTGTCTATGTACCCACACATGTATTTGAGTTTCCAATCAATACAATTATAGCATGGATAATAAACGATTATCATGAACAAGGAAATATAATAATAACTAATTTATTATTGCCTCTAGGGCATATTTCCAACAGTCTCCCACTTGCACTAGAGTCAATAATCTAGTTCACATCACTATGTGATTTACATTGTAATGAATCGAACACCCATGCAGTTCTGGTGTTGTTCATGTTTAGCCCTTGGAAGAGGTTTAGTCATCGGATCTGCAACATTTAGATCCGTGTGTACTTTGCAAATATTTATGTCGTCCTCCTTGATGTAATCGCGGATGGAATTGAAACGTCGCTTTATGTGTCTGGTCCTCTTGTGAAATCTTGGTTCCTTGGCTAGAGCAATGGCACCAGTATTATCACAAAACAGAGTCATTGGGTTAAGCGCACTAGGCACTACTCCAAGATCTGTCATGAACTCCTTCATCCAGACACCTTCCTTCGCCGCCTCCGAGGCAGCGATGTACTCCGCTTCGCATGTAGAATCAGCTACCACGCTTTGCTTGGAACTGCACCAGCTAACCGCACCTCCATTAAGAATACATACGTATCCGGTTTGCGACTTAGAGTCATCCGGATCAGTGTCAAAGCTTGCATCGACGTAACCCTTTACGACGAGCTCTTGATCACCTCCATAAACGAGAAACATGTCCTTAGTCCTTTTCAGGTACTTCAGGACATTCTTGACCGCCGTCCAGTGTTCCATTCCTGGATCACTTTGAAACCTTCCGACCATACTTATGGCAAGGCTGACATCGGGTCTTGTGCACAGCATTGCATACATGATAGAGCCTATGGCTGAAGCATAGGGGATGACACTCATCGTTTCTCTATCTTCTGCAGTCACTGGGCATTGAGTCTTACTCAACTTCACACCTTGCAATACAGGCAAGAACCCCTTCTTGGACTGATCCATTTTGAATTTCTTCAAAATCTTATCAAGGTATGTGCTTTGTGAAAGTCCTATTAAACGTCTTGATCTATCTCTATAGATCTTGATGCCTAATATGAAAGCAGCTTCTCCTAGGTCCTTCATTGAAAAACTCTTGTTCAAATATTCCTTCACGCTTTCCAACATTTCTATATTGTTTCCAATCAGTAATATGTCATCCACATATAATATTATAAACGCTATAGAGCTCCCACTCACTTTCTTGTAAATACAAGCTTCTCCGTAAACTTGTATAAATTTGAACGCTTTGATCACCTCATCAAAGCGAAGATTCCAACTCCGAGATGCTTGCACCAGTCCATAAATGGATCGCTGGAGTTTGCAAACTTTGTCAGCATTCTCTGGATCGACAAAACCTTCTGGTTGCATCATATACAACTCTTCCTTAAGGAAACCGTTAAGGAACGCTGTTTTGACATCCATCTGCCAAATTTCATAATCGAAAAAGGCAGCTATTGCTAACATGATTCTGACGGACATAAGCATCGCTACGGGTGAGAAGGTCTCATCGTAGTCAACTCCTTGAACTTGTGAAAAACCCTTTGCCACAAGTCGAGCTTTATAGACGGTGACATTACCGTCCGCGTCCGTCTTCCTCCTAAAGATCCATTTGTTCTGAATGGCCTTACGCCCTTCAGGTAATACTTCCAAAGTCCATACTTTGTTTTCATACATGGATCCCATCTCGGATTTCATGGCCTCTAACCACTTCTCGGAATCCGGGCCCATCATCGCTTCTCCATAGCTCGTAGGTTCATCATTGTCCAACAACATGACCTCTAAGGCAGGGTTGCCGTACCACTCAGGAGCAGTACGCGTCCTTGTCGACCTACGAGGTTCGATAGTAACTTGATCCAAAGCTTCATGATCATCATCATTAACTTCCTCTTCAGCTGATGTAGGCTCTACAGAAACATCTTTCTGCACTGCGCTACTTTCAGGTTGAAGTAAAGGTTCAACAACCTCATCAAGTTCTATCTTCCTCCCACTAATTTCTTTCGAGAGAAACTCTTTCTCAAGAAATGTTCCGTTTTTAGCGACAAACACTTTGCCTTCGGATCTGAGGTAGAAGGTATACCCAACTGTCTCTTTTGGGTATCCTATGAAGACACATTTCTCCGTTTTGGGTTCCAGCTTTTCAGGCTGAAGCTTTTTGACATAAGCATCACATCCCCAAACTTTAAGAAACGACAGTTTTGGCTTCTTGCCAAACCAAAGTTCATGTGGCGTCGTCTCAACGGATTTCGATGGTGCCCTATTTAAAGTGAATGCAGTTGTCTCTAATGCATAACCCCAAAACGATAGTGGCAAATCGGCAAGAGACATCATAGATCGCACCATATCCAATAAGGTTCGATTACGACGTTCGGACACACCATTACGCTGTGGTGTTCCAGGCGGTGTCAGTTGTGAAACAATTCCACATTGTCTTAAGTGACTGCCAAACTCATAACTCAGATATTCTCCTCCTCGATCAGATCGTAGGAATTTAATCTTCTTGTTACGATGATTCTCAACTTCACTCTGAAATTGTTTGAACTTTTCAAATGTTTCAGACTTGTGTTTCATTAAGTAAATATACCCATATCTACTTAAGTCATCAGTGAAGGTGAGAAAGTAACGATAACCACCGCGCGCCTCAATACTCATCGGACCGCACACATCAGTATGTATGATTTCCAACAAGTCACTTACCCGTTCCATTGTTCCAGAGAACGGCGTTTTAGTCATCTTGCCCATGAGGCATGGCTCACATGTGTCAAGTGATTCAAAATCAAGTGACTCCAAAAGTCCATCAGCATGGACCTTCCTCATGTGTTTTACGCCAATATGACCTAAACGGCAGTGCCACAAGAAAGTGGTATTATCATTATCAATTCTACATCTTTTGGCATCAATGTTATGAACATGTGTATCATTACTATCGAGATTCAATAAGAATAAACCCCTCACATCGGGTGCATGACCATAAAAGATATTACTCATATAAATAGAACAACCATTATTCTCTGATTTAAATGAGTAACCGTCTCGCAATAAACAAGATCCAGATATAATGTTCATGCTTAACGCATGCACCAAATAACATTTATTCAGGTTCATCACTAATCCCGATGGTAATCGAAGAGCGAGTGTGCCGACGGCGATCACATCAATCTTGGAACCATTTCCCACGCGCATCGTCACTTCGTCCTTTGCCAGCCTCCGTCTATTCCGCAGTTCCTGTTTTGAGTTGCAAATATGAGCAACCGCACCGGTATCAAATACCCAGGCAC
The DNA here is from genome assembly GCA_039707655.1 of Elymus sibiricus. Classification (NCBI taxonomy): domain Eukaryota; kingdom Viridiplantae; phylum Streptophyta; class Magnoliopsida; order Poales; family Poaceae; genus Elymus; species Elymus sibiricus. Next base: position 475,803,517 of record CM077666.1, read on the forward strand.
TACAACGAGAGTTGGTAAGGTACACATCAATAACATGTATATCACATATACCTTGTTTGTTGTTGGCCGCCTTCTTGTCAGCCAAATACTTGGGGCAGTTCCGCTTCCAGTGTCCAGTTCCCTTGCAATGAAAGCACACAGTTTCTGGTTTGGGTCCAGCCTTGGGTTTCTTCACGGGAGGAGCAACTGCTTTGCCACTCTTCTTGGAGTTACCCTTCTTACCCTTGCCATTTTTCTTGAAACAAGTGGTTTTATTGACCATCAACACTTGATGCTCCTTCTGAATTTCAGACTCAGCGGCTTTCAGCATCGCAAACAGCTCGGCGACTGACTTGTTCATCCCGTGCATGTTATAGTTCAACACGAAGCTCTTGTAGCTAGGTGGCAATGATTGAAGAACTCTGTCAGTGATAGCCTCTGGCGGAAGGGGCATCCCCAATTCAGCCAGACGGGTGGAGTATCCAGACATTCTGAGTACGTGATCACTGATAGACCCGTTCTCCTCCATCTTGCAAGCATAGAACTTATCGGAGATCTCATATCTCTCGATCCGGGCATTCTTCTGAAAGATAAACTTTAACTCCTGGAACATCTCATATGCTCCATGACGTTCAAAACGTCTTTGAAGTCCCGGTTCTAAGCCATACAATATTGCACATTGAACTATTGAGTAATCTTCAGAACGAGCCTGCCAGGCGTTCACAACGTCTAGAGACTCAACTGGAGCGGGTGGATCACCAAGCGGTGCATCAAGGACATAAGCCTTCTGGGAAGCCGTAAGGATAATCCTTAGATTACGGGCCCGGTCCACAAAGTTACTTCCATCATCTTTCAATTTAGCTTTCTCTAGGAACGCATTAAAATTCAGGGGTGCTACTGCGCGAGCCATGATCTACAACATAAATATAGCAAAGACAACTTAGACTATTGTTCAAGATAATGAGTTTAGTTAATTATATTACTTAAAAAACTCCCACTCAAATAGACATCCCTCCGGTCATTCGAGTGTAACATGATACAAATCCACCAACTCAAGTCCGATCATCACGTGAGTTGAGGTGGTTTCAATGGTGAACATCTTCATGTTGATCATATCTACTATATGACTCATGTTCGACCTTTCGGTCTCTTGTGTTCCGAGGCCATGTCTGTACATGCTAGGCTCGTCAAGTTTAACCCGAGTGTTCCGCATGTGCAATACTGGCTTGCACCGTTGTATGTGAACGTAGAGTCTATATATCACACCCGATCATCACGTGGTGTCTCGAAACGACGAACTTTCGCAACGGTGCACACTCGGGGAGAACACAATTTTATCTTGAAATTTAAGTGAGGGATCACCTTATAATGCTACCGTAGTCCTAAGCAAAATAAGATGCATAAAAGGATTAACATCACATGCAAATCATAAGTGACATGATATGGCCATGAACTTGTGCTTTTGATCTCCATCTCCAAAGCACCGGCATGATCTCCATCGTCACCGGCATGACACCATGATCTCCATCATCTTGATCTCCATCAACGTGTCGCCATGAGGTTGTCGCGCCGACTGTTGCTTCCACGACTATTGCTAACGTTTAGCGATAAAGTAAATCAAAACGGCGAAAATAATTAAAGACAACTCTATGGCTCCTGCCAGTTGCCGTACTCATCGACATGCAAGTCGTGATATTCTATACAACACATGATCATCTCATACATCACATATATCTCATCATGTAATTGGCCATATCACATCACAACACATGATCATCTCATACATCACATATATCTAATTGTTGTTGCAAATTTTACGTGGCTGCTACGGGTTTGCAAGAACCGTTCTTACCTACGCAAAACCACAATGTGGTGTAGTGATTGCGTTTTGATCTTCTAAAAGAACCCTCTTCATTGAAATTGATTCAACTAAAGTGAGAGAGACAGACACCCGCTAGCCATCTTTATGCAACGAAGTTACATGTCAGTTGAAGGAACCTGTCTTGCGTAAGCGTACGCGTAATGTCGGTCCGGGCCGCTTCATCTCACAATACCGCCGAATCAAGTATCAACTAGTAACGGCAAGCAATATGTATACACCCACGCCCACAACTCGTTTGTGTTCTACTCGAGATCTCATCTACGCATAGACCTAGCTCAGATGCCACTGTTGGGGAACGTTGCATGGGAAACAAAAAATTTCCTACACACACGCAAGATCTATCCATGGTGATGAGCATCTACGAGAGGGAGAGTGAATCTACATACCCTTGTAGATCGCTAAGCGGAAGCGTTAAGAAACGCGGTTGATGTAGTCGAACGTCTCCGCGATCCAAATCGCAAGTCGTCCCTCGATCCGATCACGAACTAGTGCCGAACGGACGGCACCTCCGCGTTCAACACACGTACGGCTTGATGACGCCTTCACCTCCTCGATCCAGCGAGCGATGGTGAAGTAGTAGATGAGTTCCGGCAGCACGACGGCGTGGTGATGGTGGTGAGGAACAATCTCTGCAGGGCTTCGCCAAGCACTACGGAGATTATGACGGGAGAACTAGAGGGTTAGGGTTGCCGACACACGGCTTGGGAAATCTTGATGTGTCCCGTGTGCTAGCCCTGCCCCTCTATTTATATGTTGAGCCCTGGGGTCTAAACTAGGAGAGAAAACCTCCACAAGGTCGGTTTTGCCCGCACAAGGTCGGTTTGGCCCGCACGGAAAGAGTCCAACTCGGATTCCAGCAGTATCGCGTACAAGCGGTAGTACCGCTTACGATAAGCGGTATTACCGCCTGTAGCGGTAGTACCGCTTACGATAAGCGGTAGTACCGCCCCAGACGCCAGCAAAACTTCCTTTTGCACCTTTCCTAAGCCTCGTGGGCTTTACCCCTTGGCCCAAATAAAGTGTTCTCGTACCCGAACATTTCGGGAAACATCCGGAACCCCTTCCGGTGAATTCCGGAACCCTTCCGGAGACCAAAACACTATTATCACATATATCAATCTTTACCTCCGGACTTTTCCGGAGATCTTCGTCATGTCCGGGATCTTATCCGGGACTCCGAACAACCTTCGGTCACCAACAAAATAACTCAACTATACTAATCGTCACCAAACGTTAAGTGTGTAGACCCTGCGGGTTCGAGAACTATGTAGACATGACCGAGACACCTCTACGATCAATAACCAATAGCGGGACCTGGATGCCCATATTGGCTCCTACATATTCTACGAAGATCTTTATCGGTCGAACCTCTATGTCAAGGATTCAGTTAATCCCGTATGCTGTTCCCTTTGTTCTTCGGTATGTTACTTGCCCGAGATTCGATCGTCGGTATCTCTATACCTAGTTCAATCTCGTTACTGGCAAGTCTCTCTACTCGTTCCGTAATACAAGATCTCGTGGCTAACACTTTAGTCACATTGCTTGCAAGGCTCATTGTGATGTTGTATTACCGAGTGGGCCCTGAGATACTTCTCCGTCACACGGAGTAACAAATCCCAGTCTTGATCCATGCCAACCCAACAGACACCCTCGGAGATACCTGTAGAGCATCTTTATGCAGAAAACAATAGCAATAAACTGACACGATCATATGCTACGTTTACAGTTTGGGTCTTGTCCATCACATCATTCTCGTAATGATGTGATCCCGTTATCAAATGACATCTCATGTCCATGGCTAGGAAACCTTTACCATCTTTTGATCAACGAGCTAGTCAACTAGAGGCTTACTAGGGACACAATGTTGTCTATGTACCCACACATGTATTTGAGTTTCCAATCAATACAATTATAGCATGGATAATAAACGATTATCATGAACAAGGAAATATAATAATAACTAATTTATTATTGCCTCTAGGGCATATTTCCAACACGTCCAAGTCTGGACGATGTGGAGTAAATTTTAGACGACGTGGTGGACGAGCTGCTGGGACGCATTTTTGGGCCTTGGTCGTCTATATCTCCTTTAGACGATGGTATACACAAGCTGTTGGAGATGTTCTAACATGTGTGCGAAACAACTACGCCTACGCTGCCTACCACCTATGCCTACGAGGAGCTAAGGGGGGCAGCGAGCTGACACATTACAAACCCAATGGCAGGCTGGACGACGGTGATTCAGAGCCGCAAAATGGAGAAAAATAACCCAAAGGCAAAAGTAATTTAAAAAAATAAACTATCGGTGAAACTATTTCACAGAAATAACCCTTTCGGGTAGCGCCCAACACGTAGCCCATGCCTCAGGCGCTACCCCGTGTAGCATAGCGCCTACGTGTTGGGAGCTGCCCAAAAGGGTTAGATTTTATGAAATAGTTTCGCCGAGAGTTTAGTTTTTAAATTGCTTTTGCCTTTGGGTTATTTTTGTGCATTTTACGGCCCAGTACACCTCCCGGCAAGCAGACATGCATCCAATTGATTGATGCACCTGGTCCCACCTGTCCATAGTGTTCTTTTTAACCATTATTTGTCCAAGGAACTGTATGTGCTTATACTTCTTACTGTATCCATCGAATGCGCCGAGTGTTGTTGATGTTTTTCTGCCCTTTTTTGTCAGGTTGAACCATTTTTTAAAGTCAGTTCACAAAGGGGTTGTTTCTTAGGAGACCCCCACACAGATTTACGGAATATATAATACATCCGTTAACTCCAAAGCGGCTCTTTGCTTTAAAGTATGTTTGCAAGTTGGCATTGAATCTTCATTAACAGTTCCTCCATATCCAATGGACAGGAACGTTTGGTTCTTGGGTACATATGTACCCTATATGGAAAAAAATTTAGTAATTCAACAAAAAGTCAAAAATTTCTGAAAATATTTTTGAAAAAAACATGACCTTCCATTGTACTAGTGAGAAAAGTTCCAAAAAAAAAATTCCTCTTTGACTTCTTTTCAAAAAAGACAAATTTTCAGTCAAAATAGCGTGAATAGTTACCTATAATAGGAAAAAACATTTGTCTTTTTCGCTGGGAAGTCAACGTAGTTTTTTTTTGTGAAAATTTATATACTAGTGCGCGAGTAAGTCAAGTTTATTCTAAAAATAGTTTCTTAACTTGACTTTTTGTTTAATTATTAAAAAAAATCCCCATATAGGGTACATATGTACCCAGGAACCATTGGGTATTTCCCCATATCCAAGCCATCAGTGCTGGCCCTGCAGCAACAAGAAAAGTTTTGCGTGGTGATGCAGCAACGGGACAGGTTGCGATGCTTTTGTGAAGACGAGTGAGGAAGCCGCCTTTTAGGAATCGTGTACGATGGTGTAATATAGCTTTGGAATAGCATGTTAGCATCATCAGTTGATGTACCTTCCACAATTCTTTGGGCTACTGTACAATATTTACCACAACTTTTAAAGTGATGCTTATTATATTCTTTTTTTTTTTGAAAAAACTTCCGATCTATTCATCAAACATCACGATAGTACAAAAATCATGAGAAGTAACAAAAATTACATCCATGTCCGTAGACCACCTAGCGACGACTATAAGCACTGGAGCGAGCCGAAGGTGCGGCGCCGTCATCGCCCTTCCCTCACCGGAGCCGGGCAAACCTTGTTGTAGTAGACAGTCGGGAAGTCGTCGTGCTAAGGCCCAAAAGGACCAGCGCACCAGAACAGCATCCATCGCCGATGAAGAGAAGCGTAGATTGGAAGGATCCAACCTGTAGACACATGAACGCAGACGAACGAAGACCGGATCCACGTAGATCCACCAAAGACAAACACCGACCGAATCCCGCGAGATCCGCTGGAAACACACCTCCACACGCCCTCCGATAACATGAGACGCACCGCCGGGACGGGGGCTAGGCGGGAAGAACCTTATTCCATTTTCAGAGAGCCGCCGCCACCTTGGCTTCCTGAGCAGGACACAAACCCTAAACAGACCAAAAAAACACCTAAAAACGTAGCATGAGCCCTCCCGCCGGCAAGGGCCGGGATCTACCACGCCTCCGTGGCCCTAAGGCCACAGGAGACGAGGCAGATCGGCGGCTGCGCCGGCGAGAGGCGGGAAAACCCTAAACGCCTGGAGCCTTTCTTTTTTCTTGCGAAGAAAGAAAACGCCGCAGGGCGTCGATTTGATGCTTATTATATTCATGTGATCACTAATTTCTTCGGGAGACTATGGGGCTGTTTGGATTACCCCCAGGATGGCCAGGCCAAATCAGGGCGAGGAATCAGCCGCCCGCATCTCGCCCGCGCGTGGGCGTCGAATCTAAACTACACGAGCCAAGATTTTGGCGTGGTAACCATCGGCCACGATCCAAACGGCCCCTATCATCTGCAGAATCCCTGTATGGTTGTATGTACATGTAAGCGATGTGTGAGAAGAAAATTATTCTAATGATAACCTCGTGCTTTCTATATATGATCGTACTTCCAGATTAGAATACTGAACAAACAGTCCTCACACCGATGCATTGCAGTGCGTCGTTTCCACTCAAGCAATTCGTGGTGCCTGGTAGTGATTAGCAAAATCTAAAAGATGCAACAGTAAATCTTGAACGTACCATCACTTCATCCTGTTTCTATCTATAGTCCCGTCAAACTGAAGAGACGGCCATGTACATCCTTATGCACATGGGCCATTTATGCATACAGAACAGGGACAAGGCGCACTACCCACCTACCCAGACCCAGACTAGAACTGTAGCTTAGCAGGGAAAAAGATGGCGCCACAAAAGCTTGTTGTAGTTCCTTCCAAGAGACGATCCGGGGGACTATAGCTGATGTGGAGTGATGATCTGCAAGTTAATGTACATATTTCTAACTTCCATGTTATCCTAGCTACTGTTCTTAGCATAGCTAGTAAGGAGGAGTTTGCTCTGGTTTGTATTTATGGGGATCCTTACCATCGCCACACAAATCAGATCTGGGAGCTTATTGCATCTTTTGTGTATGATAATGTCAGCAAACCAGCAGTTTGTATGGGAGACATGAATGACATCTTGTATGATATGGACAAAAGTATTCCCTCTGTTAATACTACTCAAATGTATGCTTTTCGAAACCTAGTCAAGTCTTGTGGTTTGATAGATCTTGGATATAGTGGTCCTGCTTACACCTGGACAAATAAACGTTTTTCCACAAATCCTACTTATGAAAGGCTTGATAGATGTTTGGTTAACACTGAGTGGTGTGCTATCTATCCGAATACAAATGTCTATAATCTGCCTATTACCTTAAGTGATCATGCTCCTATCCTTATCTCTACTGATGCCAAGTTTCGAAAACCTTTGCAAAGCTTCAAATTTGAAAATTGGTGGCTTATGGAAAAGGATTTTGACTCGTATGCAAAGGCTGTTTGGATCAGTACGGCTCATAAACCTTTCTATGCTAGAACTAATCATCTTGCAGGTTCTCTCAAAAGATGGTGCAAAAAGAAAAGGCCAATCAACCAGGAGCTCAACTACCTTGAGGAACAAATAAAAAATGTTCAGATGAAGCCAATACAGGAACAGGACCATAAGTTGGAGGCCTCTCTAATAAATAGGTATGAAGAGAACATGACCAAACTCACTGAATATTATAGTCAAAGGGCGAAAAAGCATTGGCAACAAAAGGGGACAGAAATACTTCTTACTTTCATCAGGCTGTACTCAAAAGAAGAAGGAAGAACCAAATTGTTTCCATCAAAGATAATAGCAATATAACTCATTTTAAACCTGAAAATATTGCTCATACCTTTGTTCAGTATTTCAAACAGATTTTTGCTTCTGATAGAATTAACCAAGGCAGGCCGTATGTAAGCACAGAGATAAATGCAGATCAGCAGGATTATACAAATAGTATTCCAGATAAGCGGGAACTTTGGCAGATTCTTAAGAAAATGAAGAGGAATGCTTCTCCAGGACGAGATGGATTAAATGTGGCCTTTTTCTTAGCTGCCTGGGATTGGATTGGAGATGATGTGGTCAATCTGGTAAGGAACTTCTATGAAACTGGTATCATGCCAAATCATGTCAATGACACTAACATAGCTCTCATTCCAAAGAAATTAGCTTGCATCACTCCTGCTGATTTTAGACCCATTAGTGTCAGGCCCATTTCTGGGATAAATCACAGAAGAGCCTCAAGTCATACCAGCCGCAAGAACAACTGGTAGACTTCCTTGATATAGATATCCAGTACAAATGTAATATTACACAGGGTTGAGTCAGAGTGCTCAACAATTATTACAAGCTTGCCAATATACGACGGTGGTGGAATAATACAGTGGTGTGGTGGTAGACAACACTGATACAATAAAATAGAGTCAAGCGTCAGTGTGAGGCTTGGCTATTTTATTGATGTAGCAGAAACGTAGCGGATGATACATGTGGCAGACTCCAATATCACAGGTTGACTGACTGGGACACCTCTAAGCGCCGGGCTCGCTAGCGCAATCTCCTTCCACAAGCTCGTTCTCCTCCAGGTCTGGCCAATGAAATAGCCAGGGACAAGCCAGTGAGTACGTTGGAATGTACTCGCAAACATTATGAACAAAAGATATACCGAATGCATGTGCTCGTGATGGATTAAATGATATGCTCATGCTGACTGAAATTTTAACGCATGGCATAATAAATATTAGCATGTGGAGAAAAATAAAATATTAGTGATAAACCAAGAAAGTTAAATGAAATGCCAAACGGGTGTCTAAAAGAGTATCGGGCGAGACAGACCGCCCATGAACTCAAGCGACGCCACGAGAGGTCTTGAAAAGAAATACCAAACGGGTGTCTAAAAGAGTATCGGGCGAGACAGACCGCCCATGAACTCAAGCGACGCCACGAGAGGTCTTGAAAAGAAATGCCAAACGGGTGTCTAAAATAGTATCGGGCGATACAGACCGCCCATGAACTCAAGTGACGCCACGAGAGGTCTTGAAAAGAAATGCCAAACGGGTATCTAAAAGAGTATCGGGCGAGATAGACCGCCCATGAACTCAAGCGACGCCACGAGAGGTCTTGAAAATAAAACTGGGTGTCCGGGGTAGTCTAGCCAGCCCCTGAGACACTCAGGAAAAATAAAATAAGAGAAACGGGTTAGTCCATAATATTATGCATAGTAACAATAATATTCACAACCATCATAATCCTGATGACAAAATATCCATGACAGTGTTAGTGATGAGATAAGAATATTCTGTAAAATATCTGGTGCTCCAATTAATTATTTTCCTCCGAAGACCGACACCGCACCGACACTTGACCCTTCCCAGCTAACGTCCTTGACCGCGGACACGGCTATTTGAATAGGTATAACTCTGCAGAGGGCATACTCTTTACCCACAAGTAAAGGATTTCTTTAGTCAGCACCGAGACGCTGACTAATTCCCATTACGGCCTTTGGGTTGAAAACACACCTGACCAGCACACACCAGATTAACTTTCCGGATGCCAGGAATCACCCAAAGCACCGTTCAAGAAAAACTCTAAGTCGGGGAGACTACAATCTCGATTAGCATGGGATCACTATTCATACGCGCGGATTACAAGGGGTGCCCCCCTCTCGGCCCAACCGGAAACACCCATGCCCCCTGACCCGATGACGGGATTTAGTCCATGGCCGTGGAAACCCTCATCATGGCCCTCTAAGTGGTGTGCACACAGACAGGGGTTAGCAACTTACTGAGCCGTACTCCCCTCGCGGGAAGACCCGTGGCAGCACGGTATTTAACTAGGTGTAACGGAACAAGACTCGATCTAGGTCGACTCAGGAGGTGTTGTTATTATGACCGGTATAATCCACACATGTCACCGTGACACCACCGTGTCAAAACGTGACCCGTGCCCACCGGCACGTCCAAGGCAGGAGACACGCTCCTGAATACTCACAGCTCTCCACCATGTTAGAAAATTCATGAGCTTGAGTGGAGTGCAAGTCATGTGCAAGGAAATAGTATATGACCATGCATGCATGCATTATTACTACTACACATGTGGTGAAATCTCAAACCGATGCACACATGCAATGCAAATGCAATCACCATATCCCAAGTTCAATATGCTTGCCTTGTCCAAAGTAGTCAGAAGAAGAACACTCAAAATTCCCGGCAAAGTTCCCCTCTTCTTTTTCTGAAAAATTCAAATTCAAACTCCAATTAAAAATTTGGTAACAGTACCAAAACTTGTCTCAAAATATTTTTAAATAAATACTAAAAAAAACTAGAGAGAAAAATAAGAATTTCAAAAAAAGATTCAACTCAATTGGAGTTGTAGTTTAAAAGTTATTCAACTTTTAAACTTAGGGGTTTTTATGTAAAAATTCCAGTCCTTGTGCGCTTATAAAGAAAACGCTTCGGGCACGAATACGCGTTCCAGCGTGGAAAGCGTAAAACAGAGAATACGCTTTCGTTTTAAACGCCGAAAAAAAGAAAACGCTGACGGGTGGGGTCCACCCGTCAGGTTCAAATTTGAAAGCGCTCGTGCGCGTGTACAGAAGAGTGCGGCGATCACCGGCGACGATCGCCGGGGTTTTGGGAGGCGGCGATGATCGGGATGTGTTCAGGGTGGAACTCCGCGTCGCTGGGTGGTGGTGGTGGTCGCCGGCGAGCACTTGAACGGCGACGAGGTCGACGGCGGCGGATGATGTTTCGGGTGTGGTCGGGACTCGCCGGAGAGAGCCCGGGAGGTGAAATTGGAGCGCGGGATCGAAGTGTTGGTGCGAGAGAGAGTTCTTGGCAAGATTTGAGCGGTGGAGGTGGAGTGATGACGATGAACTGGTCAGCGGAGGTGGCGGCGGGTCGGTGGTCGGAGAGGAGGAAGACGACCCTCTCGGGGTCGCGGGAGTGACTTGGCGGTCGATTGAGATGGTGTGGAGGTGGTACGAGGAGTGAACGGAGCTCGGGAGGTGCTATTTATAGGCGATCGGGGAAGGTCCAGTACGGGCGGATGACGTCGGAGTAACTCCGGCCGCCGAAGTAGGTTAGGGTCGGTGGCGAGGTGCGGTGAATGATCCAGGAGGGTTGACGGAGCACTCCAGAAGCTTAAACGCGGACGGGAACGAGCACTGCGGCCTTATCCACGGCGAGGTCGGTGTACGGGTGCGGCGGCGGCATCCGACTCCGGCGACTGCCAGTGGGGCCCTGGGCGGCTTGGACGGTGCTCTGGTGTCGCGGGGAGGCGCCGCGTGGAGGGGATTAGGTGAGAGGAGCAGCAGCAGCAGTGAAGATGGCGGGAGGGGTTGAGCCGATCCGCTCGGCCGCCGCGGATGAGATCGGAGGCCGCTGCACCGGCCGAGCACTGTTTCGTCGGTGGAGTTACTGACCAGGGGGAGTTACGGCGGCTCATTGATGTGGAGAGGGGCCGTGGATGAGAAGGAGGGCGATGGAGTGAGGCATACGGCATCGATCGCCTCTGCCACTCAACCCAGTTCAGTTAACTGAACTTTGACAGGGATGAACAGTGTGCATGCTACGTGTTTGACGAAATGACAGAGAGGTCTAGGCATTTTAGGATTTTTGAGGATTTTTTGTGGTGAGGTGTTGATGCATAAGAGAGAATGTGGCAAAGTTTCAGAATTTTTGGAGCTATTAAAAATAGATTTGTATCAGAAAGATTGTTTCTGGTCCAAATTTGAATTGAATGAAATTTGAAATTTTTGAATTGTGGAACCCAATGTTTTTGGTGAAATGGGTTTTGGGTACTGTCTAGTTGTTGGGGAAATTTTGCTGGAGGCAGAAGAATTGAAGAAAATATAGTTCCTTTGTAAACCAAAGAAACCATGAATAAAATTAATTCCAGCTTTGGAATTTAATAAATATTGTAGAAATATTTTTGTAAGGTGGAAAGGAGTTGGGTAATGTCCTAGAAGGTGTGAGTGACTTGAGGGATAATTTAGATGTGGCAGAAAAATTATAGGAAGAATTTAGAAGTGCTAGAAGGAAGTGAAAAGGCTATTTTCATAGAATAGTTTTAATATTCCAGAATTTTTCTAAAGAGAAAAAATATTTTTGATCTTCCAAAAATTATTTACCAATTAATAAACCATCCAAAACAGAACCATTTGAAAATTTTGGAATCCCAATTAAAAAAAAATGCATATCAGAACAGAAGTAAGAGAAGATAAAGAATTGGGTCAAAATAATTCAATGTATTTTCTTTTAATAAAAAGATTTGAAATCCAGAGAGAAAATTTTGGGGTGTTACAATTAGTCTCTGTAATGTTGTTTATAAAATCATTGCAAAATCTTTAGCACAGAGGCTTAAACCACATCTCCATGATTACATTCACCCTTCACAACAAGCTTTCATTCAGGGGAGAAGGATTAGCAATAACATTATTATAGCTCAAGAAATTACCCACTCCTTTAATCTCGGTTCATGGAATTCTCCTTCCTTCATGATTAAAATTGATCTTGCAAAGGCTTTTGATCGTTTAGAATGGAACTTTATTGTCTTGGCTCTTGCTCGAAAAGGGTTGCATAGCCATTTCATTAATTTGATCTATGCATGTATCTCTACGGCCTCCTTCTGTGTTATCATTAACAGCCAATCATATGCAAAATCCAGGAATAACATAGGCATTAGGCAAGGTTGTCCTCTTTCCCCATACCTTTTTGTACTTGCCATAAATGAGCTGTCTCTCTCTCTCCAGGAAGCAATGGTATCTAACCAACTCACAGGAATTTCTCTTGGTCCGAATTGCCCTCCTATCCACTCACTTATGTTTGCAAATGATCTCTTAGTTTGTGGGCTAGCTACCACTCAAGAGGCAACGGCCATGAGTCAACTCATTGAAGCATTCTGCAACAGGTCAGGTCAAATTCCAAATTGGAATAAATCTGGTATTATCTTCAGCAAAGGTGTGGATAGTAACATTAAACAAGCCATCAAAAGCATCTTCCTAGTTCCAGATATAGATAACAACACTATCCACTTGGGACATCCCCTTATTCTCCCAGCCAAAGACAGATCTACAGCATATAATTTTGTCATTGACAAATTCAAAGCCAAGCTACCTGGTTACAAAGCCAACAAGCTCTCTCATGTAGCCAGACTCACCCTCATAAACTCTGTCTTTGCTTCAATTCCTGTTTATTACATGTCTAATATTCTTTTCCCCAAAAAGTTCATATCCAAACTTACTTCAATCATTAGAAACTTTTGGTGGACAGGGGTGAGAGAGGAATGCAACTCTAAATCTCTCTGTCTTCGAGCTTGGAAAGATATTTGTTCCCCAAAGAATGAAGGAGGTCTTGGGATACGAAATATGCAAGCCACTAACAGAGGTTTGATTCTTTCAGCCGCTTGGAGGATAGCTGAAGATCCAAACAACCATCTTTCGAAAATACTCAAATCCAAGTACTACCCTGATACATCCTTCTGGAAGGCCAACCATAATGTTCCCAAGTCTGCTTTCTGAACTGAAATTCTGAAAGTTAGACCCATGCTAATAAGAAACTCCTTCTATCAACTCACAGAAGGAAACATTTCTCTTTGGAGCAATCCCTGGTATAATTCTTGGGATACTATCTATGACCATCTGATTATCCAGCCTAGAGAATATAAATACCCAGCTCTTGTTAAAGATCTTTGGCTCCCAAATCAGAAAAAATGGAACAATAACCTCATTGATAGTCGCTTTCATCCGGATACAGCCACTGTCATGAAACAAGTTCCAATAATCCAGGATGGTGGCAAAGATCTTCTTTGTTGGAAGCTAACCCCGTCAGGGAAATTTACAACCAAAAGTGCATACAAACTCTGTTTGCAGGTTTTGCAGGAAGAAGGAGAACCGCAACCCACAATCATTACAGCCAACTCAAGAGAGCTATTGAAACAAATTTGGAAAGCAAAAGATATAGCTCCAAGGATACAAACATTTGCATGGAGACTTATCAGAAAAGCCCTTCCAACAGGTATAAGAGCAGGCAAATACACTTCCCATATAAGTAAATTTTGATCTAGGTGTGGAGTGGAAGAAGATGAAAAGCACATTCTTTTTCTTTGCCCATTTGCTAAGGCTGCCTGGTTTGTCCATCCCTGGTACATTAGAATAGAAGATCTCCTACGGGATAGCAATTCCATAACAAGTATGATCTTAGGTAATCTTAACTCAAATCATCCACATGCCACTTTGAGCAACATATTTACCTTCATGTGGTGTATGTGGAAATCAAGGAACGACAAATTGTTTCAAAGAAAAGAAAGCTCTCCTCTACAATTTTTTTATGCAGCTCAGGCCATTGCTAATTGCATATCCCAGGAAGTGGGAGTACAGGAACATTCACATAAGAAGGAGGAGAATCAGGAATTGCAAATAGCAGGTACATATGCGGAAGGGACAATAGTAGATTTATTAAAGATAACAACAACAAATAGGATTTTCACAGATGCGGCTTGGAAGAATCAGGTTCAACATGCCAGCAACACAAGAACTGGACTAGGAGTTTATATGCACATAAATCAAGGAAGCAGAAGACTGAAGGTCCAAATCTATGCTACAGGCAATCATGCAGAATCAGCCATACAAGCAGAAGCACAAGCTCTAGTACTCGCAGCCAACATACTTGCCAGGTTGCAAATAAAAGAGACGACCTTCCTCACAGACAATTTATTGCTAGCGAAAGCAGCTGCCGCAAGATCGCCTAGAACAGATCGAGGACATTGGGAGGCTAGAGGCTTACTTGCAGAATTTTGTGCAGTAACAAATGCATCTTCAGTTCAAGTTTTTCACATCTCAAGACTCCATAACATGGAGGCACATGACTTAGCCCAGCTAGCACTCATCCACATAAAAGATCAGCAAGTTAATTTCTCTTGTAATAATACAGATTATCTTGAGGACAGTTGCCCTTTAAAACTGTTGTGTTTAGACATGCAATTACAAGGAATTGTAATTCTCAATGTAAACTTGCAGTATGAATGAATGAATTGGCGCCATAGGCGCCATTGCATGTTCCAAAAAAAAAATAAAAAATAGTGCGTCCGTGGATGCGTACCTCCGTGCTGCATTGCTGCCTGTGCCGCGGAAGTGGCGACCGGTGTGTCCGGCTTTGCCACACGCACAAGCCAAGCCAAGCATGCACGTCTAACATTGCGAGTGAGAAAAGAACAAATCTGTCACGCACTGATGATCGTGTGTTTGTGTAGATCACAGGGCCGCACCCGAGAAATCGGAGGCCCGTGCGAAATGTCATATTATTATGCCCCGTGGGGCTACCAGCGTGATAAGTGGCGCAACGTCGCATCGCGAGGTCGGTCTTGACTACGCTCCGCGTTCGACACGTGGCAGAAGGAGAGCCAGGGGGTCGCGTTGGTTTTTCCCTTTTCGGTTTGCATGTGCTCCACACATCTGTGTTGTTAGCGGAGCACACATATCCTGTACTCCGTGTGTAGCACACCTGCGCTTCGTGCTACAGTGTCCGTGCACAAAAAAAGGAAAATCCAATAGCACTCCCCTCCCAAAACCAGAAAAGCGACGCGTGGTGCGCTCTCGCGCGTCCTCGCTCCACCCAAAAGTGACCCCTGCCAAGCGGAACGAGGGGTACCCTGATTAGTTGCTCGCCCAAAAGATGTAGATAGTGTAACAATTTTTTTTTCATTCAACGTACCGGCATTACAATTTTCTTTAAGAATTATTGGAAATGGTAAAAAGAGAGCACCATGAGTGGACGTAAGCCCACTACCCTTGACAACTCCACATGTAGCTCCACTAGTGCTCGCTCCTATTACAACCGGAAGCGACACGAGGAACTTGTGGTTTGCAGTTTTTTTTTTTTGTTCATCTTACGGATTTATGCACGAGGAGCAAAGATTGATAGCTATCCAAACATAACTCCGAATAGCAAACAATTTGAATCGCTTTATTGTCATGTTGAGGTTGTCAAAGCTACACCCACTTGGACATATTTCGGTGAAATCTTTTTGAAATTACTCTTTGAGTGGTTTTGCTTTCTGCACCCTTCTCCTAGTCTAGCCCAAGATTTATTTCTTGGTAAAAAAAATGTGATTCTTTTTTTTTTTGCGAGAAAATTTCTGATCTATTCATCTTCAATCATGGCAGTACAACGAATACCAGAAATAATAGAAATTACATCCAGATCCGTAGACCACCTAGCGACGACTATCAGCACTGAAGCGAGCCGAAGGCGCGCCGCCGTCATCGCCCCTCCATCGCCGGAGTCGGGCACAACTTGTTGTAGTAGACAGTCGGGAAGTCGTCGTGCTAAGGCCCCATAGGACCAGCGCACCAGAACAGCAACCGCCGCAGATGAAGAATAACGTAGATCAGAAAGATCCAATCCGAAGACACACGAACGTAGACGAACGAGATCTGAGCAAATCCACCAAAGATAGATCCGCCGGAGACACACCTCCACACGCCCACCAACGATGCTAGACGCACCGCCGGAACGGGGGCTAGGCGGGGAGACCTTTATTCCATCTTCAGGGAGCCGCCGCCGTCTCGTCTTCCTGAATAGGACACAAACCCTAGCAAAACTGAAAGAAACGACTAAAAATGGAGCCCTCCCGCCGGTCCTTGCCGAGATCCACCGTGTCCCCATGGCCCTAGGGCCACCGGAGAGGAGGCGGACCTGCGGCGGCGTCGGCGGGAGGCAGAAACCCTAGCTTTTTTGTGGAAAAAAAATGTGATTCTTAAGTACAAATACATTATACATGTCCTTTGTTTGAAACGATCTATTTTTCTAGCATTCTTTTTGAGCTAGATCTTCATAAGAAATTTTCTCCAACTCTAGTAGGCCCGATGGAAAGAAATGAAGAACACACCCAGCAGATCGATGGGAATGGAGGGTACCAATTCATTGTTGCCAACTGATTTTTGAAAAGGAAGTCACAAATTAGCCGTGCGAGTTATTTTCACATGGAACTTTTTTGAGGTAAATGCACTGGTGGTACATGAAGTTGCATAGGATGTGCAGTTTGGTGCCACAAGTTGCAAAATACGGAAAATTGGTGCCGGAACTTGTCTCAACATGCATATACGGTTCGATTCTCGTATGTTGCAGTATATGCCGCTCGGGAGGCATGACAGCGTGGCGCCAGGCCCACTGTCAGTGACTAGGCTGAGCTGGAGCCATGATTTTTTTTACAGAAACCCCCTAAATTAATACAAATCTTGTAAAAAGCCTCCCTATGACCATTGGGCCCCACATGTCAAGATACAGTATGAAGGGAAAATTTGTGAAAAACAGTGTCTGTTAGGACCGAGAGTATATCGATCAGAGGGGGGGTGAATGGGAGATTCAAAAATTCTTGCGAATGTTTTGAACCGAACCCAAACACAGCAGCGGAAATAAGGTTCGGTAGCAAGGCACTTAATTAAGCTCGCAATAGAGGACCATATCTATCGATGTGGAACGCAGCAATTTGATCGAGCAATGAATATCACAAGTCTGACATGTACGATGGCAATGCAGGATATGATCAGATGCAAAATCACGAGAGAAAATTAGAAATGAACTGCGATGGAGATGCACAGGGAATGGTGACAAGGTGAATGAATACCACACAAATTGAGATCACACAGTCATACAATACTACGATGAGAAATAAATTAACTTGAGGCGATGGAAAATGGCGATGAGAATACGACAGGCAATTGATGAACTATGATTGATCAGATACAACTATCCGCACTGAGCACGAATGTAAACTGCTGAAGGAACTGCAGTAATGTAAAGCGAACCAGTGGTGCTCAATGGCGACAGAAGAATTTGGTAGACCAGTTCGCCCTTCTGCCAAAGGACTACGTCTGGTTGGAGGGGTTGTGATTTAACACAGAGGATAAACTCTCCTCGCCCTATTCTCCTTCAACTCGGAGCTGATCAGACTCCAGTTGATTTCACTCGTGGTAGATACTTGTCGGCGATCTCCAAACCTTCGACAGACCTCTTCGCGAACCACAATGACTCTTGGTTACTGAAGATCTTGCTCGGTGAAGACAATTACTCTTCGACACTCGAGCCGACACCTATCCGTCTAGAGAATGCGCAGCTCTCAAGAGTAATAGGTACAAGAACTCTAACTCAGAACTACTGTGATGCTCAACCACTGTCTAAGTTTGGGCTCTTGATTTTTCTCTCGGTGGATCTTAAACTCAAATCACTCGGAGAGGGGATGCTCAATCAATCTTCTCAGAAATCTTAAGCGGAGTAGCCAACGGGCAACGTTTGAGCGGGGTGGCTATTTATAGCCGCAGCCTTCCCTAATGGGAAATGACCAAATTGGACATGCGGAGCAGCCAACGGCCAACCGACATGAGTCCAACGGTCGGAATTGATGAGCACAACGGTAACATTACGTGCGGAGCAAGTAATGCTAACTCCGCAGTTCGAAAGATATCTCCTGCAGCACCGAAGAACAACGTCTTCTGCTGGCAGGTAATCAATCGAAACATAAAGAGATTTCTCTCAGTCTCGCATAGGTTTTGGGCTAAGCATCACAGCGGATCTAACCTTCGAGAACCTATACCCCTCTTAATAGTATGGAGGTCCTATGGCTCAAATGAATGAAAGAAGAACAATGAAAAGAATGCTACGTCTTCAGTTCGTCTTCGTCTTTCATCGCTGCAGTCAAATTTCTTCGGACCGAAACACCGAACCAATTGCTTCACGTCAGCAGTAAAATTTTGAGGGGTCAACTCCTTCACGTCATTCTTCTCGTCTACAAGTCATCAAAAGGATGTAGCTCATTCTTCTCTGCGGTGCAGATGTTCTTCGGTGAAGTTCCTCGAACTGTACACCTGAGACAACATTCTCTTCGGCACTGCATGGACTATTTCTCTCTGTGTGCACTAGCAAACAAATCAGTCCATACCTGTTTCTGTCAACAATCTCCAAAACACAAGAGGGCAAGAATTGCACCAACAATCTCCCTCTTTTTGGACGATTGTTGACAAAACAGAACACATCGAAAGATAGATAAAATAGTGAAATGGAATGGGAAGGAAGGTGAGAGACGAGAGATAAATACGAAGATAAAACACGCTCCCCCTGAAGATATGCATCATTCTGATTGGAGTGACCATAGGAGATAATATGGAAGGTAGCGAGGTGAATCTTCGTATGAGTGACATTGGCAAGTGATCTTATTCGAAGTTTCATCCAATGCACTCGACGATGTCTGAGGTATTTCCTGCCACACACAACTTTTGACATAAATTAGATAACAAAGATAATTTGAAAAACGTTGTGGCAAAGGATACGCCATGAAGATTTTCTCAGAACACAGTTTAATTCCACATGAGATATAAGTTCCCTGCAAGTTGGATATTCGATGAATAATCAGAGCAAAGGATTTATAAGTATGTTGCTCGGAGTGGATATGCATCAGTCGAGGTTTTCCTGCAACAAGGATGATACGATAGAGATATGCGAGGAAAAACATCATGTGAATCAGAGCAATCTGCTCAGAAGCAACCTTTCTTCTCCTGGATCGTTAGATAGCGAAAGATAAGCATGGGAGTAAGATATATGCGGTTTCAATTATCCTTGCATGATAGATAAGTATCGAGAATAATCATTGCAAGGAAGTAAGCGTTCGATAGCACCTGCAAAACAAATAACTGGAAGCAAATATAGCATTGCAGGGATTATTAACGGTACATGACGACACAGTATACCATCACCACAGGCGGTGAGATTAAGTTTCATGACCAAAGCCAACGACCAAAAGCAAATTGTTCGAAAGAAGAGCAAATGGCGAATGGAAACACCCTGCAAATAACCCGCTTTTCTATCTTCTCGATGTTCTTCTCCCCCTTTTTGTCAACAAGTGTCAAAAAGGAAAGAGAATGCATGCGAGGAACTACTCGTCCGAAGAATCCCCAGAACTCGAGCTGTTCGGCGAAGCAGAACGAGCGATGGTCGAGGCCGAAACAGTAGTTGGAGATGCAGCATGGGCTTCGGGATCAGCTTTGGGAGTAGCAGCGCGAGGTGCATCTGGCTTGAATATCAAGGTGCCTGCTGTGTCTTCAAGTACATCATCAGGTTCAACAAACAGCAGGTCGGTGGAGGAAGAACGTTGAGGAAGCACTGGGGTTTGCCTTCGGATGCGAGGAACTTCAAACAACTCCAGATGATCATAATCTTTCTCGATGCCCTTGGCAGATAGTTGTTTGCGAGAATAATGCTTGCGCAGAAGGGTCCACGAGCGCTTCTTCTGTTCTTTCTCATACAGCAAAGCTTGACAAGCATAATTGTGAAGCAAATTGATCTCAGTCATCATTTCCACTTTTTCTTTGCGGTCGAGCTTGATGTGACTTTCCAGAGCTTGTTGAGTACGAAGACAAATCTCATACAGAGAGGGATTTTCTTCACCAGGTATTTCTACTGTGGCCTTCTTGACCTTCGGAGCTCTAGCAGAGGCAGGAGCAGTGGCATCAATAGGTGTCTTTCCTTTTCCAATGTCCTTCAGAATTCGTAGAGTGTCTCGGACGGCTGACATGAAAACTTTCGGGACATATGGGCAGAAAAACTTTTTCTCGATAAGCTGTTCAATGGCGAACATGATCCATGGTGCATATGGCTTCAAGACTTGAGGGCTATCAGCTGCATAGGCCAAGTTGCGAATGAGAAGATCTGGAATGTCAAACCGAATGCCATGAGCTATTGCTTGAAGAGTATTTGCCACAATGCCATGAATGGTTTCGGGTCGGTTAGTTGGCGTGAGAGAGTTGCAGAGAATATAGAACAAAACTTTGTTCTCATAGGCCAAATTCTTGGGATTTGCCTCGGTACACTCATCTCCAACGAGTTTGGGGCCCATCAGCATGTGAAGTTCAGCTTCGGATACTTCCCAGAAGTGCAGTCTGTGTTCACGTGAGGCATCAAATTCGCACCGAGGAAGATTCAACAGTGCCAAAAACTGGTCAGCCGAGCATTTGATCTTTTCCTCCTCGGTCATCCATTCGAGAATCCAAGTACTGCTGTTTGCAAGATCTCCTGAGATATAAAGGGTAGCATAGAACTGAAGGATAACTTCACGGTTCCAGCCATGATTGAAACGAAGAAAACTCTTCAGGAAGACCTGTTCAATCTGCTCGATGGTGTGATGGAAGCAGGGTAAACTTTCGAGCTCAGCGAAATCCAGAATCTTATGCTTGAAGATGCGATTCTTGCCATACAGAATGCGAGCATAATACACGGCCTGTTCCTTTGTCCAGAACCTCGGTGACAAGGAAGTTCTCCTCCTCCTCCTCCTCTCCGGTGACCTCCTCCTCCCTCCTCCTTCCTCCTCACAGTCCCTCCTCCTCACGGTCTCTCCTCCCTCCTCCTCCCTCCTCTCCTCCTCTCCTCCTCTCCTCTCACCTCCCTCCTCCTCCCTCCTCTCCTCCCTCCTCCTCCCTCCTCTCCTCCCTCCTCCTCCCTCCTCTCCTCCCTCCTCTTCTGCCTCCTCTCCTTCCTCCTCTACTTCCTCCTCACAGTCCCTCCTCCTCCCGGCACAAAGAACGTACCAAGATGCAAACCAGAACGAAATTCAAAAAAAAATCGCAAAATAAAATCGCAAAAAAAAAATCGCAAAATAAAATAGCAATGGCGCATCATGGGTGTTAGTAGTGGCGCACTGTCCTCTATTACCAGTGGCGCACCTGAAGTGTTAGTAATGGCGCACCAGGTGGTGCGCCACTAGTATTTGGATTACTAATGGCGCACCAGAGGTGCGCCATTACTATTTGTTAATAATGGCGTGTTAATAGTGGCGCACCTATAGTGCGCCATTAATAGCAAAAACTGGTGCGCCACTAACAGCCTTTTTTCTAGTAGTGTGATAATGATAGTGCAACATACTTGTGGCACTGCCGTTTAGGTCATATTGGTGTAAAGCGCATGAAGAAACTCCATGCGGATGGACTTTTGGAATCTCTTGATTATGAATCATTTGATACTTGCGAACCATGCCTCATGGGCAAGATGACTAAAACTCCGTTCTCCGAAACAATGGAGCGAGCTACTGAATTGTTGGAAATAATACATACCGATGTATGCGGTCCGATGAATGTTGAAGCACGCGGCGGGTATCGTTATTTTCTAACCTTCACAGATGATTTGAGTAGATATGGGTATATCTACTTGATGAAACACAGAGTCTGAAACATTTGAAAAGTTCAAAGAATTTCAGAGTGAAGTAGAGAATCATCGTAACAAGAAAATAGAGTTTCTACGATCTGATCGCGGAGGCGAATATTTGAGTTACGAGTTTGGCCTTCATTTAAGAAAATGTGGAATTGTTTCACAACTCACACCACCTGGAACACCACAGCGTAATGGTGTGTCCGAACGTCGTAACCGTACTTTATTGGATATGGTGCGTTCTATGATGTCTCTTACCGATTTGCCACTATCGTTTTGGGGTTATGCATTAGAGACAGCTGCATTCATGTTAAATAGGGCACCGTCTAAATCCGTTGAGACGACACCATATGAACTATGGTTTGGCAAGAAACCTAAGCTGTCGTTTCTTAAAGTTTGGGGATGCGATGCTTATGTGAAAAAGCTTCAACCTGATAAGCTCGAAACCAAAGCGGAGAAGTGCGTCTTCATAGGATACCCTAAAGAAACAATTGGGTACACCTTCTACCATAGATCCGAAGGCAAGGTCTTTGTTGCCAAGAATGGGTCCTTTCTAGAGAAGGAGTTTCTCTCGAAAGAAGTGAGTGGGAGGAAAGTAGAACTTGATGAGGTAATTGTACCTTCTCTCGAATTGGAAAGTAGCTCATCAGAGAAAACCGTTCCCGTGATGCCTACACCAATAAGAGAGGAAGATAATGATAAAGATCATGAAACTTCAGATGAAGTTACTACTGAACTTCGTAGGTCGACCAGAGTACGCTCCGCACCAGAGTGGTACGGTAATCCTGTTCTGGAAGTTATATTGTTAGACAACAGCGAACCTACGAACTATGAAGAAGCTATGATAAGCCCGGATTCCGACAAATGGCTTGAGGCCATGAAATCTGAGATAGGATCCATGTATGAGTACAAAGTGTGGACTTTGGTGGACTTGCCCGATGATAGGCAAGCCATTGAGAATAAATGGATTTTTAAGAGGAAGACAGATGCTGATGGTAATATCACTGTCTACAAAGCTCGACTTGTCGCGAAAGATTTTCGACAAGTTCAAGGGGTTGACTACGATGAGACATTCTCACCCGTAGCGATGCTTAAGTCTGTCCGAATCATGTTAGCAATTGCCGCATTTTATGATTATGAAATCTGGCAAATGGATGTCAAAACTGCATTCCTTAATGGTTTTCTCAAATAAGAGTTGTATATGATGCAACCAGAAGGTTTTGTCGATCCTAAGGGTGCTAACAAAGTTTGCAAGCTCCAGCGATCCATCTATGGACTGGTGCAAGCATCTCGGAGTTGGAATATACGCTTTGATGAGGTGATCAAAGCATATGGTTTTGTACAGACTTACGGTGAAGCCTGTATTTACAAGAAAGTGAGTGGGAGCTCTGTAGCATTTCTAATATTATATGTGGATGACATATTGTTGATTGGAAATGATATAGAATTTCTGGATGGCATAAAGGGATACTTGAATAAGAATTTTTCAATGAAAGACCTCGGTGAAGCTGCTTATATATTGGGCATCAAGATCTATAGGGATAGATCAAGACGCTTGATAGGACTTTCACAAAGCACATACCTTGACAAAGTTTTGAAGAAGTTCAAAATGGATCAGTCAAAGAAAGGGTTCTTGCCTGTCTTGCAAGGTGTGAAGTTGAGTCAGACTCAATGCCCGACCACGGCAGAAGATATAGAGAAAATGAAAGTCATTCCCTATGCCTCAGCCATAGGTTCTATTATGTATGCCATGCTGTGTACCAGACCTGATGTGTGCCTTGCCATAAGTTTGGCAGGGAGGTACCAGAGTAATCCAGGAGTGGATCACTGGATAGCGGTCAAGAATATCCTAAAGTACCTGAAAAGGACGAAGGACATGTTTCTCGTTTATGGAGGTGACGAAGAGCTCGTCGTAAAGGGTTACGTCGATGCAAGCTTCGACACTGATCCGGATGACTCTAAGTCACAAACCGGATGGTGGAGCTGTCAGTTGGTGCAGTTACAAACAGAGCGTCGTGGCGGGATCTACGTGTGAAGCGGAATACATAGCTGCTTCGGAAGCAGCACATGAAGGAGTCTGGATGAAGGAGTTAATATCCGATCTAGGTGTAATACCTAGTGCATCGGGTCCAATGACAATCTTTTGTGACAACACTGGAGCAATTGCCATAGCCAAGGAGCCCAAGTTTCACAAGAAGACCAAACACATCAAGAGACACTTCAACTCCATTCGTGAATATGTCAAGGATGGAGACATAGAAATTTTCAAAGTACACACGGATCTGAATGTGGCAGACCCGTTGACTAAGCCTCTTCCACGAGCAAAACATGATCAGCACCAAGACTCCATGGGTGTTGGATTCATTACTATGTAATCTAGATTATTGACTCTAGTGCAAGTGGGAGACTAATGGAAATATGTCCTAGAGGCAATAATAAAGTTGTTATTATTTTATATTTCCTTGTTCATGATAAAGATTTATTATTCATGCTAGAATTGTATTGACCGGAAACTTAAATACATGTGTGAATACATAAACAAATACTGTGTCCCTAGTGAGCCTCTACTAGACTAGCTTGTTGATCAAAGATGGTTAAGGTTTCCTAACCATAGACATGAGTTGTCATTTGATAACGGGATCACATCATTAGGAGAATGATGTGATGGACAAGACCCATCCGTTAGCTTAGCATATGATCGTTCTGTTTATTGCTACTGCTTTCTTGAATGTCAAATACATGTTCCTCAGACCATGAGATCATGCAACTCCCGGATACCGGAGGAATACCTTGTGTGCTATCAAACTTCACAACGTAACTGGGTGATCATAAAGATGCTCTACAGGTATCTCCGAAGGTGTCCGTTGAGTTGGCATGGATCGAGACTGGGATTTGTCACTCCATGTTTCGGAGAGGTATCTCTGGGCCCTCTCGGTAATGCACATCATAAGAAGCTTGCAAGCAAAGTAACTAAGGAGTTAGTTACGGGATGATGTATTACGGAATGAGTAAAGAGACTTGCCGGTAACGAGATTGAACTAGGTATGGAGATACCGACGATCGAATCTCGGGCAAGTAACATATCGACGGACAAAGGGAATTACGTATGTTGTCATTGCGGTTCGACCGATAAGATCTTCGTGGAATATGTAGGAACCAATATGAGCATCCAGGTTCCGCTATTGGTTATTGACCGGAGAGGCGTCTCAGTCATGTCTACATCATTCCCGAACCCGTAGGGTCCGCACGCTTAATTAACGTTCGTTGACGATATAGTGTTATATGAGTTATGTGAATTGGTAACCGAATATTGTTCGGAGTCCCGGATGAGATCCCGGATGTCACGAGGAGTCTCAGAATGGTCGAGAGGTAAAGATCTATATATGGGAAGTCATATTTTGGGTTTCGGAAAAATGTGCAGTTTTTTCGGTATTGTACCGGGAAGCTTCCAGAAGGTTCCGGAGGATTCCGGAGGAGTCCGGAAGTCCACAAGTGGGTCCACCACGTCCCAAGCGCTGGCATAGGCTAAGGGGAGGCGCCCTGGCCTTATTGGGCCAGGCGCACCAAGTCCTCAAAAGCCCACGCAGCTAGGGAAGGAAAAAGGGAGAGTCCTAGTAGGAATAGGATTGGACTTTGGAGTCCAAGTCCACGTGTGTACTATTCACGGTTATTGTTCACGTGGCACTATTCCTTCTACTCCAAGCCCCTACATATATATAAATAGAGGAGAGGGGGCGCCCCAAAGGATACACAACATTGTCTTAGCCGTGTGTGGCGCCCCCCTCCACAGTTCCGTCCCTCGGTCATATTTTCGCAGTGCTTGGGCGAAGCCCTGCGGAGATAGCATCACCATCACCGTCACCATGCCGTCGTGCTGCCGGAACTCATCCACTACCTCGTCGTCTTGCTGGATCAAGAAGTCGAGGACGTCACCGAGCTGAACATGTGCTGAACGCGGAGGTGCCGTACGTTCGGTGCTCGGTCGGTTGGATCGTGAAGTTGTTCGACGACATCAACCGCGTTGTTCTAACGCTTTCGCTTATGGTCTACGAGGGTACGTAGACACACTCCCCCTCTCGTAGATATGCATCTCCATGGATAGATCTTGCGTGTGCGTAGAATTTTTTTGTTTTTTCCATGCAACGTTCTCCAACAGAACTATGATTGATCAGATACAACTATCGGCACTGAGCACGAATGTAAACTGCTGAAGGAAATGCAGTAATGTAAAGAGAACCAGTGGTGCTCGATGGCGACAGAAGAATTTGGTAGACCAGTTCGCCCTTCAGCCAAAGGACTACGTCTGGTTGGAGGGGTTGTGATTTAACACAGAGGATAAACTCTCCTCGCCCTATTCTCCTTCAACTCGGAGCTGATCAGACTCCAGTTGATTTCACTCGTGGTAGATACTTGTCGGCGATCTCCAAACCTTCGACAGACCTCTTCGCAAACCACAATGACTCTTGGTTGCTGAAGATCTTGCTCGGTGAAGACAATTACTCTTCGACACTCGAGCCGACACCTATCCGTCTAGAGAGTGCGCAGCTCTCAAGAGTAATAGGTACAAGAACTCTAACTCAGAACTACTGTGATGCTCAACCACTGTCTAAGTTTGGGCTCTTGAGTTTTCTCTCGGTGGATCTTAAACTCAAATCACTCGGAGAGGGGATGCTCAATCAATCTTCTTAGAAATCTTAAGCGGAGCAGCCAACGGGCAACGTTGGAGCGGGGTGGCTATTTATAGCCGCAGCCTTCCCTGATGGGAAATGACCAAATTGGACATGTGGAGCAGCCAACGGCCAACCGACACGAGTCCAACGGTCGGAATTGAGCATAACGGTAACATTACGTGCGGAGCAAGTAATGCTAACTCCTCAGTTCGAAAGATATCTCCTGCAGCACCGAAGAACAACGTCTTCTGCTGGCAGGTAATCATTCGAAACATAAAGAGATTTCTCTCAGTCTGGCATAGGTTTTGGGCTAAGCATGACAGCGGATCTAAGCTTTGAGAACCTATACCCCTCTTAATAGTATGGAGGTCCTATGACTAAAATGAATGAAAGAAGAATAATGAAAAGAATGCTACGTCTTCAGTTCGTCTTCGTCTTTCATCGCTGCCGTCAAATTTCTTCGGACCGAAACACCGAACCAATTGCTTCACGTCAGCAGTAAAATTTCGAGGGGTCAACTCCTTCACGTCATTCTTCTCGTCTACAAGTCATCAAAAGGATGTAGCTCATTCTTCTCTGTGGTGCAGATGTTCTTCGGTGAAGTTCCTCGAACTGTACACCTGAGACAGCATTCTCTTCGGTACTGCATGGACTATTTCTCTCTGTGTGCACTAGCAAACAAATCAGTACATGCCTGTTTCTGTCAACAATCTCCAAAACACAAGAGGGCAAGAATTGCACCAACAGTGCCTAACACGGTTTGAACACGCGAACAACTACTCCAAACCTGGCTTTTCTAGCCATACGACCAATTCGACGTTGTTGACCATTTACGATAACATTTCTTTTTTGAGGGCAACCATTTACGATAACTAATTCTAATCACTCAACACACACATGGGGCTTACATGGGCTGCAGTCACTGCGGCCCATTTTCATATGTTAGCTTTTTTCCTTTTTTAGAATTTTGTGAAACTATGTAAATTATAATCACAGTAAAAAAACAGAGATAGAATATTCGTGTATTATAAATAATATAAATACAAATAAAATAACTTGTTTCAAAGAATGTTCACGTAAATCTAAAATATTCATGTATTACTTGAATTTTTTTTTATAATAAAACTAATTTTTCTGAATTATAATAATATTTGTATAATTCAAAACAATGAACATATATTTAATAAAATATAAGTACAGTTTTAAAAAACTATGTATTTGAATAAATTTTCATATAATTTTGGAAAGTGTTCACGTTTTTAATTCATGAAGGATATAATATTTTTATGTTGTTTCAAAAGTGTTCACATGTTTTTCTAAAGCTTGTGTGTTCGCAAAAATATTTATACATTCTTAGACAATAATAAATAAATAAATATTTATGGAAAATATATACGAGCCTAGTAAATACTAGACTGCAGATCCTCATGAAAACTCTCAAATATTAATTTAAAATATATGAACTTATTTATAATTCTTAAATACTACTTTAGTTATATGAATACTTTTAAAATAATATGTTTATATTTTTTATTAAATGTATTACAAACATTATGTTAATAGTTTTTATTAAATATGTGAACTCTTTTTCATGAAACTCTCTGAAATATATGAACACAAATATTTGAAATTTATCTTTTAATGTGATTATGATTTACATATTTTTACAAAATTCTAAAAAAAAAAACTAACATATGAAACATGGGCCGCAGTGACTGCCACCCATTTAAGTCCCCTGTGCGTGTTGGTCACTAGACCAATTGACCTGGTTATCTTATGTCCACAACAAATCCACAACAAGGTCAAACTGGTTCCGTGGCTAGCATAGCTCGCTATGTATGGGAATGGGTTCGAGCCGCGTTTTCACTATTTTTCCTTCGTACTCTTCCTGACGGGGGAGGCCCAACGATCATAGGGAGGCTTTTTACAATTTTTTTTTATTAATTTAGGGGGGTTCCTGCAAAAAAGCGTCACCCCAGCTCATCCTAGTCACTGACAGTGGGTCCGGTGCCACGCTGTCACGCCACGTAAGCGTCGTATATGGCTACATCTGAGAATTGAACTGCATATGCACGTTGAGACAAGTTTTAGCACTAGTTTTCCGTATTTTGCAACTTGTGGCACCAAATTGCACATGCTGTGCAACTTCATGCACCATCAGTGTAATTACCTCAACTTTTTTTGTTGTGTGTTGTGATTGGGAAAAAGTAAAGGAGAGAGATACCTAGGGAGTTGAATCGGGTGGGGTAGTATATAGGAAGCTGAACAGGTCAAGACAAGACGCATGTTGATTGGGCGGAGTGAGAAATGCGGTATCTTAACTCTCTGTTGGTTCGTGTCTCCGTCCCCTCCTTTCCCTATCTACAGTAGAGAGGCGAAAAGAGGGCGATAGTGTGTTTCGTGTCTCTCGTCGGTAGCGCCGGCGGTCCGGCCCGCCTCTGGTGGCCCTATGGGCCTTGGAGGCGCAGCGGACCCCGGTCCTTCGCCGGCGAGAGCGCTCCTGTCTCTTGTACAGTAGGGTGTAGTTCCTGGATCGAGACGGAGAGGCGGCAGCGGCGCCCTGGCTTTGGAATAATGTCCCTCCTGCTCTGTCCCCGCTTCGGCGGTGCGTTCTCCGGCGCCGACGGAGGGCATGTGAGGGTTTTGTCTCGCCGGATCTGACCTGGATCCAGCGAGTTGTATAGGAGTGGTCAGCGGCGGTGCTCCGGCTTGAGCGGCAGGGATGGTGTTCGTGGTGGGGGCTCAGACGTCAGCGTGTGACCATGGGCGGCTGGTCTGGAGTGGCTCCATGAAAAGTGGATGGTGGCTTCATCTTCTTCTCCGTCGTTGGCTGGAGGCGGCAAGGCTGAGTCTGCGGATGCTCCGGGGTGTTCCCCCGCCGATGTTCGTTCAAAGGGTTCGATTCTGGCGGTCGTGCCGGATGGCTCCTGCGATATTCAACACAGCTTGGCTGCTATCGAGTTTCGTCTGGCCTTGGGTGCGTGGAAATCTCGTCTTCTTCTCCTCCAGTGGTGTCGCGGCGGCGCTGGAGATCGGAAGTGGCGGGTATCTAAGGTTGTTGTGCGCGAGGACCTAGAAGAACCTCGCTGTAATTTTCTGTTTTCCAGGGTTCCTTCTGCACTTTCTCGAGGACAGGTGTCCTTCGTGATGTTTCTAGTGTGCGGGGTGCGTGTGTATCGCTTGTATCTGCAATCTGAGTCGAACACATAATCTGCCTTCTAAAAAAAATGCATTTTCCCACGTATAGCGATTCCAATCTCCATACCCTGGGACTTGGTCTCACGTGGAGTCACAACCAAAAGAGGTTAGGTTAGGGCGATTCTTTCAACAACAAAAAATCCCCTCGGTAGGGTTTCTCTTCTCTCGGCGCTCCACGGCGGCGTAGATTTCGGTTCGATCTCCCACACATCCCATCCGTATTTGCCTAGGGTTCTGACAGCGCTGTCCCCTATTCTTTTCCCTGGTGTTCTCCGCTCTCGCTGAAGATCCACAACCCCGTGAACTCGTTTTCGTCTGCTGGGCTACCCGGTAGGGTTTCATGTCGAACGAAACTTCCAGCTTTGAGAAGGGCCAAGATCAGTATCTCTAGAGGATGATGGAAATGTTAGGCCTGAAAGAGGAAGATCTAGACGATGTGTGCTGCCGGATGCGGCGCCGTGGTTGGCGATCACTCGAGTTCACACTGATGGCGAATACAACCAATACTGGTTCTACAAAAATATGCGCTTGGCCTGGGACTTGGCGCAGGAGGTGTGCTTCCAATCCCTGGATGATAACTTGTATATCATCCAATTCTCATGTTTGAGCGACTGGGAAAAAGTCATGGAGGGGAGGGGGGCTTGGTCCTTCCAAGGAAAAGCTGTACTGATTGAGCCCTACGACGGCTTTGCGAAGCCATCAACCATTAAACTCAATCAACTGCGAATCTGGATTCAAATTCATGATCTACCGGAAGTGTACAAGTACCTGGCCAAAAAGCTTGCTGGAAAGGTTGGAACTGTTGAAAGTGCTTAGCCAACTCGGGTGATTTCATGGGGACCTTCTACC
Organism: Elymus sibiricus; assembly: GCA_039707655.1. Classification (NCBI taxonomy): domain Eukaryota; kingdom Viridiplantae; phylum Streptophyta; class Magnoliopsida; order Poales; family Poaceae; genus Elymus; species Elymus sibiricus. The sequence continues at coordinate 475,834,234 of CM077666.1, forward strand.
ATATAAGGGTGAAGATACATGTTCCTGAACCTCTCAAGTAGGCAGTCCCAATCATGCGAGGTGGAGCATGTCAGTTTTTCAGATGAAGTATGAAAGAATTCCAAACTGGTGTGCCCTCTATGGCCATCTAGGCCACACGCACAAGGAACATGGATTTGGCATGCATCACCCGGAAGATCTCAAGTTCAACAATCTCCTCGCCGATCCTGGTTGGCGCGCTCAGTTTGGAGGACCGGCGGGCAGGGGCCGGTGGAGCTCGCGACGGTGGGCGCGGCAGAGGTTGGTCTCAAAATGAGTACATGGATCACATTTCTGGTTTTGAAGGTATGAAAGATGATCACTCCTTGGGTGCGAAAGGCAGTGTCTCTGATGATTTTGATATGACAGATAGTGAGTTGAATCGGAAAAGGGTTGCAACAACTATGGTGGCGCCTAATTTGAAGGATCCCATGCCGAAGAGTGAACCAGCAATCAAGGTAGGGGCTCTTGTTCGGCGATTTGATGACCCCCTGGCATATGTCACCCCTTTGAATGCTCTCAGCCCACCCCTGACGAGAGACCTGAAGAGGCTCAGTAAAGATGGTACAGAGTAAGAGGATGGATACAATGGTAATACTGAATCATCGGTGGGCTCCTGAGTGGAGTACCGTCGGGACCAATGAGTCTTATCAGCTGGAACTGTCGGGGGGGGGGGGGGGGGGTCCCGTACAGTTTGCGATCTTAGTGCTTTGGTATGAGCACATTCCCCCAATCTGGTCTTCTTGTGCGAGAGAAGACAATCAAAAGAGAAGATGAAAAAGTACTGTAGCCATTTGGGATTGAGAGGTTTTAAAGGAGTTGATCGTGATCGGAACAGTTGTGGTCTAGCTCTTTTTTTTTGGCATGAATCGATGATCGTGAATCTTGCACTTGCAAATGGCTAGTGTATTGATGCCCATGTCCAACTATCTCCAGATGAACCACTATGGAGGCTGACATGTGTTTATGGTGAGCCAAGGGTGGAGAACCGTCATCGTATGTGGTCTCTTTTATAAGATCTAAAGGCCAATTCAGATTTTTCATGGCTAGTAGTACGAGATTTTAACAAATGCACGTGGGACTTTGAGCACTTCTCTTTGTCCCCTAGACCTGCCAATCAGAAGCAAGCCTTCCATGATGTTTTGGAAATGTGCGAGCTAGTTGATCTAGGATTCAATGGGCTGCCTTATACATATGATAACGAAAGGGGAGGCAATGCAAATGTAAAAGTAAGGTTGGACAGGGCTGTGGCGAGTTTCTCATGGAGAGATTTGTTCTCGCTAGCGGCGGTCAAGCACCTCAACTCGCCTTGTTCAGATCTTACCCCACTTCTAGTATCCTGCGAGCTAGAACTTGAGCAGTGGCCGATGCATAGAATCCTCCAATATGAGGTTATGTGGGAGCAGGAGCCGGCATTATACGAGGTTATATCAAATGCTTGGGTTGAGTCCGGCAGAAAGATTTTGCTCGGAGATGTCATGCGGCGCTACAGGATACAATGCAGAAATTATACTCCTGGAGCTGAGAGAAACTTGGCAATGTAACACAAGAGCCAGAGAAATCCCGTACAAGACTAGAATAACTAATTAATATGAATGTCATCGTCTAGAGATACGCAAGGAAACATGCAAGATGAATGATCTACTGTATAAAGAAGAGATTATGTGGAAACAACATTCTCGAATTGATTGGTTAAAGGAAGGGGACCAAAATACTATTTTTTACTCCAAGGCGGTTTGGTGGGCTATGAAAAATAGAATAAATAAATTAGAAGATGTGGATGGATCCATTTATACTGAGGAAAATAAGATGGGCGCGACTGCTAATTCTTAGCTCAGGAATCTTTTCTCTGTCGACACAAATCTTGATGCAACTTCGATGATCGATCTCATTGCTCCACTAGTGACTGAGGAGGCAAATGCCAACCTTTGTGTGGATTTTTCAGATAAAGAAATCTCGGATGCCTTATTTGAGATAGGACCCCTAAAGGTGCCCGGATCGGATGGATTCCCTGCTTTTTTTCAGCGCAGTTGGGCCACTGTAAGAGAGAGATACTTGCAACGGTGAAAGAATGATCCAACAAAGAGTTATTGTGCTTACAAGTTAGATTTGTCTAAGGCATATGATCGGGTTGAATGGAATTACCTTAAGGAAATGATGCAACAGCTTGGCTTCGCTTCTCGGTGGGTTGATTGGATAATGTCTTGTCTGACCTTCGTGAGATATTCTATAAAATTTAATGCAACCATCTTGGATTCATTTGCGCCATTGAGGGGACTACGGCAAGGTGATCCACTCCCCCCATATCTATTCCTATTTGTTGTTGCTGGCCTTTCTTCTCTTATCAATAAAGGGATTGATTCTGGAGAAGTCTCTCCCATTAAAGTGTGTGGAAGGGCACCTGGTATCTAACATCTTCATTTTGCCGATGACACATTGTTATTCTTCAAAGGAAATGAGCATCAAGCAAGTCATGTTAAAGGCATTCTAGAGATATATGCACAGGCTACGGGACAGCTGATCCACCCTTAAAAGTATTCCATTTTATTTGGTAATTCTTATCCAAATGAGCAGCAACATGCGGTTAGGGACCAACTTCAAGTTGTGTCGGTAGGTTTTGAAGAGAAGTACCTTGGGTTACCCACACCCGATGGTCGTATGTCTAAAGGGAAATTCCAGAATTTGCAGGCAAAGTTAACTAAGCGACTATTGGCTTGGGGCGATGGGCATTCATCTCAGGTGGGCAAGGAAGTTTTGATCAAATCCATTGCACAAGCAATTCCCACATATATGATGAGTGTATTCAAACTTCCAATGGCTGTTTGTGATGATCTAATCGCATGGTGCGTAATTACTGGTGTGGAGCTGAGAAGGGAAAGCATAAAACACATTGGCAAGCATGGGATAAAATTGTTAGGCCGAAGTGCCAGGTGTGTCTAGCCTTCCGGGATTTCTGTCTTTTTAATCAAGCCTTGCTCGCAAGATAGGCATGTCACTTGCTAACGATTCCAGAGAGTTTGTGTGTAAGGGATTTGAAGGCCAAATATTACCTGAATGTGAATCTGGAGGATATAGTGTTCATGGGCAATCCCTCGTCGACTTGGTAGGCTATTGGATATGGGCTAGAACTTCTAAAAAAGGGCTAGTGTGGAGGATTTGAAACGACCAGAGTGCAGGGATTTAGAGGCATCGTTGGATCCCACGTATGCCAATAGGGAGACGGATCACTAGGCAGTGGCGATGCCGGCTTCATTGGGTTGCTGAGTTGTTGGGCATGAACAGAACATGGGACGTTAATCTTCTTCATCAGTTTTTTCTTACCTGTTGATGTCAAAGAGATCTTGAAGGTGTGCCCCTCACCCCGGTTGATTGATGATTGCATTGTGTGGGCTCCAAAAAAAGTGGCGTTTTCTCAGTTCGAAGCACTAATCGTCTGGCCTCCGATGAGATCCATGCTGCATCGATGACTTCCACTAGTAGAGTGTCAGATGGTTGTCAGGATGGATGGAAGGTGATCTGGTCTACAGCACCTCCGAAAGTGTGAGCCTTTGCGTGGAGGCTGGCATCGGACTCTCTCCCTACGTGGTCGAACAAATGTTCAAGGAGCCTCAAACGCACTGATATTTCTCCGGTTTGCGAAACGAAATGGGAAGACAGATACCATGTCTTCTGTAGGTGCCCACATGCAAAGGCCTTATGGCGAGCCATGTTGGAAGTGTGGTAACTGCCCGACCTGAACCTTCTTCGCTCATTTGGTCATGAATGGTTTCTTCAAGTAGCATGTGATATGGAGGACGCACAACGAGTTATGTTTCTTATGCTACTATGGTGCATTTGGCATGTGCGGAACGAGGTGGTGCACTCGAAATCTACCCTTCCCATTGAGGTCTCCAAAAGGTTCCCCTCCAGTTATCTGAGCTCCCTGATTTGTATTGCACAATCTCCTGAGGCCCTAATCACAATGTTATGAAAGTCAAAGCTGTGATGGCCGAGGGAGATTCCTTGAGACTGAGAACCACATGCGATAACGGAGAGGCGATCAAGTATTCCATTCCTTGGGTGTCTCCAGAGCTGGGCTATGTTAAGTTGAATACCGATGGGTCCTTTTCTGATGCTAGGATAGCAGGAATAGGAATGGTCTTTCGCGACCACATAGGAAGCGTCATATTTATCTCCTGTCGCCATCTCTTCACTTGCAGTGATGCTTTGGAGGCCGAGCTCTCAGCTCTCATGGAAAGTGTTGTTGTTATCCTTAGTAGCGTGATCGTAAGTAAATTGGCGAGGGTGTGTATGACGGCCTTAAAGCAAATGTCATCGTACAATGACAAGAGTGACACACCAATGTTTTTAGAATAGGTTCAGTTGCCTTGACAGAGCGCAACCTAGTCCTATGTTAGGAAGGCCTCGGGTGGGGTGGACAGTCATAGGCTCTGATTCATAATGCGACTCCTCGGAACCCTCTCCCGAACTCCCATCCGAGGCCGATCCGAGTCGCGATGCGGCTCCTCGGAGTTGACCCTATAGTGTCTCGGGAGCAAGCTCCGAGATCTCTAGTGCCCTCCCCTTGAGTTTATTCAAGTGAGAGTGAATGAGTTACATGTCCATGGGGGGCCTTATATAGGTGAGGGTGCCTTGACAAAAGACCAAGGCTATCCTTCATGGCGGTAGGTAGGAAGGGTAGAAAGGTAAAGCTTGGCCCATGAGTCCATGAATACTAGTCAAAGGTGGGGGTGTCCATAGTCCATGGTGCACCTCTTCGCTTCATCCATACATGAATGGGTCTTTGGCTAGTTGGGCCTCATCTAGTCTTGGGCTTCTTTGCTTCTTGTCTTCAATGTTGACTTTGGCCTTTTATTTCAGCTTCTCCTTTGACTTGTTGACCACGGCAACTTGCTTGGACTTTTTGTTGACTTGCTTGGACTTGTGCCGACTGCCTTGGACTTGTGTTGACTGCCTTGGACTTATGTCGACTCCCTTGGGCTTTGTTGACTTTTGTTGACCACCTTGGACCTTGTTGACTGGCTTGGACTTTTGTTGACTAGCCACGTAGGACTAGCGGGACCCCCAGATGGGATTATTTATTTTTCCCCCAACAGGAGTCCCCTTGAGCCGAACTCACAAAGGTTACCATCTATGAGTAAGGGTCAATTGTTGCTTGTGACAAGGGACTCTGGGATGCTCTGAAATTTGCATGTTGGTCATGACTCATCTTCTTCTTGATCATGTTAGAAGGTAGGGTGCAATTTGTTCCATGTGTCAGACTGAGGGGTTGGGCTTGTTCCTCGCACATGAGTGACGGGTTGGACTTGCTCCTCGCGTCGGAACGAAATCTTGATCTTGCTCCTCGTGCTGGAACGAAAGGTTGGTCTTGCTTCTCGTGCCGGAGTGAGGGGTTGGACTCGCTCCTCGTGCAGGAGTGACGAGTTGGACTTGCTCCTCAAGTCGGAATGAAAGGTTGGTCTTGCTCCTCGTGCTAGAATGATGGGTAGAGGGGAGATCCTAATGGGAAGTCTGGAATAATAGGACCCACATGGTATCCCTATTTTTCTCCAAATTTTCCCCGCATTTTCTAAATTTTTGTTAACCTTCCATGTTTTTTTTGGATTATTCCAGTATTTTCTATGAGTTTTTCTAATTTTCTGGAGTAATTTTGCTAACAAGGGGGCTTTTCTGCATTTTTTTGGAAGTCTAGGGGGGCAAATGCAAATTTTCCCACACAAAAAGGGCCTCCGGTGATTTTTCTAAATAACAAGGGTCGATCCATAAAATCCCAAAAATTTAGGCGGTTGCCTACAAACTTCCGCTCCTTCGAGGACCTCCCCATCATTTTTGGGGAAAACGAGGGCCTTTGTGCAAAAATGCAGTGTGGACGAGGGTTTTATTGTGATTATTTTGAAAGCCAGGGGGCTTTTCACAAATTTCATGTGACTCCAGGGGCCTTCCCAATATTTTTGGGAAGCATAGGGGCGTCCACATGAAAATCTTGAGTCCTGCAAAAAATAAAAAGATAAAGCGGCCGGGCGGTCGGCTACAGGGCCGATTTCGCCGGCCCATCGGACCGAGCCAAGCAGAAGTGGCTGCGGGCCGCATTGGCGTGGCCCAATTGTGCTTGGGGGGTACCTGTTCGGTACGGAAAGTGACAGCAGACGACCTGGATCGCGCCACGCGGCCGGATCCGAAGGCTGCCGCTCGTCGTCTTCCTCCGTACGGGACCCTTTAAGGGTTTTCACCGCCGTCGCCGTTTTGAGCGTTGTTTGGCACTGTTCCATCGCGCCATGGGGACCGCGGGGAGAGGAGGAGTGAGGTGATGTGTTGCCGGAGGAGGCGTGGCTGCCCCTCCTCCCCTCCTTTCCCCCTTTCTTTACTCTTTTTCGCCCATTGGAGGTCCGGTTCAATCCATAGAACATTGCGCCCGTGCCCATGCCCGACCCGAACGTCGAGGAGCTTCAACTGGCTAGGGCCCTGGAGTGCCATTCACTACTAGAAAAATGGCTATAGCCAATATCCCTATTAGTGTAGCACCATGGTGGTGGTGCGCCACTGCTATATAGCAATGGCGCACCAGAAGCAGGTGCGCCATTGTTCTTTTTTTAGTAGTGGTGCACCACCTGAGCAGTGCGCCATTGCTATTTGTTTTGTCCATCCCCCCACCCCACCATACATAGCAATGGCGCACCACACCAAGGTGCGCCATTACTATGGCATAGTAATGGCGCACCTTGGTGTGGTGCGCCATTGCTATGTCTGGTGGGTGTGTGTGCCTGCGTGTGTGTGAGGTTAGTAATGGCGCACCCTCCCTGGTGCGCCATTGCTAAGGTTAGCAATGGCGCACCAGGGAGGGTGCGCCATTACTAACGTCTCACACACACAAACACACACCCCACCACACACACACACACACACCCCTTGGATCGCCTTTTCAGTTTAAAATAAAATAAAAGAAAATGATAAAAGATTCAAATTTAAAAATCCTTCGAGATGCCCATGTGTTATGTGTTCTAGTTGTTAGGAAAATTAACAAACATGAATTTCGATTTTTTTTGCAAAAGGCCGCCGTGTTTCGGTAAAATGACCATAACTTTTGCATACGACCTCCGATGAAAAAGTTTTTTATATGAAAAAGCATCTACTCGAAAAGTTACATCCGAATTCAACGGGCTATGCCCGTTATCGATTTTTTAGAATCCTCAAAAACCCCGCAGAAAAAAAGTTACGATGCTTTTAAGATCTGGAGGCAAAAAATTAAAAAAAGTTAGCAATGGCGCACCAGTGCATAGTGCGCCACAACTATTTTCCCGCCTTCAAAATTCAATTTTTTTTAAAATAGTAATGGCGCACCACACCTAGGTGCGCCACTGCTATGCTACATAGTAATGGCGCACCACACCTAGGTGCGCCATTACTATGTACCATAGCAATGGCGCACCACCCCATGGTGCGCCATTACTATGTCACAAGCCCCACCACGTACGCACCCACCCACCCCTCTCCTTCCTCTCTCCTTATCCCCTTCCCCCTCCTCCTCCCTTCTCCTTCCCCGACATGGCTGCCGCCCGCAGGCTTCCTCTATCCCGAGACCGGCCACAGGAGCGCCGCCGCCCGTCGCGCCTCCCCTTCCCCTTCCCCTTCTTCCTCCCTTCCCCTTCATTCTTCTCCTCCTCTCCTCCTCTCCTCCTCTCCTCCACTCCATCTCCTCCTCTCCGGCGACCTCCTCCTCCTCACGGTGCTCCTCCTCCGGTGACCTCCTCCTCACGGTGCTCCTCCTCCGGCGACCTCCTCCTCCCTCCTCTCCTCCTCACGGTGCTCCTCCTCCGGCGACCTCCTCCTCCCTCCTCTCCTCCTCACGGTGCTCCTTCCTCTCCTGCTCACGGTCCTCCTCCTCCTCTCCGGCGACCTCCTCCTCCCTCATCTCCTGCTCACGGTCTCTCGTCCCTCCTCCTCTACTTCCGGCCACATGTGGAGCTCCCCTGGCACAAAGAACGTAAAAGATCCAGGTCGAGAACGAAATTTGAAAAAAGTTTAACCAAAAAAAACGAGCCAAAAAAATGAGCCAGATCTAGATCCAGATCCAAATTCAAAATTCAAAAATAGCAATGGCGCACGGTGGGGGTTAGACGGTGCGCCACTACTATTTTCCCGCCTTCAAAATAAATAAAAAATCAATAAATTTCAAAAAAAAAGTTACCAGTGGCGCACCTGTAGCAATAGTAATGGCGCACTACAAGGTGCGCCACTGTTACCTGCAATACTAATGGCGCACCAGAGGTGCGCCATTAGTATTTGTTACTAATGGCGTGGTAATAGTGGCGCACCTATAGTGCGCCATTAATGGCAAAAATAGGTGCGCCACTAACAGTCCTTTTTCTAGTAGTGATTAATACTTGTCCAAGCTCCCTAGCCTACCCGAGAGGTTGAAGACACGCTTCAGCGGCCTCCCAAGCCTGGCTAGGCAAGCGGTGGATGGCGAGGGGCTCCAGCGAGGCGGCGGCGTGCTCCGATGGACCGAGGGGCGTTGCGGGTGAGGCTGCTTCACATGGCGCGGGATTCTTCGACGCCTGTGGCGTCTCTAAGCTTCGCCCGGACCGTAGCTGGCGTGGATGAGTTGCCCTTGCAAAGGTGCATTCCGCCACACTTCGTGGTGACTGCGCTCCGGTGGTTCTTTTCGGTGCAGTGACTGCGAACCACACTCACACGCACCCGTGGTGACCGTGAACCACACGCACACACGCCCGTGGTGACCGCGGACCTCACGCACATGCGCCCATGGTGACCGCGAACCACACGGGTATGCGCCCGCGGTTACCGTGCTCGGCTGCGCACACATACACGTGACCTCAGCGCGGGGAGATGGAGGGGAGCGCCGGCTCGCGCCGGCCGTCGCCAGCGATCCGAAGGCCACCACGCGCGCTGGCGTGCGTGGCCCGGGGGTGCGCTCGGCAGAACTTGGCTCTCGCCCGAGATAGAAGACGGTGCTGTGGGCCGTGGGCCGCGCTGCTACCTGCTTATTGCAGGGACGCTGGATGGGCCACGGTCTGAGTTGCAGGGAGATCCGGCCTGCCGCTTGACATGGGTCTTAGGCCGCGCGTTAGCTGGGCTTGGCCTCCCCCGTTTCTCCTTTTTCTCTCTCTCCACACATGGGCACAGAATGGGCCGCGGTGTAACAGCCCCAAACCATAATCATGTAATTAAGCTAATTAATATTGCCATGTCATCATAATTGCATTCATTTAAAAATGCAAACCCAAAAATATTTTCTAAAAATGCCCAAATCATTTTATTAAATATGAAGACTTGGTTATCACCCCATCTAAGCAATGTGGTTCTTACCAAATATTTTTGTGGAATTAATAGGAATTCAAAATGGTTAATTGGAATAAACTTTAAACCTATGAACTATAGTTTAAAAATCACAATAAATAAATAAAATTCCAAAAATGCTGAAAATTATCGTGTGGCTTGGTAATATTGCTATTGCAATACACCAAAAGTTTCACCCAAATCAAAATTCAGTTGATACCTAAATTAAATACTTCATCCGTCTAGATACATCTGTTTGAGCGACAAGTAATTCCGGACGGAGGGAGTAGAAAACAGGAGCTATAGCAATACCAGAAAAGATTAAAAACAAATCTAACTGTGCACTTGGCCCAGCTGCAATAGTGGCCGGCCCAGCCCGCTAACGCCGTCTTCAACCTCCCTCCTCCCCGTGTCGGTCGCAGCGCGTGCGCACGCTGTGGTCGTCGCGCGATGCTCGTCGTCTAGCAGCTAGAGGAGCCTGGAGAGGGTAGATAGGCCGCCCCTGACCGTGAGACGAACCCTAGCCTCCCCATTCTCCCTCTCTCGCTCGCTCTCGTCCATTTAGATGACGCCTGAATAGCTGCCGCCATGGACACCGTCGATCCCGCGGCCACCGAGCTCCCCAGTGCCTAGCAGCGTGTCCAGTAGCTTCGCTATCATCACCTGCCTCATCTGCAACCCCTAGATTGGAGCGAGGCGCAGCATCGACGACCCCGCGTCATCTTCTCCAACCACGACCACCGAGCCCTGTCGCCCCGATTTGCCGCCGTTTGTTCACACCCGGCCTCCCCGACCACCTCACCGAGACCGTGGTGAGGTCGCGCACGATAACCCTCTCTCCTTGAGCTCGATCTCGAGTTGTAGATAGCCGTATCCGTCACCGTGCTCTGGCCGGAGTTTTGTCACCACCGCCGAATCGATTCCATCCATGCCGTTAGTTCTGGAGCGAGGCAAGCACGCCAACGTGCTCGTGGCATCGCCTAGATGCCGCCTAGCTCGCTAACTCATCAGATCCGTGCCCAGATGCTCCAATCCGTTGAGGTCCAGTCGCCGCCGCCGGATGGATCTCGCCGTTGCCGTTGATTCCGACCATCCCTGCTCAAACCACAGCCACCAATCGACGCGGGTTGCAGCGCCCGCTCGATAGGACATCTTCGCCGATGATTTGGTCACCGGAACAGCAAATCCGGCCATGGCCACCGCACATTTGGTCGCCGGCGCTAACCACCGTCGATCTGGGTCGATGCCATGCGGGCCCAGTTCATCAGGAAATTAGTTAGGCTAATCAGCCTACTGTTTAGTTATGCTAATGTGGCACTGACGTGTGGGCCCTTCCCTGTAGCCATTAGATTAGCACTATGACACTGACCAGTGGACCCCACTGCTAACAAGCCTGTTTAATCATTTAATTTAAACCCCAGTCAATGACATGTGGACCCCACATGCCAGTTTGACCAGCCACCAGTCAATGCTGACTGTGTGCTGACGGTGCTGCTGACTTAGCCCCTGGCCCACATGTCATACTCAGGGGCTAGCTATCTCTGGGTATTAAAACTATTTAGCTATTTAAAATTTGAATTAAATTACATTCCAGTAATTCCAGAAAATCAATTAAACTTTGGAAATTCATATTACCTCAGAAAAATATAAAGTATATATGAAAAATCATCAAAAAAATATGCTATATCCAAATATGTCATTTTCATGCATATTAAACCACATCTTAATACTATTTAGCTATAAATCACTAATATGACAATTTATAAATAATATTTGGAGTTGGGGAAATGTCTTTTGGTATATTCCCACTTCCATTAAATTGTATAGCCATGCACTCAGGATCACCTTTTGCCATGCTATGCATTAATGTGTTGCATATCAAATGCCTGTTATTTCTTGCTTTCTGTCACTTGCTTCTTATCGGTAAATCCCGAGAAGGATGTAGAGTACGACTACTTCACCGAGGAGCAACACCAGCCTATTGAGCAGCGAGGCAAGCAAACCCCCCTTGATCATTCCAGATGTCGCCTATTCTTTCCCTCTACTTCATGCATTAGTATCGGTTCAGTTATTGTCGGTAGCTGTTCTCCTATTCCAATGCATAGCCTGATTTTGTCGCCTTATATTGACTTTACATGTTATCCTAGCATGCCTAGTATAGATATGCTTGTGTTCCATCAGCTGGCCCTACATCCTTGTTGTGTGTCGCTATGCTTATATTGCTGGGCAGTGATTGATCTGGGTGATGATCACTGAGATATTATACATGATACCTGGGCATATATGAGCTTATATGATACTATATGTTATATGGCGGACTTGGACTTGGTGGCATACGACAAGATGCAAGATGGACTGCGACAGGATGCGAGATGGACATGAACACTAGTATAGTGATGTGATCTGGTGTGGTTTCACCTAGGTGCGGCATGGCAGGGCAGGCATAGTACCATCTGGAGTGGTGGGCCTGGATCCCGACCGTCCTCGCAGTGTGTTCCTGGATAACTTTAATAATATGACTAAAGGCAATAGGTGGGAGGCCGTGCTGGAAAGCAGGGTTGTTTGTTCCACTTAGCCGACCTAGGACGTGAGTTCTGGTTATTGATCCAAGATACAAATATACGCACTAACCGCCACGCGGGATAATGTTTATGGGCCCCTCGGCATCGTAGTCCCTCACCTCTGCTTTTCTAGAAGTCACATATATTCGGGTGTTTATTGCGTGTGTGTGGCTGCAGGTACAGTGGGATGGACATGAAGACTGGTACTGTGATGAGGTGTGGTCTTGCCTAGGATGTGGGCCAGTCGGGTAGGCGTAGTACCATCTGGAGAGGTGGCTGGATCCCGACGCGTCACACAATGCATGAGGCCGCACTGGGAGTACGACTGAACTACCCTTTGTGGTTAGGATGTAGACTCGGCGTGTGACCTGTCTGGATTAGCTGACGTAGGGTTGCGTCGTGTCGTTCACCTCTGCCAGCATACTAATGGTTGTGTGCTAATTCTAGAGGCACAAAGATGGGTTCGAGCATGTCAGGTAATGTGGTGCTCCCCTGCAGGGAAGAACAAAACTATTTGAATAGCCGTGTCCACGGTAACGGATGACTTGGAGATGTATCCCGTTCATAGAATGCCAGGGATCGCTTCCTCGCAGGGAGTCGAGGAAGGATTCATGGTAGTGTATTGCAGTGGTGAGTAGATGGACTCGTGTGCGCTCTCTCTTCTACTGTAGCAGATGCTGGTAGTCGTAAGAAACTTAGACTTCTCATCTATTCTGGTATTTCTGTAGTATAGTCCACAGATATACCCCCTTTACCTTTGATACCGATGCATTTGTAGATAGATCTGATGTAAATCTTGCGAGTACTTTGGATGAGTAGTCACCGTCACTTTGCTACTCCTTTCTTTGACCCGGTTGCTGCAATTCAGATGCTAGCACCTGGGATGCAGGTGTTCCCGATGCAGCATACTTCTTGGATCTCGACGTCGCCGAGTAGTTTGGAGGTCCCAGGCAGGAGGCTTGCACCTTTGAGAAGGTCGTCACTTTTGTTCTAGCCTTCTTAAGGCATTTGTTAAACTTGTTTGTACTCAGACCTATATTTGGTTTTCGCTGTGATGTAATGTTGGGTCATGTGACCTCTGTTTCTTATATTTGCTATCTCTGCTCATGTATGAGCTTTTGTATATGTCTTTGGTCGTAGAGTTGTGTTGTGGTACTACCTGTTGAGCCTCCATCATGAGCGTGCATGCTGCGTGTATGATTAGTGCACGTTTATGAGCGGGGTCGCGACACGCGGCCTGACTGGAGGGAGGGGTTTGGCCTGCCGCTTGACATGGGACTTGGGACGGGTTAGCTGGGCCCCATCCCTCACCCTTATATTTTTCTGTTCACACAGATGTAGAATGGGTTGCAGCCCAAGGTACTTGGGAGGTCCAGGCCTGCCGCTCGAGGCGGGCCATGGACCGCGCGTTAGTTGGTCTCCCCCGTCCCTTGTCCTTTTTTTGTTTACACGTGGGAGTGCTGCGGGCTGCGTCCTGGGTTGTGTTGGGGCTTCCATGAGTATGTTGTGGGCCGTAGGTGCGGCCTGGCTGCTTTGGTTGCAGGCTCCCAGGGGGTGTCCCCTATCCGTTTTGCCCTTTTTTTAAAGATGGAAAAAGAGTGGGGGAGGGAGGGAGAGAGAGAGAGAGAGAGGGGGGGGGGGGGGGGGGGGGGGTATACCTCGAGTCTTTTTTCTGATGTAATAACTTAGTATTTTTCAGATGATTGCTCACTTACCCGTTTGCTCATTTTTCCAGGTGTGATGGTTTGTGATTCCTCGCCTCGCTCTTCCGACCGGAAGGGAAAGTCTATGGCGGGGTTGAGCAGGGCTCTTGTGGCAAGCCGCTGCTTGGTTCATGGCCGGGGATCAAGAAGACGACGACCAAGATGAGGTCGTGGATGAAAGAGCCACCGAGCAGCCTGCTTGGCCCATCCTCGATGGGTGCCGACGACCTTTGCCAGCTGGAGGAAGGAGGTAATTTCCAGCAGGAATGGCGGTCCTCCCTGGTCGGAGGAGAACTGCTTCTCTGGGGAGTGGCACCCAGACTCAATGGTGATGTTCGCTGGGTGGTTCCACACAGGCTTGAGTGTTCTCCTGCACCCCTTCGTTGAGGAGTTCCTTGCTGAGGTAGGTGTCGAGCTGGCACAGTTGCACCCCTTGGCGATTCTCATGCTCAATGTGTTCATGTGGCTCTCTGAGACAGTGCTGGGAGGAGCCCTCGGTATGACTGCTCTTCCACTACTTCACGCTTGACAACCGGGCTAGGGTGGCTCCTAACCGGTCTGCTCCTACCTTGTTCGAGACCCTTCACCTTAGCATGCGCCAGGGGTTTGATGTGGATTTCCCAGTCATGCCTGGCAAGGCGACCATCCATCCATCCACCACGCCAGTTCCCACCTTTGGTTCACCGGTGCTCGTCCTCGACACGGTGGTCCGGGAGGGGCTCGACGAATACCATGCATGAAGCTGACACATGTGGAGCAGATGAAGTTTGATGGGATCAATGAGTCATGTCATGAGAGGAGCTTCAGAGATCAAATGGAAGAGATGGCGATGGCAGGGAGATACTGGTTGAATTCGGTCCGGAGGAGCGGACTCGGGATCCCTCGAGCCTTTCGTTCCCCTCGCACTACCAATGAGCATGAGTACCCCTGCATCTTTCTCCTTCATTTTCCTTTCCCTGTCCATTTGCTGTTGACATGGCTTCATTTCCATTGTTGTCTTGCAGCTGTGTATCCTCATGAGATAGCGGTGGAGTGGGCGGATCAATTGATAGGCCCGTACACCTCCGGCAAGCACCAGAGGTACAAGATGGTGGTGGATCCAATCTTGTGCCGCAACAGTGTTGCATGTTGCTTCAGGATCGCTCTCGTGCCGAGAGAGGTTCCCATCCTCGGACACCAGATCCCTCTTCCTGGAGGACATCGTGTTTGAATAGCGACCGCTTCCATGCTGGCCGTGTGCTTGCTCTCTCGTAAGAGTGGTTGGGTAACCCCCAAGTGTAAGGGTGATGTAACCTAGCAATAAGTATTTCCCTCGATTTGAGAACCAAGATTTATCGAACCAATAGGAGTTCTTCCAGCAAACAAAGTCACGGTACCTGCACACAAAACACAAAACAAACTTGCCCCCCACATTTCAAGAAGGTTGTCAAGCTTCTTGTCCTGCTAGTTACAAGGATAAATTGCACGGTATGGTAGGAATTGATAGATAGATAAAATAAAATAAATGGTACAGCAAAGTAAAGTATTTTTGTTGATGTTTTTAGTAATGGAAAATAGACCCCTGGGGCCATATGTTCACTAGTGGCATCCCTCCAAGCAGACAAGTGCGGTGTGGTGAACAAATTACAGTTGGGCAGTGATTAAATTGCAATATTTATATTTATGACTATGATCATTCAGGGTATAATCTTGTATAGGCATTACGTCCGTGATATGTAGACCGTTATCCAACTGCATCTATAAGTAATACTCCACCCCAAGACCGCTATCCAGCATGCATCTCGAAGTACTATGTTCATGATAAACAGAGCATTGCAATAAGCATGATGACATATTGTAGACAGTAAAGCTATCATCTAAGTGTGATAAATAAACCATCGTTTTATCCTTAGTGGCAACAATACAATACGTGTCCGTTCCCTTTCTGTCACTGGGATGAAGCACCGCAAGATTGAACCCACTACTATGCACCACTTCCTCTGAAGAGCTACCTATCAATCTTGGCCAGAGACGACAAATAGATCGGAAAGCATACATAGCTACTTAATTATACAGTAGAGAAACTTCAAAAGATTCAATATAATTCAATGAACAATCTGATCATAAACTGACAATTCATCATATCCCAACAAACACAACCACCGATTACATCATATGGATCCCGATCATGTGAGGCAGCTCACGGGAACTTTGTATTGAATCACAAGGGAGAGAGGATGCCATCTAGCCACTACTATGGATCCTAAGGTCCTAAGAAAACTACTCACACAGGACCATGGAGGCAGCAAGGTTGATGAAGATGGGTCCGGTGATGGATTCCCCCTCCGGCAGGGTGCCGGAACAGGCCTCCAGATTGGATCTCCCCGGAACAGGAACTTGCGGCGGCGAAAAAAATTGTGAAAAAATGGTACCGAGGGTTTCTCGATTTTTAGGATTTATAGGTGAAAGAATGGGCGTAAGGCGGTGCCCAGGAGGCCCATGTGTCCTAGCCATGCAGGTGGCCCCCTGGACGCGCCACCTAGCCGCGTGGGGCCCATGGGTGGCCCCCCGGCAGCTCCCGGCACTTTCTGGACTCCTCGTGTCTTGGAAAAAATCTTATTAAACCCCCAGGGTTTTTTTACCTCCATAGATATGGATTTTCTGAAAAGTCAAAAACATGCAGAAAACAGCAACTCGCTCTGGGCACTGAATTAATAGGTTAGTCCAGAAAAAATAATAAAATTTGCTATAAAATATTCAAAAGTGATATTATAATAGCATGAAACAATAAAAAATTAGAGATACGTTTGAGACGTATCACCATGCGATGCTTGGCTCGCGATAGCTTAGGTCGAGTGATGCCTTCGGCGGTGCAGGGGTTGCCTTTTGAGAGGCCTGAGCCTTCTCGTTCTGAGCTGAAGAGGAAGGTTGCTTCATCGTCGAGGCCTCCCGCGGATGCTGGATCCTCGAGGGCACCTTCTTCAGTAGTCCCCGGGTCTTTGGTCGGGGTCATTGCTAAACACAGTCCCTGTGCGGGCCAACCTCTGGTGCCTCCAATCCCTGAGTCTAAGGGAGGAGCCGAGTCTTCTCCTGTGGCGAGGGTGGCCACTACTGTGAGGGCAAGCGAGGAGCGAGTGAAGACGATGGGAGAGACTCCCGACTTAGCTCTTGAGGGAAAGATTCCACTAGAGGACATGCTTCCCTTTTCTTGTCACGAGGAAGTGGGTTTGAGGGGCCTGACCAGCCTCAGACTTGCGGCCGATCCTCCTGAGGCTCTTTCCTCGTCCAACGAGACTTTCGTTACCAAGGATGACGATGAGATCTCCAACTTTTTCTTCCCTGGTGAGATCGAGGAGGATGATGCCGCGACTGGGGGTATGTTTCTATTTCCCCTTTCTTTGCCTAATGGATGTTCCCTTATGTCCCCTTATATTGCCTCCTTTTGGTAGGCAAAAAGTTCGAGGCTCCGCCACAGGAGACGGGAAGCTTCCAAGTTCCGGTAGGTGGAGACTATGAGGCTGAGACAACTCGAGCGCTTCGGGTGGTGAGGGAGACTTCCAAAGTCATGATGCTTTGTTCATCACATCCCTCCAGTTTTGACCCCTTGCCTATGTGTAGATTGAGGATCTTTTTCGCAAGGCAGAGCTACTTCCGGCGCTCTAAGACAGAGTCAGAGACCTTGAGGCCACCTAGGGCGCAGAGCACTCTCAAAGGGTTTTTGCTGAGGACACACGAGCGTCGGATAGGGAGCAACATAAGAGGGATGAGGAGGACTTGCTCTAAGCCATGGCCTCTCTACGTGTTCTTCACAACAACTTGGCGAGGGAGGTGGCTTCTCGTCCTCCACCTTGCGAGGAGCTGGTGGAGCGCCTAGAGAGTGCGTCCTGTCGGGCGAGTTGTCTCGAGGATCAGTTGCAGTACATGAGGAAGAGGGCAATACTTGCTGAGGAGGAGATCCAGTGTCAGTCAGTGAGGGTAGATGGCACTAAGGGCGAGGAGTCGGCCATGAGCTTCAAGCTCGGCCACACTGACAATGAGGTGGCGGCGGCCCAGGCAAGATTGGTGGAGTTGGAAGCCCGGGCGGCAGCCCTTCCTGTTGGATCTCCTGCTATTGGTACAAAGACGAGGGCGGCCATGGCTGTCCTTGCGACTGATGAGTCCCTTTAGTGATCCAGTAAAGGAGCAGAAAGGATTCTCGTCTTTTTCTCAAGATGTGACCCTGAGTTATCGAACCCACGAGAGGAAGTGCACCTTGAAGACAAGGATTTCTAACAAGCTTTGCAAGAGTATTAAATTCCAGTTTTTGGACCGGATTGTAATCAAGTTGCAATGTCGAAGACTTATAAATAAAAATAGGCATGGGTATGAGGACTTATTCTTACAAACATATATTTGCGAACGGGATCATTGTGATATTAATTTTTGCCCTGGAAGACACCCGTCGAGATGTGCTTGCAACGTATCGAAGTGGGGGATGTGTCCAAATTACGTCTTGACCGGAACGCGCCCTGCATCAAGAGTCAGTTGTCCAACCAAAGGCTCTATCCATCGCGCGGGGTTGCCTTGGTAATTAAGATTGAATCAGACAAAAGCATTGGGAGTTAAATGACTACACCTCTTGTATCCCCAGAAATAGGATTCATGGTACCGTACTAAACCTTTCCGTCACTGGTGTTCAGAATAGCGTTTCACGGTCTCTCTGCCCTTAGCCCCTCCGTGGCTCGATCTCTTTGATCCTGGGTACCTGCAGGGACAAAGATCGCGAACGAGACAAGAGACAACTATGAAGCAATTTTATTTCACACATACGAGACGTCAGTTCAAAGTACTTCCATCGATCCCTCCAACAAATACATAGGGTTGTAGGGCTATGCCTCAACCCATGACCTTACCGAATTACTCACACATAGCGATCATATCGCAAGAAGAAACCATTCAAGAACACATCAAGAGGAATGATTGATTGATAATATGTCTTACAATAGTTGCCGGATGCGATACACGATTACAAGGTGTGGCTAACTTGGATGAGTGCTATGGTCATGGTGGTGGAGATGGCTATGGAGATGGAGATGGAAAATGGCGGCGGCTAGGGTTTTTGGAAGTTGTGGATGACGAAGATGGAGTTGTGGCGAATGCTGTGTGCCTCTTCTAGTGATGACCCTTTAACGATATTTGTAGGGTTGGACGCCACGGGGCCGTGGGCACCTCGTACGACTGCGCATACGAGCGCGTGCGGTCATATGGATGGCCGTCTTGAGCTCTGTTGGTTCTCCTGCACCTCCCACTTGATTCTCCTTATCTCCTCTTTGCTCCCTTCCATATATACGCTTGATTTTGTTCATGTATAGCTCAATTTCCGGTGGAAACAAATTAAAGAGATGATTTTGGAAACCTTTGCATTCATTAGTCATTAGTAGCAATATCGGAGCAGATATCTTGGTTTTTATGAAATAAACCGGTTTAAACTCAGGTGTGATGAGCGTAAAAATAACACTCATCAACTCCCCCAAGCTTAAACTTGATCGTCCTCGAGCAACATAGATAGAAATCCAAACCGTAAGGAACTCAGTTGTTTAAACCGAAATAACGAGAAGGTTTTGGTTCACTTACGATCGGTATGCCTAGATAGCCCTCTGCTTCATGACCTAAAAACTTAGTATAACTGTAGCGGTTGCATGGTTATTATGCAAGTGTTAGTGAAGCAAAGATAATCAATACAAAGCTCTTGCTCAACTAGACAAAAATAATAAAGTAGCTTCTTTTCCATTTACTCTAGTTAACACTTGCTTGCCGGGAACGCACGGAAGAGAATTTTCTTTCTTGAGCAATGAAAACATTAATTAGGGAGTGAAAGGTATGTAAAGACAACATGATTCTAGAGTAACTCGCTAACACACCCACGAGTGTCTCATCATCAAGGCTCTTAAGCACTTTACTTCAATCATTGCTTGCTAAAACTTTTGTTGTCTGGTGACGGGATTATGCCAAAGAAATGATCATCCATAGGGTTTCACAGTGGCTTAAGCTTGAGTACTATGGACCAATATGTTGTCTCTTTCGAGCTCTTGCGACCAGTACTCGGTTATTACCACATACACACACATTCAAGAGAAAGCTAAATAATATTCGATGTAGTGTTGCCACTACGTACGGTAACAAACTCATAGCCGAAACTCTGGTGGATCGTTCATTGGCCAGCGGAGTTCTCAGCGTAACATCAAGAAAGGTGACAAAGCCACATTTACACACATGAACGTGTATAGAGTGACAAAGCCATGGCACCAGCGAGAAGCTGAAGCACCATGTAAAAATTCAACACAGATTTTGGCATCATCTCAATCATCTTTCAACAAAGTTCCTCTGGACAACTTTATCCACAAGGGCTATTGAGTCTATTAAAATTAACATTATGGGGTTGTGTATCTCTAACATCATCTTCTCTACAATTTTTCTCAACACCCAAGTCTTTTGAGACTTTCTCTTATGCATGATTATTATTTGTTAACATCATTTTTCTTTTAAAAACTAGTCCCACGGCAAATCTTGGTTATCTAGATCAACAAAACAAAGGTTACTAAATTATTTTAGCTACTATAATAAAACCTTTGAATACATCACACACACACTACTACGACAACTATTCTAAGTAATTCAAGTGCAAAAGACGGGAGTCGTAGGAGATACCTTGACGTTCATGAATTTCCACGCTTCTCTTCCTTAAGATTGCATTCCTTGCTGACCTGCGTACATCAACTCCTCTGAAATATAAACAAGAATGCAAACAAAATCCACGGGCAAAAAGAAAGATCAATGGAAAACATATTCTATTTTTGGTTTTTTGAAAGCCAAGCTTGCAAACAAAAAATTGCAACCGGTGAAAAGAAAAACGAAAAAAAGAAACAAACCAAATAAAAAGCAAAGTGCTGGAACGAACCAACATGAGTGTTTGAAGCTCAGCGAGCTGAAGTACAACCACATTACAACTTATTAAATAATACCGCCACACCTTGATTTAGACGTGCTATTGACCTCCCCCAAGCTTAAGCTTTTGCAAGCCCAAGCCAGTGAGATCATTGTGGCGGCGGTTGGTACGGAGCCCATCCTTGGCTCCACTCGGAGAAGCTGTTGTTCATGTACACGGACGTGTCTTGAAGGTACTCGGCGAGGTTGCTCATGTTGTTGATGGAGCCCTGGAGAGTGTAGATGTCGGCGTACGTGGTGTAGGGCACTTCTTCTTGTACTTCTTCTTGGGGCTGCTCCTCTTCCTCATCGATGGCGAGTTCTTCTTCATCAACTTGTCCGGTTCAGGTGCCTCTTGGTCAAACGCTGCATCTCCTTCCCGTGGCACATAATGCAAAATTTTGTTCTCTATCGAGAAACGGTTAGGCATGGGAGTGGGTAGCAAGTACTCAACTCCAGGAATTTGAATGCAATGACGACGACGGTGAACCACTACCATTGCAGCACTAGTAAGAACAATTATCTTGATAAGGGTGTTACCGACAATGGGGCGAAGGTTGGTGTAGTCCAGGCCAAGGGAGTTGGCCAACATCGTGATCACTCCGCCACACATGATATTTCCTTGTGCACAATTTGATTGGTGTGCAAGGTGGAACAAAAGTATTGCCCCTAAGTTGGGTGAATAACCGACATCAAGGTTTGCTGCTGTCCCGAGAATTAGCATGTTCTCTTCATTCACTTTTGAAACTTCTCCTCGTGCCTGCAATGAGTTAGTGATAAAATAATAGAAATATCGAATAGCAGGACACTCAATGCAACTTTCCCTATGCTTGTAGCCATGGTAACTCATCTGGTTGAATGAATGCACTGGATGAGGCTTGAGGTATTCATAGACATAACGAACGTCATCGTTGTTGTTGGTGAAGCCAAAGTAGTTGCACCACTCCTCAAACGTGATGTTGAAATATTGGTCCATGAGACGGAAAGTGATCCGCTATTCCTCTTCTCTTGGGTAATGCCCAACATTCTGCGCGAGGGTACTAAGAAACTCAAGCGTCAACCGGCGATATATCGCATATTCCTGATACACAAAGTGTTGCAATCTAGCATTAGCACATAATAAATTGAAATCATTACTGGTGCCCAGCTTGGCTATTGTGCACGGACACGCCCACTTGGTGGTCTTTATCTTCCTCTCGTGAAGCACTTTGTATTTCTTCTTGGCTTCACGGTCGGTCAAAACGATCCCCTGCGTGAAAAATTGTTGCCTTTGTGCAGCCTCTGTGGATGAACTCATGGCTTCACCATGAGCGACACGTGCGGACCTCCTCGTGTTCATCTCTACAAAATAATTTTTCAGTCCAATAGAATGATACAATAGTGATCCTACAACAACTACAACATCAAACTCCTCTAAGAACATCAACGAATCCAAGCCAAAATCAAAATTTGGATTAAAAGTACGTATACCCTAGTCATGGCAATGCTAGGAACATATAACACGGATTCGCGAAAAATAAGTTGGGGATCGGAGGAGAAACATACCGTAGATCAATCACGCGGAAGGATTTGAACAGAAATCGAACGAGTAGAGAGATCTGGCGAAGTGGTGATAGGGTTTGGAGAGGTTTGGGAGGAAGAAGAAGAAGAAAGAAAAGAGAAGGAGGAGAGATACCTCCTACCTCGGCCAATTTTGTGGCCGCCAGGGCGCCATACGAGCACTTGCGCTCGTATGGGACACCGTCTTGCGCTCTGGTGCCGAATATTAATCTGTGCATACCTCATACGACCGCGCATACGAGCGTGCCTGCTCGTACAGAACGCCATCTTGTCCTCTGTTCCCTCGATGGTCTGTCTGCATATGCCATACGAGCGCTTGTATGGGACGCCGTCTTGGGCTCTAGAAGTCTTGTTGGTTTTCGTCGAAGAGCCATACGACCATGCATACGAGCACTTGCGCTCGTATGACACGCCGTCTTGGGCTCTGTTGCCTCTAGTGGTTTTCGTTGGCTCCTCCCTCGCTCCATACGACCGCGCATACGACCGTAAGCGGTCGTATGACATGCCGTCTTTTCTTCTGTTTCTTCTGGAAATCCGTTTTCTTCAAAAATTCCCGCGGGGTTAGTTCCAACACAACACAACACATAGACATATTTCCAGGATTTCAAACATCAGTATGATACATAGCAATTTTGCACATAATCTTGGCCTCATTAGCACATCTTTTTCTCAACTTTTCCTCCACAACATAAAACTTCAACACTCTCTTTATTGAAACAGACAAGACTAAAAACAAAACTTACTATTCTACCTCATTTGTGTGGGTTGCGTCCCACGAAGCACTTGTTTTTGGTCGATTAGCTCGACCGTAGTGATCTTCAAGCATATCAACAATAACAAGGTCAATCATTAATCTGAATGATCACACCATGCTTAATCCCTACTGCTTGCGTAAAGGTCGAATTGACCATATTCAGTTTAATTTCAGTAGTAACAAAAGGATCGAGATTGAGACTATCATAAACAGACATGGGGATAATGGAAACACTAGCCCCTAGATCACACAAAGCATTGAACTTATTTAAACCAATCTCAATCTCAATAGTAGGTTCAAAGATATCCTCTTGTTTAGCAGGTAGCTTACCATATAGATTTTTCCTTTCATCAACCAACTCACGTACCTTAGCTGCAACATGATCAACAAAGTGGTTATAAGCTTCATCATTTGATACCTCAGGTAGTGGGTGTTTCATTGTCAACATTTTCATGAAGTCTGCAACTATATATGTATACTCTGGCACATGGCTCTTATCGAGCTCTTCTGCATTTTCTTCGCTTCTTCTCATCATCTTGACATCCTCAACCGGATTAGGTTTCGGTTTACCTGCAAACTTGGCTAGAATCAAAGTTTGACTCTCTGCAACTTTAGCGACATGTGCCTCCATGCTCTTAGTTCTTCCATCTATGGCCTGCACATCATTAGTGAGTCCGGCAGTCTTACCGGTCAATTGACCAAGTAAGTTATCATGATTCTTCAGAATATTTTTATACATTTCATTTTGCTCACTTTGGCTAGCAATAAATTTTTTCAGAGTTTCTTCCAAAGTGTTTCTATTACCGTTGCTCATGCCATTAAAATTGTTAGGTGCTCCAGTGTTATTAGGATAAGGTAATCAAGGATCATACCCATTATTTTTCCAGTTGGGATTATAACTATTGTGAGCAATGAAATTAATATCACTAACTTCTTCTTCGGTAATTGCATTAACGTTTACCTCTTCTTTACCTTTCATCACAGAGATGAGTTCATCAAGCTTAGCGGTCAATTTTGTATTCTTCTCTTCAATAGCATTGACCCTCTTGGTGGTAGACCTCTCAACAAGCCGTTGGGCATGATTCTCTTGCATATCATCTAGTAATTTTTCAGCTTCAGCGATGGGTCTTCCCATAATAGTTCCTCCTGCAACAATGTCAAGCATTGTTTTCGACATGGGAGTTAAATCATTATAAAACATATGAAGAATTAACCATTGTTACATTCCATGATTAGGACAATTCCTTATAGCCTCCTTCATGCGATCCACCGCAAGCGCTAGTGGCTCACGATCTTCCTGCTTAAAACTTGTTATCTGTGAATGCAGTTGCATAATCTTTGCAGGTGGGCAAAACTTAGACAAAAATTTACTGCAGCACTCAGTCCATGAAGTTATACTACCTCTAGGCAAAGCTAGAAGCCATTCTTTAGCTTTTTATCTCGAAGAGAAAGGAAATAGATGCAACTTCAAAGCGTGAGGGTCATAATCCCTTATGTGTGTCATGTTACACAATTCAGAAAAATTATGCAAATGCATGCCGTCATCTTCAGAAGCAGAGCCTCCAAATTGGTCCTGTTGAACCATAGAGACTAAGTTGGGTTTAATCTCATATTCTGCGGCAGCAACATCAGGTTGTGCAATTGGTTCACGCATGAAACTATTGCTAGGAGCAGCAAAGCTTCTAAGATTATGAGCCATAATAATTTTTTGGGTTTTCTAGAGACAAAACTTGCAACAAAAATTAAACTAGAACAGAAACAAAAACTAAAACAAAGACTCTAACAAAAACTCTAACACAATGACTAGCACACAAATCCTCCCTGGCAACGGTGCCAGAAAAAGGTTTGATGAGTCCCTTTAGTGATCCGGTAAAGGAGCAGAAAGGATTCTCGCCTTTTCCCCCAGAGGTGACCCTGAGTTATCGAACCCACGAGAGGAAGTGCACCTTGAAGACAAGGGTTTGTAACAAGCTTTGCAAGAGTATTAAATTCTAGTTTTTGGACCGGATCGTAATCAAGTTGCAATGTAGAACACTTATAAATAAAAATAGGCATGGGTATGAGGACTTATTCTTACAACCATATATTTGCGAACGGGATCATTGTGATATTAATTTGTGCCCTGGAAGACACCCATCGAGATGTGCTTGCAACGTATCGAAGTGGGGGATGTGTCCAAATTACGTCTTGACCAGAACGCGCCCTGCATCAAGAGTCAGTTTTCCAACCAAAGGTCCTATCTGTCGCGCGGGGTTGCCTCGGTAATTAAGATTGAATCAGACAAAAGCATTGGGCGTTTAATGACTACACCTCTTGTATCCCCAGAGATAGGATTCACGCTACCGTACTAAACCTCTCCGTCACTGGTGTTCAGAATAGCGCTTCACGGTCTCTCTACCCATAGCCTCTCCGTGGCTCGATCTCTGTGATCCTGGGTACCTGCAGGGACAAAGATCGTGAACGAGACAAGAGACAACAACGAAGCAATTTTATTTCACACATATGAGATGTTAGTTCAAAGTACTTCCATCGATCCCTCCAAGAAATACATAGGGTTGTAGGGCTATGCCTCAACCCATGACCTTACCGAATTACTTACACATAACGATCATATCGCAAGAAGAAACCATTGAAGAACACATCAAGAGGAATGATTGATTGGTAATATGTCTTACAATAGTTGCCGGATGCGATACACGATTACAAGGCATGGCTAACTTGGATGAGTGCTATGGTGATGGTGGTGGAGATGGCTATGGAGATGGAGATGGAAAACGGCAGCGGCTTGGGTTTCTGGATGCTGTGGATGATGAAGATGGAGTTGCGGCGAATGATGTGTGCCTCTTCTGGTGCTGGCCCTTTAACGATATTTTTAGGGTTGGACACCATGGGGCCGTGGGCACCTCATACAACCACGCATACGAGCGCGTGCGGTCGTATGGATGGTCGTCTTGCGCTCTGTTGGTTCTCCTGTGCCTCCCACTTGATTCTCCTTATCTCCTCTTTGCTCCCTTCCATATATACACTTGATTTTGTCCATGTATAAGCCAATTTCCCGTGGAAACAAATTAAAGGGAGGATTTTGGAATCCTTTTCATTCATTAGTCATTAGTAGCAATATCGGAGCGGATATCTTAGTTTTTATGAAATAAACCAGTTTAAACTCAGGTGTGATGAGCATAAAAATAACACTCATCATGAACCCACGCGGTAGAGGTCTAGGATGTTCTGCTCCGGGTGAGGCTCCCTGATCCACCTACTCTCTCTCCTTGCCATACAGTGACAGAGGCAAGTAGATTGCCGGCTTGTCAGGTTTGCCTGATGGGGCACGCCGCTACGAGGTACGGTCGTTTGGCCACTATTTGTGTCGTGCCACATGGGGCGTCCAGGATACTTGCGGGGGACCTAGAGTTGGAGCGTGCTCCGGACACGTCATCGAGGGAGTACTGCCATGCGAGGGACACACTCCTACTGGGCAGGGCCCGAGACTTTGTGGCTCGCCTCGAGGGTGTTGACCACGCTGAGTGACACAGAGTCAGGCCTATTTCCTGATGGGGCGACTCCCCTTTTTGGCCCCATGCATGCTTCTGATTTTGCCATATTGACTTGTATGCTCTTTTTGTAGTCATGCCATACCATGTGTAATAGCTAGGTGGCATACATGTGACATAGGCATAGGCTTGACATGTTTATTGATCGTTAGAGAGGGCTTACCATGCCGTAGCACCTGAGTTGGTAGGATGCTAGTTTTGCTTGGCTTGATGCGAATGCCTCTCTTTATCTATTTGATGATATGATCACTTGTTTTTCTAACCGCTCCTGCTTTCCTGTCAAGGGGTTGTGGTACGTGTTTGCAGGGGTTATGCAAGTTATTCCTCGAGTGAGCAAGGGAATCTCATGGAGGGATCCATGGAGCACTTCCCACAAGCGACGCTTGTGAGGGTTATGGAGACCATCACCCGGGAGGTACTTTTGGATGGATCTCCAAGCGAATGCGTGCCACCAGTTGTAATCAGACACCGTGAGTTAAGTGGTGGACATTGTTTTGAGGCGTATTCCAGCCACGCCCGGTACATTCGCCGCCGCTAGGAAGTGACTCGGCCTTGCGAGCTTGGGCCATGGGGGACTCAGGTGTCATTGTCGTCCCTAGTCAGGGGAGCACACGGCCGCCGTAGAAAGCGAGTGTCATGCTCGCTAAGCTTTAGGACTTTGAGGTGCAAACTCTGTCTTTAGAGTGCCCTGTTGGAAGGCGATGGGGACCCGGAGCGTGAAGCTACACATAGATATGCACATCCCTCTTGCTGAGAGGCCTCATGAAGTTGCTCCCACGAATGGGGCGATTGGGCTACCCAGGCAATGAGGGCCACATGTTGATAAGTGATCCACTCATCCCTCTTGCAAGAAGGCTTTTGTCGTGTTTCTCCTTGCGATCTCGGGGCTATGGAGCTGCCCAACTAGTGAGATGCGGATGACATCCAATGGCGAAAGGTCCTCAAAGGGACTTGCACATCTCACCAAGTTCTTAATAATATGATGAATGAAGATACATACCTCATGGAGGCGTTTGAGAGCCGCGTGCAGGTGGCTTAAGCATGGAACTTATGGAGTTTTTCACCATTCTAGGCACGGCTGAGTACCTGGCCCTCCATGCTGGCGAGGCGGTATGCTCCAGAGCCGAGCTCGGTGGAGATGCGGTATGGGCCATCCCACTTTGGGTGGAGCTGACCATGCATCTTGGGATCGAGGACTTTCTTGAGGATGAGGTCCCCTTGGATGAAGGCGCGTGGCCTTACCTTGGTGTTGGATAAGCGTGCTTCACCAATGCTTGGTCGTGAGTGATCTCATTGAGATCGAGCTCTTTTTGGCAGATTTCATCATTTAGCTTGCAGGTGAGTGGGACGGCTTCATGAAGCTTCTCCACATGGAAAGAGCGATGCTCGATTTCAGCCGGGAGAATGGCTTCGGCTCCATACAATAGGGCGAATGGGGTTCGGCCGGTGGAGTGACTGGGGGTAGTGCGCATTCCCCAGTGGACACTGAGTAGTTTATCGGCCCAACATCCTTTGCGCTTGGCGTTGTTCATGCGGCATCGGAGTCCTTGGAGGATGAGTCCATTTGCTCGCTCGACGAGGCCATTGCTCTTTGGTTAAGAGACGGAGGCGAAGTGCACTTTGGTCCCAATGGAGTCACAGAATTCCCAAAATGACATTGCATCAAATTGGGTTCCATTATCCATGATTATCTCATGAGGGATGATACGTCTCCAACGTATCTATAATTTATGAAGTATTCATGCCATGTTTACAACAATTTTATATGGTTTTGGTGCACTTTTATATGATTTTGATGAACTAACCTATTAACCTAGTGCCCAGTGCCAGTTGCTGTTTTTTGCATCTTTTTGTTTTTCCAAAAAATCCATACCAAACGAAGTCCAAATGCAACAAAATTTTACGGTGATTTTTTATGGAAAATAAGAGACCCAGGGAGCTTCGGAGAAGGACCAGAGGAGGTCCAGGGGGGCCACAAGCCTGGGTGGCGCCCCCCCTAGGGCACGCCACCTGAGCTTGTGGGTCCCTCGGGAACCTTCCTGGCGTGATTCCAATGCTAAAAAATCCTATAAATACAGAAACCCCCGAAAGTTAACCTAGATGAGTTTTTCCGCCGCCGCAAGCCTATGTCCCGAAGCGATCTCAATCGGAGCCCTGTTCCGGCACCCTGCCGGAGGGGGGAAGCCATCGCCGGAGGCCATCTTCATCATCCCCGCTGCCTCCATGACGAGGAGGGAGTAGTTCACCCTCGGGGCTGAGGGTATGTACCAGTAGCTATGTGTTTGATCTCTCTCCCGTGATCTTGATTGGGCACGATCTTGATGTACCATGAGCTTTGTTAACATAGATGAATCATATGGAGTTGTTCCCTCTCTATTGTTGTGATGAATTGAGTCTTGCCCTTTGACGTTTCATTGTTATCGGATTGAATATTGGATTTGAGATCACTTGATGTATGTCTTGCATGTGGATACCCGTGGTGACCATGGGGTATTCTATTGAGTCTCTTGATGTATGTTTTGGTAATCAACTTGCGGATTCCTGATGTGACATTAGTATAATCTAGGCACATAGGTTGATACACCGTTTCATCCTACTTTCTCCGATAGAAACTTTGGGGTAATCTTTGAAATTCTTTGTGTTGGATTGAATATTATGAATCTGAAATTGTTTGATGCATATCGAATAATTAACTCATTGATACTTGTGGTGACATTGGAGTATCTAGGTGACATTAGAGTTGATTGATGCGTATCATATGGTGTTATTGTAGTACGATCTCTAGGGCTGTTTGTGACACTTATAGGGATGGCTCAATAGATTGATCGGAAAGATAACTTTGAGGTGGTTTGCTACCTACAACAATTTCATCTTATGTTCTCCGCTATTGATAAGAACTTTGGAGTGATTCTTTGTCGCACATTGAGGGATTGTTATATGATTCAATTATGTTAGCACTGTTGAGAGATTGCACTAGTGAAAGTATGAACCCTAGGCCTTGTTTCCAAGCATTGCAATACCGTTTGTGCTCACTTTTGTCACTTGTTACCTTGCTGTTTTTATTATTTCAGATTACAAAAACATATATCTACTATCCATACTACACTTGTATCACCATCTCTTCGCCTAACTAGTGCACCTATACAATTTACCATTGTATTGGGTGTGTTGGGGACACAAGAGATTGCTTGTATTTGATTGCAGGGTTGTTTGAGAGAGACCATATTCATCCTACACCTCCCACAGATTGATAAACCTTAGGTCGTCCACTTGAGGTAAATTTGCTGCTGTCATACAAAACTCTGCACTTGGAGGCCCAACAGAGTCTACAAGAATAAAGTTGCGTAGTAGACATCAAGGGACTCCAAAGTGGCAGATGATGTTCTTGCAGAAGAAATCTTACACGGCTTGAGAGGTGATGGTAGTGAGTGGCTCGGCCTCGACCCACTTGGTGAAGTAATCAATGGCGACTACCACATACTTCCTCCCACTTTGGCCGGTGGGAATGGTCCGAGTCGGTCCAGTCCCCAGCGGGCAAACGACCAAGTGATAGGGATGTTCTTGAGCATGGATACTGGAGCGTTGGCGGATTTCACCATCCTCTAGCATGACTTACATCGACGGAGGACTGAAATGGCGTCTTGCACCATCATGGGCCAGTAGAAGCCTTGCTTGAGTGCTTTTGCGGCAGTGGTTCTTGGCGCAAGGTGGTTTCCACACATTCCATCATGAATTTCTTCGAGGAGGTTGGATCGTTCCTCCCTTGTGACACATTTAAGGAGACCGAAGGCTCCGTTTTTGTATAGCACGTCATCGAGGATGGCGTACATCCAAGCTTTGGTGAGTAAAGTAGTTGTCTGTGGGGCTTCTTCGTCCTTAATTTGCCCCTTGATGGCCCGGATGATGGGGGTCATCCAAGTGTCGGGAGTTTCGGTGATGGTGAGGGCCACTTTAGGTGCCTCAAGCTACATTGCCTGCTGCATTGAGACATCCTCTCTGATGCACAGGGGCTTGATGATTTCAAGGAAGGCGTCTTGTGGAAGGGGCTCTATTGAACCAGTGGCGCGAGCGAGCTTGTTGGCCAGGTAATTCTTGATGCAGGGTATACGGCAAGCCTCGAGGCCGAGAAAATGACGCTCCATCTTTTGCGCTTCCTACAACTACTTCCTCATTTGGTCATCAAGGCACTGATATGACTTGTCCATTTGGTTTATCACCAGCTGGGAGCCCCCTGAACGAGGAGACGTCAGATGCCCATTGCTTTGGCTAGGCGAAGTTCGAGTTGGAAAGCCTCATACCCGGCCATGTTGTTAGTGGCATTGAAATCAAGATGAGCCTCATACCGAAGCATCTTGCCTTCTGGACTTATCAAGATGACTCCGGCGCCGACCCCTTGGTGATGCTTTGAGCCGTCAAAGCACATGATCCAGTGGGGGCTAGGAGCTTCCTCTTTCCTGGGCTCCTCCTTGTTGGGGTGTGACAGAGTCTGCCACTCAGCCACAAAGTCTGTGAGGACTTGGGATTTGACGGCGGTTCGAATGACTAGCTCTAGTGTGAAGGAGCGAGTTCGGTGGCCCACTTGCGATCTGGCCTGTAGACTCCTGATTGCCGAAGACTTCCCTCAAGGGAAAATTTGATGGCACAATGATGGTATGGCTAAGGAAGTATGGGTGCAGCTTGCGGGAGGCCATGAGGAGTGTGTATGCAATCTTCTAAATCTAGGTATACCTCTCCTTTGCCCCTGCTAGTGCTTCGCTTATGTAATAGATTGGACATTGATGCCCGTCTTGCTTTTTTACGAGGGCAGCACTCGCGGCGGCCATTGTGGCGGCCAAATATAGTAGCAAGGTTTCGCCGGGCTTCAGGTTGGTGAGCAACAAAGGGCTTGACAGATTTGCCATGAGGGACTCGAAGGTGGCTTGAGCCTCGTTTGTCCACATGAAGTCGTTGATGCTCCGGAGAGTTTTGAAGAAGTGGAGGCCTTTCTTGGTGGAGTGGGAAATGAACCTCCCTAGTGCGGCCATCATGCCTGCTACGTGTAGTACGTCCTTGGTTGAGTGGGGTGGCTCCATGTTGAGGATGGACTAGATCTTCTCGGAGTTGGCCTCAATTCCTCGCTGAGATACCAAGAAACCCAAGAGTTTTCTGCCTCGTACTCCGAATGCACACTTCTCTGGGTTAAGCTTGACTCCGAACTTGTAGAGGTTGGCGAATCTTTCCTCGAGGTTTCCAGGATGTGAGGGAGCGATGCGACTCTTGATGATGGCATCATCCATGTATACCTTGACATTCCTCCCCACATGCCCTTTGAGGATGAAATTCATCAAGCGCTGGAAGGTGGCTCCAGCATTATCAAAAGGGCATGCGGTGGTAGCAGAAAGTCCCCTCTGGCATGTCCAAGCTTGTCTTCAACTCATCCTCCTCGGCCATGTGGACTTGTTGATAATCAGAATAGACATCCATGAAGCTTAGCAGCTCGCACCCTACCGATCGATTCGAGGGAGCAGGTAATCATCTTTGGGGCAGGCATTGTTGAGGTCGGTGAAATCCAAGCACATGCGTCACTTGCCATTGGCCTTTTTTACAAGGACGAGGTTGGCAAGCCAATCCGAGTACCACACTTGGCAAATGATGCCAGCCCGGGTGAGCTCCTTGACCTTGGCTTCGATGGCCTTGACTCTATCCGGGGATAACTTCCGTGGCTTCTGTTTAGGTACATGCCCTGGTTTCACGCCCAGGCAATGCTCCATTATCTCCCAAGGGATGCCTCCCATGTCAGCTGGCGACCATGGAAAGTAGTTGGCATTCCTTTGGAGCAAATTCATGAGATTGGCCTCGAGCTCTGGCGAGAGGTTAGCCCCGATCTTTGCGATATGAGGGTCATTACTGGGGAAGAGGCAGATACTTTTTAGCTCGCCCTCTGGATGTGGCTTGGGAGCATATGCCTTCATAGCCTCGAGTCGAGCTTCCTCCTGTGGGGAGAGAGTGGGCTCTTGCTGGGAGGCAAGCTTGCTGTAGGTAGAACGAGTATCTATGGAGAGGACATGGATGCTCCTTGTGGTGATCCCTTGCGCTGTGTAACATACCTCGCCTAGGAGGCTGCGGAGAGCAACTTCCTTTGTGGCAAGCTGGGCTTTGTGGAAGTGCAGTATCTTGAGGTATGAGGACTAAGCTCCCCGTATGGTAATCGGCCCCCTCAGACCTGGTATCTTCATGCATAAGAAATTGTGACGCACTGCTGCGTAGAAATGGTGGAGCGTTGTTCGTCCGAGGATAGCGTTGAAGCAGGACTCCAAGTCCACCAAATCAAAACGCACGAGCTCGGTACGATGGTTGTTCGCTCTCTCAAAGGTCATGAGGAGCTTGATTTGTCTCAAGGGTTGGATTGATCTTTATGGCACAAAGCCGGTGAATGGGTAGAGTGAGGGCTCTAGAATTCCCTCGTGATACCCTCCTTGTGGCTCCATCAAGCTTTTGAGCGCGCAGAGGTACATGATGTCCGCAGAGCTTCCACCATCGATGAGGATCTTGGATAGCTTGCAATTTTTGATAGGGCGTCATCATGCGGGAAACGGATGCCAATGGCATCCTCAGCGAGGAAAGTGAGTGGCATGCTACTACTTCCGCAGAAGTTGTTTGGCCTCCAAGTGGAAAGGTTTGATGTAGCCAGCGAGCAAGTATTTCCCTTAGTTGAAAACCAAGGTTTATCGAACCAATAGGAGCGATTGAAATACAGTCAATGATCAACACCTGCGCACAATTACAAAACTTCTACTTGTCCCCAACGAAACCAGTGAGGTTGTCAATCTCACTACCCTTGCTAGTTACAATGATAAGCGTATCGTATGGTAGGAATTGGTAGTTGTAGCAAAATAAAATAACGGTTTAGATTGTAAACAATAATAAAAGAGGTTGATCGAGGTTGAAAGCAATGAATATGAATGGGCCGGGATCCATAACTTCACTAGTGGCATCTCTCCATAAAACGTAGCATAGGTGTGGTGAACAAATTACAGTTGTGTATTGATTAAATTGCAGTTTTTATGGGTATGATTATTCATGTCATGATTGCATATAGTCATTACGTCCTTATATCTATAGACCATTATCCAACTGCATCTATAGCTAATACTCCACTCTAAGATCGCTATCCAGCATGCATCTCAAAGTATTAAATGAAACCGAGTATTGCATTCCCCGCAAAAAAATAGAGTATTGCATTAAGCAAGGTGACATAATGTTGTTAGTATATTGTCTTTACCTCCCGATATTTCACTGAGGCAACTACGCTACTATCTTTTTATCCTTAGTGGCAACAACACAATATAGACATTTTTCTCTTTCTGTCACTGAGATAGATTACCTATAAGATTGAACCCAACCAACATACACAACTCCCTCTCGGAGATCATTCATCAAAACATGGCCAGTGCAAGACTAATAGATCGAAGAGCATATATGTATATAAATCATGCATCAAAGTAACCAAAGGAATCCAAAAGAAATCCATGAATAGATCTGATAATAAAGTGAAAATTCATCACACCACAACAAACACACCGAGAATTACATCAGATTGATCTCAATCATGTAGGGCAGCTCACGAGATCACTGTACTGAAGAACAAGGGAGAGAAGATGCCATCTAACTAGTGTTATGGACCCGTAGTCCAAGGAGGACTACTCACACATGGACATGGTGGCAGCTAGGTTGATGAAGATAGGTC
This sequence comes from Elymus sibiricus, assembly GCA_039707655.1. Classification (NCBI taxonomy): domain Eukaryota; kingdom Viridiplantae; phylum Streptophyta; class Magnoliopsida; order Poales; family Poaceae; genus Elymus; species Elymus sibiricus. The sequence goes on from CM077666.1 coordinate 475,868,346, forward strand.
CGGCGAGGAATTCCCCCTCCGACAGAGTACCCAAAAAGGCCTATAGATTGGATCTTTGAGGAACAGAGAGGTGGCGGCGGCGAAAAAAATACTCGATAAATATTTTAGGCGTTTCGGGAGTATATAAAGGAAGGGGCACCGGGAGGCGGTGGAGGCATCCCCTATGGGGCCCACGCGGCCCCCATCCTTGCCGCGAGCCAGGGCCGCGTGGGGCCCACAGGGAGCCCCTAGGTGGCCTCCAGTGCTGGCTGGCTTCGTCCTCCTCCGAAACTACGTGGTGTATTTTTATTTTATTTTTTGGGGCCTCCGAAGCGGTGATTTTCTGAAAAGTGCAAAAATAGCAGAAAACAACAACTGGCACTGGGCACTGGATTATTAGGTTAGTCCAAAAAATAATAAATTTTGGTGCCAAAACAATTTAATTATGATATAAAAGTAGCATGAAACAAGAAAAAAATATATATACGTTTGAGACGTATCACATGCTCGCCCATTTACGGAACGGATGTTGATGGGAAGTGGGTTTCTGCCCCCACATCGTGCCGTGCATACCCCTAGGCCAGCCTTCCAGGCCCATATCCATGCTCCACAAGGAAACCATGTCCACATGAGCAACTAACCCGAACGGGTACCCCCCCCCCCCCCGGACTCTCAAGAAGGAAGGCGTTCGGTTACCAAGCGAAGAGGAGTCCAAGCCGTCCAAGACCAGGAGACCAAGGAGGAGAAAAACCAAACTGACCAAGGCCGGCTGTAAATGCCTCAAGACCCGAACAAAGGAGGTGAACTTCAACTTCTAGCCCCAGGACGACGGAGGAATCAAAGCCCTTGTTTAGCCTAGAGTAGATTCGATCTAAGACACCTCGTCTAGTTTGACCGCCTCGAAACCCAATGATTTCATATCCAAGTCGTTGGACCCTTCAATTGTACTTGCCGATATAATGTTCCTCGATATAATTCTAGACAACCAGGATGAGGGTTGTTACTTGCTTCGTGAGGGCCCGAACCTTGGTAAAATCTCTCCCCCGTGTCCGTCCTATAAGCTGAGGTTACATGCCATTGTCATACAAATCCACATACATTACTATACCGCTATTCGGTTACTTTGTGAAACACCGTCAACAGCTGGCGCCGACCATGGGGACCTTCACGATATTGGATCGGATTTACGGGAGGGCATCAGGGCTACTAATGGCATCATCTTCATCAGCACCATCAACTCCATCCTCATGTTCCGCGGCTTCAGCAGGTTCATCATCACGGAGAAGATCTACCCCAGCGTCTCCAACCTCATCTAAAAGCCCATGGCCACAGGCTACGCGGGCCAGGGACTCCACCAAATACGCGTGCCTCCACCTCAGTTACCCCGAGTACGGCACGCAGCTCTATAGCAGGTGCACTATGACCTAACTCGACTAAATCACCCAGGCAGAAACAATGGCTCCACACCACCCGCACCAGTACCCACATGTGATAGCCTTGCGTCACTCGGAAGACAGAAAGAAATTGCTTGGGGGCACCCTATCGGACGACTCAGGGCCCGTCAAGGCGGCAACAACTAGATTCCCCTCCAGAACCCAGTAGGCGAGGGAATCATTGTCCCAGGCGAAGGACTCGCTGGGCCCCATAACCAAGGAGATATGCAATAGTTGGGGCCCCAGAGCCAAAGAACTATATGACTATGCATGAGAAGGACTTCAGGGATATCAGGATGAACGTGGAGGACCACGAGAAGCTCGGGCAATTCCTCTATCGATTTCGACGAAGGCTTTGCGAGTTCCCTCGCCTATCGGATAAAGAGGTGATAGCACTTTCCTGCACGGCATCAGAAACTAATAGTGCATAGCCAAGATGATAGAGGAAAAACCTCGTACCGAGCTCGAGCTCTTCATGTTCGTTACTAGGACAGCAGCGATTGAGGACGCTTTTAGTAGGCCAAGATGGGACTGCTACAAGGCGAAACAGAAGCACCTCAGAGCGGGAGAAAAGTAGTCAGGACATCCAAAGAGGAACCAAGGTGACAGAATCGGCCATAGCCTCGATGAACAGGTGACAATCAAACAGCAGATGGAACGTTAGTTGCCCAATCCAAAGTCCAAACTGGGTCCCAGAGAACGAGCACAATCGACACAATTAGTGTGAATTCCACATGACAAGATCGCATTGGAGAAAACACTACCGCACCATGATGGCTCAATATTCTATCATGATTATTAAGGTGTTTTGATAGGGTTTTCGAAAGCTTTTCGCCGATTCTCACATTTTTTCTAACACTAATCCTTCGAGAAAGAAGAAAACTTGTTTTTCCTTGTGATGTGCAGAAAAATATATTTTTGGAAGGAAACCAATGAAGATATCAGCAACAACAACAACAACAACAAAGCCTTTAGTCCCAAACAAGTTGGGGTAGGCTAGAGGTGAAACCCATAAGATCTCGCGACCAACTCATGGTTCTAGCACATGGATAGCAAGCTTCCACGCACCGCTGTCCATGGCTAGTTCTTTGGTGATGCTCCAATCCTTTATGTCTCTCTTTACGGTCTCTTCGCATGTCAAGTTCGGTCTACCCTGGCCTCTTTTGACATTATCAGCACGCTTTAGCCGTCCGCTATGTACTGGGGCTTCTGGAGGCCTGCGCTGAATATGTCCAAACCATCTCAGACGATGTTCGACAAGCTTCTCTTCAATTGGCGCTACCCCAACTCTATCTCGAATATCATCATTCCGGATTCGGTCCTTCCTTGTGTGGCTACACATCCATCTCAACATGCGCATCTCCGCCACACCTAACTGTTGCACATGTCGCCTTTTAGTCGGCCAACACTCAGCGCCATACAACATTGCGGGTCGAACTGCCGTCCTATAGAACTTGCCTTTTAGCTTTTGTGACACCCTCTCGTCACAGAGAATGCTAGAAGCTTGGCGCCATTTCATCCATCCGGCTTTAATTCGATGGTTCACATCTTCATCGATATCCCCATCCTTCTGCAACATTGACCCCAAATATCGAAAGGTGTCCTTCTGCGGCACCACCTGCCCATCAAGGCTAACATCCTCCTCCTCCTAATGCCTAGTAGTACCGAAAGCGCACCTGATGTACTCGGTTTTAGTCCTACTAAGTCTAAAACCTTTCCATTCCAAAGTTTGCCTTCATAACTCCAACTTCCTGTTGACCCCCGTCCGACTCTCATCGACTAGCACCACATCGTCCGCAAAGAGCATACACCATGGGAGATCTCCTTGTATATCCCTTGTGACCTCATCCATCACCAAGGCAAAAAGATAAGGGCTCAAAGATGACCCTTGATGCAGTCCTATCTTAATCGGGAAGTCATCAGTGTCGCCATCACTTGTTCGAACACTTGTCACAACATTATAGTACATGTCCTTGATGAGGGTAATGTACTTTGCTGGGACTTTGTGTTTCTCCAAGGCCCACCACATAACATTCCGCGGTATCTTATCATAGGCCTTCTCCAAGTCAATGAACACCATATGCAGGTCCTTCTTTTGCTCCCTATATCTCTCCATAAGTTGTCGTACCAAGAAAATGGCCTCCATGGTCGACCTCCCAGGCATGAAACCAAACTGATTTTTGGTCACGCTTGTCATTCTTCTTAAGCGGTGCTCAATGACTCTCTCCCATAGCTTCATTGTATGGCTCATCAGTTTAATTCCACGGTAATTAGTACAACTATGAACATCCCCCTTGTTCTTGAAGATTGGTACTAATATACTCCGTCTCCATTCTTCTGGCATCTTGTTTGCCCGAAAAATGAGGTTGAAAAGTTTGGTTAGCCATACTATCGCTATGTCCCCGAGGCCTCTCCACACCTCAATGGGGATACAATCAGGGCCCATCGCCTTGCCTCCTTTCATCCTCTTCAAAGCCTCCTTGACGTCCGACTCCTGGATTCGCCGCACAAAAAGCCTACTAGTATCAGCAAAGGAGTCGTCCAGATCAATGGTAGAGCTCTCACTCTCCGCATTGAACAGCTTGTCGAAGTACTCCCGCCATCTATGCTTAATCTCCTCGTTCTTCACCAAGAGTTGATCTGCTCCGTCCTTGATGCAATTGATTTGGTCAACATCCCTCATCTTCCTCTCTCGGATCTTGGCCATCTTATAGATGTCCCTTTCGCCTTCCTTCGTGTCTAACCGTTGGTAGAGGTTCTCATACACCCGGCCCCTTGCTTCACTCACAGCTCGCTTTGCGACCTTCTTTGCCATCTTGTACTTCTCTATGTTGTCTACACTCCTATCCAGATATAGGCGTCTGAAACACTCTTTCTTCTCCTTAATTGCCTTCTGGACATCATCATTCCACCACCAGGTATCTTTAGCTTCTCTTCTACTTCCCCTGGACACTCCAAACTCCTCTGAGGCCACCTTACGAATGCAAGTCGCCATCTTCATCCACATGTTGTCTACATCACCTCCTTCCTCCCAAGGGCCCTCCTTAATGACCCTCTCCTTGAACGCCTGAGCTACCTCCCCCTTGAGCTTCCACCACTTCATTCTAGCGACTTTGGCACGCTTGTCCCGCTGGACACGAATCCGAAAGCGGAGGTCAGCAACCACAAGCTTATGCTGAGGGACAACACTCTCTCCAGGTATCACCTTACAGTCTAGGCATGCACGCCTGTCTTCTCTTCTCGAGAGGATGAAATCAATCTGGCTAGAGTGTTGCCCACTACTGTAAGTCACTAGATGTGATTCTCTCTTCTTAAAGAGGGTGTTAGCTATGATCATGTTGTAGGCTAGCGCAAAGCTTAAGACAACTTCTCCTTCTTGGTTCCTGATGCCATAGCCAAAACCCCCATGCACCCCTTCAAAACCTGTGTTAGATGTGCCCACGTGGCCATTGAGGTCTCCTCCTATGAAGAGCCTCTCGCCAATCGGTACACTCCTAACCATGTCCTCTAGGCCTTCCCAGAACTCCCTCTTGGTGTTCTCATTGTGGCCTACTTGCGGGGCATACGCGCTGATAACATTGAGAACTAAGTCCCCAACTACCAGCTTGACCAGGATAATCCGGTCCCCACGTCTCTTGACGTCTACCACTCCATCCTTGAGGCTCTTGCTGATCAAGATGCCTACTCCATTTCTGTTTGCAACCGTCCCCGTGTACCACAGCTTGAAGTCGGTACCCTCCACCTCCTTCGCCTTTTGTCCCCTCCATTTGGTCTCTTGGACGCAAAGGATATCAACGCCTCTCCTCACCGCGGTATCAACTACCTCCCGAAGCTTACCTGTCAGAGACCCTACGTTCCAGCTACCTAAGCGAATCCTCCTAGGCTCGGCTAGCTTCCTTACCCTTCGCACTCGTCGAGTCAAATGCGAAGACCCTTGCTCAATTTCCACTACACCCGGGCGCCGATGTAGCGCGCCACTAAGGATGCGAAGACCCGATCCTCGCTCACTTGCCACCGTATCTAGATCAAGATACGGCGCGCCACCTGGGGGGTGACGGCCCGGCCCTTTCCCATTTTCCACCACACCCGGGTTCCGATGTGGCGCGTCGCTGAGAGGGTTACGCCCCAACGAAAATCTTTTGGGTTTCATCTCCATAAGAGTGGCTGAGTTTTGACGTTGGCTCGCCAAGCCTATCACAACCCTCCTCCTTTATCCGGGCTTGGGACCGGCTATGTTGAGACAACATAGGCGGAGTTCCAATGAAGATATCAGCAAATGGAGCAATTAGGAGCAACTTTAATTTTGAGAGAAAACCCATCTGGCGCATCAGAGCAAAAGACGGCGCTTGGTATGAGCGAGCCCACTCGTACCAGACATCGTACCACACAAAGTCATCTCCCCCTTGACTATACAAGCCACTTTTGTGAAGGGGAGGCAGAGGAATACGGAGAGGAGCCGCCGCCACAACCACCAGAACAGAGAGAGAAGAGACCCGGAGAAGGAAGACTTTCGGAAATCCATCCCGCCTCTTCCTCTCATACCCCATTCCATTCATCGCGCACACCACCATAGAGAGAGGAATCCCGAGTTGTAAGATTAGGGTTTGTAATTCTACTCATATTCATCTTGAGATCATGACTTGTTTAATCATTCATCTAATTGCGAATCTTTGTGATATTATCGATATGATCTCCCTTTACTCGATCTCTGAGTTATTCGGTTATTTCCCTCTCATGCATGAGTAATCCCCCATAGGCATGGGAGATGTAGGGGTTTGGTGAGATTCATTTTGGTCAATTCTATATGTAATCATTTGTAATTATAGTTTTGTGATTGATCATTAAGTTGTTTATCTGTGATGAGCGTAATGTGTGTTGTCCAATTTAAGGGCCCAGGCAACATGATCCAAAGAACTACACATGTGACACATATTGTTTAGCGAATCTGTGAGCTCTAGGTGACAGGTGTTGGTATCTATGAGGAGCAAAGACAATATGAGGATAACGGGGATCCATGACACTTATTGCGTTTGTCTGGTCTTATGACCTTAATTGCGGAAACGACCATGCTATGGCAACATCGAAGCAGGACAATAGGGAAGAACAATTCCGGCATGGAGGAGTTCGATCACTCAAGGGTGAACTGCCTATAGAACAAACAATCTATACGCTAGAATCGCAATACAAGGTAACTGATATTACAATCGCGTTGCTACACTTGATGAACACCATGATCCGAAGTTTCTCCATGCCTAACCTCTCCATTGCAGACAACAAATCGTATACTTTCATCCGCTTTATTTTATGTTCTTTACTTTTATGCTCTTTATTTCTCTTGCTGCAATCATAAACTTCATCACCACTTTGGTACATTTGTTCTACAAATCATTAGTGATACTTGCAGATTTTCCAACAGTTACTTCACACAAGACCTGTGACAACTTGTGTGTGACAGAAACGCTTCCTTTAATATTCTCCCCTGCTCTTTGTTGGGATGAGAACTATTGGGATACTTACTCAAAAGTGCTACACAACACTGTGTGTCTTGCAGGCCATCAAGCATTTTCAAGCGCTGTTGCCGGGGAGCTAAGCGCAGAATATTAGTTTCATAACTAGTTTACAGGTGTTACTATCATAAATGCACGCTGTTACAGACAGAGGCTCTACTCGTTCTGGAAGAACATATCTACCAGATTATATCGAGCGTTACCTTGAGGAGCGACGAGCTTCATTAATAGAAAAAATCAAAAAAAAAATGAACCACTGAGATTCAATCTTTGTTTGCGGACATGACGATCACTCCAAAGAAGGAAAAGTCTTTGAAGGAGCATTGTGCACCATACATGGGCTCAAGATCTCCTATCATTTATCCTACTAATTTCGCTTTAGAGTATTCAATAGATATTGAACTTATTAATGAAGTGAAAAAGCATGCCTTTTCAGGAGACGAAGAAGAAGACCCGCAAGCACATCTAATGTTCTTTGATGCTCTATGTGGAACTTTTAAAATCAAAGATGTGCCTAGAGATTTTATCTTGCTCAAGCTTTTCAAGTTATCTCTGAAAGACAAGGCTGAAGAATGGTATAATAGGCTTCCTTATAGTAGCATAACTAGCTGCAAGGCCTGTGCAGAGAAGTTCATGAACAAGTTTTTCCCTTTCTCCAAGATAGCAAAACTTCGAGGAGAATTAACTAATTTTGCTCAGAAAATAGGAGAGAGCTTATATGAAGCTTGGGGGAGATTCTCTAAACTTTTACATCTCTGTCCTAATCATGGCTTCACTGAATATGTTATACTCCATTTATTTTATCATGGGATAGATGATGAATCTAAATCCATTCTTGATGTTAGTGCAGGTAGAGTATTCATGTCATTAACCCTGAAGGCAGGAGAAGAGCTAATACAAAAGATCATGACTACTAGAGAACAATGGTGTATTGAAGAACTGATCAAGTTCTAAGGAAAAATCTACCGAGTTGAGAACATGGATGAATTCAGAGAGGTAATAAAAGAGATAGGCAAGCCTGTTGAGAAAAACAAACAAGAAAAGATAGATCTCTTTTGTATCTACCAACAGGAAGACAAACTCAACGAGGCAATGAACAAGTTCAAACATCACCAAGACGGATTTAACAAAGACCTGAGGAGATGCCTCTACCAAAATGAAAAGTTTATATCTCACCTCTCTGAAGAACTCGATGATTTATGTCATGCCATGAAAAATTTAGATAAACATTCTCACATGATTGAAACTCAGTGTTCGCAAATTGCTAAAACTAAATCTTTAATTCTCGCCCAACATGATGAAGATAACTTTGTTTCTTATAACGCAATCGCTAATAGAAGTGGTATAAGTACACAGGATCCGAAAGGACACGAATGGTACGAAAGGGAACAAGTTAAGAAGAGAAGAGATAGTCAATGTCAAAGCTAAGAAGACGAAGATCTCCTTAACTCTAACAATGACAAGGAAGAATCACCTCATCAAGATGCTCAGGAAGAAGGGGAGAATACTAAAGAAGTCGATTCCAACGCAGAAACCATCGATGGTGAAGCTAAAGAGGAGGCACTTCTAGAACCTAAAGTGACCCAAGAAACAACAAAATAAAAGATGAACAAAGCTCCGTATCCAAAAAGAAAGCAGAACAAAAGAACTCACGCCAGAAAGAAGCAAGGAAAAAGGTAAAGAGAAGGACAAGGAAAAAGGTAAAACAAAGAAAACCTTGCCTTACCCGAGGTTAGTTAGACCTCCTTCAAATAATGAACTTTACGCTTCTTTTGTAAAAGCTATTAAGAATCTTCAAGTTTCTTTGCATGTAACTGACATTCTGAAGATTCCTACTTTTTCGAAGTTTATGCGTGATATTATTAACAACAAAAGGAGTTTGAATCTAGAAGAATAGGTGGAAACGATTACAAGTTATCCCTTTGATGAAAAGATACCGGAAAATCTAGGAGACCCAGGTATACCGACGATATCTTGTTCTATAGGTAACATCGATATACATAACGCTCTTTGTAACATCGAAGCAGGGGTAAGTGTTATGCCCTTGTCACTTTATAAGAAGTTAAATTTAGGAGAATGCATCCCGACAACAATAACTTTATAGATGGCAGATAAGTCTACTAAAAAGCCAGTAGGAGTGGCTGAAGACATCCTTTTGAGATTGGACGAACGTGTTATTCCTACTAATTTTATGATACTTGATATGCCTGAAGATGAAAAATTATCTATTATTCTAGGATGGCCATTCTTGAATACTGCAGGGGCGGCACTTGATTGTGCAGAGGGGAAGGTCACTTTTCGAATATACGATGAAGAAATCATTAGGTACTTTCCGAGAAATATTGGAGGGAAAGATAAGTTTATTCCACCACAGAAGAGAATTTGTGCGGTAAGAGAAGAAGCTCGCAAACCACCCGAGGTTTGTGCATGAGACTAAGGTATGAGGTTGAGCTAAGCAACCTAGAAACCAGTGCTTAATGGGAGGCAACCCATCATTTCATAAAAAGTTTAAATTTAGTAGCTTAGGAACTTGCTACCAATCGTTCATTTTAATAATATAATAGGAAGGACCATTTAGATCATGTTTTGTAGAGAAAAAGTACCAGGGGAAGAAGATTTTGAAGGAAAAGAAGAGAGAAAAGAAAAAGAGGCAAAAATTTGAACAACAGGGCATTTGACGGCTAACAGTACGAGCGCACTGGCTCGTACAACCGGTCACACCGAGCACCAGCAGAAACACTCCAGGCGTCTAGAGCAAAAGACAGTGCACAGTATGAGCGCGAGCGCTCGTACTCGCACTCGTACCAAGCCAACATCCGGACTAACAGAAAGTCTCATTTTTCAAGACGGTGTTAGGTATGAGCGAGCCCGCTCATACCCTGGGTCGTACCAAAGGTGTCTTGGAGCAACAGAAGGTTCTATTTTCAAGACGGCGTAGGGTACGAGAGCTATCGCTTGTACTACGGGCGTACCAAGCTGGCAACGCCAAATTCAAATCGTTATAGAGCAAATGATGAAGTGTGGTACGAGCGCTTGCGCTCGAACCACCGCTTGTACCAGGTACGCAGAAAACCTAGATCATAGATTACACGCGAGATGGCGCATGGTACGAGCGTGATCTGGCGTGATAAGGCCAGCGGCGCAAGGAGAAGGGTCATTCATCCCTAACCTCGTGCCCCACCTCTCTCTTTCTCTCTCAAACTCATCTCCAAATCGCCCGGAACCTCATATTCTTCACGTTTTTTGTCCGTTTGATCCGTGCAAGCTCTTCTCCGGTACGCTTCTCCCCAGATCCATGGTCTATTTTCTCCGATCCATGGTTATTTTTCTATCATTAATGGTTTAGATGAGATTGGTATAACTTTGATTTTCTGTTCGATTTGAACGTTAGAGTTAGAAGTAATCGGTTAGAATCGATATTAGGTAGTATGTAGAGTCGATCCCCTCGTGAAACTTATAATATTTTGGCGTATTTTTGTGTAGGTCACGATGAAGGGCCTTTTCAAGGGGAAGAAGAACGCGGGGGATAGCTCCCGTGTGAAGCATCCGAGGAACGAGGGTGCTGCTCTCATGTCGTACTTCAGCGAGAGCTACGTCGTGCAGAGCAAGCACGAGGTGCACCCCACCAAGTGGAGGTGCGATGCGTTATTGCGTCAGCAAGGGTTCCTCGACGACTTCATATGGTTGGCGAACCACGTCGGCATAGGGGTGTTCAGCACGCTCCACACCCAGACCTTCGAGGGTCTCACGCATGAGTTCCACGCTAGCTTCGAGGACACCCTCGAGGACTGCTTCCTCTCTATCAGGAAGGTGTTGGGCCCCCAAGTGCAAGGGTTTGTAGCAAGCAGTACTTTCCCTCAAGTCAGCTCGAGGTTTATCGAACCAATAGGAGTTTGAGTACACAGCCAATGATCAGCACCTGCACACATAGATACAAAACTACCTTGGCCCCCAACGAAACTAGCGAGTTTGTCAATCTCACTAGATTTGTTAGTTACGAGGATTTAAAACACAACGGCACCTGAAAAAGGCTTGAACTTTGATGGCAACTAAAGTAAAAACAAAGAATTAAAAAGAGTGTTGATTGAGATTGAAAGTTTATAAGTAGATGGACCGGGATCCATAGGTTCACTAGTGGTTTCTCTCCAAAAGATAGCATAGTGTGGTGAACAAATTACAGTCGAGCATCGATTAAATTGCAATATTTATGAGTATGACTATCCATGTCATAATTAACATATGAGCATCACGTCTCAATATCTATAGACTGTTATCCAACTGCATCTATAGCTAATACTCCACCCCAAGACCGCTATCCAGCATGCATCTCAAAGTATTATGTAAAAACAGAGTATTGCATTAAGTAAGATGACATGAAGTAGATGATATATTGTCTTCACCCTGCGTTCAAAGGATAATTACGCAACCATGTTTTTATCCCTAGCGGCAACAACACAACGCAAGCCTTTTCCACTTTCTGTCACTAGGGTAGATTACTTGCAAGATTGAACCCAACTATCATACACAACTCCCTCTTGAAGGTCAAACCCCAAACTTGGCCAGATAAAGAAGAATACATCGAAGAGCATGTATGAATAAGAATTATGCAGCAAAGAAACCAAATAGATCTCAAAAGATTTCATGGATAAATCTGATCATAAAGTGACAATTCATCGTACCCCAACAAACACACCAACAGATTACATCAGATGGATCTCAATTATGTAGGGCAGCTCATGTAATCTTTGTATTGACAAACATGGGAGAGAAAAACCAACTAGCTACTGTATGGACCCATAGTCCAAAGGAAACTACTCACGGGCGATCATGATGGCCTTCAAGTTGATGGAGATGGCCACCGTGAAGACTTCCCCCTCCGGTAGAGTACCGGAAAAGGCCTCCAGATTGGATCATCGTGGAACAGAGAGGTGCGGCTGCGGAAACAGAAGAACTCTGATCTTTTTAGGGGTTTCAGTACGAAAGATAAATATAGGCATCGAGAGGCTGTGCAACAGAGCACCAATGGCTGCATGGTGGGGGCGCGTGGAGGTTGTGGTCCACCCTCTGGCCTAGGTCGGTGACTCCTGGAAGCTTCCCAACACAAAAGAATTTCTGGAATTTTTTCCGGAGTTTTGGAGCTCCGTAAAATTGTTTTTCCAGAAATTCCAAAAACATGCAGAAAAAAGCAACTGGCACTAGGCACTGAGTTAATAGGTTAGTCCAGAAAAATCATAAAAATTGGTGCCAAAATTATGCAAAAAATGATATAAACTTGGCATGAAACACTCAAAAAATATAGATACGTTTGAGACGTATCAATGACCCGGAGCTGCCACCGGCGTGCACCTTCTCTCTCGCGGGAGAGACGTGAGCGCTCACATTCTAGGAGATGTCTGATGTGTTCAATTTCATGAACAAGGGCTACCTCAGCGAGAAGGGATAGCCCACCACCGACGCTTGCGCGACGTGGGAGGTCATCTCCGTCAAGCAGGACACCAACTTCTCCAAGGAAAAGGTATCGACCATACAAAACCCCGCCATCCGTTACTTCATGATATTCCTTGCAAATACTATTTTTGGGAGAGAAATTTTAGGGGACATGGCTGCCGCAGAGATGTGTGTGCTTCACGCCGCACTTAACCCTCACTTGGTTCCAAAACCAAATTTGGGGGCCTTGATGATAGCACACTTCCGTAAGCAGCGAAAGCAGAGCATGGGTGACATTCGTATAGTTGGTCTTATCACGCACCTCGCTCAACGTTGCCACATTGATTTTACTAGGTTTAGGGCGGTGCAAACTAGCCCTACTACACACACCTGGGAGGTTATGATTAACTCCAGGTTTCTTAGACCCGATCGTCGCTATGGCAGAGAGCACTCTTATCAGTGCCCGATGATTAATGGGGACCCGATACTTGAGCGCTTGCCTCTTTGGCAAGCTTTTGAAGTGAGATCGCGTAATGAGTGGGTGCTTACTCTTGATCAGATTGATCAAGTTAGGACCGATGCGGGGTACGGGCAGTTCATTGAGCCCAAGGGTGATCCCTAGTGGGATGCCGCCGTCGCCGGTACCGGTTACGGAGTAGAGCAGGGATGGGATGCGCCACAGCAGCCTTTTGGCCACGGTGGCGATTATATTCCTAGGACAGAGTACCAGTCGTTGGTGCAGCGTGTTGAACGTATCGAGACGACCCTCCAACAAACTAACACCAACATCGATATGCTCTCGCACAACCTTTGGGCCTTCACCACTTTATGGCCACCACAGTCCACCTTCGCACTCTCATCCTCCAACGCGCTGTCTGAGTATCAGTGGCCCCATGGCTCGCAGCATGGCCATGGCGGCAGCGCGGAGTAGGTTTGCTAGGCAAGAGCCTAAGCTTGGGGGAAGTTCATTCCTCTAGTTATCTGTGCATGCATATTTTGTTTTTCTTCTTTTTATTTATTTTTCTTTTATGTTGTCATGTTTATTTTCAGTTTTTGCATAATAAAAGTTAGAGTCAACTTTTAGTCTTGCTTGTTGGAATCCTCTATGGTGGTATTTCTTTTTATGAGCCTACAGGTTTGTCCGTCACTAGAAGTTCAGAAATGAGACGAATGAGTGGAGAAGTGACTTGAGAAAAGACCAAGCCAGCGCGAGAAGGTATAATATATGCATACTCACTTTTCTCGCAAATTTAATTAAGCAAATGCTTTTATTTGGCTGGTTACACTTAAATTTTGTTCCACACGATAGTCGAATAATATTTAGTTCTACTTCCCATTCTGAATCTTACTAGTACAACTTTGATGATAAGCATTGTTTTGTTATTAAAAAGTCAGAAATAAAAGTTCTAAAAGTAAGCTTGGGGCCTCGAATTTTTTGAAGAAAACTACTTCTCAAGATACTCAACTCCACAGAATTTAATTTGATTGACCTGATAGCAGTTACGGATAGAGTCGTCTAGAGGAATGGAAATTTGAGGTAATCGAGATTATGCCAAAAACTTGTTTTGCAATACATGGTATATTGCTTTATGTGTGTTCCATGGCCCGTCACTAAATGTTGTTTTATGCGCATTACTATGACTTCGTCACCCCTCTCGAGTTTATGCTGATGACTCCACTGGCCTTTGAACGATCCACCAGAGCTTCGGCTCGGATTTCGGCTATGAGTTGGTTAACGTTCGCAGTGGCAACACTACAGCAAATATTATTCGGCTTTCTCTTGAAGGTGTGTGTATATGGTAATACCGAATACTGATCGCTGTGCTTGAAAGAGACAATCTTTGATCAATAGTATTCAACTTAAGCCACAGCGAAAACCCCCATTTGCATGTATCATTTGGTTGGCATAATCCTGTCACCAAAAGTAGAAATTCCGACGGACGATAATTGAAAGAGGTACTTGAGAGGCATGATTAAGCGGTAGTAGTGGGTGTTAATGAGATACTTGAGTACTATTCTTTCTTCTTTCAAAAACCCAATTGATGTTTTGAGAAAGATCCAAATTGGAAATATCCATTCTCTTAAGAGAATTTATTTTTGCTTGCTCCGCACTTAGTTATCTATCGAGGTTTACCTTTTGAACTAGAACTAGTGCTATGAAACTATTCGCGGTTAGGCAACGAGTTAAGTCCAACCATTCAATTGCAAGTATTCTCTTAATTAAGATTGCAAGATTGGTGAGAATGGATATATCACACCTTCGCGAGCCGGTAAACTATTTTACTCATTCGTCAATCTCCGTTGCATTCTTCTTATTTCTTACTTGCTCGAGGACGAGCAATACTTAAGCTTGGGGGAGTTGATGGCTCAATATTCTATCATGTTTATTAAGGTGTTTTTATAGGGTTTCCGAAAGGTTTTCGCCGATTCTCGCATTTTCCTAACGCTAATCCTTCGAGAAAGAAGAAAACTTGTTTTTCCTTGTGATGTGCAGAAAAATATATTTTTGGAAGGAAACCAATGAAGATATCAGCAAATGGAGCAATTAGGAGCAACTTTCCTTTTGGGAGAAAACTCATCTGGTGCATCAGAGCAAAAGACGGCGCTTGGTACGAGCGAGCCTGCTCGTACCAGCGGTCGTACCACAAGGCGTCACCTCCCCCTTGACTATACAAGCCACATTTGTGAAGGGGAGGCAGACGAATACGGAGAGGAGCCACCACCACAACCACCAGAATAGAGAGAGAAGAGATCCAGAGAAGGAAAACTTCCGAAGATCCACCCGCCTCTTGCTCTCATATCCCATTCCATTCATCGCACACACCACCATAGAGAGAGGAATCCCGAGTTGTGAGATTAGGGTTTGTAACTCTACTCATATTCATCTTGAGATTGACACTTGTTTAATCATTCATCTTATTACGGATCTTTGTGATATTATCGATATGATTTCCCGTTACTCAATGTCTGAGTTATTCGGTTATTTCCCTCTCATGCGTGAGTAATTCCCCATATGCGTGGGAGATGTAGGGTGGTGAGATTCATTTTGTGCCTATTCTATATGTCATCATTTGTGATTATAGTTTTGTGATTGATCAGTAAGTTGTTTATCTGTGGTGAGTGTAATGCGTGTTGTGCAATTTAAGGGCCCACGCAACATGATCCAAAGAACTACATAGGTAACACATATTGTTTAGCAAATCCGTGACCTCCAGGTGACAGGTGTTGGTATCTACGAGGAGCGAAGACAATATGGGGATAACGGGGATCCATGACACTTAATGCATTGGTCCGGTCTTATGACCTTAATTGCGGAAACGACCATGCTATGACAACGTCGAAGCAGGACAATAGGGAAAAACAATTCCGGCACGGAGGAGTTCAACCACTCAAGGGTGAACCACCTACAGAACAAACAATTTATACGCTAGAATCACAATACAAGGTAACAGGTATTACCGTCGCACTGGCACACTTGATGAACACCATGATCCAAAGTTTCTCCGCGCCTAACCTCTCCATTGCAGACAACAAACCGTATACTTTCAGCCACTTTATTTTATGTTCTTTACTTTTATGCTCTTTATTTCTCTCGTTGCAATCATAAACTTCATCACCACTGTGGTATATTTGTTCTACAGATCAATAGTGATACTTGCAGATTTTCTAACAGTTACTTCACACAAGACATGTGACAACTTGTGTGTGACAGAAACGCTTCCATTAATATTCTCCTCTGCTCTTCGTTGAGATGATAACTATTGGGATACTTACTCGAAAGTGCTACACAACCCTATGTGTCTTCCAGGTCATCACACCATGAATGCCCTCATCCATGAGGAGACAAAAAGTGACTGTTACTATGGAACCAAACGGCAGGGGTGGACACAGTTCCCCCAGGGCCACAACATAGAACGACTATACCAGAGGAGAGCCAACAACCCATAGACCATAGACCAGAACTAGACAAGGTGCCACGGGAATAATAGTGTCATATGATGCACCACACATGGCCAGCCTGAGGTGGGCAGGTTTTCCCATCAGTTTCAATAACAAGGACTATCCCCCCGAGCAAATCATGCCCGGAAGGACTGCCCTTGGTCATTTCGGAAACTAGCTCATTCACTGAGTCTTTATTGATGGAAGGAGCCTCCAAGGCATCATCACCATAAACACATTGGACAGGAATGAAATATCCCAGGGGAAATAAAACCATACCCGATGGCACCGTAAGGTGAAGCATGAGGGATAGCCAACACCTCCCTGGGATAGATCCCACTACTGGTAACCTTCGGAGGAGAAGGAAACTATCGACGAGAACAGTGCACATTCGTAGTAACCAACGACCTACTTGTGTACAACACAATTATTGGAAGGAACCATCTCACTCAATTCATGGCCGCCCAGCACCACACATACATGATGATCAGAATGACGGGACCCAAAGGCACCATCATAACAAAAGTTTCTCTAGAACAGGCAAGTCATTGCAGCCACCCAAGATATAGTCTCAAAGGACAATAGGAAAAAGCGGAAACCGGTCGGTCAAACTCACAAAGAGTAAGAAATCCTTCTCAACAACATCAAGAAAAGGAGGTAAAACCAGAACGCACTGGTCAAACGCACAAGGCCACGACTAATAAGTAGCTCGGGCCAAATAACTTCATGTGCTTTATATTTCATATTTTTTTATCAAATAATCATCCATGCATGTTCCCTTTTACATTAACTGCTCGTACGAGTTTCCTACAGAACTAATCCGTGACTCCGTGTAGTTGGGGACTACCATCCCTAGCTTGAACCCGAAAGAGGACTAACGGTCACATCTCCAAACATAGAGTTAATAAAATTCATGTGCCCCATGGGGGCCAAATTTAGTGTTTTGGCCCTTTTGCGAAAGTTTAACCGGATCTGACCCCGGTTTCAAAAAAATTCGGGATCTGACCCTTTTTTCTACCGCCAAACTATCCTAAGACACCCTACCACCAGCAGGCCCGGCGGTAGGCTAACGGCCGCCGACTGACGGCCGTTTGCGCTGCTGACATAGTAAAGGGACCTACCGCCGAGGACCGTGGTGGTAGGCTGCCTCACCCTACCGCCAAGGACCCTGGCGGTAGGGCTCTGAGGTGGATAAGTGATTGGGGTGGGGGCTGTGCTCCCCCACCCAACCATTCAAGCCCATTCTCCCTCACCTCTCTCCCCTGAGCTCATCCCCGCTCCCCCCTTCTCTTCCTCACACAAGGCCCTCTCAAATCTCTCTCATTTGCTTGAGATTTGTCCAGTGGATCCGGAGCACTTTCATCACCCAAGGTACCTATCTCACTCCCCCTCATTTTGGTTGGTTGGAATCATGTTTTTTGGTTCCATTCCTCACTTTGTTGCAAACCCTAGTTCATGATTTTATTGTGGTGAAATCAATGTATATGATGCATTTAGGGTTTTGGTTGTGCTTTGAGTATGTAGTGTGTGCCAAGCAATGTTGGGGGTAGCAAGATCTAGTGCTAGGGTTAGTGGTTTTGTTAGGGCAAGGGTTAGGGTTAGGGCTAAGGTCATGGCTAAGGTTATGGTTATGGTTATGATGACCGTTAAAGTTACTCCTCGATTTGTAGGATGGCACCGATTATCTTCTTTGAGTCTTCTGCTGAGGCGGCGGCGAACCGTGAACGCATAGTCATTGAGGAAGCGATGAAGCCGTGGGTTGACGCCGTCGATGCGTTGAATGCCGCTTCGAGGGACTATTCATAATACTATTTCTCCAAGTGTGATGAAAAGGTGTATGAAGCTAAAGAGAGAGAGAGATACGTTACCTCAAGGAGAATGAAATACTTCGTAGACGTGATCTTGCAAGGCAAATTGCATTATGCGCAACAAGAGAAGATTTGTGTCAGATTGACTTGAATAACCCTGGCCAGGTCATTGACTGGGTAGTTAAGCAACCGTCATTGCCGATACCGAGGCAGGCTTCTCGGTGGGCTTGGGTTCGTGAAAGAACGGATGTGGCTTCTTGCAACCCGGGACCGTACAACAAAGATATTGTGTTGCAGGCTCCTCCAAAGCCTAGTGGAAACTTTGCACGCATGAAAAATAAAAAGGGTCTGAACTCCGTGATGTTGTAGTGTCATTTGAACTATAATGGCGTGAACCCCCTTATCATTTGCTATATGTACTTTAGTTGAACTCCGTATGTGTTATGTAATCTTTGTCATTTGAACTCCGTGAGAACTTCGTGTCATATGTCATTTGAAGAAAGCTATGTTGTGTGTTTGTTCTATGTCATTTGAATTAAGTTATTTGTTGTATGTCATTTGAAGTAAGCTAAAAAAACGCAATATTCATGTAGGATGGAAAACAAGTCCAGCTTGCAGATCGCATATGAGAAGTGTGAAGGAGACCGACGCCGTAATATGATGATGGAGCTTAAAATATGGATTAAGAGCTGTGAAGAGGCAAACGCAGCTATGAGGGATTTCAACCCGTATCACATTTGTAAGTACTCTAAAAATCTCATAAAAGAAAAAGAGAAGATATTTTATGAGCTGCAGGAGAAGGAAGATGATTGTAGACACCGGATGGCAATGGAGATAGGGTTCTCCGTCAGCATTGATGAATTCCGCGAGCTGGACTTGACAAGGCCCGAGCAGGTCATTGGATGGGCAATCAAACAAGGAGTGTCAGAGAATCCGAACCGACGTGCTCGATGGGCCTGGTTCTTCGACGTAGAGGGTGTGATGATCCATTGGGCAGGATCCGCCGAGTTTTGACTGATGCCTAATCCAAAGCGTGATGGACAAATTGAACGTATTACACTTTTCAAGGGCTATTTCCTGGGATAGAACATTTATGCTTGAGCTAGTTTGAACTCTTGTCATTTGGACTAATGCCTCTTGCATGTCATTTGAAGTTGTGGATGCTCTAAGTCATTCGAATAAGTAGATGTTTTATGTTATTTGAACATGTGTCCGTTGTTAATGTAACGAATTATGTTGAATTATGTATGTCCTTGGTATTTGAACATGTGTCCATTGTTGACGTAATGGATTATGTTGAATTATTTATGTCCTTGGTATTTGAACATGTGTCCATTATTTAAGGATGATTATTTGAAATCATACTACTTGATAGAACTTGGCATATAAGGATGAATGCTACCCTACCGCCAGGGTCCTTGGCGGTAGGGTAGCCAACCCTACCGCAAAAAAGATGCATTTTTCCAACACAGCACGCATCACTGAAATTGGTGGCAGCCTTCCGCCAGGGTCCTTGGTGGTAGGCTAGCCAACCCTACCGCAAAAAAGATGCATTTTTCAAACACATCACGCAGCACTGAAAATGGGTGGCACCCTACCGCCAGGTTCCTTGGCGGTAGGCTAGCCAACCCTACCGCAAAAAAGATGCCTTTTCCAAACACAGCATGCAGCACTGAAAATGGGTGGCACCCTACCGCCAGGGTCCTTTGGCGGTAGGGTAGCCGACCCTACCGCCCAAAAAAATCTTTTCCAAACATAGAACGCATCACTGAAAATGGGTGGCACCCTACCGCCAGGGGCCTTGGCGGTAGGGAAGCCAACCCTACCGCCAAGTACTGTGGCGGTAGGCGTTCGAAACAGAGAATACTCTATTTTTTCATGTTGTGAACCATTCATCAACACGAATTATCACACATAACTCAGAAATTATGATAGTTCACAAAGACACAAAGCAAAAAATAGAAATGTATGGTCTCAAATTCATGACCCATTCAACTAATAGTTCATTACAAATAGCAAGCTTAGGTCTACGACATAGTTCATGACACATAGCACACTTTCATTCCATGACAAAGTTTGCAAATTGAAGACATAGTTCTCAAATAGCCGCAAAAATGAAGTGCCTATTGGGTCACACGAGGCCATTTCCCCTTCTTGCCACGTGCCTCATCCTCCTCTTGCGCATCTCGAGCCCTTGCAAGCTTTCTTGCCCTCTCCTCTTCACAAGAAACCTTCTCTTTGCGTGCCCTCTCCTCCTCGTGCTTCTTCCGCTCCATCTTCTCCTTCTCACGACGCTCTTCATCCTCGGCTCTTTGCAATGCTTCTTCGAACAGCCATTGCCTCCTAAGACAATCTCGATATTGGTCCTTTTGGACATCTTCTGGCACTTCTTGATCTATCCATGTGAAGTACTTGCAAAGAGGAGGCGGTGACTGCATAGAAACAAGTTTGTTGTTAGTAATATTAGTTGAAGTTGAAGTAAAATTGAGAATACTGTCTTACTCTTTGAACATACCGGTGGTACGTCATAGGTGTTAGTTGGAAGCGCACGATCATGTGCATAGTTGGGACACACACAAAATCTTCTCCCTTTCGTCCATGACTTCTTGCGGTCGGTGGACACCTTCACCTTGCAAACATCTCCACACCAACATGCTGTGGTTTTCATATCTTTCTCTTTCACCTTGTCCAATGTGGCATTCCCCCACTTGTTCGGCATGTCCTCTCGGTTAGCACACGGCGGCCTCGTCATGGAACCGGATGAAGCCATGCCTGCAAAACTAAGAGTGGTTGTTAGTGAAATATATCAACATATAAAATAGAGGCAATAAAATAAGAGTGATTAAGCAAAACAACAAGTACCATTCATATTATTTCAACCATCTGGATTAAGCAAAACATCTATAGGCCTTGCTCTATCAATCCTTTGCCTCCATGTACCACCGGAACCATGACCACCTCTGCCGGCACCTCCAAGGCTCGTCCGTCCTCCACGCCCACCACTAGTGCCACCTCGTGCACTACCTCTAAGACTAGTCTGTCCTCCACGACCACCACTCCTACCTCCTCATGTGCCACCGGAACCTCCTCTACAGCCACCCGTTTGACTCGTGCTCGTGTTGGCATCGGTCCTTGACCTTTTGGTGCATCACATTGTCCACAATTGTTGATGTCCTGTGGCTCCATGAAATGACCGCTACCAAATTGTTTCATTCTGATGTATCCAGCTAGATCATCCATGTCACTCCTGAACCTCTTCTTTATTCTTCTTCCCTTTGTAAGAGCCATGAGTTCGGGATCGGGCACGATATGTGGGCCATCATACTCAGGCCACTGTGACTGATCAAGAAAAGGATGGAACCGAGGCGCCCATGTCAACCTCGTTTGTTCTGATGTGAACTCCTGCAACCGCACAGTGGAACCATCAGATACGGGCAAGTTTCTCGCCCTGGTCGCGGTCATCAAATGCGAGCAAGGTCAATGGTACTTATGAGGCCTCTCACAGTGATACCACCGGTTTTTGAAGTGCACCTCATACGCAACACCACCATACACCATACCTTCCTGTGTTGTGCCACCTGGCTCGTCGACTTGGTAGATCATTTCTTTTTCATTGAATCTAATGATTTGTTGATGCGAAGACTTGCGTGCTTGATACTTCAACCAATCATCAACCTTGAAGGGATAGTCTTTCTTTTCACCTATCCATTTGGCGGTGATTCGGGAATGCCTTAGGAAAAACTCGTTGAGTTTGAAGAAAGTATATTTCACTATTGCAGTCACCAGCAATGAACGGACACCCTTGAGCACATTGTTGAAGCATTCCACCATGTTACTTGTCAAGTCGCCATATCGCAAACCTCCTTCGTCGTAAGCGCGTGACCACTTATGCTTCTCCTCAAGATGCCTTGTCAAGAATTCTCTCCCCCCTTTGTTCTTCTCCAATGCCTTGAAGAGTTTATCATACTAGCTTTTGAATGTATCGGTGTTGAATGCCACGCATGTTGGAAATATGCCCTAGAGGCAATAATAAAATGGTTATTATCGTATTTCCTTGTTCATGATAATTGTCTATTGTTCATGCTATAATTGTGTTAACCGGAAACCGTAATACATGTGTGAATACATAGACCACAACATGTCCCTAGTGAGCCTCTAGTTGGCTAGCTCGTTGATCAATAGATGGTCACGGTTTCATGACCATGGACATTGGATGTCGTTGATAACAGGATCACATCATTAGAAGAATGATGTGATGGACAAGACCCAATCCTAAGCATAGCACAAGATCGTGTAGTTCGTCTGCTAAAGCTTTTCCAATGTCAAGTATCGTTTCCTTAGACCATGAGATTGTGCAACTCCCGGATACCGTAGGAATACTTTGGGTGTGCCAAACGTCACAACGTAACTAGGTGGCTATAAAGGTACACTACGGGTATCTCCGAAAGTATCTGTTGGGTTGGCACGAATCGAGACTGGGATTTGTCACTCCGTATGACGGAGAGGTATCTCTGGGCCCACTCGATAAGACATCGTCATAATGAGCTCAATGTGACTAAGGAGTTAGCCACGGGATGATGTGTTGCGGAACGAGTAAAGAGACTTGCCGGTAACGAGATTGAACAAGGTATAGGGATACCGACGATCGAATCTCGGGCAAGTATCATACCGGTAGACAAAGGGAATTGTAAACGGGATTGATTGAATCCCCGACATCGTGGTTCATCCGATGAGATCATCGTGGAGCATGTGGGAGCCAACATGGGTATCCAGATCCCGCTGTTGGTTATTGACCGGAGAGGTGTCTCGGTCATGTCTACGTGCCTCCCGAACCCGTAGGGTCTACACACTTAAGGTTCGGTGACGCTAGAGTTGTAATGGGAATTGTATGTGGTTACCAAAAGTTGTTCGGAGTCCCGGATGAGATCCCGGACGTCACGAGGAGTTCCGGAATGGTCCGGAGGTGAAGATTTATATATGGGAAGTCCAGTTTCAGTCACCGGAAAGGTTTCGGGGTTTATCGGTATTGTACCGGGACCACCGAAGGGGTTCCGGGGGTCCACCGTGAGGGTCCACCTGCCACGGAGGACCTAATGGGCTGTATTTGGGTTGGGAACCCTAAGGGGGCCGCCGCCCCCCGGGGGGGGGGGGGGGGGCGGCCCCCCGGTGGGCAGCCGCCCCAAGGGCCCAAGGCGCCTAGGGTTGGAAACCCTAAGGGGGGCCGCCGCCCCCCCCCCTCTAGATGGATCTAAGGGGGCTGGCCCCCTCTCCCCTTCCCCCTATAAATAGTGGGGGTGGGAGGGCAGCTACACACCCTTCCCTTGGCGCAGCCCTTCCCCCTTCCTACACCTCCTCCTCCTCCGTAGCGCTTAGCGAAGCTCTGCCGGAGAACCACGAGCTCCACCGCCACCACGCCGTCGTGCTGCCGGAACTCTCCCTCAACTTCTCCTTTCCCCTTGCTGGATCAAGAAGGAGGAGACGTCCCCGGGCTGTACATGTGTTGAACGCGGAGGCGCCGTCCGTTCGGCGCTTGGATCGGATCTTCCGCGATTTGAATCGCCGCGAGTACGACTCCATCAACCGCGTTCTTTGTAACGCTTCCGCTTAGCGATCTTCAAGGGTATGAAGATTCACTCTTCCCTTACTCGTTGCTGGTTTCTCCATAGATAGATCTTGGTGAACACGTAGGAATTTTTTTGATTTACTACTACGTCTCCCAACAGTGGCATCATGAGCTAGGTCTATGCGTAGAATCTATGCACGAGTAGAACACAAGTTGTTGTGGGCATCGATCTTGTTAATTTGCTTGCCATTACTAGTCTTATCTTGATTCGGCGGTATTGTGGGATGAAGCGGCCCGGACCAACTTTACACGTACGCTTACGTGAGACCGGTTCCACCGCCTGACATGCACTTGTTGCATAAGGTGGCTAGCGGGTGTCTGTCTCTCCCTCCTTAGTCGGATTGGATTCGATGAAAAGGGTCCTTATGAAGGGTAAATAGCAATTGGCATATCACGTTGTGGTTTTGGCGTAGGTAAGAAACGTTCTTGCTAGAAACCTATAGCAGCCACATAAAACTTGCAACTACAAATTAGAGGACGTCTAACTTGTTTTTGCAGCATATGCCTTGTGATGTGATATGGCCAAAAGGATGTGATGTGATGCATTGTGATGTATGAGATTGATCATGTTCTTGTAATAGGATTCACGACTTGCATGTCGATGAGTATGACAACCGGCAGGAGCCATAGGAGTTGTCTTATTTTATTGTATGACCTGCGTGTCAATCATAAACGCCATGTAATTACTTTACTTTATTGCTAAACGTTAGCCATATTAGTCGAAGTAATAGTTGGCGAGACGACTTCATGAAGACACAATGATGGAGATCATGATGATGGAGATCATGGTGTCGTGCCGGTGACAGTGATGATCATGGTGCCCCGAAGATGGAGATCAAAGGAGCAAGATGATATTGGCCATATCATGTCACTATATTGATTGCATATGATGTTTATCATGTTTACATCTTATTTGCTTAGAACGACGGTAGTAAATAAGATGATCTCTCAATAAAATTTCAAGAAAGGTGTTCACCCTAACTGTGCACCGTTGCTAAGGATCGTTGTTCCGAAGCACCACATGATGATCGGGTGTGATAGGTTCTAACGTTCGCATACAACGGGTGTAAGCCAGATTTACACACGCGAAACACTTAGGTTGACTTGACGAGCCTAGCATATACAGACATGGCCTCGGAACACGGAAGACCAAAAGGTCGAACATGAGTCGTATAGTAGATGCGATCAACATAGAGATGTTCACCATGGATGACTAGTCCGTCTCACGTGATGATCGGACACGGGCTAGTTGACATGGATCATGTATCACTTGGATGACTAGAGAGATGTCTATCTATGTGGGAGTTCATTAAATAATTTGATTATGTGAACTTAATTATCATGAACTTAGTCTAAAAATGTTTTTTACAATCTATATTGTAGATCCAATGGCCAACGCTAATGTCACCCTCAACTTCAACGCGTTCCTAGAGAAAACCAAGCTGAAAGATGATGGAAGCAACTATGCAGACTGGGTCCGTAGCTTGAGGATCATCCTCATAGCTTCCAAGAGATTGTATGTCCTCGATGCACCGCTAGGTGACCCACCTATTTTCCCAGCGGACCAAGACGTTATGAACGCTTGGCAGTCACGCTGTGATGATTACTCCCTTGTTCAGTGCGGCATGCTTTACAGTTTAGAACCGGGGCTCCAAAAGCGTTTTGAGCAACACGGAGCATATGAGATGTTCCAAGAGCTGAAACTGGTTTTCCAAGCTCATGCCCGGGTCGAGAGATATGACGTCTCCGACAAGTTCTTCAGCTGTAAGATGGAGGAGAATAGTTCTGTCAGTGAGCACATACTCAAAATGTCTGGGTTACACAACCGCTTGACTCAGCTGAGAGTTAATCTCCCGGATGACTCGGTCATTGACAGAATCCTCCAGTCGCTTCCACCTAGCTACAAGAGCTTTGTGATGAACTACAACATGCAGGGTATGGAGAAGTCCATTCCTGAGTTGTACTCGATGCTGAAATCAACGGAGGTCGAGATCAAAAAGGAGCATCAAGTGTTGATGGTGAATAAGACCACTAGTTTCAAGAAAGGCAAGGGTAAGAAGAACTTCAAGAAGGACGGCAAAGCTGTTGTCGCGCCCGGTAAGCAAGTTGCCGGGAAGAAGAACAAGAATGGACCCAAGCCTGAGACTGAGTGCTTTTATTGCAAGGGTACCGGTCACTGGAAGCGGAATTGCCCCAAGTACTTAGCGGATAAGAAGGCCGGCAACGTTAAAGGTATATGTGATATACTTGTTATTGATGTGTACCTAACCAGCGCTCGTAGTAGCTCCTGGGTATTTGATACCGGTGCAGTTGCTCACATTTGTAACTCCAAGCAGGAGCTGCGGAATAAGCGGAGACTGGCAAAGGACGAGGTGACGATGCGCGTCGGGAATGGTTCCAAGGTCGATGTGATCGCCGTCGGCACGCTACCTCTACATCTACCTTCGGGATTAGTTTTAAACCTCAATAATTGTTATTTAGTACCAGCTTTGAGCATGAACATTGTATCTGGATCTCGTTTGATGCGAGATGGCTACTCATTTAAATCTGAGAATAATGGTTGTTCTATTTATATGAGAGAAATGTTTTATGGTCATGCCCCGCTGGTCAATGGTTTATTTTTGATGAATCTCGAACGTGATGTTACACATGTCCATAGTGTGAGCACCAAAAAGTGTAAGGTTGATAACGATAGTCCCACTTACATGTGGCACTGCCGCCTTGGGCATATTGGTGTCAAACGCATGAAGAAGCTCCATGCTGATGGACTTTTGGAGTCTCTTGATTTCGAATCATTTGACACATGCGAACCATGCCTCATGGGCAAGATGACCAAGACTCCGTTCTCTGGAACAATGGAGCGAGCAACTGACTTGTTGGAGATAATACATACCGATGTATGCGGTCCAATGAGCGTCGAGGCTCGCGGTGGCTACCGTTATGTTCTCACCCTCACTGATCACTTGAGCAGATATGGGTATGTCTACTTAATGAAACACAAGTCTGAAACCTTTGAAAGGTTCAAGGAATTTCAGAGTGAGGTAGAGAATCAACGTGACAGGAAAATAAAGTGCCTACGATCTGATCGTGGCGGAGAATATTTAAGTCACGAGTTTGGCACGCACCTAAGGAAATGTGGAATTGTTTCACAACTCACGCCGCCTGGCACACCTCAGCGAAATGGTGTGTCTGAACATCGTAATCGCACTCTATTGGATATGGTGCGATCTATGATGTCTATTACCGACTTACCGCTATCATTTTGGGGATATGCATTAGAGACTGCCGCATTCACTTTAAATAGGGCACCGTCTAAATCCGTTGAGACGACACCGCATGAATTATGGTTTGGGAAGAAACCTAAGCTGTCGTTTCTAAAAGTTTGGGGATGCGAAGCTTATGTGAAGAAACTTCAACCAGAGAAGCTCGAACCCAAAGCGGAAAAGTGCGTCTTCATAGGATATCCCAAAGAGACTATTGGGTATACCTTCTACCTCAGATCCGAAGGCAAAGTCTTTGTTGCCAAGAATGGATCCTTTCTTGAGAAAGAGTTTCTCTTGAAAGAAGTAAGTGGGAGGAAAATAGAACTTGATGAGGTAATTGTACCTCCACTCGAACCGGAGGGTAGCGCAGCACAGGAAGTTGTTTCTATGGAGCCTACACCGGCTGGAGAGGAAGTTAATGATGACGATCATGAAACTTCAGATCAAGTTACTATTGAACGTCGAAGGTCCACTAGGACACGTTCCGCACCAGAGTGGTACGGCAACCCTGTCCTGGAGATCATGTTGTTGGACAACGGTGAACCTTCGAACTATGAAGAAGCGATGGCGGGCCTGGATTCCAACAAATGGCTTGAAGCCATGAAATCTGAGATAGGATCCATGTATGAGAACAAAGTGTGGACTTTGGTGGACTTGCCTGATGATAAGCGAGCCATTGAAAATAAATGGATCTTTAAGAAGAAGACTGACGCGGATGGTAATGTGACCGTCTATAAGGCTCGGCTTGTCGCTAAGGGTTATCGACAAGTTCAAGGAGTTGACTACGATGAGACTTTCTCACCCGTAGCGATGCTGAAGTCTGTCCGAATCATGTTAGCAATTGCCGCATTTTATGATTATGAGATCTGGCAAATGGACGTCAAAATGGCATTCCTTAATGGCTTCCTTAAGGAAGAACTGTATATGATGCAGCCGGAAGGTTTTGTCGATCCTAAAGATGCTAACAAAGTATGCAAGCTCCAGCGCTCCATCTATGGGCTGGTGCAAGCATCTCGGAGTTGGAACATTCGCTTTAATGATGTAATTGAAGCGTTTGGGTTTATGCAGGTTTATGGAGAACCCTGTATTTACAAGAGAGTGAGTGGGAGCTCTGTAGCATTTCTCATATTATATGTGGATGACATATTGCTGATGGGAAATGATATAGAACTTTTGGAAAGTGTAAAGGCCTACTTGAATAAATGTTTTTCAATGAAGGACCTTGGAGAAGCTGCTTACATATTAGGTATTAAGATCTATAGAGATAGATCGAAACGCCTCATAGGTCTTTCACAAAGCACATACCTTGAAAAGATATTGAAGAAGTTCAATATGGATCAGTCCAAGAAGGGGTTCTTGCCTGTGTTACAGGGTGTGAGATTGAGTACGACTCAATGCCCGACCACGGCAAAGGATAGAGAAGAGATGAGTGTCA
The DNA here is from genome assembly GCA_039707655.1 of Elymus sibiricus. NCBI lineage: Eukaryota > Viridiplantae > Streptophyta > Magnoliopsida > Poales > Poaceae > Elymus > Elymus sibiricus. The sequence continues at coordinate 475,896,760 of CM077666.1, forward strand.
TCCCCTATGCTTCAGCCATAGGCTCTATTATGTATGCCATGCTGTGTACCAGACCTGATGTGAACCTTGCCATAAGTTTGGTAGGGAGGTGCCAAAGTGATCCCGGAGCGGAACACTGGACAGCGGTCAAGAATATCCTGAAGTACCTGAAAAGGACAAAGGACATGTTTCTCGTATATGGAGGTGCCGAAGAGCTCATCGTAAAGGGTTACGTCGATGCTAGCTTCGACACAGATCCGGACGACTCCAAGTCGCAAACCGGATACGTGTATATTTTGAACGGAGGGGCAGTCAGCTGGTGCAGTAGCAAGCAAAGTGTCGTGGCGGCATCTACATGTGAAGCGGAGTAGATAGCTGCTTCGGAAGCAGCAAAGGAAGGAGTCTGGATGAAGGAGTTCATCACCGACCTAGGAGTAATTCCCAATGCGTCGGGCCCGATGACTCTATTCTGTGACAACACTGGAGCTATTGCCCTTGCCAAGGAGCCCAGGTTTCACAAGAAGACAAGACACATCAAGCGCCGCTTCAACTCCATCCGAGATTACATTCAGGAGGGAGATATAGATATTTGTAAAGTACATACGGATCTGAATGTCGCAGATCCGTTGACTAAACCTCTCTCACGAGCAAAACATGATCAACACCAGAATGCTATGGGTGTTCAATTCATCACAATGTAACTAGATTATTGACTCTAGTGCAAGTGGGAGACTGTTGGAAATATGCCCTAGAGGCAATAATAAAATGGTTATTATTGTATTTCCTTGTTCATGATAATTGTCTATTGTTCATGCTATAATTGTGTTAACCGGAAACCGTAATACATGTGTGAATACATAGACCACAACATGTCCCTAGTGAGCCTCTAGTTGGCTAGCTCGTTGATCAATAGATGGTCACGGTTTCATGACCATGGACATTGGATGTCGTTGATAACAGGATCACATCATTAGAAGAATGATGTGATGGACAAGACCCAATCCTAAGCATAGCACAAGATCGTGTAGTTCATCTGCTAAAGCTTTTCCAATGTCAAGTATCGTTTCCTTAGACCATGAGATTGTGCAACTCCTGGATACCGTAGGAATACTTTGGGTGTGTCAAACGTCACAACGTAACTGGGTGGCTATAAAGGTACACTACGGGTATCTCCGAAAGTATCTGTTGGGTTGGCACGAATCGAGACTGGGATTTGTCACTCCGTATGACGGAGAGGTATCTCTGGGCCCACTCGGTAAGACATCGTCATAATGAGCTCAATGTGACTAAGGAGTTAGCCACGGGATGATGTGTTGCGGAACGAGTAAAGAGACTTGCCGGTAACGAGATTGAACAAGGTATAGGGATACCGACGATCGAATCTCGGGCAAGTATCATACCGGTAGACAAAGGGAATTGTAAACGGGATTGATTGAATCCCCAACATCGTGGTTCATCCGATGAGATCATCGTGGAGCATGTGGGAGCCAACATGGGTATCCAGATCCCGCTGTTGGTTATTGACCGGAGAGGTGTCTCGGTCATGTCTACGTGCCTCCCGAACCCGTAGGGTCTACACACTTAAGGTTCGGTGACGCTAGAGTTGTAATGGGAATTGTATGTGGTTACCGAAAGTTGTTCGGAGTCCCGGATGAGATCCCGGACGTCACGAGGAGTTTCGGAATGGTCCGGAGGTGAAGATTTATATATGGGAAGTCCAGTTTCAGTCACCGGAAAGGTTTCGGGGTTTATCGGTATTGTACCGGGACCACCGAAGGGGTTCCGGGGGTCCACCGTGAGGGTCCACCTGCCATGGAGGACCTAATGGGCTGTATTTGGGTTGGGAACCCTAAGGGGGCCGCGGCCCCCCGGGGGGCAGCCGCCCCAAGGGCCCAAGGCGCCTAGGGTTGGAAACCCTAAGGGGGGCCACGGCCCCCCAGGGGGCCGCCGCCCCCCCCCCCTCTAGATGGATCTAAGGGGGCTGGCCCCCTCTCCCCTTCCCCCTATAAATAGTGGGGGTGGGAGGGCAGCTACACACCCTTCCCTTGGCGCAGCCCTTCCCCCTTCCTACACCTCCTCCTCCTCCGTAGCGCTTAGCGAAGCTCTGCCGGAGAACCACGAGCTCCACCGCCACCACGCCGTCGTGCTGCCGGAGCTCTCCCTCAACTTCTCCTTTCCCCTTGCTGGATCAAAAAGGAGGAGACGTCCCCGGGCTGTACGTGTGTTGAATGCGGAGGCGCCGTCCGTTCGGCGCTTGGATCGGATCTTCCACGATTTGAATCGCCGCGAGTACGACTCCATCAACCGCGTTCTTTGTAACGCTTCCGCTTAGCGATCTTCAAGGGTATGAAGATTCACTCTCCCCTTACTCGTTGCTGGTTTCTCCATAGATAGATCTTGGTGAACACGTAGGAATTTTTTTGATTTACTACTACGTCTCCCAACAACGCAAACATGGGTAAGGTCTTTGCAAAACTCCTTGCTCTTGCATGCCCGGTAAAAGTTTGCCATGAAGTGCCTCATGCACCAACGGTGTTGAAACTTTGGAAGGCCTGGAATATCAATGTCTATTGCTTTGAGAATCCCATGATGCCGATCAGATATGATGCATACCTCTCTCTTGCCAATCACCTTCGTCCTCACATGGCCCATGAACCACTCCTAGTTGTCGTCGTGCTCCGAAGGCACCAAGGCAAATACCACCGGCAACACGTTATCATTGGACAAGTCGGCCATTGCCACCATTAATGTGCCCTTGTATTTGCCAGTCGAGAGAGTGCCATCTATAGACAAGACAGGGCGACAATGCATAAATGCCTCGATGCATTGCCCAAAACTCCAGAAGGCACGATGAAACACTCCGTCAATTGACTCGACCCTATGGCGCATTCCCGGGTTCTCATGAGCAATGGCTCCCAACATCCTCGGGAGAATATTGTATGCGGTCACAAAATCACCATGCAACATCCTAATAGCGTTTGCCTTGGTCATCCATACCTTCCCATACTTGACCTCGTACCCGTATCGTTCTTGGACCGAACTCATGAGTAACTTCACCTTCACGGTTGGATCGTGGGATATTTCATTCAACAATTTGTAGCCTAGAAACTCAGACGTGAGTTGACGGTGCCCCTTGCTTCGGTCAGCTTTGTCCGGCGGTAGGCACTCATGAGTGGCCACACAAATCTTCAACACCCATTGCCCAGTTTCATGAATTTTTCTTCCACGGACCTTCCATGGGCAACATTCTTTGTCACATTTGATGGTGTAGCGCACCTTTTGGTTGGAATGACCAACAACAAATGGCATATGGTTCCTAATGGCGTAGTCACTCAACCATATCTTGAACTCTTGCAAGCACCCAAACTTGATGCCTTTCTTCAAATGAGCATTCTCGTCCTCATCCTTGGGCCTTGGATCACCGACCTTCAGGCACGGTGTTGGTTGAACCAACCCCAATCTCATACCACCGTCAACAACGTCCTTGTCGGTAAGACTAAGATCACGAAACAATGAGGTTCCTCTTTCCTTGCCCGCCACCTTCTTGAAGATTTGATTTTCCTGCGCCGTGAATCCATCCTCGTCCAATTCTTCCTCCGGACCCTCGTCATCCTAGCCATACCCACACATACGGCTATAAGGGAGGCTACGATCCGTGTCTTGTTGGTAGACAATGACATCCAAGTTACCAATGGGATTGTAATGAATCTCTTCTTCTTCCGCGTAAGCATCATCATCAACATGAGCAATATCATGAATCTCTTTGTCTTGAATTACTATGGCTATATCATTCATCTCAGCTTCATTTGGTTGGCTACTTGGTGGTTGTCTAGAAGAATCGGTGACACACACCTCGACCCTACCATCATGTATAGGGGAGGACACATTCCGGTTCAAGTCGAGTTGTAGCCAAGGAACTTCAACCTTTGTGGCAAATAATTCAAGTGACTTGTCTTGTGATTCCTCAACTTTATCCTTATACACATTCCAATGCAATTGCGAGGTGATGGGCATACTCTTTAATCGGGACTTTACTCCCACTCCAACATCATACCTCCCAATAAGCTTAACCTCATCACTTGGGTCAATCCAATGTAAGACGCTTCTCACTTTCACAACCACATCCTCATAGCTTGGGCTTGTGTCAAAAACCATGGGCTCTTCCCCTTCATCGACATTTCCATTCATAAATGCCGCCTTATCCAAATAATGAACATTAACGAGTCTATCCATCTACGAACAATGACAAAAAAAATAAAGTCATCCATGGGCCGGCCAATTCATATGGATCAACTACCTACAGTATGCATACTTTGGATCAAGGAACTTGTATGCATTGCACCCTAAACCCTATGACAAACATGATAAAATTAACACATAAACCATAACCATAACCTTAGCCATGACTCAACCTGGCAGTCGGGTCGGGTTTGGTCGGGTCGACCTCTACCAGACCCATGCCCTATAAGTAAATGGGTCTACCCCTTCGCCCACGACCCTACCCATGGGCATAGGAGCAGACCCACGCCCATACCCATCGGGTAACCCGACCCAATGGGTTACCCATCGGGTTGTTGTACAATGCACAACAGAGAATAGGCTCAGCGGCATGGAACAAAGCATCAGCCAGCCCCCGAGAATGCCTTTATAGGCAGCAACCCAAGTTCGCTCTCATCGAACAAGCGAGGTGGTACTAAAGTTTACCATGTCCATCTCTAGTTGCAGGCACAGCTAATGAATATGGGCTGTACATGGGCTGCAACAGCCTAACATGCCAATACACTTGATATGGGCTGCAACGTGGTTGGTTTCATGGGCCTAGGATGCTGAGAAGTGACAAGGCATGTCATGATAGTTTTAGCAATTGTTAGTGAAATATACGTAAGGCTAAACGATAATATATACTCAAAGGCTGAATTAATTAGCATGTATCTTTACCAAAAATATCCATGTGCCATATAAAATAAAATATATTTTAATTACTAATATTAATCGGGCGACCCATCGGGTGACCCATGGGCAGGACCTTATGCCCATACCCTACCCATGACTAATCGGGTTACCCATCGGGCTTACCCATGGGTGAAGATGGCGACCCATACCCTACCCATTCGGGTTGGGTGCCCATGGGCGCGGCCACCCATGGGTCGGATTGCTGGGTTGAGCCATGACCTTAACCCTAACCCTAGCCCTAACAAAACCACTAACCCTAGCACTAGATCTTGCTACCCCCAACAAATGGTATGCACACAATACATAGTGAAGCACAAACATAACCCTAAAATGCATCATATTCATTGATTTCACCACAACAAGAGCATGAACTAGGGTTTGCAACAATGTGAGCAATACAACCAAACTAGATGATTCCAACCAACCAAAAGAAGGAGGAGTGGGAGAGGTACCTTGAGTGATGAAAAAGCTCCGGATCCACCCGACAAATCTCAAGCAATGGAGAGGGATCTAGTGGGTGCTTGGGTAGGGGAGAGAGGGGGGACAGGTGAGCACGAGGGAGAGTGGGGAAGAAGAAGATTGGGGGTGAATGGTTGGGTGGGCCCCACCCATTCACCCCCAATCACTTATCCACCTCAGAGCCCTACCGCCAGGGTCCTTGGCGGTCGGGTGAGGCAGCCTACCGCCACGGTCCTTGGCGGTAGGTCCCTTTACCACGTCAGCATCAGCAGCGCAAACGGCCGTCAGCCGGCAGCCATTACCCTACTGCCGGGCCTGCTGGCGGTAGGGTGTCTTAGGCAGCTACTGCCGGGCCTGCTGGCGGTAGGGTGCCAGTAGCTAAACAATTTACTATACATTCTACTGTCTACAGCTAGGCAGCTAGCTACTGAAAGTAAAGACAGAAACTGAATCAACCTTGAGGCTTCAGCAGAGCAGCGGCAGTGGTCAGAACGCGTCGAAGGCCAGCCCCCCTAATTTGGTCCAGCCGGCGAGCAAGAGGCCGAGCAAGCCCTCCTAATCGATGGCCGCGCCGTATCCGACGGATCAGATGGGTACACCACCGGGCGCCGCGTTGGTGAGGGGACGAGCATCAGGGAAGGTCCACTCATTGGGGACTTGGGGTTGGTCGAGGACGGCGAGAAGAAGTGATTCCAGTGGCCGGCGGCAGCTAGGGCACTGGAGACATTGCGCGGCGGCTCACGTGCGTGCTCTCTGGCCCTGCCTCTCTCTCTGGAACGATGGAAAGCAGTAGCAGCCTCGTGCGAGCGAGCGAACAAGTGGTGTCGGCATGTCTGGCTGGGCTGGAAAGATGCAACGTTTGGCTGGGCTGGGCCTTAAGAGTAGTAGTAAAAAAAATTGGCAACGCTGGAGGGCAGGCTCGAGCCTGCTAAAGCCTGCCCAGTAGATTCGCCACTTCACTGGCTTCAGCACCACAGTAGCAAGGTTCTCGAACCCTTGGACCTCAGCAAACACCATAGCATCACTCGACCAATGAGGCATGACGAGCTCTCTCTCCCTACCGGAAAGGACAAAGCTCAAAAGCTCTGTAGAAATGGCCTCTAGCGCAACCTTCGCCGCCAGCCCCATCACCAATGTCGTGGAAGCGCCCGTAAAAGAAAATGCCGCCATATTCCCTAAACGACCAACTCAACGGGGAAGTGAGGAGGCTTCTCTTAACACGTGCTTAGGAGCTGAGGACTTCGGGGAAAAAGGGATCTCAATCGACGCCAGCATACCCAAAAGATGGGATAGGAACTTTAAGTTCAACTCTCGCTCCACGCAAAGCTGGTCCAATCCTAAAGTCGCACGGCTTCAACTCGAGGCCGCTCAACCTCCTCCATATGGGACGTGGCCGCAAGTAGAACAAGGCGAACACGCTTCAGCTCCTCGAATGTCATTTCTGCTTGGCGAGCAGCTCTCTTAACAGAAAAACTGAACACAGGAATTCAGCGAGCAAGCAACTAGTGTGAACCAAAACTGGAAGGTGAGAATTGCCTTGTCAAGACCTGACTGGGCGGAGGAACTTGATACGTCTCAAATGTATCTGTAATTTTATATTGTTTCATACTATTATTCTACCACTTTTAAAAAAAATTATAGCAATTTATATTATTTTTCTAGACTAACCTATTAATTCGGTGCCCAAAGCCAGTTGTTGTTTTCTGCATGTTTTTGGTTTTACAAATAATTGATATCTATGGACCTCAAAATACCCTGGGGATTTTTGATGATTTTTTTCAGGAGGAGAAGATTCCAGAAAGCACCAGAGGCAGCCAGGGGGCCACCCAGGGCCCCCAGACGGCCAAGCCACGCGGCCAAGGGGCGCATGGTGGGCCCGTCTGGTACTCCCTGCACCGCCTTTCGTCCATCTTTCACCTATAAATTGCGTAATTCCCGAAACCATCCGTACCACTTTTTCGCGATTTTTTCTGCTGCCGCAAGTTCCTATTCCGGGGAGATCCAGTCTGGAGGCCTGTTCTGGCACGCTGCCAGAGGGGGAATCCATCGCTGGAGCCATCTTCATCAACCTTGCCGCCACCATGTCCAGGTGTGAGTAGTTCCCTTAGGACCTTGGGTCCATAGCAGTAGCTAGATGGCATCCTCTCTCCCTTATGCTTCAATACAACATTCCCGTGAACTGCCTCACATGATCGGGATCAATATGATGTAATCGGTGTTGTGTTTGTTGGGATATGATGAATTGTCACTTTATGATCAGATTTGTTCATGAATCTTATTGAGTTTCCTATGGTTTCTTTGCTGCATAATTAATAGTCATATATGCTTTCCGATCTATGTGTTGTTCTTTGACCAAGTTTGATGCTTAGATCTTCAGAGGAAGTGGTGTATGGTAGTAGGTTCAATCTTGAAGTGTTCTATATCCCAGTGACAAGAAGGGGACAAGACATGTATTGTATTGTTGCTACTAAGGATAAAACGATGGTTTCTTTATCACACTTGGATGACAGTTTTACCATCTACACTATCTCATCACGCTTATTGCAGTACTCTGTTTGTTATGAACTTAATACCTTAAGATCTTGCTGGATAGAAGTCATTAGGTGGAGTATTAGTTGTAGATGCAGTTGGATTAATGGTCTTTATATTACGGACGTAATGCCAATGTTGAATTATGCCATGAACAATCATAATCATAAATATAAACATTGCAATTTAATCACTGTCCAACTGTAATTTGTTCACCACAACACATCTATCATGCTTGGAGAGATGCCTCTAGTGATGCTATGGCCCGAGGTCAATTTTCCATTACTGCAACCAATCAATATTACTTTGTTTTCTCGTTGTTTCATTTTGTTTATTTCTTCTATTTATCACTTCCTACCATACCATACAATCTACCCTTGTAATTAACAAGACAAGAAGACTGACAACCTTCTTGAATCGTTGGGGACAAGTTTGTTTTGTGTGTTGTGTGCAAGTACTGATCATTAGTTGTTGCAGAGATAGTTCCTACTGGTTCGATAAACCTTGTTTCTCAATCGAGGGAAATACTTATTGCTAGGTTACATCACGCCTACACTTGGGGGTTACCCAACCACTCCTACAGGAGAACAAGCAGGCCTCTCCACGGTCGAAGGACCCAAAGCACCAAGGGGCTCAGTAGCCCACACAGAAGTCATGTTCCCGGCCTCAGGACCCCCCGAAGACAGTTGGACCCCGGCAGCCTCCCTAGATGGCCCACCTCTATGACATAATTGATGGAAATATGCCCTAGAGGCAATAATAAAGTTGTTATTATTTTATATTTCCTTGTTCATGATAAAGGTTTATTATTCATGCTAGAATTGTATTGACCGGAAACTTAAATACATGTGTGAATACATAAACAAATACCGTGTCCCTAGTGAGCCTCTACTAGACTAGCTCGTTGATCAAAGATGGTTAAGGTTTCCTAACCATAGTCATGAGTTGTCATTTGATAACGGGATCACATCATTAGGAGAATGATGTGATGGACAAGACCCATCCGTTAGCTTAGCATATGATCGTTCTGTTTATTGCTACTGCTTTCTTGAATGTCAAATACATGTTCCTCAGACCATGAGATCAAGCAACTCCCGGATACCGAAGGAATACCTTGTGTGCTATCAAACGTCACAACGTAACTGGGTGATCATAAAGATGCTCTACAGGTATCTCCGAAGGTGTCCGTTGAGTTGGCATGGATCGAGACTGGGATTTGTCACTCCGTGTTTCGGAGAGGTATCTCTGGGCCCTCTCGGTAATGCACATCATAAGAAGCTTGCAAGCAAAGTGACTAAGGAGTTAGTTACCGGATGATGTATTACGGAACGAGTAAAGAGACTTGCCGGTAACGAGATTGAACTAGGTATGGAGATACCGACGATCGAATCTCGGGCAAGTAACATACCGACGGACAAAGGGAATTACGTATGTTGTCATTGTGGTTCGACCGATAAGATCTTCGTGGAATATGTAGGAACCAATATGAGCATCCAGGTTCCGCTATTGGTTATTGACCGGAGAGGCGTCTCATTCATGTCTACATCATTCCCGAACCCGTAGGGTCCGCACGCTTAACATTCGTTGACGATATAGTGTTATATGAGTTATGTGAATTGGTAACTGAATGTTGTTCGGAGTCCCGGATGAGATCCCGGACGTCACGAGGAGACTCTAAATGGTCGAGAGGTAATGATTTATATATGGGAAGTCATATTTTGGGTTCCGGAAAAAGGTGCAGTTTTTTCGGTATTGTACCGGGATGCTTCCAGAAGGTTCCGGAGGATTCCGGAAGGGTCCGAAAGTCCACAAGTGGGTCCACCACGTCCCAAGGGCTGGCATGGGCTAAGGGGAGACGCTCTGGCCTTATTGGGCCAGGCGTACCAAGTCCTCAAAAGCCCACGCAGCTAGGGAAGGAAAAAAGGGAGAGTCCTAGTAGGAATAGGATTGGACTTTGGAGTCCAAGTCCACGTGTGTACTATTCACGGTTACTGTTCATGTGGCACTATTCCTTCTACTCCAAGCCCCTACACATATATAAATAGAGGAGAGGGGGCGCCCCAAAAGACACAACATTGTCTTAGCCATGTGCGGCGCCCCCTCCACAGTTCCGTCCCTCGGTCATATTTTCGCAGTGCTTGGGCGAAGCCCTGCTGAGATAGCATCACCATCACCGTCACCACGCCGTCGTGCTGTCGGAACTCATCCACTACCTCGCCGTCTTGCTGGATCAAGAAGTCGAGGACGTCACCGAGCTGAACGTGTGCTGAACGCGGAGGTGCCGTACGTTCGGTGCTCGGTCGGTTGGATCGTGAAGTTGTTCGATGACATCAACCGCGTTGTTCTAACGCTTCCGCTTACGGTCTACGAGGGTACGTAGACACACTCCCCCTCTCGTAGCTATGCATCTCCATGGATAGATCTTGCGTGTGCGTAGAATTTTTTTTGTTTTCCATGCAACGTTCCCCAACAATAATGAGCCAAAGGAACAGAGCAAATAGGGTTAGCTATCAAAGCTAACTCGCTGGAAATAGCAGGAAACATACACAATGACTCATCGGGGTTTCAGGCGTGCCTGGTCATGTGTAGGTAACTCCGGACAAGAACGATTGCGGAAGGCATTGGGCGGCTCTGAAACCACGGACTCGTCCAGTGAAGGTGGCCCAAAGTGCAAGACTGGACCCTGCATCAGCACCAGAAGTAAGACAAGGAGATGAAGCATCAAGAGAACTGCAAAATGATCAGAAAGCCTACCAAGCCCGAACCCACGGCCATTGAGCTGCGCCCTGTGGAAGCCTCTGGAACCGGCAGCCTAGCTTAAGAGGCGGCTGCCCCCGCAGGGACCCCAGGGTTGCCGTGACCCTTCAAACCGCGAAAGCATTTTTGGCAAACCAAGAAAAGTACTCAGGGCAAAGGCAGAAAGACTTCAGAACCGAGGAAAGTCGTGCACCTAAGACACTTACATTAAGGATGATGGCTTTCTCATCATCCTCCATCTCAATCAAGGGCAGAGGGGCGTACATGTATCTCCTCCTCTAGCCGGCCTTCGGACGGACCATCTCGCTCACCCTGACCAAGATCACACTCTCTGGAATGACCTGGAAAGGACCTGAAATGAAGGACGCATAGAGCGACTGAGGACCACACGAGCTGGGGGATGGGAGGCACATCGAGTTGCTTACTTCTCCCATCCTAGCAAGGATTCTTCCCTATCTTATGGACCCAGGCGGGGTCCACTCTCTCCTTGAGCGAAGATATCCGCCGCTGAACGAAGTCACCCACATGTGTACGGCGTCCAGCTTCATTCTCCACAACTCGCCAATAGCCAACCTCATCTCCTTAACGAAGGGGTGGTATGGAGGGGCAGTCGTGCAGTTTTTGCTTTTGGGCGGTTTCACCCCAACGAAGGGTAAATCGTCCCCTAGACTAGACACGGTCACCCATCTCACCACTGGGCCTTCTTGGACAAATTCCAAGACTCACGAAGCTTGATTGGGATAAATTCCACTTTATTCCTTCGGCGAAAGGAAAACCGACAAGAACAGGGCATGAGATCAGCACCGTCATTTTTGTTCACTTTCAACTCGAAGAAGAAGCAAAACTAATCTAGTTCCGAGAGGATTCTGATGAACGCCTCGCACAAATGCATGAAGACAATTTGGGGTAAGGTGAAAGAGCTGAATCCCATAGAAATCCAGCATGGAGCGCATGAAGGAGGAAAGGCGATAATTCACCCTGCAGAGGAGATGATCAGCCAGCACCACCGTCCTCGGATTTCCTGAGGCAGGCAAAGCATCTTTGGAAAGGACGACGTCAGAGGGGAACATCCCTTCCTCCTACCGCGACGCAACGAAAGCGTGATCTGCCTCAGATTGATGCCACCCACGGGATAAACTGGGAGAAGTGGCCATTGCAATCACTCCGGTCACCGAGCCTGACCCCGAGGCGGTAGACATCCCGCGGACATCGCGAGGGGCGCGCTCGAGAGGTGAAGCTGACGGCGCTATAGCCGCCTTTGGGCCCAACGAAGAGCTCTTGGTGCCAACGAAAGCATCATGAGAAGACATTGAAGGGGAAGAAGCAAGAGTACATACTCGAAATGCGACCAAGGATTGCGAGAAAGAAAAGCCGGAGGCAGCGAGAAGATGAAGGAGCAAGGCGGTCTTGTTCAACAATATGAGTCCATAATTTAAAAATTGAAAAGCCTCAAGAGGGTGCCTAGGGAATCCAAATGACAAGTGTTGCAGAGAGGGGTGCGCAGCACGAAGGGTTGCATTAATGCATCTCCATCAATAATGAGCGGGCATCGAGGATGCGTTGTGTTAGAAAAAACTGCTTAAGCAAACGGTTGAAGACCTGGGCTGGCAGTGCCCCCCTCCCTCCCTCCTCCCCCCCAAGAACGAGGCATTACCCATCGAAGGCGCTGGAATTCTCATATTAACCCCTTCGGGCAAGGTCATCCGGCGACTCTGGAAAACAAGCATACAATTCGACCTCATTACGCATACTATTGGGGGGTGGGCTTGTCGACAGGAAGTGGGTTTTTGCCTCCACATCATGCCATGTGTGCCCCTATGCAAGCCTTCTAGGACCATATCCAGACTCTACAAGAACCCGTGTCCAGATGAGCAACTAACCCGAGTGGGTACCCCCTCCCCCGACTCTCAAGAAGGGAGGCATCCGGTTACCAAGCAAAGAGGAGTCCAAGCCGTTCAGGACCAGAAGACCAAGGAGGAGAGGAGCCAAACCGACCAAGGCCGACTATAAATGCTTCAAGACTCGGACAAAGGCGGTCAACTTCTACTTTGAGGGTCAAGACGATGGAGGAATCGAAGCCCTAGTTTAGACTAGAGTAGATTGGATCTAAGACAGCCGGTCTAGTTAGACCACCACCTCATGTCGAGCGTGCGGCATCTTCGGATGGTAGGATGGCACGTGGTTTCCTTGGGGGCTGTCACGCACCGACTCTTCCGGCGCATCCCGTGGGACGACCTCCTCTGCCGGGGCCTCATTGGCGTGGTGAGTTGGAGGCGCTCCCGGATGAGGCAGGGGTGCGGCGAAGTAGGGTTCAGCGTAAGGGTGAAACCATGTCGCCTCGTACATGGGGGTTGGTGGTGCCATTGGCGGGACATTTGCGGCATTGAAGGTTGGAGCTCCCGCTGGGCGAGACTCCCTTGAGGCCACATGGTCCGTCCGGAGCTAGTCGAAAGGTGGTGTCGTCGCGGGTCCTTGCGCAGGGTTTTCTGTCAGCACTTGTGGCCGTGCTGGAGGAAACTCGACATTGGTGAGGATGGCTTGGACGGGTTCTACCAATGCTCGGATGGTGTTGATGTTGGCACTCTCGGCATTAGATAGTGCCTTCAAGGTTGTGGTGAGGGCGCGAGGATCCTGGATCATGTTTGCAGCGGGGGCGTCTCGACCCTCTCTGTGGGGTCGCCCTGCGTGCCTTGTGGTCCATGGCCTGTCGAAGCGGTGGCGACATCACCTGGCGGAGCGGTGGCCTCGGCGAGCCCGAGGGAGGCGTTGATGACCGTGGGGGTGTTGGGCCCGGCGGTGGTGCGAGGCGCGGCGGTGACGCCCTCAGGGTTCACTTCCTCGAGGATTGTCGCGAGAGGGTCGACAAGCCAACTCCCGGCTCTTCGCCTTGTTGGGTGTCGTGACCCTCCTCCTCCGCCTCTGAGGTGGTGTCCTTCCTTTTTGATGACCTTGTCGCTATGGCCTTTTCCTTGATGGATGTGTCGGCCTCGCTTGAGGCTCACTTCATCGGGGCCATCTAGCTTCGTTGGTCATGGCATCGAACGATGGCGAGGATACCCCACGGTCGGTGCCAATGTTGTTGTTATAGAAACAACTTTAGACTAGGGGGTATCCTTAGTAGCGCGACCGTAAATAAATTGGTGAGGGTGTGTACGATGGCCTTAAAGCGAAGGTCGCCGATGCCGACAAGAGTGACACAATGATGTTTTTTGAATAGGTTTAATCGCCTCGACGGAGCGCGACCTAGTCTTATGTTAGGAAGGCCTCGGGTGCGGTGGACGGTCGCAGGCTTCGAGTCGTAACACGACTCCTCGGAACCCTCTCCCGAACTCCTGGCCGAAGTCCATCCGAGTCACGATGCGGCTCCTCGGACTCGACCCTAGAGCGTCTTGGGACAAAGCTCTGAGATCTCTAGTGCCGATCCGAGTCGCGATGTGGCTCCTCGGAGTCGTCTCTAGAGCATCTTGGGAGCAAGCTCCGAGATCTCTAGTGCCCTCCCCTTCAGTTTATTCAAGTGAGAGTGAATAAGTTACATGTCCATGGGGGCCTTATATAGGTGAGAGTGCTTTTACAAAAGACCAAGGCTACCCTTGGTGGTGGTAGGTGGGAAGGGTAGAATGGTAAAGCTTAGCCCATGAGTCCATGAAGACTAGTGAAAGATGGGGGTGTCCATAGTCCATCATGGTGCACCACTTCACTTCATCCATGCATGAATGGGCTTTTAGCTAGTTGGGCCGCATCTAGTCTTGGGCTTCTTTGCTTCTTGGCTTCATTGTTGACTTGGCATTTTATTTCGTCGTCTGCTTTGACTTCTTTACCATGGCAACTTGCTTAGACTTTTGTTGACTTGCCTGGGCGTGTGCTGACTGTCTTGGACTTATGTTCACTCTCTTGGTCTTTATTGACTTTTGTTGACCACATTGGACCTTGTTGACTGACTTGGACTTTCGTCGACTAGCCACGTAGGACTAGCGGGACCCCCAAATGGGATTATTTACTTTCCCCCAACAGAAAGAATCGCTGTGGCGGTGCAATGGAGTTCTCTTCCCATCCAAATTGAATCTGATTGTCTAGAAGCTGTGAACATGGTAAGGAGCAGGGAGCGTAATCGATCGCGTTGTGCATTTCTAATCCATGAAATCAAGGAGCACATGAAGGGTCGAAGTACAGGTATTACTCATATTCGTCGTTGTCAAAATGTTGTAAGCCATTATATGTCAAATTTTGGTAGAACTTAGGTCCGGACTGCTGTTTGGCTGGGCTCCGGACCAGATGACGTCGTTGCTTTGTGCAGACATGATTGTAACACCTGATTTTGAGTATTACAAGCGCTTATTCCGCCAAAAAAAAGCGGTATCTTGATTAGTACTAATGATTGCCAATTGACAAATTAAATATGGGCCCCAAATATTTTGGGGGCCCTGTGCAGTACACATCCTGTACAGGCCTCCCATACGGGCCTGACTGGATCTGTCTCGTGTCCAGCCGGTTGCATGCATGAACTCACGATCCTGTAGCCTGTACAAGTGCGCTTAATTGCAGCGATAGCAGAAGCACGCGCGCGTACGTGCCTAGCTCGCTTTGGCAGGAGCATTGGAGCAGCGTGTGTGCCAAAGCGAGCCAGTCAGCCAGCCAGCGACACAGGTGCCTGCGCAACGACTTTCGTTGTAGGGGCCGTACGTGCATGTGTTCCAGCTGACACGAACGGTCAATGCATGCCGCGTGTAATCGAGCAGGTGGCAGCCCCTCGAAATGGCGAGACCGGTCTGACGTCCATCCGTCCGGGTACGTACTCAGGGCAGCATGCCATGCACGCAGCGAAAACCCATTCAGAAAGAAACCGACCCTGAGTGTGAGTCGAGCGAGCCAGGGGGAAAATTTCGTGTTTTGACCCTTTTAGGAAAGATTTTCAGGATCTGACCCTCGTTTGATTTTGTTTTGAAATCTGACCCTTTTTCTTACCGTCAGGGGTCCTGGCGGTAGGGTTACACATCCTACCGCCAGGGACCCTGGCGGTAAGTCACTAATCCACGCCAGCAGCCCCAGACGGCCACCGTCCCCCTCCGTTCCACCCTACCGCCACTGTCCCTGGCGGTAGGATGTAACCCTACCGCCGTGGACCCTGGCGGTAGGGTGCGAGCAGTTATACGGACCGACGCCCCCGCCCCAGCCCCATCCCCCCATCCCCTCTTCTCCCAGCCGCCAAGAACAGAGTTCTTGCTCTCTCTCGCCCCTCTCTACTCCTCCCCTTGGATCTTTTTTGTTTCTTCACCGTTTTTGCGGATCGAGATGGCTCCCAAGAAACAAAAGTAAGCTCCTCCGATACCTCCAATTACTTTTAGTCAAATAGCTTCCGATTCGACGCATTATTTGCTTCAAATCACCCCTATTTTTGAACTAAGATTGAATTTTTTTTTACCTAGGATTGTTTTAGGTTGATTTTAGATGTTCTCTAATCACTAGTGCTGTTGAATATGAACACTACTCACTAGTTCGAATGGTAGTGTGAAGATGAACCCTAGTTCATAATTTTTTTTGTTTAAAAAAATGATGATATGATGCATGTTGGAGGAATTTGTATTGATATATGATGCATGTTGATATGATATGATGCAAGATGTATAGTGGATGTTGTTGGAGAAAAAAAGGTGCACCCTCAAGATGAACCCTAGTTCATAATTTTTTTTGTTAAAAAAAATGATGATATGATGCATGTTGGAGGAATTTCTATTGATATATGATACATGTGGATGTTATATATGAATGTTGTATGAATAAATATATGAATGTTGTATGAATGAATCAACCATGTTTCATTTTTTTTATTTATGCTTATGCTTATGCTTATAATGCTTATGTTTATGAAATTTTATTTAGGCGGGCACCTCTTCCGGACAAAATCGGCAAACGGTACTCCATGCTTGACTACGCGTTCGACAAGGGTCATCGTGCCCGTTTCATAGAGAACGGAGTGGTAAGTACTACGATCGAAATATTGAACCAAAGTTTTCGGATTGATGAAAATAAGTTACTAACTTTTGGCGTCCACTTTTTGACAGATGCTCCCGCCACTGCGCATGAGGGGTCACGCGAAAGCCGTGAAGATGGAGTACGACGAGCGCTACGCGCCGTACTTCAGGAGAGCCCGACTGTTGGGTTTCGTCCTGCAGTTCAAGCGCCAGCCGCCGACGCTCGTCCACGCAGCTCTCACGGCTTTGATTGACCGGTGGCGACCCGAGACGCATACTTTTCATCTCCCATGCGGGGAGATGACGGTGACCCTCGAGGATTGGGGGATGATTACGGCCCTACCGATCGAGGGTCATGCACTCACCGGGCGAGTGGAGAGGACCAACAGGCAGGAGAGGGTTACCACCCTCATCGGCGACTGCCCCGACGCTAAGGGTAACCGGACATCCGTTGTACCGCTGCCCTGGCTCCTGAAGAACCGGAAGAAATGTCCCGTAAATGCCGATGAGGGTACGGTGGAGCAGTACGCGAGGGCCTACCTGTGGTACCTTCTCACAGAGGTCGTGTTTCCAGACTGCTCCGGGAACTCTGCCCTCTGGTCGTATCTCTTCTTCCTAGCCGACTGGGATGCTGGGTATAGTTGGGGGGCCGCGTCTCTCGCCTACCTATACCGCTCGGTAAGAGAGTATCTCATTGCTTTTTACGAATGTATGCTCCATGATATTGTGTTATATCTGATCATCAATTGTTGTTTTGTAGCTTGACGAGACAACCCAGAGGATGGAAGATACTTCTGGTATGTGTGGATTTGTGTGGTCCCTCTCCATTTGGATGTGGGAGCGGCTGCCGGTGGGGCGTCCGGAGAAGTTGCCAAGACGTCCATGGGATGCCTATGGCGAAGATGGCGACTCTACTCGATACCCGACCGTAGCTTACGAGTGGGACGTTGTGCATCTCTACACGGGCATAAACAAGGCTTCGTACAAGGCCTTCACCAACGAGATGGACGCTTTGACGACTTCGCAGGTATATGAACTAGCTCACCTTTCTCTTTGACGCCACTTTCATCGGGAACTTACCAATGTTTGTGTAATAGGTAAACTGGTGGCCGTATCATTACCGAGAGTGGGGGTTCGAGCTGAACGTGATGTGCGAGCAGGATAGGAGTCTTTGGCGGTGCATGCTGCCCATGTTATGTGTGTACGCCGTCGAGTGGCACTTGCCACACCGCGTGGCCGCGCAGTTTGGGATCTACCAGCATACACCACCAGGCATGCCGAACGATACCGGCGGCCACGAACTGCACTTGTGAGTGCATTGTTCTCCGTTACCATGATTTCGTTGCGTTTGACGTTCTTATGATGTTTTGTGTTGTTTATGCCTTGTAGGAAGAGCCGGCAGAAAAATCAGTCGATCACAGACTGGGGAGAGGAGCATAAAAGTTTTGTGACGGAATGGAACCGGCGCAGGTGGCGTAAAGATGGGGAGAGGCGAGTGACTAACTGGCGTAAAGATGGGGAGAGGCGAGTGACTGACTGGGATGATTACGCCCAACACATGAGGTGGTACGATGATGGTCAGAAGCACCGTCTTCGTCTCAGGCCTCGGTGGACGATAGAAGATATCGCGGAGCTGGAGATGGATGCCCCCGAGGAAGAGGCCTACCAGGCCAGCATCAGAGACATGAGTGGATTTAGGGAGTTTGCACCCCTGATCAACAGAGTGGTAAGTTGTGTTCTTCTGTCTTGAATCGGCGGTTGTATGTAATTTATTTTATTCGTCATTGTGACTCACTTATGCCTTTACAGTCCGGCGAGCTGAACAGATGCATCTTTGATGCCTCGGATGCACTAGGTGGTGCCCCCGGGACCGGATATTCTGAGAACATCATGAGGGAGACGATGAAGGTAACATTTCAGCCACCTAGAAATACCCTATGTTCTTGTTCATTTGCAATCATAAATCTGATCCGTATTATGTCCTTGTTTCATTGTGAGTGCAGAAGTTCGTGAAGCGTTGTCGCAAGCTGGTAGGCCTGCTTGGGTGCGCTGGCTCGGTTGAAGCTCATGATCCTGCAGGCACACAGGGTAACATCGCTTCATCGAGCCATGCTGCCTCGTCGGCTAGGTTGGTTGAGGACGAGGAGGAGGAGGCCCATGAAGAAGAAGAGGAGGAGGAGAGCAATGGGGAGGAGGAGTACGATGAAGAATACGGACCTCCACCAAGTCAACCATCTCAGCCTTCGAAGAGGAATAAGCCAAAGAAGGATTGGAAGAGTCCATCCCCATTCTAGAAACCGATTCCTCGAGGAGGGCGCAAGAAGAAGCCTGAAGAGAATCGTTCAAAGAACAATGAGGACCGTACCTCCAAGAGGGGAAGAAGCACGTAATTGTGGTCTTGGCTTGTTAGCCTACTTGTTTTAGTTGGGGTTGTCAAACTATGTGGAACCGTTTGCTATTTGCTATTTGTGAAACTATGTGGAACCGTTTGCTACAATTTGCTATGTGTGACATGTCTATTAGTTGAACTTTTATTAATATCTCGAGTGTGATACATGTTATATTGTGTGAGATCTGCATATTATATTGTATTCTTTGCTGTGATAAAATTTTAGAAAAGAAACAAGAATTAAAACTTGCAAAAAATGCAATATGGGCACCCTACCGCCAAGCCCCCTGGCGGTAGGGTCTCATAACCTACCGCCGGGGTTTTGCGTTTTTCGGTTACAGCAAGTTTGCAGGCAAAACCACAGAACCCTCCCGCCAACAATCCTGGCGGTAGGGTCTCATAACCTACCGCCAGGGTTTTGTGTTTTTTGGTTACAGCACGTTCGCAGGCAAAAACCCAGGACCCTACCGCCGCGACCTCTGGCGGTAGGGTCCCATAACCTACCGCCGAGGCATTTGGCGGTAGGGTGTTGTGCTTGCCGTTAGTTGACGGCTATGGCCGTCTTTGCTACCGCCAGAGTCCCTGGCGGTAGGATGTCTGACCCTACCGCCTATACCCCTGACGGTAGCGAAAGGGTCAGATCTCAAAAAAAATTCAACTAGGGTCAGATCCTGGAAATCTTTGTTAAAAGGGTCAAAACATGAAATTTTTCCCGAGCCAGGGAGCTAGCCATCAGGTGTCTCGTTTCAGAGACTCGCCTGTTCATTAACAGGGGCCTAAAAGCTGCATGCACCTGCACGTACGTACGTACGCGCCGTGCATGTGCGGCCAATGACGAGGGCATGTACTAGGGATAGGGTAACAGGCCTGACCTATGGACCCTACCCTAGGACTCCTCAAGTCTCATACTGGGCCCCAGGGCCAGATCAACAACCAAGAGTTCTGCAAACTGACATTCACTCGTCACTCGGAGTTCGACGAACCACTCGGAAGGCAAGAGTTCACTCGACCAGCTTGTTTCACTCGGAGCACCCGAAAGTCACTCGAACAGAGAAGACCAGGAGACTCCGAGAGCGCAACGGTCGGGACGCACGTTTGCCTCTATTTATTGTAATCAATGCGCCCGTTACCTGGCGCTCTTAAACCCCCTCTTAACCCCTAGTAATGGCGGCATTCATGGGAGGGCTGGCGAAGACTATATAGGCCACCCTCCAGCTCAATTCCAAGGGTTCGCAATCCACTTGTAACTCATACACTCAAGCAATCAAGCTCCAGAGCACCGAGACGTAGGGCTGTTACCTTCACCGCTGAGGGGCCTGAACTCGTAAATCCGAGTGTAACACCTACGCCGTAGCTAGGCTCTGCCCTCTCATCCGTACCCCTACACACTACTGTCAGACTTGCACCCACGACAGTTGGCGCCCACCATGGGGCAAGCGTCTAGCGACTTCCGGCGTAGTTGCATTTTTCCGATCATCACCATGGTTTCCGGCGGCGGACTGACTCTGGGCGGCGAGATCCGTTTCGGCGTCCTCAGCTTCATCGCCGACGATTCGGCGTGGCTCCAGGAAGCCCCGCTGGATGTCGAGGCGTTGCCCGTCCGCGGCGCGGCGCACTTCCGCGCGAGTACCTTCGCCGTCCTTCTTCGGCAACCGTAGACTCCTTATCAGTCGACGTCTTCACTCTCCACCAGCCGTCGTCGCAAGCGCTCCGGATGCTCTCGGCTTCAGCGGTGGATCAAGCACGCGGCGGCCCTTCAGGCTACGGCACCGCAGATCGCGGTAATCGAGCCCGATGAACCTGTCTTCGATCCGTTCGCCTCCGTGCATGAGCACTCGGAAAGCTTGTCCGAGTGCGAGAGCAGCGATCCCGCTGCAGAGGTGCCGATGGCCGATTCCCCGCCCAGTCCACCTGGGTACGGCCGCGGCGGCTCGGAGAACGGTGACCCGTCGCGCCCTGATCTTGGCGGCGGTAGGGACCGACACGACGACATGATAAAATTAACACATAAACCATAACCATAACCTTAGCCATGATTCAACCTGGCAGTCGGGTCGGGTTTGGTCGGGTCGACCTCTACCAGACCCATGCCCTATAAGTAAATGGGTCTACCCCTTCGCCCACGACCCTACCCATGGGCATAGGAGCAGACCCACGCCCATACCCATCGTGTAACCCGACCCAATGGGTTACCCATCGGGTTGTTGTACAGTGCACAACAGAGAATAGGCTCAACAGCATGGAACAAAGCATCAGCCAGCCCCCGAGAATGCCTTTATAGGCAGCAACCCAAGTTCGCTCTCATCGAACAAGCGAGGTGGTACTAAACTTTACCATGTCCATCTCTGGTTGCAGGCACAACTAATGAATATGGGCTGTACATGGGCTGCAACAGCCTAACATGCCAATACACTTGATATGGGCTGCAACGTGGTTGGTTTCATGGGCCTAGGATGCTGAGAAGTGAGAAGGCATGTCATGATATTTTTAGCAATTGTTAGTGAAATATACGTAAGGCTAAACGATAATATATACTCAAAGGCTGAATTAATTAGCATGTATCTTTACCAAAAATATCCATGTGCCATATAAAATAAAATATATTTTAATTACTAATATTAATCGGGCGACCCATCGGGTGACCCATGGGCAGGACCTTATGCCCATACCCTACCCATGACTAATCGGGTTACCCATCGGGCTTACCCATGGGTGAAGATGGCGACCCATACCCTACCCATTCGGGTTGGGTGCCCATGGGCGCGGCCACCCATGGGTCGGATTGCTGGGTTGAGCATTGACCTTAACCCTAACCCTAGCCCTAACAAAACCACTAACCCTAGCACTAGATCTTGCTACCCCCAACAAATGGTATGCACACAATACATAGTGAAGCACAAACATAACCCTAAAATGCATCATATTCATTGATTTCACCACAACAAGAGCATGAACTAGGGTTTGCAACAATGTGAGCAATACAACCAAAATAGATGATTCCAGCCAACCAAAAGAAGGAGGAGTGGGAGAGGTACCTTGAGTGATGAAAAAGCTCCGGATCCACCCGACAAATCTCAAGCAATGGAGAGGGATCTAGTGGGTGCTTGGGTAGGGGAGAGAGGGGGGAGAGGGTGAGCACGAGGGAGAGTGGGGAAGAAGAAGATTGGGGGTGAATGGTTGGGTGGGCCCCACCCATTCACCCCCAATCACTTATCCACCTCAGAGCCCTACCGCCAGGGTCCTTGGCGGTCGGGTGAGGCAGCCTACCGCCACGGTCCTTGGCGGTAGGTCCCTTTACCACGTCAGCATCAGCAGCGCAAACGGCCGGCAGCCGGCAGCCATTACCCTACTGCCGGGCCTGCTGGCGGTAGGGTGTCTTAGGCAGCTACTGCCGGGCCTGCTGGCGGTAGGGTGCCGGTAGCTAAACAATTTACTATACATTCTACTGTCTACAGCTAGGCAGCTAGCTACTGAAAGTAAAGACAGAAACTGAATCAACCTTGAGGCTTCAGCAGAGCAGCGGCAGTGGTCAGAACGCGCCGAAGGCCAGCCCCCCTAATTTGGTCCAGCCGGCGAGCAAGAGGCCGAGCAAGCCCTCCTAATCGATGGCCGCGCCGTATCCGACGGATCAGATGGGGACGCCACCGGGCGCCGCGTTGGTGAGGGGACGAGCATCAGGGAAGGTCCACTCATTGGGGACTTGGGGTTGGTCGAGGACGGCGAGAAGAAGTGATTCCAGTGGCCGGCGGCGGCTAGGGCACTGGAGACATTGCGCGGCGGCTCACGTGCGTGCTCTCTGGCCCTGCCTCTCTCTCTGGAACGATGGAAAGCAGTAGCAGCCTCGTGCGAGCGAGCGAACAAGTGGTGTCGGCATGTCTGGCTGGGCTGGAAAGATGCAACGTTTGGCTGGGCTGGGCCTTAAGAGTAGTAGTAAAAAAAATTGGCAACGCTGGAGGGCAGGCTCGAGCCTGCTAAAGCCTGCCCAGTAGATTCGCCACTTCACTGGCTTCAGCACCACAGTAGCAAGGTTCTCGAACCCTTGGACCTCAGCAAACACCATAGCATCACTCCACCAATGAGGCACGACGAGCTCTCTCTCCCTACCGGAAAGGACAAAGCTCAAAAGCTCTGTAGAAATGGCCTCTAGCGCAACCTTCGCCGCCAGCCCCATCACCAATGTCGTGGAAGCGCCCGTAAAAGAAAATGCCGCCATATTCCCTAAACGACCAACTCAACGGGGAAGTGAGGAGGCTTCTCTTAACACGTGCTTAGGAGCTGAGGACTTCGGGGAAAAAGGGATCTCAATCGACGCCAGCATACCCAAAAGATGGGATAGGAACTTTAAGTTCAACTCTCGCTCCACGCAAAGCTGGTCCAATCCTAAAGTCGCACGGCTTCAACTCGAGGCCGCTCAACCTCCTCCATCTGGGACGTGGCCGCAAGTAGAACAAGGCGAACACGCTTCAGCTCCTCGAATGTCATTTCTGCTTGGCGAGCAGATCTCTTAACAGAAAAACCGAACACAGGAATTCAGCGAGCAAGCAACTAGTGTGAACCAAACCTGGAAGGTGAGAATTGCCTTGTCAAGACCTGACTGGGCGGAGGAACTTGATACGTCTCAAATGTATCTGTAATTTTATATTGTTTCATACTATTATTCTACCACTTTTTAAAAAAATTATAGCAATTTATATTATTTTTCTAGACTAACCTATTAATTCGGTGCCCAAAGCCAGTTGTTGTTTTCTGCATGTTTTTGGTTTTACAAATAATTGATATCTATGGACCTCAAAATACCCTGGGGAATTTTGATGATTTTTTTCAGGAGGAGAAGATTCCAGAAAGCACCAGAGGCAGCCAGGGGGCCACCCAGGGCCCCCAGACGGCCAAGCCACGCGGCCAAGGGGCGCATGGTGGGCCCGTCTGGCACTCCCTGCACCGCCTTTCGTCCATCTTTCATCTATAAATTGCGTAATTCCCGAAACCATCCGTACCACTTTTTCGCGATTTTTTCTGCCGCCGCAAGTTCCTATTCCGGGGAGATCCAATCTGGAGGCCTGTTCTGGCACGCTGCCAGAGGGGGAATCCATCGCCGGAGCCATCTTCATCAACCTTGCCGCCACCATGTCCAGGTGTGAGTAGTTCCCTTAGGACCTTGGGTCCATAGCAGTAGCTAGATGGCATCCTCTCTCCCTTATGCTTCAATACAACATTCCCGTGAGCTGCCTCACATGATCGGGATCAATATGATGTAATCGGTGTTGTGTTTGTTGGGATATGATGAATTGTCACTTTATGATCAGATTTATTCATGAATCTTATTGAGTTTCCTATGGTTTGTTTGCTGCATAATTAATAGTCATATATGCTTTCCGATCTATGTGTTGTTCTTTGACCAAGTTTGATGCTTAGATCTTCAGAGGAAGTGGTGTATGGTAGTAGGTTCAATCTTGAAGTGTTCGATATCTCAGTGACAAGAAGGGGACAAGACATGTATTGTATTGTTGCTACTAAGGATAAAACGATGGTTTCTTTATCACACTTGGATGATAGTTTTACCATCTACACTATCTCATCACGCTTATTGCAGTACTCTGTTTGTTATGAACTTAATACCTTAAGATCTTGCTGGATAGAAGTCATTAGGTGGAGTATTAGTTGTAGATGCAGTTGGATTAATGGTCTTTATATTATGGACGTAATGCCTATGTTGAATTATGCCATGAACAATCATAATCATAAATATAAACATTGCAATTTAATCACTGTCCAACTGTAATTTGTTCACCACAACACATCTATCATGCTTGGAGAGATGCCTCTAGTGATGCTATGGCCCGAGGTCAATTTTCCATTACTGCAACCAATCAATATTACTTTGTTTTCTCGTTGTTTCATTTTGTTTATTTCTTCTATTTATCACTTCCTACCATACCATACAATCTACCCTTGTAACTAACAAGACAAGAAGACTGACAACCTTCTTGAATCGTTGGGGACAAGTTTGTTTTGTGTGTTGTGTGCAAGTACTGATCATTAGTTGTTGCAGAGATAGTTCCTACTGGTTCGATAAACCTTGTTTCTCAATCGAGGGAAATACTTATTGCTAGGTTACATCACGCTTACACTTGGGGGTTACCCAACCACTCCTACAGGAGAACAAGCAGGCCTCTCCACGGTCGAAGGACCCAAAGCACCAAGGGGCTCAGTAGCCCACACAGAAGTCATGTTCCCGGCCTCAGGACCCCCCGAAGACAGTTGGACCCCGGCAGCCTCCCTAGATGGCCCACCTCTATGACATAATTGATGGAAATATGCCCTAGAGGCAATAATAAAGTTGTTATTATTTTATATTTCCTTGTTCATGATAAAGGTTTATTATTCATGCTAGAATTGTATTGACCGGAAACTTAAATACATGTGTGAATACATAAACAAATACCGTGTCCCTAGTGAGCCTCTACTAGACTAGCTCGTTGATCAAAGATGGTTAAGGTTTCCTAACCATAGTCATGAGTTGTCATTTGATAACGGGATCACATCATTAGGAGAATGATGTGATGGACAAGACCCATCCGTTAGCTTAGCATATGATCGTTCTGTTTATTGCTACTGCTTTCTTGAATGTCAAATACATGTTCCTCGGACCATGAGATCAAGCAACTCCCGGATACCGAAGGAATACCTTGTGTGCTATCAAACGTCACAACGTAACTGGGTGATCATAAAGATGCTCTACAGGTATCTCCGAAGGTGTCCGTTGAGTTGGCATGGATCGAGACTGGGATTTGTCACTCCGTGTTTCGGAGAGGTATCTCTGGGCCCTCTCGGTAATGCACATCATAAGAAGCTTGCAAGCAAAGTGACTAAGGAGTTAGTTACCGGATGATGTATTACGGAACGAGTAAAGAGACTTGCCGGTAACGAGATTGAACTAGGTATGGAGATACCGACGATCGAATCTCGGGCAAGTAACATACCGACGGACAAAGGGAATTACGTATGTTGTCATTGTGGTTCGACCGATAAGATCTTCGTGGAATATGTAGGAACCAATATGAGCATCCAGGTTCCGCTATTGGTTATTGACCAGAGAGGCGTCTCATTCATGTCTACATCATTCCCGAACCCGTAGGGTCCGCACGCTTAACATTCGTTGACGATATAGTGTTATATGAGTTATGTGAATTGGTAACTGAATGTTGTTCGGAGTCCCGGATGAGATCCCGGATGTCACGAGGAGTCTCTAAATGGTCGAGAGGTAAAGATTTATATATGGGAAGTCATATTTTGGGTTCCGGAAAAAGGTGCAGTTTTTTCGGTATTGTACCGGGATGCTTCCAGAAGGTTCCGGAGGATTCCGGAGGGGTCCGAAAGTCCACAAGTGGGTCCACCACGTCCCAAGGGCTGGCATGGGCTAAGGGGAGACGCTCTGGCCTTATTGGGCCAGGCGTACCAAGTCCTCAAAAGCCCACGCAGCTAGGGAAGGAAAAAAGGGAGAGTCCTAGTAGGAATAGGATTGGACTTTGGAGTCCAAGTCCACGTGTGTACTATTCACGGTTACTGTTCAGGTGGCACTATTCCTTCTACTCCAAGCCCCTACACATATATAAATAGAGGAGAGGGGGCGCCCCAAAAGACACAACATTGTCTTAGCCGTGTGCGGCGCCCCCTCCACAGTTCCGTCCCTCGGTCATATTTTCGCAGTGCTTGGGCGAAGCCCTGCGCAGATAGCATCACCATCACCGTCACCACGCCGTCGTGCTGTCGGAACTCATCCACTACCTCGCCGTCTTGCTGGATCAAGAAGTCGAGGACGTCACCGAGCTGAACGTGTGCTGAACGCGGAGGTGCCGTACGTTCGGTGCTCGGTCGGTTGGATCGTGAAGTTGTTCGATGACATCAACCACGTTGTTCTAACGCTTCCGCTTACGTTCTATGAGGGTAAGTAGACACACTCCCCCTCGCGTAGCTATGCATCTCCAAGGATAGATCTTGCGTGTGCGTAGAAATTTTTTTTTTCCATGCAACGTTCCCCAACAATAATGAGCCAAAGGAACAGAGCAAATAGGGTTAGCTATCAAAGCTAACTCGCTGGAAATAGCAGGAAACATACACAATGACTCATCGGGGTTTCAGGCGTGCCTGGTCATGCGTAGGTAACTCCGGACAAGAACGATTGCGGAAGGCATTGGGCGGCTCTGAAACCACGGACTCGTCCAGTGAAGGTGGCCCAAATTGCAAGACTGGACCCTGCACCAGCACCAGAAGTAAGCCAAGGAGATGAAGCATCAAGAGAACTGCAAAATGATCAGAAAGCCTACCAAGCCCGAACCCACGGCCATTGAGCTGCGCCCTGTGGAAACCTCTGGAACCGGCAGCCTAGCTTAAGAGGCGGCTGCCCCCGCAGGGACCCCAGGGTTGCTGTGACCCTTCAAACCGCGAAAGCATTTTTGGCAAACCAAGAAAAGTACTCAGGGCAAAGGCAGAAAGACTTCAGAACCGAGGAAAGTCGTGCACCTAAGACACTTACATTAAGGATGATGGCTTTCTCATCATCCTCCATCTCAATCAAGGGCAGAGGGGCGTACATGTATCTCCTCCTCTAGCCGGCCTTCGGACGGACCATCTCGCTCACCCTGACCAAGATCACACTCTCTGGAATGACCTGGAAAGGACCTGAAATGAAGGACGCATAGAGCGACTGAGGACCACACGAGCTGGGGGATGGGAGGCACATCGAGTTGCTTACTTCTCCCATCCTAGCAAGGATTCTTCCCTATCTTATGGACCCAGGCGGGGTCCACTCTCTCCTTGAGCGAAGATATTCGCCGCTGAACGAAGTCACCCACATGTGTACGGCGTCCAGCTTCATTCTCCACAACTCGCCAATAGCCAACCTCATCTCCTTGACGAAGGGGTGGTATGGAGGGGCGGTCGTGCAGTTTTTGCTTTTGGGCGGTTTCACCCCAACGAAGGGTAAATCGTCCCCTAGACTAGACACGGTCACCCATCTCACCACTGGGCCTTCTTGGACAAATTCCAAGACTCACGAAGCTTGATTGGGATAAATTCCACTTTATTCCTTCGGCGAAAGGAAAACCGACAAGAACAGGGCATGAGATCAGCACCGTCATTTTTGTTCACTTTCAACTCGAAGAAGAAGCAAAACTAATCTAGTTCTGAGAGGATTCTGATGAACGCCTCGCACAAATGCATGAAGACAATTTGGGGTAAGGTGAAAGAGCTGAATCCCATAGAAATCCAGCATGGAGCGCATGAAGGAGGAAAGGCGATAATTCACCCTGCAGAGGAGATGATCAGCCAGCACCACCGTCCTCGGATTTCCTGAGGCAGGCAAAGCATCTTTGGAAAGGACGACGTCAGAGGGGAACATCCCTTCCTCCTACCGCGACGCAACGAAAGCGTGATCTGCCTCAGATTGAGGCCACCCACGGGATAAACTGGGAGAAGTGGCCATTGCAATCACTCCGGTCACCGAGCCTGACCCCGAGGCGGCAGACATCCTGAGGACATCGCGAGGGGCGCGCTCGAGAGGTGAAGCTGACGGCGCTATAGCCGCCTTTGGGCCCAACGAAGAGCTCTTGGTGCCAACGAAAGCATCATGAGAAGACATTGAAGGGGAAGAAGCAAGAGTACATACTCGAAATGCGACCGAGGATTGCGAGAAAGAAAAGCCAGAGGCAGCGAGAAGATGAAGGAGCAAGGCGGTCTTGTTCAACAATATGAGTCCATAATTTATAAATTGAAAAGCCTCAAGAGGGTGCCTAGGGAATCCAAATGACAAGTGTTGCAGAGAGCGGTGCGCAGCACGAAGGGCTGCATTAATGCATCTCCATCAATAATGAGCGGGCATCGAGGATGCGTTGTGTTAGAAAAAACTGCTTAAGCAAACGGTTGAAGACCTGGGCTGGCAGTGCCCCCCTCCCTCCCTCCTCCCCCCAAGAACGAGGCATTACCCATCGAAGGCGTTGGAATTCTCATATTAACCCCTTCGGGCAAGGTCATCCGGCGACTCTGGAAAACAAGCATACAATTCGACCTCATTACGCATACTATTGGGGGGGCTTGTCGACAGGAAGTGGGTTTTTGCCTCCACATCATGCCATGTGTGCCCCTATGCAAGCCTTCTAGGACCATATCCAGACTCTACAAGAACCCGTGTCCAGATGAGCAACTAACCCGAGTGGGTACCCCCTCCCCCGACTCTCAAGAAGGGAGGCATCCGGTTACCAAGCAAAGAGGATTCCAAGCCGCTCAGGACCAGTAGACCAAGGAGGAGAGGAGCCAAACCGACCAAGGCCGACTATAAATGCCTCAAGACTCGGACAAAGGAGGTCAACTTCTACTTTGAGGGTCAAGACGATGGAGGAATCGAAGCCCTAGTTTAGACTAGAGTAGATTGGATCTAAGACAACCGGTCTAGTTAGACCACCACCTCATGTCGAGCGTGCGGCATCTTCGGATGGTAGGATGTCGAGCGTGCGGCATCTTCGGATGGTAGGATGTCACGCACCGACTCTTCCGGCGCATCCTGTGGGACGAGCTCCTCTGCTGGGGCCTCATTGGCGTGGTGAGTTGGAGGCGCTCCCGGATGAGGCAGGGGTGCGGCGAAGTAGGGTTCAGCGTAAGGGTGAAACCATGTCGCCTCGTACATGGGGGGAGGTGGTGCCATTGGCGGGACATTTGCGGCATTGAAGGTTGGAGCTCCCGCTGGGCGAGACTCCCTTGAGGCCACATGGTCCGTCCGGAGCTAGTCGAAAGGTGGTGTCGTCGCGGGTCCTTGCGCAGGGTTTTCTGTCAGCACTTGTCGCCGTGCTGGAGGAAACTCGACATTGGTGAGGATGGCTTGGAGGGGTTCTACCAATGCTCGGATGGTGTTGATGTTGGCATTCTCGGCATTAGATAGTGCCTTCAAGGTTGTGGTGAGGGCGCGAGGATCCTGGATCATGTTTGAAGCGGGGGGCGTCTCGACCCTCTCTGTGGGGTCGCCCTGCGTGCCTTGTGGTCCATGGCCTGTCGAAGCGGTGGCGACATCACCTGGCAGAGCGGTGGCCTCGGCGAGCCCGAGGGAGGCGTTGATGACCGTGGGGGTGTTGGGCCCGGCGGTGGTGCGAGGCGCGGCGGTGACGCCCTCAGGGTTCACTTCCTCGAGGATTGTCGCGAGAGGGTCGACAAGCCAACTCCCGGCTCTTCGCCTTGTTGGGTGTCGTGACCCTCCTCCTCCGCCTCTGAGGTGGTGTCCTTCCTTTTTGATGACCTTGTCGCTATGGCCTTTTCCTTGGTGGATGTGTCGGCCTCGCTTGAGGCTCACTTCATCGGGGCCATCTAGCTTCGTTGGTCATGGCATCGAACGATGGCGAGGATTCCCCACGGTCGGTGCCAATGTTGTTGTTATAGAAACAACTTTAGACTAGGGGGTATCCTTAGTAGCGTGACCGTAAATAAATTGGCGAGGGTGTGTACGATGGCCTTAAAGCGAAGGTCGCCGACGCCGACAAGAGTGACACAATGATGTTTTTTGAATAGGTTTAATCGCCTCGACGGAGCACGACCTAGTCTTATGTTAGGAAGGCCTCGGGTGCGGTGGACGGTCGCAGGGTTCGAGTCGTAACACGACTCCTCGGAACCCTCTCCCGAACTCCTGGCCGAAGTCCATCCGAGTCACGATGCGGCTCCTCGGACTCGACCCTAGAGCGTCTTGGGACAAAGCTCTGAGATCTCTAGTGCCGATCCGAGTCGCGATGTGGCTCCTCGGAGTCGTCTCTAGAGCATCTTGGGAGCAAGCTCCGAGATCTCTAGTGCCCTCCCCTTCAGTTTATTCAAGTGAGAGTGAATAAGTTACATGTCCATGGGGGCCTTATATAGGTGAGAGTGCTTTTACAAAAGACCAAGGCTACCCTTGGTGGTGGTAGGTGGGAAGGGTAGAATGGTAAAGCTTAGCCCATGAGTCCATGAAGACTAGTGAAAGATGGGGGTGTCCATAGTCCATCATGGTGCACCACTTCACTTCATCCATGCATGAATGGGCTTTTAGCTAGTTGGGCCGCATCTAGTCTTGGGCTTCTTTGCTTCTTGGCTTCATTGTTGACTTGGCATTTTATTTCGTCGTCTGCTTTGACTTGTTTACCATGGCAACTTGCTTAGACTTTTGTTGACTTGCCTGGGCGTGTGCTGACTGTCTTGGACTTATATTCACTCTCTTGGTCTTTATTGACTTTTGTTGACCACATTGGACCTTGTTGACTGACTTGGACTTTCGTCGACTAGCCACGTAGGACTAGCGGGACCCCCAAATGGGATTATTTACTTTCCCCCAACAGAAAGAATCGCTGTGGCGGTGCAATGGAGTTCTCTTCCCATCCAAATTGAATCTGATTGTCTAGAAGCTGTGAACATGGTAAGGAGCAGGGAGCGTAATCGATCGCGTTGTGCATTTCTAATCCATGAAATCAAGGAGCACATGAAGGGTCGAAGTACAGGTATTACTCATATTCGTCGTTGTCAAAATGTTGTAAGCCATTATATGTCAAATTTTGGTAGAACTTAGGTCCGGACTGCTGTTTGGCTGGGCTCCGGACCAGATGACGTCGTTGCTTTGTGCAGACATGATTGTAACACCTGCTTTTGAGTAATACAAGCGCTTATTCCGCCAAAAAAAAGCGGTATCTTGATTAGTACTAATGATTGCCAATTGACAAATTAAATATGGGCCCCAAATATTTTGGGGGCCCTGTGCAGTACACATCCTGCACAGGCCTCCCATATGGGCCTGACTGGATCTGTCTCGTGTCCAGCCGGTTGCATGCATGAACTCACGATCCTGTAGCTTGTACAAGTGCGCTTAATTGCAGCGATAGCAGAAGCACGCGCGCGTACGTGCCTAGCTCGCTTTGGCAGGAGCATTGGAGCAGCGTGTGTGCCAAAGCGAGCCAGTCAGCCAGCCAGCGACACAGGTGCCTGCGCAACGACTTTCGTTGTAGGGGCCGTACGTGCATGTGTTCCAGCTGACACGAACGGTCAATGCATGCCGCGTGTAATCGAGCAGGTGGCAGCCCCTCGAAATGGCGAGACCGGTCTGACGTCCATCCGTCCGGGTAGGTACTCAGGGCAGCATGCCATGCACGCAGCGAAAACCCATTCAGAAAGAAACCGACCCTGAGTGTGAGTCGAGCGAGCAGGGGAAAAATTTCGTGTTTTGACCCTTTTAGGAAAGATTTTCAGGATCTGATCCTCGTTTGATTTTGTTTTGAAATCTGACCCTTTTTCTTACCGTCAGGGGTCCTGGCGGTAGGGTTACACATCCTACCGCCAAGGACCCTGACGGTAAGTCACTAATCCACGTCAGCACCCCAGACGGCCACCGTCCCCCTCCGTTCCACCCTACCGCCATTGTCCCTAGCGGTAGGATGTAACCCTACCGCCGTGGACCCTGGCGCTAGGGTGCGAGCAGTTATACGGACCGACGCCCCCGCCCCAGCCCCATCTCCCCCATCCCGTCTCCTCCCAGCCGCCAAGAACAGAGTTCTTGCTCTCTCACGCCCCTCTCTACTCCTCCCCTTGGATCTTTTTTGTTTCTTCACCGTTTTTGCGGATCGAGATGGCTCCGAAGAAAGAAATGTAAGCTCCTCCGATCCGTCCAATTACTTTTAGTCAAATAGCTTCCGATTCGACGCATTATTTGCTTCAAATCACCCCTATTTTTGAACTAAGATTGAATTTTTTTTTACCTAGGATTGTTTTAGGTTGATTTTAGATGTTCTCTAATCACTAGTGCTGTTGAATATGAACACTACTCACTAGTTCGAATGGTAGTGTGAAGATGAACCCTAGTTCATAATTTTTTTTGTTTAAAAAAATGATGATATGATGCATGTTGGAGGAATTTGTTTTGATATATGATGCATGTTGATATGATATGATGCAAGATGTATAGTGGATGTTGTTGCAGAAAAAATGGTGAACCCTCAAGATGAACCCTAGTTCATAAATTTTTTTTGTTAAAAAAATGATGATATGATAAATGTTGGAGGAATTTGTATTGATATATGATGCATGTGGATGTTATATATGAATGTTGTATGAATAAATATATGAATGTTGTATGAATGAATCAACCATGTTTCATTTTTTTTATTTATGCTTATGCTTATGCTTATAATGCTTATGTTTATGAAATTTTATTTAGGCGGGCACCTCTTCCGGACAACATCGGCAAACGGTACTCCATGCTTGACTACGCGTTCGACAAGGGTCATCATGCCCGTTTCATAGAGAACGGAGTGGTAAGTACTACGATCGAAATCTTGAACCAAAGTTTTCGGATTGATGAAAATAAGTTACTAACTTTTGGCGTCCACTTTTTGACAGATGCTCCCGCCACTGCGCATGAGGGGTCACGCGAAAGCCGTGAAGATGGAGTACGACGAGCGCTACGCGCCGTACTTTAGGAGAGCCTGACTGTTGGGTTTCGTCCTGCAGTTCAAGCGCCAGCCGCCGACGCTCGTCCACGCAGCTCTCACGGCTTTGATTGACCGGTGGCGACCCGAGACGCATACTTTTCATCTCCCATGCGGGGAGATGACGGTGACCCTCGAGGATTGGGGGATGATTACGGCCCTACCGATCGAGGGTCATGCACTCACCGGGCGAGTGGAGAGGACCAACAGGCAGGAGAGGGTTACCACCCTCATCGGCGACTGCCCCGACGCTAAGGGTAACCGTACATCCGGTGTACCGCTGCCCTGGCTCCTGAAGAATCGGAAGAAATGCCCCGTAAATGCCGATGAGGGTACGGTGGAGCAGTACGCGAGGGCCTACCTGTGGTACCTTCTCACAGAGGTCGTGTTTCCAGACTGCTCCGGGAACTCTGCCCTCTGGTCGTATCTCCTCTTCCTAATCGACTGGGATGCAGGGTACAGTTGGGGGGCCGCGTCTCTCGCCTATCTATACCGCTCGGTAAGAGAGTATCTCATTGCTTTTTACGAATGTATGCTCCATGATATTGTGTTATATCTGATCATCAATATTTGTTTTGTAGCTTGACGAGACAACCCAGAGGACGGAAGATACTTCTGGTATGTGTGGATTTGTGTGGTCCCTCTCCATTTGGATGTGGGAGCGGCTGCCGGTGGGGCGTCCGGAGAAGTTGCCAAGACGTTCATGGGATGCCTATGGTGAAGATGGCGACTCTACTCGATACCCGACCGTAGCTTACGAGTGGGACGTTGTGCATCTCTACACGGGCATAAACAAGGCTTCGTACAAGGCCTTCACCAACGAGATGGACGCTTTGAC
Organism: Elymus sibiricus; assembly: GCA_039707655.1. NCBI lineage: Eukaryota > Viridiplantae > Streptophyta > Magnoliopsida > Poales > Poaceae > Elymus > Elymus sibiricus. Next base: position 475,931,113 of record CM077666.1, read on the forward strand.
GACTTCGCAGGTATATGAACTAGCTCACCTTTCTCTTTGACGCCACTTTCATCGGGAACTTACCAATGTTTGTGTAATAGGTAAACTGGTGGCCGTATCATGACCGAGAGTGGGGGTTCGAGCTGAACGTGATGTGCGAGCAGGACAGGAGTCTTTGGCGGTCCATGGTGCGCATGCTATGTGTGTACGCCGTCGAGTGGCACTTGCCACACCGCGTGGCCGCGTAGTTTGGGATCTTCCAGCATACACCACCGGGCATGCCGAACGATACCGGCGGCCACGAACTCCACTTGTGAGTGCATTGTTCTCCGTTACCATGATTTTGTTGCGTTTGACGTTCTTATGATGTTTTGTGTTTTTTATGCCTTGTAGGAAGAGCCGGCAGAAAAATCAGTCGATCACAGACTGGGGAGAGGAGCATAAAACTTTTGTGACGGAGTGGAACCGGCGCAGGTGGCGTAAAGATGGGGAGAGGCGAGTGACTGACTGGGATGATTACGCCCAACACATGAGGTGGTACGATGATGGTCAGAAGCACCGTCTTCGTCTCAGGCCTCGGTGGACGACAGAAGATATCGCGGAGCTGGAGATGGATGCCCCCGAGGAAGAGGCCTACCAGGCCAGCATCAGAGACATGAGTGGATTTAGGGAGTTTGCACCCCTGATCAACAGAGTGGTAAGTTGTGTTCTTCTGTCTTGAATCGGCGGTTGTATGTAATTTATTTTATTCGTCATTGTGACTCACTTATGCCTTTACAGTCCGGCGAGCTGAACAGATGCATCTTTGATGCCTCGGATGCACTAGGTGGTGCCCCCGGGACCGGAGATTCTGAGAACATCATGAGGGAGACGATGAAGGTAACATTTCGGCCACCTAGAAATACCCTATGTTCTTGTTCATTTGCAATCATAAATCTGATCCGTATTATGTCCTTGTTTCATTGTGAGTGCAGAAGTTCGTGAAGCGTTGTCGCAAGCTGGTAGGCCTGCTTGGGTGCGCTGGCTCGGTTGAAGCTCATGATCCTGCAGGCACACAGGGTAACATCGCTTCATCGAGCCATGCTGCCTCGTCGGCTAGGTTGGTTGAGGACGAGGAGGAGGAGGCCCATGAAGAAGAAGAGGAGGAGGAGAGCAATGGGGAGGAGGAGTACGATGAAGAATACGGACCTCCACCAAGTCAACCATCTCAGCCTTCGAAGAGGAATAAGCCAAAGAAGGATTGGAAGAGTCCATCCCCATTCTAGAAACCGATTCCTCGAGGAGGGCGCAAGAAGAAGCCTGAAGAGAATCGTTCAAAGAACAATGAGGACCGTACCTCCAAGAGGGGAAGAAGCACGTAATTGTGGTCTTGGCTTGTTAGCCTACTTGTTTTAGTTGGGGTTGTCAAACTATGTGGAACCGTTTGCTATTTGCTATTTGTGAAACTATGTGGAACCGTTTGCTACAATTTGCTATGTGTGACATGTCTATTTGTTGAACTTTTATTAATATCTCGAGTGTGATACATGTTATATTGTGTGAGATCTGCATATTATATTGTATTCTTTGCTGTGATAAAATTTTAGAAAAGAAACAAGAATTAAAACTTGCAAAAAATGCAATATGGGCACCCTACCGCCAAGCCCCCTGGCGGTAGGGTCTCATAACCTACCGCCGGGGTTTTGCGTTTTTCGGTTACAGCAAGTTTGCAGGCAAAACCACAGAACCCTACCGCCAACAATCCTGGCAGTAGGGTCTCATAACCTACCGCCAGGGTTTTGTGTTTTTTGGTTACAGCACGTTCGTAGGCAAAAACCCAGGACCCTACCACCGCGACCTCTGGCGGTAGGGTCCCATAACCTACCGCCGAGGCATTTGGCGGTAGGGTGTTGTGCTTGCCGTTAGTTGACGGCTATGGCCGTCTTTGCTACCGCCAGAGTCCCTGGCGGTAGGATGTCTGACCCTACCGCCTATACCCCTGACGGTAGCGAAAGGGTCAGATCTCAAAAAAAAATTCAACTAGGGTCAGATCCTGAAAATCTTTGTTAAAAGGGTCAAAACATGAAATTTTTCCCGAGCCAGGGAGCTAGCCATCAGGTGTCTCGTTTCAGAGACTCGCCTGTTTATTAACAGGGGCCTAAAAGCTGCATGCACCTGCACGTACGTACGTACGTACGCGTCATGCATGTGCGGCCAATGACGAGGGCATGTACTAGGGATAGGGTAACAGGCCTGACCTATGGACCCTACCCTAGGACTCCTCACGTCTCATACTGGGCCCCAGGGCCAGATCAACAACCAAGAGTTCTGCAAACTGACATTCACTTGGAGTTCGACAAACCACTCGGAAGGCAAGAGTTCACTCGACCAGCTTGTTTCACTCGGAGCACCCGAAAGTCACTCGACCAGAGAAGACCAGGAGACTCCGAGAGCGCAACGGTCGGGACGCACGTTTGCCTCTATTTATTGTAATCAATGCGCCCGTTACCTGGCGCTCTTAAACCCCCTCTTAACCCCTGGTAATGGCGGCACTCATGGGAGGGCTGGCGAAGACTATATAGGCCACCCTCCAGCTCCATTCCAAGGGTTCGCAATCCATTTGTAACTCATACACTCAAGCAATCAAGCTCCAGAGCACCGAGACGTAGGGCTGTTACCTCCACCGCTGAGGGGCCTGAACTCGTAAATCCGAGTGTAACACCTACGCCATAGCTAGGCTCTGCCCTCTCATCCGTACCCGTACACACTACTGTCAGACTTGCACCCACAACAGTTGGTGTCCACCATGGGGCAGTCGTCTAGCGACTTCCGGGGTAGTTGCATTTTTCCGATCATCACCATGGTTTCCGGCGGCGGACTGACTCTGGGCGGCGAGATCCGTTTCGGTGTCCTCAGCTTCATCGCCGACGATTCGGCGTGGCTCCAGGAAGCCCCGCTGGATGTCGAGGCATTGCCCGTCCGCGGCGCGGCGCACTTCCGCGCGAGTACCTTCGGCGTCCTTCTTCGGCAACCGTAGACTCCTTATCAGTCGACGTCCTCACTCTCCACCAGCCGTCGTCGCAAGCGCTCCAGATGCTCTCGGCTTCAGCGGTGGATCAAGCACGCGGCGGCCCTTCAGGCTACGGCCCCGCAGATCGCGGTAATCGAGCCCGATGAACCTGTCTTAGCTTGTCCGAGTGCGAGAGCAGCGATCCCGCTGCAGAGGTGCCGATGGCCGATTCCCCGCCCAGTCCACCTGGGTACGGCCGCGGCGGCGCGGAGAACGGTGACCCGTCGCGCCCTGATCTTGGCGGCGGTAGGGACCGACACGACGACGTGTACGTCCCCCGACCTCTCACTCGGCAGCAGAGGGAGGAGCAGCAGCGCAGGACCGAGCAGGCCCTCCAGACACCCATCGTTGGGACGACCCCCGAAGCTCAGGCTTTGGAGGCCGTGCGCCAGGCCAACTTGGCTGAGCGCAATCGTTTGGAAGCGCTCCAGAAGTCACTCGACGATACTGCCCGCAGGCAGCATCAGCCCAGTTCCAGTCGGCGACAGCGGCAGTTGTTCTCGAATGACCAGCAGCAGAGTTTCCAGGTATTCCGCACTCCCGTCCAGAATCTGGCGGCGGCCACTCGGATAGCAGATTCCATTGAGCCGTCCCGATCCGAGGCGGGAGAAGGTCTTTGGCAGATCCGGGCCCTGCTAAAGGCGGCTGAGGAGCAAAATTCGGCAGTGTCCCGGTCGCGCAACCAGATTCACAGCAGATCCGTAAGGGCTAACACCGTTCAGTCGGCTCACAGTCCAGTGTCCCCAAGGAGAAACAAACACTCGCCTCCGCGGCGAAACGACCAAGACCGCCACCGGGATCAGTACTCGGGGCAGGGTCGCAGTCGGAATATGCCTCCGCGGCGTCAGGATGATCGTCGCCGCATGCAGTCGCCCCCTCCGCGGGATGGCTCATACGCGCCCCGGCCGTACGACGCTTGGCGTCCTTACGGCAACGATCGGAGGGCCAGCCCTCCCCGCCATGGTGACGGTTATTGCCAGAGAGAGCCAGTCTACTATCATGACCCGCAGTTCAACGCGAGATCCGTTCTCGCTCAGAACCTGGTCGACAGGGGCAGAGCTCTGAGAGAGAACTTGTACAGAGATCGTCCGAGTGGAAGTGGAGCCTTCATGTCCGGGCCCGAGTGTTTCAACAGGGCTATTCGGGCCGCCGAGATTCCGCCAAACTTCAGATTGGCAACTGGAGTAAGCAAGTTCACCGGTGAGTCCAAGCCAGAAACTTGGTTAGAGGATTACCGAGTGGCTGTGCAGATTGGAGGAGGAAATGACTATTTGGCTATGAAGCATTTGCCTTTGATGCTGGAAGGGTCCGCCCGTGCCTGGCTCAATCAACTCACTCCGGCCAGCATATACTACTGGGAAGATTTGGCCTGAGTGTTCATCAAAACATTCGAGGGCACGTGCAAACGCCCGGCTAGATTGTCTGAGTTGCAGCACTGCGTGCAGAAACCGAATGAAACGTTGAGGGAGTACATCCAGCGGTGGACAACCTTGCATCACGTGGTGGAGAACGTCACAGAGCATCAAGCCGTCTGCGCCTTCAAGGCAGGAGTCAGATATCGGGAGCTCATCCTGAAATTTGGTCGGTCAGGATCTTTGACCATGAGCCGAATGATGGAGATTGCCACTCGGTACGCAAACGGAGAAGAGGAAGACCGTCTCCGTAATGGCAAAGGGAAAACTAGCGAGCCCAACCCCGGAAACAGTAATCTCAATCGGAAGCCAAAGCGCAAGGCTGATGGTTCGACTCAGGCTGAGCCTGCCGCTCTGGCCGGCCAAGCCAAGAACAAGGGGAAGGCTAAGGAAAAATGGATCCCAAAGAAAAAGAGAGATCAGTCGGGCCAAGATGTCCTCGATTTGCCGTGTCACATCCATACCAGAAAGGATGAAGAGAGCAATCTGATATTGCCCAAGCATACCACTCGACAGTGCAGACTGTTGATTCAGCAGTTCCGAGAGGGCCCATCGAGTGAGAAGAGCCCGGAAGTCGCTGATGATGGAGACAACGACGAACCTTTTCCCAGTGTCAACGTAACCCTGATGATCTTTGCAGATGTAGAGAGCAGGAGCCGGTTGAAAGTTATCAACCGAGAAGTGAACATGGCCATGCCGGCGACGACAAAGTTTCTGAACTGGTCGAAGACTCCGATCACCTTTGATCACTCAGACCACCCAGCCTACATAACCACCCCTGGGCGGCAGGCGCTGGTGGTCGATCCAGTCGTGGGAGGCGTCTAATTGTGCAAGGTCCTCATGGACGGTGGAAGCGGACTAAACATACTGTACGCTGATACTCTGCAAGCGATGGGCATTCCGATGTCCCGACTCAGCGAGAGCAGCATGCAGTTCCACGGAGTGATCCCCGGCAAGAAAGCAAAGTTACTCGGGCAGATCGCCCTGGATGTGGTCTTTGGAGACGACAAGAACTTTCGGAAGGAAAGGCTAACCTTCGAAGTGGTTGACTTCCGCAGTGCCTATCATGCCATCCTCGGTCGGCCGGCTTACGCACGTTTCATGGCCCGTCCATGTTATGTGTATCTCAAGCTGAAGATGCCCGGCCCCAAAGGTGTGATCACAGTCATTGGCAGTCAACAGCGCGCGGAGGAGTGTTTGCAGCAAGGGTCCAAGATAGCTGATGAGCAGATGGCCATGGTGGAACTGGAGGAATACAAGAAAAATGCCGATCCGAGTGATCTGCTACGCTCCAAGAAGCCGGCTGCAGAATCTGCATTTCAGTCGGCCGGCGACACGAAGCCTGTGCACATCCACCCGGAAGATCCCAATGCTACTCCCACCAACATATCAACAACACTCGACAACAAATAGGAAGAAGCGCTCATCCAGTTCCTCCGTGAGAACTGGGACATCTTCGCATGGAAACCATCCGACATGCCGGGTGTACCCAGGGAGCTGGCTGAGCACCGTTTGCGAGTCGACCCAAAGGCGAAACCTGTGAAGGAGCATCTCCGTCGCTCTGCTACATAGAAGAGGAAGGCCATTGGCGAAGAAGTTGCTCGGCTCCTGGCAGCCGAGTTCATCCGTGAGGTGTACCACTCCGAGTGGCTCGCCAACGTCATCATGGTCCCTAAGAAGGACAAGTCTCTCCGAATGTGCATTGATTTTAAGCACATCAATCGGGTCTGCCCCAAGGATCATTTCCCGCTCCCCCGCATAGATCAAATCGTAGATTCCACCGCGGGTTGTGAGCGACTGTCTTTTCTAGATGCGTACTCCAGGTACCACCAGATCCGACTGTATGGGCCAGATGAAATAAAAATAGCCTTTATCATCCCATTCGGGTGTTTCTGCTATATCACCATGCCTTTCGGTCTTAAAAACGCTGGTGCCACTTTCATGCGCATGGTACAGAAGTGTTTGCAAAAACAGATCAGTCGGAACATTGAGGCATACATGGATGACATAGTGGTCAAGTCCAGAAAAGGTTCCGACCTACTGGCTGACTTAGCTAAAACTTTCGCAAATTTGCGGAGGTATGATATCAAGCTGAATCCAGCAAAGTGCACTTTCGGAGTTCCTGGGGGCAAGTTACTCGGTTTCCTCGTTTCCGAACGAGGGATAGATGCCAATCCTGAGAAGATCGGGGCGATTGTACGAATGAAACATCCAGAACGTCTTCATGATGTGCAGAAGCTCACGGGTTGCCTCGCAGCTCTGAGCCGATTCATCTCCCGTCTCGGTGAGAAGGCACTGCCCCTGTACCGATTGATGAAGAAATCTGATTCGTTCGAGTGGACTGCTGAAGCACAAGCAGCGTTTGTTGAGCTCAAAGCCCTGCTTTCCACCCAGCCGGTGCTTGCCGCTCCGAACAACAACGAGCCGTTGCTCTTGTACATTGCGGCCACTGGTCAAGTTGTCAGCACTGTCCTCACAGTCGAGCGAGAAGAACAGGGCAAGGCTTACAAAGTTCAGCGCCCAGTCTATTACATCTCTGAAGTTCTGACTCCTTCCAAGCAGAGGTATCCTCATTATCAGAAGCTCGTCTATGGCATCTACCTAACTGCGAAGAAAGTAGCCCATTACTTCCAAGAGCACACTGTGTCAGTCGTCAGTGACGCCCCACTGTCTGAGATCATGAACAATCGGGATGCGACTGGTCGAGTGGCGAAGTGGGCTATCGAGGTTCTGCCCCTGGACATCAAGTTCGAGGCGAAGAAGGCGATCAAGTCCCAAGCACTAGCCGATTTCCTAGCCGAGTGGACTGAACAGCAGCAACCGACTCAGAGCCACCCGGAACACTGGACCATGTTCTTTGACGGTTCCAAGATGCTGAATGGTTAAGGAGCTGGAGTTGTGTTAGTATCTCCGAAGGGCGATCGTCTCAGATATGTTCTGCAGATTCACTTCGATTCCTCCAACAATGAAGCCGAGTACGAGGCGCTCCTTTATGGTCTACGTATGGCCATCTCACTCGGCGTCCGGCGCCTGATGGTCTACGGAGACTCGGATCTACTTGTGAACCAAGTGATGAAGGAGTGGGACATCAGAAGCCCCACTATGACAGGATACTGCAACGCAGTGAGAAAGTTGGAGAAGAAATTTGAAGGTCTGGAGCTACATCACGTTCCCCGGGCCAAGAATCAGGAGGCAGGCGATCTGGCAAAGATCGGATCCACTCGGAAATCCATACCCAGCAATGTATGCCTCCAGCATTCACGTTCTCCGATGGTAAAAGAAGATCCCTTCATGGAAGAGCCCCCGCAAGCGGTCAGTCCGTCTGATCCGACTGAAGTCGAGGTCCTGGCAGTCATTGATTTGGTCATGGAGGTCCTAGCAATCACACCCGGGTGGACAGTGCCTTACATTGCATACCTGCTCAGGCAGGAACTTCCAGAAGATGAAGCTGAAGCCCGCCAGATCGTTCGCAGGTCCAAGGCCTTTACAGTGATGGGCAATCAGTTATACAGAAAGAGCGTCACCGGTGTGACTCAGCGTTGCATCTCTCCAGAGGAAGGTCGATAGATTCTGGAAGAGATTCACTCAGGAACTTGTGGACACCACGCGTCCTCTCGGACAATCGTGGCTAAAGCTTACCGAGCAGGTTTCTTCTGGCCACGTGCCAATGAAGCTGCGCAGGAGATAGTCCAACACTGTGCCGGATGCCAGTTCTATGCAAACTTGTCGCACAACCCTGCGTCTGCTCTGAAGACGATTCCACTCGTCTGGCCGTTTGTGGTCTGGTGACTCGACATGGTAGGACCCCTCCGGACAGGGGCGAGTGGATTCACCCACTTGCTGGTTGCAGTCGACAAGTTCACTAAGTGGATCGAAGCCAAACCCATCAAGAAGCTAGACTCTCGTACAGCGATCAAGTTCATGAAGGAGATAGTCTTCAGATACGGCGTGCCCCATAGCATTATCACTGACAACGGGTCAAACTTCGACTCGGAAGAGTTCAGGGCGCTCTGTGCCGCTCAAGGCACCCGAGTCGACTATGCATCTGTGGCGCACCCGCAGTCGAATGGACAAGCTGAGAGAGCAAACAGACTGATTCTGCAGGGGTTAAAGCCATGACTCATGCGCGATTTGGAGCACGCAGCTGGAGCTTGGGTCACCGAGTTGCCGTCAGTTCTTTGGGGCTTGAGGACGACCCCCAATCGGTCTACCAATCGCACTCCCTTCTTCATGGTGTACGGAGCTGAAGCCGTCCTGCCGAGTGACCTGCTCCATAATTCACCCCGAGTGGAACTGTACTCTGAAGCTGAAGCAGAGCAAGCACGGCAAGATGTTGTTGATCTCTTGGAGGAGGAAAGGGAGATGGCTCTGATCCGATCGGCCACTTATCAGCAAGACCTAAGACGTTTTCACAGCAGGCACGTTAGGAGTCGGACCTTTCAAGAAGGAGATCTTGTGCTCCGAGTGGATCAGCAGCGACCTCACAAGCTTGCTTCCGCATGGGAAGGTCCCTTTATCATGTCAAAGGTTCTGCACAACGGAGCATACTACCTGTACAACCTTCAGAAGCAAGCAGACGAGCCCCGTGCTTGGAATGTGGATTTGTTGCGACGATTTTATACTTGATCATGAGATGTAATAAAAGTACTCGAGTGATATTTGGTGAATAAAAGCATGACTTTTCCAGTTCCACATTGGGTTCACTCGTACGCATTTTCTGGCTTACAACCCCCAGTGGATATATGCCGTTCAACTTAGCTGCAAACCAGCTTTTGCCTAAGTTAAAAATCTACTCCGAGTAAAGAGCATCCCTCTCACTCGAGGGCTTGGCCGCGAACCAGTTTTCGCCCAATTTAAAAACGCTACTCCGAGTGAAGAGCATCCCTCTCACTCGGGGGCTTGGTTGCGAACCAGCTTTCGCCCAAGTTAAAAATGCTACTCCGAGTGAAGAGCATCCCTCTCACTCGGGGGCTTGGCTGTGAATCCGCTTCGCCCAAGTTAAAACGCTACTCCGAGTGAAGAGCATCCCTCTCACTCGGGGGCTTGGCTGCGAATCAGCTTCGCCCAAGTTAAAACTGTACTCCGAGTGACGAGCAACCCTCTCACTCGGGGGCTTGGCTGCGAATCAGCTTTGCCCAAGACTCGAAGGAAAGCATTCGATTAACTCCAGAAGTTCAAAAGCGAATATGAGTACGTGGGCCCAAAGCCCGAAAGAGTTTAACTATTACAATTCCACTCGGCATACCGAGGTTAATGGCTAGGACTTAAAGTTTTCTCACGCCCCTGTGGGGCTGGCCGGCTCAACGAAGGAATCCAAGTCGATGCCGTCCGCGATCCGAGTGGCCGCTTCGGTGAATGTCTCCATGAAGTCCTCGAACTTGAGTTTCTTCATGTTGGAAACTTGGAGAGTCTTCAGTTTCTCCTCCTTGGCCTCCTTGCAATGCACTCGGACCAGGGAGAGCGCCACGTCGGCCCCGCAGCGAGCAGTCGACTTCTTCCACGCTTGCACTCGGCTGGGAATGTCATTGAGATGAGTCATCATGGCTTCCAGGTCGGTGTCGAAGGTGTCTTCGGGCCATAGCTCCTTGTCGATTCTGTCGAGTGCACCCCGCAGACGAATGATGTAACCTTGGACGTCTTCGATGCGAGATTCCACCCGCAGGACACCTAGCGCGGCCTTGTCACCAACGAGCGACCTGGAAGGATCCAAATCCCTCTCGATTCTGTCAGTTTCCAGCTCGAAGTCTCGGCAGTACTCTGCGGACAAGGAAAGAGGAGGGTTGAAAGTCAGCATGCATGAAGTTCACTCGGGTAAAAGTTCACTCGGATGTTACAGGTTACCTGCAAGCTTGGTGTACATTTCCTCCGTGAACTCTTCTATGTATCTCTCCAAAGCGTTCTTCTTCCAAATCAGCTGGGCGACCTTCTCGTTCAGAGTCTTCTTCTCTTTCTCGTAGGCTTCCGCCTGGGCCTTGAGCTTGCTCTCCCACTCGGTTTGCTGCTTCTTGAACTCGAGTACCTCTTTCTTCAGCGATGTGTTCTCTGCTTCAAGCTTCCCGAGTGAGGCCAGCTTCTCTTCGGCGGCCTTGGTCTTTTCCTTCGCCACTTTCTGCGCTCCCGCCAGCTCGCTGTTCTTTCTCTCGAGTGCCTGCTTCATAGTTTCTAAAGAAACAGAGGTTCTGAGCCGCACTTGGGGTCGATGGTTTTCACCACGCACATCTGTTCGAGTGAAGTCACTCGGTTCAAAGAACGGAGAGAGATGAAAGCGGAATGCTCAGTAACTGAGGCATACCTCCCATGGTCCTGAGCTCTGCTTGAGCGCGCACTGTGTTCCTCCTCTCCACCTCCAAATCCACTCGGAGCTGAGCCGTCTCCTTCTCCAGTGCCACGTACTGAGTCCCAAGATCGCAAGTTTTCTGAAATACAAGAGAGAACAGTTAACGTCAAGAAATATCCTGAAGTGCCCTTCGACGGGGAGGAACAATCTTGACCAGTATCAAATTCTAAGTTCTAAGACTCCCGCCGACTGCCTGCAGTCGACGACAGTCTCGGGGACTACACCCAGTGGGTGCACTCAGCGTGCCCCCACTGGAATGGTATCCACTCGGAACGGTCCGCCCGATCCGAGTGATGGCCGAACACAAAAAAAAAAGAAAACAAAAGGTTCTAAGACTCCCGCCGACCGCCCGCGGCCGACGGCAGTCTCGGGGACTACACCCAGTGGGTGCACTCAGCGTGCCCCCACTGGAGAGGTATCCACTCGGAACGGTCCGCCCGATCCGAGTGACGGTCGAACAAAAGAAAAAACAACAGCAACAACAACAGAACAGGTTCTAAGCTCTAAGACTCCCGCCGACTGCCTGCAGTCGACGTCAGTCTCGGGGACTACACACAGTGGGTGCACTCAGCGTGCCCCCACTGGAGCGGTATCCACTCGGAACGGTCCGCCCGATCCGAGTGATGGCCGAACACAAAAAAAACACCCAGTGGGTGTACCGGATATTTCCGACTAAAATTCCTACTGAAGAAAAACGACTTGGAGATTGACTTACAAGAGCACTTACTCGAACGTTGTCCTGGAGAGCGGCACTGGCATCGTACGCCAGCTTCCCAGTTGCGCACATCTCCTTGAGCCGTTGAGTCATCCGCTCCGCCTGTATCATCGCCTCCTTGCTGGCTCCAGTTTGGTCCTCCGGCACCTTGTACAGATTGAAGATGTTGACGGGAGGAGTCGGAACCGAAGCCAGAGTAGTCGACGGAGCCACGACAGGACCAGCCCCAGCCTGAGAAGAACCCTGCCCCGGAGGCACGGTCACGGCAGGTGCAGAAAGAACTTGAGGCGCTCCGCTCGGCGGCGTCTTCCGTGTGGTGGCCTGAGGAGCGGTGGGAATGGGGGTCCCCTTCTCAGTGCCCTTCCGCGGCGGCTCTTCAGCGTCATCTCCGACGTGGATGACCTCTGCAAGCACTACGTTCACTCGACACAATCAGTCGCAATACACGATTCAATCAGATGAAGACATTTCAGTCGAATGACAAGTTGAAGTAAAAATGAAGTTATTGTTACCTCTTTGAGAAGTGGCCGCATCTGCCGTCTTGGCTTCGGTGCGGTCCCCATCAATCTGCATAGGAGACGTCGTCGAGGTTGCAGCACTGGTTCATAAGATGCACTCGGTCAGAGGAATGACGAAAGTTGACAAAGACAGAAAAGAAAAGCTGAGAAAGATACTCACGTTGAGGCGACAGGCACAGTGACCTTGATCCGGGGCAGAGCCTTCCGAGGCTTGGGGGAAGCGACCTTGGGCTGCTTGGCGGCCTTCTCAGTCAGCGCAGGCGACGACGTCCGAGTGCGCTTCGAAGCCTTAGCACTCGGAACCGCCTCCTTGTCCGGGCCGGCACTCGGATCATGAGCTCGTTTGGAGCGGTGCTCGGAGCGCAACTCCGGAGACAGAGAAGACTCGACCTCGTCGCTCCCTTCCGAGTCCTCACTTTCCTCCTCGCTGTCCTCCGCGTAGCTGCCCCCGGCGCTGCCATGTTCGCTCTCCGCACAGGCGATAACATCTTCTGGAACTCCTGCAAGACGTGAAGGGTAAACACAGACAGTTTAGTCAGTTCACTCGGATCGTTCAGTTCACTCGGATAATTTGCGCATCGGTAATTCACTCGGAAATTCGTGCCTCACCTCCAACGGTTGGTTGTTGGCGTCATAGGGCGGGATCCGTCTTGACCCTCGCGGATTGTCACGTGCGCCAGTGATGCACCTGATCCACTGTTCCACCGTTTTCTCCTCGACGTCTTCCGGATGCACTCGGGTCGGATCACCGGCTCCAGTGTAGAGCCACATGGGGTGAGCCCGCTCCTGCAGCGGCTGGATCCTTCGACTGAGGAAGACCTCCAGAAGGTCCAGGCCAGTCAATCCACCCTGAATCAGACTAACCATGGCGGTCACCAAGATCCCTACATCCGTCTTCTCCTCTTTATCAACCGTCAGCGAGGGAGGAGTCTGAACTCTCTCAGTCGTGTAAGGAGGAATGTCGACGAGCCAGAGCATGGCAGGTCATTGCAGTATAACCAGGTCGACTGCCAACCCCTCACCGAATCGGGAAAGGACATAGATGGAATCACGTGCGTCCTCTCTCTATCGGGGTCAACCTTCTTAACCGATTGAGATCGACACGTGAAAATGTGTTTGAATAAACCCCAGTGCGGCGGACAACCCAGAAAGTTTTCACACAAAGAAACGAATGCGGCAAGGTACATTATGGCATTTGGAGGCAGGTGATGGAGCTGAGCACCGAAGAAGTTCAAAAATCCGCGGAAAAAGGGGTGGGGTGGCATGGCGAAACCTCGCTCCACGTGTGTGGTGAGGAGCACTCGCTCCCCGGGGCGCGGCGCGGGCTCGGTCTCCCCTTCTTCCGGCAGCCTCCACATCCCGTCGCGGATCAGCCCGTCCACGACGAGCCCGCTGACGTCGTCGACCGTGGTGGTCGGCAGAAGCCAGTCGCCCTGGATCCACCCGGGCGGGAGCGCAACTCGGGAGCTCGACGCCTTCCTCCCCTTCGCCGCCTTCTTCGCTTTCTCGAGCTTCGCCGTCTTGTCCTTCGCCATCGCCGCCGAGCTCTCCAACGACCAAAGGGGATTCGTGTGAAGTGGATTGCCGGAGAGAAGATTGAGCGGGCTGGGAGAATAAGGGAAAAGGGGATCTGTCCTCTCTCCCTCTCCGACGCAGCGGCCTCTTATGGCGTCCCCCGTTCCGCTCCCCAATCCTCTTCCGTGTATCCCGGGCCCGCAGATCTCCTCGAATCTCGCTGGCGGAGTTGCAGCTGTGCGTGGCGAAAAGTGGGGCGAAAATCGAGGCGTCACGCCCCACTTTCCCCACTCACCGCGCCGCAACCGTTCGCGCGCGCTCGTCGCCGATTTCGAATCCCGCAAGATCCGGATTCTAGCGATCCGATGACTCGCCTTTAAAGACACTCCATAAACGCGCGGATCCGTTCCGCCACTCGGATGGAGGCTACTCATTTCATTCGGATGGAGACTACTCACTTCCCTCGGATGGAGGTTACTCATTTCATTCGGATAGAGACTACTCATTTCACTCGGACGACAAACAGTCCGGAATCCGTCAAGGTGCCACGCGAAGACAAGGCCGTCTAAAGACCAGCGGGGGTTCATGAGCGCCTCCGTAGCGCTCAATTCCCCTAGGGATCCGCCTTGACTCGACCCGCCTAACCTCGACCGATTCGGGAGCTAATGACGAGGGCATGTACTAGAGATAGGGTAACAGGCCTGACCTACGGACCCTATCCTAGGACTCCTCACGTCTCATACTGGGCCCAGGGCCAGATCAACAACCAAGAGTTCTGCAAACTGACATTCACTCGGAGTTCGACGAACCACTCGGAAGGCAAGAGTTCACTCGACCAGCTTGTTTCACTCGGAGCACCCAAAAGTCACTCGACCAGAGAAGACCAGAAGACTCTGAGAGCGCAACGGTCGGGACGCACGTTCGCCTGTATTTATTGTAATCAATGCGCCCGTTACCTGGCGCCCTTAAACCCCCTCTTAACCCCTGGTAATGGCGGCATTCATGGGAGGGCTGGCGAAGACTATATAAGCCACCCTTCAGCTTCATTCCAAGGGTTCGCAATCCATTTGTATCTTATACACTCAAGCAATCAAACTCCAGAGCACCGAGACGTAGGGCTGTTACCTCCACCGCTGAGGGGCCTGGACTCGTATATCCGAGTGTAACACCTACGCCGTAGTTAGGCTCTGTCCTCTCATCCATACCCTTACACACTACTTTTAGACTTACACCCACGACAGCCAACATGACAACACCGGCGCATGCACGCATCGAGCCATCGCGATCGATCGATCTCGAGTGGTACACCGTGGATCAGTGTATTACCAGCCGAGTACGTACACGAGCGAGAAAAGAGGCACGCATTCATGATACATGCATGCATGGAAACCCGTGCACCGATCGAGCGTGACGAGACGTCGGCGTCTCTCTGTGTCTCTCGTGCGTGCGTGCGTGTCATCCAGCGTGCTCGGGGGCTATGGCTGGGCGTGCACGCTTGGAAACTCGATCGCTCGACTGGACAACGCGCGGCGCTGCTTTGTTTGTGTTTGCATGCAGGGCTCGCATATATGCACGCACCGCTGCCCTTTCAATTCATGGACGTCTCGAGTCAGTCACTAGTTAGGCGGCGACTGAACTTGGACTTTGATGGTTGACCGAGCTAGCGATGGAGAGACGGCATGGACACGGACCCAAAGGCTGCTGCTCAGTCACAGGGCCCATCCCTCCCTCCAGAAGTCCAGAGTCCAGTCGGCCAGCCCCCACCGGGTTCGGTGCATCGTGCCCGTGCCCGTGCCGTGCTAGCTGCCGCGCGCCTGCCTTTACCCCCTTTCCTCAGAGATTTGCTCGTTTTCGTGTCGGAAAACCTCGATTTGTCCGCTCCACGAACATGCCTGGCCTCTGGCGGTCTGGCCTCTACCTCGTCTAGTCATTTTTCCCGTCCTCTCTCTCTGGCCGCGCGCGGGAACAAATAAATAAATTGCATGCACATCGCCGTGGATCAACTGGCGAATGGCGATAGATATGCCATAATTTGCAGCTGCATTGAACGTGTCCATTGCGAGAGAGCAAAAGAGAGAGGGACCCGATGGGCACAGAGCTCGGCACAGTGGGCAGCGAGGGCCCCCAAGCCCTGCGCCATCAAAAGTTGAGACGGCACGCCCGCAGCGGCAGCGCAGTGCAGCCGGATGAATGATGGCACTGTCAAGGATAATTACGTCGATGCCCCGTGACGGTATTTGTACGTGCTTTGTTTGATCGTGAGGATACGCCCGGATCACTATCACCAGACACGATTTTACCCAGGTCAGGTCCAGACCCTCTCGGTTGGTTAATAGCTCGACTGCAGTTTGGATTGGATTATGTTTCGAGACAAATTAAAATACGACGATGGTTACAATGTGGGAACCCGACGAGTTGGGGTGCAACTCCACGGTTGCGATGGACGAACTAAGCTAGATGCTCTAGGTCGCTAGGATTTCTGTCTCCAGATTTGCGGCTCGTGTAGAACTTGGTCCTCTTGCGGGGTCTTGGCCTCCTTTATATACCCGTGGTGCAGTGGTGGCCTTCCTCCGAGTAGGTGTCCTCTCAATGTACGAGTAAGAACTTAGACCGTGTATGAGTGGGACTCGTGGCCTCTTACCAAGTAATCTACAAGGCTTCCTTTTGGGAACCCGGAGCGTATACCAACTAGGTCGGTGGTCTCCGTGTGGGCCCCAAGGATCTACACATACCTGAGCCCGTAAGGCCGTATATGGCATATACGGTACATGGATACGGTATTACGACTACCCTTCATCAAGCCCCCAATCAGTATGTGTAATGGAGTCAAGACGGAAACTAGTCGCGAAGGCAACTCAAGCCAAGGCAAGGCATCTTAACTCGAAGCTTCCTCGCCAGTCTTCGTGTCAAGGAACTAGACACGGTATCCACTTCCTCTCTGCCTCCGATTCACCAAGTCGTGGCAACGGCTCTTGACCGTTGATCGGGACTAAGAAAAGAGCCTCCCGAGTTCCAAACGGCTAGTTTGAACCATCGCCATGCAGAGAGATTGCGTGTAAGGCGAAACGAATCAACAAAATTTATGGATGGTGATGATACGATTCATGTGATGTGACCGCTTTGATTTGACAACACAGCGACCGCGGCCTCAAGTTGGAGCACAGTAGTGCGCCTGTGGTGCCTCATTTTTCGCATGAATCTTGCGGTATTAACTGCCTAGAGCGCTCAAAATCCAAACCGATTCCACGCGGTCGAAAAAGGTATCGGTGAAGCAACGAACAGGTAGGGGCCCCTTCCCTTTTTTAGCCTTTATCTTGCTCCATACGAATCAAAGAGCTTCCGTGCCTTCTAACATGACCCCCCCTCCCCCCCCCCCCCCCCCCCCCCCCCCCACACACCCACACACAACCACCCAGCACCACCCACGATGACCAGATGCCTGAAGATAACGGCGGGGCGTGGATCATCACGCGCGGCGGATACTGGCATCGCCTGTGAGACCTCGGAGGCGCGTTACCCAGCCAGGTAGAGGGCACTTAGGGACGGTGGCACGACGATCGCCTCCGGCAACCCCGCGGAAGAGGAGATCGGCGACGTCAACGCCGTGTCGTGGCCCGAGTCCGCCGTCACCCAGAAGATGTTGGACGACTGCTTCGCGTCCGGCCAACTGCCCATCTATATCATCTTTAGGCCGATGGCGGAATGAGGATCCCGACGCCGGATATGGAGGAAGTTGTGGTCATGTTGGACCACTTCCAATGCGGGATGAACTTCCCAATATCGTGGTTCCTGCTCGAGGTCCCCGACTTCTAGAAGATCCAATTGGTGCATCTGGTGCCCAACTCGGTCTTGTTCCTGGCGATCTTTGTACATTTGTGCGAAGCCTTCATCGAGGTCCTGCCCAGCCTGACGCTTCTTCGCCACTTCTTCGAGTTGAAAAGGCTGGCGAGGGAGAGGCACCAAGTCATGTGTATTGCTGAAATGTGTTATTTATATTATGAAATATATTATTTATGTGCTAAGATGTTTTTTTTTACTGAAATGTGATTTTTCATGTCTAGAAATTGTCGAAACTTTGTCCAAATCTTCATAGAATTGTGTAAACAATGTATTTTTTGTCATATTTCATAATTTGTGGTGGTATCCTCACCACCTCAGGGAGGAGGTAACCAAATCTAACTCAGATGTAGTCTACCAAACAAATCTCAGTTCAACATTTCTCAACGGATACAGGCTACCAAATAAGATCACAACTCAGCATGTCTCAACAGATGCAAGCAACCAAACACAACACAGTTGTATGCACTCAACATGTCTAGGGTCAGTATGTCTCAAGGGAGAATAGCCATGCCATAGTGAGACTAGCTACCAAACACATCCAAAGTGTTTGGATTGGGATCAAAAGCGTACCCTACCAAATTTTTGGCAATGACAAAAAATTGGTATTTGTTTAGATGGTTGCCAACTTTTTGGCACGTCAAAGCCCTTTTTGCCAGCTCTAGTTTATTTTTCTTGCCAATATTGATCAACTCATAGGCAACCAAAAATTTAGCGAACTACTCCCTCCGGTCCAAAATAAGTGTGGTGGTTTTAGTTAGTACGTAATATTTTTTATAGAACAACCATGGACATTTGCATTTGATTTGCATCTCCCGCGCCCTGCCTTCGTAACGTAACTGACCGACGTGCCTGATTTGCCACTTTGACCGCGATCGCGACGCACCGCGCGGGGGGGACCCGAGCCCAGCACAGCCGAGCGAGCCTACCCTGCACTGCGGGGCGTGTGATGCGTTGTGACTTGTGAGGCATCAAAATGCGGGACGACCCGATGCTGCTTCGTTCCACTATCCGTGACCGCTGGCCGGGAAGGAAAGAGAGGCCGCCGCCTGTATCTGACGTATACTCCAATTTTTTTCCACCACCCCAAGAAACTACTACCTCCGTCTCAAAATATAAGACATTTTTATAGGCTACTGTATTCAATCACTTTGCTCTTTAGCTTTTGCACTGTCCTAACGTTACCAAGTATGCTAGCTTTCCCGGCCTACGCTTTCTCAAGAAACTATGAAAACCGATGATCAAGCAAGATAAGATCAAGTCCCGAAATATATCGCTAGAGGCACTGCTCTCTCTCTCTCTCTCTCTCACATTTGAACTTTGAGCTACGAAGGGAACAAAGACGAAACACTATTTATAGCATATTCAATGTTTTATTTCCCTTTTCCTATTGGTCATTGGCAGGGGCGAAGCTAGTTATCTGGCGTGGTTTGGCCAACGCCATACCTAAGCTGCCTTGCACATACCTATATATACTAGTATTAGCCTAGCGTAATTTTCAGGTAGTCAGGCGTGCCTACTATTGGGCTTGGTTACTGCTGATTGAATGATGAGCCGTGCCCATGGGCGGAAGCGCACACACGATCGATCACACTTTCACGACTGCTCGGCAAACTACGACTCTACGAGACGAGAGTACGAGTCGTTCGTAACTCGCGAGACGGAGGCGGCAGCGCTTAGAAGCTAGGGCACGGACGCACGGCAGCCGGCGATCAGCCACCGGAGGCCATAGGCACGAAGCTGGTGACCGATGACCGGCGAGGCGGTGACAGGGACTCTACGAGTCCGCGATCATCGAGGCGGCGACCGCGCACTACCGGAATAAGGCACGTTGCCGACGGCCCCGACTATGCCGACGGGGGCCGTCGGCATAGATGGCGGTATGCCGACGGCTTAAGGCAAACCGTCGGCGTAGTTCGGCCGTCGGCATACCACCATCTATGCCGACGGGGGCCGTCGGCGTAATGAAGCCGTCGGCATAGTTCGTGATATGCCTACGGTGGCCGTCGGCATAGACAGGTCGTCGGCAGATATGTGGGCCCGGCCACCCGGTGGTTAACTGTCGTTTGACACCGTCAAATATATGCCGACGGCCCTAACGGCGGCCGTCGGCATAGATCGGCACAGCTTTCGCCACGTCATCGATCCGCGGCACGTGCCGCGTCATCGAACCGGGGCATAGCTATTGCCGTCGGCATAGCTGTGTATTATTTTTTTTTCTAAATTGAAATTTGATTAATTTAAATGTGCCTTATCTAAACATAAACATACATAGATACACCACGCGTGTCTGTTGGGCCCAGTTTACCGCCCGGTCAACAGTGCTAGGGTTAGACGGGACGGGGTACTTTGGGGGTTGCTATGCCGCCAGGTCTTGCGTTGGGCCCTCTTACACGTCTGGAAGTGTGGTGGCAGGTGCAAGCACCCGCCACGCGTAAGAGGGCCCAGAGCAGAACCTGGCGACATAGCTACCCCCCAAGTACCCCGTCCCGTCTAACTCTGGCACTGTTGACCGACAGATCTAGGCTTTTGACTTTTGCCGGACGGGGTTTGACTTATGGACATTTTCACTTGGCTGTGATAGGCCAGCCCATAAGTACACTTCGGATCAAGGTCCGGGCACAACCCACCGCAAGATTCCCTCTGTGTCTGCCCGACGTGGCCGTTTCCCCCCTCCGTGCGACGGCGGCACCAACGTCCGTGAGGGGGGTCACACTACGAAGCTGCGTGCCGGGTGCTTGCACCTGCCACCACACTTCCAGACGTGTAAGAGGGCCCGGCGCAAGACCTGGCGGCATGGCTACCCCCCTCCCCCCAAGTACCCCGTCCCGTCTAACCCTGGCACTGTTGACCGGCGGATCTAGGCCTTTGACTTTCGCCGGACGGGGTTTGACCGATGGACATTTTCACCTGGCTGTGATAGGCCAGCCCACAGGTACACTTCGGATCAAGGTCCGGGCACAACCCACCGCAAGATTCCCTCCGTGTCTGCCCGACGTGGCCGTTTCCCCCCTCCGTGCGACGGCGGCAGCGATGTCCGTGAGGGGGGTCACACTACGGAGCCGCGTGCCGGGTGCTTGCACCTGCCACCACACTTCCAGACGTGTAAGAGGGCCCAGCGCAAGACCTGGCGGCATAGCTACCCCCCCCCCCAAGTACCCCCGTCCCGTCTAACCCTGGCATTGTTGACCGGCGGATCTAGGCCTTTGACTTTCGCCGGACGGGGTTTGACCGCTGGACATTTTCACCTGGCTGTGATAGGCCAGCCCATAGGTACACTTCGGATCAAGGTCCGGGCACAACCCACCGCAAGATTCCCTCTGTGTCTGCCCGACGTGGCCGTTTCCCCCCTCCATGCGACGGCGGCACCGACGTCCGTGAGGGGGGTCACACTACGGAGCCACGTGCCGGGTGCTTGCACCTGCCACCATACTTCCAGACGTGTAAGAGGGCCCAGCGCAAGACTTGGCGGCATAGCTACCCCCCCCCCAAGTACCCCGTCCCTCTAACCCTGGCACTGTTGACCGGTGGATCTAGGCCTTTGACTTTCACCGGACGGGGTTTGACCGATAGACATTTTCACCTGGCTGTGATAGGCCAGCCCATAGGTACACTTCGGATCAAGGTCCGGGCACAACCCACCGCAAGATTCCCATCGTGTCTGCCCGACGTGGCCGTTTCCCCCCTCCGTGCGACGGCGGCAGCGACGTCCGTGAGGGGGGTCACACTACGGAGCCGCGTGCCGGGTGCTTGCACCTGCCACCACACTTCCAGACGTGTAAGAGGGCCCAGCGCAAGACCTGGCGGCATAGCTACCCCCCCAAGTACCCCGTCTCGTCTAACCCTGGCACAGTTGACCGGGCGGCAAACTGGGCCCAACAGACACGCGTGGTGTATCTATGTATGTTTATGTTTAGATAAGGCACATTTAAATTAATCAAATTTTAATTTAGGAAAAATAATAATACATAGCTATGCCGACGGGAAAGCCGTCGGCATAGCTATGCCCCGGATCGATGACGTGGCACGTGCTAAAGAAATTGTGAGAAAAAAAGCAAAAAAAAAATACCTATGCCGACGGCTAAGCCGTCAGCATAGGTGCCCCTTATCCACTCGCGGCCGCTCCTCCTCCACTCATTCTCTCGCTCTCTCTCGATCACCTCTCTCTCTCTCTCGCGCCCGCAACCGCCGCCGCCACTCACTCCGCGCCCCGCCGCCACCTTCCCGACCGCCCGCGCCGCTCTCCACCCCGCGCCGCCGTCGTCCTAGCCCCGCACCGCCCCGCGCCGCCGCCTCCACGACCCCAACCGCCGCCCCATCCCCTCCGGCATCGGCCACCCCGCCGCGCTCCGCCTCCCGCGCGGCCCCTCCGGCGTCGAGCGCCTCTGTGGCCGGCCCTCCGCGCGCCCCCTCCGCCTCCTGCGCGCCCCCTCCGCGCCGCACCTGCCTCACCGGCGCCGTCCTAGCCGCCGGCCGTCCGCCGTCCCTCTTCCTCCTCTGGACAGCGACGCCTCCGGCCACCCCTCTGCCTCCTCCGGACTCCAACGCCGGTCGTCCATCAGCCCACGGTGAGCATCCCTCTTCCTCCTCTTTTTTTATGCTAATTTGCTAGATGTATTGATGATGATTGATGATGTTAGATGGATGAATGATGATGTTATGTAGATGAATGATGATGTTGCTGCTGTTAATGTTAACTTGCTAAAAAATGTTAATGAATGCATGATGATGGTCTACAGTTAATGAATGATGATGCATGCTGCTACTAGATGAATTCATGATGATGGTCTAATGTTAATGAATGATGAATGATGATGATGCTGCTGTTGCTAGATGGATGTTGATGGTCTTGCTAAAAAATAGATATTTGAGAAAAAATAGTATTTGAGAAAAAAACGTTTGGCTAAAAAATGTTAACGTGCTAAAAAACCCACGGAGGGGGGAAACGCATATTAATAATGAAGATGTTGATGGTCTTGCTAAAAAATAGGTGTTGCATCTCTTTGGAGTCATCGTCGTCGAAGTTGTTGATCCGTGATCCCGCCGCTGTTCGACTACTTCCTCTACAGCCGAGGGTGAGCTACGAAGTCACCTTCACCTCCTACGCTCTTTTAATCATGTCACTAGTTTCATTATCTCGTCAAGTCGCGTAACCTAGGCGTCTCCCGTCCGAAAGGGTTGCATCGATAAATATGCATTCAATTGCATATTTATCACCGCAACTTTTTCGGATTGTCCAGCGTTTTCCACGGACAGCGCGAGGATGTGTAGATTGGGTACATTTTCCATGCTCTACCCCGTTCCGAGACAGGATTTCGGCGGCGCCTCCCCGTTGTTCTCCGGATGCACATTCTCTCGGCTTATTGCCGAGACGTGTATCTGGAGAACAGCGGGGAGGTGCTGCCAAATTTTTGTCTCGGAACGGGGTAGAGCATGGAGAACGTACTCAATCTACACATCCTCGAGTGGGATTAGGACCTATCTTTACCTACTAGAGATGTAGGTGGATTCAATGTCGTCAACGCGGTAGAAAATAAAAATTTGATGTGATTAATTTAAATGAATCCTTAATTTTGTTGTGTGGCTCCCAATAAAGCAGAGGATGGTAGATAATCTGTGAATGTACAGTGGTTTTATCCGCCGGAATCGAGTTACACCAGAGTGGGTCCCGAGAACCGATGTGTTTTTGAAGGAGATATTCCGTCGTCCAATGAGAATTATCCCACAATGCCCCTGTGTGAAATGTGAAAGACGTCTCTGTAAAAATCAGAAGGACATGTCTGAGCACCTTCGCACGCACGGATATATGCCAAACTTTGACATGCCGCCGATAAACTTTGCCGAGCGGGACCGTGGTAGAGAGGAGGTGATGCGACAACGCATCGGTGGTTATGCGGACGACGGGGTCAGAGACATGCTAGATGATGTCATTGCTGCAGAGATGGCACATGCGACACCTTCAGAGAATGAACCGGAGGAGCCGGAGGCAACCGCAAAGGCCTTCTTGGAGATCTTGGCCTCGTCAAAGAAACCTCTTTATGCGGGTGCCAAAGTATCTCAGCTGGATGCCATCTCGCAACTGATGGCAGTCAAGGCTGAGTACGCCTGTAGCCGAGCTTGCTTCGAAGCATTTTTGGGAGTATGGGCTAACAGCCTCCCCGAGGGTCATGAACTGCCGAAAAGCATCTATGCCATGAAGAAACTCATGAAGGCACTCTCTATGGATTATGAGAAAATACATGTTTGTCCGAAGAATTGCCTTTTGTTTAGGCACGAGTATGCGGATGACAAGTACTGTAGGGAGTGCGGTTCCTCTCGGTACCTTGAGGTGGTCGGTGAGGATGGTGAGAAGAGGCAGCTAGGCATCCCTGCAAAGGTTCTTTGGTATCTACATTTCATAGAAAGACTGCAGCGCCTTTTCATCACGGAGGAGTCTGCCAAAATGATGAAGTGGCACAAGGAAGGTATAAGGTACCATCCAAATAAAATCGTACATCCATCAGAAGGCGAAGCATGGAAGTCGTTCGATGAAGAATACCCCGAGGAAGGAGCCGAGGCTGGGAATGTCAGAATTGCCATATCAGGTGATGGGTTCAATCCATATGGTATGTCGTCCAATGCATACAGCTGTTGGCCCGTGTTTGTTATTCCGCTCAATCTCCCTCCCGGTGCCCTAATGCACCGCAAGACCATGTTCTTGTCGCTCATCATTCCGGGGCCTGAATACCCGGGGAAGAATTTGGGTGTGTTTATGCAGCCGCTGGTGGATGATTTGCACCATTCTTGGTACTTCCCGAGGTTGACATACGACCGAGATCTGCAGAGAAATTTCTTGATGAAAGTTTGGTTGCACTATTGCATGCATGACTTTCCCGGTTATGCCCTTTTCTGCGGATGGTGTACAAGTGGGAAGATGCCATGCCCAGTGTGCATGCAGGCTCTACATTTAATTTTGCTGAAGAAGGGTGGTAAGTATGTAGCATTTGACCTGCATCGACAGTTCCTCCCTCCAGACCATCCAGACAGGGAAGACAAGATGAACTTCACGAAAGGCCGGGTTGTCCATGAAGTAAACGAGATTCCAACGTTTTCGGGGGCAGATGTTCTTGCTCAGCTAAAAGCTCTCAAGCCTAAAGACGAAGGCAAAGGCAAAGGAAAAGGCAAAGGCAAAGCCAAAGGAGAAGGCGAAGGCCAAGGCCAAAGCCAAGGCAAAGGCAAAGCCAAAGCCAAAGGCAAAGGCAAAGCCAAAGGCTTCGAGGGATATGGTGAGACACACAACTGGACTCACATTACCCCCTTCACGAAGCTTCACTATTTCAAGGACCTCAAACTTCCTTACAACATCGATGTGATGCACACCGAAAAGAATGTCGCAGAGTCCCTTTTACGCACGATCCTCAACATTCCTGATAAGACGAAGGATAACGTTAAAGCTAGAGCCGATCAACAGAAAATTTGTGATAGACCACGTCTAAACATGAAGCCTCCCACAGGCGGTCGAAGAAACTGGTTCAAGCCAGATGCTGACTTCGTACTTAAAAAACCAGAAAAGATGGAGGTATTGAAGTGGCTCAAACACATAATGAAGTTGACTGATGGTTATGCATCGAATATAAGTAAGGGAGTTAATCTTTCAACGGGCAAAGTGACCGGGCTCAAGAGTCATGACTATCATGTATGGATTGAGCGGATAATGCCGGTGATGGTTCGAGGCTATGTCCCCGAGTATGAATGGCGAGTGCTTGCGGAGCTAAGCCATTTCTTCCGCACGTTCTGTGCTAAAGAAGTATGTCCCGAGGTGATTAGACAATTGCATAAGAAGGCACCAGAGTTGATATGCAAGCTAGAGAAGATCTTTCCGCCAGGCTTCTTTACTCCGATGACACATCTCATTTTGCACCTCGCGAACCAGGTATTGTTGGAGGGTCCCGTGTAGAATCTTTGGTAGTACGGCTCTGAGAGACAGAACAAGCATCTCCGACACAAATGTGGAAACAAAGCTAAGATTGAAGCTTCCATAGCTGAGGCAGTTATCCTAGAGGAGGTGTCAGACCTCAGGACATCGTACTATCCAGACCACGTTCCCACTCTGCATAATAAGGTGCCTCGATACAATATAGAAGAGCCCAAGAATAAACCCAAGCTCCATCTATTCAGCGGGCAAGGTGGCAGGGCTGGGGGCTCAAAATCTTATAACATGCCACAACAAGAGTGGGAGGACCTCATGTTCTATGTCTTGCACAACATCAAGGAAGTTGAGGATGTGTGGATGAGGTAATACCACTACACCATTCCTTTATGTCTTGCACACCATCATGTTCTATGTTCACTTAGTCCAGGTCTAACACTGCTTTTCTTCTTTTAGTCAATTCGTTCGTGAGGAGTGGACGGGAATGATTCCTCCTACTGAGGCGGAGGAACTTACTCTTCTCCGGCATGGAAACCCTGGACGGAAAAATTTTGTTGCTTGGTTCATGGAGAAAGTAAACTTTCACATTCCCCTATTAAATACCTAGTTCAACATTTATTAGTTTACCGAAATAATGCACCCAGCAATTTCAATTAAACTTGTAGGGAAAAGATCTGAACATATCCATGGATGACGAATTGAGATGGGTTTCCATGGGTTTTGACCCTCGGGTCAAGACATGTGAAAAGTATGATGTGAATGGGTATCGCTTCCATACAAAGGAGCACCAAAACAGCCGGCCTGATCCCAAGACTATAAATACCGGAGTGTACACGCAAGGTCAAAATTCAGTTGACTACTACGGAAGGGTAGAAAAAATATACGTGCTTACATTCAGCCGTGGGCGCGAAACCCTAAGTCTCCCTATGTTCAAATGCCGATGGTTCGACCCAGTAGAGGGGCTGAGACATACGCCTTCCGTTGGTTTGGTCGAAGTTAAACCATCAACCGTGTATGCCGGAGCCGATATCTTTATTGCGGCTACCCAAGCCACACAAGTTCATTACCTGCCTTACCCATGCCAGAAAGAGTACCTAAAGGGTTGGGAAGTTGTGTTCAAGGTGTCGCCACATGGTAAGCTACCGGACCCGAATGATGACGATTACTACAGCATTAACCCCATGACATACGAGGGAGTGTTCTATCAAGAGGAACCTGATGATGATGTGGTCAGAAACGATGACGCTGACGCCTTGGGTGATGATGAAGTGGATCCAAAAGATGACGATGCACGGAATGATGGTGAGACGATTGTTAATGAAAATGACTTACTTATGCTAGAAAAGTTAAACGAAGACGCTGACGACGAGGAAGAGCCTCCACCTCCGTCAGACAACGAAGATGGTATGCATGATAGTGATGATGAGACCGATCGAGGAATCGGTTACAACAGTGATGATTCGTATGGGTTCTAGCAGATGTACGTTTCATGTCTTTTTTTCTATGGTTTGTTAATATGCCTTTTTATGCTTATTTATTAATGTGTTTTTTATTCCTTATTATTATGCTTTTTTTCTTTATTATTAATGTACTAATTGTTTATTCTCTTTTCAATGCAGGTTCGCTAAACATGGGCAAGGGGAAGGCCGACGGCACGGGTTTCCTATCGAAGCTCACCACGATGACTAGTCGGAGTGGTCGACCCCGTACTCTTCCCCCCCGACTACTTGAGGATGACTCCTCACAGGGAGGTCGAGGGAGAGGTGCCCCTAGAGGTGGAGGGGGTGGGGGGAGAGCCCCTAGAGGAGGACAGGGTCGGGGCCAGAAACAGCGCTCCCTCACCGACTTAGGGGTGTCCTATTCGAGGCCCTCCTCTACTGAGGTACCCTCCTCTAGTGAGGTACCCTCTGCTGAGGAGGAGGAGGAGGAGGAGGTTTGCGAGGAGGAGGAGGTTCAGGAGGAGGAGGAGGAGGAGGTTGGGGAGGGGGACGAGGAGGAGGAGGAGGCAGGCGAAGAGGATGGTGGTGGCGGGGAGGATGGGGGTGGCAGCGAGGGGATTGCCCACAACAAGGGGTGGCTGAGTGGTAATGCAAAGCTCCCTCCCCTTCCTGCTACCGAGGAGCAGAAGTGGCTCATTGATCCCAAGGGGAAAGAGTAAGTGCCACTTAATCATAATTTAATTCTTTTGCTTGTACACATGCTAATATTTTCATTCTTTTGATTGTACACATGCTCATATTTTAATTCTTTCTATCTTTTGCAGCAACTGGATAATTCCTCAAAGGGCCTGTCTTCCAAACGGCGTCATCACCATTTTGCTGAAGGAACACTGGCCGGGGTTGTTCCGTCCGGATCCAGTCAGGCAGCCTGAGCGCCGGGTTTTGGCCACGAGCTGGGACCACTGGGAAGCGGCCCCCACCCGGACCATACCACGTATGCTAAGGCCGTGATCACAAATTTTTGGGTAAGTTCTCTTCAGAAGCACGAGTCTTGAGTTTCGTTCGTAGTTTATCATCGAATGGTTTAACTCATGGCTTCTTCCATTCTGGTTTTCTGAATGATTGTAGAAATACTATCGAGTTCTTGAGGAGCACAAGTCCACTGCCAACGAGATCGTGTTGCGCCAAGCGAGGAAGAAGGCCCGTCAGATGCAGTACGAGGTGCGCTGGGTGGCCATCTCGCAATATCATCACGACGCTCTTGAGACGAAGATGACCAAGGAAGGCGAGCGGAGGATGCATGTTACATTGGAGAGGGAGGAGTACTTGACCGTAAGTATAACAGACTTTTCATTCCGGCGTTTGTGGTAAATTTCATCGTTTCGTATTGACATGCCATTATGCTTTCATTATGTAGGTGTGTCCTGCTTGGTGTTATGGAAAGGACCATGGATGGGCGGCATTGGTGGATCTGTGGCTCGGTCAGGATGCAGAGTGGGCTGCTAAGAGCAAGAAAAACCGGGCTAACCGAGGGACCGACGGAACACATGGTCAGGGAAACCGGAACCACTTTAGCCACAAGAAAGTTCAGGTATCTCTATTTACATGAAACATTCTTCTTCTTCTTCTTCTATTTACCGTCACTTTCTTATGTATCACTAACCTCTGTTTGGTGGTGCAGGAGGAGAAACTGAAGCGGCCGCTCTCTGACATAGAGGCGTGGCAGATCGCCCATACGCGGAATAAGTCCAAGGAGGGCAAGGGCGACTACTATGGCAAGAGCGAGGAGAACCTGAAGGCCTACGAGGAGGAGTATCTGAGGGTAAATCCTCGCACACCTGACCCCTTAAAGCAGGCTACGGACGAGAGGGTGGTGGTGGGCATAGGGCCGAAGCTTCATGGTCGGCAGGCGGTTCTAGATGCCGTGTGTACTCCTTCTATCTCCTTCACACGGATCCGAGCTACCGACCCGAGCCTGAGCCAGTGCACGAGCACGACCAGTGCACAGTCACACTCCCTCCTAGGCCAGCAGACCAGCGTAAGTATTTTCCCTCTTATCTTCCTTTTTGCTCACTTTACTTTCCGCATTGAGATGTTTTATGAGTTCATCATGTCATATCGTAGGCCTACATGGAGTACACACGCCAGGAGACCATGGCGTGGCAGGCGATAGTTGCAGCAGTCCAGGAGCACAGCAGTCGCATGATGACGGTTAGTTTAGCCTCTTTCATTTCACTTCCATATTTGCACTTTCATTTCTTCTGACCTTCATGTTTGCTTGGTCAATTCACATGCAGCGTGTTTTTGAGAGCATGGCGGCCGGCACGGTTCCTCTAATGGAACCACCACCACCACCTGCTGGACCTGCACCAGTGCTCCTTACCTTTGAGGAGTTTCTGGCACAGAACATGGAGACTCCAGTTAGTACATCCCCAAACTCATCAACCACTGCTTACCGTTTATTCAACACAAACATATATCCCCTTAACATGTCTTTTCGAACATCCAGGGAACCGGTGGATCATCCGTTGGTGGTGGTGCCAATGATGGCATCACTCCCGAGTCACGGAGCCCGGTCACTCCGATCCACCGAGGTGGCGGTGGCGGTAGCGGTAGCGCTGCCGCAAGCAGTGATGACCTGGGCTTTGGCCGTCTGGGCGGTGAGGACCTTGGTAGTGGACCTCGTATTGCTTAAGCCCTTTGTATGCTCGTAGGACTTGTGTGCTTCTCCTTATGTTTTTGTTATTGTGATGATGATAATTATGTGATGACGATACTTATTGTGATGATGATGTTATATGTATATGTGCTGTGAATTTGAATATATGTATATGTATATGTGCTGTGAATTTGAAATGAATTCAAACAGAAATAAAAAAAGGCAGCATCTATGCCGACGGCTTTGCCGTCGGCATAACCACCCGCCGAGGCACCAGTGGGCGACACGTGGCACCTATGCCGACGGCTAAGCCGTCGGCATATGTTTAAATCTATGCCGACGGCTTAGCCGTCGGCATAGGTGCCACGTGTCACGCAACTGTACTCCCTGGCACCAGTATATGCCGACGGCCAGGCCGTCGGCATATGTTCAAATCTATGCCGACGGCTTAGCCGTCGGCATATGCTGGCGCCAGGGAATGCCAGCATTCGCCACGTGTCAGCACTATGCCGACGGCTTAGCCGTCGGCATATATTTGAACATATGCCGACGGCTTAGCCGTCGGTATAGTGCTGACACGTGGCACGTTTTTATTGGGCGTAACTTGACGACGGCGCCGTCTGCCGCCGTCATACGTACGAGTTTGCCGACGGCCAATCTGTGCCGACGGCCGTACGGACACCGTCGGCATAGGTACCTATGCCGACGGCAGGCCCAGGTACGCCGACGTATACGATGCCGACGGGTCTATGCCGACGGCGGCCGTCGGCATAGGTCTATCCCGACGGGATTTGGACCTATGCCGACGGCATAGCGAGTAATCCCGGTAGTGGCGACTCGGCGAGTCCGCGGGGGTTTGCAGATGACGGCGCCGCTGAAGAAGAGGATTAATATGTAATGAAAGGTAAAATTTCGTTGTACTTCTTTCCCTTGATCACAGCAGTTCAATTGTGTCATGTACTCATGTTAGTATGTTACTTGCTTGAACATTTATTTAATTATTTTAGTGATATTGCTCCAATTAGTTTTACTTGTGTTCTATTACAGATTTAAAGAGTATTTTTGCCAAAGCCAATGGCACTAGCACCTCGAGCCCAGCTCCAACATTAGAAGTAGCCGCTGAAATAATTAATCCGCCTGCACATTAACAGAATGTGCGGATTGAAGTTTCAGTATCTGTTCAAGAGGAAGAGAATGAAGAGGAAAATCATGTTGAGGATGAACCAATAGCTAGATGTCCAATGGTTGGTTTGATGACTTAATGGTGTGCTACATCCAGAGAGAAATATTTAAAGGACTTGATTTTGATGAAATTAAGAAAGAATTTCAACATGAAGGTAGAAGAATGCCATTGCCACGCTCTACTTAATGAAAGTAAACCTTCATTATGGGTATGTATTCTTTCTAACTATCTTCACCTGCATAATGTGGTTTGTATCATTATATCCTTCTAGTTACTAATTCATGGTTTATCTATGGTTTTCTTAGAGAAAAGGCATCAACCGAGCCCGAGATGGGGCTCGAGCCTAGCCCGACTTTGAATTAACAAAGCCATCAACCGGCCAGGATTACAGATCATATGGAACCAAAGAAAGGAAATACAACACGGAAGGTACCAAGGCGCTGGAAAGCAGCTAACATTGCCTCAAATGCTACAAGCTAGAAGGATAAATCAGAGAAGCACGAAGCTGAAGACATCGAGGCCCTCCTCCGAGAACGAAGCACCAGCGAACTAGGACCATGCTGGCACAGAGGAGAAGGGATGATCGGCATCAACAGGGAGTGTGGTTACCAAACAGCTACGGACCCCGGCACGGCACAACCATCCAATTCCATGTCCGAAGGAGGCCACAACCTCCTCGCCTAGCTAGAAAGGCGCCGCACCGTCAGAAGATAGAATGTTCCACCTAGAACAAGAATGGTTGCCGCCGGAGGATGGCCACATAGAGAGGATCCATGCACTCTCGACGAGCCACCAAAGCTTCCCTCAAGCATAATTACCCATGGCCCGACCACAGAGGAGGGATAGCATCAAGTTTGGACGAAGGGGACACACCACTGCCGCCGCCGAACGCACCCCAACAGCGCACACCAACCAAACAGCTCCCAAAGGTGGCGCCTTCAAGAAGGAGAACGGCGCCGAGAGCACCGCCGCCGCCCACCGATGTTAGGGCTTTCACCCGGGAGGCCAGAGGATGGTGGGTGGAGGGAGGCAGACCTGACAAACGCCTCCAAGGAGGAAGAACGGTGCCCTCGGGCGCCGCCGCCGTTGCGGCCAGCCATGGTCGGCCATTGATTTCTCCTGGTCTGGCTTCACACCACCATCCCACCCGCAGCACAGAACGAAGATCGAAGAGGAAGACCCCGACCCAGGTCCGGAGGGGTGGGATCGCATCGCGTCGGAGATGAAGGGGGCAGCCAGATCTGATGCCGTCGGCCGCCGGGACCGCGCCAGGTCCACGCCCACCGGATCCCTGCCATCCTCACGGCCAGGGACACCAGCACCACGCCCGCGCCACCATTCGCCGCAGAGCCGGTTGAGGGTGTCCCGGACTAAGGGGTACTCGGGCTGCCGGCCTATCTCTCATGGGCCGGACTGGTGGGCCGCTCTCTACACGTCGATGGAAGGCTGGATTGTGGACGACCCCGTATGATGGAAGGAAATCTCTGAAGTCTTGGCGTCTCCTTCAAGGAATAGATGGCGTAACCGGCATGTTATCCTTGATAGTAACCGACCATATGTAACCCTAGGGCCCCCCCTGGTGTCTATATAAACCAGGAGGTTTAGTCCGTAGGGAGGAAGACTCATAATCTAGGGTTTAGCCCATCTGATCTCGAGGTAGATCAACTCTGTAACCTTCATACAATCACATAAATATACTCAAGCAGGACGTAGGGTTTTACCTCCTCGAGAGGGCCCGAACTTGGGTAAATCGCTGTTTCTACGCTTTCTGCTACCATCGACTCCTTGACCCATAGTTCGGACCCCCTACCCGAGATCTGCCGGTTTTGGTACCGACATTGGTGCTTTCATTGAGAGTCCCGTCGTGGGTCGCCAAGGATCAATGGCTCGCCGTTCCCGGACAGTTCTTCAGCAATGGAATCTGCAGCGGGGATATCATCATCCTCGGACAGCTCTTCTCTTCAGTGACAGAGTTCGTGGCAGGGACATCTTCCTCCCCGGCCAGCTCTTCGCGTTCGGCAGCATCGTGTTATATGCCGATCCGACCGGTCACCTCGACCAGGTCGGCAACTTCGCCCCTGAGCAGGAAATAAGGTCCGGCGGCCTTCAGTTCGTCGCCGACGCTCGAGGCGATTTGATCTTTACTGGGTTCTCGGTCTCACCCGAGGAACCCACCAACCCCGAGGCCTTGACTTCGGATCCCTTCCCCGCCCCAGTCCTCGGGGCGGGCCTCGGATCGGCCCTGACCTTGACTTTGGCTCCAACCCCGGTGCCGGAGAACCAGGGGTCACCCTTGGCCGAGCACACTCCCGTTAACGATGTGCCGGAGCTCAACTCCAGGGACCGTCCGAACATAGATCCGGTGGATCCCTCGATTTTAAGCGAGATGCTGGACCGGATCCAGATGATAAATATCGCGGACGGCCCGTCCTCGGACCAGGAGCAGGTTGGATAGGATGCCGGCCGCGGGGAATTTTGCGTCCCACCCACCACCCACTTGGTAGCCACTATCGAAGATTTAACCGACACGCTGGACTACGCCTCTGAGGAGGCTGACTACATGGACGAGGACATGGACGTCCCGCCCTCCACGGACACCTTCCTTGCCACCACCAATACCGGAAAGTGGACCGCCACCTCCACTTATGACGTCTACATGGTTCACACCCCCGTGAAGGACGGTGACACAACCAACAAAGGCGGCGACGACACCACCGAAGACCCGCCCAGACGCCGACGACGGCGAGCTAGAGGGCAGGGGAAGGGCAAGGAAAACCACACAGACACAAACGAAACCGGAGCTAACGAGACTCCGGATAATTTGGGGGAGCTCGGCGACAACACGCCCGAGCAACGACCCGACTCCCCTGAAGGGCATGAGGACCAGGGTGAACCCAAGGACCTCGAGGATTCCGAGGACAGTAATTACCTCCCCCCATCCGAAGAGGAAGATAGCCTCGGACCCGAGGACTTTATCGTCCCAGAGGATCCCCTGGCACAAGAATCATTCAAACGGCAACTCATTGCCACTGCCCGAAGCTTGAAGATGAAACAACACAAGCTCAGGGCCGAGCAGGATACGCTCGACGATCAACATCAGGGCCAATATAGGAGTTATCCACGGCGGCGCCTCCTTCCGGACTTCGAGGATGAGGCCTTCCAGCCCGTACCTCCCAGACGAACTTACGCAGACCAGCCCGACCGCCCCCCTCGAGGACGAAATAGACCGGCCGGAGAAGCCAAACTCCCACCCGTGCCCCCTCGATGATGGGATAGGACGGCCAGGGAAGCCGAATACCCACTCGTGCCTTCTCGCCGAGCAGGCAAAGACCCGGTTCAACTGGATGACCAATACGATCTGCGCCACGACCTGAACACACGAGAGATTCAGTCGAGGTCCATCTAGGGACCCACAGGATACGCACCCGCTGGACGGGACGGATACCAGGCCTGGCGCGATAGAAGTGACAGGGCTCGGGATCAGCACCGTGCCCGGATGACAACTGATCTTCGGCGCGACGCGGCCCGAGCCAGGGGCACCGCACACCCAATGTGTTTTACTGACGAGGTGATGCAACATCAGTTCCCCGAGGGGTTTAAACCCGTTAATATAGAATCCTACAACGGGACAACTGACCCAGCTGTGTGGATTGCGGGTTTTCTTCTCCACATTCATATGGCTCGAGGAGATGATCTTCATGCTATCAAGTACTTACCATTGAAACTTAAGGGACCGGCCAGGCATTGGCTGAATAGCCTACCGGAAAACTCCATCGGGAGCTGGGAAGAACTCGAAGATGCATTCCGAGCTAACTTCCAGGGCACCTACGTTCGACCACCGGACGCCGATGACCTGAGCCATGTTATCCAACAGCCCGGAGAGTCAGCCCGGCAATTTTGGAACCGGTTCTTGACCAAGAAGAACCAGATCGTCGACTGTCCAGATGCCAAAGCAATTGCGGCATTCAAACACAGTATCCGGGACGAGTGGCTCGCTCGCTAGCTCGGCCAAGACAAGCCAAGAACAATGTCGACCCTTACTTCTCTCATGACCCACTTTTGCGCGGGTGAGGATAGCTGGTTAGCTCGTCGAAGCAGCCACCCCGAAGACCCCGGTACTTCAGAGACCCGGGACAGGAATGGCAAACCCCGGCGCAATAGG
Organism: Elymus sibiricus; assembly: GCA_039707655.1. NCBI lineage: Eukaryota > Viridiplantae > Streptophyta > Magnoliopsida > Poales > Poaceae > Elymus > Elymus sibiricus. The sequence goes on from CM077666.1 coordinate 475,965,827, forward strand.
AACAACAAGCACCGACACTCAAACAACGGCAGTGAAGCCGATGACGCAGCGGTGAACGCCGGATTCAGCGGCTCGAAATCGGGGCAGCGGAGAAAACCCTCTAAAGGGAACCAAGATGGCCCGTCTGCGCTGGACAGAATATTGGATAGGCCCTGCCAGATTCACGGCACCCCCGACAAGCCAGCTAACCACACCAACCGTCACTGTTGGATAATCAAGCAGGCCGGCAAGGCCACAGCCGAAGAACAGGGCAAGGGCCCCCGCAGTGAGGACGACGACGAACCTCGCGGGCCGAACAATGGAGGCCAAAAACAGTTCCCTCCGGAGGTCAAAACTGTGAACATGATTTACGTCACGCATATACCAAAGAAGGAGCGGAAACGCGCGCTTCGGGATGTTTATGCCTTAGAGCCGGTAGCCCCGAAATTCAACCCTTGGTCGGCTTGCCCGATCACTTTCGACCGTCGAGATCATCCGACCAGTATATGCCATGGACGAACGGCGGCTTTGGTACTCGACCCCATCGTGGACGGATTTCACCTCACTAGAGTCCTAATGGACGGAGGTAGCAGTCTTAACCTGCTTTACGCAGATACAGTGAGGAAGATGGGGATCGACCCGTCAAGGATCAAACCCAGCACCACCACCTTTAAAGGTGTAATACCTGGCGTCGAGGCACGCTGCTCGGGATCCGTGACTTTGGACGTAGTCTTCGGCTCGCCCGACAACTTCCGCGCCGAGGACTTGATCTTCGATATCGTTCCTTTCCGCAGTGGTTATCACGCACTCCTCGGACGGACCGCCTTCGCTCGCTTTAACGCCGTCCCGCACTATGCGTACCTGAAGCTGAAGATGCCAGGACCAAGGGGTGTTATTACCATTAACGGTAATACCGAGCGCTCGCTCCGAACAGAGGAACACACTACGGCTCTCGCCGCCAAAGTCCAAGCTGCCGAAGAGGCGTCGCAATCCCAGTCCACTGTCAAGACACTGGACACATGCAAGCACTCCCGAGCTGCAGCCTCGGTCTCGACGCGCTCCCAAGCTCCACCCAAATAGGGATACGCGCCCCACAGCACGGCCCACCTAGTCGCGAAATACGTACCTGGCGTGCACAATTTCGCGCTCAAAATTCCATGGGCAGTTGTGGGGACACAGCAAACAAAAGGTCCAGAGCTCGGTTCGACCGACCAATGGCCACCAAATGTCTTCAAATCGACATCAACAATGGGCACCATCTAGGGCCCGATCAGCGTCCAGCTGATATACCACGGCGACTTTTCAAAACCCTTTTTCAAGGGCTCGCCCGCCAAAGATTACTTCTTCCGCCGAATACACGGCGGACAGCTTCGCTTCCACGACAGCTTCTTGACGAGCAAAGGCGCAGACGTGCAGCAGGGCGTAGTAGGGACGTTAAACCACTCATGGAAGCCATGTGTAAACCTTTACTCTCAATATATACATTCCTTTAAAGTCTCTATTTAAGCTACTTCGGCAATACGGATTGTACGGTTGGACGTCACACATTCAAAGGAAGTAAAGACCACTTTATTATGGTATACTCATGCAAGTCATTCACGTTGCATATTCCTTTCCGCCTTTTTTCGCCGAAGTACACTATCACGATACATTTATTTTAAACCGGCTAATAGACCGGGGGCTCGACCATAGATCTTGCCTTAAAACTTTTTACCGACACTTCTCTTTTCATGTGCTCGGTGTCACGGATATTGCATTATATGGATCAGTTCCGAATTGCGTCTTTGGTCAATAGTTGGGTTGCCCGGCTCCTGTGTTTACGCTCTTACGTTCCGCACTGTTCGGCTAAGAGGGTAAAGGGAGAACCACTGTGATTGTACTTCTAGCTCGCTTGGTCAAGTACCTCACTGGAGAAAGCCGAAAACTGACTGTCCCAATAAGCGAGAACTGGGCGGCGATCCGATGACTGGCGTTAGCCTAAAATCGTTGGAGGTTAGTCCGTGTCATACGAAGGGTTCTCTGTCACAGAAACCATGTGATGATGGTATCAACCGCGGCTCGTCCGAATATCACAAACACCGGGGGCTCGTCACCGGCCCCCACTGTCAAGCTCCTCTGGCTAAGTGAAAGCACTAAAACCACATAGTCTGATTGCTTGGTTTTCCGTACATACAACCGCCCCTGGGGAGCGAGATGTCGGCTAAGGGTTCACGTATTACGAGAAAACACCCCATGCAGTATCTGCCAGGGGGCTGAAGTCGACGACTGGTAACTTTCAGTTTCAAATCGGCCGCACAGGAGTCAAAATTAATCCGGCACTATATCCATAGCCGATCGTTTGCACTACAATAAAGCAAAATTTTCAACTACTTGGTTACAAGGAAACTACATCTACTCATAAATTACATCTTTTGGGCATTGGGCATCTACTGCCCGAGTACCGTCCATCACGGCTGGAAAGTACTGCTCGGGACGCCTATGCTCTTTCCCTGGCGGCGGAGGTCCGGTGGCTATCTCAGCGGATTTTAGCTTCGGCCAATGCACCATTGTCTTGCCGAAGGCCATCCGAGCACCCTCGATACATGTGGAGCGCTTCCAGGCATCGACCTGAGCAGGAGCACCGAACAGCCTCTGCACCAGACCGAAGTAGCTGCTCGGCAGCGGCTCCGACGGCCATAGTTTGACGCAGAGGTCCTTCATCACCGGCTCCGCCATCCGATGCAGCTCCATTAGCTGTTTCATCTGGTTGTTGAGGATGGGAGGGTGTTCGGGCACTTGAAATTGCGCCCAGAAAAGCCTCTGCTCGGCCCAACCCTCCAGGACGGCGAAGAACCTCGCCGCATCCGCCGCACTCTTCAGGAGGTCCGCAAAGGCGCCTGCGGAACGCCATACCCACGTGAGCAACGCGAACCTGTTACCTCCAAAGACACATTGTAACAAGTACGGCTTACCGTCCGCGATCAGCCTGACTTGGCGGAGCTCTTCTTGGTAACCGCACGCCTCTGTCCGCGCTTCCTTAGCCGCCGCTGCTAACGAGGTCAGCTCGGCGGCCTTCTCCTTATTCTTTTGCTCAAGGGCCTCACATCTTGTGACGGCATCCCCGAGCTCCTGCTGCACTTCCAGCACCCTGGCCTCGTGCTTTTCACTTGTGGTTCTCAGCGCCGCCAGCTCGGCAGCTGCCTGTTCGGCTGCCGCCTTTTGTGTCGCCGCGTCCGCCTGAGCTGTCCTCAGTGCGGCCTTGAGGCTTTCGACCTCTGCGGCGGCAGCTGCAGTTCAATCGGTTATATCCGTTAGTATGCATCGAACACTGCTTCACATCTACGGCTGTATCACTATCACAACTCGGCCTTACCTTGCGCCTCGTCGAACCTCTTGTTCACCAGGCTCAGATTGTCCTCGGAGCTCTTTAGCTTCTGATTCAGCTCAGCCAACTCTTCGGCGTTGGCAGCTGTGGCCGAGGATGATGCCTGCGCATTATTCTACACCCGTTAATATCCGAGATGTCGATTTTTGATCCTCCGACCGGCTTTGCTCAGCCGGTCAGAGTCTCGGGGGCTACTATGTATGAGGCTATATATTTGCACAAATGAATTTTCCTAAGGAAAAAGCATTACTTCGCTCACCTTGAAGCCTGTCAGAAGGCTACTAAAAGCCTCCTTCAGTCTGTTATCCACGGACCGAATACTGTGTAACACCGCACCCATAAGTGCACGGTGCTCTACGGCGATGGAGGAGCTGGTTACAGCGTCCTCCATCTCGTCCGGCCACCTGGTTGATGCCTGCTCTTGGGCAGGCGAGGGTGGTGGTGGCACTCCCGCTCCTTCCTTCTCCAAGTCCGGAGCACCGGACTCTGGACGCCTTGACGTCTCTGGAGTGGTCCTCGGAGAGAGCTCGGTTTGTCCGAGCTCCTCCCTTTCGTTCACCAGAGGGGCCCTCCCCTCCTGGTCTTCGGCGACCGAGGCATTCACCTCGGCCATGATAGTATCGCCTCCTTCCCCTGTATGTGGCATGGGAGGAGTCCTCCTCGACAGAACCTCCTCGGTTTCCTTCACGATTGGGGAAAGCGAGGCACGGGATCCAGTGCCGCTCTCCGCTAGCGCCGCCGGTGGAGAATCCCCCTCCGAGACTCGGTCGGCGGGGAGATCGCGCAGCGGACTGCAAAGTTGCACATGGAAACTTTATCAGTATCAGCCTAGTTCGGCTAAAGACGGTCAGGTAATCGCTAGAGCGCATACCTTTGGGCCTGCGGTTTGGCCCTGGGAATTTTCTGAGGAACCTCTTCTGAGGCCTCAGAGTCCTCGGCAGAAGCCGAGCTATCGCCGGATAAGGCTACCTTGGCCTTGCATGGTCTTTTGGGAGCGGGTCGAGGGGGCTCCTCCTCGGCATCCTCGGACGCCGCCCTCTTCCCTGTTCGGGAGGAATCGTCCGCCTCCCCGTCCTCTCCATGCTCCTTATCCTCCTCTTGCGCAGAGGGAGCATTGGTGTCTCCGGATCTCGCACCCGGGGGTATTCGGGAGCGGAGGCCCTCTCTGGCCTCCCGCTGTTGCTTCTTCTTCTCCTTCCTTTCCGGCACCTCATACGGCTCCACAGCCAACATGGCCGTCAGGAGGGGCGTTCTGGGTCCCTCTGGCAGTGGCGCCGGACTGTCAATCCGCTGGGCCTTCTTCAGCCATTTCTGTGGATAAGAAGTCAAGAAGCTGAGTACCTTATTAAAGGGAAATAGTTCGGATACAAGAACAAACTTAGTCATACCTCCCGTGGGGGGTTTGCGGTGTCAAGCCCGATGTCCTCTCCCTCGGCCGGCCAGTCCTTCTGCGGCTTGAACAACACTCTCCATAGCTGGGCGTGGGTGGTGCGGAAGAAGTTACGCACGGTGGCCGGGTCTTCAGGCTTGTAGGCCCACATGGGGGAGCCCCTATCCTGGCATGGGAGTATTCGACGGCCGAGCATGATCTGGACCACGTTGGGCAGCTCGACGCCTTTCCCTATCATCTTGGCAATTCGTTGATGTAGCTGCTCTACCTCCTTGTTTACCCCCCAATCGAGGCCTTTCTTGGTCCATGAGACCAACCTCCTAGGGGGTCCGGATCGGAAGGCCGAAATCGCCCCCCAACCCGCGCCCCTCGACTCGGTGATGTAGAACCATTCCCTCTACCAAACCTTGATGGTCTCGATGAAGGTGCCCTCTGGCCATTCCACTCGGGGGAGTTTGCTGACCATAGCACCCCCGCAGTCCGCTTGTTGGCCGTCGACGATCTTCGGCTTGATGTTGAAAACCTTCAGCCATAGGCCGAAGTGTGGCCGGATCCGGAGAAAGGCTTCACAGATGATGATGAAGGCCGAGATATGTAGAAAGGAATTCGGCGCGAGATCGTGGAAGTCAAGCCCGTAATAGAACATAAGACCCCTGACGAAGGGGTGAAGGGGAAATCCTAAACCTCGGAGGAAGTGGGGGACGAACACCACCCTTTCGCCCGGTCGCGGCGTGGGGACGGCCTGGCCGGCCTCCGGAGCGCGGTGGGCTACGTTGGCGAGGAGATATCCCGCGCCCTTCAACTCCATGATGGCGCTTTCGGTGACGATGGACGCCTCCCACCTGCCCTTGGACCCAGAACCCGCCATTGCCGGATTAGGCGGGTGGATGGAAAGGTTCTTGGGAGGGAGAGCAGATCTGGATGTTGGAGCTCAGAAATCGGGGAAGGCAATGGCGAAAGAGGGGAATGAGAGCGTGCGACCGAAACAAGGACTGTGCCCCTTTTATGGGCTGTAAAACCCATGGTCCCTTTACTGCGCCACAGTCCTCGCCGCTTCCCCGTATAACCGTGCCATTATGCGCGCGTGGGGTGAGGCGGATTATTGATTATATCCCTTGAAAACGGAACACGATCTCCATATCGATGGAACGTGCCAATGAGAACCACCTCGAACCGCGAATCGAGTTTGTCATAAACCAACTTGCGGTCGTGGCAAGGTGTGACCCTTCGGTAAAAGTTGTCAGATAAGAACACTGTTCACGCCGAGGCGGCTAGCCTTCGGGGCTAAGTTATTATTATACTTCGTTACCAAGATATAGTTCGGCGCATACACGACCGGATAAGCTTGAAAATACAACTCGGAGTATTACAGGCCTGTTACCGATGTCACGGAGGAAAGTGAACTGGTCCACAAAGCCGATGGTGTTCGGCATCTACCTCGGCTTCGAAGACTAGTTCGGGGGCTACTGAGGGTGTCCCGGACTAGGGGGTACTCGGGCTGCTGGCCTATCTCTCATGGGCCGGACTGGTGGGCCGCTCTCTACACGTCGATGGAAGGCTGGATTGTGGACGACCCCGTATGATGGAAGGAAATCTCTGAAGTCTTGGCGTCTCCTCCAAGGAATAGATGGCGTAACCGGCATGTTATCCTTGATAGTAACCGACCATATGTAACCCTAGGGCCCCCCTGGTGTCTATATAAACCAGGAGGTTTAGTCCGTAGGGAGGAAGACTCAAAATCTAGGGTTTAGCCCATCTGATCTCGAGGTAGATCAACTATGTAACCTTCATACAATCACATCAATATACTCAAGTAGGACGTAGGGTTTTACCTCCTCGAGAGGGCCCGAACCTGGGTAAATCGCTATCTCTACGCTTTCTGCTACCATCGACTCCTTGACCCATAGTTCGGACCCCCTACCCGAGATCTGCCGGTTTTGGTACCGACACCGGTGGCGCCACTCCGACCGAGGCCGCCGCCCCAGATCCCGCGGCCCCCTGCGAGAAAGCAGACCAGCAGATGCCCCGCCGCCACCTTCCTCGGCGGCGCCCCGGGCTTGCCCGGCGTCGGCCTCAGGCGGCGGCGAGGGGAGAGGGAGACGGGGAGGGGGGGCTCTGCGGCGAACTAGGGTTTCGCCCCCGAGTCGCCCGGATGGGGCGGCACCTATCTATGGTTTTTATGTTTTATAGGTCATCTTTATGCCCGTCTAGTTAAAATAGATGATACATTGGCAATCGATCATCCATGTAATCTTCATCAAGTGAGGTATTTAGAGTGCCAATACTTAACTTTTGGATTTTGGTTGTATTTGTTAAACACCAAGTAATATATATCTAGTATTCTAGGCAGCTCTTCCATAGTTGAGTTGTACATGGTTTTCGTTCATAAACTCCGCCACACCTGAAAATTATTCCTGCCTCTGCCACTGTTCATTGGTCAAGCACCAGCCGATGTGCTGATCGGCTACTGTGCTGTTATCTGTATGTACAGTGCTACACTATCCTCTGGTTACAGTATACATATGATTCCAACGCGCTGCATATGCCGAAAGAAAAAGAATCCAAACATTTGCCACGTCAAGTAGTGACTCAAAGGCGGCTAGGGTTGCTCGCCTCCTGCTGGCGCCGCCGCAGGTCTATCCCGTCTGCTGTGGCCTTAGGCCATGGTGGCATGGTGGATCTCGGCCCTTGCCGGCGGGAGGGCTCCAGCTCCGTTTTTAGGTGTCCTTTTGTGTCCGTTTAGGGTTTGTGTCCGGCTGAGGAAGGCGCTGAAGATGGAATAATGTTCTGTCCACATAGCCCCCATCCCGGCGGTGCGTCTAGCCTCGTCGGAGGGCGTGTGAAGGTGTGTCTCTGGTGGATCTCGTGGGATTCGGTCGGCATTTGTCTTCGGTGGATCCGGTTGGATCCGGTCTTCGTTCGTCTGCATCTGTGTTTCTGCAAGTTGGATCCTTCCGATCTACGCTTCTCTTCATTGGCGACGGTTGCTGTTCTGGTGCGCTGGTCCTATGGGGCCTTAGCACGACGACTTCGCGACTGTCTACTACAACAAGGTTTGCCCAGCTCCGGTGAGGGAGGGGCGATGACGGCGGCGCGCCTTCGGCTCGCTCCAGTGATTGTAGTCGTCGCTAGGTGGTCTACGGACCTGGATGTAATTTTTACTTCTAGTGTATTATGTACTACCTTGACAGTTAATGAATAGATCGGAAGTTTTCTCGAAAAAAAAAGTAGTGACTTGTAAGTATACGAAAACGCGTACAGCCAAACCGTCATAAAGGAAAGGTAGAAAAAAGGGTCAAAAAAAGATGAGAACAGCCAAACCAGCATAAAGGAAAGGTAGAAAAAAGGGTCAAGAAAAGATGAGGACAGCCAAATGTGGTTAAGAAATATTGGGAAACAAAATTGCATACGTGGACATGGAACCGTCATAAAAAACGCAAAAAAGGGTAAAACAAGATGAAATCAGCCAAATGTGGTTAAGCAAAATTTTGGGAAACAAAACAGAATACGTAGCATGAAGCCGTCATAAATAAAAGGCAGGAAAATGGTAAAAAAGAAAGATGAAAGGACCAATTGTGGTTAAACGAAAATTTGGGAAACAAAACCACATACGTAGACATAATTTTTTTTTAAAATGAAAACAACCAATTGTAGTTAAGAATTCTTGGAAAAAATAATGCATACATACGCATACATAGTAAATGGGGCGGAACTGCGAGTAGACATATTTGTTGAGGTGGGCAGATCGGGTAGGATCTATCTATCTATTATATTATTAAAACGATAGAAAAAGAAGGTCTGAGATCTAACGATAGAAAATGAGTTAAAAAGGATAGCCAAGATTTCTCTACCCGTACGTTTCTAGATACGTACAATGCGCTACGTTTTCCACATGCAGCCTACCGAAGACATTTTTTGCGCGGGGGGGTCATTACTCAAGGAGGCCTCTCAGCCTTAACCAAGTTTACAAGAAAGTCCGGTCCTCCTGCGAACCAGACCGCCGTACGTGGGGTACTACGGCCATACGCGGCCAACTCATGACTCGCGGTATTCTGCCATCGGCAACACTGCACGAAAACAAGCTCTCTAGCATGACGGCGTGCTAAGCTGCTAATCTCTTCAACGAGAGAGCGGTGCTGTGATCTGTCTGTCGTTGGTGCTTTGAGCATTGCCACCGCCTCTGCGCTATCTAACTCCACAACGATAGGCATCATGGTCCTGTGTAGAGCAAGGTCTATGCCTTCTCTACAAGCTGAGAGCTCCGCCTCCAGCACGCTATCACATGTGCGGATTTCTCTGCATGCGCTAAAGATGATATCTCCTCTGTCATCTCGAAGGATCATACCTCCGCCCGCTGCTCCTGTGGCTGCAACAAAACTGCCATCTGTGTTAAGCTTGGCCCAGCCCGCGCAAGGGGGGGGGGGGTCCAGCACGCCCTCACCCTATTCATCCTGTTGGGTTCCGGGCGCTGCGGGGTGGCGCAGACAACCATCTTCCCCTTCTCCATGTTGGCCGCCGGGTGTTGCTGAATACATAGCAGGGAATTAATGTAACCATGTAAGAACCGACGAGAGGCCTCGGCAGGGGGTGGTGGTTTGTCATGGGTAATCTCATTACGAACATGCCACACTCTCCACATGATCATGAGTACCACCAGCCTCGCCGTCTCATCCAGGGGTTCCAACAGTGCAAAAAGCCACTCTGGCCCCGTGTCACGGATAGTCTCCACCTTGGGGATGTTCCAGTCCAATGCCATGATCCTCCAAAGCTCCCTTGCCAGTGGGCACCTGCATAGCGCGTGGAATCCGTCCTCGCGTTCAACACCACACAGGGGGCACACGTCAGTAACCTCGAGGTGCCGTGAGGCTTTGTTAGCCCAAGTAGCAAGGGAATTTGTGACGACCCTCCATGCAAACACGCGTACCTTTGGGGGAGCAGGGCACCCCCATATGATCTTCCAGATGGCGCGACGACCATCCGGTGCCCTGCTCGTGGCGGTGGCCAATGGACGCTCACGCTCGTCCATTGCTAGGCGGTACGCGGATCGAACGGTGAAGGTACCGTTCTTCTCCGGCGCCCAGGCGATGATATCGTCGGTGACGCGTGGGGATGTCCTGATGGTGGTGATGACGGCGACATCCGCCGGCAAGAAATATCGCTGTAGAAGATCGGTGCGCCAAGATCCCCGCCATCGAGGAGCTCGGCCACCCTCCTTAGGCGGCAAGTGCCCTGCTTAGTGATGGGCTGGCGTGAGGGCTCCCGCGGCAGCCATCGGTCCCGCCATATGCGAATGTCCCGCCCGTTCCCAACACGCCAAATGATGCCCTTTTTCAGGAGCTCAAGGCCATGTTGGATAGCCTGCCAGGTCGGGGACGCTTTCCCCGAGAATACCGTGTCCTCAAGGCGACCATCATGATAGTATCGGGCCTTTAAAACCTGCTCACATAAACTGGTGGGTTTAGTAAGCAACCGCCAGGCCTGTCTCGCTAGGAGAGCCTGGTTAAAAAGGCGGAAATCTCTGAAATCCAGCCCGCCCTTGCTTTTCTGAGCCTGGATCTTCGGCCAAGCCAACCAGTGCGTCTTCCTCTTTCCCTCAGAGGCGCCCCACCATAAATTGCGAACCATTCTATTCAGGTCATCACACACTGACATTAGGAGCTTAAAAACACCCATAATATAAGTGGGAATAGCTTGAGCAACTGCTTTAATCATGGTTTCCTTACCCGCCAGAGAGAGGGTGTCACCCCATGCAATAATCCTCTTCAATAACTGAGATTGCAAATTTTGGAATTTACCTCGTGACATGCGACCTTCGGGCGTTGGGAGTCCCAAATATTTTTCCTCAAATGTAACAGTGCCTATGTTGAGAGTTGTTCTCACCGCCTCCTGTTTGTCCAAAGCACAAGCAGAACCAAAAAGGGCACTACATTTGGCCGGGTTAATAAATTGTCCAGTGGCATTAGCATATGCGTTTAGCACTTCCTGAACCTTCTGGGCTTCTTCATCCACTGCTTTAAAAAACAGTAATGTATCATCTGCAAACAAAAGATGAGAAATTCCCGGAGCTCTGCCGCACACTTTTAGCGGGGTGAAGTCGCCTTTTTCCTCACCTTCTTTCAAGAGAGCAGATAGACCGTCAGCCACAAACAGAAATAAGAACGGGGACAAAGGATCACCTTGCCGCAGCCCACGCGACGGTGCGAATGATTCCAGAAGGGCTCCATTGAATTTAACTGTATATCTCACCGAGGTGACGCAAGCCATAATCCAGTCCAAGCCTAGCGAAGACATTAGTTGGATGGTTAGGAGGACAGTGGTATCCCCAGCCCACCAGCAGGGTTCAAGTCCTAGACTTGACACCGGTGCTCGCATTTTTCTGTATTTATTTCAGGCCTTCCGGCGATGTGCGTTCAGTGAGAGGAGACGTTCCCGTCGACTACGAAGGCGTCTCGGAGGTGCTCATAGGGGTAGAGTGTGCGTGCGTACGTTCATAGGGGTGAGTGTATGTGCGTATGTATGAGCGTCTGCGTCTGTACTATGTTTAAAAAGAAGATGACATGAGTTGGGGTCCAACTCCAATACGGACAAGCTAAACAAGCTAAAGGGGATTTTACAGTAACTCTACTTATACCTAAAAAAAGACGTAAGGTTCCCTCTCCCCTCTCCCGTCTTAAGTCTCGTCCTTCGTCCGACCATCTCCTCGCCGCTCCAACGATACGTCCTCCCACCACTAGTTTTTCTCCTCCTTCCTCAATTCTTTTTCCCACGTCATTCACCTCCCTAAAAACCTACCGGTTTCCCCCATCACGCACGATAAAAAAAACACGACGCAATGGCCCGCCGCCTAGGATCCGATCTGACTCCAGAAAGGAAGCAGGACGCACGACAATTTCCTCCTTCACCGGCTTGTCCCTGCTGGACGACCATAGTCGCGCCGCTCTGCGCCACTCCACCGTTCCCAGCGACGAGTAGACCGATAGGTGGAGGTCTCCCCTAAACATCACCCATCATGTTGCTCTCGTACGTGCACCGACCTCAGTATTCACCCCGCCAAATTAGGGTTTCCACGTCAAATGTCTGGTTCGTTCAGGATCTATACACGCTGCGGTATCTCGCGAGGGCCCCAGGCTGATCTCCAGCGAGGTGAGTCCGTGAGTGTTCCTATTATGCCTCATGGATTGATGCCCATTAGGACGATCTCCGATGGTTGCAGCTGACGGTTTTGAATTAGTGGATTCGCTGATTAAGTTATCAGTGGAGGGGCGTGTCCTGTCATTTGTTTTAATTCACACGGTACGTTTGTGTTCCTTTCATTTGATATGAGATTAACCAAGGCCATGGCACCTCTGTCAACCCACGTGCCCGGACAGGCTCAGATGCTGCATTGGCTGTAAATGGGACATCTCCATTGGCTGCTGTCCAGGTAAACAACTTATTTGAGGGCCCCTTTGGCTTGCTGGTAAAGAACACCACAGTGATTGTTTTATTATTCCCTGGTTTGCATTGCAGGTTCGGTTCAGAATACAATTCAATGTCTGGTGATGTATTGAAAAAAAAGCATATGAAGCTACAAAAAATGGATTCTTCTATATGAATGTCAGATATGTCAAAAAATTATTCTCTTTTGATTTCACCAGGTTATTTTACTACCTAGGTTAATTCGACTGCATTGTTTCTAAAACAGAACTATCTGCATCTGAAATGACATGGTATTAGTCTTTTTATTTATTTTTTAAAATAGCCACTAGCCTTTCAGCAAATCAAAATTATGTCCTGGTGTTATCGACACTTGAATATACATTATGATTTAATGCACGTTCAGCCAATGGTCGACGTACCTCAGTCATGCGGACTCCGAGGTAGTGCCGGTCAAGCCCAAACGCACGTGGAAGAGGAAGGTGTACCCACTCTCCGCGGTGCGTCGAAGTGCGAGAATCAAATTCAAACGAAAATTTCGTGACGAAAAATGAGAGGCATTTTCTGGAATAGCAGAAGTCTTGAAGACTTGGCTAAACGTAGGTTTCTGGCGGAAACATCTAAGGAAAATAAGCTGGATTTTATTGCGTTGCTCAAGACCGGTAGAGATAACTTTACTTCGCAGTTTCTTGGAACGATTTCCGGTGGTTTAGACTACGATTGGCATTCTCTCCCACCACGGGGAAGATCCGGCGGGATCTTACTTGGGGTTAATTATGGATCCCTAGAAGTCGAGAATGTCATTCTGGGTGACTATGCTGTCAAATTTCATGTGCGATCGAAAGTTGATGGTTTTAGGTGGGCTCTGGTGGCTATGTATGGAGCGGCACAGCCGGAGTTCAAGTCGGACTTCCTAGCAGACCTTGTGAGGGTTTGCGGGGATGAGAGATTACCCATTTTGGTTGGTAGAGACTTTAACATTATTAGGCGGAGAGAAGAAAAAAAATGATAATTTCGATGGGAGGTGGTCGTTTATGTTTAACGCCATCATTGAGAGTTTGGACCTGAGAGAGATTGATCTCACAGGCAGACAGTACACTTGGGCGAACAATTTGGAGAATCCAACTTATGATAAATTGGATCGAGTTCTAACCAGTGTCGAATGGGAACATTAGTGATGGTGCGAGCATTACAAAGGGGACTTTCCGATCATACTCCCCTCCTTGTTGATTCGGGTGATGCGACTCACTTCGGCAACAAGAATATTTTCTCCCTCGAACTGTCATGGTTCGAAAGGGAGGGCTTCCGAGATTTGATAGCCAGGGAGTGGACTAAAGAGAGCAGAGGAGAATCAAACATCGAAAGATGGCAATATAAAATTAGACACTTGCGACAGGTCTTGCGGGGCTGGGCAAAAAATGAGAGTGGCATATATAAAGTGGAAAAAGAAAGGCTTCTTAATCTCATTAACGATCTAGATTTAAAAGCCGAGGTTAGTATGCTCAATATGACTGACACTGTAGCCAAACGAGAGGCCGATGAGAAGCTAGCGAAGCTTCTTAGAGAAGAAGAGATAAAATGGGCACTCAGAGCTAAAGTTCGACAGGTGGTTCAAGGGGATAATAATTGCGAATGGAAAACACAGGAAAAAAGAAAATTATCCAACTTGAACAGGATGAGGGTACAATTGTAGGGCACGAGAACCTAAAATTGTATATCTCAAATTTTTATAAAAAGCTCTTTGGGGCACTGGTGGAAAATTTTGTTTCACTCGACGAGAATGTGGTTGGGGATATATCTCAACTGGGGGGCGATGGGAATGCGGTGCTAACTGCTCCTTTCTCAGAAAAGGAGGTGTTCGAAGCAATAGCACAAATGAAGAATAATAAGGCACCTGGCCCGGATGGCTTTCCAGCAGAATTTTATAAGAGGTGTTGGGATATCATTAAAGGGGACCAGATACTTGCACCCAACGCGGGCAAGAGGGTTGTCAGTTGTAACACCCCAAATTTTAATAAAAGGTTTTTATAAATAAAACTTTGACATGAATAATTTTGTTAAATAAAATAGGTCTTTTAATAATTTTTAAAAGCCATTCTCCTGCTTTCTTCTTTCTTCTTAAGAAATTTTTTGGGAAAATAGTGATGGTCTTAAATTTTTTGCAAAATTCTTTTATTACTTCTTAAATATTAGTAGGAAATAATTTCATAATAATTTGCCTCCAAGATAATTCTTTTAATGCCATTTTCAAACCCTAAATGGCTCCTGTTGCACTAAAACTATTTTAAATAAATTTTATAAAATTGCCCCAAAATTATGGGAGACTCTCTTAGGCCTATGATTCACTTTTATGCAAAAACCCACCTTGGTCTTCTGCAAACTTTGACCACAGCATCATCTTTTCAAATCTGGTCCAGATCTAGCTTTTAACTACATCCCTATTTTCCTTAGCTCTATAATTCCTGAAATTTTTCCACATCCTAGTCCTTCCTAAGAAACTCTTAAGTCCAGAAGCTCACCTCCATTTGCATCACTTAAGTTCATCTAATAATTCTCCACAGATTTGGTCCAGAAATAAATTTCAGTAAAAATTGCATTTGCAAGTTATTCCTTTTGTCCAATCAAACCTACCATCATATTTTTTCATCTAAAGAGACATCAGCCTAACAAATCTCACAGTCAGCAAAATTCTTTAGACAGCACTAGCATTTCATCAAGCACCTCATGTGCATGGCAGAAATCTGCAAGCCCATGAACCTGTATTGTAAACTTGATCTGCTGGCCAAGACATCATGTCCATCACTCCTACCAGGCTAAGTATTGCCACCCTGCCAAAAATTGGCTCATCTGGACTACCCTAGTACCCCCTAGCATTTGATCGAGCGCTCTGTGGGCGTGCTCTGGGCATTGCCAGAGCGCCTGTGTGGCACCCCGACGGCGCCCGAGCCACTGCCGTGCCCTGCTGCTCCCCCTGGCTCACACCGCCCTAGCTAGCTTCGCGAGCACGCTCTGCATCTCCCCTGCACCTCCCCTGGCTGCTAGCGCCGGCCAGCGCCGACCAAGCCACCGTCCAGAGCCGCTGTCCAACGCCGCCGTCCCTGCCACGTCTCTGCCCTAGATAAACGCGAGCCACCAACACATTCCTATCCATCTACACCTATCCAGGTCTATCCGCAGCTCACCAACGGCCTCACCAGCCTCACCCACCGACCCCAACGACCTCGCCACCGCCCTGGTTCTTCCATTAATGGCCATCGCCACCTCGGCCATCTCCAGAACCACCGAACCGACCTCCTCCTCCCTATAAAGCTCGAACGAGCTCGCCTCGCTGCACGGCAGCATCCCTCCCTCCTCTGAGAACCTCCCGGAGCAGTCAATCGACACGGAGGTGGTAGTCTTCCCCTCCTCTGGCATCTACGCCCACCGCCGCGCTCCGGTCAAATTCGTCGCAACCGCAGCCTCCCTCCCTTCCATTTCTTCTCCAACAGCCCCCTATCGACCCCACGATTCCATTCCAGCCATCAATTTGTCCGGAACAAGCATGTGGGCGAAAGCCCTCTTCGAGCTCCCGTCGGAGTTCTTCGGGCATGCTCGCCGCCGGCGACCCCGTGCCCTTCACCGGCCATGCCGCACACCGGACGAACCGTCAAGATCTCCCGAGCACGACGGTGGACTCAACTCACCATGGGGCGCCGCCGTTCACCGGCACCGGTCGTCGGAGCCCCGCGCTGCTCTGTCGCGGGAGAGAAGACCAGGCCGACCCAGTCAAACCTGACAGGTGGGCCTGCGGGACCCACCGTCAGTGACTTAAGGTCACGCTCGAGTCGGTAAGTGGAGGCGTAATCATACAGAGTACGTTTTCCCCTTCTCGAAAGCGTAAACCAAGCGAAGCGTTTTCTTTTAAAATAGTTACGGACCCAGATGCAGATATTTTTAATTACAGAATAGTCCCTGAGATTCAAACCTTAATAACTTTTAATCTATAACTCCAAATGAACTGATTCTTTTTCCTACAATCTTGATTTTTCATCTAGTTTATTTTAGTATTTATTTCAAAAATATTTGAAACACTTTTTAGCACTGTTTTGGAATTATGTGGTAATTTCATTATTTTGAAAATAGGCAAAAGGAAGGATATATTTCTTTTCAAAGATTGTGGGGCCAGTTCAACACTTCTAAGTACTCAAGGCAAGCATCTTGAACCACTGATATGGTGATTGTATGGTAGAATTGCGTAGCTAGAAGTTTGAGCATGCTTAGGTTTATATCAAATGAATTGCAAAGTAACGGTCAGTCATGATGGTATGGTTGCTCGCTTATTGTTTTGGTCTCAAACAAGCATAAAACAATGGGGATGTATCATTTGCATCATGCTATGCATGCCTACACTTGTCATGACTAACTTGCAGGAGCAGAATCAAAATAAGTCACGTTGTTGTGTGACCGGCAGGAGGGTGATCACGTCGGAGCGTGTTCATACCTCGATGGTTATGCATGTTGGGACATGCTAGGGCTGTGGCCCTGTTCTAGTGATGCTGATAAAAGTAAACATATTGTGTTAACCACTGCAGGGAACATAAGCCTCTTGAGTCAACCATAGATCGTGTGTTGTACCGTTAACCCCTAACTGCATTCGTGCTACCACAAGTCCCTCCGCAAGGGGGTGTGGTTCAGTAAGTTGTTAACGCATTTCCCGCACACACTACATAGAGGGACCAACGTGGAGGTACCAACTGATCAGTGGGTAATGCCTGCCACTAGGTCGGAGGGGGCAATGGGTGTTTTCCGGTGAGATGCCGAAGAGGGGTAGCTCCCCTGTGTTTTCCGCGTGGTATAAATATGGTCGTCTGCCCATTGCTACTCGAGGTTGTAGCCTCCCCGGCTTAAGGTTTTATTTTGTCCGATGCTTTGGGTGATAACTGGCTCGGGGAAATAATACTGGTGTGTGTGGTCAGGTGTGTTTGCTTCCCAAAGACCATAATTGGAACTCACCAACGTTTCGATGCTGGCTAAGGAAATCCTTTACTCATGGGTAAAGAGTACAACCTCTGCAGAGTTAAACCTATTCGAATAGCCGTGTCCACGGTTAAGGACGATAGTTGGGTAGGGTCAAGTGTCGGTCTTAGTGTCGGTCTTCGGAGGAAATAATTAAAAATGGTTATGATTCACTTTTGAAGGGTGACTATTACTGCTGATGCTATCGTGAATATCATTATGCTATTATGGACTAACCCCCTTCTCTTATATGTATGGGATTTTTATATCTGTGGCCCTGGTTCCTTAGCTCTACTCATTCATCCCCACGCTCTTAAATTTTCCTCACTTTTCCCCACTCCCTTGTCCGAAACCCTCATAAATGGTCACAACGGAGGATGACATCGGGTCAAACCATTGATCGTTAACTCTGACGAGTGGGGCCGTGCTGGACTCTGTCGCCCGTTGGACCTGACGAGTGGGGCCGCATTAAGACACGTCAGATGAGCTTGTCTGAGGGATCCCCTTGTCTGAACCTCGAGCCACTACAGCACCACGCCGCTCTGCCCCCTCCGCCGCCATCGTGCAGCCTCCGTCGCCGTCATGCCCTCGAACCTCTAACCCCATTTCGCCTCCGCCGCCGTCGTGGCCTCCGCCAGATCTACCCCCACATCCCCCTCAGGATTAAGCAGTGATGTCGGGGGAGCAGGTTCTCAAGCCCATCGACCGTGGAGAGGATTGGGTCGAATCGGCGGCGGATAATGCATGGATTACACCTGGGTAAGCGTCGTTTCCCCTCTAACTGATCTGCTGATTCATAAATTCGGCCCTATTTGCCAGCTAGTCACGTGAATCGATCAAATTTTGCTGAATTGTTCCCGGCCTAACTGAAACCTACCCTTATTTGAATCGAATAGGATTGATCCTGCGCCTGCTTTCTGGCTGGCGGTTAGGATGGAAGTTAGTGTGCTGCGCGGTAGAAAACCGCAAATGCTTACTGGATTTTTCTATCCGAAAGTGGTAGAAACAAGTATGTCGTTCAAAGATTTGCTCGCGGCGCTCCAAAATTCTTCATATGGGTGGAGCCCTGCCGATGCTGTTGAATTAAAAAAATTCAGCAGTACAGAGCAAAAATTTGTCCCATTAACTTGCGATGAGCATCTAGGATTGCTCTTTACTTTGAATGCTGAAAGCCGCTTCGGTAAAATCCTTATCGAGGTGCTTCGGCCACGCAATGAACGTGACAAGGGGAAGGATGTTCAGAAATCTTCTGTCTCTGCTAATAGCGAGCGCCCCGGCACTCCTTGTAGGTTGAAACCAAGCAGAGTTAGTGGTTCTGAAAGTCACAATATGTCTGTTGCTGCTTCTTGTGCCGCTTCTCCTGTCGCTGCTGCAGCCGATGTACAGCAAGATGCAGAGCCAGACGAAGAGGTGCCTCGAAATGATGATGAGGATGAGAATATGTTCCCTGGTCTTGTAGATACTGTCAGTAAACAAGCAATGGAAGATGAATATCCGGAGGAACCTATCAGCCGTGCTAGATTTGATGACACTGATGATGAAGAGAGGCAGGAGAACATCGACAGCTTAGTTTTAGATGAATATGATGGTGAGGACATGCCAACAATTGAGTGGAACAGGGAAGATCCTCAGCTAGCTGTCGGCACCATATTCCAGTCGATGGTGGACTGTCGTAATGCAGTGACTACATACTGCATTCTCACTGAAAATTCATATGTGATTGATAGGAGTGAGCCAACAAGGTTCACTATTCATTGCCCATATGATAGGTGTAGATGGAGGTTGCATGCATCACATATGTTGAGGAGCAAGTTCATTCAGGTTTATGTATTTCAGTTTATACTGATTCATTTTATTTTCAGATCATTGTGTAATGTTTTCTTAACTATATTTTGTTTGGGTGCCATTTTGTTTCAGATAAAAAAGAACCCACACCAGCACACTTGTCCACCTGGAGGGGGAGGAGGGAAGGCTAAAGCAAAGCTAGCAAAGACTAGGTGGGTGGCAGATGCAATTTTGGATTGGTTGAGAGAAACACCAACACTTGGTCCAACAGCACTCCATGGGAAGCTATTTGAGAAGTACAAGATTGACTTACCTTACATGAGGATTTTCTATGCTAGGGAAATGGCTCTTGACAGGATTAATGGTCCTTGGAATGAGAGCTTTCAGTTGCTCTACACATTTAAATCTGAAGTGGAAGCTGCTAGTCCAGGGAGTGTTGTAGAGATTGACAAGCATACAGTTACATACAAAATAAAAGGTAAGTCATTTGAGAAGGAGTGCTTCAGGAGGGATTTTGTTTGTTTCAAGGCTTGTTGGCAGGGGTTTCTTGATGGTTGCAGGCCCTATTTGGCTGTTGATGCAACTGCTTTGAATGGAAGGTGGAGAGGACAACTAGTGGCAGCTTCTGCAGTTGATGGACACAACTGGCTATTCCCAGTTGCATTTGGTGTGGTGGAGGCAGAGTCTGGGGAAAGTTGGGTCTGGTTTCTGCAGCAGTTGCGCAACCTTATAGGTACACCCCCAGGTTTAGCTATACACACAGATGCTTGCAAGGGTTTGGAGACTGCAGTGGAAATTGTATTCCCTGGAGTGGAACATAGGGAATGTATGCGACACCTAGCGCAGAATTTCAGAAACAAATTCAAAGGTAAAGTTTATGATGAGAACTTATGGCCAGCATCAGACACATGCAGTGAGAGGAAGCATGCGCATCATTTGAGAGTGATGTATGCTCACAATCCTTTGGTGAAGGAGTACCTAGAAGCACATCATGGAAAGTTGTGGTCAAGAAGCAAATTCAATGAAATCTGCAAAGTAGACTATGTGACAAGTAACCTGGCAGAGTGTTTCAATGCAAAGATCAAGTCATTGAAAGGGCTTCTGATATGGCAAATATTTGATAAGATTAGGCAGATGATCATGATAAAGATGGCTCTTCGCAAAAGAATTGCAGAAACAGAATATGTTGGCCATCTTATGCTCCCATCTCTTATTAAGGCATTGCATGCCAAGGCAAGAGGACTGAACATGAAATGCATTCGAGCGGCGACACACGAGGCTGAGGTAACATATACTGACAGTAAAAACAGGGAATGGAGATATCCAGTTAACCTAGCAACTACGGAATGCAGTTGTAGGCAATGGCAGCTCCGTGGGAAGCCATGCATACATGCCCTACATCTGATGACTATTATAGGTGGTGAAGATGGTGAAATTGATCAATACATCTCTGAATATTTTTCTGTTGCCAAATTCAGGGCTGCTTATGCTTCCAATGTGCCTGCACTCTTGGGAAAAGACCAATGGAACATAGTAGATCCAGGGTTCAAACTAAATGCTCCTGTACTGACTAGACCACCAGGAAGACCAAGGAAGAACATGATCAGAAGAGGTGAAGAGGGTCGTGTAAAAAGACAGCGTAAGTGCAAAAAATGTGGAACCCTAGGGCACATTGCTAGGAAATGTACCAATCCAGTGGATGCTTCATTTGGAGAAGAGGAACGATGGGCAGCAACAAATGCAGAGGAGAATGCAACATTAGAGCAGATTGAAGCTAATACAGAGGAGAATGAAGCAGCAAAGCAAATTGCAGCTAATGCAGAGGAGAATGAAGCAACTGAATTAGCACTGCCGGCAGCTTGGTATGTGTGCAACAACCTTCCCTTTTTTGTGCATTTCTTCTCTTTTTATCGATGGCTTATAATATTTTTTCTGTTTGACCTAGCTCTAGGAAAATGAGAGGAAAGGAGAGAAAAGGCCAAGAGAGAAAGAATTTGAAGAATATGAAGCCATGGCTTATGAAGGTTTTGAACCCCGTCAACTGGCCAGTGGAAGTTCTCCGTTAGCACCTCGACAGCCACCGCCTGAAGTGAAGATCAAAAGGAAGAAGAAAAAGGTGGATATCCCACCTAGGGAAACCAGGAGCAAGGCTGTTAAGCCGTCTTGGAACACAAGGAGCAAGGCAAAGATGTGAACTTCGAACGTTGAATGCAAGTTGTAAACTTTGAACTTTAAGGATTTGTACTAAGGTTTCTGTGGTCAATTTGAACAACTGTGAAAACTTGTAAGGTTTAATAATGCTATTTGTACTTTGATGTGAAATTTGAGGCAAATTTGAATTTCAGGCAGAATTTGAATTTTAGGCAAAATTTGAATTTGAACCAACACTTGAAGTCCATTGCCCTGTGGTGTGATGTTGTAATGTTTGCTGAACTATTATAAACGTTAGGTGATCAATCCGATCTCTTTTGTGTGGTAAAACTTATAGTCATGGGAAATGTGCTCCAAATGAGCTCCGAAGCTAGGGTAAACAGCCCCATTTGTAATCAAGTTTTTTTGGACCTACTCTAAATGAGCCAAATATTTTTTATTAACACCTATTCAATCTATATAGTGTAGATTCGAAGTCTCACTATTTATTGAATTAATCTTCATATTTTTACATTTTTTTTAAAATAATGTGATTTAATAGAAAACCATTAAAAACACGTTTAAAATATGAAAAAAGAAAACTAAGTTCAGATCCTTCTTATTCACTTTGAAATGAAGCTTTGGTGATTTTTTTGATTTTTTTTTAATTTTTCAAAAAACCTACCTCCTTTCCTTGAACTCTCTGTAACGTTGTACGTGATAGCTCATATTTGTGAAGGTTTTTTCATGAAAATGTCCGTAAAACAAGTTTATGATTTTTTTTGGTAACATGTCACATAAGACAACATTGTGCGCAGGTTTTATATTTTTTCGATTTTTTTAAAATTAATGGTGCTCATTTAACCACGATCGTGCCAACTAGGTTTTTTTTTAAATGACCGTAGTCCAAGTTTAGTATTTTTCCTCGTTAGTGTGTCTTATAAAACGACGATTCGCGAAGGTTTCATATTTTTGGATTTTTTTAATTAGCTATGCTCAGTTGAATATTGGTCAAACACTAGATAACCCCGTTGACCAACTCAAAACCCCTCTAAACCCCGCGGTGTTTCGCCTAACCCTAGCTCCGAACATCAGTCGTCCGATCATACCCTAGCGCCAAGCGACAGCCCTCAGATATGGTCTTCTAGAAGGAATTCTGAGGCCTGGCTGCGTGCGGGCTCCGCGCCGTTGGATCACAAGGACGGCTCCGCATCGTTGGATCCTTGGGCGATCCGCGAGAGGCGATCCGCGAGACGTTGGTTGTGCTCGCCCACCATTGCCTCCCCTGTCTTCTTCTTCTTCTGCGGCGACCAAAGGAGCCACTCGTCGGCTTTTTCTTCTCCGGCGACTAGATATGTCGAGCTCCACTTCAGCCTCCCGCCCCTCATGGCCCCAGTATGGTCCAGTGCCCATGGAGCGATGCCCTGACTGCCCACGCACCGCGCCACTGAAAAGGTTGACTTCGAAGGAGGACAAGAATGGCAACTTTGGGCGCGAGTTCGTGAAATGCGAGAGCAAGCCAGAGGGGCAGGTTCGATCTCATGATTTTTGTTTGACCCTTCCCTTCTTTTTTCTCTTTGCTTCTAATTCTTTTTCGTTGGATCTGAGATTTAGGGTTCATGATTTCGTTTCAGATCCTGAAGAAATGCACACATTTTGAATGGATGGATGACTACGTTCAGAGGCTTCAAGGGGAGGGCTTGCTTCAATTAAATTGGGCTGCAACCCGGGAGGTCAATCTGCCGTCAGCCACTCGGAATCTGGTCTCTGAAACTGCTGCTCCGATAGTAGGGGATGAGGATCTGAAGGGGGAATTAAAGAAGATGAACAAGAACTTGAGGCAGATGATTCAGTTGAACAAGCAGGCGAATCTGATAGCTTTATTATTTTATTTTTGTATAGTTGCTCTAGGATTTGCTTACTTGTTGGTCATCACTCGTTAGAGATGTTATTTGTGTCGTTTCATGTGCTCTACGATTTTCTTAAGGGTTTGTGGATCATGTGCTCTCTGTGTTGCTTAATTTGTGGATCATGTGCTCTCTGCGTTGCTTAAACTATGTCTCTATCTCCATCTCTGAATCTCTGTAGGTGTTAGTTTTTGACACTTTCAGTTTCGTCAGACAACACCAAGGGCAAGAGAGAAAAAAACGTAGTTATTGGGACCAAAATGAAACCAAGCTCTGGTTGGGCCGTCGCATTGCGTTGACTGTCGAAGGCCCACAAAGATTAAAGAGGCCTAGAAAAATAGTGCATGCGCTGGCTCTGTTTTCCTCTGTTTTTTTGCTTACAGAGATTGAGTGCACGTTGGTTACATTACAAGAATAGGTTACATCGTTTGAAATTACACAACAATTGATATTGCCACCAAGAAGTCAACAATTACCGTTTTGTTTCATGCAATATGGCCACCAACAAGTAAACAATGGGCTACCCTTCAAAAATTATTTTCATCCTGCCAAATGGCCACAGACTATTCAAAAATTAGCTTCTTTTTGTTCATACAATATAGGTATCCTACAATATATATGGGCACCAACAATTCAAAAAAATTAGCTTCTTTTTCTTCTTCTTTTCAACATCAACATGGCTCATCTTTCCAGCTTTAATTTCCTTTTTGACACCTCAACTAGTCCATTAGCCGCCCGTGCCAAAACTTGGAACCAATAAAACCTATAATATAAGGGCCAAAATTAATTTCATCATGCCAAATGGCCACAAACTATTCAAAAATTAGCTTGTTTTTGTTCATACAATATACGGAATAGGGCGACCAACAATTCAAAAAAATTATCTTTTCTCCTTCTTTTCAACATCAACATGGCTCATTTTTCTAGCTTTAATTTCCTTTTTGACACTTCAACTAGTCCATTAGCCGCGCGTGCCAAAACTTGACCCTAAAATATAAGGGCCAAAATACAAATATTACATAACATGAATATAACAAGACGAATGGGCTACCCTCCAACCATTTTTACAAGGCTAACCCCAAAACTTGCTGGTTTTCATTGAGGGATACCCTTTCCTTCATTGATTGATTTAGCAGAAGGGCTCGGCTACGGCACCATATCCATCTAGCGATATCTCACGTCAAATAAGGGTACAACCAACGACATATAAAAGTAGCAAGCAAAACACAGATAACCAACGACATTCCCTATCAAATAAGGGTAGCAAGCATAACATAGTTCTTAGGGTTCCCAACATGATATAACACGACAGAGATAAAAAGTTCACGGTACAACCAACGACATAATTAAGATAGAAATATATAAAAGATAAAAAGCCCTAGCACCCTAGGGCATGCAAGACAAGCTTCACGAGACCGGGCCTTCACCACCATCTTCACTGCGCCTCCTCTTCACTGCTCCTCCTCCATGCCGTCCTCGCCGAGGTAGTAGGGGAGGCTGTGCATACCGTTGCGGGTGGGGAAGATGCTGTTGAAGTCGGTGAAGATGTTGTAGGTGGTGAATGCAATAAACTCGCGCCCACACCAAAACACCTTGCTGAGGAGGTAGTACGCATCAAATCTATTGGTGCAGTTGACGATGAGCCCTATCGGCGGAGTGCTGGAGTTTGGACGCACTTCCTCCAGTCGGAACATCACCGGCGAGCCCGCCGGGAGGTGGGCGAAGCCCGCACCGAGGAACCACTGGGCAAACTCCTTTGCACCCCTCCAGCGTGAGAATGCCCACACGCGGAGCGTCATCTCCACGACGACGCCGGCGGGATACCGCCACTCCGGCATGGTCGGTGGGAGCTCGAAGGTGGGGCCGTAGTACAGCATCCTCGCCTCGCTTTGAGAGTGCTCTGGGTTTGGGTGAAGAAGAGAAGGGGGCGGCGCAAATGGATGTGAGAATAGGTGGAGGGGTGGGTGGTTTAAATAGGGAAAGGGGAAGGGAAGGGGAGTGGCACCGGCCGCGCTTTGGATTTGCTACGTTCAAACGAGCCGCGTCGATCGATATGCCACTTTAATTGCCAACAGGTTTTAATTGCCACGTTGAATATATGCGAGTGGATCGAAAAGTCTGAAACCATGCTCTACATCGAGGAGAGAAGCGTGCGAGATGAGACGAACCAGCGGCAGCGACCGTCCCAGCGTCCGTGGCGGCTCGTGTGCAGAAAGAGGCTGGTCAGCGTCCGTGGCGGCTCGCGCGTAGAAAGAGGCCGGTCAGCGCATCGTGGCGGCGGGCATCAGCGCATGCAGGCAGGCTAGCTACGTGCATGCATAGCAGGCTAGCTGGACATGTCGTGCATGCATAGCAGGCTTCTGTCGTTGCGGCGCGCGCAGGGCCCAACAGTCTAACCACGGCCCAACGGGCGAACAGCGGCACCGTCCGACGCGGCCCCAATTGTCAGGTCCAACGGGCGACACAGTCCAGCGCGGCCCCACTCGTCAGAGTTAATGGTCAAAGCACTGAACCAACGGCATCCACCGTTTGTGACCATTTCTGAGGGTTTCTGACAAAAGAGTGGGGAAAAGTGAGCAAATGTTAAGAGCGTGGGGACGAATGACTATGGCTAAGGAACCAGGGGCACAGATATAAAAATCAATATATGTATTACTGGGTATATGCTGGAAGGTTCTACCTCCCGGATACTTGCATATTTTTTCTTTGTTCTTATAAGCCCTTTATGAGGTGTCGCGCAGACGCCCGACTGTGGCATTCATTTTCAAGACCTTTCGAGGTGTCGCTTCAGACACCCGACTGGCATTTCTCTTCAAGACCTTTCGAGGCGTCGCTTACCCGATTGGCATTTCTTTTGGGTTTCTCAGGACGGTCCTATCTCCAGAACCCACCTTTCTCCTTGGTTTTATTTGGATTAAAGCCCTTTGCGTGGCGTCGCACAGACGCCCAACTGTGGCATTCTTTTATACTTTTCTCTTGGGTTCCTTCGGGATGGTTCTACCTCCTAAGACCCGATTTATACTTTGGGTAACATTAATAATTACTTATACCTTGTTGATACTATTTGTCTAACCCTTACTTCCTATGCTTATATAGTGTTCTGCATGATTGCATACTCTGATTAACCCCTTGTCATGTCATCATACTACCGAATATGCTTAGGAGTTTAATTGCATGCGTTGTGCCTGCTTTTATTATATCTTTTGTCCATGATGTCTTGCGAGTACATTCAAACGTACTCATAGGCTTGTCCCTGGCTATTTTATTGGCCAGGTCAGGATTACAACGAAGAGCGCCACGACGACTCCATGCGGACTAGGAGCCTGGGATAGCAGACACGTGAGATAGGAATTATCCCGGTCAGCCGTTCCTGTGGAGTGGAGCCCCACCAGGATTGGAGATTCTTGAGCCACTTCCGTCTTTCACTGTTAAAAATCATTGTTGTATCAGTGGAACTTTACGGTCTTGTATTCAATTCTTGTAATTGCTTGGTAATCTGTATCGAGGACGTGTCCACCAGTAACAATGATCTTGGGGCTGGTGATGACACGAGGGGTTATTTCTGGGAAATTATTTTCCCGGAAATTCGGCCCCGACAGCCTTGGCATCAGAGCCAGGCTGACCATTGGCTAATCCTGTCTTAGCCTGGTCACTATCCTTAGGTTTTCACACCATCCAAGTCTTTTCCTATCCACCGTCAAGCCCATCCCATCCGATGGCATGATCAGTGGTCAACCGACATCATTTGACAGTCGATGCCCACCCTATCAACCTAGCCCATAGGCCGTGTGCCTGTGGCAGGCCCTGAGCTGTCCCATCCGCAAGCATGTGATGGAGGACTCAGTTAGCTTATAAGGGAAGCAATTGTCGCAACTCGGCACAGCACAGCCTTCATTCCCATTTTGACACCCCAAACCACCAAGATGCCTGGCCACTTCATTTGCAACGAGACCACCGCAGTTGAGCTTGAAGGTTTTGTGGCCATCCTTGCCAACCTCAGTCGTCGTGCCTTTGGTATAGAGGAGCCCCCGGAGTATGTTGTGTACCGAGAGCACGCGAGTGATGGCACCCATCACTTCTGGGCCACGGTGCACATCTACGGGAGGGGCACCACCTCCGAACTTTGGTATAGAGGAACCCCAAGCCATCCAGCTTGCAGCCCGAGAGGCTGTGGTTCACCTCCGGCATCGGTCGCCGAGGGTGAACATCCGCCCTTTCCTCTACTACCCTAGTCGTGATGGCTATGGTAGCCCGACCCAAGTCGCCAGCGGAGACCAGGAGTCGGATCCTGCCCTAGTGCATCTGGTGCGCTATCTGAGAGCGCAAGAGGAACTCTTCGATCAGGTCACCAATGATCTGATTGCAACTCGCAGGACACTTGCTCTCCTCACCTCCATGAGAAGTGAAGCTGCACCTGCCGCCGACCCTCTAGTAGTACTACTTGGGAGACCTGTCGAGCTTCCCATATTTGCCCCTGTTGTTTAGCCAGGCAACACGTTCGTCCACCCAGGGGAACTTCACCGCCTGTTGGAGACCTACTCTAATGGGACTGTGGCTACGACATCTCGTGGGAGACACCGTCGTTACCGTAGCCCCGTGACTCCCGCTCCTACCCCAGCCAACTCCGAAGCCGAGGCGAATTGAGTACCCCCAACATCAGCTGGGCACACCCGGCTAGATGTCAATGAAGTGGACTGAGTCCACAGGAGTAGTTGCCAAGCCCTTGGTGGCCCTGCTGTTTCCCCCCTATATCCTATACCCTAAGATCATAGTAGACAGCTCGCTGTACGTTTGTTGGAATGCTCGTGTGCCACCGTTTTGATTGCTTGATTTTACGTGAGTTGTTGTGTGGCATGCTTGTCTGCGTAATAGGTTTTCGAGATCCCTATGCCAGAACTGCCATTACTCCTCAAGCCTGACCGACCATTACAGTGAAACGTCAATTCTCTTTTAATTTAGGTCCGACCCGAGTCGTACCGGCGCCGCCTCATGTTTCCCACCCCAGCTATATAAGAGCCACTCTCATACCCAGCATCAGCAACCCTCGATCATTTCCTTTGCCGGCATAATCCAATCCCTCCATGTCTCACTCAGGAGCCTACCCAAGAATTCCTGAGGCAAACCCCGGTAGTTTTGTCAAGGTTTTGTGGGATTTTACCCGCAATACCCTTGGTTCCATCTACCCACCCCAGTATGAGTTGTACAAGATGAGGATCACCTCTGATTCCTTGAAGTACTCGGCAGTTGTGCAAATCCCACTAGTGGATTTAAACTAAGGCCCTCCGTATATCGTTTTCATCGAAAGGTCCATGCCAACCTCAGGCATGGCCATTGAGGCTGCTGCTTATGAGGCAGTTACCTGCCTTCGATTCTTGGTACCCTGTGCAAGCAAAAGGAGGTATTGCTACTTCCCGAGCCGCGCAGCTTTCGGAGCAGAAGCTACGTTCCGCTGTGAACGTATAGAAAGAGATCCAACCCTGGCCAATCTCATTCAGTACGTCAAGGCCCAGGAGCGTCTAACCCAACAACTAATGGATTGTCTCCATTATCTTGCTTTTCTGAATCCCCAGATCGCCATTGGCGGACCACCTTTGCCAACCCAGGAAGGACATGTTCTTTGTCTGCTTCCTCCACTTCCTCCGGAAGAAGAAGAATGTGCTCTAGCACCAGGAATCATACCGCAAGACCCTGTAGATCTCACCTTCGGACCGTAGTCAGTCATGAGTATGCTCGTTGTAGTGTGTAGTGCTTGTTTGCATGACGTGATCTTTGTGTTGTTACCCAGGGTGTATATATTGCCATGATTGCATTTTGCATGTGAGTGTTTTGTTTGTTGTGTTCCGTAATTAGTTACTCCGCCCTTAACAAATCTCGAGGGCGAGATTTTCTTAAGGGGGGAAGGCGTTGTAACACCCCAAATTTTAATAAAAGGTTTTTATAAATAAAACTTTGACAGGAATAATTTTGTTAAATAAAATAGGTCTTTTAATAATTTTTAAAAGCCATTCTCCTCCTTTCTTCTTTCTTCTAAGGAAAATTTTTGGGAAAAATAGTGATGGTCTTAAAATTTTTGCCCAATTATTTTATTACTTCTTAAATATTAGTAGGAAATAATTTCATAATAATTTGCCTCCAAGATAATTCTTTTAATGCCATTTTCAAACCCTAAATGGCTCCTGTTGCACTAAAACTATTTTAAATAAATTTTATAAAATTGCCCCAAAATTATGGGACACTCTCTTAGGCCTATGATTCACTTTTATGCAAAAACCCACCTTGGTCTTTTGCAAACTTTGACCACATCATCATCTTTTCAAATCTGGTCCAGATCTAGCTTTTAACTACAGCCCTATTTTCCTTAGCTCTATAATTCCTGAAATTTTTCCACATCCTAGTCCTTCCTAAGAAAATCTTAAGTCCAGAAGCTCACCTCCATTTGCATCACTTCAGTTCATCTAATAATTCTCCACAGATTTGGTCCAGAACTTAATTTCAGTAAAAACTGCATTTGCAAGTTATTCCTTTTGTCCAATCAAACCTACCATCATCTTTTTCATCTAAAGAGACATCAGCCTGCCAAATCTCACAGTCAGCAAAATTCTTTAGACAGTCCTAGCATTTCATCAAGCACCTCATGTGCATGGCAGAAATCTGCAAGCCCATGAACCTGTATTGTAAACTTGATCTGCTGGCCAAGACATCATGTCCATCACTCCTACCAGGCTAAGTATTGCCACCCTGCCAAAAATTGGCTCATCTGGACCACCCTAGGACCCCCTAGGATTTGATCGAGCGCTCTGTGGGCGTGCTCTGGGCATGGCCAGAGCGCCTGTGTGGCACCCCGACGGCGCCCGAGCCACTGCCGTGCCTTGCTGCCCCCCTGGCTCACACTGCCCTGGCTAGCTTCGTGAGCACGCTCTGCATCTCTCCTGCACCTCCCCTGGCCGCTAGCGCCGGCCAGTGCCGACCAAGCCACCGTCCAGAGCCGTTGTCCAACGCCGCCGTCCCTGCAACGTCTCTGCCCGAGATAAACGCGAGCCACCAACACATTCCTATCCATCTACACCTACCCTGGTCTATATGCAGCTCACCAACGACCTCACCAGCCTCACCCACCGACCCCAATGACCTCGCCACCGCCCTGGTTCTTCCATTAATGGCCATCGCCACCTCAGCCATCTCCAGAACCACCGAACTGACCTCCTCCTCCCTATAAAGCTTGAACGAGCTCGCCTCGCTGCACGGCAGCATCCCTCCCTCCTCTGAGAACCTCCCGGAGCAGTCAATCGACCCGGAGGTGGTCGTCTTCCCTGCCTCTGGCAACTACGCCCACCGCCAATCTCCGGTCGAATTCGTCGCAACCGCAGCCTTCCTCCCTTCCATTTCTTCTCCAACAGCCCACTATCGACCCGACGATTCCATTACAGCCATCAATTTGGCCGGAGCAAGCCTGTGGGCGAAAGCCCTCTTTGAGCTCCCGCCGGAGTTCTTCGGGCATGCTCGCCGCCGGCGACCCCGTGCCCTTCACCGGCCATGCCGCACACCGGACAAACCGCCAAGATCTCCCGAGCACGACGGTGGGCTCAACTCACCATGGGGCGCCGCCGTTCGCTGGCGCCGGTCGCCCGAGCCCCGTGCTGCTTTGTCGCGGGAGAGAAGATGAGGCCGACCCAGTCAAACCTTACAGGTGGGCCCGCAGGACCCACCGTCAGTGACTTAAGGTCACGTCCGAGTCGGTAAGTGGAGGCGTAATTCTACAGAGTACGTTTTCCCCTTCTTGAAAGCGTAAACCAAGCGAAGCGTTTTCTTTTAAAACAGTTAAGGACCCAGATGCAGATATTTTTAATTACAAAATAGTCCCTGAGATTCAAACCTTAATAACTTTTAATCTATAACTCCAAATGAACTGATTCTTTTTCCTACAATCTTGATTTTTCATCTAGTTTATTTTAGTATTTATTTCAAAAATATTTGAAACACTTTTTAGCACTGTTTTGGAATTATGTGGTAATTTCATTATTTTGAAAATAGGAAAAAGGAAGGATATATTTCTTTTCAAAGATTGTGGGGCCGATCCAACACTTCTAAGTACTCAAGGCAAGCATCTTGAACCACTGATATGGTAGAATTGCGTAGCTAGAAGTTTGAGCATGCTTAGGTCTATATCAAATGAATTGCAAAGTAACGGTCAGTCATGACGGTATGGTTGCTCGTTTATTGTTTTGGTCTCAAACAAGCATAAAACTATGGGGATGTATCATTTGCATCATGCTATGCATGCCTACACTTGTCATGACTAACTTGCAGGAGCAGAGTCAAAATAAGTCACGTTGTTGCGTGACCGGCAGGAGGGTGATCACGTCAGAGCGTGTTCATACCTCGATGGTTATGCATGTTGGGACATGCTAGGGCTGTGGCCCTGTTCTAGTGATGCTGATAAAAGTAAACATATTGTGTTAACCACTGCAGGGAACATAAGCCTCCTAAGTCGACCGTAGATCGTGTCTTGTACCGTTAACCCCTAGCTGGATTCGTGCTACCACAAGTCCCTCCGCAAGGGGGGTATGGTTCAGTAAGTTGTTAACCCCATTCCCGCACACACTAGATAGAGGGACCAACGTGGAGGTACCAACTGATCAGTGGGTAATGCCTGCCACTAGGTCGTAGGGGGCAATGGGTGTTTTTCGGTGAGATGACGAAGAGGGGTAGCTCCCCTGTGTTTTGCGCGCGGTATAAATACTCTGCCCATTGCTACTCGAGGTTGTAGCCTCCCCGTCTTAAGGTTTTATTTTGTCCGATGCTTTGGGTGATACCTGGCTCGGGGAAATAATACTGGTGTGTGTTGGTCAGGTGTGTTTGCTCCCCAAAGACCATAATTGGAACTCACCAATGTTTCGATGCTGGCTAAGGAAATCCTTTACTCGTGGGTAAAGAGTACAACCTTTGCAGAGTTAAACATATTCGAATAGCCGTGTCCACGGTCAAGGACAACAATTGGGTAGGGTTAAGTGTCGGTCTTCGGAGGAAATAATTAAAAATGGTTATGATTCACTTTTGAAGGGTGACTATTACTGCTGATGCTATCGTGAATATCATTATGCTATTATGAACTAACCCCCTTCTCTTGTATGTATTACTGGGTATCTGCTGGAAGGTTCTACCTCCCGGATACTTGCATATTTTTTCTTTGTTCTTATAAGCCCTTTATGAGGTGTCGCGCAGACGCCTGACTGTGGCATTCATTTTCAAGACCTTTCGAGGCGTCGCTTCAGACACCCGACTGGCATTTCTCTTCAAGACCTTTTGAGGCGTCGCTTTCAGACACCCGATTGGCATTTCTTTTGGGTTTCTCAGGATGGTCCTACCTCCAGAACCCACCTTTCTCCTTGGTTTTATTTGGATTAAAGCCCTTTGCGTGGCGTCGCACAGACGCCCAACTGTGGCATTCTTTTATACTTTTCTCTTGGATTCCTTCGGGATGGTTCTACCTCCTGAGACCCGATTTATACTTTGGGTAACATTAATAATTTCTTATACCTTGTTGATACTATTTGTCTAACCCTTACTTCCTATGCTTATATAGTGTTCTGCATGATTGCATACTCTGATTAACCCCTTGCCATGTCATCATACTACCGAATATGCTTAGGAGTTTAATTGCATGCATTCTGCCTGCTTTTATTATATCTTTTGTCCATGATGTCTTGTGAGTACATTCAAACGTACTCATAGGCTTGTCCATGGCTATTTTATTGGCCAGGTCAGGATTACAACGAAGAGCGCCACGACGACTCCATGCGGACTAGGAGCCTGGGATAGCAGACACGTGAGATAGGAATTATCCCGGTCAGCCGTTCCTGTGGAGTGGAGCCCCACCGGGA
The DNA here is from genome assembly GCA_039707655.1 of Elymus sibiricus. Taxonomy (NCBI): domain Eukaryota; kingdom Viridiplantae; phylum Streptophyta; class Magnoliopsida; order Poales; family Poaceae; genus Elymus; species Elymus sibiricus. The sequence goes on from CM077666.1 coordinate 475,998,674, forward strand.
TTGGAGATTCTCGAGACACTTCCGTCTTCCGCTGTTAAAAATCATTGTTGTATCACTGGACCTTTACGGTCTTGTATTCAATTCTTGTAATTGCTTGGTAATCTGTATGGAGGACGTGTCCACCAGTAACAATGATCTTGGGGCTGGTGATGACACGAGGGGTTATTTATGGGAAATTATTTTCCCGGAAATCCGGCCCCGACATCAGTCCCCTTATACTCATTAATTGCAAGGATCAAATCTGATACTGGGAGATATATAAATTGCAGACGGAAATAAAAAGAAATAAATTGCAGCAAGTAAACTAGGGTTTTAGTAATACGATTTGGATGGACCCGGGGGCCATAGTTTTCACTAGAAAAGTGCATAGTTTTGACATTATTCATGGCATGATGAACACATAGGCATTACGTCCGTGACAAGTAGACCGACTCCTGCCTGCATCTACTACTATTACTCCACTTCGATAGCGCTTCTATGCTTGCCTCTCTACGTATTAAGTTCATAACAAACAGAGTAATGCTTGGAGCGTGATGACATAATGTAGACAGAATAAAACCAAGCAATATGATTAAACCCCGTCGTTTTACCCTTCTTAGTAGCAACAATACAAAACGTGCCTCGCTACTCCTCCTGTCATAGAGTGAGGACACCGCAAGATTGAACCTACCACAAAGCACCTCTCCCGCTGAAGATAAATCAATCTAGTTGGCCAAACCAAACGGATTGATTGGAGAGAAATACAAAGCTATAACAATCACACATAATAAAGTTCAGAAAAGACTCAATTACTTTCAATGAATAATCTGATCATAAACCCACAATTCATCGGATCCCAACAAACACACCGCAAAAGAAGATTACATCGAATTGATCTCAGAAGAGAACATTGTATAGAAGATCAAAGAGAGAGAGAAAGCCATCTAGCGAATAACTATGGACCCATAGGTCATGTGGGAACTACTCACACATCATTGGAAGGGCAGCAAGGTTGATGAAGAACCCCTCCGTGATCGATTCCCCCTCCGGCCGAGTACCGGCGGAGGCCTCCAGATGGGATCGCAGAAGAACAGAGGCTTGCGGCGGCGGAAGAATTGTTTCAGGGCTCGCTGTGGGGCTTTTGGAATATTTGGGAATTTAAAGCGCTGGAATTAGGTCAGAAGGAGCCACGTGGGGCCCACAAGGCATCAGGGCGCGCCTACCCCCCCTGGGCGCGCCCTGTTGCCTTGTCATCTCCTCGTCTGGCTTCTAGTCCTCCCCCGAAGCTTCTAGGGTCCCTTCTGGTCCAGAAAAAATCATCAAAAAGTTTCGTAGCGTTTGGACTCCGTTTGGTAGGGATTTTCTGTAAAACCAAAAACAAGCAGAAAACAGCAACTGGCACTTGGCACTGGGTTAATAGGTTAGTTCCCAAAAATGATATAAAATGATGTATAAAGCATATAAGATTGGTAATATAATAGCATGAAACAATCAAAAATTATAGATACGTCGGAGACGTATCAGCATCCCCAAGCTTAATTCCTGCTTGTACTCGAGTAGGTGAATGATAAAAACAGAATTTTTGATATTGAATGCTACCTAGCATGTTTATCATGTAATCTCTTACGGTATGAATATTGAGAAACGAAGAAGTAATTGACATCAACATAATAATATCCATGAATACTAGAAAATAATCATTACTCTTCAAAATATACGATGTTTAACGAATGTTATCCCTACTCATTGAATTATGTAAGCATGGCATGACTCCGTCTTCCTAACATAAGTACAAATCATGAGCACCCCGGTGTCAAATCAAGCAATTGTATCATGCTTTTTCACGCGCTTCAGCATTTTCAACTTCACTCAATACATGAGCATGAGTCATGGACTTAGCACTACGGGTGGAATAGAATATGTTGGTAGAGATTTATAAGGGAAGACAAAAGTTGAAGAATGCCATGATAGGTAGGTATGGTGGCTGTTTTGAGGAAGGATATAATGAGGCATATGTGTGATAGAGCGTGTCATATCACGGGATTTGGATGCACCGGCAACGTTTGCACCGACTCTCGAGGTGAGAAAGGGCAATGCACGGTACCGGAGAGGCTAGAAATATGTGGATAGGTGGGAGTGCCGTATTAGTTCATGAACTCATATTAGTCATAAAGAACTCATATACTTATTTTGAAAGTTTTATTAGCCCTAGAAGCAAAGTATTACTCGCATGCCCCTAGGGAGGAGGTTGGTAGGAGTTAACCATCGCGCGCCCCCGATTCGAACAACACGAAGGATTTCATAGAGGAATAAAAATGCTCCAACATCCCCATCATGCCATGTCGGACACTTAAATGAGTAATACATAACAAGCTTTAATATCGATATCTTTACTAACCAATGATTATGAACTAATACCCTTTCATATTACTACATCAATATAATTAAATCACACGCTTCATATTCAGTGATCAAACATGAAAGTTTTTATTATACCCCTCTTGTATACCTATCATTTTCAGACTAGTCTTATAACCCGTGCAAATTACCACTTCCCTTTTAGACTCTCAAAAAGATATAAGTGAAGCATGAGACTGCAAATGATTTCTATAAAATATGCCTACCGCCGTGCTCTAAAGATATAAGTGAAGCACATGAGCAACTGCCTAGCTCAAAAGATATAAGTGAAGCACATAGAGTATTCTAACAAATTATGATGAATGTGTGTCTCTCTAAAAAAAGGTGTGTCCAGCAAACAATGATTGTATCAAACTAACAAGCAAGCAAAATAAACTATGGCACAAGACGCTCCAAGTAAAACTCATATCATGTGATGAATAAAAATATAGCTCCAAGTAACATACCGATGAATTGTGGACGAAAGAGGGAATGCCATCTGGGGCATCCCAAAGTTTAGACGCTTGGGTTTTCATTGAATATTACCTTGGGGTGCCTTGGTCATCCCCAAGCTTAGGGTCTTGCCGCTCCTTATTCCTTTACTCATCGTGATCTCACCCAAAACTTGAAAACTTCAGCACACAAAACTCAACAGAAACTTCGTGATATCCGTTAGTATAATAAATCAATCATCCACTTTAGGTACTGTTATAAATTGATTCATAATTGTTCTTGCATAATATCTACTGTATTCTAACTTCTCCATGACCTATACCCCCCGATATAATCTATAGCATCATCAAAACAAGCACATTATGCAATAAAAACAGAATCTGCCTAAAACAGAACAGTCTGTAATGATCTGAATTGGAACCATACTTATGAAACTCCAAAAATTCTGAAAAATTAGGAAAACGTATACAATTTGTATCTCGATACTGTGTAAAAAGTTAAGCAACTTATCATGTTCCAGTAAAATAAAGAAATTCCAGCACTGGGTGCAAAAGTTTCTGTTTTCAAACAGCATCAATCATACTATCATTTAAATCATCCCAAAGGCATTACTTGGCACAAACACTAATTAAAATATAAAAACACAATCATTACAGTAGAAATAATCATGTCATCACACAAAAACAGAAAATAAAAATTGCAATAAAGATAAATATTGGGTTGCCTCCCAACAAGCGCTATTGTTTTATGCCCCTAGCTAGGCATAATGCATAGTTTCAAGTATTATCGTCTTTCAAAGTAATTCCATAGGTGGCTCTCATAATGGATTCATATGGTGGTTTAATTCTCTTCCTTGGGAAGTGTTCCATCCCTTTCTTTAATGGAAATTGTAACCTTATATTTCCTTCTTTCATATCAATAATGACACCTATGGTCCGTAGAAAGGGCCTACCAAGTATTATAGGACAAGACGGATTGCATTCAATATCAAGCACAATAAAATCCATGGGTACATAGTTTCTATTATCAATTATGGGGACATCATTAATCCTACCCAATGATTTCTTAATTGTTGAATCCGCTAAGTGCAAGTTGAGGGAACATTCATCCATATCGGTGAGACCTAGAACGTCACATAAAGATTTTGGTACAGTAGAGATGCTAGCACCTAGATCACACAAAGAATTACATTCATAATCTTTAATCTTAACTTTAATATTAGTTTCCCATTCATCTTGTAGTTTTCTTGGTATTGATACTTCCAATTCTAGCTTTTCTTCAGTGGCCTTAATAAGGGCTTCTACGATGTGTTTAGTAAAAGTTTTATTTTGTTCGTAAGCATTGGGTGAATTTATCATGGATTGCAACAAGGAAATGCAATCAACCAGAGAACAATTATCATAATTAAAGTCCTTGTAATCCAAAGTAGTGGGCACATCGCTATCTAAAGTTTTGACTTCTTCAAACCCACTTTTGTTGTTTTTATCATTAAGATCATCACCCACCGAACAATTGGGATGCCTTCTTATTAAAGTTGACTCCTCTCCAGTCCCTTTATCATCAAGTTTTATATTACTAAACAAAGATTCAATAGGTGTCACACCAATCATTTTAATATCTTCATCATTATTATCATGAAAACCGTGTGCGAAAGCTTTTTCTAGAAATTCATGTTTAGCTCTTATCCTTTCAATTCTTTTTCTACTTTCGTCCATGATGACTTGGATAGACTTTAGAGATTTAATTATTACATCTCTTTTAGGTGGCAAAATTTTAATTTTGAGGGTTTCCACATCATGAGCAATTTTATCCATGTTTCTAGACATGTCATCAACTTTGTTTAGTTTTTCTTCTACCATAGCATTGAAAATCTTTTGAGAACTAATGATTTTTTTAATATTGTTCTCAAGTTCAGTAGGTATCCTATTATTATTATTATTATATGAATTACCATAGGAATTACCATAATTATTAGAGGGATTACCGGGATACGGTCTAGGATTGAAATTCCCTCTATAAGCATTGTTGTTGAATATTATTTCTAGCAACAAAATTCACATCAATGGCATCATTGTTTTGCTCACTCAAAGTAGAAACTTCTTCGACAAAGTTTACCTTCTTACCAGTTGGAGATCATTTGGTGTGCCATTGAGAATAGTTTGTTGTCATATTATCGACAAGCTTGGTTGCCTCTCCCAATGTAATCCCCATAAATGTGCCACCTGCAGCAGAGTCTAGAAGATTTCTCGACACAAAGTTCAGTCCCGCATAAAAGTTTTGTATTATCATCCACAAATTTAATCCATGAGTTGGACAATTATTAATCATTAATTTCATTCTCTCCCAAGATTATGCAACATGTTCTTGCTCATGTTGTTTAAAGTTCATGATTTGATTTCTAAGAGATATTATCTTAGCGGGAGGAAAATACTTAGCAATAAAAGCATCCTTACATTTATCCCATGAATCAATACTATTGCGAGGTAAGGATGAGAACCATGTTTTAGCATGATCTCTTAGTGAGAAAGGAAATAATTTCAACTTAACAATATCATTATCCACATCTTTTTTCTTTTGCATATCACATAATTCAACGAAGGTATTAAGATGGGATGCACCATTCTCATTAGGATTTCCAGCAAATTGTTCTTTCATGATAAGATTTAGTAATGCGGCATTAATATCATATGACTCCGCACTAGTGGCAGAAGGAGCAATTGGAGTACTAATAAAATCATTGTTATTAGTATTCGAGAAGTCACACAACATAGTGTTTTCTTGAGACATGGTGACAATTCAAGCAAGCAAGCAAACAAGATAAATAATTTCATTGTATTTTTTATTTTTTTACCAGACTAAAAAGCAAATAAAGGAAAATAAAAAGTCAAACAAGTAAATGATAATGTGTATGAAGGGTCCTTGCTTTGTTTGATGAAGTCTCCCCGGCAACGGCGCCAGAAATTCTTTCTGCTACTTGTGAGCTGCGTTGGGATTTTCCCCGAAGAGGAAGGGTGAAGCAATATAGTAGCGGATAGTATTTCTCTCAGTAGAGAGCCAAGGTTATCGAACCAATAGGAGATTCACACAGAAAAAGATCGACAGTACCTACACACACAAACAAAATACTTGCACCCAACGCGGGCAAGAGGGTTGTCAATCCCTTTATACTCCTTAATTGCAAGGATCAAATCTGATAGTGGGAGATATATAAATTGCAAACAGAAATAAAAAGAAATAAATTGCAGCAAGTAAACTAGGGTTTTAGTAATACGATTTGGATGGACCCGAGGGCCATAGTTTTCACTGGAGGCATCTCTCTCAAGAACATAGCATACAGTGGGTAAACAAATTACTGTTGGGCAATTGATAGAAAAGCGCATAGTTATGACATTATTCATGGCATGATCAGCACATAGGCATTACGTCTGTGACAAGTAGACCGACTCCTGCCTGCATCTACTACTATTACTCCACTTCGATAGCGCTTCTATGCTTGCCTCTCTACGTATTAAGTTCATAACAAACAGAGTAATGCTTGGAGCATGATGACAAAATGTAGACAGAATAAAACCAAGCAATATGATTAAACCCGGTTGTTTTACCCTTAGTAGCAACAATACAATACGTGCCTCGCTACTCCTCCTGTCATAGAGTGAGGACACCGCAAGATTGAACCTACCACAAAGCACCTCTCCCGCTGAAGATAAATCAATCTAGTTGGCCAAACCAAACGGATAGATCAAAGAGAAATACAAAGCTATAACAATCACACATAATAAAGTTCGGAAAAGACTCAATTACTTTCAATGAATAATCTGATCATAAACCCACAATTCATCGGATCCTAACAAACACACCGCAAAAGAAGATTACATCGAATCGATCTCCAAAGAGAACATTGTATTGAAGATCAAAGAGAGAGAGAAAGCCATCTAGCTAATAACTATGGACCCATAGGTCATGTGGGAACTACTCACACATCATCGAAAGGGCAGCAAGGTTGATGAAGAACCCCTCCGTGATCGATTCCCCCTCCGGCAGAGTACCGGCGGTGGCCTCCAGATGGGATCACGGAAGAACAGAGCCTTGCGGCGGCGGAAGAATTGTTTCGGGGCTCGCTCTGGGGTTTTTAGAATATTTGGGAATTTATAGTGCTAGAATTAGGTCAGAAGGAACCACGTGAGGCCCACAAGGCATCAGGGCGCACCCTATTGCCTTGTCGTCTCCTCGTCTGGCTTCTGGTCCCCCCCCCCAAGCTTCTAGGGTCCCTTCTGGTCCAGAAAAAATCGTCAAAAAGTTTCGTAGCATTTGGACTCCGTTTGGTAGGGATTTTCTGTAAAACCAAAAACAAGCAGAAAACAGCAACTGGCACTTGGCACTGGGTTAATTGGTTAGTTCCCAAAAATGATATAAAATGATGGATAAAGCATATAAGATTGGTAATATAATAGCATGGAACAATCAAAAATTATAGATACGTCGGAGACGTATCACCCTGCACTGGAAACTATCGGTGTGAGGAGTATTCTCAGTTAAATCTATGTATGTAGATTTGATAAACACTGGTCCAATCCCAAAGTCGTTTCATATTTGGAAAATTAAGGTACCTTTAATAAATAAAGGTCTTTATGTGGTTTGTGCATAAGGAAGTGATCTTGACTAAGGACAACTTGGCAAAGCGTAGATGGGAGAGTAGTAAACGATGTTGTTTTTGTCATCAGGACGAATCAATTCAACATCTTTTCCTCAAATGCCCACTAGCTAAGTTATTGTGGCGTACAACACATGTGTCCATTAATGTCTGTCCTCCTAATAGCATCTCTAGTTTATTTGGGACATGGTTAAACGGGGTAGAGCCTAAGACAGCGGCACATATTCGAGTCGGAGTGTGTGCATTACTTTGGGCTATATGGACCTGTCGAAATGACGTTATATTTAACAGACATACCATCACAACTTTTTTGCAGGTCATCTTCCGGGCGTCTGGATGGATCCGTACATGGTCGTTACTCAGCCATGCAGAAGGCAGGGAGCATATGGCCTATGGGTGCAACTGCTGGGCGACGGTAGCACGGGATACATACAACTGGTTTGGATGGCGGTCCAACAATAGGATAGGTGTTTAGTCATCTTGCCCTATTTTCGCCGATTGTGGCATTTTATTCCTTTTCATTCAGCTTTGCTTGCGAACTTGTTTTGAACTACGTACTTTGTTGCTACTTTATTTAATAAAATGGATGTGTGCATCACTTGATGCAGAAGCCGGGGGTAATCCTTCTTTTCGAAAAAAAAGCCAATGGTCGACGACTGACTATTTTCTGGAAACTTTCTGTTCCATTTGAAGTTTTGGTTTCAGTTTGATATGTTAATAACATCATTACAATGTTTCTTGTAAATGGTGCATGTATATTGTAAAAGTAACGCACTTGAAAATAGAATCAACATGATTCCTGCACTCCCAACTTTTCATGGTTGACTTGTGCTATAATTTTTTTATTTGGAAAATCCAATGATAAACGATAAAACAATGGTTGTAGGTAATTAGTCCAAGAGATTGTTATTACTTGACTAGCTCACAAGTTCAATTATTGTTGTAGTGAGGTTCATGCTGAAGATCGGAAGGTGGAAACACTGGGAATATATCTAAAATCTAACATCGCAAATATCCGAAGTGGCGTAAAAAATATGCAAATTTCCCTATTTCACCTCTATAAACGTTTTGTTTGTCCTTCGCCCTCCCCTCCCCATTGATCCATCTCTTCGTATGAACTATGTTTTTTTATTTTATTTTCTGAGAAATAATTATGAGATGGTTGTCAGTCTCTATTTTCCAAGCCTCGAAGCCAGGGGTAATAGGGCTTCCATTTTCTACAAAAAACGCATTTGAAACTGGTCTAATATGGCTTTCCGATTCTCTGATGCTTCACATAAGTTGCAATTTACTTCAACTTACACATGACGGTAGCATACATGATATCGGCAGCTGCAATGACAATGGCTACGTGCAGGTGAAGGCGAGCTTTGTGGTGATGACTCCTCCCATCACTCTTCCTGGGAGAGAGAGAGAGATGTTCTTCGTCCTTCAAATTGGCTCATGTGGCAATGCACGGGCACATATCTAGTCCAATAAAAGATTTGCCATGTGCATGCTGGTGTGCAAGGTAGAGAAACAAAGTTTTTTTTTACTTATGCCTCCATGGCAGCTTATCCGGACCAAGGCTGGGAAAAACAATGCATCGGCAAACTACAAAAAGGATCGTATTGAAAAAATAAAGTCTTAGCGGAAAAAAAATCAGGACCTGACCAGAATTTTGTGCTAAAAATATCATCATGTATTTTATGGATAATTGAAGCCAAAAAAGCTAATATATTTATGTTTGCGTCACGATATTATATACATTAGTTTACAGAAAAAAAATACGCAACTTATTAACGAGACCTGATTATATTAGTTTTTTTTTGTGGAAAAACTTCCGATCTATTCATTTTCAATCATGGCAGTACAACGAACACCAGAAATCTATACACCATCTCATCTTCATCTCCCAATGTATATATTGGACTCAAAGTCTCTTCGATTGAAGGGGCTGTGATAGGTAGCGTGGACGATGTAATAGGGGCCGCATCATCCTCCTTTGGTGGTGTAGGCGATGTTGTAGTTAATATAGAAGTATTTGCATTTTCTTTTTGTTTAGGCCTCCACACTTGTTTTGCGGGTGCCATGGGCCGAATTTCATCCAACAATTCGTCCCTTTGCTTCTCTGCACCATGCTCTACCTTCTCGTGGTTCCTTATGCGCTGCAATATCATTTTCATGATCTTACTTAAACCGGGAGGACACCACTCAGGTTGAGTATATTTGGGATCCCTAGGTTTGGCCTTGCTTGTGCTAGCCGCATGATCATTAGCCATGGGACCCTGCTGGATAGCAATTATATCACCATTAGAATTAGCCAGATTATCCTCAACAATCGGCTCTTTGCTCTCCTTTTTCTTGTCAGATTCTGAAATTTCAGCATTTGGCGATTTAGCACACCACACTTGCTTGTTGATATTCTTTTGAGAAGTTTGTGTTGGCCGATTGGCACCACGGCTTAAATGGCCTCGTGTAGGATAAGAAATCCTCTCACGAGCGGCCCTTCTAGATGCTGCCCACCCCGGATGAAAAGCATAAGGAGCCATTGAGGGTTGCCCCCATCCTCCATTGAAGCCTCCCGTGTAATATGGCGTATATGGGGGTGGCGCCGTCCATGGTGCCGGTACCCATGGCCCATATGGCCTTGCGTGACATTGAAACTGATTCAAAGGTGATCTTGAGCGCTGCAAACGCGATGGCCGGTTAGGGCTAGAACCGGCCGCTTGATTGGCATATTTGGACGGCAACATATCAAAAGTTGGCTTGATTTTCTTGCGTTGTGCCTTGGCTTCATTCGTCTTCCACTTGCCAACTTCTGGATTCTTGGGCTTATCAAATTTAACATGAGTATTCTCTTGCACTTGCGGTTGCCCCCCTAGTGTAGATTTTTTTATGGGGATCTTAATTACTTCCTTTTCACCGGGTTGCTTGTCAAGCACAACCTGTCTTCCCAAGACTTTGTCACTCTCCTTACTTTTTCTGGGTTCATCAATAACAACATTATCTTTATTAGCAGATTTGACTCTGTTAGGACGAATTAACATTTTTTCCCTTCCAAGTCCATGGTGTTAATCGGGAAGGGTTGTTTATCAACTTGCATCTCAGCAAAATTCAATCATCCGTCATTAATGGCCGATTGTATCTGTCGTCGAAAAACATTGCAATCATCAGTAGAGTGAGAAAATGAATAATGATACTTGCAATAAGCACGTTGTTTTAGCTCTTCAAACGGCGGTAAGGTATGTGATATTTTAATCATCTTATCATGCAACAGAGCATCAAATATTTTATCTGTGATGCCCCCGCTCATAAACGTGCACTAATCATACACGCAGCATGCACGCTTATGAGGGTGACACCACGGGTAGTACCACAACACAACTCTATGACCAACAACATATACAAAAGCTCATACATGAGCAGAGATAGCAAATATATCACACAGAGGTCACATGACCCAACATTTCATCAGAGCAGAAAGCAAATATGGGTCTGAGTATAGACAAGTTTAACAAATGCCTTAAGAAGGCTAGAAAAAAAGTGACGACCCTCCCAAAGGCACAAGCCTCCTGCCTGGGACCTCCAAACTACTCGTCGGCATCGAGATCCAATTAGAAACCAGCGTCGGGAACTCCTGCATCCCAGGTGCTACTATCTGAATTGCAGCAACGGGGTCAAAGAAATGAGTGGCAAAGCAACGGTGAGTACTCATCCAAAATACTCGCAAGACTTACATCAGATCTATCTACATATGCATCGGTATCAAAGGTAAAGGGGTATATCTGTGGACTGTACTACAGAAATGCCAGAATAGAGGTGAAGTCAAAGGAACCTATGAATACCAGCATCTTGCAGCAATAGGAGAGAGTGAGCACACACGAGTACAACTACTCACCACAGCAATACACTACCCGGAATCCTCCCTCGACTCCCTGCGAGAAAGCGATCCCTGACATTCTATCTATTATGTTGGCAATTTTATTAAGTAACCGGTTAGAGTTTTTCTATGAATGGAATACATCTCCAAGTCATCCGTTACCGTGGACACGGCTATTCGATTAGTTTGATCTTCCTTCTAGGGGTGCACCACATTACCCAACACGCTTGAACCCCTCTTTAATGCCAGAATCATTAGCACACTTCCTATGGTGTGCCGGCAGAGGTGAACAACATGGCGCAGCCCTATGTCAGCTAATCCAGAGAGGTCATCACGCTGAGTCTAATCCTATGCCACAAGGGTAGTCGGCCTTACACCCAGAGCAGCCACATGTGTTGCGTGGACGGTCGGGATCCAGGCCCACCACTAGCGAGTGATATACGCTTGCCCTGTCATGCCGGACCTAGGTGAAACCACCAGATCACACCACATCACTGTCAGATCTTCATGTCCATCCTCGCTGTACCTGCAGCCCACACACACGCAATAAACACCCGAATCTATGTGACATCTGGAAAGCTTCGGTGAGGAACTACGACGCCGAGGGCCCCATAAACATTATCCCGCGTGGCAGTTAGTGTGTATATTTGTATCTCGGATCAAATACCCAGAACTCAGGTCCTAGAGCAGCTAAATGGAACAAAACAACCCTGCTCTCCAGCACGGCCTTCCATCTATATGCCTTTAGTCATATTATTAAGTTATCCTGCGGGAACGGTCGGGATCCAGGCCCATCACTCTGGATGGTACTACACTTGCCCTTCCATACCACACCTAGTCTTCGTGTCCATCAGCATCCTGTCACAGTCCATCTCGCTCCATGTCCCATGCCACCAACACTAGTAGAAAAAGGGCCATTTGTCTCGGTTCGTAAGGGCCTTTAGTCCCGGTTCTGGAACCGGGACTAAAGGGTCGGGACTAAAGCCCAAAACCTTTAGTCCCGGTTTGCTTACGAACCGGGACCAAAGGCCCTCCACGTGGCGCTGCCTGGGGCGGGTGAGGGAGGACCTTTAGTCCCGGTTGGTAACACCAACCGGGACTAAAGGTCCTTGCCGGGGGGGGGGGGGAATTGAAAAAAAAAATTGAATTTTTTTTTTAAAAAAAAATTGATTTTTTTTATTTGTTTTTAAGTTTTATTCCGAATTTCAAATCTTTGAATTATTTGACAATTTAATCTCTAATCATCCCTCCTCACTGGTTCAGAATTTAATCTCTAGAGTCTCTAATCAGCACTCATTCCAAATCGTCTAACTTCCCGGCCGGTCACCCATCCTCTCACTACTCCAGCCCGAGCACGCTTAAATTTCAGGTTCTATCTCCCCTAGTTTCCAAGTCTGCACTTGTTGTTTTCCTGACAATCTTAAGCTATCAATCCTGTTAACCCTTAGGTCTTGATGTCACATGATTTATTTTTTTGAATTCTAAACAATTATTAAAATAAACAAAATAAGTACTAATAATATTGAATTTCAATGAAAATAAAATAAGTAATAATATTATTTTATTCATTTTTTTGCCATTTATTCATTTAATATGACATAATTAATATCTTTAAATCTGTAAATCAAAATTCGACAAATAATATATCCATTATTATCAGAAAAATGTGAGGAATCCAAATATGACATCATTTATTTATTTTAAATAAAATTAATTTTTAAAATTATTAAAATTATTTTTTTTGATTTGAAATAACTTTTTTTACTTTTGGATTTTTGAGAATCTGAGAAAACTTCACCGGGTAAACCCGGATGAAATCGAGTCCCAATTTTTCTCTAGTTTTTTTTGATATATTAAACTTTTTTTTTCGACGTCGTATGCAAAAGTTATGGCCGTTTTACATTTTTTTCGTTTTTTTGCAAAAAAGGTCAAAATTCATATTTCAAAATTTCTATACCAACTAGACACTAAAACCTAACTACATCTCGAAGGATTTTATTTTTTGAAGATTTTATCATTTTTGTTTATTTTCTACAAAACTAAAAAAGGCGATCCACGGGGGGGGGGGGGGTAGAGTTTGAAAATTTCAGAACCCCTTTAGTCCGGGTTGGTGTCCATCCAGTCATACCGTTGACTACACATCTGCTAGCACCGCCCAGCCAGAGTCATAGCTAAGGTTAACCAAGTCAGAAAGGTATGCGGCCGTCGGCTTCGAAGTATCAGGGTTTCAGACGAAAACTCGTCTGTTACAAAGACATTTCATTTTTTTAAACTTATTTCAACTCCAGACTTTTTGTGTGTGCACCATTCGAAGCCACGCCATCACTTTTCAACCCTTTCTGACTTCATTTGCTATTTTTCATGCATTTACTGATTTTTTTGAGCTAAATGACCCTGAAATTGAAAAGCACTACAAATGAACTCTGAAAAGGTTGAAAGTTGGCATGGTATCATCATTTCACCCACATAGCATGTGCTAAAAAGTTGAGAGGGTTACGGCAAAAACTGGATGCACTTCGTGTACAAACTGGACCATCTCATTCGAAGTAACAAGGTTTCGGACGAAAACTCGTCTGTTACAAATGCATTTCATTTTTTTAAACTTATTTCAACTCCAGACTTTTTGTGCATTCAATATGCACCATACTACAACATTTTAAAATCTACAGAAAGAACTAACTAAAAATAATAAAAAACAACAATTAAATGACTAAAACAACTATATAAGCAAAACAGTATTGTTTTAATTAAAATCCTAATTTAAATTATTCTAAAAATAACCAAATAAATCTTACTGTGACAACAATCTAACATGTGACTAGGAGTAAAAAGAATTAAATTAAAAATATTTGTAAACTCAAGTTATTCACAATCTAGGGTTTGAAGCAAATTTGAACAAATTCAAATTTAAACCATTCAAATTTGAAAACTAATGGCACAAACAGAAACTAGACAAAATTTTGAATCTAATGCAAAAAGAATCACTCAAAAACATCAAGTATCTTAAAAGATATAAGCAATTTAAAACAGAAACTAAAAACAGAAAACAAATGTAAAAACAGGAAAAAAAAACTTTCAGAACCCCTTTAGTCCCGGTTGGTGTCTCCAACCGGGACTAAACGTCCAACCTTTAGTCCCGGTTGGTAACACCAACCGGGACTAAAGCCTCAACCCCTTTAGTCCCGGTTGGTGTTACCAACCGGGACTAAAGCCTCACCATTTGGTCCCGGTTCTAGCCACAAACCGGGACCAATGGCCCACGAGGCGCATTGGTCCCGGTTCGTGTCTGGAACCGGGACCAAAGGGGTCAGACGAGGCCCGGCCGGCGCCCCGGCCTCACGAACCGGGACCGATGCTCCCATGGGTCCCGGTTCGTGAGTGAACCGGGACTAATGGGCTTTTCAGGGTGGACCAAAGCCCCGTTTTGTACTAGTGCAAGTACAAGTCCACCATAGTGTATCATGTAGTATGAGTACTCATAAGTATGCTCAAGTATCATATATAACATATCAGTGATCATCGCCCATAGGGATCACTGCCCGGTAATATAGCATAGCAACAAGCGACAAGGGTGTAGGGCCAACATGATGGAACACAAGCACATCTAGACTAGGCATGCTAGGATATCAGGTAAAGGCAATGTAAGGCGACAAAATCAGGCTATGCAAAGAATAAGATCAACTACCGAACAATGTACTAAACCGATACTCTAATGCAAGAAGTAGAGAGAAAGAATAGGTGATATCTAGAATGATCAAGGGGGTTTGCTTGCCTCGTTGCTTGGTTGGCAGGAACTGCTCTTCGATGACGTAGTCGTATTCTACATCCGTCTAGGGGTCTACCGATAAGAACAATACCAGAAAAGAACAAAGGACAATAAACAACGGAGCATGGCAATGTTCAATACAAGTATTCATGGCATGGCAAACAGTGGTATTGTTTTAATCTAGTGCATTACTACACAATTTAATTGAAGTGGGAATATACCAAAGAGTATTTCCCCAACTCCAAATATTATTTATTAAATGGCCTATTAGTGTTTTATCAATAAACAGTATTATAATGTGGTTTGTCATGCATGAAAATATCATATTTAGGTAGAGCATATTTTTCTGATGATTTTTCATATATAACTTATTTCATTTTGAGTTAGTATGAATTAGTTATGAATTTCCAAAGTTTAATGTATTTTCTGGATTTATTTTAATTTGAATTTTTAAAGTGGAATTGCTACGGGTACCCAGGGTGTACCTAGCCAGGGAGACAAACAGGTGGGGCCAGGCTGAGTCAGCTGCACTGTCAGCAGTTGACAGGTCAACTGATGAACGGTGCATGTGGGTCCCACTTGTCATAGACACAGTGCCAATTTAAAGGTTTATTTAATTTAGTTAATTAGATGGGACCCACTGGTCAGTGTCTGTTAGTTAGTAATTAGTGTTAACTAGTTTAATTAGTCCTAATCTAATTCCTGACGTACTAGACCCACCGGCAAGTGGCACACTGGCCGGTTGAAACCGACGGAGCGCGCCGGCGACCAGAGACGCGGCGGCGACGGCCGGAATCTCTACCCCGGCGACCAAATCGGGCGCGGAGGCAACCGTTCGAACGAGCGCAACACGATGCGTCGTCCTGTGCAATTGGTTTGAGCAGGGGTGGCCGAGAACGTCGACAACGACGACGGCCGACGGTGGCGGCGGCGGGTCTTCGACGAAAATGAGCAACTGGACACGGACCCAGCGAATTAAGGGGTTCACGCACTTCCTGGGAACTCCAGGAGCACGGCCGTGACCTCGGTTCGCTCCGGAGCGGACCACAACGATGGCAACAGCGCGGCGACAATGGCAGAGCTCCAGCAGAGCGTGGCGACGGCTACAACTAGCGGGAGCTCGAGATCGAGCTCGAATTCATGGGGCAAATGGAGAGGAGCTCACCCCGGAGCTCAGGCGTAGCTCGGTTGCGACGGGGAGGAGCTGGAGGCGGCGGATCGAGCGGCGGTCTGTGGTGGCCGTAGTCGGAGAAGACGGATGTGGCATCGGTGTCGTGGTCCCTCGCCCCAATCCAGCGCATGTAGATGAGGTAGTCGACGACGGCGGAACTCTCGGACATCCTGCCATAGCTCGAGGCGGCTCCAGCCCACGAGGTTGATGACGGTGCTCGCGGGCGAGCTCCAGATCGAGGGAGCGAGTGAGAGGGGAAATGGGGGAACTAGGGTTTCGGACGAGAGAGCGAGATCGGCTCAACGCATTGGCATCGGCGGCCATGGCTGCTGCGGCGTCGACACGGGGAAGACGACCGGCTGAACGGGCTGGGCCGGTCACTGTTGCCATCAGGCCAAGTGCACATTGGCTTTTTTTTCTGCCATTTGATTAGCTACTGTTTTGGATTGATTTGAGGCATCAAATGATTTTTATAAGAGCTAAAATTTGTTGTATAAACCAACAACAATATTATAAGGCCACACACAAAATTCCATAATATTTTGAAATGTATGTATTTACATTTGGATTTAAATGGTCCTGTTTAATATTGTTTAGGGTTTTATTTAGTTATCCAAAATGAGTTTCTGTTAGTTTATCTTTATGATATTGAAATTTTGAAATCCATGATTTTTTTTGGAGATTTTTGGAAAACATTTTTGTTTTAATATTTATTTACTTTTGAGATTTAATTTATTTCCTCAATTCAACTTGATTTAGATTAAGCATGATGACATTTCAGCATTAATTAGCTTAATTACTAGATTAGGGTTTGGGATGTTACATTATCATACTTGGATATGTCAAAAGTAAATTTCATCTCCTCATCACAATTCTTGCGAATCGGCTTAAGAGCATTGCATGTGTAAGGTTTGGCCTTTGAGGACCAAACAAATTCAGTGGTAAGGACATCAACCTCATCATCCGATTCATCACCATTATACTCAACCATATGCATTCTAGGACGGTCGGTTGTAGACCTATGAACCTCTTTACTTCGACTCTCTTGAGCCAAAGCCTTTTGCAAGACTTGGTTAATATTTAAAAACTCATAACTCTCTAGCCTCTCTTTAATGTGAGTTTTCAAACCATTAAGAACAAGATCTGCCAAGTCTCTCTCGGTTATCACTAGGCTATAACATCGGTTTTTTATATCTCTAAATCTCTTGACATAATCGGTGACCGATTCATCATGTTTTTGCCTAACCGATGTAAGACGTGACAACTTCAGCTCATTATCGCCGCTATAAAAGTGATCATGAAACTTTTGCTCTAATTGCGACCATAAGAGAATAGAGCCATGTGGCAAAGCAGCAAACCATGAAAATGCGGTGCCAGTTAAAGATAGGGGAAATAAACGCACTTTCAATTCTTCGATTGAACCTGCTTCACCCAACTGTGCTAGATACTGACTAATATGCTCCCAAGTTGTTTTCGTACCCTCACCAATAAATTTAGCAAAATCTGGAACCTTATAACCTTGAGGGTACAAAACTGCATCGAATTGTTCAGGATAAGGTTTTTGGTACACATGACTCCTTACTTTCGGCTCGTTTCTGAAAGTTTCTTGAAACATCTTATGCAAATCCTCCCTTGATTTGGCTTAAATTGGATCTGAGATAGATGAAGATGCTTGTGGCAACAGCATAGTAGTAACATGAGTACTAGCTAGTGGTGCAACTTGTGACGTCGGCGTCGAATTATAATTCGGCGGAAGACAAAACATGCTTATACTTATGGATGGTGTGACAAAGTGATTCAGCCTCAACTCTAAATTGCGCACATTCATAATAGGACTAGGGCATGCAGGTGCAGCCACAAGTTGATTGGTCTGGCTAGGATAAAAATTCATTGGCAAATTATATTGTTGTTGTATGGGAGGTGCTGATGAAATAGGTAAAGTTGGATTAGGGTTTTCTATGCTAGCAGATACACCAACATTACCACTAGATGATGAAGATATATTTTTCTGAGCATTAGTATTTGCTATGAATGAATTATATATCATCTCATTACCCTAACTAACAAGACTTTCAATCATAGCAAATTGCTCTTTAGAAAAAACTTTACTCACAGTGGTTTCATCTTGCTTGTCGTTGAGAGGAGGGAACTTGATGTCTCCAACCGGAGTGATGTTGCCTTGACGGTCCTTCTTGAAATTTGCAAGAAAAGCCTACAAATCCTCCTCCTCGCGCTGCTTCTTGTGCGCTTCATAGGCCTGGCGATGTTCCTCCGATAATTCATCAAGACCGGGCTTAATGATGTTATCGGCGTCAACTTCTGAGGGCTTGGGAGATTAGACATGGTTGATGATCATTCTTGACCTTTCGTCCCCAGCGGAGTCGCCAAAAAGTGTGTTCGCACACGAACAAGTCACCGTGTACCTCCGGCGTCGAGCGCGGTATGCAAGACACGTCGCCGGAGGAGCCTCGCCGGGAGCACGATACGCAAGACACGCCGGCGAGAACTTTTGAGAACCCGAAACCCCACACGACCGGGAGGGACCCCGTCAGGGAGTGCGGCGGCTATGGGCTGCCCTAGGTCGGTCCAACCGCCCCTAGAGCCTCGAGGATGGTTGCTCTCCAACACGAAGAACAAGGAAGCAAGAACAAGGGAGAGGTGTAAAAACTAGGGTAAAAAGTAGTAGATGGGTTTGCAATTGTGTTGTTTTCAATCGGCCGTCACCTCTTATTTATATATAAGCCGGATGGACTTCCCGTACAAGAAAAGGACTTGTATTTTCGTCCCAATCGTCAAATTTTAACCTAACTCGGACTGGTCACGACCGTCGGGCCGGACGTCCAGCTACCAACCTGGACAATACGGCCATGCCCAGTTTTACCTACAGCAGCACTGTTTTCGGACTGTAGAATTCGCATATAACCTCCGATGGAGATGACCCCAAAAAGCAAATTTATCCGTTTCGACGAGATGAACAACATTCATGTTGAACATTTTTCGATCCGAGGTCATCTTGAGGAGGTTTTGGACCATTTTCTAACTTCTGCAGCAGGAAAAACGTGAATTTTGGCAAACACTAGCCCGGACGTCCGGTTCCAATCCGGATTGTCCGGCCTTAAGCCGGACATAAACACTTCCCTGACCTTTTCTCCGGCCCTTCGTCCGGCTGATCGGGACGTAACCTTCCCCTGACTTTTCTTCCGGCCGTTTGTCCGGCTTGGTGCCGGACGTCCGACTACCAGTCCGGATTGTCCGGCCATCCTGAAACCTGTTGCTGCAGTGGCTTGTTCTGACTGTAACTTTTACATACGACCTTGGATGAAGATGATCCAAATATAAAAATCGTCCGTTTTGACGTTACGAAGACTTTTCATGTTGAAAACTTTTTCATTTGGGGCCATCTTAATTGTGTTTTCTGTCATTCCAAAATCTGGTGTCAACACAATGTTGTATACATTTAAATAAAAACTATGTGTTCTTTAAAAAAATCGATGCAAAACAACTTGGGCACAATACAAAGTCTGAATCCACAAACAAAACAAGAATTGTGTTCATGTATAGATCGGCTAGAGGCAATAGTCGAATAGGAAGAACCGCTAAGTAAGAGAAAGCTAAATGAGGCAATGAATACAAACATGAATTTCCGTAAAATTTAAGTAATTTCAAATGTTTGCCAAATGGCTAACAATCCATCAAATCAATTACCAATAATTCAGAAAAATATTAGCCTGCAAAAAAGATATAATAAATCTAGCCGCGCATTTGTGCGGATCACCATGGTAGTTATTTCAATAATAAATCAAATAAAAGGTCCCTGAAGATGAGTTTTTAGGTGTTTTTGTGAGTTTATTTAGGATTTGTATCCTGCTCAGGAAGACGAGGCGGTGGCGGCTCCCTAAAGATGGAATAAGGTCCTCCCCGCTTAGCCCCCATTCCGGTGATGCGTCCAGCGTCGTCGGAGGGCGTGTGGAGGTGTGTCTTCGGCGGATCTCGCGGGATTTGGTCGGTGCTGGTCTTCAGTGTTTATGCTTGGATCCAGTATTTTTTCGTCTTCGTTCGTGTGTCTACAGGTTGGGTCATTTCGATCTATACTTCTTTTCATCGGCGATGGTTGATGTTCTGGTGCGCTGGTCCTGTGTGGCCTTAGCATGACGACTTTCCGACTGTCTATTACAATAAGTTTGGCCCGGCTCCGGTGAGGGAGGGGCGATGACGGCGGCGCGCCTTCGGCTCGCTCCAGTGCTTGTAGTCGCTAGGTGGTCTACGGACATGGATGTAATTTTTGTTATTTCTATGTTCTTTTTTTTTTTTGATCTGGAACACCTTGCATTCCAATTACGAGGGACCGACCATATCGGCGGTCACAGCACGGATTACATCGTCCGGGAAGTCCGATTGCCAAACATGTAGGCTGTCGGGAGCTCCACTCGACCCACTAGCCGCCAGCACATGCGCTGGGACATTACATAAACGGGGGCAATACAAGACTTGATGATCTATGAAGCCTAGCTGTAGCAGATACTTTGCTTCACGGAATAAGACACCGAGAGGTCCACGATCCTGGCCAGAGGAGGATACAGCCAGTTGCAAGGACAAGCAATCCGTCTCAAACACCACCCGCCCCATGCCGTGCAATTCGGCTAACCTGATGGCCTGTAGAAGAGCTTCAGATTCCGCCTGTAAGGCCGAACTTTGGTTAAGGAGCTTCCCAGCGGCGGCAAGAACAACTCCACCATCCGAATCCCTTGCAATAGCTCCGCAGCCTCCTCCACCGGCAACAGTATTGTAGACTGCATCAACATTTATTTTTATAAACTCGCGGGGGGGGGGGGGGGGGGGGGGCGCCAACCACCTGGGATTGGGCTTCGTTTGATTTGTCGTTTTCGTGCCCAGGAACTCTTGCCATTCAGCGATTGCATGACCAACCTGTGCCTGGAAAGCATCATCTGATAGTCTCTGTTTCTTATGATTCGTTTTGTTCCTCTCAGACCACCAGGACCACAAGGTGCAAATAATCCGCAGCTTCTTCTCCTCCGGGAGCTTAAAAATGGCCTGAAGCATTTCCCTTGGTGATTGGCATATGAGAAGCTGTTGGCGGATCTGCTCCAAGCCCCCTCCTCTCCAGACTTTTTTAACCTCCTTACACCGCAGAAACAAATGTGCACCATCTTCCGGAAGGCGTTGGCAGATCACACACTTAGTGTCCAACTCGACCCCAATGCGCTCCACATTCCGCAGCAGGGGATGACTATTGTGTGCGAGACGCCACATGAAATGATGAACTCTACCAGGACAGCGAATCGCCCATAAACTCTTCCAGAACCTCACCACTTCTTCTGAGCCCGACAAGCTATCCCCCCTTTGGTGCACACGTTGTCTTGACTGCATATCCACGTACAGCCTATAAGCAGATCGAACAGAGAACAATCCCTTTGGGTCGAAGTACCAGGCCATGAAATCATCATAGTGCTCACAAATTGGAATACTCAAAATGGTTGTTGCATCCGCCGGACAGAAAGTCTGACGAACAAGCTGGTCGTCCCATGTATTTGTAACCGGATCCACAAGCTCAGACACCTTTGTCAGAATATTGGCACCTTGCAAGGTACTTGGCAGCCGTGTGTCATTGGAAGGCAGCCAGGGGTCCGACCAGATGTTGATATGCTCGCCCGAGCCCACCCTCCATATCATGCCTGCCCTGACAACCTCTACTCCTTGAAGCAGACTTCTCCACACATAACTGATGCCGGGCTGGCTCGTAGCCTTTAGGACATCACCCTCCGGGAAATATTTGGCTTGTAACACACGTGCACAAAGCGAGTCCGGTACTTGGATGATACGCCAAATCTGACGGGATAACATAGCTATGTTGAAAGAGTGCAGATCGCGGAAACCCAGGCCCCCCTGTTCCTTAGGTAACGTCATTTTTTCCCAAGTCACCCAGTGGTGTTTATCCTCCTCTTCCTGATTAGCCCACCAGAACTTGCAAACCATTTGGCTGATACTCTCGCACAAGGACTTTGTGAGATCGAAACAGGCCATCGCATAAGTGGGTATCGCTTGTAGCACTGCTTTGATCAAGATCTCCTTTGCCGCCTTGGATAGAAGCTTTATCTTCCAGCCCTGAATGATCTCCCAAATCCGGTCTCTTAGGTATTCAAAACACTTTTTTCTGGACTGTCCAACATAGCTCGGTAAGCCAAGGTACTTGCCGTGTAGGCTTTCCATGTGTAACCCAAGTAACGCTAGCAACTGCTGCTTTTTTTGATTTTTTGTATTTCGGCTGAACAACACTGCAGATTTATCCCGGTTAATAACCTGCCCCGATCCCAGCTCGTACACCTGCAGGATCTGGTTCACCACATCAATGCTAGCAGGGTTGGCCTCAAACAACAGTAGCGAATCATCCGCAAAAAGCAGATGGCTGACCGTCGGTGCGCCCGGTGCCACCTGAATGCCTTTGAGTTGTCCACTGTTTTCAGCATGTTGCAAGAGTGCGGACAGCCCCTCCGCGCACAGTAGGAATAGATACGGCGAAATTGGGTCGCCTTGACGGAGCCCCCTCCCGGGAATAACTAGGTCAGTACATGTACCATTCACCTTGAACTGAAACCGTACAGTCCTGATGCACTTGTTTATCAGACTCACAAAGCTTGGTGCGAAGCCCAGTTGCCTCATTACTTTCTCCAAAAAAAACCACTCCACCCGGTCGTAGGCCTTACTCATGTCCAGTTTTAACGCAGCATAATTAGCACTTCCGGACCTCTTCCTCTTCAAGAAATGTGTCATCTCATAAGCGAGGATAGTGTTGTCAGAAATGAGCCTTCCCGGCACAAAAGCGCTTTGATTCGGTGATATAATCTCCCCTAAGATGCACTTGAGTCTGTTTGCGAGGACCTTGGACACGAGCTTGTACACCACGTTGCATAGGCTAATAGGGCGTAAATCTTTCAGAGTCTCGGGGTTCTGAACCTTTGGGATTAGTACTAGAAGAGTATCGTTCCATCCCTCCGGTATACTGCCGCCACGCAACACATGTAGCACCTCACGTACCACGTCATCGCCAACCAAGTGCCAGTAGTGCTTATAGAAGACGACCGGTAGACCATCCATTCCCGGCGCCTTAAGATCACCGATGCCATCTAGAGCAGATTTGACCTCCTCAGGGGTGAACTCCGCACCCAGGAAGTCATTCATTTGCGGCGTGACCTTCGGAAAAATGTGATTTAGGATATTACTTGCATCAGCACCTGCCACGGGGGTAAACAGAGAGGTAAAGTAATTAGTTTTCTATGTTCTTTTTACTGCCATGGTATGATGAATAGATTGGAAGTTTGCTCGAAAAAAATAAAATAAAATAAATAAAAGGTGGGTGTACATTGTCGGGTGGACCATCGAGACGAACGCTTATAAATGAAGAATTTTGATCTATCCAATTTCCACGTAGCAGCTAACCGACAAACGTACCAAACCGAAGTAGACGGATTTGTTGAACTGGACCGACATTGTCGGTAGACGGGCGTCGTCAGATGGACCATGTCGAATCATTTTAACAAAGGGCCGTGCTAGGGGCCGGCCGACCGACCGACCGAAATTTGGGCCGGTCACCTGCCCCGGTACTGATACAAGCGTGCGGAGCCGTCCGATTTCGCAGGTAAGCTTATTTCCTTCGTCTCCAACCTTTCTCTCCTCCGCAAACAGTTGTGCCTCCATGCCGCAGCGCCGCACATCGAGCTCGGCGCCCCCGCGCCCCCCGCCGCAGCCAGCTCGGTGCCCCGCTTCCTCGCCGCACAGCCAGCTCGGCGCCCCCGGACCTCCTCCCGAGACTCGTCGGAAGCACCTGATGACGCCGGTTGCAGCGTCGCTACCCACACTCACGGCCTCCCGCCGCGGCGCTCACCAAGACGGCGCCCCCCGTGCCCCCGACGTCTCGCAGCCCCCCTTGCAGCTCCATGGTTGCAGTACCTGGGTGCGCCGCCCCGCCGCCCTCACCGTCGTCTCCAAGTCATCGCTTTCACCCATATACCAACACAGCAAAAAAAAGCGTTGGATGTAGCTTTTCCATGTGCCGGTTGCAGCCCGCCTCGGCACCACGCCCCCCCCCCCCCCCCCCCCCCCCCATCGTCGCGGCGCAACTTCCATCTGGTTGAAGCAAAACAAACTGCCGGATCCAGCTTCGTCGGCAAACGCTTCCAGCAATCCGCATCGCCGGTTGCAGCTCCTCTGTTACCCGGTTCCAGCAAAAAATCAGTATCTCATGCAGCTCCGGTAATTGCCGATTCCAGCAATTTCACCTGCTAGTTCCAACATTTGTCACTCGCCGCTGGAGCCTTGAAGCATCATGGCACGCCATTCTGGCACGGCCACTCACCGGTTCCAGCACTAGATGTCACTGGTTCCCGCATCACCAAAACCCAGCACGGGAGCACGCCAGTTCCAGCACGCGCTGCGCGCCCGATTCCGGCATCATCCATACACTGGTTCTAGCACGCGCGCACGCCGGATGCAACACTGTGTCTGCCAGTTCCAACAAAAACGCGTCCGTGTGGTCGCAGCGGTGTGATGGGAAACGTTGCATGGAAAACAAAAAAAATTCCTACGAATCCACCCAAGATCTAATCTAGGAGATGATAGCAACGAGTGGGGAGTGTGTCTACATACCCTTGTAAACCGAAAGCGGAAACGTTCAACGAACGTGGTTGATGTAGTCGTACTCTTCACGATCCAATCCGATGGAGCGCCGCACGAACGGCACCTCCGAGATATGCACGCATACGGCTCGGTGACGTCTCCTTCTTCTTGATCCAGCAAGGGAGAGGGAGAGGTAGATGGGATCTAGGCCAGCATGACGGCGTGGTGGTGGAGTTTATGGTGGAGCTCCGGCAGGGCTTCGCCAAGCATCTGCGGAGGAGGAGGGAGGAGTAGCAAGGAGGGGAGGCGCCAGGGATGGATGGGCTGCTGCCCCCTGCGCCTTCCCTCTTTATATAGGCGTGGGGGAGGGGGCTTGGACCCTCCTCCAAGCCCCTAGGGCCGGCGACCAAGGGAGGGGGGAAAGAAATCCCCTCCTTTCCATCCCCACCAATCGCGCTCCCCCCTTTTTTAGGGATCTTGATCTTATCCCTTCGGGATATGATCCTATTCCTTTTAGGGGGGGTCTTGGTGCGCCTGGACCAGGGGTGTGGGGCCTTGCCCCACTACCCACGTCCATGTGGGTCCCTCCATGCAAGTGGGCCCCACTCCGGAACCTTCTAGAACCTTTTCGGTATAATACCGAAAAATCCCGAACATTTTCCGGAACCCTGAAAACCACTTTCCTTATATGAAACTTTATCTTCGAACCATTCCAAAGCTCCTCGTGATATCCCAGACCCCATCCGAGACTCCGAACTATATTTGATCTCACCATTATGAATATCCCATTACTACCCTAGCGTTACAGAACGTTAAGTGTGTGACCCTACGGGTTCGAGAACATGCGGACATGATCGAGACACCTCTCCGATCAATAATCAATAGTAGGACCTGGATGCCCATAATGACTCCCACATATTCAACGAAGATCTTTATCGGTTTGAACCACAATGTCGAGGATTTAGACAATCCCGTATACAATTCCCTTTGTCTCGTGATATTTTACTTGCCCGAGATTCGATCGTCGGTATCACCATACCTAGTTTAATCTCGTTACCGGCAAATCTCTTTACTCCTTCCGTAATACAAGATCTCCGTGACTAAACACATTAGTCACATGCTTGCAAGCTACTTATGATGTTGTATTACCGAGAGGGCCCAGAGATATCTCTCCGTCACATGGAGTGACAAATCACAGTCTCGATCCATGCAACCCAACTAATACCTTCCGAAATACCTGAAGAGCACATTTATGATCACTCAGTTACGAAGTGACGTTTGATACCCACAAAATATTGTTCCGGTATTAGGGAGTGGCACGATCTCATGGTCCAAAAAACAGATACTTGACATTACGAAAGCTGTAGCAATTAAACTAAGTGACACGATCAGATGCTAAACTTATGATTGTGTCTGTCCATCACATCATTCTCTTAATGATGTGATCCCGTTATTAAATGACAACTCATGTCTATGGTTAGGAAACCTTAATCATTTTTAATCAACGAGCTAGTCTAGTAGAGGCTCACTAGGGACACGGTGGTGGTTTATGTATCCACACATGTATTTGAGTTTCCGGTTAATACAATTATAGCATGGAGAATAAACATTTAACAAGAACATGAAAATATGATAATAACAACTTTATTATTGCCTCTAGGGCATATTTCCAACACGATGGACATCGCCGGTTCCAGCACATGCCGCCGGCGGTTGCGCGCGAGGTCCGACGCAGTGTGGCCGTCGCGGGGGGCGAGACCCTAGACAAGCCAGCGGTGCGGCGGGGAGCAGCTAGAAGCATGGGGAAGGAGGGCTCGCTGTAGTGGGAGAGGAGGAGGCTCTCGCAGCGGTGCGGCGATGCGGCGCTGCT
The DNA here is from genome assembly GCA_039707655.1 of Elymus sibiricus. Classification (NCBI taxonomy): domain Eukaryota; kingdom Viridiplantae; phylum Streptophyta; class Magnoliopsida; order Poales; family Poaceae; genus Elymus; species Elymus sibiricus. The sequence goes on from CM077666.1 coordinate 476,025,454, forward strand.
CCGGCTAAGAAAGAGAGGCGCGAGAGGAAGGGAACTAAACTAAGTGGCTGAAATGTCTCCCCACGGGATAAGGATGCGAGGCGTGCGGCGCGTGGACAGGCGCACGGCGCAACACGAGCACGAATCGCTGCGCGCGATCGGAAGGCGCGCGTGCGACCGGTGCAGTGCGTAGGCCGGCCGGCTGTTGTTATTCATTTACCTTTAACTAATCATTGAAAAATGTAGGCTATCGAGACATTCACTTATAAATGACAAATTCCGATCTATCCAATATCCACAATGACAAATTCCGATCTATCCAATATCCACGTATGCACGTCTGTCCATATATAGTAGTAAGTATCTAAACAACAAACAAGAACACTTCCAAAGCTGATATATTTGATGAGGTGGACTGACGCGGTTAGCTAGACCGGCGCAGTTGGGTGGAGCATGTCGGAACATTTCTCTACTCCTATAAAAGACCGAGTTGGTGATGATAGTGGGTCCGCAGACCATCATTTCTGCCCATTCGATCTGCATCTAATGCATGCGCGGTAAGCTATGGTATTTTTGCAAAAATATCCTCACCACTTTGCTTCACATTTGTAGAAAATCCCTTAATCTCTCCAGACCAGCCCCATCCCTCCCCCGCCTCATCCAAACAAATAAGAGGAATAAATTTTAGCTGAAGCATAACATATACTTAGTGATACCGAAAATAGGGTGATTTTTTCTTAAATTTGTGAACATGTATTAGTCTATTTTGAATCCGTTGCAACGCATGGGGACTTTGCTAGTTAATAAAACAAATAAAGATGTGGACGTACGCTGCTGGGTGGACCATCGACAGTATCACGTTCGTGAACTTAGATCAACCCAGTATCCATTTATGTGCATCCATATATATATATATTTATTTATTTATTTATTTATTGTGAAAAAGCCTAAGAGGCCATATATTAGGAATCACATGACCTTACAAACACACCCAAATAGAAAAGTAAAATTACAATCAAAGCCTTGGGGCTGCCGAAGTCTTCTTCCTCCTGCATCCATCGGTGGCGCCCCGTGAGCAAAGATAGGTGCCGCCTCTAGGACTCCGTCTTGGCGGAGCAAACTTTTTGAAACCCAGGAGCTTGTAGAAGCAGCGGCCGGAAAGTCGTCGATGCAGACCAGGAGACGCCGACGGAGCAAATCGCCACCCCGGATAAGAGAATGCCGATAAGGACCTGTAGAAACTCCGAAGATCACGAAAGCCGTCTTTTTCTTTCAAAAATGCACTCAGATCAATTAACCAAACCAGCAGTACAAACACCCTTGAAAAATAAAGAAATTACATTGAAGTCCCTGGGGCCGACCGTCTTCTTCCTCCCAAACGGGCCGATGGCGTGCCACCGCATGCCACTCCAACGCCGGAGCAAGCCTGTCGTTGTTGATCGCGGACGGGAAGTCATCAAGGCATGGTCCTGTCGAACTAGCGCCCTGGAGAAGAAGCCGTCACCGTCGGAAGAGCCGCAGATCCATGAGCCAGACCTCCATTATTTCTCACAGGCCCCACGCTGGCACCGGAGGCCGCATCGACGTGACGAAAACAAGGCCAGAGGACTAAACTGCAAAGGAAAGCCGCCGCCGCGCCAACAAACCCTGCAAACCAAAACCTCACCGGCCAAAACAACCGGCAGGAAAATACCCCATTGAGCCATCGGCGTCGCCGCAAACGACACCGTCGAGATGGGAGGCTCGAGGAGACCTTATTCGCCGGACCCGCGTTGCCACCACCACCAACGCCGCGCCGCTGGAGACAACTTTATTGTGCGTCGCCGCTACCACCGCCGGAAGGGCCGAAGCGATGGACAACGGAAACCTACCTAAAAGCCCCAAAACGGTTTCCCTCAAAAAAAAAAAAATCCCCAAAACGGGGAAAGCTACTGCTCCATCCGGTAGACCGGGGCCTCCCCGCACTCCCACACCGGCAGAGCCGGCGGAGGAAATGTGGCGGTGCGGTGCTCCGAGAGATCACCTCTGTAGGGTTTGTATAGGAATGGTCCGGGGAAAAGTCTGATATGAATATAGTAACACCAAATTAACCATGTCTAACAAAAAAAATTAATAAAAGAGAGAAAAGGTTGGATATGAGGTTAACGAAATTCAATTTACTCACTATTGACGTATACATGTCCGTTCATACATAGTTGCACCTTAATGACAATCGGGACCATATCCATAGCAGAAGACATATCCGTTAAATTTGGATGGACACTATCTGCCCGAAATTTCGTTGAAATTTAAAAACCCTTTTGTCAGGTAGACCATGTCGAATCATTTTAATAAAACTACTGAGTCGACATACACTGTTGTGTGGACCATACAAATGGTCGACCAAAAATGTTGAATTTGGATATATCCAATATCACGTTTGCACGGACCATCAAAGACCAAATCGACCTCACGAAACATCAAACATGTCTCGACTTGACGACGAAGATAGCTTAGCACCCCACACGCCAAGAAGTCGTCGCGCGGTGCACGCATAGACAGTGGCGGAGCTTGAGCATGATTCGAGAGGGGGCCATTACTCGAAGGGAACCAGATTAATAGAGAAGGAGGGGCTAATCTCTAGTTTAAACACTAATTAGGCTTAAAATATAGCATGTTCTTCAATGGATGCAAAAATTAAGGGGCCCCTGTAAGCTCCGCCACTGCGCATAGAGCCCCAGGTGGTGCGGGGCTGTGGGCAGAGGATCTGTCGCACGGGACCCACACGCCAGGATCGGACAGTCAAAATCTCACTTGGCCCGCCCATGCCTCTCGCCTATATATCGGCGGAGAATGCCGGAGTGGGCTGCACTCGCAGCGGCCGTGGTCGTATCGGGGAAGGATCGAACAGTCGAGACGCCCGCGACACCGGTTGCATTCTCATTCCTTTCTCTCTCTTGGAGGCACAGGCAGAGTCTCTTCCCCATCGCTTCTTCTGTGAAAGGAATCTCCTCGCCTCGCCCTCGCTCCATATGCCCAGTCCCACACCGTTTCCTCTTCCAGTTTCGTTTTGTCGTTTATACCTTCCAGAAGGGTACGCAGCAAGCTTGCATCTGCATCGACCCTGCAATAAAAACTCTCAAAGACAAACTCTAATCCTCTGTCCCGTTCATCCCGTGCAGGCCGGAGATACACGATCGATAGAGGTCTGAGGAGATACCGCTGGTGGTGTGGACCGTGGGCACCGTTTACACGTCGGGACGGCTGGCCGGGGACAGCGGCGATATCTACCGGGTTGGAAGCCGTCAGTTGCCTGTAAGTATCATCTCACCCGTCAGTGTGGTTGGCCAGTGTCCTCTTCTTTCTCTTCCTCTCACTACTCTAGCATAACCATTAATTAGTGCCCTCCTCATCACGCTCACGCCGGCAAGAGGCGAAGAAGGTGGTACGTACTCAATCGAAACGGCCGGCCGCGTCTTGTCGCTTGCCATTGTTCATTCATTCATTTCTGCTCAGCTTCCTCTCTGATTTTGAGTCGATCGTTATGCTTTTCTCCCCCAGACCCAGCTTGCATTGTGTTTTGCTCCCCGTTGATTTTCAGATCATTTTCGGGCCGGCCTCGAGAGATAAGACGATCAACAGAGGTCGGAGCAGGAGATACCGCTGGTGGTGCGCGCACTGTTCATAGACTGTAGCTGATCCATTTGCTGATGCTGCCGCTGCTGTTTTGTGTGGAGTCGTCTTTCCCATGCACCCCTGTCCCGCGTGTGTCGCATCGGGTAGCTGCAGCGCGCTCATCTGAATTTAACGATGGCCTGCTATCAGGCAGACGCATCGATCGATCACAGGTCGACGTTGAAGATTTTTGTTGCATCTGTCTATCTGCGTGACTCTGCAATCTGCATGCGCGCTAGGCTCTCCTACGTGTCGTCTTACTTTGTCTTTATTCCACAACGTAGTGTATATAGATTTTTTCAAAAGTTAGACTTCTTAAACTTTGACCAAATTTATAGATAAAACTATCTATATCTACAATACTAAATATATATACAACATGAAAATATGTCTTATGATGTATCTAATCATATGTATTTGATGTTCTCTATAAACTTGGTCAAAATTTACAAAGATTAACGTTTGAAAAAATCTATATACAATACGTTATGGAACGTAAGAGAGTAGTGTTTTCTGCTCTGTTAGAACAGCCTGGTACCCCCGGTTAGGCGCCCCGCATCTGTGTTAGAACAGTAGTAGTAGTGGTAGTCCTACTGTTCTTCTCGCTGGTCTGCCGGACCCCGGTTAGGCGCCGGTGCGAGCTCTAGGCCATAGTTAATTTGCACAGTTGATCTGCATGCGCCGTCCCCTTGCTGGGCGGCGCAAATTAAGCTCGCTTTGCTGGGGGCTTGACACGTACGGGTACGTAGCTAGCTAACCATGGTGGTCGCACGTGCGGGCCGGGACGTCTCGTGGTCGAACAGTGATGTACATGCCCGCGTAGGCGTAGTGACCAGTGACTGAGCAGTAGCGTCAGATCTGAAATGGCGTGGTACTAAAATCGAGTACTTACAATACGTAACTGTATGTATAGTACGTCGTTCTAGCTAGATTCGTAGAGTACGAGATATTGTGGCATTAACGAACCATGCAATGTCTGAGGTATAGTACAACTAATGATTACCTGCAGATCGCAAGTTCGCAACGTTTGACCCTCAAATCTTATGGATACATTTGGTCGTAACTCGTAAGCACATCTTTGTGTAGTTTTAATTTGCACCGTCTGCATGGGCGTATACTATGCTGCCGCTAGCGCTGAGATACGAGACGTTATCAATGAATGCACCTTGCCATGTGTTCTATATATATTCTATTCTGTTCTACAGGTAGAGTGTGGTGCAGCGAGAGGTGATTAACCCACCCGTGTTGAACGTTCGAGGAGGCCAGCGGAGAAGGAGAAAGAGGCCGGGAATCGAAGATGCTGGCATGCATCGCCTGCTCCGCAAAGGACGGCGGGGAGGACGGCTCACGTGCCGCGGCCACGCCTGCCGTCAGGTCTCTCACCTCACAGGTACCCATCTGTGTCTCTTCAACCACTACTGTGCATGCCACTCCGGGATCCAGTGTACCACTCTTTTTTTAACACATTTTTGAGAAAATACCCGTATTCATTATATCAAACAGCACAGCAGTACAAATACGAGTACAAGACACCATACATACGCCAAGAAAACGGACAGAAACAGCTGTCCCACCCACACGCACAAAGCACCCTGAACAAACCAAAAATAACAACGCGGTCCCTGGGAGCCTGCGCACCTTCGAGCAGCTTCGTGTGACGACGACCACCGCCTCCGCCGGACACGCAAACAAGGGCTTCGGGAGCACCATCGCCACAAGGGCTTTGTGAGCCGCATATAGTCCCGCCCCGACGAGCGGGAACAAAGAACGGGTTCCAGTGCTTCTGCCGGGGAACCACCCCGTGCTTCCGTGACCCTGAAACTGCCACAGCATCCGGCTCGCCGGAGAAGAAGAACAACTCCGAAACCTCCACGCCCCCCTCACACCAACAACCACCCATCCGCCTCGGTGACGAGCTGCCGTCACTACCACTTCAGGCAGCAGCGCCGGCCAGCGCACGACTCCTGTACATAAGCGCCATAGGCCGGAAGCCAAACGCCCCTCCCTCGCTGACTTCTCACCGGCGACGGAGTCCACGCAGGCAATCGGAGGAAAAGGCCTGAGGGAACCCTTTATTCCACACGGTGGCTTCATCCTCGTCACTCCGTCGCCGTCAGGAGACACACACCTAGCCCCTAACGAACTAAATCCACCCCTTCGCGCGCAGATCCCCGTTCCCCTCAGCCTCCCGGCGCCGAATCGGCCGCCGGAGGCGAAGGGGAACGGCGGATCCACCGCCAGAGGATCCCCTTCTCACGTCGCCCCTCTCTTCTCCTTTTTCGCCTTGAGCACTATAGAGACGGGAGAGACCAAGAGCATGTGTACCTTTTTTTTAACACATGGTAGGAGTATATGCAATGCTCGTGTGTCAGCGTGAGTAGGAGAGAGTGAGAAGGATCAATCGATAGATGCAGTTAATAGACAGGGAGGGGAAATGGGAATGCCAGCGGGGATGAACGTTCTCCGGCATTTTTTTTTTTTTTGCGGGGCTTCTCTGGCACTGGTTAATACTCCCTCCTTCCCAAAATATAAGGTGTTTGACTTAGTTAATAGACAGTTAAGAGAAGGAGTAACTTCTTGCTCCTTCTCGCAGTACATATGCCATATTTGTGTCATACACATAGTAGACAGTATCTATACTTTACTAGTTTTTTTTTTTGAGAAGCTATACTTTACTAGTTAGCTTCACATGCTTCGCATGTTCCCACACATGTAATTTGATACTACCATGTATGTGCACTTGGTTGAATTATGTGCTAGACCAACCTGCGCAAGCTCTCCTCTTCTCTAGTACATTTTGCTTCCTACCCATTAATGGCACCCTCACGCAAGGCAACGGCACTGGCCGTGGAAGCGGTTCCATCGAACCGCTCGCCACAGATGGCTGTTCGTGTTCATGGGCTAATGGCAAGAATGGAGGTGTGGAAGGGTCTAGTGCCTTTTTTAGGCATGGAAAGGGCACAGTGCTACTGGCAATTCACAGATGTTTTCAGAATGATGTAGAGGCATGTGACGTAGAAATTGCATTCTGATGTTTGGATTCAAACTTTCAAAACTGCTACACTATATAGAAATATAGATATAGATATCTAGACTTTATATATGTATGTATTATATACCAATATTAGATCATATGGTCCGTTGGATCTTTTGAATCAGACGGCTCAGGCTGAACATATCTATCATGGGGCTACGTGCACTTGCAAGCACCGCTGGATTTGGCAATCTAACGGCCTAGGTTGTGGGGATTCGCGGTGGGTCCTGTCCTGCCTTCCGGTCAGGTGGCAGCAGTTTTTTTTTTTTTTTTTTTGATAAAAGGTGGCAGCAGTTGATAGAAAAAAAAAATCAATAGCAGTTGTCCCGCGTCCTAGAATGTTCTGCCGGAGACTAGCCAGGCCTCTTTGTGGCCCACAAGAGTGCTAACCCTGCAAGTAGTTGAGTTACACTTTGGTCAACAATCGCTTGAGTTTTTTTTTTTTTTTTTGCTTTGTACCTTATGCAATGGCATGGTAATATTTCAAATGATTCATTTTTAAAGTCAAAATTAATTTGCTAGCACAAATTTTGACTCCTAAACCCATCTTGGGTAATATATGAATGTACCTATAGGAAGCTTATATGAATATGCCAATTGGAGTATTTCTCAAGGATATCATATAGTTCAAATAAGAAAATACTTAAAATGTACTATTGTCTTGAATGAAAAAAAAAAGATTTGGACCATGGACGTGCTTTGCACGTGCCAGCGTACTAGTATAATAAATGAACGAAACAAGCTTCTGCGGCCCGGGCGCGGGCCCTTTAGGGCCTCTCCCTGGGCTACTCCTCCTGCCCGGGCCACGCAAACAGGGGAGGTGGATCGCGTTACGGCTTTGGCGCTTGCTGCCGTGCCGTGTCTTTTTAAGTACGCACGCAACGTGCGTTTGCTTCCCCTAAAAAAAAAAAAAAAAGGTACGCACGCAACGCGGTGGGATCATAAGCTGCTGCTGCTGCGGCCGCCTTTGGAGAAGGAGAAGGGGCCGCGACGCATGCATGCATCAATGCGTGGTTCCTTGCATGAGACAAAAGGTTAAAGATTTCACAGATCAATCCAGTGCGATCACTACCTAGCTGCATGTACGTAGCGTGGTCCTTTGTAGTCTACCTGTAGGTATCATAAGCTTATGATACATACATACCCTATTCGTCATCGTCATGCCTTATTCGTGCTAGTCAGCTCGTCACGCAAAGTGATCACTGGTCGGCATTCAGCAAGCATATCCTTCTTGGCCATCGATCGATCCCAACTTCAAAAATTCATATGCACCTTTGGAGTTTGGGCTACTAACCAACCACGGTGGTAGCTTCTTATGCTAATTCGAGTCAGAGCTGATGTTATATTACATCACTACTTGCGAGTTGTGAGCTGTCGTTTGTTAGTGAGTCGTGGCTAACCAGGCTCTCTTACGTGCGGTGCAATGTGCTGTCTTCAGCTCAAGGACATGCTGCTCAAGTTCTCCGGCTCCAGCAAACACCCCTCGTTCCGCCGCCCCTACCCGGCCTTCATCGATGACACTACCTTCACGCCGACGGGCAGGCCCGCGAGCGACGCCGGCGCGTACACAAGGATGACTGCAACAGCGGCCAGCGGGAGCGCGCAAGCCGCCTCCTCGGCGACATGGGACATGAACGGGCCGGGCATCGACCAAGAGAACGGCGGCGAGATCGTCGCCATTGGGGTGGACGCCGCCGTGCCCAGAGAGTGGACGGCGCATGTGGAGCCCGGCGTGCAGATCACCTTCATCACGCTCGCCGGCGGCGGCAACGACCTCAAGCGCATCCGCTTCAGGTTCTTTGTTGCTGATGACTTTCACATTTGCATTAGTTTCCGATGGCTTGTGTGATCGAGCCATCTTCCTTGCATGTTGATCTAACTCTTAACGTGTGCGTAGCCGTGAGATGTTTAACAAGTGGGAGGCGCAACGGTGGTGGGGAGAGAACCACGACCGCATCGTGGAGCTCTACAACGTGCAGACGTTCAGCGGCCGGCAGCAGGGGGCCTCCACTCCCACTTCCTCCGTCGACGACTCGCTTCTGGTCGGTATACGCATTGCACGTGAAACCTACTGTATTATTCACTTGAATTGATTCATTCATGGCATACTGATCGGATTGGTTGGGTGCTTGCAGAGAGATTCATCCTACTCCCGGGGCGGCTCCACGCGGGAGAGCCCGGTAGTCATGAACAAAGATCCGTTGTCCCGGAGCGTGTCGTGCAAGGCGATGATGCCGCCGTCATCGGGGCCTTATGCGGCCGGGCCATCCACCAGGGCGACGTACTACACGTCCGCCGCGGCGGTGCCCGACCCGTCCGAACACATCTGGGCGCATCACTTCAACATGCTCAGCTCAGCGGCAGCTGGCGGGCCTTGCTCCTACGACCCGTCGCGCGCCACCACGTCGTCCCGCGACGAGGCCTCCGTGTCCATCAGCAACACCAGCGACACGGAAGCGACGGAGTGGATCGAGCAGGACGAGCCGGGCGTCTGCCTCACCATCCGCGAGCTCGGCGACGGCACCCACCAACTCCACCGCGTCCGGTTCAGGTATACAGCTCATCGGTCATGCACGTACACGCCAAGCTTTCTTGCTCACGTTCGATCATTCCGATCTCATGCGTGTCCGTATACATATTTGCAGCCGGGAGAGGTTTGGCGAGGACAGGGCGAAGGTGTGGTGGGAGCAGAACAGAGACAGAATACAGGCGCAGTATCTCTAGTTGATCTGCATGCTCGACAGGTTAAGCTAGCGCGTTGGAGATAGATTAAGGGAGATAATGGTGAAAGGAGTGTGAAGGAGGGATAGCCGGATAGGTGGAAACAAATTAATGGTGACCGTGGTGCTCGGCTTGGCGAAATATGGAACTTTCGTTTGATAGTATTTAGATGTGCTCCTCTGCTTTGGGTAGACAGTAGACATGTATAAACCTGGTATGCTCGCCGGTCTTTGGCTTGGTTTACCTTTGTAAGGCGCCAATTTGGTTCATTCGTTGGTTCAGTTTAGTTTTCGTGTTTCTACATTTCTTGGTGGGCTTTGGTCAGGAAGTCTCGAGTTTGGGCGTGTGAATGACTGAATGTTGGCATGTGTGGGGAAACTTCATAGACATGCATGGCGAAGGAGAGGTTGATGTGAGATGCTTATCGGCAGGGAAGTTCGTAACAGATAGTATTCGCTCAAATATGATGAATAGAAAACTAGAAATGGAATTCAGAATTTCATACATTTGTTCGATGCGATTTTGTACCAAATAACTAAAAAATATTTATGTGTCACATTATTAAAAAATATATGGGGAAGAGCCACGTATATTTTCACACATACATGATGCACAAGTCCTTGGTAAATAACTAATTATTCGTGTACAAGCACTACTAGCTAGTCCCGGTTTAGTCATGTTTGCGCATTTGCACGTGCAAGCATAAGCTTGCTCTTACGTACTGGTTCATGCACGCATGAGCTATCACATGCACGTACGTAAGCTTATCACTAATGGGTTTGTACGTATACGTACAAGAATACCCGCGTGGCCGGCATGTACGTGCAGGTATCCGAATACTCGCCTGTAGCCGTCGACATGGGCTTTGGGATTTCTTGCAGAGGATCGAGTAGAAGGCAAGGCCATTTCCCATGTACGTGGGATGTGTATTTGTGTTTATTTTTGCAGGCACATGGTGGTTGCGAAACCCTAAAAACCTCTGAGGCGACTAGGGCTAGGCGACCTTGACGGTGGCCGCGGATCTATTCGGCGGGCCGCACGAGGGATCCCGGCGACGATGTCAACATCCGGCGCGGGCAAGGGGAAGCAAGGACATGGCGCTCTTTCACCTCGCTCGGCTCGGGCGCAGCTGGAGGAGGCGCTTGGCAAGCTCGACATCTCTGAAGAAGAGGCAACGCCTCTGGTGATCGACGACACGGACGACGGTGCAGCACCGAAGTGGCTTCTGGCTGGCAAGGTTCTGTACTGCAACCTCTTCCACATCCAGACAATATCCAACGCCCTGCGTCTAGCATAGGGCAACCCAAGGGGCCTGGCTATTCGTCCATTGGGAGAGAACATGTTTGTCGCGGAGTTTGAGACCAAGCGAGATCGTGATCGTGTATGGGAGGGCTCTCCTTGGCATATCAGCAAACACGCGGTAATTCTGGAGAATTGTGAATCACACACGCAACCATCGGAGCTGAACTTTGATCGGTTGCCGGTCTGGGCCAGGGTTGTAAATTTACCCTACAACCTGAAGAATGACTCTAGGGGCTTGGCGATAGCTCGACAGATTGATAAGGAAGCTTCTATTGTTCAGATTGATCCTGTGGGCGGCTTCTTAAGGGCGCGAATCACCATTGACGTGCACAAGCCTCTCCGTAGATGGATCTTAATTGTGTCGGCCAAGAGGAACAAGACGGACTGCTATGGAATAGAGTATGAAAATATCCCTCACTTTTGTTTCTCTTGTGGCCGCTTGGGACACTCTGACTTGTACTGTCCTACGCCGGGGACTCGAGATGAGAAGGGAGATTTGCCCTTCAATTCCAGCCTTAGGGCGCCGGAAGATAGAAAGAAAACCAACTCTGGGGAGAATCAGTCGAGGGAGAGGCATGAGCAACAGCAAAGCACCAAGGAATCTCGCACCTCAACCTCTAAACAGAAGAATGGCACAGAGGCGACCTCCCCTGCTAAAACTGCCGCTCCGATCAAGCGTAAGGGAGGACCGCAGAGTACACAAGCTTACCGCAGGGTAGCTCCGCCCCCACTGGCCATTACGGAACAGGGGGAGAGGCATGATGGACATGATACTGGGCAGGTGGCCATGGTGATTACAGAACAACAAGTTGGAGACCTTACAAATACCTTCGAGGAGAGGGAATCAAAGAAAAAGAAGCCAACACCACCTACGTCTGAATCTTCGGCAGCGGCTGCGAGTCAGCCCTGCCCGAGTCAATGAGTGCAATAAGTTGGAACTGTCGAGGGCTTGGGAACCCTTGGTCAGTTCGTGAGCTTCGCAAAGTGGTGAAGCAAGAAGGTCCCGCCCTTCTGTTCATCATGGAAACAAAAATCAAGGGCAAATGTGTGGAGGAGTTAAAAGTTACATTAGGCTTTTCTGGTTGTTTTGCCGTCGATAGCGACGGGCTTAGTGGAGGAATCGGCCTCTTTTGGTCCAAGGACGTCGATGTCTCCTTGCAAAATTATAGTTCGTCTCATATTGATGTGAGAGTTAACAAAGATAATAAAAATTGGCGTTTCACTGGTTTTTACGGAAAGCCAAGGGTGGAAAACAGACACCATAGTTGGCGGTTTTTTGCGTACTTTGTTTGCTGTCCCGCATGAAGCATGGATTTGCATGGGTGATTTCAATGAGACACTTCATGGGGACGAGCACTTTGGAGCCAATGCAAGACCGGAGAGGCAAATGCGTGCGTTCCGGGAGGCAGTGGCGGACTGCGCACTCCAGGATGTGGGGTGGCGAGGTGTCCCTTTTACATGGGATAATAAACAGCAAGGCAGAACGAACGTGAAGGCACGACTAGATCGCGCGCTGGTCAACTCAAATTTCCTTGATCTGTTCGAATTCACAAGCGTGAAGCATATTAGTAGTGTGGAATCAGACCACTGCTTTGTACTTGCGGAGTTGAGGTCTTCTATGGCTGCCGGTTGGTCCCCTGCCCGTCGCTTGTTTCGCTATGAGAATGTATGGCAGAGCCATGCTGATTATGATGATATGGTCCGAGCAATGTGGCACACGGGGGCAGGACAAGGAGGCCTTCAAGGCGTGATTGATGCACTTGCTGAGGTTCAGATTCAGCTTGGTGCTTGGGGCGAGCGAGAATTTGGCAATATGCAGAAGAAAGTACGCCGGCTCCAAACCCGTCTTGACAAATTACGATGTGCCTCGTTGGGTCGTGGACCGACGGAGGAGGAAAAAATAGTTGCCAAGCAGCTGCGAGAGGCTTTACGTCAAGAGGAAATATGGCTAAAGCAGCGTTCGCGTGTGTCGTGGCTGCGCGAAGGTGATCGAAACACCGGTTACTTTCAAGCCCAGGCAGCACAACGGAAAAGAACAAACATAATTACCTCGCTGGAGAAAGATGATGGCCAATTATGTACTGATCCTGCGGAGGTCAAATCGGAGATTATGGGCTTCTATCAGGCGCTCTACCAATCTCAAGGTTTTGTGCCTATGGAGGAGCTGCTTACATGTGTCCAACCTCGTGTATCTGATGCTATGAATCATACTTTGGAGAAAGATTTCGTGGCAGCCGAGGTCAAGGATGCTCTTTTTGAGATGGCGCCGTCGAAAGCTCCTGGAGTCGACGGCTTCACAGCAGGTTTTTATCAACGTCATTGGGACGTTGTTGGCGATGATATCACAAGAGCAGTTCTGGGATTTCTAAATGGTGGTGAGTTACCGCTGGGACTTAATGATACGGCTATCACTCTTATTCCGAAGGTCCGAAATCCTCAGAAAATTTCCCAATATAGGCCAATTGCCCTATGCCCGGTGTTATACAAAATTGCAGTCAAGGTTTTGGCCAACAGGGCTCGGTTTATCCTTGATGAGGTCATCGGGGAGGAACAAAGTGCTTTCGTACCTGGCCGTTTAATCACGGACAATGTACTTGTAGTTTATGAATGCGTCCATGCTATTCAAAGGAGAAAGAGAGGCAACAATGTAAGCTGCGCAGTGAAGTTAGACATGCTTAAAGCTTACGATCGTGTGGAGTGGCATTATCTCGAAGCAATGCTATCAAAGCTTGGATTCGGAGACCGTTTTATCGGACTTGTAATGAAATGTGTTACCTCTGTTCGGTTCACAATTAAGGTGAATGGCGAACTTCTACCTTTCTTCGACCCCACGAGGGGCCTTAGACAGGGATGCCCAATGTCTCCATACCTCTTCCTCATTTGTGCACAAGGCCTCACTTCCTTGTTGAACAACCATGGGGGTGCATACATTGACAGAGGAGTTCGGGTGAGTGTGCATGCGCCCTGGGTAAATCACCTCTTATTTGCTGACGACAGTCTTATTTTTCTCAGTGCAAACACCCAAAGTGCAGACAGGCTAAATGATATTCTCCGGATTTATGCTGAGTGCTCGGGCCAGGCAGTTAACCGGGAGAAAAGTTCTATTTTTTTCAGTACAAACACAGGTCAGCCCATCAGAGAAGTGCTCAAATCCTCTCTTGGAATTTCAGTGGAAGCGTTTTCAGAACGCTATTTGGGACTTCCTACAGCTATTGACAGAATTAATAGTGGCACGTTTAACCACATTGGTGAACGTGTGCGCAACAAAATAAGTGGTTGGTCAGAGAGGAACCTTGCCTGTGCAGGACGAGAAGTACTCCTAAAATCTATCGCCCAGGCAATACCAACCTACAGTATGAGTTGTTTTCAATTGACAAAGAAAGTTTGTAAGAGTGTCACTTCACCCATGGCCAAATACTGGTGGGGGAGTTCTCTGGACAAAAAATCGCTGCACTGGATGTCTTGGGACAAGCTGACTGTGCCAAAGGTCAAGGGGGGAATGGGCTTCCGTGATCCCCAGGTTTTCAATCTTGCCATGCTTGGCAAGCAAGGCTGGCGTTTACTCACGAATCCCAATTCACTATGTGCTCGGGTACTGAAGGGTAGATATTATCCGCACACGGACTTTCTTCACGCAACGGCACCAGCGCGAGCCTCCTCAACCTGGAAGGCGGTTGTGGCAGGAAGGAAGGCGTTGGAAGTTGGTTTAATTCACAGGGTTGGAGACGGCTCGACAATCTCCATTTGGACCGACCCGTGGATTCCAAACACTTTATCACTAAGACCAAGCGGGCGTATTGGAGCTGCGCCCCTGGAGAGGGTCTCGGAATTGATACATGATTATACCGGCCAGTGGGATGTGGATTTAGTCCGTCAAAACTTTCTTCACCCTGACGCAGAAGCAATACTGAACATACCTTTGAATTCTGACGGGGGCGATGACACTTTGGCGTGGGCTTTGGAAAAATCAGGACACTATACTGTTAAATCGGCGTATCGTACTCTTATGACTCGAAACGAGTTTAGCACTCTAGAGGAAGGGGCGATTACAGAGTCTTCATCGACAAACAAACAGCAGTGGACTGCACTTTGGAAGTTAAATGTGATACCGAAAGTCAGAGTTTTCTGGTGGAGGGTTCTTCGAGGCATTCTCCCGGACTCGGTGACTTTGAAGTATAGACATATCAGACCTATTGGCAGGTGCGACATTTGCCTGGCAATGGATGAGAACATGATGCATGCATTAGTCTCATGCACACACGCCAAGAAGTTCTGGGCGGCTGCTAGGGATCGGTTTGAGCTCCAACTCCCACGGCTGCACCAAGATATCTGGGCTCGTGACATTCTATTGGACGAGATGTTCTCTGATGATGCACGACGCAAGATCATTACCATAATGCATTCTATTTGGTCTTCGCGCAACAAATGGACTCATGGTCAAGATGGGTATGATCCAGCGACGGCCATCAAGTGGGTACATGAAACACTCTCCATTCTCGACATCCCAGGTCGACGGACAAGCTCGGGGACGTGCCAGCACTGGCGCCCCCCGGAGGCGGGCTGGATTACTATAAACACTGACGGCTCGGTGTTTGATGACGCTCTCACTGGAGGAGCGGGTGGAGTTGCACGATCTCACCTTGCGTTCTTGGGCGCGTGGTGTAAGCCATTGCCGGGGGTTTCAGACCCTTTCATTGCTGAACTGATGGCTTTTCGGGAGGGGGTCATTTTTGCCCAGCTCAGAGGATTTTCACATGTGATATTGGAGGTTGATTGCTTAGAGCTGGTCAATCTCTGGAACTCGCGCGGCAACTCGTTGTCGATTGCAGCGCCCATGTTTAGAGAATTAGTGGACATTTTGCCTAGCTTTACTTCCTTTTCGGTTCGACATGTTAGTAGGGATACTAATATACCGGCCCATCTATGTGCTCAGCGTGCCTGTACGCTTGATGGGACGGATAGCTGGCTAGTCTGTAGCCCAGAGTTCCTTCGAAATAGCCTACGGGCAGATTGTAACCGACTTCTGTTATTTTGAATAAAGTCCCAATTCGTTGCAAAAAAAAAAAAAGGCACATGGTGGTCTAACTGGTTGTACACGTCATGTATTTTGTTCACACGGTACGATTCCATCGACCGGATCAACATCAACTTGTGAACGAGGGGTCAAAGCACAAAGCTTATCTTCTCCAAACAACCCATGATATCCGGGAGGGCCAAACAACCTGCGGTGGGATCCAGATCCTCTGACTTGCACAAGGGATGTCAGGTAAGCTACAGTACCCTGACATTCCTTCGTCAGATTTCCCTAAAACGCAATGTAACACAAGGGTCTATAAACAGTAATTATCTACAGTAATCGACATACAATACTGGGTCTACAGTGATTCGTGAACAGTGATGTCCTCCTGACATCCCTTCTCTGTTTTGTACACAGATTTCACTGTAGCTTCGTGACATCCCTTGTGCAAGTCAGAGGATCCGGTTCCCCTGCGGTGGTGCGGCGCGTGGCTCTCGTCACCTATATATATACTCATGCATCAGATCACATCAGGGGGGATCGGCAGAACACACGCAGGAGAAGAGCCCGGCCAAGAGAGAGGCGCAAACCGAGCCAGAAGGAGACGCGCCCGTGGTGCAGCGTCAAGGAGAACATGCGGACGCGCGCCGCGCCGGAGGTGGCGCTGGCTACGTCCCAAGCTTTGTGATGGCCGGCGGCGGCGACCGGGGCGCTCGCAAGGCGCGCACTGCGTGTTCGCTGCCGCGAGCCGCTCGCAGCGGTGCCGGGCGGAAGCGTCGTGGCAGTAGAGAAGAAAAACGCGTCCGCAGGGACGGCGGCAGGGGGAGCGCGTTGCCGATGGCGAGCAGGCGCCCTGCGAGACGAAGAACTGGCAGCAACGCATGCCCCGCTGACTAACTTCTTTGATATATACTATGTGTTTTCGTCAATCAGGTTTCACGGGAGAGGCACGCTGAGAAGAGAAGACGACGCGCCTGTGGCGGCGGCGTTGAGAAGAACACGAAGGCCAGAAGGAGGAGACACACGCAGAGAAAATCTTACGCAGGAGAGAAGACCCACGCAGCAATGTACCCAGCGCTACAGGTAAGCACATAGGTAGAGGGTTAACAGTAGCGTGGGGTAACGGGCCGGCGCTACTGCTACTTAGCAGCAGCGCTGGAATGTACCCAGCGCTACAGGTAAGCACATAGCAGTAGCGCGGGGTGGCAATGTACCCAGTGCTACAGGTAAGCACATAGCAGTAGCGCGGGCTTGCCATCCCGCGCTGCTGCTAAGTGGTCCCCACCGTACCCACCGGGGCTACCTGTAGTAGCAGCGAGGCCCATAAAACCCACGCTACTGCTAAACATATAGCAGTAGCGCGGGCATGCTACCCTGCGCTTCAACTATGGGCTCACTGTGCCAGCTGGTGGGCCCCACTTATCAGCAGCGCGGGCTTCTCACCCAGCGCTACTGCTACTGCCTTTAGCAGTAGCGCTGGCTCCTGACCCGCGCTGCTGCTAGGCACAGCAGCCACCTTTCCCCATTCCCCTCCTCTCCCTCACCCCTCCTCTCCCTCACTTGCTTCTCCTCCATTATTGCCTATGTTCTCTCTTCCTTCTCCTACCTCTCTTCTCTCTCCATTAATGCCCCCCTGCACCATCTCCATTAATGCCCCCCTTTCTCTCTTCCTCACTTTTCTCTCTCTCTCCTTTCATATATCCCTTGCCCCCTCCACTCCTAGCTTTGTCTCACTAGCTAGCTCTCTCTCCTCTCCACTAGTTAGAGCCATCTCCTCCCCAACTAGATCTACCCATTTAATGAAGTGTAACCTATCTACCTCCCCTCATTAATGAAGTAAGCCATCTTTGTCCACTTTCGATCCCAAGGTAGCGACACCGGCCTCATCACCGTGCTCGATCTCTCTCGAGATAGGTGAGTAAAAAGTTGTGCTTTGCAAGAATGAAAATATGTGTGTGTGTGTGCGATATGACCGAATCGGGTGATATGATGGGAATTGTGTGTGTGGCATGAGGTGCCGCCTATGTGTATTTGCCGAATTGTGCGTGACATGAGTTGCTTATGTTTTGCCGAAATGTCGATTTATTTCTGTTTCGGCGAATTTCGGGCAAACTCGATATGTCCTATTTTTAGGGAAGGTCATGCCGAATTTTTGTATGACTTTGATGCATGCATGCATGCGTTTATAATCCTTTTGCTTATTATACCGCGCAGGCGATCATGAAGGTCAGTGGAAGGATGGTGGATAGATACTTGCGATCCGCGGTGTTCGACATGTATGCAAATAACCGGAAGGCGGTTTTATGTCCGTGTCGAAGATGCAAAGAAGGAGTCTGGCACGACCCCTTTGAGGGTGGCCGTTTGAAGGCGCACCTGCTCATGAATGGTTTCATGGATGGCTATTCTCGGTGGATAAGTGAAGATGATGATGAGGATCTCGACAGGGCAGGCAATAACGACATGGGGCCAGACGAAGAGATGACCGATGGACCCGAAGAAGAGGGCGCCGGACATGGCGAAGAAGAGGCCGGACATGGCGGAGAAGAGGCCGGACATGGTGGAGAAGAGGCGGGCACGCCGCAGCCTTCGTCGGTACTAAGTTCAGTCGTGCAGGACCCTCATGTTCGAGACCTGCTTCGCAAGAATACGACTAGTGACAGAGCTGCTTCTAGAGAGGAGGCCAAGCTGGCGCAACTGGAGGTAGACTCGAAGACTCCATTGTATGATGGTTGCGATCCCGAGGTGACCCGCTTGAGTTTCACGCTCGAACTTCTAAAGACGAAGGCCAAAAACAAATGGACCGACGCAAGCCTCGATGATCATTTGAAGTATCTACATAATAAAGTTCTTCCCGCGGGGAACTTGTGTCCTACTAGTGTCGAGGAGGCCAAGAAAATCGTGTGCCCTCTTGATCTGCCGCACATTAGATACCATGCATGCATCAACGATTGCATCATTTATCGGAAGGAGCACGCGGAAAAAACCAGCTATCCAGTGTGCAATGCTTCTCGATACAAGAAGGCCGGAAAGAAAGCTCCTCAGAAAGTTGTATGGTACTTTCCGATCACTCCCCGTCTGCAGCGGTATTTCGTAGATCCTAAAGAAGCAAAGCTCATGCGCTGGCACACAGAGAGGGTGAAGCCCGACGATGGAGATGATCCGAAGCTGAGACACCTCGCAGATGCTAGCCAGTGGAGAGCATTCAACGCCGAATATCGATATTTCGCAGATGATGCAAGGAACATCATGCTTGGCGCGAGTACCGATGGCATGAATCAGTTTGGCAACCAGAACATCAACCATAGCACATGGCCCGTCTTGTATGGATGTACAACCTCCCCCCATGGAAGTGCATGAAGACAAAGTGCATACACATGAGCATGCTGATTCAAGGGCCGAAACAACCGGGAAATGATATTAATCTATATCTGGGGCTACTGAAAGAGGAGCTACACACGTTATGGACATCACCGATCAAGACATGGGACGCCAGCGCAGGACAGTATTTCGATATGAGAGCCGCGCTGATGACGACGGTGCCCGACTATCTCGGTTACGGATATGTCTCAGGCCAGGTGTGCCACGGATATTGCGGATGCACGAGGTGCATGGATGATACAACGTCTCAGCAGCTACCGAAAGATGGCGGGTCTGCGAAAATCGTGTACATGGGGCATCGAAGATGGCTCGAGAAGGATGACCCGTGGAGAAACCGTGGAGATCTATTCAATGGTGAGGCTGAGCATCGAGGACCTCCACGTAAGAGAAGCGGCGCCGAAATCGATGAGCTGTTGAAAAACTGGGAAGAGTGCCCCGCGCCGGGAAAGATGAAAAAGGCGCCGGAGCCGCTGCTGAAGGTATGGAAAACGAGGTCTGTTTTCTGGGACTTTGAGTACTGGTCCAAACTCGACACGCCTCATTGCCTTGATCAAATGCATATCACGAAGAATGTCCTAGAGAGATTGCTTGGCACACTGATGAACATGCCGGAGAAGACCAAGGATGGGCCGAAGGCAAGAAGAGACTTGGAATCTTTGAATATCAGGGAAGATCTCCACATGCCCAGTAAAAAGTCGTCGGAGGAGACGGAGACGGAGGCGGGGGGACAGGGGCAAAAAAGTCAACAAGAAGGAAAAGAATTATTGCCCCCCTTCTTGCTTCACCTTAAGTGCGAAGGAGATCGATCAATTCTTCAAGTGCCTTATCGGAATCAAAGTTAGTTCCGGTTACTGTGGGAAGATAAGCAGATTTCTAGACACCAAGAAGAAAAGGTTCAGCGGGATGAAGTCTCATGACTGTCACGTCATGATGACGCAGATACTCCCGGTTGCCCTTAGAGGGATAATGGCCAAGCACGTTCGTGACACGCTTACTGGTCTCTGCAACTTTTTCGACGTTATCTCTCAAAAGTCGATCAGTGTGAAGCAGCTCCGAAGTCTACAGGAAGAGATCATTGTCATACTAAATGAGCTTGAGATGTACTTCCCGCCCGCGTTCTTTGACGTCATGGTGCATCTGTGTGTCCACATTGTGGACGACATCATCGACCTCGGGCCGACATTCCTGCACAGCATGATGCCATTCGAGAGGATGAATGGGGTCATCAAAGGATTCGTTCGTAACATGTCCCGTCCGGATGGAAGCATCGTCCAGGGCTATCTGACCCAAGAGTGCATCTCCTTCTGCGAGAATTATCTAGGCGTCGGAAACCCTATTGTTGGTTTACCCGTCAACAAGCACCTCGGGAGGCTCGGAGGAGAAGGTCACACCAACGGCCAGAGGGAATTGCATGTGGACCACTCGGGTCGACGCAACGACTTTGACAGAGCTAACTTAGTAGTGCTACAGCACCTAGATGTGGTAGAAGATTTCGTGACACTGCACAAAGAAACCATCGCAAAGAACAACCGTGACCGGGGGCTGCGCAAGACGGACGCCGGAGTTATTAGAGAGCACAACTCCACTTTCTTGCGTTGGTTCAAAGAGAGAGTTCTTGCTAATCCCCTGGAAGAGGGTTGTGCGGACGGATTGCTCATATACGCCTTAGCACATGGCCCCGTGGCCAACCCCGCGACCTATCAGGCATACGATATCAATGGATACACGTTCTACACGGAGGCCAAAGATATAAACAGTGATTAGCAGAACTCAGGGGTGACGATGAAATGCATGACCGGCGACAACGACGCAACTTAAAGATTCTATGGAAGGGTCGAAGAGATCTGGGAGCTTGACTACGCTGGACTGCACAATGCGACGATGTTCTGTGTCAAATGGGCTAAGGCCGTCCAAAAAGAAAACCGGTATTTCACTACCATGTCTATACCCGACGCCAAGAGCGCTACCGTGAACGTCATTGCCAAAAAT
Source organism: Elymus sibiricus (assembly GCA_039707655.1). Taxonomy (NCBI): domain Eukaryota; kingdom Viridiplantae; phylum Streptophyta; class Magnoliopsida; order Poales; family Poaceae; genus Elymus; species Elymus sibiricus. The sequence goes on from CM077666.1 coordinate 476,046,528, forward strand.
GAGCCATGGGTACACGCTAAGCACGTGACACAATGCTTCTTCATAACCAACCCGAGCAATCCCAGCCGTGTTGTCGTGAGGACAGGCAAAAGGAGCATCGTCGGAATGGATGGAGTCGCCAATGAGGAAGACTACGACAAGTACGGCGACCCGATGAGGGAAGATGACGATGACGATGAAGCATACGTCAAAAGAAGAAGCAAGACTACATTACCTAAGAAAGATCGTACTCGCTGGAAAAGGAAAAGTCACGATGAGGGGCTCAATTATTCGACAGCGAACAAGAAAGGAAAGAAGATCACTCTGAAACGTCGTCGACGCTGAGAAACCATCATTTATGTATCTATTTTCGATAGACCGTTATCGGTCAAATGATGTAATATATATTAGTGGGAGGAGACGTTCCCGTCGACTGCGAGGCGTCTTTCGAAGGTGCTCATACGGTTATTCCTAGAAAAACAACCCTAACCCTAACCCGCGCTACAACTTTAAACAGAAAAAGAAAAAGAAATTTTTAGAAAAAGAAAATAAAATGAAACAGAAAAAGGAAAAGGAAAAGAAAAAGAAAATTTTACTGTGTTAAAAACAGAATAAAAGAAAAGTACATTTTAGAAAAAGACAAAGAAAAATAACAAAATTACTGTGTTAGCTGTAGCGCGGGGTATCTAGGCCCACGCTATAGCTACAGCTATATTATAGAATTAAAAAAAACAAAAGAAAAAAGAAAAACTTAGCTGTAGCGCGGGTTAGCTAGACTCCCGCTATAGCTAAGTTAGCTGTAGCGTGGGGGTGCGGGCCCACGCTACAGCTAATTTGACTTACTGTAGCCGCGCGGGCCTCCCTCCTCCTCCTCCCTCCCATTCCCCCAATCTTTTCCCCACTCCCCTCGCCGTCGCCCGGACCCCGCGCTCGCCGTCGCTGCCGCCGCGCTCCACCCTCTCCTTCTCTCCTCCGGCGCCGACGCCGACGCTTCGCCTCAGAGCCCCTCCTCGACGCCGACATCGACGCCTCGCCTCCGAGCCCTCCTTGACGCCAACGCCTCGCCTCCGAGCCGCCGTCTCCCCCGACCCCCCCTGTAAGTCCCCCGCCCCTCCTTCTCTCTCCTTTCCTCTCTCTCTGCCTAGGTAGGGGTTCTAGGGTTCTAGGGGTTCTAGTAGTTAACTGAATTTAGGGTGCAGAAAAAATGTAGTATGAATGTAGTTAACTGAATTTAACTGAATTTTAAATGATTAGTAGTTAACTGAATGACCTAAATGAATGAAATTCAGTAGTATGAATTAGCAAATGATTAAGAACGCTGTATAAAAATTCAAGAACGCATTTTTATAGTAATTTCAGCATGATCTTGTGTATAAAAATATGATGAAGTTAAACATTTATAGTTAGAGTGACTTTTTGTTTCTGTTTTGTTTAAACATAAAATATATATAGTTAGAGTGACTATTTATAGTTAGAAATACTGAGCATATGCTACTGGCCACTATTTTTTGTTAATAGACATACATTGGTTATGTTGTAAAACAGAGTGAGGAAGGAAGTTTTTAATAGAAATACATTGTGTATGTGTATGGACTGTGTGCTATGGCCATTTGAAAATGCCTAAGTGATGCAAGAAAACGCTGCCACGGCAGCGAAAGAAAGAGCTTGTCTCTGCTGTTGTGTATGTGGTGCTACAGAAGGCCACATTTGTTTTCTTTCTACTATATCTTTGCAGGGAAAATGATCTGAGTGGCCTATGTTTTGCCGGAATGTTGATTCATTTCCGTTCCGGCAAATTTCAGGTGCTCCATATGTCCACTTTTTAGCAAAGGTCATGCCGAAATTTTCCATGAATTTCGGCATGACTTGTGCTAGAAAGTAGGACATATCGAGTGCCCGGGATTTGCCGGAACGGGAATGAATCAACATTCCGGCAAAACATAGGCCATTTTTTAATGTCATTATTCATTTTATTAGGTCTAGAATTAAACGAGCAGACTGAACCGTAGGAAACATTGCGCACAACGACGAAGCCGGGGGTTCTGATCACGCCGACGCCATCTTAGAGAATGCACACGCTTACTTCGACTATCTGGAAGCACAAGGGTTGCAGGGCCCCCTTGTCATAACGGAGGGTGGTAGTGCCGCCGACCCCGACACCGACACCGGCACCGGCACCGATGGCACCGACACCGGCGCCGAGACCGGCACGGATGGTGGCAACCAGACCACAGAACTGGTGCCGGTGAAGCCGCTAAATAAACGAAGAAGAAGAGGGATCGACGCCCAAACCAGCTCGGCACCGGAAGACTGGTGGTCACGGCGGTGCACCCCGGCGAATTCGAGCCAATACAGCCGGAGGAAGTGCGAAAGTGCTACGGCAACCAAATAGGATGCATCCTATGGGAAACCGCCAGCATCAACGACTCGGATTTAAGGAAGAAACCACATTTGGAGCACCTCCTCCTGACGAAGTTGCACTAGAGATTCCAGTTCCCCGGCCGGGATGATGCCAAATCCCCGTGGGAAGATGATGCCATGGACAAGATAAACAACAAAGCCATGGGCAAGTTCAGCAACGCATTGGCCGCCTGGAAAGTCAGGGTGAAACGAGCGATTGATAAAAAAGAACCCTACTCCGAGATTTTTGCGGACAATCCGACACTTACGGAACCGGAGTTCGAAAAATTCAAGGAGACTTGCGCTGCCGAAGATACCAAGAAAAAGTCAGAGAAAATGAAGGGGCTTCAGGAAAGGAACACGGGGAACCACCGCCTCGGAAGTCGTGGTTACACGGGAAAGAGGCCCATATGGGCTAAGGAGGACGCGGAACGTGAAAGTCAGGGGCTCCCAGACCCCTTGGCGGAGTTCACCAACCCGCAGGAGCATCAGTTCATCAGGGGCCGGTACAAGTGGGACAAGAAAAAAAAGGTTTGGTACACGGACGGGGTGACGAGGGATTTCATGAGACTACTGGTAATTATTATTTTACCACCTTATAGTAGCTTATGATCGAGTCAACTACACGTTCTAGTCACATTTGTAAACGGTTCACGTTCCTTTTGCTGAAAGAGCAACACAAGCTTGCGGCCGAAAGCGACTCGTCGTCTCAGTCATCGGCGAGGCCCAAGTGGGACACCCCTTTCAACCGGGCCATGAACATACTGAAGGGACTCCCGGTGCACCAGAGGCCGCAGTATGGACGTGTGCACGCCGCCGGAGACGGTGCCACGTGAAAGTACTACTACCACGAGGACCCGGAGGCCAAAAGGCAGAGAAGGAAGTTCAGTCAAGTCAACATCGACGAGAAGGTGGCGCTTGCGGTCGAGAAGAAAACATCTGAGACCAAAGAAGCGACCAAAGCTGAGTTGGTCCGCGAGGCAGTCCAGGCAGCGATAGCTGCCTGCAGAAGTGATTTCGCAGCTACGGTTAGTACCTTGATTCCGGCTGTTGTCGACTGGACGAAGCAAAATCCAGACAAAAGGGCAGAGGACTTTCCCATTCCCAGCTTCGTCGGGAGCAACTCGGTGAACATCGCACCAGCACCTGCTCCCGCAACCGCACCTGTTCCCGCACCCGCACCTGCTCCCACACCCCCTCATAGCAGCCCGCCCTCCGTCTCTGGCGTGCTCGGCGGGGCTTCGACTTTGGCTGAGCTCGACGCCCTCATGGTAATTACGCGTCGCACCCTCTTCAACATATCTATAATCCTCTGTTTCCGTTGCCTTTCGGATGTCTGACATCGCAGACATGTCTTCGCAGGCCGACGAAACCCCGTGCACCGTACTGTACACCATCAATAGCCAGAAGGTGGATGTGGGAAAGGCAACGATAGTGAAGCCCAAGGAACGCTCGTTCCACAACCGGGAGAAGCCCGTTGGCGTCTTCAAGGTTTCCTTGGCGAGTGTCAAAGCGGGCCACGAGGATTTGGCTCCTCCGATGCGACTCGGGGGAGAGGACGACGAGACCCCGACGCGGCTTGGCGATTGCAAGAGTTGGATGCTGCTATGGCCGAAGAGTCTTCTTTGTGTGGAGGCGGCCGGGAGCACACCAACGACAACACCTCAGCAAGGTATGAACACCACCCCACCTACGCAATTACCACCGCCTGTCGTGCCGGGTGATAGCGAACGACGCGAGGAAGGGGGTCCAATAGTGGCTGATGACGTCGCCCCCGTCGAAGAAGCAATGGATCATGACATGGAGGAGGATGACCCTCTCCGGTGGCTCAATACCGGCTATGACGACGGAGGAATGATGGCTCAGCAATATGACTCAGGCTATGAGCGTGGAGATGAGGAGATGCCTGATGTGCTGGAGCAGGAACGTCCTAGGGTTGATTGCAAGAAGTCTCTTTTCATGCAATCCTCGCAGGACACGCCTCCAGATGCCGCCTCAGCCAAGCATCGACAAGGCGAGGGTCGTGCAATCCTGAGCCCAACAACACTGGGGGCGGTGGTCAGGGAGGGTCTGGTAGGCTCACTACCTGTAGCCAAGAAGAAGCAGAGGAAGAGACCGCCGAGGAAAGGCCCTACTGGCGCCAAAGCTACTTCTAACAGCCAGCCGCCTCCGCAGACCCGGGTTGCAGACAGTATACCGATCAGAGGTGTGGCGGTATTGCATGTCGCGGGCGAGCCGATCCTACCGGCGAAAGCGCTAGAGGGCATATCAGGGGATCTAAGGAGACTGCATGACGATGTGCTGTCGAGAGAGAAAAGCCTTCTCGCCTCGGAGGCTCCAGGATACCCGCTTTACGCGGTTCAGGTGCCGCAAGCCATGTTGTACGTCCATTCATTCCCCGCGGAGATGTTCTTCCTGCGATTTGATTACATCTTCGACATGTTTCACATGACACGGCTGGATTTTACGTTCGTCCGTCTTTATGCGCTGCATATGAACTACATCATCAGGTGCGAGCAAATCTCTTATATCTCGGTCGTGGACCCGTACTACATGCACGAGGGCTTCTTGGCAGTCTGCCCAGAGCACCGTGAATATGCGAGGAACTACATCGCCGACTTCATGGTCGCTAATAAGGACAAGGAAACGATTCTCCTGCCTTATCATCCCATGTAAGTCATCCGCGGATAGCCACTATAACACATACATCCTTTCGTAAATTTCAATCATTCCTTTGCACGCATGGAGGCTAATTTGAGGTGTACTTATTTTGCGCAGTGAGGGGCGTGCCGTCCTCATCATTCTTTACCCGCGATTCTCCCACGCTCTGTATTTGGACTCGTCGAAGAACATACAGAAAAAGGATTACACACACATAAAGAGTGTTCTCGATAGTGCTATCATAAGCTTCGACCACCGAGGTGGCGAAATCAGGGTCAAAAAGACAAGGAACGGCGTGCCGTGTTTCGGCCATACGACCGACTTCTGGTGCGTGCAGCAACCGACAGCTAGTCTCAGTGATGGATTCTACGTCATCCATCACATGCTGGAGTACAGAAGGGATCGGCAAAATCTTCGCATGTCATCTACTACCGGCGATGCCGATATCCGCAAATGGGCCAAAGACTTAGGAACCATACCGGATCATCGACTCCGAACTTAGTTGTATCACATCCAGCGTGAACTTGCAACGGTCATCATGAAAGAGGTCGTCGAAGAAACATGGATGTTCTACAAAGGCCCAGTGTCGCGGGATGACGTCCGAACACGCATAGCCCTACAACGTCTGGACATGAATCCTTTCACGAAGCTAGGGTGCATCCTCCCGGATTTGGACGGATGGAACGACATGGCGGAGTGATTGACGATGACAATGTGTCTGTTTAGTTACTACTTTCTCTACGACAAAACTTTGAATTTCTGTACGACGAAACTTTGTGATGTAAACCGTCCTCCTCAACTAGCGTAGATCGCTCTAGTTAATTAGTTTGGGTACGATGAACTTCGTTATTTATGTTTACTATATATGTTGCTTGTATTGGCTAACTTTTTCTCTTCGTGTTGCTCAAGTATATTATGTTGCATATTATCGATGAATTCATCAAGTGACGATGCAGGGATATAGATCATCGATGGCGAAGAAGTGCTATGCCGTGTACATAGGGAGGGTTCCAGGAGTGTACGACGAGTGGCCAGAGTGTCAGGCCCAGGTGTACCGGTTCCCGGGCGGCAGCCAAAGAGGGTTTGAAAGCAGACGCGAAGCGTAAGATAGTTACTTGAGGTTCACGCTAGCGCGAGAGAGGAATCAGAACCGGCGCCTCAAGAACTACTACATAATCCCGCTCTTGCTCATAGTGATCGCTCTTCTTTTGTATATCATAGTTTAGATAGATGATGAAACATGTGTATGTGATGACCATGTAGTTGCATGTATTCGAGACATGTCATAACTTGTATTGCTATTTCGAGATGATGATGAGACATCATTTGTGTTGGATCATGATGACGATGATGATATGACGAGACTATTGTATGTGTATGATATGATGAGACTATTGTATGTGTATGATATGATGAGACTACTGTATAAAACCTGTACAAATACAGAGTAAATACGCAGAAGAAAAAAAAACAGAAAATATTAGCAGTAGCGAGGGGCCTGTATATAGCAGCAGCGCGGCCTTAGCAGTAGCGCGTGTCCAACAGCCGCGCTACAGTTAGTGTAGCGCTGGTTGGACCAGCGCTACTGCTAGGTAAGAGTAGCAGTAGCGCGGGGTCAGACCCCCGCTACTACTAAAAGTTAGCTGTAGCGCCCTAGCAGTAGCGCAGGGGCCCGCGCTACTGCTAGGCCTTTAACCCGCGCTACAGCTAGGGTTTTCCCTAGTAGTGCACGGTGGCGGCGCTCGCATCCGGCAAGAGGACGCGATGGCGGCAGCGAACCCGTACAAGCTTGAAGACGCGACGACGGTGACTGCGGTGCATGCACGTGCCATAGCCAGCACGCCCTCTGCATTCTTTTTCTATGGTCTTTTTCTTACCAGGTTCATGGGGAAGGCACACCACCGCCGCGGGACGAACCACCGTCATGATCCAACCACCGCCGGAGAAGATGCAACCGGACCAGGAAGCTACACCGACACCGTCGGAGCTTGTCTACACCAAGCCCTTCATCTTCGTGCGTCATGCGCCTGGTTGGAGATGACTCGGGAGCAGCCAGAGCTCGCCAACGACGTAGCCCAGCCGCTAGCTCCGGTGCTCTACCATGGCGGCCTACATGTCCCTGGCGAACAGGTCACGGTGTACAGGTCTCCGGTGCACAGGTCCATGGCGTTTCGATCATGGTGGACGGATCTGGCGCCACACTTCCTGGAGGAGATGGTGTGGCGGCAGATCGGAGTTTGCTGACAACGAAGCCTGAGGCCGGCCTTCACCTTCACGGCGTGCAGGTCCTTGGTGCCCAGATCCATGGTGTACGGATCACCGTCGTATAGGTCTTTTGCCACGCTTTCTCGGAGGAGACTGTGTGGCGGAACCGGAGCTCGCGACGACGTAGCCCGAGACCGGTCCCTCCTTCGTGACGTATAGGTCCATGGCATTCCGATCGCGGTGGACGCGTCTGACATCTCGCTTCCTGGAGGAGACGGTGTGGCAGAACTAGAGCTCGCGACGATGTAGCCCGAGACAAGTCCATGGCGAACAGGTCACCAACGTACAAGACTCGGTGTGATCCTTGTCTTGGCAGACCACCGAATACGGCGTCTTGCTGAGACGAGGCACCCACCATGGCGGACAGGTCCTTGGCGTATAGGTCTCGGCGTACAGGTCCATGGTGTCACCGGCGTACAGGTCACCCTTTGGTGTAGCACCCGCCCAAGGCGACGCGGCCTCTATGACACCACCTTTCGTCGTCCCCGTGAGGCGGCACCCTTGTCTTGGCAGATCACCGAATACGGCGTCTAGATAAGACAAGGCGACGCAACCTCTACGGCGTCATCTCTCCACGAGCTCGCCAGGCGGCGCCCCTGACAAAAACGGACTGCCATAGACTTGGCGTCCAATCAGGTGAGGCGCACCCACCACGGCGGACCGATCCTTGGCATACAGGTCCATGGCGCCGCCGGCGTAAAGGCCACCCTTTGGCGTAGCACCCGCCTAAGGCGACGCGGCCTCTACGACGCCACCTTTCCATGGCCTCGTGAGGCGGCGCTCTTGTCTTGGCGGACCGCCGAATACTCGGCGTCTAACCGAGACGAGGTGCCAACCACCCCGGCCACGCCAATGTGAGCGCGCGAAGGTTTTACACTGACGCCAGTCTCCCCAAACAATTACTCCCGCAAGGCGTAGCCCCTTGCATACCCTGACGAAGCTATTGGTCGTCAAGAAGTCCGAGCCGAGCGCGACCCATGCTACCCCAACAACAACTACTCCAACGCCGCCAAGACCGATGAGGCACGACGGCGAGGGCGGGCGCGGCCACCGCGAAGGCCACGCTACTTGCGGCACATGTGCCGACGAGGACACGGGTTCTGCCGCCTCCCACACACACCACCATCATCATGCATGGAGAACGCAAAGCGAAGACGACGAAGACGACCACACGGCTTAATCGGAGGTATCTCGCGGAGCAACCCGCGGGAGTAATTAACCGGGAGCCTTCCGAGGCCCCAGGAACCAGGAGACTGCAATCGCCACAGTCAGGCTGGCCGCGCTAGTAGGCCACGGAGCGCACTGTTCTTTATGGGATCTTGTAATTTTGCTTCTCCAGTGAGATTAATGAAATACTCGTTCCCGTACCTTTTTCTTTGTGTACTACGGTACACTGGCACGCCCGCATATTTTTCTTTCTTTTCCTGGCGTATGAGAGAAATACACTCCCCTCTTCCCTTCTCCGCGGAGTTTTAAGATATTTTTCTCATGTCAAACAACATTCTAATGATATGATGAATGTAAAACTAGAAATATCGCGGGGGGAGATTTTTGGAACCTGGATACACCGGAACCCACTTCATAGAACTTAGCAAACAATGTATTTCTATGTTTTGAAAATCCAAAAAATCATGCATATAGATATTGGCTAGAAACTTACTCATGTAAAGTTTTCGTAAAATAATATGACCATTTGTGACCTAGGTAAAAATGAGGAAATTATAGTTTCGTTTTCTCATTTTTGTGCAGGTCGCAAATCATCGTATTATTTTGTGAAAATTTACATGGGTAAGTTTCAACTCGATTTCTATGTGCGTGATTTTTTTCGGATTTTTTCCAAACTAAGAAATATGTTTTTGCTCAAGTTTTAGATAATGGGTATTTTACGAAATATTGCCCAAATATTAATACGAAAAATGAAACAGTGCAGTAAACATAATATTATTTTTTATCAAAGGGCCCTCGCCCCAATTTCATTCATAATGAAACTGATAACACAGATAAGATCCCAAGTTACTTCCATCAGGCTGGTACAACCATCAAGTCTGATAATGATACTACCAGCAACTACAGCAAAGATGAGAACACTATAGGAACGATACATTCACCAAGCGTTATAGCACGACATCTAAATACTTCTCTTTTTTTGAGGAATAATATCTCTATCGGGATCCAGGAGGATCAGAGACAAGCCGCAATCAACTGGTGATCCTTCTCACCATCGACCCCCATCCATGTCTTCAATGAAAAATCTCAACAGCCACTCGTTGAAGCTTTTTTGCTCCTTTTTTTTTTTTTGAGCAAAGCTTTTTTGCTCCTTGTTGCTGTGTCTTTCTGAACTTTAGCTTCTGAATACCAGACCAGTAAGACAGCCAATGAGATACTTGAGATACTACTACAGTAGGATCATAACGATATTTACTTCTAAAATGAGCAGCATTCCTGGTCTTTCATATCGACCACAAAACTGCTACAATGCCTACTGACATTAAATTTCTATCTCCACCATTAAAATTCAAAACAAAACTGCAATGCTCTAGAATTGTTTGAACTCGAACATCAATACTGAAGGCACACTTTACTACACTCCACATGTATCTAGCTACAACACAATGCAAAAAGAGATGATTAAATTATTTCTTTTTCATTACAGAACATGCACTTATCATTATCCATACCTCCTCTTCTGCTCAGATTGTCCTTAGTTAAAAAAAATTAACATCAGCCAAATGAACACCTTAATTTTCAGAGGCACTTTCATAAATCACATCTTAAAGGGGCAACGAACTTGATTAGCCTTCAAAATCACATATCAAGAATTAACAGTAATGTTAAAATATATGTGTCGAATATGTGTACATGTCAGGGTACTATTGGACTTGTAATTAGCAGAGGGTTACGCGTTTGAGTCGAATTGTGTAACCCGGGCCTATTATATAAAGGCACCGCGGGGTAGCCAAATAGACTAGACATAAGCTGGTAGGCTAGACAGAGATCACGAGGGGACGGTCCGGACGCCCGTGGCAGGGGTGGCCGGACCGGCCGTGGTAGGTGGTAGGAGCGCTGTCTGATGGTCTCGGCGGGCTTGTCGTCGACTGTATCATGTGATTTGGTACATGGGGAGGAGTGCACGTAGTCATGCCACGGGGATGTAGCCATGTTGGTGAACCTTGCTAACAAATCTCGGTGTCATGCTCGTGCTTGTGTGATTGCTTGTCCTCGATGGATCGACGTGCGCCTCGAATTATTATAACAAGTGGTATCACGAGCAAGGTTCGAAGGATTGAGGCCGTGGATTGTTGATCCAGAGGAGTTGTCGATGGTGCAGATCATTTTTTTTCGCGAATACGCAAAGCTTGCATATTTTTCCATTGATAGAAGAAAGAGAATGAGTACAAGGGAGGATACAACACATGGCACGAACGCAAAAGGGCGTGAACATAGTGCCCAGAGCAGAGAGACATGGGATGCTCGGCCCGAACAAGGAAACAACACAGCTAAACCCCCTCACAATTTTTTCCCAGATCGAGATCGAGAGATATTAGAGGGGTTGGCAGGGGCAACAGCGATGTGGCGTTGGACGTGTGTGACGGCGTAGTAGGAGCGCGGGGAGGGGCGCTGTGGTGGTGGAGGTGGCCGGCGCCGTAGACAAGTGCTGGGAGCTGCCGACGCCATGGCCGAGCGAAGGGGAGAGCCGCCGTGTTGGACGAGAACGACCACCACGGATTCCTCGCCCAAGTCATGATCCAGTTGCTGTCGCTCTTCGAAGTCTATCTGCTCCATCGCATCTGCAATCTCACATCTGCAACCTCATAGCCCCCCGTCTGAAAGAACATGTGCTGCCCCCATGTTTGGTTTTGGTAATTGATGACAATCTCTATGGACTAATGGTTGCCTTGAGTTATATTTGAAGGGTTTGTCCATAGGCATTGCTTGAAGACCATTTGTTGGTTTTAAGGTTATTAGAAGAAGAATATGTGTTGATCAAGGTGCTATTCAAGGATTTATCCAAAGATTGGTCATGTGAGTGTTGAGCCTATTGCAAGCATGTCTTGAAGAAGAAGATTGTGTGAACATTCATGTTTACCTTTAAGACATCATCCTAATGAAGAGAGTTGGAAAGATTCAAGGTTGATCAAGACTACATATGAAGAGTGATTCAAGTTGATCAATACACAAAGCGTAGAAGATGTACCAAGCGAGATCAAGTGATCTCATGGTATGGTAAGCATTGTCCATTACGCTTTGTGTACTAACCCGTGTTCTATGCGAGAGTTCTTTGTGGGGTTAGGTTTGTTTCCATGAGCGTGCATCAAAAGGAAGATATCACACAACCCATGGAGGATGACGTCAAGTGGTGATCGTCATCAAGATTGCGGTGTGCAAGTTCAAGTGGAGCATCACGAAGAGATCACTGCTTGAAGCTTGCCGTCCATTGTGGTGACAATGGACTTGTGAAGATGTGTCGAAGAGTGGCTCACCCATAGTGGAGTATGGGGGAGCAATCAACTAGTCTTCATCGAGCCGGCGCAATCAAGAAAGGTGGTCCAACTTGAGGAGGTCAAGATCGTCATCACCTAGCTCAAGTGGACTGTGCGCAAGGCAAAGGTTTGCCCTTGATAGGTTTTCTATTTTACCGGTCTCATGGTAATACTTGGGAGACCGGGTTATAGGATCGATAGCCGTACTATCAAGGGGGGCTCTCAAGTGAGTAGCTTTATCGTATCTTCGTAGAGAGCTCAAACCATTGCATCCTTGCATCATCTTTCTTGGTTCGTGTTTTGTGTTTCTCTTTGTGAGTCTTTGAGCTTTTGGTCATCTTCATGACAAGCTCGAGTTCATCGAAAACGGAGTTCATATATGCATCTTCTATGATGTTTTCGATGTTGGAGTTTATGCCGGTTCTTCATTCATAGAGGTTTCTCTTCTCTATATCTTAGGCATTTCTCCCCTGCCACTTCTTTTTATAACCAGTCGCTGTTTGGATAGTACTCGTTGTCTTCTATCCAACAAGCTTGAGTTTGCTCAGTTCGGAGCTCATATGTAGAAGTTGTGGCAGTTCTGGTTTTCCTGTATCTGTCTGTTCTGCTTGGGCATTTTTGCAGCACCCAAGCGGTAGTACCGCTCGGTACCACGGTAGTACCGCTTATGCGGTAGTACCGCTGTGGTCTACCGCAGCGAGTACCGCTTGTGGGAATTTCTTCTGTTGCCGATTTTTGTTAAGCGGAAGTAGTGCGGTAGTAGAGCGGTAGTACCGCTTTGTGCGGTAGTGGCACGGTAGTAGCACGGTAGTACCGCTTGGGCGGTACTTCCGGTTTCTACTACCGCTGCAAGTTCCGCTTGCGGGTATTTCTTCTGGTATCATTTTCTGTTAAACGGTAGTAGTGCGGCAGTAGTGCGGTAGTACCGCTCAGGGCGGTAGTACCGCTCTTCTGGGCGGTGGTACCGCTTGGTGCGGTACTTCCGCCCTCCACTACCGCTTGTTTTTTCGCAGAGTGTGCAAGCTTCTGTTGCTCTTTTCACTTTAGCGGTAGTACCGCTTGGTTGGAACGGTAGTACAGCTAAGTGCGGCACTACCGCTCCAGTTCCGTGTTCTCGCCTGCTGTTTTTTTGAATTACTACCGCCCGAGCGGTAGTACTGCTCTGAGGGAGCGGTAGTACCGCTCTGTGCGGGCTGAGACAGGTAACGGTTGGATTTGGGGGCTCCTTTAAAAGGGGGTCTTCTTCCCCCTTGCCCCCAATGGTTCTTTTATCCCTTGCAGCTCTCTCTCCTCCATTGTTGACCTCTTAGAGCTTTGCTATCTCTCCATCCCTCCAATGATTCTTGCTCCTTCTTGAGGGAATAGAGAGAGGAGATCTAGATCCATCTTTTCACCAATCACTTTCTCCTCTATGTGAGGGAAACCTTGTGGATTTAGATCTTGGAGTTCTTGGTGTTCTCCTTGTTCTTCCTCTCACTTTCCTCCATAGCTTTTGTTGCTTTGGTGGGATTTGAGAGAGAGGGACTTGAGCACTTGGTGTGTTCTTGCCATTGCATTAGTTGCATCGGTTTGAGTTCTCCACGGTGATACGTGGAAGTTAGTAGTTGAGAAGCTTATTACTCTTGGGTGTTTGGGCACCCTAGAGCTTGTTCCTCTTGGGTGCCTTGGCGCCCTAGACGGCTTGGTGGCTTGGTGGTGCCTCGGAGCTCAATCATTGTGGTGTAAAGCTCCGGGCAAGCGTCGGGGTCTCCAATTAGGTTGTGGAGTTCGCCCCGAGCAATTTGACGGGTTCGGTGACCGCCCTCAAGGGTTGCCATTTGTACGGGTTCGGTGACCGCCCTCAAGGGTTGCCATTTGTACGGGTTCGGTGACCGCCCTCAAGGGTCCCTTATTGGAATCACGGCACCTTACATTGTGCGAGGGCGTGAGGAGAATACGGTGGCCCTAGTGGCATTGTTGGGGAGCATTGTGCCTCCACACCGCTCTAACGGAGATTAGCATCCGCAAGGGTGTGAACTTCGGGATACATCGTCGTCTCCGCGTCCCTCGGTTATCTCTTACCTGAGCCCTTTACTTATGCACTTTACTTTGTGATAGCCATATTGTTTCTTGTTATATATCTTGCTATCACTTAGTTGTTTATCTTGCTTAGCATAAGTTGTTGGTGCACATAGGTGAGCCTAGTCGATTTAGGTTTTGTGCTTGACAATTTAACCGCTAGGTTTATTCCGCATTTGTTCAAGCCTAAACCGTAATTATTTTAAAGCGCCTATTCACCCCCCCCCTCTAGGCGACATCCACGATCTTTCACCGTCTGGCACCCTAATGCCGTATTGGTTGCCGTCATTATGCCACAGTCCTTCATAGTGCGCTATTTGCATAGCACTATAATAGGTAGAAGAATCATCCATCAAGTGCATCTACCAACACGATGACAGATTCTTTTTATTGGCTCTTCTCTGATTTGTATGCCAGAGCTAGGCATATTCTTTTTATTGGCCGTGTTGTGGTGAAAACATAAGAGAGAATCAGGGTGTGGCTGATTGATTCATATGCTGCTACTGATATATGTATGCTGCTGATTGGTCCTGATATACACTACCCATTGACCTTTGCGTGATGAATTAGAGACTATTGCTCATATGTTAATCAGCTGCTCCTCCCTAGCCTTGATGTGGTCTGAACTTCAAAGTTTTCATCCACTCAATGCTGATTCAGTCAAAGATCTCTGGTAAGAAAAAAATCGACAAGATTCACTCTGTTGTGCTTATCGCGGTCCTCTGGAATATATGGAAGTGCCGGAACTCCGAGCTCTTTTGTGATGTTTTTGTGGAATTGCACATTACTGCTTGCAAGATTATTGATGATATGTTGTGGTCCAGCAGGTATTCAAATGAACTAAGAAAGGGCTCCTTAGGGATTGGAGCACTATGTTGTATCATCTATCTGTGAGATTTTAATTTTTTCCCTCCTTTTCTTTTCTATTAATCCCACTGTATCATTCGCCTTTGCATAGTTCTCAGTTTTATGAAGTGATTCAGGCCGGCGTAAGCTCGCTGTAGTCCCTGTAAAACAAGGCGGTGAGTGACGCCTCGCCCTATCTGAACTAAATATTATGTGCTTCTCTACTACACGAAGAAGGTAAGTCTTTTATGTGATTCATCTTTCCATTTGAATGCACTCCATTTTTAATGGATTAATTAAACCATCAAACCTGCCATTCTTTCTAGAGTCCTGATGTGTTATTTTTTCAGCCTAACACATTGAACTTTCTATAGATTTCATGGTTTACGCAAATTAGCTGAGCTAGGAAATTTTGTTAAGCTAAAGTTGGTGTTAAGACGAAGTCCACTATTTATATATTCGAAGACATGCTTGACATAATATTTAGGGGTGATCAAAACCATGTGAAGCATTATGGTGTAAGTTTCTCTGCCTTACATAAGTGTTAGTTCTCTCATCTTTACTATTCATTGAAGGGTAATCAATCCATGTATTTATTATCATTAACCAAGTTTTACGATTTTCTTGAGTAGTGTTCATTACCGTATGCCATAGATCAATGTAGTTATAGATTGTTAGAAAGTATATTTCATCGGTTTATTACATGGAGAGACCAGTAATGTTGTTCATCTCTTTCTTTGTTCAGGTTAGTGGTGTTGATATAATTGCTAACATTTATTCATTTCAATTTTAAAGATTAGTGGAGTAGTGTAGGCTAACAGACCCATATTGTCAAAGCTTTGGTCCAATATCACTTGACATATTTGTTTTCGTGGTAAATCATCTTGATAAGTCTGGCGCGATCGCAATCCTCTACAAGCCTAACAAGGGCAAGATCAAGTTTCACCGCTTCTGCTTTGAATAAACTGCCATCAAGTTGCACTTCAGCCTCAGGAACAAGAATGGCTCCAGTTAGGGGTTCAACATGCTGCTCCCAGTACAAAAAATTCAGGCTCATCATGCTGCTTCCAGTACAAGATGTGGCTCGGTGATGGCAGTATCGCCAACATGGAGCTCATCGAGTCCACCGAGATCGATAAATACAGGATCACGAAGATGCACATGAAGGGTTTTCGATAAACACACGATATGACATTCAAGCACACATACTGGGATATGTAGTCAATGACATCATCAAGGGTAGAGCCACTGGCTATACCTTCAAGGGCAAGATAAAGTTGGACATAATTAAGTAAAGGGATGGATCACTTGCTCTGGAAGGACAGCGACCACAACGAGGTATATATACCATATGTGCTCCTACTAATTTATTACGTATTACACTTATGGATTCATGTTTATGTGTAATTATCGTACAACTAATGGTAGTAGGAGTGTGTCATTTTTTATGCATAGCTTTTCAATTACAATAGTGCAATAGCTGAGAATTATAGTCCTTTTAGTACTTTAAATGAAGGTTTGACACAACAATTTGTAAGATTAGCATTAACACACTCTTAGTGTGGCTATTTCATGAAAAACAATATCACCATTGAAGCGCAGCAGCCAAGTGTGGGCGTTCTTATATACAGTTAGATGTGTTCATTATTTGCACTGCATTTTTCCTTGCAATCATCTGAACTGTCTTATGGAGATCATTGATGCTTTAATTGTAGTTGCTGGAGGCTGCTTGGTGCCTTACGAACATAGCGCCTATGGAACCAGAAGAAACAAATCCATACTTCCTGCATTACTATTGCTTATTGCTCACCTTGGTGGTTCGTTTTCTCTCTTTTGTTGCTTAGGAGTACATATATTGATCTCTGGTCCTCTGTAATGCAGATTTCTCATGAACGTTGGGTAGGTAGTCATTTGTTTGCAGTTTGATTGGAGTCGGAGCCTTGCTTGTACTAAAATGTTACTTGCTATTTTGTTAGAGAAGAGTTCACACTTATTGCTGATCAATGCGCATGGGCCATCGGTAGTGTACCCGTTGCAACGCACGGGCCCTTTTGCTATAATAATAAAGCGGCTATTGCTTCTGCCCGTTCACCGTCGCGGCAATTTTGCAAAAAAGTTCATGTGTTTTTTGGTAATTGAACCCACAGTCCCTTTTAAAGTGGATCCGGAAAAACGCTTCGTTTTTACAAAAAAAAACCCTATGTTTGTAAGAAATTCGGCCCGCAATCCTCTGTTTCATCTTATCCAGACTCGCCCTTTCCAGCGACGGCGGAACACGAGCAGTTTAGGGGCAGCACCCTTGTCGTCGGACGGCTACAGCCGCGGCGGAGGAGAAGGCGGATGCCTACGTCGGCGGCTCAGCCTCCTGCACCGTCGCTGCCCCAAGCCCAGGACACCGCAATGATCTCGGCCTCCAGGTACGTTGTCGTCACCCCGAGCACCCGGCCACCTGCTTCGCCCGTCACCAGGCACCGCGCCACCGCTGCCCCTTGGCACGCCGGGAGTCCACACCGGGCTGCCACGGGAGTCCACTTCGGCCGCCTCGCCTTCTCCTTTGAACTCCCACACGGGCGCGAGGAGGACAAACTCCCCCTGCTGCCAGCAACGCCCTCCTTCACTGCCTTTGTGCAGAAAGGGCTCTGTTCGGGAGCAGCGAAACTATGAGTTTTCTTCGAAGAGAGAAACTATTGGTATTGGTTGCAGTACAATCACATGTTCCTCCGATGGCACACTCTTCGCACTCCATGACAGTTAATTGATGTGCTGCTTGGCTTTAGCTTATGTGGAACCTGAACAGCAAACAAGATTGTTCATTTATTTATTAGGTTCGGTAGCTGAGCTCAGTAAGCATTATTGCATTTGTTGTATGTACACGTGAACTTTGATATTGGATTATGGTGCCATAACTAGATCGTGCACTGTTATTTCTAAAAACAATGGAAGCATAATGCACACTTCTTAGCTTTGATGTGGATGAGGGACGTCAAGGAGAAAGAACGCGATGTCCGATGATTTTGTTGGCCATAGTTAATAGAATGACTGTATACCAACTTTTTTCTTTAATTATTAGATTCAGCCATTTGAACTGACCTTTGATCTGATCCTTGCATTGTTGAGTTACAAAATTTTCTGGGGTTATGCATCATGACATACTCTGTTAATGCAGGTTGTAGACGCAGGGAGATGCCAGCGGCAAGGGCTCGTCGTCTTCAACCTCCTGTTGTACGCCGCCATCGCAGACCCAGGCCATGGACGCACTGCTCCTACAGAGGCTCCCCGGTCTCTCCGGCGCCTCTGATTCTTTGACAGAGACGTCCACGGCTCATGGAGCTGGCCAGGATGATTATGTTTTTTATTCGAATCAAATGCCTAAGTGAGATTAGAATTGCGTTTTGGAAGTTCACGGTCTACTAGCGCAGTACACTTATTTTGTGCCAACAAAACACTGTTTTCACCATGTTGTAGTTTAGTTATAGGGCAGTGATAGGCGCCGGCAGTCCGGCCGAACAGTTGGGCCGGACTAGCCCCAGCCGCCCGATCCAGCAACTACGAACCGTTCGATCCCCGCGTTGACTTCCCCTCTCCCTCTTCCTCTTCACAACCCCTGTCGCCTGGATGTCCTCCCGGCCGCCGGCCGTCACCCCCTTACCTGGGCCTCCTCTCTCCGCCGCCCCCGCGCCGCCGGTCGCCGCGCTCGCGCCCTAGCCGTTTGATTGAACCCTGCACAGCCGTCGATGGGCGTCCTTCACCATCGTCTTTCTCACTCCGTGACTGAAAACTGAGAACAAAGCAGGGAGACATGGCGCCCCCTCCCCCAGCAGCCCCTCCGCGTCACGCAGCGTGCGTCCACCGTTGACAAATCACCGCCGACGCTCGCCCCTTGCTGGTGCTGCCCATCCCCTCACCTCCCTCCAGAATCAATGGCGACGAATCCGTGGTTCGCATCCAAAACAACGGTTGTAGCAAAAAATGCGCTGCTTCCAGCAAACTAGAAAACGCTGGTAGCAAAAATTGAAAAAATGGACGTTGTTCAAGCAAAAATCAAATATGCCGGTGGTAGCAAAAAATGAAGCTCGTTCCAGCAAATCAACAGGTAGGTGGTAGCAAAATTGCAAAAATTTGGCGTTGTTCCAACAAAACCAAAAAAAAACGATGGTAGCAAAATATGTTGATGGTTCCAGCAAAAAAATATTATGGTGGTAGCAAAAAATTAAAATTGGGCGTGATTCCAACAAAACCAAAACACCGATGGTAGCAAAATATGTTGACGGTTCCAGCAAATACATATTACGGTGGTAGCAAAAACTGAAAATTGGGCGCTGGTCCGAGCATCTGGTCACTGTGGTTGTAGCACTTGTCGGTCGCGGTCACCCACCCCGTCGCCTACCCGTGGTCGTGGTCACCCACCCGTCGCAGCTCCTCTATCCACCGGTTGCAGCTCCCCACCGTGGTCGGTTGCAGCTCCCGGCAAGGCCGGTTGCAGCTCCCGGCGAGGCCGGTTGTAGTTGTTCCCGTCCACCAGGTGCAGCTCCCCGGCGTGCTTCATCCTCCGCCCACCGCCGACCCGTGGTCCATCACACGGGGGCGTCGGGGAGCAGGAAGGGGAGGGCCAACGAGCTCAACAAGATAAAAGGAGAAACTCCTCGTCGGAGAGAGGTGAAGAGAGGAGCAAGGGATGCCTCGCCGGTGGTGGGCTCACCAGAGAAACCGCGGCACTGGCCGGAGCCAGGCTCATGGAGAGAGGCGAGCGGGGGATGGATATGTGCGAGAGATGCAAAGGCACATGGAGAGAGGCGAGCGGGGGATGGAAGGATAAGACACGGGTGGTTGAGATATAAGGACGAGTGTGTGCGGGCCCTTGTGGCCGTGTGGCGCGTACGTGGTCGCTCGCGACCGGCCGAGCGTTCGGCCGGCGCGCCGCAGCCAAACGTCTTCCTTAGTTATACCAGAAATATAAAAGAGAAGTGCACACTTTCAGGAAGTACACGCTTATGGTCGCCTCCATGCTGCAGATCGCAGAGGCCCCCGGGTGTGCCACCTCGCCGTTCAGTAAGGTGCAAGTTGTCAGTCAAACAATTGGCGCAAAGTCTGGCATTTTTTCAAGGACAAGGATTCTTCTGCTGTTCTTCTCTCACAGGAAGTTTACAAGGTGTTTCTGCTTTTTTATTGAAACCTCAAATCAGGTGGGCGATGAGTACTCATTGGTTTGTCAAATTGGGCATCAACGATAAGATGGTCTGAAGACTCAAGTGGATGCTACTTGAGGGATGTGAGCAGCAAGAATTACACTGTAATTTCTATCAACTCTGGCTACTCTTGCTCAAAGAGATCTCCATCTGGTGGTGTCAAATTCTCCCTCCAATAAAGATCAACCAGCGAGAAGAAAGTTGCTGAAACTGTAACCGGAAAGGTAGGGAAGAGAGTTATCTGTCGTTCAGTTTACTTTGTCTCTTCAATTGAGATTAGCTAGGTTAGATCATCATTCCTGTAAGAGGTAAGAAACACCCCACTTGTAATATGGTTGTCTTGAGAATAACTTATCCTCTACGTGTGGAGATTAATGTCAGTGTTACAATGGCTGATGCTACAGTAATTGTGCACAGGTGATATTATAAAATTTGGCATAATTAGAGGTGTGAGTTTTCAGTTGTGGATTTTCATTTTGTGATTCTGCCCCGTTGCAACGCACGGGCATGTTTACTATATATTTAAACTGTCCCAACATTTTATATTTAGAAATAGAGGTACTCCCTCCATCCCCGAAAATTCGATATGGCTCATACTACCATATGGTAGCATTATCTGAGCAGTTGGTATATCTTGAGATCCGCGCGCGCAGCTGTATTCAATGGTGTATTGCTGTGACGAGTTATTTATAGAACAGTGCCCATGTAGCGTGTCGTTTCTCCTTTATGGCCCGAACCTACCTTCGTCCGCTATGGTCCCGGCCGTGATTCTTTTTCCTGGACCGTCAACCCACCCAACCGTAGACACCTTGTATACAATAAAAGTTTGAACTACCTGACCCTCTCAGCACGGGCATGCCAGCCGCGTGGCACTGTGCACCTCCAACATGGTTTCCTTTCAAATCAACATCTACCAGAAGAGTTGCACGCATAGTACTGCTAATGCATTTATTCAGACACACACGAATAAAATTCAGTTATCTCTCAGTTCATTAGCGTGCAGATCGTTACAACTGGGAAAACTGCAGTTACATCCACTTTGGCCCTAACCCCTACAGCAAGACACTACGCAACATTACCCGCTGGCCTTGTTCTTCTTGTGCCCAGCGACACCACACTTGCTGCACTTGGCCTCCTTCTTCTGAACTTTCGAGACATCTCCTCTCTGCGGGTTGGTTGTTCTTTTGTGGCCTTGAATTTTGCAGATGCTACAGAATCTACTCCTCTTACTCATGCCTTCCTAAGGTGGCCGATCTCTCCCGTTCGTTGGCCTCCCTGCACTTCTCTTATTTGATGGCACTCCCAGGCCAACCAAAGGATTGATGTGGCCTGACAACATGACATTCTCATCTTCCCCAGCTTTGCTATATCCTGCATCTCCATTGCCTTGTTTCTTGCCAATGGCACGATCCTCTAGTCCAAGCCCATACCTCTCTTGGTCGAAAGGAGCCATCACAGTCATTGCTTGATTGAAGAGCCCCATAGCGTATCATAAGCTTCAACACTGGTGTCACCCCAACCGGACCAACTCCAACGCCTGCACATACATCCGATTATGCCGGAAAGTCAGCGATGTAGAGCCAAGCTGATCTCGCTGGTAGTGCTGCAGGTGCTCTGGCAGTATGTCTTGAGCATCCTTGGTCCACCTTTTCACAATGTGCATGTCTGGCACCTCTGTCATCCCTAAGAAATCCATCACCTGAAAATGAAGCCAACCAAAAAAGAGTCAACCTGCACATCAGAATCCGCTGTGGAGAAACAAGTTTGTGTGCGGCTGTCGTGCACCAACCTTCAGAATATGGTAGCACAACATGCCCATGTGCTCAAACAGCCCGCATTCGCACTCAAACTCCGAACCATTGTCAGCCATCTTTACTAGGAAAACAACCCTGCTCCACTTTTCGGGGTTCTCCGGACGTGTGTGGGTTGTGCCCTGTACAATGCATGCTTCTCTACCTCCTCTACCTGATATCCCCCAGCCTCGTATAGGATTAGTCCAAACTGCTCAGAACATTGCACGGGTGTACACCTTGCTGGTGTGCATCTCAATAGAAGAATTTGTCCGTAAGACTACACCCGCCTGCGCAGAACATCATGTTAGAACTCAGGCACGGCTAGAAAGGCTTTATCTCAATGAAACCCCACTTACAATTTTAGTTCTCTTCTCTTCATAACTCTCCTCCTATTGGAGATCAAACTGCAACCGCATGTACTGCCTGACAAACTTATGCATCGGAGAGCCGGGTGGCACATAGTTCTTGAGCATATGGTTCACACTCTCGCTCCTTTGGGCGCTGGTCATTTTTCACAGAAAACATCCTTGACATATGGTTTGCACTCTCACTCCTTCTACCGCATCAAGTTGTAGAAGTCGTACGACTGTCAACAAGTCAAAAGTCGTGCGTAATTCTGACTTAACAACCTCCTCTCCATCTCGTTCCGCAAAGCCTCTTATTGTTTTTTCGAGGGCCCCCGTCCTACCAGGACAGGGGGTTCTCTCTGTCAGGTTAGTGCCTAAACGAACTCTGCATGAAAAATAACACATCCAGTAATGCACTCCAACACATGGAAAAGGAATAAATTCGACGGTTCCGCCGGTAGCCGACCAAGAACCTAACATACATAAGCCCAGCCAACCCACCGACCCCCCCTCCCACCACCCTCCACGCCGGCAACTCAAGCCGATCATGGTGAACGACCTAACTGTAATCCTTTTTTTCGTGCCACAGCAGGATTATTTCGATCGGATCGCCGGGGTGAACACAAGAAATGGAAGGAAGCTCCTACTGTCTAGTACATCAGCAATTCATGGGGGCACGATCCCAGGGTCCATTTTTTATTCATCAATCTTATATGTCAAACTTTCTCTTGTCTTAATTGTCTTACTAGACACTAAAAAGGAATCACGAGTTCAGAAGCGCAGACTAATCTACACAGCATGTAGACCAACAGAAGAAGAAAAAACTGTAGGTAAATGCAGTGCTGGGTGTAAAAAAATTCAGAAAAAATCGCTCCCTGTACCTTCTAATCCAGCCGGGCGATTTCGGGTCCGGCTTCATGGCCGACTACCCAGATGAGACCGGGGCATTCTCCATACTCCCCTCGCCGTCGGCCGCCGCGCCGTGGTTGTGGACAGCCACGGAAGAATCCCAAAGCACATCCCCTTCCCCGCTCCCAACCTCGCTCCCCTCATCTCGACAAGGATCTGCGGACTATGGCCGCTCCTGGAAGATCGGCAACCTACGCACAAGGCGAACAAAACCTGGAAGATCGACAGAGGAGAACCGGCAGATGGGGAGGGGGTAGAGGAGGGGGGGAAACCAAACCTGCAGATCGGATCCACAGGGAAGTCGTCGACCCGGCAGGCCTCCATCCCTCGCCGCCGCCGCCGCCGCTGCCATGCACGCTCTCCGCCGCGGACTACAACACTCTGAGGCGTCAACCAGCCTCTCACAGCAGGGCACACACTTTTTTTCCCTAGCCAACGGGCCCGCACACCGCTACGCAACAGAAAAAATTCTAGACCACGGTCCAGGTACGATGTTTTAACAGGACCAGCGGTCCTTTAACAAGCCCGCGACGCCGTTCCCGCCGAGGGTGTGGGCCTCCCACGCAGTACATACGGCTTACTATACGCAGCATGCGTACGCCGCTCGACATACAGCAATTTCCGCGGCTCGCGCGATTCGCATTGAATGTGATTCCCACCTGCCGATCCACCCATGCAACGGTCCAGATAATAATACCCGGATTTGCTATTTTACAGTCGACTATTATTCAATTCGCCAACATTCAAATCGCTGGCCGTCCGCTGTTGCGTGGAGATTCGCGCTTGGCTGTCTGGTTTTCTGGCTTGTTTTTTCTGTCGGGTCCGGTTTTTTGTCCCAGCCCGTTACCGCTCCGCCCCCTCCCCCTCTTCCAGTTTTTGTCCTTTTTGAATTTTGGGCGTGGTTTTCCCCTTTCATTTGAGCGGCACTGTAGCGATAAGGGAGAGAGGAGATAGCGAGGCAGATAGAGGAACAGGCGCTCGGGCAGTGGATGCGATTCCTTTCTGTTCATGTCGATTCCGAGATCCCCCACCTGTGGAGCTTGATTTCTCTCTCATTTCTCTTCGATTCTCGCCTCCTGCTGTTGGTTGGTCTCTCAATTTCTCTCTCGAGCGCGTGATTTTTGTTCATTTCTCGGAGTGTAGCTTCCAGATCTAGGGGTGAGTTGCTGATGTGATTTAGTTAGGGTTCGTGTTAGGTGTGTGTTGTGATCCCGGGCCGTGTTGTTGTAGATTCATGGTAGGTGCTTGTAGTTTTAGTGGTTCGTTCTGCTTCGCGCTGTCCACCATCGTTCCTTGTCTGCTTCGTGGTGTCCGCCATTTTTGTTCCTCGTCTGCTCGTGGTAGGATCATGCGTGTTTAGTTTTGTGATTCAGATAGATGTATGGATCAGTCATAGGTTTTGAGATGGGAGTTTTTGTGGTTTGGGGTTTGTGTTTTGCGTTGGTAGGTGGTCTGTTTGTTCACTGGTAGTTGGGTGTTTCCTCCTCTGGGCGTGTTGGTTCTAGGGTTTCTAGATGTTTCTAGATGTAGTTAGGTTCCTCCTCTGCCCTCTGCCGCAGGTCCCCTTTGGCCTGTGAGTGCATAAATCCCTCTTAGTGTAGGTTTAGATGTAGTTAGGTTCCTCCTAGTTACCCAGCGCGTCAGTGCTCTGTTTTTTGATGTGTCATTCTGTGGTGTAGCCCTGTACTAGCCTTGGTGTGATTTTTATGTGCTTTTGCAATGTAATTCCTTCAAGCTTCTCCTTCTTTTAATGCCCTGGGAACTGTGTATCTGATGCAGGTCTGAGTGTTGTTGTGTATCCCCATATTTTCAGTGTCATATTCACTAGAATTACTGTGTTTTTTGCCTCAGACTTACTGTGTAATCCCCATAGTTTCAGTGTAATATACTATGAAAATTGCACTATATTTACTGTGCCCATAGTTTCAGTGTTTTTTCACTCTAGAATTACTAGTATTTACTGTGTATTTTGCCCGATTTTTACTGTGTAATTCACCATGTAGTTTCAGTGTAATTTACTATAGAATTACTGTGTAAATCTTCTTGTAGTTTCAGTGTAATTCACTATAGAATTTCTGTGTAATTCATCCTGTAGTTTCAGTGTAATTCACTATAGAATTACTGTGTTTCTCGCGTTTTGCCCGTGCTTTCGTGGTTGTGTAGTTCCAGATCTAGGGGATTTTTGGTTTCGTGGATCCGCGGTAGGTGATTTTGTTTGATCCACGGGATGTGCATGTTGTTGCCGTGGTGTTCTAGTCCGCCACGGTTGTGCACGTGAGTTTTGGTAGGAGCTTGCAGCGCGCTGTGCGTAGTCCGCCGTGGTCTTCAGTTTTTGTTGTTGACGCAGGCCAAATCCCGCCCAGTTTGGATTCCGTAGGCCAATTTTTCGAAGGCAGTGTTGTCGCTGTTGATGTGGAGGTAGGCGTAGACGTATGTTCTGTGCTGTAGATGTGGAGGTAGGCGTAGTAGGCTTTAGTTTTCAGCGGTGGATCCCGTAGCTTGACTCGGAAGATCGAGTTCTGGTTGTTTGCCGAGGAGTTGTAGTTGTAGATGGTTGCTCATTTTTGTTCGTTTGTTTTGATGTTCTAGCCCCTGTATTTCGTCATGTTGTAATGTTTTTGTCTCATGATGATGTTCATCCTGCTGGTTACTGAGATTTTTGCAGAGTATATGCGCTTGAAGTTCTGCTGTGCCCTTTTTAACCCTATTAGTTGCCCTATAGCTTCTCTGTAGAGCTTCACTGCAATATCTTGCTTTCAATGTTTTTGCCTTAGTTTCAGTGTAGTTTGTTCCAGTAGTCTTTTATGTTGCTTTCCCCTGCTTTTGCAGTGTATTAAACCCCTAGTTTACGTTGTATTGTTCGCCGTATTTACATTTTGTAACCCTGCATTTTCACATGGTAGTTCCTCCCCTATCTTCTGTGGTGTAAGTCCCCGCAATAGTTACTGTGTAATTGGTTCTATAGTTTCATTGAACCCCTGCACTCTTTTCACAGTGTAGTTTGTCCTAATTACTGTGTGACTTGTCCCTCTATATACTGTGGGGATAACTTGTCTTTTTAGTTACGCCTAATTGCACTTAATTTTGTCACATTTCCATCCTTTTTTGTAGATGCCAATGTGTATTTTTCTGCTTAATTAATGTGTAGCTTAAGTAATGCCTATTTTTTTCAGAGTGTAGAACCCCTACACTCTTCATGTAGTTACGCTGCAACCATGCTCTTCTTCAGTGCATTTCCCGCCCTATTTTTATCCGTTATCTTCTGTGTAGCTTGTCATGTAGTTGCACTGTAATCCCATGTATAATTACACAGTAATTCATCCTGTAGTTGCAGTGTATTTTTTCCCTTAATTTAGAGTGTATTCACAATGTAATTAGTGCTGTAAATTTTACAGTGTAATTTTCAGTCAATTTTAGTGGTGTTATTTTCTATATAATTACTGCAGGGGTTGTCCTGTTTTTACAGTGTAAATTTACCCTTAGTTACCTTGTAGTTTGTACTGTAGTTACTATGTAATCCGATGCTCGTTTACAGTGTAATTTTACCCACATTTTTCTCACAGTAAACTGATGCCTTTTTACACTGCATTTTTTACCGATAATTACTGTGTAGTTTGTACGGTAGTTACAGTGTAAATTTACACTGTAGTTTTACAGTGTAAATTTACCCTTACTTTCCTTGTATGTACTGTAGTTACTATGTAATCCGATGCTCGTTTACAGTGTAATTTTACCCACAATTTCTCACTGTAATCTGGTGCCTTTTTACACTGTCATTTTACTGATAATTAATGTGTAGTTTGTACGGTAGTTACACTGTAATCCTATGCCATTTTACAGTGTAATTTTACCCATAATTACTGTGTAGTTTGTACGGTAGTTACACTGTAATCTTATGCCATTTTTACAGTGTAATTTTACCCATAATTACTGTGTAGTTTATACGGTAGTTACACTGTATTCCTATGCCATTTTTACAGTGTAATTTTACCCATAATCACTGTGTAGTTTGTACGGTAGTTACACTGTAATCCTATGCCATTTTTACAGTGTAATTTTACCCATAATCACTGTGTAGTTTGTGTAGGGAAGTTGTGCCATTCCTCCTCTCAAGTAAGCTAGGACAGCAACAATCCTTCTTGTTTCTAGGTTTGTATGCTTCAAAACCTTTATCAAGCACTTCTCTTCATCCGACATGTACTTATGTGACCTGAAGAATCTACTGTTTGGTGTTAACTCATGGTTGTGTTCTAGCTGTTGTCTTGTAATTTCCCAAAGGCCTCCCTTCTCTGATATGACCATCACGACTTTACAATCCGTCTTAGCAATGACTGTAGTTTTTCTCATGGGCACAATGCATTCTGTGTCTATTTCCTTTGTCTTGCCCCACTTGTTGCACTTCATAGTGATCCTTGTCACCTCATTGTTCCTTTTTTTGCTTGTTGTTCTTGAGATTGCTACTGTAGCCACTGAAAAGCCTGCCACTTTCGAGTAGAAATTGAAATATTCCCGGGCTTCTTCTTTTGTTTTGAACTTCATGCCTAAATGTGGCATGAAATTACTGCTAGTGTTCATCAGATTGCCTTCTGATGCAGCATCTTGTTCATTTTGCAGGAATCTCTCAATGTCTTCTTCATCGAGGAATTCATCGTCTCCGTCTTGTTGAAGTGAGTCTTCTTGTTCTTTCCTTTCTCTTTCTTCATTGCTATGGCCTGCGCTTGCGTTTGTTTTAGCTGCTGATGTACTGAGGTCAACATCTTCAGGCTCCTGCGACTTTAGGGTTTAGTTTTAGTTTTTGTTTCCTTCTGTAATGTTTCAACTTCATATATAGTTCATCATTTCTGAAATCTGTAGTGTGTACCTGTTGCAGATTCATGTTGTAGAACAGGTTTGTGTCCCAGGGATTAGATTCTCCTCCACCATCTTCGCTTGCTGTCACTTCATGATGCAAGTCTCCCTCCAATGTCTGCAAAGTAAGTTTATTGATTGTTAGTGCGTTTCCTTTGGCATTTCTTGTAATAGTTATTCAACATTTGTTTTGCTTACATTGTTATCTCTTGTTGTGATGAAACTCTCATCTGCTTTGCTCCTGGAGGTTTCCTCGATAGTTTCCTCGATAGTTCCTGAATGTACCTGCAAGGTTCATCACAAGTTTTAATTCAGACATATTGGTATTTTTGCAGTAGTTGATTGTGAATTTTGATTTTTACCTTGTATATAATGTCGGAATGAAGGAGCGCAGTGAATGAAAATGTTTCCTGCATCATAATTTTTGTGAGCTTTTACATTTTTATGTATTGTAAGCATCTTCCCAAAGTTTTAGCAACTGTATCTCACATTTAGTATGAGTTCTTCCTGTGACAGTCTTAGTAGATCTTCTTCAGTTACTGCCCTCAACATGCTCCTCTCCTGAAACATTTAAAAAGAAGAATGTCAGTGTTAGCGTAATCTTGAGCAGCAAAGCGCTTGTATGTAATCTCTAAATTTTTGCATTAGCTTATGCTCTCTGCTTCTTATGTATTTATTGTTTTGTTCTCCAGTGACTGTCCTTACACTGAAAATTCCTGGATATTTACACTGTAATTGCATCAGTTTCCTTGGTGTAAATCCGGGTTTTTTTCTAGGGGATTTACACTGGAATGTCCTGGGTACTTACAGTGTAATTACATCGGTTTTGTACAAGTGTTATTTTTACACTGGAATTTCCTGATATTTACATTGGCGTTTACTAGGTATTTACACTGGAATTTCCTGGCATTTACACTGGAAAATTTATTGGTACTTACATTGTAATTAAATCAGTTTTCCAGTTTTATTTTGCACTGGAAAGTGTAATTTACACTGGAATTCCCTGGCATTTACACTGGAATTTTCTTGGTACTTACAGTGTAATTATATCAGTTTACACTGGAATTTCCTGGGATTTGCACTAGAAATTACTAGGAACTTACAGTGTAAGTACAACAGTTTTTACAAGCCTAATTTACATAGTGATTTACACTGGGATTTCCTAGGATTTACACTGGAATTTACTATGTTCCTACAGTATAAGTAGGACATATTTCAGTGTTGACAGCAAATTTTCTGTAATGTCAGAGTTTTACAATTTTCTAGTGATCAGCATAGTCTCCTGTTGTCTCTGGGTTTCCTTTTGTAACTAGTTTCTCTAATTTAACAGGTGAAGCAGGGTCAAGGGATGAAGAATTTTTGAACCTGATGAAGGGGATCAAGATTTTTTGCAGTAGGATTTGTTAAGAGTGTTCCTGACCTGTGAATCCGGTGATCCTCCTTGCTCCTGTCCAGGTACCTCCCCCACACCTTCTCCCATGGCTCTGCGATTCTGGATATGCAGTGGTACTGTTCTTTCTTCTTCCTCTCCCGTTTCTTCCATGGCGGCGTTTCTGTTTCTGTTCCTGCGATTTAGGGTGTGTTAGGTGAGATCTGTCCCGAGAGAATTGTATGTGTAGGGCTGGGGTTTTTTCAGGGGTTTACCTTTCGTGAGACGCAAGTTAAGGACATCTGTGCGTTCTGTTTTGTGGTCCAGGGCTGGGATTTTTCTGGAACCGGGTTGTGGTCCAGGTTGTGTCTATTCGGGTTTATTTGCTGACCCGTTATTTTTTTGAAATACAGGTACATACATTACGGACGGGGGTTGGTCCTGGACATACAAGTGGCATCTCCCTATTAGTCAGAATTTTTGAATGTTTTCCAATTGTAAAACAGTCAAATGCTAAATAGACACATATGCAAGTATGACCCATATCTTCACTCTCATCCCTCCCATGATATAAAAACGTGTATGGAGTAGTAGTTATCTCAGAGAAAAGACTGCATATATAGTCTTGTCTGTAATCAAATCAAAATTCTGAAACGAAACACTGCTTCTCCCGTCGACAAGAACCATTCCGATGTTAAGATCACACGAGTCCATGGGTACCCCGAGTCGCCTCCACTCCAGAAGCTCCTTTAATTTCCCCGGAAAAAAATAAAAGCTCCTTTAATCGCCCGCCTCAGTCACCTGGCCGACATCAATGGATAGATTACTGAGAACCTCCGCCACGTGCCTCAACCGCCCGCCACCTCCTCTCCACACGTGTCCCGGCGCGAGCCAACCTCGCGCGTACTTAACCACTCGCCGGGACCGCTTCCTCCTCATCACGCTCGGGAGTTCACCAGACGCGCGAGAACCTCCGATCGAAGCAATAATCGAGCCGAGTTAGGATCCATAACCCATCATCCATTGATCCATGGAGACCGCCACCGCCACCCAGGACCAAGGCCTCACCCGCCGCGCCGTCGGGGACGTAGACGCCACGCCGGCGCGGATGCCTGCTTCCGGCGCTCGCGCCACCAGCCGGGACCCGAAGAGGAAGCTGGGCCGCGCCAAGCGCGGCCTCCGGTCGCTCGCGGCCGCCGTGACGGTCTCCGTCGCGCTCACCGCGGCCGCCTTCTACGCCTCCGGCACCGGCTCGTCGTCGGGGACGACCAAGGCGCCGTCGGCGGCGATGGTGGCGATCGCGCGGGCAGGGTCAGTGGCGGCAGAGGCCGTGATGGCGCTGGCCGCGTGGATGGTGTGGGCGGAGGGCAGGCTCCACGGGCGGCCCGGCGCGACGCTGGCGCCGTTCGCCGCGCAGCTCCTGGCGGCCGCGGCGTGGCCGGCGCTGGCGCTCAGGCTCGGGGCCGGGTGGGCCGGGATGGCGTGCTGCGCCGCCATGGCCGCCGGCGCCGCCGCTTGCGTCCGCGGGTTCGGCGGCGTGAACCCCGTCGCCGGCGACCTCGCCAAGCCGTGCGTCGCCTGGGCCGTTCTCCTCGCCGTGATGAACTACAAGATGCTGTAGAAGGGAGGAAAGACAGTCAGAGAGGCTTTGCGAGTGTCTGGTGACACGTCGGGTGGCGAGTTTGTGTATGTACAGTACACAGTACACGCGCGCGTAGTTTCTTGTATCTCGTCGCAAAATACTATACTGCTATCTTTTTGTGTATTACTGCTGTTTATTAATTTATCTACAAATGTAGTACACTTACTATGTACACGTACGAAATATGATCGTGTTTATGTTGTGCTCAAATGTTCCGCTGGGGTTCCTCTGGGTACAAGGTTTTTCATTCAGCTGCTTGACAAGTTGGCATGGCTTTCGTCTCACTGATTAAGCTCCGACCACGGCTGGCCCTTCATTGTCTATCATCGACCTCACCTCGACCGGCGACGTCCAGGCCGCGGGCTTCAACGAGGAAGAGTAGGGCATGCACCAGTAGAAAACAGGGAATCAGTCCCAGTTCTAGAGGGCCTTTAGTCCCGGTTCTAGAACCGGAGAACCGG
Source organism: Elymus sibiricus (assembly GCA_039707655.1). Lineage (NCBI taxonomy): Eukaryota > Viridiplantae > Streptophyta > Magnoliopsida > Poales > Poaceae > Elymus > Elymus sibiricus. Next base: position 476,077,773 of record CM077666.1, read on the forward strand.
GACTAAGCATCCGGGACTAAAGGTTCTCATTTTTAGTCCCGGTTCTGTTACGAACCGGGACTAAAGTGCCTCCATGTGACCGCTGTGGGGCGCCCAGGCAGAAGGAACTTTAGTCCCGGTTGGTAACACCAACCAGGACTAAAAGACTGCCACGCGTCAGCAGCTCGAGGCGCCCAGGCAGGAGGAACTTTAGTCCCGGTTGGTAACACCAACCGGGACTAAGACTGCCACGCGTCAGCAGCTCGAGGCGCTGGTTTTTTTTTTTTTGAAAGGAGGGGTTTAGGGGTTTCATATTGTGTTTCCCCCTTTTCTTTTTTGTGTAGACGATTCAACTCGACGTTTGCTACTACATAAAGCAATGAAGAAACCATTACACAAATCGTCATGAATTAATATAGAGAGAAGTGACCTCTCTTTCTCCGTGTTTGGTCGAACAACATGTTTTCGTATATCTATTCGACGCTACGTACTATGTCTAGTGCACGTTCATGCATATATACAATGAATAACATCTCTTACGATCTCTAATATCTAATTACCAACATTCATCCTAATTTCTTCATGGTATTCCCCATTTTTAGCTATGACGTGATCAAGGAGGAATCCCGCCAATTCCTCTTGAATTGCTCGTAGGCGATACTCTGCTAGGAGTCCATCCCTCTTCCGGTCGATCTAATTTAAAGAAGGGGGTCAATATATATATATATGAATGAAACTCAACACAGTTGATGGTAATAAAATAAATTTGTGAATATTGCTTACGTACATCAAGTTTTTCTAATATTCTGCCCTTGTCACAGGTCCTCTGGCGCATGAACTCGCAGACGTAGTATCTACAGAAGTTATTCCCGGATCACTGATGAGGGCACTTTACGAGAATAGAGTTCAATCAAAATAATAATCAAGCATGATAGTGGTATTGAAACTAGAATCAAAGAAATGCGCGGGCCTAGCTAGTACTACTTACAGGGAGCAATTCATATCGCAGCTCCTTTTTCCAGGAACCCCTAACTGCCTTGGTGAACCTTGTCCAAACCCTGCCCGGCAAACAAAATGAATTAAAGAGTTATTAATTACTTGATATCAGGAATGAACGATAGTTGCCGATATAGTGCGATAATGATTGAAATTACTTCTGGAGAATTTTTTGCAGGGGCGCCCACTTCGAAAGGTCTTTACGTAACGAGTCCATGACTTGTATTCGACTTTGGTCAAACTGTATGATGAGTAGAATAAAGTGAAAGATGCACACATGTAGCTCATCAATTACACTTAACATCGAGTAAGCGAAACAAAATGATGTGTATGTACAAGACAATATATAACACTCACTCGAAGTTGTAAGGAAGTAGTATTTCTCTTTTGGTTTGTTGTTTGATAAACGCCCTTAGCAAGTAATCCTCTACATCCTTTTGTTGTGTTGGACAGTAACTTCATGAACAATATTTGGGCTAACGAACCCAATGTCATAGATTTGGATTGGTCCTTTGTTGCATTCGAAGATCTTCTTTCTGCATAATATACATATGGTGAGGATAATTATATACATGCAATAATGAACGAGCTGAGCTAGAGACTTAATTACAGAAATGATACTTACAAAAAATAGCAAGTGATGATAGTTTTGTCGATCTCTTTTAGATTGTATAACTGGAATAATTCTGAAAATTCAATGTAAACCGACTCGTTTCCATTGAAGAAATGCTCATCTTTAACTCCTGCAGTGATATAGTTCTCCCCTCGCTCGCAGGCTTCCAAGTACCATTTATGCAATGCTCGCATCCTCGTTGGTAGATTCGGGAGCTCCTCAGGTTTGACGAGAGGCTTCCCGTGCTCGAATCTAAAGGCTACTACATCAGCCATTTCGGGTAACGGTATATGATCGGGTAAGTAATCACCAGGATTAGTACCGGGCGCTACCCCCTCCGGAACATCAGGGATATCGCTAGACACCATGAGCGGGGGGCACGATTGGTTCTCCTGCTCGCCCAGTTGGGGAATTGTTTTTTTCCCTTGATATGCACTACCGCTGCTTCCCGACCGCTTCTGTGGATCTGCAAATGACTTTACAATCTCACGGTCATAGTCTGATAGCAACTTAGGCGGTGGTTTTTCAAGGTTTTTCAGCGTACGCCTCGCTATTTCCGGATCAATTCTCTCCTTTGGAGGTGGACGTTTCGGTGCAAAATGGGCCTTCACTTCGCCCATTGAGATTGCCTTGCTTTCCTCTTCAGACCTATCATATGGTCTCTGTGGAAGAGGCTTGAGGCTTGGACCATATTGAAACCTCTTCCCTCCTGTTGTTGTACTGCTAGCCGCCGGAGCGGCGGCGGCTCTCTTCCGCCGCTGTTGCTGAAGCGGCGGAGACGGCTGACGCGGCGGAGGAGGCGCAGTCCGCTGACGCGCCGCAGACGACTGAGGCAGCGGAGACGGCTGATGCCCCGGAGATGGCGGAGACGGCAGACGCGCCGGAGACGGCTGAGTCTGCTGATGAGGGGCCTCCTCTGGCTCATGAGTATGCTGAGGCGGCGTGAAGTAAGGAAGCTTGATGTGTGACTTTCTCCATAGACAGGTAGTCCTTAAGGCATTTTCCAGAGAATAAACCTCGCCTTCACCTGTAGGATGATCAAGCTGCAGGCTCCCAAATCCGGGCGTTATTTCATCCACCATGACAACAGCATAGCCATCTGGAATCGGAGCGCAATGGAAAGTTGCATCAGGTCGAGGATGGTGGACAGAGCCTTTCGCCATCTCCAAGCTCAGGTTTCCGCAATCCGCCAACAGCACACAATGTTCATTCTCCATGATACCATCCACGGGGTAGCGGCGAGCCGTGATATCAGGCTGACGTGCTCCGTGGAAGCCACGCTGCTTCTCCGCTGAGATGGTGGAGTAGCTTCCAATGAAGGATCGTGCTGCTGAGATGGTGGGCCAAGGGCTCACTGGCTAACTGATGCCGCCTCTAGTGCTGCTAATCTTTGTTCCATCTGCTGTAGTTTGCTTGCTTCCTCTTTCTTCTTTCGCCCTCGGCTTCTATAAGTGTCTCTGCTGTCGCGAAACCCATGCACCCACGGAACGGAGCCTGGTGTGCCTCGTGTTCATCCAGGGTGTTCAGGATTCCCGAGGGCCTTTGTCAGCACGTCCTTCTCTCTGTCGGGATGGAACGTCCCTTCCTCCACTTCCTTGATTGCTTCCTCAATCTTTTTCATGGGTATTGCAAGTTTAGGATCCGCGTAAACAACCTCCCCTGTTTCTGGGTCCAAAGCTCCCCCATTCCCGAATACCCAAGTCCTTACCCGATCTGGCCAGTTCCGTGACACTGGTTCGACCCCTTTAGCAAGTAGGTCGTTCTCCATTTTTTCCCACTTAGGCTCGGCTTGGCTGTAGCCACCTGACCCCGTAACATGGTGATACTGCTTCTTTGCAGCATTCAGCTTATTTTGCTGTGACGTTTTCCACGCCTTCTCGGATTTCTTGTAGGCCACAAATGCAGGCCACTGATCTCTTATCTTCTCATATATACCGGTGAAATCTAGAGTCTTGTTTTTCTCGACAAACTGTGTGTTCAAATTCTTCTTCCAGTTCTTGAACAGTTCTGACATCTTCTTTAGAGCGTACGCCTTGACCTTTGGCTCTATAACTGGTGGGGTTGTCGGATCCTCCTCTGGCGGTAGGATGAAATTTGTCAGCAGCAAGCTCCAAAGAACTTCTTTTTGTCTATCCTGGACAAAAGTAACTGAAGGGTTGTCCTTCTTCTTATTCCATTGCTCGATGGTGATCGGGATGCTATCCCTAACCAGTACTCCGCACTGATATGTAAAGGCGTGTTTGGTCCGCTTGGGAAGAATCGGTTGGCCAGTTGGAGAGATTACGTCGATCTTGTACCTTTCCTCCTTGTCCAACCTTTTCTTCACGCCTCGTCTCCTTGTTGACGAAGTTTGGCTCGTTCCGGAAGGCTAAAAGAAGAAAGAAGCGTTAATATATGTACATACAAAACAATTAATGCATCTAGTCAGCAGAGGCTTAATTAATATATATATATATATATACACCTCGCCGGACTCTGCATTAGTGAAGGCTCCCTTCTCCATATCACCGGAGCCGTCATGATCTTGTTCCTCCTCCATTCTTCCATCATCGGAGCCGTGATGATCTCCTTCCTCCTCCATTCCACCATCGTTGTCGTTGAGAAACGACAAGGTGTCCTCCTCCATTGGATTTTCTCCGGCGCGGATTATATTCTCCAATGCCTCTTCTTTTTCTAAGTCTCTGTGATCCATAGTTTCTGCAAATATTATAACATGGCAAAATACAAACCATGAGAGATGGATAGTGGCAAACATAGACCTAACCAGAAAAAGGAATCATATGCATATATATGAGCAATGGATTAGTGGCAAACATCATGCAAAGTTCACAAGTTATATATATATATAGGGGCAAAAATTTAGATTAAGAATACAAGATATCTCGAATAGTATCATATATATAACATCACTAATACAGCTAGAACCCTAGCGAACGACGGGTATCGGCGCGGGCGGTGGACACCCAAAGAGAAGGAACCATCACAGGATCATAGCTCCAGTGAGATCCCTGAAGAACCTGCCAGGTATTGTCGGACCTGGCCTCCAACGCAACCATGTAGCGACGGACGTGCTCGTCCTCCTCCCTGACACGGTGACGTACCACCTCCGCGGGGGACTCAAGTCTCCGCACCGTCACTGGCCCACGCGACCGCCACCAAAGAAGCTCCGGGTCGACGACGGGCTGCCTCCTCACCAAGCTGTGCGCCCCGGAAGGTAGCACCTCCCAGTCCCAGCCCGACGGAGCCCAGTCCCGGACATGGCCCCTCTGATCAAGCAGGCCTCCTCCGCCGAGTCGACGACTAGGATGCATGCCAGGCATCGTCGACGTCGAGAACAAATGCTTAATTATGAAAACAAATTTAATAAACACTTAGCAAAATTAGCTTATACACTTAGCATCTATCCATCTCTACACTTAGCAAAATTAGCATCTACACATAGCAAAGTTATATACGTAAGAGATATCTTGTATTCTGATTCTAAATTGTTGCCCTATGTTTCTCCATCACTGGAAGGATCCTCTTCTGGTTAGTAACAGGATTCAGAATCATAACAGATTCTCTTAACCTTTAAAGGATTTAACAAAATGGCACCATTCTGGATGTGCAGAAAATGGTCCATTTTTTTTCCTGATCTACCATTTTATGTCACATTGTCTAGTGTCAAAGGATTCAAGAAATACATGACTTCATCATTAGCCAGAAGTAACAGGCGCATGATGGTACGAAGCTCTTCAAAGTTGTTTTGGAACGGAGTCCCAGATAGGATAATTAGCTTTTTGGTACGAAGTTCAGCACCAAAAAGCTAATTATCCTATCCGGGACTCCGTTCCAAAACAACTTTGAAGAGCTTCGTACCATCATGCGCCTGTTACTTCCGGCTAATGATGAAGCCATGTATTTCTTCAACCCTTTGACACTAGACAACGTGACATATAGAAGGGTAGATGAGATCAGAAAAAAATTGGATCAACTTGTGCACATCCATAATGGGGGCATATTCTTGATAAATCCCTTAAAGGACTAAGAGAATCAGTTGTGATTCTGAATCCTGTTCCTAGCCAGAAGAGGGTCCCTGCAGTGATGGAGACTCGTCCGGCGATCGTCGGGGACTCGCCCGGCGATTGTCGGGGACTCGTCCGGCGATCGTCGGGGCAAAGCCAAACAATTTTTTTAATCTATTTCTACTAAATTCATCTAAACTACACTTAGCAAAATTAACGTGCTTCTTCATGCAATTTTCATTTAACCATACTACACTTAGCAAAATACAAGATTTATACACAAGATGAATACACAATTCAAAAAATGAACCATATTAACCATACTACACTTAGCAACAATATGTGCTCCTAATCCTCCATTTCTCAAACAAAATTAGCAAGATTTAGATGATTTGGCCCCTGTCTAACTACAACATATCCATACAATCTATCCATACATTCATCAACACACCTCTATTAATTTATGCCATACATTCATCAACACATATCCACACAATTTATTCATCCATACAAAATTTCAAACAAAGTGATGAACTAGGGTTCCTGCCATGAATCCATCCATCCATCCATGAATCCATCCATCCATCCATTTGGAGAAGAGGGGGAGGAGGGGGGGTACTACCGTGGGGAGGCGACGACGAGGAGGGCTCGATCGGGGGCGCGCGGCGACGAGGAGCGGGCTCGGGGGCGGCGATGCTCGGGGAGGACGGCGAGGAGGTCCGGCGACGGTCAGCGGGCTAGGGGACGGCTCGGGCCAGGGCGTCGCGGCAGCCTGGCGGCGGCGTGCGGTGGTTCGCGGCGTCAGGGCAGAGGAGCGAGAGAGAAAGAAGATTGGGGAGGAAGAAGAACTAAGTCGTGCTGATATACTAGCCCCTTTAGTCCCGGTTGGTGCCACCAACCGGGACTAAAGGCCACCCTTTAGTCCCGGTTGGAGCCACCAACCGGGACTAAAGCCCTTTGCTTCCCGCCCTTTCGGCTGCTGAAAAGGAGCTTTAGTCCCGGTTGGTGGATCCAACCGGGACTAAAGGGGGGACTTTAGTCCCGGTTGGAGCCACCAACCGGGACTAAATGTCTGGTCGCGCGGTGCAGGACAAGTTTAGTCCCACCTCGCTTGGCGAGAGGTGCGAACACCAGTTTATAAGCCCCGCCGCGGCAACTGCTTCGAGCTCCTCTCTTTAGCAGGCCTATTGGGCCTATCAAACCTGTCCTGCCCTGTGGTCCCTACTGGACCGTGCGGGCCTGCATCCTGGCCCAACTAATTGCTGGGTTTCTAGTCGTATGCAGGCCGTGTCGGCCCAGTAGGGGGGCTTTTTTTTAATTTATTTATTTTCCATTTTTTCTGCTTTATTTATTTTCTTTTGTTTCTGAGCTGTTTTTTTTGCTTTATTAGAGTTTTTGAGTGAATATTTTTTGCTTTAGGTCACAAAAATTCTAAACTTTCTGTTAGTGCCAGTAGTTTTCAAATTTCAATAGTTGAAATTTGAATTATTTGAAATTTGTGTGAATCACTAGTCTGTGAATTACTTTACTTTAAAAATAGATTTTTGAGTGATTCTTTTTCCTGCTGTTTAATATTAGCGTGTTTTATCATTATATTCAATTTGCTATTTTTCATGCATTTAATGATGCCTTTTGAGCTAAATGACCCTGAAATTGAAAAGCACTACAAATGAAGTCTGAAAAGGTTGAAACTTGGCATGGTATCATAATTTCACCCACATAGCAAGTGCTAAAAAGTTGAGAGGGTTACGGCAAAAACTGGATGCACTTCGTGTACAAACTGGACATTTAATTTATTTATTTTCCATTTTTGTTTTCTGCTTTATTTATTTTCTTTTGTTTCTGAGTTGTTTTTTGCTTTATTAGAGTTTTTGAGTGAATCTTTTTTGCTTTAGGTCACAAAAATTCTAAACTTTCTGTTAGTGCCCGTAGTTTTTAAATTTCAATAGTTTAAATTTGAATTATTTGAAATTTGTGTGAATCACTAGTCTGTGAATTACTTTACTTTAAAAATAGATTTTTGAGTGATTCTTTTTCCTGCTGTTTAATATTAGCGTGTTTTATCATTATATTCAATTTGATATTTTTCATGCATTTAATGATGCCTTTTGAGCTAAATGACCCTGAAATTGAAAAGCACTACAATTGAAGTCTGAAAATGTTGAAACTTGGTATGGCATCATAATTTCACCCACATAGCAAGTGCTAAAAAGTTGAGAGGGTTACGGCAAAAACTGGATGCACTTCGTGTACAAACTGGACAATCTCTTTCGAAGTATCAGGGTTTCGGACGAAAACTCATCTATTACAAAAGGGATTTCATTTGTTGACATGTAACTGCAGTGATATTCTAGATCAAAGCCATCATCAGAATAGGTGTGGAGAGAAAGTCTTCACTTTTTCTTCGCGTGTGTCCCTTGCTTATTGCGCCGTAACCATGGATAATCTTCATTGTTTAACAGGATGCTTGGGTCAGCCTTCTCTTTGAAGGGAGGAATTTCATGAAACTTTTCATAATCTGCAGATATGTCTGTCTTGTCCTCCACTCCCACGATGTTTCTTTTCCCTAAAAGAACTATGTTGCGCTTTGGCTCATCGTATGATGTATTTGCTTCCTTATCTTTTCTTTTTCTCGGTTTGGTAGACATGTCCTTCACATAGAAAACCTGCGCCACATCATTGGCTAGGACGAATGGTTCGTCTATGTACCCAAGATTGTTCAGATCCACTGTTGTCATTCCGTACTGTGGGTCTACCTGTACCCCGCCTCCTGACCGATTGACCCATTTGCACCGAAACAAAGGGACCTTAAAATCATGTCCATAGTCAAGTTCCCATATGTCCACTATGTAACCATAATATGTATCCTTTCCCCTGTTGGTTGCTGCATCAAAGCGGACACCACTGTTTTGGTTGGTGCTCTTTTGATCTTGGGCGATCGTGTAAAATGTATTCCCATTTATCTCGTACCCTTGGTAAGTCAATACAGTCGAAGATGGTGTCCTGGCCAACGAGTACAGCTCATCTCCAACAATGTTGTCACCCATGAGATGTGTTTGCAACCAACTGCCGAAAGTCCTGATGTGTTCACATGTAATCCAATCGTCACACTGCTCCGGGTGTTTGGAGCGCAGAATATTCTTGCGTTCATTGACATACGGGGTCACCAAGGTAGAATTTTGTAGAATTGTGTAGTGTGCTTGAGCCCAAGAATGCCCGTCCCTACATATTATTGAATCCGCTCCTAGCGTGCCTTTTCCAGTCAGTCTCCCCTCATACCGCGATTGAGGGAGACCAATCGGCTTAAGGTCAGGAATGAAGTCAATACAAAACCCAATGACCTCCCCTGTTTGCCGGCCCATGGAGATGCTTCCTTCTGGCCTAGCACGGTTACGAACATATTTCTTTAAGACTCCCATGAACCTCTCAAAGGGAAACATATTGTGTAGAAATACAGGACCCAGAGTGGCAATCTCGTCGACTAGATGAACTAGGACGTGCGTCATGATATTGAAGAAGGATGGTGGGAACACCAGCTCGAAACTGACAAGACATTGGACCAAATCATTCTGTAACCTTGGTAGGATTTCTGGATCGATTACCTTCTGAGAAATTGCATTGAGGAATGCACATAGCTTCACAATGGCTAATCGAACATTTTCTGGTAGAAGCCCCCTCAATGCAACCGGAAGCAGTTGCGTCATAATCACGTGGCAGTCATGAGACTTTAGGTTCTGGAATTTTTTCTCTGCCATATTTATTATTCCCTTTATATTCGACGAGAAGCCAGACGGGACCTTCATACTGAGCAGGCATTCAAAGAAGATTTCCTTCTCTTCTTTGGTAAGAGCGTAGCTGGCAGGACCTTCATACTGCTTTGGATGCATGCCGTCTTTTTCGTGCACACGTTGCTGGTCCTCCCGTGCCTCCGGTGTATCTTTTGTCTTCCCATACACGCCCAAGAAGCCTAGCAGGTTCACGCAAAGATTCTTCGTCACGTGCATCACGTCGATTGCAGAGCGGACCTCTAGGTCTTTCCAATAGGGTAGGTCCCAAAATATAGATTTCTTCTTCCACATGGGTGCGCGTCCCTCAGCGTCATTCGGAACAGATTGTCCGCCAGGACCCTTTCCATAGATTACTTGTAAATCCTTGACCATATCAAGTATGGCATCACCAGTACGGAGGGCAGGCTTCTTCCGGTGATCTGCCTCACCTTTGAAATGCTTGCCTTTCTTTCTTAAGAGATGGTTGGTCGAAAGAAATCGACGATGTCCCAGGTACACATTCTTCCTGCATTTGTCCAAATATATACTTTCGGTATCATCTAAACAGTGCATGCATGCGTGGTATCCCTTGTTTGTCTGTCCTGAAAGGTTACTAAGAGCAGGACAATCATTGATGGTTACAAACAGCAACGTATGTAGGTCAAATTCCTCCTGTTTGTGCTCATCCCACACACGTACACATTTTACATTCCACAGCTGTAAAAGTTCTTCAACTAATGGCCTTAGGTACACATCAATGTCGTTGCCGGGTTGCTTAGGGCCTTGGATGAGCACTGGCATCATAATGAACTTCCGCTTCATGCACAACCAAGGAGGAAGGTTATAGATACATAGAGTCACGGGCCAGGTGCTATGATTGCTGCTCTGCTCCCCAAAAGGATTAATGCCATTTGCACTTAAACCAAACCATACGTTCCTTGCGTCACCTGCAAAGTCCCCCCACCTTCTCTCGATTTTTCTCCACTGCGACCCGTCAGCGGGTGCTCTCAACTTCCCGTCTTTCTTACGGTCTTCCTTGTGCCATCGCATCAACTTGGCATGCTCTTTGTTTCTGAACAGACGTTTCAGCCGTGGTATTATAGGAGCATACCACATCACCTTGGCAGGAACCCTCTTCCTAAGGCGCTCGCCCTCAACATCACCAGGGTCATCTCGTCTGATCTTATACCGCAATGCATCACATACCGGGCATGCGTTCAAATCCTCGTACTCACCGCGGTAGAGGATGCAGTCATTAGGGCATGCATGTATCTTCTGCACCTCCAATCCTAGAGGGCAGAGAACCTTCTTTGCTTCGTACGTACTGTCGGGCAATTCGTTATCCTTTGGAAGCTTTTACTTCATTATTTTCAGTAGCGTTCCAAATCCCTTGTCAGATACACCATTGTCTGCCTTCCATTGCAGCAATTCCAGTGTGGTACCGAGCTTTGTGTTGTCATCTTCGCAATTTGGGTACAACCCTTTTTTATGATCCTCTAACATGCGCTCGAACTTCAACTTCTCCCTTTCACTTTCGCATCCTCTCTGTGCATCAACAATGACCCGACGAAGATCATCATCGGGCACATCGTCTGGTGCCTCTTGATCTTCAGCTTCCCCTGTTGCGGTATCACCGTATTCAGGGGGATAGTTGTCATCATCCTCTTCTTCTTCGTTGTCTTCCATCATAACACCTCTTTCTCCGTGCTTGGTCCAAACATTATAGTGTGGCATGCAACCCTTCTCAATCAGGTGGATGTGAAGGGTTCTCGAGTCAGAGTGAGACTTCGTATTCCCACAGACAGTACATGGACAATACATAAAACCATTCTGCTTGTTTGCCTCAGCCACTTCGAGAAAATTATGCATGCCATCAATGTACTCGGAGGTGCGTCGGTCACCGTAAATCCATTGCCGGTTCATCTGCGTGCATTATATAATTAAGTGTATCAAAAACCATTACAGAACATCATGAATAGAGAAGTGACCAAATTAATACAAGTTCATCATCACATTAAAACCAAAGTACAGTAGTGATCAAATGTTATTACTGAAAAAATAAATACATAAAGTTCATACATATATAGTTCTCATAGAACAACATATAGCTCTCTAGAGCATCTAATTAAAACATACATTGAAACTATGAAAAACAACAACAAATGCGATCATAATCGCAACTAAGGTAACAATTGATCCAACGGCATAATGATACCAAGCCTCATTATGAATGGTATATTTTCTAATCTTTCTAATCTTCAAGCGCATTGCATCCATCTTGATCTTGTGATCATCGACGACATCGGCAACATGCAACTCCAATTCCATCTTCTCCTCCTCAATTCTTTTCAATTTTTTCTTCAAGTAATTGTTTTCTTTTTCAACTAAATTTAACCTCTCGACAAGAGGGTCGGTTGGAATTTCCGGTTCACATACCTCCTAGATAAAAACATCTATGTCACGTTGGTCGGCATAATTGTCATAAACACTAAATGAAACAAATCATAATAAAAGATAATATACCACATCCGAATCATAGACAGGACGAGGGCCGACGGGGGCGGATACCAAAGTCATGGCACTATATAATAACAAACAATAATAAAAGTAAGAAAATTATACAAGTATCTATCTAAATCATACAAGTAAGAATTTTTTCTTTTAAAAAGAAGATAAGAACAAGAGGCTCACCACGGTGGTGCCGGCGACGAGATCGGCGCGGGCGATCGACGGCGGTGAGGACGGGGACGGGGACGGCACCCTACACATGTGCGACTCTAAGAAGTTAATTTCAACTCAAATTGTGCATCTAAATCAAAAGAACTCCCACATACACTCCTGCACTAACCAGTCTACTTCTACATCATTTGAAATGAGCTAAACTAGCAGTGAGAGATGAAACGATGAAGTTGCTAACCTTTTAGAACACTTGTGTAGTTGGTGCACCGCCAAACCTAGACAAATCTTGGGGAAAATGTAGCTTCGAGGTCGAGCTTGGAGAGGACAAAGCTTAAGTGTGGCTCGGGCATTTCATCAAACACCTCATGTGCATAGGAGGTGAGAACAGAGCAGCACAAACCTCCCACCCTTCGACGGCCAAAAAACAGAGGAGATGGGGGGGGGGGGGGGGCTGGATATATATAGGCAAAACTTTAGTCCCGGTTCGTGGCTAGAACCGGGACTAAAGGCCAACCTTTAGTCCCGGTTCCAGCCACCAACCGGGACTAAAGGGGCTGCGCCAGGAGCGAGGCCCTTTAGTCCCGGTTCGTGTCTAGAACCGGGACCAAAGGGGTCCTGCCGAGGCCCGGCCAGCGTCCTGGCCTCACGAACCGGGACTGATGCACCCATTTATCCCGGTTCGTAGCAGAACCGGGACTAATGTTCTTATCTGCTCTGGACCAAAGCCCTGTTTTCTACTAGTGCGAACACCGTGGTTTCTCTTCCCCAATACACCATGAACAGGAGCTCGAACCCTTTACTTTCTTTTCTCCCGCACGAAGCGTCGCCCCAATGCATCCTCACCGTCGTTCGCTGCAACGAGCACAACTGTGATTGGAGGGAGCTGCAAGCTGCAACCTGTGTCAGGGAGAGACGACCATGGATGGCCAGCGTGTTGACCACGGGGCGAGCAACAACCGGCTTTGTGATTTTTTGCTACATGCTTCAACCGGCATCGCAATTTGCTACAACCGGTATCGCGGCAACACGGTGAGCTGCAACGGGCAGCACGGCAAGGTGCGATGGCTCAGCGGCGAGACAATTTTTGCTGGAACCAACGCTTGATTTTGTTGGAACCAATGAACCGAGATTTTGTTGGAACCAATGAACCGAGATTTTGCGACAGTGTGCTACAAACAACTTTGTTGGAACCAATGAACCGAGATTTTGTTGGAACCAATGAACCCAGATGTGTCGACAGTGTGCTACAACCAACGGGCATCAGCTAACAGTGTGCTACAACCAACGGGCATCAGCTATGGAGAACGGCGACGACTACTATTTTCGTCTACTTATGCTACGACCGGCGACACAAATTGCTACAACAACGGTTGTGCTGTGCCCGACGAGGCCGTTTGTTAGAACCGGCGACGTCAATTTTGCTAGAACCGGCGAGGTCATTTTTGCTACAACCGGCGATGCAAAATGCTGCGACCGCCACGCCGGGATGCCAATGAACCGAGATGTGTCGACAGTGTGCTACAACCAACGGGCATCAGCTAACAGTGTGCTACAACCAACGGCCATCAGCTATGGAGAACGGCGACGACTACTATTTTCGTCTACTTATGCTACGACCGGCGACACAAATTGCTACAACAACGGTTGTGCTGCGCCCGACGAGGCCGTTTGTTAGAACCGGCGACGTCAATTTTGCTAGAACTGGCGAGGTCATTTTTGCTACAACCGGCGATGCAAAATGCTGCGACCGCCACGTCGGAGAAGTTCATCTGCGACCGAGGTCGCCGGAGGCACCACGCCGCCGCGTCGTACGCGCGGGCGGCCTCGTGGGCGGTCTCAAACGTTCCGAGTCCGAGGCGGAGGTCGCCGGTGCGGATCTCCGCGTAGTACACGCCGGAGGGGCGGAGGCGGACGCCGCGGTAGCCCGAGCTGCTCCGGGGGCGCGGCGGCATGGTGAAGAGGCGGGGGAGAAGGCGCGGCGGCGGCGGGCGCTGGAAGAGGCGAGGAAGAAGGCGCAGGAGGAGGAAGAAGGCGCTGGTGGCGGCTGGCGGGCGCAGGCACGGCGCAGCTTTTAACCCGCGCGCGGGGCGTTGCGCGCCAAAACTGCCGCGCGCGCTGCCGCTTTCCCCCCGCGCGCGCCAGTTTTTTTCCCGCGCCGAAGTTTCGCGCGCCTGCTGCGCGCCAAAATGGCGCTTTTTCCCGCGCGCGGCTTATTTAGCGCGCCTATTGGAGATGCTCTAAGATAGATCAAGACAGATCATTCGTTCGGCTTGCTCGGTTCACTCGGATGGACTACTCGGCCACCTCACCTGCTCACTCAGAGAGATATCACATTTGGACTACTAATGTACAGGTTTACCCGGGTTACAAATGTGCAGGTTCACTCGGACGAATATTTCTTCCGGACAATTACCGGGCTCACTCAGACGAATTTTATACTCGGATTACTAATCTGCAAACTTACTCGGATGAATTTTGCATCCAGACAACTAACTTGCAGGCCGGTTCACTCAAACGGATTTTGCTTCCGAACGACTAACGTGCTCGCTCGGACGAATCTTTCTCTCGGGCAGCTCGCTTGCGCACTCGGATGAATTTTGCACTCGTAAGCACTCGGTCGCTCATGCGTCATCACTCTCTTCATCGACATGTTCGACTCGGTCGTCCGCGCGTCGCCGCTAGGTTGAGCGCGACTTTATCAACTTGCTCGACTCGGCCGCTCGCGCGTCATCACTCGGTTGAGCGCGACTTCATCAACTTGCCTGACTCGGCCGCTCGCGCGTCGCCACTCAGCTGGGCTCATCTTCGTCAACTTGCCCGACTCATTCGCTCGCGCGTCACCTCTCGGTTGGGTGTAGCCTTGTCAACTCGCTCAACTTCGTCGTGTCTTCATCACGCGGGACACGTATGAGTGACGTACGACTCCGCGTCTGCTGCTACATCATTCTTAAGCACATAAAAAGTAACACAGCTAAGTTGTTTCTCTCGCTTTATATTCTCATGAATAAATAAGCTTTCATATTTTTGCTTCACACGAATAAATTCTCTTCGTGTTCCCGAGTGTCCCATGATATGTACACACACGTAACGTCCACTCAGGGCTACACCACTGGGTGTACATATGCACTCGGATGATTCTATTTTCATGTACTTGTTTTCATACCATGTACGCGACTTCCGAGTCCAACTTGCATTTTAATAGCATAAGTCACTCATGTCATGCTCACAAACACCATGTGTTTATGTTTCCAAGTGAACCTTAGTAAATATATTAAGTTTCTTAAGCTGTGTTTTACCTACTTCCGACTGATCTCCCTGTGCCGTTTTCATGAGGTTTGCATCGGTCCCGGGGGCTACAACTCAGTCGGAACTCTACACTTCTGCTTCATTTGGGTTCAGTACTCCAACGAGTTCGATCGGATCCTTCGCTCTGCTAGACTCCCCTCGTACACTATGGGTGTTATTTCACACCCTATAGGTACTAGTAGAATGCCCGTGCGTTGCTACGGGCTACAATGCATATAAATGAATTAAACAAATGATTAAGTTCGTCTCCAAGATCGAAGCTCATTTCTCTTTCATACGCCTGGGCGTGTTCAGACATCAAACGAGCACCCAGCGGCTTCCCAAAAATCCAACCGTCTGGACAGTCAGGGCTCCACCAAATCCAGCCCATATGTGGGGGAGAAATGTGGTTGTCCAGACTATCCGTCTTGTTATCTCGCGCGGTCCCACAAAACCCCCACCCCACGACGCACCCGTCCCTTTTCCCGCCGGACCCTCCCCTTCCCGCTCAGTTTCCCGCCGTAGCAGGACATTTCTCGCTGGAGTCCTTCTCTTTTAAAGCCGGATGATGCCCACTTTTTAATCTCGCCGACCTCGACCTCTCTCTTTGACAATATTTCCTCTTGCCCGCGTCTCCTCTCGGCTCCTGCAGCAGGTTGGGGCCATGGAGCCTCCTCCCATGTGAGGTGAACAAGAGATATGCATATCTACAGACACAATGGTAGGAGCAGATGCTAATTTAGCCAGTCGGTGCCAGTCTTAATCTTCAGCTCAGGTCCTCACGTGACACTTCCTTTCTTCCAGCCTCACCTGATGATTTTCCCATGCTCTTGAAGCAAACAACATCATATTCTCATTGATGTGTTAACACTTTAGGGGAGTAGTGAGTGATTTAAGAAGTGAATGAGAAGCTAGCTTCCTCCAACCTCTACAACATCAGGTAGATGGACAACGCATGGTTGTAGTACATCAATGACTTGCCTCGACAATTAAGCATCCATATATGTTAGTACTCCTGAAGGCTGGGCTCGACACAAACATGTCCGTTACAATTGCTAGCTTCTTCCAGAACCCAAAATTGTACTCTTTCTCTAGGATCTAACCAAGGGCTGCACTGCAGTGCAATGTCATGCTATAGGCATAGTTCAAGATGTTGCTTTCCTCCCCTTCCTTCCCTTCCACAGTCCACATTGCTCCCTCACACCCTCCCTTATTATCTTCTTTGCGCCATCACTGGCATCTGCATTGCCTTCGTTCTGCTTTTTCGAAAAAGGCTCGCGCCCCGCTTTATATATAAAGCAACGACCAATCACCATACAACTCCACACACCCCACTCGGCACCACAACACACACACTCAAGGCACGATACATGGGTGATAAGAGCAGCTACATAGAGCAGCCGTGTATAACAAGCCGGGAGCTCCAAGACGGCGCCTTCAGAAAGGGAACGACACCAAAATGCCGCCACCGCCCTGTAGGAGATATGCCCTAGAGGCAATAATAAATGTTATTGTTTATCTCCATGTTCACAATTATGTTTATGTTCCATGCTATAACTGCTATGGTTCTCGAGTCTACAATAACCACGAGGCTCGGAGGAAGACTCATATGCACGTATGGAATAATAACCGGTAAAATATATTCCTAGTCTGGCCTCTAAGACTAGCTCAAGTGTTGCATGATGGTTCTGGTTTCCTGATCATGGGCATGGATATGCCGGCAATTTTGAGGGCACAATGTTAGAAGAACACTTGTGTTGAATCGACCCGAATTGATGTTATGCTATGAGATACATTCGTCACAAGTTAATGGTTAATAATACAGAGAAAGTTAATGTTTGCATAATTCCTTAGACCATGAGAGTATCGAGTTTCTTCATGCTTGATTCATGAACTTTGGGGTTTGTTAAACGTCATCCGTAACTGGGTGGCTATTACGGCGGCTTACGGGTTCATGGGAAAGTATGTCAAGTAACTTGATAGCTCAAGATTGGGATTTGCTCCTCCGACGATGGAGAGATATCTCTGGCCCTCTTGGTGTTACGGTATCCATCATCGTCTGGCAGACACAATGTGATTTGATCACAGGGATGCCGGAACGCGGAAACGAGAAAAGAGAACAAAACCGATAACGAGGTAATTGGCATAGTGGACAAGTTGTTGATCCACAGGGATGCAGATAAATCTCACCTCGGGTGTTTGTAACATATCGCGAAGCAACAGGAATAGCACACGGCAACTGGAGGTTCACTCAAATATTCATTCGTGTGGGTGTAGGGGTCAATATGGGCGTCCACGACTCCGATGTTGATCATTGATCGGAAAGAGTTCCGGTCATGCCTATACTTCACCAAACCTATAGGGTCACACGCTTAAGGGTCATCTATCTGCTGAATACTAGACAGGGAGTCTGAGAGAAAGTCACCGGAAAAGTTTCGGAGACAACGGAAAAGTTCCGGAGAGAACACCGGAATGGTTTCGGTAAAACTAAAAAGTTGTTTCAGGGTATACCATTATGTCAAATTGGTTCCGGCACACATCTGGAAATTCTTGGAGAGTGCCAGCATCGTTCTGGTAACTTCTGGGATTTTTCCGGGACAAAAACCGGAAATGTTCCGGAGCTGCCGGAACCGGTTTGGTTGCTTTTCGCAGATGAAAATCACTAATCCGAAATTGTTTCGGAACGCGTCCAAAATCATTTGTGTGGGTACTGGAATTATTCTGAGACCCACAGAAATATTTTCGGATTTAACGGTCGCGGAAAATTGGTTCCGTGAATAGTGAAAATCACTTTATGGTTTACTTTATGGAAAGCCACCTTTTAGGGCTTTTACAAAAAGGCTTCTAGAAGGACTTGGGGGCTAAGAAACCCCCCTTGGGGGGCAACCATGAAGGGTGGCCGGCCACAGGGGCTCCTCCATGGGGCCCCACTTGCTCCATTACTTCCCCTTTATGCCCTTGTGGAGGACTCCATACATGGGCATTTTTGGGTTTTTGGAATGGCATCCCTACCCCTTGGTTTTCCTATAAATAGAGGTGGAGAGGTGCTCTCCACACTCATCCCTTGCTCTCATACACATGCCATGCTCGTCTGGCTCTCTCTCTCTCCCTCCCACGAAAAGAGTTTCGTAGAGCCGAAAGGCTGTCTGGGTTCCGGTGGGAACTAGTTCTGGATGGTGAAGCCCTGCCGGATAGATGACACCGTATGTGTGCAACTCTGTAGAGAGATCGTAGTTTCGGTCTTAGTTCGAGAGTGCCTCCCGAAGGGCTGTCCGAGTGACCGTCCGAGTTTCGAGGGTCCTCCCGAAGGGCTGTCCGAGTGACTGTCCGAGTTTTGAGGGTCCTCCCGAAGGGCTGCCCGAGTGACCGTCCGAGTTTCGAGGGTCCTCCCGAAGGGCTGTCCGCGACACCGTCCGAGGGACTGTCCGACCGCCTCCCAGAGGGCTGTCCGAGGGGCAGATGAGGGAGCACATCCTCGCAGTTGGGAGGCTGTAAATCCTAGCTGCGGGGATCTACACCAACGATCGTCATCGACTCTACTTCCGCTGCGCTACGAGTCGGTAACGAAATGATCAAACCTTGTATGCAGTCTCCATAGTGGTCCTGGGCTGGTGCGTATGTCGGAATTTTTTTGTTTTCTGCTGCGTTACCCTACACGCCCGATCCAAGAATTGGAGTTTCCCCCGGAGCAACAAAGGAGATGAAGAAGAGGCGCGACGACGCCTTCAAGAAGGTAGCGACACCATAGACGCCGCCGCCGTCACCTGGCATAGCCAGAATGGGTTTTCACCCCCGGCACGCCCTCTGCATCTCCCAGACGGAGTACACTTGCCCTACCATCGTCACCGGCCGCCGCACGCAGACCACCATGCCGCCCGCACGACCATGGCAGCCAGTCCACACCCTACCTAGCCGCGAGCTCTGCCCATGAGCACCGTGGCTACCACCACCAAGGCCGCCACCCCGGAATCCAAGACCTCGACACCACCCCCACCCGAGATGCGTAGCTACGACGACCAAAGAGCTGGGCGGAAAGGACCCTCCTTTCCCACCCCTAGGCGGCCCCCAGCCCCAAGACCCACTGCCGGGCCGGCCAGATCTGGCCACCACCACCCCGCCCTGCCATTCCCTTGCAATGGACGAGCTCCCCGGTGGTACACAACCAACCGACGGGAGGAAAGGATGATTCCGCGGCCCTCCTGGCAGGGGAATCGTCCCTCAACGGTGGACGATGACTGGGAGAGGGCCAGCCCTCCGGCGAAGATAGCACACGCGCGACGAGGAGAGGAGGCGGAGGCCAAAACGGTTCGCCTGTAGACGAGCCGACGCCGGAGAGGCCAGCCGTCGCCACGGCCGGAGCCGCCAAGCTATCGTGTAGCGCCGCTATGCAGGAAGGCCACCGCCGGACCTCACCGAGACACCGCCGCCCACGACCAGAGCAGCAACCACGCCAAGCTGCTGCCCCAACCCGCGCCACCCGCGGTCACCACAGCAACAGAGACCCCGGGGCGCCCACCACCACCACAACACCAGCGCCTCCACGCCCTGGCCAGGTCCAGCCGGAGCCCCGCCACCCCACCGGAGCAGACGGACACCAGCTGCATCACCACCACCTAAACAGGGCCGCCGGCCACCCCTGCCACCACCAACCGCCACACCATCCATATCTGGGCAGGAGGCCAGATCCGCCGCCAGCTCGCCCCTGGGCTCCGGATCCCCACGAGCCACGCCGGCGGGGGGAGGAGTGGAGGAGGCGGTGCCGGCGGCCACCAGGACGCCGGGAGGAGGGAGGGAGCCGGAGCAAGGCCGACCCAACGCCCGACACCACCGAGCAGGGGGAGGCGCCCCGTGACGCCCGCCACCCGCATGCGGGAGGGAGCTGCCCCGCCATCGCCGACGCCACGTGGCCTTTGGCCGGCGACGCCCCCGGTGGCGGCGAGGGAGGGTCCGAGGCGAGGGGTTAGGGGTGGCCGCGCTAGGGTTTCCTCCCGGGGGCGCCCACGGGAGCGCCTCGGGAGGGGGGGGGGGAGTCTCTCCGCAGAGGGGCTATTCATTCAGCTTTTCTTCAAGGTTTCATGTGGAAAGTATGAGGGCACTGGCACACAATACAAATAAAATTCTCAATAAGTAAGTATCGTGTCTATTTATATCCGGTTACATTTGAACTGCAAAAACGTCAGATGGTGTAGTTGGTAACAAAAAACACATGAAATCAAATCAGAGCCCCCAAAATGGAAGCCTATCATAAATTAGTGAAGAATCCAAATCACCGCCATGATTCCACAAGGAACTGATCAAAGTTTCTACATATGTGTCATAAAGTGTTTCATTTATCTCATACAAAAATTAAAATAGCTCAACAATGGAAGTTAGAACCTGAACAACGGAAATTTGTAAAGATATTAGTGAAAAGAATTCCTCTGATTAGCGGCAAGATTTAATAATCAAATGATAACTTCCATATGCATTATCAAAATTTTAGAGCATGTTCTTCCTATACATAACAGTAGACTTAGTAAAAATTTACTAACCTTGTCAAATCTTCAAGTATCAATCCGGAAATTCAATACTACCTAATAACCTGAACTTTGGCTATGATTTCGAGAACATCATCAACAAGAAAACCATCTTCAATCTTCAGCCAATCCCTAAACTTATTCCATAACGAGTCATGTTGCTCCTCCTAGTCCTAGATATAAATAGACATGAGAGGAGCAATTTCACCTAGATCGATTCCATGGTTGTTTGGGGAGTCATGTGGAGCTAACACGGTCAAATTAGATATGGCAGGGATTTTTCTTTCGAGAATGAGAGGTTCATGCTTTTATTGGGCCCAGACCAACAGGCTGCATATGGCAACCAATAGGAAGAGAACAAAGAAGCTCTTGTATGCACACACCTGAGATTCAAGCATGCTCATTTTCTTGTTCCAGCCGACATAATTTTTTCTTAGAATCCTGCTTGAAAACACGAGCTATACTTATTCTTTTCAAGATGAATAGATGACAATACCGAACGAACAGCTTCAACCTGAATGTTCGGGCTAGAACAAAACAACGCTTGTCTAACACACTCGTACAATAACTAAACACTGTAAAAGAGTGACAAAATATCTCTGTCAAAAACGCAACCCATACCTGAATAATCATGGCAAAGTACATATATCTTCAGAAAGAGGCCATGACACCAACGGGCATCTGTTACTCGTTCTGCATAGCAAAAGTCACAAACATGCAAATGATTATCACATTCACATCTGACTACAATATGTTGAAACAACCGAGAGAGAACCCGCCACACATATTTTTGGTAATAAAAACATCATGACATCCCAATCAACACAATTTGTTTGTTTGTTGAGTTCTACCACATAAAGCTAATAACCAGCATATAATCTAGTTTTGTTTCACCTTTAAATAGTAAAGGGAGAACCTAGAAGAAAATTACATTTGATGTGGGAGATCATGTCGCATATCTTAGTAGCTAGCAGGAATGTCGCATGGTTTCATGCAAGTCATCTATACTCAGAAGGCTTGGGGATGATGCATGAGCATGTTGTATAGTCCTTCCCCCTAACCTATGGTTAAAACTAAAATATATCTGAAAGAACTATGGATATTACATGGGATAATCTAGCATGACAAACTGGCTACAAAAAAATACAATTCCCAATACACGACAATAACTACATGTAAATATATTAGACAGTCAAGAACCATTCTTTAGTTCCTGCATACACACTGGATGGATTTAACCCTGATAAAGAAAAAAAATGCACCCTTCCTATGCACATGGCATGTTCATTAGAGAATTAGTGGCAGTGGTTAACCTAATTATTAATAAGGAGTTTTGAATTACACACTAGTGGAGAAACGGCGTTTAGTCCCAGTTGGGAAGGGCCTTTAGTCCCGGGTCACCAACCGGGACTAATAAATCGGGACTAAAGGCCCCCACCCTTTAGTCCCGGTTGGCCACGACCCGGGACTAAATCCCTGCCACGTGGCCGGCAGCGCGCGCCGGGGGCTGGGGGCCTTTAGTCCCGGTTGGTGACACCAACCGGGACTAAATCCCTCCCACTTTAGTCCCGGTTGGTGACACCAACCGGGACTAAAGGTTTAGGGGTTTAGGGTTTATTGTTTATTTTTCCTTTTCATTTTGTGTTTTCTATTTAATTCTTTTTTATTTCAAACATATTTTGCGCTACTACATATTGTACACGTTATGCATATATAATAGAATTTATCGTAGAACCAATCATATATCATAGAATTTCTCGTACGACCATGCATACACATATATATATATATACAATTTGGTATATACAATTTCTCCTACAATTTGCAGATCATTACATGCAGGCATTAGGTGAAATGGTATTCTCCGTCGGGAGATATGACCTGCTCAAGCAAAAATCCCGCCATTTCCTCTTGAAGTGCTCGTATGCGGTCCTTTGGTAGGAGCCTACCCCGCATCTGCACCATCTTTAAAGAAGGAGATAAATATGAATATATTAGTTGTGTGTATATATATTAGATCATGATAAAAAAAATTGTGAATAGTGTTTACGTACCCAAAGATGTCTTGCATCTCGGCTCCTTTCGGTAATAAAGTGAATGTTCTCGCAAATGTAGTATGCACATAAATTAGTCCCCTTTTCCTGCCTCATACACTTTATGAGAATATAATTCAATCAGATAATAATCAAGCATGATAATGGTATTGAAACTAGAATTAAAGAGATGCGCGGACGTAGCTAGTACTACTTAATTACCTTGGACCGTCGCCATTTCAGCTGTCGTTCCCATTCACCGACAACCTCTTTGATGAAATTTTTCCAAACCTTGCCCAGCAAAGAAAATGAATAAAGGAGTTATTAATTACTTGATATCAGGAAATGAACTAAAGAGGCCGACATAGTGCGATAATGATTGAAATTACCTGTCGAGCATCAAAAACAGGCTCCTGTATTCTTTAGGGTCTTTACCTAGTGAGTCCAGTACTTCAACAGTTCCCTCGTCAACTCTAATGATTAGCAGAATCCAGTGGAATCTACGCACATGTTTGTATAAGCGGGCATGCATAACTCATCAACTACACTTAACATCGAGTAAGCAAAAATAGAATTTGTAGTACAAGACAGTAACACTCACCTGAAGTTGTAAGGAAAAAGTATTTCTGGTCTGGTATTTAGTTCCTTCAAAAACATTAGCAAGCTATTCTCTGTGTCTTGTTTGTGGTTATTTAACACATTTTCATTAACGGTATTTGGGTCAATGAACCCAATGCCATAGACTCTATCTCTTTTCAATTCAAAAATCTTCATTCTGCATATATAATACCACACAAAAGAATATAGTGAGGATAATTACAGGCAATGAACGAGCTGAGCTAGAGACTTAAATTACAGAAAGAAATCACTTACAGACAATAGCAACTGACGAGAGATTTGTCGAGTGCGTCTTGATTGAATAACTGAAAAATTTCTGGAAATTCAATCCACACATCTTTTCCATTGAAGTAATGCTCTGGCTTGACTTTCACCATGAGGCTCTCTCGCCCG
This sequence comes from Elymus sibiricus, assembly GCA_039707655.1. Taxonomy (NCBI): domain Eukaryota; kingdom Viridiplantae; phylum Streptophyta; class Magnoliopsida; order Poales; family Poaceae; genus Elymus; species Elymus sibiricus. The sequence goes on from CM077666.1 coordinate 476,101,656, forward strand.
GCCTTTATTTCTCTCAGGTACCAGCCATGCAATCTGCGCATTTGCGTTGATAGAAGCTCCACCTTGTCAGGCCTGACCAGAGGGTTCCCGGGGACATATTTCCATGCTAGTTCCTTCGGATCCATCGTGGGGACTTCCTCGATGCCCAGGAGTTGTTCAACAGTGATACCCATCTCTCTATCAGCGTCGGTTACCGCCTTATCGGTACTCACCTTGAGCGGGGGGGTCGATTGCACTGCCTGTTCTCCGAGCTGGGGAACAGTTTTCCCGCTTTTATTACTACCTGCAAGGCTCGACTGTTGATTTTTTTGTTGATAATATGACTTGCTAATAGAGCGTTCATAGTCTGATCGCCTTTTCTCCACAGCCGGTTTAGCAAGATCCACAAAGTGTTGTACGACTTTCTCAGGTATTTTCTCCTTCGGCGGCGGGGGCGGTTTCGGTGCAAAATGGGCCTTCACTTCGGCATCCACGACCCCTTTGTTTTCCTCCTCAGTCATCTCGTAAGCTAACTTCTTTTTGGCAGGAGGCTCGGGTTTCTTCTTTGGTGCTCTCTTCCGCTTTGGAGTCGGCTCACGCGGCGGAGATCGATATCGCGTACTCGCGCTGCAGGGCTCCGTCTCGAGGTGGGGTGGATTCGGCTGACGCGGCGGAGATCGATATGGCGGACTCGCGCTGCGCTCCGTCTCGAGGTGGGTTGGAGTCGGCTGACGCGACAGACTTGGAGGAGGAGTTGGTGGCCTTGGCACCGAGTTTGGAAACACGATGCATTCCTTTCTCCATACATTGAGACCACGTATGGCTTCTCCCAGTGTCTGCTCCCCTTGACCTCCAGGAAAGTCAAGCTCTAGTGAGTCATATCCCGACAGAACTTCATCCACCCTGACACGAGCATAGCCAAGTGGAATCGGATTGCCGTGGATGGTTGCTTCAGGTGCATTCGGTAAAGCAAAGCCATCCGCCACCTTCATGGATATGTTCTTCATTTTGATGTGTAGCTCACAAGTTGTCGTCTCTTGGATATCATCCACGGGGTAGCGAGCCAATAGTGCATCATCGGCCGGGACCCCTGTGGAACCCACGCTGCTTTTCGGCATAGATGGGATGGTACTATCCAATGCTGGATCTGGATGCTCCTGCCGCTTAGACGCCCTTTGCTGGCTAATTGTGTCGATCTGCTCCTGCTGCCGCATGAAAGCGCGTTCCAACTCCGCGTTCTTTGATTCTACCTTTTGAAGCCGGTCTGCATCCTGCTTCCTCTGGTCTGCATCGTACTTCTTCTTTCTCGCACGGCCTCGTGTTCGTCCCGGGTGTTCAGGATTCTTGAGGGCACGTGTAAGCTCGTCGTTCTCTCTCTCAGGCTGGAACGCCCCCGTTCGAGCCTCTTCAATTGCTTCAAGTAAAGCGTCCGAGGCTTCTTTAAGACTTGCCTGTTCAATAATCTCCCCTGTCTTTGGGTCCAACTTTCCCCCATGCGCATAAAACCAAGTCCTGCACCTATCGGGCCAACCCACTGTTTGTGGAGTCACCCCTGCAGCAATCATCTTTTCCTCAGATTCATCCCACTTAGGCAACCCAGTCTTGTAGTCACCTGGCCCCAGAACATGGTGAAACTTTTGTTTCTCAGCATTTATCTTGTTTTTCCTCGACCGTTCCTTAGCTGCTTCCGATTCCTTGAACTCCACAAATAAGTCCCAGTGATCTTTTACCTTCTCTAGTGGTCCAGTGAATTCTGGAGTCTTGTTTTCTGCGTTGACGTAGTTGGCCCATAATCTTTTCTTCCAAGTCTGGAATTGTGTGGCCATCTTCTTAAGAGCACACTTCTTGACTTTCTCCCGTTGGAGATCTGTGAAACCCTCTGATAGGGTGAAATGTGACATGAGCGTATCCCAAAGCAGATTTTTTGCTCTTTCGTCGACAAAACTAACTCCTCGATCTTCCTTTGGCTTATTCCATTCTTGAACGGTGATCGGGATTTGGTCCCTAACAATAACTCCGCATTGACGTATAAATGCGTTCGCATTCTTTTTAGGAGCAATCGGTTCGCCATCTTCTTTGATTTCATCGATGTTGTACTTTATGCCATCGGGCAACTTTTTGGCCGGGCCTCGTACTACCCTTGTAGAAGATTTGCTCGATCCGGAGGGCTAAAAGAAGAAAGATTCGTTAATATATATATATACAAATCAATTAATACATGCAATGATCACCAGAGGCCTTATATATATATATATATATATATATATATATATATATATATATATATATATATATATATATATATATATATACCTCGCCGGACTTTGTTAATTGAAGAACATTTCCTTCGCCATCATTGTTTGTGTGCCCTTCGTCTATTGGTTCTTCCTCAATTCCCTCACCGGACTCGTTCAGATATTGTGAGCCGTCATCTGGTTCAATCTCTGGGTTTTGGGAGCGTATCATGTCGAACATGATATCCTCTTGATCATGGTCATCTCTGCCGCTATAGTCCATAGCTTAACTAATCCAGAAGAAAGATAAAACAATTTAGTATTCAAATTAGAATGCATTCAATAAGCAAAAACTAATACATCTCGAATAATCCAGTTAATGCATCATCGAATATTATCGAATATTATCACTAATACATCTCGAATATTATCACTAATACATCTCGAATATTATCACTAATACAACTCGAATATTATCGAATAATCCAGTTGACTCGCGGTTCCTGAGGCGCGGGGGGTGGACACCCAAAGAGAAGGAACCATCACAGGATCATAGCTCAGGTGAGATCCCTGAAGAACTTGCCAGGTATTGGAGAACCTGACGTCCAACGCAACCATGTAGCGACGGATGTGCTCGTCCTCCTCCCTGACACGGCGACGTACCACCTCCTTGGGGTCCGGCTGCCTCCGCACCGATAGTGGCCCACGCGACCGCCACCAAAGAAGCTCCGGGTCGACGACGGGAGCCCGATTCCTCACCAAGCTGCGCGCCCCGGAAGGTAGACCCGCAGTAGGAGCCCGATTCCTCACCCAGTGCCAGCCCGGCGGAGCCCAGTCCCGGACATGGCGCCTCTCAAGCAGGTTGTCGCCGCCGAGTCGCCGACGAGGATGCTGGCCGGGCATCGTCGACGTCGAGAACAAATTCTTATGAAAACAAATTCCTATGCGATAATTATCATTTTATTATGCTACTCATATTTAATAAACTTTTACAACTATAGTAGATGAGCAAATTTGAACAAAATTTTATATCATTGATCCAACCATTCTTTTTATAGGGAACCCACACTTGAACAACATTTCTATTCATCCATTTAACATCCATCTATCTAACATTTCTATTCATCCATCATTCTAACATACATCAATATAACATCTATCCATCTACATATCCATCTAACATTCATCTACACACAAAAATACATAATAAATCCATCTAATTAACATTCATCTACACACAAAAATTACATACTCCCAAAATCTCATGTCTCATCCACAATGTAGTTATCAAAATTAACCATCTGCTCACACTAATACTTAACATTAACATGACTTGAAAAATACAAGGACATTTTCAATCTCATCGATCATTGGTTGTCCATGGCGGCGGCCGAGCTCGGGGTGTGCGGGGGGGGGGGGGGGGGGGTAGTTAGAGGCCGTGCGCGGGCCAGGGGAGAGCGCGGGAAGACAAGGGGGGCTCACAGCGAGGTCGTCGCGAGCTCGGGGAGGGCTCAGGGAGGTCGTGGACGCGTCGGTGCTCGAGGGCGAGGTCGAGGCAGTGGCGGCGACCGGCGAGGAGGAAGACGATGGTGCTGGCGCTGTGGGGCTCGCTCGCTCCCGTGGTCGAGGAAGATGCAGCGGGCTGCGGGCTCGGGGAGGGGCCGGAGCGAGTGGGATGGCGTCGGCGATCTCCGGCGTCGGAGGTTGAAGACGAGCGGCCTGGCGGCGTGTGGTGTTCGATATGTCTCCTGGGCGGTGGAAAACGCTAAGTGACAGTTATATAGGATCGACCTTTAGTCCCGGTTGAATCCACTCCCCGGGACTAAAGGACCTTTAGTCCCGGTTCGTGGCTGCAACCGGGACTAAAAGGTTGGCCTTTAGTCCCGGTTACAGCCACGGGCCGGGACTAAAGATCTGTTTTTGGGGCCCAAATTAAGCGCGGGAGGAGGACCTTTAGTCCCGGCTGGTTGTGCCAACCGGGACTAAAGGTTTTTTTTTTTCATTTTTTCTGTTTTTGCTTTATTTTTTTTTCTTTTGTTTCTACATACAGCCAAATATTTAGAGTTTTTGAGTGAATATTTTTGCTTTAGGTCACAAAAATTATAAACTTTCTGTTAGTGCCAGTAGTTTTCAAATTTGAATAGTTTAAATTTGAATTATTTGAAATTTGTGTGAATCACTCGTTTGTGAATAACTTTAGTTTAAAAATAGATTTTTGAGTGATTCTTTTTCCTGCTGTTTAATATTAGTGTGTTTTATCAGTATGTTCAATTTGGTAATTTTTAGGTTATTTTAAATAGGTGTTTTAATCAAAAACAGATTCTGTTTAGCTTTTTTAGTTTTATACCTTCATTTGTTTTAAATATTTTAGTTTATATGTTTTCTTGTTATTCTTTTGCCAAATTATATTATGTTTCTGTTAGTCAGCATGAGGAGTTTTAATTTTCAACCCTTACTTACTTCATTTGTTATTTTTCATGCATTTAATGATTTTTTAAGCTAAATGACCCTGAAATTGAAAAGCACTACAAATGAACTCTGAAAAGGTTGAAACTTGGCATGGTATCATCATTTCACCCACATAGCATGTGCTAAAAAGTTGAGAGGGTTACGGCCAAAACCGGATGCACTTCGTGTACAAACTCGACCATCTCTTTCAAAGTATCAAGGTTTCGGACGAAAACTCATCTGTTACAAAGGCATTTCATTTTTTTAAACTTATTTCAACTCCAGACTTTTTGTGGATTCAATATGCACCATTCAAAGCCACATCCTCAAATTTCAACCCTTTCTAACTTCATTTGCTATTTTTCATGCATTTAATGATTTTTTTGAGCTAAATGACCCTGAAATTGAAAAGCACTACAAATGAACTCTGAAAAGGTTGAAACTTGGCATGGTATCATCATTTCACCCACATAGCATGTGCTAAAAAGTTGAGAGGGTTACGGCAAAAACTGGATGCACTTCGTGTACAAACTGGCCTCTCTCGGCTACTCACTAGAGAAGAAAGTGATGACGGTGAAGCCGATCACATCCCAGAGTGGGATCTTGGGGTATAAAACTTTTTCTTTGCGTGTGTCCCTTTGCGCCGTAACCATGGATAATATTCATCATTTAACAGGATGCTTGGGTCAGTCTTCACTGTGAAGGGAGGAATTTCATGAAACTTTTCATAATCTTCTGACATGTCTGTCTTGTCCTCCACTCCCACGATGTTTCTTTTCCCTAAAAGAACTATGTGGCGCTTTGGCTCACCGTATGATGTATTCGCTTCCTTATCTTTCCTTTTTCTCGGTTTGGTAGACATGTCCTTCACATAGAAAACCTGCGCCACATCATTGGCTAGGACGAATGGTTCGTCTGTGTACCCAAGATTGTTGAGATCCACTGTTGTCATTCTGTACTGCGGGTCTACCTTTACCCCGCCTCCTGTCAGATTGACCCATTTGCACCGAAACAAAGGGACCTTAAACTCACGTCCATAGTCAAGTTCCCATATCTCCTCTATGTAACCATAATATGTGTCTTTTTCCCTATTGGTGTTTGTTGCATCAAAGCGGACACCACTGTTTTGGTTGGTGCTCTTTTTATCTTGGGCGATCGTGTAAAATGTATTCCCATTAATCTCGTACCCTTTGAAAGTCAATATAGTCGAAGATGGTGACTTGGCCAACAAGTACAGCTCATCTCCAACACTGTCGTCATTCATGAGATGTGTTTGCAACCAATCGCCGAAAGTCGCCATGTGTGTACGTTTAATCCAGGGGTCAGACTGCTCCAGGTTCTTCGAGTGTACAATATCCATGTGTTCCTCGATATACGGAGCCACCAAGGTGGAATTTTGTAGAACTGTGTAGTGTGCTTGGGACCAAGAATGCCCGTCCCTACATATTACTGAATCCTTTCCTAGCGTGCCTTTTCCAGTCAGTCTCCCCTCATGCCGCGATTCAGGAACACCAATCGGCTTAAGGTCAGGAATAAAGTCAACACAAAACTCAATAACCTCCTCTGTTTCATGGCCCTTGGAGATGCTTCCTTCTGGCCTAGCACGGCTATGAACATATTTCTTTAAGACTCCCATGAACCTCTCAAAGGGGAACATATTGTGTAGAAATACAGGACCTAGAATGGCGATCTCTTCGACTAGGTGAACTAGGACATGCGTCATGATATTGAAGAAGGATGGTGGGAACACCAACTCGAAACTGACAAGACATTGCACCAAATCATTCTGTAACCTTGGTAGGATTTCTGAATCGATTACCTTCTGGGAAATTGCATTGAGGAATGCACATAGCTTCACAATGGCTAATCGAACATTTTCCGGGAGAAGCCCCCTCAATGCAACCGGAAGTAATTGCGTCATAATCACGTGGCACTCATGAGACTTTAGGTTTTGGAATTTTTTCTCTGCCATATTTATTATTCCCTTTATATTCGACGAGAAGCCAGACGGGACCTTCATACTGAGCAGGCATTCAAAGAAGATTTCCTTCACTTCTTTGGTAAGAGCGTAGCTGGGAGGACCTTGATACTTCTTTGGATGCATGCCGTCTTTTTCGTGCATATGTTGCTGGTCCTCCCGTGCCTCCGGTGTATCTTTTGTCTTCCCATACACGCCCAAGAAGCCTAGCAGGTTCACGCAAAGATTCTTCGTCACGTGCATCACGTCGATTGCAGAGCGGACCTCTAGGACTTTCCAATAGGGTAGGTCCCAAAATATAGATTTCTTCTTCCACATGGGTGCGCGTCATTCGGAACAGATTGTTCGCCAGGACCCTTTCCAAAGATTACTTTTAAATCCTTGACCATATCAAGTATATGATCACCAGTACGGTGGTCGGGCTTCTTCTAGTGATCTGCCTCACCTTTGAAATGCTTGCCTTTCTTTCTTAAGAGATGCTTGATCGGAAGAAATCGATGATGTCCCAGGTACACATTCTTCTTACATTTATTCAAATATATACTTTCGGTCTCATCTAAACAGTGCGTGCATGCGTGGTATCCCTTGTTTGTCTGTACTGAAAGGTTACTAAGAGCAGGCCAATCATTGATGGTTACAAACAGCAACGCTCGTAGGTCAAATTCCTGCTAATTGTGCTCATCCCACACACATACACCTTTTATGTCCCACAGCTGTAAAAGTTCTTCAACTAATGGCCTTAGGTACACATCAATGTCGTTGCCGGGTTGCTTAGGGCCTTGGATGAGCACTGGCATCATAATGAACTTCCGCTTCATGCACAACCAAGGAGGAAGGTTATAGATACATAGAGTCATAGGCCAGGTGCTATGATTGCTGCTCTGCTCCCCAAAAGGATTAATGCCATCTGCACTTATACCAAACCATAAGTTCCTTGCGTCACCTGCAAACTCCGGCCACTTTCTCTTGATTTTTCTCCACTGCGACCCATCAGCGGGTACTCTCAACTTCCCGCCTTTCTTACGGTCTTCTTTGTGCCATCGCAACAACTTGGCATGCTCTTTGTTTTGGAACAAACGTTTCAACCGTGGTATTATAGGAGCATACCACATCACCTTGGCAGGAATCCTCTTCCTGGGGCGCTCGCCCTCAACATCATCACCAGGGTCATCGCGGCTGATCTTATAGCGCAATGCACCACATACCGGGCATGCATTCAAATTCTCGTACTCCTCACCGCGGTAGAGGATGCAGTCATTAGGGCATGCATGTATCTTCTGCACCTCTAATCCTATAGGGCAGACAGCCTTCTTTGCTTCGTACATACTGTCGGGCAATTCGTTGTCCTTTGGAAGTTTCTTCTTCATTATTTTCAGCAACTTCTCAAATCCCTTGTTAGATATACCATTCTCTGCCTTTCATTGCAGCAATTCCACTGTGGTACCAAGCTTTGTGTTGCCATCTTCGCAATTTGGGTACAACAATTTTTTGTGATCCTCTAACATGCGCTGCAACTTCAACTTCTCCTTTTCACTTTCGCAGTTTCTATTTGCATCAGCAATGGCCCGACCAAGATCATCAGCGGGCTCATCTGATGCCTCTTCTTCAGCTTCTTCTTCTTCATTCTCTTCCCCCATTGTAGTACCATCGTATTCAGGGAACCCAAGATAGTTGTCATCATCCTCTTCTTCTTCATTCTCTTCCATTAGAACCCCTCTTTCTCCGTGCTTGGTCCAACAGTTATAGCCGGACATGAAACCGGACGTAAACAGGTGGACGTGAATAACTTTTGAGCTAGAGTAATTCCTATCATTCTTACAGACACCACATGGACAACACATAAAACCATTCCGCTTGTTTGCCTCAGCCGCACGCAGAAAACTATGCACGCCATTAATGAAGTGGGGAGAGCGTCGGTCATCGTACATCCATTGCCGACTCATCTTCATTACACAACACTGAAAAGACCAAATTAATACAAGTTTATACACACTTATTCTCATAAAACAACATAAAACTATCTAGGTAAAGCATTTAAATGCAACAAATGCGATCAAAATCGCAACTAAGGTAATATTTTGATCCAACAGCATAATGATCATCGACGACATATTTTGATCCAACTAAGGTAATAATTGATCCAACAGCATTTAAACTATATAGGTAAAGCATTTAAATGCAACTAAGCGAGGTTCATACATCCTCTTTATTAACGGCATATTTTCTAATCTTTCTAATCTTCAAGCGCATTGCATCCATCTTGATCTTGTGATCATCGACGACATCGGCAACATACAACTCCAATTTCATCTTCTCTTCTTCAATTCTTTTCAATTTTTCTTTCAAATACTCGTTTTATTTTTCAACTAAATTTAACTTCTCGACAAGAGGGTCGGTTGCAATTTCCGGTTCACATACCTCCTAGATAAAAATATCTATGTCAACTTGATGGGCATAATTGTCATAAACACGAAATGCAACAAATAGTTATAAAAGAGAATATACCACATCCGAATCATAAACCGGACGAGGGTCGACGGGGACGGATATCAAAACCATGGCACTATGTATAACAAACAATCATACAAGTAAGAAAATTATACAAGTAACTATCTAAATCATACAAATAAGATTTTTTTTATAAAAATGATAAGAACAAGAGGCTCACCAAGGTGGTGCCGGCGACGGGACGGTGCGGGCGATTGACGGTGGTTAGGACGGGGACGGGAAGGCACTAAGTAAACCACACCTACACATATGCAAACTAAGAAGTTAATTTGAGCTCAAATTGCATATAAATCAAATAAACTCCCACATAAATACTCCCAAACTAAAACCCACAAATCACTATACTTATAGAGCATTGCACGAGCTAATCTAGCAATGAGAGATGAAAGGACAAAGTTGCTAACCTTTGTGAACACTTGGATAGATGGGGTGCCTCAAATCTTGACAAATCTTGGCAAAAATGGAGGATGAGCTCGAGCAAGGGGAAGAGAACAGAGGAGAGAAAGGAGAAAACAAAGAAAGGAGAGCTTGGGCTCGGGCTGGACGAAGCACTATATATAGTGATATCTTTAGTCCCGGTTGATGATACCAACCGAAACTAAAGGTCCATCTCTAGTCCCGGTTGGTGATACCAACCGGGACTAAAGGGGCTCGCAGGGGCCCCAGCCTGACGCCAGCCTGCCACCACCCCTTTAGTCCCGGTTGGTAACACCAACCGGGACTAGAGGTCACAAATGAACCGGGACTAAAGCCTAGCCGTTGAAACCGGGACTAGTGGTCACATTAGTCCCGGTCCAAAAACCGACCGGGACTAATGCTCCGGACGAAATGCCTGTTTTCTACTAGTGACATTACACAAAAAGAGAAAAAGGAAATCCGTACACATCAGATCATACAGCTAGAAGCCAATAGACTTCAGTACATCAGATTTATAGTAGAACCATTGAGCTAATTGAGACAGATATGAAAACCAAATTGATACACCTTCTTTCCCACGACCTGGGTGAATAATTTTGTTTGAATTTTTTTGTTGCTAGACCAATCGTGAACATGCAGTTTTGACTTTAGTAAGAAGTGGTTGTTGCATACCAGACTGTAAGACAAACGAACCAGCAAGTATGAAAAAAGAGCAAGCGAAGAATTAAGATACTCTCATAAGTGATCATTTTTTATACTTCAGTCATCCAAGTCATTCTACTGGCATATGCATCTCTTACCCCTCCTGAAGAAGAAAAAACATGTGTGCCTAATAGTATTTCTTGTCCAATCCTAACATCTGCATAAAATAGAAAAAATAAATTAAATGGGAACTGGGAACACTGTCATACTCTTGTAGTCGTTGCCCCTCTGATCATAATTTGTCTTCCACATATTCTTGTGTAAACGAACAACACTAAAAAAACACCCCTACAATAGTGTTCCTAGATACCAAAAAAATAATGCTAAACGTGCTACTGATCATGCAAAACTCACGTACAATGCTGACCAACCAATCAATGTGCCGAAGTAGTATTTTTTTGCATTCCTTGGGTCCAACACAAATTCAGCCCCAGTGCGAAGTCATACGTGTAGTGTCAGAGTAAACTTTGACTGCACAAATGTGTTTTGCAAAGTGGGATGATGGTGCATCTGTTGCAACCATCAATTCAAGTACTGGGTGTACAGAGTATGTGATCAGTTTCTGTAGCGAAGCTTGGCTATGTGCGTGTACTGGTATGGCTACAGTGTGGGGTTGGTTCTGGTAACTGAACATCATAAGACAAGAGTCTGTGTGTGTCCCCGGTTCAGTAGAAACAAGGGCTTTTACCTCCAGTGTGTCATTTGTAGAAGAAAAAAAGGGCTTTCAGTTAAACCAAACAAGTACTCAGAGCTTCCTTGCTACTGATTATTCAATTTTAACCTTACAAGTATGTGATGAACACTGTAAATTATAATAAGATGCTATGGCCAATAAATACTCCAACTTTCTCCAACCTCCATACGTTACAAGCCTGACGAAAAGGCATGGAGCCATGTTTTGCTTAGTTGTGCCACAATGTTGTCTCTCATTTCCAAATTTGTGTTTCTGCACCTCGCTTCGGTTCAGTTTCAGTTACCATCAACCCGAAACACCAGCACCTACAGATTTAAATAAGTTGGAAGTCTTCAGTACACAACCCACAACTATCTTAATATGTCCATATGAAAGGCATGATGACATATCTGAAAACCATTTCTACTTGCCTACCGGTCATGTAGCTTGCAGCCGGATGAACAGCCAAGGACTCCACCAGTCCATCGAATCGTCCTGAAGTTTCCATCAGCAAATAAAACTCTATGTTTCATCTACGGTGCCTGTCGTGGGAACGATTCCGACAGTAGAATAGGGGTAGGATAAAGGAGCATGGTCTATCGAAATGCAAATGGGTGACACGGTGTTTTTTAACGAGTTCGGGCCTCTCACGTCGGAGATAAGAACCCTACGTCTTGTGCTCCGGAGAGGCTTTCTATATCTGCGCATGAACACGGGGTTACATGGAGTTTGAGAGGGAGAGAGGGGAGAATGCGTCTCCATGCCTCAGCTAAGTGGTGAGAGAGAGATGGAAGAAAGAGCCCGCCCCCAAGTCTAGTGGTGAGGGGTGGCTTATATAGAGTGCGCCACCCCTTCACCTCCTATGTTACAAGTGGGGGAAGTAATTCAGCCCACTACACAAGCATTAATACCATCCATTACGAAGGTGAAGCTCCAACTGCTACGCACGACTGTTCACCTCCCTCCATCCGAATGTCTGCGAGGCAACCGAGTGGATTCGTCGTAGCCAAGTGGATTTGTCGAAGCCGAGTGAACGAGACCTGTCCGAGTGAATGAACCGCGGCAGGTACCCGACTGGAATGACGACCCTGGGGTCTTGTTATGTTGGGGTCGTGGGCCCCCACCTGGACTGGAATGTACCTCTTATGACGCTACCCGTGGTAGGTAACCCCAACATTAGCCCCCGAATCGGTTAAGGTTTTGTAGAACGAGTCCATTGAGAACTTGATTTGGCCCGAGCACTGCGGGAGCACTCGGCGCCTGTCATCAAGCTTAATGAACTGCGACTTGAACAAAACTTCAACGGATTCTGGACTCAGTGTTTCCCGATTGATCGAGGGTTTTTAACTGCGAGGAGAAACTTGGTGGCACCCGATCATCTCCTGGAGGACGCTGACTAGTGATCTGAGTATGGATGTTTCATTAAATCCGAGCAACAAGATTGACGCATGGACTGCTCTCTTGGAGAGATGCCATTCTTATCCCGGAGGAATGTCAATACGAGTCGGCTCTAGATCCAACCTTATGAGTTTCACGCTGTGAGTCCTAGAAGAAGGCTCAAAACGGGTCCACGGAGGAGCGTTAAACTCACACATAGCGATTTTTTTTGAGTGATTTGGAGCTGGTCCTGCATCGAGTAACTGGTTATTCGGAATCTCTTCGCGCCTGGTGTTAGGGCATTTCCCGCCTTGAGTGTTTTGGTGATGATGACAATACACTTTGCGGACTAATCGTGTGCCTTAGCTTCTCAGGTTTACTTCGTTGGGCACGAGACGGTTAGGCATTCCCTCCGGACAGAAAAGATCGAAGACGGTGTTTCCGACGCGTTTATTTCTTTGGTCGTAGGAAATCCGTACTATTAAGAGGGAATCCGCATCGGAAGGTATTGGGTGAATCGATACACGTACACATTCCATTGCACTCACCTGTTTCCTTCCATTCGAGGAGAGAGGTCCTCAAAATTCTATCTTTGGCAGTGGTTTCTGTTCCAAGCGGTTGTACCGCTTGCCCAAGCGGTTGTACCGCTGGACCAGTACTTCCGGCACAACCACCGCCCTAGGGGTGATACCCTAGGGTTTGCAGTCTACAGTTGTCTGCCAAGCGGTTGTACCGCTGCCTCCGGGCGGTTGTACCGCCTGATGCTTGGCAAACCCTAGGACGAATGCAAGGCGGTTGTACCGGCCCAGTACCGCTCTACCACCGGACTACCTTCTGGTGTGGAGCGGTAGTTGGGCGGTGGTGGCCCGGTAGTTACCGGACGGCTTCTACCAACCGGTACTACCGGTGACCAGAGCGGTTGTACCCCCTCGGCCTTAGCCACCACCAGTACATGGGTCAGGCGGTTGCACCGGCGCAAGCACCGCCCCAACCACCGCTATGGGGGTGACACCTCTCTGTTATGAGGCGGTTGTTGGGCGGTGGTGGACCGGTAGTTCTCGGGTGACTCCGGGCTACCGGTACTACCGGAGCTTCCACCGGTTGTACCGCTTGGAGCACTTCTGTAGGGTATCCCGCGAATCCCGGTTGTACCGGTGGTTTAGGCGGTTGTACCGCTGCAGTGTAAAAACTGTTGTAACGGTTCGATTTTGAGGACATTATATAAGTAGGTGGTTCTTCCACCTACCTTCTCACCTCTTACCTCTCTCTCTCCTCCATTGATGCCCTTCAAGCTTTCTTGCCCGATCTCTCTCTCTAGCCACTCAAACTTGTTGATTTGCTAGGGATAGAAGGAGAAGACCTAGATCTACACTTCCACCAAAGGAAATTCGATTCCCCCCTACGTTCTTGTGTGGATTTTGTTACTCTTGGGTGTTTGGGCACCCTAGATGGAAGAGGTCACCTCGGAGCCACATTCCATTGTGGTGAAGCTCCGTGGTGGTGTTGGGAGCCTCCAATTCGGTTGTGGAGAGAGCCCCAATCTTGTTTGTAAAAGTCCGATTGCTGCCTTCAAGGGCACCACGAGTGGAATCACGGCACCTTGCATTGTGCGAGGGCGTGAGGAGAATACGGTGGCCTTAGTGGCTTCTTGGGGAGCATTGTGCCTCCACACCGCTCCAACGGAGACGTACTCCCCCCTAAAGGGAAGGAACTTCGGTAACACATCCTCGTCTCCATCGGCTCCACTTGTGGTTACTTCTTACCTTTACTTTGTGCAAGCTTGTATTGGGTTGTATCTTATGCTTGCTTGTGGTGTGGTTAGCTAGCTCTTCATATAGGTTATCCACCTAGTCAACCATATCGATCCTTTCACCTGGGCACGGAGCGCTTGCTTGAGTGAAGATACTCAGAATTTTGTTCTATGGGTGCGCGATCAGCGCACCCATAGGGTGTAGCCCCCGAGACTCTGATTGATTGCTGGTAGTCGGTTGGAGTCTGTAGAGTTTGTTGTACTCGAATGTTGTTGTTGGACTTGACCGAGCAGAATGTTTTTTTTTGATTTCTCTTCCAGTGGGGGCACGCTGAGTGCACCCACTGGTGTAGTCCCCGAGCCTCTGTCGGACTAGATGAGTCTAGCAGAGGGTTTAAGTCTTCTGGTCTGGAACATAATTAAACACGTGAACCCTCGTGCGCTCGGCACGGTAAATAACTTCAGCCAGGAACTGTGGCGGATCTTCATGCATTCGGAACGGATCTTCGTGCGCTCGGCACGGTAAATAACTGCAATCTTGATGCACACGCCACTGTAAATGATTTTAGCCTGGAACTGGGTCGATCAGGTGAATCTTCGTGCGCTCAGCACGGTAAATAAATTTAGCCTGGAACTGGGTCAATCAGGCAAATCTTCGTGCACTCGGCACGGTAAGTAAATTCAGCCTGGAATTGGGTCGATCAGGCGAATCTTCGTGCACTCGGCACGGTAAATAAATTCAATCTGGAACTGGGTCCAGCAGGCGAATCTTCGTGCACTCGGCACGGTAAATAAATTCAATCGGGAACTAGGTCAAGCAGGCCAATCTTCATGCACTCGGCATGGTAAATAACTTCAGCCTGGAACTGCCGACTAGAGAAAAAAGCTGGACACGCCAGGGAGTAATCATTCCAGTAGTACTTCTTACATTGACCGTTAGCTTTTCCTCTTGCCAACCAGACGATCGGGTTGGGACCGGGTTGTAGACGAAGAGTGAGCTCTAGGTATTGAGCATATTTTGTGAAAAAGTAGAAAGCTGAGTGAGGAACATGCCGACTGGCAGCGCGCCCATAGGTTTAGCCCCCGAATCGGTTGAGGTTTTGTAGAACGAGTTTACTAAAAACTTGATTTGGCCCGAGCACTGCGGGGCACTCGGCGCCTGTCGTCAAGCTTTAGTCAACTACGATTTGAACAAAACTTCAATGGATTCTGGACTAGGTGCTTCCCGATTGATTGGTGTATGTTGTCTGCGAGGAAAAACTTGGTGGCACTCGTATGTCTCCCAGAGGAGATAGACTAGTGGTCCAATGTGGACGTGCCATGAAAACCCGTATGGCGAGGCTAGCGGGTGGACTGACTCTCCGGAGAGAAGACACTCATCATCCCGGGGGAACACCAGCACAGGCCATCTCCGAGTCCAAGTTTCACTACACCACAACCCTTGATTGGGGGCAATTAACTGCCAGGAAAAATGCCTGAACAAGGGCAAAAGATCTGCCGGGACATTTGTTACTGCCGGGAGAAACACTTGTGGGCATAGGAACTGCCGCTAGAACTTAAACAATGAGGGCAAACATACTGCCGGTAAACTTTTAGGGCCCATTCTCTGCCGGGACAACTAAACTATGGCCCATTTTCTGCCGGGGACTGTGTTTTAGCGCGAGACAAAAGTAGTCCGGGCTTGAAGCCCGCGCCAGCGAGGAAAAAGGCGCGAGAGATGAAATTTTTGGAACACAAAAGTATAGACGCGCCCCAATCTCCCAAATCGACCAAATCCAATTCGCCCCCAAATCTAGTCGTGCCCTACACCTGACCGCAGCTGCCGCCGCCCCAAGCAGCGCACTCCCGCCGCCGCCCCCAATTACCCTACGGCCACCGCCTCCCCTCCACCTTGACCATTGCCACCGCCCCCACCGCCCCGACCACTGCCGCCATCGCCCCACCCACCGGGCCCCCGCCCCGGCGCCCCCAACCACCTCACAGCAGCACCGCCGAGCACCCAACTGACACGGACCACCACCGGCGCCGACCGGCCCGTCATCGAGCCACTCCACCGCCGACCAGCTTCCTCTGCCGGACGCCAGCAAGCTTCCTCTCCGGAGCAGGCCTCTCCCCTCAAGTTTTACCTGAGCACCGACTCGGTCGCCACCACTCCTGCCGTCCCACCTTGCAGGTCTGCTCCTTCCCTCCCCGTCTGCTCCCCCATGTTCCTGCCTCATCAGCGCTGCTGGCTGCTTTAGCTCCATGTGCCAATCTATAACACCCCCTGTAATTAAGCACAGTGATCACCTCTTAATCATGCCAAAACATCATGGAATACAGTGCATGATCATCTTTGTTTCATATCTCATTTGAAATTCCACTTCAAATCCAAAATTCAAATAACAAGTGAAATTTTAAAAGTTACAAACTTGTATGAAAAATAGTACAAGATTTAGGAAATAATCCATAGTTAATTATGGTGAAGAAAAACTATGTCACTTGCTTGCTTAATTGAAAGTTGTCACCCAAAAACAGTGACTAAACCAGCCATTAAAAGCACTTGCATTTAAATAAAATTCAAATGAAATCATTTAGCCTCCAAACCTTTTTCTAGCAGTGCCAAATATTGCAACATATTTATTGAGCGAAGCCTCATATTTTACAAAAGTGAAATGGTGGCCAATCGTTTTACAAAACAGAGAAGAATTAAATAAATTAGAAAAGAAAAAGAAAAAGGGGAATGAATCACTGGTGCACTGGGCCTCAAGTGCACAGTGCAGGCCCAGCCCACAAGCGGTCATCTCCCACCTCCCGTCTCTCTCTCCCTGCGTGTCGGCGCACGCGCGCGCCCGAGCGCCGATGGCCACTTGTCGCGCATCCGCCGACGCCGTGAGCTGGATAAGACCAGGGCCGACGCCCCGGACGCGAACCCTAGCTCCCACTTTCCCCACTCGCGCCGCTTTCGTCCTCCTCGCGCAAGCCGAGCGCCACCGTCGCCATTGCCCCTGCACAGCCGCGGCCACCGTCACCCGCTCGCCTCGCCAACCTGTCCTAGAGCTCCGCCGCACTCCGCTACGTCACCGGAGGCCATCCGACGGAGCTCCTAGCCTCTGTATCGAGCCCTTCGGCCTTGTCTTCCTCCTCGGATCGCCGGAGCACCGCCGCTTCGATCCGTCGCCTCTGCCGCCGCTAAGCTGTCGCCGGGCCCCCTTGTGCCTCCCCGGTGAGCACCAGCCCCTCCATGACTTTCTCTTGCTCCCCTCCGGGCCCCGAAGCCTCGCTGCTGTCGCGACCGAGCCGTCGCCGCCGCAAATATGCTCGCCGCCGCCATTGTAGTCTCTGTCATGGCCCGTAGAGCTCACCAACGTGCCTCCCACGTTGCCTAGCAGCCGCCTGCACTTCACGGTAGCTCTACCGCACGCCGGAGTGCCGTCCCGTCGAAGCTCCCAAAACCGCCGCCATCTGCCGTTGCTGCTCCGCTCCACTCCGGCCACCCCAGCTCGCGAGACTGCCGCAGATCGACGCGGCTTGCGCTCTGCGTTCGAACGCCACCTCCCGCGCGCCAAACGGACCACCACAGCGGGTTTCCGACGCCGGCCGAGGCGCTCCGTCGCAGGAAATGGTCGCCAGAGCCTCTCCGGCGCCGTCCGCCGACGTGGCCGTCCACTGGGGCCCACCTGGGTCGCTGCCAGTGGGTCCCATGGCGCCGTTGACCAAGTCAATGTGTTGACTGGGCTCCTGACATGTGGGGCCCTCTACTGTAGCTAATTAGGCAATTAAACTAACCTAAATACTAACCTAAGTCGCTGACACACTGGGCCCACCCACTAATTAACCTCTGTTAATTTAATTAAAACACTAATTAGCATGCAGAGTATGACATGTGGGGCCAGCCACTGTTCTAACGGATAAGGCTGACCCAGTCAGCCTGCTGACTGGGCAGCTGGCCCACCAGTCAGCCTATGCTGACTGTGCTGTTGACCCAGTCAATAGGGCCCACCAGTCAGCCCCTGTGTGTCCTGGCTGGGTACACTTCTGTGTACATGTAGCATTTTAACTATTAATCTTTTCGAATTAAAATAAAACCAGGAAATTCCAGAAATTGTTTAAATCTTTGAAAATTCATATAAATTCAACCGTATGTCAGATGAAAATAATTTATATATGAAAAACGATCAGAAAAACATGACGAATCCGAATATGTAATCAAAATGCTTGACCATCACTCCTAACTAGATGAACATGGAACCTTCCCCTCCGGGTCCATATACCGAGAACCGTCCGGAGCTGGGAAAGTACTTCCGAATATTTTCCTGCTCTGTCCGAAATACTTAGCGATGCAGTAGAGCACATAAACAACCTCATACTGCCATGTCATGCATATGTGTTGCATTTGTTTGCATTATATTTATTGTTTCTCCCCCCCTTCACTCCCGATAGACCCCGAGACTACCGACGTCACCGCTGAGTACGACTACATGATACGTCTGCAACGTATCTATAATGTTTGATTGTTCCATGCTGTTATAATATCAATCTTGGATGTTTTTATAATCATTTACAACAATTATATATCATTTTTGGAGACTAACCTATTAACCTAGTGCCCAGTGCCAGTTGCTGTTTTCTGCCCTGTTTTTGTTTTATAGAAAATCAATACCAAACGAAGTCCAAAATGCCACGAAACTTTTTGGAGATTTTTTATTGGACAAGATAAACACTAGAAGCTTCGGGAGAGGGCCAGAAGATGGAGCAGTGGGCCACGAGGCACCAGGGCGCGCCCAAGGGGGGGTGGCGCGCCCTGGTACCTCGTGGGGCCCACCCAGCTCCGTTTGACCTAATTCCAGCACTATAATTTCAGAAAAAATTAGAAACCCTTAGGGGAGTCCACGAAATACTTTTTCCGCCGCCGCAAGTTTCTGTTCCAGAGAGATCCCATATGGGGTCCTTCTCCGGTAATCTGCCGGAGGGGGAATCGATCACGGAGGGGTTCTACATCAACCTTGCTGCCCTTCCGATGATGCGTGAGTACTTTACCACAGACCTTCGGGTCCATAGGCAGTAGCTAGATGGCTTCTTCTCTCTTTTTGATCTTCAATACAATGTTCTCCTCGATGTTCTTGGAGTTCTATCCGATGTAATCACTTTTTGCGGTGTGTTTGTTGGGATCCGATGAATTGTGAGTTTATGATCAGATTATCCATGAAATTATTTGAGTCTTTGCTGCACTCTTTTATGCATGATTATTATAGCCTCGTATTTCTTCTCCGATCTATTGATTTGGTTTGGCCAACTAGATTGATTTATCTTGCCATGGGAAGAGGTGCTTTGTAGTGGGTTCGATCTTGTGGTGCTCAATCCCAGTGACAGAAAGGGACATGACACGTATGTATCGTTGCTACTAAGGGTAAAAAGATGGGGTTTATTCATACGTGAGTTTATCTTGTCTACATCATGTCATCGTTCTTAAGGCATTACTCCGTTCTTATGGACTTAATACACTAGATGCATGCTGGATAGCGGTCGATGTGTGGAGTAATAGTAGTAGATGCAGGCAGGAGTCGGTCTACTAATCTTGGACGTGATGCCTATATACATGATCATTGCCTTGGATATCGTCATGATTATTTGCTTTTCTATCAATTGCCCAACAACAATTTGTCTACCCACTGTATGCTATTTTCTTGAGAGAAGCCTCTAGTGAAATCTATGGCCCCCGGGTCTATCTAAATCATATTACTAAAACCCTGAAAATATTGCTGCCATTTTCTTTTATTTATTTTATTTTTTATTTTTGTTTCTATCTATCTATCACATACAATTTAATCTTGCAATTTACCGCCGAGAGATTGACAACCTCTCGTTTGCGTTGGGTGCAAGGATTTGTTGTTTGTGTGCAGGTGCTGCTAACGAGGTGTTGTGTGATTCTCCTACTGGTTCGATAACCTTGATTTCATAACTGAGGGAAATACTTATCTCTACTATGCTGCATCATCCCTTCCTCTTCGGGGAAATACCAACGCAATCTACATGTAGCAGGAAGAATTTCTGGCGCCGTTGCCGGGGAGACATCATCAACATCTATCAAGTACCTTTGTACAAACTCTCATCTCCTTGCATTTACTTTATTTGCCATTTGCCTCTCCTTTTTACAAAAATACAAAAATATTTTCCGTTTGCCTTTTTCTTGTTTGCTTGCTTTATCATTATGGCTAGTTCTTCGCTCGTTACTATTACCCCTGAAAATGAAGTACTTAATTTTAAACAAAGGGGAGGAGAGAATTTAAAAGATACTTGGTATAGAATTTGTGATGCTCATAATACTACACCCCTGACGACCAGCCCCTCTCGGCAGAGCTTCCAGGCAAGCAAAACCCCCTTGATCATTCCTATATCGCCCATTCTTTCTCTCTTATGCTTGCATTAGAATTGCTACTGTTTCTGTTCCGATAGCTCCTATTCTGATGCATAGCCTAATTTTGTAAGCTGCTGTTGTTACCTTACCTGTTTTCCCAAATGCTTAGTATAGGAATGCTAGTCCCATCAGTGGCCCTACACCCTTGTCCGTGTTGCCCTGCTTGTTGTCCGGGTTATCTGAACCCGTGGGTTAGTGTACCGAGACCTGAGACCCCCCTTAGGCCCATACAACTGTACGACTCTGCAGAGTCGCAACAAGTGTGATATTACCGAGGGTGATTCCTCGTATATCACTCCCGATGATGACTCTGTAGCGTAGCACCTCAAGTGTGACCTTTCCGAGGGTGATGCCTCATAGTTCATTCTCCATGATGTCTCTGTCGTGCAGTGTATCAAGTGTGGACCCACCGAGGGTGATTCCTCGGGTCTCACTTTGACGGTATGGCCCTAAGTTGTGACATTCCCCCCCCCTTTACAAGACGGGTTGGCCCCAAGGGCACCCGCGAGATAATGATACAAGTCGGGTCGACCCCAAGGGTACCCGCGAGCCATAGGGTGGCGGTGCGACGGATCAGGTGGAGACCACCTAGGAGAGAGGTGGACCTGGTCCCTTGATCGCGGATTACCTAGACGGAGCGACAGGGATCCTGATCGCCTCCGCGAGCTACTTAACACGATTAACGGATTTGGATGTTTGATCTGAGTTGGCCTCTGGCCATTACACTCTAACCACCACGCGGGAATAAGGTATGGGCCCTCGGCGCCGTACATTCTACCGAAAGCTCTGTCAGACGTCACGTGTGAGCGGCACGCGCCCGGGTGATCTGGTTACGTCTGTTGGTGCTCCCACAGACGTGCTTGGTCCCGGCCGTCCTCGCAACGTGCAGGAGTGCTTAGGGTGATAGGTCCATGACCCCTTTGCGCTTAGGAGTTAGATTGGCGTGCTGACCTCTCTGGAGAGCCTAGGTAGGACTACGTCGTGACGATCACCCGAGGCCGGACATGACCCAGGCAAGTGTGCCCGGCGAAAGGTAATCGAGCGTGTTGGGTACATTAGTGCACCCCTGCAGGGAAGTTTAATCTATTCGAATATCCGTGTCCACGGTAACAGGACGCTCGGAGTTGTATCCTGATCCCCCACAACTAGAAATGGATACTTTGATCTAATAAACTGTTATGATGCTCCGAGGTCGCTTCCTTGCAGGGTAGACGAGGAAGGATCTCTGGGCATTGCTGTTATTTAATTACTGCTATATGTTACTATGTTCTACTCTCTTCTAATGCTGCGAGATTGCTGCGAGATGCTAGTCTTCGTTAGGCTAGGCCTTTCCCCCTCTACTCTGGCATTCTGCAGTCTAGTTCACAGACTTACCCTTTTCTTGATACTGCTGCATACTTAGCATAGATCTGATGTAAGTCTTGCGAGTACTTTGGATGAGTACTCACGGTTGCTTTGCTACCTTTTTCCCTCTTGTCCGGATACTGCGATCAGATGACGGATCCCAGGAGCCCCAGTCCACCCCAGGAGGCTACTTCCTCGAGGAGATCGACGACCAGGACCAGGAGTAGTTCGGAGGCCCTAGGCAGGAGGCCTTGCCTTTTCGATCCAGTGTCGTTGTTGTGCTAGCCTTCTTAAGGTAAACTTGACTAACTATGTCTGTACCCAAATATTATTTGTGTGATGACTAGTGTATTCGGGTCCTCGTGACCCCTGTCTTGTAATATAAAGATTTATGTTTAAATTTGTGTTTAGAGTTGTGTTGTGATATCTTACCGTGAGTCTCTGATCTTGATCGTGCACGTTTGCGTGTATGATTAGTGCACGGTCGAGTCGGGGGCGTCACACAATCCCCGTTGGAGATGTGGACTTCTTCATTTACGCCATCCATAGCTGGCATTGACTGAGGCTTAAGCTGAGATGCTACTGTTGCTGCTGATGTTTCTTAGGTACAACAAGCTTTCCAATTTTTAGTCCACAGTTTTAGTTTTTTTAGAAACAAAATCTGGTTATGTAAAGTATATAAATATCTTTTAATGTATGTTTCAGGTGCAGCAGTCTATCTGCATAGAAGCAGTATGCTAATGCTCTCAAATTAATTGGCTTGGAGAAATTTAGTTTTATAATGGAGAGATCAAAAGGCTATCTCTGAACCAAGCAGGACTTTCAGGTTAGTGTGCATAATAATTTAGAAGCCCAATCTTACTGCTAACTGCAATTATGTTCTTCATTAGTGAAATGGCTATCTTTTTACCGTTGAATCTATGATACAAGACTGAGGTGTTCTCTGATCTGTATTACTGTGATCCATACAATAAATGGTGAAGGATTTCTGTTATTGTATCAGTTTAGGTTCTAAATCTATAGTTTAGACTTTACTATAATTTTTATATCAATCTGCACATGGGAAAGTTATGGATGATCCCTACTAGATGTACACATAATATCGTCAGAAGAAACTAACCTGCCATTATCCAAAAAGGGAAAGCATAATACTAACCTACCACAGCAAATTGTTACGGCTTAGATCATATCTGAGGTCGAAATTGCAATTTTTAACAATGGATTTTATTTCTATCATACTACTTATTGCTGGATTAATGCATTTATCTATCACGATGTTTCTGTTGTTACTCTGTTCCTAAGTTAATTACTTTTTTTATTTGCTAGCATCCACACAAATGAAATTCACTTTTTATTTGTGACAAGTAACTACATATGAACTTGGCTAATATTTAGGGCATGCCAGGTTCATGTCAAAAAACATACGACCAGTATATCAATGTGTTCTTACAGATAAAACTTTAAGGTTACTATTTCTAATGGTACAGAGATTTCACTGCCCAGTATTCATGAAATATATGACTACTGGTCCTGGTTGTCTTACAGTACATTTGCTCGGGTTTTTCATTTGCACACTAAGTAGACATGCTAGCTTCATATATGTTTCTTTGAAAATGTTCTTTTTTTACAAGCTTTTGGAGCTACCAATGGTGCTGCATCTGATGACATTATCAAGAAAATGCGGGATACTATGTAATTTGTGCTAACAATTTACCGTGAGATAAAAAAGATGAAGTACTGACCGCCAGATGTATATGATGTTGTATTTTTCTTGAAATTTAGGATTCTGCATACTAATATATTATTTCGCTGAATATAGTATATTGAGTTATTCCCTGTAAGTTCTTTAGTGAGTATAAGATAGTACACATGCTGACTTGGTAGCTTTGGTAGAAAGGTGGTGTTTCCTGCAGTCATTGACTTCAAATTATTCAAGCAAAGCATGATACACAAAGGATATAGCACTTCTTTACTTGCATCAAAAGAAAATTGGTAGTCGGTAAATTCTGTTTAGAATGAATTTGAAAGGAATTTTTTGTTTATATGAACGACAAAAACAACAATAAGGTAGTAATGAAAGTAAATAAGCGGTCTGAGCATTGGCTTCACTTTTGTGTAACTTCTTTATAGTCATTCAGAACTTATTTATCTTGGGTGAAATCTGATTATGTGTGGGGTTTCCTTTTGTATTTGCAACTATAGTGCATGATTTTTTTATAAAAATTATACTCCGTGGTATGTACATTTAGGAAATGTTAATTTTTGTCTCAAGAATATTATACTGAATACATATTGTACAATTACCTCGATTAATTCAACAACTAGCTTATGTTGGGTTTCTGAAAAAAAAATGATATGCAATATAAGAGAATCATATAATTCTCAGGTTATATTGAACTAACGTGTTTATAGTCTTAGCGGAAGTGGCAGGAGTACTATAGTTGACCTACTACTTCAGCTATATGAATCTACGGATGGGCAAGCAAGCTATTTTTCCTGAGAAGAGAAATGCTTGATCTGCACGGTTCTGTGACTGGGCGTAGGTGGTGGGTGGTGCTCGAGCAGAGTTAAACAGAACAGCGTGTGAGCAGAGGCGTAGATGGTGGTAGCAAGGCACAGGGCGGTTATCATCACTAATATGACAAGATCAGAATATTTATTTGTGGTCATCAGGTAACTTATCTATACAGAACTTTTTTTTTTATGTGCATCTACAAGATCAAAAGGGAAAAACGAGGCAGTATATTTGGGCACTGAAAGCTTTATTGAGCCATTTCGTGTCATTCATTTTTTTTCATACAATGTAATCTGAAATTTTAAAGCGAGGAATATTGTTCAGTTGAAGGTGTTGCCACATAGTTTTTATATCATCGCATCCATTTTCTGAAAAAGGATACACATGCCACTGTGTTACTTATAGGTCTAAGTGTCCTTGCCCCAAAGCAGTGTTGCCTCACCTTTACTTCCTCACCAGATCAGCGCCGCCTACGTTCTCTTGTTCATCACCTGAGCAGCACCGCCTCCTCTACTTCTCAATTGACGGTCAGATTTCTTTGATATATCTGTCATTCAGGTCAGTAATGGGCACCGACATGGTGTTGAAATTTTGCAGTTACTCTCAGTTGTACATATGTAGAAATTCTGTGATAGTGTTGAAATTGTGATATAGTGGTAAAAGGCAATACTGCTGCTACTGTTGAGGGATTCATGTTCTTATATAATTACTTTTATGGTCGTCATCTTCTAGTGAATTTTGTGTATTATTGTCTGGGACCTTGTATGTACATTGAATCATTGATCGATCTAGTAACCACTGAATTCCTAGGGATGTAGATAATTAACTGTGTAGTAGAAGTTTGCAGTGCTAGTGAAAACAGTCACTAAAATTCATATTGTGAGGTTGTCATGAACTATGTCCTGTTCTCTTGTACGTTGTTCTGATTTCTCCTAAGTGCTTCAATGTACTTTGATTGCAAAAAGAAAAGTATGGAACCTGGAAACTAAACAGTTAAGACTCCCCATTAAAAGACCCCAAAATATATGTTCCTTTTAGCTGCATTATGTGATTCAGGTTAATAGTGGGATTAGTTGCTTTTGCACAACACGCTGCAGCTTCTACATTTTGTGCTTGTCTTTGGATAGATACGATAGCTAGCTGCCTGGCTGATCTAATTAATATTGCTTGCTGTGATTCCTTCATGATCTAAATAATATTGCTTGCTGTGATGATGAAGTGCAGCACATTTAGAAGAGTTCCATTTATGCCGATGAGTTAAACGGCAGCACGTCAAAATCTATAATGTTTTGATTTAAAATCTGAAACGAGAGCTCCGTTTTGAGTTTCCGATCTGTTGCAGGTTTCCCAAAGGGACGCAAGTTGACGTAGGTTTGGAAGATCTTCAAGTGGCTGAAGATTTTGGAGACCTACAATTAAGTTGGTGGAGTGATAATGTCATATGCCTTGTTTGTTGAACTTGGAGACTTGGTCTGCTCATTTTGGTGGTTGTTAAGCCACTGTATGTATGCTCATTTTGGTTGCGTGGCACATCTAGAAACATATGTACTCCTTTTGTGGCACTACTTCATTTTGGTTGTGTAGCACATCTAGAAACATATATGTGCTTCTCCTTTTGTGACACAACCTCCTTATATATGGTCGTTATGTATATCTAATGAAGTTTAAGGTTTTCGATGAGGCATGGATGTATAAATTGTGTACTTCTATAAACATGTATGTATAAATTGTGTAACCTGTCCTTCTAGAAACATATATTTACATAATGAATGGATATTACATTAGGGTTTGTATAACAGTATGGTAGTGAAGTCAATGTGCTGGCATAATGACTGCCGCGTAAACATGCTTGTGCTGGCAGTTTTACTGCCGGTAATTGTAGTTTCATTTGCCTTGACCAATCTGCCGGGAGAAAATAGACTGCCTGCAAATACATGGGCCAGGGCAGAGAAACTGCCGGGAGAAGTTTATCTGCCGGGACAAGTAATCCCCGGCAGCCGTTCTCGTGGCGGTTCTATCTGCCGGGAGAAAACACTGTCCCGACAGTTTATCTGCCCTTTAAAGTGCCTTCTCCCGGCAGTTTTCCTGTCCTTACATCAATGTTGTGGTGTAGTGTTTGTGAAACTGACGCCTTGGAGCCTAGAAGAAGGGCCAAGTGTATCCATAGAGGAACGCCGGTTTCACCCTTTTGCAGTCCTAATGATGACTCCAGGTAATGATTCAGGTGTTTGTCCGAGTGGACGTGCTTCCCGACTGATCAGGGTATGTTGACTGCGAGGAAAAACTTGGTGGCACTCGTATGTCTTCCGGAGGAGATAGACTAGTGGTCCAATGTGGACGTGCCATGAAAACCTGAGTGGCGAGGCTAGAGCGTGGACCGACTCTCCGGAGAGAAGCCACTCATCATCCCGGGGGAACACCAGCACATGCCATCTCTGAGTCCAAGTTTGTGAAACTGACGCCTTGGAGCCTAGAAGAATGGCCAAGTGTATCCGTAGAGGAGCGCCGGTTTCACCCTTTTGCAGTCCTGAAGATGACTCCAGGTAATGATTCAGGCGTTTGTCCGAGTAGACGTGCTTCCCGACTGATCGGGTTATGTTGACTGCGAGGAAAAACTTGGTGGCACTCGTATGTCTCTCGGAGGAGATAGACTAGTGGTCCAATGTGGAAGTGCCATGAAAACCCGAGTGGCAAGGCTAGCGCGTGGACTGACTCTCCGGAGAGAAGCCACTCATCATCCCAGGGGAACACCAGCACAGGCCATCTCCGAGTCCAAGTTTGTGAAACTGACGCCTTGGAGCCTAGAAGAAGGGCCAAGTGTATTCGTAGAGGAGCACCGGTTTCACCCTTTTGTAGTCCTGAAGATGACTCCATGTAAAGATTCAGGCGTTTGTTTGAGTGGACGTGCTTCCCGACTGATCGGGGTATGTTGACTGTGAGGAAACATTTGGTGGCACTCGTATGTCTCCCGGAGGAGATAGACTAGTGGTCCAATGTGGACGTGCCATAAAAACCCGAGTGGCGAGGCTAGCGCATGGACTGACTCTCCGGAGGGAAGCCACTCATCATCCCGGGGGAACACCAGCACAGGCCATCTCCAAGTCCAAGTTTGTGAAACTGACGCCTTGGAGCCTAGAAGAAGGGCCAAGTTTATCCGTAGAGGAGCACCTGTTTCACCCTTTTGCAGTCCTGAAGATGACTCTACGTAATGATTCAGGTGTTCGTCCGAGTGAACGCTGTTACCCTCATAGATCTTCGGCAGACCAAGCAAGTATGTTCAGAAAAATATTTCTGACGTGATCAACGGGTTGATCAAATGGGGCGTTGCGGTGCATAGCCCTCAATGTTTCCGTGTTGAAGTCGTTGAAGCCATGACACGACGAAAAATGTCCTCGGAGGAGTCAATCAGATGCTTTCTAAGCTGATGTAGTGACGAGGTCGGTGTAGCGCGGTTGCGGTGCAACAAGACCGTCGCGGCAACCAAGTCTGAGTAGCGACGAGGATGGTGCGCAGAGCGTCCGAGTGATCATGTAACTTGTCGAAGTGACGGGTCCGACTGAACTCGTGGAGCGGAGGATCCGTCTGGTGATGAAGTACTGGACCACTCAGAAAAGTATATGCAATTCCGAATGAGCTGCGGCTTCCGAGTGCGGCGTAGCTCCCGAGTGCGCTACAGCCTTCGACGGCGGACCTGTCGGAATACGAGAAATGTAATATGAACTGATAATTTGTATTTCATCGAGACGGACTCGGGTAAAGGTGAGGAGAGGATCCCGAGTGACGCTCGAAAGAGGCAAACTCGCGAAGGAGTGAAGTATGCATTTTAATCATAAAAGCGACTTAGCTATCTCATGCCCGACATGACGACGAGGTCTATGTCGTTGAAGCGTTGACACGATGAAGAGGACTCCGCGGAGGGGTCAGCCGGATGTGTCCAAAGTCAACAGAGCGACGAGGTCGGTGTTGCGGTGCGCTAGGATCGGTGCAGTGACCGAGTCCGAGTAGCGATGAAGTTGGCTCTGAAAGCCACCGAGTGATCATGTAACCTGTGTATGAAAAATAGCACAAGCCAACGTAATAATTTCTCGAAGTAATTTGATATGTGCTGAAATACTTTAAATAACACCATAGTGTGCGAGGGTCTTGCTGGTTCGGGACCAGCAAGAGTCTGACAGAGCGAAGGATCCAATCGAACTTGTCGAAGTGAAGGATCCAACTGAACTCGTTGGAGTACTGGACTCAAATAAAGCGGAAGTGTAGTGTTCCGACTGAGTTGTAGCCCCCGGGACTGATGCAAACCCCATGAAAATAGCACAAGGTGATCAGTCGGAAGCAGATAAAAAAGCAGTTTAAGAAACTGACTAAATATTTTTACTAAGCTTCACTCGAAAAAGAGAACACATGGTGTTTGCAGGCATGGCGTGAGTGACTTAACTATTAAAATGCAAGCTGGACTCAGAAGCCAAATAATCAGTACTAAACAAGTACATGAAAATAAACAACCGAGCATAGAGGTACACTCGGTGGTGTGGCCTCCGAGTGAACATCGTGTGTGTGTGAATTACGGGACACTCGGGAACACGAAAATAACTATTTAATAGAATGTAGTGCGTGAAGAATCACTTAGCTGTCTGACGGCGCGCGAGCGATCGAGTGGTGAAGACGTGCCCAACCGAGTGGCGTCGCGTAGGGCGGCCGAGTGGGCAAGTTGATGAAGACGTGCTCAATCGAGTGACAACGCGTGGGCGGCCGAGTCGAGCATGTCCATGAAGATGCGTCCGACCGAGTGGCGACGCGCGGGGCGGCCGATACGGACAGGTGAGTTGACGAAGATGTGTCCAGCCGGGTGGCAACGCGCGGGGCGGCCGAATCGGACAGGTTTGGTGAGGTCACGCTCAACCGAGTGGCGACGCGCGGGGCGGCCGAATTTGATAGGTTTGGTGTAGTCACGCTCAACCCAGTGGCGACGCGTGGGGCGACCCGGTGATGAAGACGTGCCCAATCGAGTGGCGACGCGCGGGGCGGCCAAGTCGGGCAAGTTGATGAAGACGTGCCCAACCGAGTGGCGACGCGCAGAGCGGCCAAGTCGGGCAAGTTGATGAAGACGTGCCCAACCGAGTGGCGACGCGTGGAGCGGCCGAGCGGGCAAGTTGATGAAAACGTGCCCAACCGAGCGGCGACGTGCGGGGCGGCCGAGTCGTGCAATTTGATGATGACGTGCCCAATCGAGTGGCGGCGCGCGGGCGGCCGAGTCAGACAAGTTGATGAAGACGTGCTCAACTGAATTGACTTGCGCGTTGAAGTTGATAGGGCGAAGAGTCCGTCCGAGTGAGCACGGTAATCGCCCGAGAGAAATACTAGTCTGAGTAATTATCTCTACTCCTAATGTTTCAGTTGGTAGGATCATACCCCCACCTTTCAACCGGTTTATTTCGACAGGTTTTTTTTCGTCCCCTCCCAACCCCCCACCCGCACGCACACAAAAAAAACCCCGCACGGACAAAAAAAACGGGTGAAAGTTGCCACGGGTAGGATAGTCGGTTATTTTTCCTCCCCACTCTTTCCTTGTAAACCAACACTTTCCGAAGGTATAAAAGATCACAGGTCTAACTTTCCTAACTTATCTAAATCAACCGATTCCTCCCATTAATGCAATTTGCTTTAGGAAATAAAATAATGAATTTTAAGGAAACAAATAACGGAATTTAAGGAAAAATCTGATTGACTACTTGATCGATATATATATCTGAACCTTCCTTCTCCAAATAAAAATCAATCAACGGTTATGAAGAGAATCATGACTTACCTTTTTATTTTCCTCCCCACTCTTTCCTTGTAAACCAACACTTTCCTAAGGTACAAAAGATCACAGGTCTAACTTTCCTAACTTATCTAAATCAACCGATTCCTCCCATTAATGCAATTTCCTTTAGGAAATAAAATAATGAATTTTAAGGAAACAAATAACGGAATTTAAGGAAAAATCTGATTGACACTTGATCGATATATATCTGAACCTTCCTTCTCCAAATAAAAATCAATCAACAGTTATGAAGAGAATCATGACTTACCTTTTCTTCTCCAATCCTTCCCGTCCAATCTCCGAATCTTTATTGTCTTTCCTTCTACTTCCTGCCTTCCCCCATGCCGCCTCCCCGCACCGCGCGGCCTCCATCCTTCCCCCACGCGCCTCCCTGCACCGCCTCCCCTGCCCGTGGCAACGCATTGACGTCTCCGCTGCCGTTTCCATCCTGGAGTTCGTCCAACCCCGGCATTCTCCCCTGTCTAGGACTCCACCCCTATTCGATGGCGTGATGGGCTGCCTTGTGGTGCGCCGGCTCCCGCCCGCGAAGGTGCAGGCCGCCAGGACAAGGAGGTGGCCATGGCCAACTCCACGGCGCGAATGTCCTCCTTGTGTTGGAGTGCACGTCCAGCGAGGTCGACAGTGAGGACTATGGTCGCTGCTAGATCGATGTTGGTCGGCCGTCCTGCCTACGTGTCTGTGACGCCTTATTCCCGGCGATGACGACGGCGTAGGCTGCGAGAGCCATCTTAGGGGCGTCCGCGAGTGCGCCACTCAGGGAAGCTGCGTTCTTCTTCACCGATAACCACAACCCTGGATGACGTAGCACGGAAAGAACTGTGAGGCCCCTTTCTTGCTATTTTTCTCGTTGCTTGATCTGATTGCATAATCCCAGGAAATAATTTCTTAGTCTAACTGCATAATCCCATAAGTTTTCTCCAATCTTTCATGGTAAAGTTTTTTATGGTAGGAATCTCATTTTCGTTATTAATTATTGTCATATTGAACACGAAACATTTGATTGCCTCTTTGTTGCTTGCTTCTTCAAACATGAGCATATGATGGAACAGTCTGAAGGTCAATTCAAATATAGTAAAAGTTTGAAGGTCAATGGGTTTGTCATATTAAACTTTCAAAAAACCAGTCATCGACGCCGTGGGATTCGCCTCCACGAACGACCATCACCACAACCACGCCGCCTACGCGATGTTGCCTGAGGTGAATTGCCAGCAGCCCATGGCGCAGGCGCAGTGGGTGGCTCAGCCAAGGTGTTGCGCCAGTGCAGCGCCCCAACAGCAAGTGTGCCGCGTACATGCTTGGTATATATGGTGTAGCTATGCGCTTGTCTTGCACTATCACCGATTTCCTGCTGACAGCGAGAAGGTTGTTTTTCAACAGGTTTATGCCTGGTTTGATCAGAAAAAACTGGAGTTCATCTTTACTGTATTTTTATTTTGGTACACAGGTTTTTGGCACACCGGAAAGCCTCCACCTATGATTGGTTTGATCATAAAAATTGGTTAGATGTCGCTGCTGCCGTGGTCGCTTCTCCCCACTACCAAAAGCTCTACGCCACTACCAAAACGCCCCACCAGCCTCCACCTCCGTTGGCGCCGTCGAGAGCCTCGACTACGAGGAGCAGGTATGCTCTATGCCGCAATATTTCGTTCGCCCTTCTGCTCGTACATGGTTATTTTTTTTACCGTTATGTGCAGATCCAAGTTTCTTATGTTTGCTTGTAATGCCCTTCCTTGTAGAATGGATAGCTCTGTCATCCTGTTACCGGCGTAGATCCTGAGAAAAAGATTGTTAGTCATACCTATGCATATGTGCTGGATCACATTAATGTCCAACAAGATGGATTTTTTGGGGTGTATACGACAATATTTTGAGGTGCTAGATCAGATTAATGTCTACATATATGTCTAACAGAGTTAATGGATACTTTTGCAACTGGGAAGTGAAATCTAAAGTTCAGTTTCAGTTTTTTCTTACAAGCTTGAAACAGTGGCATGTAGTATTGTCTTGCAGAACAATAGATGCTCCCGCTTTCAGAGAGCTCATCACAGCTATCTTGCTCGATTTGATGTTGTTCCTTATGTCACTCTGTACGTCTCGACATAAATTAATATGGAGAGGCACTCCAAGAGATCATGTGTAAGTACAAGACCTATAGCTATTTTGTTTACCTTAGGAGCAGTACCAATCTGAAAACATGTTTCTAATTCAGGTAAAACTTGGAACATGTATGGACGGATAAATTTTAGTATTTGATCCTTTTATTGAAAAATCGTATAACTTATGATCTTATAGAGTTTAGAGATGCTTATCCTGTTCTTTATGGCTTTGGTTCCATCAGTAGTTTTGTACTATAGTTCTGTAGTTCTGTCCATCAGGTGGAGAAGCATAACAACCACTACCTCTGTACCAAATATAAGACATTTTTTAGGCTAAACTAGCCTATAAAAGGTCTTATATTTTTGATGCGGAGGGAGTAATGGCTACTTTTTTATAATATTGGTGAACTGCTGGGTTCATCGTGGCTACATGATAACATTCTACAGGAATATTTGCACAACAAAGAAATATTAAAGGTTGAAAATGATATACAAGAATAAAAGAGAATAACCTGTCTCCATTTTGGGACTCATGGATACACGCCCATTGTATTTATGGATTCTCTCCAATTGAGAATTTTTTTGTTTTCTTTTAGTTGATTTATCATTTTCTGATTTAATTGACATGCATACACTAGCAACTCTTTCACGTAAACCCCGTTGTGGCCGAACCGTGGATTTGTTTGTAAGACTGTTTGGTTGACCTCAACAATTTCATATCTACCCACTAATGAGTATGTTCTACCTTTCATGTTCTTATGATCGACCTGCAACTTCATCTGCGAGGAGGGCGGTGAGGTGCTGGTCGAACGACGACCACAATGTTGATGTGTGTTGTGATGATGATGATGATGATGGTCTTAAAAACCAGATATCAGGTCCTTCCTCTCCCTAGGTTTGAGACTATTGTGGATGAGGTAGTAAGAGGCTTAATAAAAGCAAGGAAATGGAATCAGTTCGATGAGCTTAGGGGCAGTGGGAGCTTTTTTTTTTAAACAAAACACCACCCACTTTATTCATTATTAGATAAAATAGATACATCGTTTGTGAGGTTTACAATTTCATTCAGCGGTTCCTCAAACCAATCATAAGTTGCTTTGGTGGAACGGTAAAGAATTGGTCAAGCCGGTTTGTGCGGTGAGTATTGTCCGTTACATGCTTTAAGACCTTCGGCGTGAACTTTTCATACTAACTACATATATTTGTTTGTGCAGGATGGGTATGAGTTGAGGAAGCAGTTTTTATTATACTTGCTAAAACATCGTGGGAATGAAGCTAAAGACAACTTTCCTGATATTGTGAAAGAATTTCTTAAGCGCATCATCTAGATATTGATAGTTTTGTAATAGATGTTTAGTTCGAACATCGCTCATTTTGTTACATGGACATGTCGTTAATCTTTCTTTTTGTTATCAATTTACATTGCAAAAATGGACTTCAATTATTCAATAATTGTGTTTGTGTTATATTGTTTGTACACGTGAAATTTAACATGTAACTCTTGAAAACTATTTTAAGAGCCCGTGGCAACGCACGGGCAGTCTACTAGTGAACGTTTAGTTGTACGAATGTAAAATGCATCCGAATGAATCTGGACATTTAGCAATTCGAGTGCAGTATTTCTTCCAGTGAGCGAGTGAGGCGGCCGAGCAAACAAGTGAATCGGCTGAGTGGAATATCCCTCCGAGTGAACGTCTAGTGCGTGTGTAACCCACGAGACACTCGGGAACATGGAAATGAGTATCCTTGTGAAGCAAGAATATAAAAGCTCATTTATCTATGAGAATGTAAAGTGAGAAAAAACCGCTTAGCTGTTTATTTCTGATGTGTTTGAGGATGACGTAGCCGCTGCCATCCAAGTGATGATGCGCGGGCGGCTGAGTCGGGCAGGTTGAAGAGGTCGCGCTCAACCGATTGACGACGCGCGGGCGGCCGAGTCGGGCAAGTCGATGAAGGCGTGCCCAACCAGTTGACGACGTGCGGACGATTGAGTCGAGCATGTCGATGAAGACGCGTCCGACCGAGTGATGACGTACGAGCGACCGAATCGAACAAGTTGATGAAGATGCGTCACGACCGAGTGACCGAGTGCCTGCACGTTAGTCCTTTGGATGAAAATGCCATCGAAATAAACCTGGACGTTTAATTGTCATCTTGGACATTTAGCTGTCCGAGTGACGGGCCTGTTAGCTGTCCGAGTGAATGTCGAGTGACCCTACAAGTTAGCAAGGACAGCCACGAATATACTTTGCCGGACCAAAAAACGCCCGGTACTATTTGGAAAGATTAAAGGCCGGGTGGCCATACATGTATGCATGCACGAATTAACAATGGAAAACGCTCTCTTTCATCCGGATCCGGATGCACGCAGCCGCGCGAGCAACCGTTTCCTGCGCCGTCCGATCGCGCTTAATCTCACGGTCGACAGCTCTCTTACCAGGCGTCGCACCAGGTGGATTCTAGCTCTTTTTTTGTTTTTGCTTCCACCCCCTCAGCTCTCACCGTTTGGCTTCCACGTCCTGTCGTGGGTGCAAGTCTGACAGTAGTGTGTAGGGGTACGGATGAGAGGGCAGAGCCTAGCTATGGCGCAGGTGTTACACTCGGATTTACGAGTTCAGGCCCCTCAGCGGTGAAGGTAATAGCCCTACGTCTCGGTGCTCTGGAGCTGTATTGCTTGAGTGTATAGGTTTACAAAAGATGCCAACCCTTGGAATGGAGCAGGGGGGCGGTTTATATAGCGAGTCCTACCCTTCCCATCAACGCTGCCATTACTAGGGGTTAAGAGGGAGTTTAAGGGTGCCAGGTAACGGGCACATTCATTACAATTAATACAGGAGAACGTGTGTCTCGACCGATGCGCTCCTGGAGACTCCTGGTCTTCTCTGATCGAGTGACTTTCGGGTGCTCCGAGTGAAACGAGTCTGTCGAGTGAACTCTTGCCTCCCGAGTGGTTTGATGAACTCCGAGTGAATGTCAGTCTGCGGAACTCTTGGTTGCTGATATGGCCCTGGGGCCCAGTCTAAGACGTGTGGCGTCCTAGGGTAAGGTCTATAGGTCAGGCATATTACCCTATCCCTAGTACATGCCCTCGTCATTAGCCCCCGAATCGGTCGAGGTTAGGCGGGTCGAGTCAAGGCGAATTCCCAGGCGAGTTGGGCGTTACGGAGGCGCTCAAGAACTCTTACTGGTCGTTTAGACGCCCTCGTCTTCGAGCGGCACCTTGACGGATTCTGGACCGTATGACGCCCGAGTGAAACGAGTAGTCTCCATCCGAATGGATAGTTTCCATCTGAGTGTGTACTTCTCATCCGAGTGAAATGAGTAGTCTTCATCCGAGTGGCGGAGCGGATCCGCGCGTTTATGGAATGTCTTCAAAGGCGAGTCATCGGATCACTGGAATCCGGATCTTGCGGGATTTGAAATGGGCAACGAGCGCGCGCGAGCGGTTGCGGCGCGGTGAGAGGGGAAAGTGGGGCATGACGCCTCGATTTTTGCCCCACTTTTCGCCACGTAGAGCTGCAACTCCGCCAGCGAGATTCGAGGAAATCTGCGGGCCCGAGATATGCGGGAGAGGATTGAAGAGCGGAACGGACTACGCCATAAGAGGTCGCCGCGTTGGGGAGGGAGAGAGGACAGATCCCCTTTTCCCTTATCCTCCCAGCCCGCTCGCTCTTCTCTCCCGAGATCCACTCTGCGTGAATCCCCTTTGGTCGTTGGAGAACTCGGCGGTGATGGTGAAGGACAAGACGGCGAAGCTCGAGAAAGCGAAGAAGGTGGCGAAGGGGAGGAAGGCATCGAGCTCCCGAGCCGTGCTCCCGCCCGGGTGGATCCAGGGCGACTGGATTCCGCCGACCACCACGGTCGACGACGTCAGCGGGCTCGTCGTGGACGGGCTGATCCGCGGCGGGACGTGGAGGTTGCCGGAAGAAGGAGAGACCGAGCCTGCGCCGTGCCCCGGGGAGCGAGTGCTCCTCACCACACACGTGGAGCGAGGTTTCTCCATGCCACCCCACCCCTTTTTCCGCGGGTTTCTGAATTTCTTCGGTGCTCAACTCCATCACTTGCCTCCAAATGCCATCATGTATCTTGCTGCATTCGTTTCTTTGTGCGAAAACTTTCTGGGTTGCCCGCCGCACTGGGGCTTGTTCAAACATATTTTCACGTGTCGATCCCAGTCGGTTAAGAAGGTTGACCCTGATGGAGAGAGGACGCACGTGATTCAGATGTGCGGCGGCTTGGGTATTCAGATGAGGGGTAAGAGCGCCTTCCCATCAATGTCTTTTCCCGACTCGGTGAGGGGCTGGCAGTCGACCTGGTTCTACTGCAACGACCTGCCATGCTCGGGCTCGTCGACTGGCCTTCCTCCTTACACGACTGAGAGAGTTCAGACTCCTCCCTCGCTGGCGGTTGACAAAAAGGAGAAGACGGATGTAGGGATCTTGATGACCGCCGTGGTTAGCCTGATTCAGGGTGGGTTGACTGGTTTGGACCTTCTGGAGGTCTTCCTCAGTCGGAGGATCCAGCCACTGCAGGAGTGGGCTCACCCCATGTGGCGCTACACTGGGGCCAATGACTCGACCCGGGTGCATCCAGAAGATGTCGAGGAGAAAACGGTGGAACAGTGGATCAGGTGCAACACTGGCGCGCGCGACAATCCGCGAGGGTCGAGACGGATCCCACCCTACAACGCCAATAACCTGTCGTTGGAGGTATGACACGCATTTCCG
The DNA here is from genome assembly GCA_039707655.1 of Elymus sibiricus. Classification (NCBI taxonomy): domain Eukaryota; kingdom Viridiplantae; phylum Streptophyta; class Magnoliopsida; order Poales; family Poaceae; genus Elymus; species Elymus sibiricus. The sequence continues at coordinate 476,138,625 of CM077666.1, forward strand.
AGTGAATCACTTATGCGCAAATTTTCCGAGTGAACTGAGTAATCTGACTGAACCGACTGTCTCTGATCTTTGTGTCTTGCAGAAATTCCAGAAGATGTTATCGCCTGTGCCGAATGGAGAACAACCTGTCGGAGGTGCGGAGAGCGAACATGGCAGCGTCGGGGGCAGCTACGCGGAGGACAGCGAGGAGGAAAGCGAGGACTCGGAAGGGAGCGACGACGTCGAGTCTTCTCTGTCTCCGGAGTTGCGCTTCGAGCATGGCTCCAAGCGAGCTCAAGATCCGAGTGTTGACCCGAAGAAGGAGGCGGCTCCGAGTGCCAAGGCCCCGAAGCGCACTCGGACGTCATCGCCTGCGCCGACTGAGAAGGCTGCCAAGCAGCCCAAGGTCACTTCCCCCAAGCCTCGGAAGGCTCTGCCCCGGATTAAGGTCGCTGTGCCTGTCGCCTCAACGTGAGTATCCTTCTCAGCTTTTCTTTTCTGTCTTTGTCAACTTTCTTGATTCTTCTGACCGAGTGCATCTTATGAACCAGTGCTGCAACCTCGACGACGTCTCCCATGCAGACTGACGGGGACCGCGCCGAGGCCGAATCGGGAGACGCGGCTACTTCTCGAAAAGGTAACAATGACTTCATTTTTGCTTTGACCTGTCGTTCGACAGAAATGTCTTCATCCGATTGAATCGAGTACTGTGACTGATTGTGTCGAGTGAACGTAATGCTTGCAGATGTCATCCACGTCGGAGATGATGATGAAGAGCCGCCGCGGAGGGACACTGAGAACGAGACCTCAGTTCCGATTGCTCCTCAAACCACCACACGGAAGACGCCGCCGAAAGAAGTGCCTCAAGCTCCACCTGCACCCGCCTTGACCGTGCCACTGGGGCAGGGTTCTTCTCAGGCTGGGGTTGGTCCTGCCGCGGCACCGTCGACTGCTTAGGCTTCGGTTTCGACTCCTCCCGTCAACATCTTCAATCTGTACAAGGTGCCGGAGGACCAAACTGGGGCCAGCAAGGAGGCGATGATCCAGGCGGAATTGATGACCCAACGGCACAGGGAGATGTGCGCGGCTGGGAAGCTGGCGTATGATGCCAGTGCCGCTCTCCAGGAGAACGTTCGAGTAAGTGCCCTTGTAAGTTGATCTCTGAGTCTTTTTTCTTCAGTAGGAATTCCGGTTGGAAAATATCCGGTACACCCACTGGGTGTTTTTTTGTGTTTGGCCATCACTCGGATTGGGCGGACCGTTCCGAGTGGATACCGTTCCAGTGGGGGCACGCTGAGTGCACCCACTGGGTGTAGTCCCCGAGACTGCCGTCGACTGCGGGCAGTCGGCGGAAGTCTTAGAACTTAGGATCTGATACTGGTCAAGCTTGCTACTCCCTGTCAAAGGGTACTTCAGGATCTGATACTGGTCAAGCTTGTTTCTGCCGGGAGCGCTAGTCTTTGGGCACTCGGAATATCTCTTAACGTTAACTGATCTGCTCTTTTTTGTGTTTCAGAAAACTTGTGAGCTTGGGACTCAGTACGTGGCACTGGAGAAGGAAACGGCCCAGCTCCGAGTGAATTTGGAGGTGGAGAGGAGGAACACCACGCGTGCTCAAGCAGAGCTCAAGACCATGGGAGGTAAGCTTCAATTGCCGAGCATTCTGCCTTCACCTTTTTTCATTCTTTGAACCGAGTGACTTCACTCGAACAGATGTGCAAAGTGAAAACCACTGACTCCAAGTGCGGCTCAGAACTTCTATCTCTTTAGATACCATGAAGCAGGCACTCGAGAACAAGGACAATGAACTGGCTGGAGCGTAGCAAATCGCGAAGGAGAAGACTAAGGCCGCTGAAGAGAAGCTGGCCTCACTCGGGAAGCTCGAAGCAGAGAACGCATCGCTGAAGAAAGAGGTACTGGAGCTCAAGAAGCAGCAAACCGAGTGGGAGAGCAATCTCAAGGTCCAGGCGGAAGCCTTCGAGAAAGAGAAGGAGACTCTGAAGGAGAAGGTCGCCCAGTTGATCGAGAAGAAGAACGCCCTGGAGAAGTATATAGAGGAGTTCACGGAGGAGATGTACACCAAGCTTGCAGGTAACTTATATCGACCGAGTGCATTTCAACTTTTCTCCGAGTGAACTTCTTGCATGCTGATGTTCAACTCTCCTCTTTTCTTCTTCGCAGAGTACTGCCGAGACTTCGATCTGGAAACTGACAGAATCGAGAGGGATCTGGATCCTTCCGTTTCACTCGTCGGTGATAAGGCTGCTATGGGCATCCTGCGGGTGGAAACCTACATCGAAGACGTCCAAGGGTACATCATCTGTCTGCGGGGTGCACTTGGCAGAATCGACAAGGAGCTATGGCCCGAAGACACCTTCGACACCGACCTGGAAGCCATGATGACTCGTCTCAACGACATTCCCAGCCGAGTGCAGGCGTGGAAGAAGTCGGCTGCTCGCTGCGGGGCCGACGTGGCGCTCTCCCTGGTCCGAGTGCATTGCAAGGAGGCCAAGGAGGAGAAACTGAAGACTCTCCAAGTTGCCAACACGAAGAAACTCCAGTTCAAGGACTTCATGCAGACATTCATCGAAGCTGCCACTCGGATCGCGGACGGCATTGACTTGGATTCCTTTGTTGAACCAGCCAGCCCTACAGGGGCATGGAAAAACTTTAAGTCTTTCTCATTAGCCTCGGTATGCCGAGTGAAATTGTAATCGTTAAACTCTTTCGGGCCTTCGGCCCGCGTACTCGTATCCGCTTTAGAACTTCTGGAGTTAATCGAATGCTTTCCTTCGAGTCTTTCTGAAACGTGTTTCAACTTAGGCGAAAGCCGGTTCGCAGCTAAGCCTCCGAGTGAGAGGATCGCTCTTCACTCGGAGTAGGATTTAACTTGGGCGAAGTTGGTTCGCAGCCAAGCCCCCGAGTGAGAGGATCGCTCTTCACTGGGAGTAGGATTTAACTTGGGCGAAGACTGGTTCGTAGCCAAGCCCCCGAGTGAGAGGATCGCTCTTCACTCGGAGTAGTGTTTTAACTTGGGCGAAAGCTGGTTCGCAGCCAAGCCCCCGAGTGAGAGGATCACTCTTCACTCGGAGTAGCGTTTTAACTTGGGCGAAGACTGGTTCGCAGCCAAGCCCCCGAGTGAGAGGGTTGCTCTTCACTCGGAGTAGCGTTTTAACTTGGGCAAAGACTGGTTCGCAGCCAAGCCCCCGAGTGAGAGGATCGCTCTTCACTCGGAGTAGCGTTTTAACTTGGGCGAAAGCTGGTTCGCAGCCAAGACCCCGAGTGAGAGGGACGCTCTTCACTTGGAGTAGGTTTTAACTTGTGCGAAAGCTGGTTCGCAGCCAAGCCCCCGAGTGAGAGGGACGCTCTTCACTCGGAGTAGGTTTTAACTTGGGCAAAAGCTGGTTCGCAGCCAAGCCCCCGAGTGAGAGGGACGCTCTTCACTCGGAGTAGGTTTTAACTTGGGCGAAAGCTGGTTCGCAGCCAAGCCCCCGAGTGAGAGGGACGCTCTTCACTCGGAGTAGGTTTTAACTTGGGCGAAAGCTGGTTCGCAGCCAAGCCCCCGAGTGAGAGGGACGCTCTTCACTCGGAGTAGGTTTTAACTTGGGCGAAAGCTGGTTCGCAGCGAAGCCCCCGAGTGAGAGGGACGCTCTTCACTCGGAGTAGGTTTTAACTTGGGCGAAAGCTGGTTCACAGCCAAGCCCCCGAGTGTGAGGAACGCTCTTCACTCGGAGTAGGTTTTAACTTGGGCGAAAGCTGGTTCGCAACCAAGCCCCCGAGTGAGAGGGACACTCTTCACTCGGCGTAGGTTTTAACTTGGGCGAAAGCTGGTTCGCAGCCAAGCCCCCGAGTGAGAGGAACGCTCTTCACTCGGAGTTGGTTTTAACTTGGGCGAAAGCTGGTTCGCAACTAAGCCCCCGAGTGAGAGGGACGCTCTTGACTCGGAGTAGGTTTTAACTTGGGCGAAAGCTGGTTCGCAGCCAAGCCTCCGAGTGAGAGGATCGCTCTTCACTCGGAGTAGGTTTTAACTTAGGCAAAAACTGGTTTGCAGCTAAGTTGAACGGCGTACACCCACTGGGGGTTGTAAGCCAGAGAATGCGCACGAGTGAACTTCAATGTGGAACTGGAAAAGTCATGCTTTTATTCATCAAATGTCACTCGAGTACTTTTATTACATCTCATCATCAAGTATAAAATCGTCGCAGCAAATCTGCGTTCCAAGCACGGGGCTCGTCTGCTTGCTTCTGAAGATTGTACAGGTGGTACGCTCCATTGTGCAGAACCTTTGAAATGACGAAAGGACCTTCCCACGTAGGAGCGAGCTTTGAGGTCGCTGCTGATCCACTCGGAGCACAAGATCTCCTTCCTGAAAGGACCGACTCCTGACATGCCTGCTGTGAAAACGTCGTAGATCTTGCTGATAAATGGTCGAACGGATCAGAGCCATCTCCCTTTCCTCCTCCAAGAGATCAACGGCGTCTTGCCGTGCTTGCTCTGCTTCAGCTTCAGAGTACAGTTCCACTCGGGGTGAATTATGGAGCAAGTCACTCGGCAGGACAACTTTAGCTCCGTACACCATGAAGAAGGGAGTGCAATTGGTTTAGCGATTAGGGGTCGTCCTCAAGCCCCAAAGAACTGACGGCAACTCGGTGACCCAGGCTCCAGCTGCATGTTCCAAATCGCGCATGAGTCGCGGCTTTAACCCCTGAAGTATCAGCCCATTTGCTCTCTCAGCTTGTCCATTCGACTACGGGTGCGCCACATATGCATAGTCGAGTCGGGTACCTCGGGCGGCACAGAACGCCCTGAATTCTTCCGAGTCGAAGTTTGAACCGTTGTCAGTGATGATGCTGTGGGGCACGCCGTATCTGAAGACTATCTCCTTCATGAACTTGATCGCTGTACGGGAGTCCAGCTTCTTGATGGGTTTGGCTTCGATCCACTTAGTGAATTTATCGACTGCGACCAGCAAGTGGGTGAACCCACTCGCCCCTGTCCGGAGGGGTCCCACCATGTCAAGTCCCCAGACTGCAAACGGCCAGACGAGTGGAATTGTCTTCAGAGCAGACGCAGGCTTGTGGGATAAGTTTGCATACAACTGGCACCCGGCACAGTGTTGGACTATCTCCTGCGCAGCTTCATTGGCACGGGGCCAGAAGAAACCGACTCGGTAAGCTTTAGCCACGATCGTCCGAGAGGACGCGTGGTGTCCACAGGTTCCCGAGTGAATCTCCTCCAGGATCAATCGACCTTCCTCCGGAGAAATGCAGCGCTGAGTCACACCGGTGACGCTCTTTCTGTATAATTGATCACCGACCACTTCAAAGGCTTTGGACCTGCGAACAATCTGGCGGGCCTCAGCTTCATCTTCTGGAAGTTCCTGCCGGAGCAGGTATGCAATGAAAGGTACTGTCCAGTCGGGTGTGATTGCTAGGACCTCCATGACTAAATCAATGACTGCCGGGACCTCGACTTCAGTCAGATCAGACGGACTGACCGCTTGCGGGGGCTCTTCCGTGAAGGGATCTTCTTTTACCGTCGGAGAACGTAAATGCTCGAGGCACACATTGCTGGGTATGGATTTCCGAGTGGATCCGATCTTTGCCAGATCGTCTGCCTCCTGATTCTTGGCTCGGGGAACATGATGCAGCTCCAGACCTTCAAATTTCTTCTCCAACTTTCTCACTGCATTGCAGTATCCTGTCATAGCTGGGCTTCTGATGTCCCACTCTTTCATCACTTGGTTCACAACTAGATCCGAGTCTCCGTAGACCATCAGGCGTCGGACGCCGAGTGAGATGGCCATACGTAGACCATAAAGGAGCGCCTCGTACTCGGCTTCGTTGTTGGAGGAATCAAAGTGAATCTGCAGAACATATCTGAGATGATCGCCTTTCGGAGATATCAACACCACTCCAGCTCCTGAACCATTCAGCATCTTGGAACCGTCAAAGAACATGGTCCAGTGTTCCGCGTGACTCTGAATCGGTTGCTGCTGTTCAGTCCACTCGGCTAGGAAATCGGCTAATGCTTGGGACTTGATCGCCTTCTTTACCTCGAACTTGATGTCCAGGGGTAGGAGCTCGATAGCCCACTTCGCCACTCGACCAGTCGCATCTCGATTGTTCATGATCTCGGACAGTGGGGCATCGCTGACGACCGACACAGTGTGCTCCTGGAAGTAATGAGCTACTTTCTTCGGAGTCAGGTAAATGCCATAGACGAGCTTCTGGTAATGAGGATACCTCTCCTTGGACGGAGTCAGAACTTCAGAAATATAATAGACTGGGCGCTGAACTTTGTAAGCCTTGCCCTGTTCTTCTCGCTCGACTGTGAGGACAGTGCTGACAACTTGACCAGTGGCCGTGATGTACAAGAGCAACGACTCCTTTTCATTCGGAGCGGCAAGCACCGGCTGGGTGGAAAGCAAGGCTTTGAGCTCGACAAATGCTGCTTGTGCTTCAGCAGTCCACTCGAACGAATCAGATTTCTTCATCAATCGGTACAGGGGCAGTGCCTTCTCACCGAGACGGGAGATAAATCGGCTCAGAGCTGCAAGGCAACCCGTGAGCTTCTGTACATCATGAAGACGCTCTGGACGTTTCATTCGTACAATCGTCCCGATCTTCTCAGGATTGGCATCTATCCCTCGTTCGGAAACGAGGAAACTGAGTAGTTTGTCCCCATGAACTCCGAAAGTGCACTTTGCTGGATTCAGTTTGATGTCATACTTCCGCAGATTTGCGAAAGTTTTAGCTAAGTCAGCCAGCAGGTCGGAACCTTTTCTGTACTTGACCACGATATCATCCATGTACGCCTCAATATTCCTACTGATCTGTTTCTGCAAACACTTCTGGATCATGCGCATGAAAGTGGCACCGGCATTCTTGAGGCCGAATGGCATGGTGATATAGCAGAAACACCCGAATGGGGTGATGAAGGCTGTTTTTATTTCGTCCGGCCCATACAGTCGGATCTGGTGGTACCCGGAGTACGCATCCAGAAAAGACAGACGCTCACAACCCGCAGTGGAATCTACGATTTGATCTATGCGAGGGAGCGGGAAGTGATCCTTGGGGCAGACCCGATTGATGTGCTTGAAATCGATGAACATCCGGAGAGACTTGTCCTTCTTAGGGACCATGACGACGTTGGCGAGCCACTCGGAGTGGTACACCTCACGGATGAACTCGGCTGCCAGGAGCCGAGCAACTTCTTCGCCAATGGCCTTCCTCTTCTGTGTAGCAGAGCGACGGAGATGCTCCTTCACAGGTTTCGCCTTTGGATCGACTCGCAAACGGTGCTCAGCCAGCTCCCTGGGCACACCTGGCATGTCGGATGGTTTCCATGCAAAGATGTCCCAGTTCTCACGGAGGAACTGGATGAGTGCTTCTTCCTATTTGTTGTCGAGTGTTGTTGATATGTTGGTGGGTACAGCATTGGGATCCTCCGGGTGGATGTGCACAGGCTTCGTGTCGCCGGCCGACTGAAACGTAGATTCTGCAGCCGGCTTCTTGGAGCGTAGCAAATCACTCGGATCGGCATTTTTCTTGTACACTTCCAGCTCCACCATAGCCATTTGCTCATCAGCGATCTTTGACCCCTGCTGCAAGCACTCTTCCGCGCTGTCGACTGCCAGCCACTGTGATCACACCTTTGGGGCCCGGCATCTTCAGCTTGAGATACACATAACATGGACGGGCCATGAAACGTGCGTAAGCCGGCCGACCAAGGATGGCATGGTAGGCGCTGCGGAAGTCGACCACTTCGAAGGTCAGCCTTTCCTTCCGAAAGTTCTTGTCGTCTCCAAAGACCACGTCCAGGGCGATCTGCCCGAGTGACTTTGCCTTCTTGCCGGGGATCACTCCGTGGAACTGCATGCTGCTCTCGCTGAGTCGGGACATCAGAATGCCCATCGCTTGCAGAGTATCAGCGTACAGTATGTTCAGTCCGCTTCCACCGTCCATGAGGACCTTGCGCAGTCGGACGCCTCCCACGACTGGATCTACCACCAGCGCTTGCCGCCCAGGGGTGGCTATGTAGGCTGGGTGGTCCGACTGATCAAAGGTGATCAGAGTCTTCGACCAGTTCAGAAACTTCGTCGTCGCCGGCATGGCCATGTTCACTTCTTGATTGAAGACTTTCAATCGGCTCTTGCTCTCTACATCTGCAAAGATCATCAGGGTTGTGTTGACACTGGGAAAAGGTTCGTCTTTGTCTCCATCGTCAGCGTCTTCTGGGCTCTTTTCACTCGACGGGCCCTCTCGGAACTGCTGAATCAACAACCTGCACTGTCGAGTGGTATGCTTGGGCAATATCAGATTGCCCTCTTCATCCTTCCTGGTGTGGATGTGACACGGCAAATGGAGGACATCTTGGCCCGACTGATCTTTCTTTTTCTTTGGGATCCATTTATCCTTGGCCTTCCCCTTGTTCTTGGCTTGACCAGCCAGAGCGGCAGCCTCGGCCTGAGCCGAACCATCAGCCTTGCGCTTCGGCTTCCGATTGGGATTGCTGTTTCCGGGGTTGGGCTCGCTGGTTTTCCCTTTGCCGTTACGGAGACGGTCTTCTTCTTCTCCGTTTGCGTACCAAGTGGCTATCTCCCTCATTCGGCTCATGGTCAAAGATCCTAACCGACCAAATTTCAGGATGAGCTCCCGATACCTGACTCCTGCCTTGAAGGCGCATACAGCTTGATGCTCTGTGACGTTCTCCACCACGTGATGCAAGGTTGTCCACCGCTGGATGTACTCCCTCAATATTTCATTCGGTTTCTGCACACAATGCTGTAGCTCAGACAATCCAGCCGGGCGTTTCCACGTGCCCTCGAATGTTTTGATGAACACTCGGGTCAAATCTTCCCAGCAGTATATGCTGGCCGGAGCGAGCTGATTGAGCCAGGCACGGGCGGACCCTTCAAGCATCAATGGCAAATGCTTCATAGCCACATAGTCATTTCCTCCTCCAATCTGCACAGCCACTCGGTAATCCTCTAACCAAGTTTCTGGTTTGGACTCACCGGTGAACTTGCTTACTCCAGCTGCTAATCTGAAGTTTGGCGGAATCTCGGCGGCCCTGATGGCTCTGCTGAAACACTCGGGCTCGGAGACGAATGCTCCACTTCCACTCGGACGATCTCTGTCCAAGTTTTCTCTCTGAGCTCTGCCTCTGTTGACCAGGTTCTGAGCGAGAACGGATCTCGCATTGAACTGCGGGTCACGGTAGTCGACTGGCTCTCTCTGGCGATAACCATCACCATGACGGGGAGGGCTGGCCCTCCGATCGTTGCCGTAAGGATGCCTGGCGTCATACGGCCGGGGCGCGTACGAGCCATCCCGCGGAGGGGGCGACTGCATGCGGCGATGATCATCCTGACGCCACGGAGGCGTATTCCGACTGCGACCCTGCCCCGAGTGCTGGTCTCGGGGGCGGTCTTGGTCGTTTTGCCGCGGAGGCGAGTGCCTGTTTCTCCTGGGAGACACTGGGATGTGGGCCGACTGAACGGTGTCAGCCCGAATGGATCTGCTGTGTATCCTGTTGCGCGACTGGGAAACCGCCGAATTTTGCTCCTCTGCCGCCTTGAGCAGGGCCCGGATCTGCCGAAGACCCTCCCCCGCCTCGGATTGGGACGGCTCAATGGAATCTGCTATCCGAGTGGCCGCCGCCAGATTCGGGACGGGAGTGCGGAATACCTGGAAATTCTGCTGCTGGTCATTCGAGAACAACTGCCGCTGCCACCGACTGGAACTGGGCTGGTGCTGTCTGCGGGCGCGATCGTCGAGTGACTTCTGGAGCGCTTCCAGACGATTGAGCTCAGCCAAGTTGACCTAGCGCACGGCCTCCAAAGCTTGAGCCTCGGGGTTCGTCCCAACGATGGGCGTCCGGAGGGCCTGCTCGGTCCTGCGCTGCAGCTCCTCCCTCTGCTGCCGAGTGAGAGGTTGCGGGATGTACTCGTCGTACTCGTCGTCGTGCTGGTCCCTGCCACCGCCGAGATCGGCGCGCGACGGGTCGCCGTTCTCCGTGCCGCCGCGGCCGTACCCAGGCGGACTGAGCGGGGAATCGGCCATCAGCACCTTTGCAGCGGGATCACTGCTCTCGCACTCGGATAAACTTTCCGAGTGCTCATGCACGGAGGCGAACAGATTGAAGATAGGTTCATCGGGATCGATTGCCGCGATCTGCGGGGCTGCAGCCTGAAGGGCCACCGCGTGCTTGATCCACCGCTAAAGCCGCGAGCGTCCGGAGCGCTTGCGACGACGGTTGGTGGAGAGCGAAGAGGTCGACTGGTAAGGAGTCGATGGTTGCCGAAGTAGGACGCCGAAGGAACTCGTGCGGAAGTGCGCCGCGCCGCGGACGGGCAACGCCTCGACATCCAACGGGGATTCCTGGAGCCACGCCGAATCGTCAGCGATGAAGCTGAGGACGACAAAACGGATCTCGCCGCCCAGAGTCAGTCCGCCGCGGGAAACCATGGTGATGATCGGAAAAATGCAACTACGCCGGAAGTCGCTAGACGCCTGCCCCACGGTGGGCGCCAACTGTCGTGGGTGCAAGTCTGACAGTAGTGTGTAGGGGTACGGATGAGAGGGCAGAGCCTAGCTATGGCGCAGGTGTTACACTCGGATTTACGAGTTCAGGCCCCTCAGTGGTGGAGGTAATAGCCCTACGTCTCGGTGCTCTGGAGATGTATTGCTTGAGTGTATAGGTTTACAAAAGATGCCAACCCTTGGAATGGAGCAGGGGGGCGGCTTATATAGGGGTTAAGAGGGAGTTTAAGGGTGCCAGGTAACGGGCACATTCATTACAATTAATACAGGAGAACGTGTGTCTCAACCGTTGCGCTCCTGGAGACTCCTGGTCTTCTCTGGTCGAGTGACTTTCGGGTGCTCCGAGTGAAACGAGTCTGTCGAGTGAACTCTTGCCTCCCGAGTGGTTTGATGAACTCCGGGTGAATGTCAGTCTGCGGAACTCTTGGTTGCTGATATGGCCCTGGGGCCCAGTCTAAGACATGTGGCATCCTAGGGTAAGGTCTATAGGTCAGGCCTATTACCCTATCCCTAGTACATGCCCTCGTCACCACCCGCTTCATTCCCCTTCCCTTTCTGTGGCGACGACGCAGGCGACTTCCGAAATCGTGGTGGGGGTGGGTGAATCGGATGCTGCGGCGACGACAGGGGAATCAGAAGTTGGGCGACGGCGAGCTTCGTCGGTGTCGTGGTATCGAATCCGACAGTAGAAAGGGGTAGTGTAAAGGAGCATGATCTACCGAGATGCATATGGGTGACACGGTGTTTTAGCGAGTTCGGGCCTCTCGCGGTGGAGATAACAACCCTACGTCTCGTGCTCCGGAGAGGCTTTGTTTTATCTGTCATGAACACGGAGTTACATGGTGTATTTGAGAGTGAGCGGGAGAACGGATCTCCATGCCTGAGCTAAGTCCTGAGACTAGTAGAGAAAGAGAGGTAGAAGAAAGAGCCAGCCCCCAAGTCTAGTGGTGGGGGGTGGCTTATATAGAGTGCGCCACCCCCTCACCTCTTATGTTACAAGGTGGACCATCAATGCCATAATATCTGCCCACTACGAAACCGCCATGCTGACTATTGGTCTTCGTATGTCCGAGTGAAATCAGGTACTCTGAGTGGAATGAGTTCGTCGAGTGGAGTGCTATGCTCCGAGTGGTTGTTGTCGTCCGAGTGACTTTCAAGTTGCGGTACATCTGAACGGCGATCTGGCCCAGGGGCCCAGTACAAAGTCCATGGGTAGGGTCTTTAGGTCAGGCCTGTTACCCTACACCCAATACATGTCCTCGTCATTAGCCCCCGAATCGGTCGAGGTTGAGCGGGTCGAGTCGATGTGAATTCCCAGATGAGTCGAGTGCTATGGAGGCACTCATGAACTCCCTCTGGTCACCCGGCGGTCTTATCTCCGCGTGTTGCCTTGACGGCAACTGGACTACATGGTGTCCGAGTGAAATGAGCCCTTCGCGCGTCGAATTGCTGGATCCCGAATTTTGCGGGATTCGAAATCAGAGACGTGCGCGCGCAGATCGACGGTGGCCGTGTGGAGAAACTTGGTGATAGTCGTTCATCTCTCGGAAGAGGCTGACTCGTGACCTTATAGCAATTTTTTTGAGTAATTTGGAGCCGGTCCTGTATCGAGTAACTGATTACTCAGAATTTCTTCGCGCCTGGGCACGGAACGTTTGCTTGAGTGAAGATACTCGGAATTTTGTTCTATGGGTGCACAATCAGCGCACCCATAGGGTGTAGCCCCCGAGACTCTTACTGATTGCTGGTAGTCGGTTGGGGTCTGTAAGATTTGTTGTACTCGAATGTTGTTGCTGGACTTGACCGAGCAGAATGTTTCTTTTTGGTTTCTCTTCCAGTGGGGGCACGCTGAGTGCACCCACTGGGTGTAGTCCTCGAGCCTCTGTCGGACTAGATGAGTCTGGAATTGAAATAAACAGGTGAACCCTCGTGCGCTCGGCACGGTAAATGACTTCAGCCTAGAACTGGGGCGGATCTTCATGCATTCGAAACGGATCTTTGTGGGCTCGGCACGGTAAATAACTGCAATCTGGAGCTGAGTCAATCTGATGTTTCTTCCTGCGCTTGGCACAGTAAGTAAGTTCAGCCTGGAACTGGGTCAATCAGGTTAATCTTTGTGCACTCGGCACGGTAAATAACTTTTAGTCTGAAATTGAGTCGATCGGATGGATCTTCATGCACTCGGCATAGTAAATAAAATTAGCCTGGGACTGGGTCAGTCAAGCAAATCTTCATGCACTTGGTGTCGTGGGTGCAAGTCTGACAGTAGTGTGTAGGGGTACGGATGAGAGGGCAGAGCCTAGCTACGGCGCAGGTGTTACACTCGGATTTACAAGTTCAGGCCCCTCAGCGGTGGAGGTAACAGCCCTACGTCTCGGTGCTCTGGAGCTTGATTGCTTGAGAGTATGAGTTACAAATGGATTGCGAACCCCTGGAATGGAGCTGGGGGGTGGCTTGTATAGTGTCCGCCAGCCCTCCCATGAATGCCGCCATTACCAGTGGTTAAGAGGGGGTTAAGGGCGCCAGGTAACGGGCGCATTGATTACAATTAATACGAGCGAACGCACGTCCTGACCGTTGCGCTACTGGAGCCTCCTAGTCTTCTCTGGTCGAGTGACTGTCAGGTGTTCCGAGTGAAATAGACGGTCGAGTGCTCTCCTGCTTTCCGAGTGGTTTATTGAACTCCGAGTGAATGTCAGTTTGCGGAACTCTTGGTTGTCGATCTGGTCCTGGGGCCCAGTATAAGGCGTGTGGAATCCTAGGGTAGGGTTTGTAGGTCAGGCCTGTTACCCCATCCCTAGTATATGTCCTCGTCATTAGCCCCCGAATCGGTCGAGGTTAAGCGGATGAGTCAAGGCGAATCCCCAGGTGAGTTGAGTGCTCCAGGGGCGGTCAAGGACTCTCACTGGTCATTGGACGGCCTTGTCTTCATGCGGCACCTTGACGGATTCGGGTCAATATGATGTACGACTGAAATGTCTTCATCCGATTGAATTGTGAACTGCAACTGATTGTGTCGGGTGGACCTAGCGGACGACGAAGAGCCGCCACGGAAGGACACCGAGAAGGGGACCGCAGCTCCGACTGCTTCTCAGACCACCACACGGAAGACGCCACCGAGCAAAGCGCCTCAAGTTCCCCCCGCACCTGCCGCGACCGCGTCTCTGGGGCCGGGATCTTCTCAGGCTGGAGTTGGTTCTGCCGCGGCTCCGTCGACTGCTCTATCTTTGGCTCCGACTCCTCCCGTCAACATCTTCAATCTGTACAAGGTGCCGGAGGACCAAACTGGAGCCAGCAAGGAGGCGATGATCCAAGCGGAGCTGATGACCCAACGGCTTAAGGAGATGTGCGCAGCTGGGAAGCTGGCGTACGATGCCAGTGCCGCTCTCCAGGAGAACGTTCGAGTAAGTGCTCTTGTAAGTCAATCTCCAAGTCGTTTTTCTTCAGTAGGAATTTCAGTTGCAAAATATCCAGTACACCCATTGGTTTTTTTTCTTTTGGCCGTTTCTCGGATCGGGCGGACCGTTCCGAGTGGATACCGTTACAGTGGGGGCACGCTAAATGCACCCACTGGGTGTAGTTCCCGAGACTTCCGTTGATTGCGGGCAGTCGGCGGAAGTCTTAGAACTTTTGTTTGTTGTTGTTGTTTTTTGTTTTGTGTTGGTCGGCCGTCACTCGGATCGGGCGGACCGTTCCAAGTGGGTACCATTCCAGTGGGGGCATGCTGAGTGCACCCACTGGGTGTAGTCTCCGAGACTGCCGTCGGCTGCGGGCAGTCGGCGGGAGTCTTAGAGCTCTTTTTTTTGTTGTTCGGCCGTCACTCGGATCGGGCGGACCGTTCCGAGTGGATACCGTCCCAGTGGGGGCACGCTGAGTGCACACACTGGGCGTAGTCCCCGAGACTGCCGTCGACTACGGGCAGTCGGCGGAAGTCTTAGAACTTAGGATATGATACTGGTCAAGCTTGTTCCTCCCTGATCCGAGTGAGAGGGACGCCCTGTACTCGGAGTAGCGTTTTAACTTGGGCGAAGCTGATTCGCAGCCAAGCCCCCGAGTGAGAGGGATGCTCTTCACTCGGAGTAGCGTTTTAACTTGGGCGAAGCTGATTCGCAGCCAAGCCTCTGAGTGAGAGGAATGCTCTTCACTCGGAGTAGCGTTTTAACTTGGGCGAAAGCTGGTTCGCAGCCAAGCCCCCGCGAGAGAGGGATGCTCTTCACTCGGAGTAGCGTTTTAACATGGGCGAAGCTGATTCGCAGCCAAGCCCCCGAGTGAGAGGGATGCTCTTCACTCGGAGTAGCGTTTTAACTTGGGCGAAGCTGATTCGCAGCCAAGCCCCCAACTGAGAGGGATTCTCTTCACTCGGAGTAGCGTTTTAACTTGGGCGTAAGTGATTTGCAGCCAAGCCCCAGAGTGAGAGGGATGCTCTTCACTCGGAGTAGCATTTTAACTTGGGCGAAGCTGATTCGCAGCCAAGCCTCCGAGTGAGAGGGATACTCTTCACTCGGAGGAGCGTTTTAACTTGGGCGAAAGCTGGTTCGCAGCCAAGCCCCCGAGTGAGAGGGATGCTCTTCACTCGGAGCAGCATTTTAACTTGGGCAAAAGCTGGTTCGTAGCCAAGCCCCCGAGTGAGAGGGATGCTCTTCACTCGGAGTAGTGTTTTAACTTGGGAGAAAGCTGGTTCGCAGCCAAGCCCCCGAGTGAGAGGGATGCTCTTCACTCGGAGCAGCGTTTTAACTTGGGCGAAAGCTGGTTCGCAGCCAAGCCTCCTAGTGAGAGGGATGCTCTTCACTCGGAGTAGCGTTTTAACTAGGGCGAAAGCGGGTTCGCAGCCAAGCCCCCGAGTGAGAGGGATGCCAAGCCCCCGAGTGAGAGGGATGCTCTTCACTCGGAGCAGCGTTTTAACTTTGGCGAAAGCTGGTTCGCAGCCAAGCCCCCGAGTGAGAGGGATGCTCTTCACTCGGAGTAGCGTTTTAACTTGGGCGAAATCTGGTTCACAGCCAAGCCCCCGAGTAAGAGGGATGCTCTTCACTCGGAGTAGCGTTTTAACTTGGCCGAAGCTGATTCGCGGCCAAGCCCCCGAGTGAGAGGGATGCTCTTCACTCGGAGGAGCGTTTTAACTTGGGCGAAGCTGCTTCGCAGCCAAGCCCCCGAGTGAGAGGGATGCTCTTCACTCGGAGTAGCATTTTAACTTTGGCGAAAGCTGGTTCGTAGCGAAGCCCCCGAGTGAGAGGGATGCTCTTCACTCGGAGTATCGTTTTAACTTGGGCGACAGCTGGTTCGCAGCCAAGCCCCCGAGTGAGAGGGATGCTCTTCACTCAGAGTAGCGTTTTAACTTGGGCGAAAGCTGGTTCGCAGCCAAGCCCCCGAGTGAGAGGGATGCTCTTCACTCGGAGTAGCGTTTTAACTTGGGCGAAAGCTGGTTCGCAGCCAAGCCCCCGAGTGAGAGGGATGCTCTTCACTCAGAGTAATGTTTTAACTTGGGCGAAAGCTGGTTCGCAGCCAAGCCCCCGAGTGAGAGGGATGCTCTTCACTCGGAGTAGGTTTTTTGACTTAGGCAAAAACTGGTTTGCAGCTAAGTTGAAAAGCGTACACCCACTGGGGGTTGTAAGCCATAGAGTGCGTGCGAGTGAACTCAATGTGGAACTGGAGAGGTCGAGCTTTTATTCATCAAGTAACACTCGAGTACTTTTATTACATCTCATCATCAAGTATAAAAACGTCGAAGCAAGTCTGCATTCCAAGCGCGGGGCTCGTCTGCTTGCTTTAGAAGGTTGTACGGTCTTACTCTTCTCCGTTTGCGTACCGAGTGGCAATCTCCATCATTCGGCTCATGGTCAAGGATCCTGACCGACCGAATTTCAGGATAAGCTCCCGATATCTGACTCCTACCTTGAAAGCGCAGACGGCTTGATGCTCTGTGACGTTCTCCACCACGTGATGCAAGGTTGTCCACCGCTGGATGTACTCCCTCAATGTTTCATTCGGCTTCTGAACACAATGCTGTAGCTCAGTCAATCCAGCCGGGCGTTTGCACGTGCCCTCGAATGTTTTGATGAACACTCGGGCCAAATCTTCCCAGCAGTATATGCTGGCCGGAGTGAGTTGATTGAGCCAGGCACGGGCGGACCCTTCCAGCATCAAAGGCAAATGCTTCATAGCCACATAGTCATTTCCTCCACCAATCTGCACAGCCACTCAGTAATCCTCTAACCAAATTTCTGGCTTGGACTCACCGGTGAACTTGCTTACTCCAGCTGCCAATCTGAAGTTAGGCGGGATCTCAGCGGCCCGGATGGCCCTGCTGAAACACTCGGGCCCGGAGATGAAGGCTCCACTTCCACTCGGACGATCTCTGTCCAAGTTCTCTCTCAGAGCTCTACCTCTGTCGACCAGGTTCTGAGCGAGAACGGATCTCGCGTTGAACTGCGGGTCGCGGTAGTCGACTGGCTCTCTCTGGCGATAACCGTCACCATGACGGGGAGGGCTGGCCCTCCGATCGTTGCCGTAAGGACGCCTGGCATCGTACGGCCGGGGCGCGTACGAGCCATCCCGCGGAGGGGGCGACTGCATGCGGCGACGATCATCCTGACGCCACGGAGGCGTATTCCGACTGCGACCCTGCCCCGAGTACTGGTCTCGGTGGCGGTCTTGGTAATTTCGCCGTGGAGGCGAGTGTCTGTTTCTCCTTGGGGACATTGGGCTGTGGGCCGACTGGACGGTGTCAGCCCGAATGGATCTACTGTGAATCCTGTTGCGCGACTGTGACACTGCCAAATTTTGCTCTTCAGCCGCCTTGAGCAGGGCCCGGATCTGTCGGAGACCCTCTCCCGCCTTGGATCGGGATGGCTCAATGGAATCTGCTATCCGAGTGGCCGCCGCCAGATTCTGGACGGGAGTGCGGAATACCTGGAAACTCTGCTACTGGTCAATCGAGAACAACTGCCGCTGCCGCCGACTTGAACTGCGCTGATGCTGCCTGCGGGCGCGATCGTCGAGTGACTTCTGGAGTGCTTCCAAACGATTGCGCTCAGCCAAGTTGGCCTGGCGCACGGCTTCCAAAGCCTGAGCTTCGGGGGTCGTCCCAACGATGGGCGTCTGGAGGGCCTGCTCGGTCCTGCGCTGCTGTTCCCCCTCTGCTGTCGAGTGAGAGGTCGGGAGACGTCCTCGCCGTCGTGTCGGTCCCTGCCGCCGCCAAGATCAGGGCGCGACGGGTCACCGTTCTCCGCGCCGCCGCGGCCGTACCCAGGTGGACTGGGCGGGGAATCGGCCATCAGCATCTCTGCAGCGGGATCGCTGCTCTCGCACTCGGACAAGCTTTCCGAGTGCTCGTGCACGGAGGTGAACAGATCGAAGACAGGTTCATCGGGCTCGATTGCCGCGATCTGCGGGGCCGTAGCTTGAAGGGCCGCCGTGTGCTTGATCCACCGCTGAAGCCAAGAGGGCCCGGAGCGCTTGCGACGACGGCTGGTGGATAGTGAAGACGTCGACTGATAAGGAGTCGACGGTTGCCGAAGAAGGACGTTGAAGGTACTCGCGCGGAAGTGCACCGCGCCGCGGACGGGCAATGCCTCGACATCCCGCGGGGCTTCCTGGAGCCACGCCGAATCATCGGCGATGACTGAGGAGGCCGAAACGGATCTCGCCGCCCAGAGTCGGTCCACCGCCGAAAATCATGGTGATGATCGGAAAAATGCAACTACGCCGGAAGTCGCTAGACGCCTGCCCCACGGTGGGCGCCAACTGTCGTGGGTGCAAGTCTGACAGTAGTGTGTAGGGGTACGGATGAGAGGGCAGAGCCTAGTTACGGCGCAGGTGTTACACTCGGATTAACGAGTTCAGGCCCCTCAGCGGTGGAGGTAACAGCCCTACGTCTCGGTGCTTTGGAGCTTGATTGCTTGAGTGTATGAGTTACAAATGGATTGCGAACCCCTGGAATGGAGCTGGGGGTGGCTTATATAGTGTCCGCCAGCCCTCCCATGAGTGCCGCCATTACCAGGGGTTAAGAGGGGGTTAAGGGCGCCAGCTAACGGGCGCATTGATTACAATTAATACGAGCGAACGCACGTCCTGACCGTTGCGCTACTGGAGCCTCCTGGTCTTCTCTGGTTGAGTGACTGTCAGGTGTTCCGAGTGAAATAGACGGTCGAGTGCTCTCCTGCTTTCTGAGTGGTTTATTGAACTCCGAGTGAATGTCAGTTTGCGGAACTCTTGGTTGTCGATCTGGTTCTGGGGCCCAGTATAAGGCGTGTGGAATCCTAGGGTAGGGTTTGTAGGTTAGGCCTGTTACCCCATCCCTAGTATATGTCCTCGTCACTTGGCACGGTAAGTAAATTCATCCTGGAACTGGGTCAAGCAGGTGAATCTTCGTGCACTCGGCACGGCAAATAACTTCGGTCTTGAAACTGCCGACTGGAGAGAAAAGTTGGACACTGCAAGGAGTACTTCTTATATTGACCGTTAGCTTTTGCTCTTGCCAACCAGACGATCGGGTAGGGACCGGGTTGGAGACGAAGAGTGAGCGTTAGGTATTGAGCATATTTTGTGAAAAAGTAGAAAGCTGAGTGAGGAACATGCCGACTGGCGGCGCGCTCATAGGCTTAGCCCCCGAATCGGTTGAGGTTCTATAGAACGAGTTCACTAAAAACTTGATTTGGCCCGAGCACTGCGGGGGCACTCGGCGCCTGTCGTCAAACTTTAGTCAACTACGATTTGAACAAAACTTCAATGGATTCTGGACTATACATTTTCCGATTGATCGGATTGGGTTGATTGCTGGGCAAAACTCGGTGGCATTCATATGTCTATTGGGAGAGATTGACTAGAGGTCCGAGTGAGGACATGCCATGAAACCCGAGTGACGACGCCGGCGCGTGGTCTGATTCTCCGGAGAGATGCCACTCACTATCCCAGGGGAACGCCAGCGCAGGTCATCTCCGAGTCCAAGTTTATGAGGCATGTGCCTTGGAGCCTAGACAAAGGGCCAAGTTAACCCGCGGAGGGGCGTCGAGCTCATCCATTTCAATCCCGAAGGTGACTTCAGTCGGGTGTTTTACGTGTCCGAGTGCACGGAGACCGTTGGAGGGTGGTCAGTCGGACCGACGTGTGTCCTTTAGGACAGGCACAAAGATAAACCGTGTGTGCGCGCGCGGAGGCGGCTACGTCGCAATTAGTGGGGAAAGTGGGGCACTGCGAGGAAAAACTTGGTGGCACTCGTATGTCTCCTGGAGGAGATAGACTAGTGGTCCGAGGTGGACGTGCCATAAAAACCCGAGTGGAGAGGCTAGCGCGTGGACTGACTCTCCGGAGAGAGGCCACTCATTATCCCGGGGGAACACCTGTACAGGCCATCTCCGAGTCCAAGTTTGTGAAACTGACGCCTTAGAGCATAGAAGAAGGGCCAAGTGTATCCGTAGAGGAGCGCCGGTCTCACCCTTTTGCATGAAAGGGGTATTTGTTCGAGTGGACGTGCTTCCCGACTGTTCGGGGTATGTTGACTGCGAGGAAAAACTTGGTGGCACTCGTATGTCTCCCGGAGGAGATAGACTAGTGGTCCGAGGTGGACGTGCCATGAAAACCCGAATGGCGAGGTTAGCGCGTGGACTGACTCTCCGGAGAGAGGCCACTCATTATCCCGGGGGAACACTAGCTCAGGCCATCTCCGAGTCCAAGTTTGTGAAACTGACGCCTTGGAGTCTAGAAGAAGGGCCAAGTGTATCCGCAGAGGAGCGCCGGTTTCACCCTTTTGCAGTCATGAAGATGACTCCAGGTAATGATTTGCGCGATCATCCGAGTGGACGTGCTTCCCGACTGATCGGGGTATGTTGACTGCGAGGAAAAACTTGGTGGCACTCGTATGTCTCCCGGAGGAGATAGACTAGTGGTCCGAGGTGGACGTGCCATGAAAACCCGAGTGGCGAGGCTAGCGCGTGGACTGACTCTTCGGAAAGAGGCCACCCATTATCCCGGGGGAACACTAGCTCAGGCCATCTCCGAGTCCAGGTTTGTGAAAATGACGCCTTGGAGCCTAGAAGAAGGGTCAAGTGTATCCGCAGAGGAGCGCCGGTTTCACCCTTTTGCAGTCCTGAAGATGACTCCAGGTAATGATTTGGGCGATCGTCCAAGTGAATGATGCTACCCTTATAGATCTTCGGCGGACTGAGCAAGTATGTTCACAAAAATATTCCTGACATGATCAACAGGTTGATCAAATGGGGCATAACCCCCGAGGATGGCATAGCCCTCGGCTGTGGCGTAACCCCCGAGTGATGCTCGAAAGAGGTAAGCTCGCTACAGAGTGCGATATGAGGTTTGATCATATGAGTAACTTAGCTGTTTCCGCGTTAGGGATGTGGTCGAAGTCGTTGAAGCCATGACACGGCGAAAAACGGTCCTCGAAGGAGTCAGTCAGATGCTTTCGAAGCTGATGTAGCGATGAGGTCGGTGTAGCGCGGTTGCGGTGCAACAATACCGGCACGGCGACTGAGCCTGAGTAGCGACGAAGATGGCGCGCAGAGCGTCTGAGTGATCATGTAACTTGTCGAAGTGGCGGATCCGACTGCACTCGTTGAAGTGAAGCATCCGACTGATGATGAAGTACTAGACCACTCAGGAGAGTGCAATTCCGAATGAGCTGCAGCCCCCGAGCGCACTACAGGCTTTGACGGCAGACCTGTCTCACGGCGCACGAGCGGCCGAGTGGTGAAGACATGCCCAACCAAGTGGCGGCGCGTAGGGTGGCCGAGTGGGCAAGTTGATGTAGACGTGCCCAACCGAGCGGTGATGTACGGGGCGGCCGAGTGGTGAAGACTCATCCAACCGAGTGGTGACGTGCGGGGCGGCCGAGTCGGTCAAGTTGATGAAGATGTGCCCAACCGAGTGACGACGCGCGGGGCGGCCGAGTGATGAAGACGCGTCCAGCAGAGGGACGACGCGCGGGCGGCCGAGTGATGAAGACGCGTCCAGCTGAGCGACGGCGCGCGGGCGGCCGAGGGATGAAGACGCGTCCAGCTGAGCGACGGCGCGCGGGCGGCCGAGTGATGAAGTTGATGAAGATGTGCCCAGCCGAATGGCGACGCGCGGGGCGGTCTAGTGGTGAGGACATGTCCCGCTGAGCGGCGACGCACGGGGCGGCCGAGTGGTGAGGACGTGTCCAACCGAGTGGCGACGCACGGGGCGGCCGAGTGGTGAGGACGTGTCCCGCTAAGTGGCGACGCACGGGGCGGCCAAGTGCTGATGGCGTGTCCAGCCGAGTGACGATGCACGGGGCCGAGTTGTGAAGACGTGTCCAACTGATGACAACCGGGGAGGTCGATGGCGTGTTGAGTGAGAGGGAGCAGATGCCTCAGTCGAGGGTCGCCCTGACCCGTCGCCTCGTTCGCTGAAGGGAGACGAATCCACCACTGTGTTCGCCGCATGGAGCCGATGCCGCCGACGAGTTGAATGCAGCGGTCGTGGTCGTTGCTGTGGAGGACCTGTCCAGGGCCGTCGCCTCAGACGCCACCAGTCAATTACGGTTGCTGGACATTACCCGACCGAGTAAAAGGGCGAACCGGCCGAGTGAACCCAGGGACTTCACGGCCGAGTGAGCCCTATCCGAGTGAACCGCAGCTGGGCTGTGATCCGGTCGTTGTGGAGCTGGCTAGGAAGGCCGACGCGGAGTGCCGGGCTCAGAGGCGCTAGCGAGGTTCGGCGTGGACGTGCTCACGAGCGCATGAGCGCCGCTCCCTTCGATGGAGGCGAGCGGCTCTATCCGGCTTGCAGGAGGACAGGATCTAGCGGGCGTTGACCTGCAGATCGAGGCCGAGCAGAGAGACGCCTTCCTGCTCTAAAATGGATTAAAATTAGCAATAAATGCCTAGTAATTAGGTGTAACTGCTTGACTAGCCAACGCCTGGAAGGAGTTGCCCACGTCCAGTCTGTACGCAGAACCTGCATGCAAGTGGCGTTAATTAGCGCTAATTAAGCAATAATTAATGCAATGGGAGTTTCCTTTTCCCACGGCCGTTAACTGCATGCAGTTTATTGCAGCGCCGTGGGGTTTCCCGGACTCGATCTTGAGGCCCCGGAAGGCATCGAACTCGCCGGGGACGGGACCGTCGGCGGCACCGGAGAACAGAGAGCGTGATGTGGACCCTGCCGACGTCGAGGGCGTGCTCGGCACGGAGCAGCACGTCGACGGACACAACGACGCCGGCGGGCACGATGGATATGACAATGGCGTTCCAGGTCGTGTGTGTGGGGGTCGATGACGGCAACGAGGCCGGAGACGACGACGGGCGGACGGCGTCGGTGCCGGTGCGTGGAAGCGCGGTGTCGGCGTCGTAGATGGAGTCGGAGACGACGGGCTGACGGCGCCGACGTTCGTGCGCGGGGGCGCGGCGATGAAGTCTCACACGAAGCCTGAGGCGACGACGCGCAAACAGCGTCGCTTCATCGTCTGGGAGCAGAACCACCGATCAACCTACGGGAGGAAAAGATCAACCTATTATTAGACAATTTATTGTAAAAAGACTGGATCGAATGGATACTTCCCTGATCCTTTTGTTTGTATGAATGGTGCAATGGCCAGAACTCCAGCGGCCAATTTCTCTGGCAATGGCTGTTTATCCGCTGCCGAAGATTGAAGAAAAAACCATTTGCATCATGGCTCGATAGATGCCACGCCTCACGGTGGGCGCCAACTCAGGGTGGACGCGGTCCGGGCCGGTCCTGTCTTTGACCGAGCCTTGCTTTGGACCGGCCGCGGCCGGTCCGGACCGGACCGGACCGAACTGTCGAGCGGTCCATTTTCTCAAGAGCGGACCGGCAGCACGCCAGCTCGGTGAGGCCCGAGAGGACCGAATGGACCGGCTGCTGGATCGATTCATTTGAAGCAGTACGTGCAAGCTAGCAGAGTAACAGGCAGCTGGATCGATTCATTTGTACGTGCAAAGCTAGCCTCAAGCAGGCAAGCACACAGCTTAATTGATGAACAGTGCCGTAGCACATGCACGCCTAGCCGGACGTACGTGTACGTACTCGAACTTGGCTTCACTAGCGACGATAGGATCGATCGATCTCGACGGGAACCCTCGGCGTCTCGGCGAAACACTGTGATACTTGGCGACGGAAGAAACGGATCTTTCTTTGTTGCTTTTTCTCTGGTACAGATTACAGGGGGCTACGTACAGAAGACAATGAACAGGAGACTCGCAGCTTCGCTTATTTCACTAACTGAAGAAAATCTTAACTGACGAATCTAAACTTTAACAGTTCGTCTGACGAAACTGAATTTTAACAGCTTGTCTGACGAAACTGAACTTTAACACCCGAGCACCTCGCCGCCGTGGACGTGCAGTTACTCGCTGAGCGCGCCGTTCTCGGCGAACTTGAACACCACTCGAGGTTCACCTCGACGGCAGCTCCCACGTCGCCGGGCACGCCCTTCACGGTTGTCCTGCGGTGGGTACGCGGCCAACTCAATCCAGTTCATGCCGCGGTGGATGGTCAAGTACAGGGGCTGTCCAAGTACAACGCCGTGGACATGGACGGCGAGGGTGTCCGGCTCGACAAGGAGCAGCATCCCCGAGCTCTCTCCATGGCCAGAGAGGGAGGAAACGGGCGATGGCGCCGGCGGCAGTTCTCGGTCCGCTCGGTCGGACCGGGCGAAATCCGGACCGGACCGGTGGTGTTTTCGGGCCGAATTATACAGACCGGACCGGCCAAATATGCCAGCGGGCTGGGACCGTTCGGTCCGGTCCTTAGCGGGCCACGAGCGGGCCAAAAAGCCCGCTCGGTACGTCCACCCTGAGCGCCAACTGTCGTGATATCGAATCCGACAATAGAAAGGGGTAGTGTAAAGGAGCATGATCTATCGAGATGCATATGGGTGACACGGTGTTTTAGCGAGTTCGGGTCTCTCGCGGTGGAGATAACAACCCTACGTCTCGTGCTCCGGAGAGGCTTTGTTTTATCTGTCATGAACACGGAGTTACATGGTGTATTTGAGAGTGAGCGGGAGAACGGATCTCCATGCCTGAGCTAAGTCCTGAGACTAGTAGAGAGAGAGGTAGAAGAAAGAGCCAGCCCCCAAGTCTAGTGGTGGGGGGTGGCTTATATAGAGTGCGCCACCCCTCACCTCTTATGTTACAAGGTGGACCATCAATTCCATAATATCTGCCCACTACGAAACCGCCATGCTGACTATTGGTCTTCGTATGTCCGAGTGAAATCAGGTACTCCGAGTGGAATGAGTTCGTCGAGTGGAGTGCTATGCTCCGAGTGGTTGTTGCCGTCCGAGTGACTTTCAAGTTGCGGTACATCTGAACGGCGATCTGGCCCAGGGGCCCAGTACAAAGTCCATGGGTAGGGTCTTTAGGTCAGGCCTGTTACCCTACCCCCAATACATGTCCTCATCAGTCGGCCACGGCGCCGATCGACACGACCCGTCTGTAGTTGCAACGGCGGACGACTGGTATGGTCTCCAGCGCTTCGCAGCATTTTTGTCCCCCGCCGGCGTGACCTCCATGTAGAGCATCATTTCGGGGTTAATTCGGGCAGTTCTTAGTGTTGGATGAGTAGATCTAGGACGAAATCACCTTCATCCTGAATTTTGTTTCGTTTAGGGTTTTCACTTGAGCTGCCACCCCCTTCATCTTCCCCATTTCCTCCCCATTTCAGCTAGGGTTTGTAGTTTAGATCGGATGAATTTGGTTCCCAGTTGTATCTAGGGTTTCTAGTCGAGATTTTAGAGGTAGGGGGTGAGATTTTAGAGGTAGGGGTCCGAGATTTCTCAGTTGTGATGCTTTTGTGGGATAGTATAGGTAGTGCCAAGTCATGTTGCATCCTGCAGTGTGATTTAGATCAGGATTTTTAGATGAAAGGCAGTGTAAGATGGTTATTGTTATTTTATATTGTATATTGAACTATATTCAGACAAGATTTTCATCTTATGGTACTTTTGTTGCATTCAATTTTGAGCTATCATTTTGCTTCATTATACTTTGTAGATGTCGAGAAAGCTGGAATCCGAATGCCTGCCGCATCTCTAGTAGTAGTAGTTGTTGCATGTTCTAATGGTGGTTTAGAAACTACATTTTTTAGTTTATTCAGTAGATCCTTGCCATTTTCCTGTCATCTTTTGTTTTTGACATACTAGTAGTGGATTAAGTGTGGCAGATTTCACATTTTTCGTAAGTGGATTTTTCATTTTTTTTGTTTTGTAGCTTTATATAGTATGCATTTTTTGTGGTGTACCCAAGACATTTATTATTTTTTGAATTTTGCAGTTATCCACCAGACGAAGACGCAATGGATTCTGATGGTGTATTCAGCCAACGTTTCGCAGCAAAACGCTTGCGTGATGTTGCCAACACAAAGCTTAATCCTAGCAAGAGGCGTGACATAAATGAAACTGGATTCAGTGATCTCATGAGCATCTCACCCTTCACAGTGCCGCATGATCTGATGGAGTGGGTAGCAATGAGCATCGATACAGACAGACGTGAGCTCAGGTATTGAACCCACCTTTTCTCTTCTTTTTTTATCTCATTTGCATCATGTGTGCAACACGTACTTTCTTTAGGTCACGTTGACAGCATCCAATCAATATTTTTTTCTTTTGTTTCAGGTTGAGTCGGAATAAGGTTATTGTGTTTACGAGAGACATGGTGAAGAAAGTTTTCAACATTCCGTCAGGCAACCGACCAGTTGAGCTTTTCAAGAGACATGAGCATTGTGACCTCCGCAACATTTATCACAAGAATGGCAGGGCTCCAATTGTGCATACAGTGGATGTGCTTCATCAAGCGAGGAATGACGACGGCGACACTACCAAGAGGTCATGGGTGCTGTTAGCGCTTGCAACAGTTTTAACCCCAGGCACTGGCAACATGGTGCCCCTAGAGTGCCTTAAAAGCCTTGAAGAAATGGACAAGGTTGCTAAATTCGCTTGGGATGAGCATGTTTTAAGTATTGCGATGACAGAGGTCAAGAAGTGCCAGGAGAAGATAAAATCACAGGCTACTTCCTCATTCTGGGTTGGGGGCTACTTTCCTATGCTAGTGGTATACGCCTTTCTTTTTGGAATTTTCTATCTCTCATGACTTGTTTTTGTGTTTTATAATCACAATTCTTTTTGTGTCTGATAAATTATTTTTTGTCTTTTTTATCAGGTTATTTACATGGATCATTTGATTTTCCCTCAAACTGCCATCAACGAGCACCAATTGAATTATTCTCTTCCATGTGCTTCGTGCACCAGACCGACTTTGATCTTGTGTTGGACTTTGACAAGAATAAGCTCTGTTTGGGCAAAGCCACATTCGGGAAGTGTCACGTAAGTCTCTGTGTGGTTATCCATTGCAGCATATTTTTTTCTTTTTCTTTTATTTTTTGTTTTGTGTCCTCATGGTTTTTTGTTTTTTTACTTTGTGTCCTGTCGTTTTGCCCTCTGTCGGAGACACCGTACACAGCATCGTCTACCCAAGGCAACAGCAGAGAAGTTTCTCAAGATGAGCAGGTTTCAAACAGCCCGGATTGTGCTGACACTCAAGATGGTGGGGCTGCAAACATGGACATTAATGATAACCAAGATGAAGCGGCTGCGAAGGACAACCCTTTGTTAGGTACCATTCCAACGGAAAATGGCAAAAGTGCCGATGAAGATGTGTGTGGTTCATTGGATGAGTGGCTTCAGAACCCAGTACCATTTGGTGTAGAGCTTGAGGTGAGGTTATTTTTCTTTTGCATGTTTATTTCTTTTCATTTTTATTTTTGTCAAATACCTTTATAGTTTCTTTTTTCAGTACCATCATACAGTAAGTTGCACCCTCACTGACCAAATCCCTTTTTTTCATACATTTTCAGCTGCCATCCCATTTGGCTGCTATCTATGACAAGCACACAAAACTCTATGCTGCAGAGTTAAAAGGCGCTCTAAGTGTTGCAAGCAATCTATTGCAGGCGAATGGGACAGCTTCTCAACGATGTTCATGCCGCTTCATCAAGTACTCAGGAAGCAACGGATGTTACTTTTGATGTGCCGCCACCTTGCAGCAATGTTGTAGACAAGGCAGATGATCCAGGGTGTAGCAAACAAAGTTCTCGCAGGAAGGCCGCAGTTGAGCCAACAACCGACAAGGTGGTTGACCCGGCTGAAGGAGCTCGAAGCAACCGTCCAAGCGGCAATGCTCATGAGCCAACTGGAGGCAACGTGGTTGAGCTGGACACAGGAACTAGCGCCGCTGTCAATGAGGACCTTGCACACTGCTTTGGGAACGCAAAGCAGAAAGTGTCCGCTTGTGAAGATATTGAGCATGGGCACGAACTCAGCCATCGCAATCGCTCTGTGCCAAGTGTAGCTGGAGATTGGAGTGATGCACCATCAATGAATCTGTTCCAAGAGGGCACTGAGGAATACGAGTGGTGGATCAGTGTCCCAGACATAGCTGCGAACTCCAATGCTTCGAGGTATGGCAACACTGCTACACCACAAAAGTCTTGTGCAGTTTTTGATGTCACTCCTGAGGGCCCAAACTCAAAAGATATAAAAGTTCCCGTGTTCGATGCCACACCAATCTCCATGGCTCCATTATCAAGTGGGACTGGAGGTATGCCCTGTCATTTTTATTTTCCAACAAATCTATCCTCGCAACATTTTCTGAAAAATCCCTTTTTACTGATTTTTTTTCAGATGGACCATCAAAACCACAAGAGGAGTCATATGTTGTAGTTAGCAGCAGGGAAGCAAATCCCAACCGTGACAAGGAGAAGTTGAAGAGCAAGGACCAGACAAAGCTTAAGAGCAAGAAAAGAGTAGCGAGTCCAATGTCGGTCGGACCAAAGTACAAGAAAATCAAGATAGATTCAAAGACAGAAGCAATGTACCAGTACTATGCCACGACGAGGTACAAGATGAAGAGAGGGGAAATTGAGTGAGTGGCATCTTCTCTTTTTTGCTTCCATCATTTTTTTCTCTTCTTTTATTACATTTTTTCATCTTTACCAAACACTCTCTCACTACTATGGTTTTCATCTCTCTTGTTGCAAGCCTCCTTTCATTAGGATTGGTGATTTCCACATAACTTATACCAACTTTCAGAAGTCGTTGAAGCCACGCGCTCAAATGTGTAATGAAGTCATGAGTTTATACATCGAAAGCTTCGACATTGAGCAATTGTTGTCTTCACATAAGCAGAAGAAATTTGCTTTCTCTGTTTTAATTGGCATTAGTTCATCTCGTTTGCTGCCCTTTATTGCCATCATTTTTTACATAGCTTTTTGTGTACCCTCTTGCAACAGTATTTCATCACTTGTCCATGTGTGTTGCAGCTTCAACTATCTGTCCACCCAGAAGTTTTTGATCCAAGTGTCTGTGCAAGAGAGCTGAGGAGGGAGTGCCAAAATTTTCAGATTTCATTATTTGACCTAGTAAGTCTCCTCCCAATAATTTTTACTCACAGTTTTTGCTGCATTAAAGTTGCTTCCATTAATTTTCTTCTTCTCTTTAATGCTTTTTCTAGCTTTACTTCACCATCGTCCGTGAAGGCCACTGGATTGTTTACGTCGTTAACCTATTGCACAAGGAGTTCAACATGTTTGACTCGTTGGATAACGGAAAATTGGATATTGCTGTAAGGAATCTGGCAAGTGACATTTCTGCTTTCTTTGAAGTTTTCATTGTCCATTAATGAAAAACCAGATTACCAATGAATCTGTTGCAAAATCTTCAAATGAAAATCTGAAGTTTTCTGAAGTTTAGGGTGGTAGCATTTTTATCGGTTACTTTTTGTTTTGACAAAATCTCTGCATTATTTCTACTTGTGTCAGTTTACCAATTTCAAGAGGATTGCTAAAGAAGAACCAGACTTCACCGTGGATTTATCCTCTTTCAAACCAGATTGGCCCCTGCTTGACTACCCACAACAAGCAACTCAGTAAGCTCTACTTATTCAGCCCCTCCACAAATAATATGTTTTTTCATCTCCTTTTTCTGTAACCACCTTAACCTTTTTTTCTTTTCATTTTTCTATGGCATGAAAAACAGCTTTGATTGTGGATTTTTTGGAACGCTATACTTTGAGAATTTTGACGGCAAGAGGATGAAAGATTTTAAGAAGGTAAAATGGATAATTATGCTTTTTTGTGGCTGCATTGTCTGCTATACCTTTTCATCTGCTGCGTGTCTGATATACGTTTGCTCCTTTTTTCCTTTTTTTCTTGCAGCAAAATATGCTCGATGTGCGGAAGACCATTGCTTCGAAGCTGTTTTTCAATCTGCTGAACAAGGTCTGCCCCGCTGATGTGCACAAGGCGATCGTAGTGGCTTGAAGATGCAAGTTTGCATTTGGAAGTGCAATGCCAGGAACTAGTCTGTAGTTGAAATTTCCTTTTGTAACCTCACGCCATCGTGCGTCATGTGTTCCCTTATGGCGAATGAAACTGATTGTTTCTATAAATTGAATCAGTTTGGCCTCTGTTTGGCTGGAAGGATTTTCAGTAGTTTGTAGCAAGGAAAACATAATTACCTGGTATGCAGCAAGTACTTTTGTTGGAAGCAAGTACTTTTGGTTGTTGAAGCTGAACCATTTTCCAGCAAGACTTTTTCAAGTTCATCAAATGCTTCTTTTATACATAATTATCTGGTATCATTCTTGTTGTATACATAATTGTTCTTTTTTTTCACTCCCTGGGAGTGGGAGCATGGAAGACAACAACAAATACAATGTTAATTGTTGGAAGAAGCATTCTTTTTTTTCCGAAGCAATTTGTCCAATGCTGAAGATCCAGCTTTCCTGAGTACTGTTGGTACTAAAACAAATTTGCGCAATGCTTCCTGAGTACTGTGACACAATTTTTGTCCAATGCTTCCTGAATACTGCTGATAAAAAGAAGGCAGCAACAAGTTTGTCCAATGCTTCCTGAGTACTATTGTTGCTGAAACTGTGTAATGCTTTTCAAAAAAGATGTTCCTACTTCACTACAAACATAATATCACTTGAAGATCAACACTGTCAAATGCAAAATATTTCACCTTTTTAGAAGCAGTATAATACCACCTTTTGAGCATACACAGTTTAAGGGAGAAACTCAGCTTAAAGTAACTCTTTTTGATTTTTGTTTCTCTAGAGAGATTTTGAGATAAACTTTTCCAGAGAACCTACTATGCTTCTAAGCAATGTATGAAGCAGAATCTAAGTTAAACTTCACGGAAAATTCAGAGAAACTACACGGTACCAATATCTCATTCGAAACTAGGCTACAAGCTACTGATACATGAATTCCCATATAATGAACTACAGTAGTATAATCTAACTCTTTTGAGCATGTCCCTCCACTTTCGCCATCGCAGCTTTGAAGTGAATGCACGATTGCATTGTGTGGCCTTCCTCGGATCAGTAATGACATTTTGTTGCAAGATTAGCAGCCATCACATCCTTGTACTCAATGAATGACTCGCAGGTTTTGATAGTGTGATCTTCTTCACTGCAAAATGAACAAGTAATTTTCCTTCTAGGTTTAGGCTTGCTTGCTGTCTCCTTATTGGCTTCTTTTTTGGTTTCTTTCTTGGCTTTTTTTGCTTTCTTTCTTGGCTTCTTTCTGAAGCTTCTTCTTATGCTCGTCTTCTCGCTGCTCCAACAGTGTCTTCCGTCTTTTTGCTCACTCAGATGGTCGACCTTGTTTTGGCACACGAGCAGGATTTTGTAGGGGGGGCTGATGATTGTGGGTTTGCTCCAGTTGCAACATTGGGTGCACTTGCTTGAGGGGCTTGTTGCTGCTGTACCACCTCTTCCATCAACATTTGCTCCTTTTTCATCGAAGCAACTATGGGCCAGAGCTGCTTGATTACATCTGACAGAAAGTTATACGCTGGATCAACGGTGCATGCTTCTGCTGCCAGTGCATTCATATCTCTGCACAATGAGTTGTACTTCAGGGTGTTTGTTTTTGGTAGTCCAAAGTCAAGGAACCTCCCATAGGTGTCCATGTTTGTCGTAGCTGCTTCCGACCACCTTTCCAGCATGTATCTACTTGGAATTTCTTGCACATTAAGTTGTATCATCACCCTTATAATGTGTGAACAAAGCACACCATTCATCTCAAAGAAATGGTAGTTGCATGAGTACAGCCCCTCCTCCATCACAACATGCACCCGGTACAGTTTTGGATTCCCGGACATGCTTGAGTAAAGCTCAAACATCATACCTTCCTGCTCAAGGTTAGGCACTTGGTTGATTATATAACCTGTTGATGCTGTCACTTGCTCTTGGAACTTGCCAAAGACGCTGCGTGTATAGAACGTAACAGCTTGACGCTCTATATTGTACCTGCATTTAACCATTTTTTGGCTTTTTTGTTACTTTCATGGTTATTTTTGCAAGGGAAGCATGCATAAGATTGATGGATTGTACTTTTTGTACGTACCGCCCCCAAAGTGGTGCTTTTGTTGTTTCTCCAGTGAAAGCAGCATTATCTTCACGGTCTAGCATCGTTTCTTGTAGCAGTTCATATTGCCTTACAAATGTCCAAACCGAGTTCTGCGGATGCACCAATGTCTCGAAATAAGAATTTAGCCCCTCTGATCTCCCGGTCGTGCTCGTGAACGGGAAGAAATCATTTTTGAAGTATGCAGGAGCCCATGTCTGCCGGCATTCCCACATGTTTTGCAAGTGCCTATTCTCTGTGTACTCGAAGCAATGCATCATGTGCTGCCATGTTTCTTCAAATTCATCCACTGTCTCGGACCCATTGATGCACTCATAGAAAGCTTTCTCAAAGATTGAATCCCTGGTAAGTATCCTCCCAAGTTTCTCACGTCCCTTGCGCTGTACATGCCACTTGCAACACCTGTGGACTGTGTGAGGGAACACATCAAAAATTGCAGTTTCCATTGCTTTACACTGGTCGGTCATAAGGTTTGTTGGGTACTCATTGTTCATGGCAAGCAACCATTGCCGAAAGACCCACTAGAAGGTTTCAATTTGCTCATTTGGAAGCAATGCACAGCCTAGGACAACAGTCTGAAGATGGTTGTTGATGCCAACTATTGGAGCAAAAGGCATGTTATATTTGTTGGTGCAAAAGGTCGTATCAAAGAAGACACAGTCCTTGTACTTGGGGTATAGCGCTCTTGTTCTCCCATCCACCCAAAACAATGCTTCCACAGCATTGGTCTCCTTATTCATTTGTGTTGCATAGAAGAATTGTGGGCTTTCAGCTTGCCGTCTCTCAAAATATTCGACTGTCATGGCCATGTCCTGAAATGACATGATTTGCCGCATCTCGGATCGTGCATTCGAAACATCTCTTTTCACATAACGAAGGCGCCTCTAATCACCTCCATGACAATCTCCAAGAATACCCATGCAATCTGAGGTTGACAAGTTGCGTTCATGCAAAGTCAT
This sequence comes from Elymus sibiricus, assembly GCA_039707655.1. Taxonomy (NCBI): domain Eukaryota; kingdom Viridiplantae; phylum Streptophyta; class Magnoliopsida; order Poales; family Poaceae; genus Elymus; species Elymus sibiricus. The sequence goes on from CM077666.1 coordinate 476,171,533, forward strand.
TATCATTTCGTGGTCTTCTCGTGGAATCTTTCGGTGAGACCGGTAAAACCTAACTTTCTCTTCCTGCTGCACCAGAGGATGGTTATGCTCTTCTATAAAACATGTGACGGTCCATCGGTTCTCTCGGAGCCCAACAATCATGTGAGGCTTGCAATCGTGACGTTGCAACCTGTTCCTTTTTCGTGTGTCACTCATGTTCATGCAAAGTCCAGGGCGTCTGCTAGCATTGCTTGACTCTGTTGCAAAACTATATGTAGTGCTATCAGATTCACTCTGGTCACCATCCTTTCGTGCATGAACACATGTGAAAGCCCTACTAATTAACTTTATGGGTCCTCTTGCCTGGCTGGTTTTTGAAGCAGATGTTCTGATTCCAAACCCGTGGCTGAAAGCATATTTGTTGTAGAAATTTCTTGCATCGTCAACTGTATCAAAGGTCATGCCCACATATGGAACAAGCAGCTGCGATGATATTGCATCATCATTTGCATCATCCTTATCCTATTGCACATCAGCAGCATTAATCATCCCTTCCATATTGACTCCATTTCCAGCAGAAATCTGCGCCCTGATGTAGCTCTCATCATCCTCACCTCCAGCATCAGCAGCCTAAATTTTGTTTCATTGTTGCAGAAAAAGTATCAAATTATCAGCAAAGAAGGTAGAATGTAGAACTAGTGTTTCTAGCAGAAAATATCATATAACTTCAGTTTAATTTATTATTCCACACCTGCTACTAATATATAAGGGATTTTTATATCTGTGCCCCTGGTTCCTTAGCCATACTCATTCATCCCCACACTCTTAACATTTGCTCACTTTTCCCCACTCTCTTGTCTGAAACCCTCAGAAATGGTCACAAACGGTGGATGCCGTCGGGTCAGTGCTTTGACCGTTAAATCTGACGAGTGGGGCCACGCTGGACTGTGTCGCCCATTGGACCTGACAATTGGGGCCGCGTCGGACGGTGCCGCTGTTTGCCCGTTGGGCCGTGGTTAGACTTTTGGGCCCTGCGCGCGCCGCAACGACAGAAGCCTGCTATGCATGCACGACATGTCCAGCTAGCCTGCTATGCATGCACGTAGCTAGCCTGCCTGCATGCGCCGATGCCCGCCGCCACGATGCGCTGACCGGCCTCTTTCTGCCCGCGAGCCGCCACGGACGCTGACCGGGCTCTTTCTGCACACGAGCCGCCACGGACGCAGGGACGGTCGCTGCCGCTGGTTCGTCTCATCTCGGACGCTTGTCTCCTCGATGTAGAGCATGGTTTTAGACTTTTCAATCCACTCGCATATATTCAACGTGGCAATTAAAACCTGTTGGCAATTAAAGTGGCATATCGATCGACGCGGCTCGTTTGAACGTAGCAAATCAAAAGCGCGGCCGGTGCCACTCCCCTTCCCTTCCCCTTTCCCTATTTAAACCACCCACCCCTCCACCTATTCTCACATCCATTTGCGCCGCCCCCTTCTTTTCTTCACCCAAACCCAGAGCACTCTCAAAGCGAGGCGAGGATGCAGTACAACGGCCCCACCTTCGAGCTCCCACCGACCGTGCCGGAGCGGCGGTATCCCGCCGGCGTCGTCGTGGAGACGACGCTTCGCGTGTGGGCGTTCTCACGCTGGAGGGGTGCAAAGGAGTTTGCCCAGTGGTTCCTCGGTGCGGGCTTCGCCCACCTCCCGGCGGGCTCGCCGGTGATGTTCCGACTGGAGGAAGTGCGTCCAAACTCCAGCACTCCACCGATAGGGCTCATCGTCAACTTCACCAACAGATTTGATGCGTACTACCTCCTCGGCAAGGTGTTTTGGTGTGGGTGCGAGTTTATTGCATTCACCACCTACAACATCTTCACCGACTTCAACAGCATCTTCCCCACCCGCAACGGTATGCACAGCCTCCCCTACTACCTCGGCGAGGACGGCATGGAGGAGCAGCAGTGAAGAGGAGCAGTGAAGAGGAGGCGCAGTGAAGATGGTGGTGAAGGCCCGGTCTCGTGAAGCTTGTCTTGCATGCCCTAGGGTGTTAGGGCATGTCGTTGGTTGTACCGTGAACTATTTATCTCTGTCGTGTTATATCATGTTGGGAACCCTAAGAACTATGTTATGCTTGCTACCCTTATTTGATAGGGAATGTCGTTGGTTATCTGTGTTTTGCTTGCTACTTTTATATGTCGTTGGTTGTACCCTTATTTGACGTGAGATATCGCTAGATGGATATGGTGCCGTAGCCGAGCCCTTCTGCTAAATCAATCAATGAAAGGGTATCCCTCAAAGAAAACCAACAACTTTTGGGGTTAGCCTTGTAAAAATGGTTGGAGGGTAGCCCATTCGTCTTGTTATATTCATGTTGTGTAATATTTGTATTTTGGCCCTTATATTTTAGGGTCAAGTTTTGGCACGCGCGGCTAATGGACTAGTTGAAGTGTCAAAAAGGAAATTAAAGCTAGAAAAATGAGCCATGTTGATGTTGAAAAGAAGGAGAAAAGATAATTTTTTTGAATTGTTGGTGGCCCTATTCCGTATATTGTATGAACAAAAACAAGCTAATTTTTGAATAGTTTGTGGCCATTTGGCATGATGAAATTAATTTTGGCCCTTATATTATAGGTTTTATTGGTTCCAAGTTTTGGCACGGGCGGCTAATGGACTAGTTGAGGTGTCAAAAAGGAAATTAAAGCTGGAAAAAAAAGAAGCTAAATTTTTTGAATTGTTGGTGCCCATATATATTGTAGGATACCTATATTGTATGAACAAAAACAAGCTAATTTTTGAATAGTTTGTGGCCATTTGGCAGGATGAAAATAATTTTTGAAGGATAGCCCATTGTTTACTTGTTGGTGGCCATATTGCATGAAACAAAACGGTAATTGTTGACTTCTTGGTGGCAATATCAATTGTTGTGTAATTTCAAATGATGTAACCTATTCTTGTAATGTAACCAACGTGCACTCAATCTCTGTAAGCAAAAAAACAGAGGAAAAACAGAGCCAGCGCATGCACTATTTTTCTAGGCCTCTTTAATCTTTGTGGGCCTTCGACAGTCAACGCAATGCGACGGCCCAACCAGAGCTTGGTTTCATTTTGGGCCCAATAACTACGTTTTTTTCTCTCTTGCCCTTGGTGTTGTCTGACGAAACTAAAAGTGTCAAAAACTAACACCTACAGAGATTCAGAGATGGAGATAGAGACATAGTTTAAGCAACACAGAGAGCACATGATCCACAAATTAAGCAACACAGAGAGCACATGATCCACAAACCCTTAAGCAAATCATAGAGCACATGAAATGACACAAATAACATCTCTAACGAGTGATGACCAGCAAGTAAGCAAATCCTAGAGCAACTATACAAACATAAAATCCTAAAGCTATCAGATTCGCCTGCTTGTTCAACTGAATCATCTGCCTCAAGTTCTTGTTCATCTTCTTTAATTCCCCCTTCAGATCCTCATCCCCTACTGTCGGAGCAGCACTTTCATAGACCAAATTCCGAGTGGCTGACGGCAGATTTGTTGGAAATATGCCCTAGAGGCAATAATAAATTGGTTATTATTATATTTCCTTGTTCATGATAATCGTTTATTATCCATGCTATAATTGTATTGATTGGAAACTCGAATACATGTGTGGGTACATAGACAACACTGTGTCCCTAGTAAGCCTCTAGTTGACTAGCTCGTTGATCAAAGATGGTTAAGGTTTCCTAACCATTGACATGAGATGTCATTTGATAACGGGATCACATCATTAGGAGAATGATGTGATGGACAAGACCCAAACTACGAACATAGCATATGATCGTGTTAGTTTATTGCTATTGTTTTCTGCATGTCAAGTATCTGTTCCTTTGACCATGAGATCATGCAACTCACTGACACCGGAGGAATACCTTGTGTGTATCAAACGTCGCAACGTAACTGGGCGACTATAAAGGTGCTCTACAGGTATCTCCGAGGGTGTCTGTTGGGTTGGCATGGATCAAGACTGGGATTTGTTACTCCGTATGACGGAGAGGTATCTCAGGGCCCACTCGGTAATACAACATCACAATGAGCCTTGCAAGCAATGTGACTAAAGTGTTAGCCACGAGATCTTGTATTACGGAACGAGTAAAGAGACTTGCCGGTAACGAGATTGAACTAGGTATAGAGATACCGACGATCGAATCTCGGGCAAGTAACATACCGAAGAACAAAGGGAACAGCATACGGGATTAACTGAATCCTTGACATAGAGGTTCGACCGATAAAAGATCTTCGTAGAATATGTAGGAGCCAATATGGGCATCCAGGTCCCGCTATTGGTTATTGGCCGTAGAGGTGTCTCGGTCATGTCTACATAGTTCTCGAACCCGCAGGGTCTACACACTTAACGTTTGGTGACGATTAGTATAATTGAGTTATTTTGTTGGTGACCGAAAGTTGTTCGGAGTCCCGGATAAGATCCCGGACATGACGAGGATCTCCGGAATAGTCCGGAGGTAAAGATTGATATATGTGATAATAGTGTTTTGATCTCCGGAAGAGTTCCGGAGTTCACCGGAATGGGTTCCGGATGTTTACCGAAGTGTTTGGGTGCAGCAACACTTTATATGGGCCAAAGGGATAAAGCCCACGAGGTATTGGAAAGTGCAAAAAGTAGTTTTGCTGCCGCGTAAGCGGTACTACCGTTTTGTGAAGCGGTACTACCGCCCAAGCGGTACTACCGCTTGTGTGAAGCGGTACTACCGCCCAAGCGGTACTACCGCTTGTGTGAAGCGGTACTACCGCCCAAGCGGTACTACCGCTTGTGTTAAGCGGTACTACCGCTTGTGCGCGGCACTGCAGGGATCCGAGTTGGACTCTTTCCCTGCGGGCCAAACCGACCTTGTGCGGGCAAAACCGACCTGGAGGAGGCTTTTACTCCAAGTTTAGACCCCAAGGCTCAACATATAAATAGAGGGGCAGGGCTAGCACACGGGACACATTAAGATTTCCCCAAGCCGTGTGCGGCAACCCTAACCCTCTAGTTACTCCGTCATAATCTCCGTAGCGCTTGGCGAAGCCCTGTAGAGATTGTTCCTCACCACCATCACCACGCCGTCGTGCTGCTGGAACTCAACCACTACTTCACCATCGCTCGCTGGATCGAGGAGGTGAAGGCGTCATCAAGCCGTACGTGTGTTGAACGCGGAGGTGCCGTCCGTTCGGCGCTAGTTCGTGATCGGATCGAGGGACGACTTGCGATTTGGATCGAGGAGACGTTCGACTACATCAACCGCGTTTCTTAAACGCTTCCGCTTAGCGATCTACAAGGGTATGTAGATTTACTCTCCCTCTCGTAGATGCTCATCACCATGGATAGATCTTGTGTGTGCGTAGGAAAATTTTTGTTTCCCATGCAACGTTCCCCAACAAGATTGACCTCCCGGGTTGCGGCCCAATTGAATTGAAGCAAGCCCTCCCCTTGAAGCCTCCGAACGTAGTCATCCATCCATTCAAAATGTGTGCATTTCTTCACGATCTGAAACAAAATCATGAACCCTAAATCTCAGATCCAATGAAAAAGAATTAGAAGCAAAGAGAAAAAAGAAGGGAAGGGTCAACGAAAAATCATGAGATCTAACCTGCCCCTCTGGCTTGCTCTCGCATTTCACGAACTCGCGCCCAAAGTTGCCATTCTTGTCCTCCTTCGAAGTCAACCTTTTTAGTGGCGCGGTGCGTGGGCAGTCGGGGCATCGCTCCATGGGCACTGGACCATACTGGGGCCATGAGGGGCGGGAGGCTGAAGTCGAGCTCGACATATCTAGTCGCCGGAGAAGAAGAAGCAGACTAGTGGCTCCTCTGGTCGCCACAGAAGAAGAAGAAGACAGGGGAGGCAATGGTGGGCGAGCACAACCAACGTCTCGCGGATCGCCTCTCGCGGATCGCCCAAGGATCCAACGATGCGGAGCCGTCCTTGTGATCCAACGGCGCGGAGCCCGCATGCAGCCTGGCCTCAGAATTCCTTCTAGAAGACCATATCTGAGGGCTGTCGCTTGGCGCTAGGGTATGATCGGACGGCTGATGTTCGGAGCTAGGGTTAGGCAAAACCCCGCGGGGTTTAGAGGGGTTTTGAGTTGGTCAACGGGGTTATCTAGTGTTTGACCAATATTCAACTGAGCATAACTAATTTAAAAAAAATCCAAAAAATATGAAACCTTCGCGAATCGTTGTTTTATAAGACACACTAACGAGGAAAAATACTAAACTTGGTCTACGGTCATTTTAAAAAAAAAACCTAGTTGGCACGATCGTGGTTAAATGAGCACCATTAATTTAAAAAAATCGAAAAAATATAAAACCTGCGCACAATGTTGTCTTATGTGACATGTTACCAAAAAAAATCATAAACTTGTTCTATGGACATTTTCATGAAAAAACCTTCACAAATATGAGCTATCATGTACAACGTTATAGAGAGTTCAAGGAAAGGAGGTAGGTTTTTTGAAAAATTAAAAAAAATCAAAAAAGTCACCAAAGCTTCATTTCAAAGTGAATAAGAAGGATCTGAACTTAGTTTTACTTTTTCATATTTTAAACGTGTTTTTTAATGGTTTTCTATTAAATCACATTATTTTCAAAAAAAAATGTAAAAATATGAAGATTAATTCAATAAATAGTGAGACTTCGAATCTACACTATATAGATTGAATAGGTGTTAATAAAAAATATTTGGCTCATTTAGAGTAGGTCCAAAAAAACTTGATTACAAATGGGGCTGTTTACCCTAGCTTCGGAGCTCATTTGGAGCACATTTCCCATGATTATAAGTTTTATCACATAAAAGAGATCGGATTGATCACCTAACGTTTATAATAGTTCAGCAAACATTACAACATCACACCACAGGGCAATGGAGTTCAAGTGTTGGTTCAAATTCAAATTTTGCCTAAAATTCAAATTCTGCCTGAAATTCAAATTTTGCCTCGAAGTACACATCTTTGCCTTGCTCCTTGTGTTCCGAGACGGCTTAACAGCCTTGCTCCTGGTTTCCCTAGGTGGGATATCCACCTTTTTCTTCTTCCTTTTAATCTTCACTTCAGGCGGTGGCTGTCGAGGTGCTAACGGAGAACTTCCACTGGCCAGTTGACGGGGTTCAAAACCTTCATAAGCCATGGCTTCATATTCTTCAAATTCTTTCTCTCTTGGCCTTTTCTCTCCTTTTCCTCTCATTTTCCTAGAGCTAGGTCAAACAGAAAAAATATTATAAGCCATCGATAAAAAAAGAAGAAATGCACAAAAAAGGGAATGTTGTTGCACACATACCAAGCTGCCGGCAGTGCTAATTCAGTTGCTTCATTCTCCTCTGCATTAGCTGCAATTTGCTTTGCTGCTTCATTCTCCTCTGTATTAGCTTCAATCTGCTCTAATGCTGCATTCTCCTCTGCATCTGTTGCTGCCCATCGTTCCTCTTCTCCAAATGAAGCATCCACTGGATTGGTACATTTCCTAGCAATGTGCCCTAGGGTTCCACATTTTTTGCACTTACGCTGTCTTTTTACACGACCCTCTTCACCTCTTCTGATCCTGTTCTTCCTTGGTCTTCCTGGTGGTCTAGTCAGTACAGGAGCATTTAGTTTGAACCCTGGATCTACTATGTTCCATTCGTCTTTTCCCAAGAGTGCAGGCACATTGGAAGCATAAGTAGCCCTGAATTTGGCAACAGAAAAATATTCAGAGATGTATTGATCAACTTCACCATCTTCACCACCTATAACAGTCATCAGATGTAGGGCATGTATGCATGGCTTCCCACGGAGCTGCCAATGCCTACAACTGCATTCCGTAGTTGCTAGGTTAACTGGATATCTCCATTCCCTGTTTTTACTATCAGTATATGTTACGTCAGCCTCGTGTGTCGCCGCTCGAATGCATTTCATGTTCAGTCCTCTTGCCTTGGCATGCAATGCCTTAATAAGAGATGGGAGCATAAGATGGACAACATATTCTGTTTCTGCAATTCTTTTGCGAAGGGCCATCTTTATCATGATCATCTGTCGAATCTTATCAAACATTTGCCATATCAGAAGCCCTTTCAATGACTTGATCTTTGCATTGAAACACTCTGCCAGGTTACTGGTCACATAGTCTACTTTGCAGATTTCATTGAATTTGCTTCTTGACCACAACTTTCCATGATGTGCATCTAGGTACTCCTTCACCAGAGGATTGTGAGCATACATCACTCTCAAATGATGCGCATGCTTCCTCTCACTGCATGTGTATGATGCTGGCCATAAGCTCTCATCATAAACTTTACCTTTGAATTTGTTTCTGAAATTCTGCGCTAGGTGTCGCATACATTCCCTATGCTCCACTCCAGGGAATACAATTTCCACTGCAGTCACCAAACCCTTGCAAGCATCTGTGTGTATAGCTAAACCTGGGGGTGTACCTATAAGGTTGCGCAACTGCTGCAGAAACCAGACCCAACTTTCCTCAGACTCTGCCTCCACCACACCAAATGCAACTGGGAATAGCCAGTTGTGTCCATCAACTGCAGAAGCTGCCACTAGTTGTCCTCTCCACCTTCCATTCAAAGCAGTTGCATCAACAGCCAAATAGGGCCTGCAACCATCAAGAAACCCCTGCCAACAAGCCTTGAAACAAACAAAAGCCCTCCTGAAGCACTCCTTCTCAAATGACTTACCTTTTATTTTGTATGTAACTGTATGCTTGTCAATCTCTACAACACTCCCTGGACTAGCAGCTTCCACTTCAGATTTAAATGTGTAGAGCAACTGAAAGCTCTCATTCCAAGGACCATTAATCCTGTCAAGAGCCATTTCCCTAGCATAGAAAATCCTCATGTAAGGTAAGTCAATCTTGTACTTCTCAAATAGCTTCCCATGGAGTGTTGTTGGACCAAGTATTGGTGTTTCTCTCAACCAATCCAAAATTGCATCTGCCACCCACCTAGTCTTTGCTAGCTTTGCTTTAGCCTTCCCTCCTCCCCCTCCAGGTGGACAAGTGTGCTGGTGTGGGTTCTTTTTTATCTGAAACAAAATGGGACCCAAACAAAATATAGTTAAGAAAACATTAGACAATGATCTGAAAATAAAATGAATCAGTATAAACTGAAATACACAAACCTGAATGAACTTGCTCCTCAACATATGTGATGCATGCAACCTCCATCTACACCTATCATATGGGCAATGAATAGTGAACCTTGTTGGCTCACTCCTATCAATCACATATGTATTTTCAGTGAGAATGCAGTATGTAGTCACTGCATTACGACAGTCCACCATCGTCTGGAATATGGTGCCGACAGCTAGCTGAGGATCTTCCTTGTTCCACTCAATTGTTGGCATGTCCTCGCCATCATATTCATCTAAAACTAAGCTGTCGATGTTCTCCTGCCTCTCTTCATCATCAGTGTCATCAAATCTAGCACGGCTGATAGGTTCCTCCGGATATTCATCTTCCATTGCTTGTTTACTGACAGTATCTACAAGATCAGGGAACATATTCTCATCCTCATCATCATTTCGAGGCACCTCTTCGTCTGGCTCTGCATCTTGCTGTACATCGGCTGCAGCAGCGACAGGAGAAGCGGCACAAGAAGCGGCAGCAGACATATTGTGACTTTCAGAACCACTAACTCTGCTTGGTTTTGACCTACAAGGAGTGCCGGGGCGCTCGCTATTAGCAGAGACAGAAGATTTCTGAACATCCTTCCCCTTGTCACGTTCATTGCGTGGCCGAAGCACCTCGATAAGGATTTTACCGAAGCGGCTTTCAGCATTCAAAGTAAAGAGCAATCCTAGATGCTCATCGCAAGTTAATGGGACAAATTTTTGCTCTGTACTGCTGAAATTTTTTAATTCAACAGCATCGGCAGGGCTCCACCCATATGAAGAATTTTGGAGCGCCGCGAGCAAATCTTTGAACGACATACTTGTTTCTACCACCTTCGGATAGAAAAATCCAGTAAGCATTTGCGGTTTTCTACCGCGCAGCACACTAACTTCCATCCTAACCGCCAGCCAGAAAGCAAGCGCAGGATCAATCCTATTCGATTCAAATAAGGGTAGGTTTCAGTTAGGCCGGGAACAATTCAGCAAAATTTGATCGATTCACGCGACTAGCTGTCAAATAGGGCCGAATTTATGAATCAGCAAATCAGTTAGAGGGGAAACGACGCTTACCCAGGTGTAATCCATGAATTATCCGCCGCCGATTTGACCCAATCCTCTCCACGGTCGATGGGCTTGAGAACCTGCTCCCCCGACATCACTGCTTAATCCTGAGGGGGATGTGGGGGTAGATCTGGCGGAGGCCACGACGGCGGCGGAGGCGAAATGGGGTTAGAGGTTGGAGGGCATGACGGCGGCGGAGGGGGCAGAGCGGCGTGGTGCTGTAGTGGCTCGAGGTTCAGACAATGGGATCCCTCAGACAAGCTCATCTGACGTGTCTTAATGCGGCCCCACTCGTCAGGTCCAACGGGTGACAGAGTCCAGCACGGCCCCACTCGTCAGAGTTAACGGTCAATGGTTTGAACCGACGGCATCCTCCGTTCTGACCATTTATGAGGGTTTCGGACAAGGGAGTGGGGAAAAGTGAGGAAAATTTAAGAGCGTGGGGATGAATGAGTAGAGCTAAGGAACCAGGGGCACAGATATAAAAATCCCAATATATAATGCTTCTACAACTGCTACTACAATCATCACCTCATGATACTAATATAAACGTTTCCACACACTGCTACTACAATGATCACAGTGCTAAAAGTAAAGACGATCATATTTGGGTCATGTTGTTTGTAGTAGAATTTTAGCTTTCCTAGAAGATGCAACATTTTTTTGTTCTTTTTTAGTGCAGAAACTTGTCCAACATGATCAAATGTGATTAACATGCAACACAGTCAACACACATACAGCATAACCACAGAGTCAATGCTTTATATTTTCACCACACATACAACATAACCAACATGCACATTTTTTGGGGACTTTTTTCTGATTTTTTGTTGCAATTCTTAAACTGAATATTTTGAAAGCAGCAATTCATACGTGGTTTCAGTTAACAGAGGGACAGTGAACAGAGGACAATGGTGATGCACTGCTGCAATTCGTACTGCATATCTGAGGAGACAGTGAACGGAGGGACAGAAATTCAGAAACACGGCACACTCAATTGCTGCATGCTTGTAGGAAGCTAGGGTTTGTTTGCAACTTACCCAAGCATGCGAGGAGCTAGCCCGGGAGCCATCAGCAGAGAAGACAGGAGGACTGCGGAGCTCCCCTGCAGCTCCAGACCGCAGAATCCGCGCGCCGGCGAGTATCGGGGCCGATTTTGCCTGCCTGTTGTTGGATGGAGCACCGGAGCTTCGATCCATAGCGGCCGACAGCATAGAGCGCACTATATGGTGACTTGCCATGGCACGGGGAGGGGTCGACTTGCTGCAATCGGCGACGGAGTTGCGTCGCACGGCGGCAATGGTTGAGGAGGTGGATGCGGAGGCAGTGCCGCCGGCGATCTCGCCCTCACCCTGGTTCGGGCGGGTGCAGAGGAGCTACAGAGGAGGTGGGGATTTTGTTTCCACCTCTCGCGATTGCAGCAACGCGCGGGTTCGCAATTGCTTACGGTTTTTCTCCGGACACGTGTTGACAATCCAACGGCCGCGCGTAATTTCCAGTCAATGGCTGTTACCACGCGATTTAGCATCCGGATGACGCCTAGCAGGCGCCATTAAAAAGCAGTCGACTGCTTTTTAGGAAAAATGAAGAAAGAGCCAATATGTGTAGGTTGCGCGTCTCCATGGAGGTCGTGTAGCTGTTCTAGACCCTTTGCTTGTCAGTCTTTACGTACGGCCCAAGTTAGCTTAGCTTTCGGCAGTGCATTTCCTCTATCAGCCACACATAAATTCGTACCTGGCATGAAAGCTATCGAACCACTTGTTTGAACCCTCTAACAACAACGTATTCCCAGCCCACCAGGGTTCAAATCCTGGTGCTCGCATTTATTCCTGTGATTATTTCAGGATTTCCGGCGATGCGCATTCAGTGGGAGGAGACGTTCCCGTCGATGACGAGGTGCCTACGGTGACTTCGTAAATTTCAAGATGATATGCCGGCCCAGTCTCTCGGAAGTGCTCATAGGGGTAGGGTGTGCGTGTGTGCGTTCATAGGGGTGAGTGTATGCGCGTGTATATGAGCGCTTGCGTCTGTACTGTGTTCAAAAAAAAAAAAAAAAAACAACAACAACGTATTCCCGATGTACCGAAACACCTCACCTTTGACCCATCTTCCCCCCCCCCCCCCCCCCACCCCCCCACCCAACGTCTCCAGTTAGAGAGCTCTTTTATAAACCCCACACTCCGTCTGGACAATTGCAAAAAGAAGAGGAAAGAGGCCACGCAACGACGACGGGCCCGTTCATTTAATGGAAAATAGCTCAAAATTTCGATGGTGATGCCGTGGCGCCGAGTCGCGAGGGGTTTCACGCGGATATGCTTTAGCGGTACGCGGAGCGGGGGCCTGCCTACTGGTACTGGCAGTGGTAGGCCTTGGCCGGAGGTGGGAAGAGGAATCGCACGGCGACCATCGATTGGGAGAAGATGCCGTTGGCCGGGATCGTCTCCTCCTCCACCGCTTTTCTTCTCCTTCTCGCCCTCATGCCCAAGAACGGGAGCGAGGCCTTGGCGGCAGAGATGTGCTACTGCTACCAGAGGAGCGTGGTCGACGGGGAAGCCAAGCTGACCAAGACGGTCACGCTTCTCGCCGTCGGCCCCATTGAGCTGCAGATAAAAAAGACGGTCTCGCCGTTGAGCGGCTGCTCGGGTGCAGTGCCGACGTCAAAGCCGCTGCCAATCCCGGCGGACACGCGCGCGCCTACACCTCGAGCCCCGCCTGCAGATAAAACGGGCTTGAGCTGGCGAGCCAAGGCATGGTGCTGCTGGGGCCTCACCGTGGCAATGGTGATCGTCGTGTTCGCGGTGAGGTGAGTCATGTTTACTTTCTCGCGCTTGGCCCGCCATACCGGCGTGTGGTGTATTATCTATTTGAAAAAAAAAGAGTAGTCCATATTACGGCCCTAAACTCTTCCATCGGAAAGGTGTGGCTACACTCGGATGTACTACAGCCAAGTTTACAAAAAACCGAAAAAACACGTATCAAACTTAATCCAAAAATTCTGAATTTTTACAACATCTCGTTGAGAGCTCCTCGAATGTTATTTGTGGTTGAAATTTTGCAACAACCTAAAACATTTGATCATGTTTGATGTCCCAAAATTTCAGAATTTTTGCATCACCTTTGATATTGTTTTTTCTTTTTTTGTAAACTCGGGTGTAGTACACCCCGACGGTAGAAAATCCACTCCTCTTCCACTTGTTTAAGATTCAACTTCAAACTCTAAAACCGTCTAAGATTAAACCTTAAACTATCAAAATCTGTTAGGATGCAACCCCTTTCTCCTCTGAACCTGATTTTTGCTGAGTAGGCCTGGTTTTGACCCGTTGACCGGCCAGACAGCATCCCAGTCAGCAGCTTTGTGCGATTTTCATCCCTTAAATTTCATTTTCAGCCCATTTTTTGGTGACCAAAAAATGAAATTATCTAGAGAATCAAGACTAGTATACTGATCATCTGGGAAATTTTCAGTCATATTTTCCAAACAGCTTTAAAAATACCCTTAAATTTCATTTTTCATCCCATTTTTTGTCAAATTTTGACCAAAAACTGAAAGTATCGAGAAAAATTTAAAAAAAACTGCAAAATTAATACTAGCATACTTATCATTTAGGGAAATTTCCAGTAATTTTATTCAAATGGATTTAGAAATACCCTTCAATTTCATTTTCAGCCTCTTTTTGGTCTAATTTTGAAAAAAATAAAAGTATCCAATTTTTTAAAAAAAACTTATGTAAAATCAAGATTAGTATACTGATCATTCTGGGAAAGTTTCAGTCATTTTTGGCAAACATATTTGAAGATACCCTTAAATTTCATTTTTCAACACTTTTTTTGTCAAATTTTGACCATAAAATGGAAGCATCCAGATTTTTTTATTAAAAATCTGTAAAATAAATACTAGCATACTGATCATTCTGTGAAAGTTTCAGGCATTTTTGCCAAACATATTTTAAAATACCATTAAAGTTTATTTTCAGCCCAAGCGCTGATGTGGCTGCTGACGGACTGGTCAACGGATCAAAACCAGGCCAAGAGTTCAGGGTTGAATCTTACGCAAATGGAATAATTCAAGGTTATAATATAGACTTCTCTCATCTATAAACGAACTGAAAATTACACCCTTGTACTACTACTCAGGCCTGAAACGTTCCTAGTACCGTCGCGCATCGACCCCTTGTTCACCACCGACGGCGGGGGAGATTCGCCGGCTGACGGCAACGAACATACTACCATGGTCAGTGTGGCCGCGCAGGTCCCAACTGGTTCGTGCGAAACTAGGCGAAAGCGTCGCTCGCGCCGGATGCCCCGTCCCCAGCTGCGAGAAACTAGGCCTGAAACGTTGATCACCAATAGCAATGGGGATTCACGGTTGGACGGCCACGGTGAGCTCTTCTACTGTCCCATGTGCATGTAGACAGCGCCCATCATCCTCAAATCCAGCTTCGGCTCGTGCGGCCACGCCTTCTGCTCGAACTGTGTCGCCAAGTACGTCGCTGTGAAGCAGCGCGAGAACGTCGCTCGCGTCGAATGCCCCGACTGTGAGGACGGCCTCCTCCCCGTGGCGAGGGTGCGGTTAGTTCTACTCTCTACTCGCTTGTGTTTGATTCAAAGATGTATTTGCTTGCCGCAAGGAACTCAAAATTACCCCCTTATACTCAGGCATGAAAAGCCGCGCATCGACCCCATATTCACCCATGGCAATGAAGAGTCACCGGTGGACGGCAACGACGTCGGCGACGGTAAGCACTTCTACTGTGTCAAGTGCATGCATGTGGTGCCATGTGCATGTATACGGTCCAGCTTCACCTCGTGCGCCCCCGACTTCTGCTCGAGCTGTCTCGCACGTCGAACTTCCCGTCTGCAAGGACGGCGCCGCCGAGCCGGAAAGCTGCTGCGTCATCGCCCCACCGACCTCCTCCCCGTGGACATGGTGCGGTTCACCGAGCTCTTCGACTGCGCCATCTGCATGGAGACGGTGCCCGGCACCCTCAAGTTCAGCGTCAACTCGTGCGGTCACACCTTCTGCTCTAGATGCGTCGCCCAGTACATAGCTGCGAAACTGGACGACAAGGTCGCTCGAGTCGGATGCCCTCACCCAGGCTGCGAGAGCGGCACCGTCGAGCCGGAGAGCTGCCAAGGCATCATCCTCCCGGACCTCCTCGACAAATGGGGTTTCCTGCTGTGCGAGCTCGCGGTCGGCGCCAAGAGGATGTACTGCCCGTACCGAGAATGCTCGGCGCTCCTGCTCGCTGACGGCGAGGCCGGGGCGGCGGCGATCGCGGAGGCCGAGTGCCCGCACTTCCACCGGCTTTTCTGCGCCCGGTGCGCTGTGCCGTGGCACGACGGAGTCGGGTGCGAGGAGTTTCAGAAGCTCGGGCAGGACAAGCGCGGCCGGGAGGACCTGTTGCTCAGGCATCTTGTCGGCAGGGAGGGGTGGCAGCGGTGCCCCAACTGTCGGATGTTCGTGGAGAAATCGGAAGGGTGCAATTACATCAAATGCAGGTACAGCCGTACAGTACAACAAATTAAAACTGAGTTAATTAGCTTCTTCACGAGTTGAATGATTTGATAGAAATTTGATTTTCTCCGATTGTAGGTGTGGATACAGCTTCTGCTACCGATGCGCATCCAAGTTGTCCGTGCAAAACCATTACTGCAAGAAGTGCAAGCGCTAACGATTTGTTTGGTTATGGAGGGAGGGCTCTTGCCACCAAGCCGGCGAGAAATTCGCAGGGGCACGCAGGTGCGGGGGGCACGCACCTCCGTAGCCGTCTATAGCCGTTGATGCGCGCTGTGATCTGGAAACTTGTTTCGGCTGAAAATGTATGAAAAAAAGATGAAACCTAGGAATCCTGTCAATACGACACAATATACTTGTACTAATATTTCGTCCAACCGTTCTTCTACATCCCTATTCCTGTACGTTCTCTCCATCTTCACGTCCTATTCAATGCCTTCTTTATTCTTCAACTGATTCTTCTTTTCAATCATGTTTTCATCCATTGTTACTGTTCACCTTATTCTTCCTCGGGGCATCTGCTCCAGTGTCACCTTGTTCTAGTCTTCTCTTTCGCGTGATATGCGTTCATCCTTTCCCTCGTTTGATCGTCTTCCTTTTCAATTTGTTTTACGTCTGTCCAATTATCTTTGCCTTCCTATTGTGTCCAACCAGTGACGGCAAGGCAGGTGAGCGACGTCAACGGCGAGGAGGTGAGTAGCGTCGCCGGTGGTCCAAGCAGGTGGGCGAGCGGCGACGCGCGCGAGCGGGGGACGGTGCTCTTTTTCTCTCCCTTTTTTCTGCTTTTTCTTTTCAGAGAGAGAGAGATGCGCATCGCGAGGTGGAAGAAGGGAATCGTGGGTGTCAGATCGGACGACTAAGAAAGGGCAGATCGTGCGGTGGGGGAGGCACCGGCGCGAGCCCCGGCCAGAGAGCTCCTATTTGATGCGCGTACGCGTCAAACAGGTGTACCTTCGCCTGAAGGAAGGTGCTAATGGGCCGGCCCATTCGCAGAAGCTCACTAGAGCTAGTTTTTTCTTTTTTTCCCTTTTTTCTGTGTTTTGTTGGACCTTGCTGGATATTGCTTATCGAGCTAAAATACAGTATAAAATTCCTGTTAAAAAATATATACTGTATTTTGAACATTTTTAAAAATATAAATATATACACTGAACAGTTTTCAAAAGACATTGAACATTTTTGCAGTATGCGTTGAACAAATTTTGAAAACACATTGAACATTTTTGTAATATACATTGAAAAAATTTCGGATACACATTGAACATTTTGCAAAAATATGTTGAACAAATTTTGGATACACATTGAACAATTTGCAAAAAATGTTGAACATATTCTTAAATATACGCTGAAAATTTTTATAATGTATGGTGAACTTTATATATAAATACGCAATGAACTTTATATAATACATGAAAAATTAAAGAAAAAGAAAAAAAGGAAAAACGGAAAAGAAAAAAAATAGAAACAGAAAAAGGAAAGAAAAAAAGAAAAAAAAGAAACAAAAAAGAGAAGAAGCAGCCTTGCGACGTGGGCCGGCCCAAGATGGGGGCGTCGAGGGAATGAGCTTCAGCGAAGCTGCGTTGTTTTGACGCTCACAGGCGTCAAATAGGGATTGCCCCCTGGCCGGTCGCCAGGCGCGTAGCAGCGCCCTTTCCCTTTTCCCAATCGATTTGATGTCGTTACTTCATCGACCGATCAATGGGCCTTTCCATATCTATGGCCTACGGTCTGACCGGGGATTCACGTTTGACTAAAGGAATGCTAAAGAAAAACTCACAATGTCGTGGATCGCTATTTTTCGTCAACGTCAGGGTCCAAATTTGTAAAGTCCTCAGCTTCGTTATTTTTTTTTCCGAAAAGATTCAAATCTATTATAAATGTTCACCAGAAATACAAAGCACTCAAAACATAATGAAAATTACATCGAGGACCCTGCACCACCGAACGACCACTGCCACCACTAGAACGAGCCGTTATCGCCGCTCCCATGAGCAACTGAGCAATCTTGTTGATTGCAGATGGAAAAGAGATCCCAAAATCTAGTTTTCAAAGAGCACTCCCCAAGCCAAACATCATGCCAATAGGCAATATTCCTCCCATCAGCCACCTTCAAGAAATAAAAGGGCTTGGATGCAGCAAAAGCCCAAGTGGCTTTCCAGAAGGAAGAACCTGAACCTGGTTTAGCCTAGAGGATATTAGGACAGGTAGTGTTATATTTAAAATTCAACAGTTTTTTCCAGTAACTCGGCCAATCATCAAAATATCTTTTACTCCACGAGGCAAGTAGGGCTAAACTAAAATCCCTCAGATTAGGGACCCCCAAACCACCAAAGTTTCCTTTCTGGACACAAGCCCTCAAGTAGCAAGGTGATCTTATGTTCATCACCAATATTATTCGAGAAAAAATGGGCCATTTGGGAGGTAATAGGATTAATAGCCCACTTAGGAATGCTAGAAGTACATGTGCTCAGCAAAATCAGGTTCTCTCTATAAGAAAGATATCTACGCAAGCCAGAAATGTTTTTAATAATTCTATCCACCACAGGCTGGATATCATCTTTCCCGAGTTTCTTATAGTGGAGAGGCACACCCAAGTACTTAAAAGGAAAATCACCACTCTTACAACAAAAAAAAATGAGCTAAAGAATTAGCAACCTCCTTATCCACATTGATAGTGTGCAGATCATTTTTGTGAAAAATAATTTTCATAACAGAGAGTTTCTCAAAACAAGATAATATCCATTTAAGATTCCTAGCATGCTCAAAAGAAGTATCTAAAAAGAGGATCGTGTCATCAACATAGTGCAAACTGACTACACCACCATGAATAACATTAGGCAGTAAACCAATAATTAAATTGTGATTAACTGCTTTAATCAGCTTCTTAGAAAAGACATCCGCTACCAAATTAAAAAGCAAGGGGGTGAGGAGATCACCCCGCTTAAGCCCTTTCCCACCAACAAAGTAAGGACCACTAGTATCATTAAGCCTAACACAAAAAGAACTTTGAGATAAGGTACTACAAATCCACCTAATCCACTTATCCCCAAAACCTCCAGAAGAGAGCATTTCCACAAGGAAAATCCCAGCTCACTCTGTCATAGGCCTTCTCATAATCCAGCTTCAACACCAGGCCACTACAGCCAGCCCTATGAATCTCATGTATCACCTCATGAAGTATAACAACACTTTCAAGGATAAACCTCCTTTTAATAAATGCAGTTTGATTTGGGGACATCAATCTATCATAAATAGGATAGGCCCTAATGGTCATAGCTTTGGTAAAGATCTTGACAACACAATTGCTGAGTCTAATAGGCCTGAATTTCTCCATCTCCTTAGCATCAGGTTCCTTAGGTGTTAGAGTAATAATAGCAAAATTGAGCCTATAAAGGTCCAAGGAACCATTCTCAAAATCTACCACCATGGCCATAAAGTCCACCTTAATGAGATCCCAGAAAGTTTGATAGAAGAGGAAGGAAAGACCACCAGGACCAGGAGCACCATGTACATAGGACACCATAATAGCAGTTTTAATTTCCTCTTTAGAAAAAAGCTTTTGCAAAAGAGAGTTTTCCTCAGCAGTGACAAGTTCATTAGGCCTCCAAAAATTGGCTCCCAGATGAATGTCAGGTTTTGGCTCAAAGTGTGATGGCCCCATTCATAATCGTGCACTAACCATACACGCAGCATGCACGATCACGAACGGTGACTCCATGATAGTATCACAACACAACTCTACGACTCAAAAATAAACATAAAACAATATATTGCAAACAGGGGTCGCAAGACCCGATATTACAACATGAGTTAGGTCTGACTACAGACAATTACAAGGGTGCCTTAAGAAGACTGAAACAAAACAACGACTCTAATCACAGGTGCAGACCTCCTGCCTGGGATCTCCGAACTACTCGGTGACGTCGAACTCCACGTAGTAATCATCGTCGGGGGTACCTACATCTGCGAGGCTACTATCTGATAGCAGCAACCGGGTTGAATGAAAAGAATAGCAAAGCAACGGTGAGTGATACATCTCCAACGTATCTATAATTTATGAAGTATTCATGCCATATTTATAACAATTCTATATGGTTTTGGTATGATTTGATTAGAACTAACCCGGACTGACGCTGTTTTCAGCAGAACTACCGTGGTGTTGTTTTTTGTGCAGAAATGAAAGTTTTCCAAATGAGCTGAAACTTTTTGGAGATTTTTTATTGGACAAATAAAAAATATTGGCACCAAGACCCACTGGAGGGGGGCCACCCAGTGCCCACGAGGCACCAGGGCACGCCACCCCCCAGGCGCGCCCTGGTACCTCATGGGGCCCACGTGGCTCCGTTTGACGTGATTCCAACGCTGGAAAATCATATATATTCAGAACCCCCCGAAAGTTAACCTAGATGAGTTTTTACGCCGCCGCAAGCCTCTGTACCAGAGAGATCCCATCTACAGCCCTTTTCCGGCACCCTGCCGGAGGGGGGAAGGCATCACCGGAGGCCATCTTCATCATCCCGGCGGTCTCCATGATGAGGAGGGAGTAGTTCACCCTCGGGGCTGAGGGTTTGTACCAGTAGCTATGTGTTTGATCTCTCTCTCTCTCGTGTTCTTGAGATGGCACGATCTTGATGTATCGCGAGCTTTGTTGATATAGATGAATCATATGGAGTTTTCCCCTCTCTATCTTCTTGTGATGAATTGAGTTTTCCCTTTGAAGTTTTCTTATCGGATTGAGTCTTTAAGGATTTGAGAACACTTGATGTATGTCTTGCATATGGATATCTGTGGTGACAATGGGATATTCACTTGAGTTACTTGATGTATGTTTTGGTGATCAACTTGCGGGTTCCGTGACCTTGGGGATTTATGCATAAGGGTTGGCACACGTTTTCGTCTTGACTTTCCGGTAGAAACTTTGGGGCACTCTTTGAAGTTCTTTGTGTTGGTTTGAATAGATGAATCTGAGATTGTGTGATGCATATCGTATAATCAAACCCGCGGGTATTCGTGGTGACATTGGAGTGCCTAGGTGACATTAGGGTTTTGGTTGATGTGTATCCTAAGGTGTTATTCTAGTACGAACTCTAGGGCTGTTCGTGACAATTAATGGGGATGGCTCATAAGATTGATCGGGAAGGATAACTTTGAGGTGGTTTCGTACCCTAAAACAATTTCTTCATTTGTTCTCCGCTATTTGTGACTTTGGGATGAACTCTTTGTCGCACGTGAGGGATTTACATATGATTCAACTATGTCAACAATGTTGGGAGATCGCACTAGTGAAAGTATGAACCCTAGGCCTTGTTTCTAAGCATTGCAATACCGTTTTTATGCCCGTTTACTTTTCGTTACCTTGCTGTTTTTATATTTTCAGATTACAAAAACCTATATCTACTATCCATACTACACTTTTATCACCATCACTTCGCCGAACTAGTGCACCTATACAATTTACCATTGTATTGGGTGTGTTGGGGACACAAGAGATTTCTTGTATTTGGTTGCAGGGTTGTTTGAGAGATACCATCTTCAACCTACGCCTCCCACGGATTGATAAACCTTAGGTCATCCACTTGAGGGAAAATTGCTACTGTCCTACAAAACTCTGCGCTTGGAGGCCCAACACGAGTCTACAAGAATAAGTTGTGTAGTAGACATCAAGCTCTTTTTTGGCGCCGTTGCCGGGGAGGTGAGTGCTTGAAGGTATATCTTTAGATCTTGCAATCGAATCTTTTAGTTTCTTGTTTTATCACTAGTTTGGTTTATAAAAGAAAACCACAAAAAAATGGAATTGAGGTTGCCTCATATTATTCGTCTTTATAATGTCTTTCTTGAAAATAAGGATTCCGATAATTGTGCTCAATTGATAGAAGAAGAATTCGATAAAATGTTTGGCATAAAATCTTTGAATGATGAGCATGATTGCAATGTTGTTAGTATGAACTATTTGAATATCCATAATACTAATGATGATTGCACTAGTCATGGTAATGATGTCTCCTATAAGGATGTCAATTTTTGTGGAGTGAATTGGGAGTGCAAATGCATACGAAAAAGGGAAAATAGATTTTGTAAGAGGCATAATTATTTAGAAACTAAAGGGTTGCAAGAGAGGCTAGATGATTGTGCTGAACGATTTAATTTTTCTCGCCATCCTTGTGAACTTTGCAATGAACGTGGTCATTTAAATCTCCAATGCAAATTGTTTCATGATTGAATCGTGTCCAAAAATTGTGATAACTTGATTACCCTTGCGCATCATAATGAACTTAGTCTGCTTCTAGGGTATGAAGAAATGAAACGTATAACTAGAGATATTCCAGAATATAATCTCAAGAGATTTCTAGATTTTGATCTAGAGGAAATTTATAAGTATTGTGCGGTAAATTGCATTGAGAATCCTTACATTGCCAATTATTTAAAGACAAGAAAACAAATAGAAGATGAAGAGAATACTAATGAAGGGGAAGAGGTTTCCCAATATCCTCCTATTTTTTCTTATGACGAATCAAGTAACGAGGAGGAGCTTTTTATTCAACCAATCTCTTAATAAAGTGCACGGAAAAATTGATTAAACCCAAACGTGGTGTGGTGAAGAAGAAGAAAAGAAGAAAGAATAGAGGTAAAAAGGTATCCCTCCCAAATAATGTTGCTCCTATTATTGTTGTGCCTCATGAGAATGAATCAAAAATAATTGTGGAAGATGATACACTTGATGATGATATTGCTTCTTTGTCCTATGGTACAATGTCCGAAGGAATTATTGAGGATGATTTTGTTATACCTATTACTCACTATGATGATTATGATTGGGAAAATAATGATACTTCTTATAATCTTGAAAATCTTTATGGCACCAACTTGGAGGAATATGATAATAATTGTTATACTATTAGTGCTATTCATACTATTGATGATAAGAATGATTATGATAATGATATGCAAGACCACAAGCTTGGGGATGCTATGTTTGATGAGAATGACATGTTTGAGAATTTATTTGCTGCAATTAATGTTTGTCCCAAGCTTGGGGATGATCTTTTTAGTCCCCCTACTTTGAATGATCAAATTTGTTATGATGATTTCATGCCTCCTATCTATGATGATTATTGTGATGATACTTATGTTATGAAAAATAGTGATGATTATTATTATACTTGTTATAATTATGAAAATCCTTTTACTGAACATCACTCTTTTAATGTGGAAACAATTTATAGCATTCGAGTTTCATACGATACTCTCACTATTATGAATGAGAAGAAAATTGCTTGTGTGGAGAGTAATAAAAATCCTATGCTTGTAGATCATGAAAATAATGATTTATGTGATGGCTATATTGTTGAATTCATTCATGATGCTACTGAAAATTATTATGAGGGAGGAACATATGCTTGTAGGAGTTGCAATAATATCAAGTTTCCTCTCTATGTGTTGAAAGTTTTGAAACTATACTTGTTTTGCCTTCCTATGCTAGTTGATGATTGTTCCCATAAACTATTTGCTCAAAAAATCCCTATGCATAGGAAGTGGGTTAGGCTTAAATGTGCTAGTCATATGCTTCATGATGCTTTCTTTGTATTTCAATTGTTTACTTTTATGCGAGCATCATTGAAATCATCATGCCTAGCTAAAAGGCATTAAAGAAAAGCGCTTGTTGGGAGACAACCCAATACTTATACCTTCTGTTTTTGCGTGTTCACATGATTAATATACTGTAGTAATCATGTTTTATATGTTTTCTTTCAATAAAGTGCCAAGTAAAACCTTTGGGATAGTGTGGATACTTGTTGATTCAATTCTGTGCAAAAACAGAAACTTTTGCCTCCAGTGTTTAATTTCCCAGATTTTACTGGAACGTCAAAAAATTCTGAAATTTTTATACAGTATTTATATGCAAATTTTTGACGTTTTCCTAATTTTTTAGAATTTTTAGGGTTCCATAGGTATGGTAGTTGCTCAGATCATTACAGACTGTTCTGTTTTTGACAGATTCTGTTTTCAATGCATAGTTTGCTTGTTTTAATGTTTCCATAGCTTATATTATGAGATATAAATTGTGGAAATGATAGAATACAGTAGGAATTATATGGTAACAATTGTTAATCTTGTCTTGGACAGTACCTAAGTGAAGGTTTATTCTTTATCATACTAACCGTTCTCACGAAGTTCCGTTAAGTTTTGTGTGATTGAAGTTTTCAAGTTTTGGATGAGATATCGATATAAGGAGAATAAGGAGCGGCAAGACCCTAAGCTTAGGAATGCCCAAGGCACCCCAAGGTAATATTCAAGGAAGACCCAAACAACTAAGCTTGGGGATGCCCCGGAAGGCATCCCCTCTTTCGTCTTCAACATTATCAGTAACCTCACTTGGAGCTATATTTTTATTCGTCACATAATATGAGTTTTGCTTGGAGCGTCATTTTATTCTGTTGATATTCACTTGGTGTTATCAATAATCATGTTTTGTATCTTTTAGTTCAATAAAATGCCATTTATAGCCTTTACTATGCTCAGTTTGCAAGTTCATGTGTTGCTGTTTGAAAACAAAAAGTTTTCTGTTATGTCCAGAATATTCCTGAATAGTCAGAACATGATAAAAATCTGAAATTTTTACACAGTAAGAATGAATGAGTTCTCTGTCACGTGGTATTTTTTCAGAATTTTTGGAGTTAGGGAAGTATGGATTCTTATTCACCTTTTACAGACTGTTCTGTTTTGGCAGATTGCTGTTATAGTTGCATTGTTTGCATATGTTTGCGTGTTTAATGTTTCTATTTGAGGATAGGAGTATTAAATATGAATAGGCATTTAGTACGCAATGTTTAATTATAATTTTTGTGATTTGGTACAGTAGAGAATGTTAAGGTTTTGAGTTGATTTATACTAACTTATCTCACGAGTTCTTGTTGAGTTTTGTGTGGATGAAGTTTTTGAGATTTAGAGAAACCGTGATATGAGAGGAATTAAGGAGACACAAAAGCTAAAGCTTGGGGATGCCCAAGGCATCCCAATATAATATTTCAAGAAGTCTCAAGCATCTAAGCTTGGGGATGCCCCGGTAGGCATCCCACCTTTCTTCATCAACAATTATCGGTCAGTTTCGGTTGAGCCTAAGTTTTTGCTTCTTCACATGATATGAGCTATTCTTGGAATGTCATTTTATTTTGTTTTCTTTGCTGTTTTAATAAAATAATAAGACCTGAAATTATTAAATAAGAGAGTCCTCACATAGCTACTTAATTGTTTCACTACTCATTGATCTTCGCTTATATATTTTGGAGTAGTTTGTCATTAATTCTCATGCTTCACTTATATCTTTCTAAGAGTTAATAATAGTGATGGTAATTTGCACAAGATATGAATTTGGTCCCAAAGTGATGAATATTCATGAGGGATATAATAAAAACTTTCATAAAAATCATTGGATATGATAAGTGTGATTCCTTGCAATGAAAATAATGAAAGAGATCATATGCTAATCTTATGGAAAGTAATGACATTACATATAAAGTATAAGTGGTAAAATTTATTGGAGGTTAACAAGCATAGCATTAGTCAATGACGCAATTCATGAAAAAGTTAATAAGGGAAGAGAAGATTCACATGCAAATATACTATCTTGGACATCTTTTATGATTCTGAGCCCCCATTAAGTATTTTATGTCAAATTGTTGACGTTGGACAAGGAGGACAACGTAATGAATTATGTTTGTTCATATTCACATAGAAATTATATTGTTATAGATCCTCCAACATGTGGTGCTTGCCCAATATCTTTGCTAGCCAAAAATCCGCACCAAGTAAAGATACTACTTGTGCATCCAAAACCCTTAAACCCAGTTTCTTACCATGAGAGTCCACTATATCTACCTATGGATTGAATAAGATCCTTCAAGTAAGTTGTCATCGGTGCAAAAAGCAAAAAAAAATTGCTCCTAAAATATGTATGATCTTTTATTGTAAGGGAAATAAGCGTTGTACGAACTTGTGATGGTAAAGAAACAAAAGCAACGGACTGCATAATAAAGGTTGCTATCACAAGGGGCAATATAACGTGACGTTCCTTTGCATTAAGGGCTTGTGCATCCAAAAATAAAAAGCGCATGACAACCTCTGCTTCCCTCTGCGAAGGGCCAATCTTTTACTTTTATGCATTTACTTTTATGTATTTACTTTTTATGCAACAGTCAATAGTGTTCTCCTCCACTTCCTTTTTATTTTTCTATTTTGCAAGCATCATGTGGTGGGGAAAGATCTAGGCACATATATCCAATTGGATATGAGTGATCATGAGTTATTATTGTTGACATCACCCTTGAGGTGAATAAGTTGGGAGGCGAAATCACAAGCCACTATCTTTCTATGTGTGTGGCTGAAACTTTTACTCCATATATATGTCGTGAGTGTTAGCAATCATAGAAGAATAAATGATGGTTGAGTATGTGGACTTGCTAAAAAGCTCCTACATGAGACCCTTCTTGAAAATATGATGAATTGCAATTGCATTGTTGACTAGAATAGTTTGTTAGTTTCCAAGAAAGTTTATGCCTTATACTTCATTGTTGTGATGAATTGTTACTTGCTCATGAGAAGTTTTATGATAATAAATATTGTTGTTATAATAATGATCTTGCTTTGAATCATTCAAGTCCAATGTCCATGCTATAAAAGAAAAGATTATATGATGATTATGATAGGTAGCATTCCACATCAAAAAATTTGTTTTTAATTGCTACTTTATCATGATTACTTTTATGAGAGAAAGTTGCTGTTATGATGCTAGGAAAAGTGATTGAAATTATCATTGATAAAACTTATGCACTATGCTAGCATTCACACTTCACAAATTATTTCTTTTATCATTTACCTACTCGAGGATGAGTACGAATTAAGCTTGGGGATGCTGATACGTCTCCAACGTATCTATAATTTATGAAGTATTCATGCCATATTTATAACAATTCTATATGGTTTTGCTATGATTTGATTAGAACTAACCCGGACTGACGCTGTTTTCAGCAGAACTACCGTGGTGTTGTTTTTTGTGCAGAAATGAAAGTTTTCCAAATGAGCTGAAACTTTTTGGAGAATTTTATTGGACAAATAAAAATTATTGGCACCAAGACCCACTGGAGGGGGGCCACCCAGTGCCCACGAGGCACCAGGGCGCGCCACCCCCCCTCCCCACGCGCGCCCTGGTACCTCGTGGGGCCCACGTGGCTCCGTTTGACGTGATTCCAACGCTGGAAAATCATATATATTCAGAAACCCCCGAAAGTTAACCTAGATGAGTTTTTACGCCGCCGCAAGCCTCTGTACCAGAGAGATCCCATCTACAGCCCTTTTCCGGCACCCTGCCGGAGGGGGGAAGACATCACCGGAGGCCATCTTCATCATCCCGGCGGTCTCCATGATGAGGAGGGAGTAGTTCACCCTCGGGGCTGAGGGTTTGTACCAGTAGCTATGTGTTTGATCTCTCTCTCTCGTGTTCTTGAGATGGCACGATCTTGATGTATCGCGAGCTTTGTTGATATAGATGAATCATATGGAGTTTTCCCCTCTCTATCTTCTTGTGATGAATTGAGTTTTCCCTTTGAAGTTTTCTTATCGGATTGAGTCTTTAAGGATTTGAGAACACTTGATGTATGTATTGCATATGGATATCTGTGGTGACAATGGGATATTCACTTGAGTTACTTGATGTATGTTTTGGTGATCAACTTGCGGGTTCCGTGACCTTGGGGATTTATGCATAAGGGTTGGCACACGTTTTCGTCTTGACTTTCCGGTAGAAACTTTGGGGCACTCTTTGAAGTTCTTTGTGTTGGTTTGAATAGATGAATCTGAGATTGTGTGATGCATATCGTATAATCAAACCCGCGGGTACTCGTGGTGACATTGGAGTGCCTAGGTGACATGAGGGTTTTGGTTGATGTGTATCCTAAGGTGTTATTCTAGTACGAACTCTAGGGCTGTTCGTGACAATTAATGGGGATGGTTCATAAGATTGATCGGGAAGGATAACTTTGAGGTGGTTTCGTACCCTACAACAATTTCTTCGTTTGTTCTCCGCTATTTGTGACTTTGGAGTGAACTCTTTGTCGCACGTGGGGGATTTACATATGATTCAACTATGTCAACAATGTTGGGAGATCGCACTAGTGAAAGTATGAACCCTAGGCCTTGTTTCTAAGCATTGCAATACCGTTTTTATGCCCGTTTACTTTTCGTTACCTTGCTGTTTTTATATTTTCAGATTACAAAAACCTATATCTACTATCCATACTACACTTTTATCACCATCTCTTCGCCGAACTAGTGCACCTATACAATTTACCATTGTATTGGGTGTGTTGGGGACACAAGAGATTTCTTGTATTTGGTTGCAGGGTTGTTTGAGAGATAGCATCTTCAACCTACGCCTCCCACGGATTGATAAACCTTAGGTCATCCACTTGAGGGAAAATTGCTACTGTCCTACAAAACTCTGCGCTTGGAGGCCCAACACGGGTCTACAAGAATAAGTTGTGTAGTAGACATCAGTGAGTACTCATCCAAAGTACTCGCAAGACTTACATCAGATCTATGCTACATATGCATTGGTACCAAAGGAATGGGGTAATATCAGTGGACTATACTGCGGAAATGCCAGAATAGAGGGGAAGCTCTATGAATATCTGACTAACATCATCTTGCAGCATTAGAAGAGGAACAGATCATCTTGCAGCAATGGAAGGGTATGAGCGCATACGAGTATAAGTAAATAATACAGCAATACCATACCTTGAAATTCTTCCTCGACTCCCTACGAGAAATGATCCGCGGGCATTCCATATTTATTGGGTTGGTGTATCTTATTTAGTAACCGGTTCAAGTTGTATGAATATATCTGGTGGGTGTGTTTTATTAAGTATCTGGTTTAAGTGGTATAAGATCGGGATACATCTCCAAGCCATCTGTTACTGTGGACGCGGCTATCCGAATAGTTTTGTCTTCCCTGCAGGGGTGCACCACATAGCCCGACACGCTCGATTAACCTATGGCCGGACACACTTTTCCGCGGGTCTACCTGGCCTCAGATGATCGACACGCCGAAGTCCTACATCAGCTCTCCAGAGAGGTCACACGCCGGTCTACATCCTAAGCACGAAGGGTTGTTCGGCCACACACCCTAAGCGCTCTTGCACGTTGCGAGCAGGGTCCAGCCTCACCTCATTTGGAGGATATCTGCTGGTCTCCCCGCCGCCTCTCTGAACTGGACATCTGACAGAGCTTTCAGTAAGGATCTGACGACGCCGAGGGCCAGATAACCCTTATCCCGTGTGGCGGTTAGTGCGTATATACCTGTGGCAGTCTCGGATCAAATACCCAAATCTCGTTAGGCGTATTATTGTATTTTCTCGCGGTAAACGACCAGGGCCCAGGCCCACCTCTCTCCTGGATGGTATTCGCCTGCCCTGTCGCTCCGCCACAGTGAATCACTCGGGAGCTGTCGGGACTCAGGTCCATCTCTTACTGTATGGTACCACCTGCCCTTCAGCCCCCATACCAAGCATAAATGTAACAGTGTAATATAGTAGTGTAAAGCATATCCGTGATCATCGCCAAGAGGGGATTACGGCCCGATAATCTAGAATAGCAACACGGACAAGCGTGTAGGGCCAACTGATGGAACACCAGCATTGCTAAACTAGGCATGCTAGAATAACAGGTAAAGCATTTATATCAGGCGACAAAAGCAGGCTATGCATCAGAATAGGATCTACCGAACAACAACGGTGACGATACCTAATGCATGAAGTAGAGAGAAAGAATAGGCGATATCGGAATGATCAAGGGGATTTGCTTGCCTGGATGCTCTGTAGATAAAGACGGATCCTCAACTGTGTAGTCGATCACCGGATCAACAGTGGTCTCATGGTCTACCGGAAAGGAGTAAATACGGAAACAGATAAACAACAGAGCAATCAAATGCAACAAAATGCATGTCATGGCAAAATGTGGTGTTGATGTGCTCTAATGCATTACTACGCATTTTAGTTGAAGCGGGAAAATATTTGGGAATATTTTCCCAGCTCCAAACACTATTCATTTAGTTGATCCGATAGCAAATTGTCAATGTACACTATGCATGAGAGTGACATTTGGATTCGTTATATTTTTCTGATCATTTTTCATATATAAATTATTTTCATCCGAGTTACGGTTTATTTTATATGATTTTTCAAAGTTTTATTCATTTTCTGAAATTTCTGCAATATTATTAATTCAAAATATATATATGGTAATTTGCTATGGGTACACAGAAGTGTACCCAGCAAATTGGCTGAGAGGCTGACAGTGGGGCCAGTTGACTGTCTAGTCAACAGTGAAGTGGTCCACGTTGACTGGTCAACAGGGCAGGTGGGGACCACCTGTCATTGACCCAGGGGGATTAGAGAAGTCAAATGGGTTAATTAGAGGGGTGGGCCCCATATGTCAGTGACTGTTGTTAATGTAATTTAATTAAATAGGTATAGTTAGTAGTGGGACCCATGTGTCAGTGTAACAAGTTATAATTAAAAGGATTATTTAGTTACGGGACCCACACATTAGGGAAGTTAGCGGGGGTAATTAGTACCTAAACTAATCAGCAGTTAGGCGGGGCCCACGGGTCAGTGACCCGGGCGGTGGTTTAAACCACCGGCGCGCACTGGGGGTCGCCGGTGACCAACAGAGCACCGCGGCGAGCACGGTAGCGACGGCTCCCGGCCTCCATTTGGTACGGGAGGAGGCGCTACGCGATGCGGGCGACGAGGCGAGCACGCTGGTGGTGATGGCACGAGCCGGGGGTGGCCGGAGAGGGTGGCTGTGACGACGCGCAGCGGCGGTCTCGATAAGAGCTCGACGGGAGCTCCGCTACGGGGCACTAATGAGCAAACTGCGCAGCGCAAATGGTTCGCGGGGGTGTCTGGAGCACGCACGCAGCACGGGCGGATCCAGAGGAGCACAGCAGGCTCGAGGTCATCGGCCATGGCGGACGGCAGGGATACGGCAGCGGCGCGAGACTACAGCAATAGCGGAACGAGGCCGCAAACAGAGGGGAAATAAGGTGGAGCTCACAGCGGATTCGATGCGGTGGTCGGTAGAGCGGCGGCAAATCGGGGATGGGCAACGGCGGCCGTGGCAGAGAAGATCGACGTGGGCGACGCCGATGCGGTTCCTCCGGCTCAACCCGGTGGTGAAAGACGATGAAGCAGACGACGGTGGTCCTCCGGGGAATCATCTGGCGGCGCGGTGCGGCTTCGGAGCGCGGCAGTGACGGCGGCGCGGCGACGCAACGCTCGGTGAAGACGAAAACGATGGGGGGAGCGAGAGTGAGGGGAATACGGGGGGCTAGGGTTCGTCCACGGGCACGGGAGCGACCATATACTCCTCCTGGCGAGCTCTTGTAGACCCACGCGTCGGTAATCCGGCGGTGACCATGGCGGATGCGCGCGCACGGCGTCGACACCTGCCTCCCAAGGTGGGAGACCACTGGGATGGGCTGGCTGGGCTAGCCGCGGCTACTGTGGCGAGTTGGGCTCAAGTGCACAGTGCATTTTCCTTTTATTCTTTCTGTTTTTATTTTCTGTTTACTGTTCTGCAATTAATTGGCCTACTAAATGAATTTAGCTATGAGTGAAACTATTTATATAATTCAATCTCAATATGTCAAGGTCAACCACAAGGTTTCACATTAGCTGGAAAAGTATTTGTTTGCACTAAAACACTCAAATTAAATGCTGTTGACCCACTTTAAATATTTCTGGAGTTAAATTGGAAATCCAAATGGAGTTGGTTCCACTTGGACAATTTCTTGGAGATTATTTAGAATCATGTCAACATTTTCGCTTGACTGTTTGATGAAACAATTTTTGACTTGCATTTTGAATTTGAGTTTGAAAGTGGAGTATTCCTTAATTGCAATTAGGCTTTATTAATCATGATGACATGGCAAATCAATTAGCTTAATAGGGCATCAGGGTCTGGGGATGTCACACAAAGCTAAAAAGCTTCTTATAAAAAGAAGTAGCAACATCTAACATTTCAGGGGTGGAGTAAACAAGCCCATCTTCCCCCACAAAGGTAGACATATGGTTCTTCTTGTGTCTATGGTTAGCACGGGAATGAAAATAAGCATTATTCCTATCCCCCTCCAAAATCTTTCTGTCCCTAGATCTCTGCCACAAGGCACTTTCCTCAGTTTTCCATATATCATCAAGTTCTTCCTTAATATCTTTCATTCTATCTTTGCCAGCATCAGATAAAAGATTTTTTTTATAGAAAACACGTCTAAAATGTTAAACTCCATAAGGATGGGTTTCTTCTTCTTCTTAACAGCTGCCTTAATATTAATACTCCATCCTTTAATTTTCTTCCTAAGCAATCTAGACTTAAATTGCCAGTTATCAATAACAGAGGAGGCATTAGATGGGGTATTCCATATATCATGGACAAGCTGAACAAAATCCGGCAGGGAAAGCCACCACTTCTCAAACCTAAAAACTTAGGAGCAGTGACCCTCCTAGCCCCAGTATCCAAAACAAGGGTTTGTATGATCACTCCCAACTCTAGGCAAAGCCACAAGAGATGAGAGAGGAAAATGACCGTCCCAGTCCACAGAAGTGAACACTCTATCAATAATAGCAAATATAGGATTAGACTGAGGGAAACGTTTGTATACGGCCGACCGGCCGAGCGTTCGGCCGGTCGCGCCGCGTGCGTTCGATTGCAGCAGATCGTACGAGACTGGTTACCTGGCGCTGGGACCACACACCGCACCGCGCGTCGCCCTCCCCTCCCCTGACTTATCTCTTTACCAGCGTTGGACCTTATCCATTCAGTTTCCTCGTCCCATTTCTCCCAGCTCTACGAGAAATCAACCCCAAATCGCAACGAGCACGAGCCCCAAATCCCGACGACCACCGCCGCCGCAAATTCCAACGACGCCGGCGACCTCCTCTAGCCCAACGACCTCCGCATCCACATCCCATCCTCTCTCTCTTGTTCCTAGCCCGACGACCTCCACTCCGTTTTTGTTGCGAGCCAAGCACGGGAGCTGGAACGAGCAGCGGCTCGTGCCGAGTCGCCGGTGCGCTGCCTACCGCCTGATCCGGAGCTGGAACCGGCACCGCGAGGTGTTGCAACCGTTGGTGTGCGGAGTTGGAATCGGCGAACTACAGAGCTACCAACCCGCGCAGGTGGTGATTTTGACTGCGACATTTTGTTGGATTTTTGCTGGAACCAGTGTTCTGTTTTGTTGGAACTAGCTATTTTGTTTGCTACAATCGAACCACTGGGATCTCCCTGCTGAGTTTATTTGCTGGAACCAGTGTTTTTTTTCGCTGGAACTAGCAATCTTTTTTGCTACAATCTTTTTTGTTTTGCTACAATCGAACCAGTGGCGGAGCTACGTTGGGGCCAACCCGTGCTCTGGCCCGCCCATCTCAGGTGTAACACTGCCTAATTAGCCTGCCAACTGACCTGGCCCATCTCTTTTCTATGCCTTTTTCTTTGGGCTGGCCCGCCCAACTAATCCAATGAAGCTCCGCCACTAAATCGAACCACTTGGAGTCTCCCTGCTGAGTTATTATTTGCTGGAAGCATTGTTTATTTTTGTTGGAAATAGCAATCCTTTTTGCTACAAATCAACCACCAGATTTCTCTCTCTAATTATTTTTTTGCTGGAACCGAAGTCTTTTTTTTGCTAGAACCTGCTAATGTTTTTGCTTCAACCGACCACTGAGGATTTCTTGCCTTTTCAGATCTGTTTTGATGGACACGACGGTGCAAGCCGACGACCACGGCGAGCTGGAGGCGGTTACGCTGGGATGCTGCAATCATGGCGGCCGCGCGCTGGATCGGATCGGTGTAGAGGCATCAATGGTGACCGCGCGCTGGGATTTTCGGCAGCCGTGATGCAATCCCCGCGGCCACGTGCGGGACCTCGTCGGAGCACGTCGGGTACGGCGACAACGGTGGCAGGCGGGGGACGGTGTTGTGCCCGTGGGGAGCGTCGCGAGCGGTGCGGGGGAAGAAGATGACACGGGTGGAGGGCGAAATCCAACGGCTGCATACGAACAGATCGGCTAGCTGTGAGCTGACCGGCGCCTAGTACCCGCCATAATTAGACTGATTATTGCTCTAAGTGAAACTCCTATTAGAGATAGAAATCTCAAGGAGCCCCCTGAAAACACGTTTTTACCATGTGGTATCTCAAGATATACATCATTCAGCTTCTCTTTGCCAGTTTTCAGATTCCCCTTTGACTCGAGGACAAGAATATTAACTCGTCAAACTGTTCACTTGCAACATATACTTTGACAAGCTTCACAGCATCACGACGTTTAAACTTTAGAGAGTCTTGAATAATATAGTTGATGATTGATTTATTCATGTAGTACACCATATTTCGAACTGGACTAAATAGTGCACTATACAGGCAAAGCCTTTTCTGTTCATCCTGCACTTGGAATCAGAACCACCTCTGAACACAGAGCAGCCAATTGACTGTGCAAGATTCCATGCCGCTTCTATATGTGAAACACATAGCCTGTCATGTTTGTCAAGAACTGGAGGATCTGTTTCTGTAGGAAATGCAAAAACGATGTAAAATAATCCCCAATCACGGATGTAGCGCATTGCATTAACTGAATGTTTTTCTGACATCATGAGGTTAACCTGGTGACCAATACGTTCTCTGGTAATCTTTCTAGTAAGACCCGACTTCATGTTTTCGTCAGAGGCCCATAAGACGACATAGCCAACCACATAGAACTTCTAACCGGGGGGCGAGAAACCTATAAAACCAGGACATAGAGCTTCCATCGTTCCTAAAGCCGAGCTTCTGCCCCAGTTCTCAACCTTTTTTTTTTAGAGAAAAGGCATTTGCTGCCCTGCTTTTTATAGAAAGCAAACATAGCACTGGGGAGACGAGCGTACAACATAGGTGCACTGAACGAACTACAGCAAGCCAAAAAGCTAAACAGCTTGTAGAAGCACCACCGCAAACCACCAGCAAGAAAGAGCCTACCGGCACCACCTAACCAACAGGCACCAACTACAGGTAAAACAGAACAGAATAGAACTCCAGCCAACGGTACATCAAACTCACAAAGCCAACGCTACAGTAAAAAGAGCTTACACAGGAGCCAAGAACGCCAGAAGCTCCAGTGCTAAGCCCAGCAAACTCACACCCGGGCGCCATCGCGAAGCTGGAGACTGCGAATGACCTTCAGAAGCATCTCCACCTTCACGCCCATCTGCTCCTTACGGTCCCTTCTCTGGGAGCAGCACCCTCCACTGCGACAGTTAAGCAACTGTTTTTTTTTTTTTTTTTTGCGGGTAAAACTTATATTGCTCACTCATTCAACATATTACACTCTGCTCTATTCAGGACAATGGCATTTGGAGGTCCAGAGCCCAACCAAACCAACGATCTACCTTCTAAACGAGCAAAATTTGCCAAATAATTGCTAACTTCATTCTGGCTACGACTAATGTGAGCAATACGAGTTTCACGAAGACTCATAAGATACGCGTTTCTCTGGGAGCAGCACCCTCCACTGCGACAGGAAAGCAACTGTTCTAAAGAAAATATTACCTGGAACGCTGAAGAACAAAAAAAAAAAATAGGGGTGCTGAAGAACAAATTTTTCGTTCGAAAACAGCATCATTCCGAATAATCCAAATGGACCACACTGCACCACCGAAAATCTCCCACATTCCAGGGTTCGACTTAGCCCCTGGCTGAGCCAAAGCAATGGCCACAAAGTCATTAACATCCCTGGGAATGGGACACCCACCCAGCCTAAGCCTACCCACACACCACCCCCAACTAAAACTTGACAGCAGGCAAAGGAAGAGAAGATGTTCCATGGTCTCTGTTTCCCCACAGAAACAGCAGCCTACTCCCCCAATTCCCAACTTCCACTTTCCGGAGCAGGAGCCAGAGGCGGACGAGCCATGATCGGTGGCGAGGGTCGCGACTCATGAGACCAAGCCAGAATCAATCATCTATGAAGAGTGTTTGTGTGCCGTGCATGGATCTTATATAAGTGGTGGTGTGGTAGGTGTTCATGTGTGCTTTACATCATATGCAAGATAAATCTTCTAATACATTGTACAATTATGGATTGCCCATTGAAATATCCACGTCACATAGTTGACATGGACCACCATACAAGATATATATGGACAATCAAATACGGAATATAGTAACTGTTGGCCCAAATTGGAGCTCTCTCCGTCGGCCGGAGAAGAGGAGCCGAAGCAGAGGAAAGGGAGCGAGGGAGACGAAGTGGATTGGGATATTTTCTCGCTACTCACACAGTGAGCATTCCATTGATATTTATGTGCAGTACAGAGCAATAGAAAACTACCTATCTACTCTAAGACTTGACAACACCCTGACGCAGCAGGGTAAGCCATTACTACTACGTGTTCACGCCGATGTCATGACTTTGACACCGGCGTGCCAAACGAGCCACCCCATGTGCGTGAACACCACATGGGGCCCTACGCGGCCACCCCATGTGCGGCGCACATGAGGCCTGACGTGGGCTGCCATGCCGGGGCTGCCCTTGCCAGGAGACGGGGTTGAACCCAACATTCTCCCCCTCAACCCTGTCACCGGGGTTGGACATCGACGATCCCAATCTTGTCGCGCAGTTCCTGGAACCGAACACGACCAAGAGCCTTTGTCAGGATGTCGGCCTTCTGCTCACCAGTCCTGATGAACTCCACGTTCACCATGCCCTTCTCGACGCAGTCACGTATGAAGTGATAGCGGAGATCAATGTGCCTGCTGCGGTCATGCAGCACTGGATTCTTGCAGAGAGAGATCGCCGACTTGTTGTCGATGAGGATGAGCGCAGGGGCGGTGTCTTGGTTCAGCATCTCGCCGAGAAGGCGAGCAAGCCAAACGCATTGACAAGCCGTTGTCGCTGCCGCGATGTACTCCGCCTCGCACGAAGACGCGGCGACAACCTTCTGCCTCACCGATTGCCAGCTGACGGGACTACTCCCGAGAAGGAACAGCACGCTCGAGGTGCTTTTCCGGGAGTCCATGTCACCAGCGTGGTCGGAGTCGCTGTAGCTGACCAAGCTCTCGCCGTTGCCACGACGATACACGCATCCATGCGTGAGCGTACTCGCAATTTACCAAAGCAGTTGCTTGACGGCAGCGAGGTGGTCACTTGCCGGGGCTTCCATGAACCTGCTCAGGTACCCGACAACGAACCAGATGTCCGGTCGGGTGTGCACGAGATACCTGAGGCTCCCTATAACGCTGCGGTAGAAAGTAGTGTCCACCGCCTTCTCGGGGCTATCCTTGCTGAGCTTCAGCCGTGCCACCATTGGAGCATGCACAGCATGGCAGTCCTTCATGCCTGCTCGCTCGAGCATCTTGGCAGTGTAGGCCGCCTGCGTGATCGTGATGCGACCACGCTCCTGGTTCACCTCCAGCCCGAGGTAGTACCGGAGCAGCCCGAAGTCGCTCATGCTGAAGAGACGATGCATCTCTCCCTTGAAGCGTTGAACCTCTTTGGGCTCTGCCCCGGCGATGACCAAGTCATCGACGTAGCTGCCGACGATGAGCAGCGTGTTCGTGGTGCCACGCGAGTACACACCATGCTCAGAAGCGCTGCGTGAGAACCCAAGTGATGCAAGACTTGCATCGAGCTTGGCGTTCCACGCCCTTGGGGCTTGACGGAGACCATACATGGCCTTGTGTAGCCTGTACACGCTCTTCTCGTGGTTCCCGGCAACGAAACACGGTGGCTGGGAGACGTACACCTCCTTGTCAAGGTCACCGTTGAGGAACGCCGACTTGACGTCCATGTGGTGCACCTCCCATCCACGGTGAGCGGCTACGGCAAGGATGAGTCGCACGGACTCGAGCCTTGCCACTGGAGCAAAGACCTCCTCGAAGTCCACCCCCCCCCCCCCCCCCGCGCTGCACGTAGCCTTGCGACGAGGCGCGCCTTGTGCTTGATAACGGCGCCGTGCTCGTCCTTCTTCACCTTGAACACCCACTTGAGCCCTATGGCTCGATGCCCTGCAGGCAGCGTGATGAGTGTCCAAGTGGCGTTGCCGTTGATCGACGACAGCTCGTCCAGCATCGCTCGGCGCCAGCAATCCTCTTGCTCAGCCTCCGTGAACGTGGTCAGCTCCTCGCCGGCCATCAGATGCAGCACGTCGTCGTCGTTGACGTCATCGTTCTCGGGCAGCTGCGGTGTTGCCGCAGTCCTGCCGAGACTCCTAGGTGTCGGAACCTATGTGGGGCGCCAACACTGTCGTCGGCGTCGAACAGCTCCGACCTTGCCATTGGCAGGGTTGTTAACTGCCTCCCGGGAACCACCTCGCCTGTTGGCGGGGTGCTCGGGGACGCTGCACCCAGGGACGATGTTCCTGGGTCCACACTTCTCGGGGTCACTGCGCCTGACGAGGCACTACCCGGGGTCTTGCTTCCCGGGGTCTCTGTGCCTGATTTGGCACTACCCGGGGTAGCGGTTGTTCCCGGGGATGTTCTTCCTGGGAGCCTGGAGTACGTCGGGTACTCCACATCGAAGGAGCTGCTTGCCGGGGCCTCCCCCGGTGCCTCCCAACTCCAGCACGAGTCCTCGTCGAAGATGATGTCGCTGGAGATGTGTGCATGCTTGTTGACGGGGTCGTACATCTTGTACGCCTTGGAGCCCATCTCATAGCCCATGAACACCATAGGAGTGTTCCTGTCGTCGAGCTTCTTCAGCCGTGGGCGCGCCGTCTAGACGTGCCCGACGCAGCCAAAGGTGCGGAGGAAGCGCACGTCGGGCTTCCTGCCATACAACGCCTCGTAGGGCGTCTTGCCGTCGACGCTCCTCGTGAAGGAGCGGTTGAAGATGAAGACGGCCGTGAGCACGGCCTCCCCCCAATACGTGCTCGGCACCTGTTTTGCCTTGAGCATGCAGCGTGCCATACAGAGCACCGTTCGGTTCCTTCGCTCGACGACGCCGTTCTGCTGCGGCGAGTACGGGGCGGTGAGGTGATGCTGCACCCCCTGGTCGTCGCAGTGCTTGTAGAATGTGGCCGACATGAATTCACCGCCACGGTCCGTGCGCAATACGCGCAGCTTGTGGCCGCACTCGACCTCCGCTGTTGCTTGCTGCTTGACGATGGCTTGCTCCGCCTCGTCCTTGGAGGCGAGGAGCAACACCCACATGAACCTACTATAGTCGTCGACGAGCAGCAGGATGTAGCGATGCCCTCCTGGCGTTGCCGGGGTGATTGGGTCGCATAGGTCCCCGTGAACCAGTTCCAGTGGTTTCTGCGCCCGGTAATGTGCCTTCTCGGGAAAGGGCAGGCGCCGCTGCTTCCCAGCAAGACACGCATCACACAGCTCGTCGGCGTGCACGATGTGAGGCAGCCTGCGAACGAGATCGCCATGCGCCATCTTTCGCAGCCTGTCGAAGTGCTGGTGTCCTAGCCGGGCATGCTAACGCCAAGCGTCGGAGACATGACCCACGGCAAGGCACACAGGATGCACGGGTCGAAAGGAGAGCTTGTAGAGGTGATTTGGTGAGCGGGTTACCTCGATGAGCATCCTCTTCTGCTGATCGCGTACGGTGAGCACACCGCGGTGGATGCCAATGTCGAACCAGCCCTCGTCGAGTTGGCCGATGCTCACGACGCTGCTCTTGAGCACCTGGATGAAGTAGACGTCCGTGAACGCCCTGTGATCACCCCCTTTGTCGGTGAAGACAATGGTCCCGCGCCCGTGAATGTCCACCACAGAGCCATCCGCGAACCACACCTTCTCGATGATCGAGCGGTCCAGCTCCGCGAACGCATCGACAGAACCCGTCATGTGGTTCATGGCGCCGGTGTCAAGGAACCAACCCTCGCTGTGCTTGCCGCCTGCAAGTGCGGGTGTGGTCACGGCTCTCTCCTCATTGAGGAAGACGAAACCGCACGCACATGACGTTGACGGGAGGCCTTGTCCTGTCAGCGCACTTGACCCCGAGCACCTTGTCGTCGGGGCGTGGCTGACCAGAGTCGTCGTGCGCTCCTGCACGGATTTGACGGCCGCCAGCATCATGGTGGGAGCATGGTCCACCTGATGCGCCGTGTCCTGCACGGCCTTGACGGGGTCCGACGTTGTCGGGACCTCCGTTGCCGGGTCATGGCTTCTCCACGCCCGTGCCTTCATTGCCTCCCAGTCGACAGGCCCCGAGAACGACGTTGTCTGGGAATGGCCTGTCACTGAAGGGACGGATCCCGTGGACGGGCTCTGTGCCTCTTGCACGGACTGGGTGGTTGTCGGGGCCGTGGTCGCGAGAGATGCTGGGCTCTCCTACACGCTCTCAACGCCTGCCAGCATCATTGCCGGCCCACCGTCCATGTCAGCCTGGATGAGGTTTGCCGTTGCCGCGGCTGCCTCGTCGGCTATCCTGGTGTGGCATTCCCGGGTCCAGTGACTTGGCTTGCCGCAGTAGTGGCATTTGTTCCGGTCGTCGCTGCCGGAACTGCGCGCAGGCCCGCCCTGTTGTTGGGGCCGG
The DNA here is from genome assembly GCA_039707655.1 of Elymus sibiricus. NCBI lineage: Eukaryota > Viridiplantae > Streptophyta > Magnoliopsida > Poales > Poaceae > Elymus > Elymus sibiricus. The sequence goes on from CM077666.1 coordinate 476,211,776, forward strand.
CCTGGCTATCGCCCGCGGTTGCCACCGCTGCTCTAGGCGCGGCCACCGCCTCTGTCGCGACCGCGGTTTCCCGTGGAGGTGCATCCCCCACTGCCGGAAGACCCGTTGCGCCCACGCTGTTGTAGGCGGGCGTTCCACTGCTCCTCTGTGAGCAGTAGTTGGCCGCCAGCGCGCTCATCAGCATTGTCGCCACGCTCCTCGATGACCTTGTGCCGGCCTACCAGCTCCTCGATGGTCATGGTGGAGAGATCCACCAGGCTCTCGATGGACCGGGCCAGCTGCTTGTATTTGGCGGGGACGACACGAAGGAGCTTCAGAAGCACTCTCTTGTCGTCGATGGGATCTCCGAGCGTGCTTAGCTCACTGATGAGACCCTGCAGCCGCATGGCGAAGTCGTCGACAAGCTCACCGGCCTTGAACCGGAGCTCCTCGTACTGGAGGCGAAGCGTTTGCGCCTTCGACTCCCGTACGCGATCCACGCCGATGCGCAAGATCTTGATGGTGTCCCACGCTTCCTTGGCCGTCTTCTTGGCGCCAAGGGTAGGCACCATCTCCGGTGGGACGGAGCGCGGGATTGCCTCCATCGCCAGCCGGTCCTCGGCGTACTCGACATCACCGGTTTCCACGGCTTTCCACATATGCCGCGCCTCCATGATGACCTTCATCAGGAGCGACCAACTGGAATAGTTGGTCCGCGTGAGGAGAGGGAAGGAGGTGTTGGACATACCCACGTCTCGCACAGAGCGTGGCGCACCCAGCTCGCCTTCCGGCCTACCTCGCAGCGCGAGCGCATCGGCCGCGCGCGCCTCCTCAGCCGAGATCTGCTCGACGGTCTTGGAGCCGTCGCCGGCGACGCCGTCCTTCGGCATATGCTTCGGCATAACAACCTGGGGCTCTGATACCAATTGTTGGCCCAAATTGGATCTCTCTCTGTCACCTGGAGAAGAGGAGCCGAACCAGAGGAAAGGGAGCGAGGGAGACGAAGTGGATTGGGATATTTTCTCGCTACTCACACAGTGAGCGTTCCATTGATATTTATGTGTAGTACGGATCAATAGAAAACTACCTATCTACTCTAAGACTTGACAACACCCTGACGCAGCAGGGTAAGCCATTACTACTACGTGCTCACGCCGATGTCACGACTTTGACACCGGTGTGCCAAACGAGCCACCCCATGTGCGTGAACAGCACATGGGGCCCTACGCGGGCAACCCTATGTGCGGCGCACATGGGGCTGCCCTTGCCGGGAGACGGGATTGAACCCAACAGTAACAGTCTCCAGTTTGCACTGCAATAACCAAAAGATGGTTTTTTTTTTACAGATGGCTTTTTGCAATAACCAAAAGATGGCTTAATAACCCATATATACACAAACATAACTGAAGCTATTTAAGGCGAAAATTGCCTTTGGAGCTCGGCCTCCATGGAGGCCTCCAAATTCAAATTTCAAATTTCATCAAAATTCATATTTTTACATTTCAAAAAATTCTGAAAAAAATACAGATATACATGAAGGCATAACACACATGTGTGTAAATTTTTAGGGCAAAATACGTTGAAATGAGGGCTGTGCAACAAAGACAAATCTGGGCTTTTTAACACATGATGCTATTCATCCTCCCAGGCCATGAATTTGTCTTTTTTGTACAGGTCGCATTTCAACGTATTTCATCCTAAAATTTTACACACATATACATAACATCGTTGTTTACTTGCACAAAAAATTTCAGATTTTTTTGACCCTCAAAAGTTTGAATTTTGAATTTTTTTAAAAAACGGCCTCCATGGAGGCCAAGAGCCAAACGTCCGTTCTCTATTTAAGGAGACTATATATTTGTAGGTCTGCACCACCAAGCAAATCGTTAGCGCTTGCACTTGTTGCAATAATGGTTTAGCGCGGACAGCTTGGATGCACATCGGTAGCAGAAGCTGTATCCACACCTACAATTGGAGAAAATCAAATTAATATCAAACAAGCTAGGGAGGAGCTCAAATCATTCACGTTGTGAACGATCTTCCTGATTAAGATCGTAGTTTCCAAAGAGAACAATGAGCGATCGGTCATGAAGAAACTAACTCAGGTTTAGTTTGTCGTACCTGCATTTGATGTAATTGCACCCTTATGATTTCTCCACGTACATCTGGCACTTGGGGCACCGCTGCCACCCCTCCCTGCCGACGAGACGCCTGAGCAAGATGTCCTCCGGGCCGCGCTCGTCCTGTCCGAGCTTCTGGAACTCATCGCACCGGATGCCGTCATGCCATGGCACAACGCACCGGGCGCAGAAAAGCCGGTGACACAGCTTGAGCAGAAGGCGTGGCCACACAAGTTGACGCTGAACTTGTGGGTCCTCGGCACCATCTCCATGCAGATGTTGCAATAGAAGAGATCACCATCGCCGTCCTCACGGTCAGAATATCCGACGCGAGCGACATCTGGCGTAGCTTCACGGCGACACAGCTTGAGCAGAAGTCATGGTCGCACATCCTGAAGCTGGACCTTATACATGCACATGGCACCACATGCATGCACTTAGCACAGTAGAAGTGCTTACCATCGCCGATGTCGTTGCCGTCCACCAGCGGTGAATCTTCATTGCCACCGGTAACGAACTTAGGGTCGATGCGTGATGATACAGTTTCAGGCCTGAGTATAAGCAAGTAATATTGCGTCATTGCATTGCGTGGTAATAGGAACAAATGAACCAAGTGCAAGCATGTAAAACTCACTGCACCATCGCCGTGCACCGGGCGCAGAAAAGCCAGTGTCATCTAGAACACTTGGACATAGGCATTAGCCGCACCCACGACCCATGGACGCTCTCACAACCGAAGAGGAGGTGCCTTGCATATGGTCTCCTTCGGGTCTGCGAGAGAAAGAGCGAGGTGAGGGTCAGTACGCATCAAGGATGCTGCAGTTCTGGGTCAAGCTAAGTCAAGGGCATAACAGATTCAAGTCAGCAAAAGTTAACATGTGCACATCTTGCGCAAACTATCATCATCCATAAAAAATACAAAACAAATATGCAAACAGCTGTACAATGGTTGAGTGCTCATACTTATATCATATCAAGCAATAGCATTTAGCAACAGTGATGATCAACTACACCATTCGGATATCATGAATAATTAATCCTGAAGATGCAGAAAGCTTATTTACAATAGTTTGGGTTTTTTAATTTGTCATCTTAAAGCATCACACTAGCAAATGATACGAAAGATCATAGGAATTAGCACTGCCCTGATCAAGTATACTATAAGCATCAAAAAAGTCAAACAAGCTCATTGTGCATTTTCTTTTTCAGCATGAGACACAATAAGCATAAGTAACCACTAGGAAAATAACTTGCTATCTACACTAGTAGAAAATAGGGCTTTGGTTCTGGCCAGATCAGAGCAATAGTCCCGGTCATGTTACGAACCGGGACTAATGTGAGCATCAGTCCCGGTTCAAGCGGCTAGGACGCCGGCCAGGCCTCGGCAGGCATCAATCCCGGTTCGACTGGAACCTTTCACTAGTAGAAAACAGGGCATCAGTCCCGGTTCCAGAGGGCCTTTAGTCCCGGTTCTGCAACCGGGACTGAACAATCGGGACTAAAGGCCCCCACTTTTAGTCCCGGTTGGGTTACGAAACGGGACTAAAGGAGCTCCACGTGGCCGCTGTGGGCGCCCAGGCAGGAGGACCTCTAGTCCCGGTTGGTAACACCAACCGGGACTAGAAGGCAGCCACGCGTCAGCACTGCCAGGCGCTGGGGTTTTTGTTTTTTGTTTTTTTGAAAGGAGGGGTTTAGGGGTTTCATATTGTGTTTCCCCTTTTCTTTTTGTGTTTACCATTCAATTCCTTTACATTTAGGGTTTTCATTTTTATTTTATGCTTTTCATTCAACTCGACGCTAGCTACTATATATAGCAATGAAGGAACCATTACACAACATCGTCATGATCAATATATAGAGAGAAGTGACCTCTCTTTCTCCGTGCTTGGTCGAACAACAAGTTTTCGTATATCTATTCGACGCTACTACATATAGTACACGTTCATGCATATATACAATATAACATCTCTTACGATCCCTAATATCTAATTACCAAAATCGCATTGCCACTCCCGATGGTATTCTCCGTCTGTAGGTATGACATGGTCAACAAAGAATCCCGCCAATTCCTCTTGAATTGCTCGTATGCGATCAGTTGGTAAGAGTTCGTCCCGCTTCCGTGAGATCTAATTTAAAAAAGGGGGTCAATATATATATATATATATATGAATGAAACTCAACATAATTGATGGTAATAAAATAAAAATGTTAATATTATTTACATACTTCAAATTGTTCTTCAGATCTGCCCCGCTCAGAGGTCTTGTGGCGAATGTACTCGCAAACGTAGTATCCACATAAATTATTCCCGGGTTCCTGCCACAAGAACTTTACAAGAATAGAGTTCAATCAAAATGATAATCAAGCATGATAATGGTATTGAAACTAGAATCAATGAGAGATGCGCGGAACCAGCTAGTAGTACTTACTTTGGGGTGTGAAAATCGCAGCTCCTTTTTCCATTCACCCCTAACCTGGTTGGTGAACTTTTTCTAAACCCTGCCAGGCAAAGAAAATGATTACTTGATATCAGGAAATGAATGAAAGTTGCCGATATGGTGCGATAATGATTGAACTTACTTCTGGAGCATTTGACTCATGTCCGCCCACTCCTTAGCCTCTTTACGTCTCGAGTCCAAGACAACTACTAGTCCCGCGTCAAGCTGAATGGCTAGCAGAATAAAGTGGAACCTGCGCACGCATAACTCATCAATTACACTTAACCTCGAGTAAGCGAATGCGTCTCCCCTTTCTCCATAGAATGGTAGTCCTTACGACATCTACCAGATGAGTCTCCCCTTCACCTGTAGGGTACTCAAGCTCCAGCCCCTCGAATTCGCTGGTAACTTCATCCACCCCGACAATAGCAAAGCCATCTGGAATCGGATTGCAATGGAAAGTTCCATCAGGTCTAGGAGGTAAGACATAGCCGACCGCCACCTTCAAGGTTAGGTTGATGCATTTCGCCATTAGCTCACAATGTTCCCTCTCCGTGATATAATCCACGGGGTAGCGAGGAGCCGTGATATCAGGCCGAACGAGCTCCGTGGAAGCCACGCTGCTTTTTCGCTGAGATGGTGGTGTAGCTTCGTGGGCAGTATCGAATGAAGGATCTTCGTGCTGCTGAGATGGTGGGTCGGTAGCTCGCTGACTGGTAAGTGCCTCTAGTTTCTTCTCTTGCAACGCTAATCTTTATTCTACATTCTGCATCCGGTCTGCTTCTTCTTTCTTCTTTCTCCCTCGGCTTCTATAACCAGTGCTGTCGGGAAACCCATGCACCCACGGAACGGAGCCTGATGTGCCTCGTGTTCGTCCAGGGTGGTCAGGATTCCCGAGGGCGCGTGACAGCACATCCTTCTCTCTGTCGGGATGGAACCTCCCTTCCTGCACGTCCTTGATTGCTTCCTGAATCTTTGTGACGGGTGTTTCAAGTTGTTCTTTCGTGTAAACACACTTCCCTGTTTCTGGGTCCAAAGTTCCCCCATGCCCGAAGAACCAAGTCCTTGCCCGTTCGGGCCAGTTCAATGTCGCTGGTTGGATCCCTTTAGCAAGCAGGTCGTTCTCAGCTTTGTCCCACGTAGGCCGGGCAACCTTGTAGCCACCTGACCCCGTAACAAGGTGATACTGCTTCTTTGCAGCATTTAGCTTATTTGTCTGTGACCTGTTCTTAGCTTTCTCCGATTTCTTGTACGCCACAAATGCGGGCCAGTGATCTTTTATCTTCGCATATTGACCGGTGAATTCTGGAGTCTCGTCTTTCTCGACAAACTGTTCGTTCAATCTTTTCTTCCAGTTCTTGAATTGTTCTGCCATCTTCTTAAGAGCCCATTTTTTTACTTTTCGCTGTATAACTGGGTTATTTGGATCCTCCTCTGGCGGTAGGCTGAAATTTATCATGAGCGAGTTCCAAAGCTGATCTTTGCATCTATCGTCGACATAAGAAACTCCATCGTCCTTCTTCTTATTCCATTCTTGGATGCTGATCGGGACGCTGTCCCTAACAACAACTCCGCACTGATGTATAAATCGGTCTTGGGTCCGCTTGGGAACAGTCGGTTTGCCATCTGGATCGACTTCTTCGATCGTGAACCTTTCATTCTCGCCCAACCTTTTCTTCGGGCCTCGTCTCCTTATAGAAGTTTGGTTCGATCCGGAGGGCTAAAAGAAGAATTAATGCATCTAGTCAGCAGAGGCTTAATTAATATATATACCTCGCCGGACTTTGCAACAGTTAAGGCTCCAACACTGGCGGAGCCGTCATCTTCTCTTCCCTCACCATCGGAGTCGTTGAGAAACTGTGAGGTGATGATATCATCATCTCCGTCGCGGATTATTTCCTCCAACGCCTCTTCTTGTTCTAAGTCTCTGTCGTGTTCCATAGTTTCTGCAAATATTACAACATGGCAATATACAACCATGAGAGATGGATTAGTGGCAAACATAGACCTAATCACAACAAGGAATCATATGCATATGAGCAATGGATTAGTGGATTATCGGGGTTATGTTTTAACGACCCCCTCCCCCCTCATGTCGAAGTTATACCGAAATTATCGGGGTTATGTTTTAACGACCCCCCCCCCCTCATGTCGAAGTCAATGAACAACATGAAAATTTGTAAGTGATTGCTAAACTTTTATGCTTCATTTATACGAAGATCAATTATCCAATATAACTATGTTCGCGATATGAGGCATTGCATATTATCTAGAATCATATCTGATGAGTCGTCCTATCTTTTGGGAGAGGATACTCTCATGCCTGTCCGACGTGCAAATCAGGTTTTCATATGCCTCAAAATCAAAGTTATCGGGGTTATGTTTTAACGACCCCCCCCCCCCTCATGTCGAAGTTACGACGATATTTGTACAAGATGAATACAAGATTTATACACAAGATGAATACAAAATGAATACAAGATGAATACAAGATTTATACACAAGATGAATACACAACTCAACAAATGAACCAACCATCCTCCTATGAACAGAACTCAACATACAACAAATGGATACCTTTTGTCGAACAGCGGAGGGACGATCAGGGACCAACTCCACGGAGATGCAACACCACAACCTGTAATTCCATGGAGATGTAACACATGGAAAAACATGCTTAATTACTGAACTAATTCAAATGACCCCTAGATTTTCAGACTTAGTGATATTTGCATAGAGTGGCAGAAAACAGATTCATGATGCAACCTTTTAGGCAAGTAAAATATATGCTACAACAGTTTTTCATGGCAACAAAGAGCATGGCAAGCAAGTACTAATTACCCTCAACAAAACACCCTTACTGATCATGATCCAAAGATGCACAGATTTGTTGCAAACCTCAAGGCAAAATGCAAAGTATTAATACTGCCAGTTTCAGACTTAGAGAAAAATAGCATGGCATGGCAGAAATGAATAGATAGCAAGTTTACAAGCTTGTAGCACTCACTACAGGTCCTAACATGGCATGAACTAAAATCTACCAGCAAGATGACATCAAAATGCTCCTACTTCATGTTCAAAGATTGCCCAAAAGATGCTTGCATTAAAACATACAAAAAAGACAAAATGAACTCTAATGCAAAAATTGTGTTCTTTGATTTGCAAAGGAGCTATATTCTCCCCAATTCTTTTGCACCCACAAAAATTACTCCATCTATTTGACAGTACCCACAACCCATTCCACCAAAAACATTTGGTTCCATAGTTCAAATTTTTCAAATTTCATTCAGTTCAAAATTGGACCAGATTCAAACTCCATGGTCAAAGCCCAATTTAAATTGCTCCAAAAATTCTGAAACTTTGCCAGACTCTCTTTTGTGCATCAACACCTCACCACAAAAATTCTAAAAAATTCCTAAAATTCCTAGAGCCCTCTAGCATTTCATCATACACTTGATGTGCACTGTCAAAAAATTCAGAAAAAAAATTGTTCTTCAATTTGTTTTAGCAAGATCATCATCTAACATCCATCCATCTAACAACAGCAATGCAGCAGCGGCGGCGGCGGCAAGCAGAGCACGCAGCGGAGCAGTGGCAGCAGGGGAAGGGGGGAGCTCACTGGGGGCGGCGCACGATGGAGCTGGAGGGCCGGCGACGAGGGGAGCGGGCTCGGTGGCGGCGATGGCGAGGAGGTCCGGCAACGAGGAGTGGCTCAGGGGCGGCGATGCTCGGGGAGGGCCGGCCGGCGACGAGGAGCGAGCGGGCTCGGGGACGGCGTCGGGGCAGAGCTCGGGGACGGCGCCGGGGGCGGCGACGAGAAGCGGGCTCGGGGAGGCGACGGCGAGGTCCGGCAGCCTGGCGGCGTCGAGGTGGTCTTCGGCGCCATCGGGGGAGAGGGAGATTGAAAACTGGAGATGGCTTTTGGAAAATTTCCTAAGTGCTGCTTATATACACAGAGTTTTAGTCCCGGTTGGTGGCACCAACCGGGACTAAAGGCCCCCCTTTAGTCCCGGTCTGAGTCACCAACCGGGACTAAAGGTGAATTTCACCAGCCCAAAGGGCGCGAAACCCAACCCTTTAGTCCCGGTTGGTGGCTCGGACCGGGACTAAAGGGGGGGCCTTTAGTCCCGGTTGGAGCAACCAACCGGGACTAAAGGGTGGCACAGCCGTGGGGTGGTGAAAGTTTAGTCCCACCTCGCCAAGCGAGAGGAGATCGCACCGGTTTATATACGCGGCTGTGATCTCTCTCCCAAGATCCTCTCTAAAGCAGGCAGTTAATTGCCTAACCTCCGCCCTGTTGGGCCTACTAGCCCCGCGGGCCTGCATCCTGGCCCATATATAGTTGGGTTTCTAGTCGTATGCAGGCCGTGGTGTCTGCTAGTAGGCGGGTATTTTTTTTATTTTTTATGTTATTTTTTGCATATGTTATGTTTTTTTATTTTTTATGTTATTTTTTGCATATGTTATGTCAATTTTAATATTCTTTCATAACCACTATAAAATATATGGCACATGTTATGTCTTTTTATTTTTTATGTTATGGCAATTTTAATTTTTTGCATATGTTATGTTTTTTTAATTTTTATGTTATTTTTTGCATATGTTATGTCAAATTTAATATTCTTTCATAACCACTATAAAATATATGGCACGTGTTATATATTTTTATTTTTTATATTATGGCAATTTTAATTTTTTGCATATGTTATGTTTTTTTATTTTTTATGTTATTTTTTGCATATGTTATGTCAATTTTAATATTCTTTCATAACCACTATAAAATATATGGCACATGTTATGTCTTTTTATTTTTGATGTTATTTTTTATGTTATGGCAATTTTAATTTTTTGCATATGTTATATTTTTTTATTTTTTTATGTTATTTTCATATGTACCATTGCCGCAACATATTCACCATAAATTCCGATACTTTTTGTTAACCTAATTTATTTTGATGCATAGACACATAGTGATTCAAAAAAAGCCGACACCAATGTTCCCTATGTGAAGGAGATAGACCCTTACTATGAATCTTCTAGAAGATTCATAGTATTTTCTGTTAACCTAATAATGTTATATTTTCTTTATGTCATACAACGTTTCTCTCTTATCATCTCCGATCAGAGAAACCACATAGTACCTCCAACTTTATGTCATACAACGTTTCTCTCTTATCATCTCCGATGCTTCTGCTGTATTCATCTATGTCAAGACGTTTAAGCCATGTCTATATTAACCTTGTTATTATATATGGAGCCACCAACCGGGACTAACCGCGTATGATCAACCTTGCAAAACATGTGACTGAAAGGATAGGAATAATTGAAATTTCATAACTTAATAAATAATTATTATAAAATCATGTTTCAAATTCCCTCCGGTTTGTCCGAAGTGGCACTTTCCAGCTATAAGTCCGGAAACTCACACTAGAGAGAAAGTGATGGCGGTGAAGCCGGTCACATCCCAGAGTGGGATCTTGGGGTATAAAACTATTTCTTCGCGTGAGTCCCTTGCTTATTGCGCCGTAACCATGGATAATCTTCATCATTTAACAGGATGCTTGCGTCAGTCTTCACTCTGAAGGGAGAAATTTCATGAAACTTTTCATAATCTTCTGACATGTCTGTCTTGTCCTCCACTCCCACGATGTTTCTTTTCCCTGAAAGAACTATGTGGCGCTTTGGCTCATCGTATGATGTATTCGCTTCCTTATCTTTTCTTTTTCTCGGTTTGGTAGACATGTCCTTCACATAGAAAACCTGCGCCACATCATTGGCTAGGACGAATGGTTCGTCTGTGTACCCAAGATTGTTGAGATCCACTGTTGTCATTCCGTACTGCGGGTCTACCTGTACCCCGCCTCCTGACAGATTGACCCATTTGCACCGAAACAAAGGGACCTTAAAATCACGTCCATAGTCAAGTTCCCAAATGTCCTCTATGTAACCATAATATGTGTCCTTTGCCCTATTGGTGTTTGCTGCATCAAAGCGGACACCACTGTTTTGGTTGGTGCTCTTTTTATCTTGGGCGATCGTGTAAAATGTATTCCCATTTATCTCGTACCCTTGGAAAGTCAATACAGTCAAAGATGGTGTCCTGGCCAACAAGTACAGCTCATCTCCAACAGTGGTGTTACCCATGAGATGTGTTTGCAACCAACCGCCGAAAGTCCCCATGTGTTCACGTGTAATCCAGTCGTCAGACTGCTCCAGGTGTTTGGAGCGTAGAATATTCTTGTGTTCATTGATATACGGGGCCACCAAGGTAGAATTATGTAGAACTGTGTAGTGTGCTTGCGCCCAAGAATGCCCGTCCCTACATATTATTGAGTTCAGTCCTAGCGTGCCTTTTCCACCCAGTCTCCCCTCATGCCGCGATTCAGGAACACCAATCGGCTTAAGGTCAGGAATAAAGTCAACACGAAACTCAATGACCTCCTCTGTTTGACGGCGTGTGGAGATGCTTCCTTCTGGCCTAGCACAGTTACGAACATATTTCTTTAAGACTCCCATGAACCTCTCAAAGGGAAACATATTGTGTAGAAATACAAGACCCAGAATTGCAATCTCGTTGACTAGGTGAACTAGGACGTGCGTCATAATATTGAAGAAGGATGGTGGGAACACCAACTCGAAACTGACAAGACACTGGACCAAATCATTTTGTAACCTTGGTAGGATTTCTGGATCGATTACCTTCTGAGAAATTGCATTGAGGAATGCACATAGCATCACAATGGCTAATCAAACATTTTCTGGTAGAAGCCCCCTTAATGCAACCGGAAGCAGTTGCGTCATAATCACGTGGCATTCATGAGACTTTAGGTTCTGGAATTTTTTCTCTGCTATATTTATTATTCCCTTTATATTCGACGAGAAGCCAGACGGGACCTTGATACTGAGCCAGCATTCAAAAAATATTTCCTTCTCTGCTTTGGTAAGAGCGTAGCTGGCAGGACCTTCATACTGCTTTGGATGCATGCCGTCTTTTTCGTTCATACGTTGCTGGTCCTCCCGTGCCTCCGGTGTATCTTTGGTCTTCCCATACACGCCCAAGAAGCCTAGCAGGTTCACGCAAAGATTCTTCGTCACGTGCATCACGTCGATTGCAGAGCGGACCTCTAGGTCTTTCCAATAGGGTAGGTCCCAAAATATAGATTTCTTCTTCCACATGGGTGCGTGTCCGTCAGCGTCATTCGGAACAGATTGTTCGCCAGGACCCTTTCCAAAGATTACTTGTAAATCCTTGACCATATCAAGTATATCATCACCAGTACGGAGGACAGCCTTCTTCTAGTGATCTGCCTCACCTTTGAAATGTTTGCCATTCTTTCTTAAGGCATGCTTGGTCGGAAGAAATCGACGATGTCCCAGGTACACATTCTTCTTACATTTATCCAAATATATACTTTCGCTCTCATCTAAACAGTGCGTGCATGTGTGGTATCCCTTGTTTGTTTGTCTGGAAAGGTTACTAAGAGCAGGCCAATCATTGATGGTTACAAACAGCAACGCTCGTAGGTCAAATTCCTGCTGTTTGTGCTCATCCCACACACGTACACCATTTATGTCCCACAGCTGTAAAAGTTCTTCAACTAATGGCCTTAGGTACACATCAATGTTGTTGCCGGGTTGCTTAGGGCCTTGGATGAGCACTGGCATCATAATGAACTTCCGCTTCATGCACAACCAAGGAGGAAGGTTATAGATACATAGAGTCACAGGCCAGGTGCTATGATTGCTGCTCTGCTCCCCAAAAGGATTAATGCCATCTGCACTTAAACCTAACCATAAGTTCCTTGCGTCACCTGCAAAGTCCAGCCACTTTCTCTTGATTTTTCTCCACTACGACCCATCAGCGGGTACTCTCAACTTCCCGTCTTTCTTACGGTCTTATTTGTGCCATCGCAACAACTTGGCATGCTCTTTGTTTCTGAACAGACGTTTCAACCGTGGTATTATAGGAGCATACCACATCACCTTGGCAGGAACCCTCTTCCTGGGGCGCTCGCCCTCAACATCACCAGGGTCATCTCGTCTGATCTTATACCGCAATGCACCGCATACCGGGCATGCATTCAAATTCTCGTACTCCTCACCGCGGTAGAGGATGCAGTCATTAGGGCATGCATGTATCTTCTGCACCTCTAATCCTAGAGGGCAGAGAACCTTCTTTGCTTCGTACGTACTGTCAGGCAATTCGTTATCCTTTGGAAGCTTCTTCTTCATTATTTTCAGTAGCTTCCCAAATCCCTTGTCAGATACACCATTCTCTGCCTTCCATTACCGCAATTCCAGCGCGGTACCGAGCTTTGTGTTGCCATCGTCGCAATTTGGGTACAACCCTTTTTTTTGATCCTCTAACATGCGATCGAACTTCAACTTCTCCCTTTCACTTTCGCATCCTCTCTGTGCATCAGCAATGACCCGGCGAAGATCATCATCGGGCACATCTGGTGCCTCTTGATCTTCAGCTTCCCCCGTTGCAGTATCACCGTATTCAGGGAACATAGGATAGTTGTCATCATCCTCTTCTTCTTCGTTGTCTTCCATCATAACCCCTCTTTCTCCGTGCTTGGTCCAAACATTATAGTGTGGCATGAAACCCTTCTTAAGCAGGAGGAAGTGAAGGGTTTTCGAGTCAGAGTAATCCTTCGTATTCTCACAGATAGTACATGGACAATACATAAAACCATTCTACTTGTTTGACTCAGCCACATCGAGAAAATTATGCAGGCCCGTAATGTAGTCGGAGGTGCGTCGGTCACCGTACATCCATTGCCGGTTCATCTGCGTGCATTATATAATTAAGTATATCAAAAACCATTATAGAACATCATGAATAGAGAAATGATCAAATTAAAACAAGTTCATCATCACATTAAGACCAAAGTACAGTAGTGATCAAATGTTATTACTGCAAAAATAAATACATAAAGTTCATACATAGTTCTCATAGAACAACATACAGCTCTCTAGAGCATCTAATTAAAACATACATTGAAACTAACATACAACTATGTAAAACATTTAAATGCAACAACAAATGTGATCAAAATCGCAACTAAGGTAACAATTGATCCAACAGCATAATGATACCAAGCCTCATTATCAAATGCATATTTTCTAATCTTTCTAATCTTCAAGCGCATTGCATCCATCTGGATCTTGTGTAGTTCAACGACATCGGCAACATGCAACTCCAATTTCATCTTCTCTTCTTCAACTCTTTTCAATTTTTCTTTCAAATAATTGTTTTCTTTTTCAACTAAATTTAACCTCTCGACAAGAGGGTCGGTTGGAATTTCCGGTTCACATACCTCCTAGATAAATACATCTATGTCAAGTTGGTCGGCATAATTGTCATAAACACTAAATGAAACAAATAGTTATAAAAGATAATATACCATATCCGAATCATAGACCGGACGAGAGCCGACGGGGGCGGATACCAATACCATGGCACTATATAATAACAAACAATAATACAAGTAAGAAAATTATACAAGTAGCTATATAAATCAACTAGAGTAGCACACACCTCCCACACGCCGGCCGGCCAAAAAACAGAGGAGTGAGCGCGCAGGGGCGAGCATATATATAGGCATCTTTTCAGTCCCGGTTGGTGTCTAGAACCGGGACTGAAGACTGACCTTTAGTCCCGGTTCCAGACACCAACCGGGACTAAAGGGGTTGCACCAGGAGCGAGGCCCTTTAGTCCCGGTTGGTGGCTGGAACCGGGACTAAAGGTCCCAGCCGAACCAGGACTGGTGCCTGCCGAGGCCCGGCCGCCGTCCTGGCCGCTCGAACCGGGACTGATGCACGCATTAGTCCCGGTTCGTAAGTCGACCGGGACTGTTGCTCTGATCTGGCAAAAACCAATGCCCTGTTTTCTACTAGTGTTTAGTCCCGGTTCCAGACACCAACCGGGACTAAAGGGCCTCGCTCCCTTTAGTCCCGGTTGGTGTCTCCAACCGGGACTAAAGGTTAGTCTTCAGTCCCGGTTCTAGACACCCACCGGGGCTAAAAAGATGCCTATATATATCCTCGCCCCTGCCCGCCCTCTCCTCTGTTTTTTGGCCGTAGAAGGTGGGAGGTGTGTGTGCTACTCTGTTCTCACTTCTTATGCACATGAGGTGTTCGATGAAATGCCCGAGCCACACTTAAGCTTTCTCCTCTGTTCTTCCTCCAAGCTCGACCTCCAAGCTCCATTTTCCCCAAGATTTGTCTAGATTTGGCGGTGCACCAACTATCCAAGTGTTCTAAAAGGTTAGCAACTTCATCCTTTCATCTCTCACTGCTAGTTTAGCTTATTTCATATGCTCTAGAAGTAGAGTGGTTTGTGGGTTTTAGTGGATTAGTGTATGTGGGAGTTTATTTGATTTAGATGCACAATTTGAGCTCAAATTAACTTCTTAGTTTGCACATGTGGAGGGTGCCGTCCCGTCCCCGTCCCCGTCCTCACCGCCGTCGATCGCCCGCGCCGATCTCGTCGCCGGCACCACCGTGGTGAGCCTCTTGTTCTTATCTTTTTTTTAAAGAACAAATTCTTACTTGTATGATTTAGATAGCTACTTGTATAATTTTCTTACTTGTATTATTGTTTGTTATTATATAGTGCCATAGTTTTGGTATCCGCCCCCGTCGGCTCTCGTCCGGTCTATGATTCGGATGTGGTATAGTATCTTTTATAACTATTTGTTTCATTTAGTGTTTATGACAATTATGCCGACCAACTTGGCATAGATGTTTTTATCTAGGAGGTATGTGAACCGGAAATTCCAACCGACCCTCTTGTCGAGAGGTTAAATTTAGTTGAAAAAAAAACAATTATTTGAAAGAAAAATTGAAAATAATTGAAGAAGAGAAGATGAAATTGGAGTTGCATGTTGCCGATGTCGTCGATCTACACAAGATCCAGATGGATGCAATGCGCTTGAAGATTAGAAAGATTAGAAAATATGCCATTGATAAAGAGGCTTGGTATCATTATGCTGTTGGATCAATTGTTACCTTAGTTGCGATTTTGATCGCATTTGTTGTTGCATTTAAATGTTTTACATAGTTGTATGTTGTTTTATGAGAACTATGTATGAACTTTATGTATTTATTTTTGCAGTAATAACATTTGATCACTACTGTACTTTGGTTTTAATGTGATGATGAACTTGTATTAATTTGATCATTTCTCTATTCATGATGTTCTGTAATGGTTTTTGATATACTTAATTACATAATGCAGATGAACCGGCAATGGATGTACGGTGACCGACGCATTTCCGAGTACATTACGGGCCTGCATAATTTTATCGATGTGGCTGAGGCAAACAAGAAGAATGGTTTTATGTACTGTCCATGTGTTGTCTATGAGAATACGAAGGATTACTCTTCCACGAAAACCATTCACTTCCACCTGCTTGAGAAGGGTTTCATGCCCCACTATAATTGTTGGACCAAGCTCGGAGAACGAGGGGTTATGATGGAAGACAATGAAGAAGAAGAGGATGATGACAACTATCCTATGTTCCCTGAATACGGTGATACTGCAACGGGGGAAGCTGAAGATCAAGAGGCACCAGATGTGCCCGCTGATGATCTTCGCTGGGTCATTGTTGATGCACAGAGAGAATGCGAAAGTGAAAGGGAGAAGTTGAAGTTCGATCGCATGTTAGAGGATCACAAAAAACGGTTGTACCCAAATTGCGAAGATGGCAACACAAAGCTCGGTACCACACTGGAACTGCTGCAATGGAAGGCAGAGAATGGTTTATCTGACAAGGGATTTGGGAAGCTACTGAAAATAATGAAGAAGAAGCTTCCAAAGGATAACGAATTGCCTGACAGTACGTACGAAGCAAAGAAGGTTCTCTGCCCTCTAGGATTAGAGGTGCATAAGATACATGCATGCCCTAATGACTGCATCCTCTACCGCGGTGAGGAGTACGAGAATTTGAATGCATGCCCGGTATGCGGTGCATTGCGGTATAAGATCAGACGAGATGACCCTGGTGATGTTGAGGGCGTGAGCCCCAGGAAGAGGGTTCCTACCAAGGTGATGTGGTATGCTCCTATAATACCACGGTTGAAACGTCTGTTCAGAAACAAAGAGCATGCCAAGTTGTTGTGATGGCACAAAGAAGACCGTAAGAAAGACGGGATGTTGAGAGTACCCGCTGATGGGTCGCAGTGGAGAAAAATCGAGAGAAAGTGGCCGGAGTTTGCAGGTGACGCAAGGAACTTATGGTTTGGTATAAGTGCAGATGGCATTAATCCTTTTGGAGAGCAGAGCAGCAATCATAGCACCTGGCCTGTGACTCTATGTATCTATAACCTTCGTCCTTGGTTGTGCATGAAGCGGAAGTTCATTATGATGCCAGTGCTCATCCAAGGCCCTATGCAACCCGGCAACGACATTGATGTGTACCTAAGGCCATTAGTTGAAGAACTTTTATAGCTGTAGAATAGAAAAGGTGTACGTGTGTGGGATGAGCACAAACAGGAGGAATTTGACCTACGAGCGTTGCTGTTTGTAACCATCAATGATTGGCCTGCTCTTAGTAACCTTTCATGACAGTCAAACAAGGGATACAACGCATGCACGCACTGTTTAGATGATACTGGAAGTATATATTTGGACAAATGTAAGAAGAATGTGTACCTGGGACATCGTCGATTTCTTCCGACCAAGCATGCCTTAAGAAAGAAAGGCATGCATTTCAAAGGTGAGGCTGATCACCAGAAGAAGCCTGTCCCCCGTACTGGTGATGATATATTTGATATGGTCAAGGATTTAAAAGCAATCTTTGGAAAGGGTCCTGGCGGACAATCTGTTCCGAATGACGCTAACGGACACGCACCCATGTGGAAGAAGAAATCTATATTTTGGGACCTACCCTATTGGAAAGTCCTAGAGGTCCGTTCTGCAATCGACGTGATGCACGTGACGAAGAATCTTTGCGTGAACCTGCTAGGCTTCTTGGGCGTGTATGGGAAGACAAAACATACACCGGAGGCACGGGAGGACTAACAACGTATGAACGAAAAAAACGGTATGCATCCAAAGCAGTATCAAGGTCCTGCCAGTTACGCTATTACCAGAGCAGAGAAGGAAATCTTTTTTGAATGCCTGCTCAGTATCAAGGTCCCGTCTGGCTTCTCGTCGAATATAAAGGGAATAATAAATATGGCAGAGAAAAAATTCCAGAACCTAAAGTCTCATGACTGCCACGTGATTATGACGCAATTGCTTCCGGTTGCATTGAGGGGGCTTCTATCAGAAAATGTTCGATTAGCCATTGTGAAGCTATGTGCATTCCTCAATGCAATTTCTCAGAAGGTAATCGATCCAGAAATCCTACCAAGGTTACAGAATGATTTGGTCCAATGTCTTGTCAGTTTTGAGTTGGTGTTCCCACCATCCTTCTTCAATATTATGACGCACGTCCTAGTTCACCTAGTCGACGAGATTGCAATTATGGGTCACGTATTTCTACACAATATGTTCCCCTTTGAGAGGTTCATGGGAGTCTTAAAGAAATATGTTCATAACTGTGCTAGGCCAAAAGGAAGCTCCAAGGGCCACGAAACAGAGGAGGTCATTGAGTTTTGTGTTGACTTTATTCCTGACCTTAAGCCGATTGGTGTTCCTGAATCGCGGCATGAGGGGAGACTGGGTGGAAAAGGCACGCTAGGACCGAAAGCAATAATATGTAGGGACGGGCATTCTTGGGCGCAAGCACACTACACAGTTCTACAAAATTCTACCTTGGTGGCCCCATATATCAATGAACACAAGAATATTTTACGCTCCAAACACCCGGAGCAGTCTGACGACTGGATTACACGTGAACACATGGGGACTTTCGGCAGTTGGTTGCAAACACATCTCATGGGTAACACCACTGTTGGAAATGAGCTGTACTTGTTGGCCAGGACACCATCTTCGACTGTATTGAATTTCCAAGGGTACGAGATAAATGGGAATACATTTTACACGATCGCCCAAGATAAAAAGAGCACCAACCAAAACAGTGGTGTCCCCTTTGATGCAGCAAACACCAATAGGGCAAAGGACACATATTATGGTTACATAGAGGAGATATGGGAACTTGACTATGGATGTGATTTTAAGGTCCCTTTGTTTCGGTGCAAATGGGTCAATCTTCAGGAGGCGGGGTACAGGTAGACCCGCATTACGGAATGACAACAGTGGATCTCAACAACTTGGGTACACAGACGAACCATTCGTCCTAGCCAATGATGTGGCGCAGGTTTTCTATGTGAAGGACATGTCTACCAAACAGAGAAAAAGAAAAGATAAGGAAGCGAATACATCATACGATGAGCCAAAGCGCCACATAGTTCTTTCAGGGAAAAGAAACATTGTTGGAGTGGAGGACAAGACAGACATGTCAGAAGATTATGAAAAGTTTCATGAAATTCCTCCCTTCACAGTGAAGACTGACCCAAGCATCCTGTTAAATGATGAAGATTATCCATGGTTACGGCGCAATAAGCAAGGGACACACGCGAAGAAATAGTTTTGTACCCCAAAAGGTCCCACTCTGGGATGTGACCGGCTTCAGCGCCATCACTTTCTCTCTACTGTGAGTTTTCGGACTTATAGCTGGAAAGTGCCACTTCGGACAAACCGGAGGGAATCTTTGTAAGAGCTAGCTAGGGCATTTTGGCATTTGAAACGTGATTTTAGAATAATTATTTATTAAGTTATGAAATTCAATTATTCATATCCTTTTAGTATTTTAATTATACAGAGGAGTTAATCAATGCAAATATTTAGACCATTTTAGCAGGTGTACCAAGTTTGAGCTCATTTGGACATGTTTAGCAATGTTAAGTTGCTCAAATTAGAAAATGGACAGAGATGGTTTCGAGGGAATTTGATGATGTTATCTTGTTCTCCAAGCCATGAGACTTGGCAAGATCATCAAATATGGCATTTGTGACATGCTAGAATTTTAGTTATGATCAACTAAAACAAAACTATAATATTCTTCAATAGCAAAAAGAATCAACTAAAAAGCTTTTATAAAACTCTAGTTATGATCAAAATAATATTAACTTAAAACTATATAAAATTTATGCAACTAAAATTTTCATAAAGTATTTTTTGTTAAAAACTTTAATAGCAAAAAGAATTAAATGAAAACTAGGCATGTATGCTACTGCTTTTGAATCTGTTAAAAAGAAAACTAAAACTAAAATATCCTAAAAAGGTCTAAAACCAAAAACAGAATGCAAATATAGTTTCAGATGCATATGTAATTGTGTGCTCCATCATTACTTGACTTGCGTTATTTTTTCAGAGTCTCTTGTGGTCTATTCACGATCAAATGCGTTGAACACTAGGACGGAGATGAGTGGACATATGACTTTGTCCAGAACGAGATTAATTTTTTAAGGGGACGCATTCTCGCTGAAATACTATTTTCTGAGTGCAACACGATGGAAACGGTGAAGGAAAAGATTCTTAAAATCATGCTGAAGGAATGAATGGGAGGATGTGGTGTTGGATATTACATTCTTTCTTTATTGTAATGCCACATGATTTTTCATTTTTGGCAACTAAATAAAAGTGTCATGGTCGGTACGTTGTACCATTTTGATATTGTAATGGCAGATGATTTTTCATTATTGGCAACTAAATAAAAGTGCCGTGCTCGGTACTTCGTACAATTTTCATTTTGTAATGGCACTCTTTCGGAATTATTATTTATATTCTTATGGCATATTTTTATGATGTTATGTGAATGAGGCTGTTTTCTGAATGAGGTTATTTTAGTTCACAGATATTCTATACTATTTATTTTACTTAACTGATTTTTAATACTGATTATTTGAACGAGTTTTCATTAAGTACTAAAAAAAGTAAAAAAAATTAAAAAAAGAAGCCCGACCGCAGCTGCTGGACCGCCGTTCAACCAGCGAATAAACCGTCCAAATCAAGCCCGCAGGCGACTCGGGCGGTGAATCGGGCACACGAACGGCCCAGCGGCTGGGTCAACTACAGGGCAAGCAGCGGCATTGTGTTTCAAGGAGTTCGGAACGGCTGCACGACGCGGCTATTTAAGCCGGTCAGCGCACCCGTCGCTCGGCGGGGGGCGGTGCTGAACGAGAATTAGTACTGGTTGGTGCCACCAACCGGGACTAAAGGCCTCCCTTTAGTCCCGGTTCGTGCCACCAACCGGGACTAAAGCTAAATTAGTCCCGGTTGGTGGCACGAACCGGGACTAAAGGTAGGACTTTAGTCCCGGTTGGGGGCACCAACCGGGACTAAATCTGTGGGTATAACCGCGCCTTCTCCCACCCCCCCCCCCCCCCAATCTTCCTCTCCACTCCAACCCCCGACGCCGAACCACACCACGACGCCGCCAGGCTGCCGAAGATCGTCGTCGCCTCCGAGTCGTCCCCGAGCCCGCTGACCGTCGCCGGACCTCCTCGCCCTCCTCCCCGAGCATCGCCGCCCCCGAGCCCGCTCCTCGTCGCCGCTCCCGAGCCCGTCCTCGTCGTCGCCGCCCCCGCTCGCCGGATCTCCTCGATCGCCCTCCTCCCCGAGCCTCGCCGCCCCCGCTCCCCGGCAACGCCGCCCCCGCTGTGTGAGCCGCCGCCGTTCAATTCCCCTCGATCGGGCTTATATATCCCCGCAAAAGTCATTTTTGATCAAAGTCATTTTTATAGCATTATTCATGTTCTCAAAGTCATTGATATTGTTCATGTGTAATATTTATGCAAATGTTTTATAGCATTATTCATGATCAAAGTCATTTTTATAGCATTATTCATGATCAAAGTCATTTCATTTGTGATATTTTTGTTCCGAGCGTATGTAATGAATTTGTGATATTTTCATGTGTAATATAAATTTTTGTTCATTGAGATGAGATGAGATGGAGATGGATGAGATGAGATGGAGATGGCTGAATTTTTTTGTTTGTTTTGTGTAGTTTTACTAGGTTTTTAGATACATATACTCAATGTGATAGATAGATGTCCAATGCCTCATATCGCGAACATAGTTATATTCGATAATTGATCTTCATATAAATGATGCATAAAAGTTTAGCAAACAGTTTAGCAATCACTTAGAAATTTTCATGTTGTAGGAGTACATGTAAAAAAATTCAGAGTTGTTCATTGACTTAGAAATTTTCATGTTGTTCATTGACTTAGACATGAGGGGGGGGTCGTTAAAACATAACCCCTATAACTTCGGTATAACTTCAACATGAGGGGGGTGGTCGTTAAAACATAACCCCGATAACTTCGGTATAACTTCGACATGAGGGGGGAGGAGTCCTCGACGATCGCCGGAGGAGGCCCCGACGATCGCCGGAGGAGTCGTCCCCGACGATCGACATGAATAAACTTTGTACATGTGTTTGGTGCATTTTAATGTCTATTTGCTGCTGGTATTTAATGAATAAACTTTGTTTTACACTTGCTGAAAAACTGCTAAGTCTGAAACTGACTGTTATAAAACTTGTCAACTTTGCATGATGTTTGCCACTAATCCATTGCTCATATGCATATGATTCCTTCTTGTGATTTGGTCTATGTAATGTGTACTTTGATGCCATGCCCTTGGTTGCCATGTAAAGTTGTTGTAGCATGACTCAATCTTGCTCTCAAGTTGTCATCATAATGTTACTGTTTTGCATTCCCAAATTTCATTAAGTCTGAAAAACAGCTTATCTCTCATGGTTGTATATTGCCATGTTGTAATATTTGCAGAAACTATGGAACACGACAGAGATTTAGAACAAGAAGAGATGTTGGGGGATATAATCCGCGACGGAGGTGATGATATCACCTCACAGTTTCTCAACGACTCCGATGGTGAGGGAAGAGAGGATGACGGCTCCGGTGATCGAATGGAGGGAGAAGATGACGGCTCCGGCGGTGTTGGAGCCTTAACTGTTGCAAAGTCCAGCGAGGTATATTAATTAAGCTTGCTAACTAGATGCATTAATTGATTTGTATGTACATATATTAATGCTTCTTTCTTCTTTTAACCCTCCGGATCGAGCCAACCTTCTGTAAAGAGACGAGGCCCGAAGAAAAGGTTGGGCGAGAATGAAAGGTTCACGATCGAAGAAATCGCTGTAGATGGCAAACCGACTGCTCCCAAGCGGATCGCAGACTGATTTATAAGTCAGTGCGGAGTTGTTGTTAGGGACAGCATCCCGATCAGCATTCAAGAATGGAATAAGCCAAAGGCGGACGATGGAGTTTCTTATGTCGACGATAGATCCAAAGATGAGCTTTGGAATACGCTCATGACAAATTTCAGCCTACCGCCAGAGGTGGATCCAAATAGCAATGTTGTCGAGCGAAAAGTCAAGGCGTGGGCTCTTAAGAAGATGGCCGAACAATTCAAGAACTGGAAGAAAAGATTGCACGAAACGTTTGTCCTGAAAGAGAAGACTCCAACATTCACCGGTCAATATGAGAAGATGAAAGATCACTAGCCCGCATTTGTGGCGTACAAGACATCGGAGAAAGGTAAGAAAAGGTCACTGATAAATAAGCAAAATGCTGCAAAGAAGGAATATCACCATGTTACGGGGTCAGGTGGCTACAAGGTTGCCCGGCCTACGTGGGACAAAGCTGAGAACAACCTGCTTGATAAAGGGATCCATCCAGAGACATTGAACTGGCCCGAACGGGCAAGGACTTGGTTCTTCGGGCATGGGGGAACTTTGCACCCAGAAACAGGGAAGTGTGTTTATACGAAAGCTCAACTTGTAACACCCGTCAAAAACATTCGGGATGCAATCCAGGCCGTGCAGGAAGGGAAGTTCCATCCCGACAGAGAGAAGGACGAGCTGTCACGCGCCCTCGGGAATCCTGAACACCCTGAACGAACACGAGGCACATCAGGCTCCGTTCCGTGGAAGGTTGGGTTTCCCGACAGCAGAGACACTTATAGAAGCCGAGGGAGAAAGAAGAAAGAGGATGCAGACCGGCTGTAGAAGGTAGAAGAGAGATTAGCGTTGCAGGAGAAGCAAATAGAGGCACTTAATAGCCAGCGAGCTACCGGCCCATCATCTCAGCGGCACGAAGATCCTTCATTCGATACTTCCCACAGAGCTACCCCACCATCTCAGCGGAAAAGCAGCGTGGCTTCCACGGAGCTCGTTCGGCCGCCCATAGATGATATCACGGCTCCTGATCACTACCCCGTGGGTGATATCACGGAGAGGGAACATTGTGATCTACATGCGAAATACATGAACATAACCTTGAAGGTGGCGGTCGGCTATGCCTTACCTCGTGTACCTGATGGAACTTACCATTGCTCTCCGATTCCAGATGCTATGCTGTTGTCGGGGTGGATGAAGTTACCAACGGATTTGAGCAGCTGGAGCTTGAGTAACCTATAGGTGAAGGGGAGACTCATCTAGGAGATGCCATAAGGACTACCATTCTATGGAGAAAGGAACACATCGTGCTTCCATACTGGACGCCGCATCAGCAGACTCAGTCGGAGGAGGGCCCTCAGCAGACTCCTCACAGTCCAGCTCTATCTCCGCTGCCTCAGTCGTCTCCGCTGCCTCAGCCATCTCCGCCACGTCAGCACACTCCGTCGCCTCAGCTGTCTCCGCCGCGTCAGCGGACTCCGCCGGAGGAGGCCCCTCAGCAGAATCTGCCGCGTCAGCTGACTCCGCCTCCTCCGCCGCCTCAGCACCGGCGGAAGAGATCCGCCGCCGCTCCGGCGGCTAGTAGTACAACAGCAAAGAAATCCAGAGCAGGTAGCGTCAAGAAGGCTCCTTCCAAGTTACCATACGACATGACTGAGGAGGAAACCAGGGAGATCGTGGCTGCCGACGTGAAACGCCAGCTTGCACCGACCCGTCCAGATCCAACGGAGAAAATAGATCGGGTAAAAGCGAGGCGCTTCCTGGAAAACCTTACAAAACCACCACCGCCTCCGCTGCTATCAAACTATGACCGCACTATTGTAAAGTCATATAGAGATCCACAGCAGCGGTCGGGAAGTAGTAGTAGCGCAAGGGGGAAAACAATTCCCCAGCTCGGCGAACAGAAAAACCAATCGTTCCCCCCGCTCAAGGTGTTTACCGATATCGCTAATGATCCGGGGGTAGCGGCCGCTGATTCTGGTTTCACTCTTGGTGATTACTTAGTCGATGAGGTGCAGTTCGAAATGGCTGAGTTAGCCTTTAAATTCGAGCACGGGAAGCCTCTCGTCAGACCTGAGGAGCTCCCGCATCTACCAACGATGATGCGAAGATTGCATGACTGGTACTTGGAAGCCTCAAAGCAAGGGAGCAACTATATCATTGCGGGAATTAAAGATGAGCATTACTTCAATGGAGACGAGGAGATTTTCATTGAATTTGAAGAATTATTTCAGTTATACAATCAAGACGCCATCGACAAATCTATCGTCAGTTGCTATTGTTTGTAAGTATCATTTCTGTAATTAAGTCTCTAGCTCAGCTCGTTCATTGCATGTATAATTATCCTCACTATATATATTATGTAGAAAGAAGATCCTCGAATGCAAAAGAGGACAAATCTATGACATTGGGTTCATTAACCCAAATACTATTCATGAAGCTACGGTAAAATGGAACGCCAAGGATACAGAGAAGAACTTGCTAAGGGCGTTAATTAAACAACAAACAAAAAGGGAAATACTATTTCCTTACAACTTCCTGTGAGTGTTATACTGTCTTGTACACATCATTCTGTTTCGCTTACTTGATGTTAAGTGTAATTGATGAACTATGCGTGCGCAGGTTCCACTTTATTCTGCTAGTCACTCAGTTTGACGCAGGAAAAGTACTTGTCATGGACACGTTACGTAAAGACCCTGAGATGTGGGCGGAATTGGAAAAAATTCTCCAGAGGTAATTTCAATCATTATCGCACTATATCGGCAACTATCGTTCATTTCCTGATATCAAGTAATTAATAACTCCTTTATTCATTTTCTTTGCCGGGCAGGGTTTGGAAATAGTTCACCAAGCAGGTTAGGGGTGAATGGAGAGAGGAGCTGCGATTTGAACAACTCAGTGTAAGTAGTACTAGCTAGGTCCGCGCATCTCTTTGATTCTAGTTTCAATACCATTATCATGCTTGATTATTATTTTGATTGAACTCTATTCTCGTAAAGTGCTCGAGGCAGGGATCCGGGAATAAATTATGTGGATACTACGTTTGCGAGTTCATTCGCCAGACGACCTCTGAGACAGACAGATTTCTTGAAAAACTTGAAGTACGTAAACAATATTCACAAATTTATTTTATTACCATCAATTGTGTTGAGTTTCATTCATATATATATATATATATATATATATATATATATATATATTGACCCCCTTCTTTAAATTAGATCGAACGGAAGCGGGACGAACTCCTACCAAAGGCTCGCATACGAGCAATTCAAGAGGAATTGGTGGGATTCTTCCTTCAAGATATCATAGCTAAAACCGGAGAATACCATCGAGAATTGGTAGTGAATGTTGGTAATTAGATATTAGGGATCGTAAGAGATGTTACATTGTATATATGCATGAACGTGTACTATACGTAGTAGCGTCGAATAGATATACGAAAACTTGTTGTTCGACCAAGCACGGAGAAATTGAGGTCAGTTCTCTCTATATTTATGACGATTTGTGTAATGGTTCCTTCATTGCTATATGTAGTAGCTAGCGTCGAGTTGAATGGAAAACGTAAAATAAAAATAAAAACTCTAAATGTAAAAGAATTGAATGGTAAACACAAAAAGGAAAGGGGGAAACACAATATGAAACCCCTAAACCCCTCATTTAAAAAAAACAAAACAAAAACCCCAGCGCTTGGCAGGTGCTGACGCGTGGCTGCCTTTTAGTCCCGGTCTGTGTTACCAACCGGGACTAAAGGTCCTCCTGCCTGGACGCCCCACAGCGGTCACGTGGAGCTCCTTTAGTCCCGGTCCGTAACACAACCGGGACTAAAAGTGGGGGCCTTTAGTCCCGATTGCTTAGTCCCGGTTGCAGAACCGGGACTAAAGGCCCTTAAGAACCGGGACTAATTCCCTGTTTTCTACTAGTGCATGCATGCAGGTGGCACAGTAGAAGTGCTTACCGTCGCTGATGTCATCCCCCGGTGAATCTTCATTGCCATCGCTGATGAACATGGGGTCGACACGCGATGACACTAGGACCGTTTCAGGCCTGAGTATAAAGGGGTAATTTTGAGTTCGTTACGCCGCATGGTAGTAGGAACGAATAAACCAAGTGCAAGCAAATAAAACTCACCGCAACATCAGCACGCTGCGATGTTTCTCCGACGCCGTCGAGCTCTCCCCAGTACATTTGACGCCGGCGACATACTGGCGCAGCTTCACGGCGACATACCTCGAGCAGAAGTCGTGGTCACACATGGTGAAGCTGTACCTTATACATGCACATGGCACCACATGCATGCACTTGGCACAGTAGAAGTGCTTACCATCACCGATGTCGTTATAGTTGCCGTTGACTAGTGAATCTTCATTGCCATCGATGATGAACATGGGGTCGATGCGCGGCGGTACTAGGATTGTTTCAGGCCTGAGTATAAATGGGTAATATTGAGTACATTGCGGCGAGCAAATACATCTCCGTGCTGCTTGGCAGTACCAATGAATGAACCAAGTGCAGGAGAGTAGAACCCACCGCATTGTCGCCATAGGGAGGAGGTCCTGGGGGATGATTCGACGGCAGCTCTCTGGCTTGACGGCGACGTTGTTGCGCAGCTTCACGGCGACACAGCTCAACCAGAAGCGATGACCTGCTGAAGGTGTGCCGTATACAGTGACGGAGTCAGGACGGAAGCGATTGCACAATAAATAAATAATTTGAACTCAATAGTTAACAATCTAACAAAATAGATACAAGATGAAAAGAATATATATAAAACAATAGTATGGAGATACAAAAGAGAGCAAATCTCTTCATCTTCTGTTCTACAACATGAATGCAGTCGGTAACAGGATGCGTAGATTTGAGTAAATCCAACCCGCATACACATAATTTAAGTTCAATTTTAGTTGAATCGTTCAATGCAGTATGCATCCGGGTTTATTTTTTGTTAGAATATGATGATGCATCAGTTTAGAACCTAGTAGAAATTAGGAATTACCCTCCGGGGGGTCCGGCTGACGGCTGCCCCTGTCCCAAGCTGCCCTGGATCAGAACCTGAACCGGAATCAGGACAATCCACCACCTACACCACCACCACTAGCTGATCTCGAAGCAATTTCATCAGCCGACACAGTTACCGAGTCGAGTAGTAGGTAGCAGAGCAGGAAGCAGCTCCTGCGCGAGTCAGCGAGCAGCGGAGCGAGATCGGTGGCTGGGAGGGGGCCAGAGTGGGAGCCTCGCTAGGAGCACTGCTGCGCAGTAGGGGTAGGGGAACGGCGCGGAGGCGGACGCACAGAGGAGGCAGCTAGGGTGAGGCCGGCGGCCGGCGGAGAGCAGCTAGTAGGTCGTGAATGGGACGCGTGGGAAGGGAGCAACTAACAAGGAGTACTCCTTCGGGAGCTCCGCAACGATCATCTGAGGTGGGCTGAGAGCGCGCCACGCTCTCTGCCGCCGCCAATTGTCGCGCTTTGGGCACTCCCTCCGTTTTTTGTTTTTTTATTTATTTTTCCGTACGCGGTTTTGGCTTTTTAGATTGTTTTTTTTTCTTTTTTTCGGCTTTTCGGTTTTCCACTGATCTTTCTTAGTTTTTGGGAAAAAAAATTTGGCGAAAAAATGCATTTTTTTTTGCTTCGCGAGAGGCACGGCCGTGCCTTTCGGAAACGGGTTTTTTTTCCTTCCGCGAGAGGCACGGCCGTGCCTCTCGGAAACGAAAAAAAACGTGTTTTCTTTTTTATCCTTCCGCGAGAGGCACAATTTTTCTTCCGTGAGAGGCATGGCCGTGCCTCTCGGAAACGAAAAAAAAACACGTTTTCTTTTTTTCGCTTCCGCGAGAGGCACGGCCGTGCCTCTTTCGGAAAGGGAAAAAAAGCGTGCTTCCGGTTTGGTTTTTTCGTCCGGTTTTTTTCGTGAAAAAAAAAGTTCGTCAAAACCTATCAACATGGGATCTAGTTTTGAAGATCTCGATGCGAGGAATCCAACGGTGAAAACGGTTCGAGATTTGGACGGACGGTTCAAGAGATAAAACATTTTAAATAAACGGATCTACGAAAAAAGGGAAAATTCTCAGGTTGCAACTGTGCGTCACTTGTCGCAACCGGGGAGGTGGGAGTGAACTTTGGAAGGAGTACTCCTCAATTAGTGATTTCGCCAAGGGGGTCATGCGCGTGTCGTGTCTTCGTTTCCGCGGTGGGCTGTAGTTGGGCTAAGACTTCGGGCCGAAACATATACTGGGGCTAAAAAATGGAGAAGGATTCATCACCAATTAAAAAAAACGAATTATGCGGCAGCATTTGCTCTTGCGTGCCAAAAATATTTTTGCAAATGCCGAGAAAATATGATTTTTTTTTCTAGACATGTAAATTTTCATGTCCAAATGTCGTCTGCAAATGTTTAGAGGGAAAGTCCAACGTCGGCAATTTTTTGGCATTTATAGACCACTAGACTTTGTTTTTCCCGCTGATGAAGCATATTTGTTTAGTTTCGCATGATAATTGCCAATCACACTTTTGACACTAATA
The DNA here is from genome assembly GCA_039707655.1 of Elymus sibiricus. NCBI lineage: Eukaryota > Viridiplantae > Streptophyta > Magnoliopsida > Poales > Poaceae > Elymus > Elymus sibiricus. The sequence continues at coordinate 476,240,992 of CM077666.1, forward strand.
TGAACATGTGCAAAAAAAAAACAATCACAATTTAAAATTTTATTTGTTGTTCATTCGCTCCTGGGGGCCAAAACATGCCCTCACCAATTAGTCAATAACTGACCAGTCGGATGAGCTGAATCACCAATTAGTCGAAACCTAATCAAAATTGGAAAAAGGATTGATAGATGGTTATTTGTTTGTTTGGAAACTGAAAAAAAATTAAGCAGAGAGATGGGAAAAAATTAAATAGCAAGATGATGACGAACCTCACCTTACAAAAGGTCACGTGAAGATTTGTGACTGCGTAAGAGACTGAAGGCTTCAAAGATGATGACCGGGCTTGAGAGCAGCATGCTTTTCGCTGGCGTTGATCGTGACTGCCACGGTGTTCCTGTGACACCTCTCTCTTCTGTTCTCGCAAAAAAACACAGAGAAGATCTTTTGACACGAAGGAAACATGATCTGGGCATCAACATTGCGCCTGTCGGTGTATCACTACCATGATTATTGCATTATGAAGAATCTTAGTATGTAAGAAATATTGAAACAACAATTGAATTCTCGGTGTGTCCAAGTGAGTTGGCTACTGTAGCATCTTCAGAGACGATAACAGTAGCTTATTGCAATTGCAAGTAGGTCCATTTCATTTTCGTGGCGTCTAAGCAAACAGGAAAGAGCAAAGCAAATTTACTTGGGTCTTGAACTTCTTGGATTGAGTCCAGCACTCCAGCTCCACACTCTCACTCATGACCATAGTTCGGGAGTAGTACGCATGAGTCCTGAAGTTTGTGACGGTTTTCGCCCGATTTTTCGTAAATTATCTAGGCAACTCACTAGTAGAAAACAGGCCTTTCGTCCGGAGCATTAGTCCCGGTCGGGTTTTGGACCGGGACTAATGTGACCACTAGTCCCGGTTCGAACGGCTAGGCTTTAGTCCCGGTTCATATGTGACCTCTAGTCCCGGTTGGTGTTACCAACCGGGACTAAAGGGGTGGTGGCAGGCTGGCGTCAGGCTGGGGACCCTGCGAGCCCCTTTAGTCCCGGTTGGTAACACCAACCGGGACTAGAGATGGACCTTTAGTCCCGGTTGGTATCACCAACCGGGACTAAAGATATCACTATATATAGTGCTTCGTTCAGCCCGAGCCCAAGCTCTCCTTTCTCTGTTTTCTCATTTCTCTCCTCTGTTCTCTTCCCCTTGCTCGAACTCATCCTCCATTTTTGCCAACATTTGTCAAGATTTGAGGCACCCCATCTATCCAAGTGTTCACAAAGGTTAGCAACTTTGTCCTTTCATCTCTCGTTGCTAGATTAGCTCGTGCAATGCTCTATAAGTATAGTGATTTGTGGGTTTTAGTTTGGGAGTAATTATGTGGGAGTTTATTTGATTTATATGCAATTTGAGCTCAAATTAACTTCTTAGTTTGCATATGTGTAGGTGTGGTTTACTTAGTGCCTTCCCGTCCCCGTCGTAACCACCGTCGATCGCCCGCACCGTCCCGTCGCCGGCACCACCTTGGTGAGCCTCTTGTTCTTATCATTTTTATAAAAAAAATCTTATTTGTATGATTTAGATAGTTACTTGTATAATTTTCTTACTTGTATGATTGTTTGTTATACATAGTGCCATGGTTTTAATATCCGTCCCCATCGGCCCTCGTCCGGTTTATGATTCGGATGTGGTATATTCTCTTTTATAACTATTTGTTGCATTTCGTGTTTATGACAATTATGCCCATCAAGTTGACATAGAAATTTTTATCTAGGAGGTATGTGAACCGGAAATTGCAACCGACCCTCTTGTCGAGAAGTTAAATTTAGTTGAAAAATAAAATGAGTATTTGAAAGAAAAATTGAAAAGAATTGAAGAAGAGAAGATGAAATTGGAGTTGTATGTTGCCGATGTCGTCGATGATCACAAGATCAAGATGGATGCAATGCGCTTGAAGATTAGAAAGATTAGAAAATATACCGTTAATAAAGAGGCTTGGTATCATTATGTTGTTGGATCAATTATTACCTTAGTTGTGATTTTGATCGCATTTGTTGTTGCATTTAAATGCTTTAGCTAGATAGTTTATGTTGTTTTATGAGAATAAGTGTGTATGAACTTTATGTATGAACTTGTATTAATTTGGTCTTTTCGGTGTTGTGTAATGAAGATGAGTCGGCAATGGATGTACGATGACCGACGCTCTCCCCAGTTCATTAATGGCGTGCATAGTTTTCTGCATGTGGCTGAGGCAAACAAGCGGAATGGTTTTATGTGTTGTCCATGTGGTGTCTGTAAGAATGATAGGAATTACTCTAGCTCAAAAGTCATTCACGTCCACCTGTTTACGTCCGGTTTCATGTCCGGCTATAACTGTTGGACCAAGCACGAAGAAAGAGGGGTTCTAATGAAAGAGAATGAAGAAGAAGAGGGTGATGACAACTATTCTGGGTTCCCTGAATACGATGGTACTACAAGGGGGAAAAGAATGAAGAAGAAGAAGCTGAAGAAGAGGCATCAGATGAGCCCGCTGATGATCTTGGTCGGGCCATTGCTGATGCAAAGAGAAACTGCGAAAGTGAAAAGGAGAAGTTGAAGTTGCAGCGCATGTTAGAGGATCACAAAAAAATATTGTACCCAAATTGCGAAGATGGCAACACAAAGCTCGGTACCACACTGGAATTGCTGCAATGGAAGGCAGAGAATGGTGTATCTGATAAGGGATTTGAAAAGTGGCTGAAATAATGAAGAAGAAGCTTCCAAAGGACAACGAATTGCCCGACAGTACGTACGAAGCAAAGAAGGTTGTCTGCCCTATAGGATTAGAGGTGCAGAAGATACATGCATGCCCTAATGACTGCATCCTCTACCGCGGTGAGGAGTACGAGAATTTGAATGCATGCCCGGTATGCGGTGCATTGCGCTATAAGATCAGCCGCGATGACCCTGGTGATGATGTTGAGGGCGAGCGCCCCAGGAAGAGGATTCCTGCCAAGGTGATGTGGTATGCCCCTATAATACCACGGTTGAAACGTTTGTTCCAAAACAAAGAGCATGCCAAGTTATTGCGATGGCACAAAGAAGACCGTAAGAAAGACGGGAAGTTGAGAGTGCCCGCTGATGGATCGCAGTGGAGAAAAATCGAGAGAAAGTGGCCAGAGTTTGCAGGTGACGCAAGGAACTTATGGTTTGGTATAACTGCAGATGGCATTAATCCTTTTGGGGAGCAGAGCAGCAATCATAGCACCTGGCATGTGACTCTATGTATCTATAACCTTTCTCCTTGGTTGTGCATGAAGCGGAAGTTCATTATGATGCCAGTGCTCATCCAAGGCCCTAAGCAACCCGGCAACGACATTGATGTGTACCTAAGGCCATTAGTTGAAGAACTTTTACAGCTGTGGGACATAAAAGGTGTACGTGTGTGGGATGAGCACAAACAGCAGGAATTTGACCTACGAGCGTTGATGTTTGTAACCATCAATGATTGGCCTGCTCTTAGTAAAGTTTCAGGATAGACAAACAAGGGATACCACGCATGCATGCACTGTTTAGATGAGACCGAAAGTATATATTTGGATAAATGTAAGAAGAATGCGTAACTGGGACATCGTCGATTTCTTCCGATCAAGCATCTCTTAAGAAAGAAAGGCAAGCATTTCAAAGGTGAGGCAGATCACCGGAAGAAGCCTGACCACCGTACTGGGATTTAAAAGTAATCTTTGAAAAGGGTCTTGGCGGACAATCTGTTCTGAATGACGTTGACGGACACGCACCCATGTGGAAGAATAAATCTATATTTTGGGACCTACCCTATTGGAAAGTCCTAGAGGTCCGTTCTGCAATCGACGTGATGCACGTGACGAAGAATCTTTGCGTGAACCTGCTAGGCTTTTTGGGCGTGTATGGGAAGACAAAAGATACACCGGAGGCATGGGAGGACCAGCAACGTATGCACGAAAAAGATGGCATGCATCCAAAGCAGTATCAAGGTCCTGCCAGCTACGCTCTTACCAAAGAAGAGAAGGATATCTTCTTTGAATGCCTGCTCAGTATGAAGGTCTCGTCTGGCTTCTCGTCGAATATAAAGGGAATAATAAATATGGCAGAGAAAAAATTCCAAAACCTAAAGTCTCATGACTGCCACGTGATTATGACGCAATTACTTCCGGTTGCATTGAGGGGGCTTCTACCGGAAAATGTTCGATTAGCCATTGTGAAGCTATGTGCATTCCTCAATGCAATTTTCCAGAAGGTAATCGATCCAGAAATCCTACCAAGGTTACAGAATGATTTGGTGCAATGTCTTGTCAGTTTCGAGTTGGTGTTCCCACCATCCTTCTTCAATATCATGACGCACGTCCTAGTTCACCTAGTCGAAGAGATTGCCATTCCGGGTTCTGTATTTCTACACAATATGTTCCCCTTTGAGAGGTTCATAGGAGTCTTAAAGAAATATGTTCATAACCGTGCTAGGCCAGAAGGAAGCATCTCCAAGGGCCATGAAATAGAGGAGGTTATTGAGTTTTGTGTTGACTTTATTCCTGACCTTAAGCCGATTGGTGTTCCTGAATCGCGGCATGAGGGGAGACTGAGTGGAAAAGGCACGCTAGGAAAGGATTCAGTAATATGTAGGGATGGGCATTCTTGGGCCCATGCACACTACACAGTTCTACAAAATTCCACCTTGGTGGCTCCGTATATCGAGGAACACATGGATATTGTACGCTCCAAGAACCCGGAGCAGTCTGACCCCTGGATTAAACGTACACACATGGCGACTTTCGGCGGTTGGTTGCAAACACATCTCATGAATGACGACAGTGTTGGAGATGAGCTGTCCTTGTTGGCCAAGTCACCATCTTCGACTATATTGACTTTCAAAGGGTACGAGATTAATGGGAATACATTTTACACGATCCCCCAAGATAAAAAGAGCACCAACCAAAATAGTGGTGTCCGCTTTGATGCAACAAACACCAATAGGAAAAAGGACACATATTATGGTTACATAGAGGAGATATGAGAACTTGACTATGGACATGAGTTTAAGGCCCCTTTGTTTCGGTGCAAATGGGTCAATCTGACAGGAGGCGGGGTAAAGGTAGACCCGCAGTACGGAATGACAACAGTGGATCTCAACAATCTTGGGTACACAGACGAACCATTCGTCCTAGCCAATGATGTGGCACAGGTTTTCTATGTGAAGGACATGTCTACCAAACCGAGGAAAAGGAAAGATAAGGATTCGAATACATCATACGGTGAGCCAAAGTGCCACATAGTTCTTTCAGGGAAAAGAAACATCGTGGGAGTGGAGGACAAGACAGACATGTCAGAAGATTATGAAAAGTTTCATGCAATTCCTCCCTTCATAGTGAAGACTGACCCAAGCATCCTGTTAAATGATGAAGATTGTCCATGGTTACGGCGCAAAGGGACACACGCGAAGAAAAAGTTTTATACCCCAAGATCCCACTCTGGGATGTGATCGGCTTCACCGTCATCACTTTCTTCTCTAGTGAGTAGCCGAGATAGGCCAGTTTGTACACGAAGTGCATCCAGTTTTTGCCGTAACCCTCTCAACTTTTTAGCACATGCTATGTGGGTGAAATGATGATACCATGCCAAGTTTCAACCTTTTCAGAGTTCATTTGTAGTGCTTTTCAATTTCAGGGTCATTTAGCTCAAAAAATCATTAAATGCATGAAAAATAGCAAATGAAGATAGAAAGGGTTGAAATTTGAGGACGTGGCTTTGAATGGTGCATATTGAATGCATAAAAAGTCTGGAGTTGAAATAAGTTTAAAGAAATGAAATGCCTTTGTAACAGATGAGTTTTTGTCCGAAACCTTGATACTTCGAAGGAGATGGTCCAGTTTGTACACGAAGTGCATCCAGTTTTTGCCGTAACCCTCTCAACTTTTTAGCACATGCTATGTGGGTGAAATGATGATACCATGCCAAGTTTCAACCTTTTCAGAGTTCATTTGTAGTGCTTTTCAATTTCAGGGTCATTTAGCTCAAAAAAATCATTAAATGCATGAAAAATAGCAAATTAAGTTAGAAAGGGTTGAAATTTGAGGATGTGGCTTTGAATGGTGCATATTAAATGCACAAAAAGTCTGGAGTTGAAATAAGTTTAAAAAAATAAAATGCCTTTGTAACAGATGAGTTTTCATCCGAAACCTTGATACTTCGAAGGAGATGGTCCAGTTTGTACACGAAGTGCATCCAGTTTTTGCCGTAACCCTCTCAACTTTTTAGCACATGCTATGTTGGTGAAATGATGATACCATGCCAAGTTTCAACCTTTTCAGAGTTCATTTGTAGTGCTTTTCAATTTCAGGGTCATTTACCTCAAACAAATCATTAAATGCATGAAAAATAGCAAATGAAGTTAGAAAGGGTTGAAATTTGAGGATGTAGTTTTGAATGGTGCATATTAAATGCACAAAAATTCTGGAGTTGAAATAAGTTTAAAAAAATAAAATGCCTTTGTAACAGATGAGTTTCCTATTCACAAACTAGTGATTCACACAAATTACAAAGAATTCAAATTTGAAAACTACTGGCACTAGCGAAAAGTTTATAATTTTTGTGACCTAAAGCAAAAAGATTCACTCAAAAACTCTAAATATTGCCTGTTAATTAGTAGAAACAAAAGTAAAAAAAATAAAGCAAAAAACAAAAACAGAAAATATGAAAAACACCTTTAGTCCCGGTTGCTACTGATACGTCTCCAACGTATCTATAATTTATGAAGTATTCATGCTGTTATATTATCAATCTTGGATGTTTTTATATACATTTACAGCAATTATATATCATTTTTGGAGACTAACCTATTAACCTAGTGCCCAGTGCCAGTTGCTGTTTTCTGCCCTGTTTTTGCTTTACAGAAAATCAATATCAAACGAAGTCCAAATGCAACAAAACTTTTTGGAGATTTTTTATTGGACCAGAAGAACACTAGAAGCTTCGGGAGAGGGCCAGAAGACCCACAGGGGCCCCACGAGGCACCAGGGCGCCCCTCCCCCAGGCGCGCCCTAGTACCTGATGGGCCCCCTGTGGCCCTTCTTCGCGTGATTCCAACGCCAAAAAATCATATATATTCAGAAACCCCAGAAAGTTAACCTAGATGAGTTTTTACGCCGCCGCAAGCCTCTGTACCAGAGAGATCCCATCTACAACCCTTTTCCGGCACCCTGCCGGAGGGCGGAAGGCATCACCGGAGGCCATCTTCATCATCCCGGCAGTCTCCATGACGAGGAGGGACTAGTTCACCCACGGGGCTGAGGGTTTGTACCAGTAGCTATGTGTTTGATCTCTCTCTCTCTCATGTTCTTGAGATGGCATGATCATGATGTATCGCGAGCTTTGTTGATATAGATGAATCATATGGAGTTTTCCCCTCTCTATCTTCTTGTGATGAATTGAGTTTTCCCTTTTAAGTTTTCTTATCGGATTGAGTCTTTAAGGATTTGAGAACACTTGATGTATGTCTTGCATATGGATATCTGTGGTGACAATGGGATATTCACTTGAGTCACTTGATGTATGTTTTGGTGATCAACTTGCGGGTTCCGTGACCTTGGGGATTTATGCATAAAGGTTGGCACACGTTTTCATCTTGACTTTCCGGTAGAAACTTTGGGGCACTCTTTGAGGTTCTTTGTGTTGGTTTGAATAGATGAATCTGAGATTGTGTGATGCATACCGTATAATCAAACCCGTGGGTACTCGTGGTGACATTGGAGTGCCTAGGTGACATTAGGGTTTTGGTTGATGTGTATCTTAAGGTGTTATTCTAGTACGAACTCTAGGGCTATTCGTGACAATTAATGGGAATGGCTCATAAGATTGATCGGGAAGGATAACTTTGAGGTGGTTTCGTACCCTAAAACAATTTCTTCGTTTGTTCTCCGCTATTTGTTACTTTGGAGTGAACTCTTTGTCGCACGTGAGGGATTTACATATGATTCAACTATGTCAACAATGTTGGGAGATCGCACTAGTGAAAGTATGAACCCTAGGCCTTGTTTCTAAGCATTGCAATACCGTTTTTATGCCCGTTTACTATTTGCTACCTTGCTGTTTTTATATTTTCAGATTACAAAAACCTATATCTACTATCCATACTACACTTTTATCACCATCTCTTCGCCGATCTAGTGCACCTATACAATTTACCATTGTATTGGGTGTGTTGGGGACACAAGAGATTTCTTGTATTTGGTTGCAGGGTTGCTTGAGAGATACCATCTTCAACCTATGCCTCCCACGGATTGATAAACCTTAGGTCATCCACTTGAGGGAAAATTGCTACTGTCCTACAAACCTCTGCGCTTGGAGGCCCAACACGAGTCTACAAGAACAAGTTGTGTAGTAGACATCAAGCTCTTTTCTGGCGCCGTTGCCGGGGAGGTGACTGCTTGAAGGTATATCTTTAGATCTTGCAATCGAATCTTTTAGTTTCTTGTTTATCACTAGTTTGGCTTATAAAAGAAAACTACAAAAAAATGGAATTGAGGTTGCCTCATATTATTCGTCTTGATCATGTCTTTCGTGAAAATGATGGAAAGGAACATTGTTCTCAATTGATAGAAGAAGAATTCACTAAAATATTTGGCATAAAATATTTCAATGATGAGCATGATTGCAATGTTGCTAGTATGAATTCTTTGAATATCCATGATGCTAATGATATGCAAAGCTACAAGCTTGGGGATGCTATGTGTGATGAAGATGATATTTTTAGTCCCCCAAGTTTTGATGAGAAAATCTATTATGATGATAACATGCCTCCTATTCATGATGATTATTGTGATGACTTGTATGCTATAAAGAATAATGATAACCATGAAACTTGTCATCATGATTTTAATGTTCAATTTGATTATGCCAATCAAGTATCTCATGATAATTATTTTGTTGCGTTTGCTCCCACTATTATGAATGAGAAGAAAATTGCTTATGTTGAGAGTAGTAAGATTTCTATGCTTATGTATCATGACAAGAATGCTTTGTGTGATGGATATATTGTTGTATTTCTTCATGATGCTACTGAAAATTATTTTGAGAGAGGAATATATGCTTCTACATATTTTAATAATATCAAGTTTCTTCTCTATGTGTTGAAAGTTTTGAAGTCATGCTTCTTTTGCCTTCCTACGCTAGTTGATTCTTGCTCCCATAAACTATTTACTCACAAAATCCCTATGCATAGGAAGTGGGTTAGGCTTAAATGTGTTTGATATATTTCTCATGATGCTCCCTTTACGTTTCAATTCTTTACTTCTATGTGAGCATCATTCAAAATTATCATGCCTAGCTAAAAGGCTTTAAAGAAAAGCGCTTGTTGGGAGACAACCCAATATTTATACCTACTGTTTTTGCGTGTTCACATGATTAAGCTACTGTATTAATCATGTTTTATATGTTTTATTTCAATAAAGTGCCAAGTAAAACCTTTAGGATAGTGTGGATACTTGTTGATTTAATTCTGTGCAAAAAACAGAAACTTTTGCCTCCAGTGTTTAATTTCCCAGATTTTACTGGAGCATCAAAAAATTCTGAAATTTTTATAAAGTATTTATATGCAAATTGTTGACGTTGTCCTAATTTTTCAGAATTTTTAGAGTTCGAGAAGTATGGTAGTTGTTCAGATCATTACAGACTGTTCTGTTTTTGACAGATTCTGTTTTGAATGCATAGTTTGCTTGTTTTAATGTTTCCATAGCTTATATTATGAGATATAAATTGTGGAAATGATAGAATACAGTAGTAATTATATGGGAACAATTGTGAATCTTGTCTTGGACGGTACCTAAGTGATGGTTTATTCTTTATCATACTAACCGTTCTCACGAAGTTCCGTTAAGTTTTGTGTGATTGAAGTTTTCAAGTTTTGGGTGAGATATCGATATGAGGAGAATAAGGAGTGGAAAGACCCTAAGCTTGGGGATTCACAAGGCACCCCAAGGTAATATTCAAGGAATACCAAGCAACTAAGCTTGGGGATGCCCCGGAAGGCATCCCCTCTTTCGTCTTCAACACTATCGGTAACCTCACTTGGAGCTATATTTTTATTCGTCACATAATATGAGTTTTGCTTGGAGCGTCATTTTATTCTGTTGATATTTTTTTTCTTCTATCAATAATCATATTTTGTGTCTTTTAGTTCAATAAAATGCCAAGTATAGCCTTTACCATGCTTATTTTGAAAGTTCATGAGTTGCTGTTTCAAAACAGAAAGTTTGCTGCTATTGATTAAATTGCCCAGAAATGTCAGAATGTGATAAAATCTTGAAATTTTGGTACAGTAAACTTTGATAAATGATTTCCAGTGTGGTAAATTTTCATAATTTTTTGAGTTATCGAAGTATGGATTCTTAATTATCCTTTACAGACTGTCCTGTTTAGGCAGATTGCTGTTATGTTTGCATTGTTTGCGTATGTTTGCGTGTTTAATGTTTCTATTTGAGGATAGGAGTATTAAATATGAAGAGGCATTTAGTATGCAATGTTTAATTATAATTTTTGTGATTTGATACAGTATAGAATGTTAAAGTTTTGAGTTGATTTATACTAACTTATCTCACGAGTTCTTGTTGAGTTTTGTGTGGATGAAGTTTTTAAGATTTAGAGAAACCGTGATATGAGAGGAATTAAGGAGACACAAAAGCTCAAGCTTGGGGATGCCCAAGGCATCCCAATATAATATTTCAAGAAGTCTCGAGCATCTAAACTTGGGGATGCCCCGGTAGGCATCCCACCTTTCTTCATCAACAATTATCGGTCAGTTTCGGTTGACCCTAAGTTTTTGATTCTTCACATGATATGAGCTATTCTTGGAATGTCATTTTATTTTGTTTTCTTTGCTGTTTGAATAAAATATCAAGATCTGATTTTTTTTAATGAGAGAGAATCCTCACATAGCTACTTAATTGTTTCACTACTCATTGATCTTCGCTTATATCTTTTTGGAGTAGTTTGTCATTTACTCTTGTCCTTCACTTATATCCTATGAGTAAATTGTTGAAATGAATTGAATATCATATAGTTGAAATTTATATGCTTCATATGCTTGTCCCATGGGGAGTAATGACATTACATAAAGAAAAGTATAAGTGGTAAAATTTATTGGAGGTTAACAAGCATAGCATTAGTCAATGATGCAATTCAAGAAAAATTTAATAAGGGAAGAGAAGATTCACATGCAAATATACTATCTTGGACATCTTTTATGATTGTGAGCCCCCATTAAGTATTTTATGTCAAAGTGTTGACGTTGGACAAGGAAGACAACGTAATGAATTATGTTTGTTCATATTCACATAGAAGTTATATTGTTATAGATCCTCCAACATGTCGTGCTTGCCCAATATCTTTGCTAGCCAAAAATCCGCACCAAGTAGAGATACTACTTGTGCATCCAAAACCCTTAAACCCAGTTTCTTACCATGAGAGTCCACTATATCTACCTATGGATTGAATAAGATCCTTCAAGTAAGTTGTCATCGGTGCAAAAAGCAATAAAAATTGCTCCTAAAATATGTATGATCTTTTATTGTAAGGGAAATAAGCGTTGTACGAACTTGTGATGGTAAAGAAATAAAAGCGACGGACTGCATAATAAAGGTTGCTATCACAAGGGGCAATATAACGTGACGTTCCTTTGCATTAAGGGCTTGTGCATCCAAAAATAAAAAGCTCATGACAACCTCTGCTTCCCTCTGCGAAGGGCCTATCTTTTACTTTTATGCATTTACTTTTATGTATTTACTTTTATGTATTTACTTTTATGCAAGAGTCAATAGTGTTCTCCTCTATTCCTTTTTATTTTTCTCTTTTGTAAGCATCATGTGGTGGGGAAAGATCTAGGCACATATATCCAGTTGGATATGAGTGATCATGAGTTATTATTGTTGACATCACCCTTGAGGTGAATAAGTTGGGAGGCGAAATCACAAGCCCCTATCTTTCTATATGTCTGGCTGAAACTTTTGCTCCATATATATGTCATGAGTGTTAGCAATCATAGAAGACTAAATGATGGTTGAGTATGTGGACTTGCTAAAAAGCTCCTACATGAGACCCTTCCTGAAAATATGATGAATTGCAATTGCATTGTTGACTAGAATAGTTTGTTAGTTTCCAACAAAGTTTATGCCTTATACTTCATTGTTGTGATGAATTGTTACTTGCTCATGAGAAGTTTTATGATAATAAATATTGCTGTTATAATAATGATCTTGCTTTGAATCATTCAAGTCCAATGTCCATGCTATAAAAGAAAAGATTATATGATGATTATGATAGGTAGCATTCCACATCAAAATTTCTGTTTCTAATTGCTACTTTATCATGATGATTTTTATGAGAGAAAGTTGCTGTTATGATGCTAGGGAAAGTGATTGAAATTATCATTGATCAAACTTATGCACTATGCTAGCATTCACACTTCATAAATTATTTCTTTTATCATTTACCTACTCGAGGACGAGTAGGAATTAAGCTTGGGGATGCTGATACGTCTCCAACATATCTATAATTTATGAAGTATTCATGCTGTTATATTATCAATCTTGGATGTTTTTATATACATTTACAACAATTATATATCATTTTTGGAGACTAACCTATTAACCTAGTGCCCAGTGCCAGTTGCTGTTTTCTGCCCTGTTTTTCCTTTACAGGAAATCAATATCAAACGAAGTCCAAATGCAACGAAACTTTTTGGAGATTTTTTATTGGACCAGAAGAACACTAGAAGCTTCGGGAGAGGGCCAGAAGACCCACAGGGGCCCCACAAGGTACCAGGGCGCGCCACCCCCCCCAGGCGCGCACTGGTACCTCGTGGGCCACCTGTGGCCCTTCTTCGCGTGATTCCAATGCCAAAAAATCATATATATTCAGAAACCCCAGAAAGTTAACCTAGATGAGTTTTTACGCCGCCGCAAGCCTCTGTACCAGAGAGATCCCATCTACAGCCCTTTTTTGGCACCCTGCCGGAGGGGGAAGGCATCACCGGCGGCCATCTTCATCATCCCGGCGGTCTCCATGACGAGGAGGGAGTAGTTCACCCTCGGGGCTGAGGGTTTGTACCAGTAGCTATGTGTTTGATCTCTCTCTCTCTCATGTTCTTGAGATGGCATGATCATGATGTATCGCGAGCTTTGTTGATATAGATGAATCATATGGAGTTTTCCCCTCTCTATCTTCTTGTGATGAATTGAGTTTTCCCTTTGAAGTTTTCTTATCGGATTGAGTCTTTAAGGATTTGAGAACACTTGATGTATGTCTTGCATATGGATATCTGTGGTGACAATGGGATATTCACTTGAGTCACTTGATGTATGTTTTGGTGATCAACTTGCGGGTTCCGTGAATTTGGGGATTTATGCATAAGGGTTGGCACACGTTTTCGTCTTGACTTTCCGGTAGAAACTTTGGGGCACTCTTTGAAGTTCTTTGTGTTGGTTTGAATAGATGAATCTGAGATTGTGTGATGCATATCGTATAATCAAACCCGTGGGTACTCGTGGTGACAGTGGAGTGCCTAGGTGACATTAGGGTTTTGGTTGATGTGTATCTTAAGGTGTTATTCTAGTACGAACTCTAGGGCTGTTCGTGATAATTAATGGGGATGGCTCATAAGATTGATCGGGAAGGATAACTTTGAGGTGGTTTCGTAACCTACAACAATTTTTTCGTTTGTTCTCCGCTATTTGTGACTTTGGAGTGAACTCTTTGTCGCACGTGAGGGATTTACATATGATTCAACTATGTCAACAATGTTGGGAGATCGCACTAGTGAAAGTATGAACCCTAGGCCTTGTTTCTAAGCATTGCAATACCATTTTTATGCCCGTTTACTTTCTGCTACCTTGCTGTTTTTATATTTTCAGATTACAAAAACATATGTCTACTATCCATACTACACTTTTATCACCATCTCTTTGCCGAACTAGTGCACCTATACAATTTACCATTGTATTGGGTGTGTTGGGGACACAAGAGATTTCTTGTATTTGGTTGCAGGGTTGCTTGAGAGATATCATCTTCAACCTACGCCTCCCACGGATTGATAAACCTTAGGTCATCCACTTGAGGGAAAATTGCTACTGTCCTACAAACCTCTGCGCTTGGAGGCCCAACACGAGTCTACAAGAACAAGTTGTGTAGTAGACATCAGCTACCACCAACCGGGACTAAAGGTCCTTCTCCCGCCCGTAATTTGGACCGCCGAAAACAGACCTTTAGTCCCGGTTGGTGGTGGCAACCAAGACTAAAGGGTAGGCCTTTAGTCCCGGTGCGTGGCATCAACCGGGACTAAAGACCCTTTAGTCCCGGTTGGTGCCACGAACCGGGACTAAAGGCGTCGGGATATAAGTGGCGTCCCGGGGCCAGCCACCGCCCGGGACAACAGATCGAACCAACACGCCGCCGCCCAGATCGACGCCGCCAGGCTGCCGGATTTCTCCGCCACGGTCGCCGTCGTCCGGCCGTCCCCGAGCCTCGCCGCCCTGTCCACTTGCTCTGCCCGCGTCTGCTACGCCGCCTGCAGCCACGATCGCCGTCGAGCCTCCCTCGAGTCCACGTCGCACCTCTGCAGGCTCCCGGTGAGCACCCGCGACGATCCCCTCGCTTCCCTGCCCCTCTCCGTGCCCCTAGCCGCCGCTGCCACAGTGGCCGAAGCTCGCCGCCGCCTCCCTTGGTCACCGGCGTTGGCTGCCACAGTGACCTGCTGACTCAGCACACCACTGGCCCCATTGTCAGCCTCTGTGGCACACTGCTGTGTACATTTTCTGTGTACACTTAGCAATTAACATTAAATGATTTTCGAATTAAACTTTAGAAATTCATATAAAATAAACCGTAACTCGGATGAAAATAATTTATATATGAAAATTGCTCAGAAAAGTATGAAGAATCAGAATATGCAATCCGTTCATCTGTCACATGCTCCTAGCATGCTGAACATGGAACCGTCCCCCTCTTTTCATCTGTCCGAAAAATGCCCCTAGACCCCTAGACCGATAAACTCCGAGACCGATGCTTTCTCTGTGATCGACTACGTCACCGACGACCTGATGTTAGTATTTAATGAATAAACTTTGTTTTACACTTGCTGAAAAACTGCTAAGTCTGAAACTGACTGTTATAAAACTTGTCAACTTTGCATGATGTTTGCTCTGTACTTGTGTAAGTTTTTTAGGGTTTGCTAATTTGCCCATCTACTATAGTTGTAAAAGTTTATTAAATATAAGTAGCATAATAAAATGATAATTATTGAATTTGTTTTCATAAGAATTTGTTCTCGACGTCGACGATGCCCGGCCCGCATCCTCGTCGTCGACTCGGCGGCGACAACCTGCTTGAGAGGCGCCATGTCCGGGACTGGGCTCCGCCGGGCTGGCACTGGGAGGTGCTACCTTCCGGGGCACGCAGCTTGGTGAGGAATCGGGCTCCCGTCGTCGACCCGGAGCTCTTTGGTGGCGGTCGCGTGGGCCACTATCGGTGCGGAGGCAGCCGGCCCCCGAGGAGGTGGTACGTCGCCGTGTCATGGACTATAGCGGCAGAGACGACCATGATCAAGAGGATATCATGTTCGACATGATATGCTCCCAAAACCCAGAGATTGAACCAGATGATGGCTCACAATATCTGAACGAGTCCGGTGAGGGAATTGAGGAAGAACCAATAGACGAAGGGCACACAAACAATGATGGCGAAGGAAATGTTCTTCAATTAACAAAGTCCGGCGAGGTATATATATATATATATATATATATATATATATATATATATATATATATATATATATATATATATATATATATATATATATATAAGGCCTCTGGTGATCATTGCATGTATTAATTGATTTGTATATATATATATATATATTAACGAATCTTTCTTCTTTTAGCCCTCCGGATCGAGCAAATCTTCTACAAGGGTAGTACGAGGCCCGGCCAAAAAGTTGCCCGATGGCATAAAGTACAACATCGATGAAATCAAAGAAGATGGCGAACCGATTGCTCCTAAAAAGAATGCGAACGCATTTATACGTCAATGTGGAGTTATTGTTAGGGACCAAATCCCGATCACCGTTCAAGAATGGAATAAGCCAAAGGAAGATCGAGGAGTTAGTTTTGTCGACGAAAAAGCAAAAAATCTGCTTTGGGATACGCTCATGTCACATTTCACCCTATCAGAGGGTTTCACAGATCTCCAACGGGAGAAAGTCAAGAAGTGTGCTCTTAAGAAGATGGCCACACAATTCCAGACTTGGAAGAAAAGATTATGGGCCAACTACGTCAACGCAGAAAAGAAGACTCCAGAATTCACTGGACCACTAGAGAAGGTAAAAGATCACTGGGACTTATTTGTGGAGTTCAAAGAATCGGAAGCAGCTAAGGAACGGTCGAGGAAAAACAAGATAAATGCTGAGAAAAAAAAGTTTCACCATGTTGTGGGGCCAGGTGGCTACAAGACTGGGTTGCCTAAGTGGGATGAATCTGAGGAAAAGATGATTGCTGCAGGGGTCACTCCACAAACAGTGGGTTGGCCCGATAGGTGCAGGACTTGGTTTTATGCGCATGGGGGAAAGTTGGACCCAAAGACAGGGGAGATTATTGAACAGGCAAGTCTTAAAGAAGCCTCGGACGCTTTACTTGAAGCAATTGAAGAGGCTCGAACGGGGGCGTTCCAGCCCGAGAGAGAGAACGACGAGCTTACACACGCCCTCAAGAATCCTGAACACCCGGGACGAACACGAGGCCGTGCGAGAAAGAAGAAGTACGATGCAGACCAGAGGAAGCAGGATGCAGACCGGCTTCAAAAGGTAGAATCAAAGAACGCGGAGTTGGAACGCGCTTTCATGCGGCAACATGAGCAGATCGACACAATTAGCCAGCAAAGGGCGTCTAAGCGGCAGGAGCATCCAGATCCAGCATTGGATAGTACCATCCCATCTATGCCGAAAAGCAGCGTGGGTTCCACAGGGGTCCCGGCCGATGATGCACTGCTGGCTCGCTACCCCGTGGATGATATCCAAGAGACGACAACTTGTGAGCTACACATGAAAATGAAGAACATATCCATGAAGGTGGCGGACGGCTTTGCTTTACCGAATGCACCTGAAGCAACCATCCACGGCAATCCGATTCCACTTGGCTATGCTCGTGTCGGGGTGGATGAAGTTCTGTCGGGATATGACTCACTAGAGCTTGACTTTCCTGGAAGTCAAGGGGAGCAGACACTGGGAGAAGCCATACGTGGTCTCAATGTATGGAGAAAGGAATGCATCGTGTTTCCAAACTCGGTGCCAAGGCCACCGACTCCTCCTCCAAGTCCGCCGCGTCAGCTGACTCCAACCCACCTCGAGACGGAGCGCAGCGCAAGTCCGCCATATCGATCTCCGCCGCGTCAGCCGAATCCACCCCACCTCGAGACGGAGCCCTGCAGCGCGAGTACGCGATATCGATCTCCGCCGCGTGAGCCGACTCCAAAGCGGAAGAGAGCACCAAAGAAGAAACCCGAGCCTCCTGCCAAAAAGAAGTTAGCTTACAAGATGACTGAGGAGGAAAACAAAGGGGTCGTGGATGCCGAAGTGAAGGCCCATTTTGCACCGAAACCGCCCCCGCCGCCGAAGGAGAAAATACCTGAGAAAGTCATACAACACTTTGTGGATCTTGCTAAACCGGCTGTGGAGAAAAGGCGATCAGACTATGAATGCTCTATTAGCAAGTCATATTATCAACAAAAAAATCAACAGTCGAGCCTTGCAGGTAGTAATAAAAGCGGGAAAACTGTTCCCCAGCTCGGAGAACAGGCAGTGCAATCGATCCCCCCGCTCAAGGTGAGTACCGATAAGGCGGTAACCGACGCTGATAGAGAGATGGGTATCACTGTTGAACAACTCCTGGGCATCGAGGAAGTCCCCACGATGGATCCGAAGGAACTAGCATGGAAATATGTCCCCGGGAACCCTCTGGTCAGGCCTGACAAGGTGCAACTTCTATCAACGCAAATGCGCAGATTGCATGACTGGTACCTGAGAGAAATAATGGCCGGGCGAGAGAGCCTCATGGTGAAAGTCAAGCCAGAGCATTACTTCAATGGAAAAGATGTGTGGATTGAATTTCCAGAAATTTTTCAGTTATTCAATCAAGACGCACTCGACAAATCTCTCGTCAGTTGCTATTGTCTGTAAGTGATTTCTTTCTGTAATTTAAGTCTCTAGCTCAGCTCGTTCATTGCCTGTAATTATCCTCACTATATTCTTTTGTGTGGTATTATATATGCAGAATGAAGATTTTTGAATTTAAAAGAGATAGAGTCTATGGCATTGGGTTCATTGACCCAAATACCGTTAATGAAATTGTGTTAAATAACCACAAACAAGACACAGAGAATAGCTTGCTAATGTTTTTGAAAGAACTAAATACCAGACCAGAAATACTTTTTCCTTACAACTTCAGGTGAGTGTTACTGTCTTGTACTACAAATTCTATTTTTGCTTACTCGATGTTAAGTGTAGTTGATGAGTTATGCATGCCCGCTTATACAAACGTGTGCGCAGATTCCACTGGATCCTGCTAATCATTAGAGTTGACGAGGAAACTGTTGAAGTACTAGACTCACTAGGTAAAGACCCTGAAGAATACAGGAGCCTGTTTTTGATGCTCGACAGGTAATTTCAATCATTATCGCACTATGTCGGCCTCTTTAGTTCATTTCCTGATATCAAGTAATTAATAACTCCCTTATTCATTTTCTTTGTCGGGCAGGGTTTGGAAAAAGTTCATCAAAGAGGTTGTCGGTGAATGGGAACCACAGCTGAAATGGCGACGGTCCAAGGTAATTAAGTAGTACTAGCTACGTCCGCGCATCTCTTTAATTCTAGTTTCAATACAATTATCATGCTTGATTATTATCTGATTGAATTCTATTCTCGTAAAGTGTATGAGGCAGGAAAAGAGGACAAATTTATGTGCATACTATGTTTGCCAGAACATTCGCTTTATTACCGAAAGGAGCAGAGATGCAAGACATCTTTGGGTACGTAAATACTATTCACAAATTTTTTTATCATGATCTAATATATATACACACTACTAATATATTCATATTGATCTCCTTCTTTAAAGATGGTGGAGATGCGGGATAGGCTCCTACCAAAGGACCGCATATGAGCACTTCAAGAGGAAATGGCGGGATTTTTGCTTGAGCAGGTCATATCTCCCGACGGAGAATACCATTTCATCTAATGCCTGCATGTAATGATCTGCAAATTATAGAAGAAATTGTATATACCAAATTGTATATATATATATATATATATATATATATATATATATATATATATATATGTGTGTGTGTGTGTGTGTGTGTGTGTGTGTGTGTGTGTGTGTTTGTGTGTGTATGCATGGTCGTACGAGAAATTCTATGTTATATGATTGGTTCTACGAGAAATTCTATTATATATGCATAACGTGTACAGTATGTAGTAGCGTAAAATATGTTTGAAATGAAAAAGAATTAAATGGAAAACACAAAATGAAAAGGAAAAATAAACAATAAACCCTAAACCCCTAAACCTTTAGTCCCGGTTGGTGTCACCAACCGGGACTAAAATGGCAGGGATTTAGTCCCGGTTGGTGTCACCAACCGGGACTAAAGGTCCCTAGCCCCCGGCGCGCGCTGCCGGCCACGTGCTTTAGTCCCGATTTATTAGTCCCGGTTGGTGAACCGGGACTAAAGGCCCTTCCCAACCGAGACTAAAGTCCGTTTCTCCAATAGTGACTCTTTTCTTCTTAATTAATGGATGAGACAAAAAAAATACTCTCACGCATGAAGCCTACTCATAGTATATGATACTACCTTCATAGTGAATAGTATCATATAATAGTATCATAGATGATCTAATTTATTGCCATGCATGACACATAATAACATAGCATTTATTATGATATGGTATCTACCTATGTTACTCTAACCCTCTCTTTCTTCTTTAATTGTCTGCCACATCAACGTGTTTGCTAGTCCCAAATGCATGATACCGGCTAAGATACCACCACTATGGCCAGCCTCAGCAAAAATGGATCCAGAGGCAATACCCTAAACAAATCGGTGCACAAGCAATGGTCTACTACCAACCACCAATCAAGTAACTAGCATCGTGTTAATTAGTAGAAAAATAGTGTCGTGACGCCAAAGATATGCCATTACCGAACATAATCATGTGCTCTTTCTTCTTATTAGCTTCCACCTGTAAGAGAGGGCGGATCTAACAGATTTAATCGACAACCGCAAAGCAGCAAAAAAAAGTTAAAAGACGCTCGACAAGAAATATAAACTGTCGTATCGTACATTGTCGCAATCCCAGTAGCTCTACTCTGAAAGTCTGAATGACACCCAGATGGCAAACCAGGGCATGCTAGCATAATCGACAAAAACAGAACAAAACTGCACATGCCTATAAAGTCCATCACTCTGAAGAAAGACTGTTCCATCTTATATTTCAGAAGATTACAAAAACTGTTTTGACCGACCAGTTAATCGAACTTAACTTTCAGGTTAACAGCATTGACCGAAACAGGGCTAATCAAACAGGGTTAACTTACTGGTGTTGGTGTAAGCGGAGGATGTCACAGGTCAAAGATGAAAACATGTCATCCTGATTCGTACACGCACAAAGTGTAAAATCTAGGATCTATCCTGAGTCCTGATGCTCCAGAAAGCTCAGTTTATTTACAGTAAGCAGGCGCAACATCACTACAACCAAGCTTACAAGAAGGTCAACCGATTGACTACGCAAACAAAAGTAAAGAGCTAGCAAAGCTGCTTAGGTCTTGAACTTGTTGGGCCTGGCCACTACTCCCCTCCCATGTTGGCTTGCCTGCCCCTCTGGCCTCTTTAGTCATCGTCATCGTTGAAAGCACTCGGAGGCAGCGTGAACATCTTCATACACTTTGGATCAGCAATGCCCTAAAGAAATAAATACACAAGAAACCATTTACAACCAAGCAAGTGACTAGCAGCATTTGTGTTGGTCCAACTAACGTCATAGTTCCAAAGAAATGCCATTACCGTCCAACTATATCTTATCTTTTCTTTCTTAGCTTCCATCTGCAAAAGAGGGTGAAAGTGAAACACATGTATAGTTAACAGCAAAGCAACAAGAATGCTAAAGGCTCGGCCAAAAAATTAATCATCGTATCGTTCATACATCTTCGTCGTCTGAGACGCTGCTCCAGCCTACATAACAATGTCCAAAGGCTGAACCCACCTTCAAATGACCGGCAAGGTATTCAACGGCACTGTTGGGGTGCTTCATATTGACATCCCCATCCTTGGTACAACCATAGCAGTGTCCTTTATTAACAAACACAAGAAAAGAGTTAACTGCAAGGTAACCAACCAGGCACCAATATTACATCATAATTGCTGGCTATTTTCAGTACTGGAGGTAAAAGATTTTCTTTGTACACAGCAGCCATGGCCGTGCATGACCCAGTTTGAAAATGTTTACAAATGTAAAGCTCACGGATCTAAGCAAGGGGCAAACTAACAACTCACGACACTAAAGATAAAGTACTATAGCCAGAAACACACATTTATGGTTATATGTAACAGAGATAAGCCCAAGTTGGTGCCACACCCACAAAATACATTTCAACAATACTCAAAATCTAAGAAAAGGGTAGATTGTACCATTATCGGTAGGTTCAACCACGCGGAAACAGCTGACCAACATTTCCTCTTCTTTTCCTTGTCGCACACATTTGACTTCCGCAAAGAAAAGGTTCTCGATGCCACAGTTAGAATCACCAACTCCTTTAGTCATAGTGAAATGGAGATGGTAGTAGTTTGTACGCCCCTCACAAATAGTTTTGCCGTGCACAACATCTTTAAGTTCATATGCAAGATCCTATCGTAAGAAGCATATATGGGTCTGATCAACAACTATTGCATGGATAAAACAATGAGAGAGAGAGAGAGAGAGAGAGAGAGAGAGAGAGAGAGAGAGAGAGAGAGAGAGAGAAACCCCCAAAAGACTGTAATCCTCATTATGCTTGTCCACCAAAGCTTGAAGTAATCGGCGCATTTGATTATGAACTTGCTGGATCATATACGATCTTGAACGCTTCTTCCTTCTGCCATCAGGCCAATAAAGAGCTTGTTCTATAGAAACCTCTAGTGAAGGAACCCCACCTTGATTCATTAACCTAATTTAGATCGGAGCATTGTATATGGTCAGTAGCTTGTACTTTCTCAAAAGTGGACAATAAGAAGTTATACCGTGCAAAAGTTAATCTTATCAGTAGGACTACGATGCACTAGTTTGCACGGAAGGTTGCACACTGGCAACCAACAAGAACAAGAACAGAACAAAACATGATTGTTCACATGCCTATAAGTTCTCGGGACGTAACTCTTAGAAAAAGCTACCCCTTCTTTGATTTCAGGTTGCACACTGTTTTGACTAGTTAATAGAGCTTAACTTTCTGGCTATCACCATTAATTGACGGTATCAGTGGTGTGCGGTACTTTGTTAGTTTCAGCTATTTTTATGATTTATACACTATTTAAACAACTGTCTGTCTCACAAATAAATTTACAAAAAAGATATAGCATAAACTTTCAGTGGCAGCAAAACAGGAATATACAAATCATTGTAGACTAGTGTTTTTGACAATCAATTTGTCAGGTTATTTACCTAGAATCTAGCTTAAAAAAAGTCATTTGTTATTAATTTTGCTATCCATGTGCTCATCTTTTGTGGACAGAAGCACGTGGTTAATTTAACAGAGTAATCCTGTTTGAATATAATCAATAGCAGATATGCACACAAAACCAGGAGTAGTAAGAACATTCATGTAGAATTGAGTTGAGGAAATTTACAGTTTTGGATCCCGATGTTCATGGAAATAGCGATCCATAGCCTTGTCAACTTCCTCTAGGCTCTGAAACGGCCTGCCCGCATAAGGATACGTGTGGAAATATCCGCCAAGATCAAGCCTGATGTAATATCCGAACCCCCAGCCATCTCGTTCTCGTTGCCAAATGCGTGACCCAGTAGGTGAGACCTCTGATGATGATGACGGTGAACAAGAGGAAAACGATTTCTCCTCCAATGTTGTGGCTTTGAGGGAAGACACATCTGCAGCAGGTTCCGCAGGTGGTGTTGCAGGCCTATCCACCACGAACTCGAACTGGAATATGTCGTCGCTGGAAAAGCAATCAAAATTTCCATAGATCCTTTAGTATGAAATAATAAACTGGAATAGAAGATTGCTGGCGAAGCGAGAGGGAGAGGGGGAGATGGCGGTGGAGATGCACACGTTGGAGACGGCGGCGGAGACCCACGCCTGTTTCGGCGATGGGCGGAGATGTACTTGGCGGTGTAGAATGCACGGACTGCGTCTTTAAGATCGTCGAGGTCTCGGCACGCCCGCCCACCCTTCAACCAGAGATGCCTGAGGAGGTAGTTCCCGTCCCCATCGACACGTATATAGACTGTGATCGGCTCAAAGCCGCCGGTGGGACTGTGCCGGGGGAGGCACTCCCGGGGAAGAACCTTGGGCGCCATCACAGCGGCCGCCATAATTCGGTGTGGGGAAGACGGTTAAGGTTTTGCAATTTCTTTCGTGAGAGATTCCTTTCGGGAAACAGGCTCTCACCCCGCTTTATAGATAAAGCACAAAGCAAAGTACATGGGACAACAATATAAAGTGATGAGATAGCCCTCTTACACATAAGATTCCGAGATAACCTGAATACAACGTCAAAGACACATCTAATAGGACACTAAGTTCCACAACAGTGCCCTCAAGAGGGGAAACGGCGATGCGTGTCGCCGTTGTCGAGTCCGAGACGGACAAGAGTCTTCACCTGAAACCCTGGCACGGAGAGAAGAACCACAGCGACGTCCTCAAGAGGAGCACGGCACCCGCAGGTGTCGCCGTTGTCGGCGCTAAAGTGTGGAGTTTTCACTCGGCAGCTCACCCGTGCCACCACGATGCACCCAGAATCGCTGCGACGAGCACAAGCCACCAGATCCGGATCTGGGCAACGTCATTGCCCGCGACAGAGTACGCGCCCGAGCCACCCAACACTACACCCCTTGCCGCCCATACGACTAAGAGACATAGCCACCACTGCCGCTATGATGCCTGCCGAAGAGCCAAACATGCGGACCACCATCCGGAGCCACCGCCCCGGCATCCATGCCCTAGTCACCGCCAACCATCCACGTCACGGCCACCCAACCAAAGTAGGAGGAGTAAAAGGCATTTCCTTCCACTCCTAGCCCGACATCACCAAACCGGGTCTGGGTCGGCGCCTCCATGATAGGAAGGGCCCACACCTGCCTCCCTAGCCGGCCCTGTTGGACCAGGGGGGAGACAACCCAATGACCACCGATGGCAGCCACCGAGCAAGCTCGAAGCCGCCCAATGACAGTGGCCCTCGGCGGGCACACGGTCCACCCGTCATGGACCTCACAGCTGGGACCGGCTAGCCCATCGCACGCGGGAGAGCATGCATGGCCTCACCTACAGGCACACCCGATGCCGCCCAATGATGGTGGCCCTGGGTGCGCCGAGCTGTCCACCCGTCATGGACCTCCCAGTCGAGCCGCCCCGAGAGGCTCGCGCGGCAAGCCACCCGACAACAGGCGGTCAGGAGGCTCTGTTCGTGCGCGGAGAGCCCAGGGAGGCGGGTACTCCAGCCTTCTTTATAGGAGTAAATGATACTATTTTTGGATACTTACGCGTTGGTGGTACATAACCCTGTGTATCTTGTAGGACATCAGTAAATGCCCTCTAGTTGTGTTGCCTCTACCTTTATCTCTCATCATAACAACGACCATTGGTCCGTCGATGATGCTACTATAATCGTATTGCGGCGCCCATCTATTTCTCCAATAGAATGGTAGGAACTTACAATTTACAGGATTCTCATCTGGGTCAACGAAATTCAGTTACTCAAGTTTGACAACTTCCGGTTTATATTGTTTGAAGTTTCCAACATGTTGATCACCTTCTGTTGACATCCACATAGTATCTATAAATAAAGAAGTCAACTATAGAATAAATTGATGGTTGCACATGAAAGAACGTGTCTAACAACCATTCGAGCCCCTCGGAGAGATGCACGCCCTAAGCCCCTCCCACCCGAGAGTCCCCAACTGAAACTTCCCCGATGTCAGCGCGTGCCACCGTCTGGGTGCTCGAGTGTGATGCAACTGGCGGCAGCATGCTCAAGGACACCAGATATGGCATAGAAAAATCGGATACATGCTTCAGGGGTGTAGGATGCCACCTATCTGGGGATGGAGCTCGCCGCCGCCACGAGAAAGAGATGCTCCCTACCGTGCATTTTGGGAAGACAAGAGAAGGACGACAGTGACGTCTAGGAGAAGATGGAGGCAACGTGCCCATGGGGTGGCCTAGTATTGTGCCATGAGGAACTGGTAGCCAAATGAAACAACAACGGTGGCAGCGCATCCCGTGTCGTGGGCAAGATGTAAAGGAGAGATTGGCGGTAGAATTGAATGAGAGAGACGAGAGGTCGGGGTGGAGTGGGAGGAAATGCTCAATGACTGTCCATCCAGGATCGTACGTTACATTGTATAGGTGAACGAGAGGGCCTCAATTTTGTTTCGGGAGTAATTGCTCCTAGGACAGGCAGCCCAGGAGCAACCCACCCGCGAGAGATGGCGTATCGTACGGCCAACAATGATCAATCCACGAAATCTGGCGGCAAGAAGCATGGATTCGTGAGAGGGGCAAAAAGTGGTTCAGTTTAATGTCATAAATGTGCATGAGGATTTGAAGTCATGGTAGATGCAATTTTGTGTAAATCGCTGGAGTATGTATGCCTCGTAGCAATGCACGAGCAATTACCTAGTATGAAAAATAAAAATGAAAGATAAAAAGGAAAAATGTGCGTGCATGCGCTCTTGCTAGGGATGCAAAGCGCCCCCCGAGCCATCCCACTTTGCACTCAAAATTAGAGAAGTTAGATATAATTTTTGGGCTGTACCTTTCTCACGTGTCAGATGTGATGCTGTATCTAGTCGTTCAAAGCTTACCTCCATCTCGGTACAACGAGAAGGGGTTTACTATGGTGAGTGTGATAAGATTTGTGGTACTAATCATGCCTTTGTGTCTATCATCGTAGAAGCAATGACTATGAAAGATTATGAGTTTTTTTTGCGGGGTAAAGAATTTTATTCAATCAGCTGGGATCAATACAGTCCCTAGCAACGAGTTCAACAATCTCAACATGCGCATGCTTAAGCCAAACTGTAGTTCGCGGCCCCCAGCGACCAGCCCAAGAAGATGGCTTACATTATTCTGGTCTCTACTCATAACTGATAGCACATGCTCTCTACCTATCTCAACTAACAAGTTTTTAATTTCACCCACGTTGCTGCAGACCGCGATCGATCCTTGTGTTGAGTTACTGATCATATCAGTCGCCTTAGAGCAATCAGACTCAAGACTAAATGGCAGTGTGCTCCACTCCCGTGTCAGCTCGATCCCTTCTCTGATCGCCTCAACCTCCGCTTCTAGCGCGCTGGTACACTGTCTTAGGTATGGACGTGGATTTATAAAGCTCAGGTTTCTGGACACCTCTTATTCTTACCCTCCAATGTTGCTTTGAGATCTGTGCTACACAACTAACGTACTACATGAATTTTTCTCTTTTTTGTTTCAAAACAGCATATGAACTTCAAACTTCGCAGGACAACAGAACATTCTTACTACAATGTGGAAAAAAACTTTCAGATTTTTTGGTCCGACATAAATATACAAAATGAGATTTTTTGAGTAAAAAATATTATTTTTTTGTATATATGTTTCACAAAAAAATCTGAAAGTTTTTTCCCACATTCTTGTTAGAATGTTTTGTTGTCCTCCAAAGTTTGAAGTTCATATGTTATTTTATTTAGAAGAAACAAAAAAGACAAAAGTGCTCGCACAAATCACGATGCAGAAATGAATGGCTAGATAAGGGGGTGTACAAAAGCCTATGCTTTCTCAAATGTTAACCCCTTAGGTATCTGCATGAAGCAAAGATGACTGCACCATGTTCATCACGCAGCACCATACGTGCGCCGCCTGTGCCATCTGACTGTAGAAATGCTCCATCGACGCTTAGTTTAGTCCAGCCCACCGGTGGCTTGCACCAGTGCTCCGGTGGTCTAGTGCACGCTTCCCTCGCCGGTCTGAGCTTCTCCAGCCGCCGCTGAAATTGCGAGACGACCATCTTGCCCTTCGTCATATCGGCCTTCGAGAATTGCTGGATACAAAGTATCGTGTCGATGTAGCTTGATAAGAATCTGGTGGAAGCTTCAATGGGAGATGCTGGTTTGTGATGCGTGATTTCATTCCTCACGTGCCAACTCCTCCACATTGTCATAAGCATTGGTAGCCGAACATGCTCATCACACTGGTTAAGAAGATGATTTGTATTAGCTGGTCACTTTCGTCGGCCTTCTAGATGCCGTGTTGCATCCCAGGCTCTCACGCGGAATTTTCTATTTGGCACATAAATACTCTCCCGGTAGCGTGCGCTCACACATAAAGCTTCGTTAAGTATGTCTAAAAAAACATACAGCTTCATTAAGATAGATTAGCTGGCAATCCTTTTGCACCGGTTTTAGGAAGCTTCCGGATGGATTTTTTTGGTTTTTCTTTCTGCTAGGTTGTTGTTCTCTTTTATTTTTTGTTTGCCTTTATATTTATATTTTACTTTTTTTCATTTTATAAGTCATGGTTTTTTTTTCAAATTCTTGAACAAGTTGAAAAATATTTTTAAAATTCGTTGAACATTTTTCCAAATTCGTGATTTTTTAAAATCCGTGAACTTCTAAAATTCTTAAAAAATATTTAAACCTGTGAGTGTTATATCAAATTTGTGAATTTTTTTCAAATATGCAAACATTTTATAAATCCATTAACATTTTTTTCATTTCGAAAAGAAGTTGAGTTCTCAAACAGTTTTTTAAACCCATGAACATCTTTTGAAATTCGTGATTGTTTCAAATGCATAAGTAAACAGTAGTAGTTTCTTATAATCTTAAAAAAAAAAAAAGATCGAGTGGTGAGAAAAAAAAGTTCGAGCTAGCGACGAACTGTTATTAATTTCTGCTGCGGCCCACGAACGTCCGAGGGAGAGGGCTGGGCGGCGCCTTCAAGATGCGCCGGGAGACGCGCGCCTCCCGTCGAAACAGCCGTCCGATTCTCCTCAATCTGAGAGGATTATCTCCTAATCGAAATGTGCAAACCCTAGTCATCTTCCTCCGGCCGCTCTCATGGCGTCGAAGGCGGTGCTTCCTCGGGAGTGCCTCCCCCGGCGCAGTCCCAGCGGCGGCTTGGAGCCGATCACGGTCTACGTCCGCGTCGACGAGGAGGGGAACTATCGCCCGAGGTATATCTCCGCCAAAGTTGGGCGAGTGTTCCGAGATCTCCAGGATCTTAAAGACGCAGCCCGTGCATTCTACACCAGCATCTACATCGCCCATCGCCTCCTAAAGAGGCCTCTGGCTCCGCCGCCGTCTCCAACGTGTGCACCTCTCCCTCTCCCTCTCGAATCTTATCTTCTAGTATTCCAGTTTATTACTACACTACACTCTTATATTATGTATTACGGGACGGAGGGAGTATTTCATTTCACTGATCGATCAATGGAAAATTTGATTGCTTTTCCAGCGACGACATATTCCAGTTCGAGTTCGTGGTGGATGGGAAGCCTACACCACCCGCGGAAACTGCTGCAGATGTGTCGTCCCTCAAGGCTAGTACAGCATTGGAGGAGAAATCGTCCGGCACCGAAGCCATTTCCTCTTCTTCCGACAAGGTTCCTGATGAGAAGCCTGCAGAGGTGTCTTCCCTCAAGGAGTCGCTCAAGGCTACAACATTGGAGGAGAAATCGTCCGGCAACGGAGCCATTTCCTCTTCTTCCTCTGGGCAGCCGGATCAGGACACTGTTATGGCTTCACCACCATCAGGGAACTGCCTGGCCTCACCTTCTGGGCCAGGCATTTGGCAACGAGAACGACGTGACTGGGGGTTCGGATATTACATCAGGATTGATCTTAAGGGATCTTTCCACACATATCCGTATGCAGGCGGGCCGTTTCAGAGCTTAGGGGAAGTCGACAAGGCTATGGATGGCTATTTTCATCAACATCTGGATCCAAATCTGTAAATCTCTTCAACTCAATTTTAGATGAATGTTCATCGCTTTTTACTACTCCTTGTTTTGTGTGCATATCTGCTATTCATTATATCGAAATTAATAGCAAATGACTTTTCAAGCCGGATTTTTTTTTTAAAAACACGGCCCCCTAGGGCTCGATTCATTAAAAAAGGTAGAAGAGAGTTGCCCGGTTAATTAGCGAAAACCCGGGCGAAAACCGTTACAACACACCCCCAACAGGGCACCATCAACACACACTGACCCTGGGGCCGCGTACCAGGCGAGCCGCCGGCTCCGTCACCCAAGTAACCCGTAGCCGACACCCTACAACCAAAACCGAAGCCATTGCCCCGGCAGCCACGCCGACCCCAAGGCCGCGCGCCAGGCGAGCCACCTGCTCTGCTGCTCGAGCAACCAGAGCCGACACCCTACAACCATCTCCGGAGGCGCCACTCTGACATACAGACGGAAAATCACACACACCGACCCCGAGGCCGCGCACCAGGTGGCAGACCACAATGATCCAAATCTGTAAATCTCCTCAACTCAATTCTAGATGAATATAATGTTCATCGCTTCTTACTACGTACTCCTCGTTTTGTGTGCATATCTGCTATTCATTATATCGAAATTAATAGCAAGTGACTTTTCAAGCTGGATTCTAGATAACCTGACAATTTGATTGTAGGAAACACAACTAGTCTACAATGATTTGTATATTCCTGTTTCGTTGGCACCAAAAGTTAATGGTATACCTTTGTAAATTTATTTGTGAGACAGTTGTTTAAATAGTGTATGTATAAATCACAGAAATAGCTGAAACTAATATAGTATCACACCCTCTGTTTCCGTCAATTAATGGTGATAGCCAGAAAGTTCAGCTCTATTAACAAGTCAAAACAGTTTGCAACCTTGAAATCAAAAAAGGGATTAGCTTTTTCTAAGAGTAACGCTCCGAGAACTTATAGACATGTGAACAATCCTGTTTTTATTTCAGTTCATGTTCTTGTTGCTCACCAGTCTGCAACCTTCTGTTCATACTAGTGCATCGTAGTCCTACTGATAACATTAACTTTTGTACAGTATAACTTACTATTGTCCACTTCTGAGAAAGTACAAGTTACTAACCATATACAATGCTCCGATCTAAATTAGGTTAATGAATAAAGGTGGGGTTCCTTCACGAGAGATTTCTATAGAAAAAGCTCTTTATTGGCCTGATGGCAGAAGGAAGAAGCATTCCAGATCCTATATGATCCAGCAATTCCGTAATCGAATGCGCTGATTACTTCAAGCTTTGGTGGAGAAGCATAATGAGGATCACAGCCTTTCGGGGGTTTGCTCTCTCTCCCTCCCTCTCTCATTGTTTTATCCGTGCAATAGTTGTTGATCAGACCCATGCTTCTTACGATAGGATCTTGCATATGAACTCAAAGATGTTTTGCACTGCACAACAATTTGTGAGGGGCGTACTACATGCTACTATCATCTCAATTTCACTATGACTAAAGGAGCTGGTGGTTCTAACTCTGGCATTGAAAACCTTTTCTTTGCGGAAGTCAAATGTGTGCTACAAGGAAAAGAAGAGGAAATGTTGGTCAGCTGTTTCCGCGCGGTTGAATCTACCGATAATGGTACAATCTACCATTTTCTTAGATTTTGAGTATTGTTGAAATGCATTTTGTGGTGGGCACCAACTTGAGCTTATCTGTCACATATAGCCATAAATGTGTTTCTGGCTACAGTACTTTATCTTTAGTTTCATGAGTTGTTAGTTTGCCCCTTGCTTAGATCCGTGAGATTTACATTTGTAAACATTTTCAAACTGGTTCATGCACGGCCATGACTGCTGTGTACAAAGAAAATCTTTTACCTTCAGTACTCAAAATAGTCAGCAATTATGATGTAATATTGGTGCCTGGTTGGTTACCTTGCAGTTAACACTTGTGTTTTTTGTTAATAAAGGATACTGCTATGGTTGTACCATGGATAGGGATGTGAATATGAAGCACCCCAACAGTGCCGGTGCATACCTTGCCGGTCAGTTGAAGGTGGGTTCACACCT
Organism: Elymus sibiricus; assembly: GCA_039707655.1. Classification (NCBI taxonomy): domain Eukaryota; kingdom Viridiplantae; phylum Streptophyta; class Magnoliopsida; order Poales; family Poaceae; genus Elymus; species Elymus sibiricus. Next base: position 476,272,260 of record CM077666.1, read on the forward strand.
TGGATATTACTGTTATGAAGGCTGGAGCAGCGACTCAGACGAAGAAAATGTATGAACGGTAAGATGTTTATTTTTTTTGCTGAGCCTTGTACCATTCTTGTTGCTTTGCTGTTAACTATATATGTGTTTCACCCCCTTTTGCAGATGAAGCTAAGAAAGAAAAGCTAAGATATAATTAGTACACCTAACACAATGCTGCTGGTTACTTGGTTGGTTGTAAATCGTTTCTCGTGTATTTATATTTCTGTAGGGCATTGCTGATAAAACGTGTATGAAGATGTTTATGCGGCCTCCGACTACGAGGGCTTTTGACGACGACGACGACTAATAGGCCAGAGGGGTAGGCAAGCCAACATGGAAGGGGCGAAGTGGCCGGGCCCAACAAGTTCAAGACCCAAGCAGCTTTGCTGGCTCTTTACTTTTGTAGTGACGTTGCGCCTGCTTACTGTAAATAAACTGTGGTTTCTGAAGCATCAGGGCTCAGGATCGATCCTAGATTTTACACTTTGTGCATGTACGAATCAAGGTGACATTGTTTGTTCCTTGTTTTCATCTTAATTTGATCTCCGCTTAATCTGATCTTCTGAGACACGTAATTGAAATTAGACATTTACTCTTAATGCAAATCATTTGGGAAGGAAGTATGGGGTTGAAGAAATTTAACAGAACAGTAAACACATGATTAGGCTGTAACACTAAGTTGTCCCTCTGATTTCTATATCTGAGTGGAGTAACTAACTTCAGCCTAGGTTATACTGCTTGCGAAATACTCCCTCCGTCTTATATTATGGGACAGAGGGAGTAATAATTAAAACCATCTATCTGATCAATCAGTTTATTTGTTTTCAGGGTGGTTTGGTGTGTGAAACACTGTGGGACTTGATGGTTAATGAGCCTGATGTTGTCATGTAAGAAGGTTTTCCTAATGCCACAGGCCGTGAACAATCAATAAAAGGGATGCAAACGTCAGAGATTTGCCTGCACCCAGCTGGAGTTCATGTCGTCTATTTGACGCTGTTGCCAGTCTATGCATACCAGTCATTGTTAGTGATGAGATTGAGCTTCCTTTCAAGGGGATGATAGACTACACAGAGTTCTCCATTTTTGTGTCAGTCGGTAATGCAATGAGATCCAAATGGCTAACAAACTACCTAAGGAATATCCCCAAGCAGCAGAAGGATGAATTCAGAAGAAACCTGGCTGGAGTCCAGCATATCTTTGAGTACAAAAACAGTCACCATAGTAGCAAGGGCTCTGCCCCAGAAGATGGTGCTGTGAACCACATATGGAAGAAGATTCATCAGAAGTTGCCGATGATTCAAAAAGTGGTCATCCGGGAGAAGAGGAAACCTGAGGGCGCATTGATCACACTTCGGTATCATTGTATCTGTCCGTCTCTCTTAGTGGCCGATCATCCACGAAAAGCTCAGCTGACTGCAAGTCAATTATATATCCCCCCCTGGTAGTTGCAAATATGAGGATGTAACAGTAGGCCAATGCTTCATCCTTTTTGCACTATTTAGGAATGATTTTCCATATTGCTCGATGTGTTATTGTATGGGGTTTGTCTGCTCACTGAAGAAATTGTCCATTCGAAACGAATTGAGAAGGCTGAGTACGATTGATGTATGTTGGTGTAAACGTTGAAAATAAATGTGTATCTAGACACGTGTCCTGATACCTCTTTTTTGCTTCAAAGGGGAAAATGGATATGAGAAAACCTTTTGGTGCCAGTACAGGAGGAGCTCAAAACATTTGTTCATATATAAAAGTTGCAGTGTCGCCAAACAGCAGAAAATGCTATCAACATGGTGGCCAAAGGAACATAGATATTGTCATCTACTCCCTCCGTCCCATTATATAAACAACAAAAATGCTACCAACATGGTGGCCAAAGAAATATAGATATTGTCATCTACTCCCTCCGTCCCATAATATAAACAACAGAAATGTTACCAACATGGTAGCCAAAGGAACATAGATATTGTCATCTACTCCCTCTATCCCATAATATAAGAGCGTTTTTTATACTAGTGTAGTGTCAAAAACGCTCTTATATTATGGGACGGAGGGAGTACAACATCAGTTACAGGAATACACTCCACCACAGTTGCTACCAGCGCAACGAGACCCAGTTTATTCTTTTTCGCGAATACACAAAAGACTTGCGTACCATTGCATTGATAGGAGAATAAGATGTTGTAGCAATTACAGGAATGGGCTAATTATTCACGCCTACTTATAAGTCGTCTGTACAAAATTGAGTCGGATGGATAAACATCAGCAGAATATAAGTTCCCGATCCTCAGAGCATCTAAGGAACCTGTCACACTGAATAACTAGGCGCCGCAAAGGTCCTATGCTTAGCGCTCAATGGATAGTTACACTCTTCTCTCAAAAAAAAAAAAATGGATAGTTACACTCTAGCCCATCGAGATAAACGAGCAGGCGAATTTCAGAGTTTATGATCAGGCGTCTATCCTCTAAGTGTTAAAACACCGACTAAGTACCCGTGGCTTATCTGTACCCAAAACACCGTTATAATAAGCGCTTATACATGTGTTGTTCAAACGCTAAACAATCTGGCGTTTCAATGTTCATCACGCCTTACGGGTAGGCACTACCCTGGGATGCCACACTGACGGGATGTCGTCGTCGCCCGTCAAAAGCGCCTACTTCTAAGGCGGCTCCACGTGTAAGTTACGCGTCTGTCGGCCAGGCACGAATGTGAGGGGTCAGGCGATGAAATAAGTTTTTGAGTGGGTCAGTGACGAAATAAGATCCTCCAAGGATAGCATCTCGTAGAGCAGAGAGGCACTCTCTCTAGTCCTTTCCTCTCTTCTTATGTTAGCATTTGAGCAAAGAGTGAAAAATAACGACATTTAGCTGCACTTTCAACCAATTTGGAGGCGATTTTGAAGATGTTGCAGTTCAAGAAAAAATAGATCAAGTTTTTTGTTCACACGGACACTGGTTTTGTTCTGTATGATTAATCCCTGAGTCCCGCTTCGGTATAACCCCCCTCACAAAACGTATAAAGGGCAATATGGACATTTGACAAATCATACCCACATACGTATGTACACGCCGTACGGAGATCTTCTATACAAGGCTCTCTGCGTCAGTTCTCGCCCAGCTGGGCCGGCACATTAAGTCACGTACGGTTTTACAAGGCTCTCTGCGTCAGTTCTCACCCAGCTGGGCCGGCACATTAAGTCACGTACAGTTTTATGTAGAAAAAATAGTCCCAAAAGGTAGATTATGAGGACTCTAACTCATGACCTCGCATTGTTGGTACACGCTGCTTGCCACTCGACCCAGTACCTGCTTGTGAATTTATGTACCGTAAATTATATAAGAACACATAACAACGTTCATATATAAAAAACATTTCTTAAAAAGTCGAAACTTTTCTTGAAAAATATGAGCAATTCGGAAATGCCGAATATTTTTTTAAAAAAATAATAATTTATGAAACCCCAAACTTTTAAAAAAAAATTAGACAATTTCCGAAATTCTAAAAAAATCGAAAAATGTGAAGAACTTTGGGATTCCGAACATTTTTTGAAACTGTAAATATTTTTTGTAATCCTGAACAGTTTATTTAAATGCAAACAAAAAAATGAAAATTCCAAACATTTTTAGAGAAACACGAAAAAAAATCAAAGACATAATTTTTTTTTGAACACGAACATTTTTTGAAAACATGAGAACATTTTTAGAAAAAACGACCAACATTTGGAAAAAGCGAACATTTTTTTGGATTTGTGAAGAATTTTTTTAGGTGGGAACATCTTTTGAAATACCGAATTTCATTAATTTGTGAAGAAAAGTTGGAAATAAGGATATTTTTTTTAACTTCTGATTTTTTTTAAAAGCGCAAACATTTTTCATATTCCCAAAAAATTAAAATTTGAGAAACAAACTTTTTTGAAATTTAAACAAATTTTTATAACATGAATAAATTTTTAAAAATGCAAACAGTTTTAGAAATTCCCAAGAGGCGCCCGACGGGAGCGATACCGTCGCCTAATTGGGCAAGGCCTAAGCGTTTTTTTTTCTGTTTTTTTCGTTATTCTTCTATTTTTTTGTAATTCAATTTTCTCCTTTTTGAACTTTATTATTCTTTTTATAACTAGTTCAAAAAATTGAAATATTGTTTGGAATACTAAAATAACAGTTTTAAGGAAATGTTTTAAATTCTTTTTGTCGTCAAACATTTATTAAGAAAAGCATTTACTGTTTTCAATTTTATCCCTTTGTATTTATTAGTAACGTTAAAAACTTAAAGTAACAGTACATGTTTAAATTATGATTTTAAATATATTTTTTCTTCAAACCTGGCACTCTTGAAATATATTTTAAAAGTTGTGGTCATGTCAAGAATGTCCCAAAAAAACCATGTTTAACATAGGGTGTGTGGGTAGGCCAAAAGGCTTCGTTTGAGAGCACATTGTTTCTTGACATCTGTCAAATGACCGCAACTTTTCTCATTGGTTTGTATGACCAATTCATGGCACCATGCCAAGTTGTTTTGGTTTTCAACAAATTGTGCATTTTTTAGAGTTTTCTCGGTCAAAAAAGGCCGATAAATGGCCAGACATGTCGCAACTTGCATACGGTGTCGGAAATCATACAAACCTGGCATGGATGCATACCATGGGCATGCCCACTTGCTTGCAAAAGTTGGGGTCATTTCATGCATGTCCAAAAATAGACCATGTTTAACTGAGAGTGTTCGGGTAGACCAGAATCCCGACATCCGTATGACCCCAATGTTTTTTTCCATGAGCTTATATGACTAATTAAAGGCACCATGCTAAGTTGTTTGAGTTTTCAACAATTATAGCATTTTTTTGGAGTTTTATCGGTGAAAAATGACCGAGAAATGGCCGGACATGATGCAACTTGCATACGGTGTCAGAATTCATTCAAACCTGGCATGGATGCCTACCATGGGCATGCCTACCTGCTAGCAAAAGTTGTGATCATTTCAAGAATGTCCCAAAAAACACCATGTTCAACGTAGGGTGTGTGGGTAGGCCAGAGGGGTCCATTTGAGAGCGAGTTTTTTTGGCATCCGTCAAATGACCCCAAATGTTTTCTATGAGCTTATATGACCAATTCAAAGCACCATGCGAAGTTTTTGACAATTTTTCCATTTTCTACAGTTTTCTCGGTCCAATAAGGACGATAAATGGCCGGACATGACGCAACTTGCATACTGTAACACCCCGAGAATCATGCTACAGTAATCTCCCACTAATGGTGCCATGTCATCAAGTTTGACTAAGCCAAATTGCCACTTAATAAAAATCAAAGTCAAATTCAAATTTAATTTGCAAGTCAAATATTTACATCTTCAAAAATGCAAACAAAATAGTTCATAATATTACAAATATTCCCTAAGTATTTATGGTAAGAAAAACAACATCACCTAAAGTTCCAAAATGCCCCTAGGAATTAAAACAGTGGAACAACAGCCATTTAATTGACCTTTTCAATTTCTAAAAATATTTAAACTATTCCAAGTGCCCTGAAACTTTTTCTACTATACCACAATATTGTACATGATTTATACGCTAAGTTTCATATGTAACAAAATTTATTTGGTGGACCAGCTAAGTACAAAACAAAAGCAGAAAAAGAAAATAAAAGAAACAAACAAAGGAAATGTAGACAGAGGTGCTATTGTGCACTTGGCCCGTTTAGCAATGCAAGATGGTCCAGCCCAACCTGGGTCTCCTCCCACCTCACTACAGGAGGCAGAGAGGTGTGAGGCGCACATCCAGGGCGCCATGGCCGTGGATGTCCTCCACGTCGCCCCCCTAGACCTATATCTGCGTCCACCGAAACCCTAACCCCTATCTCTCCCATTGCCCCCTCGATCCCCATCGTCTCCCCTGCTTCTCTGGCTTGTTTTTGAGCTCGAACAACTCGCGGTCACCGCAGCCTCGCCGTCATCGTCGCGGCCACAGCCGTCTCCGGCGTGCGGGAACACGTCCAAGAGGTCCACCGCGGCCGGATCCGTCCGTCCCGGGGACTAGCTCAAGCCGGGAAGTCCTCGAGCCGACGCCATCTTCATCTTCTTCATCCGGCCGCCTGTTAGCTACTACTCACTCTCCTCAGATATATTGCTCAATATGGTGGATCAGAGTAGCTAACAGGTTCAGATTACACACTGGTACAAGCACAAGTGTGCTGGAAATGAAGAAGCAAGAAGAAGGGCAGGGGATGAGAGCCAGAGGTGGGAGGAGAGCCAGCCGCCGCCGTTCCGTGATCCATCCGGGGATGCCTGGTCGATGCCCTCCTGCTGCTATATATATGGTGCTGCTATGAGTTGGGCCAGGCCCATTTCCTATGGCCCAAGCCCCAGCGGATGGCAGCCTTGGCCTTGTCGCTGACAATCCTCCCTCCTTGAAACTCGGCTTGTCCCCAAGCCGACGCCGAAGTATTGCCACCTGGGTCCCACGGCACTTGACGTTCCTCGGTATTGCTATATTCGTGGTGGTAGCCCTTGTCGAAGTAGACTTGAGCAAGGTCGAAGGAGGCGTCGCCGAGGTAGTAGTCGCTGACGGCACGAACTTGATCGAAGTCGGAAGAAGTACTTGTGGCCAGCAGGGACTTGCTCAAAAGAGGCGGCCAGAGCTGCGACACCCCTCCCTCCTTGAAAAGGCTCTGGTTGTTGTCTAGAGAAAACTTGCGGCGCCTTGTAGATCTGCCAGGATCCCATGGTACCAGTGCAAGGTCAATAACAATGTCATTTCCACCACCATGTTCTATACCAATGGCAGTCCTCTTGATGGTAGCCGTTTTGAGCACATGCATGCCATGCTTCTTTCCTGGAGATGGAGCTTGCACACTAACTGAAACGGGGTATGGAACAACCAATAACAGTCCTCCTAGATCCCATATCACTCCCAACTTGGAGGTGCCCATGCCACACTCCATCACACCAATATCGGTGGCGAACAGATAGCCAGACTTATGCCAATAAAATAAGTAGGTATAATCATCATGCTGCAACTTGGAGAGGTCCAGCTGAATACCCATAGATAATACAAGTTCAGAACGCGCAGCTATACACACATCAAACGCTGGAAGCAGTTCAAGACCACAGTTCCTTCTCATGGCAAAAACGGAGAAATGGCATTGAGTTGAGCTGGTCATCAGAAGTAAGCCATTGCTGCTGCTCTTTAGGGACAGAAAATTCACATCCTTACTCGTAGTGTCTAGAGTCGAGAGAAGCCATTTATTTATGCCAAAAGAGTAGAACCACACTAGCAAACAAACTGGAATTTGAATCATGAGGCTCTGTTGTAATTTGGACAGCAAACAATCTGAGCAGAATATGTTAATGCAGTAGAACATCCAGCCTACTGTGTTAAATTGCAAATGACTGGTAGTGGGAATGGGAAGTGGCCATGATGGCTTTGGCAGTAAAAATAGCAAACCAATTCCAGATTGTGTACTGGACAGCCACAACTCGTTGCCAATTAACACATTTTTCACCAACGAGATGCCCAAGCAGCGCAGGGTACTTCTCTTGAATTCCGAATGCCTCGCAGTACTATCAATTGCAGCCAAATATACTTCCTTGTATTGGGAATACTTGTGTTCGGTATCAATTGCAATCAAATATATTCTGAATTTCACTCGCGGAGGCCACAGGTTCCAAGATGTCAGGATAGCTTGGTGCCAATAACTTTGGTCGACCATGCATGCCAGGGAATGTGCTCGATCAATTGAATGCCACGGTTGCAAATGCTCACAGCTCCAATAGCCCCGGGGCGCATCCACGGAATTGAATGTAATTCGAAGATACCATTAGAGCCCAGAAAAATCATCAATGTGTGCATGAATAGGCAATGGGAAACTCCAATTCCAGCAAGAGTAACTCCGTGAGTTGATAGTACTTTTCTGTTGCTGACTAGTGAGATCTGCACCTATTAGTTTCTTAGTATTCCTCGAGGTTGAGTGCGAGCCAGACCTTGCGATTATCAGTTCACATGGCCATCCAGTAAACAGACTATAGCTAAACAGAGACCAAGTTTCAGAATCAGACATTGCATCGCAGTTTGGTCGCACCATCAAAAGGTGCATGTGAGAAAGCGGCTTGAACTTGGTTATAACAAAGCTTGCATATGATGCCAGAGTGATAGCCTGCATTCCTGCTGAACAAACAATGGTACTAGCAATGGCATGACAAGAAAAACAAAGCAGCACCGTAGTATTTGGTGAATATTTCAGAAAGGGAAGAATCATCTCATCACAACAATTGCTCATCTCAGTGGAAACCAAGAAAGTAAGCTGCCAGGAAGGCCATGGTTGCAGCTTCACTGAAGAGACCAGAAAAACTTGCCATCTTCCGAACTTCACAAGCACACCACAAATTTTTGTTCGATCTGGTGGACTCCAAGACTGCAGCTGCGCATCTTGCAAACAACTTAAGTGCTTTTCCATGGAAATCAGCTCGTAACAACAAACTCCCATCAGAGAGATAACATGAGGTGGCGGCCATGGATGCTGCTCCACTGAAGAGATCAGAAAAATCTGCAAGGGAGCAGGATGTAGCCTTTTGTGCAGTTTGATCTTCATCCTTGGCTGATGGTCAGGTGTGGGAATACTGCATACAGCAGCTTGCTCCTGTACTTGATGCTCCAAAAATTTCCAATGCACCTGTACAGCTCGGCAAGTGTTTGAAAACGATGGCCACGGTAGTTTCAGCTGCACACTGTGCAGATACCTCAAGGCTTCTCTTAGAGAATTCCGACCACTAGAGAAACGCTTCATCATAGAAGTATCATGTGGCAGCAAGTGCACTGACTGTGTTAGATGCTTCGTAGTGCTCTGCACTTCTGCATTCCTACTCATAAAAGCGATCTGGAGCAAATATTGTCTTCGCGGTGGTAGCCCGGACAGCCTTAGTTGCACATCTCCCGTTGCAGGAGTGATCTGGAGCACGTCCAGGAAGGACATTGGAATCCCATAATTGACCAACGAGGTCCAGACTTGGCTGCACTCGAAAGATGGCCACGGCATTGGTCGTAGCACCATGAGCTCATGGGTGAGCGCCGGTGCTGCTGCTTGCAGCAACCTTGATGGCATGGCTTGAGTCGTCGGGGATGGTGCGCCGATATCACTGCCCGAGCAATCCATCGAACAGGTGGTGAGCGGCATCCTGACATACTCGAAGGCAGCTGATGGCTCGATGGGCGGGGTTGTCGAGTCCTCTGGAGGCACACTGAATGACGCAAGCGCACTCCCCGGAATCAGGGACAACGCCATAGGGTTGTCTCCGTCGGTACAGTGGTCCAGACCACCCGTCGAACAGGTGGTGGGCGTCTGTGCAGTGACGTCCATGGCGTCAATGTCAAGGGCCCCGACACTTGCAGCCGGGGCAGCGGGCTTTGGAAGGATGTCGACATGGCTTGTGGAAGTTGCGCGGATGGTGCGTAGCCCATCCAATATCCCCGCATGCTTCTGTGCCCGTTCCGCCGCCGGGGCACACTTGAGGATTTCCTCGATGCAGGCCAATCTCTCCCAGTCCGGCCGGTACTCATCTCCCAGAGGTCCTACTCCCAACTGGATAGAGCAGCCCACTCCGCATCAGAGAGAAGTGCCCGACGCAGTTCAGCCAATGGCGGGTAGACATCATCTTCGACCCAGCCAGGGCCGAGCTCCTCCTCAGTCCTTGCGACGGCGCTGGTGGTGAAACCAGCGGATGGTGCATCGACGTTGCAGAACACGTTGATGAAGCTCATGGCAGATGATTGGAAAGAAAAAAAATTGGGGAAAATTTTGGATGTGGAAGGGTGGTTGACCTGGCTCTGAATACCAAGTGTTAGCTACTACTCACTCTCCTCAGATATATTGCTCAATATGGTGGATCAGAGTAGCTAACAGGTTCAGATTACACACTGGTACAAGCACAAGTGTGCTGGAAATGAAGAAGCAAGAAGAAGGGCAGGGTATGAGAGCCAGAGGTGGGAGGAGAGCCAGCCGCCGCCGTTCCGTGATCCATCCGGGGATGCCTGGTCGATGCCCTCCTGCTGCTATATATATGGTGCTGCTATGAGTTGTGCCAGGCCCATTTCCTATGGCCCAAGCCCCAGCGGATGGCAGCCTTGGCCTTGTCGCTGACACCGCCGTACATCGTCGTCGTCCGCCGTTGATTACCACCGCTTCGGTCCATCCCGGCCTCCCCGAGCTCACCTACGGCACCGCAGTGAGCATCCCCTCCGTTTCCCCCTTGCATCGACCTCGATCCGCGCCGTATGCTGCTGTCCCACTGCCATGGCCGCCACCGAAGCTTGTGTCCGCGCGCACGCTTGCCGCTCCTGGCTGCGCCCTCGCCCGGCCGTGCCCCAGCGCGTGCCCGCGCCTGCTGCTGCTCTTGCGTTGCTGACGCTGCTCTGCTACCATGCTAGCGAATCACGGTGGCGACGACATGGCGCCGTGCGGGAGAGAGAGGAGAGAGCGACAGAGAGAGAGGGGGAGGGTTAGGGTTCGTCAGAGGGGTCAAGGGGGATCTATATCCACGCGGGGAGCCGCGGGATGCTCGACAGCAGCCACATCCGGGTGTGGACGGCTGCGCGCGCATGGCCGCACGCCATGGCTTCGGCCTGGCGCGAGAGGAAGAAGAAGGCCGTGGTGGGCCGGGCCAAATTGCACTGTACCACTCAAGCCCAAGTGCACAGTGAGTTTCTTTCCCTTTTCCTTTTCTTTTCTATTTTATGTTTCCACTTTTGTTTTGCAAATGTTTTGCCAGCATTTGAGTTTTGTAAAATATGTAAGTGGTCAAAACAAATACTAGGCAATATTTAACACTGCCAGAAATTGGTTTGGTGAAATAATGATTTCATTTGAATTTTATTTAATTGCAATGGGATCAAATGCAGCTGTTTGGTACTGTTTTGACAATGTTAGAGTTACTTAGTGAATTTAGGTGATGTTGTTTTCCTGAACATAATTAGTTATGAATTATTTTCTATTTAATGAACATTTTAGTTTCCAAATTGGAGCAACTTTTATTTTCACTTTAAATTTGGATTTCAATTAGAATTGGAATTTGAAATGAGATATGATCCAAATGATGATTAAGCACTGTTAATCATGGTGACTTGGCATGATTAAGTGGTGATCACTGTGCTTAATACATGGGGATGTCACAATTCTCCCCCACTAAAAGAAATTCTCGTCCTGAGAATTCAGGAGGTAGAAAGGAGAAGGTCGGGGTATTCATACCAAAGATGCTTGGCATGGGCCTGCGGGAGAATTTCCCATTAATGGATTGTGCAACGGTTCATATCTAATGTCATGCGCGAATGCAAAGGATTTTAGCATAAAGTGGATGCGATGCTCCTGAATTAATTAAAGCAGGAGGTGGTACTGAGTAAACAAGGATAGTACCGTTCACAGTAGCAAGCTGATCTTGAGCTTCATTCAGATCAACATGGTAAGCTTGACCACGACCATAAGAAGGCCTAGCATTATTGTTGCAGGGTTGGTTGTTACCACGACCAGCAGAGGGAAGTGCAAGCTGATTCTGATTCTGAGGGCATTCTCTGGAACGGTGACCTAGACGGCCACACTTGAAGCAGAGCCCATCATTGGGACGGGGAGCAGGAGCTCAAAACAGTGGAGCCTGAGATCTTGGCTGCCCCGGCGGTGGAGAAGATGCAGCGGGATGGTACATGCTATTGGGAATCCAGATACGGCGTTTCTGTGATGACGAGCCCGAAGATGAGCCAACGTCATGGGTGCGCTTGATGGCTTTCTTGTGTTCTATCTGAGCGATCTCAACTTGGATAGCCTTGTTCACCAAGGTGGCGAAATCGGTGAAGTCATGAACAACAAGTGCAAGCTTGAGGTCTGAGTGGAGTCCATTGCGGAATTTCTCCTGTCTACGAGCATCAGTGGCAATGTCTTCTTCAGCATAACGGGATAATTCAAGGAATTCCCGCTGATAAGCTTCAACGGTTTTATTGCCCTGAGTAAGGTTGCGAAACTCTGTTTTCTTCCGGTCCATAATTCCCTGAGGAATGTAGCGGGCACGGAAAGCAGTCTGAAACTCGATCCAGGTAACGACTGTCCCAGCAGGTAGTAAACGCCTGTGGGTGTCCCACCATTGAGCAGCGGGGCCCTTCAAGAAGTAGGACGCAAAGGTGACAAGGTTGTCAGGGGCGACACTGGCAGACTCCATCTCGTAGGCGATGTCGCGAAGCCAGTCATCAACATCCAGTGGCTGTTCAGAATTGCGAAAAATAGTTGGGTTGAGATGCACAAAGTCCTGCAGAGTTATTGGGGCAGCTTGCTGATTCTGAGCATTCTGGTTCTGGTTTGGGAACTGAGCCATGATTCCAACCATAAACTGGCGGTTCAGCTCGAATTGTTGCATCATAGCTGCCATATAGTCTGGCGGGGGTGGAGGGTTGGCAGCACGGCCACGACCACGACCACCTGGTCTAACCATCCTGCTATGATTTAACAGGGGGTAGTTTAGTAAAAACAACTGCAAGTGTTTAGAGACAAGCATGATGTAGCACGACAATGAATAAGTAGTGCAATAGATTCATAACAATAGCCAATTAAGACATATAGATCCATACACAAAGTCGTTTACAAGCACAGAGCATAAGTTCAGAAATTTAAACAGGTAGACATACTAGGCGGCGCGCAGGCACGCGATATGGAATTACAACAACGGGGCATAGCAAAGGCTATATCAACGTCGGGGAATACCACCGAAACCACGTAACTGCAGGTGCGGACGATGAGTGTCCACAGAGAAAAGGTCCTGCTCTCCGTGATTACTCTGATGCAGAACCCGATCTCGAACTGGAATGAGAGGTCCACGTCTGGGGGTGTGACCTCCAACAGCAGGCCAATCAATACCTGCAGGCATCTGAGTCCTGTGCGGGTAAAGGATGTACTCTGGCTGTATCCCTGCCCGAACAGCTGGTAGCAACCGTGTCATAGCCTCGTAGAGACGTGCGCGAGTGGCAAACAAATCGACGGCAAAAGCCCGGGCAGTGCGATCCAGAGCCTGAGTGCACAGAATCAAAACCTGTGGGTCGTATCGACGTCGCTCGTAAGGGGCACAAACAGCTGTGTAGTATTCGGTATCCTCTCCAGCAGGGGCGTACGGAATGTATCTGAACTCGGAGTCATCGAAGCGACTATGCTCGCCACGAAGACGTGCGACAGCAGAATGGGCAGCATCATGGACTGCCATATCAATCGTCACGCCGATACCGTGAAAAGTGTGCAACTCAGTGTCGGAGTCATCCTGCTGATCAAAGATATGAACATCGGCATGGCACTGCTCCTGGTTGAACTCGCGGAAATCCTCGTAAACCATGTACTCGGGGTACCAGCGGTAGCCCAATCTGGTCAAGAGGGCGATCAGGATAGCTGGAAAACCAGTCGCATCACGAGCACAAGTCCGAAGTAAAAGCTACGTCGTGGGGCGTGGCGGAAACAAGCAATCCATCTGTAACAGAGGAAATTTCATTATTGTCAAATGACCGTGATCAATTTATTGCACCGTGCATTCAAGAAGTAACTTGCAGATAACCAAAGCTCCGGATGGACGTGATCACGAGAACCTAGAGTCATAGTTAGTAAAAAATTTAACCCGAATAGAAGAGAGAGTAGAATCCCAGAGTAAGGAAGAGGAATAAAAGATCCTAATACCACCCATTGGCGACGTGGGCCCGTAAGCCACACAGCCATGTTAGTAAAATCATTTTTTCAAAGACTAGACTCAACTTCGGCCAAGGAGTTGGAAAGGGGCTTCCAACAGGCAGTCGGCTCTGATACCAACTTGTGACGCCCCTGCTCGACCGTGCACTAATCATACACGCAAATGCACACAATCGAGATCAGAGACTCACGGGAAGATATCACAACACAACTCTAAACACAAATAAAAGATCATACAAGCTTTATATTACAAGCCAGGGGCCTCGAGGGCTCGAATACATAAGCTCGTGAACAAGCGTCAGCGGAAACAACATAATATCTGAGTACAGACATAAAAGGGAAACAAGTTGCCTTAAGAAGGCGAAAACAAACAACGACTCTGATCGAAAGAGGCAAGGCCTCCTGCCTGGGAGCCTCCTATCTACTCCTGGTCGTCGGCACTCTCCACGTAGTAGTAATCTCCTCCAGAAGTGTAGTAGTCGATGACTGGGGCGGCTGGCTCCGGGGCTCCAGCGTCTGGTCGCAGCAATCGGGCGTGGGGAAAAAGGGGAAGCAAAGCAACCGTGAGTACTCATCCAAAGTACTCGCAAGACTGACATCAGAACTAATCTAGATATGAAACATTTTCAAGGAAGGCTGTATATGTGGTCTTGACTGCAGAAAGCCAGAATAGAGGGAGAGGCCTAGCTTATCGAAGACTAGCATCTTCAGCGTCTTGCAGCATTAGAAGAGTGCAGATTAGTAACATAATTAAAGTAGCAAGCATGTTGTAACAAAGCCTAGAGATCCTTCCTCGACTCCCGGCGAGAAAGCGATCCCGGAGCTTACAATTAATTAACATGTATCCAGTTCAAGTAGTAATAGATCGGGATACAACACTGAGCGTCCTGTTACCGTGGACACGGCTATTCAAATAGATAACTTCCCTGCAGGGGTGCACTACTCTTACCCAACACGCTCGATTAACTCTGGCCGGACACACTTTCCTGGGTCATGCCCGGCCTCGGCTGATCGACACACCGTAGCCCTACCTAGAGCTCAACAGAGAGGTCCCCGCCGGTCTACATCCTAAGCGCTCAGGGGTCTTGGGCCCATCGCCCTTTGCACTCCGGGTCGTTATGCGACGAGCCGGGACGAGCACCACCTCATCCTGGATGGCACTGGCCCGACAGGCCCACAATGCTGAACTGGACGTCTGACAGAGCTTTCGGCTGATACATACGGTGTCGAGGGTCCCATAACCATTATCCCACGTGGTGGTAGTGCGTATATGGCCAGCGGCCAACTCATATCAAATACCCAAATCCGTTAGCGAAATTAATACAAGCTCGCGGTGACGATCAGTGCTCCTGTCGTCCCGTCTCGAGGAAGTGCAACAAGGGCCAGGTGTTGGAAATATGCCCTAGAGGCAATTAATAAAGTGTTTATTATCATATTTCTCCGTTCATGATAATGGTTTATTATTCATGCTAGAATTGTATTGACCGGAAACTTAATACATGTGTGAATAGATAAACGAATAATGTGTCCCTAGTATGCCTCTACTAGACTAGCTCGTTGATCAAAGATGGTTATAGTTTCCTAACCATAGACATGAGTTGTCATTTGATAACAAGATCACATCATTAGGAGAATGATGTGATGGACTTGACCCAACCGTTAGCATAGCATATGATCGTTCAGTTTATTGCTACTGCTTTCACTATGTCAAATACATGTTCCTCTGACCATGAGATCATGCAACTCCCGGATACCGTAGGAATACTTTGAGTGTATCAAACGTCACAACGTAACTGGGTGATTATAAAGGTGCACTACAGGTATCTCCGAAAGTGTTTGTTGAGCTGGCATGGATCAAGATTGGGATTTGTCATTCCGACTATCGGAAAGGTATCTCTGGGCCCTCTCGGTAATACAGCATCACAGAAGCCTTACAAGCACCGTGACTAAAGAGTTAGTTGCAAGATGACGTATTACGGAACGAGTAAAGAGACTTGCCGGCAAGGAGATTGAACTAGGTATCGAGATACCGACGATCGAATCTCGGGCAAGTAACATACCGCCGGACAAAGGGAACAACGTATGTTGTCATATGAGGTTCACCGATAAAGACCTTCGTGGAATATGTAGGAACCAATATGAGCATCCAGGTTCCGCTGTTGGTTATTGACCGGAGAGTCGTCTCGGTCATGTCTACATCATTCCCGAACCCGTAGGGTCCGCACACTTAAGGTTCGATGACGATATAGTATTATATGAGTTACGTGATTGGTGACCGAATGTTGTTCGGAGTCCCGGATGAGATCATAGACATGACGAGGAGTCTCGGAATGTCTGAGAGGTAAAGATTGATATATTGGAAGGTGGTATTCGGATATCGGAATAGTTCCAAGTGATCCGGGTAAATATCGGAGTGCCGGAGGGTTACCGGAACCCCCCGGGGAAGTAATGGGCCTACATGGGCCATACGGGAAAGAAGAGGCAGCCCACTAGGGGTTGGCTGCACCTCCCTCCCATGGGAAGTCCGAATTGGACTAGGGGAGGGGGCGCAACCCCATTTCCTTCTCCTCTTCTCTCTCCCTTCCTTCTTCCCCCTCTTGAGAAGGAATCCTACTAGGACTAGGAGTCCTAGTAGGACTCCTCTCCCCATGGTGCGCCCCACCTAGGGCCGGCAGCCTCCTCCTCTCCTCCTTTATATACAGGGGCAGGGGGCACCCCAAAGGCACGACAATTGTTCTCTTAGCCGTGTGCGGTGCCCCCCTCCACAGTTTACCACCCCGGTCATATTTTCGGAGAGCTTAGGCGAAGCCCTGCCGGAATCACTTCACCGTCACCGTCGCCACGCTGTCATGCTGACGGAACTCATCTACTACCTCGATGTCTTGCTGGATCAAGAAGGCGAGGAACGTCACCGAGCTGCACGTGTGTAGAACTCGGAGGTGCCGTATGTTCGGTACTCGATCGGTGGATCCCGAAGGAAGTTCGACTACATCGACCGCGTCGTGAGACGCTTCCGCTAACGGTCTACGAGGGTACGTAGACACTCTTCCCCCTCTCGTAGCGATGCATCTCCATGGATAGATCTTGCGTGAGCGTAGGAAATTTTTGAAATTCATGCTCCGTTCCCCAACAGTGGCATCAGAGCCAGGTCTATGCGTAGATGTGATTTGCACGAGTAGAACACAAGTGAGTTGTGGGCGTGGGTGTACACATATTGCTTGCCGTTACTAGTTGTTACTTGATTCGGCGGTATTGTGAGATGAAGCGGCCCGGACCGACATTACGCGTACGCTTACGCGAGACAGGTTTCACTGCTACGTGCACTCGTTGCATAAAGGTGACTGGTGGGTGTCTGTCTCTCTCACTTTAGTTGAATCGGTTTCAATGAAGAGGGTTCTTTTAGAAGATCAAAAATCAATCACTACACCACGTTGTGGTTTTGCGTAGGTAAGAACGGTTCTTGCAAACCCGTAGCAGCCACGTAAAACTTGCAACAACAAAGTAGAGGACGTCTAACTTGTTTTTGCAGGGTATGCTGGTGATGTGATATGGCCAAGACATGATGTGATATAAGTTGTTGTATGAGATGATCATGTTTTGTAAGTTATCAGGCAACCGGCAGGAGCCTTATGGTTGTCTCTTTATTGTATGCAATGCCAACGCCATGTAATTGCTTTACTTTACCGCTATAAGTTAGCAGTAGTAGTAGTAGCAATAGCCGGCGAGACGACCACGACGCTACGATGGAGATCAAGGTGTCACGATGCTACGATGGAGATCAAGGTGTCAACCCGGTGACGATGGAGATCATGACGGTGCTTTGCTGATGGAGATCAAAAGCACAAGACGATGATGGCCATATCATGTCACATATATTGAATTGCATGTGATGTTAATCCTTTTATGCATCTTATTTTGCTTAGGACGACGGTAGCATTATAAGATGATCCCTTCACTAAATTTCAAGATAAGTGTTCTCCCCTAGTATGCACCGTTGCGAAGGTTCGACGCTTCTAAAGCACCACGTGATGATCGGGTGTGATGGATTCTTTCGTTCGCATACAACAGGTGTAAGCCAGTTTTACACACGCAGAATACTTGGGTTAAACTTGACGAGCCTAGCATGTACAGACATGGCCTCAGAACACAAGAGACCGAAAGGTCGAACATGATTCACATAGTAGATATGATCAACATGGAAGCTGTTCACCATTGATAACTAATCCACCTCACGTGATGATCGGACGTGGTTTAGTTGATGTGGATCATGTTACACTTAGACAACTTGAGGGATGTTAATCTAAGTGGGAGTTCTTAAGTAATTTGATTAATTGAACTTCAATTGTCATGAACATAGTCTTACTTGTCTTAGCAAATTTATGTTGTAGATCAATAGACCGCGCTGTAGTTCCCCTGTTTTTATTATGTTCCTAGAGAAAACGAAGTTGAAAGTTGATGGAAGCAACTATGCGGACTAGGTCCGTGATCTGAGGATTGTCCTCACTGCTGCACAGAAGGCTTATGTCCTTAATGCACCGCTCAGTGAAATACCCCTACGGCTTTGTCTGAGGACGTTATGAACGTCTGGCAGACAAGAAAAGATGACTACTCGATAGTTCAGTGCGCCATACTTTACGGCTTAGAACCGGAGCTCCAAATATGTTTTGAGCAACACGAAGCATATGAGATGTTCCAAGAGCTGAAAATTTGTTTTTCAAGCTCACACCCGGGTCGAGAGGTATGACACCTTCGACAAGTTCTATAGCTACAAGATGGAGGAGAACAGCTCCGTTAGTGAGCATGTACTCAGAATGTCTGAGTACTTCAAACACTTGAATCAAGTGGGAGTTAGACTTCCGAATAAAGTGGTGATTGATAGAGTTCTCTAGTCACTATCACTAAGCTACTGGATCTTCGTGATGAACTATAAACATGCAAGGGATAGAAGATCCTTAAGCTATTCGCGATGCTACAAGCTGCGGATGTAGAAATCAAAAAGGGAGCATCAAGTGTTGATGGTTAATAAGACCACTAGTTTCAAGAAGGGCAAGGGAAAGAAAAGGGAACTTCAAGAAGAACGGTAAAACAGTTGCCGCTCACGCGAAGAAACCCAAGGCTGAACCAAACCCTAGACTTAGTGCTCCCATTGCAAAGGGAAATGTCACAGGGAGCGGAACTTTCCCAAAGTAACTGGCAGATAATAAGACTGGCAATGTCAACAAAGATATTTGATATACATGTTATTGATATGTACCTTACTAGTACTCGTAGGAGCACCTGGGTATTTGATACTTGTTCAGTTGCTTACAACTTGAAACATGGAGCTTCGGAATGAACGAGGGCTAGCTAAGAACGAGGTGACGATGTGCATTGGAAGTGTCTCCAAGGTTGATGTGATCACCATCGCCACGCTCTCTCTACCTTCAGGATTAGTGATGAACCTAAATAATTGTTATTTGGTGCTTGCGTTAAGCATGAACATTATATCTGATAGTGTTTATTGCAAGATGGTTATTCAATTTCAGAGAATAATTTTTATTCTATTTATTTGGATAATATCATTGATGATCATGAACTTAAAATGAAAGGTTTATTGAATCTTGATCGTAGTAATACATATGTTCATAACACGAATGCCAAAAGATAATGATAGTACCACATATTTGTGGCACTGCCGCTTAGGTCATATCAGTGTTAAACACATGAAGAAACTCCATGCAGATGGGTTTTTGGAATCTCTTGATTATGAATCATTTGAGACATGTGAACCGTGCCTTATTGGCAAGATGACTAAAACTCCGTTCTCCGGAACAATGGAGCGAGCAATCAACTTATTGGAAATAATACATACCGATGTATGCGGTCCGATGAGTGTTGAGGCGCGCGGTGGATATCGTTATGTTCTCACGTTCACTAATGATATGAGTAGATATGGTTATGTCTACTTGATGAAGCATAAATCTGAAACATTTGAAAAGTTCAAAGAATTTCAGAGTGAAATAGAGAACCATCGTAACAAGAAAATAAAGTTCTTACGATCTGATCGTGGAGGAGAATATTTGAGTTACGAGTTTGGCAATCACTTAAAACAATGTGGAATTGTTTCACAGCTCACGCCACATGGAACACCACAGTGTAATGGTGTGTCCGAACGTCGTAATCGTACTCTATTGGATATGGTGCGTTCTATGATATCTCTTACCTATTTGCCACTATCATTTTGGGGTTATGCATTAGAGACAGCTGCATTCACTTTAAACAAGGGCACCGTCTAAATCCGTTGAGATGACATCGTATGAACTGTGGTTTGCAAGAAACCTAAGATGTCGTTTCTTAAAGTTTGGGGATGCGATGCTTATGTCAAAAGGCTTCAGCCAGATAAGCTCGAACCCAAAGCGGATAAGTGCGTCTTCATAGGATACCCAAAAGAGACCGTTGGGTACACCTTCTACCACAGATCCGAAGGCAAAGTTTTCGTTGCTAAAGAATGGATCCTTTCTAGAGAAGGAGTTTCTCTCGAAAGAAGTGAGTGGGAGGAAAGTAGAACTTGATGAGGTAATTGTACCTCCTCTGGATAGTAGTACGCCACAGAAAGAAATTTCTGTGACATCGACACAGACCAGAGAAGAAGTTAATGATGATGATCATGAAACTTCGGATCAAGTTGTTACTGAACTTCGAAGGTCAACCAGGACACGTTCCGCACCAGAGTGGTACGGAAATCCAGTCTTGGAGGACATGTTGCTAGACAACGATGAACCTTCGAACTATGAAGAAGCGATGGCAAGCCCGGATTCCGACAAATGGCTTGAGGCCATGAAATCCGAGATTGGATCCATGTATGAGAACAAAGTGTGGACTTTGGTAGACTTTCCCGATGAACGGCGAGCTATTGAAAATAAATGGATCTTTAAGAAGAAGACGGATGCTGATGGTAATATTACCGTCTATAAAGCTCGACTTGTTGCTAAAGGTTATCACCAAGTTCAAGGAGTTGACTACGATGAGACTTTCTCACCCGTAGCGATGCTAAAGTCTGTCAGAATTATGTTAGCA
The DNA here is from genome assembly GCA_039707655.1 of Elymus sibiricus. Lineage (NCBI taxonomy): Eukaryota > Viridiplantae > Streptophyta > Magnoliopsida > Poales > Poaceae > Elymus > Elymus sibiricus. The sequence goes on from CM077666.1 coordinate 476,293,023, forward strand.
ATTGCCGCGTTTTATGATTATGAAATCTGGCAAATGGACGTCAAAACAGCATTCCTTTACGGATTCCTTAAGGAAGAATTGTATATGATACAGCCGGAAGGTTTTGTCGATCCTAAAGGCGCTAACAAAATATGCAAGCTCCAGCGATCCATCTATGGACTGGTGCAAGCATCTCGGAGCTGAAATACTCGCTTTGATGAAGTGATCAAAGCGTTTGGGTTTATACAAGTTTATGGAGAAACTTGTATTTACAAGAAAGTGAGTGGGAGCTCTATAGCATTTCTAATAGTATATGTGAATGACATATTGTTGATTGGAAATGATGTAGAATTTCTGGAAAGCATAAAGAATTGAAAGGAGGTTTTCAATAAAAACCTATTTTTGAGTTATCCACAGATTGGGCATCGAGATCTATGGAGACAGATCAAAACGCCTGATAAAAGTTCACACATCTTGATGAGTTTTTTGAAGAAGTTCAAAATAGGATCAAGTCAAAGAAATGAGTTCTTGCCTGGTGTGAAGTGGAGTAAGACTTGAAAATCTAGGTAAAGGTTGTTTTACATGTTAGGCATCAAAATCTATAGAGATAGATTGAGACGCCTCGTAGGACTTTCACGAAGCACATACCTTGACAAGATTTTGAAGAAGTTCAAAATGGATCAGTCAAAGAAAGCGTTCTTGCCTATATTGCAAGGTGTGAGTTTGAGTAAGACTCAAAGCCCGACCACGGCAGAAGACAAAGAGAAGATGAGTGTCATCCCCTATGCCTCAGCCATAGGCTCTATTTTGTATGCCATGCTGTGTACTAGACCTGATGTATGCCTCGCTATTAGCTTGGTGGGAAGGTACCAAAGTGATCCAGGAGTAGATCACTGGACAGCGGTCAAGAATATCCTGAAGTACCTGAAAAGGACTAAGGAAGAATTTCTCGGGAATAGAGGTGATAAAGAGTTCGTCGTAAAGGGTTATGTCGATGCAAGCTTTAAACACCGATCCGGAAGACTATGAGTCTCAGACCGGATACGTAAAGTGGGACAGTCGGTTTTGGAGTAGCTCCAAGCAGAGTGTGGTAGCAGCATCTACATATGACATAGAGATTTGCCAAGAACACACGGAACTGAATATTGCAGACCCGTTGACTAAAAACCTCTCTCACAAGCAAAACATGATCAGCCCTAGAACTGATTGGATGTTAATTACATGGAGATGTAAACTAGATTATTGACTCTAGTGCAAGTGGGAGACTGTTGGAAATATGCCCTAGAGGCAATTAATAAAGTGTTTATTATCATATTTCTCCGTTCATGATAATGGTTTATTATTCATGCTAGAATTGTATTGACCGGAAACTTAATACATGTGTGAATAGATAAACAAATAATGTGTCCCTAGTATGCCTCTACTAGACTAGCTAGTTGATCAAAGATGGTTATAGTTTCCTAACCATAGACATGAGTTGTCATTTGATAACGGGATCACATCATTAGGAGAATGATGTGATGGACTTGACCCAACCGTTAGCATAGCATATGATCGTTCAGTTTATTGCTACTGTTTTCACTATGTCAAATACATGTTCCTCTGACCATGAGATCATGCAACTCCCGGATACCGTAGGAATACTTTGAGTGTATCAAACGTCACAACGTAACTGGGTGATTATAAAGGTGCACTACAGGTATCTCCGAAAGTGTTTGTTGAGTTGGCATGGATCAAGATTGGGATTTGTCATTCCGACTATCGGAAAGGTATCTCTGGGCCCTCTCGGTAATACAGCATCACAGAAGCCTTACAAGCACCGTGACTAAAGAGTTAGTTGCAAGATGACGTATTACGGAACGAGTAAAGAGACTTGCCGGTAACGAGATTGAACTAGGTATCGAGATACCGACGATCGAATCTCGGGCAAGTAACATACCGCCGGACAAAGGGAACAACGTATGTTGTCATATGAGGTTCACCGATAAAGACCTTCGTGGAATATGTAGGAACCAATATGAGCATCCAGGTTCCGCTGTTGGTTATTGACCGGAGAGTCGTCTTGGTCATGTCTACATCATTCCCGAACCCGTAGGGTCCGCACACTTAAGGTTCGATGACGATATAGTATTATATGAGTTATGTGATTGGTGACCGAATGTTGTTCGGAGTCCCGGATGAGATCACGGACATGATGAGGAGTCTCGGAATGTCCGAGAGGTAAAGATTGATATATTGGAAGGTGGTATTCGGATATCGGAATAGTTCCAAGTGATCTGGGTAAATATCGGAGTGCCGGAGGGTTACCGAAACCCCCCGGGGAAGTAATGGGCCTACATGGGCCATACGGGAAAGAAGAGGCAGCCCACTAGGGGTGGCTGCGCCTCCCTCCCATGGGAAGTCCGAATTGGACTAGGGGAGGGGGCGCAACCCCCTTTCCTTGTCCTCTTCTCTCTCCCTTCCTTCTTCCCCCTCTTGAGAAGGAATCCTACTAGGACTAGGAGTCCTAGTAGGACTCCTCTCCCCATGGCGCGCCCCACCTAGGGCCGGCGACCTCCTCCTCTCCTCCTTTATATACAGGGGCAGGGGGCACCCCAAAGGCACGACAATTGTTCTCTTAGCCGTGTGCGGTGCCCCCCTCCACAGTTTACCACCCCGGTCATATTTTCGGAGAGCTTAGGCGAAGCCCTGCCGGAATCACTTCACCGTCACCGTCGCCACGCCGTCGTGCTGACGGAACTCATCTACTACCTCGACGTCTTGCTGGATCAAGAAGGCGAGGAACGTCACCGAGTTGCACGTGTGTAGAACTCGGAGGTGCCGTACGTTCGGTACTCGATCGGTGGATCCCGAAGGAAGTTCGACTACATCGACCGCGTCGTGAGACGCTTCCGCTAACGGTCTACGAGGGTACGTAGACACTCTTCCCCCTCTCGTAGCGATGCATCTCCATGGATAGATCTTGCGTGAGCGTAGGAAATTTTTGAAATTCATGCTCCGTTCCCCAACACCAGGCCCATCCCTCTCTAGGGCGGTCTCTGCCTACCCGGCCGTGCCTCGTAATTAGCTCGCGGGTACCTTTGGGTCAACCCGACTTCACATCTCTCGCGGGTACCCCTCGGGTTGACCCGACTTTAATCAGTAAATGTAGTAAAATCCCGGTAACTGTGTGTTCAGAACATCAAGGAGGAATCCGAGGAATCACCCTCGATGGATTCTTACTCGACGTAATCCATCAAGGAGAACCAGGAGGAATCACCCTCGATGGTTCACACTTGAGGGGTTGCACGACAGAGTCATCATCAGGAAGGGGAGAGCGAGGAATCACCCTCTGCAATCACCACCGATGTGTTATACTACAGAGATATCATTAGGAGTGCAGTACGAGGTATCACCCTCGGCACTTGATAGTAACCCTGCAGAGTCGTTCAACTAAGGGTGTGTGTGTGTGTGTGTGTGATGTGACGATATCTGCACATCGACCACAGTGATTGAGGCACTGTGACTAAGGCGGGGCAACAGGGACAAGGATGAGGGGTCACTGGTGGATCACTAACCAACCTATACTAAGCAGTTTAGGATTACAGGTAAAGTAACAACAGTAGGTTACAAAAACAGGCTATGCATCAGAATAGGAGCAATCAAATACAGTAGCAAAATCTAATGCAAGCACGGGAGAGAAAGAATGGGCGATATAAGAATGATCAAGGGGGTTTTGCTTGCCTGGAAGCTCTGCTGAAAAGGGGGAAGGGTCGTCGGGGACGTAGTCGATCACAGGGGCAGCGTCGGTCTCGGGGTCTACCGGAGAGAAGAGGGGGAAGAAACAATAAACACAAGCAACAAATGCAATCACAGATGCATGGCATGGCAGCACGCTATTCGAGGAGTGCCCTACTGCAGTACTACGCAAGTTAGTCGGAGCGGTAAACATCTGGAGGTGTTTTACCAGCTCCGGGCATTTATCGGACAGATTAATCGGAGGGGAAAGTTCCATGTTCAGTATGTTAGAGGGGTGTGGCAGGTATGTGGATGGGATATTCGGATTCTTCATATTTTTCTGATCATTTTTCATATATAAATTATTTTCATCCGATTAACGGTTTATTTTATATGATTTTTCAAAGTTTTAATCATTTTCTGGATTTATTTAATTATTTAATATCGAATTATCCGAAACAGTAAATGATGACGTCAGCATGACGTCACTGTAACGTCAGCGGTCAAACCGGCTGAGCCAGGTCAAACCTGACCAGTGGGTCCCACTGGTCAGTGACTCAGGGCTGATTATAGGTTAATTTAAACTAACAGAAGTTAATTAGTGAGTGGGCCCTCCCTGTCAGTGTCTAATTAGTTAATAATTTAATTAACAGATTAATTAACCGAATAATTAGCAAATTATTATTTATAAAATGTTTTAATTTCTGCGGGGTCCACCTGTGAGTGACTGGTCAAACCCAGTCAGCAGGTTGACTTAGTCAACCGGGCCAGCGTGGCAGTGGGGCCCAGCAGTTAGTGGCCCAGGAGGGTCCACCGGCCAGGCCAGGTCAGCGGCGGCGCCGGCGACGACGCCGGCGACGAAATCCGCGGCGGCAGCATGCCGGAGTTGGCCGGAATCCGCGCACAGAGCACCAAATCGCGCGCGAGAGGTCGCGTTCGAACGAGGGGAGTGCGCCGCATCGAATGGCGGTGATGGTTTGGCCGGAGTGGGACGGAGCTGACGACGGCGAGCACCGCGGCATTCGCCGGAGTTCGGGTGCCATCGGGTTCGGGGCTACGGCGAGCAAAATGGACGGCGCGAAGCTCCTACGGCGTCTACGCGAGTCGACGAGCTGATTGGACACGCGCGCGTGACCAACGGGTCACTGGAGCCACGCCGGCGGCGAGCTCATGCGGCGGTGGGTACGGCCTTGGACGGAGCGGCGGCTACGGCACGGAGTGGAGCACGGGGAGAGAGGGAGAGGGAGGCGGAGCTCACAGCGGAGCGGTAGCGGGTGGCAGCGGGCTCGGGGGAGGCCGGTGGTGGCGGATCGACGTCATCGATCGCCGGCGCCCGAGAGGAAGAGGCGAAGTCGTGCAACTCGTTGTAGGGGCTCCCGGCGTCGTCCAGTGGCACGGGGAGGAGTAGCGGACGACGGCGGAGCGACACGGCGTGGTGGCGAGGCGCAGGGGCTACGGCGGCCGCGTGAATCACGGTGGCGACGACATGGCGCCGTGCGGGAGAGAGAGGAGAGAGCGACAGAGAGAGAGGGGGAGGGTTAGGGTTCATCAGAGGGGTCGAGGGGGATCTATATCCACGCGGGGAGCCGCGGGATGCTCGACAGCAGCCACATCCGAGTGTGGACGGCTGCGTGCGCACGGCCGCACGCCATGGCTTCGGCCTGGGGCGAGAGGAAGGAGAGGGCCGTGGCGGGCCGGGCCGAATTGCACTGTACCACTCAAGCCCAAGTGCACAGTGAGTTTCTTTCCCTTTTCCTTTCTTTTCTATTTTCTGTTTCCACTTCTGTTTTGCAAATGGTTTGCCAGCATTTGAGTTTTGTAAAATATGTAAGTGGTCAAAACAAATACTAGGTAATATTTAACACTGCCAGAAATTGGTTTGGTGAAATAATGATTTCATTTGAATTTTATTTAATTGCAATGGGATCAAATGCAGCTGTTTGGTACTGTTTTGACAATGTTAGAGTTACTTAGTGAATTTAGGTGATGTTGTTTTCCTGAACATAATTGGTTATGAATTATTTGCTATTTAATGAACATTTTAGTTTCCAAATTGGAGCAACTTTTATTTTCACTTTAAATTTGGATTTCAATTAGAATTGCAATTTGAAATGAGATATGATCCAAATGATGATTAAGCACTGTTAATCATGGTGACTTGGCATGATTAAGAGGTGATCACTGTGCTTAATACATGGGGATGTCACACTCACTTCCGATGATGCCTCTGTAGAATAGCTATCCGGTTGTGAGTTACCGAGGGTGATTCCTCTTTCATCACTTCCGATAAAGCTTCCGTCGTGCAACTCCTCGAGTGGGAATCCATCGAGGGTGATTCCTCGGATTCCTTCTCGATACTTTGGACACACGGATACTTTGGCCTTGTTGCAGGCGGGTCGACCCCGAGGGGTACCCGCGGGGAGATATGAAGTCGGGTTTGCCAGGAGGGCACCCGCGAGTGATACTGTGGCGGAACGACAGGGCAGGCGGAGACCACCCTGATCGTGATCTGTGTGTTACCAAGTCGGAGCGACAGAAATCCTGATCGTCTCTGCGAGTTACTAAATACGCCTAACGGATTTGGGTATTTGATCTGTGTGGGTCGTTGGCCCTATACGCACTACCACCATGTGGGATAATGGTTATGGGACCCTCTACGTCGTATGTATCAGCCGAAAACTCTTTAGACGTCACAGCTCAGAGATGCGGGCTGATTGCTGGGGTGGGCTGGTTATGTCACTTGTGTATATAGTGTCGCGCCTGGGCCGCGGCCAGTCTCGCAACGTGCAGGAGTGCAAAGGGCGATGACCTAAGACCCCTTCACACTTAGGATTTAGACCGGCGTGTTGGCCTCTCTACTGAGCCTAGGTAGGACTGCGTCGTATCGATCTCCCGAGGCCGGGCATTACCCAGCAAGTGTGTCCGGCCAGCTGTGATCGAGCGTGTTGGGTAACAGTAGTGCACCCCTGCAGGGAAGTTATCTATTCGAATAGCCGTGTCCACGGTAACAGGACGCTCAGAGTTGTATCTTGATCCCCTACAACTACAAACTGATGATGATTCAATATTAAACTGATAATATCGCTCTCGGGATCGCTTTCTCACAGGGAGTCGAGAAAGGATCTCAGGGCGCTGTTACTATATAACCACTATCATATGTTACTGTGTTCTACTCTCTTCTGATGCTACAAGATTGCTTCAAGATGCTAGTCTTCGATAGGCTAGGCTTCTCCCCCTCTATTCTGGCATTCTGCAGTTCAGTCCAAAGATATAGCCCCATTCCTTTGATATCGATGCATAATTAGTATAGTTCTGATGTCAGTCTTGCGAGTACTTTGGATGAGTACTCACGGTTACTTTGCTTCCCCTTTTCCCCATACCCGTTTGCTACAATCAGACGATGGAGTCCCGGAGCCAGACGCCACCGCAGGAGACTACTACTAGGACAGTCCCAGAGGCACGTACTACTGGGTTGAGCCAGCCGACCAGGAGTAGTTCGGAGGCTCCCAGGCAGGAGGCCTGCCCCTTTTCGATTAGTGTCGTTGTTATGCTAGCCTTCTTAAGGCAAACTTGTTTAACTTTGTGTCTGTACTCAGATACTATTGCTTCCGCTGATGCTTGTATGACTCGAGCTTATGTATTCGAGCCCTCGAGGCCCCTGGCTTGTAATATAAGCTTGTATGACTTTTATTTGTGTTTAGAGTTGTGTTGTGATATCTTCAAGTGAGTCTCTGATCTCGATCGTGTGCATTTGCATGTATGATTAGTGCACGGTCGAGCAGGGGCGTCACACATACGGTGTCGGAATTCGTTCAAACTTGACATGGTTGCCTACCATGGGCATGCCCACATGCTTGCAAAAGTTGGGGTCATTTGAAGGATGTCCAAAAATAGACCATGTTCAACGAAGGGTGGTCGGGTAGGCCAGAAGGCTCCATCTGAGTTATAACATCACTTGAAAATTTCTCAATTGCAACCCATTTGAAAAATTGTAGTTGCGACCCTTTTTGAATACTTGCAATTGCGATCAGATTTAAAAACTTGCAGTTGCGACTGTCTTTCAATACTTGAAGTTGCGACATCACTTGAAAACTTGTAGTTGCGACCCTACTTGAAATTTGCAGTTGCGGCCTCACTTCTAACCTTGCAGTTGTGACCCAATTTGAGAACTTTCAGTTGCGACCCGACTTGAAAATTTGCAGTTGTGACCATGCAGTTGCAACCCTATTTGAATATATGCAGTTGTGACCCGTTTTTTAAAAACCTCACATTTACAACCCCATCTGAAAACTTATAGTTTCAACCCAACTTGAAAAATTATAGTTACGACCCCATTCGAAATCTTGTAGTTACGGCCCGGCTTAAAAACTTTGGTCACACAAACTCTTTTGACTAAAAAAATCATGGAAAAAACATTTGTACCAAAAGGGAGGCTTGGGTTTTTATGTCATTAGAATAAAAAGATAAAAAAACATGACACAAATAAGATTTATAAAAACGAGGAATAAAAAATAAAAATGAAATGAAATGATGAAGTAGAAAACAAAAAATATAAAAAATTAAAAAATGGAAGAGAAAAACAAAAAATAGTGAAAAAATAAACAATCAATTTTACAATATCTGGTAACAAATGAATATTAAGCTGAAAAATGATGTACTAAAATAGGAAAGTGGGAAATGTGGAAAAATGTTCTACTAAATATAGCGAAATAAGAAAAAATGGAAAAAAATTAAAACAAAAAACAGCAATAAACATGCGAGGAATGCAAAAGCTAGCTACGATTCCCATCTCTTTTTTAGACCACGATTCCCATCCTTGGATTGCCCTGGGTAGGAAAAGAAAAGAAGCCCATATAGGCCAGCTCCGCAGAAAAAAAAGACAAAAGCAAGCTGTACGAGATGAGCCCACATATAGCCCAACTCACGCACACTCCCCCGTGCGCGTCGCTGTTCGTTTGTTTTAAAAAATCTGCGCTGCTCAGTAGTAAAGATAGCTTGCTTGATCTAGTTTTTTTTTTTTTTTTTTTTTTTTTTTTTTTTTGAGACAATCTTGCGAGGCTTTTATTCAAGAGTTCAAAATGTTTACAGGTACAAAATCAAGATTACCGGGATGGCCTAACCAAACATGGCGGCCCACCCCTAAGTGCAAACCTCGCCTCGCTAGATTGTGAGCCTCGAAATTCGAGCTCCGAAATTCATGGACAAAGCTACAGACCAAAAACGAACTGCTGTGATATATAATTTCGTTTATGATGGCTCCATAACTCGCCTTGTTGCGCTTCTTGATGTCATCCACTGCCACTTTGCAATCCGATGCCACATGTATTTTTTGCAGATTTAAATCATCCGCGAGGGCTAGCGCCTCCCTAATCGCCAAAACTTCCAAAGTTGTGGGATCGCTAACACCTCTGATAACCAGGGATGAGGCCCCCTGGAAATTTCCCTCGTGGTCGCGGCATATAGCAGCTATAGCCCCTCCCCCTCGACTTCCAGCCACCGCTGCGTCGACGTTTATCTTGAAGAGCATATCAGGAGGCTGTAGCCAGCTGGTGGGGCGTACCAGAATTTCCCGCCTTGTGTTCTCCTGAAGCTTACCAATGGATTCCAGATCCGATATATATGAGAGGATGAACATGTTTGTTGACACCGGACTCTCGAAAATGTCCTCGTAGATGGCCTTTCTTCTTGTTCTCCACACTGCCCAAAGCGTCACCACCAAGAGCACAAAATCTTTTTGGGAAAGATCATCATGTAACTTAAACAGCCAATTCTTGGCGTTGGTGTCTTGGTTGCGGCTCATCTTGTCCACCAGTTCTCCATCAGTTAGTGCCCATATACATCTAGACATAGTGCAATCTAGGAGGGCGTGCCTCCAGGAGTCCTCTCCTCCACATAATAAGCATGAAGATGAAGTAGCCATGTGACGGTGATGAAGTAGCTGCGCCGTCGGGATCGAGTGCTGCGCCAGACGCCATGCAAATATTTTGAGCTTTGACGGTACCTGCATGTGCCACAGAGATGTCCATGCCTTGCTCGTATGCATATCTGATGCTCCCTCGTTCTCTGCTAGCCAATTTCCCCCATTCTCCCTAGCGCTCAGAATCATACGGTATGCTGAACTGACTGTAAACTTTCCACTTCTCTCGTTACTCCATGACCAAAAATCTTCCACGTTCCGGGTACATAAAGGGATTGCCAGAATGGCGTCAGCATCAAAAGGCAGGAACACCGATCGGATCAGGTCTTCCCTCCAAGAAGCAGAAGTGATGTCGATCAGCTCGGAAACCAGCTTCAGTGGAGTCACCGACCGCGGTGTGATCTAGTGGTTCGGCTTGTTTGTCTGTTGGGCCGGCCCAATAGCTACACACGGCGTGATGACGTATTTTATAAAAAGATCATCCATTTATTATGAAGGGGTATGTGAAGATCTCCACCCTTGATGTGTTTAGGGGGTTGTACCGAAGTAGAAGTGTTAATCCCTAACTATGTATTTTCTGGTGTATTTGATAGTAGTTGGTCATTTTGAGGACTGTTTTGGAGCATTTGGAGTAGAATTTGTCGCGAGAAGTAAACTAAAAAGTTGAACATCAACGCGAACCAACCTGTGTTTGGATGGTTAGAGGGACAGTGGTATCCACAGCCCACCAAGGTTCAAGTCCTGGTGCTCGCATTATTCCTGGATTTATTTCAGGATTTTCGACGATGCGCTTTCAGTGGGAGGAGACGTTCCCGTCGACGACGAGGCGCCTACGGTGACTTCGTAAATCTCAAAATGATATGCCGGCTCAGTCTCTCGAAGGTGTTCATAGGGTAGGGTGTGCGTGTGTGCGTTCATAGGGGTGAGTGTATGCTCGTATGTATGAGCGCTTGCGTCTGTACTGTGTTAAAAAAAAGTTAAACATCAACGTACGAGCTATGCAATTAATACATAGATTTTTTTTTACGTGCAGCGTGCAAATCAGTCCCTAACTATACATAGATTGTTGAGTTCATCTTTCTCCACGTCATATCTAGTCAGCAATAAAGACAGCTACCCGAGTAGGTCGTCTGCTTAACTGTTTCTAGAACCCCACGTTTGTCGGAAATTTGAAATATGTCGACTAGTAGCAAATGACGGATCTGCGGCAGGGATGCAAGCGGACGCGTCCGCGAAGCAAAAACTAAGCTAATCATTGCTACTTAATAACCGTGCTAATGCAAAATTGATTGATGCGGCGGGCGCGTCCGCCTGCATGCCTACGGTGCGGCGACCGGACTCGCTTCTCACGGCGGCGCCAAGAAGCTCCAATGGTGAACAGAGGATAGGCATGAGAGGCATAAAGGGCAAAGGATGGATCGATCCTAATCCTCATGAAGCCCACATGCCTTTGCTTGCCCATCCATCAAAATAAGAGGATTGTTCACTACACCGGCCATAATATTCCGGCGTATTTTTTAGATTATTGAGTACAGATTGAAATGATGTTTCCGTGACACGACGCCTGACCTAATTAACTAACTTTCCAGCGCATTATTCAACTTTAGAGTGCAGCTAGCTAGCTAACTTTTCAGCGTGTTGTAACTTTAGGGTACAGATCAACTTTCCAGCGTCTTTTTTTCTTTATGACTCTCAGATTGCTCATGGGTGGTCTATAAATTCCGTCTGATCTAGTCATGCAATTCATACTGGACAAGGCATACGCCAAAGAAGCGACCGCGGTACCCCCAACGAGTGGTTCGCCAATCACCATGCTCGCCTTTCTCACCGCCGGCCACCAGCGTGCCTAGCTGGGACGCCGGCTGCAGCAGTAGGAAGGCCGCCGTGAGCGTCGCGGAGCACTAGGACAGCGTAGTGGCCACCTACGTCAGCGACGCCCAGCTTGGGCACGCCTCCGCGCACCCCAAGGTGTGGTACCTCCACACTGTTGACACCTGATTTTGGCACGATACAAAACACAATTAAGAAGGCCTCAAATGGAAAAAGTGCTCAAAGTGAGAAAGTTCTGTGTCGTCGAAAGGAGAAACTTTGAAGTTTGGGCCATTGCCATCCGATCTCGTCTCGAAAGCCGAAATTGTGTTCGGAGTACTGGGATTTTGTATTCAGAACACTATTCGGCTGATTACGCCCTCAAGATGATCTCATATGAGAAAACTTTCTACATGAATTGTCTTCGTCTCGTCGAATCGGTCGATTTTCATATAAAAGTCATCTCAATCCGAGTTCGTATGCAAAAGTTAGAGCTATCTGAATGCAGCCATGTCAAGAGGCGAAATAAGACGCGGGAGACCAGACACGTCTTGGTGAGTGCCTGATGCAATGCGTGAGCAATTAGCCATTCAAGATGGCCTCGAATCGAAAAACGTTCAACATGAAAGTTGTTCGTAACGTCGAAACGGTCAACTTTGCTTTTGGGCACATTTTCATCCGAGGTCGTTTACTGCCACAAAAAAGACCCGCAAGGTACAGCCAGAAAGCTTGCCGGGATGGAAACCTTGCCGGGATAGAAACCTTGCCGGGGAAATCTTACCGGGATGGAAACCTTGCCGGGATGAAACCTTGCCGGGGACATCTTGCCGGGATGGAAACCTTGCCGGGGTGTGAAGCTTGCCGGGGTGGAAAGCTTGCCGGGATAAGCTTGCCGGGTGGAAACTGTCAAATCCGACCAGAAGCTGAAGACGGGCTCAAACGATTATCTAGATGGCCTCGTATGGAAAAATGCTCTACATGAAAGTTGTGCGTATCGTCGAACCGGTCAACTTTGCTTTTGGAGTCATCATCATTTGAGATAATATACGGCCTGCAAAATTTCTACAAAACTCGGACAGCCTAATCAGCAACAGGACTAAATCCGACTGGAAGTTGAAGATGACCTCCTGGAGTATTGAAGATGGCCTTGTTTGGAAAAGTGATCAACAGAAGAATTGTTCGTCTCGTCGAAATGATTGATTTGGATATAAAAAACGTCTCAATCGGAGGTCGTATGCAGATTCTATAGTCCGCGCAAGGAGCAAGACAGAAATTTGGGCCAGATTCGGGTTGAATCCGAGTTAGACTAGGGCTAGGACTCTAGGACGTGAATTGATGTAATTTTCTTGTAAGGAAATCCTAGATGAATCCTTTGCTTGTACGGGAAGTCCAGCCGCCTCTTATATATGTTGGGGGTGATGGCCGATTGAAGAACACACAATCGAACAAACACATATACATCTTTTACCCTACTTTTATCTTCTCCCTTGTATCTTTTCTTCTCGTTCTTCGTTCGTTCTTCGTGAAGGAGGGAAGCGATCCACGAGGCTTCAGGGGCGTTCTGGACGACTTGGAGCAGCCAATCGTCGCCGGGTACTCTGACGGGGTCCCTCCCGAGTAACCGGGGCGTCTGGTGTCAAAAGCGCCGGCCGGATTGTCTTGCGTATCGCGCTTCCGGCAGGTCTCCCACGGTGCGAGCTGCGGAGCATCTCCCTCGGCGCCGCGGGTACGCGTGACGCGTTCGTGTGTCAACACACTTTTTGGCGACTCCGCTGGGGAACGAAGCTTTGAACGGTCTCCGGCCCGTTCTTGCTACGAAGGGATCGTCATCTACGGTTTGCAATCTACAAAGGTAATATGAATACCCAATTCACTTATGTAGATGCAAATAATGCATATGTTGTTGCTAGATCGTTTAATGAGCATAATGTATCGGCTAGCCCTAGTCTTATCAATCATACATCTAATTATGTACAACAGCCGATTCAGAATAATCTCCATGCTTCAACTTCGTATAATTCTAGCAACATGCAACATATGTATCCCAACTCCCATGCATCGGCAACCCCACAAATCTATATGCCGATGAACAACATGACGAGTTCGGTTAATCAAGTTGAAACACCCCATGTAGGAACTTCCAATAGCATGCAACAAGGTGTTTCACCTTTTTATTCATCGGCAAATAACTTGCAGTATGTCAATCCAAACATGCCGGTGGATAGGGGAATTGGCCATGCTACTACTAGCTATTTGGCCAATTACCCTCAAACATCATATGCTACACCCCATGCTACTAATTTTTTGGCACCATACGCAACTGTTGATGTCCATAATTCGGCTCCGCACCTTCACGGTCATGGCCGAATAACTGAAACTTCAGCAGGGGCACAAATGCCTTCACCTACTACCGTGGCATATCATGTTCCCCCTACACAATTACAGGATTTCGGCAACATCTCATTGCCGAAAGAGTCTCAAAGCATTGGGGGGCAATCTCATGAAGATTGGATGGAAATTGAGATGAAAAAATTTAAAGCTCGCCAAGCTGAGATGTGGGCTAAAATTAGACAAGAGCGAGAAGCCTTGCAAATTCAAAAAGAGAAAAGTATTGATTCAGGTAACAAAGAAAATTCGGTTATTGAAAAAGCCGAATCAAATAGTACATATGCCGAATCAGTTCAAGAAAAAGAGGACAATAAAGCGTTAGAGAGTCATTCAAAAGTGGATCAAAGTATTATTCAAGTGATACAACCATCATACTCTCCCAACGTGTATGAAGAGGTATGTCTACCAAGTGATTTACCTATTTTCAGATTTGGTTACAACTTTATTGTTGATGCATCTATTGGAAAAATTATCATAAATAATTTTGAAAGACCAATGAAGAAGGGTGATTTACTTGTTAGCAACAAAATTGTTATAGAGCATATCGGTCAACCCATTGCACCATTCATAGAGACCGATAAAGACTTACTATCGCAGTCAAAGCACTTCCCATTGTCTTATTTAAAGTTTATATATACATGGGTAGCTTTGCTTATTTCATACTTGGCTTGCATTTGGTCTCAAATGAGACATATGTGTTATAACAGTTTTGATTTCAGAAACATAAAGCCAAGATTTGAATCTTTTGAGAAAACCGATGCTATTGCAATATCTTATCCAAAGTCATCGGAGATAGAATGCGAGACACAATGCATAGCCGAATGGGGTGATGCCAAATCTGAACCATTCATTTGCTTAACTCCAGAGCCGTTCTCATTGCAAGATCGGCTAGGGAATAAAAAGTTTACCTTCAATTCAAGCATGTGTGATCGAATATTTGATTTGTTGCTGAAAAATAATTACATTAGATTTCGTGATCACCACGTTGAGCCATCTATCCAAGGACGAATGTATTGTAAGTTGCATGATTCGTTCAAGCATACTTTTGAAGATTGCAACATGTTTCGTCAAATAGTCAAATCGGCCATTGATAAAGCACGATTGAGATTTGTTGAAACACCAAAGGATGACCAGTCTATTCCGATTGGTCCTGATGGCAAAAAGTTTTTGCATCGGCTGCTTCAAGCCGATCCTTTTAAAGAGAAGGTAAAAACTGCAGGTGACGGGATCAAGCTTTCAAGTAAAGAAGTTGTTGAAAAGCATAATGAGTATAATCTTGAAGGCAATGGTTCTATCAAAGTTACGGTGAACACGCCAAGGACTGGGGGGCAGCAAGCAAATTCAGAGATCAGTGCAAGCACAACCAGAGAAAACAAAGGCCGAAATAAGCATAAGGATAAGAGATCGAAAATCACTTTCACAGAGTTACTAGCTAAATATCAAAAGAAGAGTGAAGAGAAAAATGCTTATCGGCCAAATCATGCAAAGAAACCAAGATCACCCCCAAGGCGCAGATATGAGGATCGGTATTGGCAAAGTGAGAATTTCAACGCAACATATTCATATCCTTATTTTGGGCCGCCAATGCCAATGTCGTGGATGCCTCCCTATGCTCACGTAAATCCATATCCATCATGGGACAGGTGTGATAAGGGGGCACATTCTCCATCTTATTATAAACCATCTCACCAATATTATGCAGCTCCAAGAGGTCCAACGTTCAGTGAACAATCACATGTCAAAGACTGTTTCAATCATAAGGAATCGGTCCGGAGCTCAAGGAATAATAAAGAGGAGGTCAAGCAGGTATACCGGATCAAGAAAGATGGTCGTAAGTGTGCTACTTCAGATTTGATCTCAAATGAACAAGAGCCAATTAAAGTGTTGACATTGGCTACAAAAGGCAAAGAAGAGAAGCAAATAAAAATTCAAGATCAAAGTGCCAAATCTGAGGAAAAGAACTTGAGAGTGCACAAGGAGAAACAAGAATTGCCATTTCAAGCAAAATCGCAGCCGGGGTGCCCACTCGGCTTATCATATTGGCAAAGGAAGGAATTACAAAAGCTAAGTGCACAAGAACTTGAGAAGAAGAATATGGCATGGGTTCCCAAGAAGTGCAGTCACATAGAAAATGATGTGCAAGCTTCTATTGTAACAAGCACGACAAAGGTGAAGAAGGAGAAAGAATCTTATAAGAAATCCAGCCGAAGGTTTCCATCATCCCATCAAAATCTTCGGTTAGCACATCATCCATATTCATCAAACATGCCATTGATGCCTATGCCATGGAACTCATCCCAGGTATGATTGGTTACCCTCCATGGGCTTATTTTGATCCATGGATGCAATACAATTTCTTACATCACAAGAGGGTATTACCAAATCACTATACATTTGATTAGCTACAAGTTTGTTGCTGATCCAAACGGCTGAAATATTTGACTTGTTATTTCGGCTATACATGCTTTGGTGGATGAATTCTGCATGTCGCTTATGGTAATGGCCGATATTTAACTATCGTCCTAAGAATCTATCTAAGCATGGCCGGTGTAGTATTCTGACATCGTCCTTAGCACAGTTGAATACCGAGACAAGGCACATATTCATTGGAATTTATACTTATACCTATGTTATGCTTCGATGGAGTTAAGTATGACCGATGCCATTCAAAATATGTTGTGACCAATTCATAGCAAAATTGGTGAGTGGGCTTATGCTTTGATTTAATATGATTTGGCCTATAAATCTTTCAAATTTACGAGAGGCCAAATCATTGTTGATTTTATTATTGAGCATCGGATTTATGACATGCATGATATATTAATATTAGTCTTGTCTCTTTAGTACCATGTAGATTATATTTTGACGGTTCAGTTTGTAGCAACGGCCAAGGTGTTGGTATTGCTGATATATCTCCTCATGGTACTGTTTTTGAAGCTTTTACCTGCTATAGATGCTACACATATTGAGGCTTTTGGTGATTCGTTATTAGTAGTACAACAAGTATCCAAAGTCTTTCAATGTTTTAGACGAATCACTTAATGTTTATCTTGATAAATGTTTAGATATAATTTCTACTTTGGATCACTTTAGCATTGCTCATATATCTAGACATGATAATTAGAGAGCAAACGAGTTGGCACAGCAAGCATCCGGCTATCATGTCGATCATGGCATGTTTCATATCTCTCAAAAGCCGATGTCTTGTCTTGCTGACATAGGAGAGGCCGAACCAGAGCCCACTGATTCGGTCACCAACAGTAAATCAAATACAGGTGAAAATCATGACTGGAGGAAGCCCATTATTGATTACTTGTGCAATCCAAGTATCAGTCATTTGCAGGATCCGAGTGAAGCAAAATTGTTCGGCACATGACGTAATATACCCTTCGATATTTGATGATTTGTGTTGCCGAACAGTTGACAATATTCTGTTGAGGTGCTTGGGCAAAGTTGTTCGAACCAAGCAAAGATTCCCATGGGATGCATACACAGAGACATTTTATACACCCGTCATGGGCTTTGAAGCGGCAAATATCCGAAGAAATCCCAAGTGGCAGCAAACCTGAGCATATGGCCGATAATAATTATTGTCCTCAGCACGCACAGCTGATGGAGTGTTGACATCGTGCTTCAACATTACACTAGGCAAAGTATTTTCTGGCACGCAAGCTCTGCCAGAAAACAGGGGGGCATGTGTTGACACCTGATTTTGGCACGATACAAAACACAATTAAGAAGGCCTCAAATGGAAAAGTGCTCAAAGTGAGAAAGTTCTGTGTCGTCGAAAGGAGAAACTTTGAAGTTTGGGCCATTGCCATCTGATCTCGTCTCGAAAGCCGAAATTGTGTTCGGAGTACTGGGATTTTGTATCCAGAACACTATTCGGCTGATTACACCCTCAAGATGATCTCATATGAGAAAACTTTCTACATGAATTGTCTTCGTCTCGTCGAATCGGTCGATTTTCATATAAAAGTCATCTCAATCCGAGTTCGTATGCAAAAGTTAGAGCTATCTGAATGCAGCCATGTCAAGAGGCGAAATAAGACGTGGGAGACCAGACACGTCTTGGCGAGTGTCTGATGCAATGCGTGAGCAATTAGCCATTCAAGATGGCCTTGAATCGAAAAACGTTCAACATGAAAGTTGTTCGTAACGTCGAAACGGTCAACTTTGCTTTTGGGCACATTTTCATCCGAGGTCGTTTACTGCCACAAAAAAGACCCGCAAGGTACAGCCAGAAAGCTTGCCGGGATGGAAACCTTGCCGGGGAAATCTTGCCGGGATGGAAACCTTGCCGGGATGAAACCTTGCCGGGGACATCTTGCCGGGATGGAAACCTTGCCGGGGTGTGAAGCTTGCCGGGGTGGAAAGCTTGCCGGGATAAGCTTGCCGGGGTGGAAACTGTCAAATCCGACCAGAAGCTGAAGACGGGCTCAAACGATTATCTAGATGGCCTCGTATGGAAAAATGCTCTACATGAAAGTTGTGCGTATCGTCGAAACGGTCAACTTTGCTTTTGGAGTCATCATCATTTGAGATAATATACGGCCTGCAAAATTTCTACAAAACTCGGACAGCCTAATCAGCAACAGGACTAAATCCGACTGGAAGTTGAAGATGACCTCCTGGAGTATTGAAGATTGCCTTGTTTGGAAAAGTGATCAACAGAAGAATTGTTCATCTCGTCGAAACGATTGATTTGGATATAAAAAACGTCTCAATCGGAGGTCGTATGCAGATTCTATAGTCCGCGCAAGGAGCAAGACAGAAATTTGGGCCAGATTCGGGTTGAATCCGAGTTAGACTAGGGCTAGGACTCTAGGACGTGAATTGATGTAATTTTCTTGTAAGGAAGGCCTAGATGAATCCTTTGCTTGTACGGGAAGTCCAGCCGCCTCTTATATATGTTGGGGGTGGTGGCCGATTGAAGAACACACAATCGAACAAACACATATACATCTTTTACCCTACTTTTATCTTCTCCCTTGTATCTTTTCTTCTCGTTCTTCGTTCGTTCTTCGTGAAGGAGGGCAGCGATCCACGAGGCTCCAGGGGCGTTCAGGACGACTTGGAGCAGCCAATCGTCGCCGGGTACTCTGACGGGGTCCCTCCCGAGTAACCGGGGCGTCTGGTGTCAAAAGCGCCGGCCGGATTGTCTTGCGTATCGCGCTTCCGGCAGGCCTCCCACGGTGCGAGCTGCGGAGCATCTCCCTCGGCGCCGCGGGTACGCGTGACGCGTTCGTGTGTCAACACACACGCCGGAGGATCTCTCCGAGGACGACCTCATCGCTCTTGCCGACGGCGAGGGTTCACTGGACCCTCGTCGTAGCGGCAACCACGATCTACTGGTTTGACGTCCCGCTCTCCTACACCATGGTCAAGCCTGTCCTGAAGAAGCCCGGTGTCGTCCTCACAGTGTGAGGTACAACCTCGACATCCACCTGTTTGGGAGGAGGCTCCAGGAGCAGCTCGACGCAGCCATTGGACAACCCAAGGGCTCGGCTGGCCCTGGACATGTACTGCGAGTTGCCATTCCTGTTCAAGCCCATTGGTGTGGGCTGTGAGGGGAAGGCAACCGACATGGACATCGAGGTCGAGATGACGGCTTCCCCTCTCAGGCCATGCCGATGGGCTCGAACGGGAATGGCAGCTCGCGGTGCCGATCCAGGGCCAGCCTAGCCCTTTGGTCGATCTACGGGCCAATGGCCACGTTGGGTGGCTCCTGGACCTTGCTCCCAAACTGGTGGATGTCCAGGTTGTACCCCCACACTGCAAGGACACAGCCGGGCTTCCTGAGGACGCGCTTGACCACGGCGTAGAAGAGCGGGACGTCCAACCAGTGGACCGCGGTCGCCGCTGCAACGAGGTCCAGCAAACCCTCACCGGCGACGAGGGCGACGAGGTTGTCCTCGGAGAGATCCTCCGACATGTGAAAGTACCGCACCTTGGGGTGCACGGGCGGCGTGCCGGAGCTGGGCCCCGCTCACCTTTGGTGGCCACCACGCTGTAGTGCTCAGCGACGCTCACGGAGGCCTGCCCACTGGAGGATTTTACACCACAATTTACTACTTCCAGGAGGGAGTAGTATTGAACAAGATCAACCATTGATTCACCGGGTATTTTAGACATAGTATTATGTATCTTTTTCCAGATTCTATCATAGTATTATGTATCCTTTTCCATATTCATATTCTATCATAGTATTATGTCTACAACACGGTCTTGATTTGCATTCCTCCCCTCCCGTCATGCTCCTGCCTCTCTCACTCTCTCTGTCTCTCATTACAGTTTTCTCTTGCCTGGACGTAAATGCGTTTGTTTTTAACTGAATCTGTCCAAATGTTGGCTGCGTGTACAGGTGCCCGGCCTAGGCCATGGTTCTCTTGCCGAGGATGGAGACAAGAAATAGGACAGGGCACAGGGGATCCACAAAACATTAACCGTCAAGCCTGCAAAGCAAGGGGTTCTTCTTTTTAGGAAGGAAAACAAGGGATTTTCTCCGAGAAATACGGGATTTCTTTTGTGTGTCTTCCTGTTCTACCCCTTCACAAAATAATACTGTACTACTACTCACGTTGAGATGTAGTCAAGCTTTTAAATAGCGGCGGCTACCCGAAGCGCACTTTCAGTGCACGGCGGCATTGGCGCACTTTATCTAGGCCGTGTCCTGCATGCATCGAGATGGAAACAACTAGTGCCAGCGTGTAATATTGATTATATACCTGACTCCATTTGTTCTGTGTTGTTGAGCTACATACACATTGTACGGTCCGGGATCCAAATTCATTCCAGACTATTTGCCGCTCCAACTTGTGCCTTCGTCGTGGGATCCGATGCCAAACCCAGCACAGGTCCAAGTTCTAGTAGTCCTCAACATGTGCCGGGGGCAGTGCATGCATGCGCGTCTCTGGTAGGCCCGGCTAGTTTCGGTGGAACAGTCGAGTATATAACTTAAAAGATCGAGGTCGGGGCAACATTGTAACCAAAACAAGCTGTAAGCAGGAGAGGGGGCGCGGATCTGAGTTCGTCAATCTTCGATCTGCAAGTCACATGGAGTTCATTGACATGGACGGGCAGATAAGGTACGATTGATACTGATTTATACATTTAGTTTTGGGATTTCTACAACATCCTGATAGACGGCTTGCTACTTAGATCAACTGCTAGCCTCATCCCCCACTCTCTGCCGCCGTCGCTCCGAGCTCCCGATGTTGTGGCTGCGCAGTCAACATGCTCATCTGGATCTTCTAGAGCTGCCCCGAGGAGAGATAAATTGGTCGTCCGCCATGAGAATCATGCAGTTGGTCCCATGCATGATCCGATAGATACATCTGAAGTAGGTACAGTAGGCGAGAACAATGACGAGGGATCAGCTTCGTGTGCCTTGATACAAACCAAAACTTAGTTTTCTGTGGTTTGCACACGGCAGAATAGGAAAAACGAAAAGAAACGGAATCAAACAAAGTTACCTTTTCTGCGAGAAGAATTCGGAAGAGACGATCGAGTGGGCGGTTGATCGCCAGCGATAATCTGCTCTATGAAGATACTTTGCAAACTATATATTGCGGCTAGGCCATTGGTGATGGGTTGAAGAACTGTGATATGTTTTTGGTGCACTGGACGGAGTGTGGGCGAGAGAGGGAGGGTGTGTGTGGGGGGTGGTGGTGTTGTATGTGCGTTATGAAAGTGACTGAATGTGTGTCCCTTGGGTGGTTGTGGCGAAACGATTGGCATGCAGAGCTGTACCGGATGGGGCCGGTTTCACGTGGCACACACGTCGAAGTGCATGCATGCAGCGTGAGCGGCGACTTTGCCGTTTACCAGCTTGCAAATTTTGTTCAAGCCCATATGCATGCGTTCTGTGTTGGGCGGAGTGGGTGGAAGGAGGGCTGGTTGCCTGGTGACTGTGGCGTTGGATCGGGTGGTTCGGGCCCAGCTGGATCGCGAGGGAGGCTGAGCTAGTTCGGGTCGACTTCGACGTAAATATGCATCTTCTGGATATACTCTAACCATCAAAGATGAACTGAACCTCAAAAAAAATAAAAAAAATCAAAGATGAACTGAATTTCAAATTCAGCTTGTGAGTATTTTTAAGTGCATCAGCCCTCCGAATCCAGTCTCGGTAACAAGACCACGCTTGAAGTTACTGAACTGGGAGACCACACAACAAAACTTCTGGATAAATATGCGAGATGTAAGAGTTGCGTCGGCTAGCGTGCTCCTGCCTGAATCTTCAACTCTATCAGAACATGGACTGTGTTGATTGTGACCGTCCATCTGGAATTGAGGAATGGGCTCTTCGCTGGAGTGGTCGTGGCTAGGCATCTTGCTATATTTTTTTTTCCGACAAAGGTTATTGGCTCAAAAGAAGCATCAAGAGGGTACAATATAATGAGCACACACCCGGCCTCTGCATAACTAGGATGCACACAGCCAACCCAACACACACGCGGAAACACACCAGCGACTAGCAAAGTCATAAGACCAAAAACTATGCGTAGGTGTGAACACTAGTAGAAAATGGGCCATCAGTCCCGGTTCGGGAGGGCCTTTAGTCCCGGTTGCCCAACCGGGACTGCGCAATCGGGACTAAAGGCCCACCCCTTTAGTCCCGGTTGTGTTGCGAACCGGGACTAAAGGCCCTCCACGTGGCCGCTGTCTGGAGCGGGGCTGGAGGACCTTTAGTTCCGGTTGGTGTTACCAACCGGGACTAAAGGTGGACCGGGACTAAAGGCTCCACCTTTAGTCCCGGTTGGTAACACCAATCGGGACTAAAGGAAAAAAAATTGATTTTTTTTTTGATTTTTTAAAGTTTTTTCCGATTTTCAAATCTTTGAATTATTTGACAATTTAATCTCTAATCACCCCTCCTCACTGCTCCAGCGTGGAGCACTCATTTTAAATCGTCTAACTTCCCGGCGGGTCACCCATCCTCTCACTACTCCAGTCCCAGCACGCTTAACTTCCCAGTTCTATTTCCCCTATTTTCCAAGTCTGCACTTGTTGTTTTCCTGACAATAGTAAGCTATCAATCCTATTAACCCTTAGGTCTTGATGTCACATGATTTAATTTTTTGAATTCCAAACAATTATTAAAATAAAATAAGTAATAATAATATTGAATTTCAATGAAAATAAAATAAGTAATAATATTATTTTATTCATTTTTTTTGCCATTTATTCATTTAATATGGCATAATTAATATCTTTAAATCTGTAAATAGAAATTCGACAAATAATATATGCATTATTATCAGAAAAATGCGAGGAATCCAAATATGACATCATTTATTTTTTTAAATAAAATTAATTTTTAAAATTATTTCTCATATGCTGGAATCAATTGCTTCTTGGTGATGTGATTAGGATGAGAACTAATGAGATTTCTATGTTTGGCTAAGCACAAGTGCCTGATCTGGATTCATTGATAAAATGGTTATAATTTGTTGATCTGGTACTAGCTCAGGTATAAAATGGTGAATCCCTGAATCACTATATACAATGTCTGTCCAGTTGCAGCAACTGCTGTTATTTGATTTTAGGAGTTGAACTTGAGCATAATGTCACACGTTTCACCGTTTGAGTTTGAAACTATTATTCTAAAAAACAATAATTATTTAGTAACACTAATATTTATTGAATAAGTAGTTTGACCATAGTTTGACCATAGTTTGACCAGAGTTTGACCAGAGTTTGACCAAAAAATCGAAAAAACTTAAATTTGAGGATAGCTTTTTTTTCCTTTCGGAATTTGAGGATTCTAAAAATTTGCAAAACGGCCTACGGCGGTTGAAATCGGAACCGGCTTCTCGTGCTGAACATTTTGATATATTATAAGTTTTTTTTCGACATCGTATGCAAAAGTTATAGCCGTTTTACTTTTTCATAACACTTTTTTGCAAAACATGTCGAAATTTATGTTTTTAATTTTCCTAACTAGTAGATGTAGTAACATAACTACATCTCGAAGGATTTTAATTTTTGAAGTTTTTATCATTTTCTTTTGTTTTTTTCAAAACTGAAATGGCGATACGGCCGGGGGGGGGGGGGGGGTGGTAGAGTTTGAAAATTTCAGAAACCCTTTAGTCCGGTTTGGTGTCCATCCAATCCTACCGTCGACTACATCTGCTAGCACCGTCCTAATTGAAACATAACAGCAAGGAAAATACTAAACTCATAAATAAACAGAAAGTATTTCACTAAATTAATAACTAGCAAAAAGAACTAATTAAAAACTATTATAACAATCTAGTTATAATCATAAGAAATTAAAAACAACTAACATAGCAATAAAGCAATATTAACTAATTACAAAAACTAAATTATTGTCAAACAACAGAAACTAAAGTTAATTATATTAAAGTGGCAAAAAGAATTACTTTTTAATATAGCAAAACTAATTCTATCAACTATAATTAAAGGCTAAACAACTATTAATACAAAACTGTAGCAAAATTAATATTAATTAATTATAAAATTTTATCTACTGTTGTCTAACAGAAGCATACTACAACATGTTAAAATCTACAGAAAGAACTAACTAAAAATAATTAAGAACAACAATTAAATGACTAAAACAACTATATAAGGAAAACAGTACTGTTTTAATTAAAATCCTAATTTAAATTATTCTAAAAATAACTAAATAAATCTTACTGTGACAACAATCTAACATGTGACTAGGAGCAAAAAGAATTAAATTAAAAACTATTTTGAAACTCAAGGTATTCACAATCTAGGGTTTGAAGCAAATTTGAACAAATTCAAATTTAAATCATTCAAATTTGAAAACTAATGGCACAAACAGAAACTAGACAAAATTTTGAATCTAATGCAAAAAGAATCACTCAAAAACATCAAATATCCTAAAAGATATAAGCAATTTAAAACAGAAACTAAAAACAGAAAACAAATGAAAAAACAAAAAAGAAACTTTCAAAACCCCTTTAGTCCCGGTTGGAGACACCAACCGGGACTAAAGCCTCAACCCCTTTAGTCCGGGTTGGTGTCTCCAACCGGGACTAAAGGTCTAACCTTTAGTCCGGGTTGGAGACACCAACCGGGACTAAAGGGGTTCGCACCGGCCGCAGCCCCTTTAGTCCTGGTTGGTATCTCCAACCGGGACTAAAGGTTGCGTTTGACCCGGGACTAAAGCTAGCCGAGCCCCGTCCGGCGTCCTAGCCGCTCGAACCGGGACTAATGCTCACATTAGTCCCGGTTCGTAACGCGACCGGGACTATTGATCCTTTCCGGCTAGGACGAAAGCCCTGTTTTCTACTAGTGGAAAAAGAAAAAGAAAGAAAAAAGCCCCCAAAACGATCAATCAGCGATCGACAAACTAGAACTGCGACCATATCTGCACCAACCATTGACACCACATTGACGACGAGGATCTTCAACAGCAACGCCTTCAAGAAGGAAGCGACACTCAAGCGCCGCCGTCGCCGGATCCAACCACAAAGGCCAGAATCAAAGTTTTCACCCTGAAGAAACAGTCCGAAGATATCCGAGCAATGCCTCCAACAAGGTAACGATGTAAAAAAACATCGCCATTGCCAGGGATGACCACTCGGGTCTGACCTAGGCTTTCGCCCCAGAGCTCGAGACCGGGTGCTCACAGCACCATCCTCAAAGTCACACATGTGTTGTCGCCGCCGCTTTTCCACAATCCAAGCAGCTACAATTTGACCGCCGCCACTCCAACAACATTCCTCTGCGTCAAGGCATCTTGCTATATATGGAGGATCTGGTGATGTGAAATTAAAACTTGGTGACATGATTCGATGCATGTAATAATCTACAGAAGCGGAAAAGCAATGATTTTACTAGAATAATAATTGTGCCAGTCGATATTCAAAAGTATTGGCTTGCAGCAGCGAAGAACACATGTATGAACAAAAATTTGGGGATGTCGGAACATTTTCTAGGGGATACTGCTGTTGATCTATAGATTTGCATACCGGGAGGGGGGTGGACCGGAAGGAGTCCTGCTCGGGGGCAAATTGAGAATGCTGGTGAGGGTGGCCGCGGTGGGGTGGTGCACCTTGTGTAATTATCTAGTCAGATCCGAGGGAGACGCGTCTGCCTACTGCAGCGGCTACAGTACTGGGGGGTGGGGGAGGGGGTAATAATGCATGCCGACCTAATTATTTGTGCAAACCATGCATGTGCGTGCATTAGCTTCAATGGCTACTTGATTGTCCGCGAGGCTGCGGCGCCTAAAACTTGTGCACATATAAATTTGCATGGCCAGATTAGCGCGCGTGTAAGAATGATTAGTGCAGGTGTCGTGATTAGCGCAAGACCAACATGCGCAAAACATAGGTCTTTAAGATCTAGTAATTAGTAGGATAATGATGTCCTAACAATGGAGCGGGATGGTTGAGATCGGAGATCAAGAATATTAAACTATTATCAAAAAGGTGGAGCGACGACCGTGTTGGCACATGAAGACCGGGGCAGAGACTTGTACCGGAATTGGTAGTGCATGCAACCAGGGCCAGATTGCTGCCTATTAAGGTGCTGGTTCGGGCAACCGCGGCTCGGGCTAGGAATCCAGGGCCAACATTTCTGCTATACGTGAGCCTGGTAGTAAAATACTGCCTGTTGAAACTAAAAGGCAATATTCCTATACACAGAATCATAAATGCTGATTGCTGATCCATATGCACACGAATGGCGAGGATAAGCATACCAGGTGGACGCCGTGCACTGAAGGAGCTTTTCGGGCGGCTACCTTGCGATTGCGGCCACAAGAGCGGTAGCGTCACCCTGCCGCTATTAGTCTAAGAGCATCTCCAACAGGCGCGCTATATAAGCCGCGCGCGGTAAAAAGCACCTTTTTGGCGCGCGAGACGCCGCGCGGTAAAAAGCACCTTTTTGGCGCGCGAGACGCCGTGCGGCGCGCTTCACCAGGCGTGCTAAAAAAAACGGTGCGCGCGCGGGAAAAAGCGGCAGCGCGCGCGACGCCCCGCGCGCTGTTAAAAGCCGCGCCGCGTCTGCGCCAACCCGCCAGCACTTCCTCCCGCGCCTCTTCCTCGCCTCTTCCAGCGCCCCGCCGTCGCCGCCGCGCCTTCTCCCCCGTCGCCGCCGCACCTTCTCCCCCGCCGCCGCCGCGCTTGCTCCCCCGCCTCTTCACCATGCCGCCGTGCCGCCGGAGCATCTCGGGCTTCCGCGGCGTCCGCCTCCGCCCCTCCGGCGTGTATTATGCGGAGATCCGCTCCGGTGATGACATACGTCTTGGGCTCGGAACGTTCGAGACCGCCCACGAGGCCGCCCGCGCGTACGACGCGGTGGCGTGGCGCCTCGGGAGGCCACGGACGCAGATGAAATTCCCCGACATGCGGACGCGCGAGCAGGCGCAGGAACTCGCGCCTCCCCCGCGACTAGTCACCGAGGAGGATCGCCGCCTCCAACGGAGGCGGGAGTGCCGCCTCCTCATCGCCGAGACGGACGAGCACGCCATGGCGGTGTGGCGCGAGCGCTTCCCGCAGGATGTCGTCGCCGAGAACGAGTTCTGGGCACAGAGGAGGGCGGAGCGAGCCGCGCGTCGGGTGGACAAGCGTGCGCGGAAGGAGGCGGCGGAAGCCCAGATCGAGTTGGGAGAAGCGTCGACCTGGGACTCCGATGATTCTCGGTGGGTCGACGCATTTACGTCGTCGGACGACACCACCGAGGAGGAGGACGAGTAGTTTTATCAACGACGTTTTATTAGTATCGTTTTATCTATTTTTATCTAGCATCTATGAACTGGCTTGTAGTTTGGACTATGTGAGAAACTATGCTATGAGAATTTGAACTATGTGTTGTTTCAATTTTTTCGTATGTGTTGTTTGTGTTGTTCTAGTTTTTTTCCAAGCGCTGGCTGGTCGCGCGCGCTCTTTTTACCGCGCCTGCTGAAGTGCTACAACGGCGCACTAAATTTTGCAGCGCCTGCTAAAGCAACCCACCCCCGCGCGCGAAAACGCTATTTCGGCACTGTAAATGTTTTTTAGCGCGCTGCGCGACCGCGCGTCTGTTGGAGATGCTCTAAGGTTGCGCTAGAAATAACGTGTTGTCATGATGCGGATGCAATATCAGTTGTCAGACCGCTATATCGTCCGCTATCCACAACATCGCTCGCTATAAAGTGTTTATTATTTCGTTGTGTAATATATTTGTGTAAATGTGTCTTGCCTACCTATATGGTTGCACCTTGCACGACCAAATATTGTTCAGTTATAGTTTATATTCTTATATAAATGATGAATGCTCAAAGGTAAATGTCATATTTCTTGTCAATGATCTAGAAATATTGACAAATTTATAATTGTTTTCTAAATCCGCTATGACAGCATAGCCCGTAATATTGCCGGCGATCCGCATTCCGCTACATGGACCCCAATCTGCAACTTGTCTGCTATCCGCTATTTAAAAGCTTGGATGTAGGAGTATGGATAGATCTAGTCTACTGGACGACCTGGAATAAATGGTTAATATTGTGGAAGGTACCGTAGAAGACCTCCAGAGATAAACATTTAAAAATTCTATAAATCTTTACTTAAATCAATATACAAAATAAAATAGAGGAACATGCTTACCCTCTAGAGCTACTACCTTCTTTTTGCAGGGATGCATGATGTTGTCTATGTGTCATGGTTGAAGTGTTTGCGAGAGCCTCAGAAGCAAGCAACTATGGTGGAGATACAAGTTCAGTCAGATTTGACAAACAATAATTAGCTAGTGAAAATCTTCGGAGTGTCTAAACCGATTGTGAGGATGAAAGTGGGTTGTTTCTGTCAGGTTCAATGAATTGAGTCATTGCTCTGATGTAGAATATCTTTATGGAGTCATCGCTCTGGAAGAAGAATGCCTAGGAGAGAAGAAAATTTTAGGGCAAAGTTTCCTATAAGCCTTGGTGCTGGACCAAAATTGATAAAGCCCTAACCCTTCCTTCTCTATACTCTCTTAGGTGGCGCTTCGGCGAAATCGCGTGCTCTAGCGGGGCCTTTAGTGGCCACTCTCGTAGGGGGCTCCTGTTAGTTGTGGTGGCCTCTATCATAGAAAACTGTGGCTAATTATGTGGGCCATGTTTAAATGTAATCATTTGCCATGAGGTTCATGCGCACGAGGATGTGGGCCGTGGGCGTGGGGAGAGGGTTTGGGTGGGCCAGGGTTGTTGGACGCTTGTGTGGCAGCGGTCCGGACGCCAGCAAAGCCCCCGCAGTTTGCATCTGGTTTACGGGAAAAAGGGCGTCCGGACCGCTGAGCGAACCGATACAGGATCGCGTTCGATGGCAAAGCATGTCTGGACCGCGCGGTCCGGACGGTTGCGAGCGGTTTGAGAATCGACGTTGGAGATGCCCTAACCAGGTCTAACGGCATCATGTCCGGTCAACCAAGCCTTCGAGACCACGATGTCGGCAGCAACAATATCTGACCATCCCAGTGGCGGGGAAGGGACACGGGACAACATATACACGGGCTGGTCCGTCCATCACCTGGGTGACACTTTCTTCCTCCCATGGCCATCCATGTTGGTGGTGAAGGGATGAGCTAGGCGCACATGTGATGGATGGAGTTTGCGGCTCGGGTTGTGTTTCGTGGGGAGCAGCAGCGTTAGGGTTCGTTCACGTTGGCTCGACCATTTTGGGCCAGGGATGAGAAATTTGGCAAATGGAGCTGGGCAAGAAGAAGAAACATGCGCCAAGAAGAACTTTATCGCGGGAGACGACGAGAAAAATTCGGTTGTGGTCGTTCGACGAACGGACGACAAACCGCATGAATATGTTTGCTAAGAGAACTTTTTTTCCTTTTTTTTTTTGCGAGAAACTTCCAATCTATTCATCTTCAATCATGGCAGTACAGTGAACACTAGAAATAATTAAAATTACATCCATATTCGTAGACCACCTAGCGACGACTACAAGCACTGAAGCGAGCCGAAGGCGCGCCGCCGTCATCGCCCCTCCATCGCCGGAGCCGGGCACAACTTGTTGTAGTAGACAGTCAGGAAGTCGTCGTGCTAAGGCCCCATGAGACCAACACACCAGAACAGCAACCGTCGCCGATGAAGATAAGTTTAGATCGGAAGGATCCAACCTGAAGACACACGAACAAAGACGAACAAAGACTGGATCCGAGCGGATCCACCAAAGACAACCACCGACCGAATCCCGTGAGATCCGTCGGAGACACACCTCCACATGCCCTCCGACGATGCTAGACGCACCACCGGGGCGGGGGCTAGACGGGGAGGATCTTATTCCATCTTCACCGATCATCTCTTATTTAAGAGAAGACAAATTTTCTGGTTTCTCTCTCTACCATCTCAGCATATTTTTTCTACACGGTACTCCTAAAACAACACCTTTGTACACGCCCTAATGCATGAAGGGGAAGGTGACATGTGAGTCCGGGGACGTGTGGCGTCAGGGCCGTTGAAGGGCCTGTGTGAGCTGTGCGCTCGCACAGGGCCCCCAAAATCCAGGGGCCCCCAATCCAGTCTGTAACAACGCATGTATATTTCAGTTTGGGCTAACGTTGCCTTGTTGCCTGAAGCACTCCTTTTGGGGTTCTTGGGCCTGGTCGACTCAAGTGGTTCGCTGGCCGCTATCTCGTCCCGAAGTGCATCGATCGAAAGATGAAACGTCAAAACTGCAACAGCGCTACGTACGGGATTTCCTGCGATCCTGCCTATCCTTTCGCTAATTCGCTTCGATTGAATCGGCGCTTCGGCGGCGATTTCTTTGCAGATCGGCAACCACCACACGACAGGCGGGAGCCAGCAGCACGCCCGAACTGCATGGGAGACACCGCCGCCGACACTGCCACCGTGCCGCGCCATCCGCGCCTCCGCGGAACAGCCGAACAGAAGGGAAGGACAACAATGCAAAACATTGAACGAACTAGTGCCCTACCGCAGTATTGCTCCTCCCATTTTCTCTAATTTTGATACGAAGTGAAAAGTTCTATTAAGGCTTCTGAATTCATCAATATTTTTTAGAAGATTGTTTGCAGGCCTGATTATTTGCCTAGTTGTTAAAGTTGTCACACATTCATGATTTTCAATAGTTGCTCGTCCAAAATCAAGGTTCAATCTATTTCTATTCTACTATTTATACAGGTCACATGTCTATAATTCATGGAGTTCAAATGCAGTGATATTATTTTTGTTTGCTTCATAAACAGAAACAATCATACATTCTAGAAATAGGAAGTATGATTCTGGTGCCGAAAAGCGGAGGAAGAAACAAAAAACTAGATGCAGCGCTCAATCTCAAAGGGGTGCTCAAAAAATTTGTTGTGAAAGGATCCCAAACTAATTCTGAAAATGAAACTCCAGATTCAAATATTGATGATGATCATGGTGATGATGCAGTAGAGGTTGCGGTTGTCGCTGCAGAAATTCATGAACGTGATGATGGTCATGGTAGAGCATGAGGTCAGTTTATTGCTTTTAGTGTTTTGCGTTGATACTTGAGAATTTTCTAAATATTGTATGAAATAACAAAATTTCAATTATATAAGTAAGTCAGATTATGCTTAAGTTATATTATGTGGTTTTTTCAATTTTTAGGGCTCCATTGTGCTTTTCGCACCGGGCCCCCGAATTCCTGGAGACGGCCCTATGTGGCGTGCGAGCAGGACAACGGAGGCGTAAGTGGAATTAGTCAGTTGAGTTTAAGCGTTTTTCCTTTTTTTTTTCTAAGTAGGTGTGCGTGGTTGGACGTAGGTGGTGCCAGCGTTCTTTTTCTTCGTCCATGTTGAATGAAGAGGGCGGCATCTCGATCTGGCAGAAACGGTTCATCGGCTTCAAAAGCAATGCCGACGTGCCACATTTCCTCGATCTTGTCGTTCACGACGAACCGGTTCATCGGCTTCAAAAGCAGTGCGAAGGTGCTCTTCTAGACCAGAGCGTGGTGGATGCTCTCATCTGTTCTCGGTGGCGCTCCGGCGGCAGGGGTGACCGATGGTGGGCAGCCATTAGGCTAGGCGGAAAGGACTCCAAGGGTCAGAGTGTAAAATTTATTATGTTGGGGTGCTTTTGGCAATGCTTCATGTCACCAGCCTTTCTGATGGTTTTGTATGGTTTCCACGTCTGTTCACGTTGTAATCCCCATGTTTAATGCAATGCGTGGTGACTGCTAAAAAAACCATCGAGAAAAATCAACGCTTGGATCAATTAAAATCAATTAAGCGGTGCTAATCAGTCAACTGAGAATTAGTTCAGTTAATTCAGGGTATCTCTGTTTGTAAACGAGCGTCATTTCCAAACCGGGTGGACCCGATCGAGTGGCACTTACCGAGCAAAAACCGGATGCAGTTTCGAGGAAATTAAGAAAGAACCAATACGTGTATGTTGCGCGTCTCCTCACGTACTCCTGAAATTCCTGATCCAACCATTGCTTCCGGCAGTGCATTTCATCTATCAGCCATGAAAGCGATCCAACCATTTGCTTGCATCCTCGATCGTATTCCCGATAGATGTACCCAAACACCTCACCTTTGACCCATCTTCATCTTCTCCCCCCCTACCCAACGTCTCCAGTTATATTATATGGCGATGAACTCCACCCCGCGTGGACAATCGCAAAAAAGAAGAGAGAAGAGGCCACGCAACGGCGACAGCGACGCCCGGTTGATTTGATGGAAAGTGTTCGCACACGAACACGTCACCGTGTACCCTCGACGCTGGGGGTGATGCACCGCAGCTCACGTCGAAGGAGGTCCGTCCGGCAGCGCGATACGCAAGACAGCCGGCGGACGCTTTTGCAGACCCGAAGCCCCGCATGCCCGGGAGGGACCCCGTCAGGGATTGCGGCGGCTATGGGCTGCCCTAGGTCGATTCGCTCGCCCCAAGAGCCTCTGTACTCGCAGCTCTCCAACATGAAGAACAACGAAGAACGAGAGAGAAAAACGATGGAGAGATAAAACGTAGATGAAAAAGTAGTATATTGATTGTTCGATTGTCTGTTGTTCAATCGGCCGTCACCCCCAACATATATAAGAGGCGGCTGGACTTCCCGTACAAGCAAAGGATTCATCTAGGCTTTCCTTACAAGAAAATTACATCAATTCACGTCCTAGAGTCCTAGTTCTGTCCCGCTCGGATTCAGCCCGAATCTGGTCTAATCTTCTGTCTTGCTCCTTGCGTGGGCCGTGGAATCTGCACACGACCTCCGATGGAGATGGTCCAAACACGAATTTTGTGCGATTCGACGAGGCCAATAATCCGTATGTTGATCACTTTTCCAAATAAGGCCATCTTGAATACTCCACGGGGTCATCTTTAATTTCGAGTCGGACTCGGTTATGTAGCTGACTGGACCGTCCGACTCTTGTAGCGTCTCTGCAGGTCGTATACTATGTCGGATGATGATGACTCCAAAAGCAAAGTTGACCGTTTTGACGTTACGAACAACTTTCATGTTGAACACTTTTTCATCTGAGGCCATCTAGATAATTATTTGAGCCCATCTTCAGCTTCTGGTCGGATTTGACAGTTTCCACCCCGGCAAGCTTTTCCCGGCAAGCTTTCCACCCCGGCAAGGTTTCCATCCCGGCAAGCTTTCACACCCCGGCAAGCTTCACCCCGGCAAGGTTTCCATCCAGGCAAGATGTCCCCGCCAAGGTTTCTATCCCGGCAAGCTTTCTGGCTGTATCTTGCGGGTCTTATTTGTGGCAGTAAACGACCTCGGATGAAAATGTGCCCAAAAGCAAAGTTGACCGTTTCGACGTTACGAACAACTTTCATGTTGAACGTTTTTCGATTCGAGGCCATCTTGAATGGCCAATTGCTCACGCATTGCATCAGACACTCGCCAAGACGTGTCTGGTCTCCCGCGTCTTATTTCGCCTCTTGACATGGCTGCATTCAGATAGCTCTAACTTTTGCATACGAATTCGGATTGAGACGATTTTTATATGAAAATCGACCGATTCGACGAGACGAAGACAATTCATGTAGAAAGTTTTCTCATATGAGATCATCTTGAGGGCGTAATAAGCCGAATAGTGTTCTGGATACAAAATCCCAGTACTTCGAACACAACTTCGGCCTTAGAGATGAGATCGGATGGCTATGGCCCAAATATCAAAGTTTCTCCTTTTGACGATACGGAACTTTATCATTTTGAGCACTTTTCCATTTGAGGCCTTCTTAATTACGTTTTTGTCCATGCCAAAATCTGGTGTCAACACATGCCCCCCTGTTTTTCGGCAAAGCTTGCATGCCGAAAAATAATTTGCACCATGTTTGTTCTAAGGACGATGTCAACACTCCATCGGCCATCTATATTTCTCAGGGCGATAATTATGTATCGGCCATGTTTATGCTAAGGGCGATAATCATATATCGGCCATTGCCTAACTAGGCTTCTTGCCACACACTCGGGTGGTACTTCTTCAGATATCTGCCATTGAGAGCTCGAGGTAATAATACTCCTTGCATGGATTCCACTAAATATGAATTTCCAGGAACTATCCTTGCAATCCTAAAAGGACCTTCCCAGTTTGGAGACCACTTCCCGAATTTTCTATCTCTAGAACCAATCGGCAGAATCACTTTCCACACAAGATCGCCAACCTGAAAATTCTTCAACTTGACCTTTTTATTGTAAGCTCTTGCTATCCTCAGCTTGTCCCTCTCTATGGATTTTAAAGCAACCAAACGTTTATCGGCAACCTCATCAATATTGTCCATCATCAACTTATAAAAGTCCACTGCCGATAAATCATTCTGTTTAGCTACTCTCAAAGCATTCAAATTCACCTCCACCGGTAAAACGGCCTCTTGACCATATACGAGCTCATATGGAGTTACCTTCGTCGCACCATGCCTTGAGATTCTATGTGCCCACAAAGCCTCGGACAATAATTCATGCCATCTTCTTGGATTATCCTCAATTTTCTTCTTGATGAGCTTGATTAAAATTTTATTGCTAGACTCAGCTTGCCCATTGGCTTGAGCATAATACGGGGAGGAATTGAGCAACTTTATCTTATATGATTCGGCAAATTCTCTAACTTGATGTGACATGAAAGATGAACCTTGATCCGTAGTTAATGTTTGCGGAATGCCGAATCTATGAATAATGTGCTCACTTATGAATTGAATTACCTCCGTATGCGTCATATTCTTGAGAGGTATTGCTTCAGACCACTTAGTGAAATAATCAGTTGCCACCAACACGAACCGATGCCTCTTTGAAGAAGAAGGATGAATCTCTCCAATAAAGTCTAATCCCCAACCTCTAAAAGGCCACGGCTTGATAATAGGATGTAACATAGCAGCGGGAGCTAACTGAATATCACCAAACTTTTGACAAGCTTCACATCCTTTATAATACCTGCAGCAATCATTGATCATCGTCGGCCAATAAAATCCAGCACGTCGTAGTAACCACTTCATCTTGGGAGCCGACTGATGAGTACCACAAATTCCTTCATGAACCTCTCCCATAGCAACTCTTGCTTGGTCCTCGTCCAGACACTTCAAAAGAACATCTTCAACTGTTCGGCGATAAAGACCATCGTCTCTCATTGTATATTTGAAAGCCATGCGCCGAACAGCCCTGTCCACCCTTTCGCTCGGATTGCACAAGTAATCGATAACGAGCTTCCTCCAATCATGATTTTCACCTGTACTAGATTTATTATTAGTGACCGAATCAGTGGGCTCTGGTTCGGCCTCTCCTATATTAGCAAAACAAGACATCGGCTTTTGAGAGATATGAAACATGCCATGATCGACATGATAGCCGGATGCTTGTTGTGCCAACTCATTTGCTCTCCAATTATCATGTCTAGATATATGAGCAATGCTAAAATGATCCAAAGTAGAAATTATATCTAGACATTTATCAAGATAAACATTAAGTGATTCGTCTAAACATTGAAAAACTTTGGATACCTGTTGTACTACTAATAACGAATCACCAAAAGCCTCAATATGTGTAGCACCTATGGCCAGCAACATCTCTAAACCAAATAACAATGCTTCATATTCGGCTTGATTATTTGTGCAAAAATACTCTAAGCGGCATGAGGCTTCAAAAACAGCACCATGAGGAGATATATAAGCAATACCAACACCTTGGCCGTTGCTACAAACTGAACCGTCAAAATATAATCTCCATGGTATTAACGAGACAAGGTTTATTTCAATATCCTGCTTGTCATTAATCCGATGCTCAACGATAAAATTAGCAACAATTTGGCCTTTCATGGATTTTAGAGATTCATAAGCCAAATCATACTCAATTAAAGCATAAGCCCATTTACCAATTCTACCACTAAGAATTGGTCTATGCAACATGTATTTAATGACATCGGTTTGAC
The DNA here is from genome assembly GCA_039707655.1 of Elymus sibiricus. Taxonomy (NCBI): domain Eukaryota; kingdom Viridiplantae; phylum Streptophyta; class Magnoliopsida; order Poales; family Poaceae; genus Elymus; species Elymus sibiricus. The sequence continues at coordinate 476,329,159 of CM077666.1, forward strand.
AAGCTACTATGCAAGAACTTGGCACTAGATAATGTCTCAATTTTGTGCAAGCATAGTATAAGCATAGGCATAATTTTTCAATAAATGTATACCTTGTCTCGGCATCCAATAGACGTCGGCTCAAATAAGTGATAGCATGCTCTTTTTCTTCGGTTTTTTGAGTCAAAACAGCTCCAATAACGCCTTCCTCGGCTGCAATGTAAAGTCTAAAGGGCTCTCTATGCTTGGGCGCCTTCATCACCGGAGGAGTGCACAAATAACTCTTGATCATATCAAATGCTTCTTGCTGTTTTGCCCCCCAAGTAAAATCAACATCATTCTTCAACCGAAGTATAGGAGTGAATGCATCAACCTTCCCTGACAAGTTGGCTATGAACCTCCTTAAATAATTGACCTTGCCGAGGAATTTTTGCATATCTCTCTTGCATGTTGGAGCCTCCACTTTCTGTATAGCTTCTATCTTTTTGGGATCAATCTCTATGCCATCTTCATGAATAATGAAACCCAAAAACTTACCAGCCGACACGCCAAACGCACACTTCAAAGGATTCATCTTCAGCCCATATTTCTTCATCCTCTCAAAAGTTAAACGCAAATCGGCTAAGTGAGATTTAAAAGCATCCGATTTGACAACAATATCATCAATATAGACTTCAAGTATAACACCGAGTAAATCATGAAAAATCAAATTCATAGCCCTTTGATATGTGGCGCCGGCATTCTTCAATCCAAAGGTCATCACTGTCCACTCAAATAATCCAAGGAAACCGGGGCACCGAAAAGCCGTTTTGGACATGTCCTCTTCGGCCATGAAAATTTGGTTGTACCCCGCATTGCCATCAAGAAAGATAATAACCTTATGTCCAGAAGCATCATTAATAAGCATGTCGGCTATAGGCATAGGATACTCATCTTTGGGCGTAGCTCTATTCAAATCTCTGAAATCAATGCACACCCTCAACTTGCCGGAGCCTTTCTTTTCCACTGGCACAATATTAGAAATCCACTCGGCATACCTGCAAGGTCTAATAAAATTAGCTTTAAGCAAACGACCGATCTCTTCCTTGATCCGGTCATATATTTTTGGATTGAACTTCCTAGCCGATTGTTTATATGGTCTAAAACCGGCTTTTATAGGTAACCGATGCTCCACTAGCTCTCGGCTTAAACCTGGCATCTCATGATATTCCCATGCAAAGCAACAAATATATTCTTTCAATAGCTCGATTAACTTGACTTTACAATCGGCTTTCAAATTTTTGTTTACATATGTCGGCCTAGGAATTGAGCCATCTCCAATATCTATTTCTTCCAATGGACTGGCCGACGTAAAACCTTGTCCAAGTTTATCCATATCATCTAACTCTTCTATAGACTCGTACATATCGTTCCTATTGGACCGATATTCTGCAAGCCGCTTTTGTAGCCACTCAGAGTTAGGATCCATTTAAATACATTATGTTTTGGAGCCGATTGCTACCAACCGGCTTTTGGTAGCGCTGAGAAAATCAAATTCTGACAAGTCCCGTCCCGTCAAGCAAGCAGCATTGGGGTGTTGCCAATCTACCGGTGCATCAGCCAAAGCAACGCAAGCCGAATTATCCGCATGAATGATCTCCACTTCATCATCAACCCACTGAATTAAAAACTGATGCATAGTGGATGGCACGCATTGGTTTGCATGGACCTAATCACGGCCTAGTATGACGTTGTAGTTACCTTGTACCTCGGCGACAAAGAATGCAGTAGCCAAAGTTTTGCTCCCAACCGTAAGCTCCACGTACATCACCCCTTTGGCTTCGGTTTTCTCTTTGCCTTCAAATCCATTGAGCACCATATTGGTCTTCATCAATCCTTCGTCGGGCAAACCCAATTTCTTGAAGACTGAATAAGGCATGAGATTCACTACAGCACCACCATCGACAAGCATTCGAGTAATCGGTGACCCGTTGATATGGCCTCTGAGGTACAACGGTTTCAAGTGCGTCACTGGTTCTTTTGGTTTCTCAAATATTGCACTCTTAGGACCAAAATCCAGCTGAGCCACCTCCCCTTCTTCATCTATAGCACGAAACTCACCGGGTAAATAAAACACCATGTTGATATCCATTCCTTCATGTACTAGTGTAGGCTCACAATCTACCACGTCGCCCTCCTCCTCGGGTGTGTTCAGTGCCGGGCTTGCCGGTGTTGGGCTTGCCGGGCCTGCCGAGCTTGCCGGGTCTGCCGAGCTTGCCGGGTCTGCCGAGCTTGCCGGGCCTGGGTTTGTCCTCTTCATTGATTCTGAAATCTGTTCGGGCGAAACGGAATCAATAGGCGTTGTAGACGATGTAACAGCAGTAGCATCGTCCTTCCTTGGTGGTACAGGTGCTGATGTGACAGATGTAGAAACCACCGCACTTTGTATTTGCTTAGGCACCCATACTTGTTCTGTAGGTACCATGGGCCGAACTTCATTGAACCACTCATCTCTTTGCTTCTCGGCCTCCTGTTCTGCCATCTCATGACTCCTTAACCTCTGTAGTTTCCTCTTTTGTGTTTTTGTTAGCCCTGGAGGACACCACTTAGGCTGCATGTACTTTGGATCTTTGAACTCGGCTTTGCTTGTGCTAGCTTCATGATCATTAGCCGAGTGCTTTGGTGCGATAGCAAGTATCGGCTCAGTAGGGTTGTTCCGCACAGTCAGCTGTTGTATAGTGAATGTCTTAGTGCCCAAGATGAGTGAACCGGCATCAACTCTTTCTTTGCCCTTTCCAGACTCGACCACTGCACTTGGTGACTTGGCATGCCACACTTGCTTATTGATCCTTTCTTGATTATTCTGCATTGGCCGATTGACTCCTTTGTTCAAACGGCCTCGTGTGGGATAAGAAAACTTCTCACGTATAGGCCTCCTTGGTTCTGCCCATCCTGGATGAAAAGCATAAGGGGCCATTGGGGGCTGCCCCCATCCTCCATTAAATCCTCCCACGTGGTATGGTGCATAGGGAGGTGGCGCCATCCACAGTCCTGGTGCCCATGACCCATATGGCCTTGTGCGATGTTGCAATTCTTGTCTTGGAGGTGATCTTGGGCGCTTCAAATATGATGACCGGTTAGAGCTAGAACCGGTCGCTTGATTAGCATACTTGGACAGCAACATATCAAAAGTTGGCTTGATTTTCTTGCGCTGCACTTTGGCTTCATTCAGCTTCCACTTGCCAACTTCCGGACTCTTGGGCTTGACAAACTTAACACGGGTATTCTCTTGCTCTTGCGGTTGCCCCCCGAGTGTAGGATTCTTGACGGTGATCTTGATTATCTCCCCACCATCGGGTTGCTTGTCAAGCACCACTTGCCTTCCTAGGACCTTGTCGCCATCTTTGTTTTTCCTGGGCTCACCAATGACAACATTAGTTTTATTAGCAGATTCGGCCACCTCCGGCCGAATGAGTAACTTTTTCCCCTCCAAATCCAGAGTATTCATTGGGAAGGGCTGCTTATCAACTTGCATCTCAGAAAAGTTCAATCGTCCGTCATTAATGGCCGATTGTATCTGTCGTCGAAAAACATTGCAATCATTAGTAGCATGAGAAAAAGAATTATGATACTTGCAATAAGCACGTCGTTTCAGCTCTTCAAACGGCGGTAAAGTATGAGATATTCTAATAATCTTAGCTTGTAGCAAAGCATCAAATATTCTATCACATTTAGCAATGTTAAAAGTGAACTTTATCTCATCATCGCGATTCTTATGAATCGGCTTTAAATCATGACAAGTAAAAGGTTTGGCCTTCGAGGGCCAAACAAATTCAGTAGCATAAATATCACCCTCATCGTCCGAATGATCACTATCATATTCAACCATATTCATCTTAGGACGATCAGTTTTGTATCTATGCACTTCTTTGAGGTCCTTGCTTCGGCTTTCATGAGCCAAAGCCCTCTGTAAGACTTGGTTGATGCTTATAAATTCATAGCCTTCTAGCTTTTCTCTAATATGAGTTCTCAAACCATTGAGCACAAGATCAGCCAAGTCTCTCTCAGTTATCACTAAACTATAGCACCAGTTCTTTGTCTCTCTAAATCTCTTGACGTAATCGGAGACCGATTCGTCATGCTTCTGCTTAACCGATGTAAGATGTGACAACTTAAGTTCATTGTCGCCGCTATAAAAATGATCATGAAATTTTTGCTCTAGTTGTGACCAAACACGAATAGAGCCATGCGGCAAAGAAGAAAACCATGAAAATGCAGTACCAGTTAATGACAAAGGAAATAAACGCACTTTCAATTCATTTATCGAGCCTGCTTCACCCAATTGTGCTAGGTATTGGCTAACATGCTCCCACGTGGTCTTCGTGCCTTCTCCATTAAACTTAACAAAATCTGGAATTTTATATCCTTGAGGGCACGGAATTGCATCAAAGTACTCAGGATACGGCTTTTGATAAATCCGATTCCTAGGTAATTCAACACCAAAATTCTCTCGAAGCATTTTAGCCATCTCCTCTCTAAAATTAGCTAAAGCATCGTCCATAGTAGACGATGAAGCTTGTGGCACTGGCATAGGAGGGTTAGGGTTAGCAACTACGGGTACAAACTGTGGCATGTTTGCCGAACCATAGTTCGGCAATGATCTAGCAATGTTTTCACCTATCGGTAAGGTTTGGTTCGGCGTTGCCACCGAACTCTGCGTATTCATAAAAGGATTAAGCGGTGCAGCCACAATTTGATTGATATGGGTGGGAAAATAATTCATCGGCATGGGGGGCGCCGATGAGATAGGCAAAGCTGAATTAGGGTTTCCCATACTAGCAGGCATATTAGGCATATTCTTCTGGGCATTAGTATTTTCTAAGAAAGCTTGATAGATCAGATTATTGCTATCAGAAATACGGCTCTCAATTTCAGCCCATTGCTCAGGAGAAAAGGTAGTACTTACAGAAGGTTTAACCTGATCGGTTTGAAGAGGAGGAAACTTGATTTCTCCAACCGGAGTGATATTGCCTTGGCGGTCCTTCTTGAAGTTTCCAAGGAACTCCTGCAACTCCTTCTCTTCACGCGCCTTCTTGTACTCCTCATAAGCTTGACGATGCTCGGCCGATAACTCCTCCAGATTGGGCTTGATAATGTTATCGACGTCAACTTCCGAGGGATTGGGAAGATTGGACATGATGGATGATGATTCTTGATCAAAAGTTCCCCAGTGGAGTCGCCAAAAAGTGTGTTCGCACACGAACACGTCACCGTGTACCCTCGACGCCGGGGGTGATGCACCGCAGCTCACGTCGAAGGATGTCCGTCCGGCAGCGCGATACGCAAGACAGCCGGCGGACGCTTTTGCAGACCCGAAGCCCCGCACGCCCGGGAGGGACCCCGTCAGGGATTGCGGCGGCTATGGGCTGCCCTAGGTCGATTCGCTCGCCCCTAGAGCCTCTGTACTCGCAGCTCTCCAACACGAAGAACAACGAAGAACGAGAGAGAAAAACGATGGAGAGATAAAACGTAGATGAAAAAGTAGTATATTGATTGTTCGATTGTCTGTTGTTCAATCGGCCGTCACCCCCAACATATATAAGAGGCGGCTGGACTTCCCGTACAAGAAAAGGATTCATCTAGGCTTTCCTTACAACAAAATTACATCAATTCACGTCCTAGAGTCCTAGTTCTGGTCCCGCTCGGATTCAACCCGAATCTGGTCCAATCTTCTGTCTTGCTCCTTGCGTGGGCCGTGGAATCTGCACACGACCTTCGATGGAGATGGTCCAAACACGAATTTTGTGCGCTTCGACGAGGCCAATAATCCGTATGTTGATCACTTTTCCAAATAAGGCCATCTTGAATACTCCACGGGGTCATCTTTAATTTCGAGTCGGACTCGGTTATGTAGCTGACTGGACCGTCCGACTCTTGTAGCGTCTCTGCAGGTCGTATACTATGTCGGATGATGATGACTCCAAAAGCAAAGTTGACCGTTTCGACGTTACGAACAACTTTCATGCTGAACACTTTTTCATCTGAGGCCATCTAGATAATTATTTGAGCCCATCTTCAGCTTCTGGTCGGATTTGACAGTTTCCACCCCGGCAAGCTTTTCCCGGCAAGCTTTCCACCCCGGCAAGCTTCACCCCGGCAAGGTTTCCATCCCGACAAGCTTTCACACCCCGGCAAGGTTTCCATCCCGGCAAGATTTCCCCGGCAAGCTTCACCCCGGCAAGGTTTCCATCCCGGCAAGCTTTCACACCCCGGCAAGGTTTCCATCCCGGCAAGATGTCCCCGGCAAGGTTTCTATCCCGGCAAGCTTTCTGGCTGTACCTTGCGGGTCTTATTTGTGGCAGTAAACGACCTCGGATGAAAATATGCCCAAAAGCAAAGTTGATCGTTTCGACGTTACGAACAACTTTCATGTTGAACGTTTTTCGATTCGAGGCCATCTTGAATGGCCAATTGCTCACGCATTGCATCAGACACTCGCCAAGACGTGTCTGGTCTCCCGCGTCTTATTTCGCCTCTTGACATGGCTGCATTCAGATAGCTCTAACTTTTGCATACGAACTCGGATTGAGACTATTTTTATATGAAAATCGACCGATTCGACGAGACGAAGACAATTCATGTAGAAAGTTTTCTCATATGAGATCATCTTGAGGGCGTAATAAGCCGAATAGTGTTCTGGATACAAAATCCCAGTACTTCGAACACAACTTCGGCCTTAGAGATGAGATCGGATGGCTATGGCCCAAATATCAAAGTTTCTCCTTTTGACGATACGGAACTTTATCACTTTGAGCACTTTTCCATTTGAGACCTTCTTAATTACGTTTTTGTCCATGCCAAAATCTGATGTCAACAGAAAGTAAACAACTGAAATTTCGATGGTGATGCCATGGCGGCGAGTCGTCGAGGCGGGGGGCTACATACTGGTACTGGTAGGCCCTTGGCCGGAGGTGAGAAGAAAAATCACACAGCGACGACCGACGATCGATTGGGAGAAGCGCGCGCGATGCCGTTGGCCGGGATCGTCTCCTCCTCCACCGCTTTTCTTCTCCTCCTCGTCCTCGTGCCCAAGAACGGGAGCGTGGCCTTGGCGGCAGAGATGTGCTACTGCTACCAGAGGGGCGCCGTCGACGGGGAAGCCAACAAGCTGACCAAGACGGTCGCGCTGCTCGCCTTCGGCCCCATTGAGCTGCAGATAAAAAAGACGGTCTCGCCGGTGAGCGGCTGCTCGGACGCTGTGCCGACGTCGTCAAAGCCACCACCAATCCTGGGGGACGCGCGCGCCCCTACACCGCGAGCCCCGGCTGCAGATAAAAGGGGCTTGAGCGGGCGCGCAAAGGCATGGTGCTGGTGGGGCGTCGCCGTGGCAATGGTGATCGTCGTCTTCGCGGTGAGGTAAGTCCTGTTTACTTTCTTGCGCTTGGCCCTCCATACCGGAGTGGGGTGTATTATATCTAGAAAAAGAGAATTCCATATATCTGAAGTCTTCCATTCGTCCAAGATTTAACCACAAACTCTAAAACCGTGTAAAATTCAACTCTGAACTATAAAAACTGGCGAGAAATAAACCATTCTCTCCTCTGAACCCGGGGACGAAGCTAGAAGAAAACTTTAATGGGGTCATAGCCACTAGTATGATAGTGGGGCCAGCTTCTATAAATGAATAATGATTAGTACTAAGATAGTGAAGGATTTCCTAATTTTATTGGAGTCAATCGACCCCAATGCTTACAAGGCAGCTCACGTGGTTTTCGCTGACTAGGCCTGGTTTTCACCTGCTGACCGGCCAGTCAGCATCCATCCATATGTGATTTCCCCTTAAATTTCATTTTTCACTCTTTTTTGATCAAATATTGATAAAGATAGAAGTATCCAAAAAAAGTTTGAAAGAATTATGTAAAATCAAGACTAGCATATTGATCGTTAAGATGAAGTTTCGGTAGTTTTTTCCAAACAACTTTAATAATAACCTTAACTTTAATTTCCATCCCCTTTTTTTCAACAAAAAAAATGAAAGTACCCAGAATTTTTTGACAAAATATGTAAAATCAATACTAGTATACTCTCATCCTGGGAAATTTCAATAATTTGTGACAAACAAATTTAAAAATAGCTTTAAATTTCATTTTTCATCCCCTTTTTGGTCAAACTTATCAAAAAAGTATCCAGAAAATTTTAACAATATTAATATATTGATCATTCTGGGAAAGTTTCAGTCATTTTTGCCAAATATTTTTTAAGATATCCTTAAATTTCATTTTTAACCTTTTTTGTCAAATTTTGACCAAAGAATGGAATTATCTAGAAAATTTTGAAAAACATCAAGACTAGTATACTAGCCATTCTGGGAAAGTTTCAGCCATTATTTGTTGACCAGATTGTAAAATACCCTTAAATTTCAATTTGAACCCAAGCGTTGATGTTGCTGTTGACGGGCTGTTCAGCGGGTCAACCAGGTTCAGGAGAGACCGAGATCACAAGATGCTATGTACCGCTTGTCGAGCCTCCCATTGCTAAGTAGCATAGGAGACGGGCCGGCCCATTAGGAGAAAGCGAGCAAGCGAACTAACTCTGTCCTTTCGATTTATTCGGTTTATACGGTTTTATAGTTTGTACGTTCTTGTACGATATTAATACTTCCATAAATATGGCATGAAATTGAAATACGGTTCAGTTTTGATATATACCCAATTATTTCGGTATATACCATAATAACCAAAGTTGACGAGAATTTAAAATTGACATAATAATAATTTATAAATTTATGACTCAAAACACATACTTTTTATACAAACATTCTATAACTATATATAAGTATATATATATATATATATATAGGACAAATTTTATCTACCACCGGTGGTAGTTACCACCACTTGAGTTTTGTATGTTGTATGTACACTAGTACAAAACAGGGCATCGGTCCACCCCTGAGAAGCCCATTAGTCCCGGTTCACTCACGAACCGGGACCCATGGGGGCATCGGTCCCGGTTCGTGAGGCCAGGGCGCCGGCCGGGCCTCGTGGGCCATTGGTCCCGGTTCGTCTGACCCCTTTTGTCCCGGTTCCAGACACGAACCGGGACCAATGCGCCTCGCTCCTGGCCCACAACCATTGGTCCCGGTTTGTGGCTGGAACCGGGACTAAAGGTGACCCCTTTGGTCCCGGTTCCAGCCACGAACCGGGACCAATGCGCCTCGCTCCTGGCCCACAACCATTGGTCCCGGTTTGTGGCTGGAACCGGGACCAATGGTTGGCCTATATATAGCCCCCGCCCGCGAGCAGAGCAATGCATTGCTCTGTTTTTTTGCCCGGCCATGGGAGAGCTTTTGTGGTGTTCTAGCTCACCTCCTATGCACATGAGGTGTTTGATGAAATGCCCGAGCCACACTTAAGCTTTCTCCTCTCGAAGCTCCTTGTCCAAGCTCCATTTTCCTCAAGATTTGTCTAGGTTTGGCGGTCCGTCCTGTCCCGTCCCCGTCCTCACCGCCGTCGATCGCCCGCGCCCATCTCGGCGCCGGCAACACCGTCGTTAGCCTCTTCTTCTTATCTTCTTTCTAAAAGAAAAAAGTTCTTACTTGTGTGTTTTAATTAGATGCTCTAGAGAGTTATATGTTGTTCAATAATAAGAACTATATAACGCACGCAGATGAACCGACAATGGATGTACGGTGACCGACGCACCTCCGAGTATATTAAGGGCCTGCATAATTTTCTCGAAGCGGCTGAGGCAAACAAGCAGAATGGTTTTATGCATTGTCCATGTACTGTCTGTGAGAATATGAAGGCTTTCTCCAACTCTAAAACCCTTCACTTCCACCTGCTTGAGAAGGGTTTTATGCCACACTATAATGTTTGGACCAAGCACGGAGAAAGAGGGGTTATGATGGAAGACAACAAAGAAGAAGAGGATGATGACAACTACCCGCCCCCTGAATACGGTGATGCTGCAATGGGGGAAGCTGAAGATCAAGAGGAACCAGACGATGTGCCTGATGATGATCTTCGCCGGGTCATTGTTGATGCACAGAGAGAATGCGAAAGTGAAAGGGAGAAGTTGAAGTTCGATCGCATGTTAGAGGATCACAAAAAAGGATTGTACCCAAATTGCGAAGATGACAACAGAAAGCTCGGTACCACACTGGAATTGCTGCAATGGAAGGCAGACAATGGTGTATCTGACAAGGGATTTAGTTCGCTACTGAAAATAATGAAGAAGAAGCTTCCAAAGGATAACGAATTGCCCGGCAGTACGTACGAAGCAAAGAAGGTTCTATGCCCTCTAGGATTGGAGGTGCAGAAGATACATGCATGCCCTAATGACTGCATCCTCTACCGCGGTGAGTACGAGGATTTGAACGCATGCCCGGTATGCGGTGCATTGCGGTATAAGATCAGACGAGATGACCCTGGTGATGTTGAGGGCGAGCACCCCAGGAAGAGGGTTCCTGCCAAGGTGATGTGGTATGCTCCTATAATAGCACGGCTAAAACGTCTGTTCAGAAACAAAGAGCATGCCAAGTTGATGCGATGGCACAAAGAAGACCGTAAGAAAGACGGGAAGTTGAGAGCACCCGCTGACGGGTCGCAGTGGAGAAAAATCGAGAGAAGGTGGGGGGACTTTGCAGGTGACGCAAGGAACGTATGGTTTGGTTTAAGTACAGATGGCATTAATCCTTTTGGGGAGCAGAGCAGCAATCATAGCACCTGGCCCGTGACTCTATGTATCTATAACCTTCCTCCTTGGTTGTGCATGAAGCGGAAGTTCATTATGATGCCAGTGCTCATCCAAGGCCCTAAGCAACCCGGAAATGACATTGATGTGTACCTAAGGCCATTAGTTGAAGAACTTTTACAGTTGTGGAATGGAGAAGGTGTACGTGTGTGGGATGAGCACAAACAGGAGGAATTTGACCTACATGCGTTGCTGCTTGTAACCATCAATGATTGGCCTGCTCTCAGTAACCTTTCAGGACAGACAAACAAGGGATACCACGCATGCACACACTGTTTAGATGACACCGACAGTATATATTTGGACAAATGCAGGAAGAATGTGTACCTGAGGCATCGTCGATTTCTTCCGACCAACCATCAATGTCGAAAGAAATGAAAGCATTTCAAAGGTGAGGCAGATCACCGGAAGAAGCCCGCCCTCCGTACTGGTGATCACATACTTGATATGGTCAATGATTTACAAGTAATCTTTGGAAAGGGTCCTGGCGGACTATCTGTTCCGACTGACGATGCGGGACGCGCACCCATGTGGAAGAAGAAATCTATATTTTGGGACCTACCCTATTGGAAAGACCTAGAGGTCCGCTCTGCAATCGACGTGATGCACGTGACGAAGAATCTTTGCGTGAACCTGCTAGGCTTCTTGGGAGTGTATGGGAAGACAAAAGATACACCGGAGGCATGGGAGGAACAACAACGTGTGCATGAAAAAGACGGCATGCATCCAAAGCAGTATGAAGGTCCTGCCAGCTACGGTCTTACCAAAGAAGAGAAGGAAATCTTCTTTGAATGCCTGCTCAGTATGAAGGTCCCGTCTGGCTTCTCGTCGAATATAAAGGGAATAATAAATATGGCAGAGAAAAAAATTCCAGAACCTAAAGTCTCATGACTGCCACGTGATTATGACGCAACTGCTTCCGGTTGCATTGAGGGGGCTTCTACCGGAAAACGTTCGATTAGCCATTGTGAAGCTATGTGCATTCCTCAATGCAATCTCTCAGAAGGTGATCGATCCAGAAATCCTGCCAAGGTTAAGGAGTGATTTGGTGCAATGTCTTGTTAGTTTCGAGCTGGTGTTCCCACCATCCTTCTTCAATATCATGACGCACGTCCTAGTTCATCTAGTCGACGAGATTGTCGTTCTGGGCCCTGTATTTCTACACAATATGTTCCCCTTTGAGAGGTTCATGGGAGTCTTAAAGAAATATGTTCGTAACCGCGCTAGGCCAGAAGCAAGCATCTCCATGGGCCATCAAACAGAGGATGTCATTGGGTTTTGTGTTGACTTCATTCCTGACCTTAAGAAGATTGGTCTCCCTCAATCGCGGTATGAGGGGAGACTGACTGGAAAAGGCACGCTAGGAGCGGACTCAATAATATGTAGGGACGGGCATTCTTGGTCTCAAGCACACTACACAGTTTTACAGAATTCTACCTTGGTGACCCCGTATGTCGATGAACACAAGAATATTCTGCGCTCCAAACACCCGGAGCAGTGTGACGACTGGATTACATATGAACACATCAGGACTTTCGGCAGTTGGTTGCAAACACGTCTCATGGGTGACAACACTGTTTCTGATGAGCTGTACTCGTTGGCCAGGGGATCATCTTCGACTGTATTGACTTACAAAGGGTACGAGATAAATGGGAATACATTTTACACGATCGCCCAAGATCAAAAGAGCACCAACCAAAACAGCGGTGTCCGCTTTGATGCAGCAACCAAGAGGGGAAAGGACACATATTATGGTTACATAGTGGACATATGGGAACTTGACTATGGACATGATTTCAAGGTCCCTTTGTTTCAGTGCAAATGGGTCAATCTGTCAGGAGGCGGGGTACAGGTAGACCCACAGTACGGAATGACAACAGTGGATCTCAACAATCTTGGGTACACAGACGAACCATTCGTCCTAGCCAATGATGTGGCGCAGGTTTTCTATGTGAAGGACATGTCTACCAAACCGAGAAAAAGAAAAGATAAGGAAGCGAATACATCATACGATGAGCCAAAGCGCCACATAGTTCTTTCAGGAAAAAGAGACATCGTGGGATTGGAGGGCAAGACAGACATGTCTGAAGATTATGAAAAGTTTCATGAAATTCCTCCCTTCAAAGTCAAGGCTGACCCAAGCACCCTGTTAAACGATGAAGATTATCCATGGTTACGACGCAATAAGCAAAGGACACAAGCGAAGAAAAAGTGAAGACTTTCTCTCCACAACTATATCATTGCAGTTACATGTGAAGAAATTAAATGAAATCCCTTTGTAACAGATGAGTTTTCGTCCGAAACCCTGATACTTCGAAAGAGATTGTTCATTTTGTACACGAAGTGCATCCAGTTTTTGCCGTAACCCTCTCAACTTTTTAGCACATGCTATGTGGGTGAAATGATGATACCATGCCAACTTTCAACCTTTTCAGAGTTCATTTGAAGTGCTTTTCAATTTCAGGGTCATTTAGCTCAAAGAATGAACTAATAGCAAAAAGAATGAACTAGAAAACCTTTATGAAACTCTAATAGCAAAAATAATGAACTAAAAATAATCAATTAAAAAATTCTGTTATGATCAACTAAAATAAAACTATAATATTCTTCAATACCAAAAAGAATCAACTAAAAAGCTTTTATAAAACTCTAATAGCAAAAGGAATCAACTAAAAATATTTTATAAACCTCTAGTATTTATGAAACTAAAATTATATAAAATTTATGCAACTAAAGTTATCAAAGTATTTTTTGTTCAAAACATTAATAGCAAAAAGAATCACTCAAAAACTCTAAGTATTTAGTTGTAAGTAGAAACAAAAGAAAATAAATAAAGCAAAAAAAAAACAAAAGAAAATAAATAAAGCAAAAAAAAACAAAAGAAAATAAATAAAGCAAAAAAAACAAAAAAAATAAATAAAGCAAAAAAAAAACAAAAGAAAATAAATAAAGCAAAAAAAAATGCCGGCTACTGGGCAACCACGGCCTGCATACGACTAGAAACCCGCTAGTTGGGCCAGGATGCAGGCCCGCAGAAGGCCCAGTAGGCCCATGGCAGAGAGAGTGCGTTTAGGCCCGTAGGCCTGCATTAGAGAGGAGCTCGAAACGGTGGCCGCAGCCGCGCTTATAAACCAGTGCGGGCGCTAGTCAACTAGCGAGGTGGGACTAAACTTCCACGCCCCGACGCCGTAGAGCCCTTTGGTCCCGGTTCGTGGCACCAACCGGGACCAATGCCCACCTTTGGTCCCGGTTGGTGGCACCAACCGGGACCAATGCCACCCTTTAGTCCCGGTTGGTGCCACCAACCGGGACCAAAGGTCTCTGCTTCCCGCCCTTTGGGCTGACGAAAAGAGACCTTTGGTCCCGGTTGGTGGCACCAACCGGGACCAAAGGTCTCCCTATATAAGCGGGAGTTGGGAAAATTTGCCAAAGACATCTGCTGTTTCCCCCGACGACGTCGAGCACATCGACGCCGCCAGGCTGCCCGAGCTCGCCGTCGACGCCCTCGCCGCCCTCTGCCCCGTCGACGCCGTCAGGCTGCTCCTCGTCGCCATCGCCGCCGAGCCCCCGCTGCCCCGACGCCCTCTGCCCCGACGCCGGCGCCGCTCCCCGCGCCCCTGCTGCCCCGACGCGGCCCGCCGTGCCCCCCTGCCCCTGCCCCGACGCCGTCCCCAGTGAGCCCCCCCCTTCCCCCGCGCCGCCGCCACTGCTCTGCTTGCCGCGCCGTGCCCCTGCTCTGCTTGCCGCGCCGCCGCCGCCGCCACCGCCGCCCCGGCCGGATCTGCCTTTTTTTGTTGTTGTATGTATATGCAGTATGTATGTATGTATGTATGGATGCTGTATGTATGTATGTATATGCAGTATGTATGTATGGATGGATGATCCATAGAAAGTTTTTATATATGCATTGATACAATTTTATTTTTGTTCATAGATTTTTTTTTGTTCATAGATGTATGTTTTTTTTTGTTTATAGAAAGTTTTTATATATGAGCAATGATGATCCATAGAAAGTTTTTATATATGCATTGCTATATGAGCAATGATGATCCATAGAAAGTTTTTATATATGCATTGATACAATTTTATTTTTGTTCATAGAATTTTTTTGTTCATAGATGTATGCTTTTTTTTGTTTATAGAAAGTTTTTGTCATGAGGGGGGACGTCGGACATGCATGAGAGAGAGGCGGTCCGCTCGTCGGACATGTCATGTGGATTTTTTTTGTTCATATAGAAAACTCCGGTAACTTCGACATGAGGGGGGGACGTCGATCAACCCCCTCCCGCCCCTACCCGTAAAAGTTAAAATGTTCATATATTCAAAATGAGTTAAAATGAGTTAAAAGTTACTTACTCCCGGTCCGCTCGCCCGACCAACTCTCGAGGCCACCTGTACCCCCTCCCTGATAACTTTGACATGAGGGGGGACGTCGGACATGAGGGGTGAGCGTCGTTGTCGTCTACCCCCTCCCCGATAACTTCGACATGAGGAGGGACGTCGGACATGACATGAGGGGTGAGCGTCGTTGTCGTCTACCCCCTCCGGTAACATAGATAACTCCGGTAACATAGATTTATCAAGAATGCCCCCATTATGGATGTGCACAAGTTGATCCAATTTTTTTCTGATCTCATCTATATATATATTCTTCTATATTTGCAGAAACTATGGATCAAAGAGACTTGGAACAAGAACAGTTGTTGGGGGAGATAATCCTCGCCGGAGGTGATGCTGTCTTGTCGTTTCTCAACGACACCGATGGAACAATGGAGGAGGAAGGACATGATCATGATGGCTCCGGTGACATGATCATGATGGCTCCGGAGGTGCCGACTAGCTAATTGATGCATTAATTGTTTTGGTATGTACATATATTAACTCTTCTTTCTTCTTTTATAGCCCTCCGGATCGAGCCAAACTTCGGTAACGAGACGAGGCCCGAAGAAGAGGTTGCGCAAGGATGAAAGGTTCACGATCACAGCACTCGCGGACGATGGCCTACCGATTGAACCCAAGCGGACCAAGGACGCATTTTCTGCTCAGTGCGGAGCTATTGTTAGGGACAACATCCCGATCAGCATCAAGCAATGGAATAAGCCTAAGGACGACGCCCCTGAAGGTGATTATGTCACCGATAGACAGAAAGATGATCTTTGGACCTTGCTGAAGGCAAATTTCACCCTACCGCCAGAGGAGGATCCGAATAAGCCAGTTATAGAGCCACTGGTCAAGGCGTGTGCTCTTAAGAAGATGGCAGATCTATTCAGGAGGTGGAAGAAGGAGTTGAAATCAAAGTTTGTCGACAAAGGTGAGACTCCAGAATTCATCGGCCGATTTGAGAAGATAAGAGATCACTGGCCTGCATTTGTGGCCTACAAGACATCAGACAAGAGTAAGAAAATGTCAGAGACAAACAAGAACAACGCTGCAAAGAAGCAGTATCACCATCACACGGGGTCAGGTGGCTACCTCAAAGCCCGGCCGTTGTGGGACAAAGCTGAGAATGACCTGATTGCTAAAGGGGTCGAACCAGAGACATTGAACTGGCCAGACCGTTCAAGGACTTGGTTCTTCGGGGTTGGGGGAACTTTGGACCCTGAAACAGGGAAGTGCCGTTGGACGGTCGAGCAACTTGCAATACCCGTCACGAAGCTTCAGAAGTATATCACCGCAGCGCAGGAAGGGACGTTCATTCCCGACAGAGAGAAGGACGAGCTGACTGAGGCCCTAGGGAATGCTGAGCACCCTGGACGAACACGAGGCACACCAGGCTCCGTTCCGTGGAAGGTTGGGTTTCCCAACGCAGGCGGTTACAGAAGCCGGGAGAGAAAGAGGAAAGCGGAGCTGAGCGACATGCAGAAGATGAGTGCAAGACTACAAAAGCTAGAGGAAGAACTTGAGAGCCAGCGAGCTGCCGGCCAACCATCTCAGCGGCACGAAGCTACCCCAGAAGCTACCCCGCCATCTCAGTGGAGAAGCAGCGTGGCTTCCACGGAGCCCGTTCAGACTGACTTCACGGAGCCTATCTACCCCGTGGATACTATCACGGAGGCTCAAAATTGCGAGCTTATGACGAAATGCCATAACCTCACTTTCAAGGCGGCTTTCGGCTCTGTTGCATCTCCTCAACCCAACGGAACTTTTCACTGCCTTCCGATTCCACATGGCTATGCTGTTGTGATGGTGGATGAAGTAATGGAGGGATTTGAGGAGCTCGAGCTTTACCACTCTACAGGTGAAGGGGAGAATCAGCTGGTTCGTGCTCTGAGGAGTACATGTCTATGGCAGAAGGAGTACATCAAGCTTCCAAACTGGACGCCTCCGCCTCCTCCTCCTCCTCCGGCGAGTCAGGGCACTCCGCCTCCTCCTCCTCCTCCTCCTCCGGCGAGTGATCAGGGCACTCCGCCTCCTTCTCCGGCTCCTCCGACGCGTGAGGGCACTCCGCCTCCTCCTTCGCCTACTCCGGCGCGTCGGAGCAGTCCGCCTCCTCCTCCGCCTCGTCGGCAACGGCGGAAGACAGACGCCGCCGCTCCGGATCCTCCGGCGCGTCGGAGCACTCCGCCTCCTTCTCCGCCTCGTCAGCAATGACGGAAGAGAGACGCCGCCGCTCCGCCGGCTAGCAGTACAAGCAGAGGCGGGAGGAAATTCAGATACGGTCCATCTCTCAAGCCTCTGGAAAAGTTACCATATGAGAGGACCGAGAAGGAAAACGAGGACATAGTTCGTGCCCAAGTGAGGGCCCATTTTGCAAAGAAAACTCCACCTCCGAAGGAAACAATAGATCCGGTGAAAGTGAAGCGCACTATCGATGCCCTGAAGCGACCACCACCGCCTCCGCCGCAATCCAACTATGACCGCATTATTCAAAAGACATATGATGAAGCGCGGCGGTTGGGAAGTACTTCTAGTGATGCAAGGTTAGCAGAACGAAGAAGTGGGAAAACAATTCCCCAGCTCGGCGAACAGGAGAAGAAATCGTGCCCCCCGCTCAAGGTGTCTAGCGATATCGTGGCTAATCATCCGGGGATGGTGCTCGGTACCAATCCTGGTGATTACTTGGGGGATGATGTAATTTTTGAAATGGCTGAGGTACCAAAAGAAGAATATAAATACGTGCACGGGAAGCCTCTCGTCAAACCTGACCATCCTCCTCTAACAACGATGATGTACAAATTGCATGAGTGGTACTTGGAAACCTGCAGGAAGAATGGGTCTGATAGTTTGCTGGTGAGAATTAAAGATGAGCACGACCTCATTGGAGTCGACCTGATGCCTGTTGAATTTGTGGATTTATTTCAGTTATTCAATCAAAAGGCCCTCGACAAACAAATCATGACTTGCTACTGTCTGTAAGTATTACTTCTGTAATTAAGTCTCTAGCTCAGCTCGTTCATTGCATGTATATATAATTATCCTCACTATATTATGCAGATTGAAGATCGTCGAATGCAAAAAAAGACAAATCTATGAAATTGGGTTCATTAGCCCAAATACCGTAAATGAATGGGCGGTACAAGAGAGAGTTAAAGATACCGAGGAAAACTTGCTAAAAGCGTTCCTTCGACATCAAAACAAAAGGGAAATATTTTTTCCTTACAACTTCAAGTGAGTGTTACTGTCTTGTGCATATTCGGTTTGTCTTACTCGAGGTTAAGTACTGTAATTGATGAGTTATGCGTGCGCAGTTTCCACTATATTCTGCTATCCATTAAGCTTGACGAGGGAGTAGTAACTGTCTTTGACTCGAGACGTAAAGATCCCAAGGATTATGCGGACATGACTGCAATGCTCTAGAAGTAAGTTCAATCAATACCGGGACCATATCGACAACTTTCGTTCATTTCCTGATATCAAGTAATCATTTTCTTTGCCTGGCAGGGTTTGGAAACAGTTCACCGGACAGGTTCCGGGTCTGAAGAACGAGCTGCGATTTACACACCCCAAAGTAAGTAGTACTAGCTAGTTCCGCGCATCTCTCATTGATTCCAGTTTCATCAATACCATTATCGTGCTTGATTATCAGTTTGATTGAACTCTTTTCTCGTAAAGTTCTTGTGGCAGGAACCCGGGAATAATTTATGTGGATACTACGTTTGCGAGTACATTCGCCACAGGACCTCTGAGCGGGGCAGATCTGAAGAACAATTTGAAGTATGTAAACAATATTCACAATTTTTTTTATTACCATCAATTGTGTTGTGTTTCATTCATATATATGTATTGACCCCCTTCTTTAAATTAGATCTGGCAGATGCGGGATGAACTCCTACCACATGATCGCATACGAGCAATTCAAGAGGAATTGGCGGGATTCTTTCTTGACCACGTCATACATGAAAAGGGAGAATACCATGCGGAAATTCAATGGGAGTTTGGCGCTTGATGATGTCAGGGATGTTATATTGTATATATGTAGTAGCGTCGGATAGATTTACGAAAACTTGTTGTTCAAACAAGCACGGAGAAAGAGAGGTCACTTCTCTCTGTATATGTTCATGAAGATCTTGTGTAATTAATGGTTTCCTTCATTTGCTTACTAGCTAGCGTCGCGTTCTCTCTATATGTAGTAGCTAGCGTCGACCAAGCACGGAGAAAGAGAGGTCACTTCTCTCTATTAGCTAGCTAACACAATATGAAACCCCTAAACCCTCCAAAACCCCTAAACCCCCCCTTTCAAAAAAAAAACCCCAGCGCCTTTTGGTCCCGGTTGGTGTTACCAACCGGGACTAAAGGTCCTCCTGCCTGAGTGCTACGAAGCGGCCACGTGGAGCTCCTTTAGTCCCGGTTGGTGTTACCAACCGGGACTAAAGGTCCTCCTGCCTGGGCTCCCCACAGCGGCCACGTGGAGCCCCTTTGGTCCCGGTTCGTAAGCGAACCGGGACTAAAGGTTTTGGGCTTTAGTCCCGACCCTTTAGTTCCGGTTCCAGAACCGGGACTAAAGCCCCTCTGGAACCGGGACTAATGGGCCTTTTTCTACTAGTGGTAGTATCTATCAAATCGGAGAGTATGTACGTGTAATATGTAGTATATAAAAATGTTTAGGTAGTATATATACTATTTTTTTGGTAGTATGTATCGTATTTTGAGTATGCTCTTTTTTACGTACAAATATGTATGTATTTCAGAAATATAATAAAAACCATGGGCCAACTTGTAATTTTTTCATGTAACTCACTTTCAAGTATCTTATATATAGTATATGAACATACGTACAATGATAAAGTAGTATATATATACTACCACATGGTAGTATATGAGACATCCTACTACCGGTTGTAATTACACCCATATCTCATATACTGCCATGTGGTAGTATATATACTACTTGATCATTTTTATTATGTTCATATACTATATCTAAGATATTCCAAAACGAGTTATGTGAAAAAATTGCATGTAAGCCCATGTTTTTATCATATTTGTGAAATACGTACATATTTGTACGTAAAAAGGAGTATGCTCAAAATATGGTACATACTACCTACAAAATAGTATATATACTAACCAAACATTCTTACATATTACATACTACACGTACGTACTCTCCAATATAATATATACTACGTACAACGTACGAAACCAAAGTGGGAGTAACTACACCCGGTAGTAGGGAAAATTTATATATATATATATATATATATATATATATATATATATATAGACACACACTACGCTACAAGAAAAATGGTGGTGCTTAGCAGGGAATCTAGCTGATGTACAAGAAAAATGACTACTTGTATGGTTGTTCACCTCAAGAAATATAAATATATTTTTTAGTTTGGTTGATCATTGGTTTTTCGGTATATACCATAATAACCCAAATTCGAAAATGTATGGAAAGTTCATATCATACTGAAACTAGAAACCATAAAAACCATAAAACTGCTTCGGTTCGGTTAGTTTTCGGTATGATTTTTCGGTTCGATTTTAAAATGCGCAGAGTGAGAGCGAAAGTTATGACCGGGTTTAGGAACTTCTGGAAGGTTTGTGACTGGTTTTGGGGAATCTTATAGAAGGTTCCTAAACCGATTTTTTTGTGTCATCTGCATGTTGCAGTATAGCAATATCCCCTTCTTTGTTTACTTTTTGCCAACCCAGAGATCGAATCATGCTCCACAGCCCTTCCTACCAATATGGCTAGCACATCAAGTGCCAAATCAAAGAGAAGAGGAGATAGAGGGTCCCTTGTCTCAGACCTTGGTGGGTCTTGAAGTAAGGGCCCACTTCTCCATTCACTTTAACACTTACTTTCCCCCCAGAAATAGTTTTCATAATCCAGTTTAGTTAATCCACATATCAGGAAAAAAAAATCATTTGCAAAGTTTGTAAGAGAAAAGACCATTTGACTTTATCAAAAGCTTTCTCAAAGTCACTCTTGAAGAGAACCCTAGTTTTTTTTCTGTTTGTGCATAGAGTTCAGAGTTTTATGCAGAATAAGAACTCCTTCTAAAATGTATCTCCCTTTTAAGAAGGCAGATTGGGTACTTCTAATTACTCCTCTAATTACACAAACCAATCTGTTAACCGAGATCTTGGTAATAATTTTGAAAATGACATTCAGGAGACAGATGTGTCTGTATTTCTGAATTCTGTCAGCATCACTACCTTTTGGGATTAGGGTTATCACACCGAAATTTAATCTATCAATGTCTAAGAGATTATCATAAAAATCTTCTACCAAATTAAACAAATCATACTTGACAGTCTCCCAGAAGTGCTGGTAAAATTATACATTAAAACTATCAGGGCCAGCTACCTTATTGGATTCCATTCCAAAAATTGCCTCCTTCAGCTCATCCATTGTAAAAGGTTTAGTGAGGAAACGCTGCTCCTCAGGAGTAGTGTCTACCCCCACATCTTCCATTTTCAGGGATGTAACCTCAGGTTCACCAAATAAATTCTTGTAGAAGTTAGTAATGTAAATTTTTAGCTCCTCCTGTCCCTCAATCACCCCCTCATCCAGAATCAGCTTTACTACTCTATTTTTCCTATGCCTCCCATTTGCTTTAGCATGGTAATATCTAGTATTAGAATCTCCATCATGCAATTCTAGCTCATGGGATCTCTGCCTCCATTGAATTTCTTCCTCCTTAAGGATACTTTTCAACTCTTTTTGACATTGTGTCTTAAGTATCTTATCCTCAGGACTTAGTAAGCAATATTCTTCCATCTTGTCAAGTCTATCAATCTCTTCAATCAAATTCTTTTTATGTTTCCTATATATGGCCTCCACATTCCAATTCCACCCTTTCAATATTTTCCTAAGTTCCACCAATCTGGCATGCATTCTATCCATCTCTGTATCTCCAGGATATTTCCTGTGCCAAACCTTTTTGACAATCTCATCTAGTTCTGCCATTTGAAACCAACAATTTTCAAATTTGAAAATGTAAGATATTTTAGGACATTCTCCGGATGAAATCAACAAAGGGGTATGGTCAGAAAGCTCTCTGGATAAAGCAGTAATATGGATCATTGGGAATTTGTCATCCCAAGAAGGAGACAACAAGACTCTGTCTAACAAAGCAGAAGTTGGATCCTCATGACTGTTTGACCAAGTGTGTTTTTACCAACAAGTGGGAGTTCCATTAATTCCCCATAAGAGATGATAGAATTAAAAAGGACACTCCACTTATTATATCCACCTGGTTTATTTTTATCACTTGATTTCCTAGCCAGGTTAAAATCCCCATCTATCATCATGGGTTCTTTTGTGTTGTTTAGTAGATGCACCAATTCCACCAGAAACTTAGGTTTTCCTGATGGTTGAGCATCTCCATACACAATCACCAAACACCAGGTGAAGCCATCAGAAATATTCTTAACTTTAAGTTTCACATTATATTCTCCAAAATCAACACCCATGCCTACCAGTGTATTTGTATTGATACCAACTAATATCCCTCCAGATCTGCCTCTGGGGGCAAGTTAGACCAATCAAAATTGTTCTGGCCACATAAAGCATCTAATTCAGAGTCTCTATACCCGCTTTTCATGGTTTCCTGAATTCCCACAAAATCCAAATTGTGAGCACCCACCTGTTCTCTCTGATAAAATCCCTTTTCTCCCTATCTCCTAACCCTCTACTATTCCAAACAAGACCATTCTACATTTTTATGACCGAAAACGATAAAAACAAAAATGTGAAAAAAGAAAAACAAAAGAGACCGCTAACTCTCGTCACGCTCGCCGGTCCAGGCCCATCTGGCACGAGCGGTGGCTACGAGCGACGCATATCACCTGTCGAGGAGAGAAGGGTTGAATCTCCTAGCCGGGTTTTTTTTTTTTTTTTTGCGGGTGAATCCTAGCCGGTTTTGATAGTTCGGGTTGAATCTTAGGGCCAGTTCTTTTGGGCTGCTTAAAAAATAAGCTGCCTCTCCCCAGCTTAAAAAATAAGCCGCCCCCTAAATTTGTCGAGAGTTCTAAGTTATTTATCCCATAAGTAGCTTAGAAGCCCCAATGCAAAAGAGAGGTGGCTTATGAAAAAAGCTGGGGAGAAGGCGGCTTATTTTTTAAGCTGCCAAAAGAACCGGTCCTTAGACGGTTTTAGATTGCGGGGTTGAAGCTTAGAGAAATGGAAGAGTTAATTAAGGTTGTAATACCTATGAACTTATCTCATCTCTGTACAACTCAGGCCAGAAACGTTCCTAGTACCGTCGCGCATCGACCCCTTGCTCACCGCCGACGGCGAGGGAGATTCGCCGGTTCACGGCAACGAACATACCACCATGGTCAGCGTGGCCGCGCAGGTCCCGACTGGCTCGTGTGAAACAAGGCGAGAACGTCGCTCGCGCCCGATGCACCGCCCTCAGCTGCGAGAAACTAGGCCTGAAATGTTGATCATCGATAACAATGGGGATTCACGGTTGGACGCCTCGGTTGATCATCACCAAATCCAGCTTCGGCTCGTGCGACCACCACGCCTTCTGCTCGAGCTGTGTCGCCAAGTACGTCGCTGTGAAGCTGCGCGAGAATGTCGCTCGCGTCGAATGCCCCGACTGTGAGGACGAAGACGGCCTCCTCCCCATGCCCATGGTGCGGTGAGTTCTACTCTCTAGTCTCTACTCGATCTCCTGTACGTATTTGTTTGCCGGCCGCAAGGAACTCAAATTAACCCCCTTGTACTCAGGCATGAAACGCCGCGCATCGACCCCACCATAGTCACCGATGGCGATGAAGATTCACCGGTGGACGGCAACGACGTCGGCGACGGTAGGCGCTTCTACTGTGCCAAGTGCATGCATGTGGTGCCATGCGCATGCATACGGCCCAGCTTCACCTCGTGCGCCCATGAATTCTGCTCGAGCTGTGTTTCTCGTCGACTGCAAGGACGGCGCGGCGACGGTAAGCACTTCTACTGCACCAAGTGCATGCATGTCGTGCCATGTGCATGTATACGGCCCAGCTTCACCTCGTGCGCCCATGATTTCTGCTCGAGCTGTGTTTCTCGTCGACTGCAAGGACTGCGCCGCCGAGCCGGAAAGATGCCACAGCATCAGCCCCCTGACCTCCTCCCCGTGGACATGTTGCTGTTGACCGAGGGCAATGGAGATTCGCCGGTCGACGGGGACGGCGAGCTCTTCGACTGCGCCATCTGCATGGAGCCGGTGCCCGGCACCCTCAAGTTCAGCGTCAACTCGTGCGGCCACGCCTTCTGCTCCAGCTGCGTCGCCCAGTACGTGGCCGCGAAGCTGGACGACAAGGTCGCGCACGTGGAATGGCCTCACCCAGGCTGCGAGGGCGGCACCATCGAGCCGGAGAGCTGCCACGGCATCATCCCCGCGGACCTCCTCGACAAGTGGGGCTTGCTGCTGTGCGAGCTCGCGGTCGGCGCCAAGAGGATGTACTGCCCGTACCAGGAATGTTCGGCGCTCTTGCTCGCCGACGGTGAGGCCGGGGCGGCGGCGATCGCGGAGGCGGAGTGCCCGCACTGCCACCGGCTTTTCTGCGCCCGGTGCGCCGTGCCGTGGCACGACGGCTTCGGCTGCGAGGAGTTCCAGAAGCTCGGGCAGGACGAGCGCGGCCGGGAGGACCTCTTGCTCCGGCGTCTCGTCGGCAGGGAGGGGTGGCAGCGGTGCCCCAAGTGCCAGATGTTCGTGGAGAAATCGGAAGGGTGCAATTACATCAAATGCAGGTACGACAAATCCATCATCGTACATTCTCCTTGTAAATTACGATCTCATCATGCATGCATGATTTGAGCTCATCCCCGGCTTATTTTGTTTGATAATTTGATTTTCTCCGATTGTAGGTGTGGATACAGCTTCTGCTACCGATGCGCATCCGAGTTGTCCGCGCAAAATCATTACTGCAACAAGTGCAAGCGCTAACAACGATTTGGTTGGCTATGGAGGGACGGTTCTTACCACCAAGCCGGCCACCAACTATCACATGAGTTCATCTCGGCCATGTTTCCTCAAGCCTTTATTCAAAAAATGTTTCCTCAAGCGAAAAATTGAAATCTAGTCACGAAAAGAACCTTAATTAATTTAGTATTGCTAAAGCACATCTAGATGTGCCTTAAGTATTGCACATCTAAGTCCTATGACATTGATTTTACGTAAAGATTCATGCAAGCATTTTCATTAGTCTTTTTCTTTTTCTTTTTCTTTCTAGTTTATTGAGTCACTTAGATGTGCAATAACTAGAGTACATCTAGATGTGCAATAATTAATTAGGTTGTACAGCTTGTTTGGTATTAACTTGATTCTCAACTTGTAGGTGTGGATTGGTGAAAATAATCTTGCCACTTTCGATTTGTAATTAGGGAGTCAACCATGTCTTTGAGCTAGCAATCACCGTGCTAGTTTTACAATGTCCGGCAACGAACTATGCACACTACTACAAATCACTCATCACTGAGCAACACCTGACCAGGCCGGCGTCAGTGATGAGAATCAACACTCACGCTCCACTGCATAGGCGTCAATGAAGAGCCTGTCACGGTCGAGAGGCACGACCGTGTCTCTCGCGAAAGCAAATCCGTGCCTTCACCAGAAGTAAATATGTGCCTCTCGCGGAAGGGAAAACCATGTTTTTCTTGCAATTTTTTTTTCAAATTTTCCTTTTCCAAATCCTAAAAAAAGTCGGGGGAAAACAGAAAATCTGAAGAAAAAAAATCGAATAAATCTTCTAAAAGCCAAAAACGCATGCAAAAAATAAAAAAAATCCGAAAAAAGTGCTCAAAACGAGACACGTGGCGGTGGCTAAGAGACCCTTGCGGGGCTCCGAAGGAATACTCTTCGCTTAGTTGCTCCCGGTCAAATGTGAATATCAGACCAGACCGTAGGCCGTTGCTGGGCCCAAATGCGTGGCTTTTGAGATTGAAAGATAGCGGCGAGGAAGGGAAAAGGAAAGTGTATTAAACCAACCAAACTTTCCATTGATCGATCACGAAAACAACAACAAATCGATCTCGTCCGGAATATATTAATCGAACCAACGCCGTCCACCGCCACAAAAGAGGACCAGTCCCGCCGTCTCTTCGTGTCTGGTCGTCGAGCCGCTAAGCTGATGGCGTGCCGATCCACTTCCGGCGGCTCTCGGAGGGGCCTGATCTCCTGCCTACACAGCAGCTGCTGCAGCGCCGACGATGCGCCCCAACAAGGCTCGCAACAGGCCGTCCACGGCCTCATCGCCGGCTTCTACGAGGAGGCGTTCGACCGGCTGCCCTGCGCGACCATGCCGGGCCTCGCCCGCTCCCTCGCCACCGCCGGCTTCTGCCTCGGCCTCCTCGACCCCATCACCAACATCGTCCTCAACGCCGTCTCCCTCCCCCCTGTCCCGGACGACGACGACCATGGAGCAACAATCGTCCGAGTTTCTTCTCCACCGAAGAAGATGAGGAAAATCAAGGACGCCTGGCACAAGATCGCATGGGCATCCTTGCACGGTCTAATCAACTTCATAATGAGCTACTTCGGTTGCCTGACCCAAGAACAGGCCGTCCGCTACCTCCGATGCGCCGGCGCTGATCTCGTGCTCGCCGTCATGCTCGTCGAGCATGACCTGTACGCTCCTGATGATGAGCAGGTTGACCTTGGCTCCGCGAGGTTGCAGGCCGCCCTCAGGTCCGCGGCGCTCATAGTAGGTCACCCAGCGCCCGACACGCTTGTGCAGCTCATGACGTCCCCGCTCCCCACCTCCGCCGCCCCCTCTCTGCAGCTGCTGGTTAGAGGTGGCCGGCAGAGTCTTCTCACCTCCGACGACGTCGGCGCCATCCAACGTCTGTTGCGTCGCCAGAGCAGCCGCCCCTGTGATGCCCAAGTGACCTACGGCCACGGAGTCGTCCTGGTCCGTGTTCGTCGTAAATTTAGTTCGTCGGGAGGTCGGCGATGACGTTGTCGAGACGACTTCCGTCGACGTCTCGGACGACGGCCACACGACTACCACCACCACCACTTTCCGGCGAGCCGGCGAGCGCATCACGT
The DNA here is from genome assembly GCA_039707655.1 of Elymus sibiricus. NCBI lineage: Eukaryota > Viridiplantae > Streptophyta > Magnoliopsida > Poales > Poaceae > Elymus > Elymus sibiricus. Next base: position 476,356,305 of record CM077666.1, read on the forward strand.
CGCTGAGGTGTCCTGGAGACATGGCTGCCAAGATGTCAGCCTACTTGACGAAGGCAGAGGTGGACGCCCAAAAATACGGCCTGGACACGACGAGCCCGTGCGCGCGCGGCGACGCCTGCGAGTACCTGCAGGCCCTCAAGATGCGCCTCCACGACACCATACACCGATCCTACGTCAAGGCGCTCGCGCTCCTGATGCCCTGCACTACTAGCACCGGCACCACCGGAGGCTTGCTCATGCGCAACATCCTCGTGGCCGGCCACTGCTACGGCTCCATGGACCCCGTCTCCAACATCATCGTCAACTCAATCTGGCATCTCACGCGCTGTCCTCTCATGGAGCCCAACCGCAGCAAGATCGAATCGTACACTGACATCCTGGACCCCCTCTCCCTGTTCCGCACGGAGGTCCGCTCCTTCAAAGGCCTTACAGAGCTCGTCCGTGCCGCTGCCGATGCCTCGTTCACCGGTCCTGAATTCTCAATGACGTGGGCTCTGGAGACCCTCTGCGAGGCAAAATGCGACATCTTTGAGATGTTATCATCATTCATCATCGAGAAAGCTTGAAACGGTTACCTTCCAGGAAGCGGCCATGGTCGCCGGGCACCCTCTGCCTGTTGAGCTAGGATTGCTGCACCAGCAGCTGATGACGATGCCTCATCTGCTACGCGAGCTGCGCGCCCTGACGAGCCAGACAAGCACCATGCTGTCCATTGACCACATAGCTTCCATTCTGGACAAGGTGTTCAGCTCCAGTGCTCCAAGACTACCGCAGCTGGATCTTCAGGCCCCCGAACTGCACCCCAATGCTCTGGGCGCGATATGACGAAAAAGGGTTTCCCCCCGCTTTAGATTATAAAGCAACCGCACCAACAGCATCCGACAATAGTCACAAGTTTAAGGTTCAAACTGAACCAGAAGCAAAGGCAAAGCAAAGCAAAGTCTAACGTCTAAGAGCACAAATAAGTTCAGCTGGGGGCACAGCACAACAAACCCCTAGAGATGAAACAGCCAACTAACTAATCAGGTTCAGGCGGTGGAGGGGGGGGGGGGAGGCGGGGGGGGGGGGGGGGGGGGGGGGGCGTGGTGCGATGGAGCCGGCGGTGGAGCGAAGTCCCGCGATGATCATGTCGATGTTGTCCTGGTCGCACCGCTTGCTAAGCGGTCTCCAGAGCTGTAAGAAGCCACACAGTTTGTATACCGCGTCAGTCGCACGAGAAGGGATCACATGCTCAATCACTAGTTTATTGCGCACATTCCATAATGTCCAGGCAAGCGAGCCCATCACTACCCAAAGGGAGGGACGCATCCTGCCATCCAGACTAAGGATCTCCTGAAACATGTCAGGAAGATTATCATGGCACCAGTGGCCACCAACAACATCCCGGAGGCAACTCCAAAGGAAGATCGCCGCCGGGCAACAGAAGAATATATGGTTAGAGTCTTCCGGCACCCCGCATAACGGGCAGATCCCGTCCCCGGGGCCGTTACGTTTAAGGACCTCAGTACCCGAAGGGAGGCGGCCACGCACCCATTGCCAGAGGAAGATGCGGATCTTCAGCGGCAGCTTAATCTCCCATAGGAGAGTCAGCTCGGTCGGGCCCGGGGTAGCCACCAGAGCGTGGTATAAGGATTTGGTGGAGAACCTTCCCCCAGGTTCAAGAGACCAAGAGATCGCATCCTCCTCAAGGGAGGGGGAATGGAGAGCTATGCATTGGAGCAGTGCCTCCCACTGGTCCCGCTCAAGCGGGCCAAAGGTGCGACGGAAGGCAATGCATCCCAGGTCCATCAGGGCCGCACTCACCGTGAGCTGAGGGCGAGTACAAATACTAAAAAGCGCATAGAACCGTTCTGCGAACGGTCTATCGCCCGACCACCGATCTAGCCAAAACAGCGTGTTGGTACCCGACCCTACTGCGATCGAAGATCCTATCCGAAGAACTGGCAACAACTGAATGACAGATTGCCAGAACTGGGATCCACCCATTCTAGGTGCGAAAGCTAGAGGTTGTCCACGCAAATATTTTGCGCGGATAATCTGAAGCCATAGCCCTCCCTCACCAGCCTTAATACGCCATAACCATTTGGACAACAGGGCGATGTTCATCCGCTTGGATGAAGTGACACCTAGGCCACCTTGGTCCTTCGGTTTGCATATCTAGGACCATTTCACCATGTGGTATTTCTGTCTATTACCCTCACCTGCCCAGAAGAATCTGGACAAGTATTTGGCAATTTCCTGGTGAAGGGATTCATGCAAGCTATAGAATCCCATCATGTACATCAACAGGCTAATCAATGAGGAGTTCATCAAAACTACCCGCGCCGCTTTGGAGAGCCAACCTCCCTGCCACGGCTCAACCCGGTATTGAACCTTAGCCACCGTAGGACGGAGATCCTTCTCCTGGAGCCGGGAGTCACTAATTGGTAGGCCGAGATAGGTAGTCGGGAATGATCCTAGTCGGCAGTTAAGCCGGTTGGCTATGCGGAGGGAGTCCTCCGCAGAATAACCTAATACCATCACCTCGCTCTTCGCGAAGTTTATTGTCAGTCCCGACATTTCCTGGAAACACAGGAGGAGGAATTTCAAATTTTGAATGTCCTCGTCTGAGCCTTGGACCATGAGGAAGGTGTCGTCCGCGTACTGAAGGTGGGTGATACCCCCATCTCCCACCAGATGTGGACACACACCCGTGATGTGTCCAGCCCTCCTAGCAAGGTCCAAGATAGTCACAAGAGCATCGACTACCAGGTTAAACAAGAACGGAGACAAGGGGTCGCCCTGGCGCACCCCCTGTGCCGTGCGGAAATAGGGGCCAACTTCCCCATTGATATTAACCGCCGTGCGACCGCTCGTCACTAGCTGCATAACCCGAGCAATCCAATGGGGATCGAAGCCTCGTTTCTCCATTACTTCCCTAAGGAAGGACCAATGGACTGTATCATAGGCCTTATGGAAGTCAATCTTAAATAAAACCGCCCGGAGATGCCTCCTTTTGACCTCGTGGAGGATTTCATGCAGAACGAGGACTCCATCCAAAATAAAGCGTCCCTTCGTGAATGCCGTCTGGTTAGGGTGATGGATTCGAGGAGCCAGCAAGGCCGCCCTAGTGGCGTACCCTTTGGCCAGAATCCTGAAGATCACGTTAAGAACTGTGATTGGGCGAAAATGCCGAATATCCGATGCCCCCTGGACCTTAGGAATCAACGAGATAATCCCATAATTCAGGCGCGACACATCTAACGTTCCTCGAGAAAACTCGAGGAACAAAGCCAAAATATCCCCCTTGATGGTAGGCCAGAACACCTGAAAGAAGCGGACAGGCAGGCCATCGGGGCCCGGGGCGGAAGCAGGGTTCATTGATTTGATAATGGCTTCCACCTCCGCTTCCTCAAGGGGAGCTAGCAGGGTGTTATTCTCCTCCTAGGATATCCGCTGTTGTGCTCCCCAGATATCCTCCGCAAGGGCAAGGCCCCCTCTCGGTCGTTCAGCGAATAAAGCCTTATAGAACCCATCCACGTGGATCCGAATCTCGTCCGGGTCCTGAAGCATCCTATCACCATCACAAAGGATGGGAATAGTGCACCGCCGACGGCGACCATTAGCAATGGCCTGGAAGTAGGCGGTGTTGGCATCGCCAAATAGAATCCAATTAATGGATCCGCGCTGTCGCCAGTATTCCTCCTCCTTAGTATAAATGTCCGTCAGGGCATCTTCAAGACTATACCGAAGCGCCCACTCGTCGGAGGATAGACCCGGACCATCAGCCCGGAGGTCCAGAGCCTGAATCTCCAAGAGCAAAGTCTTCTTCTGGACCCGCAGGTCGCGCCCCACATTGGCCCCCCAGCCCTTCATGAATTGTCTAGACCGTTTGGCAAGATAGTGCCACTCATCCATCACGGACATGGCTCGATGTGGTTCAGCCCGGGCCGCCACCCAGTGTTCTTTCACGGCCGAGATGAAACCGGGCTGGCGAAGCCAGAACGTTTCAAACCGAAATCGTGGCGGTGGCCGAGGTCGTTCATCCATCGAAGATAGAAGAAGGGGGACATGATCGGATCCAGTCCGAGTGATGGCCTGAAGGGTAGCTAATGGGAACCGAAGTTCCCATTCCGGGGACATAAAGACCCGGTCCAATACACTCTGGGTAGGGGTCACCTGTCTATTAGTCCAGGTATATCGAGCCCCTACCCTATCTAACTCGCGGAGCTCCAGATCCGCGATCCAATCGTTAAAATGCTGCATGCCCAAGAGATCAATACGGGCGTTATTCTTATCGGACGCCGAGCGGAGGAGGTTGAAGTCACCTCCAACAATCACCGGAAGGGTGGCAGCGCTAATCTTGGAGTGTAACTCCTCCAAGAAGGCGGCGGATCTACTGTGATCGGCCGGGCCGTAGACCACAATCACTTCCCACTTGAAGTTGACTGCCCTTTCCCACACTTCCATGCTCACGAAGAATTCCCCTCTGTCCATGGAGCCCACCTCAAAAGTGGCATCCTTCACTCCGAGAAGAATGCCACCGGAGTGTCCCGCCACTCCACTAGATGGCAACCAGTGCCATGCGAACAAATGTCGACTAAGCCGCTCGAGCTCCACCAGGGAAAACTCGGTCCTCATCGTCTCTTGGATCGCCACGACATCAATGGACTCTTCTCGCATATATTCGATCAGCTGCCGGCGACGGCCATCATGGCCGAAGCCACGCAGGTTCCAAAACAGGGCCCGCATATTTATTCCTCTAGGGGGTCCTCCCTGGACCCCACGGAAGTGGATGCGCTGAGCGCCCGACGGAGTTGAGCCGTCCTTGACCGAGTCCTCCCTCTAATTTCCTCAGGCACCACGTCAGTGTGGCCCCGCCTACTTGAGGGGCGAGGGGTGGGAGGAGTGTCCTCCTCGGCCAAGGTGGCCTCGCGAGCTCTAGCCGCCGCGAGGCGCTGGGCGCGATATCAAGGAAGAGATCAAAATATGAGGCGCAGAGGAGCTTCCTTCGTTCGGAGCTGGAACAGCTGCTGGAGCAATACGCCTCACAGCATTTTTGGGTACATTACATTTTGTTGTTTTCATCATCGGTTTAGTTGCTAGCTATACATACATATTATCATCTGACCCTACTTGCCGCTTGATGTAGGAACCAAAGTATAGGGTGAACTTCATCTGTGGGGTGGAGGAACGCGGCGGTGGCGGCACCGCATACCGCAAGCGCTACACTGTCAATTTCATGGCTGCTAGCTTCTGATGAATCACCACTTCAGATCAACACGCTCTTCTTCGCTGAATTTGGGGGATCGATGCAGCCAGGTTATAGGTTTGGGAACCATGATCCTAATAACTCAACGCCGGATTTCTGCTGCCCTCTGCCCCCTCCGTACACCGGCAAGTCCTTTCACTCCATCATATACGGACGAGGATTTGGAGCTCTCGGGTGCTCCGCACCCCTATACGAACAATTTGTTCAAAAAAATACCGAGAAATTTGAAAAAAAATCTGGGATTTTGGGATATCAAACGTGGGTTCCCCGATCTACTCCCGTCTGAAATTTCGTGAAAAAATACCAGGAAACGTATTCGTGGCAAAAAAGATAAAATTTTCCTATGTATAGAAAAACACTGTTTGGGTAGATTTTTGTTGGGACAGTATTTCCTTCGCCACGGATACGTTTTTTGGTATTTTTCCACGAAATTTCACACGGAAGTAGATTGGGAACCCAGGTTTGATATTCCCAAATTTCAGATTTTTTTGATTTTTTGGGTATTTTTTATGATTATTTTTCGTATAGGGGCGTGGAGCACCCAAGAACTCCTGTGTATTTTCCCATCATATACTATATATTTACGTACATGTTCGTCTCTATATAGAGAAGTGCTTGGTACACCCCCCAACAAAACGTAGAAGGGTAGAATGGTCATACGGAGGAAACGTATACCCACCTCGTATTGTACAGTACCGGCCGGCGTACCTATGTCCGCGCGCATGCAAAAAAAAAAACACGATATGCCGCCTGCCGCCCGCTTAGGGAAAAAACAGAAAGTTCCACGATCTCGCCGCCCGCCCGGCGATCACGCTCCTCCCGATCCATTTTTCCAACAGGCCGATCGCCGCCGGTGGCCGGAGGTGTGGAAGAACGCCGTCGCCTGGCTCAAACGCCCTTCGAACCCCGTCCGACGCCGCTTCTCACCGTCCTTGTCCGACGCCGCGGACGTGACCGGCCCGACGTCCCACGCCGCCTCTGCCGCCACTTACCGCAGTCGTCCCCCGCCACGGATCCGGCCAATAATCCCGCGGCTTCCTCGTCTTCCACGTCGGTGCCGGCTAGAATCTAGCCGGAGGCCCCCTGCCTGAAGGCCCCGTCGTCCTAGACCGGCGACGTCCACACCGCCGCCCAAGGTTTGCCATGTAAACCTAGCATGATAGATGGAAGTGATTTAGTTCATTAGTTATTATAAAAAAGAGAAAAAATTATTTAAAATCGTATTAGTTTTGCAATTTATTCTTGGGCATGATCCACTGTACGAATTCTAACACAAGATAAATTATCAATGTTGTGCAGTGTGCTGCTAGTTAGGTGTGTTTACATGGACGAAGAAACCACATTCACAGGGGATGAGAATGGTACTGATAAAGTCACTCGGACCGATAACAATAGTATTAACGAAGATGATGACAGCAGTGACAACGGATCGTGCTCGTCATATGATATCTTACCTTCAGAGGATTTTGATAATAATGAACATGGCGCGAACAGTGAAAACGTAAGTGGTGTATATTTTGATTTCATTTTTGAATTTGCAAAGTATGGCAAGGCTAACTATTTGTCTATGTTTATTAATTTGCAGGAAGATGTGGATGTTGACAATGTGCAAAATAGTTTTCAGGAATCATTCGTAGATAACTTGAGCCAGGTTCGTTCATACATGTTGTACATCGTGCAATAGTATGAAATAAATGATAGTAATTGACATAGTTTCATATGTAATTTTGTAGGAGGAGTCAAATGGTCCTAGCGGTGATCACGATGAGGCAGAGATGGACATTGAGGAGGCTCAAAACCAGCAGCAGATCCTGGAGACACATTGGAAGGTCATGGCTATGACATTTCGGTCGCAAGGGGATGCATACATATTCTACAACAAGCACGCCAAAGAGCGTGGGTTCAGCAACAGGAAAGAGAAGGTGAAACGAGACAAAGGTGCTTCAGGAATTATACGGTTCCGGCGGTTTCTTTGCTCGAGGGCAAGGAGAAGGTAGAGTAAATTCATTACCATGGAGGGCCGCAAGCGCGGGCTTAGACCCGAGACTCGTTGCGAGTGCGGTGCACAGATGGTGGTGAAGTTGGACAGAGAACGTGGCGTTTGGTTCGTCGCGTCATTCGTGGATGATCACAACCACGCGATGGCTCGACCCGACGAGGTTTCTTTTTTGTGGTCACACAGACGGATTGGAGATGGCACGAGGGCAGAGATATTGGCGATGGAAGCGGCTGGGATAAGAAAGCATATAATAATGGACAATTTCATCAGCAGATACGGTTCGTACGATAAGTGCGGACTTATCAGGCGGGACATTTACAATCTGTGCTGCAGAGAGAAAATGAAGCTCATTGCAAAGGGTGATGCTGAGACGGCAGTTGGCATTATGAGGAGCAGAAAGGCGAAGGACCCTGACTTTTTTTTTTGAGTATGTGCTTGATAAGGAAGGGCGACTGAAGAGTATGTTCTGGTGCGATGCACAGTAACGGAGGGACTATCAGGACTACGGAGATGTGGTCGTGTTTGACAGCACATATAAGATGAACAGATATGGTATGCCGTTCATCCCCTTTGTCGGTGTTAATAACCACCGTTGCACCACAGTGTTTGGTTGTGCCATTGTTTCTGACGAGACCGAAGGGACGTACGTGTGGCTGCTGCAGACATTTATGAGGGCAAACTGTCAGGTGAAGCCAAAGTCAATAATCACAGACGGTGACGCTGCAATGATCCGAGCGATTCGGACTGTCCTTTCGGATGTGTTCCATCGTATTTGTTCCTGGCATATCGAGAAAAATATGCAGAGGCACCTACATTACAAGTCACTGGATGAGTTCAGATCGCTCCTGTACTATGCCACCTCTCAAGCCAACTTTGAGCAGAGATGGACCGCTTTCGTCGATAAATGGAAGACGGATAAAACTGAAGAGTGGCTTAACAGGATGTATAGGAAGAGGAGACTTTGGGCAGCTTCATCTCTTTCCGATGGTTTTTTTCTTGGTATGCGAAGTAACCAGAGGAGCGAAAGCCTCAACTCCTGCCTTCACCTTCACCTGGACTATGGTATGACAATAGTTGATTTGGTAGTGCATTATGAGAACTGTATAGTTCGCCTCCGTGAGAACGAGGCGCACGATGACTGCGATGCTAACCAGAAAGGACCACCGTCGGTTACTAAATATAAGGACATTGAGGAGCATGCTGCCGATGTATTCACACCTGCTAATTTCTACATCCTGCAAGATGATTTGCAGAAGATGGGACAACTGGAATTGAGCGTCAGACATTCATCGTGACATGGAAGGATAACCACAAGTTCAGGTACAATGTTGTTTATCAACCAGGTAACCCAGAAGAAACTATAGCATGCAGTTGTCTTAGGATGGTTCGGAAAGGGCTGCCTTGCAAACACATTCTCTTTGTTCCGCATCATCTTAACTTAACTAAAATACCAAAGTGTTGTGTCCTTCATCGGTTGACGGAAAATGCGAGAGATGGGTTGCCTGTGCAGCGCAAGAGGGATATGTTTGGATGGGGTTGGTTAGGGCCAGAGGAGAGAGAACGGCATAGTCAAATTAGCATAAAATCCGCAAAAGCTGCTCATGTTGTAGCAAATGATCCCTTCTTGTTCGACGAGTTGATGAAGTGTCTGGACAACATAATAGCAAAGAAAAAGATTCCGGAGGAGGAACTTATAGGCAGTAGAAGGGGTGTTATGGCTAGGAAGGAGGCGTGTAAGGCGCAAGAAGGTGCACCTACTATTGCTGATCCGGAGAAAGTTTCGACGAAGGGTGCACCTAAGAAAGGGCGGTCAAAGGGGGGCCCCGACGTTACGAAAAATGGTAGACCAAAAGATTTTACAGAGAAGAAAAGTGGTTCGTTGTGCAGTCTGTGTCATTTGCCAGGTCATAACAAGGCGACATGTAGTATCAACGAGAAGTAAGTTTTACATTCTTATTTTTGTTATGTTGCTAATTTGATTTTACCGACTATATTTTCTCACACACTTCTTTATATTTCGTTCAGGTATCGGGCATAGAGAAGCAGCTTCGTAACACTGGAGGTCATAACAAGCAGACATGTAGGCTGAACGAAAAGTAAGTTTTACATTCATGTTTTTTTTATGTTGCTTGTTTGATTCAACCGAGTACATTTTCTCACATATAGTGTTGTTTATGTTTCGTTCAGGAATTGGACGTAGAGATGCAGCTTCATGCGTGCGAACAAGAAATCTGGTTACTCGCATCATGTCCGAACAACTTATGTTGCAGTTTACAATATGTATATGCGTGGGACGAAAAACTTAATAAGTGTTTTGTTTATGTTTGGTCTAAACATTTATGTGAACATATATTATATGGTAGAGTGAATTGGGACGTTTTTTATACTGTTATGTGAATGAGTTTATTTTACTTCACCGATTTTTAATACTGATTATTTGAACGAGTTTTCATTAAGTACTAAAAAAGTAAAAAATAAATAGAAAAAGAAGCCCGACCGTGGCTGCTGGACCGCCGTTTAACCAGCGAATAAACCGTCGAAATCAAGCCCGCAGGCGACTCGGGTGGTGAATCGGGCACACGAACGGCCCAACAGCTGGGTCAACCACAGGGCAAGCGGCGGCATTGTGTTTCGAGGAGTTTAGAACGGCTGCACGACGCGGCTATTTAAGCCGGTCGGCGCGCCCGTCGCTCGGCGAGGTGGGACTAAAGGTTCGACGCACTCTGCACGCGGGCGTCGCGCCGCTTAAGGGGCCGGTTTTTTCCACCGTCGTCGGTCGGCGCAGTTCGGCCCAACAGTGCAAGCCCCGATCTCGGCCCCTTCCCCCGGCCGCGAAACCTCCCAGCACGAAATGGGCCGGCCCAGAATGCAGCCTCGCGTTCGGCACCGCCCCCCGCCAGCGCGTCGCAAGTTTAGTCCCACCTCGGCGAGCGACGGGCGCGTCGACCGGCTTAAATAGCCGCGTCGTGCAGCCATTCTGAACTCCTCGAAACACAATGCCGCCGCTTGCCTTGTGGTTGACCCAGCCGTTGGGCCGTTCGTGTGCCCGATTCACTGCCCGAGTCGCCCGCGGGCTTGATTTGGACGGTTTATTTGCTAGTTAAACGGCGGTCCAACGGCCACGGTCGGGCTTGTTTTTTTATTTATTTTTTACTTTTTTAGTACTTAATGAAAACTCGTTCAAATAATCAGTATTAAAAATCAGTGAAGTAAAATAAACAGTATAGAATATCTGTGAACTAAAATAACCTCATTCAGAAAACAGCCTCATTCACATAACATCATAAAAATATGCCATAAGAATATAAATAATAATTCCGAAAGAGTGGCATTACAAAATCAAAATTGTACGACGTACCAAGCACGGCACTTTTATTTAGTTGTGAATAATGAAAAATCATCTGCCATTACAATATCAAAATGATACGAAGTACCGACCACGACACTTTTATTTAGTTGCCAAAAATGAAAAATCATGTGGCATTACAATAAAGAAAGAACGTAATATCCAACACCACATCCTCCCATTCATTCCTTCGGCATGATTTTAAGAATCTTTTCCTTCACCGTTTCTATCGTGTTGCACTCTGAAAATAGTATTTCAGCGAGAATGCGTCCCCTTAAAGAATTAATCTCGTTCTGGTCAAAGTCATATGTCCACTCATCTCCGTCCCAGTGTTCAACGCATTTGATCGTGAATAGACCACAAGACACTCTGAAAAAATAACGCAAGTCAAGTAATGATGGAGCACACAATTACATATGCATTGAACTGTGAACTTACGTGTCTCCTTGTAATGGCATTTTGTACTCCCTTATTGGCCAGGATGACACATCAGGGTAATCCATTTCTAAAGACGAGTTAACCTCCTTGGTATCTTTAACTATTTCTGCCCTCTGTAATGGAAATTTTAAATCAATATTAAGTACGAAAAAATGAACACCTTTCGAAAGAAATTATGCATTCTGTTTAATGTAAAATTGTAAGCTTACCAGGGTAGTAATCTTTGATAGAACTCTCGCGCTGATTTTACCAGTAGAATTTAAAACTTGAAACTCTTTCTTCTTGTTATGCATAACAACGGTTATCCAATGATGATTGTCCAGATTAAAAGGAAAATATGCCTACAACACAGTTTAGGTATGTAGGTGTGCATAAAGATAGATACGTAATACAAAGGGTCGTTTGAAATGCAATACCTTATCTCTCACAAAATACTCTTCAGTTACTCTAGACACCGTTTTGGATTTCTTTGTGAAATGTTCCATAAAATTCTTCTTAGAGTTCTTAACCTTTCCAGCAGCACGAAGAAGAAGCCAGTGGGACACCCACGATGATAATATGTAACGATCAGAACGAGGAGTTGCTCTAGTGCTTCACTTAAATCTTTTTAAGTTAGGCAGTTGATCTAGTGCTTCACTTAATTTTTTTTCAGTTAGACAGTTGCTCTAGTGCTTCACTTAAATCTTTTTAAGCACGGTGGTGGCTAAATTTTGAAGAAATGAACTCTCATGGTTCACTTATATTATTTTGAGAGTTGATTAAAATTTTGAAGAAATGAATTCTCATTCTTCACTTATATTATTTTGAGAATTGATAAGATTGAAATTTTGAAGAAATATTTGCACTCTCATGCTTCACTTAAATCGTTTTGAGAGTTGATGATAGTAACGGTAATTTGCACAAGATATGATTTTGGTCCCAAAGTGATGAATATTCAAGAGGGATATAATAAAAACTGTAGGAGATATGCCCTAGAGGCAATAATAAATGTTATTGATTATCTCCCTGTTCATAATTAGGTTTATGTTCCATGCTATAACTTCTATGGTTCTCGAGTCTGCAATAACCACGAGGCTCAGAGGAAGACTCATATGCACGTGTGGAATAATAAACGGTAAAATGTATTCCTAGTCTGGCCTCTAAGACTGGCTCAAGTATTGCATGATGATCCTGTTTTCCTGATCATGGGCATGGCTATGCTGGCAATTTTGAGGGCGCAATGTTGGTAGAACACTTGTGTTGAATCGACCCGAATTGATGTTATGCTATGAGATACATTCGTCACTAGTTAATGGTTTATAACACAGAGATAGTTAATGTTTGCATAATTCCTTAGACCATGAGAGTATCGAGTTCCTTCGTGCTTGCTTCGTGAACTTTGGGGTTTGTTAAACGTCATCCGTTACTGGGTGGCTATTACGGCGGCTTACGGGTTCACGGAAAAGTATGTCAAGTAACTTGATAGCTCAAGATTGGGATTTGCTCCTCCGACGATGGAGAGATATCTCTGGGCCCTCTCGGTGTTACGGTATCCATCATCGTCTGGCCAGACACTTTGTGATTTGATCACGGGGATGCCGGAACACGGGAACGAGAAAAGAGAACAATACCAGTAACGAGGTAACTGGCATAGTGGACAAGATGTTGATCCACGGGGATGCCAACATGTCTCACCTCGGGTATTTGTAACATATCGCGAAGCAACAGGAATAGCACACGGCAACTGGAGGTTCACTCGAATATTCATTCGTGTGGGTATAGGGGTCAATATGGGTGTCCACGGCTCCGATGTTGATCATTGATCGGAAGGGGTTCCGGGTCATCTCTATACTTGACCGAACCTATAGGGTCACACGCTTAAGGGTCATCTATCTGCTGAATACTAGACGGGGAGTCTGAGAGAAAATCACCGAAAAAGTTTTGGACGAAACGGAAACGTTCCGGAGAGGATATCGGAATAGTTCCGGTGAAACTGAAAAGTTGTTTCAGGGTATTCCATAAAGTCAAATTGGTTTCGGCACATGCCTGGAAATTATTGGAAGGTACCAGAATTGTTCCGGTAACTTCTGAGATTTTTCAGAGACAAAAACCGGAAATGTTCCGGACTGCCGGAACCGCTTTAGTTGCTTTTCACTGATGAAAATCACTAAACCGAAAAGTTGTTTCGGAGTACACCATAAAGTCAAAATGGTTTCGGCACATGCCTGATAATTCTTGGAGGGTGCCAGAATCGTTCTGGAATTTTCCGGGATGAAAACCGGAAATGTTCCGGAGCTGCCGGAACCGCTTCAGATGCTTTTCGCAGATGAAAATCACTAAACCGGAATTGTTTCGGATCGCGTTGAAAATTATTTTAGTGGGTACTGGAAATGTTCTAAGCCCACATGAATATTTTCAGTTCGAACGGACGCTGAAATATGTCGTCGTGAATAGTGAAAGTGCTTTTTGGATTACTTTTTGGAAAGCCACTTTTTTGGGCTTTTGCTCCAAAATATCTTGGAGATGACATGGATGGATGTGGCTGAAATTTCAGCCCCTCCACCCCTCCTTCTCCTATAAATAGAGGTGGAGGGGGCAGCCCAAATCTCATCCCTTCTCACATACAAGTGCCATGCATGATCTGGCTTTCTCTCTCCCTCCCAGCGAAATAGTTTCGTAGAGCCGAAAGGCTGTCTAGGTTCCGGTGGGAACTAGTTCTGGACGGCGAAGCCCTGCCGGATAGATGACACCGTATGTGTGCAACTCTGTAGAGAGATCGTAGTTTCGGTCTTAGTTCGAGAGTGCCTCCCGAAGGGCTGTCCGAGTGACTGTCCGAGTGACTGTCCGAGTTTCGATGGTCCTCCCGAAGGGCTGTCCGTGACACCGTCCGAGGGACTGTCTGACCGCCTCCCGGAGGGCTGTACGGGGGCGGATGAGGGTATACATCCTCGCGGTTGGGAGGTTGTAAATCCTAGCTGCGGGGATCTGCACCGCCGATCGTCATCGACTCTACTTCTGCTGCGCTACGAGTCGGTAACGAAACAGATCAAACCTTGTATGCAGTCTCCATAGTGATCCTGGGCTGGTACGTAGGTCGGAAATTTTTTGTTTTCTGCTGCGTTACCCTACAGTGGTATCATGAGCCGGGCTATGCGTAGATGCAGGTGCGATCTAGAATACATGAGATGTATGGGTGTTGCACAATATAATTAGGTAGTAGATGAGATCTATTGCTGAAAATTATTTGTGCGGGTAGCAGATGAAATCTGTTACCCGATGTTCTTGTTGCTTCCCTGGAATTTGCATATTTCTGATCTTGATAACGGTATGGTGAAGTTTCAAACTTCTGGCAATCCACGATCCTGATTGATCAACGAAGTGCAAACAATTCTTTGAATTCCACCATAGTTAAAAAGAAAGATGAAATTTCTCAGACGAAAGGGCAATGCAGATATGTTCTGCACGGGGGTCATGCGTATGACGAAGTTTAGTATGGGGCTCGAGATTTAATTATCTCGTGTTCATACACCCCGAGATGTTAATCTAGCGACTTGAATTATCATACTTGATGATAAAACGTTGGTAGCTGCGGTTTGTTCAAAACCTTAGAAGCCACGTAAAATGAAATTATGCATAAACCGATTAGAGGCGTCTAAATTGGTTTTGCAGGATGGTTTGCATGTGCATGTGATGTGGTATAGCAGTGCTCATATTAATTTGATTATGTATGAGATGACTATATGATGTAAATTAATTAACATGACCTGCGTGTCATGATTCAGCATGATGGCTGGAGCCATATGATTATCACTTTAATGACCTGCGTGTCAACCTTCAGTAATGCACTTATTTTATTAGCTATAGAGATAGCAATATTATTTGGTGCATCAACAAGGTGGTGGCAAACTTCGCAAAGGTGAACACCGACGCGAATGCCGAAGACGAAGAAATACAAGACTTCTCCGTCAGAAAGGGCTATACCATATCATGCTATTATGAATTGCCTGAGATGTTTATCCCTTATGATGCACCCTTCTTGATTGCGCGGTAGTCGCTTTTTATTAGGGTGATCTCTCACAAAAATATCAAGTAGTTAGTGTTCTCCCAAGTGTAGCACCGTCACGGCACCTAACTTCTCGGAGTGCGCCGTGTCACACGGGTACAAACGATTAGGGAAGTGTGAGGCGGGTGAGTTGAGACCTCGCAGCAAGATCACTTGGTTGTCTTGACGTTCAGGCATGACCGTCATGAGCTCGGAACACGCGCATCGAAAGATGAACAAGAATCACATAGAGATGTGATTGGCAAGTTGGCCTACCGGTTGAGATTTTCGTCATCAGTGGTGTTACACCAATGGCGAACAATTGAAATGGGGGTCTTGAATCACTCACAATCAATTATGAGAGATATTGATTTGAGTGGGAGCGCACTTTAGAATTAATTCTTTTAATTCTTAGTGCAATTAATTATGAACTTTGTCTAAGTGTAATTTGCATAATAGTTGTAGAATAATGGCTCGTGTTTCCACCTTCCCTATTAAAATTGAATAGCTGTTAAATATCTGGTTAAAACTTTACGGTTGGTAACGTAATGTGAGGATTGTCCTCTAGTGTGCCGAGAAGGATTTTGTCCTATAGCATACTTTCGGTATTCTCCCGCTAATGCTATGGATCATGTGACTCTCGTCCTTCGATCCAAAAGCTAGAATTCATTTTCAGTCAAAGTGCAATATGTTTGCTTCCATGAGACCCGAACTTCGAAAGTTTGGATAGTTATGTGATATTCATGGAATCTGAAAATCATTTTCAGAGACAGACAAAGGCTAAAAGATATGAGATATCCAAAGCAATGTTTGTTTGCAAACTGTTAGTAAAGGAGTTTACTATGCATTAGACTGATAAGAGAGGGATCCAGGAGAACGCCTATCATATGATGAAAGGTGAATAAAACAACAACTTAAAGAGAAAGGAAGTGTCCGAAGGGTGTTAGTAAGACTTTCACGCCTAGGAAGTCCGGGGCTAACGCCACTCTTAAGTTGGATGCTTCTTCTGAGAGTAGGAGAAATACTAAAAGTTAAGCTGTTAGAAGTATAAAGGCAAAAGGAAAGAAGACTGGAAGATTCAGCTCATGTATGAATGTCATACAAGTTTTTGATGTATAGAAGGCTGGTCAAAGATATAGTTCTTGGGAATTATGGTTAAACATGTTAATCACTAATTCTTGGGTATTGTGAGTTAATCACAAAGATACCCGCTCGATTGCATTCTGTTGCAACTCGATGAAAGAACTACTGTGGCCTGAAAGACTAGCCAGGGATGAGGTTTAGATACACGCAGGGAACATAGTAAATGTTACTATGCCTTCCATCGGTGTATTCCCTATGTATTTACTTTCATAATTCATTTTAGAGTTTCACACTCTAGCCCTTTGCATAAGGTATCTTGCAAGAAGGTTGTTCATAAGAGAACTTTTGATGTTCGGTGTTATGAATAACATAAGGGCCATACTTTCATTATGAATGAGACGTATGTTATGAATATTGATAATAATACATTACCTCTGGGTTTACTTTCATAATTTATTTTAGAGTTTCATACACTCTAGCCCATTGCACAATGTTTGTTGCAAAAGAGTTGTTCATAAAAACAACAATTGTTGTTCAGTATTATGAATAACATGAAGGGCCATGCTTCCATCCTAGATGGGATGTATGTTATGAATATTGATGGAAATATGATACATCCATAACACTGACGCTAACAGTCTCAAGACTAAAATAATACCACACAAGTGTGGCACTGCATTTAGTCACATTAGAGAAACCCGCATGGAAAATTCCATTATGATGGATTTTGAAGTCATTTGATTTTGAATCATCTGACACTTGCAACTTTCCTCTGAAAAGTGAAGTGACTGAAATACCGTTCACAGGCCATAAGGAACGAGCAAAGAACATATTGGTGATCATACATTATGATGTGTGTAGTCCAATAAATGTTGTTGCAAGTAGTGGATTTATCTATCTTCAGAAATGACTCAAGTAGATATATGGATATTTACTTGTTGAGACGTAAGTCTGGATCTTTTGAATTCATTCATAAGGTTTTCAAAAATGAAGTAGAAGTTATTGTAACAAGAAAATTATGTTTCTACAATTCGATTGCAGAAAGGAATATTTGAGTTACAAGTTTAGCGAATGTCTGATGAGTTATGAAAGGGGTTTCATAACTTGCACCTCCCGGAACACCACTGCAAGTGAAAAGTCCGTGAAGATGTAATCAAACCATTTATGACATGGTAAGATCAAAGATGACATAAATAAATTTGCCATTATCCCTTTTATAGAGTGATGCTTTAGAGACTGCGGCTTTTACACTGAAAAGAGCTCCATCAGGTCTGTTGAGATGACGCCATGGTGTGGTACGCCCAACCATGTTATATCTTTTCTTAACATTTGGAATATGGGGCTTGTGTAAAAGGTTACAAACCTATTCCAAATCAGACAAGTGCTACTTTGTAAGGTTATCCCAAGTCATTGGGTATTCCCCCCACCACTATACCGAGGCAAAGGGTTTTGCCGCAAAACGGTATGCTTTTAAAGAGAATAGTTCTTTCAAAAGGTGAGTGGGAGGACAGTGCAACTCGACGAGATAACCAGTATCTTCGTCATCAGATCAAAGGAAAGAAACCTTGGAAGTGATTCCGGAGTTTTCTACTGCGACTGATACGGAAGTCTCTACAATAAAATGTATGGACTTCGATCGAACTTGCAGCTGAACCACGTAGGCAAAGCTCGTGCAAACCTATCAGGTGCGCAAACGAGATATTGTTGTTAGACAATAGTATACCTACAATACACAAGGAAGCGTTGATGGGCCCTGACTCCGGAATTGGCTAAATGCCAATACAATCCGAGATAGTTTCCATATAAGTGATTCGAGATTAAAATCTTGATACACCTTTCGGAAGACTTAGAGTCTAACGAATATTTATGGAACTAAAAACTGATACGGATAAAATGTTTTATCCATAAAGCTCGACTTGTTGCCATAACAAGTTCAAGGAGTTGACTACGATGAGATTGTCTCACCATAGCGATGCTTGAAGTCGGTTCGGGTTGAACTAGCAATTAATACATATTTCAATCATGAGATATGAAACATGGATGACAAAAGGATTTCCATCTGATGGAAATGAAACCTAGGACTTGTATGTGATACAGTCCAAAGTAATTTGTCGATCCAGAGGATGCTAGTAAGTATGCAAACTTCAGAGTTCCAGCGATGAACAGAAGAGAGCAAAGTGGAGTTGGAATCTTCGTTTTTGATGGAATGGTCAAAGGGGTTTGACTTCATCAAATGGGTATCGAAGATGCTTGTGATTCAAGAAAGTAAGTGGGAACATGATAATATTTTTAAAAACCTTGTGTACTTGACACATTGTTAATTGGAAATAAATTTCTTGACACGAATTAAGGACTTCATTTGAAAATAGTTTTTTGATGAAGTGCTTGGGCTAAATAGCCTCAATATTAGGCATGATGATCTATGGAGATAGATTTACCTAATAGGGCTAAGCAATGAATACATATTGACAAGATGCTAAAACCTTTTAGCATTTAAAACGCCAAGGAGTAATTCTTGCCGAAGTCACATGGAAAGAGTTTTTGCAAGACTCAGTGTCCCAAAACACTGATGAGTGAAATACATGATGGAGATTCCACACACTCTTGTGTTTGGATTAATCATGTATTCCATGGTATGTAAAGCAACCAGATATGTCCGATACTCCAAAGTTGTTGCGAGTATGGATACCAAAGTGATCAAAGTACTGATCATAGGACAACAGTGAAAGATGTCATTAAAGTACTAGAGTAGTAGTGATGACATGTTTTCTCGCAAGCAGAGATTATGAAGTGCTCGTTGTAAGTAATTACATCGATACAGTCTTCATCAATGCTCCATGCGATTTTCGATTTAGTTAAGGGTTTTGTGTAATAGATAATATGGTGGCACGGTAGTTGGAAATTGTTCCAAACAAGATACTGTGGCGAATTCTATAACAAAGGCTAAGTATGTTGACGCTTAAGAAGCGACAAAGAAGTTGTTGAATCATATAGTTCATTCATGAACTTAGTATGGTTCCAAGATGGCTTTGGTCTATGGGACACTATTGCAGATAGTTGCTCCATAGCTCAGTCTGAGGAATCAGGTTTCGACCAATGATTCACACATATGCAAAGCCAAGTCCACACAAAATATGAATTTTGTGAAAGCGTGAAAACGCGAGGATATGCAAAGGTACACACGGATCTGAAGTCGTCAGATCCGTTGGACATCAGGCTATACCACATGCGAAGCATATTTTACACCAGTATGCCATAGGTGTAAAGTGCATTAGCATTGACTAGATTATTGACTCTAGTGCAAGTAGGAGTCTGTAGGAGATATGCCCTAGAGGCAATAATAAATGTTATTGATTATCTCCCTGTTCATAATTAGGTTTATGTTCCATGCTATAACTGCTATGGTTCTCGAGTCTGCAATAACCACGAGGCTCGGAGGAAGACTCATATGCACGTGTGGAATAATAAACGGTAAAATGTATTCCTAGTCTGGCCTCTAAGACTGGCTCAAGTATTGCATGATGATCATGTTTTCCTGATCATGGGCATGGCTATGCCGGCAATTTTGAGGGCACAATGTTGGTAGAACACTTGTGTTGAATCGACCCGAATTGATGTTATGCTATGAGATACATTCGTCACTAGTTAATGGTTTATAACACAGAGATAGTTAATGTTTGCATAATTCCTTAGACCATGAGAGTATCGAGTTCCTTCGTGCTTGCTTCGTGAACT
The DNA here is from genome assembly GCA_039707655.1 of Elymus sibiricus. NCBI lineage: Eukaryota > Viridiplantae > Streptophyta > Magnoliopsida > Poales > Poaceae > Elymus > Elymus sibiricus. The sequence continues at coordinate 476,376,178 of CM077666.1, forward strand.
TTGGGGTTTGTTAAACGTCATCCGTTACTGGGTGGCTATTACGGCGGCTTACGGGTTCACGGAAAAGTATGTCAAGTAACTTGATAGCTCAAGATTGGGATTTGGTCCTCCGACGATGGAGAGATATCTCTGGGCCCTCTCGGTGTTACGGTATCCATCATCGTCTGGCCAGACACTTTGTGATTTGATCACGGGGATGCCGGAACACGGGAACGAGAAAAGAGAACAATACCGGTAACGAGGTAACTGGCATAGTGGACAAGATGTTGATCCACGGGGATGCCAACATGTCTCACCTCGGGTATTTGCAACATATCGCGAAGCAACAGGAATAGCACACGGCAACTGGAGGTTCACTCGAATATTCATTCGTGTGGGTATACGGGTCAATATGGGTGTCCACGGCTCCGATGTTGATCATTGATCGGAAGGGGTTCCGGGTCATGTCTATACTTCACCGAACCTATAGGGTCACACGCTTAAGGGTCATCTATCTGCTGAATACTAGACGGGGAGTTTGAGAGAAAATCACCGAAAAAGTTTCGGACGAAACGGAAACGTTTCGGAGAGGATATCGGAATAGTTCCGGTGAAACTGAAAAGTTGTTTCAGGGTATTCCATAAAGTCAAATTGGTTTCGGCACATGCCTGGAAATTATTGGAAGGTACCAGAATTGTTCCGGTAACTTCTGAGATTTTTCAGAGACAAAACCAGAAATGTTCCGGACTGCCGGAACCGCTTTAGTTGCTTTTCACAGATGAAAATCACTAAACCGAAAAGTTGTTTCGGAGTACACCATAAAGTCAAAATGGTTTCGGCACATGCCTGATAATTCTTGGAGGGTGCCAGAATCGTTCTGGAAACTTTCTGGAATTTTCCGGGATGAAAACCGGAAATGTTCCGGAGCTGCCAGAACCGCTTCAGATGCTTTTCGCAGATGAAAATCACTAAACCGGAATTGTTTCGGATCGCGTTGAAAATTATTTTAGTGGGTACTGGAAATGTTCTAAGCCCACATGAATATTTTCAGTTCGAACGGACGCTGAAATATGTCGTCGTGAATAGTGAAAGTGCTTTTTGGATTACTTTTTGGAAAGCCACTTTTTTCGGCTTTTGCTCCAAAATATCTTGGAGATGACATGGATGGATGTGGCTGAAATTTCAGCCCCTCCACCCCTCCTTCTCCTATAAATAGAGGTGGAGGGGGCAGCCCAAATCTCATCCCTTCTCACATACAAGTGCCATGCATGATCTGGCTTTCTCTCTCCCTCCCAGCGAAATAGTTTCGTAGAGCCGAAAGGCTGTCTAGGTTCCAGTGGGAACTAGTTCTGGACGGCGAAGCCCTGCCGGATAGATGACACCGTATGTGTGCAACTCTGTAGAGAGATCGTAGTTTCGGTCTTAGTTCGAGAGTGCCTCCCGAAGGGCTGTCCGAGTGACTGTCCGAGTTTCGATGGTCCTCTCGAAGGGCTGTCCGAGTGACTGTCCGAGTTTCGATGGTCCTCCCAAAGGGCTGTCCGTGACACCGTCCGAGGGACTGTCCGACCGCCTCCCGGAGGGCTGTCCGGGGGCGGATGAGGGTATACATCCTCGCGGTTGGGAGGTTGTAAATCCTAGCTGCGGGGATCTGCACCGCCGATCGTCATCGACTCTACTTCCGCTGCGCTACGAGTCGGTAACGAAACAGATCAAACCTTGTATGCAGTCTCCATAGTGATCCTGGGCTGGTACGTAGGTCGGAAATTTTTTGTTTTCTGCTGCGTTACCCTACAAAAACTTTCATATAGATCATTGGATATGATAAGTGTGATTTCTTGCAATAGTTTTGCGATATGGAAATGATAATATGCGAGTCATGTTAGTGAGTAATTGTGATTTAGTAATAATATTAGTGTTAAAGTTTGTGATTCCCTATGCATGCACATCAAGTCAATAGTTATGCAAAGAAATTATATCCTACTTATGGTGCATTATTCGGTGTTAGTTATGTTCAATGCATGTTTATGACCATTTTCGTTTTTTGGTTGGTTGCTTCTCAATCTTTTGCTAGCCTTCATTTGTACTAAGCGGAAATACTGCTTGTGCATCCAAACTATTTAAACCAAAGTTGTGCCAAATGAGTCCATTATACCTACCTATATGCGGTATTTCATTGCCGTTCCAAGTAAATTTGCGTGTGCCAACTCTAATTTTCAAAATAATTTTTCTGTTTTGTGTGCCCGTACCTCTCATGAAGCGGCAGGGGGTGGCCATTATTTTCCATGCTAGGTGTGTTATTCTCACGATGAGTGTTTATTCACTTGTCATTGCACGAGAGAGTGGCTGATAATAGGGATGCCCAGTCCCACAATGAAATCAAAAATTAATAACAACAAAATTCCTTGAAAAGTGTTGGTATGGAGGGCACCCGTGGATACGGCTAGCCATGGATTGTGAAAAAATGGTGGAAATTAAATGAAATAAACTTTACTTTCTGTTTGGGAACCGCCTATGATGTGTCTAGCATGGAAAATATTGGGAATTCTCGGTCGTATTCGTTGACAGGAAAAGCATGCCTCTCAAAATATTTTTATCTCTTTAATTTCAGCTTTGAGCTCTGGCACATTTGACAAATTTCTGCTTCCCTCTGCGAAGGGCCTATGTATTTATTTTTATGTAATTTTTATTTTTATTTGAGTCTCCATCTTCTCTTACAAAAGCACCAACTAGAGAGCACTATTGTCATACTTGTGCATTGGATGCAGCTAATATTTGAGTGTGTTTCATGAATGGATCAATGATTGAGCATAATGGGCCAGGGATAACTTTTTTTAGCGTTGATATTTTGAAAGACATGGTTGCTTGTTAGCATGCTTGAGTATTTATATCTTCATGTCAAATTATAGACTATTGCTTTGAACCATTCAAGTCCAATGTCCATACTATAAAAGAAAAGAATATGTGATGAATATGATAGGCAGCATTCCACATCAAAAATTCTGTTTTTATCATTTACCTACTCGAGGACGAGCATGAATTAAGCTTGGGGATGCTGATACGTCTCCAACGTATCTATAATTTTTGATTGTTTCATGCTGTTATATTATCAATCTTGGATGTTTTTATATGCATTTATAGCAATTATATATCATTTTTGGAGACTAACCTATTAACTCAGTGCCCAGTGCCAGTTGCTGTTTTCTGCCCTGTTTTTGTTTTACAGAAAATCAATACCAAACGAAGTCCAAATGCCACAAAACTTTTTGGAGATTTTTTCTGGACATATACAACACTAGAAGCTTCGGGAGAAGACCAGACGCCAGAGGGGGTGGCCACGATCCACCAGGGCACGCCTGGGGGGGGGGGGCAGGCGCGCCCTGGTGCCTCGTGGGCCCACCCCAGCTCCGTTTGACCTAATTACAACACTATAAATTCAGGAAAAATCAGAAACCCTTGGGAGAGTCCACAAAATACTTTTTCCGCCGCCGCAAGTTTCTGTTCTCGAGAGATCCCATCAGGAGGCCTTCTCCGGTACTCCGCCGGAGGGGGAATCGATCACGGAGGGGTTCTACATCAACCTTGCCGCCCTTCCGATGATGCGTGAGTAGTTTACCACAGACCTTCGGGTCCATAGGCAGTAGCTAGATGGCTTCTTCTCTCTTTTTGATCTTCAATACAATGTTCTCCTCGATGTTCTTGGAGTTCTATCCGATGTAATCACTTTTTGCGGTGTGTTTGTTGGGATCCGATGAATTGTGAGTTTATGATCAGATTATCCATGAATATTATTTGAGTCTTCTCTGATCTCTTTTATGCATGATTATTATAGCTTCGTATTTCTTCTCAGATCTATTGATTTGGTTTGGCCAACTAGATTGATTTATCTTGCCATGGGAAGATGTGCTTTGTAATGGGTTTGATCTTGCGGTGCTCAATCCCAGTGACAGAAAGGGACATGACACGTATGTATCGTTGCTATTAAGGGTAAAAAGATGGGTTTTATTCATACGTGAGTTTATCTTGTCTACATCATGTCATCGTTCTTAAGGCATTACTCCGTTCTTTATGGACTTAATACACTAGATACATGCTGGATAGCGGTCGATGTGTGGAGTAATAGTAGTAGATGCAGGCAGGAGTCGGTCTACTTGTCTCGGACGTGATGCCTATATACATGATCATTGCCTTGGATATCGTCATGATTGTTTGCTTTTCTATCAATTTCCCAATAATAATTTGTCTACCCACCGTATGCTATTTTTTCGAGAGAAGCCTCTAGTGAAACCTATGGCCCCCGGGTCTATCTAAATCATATTACTAAAACCCTAAAAACATTACTGCCATTTTCTTTTATTTATTTTATTTTTTATTTTTGTTTCAATCTATCTATTTATCACATACAATTTAATCTTGCAATTGACCGCCGAGGGATTGACAACCCCTCGTTTGCGTTGGGTGCAATGATTTGTTGTTTGTGTGCAGGTGCTGCTAACGAGGTGTTGTGTGATTCTCCTACTGGTTCGAGAAGCTTGTTTTCATAACTGAGGGAAATACTTATCTCTACTGTGCTGCATCATCACTTCCTCTTCGGGGAAAATACCAACGCAAGCTACAAGTAGCACGCGGCACGGCCGCTCGTACAACGCGCTCGCCGAGTACGTCTGCCGGTTCCGCGCGTTCCTATCAAATATCTTGGAGTGCCTTTGCACTATGATAAATTGAAGAGGGAAGATTTACAGCCTATTATTGATATGATCATTAAAAACATTTCAGGGTGGTTGGGGAGATATCTTACCTACAGGGGAGAGACGATCTTATTATGTGCTTGTGTTGTCAGCATTCCTGCTTACCTTATGTCTATGATCAAATTTCCCAAGTGGGCTGTGAATGCAATTAACTCTCAAATGGACCACTTCTTTTGGGGCAATCTGGGAGATCAGCATAAGTACCATCTTGCCAACTGGGGTTTAGTGACTAGGAAGAAAGAGTTTGGGGGTTTGGGGATTCCCAATCTTAGAGAATTTAATATGGCCCTGTTGGCCTCTTGGGGGAAACGTTTCTTTGATAACAGCGACAAAGATTGGAAGAAAATCATTTCGTATAAATATAATGTGAACTCTCCAAATATCCTTTGGGCTAAGGGTGGGAGGGGCTCTACCTTCTAGAAGAGTGTCACATGGGCTCTATCGGCAGCAAAGACCTTTTATAGGTGGAAATTGGGTAATGGTAAACTCATTAGCTTTTGGCATGATACTTGGGTGGGGGATTGTTCCCTCAAGGTGAGATTTTAGGACCTGTTTAGCATTTGTAACCAACCTGATTGCACTATAGCACAGGTGTGGGACGGGGTGAATTTGAGACTATCTTTTAGAAGATGTGTCGACCATGATGGGATGGCTCTTTGGGAACAACTGATTGCTCTGATTGGACAAACCCCTCTTCTAGATGAGGTGGATACCCCAATCTGGAATCTGGAACCTAGTGGAATATACTCGGTCAAATCTTTCTACGCAAACATTAACTATGGTGGAATAGCTTCTGCTTTCAGTAGTAAAATGTGGAAGGTTCTGTGTCCTCAGAAGATTCATGTTTTTCTATGGTTGTGCGCCTATAACAAAATACTCACAAGAGATAATTTAGCCAAAAGAAGACCAGTAGAAGACACTACCTGTTAATTTTGTGCTGAGCATGAATCTGTTCATCATCTATTGTTTGAATGCATTGTGGCACGACAAGTGTGGACATTTGTTGCTGAGTTTTTTTGTAACTGACATTATTTCAGGTTTTGATGACATTTTTGCCTTCTGGCAATCATCTAAAAAGAATGCAGTGTTAAACTTAGTGATTGCTGCCTCCTTGTGGAGCATTTGGAAACTACGAAACGAATTTTACTTTCAGGGACGCACTTGGCGAAGTGTGAAATGCATTCTTGCCAAACTAAACTACTACCTACATCAATGGAAGGTGCTCTGTTCCGATGTACAAGCGGTGCTGCTGCAGCGGTGCATCCTACTGCTGGACAAGCGGCATGGAGAACTGCTTCGGATCGCATGGACATGAGGAAGACACCCAATGAGCCGACGCTGAACCGCTGTGCGCAGATTTGATCCATACATATGCTGCTGTCTGGTGATACTGCTCATTTGGGTCCTGTAAGCTAAAAACATATATGTAATAACTTGGAGAGAACTTCTGCTCTCTATTTCTGCCAGGTTGAGTTTGTAGTAGGGCTTGCTGTTTAGTTTCGTCTGGCTGTATCAGTCGTTTTATCGCTGTGTGAGAACGATGTTGTTGGCTTTCTGCCTCATTCTATAAAAATGGGGCGGGGGGAAACCCCTTTCATTCAAAAAAAAAACAGTACAGCCGCCCCAGTCTCAGGAGCTACTAGATCCCATCTTTTCGATCTAGGCTGATTACTTCAACTTTCTAGGAGATTTCTTTTCTAACTTTGCGAGTAATCTGGGAGCCTTGCACTCATTCCGATTCTTTTTAGTCTACATATAAGTTTCGCATGAAGTCAAAGTATCTCTAATTTCACCAAACTTGTAGAAAAAAGTATCAACATTTTTTTTCCCGAGGATAACTTCCAATCTATTCATAAAATGTCAATGTAGTATAAAGAACACCAGAAGTAAAAAATACATCTAGGTCCGTAGACCACCTAGCGACGACTAATAGCACTGGAGCGAGGCGAAGGCGCGCCGCCGTCTTCACTCCTCCCTCATCGGAACCGGGCAAACCTTATTGTAGTAGACAGTCGGGAAGTCGTCGTGCTAAGGCCCCGTAGGACCAGCGTATCAGAACAACAACCATCACCAATGAAGAGAAGCGTAGATCAATATCTTTAGATTTACGATGGAATGTAGTTTCATATTAAATATATTTGGTATTGTAGATTTTGATATTTTTTAACATAAATTTGGTTAAATTTTTGAAAATTTACCTTGACATAAATCTTATATGCAAAGTAAAAATGACCGGAGAGAGTAAGCACTGATTATTGAGTGCGAAGTTATGGTGCCCTTTGAAAAAATATTAAAAAACATATTTAGAAGTTTCAAGAAAATTCTGTGGAAACTTGTATGTGCTCACTACGGATCCATGAAATTTTGTTGAAGCGGACACCATGGTGCCGGTGCATAACTAGTAATTTTCGCCAATTGTTTCCCTTTACTAGCACATGCACTATGTTTTAGAGGGAAAACTAGTACTCCCTCCGTCCGGAAATACTTGTCATACAAATGAATAAATAGATGTATCTATAACTAAAATAAGTCTAGATACATCCATTTCTAGGACAAGTATTTCCGGACGGAGGCACGTACGAGGAGAGCGTAATGTTCGCTCGTTATCCCTGTTCCAAACTCATACATGCATCCTTTGCACATGCCTGCGGCCCAATAAGACTTTCAATAGCCCGACATGGGTTCTTAAAAACAGAACAAAAAAACAGACACCCCATAATTTAGCCGAAATCACTAATTAAGAAGTATTTTTTTACAAAGGTCACTTCCATCTGTGCGCCACTGGAGTTTTCCCTTTTATTCGTAGATTCGTTTATTCAAAATATTTTATCTCTTAAACCATGCGTCTAAATCTTGAACCGTTTTCATCGTTGGATTCCTCCTGTAGAGATCTTCAAAACTAGATCCCATATTGATAGGTTTTGACGAACTTTTTCTTTTCACGAAAAAACCGGACGAAAAAACTGAACCGGGAGTACTTCTTTGCCCTTTCTAAAGAGGCACAACTGTGACTCTCGCGGAAGCAAATCTGCACCTCTCACGAAAAAAAAACGTGTTTTTCTGTTTTTTCGGAGATGCACGACCGTGCCTCTCCTTGAAGCAAATCCGTGCCTCCACTAGAATTAAATTTGTGCCTCTCGCGGAAGGAAATGAAAAATAAAACGCGTTTTTTCCTTTTCCTAGAGGCACGAGTTGACTGTGCCTTTCGCGGAGGCAAATCCGTGCCTTCACGAGAAGTAAATCTGTGCCTCTTGTGGATGAAAAAAAAACCGTGTTTTTTCCCTTTTTCGGGAGGCACGACGGTGGCTCTCGCGGAAGCAAATCCCGTGCCTCCACGAGAAGTAAATCTATGTCTCTCGCGGAAGGAAAAAAAGGAAAACGCGTTTGTTTCCCTTTTTCGAGAGGCACGACTATGCCTCTCGCGGCAGAAAATTCGTGCGTTCACGAGAAGTAAATCTATGCCTCTCGCGGAAGAAAAAAATGATTTTTTCTTTTTCCAAGAGGAACGACTGTGCCTCTCGCGGAAACAAATCCGTGCCTCCACGAGAAGTAAATATGTGCCTCTCGCGGAAGGAAAAAAAAGAAAATGCGTTTTTTTGGTATATCCTTGATCACCGTCGTGCAATCCGAGGCCAGGAATAAATTGTGGATATTCAGATGACTACAGAGTTGAGTTGGTTTTGAGTTCCCTCCCTCGTCGAATTTCACTTACTTGGAGTTTGCTTGCATCAAATGTAGGCCCACTTCGCATGCATTCAGAAGAAGGCCGGTAAAGAGGACGGGCCACGTCCGAGGCCGCAAACAAAACCGTTAGTTCAAAGGTGTTGAGTTCTGGCACTATTGCTAGTTCTTAGACATTAGCGCTGCAGATCAGTCACTTAGAATTATTAGCTCGGATGGCTATCGGCAGCACTTCATTACTTCATTACCGAGAGGTCTATAGGTCGATCCCTATGGAGCGTGTTGCTTTTTCATTATTTTTCTTGTTGAGCTACAGAACCAGCGGGGGCTTCCCATCACGCTTGGTACAAGCACCCAGTCGGTGCGTATCCTGTGCGAAGGAGCCTCCTTTTGCCGCAAAGTGCGGCGTATAGGAGCTCCCCGTAATGTTCGCTCGTTATCCCTGTTCCAAACTCATCCATGCATCCTTTGCACAAGCCTGCGGCCCAATAAGACTTTCGATAGCCCAACATGGCTTCTTAAAAACAGAACAAAAAAAAACAGACACCCCATAATTTAGCTGAAATCACTAATTAAGAAGTATTTTTTGCAAAGTTCACTTCCACCTCTCAGGTTGCGATAAGTGGTGCATGTGCGCCACTTGTCACAACCTGGGAGTTTTCCCTTTTTTCGTAGATTCGTTTATTCAAAACATTTTATCTCTTAAACCGTGCGTCTAAATTTCGAACCGTTTTCATCGTTGGATTCCTCCTGTCGAGATCTTCAAAACTAGATCCCATATTGATAGGTTTTGACGAACTTTTTTCCTTTCACGAAAAAACCGGACAAAAAAACCGAACCGGGAGTACTTCTTTGCCCTTTCTGAAGAAGCACAACTGTGACTCTCGCGGAAGCAAATCTGTGCCTCCACGAAAAGCAAATCTGTGCCTCCCATGAAAAAAAACATGTTTTCCCATTTTTTCTGAGAGGCACGATGAAGCAAATCTGTGCCTCCACTAGAATTAAATTTGTGCCTCTCGCGAATGAAATGAAAAAGAAAACGCGTTTTTCCTTTTCCTAGAGGCACGAGTCGACTGCGCCTCTCGCGAAAGCAAATCCGTGCCTCCACGAGAAGTAAATCTGTACCTCTCGCGGAGCCAAATCCGTGCCTCCACGAGAAGTAAATCTGTGCCTCTTGTGGATGGAAAAAAACCGTGTATTTTCCTTTTTCCGGGAGGCACAACGGTGGCTCTCGCGGAAGCAAATTCGTGCCTCCATGAGAAGTAAATCTATGTCTCTCGCGGAAGGAAAAAAAAAGAAAAACGCGTTTGTTTCCCTTTTTCGAGAGGCACGAAGAAAATACATTTTTTTTATATATCCTTGGTCACCGTCGTGCAATCCGAGGCCAGGAATAAATTGTGGATATTCAGATGACTACTGAGTTGAGTTGGTTTTGAGTTCCCTCCCTCGTAGAATTTCACCTACTTGGACTTTGCTTGCATCAAATGTAGGCCCACTTCGCGTGCAATCAGAAGAAGGCCGGTAAAGAGGACGGGCAATGTCCGAGGCCGCAAACAAACCGTTAGTTCAACTCAAAAAAAGAAAACAAAAACTCAAAAAACAAAAAACAAAAACAAAAAACAAAAAACCGTTAGTGAAAGAGGTGCGCGTGTCTTCTTTACTCTAGTGGATTGCGGCGGCCTGCACCTGGAGCCGGTGTGAGGTACTCAGCGACGCAGTAGTACCTGTGAACCGCCGCGCCCTAGTGGTCCAACTCAGCGACGACGCCAAGGGCTCTCAAACAATAAAACCTTGTCTGCTTGCGCACGAGTCTCATGCCCATACGTTACCATAGTGGATTGAGTACTCTGATGGAGACTCCCCACAATAAAAGGAGGCGTGTGCAGCTTCTGGCCAGAAAAATAACAAATCGGATTACCTGTCATGCCACACTAGAAACCTTGCTTCAGTTGGTAGCCTGTCGTGCCATCTGCCATGTCGATATGTGATTCGATTTATTTTCATTACAAAGTTTACGCAGCGTGTATTAATTTGTAACAATTTGATGTTGTAGATGATGGTCAATTTAGATAGGATACATTTTAAAAATTAGCTTATTGTAAATCTAAAATTTTACTCCATCCGTTTCAGATTATGAGGTGTTCTAAATTTTAGGAAGTCAAAATTTTGTAGGGTTTGATGAAATTTATAAAAAAAAAAATCAATATCTCAATATTAAGTAGATAAAATATAAAGATATATGTCATGGCAGATCTAATGATACTAGTTTAGTATTGTAAATTTTGATATTTTCTCTCAAAACCTTGGTCAAACATAGATAAGTTCGAATTCTAAAAAACTATACTTATATTTTGAAACAGGAGTAACATTTTGGAACAAATTGAGTATTACTTAAGGGCGATGCTACGCGTCGGCCGGCGGATCTTTTTAAAAGATCCGCCGCCTCGCGAGCTGTTGGATGTTATGCCATCGTGCGGCAGAGCGGCATCTTCCACTATTGCAACAGAGCTTCTGTTGCAGAAATCTTTGCAACAGAGGTCTTGTTGCAGAAATCTTTGCAACACATGTCTTGTTGCAGAAAACTTTTGCAACAAAGATGTTGTTGCAGTTTTTTTCCAGAAGCACCATCGTTGTCTCTGCAACATTATTCGTGTTGCAGAAGCACCACCGCGGCGTGCTCCATGGTTGCCTCGCTCCGCGTCTTCCTGCCTTCCGGCCAGATGTCGCCGGAGCTGCTAAGCACTCGCTCCAGCACCGTTCGTCCCCGACCCTTCGCCTCGCGAAGCTCCGGCCGCCGCTCGGCGATGACGGCGAGCTTGCTTCGCCGCCCTTCCGCCTGATCTCCTTCCTTCTCTTCCACCACGCCTCCCTTCTTGAGCCAGCGCCATCATCTCGTCGCAGCTCGCATCCCCATGGCAGCAGGCGCCGGCTGCCTTTGGTTGTTGGTTTGTGGATGGGATGAAACTGGAGATGGATAAGAACGTGGGTTGTGGACGGCTGTCACTGGCTCGCATGGACTACGAAGCACCGATACGTTCAAATCCGCCGTGTCCGCGTACCGTACGTGGCCGATACGCCGATACGCCGGATACGCGGCTGATACGGGTATCCCTGAAGTATCCAGTTTAACGATTAAAAAAGAAAAGAAAAAAAAGCCGATACGCCACCGGGACGCCGTCGACACGCCGGGGACACGGGAGGGCAGCCAGCCCAGTAGAAGCCCACCTCCTAACCCTAATATCTAGCGTGCTCTCTCTTTATCCGCTAGATTGAATAGGTCACGGGATTGGATCGAGCGACCGCACAAGCGCTTCCGCCGCCGCCGCAGCCTGGAATCGAATCGCCGCCGCCGTCGCCAGAAAGGTAACCACTGGTCTCCTCCGCTCCTCCCGTGGTGTTGCCTCCTGAATGTTGTGCTGATCCTCTGGTATGGTGGGCGCTGGACACTTGCTTGCTACTGCGTGCGTGCGTGAGTGCGAGCTGCTGTGTGCTTGCTGAGCTGGCTGCTGGCTTGCTACTCGGCGTTGGTGCTGTGCTGGCTTGCTGCCGCTCTATAGCTTTGCTGCTTTGCGTTTTGCTTGCTGCCGCTGACCTGCTGATGTTACTGTCGTTCATGCTAGGGGTGACATACCAACACGGGGCATGGCATCTCTGAGAATGTACCACAAGGACTTGAAAAGAGGCATGGATGCAACAAATGGGGCAGTATTTTTGTCTCATCTCATCCAATCAATTATTCTTTGTCTTTATTATATGACATTTTATTAATTATTTAGATATATTTGCCGTATCGCCGTACTGCTGTTTTTAGAAATTGCCGTATCCCGTATCCCCGTATCCGTATCGCCATGTCCCCGTCCCCGTATCGGTGCTTCATAGCGCATGGATGAGTCTAGAAAGAAACAAATTGGGCCGTTGGTTTGTTACAACGTGGACGGCGATAAGCAAGGCGGAAAATTACGCAGGATCCATCGGGTGATAGGAATCATTTCCCATTACTTAAACTAGATTCCCTTATATTTTGGAACAGAGCGAATAACATTGTGAAGTGAACCGAGTATTTTAGATATTAATGTAGTCTAGTTTCCAAAACATAGCTTTGACCACTGGTTTTCAATTTCTCTTCGACTATTTAAAGACTCCTGTGGCGCAGGCCGAACTGCACAGAGGAAGGAAGCAATGGTGGCCGTGGCTGTGCTTGTGCTGTGGCTAGCATGGCTCGTCGTCTCTTTCCTCTCCCTCTATCTTCTCAACCTCCTCGCGCACGCGCGCTCCGGCCTCCCTCCAGGCCCCCGCCCACTGCCGCTCATCGGCAGCATCCACCTTCTCGGCGACAAGCCGCACCGCTCTCTTGCCCGCCTAGCCAAGATCCACGGCCCGCTCATGTCCATCCGCCTCGGCACGGTCACCACGGTCGTCGTCTCCTCACCCGCCATGGCCCAGGAGTTCCTGCAGCGGTATGACTCCGTGCTCGCCACCCGGTCTGTGCCTGACGCCACCGGCAAGGAAGCGGTAGGCTCCGTCGCCTGGCTGCCCCCTGTGAAGCGGTGGCGCGCGCTCCGCAAGATAATGGCCACGGAGCTGTTCGCGCCGCACCGGCTCGATGCGGTCCACCACCTCCGGAGCGACAAGGTGAGGGAGCTCACGGACCACGTCGCACGGCTGGCGCGCGAGGGCACGGCGGTGAACATCGGCCGCGTGGCCTTCACGACGAGCCTGAACCTTGTCTCCCGCACCATCTTCTCCATCGACCTCACGAGCCTCGACGACCACGGCCGCTCCAAGGAGTTCCAGGAGGTGATCACGGCCATCATGGAAGGCTTGGGGACCCCCAACGTGTCGGACTTCTTCCCGGTGCTCGCGCCGGCCGACCTGCAGGGCATGCGCCGGCGGCTGGCTCGGCTGTTTGCACGGCTGCACGCCGTCTTCGACGCCGAGGTGGACCAGAGGCTGCGCGGCCGGGACGCCGGCCAGCCCAGGAAGAACGACTTCCTCGACGCGCTGCTCGACGTGGCGGCGAGTGAGGATGGCAAGGACCTGCTCGACCGTGAGACGCTACGCTCACATTTCACGGTAAACACAACTTTCTCTTTTCAACCAAATAAAAGATAAAAATTACACTCGATGATTCCATGAACCGCACATGAGCCTGCCGGGGATCAAAAGCACATGGCCAGTCTTGCGATTGAGCCTCCCGGTCCCGGGTGTTAGAGATATATTTGGTATGTAGAGATTGTCCGGGATTAGATAGGAATTATTTTCATTTTATCTCTACGAGGCGTTTTGTCCTCCAAGTCTTGTACTCAATATATACTCGCCCTCGAGGCTCAATAATACATTCATCGCATTACGCCAATCATCTCTCTCTATTCCCTTCTAACATGGTATCAACCTAACCGATCCAACCCTAGCCGCCGCCCGCCGCTTCCGCCCCGCGCGCCGCCCCCGGGGCGGTCGGCCTCCATGACCGCCGCGGGGGCCGCGCCGCCCGTTCCTAGGGTTCGTCCGCCGGTCGTGTTGACCGGCTGCCCTAGAGAGTCTTTTTCCCGAGCCCTTGCTCCGGGTTTTTCTCTCTCGCCGTTCGTCTTGATCGGCGTTTTCTTTTTGGTTTTCCGATCTAAGATCGGTTTGCGTCGCCCGCCGATCTTGACCCGCGCCTCTACTCCGACACCGGCACGACCACCCGGCCTCTTATCCGACTGGGCGGCCTCAAGTGACGCGGCGGCCTGTCACGGCCACCATCCGCGCATCTGCCCGCCCGTCGCTCTGCGCCGGGCGTCATCGCCCTGCCCCTGAGTTCAGCGCGCCCCTCCACCGATCGAGCAACGGGCTGCCGCTGCGTCGCCCCGTCGGGCCGCAGCACCGCCGCCCCGTGGTTCTCCCCATGGCTGCACCGATCCGCGCCGCCGCTGCGTCGCCCCTTCGGGCCGTAGCGCCGCGGCACGTGGGCCCCGCTGCCGCCCTGAGGCCGTTCCCGTGGTTGCACCAACCCGCGCCCTGCCGCTGCGTCGCCCCTTCGGGCCGTAGTGCCGCGGCCCGCGGTCAACCGCCGCCCCGAGGCCGTCAGCTCCAGGCCGTCCCCGAGGCTGCACCGACCCTCGCGCTGCCGCTGCGTCGCCCCGTCGGGCCGTAGCGAGCGTGGCACGCGGTCCCTGCAATCGCCCTGAGGTCTTCCCCGCCGTCGCCCCAACCCGCGTGCTGCCGTTGCGTCGCCCCTTCGGGCCGGAGGGTCGCGGCGCACGGTCCACTCCGCCGTCCCCGCACGTCGACTTCTACGTGGTATGCGTCGCGCCGCCTCCCTAGGCGCGGGAACGCCACCATCCGCGCCGGTCTTCATCACGCTGTCGGGTTCTTCCTCGCCTACTTCGAGCACCGTCGCCACGCTTCTGACCTAGCCGCCGCCGCCGCCTCCTCAGGCCGCCGCCGCCGCTCTTCTTCCCGGTCCACGGCGACTACCTCGACACCGGCCACCCCGACTCGACATCGACCACGACGTCCCTCACCTGCATCGACAACTTTTGCTGGAATGCAGCATCCCAATTCCCGCGCGTGCTCAGCGGCGCGTAGCTCCGGTCAGCGCAGCACCGCTTGCAGCAGCCGCGTCACCGCCGGCCGTCTCGGGGCAAACGTCGGGGAGCTCACAGCAGCATCGGCGCCCCCTGCTGCATTGCAACGCGCGGTCCTTCGCACCACCATGGCGGCTCCCCCTGAAGCACTGGTGGTTCGCTCCTTCGCAGCGTCGAGCGCCACCGTTCCATTGGAGGCTGCAACACCGGCCGCTCGTCCGTAGCGCCGACACCCGGGCATGCAACAGCGCGCGCTGTGGGCGTCGCCCGGCCTGCAGCACTGGCCGCTCGTTTGTGGCATCGGCACCGGGCCTGCAACAACGTGGTGGCGTCCGGGGTATATGCGCATGCACCGGTGTCTCTCGCCCCTCTGTAGCAGGCGTGTCCGATGTCTCTTTGGTGCACATGGCTATGTCAAGATCCTCGCACATCAGGTGGGTAGATGGCGACAGGATGAGAGAGGAGCGATGGAAGAGAGACAAGAGAAACGAGAGTTCCCGGGTACGAGGGGAGAAGGAAGGGCATCTCCAACCCCGGCACCCAAAACGTACACGGTATCCGTTCACGTACTGGTCCAGACCAGTCCGCGGACATGAATGCGGGAGCCGGTCATCCAACCGAATCCTCTAAACGTCCGCCCAGATCCGTCCAATTTGAAATTCAAATGCATAGAGCCTGATCACACTAAAAAGAGGCCGACGTTCATAGTTTTTACATGCCCTACCACAAAATTATGTCAGCTGGGCAGTCCGTGCAAAAAAATGAATCACAAAAGTATCTCAGTCCGGCAGTCCGTGCAACCCCAATTCCCGCCCTTCTTTTTGAGCGACGCCGACTCCTTTGCCTTCTGTTTGAGGCGGTGGGCTTGTCGTGTCGCCAAGTTGATCTTTCGGGCGGCCGCCTTCGTCGGATCCTCCACCACCGCCGTCTCCGGCAGCATTTCGTAAGGGTGCATGCGGCGGCGGCGGCGGTGAAACAGGGCGGGAATTGGGGTGGGGAACAGCGGGATGGTAGAGGAGAGGGTTGAGAAAGGGAGGGTTTTGTCGTGAAAACAGTGTGGCCAGCTCCAAATGCGCGGGCTCCGCCTCAGTTTTGGGTGGGCCGGTGGTGTGAGAGTCCTACGTGGCGGGTGGCCGGACTCCCGCAAAGCCCCCTTGGTTTGCTTTCGGTTTGCGGAAAAACGGGCACCCGGACTGATCCATAGACAGATGCGAGACATCGTTGGATGGCTTGCGCGGCGTCCAGACAACTCGATCCGGATGCTTGCGGGAGGTTTGGTGGTCCGCGTTGGAGGTGCCCTAAGGCTGAGAATTGTTTGGCTAAAACGCATACACATGATGAGTGTACTTGGTGGCCGCTCGACCCGACTGATTTCAGGAAATCAGTCGGTTGAATTGAAATGTTTTCCAAAATTGAAACTTGATACAGATTATAGAGTAGCCAATTTGCTTCTATCGATTGATTGTCGGTTTTTTCTGTTTCCTATTTCTCTATGGCTAGACCAAATTTTAAGGTGGATTTTTGTGGCACGTTAATGATCTACTACTATCTTTTTTTTTTCCGAGTGTAATGGTCTACTACTATCAATAAGACAAACTGTTTATTACGATCGAGTTTGTTTTAGAAAATTTTATGCCCCGTAGCACAGGAGCACGGTAGTATTACGAGCTAAATAAGTATACTGTCACCACTTTAATACCCTTTGAACTAGAAATTGATCGCTTCAATTAAACTACTCAAATAATGATAAAAAAATGCATGATGTACTATTCTAAGATTGGCATCTCTTACACAGCACTTCAGATATTGTTTTACGTATTATACCAATTTAATATATGTGAATCCTATGGCTGTGTGCATTGCTCAATGGAGAGGCCGGGGGTTATCCTCCTTTTTGAAAGAAAAAAAATTATGGATCCGCACCGATGATATCCATTCTACCCTTTTACGCTTGTTGTGCATACTTAGAAGTTTAGAAACACAACGACATGCAAACCATTATAATTATGATGACATCCACTCCAGTATGCTACTGGAAACATGAACACTGATAACTTCAAAATTACAACTTGAATACTCATAAATATGTCTCTAAAATTCCTATAGAATAGTGTCTGCATGGGAATTTTATAGGAATCATGACATGTCATGTTATCCATGTGTTACAAAGAACTGAATCATCTAAAACTCAATGAGTTTTTCTATTGTTTCAAACCAGTTTTACTGTATTTTGCCGTATTTCCAAAATTTCCACCATAGCTCTCCTATAGATTGCACTTCATCATCGGTGAGCGAAAAAGGAAATATTGGGTCAAGAACAACGAATTCTTCTACTATAATGTAATGAGATGAATACCAAATCTCATGCTACATACAAACAAATTCTTGCATATATGATGCATCCATACATTATCGCAATGTGCAGTTCAAAGCAAATTTGATTCTTCTTTAGCACATTTAGAAAATAATACATTGTACTCTGTGTGATGCTTGTTTAGTTTATCTAAATAGATACATTTAACAGACTATATTCATGTAATATTTTATTTGAATGTTAGGAATTGTTTGCTGCCGGTAGTGACACCAACTCTAGCACAGTGGAATGGGCAATGACTGAGCTTCTCCAAAACCCATCATCAATGGCTAAGGTTTGCGACGAACTTGCACAAGTTATCGGCTCAAGAAAAAACATTGAAGAAGCTGACATTGCTCAGTTGCCCTATCTTCAAGCTGTCATAAAAGAGACTCTTCGACTCCACCCTCCTGCTCCACTCTTGTTGCCACGCCAACCAGAGACGACAGTCAAAATAGCAGGTTACACAATACCTAAAGGTTCGCGCTTGTTCATAAACGTATGGGCAATAGGTCGAGATAAAGATGTATGGACTGAACCTGAGAAGTTTATGCCGGAGAGGTTCTTGGGTTCGACAATTGACTTTAGGGGTGTGGATTTTGAGCTCCTTCCATTTGGTGCGGGGCGTCGGATCTGCCCTGGAATAACATTGGCAATTCGGATGGTGCATGTGATGGTCGCTTCATTGTTAAATCAGTTTAAGTGGAGTCTCCCTGTTCAGCTGGAACATGATGGGATTGATATGGAAGATCAGTTTGGCCTGACACTAGCGAAGGTCGTGCCACTTTGTATTATAGCAACACCAATTTGATCTGATAAGAAAATGCAACATTGTTAAGAGTGGTTTAGATGTTGTTAATGTGTAATAATTGAAATGTACGAGCCATGTAATTTGTAACATTATTTATGTGACAAATTTCATATTCTCTCAGAGTTCCAACCTTTTGTACCTTCATCATCCAGTGACTTGTTGGAAATATGCCCAAGAAGCAATAATAAATATTATTATTTATTTCCATGTTTATAACTAATGTTTATTTTCTGTGCTATAATTGCTATGGTTCTTGAATATGAGATTCAGAGGAAAACTCATAAACAATAATAGGTTCCTAGTCTCGCCTCTAGGACTAGCTCATGTGTTGCATGATGATCCCGTTTTCCTAATCATAGGGCATTGTTGAAGTAACAAGGATGCCGACACAATGAGAGCACATTGTTATCGGAACAGTGGTGTTGAACAGACCCAAGCGAATGATATACTACGAGAACATATCGTCACAAGTTATTAGTATAGTCATACAGTTGTTAACGTATACTCACTTCCTTAAACCATGAGAGTATCGAGTACCTTCATGCCGGACGGTGTACTTTGCGGTTCGTCAAACGTTACCCGTAACAGGGTGATTATAATGGCTACTTTCGGGTGCATCAAAAAAGTATGTCAAGAACTTGATAGCTCAAGGTTGGTATTTGCTCCTCCGACGATGGGGTGATATTCTTTGGACCCTCTTGGTATTACGGTATGCATCATCGTCGTGCCAGACATAATGTGATGTGATCATAGGGATGCCGAAATATGGAAACAAGAAAAAGAACAAAACCGGTAATGAGGATAACTTGGTATTGTGATCAAGTTGTTACTTCACACGGATACCGAAAGTCTCGCCTCGGGTTTTGTTATATCGCGAAGCAAAGGGAATGATGTACGGAAAAAAAAGGTTCGCTCGATATATATATTCATGTATATGTAGGAATCAATATGGGTGTCTAGATCCCGCTATTGATTATTGACCGGAAGGTGTTCCGGGTCATTTATGCATATTATCGACCTGGGGGGTCACACGCTTAATGGATAGTGGTTTGTAGGAGAACTAGGAGATAAAGGAGAATTAGAGAATGGGCATTGAAAGACTTTCGGATGATTCCTAAAGTGTTCAGGATGTTCTGGAAATGATATGCTAGGTCCCGGGAGTGTCCAGGGAACTTCTGGAAGGGGCTATAAGGTTCTATAACCTTCCGGATATCCTGGTGTGCGACCAGCTTGGCTAGGCCAAGTGGCAAGTCCAACAAGGCCTTAGGTCGGTGCACCCTGGGGCTAGCTTGGGGGCAAGGAAAAATGCCACGGGCCCCGGCATTTCCCCAAACGCCACGGGTCCTGGCGTTTCCACCTTGAGTCCGAGGAGGACTCTTCCTCTTGAACCAAACCGACTATGGGGAGGCCCCTCCCCAAGTTGTGACCCCATGCATTCACATATAAAAACAGGGGTAGGGGAAACTTCTGGAACACACAAAAACCCTTGGAGGTTGCCCCGTTGCTGCCCTGTGCTCCGTTTCTCTCTCGCGTCTAGTTGATCTAGACTTCGGCACCGCTAGGTTGCCTCTCCCTCTAGTTTCTCTCTGTGATCTTTTTTGTCTTGGAGATGAAGTGTAGCCAAACCACTAATTTAGTACGCGTGGATATCAGCAGAGGAATCATCCTTTTGATCCTAGTTCGAGAGAGAAATTCTCTTCTTCCACTGCACTCTAGTGTTGGGGAACGTTGCATGGAAAACAAAAAAATTTCTACGCACACGCAAGATCTATCCATGGACATGCATAGCTACGAGAGGGGGAGTGTGTCTACGTACCCTCGTAGACCGTAAGCGGAAGCGTTAGAACAACGCGGTTGATGTCGTCGAACAACTTCACGATCCAACCGACCGAGCACCGAACGTACGGCACCTCCGCGTTCAGCACACGTTCAGCTCGGTGACGTCCTCGACTTCTTGATCCAGCAAGACGGCGAGGTAGTGGATGAGTTCCGGTAGCACGACGGTGTGGTGACGGTGATGGTGGTGCTATCTCCGCAGGGCTTCGCCCAAGCACTGCGAAAATATGATCGAGGGACGGAACTGTGGAGGGGGGGGGGGGGGGGGGCGCCGCACACGGCTAAGACAATGTTGTATCTCCTTTGGGGCGCCCCCTCTCCTCTATTTATATATGTGTAGGGGCTTGGAGTAGAAGGAATAGTGCCACGTGAACAGTAACCGTGAATAGTACACACGTGGACTTGGACTCCAAAGTCCAATCCTATTCCTACTAGGACTCTTCCTTTTTTCCTTCCCTAGCTGCGTGGGCTTTTGAGGACTTGGTGCGCCTGGCCCAATAAGGCCAGGGCGCCTCCCCTTAGCCCATGCCAGCCCTTTGGGTCGTGGTGGACCCACTTGTGGACTTCCGGACCACTCCGGAATCCTCCGGAACCTTCTGGAAGCTTCCCGGTACAATACCGAAAAAACTGCACCTTTTTCCGGAACCCAAAATATGACTTCCCATATATAAATCTTTACCTCTCGACCATTCTGAGACTCCTCGTGACGTCCGGGATCTCATCCGGGACTCCGAACAATATTCGGTTACCAATTCACATAACTCATATAACACTATATCGTCAACGAACGTTAAGCGTGCGGACCCTACGGGTTCGGGAATGATGTAGACATGACTGAGACGCCTCTCCGGTCAATAACCAGTAGCGGAACCTGGATGCTCATATTAGTTCCTACATATTCCACGAAGATCTTATCGGTCGAACCGCAATGACAACATACGTAATTCCCTTTGTCCGTCGGTATATTACTTGCCCGAGATTCGATCGTCGGTATCTCCATACCTAGTTCAATCTCGTTACCGGCAAGTCTCTTTACTCGTTCCGTAATACATCATCCCATAACTAACTCCTTAGTAACTTTGCTTGCAAGCTTCTTATGATGTGCATTACCGAGAGGGCCCAGAGATACCTCTCCGAAACACGGAGTGACAAATCCCAGTCTCGATCCATGCCAACTCAACGGACACCTTTGGAGATACCTGTAGAGCATCTTTATGATCACCCAGTTATGTTGTGACGTTTGATAGCACACAAGGTATTCCTCCGGTATCCGGGAGTTGCATGATCTCATGGTCTGAGGAACATGTATTTGACATTCAAGAAAGTAGTAGCAATAAACAGAACGATCATATGCTAAGCTAACGGATGGGTCTTGTCCATCACATCATTCTCCTAATGATGTGATCCCGTTATCAAATGACAACTCATGTCTATGGTTCGGAAACCTTAACCATCTTTGATCAACGAGCTAGTCTAGTAGAGGCTCACTAGGGACACGGTATTTGTTTATGTATTCACACATGTATTTAAGTTTCCGGTCAATACAATTCTAGCATGAATAATAAACCTTTATCATGAACAAGGAAATATAAAATAATAACAACTTTATTATTGCCTCTAGGGCATATTTCCATCAGTCTCCCACTTGCACGAGAGTCAATAATCTAGATTACATAGTAATGAATCTAACACCCATGGAGTCTTGGTGGTGATCATGTTTTGCTCGTGGAAGAGGCTTAGTCAACGGGTCTGCCACATTCAGATCCGTGTGTACTTTGCAAATTTCTATGTCTCCATCCTTGTCATATTCACGAATGGAGTTGAAGCGTCTCTTGATGTGTTTGGTCTTCTTGTGAAACCTGGGCTCCTTGGCTATGGCAATTGCTCCAGTGTTGTCACAAAAGATTGTCATTGGACCCGATGCACTAGGTATTACACCTAGATCGGATATGAACTCCTTCATCCAGACTCCTTCATGTGCTGCTTCCGAAGCAGCTATGTATTCCGCTTCACACGTAGATCCCGCCACGACGCTCTGCTTGGAACTGCACCAACTGACAGCTCCACCATTTAATATAAATACGTATCCGGTTTGTGACTTAGAGTCATCCGGATCAGTGTCGAAGCTTGCATCGACGTAACCCTTTACGACGAGCTCTTCGTCACCTCCATAAACGAGAAACATGTCCTTGGTCCTTTTCAGGTACTTCAGGATATTCTTGACCGCTGTCCAGTGATCCACTCCTGGATTACTCTGGTACCTCCCTGCCAAACTTATGGCAAGGCACACATCAGGTCTGGTACACAGCATGGCATACATAATAGAACCTATAGCTGAGGCATAGGGAATGACTTTCATTTTCTCTATATCTTCTGCCGTGGTCGGGCATTGAGTCTGACTCAACTTCACACCTTGCAAGACAGGCAAGAACCCTTTCTTTGACTGATCCATTTTGAACTTCTTCAAAACTTTGTCAAGGTATGTGCTTTGTGAAAGTCCTATCAAGCATCTTGATCTATCCCTATAGATCTTGATGCCCAATATATAAGTAGCTTCACCGAGGTCTTTCATTGAAAAATTCTTATTCAAGTATCCCTTTATGCCATCCAGAAATTCTATATCATTTCCAATGAACAATATGTCATCCACATATAATATTAGAAATGCTACAGAGCTCCCACTCACTTTCTTGTAAATACAGGCTTCACCGTAAGTCTGTACAAAACCATATGCTTTGATCACCTCATCAAAGCGTATATTCCAACTCCGAGATGCTTGGACCAGTCCATAGATGGATCGCTGGAGCTTGCACACTTTGTTAGCACCCTTAGGATCGACAAAACCTTCTGGTTGCATCATATACAACTCTTCTTTGAGAAAACCATTAAGGAATGCAGTTTTGACATCCATTTGCCAGATTTCATAATCATAAAATGCGGCAATTGCTAACATGATTCGGACAGACTTAAGCATCGCTACGGGTGAGAAAGTCTCATCGTAGTCAACCCCTTGAACTTGTCGAAAACCTTTCGCGACAAGTCGAGCTTTGTAGACAGTGATATTACCATCAGCATCTGTCTTCCTCTTAAAAATCCATTTATTCTCAATGGCTTGCCAATCATCGGGCAAGTCCACCAAAGTCCACACTTTGTTCTCATACATGGATCCTATCTCAGATTTCATGGCCTCAAGCCATTTGTCGGAATCCGGGCTTATCATAGCTTCTTCATAGTTCGTAGGTTCGCTGTTGTCTAACAACATAACTTCCAGAACAGGATTACCGTACCACTCTGGTGCGGAACGTACTCTGGTCGACCTACGAAGTTCAGTAGTAACTTGATCTGAAGTTTCATGATCTTTATCATTATCTTCCTCTCTTATTGGTGTAGGCATCACGGGAACGGTTTTCTCTGATGAGCTACTTTCCAATTCGAGAGAAGGTACAATTACCTCATCAAGTTCTACTTTCCTCCCACTCACTTCTTTCGAGAGAAACTCCTTCTCTAGAAAGGACCCATTCTTGGCAACAAAGACCTTGCCTTCGGATCTGTGGTAGAAGGTGTACCCAATTGTTTCTTTAGGGTATCCTATGAAGACGCACTTCTCCGCTTTGGGTTCGAGCTTATCAGGTTGAAGCTTTTTCACATAAGCATCGCATCCCCAAACTTTAAAAAACGGCAGCTTAGGTTTCTTGCCAAACCATAGTTCATATGGTGTCGTCTCAACGGATTTAGACGGTGCCCTATTTAACGTGAATGCAGCTGTCTCTAATGCATAACCCCAAAATGATAGTGGCAAATCGGTAAGAGACATCATAGAACGCACCATATCCAATAATGTACGGTTACGACGTTTAGACACACCATTACGCTGTGGTGTTCCAGGTGGCGTGAGTTGTGAAACAATTCCACATTTTCTTAAATGAAGGCCAAACTCGTAACTCAAATATTCGCCTCCGCGATCAGATCGTAGAAACTTTATTTTCTTGTTACGATGATTCTCTACTTCACTCTGAAATTCTTTGAACTTTTCAAATGTTTCAGACTTGTGTTTCATCAAGTATATATACCCATATGTACTCAAATCATCTGTGAAGGTTAGAAAATAACGATACCCGCCGCGTGCTTCAACATTCATCGGACCGCATATATCGGTATGTATTATTTCCAACAAATCAGTAGCTCGCTCCATTGTTCCGGAGAACGGAGTTTTAGTCATCTTGCCCATGAGGCATGGTTCGCAAGTATCAAATGATTCATAATCAAGAGATTCCAAAAGTCCATCCGCATTGAGTTTCTTCATGCGCTTTACACCAATATGACCTAAACGGCAGTGCCACAAGTATGTTGCACTATCATTATCAACTTTGCATCTTTTGGCATCAATATTATGAATATGTGTATCACTATGATCGAGATTCAACAAGAATAGACCATTCACAAAAGGTGCGTGACCATAAAATATGTTACTCATATAAATAGAACAACCATTATTCTCTGACTTAA
This sequence comes from Elymus sibiricus, assembly GCA_039707655.1. Taxonomy (NCBI): domain Eukaryota; kingdom Viridiplantae; phylum Streptophyta; class Magnoliopsida; order Poales; family Poaceae; genus Elymus; species Elymus sibiricus. Next base: position 476,400,655 of record CM077666.1, read on the forward strand.
ATGAATAACCATCTCGCAATAAACAAGATCCAGATATAATGTTCATGCTCAACGCTGGCACCAAATAACAATTATTGAGGTCTAAAACTAATCCCGAAGGTAGATGTAGAGGTAGCGTGCCGACGACGATCACATCAACCTTGGAACCATTCCCGACGCGCATCGTCACCTCGTCCTTAGCCAACTTCGCTTATTCCGTAGCTCCTGTTTCGAGTTACAAATATGAGCAACCGAACCAGTATCAAATACCCAAGCGCTACTGCGAGCATTAGTGAGGAACACATCAATAACATGTATATCAAATATACCTTTGCTCACTTTGCCATCCTTCTTATCTGCCAAATACTTGGGGCAGTTCCGCTTCCAATGACCAATCCCTTTGTAGTAGAAGCACTCTGTTTCAGGCCTGGGTCCAGCTTTGGGTTTCTTCGTGGGAGCGGCAACTTGCTTGCCGTTCTTCTTGAAGTTCCCCTTCTTTACCTTGCCCTTTTTCTTGAAACTAGTGGTTTTGTTAACCATCAACACTTGATGCTCCTTCTTGATTTCTACCTCCGCTGATTTCAGCATCGCGAAGAGCTCGGGAATTGTCTTCTCCATCCCTTGCATATTATAGTTCATCACGAAGCCTTTATAGCTTGGTGGCAGTGACTGAAGAACTCTGTCAATAACACTCTCAACCGGAAGATCAATTCCCAGCTGAGTCAAGTGGTTGTGGTACCCAGACATTCTGAGTATGTGTTCACTGACAGAACTGTTCTCCTCCATCTTACAGCTAAAGAACTTGTTGGAGACTTCATATCTCTCAACCCGAGCATTAGCTTGAAATATCAATTTCAGCTCTTGGAACATCTCATATGCTCCGTGGCGTTCAAAACGCTTTTGCAGTCCCGGTTCTAAGCCGTAGAGCATGGCACACTAAACTATCGAGTAGTCATCAGATCGAGCCTGCCAGGCGTTCACAACGTCTGTAGCAGCTCCTGCAGCAGGTCCATCACCTAGCGGTGCATCAAGGACATAATTCTTCTATGCAACAATGAGGATAATCCTCAAGTTACGGACCCAGTCCGTGTAGTTGCTACCATCATCTTTCAACTTAGCTTTCTCTAGGAACGCATTAAAATTCAACGGAACAGTAGCACGGGCCATTTATCTACAACATAGATATGCAAAGAAACTATCAAGACTAAGTTCATGATAAATTAAGTTCAATTAATCAAATTACTAATGAACTCCCACTTAAATTAACACCCCTTAAGTTAACTAAGTGATACATGATCCAAATCAACTAGCCCATGTCCGATCATCACGTGAGATGGGATAGTCATCAATGCTGAACATCTCCATGTTGATCATATCTACTATATGACTCATGTTCGACCTTTCGGTCTCCAGTGTTCCGAGACCATGTCTGTACATGCTAGGCTCATCAAGTTTAACCCAAGTATCACTACTAGGGAAAACCTTACCAGTAGCGCTGGATTTATAGCTACTAGTAGCGCTGGTACACGCGCTACTGGTACGACGCTACAGCTAATTTTTAGCAGCAGCGCTCTTTTTGACCAGCGCTACTGGTAAATTAACTTAGCAGTAGCGTGTTTTCAGAAAGCGCTACTACTACTTATCTGCAGCGCGTGTATAAAAAAGCGCTACTGTTAAAAGCGCGCTGCTGGTAAACCTTGGCCCCACGCCACTGCTAATGTTTTAAGTTTTTTTTCTGTGTTTTTATGCTGTATTTAAACAGATACAACTTTTATACAATAACAACATGCATATTCATTGAAAAAGATGTAAGACCTTATATTGTCTAATCGTCGGCATCGATGAGCAAAAGTTATTAAAAGTCTCTCATCTCATATCATCATCATCATTATCATTCATCGGCGAACACATGTCTCAAAATAGTGATACAAGTTATTAGAAGCCTCGAATACATGCAACAACATGGTCACATACTCATGTTTCATCATCTATGTAGACTATGATATGATCGCATAGAAGAGAAGAGCGATCACGATGAGCAAAAGCGGGATTATGTAGTAGTTTTTGCGGCGCCGGTTCTGAATCCTCTGTTGCGCTATGAATCTCAAGTAACTAGCTTCGGCTTCCATTCTACTATCAAACCCTTTATGGCTTCCGCCCGGGAAGTGGTACACTTGGGCCTGACACTCCGGCCACTCATCGTACACACCCGGAACATGCCCTACATACACGGCATACCACTTCCTCGCCATCGTTGATCTATATACCTGTCAGAGATGCACATATATCATCAAGCGAATTCAACGATATATAATATGCAGCGTAAGTTACGTCGGCCTGTGGAGAGAAACAATTATGAAATAGAAGCAACGTATAGTAAACATAGTTAACGAAATTCATCGTACCGAAACTAATTAACTAGCGCAGCAGCATTTACATATAATAGTTTCGTCGTACAGAGACATTCAAAAGTTTCGTCGTACAGAAAGTAACAACTAACTAAACAGACACATTGTCTTCAAGCAGTGCACTCTTCCCATCCGGCCATATCCGGGAGGATGCACCCAAGCTTAGTGAAATGCGTCATGTCCTGACGCTGTAGGGCTATGCGGGTTCGGATGTCAGCTCGTGATATTGGGCCGTTGTAGAACATCCCATTCTCTTCGAGGACGTCTTTCATGATGATGGACGCAATTTCCTGCTGGATCCGGTAGAAATCATTTCGAAGTTGATTATCCGGCATGGTTCCAAAGGCTTCGGCCCATCTCCGGATATGGGCATCGCCGGATGAAGATGTCATGCAAAGTGATTGCACATCCCTTCTGTACTCCATCATTAGATGGATGACGTAGAATCCATCATTCTCACTTGTTGCCGGTCGCTGGAGGCAACTGAAGTCAGTCTTATGGCCGAAACACAGAATGGCACGCCCCCCCCCGCTGCGCAAAATACACGATCAAGTTTGCCTCCATGCGTGCAAAGTAATTATTGAAATGTACGAAAGGTAAAATCGAGTTCATGTGCAGCGCATACAGGCGGACGAACGTAAAATCGAGTCTCCTCATTTGAAACATCTCGAAGATGTAATCAAATCGCAGGAAGAACAGGTCCGCGGGGCATGTGCTGACATACATCTTGCCACTGCACGGCACCCTAACCGTATAAAGTGGGTATCCTGGATCATCCGAGGCGAGGATGCTTCTCTCTGTCGACAGCACATGATCATGGAGTCTCCTGAGACCCCCTGTTATGGCAGCTAGCGCATCCGCTGGTACCATTGGCTTTCCCGCGACATGGAGTAATGGCGCATGTTTCATCGGTACACTGTCAACCCTGGTCTGCGGAGGCGGCTGGCTGATAGAAGCAACATTGGCAGCTTTATTGCCTTTTCTCATCGGTCTCTTCCTCTGCTTCTTCTTGGTGGGCTCAGGTGCTGGTGGGTCTGTCAGACTCTCCCTGACCACCGCCCCTAGTGTTGTCGGGCTCAGCATTGAACGCCTCTGGCTAATTAGTTGAGCTTGGGTGGAACCGGCATCTGGAGGCGTGTCCTGTGAGGATTGCATGAACAAAGACTTCTTGCACTCCCGAGGACGTTCCGTCTCTAGTACACCATGCATCTCATATGGTTGACTCATCGTTACTTCGTGGTCAAAGCCGGTATTGAGATACTGGAGAGGGTCATCCACCTCCATGTCATGATCCATATCCTCTTCCATGGGGCCGATGTCATCATCCGCCGGAACGGTTGGCCCTCCTTCCTCGTGTCTCTCGATCTCACCCAGCAGCACAGACGATGGCTGTTGTAGTTGTGTAGGTGGGGTTGTGGTCATACCTGCTTCCTGATGAGGTCCCGTTGGTGTGCTCCCGGCCACCTCCACACGAAGAAGATTCTTCGGCCACAGGATCGGCCAATTTTTGCATTGGCCAAGCTGCGTGGGGGTCTCGTCATCCTCTCCACCGGTTTGTATGGGACGAGGAAAACCCTCGTAACCCTCTTTCACACTCGCCACAGAGACCCTTAAGGCATTATCAGGCATCTGCCGGCTGTGAAACAATCGATCCTTGGGCTTCACTATAGTACCCTTCCCCACATCCACCAACCCGCCCTTCATGTGGTAAAGGAGGGTGCACGGAGTGGAGTCAGCCTGCGAAGACATGTACGTGTGCGGCGTCAGAGATCCAAAAAGAAACGCGAACTGAAGATTAATTAGTTGTGTTGATGAGGGTGTGAAGCGTATATACCGTGAGGGCATCGAGCTCAGCCAATGTCGACGGCCCGGCATTCAAGCCAGAGACGGAGCTAGGGCTGCTGTGAGAGGGTGCGGGAGCAGGTGCTGGAGTAGGTGCGGGTGCGGTTGCCATATCAGGTACGGGTGTGGGTGCGGTGTTCATTGAGTTGCTCCCGGTGAAGCTGGGCATGGGAAAATCAGTTGGTGCCGCGTTTGGATTTTGTTGCAACCAGCTGACCACACTTGGAATCAAGCTTGTAAAGGCAGCTGCCATGTCATTTCTACAGGCAGCTACCGCTTCCCGGACTGTATCAGCTTTTGTTTTCTCGATCGCCCGCGCCACCTTCTCGTCGATAGTCACTTGACTTAACTTCTTTCTCTGTCTTTTGGACTCGGGGTCCTCGCCATAATAGTACTTCCACGTGGCGCCGTCTCCGACGCCGTGCACACGTCCATATTGCGGCCGCTGGCCCGGCGGGTGTCCCATCATTACGTTCATGGCCCGGTTGAAAGGGGTGTCCTATTTGTACTTCGCCGACGACTGAGTCGACTGAGTCGACGAGTCGCTCTCGGCCGCAATCTTGTGTTGCTCTCTCTGCAAAATGGAGCATGAATCGTTTACGAATGTGACTAGAATGTAGTAGACTTCATTGATCGGAAGCTAATATATAAGGTGGTAAAAGGATAATTACCAGTAATCTCATGAATTGCCTAGTCGGCCCGTCGGTGAAAAAAATCTTTTTTATGGGGTCCCACTTGAATCGGGCCCTGATGAAGTCATGCTCCTGCTGGTCGGTGAACTCAGCCAAGGGGTCTGGGATCCCCAGACGTTCACGTTCCGCGTCCTCCTTAGCCCACACGGGCCTCTTTCCCGTGTAACCACGACTTCCGAGGCGGTGGTTCCCCATGTTCTTTGCCTGCAGCTGCTTGCCTCTCTCCGACCTGGCCTTGGCAGCTTCTTCATTGCATGTCGCCTTGAACTTTTCAAAGTCCTCTAGCGTAATTGTCGGATTGTCTGCAACAATCTCGGCGTAGGTTTCATGGTCTACTTCAATCGCCTTTTCACCCTAGTTTTCTAGGCGCTCAATGCGTTGCTGAACTTCCCTAGGGCTTTGTTGTTGATTTTTTTCATGGCATCATCTTTCCATGGGTCAACGTCATCATTCCGACCGGGGAACAGGAATCTTGCGTGCAACCTAGTTAGGAGCAGCTGCTTCAAATGTTCATTCTTCCGTATTTTTGTGGTGTTGATGTTAGCGGTATCCCGTAGGATGCATGCTAGTTGGTTGCCGTAACACACTGCCACTTCCCGTGGCTCTATAGGCTCGAAGTCGCCGGGGTTCACCGCCGTGACCACCAGTCTTCCGGTGCCGAGCTCATTTGGGCGTCGTGCCCTCTTTGCCTTCTTTCCTTCACTGGCTTGGGAGGTCCCACCTTCCGTGCTGTCGTTAGCAACATCATCAGGGCCCGTCTCAGTGTCGGTGTTGGTGGCATCAGTGTCGGCGCCGGCGCCACCACCGTCGTCGTCCGTCATGACAAGGGGGTCCTGCCACCCTTGTTTCTCCTGAGCCGCAAGAAAGTCGAGGTAGGCGTGTGCTTGTCCTTCTTGGGTGTGAGAACCTCCGGCCTCATCATTGTCGGTCATGTTTCCTAGATAGGGTTCAATGTCGTAGTCGTTTAATTATCGAGCTTTATATAATAAAGTGAATAATGACAAAAAAGTGACCTTTGTTTTGCCTGAATGTCGTTTCATTCCCGTGGCGACAAATCTCGAGCACTCGATATGTCCAACTTTCTAGCACAAGTCATGCCGAAATTCACGGAAAATTTCGGCATGACCTATGCTAGAAAGTGCACATATAGAGCGCCTGAAATTTGCTGGAATGGAAATGAATCAACATTTCCGGCAAAACATAGGCCACTCGGAATCGGTTTCCCTGCAAACAACGAAAGTGCGGCACAACTACAGCAACACAACAATATAGGATGCTCACTATCATTCTATAGCATCTGTCCAAACAACCAAAGTCCGGTCGGCGTCGGGGTCACAGGTCCAAATCACATGTCCACTTCAAATTTGCATATAATAGCAAGAAAAATATAGAACTTGAAGAAAAATGCAAGAAGTCCTTTTTCTTCACAGTATTTGAAACTAAATTCAGCACTTGTCAAATTTGATAGTAAATTCAGCACTTGTCAAATTTATGTCCTTTCTGTCCTAATTTGAAACCTAGATAAATTTCTGTCCTAATTTAAAAACCTTGCTAAATTTCTATCCTAATTTGAAACCTAGATAAATTTCTGTCCTAATTTGAAAACCTAGCTAAATTTCTGTCCTAATTTGAAACCTAGGGTTCATACCACCTAATTAACTAGGGTTCATACTAATTCTGTTTTTTTTTAAATAGCAACAATTGCTTTAACTAAAAAAATTAAATAGCAACAATTGCTTTAACTAAAAAATAGCAACAGTTTGAAACCTAGGGTTCATACTAACTACCACTAAAAAATAGCCACTAATCTGTCCTAGGGTTTTTTTTAACTAGGGTTCATACTAATTCTATTTTTTTTGAATAGCAACAATTCATACTAACTAGCACTAAAAAATAGCCTAGGGTTCATATGGCAGAGACAGAGAGAGACAGAGCAGAGAGCAGAGAAGAGGGGAGGGGAGAGGGCTTACAGAGGGTAGAGAGAGAGAGGGGGTCCGGGGAGACGGCGGCACCGAGGCGGGTCGGAGGTGAGGCGGGGTCAGGGGAGACGGCGAAGTTGAGGAGGCTGCAGGCGCCGGTGAGGTCGAGGAGGAGGGGGCAGAGGGGGCCAGCCGGCGTCGGGGTCGGGGCAGAGGGGGCCGGGGCAGAGGAGGCCGGCCGGCGTGCGTCGGCGGCGGCGTGGGCCGGGGAGAGAGATCGCGCGAGGGGGATCGAGAGTGAGAGAGAGAGAGGAGTGCGTGGGGGGCTGAACAGGGCCGGGGCTATAGCCAACTTAGCTATAGCGCTGGTTGTAAAAACGCGCTATAGCTAAGTTAGCTATAGCGCGGTTAGGAAAACAAACGCTACTGCTAGTTTTTTCTTTTTTATTTTTTAAATTCTGTGGCCAGTTTAGCTATAGCGCTTGTCCTATAAAAAGCGCTACTGCTAGTTGTATATTTTTTCTTTTTTGATTTCTCTTTTTCTTTTTCTCTTTCTTTTTCTTTCATTTTCCTTTTTCATTTTTCTCTTTCTTTTTCCTTTCCTTGTTGTAAGTTGTAGCAGGGGTTACGGTTAGGTCTGTTTATGGACTAATAACACACCCTCCGGATATAATTAGTGCATAATATATATATTACATCATTTGACCACTAACGGTGTTAAGTACGTATACAAAATAGATATAGACAAATTATGATAGTTTGTCAGCTTGGTCGACGACGCTTCAGACTGATCTTCTTCTTTCGTCTTTTGTTCGTTGTCGAATAATTGAGCCCATGGTCGTGACTTTTCCTTTTCCAGGGAGTACGATCTTTCGTAGGTAATGTAGTCTTCATCCTTCTTTTGACGTATGTTTCATCGTCATCAGCATCATCTTCCCTCATCAGGTCACCGTACTGGTCGTAGTCTTCCTCGTTGGCGACTCCATCCATTCCGACGATGCTCCTTTTGCCTCTCCTCACGACAACACGGCTGGGATTGCTCGGGTCGGTTATGAAGAAACATTGTGTCACATGTTTAGCGTGTACCCATGGCTCATTTTTGGTGGTGGCGTTGACGGTACCGCTATCGGAGTCGGGTATACACATGGTAGTGAAATGTCAGTTTTCTCTTTGTACGTTCTTAGCCCATCTGACACGGAACATCGTCGTGCTATGCAATCCAGAGTAGTCAAGCTCCCAGATCTCATCGACCCTTCCGTAATATCTTTCAATTACGTTCCCGGTCATGGCTTCCATCGTCACCCCTGAGTTCTGGTTATCACTGTTTATATCTTTGGCCTCCGTGTAGAACGTGTATCCGTTGATATCGTATGCTTGATAAGTCGCGAGGTTGACCGACGGGCCATGTGCTAAGGCATATATGAGCGTTCCGTCCGGACAGCCCTCTTCCGGGGGATTAGCCAGAACTCGCTCTTTGAACCAACGCAAGAAAGTGGAGTTGTGCTCTCTAATAACTTCAGCGTCCATCCTGTGCACCCCACGGTCATGGTAGTTCTTTGCGATGTTCTCTTTGTGCAGTGTCACGAAATCTTCTAGCACATCTAGGTGTTGTAGCACTACTAAGTTTGCCCTGTCAAAGTCGTTTTGTCGGCCCGAGTGGAACACATTCACATCCCTCCGACCATTGGTATGACCTTCGCCTTCGAGCCTTCCACAGTGCTTGCTGACGGGCAAACCAACAACAGGGTCTCCGGTGCTTAGATAACTCTCGCAGAAAGAGATGCACTCTTTGGTCAGATATCCCTGGGCTATGCTTCCATCCGGACGGGACATGTTACGAACGAATCCTTTGATGACCCCATTCATCCTCTCGAACGGCATCATGCTGTGCAGGAATGTCGGCCCTAGGTCGATGATGTCGTCCACGATGTGGACACATAGATGCACCATGACATCAAAGAATGCTGGCGGGAAGTACATCTCTAGCTCATTTAGTATGACAACGATCTCTTCCTGTAGCCTATGGAGTTGCTTGACACTGATCGACTTTCGAGAGATAGCATCAAAAAAGTGGCATAGGTCAGTAAGCGTCTCACGGACGTGTGTGTCCATAATCCCTCTAAGTGCAACCGGGAGTAACTGCGTCATCATCACGTGACAGTCGTGAGACTTCATCCCGCTGAACCTTTTTTTCTTGGTGTCCAGATATCTGCTAATCTTCCCACAGTATCCGAAACTAACTTTGATTCCGGCAAGGCACTTGAAAAATTGATCGACCTCCTTCGGATGTAAGGTGAAGCAAGAGGGGGGGCAATATTGTTCTTCCTTCTTGTTTACTTTTTCCCCCTATCTTCCGTCTCCGACTCCATCTCCGTCTCCTCTGATGACTTTTTACCGGGCATTTGGAGATCTTTCCTGATATTCAAAAGTTCCAAGTCTTTTCTTACCTTCGGCCCATCCTTGGTCTTCTCCGGCATGTTCATCAATGTTCCAAGCAAGCTCTCGTGGATATTCTTCGTGATATGCATTTAATCAAGGCTATGAGGCGTGTCGAGTTTGGGCCAGTACTCTAAGTCCCAGAAAACAGACCTCGTCTTCCATACCTTCAGCAGCGGCTCAGGCGCCTTTTTCTTCGTCTTTCCCGGCGAGGGGCACTCTTCCCAGTTCTTTAATAACTCATATATTTCGGCACCGCTACGCTTACGTGGAGGACCTCGATGCTCAGCCTTACCATTGAATAGATCTCCACGCTTTCTCCACGGGTCATCCTTCTCGAGCCATCTTCGATGCCCCATGTACACGATTTTCGAAGACCCGCCATCTTTCGATAGCTGCTGAGAAGTTGTATCATCCATGCACCTGGTGCATCCGCAACATCCGTGGCACACCTGGCCGGAGATATAGCCGTAACCGAGATAGTCCTGCACCGTCGTAATCAGCGCGGCTCTCATGTAGAAATACTCTCCTTTGCTTGCGTCCCATGTCTTGGCCGGCGTTGTCCATAAGGTCTGTAGCTCCTCTTTCAGTAACCCGAGATACAGATTTATATCATTTCCCGGTTGTCTCGGCCCTTGAATAAGTATAGTCATGTGTATGTATTTTTCCTTCATGCACTTCCAGGGGGGGAGGTTGTACATCCATACAAACACGGGCCATGTGCTATGATTGGTGTTCTGGTTGCCAAACGGATTCATGCCATCAGTACTAGCGCCAAGCACGATGTTCCTTGCATCATCTGCGAAATATTTAAATTCAGCGTTTAATGCTCTCCACTGGCTAGCATTTGCGAGGTGTCTCAGCTTCGGATCATCTCCGTCATCTGGATTCACCCTCTCCGCGTGCCAGCGCATAAGCTTTGCTTCCTTAGGATCTACGAAATACCGCTGCAGACGCGGAGTGATTGGAAAGTACCATACAACTTTCTGTGGAGCTTTCTTTCCGGCCTTCTTATATCGTGAAGCATTGCACATTGTACAGATGGTTTTTTCCGCGTGCTCGTTCCGATATATGATGCAATCGTTGATGCATGCGTGATATCTAATGTGTGGCAGATCAAGAGGGCACACGATTTTCTTTGCCTCCTCGACACTAGTAGGACACATGCTTCCCGCGGGAAGAACCTTCTTTAGATACTTCAGAAGCTCATCCAGGCTTGCATCCGTCCATTTGTTTTTTGCCTTCGTCTTTAGAAGTTCTAGCATGAAACTCAAGCGGGTCACCTCGGGATCGCAACCATCATACAATGGAGTCATCGAGTCTACCTCCAGTTGCGCCAGTTTGGCCTCCTCTCTAGAAGCAGCTCTGTCGCTAGTCGTCTCCTTGCGAAGCAGGTCTCGAACATGCGGGTCCCGCATGGCTGAACTTAGTAGCGACGAAGGCTGCGGCGTGTCCGCGTCTTCTCCACCTTGTACTGCCTCTTCGCCATCACCATTTCTAAGGCCCTCTTCTTCGGGCCCATAATTGGCCATCTCTTCGTCTGGCCCAATGTCGTCATTTCCTGCCCCGTCGACATCCTCATCATCATCATCTTCACTTATCCACCGAGCATGGCCATCCATGAAACCATGCATGAGCAGGTGCGCCTTGAATTTACCACCCTTAAAGGGGTCGAGCCTGACTCCTCCTTTGCATTTTCGACACGAACATAAAAATTCCTTCAGTCTTTTTTCATACATGTCGTCCACCGCGGATTGCCAGTATCTTTCCACCATCCTTCCATTGACCTTCATGATCACCTGCATGCGCGGAGCAAAAGAATTATAACCACGTACACATGCATGGATCAAATTCATACAAAAATTCGACATGACCTTCCCTAAACATAGGACATATTGAGTTTGCCCGAAATTCGCCGAAACGGAATTGAATCGACATTTCGGCAAAACATAGGCAACTCATGTCACTCACATGCCACACACAATTCGGTATATTCATATCACGCATAGTTTCGGTCCTAATCGCACACACACATATTTCCATTCTTGCACAACTCTTTTTTTGCTCACTTATGTGTCGAGAGGGATATCGAGCACCTTCTCAATTAGCTAGTAGCTCTAGATAGTGAGGTACCTACATATAGCTCTAACTAGGGAGAGAGAGAGAGAGAGCTAGTGGAGATGGGTGGATGGGCAAAGAAAGAGAGATGGAGGAGGGAGGCCATTAATTAATGGAGAGGTGGTGGAGGGGCAAAGAAAGAGAGAGGGAGGAGGGAGGGCATTAATGGAGGGGTGGAGGGGCAAAGAAGAGAGGGGGAGGAGGGAGGGCATTAATGGAGGGGTGGAGGGGCAAAAAGAAGAGAGAGGGAGGAGGGAGGGCATTAATGGAGGGGTGGAGGGGCAAAGAAGAGAGGGGGAGGAGGAAGAACCAACAAGCAAGTGCAAGAGGAGGGGAAGAAAGGAAGGGGGAGGGGAGGGAGAAGAGGGGGGGGAAAGGTGACAGATATTTTGCTGGCGGCCATACCAGTAGCGTGGGGGATCAAATATGCGCTACTGGTATCTGCACTAGCTATAGCGCTAGTTAAAAAACACTCTACTGCTAAATGGACCCACAAGTTTACACGCAGAAGAAATAGCAGTAGCGCACTTTCTACACCAGGCGCTACAGATAATTCTTTAACTGTAGCGCTGGGTAGATCGCCCACGCTGCTAATATATCTTGACCTGGGGCTGTGGTGTGGCACACTTACCAGTAGCGCGTCTGAGGAAAACCAGCGCTGCTGCTAACTGATACTAGTAGCGTGTTTTGTACAAAGCACTACTGGTACTTACCAGTAGCGTGGGGGCTCAAATAGGCGCTACTGGTAAAGTTCTACGTATAAGCATTTTCCTAGTAGTGTATTCTGCTTGTGTAAAACTGGCTTACACCCGTTGTATGTGAACGTAGAATCTATCACACCCGATCATCATGAGGTGTTTCGAAACGACGAACTTTAGCAACAGTGCATACTCGGGGAGAACACTTTTATCTTGAAATTTAGTGAAGGGATCATCTTATAATGCTACCGTCGTTCTAAGCAAAATAAGATGCATAAAGGATAAACATCACATGCAATCAAAATATGTGACATGATATGGCCATCATCTTGTGCTTTTGATCTCCATCTTCAAAGCATCGTCATGATCTCCATCGTCACCGGCTCGACACCTTGATCTCCATCGTTGTGTCGTGGTCGTCTCGCCAACTATTGCTTCTACAACTATTGCTAACGCATAGCGATAAAGTAAAGCAATTACATGGCGCTTGCATTTCATACAATAAAGAGACAACCATAAGGCTCCTGCCGGTTGCCGATAAATTACAAAACATGATCATCTCATACAATAACATATATCACATCATGTCTTGACCATATCACATCACAGCATACCTTGCAAAAACAAGTTAGACGTCCTCTACTTTATTGTTACAAGTTTTACGTGGCTGCTACGGGCTTCTAGCAAAAACCGTTCTTACCTACGGCACAAAACCACAATGGTGATTTATCAAGTTTGATGTTTTAACCTTCAACAAGGACCGGCCGCAGTAAATTCGATTCAACTAAAGTAGGAGAAACAGACACCCGCCAGCCACCTTTATGCAAAACAAGTTGCATGTCTGTCGGTGGAACCGGTCTCATGTAAGTGCACATGTAAGGTTGGTCCGGGCCGCTTCATCTTACAATACCGCCGAATCAAAATAAGTCGTTGGTGGTAAGCAGTATGACGATCACTGCCCACAACTCTTTGTGTTCTACTCGTGCATATCATCTACGCATAGACCTGGCTCATGATGCCACCGTTGGGGAACGTTGCATGGAAAACAAAAAAATTTCTACACACACGCAAGATCTATCCATGGAGATGCATAGCTATGAGAGGGGGAGTGCGTCTACGTACCCTCATAGACCGTAAGCGGAAGCGTTAGAACAACGCGGTTGATGTCGTCGAACAACTTCACGATCCAACCGACCGAGCACCGAACATACGACACCTCCACGTTCAGCACACGTTCAGCTCGGTGACGTCCTCGAATTCTTGATCCAGCAAGACGGCGAGGTAGTGGATGAGTACCGGCAGCATGACGGTGTGGTGACGGTGATGGTGATGCTATCTCCGCAGGGCTTCGCCCAAGCACTACGAAAATATGACCGAGGGACGGAACTGTGGAGGGGGGCCGCCGCACACGGCTAAGACAATGTTGTATCTCCTTTGGGGCGCCCCCTCTCCTCTATTTATATATGTGTAGGGGCTTGGAGTAGAAGGAATAGTGCCACGTGAACAGTAACCGTGAATAGTACATACGTGGACTTGGACTCCAAAGTCCAATCCTATTCCTACTAGGACTCTCCCTTTTTTCCTTCCCTAGCTGCGTGGGCATTTGAGGACTTGGTGCGCCTGGCTCAATAAGGCCAGGGCACCTCCCATTAGCCCATGCCAGCCCTTTGGGACGTGGTGGACCCACTTGTGGACTTCCGGACCCCTCCGGAACCTTCTGGAAGCTTCCCGGTACAATACCGAAAAAACTGCGCCTTTTTCCGGAACCCAAAATATGACTTCCCATATATAAATATTTACCTCTCGACCATTCCGAGACTCATCGTGACATCCGGGATCTCATCCGGGACTCCGAACAATATTCGGTTACCAATTCACATAACTCATATAACACTATATCGTCAACGAACGTTAAGCGTGCGGACCCTACGGGTTCGGGAATGATGTAGACATGACTGAGACGCCTCTCCGGTCAATAACCAATAGCGGAACCTGGATGCTCATATTGGTTCCTACATATTCCACGAAGATCTTATCGGTCGAACCGCAATGACAACATACGTAATTCCCTTTGTCCGTCGGTATGTTACTTGCCCGAGATTCGATCGTCGGTATCTCCATACCAAGTTCAATCTCGTTACCAGCAAGTCTCTTTACTCGTTCCGTAATACATCATCCCGTAACTAACTCCTTAGTCACTTTGCTTGCAAGCTTCTTATGATGTGCATTACCGAGAGGGCCCAGAGATACCTCTCCGAAACACGGAGGGACAAATCCCAGTCTCGATCCATGCCAACTCAACGGACACCTTCGGAGATACCTGTAGAGCATCTTTATGATCACCTAGTTACATTGTGACGTTTGATAGCACACAAGGTATTCCTCCGGTATCCGGGGCTTGCATGATCTCATGGTCTGAGGAACATGTATTTGACATTCAAGAAAGCAGTAGCAATAAACAGAACGATCATATGCTAAGCTAACGGATGGGTCTTGTCCATCACATCATTCTCCTAATGATGTGATCCCGTTATCAAATGAGAACTCATGTCTATGGTTAGGAAACCTTAACCATCTTTGATCAATGAGCTAGTCTAGTAGAGGCTCACTAGGGACACGGTATTTGTTTATGTATTCACACATGTATTTAAGTTTCCGGTCAATACAATTCTAGCATGAATAATAAACCTTTATCATGAACAAGGAAATATAAAATAATAACAACTTTATTATTGCCTCTAGGGCATATTTCCATCATCTAGTTGGTAAAGATCCAATCTAATCTATTTGCATATTCATAGTGATCCTGGGATTATTCGTAGGAAGAAACAAAATTTGATTTTCTACTAAGTTTCCCAATAGTGGCATCATGAGCGATCTATGAGTAGATGCATGCCGCGATCTAGATCAGATGGAGATGTGCGGTTATTGGACAATTTGTTTGTGCGGGTAGTAGCTGTGATCTATTACTTAATGTTATTTTTTTCTTCCCTTGAGTTTGCAATTTTTCTGATCTTAGCGGCATGGTGAGATTTTGTTACAAAGTTCTGGCTATCGCGGTCTTTCTATGCTGCTCATAGTATGCTGGTTGTCAGTCCAAAAATATGCTTAAATTCTTTGGATCTCTCTTTAGTAAAGAAAGATGAGTTTTTGCAAACAAGAGGACTTGTAGATGTGATCTACACGAGGGTCACGTGTTTAACAAAGTTTAGTATGGGGCTCGAGATATTTCATTAAGTCTCGTGTTTCATACACCCTGCATGTTAAACTAGCAACTTGAATAATTATACTTGATGATAACGTAGGTACCTTAAGGTTCGTTTTGAAACCCTAGAAGTCATGATAAAATTTGCATAATCCGATTAAAGGCGTCTTACTTGGTTTTGAAGGATTTACATGTGATGTGGGATAGCCTTTGTCATATTGATGAGATTTGTATGAGATGCTATATGATGTAATGTATTAATTACATGACCCGCGTGTCGTGGTACGGCATGTTGGCAGGAGCCATATGATTGTCACTTTAATGACCTATGTGTCAAATTGCATGTAATGCATTAGTGATAGAGATAGAAATAATTTTTAGTGAAAGTACATGATGGTCACAAGTTTTGTGGTGGTGGATTCCCAACGCAAAAAGCCTTACGTGAAGAAGGAGTTCTTCGGTGAAGAAAAGTTGAAGAAACAGGCTAAGGTAGAAAAGTTCTGCCACGACAGCAAAAACATATTGCCACAGCAATAGTTTTTGAAACTGCCACCACGGCGGCAGACTTTTTGCAAGGGTAGGTCTAGAGGGGGGGGGGTGAATAGACACTAACAATGCCAAAGGTGCAATTTTTAGTTCTCTTGAAACTTAGGCAGATTTTAGCACAAGTTAGATAACAAGGAATACACCCTACACATGCATATCTAGAGTATGGGCAACGGAAAGAAAACGAGATGCAAGTGCAAGAATATAAGGAGTAGAGTTTAGGAGATTTTGCAAATGAAGGGCGACCCGAAGATTTTTCCCATGATGCCGATAGGTGGTGCTATCGTAAATCCACGTTGATGGAGGCTTCAATCCCAAAGGGATAGCGATTGCGCGAGTCCACGGAGGGCTCCACCCATGAACGGTCCATGAAGAAGCAACCTTGCCTATTCCACCATGGCTTACGCCCACTAAGTACTAGCCTCACTCGGGTAGATCTTCACAAAGTAGGTGATCTCCTTGCCCTTACAAACTCTTGGTTCACTCCACACGATTTGGAGGCTCCCAAGTGACACCTAACCAATCTAGGAAAAACCACTCTCCAAAAGGTAATAGATGTTGTTGTTGATGATGAACTCCTTGCTCTTGTGCTTCAAAAGATAGTCTCCTCAATACTCAAACACTCTCTCACAGATTTTGGCTATGTGATAGGTGAGGGATTTGGGTGGAAAGCAATTGAGGTGGCTAGAGACCAAAGTTCTATGGTTGGAGTGGAATCCCTTTGATCTCAACACAAGGATATGGAGCTCTCTCTCAGAAAAATGGATATGGGAAGTGTAAGCTTCGCTCTGGTTGCTCTCTGAGAGTTGGTGGAATGGGTGGGGGTTTATATAGTAGCACGAAAAATCCAACTGTTACACACCTTTATGCACACTTCGGTGAGACTTGGTGAAACCACTTGGTGAGACCGACCTGTGCAAAAGGTTTGAACTTTAGGCTTTTCGGTGAGACCGGATGAAACCGCTTGGTGAGACCGAGACATGCTGACCTAAGTACTTTCAACACTTCGGTGTCACCAATTGAAACCGATCAGAAATTCTGAGTCAATTTCAATTGGTAACAGAAGGTTGGCAAGTGCTCTTCGGTGGGACCGAAGGGCCAACTCGGTGGGACCGAGATGCTAGGGTTTGGCAATGGCTATGTCAAGTGTATCTCGGTGGATCCGGGCGAGTGTGTTTCGATGGGACCGAGATGGACTTTAGGGTTTTGGACATAGTGGAATATGAGAGTGTGGCTGAGGATTTTGGAGCAATATCTCTAAGCATTTGAGCATTTAGACCATCATCAAAACCTCATCCCCTTTTAATAGTATTGGCTTTCCTATGGACTCAATGTGATCTTGGATCACTTAAATAAAGATGGAGAGTCTTGAGGCTTTGCCAACACTTGTCCTTAGCATCGTGAGGGGTCCACTTCACATTCCAAAGGTTTATCTAAGTTGAACTCTTCCTGAAATATACTCAAGGAAAACATTAGTCCAACAACATGTGTGTTGACATGAATTTCCAAAACCACAAAGGGAGTGGATGTGCTTTTAATCTCCCCCTTTTTGGTAATTGATGACAACATACATCAAAGCTTCAAAATGAAGGATATAAATTTGAAGTACATTAAAGCTTTGAAGGGCATGAAACATGTACAAGCTCCCCCTACAACTGTGCATATTTAGAATTTTGCTTTTGGAATGCAAATACACAGTTGATTAGGTAAAGATACTCTTCCATGTCACATGAAACTTGGTAGCATGCATCAGAGTAAAAGATAGAGATAAAAGCATTCAAGAGTATATGATTCCTTCTTGCAAACAGTTATTTACAACAAGATGGAGTCATGATACCACTGAACAAGATGCACACACTTACCTTGAGGTACTAGACATCATACCTAAAGAGACAATCTTGAGAAAACAAGGTTAGATAACACAAGAAACTCTCTTCAAGAGGATGTAAGAACTTCAAGAATACCAAGTTTGGGATTACATGCATAAGAATACCATTTAAAAATTTAGCATGTTCTCAAAACAAGAATCAATAAGGATTTGCAATAAGAATTTCAAAATGGTTTTTCTCCCCTATATATTGAACTTACTCTCCCCCTATATGAATAAGTGTTTCAATGGGATTAGGTAGGGATGAAAAAAAATCAGAGCAAAAGGATAAACAAATAACCATATATATGTTCATATGTTTCACCCCACTAGAAACATATATCTCTCCCCTTTGTTCCTCTATTAATATGCTTTGAAGCATTTAGATGAGCTTTGATGTGCATTTCTCTCCCCTTTGACATCAATTTCCAAGAAGGGTTTATTCCTCTTGTTTCTATAGGTCAATAGGAAAGGGTCCTGAATTTGCACATTAAGCAGAATTATAACTGGGAATGCTTTAGAGGAGGATCATTGAGTGGAGCTGGAGAAAAATAGAAAATAAATCTTGGCAAAGTTCTCTTTTTCTTGTGCACTATGGTGTCTCCAAAATTGTCAATCGGAAATTCTGAAACTTCAATAGAGGCTTGGAACTTCTGACTGATCGCATCGGTGTCACCGAGCTAGTTCTTGTCGGTCAGACCGAAGAACTGCTGTGCGTTAGAAATTTGACTTGGTGTCACTGAGGCGTTTTGATCGGAGAGACCGATTAGACATGAGAAAGTAGGTTTTGTCAAGACTCAGCTCACTTGCATTCAGACCAATGAAAGATTTGTAGGGAATTTGATAAGATTTGCAATGAATTTGATAAGATTTGCAATGAATTTGACAAAAAAAAATGGAAATAGAAGGTAAAATAGAAAAAAGTTTTTGGTGTTTTTTTTTGATAAAGTTTTTCAAATATGATTACTAGAAAAACATGTATACAAGGACAAATATGGACAAACAAAAACAAGGTAAAGAAAGCAAAAACAAAACTTCAACTAAGATAGGGTCGGCGACTAGGTCACCTATATTTGAGTATATTGACTTAGGAGTCAAACGAGATCATTTGATCATAGGTCATATTCATCGTTAAGCTCAAAATGGGGTTGCCATTTTCATTTAAGCATTTATATGTATTTGATGGGATTCATTGCATGGAAAAAAATCCTACGAGAGAACGAACAAACCCAAGATCCAATCTACTAGATGATAGCAGCGAGGGGGGAAAAGGTCTACATACCCTTGTAGAACACGCGCGTTTAACGATCTAAAGATCATGGGTGATGTAGTCGTACTTTCGTCGGATCAATCCGATGCAGCACCGCACGAACGATGCCTCCGAATTGCACACATGTGCAGCTTGATGTCGTCTCCTCCTTCTTGATCCAGCAAGCAAGGGGGAGAGGTGCATGAGATAGGTCTCGGCAGAACGACGGCATGGTGGTGGATGTATGGTGGAAATCCGGTAGAGCTTCACTAAGAATTGCATGGATGAGGGACGTATGAAACGAGAGTGAGGCGGCCAGCAACTGGGATGTGCGGTGTTGCGGCCAGCCCCTCCCTCCACTATTTATAGGCATGGGGAGGAGGCTTCGCCCCTCCTCCAAGCCTCTAGGGGCTGCGCACCAAAGGAGGGGAAGGAAATCTTCTCCTTCCTTCCCCACCGATCGTAATCCCTCCTTTTTAGGGATCTTGATCTTATCCCTTCGGGATTTGATCCTATAACTTTTAGGGGGGGATTTTGGTCTGCATGGACCAGAGGTGTGGCACCTTGGCCCACTACCCACGTCCATGTGGGTCCCTCCATGCAGGTGGGCCCCACTCCAGAACCTTCTCGGTACAATACCGAAAAACCCAAATTTTTCCGGTAACCCTGAAAATACTTTCCATATATGTTTTCTTTGTCTCCGGACCATTCCGAAGCTCCTCATGATGTCCGGGATCCCATCCGAGACTCCGAATCAAAATTCGATAACACCATCTTATTATCTCATCAAAACCTAGCAACACCGAAACGTTAAGTGTGTGACCCTACGAGTTCGAGAATATGTGGTCATGATCAAGACCCCTCTTCGATCAATAACTAATAGTGGGACCATGGATGCCCATAATGGTTCCCAGATATTCCAGGAAGATATTTCATCGGTTGAACCACATTGTCAAGGATTCAGATAATCCCGTATACAATTCCCTTTGTCTGGCGATATGTTACTTGCCCGAGATTCGATCGTCGGTATCACCATACCTAGTTCAATCTCGTTACTGGCAATTTCTCTTTACTCGTTCCATAATACAATATGCTCGTGACCAAACACATTAGTCAGATGATTGCAAGCTACTTAGGATGTTGTATTACCGAGAGGGCCCAGAGATATCTCTTCGCCACATGGAGTGACAAATCCCAGTCTTGATCCGTGCAACCCAACTAGTACCTTCCGAGATACCTGAAAAACACCTTTATGATCACCCAGTTACCAAGTGACGGTTGATGCCCATAAAGCATTTATTCGGTACTAGGAAGTGGCACGATCTCATGGTCTAAGGAACAGATACTTGACATTAAGAAAGCTGTAGCAATTTAAACTTAGTGACACGATCAGATGCTAAGCTTATGATTGGGTCTGTCCATCACATCATTCTCCTAATGATATGACCTCGTTATTAAATGACAACTCATGTCCATGGTTAGGAAACATTAACCATCTTTAATCAACGAGCTAGTCTAGTAGAGGCTTACTAGGGACACAGTGTTTGTTTCTGTATCCACACACGTATTTGAGTTTCCGGTTAATACAATTATAGCATGGAGAATAAACACTTATCAAGAACAAGGAAATAACATAATAACAACTTTATTATTGCCTCTAGGGCATATTTCCAACAGTCTTTGATACGTCTCCAACGTATCTATAATTTTTGATTGTAAAATACTATCATATTATCACTTTTGTATGCTTTATATGTCATTTTATATTATTTTTCTGGACTAACCTATTAACTTAGTGCCCAGTGTCAGCTCCTGTTTTTTTGCATATTTTGTGTTTCGCAGAAAAACCATACCTACAGAAGTCCAAACACGACGAAACTTTTTGACGATTTTTTCTGGAGGAAAAGAGACACTAGAAGCTTCGTGGGAGGGCCAAAAGACCCACAGGGGCCCCACAAGGCAGGGGGCGCGCCCTGGGGGTAGGGCGTGCCACCCTGGCTTGTGGGCCCCCATGAGCCTCCTTCTGACGTGAATCCAACGCTGAAAAATCATATGGTGTTCTTCCCTCTCTATCTTTGGTGTGATGAATTGAGTCCTGCTCTTTGAAGTTCTTTATGTTGGATTGAATATTATAAATCTGAGATTGTTTGATTCATGTCGAATAATTAACTCGGGGAGACTCGAGGTGACAATGGGGTTCTCTAGGTGACATTAGAGTTGATTGATATGTATCATATGGTGTTATCGTAGTACGATCTCTAGGGCTATTCGTGACACTTAGGGGTGGCTCAATAGATTGATTGGAAAGATAACTTTGGGGTGGTTTTGCTACCTACAATGATTTCATCTTATGTTCTCCGATATAGATAGGAACTTTGGAGTGATTCTTTATCGCACGTTGAGGGATTGTCTTATGATTCAATTATGTTAGTGATGTTGAGAGATTGCACTAGTGAAAGTATGAATCCTAGGCCTTGCTTCCAAGCATTAGAATACTGTTTGTGCTCACTTTTATCACTTGCTACCTTGCTGTTTTTATTATTTCAGATTACAAAAACCTATATCTACTATCCATACTACACCTGTATCACCATCTCTTCGCCGAACTAGTGCACCTATACAATTTACCATTGTATTGGGTGTGTTGCGGACACAAGAGATTTCTTGTATTTGATTGCAGGGTTGTTTGAGAGAGACCATCTTCATCCTACACCTCCCACGGATTGATAAACCTTAGGTCATCCACTTGAGGGAAATTTGCTGCTGTTCTACAAAAGTCTGCGCTTGGAGGCCCAACCAAGTCTACAAGAATAGTGTTGCGTAGTAGACATCAAGCTATTTCTGGCACCGTTGTCAGGGAGATGAGTGCTTGAAGGTATCTTCTTTAGATCTGGCAATTGAATCTTTTAGTTTCTTGTTTTTCACTAGTTTGGTTTTATAAAAGAAAACTACAAAAAAAAGGAAGTGAAGTTGAATCGAATTCTTTATCTTTATGAAGTTTTTCTTGAAAATATGGATTCTGATAATTGTGCTAAATTGTTAGAAGAAGAAGTTAACAAAATGTTTAATGTGAGTTCCTTGAATGATAAGAATAATTGCAATGTTATTAATATGTCTTCCTTGAATATCTATGATGCTAATGATATGCAAAGCCATAAGCTTGGGGATGCTATGTGTGATGAAGATGATCTTTTTAGTCCTCCTGCTTGTGATGCTAAAATTTATTATGATGATAGCTTGCCTCCTATTTATGATGATTATTGTGATGATACTTATGCTATAATTAATAGCAATAATCATACTTGAGAAACTTGTCATCAAGTTTTATATGACACTCCCACTATTATTAATGAGAAGAAATTTGCTTATGTGGAGAGTAATAAAAATTCTATGCTTGTGGGTCATGAAAAGAATGCTTTATGTGATAGTTATATTGTCAAATTTGTTTATGAGGCTACTGAAAATTATTATGAGAGGGGAAGATATGCACTTATATATTTCAACAACATCATGTTTCCTCTCTATATGTTGAAAGTTTTAAAGTTACACTTGTTTTGCCTTCCTATGCTAGTTCAATCTTGCTTCAATGAATTGTTTTGTTACAAGATTCCTATGCATAGGAAGAGGGTTAGTCTTAAATGTGTTTGCTATATGATTCATGATGCTCTCTTTATGTTTCAATTCCTACTTTTATGTGAGCATCATTAAAATTATCAATGCCTAGCTAAAAGGCTTTAAAGAAAAGCACTTGTTGGGAGGCAACCCAAAATTTATCCTTTCTGTTTTTGTGTGTCTACATGATTATTGCTACTGTAGTAATTGTGTTTGTATCTTTTTATTTTGTTTTTGTGTCAAGTAAGACCTTTAGGATGATGTGAATGCTTGTTGATTTGATTCTGTGCAGAAATAGAAACTTTTGCGTCCAGTGATTGAATTATTTCTTTGTACTGGAACGTGATCAATTTCTGAAATTTTTACACAATATTGCATTACAAATTGGAGGCGTTTTCCTAATTTTTCAGAATTTTTGGAGTTGCAGAAGTATGATAATTAAATGCATCTTTATGTACTGTTCTGTTTTTGATAGATTCTGTTTCAGATTGTTAGTTTGCTTGTTTTGGAGTTTCTATGACTTATATTGGGGGATATTAATTATGGAAATGATAGAATACAGTAGACATCATTTAGAAATATTATGAATCTGGTCTTGACAGTACCAAAGTGAATGATTTATTTTTATTATACTAACCCATCTCACGAGTTCCGTTAAGTTTTGTGTGAATGAAGTTTTCAAGTTTTTGGTGAGATGACGATGGAACGAGAATAAGGAGCGGCAAGAGCCTAAGCTTGGGGATGACCAAGGCACCACAAGGTAATATCTAAGGAAGACCCAAGCGTCTAAGCTTGGGGATGCCCCGGAATGCATCCCCTCTTTCATCTTCAATACTATTGGTATATCTTACTTGGAGCTATATTTTTATTCTTCACATGATATGTGTTTTGCTTGGAGCGTCATTTGTTTTATTTTGTTTGTTTGCTTGATTACACAATCATTGTTTCCTGATCACACCTATTATGAGAGACACACATTCATATTAAATTTATAGAATGCTCATGTTCTTCACTAATATCTTTTGAGTTGAGGCAATTGCTCATGTTCTTCACTTATATTTGATTGAGCACGGTGATATGTTTTATAGAAATTATTTGCACTCTCTTGCTTCACTTAAATATTTTTGAGAGTTGAATAGGCAGTGGTAATTTGCATGAGTTATATGTTTGGTCCAAAAATAATAGGTATATACAAGTGGTATACTAAAAACTTGCATGGACTTGTAGATCATTGAATATGATAAGTTTGATTCCTTGCAATAGTTTTGCAATATTGAGGTAGTAATTTATGAGTGTGTTAGTAGATGATTAAAGCTAAGTATTAATATTGGTGTTAAGGTTTGTGAGTCTTTATGCATGAAAGTGGTGGCCGCTGGCATTAGCGAGGAAGTCGGAGTATAATTTATCTTTGATTGGTATCCTTTGTGTGTTCGGATCGGGGGCGCGCGATGGTTAACTCCTACCAACCTCCTCCCTAGGGGCATGCGAGTTATACTTTGCTTCGAGGGATACTAAAACTTTTGCAATAAGTACTTGAGTTCTTTATGTTTAATGTGAGCATTTTGGTCTACATGCACTTCCACCTATCCTTATTTTGCTAGCCTCTTCGGTACCGTGCATTGCCCACTCTCACCTCGAGACATGGTGCAAACTTCGCCGGTGCATCCAACTCCGTGAGATGATACGCTCTCTCACACATAAGCCTCATTATATCTTCCACAAAACAGCCACCATACCTACCTATTATGGCATTTCCATAGCCATTCCGAGATATATTGCCATGCAACTTCCATTGTTACTATTTATCACATGACTTGAGCATTCATTGTTATTCTGCTTTGCATGATCATATAGAGCTGACATGATATTTGTGGCAAAGCCACCATTCATCATTATTTATACATGTTACGCTAGATCATTGCACATCCTGGTACACTGCCAGAGGCATTCATATGTAGTCATTATTTTCATTTTTTTGAGTTGTAAGTAAATAAAAGTGTGATGATCATCATTATTAGAGTATTTCCCTACCTGTGAGGATAAAAAAAGAGAAAAGAAGAGGCCAAAAAGAAGCCCAAATAAAAAAAAAGGAAAAGAAAAAGAATGAAAAAAAGAGAAAAAATGAGAGAAAAAGAGAGAGGGGACACACTACTATCCTTTTACCACACTTGTGCTTCAAAGTAGCACCATGTATTTCATATAGAGAGTCTTCATGATATTCATTTTCATATACTAGTGGGATTTTTACATTATAGAACTTGGCTTGTATATTCCGATGACGAGCTTCCTCAAATGCTTGAGGTCTTCGTGAGCAAGCAAGTTGGATGAACACCCACTTAGTTTCATATAGAGAGCTTTCATACACTTATAGCTCTAGTGCATCCGTTGCATGGCAATCCCTACTCCTTGCATTAACATCGATTGTAAGGCCTCCCCATTGCCTAACGATCAAGCCTCATTGATGTGAGACTTTCTTATACCTTTTTGTCTTCCCTTATAATCCCCCATCATCATTCTCTTTGCCATCCAAAGTGCTAAGACCATGGCTCACGCTCAAGTATTGCGTAAAAGTTGATAAATAGCTGAAGTGAGAAAAGTATGACTTAATTGCCTGGTTTGGCACCGGGGTTTGTTCTTGATTTGATATCTTTATGCCAGAAAGACTAAGCGTGCCATGCTTATCATGATTAAGTGTGTAGGGATCATTTTCTTCAGCATCTTTTATTTTGGAAGGCAATAATTGTTTACTTGCATGTTTATATATTACTGTTTTGATGTCAAATTGATAGACTATTGCCTTGAATCACTCGTATCCCAATATTCATACCAAGATTACATCATTTGATCAAGGACATGTTAGCTAGCATTCAACATCAAAAATTCTTTTGTTTATCATTTACCTACTCGAGGACGAGCAGGAATTATGCTCGGGGATGCTGCTACGTCTCCAACGTATCTATAATTTTTTATTGTTAAATGCTATTATATTATCACTTTTGTATGCTTTCTGTGTCATTTTATATTATTTTTTTGGGCTAACCTATTAACTTAGTGCCCAGTGCCAGTTCCTGTTTTTTTGCATATTTTGTGTTTCGCAGAAAAGCCATACCTACAGAAGTCCAAACACGACAAAACTTTTTGACGATTTTTTTTGGAGGAAAAGAGACACTAGAAGATTTGGGGGAGGGCCAGAAGACCCACAGGGGCCCCACAAGGTAGGGGCGCGCTCTGGGGGGTAGGGCGTGCCACCCTGGCTTGTGGGCTCCCTGAGCCTCCTTCTGACGTGAATCCAACGCTGAAAAATCCCATAAATAGAGAAACCTCCGAAAAGTAACCTAGAACTTTTACTCCGCCGCCACAAGCCTCTGTTCCGAAGCGATCTCATCCGGAGCCCTATTCCGGCATCCTGCTGATACGTCCATTTTGCATCATGTTTTGCTACTGTTATTTATAGTGTTTTTGATCAATATAACACTTTGTAGAGCAATTCTAATGCCTTTTCTCTCTTAATATGCAAGATTTACACAAGGAGGGAGAATGCCGGCAGCTGGAATTCTGGACCTGAAAAAGCTATGTCAGAGATACCTATTCTGCACATCTCCAAATGAGCTGAAATTTCACGGAGAATTATTTTGGAATATATAAAAAATATTGGAATCAAGAAGTACCAGAGGGGGCCACTCAGGTGCCCACAAGGCACCAGGGCGCGCCACCCCCCCAGGCGCGCCTTGGTACCTCGTGGGTCCCCTGGCAGTCCTCTGGCCCCCATTTTCTAGTATATAAGTCATTTTGACCTAGAAAAAATAGAGAGAAGACTTTTGGGACGGTGCGCCGCCGTCTCGAGGCGGAACTTGGGCAGGAGCACTTTTGCTCTCCGGCGGAGAGATTCTGCCGGGGATACTTCCCTCCGGGAGGGGGAAATCGTCGCCATCGACATCACCAGCGATCCTCTCATCATGGGAGGACTAATCTTCATCAACATCTTCACCAGCACCATCTCATCTCAAACCCTAGTTCATCTCTTGTATTCAATCTTTGTCTCAAAACCTCAGATTGGTTCCTGTGGGTTGCTAGTAGTGTTGATTACATCTTGTAGTTGATGCTAGTTGGTTTATTTGGTGGAAGATTATATGTTCAGATCTATTATGCTATTCAATACCCCTTTGATCTTGGACATGATTATGTTTTGTGAGTAGTTACTTTTGTTCTTGAGGAGATGGGAGAAGTCTTGTCATAAGTAATCATGTGAATTTGGTATTCGTTCGATATTTTGATGATATGTATGTTGTTGATTCCCTTAGTGGTGTCGTGTGAATGTCGACTACATGACACTTCACCATACTTGGGCCTAAGGGAATGCATTGTGGAGTAGTAATTAGATGATGGGTTGCTAGAGTGACAGAAGCTTAAACGCTAGTTTATGCGCTATTCCGTAAGGGGCTGATTTGGATCCATATGTTTAATGCTATGGTTAGAGTTATCTTAATTCTTCTTTTGTAGTTACGGATGCTTGCGAGAGGGGGTAATCATAAGTGGGAGGCTTGTTCAAGTAAGAACAACACCCAAGCACCGGTCCACCCACATATCAAATTATCAAAGTAGCGAACGCGAATCAAACAAACATGATGAAAGTGACTAGATGGAATTCACATGTATCCTCGAGAACGCTTTACTTACTATAAGAGATCGTTCTGGCTTGTCCTTTGCTACAAAAAGGATTGGGCCAACTTGCTGCACTCTTTGTTACTATTGCTACTTGTCACTTGTTACAAATTATCTTGCTATCAAACTACTCGTTACCGATAATTTCAGTGCTTGCAGAAAACACCTTGCTGAAAACCGCTTGTCATTTCCTTCTGCTCCTCGTTGGGTTCGACACTCTTACTTATAGAAAGGACTACGATTGATCCCCTATACTTGTGGGTCATCACCTACCGGAGGGGGGAAGCCATCACCGGAGGCCATCTTCATCATCCCCGCTGCCTCCATGACGAGGAGGGAGTAATTCATCCTCGGGGCTGAGGGTATGTACCAGTAGCTATGTGTTTGATCTCTCTTCCTCGTGATCTTGATAGGGCACGATCTTGATGTACCATGAGCTTTGTTAATATAGTTGGATCATATGGTGTTCTTCCCTCTCTATCTTTGTTGTGATGAATTGAGTCCTACTCTTTGAAGTTCTTTATATTGGATTGAATATTATAAATCTAAGATTGTTTGATGCATGTTGAATAATTAACTCGTGGAGACTCGAGGTGACAATGTTGTTCTCTAGGTGACACTAGAGTTGATTGATATGTATCATATGGTGTTATCGTAGTACGATCTCTAGGGCTATTCGTGACACTTAGGGGTGGCTCAATAGATTGATTGGAAAGATAACTTTGAGGTTGTTTTGCTACCTACAATGATTTCATCTTATGTTCTCCGATATAGGTAGGAACTTTGGAGTGATTCTTTATCGCATGTTGAGGGATTGTCTTATGATTCAATTATGTTAGTGATGTTGAGAGATTGCACTAGTGAAAGTATGAACCCTAGGCCTTGTTTCCAAGCATTGCAATACTGTTTTTGCTCACTTTTATCAATTGCTACCTTGCTGTTTTTATTATTTCAGATTACAAAAACATATATCTACTATCCATACTACACCTGTATCACCATCTCTTCGCCGAACTAGTGCACCTATACATTTTACCATTGTATTGGGTGTGTTGGGGACACAAGAGATTTCCTGTATTTGATTGCAGGGTTGTTTGAGAGAGACCATCTTCATCCTACACCTCCCACGGATTGATAAACCTTAGGTCATCCACTTGAGGGAAATTTGCTGCTGTTCTACAAAAGTCTGTGCTTGGAGGCCCAACCAAGTCTACAAGAATAAAGTTGTGTAGTAGACATCAGTCTCCCACTTGCACTAGAGTCAATAATCTAGTTTACATTGTTACAATTCTAACACCCATGGAGTTCTGGTGCTGATCATGTTTTGCTCGTGGAAGAGGTTTAGTCAACGGGTCTGCAACATTCAGATCCGTATGAACTTTGCAAATCTTTATGTCACCTTCCTTGAGGTAGTCACGGATGGAGTTAAAGCGGCGTTTGATATGTTTGGTTTTCCTGTGAAAGCTTGGCTCCTTGGCAATGGCTATGGCACCAGTGTTATCACAATAGATAGTCATGGGATCCAATGCACTAGGAACCACACCTAGTTCGGATATGAACTCCTTCATCCAAACTCCTTCCTGTGCTGCTTCCGAAGCAGCTATATATTCTGCTTCAGTTGAAGATGCTGCTACAACGCTCTGCTTGGAGCTACTCCAGCTGACTGCTCCACCATTCAAAATAAATACGTATCCGGATTGAGACTTTGAGTCATCCAAATCAGTGTCAAAGCTAGCATCGACGTAACCCTTTACGACGAGATCTTCATCACCTACATAAACGAGAAACATTTCCTTAGTCCTCTTTAGGTACTTAAGGATATTTTTGACCGCTGTCCAGTGTTCCACTCCTGGATCACTTTGGTACCTACCATTCATACTAATGGAAAGACACACATCAGGTTTAGTACCCAGCATGGCATACATGATAGAGCCTATGGCTGAGGCATAGGGGACGACTTTCATCTTTTCTCTTTCTTCTGCCGTAGCTAGACATTGAGTCTTACTCAACTTCTTACCCTGCAACATGGGCAAGAACCCCTTCTTTGACTGGTCCATTTTGAACTTCTTCAAAACTTTGTCAAGGTATGTACTTTGTGAAAGTCCTATCAGGCGTCTTGATCTATCTCTATAGATATGCCCAATATGTAAGCTGCTTCACCGAGGTCTTTCATTGAAAAACTCTTATTCAAATAACCCTTTATACTTTCAAGAAGTTCTACATCATTTCCAATCAATAATATGTCATCCACATACAGTATTGGAAATGCTACAGAGCTCCCACTCACTTTCTTGTAAATACAAGCTTCTCCATAAGTTTGGATAAATTCAAACCCTTTGATCACCTCATCAAAGCAAAGATTCCAACTCTGGGATGCTTGCATTAGTTCATAAATGGATCGCTGAAGTTTGCATACCTTATTAGCATCCTTAGGATTGACAAAACCTTTGGGTTGCATCATATACAACTCTTCCTTAATGTAACCATTAAGGAACGCAGTTTTGACGTCCATCTGCCAGATTTCATAATTGAAAAATGCAGCAATTGCTAACATAATCCTTACAGACTTTAGCATCGCTACGGGTGAGAAAGTCTCATCATGGTCAACCCCTTGAATTTGGTGAGAACCTTTTGCGACAAGTCGAGCTTTATAGACGGTGACATTACCATCAGCGTCTATTTTCTTCTTAAGGATCCTTGTTCTCAACGGCCTTTTGGTCGTCGGGTAAGTCCAACAAATTCCATACTTGGTTTTCGTACATGGATCCTATTTCGGATTTCATGGTCTCTAGCCATTTTTCGGAGTCCGGGCTCATCATCGATTCCACATAGTTCATAGGTTCATCGTTGTCTAACAACATGACGTCCATGACAGGATCACCGTACCATTCAGGAGCAGTACATGTCCTGGTCGACCTACGAAGTTTAGTAGCAGCCTCGTTTGAAGCTTCATGATCATCATCATTAGCTTCCTCTCTAGCTGGTGTAGGCGCCACAGGAACATCTTTCTGCGCTGCGCTACTCTCCAATTTGAGAGAAGGTTCGATAACCTTGTCAAGCTCTACCTTCCTCCCACTCACTTCTTTCGAGAGAAACTCCTTCTCTAGAAAGGATCCATTCTTTGCACCAAAGATCTTGCCCTCGGATCTGTGATAGAAAGTATACCCAATTGTCTCTTTAGGGTATCCTATGAAGACGCATTTTTCCGCTTTGGGTTCGAGCTTATCAGGCTGTAGCCTTTTGACATAAGCGTCGCATCCCCAAACTTTAAGAAATGATAGCTTAGGTTTCTTGCCAAACCATAATTCATACGGTGTCATTTCAACGGATTTAGACGGTGCCCTCTTTAAAGTGAATGAGGCTGTCTCTAATGCATAACCCCAAAACAATAGCGGTAAATCGGTAAGATACATCATAGAACGCACCATATCTAATAAAGTACGATTACGACGTTCGGACACACCATTACGCTGTGGTGTTCCAGGTGGCGTGAGTTGTGAAACAATTCCACATTGTCTTAAATGCATACCAAAATCGTAACTTATATATTCACCTCCATGATCAGATCATAGAAATTTTATCTTCTTATTACGATGATTTTCTACTTCACCCTGAAACTCCTTGAATTTTTCAAATGTTTTAGACTTGTGTTTCATTAAGTAAATATACCCATATCAACTTAAATCATCTGTGAAGGTCAGGAAGTAACGATATCCACCACGTGCTTCAACACTCATTGGACCGCATACATCAGTATGTATTATTTCCAACAAGTCAATTGCCCGCTCCATTATGCCGGAAAACGGGGTTCTAGTCATCTTGCCCAAGAGACATGGTTCACATGTTTCAAATGATTCAAAGTCAAGTGATTCCAGAAGTCCATCAGTATGGAGTTTCTTCATGCGCTTTACACCAATATGACCTAAGCGGCAGTGCCACAAGTATGTGGTACTATCATTATTCACTTTGCATCTTTTGGCATTAATATTATGAACATGTGTATCACTACTATCGAGATTCAACAAGAATAAACCATTCACATTGGGTGCATGACCATAAAAGATGTTACTCATATAAATAGAACAACCATTATTCTCGGATTTAAATGAATAACCGTCTCGCAATAAACAACATCCAGATATAATGTTCATGCTTAACACAGGCACCAAATAACAATTATTTAGGTTTAAAACTAATCCCGAAGGTAGACTCAGAGGGAGCGTGCCGACGGCGATCACATCAACCTTGGAGCCATTTCCAACGCGCATCGTCACCTCGTCCTTTGCTAGTCTCTGTTTATTCGGTAGATCCTGTTTCGAGTTACAAATATTAGAAACTGAACCAGTATCAAATACTCAGGTGCTACTACAAGCACTAGTAAGGTACACATCAATAACATGTATATCAAATATACCTTTGTTGACGTTGCCAGCCTTCTTATCTGCCAAGTACTTGGGGCAGTTACGCTTCTAGTGGCCATTCCCCTTGCAGTAGAAACACTCGGTGTCAGGTTTAGGTTCAGCTTTGGGCGTCTTCACGGGAGCAGCAACTCTGTAACATCCCCAGATCCTAACCCTGTCATTAAGCTAATTAGATTGCCATGTCATCATGATCATCTTAATTAACTTGCATTTAGAAAATAATCCAATTCCAATTCAAATTTAAAATATAAGTCAAATATAAACTTCTTCAAATAATTGAATAAAAATGTTCATAATGTTTCAAATATTCCCAAAGCAATTATAAAACTAAAATCAACATTATTAAAATTCCTAAATTGACTCTATCAACCTAAAACAGTAGCAAACAACAACTTTTAATCCATTTTATTTAATCCAAATTACAAATGAAATCGTATTAACCCCAAACCAATTTGTGGCAGTACTAAATTTTACACTGTATTTAAATGGGCAAGTATCATATTTTATAAAAGTCCAGTAGTGGTCAAACATTTTGCAAAACAAAAGAAAAGACAAGACAGAAAATAAAACAAAAAAATAAAAGAAAACAAAAACCCCACGGCACAGCTGGCTAACCGGCGAGCCCAGCCGCCCCCTTCTTAACCCCTTGCCTCGCTCACGCGAACCCTAGCCCGTTCCCATTCCCCCCCGTTCCCCTCCTCTCTCCCGCGCCACCGCCGTCGCCTCCGTCGTCATCGCCGCCTCGCCGCACGTCGTCCTCCCCGTCTCCTCCCCGAGCGGCTTCCACGAGCCCGTCCATCCCCGTTCGACTACACGGGGGTGAGGAACCCCCCTTCTCCTCCTTCCTCCCTCTGTCGCCGCCCGCGGCCCCCGCTCGCTCGCTCGCGCGCTTCCGCCTTCACCCGCGCCCGTGCCTTCTCGTGATGCTGCAGCTGCTCGCGCTGCCTCCGCCCCCGCCGCCGCAGCCGCCCGCTTCCGCTGCCTCCACTGCCGTCCGCCGCACCGCGTCCGGCCGCGCGCGCCCGCTGCGCCCTCCACCGCCGACCGCGGCCCTCCCCCGCACCCCTGCTGGCGCCCACCGCCGCCCGTGCGGCCCCCTGGCCGCAGCCGCTGTGCGCATGCGTGCGTGCGTGCTCAGGGCACCGCCCGGACAAGTCCGGCTTCCCCCGTGTGCCCACGCGCTACGTGACCCGCGGACGTGTCTGGCGCCCGAACGGACACAGGTGGACATGTCCGCTCGAGCCACTGCCCACTGGGCCCCGCCCTGTTTAGAACGAAAAGAAAAAGAAAATGAAAAAGAAAAATATAAATAAATAATTAAATAAATAATTATTAATTAATTAATTAATTAATTAATCCTGTTTAATTAAATCAATTAATAATTAACTTAATTAAACTGTAATTAACCTAATTAACCTAAACAGTGACTGACAGGTGGGTCCCACCTGTCAGGTTGACCAGTCAACGAGACTGTTGACTGCTGACGTCATGCTGATGTCAGCAATTACTGTTTCGGATAATGTTGAATTAAGTAATTCCAGAAAATCAGTAAAACTTTGAAAAATCATATAAAATAAACCGTAACTCGAATTAAAATAATTTATATATGAAAAATGATCAGAAGAATATGAAGATTCCGAATATCCTACCCACATACCTGCCACACCCCTCTAACATACCGAACAAGGAACTTTTTGACTGATTTCGATAAATGAATAGTGCTCAACTTTAATAAAATAAATCCAGATAAATTCCTAAATTAACTAAAGCATTTGGTTAGGCAATAAAACACCTCTGTATATCATTTAGGCATGTCATGCATAGTGATTGCATTTTTGCCGTGGATTTATTGTTTCCTCCCCCCTCCTTTCTCTCCCGATAGACGCCGAGACCGACGCCGTCGCAGCAGAGTTCGACTACACCCCCGACGAGCAGCCGACTGACGACCAGCCCCTCTCTGCAAAGCTTCCAGGCAAGCAATCCCCCCTTGACGCATGCCGATATCTCCTATTCTTTCTCCCTCCTGCTTGCATTAGAAATTGCCGCTGCCTTGCTTTATCCTATTCTGATGCATAGCCTGATTTTGTCGCCTGCTACTGATACATTACCTGTTATCCCATGATGCCTAGTTAACTATGCTGCTGTTCCATCTTTGGCCCTTCGCCTTGTCCGTATGCCATGCTTGTTACCGGGCCTTGATCACTCTGGGTGTGATCGCGGAAATGCTTACACTACTGCAATACTTAAACTGTTAAAGTCGGGCTGGCCCCAAGGGTGCCCGCGAGAGAACAATATTAAAGACGGGTCGACTCCAAGAGTACCCGCGAGTGATACCAAGTCGGAGCGACAGAAACTCATGATCGTCTCTGCGAGTTACTAAATACGCCTAACGGAACTGGGTATTTGATCTGAGTGGGTCGTCGTGCCCTATACGCACTACCACCAAGTGGGATAATGGTTTATGGGGCCCTCTACGCCGTATGTATCAGCCGAAAGCTTTGACAGATGTCTAGTTCAGCAGTGCGGCACGGCTGGGCCGGCGCCATCCAGGACAGAGGTGGTACCTGGACCCGCGTGTGCGTAACGACCCGGAGTGCAAAGGGGGATGGGCCCAAGAACCCTGAGCGCTTAGGATGTAGATCGGCGGGGACCTCTCTGCTAAGCTCTAGGTGGGGCTGCGGTGTGTCGATGAGCCGAGGTCGGGCATGACCCGATAAAGTGTGTCTGGCCGGAGTTAATCGAGCGTGTTGGGTAACAGTAGTGCACCCCTGCAGGGAAGTGATCTATTCGAATAGCCGTGTCCACGGTAACAGGACGCTTGGAGTTGTATCCGGATGCATGACAACTACAAAGTGATGGTGATACATATTAAACTGTTACTATTGCTCTCTGGATCGCTTTCTCGCGGGATAGTCGAGAAAGGATCTCGGGGAGTTGCTGCTATACAACCACTATTGTATGATACTATACTCTACTCTCTTCTGATGCTGCAAGATTGCTTGAAGATGCTAGTCTTCGATAGGCTAGGCTTCTCCCCTTCTACTCTGGCATTCTGCAGTTCAGTCCAAAGATATAGCCCCATTCCTTTGATACAAATGCATATTAGTATAGTTCTGATGTCAGTCTTGCGAGTACTTCGGATGAGTATTCACGGTTGCTCTGCTATTCTTTTCCCCATATCCAATTGATGATACATCAGACGTTGGAGTCCAGGAGCAGAAGATCCCCGGAGGAGCCTGCTACGACATGGAGATCCCCGACGACCAGGAGTAGTTCGGAGGCCGTAGGCAGGAGGCCTTTGCCTTTTCGATCAGTGTCGCTGTTTGTGCTAGCCTTCTTAAGGCACCCTTGTTTAACTTTGTGTCTGTACTCAGATCCTTTTGTTTCCGTTGATGCTTGTATGTCTCGAGCTTTTGTATTCGAGCCCTCGAGGCCCCTGGCTTGTAATATAAAGCTTGTATTATTTTATTTTGTGTCTAGAGTTGTGTTGTGATATCTTCAAGTGAGTCCCTAGGCTTAATCGTGTGCATTTGCGTGTATGATTAGTGCACGATTAAGTCGGGGGCGTCACAAACTCGCTTGCCACTCTTCTTGAAGTTCCCCTTCTTTCCCTTAGCCTTCTTGAAACTGGTGGTCTTATTGACAATCAACACTTGATGTTCTTTCTTGATTTCCACTTCCGCGGTTTTAAGCATCGCGAAAAGCTCAGGGAGTGACTTCTCCATCCCTTTTATGTTATAGTTCATCACAAAACCCTTGTAGCTTGGTGGCAGTGACTGGAGAACCCTGTCAATCGCTAATTCATCAGGAATGTTAATTCCCAGCTATTTAGGCTTTTGGCGTACCCAGACATCTTGAATATGTGTTCGCTAACGGAGCTGTTCTCTTCCATCTTACAGCTAAAGAATCTGTCTGAGGCATCATACCTTTCCACACGGGCGTGAGTCTGAAATACCATTTTTAGTTCCTCAATCAACTCATATGCCCCGTGGTGCTCAAAATGTTTTTGGAGCCTTGATTCCAAACCTTACAGAATGACGCACTGAACTATCGAGTGGTCATCAGCACGTGTCTGCCAGACATTCACAATATCTGCAGGCGTCCCGGGAAGGGGTGGCGCACCGAGCGGTGCATCAAGGACATAAGCCTTCTGTGCAGCAGTGAGGATAATCCTCAGATTACGGAGCCAGTCCGTAAAGTTGCTTCCATCATCTTTTAGTTTTTCTTTCTCTAGGAACGCATTGAAATTGAGTGGAGCTACAGCGCGAGCCATTGATCTACAACATATTTGCAAAGACATTTAGACTATGTTCAAGATAATTAGTTCAAATTTATCAAAATACTAATGAACTCCCACTTAAATCAACATCCCTCAAGTTGTTTAGTGATACATGATCCAAATTGACTAACCCAAGTCCGATCATCACGTGAGATGGAGTAGTTTCAATGGTGAACATCAACATGTTGATCATATCATCCATATGACTCATGTTTAACCTTTCGGTTCGATGTGTTCCAAGACCATGTCTGTACATGCTAGGCTTGTCAAGTTAACCAAAGTATTTCCGCATCTGTAAAACCGGCTTACACCCGTTGTATGTGAACGTAGAGTTTACCACACCCGATCATCACGAGGTGCTTCAAAACGATGATCTTTCGCAATGGTGCATACTAAGGGAGAACACTTTTATCTTGATATTAAGTGTGAGGGATCATCTTATAATTCTACCATCGCGATCTATGCAAAATAAGATGCATAAAAGGACAAACATCACATGCGTGTATAATGTGACATTATATGGCCTTTTCTTCTTGTGCCTTTGATCACCATATCCAAAGCACCGGCATGATCTCAATCACCACCAGCATGGCACCTAGGTCCTCGGTGCCGTCATATAATTGTCTCCACCAACTATTCCTTCTACAACTATTGCTATCCCATAGCGATAAATTAAAGCAATTACATGGCGTTTAAACATTGACACACATGTCATACAATAATATTAAGACAACCATATGGCTCCTGCCGGTTCCCGTATTCATCGACATGCAAGTCATGAAAGATTACAAAACATGATCATCTTATACATCACATATATCACATCATATCTTGGCCAAACCACACCACATGCCCTACAAAAACAAGTTAGACGTCCTCTACTTTGTTCTTGCAAATTTTTACGTGGCTTCTAAGGGCAACGTATAAGAACCGTTCTTACGTACGCAAAGCCACAACGGTGATATACAAGTTTCCTTTTAACCTTTTCAGGACCGCCGTTGTTAAATCAGATTTTAACTATAGTGGGAGAGACAGACACCCGCCAGCCGCTTTATGCAATACAAGTTACATATCAAGCGCGGAACCGGTCTCTTGTGCGTGGACAAGCAAAGTTGGTCCGGGCCGCTTCATCCCATTATCCCGCCAAATCCAAAAAAACAAGGGAGGGTAGCAACATGAACATCAACGCCCACAACAAAATTGTGTTCTACTCATGCATAGCATCTACGCATAGACGGGGCTCTGATACCACTGATGGGATTCGTTGCATGGAAAACAAAAAAATTTCCTATGAGAGAACGAACAAACCCAAGATCCAATCTACTAGATGCTAGCAACGAGTGGGAAAAACGTCTACATACCCTTGTAGAACACGCACGTTTCATGATCTAAAGATCGTGAGTGATGTAGTCGTACTTTCGTCAGATCAATCCAATGCAGCACCGCACGAACGATGCCTCCGAATTGCACACACGTGCAGCTTGATGCCGTCTCCTCCTTCTTGATCCAGCAAGCGAGGGGGAGAGGTGGATGAGATCGATATCGGTAGCACGACGGCATGGTGGCGGAAGTATGGTGGAAATCCGGCAGAGCTTCGCTAAGAACTGCATGGATGAGGGACGTATGGAACGAGAGGGATGCGGCCAGCAACTGGGGTGTGCGGTGCAACGGCCAGCCCCTCCCTCCTCTATTTACAGGCATGGGGGAGGAGGCTTGGCCCCTCCTCCAAGCCTCTAGGGGCTGCGCACCAAAGGGGGGGAAGGAAATCTCCTCCTTCCTTCCCCACCGATCGTAATCCCTCCTTTTTAGGGATCTTGATCTTATCCCTTCGGAATTTGATCCTATTCCTTTTAGGGGGGGATTTTGGTGTGCATGGACTAGAGGTCTGGCGCCTTGACCCACTACCCAAGTCCATGTGGGTCCCTCCACGCAGGTGGGTCCCACTCCAGAACCTTCTGGAACCGTCCCGGTACAATACCGAAAAAACCCGAACTTTTCCGGTAAACCTGAAAATACTTTCCATATATGTTTTCTTTGCCTCTAGACCATTCCGAAGCTCCTTGTGATGTCCAGGATCCCATCTGAGACTCCAAATCAAAATTCAATAACACCATCTTATTATCTCATCAAATCCTAGTGACACCGAAACGTTAAGTGTGTAACCCTAGGGGTTCGAGAATATGTGGACATGATCAAGACCCCTCTTCGATCAATAACCAATAGCGGGACCATGGATGCCCATAATGGTTCCCACATATTCCAGGAAGATATTTCATCGGTTGAACCATGATGTCAAGGATTTAGATAATCCCGTATACAATTCCCTTTGTCTGGCGATATGTTACTTGCCCGAGATTCGATCGTCGGTATCACCATACCTAGTTCAATATCGTTATCAGCAATTTCTCTTTACTTGTTCCGTAATACAATATCCCCGTGACCAAACACATTAGTCACATGCTTGCAAGCTACTTAGGATGTTGTATTACCGAGAGGGCCCAGAGATATCTCTCCTTTCACATGGAGTGACAAATCCCAGTCTTGATCCATGCTACCCAACTAGTACCTTCCGAGATACCTGAAGAACACCTTTATGATCACCCAGTTATGAAGTGACGGTTGATGCCCGCAAAGCATTCTTCTGATACTAGGAAGTGGCACGATCTCATGGTCTAAGGAACAGATACTTGACATTAAGAAAGTTGTATCAATTTAAACTTAGTGACACGATCAGATGCTAAGCTTATGATTGTGTCCGTCCATCACATCATTCTTCTAATGATATGACCTCGTTATTAAATGACAACTCATGTCCATGGTTAGGAAACCTTAACCATCTTTAATCAACGAGCTAGTCTAGTAGGTGCTTACTAGGGACACAGTGTTTGTTTATGTATCCACACATGTATTTGAGTTTCCGGTTAATACAATTATAGCATGGAGAATAAACACTTACCAAGAACAGGGAAATATGATAATAACAACTTTATTATTGCCTCTAGGGCATATTTCTAATAGTATTCACATCTTTTTTAGAGTTTCTTTGGCTCATGACTTGGAGTAAAGCTTCTCTTAGATGTGAGGACTTGCATTGGGGTTTGTTGTTGACAAAATCATGTAGTTGAACTTGTTGTGGATGCTCAAGGATGATGATGTCCATCATGAGTTGGGAGCAATCCATTTGAGTTAACATTCATCTTTCCTACATGGGTTAGTCACGCAAGGAACAACATGTATACCCAAATTGACAAGAATGAAGATTTGAATCAAATGTTGTCAAAGGATACTATTGGTTGTTGTCTTGTTCCTTGAACACAACAAAGAAAGTTTTTGATACTTGGTTCACGGGAGATTGCTCAAGATATGAGTTGGAGCAATCTTGTGGAGGGTAGATCATCCAAGTACCTAGACGGGGTTAGATGCAATACAAGGAAGCAATGTATCCATGATATGAGATAGTTCATCATAAGAGAAATATCAAGGATTAGTCATGAAAGCTCATATCCTGGCATGCATCCAAGTGAGTTTCTAGTTCACATTGGAAACATCAAGAATGTTCAACTCACTCCTCAAGTGACAAAATGTCTTCTCATCAAGAGGTTTTGTGAAGATATCCGCCACTTGTTTGTCGTTACGAACATGCTTAAGTTCAATGTCACCTTTAGCCACATGATCACGTATAAAGTGGTGACGAACATCAATATGCTTAGTTTGGGAATGTTGAACGGGATTGTGTGCAATCTTAATAGCACTCTCATTGTCACATAGTAATGGGACATGTCTCACATTCATGCCATAATCTTTTTGAGTTTGTGTCATCCATAATAATTGAGCACAACAAGATCCGGCTGCAATGTATTCCGCTTCGGCGGTGGATAGAGATACTGAATTTTTCTTCTTGGAGGACCAAGACACAAGGGACCTCCCAAGAAATTGACAAGTACCCGAAGTGCATTTTCTATCAATCTTGTCACCAGCATAGTCCGAATCAAAGTTGCCAACAAGATCGAAAGACGATTGTCGGGGTTATAAATACAAGGTAGGCCCAATTATATGGATGGCCCACCAAAGGCCCATAACCCATCCAAAATACGGCCCAGGAGACCATGGGCCATGGGACATCGTCATCATCCCATCAAGGATAAGGAGGGTGGCTCAGGACCACGCTAAGTCCTAACAGTCGGAGTCTGAGCCGCCTGACAGCCAAGGACTAGCAGTCGGCATGGGAGACGAAGGGAGCAGTCGGCTATGCCAGCAGTCGGTGGCTACCTAGGATACCTCTAGCCCACAATGTCTTAAAGGCGGCAGTTACCCAACGGTGGAATAATCTTGTTAAATACGGTAGTTACCAGTAGTAAATGCCATGAAGCAGTCCGCCACACGTGAGGCCATAAACAAAATTAATACTAGCCCATTATGTACCCCCTCCTGGCGCATTCTATATAAGCCGGGAGGGGAGCATCGGGCTGAGGGTTGAACATTCACACCTTGTACCTTATGCCAAGAGCTAAGGCCACCACATGAGTAGGGTATTACCTACACTGCAGAGGGCCCGAACCTGTATAATTCATTGCGCGTACTCCCACCTGCACCATTCGGTAGATAAGATTGCCTCTACATTCCTACCTCCGTAGTATTATCAGGATTATATCCACGATAGCTGGCGCCCACCGTGGGGCAAGCGTCTATCGATGATATGGTGCAGTTGGCTTCATCCTCGGTTCCGGCTAGCAGCATCCGCTTCGGGGAGCTCGAATTTCCCATAGATGGATCAGCGTGGCATCCTGATGCCCCGCTGAACAGCGCTGACCTGCCGGCTCATGGGAGGATTCAGTACTGGGCCAATGGCTCGGGAGTCCTGAGCCTACATCTCCTATCGTCACACCAGTCGGCGCAGCTAGCGCCGCGTCGTCGCCGGAAGCGGTGCAGCAAACCTCATCCTCAGTTCTGTCGTTCTGCGAGTCAGCTCGTAGGGATGATGGACTCTGAGTCCATTTTTCCTCTCTTGGAGTCTGCCTCCAAGGGAGAAGAGAGTTGAGGATCGCAGTCATCCATGGTGGAAGTCTTCATGGCTGGCACGCCGGCTCCTGAGTCAAGTCGCAGGCAGGCGGCGGCAGTCGATCCATCTGCTGCAGTCGGCGACGATGTAGCCGATGATGTCCCACTCACCCGGGAGCAGCGTGAGGTGGCTGAGCAGCTCCTCAACACCCCAATTCCGGGTGATTCGCCGGTTGACAAGGCCCTTGAGGCTGCATGCCAGAAGACTTTGGCAGAGCGCACCCGACTGGCCTAACTTGAGCACAACTTGATCATCCGCGAGCAAGAGCTAGTGGACAACAGCTGGCCACGATGTCCGGACCCTTCGGTCATCCGACGTGGGCGGGATATGAACAATAGCTTTGCAGTCGGAGGCCCTAGTGATCTTCTTATCCTTCACACCCCGATTGACAATGTCCGGGCGGCAACTAGACTAGCTGATGCTATCAAGCAGCCTGGAGACGGAGTTATTGCAGATGGCATCTGTCAGCTGTCCACCTTCTTGAAGGTAGAATTCGCGCAGAACGAGCTCATTTCTCAATCTTGTGACCGACTGGCATCTCGCAGTCGGATACCAGGAGGAACAGTGAGCCGAGTGCAGACAGTTGCTTCATCACACCCTCGTCACACGGCCGGCCGAAGGGCTGTCACTCGGATGGATGGTAGACAAGAGCGATCTCCACACCACCGAGAGGAACCTCCATGGCAGCGTGATGACTTTTCTCCATGGCGCAGAGATGATTCTCCTCTGTCCCATGATGACGCCTCTCCACGCCGGCATAGAGATGGGATATGTGCACGAGATAACTACTCACCGCGATGATGAGAATATCCAACCCGTCGCCGTGATGATTCGCCGTGCAGTCGGGATGTTCACCCCCGGAGGTGCGATGACTTTCCTCGCGGTCGTGATGGATCTCCCCAATCATGAGATGATCGGCCACGCAGACGGGGCAATCCGCCCCCAGACGTGATGACTCGCGTTGGTGCCATGCGGATTCCCCTAGATGACGGGCCGAGTCCCCATGACACCAAGATGACCGACACCGTGACGCACGAGGAATCTTGGCTCAGAACCGAGTGGACCGCGTGCGGGCGGCTTGCCGCAAACAGGAATGCGACATGCCATGTGGATCAGGGTCCTCAGGCCCATTATGGTTCAGTCGGCGTATCCACACAACCCCTTTTCCTGAGCCATTCCGGATGGCTTCATGCATTGGGAAGTATGATGGGAACACCAAGCCAGAGACGTGGCTGGCCGACTACCTCGTCGCAATCCAGATTGCTGGAGGCAATGAGAATGTGGCCATGCGCAACCTATCCCTCTACCTAGAGGGCTCGGCTCTACCTAGAGGACAGTATTCACAGTTGGAGGGAATTCAAGGAAGTCTTCTTCAAAAACTTCGAGGGCACATACAAACGTCCCAGAGGATACCTGGAACTGATGCTTTGTGTCCAGCAACCCAAGGAGTCCACTCGGGAATACATTCAGAGATGGACCCAGCTCCGCAATTCTATGGAAGGGGTGAACGAGGACCAAGCGATACTGGCATTCCAGCAGGGTGTAAGCTATAAGCATCTCCAACTGAAGCTGGGCCGGACAGAAGTTACCTCCATGTGACAGTTGATGGATATAGCCAACCGGTATGCCAATGGAGGAGAGGATGACAAGATCCGCCGAGGGGATCATCACGGACAACCGACTGCCAAGAAGGGGTAGGGTAATCAGAACCGGCGAGGCGGCAAGAACAAGCGCCGACAGCCAGAAACTAGTGATGGTGTTAGCGG
The DNA here is from genome assembly GCA_039707655.1 of Elymus sibiricus. Lineage (NCBI taxonomy): Eukaryota > Viridiplantae > Streptophyta > Magnoliopsida > Poales > Poaceae > Elymus > Elymus sibiricus. Next base: position 476,443,413 of record CM077666.1, read on the forward strand.
AGCAGACCTTGTCGCAGCAGTCGGCCAGGGCAAGAAAGACGCCGGGCAGAAAAAGGAATGGGTTCCGCGGAAGAAAGCCTTCAACGATGACATTCTAGATAAGCCCTGCTGCCTCCACAACAACGACGAGTATGGCCCAGCCAAGCACACGCTTAAGCAGTGCAAGGCACTCAAGAGGATGCAGTCGGAAAAGGACAAAGATGCACATGATGACGACGGCAGCAAGGAGGGAGATGACCCTGCACACGGACATCCTGGCGAAAAGGCTGTCCTATTGATCTTTACTGGCCTTGAAGTAAACCAAGTGCGCAAAGTGCGCAGTCGGGAGGTTAACATGGCAGCTCCGGCTGTCCCAAACTACCTAAACTGGTTAGAGATGCCCATTACCTTTGACCGGTCGGATCACCCGGCGCACGTACCATTCCCGAGACGCCAAACTCTTGTAGTCGACCCGCTTGTCAACGGTTTCCGATTGTGGAATGTGCTGATGGATGGAGGAGCTGGGCTGAATATCCTGTACGCATGCACACTGGAGAAAATGGGAATTCCCCGGTCGAGGCTTAATCCGACTAGGATAACCTTCCATGGGGTGATCCCTGTCATACGAGCCAAACCACTCGGACAAATTACCTTGTCAGTCGTATTCGGCGATGAGAAGAACTTTCGCAAGGAGTCCCTGTCCTTCGTGGTAGTCGACTTCAAGAGTGAATATCATGCCATCTTTGGACAACCGGTGTACGCGAAGTTCATGGCCCATCCACGCTACGTGTACTTGAACCTCAAAATGCCGTCCCCAATGGTGTGATTACCATCTCGGGCGACCCGAAGCGCGCAGAGGAGATTGCAAATCTGAATGCCAGCAGGGCAGATGCCAGCGTGGCAGAAGTGGAGTTTGCTGCATACAAGCTTGCCGTTGATCTGACTGAGATGCCTCTGGCAAAGAAACCGACTACCGAGTCGTCGTTCCAGTCGGCAACAGGCACGAAGAAAATCCAAGTGCACCCCAACGATCCTTCCAAGATGACTGAGATCGCTGATGACATGGACCCCAAATAGGAAAGCGAGCTCGTCAGCTTCCTCTGTGAGAATTGGGATATTTTTGCATGGCAGCCATCTGACATGTCTGGAATCCCATGGGACACTACTGCAGGAATGCCTAGTAGTGGAAGGCACCAAAAGCCTAGCAGTGGTGGGCGAGGCTCTCAAGGGCACCCACTACTGACCTCCCGCCACTGCTAACATGCCATCAGTGGTGGGCGCCCGCCCACCACTGATCATATACCTACCTGTGGTGGGCTTTCGTTTGCGCCCGCCACAGTTATCTTATGACAGCCAAAAATAAAAAAACGCTGCCATGCCAGCGTTTTTGGGTGCCATTGCAACTTTTTTCAGTTTAGCAATAATATTAGTATCCTAAAGTCATAAATAGCACACTTCAAATACACACTTTAGTTTAACAACTCTCTAATGTTTAATACTTACACACTACAATATAATAACTGCATACACCATATATGTTCAATAAAGTGCTAGCTAGTACCATACATGTACCCGTACGACATCCGCATCACCACCGAAACTATTATGGTGATTGGGGGACATCGTACCACAGATAGATTTTGTTGCCACCCTCGGCCTCCTCAAATTCGTGAAGAAATAGGACGAACACATTCCCAACTTGCATCCCTAAATCTGTGGCAATCTGCATCCAATTTGCACCACTGAAGTACGTTTTGTTTACCTCGTTGGTGACAATAAGGGTCAAGGGTTCAGCATTTTCTAGCAAGGCCATGTCAAACTAAACTGTGCCCTCCTCATTGATGGGAAGGTTCACCACACGCATGAACTCGGCCCTTCCTCAACAAGGAATGCACTGAGCATAATTAAAAAAACAGCAATTAGACAACTGTGGTCGCAACTTTATATACATTAGCAACTGATCAGACACAAAACTAGTAGATTCAAAATGTACCGCCAACTCCATAAAATCCTCTTGAATATCTATGCAGATTTCATTGCAAGTGAGATGAATCTTGTTGCATGCACCTACCCTGTTGTCGCCACACCATTCGCATGCTCCGTTCGGTGCCTACATAGTTGTTCGGAAATTAAATAGATATCACACCGTTGGTTGCATGATGTTATGTAATAGCTCAATGAATCGAAAAGAAAATGGGCATGACTTTTTCTAAAAAATGAGAACATTGAGTGCCACAAAGTTGCGAAACAGAAATTAATCAACGTTTCGCCATAATTTCGACACTCTTTTGAAGCCCTGCATAGTTTGAGTACCCCAAGTAAAAAATAATCACTCCGTATGGATATAAGACACCAATAGAATAAAAATCTACAAACTAATTACATATATGAAACATCAACTAATATGTATATAAAGTTGATGATTATAAACATGTCCAATATTTACAATTTCATCTAGAATCTATAATCATGTGGGTCTAATATACATGTTCATGGCTATAAACATGAACATTAAAGAGTATGAATCGAAAAGAAAATGGGCATCACTTTTGCTAAAAAATGAGAACATTGAGTGCCAGAAAGTTGCGAAACCGAAATTAATCAACGTTTCGCCATAATTTCGGCACTCTTTTGAAGCCCTGCATAGTTTGAGTACTCCAAATAAAAAATAATCACTCCGTATGGATATAAGACACCAATAGAATAAAAGTCTATGAACTAATTACATATATGAAACATCAACTAATATGTATATGAAGTGAATGATTATAAACATGTCCAATATTTACAATTTCATCCAGAATCTATAATCATGTGGGTCTAATATACATGTTCATGGCTATAAACATGAACATTAAAGAGTATGAATCGAAAAGAAAATGGGCATGACTTTTGCTAAAAAATGAGAACATTGAGTGCTAGAAAGTTGCGAAACAGAAATTAATCAACGTTTCGCCATAATTTCGGCACTCTTTTGAAGCCCTGCATAGTTTGAGTACTCCAAATAAAAAATAATCACTCCGTATGGATATAAGACACCAATAGAATAAAAGCCTACGAACTAATTACATATATGAAACATCAACTAATGTGTATATGAAGTTGATGATTATGAACATGTTCAATATTTACAATTTCATCTAGAATCTATAATCATGTGTGTCTAATATACATGTTCATGGCTATAAACATGAACATTAATATGTGAAACTAATATGTTCATCTACAATTTATAAGTATATGAACCCTAGGTTTTATTGTGTAGGTAATTACAGATGCACAATGGATCTGATTACTTACCTGCAGACTGAGGCCGCTGAAGCGCGAGGAGCCAGCGGAGGGAGCGGGAGTGGCGCCGGAGGAGGAGTTTGCCGGCGGCGGCGGGGTAAGGCCGCCGCTGTTGGAGGAGGAGGCCATGGCGGCAAGGAGCGGCGTGGAGGATGGCCGTGGCGGCATGGAGGACGGCCGCGGCGGCATGGAGGACGGCGCACGACGGCGGCAAAGACGGGCACGACGGCGCCGCGGCGGGGATTGGGTTGGGTGCGACGCGATTTGGGCGGTGTGGAGGCGGGGCTATGGGGCGTTTAGTTTCAATTTCATGCGGGGGAACCGTTTTCGAGGGAAGTTGGGCATTTTGGGCAGTGACGGGCGCTGCCTAGAACCCGCCGCCTGTATTAGCAGTGGCGGGCATTGAACAATGCCCGCCACAGATAACAGGTTCCACATTTCCTTACCAGCCTCAATTTTTTTAAAATAATTTTAACCTCAAACTTTTTCTCTGATTAGTAAACACCATATAAAACCTCATGCTCCAATTTGAGCACTTTGTAAGTTGGTTTTCTATTTTTGCGGCATTAACTGACTTTCCGGCAACTAAAAAGGGCAGAACCCTCTTCGGTAAGAAATAGCAGGCAAATGAGCTTCGAAAGGTATGAAACTTTGCATGCTATCTTCATTGGACACATGTAGGGTGTGCTAGAAATTTTAGATCGTTACGGCAAAAACTTGATGCACATCGTGTACAAACCGGACACTTTCCCACGAAGTGTAAGGGTTTTGAATGGAAACCGCAGCCTTACACTCACAACTCATTTTTTTAAATCATTTAATCCTCAAACTTTTTATATGATTAGTACACACCATACAAAGCCCCATGCTCAAATTTGAGCACTTTTTTAGTTGGTTTTCTAGTTTCACGGCATTAACTGATTTTCTGGCAACTAAAAAGGGCAGAAACCCTCTTCGGTATGAAATAGCGGGCAAACGAGCTCCGAAAGGGATGAAACTTTGCATGCTATCTTCATTGGACACTTGCAGGGTGTGGTAAAAATTTGAGATTGTTACGGCAAAAACTTGATGCACATCATGTACAAACCGGACACTCTCCCACGAAGTGTAAGGGTTTAGAACGGAAACCACCGCCTTACACACACAATAAATTTTTTTAAATCATTTTAACCTCAAACTTTTTATATGATTAGTACACACCATATAAAGCCCCATGCTCAAATTTGAGCACTTTTTGAGTTGGTTTTCTATTTTTGAGGCATTAACTGGTTTTCCGACAACTAAAAAGGGCAGAAACCCTTTTCGGTATGAAATAGCGGGCAAACGAGCTCCGAACGGGATGAAACTTTGCATACTATCTTCATTGGACACATGTAGGCTGTGGTAAAAATTTGAGATCGTTACGGCAAAAACTTGATGCACATTGTGTACAAATCGGACTCTCTCCCACGAAGTGTAAGGGTTTCGAACGAAAACCGCCGCCTTACACACACAACTCATTTTAAAAAAATCTTTTTAACCTCAAACTTTTTCTATGATTAGTACACACCATCCAAAGCCCCATGCACAAATTTGAGACTATTCTAGGTTTAGTAAATATGATTTTCTTAGGAATTTTTGGACCTAACTTATGTGTGGCGGGCGGCTCTTAGTACCTGCCACAACTAACTTTTGGATATTTTGAATTTTTTCGTGCGGGTTACCGAAATTTTCCTGTGGCAGGCATAAGTTTCGCCCGCCACTGTTACGGGATAAACCAGTGGCGGGCGATACCTGTGCGCCCGCCACTGCTAGCTTTCATCACGCAGGCAAATTTGGAAGAGTTTACGAGTGGCGGGTAAGTATTTCTGCCCGCCACTGCTGTGTCGATTCCAGTGGCGGGTATGGTTTGTTACCTGCCACTGCTACTTTTCCAAAATAGCAGTGGCGGGTTCCTGGCTGTGCCCGCCACTAATTTGAGGCCACCTATAAACCTTTTCCCAGTAGTGGGAGCTGGTTGAGCACCGACTGAACATGTTTCCAGGAGCAAAGCCCGTCAAGTAGACTCTTCGCCGGTTCGCTGATCCAAAGCATGAGGCACTCGGATTGGAAATCACGAAGCTCTTGGCAGCAGGATTCATCAGAGAAGTGGAGCACTCGGAATGGGTGGCGAACCCAGTTGTCGTCCCCAAAAAGGATGGGGCTTGGCGTACTTGTGTGGACTACAAAGATGTCAACTGAGTGTGCCCCAAGGATCATTTCCCTTTACCTCGCATCGATTAGATTGTGGACTCCACAGCTAGCTATGAGAGGTTATGCTTTTTGGATACTTATTCCGGCTATCATCAGATCAAATTGAAGGAGTCGGATCAGCTGAAGAGTGCATTCATCACTCTATTCGGAGTATTCCACTACATCAATATGCCTTTTGGTCTGAAGAATGCTGTGGCTACGTACCAGCGTACCATCCAGACTTGTCTGCACAAGCAGATACCACACAACATTCAGGCTTATGTCGATGATATCGTTGTTAAATTGGCTAAGGGATCCGATCTCTTGACCGACCTTGCTGAGACGTTTGCTAACCTCAGAAGGTACAACATTCGACTAAACCCGAACATATGCGTCTTTGGAGTTCCTGCGGGAACGCTTCTCGGATTCCTTGTGTCCGCATGAGGGATCGAGGCAAACCCAAAGAAGATTCACGAGATTCTGAACATCAAGAAGCCAAAGGAACTGAAGGATGTCCAGAAACTGACCGGTTGCTTGGCAGCGCTCATTCGGTTTATTTTCAGACTCGGGGAGAAAGCTTTTCCTCTCTACGGACTGATGAAAAAATCGAATTCTTTTGAATGGACCCCAGAAGCTCAGTCGGCCTTTGATGATCTTAAGCGGCTTCTCTCAACGTGGCGGATACTTGTGTCTCCAAGGGAGTCGGAGCCCATGCTCCTCTACCTCCCAGCCACCAACCGAGTGGTCAGCGTGGTCCACATAGTTGAAAGAGAAGAAGAAGGCAAGGTTCAAAAGGTTCAGCGGCCTGTATACTATCAATGTGGTTAGCTTAGCCCCGCTCTTGGACATCATTAACAATCAGAATGCCACTGGCCGAGTGGCCAAGTGGGCGATCGAGCTGCTACCACATGACCTGAAGTAGGAGCCAAGGAAGGCAATCAAATTGCAGGCAGGAGCACATTTCATTGCGGAATTGACAGAATCCCAAGATCCTCCCAGCCAGCAATAATCAGATAATTGGACCATGTACTTTGACGGATCAAAAATGCTAGCTAGTGCAGGAGCTGGAGTCATCCTTATTTTGCCCAAGGGTGACAAGCTAAGTTATGTCCTGTAGATCCATTTCACGGCGTCTAACAATGCATCAAAGTATGAAGCCTTGCTATATGGACTCCGAATGGCAATCTCACTCAGAATTACCCGCCTATTGATCCGCGGCGACTCAGATCTCGTCATCCAGCAAGTGATGAAAGAGTGGGACGTCAGGAGCGAATCGATGACTGCTTACTGTGCAGCTGTCCGCAAATTGGAAGGAAAATTTGAAGGACTAGAACTAGTTCATGTTCCGAGACCAGAAAATGAGCCGGCCGACACACTTGCTAAACTTGGTTCCACTCGGAGACCGGTTCCACCTAGAGTTTTTCAGGAACATTTGCATGAGCCAACTGTGGTTGAAAACCCTTTCGTAAACCCGGACATACCGGAACAGTGGGCAAGAGCAGAAAATGATGAAGCAATACAGATACCAGAAGTCATTGACCTGATTCAGGAAGTCCTCGTGATCAATCCCGATTGGACTTTGCCATTCATTGCATACCTTCTCCGGAAGGAGCTCCCTGAAGATGAGGTCGAGGCAAAACAAATAGTGTGCAGATCAAAGGCGTACACTGTCATACAAGAAGAGCTATACAAGGTCAGTCCGACTGGCGTCAAACAGCGATGCATTTCTCCAGAGGAAGGCTGGCAAATCCTGGCAGACATCCACTCGGGAACCTGCGGACACCACGCCTCATCAAAGGCCTTAGTCGCTAAAGCGTTTCGAGCCTGCTTCTTCTAGCCGACTGCTCACGCCGACGCCACTGAACTCGTTCGGAAGTGCTTGGCCTACCAGATGTATGCCCGACAACCACACATGCCAGCTTCCGAGGTGAAGACAATCCCACTCGCATGGCCATTCATGACTTGGGGCTTGGATATGCTTGGTCCATTTCAAACGGCTCCCGGAAACTTCACTCATCTACTGGTAGCAGTAGACATATTCACCAAGTGGATTGAGGCGAAGGCAGTCACCAAGCTTGACTCGTCCACTGTAATAAACTTCATGAGAGGGATCGTCTTCCATTTTGGCATTCCCCATGACATCATCACTGATAATGGGATGAACTTTGCATCGGAAGAATTCAAAGAATTTTGCGGGACCCAAGGCATTCGACTGCATTTTGCTTCCGTAGCACATCCTCAGTCAAATGGGCAAGTTGAGCGCTCCAATGAACTGATCCTTCATGGGTTGCGACAGTGCTTACTTGACCCACTAGAGAGAGTAGCTGGGGCAAGGGTTGAAGAGCTACCCTCAGTCTTATGGAGCTTGTGGACAACTCCAAACAGATCCACTCAGTTCACGCCATACTTTATGGTGTATGGAGCAGAGGCAATCATGCCGGCTGATGTGCTCCACGACTCGCCCCGAGTGCTGGCGTACACTGAAGCCAAAGCAGAAGAGGCATGCCAGGATGAACTCGATCTCCTGGAAGAAGCCTAAGAACTCGCTCTTGCTCGCTCCGCTGTTTATCAACAGACATTGCAAAGGTATCACAGTCAAAATGTGCGTGGACGTACCTTCGTAGTCGGCGACCTGGTCCTCCGACTGCGATAGAAGAAATCCCACAAGCTCGCTCCGCCTTGGGAAGGACCATTCCTAATCTCCCAAGTGTTGAGCGACAGCACCTTCCAACTGTACAACATCCAAAAGAATGAAGAGACAAAGGCTACATGGAACGCATCACTCCTACGACGATTCTACACATGAGTTTTTCTTACCCTTCTTTTAAGTCCTTTCACTTTGTAGCACAATACAGTTCCGAGTACCACTCGATGAAATAAAATTTGCAATTTCAATAATTGTCTTCTTTATGACCGACTGTTTTCACTTGACGAAGTTGCAGTACACTTGGAGGTCACGCCAGACTCGGGGGCTATGCCAGACTCGGGGGCTGGTCCACCAAGAAACTCAACATAGTCAACAGTCTCTTCTGGGTTCATGCATACCCACCGGGTGCACTGCCTTTTGGTGTGTTTCCCATACTGATTTCCCTTTCTATCCTAGCAAAAAGTTAGACAGATCAACTTGGAGGACTGCGGCAGATACTTGTCCCCAACTAGCCCACAGTCCGTCTTCCTGGTTGGCAAGTGAAAAACCAAAGAAATCCGAGTGACCAAAAGACCAATTGCAAAAGATTCAAAGGGGGAAGAGTCAGAAAAAACCATATCAAGTGCAGCAAAAGTACTTAAGATAAAACTTAAACTGTAGCACCACCACCACCGGTCGGACTTAAGTTTTTATAACTCCACTCGTCATTCCGAGGTAAATTTCAATTGTTTTTTCGAGCTCATGGCTTGTCAGACTCATGACCATTCTCCTCCTCAGCTTCAGGGTCCACATCAGTCGGCTCCACGAAGTCGTCCTGATCGACGAAGGATGCCACTCGGCTAGCAGCATAATGGAACCTCGGGAAGATCTCGTCAAGGTCCACTTCTTCTCCTTCATCATCGATCGGGATGCCCTTCTGTTGACACACGAACACGTCACGTGTACCCTCGACGCCGGGGGTGATGCACCGCAGCTCACGTCGAAGGAGGTCCGACCAGCAGCGCGATACGCAGGACAGCCGGCGAACGCTTTTGAAGACCCGAAACCCCACACGTCCGGGAGGGACCCCGTCAGGGAGTGCGGCGGCTATGGCTGCTCTAGGTCGATTCGCTCGCCCCTAGAGCCTCGGGATTCGCAGCTCTCAAACTTGAAGAACAGCGAAGAACGAGGGAGAAAAACGATGGAGAGATAAAACGTAGATGAAAAAGTAGTATATTGATTTGTTCGATTGTGTGTTGTTCAATCGGCCGTCACCTCTCATCTATTTATGAGGCGGCAGGACTTCCCGTACAAGAAAAGGATTCATCGAGGCTTTCCTCAAAATTACATCAATTCACGTCCTAGAGTCCTGATTTTAGTTTAACTCGGATTTAGTTTGAATCTGACCCAGACTTCTGTCCTGCTCCTTGCTTGGACTGTATATTTCGCATACTAACTCAGATGGAGTCGAGTCCAACATCAAACTTGTCCGTCTAGACAATCTGCATATGACTACGCGGGCCACTTCTCCTTCTAAGGCCGTCTTGATGAATTTTAGGGATTATTTTTAACTTCTAGTCGGACTTGGTCATGCAGTTTTCTGAACTGTCCGAGGCTTGTATCAAATTTGCACGCTGCATACTATCTCAAATGATGATGAGTCCAAAAGCAAAGTTGATCGTTTTGATGATACGCACAACTTTCGTGTAGAACACTTTTCCATCTGAGGTCATTTAAATAATCTTTTGAGCCCATCTTCAGCTTCTGTTTGGATTCTTACTCAAACCGGCAAGCCTTCGAGAACCGGCAAGCAAAACTTTCCGGCAAGCACTCCAGCAAGTAAAACTTTCCGGCAAGCACTCATTTCCGGCAAGCAAAACTTTCCGGCAAGCACTCATTTCCGGAAAGCAAAACTTTCCGGCAAGCATTTCTGGCAAGCAAAACTTTCCGGCAAGCAAAACTTCCCGGCAAGCACTCATCTCCGGCAACCTTTTCCGGCAAGCACTCATTCGACCGGCAAGGCGGAATAGCTCGCACGACCCATCAGACATCACTTAGATGGGTGTGTGGTACCCCACGCCACTTTTACGCTCAGGGCCGGTCCGTAGAGTATTGCCTCTAACTTTTGCATACGAACTCGGATGGAGACGATTTTTATATCAAAATCAACCGATTCGACGAGACGAAGACAATTCATGTCGAAAGTTTCTCATATAGGCTGTCTTGAGGGCGTAATTGGCCGAACGGTACACTGAGTGCCAAAATCTCAGTATTTCAAGCATAGTTTCGGCCTTTTAGATGGGATCGGATGATGATGTCCCAAACTTCACGGATGTTCATGTCGATCATACGTAACTTCTTCATGTAGATCACTTATTTATTTGAGGTCACCTTAAACGCTTTCTTCCGTGCTAAAATCTGATGTCAACACATGCCCCCCTGTTTTTCGGCAAAATAAGTGGCATTATGCTTATTCTAAGGACGATGTCAACACTCCATCGGCCATTTTAAATTTTCTTAGGGCAATAAGTATATATCGGCCATGTTTTATGGTAAGGGCGATAATCATATATCGGCCATTGGCTACTTAGGCTTCTTGCCACACACTCGGGTTGTACTTCTTCAAATATTTGCCATTGAGAGCTCATGGTAACAATGCCCCTTGAATGGATTCCACCAAATATGAGTTTCCGGGGATTACTCTTGTAACCTTAAAAGGACCTTCCCAGCTTGGAGACCACTTCCCAAACTTTCTATCTCTTGAACCAATCGGCAAGACCACCTTCCACACGAGATCGCCAACTTGAAAGTTCTTTAGCTTGACCTTTTTTATTGTAAGCCTTTGCCACCCTCAACTTATCCCTTTCTATGGCCTTCAAAGCAGCCAAACGTTTATCGGCAACTTCGTCAATATTGTCCATCATCAAGTTATAAAAGTCCATCGCCGATAAATCATTTTGTTTGGCTATTCTCAAAGCATTCAAATTCACTTCCACTAGTAAAACGGCCTCTTGACCATATACGAGCTCATATGGAGTTACCTTTGTCGCACCATGCCTTGAGATTCTATGCGCCCACAAAGCCTCGGACAATAGCTCATGCCATCTCCTTGGATTATTCTCAATCTTCTTCTTGATGAGCTTGATCAATATTTTATTGCTAGACTCAGCTTGTCCATTGGCTTGGGCATAATACGGAGAGGAATTGAGCAACTTTATCTTATATAATTTGGCAAATTCTCTAACTGCATGTGACATGAAAGATGAACCTTGATCCGTAGTTAATGTTTGAGGAATGCCGAATCTATGAATAATGTGCTCACTTATGAATTGAATTACCTCCGGATGCGTCATATTTTTGAGAGGTATTGCTTCAGACCATTTAGTGAAATAATCAGTTGCCACCAACACGAACCGATGCCCCTTTGAAGAAGAAGGATGAATCTCTCCAATAAAGTCTAATCCCCAACCTCTAAAAGGCCACGGCTTGATAATAGGATGTAACATAGCAGCGGGAGCCAACTGAATATCACCAAACTTTTGACAAGCTTCACATCCTTTATAATACCTGAAGCAACCATTAATCATCGTCGGCGAATAAAACCCAGCCCGTCGCAATAACCATTTCATCTTGGGAGCCGACTGGTGAGTGCCACAAATTCCTTCATGAACCTCTCCCATAGCAACTCTCGCTTGGTCCTCATCCAAGCACTTTAAAAGAACATCATCAACCGTTCGGCGATAAAGATCATCATCTCTCATCGTGTATTTGAAAGCCATACGCCGAGCAGTCCTGTCCACCCTTTTACTAGGATCACACAAATAATCAATAATGGGTTTCCTCCAGTCTTGATTTTCTCCTGCATTAAATTTTTCGTTAGCGGCCGAAACGGTGGGCTCCTGTTCGGCCTCCCCTACGTTGGCAAGGCTAGACATCGTCCTTTGAGAAATATGAAACATGTCATGATCAACTTGATAGCCGGATGCTTGTTGTGCCAACTCATTTGCTCTCCAATTGTCATGTCTAGATATATGAGCAATGCTAAAATAATCAAAAGTAGAAATTATATCTAGACATTTATCAAGATAAACATTAAGTGATTCGTCAAAACATTGAAAGACTTTGTATATTTGTTGCACTACTAATAACGAATCACCCAAAGCCTCAATATGTGTAGCACCTATGGCAAGCAACATCTCTAAGTCGAATAACAATGCTTCATATTCGGCCTGATTATTTGTGCAAAAATATTCTAAGCGGCACGAGGCTTCAAAAACAGCACCATGAGGAGATATATAAACAATACCAACACCTTGGCCATTGCTACAAACTGAACCGTCAAAATATAATCTCCATAGCACTAGAGAGACAAGGCTAATATTAATATATCATGCATGTCATAAATCCAATGCTCAATAATAAAACTAACAATGATTTGGCCTCTCGTAAATTTGGAAGATTTGTAGGCCAAATCATATTAAGACAAAGCGTAAGCCCACTCACCAATTTTGCTCTGAATTGGTCGCAACATATTTTGAATGGCATCGGTCATAATGTCTCAACTCCATACAATCATAATATAAGCATACATATAAATTTCCATGCACACGGACCTTGTCTCGCTCTCCAATCGAACTAAGGACGATGTTAGAATACTACACCGGCCATGCATTGACATACTCTTAGGACGATAGATAAATATCGGCCATTACCATAAGGTCCATGTAAACTTCATCCGCCAAAGTACGTATAGCCGAAATAAACAAATGAAATAACAAATCAAGTATTTTGGCCCTTTGGATCAACAACAAAATTGATGCTAGCCAAATGTATAGTGATTTGGCACTACCCTTTCATGATGTAAGAAATTATATTGCAACCATGGATCAAAATAAGCCCATGGAGGGTAAATAATCATACCTGAGGATGAGTTCCATGGCATAGGCATCAATGGCATGTTTGATGAATATGGATGATGTGCTAACCGAAGATTTTGATGGGGTGATGGAAACCTTTGGCTGAATTGTTTACTGCTTTCATTCTTCTCCTTCTTCACTTGTATTGTACTTGTTGCAATAGAATCTTGCACATCATTTTTGTTTTGATTGCTCCCCTTGGGAACCCATGCCATGTTCTTCTTTCTCAGCTCTTGTGCACTTAGCTTTTGTAATTTCTTCTTTTGCCAATACGATAAGCCGAGTGGGCACCCCGGCTGCGATTTTGTTTGAAGTGGCAATTCTTGTTTAGCCTTGTGCACTCTAAACTTCTTCTCTTTAGATTTGGTACTTGATTGACTTGCCTCATTGCCTTTTGTAGCCAATGTCAACACTTTAATTGGCTCTTGTTCATTTGAGATCAAATCTGAAGTAGCACTCTTACGACCATCTCTTTTAACGCGATAAACTTGCTTGACCAACTCTTTATTTTTCCTTGAGCTCCAGACCGATTCCTTATGATTGAAACAGTCTTTGACATGTGATTGTTCATCAAATGTTGATCCTCTTGGAGCTGCATAATGTTTGTGAGATGGTCTAAAATAAGATGGAGAATGTGCACTTGAATCATACCTGTCCCATGATGAATATGGATAAAAATTAGCGTAGGGAGGTATCCATGGCATCGGCATTGGCGGCCCAAAATATGATATGAATATGATTCATTGAAATTTCCCCTTTGCCAATACCGGTCCTCAGATTTGCGCCTATGGGGTGATCTTGATGCTTTTGAATTACTTGGCCGATAAGCAATCCTCTCCTCACTTATCTTCTGATATTTTTCCAATAGCTGCGCAAAAGTAACTTTCGGCTTTTTACCTTTGTGCTTACCTCGGCCTTTGCTTTCGTTGGTTGTGCTTGTATCAATCTTTGGATTTTTGTGTTGCCCCCCAGTACTTGGCGTCTTCATTGCAACTTTGATGGAATTTTTGCCCTCAAGAATATTATCATTGTGCTCTTGAACAACTTTCTTACTTGAAAGCTTGATCCCAATATCCGCAGTTTTTACCTTCTTATGTTTAAATGGATCAGCTTGAAGTAGCCGATGCAAAAAGTTTTTGCCATCAGGACCAATCGGAATAGACTGGTCATCCTTTGGTGTTTCAACAAATCTCAATCGTCCTTTATCAATGGCCGATTTGACGAAACATATTGCAATCCTCAAAATTATGTTTGGACGAATGATGCAACCCACAATACATTCATCCTTGGATTGATGGCTTGACATGGTGATCAAGAATTCTAATGTAATTATTTTTCAACAACAAATAAAATATTCGATCACACATGCTTGAATTGAAGGTAAACTTTTTATTTTCTAGCCGATCTTGCTGTGAGAACGGCTTTGGAGTTAAGCAAACGAATGGTTCAGATTTTGCATCACCCCATTCAGCTATGCATTGTGTTTTGCACCCTATCTCCTATGTCTTTGGATAAGATATTATACTAGCATCAGTTTTCTCAATAGAATTTAACCTTGGCTTTAAATTTCTGAAATGAAAATAGTTAAAACACATATGTCTCAATTGAGACCAAGTGTAAGCCAAGTAAGAAACAAGCAAAGCTACCCACTTAGATATAAACTTCACATAAAACAATGGGAAAAACTTTGGTTGCAATAATAAGTCACTATCGGTCTCCTCGAATGGAACAATGTGTTGACCGATATGCTTTGTAACAATTTTATTGCCAACAAGTAAATTACCCTTCATCATTGGTCTTTCAAAATTACTTATAAGATTTTTCCTAACAGATGCATCAACAATAAAGTTGTGACCAAATCTGAAAATAGGTAAATCACTTGGTAGACATACCTCTTCATACACGTTAGGAGAGCATGATGGTTGTATCACTTGAATAATACTTTGATCCACTTTTGAATGACTCTCCAATGCCTTGGCGTCCTCTTTTTCTTCAATAGATTCGGTACACATACTATTTGATTCGGCTTTTTCAATAACCGAATTTTCTTTGTTACCTGAATCATTACTTTTCTCTTTTTGAATTTGCAAGGCTTCTCGTTCATGTCTTATTTTAGTCCACATCTCAGCTTGGCGAGCTTTAAATTTTTTCATCTCAATTTCCATCCACTCCTCATGAGATTGCCCCCCAATGCTTTGAGATTCTTTCGGCAATGAGTTGCCAAAACTTTGCAATTATTTAGGGGGTACAATGAATGCTACAGTACTGGGTGAATGCATCATTTGCACAACTCTAGCGTTTACAGCAGCAAAATCGTGAGGCTTCCCGCTTTCTATTAGTTCCTGGCGAATAGCGTTGCACAAATCCCAAGAGAATGTAAGCTTGTTCTCAATTACCCAGTCTGGATATGGTTGCCCCCCAATGCTTTTAGACTCTTTCGGCAATGAGATGTTACCGAAATTCTGTAATTGGGTAGGGGCAAGATTATATGCTATGGTGTTAGGTGAAGGCATATGCGCTCCTGCCAGAATTTCACTTATTCGGCTATGAGCATGAAGGTGCGTTGCCGAATTATGAACATCTACAGTTGTGCATGGTGCCGAAAAATTAACAACATGAGGCGTAGCATATGATGGTTGAGGGTAATTGGCCAAATAACTAGTAGTAGCATGGCCAATTCCCCTATCCACCGGCATGTTTGGATTAACATATTGCAAGTTTGTTGCCGATGAATAAAAAGGTGAAACACCTTGTTGCATGCTATTGGAAGTTCCTACATGGGGTGTTTCAACTTGATTAACTGAACTCATCATGTTGTTCATCGACATATAGATTTGTGGGGTTGCCGATGCATGGGAGTTGGGATACATATGTTGCATGTTGCTAAAATTATATGAAGTTGAAGCATGGAGATTATTCTGAATCGGCTGTTGCACATAATTAGATGCATGATTGATAAAACTAGGCCTAGCCGATACATTATGCTCATTAAATGATCTAGCAACAACATATGCATTATTTGCATCTACATAAGTGAATTTGGTATTCATATTACCTTTGTAGATTGCAAACCCTAGATGACGATCTCTTCGTAGCAAGAACGGGCTGGAGACCGTTCAAAGCTTCGTTCCCCAGCGGAGTCGCCAAAAAGTGTGTTGAAACACGAACACGTCACGTGTACCCTCGACGCCGGGGGTGATGCACCATAGCTCACGTCGAAGGAGGTCCGACCGGCAGCGCGATACGCAGGACAGCCGGCGGACGCTTTTGAAGACCCGAAACCCCACACGCCCGGGAGGGACCCCGTCAGGGAGTGCGGCGGCTATGGGCTGCTCTAGGTCGATTCGCTCGCCCCTAGAGCCTCGGGATTCGCAGCTCTCAAACTTGAAGAACAGCGAAGAACGAGAGAGAGAAAAACGATGGAGAGATAAAACGTAGATGAAAAAGTAGTATATTGATTTGTTCGATTGTGTGTTGTTCAATCGGCCGTCACCTCTCATCTATTTGTGAGGCGGCAGGACTTCCCGTACAAGAAAAGAATTCATCGAGGCTTTCCTCAAAATTACATCAATTCACGTCCTAGAGTCCTGATTCTAGTTTAACTCGGATTTAGTCTGAATCTAACCAAGACTTCTGTCCTGCTCCTTGCGTGGACTGTATATTTCGCATACTGACTCGGATGGAGTCGAGTCCAACATCAAACTTGTCCGTCTCGACAATATGCATATGACATCGCGGACCACTTCTCCTTCTAAGGCCGTCTTGATGAATTTTAGGGATTATTTTTAACTTCTAGTCGGACTCGGTCATGCAGTTTTCTGAACTGTCCGAGGCTTGTAGAAAATTTGCATGCTGTATACTATCTCAAATGATGATGACTCCAAAAGAAACGTTGATCGTTTTGATGATACGCACAACTTTCGTGTAGAACACTTTTCCATCCGAGGTCATTTAAATAATCTTTTGAGCCCATCTTCAGCTTTTGTTTGGATTCTTACTCAAACCGGCAAGCCTTCGAGAACCGGCAAGCACTCATTTTCGGCAAGCAAAACTTTCCGGCAAGCAAACTTTCCGGCAAGCATTCCGGCAAGCAAAACTTTCCGGCAAGCAAAGCTTTCTGGCAAGCATTTCTGGCAAGCAAAACTTTCCAGCAAGCAAAACTTCCCGGCAAGCACTCATCTCCGGCAAGCTTTTCCGGCAAGCACTCATTCGACCGGCAAGGCCGAATAGCTCGCGCGACCCATCAGACATCACTTAGATGGGTGTCTGGTACCCCGCGCCACTTTTACACTCAGGGCCGGTCCGTAGAGTATTGCCTCTAACTTTTGCATACGAACTCGGATTTAGATGATTTTTATATAAAAATCAACCGATTTGACGAGACGAAGACAATTCATGTAGAAAGTTTTCTCATATTAGGCTGTCTTGAGGGCGTAATTGGCCGAACGGTACTCTGAGTGCCAAAATCTCAGTATTTCAAGCATAGTTTCGGCCTTTTAGATGGGATCGGATGATGATGTCCCAAACGTTAAAGATGTTCATGTCGATCATACGTAACTTCTTCATGTAGATCACTTATTTATTTGAGGTCACCTTAAATGCTTTCTTCCGTGCCAAAATCTAATGTCAACACCTTCTTGACGTTGGAGAGGCCCTCTGCAGTCGGGAAGTGCCCTTGGAGAAGAGTCAGAGCCGTTAAGGCTCCAGTCCTGGCAGACGACTCCTTCCACTGAGAGATTCGCACCGGTGCCTGCAGCAGCCGAGTGGACAGACTGGGGACATTGACTAGAGCGAGTTCGTCCAGCCACAGGGATGTACAGACCCCCTGTGTAGCCGACTTTAGTCACTCCAGCAAACCGATGGTCTGCCCCAGTCGGTCCTCGAGCACCGCCAACTTCCTGTCCAGTTGCCCCGTGTTGGCGACAGTGGACTAGGCCTGCATGACTCGGGCAACCTCGGCCTCCACGTCTGGGCAGTATTCTGCAAAGAGACAACAACAATCAGTGACTAAGTCAATTCAGCCGAATAAAAGTTCTTCTCTTCAGAGAGAAAAGACTCACCAAACAGCCACCGAGTGGAGAAGCGCAGAAGCTCGGAGACGTCCAACTTGTAGGATGCATGGGACTCACCTAGTCGGCACATCTTCGCCTGGTGCTCGGCACTCAAGTTGGAGCGCTCTCGGACCAAGTCATCGAAGTTACCCTGGACTTTGTCGTTGATTTGCTGGAGAAGCTTGTTCTCGTTCATCAAGTCCTTGATAACCTTCTCTTGGGTCCGGAACTGAGCCACCGACTCCCGGGCCTCCCTCAGGGTCTCGTCGTAATCCTTGCGGTAATTCTCCAGCGCTGCGACTGCAGAAGTGGCGGACACTGTACCAGTCAGTCGGGTCCTCAACCGCTAGTTTTTCGCAGCCAAGGTAGCTGCAGAAGTGACCAGTCGGTGTAAGGTCGTGAAGGGGAAGGAAAAACACAACCGAGTGTATTACCTCCTTCACGGCGAGCCTCCTCCACTCGGCGCTCACCCAGCTGCTCGGCCTCCTCCACCATCGTCAGGCACAAGTCCCTCTCGTCCTCGAGGGCCGCGTACTTGCTGTTATACTTGGCAAGTTCCTATAGGAAAATAGTCAGAAATCAGACGACTGCAGAGAGCCAAGTCCATGAAGTTCAAGAATGACTACATGATCTCATATGGTCAGCCAGTCAATGAGTACATCAACAACAGTCTCTATGACTCATCCCGACTGCCAGCAATCGGTTTGAGCCTCGGGGGCTACGGCCACCGGTCACACTGATCGTGCACCCTGTGATGAAAGCTTACACAAGTAGAATTAGCAACTCTAAGACTCGACCCGACTGCCAGCAGTACGCTCGAGCCTTGGGGGCTACGGCCACCGGTCGCCCTGATTGTGCACCTGGTGAAGAAAAAAAATGAAGACAACTCTAAAGACTCAGACCATCTGCTAGCACTCGGCCTAACCCTTAGGGGCTACACGCACCGGGTGCAGTGAGCGTGCCCCCGGTAAGGAACAACTATGGGTTCTGACCCAGAGAGCTAAGTCCATGAAGTTCAAGGATGGCTATATCTATATCTACAGAGAAAGTACTTCCAAAGACCCTAACTGACTGCCAGCAGTCGGCCAGGGCCTTGGGGGCTACACCCACCGGGTGCACTGACCGTGCCCCCGTAACCGACTAAAAAATTTACAGAAGAAAAGCAAGACTGTACTTACGTTGGCGTTCTCGTGAACGGCCTTACCCATGTTCACCAAGGCCAGAGCATCAGAGAGGTTCTTGCGCGTGAGCTCCTCCAACTTGCTCGCGCCTGACACTGCCAGCCGGGCCTTGGCGATCACCCTGTACTCATGACTCATGTCAATGAGGGGCAGCTGGGCGGCGCCAGAGCTAGTTCCTGCATCCCCCTGGGAGGAACTTGGCATGTGCATCACCGAGGCAGGAGCCAGCGTGGCCGTCCCCTGGGAGACGGCAGGGCCAGTGGTGGCAGTGGGTGGAGCAGTCGGAGTCGAGGCTGGAGGGGCAGCAGCCGGCTGAGTAGCAGCCGATGGAGTAATAGTCGGTGGGGCTTCACATCATGGGGCTTCAAGCAAATTTGCAAAGGGGGCAGCCGGAGCTGCCCCAAGGTTCTCTTTCTCCATGGACGGGACATGGTCCACGTCCATGGGCTGGGGTGGGACTTCATCAGATGCATGGCTTCTCTGGTGGCCGACTCCCCCAGGCGCGATAGTGTTGGCAGCTTGCGGTGCTAGGGAAGCAACCTGCACAGTCAGCTCAGCCATTGGGGCCGGCTGAGCGGAAGGCGGGGTCTTGCTGACAGACTTCTGGGGCTTGGTGAAACTAGATCTCTACTTGCTTCATCCAAAGAAAACCCGAGTGTCAGGACTTCAACGAAACACAACAAGAACAATATCACACTCGGAACGAGCAAGACGACTTAATGAAGAACTGAGTGTGGACACTTACCGCTGGAGGGAGCTGCCCGACTCCAATGGGCTTGACAGGGCCTTCCCGTCACAGGTGACCGCGGACCTGGGTGATCTGCCTCATCCGGGCCTCGAACATCTCCTCGTCCAGTCGGGGCAGTGTCGTCCGCTGGGGGTCTTGCCCCCCCTATGTACTCCCACATCCCCCAGCCACACACCTAGAGGGGCTGGATCCGCCGACTGACCCATGCAGCCATGATGTCTTGGCCAGTAAGCCCGTCCGCCGAGAGTGCGGCCACCCGCTTCTCCAACATCGTGGTCTGCGCCGCTTCCGCCTTGTTGAGCTTCAAGCCCCACGCCTAGTTCCACGTGGCGGGGGCGGGCTAGTACGACTGCAGGGCTGCGGTGCCGACTGGAGTCGATGGCTCCACATAGTAAAACCACGTGGAGGTCCACCCCTTCAGCGAGTCGGGCCACTTCATTTCGAAGTTGCTCGATGTGCGCTTGACCTGGATGCCGAGTGCGCCACACGTCTCGCAGACATCCTTTGTCACCGTCTATGGCTTGACGTAAAAGTTGTGCTTGAACAAGGCCCATTCCCGTGGGATGCCGAGAAAGGCCTCGCACAGTGTCACAAAGCAAGAAAGGTGGGCGATCGTGTTCGGCAGAAGATGATGGAGCTGTACCTGGAAATGCTCAAGGACCCGCTGGAGGAATGGATGGATCGGGAGGCCTAATCCCTGGTCCAAGTAGGACGTGATTGGGCCTTGTGGCGTGGCGCCGGCTCCTGCTCACGCGGATCTGGCAACCGGCAGTCTCTAGGAGCCGGTGATCCTTGACGTACGCGCGGAGGAGCCCGTCACCCCGCTCCTGGTCCTCAGCGGCTGCGACAGCAGCAGTGGTAGCGGCCGCCACGGAGATCTCGTTGACCGCGGAGGAAGAAGAACTGGCTGCCTTGGCCCTCTTGAGCTGGCGGGTCGAGGACGACATTGGATCTATGGGCTCGGGAGAAAGAGGATGGAAGAGAAGATTAACTGCGCCGGTGGTTGCAGAAGAGTTGGGGGACATGCAAAAACCCCTCCCATGAATAGCCGGGTATTTATACCCGAGGGGGCGATGAACCGCCGCGAAGAACATGCGCGACACGCATAAAAAAGGAGTCAAAACGTCAATCAGCGCGCGGGAATCCAGATGGTCAGCATTTAAAACCCACTACACCACGAAGCGTCACCCGGATTTTCTGTCAGTTTGCTTGCGGAATTCGAGTAATCTTCTCTCACAGACAGGCCTGACAGAAGTTTGACGGGCATGCAAAAGATTTTGACATGACAGCTGACGGTGTCCTGGATTAGGGGGTGCTTACCACGTCAGCCTACCATTCATGGGCCGGGCCGAGGACCACCGACAACCGATGAATGGGCCACGTAAGCTATGGCCCTCGACGTACTCAAGATGGAATCCTCCGAAGACTTGGCGTACACTTCAAGGCATATTCAAATATTCGACATGTTTATCTCTAGGCGTAACCGACCTTGTGTAATCCTAGGTATCCCTCGGTCCCTATATAAGCCGAGGGGTTTAATTTGTAGAGGCAAGTTAGATTCATTCATACGATCTCAAGGTAGATCATCCTATACTTTGAACCCCATCCACAATCAATACAATACAAGCAGGACGTAGGGTTTTACCTCTTCGAGAGGGCCCGAACCTGGGTAAATACCGTGTCTCTCTACTTCCTGCTACCATCGAGACAAGATCACCAGCTCGGGACCCCCTACCCGAGATCTGCCGGATTTAGCTCCGACATTGGTGGCCCATGCAGGTCCCGCTATGTGATCACAAAGGCGCGATGGAAGTATCAATCGATGATCAGATCCATGCCGGTGTAGTCCCCACACCGGAATTCGAGAACCTCGGCTCAACCGAGGCCCAGGAGCGCTATAGAACTCATACCCATCATCAGGACTTGAAGCCCAGCGAATCAGATCCGGTGATCGAATCTCTGGCGGTACCCTCGGACTCAGCCGAGGATCTTCAAGCGATCACCACCAAAGAGCCGGTTCCCTTCTCGTCAGGGGAACACGGTCACAACTGGCCGGACCGGGCCTGGAGCTCGCATCTGAATCCTCACCAAGGCGGCTCAATCAACACTGCCGCACAATCCGTCTCGGGGGCTCCTTCAGGACATCCTCGGGAGGATTTCCCTGGGAGATCGATGTCAGATCGGGCTGGAATCAAATTTCTGCTCCCACCCACCCCCCATGTCACGTATTGCCCTGATAACTTGGGACCAACCGATGTCTGGGATCTAGCTTATGTCACACAAAAGCCTAGAGAAACAGTTTGACAGTTCTGGATGAGATTTTTGTTCATCAAAAACAAGATCCCAGATAACTGTGACAGGGAAGCCTTAGCAACCTTCCGCCTCAATTGTCACGATGAGGGCATCTCTAATGCCTTGGCACAGAGACACGTTAGAACGTTCCCCGAGCTATCAGACATCGTATCAAGATATTGCGTGATGGAAGACACCTGGCTGGCAGTAAAAAGAACAAAGGGATTTGATCCAGGGTCTATCAGATTCCGGCGACAACAGGCGCATGCATGTCAGCCGGCCCCAAAAATGCCCTAGAGCTGATAAGCAGATAAATCAGCCCGCACGGAAGAAAAAACAGCCGGAAAAAGGACCCAAGTCTGCGCTGGACGCGATCTTAGATGAGCCATGCACAATCCACTCTGTCTCGATGAACACAAACCCAACTCACAGGCTTCGAGCATGCTGGGTCGTCAGGCAGGTGGCAAAAGGAGGAGTAGATCTCCTAGATAACCTCGGAACTTAGAAAAGTCGAGGAAAAGCACAAAGCTGGGAGGAACAGTCGTCCGACGAGGACGAGATCCTAATGATCTATGAGACTCACCCATCAATGAACCAGTGGAAGAGAGCTCTTCGGGAAATAAACCACGTCGGCCACGTAGTAACCTCGGAGAGCAGGTGGTTAGACACGCCGATCACCTTTGGGCAGGAGGATCAATCGACATCCAGCCCTAACCGAGGAGTCGCAGCCTAGTCCTCGACCCCATTATTGACGGTTATAGACTAAGCAAAGTTATGATGGACGGCGACAGCAGCTTAAACCTCATTTACGAGGACACTTTGCACAAGATGCAGTTCGATAAATCGTGCATTGAGCCAAGTCGAACCACTTTCAAGGGAATAATTCCCGGAAAAGAGGCGCGATGCAGTGGTAGGGTCACGCTGGACGTGGTATTTGGAACGCCCGAGAACTACCGAGTTGAGGAGTTAACCTTCAACATCGTACCATTCCGAAGTGGTTATCATGCTCTGCTCGGACGAGACGCGTTCGCTAGGTTTCACACCATCCCCCATTACTCTTATATGAAGCTTAAGATGCTGGGGCCAAATGGAGTCATTATAGTTGTAAGCGACGCGGATTGATCACTTAAAGCCGAGAAAAAAACGGTAGCACTCGCCTTGGAGGCACAAGCCGAGGCCCTCGCGGCCGAAGAATTAACAACACTGCATGCAACAGTGGACAGGGATGACGTTATCCTCGATAAAAGGTCCAAATCTACCTCATTTGAACCAGCCGATGAGATAATTAAATTTCAGGTGCATCCTGATGACCCTTCTAAAACGGCCTCCATCGGAGCACGGCTGGACCCAGCGCTAGATGAGGCACTACGCGTTTTCCTTCGGGAAAATTGGGACATTTTTGCCTGGCATCCATCAGACATGACAGGAATTCCAAGAAACCTTGCCAAACATATCCTCAACAAAATTGAGGGATTCAAACCCGTTAAACAGGCGCTCCGCAGGTTCTCGGAACCAAAAAGACAAGCAATGGGAGAAGAACTGGCCAAGCTATTAGAGGCCGGATTCATCCACGAAATCAAGCACCCCGAATGGCTGGCCAACTTTGTCATGGTACGAAAGAAGGACAAATCATGGCGCCTTTGCGTTGATTTCAAGGACGTCAATAAAGCCTGCCCAAAAGACCCGTTCCCACTACCACGAATTGATCAGATAGTTGACGCCACCGCAGGACATGATTTACTCTGTTTCCTCGATGCCTACTCGGGGTACCATCAAATGAAAATGAGAGAGTCTGACCAGGCGGCCACAGCTTTCATAACTCCCTATGGGCCATTTTGTTTTAATACAATGCCCTTTGGACTAAAGAACGCTGGCACGACATACCAGCGCATGATTCAAACGTGCGTGGAGCCACAAATCGGCAAAACAGTCGAAGCATACGCGGACGATGTGGTTGTCAAAACTAGACAGGCCAATAAGCTCATTGATGATCTTCGAGAAACATTCAAAAACCTTCGAATATATAACTTGAAGTTAAATCCGGAGAAGTGCGTTTTCGGCGTACCATCCGGCAAACTGCTTGGCTTCGTCATATCCCATAGAGGAATGTAGGCAAATCCCGATAAGATCAGAGCACTGGCACAACTAGAAGTGCCAACAGAACTTAAGCATATCCAGAGACTAGCAGGATGCGTTGCCTCCCTTAGTCGCTTTATTTCATGACTAGGGGAAAAGGCCCTACAACTATACAGATTGCTCAAACAAACAAAGAATTTCAAATGGACTAGCGAGGCAAACGCTGCTTTGGAGGAAATCAAGACGCTCCTCACCACTAATCTAGTCCTAGCTACTCCCAACGTAGGTGTGCCAATGTTGCTATACATCTCGGCAACAAATCAAGTGGTCAGCGCAGTCATCGTCGTCGAGCGCGATATGGATGGACATAAACTCAAGGTACAATTGCTGGTCCATTACGTTTCCGAGGTGCTCACTCCATGTAAAACAAGGTACCCTCATTACCAGAATATAGCTTATGCGGTGTTCATGGCTTCTAGGAAACTGCGGCACTACTTTCAAGAGTGTTCAATTACCGTGGCCTCGGAAGTACCACTTAATGATATTATCAATAACCGTGATGCCACCGGCAGAATCGCAAAATGGGCCATCGAGCTCTTTCCTTTTGAAATTGCGTATCGACCGCGCCGAGCTATTAAATCTCAGGTGTTGGCCGACTTTGTGGCCAAGTGGACGGATGCCGAGCTCCCTCGAGAGCATAGCACATACTCCCACTGGATCATGTACTTTAACAGCTCAAAAATGCTCGCCGGTTTAGGAGCAGGGGTGGTTCTCAACTCACCAACTGTCGTGGTTTTGTCACGGCAGATGTCCTCATGAAAGGACTTAGTCGTGAGGCCATCGCAGATAGGTGATAACTCAAACGGGGTTGATCGGAGTCGAGAGACAAAAGGTTTACCCAGGTTCGGCCCCTCGCAATGGAGGTAATAGCGTACGTCCTGCTTGATCGTTATTTGATGATGATGATGATGATCTCGATACAAGGGTGCAACTTGGCTAACCTAGTACTCGAGAGCTTGTAACCTGATCTTTCTGCCTCGGGGGGCTCGCCTTTATATACAGGTCGAGGCCCCAGGCTTACAACAGAGTCCGGGTCGCAACATGACCCGTGCCCTAATTTATCTCCTACTCTTCATCTTAGGTAAGCCGCCGCCTCAAGTACTGGACCTCCAAGCCGGCCCGCTTATGAGTCACCCTGGATGGGCCTTGGACTCTTGATAGCCGCATCTCTCTTTAGGCCGCCACTGGATAACCCGGCCCTGAACGGGTGGGTCATACCATGGAGTTATATCCCCAACATTAGCCGCCAGAGTGATGTGGATTCATTCACGTCAATCTTCAGTCTTGTTGTACTTCCGGGTCATATAAATTTGCCGACTCATAATACCTCTTTACCGCAGCGTTCCTCGCTCCCTCGTGTCAGGATGGCGTCTTCAGGAATCAACGGTGCTTAAGTGTGACGTCACTGCGAATCTGGATGTATATCTGTTAGGCGCGAGAATCGAGGCGCCTCTTCGCAAAAAGTTATTGTGCCTCCTCTGTTTGCGCACCTGCCTTTTCCCCTTCTTATCATATTATAAATATCCTCGAGGGCCGCAGTCTTCCTTTTTACTGCTTCATCTTCTTCCTTGCGCCCAGTCCATCCGTGACCCAAGCTTTCCGCCGCCGTGTGACCTTGGTGTCTCCGACGACGCCAACCACTTCAACAGCTCCACGCACGCCGCCGTCGACACCGTCAAGAGCCTCTCGAAGCTTCCGCCGCATCCAGGTACGCCCCATTTCTTCCTAGATCTGTAGCAATTTGTTATCCATTTTACATAGTTCATCGGTGCTCGTCTGTTCATCCTATCATTGCTGTATTAGATCTAGATTCTAATGAACTCGACGTTGAAATACTCCGATGTTGGCTGTAGTACCATTTCTGCATCTAGGAACTTCAGACCTTCATTAAACACTGCGAATAAATCAAACCATGCTTCCACTGTATGAGTTAGGAATAGTAAATATTTTTCCTTTTCGCGTATTTTGTAGATCCATAATTTTAGCCACTTTGTTTGAAATCTGTTCCTGCAATACTTAGCAAAAAAAAATCAGAATCTTCAACTTTAAGATGAGCCGCCGTATAAATCATGACCCGCCTTCCTTAGGAAGCATAGTTGAATCTCTGTTCGGGCGGCTTGTAATTTTGGTAATTGAATAACTATGTTGGCTTGCCTTTTAATTGTAACCACCTTGTCATACTGGCTTCTCTCCAAGCCGCCACAGTGACTTTAGAGATCGTGAAATGACCCGCCATTCATATTTTATCCGCAGCCGTTAATTCTTTAGGCGACTTACCATGGCAAAGACCACAGTCTGCAATTGGGTGAGTTCCCAAGTTTCACAACTCGTGCTCAATGATTATAAAGAACAAGGTTTTCTGCCTGCTCAAGAGGTGATTGGCTGGCGGGCTCCTCAAGGCAAAACTGTTCCCTAACCCAGCGAAGGAGAAGTCGTGGTGTTTACAGACCATCTTCTTAGGGGCTTCTCTCCGCTCGGGTCAAAAAAAATTCGGGACGCCTTAAGTTTCTTCAACCTACATCCTCAAGACCTTGGTCCAAATTCTATATCCAACCTATGCCAATTTCAAGTCCTCTGTGAAGCATATCTGCAAATGGAAGCCACCGTTCCCCTCTTTAGGGAGTTTTTATATATCAACCGCCAGACTGAATGTGCTGATGGCCCCAGTCTAGAACTTGGCGGGGTCTCGATCCAGAGGCAAAGAGACGTTGCTTTTCCTTCAGTCACTCTACCGAGTCATCCAAAAGGATGGAACAAGACCTGGTTCTATTGTAAGAACATAGCTCCTGCTGATGAGAACCCTTTGCCGGGTTACAGACCTGACCGTCTTGACCCCTCCGTTGAACTTCCTGGCTGGGCTCCTCAAGAAGACTGCGCTCAAGTCGCCCACATATATCCAAAGCTGAGGGCTTTATTAGCCAATAGTTTGACCGGGGTTGATCTAACCCGATGCTGGATTACCTGGAGGATTCTCCCCTTAAGTCACCGGGCGGATTTAATGTGCAATTACTCAGGCAAATCAAATGATGCGCAAAGGGTCAGTCCCATTGACATGTCAGCTGACGAAATAAACAAGATTGTGAAGAAACTGCTTGGGGAGTCACAAGAAAACTGTAACAAGACGTGGCTGAGATCGTTCTATGCCCTTAACCAGGCTCCTCCAGTAAGCATTCCTGTTATCATTTGTCAAGCTTATCAATTCTTTAAACTTACTTGATCTTGTTTAAAACTGTGCAGGCCGACTCTCCAATCTGGAACAGGAAGAAAAAGAAAATACCAGCGACCAAACCTAGGGCTGCTAAAGCTGCACCGGCTCAAAAGAAGAATAAACCGACTATTGAAAGTGAGGCGATAGCTAGAGGCGGGTCACTAGTAGCTGATGATGAGTCAGAGGTAGAACTTGACTCCCTTGGCCGTCTTTTTATTGAACTGGCTAACACCTCATATTTTCAGGGCCATGCTGAAAATAGCCGGGCTGATGATGTTGAGGTAATTTCCATCTCCTCCGACTCAGAAA
The DNA here is from genome assembly GCA_039707655.1 of Elymus sibiricus. NCBI lineage: Eukaryota > Viridiplantae > Streptophyta > Magnoliopsida > Poales > Poaceae > Elymus > Elymus sibiricus. Next base: position 476,471,358 of record CM077666.1, read on the forward strand.
ACTTTGTTCCCCAAAGAGCCAAAAAAACCATCAGAAATGTGCCATTTTCTCATCCACACGCTTATTTAGACCCACAATTTTCTTTAAAGAAATCGCAGCATGCCGGCTCTGCATGACGCCAGACTCGAAGTGGTTCTGGAGAACTCTTGACCGGCTTACCTGATGCTTCAGCCGCCCGTAAGCGACGCAATGAGGTGCCTCACAGTCCAACCCCATCTCTTCCACGAGTCGGCCTTTTTAAGCATCCTCTTAACCTGTCTGATTCAAATTACCAGGAGTCACCACCATCATCTGGCAACTCATCTGCCACTCAACTGCCACCCTTGGTCATTAAGCAAGGGTAAGTGCTTCTCAATAAACCGTGCTTCGTCGTAACCATTATCTCGCTTATTTGAGTCTGCTAATGAATTCATAGGATAATGGCTAAGAAGAGGAAAACTGGCGAGTCATCTTCGACCCCAGAGAACTTTGAATCAAAAGACCCAAACTTGGAGATCCCTGAAGGTCAACACGAGATAGCAAAGGATCAGCCTGGTGAAAATGTTGGTCCGCCCAAGCAAAATGAGCCGCCAACTACTGAAAAGGTGGATACTCAAGTCGGCGCGGTTGACGTGGTGGAGGATCTTAACCCACCAAGTCCTACTCGCCCTTCTAGTCCGATGAAGGCGACGGAAGATACGGTCTTATCATCTCCCCAAGCCGATGATGATGTTGGCATCATAGGGGTATCCTTCAAGACTCCAGAGACGTCAAGCGTTCTGACCAAGCTTGTATCAAAAGATGAGCCGATTGCATCTGAGAAAGGAAAAGGGAAACTTGAGCTCCCAAACTTTGAAGATCTCAGCACGGCCGATCTCCATGAGGCGTACCTGACCCGGCTATCTGTAAGCCGGGAAATGGAAGTAAGCCTGGTCAATATGCTGAAGAGGAAATATGAGGTTAGAAATGTCCCTTCTTTCCATACTGTATATACCGTGTGTAGCCGCCAAGTCTGAGACATAGGTCAGCATGAATATGTGTAAGACTTTTAGTATGATATACTCGTTTTGTAACTGTAGCCCCCAAGGGCCGGGTTGTTATGTATATGACAAGCCGGTTCTTTAACATATGTCCCTTGAAAGCAACGTGTAGCCCCCAAGGGCCGGATTGTTATGTATATAACCAGCCGGTTCTTTAACAATTGTCCATTAGAAGTGACGTGTAGCCCCCAAGGGCCGACTCATTTTGATAATATGAGCCAAATCTTATTCCCTTAGTGATCAGCAGAAGAGAAAAATGACTTGCATTAGCCCCCAAGTGCCATGTAGATTGCTAGCAAACTGCTTGGGACTTCAGGTGAGAAATTTTAGCCGTCTCATAGCCCCCATGGGCCGGGTTGTGCAATTTTGTGGGCTCAATAGTATATAGCATTCCACTGACGAGATCTGATTATGACAGGATATGCTCAATGACGCCGAGTCAAAGGTGGCCATCTTACAAGAGCAACTCAAAAGTGAGAAGAAGCTTCGTGTAGACGCCGAGTCATCTATCGTAGCCTTTCAAGAATCTGTATCAACAGCTGCTGAAAACTTGAAATCTGTGAAGACCTCTCACGAGGAAGAAAAAGCAGCGTTGTTGAAACATGCTGAAGAGGCAGAGCACCGACTCAAGCCCATTACTGATGAAGTAAACTGCTTGAAGCGGTATATTACCGATATGACCCAGGCCATATTTGGTAAGTGACCCGCCAATCAGTCAGGAATAACTCGCCCGAAATCTCTGATATTTGTATTGGAATGCTGTAATCGAATGTGTTCAAATATTGCAGGTAGCAGAAGCATCAATCTGTGTCAAGATCCCCGTATCAAGCTCAAGGCGGTTTACACTTTTTTGGAGCAACTTTATGCAGGGAGCTTGTTCACAATTATGTCTGTGATGGGTCACAAAGAGCCGCCACGTTTCATAAGGGACGCGTTGAATCAACTTTCAACCATATGCTTGGACAAATTGAAGAGTTGAAGAAATCAGCCGCCCGAGCGTGTGCCATGATGTCCTTAAGCCGGGCCAAAGCTTATGTGCCAGATATGGATCCTTCCAAGATGACCGGCGGGTTTCCAGAGTTCAACACTGATGGCAGTGAATTCTCTGCAGTAGATTACGCCCGGTGTTTGAAGGAGACGCGTGTTTTGGCGAGTCAACTTGTCGAAGAGTTGGACTTGAAGAGGTACCAGCCGGCTTACAACGAAGAGAACGTGCGGGTCACCCCGCCATCTTACACACCCATCGACCTAACTCCGGCACGGTGTAAGCATATCTTTGCTCCTGATGTTGACCCATCAATTATCATGAAATAGGATGCCGTCTTTCAAGCCTTGACAACTATCGACTGGGATCTGGACAATGTTCAGATCGGAAGAAGAGCGGAGCCGGAGCAGGATGACCCGGAGGCCCAAGCCGCCGATGAACACCAGGAAGGGGCTAACCCGGGATCTAATGACCCAGAGGGCACAGAAACTGGTGCCCAGGAGTAGATGTCTCCAAAAACTTTTGATATCATGGAGCCTAGTTGTGGCTTTGTAATAGGATAGTTGGAAACACTTGGGTGCGCTAACGTGCCTTCTCACACTTAAATATTAGGCAGTATTTTGGATGAAACAGCTGCACTGGTGTGGTTGTATGTTAACCCGCCCAGTCTCCTTTGAAAAAGCCTACGCTTCGTTGAGTAACAGTGTGGCGAGTCATATTTGTATGAACCATCAATAGTTTATCCTTCTCTGCATAACATAGGTTTAGAATAACCCGGGGCGCTTGATAGCTGTCCGGCTTGTGGTTAGCACCAGTCTGAAATAAACTGCTATGATTTTTGTTGACTCATGGTCAGTAGGCATCTGTCTTTTGTTTTAAACCGGTTTGTCCATGATCCGACGGCTCATGGCCAAAAGGAAACAAAGATAACCCCTGTAAAAAATTGAACAGAAATCGTGAATAGATATCAATGTTAAGTCGGCTTTCGAGGCACGACAATATAGACCGGCTTTCGAGGCTCGAGTCTTGCTTCAATGAAGCTGGCGTGATAGCCCATGGTTTATCCTCGCTCTCTGTAAGCCGGCTCTCACGTGACATATCCGATGTTTTAACCAAGACAAGTTCAGGGTCATAGAGATGATTGACTTGTCAAGAGTACACTGGGTCACCTAATCGGAGTAGCATCAAGCAGACAGGCAGGTTTAACCAAGATAATGTGGCGTTATTTGCCGGGTCAAGAGAGTGAGATAGCTAAACTCGGTGAGTTGGAAGCCCCCAAGTGACCAATGATCAAAAACGAAAAGACTCATGGACAATACTTGAGATGAAACGACAGAGGCCCCGAGTTTCGGGGATGCCGGCTTATGTATATTGATCATAATATATACAAAGGTATGTACAAGAAAACTTGAGCCAGTGGCTCTAAGTATAGTAAGGACGGAGATGAGTGATATTACAAGGCCTGTTGGTCTCTTTCTCCGACGTACATGACTTATTGTGTTCACGTATATCCATCAGGTAATATGACCCGTTGTTGAGATTTTTGCTGATGACAAAAGGCCCTTCCTAGGGAGGGGAAAGCTTGTGCATACCTGTCTGTTCTTGTATCAGACGGAGCACTAAATCGCCCTCCTGGAAAGTACGACTGCGGACTCTACGGCTGTGATAGCGACGTAGGTCTTGCTGATAGATCACAGATCGTGCTGCTGCTAAGTCACGTTCCTCTTCCAAGGCATCTTGAGAGTCTTGACGAGCTTGTTCATTGTCTGCTTCGACGTAGGCGGTAACTCTAGGGGATTCATGACGGATATCACTGGGCAAAACAGCTTCAGCACCATAGACCATAAAGAAAGGCGTATAGCCTGTTGATCTATTAGGAGTGGTCCGAATGCTCCAAAGGACAGAAGGGAGCTCTTCGACCCAACAACCCGGCGTGCGCTCGAGTGGGACCATAAGCCTAGGCTTAATGCCTCGTAAAATCTCCTGGTTAGCGCGTTCTGCTTGGCCATTGGACTGAGGGTGTGCAACTGATGCAACATCAAGCCGGATATGCTCTCTTTGACAAAACTACTTCATAGCTCCCTTGGACAAATTTGTGCCAATATCAGTGATGATGCTATGTGGATAACCAAAGCGAAAAATTAACTTTTTCAAGAACTTGACTGCTGTGGCTGCATCACAATTGCTGATTGGCTCGGCTTCAACCCACTTGGTAAATTTATCGACAGCAACCAAAAGATGGGTCTTTTTGTCTTTGGACGGTTTAAACGGACCAACCATATCAAGCCCCTAGACTGCAAAGGGCCAAGTTATTGGGATCATCCGGAGCTCTTGAGCCGGAACATGAGCCTGGCGAGCAAACTTCTGGCAACCATCACACTTTTGTACGATATCCTCAGCATCTGCGTGAGCCGTAAGCCAGTAAAAACCATGCCGAAAAGCTTTTGCCACTAAGGACCTTGAGCCGGCATGATGACCACAATCTCCAGAATGAATCTCATTGAGGATCTCTCGCCCTTCATCAGGGGAAACACAACGCTGGAAAACCCCTGTAATGCTCCTCCTATGTAACTCGCTATTGACGATGGACATAGACTTAGAGCGGCGGACGATCTGACGAGCCATGAGTTCATCTTCAGGAAGCTCGCCTCGAGTCAGATAATCCAGATAAGGAACTGTCCAGTCCGGAATAGCGTGAAGAGCCGCCACCAACAGTGCCTCCGAGTCAGGGATAGCGAGATCTTCGTTGGAAGGCAGTTTAACAGAAGCATTATGGAGCTCGTCAAGGAACACATTCGGAGGGACCGGCTTACGTTGAGAGCCAAGTCGTGACAATGCATTAGCCGCCTCGTTGAGTCGCCGATCGATGTGATCAACTTGATATCCTTTGAAGTGTCCGACCACATTGGTTACCGCTTGCCGATAAGCCGCCATAAGCGGGTCCTTGGAATCCCACTTTCCTGAAACTTGTTGAGCGACCAAATCTGAGTCGCCTAAACACCTGACCCGGCTAAGATTCATCTCTTTAGCCATCCGAAGACCGTGGAGGAGAGCCTCGTATTCAGCTGCATTGTTAGTACAGGGAAACAGAATCCTCAGGACATAACAAAATTTATCACCTCGAGGGGAAGATATGACCACTAGCCTCCGAGCCTTCTAGCTGTCTGGAACCATCAAAATGTATAGTCCAATATGTATTATCAGGCTTCTCCTCTGGAGTTTAGAGTTCCGTCCAATCATTGATGAAATCCACGAGTGCCTAGGATTTGATGGCCGTGCGAGGGACATATTTAAGATGATGTGGGACAAGCTCAATTGCCAACTTGGCAACCCGGCCGGTAGCTTCCTGGTTCTGGATGATGTCTCCCAAGGGTGCTAAACTGACCACAGTAATGGGGTGCTCCAGGAAATAATGCCTGAGCTTGCGACTAGCCATGAAGACGCCAAACACCAGTTTCTGGCAATGTGGGTACCTCTGCTTGGACTCAGATAGAACTTCGCTGACATAATAGACTGGCTGCTGCATGGGATATTCTTTCCCTGCATCTTTCCTCTCGACAACAACTACAACCCTTACCGCTTTGTTATTGGCAGCAATGTACAGGAGCATAGGCTCTTTGACGATGGGAGCAGCGAGAACAGGCGGCTCGGCCAATTGCTTCTTGAGGGCTTCAAAAGCTGCATCAGCAGCGTCTCTCCAGACAAAAGTGTCAGTCTTTTTCAACATCTGATAAAGGGGAATCGGCTTTTCGCCAAGGCGACTTATGAACCGGCTCTAAGCCGCGATCCGACCCGCCATCCATTGAACGTCATTGATGTTCTCCGGTTTCGCAAGCAAGGTTATTGCCTTAATCTTGTCTGGGTTGGCTTCGATGCCTCGCTCCGATACTAGGAAACCCAGCAACTTGCCTGCAGGAACACCAAAAACACACTTATCCGGGTTAAGCTTCATCTGGTAAGTCCGAAGATTAGTGAAAGTTTCCTTGAGATCTTCCAGCAAGTTCTCCTTCTTCAATGACTTGACCATGATATCATCCACATATGCATGAATGTTGCGCCCAATCTGCTCGTGGAAGCAATTCTGGACACACCACTGATAAATTGCTCCTGCACTTTTGAGCCCGAAGGGCATAGAGACATAGCAAAAGGCCCCAAAAGGTGTGATGAAAGTCGTCTTCTCTTGATCCTCGACGGCCATCTTTATCTGATGATAGCCGAAGTAAGCATCCAGGAAGCACAAACTCTCACAACCCGCTGTGGCATCGATGATCTGATCTATGCGAGGGAGGGCAAACGGGTCTTTGGGACAAGCCTTGTTGAGATCTGTGTAGTCAACACACATGCGCCAAGTGCCGTTTTTCTTTAGAACAAGCACTGGATTAGCCAACCACTGAGGGTGAAAAACTTCAACGATGAAACCGGCAGCTAAGAGCCGGGCTATCTCTTCTCCAATAACCTTGCGTCTCTCCTCGTTAAAACGACAGAGGAATTGTCGAACAGGCTTCATTTTCGGATCCACATTAAGGTGGTGCTCAGCGAGTTCTCTCGGTACACCTGGCATGTCAGAAGGTTTCCACGCGAAGATGTCCCGATTCTCACGGATGAACTCGATGAGCGCGCTTTCCTATTTGGGATCCATACCAGTCCCAATAGTGAACTTCTTGGACGGGTCGCCCGGGACAAACTCAACCTGCTTGGTGTCCTCAGCCGACTTGAACTTGAGGGGCGGGTCAGACTCTGCGGTGGGTTTCTTCAAGGGCGTCATATTGACCGGGTCAACATTTGCAGTGTAAAATCACAACTCTTCCGTAGCACAAACCGTTTCGGCATAGGCTGCATCCCCTTCCTCGCACTCAAGGGCAATCTTTCGATCTCCATTAACTATGATAGTGCCTTTTGGTCCAGGCATCTTGAGTTTGAGGTAGACATAGCAAGGTCGAGCCATAAAGCGAGCATAAGCCGGCCGCCCAAACAGGGCGTGATACGGGCTCTTGATTTTGACCACCTCAAAGGTCAAAGACTCACACCTGTAGTTATCATCAGTGCCAAACACGACATCCAGCTTGATCCGCCCGATAGGATATGCAGACTTTCCAGGAACAATCCCGTGAAACACTGTGGAAGACGATTGGAGCTGTTTTTCAGACAGATTCATTGGTCGGAAAATGTCGTAGTACAAGATGTTTATGCTGCTTCCTCCATCCATGAGCACCTTTGTGAGTGAATAGCCACCGACTTGTGGTGCCACAACCAAAGCCAAGCAACCTGGACTGTCGACCCGGGGAGGGTGGTCCTCTCTACTCCATGTAATGGGCTGTTCCGACCAACGTAGATATTCCGGGACTGCCGGCTCGACAACACTTACGGCTCGTTTCCGGAGTTTGCGATCTCGCTTGTCAGTATGGGTCGTGAACACGTGATACTGCCCACTATTCAATTGTTTGGGATTGCTCTGAAAACCAGACTGATTGCCATGTTGTTGATTGCCCTGCTATTGATTTCCTTGCCCCGAATGCTGATTGTCTCCGTTGTTGCCAGAACCCTGGTAACCTGCTCCTGAGCCGCCCAGGCCGTGGAATCCCGGGTTGTGAAAGCCACCGAATGAGCCGGCTCCAAGCTGCCCCGGGTTGCCTCCTCCGCTGCCCTGACGGTTCTGAAAGAATTGCTCTCCGAAAGCTTGCATTATGTGACAGTTCTCCCAAGAGTGGGTTGACGGCTTATTAGGGAGGCTGTGCTTTGGGCATGGGCCTTTGCGGGCTTCCTCAAAATTACGGGGCTTGTTGCCACTATAGGATCTTCCCGAATTATTCCCCCTCGGGTATTTGTAACCGGTGTTGGTATTAGCAACCAAGTCTGATCCTCCTTCCTGATTCTTACGCTTCCCTCCATTGCCTTGATTACCATGGTTTCCATTGTTCCCTGAATTGTTCTGCTAGTTGCCCTTGCCACCGTTGTTTTTCTTTCCCTTGCCAGTCTGGTCATCCTCTGGGCTAGGATCCTTCGTGGTGTCTGACTCGGCATACCTAGTGAGGACGTCCATGAGCTCGCCCATATCCTGAACCTTTCGCTTAAGCCGGCCAAGCTTCTGCACGAGGGGCTCGAAGTGACAGTTCTTCTCCAGGATCAGAACCGCCTGAGCCGCCATGATGCTGTCAGAGGCGTGAATAATGTCTGCGACTCGGTGCGTCCAGTGATGGGCCGACTCACCCTCACGTTGGATGCAGTGCTGAAGATCGACGATCGTCATTGGGCGCTTGCAGATTCCCTGGAAATTCTTGATGAAACGGTCCTTCAACTCCGCCCAGGTGTTAATGGAGTTAGGGGGCAAGTTTTTCAACCACGTACGAGCCGGCCCCTCCAACATCATCGTCGGGTACTTGGCGCAGACAGCGCCGCTGACATCCAGCATGTCCATGGCTATCTCGTAGCTCTCAATCCAAGCGGCCGGCTCAGGGTCAGCCGTGTAATTTGGAACCTTGCGAGGGCCTTTGAAATCCTTGGGCATGCGCTCATTGCGTAAAGGTGGCTCCAAACACGGTATCCCAATGGTCCTGCTACCCGAGGTCAATTGGGTTCTGACAAGCAGCGCTTGAGCCACCGTATTTGCCGCCTCCGCCGCTCGCTGAGCCCGAGCCGTATCAACAATATCCTGGGCGTTAAGGGGCCCAAGGCGTGGTGGGTCATGAGGCTGCTCACGATGTCGATGAGTGCTGCTAGAGACAGCCGGTGACTCATCGTGGCAGCTTCTACTGCGGCTTGGGAGCGGGGTAGAGTGACCAATTTGGCCGCTGCTGACTGTAGGAGTAGTTCGCCTGTTGGGCGACCGCAATTTTTAACATCTCAATGGAATTTCGGGCTTCAATCTCAACCGGCGAATTTCCCGTGATTGGGAGCGCGGCCAAATTGGTCGCTGCTACTACCAAGTTGTCCAACGGATTGGAGAAGTGACCTGCCGGCGTAAGGAAACGATGCGGAGGCGTCTGAACCGGCGGGGGCCGCTGGGCCGGCTCCTGCGGGCGCTGCTGAGCGGTTGATGGGGTTGACCCGGCGACGGCTGCCTGCCTCTGCTCGGGGGTACGAACGGTGCTTCCGGGGTGCCTGCCCCAACCCCCTGAATAGGCGCATCTTGCGGTGTGTTAAACAGGTGCATGGGCTCGTAGTTGGGCGGTAGACGGCTCATATTGTGCCTCTGATGAACCGCCTCTGAGGCACTCTGACAGAGCCCCATGCGCCAGGCTTCGGCTTTCAGGCGCTCAACCTCGGCTTGGACTTGAGACTGTAACTCCGCCAAGCGAGTGCTTTCGGCGTTGATATCTGCCTGTACCTTAGCCATTTGCTCGCGGAGTTTGGTTACCTCTGTGTTCCGTTCCGCCTGGTTTTCTGCAGTCACCGGTGTCGCAAGGAGCGTCGCCAGGGCGGTTGCCAATTCTGTCAAGGCCTGAGCCGGTGGTACGGCTGAGCCGGCCCCTGAGGTACCGGTTCCCGTCGCGGCGCCGGCCACCGTGGAATTAAGGGCCGGGGCCGAGCCCGCCATATAGACAGCAGCCCGGGGGGCGTGTTGAAGGAGTCCTAAGCCGGCTGGTCGTCGGAGTAGCCCCCAAGCCCGCCATCGTAAAGCGGGAGGATCGACTCAGTCTCACCTACCGAGGACTCGCCATCAGAGTAGACGAGGGTATCACTGCCGAACGCAGAGTTATCTGCAAGGTCCACCCCCTGAGTGAAGCCGATGAAGACGTGCTTCCGGCCGGCCTGAGCCTGGGCGGGTTGCGTGCGCCGTTCCGGCTCGATGATGTCGGTGCAGATGTCCGGCCTGGTTCAGATCCACCAGCTCTGCCGATGAAGACGTGTATTTTGCCGAAGGGGACCCGGTACCCGTACCTGATTGAGTCGGCCTCGGGGCCCCAGCCTGAATCGTCGATGTAAAGCTTGCCGCGACGACTCTTGGTCATGCGGCCGATCGCGTATCCCTCGATTGCTGCGGGAGTTCCCTTCAAGTACTCAACACCACCGAGCGAGGGCCCCACGGCGGGCGCCAACTGTCGTGGTTTTGTCACGGTAGATGTCCTCGTGAAAGGACTTAGTCGTGAGGCCATCGCAGCTAGGTGATAACTCGAACGGGGTTGATCGGAGTCGAGAGACAAAGGGTTTACCTAGGTTCGGCCCCTCGCAATGGAGGTAATAGCCTACGTCCTGCTTGATCGTTATTTGATGATGATGATGATCGCGATACGAGGGTGCAACTTGGCTAACCTAGTACTCGAGAGCTGGTAACCTGATCTTTCTGCCTCGGGGGGCTCGCCTTTATATACAGGTCGAGGCCCCAGGCTTACAACAGAGTCCGGGTCGCAACATGACACGTGTCCTAATCTATCTCCTACTCTTCATCTTAGGTAAGCCGCCGCCTTAGGTAAGCCGCTGCCTCAAGTACTGGACCTCCAAGCCGGCCCGCTTATGAGTCACCCTGGATGGGCCTTGGAGTCTTGATAGCCGCATCTCTCTTTAGGCCGCCACTGGATAACCCGGCCCTGAATGGGTGGGTCATACCGTGGGGTTATATCCCCAACACCAACCGGAGACAATATCAGGTATGTACTTCAAATTATGTACACTAATTCTAACAATGAAGTGGAGTATGAAGCCCTGCTACATGGTCTTCGGATGACCGTTTCCATGGGAATCCAGCGTCTTGAGGTCCGAGAAGATTCGAATCTCGCTATCTCTCAAGTTAATGGAGAATTTCACGCTAAGGACCCAAAGATGACGGCCTATCGTAACACCGTCATAGCAATTTCAGCCCGCTTTGAGGGGCTGGAATTTCACCACATCCCTAGGGACAGCAATCAAGCTGCAGATATCCTTGCCAGGATGGGCGCTAAGCGTGACCCAGTGCCAGAAAACACTTTTCTGGAATGATTGTTTAAACCATCAGTGACCTGGCAAGATGATGCACAAACAGCCAAGCATGTGGTTCCCGAAATAATCACCTCTCCGGCCATTGAGCCAGATGAGGGGATAATGGGGGGCTCGGCAATAGAAGAGACTTCCCCGGTACACGAGATTATGGCAGCAATCGCGCCATGGACGGAGCCCATCCTAGCATACTTACTACGAAGGAGCTACTCTAGGACCAGATAGATGCACATCAGATCGTTCGACCATCCAAGGCGTACAAAGTCCATGAAGGAGAATTGTATAAATGCAGCGTCACCGGCATGCTCCAGCGCTGCATATCCGAGGAGGAGGGAAAAACACTCCTCTTGGAAATTCACTCCGGTATGTGCAGCCATCACGCAGCACCTCAGACCTTGGTTAGCAAGGTATTCCGGGCCGGATTTTATTGGCCCACTGCAAGAGCCGATGCGAGGGATTTGGTACAACAATGCGTAGGATGTCAAGTCTTTGCAAATCAAAGCCACATGCCGGTTACAGCCCTCTGAACCATTTCGATCACCTAGCCGTTCGCGGTCTGGGGGCTTGACATGGTCGGACCACTCCGAGGAGGAGCGGATAAAAAGAAGTACCTACTGGTCATGGTGGACAAATTCACAAAATGGATTGAGGCGAAGCTGGTGACCTCAGCAAAAGCGGGGCCGGTGATTGATTTCATCTCTGGTGTTGTACATCGTTATGGCGTACCACACAGCATCATCACGGACAATGGGTCCAATTTTACAGCCAAGGAAGTTAAAGATTGGTGCACTAAGATGGGCATCAAGCTCGATTTTGCCTCAATATATCACGCACAGTCTAATGGACAAGTCGAACGAGCTAATGGCTTGATATTGAGCGGCATCAAGCCGCGCCAGGTTTGATCCTTAAAGAAGGCTGACTGCAAATGGGTTGAGGAGCTTGACTCCATACCATGGGGTTTACGCACTACACCTAATCGATCCACGGGCTATACTCCATTTTTTATGGTTTATGGGGCTGAGGCATACTTCCCAGCGATCTCATCCATGATGCACCTCGAGTACGCATGTATGAAGAGCGGGAGGCTAGGATGACCTTGACGCCCTTGATGAAGAACGGGATGTTGCCCGAGCTCGTTCAGCATTCTATCAACAGCAGGCGTGGCACTACCAGAGTCGGGAAGCCCGAGCAAAGGCGTATAACATCGGGGACTTGGTCCTGCAACACCATCCAGATAAACCCAATCAGCATAAACTGTCGGTAAAATAGGATGGACCGTTGATCTTCGACAAGGTGCTCACTGGAGGGGCGTATCGCATTCGGGACGCCAAGGACAATTGCCTGGAGCCACACGTATGGAACGCTGCTTGGCTTCGCCGTTTTCACGGTTAAACGGATCTTCACCCTTTTTATTTTTCTCGTATTTAAAACCCTAGTTAAATAGTACCTTTTTTAGTAAAGATTATCATCGATTTATCACACTAACATCATTACTGTTTTCTTTTTATTCATTTTTGAATGACGTACTACGCATATTATGGCTCATGGCCACACTCTGTGCAGTACTTAACCTCGGTTATTTTCACATAAAGTACCTCGGACCTATAAAAGAGTCAGGTAACTTGTATCGGGGGCTCCTTGAGACATCTCGGCACAGTTACCTCAGGACTCCTCGAGAGCCCAACATATTCCCAGCATCCGTATTCAATTTACGCACTGCCTTCCAAAAAAACATTATAAAGCCACAATATGCATCGATTTGACTTGAGATTTTTTGCCAAGCTGGGTTGCCTGGCTCCTGTGCTTCCTCCTTACATTTCCGATAAATTCGGCTAGGGAGTAAAGGGAGCACCTCTGTGATTGTTACTTCCGGGTCAACCTGGCAAGTACCTCAGATGGACGAAGCCGAAAGCTAGCGGTCATAAGAATATACTAGTACATATGCCCGTGCGTTGCAACGGGCGAAAATTTTGACAAAACCTGCATCACGTGCCACTATGCTCCACTTATATTCAAGTATGACAAAAGCTGAAATTAGGTTACCCTCCTCTCTCTATAAGGTGCATATGCGGGTGTGTTTCCACGGGTTGAATTATCCTTATTTGGATCATGTAGTGTTCATGTGAGAAGCCACCCCTTCATTGGCGCATACTTAAGCTGCGCACTTCTATCGAATGAAAGAGTAGTGATGTATGGAATAGTCTTTTAGCCGGAGAAACATAAAATGTGATTCTTAGGGCATCTCCAACGCCGACAGGCAAAATGGACACTGCATCCGTCCGCATACCGGGGGACGGGGGGGAGTCCATGGACACTGGTGCGGGAGACGACCATGCAAAGCTATACGCATATGCCTGGTTGTATTTCGGAAGAAATTTAATGAAAGTGACCAAATTTGATGGATATTTAAACAAATCGGACGATATTCATTCATACTCCCTCCGTCCGGAAATGCTTGTCAAAGCAATGAATGTATCTAGACGTATTTTAGTTCCACATACATCCATTTTTATCCATTCCTTCGACAAGTGTTTCCGGACGGAGGGAGTAATTGAATAATTTTTAGATAAAACTGGATGTTTTCATATAGACCGGAGCAAACTAATTACATTTTGACATATTTGAACTAAATCATACTCTAAACCTAATGATCGCCAACGCCCGTTTGCCCATTTCCGGCCGGCCATGAGCCCCGGGAACTGAAACTCCAGCTCCGCCTTCGTAGCCTCCGCCTCCACTGTCTGCAAGCGGCTAATCGGTTGACGATTTTGAGCCCACCAAGCTTGGCTTCAACGGGAGCGAAGGGCGGTGGCCTTCTCGAGGCCCGAGCGCTGGCGACCTCCCATGCTCTACTCTTCCTCGCTACTGGCGGCGCCCTTGGACGTGCCGGCTTCGTGGTCGTGGCGGCGAGGCGTGGGCGTCGCGGAGCTGGCAATGTCTTTCTCCTCCTCGCTCTTGTCGTAGACTTCATCGTCCGCCTCATTGATCTCCTTAAAGGCCACTTGTATCTCCACCTGACGCTGGCAGTACCGCCAATGGTCGCGGCGGATTTCGCAGGCGGTGCGATAGGAGTCGACTAGCGCCTCCTCCTCCACTTGGTCCACGTCCGGCGTGATCGCCATGCCGGCGGCGAGTAGCTCCACCGCGTGTCGGTGCTTGTCGAGGAGGCAGAGGTTTTACTCTTGGTCGGTTTGCGCTTGTCGGAATAAGGCCTCCCGCTCGGCCAACACCATTTCGGTGTAGTGAGCACGGGGCTAGCCCATGGTGATGCCGACATGGACCGGGGAGGAGGGTGGCGTCGACTCTTCATAGGCCGCATCCTCCATTGGGACGTCCACAGCGCTGACCTCCGTGTGCCTGCCAACCCGCTAGCCGACAGCAATGGAGGTATCTCCGTCTTCTGCTCGGACGAGAGGCTGTCCCAAATGGCAGTGGAGCAGGAGGAGGCCCCATGACAGACGTGGTGCGGCGAGGAGAATGATGGATGCGGCTATGGTCGGGGCTGGAGTTTAAATAGTCGGCGGATGGAAGGGCAAGCGATGAGGTGGTTAATGGCGGGCGGTAGACGAATGGACGTGTGGGGCCGGAGTAGGTTCCACGGCAACCGCGCATGTTTAATGTATGGAGGCGGAATGACCACCAGTCATTTGAACATGAAGGAGTCGCGTGCACCGGGAAACGGCGTGGGCAGCCCTCTCGGCCGGCGCCGCCTCAATGATGAAGTGCCATTGAGAGGTCGCGTCACTTTGAGCCGGCATGAATGCATCACCGGCGCTCTGGAGCGGCCCTGACCACTTCGGGCAGGAAGGGACGTGGGCAAGGGAGGGGTTTTTGGGTGGGCCATGGAAGACAGAATCGAGCGTGGCAGCGGTCCGGTCACCCGCAAAGCCCCCAGTTTATTTTCAGATTGCGAGGAGAAAGTAAATCTGGACCGGTCGGCGGACCGATACAGGCCCGCGTTGGCTGGCAAAACACGTCCACACCATGCGGTTTGGACGATTGCGGGCGTTTTTGAGGGTCTGTGTTGGAGATGCCCTTACATACTCTTTGAGAGTTTAATAATTCATTTAAAGTATTTTATAAAATTATCAAAAGATTTGAATTCTAATGATTTTGATTATGTAGTTTTTATTAATGGAAGATTTTTTTGATTTGAAAGATTATATTTTATTCCCAATATTTTTTTTGCACTATTGTTGGCCCAAATGCAAAAAATATTATAACTCCCGTGTACAACCGCTGATAAAAACAATGTTGGGGCCGAGCGGCCAGCACGTAACACCCCATCAGACCACGCGTGTACCTCCACCGCTAGCATATCCATTCGTCTCCACCGAGATGCCATCTGCATTTAGCTCCATTACTTCTCTCGCTCAATCTCTCTCTCATTCCCGTGCTTCCACCGCATGCAGGGGGCCCGGATGTGAAGCCTCCAAAGTCGCTGGCGCCCCCCGTTCCACCGGAGCGAGCGCCACCGCCGGATCCCGTTGCCTCCCCCCGTTTCACCGGAGCGAGCGCCATTGTCAGATCCCATCCCCTCCCCCCCGTTCCATCAGAGTGAGCCGCCGCTTCCGGATCCCATCCCCTCCTCCCCTCCCCTCCTCTGAGTGTGTGTCTCTCTCATTTCCTCATCGTTCTTGCAGGCCGATGATTCGCTGGCACCCCGTTCCAGACCACCAGATCCGGAGTGCCACCGCCGGATCCCGTCCTCGTCACGTCTGCATCAACAACCGCCGTAGGCGTAGGAACCCTTCGTCCTCGTCAACGACTCCCGGCAAGAACCGGGAGAGCGTCGCGCACCCTTCACCGTCTCGAACGCTCCTCGCGGTCGGTGCTGTCGTAATTTCATTATCATTCGAATATGTGTGGATTTGACCTATTCGTTGCCTTCCCATCATGTTGGGTTAATTCTTTTTTGCCTGTGATTCTCCTGTCTGGTGAGAATTTTCTGTAAATCATGGTCAGTATTTGTTCTCTGGCCCAGGGATCCCTCCTCGCTCCTTATTGTTCTCTCCCATGTATTGGCAGCCTGTTTGTTGATTTTTGAGGAGGCTGATTGATATTATGGCTAATCTGCAATTGTATATAAATTGATGAGAATCAGTTTAAGGGAGCGAGGTGGGACAAAAAATCGAACGTAATCAACGTGATTTTGCGTGCGTGCGTGATGGTTGGACGAGCAGAAACTCTGCTGTTTCTAACGTAGGACGTGACCGTGGGTTGAATACTAAAATAAGCAGGGTCCTGTTTGTAAAAACGAAATGTCTGCGGGTTGAATACAGGTACTGCGGGTTGAATACCCAAAACCACAGGGGCTTTTTTACAAAAAGTCTACGACGGGTGAGCGGGCAGAAACGATGTGTGCTTTATTATTAGGTAGAGAATTGATCGGCAACGGAGGAAGTGAAAATCTACAATTGTCACATAGGGTTTGGATCCTACCTATTAAGCTGAGGATATCTCCGAGTCGAGGCCTTCGGGCAAGCGAGTTGGGATAGTGGCTACTTAGTCATGGCTAACATGACACCCGGGGAAAAGGGACAGATAGAGGAACTATTTTTCTCCGAAGATGTGACTTGCGTTAAAAAACAATATAACATAGCTCTCGGCAAGGCTTGCGTTTTGACCTTATGGCCGGATTGCCTCGTTCCCTACAAACGTTGCCCGAGGACTCGGGCTGACATTGGGAACACTCCTCGTCCTCTGACCAAGGGGGTAGAAGCTGATGGCTGGTTAACGGAGTATAAAATCTGTGGATATGAGCATTAAAATGACAAAAGTACTTAGATACATAAAGTCATCATTCAGCATAAACTATTTACAAAATTATTCGAGGCCATCTATAAGGGTATCAAGGAGGCAATCCTGCTCGGTTAGCCGAGTAGCTGGATAACGTTCTCATTGTTCTCTTTGCCCTTGATTTCCTTTCCGTCAAGCCCGTTGGGGCCGACCTTGGCAAGCTCTTCAGTCTTCAATAGACGGTATTGTGTCTTGGCCATAGCCAACGTTTCTCGAGCACCTTCTCGGCAGGCCGACACTTTCCACATCTAAATTCGATGCCTAGCGCCCTTCAGGCATTGACCAAGCTCGGTCATATTCCTCGGCAGGTTTTCGTTGGGCCATAAAGCTCGGAACATCTTCTCCATGGATTTTTGAGAAAGCTCGTGCAGCTCACTGAGCCCAACCATGATATCTTTTAAAGAAGAATGGCTGGGTTCACCGGGCTGGCCAGGCAAAACAGCTGCATGAAATATAGTAAATATTTTTCGACTAACTAAAACCGGGCGAAATCGGACATAAGTAAGTTACTTAACCGCAAGAAATTTGCTGGCCTCCTGCATCTCTTTCTCGGAAGCACCAGCTGGGTTTTCAACGTTTCAATTTCTAGCGCCTGCTGATCCTTCTCGGCCTTGAGCTGAGTAAATTCCTCGGTTTTTCGAGCATGTGTCCGACAACTTGCCTCCTCCTGTGCTTTGGCATAATGAGCAGCTTCTCGAGCTTGCTCCAGGTCCTTTTCAAGTTGACCTATCGTCTCCGCTGCTAGAAAAAAGCATATAGCTTAGACAAATACTCGTAGATTCATTCACATAGGTCAGGTGTTAAACTTACCATGTGCCTCGCGGGTGAATTTCTTGATATCGGCCACTTCTTTCTGCGACTTGGCAAGCTTGTCTTTCGCTAGTTCCAGCTCCTTTAAGAGATCTTTATTCTCTTGCCGAGCAGTCCGTGTCAAACAAACCGAAATTTTGTGTCAAACATATGTCGATCCTTAATTCGGCCACCCATGCCCAAATTAAGCCTCGGGGGCTACTGGGATTCGCATTCTTAATACTAAAACTGACTAACATCAGGAGATATATCGATCCCCCGGCCGGGTTCCTTTGTACCCGGCCAGTGGCTCGGGGGCTACTGCACTATAAGCTTTTATTAAAGATAGCTCCTCGGTCTTGCAAAGCTAGCACTTGCCAACCTCTGCTGAGCACAATCAAATAGATCGCCGGTGTACACGCACTTAGAGTACGTGTACACCTCGAGGGCTACTGGCTGGACTATAGCTCAACATTCATAAACCTCAAATTACATTACCTGCAAACCCGTTGCTAACACATCGGCGGCCTCATTAAGTCCCATCCGAGCAGCCACAAGGTGCGCATCCAATGTTCAGAGAGCGTCAAACTCCTCATCAGAAAAAACTGGATTGACCAGTGATGCCCTCCTCACCCGATGACACATCGGGCTTTCAGCCTCGAAAGCGGTTGCAGAATGCGCCACCGAGGATTCCCGTTGAGGAATGTCGCCAGTCTTCTCGGGAGGGGTGGTGGATCCGAGGCTACTTCAGGTTCGGGGACGTGAGTCTCCGCGGCCTCAGGGATGGCCGCGTTAGTGGAAGGGGGAGGCCTGCGGAATAGGAGAATAAAACCTCTTAGGGATAAGGAAAGGATCTGTAAGAGATCTCAACAAAAATGATACTTACAGGGCAGAATTGTGCACTGCACCTCGACGGCTCGCTGGACGGCAGGCCCAGGTTCACTCCTGTTCCCTGGAGGGACTGAGCTAATCCTCTGACTCTTCGATTGCCGGCCTTTTATAGAAGGGGTGTAAGTGCTCGGAGTCGGATTAGCATCAACGAGGGACCGTTTTTGGGAAGAAGCATGGGGGGCTCTAGCCACTCCTGAGGAAGGTAGAATGCCCGGGTGATCGACGCGGATAGCCACCACGGCACCGTCAGCACACTCCTGGTAAAAGACCCCATCCTTGAAGATGAGGGCTATCTCCAAGTCCTCGGCATAGCCGAGTTCGTCATCCTAATCATGAATTTCTGGTTGCGGGGCGGGGGAACTTACTTTCTCCACCCAGCGCTTCCAGCCCTGCTCGGACATGTTAGACAACTAATCAGGATAATAAAAAGGGATAATTAATTCTGTGCCCTTAGTTGTTTCCCCCTCGGCAGGTTTGCCCCTAGTTTCAAAAAACCATCGTTCTTGCCCGAGCCACTTTGCCAATCTTATGCTTTTGCCCTTCCGGCACGGGACCATCCAGTCAGCGCCGTTTGATCGCTACCGCCGCTAGATTTTAGACACAGCTTGCCCCCGTTCGATCTAACCAGCGCGTTCCCACTCTCACTCTCTCGTTCCCCATTCTCACTCTCTTTCCCCTGTCGGAAACCCTAGTTCGTCGGCGGCTCACCACCAGATCCACAAACCCTTCCTCGCACCACCACATCCATTTCCAGGCGATGGGGGAGAATGGAGAAACCCTAGGTGGCGGCGGCCGCCGCAAGAACGGCACTGCATCGGCACGGGAGGGCGGTGGGTGTGCGCATGGCCAGACGGTGTCCCAATCACCCTGGGGTAGCGGAAACGGGGGCGGTGGCGTCATCCATGGTGGCAAGAACTCGTCATCGGCTCGGGGGAGCGTTGAAGGCGGCTGTGGTGGCAGTCAGGGCGACAAGGGCACCGCATCTACACGTGAGATCCCAGCGGGGTAAGTGTCAGTCTCAGATCTGCTCCTACTTAGTATCGTAGGATGGATTCAGAGAAGTTTTAGGCTAGGTTTGGTTCAATATATCATGGAAGATGCTATGTTCATTATCGTAGGATGGATCCAGCAGTTGCATTCTTTTTGTCTGTTAGAATGGAGACCACAGTTATAGTTTCTGCTGGTACCAAAGGAAAAGAAAGCGGTTTCACATTTCCATTAGTTGTGGACAGTAGTAGTAGTTCATTTAATGATTTTAGGGCTGCCATTTGTGCCAAGTATCCATGGGTATTGTTTGATGCTGTTGAAATGAGATACTGGGATAGTTCAAAGGAGTGTTGGAACCCCGTACAGTGTGATGATGAGTTAGGTGTGATGTTTGCAAGTAATGCAGAGACAAAGTCATGCAATCTGGAAATTACAGTAATTCAGAGAAAGAGAGGACAAAGGTGTGAAAAAACACCTGCATCCAGGACAGCTGCTGGAGGGACAAGGGGTAGAAGAAGGGGTAGGCCATGTGCATCCAGGCCAGCTGCTAGTAGTACTCCTAGTGCTCCTGGAACTAGTGCAGCAAGTGCAAGTAGCACCCCAACTGCTCCAAGTGGCATTGAAAGACAAGAGGATCCAGTTGTGGAGGAGGCACTGCCTGATGCACCTATTTGATCTAATGAGGAGGATGAGAAACTTTATCCAGGTTATGTCCGGCACAACAATGAGGAACATACAGCAAATGAAGAGTACATTCCTGTAGAATTTTCAGATACAGATGATGATGAGAGGCAAGAGGATCATGACATGGGAGCTTTTGAGGATGCAGATGAGGACATACCTGCAATGATGTATGATAGAGATAATCCATCTATTGAGGAAGGTGTGGTCTTTCCTAATGTAGTTGATTATAAAAATGCAGTTGGAACTTTCTCAATCAAGTCTGAAACTGAGTACATTACACTAAAGAGTGACCCAACTAGGTTTACTGTAAAATGTGCCTATGACAGGTGTAAGTGGAGGCTACATGCATCTTTGATGAGGAGGAGCACTCTGTTTCAGGTACTAGCTATTGTTTTAGTAATGTTTTTTTTATAAAATGGGCCTATTTGTTTTACTAATGTTATTCTAACTGACTATTTGTTTTATTTTCAGATCAAAGTGAACCCCCAACCTCACATATGTCCTAGTCTGAACAGATCTCAGAGATTAAGAGCTACAAAAAGAAGGTGGATTGTAGATGCTTCTATGGCTTGGATCAGAAAAAATCCAGGGATTGGCACAAAGGAAATTCAGGGTAGGCTGTTAGAGAAGTATGGCCTTGAGGTGCCATACAGCAGATGCTACTATGGTAAGGAGATGGCACATGACAAGATCTATGGTAAGTACATTGATAGTTTTCAGTTACTTTATGCATTCAAAGCTGAAGTAGAGAGGGCATCACCAGGAAGTGTTGTTGACATTGACAAGCACACAGTGGAGTACAAGTTAAAAGGAAAGAAATTATACAAGGAGTGTTTTAGAAGGGTTTTTGTATGTTTCAATGCTTGTCAAAAGGGGTTCTTGGAAGGGTGCATACCATACTTGGCTATAGATGCAACTGCATTGCATGGTAGGTTCAGGGGCTAACTTGTAGCAGCATGTGCCCTAGATGCTCACAACTGGTTATTTCCTGTTGCATATGGTGTTCTTGAAGTGGAGTCAACTCAGAGTTGGACCTGGTTTTTCAAAAACCTGAAGGAAGCAATAGGACATCCTGAAGGTTTAGTTATACATACTGATGCTTGCAAAGGACTAGAGAGTGCTGTTGATGATGTTTACCCTGGAGTGGAGCACAGAGAGTGCATGAGACAGTTGGCTCAAAATTTCAGCAAGAAATTCAAAGGGAAGTTTTATGATGACAATATGTGGCCTTGCTCACTAACTTATAGGATCAAGAAGCACAACTATCATCTAAACCAGCTGAAAAGCAGGCCCAAAGTAAATGATTATCTTGAGGAGCAACACACAAAAATCTGGGCTAGAGCAGCTTTCACTGAGTTGAGCAAGGTTGACTATGTTAACAACAATCTTGCTGAATCATTCAACTCCAGAATCAAGAAATACAAGGGCCTACACCTAGTGAACCTACTGGACAAGATCAGGCAGTACATTATGGAGAAGTTTGACTTAAGAAAAAGAATTTGCATTGACCATTTGATTGGGCACTACATCATACCAGCAGTAATGAAGGCATTAATGGCGAAAACTAAAGGTTTGGAGATGAGCATTGTTAGGAGAAGCCCAATAGAGGTTGAGGTAACTGCAACTGACAAAGAGAAGAGAGAATGGAGGTACCCTGTGGACCTGGAAAAATGGACTTGCAGTTGCAGACAATGGCAGGTCACTGGTAAGCCATGCATCCATGCCATTTTCTTTATCACTGCTCTAAGAGGTGATGTTAGTGCAATTGACAAGTATGTCCATAAGTACTATTCTGTTGAGATGTTCAGAGCTACTTATGCTGAAAACCTACCAGCTTTGGAAGGCAAGCAACAGTGAGACATTGTAGATCCTGGATTCAAATTATGTGCTCCTGTTCAAAAGCAAGCACCAGGCAGGCCAAGAAAGTAGAGGATTAGAGCTTGAAGTGAAGGAAAGGTCCTTGGGCCTAGGAAGAAGAAGTGCAAGAGGTGTGGAGGATATGGACACCAAGCCAAGGGCTGCACACTATCTGTTGATCCTGCCTTTGGAGAAGAAGAACATTGGGGTGCACAAAATGCAGATGATCATCCTACAGCTAATGAGCCAGTAGTAGCAGAAGTGCAAGATGAGGATGTGGATGAGCCAATACCTGATGTTGTCCAGCAACATATGCCACCAAAGTAACCATCACATGAAGCATCTACACAAGCAAGTGTAGTAAGGAATGTCTAATTCCCAAGTCCATTTCTCTTCATGCATACCTTACAATTTGTGACATGTTTGCAATTGTTTTAGCCCTAGGAAAAACTATAAAAGAGTAGCAGATAGAGGAGCTTCTCCAAAGTGTGTGAAAGAGAAGAGAGGTGGAGATTTGCATCCAGCAAGTACATTATGCTCAGTTACTGGAAGCAGTGTTGACAGCAAGGTTGTTTCTCCTGCAAAGAAAGCACCAGCACCATTTGAAGCTCCACCCACTGCCCCCAACCCAGCAAAGAACACTAGAAGCGAAGCAAGGGAAGCTCCAAACCCAGCCAAGAACACCAGGAGCAAAAAAATGAAGTTCTAGATGTTTAAGTAGTGTGCTCTATTTGTTTTGATGCTGTTATGATCTAGATGTTGCTCTGTGTGCACTTGACTATGTGAAGTTTGTTGCTGAACTTCTGAGTGCTTTATGCACTAGTTATGTGTATTGTGTGCTATTATGCACTTGGTGTTGCTATGAACTTAATGTTGTTAAGCACTTGACCTTTTCTGTGTGCTGTTTGATGTTATCCCCTTTGTTCATCACTATTTTGTTTGATCTTATTCAGTGTGCTGTACCAGTAATTGTTGCTGAACTTTCTGTCATTCATTACATATGATTTCACTACTAGGAAAAGGCCTACTAGTGGCGCACCTGTTTTGCCTACTAATGGCGCACTACAGGTGCGCCACTAGCACCACGCCATTAGAATTTTTTTCTAATGGCGCACCAGTGGTGCGCCATTAGTATACCAGATACTAATGGCGCACCACTGGTGCGCCATTAGTATTGCCCACTGGTGCGCCATTAGTATCTGGTATACTAATGGCGCACCATGAGGTGATGCGCCATTAGTGTCATTTTTTCAGAATTTTTTTTTCAAATTTTTTTTCAAATTTTTTTTCAGAATTTTTTTTCAAATTTTTTTTTTCAGAATTTTTTTCAGAATTTTTTTCAAAACTGCAAACCAAAATTTTTTTTCAGAATTTTTTTTCGTTTTTTCTTAATCTCGGGTCAATATGGCTTAATCTCGGGTCAATATGGCTTAATCTCGGGTCAAACTTCCCGGAAGGTCACCCATCCTACACTACTCCAGCCCAAGCACGCTTAACTTCTGAGTTCTATCCAACCCCAGCACCAGCTCACTTAGCAGGCACTTGTTGATATATCTATCATATCAATCCTATTAAACCTTGTTGATTTCCAGGAGTTGGTTCATGTTCATGAGTGTGATGAAATTTTGAAAAAATATTTCAAACTTCCCGGTCATTTTACGTATCATATTTTGAACATTTTTTCGAAAGAAAATTTTTTTTTCCAAAAATTTTTTTTTTCAAAAAAAAACATTTTTTTCCAAAAAACCATTTTTTTCAAAAAAAACATTATTTTCAAAAAAAACATTATTTTCAAAAAAAACATTATTTTGAAAAAAAAACATTTTTTTTCAAAAAAAAACATTATTTTGAAAAAAAAACATTATTTTCAAAAAAAACATTATTTTGAAAAAAAAAACATTTTTTTTCAAAAAAAACATTTTTTTCAAAAAAAAATATTTTTTTTGAATTTTTTTGCCTCCAGATCTTAAAAGCCCCGTATCTTTTTTTCTGTTGGGTTTTTGGGGATTCTGAAAATCTTCAACTTTTCGAGTAGATGCTTTTTCATATAAAAAACTTTTTCATCGGAGGTCGTATGCAAAAGTTATGCCCATTTTACAAATTCTCATGAGATTTTGCAAAAAAAGTCGAAATTCATGTTTGTAAATTTTGCTAACAACTAGACCACAAATCATATAAGAATCTTATTTTTTTGAATTTTTTTGACATTTCTATCATTTTCGGTTATTTTTTTTAAAACTGAAAAGGCGATCCACGGGGGGGGGGTGCATTTGGTGAAACAGATCCCGGGGCTTCTAATGGCGCACCCCAAGCTGGTGCGCCATTAGTAACCCTGGTTACTAATGGCGCACCAGCTTGAGGTGCGCCATTAGTAGTTTAGTATTTTTTGAAAAAATTAAAAAAAAAACTGGACATTCTAATGGCGCACCGTGGGTCTGGTGCGCCATTAGTAACCCTGGTTACTAATGGCGCACCAGACCCACGGTGCGCCATTAGAATTTTTGGAAAAAAAAAAAAAAACTGGAGATTCTAAGATTCTAATGGCGCATCGTGGGTCTGGTGCGCCATTAGTAACCCTGGTTACTAATGGCGCACCAGACCCACGGTGCGCCATTAGAATTTTTGGAAAAAAAAAAAAACTGGAGATTCTAATGGCGCACCGTGGGTCTGGTGCGCCATTAGAATTTACACACTAATGGCGTACCAACACATGGTGCGCCATTAGAATATTCTAATGGCGCACCAGACCCACGGTGCGCCATTAGTGGCCATATCATCTATAGCCCTTTTCCTAGTAGTGTTTGTTTCATCACATAAGATTTATTGTCGACGACGTCGACGACAAATCTTCATCTACCATGGACATTTGGTTTCATCACTTAAGATTTGTTGTCGACGACAAATCTTCATCTACCATGGACATTTGGTTTCATCACATCATCGACGACGTCGATTACCAAACTACATCTACCATCCACATTTGGTTACTTCAGACAACTTCGAGACCAAAGTGACATCAATTCAACTTCAACTACAAAGTGACATCAAACAAAATAGGGTTCCACCAACATCTTCAAATACTCAACTACTTCAAATACATTGATAAACTACATCTACCATACCAGTACAACAAACATAACAATTCCCACAAACAACAGTGCCCACACCAGCAGCATCTCATCTCTCTCTCTATGTTTCTTCTTCAAAGCCATGTTCTTCGTTGCAAGCTCAATGTTTTCCTTCTTCAAATGGTGGCATTTGATCCAACTACCTTCAACCTCTGCGTGCAAGTCTTCAAAAGCAAGGGCAACACGCAATGGAGGCGCTGGGTCAACCCAAACAACCCATTCACACTCTTCTGGTAACTAATTGCAGATCAGATCAGAGGAATCAATATTAGAGAGTACACATAAACAAAAACTAAATCTGTCTCAAATTCACAAAACTTACATCTAATGGACAACCTAAAAAATGGCGGCCACTGCTAGCTCCTCCCCATGATACAGGGCGGGCAGGAACAAGGCCATGACCAGGGCAGCGATGCTTCAACAGAAACTCCAAGCCGGAATAGGACTCGTGGGGAAGATAAAACTCCGAGGAATGCTGCACAACCGCGACCCCATCGACCTAAAACAAAAGGTCAAATTTCCCCCCCCCCCAAATGTCACAAACCCTAGGAAACCCTAGATTGAACTGGGGTGGAGGAGCACGAAATGCCACCGCATTACTTACCTCTCCGGTCGCCGGTGAGAAGTTGGATGAGCCCGAGCTCGCCATGTGCACCCGCTCCTTTCTCTCGGCTTCCCCCACCAATTTTGCCGCACCTTCCCTCCCTCTGTTTTTTGCGCGAGCTGGCTGAGGATGAAGTGGTACTAAGGGTTAGCAGCAACAGGGGCAAAAATGTCCAAAATTTAGCGGCGGTAGCGGTCAAACGGCGCTGACTGGACGGAACCTTGCCGGAAGGGCAAAAGCATAAGAAAAGCAAAGTGAGTTGGGCAAGAACGAGTGTTTTCCGAAAGTAGGGGCAAACCTGCCGAGTGTGACACAACTAAGGGTATAAAATCAATTTTCCCTAATAAAAACCCTGCTCAAGTAAAATTGAGATATTGGGTAAAGGAATTTACTACCTCGACCAGCTTGTAAGAAAAGAAGCCGTCAAACATGGGTTGCTCGAGGAAGTCCTTTTCTTCCCCCTTATAGATGGCCTCCAGCGCAGACGCCAAAGATTGACGATCCTTATTGCCCTGTCTGATGGCTCGGGTCGCATCGTCGGATCCGTTGTACTCCCACAATGGATGTACGCGTTGTTGAAGAGGCTGGACTCCTCGGGCCATAGCCATGGCCATCACGATAGAGATGTTAAGCTTGTGGCAGCCGAGACAGGAAACTTGAGCTGCCAACCGGGACACCTCGGTGTTGTCCTCCTCGGATGGACTCCTCGGCCGCCAGTTGTATCGCTTCCTCGGCGGAGCATGGGAAAAGGGGGGAAGCCCTTGTCGGACAGGGTCCTCTAGCGGTATATCAGTGATATAAAACCACTCGCTCGAGCATGTCTCGGCACCCTCTTTGGGGGTACCGGGGAGGTAATCCATCCCGGCAATTCGACAGACCTCGGCACCTCCAACTTCAAAAATCGTGCCGTCTTGAGAGCAAGGAATTAAACAAAAATACTTTCGCCACAACCTAAAGTGGGCTTTGCAGCCAAGGAAGGCTTCGCAAAGAGTGATGAAGCCTGATATGTGGAGGATGGCATTGGGCGTGAGGTGGTGGAGTTCGATCCCGTAGAACTCTACAAGGCCCCTAAGGAAAGGATGTATGGGAAAGCCGAGCCCTCGAAGGAGGAAGGGTGTCGGTTCTAAATCCGGCATATCTCGTAGTAGGGGTCCTAAGCTAGGCGTCTTGAAGCAATGGTAACATGGACACGGGATTTTACCCAGGTTCGGGCTCTCTCGAAGAGATAATACCCTACGTCCTGCTTTTGATTGTATTCATATGGGGTTTAGTACAGAGTACATGTATCTACCACGAGATTGTTCTAATGAATATGAGATCATCTATTGACTAGCCTGGCTTCAGTTTATATAATGTACCGGAGGCCTAGGGTTTAGGAGAGTCCTCGTCTTGGGCGCCAAGTCTTGTGGAATCTTCCTTGTATTCGCCATGGACTGCTGGAAGTGGCCCATGAGTGAACCGCCATGGGGGTCCTCTGATGGAAATATGCCCTAGAGGCAATAATAAAGTTGTTATTATTTTATATTTCCTTGTTCATGATAAAGGTTTATTATTCATGCTAGAATTGTATTGACCGGAAATACATGTGTGAATACATAAACAAATACCGTGTCCCTAGTGAGCCTCTACTAGACTAGCTCGTTGATTAAAGATGGTTAAGGTTTCCTAACCATAGACATGAGTTGTCATTTGATAACGGGATCACATCATTAGGAGAATGATGTGATGGACAAGACCCATCCGTTAGCTTAGCATATGATCGTTCTGTTTATTGCTACTGCTTTCATGAATGTCAAATACATGTTCTTCAGACCATGAGATCATGCAACTCCTGGATACTGGAGGAATACCTTGTGTGCTATCAAACATCACAACGTAACTGGGTGATCATAAAGATGCTCTACAGGTATCTCCGAAGGTGTCCGTTGAGTTGGCATGGATCGAGAATGGGATTTGTCACTCCGTGTTTCGGAGAGATATCTCTGGGCCCTCTCGGTAATGCACATGATAAGAAGCTTGCAAGCATAGTGACTAAGGAGTTAGTTACGGGATGATGTATTACGGAACGAGTAAAGAGACTTGCCGGTAACGAGATTGAACTAGGTATGGAGATACCGACGATCGAATCTCGGGCAAGTAACATACCGATGGACAAAGGGAATTACGTATGTTGTCATTGCGGTTCGACCGATAAGATCTTTGTGGAATATGTAGGAACCAATATGAGCATCCAGGTTCCGCTATTGGTTATTGACCGGAGAGGCGTCTCAGTCATGTCTACATCATTCCCGAACCCGTAGGATCCGCACGCTTAACGTTCGTTGACGATATAGTGTTATATGAGTTATGTGAATTGGTAACCGAATATTGTTCGGACTCCCGGATGAGATCCCAGACGTCACGAGGAGTCTCGGAATGGTCGAGAGGTAAAGATTTATATATGGGACGTCATATTTTGGGTTCCGTAAAAAGGTGCAGTTTTTTCGGTATTGTACCAGGAAGCTTCCAGAAGGTTCCGGAGGATTCCGGAGGGGTCCGGAAGTCCACAAGTGGGTCCACCACGTCCCAAAGGGCTGGAATGGGCTAAGTGGAGGCGCGTTGGCCTTATTGGGCCAGGCTCACCAAGTCCTCAAAAACCCACGCAGCTAGGGAAGAAAAAAAGGGAGAGTCCTAGTAGGAATAGGATTGGACTTTGTAGTCCAAGTCCACGTGTGTACTATTCACGCTTACTGTTCACGTGGCACTATTCCTTCTACTCCAAGCCCCTACACATATATAAATAGAGGAGAGGGGGCGCCCCAAAGAAGACAACATTGTCTTAGCCGTGTGCGGCGCTCCCCTCCACAGTTCCGTCCCTCGGTCATATTTTCGCAGTGCTTGGGCGAAGCCCTGCGGAGATAGCATCACCATCATCGTCACCACGCCGTCGTGCTGCCGGAACTCATCCACTACCTCGCCGTCTTGCTGGATCAAGAAGTCGAGGACGTCACCGAGCTGAACGTGTGCTGAACGCGGAGGTGCCGTACGTTCGGTGCTCGGTCGGTTGGATCGTGAAGTTGTTCGCCGACATCAACCGCGTTGTTCTAACGCTTCCGCTTATGGTCTACAAGGGTACGTAGACATACTCCCCCTCTCGTAGCTATGCATCTCCATGGATAGATCTTGCATGTGCGTAGATTTTTTTTTTGTTTTCCATGCAACGTTCATCAACAGTGGCATCATGAGCCAGGTCTATGCGTAGATGATATGCGCGAGTAGAACACAAAGAGTTGTGGGCGGTGATCATCATGCGGCTTACCACGAACGTCTTATTTTGATTCGGCGGTATTGTAAGATGAAGCGGCCCGGACCAACCTTACATGTCCACGTACATGAGACCGGTTCCACCGACAGACATGCAACTTGTTTTGCATAAAGTTGGCTGGCGGATGTCTGTTTCTCCTACTTTAGTTGCATTGAATTTGACTGTGGCCGGTCCTTGTTGAAGGTTAAAACAGCAAACTTGATAAATCACCGTTGTGTTTTTGTGCCATAGGTAATAACGGTTATTGCTACAAGCCCGTAGCAGCCACGTAAAACTTGCAACAACAAAGTAGAGGACGTCTAACTTGTTTTTGCAGGGTATGCTGTGATGTGATATGGTCAAGACATGATGTGATATACGTTATTGTATGAGATGATCATGTTTTGTAATTTATCGGCAACGGCAGGAGCCTTATGGTTGTCTCTTTATTGTATCAAATACAAGCGCCATGTAATTGCTTTACTTTATCGCTATGCGTTAGCAATAGTTGTAGAAGCAATAGTTGGCGAGACGACCATGACACAACGATGGAGATCAAGGTGTCGAGCCGGTGATGATGGAGATCATGAGGATGCTTTGGAGATGGAGGTCAAAAGCACAAGATGATGGCCATATCATGTCACATATTTTGATTGCATGTGATGTTTATCCTTTATGCATCTTATTTTGCTTAAAACGACGGTAGCATTATAAGATGATCCCTTCACTAAATTTCAAGATAAAAGTGTTCTCCCCAAGTATGCACCGTTGCTAAAGTTCATCGTTTTGAAGCACCTCGTGATGATCGGGTGTGATAGATTCTACGTTCACATACAACGGGTGTAAGCCAGTTTTACACAAGCAGAATACTTGGGTTAAACTTGACGAGCCTAGCATGTACAGACATGGTCTCGGAACACTAGAGACCGAAAGGTCGAACATGAGTCATATAGTAGATATGATCAACATGGAGATGTTCACCATTGATGACTATCCCATCTCACGTGATGATCGGACATGGGCTAGTTGATTTGGATCATGTATCACTTAGTTAACTTAAGGGATGTTAATTTAAGTGGGAGTACATTAGTAATTTGATGAATTGAACTTAATTTATCATGAACTTAGTCTTGATAGTTTTATTGCATATCTATGTTGTAGATAAATAGCCCGTGCTACTGTTCCGTTGAATTTTAATGCGTTCCTAGAGAAAGCTAAGTTGAAAGATGATGGTAGCAACTACACGGACTGGGTCCGTAACTTGAGGATTATCCTCATTGCTGCACAGAAGAATTATGTCCTTGATGCACCGCTAGGTGATGGACCTGCTGCAGGAGCTGCTACAGACGTTGTGAACGCCTGGCAGGCTCGATCTGATGACTACTCGATAGTTCAGTGTGCCATGCTCTACGGCTTAGAACTGGGACTGCAAAAGCGTTTTGAACGCCACGGAGCACATGAGATGTTCCAAGAGCTGAAATTGATATTTCAAGCTAATGCCCGGGTTGAGAGATATGAAGTCTCCAACAAGTTCTTTAGCTGTAAGATGGAGGAGAACAGTTCTGTCAGTGAACACATACTCAGAATGTCTGGGTACCACAACCACTTGACTCAGCTGGGAATTGATCTTCCGGTTGAGAGTGTTATTGATAGAGTTCTTCAGTCACTGCCACCAAGCTATAAAGGCTTCGTGATGAACTATAATATGCAAGTGATGGAGAAGACAATTCCCGAGCTCTTCGCGATGCTGAAATCAGCGGAGGTAGAAATCAAGAAGGAGCATCAAGTGTTGATGGTTAACAAAACCACTAGTTTCAAGAAAAAAGGCAAGGGAAAGAAGTGGAACTTCAAGAAGAACGGCAAGCAAGTTGCCGCTCCCACGAAGAAACCCAAAGCTGGACCCAGGCCTGAAATAGAGTGCTTCTACTGCAAAGGGACTGGTCACTGGAAGCGGAACTGCCCCAAGTATTTGGCAGATAAGAAGGATGGCAAAGTGAGCAAAGGTATATTTGATATACATGTTATTGATGTGTTCCTCACTAATGCTCGCAGTAGCACCTGGGTATTTGATACTGGTTCGGTTGCTCATATTTGTAACTCGAAACAGGAGCTACGGAATAAGCAACGATTGGCTAAGGACGAGGTGACGATGCGCGTCGGGAATGGTTCCAAGGTTGATGTGATCGCCGTCGGCACGCTACCTCTACATCTACCTTCGGGATTAGTTTTAGACCTCAATAATGGTTATTTGGTGCCAGCGTTGAGCATGAACATTACATCTGGATCTTTTTTATTGTGAGACGGTTATTCATCTAAGTCAGAGAATAATGGTTGTTCTATTTATATGAGTAACATCTTTTATGGTCACGCACCTTTTGTGAATGGTCTATTCTTGTTGAATCTCGATCGTAGTGATACACATATTCATAATATTGATGCCAAAAGATGCAAAGTTGATAATGATAGTGCAACATACTTGTGGCACTGCCGTTTAGGTCATATTGGTGTAAAGCGCATGAAGAAACTCCATGCGGATGGACTTTTGGAATCTCTTGATTATGAATCATTTGATACTTGCGAACCATGCCTCATGGGCAAGATGAATAAAACTCCGTTCTCCGGAACAATGGAGCGAGCTATTGATTTGTTGGAAATAATACATACCGATGTATGCGGTCCGATGAATGTTGAAGCACGCGGCGGGTATCGTTATTTTCTAACCTTCACAAATGATTTGAGTAGATATGGGTATATCTACTTAATGAAACACAAGTCTGAAACATTTGAAAAGTTCAAAGAATTTCAGAGAGAAGTAGAGAATCATCGTATCAAGAAAATAAAGTTTCTACGATCTGATCGCGGAGGCGAATATTTGAGTTAAGAGTTTGGCCTTCATTTAAGAAAATGTGGAATTGTTTCACAACTCACGGCACCTGGAACACCACAGCGTAATGGTGTGTCCGAACGTCGTGACCGTACTTTATTGGATATGGTGCGTTCTATGATGTCTCTTACCGATTTGCCACTA
This sequence comes from Elymus sibiricus, assembly GCA_039707655.1. Lineage (NCBI taxonomy): Eukaryota > Viridiplantae > Streptophyta > Magnoliopsida > Poales > Poaceae > Elymus > Elymus sibiricus. The sequence goes on from CM077666.1 coordinate 476,503,322, forward strand.
TCGTTTTGGGGTTATGCATTAGAGACAGCTGCATTCACGTTAAATAGGGCACCGTCTAAATCCGTTGAGACGACACCATATGAACTATGGTTTGGCAAGAAACCTAAGCTGTCGTTTCTTAAAGTTTGGGGATGCGATGCTTATGTGAAAAAGCTTCAACCTGATAAGCTCAAACCCAAAGCGGAGAAGTGCGTCTTCATAGGATACCCTAATGAAACAATTGGGTACACCTTCTACCACAGATCCGAAGGCAAGGTCTTTGTTGCCAAGAATGGGTCCTTTCTAGAGAAGGAGTTTCTCTCGAAAGAAGTGAGTGGGAGGAAAGTAGAACTTGATGAGGTAATTGTACCTTCTCTTGAATTGGAAAGTAGCTCATCAGAGAAAACCGTTCCCGTGATGCCTACACCAATAAGAGAGGAAGATAATGATAAAGATCATGAATCTTCAGATCAAGTTACTACTGAACTTCGTAGGTCGGCCAGAGTACGTTCCGCACCAGAGTGGTACGGTAATCCTGTTCTGGAAGTTATGTTGTTAGACAACAGCGAACATACGAATTATGAAGAAGCTATGATAAGCCCGGATTCCGACAAATGGCTTGAGGCCATGAAATCTTAGATAGGATCCATGTATGAGAACAAAGTGTGGACTTTGGTGGACTTGCCCGATGATCGGCAAGCCATTGAGAATAAATGGATTTTTAAGAGGAAGACCGATGCTGATGGTAATATCACTGTCTACAAAGCTCGACTTGTCGTGAAAGGTTTTCGACAAGTTCAAGGGGTTGACTACGATGAGACTTTCTCACCCGTAGCGATGCTTAAGTCGGTCCGAATCATGTTAGCAATTGCCGCATTTTATGATTACGAAATCTGGCAAATGGATGTCAAAACTGCATTCCTTAATGGTTTTCTCAAAGAAGAGTTGTATATGATGCAACCAGAAGGTTTTTTCGATCCTAAGGGTGCTAACAAAGTGTGCAAGCTCCAGCGATCCATCTATGGACTGGTGCAAGCATCTCGGAGTAGGAATATACGCTTTGATGAGGTGATCAAAGCATATGGTTTTGTACATACTTACGGTGAAGCCTGTATTTACAAGAAAGTGAGTGGGAGCTCTGTAGCATTTCTAATATTATATGTGGATGACATATTGTTGATTGGAAATGATATAGAATTTCTGGATGTCATAAAGGGATACTTCAATAAGAATTTTTCAATGAAAGACCTCGGTGAAGCTGCTTATATATTGGGCATCAAGATCTATAGGGATAGATCAAGACGCTTGATAGGACTTTCACAAAGCACATACCTTGACAAAGTTTTGAAGAAATTCAAAATGGATCAGTCAAAGAAAGGGTTCTTGCCTGTCTTGCAAGGTGTGAAGTTGAGTCAGACTCAATGCCCGACCACGGCAGAAGATATAGAGAAAATGAAAGTCATTCCCTATGCCTCAGCCATAGGTTCTATTATGTATGCCATGCTGTGTACCAGACCTGATGTGTGCCTTGCCATCAGTTTGGCAGGGAGGTACTAGAGTAATCCAGGAGTGGATCACTGGACAGCGGTCAAGAATATCCTGAAGTACCTGAAAAGTACCAAGGACATGTTTCTCGTTTATGGAGGTGACGAAGAGCTCGTCGTAAAGGGTTACGTCGATGCAAGCTTCGACACTGATCCGGATGACTCTAAGTCACAAACCAGATACGTATTTATATTAAATGGTGGAGCTGTCAGTTGGTGCAGTTCCAAGCAGAGCGTCATGGCGGGATCTACGTGTGAAGCGGAATACATAGCTGCTTCGGAAGCATCACATGAAGGAGTCTGGATGAAGGAGTTCATATCCGATCTAGGTGTAATACCTAGTGCATCGGGTCCAATGACAATCTTTTGTGACAACACTTGAGCAGTTGCCATAGCCAAGGAGCCCAGGTTTCACAAGAAGACCAAACACATCAAGAGACGCTTCAACTCCATTTGTGAATATGTCAAGGATGGAGACATAGAAATTTGCAAAGTACACACGGATCTGAATGTGGCAGACCCGTTGACTAAGCCTCTTCCACGAGCAAAACATGATCAGCACCAAGACTCCATGGGTGTTAGATTCATTACTATGTAATCTAGATTATTGACTCTCGTGCAAGTGGGAGACTGATGGAAATATGCCCTAGAGGCAATAATAAAGTTTTTATTATTTTATATTTCCTTGTTCATGATAAAGGTTTATTATTCATGCTAGAATTGTATTGACCGGAAATACATGTGTGAATACATAAACAAATACCGTGTCCCTAGTGAGCCTCTACTAGACTAGCTCATTGATCAAAGATGGTTAAGGTTTCCTAACCATAGACATGAGTTGTCATTTGATAACGGGATCACATCATTAGGAGAATGATGTGATGGACAAGACCCATCCGTTAGCTTAGCATATGATCGTTCTGTTTATTGCTACTACTTTCTTGAATGTCAAATACATGTTCCTCAGACCATGAGATCATGCAACTCCCGGATACCGGAGGAATACCTTGTGTGCTATCAAACGTCACAACGTAACTGGGTGATCATAAAGATGCTCTACAGGTATCTCCGAAGGTGTCCGTTGAGTTGGTATGGATCGAGACTGGGATTTGTCACTCCGTGTTTCGGAGAGGTATCTCTGTGCCCTCTCGGTAATGCACATCATAAGAAGCTTGCAAGCAAAGTCACTAAGGAGTTAGTTACGGGATGATGTATTATGGAACGAGTAAAGAGACTTGCCGGTAACAAGATTGAACTAGGTATGGAGATACCGACCATCGAATCTCGGGCAAGTAACATACCGACAGACAAAGGGAATTACGTATGTTGTCATTGCGGTTCGACCGATAAGATCTTCGTGGAATATGTAGGAACCAATATGAGCATCTAGGTTCCGCTATTGGTTATTGACCGGAGAGGCGTCTCAGTCATGTCTACATCATTCCCGAACCCGTAGGGTCCGCACGCTTAACGTTCGTTGACGATATAGTGTTATATGAGTTATGTGAATTGGTAACCGAATATTGTTCGGAGTCCCGAATGAGATCCCGGACGTCACGAGGAGTCTCGGAATGGTCGAGAGGTAAAGATTTATAAATGGGAAGTCATATTTTGGGTTCCGGAAAAAGGTGTAGTTTTTTCGGTATTGTACCGGGTAGCTTCCAGAAGGTTCCGGAGGATTCCGGAGGGGTCCGGAAGTCCACAAGTGGGTCCACCACATCCCAAAAGGCTGGCATGGGCTAAGGGGAGGCGCCCTGGCCTTATTGGGCCAGGCGCACCAAGTCCTCAAAAGCCCACGCAGCTAGGGAAGGAAAAAAGGAGAGTCCTAGTAGGAATAGGTTTGGACTTTGGAGTCCAAGTCCACGTGTGGACTATTCACGGTTACTGTTCACATGGCACTATTCCTTCTACTCCAAGCCCCTACACATATATAAATAGAGGAGAGGGGGCGCCCCAAAGAAGACAACATTGTCTTAGCCGTGTGCGGCGCTCCCCTCCACAGTTCCGTCCCTCGGTCATATTTTCGCAGTGCTTGGGCGAAGCCCTACGGAGATAGCATCACCATCATTGTCACCACGCCGTCATCCTGCCGGAACTCATCCACTACCTCGCCATCTTGCTGGATCAAGAAGTCGAGGACGTCACCGAGCTGAACGTGTGCTGAACGCGGAGGTGCCATACGTTCGGTGCTCGGTCGGTTGGATCGTGAAGTTGTTCGACGACATCAACAGCGTTGTTCTAACACTTCCGCTTACGGTGTACGAGGGTACGTAGACATACTCCCCCTCTCGTAGCTATGCATCTCCATGGATAGATCTTGCGTGTGCGTAGATTTTTTTTTTGTTTTCCATGCAACGTTCACCAACATCCTCGGCCCGATCCACTGGTCGGGAGACGACGTGGTGTGTACCCCCTAGTCCAGGACACCATCAGTAGCCCCCTGAACTAGTCTTCAAGTTGGAGACGCTCCTCGGTTCTTTCGAACTATTCTTTGTCTTCGGTCGTCGGTCTTGAAAACTGGTTCAACAAATCTTCCCATCTTCGATCTTGAGGATCGCCGAGGTGTATCCGAAGAGTTTACCCGTCGGGCATCCGAGGAGTTTGTTCGTCGGGCGTCAGAGGAACCCCTTTAAATTCTTGGCCTTTATCAATGCCTTGTTACTTAATGCCACACCTCGGGTTCAAAGTTTTTCCCGTGCGGCGGTGTCTTCTTGCAACTGAGCTCGAATGCCGGACTGCATCCGAGGTGTCTTTTGCAGCCGACCTCCAACGCCGGTCTGCATCCGAGGTGTCTTTTGCAGCCGAGCTCCAACGCCGGTCTACATCCGAGGTACATTTTAGCAGCCGAGCTCCAACGCCGGTCTGTATCCAAGCTCCAGCGCCGGACTGCATCCGAGGAGGCATAGAGTACCTCGTCTTTGAAAAAGTTTGAAGGAGTTCAGCCGTGCTTAATGCCGGAAATGCTCTCTATGGAGCCAGCCACCCGCAGCCGAGCTTTATGGCGAACTGCTTCCGAGGTGGTGCACCACCTCGGTCTTGGGCTGATTTTTTGTGGACATATTTTCGATTGGTGCAATTTATTCTCTGCCGAGATATATAGCCAGTAGCCCTCAAGGTGTGTGTCGGCCAAAAATCCGAGATGCACCTGAAGGAAAACATAAAACCGCTGAGCCCAGTAGCCCCTGAGACTCAGGTCGATTCGCGAAATAGGCCTGAGTATCAATTCCTAGCTTGGCAACATATTTTGGAACAGAAACACGGTGTGCATAGTCCTCGAGACTCAGGTTGGGTGCGGCCGACCAACCCGAGGAACGTAATCTCCTCGGAAACTATTTTGCACTTTGAATTGTCTGCATTGAATCATCAATGTAGTAGCCCCCGAGCCACTGGTCGGGTGGAAACACCAGATCAGGGGATCGATGTTACCCGTTAATGGCTTTTAAGTGAGAAGCACGAAGCCCAGTAGCCCCCGAGCCTTAATTTGGGCAAGGGTGGCCGAATTAAGGATCGATATCCAGAGTAAATTGACTTTAATCACAATTTATGTGTAATGATTCTACGTATCCAAGTATTTTACATCATTAATGCTCGGATCCGCATTGTACAAAACTTTGTTGACCGACCATCAGCTTCAACCTCCTCGGCCAGCAGCTGAGGAGTGTTTGTCCTACTTTATAATGACTTTATAAGGGCAAAGATTTACGGCAAACAAGGCAATCCGGCCATATGGTTTTATAAACAAAGGTACGCGGAGAGATATGTTATATTACTTTTTAACATAAGAAACATCTTCTGGGAAAAATAGTTCCTTTATAAGTTCCTTTTCCCAGGTTCTCATGTTGACCATGATCATGAGACCTCACCTCCGATCAATGTGGGAGAAAAATATTGAGGATTTAGTTTGGGGAAAGTTCCCGAACTCTGTATTCTTAATGAACCAAAAATTTCCTTTCCGTCGTTGTCGACCAATTATATTCTTAAGATAGCAAGCTTTCGGCTTCACCCAGTCTGAGGTACTAACCCGGATGACCCGGTAGTAACAATCGCAGAGGTGCTCCCTTTACCTCCTAGCCAAACAATCGGGAACGTAGGGTGTAAACACAGGAGCCAGGCAACCCAGCTTGGCCAAAATCTTAAGTCAAATTGATGCATATGTATGGCTTCATAACGATAATTATGGAAGGCAGCGCTCGTATATTGAATACAAACGCTTTTATGCTATATGCTATTTTGACTCCTTTGTGACCGATTATCATTTGAGAGTGGCCCATCGTCGGCTTCTACCCCTTTGTAGATACTACGCAGGGTGTTTCCGCAGTAACACGACAACCCTTAGCCGACATCTCGGTGCCTGGAGGTGGTTGTGTTAGCGGAAATGAGGCAATCAGATATCCAGGCTTTATAACTTTCACTTAGTCATAGGAGCTTAAAGTTGGGAGGCTAGTTACTAGCCCCCGGTTAGTGTTCGGCGTCAGCCGAGGTCAAGCCATTAACACTTCGGCCAATTTTATGAAAGGCCCACGGGGTAACCTCTATCGATTGATAGTTTGACACAGTCATCGGATCGCTGACCAGTTTGCGCTCATTGTGACAGTCAGTTTTCGGCTTTCTCCACTAAGGTACTTGACCAGTTAAATCTAAAGTACAATCGCAGTGGTTCTCCCTTTGCACACCTAGCCGAACAAAGCGGAACGTAGGAGGCAAGCACAGGAGCCGGGCAACCCAACTATTGACCAAAGACACAATTCGAAACTGATGCATATAAAGCAATATCCGAGAACGTTTTGCCGAGGACTCCTCGGAGTACCTTGGCTTTTGGTGAGTTCGGCTCTAGTCACAGCCCCCCGTTGATATTGCCGATGCTTTAAAGGCATCCGACGTTGTACTGCGAGAGTTATGCTGGAGACACACAGTATCCCCCGAGACTCAGGTTGGGTGCGGCCGACCAACCTAAGGATCGAATCTCCTCGGGACTAGTCCAGATGTCATGTGCGTTTCGCCAACGCCGAGGTGTAGGCCGGCAGGAAAGATGCCAAGATGCGGGTCGAAAAAGATCTCCCGAGCTGAATTATTATGCAAGGCACCTCGGTCATGAGGATGTCCCGCCTCGTGAGAGAAAAACATACAAATAGCTTAAAGGTGCCATAAGCTCGAAAAACCAAAAAACTTTAGGAAAAACTTTACGTCTGAACTAAATCAAGTTTTTTGGTGCCAATCCGAAAATTGGTCTTCAAATTAAATTATGCTTCCGTCGTGCTTTAACATGATACATCCGATCTCCAGACTTCAAACGGGTCAGCCTTCGGCTTCAACCTCCTATCCCGAAGGCGGAGTGCTTCTCAGGCCAGTTTAGCGAACTAAACTTGATCGGCTTTAGAGAGAAACCAGGCTATCCGGCTATTGACCACACAGTCACGTCGGAAAAAGGAGTAGTATAAAAAGACTTTGCAACGACTAAGAAGAAAACACTTATTATAACGGCTCATATAAATTTAAGAGCCCCCAGTTAACATGGGAAAAAGAAGCGGTTTTTAACGAACATCGTTTTTAACAAACAGATTTTAACATAAATATAATGCTTGGTCGAACCGAACAAAAATTGAACATTTAAAAAAGTTGAGCATGAATGCGACTTAGTTGGTTAATGTGCTTGGCGTTGATGACGTGGTGTGGGCTTGTGGCGGGACGAAGACGCATAGTCCTCGGCTTGATCGATGTCCCAAACCCCAAGCCCGAGGTGGCCGAGCGAGGAGCTCGGCACTCCGAAGTAGCGACACAGTACCGTCGATGTGGCGAGGCGAAGCCCCCGGTCCAGCCGAGGTGACGAAGCTGATCGGCTGGTGACGCCGAAGTCTCCGGAGTAGGTTGATGAAGAGATGGCAAAGCCCCCAGTCTAGCCGAGGTGCCGGAGCAGGTCGGTAAGGTGACGTTGCAACCCCCATGCCAGCCAAGGTGTCGAAGCAGGACGGCGCGGTGATGCCGACGCAGGTCGAAACATTGTGACGCGCTCAATGCTGGCTTGAGAAGTGACCGCGCGGAGATGCTGGCGCGCCCGACCCGTGCAATCCGTAAGTTGACGATGTTATCTTGACGATCATTAGGGAGAGCGGTGCCGAACTCTTGGTCGGCTCGCCGAGGTGATGATCCGAGGTGGTTGTCGTCGGCTCGATGAAGCGACGGCGCAATCGATGCTGGCGCAGGTCGGCAGCCATGGAGCAACGTGGCCAGGCTAGTTTGACACCGGCACGACGACGAAGATCGCCTCAGAAAAGGCTTAAAATTTGCTGGCACGTGCTTGAAAACAAAACACAATACCCTATAAAAAATTCTCTTCAAAAAGGACGTCCGATAATCTGTTCATGAAAAAGATGAACTCGGGCCAGATTCGTTTTCGCGTAGAAAACAGATCCAAAAATTGATTCACTCATCGGACGCTTCCTGGAGTTTGAACGGTCAGATCGAGCTGAAATTTTGAGGAGTGGTAGATATGGGAATTCCGCAGCCGATGAACGGTTGGATCTTCCAACGGACGTCCGAGCTGACTGCTGGACTCCTCGCGCAAAACTCGTCCAGATTCCCGTTTAGATTTGATAGGGCTCCGGTATATCGGAGATCGCCGGAGATTCCTCCATCGAAACGCGACGAAATTTTGCAGGGTTGTTCTAGACTCAATTCCGCATAATTCCATTGAAGCAATCGTCAAAGCGACGCTCGAGGAGACGGGGACGGCGAACACGAATCCGCTGTCCAGAAAAAACTGCATGATCGCGCGAGGGCAATGTTGACGTTGAGCCCCAGAGCACCATGGACGATTTTTCCATGATCCCAGATGAGATCGGAGTTGATGATGACGAAGACATCCGTCCGAACTTGATGATCCGAAGTGAAGCCTAGTCCTCGGTCCAGCCAAGGTGACCAGTCGGGTCGCCGACGAAGATGCCGACGCTGATGATGTAGCTCGGTTCCGACGCGTAGATCGCGGTGGAGCCGATCTGAATTCCCATCGCACCGCGGCGACTACCCAGCAGACTCTCAAGGAAAGCACCAATGTCGGTTCTAAATCCGGCATATCTCGTAGTAGGTGTCCTAAGCTAGGCGTCTTGAAGCGATGGTAACATGGACACGGGATTTTACCCAGGTTCGGGCTCTCTCGAAGAGATAATACACTACGTCCTGCTTTTGATTGTATTCATATGGGGTGTAGTACAAAGTACATGTATCTACCACGAGATTGTTCTAATGAACATGAGATCATCTACTGACTAGCCTGGCCTCGGTTTATATAATGTACCGGAGGCCTAGGGTTTAGGAGAGTCCTCGTCTTGGGCGCCAAGTCTTGTGGAATCTTCCTTGTATTCGTCATGGACTGCCCGAAGTGGCCCATGAGTGAACCGCCATGGGGGTCCTCGGCCCAATCCACTGGTCGGGAGACGACGTGGTGTGTACCCCCTAGTCCAGGACACCATCAAAGGGGATAAAGCAGTCTCGCTTTGCCCCGTGAGGTGTGGGATACTTATCATTAAGGATACCTTTATCTATGGTCACCAGCCCAGGACGGGCTGGCGCAAAATCTGGATCATGCAGATACACTTGGGTTGCGAGTCGATTCAGTTGCCTTTGGGTAACCGAGCAACTCTTCCAGTCTCCATCGAGAGGACCGTGCGGCCGTTTTGACGAGCCAGGAGCGTTCGACATTGTTGGGGCTCTAGAAGCAGGGATAGGGACGAAGAGTTGGGTTAGGGCAAGGATGAAGCTGGCGGGGTGAAGGCAAAATTACCTCCCCTGGTCTTATACTAACCGTGATAGAACGCGTTGTGATGGGACGCTTGAGTCCTCGATAATTAATCCACATGTTTCCCAGGCGTCATACCTTGTTTGGGAACGCAAATCAAGGAAAAGATGTTTAAAACACCGCTGAAGATGGATCTCCGGGCCCACTACAACTCCTTTTAGCAAGTATCTCGAGATGTGGGAGCGCGAGACTGCTAAGAGTCATCAAAGAAATCCTCAGAGATTAAAACTTCACTTACAAGGAATCGACCTCGACATAAAAGAAACTTCGGACTTGGAATCCTCAATCGGGAATCTTTGGACCCAATTACCCGGAGTATTTCACTGCTCGGATTCGCACCTGTGCGCCGAAGCCCGTGATGGAGCGTAAAAAGCACCTCGGATCCAAATAAATCATCGGATCTAGAAGCTGACGTGGAAGATGGAACTCGCCTATGAAGCCGAAGACCAAGAAAGATGAAGCTGTTCCAAGGAAGGAGCCAATGTCCTCGGCTTGAAGACTAGTTCAGGGGCTACTGACGGTGTCCTGGATTAGGGTGTGCTCACCACGTCGGCCTACCATTCATGGGCCAGGCCGAGGACCACCGACAACTGAAGAATGGGCCACGTAAGCTATGGCCCTCGACATACTCAAGATGGAATCCTCCGTAGACTTGGCGTACACTTCAAGGCACATTCAAATATTCGGCATGTTTATCTCTAGGCATAACCAACCATGTGTAACCCTAGGTATCCCTTGGTCCCTATATAAACCGAGGGTTTAGTCTCTAGAGGCAAGTTAGATTCATTCATACGATCTCAAGATAGATCATCCTGTACTTTGTAACCCATCCACAATCAATACAATACAAGCAGGACGTAGGGTTTTACCTCTTCGAGAGGGCCTGAACCTGGGTAAATACTGTGTCTCTCTACTTCCTGTTACCATCGAGACAAGATCACCAGCTCGGGACCCCCTACCCGAGATCTGCCAGATTTAGCTCCGACAACAGCTCATAATGATTCACAATGATGACTGTTGACGATTCACCTTCCAGTCAGCTAAAGCCTTCAGTCGGAAAAAGCCTTCAGTCGACTGAGAACCCCAACCCATACCACTACTTCAGGAATTGTGGCACCCCGGCTCAGAGAGACCGGAACACCCCGTATTCCAGCCCAGAGATCAAGTCTTCTGGAATACAGCACTGCTTGGCACAGAACAAATCAGCTATTTATTACGAATAAATGGGTACAAGGGTTCTGAAGGCACATAGGTTACAGGGGCACGGCGACACTACGCCTGCTCAGATAGCTCTATGCTAGCAGCGGAACAACTCATAGCAGAATAAACTCTAGCAGCGGAACAGCGACAACGGTGGTGAACTCCACTCCACAGGGACTCTGGCTGGGACGTATCCTACAGCGCAACCTCGGGGTCCTCGACAAACAAGCAATCACGGCATCCCCTGCAATCTGGCATGACACGCCAGGTGAGTACTTTGAATGTACTCGCAAGCTCACAGCAACCAAAGCAATCAAGACATACAACAGCATGGCATTTACAAGTTAATCATCAAAGATGAACACGATACTAATAGAACAACATGAGCATGGCAACAAAATGAGCATGGCATGTACATATAGTTCATGATATGAACATGATGATACTAGCACTGGCATGCAAGGGGGTCGACATTTAAGGTCTCGTGGACCAACTTACTCTGCTCGGAGGTTATCTCGTAACAATCATATGTATCTATCTTTCTTACCATCGTGATCATCACATGATCAACCATCATCAAGAATGCCTTCATGATCATCTCGTGACCACATAAAGATCAACCAACTTCTTTTCTCATCGAACCGGGGTTATTTATTATTCAGGTTATTATTTATGTTGACCCATAGTGTGACCTACTACGAACTGTATCCATGACCGAGGACGCGGCTATCGATAGATTATACACTCTACAGAGGTTAGTACACTGTACCCACACCACGGAACTCATGGCCTCGTGCTCCCATTCGGGTAGACCAACGACGTTCTGACAAAACCAGTCTATTGCATGACACTCTCCCGGCCACTCCGACAGACTCCCCTTTTGGCTATGTCCTGGGTTACCCCGATGCCAACTCATGACATCCGCCACCTACGTGGCCGCCACCGTCGTGGCCAAACATAAATATCGTCCCAAACGGGGACCTCGGCGCCATAAAACTCGGGTACTCAAGGCTTATGGCCGCCTACCTGATCAGGGTAGCGCGCACCTATAACCTTCCCTAGGAGGAGGCACCGGCGAGAGGCATGACAATAGACCGCATTAGGGCCTCCCCATCCAGGCAAGTGTGGTTGCACTGGTGATCTCGATTCGGTGGCACCATGACTCAGCCAACAGATTTGTTCAAGTTCGATTAATGTCAGGTTCAACTTGAATGGTGATGAGCTGAGTCAGAAAAATAACATGATGAAATAACAATGCATATGAGCATGATATCAACATGAGCATGGATGGGAACATAACCATTTAACATATGGATCATAGCATCAACAACAATAAATCATTTAATCTACTAGATGCAAATGAGCAAGGCATAGTGATGATCATGGCTATCACAAGTATTCTCATAACAAAACCTATCTACTCATGTGGGGATATCATTATCACTAGCCTCGGAAAAGATTACAAGAATAAAACATGAGAATAAAATCATTGACAATTAATCATGTCACTCACTAGATAAAAATGAACATGGCATAAGCATAGACATGGATTCACAAGCATATACATAGCATTCACAAAATAATTAGATGAGCAAACAATTATTAAGTATTCAAGTGGAAACCATGGCTACTGCAATGCCATCATGCAAGTGGCTGTTGTGGCTTGCCTGGGGATGAAGGATATACCGGGGAGAGGTGCGATGAACTCGCGGAAAGAATTGCCGGAAAAGTTTCCCTCTCGACGGAGCTGTTTTAATGGAAAAATGGTCATTTTCATAGTGTGACAACCTCATGAAAATGATACCATCGGAACGGGCTCGACGAATTGAGATCGTGGGCTTTGGAATAACCTGATTCGGAGTCACGGTCGCGAAGTTACGGCCGTTCGTTCGATAGCCAGAAAAAGAATTAAAAACTGTTCTTTTCCGGCCTTAACGGACGAACGTCCGCTAAATAAGGGTTTCGGCGCCGGCTGCTGAAAAAGAGAAAACATATTTCTTGAAATATGCTTTCCTGTAGAGAAAACGTATTTCACCTCTAAGCCGCAGGGAAATACGCTTTCAACTACAGAAAACGTAAAGGCCGAAGTACGTTTTCACTTATCCACGTCAGCGGCTGGGGTCAACGGCTTGTGTGGCTGACTCGTGGGGCCCGCGGGGAGGTGGGGCCCACCGGCTGGGTCTCCTTCTTCCTCTCGTCCGGCGCCCGCAGAACAGAGGAGGGGCTCGGCGCTGGCGGCCATTCCGGCGGCTCAGTCCACCCCAGGCGTAGCTCCGGCCACCGAAATGACTAGCGCGGAGGGGCGCAACCGTAGGGAGGCAGCTCGCTCGCCGGCGAGCTCTGGAACGAGCAGAGATGCGGCCGCGGCGGACGGTTGCTTCTGCCGAAGTTGGGTGCGGCTCCACGAGTCGCCGGAGAGGGAGGGCAACTGCGGGTAGGCTCCAGGGGGCTCAAGAGGGTCTCTGGAGAGGAGAGGAGGAGGGGAGGGGCTCGGTCCAGCTCGAATTTAAGCAGACTCCGGCGATGGCCGTGGCGGCAATGTGAGGGAGGGAGAGCTCCTCGAGCTAGTTTGGGTGGTCGGGGCGAGCTATAGGAGAGTGGGGGTGAGCTTGGTGAGGTCAGAGAGGCTCGGGGGTGGCTTATATAGCCACAGCGTTGATGCCGTTCTCGGATGCCAACTGGAGCGTGGGGTTGAGGCCTCTGGCGCGACCGCGTGCACGCGCGGAAGGGGAGAGAGGTCTAGGGGAGGTGTATTCGGTGCTGGGGTGCGGCAGGGAGGAAGAGGACAACGGCAAAGCGACGACGGCCGCGGGCATCCCGGGACAGCGTGCTCCCCGGAGAGGATACAGGAGAGGGGGAGGGGTCCAGAGAGGACACGCGGACGCATGAGAGGGGGAGCAACTCAGAGGACATGGTGCGGTGGCGATACAGCGTGGTTTGGACGGCGGCAGAGGGCCCCGACGGCTAGAGCACACTTTCGGCGTGCCAGACCGCGTGGTTACCGCGTGCACAGGCGCACGCGGTGCACTCTGGCCAACCAAACGATGTCTAGCGTGTTGTCTCTCCTAAGTGGGTCCTACCTGAGGTGATAGATCGAAGAAAGGCACTGTGGGTGGATGGGAGAGGTCGACTGAACTTTGCTGTTGCAAACTTAAGCAGGAAGTAGTGATCAAATGGGCTAGGTTAATAGTAAACCAGAATGTCTCAGAGGTTTATGGTAGGAAGGACTATGATCCTGTGAATTTTGAGGGTATTTGGACAAGTATTTAACCTAGTTGCTTAGCAACTGCAAAAACTGGTCCAGAAACTAGATCAGGAAGTAGCACTCACATGGTGTGTTTTCTAGGGCTGAAAATTGGTGGAGGGTGATGACTTGGGCATATGAAGGTGCCACAAAAATTTCATCCCATTTGGATAAACCAAAATGGTACTTCCTTCACAATGATACCCACTGGACAGAAACTTGGGGGAATTTTGCAGCGAAAATGGCTTGGAAAAATAATGTGAATTTTGGCATTCTCACATTATTTATGTATATTTAGGTCCTGGATTAATTTCAGAATTTTTGAAGCAATATAAAGTATAGTTGCTTCACAAACTGAATTTGTGACCAGAAACCAAGATTGGATGTTGTGCTCATATAGATTGTTGGATGGAGATGAAATTTGCTGGAGAGTCATGATTTGATCACTTACATGATCTACCAAAATTTCAACTCATTTGGATAAGCCTAGCTAGTACTTCCTTCACAAAGCTTCCCTCTGGACAGAAACTTTGGAAATTTGCTGAGGAAGATTTACTAGGAAACTGAAGTTGAATTTTGGCATGTGGCAATTATTTGGATATGATAGAGTTCCCAAAATTTTTGAGGGCAATCAAGAAAATATAAATAGCACTTCCTTCACAAAGTGCAAATCTGGACAGAATGGAAAATGAATATTCCTGAATTATTTTTGAACTAGACAAGGATGGGTTTTGACATATCTGAGGAAGATATGATCCAAAGAATTTATGAGAATTTTGTGGGAATTTTTGGAATGGCAGAAATATAGGATGCTTCACAACCTAGGGCAAACAGGGTTATTCCTTTAATAGAAAAAGGAATATTCCCAAGAATTAAATATTGGGGTTGGGCTAAAATGGAAATGACATGGCCTTGGGATAGATTTGAGAGTGACAAGCCACTAGGAAGTGGCAGGAGAGAAAATCTTCCCAGGTTTCAAGACCACATAGCCACGGAAAAAGAACTCCAGATAAAAATTCGAAGAAATCCAAAAGAAAAAAGAAAGGTCCAAAAATCGGGGTGTTACAGGAATGCCTACCAGTGGCAGGCGCCAAAAGCCCAGCAGTGGCGGGCGATGCTCTCAGGGGCGCCCGCCACTGGTCTCCTGCCACTGGTAACATGGCATCAGTGGCGGGCGCGAGCCCGCCACTGATCATATACCTACCTGTGCCGGGCGTTCGTTTGTGCTCGCCAGTGATATATTATGGCGGGCAAAAAGAAAAAACGCTGCCATGGCAGCTTTTTTGGCAGCCGTGGCAACTTTTTCAGTTTAGTAGTAATATTAGTATCGTAAAGTCATAAATAGCGCACTTTAGTTTAACAACTCTCTAATGTTTAATACTTACACACGACAATATAATAAGTGCATACAACATATATGTTCAATAAAGTGCTAGTACCATACAAGTACCCGTACGACATCCGGATGAACACCGAAACAGCTATGGTGATTGGGGGACATCGTACCATAGATAGATTTTTTTTTTGCCCTCCTCTAATTCGTGAAGAAATAGTACGAACGCCTTCCCAACTTACATCCCTAAATCTGTGGCAATCTGCATCCAACTTGGACCACTGAAATACGTTCTATGTGCCTCATTGGTGACACTAAGGGTCAAGTCTTCGCCGTTTTTTAACAAGGCCATGTCAAACTGAACTGTGCCCGCCACATCAATAGGCAGGTTCGCCACACTCATGAACTCGGCCCTTCCCCAACAAGGAATGCACTGAGCATAATTAAAAGAAAACAACAATTAGACAATTGTCGTCGCAACTTTATATACAGTAGCAATTGATCAGCCAGAACACTAGTAGAATCAAAACTTACCGCCCACTCCAGAAAGTCCACCTGAAGATCTACGCAGATTTCATTCCAAGTGAGGTGAATCTTGTTGCATGCACCTAGCCTCCCGTTTCCACACCATTCGCATGCTTCATTCGGTGCCTACATTCATGTTCAGAAATTAAATAGATATCACATAGTTGGTTGCATGATGTTATGGAATAGCTCAATGAATCGAAGAAAAAAATGGGCAAGACTTTTGCTAAAAAATGATAACATTGGGCACTCATTTTGAAGCCCTACATATATGAAACATCAACTAATATGTATATAAAGTTCATGATTATAAACATGTCTATCTATTTACATTATCATCTTCAATCTATAAACATGTGGATACATGTTCATGACTATAAACATGAAGAGTATGGATGGACGAAAAAATTGGGCATGACTTCTGCTAAAAAATGAAAACATTGAGTGCCATAAATGGGAGAAACGGAAATTAATCAACGTTTCACCATAATTTCGGCACTCTTTTGAACCCTGCATAGTTTGAGCACTCCAAATAAGAAAAAGATCACTCCGTATGGATAAGACACCAATAGAATAAAAGGCTACGAATTAATTACATATATGAAACATCAACTAATATGTATATAAAGTTCATGACTTTAAACATGTTGATCTATATACATTTTCATGTACAATCTATAAACATGTGGATTTAATATACATGTTCGTGACTATAAACATAAACATTTCCATCTAGAATCTATAAACCTGTGGATCTAATACACACAATCCAATGCCCCATAATCAATCTAATACACACAATCTAATAAACATGTGAATCTAATATATATTAATCTACAATTTATAAATATGTGAACCCTAGGTTTTGATGTGTAGCTAATTTTCTACAGATGTACAAGGGATCTACATACGTTACCTGCAGACTGAGGCCGGTGAAGCACGAGGAGGCAGCGGAGGGAGTGGGAGCGGCACCGGAGGAGGAGTTAGCCAGCGGCGGCGGGGTGAGGCCGCCGCTGTCGGAGGAGGAGGCCATGGCGGCGTGGAGGACGGCCGTGGCTACACGCGACGGTGGCGAAGACGAGCGCGGCGGTGAGCAGGGCCACGCCGCGATTTGGGGGTGTGGGGCGGGGGAGAAAGGAGATTTTCTCCGTTTCAATTTGGTGCGAAACCGTTTTGGAGGAAAGTTGGAGCGCGTGGGCTAAGCAGTGGTGGGCGCTACCCAATGCCCACCACCTTAACGCGTGGGCTAAGTAGTGGCAGGTGCTGCCCAACGCCCGCCACAGCTAATACGTGCCACATAACATGCTCTACATCGTTAACTTATTTTTCTACTTCATTTGTACTTCAAACTTGTTCTATGATTAATACACACAATCCAAAGCCCCATGCTCAAATTTGGCACCTTTTCGAGTTCGTCTGCTATTTTTGAGGCATTTACTGATTTTCCGGCCACTTAAAAGGGCAGAACGCTCTTCGGTAGGAAATAGCGTGCAAACTAGCTCCGAAAGGGATGAAACCTGGCATGGTGTCTTCATTGGACCCCTGTAGGGTGTGGTAAAAATTTGAGAGCATTACGGCAAAAACATGATGCACCTCGTGTACAAACCGGACACTCTCCCCCGAAGTGTCAGGGTTTCGAACAGAAACCGCCACCTTACACAAACAATTCCGTTTTTTTAAATCATTTGAACTTAAAACTTTTTCTATGATTAATACACACCATCCAAAGCCACATGCTCAAATTTGGCCACTTTTCGAGTTGGTCTACTATTTACGAGACATTAACTGATTTTCCGGCCACTAAAAAGGGCAAAAAGCTTTGAGCATGCAACCGAGCTCGGAAAAGGATCAAACCTGACATGGTATCTTTACAATACCCCTATATGGTGTGGTAAAAATTTGACAGTGTTACGGCAAAACCTTGATGCACTTCGTGTACAAACTAAACACTCTCCCGTGAAGTGCCTGGGTTTCGAACGGAAACCATCACCTTCCACACGCTACTCCATTTATTTAAATCATTTGGACTTCAAATATTTTCCATTAGTAATACACACCATCCAAAGCCCCATGCTCAAATTTGAGACTATTCTAGGTTTCGTAAATATGATTTTTGAAGGAATTTTTGGACCTATCATATGTGTGGCGGGCGGCTCATACGGCCCGCCACCGCTAACTTCTGAAAATTTTGAATTTCTTTGACGCGGGTTACCGAAATATTGCTGTGGTGGGCATAAGTTTGGCCCACCACTGTTTCGGGAAAAACCAGTGGCGGGCACTTCTGGCGCGCCCGCCACTGCTTGCTTTCATCACACGGGCAAATTTGGAAGAGTTTACGAGTGGCGGTCAGTATTTCAACCCGCCACTGGTGTCGTAATTTCAGTGGCGGGCGTTTATTTTTACCCGTCACTGCTGCTTTTCCAAAATAGTAGTGGCGGGTTCCTTGTCATGCCCGCCACTTATTTGGGGCCACCTATAAACCTTTTTCCAGTAGTGTACCGACTGTCAGGGTCCGCCCCGAGGCGAAGAGTCCGTGCGCATAGCATGATGATCATTCGAGTGCCTGACACTCAAGGAAAACCGAGTGAAATGAGACTCATCACGGATCCGTTCCATGTAAGAGCAAGGAGCGCCCGTGATACCCTCCGTGGCATGAGTTGTTAGCACTAATCTTGATATTTTGTATTTGCATATTTAGTTTGCTTTCGTACTGCATGTAGCTTAGTTTGTCTAGGGAGTAGATCATCCGACGAAGCTTCAGCGGTGGCGCGCAATGGAGGCGAGATGCTAGCTGCTGTGTGATGTGGCGAGGCGTGATGCCGTAGTTTTGTACGATGCAACATGGCCGTGAGAGACGGCAACGAGGCACGGCGGCTGGACAGTCAACTAGAGAAGATCGGCTAGTTTGTTACTTTATGCATAAGTTAGTTAGCTACATAGCCGGCCGCGTCGTCTGGATCATGGAGCGATTCCCTGATTAGTACCTGGTTGGTTAGTGGGTTAGCTGGCCGTGCGTACGTGCTAGTGGTGGCCGAGTGTGGCGGCTGAACGTGTGTGCGCATGTGCTATATAAGCATTGTAACTCATGTTTGTTTTTGAGACAAGAGAAATAGAAAGAGAAAAGGCCGGCTGTGTGAGGCAGTGGCACCAAATACTTGTGTTCATCCATGTTCTTGAGAGAGTTGTGAGAGGCAATGTGAGGAAGAAGAAGGAGCTGGGAGGAGCATCTCCAACAGTTGGCATCAGAGCCCTGTCGTTCCGAGGTGGTGGCGGCGCCGCGGTGGACTCCCTATGAAGTGGAGGTCGACGGCGCGAGGTGGAGGCTGTCGGCGGCGCGATGTCGCTGGTGGCCGGTTGCGGTGCGATGCCGCTCGACAAAGACGGTGTGGTGATCAGGGTCGTGAAGGCGTCATGCACGTCAAGTGGAGGCCGCTGCGTGCGGCAAGATGTTGTGGTGATCGGCGCCGCGATGGAGTCGTCCACGACTAGATGGCGCGCGGTGGTCTGCGGCGCTGCGATGACGTCGTGAAGTGGCGGCGGGTGATCCGCGTCGAAGACTATGATATCAAGATTAGGAGGGTGAATATTAGCACTAATCTTGATATTTTGTATTTGCATATTTAGTTTGCTTTCGTACTGCATGTAGCTTAGTTTGTCTAGGGAGTAGATCGTCCGACGAAGCTTCAGCGGAGGCGCGCAATGGAGGCGATATGCTAGCTGCTGTGTGATGTGGCGAGGCATGATGCCGTAGTGTTGTGCGATGCAACACGGCCGTGAGAGACGGCAAGGAGGCACGGAAGGCTGGGGCGGCTGGACAGTCAACTAGAAAAGATCAGCTAGTTTGTTACTGCATGCATAAGTTTGTTAGCTACATAACCGGCCGCGTCGTCTGGATCATGGAGCGATTCGTTGATTAGTATGTGGTTGGTTAGTGGGTTAGCTGGCCGTGCATACGTGCTAGTGGTGGCCGAGTGTGGCGGCTAAACGTGTGTGCGCATGTGCTATATAAGCATTGTAACGCATGTTTGTTTTTGAGACAAGAAAAATAGAAAGAGAAAAGGCCGGCTGTGTGAGGCAGTGGCACCAAATACTTGTGTTCATCCTTGTTCTTGAGAAAGTTGTGAGAGCCAACGTGAGGAAGAAGAAGGAGCTGCGAGGAGCAGCTCCAACACGAGTCAAATTCTCTCCGAGAAAATCAATTATCCGACTGCGCAGACTTGGTTCTGTGGAAAGGTTACAGGCAGGCGCTCCTCGTAACGGATACTGACTGGAGACACTTGATCTTATCAAGCCTAGACGCCCCAGTGAACCACTCGGAATTTGATGATACGCCCTCAGTCAGGCCACGGGCTGTGGCGCCCCGCCTGAATACTACTGTAGTCAGACGGTCACCGCACATACCAGCCCAGGAAATCACTCTGGCATGTGCTTTTACAACAAGTATCATGACCACAAACATTTCTATTAATGGATATATAAGTCTTACATGGGATATTACAAGGGGAATGGCAGCGGAAAAGCTCTATCTATGGCAGCAGGGTCATGGTGCGGCTCCAATCCACAGGGATCTGACTGGGTTACTCTTCTAGCCCGCGAACACTATGGCTCCTTGCTAGCGAACGTCGAATCCTTAGGTGAACCTGGCCACATTGAAGGCCGCTGAGTACTTTTGAATGTACTCGCAAGCAAACCAAACCAACATATACACCAAGCAATACAATCCATGGCATTCAAGCATGCATTTATTATCTTAACAGTATTAACCATCATGCTACGGCAGGATTGTCTAGCAAGATTAGTCATCTAGCAGCATTAATTATTATGTCATAGCAGGATTATCTATCATACTAACTATTGGATTAAATACAGTAAGGTAAAGCATATCAAGTAAATAATTTATACTCCGAGTATTCTCATGATTCAAGTCTGATCCAAACTTTGCGGTCATCCAACCGCTCATCTCATAGCCATCGCATGGCTAACATTCATACCCCTAACATCATCTGATGTCCATGGCATCTGCACCGCAAGTCTGACAAATCATACCTTACTCTGGTTCATTATTAACATCATATGGTTCGTTCCTCCAGACTCGACACAGACCAAATAGTGGCCTAGTACGAACTGTCCATGACCAAGGACGCGGCTATTCGAATAGATTTACACTCTGTAGAGGTTGCACACTTTACCCACACCATGGAGCGTCTGGCCTCGTACTTTAGTACATGTTCCCATTCGGGTGGACCGGTGCTGCTCCAACAAAACTTTGTCTATTGCCCGGCACTCTTACGGTCCCACCGACAATCATACCCTCCCAGGGTCATGTCCTGGGTGGCCCCTGTGTCACCCCGTGACACCTGCCACCGTCGTGGCCAAACAAAACTGTCACAAACGGGGACCTAGATCCATATAACTCAACTGGGCTCACAAGGTTATCGCCGCCTACCGGGCCAGGGTAGCACGCACGCATAACCTTCCCTATTTGGTGGTACCGACAAGAGGCAAGACAATAGACTAAGTCAGGGCCGTCCCATATCGGCAAATGTGGTTGCACTTGATGGGCTCGATTCGGTGACACTATGACTCGATCCAGTCGACGGAGGAGGTTGTTGTCATTATTAAGTCACATTTCATAATATTGCAATAACAGTAACCATGCATGATAATTATGAAAACATAACAACCTATCTCCATACAATATCACAATGAGTCATTAGTGAAACAATATTTAAATGGCAAGTTAGCACTTTACAAGTTCTAGCTGTATGTGACGACCATCTGAACCCTTGCATGAAACCGGCAAATAAACCAGTAGCCACCAGAACGGTCTTTACAACTCGGATCTGGGACGTGACTGGAATAACTCAACCCCGGCTCAAGACGGCTGGAAAGCAGCTTAGAGCATGAGATGGTGTTGATAAAAAGAGTGTAGCGGTCCCCTAAGACGGCCAAAGAACAGCTCAGAGGATAGGGTCACCGCTACCGAAAGAAATTCAACAGCTGTCCGAGACGGCCGAAAAGCAGCTCAGAACAAGGCCAGTTGTTGAAAAGAGAAACATAAAATAGGCATCCACCCCGGACGGCCGAAAGCAGCTCAGAGCACAGGCGTGGTGCCGTCATCAAAGAAAGGCAAACAAAGTTTCATCGGTGTCACATGCAGCTCACCACTATGCACATGAGCATAAGCACATTAATTTAATCACGCAAGAATAACATAGAGCAATGCTTTAGGGCATATATCAGATGGTCGGCTTGCCTTGGGGTCGAGGAATACTCCGGGGAGAAGTGCGATCACCCTGCGGAAAATTCGCCGGAGAAGATTCCCTCTCGGAGGGGCTGAATAGAGGGCAGGGGCAAAATGGGCATTTTCAGAAAGTGTAAACATGATGGAAGTGATGTCATCGGAACGGGCTCGACGAGCTGAAGACGTGGGCGTTGGATTCACCTGATTCGGAGTTACGGTTGAAGAGAAACAGACGTTCGTTCGTTAAGCCAATAAACAAACAGAAAACTGACCGTTTCTGTTTTTATCGGGTGAACGTTCACAAAATAATGACTTCGGCCGGCGGCTGAGAAACGAAAGCGCATTTTCAGAAATGCGCTTTCAACGAACTGAAAGCGTAGCGCCTGGAGTGCGCTTCCACTTATAAGCGCGGGCCCGATGACTCGGTCACTTGCAAGCGGGCCCCACCGGCATCTCCTCTCTCCTCCATCTCTCTTCTTCCTCTGGACAGCACGGGGGCGGGCCGGTCGCCGTGATTCCGGCCGCCGGAGTGCTCGGGAAGGCCGTCCGAGAGGCGGAATGGATGAGGCGCTCGACGGAGAGCCCGCCGGTACCCGTGGCGGTGGCGGGGATGCTTTGAGGTGGCCGGACGGCGTCGGCGTCAGCGTCTCCAGCGGCGGCGGCTTCGAGCGCCGACGGAATCTGCGTTTTCGGCCGCAATCCGAGCAATGGAGGGGTGGGGAAAGATCAGCAGAGCACCAGGGGCTCGACGGTGCCCTCTGGAGGTGCTGGGAGAGGCCGGAGGAGGGGGGTTGTGGCGGAGGCAGCGCCGCGGCGGCTCCGGCGAATGGAGGGGCTCCGGTGGGGAATGGGGTAGGGCGAGGGTGCGGGAGTGGTCGCCGGTGAGTGGCGCATCTCGCGGTGGGTGGTACTGGGCTCGGGGGCGGCTGGGGATGCGGCGGCGGACCGAGGCAGAGAGCACCTGCTCCGGTCCATTAGAGAGCTCCGGCGAGAAAATCGACCGGGCAGAGGCACGGAAGGGAACCTAAGGGAGAGGGGAGGAGGCTGAGGGGGTGGAGTGAGCTCGAGAGGACCCAGGAGCGGCCTATTTATAGGCGGGGGAGCTCGCCGGATAAGCTCGGCCGCCGTGGCTGGCTTATCCGCGCACTGGAGCTTGAGGGTGGCGTGGCTGGCTTGCTGCGGGCGTCGGGGAGCGGCCGACCTGACGAAGATCAGAGGGAAGGGACGGCTCGAGGAGGAAGGAGCCAACGGAGAGGAAGATGACGGAGGAGGTCACGGGGAGACAGTGCGGTGGCGGGACTCGCCGTGGCGTGGAGAAGAAGACAGAAGAGGAGAGAAGCTGCGGGAGAGGGCAGGTGGACACCGTGGAGTCGCTGGACAAGCTCAGACAAGCGGAGGCCGGCCGGAGGCGACTGCACGGAGCCGGCAGTGCGCGGAGCGCAGTTTCTGCACGGCCTCTGCGTGGTCACCACGTGCACTACGTGCTCGGGCGCGTACCTTCTTGCCATACCTTGTCCAACACGTCTCTTATTGCTCAATTAGACAAGATTGGTCATTGGACAAGCCAGGAAAGGTCTAGGTGGATCGAGGGGATCCAGAATAGTTTTTGGATAGAAACTTGGGGAAGAAGTTGTGGTCAGGCAGATGTGCCAATGAGCTGGCCAGGTTGTCATAGGGAAATGTGGTAGGAAAGACTAGGTGCTTGCAAAATTTTAGCCCATTTGGACAAGTTTTGCATACACTTCCTTTGCAATTGCAAATTCTGGTCCAGAAAAGGGATTTTGAAGCTGCACTTATATGGCTTGATGAAATGAACTGAATTTTGGTGTCAGGTGATTATTTGGAGGTATGAAGGTACTAGAAAAATTTCAGCTCAATTGGAAATGACCAAGTGGTACTTCCTTCACAGAGCTTGAATCTGGACAGAAACTAGATGGAATTTTTGAGAGAAATTGGCTAGATGAAATGATGTTAATTTTTGCATACTCACATCATACAGGGAATGTGAGGTCCTGGATTAATTTGAGAATTTTTAAAGCAATATAAAATATAGTTGCTTCATAACCTCAAAATTGATCCAGAAACAAGAATTGGATGATGTACTAAAAAATTGAACTGTGGAACTTGGGGTATTGATGGAAATGGTGAATATATGGATAAGAGAAGCTTCACAAATTATTTGGGATTTTTCCTGGCTACCAAAACGGTAGTTCCTTTGGAAAGTGCCCAAAATGCAATATTGGCTTTAAATAGGAAAATACAATTTCCCTTTTTTAATTATAGCCAATATTTTTATTGGAGCTCAATATGATCAGAAAGAATATCTCCACAAGTTTTCATGAACTTTGGAGATGGATAGATATTTTCCTGGATTTAATTCCCTTAACTGGCAGAAAAAGGAATTAATTTTAAATGAAAAATATTGCAAATGACTTAGCAATATTTTTGCATATCCAGGGTTTACAGAGATAGAATGATCACGGGGAAAAGTTTGGGAGGCAACAGATCAAAGGAAATTGGGGTTCCTTTGTAACGGAAGGAATTAGGGTTTCCCTTCCGGTAGATCGGAGAGTAGGGTTTCGGTGACAAAATCCTGAGAAAATATCTGGTGTGGCAAGGTTGGCCTGGAGAGAATCTCTGGTCAGATAGGAAAGGAAAGGCTAAATGACCATCTGCATATACCCAAGAGCGAGAGAAAAACCAATAACATCGAAAAAAAAGACGGGAGTCAAATCCCGTGAAGGAAAAAAACAAGGAGCGAAAACCAGAGTGTCACAAACCTACCCCCCCTTAAGAAAATCTTGTGCTCGAGATTTCCGGGCTTACCTCCCGGCTAAGGGGGACTTACCTCAGTGCGACTTGGATCCATCAGCTATCTTGTCTTCATTTGTTTACTGAACTTTTTAACTGCCTCTTTTGATGGCTCAGGTGCTGTCTTTTGAGACGGCTGCATTGAATCCTTCTCTTTCCTGTCAGCCAAACCCTTTGTGCTGGTAGTTTGTTGGCTGGGGTTGGTGGGTAGCACCGAGCATCGACAAATAGTTTGATTTCCATGGCCTGGGACTAGCTGCTTCGGGTTTTATTGTGATACTTCGTACACTGACTGCCAAGGGCGAGACATTGTTTCTGGGTACCGGACTCACGTGCTCGTATGGCCTGGAGTGGCTAGGAGTGACTGTCTTTTTGCCTTGTCAGAATGCTCAATCTGGCTATGGGTTCTATATGGATGCTGTCTTCCTGTCTCTTGCATTCTGACTTCGTTCTTAGGAGGTTCCCAACTGAAATGTCGGGCACGATCACAAAGTAATCATAGACGGTAATCTCCTATCTTGGTTGATGACCCCTATTCATGATGAGTATGGCATGCTGGCTGCATTGTTGTGGCCGTATATGCAAGAGTCTGACAAGGATTGGCAATATCACCTTGTCTGTGGAGCTTTACTTCATTGACCGTCACGGAGATTGTTTATTCAAGACTTCCTTGTTCTTGGGGGTTCCTTTTGGGGAACTTGTCATGACCTACCATCATGGCTCCTTGGTCATATCCCAGCTTGTTGGGCTTGTATTCACAATTTACTCTTGCATATCTCGTAGGGATTGCTGTGTTCACATCCTTCTTTGAAGTATGGGGCCGACGTTTCTCTTGAGCACAGTCATTCCCATGTACGAGTGGCTCGCATGAACTGATCCCCTGGACTGCATGCTCACAACATATGCAAAGTAGGATAAATCTTTTTATAACCACCGAGTTCTGAGGCGGACGTGTGTCTGGACTAGTCCGTGCTTTTGACAAGATTGTTGTGGGCACGTTGGCGTGCTGAAGAAGGTTGAATTTCTTATGCTCGAAGCTTCTGCCAAGGTAGCGTGCTGAAGAAGGCTGAGTATCGTACCTCAGAAGTTTTCCTGCATGTGGCTTGCCGCGGAAGGTCAGGTGCCTTATGCTGAAAGCTTTACGCGGTAGCAGGCTGAGGAAGATTGGAGTGCCGTACCCTAGAAAGATTCTTTCCCACCAAGTGGCGTAGCGAGGAAGACTGGGAGTCTTGCGTCGCAAGCTCTTTACAATAGCTTGCGGAGGAAGGCTGTGTTGCATATACCAGAAACCCTTTTACTGTGATATGCAATCGGTCCTATGGCCAGTTCTGGCTTCCTTCTAGAGTATCCGGAATTTATCCATAGCGGAGCCAACGCTTGGTATAGGCCATACCTTGACTGAAAATATTCCGTTGGTCATGCGCACCGCTTGTCCTTCTGCTGGTCCGATCATTGTTGCTGTAGAGGTTGCACAACTGATGCGGACTTCATGTTGGTAATTAGTTCAAAATACCCTTTGCATTCAAACCAAGTGTTGCCGGTAGTGAGCAGTTGACAGATAATTCCATTCGATTTGGCTGAACTTGAAATTCTCATTGATTCCGGGCGACCGCAAACTTATCCATATTCCTTGCAAACCTTGTTCACAGTGCCCGAAATTTTTTGTATATACATCGAAGAATTCCAGAATATGCTTGGAAATTTGTATCCACATGCTAGAGTGTTGTGGTTGCTCTCGGCACATTCACCATCCTGGAATATGTCTTCTGTGGGCAATAAATGATTCTTGAGTCCATTGAGAAAAGACTCAAGGTTCACCCACTGACTGAAATGATCCTTGTGTCGAGGACGGAATAATTTGCTCTTGCTGGTGTCCATTCCCGGTAGCTTATCTGACTATTCCTTAGGTATGATTTGTTTTGAGGCAAACTCTCTTAGGTATATTCTGGCCTTGTCTGTTGCACGCAGATTCTGCTTCTGACCCATTCTTCATTCTTGACAGATACGGTGATAATGTTCTGAATATCAGGCAATTGGCTTGGCTTGACTCTTACTGAATTTGGATTATTGGGTATTATCCAAGTTGTTTGCTGGCCTTCTTTGGTAGCTCTTGCAGATGGATCCAGTCGACGCGAACGAACGGAAATGAGAAAAGAAGCAAGAACCGTGAAAAAAAACCAAAGAGCAAGTAAAGCTCAAATTTTGCGGACCCTACACATGTGGCCGAAGATTCACTAGTATAACTAATATAGCGCACTCGATGTACCTCTGAGAACTTAGAAGCAAAACCTCACAATGCCCTGGTAGCAATTGGGGTCAAGCTCCTACTACTTCCCTAGGGCACATCAGACTCAACGCACGACCATAGCCAAAGTGGCTTAGTCAACGATCCTAGGGTTGTCGGGAAGAGATGGAATTTATAGGCAGTTCCCAAAGGAAACGGGATTTGAGAAGAGAACTGCCATGGTTAGCAAGCAAGGTGGGGATATCTGGTTTACCTAGGGGTTCAGGGCTCACGGGTCGTTGCCTGGTGCGAACTTTTCCCACCGAAGGCAAAGGCCACGAGAGTTGAGGTCTGATGGAGCCATAAACCTATGGGATTGCCTTATGAGCAATAGTAGCCGTGCCTGCTTGGCAAAGATGGCTGAAATCCATCTGGGTTTCTACTGATCAAGAAGCAATGAAATCTGGCTAGGGTAACCTACAGTCAGCCTGGCTCTGATACCATCCGTTGTGGCGCCCCGCCTGAATACCACTGTAGTCAGACGGTCACTGCACATACCAGCCCAAGAAATCACTCTGGCATGCGCTTTTACACCTAGTATCATGAACACAGACATTTCTATTAATGGATATATAAGTCTTACATGGGATATTACAAGGGGAATGGCAGCGGAAAAGCTCTATCTATGGCAGCAGGGTCATGGTACGGCTCCAATCCACAGGGATCTGACTGGGTTACTCTTCTAGCCCGCGAACACTCCGGCTCCTTGCTAGCGAACGTCGAATCCTTAGGTGAACCTGGCCACATTGAAGGCCGCTGAGTACTTTTGAATGTACTCGCAAGCAAACCAAACCAACATATACACCAAGCAATGCAATCCATGGCATTCAAGCATGCATTTATTATCTTAACAGTATTAACCATCATGCTACGGCAGGATTGTCTAGCAAGATTAGTCATCTAGCAGCATTAATTATTATGTCATAGCAGGATTATCTATCATACTAACTATTGGAGTAAATACAGTAAGGTAAAGCATATCAAGTAAATAATTTATACTCCGAGTATTCTCATGATTCAAGTCTGACCCAAACTTTGCGGTCATCCAACCGCTCATCTCATAGCCATCGCATGGCTAACATTCATACCCCTGACATCATCTGATGTCCATGGCATCTGCACCGCAAGTCTGACAAATCATACCTTACTCTGGTTCATTATTAACATCATATGGTTCGTTCCTCCAGACTCGACACAGACCAAATAGTGGCCTAGTACGAATTGTCCATGACCGAGGATGCGGCTATTCGAATAGATTTACACTCTGCAGAGGTTGCACACTTTACCGACACCATGGAGCGCCTGGCCTCGTACTTTAGTACATGTTCCCATTCGGGTGGACCGGTGCTGCTCCAACAAAACTTTGTCTATTGCCCGGCACTCTTACGGTCCCACCGACAATCATACCCTCCCAGGGTCATGTCCTGGGTGGCCCCTGTGTCACCCCGTGACACCTGCCACCGTCGTGGCCAAACAAAACTGTCCCAAACGGGGACCTGGATCCATATATCTCAACTGGGCTCACAAGGTTATCGCTGCCTACCGGGCCAGGGTAGCACGCACGCATAACCTTCCCTATTTGGTGGTACCGACAAGAGGCAAGACAATAGACTAAGTCAGGGCTGTCCCATACCGGCAAATGTGGTTGCACTTGATGGGCTCGATTCGGTGACACTATGACTCGATCCAGTCGACGGAGGAGGTTGTTGTCATTATTAAGTCACATTTCATAATATTGCAATAACAGTAACCATGCGTGATAATTATGAAAACATAACAACCTATCTCCATACAATATCACAATGAGTCATTAGTGAAACAATATTTAAATGGCAAGTTAGCACTTTACAAGTTCTAGCTGTATGTGACGACCATCTGAACCCTTGCATGAAACCGGCAAATAAACCAGTAGCCACCAGAACGGTCTTTACAACTCGGATCTGGGACGTGACTGGAATAACTCAACCCCGGCTCAAGACGGCTGAAAAGCAGCTCAGAGCATGAGACGGTGTTGATAAAAAGAGTGTAGCGGTCCCCTAAGACGGCCGAAGAACAGCTCAGAGCATAGGGTCACCGCTACCGAAAGAAACTCAACAGCTGTCCGAGACGGCCGAAAAGCAGCTCAGAACACGGCCAGTTGTTGAAAAGAGAAACATAAAATAGGCATTCACCCCGGACGGCTGAAAGCAGCTCAGAGCACAGGCGTGGTGCCGTCATCAAAGAAAGGCAAACAAGGGTTCATCGGTGTCACATGCAGCTCACCACTATGCACACGAGCATAAGCACATTAATTTAAACACGCAAAAAAAACACAGAGCAATGCTTTAGGGCATATATCAGATGGTCGGCTTGCCTGGGGGTCGAGGAATACTCCGGGGAGAAGTGCGATCACCCTGCGGAAAATTCACCGGAGAAGATTCCCTCACGGAGGGGCTGAATAGAGGGCAGGGGCAAAATGGGCATTTTCAGAAAGTGTAAACATGATGGAAGTGATATCATCGGAACGGGCTCGATGAGCTGAAGACGTGGGCGTTGGATTCACCTGATTCGGAGTTACAGTTGAAGAGAAACAGCCGTTCGTTCATTAAGCCGATAAACAAACAGAAAACTGACCGTTTCTGTTTTTATCGGGTGAACGTTCACAAAATAATGACTTCGGCCGGCGGCTGAGAAACGAAAGCGCATTTTCAGAAATGCGCTTTCAACGAACAGAAAGAGTAGCGCCTGGAGTGCGCTTCCACTTATAAGCGCGGGCCCGATGACTCGGTCACTTGCAAGCGGGCCCCACCGGCATCTCCTCTCTCCTCCCTCTCTCTTCTTCCTCTGGACAGCACGGGGGCGGGCCGGTCACCGTGATTCCGGCCGCCGGAGTGCTCGGGAAGGCCGGCCGAGAGGCGGAATGGATGAGACGCTCGACGGAGAGCCCGCCGGTACCCGTGGCGGTGATGGGGATGCTTTGAGGTGGCCGGACGGCGTCGGCGTCAGCGTCTCCAGCGGCGGCGGCTTCGGGCGCCGGCGGAATCAGTGATTCCGGCCGCAATCCAAGCAATGGAGGGGTGGGGAAAGATCAGCAGAGCACCAGGGGCTCGACAGTGCCCTTTGGACGTGCTGGGAGAGGCCGGAGGAGGGGGGTTGTGGCGGAGGCAGCGTCGCGGCGGCTCCGGCGAATGGAGGGGCTCCAGTGGGAAATGGGGTAGGGCGAGGGTGCGGGAGTGGTCGCCGGCGAGTGGCGCATCTCGCGGTGGGTGGCACTGGGCTCGGGGGCGGCTGGGGATGCGGCGGCGGACCGAGGCAGAGAGCACCTGCTCCGGTCGATTAGAGAGCTCCGGCGAGGAAATCGACCGGGCAGAGGCACGGGAG
This sequence comes from Elymus sibiricus, assembly GCA_039707655.1. NCBI lineage: Eukaryota > Viridiplantae > Streptophyta > Magnoliopsida > Poales > Poaceae > Elymus > Elymus sibiricus. The sequence goes on from CM077666.1 coordinate 476,533,638, forward strand.
GGAACCTGAGGGAGAGGGGAGGAGGCTGAGGGGGTGGAGTGAGCTCGAGAGGACCCGGGAGCGGCCTATTTATAGGCGGGGGAGCTCGTAGGATAAGCTCGGCCGCCATGGCTGGCTTATCCGCGCACTGGAGCTTGAGGGTGGTGTGGCTGGCTGGCTACGGGCGTGGGGGAGCGGCCGACCTGACGAAGATCAGAGGGAAGGGACGGCTCAGGGAGGAAGGAGCCAACGGAGAGGAAGACGATGGAGGAGGTCACGGGGAGCCAGTGCGGTGGCGGGACTCGCCGCGGCGTGGAGAAGAAGAAAGAAGAGGGGAGAAGCTGCGGGAGAGGGTCAGGTGGACGCCGCGGGGTCGCTGGACAAGCTCAGACAAGCGGAGGCCGGCCGGAGGCGACTGCACGGAGCCGGTAGTGCGCGGAGTGCAGTTTCTGCACGGCCTCTGCGTGGTCACCACGTGCACTACGTGCTCGGGCGCGTACCTGCTTGCCATACCTTGTCCAACACGTCTCTTATTGCTCAATTAGACAAGATTGGTCATAGGAAAAGCCAGGAAAGGTCTAGGTGGGTCGAGGGGATCCAGAATAGTTTCTGGATTGAAACTTGGGGAAGAAGTTGTGGTCGGGTAGATGTGCCAATGAGCTAGCCAGGTTGTCACAGGGAAATGTGGTAGAAAAGACTAGGTTCTTGCAAAGTTTTAGCCCATTTGGACAAGTTTTGCATACACTTCCTTTGCAATGCAAATTCTGGTCCAGAAAAGGGATTTTGAAGCTGCACTCATATGGCTTGATGAAATGAACTGAATTTTGGTGTAGGGTGATTATTTGGAGGTATGAAGGTACTGGAAAAATTTCAGCTCAATTGGACATGCCAAAGTGGTACTTCCATCACAGAGCTTGAATCTGGACAGAAACTAGATGGAAGTTTTGAGAGAAATTGGCTTGATGAAATGATGTGAATTTTTGCATACTCACATCATATAGGGAATGTGAGGTCCTGGATTAATTTGAGAATTTTTGAAGCAATATAAAATATAGTTGCTTCATAACCTCAAAATTGATCCAGAAACAAGAATTGGATGATGTGCTCACAAATTGAACTGTGGAACTTGGGGTCTTGATGGAAATGGTGAATATATGTATAAGAGAAGCTGCATAAATTATTTGGGATTTTTCGTGGCTACCAAAATGGTAGTTCCTTTGGAAAGTGCCCAAAATGCAATATTGGCTTTAAATAGGAAAATACAATTTCCCTTATTTAATTATAGCTAATATTTTTATTGGAGCTCAATATGATCACAAATAATATCTCCACAAGTTTTCATGAACTTTGGAGATGGATAGATATTTTCCTGGATTTAATTCCCTTAACTGGCAGAAAAAGGAATTAATTTTAAATGAAAAATATTGCAAATGACTTAGCAATATTTTTGCACATCCAGGGTTTACAGAGATAGGATGATCACGGGGAAAACTTTGGGAGGCAACAGATCAAAGGAAATTGGGGTTCCTTTGTAACGGAAGGAATTAGGGTTTCCCTTCCGGTAGATCGGAGAGTAGGGTTTCGGCGACAAAATCCTGAGAAAATATCTGGGGTGGCAAGGTTGGCCTGGAGAGAATCTCTGGTCAGATAGGAAAGGCAAGGCTAAATGACCATCTTCATATACCCAAGAGCGAGAGAAAAACCAATAACATCGGAAAAAAAGACGGGCGTCAAATCCCACGAAGAAAAAAAATAAGGAGCGAAAACCAGGGTGTCACACGAGCCGTCCTCTCCAGAAGAGATTGAAAAATGGGTATCACCGAGTCTTCATCCAAATTGCTCGCCTCATCACCCTTCGAAGGCATGAACAGACTGAGTCCACCGAGGTCTCTCAGTCGAACCTCAAGCTCGTCGAACAGTCAGGAACCTCACCAACGGGAAGCAGACGGTCATCCTCTCCAGTGAAACCTCGACTGACTCAGGGGCTACTGTCGGGGTTATAAATACGAGGTAGGTCCAAGTATACGGATGGCCCACCAAAGGCCCATGACCCGTCCAAAATACGGCCCAGGAGACCATGGGCCATGGAACATTGTCATCAGCCCATCGAGGATAAGGAGGGTGGCATAGGACCGCGCTAAGTCCTAACAGTCGGATTTTGAGCCGCCTGACAGCCAAAGGACTAGCAGTCAGCATGGGAGACGAAGGGTGCAGTCGGCGGCTACCTAGGATACCTCTCACCCACGATGTCTTAAAGGCAGCAGTTACCCAACGGTGGAATAATCTACTTAAATACGGCAGTTACCAGTAGTAAATGGCATGAAGGAGTCGGCCACACCTGAGGCTATAAACAACATTAATACCAGCCCATTATGTACCCCCTCCTAGCGCACTCTATATAAGCCGAGAGGGGAGCATCAGGCTGAGGGTTGAACATTCATACCTTGTACCTTACGCCAAGAGCTAAGAGCACCACAGGAGTAGGGTATTACCTCCACTGCAGAGGGCCCGAACCTGTATAATTCCTTGCGCGTACTCCCACCTGCACCATTCCGTATATATGATTGCCTCTACATTCCTACCCCCATAGAATTGTCAGGATTATATCCACGATAACGATCCTTTGGGATACCATATGCCAAAATTTGGTGTATGTATCAAGTATCTCACAATCCTCTTCACGGCCAATAAGTGACATTCTTTTGGGGCCCTTGGTATCGTGCACACATGCACACACTTTGCATAATGTTGGCACGAGATGCACAAAGATAGAGCAATGAAGCAATCATGGATCGATAAACATTTTGGTCAACCGGCTCATCCTCCTTAGTAAGGTCAAGATGTCCACTAGTAGGCATGGGTGTTTTCATGCCTTTGCAATTTTGCGTGTTGAACTTCTTAAACAAGTCCTTGATATACTTTGTTTGAGAAACAAAGGTACCATCACTAGTTTGCTTGATTTGCAAACCAAGGAAGAATTTGAGCTCACACATCATAGACATCTCATACTTCTCCGACATCAATCTTCCAAACTTTTCACTAAAATGGCACTACTGGAATCAGCAACTTTGCCGTCTGCCATGGCTGACGGCAAAGGCATGAATTGCGGACGGCAAAGGTCTTTGCCGTCAGCCAGCAGACGGCACCACATCCGGCTGAACAAGGTCCGGTAAAGGCCACTTTGTCGTCTGCTGGCCGACGGCAAAGATGCAAAGTTCTTTGCCGTCTGCCAGCAAACGGCAAAGGGCATGGACGGCACATGTGGCAGCTTAGGTCCGTTAAGGGGTTAACGGCGTGCTTTGCCGTCTGCTAGCTGACGGCAAAGATGCAAAGTTCTTTGCCGTCTGCCAGCAGACGGCAAAGCAACCACATAGGCCAGCCCAGTGCCCCCCAGGTTGCACAGGTAGCTGCCACGTGGCATCTTTGCCGTCTGCTGGCAGACGGCAAACTCTCTGCCGTCTGCCAGCGGACGGCAAAGTGCCTGTACTGCCCCTGTTTTTTCTGTTTTTTCTTAAATTCAATCAATTTCACAGATATATATATATATATAAATTTGAAAATACTTTCAACAAGCATACATATCCCTGCCATATGGATATGATCATCCAACACATATACATACCAACTCAAAAGTCCATATGCAACATATATATATAGCCAACATATATCCAACAACAAGCATACAATGGTTTCATCCATACATACATATATAGGTAGCAAGTTTCACATTGTTCATCCTACAAAATCAAAACAAAAAGTAAGGACAAGGAGAAGAGTAGACTCCATCAACGCAAGCTTCCGTGATCTAAAGCAAATCTGCAAATTGGGAAAGAAGAAAGTTAGAAGAAGAACAAGAAGAAGAAGAAGAAGAAGTAGAAGTAGAAGAAGAAGAATTTTGTTCTCTTTCTTTTTCTCCTCTTCTTTATCTTCTTCTTCTTCTAACGAAGGTAACTTAGGTATTTATGCCATTTTTTAGCTAAGCTAGGTAAAAATGCTAAGTGTAGGTCATTTTAGAGCTAAGCTAGGTAAATAGGTCATTTTGGAGGTTAGTAAGGTTATTATGTCATTTTCGAGGAAAATATGCTAAGTCAATGTCATTTTGGAGGTAACCAAGATTATTATGCCATTTTTGACCTAAGTATGCTAAGTATGTCATAAATGAACTAAAAAAGCTAAGTATAGGTCATTTTTGAGCTAACCTAGGTAGTTATGCCATTTTTGAGCTAACTAAGCATATTTATTCATTTTGGAGGACAAAATGGTAGGTGTAGGTCATTTTTGAGCTATCCTAGTTAAAATCGGTCATTTTGGAGCTAGGTAAGGTTATTTTGTCATTTTGGAGGAAAATAAACTAATGATATGACAGGTTGGAGCTAAACCAAGGTTATTATGCCATTTTTTACCTAAGTAAGCTAATTATGTCATAAATGAACTAGCCAAGCTAAGTATAGATCATTATTGAGCTATCCTAGGTAGTTATGCCATTTTTTAGCTAACTAAGCATATTAAGTCATTTTGGAGGGAAAAATGCTAAGTATAGGTCATTTTATAGCTATCCTAGGTAAAATATGTCATTTTGGAGCTAAGTAAGGTTATTATGTCATTTTCGAGGAAAATAAGCTAAGTATAGGTCATTTTGGAGCTAAATAGGTCATTTCTTAAGCTAAGTATGCATTTGTTAAGCAAAACACTTGGGAAAACTTACCATCATCACGGAGGTGAAGGACCGGTCGGGCTTGCGCCAGTGTGAGACGGAGAAGGACCGGTCGGGGTTGCGCCAGACGGAGAAGGATCGGTCGATGCTTGTCGGGAGGCATGCTACATCAAATATCATTTGCAATGTCTCGTTAGCATGATGCAACTCAAATGTGAATACTAGTAACTAATGACCATTCAAATGAAACTCACCGTGGGCGCTATACCAATCTGGGGCATCGGCGGAGGGGTCTGACCGTTGTTCTGGCACACGGTCTGCACATTTTGTTTTCACGAGTCAGTCATATTAGTTAGTGATGAAACGAACATTACGTGCATGATTTGGCTAATATGAAGGAGAAACTTACCACGAGGAGCTCGTATAGGGCCCGGTGAGACGCGTCGTTCCGGTTCCTCTCCTCCTCCACCAGCCTAGCCGTCCTCTCCTCCATGTCCCTCTCCCTCTCCGCCGCCTGCCTGTTTGCCTCCGCCAGAAGCTCCTGGGCCCTAGCCTCGATGGCGAGCTCCATTGGCCGTGGACGAGGCCTTATCTCAGGATCGGAGCTCGTCTGGCGCTTCTTGATCTCCGGGAGAGTTCTAGGACAACGTATCAGTCCATCCCCAATGGCTATCGAGCCATGGGGCCTCCCGCCACCAGATATCATCACGAGCTCTGGATCAAAAGGACTCTGGCTCGGGTTGAAGTCCTCCCCTTTCCTCCTCCTCCCCTCATCTCTGTACCTCACGAGCTTGTTGTGGGAGGAGATGTTGCTGAAGCTCTCTGGATTATCGAGGTCATCCTCAGAGAATGCCTTGGCCTTCTTGTACGGGGCAGTATGGGCCATGGCATAGAGGTCGAACAGCGGTGGCACCTCCTTCTTGTTGTGTCGCGCCTAAAAGAGAGGAACATAATATTAGTTAAGGGCTCAAGCTAGCATGAAGAATGAAATTGCATGAATCATGAAGCAAACCACATACCCAGTGATCCCCGAACTCAAACAGGTCGGAGCTCCCTTGATGGTGTGGCACACCTTTCATTTGGGCACGATTATCCTTGGCCTTGTTGTGGACGGTTAGCAAGTGGGAAGAGCACCACTCATCCACCAACGCCTCCCAACAGTCCATCCTATCCGCACACCATCTCGGGGGCACCTAAGTTAGACAAGAGAAATTTCAGCGCTACGCCTACGAATCAAATCAAGGAAACTAAGTACAAGGCCTTAAGAATAGGTAATTACCTTCATGTACTTCTCCTTACTCAGAAACTTGGAGCGGCACTTCTTCTTGGCCCTCTTAATGTTAGTCGAGGCATAGTAGTCTCGAACAGCCTGCACCCGAGCCTCGTGTCGTAAGTTCCGAAATAGGCGCTTGCACTCGGCTACGAGAACAATAGCCGCGTCCGCCTCGTGTTCCTCAAGACACCTGTAGAAGGTCTGCAATCAAACAAGACAACACTGATTAGTACAATCACTAGGTGCTGTTGATTTTTAATTCTGTAAAGGAGAAATTACCCAAGACCGCCGGATCACAATGTCGGCCACCGTCTCGCACAAGACACCGTCGACCCTCTCCTCCGGCGGGGCCGGGGCAGCCATGTACAGCTCCCAGCTCAGTCCTAGCTGTCGAACCTCACCCTCACCGGGCAACGTGACCCACCCCGGGAAGTGGTGCCAGAGAAGCACACCAAGGACCTGGTTGGGCCTGCGGACACCAGGGGCGTGTTTCCAACCCCTGCAGTATGACAAGGCCAACACATTAGATATTAATTTGAAGAAACATGAAGGCAAAAGTTTAAAAAAGAGTAAATGCACTTACTTCTCCCCATTAGGCTCAATCAACCACCTCTGATCGCGGGTCGCCGGCACGGGCGGGAGCTTTGTACCACCACGCTGGTAGACCTTCTTGCCCTCCTCAACCAGCTCGCCCTCGCTATAGCTATCCTCAGAAAATCTGTCCTCGCCACCATCAGCATGGCCACTAGCCTCCGGAGTCACGTGGGACGAAGACTCTGGGACCGGAGTCTCCTGGGACGAAGACTCTGGGACCGGAGTCTCCAGGGACGAAGACTCTGGGACCGGAGTCTCCTGGGACGAAGGCTCGGCGACCCGAGGATCGTCGGCCCGAGGCTCGTGGACCGGAGTCCGAGACGGGTCCAAGTCAGACGGGTCCACCTGAGATGGAGCACTCCTGTGGTCGGGAGAATCAGCTGGGGGTGGCGGCGAGGAAGGCACAGCAGCCTTCCTACCTCTCCCGCCGCCACGTCCACCTCTAGCACCCCTCTTCGTCTTCCCCCGACCTCTCCCGGCCGAAGAAGGAGCGCCCTCCGGTGTCTGCATACTGTGTACCAGCGCTCTCCGGAGGTGCTCGGGCGGAATAATAGCACCCCTCCAAGCACGCGCCGAGGAAGGAGGCTCGGAGCGCTCTCGACCCGCGCCCACCATCTGTCAACACCTGCAATGACAAAGAGTAAACGAAATTAGTACAACATAAAAAAATTGAATACCTAATAACTAGCAAGTTTCATCGGCACGAAGACTGGCAAGTTTCATCAACAGGAGACCGAAGAGGTGTAGGGGTGTCGAGGTGTAGGGGTTTCGGGGTGTCGGGGTGTCGGGCTGTCGGGGTGTCGGGGTGCCGTGTCGGGGTCAGGGTGCCGTGTCGGGGTCGGGGTGTCGTGTCGGGGTCGGGGTGTCGTGTCGGGGGTGTCGTGTCTGGGTGTCGTGGTGTAGGGGTGTCGAGGTGTCGGGGTTTCGGGGTGTCGGGGTGTCGGGGTGTCGGGGTGCCGTGTCGGGGTCGGGGTGCCGTGTCGGGGTCGGGGTGTCGGGGTCGGGGTCGGGGTGCCGTGTCGGGGTCGGGGTGCCGTGTCGGGGTCGGGTCGGGGTTTCGGGGTGTCGTTTTCTTCTTCTTCCCCTCGTCTTCTTTTTTCCTCTTTTTCCTTTTCTTCTTCTTCCTCTTCTTCCTTTTCTTCCTTTTCTTCTTCTTCTTCTTCTTCTTCTTCTTCTTCTTCTTCTTCTTCTCCTCCTCTCCTCTTTTTTTTCTTCTTCTTCTTCTTCTTCTTCTTCTTTTTTTCTTCTCCTCCTCCTCTTATTCTTCTCCTCCTCTCCTCTTCTCCTCCTCCTCTTCTTCTTGTCCTCCTCTCCTTTAACTAATGCTAGACCTAACTAAATAAGCTAAGTAACTCTAATTCCTAAAATCTTACTAACTACAACTAAACTACATTTTTTACATCTTCTACAACTAACTACAACTAATTAACCTAACTACAACTAAACTAGATTTAACTAACACTAAAACAGAACACAAAAATTACTAAAACAGATAAAAAAGTTATTTTAGGGCCAAGGGACAGTAGGGAAAAGCCTCCCTACTGACTTTCTATAATCAGATCAAACTGCAGTTACATAGTTTTTGTACAAACTAGATAGAAGAGGGGGAGGGGGGTTAGTGAGGGGTTAGATGACAAACCAGAGAAACAAAACTACAAATATACTAATATGAACTACATCAAAGACCACTACAGGGTCTCCACCAGGCTGTTTATAAAGGGAGCTAGCTAGTCTATTTTTTGCTCGGTGGATGAGAAGGTGAAAATCTTCTTTGAACCTTGTGCGCCACGACGCAAAAGATGGATGGATCCCTCGAAGTATTTGTTATTCCTTTCTTTCCAGACCCCCGACGCTGCAATGATAAAAACTTCCATGAACAGACGTTCTGCGTTGATGCAACAATGCAAATGTTTCATCCGAGTTGGGCCACGCGATTCCAACGGCATCCCAACACTCCCTGGAAAACGGGCATTTAAAAAACAGATGCGTCATGGCAACTCATCTTCTTCTTTTTTTCCTCTTTTTCCTTTTCTTCTTCTTCCTCTTCTTCCTTTTCTTCCTTTTCTTCTTCTTCTTCTTCTTCTTCTTCTTCTTCTTCTTCTCCTCCTCCTCTCCTCTTTTTTTTTTCTTCTTCTTCTTCTTCTTCTTTTTTTCTTCTCCTCCTCCTCTTCTTCTTCTCCTCCTCTCCTCTTCTCCTCCTCCTCTTCTTCTTCTCCTCCTCTCCTTTAACTAATGCTAGACCTAACTAAATAAGCTAAGTAACCCTAATTCCTAAAATCTTACTAACTACAACTAAACTACATTTTTTACATCTTCTACAACTAACTACAACTAATTAACCTAACTACAACTAAACTAGATTTAACTAATACTAAAACAGAACACAAAAATTACTCAAACAGATAAAAAAATGAAAAAATAGAGAGGGGGAGGGGGTTCACCGGAGTGGGGGAGGTGGAAGCCGGCGTTGGTGGAGGTGGAGGAGGCCGACGCCGACGGTGTAGGTGGAGGAGGCCGGCGGCGGCGGCGGTGGGCTGGAGGAGGCAGGGGGTGGCGGCATTGGAGGAGGGCGACGCGCGGGGACGGGGTGGCGCCGGCGGACGGGGATGGCGGCACGGGGCGGGGTGGCGGCGCGAGATGGGGACGGCGGCGCGTGCAAGAGAGTAGTGGAGAGAGAGGGGATGGGGGACGGGGCGGTGGGGCGTCGGGGGCGGCGGGTGGCGCAGCGGGGGTGGTGGCGGTGGGGCGTCGGGGGCGCCGGGGAGAGAGAGAGGGGCAGGGTGGTGGGGCGGCGGCGGGTGGTGGGGGCGGCGCGCGTGCGGTGGTCGTCGGGGTGGAGAGGGAGAGAAACAGAGAGAGAGGGGCGGGGTGGGCGCTGCCGTTAGTTAACTCAATTCTTTGCCGTCTGCCCCGTCTTTGCCGTCTGCCTTTTTACTCTTTGCCGTCTGCTAGCAGACGGCAAAGAGGGGGGCCGTTAGGGTTTTTTGTAAGCAGCTCGTTAGTGGACCCACCTCCCTCTTTGCCGTCTGCTGACGGACGGCAAAGTTTCTTTGCCGTCCGCTAGCAGACGGCAAAGAGGTGGCTGATGGCAAAGAGCTTCTTTGCCGTCAGCTAGTTCTTTGCCGTCTGTTTTCTGTAAACGGATGGCAAAGAGCTTCTTTGCCGTCCGCCAGCTGACGGCAAAGAACTGGCAGACGGCAAATTTGCTGATTCCATTAGTGTGGGGGTTAGTGGATCCAAATATGATATCATCAACATAAATTTGGCACACAAATAGATCACCGTTAACTCTCTTAGTGAATAAAGTTGGATCAAGTTTACCAATCTCAAAACGCTTTTTGATGAGAAATTTCGTCAATCATTTGTACCAAGCTCTAAGAGCTTGTTTAAGACCATAAAGAGCTTTATGAAGTTTGTAGACATCATTAGGTTTCTTAGGGTTCACAATGTCGGGGGGTTGTTTAGCATAAACTTCCTCCTCAATTTCACCATTCGATAACGCACTTTTAATATCCATTTGATATAGCGTGATGTTATGGTGATTGGCATAAGCAAGAAGAATATGAATGGACTCAAGTCTAGCGATGGGAGCATAGGTTTCACCATAATCCATACCTTCTACTTGAGTGTAGCCTTGAGCCACTAGGCGAGCCTTGTTGCAAATGAGTTGTCCATCCTCATCTTGCTTGTTTTGGAACACCCATTTTGTTCTGATGACGTTTTGAGCATCCTCGGGCTTCTCAACCAAAGTCCAAACTTTGTTCCTCTCAAAGTTGTGTAGCACTTCATGCATTGCATTCACCCAATCTACATCTTCGAGGGCTTCATCCACCTTCATAGGTTCAATACTTGAGATGAATGAGTAATGCTCACAAAAGTTAGCTAAGCAAGTTTTAGAGCGAGTGATTCTCCCGGTGTTGATGTCGTCGAGGATTGGATCAATGGGATGTTTCTTCTTCATGCTTGCTCTAACACGGGATATCTTTTGCTTGGGGCGTGGAGCTTCCTCTTGATTCTCCTCTTCTTCTTCTTCTTCTTCTTCTTCTTCTTTGTTGTTGTCATTGTTCCCTTGAGGTGATGGAGATGGAGGTTGAGGTGGATTTTCTTGTTGCACTTCCTCATTTCCTTCATCTTGGCTTGTTCCACTCGTGGATTCCTCCATGTCATCTTGAGGTTCACCTTGACGTGATGTTGGGACTTCCACTTGTATTGATGAAGTGCTCTCCTTCACCTCCGTGGGTCAAATCTTGCCAATAGACAAGTCATGAATTGCTTCCGATGGTTCCTTGTCTCCTACATCAATTGGCAATTGCTCTAGTTGCGAGCTATTTGTCTCATCAAACTTCACTTCTACCGTCTCTTTAACTTTTCGAGTGAAGTTGTTGTAGACACAGTAAGTGTGAGAGTTTGATCCGTAACCAAGGAGAAAACCCTCATGAGATTGGGGAGCAAATTTTGAACGGTGATGTTTATCAAGAATGTAAGACTTGGAGCCAAATACTCGAAAGTATCCAACTTGGGGTTTGCTACCGGTGAGTAGCTCATATACCGTCTTGCCGAGAAGCTTGTGAAGGTAAAGCCTATTGGTTGCATGGCAAGCCGTTTCCACCGCTTCCGCCCAAAAGTGTTTTGGCGTCTTGTATTCATCAAGCATCGTTCTTGCCATCTCAATGAGTGTTTGGTTCTTCCTCTCAACAACTCCATTTTGTTGAGGTGTGTACATAGACGAGAACTCATGTGAAATACCCTCCTCATCAAGAAAGGTATCCACATTCATGTTCTTGAACTCTGTTCCGTTGTCGCTCCGAACTATCTTGATCTTCACTTCAAACTGATGTTGTGCTTTCCTCGCAAACGTCTTGAAGATATTTTGAACCTATGATTTGTCATCAAGAAAGAATATCCACATAAATCTTGAAAAATCATCAACAATGACCAAACCGAAAGAGTTACAACCAAGGCTCTTGTAAGCATTGGGACCAAAGAGATCCGTATGAAGTAGCTCAAGTGGTCTCCTTGTTGTCATGATGTTTTTCACGGGGTGACTTTCTCCAACTTGTTTTCCTACTTGACAAGCACTACAAAGTCTATCTTTGTCAAAGATAACATCTTTAACACCTAGAATATGATTGCCATTGATTAGCTTATCAAGATTACGCATTCCAACATGTCCTAGCCTTCTATGCCATAACCAACCTTTAGAAGATTTTGCAATAAGACATGTGCAAGGTTGGGATCTTTTAGTGAAATCAATAATGTATAGATCACCTCTACGGATACCGGTAAAGAGCATATTATGATTATCACGACGAAACACTTGACAATCTACTTCGGTAAATAGAACATTGAAACCAAAGTCGGCAAGTCTAGATATGAAAAGTAGATTGTAACCAAGAGATTCGACAAGCATGGCATTTTTAATTGAGCTAGAATGAGATATGGCCACCTTACCAAGGCCAAGTACCTTAACCTTGGAGTTGTCTCCAAAAGTCACATACTTGCGAGAGCCATCATTGTTAGCAAGCTCAGGGAACATGTCTTTGTCACCTGTCATGTGGTCGGTGCAACCACTATCAAGAATCCATTCCTTTCCTCTGGACATATATTCTCTTTGAAGATTTGCCATGAGGCTGAGATTTCTCATAGTCTTCTCAAATTTCTCATCATCATCATCACTCTCATCATAGTAACCATGTTCACCAATGTCATCATTCTCTTGATCACCTAAATCATCAAATTCATTAGTGACATGCGCATGACAATGTTCAAGAGTATGAATGCGAATGGCTTCGGTGATGATATTAGCAATGGTGATAGGATTTCCTTTGGCACGAATAAGATTTCTAAGCTCAAAGAAGCATTTATCTAAGTTACGATCGTTGGGCTTCATCTTGTGAAAAGCGATAGTTTTATGAAGAATCTCATCGGGACTCTTGAGAGAGTAATTGGAATATCATTTTTCCAAATCATTCCACAAAGTATAAGCACATTCAAAGTTTTGCATGTATCTAAGAACAAGATTAGGTAGACCTCTAACAATGAGATTAACCATTCTTAGATTATGAATTATATAAAGTTCTTCATCGGGAGTAGGGTGCAAGGGATCAATGTGAGGTTTATAGGGACAATGAATATACTTGCTCAAGTTAAATTCATCAAATATATCAAGCATTTCATCTTTCCAAAAGTTATAATACTCTCCATTGAGAATAGGAACTCTACAACTAAGACTCGCCAAAGTAGACGCATCCATCCTTCTCCGAGGAGGTTAAACCAAAGCAATGGAGACCAAAGCTCTGATACCACTTGTGGGATCGACAGGGTAGGTCTAGAGGGGGGTTAATAGACACTAACAATGCCAAAGGTGCAACTTTTAGTTCTCTTGAAACTTAGGTAGATTTTAGCACATGTTAGATAACAAGGTATACACCCTACACATGCATATCTAGAGTATGGGCAGCAGAAAGTAAACGACATGCAAGTGCAAGAATATAAGGAGTAGAGTTTAGGAGATTTTGCAACGATGGATGACATGAAGATTTTTCCCATGGTTTTGATAGGTGGTGCTATCGTACATCCACGTTGATGGAGGCTTCAATCCCAAAGGAATAGTGGCTGCGCGAGTCCACGGAGGGCTCCACCCACGAAGGGTCCACGAAGAAGCAACTTTTCCTATTCCACCATGGCTTACACCCACGAAGGACTAGCCTCACTCAGGTAGATCTTCACAAAGTAAGCGATCTCCTTGCCCTTACAAACTCTTGGTTTACTCCACACGATTTGGAGGCTCCCAAGTGACACCTAACCAATCTAGGAGACACCACTCTCCAAAAGGTAATAGATGTTGTTGTTGATGATGAACTCCTTGCTCTTGTGCTTGAAAAGATAGTCTCCTCAATACTCAAACACTCTCTCACAGATTTTGGCTATGTGGTAGGAGAGGGATTTGGGTCAAAAGCAATTGAGGTAGCTAGATATCAAAGTTATATGGTTGGAGTGGAATCCCTTTGATCTCAACACAAGGATATGGAGCTCTCTCTCAGAAAAATGGATATGGGAAGTGTAAGCTTCGCTCTGGTTGCTCTCTAAGAGTTGTTGGAATGGGTGGGGGTATATATAGGCAGTACCAAAAATCCAACCGTTACACACCTTTATGCACACTTTGGTGAGACCAGGTGAAACCACTCAGTGAGACTGACCTATGCAAAAGGTTTGAACTTTAGGATTTTCAATGTGATCGGATGAAACCTGTCGGTGAAACTGAGTCATGCTGACCTAAGCACTTTCCCAACTTCGGTGTCACCGATACCGATCAGAAATTCCGAGTCAATTTCAATTGGTAACAGAAGGTTGGCAAGTGCTCTTTGGTGGGACCAAAGGGCCAACTCGGTGGGACCGAGATGCTAGCGTTTGGCAGTGGCTATGTCAAGTGTATCTTGGTGGATCCGGATGAGTGTGTTTCGGTGGGACCGAGATGGACTTTAGGGTTTTGGACATAGTGGAATATGAGAGTGTGGCAAAGGAATTTGGAGCAATATCTCTAAGCATTTGAGCATTTAGACCATCATCAAAACCTCATCCCCTTTTGCTCTTCGGTGGGACCAAAGGGCCAACTCGGTGGGACCGAGATGCTAGCGTTTGGCAATGGCTATGTCAAGTGTATCTCGGTGGATCCAGATGAGTGTGTTTTGGTGGGACCGAGATGGACTTTAGGGTTTTGGACATAGTGAAATATGAGAGTGTGGCAGAGGATTTTGGAGCAATATCTCTAAGTATTTGAGCATTTAGACCATCATCAAAACCTCATCCCATTTTAATAATACTAGACGATGCCCCGCGTGTTGCGGCGGGATTTTGTATGAAATAAAAATTGTGCTAAACTAATCATCTAGCTATTGTCTTTACAGTTTTTCCTGTAGTAAGATAATTTGTTTATCAGTATTTTACCAATAAATAAATGAATACATATCTCTATCTATATGTTGAAAATTAGATGATAACAAAATAAAATATGCATGGACGACTCACTTTTCTTTCATATAGAGCACTCAAGTATGAGGCTATGAGCTGTATGCATGCGTCAGTTTATTTTCTTTATTAAAACACTCATAGGAGGTAGTTACTGCGTGCACTTGCATGCATGCGTCAGTTACTACACATGGTAGGTGCAACAGTTCTCAGTGTGTAGATCGGATGGATATTGTTGATTGATCTACTATATCCAAGGGCTAAATTAATTTGGGTGATGTGGCTCAAGGAGAAGCGAGAGAATTCCTAGTAGTGGGGGCTAGCTATTTAGATATAGTAGATTGGCTTTCCTATGGACTCAATGTGATCTTGGATCACTTAAATAAAGATGGAGAGTCTTGAGGCTTTGCCAACACTTGTCCTTAGCATCTTGAGGGGTCCACTTCATATTCCAAAGGTTTGCCTAAGTTGAACTCTTCCTGAAATATACTCAAGGAAAACATTAATCCAACAACATGTGTGTTGACATGAATAACCAAAACCACCAAGGGAGTGGATGTGCTTTTCGCAGCCTCCCCCAACTAAAGGGGCTATGCCAAATCGCACTTTTATGAATTGCCTCTGATGTTAATCCCTTTTTCATGCGCCCTATTTGATGCGCGGTAGTCGTGTTTCATAGGGTGATCTCTCACATAAAAATATAAAGTAGTCAGTGTTCTCCCTAGTGTAGCACCACCTGGAATACGTGTAACTTCGAGGTGCGTCATGTCACATGGGTACAATAGACTTGTCGCGTATGAGGCGTTTGTGGTTGGACAGCACAACAAGATCACTTGGTTGTATTGACATTCAGGCAAGATGGTCTCGAGATCGAAACATATATGCCCATCGAAAGATGAACATGAGTCACATGAGATCGATGTGATGGCCTATCGGTCAAAACGTTTTTCATCAGTGATGTCACATCAATGGTGAACAATTGAGACATGGGTCTTGAATTACTTTGATCATGAGAGATGTTGGTTTGAGTGGGAGCGCACTTTAAAATTAAAGTTGTTTAATTACTAGTACAATTAATTATAAACAATGTCTATGTGAACTTGTGCTTATCGTTATAGTTCAAATGGCCCACAACACACCGTTTAGCTTAGGCCCAATGCTAGAGAAAGAGAAGTTAGCTGCGAATGGAAGCAACTATGCGGACTGGGTCTGCACCATAAGGCTTCTCCTGAGGAGTGCTAAGAAGGAGTATGTTCAAACTACAGCTCTTCCAGAACCTCCGGCGGATGATGCCCCAGAGGATGACAGAAATATCTATCCGACCAAGATAGATGATGGCACCGCAGTTCAATGCCTTATCCTTACTTGTATGTATCCAGAGCTACAAAAGCATTTTGAAAGGTTTGGTGCTTTCGAGATGATCGCAACATTAAATGCTATGTATCTAAAACAAGCAAGAGCCGAATGTTATGACATGACCAAGGCCTTGTGGGAATGCAAGATGGCAGAAGGTAGCTTAGTAAGCGAGCATGTGATCAAAATGGTTGGTCTCATGCAGAGGTTGCAAGCTTTGGGCTTTGCAATCCCTGAGACACTCGGTGATGGTGTCCAAGACCTGGGGGTACTCACCACGTCGTCTCCCGGCCAGGTGGGCCGGGCCGAGGACCCCCATGGCGGTTTACTGATGGGTTGCACCCAGAAAACCCACGGCGTGTACAAGGAAGGTTCCCGAAGACTTGGTGCATACTCCAGGGACTCAAACGTCGACTACAATAGGATTCACCCGATACATAGCCAACATAGCTGTAACCCTTGAGCCCCCGGTACCTATATAAACTGGGGGTAGGGCACAAAGAGGCCAAGTACGCAATTGAGTAGTAGACAATCTCGTGGTAGAAACAACTGTACTATGTACTCCATCCACTATAAATACAAAAAAAAGTAGGACGTAGGGTATTATCTCTTCGAGAGAGCCGGAACCTGGGTAAAACCTCGCGTCCCTTGTTACCATCATACTTGGGCTACCATCTCGGGACCCCCTACCAGAGATTCACCAGAATTGACTCCGTCATTGGTGTCCCATGCAGGTCCCGCTGCATAGCCTCCGCGGTCCGATGGAAATGATGCTCGACAACCAGGAAGACATCAGCGCTCCCTTGGCGCCCAGCTTGTCTTTCATCTTTGGCAGCATCGTCTTTGTCGCCAACTCGACCGGCCATTTGCTCCACATCGAGACTTTAGTATCCTGCCTCGACCTCGGACCGATGTCAGATCGGAACCTAGGAATGCATCTCCTCAGATCGACATTAGATTGATCTGAAGTAGAGCACAACAAAGCCAAAGGACCTTTTGTCATCAGAAATTGTGGGATCGAGGGCATCAAAATTTCGTGCCCACCCACCACCCATCTTGTTGCAACCATCAAAGAGTCAACCTCCGATTCTTATGGCAACGAGCACAATGGATACATGCCAATGTCTGGTGACACACAGACCTCGGGACTGGTGCTAAGCCTGGGAAAGTTGGCTCAGAATTTTACCTATGCTTGGCACGGCCCAGCACGCTTAGACGACGAGCATACCAGATCTGAGCCCTCCAACAATTCCACCCTCAACATGGAGTACTGCCCTTAAAACAGTGGGCAGGCGGACGTCTGGGACTTATCCCTTATCACTCAAAAACCAGGCGAGACGGTCCGACAATTTTGGTCCCATTTTCTATCCAAGAAAAACAAGATCCCGGACTGCACCGATGCGGAAGCCCTGGCCGCATTCCGAGTCAATATGCAGGAAGTCTGGCTCTACAGGGACCTCATACGTCATAAAGCCAAGGACCCTCGTTGAACTTTCAGATCTCACGGACGGATACTTCTCCATGGAAAACGCTTGGATTGTTAAAAACCAGAACCTGAACCTAGGGTCGCCTACGGCACCCAAGGAGGGCAAGCGTATCTGCCACAACAGAAAGGCGAAGAGTGGCAGCAGCAATCTGGCGAGTGTCACTTATTGGAAGATGCAAGACAATACCAGCGGGCAGCACCATCACATTACCAAAAAGTGCAGGGTACCGACGATGATAGTAGGACACAGTTGGACATGATCCTTGACCAGCCATGCGCGATACACACCGCCACACCGGATAAACCAGCTTCCCACAGAAACAGACACTGTTGGGTGTTCAAGCAGGTAGAGAAATCAGGCCCCGTGTGGCTCGAGAGGCCTGGCTGGCGTGGCACCAACAATATGCCTGACTGGGTGAGAATAGCCAACCATCCCCAAGGGCAATATTCGTCTAACGTAAAAGATGTGTGCATGATTTACGAAATGCACTCCTCGCCAAACCAACAGAAAAGAGCCCTTAGGGAAATCTACATCACCGAAAAGCTTCCTTCAACAAGCGATCATTGGTCGGATATACCGATCACTTTCGATAATCGGGATTGATGGTTTCATGCACCGGGGGTGGCTCACTGAGGAGCCCGGCAGAAGGCCTGCCAAGGGGCCCACAAGGCCCAGCGACAGAAGGGAGCCCGAAGGAGAGGATAAGCACCATGTGATCATCTTGACCTCCAAGTTGGTGGCGACGGCAACCCAGATCGCATCACCCTTTGTAAAACCCTAGCTCCCGCCGTGTATATAAGGGGAGGCTAGGGAGCTCTCATCCCATCTATTCTCAGCTAGACCAACTCTTGGTAGCAATCTCATCTACATCATTGTATTCCATCGCATGAGGTATCCCTCCACCATGAATAACGAGAAGAAGCAGGACGTAGGGTATTACTCTCCGGAGTCCTGAACCTGGGTAACTTGTGTGTCGTGGTATTTTCACGGCAGATGTCCTCATAGGACTTGATCTCGAAGCCATCGCGTAAGTAGTAGACCGAAGGGGTTAAACGAGGAACACGGGAGGCAAGGTTTACCCAGGTTCGGCCCCTCTCGTGGAGGTAAAAGCCTACTCCTGCTAGATGTATTGAAGATCTCGATTACAAGGGTTTTGGAACTTGTCTAGCCCTAGCTCTCGAAAGGTTTCAACGTGCCCTCTCTAGCCCCAGGGCTCCCCCTTTATATATAGGCGGAGGTCCGGGGCATACATAAGAGTCTGGGTCGGGATAGCAATCCGAGCCCAACTCTCCTTTACTTGTTTCCTAAGTTATACCTCGAGGCGGTTTGCACATACCACCTCTCACGGCGGGTCTTGGGCCGGCCCTTCCTTGGGCAGCTCTTCTTCTGGGCCTCTTGAGAACGCTCCGGCCCAACTAGCCTATCTTCAATAAAGATCCCCAGAACCCGGCCCTAAACGGGCGGGTCTCACCGAAAGATATTTCCCTGACATTAGCCCTCAGGTTGACTTGAACTGGTTCTGGACAACCTTGTCTTCATACAAAACTGTCTTTGACATTTGGCGAGTCTCCTCAGAACCCGCCACTTCTGAATATTTCTTAATTATTTTTCTTTTAAACCTGTTCGCCTTGTGACGGCACCGAATCTTTAAAACGGATATTTCCATGACATCATCCATGTCTCAAATGAATCGATTAGGCACGAAAATCGGGGCGTCGGGGTACTGTAGATCCATAATTTCCGCCCCGACTCTTGAGCGTCCCATCCTCTTATAAGTACCCCCTCGGGTCATTACTTTATCATTTCCTCGTCTTCTTCCTCCTGCCGCCCGAACCGTCGCGTCCTTGTGCCACCTCTCGAGCTCGCCGGCTACTGGAAGGAGAAGCAGCCCCGACGCACCGCCGTCGCCCGTGCGCAACCGCGCTGCGCCGCCGTCAATCCAGGTAATCCCTGTCCCTTTTCATCTCTCTTAGGGTTCCGCCATTGTAGAGCTTCAACTCCACCTCGGCTTCTCCGTGGCTGCCGCCGCCGGCCTCATCTTAAGGCTTCCTCGGCATAGAAACGGCGCCGTTGAACTCCCCTTTATCCCAGGAATCAAATCTGCGTTAGAATAGATCTAAGAAAAATCCATCAGTGATGACTTGCTGCGGCTGGACGAACAGTAGCATGAACTGCTCTTTTCCTTATTTTTACAGGCTTCTTGATCCAAAATTTCACCTTCCTCGGTAGAAAACTGTTATCAAAGGCTTAGTAAAAAATTTCACCTCGCCAAGCAGCTCTCACTTGTGGCGACTTATGTAAGCCGCCGTATATATTCAATGATTTCTCCAACCATATGTCTCAGGCCCTAGGAACATAATCCGACTGCCGTCTTTCATTTCTTTTAACATCCCTTACTTTGTGCCAAAAGCCGCTAACTCAACTCGTTGCTCCCTTAACTAGGATGACAAAGAAAACAATTGAATGCAACTGGGTTCCTTCTGAGATCACCAAAGATTTTCTCAAAAATGCCATTCAGACAGGCATACTGAAAGGGGCTACCAACACCCGACTTGGAAGAGGCGAATGTCCCCCAACGCCTAAAGAAGGAGAAGTTATTATATTCCTTGATCATGTGGAGAGGGGATTTTCCCCTCCCGGCTCCAAGTTCTTTAGGGACCTTCTGAACTTCTATGGGTTGCACCCACAAGATCTTTCCCCCAATTCAATTGTCAACATGAGCCAGTTTGCAGTGATATGTGAAGCTTATCTTCAGATAGAACCTACAGTTCTATTGTTTCGGGAATGCTTCTATGTCAACAAACAAACTGAAACCGCCCAAGGCCGTCATCAAGAGCTTGGTGGCGTTTCTTTCCAGAAACGACGAGGAGTCACCTTCCCCGGAGCTGATCTGCTAAGCCACCCCAAGGGCTGGGGCAAGTCTTGGATATACTGTAAGGCGCCTGTTCCTGAAGGAGAGCACCCATTGCCGGGTTTCAGGCCAGGGCGCTTGGATCACAAAAAGAAATACCCTCCCAGGCCTACACCCGCGGAACAAGCAGAGCTGAAACCTTGGATGGATAAGATATCTGCCTTGGCCGCCAACGGCCTGGAAGGTGCCGATTTAATCCGTTGCTGGCTATCATGGAAAATCCAGCCACTGAGTCTCCGGAGTAAACTGATGCATGAATACTCCGGCTTACAGGATCCACAAAGGATCAGCGCTACAGACATCTCCTTGTCATCTGTAATCAATCAGATGAGAATTATTGTTAACTTGCCAGACAAATACACTGGCGAGTTTGGATTGGCGCCTTTCACCAGTACTAACCCGCCACCAGCAGTAAGAAACTTTCAAGCAATCTTTCATTTTTCTGCTTAAACTTTCATATCATGAAAACCTTTTCTCTGATAAACCACAGGCGGATAGCTCCTTCTGGCAAGTGAGGCCGATGTTGAAAGAAATAGCTACGAAGGGCCAGAAGAAGACGGGGAAAAAAGCCGTCGCTAAGAAGAAGAAGCAGAATACCATCAATCCTTTAGAGGTGGATCCGTCCATCTTAGAATCCTCTAAAGATGAATCAGAGGCAAGTATATAACTTGAATCAATCTGTCTTTCATCTGCAACTTTCTGCTAATAATTTTAATCTGTAACTTTCCAGGACGAAGAAGAAGAAGAAGACCAGGATGAAACTGAGGTAACTTCGACCTTGTCTGACTTCGACATTCGTAACCCTAAGAAAAACAGAGTAGCTGTGAGAAAATACCCTTTTTCTCATCCTTTTGCTCGTTTGGACCCAAATTATTCATGGAAGACGTCTCAGCACGCCGAGCTCCGCCAAACTGATTGTGGCGGCTCTAGGACTGGTACGGGCGGGTCTGACGCCGATGCGGGCGGCTCTCATAAGCGCCCTTGTGAGGTACTTCTTCACCCGACTCTTCTGTTTCCCAAAGCCGGCTTGTTTAAACGACCTCTTAATCCCGAAGATCCGGACTATCAGGACACATCCTCTGATGATGACGCCTCAGAGTCGCCAGATACGACTTTTGTTATTAAAGCAGGGTAAAGATATGATCACCCTTATTCTCACTCCTCTTACATAAAGCAAAAGATAGTAGTTATTGAGATCTTTGTCGAAAATGCAGGGTTACCTCCAAGAAACTAAAACCCACAACTTCTGCCTCGTCTCCGCCTCCTGAAGGTTCTGAAGACCCGGCCAAAGACACAGAGGAAAGGGCCAATGATCCTCCTCTGCCAGATGTTTCCACCGCTCCAGAAACTCAGGTTTCTTTAGATCCAGAGATGGCAGCGCTGGCTGATAACATTGAACAACAGCCGGATACTATTATCCCCTCCTTCGATATTGAAGAGGGTACTGTTGCTACTGCCACTGCCACCGCCCCAGACTCGTCGGCGGCTTTGGGCAAATCTTCCTTTGAAGCCATGTCTTCTAAAGAGAAGAATAAATTAGATCTCTCCTCCTTGGAGAGCACTGATTTAAATGATCTTCATGAAGCCCTTCAGACTCGACTACTTGAGAGTCAGGAGATTGCCAAGACCTTGGCCAACAAACCAAAGGTGAGTCATAATTTACTTATGGCCCTTATTAGTCGCCCAAACCTGCATATTACTGATTTCATAGTTGTATGAAGGTTTGTAAGCTTACATATTTGAAAATACGTAAATACACACATGCAGTCCCCAAGAGCCGTCTGTTTTCTTGAAACAGCCGGGTCTTACATGGAGCAAAGAACCACATGCTTATATAGAACAAAGAGCCAATTGTAGTCCCCAAGAACCGGCTGTCTTCTTGAAACAGCCGGGTCTCAGAGCAAAGAACCACATGTAGTCCCCAAGAACCGGCTGTCTTCTTGAAACAGCCGGGTCTTAGAGCAAAGAACCACATGTAGTCCCCAAGAGCCGGCTGTCTTCTTGAAACAGCCGGGTCTTAGAGCAAAGAACCACATGTGTCCAAGTCTTAAATGCTTCCAGCTATTCGATAATATTCCTTAGTAAAACTTCGGGATTGCATTAGCCCCCAAGTGCCATGTGGATTACTTGTAATCAATATGGAACTTCATCTGCATAAATAACTTGAACTTTTCCTTTCTTTCAGGTTCAAATAATTTCCCTTCACACCCAGCTGGCTGACAGTTAGAAAGAGCTAAAAACTGAGCAAGAGCTGAGAGTCGCTGCTGAAGAAAGGGTGAAGACAATGGAGGAAGCCGCATCTGAGGCGGCCACCAAGCTGGCTGCTTTGACCACTGAGCATGAGAAGGAGAAACAGCTCCTTGTTCAACGTGCTAAAAACCCTGAAGGCCGCCTGAAGACTGCCTCCGATGAGTTCAGCGGATTAAAATTGCACATCCAGCAAATGAGCAACGCCATCTTTGGTAAGTCGCCTGTTTATAATCCCTATTTTGATAATCTTGATAACTCTGACACTTTTCCCTTGCAGGTCCTAGAAGTGATAAACTGACGAAAGAACCCGTAATGCAGCTCAAGGCGGCTTATGACTTCCTTGAACAGTTATACACTGGGAGCCGGCGGGCTATGCAAGCTGCCTTCTATGGAAAAGAAAACCCATCCACCATCAAGGAAGTCCTGAAGACTTTATCCACTCTGCCTGCTCAGCTGCAGATCATGAAAGAGTCCAGCGCCCGCATCGCCACTATGCACACCATGGCCCGCGCTAAAGCTCATTACGAGGATTTAGAACTTTCAACTTTAGTTGGTGGCTTTCCCGAAACTTATAAGGGGCAAGCTCTTGATCAGCTTACCTATAACGCTTTGAAGAAGGAGACCTTTGTCCCTGCAAGCCAGTTGGTCCAAGAGATGAAGCTTACAAGGTTTCAGTCAGCCTACAGCGAAGACGGAAAACGCGTAAAGCCCGGTCCTCTTCCGCCTCTCGATCTTACTCCTGAAGGCCGTAAGGACGAGTTTGCTCCGGACATTGATTCTTCAGATCTTATTGATGATGGAGAAATTTTTGATGCCTTTGCCACTGTTGACTGGGCTGCCAATCAAGCCAAGACAGATCCTTCAACAGACGCAGCCCAAGCCGGAGGCAGCAAGACCCGGGAGTAAAACCGGAACCTTGAAAGTCGCCAGTTGTTTAACTGCTTGTAATATATGTCTTGAACAATGATTCTGAAATGCCCTCTAGTGGCCTTTTGTAATAGACTTAGAAAAAATTCTGTTTAAATTCATACTGGCTTCCTTGGGAAGCAAGTCTGCTTCTTTTGCCCGAAGCTTCCTTAAGAAAAGTTATTCTGGCTGCTTCTGGAAGAAATTGAATCCTTTCACGCTGGCGGCTCTTGGCCAAACATCAAGACAGTCATAAAGCTTGATAAGATGTATAATTTATTCTTAACAAGTATTAAACCAATAACTAAAGCAGTCATGGCGGCTTATAACCAGTAAACTTGCAGATGCTTACGGTGTAGCCAATATAATACAACTGGCGGCTCTTGGCCAAATACGAACATTAAAAAGAGCTCATAAGAGAGGTCATAAAACTCTTTAAAGCAGTATATCTTAAATAAAAGCTTTAGCGAATTTCTAAAGATTGCAAAGTCCCCAGTATGGTGGCGACTCTTGGATCACCCCCAACCAGATCAGTTACTTCTTTTCCTGTGTGGTGGCGACTTCTGGCTTGCCAGTTAGTTCGTCCCGTAAGGTTGATTATTTCAAGATGGTAAAGCCTTCTGGATTACCAGCAGGCAGCATCCCATCTAAATCGTTTGTGCCCGTACACGGATGAAGGTTCTGGATTACCAGTAACACAACCCGTTTGTTAGGTCTTTTTCCCAATATGGCGACTTCTGGTTTACCAGTAAGTTTAGCTTCATAAGGGCTGAAGGTCCCAAGATGGTGAAGGCCTCTGGATTACCAGGAGGCTCAACCCACATGAGTCTTTTATGCCTGTACACGGATGAAGGTTCTGGATTACCAGGAACACAGCCCGTTTATTAGTTGCCTGTACACGGATGAAGGTTCTGGATTACCAGTAACACAGCCCGCTTATTAGGACTTTGACCCGATATGGTGGCGACTTCTGGCTTACCAGTAAGTTCGGCCCATAGGGTTAAGTGTCCCATGATGGTGAAGGCTTCTGGATTTCCAGGAAGCTCATCCGAAGTGGGTCTTTTGTTTCTGCACTTTCACAATATATGTATGATAAAGCACAAGTAATAATGTAATAAAACTTACTCATCATGTTGGATGGAAAACGACAGATACCCCGAATTTCAGGGCCGCCGTGATTCGAACACTAGATCCCCATGGATCGGTTCAAGAGGCCTTAGCCAATGCGCTGCTGCTGCTTGTTGTTGAGAGTGTTGGCCGCTGTTGTATTGGTTTCCTTGAGGTTGCTGACCGCTGTTATTCCCCTGGAAGCCGCTACCAGACCCGCCCGGGTGGTGCGACTGTTGGTCCGAACCCGGGCCCGGAACCCGGTCCGTATCCGCCACCCCCGCCACCCGGCGGGTTCTGGAAGCGCTGAGCGAAATCATCCATAATGTGACACTGTTCCCAAGTATGCCTTGCTGGTCTCTCTTTGGTACCGTGCTTTGGACACGGCCCCTTGAGGAACTCATCGAAGTTTTGTGGCTTAAAAGGTCTGTTACCAGAACTACCCTTCTGAAACTTAGCCCCTGCATTGGCATTAGCCACCAGCTCAGATCCGGCTTCTGGACCCTTACGCTTCTTATCATTGTTCTGCTGCTGACTCTTGCCACCAACAGGCTTTTTACCTTTCGGATCAGGAACCTTTGGCTCATCAACTCCTGGGTCCTTCGTAGGATCAGACTCAGCATACTTGGTGAGAGCATTCATGAGCTCCCCCATATCTTTGACACTCCGTTTGAGCCGCCCTAACTTCTGCGTGAGAGGCTCATAGTGACAAGCCTTCTCCAGCACCAAAACTGCCTGAGGGGCGGAGATATTATCTGAAGAATGAATGATCTCTGCAACTCGGCTGACCCAATGGTGAGCCAACTCTCCCTGCCGCTGAACACAATGCTGAAGATCAATGATAGTCTTCGGACGCTTGCAGGTACCTTGGAAGTTTTTGATTAAACGTTCCCTTAACTCGCCCCATGTATTGATGGAATTCGGGGGTAAATTCTTCAATGGATCTTCCTGTTGGGGTGACTGTTGTAGTCACGACTGGCGCGAGAGCCGCCTCCTGAGCCGCGAGAGCCGCCGCATGAGCCGCCTCCTGATCCGCCGCGTGAACCGCCGTATGTGCTGCGTGAGTCTCATGTACTCCGTGCCCTGGGATCATGGGATTTGGTGAATACGGCAAGCCCCCTGGCGCACCCCGATGATGGCGGGTGCTAGACACCGCAGGGCTTTCAGCGTCACGGCTTCTAGTGCGACTTCTGTTAGGAGCGGGTGTAGAATGCAGTCACTCCCGGCTGTACGAATAATTCGCTTGCTGGACCACGGCGGTTTTCAGCTTTGCAATTGCATTGCGAACCTCGATCTCAAGGGGCGTGTCTCCATTGATGGGCGGTCGTGCCAGCGCCGTGGTAGCCGCGTAGAGGTTGTCCACAGGGTTCGTAAAGTGCCCTTGTGCCGTAAGCATCGGTACCTCTGGCCGCTCCCCATGACCCGCCGCGCGTCGGGTTCCCGGGTCTGGCGACCTCTGGGGAGTTCCTGTTGCTGGACCTCGAAGGCGTTCCCCTGGCGGGGTGCTGAACTGCAGGGCCTGACCTTCAACCTCGGCCGTAAGCCGGCTCCGGTGTCGTCTGTCATGAACCGCGTCAGACTCCACCCGGCGCTGCTCCAGATGATAATTCTCCTGTTGCAGACGCGCCGATTCTTCCCGTAACTCTCGTTCACGAGTCGCCAGACGGACGTTCTCCGCATCAATGCCAGCTTGAGCCTGTACCATCTGATCCTTGATCCTGACGATCTCTGTATTGAGCTCTGCCTGATTTTCCACAGTGACCTGTGTGCCCAGCAGTGTAGTCAACGTAACCGTCAATCCCACCAGGGTCTGTGCTGGCGAAACTCTTGACACCGCATTGGAGGTTCCAGCATCCGCTGCCGGGTCTGGTATATTAGCCGCCCCCGCCATGTAGACAACAGGGCGAGCGGGCGGGCCTAAAGAATCCTGTGCCGGCGAGTTCTGCTGAAAGCCCCCAAGATCCTCTTGGTGAAGAGAATAAAGCGACTCTCCGCCAGAGGAATAGCCACCATCAACGTAAGTCGCCGAGCCCTCCGTGGAAGCCGACGATCCAGAATACTCCACCCCTTGAGTGAAGCCAACGAAGACGTGCTCTCGCCTGGCGGGCTGCGTGTCCTGGACCGGCTTGAAGGTGTCGGTGAAGATATCCGGCCCAGATCCAGATCCGCCAGCCTGCACAGGAGCCGGAAGCCTAGTGGCGGCTCTCGCCATGGCGGGTTGCGCGCAGCGGGCCGTTTCAACGACCTCCGTGGAGGTGGCCGGTTTAGAGCCGCCGGCCTTCCCGATGAAGACATGAATTCCGCCAAAGGGGACCCGGTACCCGTACTCAAGAGAGTCGGCCTCGGGGCCCCAGCCTGAGTCGTCGATGAGCAGATTGCCGCCGCGACTCTTGGTCATCCGGCCAATCACGTATCCCTCGAGTCCTTGGGGAGGACCCTTCGAATACTCAACACCACCATGCGATAGCCCCACGGTGGGCGCCAACTGTCGTGGTATTTTCACGGCAGATGTCCTCATAGGACTTGATCTCGAAGCCATCGCGTAAGTAGTAGACCGAAGGGGTTAAACGAGGAACACGGGAGGCAAGGTTTACCCAGGTTCGGCCTCTCTCGTGGAGGTAAAAGCCTACTCCTGCTAGATGTATTGAAGATCTCGATTACAAGGGTTTTGGAACTTGTCTAGCCCTAGCTCTCGAAAGGTTTCAACGTGCCCTCTCTAGCCCCAGGGCTCCCCCTTTATATATAGGCGGAGGTCCGGGGCTTACATAAGAGTCCGGGTCGGGATAGCAATCCGAGCCCAACTCTCCTTTACTTGTTTCCTAAGTTATACCTCGAGGCGGTTTGCACATACCACCTCTCACGGCGGGTCTTGGGCCGGCCCTTCCTTGGGCGGCTCTTCTTCTGGGCCTCTTGAGAACGCTCCGGCCCAACTAGCCTATCTTCAATAAAGATCCCCAGAACCCGGCCCTAAACGGGCGGGTCTCACCGAAAGATATTTCCCTGACATTGTGCGTACAATCTCCATCCCGGTACTTCCGACCACGTCAGGGACCCTACCGAGAGATCTGACGGTTTTCTGCACCGTCAGTTGGCGCGCCAGGAACGGGCGACGCTGGCCGGAGACCTAATCCGGGACAGAGATCTAGATGAGCCCGGCGAGTTCACGCCATGCCACACCTTCACCTTTGGTTCTTTCGAGCTGGTGGCTGGCGGTTGGGGGCGGCTCTTCGACGTCACGCCTCTGCCTTACATTGCCTAGATGCGCTTCGGGATGATCGAATTCCTCTTTGACAAGCATGGCAAGACCACGACGTGTTACGCCTAATCGACCCGTATCACAAGAAAATATGCGTGAGCTGTTGCTCGCTGGGAAAAGATGGATCTATTTCAACCCACCAGCCCTCCCAGTCACATACCATCAACATGATCTTCCCAATGGCGGAGACGCGCTGAAACCAGAAGCTCACCCGACGTGTGATCAACGCGATGGAGCCGGACCCTAGCGAGCTCCTCGCATGGTTCGACGCTACGGTCACCTTTAATAAAGACCACCACCCAAGCCATATCCCCCACCCCAGTAGGTATGCCCTAGTGGTGGATCCAATCTTTGGGGGCTGTCGCCTCCTGCGCATCTTGATGGACGGAGGCAGCGGCCTCAACATCATCTTCTCCGACAGCCTAGAAACGATGGGGATCTCCCCATCCGTCCTCTAGCCCTCGGATACCGGCTTCCACTGTTTCGTTCCTGGCCAATCCGTCCGACCCTTAGGGCAGATCGAGCTCGATGTCATCTTCAGGAACGAGGAGAATTTCTGAGCCGAGCAAATACAGTTCGAGGTCGCCCCATTCTGCAGCGGCTACAATGCAATCCTCAGCAGGCTGGCGTATTCTTGGTTCACGGCAGTACCATCCTACGCATATCTACAACTAAAGATGCCCAGCCCAAACGGCATGATCACAGCCCGCGGCAGCCTAGAGAGGGCACTCGACGCTGAGGTCACCAACGTAGAGCTCGCCGAGGCCGCCCTTGCCTCTGCAAAACTCGAAGAAATCAAGCGCTCCGTGGACACCTCAACAACAGCTCTCCCATCCAAACTAAGGTTGGGCCCGGTGTTCCAGCCGGCCAAAGACACCAAAAAATTCCAGGGGCACCCGGAGGATCAGAAGAAAACTATGACAATTGGAGGAGACCTATCGAAGGAACAAGAGGACGACCTCCTTACGTTCCTCTGGGCTAATTGGGACATATTCGCCTGGAAGCCCGCGGACAGGCAAGGATTTCCCGCTAACAAAGCGCAACACAGCCTCAATGTCCGCAAAGATGCAAGGCCCATCAAACAAGCTCTTTGATGTTTTGCCCTGGAGAAACGGCAGGCCATCAGAGAGGAGATCGCCCGGCTCCTAGCTGCCAGGTTCATCAGGAAGGTCGCACACCCAGAATGGCTGGCCAACCCAGTCATGGTGCACAAGAAGAACATGTCATGGCGCATGTGCATCGACTACACCGACCTCAACAAGGCATGTCCCAAAGATCTATTCCCTCTCCCACGCATAGATCAAATCATCGATTCAATGGCGGGCTACGAAAGACTGTGCTTCCTGGACACCTACTAGGGGTACCACCAGATATGCATGATGGAGTCAGATCAAGAGAAGACATCCTTCATCACGCGCTACGGCCCCTTCTGTTACATCACAATGCCCTTCAGACTCAAGAAAGCTGGAGCAACATATCAACGAACCATGCCAAAGTGCTTCCATGACTAAATCGGAATAAATGCAGAGGCCTACATCGACGACATCATTGTCAAGTCACCTAAGTGTTCCAACCTCCTGTCCGATCTCCAGTAAATGTTCGACAACCTCCGCAGCTTCAGTTTGACGCTGAACCCCGAAAAATGCGTTTTTGGGGTCCCTGCAAGCCAGCTCCTAGGGTTGATTGTCTCCCAGAGGGGGATCGAAGCAAACCCAAAAAAATTCAAGCAATAATCAACTTGAAGCCGCCAGAAACAGTATAGGAGGTCCATAAGCTCGCAGGATGCGTGGCAGCCCTCAGCCACTTCATCTCTAGGCTGGGGGAAAAGGCCCTCCTGCTTTACAGATTCTTGAAGAAGGGCAACAAGTTCTACTAGAGCGACGAGGCCAAAGAAGCATTCGCTGACCTCAAAAGACTACTATAGTACAACCCACTGCTCGCATCTCCAGCGCAGTCTGAACCCATGCTACTGTACATATCTGCGACCACCGAGGTGGTCAGCATGGTAATGGCAGTGGAAAGGGAGGAGGCCGGAAAGACTCATCGGGTCCAACACCCGGTATACTACATTAGCGGGGTGCTGACACCGTGCAAGACACGGTACCCACTTTACCAGAAAATTACAAATGTAGTGTTCACGGCAGCCCGAAAATTGCGACACTACTTCCAAGCCAACCCAATAACAGTTGTCAGCCACATCCCACTCCCAGACATCATCATCAACAAAGACACAATAGGCCGCATGGCGAAATGGG
This sequence comes from Elymus sibiricus, assembly GCA_039707655.1. Lineage (NCBI taxonomy): Eukaryota > Viridiplantae > Streptophyta > Magnoliopsida > Poales > Poaceae > Elymus > Elymus sibiricus. The sequence continues at coordinate 476,563,631 of CM077666.1, forward strand.
CGATTGAACTCCTGCTGTTCGAGATCTCCTACAAGCCACGCTCAGCAGTCAAGTCCCAGGCGATCGCGAATTTCCTTGTTGAGTGGACTGAAGCTCAGCAGGTCCCCAAGAATATTGACCTCCAGTACTGGAGAATGTATTTTGACGAATCAATGACCATCCAAGGACTGGGGGCTGGTTTGGTTCTAGTATCACCAAGAGGAAACATAATGAACTATGTTCTGCAGCTGCACTTTCGGGACTCCAACAATGCGGCAGAATACGAGGCCCTTCTCCATGGGCTCCGAATCACGGCCTCCATGGGCATCCGGCGTCTCATCTGCCGAGGCGACTCTGACCTCGTCGTACAACAAGTAGTGAAGACCTTTGATACCAAGGATTCAAAGGCGGTCCGAGAGTTAGAAGGCAAGTTTGACGGCATTGAGCTACACCACGTCAAGAGAAGCGATTACATGGCAGCCAATAGTCTAGCACGGATGGGAGTAGAAAGAGATAAAGTCCCGGACGAAACATTCTTGGAAATACTCCGTAAACCTTCTATCAATATATAGGGCGCTGAGGACTCCTCTTCGACCTCCAACAAAGAGGAGGCCAGAAAAAGGTACGAGCCTGTGCATGGTTCCACCGATGGTGTAGAGGATACCAAGATAGACGAGGCAGTGTTTGCCGTCACTATGGACTGGACACAGCCCTTGCTCGCGTACCTAATCAATGGCGACCTACCAGCAGAAAAGATTGAAGCGCGGCGAATCGTCTGCAAGTCCAAGGCATACACAGTTATCAATGGAGAGCTATACAAACGTAGCCTGACAACGGTTTCCAATGTTGTATCTCAGAAGAGGAGGGACGGCGACTATTGGAAGAAATCCACGTGGGGGCCTGCGGCCATCACGCAGCCCCAAGGACAATAGTAGGAAAAGCATTCCATCACGGTTTCTTCTGGCCTCATGCCATGAGGGACGCGGAAGAGATCATCTGGACCCGCGATGGGTGCCAACGCTTCGCGCGGAAGACTCACATGCCGGTGACAGCCCTGAAGACGATACCCCTCACGTGGCCATTTGCGGTTTGGGGCTTGGACATAGTAGGATGCCTGTCTCCATCACCAGGAGGTCACAAATAGCTCCTGGTAGCCATTGATAAGTTCACCAAATGGATAGAAGCCAAGCCAGTGACCAACGCAGAGGCCGACACCGCCGTTAAGTTCATATCGGGGATAATACACCGATTCGGCGTCCCTCAAAGCATCATCACCGACAACGGGTCCAATTTTTTGGTAGACGTGTTCAAAGAATTCTGACATAAGAGAAGGATACACATCGACTATGCCTCAGCAGCCCACCCACTGTCCAATGAGCAAGTGGTGCGGGCTAATGGACTGATTATGCAAGGCCTGAAACCCTGGCTCATCACTCCATTAATAAAAGCAATAGGGAAGTGGGTCGACGAGCTCCCCTCAGTCCTTTGGAGCCTGCGGACTACCCCAAATAGGTCCATTGGGTATACCCGGTTCTTCATGGTCTATGGGGCAGAAACAGTCCTACCCTTTGACGTAGAGTAAAATTCTTCGCGAGTTCGCGAATACGAAGAAGAGGCCGCCAAAGAAAGCCGCAAGGATGATGTCAGTGCCCAGGAAGAAGCTCACCTTCTTGCCCTCGAGCGTACGACCATTTACCAACAAAAGTTGTGCCAGTACATGTAATGCCCCAGCCATTGCCACCGGTTCCCGGCCGTTACACCTGGCGGGATCAAGATTGGCCCCACAGACCAACACTAGCCTCTATAGCACAAAACCAAAAACAAATAGATTGAGCAATTCAAAAGTACACAAAAGTATAGATGCTCTAATAGCCACAAGTGGCTAGAAAATGTTTTACTACTTTTTAGGTCAACAAAGCCTACACACCACGGTTGTAGTTGGTCACAACAAGCGATGCGACCCTCCGCGACCTCATCGAAAAAGCCCTCTAACGAGTGATTTTCAGGAAAAGAGGTCACAATGGTATGGGTTGAGACCTCTGGATGGCCAACTCTCAGCCAAGCAACCGCAAACCGGGCTCCTTCCGTGGCGGCGGCCTCCTGGAGCTGGAGAAGTCATCCTGGGGCTTCGGTAAACCAATCGATCTAGGGTCTCAAAGGAACATCGCCCTGTTCCAAGCTCCACAACGATCTTCCCGCTTGCGTCAACGCCGAGGACATCCATTGAAGAACGAGGATGACTAGTTCCAGCCTTGATCGTCTAGGCGTGACCTCACTCAACAGAAGAATACCTGCAAGCAAGACAAGCAAAATCTAAACATTGGAAACCCAACGCACAAAGGAGGAAACAAAATGTCAAGGCAGGATCAACCTCCAGCAGCCACCCCAAGCCCGGATATTCGACCACGGCAGTCCTACAGGTCTTGGGTGGCAAGCCGACCGACCTCCCGAAGAGAGGCCTCCTCCGATTCCAAGGTCTTCATACGATCTTGGGCGGCCATGAGCCGCTCCTGAACCTCCTGGATCTGAAGACGCAAGTCATCCTCAACAACCCTCTCCTGTTGAAAAAGGGTGCGCAGGTCACACGTAATTTTCCTGTTCGATGACGCGACACCCTCATCCTTGGAGAGCAACTCACGGCAGGCCCGCGCCTCTGCCTGGTCAGCAGCGGCAATACTGCGATAGTGGTTCGTCTCCTTTCGGACCACACCAAGATGATGCCGCATCTCATAAAATTGTTCCTCGGCCGCTTCATCATGCAAACAAAGGATGTCAGCAACAAAGGCAAGATCACTAAGACACGGCCTATTCAACAAAAAGGAGGGCACACAGATGCAGTTGGCAACAGAGCTCTCAAGCGCCGCAGTCCGGCATTTCTCTTCATCCAACAACTGGTGCAGTTCATCAACTTTCGCAGCAAGAGCTGCTCTGCGATCCATCAAGACCTGACAGCAAAGACGGTTGAAATAAGTACAACCTAAAAGTCGCCACAAGAAAAGAAGAACCTCGAGCCCATTATGGAAATTCATAACACACTCAAGGCTCGAGGGCTACTAGGAGGGCGACAGGTTCCCCACCTTTGTTCCGGGCTCAGCCGCGTGGTCAATCTCCCGCAAGGTGTCTTGCAGGGCTTGGGCAAGCACACTGCTATCACGGAGTGCAGCCTTCATTCGCTCAGGCATACTCAGACCTCCAAGATCAACATCTGGCGAGGAGGTAGCAACCAGAGCCCGCAAAGAGCCAGCTGCAGCTTCAAGACCAAGGGTAGGTCCACAAGCTAGATCCACGGCCTCCTCACGGTCCTGGACCAGTAAGGGCTCGGCTATGCCTCGCAACTCAGGCTGATCCTGACCAACATGGTCTGAAGAATCCGGATTGCTACAAGGCCATTCTCCCCAGGGCAGCAAGATCGCAGGAGAAGAGCTTGGATTCAAGCGACAGCCCGGAAGTTTCTTCGTATGACGTACCGCCTTGCAGTGTCTCAGGGTCACACGACGACCAAGGAAAGAGCTGCCATCAAGATTACAGGAGAAGAAGCGGTACCTGGATGGGGGTTTTTGAACCCCAACTTTAGTCCTCTGACGGGGAATTGTCCCAGGCACGACGGCCTATGAGTGCACCACCACCACCGGTGGGCTCGATGACCTTGTGGCTTCAACTCTCGGGGGCTCCACCTCGCTTAGCTGCCGCAGCGGCTCCCCGTCGACCTCAAGACTCGGCGTATGGCTCGAATCCTCGTGGGCCTCCCCTAAGGGCTCTCGAGGCTCTGACAGACCTTCCACCATGACCTGTGGACCTTCACGCAGGTCGCAAGGACCGTCACTCTCAGCAGACAAGCCCGCAAGCATCGCAGCCTGCGGCCTCACAGACCTCGTTGGCGGAGGCCCTACCGTCATTTCCCCAACCTATTCCACGAGCCCGTGGAAGGCGGGGCCGCCTGGGCACACGCCGCACTCCCATCAGAACTTCAGGGAGGAGGACGCGAAGAATTGGCAGGATACATGGCCGAATCGCTTTGCCGGGGCTGAGGAGGATTGGAAACAAAATCTTTGAAGATCTGAACGTAAACAAACAGAGTTAGCACAAGCAAAATGCAAGTCCCTAATGGAAAACAGGGTGCCCGACATAATTTACCTCGGGGCGAGGGTTGCCCAGATGGTATGACTCCACAGCAACCCCTAAGCAGATATCGCCAAGAGGGATGCCGGTCACCAGATGCATTTGGAGCTCCAAATCGGCCTTTGGGACCTCCTAGTTATGGAGACGGCTAGGGTCCCTCAGACCTACATATTCCAACATGGGGGATTTCCTCCACCCCAAGGATTGGATGTTTCTCTCCATCTAGGTCTTCAGAATCTTGACTCCCGAGAGACCTCTGTCTTGAAGCTGATAGACTGCCTCTATAAGTTTGGCGGTCTCCAGTGAGACCTCCAGCACTGAGCCCCACTCCGGTTTCTGCCAAGAGGGCACGTTGGTGAATTGGGGCATTCCCACCTCCGTGAGCTGCCCCACCAGGTCCGAGGTGTAGAACCAATCTCGCTCCCATGCTTCTATCTCCGGGCGCGTCCGGAGCTCAAAATACCTGGAGCCCGGATGAGGCCGGATGAAGGCTCCACCACAGGCCGGGATTTTGCCGTCCTTCAGTCACGGCCTGACCTCAAAGAAGTGCTTCCAGATGCCGAAATGAGGAAGGACACCAAGGAAGCATTCGCAAAGGGTCACGAAGCAGGACAGATGCAGCACTCCGCTTGGGGTCAGACGATGCAGCTGCATCCTGTAATGAGTCAGAATCCCCCTGGTAAAGGAATTCAGCGGAAGACGCAATCCATGGGGAATAAAGGAAGCATGCACTACAAGGTTCCATAGGAGCGGATTGGGACCGGTGTCGTTGCGATGGGGTGGAAACCAAAACAGCGTCTTGCGGTCTGGCAGCCACCCAATCTCCACAAGCTTATCCAGATATTGTCTGGTAACTGAAGACTATTTCCATTTGCCGGACCACTCCGGCGTGTTGACCAGCACCGACAAGGGGGATGGCGGCGAACTCATGGCCCGCTCCTGGGCAGGGCTCCGCCCGGAGGATGTACTGGCCTCACTCGATCCATCCTCCATGACGTGTCTCTCTGAATCTAAGGATGGATGGAAAAAGCTTAGAAGAATCAAGGAAGAGGAACGAGGATGATTTGAATGGCACCCTCCGAACAATTTATGGTAACGATTCCCCTCAATCTAGCCAACACTAAAGACAACACGTGGAAGATCAGCAATGGCACAGGTGGCGGCGGCGTTTGGGTTTCCTTCAATGGCCCTAGCCTTGCTCGCCGGCCCGTGATAGCCTAGAAGACGCGGGGGAATCTTAAAGGGAGCTCATCGACGACGACTAGCAACGCCAAAGGAGGCTGTGAGCCTGGGCCAGGGAAGCCCCGAGAAGGCATACGGTCATCAAGGTTGAGTTCTCCACTCACTGAAAGAAAGGACCAAGAACCCGCCCGGGCTCTCAAAACCTCCGAGCTCTAGACGGGCTCAGGGGCTACTGATGGTGTCATGCACCGGGGGTGGCTCGCCGAGGGGAGCCTAGCAGAAGGCCTGCCAAGGGGCCCACAAGCCCCAGCGACGGAAGGGAGTCCGATGGAAAGAATAAGCACCTAGTGATCATCTTGACCTCGAAGTTGGTGGCGGCGGCCACCCAGATCGCATCTCCCTTTGTAAAACCCTAGCCCCCACCGTGTATATAAGAGGAAGCTAGGGAGCTCTCATCCCATCTATTCTCAGATAGACCAACTCTCGGTAGAAATCTCATCTACATCATTGTATTCGCTCGCACGAGGTATCCCTCCACCATGAATAACAAGAAGAAGCAGGACGTAGGGTATTACTCTTCGGAGGCCCGAACCTGGGTAACGTGTGCATGCGGGCTCTGTCCAGGAACCCTACCGAGAGATCTGACGGTTTTCTGCACCGTCGGGGATCATCCCGGGAACCATAGCCAAGGGGTTGCCGCACTTGTTCTTGACCCGATGGTGGACGGTTTCCGCCTATCGAGAGTCCTTATGGACGGCGGTAGCAGCCTCAACATTATCTACGCAGAAACCCTACATAGGATGAAATTTAATGAGTCGCGCATCCAACCAAGCAAGACAACCTTGAATGGCATAATCCCTAGCAAAGAACTACATTTCAACAAGAGGGGAAAAGCCAAGAAGGGCAGGGGCGCAGGTAAGACCGACACCCAGGAAACTCCTAAAGGCAGCGCCACTGAGGAGACTGAGTGCTTCTTCTGCAAGGGCAAGGGTCACTGGAAGAGGAACTACAAGAAGTTTTTGGCAGAGAAGAAGTCTGGATTGTCCAGCAAAGGTATAATTGTTATACATGTTATAGATGTATTACTTGCTGTCCTCACTTTAAGTCATGGGTATTTGATACCGGATCGGTTGCTCATATTTGCAAATCGATGCAGGGGCTTCAGAAGGTGCAAAGACTGGCAAGCAATGAGGTGCAGATGCGCATCGAGAACGGTGTCCAGATCTTCGCTCAATCCGTGGGTGTCATGCCCTTGCATCTACCTTCGGGATTTATCTTAGAACTGAATAATTGTTATTTCGTTCCAGCATTACGTAAAAACATTATTTTCAGGCTCTTGTTTGATATGTGATGGTACTATTTCAATTCAGAGAACAATGGTTTTTTGATCTATTTTAAGAATATGTTTTAAGGATTTGCACCCATTGTGAATGGGTAATTCATTTTGAATATTGAATGTAGTATTGATGTATTCAATGTAGAAGCTAAACATCTTAAGAAAATTGAGACAAATACGACATTTATGTGGCACTACCGTCTTGGGCATATCGGAAAGAAGTGCATGCAGAAGCTTCATAATGATAGATTTTTACAGTATCTTGATTTCGAATCATTTGACACATGTGAGGCTTGTATGATTGGCAAATTGACCAAGATGTTCTTCATTGGTCATGTTGAATGGGGGAATGACTTATTGGAGATAATACATACTAATGTATGCAGTCCAATGAGTATACCGGCATGCGCTGGATACCTTTACTTCATAACTTTTACTGGCAACTTCAGTAGGTATGATTATATCTACTTGATGAAGTAAAACTTTGAGACCTTTAAAAAATTCAAAAAAATTTATAACAAAGTGGAGAATCATCATGACGGAAAAATTAACTTTCTGTGATCAGATCTAGAAGGTGAATATCTTAGTCACGAGTTTTGCAAACATATTAGTGAGCGTGGATTGTATCACAACTTACGCCGTCTGGAACTCCACACATGAATGGAGTGTCCGAGAGACGTAACCTAACCATGTTGGACATGGGAAGATCTATGATGTCCCTTATCGAACTGCCTTTATGTTTTTGGGGTTATGCGCTGAAAACCGCGGCTTTTACACTAAATAGAGTGCCGGCAAAATCTATTGAGACGACGTCGTATGAGATATGGCATGGGAAGAAACCCAATATATCATTTCTTAAAATTTGGGATTGTGATGCATATGTAAAACGTTTACAGCCAAACAAACTCAACCCAAAATCATACAAGTTTTACTTTGTAGGTTATCCCAAGAATACAATTGGGTATTCCCTCAACCACCGCTTCGAGGCCAAAGTGTTTGTCGCAAAGAACGGAACATTTCTTGAGAAAGAGTATCTCACCAAAGAGGTTAGTGGGAGGATGGTGCAACTTGATGAGATTATTAAATCTTCTGTGACAGTTGATAGGGCTAAGGCGCTCGAAGTAATTCCACAAGTTATCCCTACAACCGAACTGGGAGTTGCCGCATCTAATGCAGTAATTTTAGACAAGTCTGTAGCTGAACCACACATGACAGGAAGAGTTCGACATTCACCTCAATGGTTTTGAGAATGAAATATTCATCCCAGAGGATGATGAACCTGCAAATTTCAAGGATGTAATGGCGGAGCATTGCTCAAACGCATGGCTTAATGCCATGAATCTCAAATGGATTCCATGTATCAGAACCAAGTTTGGAACTTGGTAGAACCTCCAGAGGGTGTGAAGACAATTGAATGTAAATGAATCTTCAAAAGAAAGTCAGACATAGATGTTGCTATAACCATCCATAAAGCTAGACTTGTTGTGAAAGGATTTTTACAAATTCAAGGAGTTGACTATGACGAGACTTTCTCGGTCATAGCTATGCTTAAGTCTGTATGGATTTTGTTTGCAATTGCTGCTTATTTCAATTACGAGATATGACAGATAGATGTTAAAACAACTTTCCTAACTAGAAACCTTGAAGAGGACGTGTATATGATACAACGTGAAGGTTTTGTCAATCATAAGGATACCGTAAAGTTATGCAACCTCCAAAGAGCCATTTATGGTCTGAAGCAGGCATTGAGGAGCTGGAATATTTGCTTCGATGAACTCGTCAAAGAGTTTGGTTTAATCCAGCATGGCAAAGAGGCTTGTGTGTACAAGAAGTTTAGTGGGAGCTCAAAAGAATTTCTGATCTTATATGTGGATGACATATTATTGATTGACAATGACGTGAATTTTCTTAACACAATTACAGAGTCATTCAAAAAGAGTTTTTCAATGAAAACTTAGGCGAAGCGACATATATATTGGGAATTAAAATCTATAGAAATAGATTGAAACGCCTAATAGCGCTTAGCTAGAGCATGTACATTGACAAGGTTTTAAAAAAGGTTTAAAATGGATAACGCCGAGAATGGTTTACTCCCAATGTCACATGGCACATTCACTACTGGAATCAGGGAATTTGCCGTCAGCCGGTTCTTTGCTGTCTGCTAGCGGACAGCAAAGAAGGTCTTTGCCGTCCGCTTTCAAAAAACAGACGGCAAAGAACTGGCTGATGGCAAAGATACAGTTTGCCGTCTGCCATTTCTTTGCCATCGGCCAGCAGACGGCAAAGGGCCCAAAGGCAGACGGCAAAGAGACCAGCTGGGCCCCACTGAGGCGTGGAGCTGGCTAGGTCAAATGGACGGCCTGGATGCCATCTGCCAAATCTTTGTCGTCCGCTTTCTTGTCTTTGCCGTCCCCTAGTGGACGGCAAAGAATTTGCCTAACTAACGGCTATGCCCCCCGGCCCCACCCCCTCTTTGCCGTTTGCTAGCGGACGGCAAAGAAGTCCGCTAGCAGACGGCAAAGAGGTTTGCCTAACTAACGGCCGTGCACCCCCCGGCCCCACCCCCCCTCTCTCTCTGTTCCTCTCTCTCTCCCTCCCACGACCTCACCCGCCGCTTCTCCTCCCCCGACGATCTAACCCGCCGCCGCCCCTCCCCCGACGACCTCACCCGCCGCCCCTCCCCCGACGACCTCACCCGCCGCCCCTCCCCCGACGACCTCACCCGCCGCCCCGCTCCCCGGCCCCTGCGCCCTCCCCTCCCCCGACGACCTCGGAGCCGTGGCGCCTCCCCGCGACGCCCCACCACCGGAGCAGGCCGCGGCGCAGCCCCCCTCCCCGCGGCCTTCCTCCCCCTGCGCCGGCCCTCCTCCACCACCGCGCCGGCCCTCCTCCATCGGCCCTCAATGTGAGTTTTTTTTCTTTTTTTTCTGTTTTTTTTGTTTTTTACTGTTTAGGTTTAGGTTAATTAGTGTTTGGTTTAGGTTAGTGCTAGCTAGGTTTAGGTTTAGATAATTAGAAGAAGAAGAAGAAAGATGAAAAAAAATAAGAAGAAAAGAAGAATAAGTAGAAGAAGAGGAAAAAGGAAAAGAAGAAGAAGAAGAGGAACAAGAAGAAGAAGAAGAAGAAGAGGAGGAGGAGGAGAAGAAGAAGAAGAAGAAGAAGAAGAAAAAAGAAGAAGAAAAAGAAGAAGAAAAAGAAGAAGAAAAGAGGAGAGGAGGAGAAGAAGAAGAGGAAAAAGGAAAGGAAGAAGAAGAAGAAGAGGAGGAGGAGAAGAAAAAGAAGAAGAAGAAGAAGGAAAAAGAGGAGAGGAGGAGAAGAAGAAGAGGAAAAAGGAAAGGAAGAAGAAGAAGAAGAAGAAGAAGAAGAAGAAAAGGAAGAAAAGGAAGAAGAGGAAGAAGAAGAAAAGGAAAAAGAGAAGAAAAAAAGACCCCGACACCACGACACCCCGACCCGACAGCACGACACCCCGACACGACACCCCGACACCCCGACAGCCCGACACGACACCTCGACACCCCGACACCCCGACACGACACCCTGACACCCCGACACCCCGACCCGACACTCCGACACCACGTCACCCCGACACCCCGACCCGACACCCCGTCATATATTTGTGAATTATGAGTTAGGTCATATATTTTCTGATTTTGGTATGAAAAACATCATATATATTTGTGTTGATCGGCTGGATTTAAATGTGCAGTTGTTTCGTCGCTGCGAGGGTCTGGTGTTCGACGGCCTCCCCGTGCGTTCGAAGAGCTCCGCCCCTGCGTTCGTGGGTGAGCACAAATGACATCGATCTCCTCCTCCCCCCTTCATTTGCTCTGTTCCGGTCTTCGTGCCGATGAAACTTGCTGGTGTCTTCAATCATCAGTATGCGTGACCACTATGCGTCTCCCGTTCGAAAGGGTTACATCTATAAATATGCATTCATTTGCATATTTATAACCGTGATTCTTTCGAATTGTCCAACGTTATCCATGGACAGCCCGAGTATGTGTACATTGGGTTCGTTTTCCCATATGCTCTGCTCCGGATCTGATGCAGAATTTCGTCAGTGCCTCCCTGTTGTTCTCCGGGTACACATCCTCTCTGCTTATTGCCGAGATGTGTATCAGGAGAACAGCGGGGAGGTGCTACCGAAATTTTGCGTCGGATCCGGAGCAGAGCATGGGAAAACGAACCCAATCTACACATACTCGGGTGGGATTAGGACCTATCTTTACCTATTAGTATCTAGGTTGCATGGATGTAATAAAACTGACAAACTCCATTAACTGATGAATATGGTTTGCTGAATTATGTATATATTTCTTGTGTGTCCAGTAGCTAGGCAAGATGAGTGATCGTGCGTGGATGTACACCGGTCACACTAGTCAGAAAGACATGACCGATGAATGGTTAACAAAAACCAAGGGGTTTGTGAGAGCCGCATTTGCAAATGGCCAGAGAAAAACCTGGTGCCCCTGTGTCCGGTGCGACAACTATCATAAGATGACAGAGCTTGAAATGAGTAAACACCTGCAGAAGTGGGGTTTTACGCCTGCTTATACGGTCTGGACATTTCATCGTGAGTCTGCCGAACGTGCCAGAGCTGAGGTGGGCCGTCGTCGCACCGACGAGCATGGTACCGGGATCGAAGACATGGTGGAAGACTTTGATGATGCTCGGGATTCGGACGATGAGACGGAGGAATCTGCAAAGGCCTTCAATGATATGTTGGAGTCTTCAAAACGTCCTCTCCACGAGCACACTGAGCTTTGTCAGCTGGATGCCATCGCACAAGTAATGGCTCTGAAGGCTCAATTCAACTTGGGAAGAGAATGCTACGATGCGATGATGACACTATTTGGACGCTTTCTACCCAAAGGCCATGTAATGCCTGCAAACCTGTACCAGTCGGATAAAATCCTCCGTGTACTTAAGATGCCCTATGAGAAGATAGATGCCTGTGAGAATGGATGTGCCTTATTTAGGCTTGAGTATGCGGACTTGAACTATTGTCCCATTTGCAAGTCTTCCAGGTATGTTGTGGTAGACAACGGTATGGGTGAGAAGAGTCAGACAAAAATCCCAATTAATGTTCTTCAGTATATGCCAATCATACCAAGACTTCAACGTCTTTTCATGGTCGAAGAGACGGCCAGACAGATGACATGGCACAAATTGGGCAAAAGAACCGAACTAGATGCAGATGGGAATCAGATGTTGGTACACACATCGGACGCTTTTGCGTGGAAGCACTTCGATGCAATACATCATGATAAAGCGGCAGATCCAATGCATCCTCGAGTCGCCATCAGCACGGATGGGTTCAATGTGTTTGGTATGATGGCAGCCCAATACAGTTGTTGGCCTGTATTTGTCATTCCACTCAATCCCCCCCAGACAGATTATGCAAAGAAAGAACATTTTCCTGACGTTGATAATTCCGGGGCCCAACTATCCGGGGAAGAGTATGAATGTGTACATGCAGCCGCTTAAGGATGAATTGCAAGAAGCTTGGGATAATGGGATCAAGACATACGACGCCGCTACAAAAAAAACTTCCTAATGCATGTGTGGTACATGTACTCGATGCAAGACTTGCCGGCGTATGCGCTATTCATTGGCTGGTGTGTGCATGGAAGGTTCCCGTGCCCCACATGCAAGGCAGCTCTTGAGTTTCGTTGGCTGGATGCGGGTCGCAAGTATTCTTGCTTCGACTTGCATAGACAGTTCCTGGATCCTCCGGAGAGCGCTGCATCTCAGTATGCAGACACCACCGGCGGGCGCTTCTTGTTCGGCCGGGAGAGGTCGGGGGAAGAAGAGGGGTACTAGAGGTGGCCGTGGCGGCGGGAGAGGTAGGAAGGTGTGATAGCCTGGCTTAATAGGGATGATAGACTACTCATATCAATAAGGAATTCCTTCTTTTCTGAGAGCCCATTCGGAAAGAACTCCAAAGTTAAGCGTGCTCAGCTTGGAGTAATTTCAGGATGGGTGACCGACCGAGAAGTTGGTCCCGGGTGCGCACGAGTGAGGACAAAGTGCGCAGGAAAGACTAGTATTGATCTGCGGGGCCAGTCTAGATCCCGCCAGGAGTAACGACCGCCGGCAGGTGTGTCCGGGGCGTTATAAGTTGGTATCAGAGCCGACCCTCGCGGTTACACGGATGTTTGCGGACAGGTGTGTGGTCATGTTGTTCATGATGTTTGTGACCCGTTGTGGCACACAGCATGGCACATGTACCGGACTGGATGCACAGACGTATGTGCTAAGAGGGAACGTTCCTGTGGCCCGATGAGGACGTCGGTTCCTCTGAGTGGGGGTGTATGTGATAGCCTGACTTAATAGGGATGATAGACTACTCATATCAATAAGGAATTCATTCTTTTCCGGGAGCCCATTCGTGCAGAACTCCAAAGTTAAGCGTGCTCAGCTTGGAGTAATTTCAGGATGGGTGACCGACCGAGAAGTTGCTCCCGGGTGCGCACGAGTGAGGACAAAGTGTGCAGGAAAGACTAGTATTGATCTGTGGGGCCAGTCTAGATCTCGCCAGGAGTAACGACCCCCGGCGGGTGTGTCCGGGGCGTTACAAGTTGGTATCAGAGCCTCGACCGACCGTAGGAGCCCCCTTGATTGATCGAACCGTTGGCGAATCTAGATGGAAAACTATTTTGAGTCTAGCTATATATCGGAGAGTAGGAATTCTTTTTATTCCTTATCCCCTTCGTCGCTGTGGTGAGGAATTGTGACGTAGTGTTTTATTTCTACTACTCTTCTCACTCAAAAAAAATTTTAGGATCACGCGGGTATTTTCGGAATCGTTGCGATATCGGTGTGACCGAATTCTGTTCTTGGTGCCTCCTGACCGTATGGATTGGACCCGGGGAGTTGAGCTCCAAGGGGTTCTTGTCACATTCGCTATCGTTTCAGTTCCTGAATACCAGAGGACGCCGACATCGAAACGCTTCTATACTTTTTGTGGTGGCAAATAGTGCTTGACTTTTCCCCAGTACTGGTGGAGATAGCACGGATGATCCACTATGACTAGTATCGCTATGCTTTCGAAGGTCTGAGGTAGACGGATTTGCGAAGTTTCTTGGTCGTGTGTGAAGGTTGCGGACTGGTTGCAGCTGATTAGGATATTATTGTTGTTGTGTGCTGAGTAGGTTCCCATATCCGCAACTTGATCTTATAACCAAGAAGTTTCGGGAGTTCTTAAGTGGGAATTCAAGTATTACCTAGAATATCTTTTCCAATAGACACATGATACGATATGGGGTCTATCATATGTTTGTTCCGGCTTATTCTGCAAGCCACATCCCTTGTTTTGTTTTGAGTTGTGGTATTCGAGTTGCTTCGAAGTCAAGTGTGGATTCCATACTTTTCCTAAGTGGTGTTCTCATATTTCTATGTGAATAGTAATCCTTTTGATCGATCGATATTGTCATGACAATTCGTTTCTACCGGTGTGCTCCTCTTCAAGTTAATCCGATCCTTTCAATATTTGCAAGATCAATTCTCAGTTTTCTCAACGGTGTTTGTTTCACCCGTCCCAAGTTGTCTTTATTTTCCCACCATCCCACCCTTTCTCTTTGCGGTGTCAAAATTCTCAAATCAGGTATCCATTTTATTCGTGAGAAGTCTGTCCATTCTTTTCCTTCAATGTTCTTAACCGGTGATTTCTCGTGAAGATGCTCAGGAGCTACAAGTTCATCATTCTTCGTTCTCGTTTTCTTCTCCGGTGGTCTAAATTCAAGCTCTCGGTGTTGATCATATCCTTTTCTTTTGTTCACACGCTTTCCCATGTTGGAAATTCTTATTCAAGCCTCTCTTGTTTATTCACCTCTCTATTCTTTTCCGGTGCGAAGAAATTATCTCAGAAGATTCGTTTTTCCATTCAAGACCTGTTCGTTCAATTTCGAGGTTGTCATTTCATTCAAGCCATTCAAATCAACCGGTGCAATCTCTCTTTCAAGCGATCGTTCCAACGGTGTTTCTTTTGAGTGGGCCCTAACCCACAGGTCTTTTCCCAGGATCTTACCTGACTCTTCTAATTTTTCCCGGAGTTATTCTCAAATTCTTTCAAAGTATGACGTAAGAATGGATTCCATCAGTCATATCCCTCTCCATGATCTCTTTCAATTCTTTTCAAATTTGGCTCAACCTATCTATTCGTCATTATTCCGGAGTATCTCATAAATTCTTCATGGTGGTTCTCGTCTCATTCTCAGCATTGGAAGACCGAAGAAGAATTTCTCTTATCCGATCTCTTGAAGATTCGTGGTTCTAGCTACATGCCATCCTCACAATTATTTTCGATTGTGAGAAATTCTTTCATACCCATCCGGAGCATTTCATGAGTCCTTTTCCATTTTAGATTCTCCGAAGGCCGTCATTGTAGAAGAATTATTCATTCTCAACGTTCATCTGTCGTTATCTAATTCTTCTGGTGCATCGTTCAAGTATTCTCTAATAAGCGCGTGATCTTCTCGTTCTCTTGTATCTAAATTCCCTCATGTATCTTCATTCATTTTCTAACTCTTGCCAGCTATTCGTTCTCTTTTTCTTTGTTCGTTTTCAATTCTTACGGTGGTTCGTTCAACATTCCTCTTCCTTGTTATCGTATCAATTCATTCGTTCTTTTCCAATCCTACCGGTGGTTCGTTGAAGACCTTCCCAAGTTTGCGTTATATCTATCTCCAATTTCTTTCAAGAGGAATAAGTAGTATGCAAATCCATTACTTTTCTTCAATTTAAATTGATGAAGGATAAGCATAACATAATTCTTATTCTTGTTTCATGGAGGTGATTTAATTCCTTCTTCCGGAGTTCCAATTCAATTCGCTTCATCTTTTCTTCTCCGAAGTTCCAAGTTTTCTCGGTTGTGTTGTCATGAAGCTCCATCTAAATCATTGCAAGGCTTCAAATCTTAATCTTTTCAAGCTTCACTTCTGTACTAGCATCCTTTCGTTTCCGGAGTTCTTCCAAGAGGTTCTTCATGGTGGTTCGTTAAGGATGTAACTCATTCTCGAAGTGTTCTTCAAGATTCTTGTTGGAGCTCAAGTATTCTTCATCTTGCATTCCGAAGTGCAAATCCTTTCTCCCTTATCTTTTGAGGTGGTGTTATGTCGTTTTTGGCAATTTCCCTTCGTGTTTCATGATTCACAAAATTTTCAGGAATGAGATATTTAAACCCATCATTTTCTCTTCGTTCAGATCTTTTCAACCGATCATTTTCCTTGTTGGAGTTATCTTGGTATAAATTTCACCTAAAGCCTATCCTAAGGACTGTTGCTATTGTGGTGCTTATTAATGATCCAAGTTTCTCCTTCTCTTCTCGGTGAAAGAGGTTTTCATCTCTTCGAGATCTCAAGCAATCAATTGTTTCCGTTAGTGGCAGGTTGAACCTCAAATTTTTGATGTTTTCCATAAGGCCATTGAAAGCATATCTTTTAGTTGTTGATTCTTTCAACAACGACGTCCAATCCTTCTTTGTAAGGATGCTTGCCAAATTCAATTGTGGGAGAGGTTGTCATTCTCTTCTCCGTTCTTTTCATTCAATTCTTTCAATTATTCCGGAGGCATTGTGAGGTTGCTCTCTTCGATCCATCATCTCGTTTTGTCAAGATCATGTTCTTTCCTTACTTATCCATTCAACCGGAATGTGGTGTTCTCTTTTCAAGTTCTTTTTCATATTATCAAGTTTTTGCTTCTCTTTTCAACCGAAGTGCTGCCCAAATTCTTTCTCGCTCCTTGTGCCATTCTTCAAGTTGTTCAACGTCTCAACATTCGTTGGTTTCACTCGTTCGTACAAGAAGCAACTTTGTTTTACCTCTTCCTCTTGCTCTTTTCTCTTCCTCCTCTCATTCTTAGATCTCGGGGCGAGATCTCTTGTAAGTGGGGGAGTGTTGTGACAACCCGAGACCGATTCCTTACATTATTATTATTATGTTGTTTCCTCTATGTTATTTGTTTTGCATTGCATCATTTCATCATGCCTTCATGTCATTAATTTTTTGCAACTCAAATAAATAAATCGTATGGATCTTCGATCCATTTAAATCGAGGGAAATGCACATGGTGATTTCTCTTTATAACATATCCTCCCAATAGTTTAGGGAGCTATAATGAAACATTCCATTAATTCGGAATCACCATAAACACACTTGCAATTTAAATTCCATGCCTATTCTATTTCAAGTTTGGTCCTCAAACTTTGCCAACAATTCTTTTATCTCTTTTACCAAGCTCCACCAAATTCTCAACATTTTTGGACCTTCCTTTTACCTAGTCCTAGTTCAAACCCATTTAAATTTAATTCAAACGAGGTTGAATCTAGTTTGTCGGAAAACCTTCCAACCATTTTTACAAAATCCTCCATATTTTTCTGATCCCTGGAAAATATTTCCCTATGCCTAATTCCTTCTCTAACCCTTTCCTTCCTCCTTTACTTTCTTTGCTATTTTTCCTGTAATGGAAAAGGTTTGAAAAGAAGGGAGAGAGAGATCGCTGTGCAGCACAGCCAACCCACCAGCCAGCCGGCCCAAGGCCCAACCGCACCTCACCTCGCTCCCGATCGAACCCTAGCTACCCGATCGATCCCCTCCATTTTCTCCCCAGCGCCTCCAGTCTCTCCCTGCTCGATCCCCTCGCTCCCCACGCGCCACCACAGACGCACGCGCATGTTCGCGCCTCGCCGATCCCTGCACCCGGCCAGTTCCGCCAGCCGCTGGCGAGCTCCTCAGCTCCGCCTCGCCTCTGTGCCGCCCCGTCGACCTCCTTGCCTTGCGCCCGAAGGCATCCCGTGCGCCGCTGCCCGGCAGTCGCCCTCCAGCTCCTCTTCCTCTGCGCGACCCCTACCTCTGGCTTCTCCCTCGCGCCGCTTGCGCCAAGGAGAGGGCTCGCGCCTGATCCCCTCCACCTCCATGCGCGCCTGAGGCAGGGCCTGTTGCAGCATCAACCCGAGCGCCTCCCGTGCTTCCCCGCCTCCTCACGACCGGCCGCCTCGCCAGCGACCAGACGAGCAACCGGAGCTCGCGCCGCCCTACCTGTCCCCGCCGTCCTTCTCCTTCCTCCTGTCCTCCTCTCACGCACACAACTCTGTCGCCGCAGCTGCAACCATGGGCCCGAGCTCGAAGCTCTGTCGCTACCATGGCCTCTGTTCCGACCCCGTGCGCCTCCTTCATGGTAGCCGTGCTGCCGTTTTTCGCTGCCTCGCCCAGCCGTCGCTACCTCGTCCTGCTGCTATTGGTGCCTCGCGAGCCGCTCCTGTCCTCGTGAGCTACTCTCTATTCGACAAGCTCTCCTCCAAGACCACCTCGCTGCCCCATTGGCTTTGCTGCCTTTGTCGTTGCCAAGGCCCTCTGTGTGTCCGGGGCATTACAAGTTGGTATCAGAGCCGACTCTCGTGGTTACACGGATGTTTGCGGATAGGTGCGCGGTCATGTTGTGCATGACGTTTGTGACCCGTCGTGGCACATGGCATGGCACATGTGCCGGACTGGATGCACAGACGTATGTGCCAAGAGGGAACGTTCCTGTGCCCGACGAGGACGTCGGTTCCTCTGAGTGGGGGTGTATGTGATAGCCTGGCTTAATAGGGATGATAGACTACTCATATCAATAAGGAATTCCTTCTTTTCAGGGAGCCCATTCAGAAAGAACTCCAAAGTTAAGCGTGCTCAGCTTGGAGTAATTTCAGGATGGGTGACCGACCGAGAAGTTGGTCCTGGGTGCGCACGAGTGAGGACAAAGTGCGCAGGAAAGACTAGTATTGATCTGTGAGGCCAGTCTAGATCCCGCCAGGAGTAACGACCGCCGGCAGGTGTGTCCGGGGCGTTATAGAAGGCTGCTACGCCTTCCTGGCCGCCACCCCCAGCTGATTCACCCGACCACAGGACTGCTCCGTCTGAGGTGGACCCGTCTCGGACTCCGGTCCACGAGCCTCGGGCCGACGAGCCTTCGCCCCATTAGACTCCGGTCCACGAGCCTCGGGCCGCCGAGCCTCGGGCCGCCGAGCCTTCGCCCCACGAGACTCCGGTCCCAAAGGCTTCGTCCGACGAGATTCCGGAGCAGAGCACGGATCAGGCTACGTCGCAGTCGACCCGATGGAGGGATTGGCCGCCGGAGGCGAGTGGCCATGCTGATGGTGGCGAGGATCGCTTTTCGGATGATAGCTATAGTGAGGGCGAGCTGGTTGAGGGGGGCAACGTCTACCAGCGTGGTGGTACAAAGCTCCCGCCCGTGCCGGCGACCCGCGAGCAGAGGTGGTTGATTGCGCCTAATGGGGAGAAGTAAGTGCATTTACTCTTTTTTAACCTTTTACCTTCACGTTTCTTCAAAATCTAATGAGTTGGCCTTGTCATACTGCAGGGGTTGGATACACGGCCCTGGTATCCGCAAGCCCAACTTCGTCCTTGGTGTGCTTTGCCGGCAGAACTTCCCGGGGTGGGTCACGTTGCCCGGTGAGGGTCAGGTTCGACAGCTCGGACTGAGCTGGGAGCTGTACTTGGCTGCCCCGACGCCGCCGCAGGAGAGGATCGACGGTGTCTTGTGCCGCACGAGGGCCGAGATGGTGATCCAGACGTTTTGGGTAATTTCTCCTTTACATAATTAAAAATCAACAGTACCGAGTTATTGTACTAATCAGTGTTGTCTTGTTTGATTGCAGACCTTCTACAGGTGTCTTGAGGGAGAGGAGGAGTCTACAGGTGATCGAAGCCGAGTGCAGGCGCCTACTTCAGAACTTACGGCACGAGGCTCGGGTGCAGGCTGTTCGAGACTACTATGCCTCGACTGGTATTAAGAGGTCCAAGACGAAGTGCCACGGCAAGTTTCTGAGTAAGGAGAAGTACATGAAGGTAAATACCTATTCTTAAGGCCTTGTACTTAGTTTCCTTGATTTGATTCGTAGGCGTAGCGCTGAAATTTCTCTTGACTAACTTAGGTGCCCCCGAGATGGTGTGCGGATAGGATGGACTGTTGGGAGGCGTTGGTGGATGAGTGGTGCTCTCCCCAATGGCTAGCCGTCCACAACAATGCCAAGGAGCGGCGTGCCAAAATGGTTGGTGTGCCACACCATCAAGGGAGCGCCAACCTATATGAGTTCGGGAATAACTGGGTATGTGGTTTGCTTCATGATTCATGCAATTTCATTCTTCATTCTTGCTTGAGCCCTTAACTAATACTTTGTTCCTCTCTTTTAGGCGCAACACAACAAGACGGAGGTGCCAGAGGTGTTCGACATCTATGCCATGGCCCATACTGCAAAGTACAAGAAGGCCAAGGCATTCTCTGAGTCTGACCTTGATCATCCAGAGAGCTTCACCAACATATCCTCCCACAACAAGCTCATGAGGTACAGAGACGAGGGGAAGGCGAGGAAAGGGGAGGACTTTAACCCGAGCCGGCAACCTCTTGATCCAGAGCTGGTGATGATATCTGGTGGCGGGAGGCCCCATGGCTCGATAGCCATTGGGGATGGACTGATACGTTGTCCTAGCACTCTCCCGGAGATCAAGAAGCGCCAGACGAGCTCCGATCCTGAGATAAGGCCTCGTCCACGGCCAATGGAGCTCCAAATCGAGGTTAGTTATACGGACTCAGATACCTTTCCTCCATTACATTGTGTGTGCGGCCGTCGATGATTACAATGCTAACGAGGAGTGGTGTTGCAGGCTGCTCTTGAGAAAGAGAGAGCGAAGACCCAGGAGCTTCTGATGGAGGCAAAGAGGCAGGTGGCGTAGAGGGAGAGGGAGTTGGAGGAGAGGACTGCTACGCTGTTGGAGGAGGAGAGGAACCGGAACGACGCGTCTCACCGGGCCTTATACGAGCTCTTCGTGGTAAGTTTCTTCTACATATTAGCCAAATCATGCACGTAATGTTCGTTTCATTACTAACTAATATGACTGACTCGTGAAAACCAAATGTGCAGACCATGTGCCTGAGCAACGGTCAGACCCCTCCGCCGATGCCAGTCATTGCTCCGGCGGGCACGGTGAGTTTCATTTGAATGGTCATTAGTTACTAGTCTTCACATTTGAGTTGCATCATGCTAACGAGACATTGCAAATGATCTTTGGTGCAGCGTAACTCCTGACAAGCATCGACCGATCCTTCTGCGTCTGCCACTGGCGCGACCGGTCCTTCACCTCCGTGATGACGGTACGTTTTCCCTAGTGTTTTGCTTAACAAATGCATACTTAGCTTAAGAAATGACCTATTTAGCTCCAAAATGTCATATAGTTAGCTTATTTTCCTCAAAAATGACATAATAACCTTACTTAGCTCCAAAATGACCTATTTTACCTAGGCTAGCTCAATAATGACCTATACTTAGCTTAATTAGTTCATTTATGACATAATTAGCTTACTTAGGTCAAAAATGGCATAATAACCTTGGTTTAGCTCCAAAATGTCATATACTTAGCTTATTTGCCTCGAAAATGACATAATAACCTTACTTAGCTCCAAAATGACCTATTTTACCTAGGATAGCTCTAAAATGACCTACACTTAGCATTTTTTTCCTCCAAAATGACTTAATGTGCTTAGTTAGCTCAAAAATGGCATAACTACCTAGGCTAGCTCAAAAATGACCTATACTTAGCTTAGCTAGTTCATTTATGACATAATTAGCTTACTTAGGTCAAAAATGGCATAATAACCTTGGTTTAGCTCCAAAATGTCATATACTTATCTTATTTTCCTCGAAAATGATATAATAACCTTACTTAGCTCCAAAATGACCTATTTTACCTCGGTTAGCTCTCAAATGACCTATACTTAGCTTAGCTAGTTCATTTATGACATAATTAGCTTACTTAGGTAAAAAATGGCATAATAACCTTGGTTTAGCTCCAAAATGTCATATACTTAGCTTATTTTCCTCGAAAATGACATAATAACCTTACTTAGCTCCAAAATGACCTATTTTACCTAGGATAGCTCTAAAATGACCTATACTTAGCATTTTTTCCTCCAAAATGACTTAATATGCTTACTTAGCTAAAAAATGGCATAACTACCTAAGATAGCTCAATAATGACCTATACTTAGCTTAGCTAGTTCATTTATGACATAATTAGCTTACTTAGGTAAAAAATGGCATAATAACCTTGGTTTAGCTCCAAAATGACCTATTTACCTAGGTTAGCTCTAAAATGACCTGCACTTAGCATTTATTCCTCCAAAATGACTTAATATGCTTAGTTAGCTCAAAAATGGCATAATTAACGAGGTTAGCTCAATAATGACCTACACTTAGCTTATTTAGTTCATTTATGACATACTTAGCACACTTAGGTCAAAAATGGCATAATAACCTTGGTTACCTCCAAAATGTCATATACTTAGCTTATTTTCCTCGAAAATGACATAATAACCTTACTTAGCTCCAAAATGACCTATTTACCTAGGTTAGCTCTAAAATGACACAAGTAAGCAATAAGAAGAAGAAAAAGAAGAGGAGAAAAAGAAAGAGAAGAAAAATTCTTCTTCTTCTTCTTCTTCTTCTTTTTCTTCTTCTTCTTCTTCTTCTTCTTCTTCTTCTTCTAGTCTTCTTCTTCCTCTTCTTCTTCTTCTAGTCTTCTTCTTCTAACTTTCTTCTTTCCCATTTTGCAGATTTGCTTCAGATCACGGAAGCTTGTGTTGATGGAGTCTACTCTTCTCCTTGTCCATCCTTTTTGTTTTGATTTTGTAGGATGAACAATGTGAAACTTGCTACCTATATATGTATGTATGGATGAAACCATTGTATATGGACTTTTTGCTTAATTGTTGGATATGTTGGCTATATATATGTTGGATATGGACTTTTGATTTGGTATATATATGTGTTGGATGATCATATCCATATGGCAGGGATATGTATGCTTGTTGAAAGTATTTTCAAATGAATATATATATATATATCTGTGAAATTGATTGAATTTAAGAAAAAACAGAATTAACAGGGGCAATACAGGCACTTTGCCAGCTGCCAGCAGACGGCAAAGAGCTTTGCCATCTGCCAGCGGACGGCAAAGTTGCCACGTGGCAGCTACCTGTGCAACCTGGGGGGCACCTGGGCTGGCCTATTTGGGCACTTTGCCGTCTGCCAGCAGACGGCAAAGGCTGGTGTGCTTTGCCGTCTGGTGGCAGACGGCAAAGGGCATGCATTGGCCCCAGCTGACGCCTGACGTCAGCTGATGTCAGCTGGCAGACGGCAAAGAACTTTGCGCCTTTGCCGTCTGCTGGCAGACGGCAAAGTACGCCGTTAGCCACCTAACGGGCCTAACCCTATCCCTCTGCCGTCCAAGGGATTTGCCGTCTTCTTGCTTAGTATGGCTGACGGCAAACTTCTTTGCCGTCCGCTTTATTTAAGCAGATGGCAAAGCTGCCCTCTGCCGTAGTTCATTCAGCCGGACGTGGGGCCGTCTGCTGGCTGACGGCAAAGGGCTTTGCCGTCCACTAGACATTCCTTTGCCGTCTACCATGGCAGACGGCAAAGTGCCTGATTCCTGTAGTGATTACTCAGCAAGAATCAGTGCCCGCAAACCGCTGATGAGCAAGTGCAGATGAGCACGGTTCCATTTTCTTTGAAAATTGAATCAATCATGTATGCCATGATGTGTACAAGACCGGATGTTTTCTTTGCGCTAAGTGTTAGCAGCAGGTGCCTAAGTGATCCAGGAATGGGTCATGGGACAACTGTTCAAAATATCTTGAAGTACCTTAACAGGGCTAAGGAAATCTTCCTAGTCTATTGAGGTGATGAAGACCTCATTGTAAATGGTTACACTGATGCAAGTTTCATGATTGACCAAGACGACTACAAATCTCAATCAGTCTATGTTTCCACACTCAATGGTGGTGTAGTGAGCTAGAAGAGTTCCAAGCAAAGCACTGCAGCGAATTCTACGATGGAGGCAGAATATATCGCAGCTTCAAAATCTTTGAAGGAGGGCGTTTTGATTAAGAAGTTCATCACAAAGCTTAGTGTGGTTCCAAGCACACTGAACTCGACGGAGCTCTATTGAGATAATAGTGGCGCCATGGCTCAGACAAAGGAGCCAAGGTCCCACCAGAAATCCAACCACATGGAAAGCTGGTATAACATTATCCGTCACTTCGTGAAGGATGGATTTGTGAAAGTGTGCAAGATTCACACGGACCTGAACGTGTCAGATCCGATGACTAAGCCTCTACCACGAGCAATGCATGAGCAACACCGGAATACCATTGGTGTTAGAGCCTATGTAAACTAGATTATTGACTCTAGTGCAAGTGAGAGATTGTTGGAAATATGCCCTAGAGGCAATAATAAATTTTATTATTTATTTCCAAGTTTATAATTAATATCTATTTTATGTGCTATAATTGCTATGGTTCTTGAATGTGAGATTCAGACGAAAAGTCATAAGCATGTGTGGAAACATAAACACAATAATAGGTTCCTAGTCTCGCCACTAGGACTAGCTCATGTGTTGCTTGATGATCCTGTTTTCCTGATCATAAGGCATTGTTAAAGTAACAAGGATGCCGACAATAATAGAGCACATTGTTATTGGAACAATGGTGTTGAACATGTTAGAAATAATGGGCTAGGCCCATGTACAATTTCTAAAATCTCAAATTGGCCCATGAATAAAAAGGTAAGTGGTGGTTCTAAAGTTTAGTCCCACCCCAGAAGTTCAGGATGTGTGAGACCTCTTTATATAGTTGCTTCTCTCCACCCCACTAAGTGGTGTGTTGAGGAGAGAAAGAGAATACCACACGCGCGGGATGGCGTGGGCGTGCGACATGCGCGTGAATAGTCCGTCGAAATCCGGTCCCTGGCCTTGCAGGGACGTGGCTTCCTTTTTCCGTTTTATTTTTTGATGTCTTGGCAGACAAGTTGATTGTTTCTGGTCTGGTAAGTTTACGATTTAGAAACCAAGTCAGTTTGAGATCATGATCGTGACACAAAATCTCCTCTGGTCCTCCTATATATATAATGCTTACCGGTCGTGGCCAAAGATACACCAAAAAATCGAGCTAGGGTTTTGCCTCCTTTCTCTACTTGCGCTGCCACTGTAGTCTACTCCACCCCCAAACACCGGCGTGCACCGGCGAACGGGAGAGCAGGTCTCCAAAATCTCTCGCCCTTGTGATCCTGCACTTGGAGAGGGTGAATAAGGTTTTTGGGAAGCGCTTTGTGCGACTGCTCGTCGTCCGTCACCACAGGTCTTCTTCCGTTCACATTAGACGACGCTACTCATCGCCGTCTTCTACGCCATCTTCATCAGGTCATCACCAACATCGTCGTCAATAACATCGCTGCAGCGGCACCTACGGCTACTAACGAATAGTATGTGTGTCATGAACTGTTCATGTCTGTAATTATGGTACCGGTTGTTGTTACATGTGCGATGTTGTTGTGCGTGTTTTCCTGTTCTTCTAGTATGTTAGACGGTTGCTTGCTAATTGTTGTTCTAGTCATGAATTATTTATTGGAATTAATCACGAATTTACCTAATATTCCAACAATCCAAAAACTTTATTTTAGGCATTTTCCTGAGTTAACTATGGCTAGTTTTGCCGATGCACTGAGGCCAGATAAGTTTACCGGTGTGCACTTCAAGAGGTGGCAGGTGAAGTCCACGCTCTGGCTTACTACTCTGAAAGTTTTCCATGATAGTACTGGCATGCCAGAGGGAGCTACTGATGAAGATCGGAGAAAGTTCTAGGAAGCCAATACTATCTTTGTGGATGCCTTCTGAGTGTTCTTGCTGACCATGTGTGTGATGTGTATATGCACATACAAGATGTGAAGACAGTGTTGGATGCACTGAATCCTAATTTCGGTGCAACAGATGCAGGCAGTGAATTGTACATCTTGTAGAGCCTCCACGACTACAAAATGGTGAATAACCATTCTTTAGCTGAACAAGATCATGAGATACAGTGCATTGTAAAGGAACTGGAACTCCTTAAGTGTGTTTCACACGATAAATTTGTGGTTGGGTGCATGATTGCCAAGCTCCCTCCTACATGGAGGAATTTCGCCACAACTCTGAAACATAAGAGATATGAGATATCAGTTGAAAATCTGATAGCGACTCTTGATGTTGAGGAGAAACCTCGGGCTAAAGACACTACTGAGAAAGGAGGTGAGGTCCAGCCTAGCGCCAATAAGGTGTAGAAGTTCTTCCCAACAGAACAACAACCAAGAAAAATACAAGCTTGCTATCAATAAGCGTGTCAAGATGACTACTTTCAAGAAGAGGAAGTTCAATAAGGCTGAGATAGAGTGTTATGCCTGTGGAAATTCCGGATACTTTTCCAAGGAATGTCCAGATCATGCAGACCGCAGAGGGAAATCGGGTTCCAAGACTGTCAACGTCGTGACCGCTAGAAATATTGATGGGTATGGTAATCTACCTATTGTGCTTTCAGTATTTCAATCATCATCCTGATGGATTGATATGGGTGCTAACATTCACATGTGTGTTCACATCTGTTTGTTCACTTCTTATCAGGTCGCATGGGGTTCTTTCGTTCTAATGGGGAATGGGTTCACTACAAAATGTGTGCTATTCTGTGACGAAAACACTTGTGACAAAAGAAAAAACGTCGCCTAAGATCGTTTTCTCTGATGGAAACCGTCACCGTCTGATTTTCCCTCAGGGCAGCCCCCATCGGCTACTTTGGTGACATTCTGGCCTAATTTTAGGTGACATTTTTGGCCATCACTAGGCAAATACATTTTCTGGGACAGTTTTCAGTGTCATAAAAACATTTCGCTGTCACCGAAAATCTTGGACGCATTAGTGAAGGAAATATAAATAGAAAAAAAATTGAGTCTGTGTGATTCGTACCCATGCGCTTGTGCTTCCGTACGCGTTAGTGAAAATGCTAGTTATCGACCAGAGGGGGTGTATGGGCGATTTTTATGAAAGTCTTCGAAGATGCGGAAGCAAAACTAATGCGAAGCAATACTCGATAGAAGTAAAGCTACACTAAGTATGCAATCAATGGGAAGCTAAAGACATAAGAACCATGGATAGCAGGCATACAGGGTAGCAGTATATGTAGAACAGGCGAACATACAAGCAAACAACCTTAAGAACTACAAACTGGAAGTCAGAAAAGAGTATCATGAGGAATGTCTTCGAGTCAAAGTCTTCACACAGAGGAGCAAGCAAAGTCTTCACAATACAAAACAGAAAGTAAAGTAGTGAAGAGATAGAACCAGTTGCTCGGTGAAGACATAGGATTTGTTTGACCAGTTCCAGTTGCTGTGACAACTGTATGTTTGGTTGGAGAGGCCGAGATTTAACTCACAAGACCAAGTCTTCACCTTACTCCTTGAGCTAAGGTCACTTAGACCTTGCCCAATCACTCTGGTAAGTCTTCAAGGTAGACTTCCGAAACCTTCACAAACTCATTCACCGGCAATCCACAATGACTCTTGGATGCTCAGAACGCGACGCCTAACCATCTAGAAGATCACAGTCTTCAAGTGTATAAAGTTTTTGGTTCACTCAGAACATAATGTCTTTAGTGATGCTCAATCACTTTGGGCTCTGGGTGTTTGGGTCTTTCCACGCAGGAATTCTCTCTCAAATGCTTCGGAGGTGGGTTGCTCTAAAACGACATAAGTCATGCAATAACTCAGAGTAGCCACCAACTTAGGTGTAGGGGGCGGCTATTTATAGCCTGGGTAGCAACCCGACATGATATGACCGAAATTACCCTGGGTCAATGGCCAATCGACATGTGTCCCAACAGTCGGATTTCAAACACACGCGGCAACTTTACTTGGGCTACAAGCAAAGCTGATTCAACCACTCAGAAGAGATTTCCAATGTCTTCACTCGAAGACTTAGGTTTGGGTTGAGCATCACATCAAACACTGTCTTTGTTTACCTCGACCCCACTTAACAGTACGGTGGTTCCTATGACTCAAGAAAGTAGAAAATGAAACTACCAAAAGACAAAGTCTTCACGTTCCATAGTCTTCAAGCAAAGTCTTCGCGAGCCACGAAAGTCTTCAATGTCTTCGGACATTTCAGGGATTGTCTTCGACAGTTAAACCAAATCTCCAGGGACTTTTATCTGTGTTATCTTGTGTACACTCACAAACACATTAGTCCCTTAACCAAGTTTGTCATCAATACTACAAAACCAATAAGGGGTGGCACTAGATGCAATTATAGTTAGACTGAGAGGTTTACCGGTGGGCTAGTGTTTGATTAGTGATAGTACTTTGCAGCTCAATTGTTTTGTACTCCCTCTGATCCAAAAGAAGTGTCATGCCTTTAGTTAAAATTTGAACTAAAGCTGAACTAAAGCCATGACACTTTTTTGGATCGGAGGGAGTAGCATGTTCAGTGGCACTACATGTACATTTCAGTGAATGAAAAAATAAAGAAAAAACATGTATACTTGAATTGTTTGCCAAGTTGTTAGTTATCGCCAACAGTTTCTTTAAGTGAACTATTTGCAATATGGGGACCTATGTGTGATTAGGTATAGAGGGTTCACTCATGTGGCAACACCACTCCCCTTCTTCACTCTAGCAGAACACTCGATTGATCAAACAATAGATTTCATTCAGTCACACTGTGACTTTACATTCATATGATTGAACTACAATATTTAAACGAACAAACTAATTGCGGCGGCGGTGGCGTCTTGCATCGGTGTACTCTGGAACGTTGGGCCAAGCTTCAAGTAAGGCTAGAATATTCTAGACTGCCATCTCCAGAAGCTACTCCCATGACGCCATCTGGAGCCAGTCCCAGGAGGGCAGGGGGCGGTGGCTGGCGGTGCTGGAAGGAAGCGGATGACGGCGACGTCCCATGCCGCTGAGGCAGGCACTGGCACCGGCGTGGGGACAAGCGCGTGCAGGGGCAAAGGCGCTACAAGGAAGCAATCGATGGCGGTGTCCCATTCCGCTGAGGTGGGCACATGCACGAGCACGAGCACTAGTGCAGCCGCTCGCACTAATACATCCCAAAGCTCGTTATGATCCTGCTCCTGCGACTTAGGGTATTCCTCAGGAAACTTGAAGACTAGGGGCAAACCATCTTGATGCACCATGGCGTAGAGCGAGGTCTAGCAGATTGGAGGTGGACGAGAGGGGAATCGGAGGCGGGGAGGGAATTGCAGCAAGAGCGGGGAGTACACGGCCTATTAAACAGCGGTTCAGGCTCCATGGAGGGGGCAATTGGGAGGAAGGTGACCAGGCGGTGGAGGGACGCCAAAGGGCTCTCCTCCTGATGAGCCTGCTCACACGCCTCGCATCAACTCACACGGCTGCTCGCACGGCACCTCCTGGGATATGAGAAGTGGGACGCATGGCAACACGTATATGGTTGGTCTAACGCCCACGGTTTGAACAATGAAACCATTTGCAGTAACGTGACAACTCTTAATTTGTTCCATTCCATAAGCAGCTTGTCTCAAATTGGACAAAAAAATTACCACAACCTATTTGTGCCATATCATGACACCATGCCCAGTTTCATGAATTTCAGGTGAGTTTTGGATTTTCTGGAATTTAAAAACCAAGATTGTCAATGTTTGCGGGCGAGCCATGATGCCGAGATGTTTGAAATTCCTTCACATTTCTTTCATGGGGCCTAAACATCTACCCAAGGACACATATATGAATTTTCAACCCATTTTGGTGCACTATTTCATAATGATCGTACATATGAGGCGTTAGTAGCGTGAGCACTAGTCGAGACCATCACTTGGTACGTTCAAATGTGAGGTTCGCAAACTTGTGATCTTCAATGATCTATGTCCATTATTGTCCATGTGACATGACAATGAAAAGGTTTGTCCATCGCAAACCTCTCCATTTGAAACGTGCATGACACACACAACGTGGTCAATCAAACCTTGTGAAAAACACATGTCAACAAAACACTTGCCATTCGTTCCGAGACTTTTCCCCCTATATCTTGGAATCCTATCATAGTGCATTTATAGATAACATGAAGAATATGAAATGCACAATGATAAATGGGCATCTGCTGAATGTCTTCATGCGCATATGATTAAGAAGCAAATAAAGCGCGAAGAACCAGAAAGTAGCAAATGTGCAGACATCCATCAGGACTTAAGTTTACAACCCGATTACATCAAATTCACAAGAACAAGAGTTGCAAACTTAATCAAAATATAAGTGCCCAGCCCATAATGCCCGCTTGAATACTAGCAACCTAAATGCTTCTCCCCATTTGTCATCAGATGACCAAAAAGGTTTGAAGACATTGAGTAATTACGCATCCCCTGGAGCAGTTGATGAAGATGGAACATCCGAGGCAACACTTGTGTTGGGCGGTGCAACTAGGCCTGAAGCCGAATCCTGATGCAGGGTTGGTGCAGGTGGTGAAGTAGCATCGTCTTCTTCATCAATGGTGTTGCAGTGCACCGAAGGAGCTGATGAGGAGTACTCAGAGGGCTCCAGCAATGGAGTGCGATGCCATTGGGCTGTTTCTGGTGGAGGCGAGCAAAACCTGAATTTCTTCGTGTATCCATCTGCTTTCAGATCTGCAACAGAGCGCTGAAGTGTTAAGCTCTTCCATGCATGACAACAAGCTTCATGAGCAACGAAGGCATTCTTCGTGGACAGGTTGCGAATATGATTGACATTGCTAAGAAGACTTTGCATTTGGCGCTTAGCCCAGTCATGATGCCTATCTTGCTTCTGATGAAGAGAAACAAGAAGTTCTCGGTTTGTCATCACCCTTGGCTTCTTAGTGCTAGGCTGTGGAGGAGAGCTTTGCTGTGTGGCTTCAGTGGTTGTGGCACTTGCACGTGGTTGACAAAATTGTCCAACCAGTTTGGCCTTGGCTGCCTCTGCATTGATATCAATGGCTTCAACATGGTCCATGAAGCTTGGCCCTTCCTCAATTGGCATCTTATCTACCGAGGGATAGATTGTTTCTTGAATGACTTCAACCTCAGGCAGGAAGACATCGTGATTTCGGCCAGAGGGTTGGAAATCAATGTTGGAGATACTTGATGAACCTCATGATCGAGGGAGCATAATCTTTGGGATCAAATAGCTCCTGAGTAGTTGTGCCAAGCTTGCGCAGAAAGTCGTCATGCAAGTTCCACTTGATTGCATAGGCGACATTGTTAACCACAGTCTTCATTGCACCTTCCAATTTGGTGGATGGAGAATGGCCTTTGATGGGACATAGAGTATGGCGAAGAATATGGTAAATAGTCCTCAGCAAATATTCCATGTCGTCAACATAGAAGTCCTTGGGCAATTCTGCATCAATTGGCAATGGCTTCATCAATGTAAGCATTTCAGTCATATTTCGCTCTGGCAGTTTGAAGATGCTTTGCCGGGAAATGTCTTCACTTGGTGCAGGCAGCTGAGTAAGTTGAAGTAGTTCAGATGCAGGCGCCTTGTAATAACAATCTCCAGTCATCCAGTTGAACACCCATGTGGTGCCATCTCTGCTGTAGCCTGACATGTGAAGAGTTGCATAAAATTGAAGAATTTGCTCTTCATTCCAATGTTCCTTGTCCAGAATGAATGGAAGCAACCCAACATCCTTGAAGCATTCCAAGGCATGATCAAAGCACAGTAGCCCAGTCATGGCTTCATAGCTGAGATGCTTATGAGGAATAATCTGGCATTGATCATACAGCTCGCACATGTAGTAGTGCCTTTGCAAATGGCTCCAGAAGCGGTCTGATGAAATTCGCAGTTTGGCATATGGATTCTTGGAAGTGTCAAAGAACTGGTTGTGGTTCTTGAATGCCGAAACGTTGAACTTCAGATTCTCGATTGGGGCAGAGCCGTGAAGACGAGGCATTTGAGGCATGGGCTTGAGGACAATGGGCCTCGCGAGAAGACTTATCTTGCTTTGTCTTCTGCTTCATGGGTGGAGGAGGCATAGTAGCTTGTGCAGGCTTGCGCTTCTTGGATTCACCCTCAGCGGCTTTTGTCTTCATTCTCTCTATTGCTACAGACGAGAATGTTGGCCTGGCCTGGGGTGGAGGTGGTGGAAGCACTATCTTCGGAGCAGGTTGGCTCGAAGACATTGGGGCAGATTTCTTCTTCTTCAGCAAAGATGGAGCTATTGCTGGTTCGCCTAGGGCTTTATTTTTCAAGGCGTCATTGTGAGCAATGACGACTTTTTCAATGTTTTTCTTCAAACACTCACGAGCGCCTTTGACTTCTTCACGGCGCTGCTGAAACTTGGCCTTGAGATCAGACATCATGTCTTTGTAGCCCTTAACTTGCTGGGCTGTGAGCTTGGAAATGTTCTTCTTGAACAATTTCTTCTCATGGCTGATCTTTGCTTTCGTCTCATGCGCCTTTTGCGCAACAGCAAGTTCTTCACCAATGAAGCCTTTGAAGCAGTGTCTGACTCCAATAGGGAGCTGGAGGGCATCCAAGGTGAGAGTGGGATCATCAAACCATTCATCAATGAAGTTGTTGAGAATTTGAGGATGAAACAGAGGCAAGTTCTTCAGCCTCTCATCTTGCTCTTGCTTGTTCTTGATAAGCTCTTCCAGAGCATCAGAGTCATACTCATCATCAGACAAATCAATGAGATTGTCTTCATTCAGCACAGTGCTAGCAGGTTTGGGGCCACGGCCAGCAGCTCTCTTTGACTTCAGAGAATTTCATGATTAATTCTCCGTGTGCACACTGGTTTCAGGGTGCAACTTGAAGTGGCTTTGCTCTCGAAGCCTTTGGTGCAGTAGCAGGCTTTGAAGCCTTGGGTTCCAAAGCCCTCTTTGTCTTCTTCTTGGGATTGGGAGAGGGTGGAGGCGATTCTCCTTGTTCTTCTCTTGCTGCAGCTTGAACAGCAGCATAGTGCTCCAGATAAGCTTCATAACTTTCCCACTATTTGGAGACATTGGGATTTGCTTCACGTGTGCCATCTAGTCTAGGAGCAGCTGGACCGTAGTCTAACTTGATGCCAAACTCCTTTTCATTTTCTTCTGCCGAAGCCTTTGCCCATTTGTAATTGGCATCCAACAGATCATCATCACGACACCATCGGATGATAGATGGGTCGGGGTTCTCAGCTACCTTGTGGCGCACCATGCATGGATAGAATCCTAGAGCCAATGCATCTGCTTTTGTCCTCAGTTGCAGCTTCTTGAGGACAATGTCATTCCATGGTGGTCTGATGGCGTTTTTGTCAGAATATTCTTTCATCACGAAGTGATAAAAGAACCACTCCTCAGCCCAGTGTATGTGAATCCATTGCAATCTGGTTTTTCTCTACTACCTAGTCTCTTCTAGATCAGTCTTGTATTGTTCATACAGATCAGGCGGTAGGTCTTTGGCTGTATTGGTCTGCCTTTTTTCTTCCACCTTTCTTCTTCACGGGAGCATTTTCTTCAGACATTTTCTGCACCGGTACCTTTGTCTTCATAGATGTGAATGGCTTCGAACTTGCTTCTGGTGACTCAAGCTGCAAGTTTAACAATTCTGCAAATGAATTCAGACTATGAGAACCAAGCGATTCTGCCTCGGACATGTACCTGTGAAAGAATTCGAGATGCGAGGGAGGTAGGTACGGTCATATGCATTCTCAGATTGTTTTGAAGAAAATTTAGTTTGAAGACAATGGTTTCATACCGCGAAGACATTCACTTAGTGTGTGAGTTGTTGGTTCCAGATTTGTACAGATTCAGAAATATGCACAAGTGAGGAATCATACGGTTCAAAGCAACAAAAGTGATATCTTAGCACAATATGAGAGGAATATATAAGTGCTGGAGAAATTTGAGTGAAGAAACAACACTTTGAAGATTTTACTAGAAAAAACGGATCAAACGAGACAGTAAAAAGAGATTTTATTACCGCACGGATGAACTAGTGAAGAACAGCTCGATGAGGCAAAGGAGGCCGAGCGGTTCAATCCACCGCACCCTAACTTGGCGGTGGATGGCTACGGCGGTGGCGGGTGAAGACTTTCCGTGGCCGGCGTGAGTACGAAGACGAAGAAGTCGTGGAAGCGAAGCGCTTCATCTCCAGCGATTATGGATTCCAGCGACGGCGCTAGGGTTTGGAGAGCTTGAGAGCGATGGGAGAAGGAAGAGAGTGGAGAAATAAATGACTCCAGTCGCGAGGGTATATATAGCCGAGGGCAGTGAACTATCTGTCCGAATTCTTCGGACGGATATGCCCCTGATGATTTGCCTTCATGGGACGCATGGCTTGCATGCAGTGAAACTGAAACCCCACGATCTCCACTACATAGCGACGTGGGCGGGAACTCCGGTTACTGTGGCAACTGCCCAAATGATGGATCAGGATGAAAAATTTCAATTTTGATTCACAAATTCTTCGACTGTCAAGGACACAATGAAGACATTGAACACGTGTCAAGTAGAATGCATATGAAGAATTTAGAATAGACTGGGTAAGTTGAGCACAGAGAGGTAGGGTCCGATCACATTCACTTGGTCAGAAAAACAATTTGAAGACATAGCCATAAGTGAATGCTGTTGAGGACAAACTCCAATATATATATATATATATATATATATATATATATATATATATATATATATATATATATATATATATATATATAGAACGTCTATTTAAGACCCTGGGTGAAGAATAAGTTATCCTTCACCCCAGTCGAACGACCGAGCCAGTATACGCTGAATCGCACCCCACCCCATCGATACCGCTCTGCCGTAAGATTTGTCCATGCTCAGGTAAATTTACTTTTGTCCCCACACCCTAAACGGGTCAAATCTTACGCACCTCCTCTGAGGTAATTTTACCCGCTCCCTCCCCTGTTGTACTCTCGCGGGTGGCTGCCATGGGAGAGCCGCATCATTGCCATCGCCGCAGGGAGGCTGACACCGGCGAGGCCGTCCTGATGAGGAAGCGAATCGGCGGATGGAGGCAGAGCTCTTCCCGGCGACAGGGCCTAAGGAGGCTGCCATGGAGAGCCCGCCCCGACGAGGGTGCGGATCGGCGGGCGGAGGGAGATCTCTTCCGGCGAGGTGAGTCACCATCCCGGCGACCAGGCACCTCCGCGGGATCCCACCGTGTCACCCGAAGTAGCCGGGGATGGGAGCGTCTACCATGGGCGAGCAGCCATGTCTGCTTGTTAATATTGACATTATTTGCCTCTGTTTCTCCCCCCGATTTGGGGATTTTATTTTTCTGTTTGGTAGTGATAAGTTGTGGAATTGCATCCCCAATTATCTAATTTTTTTGGATTTGTTTAATTAGAAGTGTTTGCTGAAATTTTCCAGCCGTAAGACTCTTCCAAAAACTTACGTTCCTGCCAAAATCCATATTGCGGTGAGTGGCATTTGCTGACCCACGATGTGCGCGTGGCATTGTTTCAGTTTTCAAGGGGGCGGGAGGGGGTTCGCACCTCACGGTTTCGCTCATGGACTCGTCTCCAAGCTTCCGTCGGTGAGAATCCGAGAACAACGAGCCTTCTCCGATCAGCTTTGTCCTGCCTGATAATGCGCCTCCTCCAACATCTTTCTCGACGCCACACCATGGTGTTGGAACTTCGTCTGGCAGCGGCTCAAATTTTGCGAGTGCTGGCGAGAACGCCACTGTGCGTCATCCGGCGATGCACTCATCCATGCTAACGCCGCTGTGTGCTGTTGAACCAAGGGAGATGATGACGCCAGATCCCAGCGCAAGATACACATATGTACGTTCCCTCTTAATTTCAGTATCCAACTTATGATGTGGTGTAGACAAGCCCGGGGCTCCAGGCCATGGCCTGGGACGTGAACATAAATTCCTTTGTTGACTACTGTTGATCAGTATTTGGTACTGTACCTATAGGTTGGCCCTTCGCATGGATTGATTTTGCTATACCACTGAACATATGTATCTGAATTTTTTGATGTACATATCTTGTTGTGGTTTCAGTATCCAGTGTTAGTTGCCGAGTACTTTCGGGGCCGCCGGATCGACGGAAGATGCCTTGTAGTTTGATTGAACTTCAGTAAGTGTAGGAACTAGATAGCATCAGTACAGTTTCAAAAAAAAAGTTTCTAAACTCCCAGGAATTAGTGCCCTGGGAGCGCTCGAGCGTTTTTTTTCTAGAAGTGCACCATGTTAGTCAGCTAAAGACCATGGACGCGAAGTCGCAACCAACGTCTGGCCACCCAATAGTCGGTTTGTTTAGACCAGCTATGTTGACTCTGCACTCTGCAGGCCATTGAGCTCGCGAGCCACACTCTGTTACAGAAATACTATTAGCTCAAGGTTGAAGAGATGAACTTTTATTTTGTCCCCTGTTACACTTCAACTACCTATGTTTTGACTAGATTGTAGCATTGCTTGCTACAGAGCATTGGTAAAGAAGTGCCAGAGTAGTTGTGCAAATAAGCTATATAGTGAAAAACCAGCCCGACTTGTAGCTTCAGTTGGTAACTTGTGGTATTATTACTAAATGTGTTTTCTGCAGGTTTCAGCCTTCAGTATCTAAGACGCTGAAATTCGGTTGTAGGACAAAATGCTCCTATTTATGATCTATGGTATTTGCATATAATTGGCCGAATAAATATATATCATACCACTCTAAACTCTGCATTTCATTCTAAACTTTCAACCACACTTCATTGTGCATTTCAAAGTTTGGGTTCATGGCAAATTAGAGTTCATGGTTTAGCAAGATTCCTATTCATCACCTCAGTATTGCAATTTAATTGACTTCATAGTGGCTTTGCTAATTTGTTATTTTTGGATGTTTCAGGAAGACAAAAAATTGCAAATAGAACATGGAGAAGAACTCCAATGTAATCCAATAATATAAATAAGACAACGGGGCAGGATGATGTTTCAAGGATTGAAATCAATTAGGATAGCTTAGATAAACGGATTGGACTTTATTTTCCCCTGCACTGTCATTTGGAATTTGGAATTGGCTTCATGCTGCTTTTTATTTATGTTCAGTTCAAAGAATTTTTGTTCAAATTGTAGCGTCATCACTGTCTAATGGTTAGCGAAAACGGCGCGGCAAGGCGCGCTTATGCTTCTAGTATATATCATGATTCAATTTTATTCATTCTTAGGATGTGGCGCCATTCTATTGTTTGCTAGCACACTCTGCTGAATGGCTTCTTTAGACCATACTAATGATCAATATGAGCAACTAACAAAACTTGTCCAAATCTGTAGATGTCTTCTTCTATTTTTTTGTTATTCTGTAGAAGGAGGAGCCCGATTTGCCTAGTATTATGCTTCTTTATGAGATATATAGTCATCTGCATGGGCATTCTGATGAATGACAGAGAGTATCTAATGTACGCAATGATTATGATATCAGGGTAACCAAGTCCGTGAAGATTTTGTCCCGAAGGAAAATATGGCTTTCGTCACCGATGAGGAGGGTATGACTTCTATCAACAGTATGCAAGAGCAGCAGGTTTTGGTATTACAAAGCTCAAGCGGAAGCTGATGTCTCGTCTCTATGCATGCTCTCGGAGAGGTGCCGGTACATTTTACAAGCCCAGGGAGGAATGCGAAAATGTCGAAGAGGGTTAACTGTAAGCCTCGTGATATAGAAAAATCCAACTGAGATTTCCACTACATCAAATCCATGGTGCCTCATGGATTTGCCTCTGTAAAAATGTAGAGCGAAAAGTAGAGAGCAAAATTGTATGCACCACTATCTCTTTGTTTCTTCCGGAGTAGAAAAGATATTTTTAAAGAAATTGAGTGTGATGTGATGCAGCTCGTGCACATAGAGATAGGTTGATGCGTCAGGTAAATTTATTTCATAAGCTTTATTTCTTATGATGGCGCCATAATAATTTCTCACATGCAGGACATAACTTAGTGGCATGCTGCTGTAAGATTACCTCGCTCCCTTTTATACGGAGCCAAATATCAAAGTATTCGCTTCACAACGTGGTGATGCGACTCGTTTGGTGCCGCTTGGAATCGGGCACACATGCAAAAGCTAAGCATTATATCTGGCCTAGATGCACATAGGTACAACAAAGAACCAATGATGGAACGGTATAACTTTTGATCAAAATCTTTACCATTTTCGTAAGAGTCGAGGTGGCCATTGGTAGGCATTGGTGTCCTGAGGCCTTTGCAATCTTGCATGCCAAATTTCTTCAGGAAATCCTTGAGATATTTTTCCTGAGATATGAAGATGTTATTTTGTTGCTGACGAATTTGAGGACCTAGGAAGAATTTCAACTCCCCCATCATGGACATTTGATATTGTTCGCGCATCATGTGACCAAACTCATCACTGTAACGATTGTAAGTGCAACCAAAGATAATGTCGTCCACATAGATTTGACATATAAATAGTTCACCATCATAAGATTTTGTGAAAAGAGTGGGATCGAGTGAACCGGGTTTGAAGCCTTTCTTCTTCTAGAAGTCCCTGAGTGTGTCATACCAGGCTCGTGGTGCTTGATTGATGCCATATAGTGCCTTGTTGAGCCCGAAGACTTTGTCAAGATGCTTTGGGTCTTCAAAAAATGGGGGTTGAGCAACATATACTTCTTCCTCTATCTTACCATTGAGGAAGGCACTTTTCACATCCATTTGATATAAGAAGATGTTATGATGGGTAGCATATGCAAGCAGTATACGAATTGCCTCAAGCCTAGCAACAGGAGAAAAGGTTTCCTCGAAGTCAATTCCCTCAACCTGTGTGTAGCCCTATGCTACAAGACGAGCCTTATTCCTCATGACCTGGCCATTTTCGTCTTGTTTGTTGCGGAAGATCCACTTTGTGCCAATGATGTTGTGCTTGCGTGGATCTGGACACTTAACTTGCTCCCACATGTTGTTGAGCTCGAATTGATCACTACTGCAGGAATGCCAACCAGTGGCGGGTGCCAACCAGCCAGCAACGGTGGGCGAGGCTCTCAGGGGCGCCCGCCACTGGTCTCCTGCCACTGGTAACATCTCATCAGTGGCGGGCACCCGCCCGCCACTGGAATTGCACCAGCAGTGGCGGGCATTACTAATGGTAGCAATGGCGGGCGCTGTTTTCCGCCCACCGCAATCATCTGTGCCTGCAGTGTCTAGCCTTATTTGTGCCCGCGACTGGTAACAATCTAGGCTGAAATGCTGCTATTGCTGTAGTTTGTACCTGGATCTGATCATCAGATTGCATGAGATATATAAATTGTTGTTTCAACATTGATCCACATGCACACACACACCACATCACAATGATGTCAGACTAATTAAAAGTTTGCACTAAAGCAAATATAACAAATGCATTACAATTACAAGCATGTCGCTCATCACATAATTAATAGTTTGACGAGTTGTTTAGGGGTCAAACGAGTGACGGGCGATGTTCAACAGACAGTGTGTTACCAGGACCCGCACATACTACATGAATGATGAATGCCTAGAACGAACAGGGACCAGTAGGCCGCTTGTTCTGGAATCGGAGATGTGGCCTCTCGAAGAGCCCATTTAACTATCTCCCCTGGCATGGGTATGGTGGTTGGACTCAGACCCCGCGAGATCCTCAACCTCTCATCCGGGGTCGCCTCCATTAGGATGCACACCGCGAGGTCATTGAACCGCCTCTCTGCTATCTTCTGCATTGCTGGGAGACCACACTAGGCCACTGGAACACTTCTGACCCAAGCTAAC
This sequence comes from Elymus sibiricus, assembly GCA_039707655.1. Taxonomy (NCBI): domain Eukaryota; kingdom Viridiplantae; phylum Streptophyta; class Magnoliopsida; order Poales; family Poaceae; genus Elymus; species Elymus sibiricus. The sequence goes on from CM077666.1 coordinate 476,602,822, forward strand.
ATCGCCTCCCTGAGCTGCTCTGCCCGATGCTTATCACGCATCCATAGATAGTGCTTCTCCATGTCTGCCGCAGAGACCCCCTCCCACAATTCTTCTCGTGATCCCATCTGTTATTGTTAGCACACAACAACATTCAAAAAATATATATACAAAAGATCACAGGGTAATTCATATGAACATATGACACACGTACATATAAACTAAAGATCACAAGGTAATTCATAGAGTAGTGCAAGGCAACAAGCATTGTGTCATGACATAATTTAAAGTTTGACATGTTTTTCGAAAGGAGCATATATATCTATCCTTTAGCGATAACATCCGTCGGCATTTTGATGTCAAATTCTCAAGTCTCGTTCTTTTTTGTCCTCTGCCTCGCAATGGATCAGCCCCTCATCCCTCACTACTGCTCGATTGATGATATTAGTGAACAACCTCTGGAGTCGGTCATGCTCTGTCCAAAAGTGCGATAGCTTAGCGTCATCCTCATTCTCTTTGGACCACTTCACCAACATTGAATAACTTTTCAAAAGTGGTCCTGCGCGCACATAGTCATCCATGAGGGCCATGGCATAGTAGCCAGACATGTGGAAGCTTCCGTCTTTCGGTTGTTGCCCGCAACAGAAGCTGGTGTGGAATTTGTAGCTCTTATGCGGCATGACCTTATTTCTGGACTTATGACACATCAAGAGAGCAGCATCCAGAACTTTCTTTAGATTGGTCCACGGCTTATTAGGGTCTCTCCTAGAATCAAAGACATAAGCTCGGCCGTCCTTCGGCAACAGTGCGATGACGATCCAGTGTTCGTTGCTGAATGAGATTGAAACCGAAGAAGTCAGGTATATGTGCAAGCTTAAAGGAATGAACAACTTCCGCTTTGAAGTAAGGGACGAGAAAGTTGTCCTTGTGATGAGGACTATCAAGCATGCTCTGATGGAGGTAGTTCGCAATGTCGCGATGGCCTTTATCAGATTCGACATTGGCAAAATGCATGTGATACGGATCAAGGACGGCAACTTCTTTATTCTGGAGTAAGGTTTGAAGCATGTCAGAGCGCCCAAAGCCTCATTAAGGATGGCCTGACTATGTCCACATAGAAAATATTGTCGTTAACCACATTCTTAAACCCCAGATATATTTTATCAGCAGGAACGCTATGACAAATCCAATACCCTCGGTAACCTTGGCCGTGTAATAATTCTCACCCTTTCCTGACCTAGCTACCATGTCATTGTGTGGAAACTGAGCTTCAGTCCTGAGTGCGCTCAACTTGTCTGGTGGTAACATCGGTTGACCGGGCTGAAACTTAAGCCATATGCACCATGCAGTAGTGCTGGCGGGCGCACTATGAACCACATCTTCTTTTGGTGCCTTATCGTCCGAAGGTCCGTCTCCCGATTTGTTCTTTCGCTTTCTACCCTTTTTATGCCGCTTAGCGGGGCCCGTAGAAGATGGTTGTCCGGAATCCATTTGTTGCATTTGCTAAAATTTAGTGTGGCAATTATGAGTCATAATGCATAAAAAATGAAATATGGACTAAAAAGTCGGCATGACCTTTGCTAAAAAGAGGACATAACGAGTGCCAGCAATTTGGCGAAACGGAAATTAATCGACGTTTCGCAAAAACATTGGCACTCATGTCAATACCTACAAATATTAGCCAACAATACTACAATTGATCCTACGCATAAATTTCGACCAAAAATTTGGCATGACCTTTGCTGCAAATTGGACATAACGAGTGCTAGAAATTTGACGAAACAAAAATTAATTGACGTTTCGCCAAAAAATTGGCACTCATGTCAATACCTGCAATTATAAGCCAACGGTACTACAATTGATCCTAGGCATAAATTTGATCAAAGTTTTACTTCTAAATGAAGTTAGAATATAAGCCAACGGTACTACATAACGAGTGAAAGAAATTTGATCGAAGTTTACTTCTAAACAACTCAAATTTACCCTAAGCACAAATAACACTAAGAGACTACTCAAATTTAACCTACGCAAAATATCGATCAAATCTTACTTCTAAACTACTCGAATTTACCCTAAGCACAAATAACAGTAAGACACACTCGAATTTACCTTAGTCAGTAATTACAACAAACACTTGCAAGGCACGATGGGAAGGGATGAGAAGTTCGGCCATACCAGAGACGGGACGCGTGCGGCTTTCGGAGGCGGAGCTAGGCCTCCGATGTTAGCGGACGAGGAGGCCCCGGTGGCGGGGCTAGCCAACCAGGAGGAGTTCGCCGGCGGCGGCGAGGTGATGCCTCCGCTATTGGAGGAGGAGCCCATGCCGGCGACGAGGACGAGCGTGGCGGCGAGGATGGCCCTGGCGGCGAGAAGGCCCCTGCGGCGAGGAGGGCTGCGGAGGCGAGGAGGGATAGCGGGCGCGATTTGGGGGTTGGGCGGGCGGAAATGGTTTGGTTTCGGTGCGAAACCATTTTCGATGAAAATTGAACCGCGTGGTAGGCCAAACAGTGATGGGCGCGCCCCAGCGCCCGCCACCTCTACTCAGGGTCAAAGCAGTGACGGGCGCGACGCGAAGCCCGCCACTGCAAAGATACTACTCCATCGAATTTCCTCTACGTCATTAACTGATATTCAAACTTCATTTGGACTTCAAATATTTCCATGACTAATACACACCATCCAAAGCCCAATGCTCAAATTTGGCCACATTTTTTAGTTAGCCTGCTATTTTCGATGCATTAACTGATTTTCCAGCAACTAAAAAGGGTAGGAAATAGCGCGCAAACGAGTTCCGAAAGGGATGAAACTTTGCATGCTGTCTTCATCTCACCCATGTAGGGTGTGGTAAAAATTTGAGTGCACTAAGGCAAAAACTTGATGCACGTCGTGTACAAACCGGACACTCTCCCCCGAAGTGTCAGGGTTTCGAACGGAAACCGCCGCCTGCCACACAAAACTCCATCTTTTTAAATCTTTTGAACTTCAAACTTTTTCTTGGATTAATACACACCATAGAAAGCCATATGCTCAAATTTGGCACTTTTCGAGTTGGTCTGCTATTTTTGATGCATTGACTGATTTTCCCGCCACTAAAACGGGCAAAACGCTCTTCGGTTAGAAATAGCACGCAAACGAGTTCTGAAAGGGATGAAACTTTGCATGTTGTCTTCATCTCACCCATGTAGGGTGTGTAAAAAATTTGAGAGCGCTACGGCAAAAACTTGATGCACCTCGTGTACAAACCGGACACTCTCCCCCGGAGTGTCAGGGTTTCGAACAGAAACCGCCGCCTGCCACACAAAACTCCATCTTTTTAAGTCTTTTGAACTTCAAACTTTTTCTTGCGTTAATACACACCATCCAAAGTCACATTCTCAAATTTGGCCACTTTTCAAGTTGGTCTGCTATTTTAGATGCATTAACTGATTTTTCGGCCACTGAAAGGGGCAAAACATTCTTCGGTAAGAAATAGCGCGCAATCGAGTTCCAAAAGGGATGAAACTTTCCATGGTGTCGTCATTTCACCCATGTAGGGTGTGGTAAATATTTGAGAGTGCTACAGCAAAAACTTGATGCGCCTCGTGTACAAACCGGACACTCTCCCCCGAAGTGTCAAGGTTTCGAACGGAAACCGCCGTCTGCCACACAAAACTCCATCTTTTTAAATCATTTGAACTTCAAACTTTTTCTTGGATTAATACACACCATCCAAAGCCACATGATTAAATTTGGCCAGTTTTCGAGTTGGTCTGCTATTTTTGAGGCATTACATGATTTTTCGACCACTAAAAGGGGCAAAACGCTCTTCGGTAAGAAATAGCGTTCAAACGAGTTCCGAAAGGTATGAAACTTTGCATGGTGTCTTCATGTCACCCATGTACGGTGTGGTCAAAATTTGAGAGCGCTACGGCAAAATATTGATGCACCTCGTGTACAAACCGGACACTCTCCCCCGAAGTGTCAGGGTATCGAACGGAAACCGCCGCGTGCCACACAAAACTCCATATTTTTAAATATTTTGAACTTGAAATTTTTTCTTGGATTAATACACACCATCCAAAGCCACATGGTTAAATTTGGCCACTTTTCGAGTTGGTCTTCTATTTTCGATGCATTAACTGATTTTCCGGCCACTAAAAGGGGTAAAACGCTCTTCGGTAAGAAATGGCGCAAACGAGTTTTGAAAGGGATGAAACTTTGCATGGTGTCTTCATCTCACCCATTTAGGGTGTGGTAAAAATTTGAGAGTGCTACGGCAAAAACTTTAAGCACCTCGTGTACAAACCGGACACTCTTCCCCGAAGTGTCAGGGTTCCGAACGGAAACCGCAGCGTGCCACACAAAACTCCATCTTTTTCAATCTTTTGAACTTCAAACTTTTTCTTGGATTAATACACACCATCCAAAGCGACATGCTCAAATTTGGCCACTTTTTGAGTTGGTCTGCTATTTACGAGGCATTACCTGATTTTCCGGCCACTAAAAGGGGAAAAACACTCTTCGGTAAGAAATAGAGCACAAACGGGTTCCGAAAGGGGTGAAACTTTGCATGGTGTCTTCATCTCACCCATGTAGGGTGTGGTAAAAATTTGAGAGTGCTACGGTAAAAACTTGATGCACCGCGTGTACAAACCGGAGACTCTCCCCCGAAGTGTCAGGGTTTCGAACGAAAACCGCCGCCTGCCACACAAAACTCCATCATTTTAAATATTTTGAACTTCAAAAAATTTCTTGGATTAATACACACCATCCAAAGCCACATGCTCAAATTTGGCCACTTTTCAAGTTGGTCTGTTAGGCATTACCTGATTTTCCGGCCTTTAAAAGGGGCAAAATGCTCTTCAGTAATTTTTTCCATGATTAATACAGACATTTGGAAGCCCCATGCTCAAATTTTAGACTATTTTGGGTTTAGAAACATTTGATTTTTCAGGATATTTCAGACTAATGATATGTGTGGCGGGCGGCGCAGAGAGCCCGCCACTGCAAACTCTTCAAAACTTTGAAACAAATTGGCACGGGTCGCCCAAATAATGCTGTGGTGGGCACTTTTTTTGCCCGCCACTACTTTGTTATGCAGCAGTGGCGGGCCCTTCGCCCTTGCCTGCCACTGCTGATTTTAGCCCGCGAGCAAATTTGGAAGAGTTTAGGAGTGGCGGGTTCTTATTTCTGCCCGCCACTGCTGTGCGCACACCAGTGGCGGGCAAATAATTCTACCCGCCATTAGAATTTTTCCAAAATAGCTGTGGCGGGTCCCTGGCCACGCCTGCCACTAATGTGAGTTTACCTATAAGCTTTTTCCCAGTAGTGGATGAAGCTCTTCTTGCATGGCTTGAATCCATTCAGGCTCCGGAAATGCATCAGCTACTTTGTGGGTTCTGAGATAGAGACAAAAGCATAGTGCCCACAAAAGTTAGCCAATTGAGAAGCCTTTGAGCTGGTCAGTGGATCTGGTGCATTGATGTTGTAGAAGATCTTGTCAATTTGTACTTCATTGTCCACTCGAGGATGTGCAGGGCGAATACTTTGTTGTTGCTAAGCATTGTCTTCATCATTAGCAGCATTGTCTTCCTGCTAAGCATTGTCATCACGCTGGATAGGAGCGGGTATGATGATCTCATCAGCACCTGGTTCTTCAGTGGGCATGATTTCACCAGTGCCCATAAGCTTGATAGCTTCCTGAGGAGGTAATTCATCTAGCACAGGAAGCAATTGCTCTCTTTGCGAGCCGTTAGTCTCATCGAACCGCACGTCTATAGTTTCAACAACCTTGTGGTGATAAGTGTTGCAGACCCTGTAGGTGTGCGAGTCCTTTCCATAACCAAGCATGAAACCCTCATGTGCTTTCGGTGCAAATTTAGAACTGTGATGTGGATCCCGAATCCAGCATTTTGCACCGAAGACTTTGAAATAACTTACATTGGATTTCTTACCAGAGAGCAGCTCATATGATGTCTTCTTGAGGAATTTGTGGAGATATACCCGGTTGATGATGTGGCAAGCAGTATCAATGGCTTCGGGCCACCACTTGTATGGTGTCTTGTATTCATCAAGCATAGTGCAAGCCATCTCAATAAGGGTCCTGTTCTTGCTCTCCACGACACCATTCTGCTGTGGTGTGTAGGGAGCAGAGAGCTCATGATAGATCCCAAGTTCATCAAGGTAGTCATTGAGCCCAGTGTTCTTGAACTCGGTGCAGTTGTCACTCCTAATATGCTTGATCTTGACGCCATAGTTGGTCATGGAGCGATTGGCGAAGCGTCTGAAGACATCATGGACTTCAGATTTATATAAGACAATATGCACCCAGGTATATCGAGAAAAGTCATCAACAATGACAAAGCCATATAAGGATGCAGCATTAGTCAATGTGGCATAATGAGTAGGACCAAAGAGATCCATATGAAGAAATTCAAAGGGACGAGTAGTCGTCATGATTGTCTTCGAGGGGTGTTTGGCTCTTGTCATCTTCCCAAATTCACTGGTACCACAGAGGTGATCCTTGTTGAACTTGATGCCCTCGATGCCAATGACATGCTTTTTCTTTGTGAGGGTGTTCAAATTCCTCATGCCAGCATGTCCAAGTCGTCGATGCCATAGCCAACATTCTGAAGCTTTTGCTAGTAGACATGTGGCTGGCTGTGGTCCTGCAGAGAAATCTACAATATACAAGTCATTTCTTCAAGAACCTTCGAAGACTTTGGATTTGTCAGAGACCATCAGTACAAGGCAACGATATTTGCCAAAGATGACAATCATATCAAGATCACAAAGCATTGAGACTGACATGCGGTTGTATCCACGGGATTCGACAAGCATCACTTTGTCCATGTGCCGATCCTTTGAGATAGCAACCCTACCTAGACCCAATACCTTGCTTTTCCCTTTGTCAGCAAATGTGATTTGCTTCAAGTGTGGAGGACTTAGAGTTGAGTCCGTGAGTAGGCTCCTTTCACGAGTCATGTGATTCATATATACACTATCCAGAATCCTTTCATATATACACTATCCTACAGAAGAATTAGTCTGATTCACCAAGGCATGTCTCAAGGGCATGCACTGTTCTAAAAGCATGCTCTAGTGTGTTAGGTTTCTTAGATGTAATGACAGTAGGAATATCATCAAAGTCATGGATGAGAAAAATGGTAACACCATTTTGAAGTTTTATCTTGCGTCCAACAAGATGTTTCAGGTCTCCAGCATTTTCATTTGAATCCAATGCATTTTGTGTGGAGGCCTGCACCTGCAGAAGACATTAGTTCTTCTTAACCACCCACATTTGCAAGGTTGGTTTAGAAGCAATGAGTCTAAGAGCAGCATTTGAGAATTTTGCATTTGAAGCATTTGCATTACGCTTCACAGGAGGGTTAGAATACTCAAATGAATAAGCAGAAAAATTCTTCAAGGATTTGTGAACATAGTGGTTTGAAGAATAGTGCTCATATTCATGAGGCATGTTGTTGTAATCCTGTGAAACATAAGCATTAGTGCGATCATAGGCAGGTCTATGACCATATGAAGACTTTGGTCCATATGAAGACTTTGCTCTGGGGTTTGTCTTCTTCCCAGGTGGTGTCATGACGACATTCACGGGAAGACTTTCTAGAAGACTTTTGAGAACCTAGATTTTCTTCATGGGAGGACCATTTCAGCATTTAGTTCCAATGTACCTGGCAAATACTTCACCATTCTGATTTTTAAACAGTTTATAGTTAGAGTCAAATGACTCATCCATGGTATAAGAAGTAGCACAGTTATAGCCAGATAAATTAGTAGGATCCACTGGAGGTCCTTTTGTAGGTACCCAAGATGTTTTGGGCTACTTCTCAGGTTTCCAGTAGGAGCCATCTGCATTGATGTTTCTTTCGAAACCAATACCCTCTTTCCTAGGGTTCCTGTTCAAGGTTTGCTTCTTGAGTACATCGCAAAGGGTTTGATGCCCTTTGAGACTTTTGTACTTTCCTATTTCCTGCAAGTTCTTCAACCTAACATTCTCATCAGCAATATTTGTGGTTTCCTCAGATGAGGGGTTAGATACCACAGAGATAGTTGAAGACATGGCATTTTCAAAAGCATTTGAACATTCAGACGAAGAATTAGCATTATCACATTCAATGCATTTCAAGCAAGGAGGCACAAATTCTTTCTGAGCGGAACTGATCTATTGAGCGAGCAAAGCATCGTTTTCAGTTCAAAGATCATCATGAGACGCTCTCAGTTTCTCAAGTTCTAGCTTCCTTTGAAGATAATCCTAGGAAAGCTTCTCATGATCGGCTAAGAGAGCCACTTGACGACTTTGAATTTCATCATACTTTGACTGAAGACTTTTGAGATCATCATTCAATGATTGACTTAGATTCATTTCCTCGTTCAATAGATCATCGCTTTTGTCTAGCAGATTTTGAATCTTTTCCATAGCACGTTGTTGTTTAGTAGCAATTTTAGCAAGTTTGGAATAGCTAGGTTTCAGATTCTCATCAGATTCACCTTCACTAGAATCAGAGTATGAGGAGCATCAGGATACCTTGGCACCTTTTTCCATGAAGCAATAGGTGGGAGTAGAGTCGTCATTGTCGTCGCAGGATTCAGTGTTGGTGACATGTCCATTGTCTTCATGGTCGAAGATGGACTTAGCGACGAGAGCGGTAGTGAGAGCAAGGCTTGCCACACCAAAGTCAGACTCCTCCTCAGATTCTTCCTCATCCTCCTCATGATCAGATTCTTCCTTGGAATCCATTTCCTTCCCAATGAAAGCACGGTCTCTGCTAGAAGAACTCTTCTTGTGCGATGAAGACTCTGAAGAAGACTTTGAGTATCTCTTCTTCTTCTTCTCGTCAGAACTACCATCCTTGCTCTTCTTCTTCTTCTTAGATTCCTTTTCCCAGAGAGGACAATCAGCAATATAGTGACCTAGCTTCTTGCATTTGTGATAGGTTCTCTTTTTGTAGTCCCGAGAAGAGGTTTCTCCAGTCCTCTTCGGGTCATACTTTGAAGACTTCCCGAAGCGGTTTTTCTTTGAGACCTTCTTAAATTTCCTCACAAGTAATGCAAGCTCTCTGCCAATTTCTTCGGGGCCACCAGAACTGTACTCAGATTCTTCTTCTTCAGACGAAGACACCGCTTTTGCCTTCAGGGCCTTTGCCTTCAGAGCATGAGGTCTTCCATAGCTAGGACCATAGAGATCCCTTTTCTCAGCTTGTTGGAATTCATGAGTATTGAGCCTCTCAAGAATATCAGCTGGATCCAGAGACTTGTAATCAGCACATTCTTGAATCAACAGAGTCAGATTGTCAAAGGAACTATCAAGCGACCTCAGCAATTTCTTCACCACTTCATGATTGGTGATGTCAGTGGCGCCAAGAGCTTGAAGCTCATTGGAGATGTCCGTGAGACGATCAAATGTGAGATGAACACTTCGTTGTCAAGCCTCTTGCAGCAGTTGAACAGATTGCGAAGAACAACAACTCGAGAGTCTCGTTGAGTAGAAATTCCCTGATTGACCTTGGAAAGCCAATCCCAGATTTGCTTCCCACTTTCCAAAGCACTCACATGGCCATACTGCCCTTTGATCAGATGACCACATATGATGTTCTTTGCCTGAGAGTCCAATTGAGCGAATCTCCTTATATCAGCAATGGTAGCATTTTCCCCAGCCTTCGGGGTGCCCGTCTTGACGATAAACCAGAGGTAATTGTCAATGGCATCAAGATACATGCGCATCTTATTCTTCCAATAAGGATAGTCAGTGCCATCAAAGACTGGGCACTTAGCGAAGACCTTGTAGTTACCTGTAGTCGACATCGCTAAAACTCTAGGTAGTTAAACCAAATCACACAGATTAAGGGAGCACCTTGCTCTGATACCAATTGAAAGTGCTAGTTATCGACCGGAGGGGGGTGAATGGGAGATTTTTATGAAAGTCTTTGAAACAGGCAATGTCTTCGAAGATGCGGAAGCAAAACTAATGCGAAGCAATACATGATAGAAGTAAATCTACACTAAGTATGCAATCAATGGGAAGCTAAAGACATAAGAACAATGGATAGCAGGCATACAAGGTAGCAGTATATGTAGAACAGGCGAACATACAAGCAAACAACCTTAAGAACTACAATCTGGAAACAGAAAAGAGTATCATGAGGAATGTCTTCGAGTCAAAGTCTTCATACAGAGGAGCAAGCAAAGTCTTCATCACACAAAACAGAAAGTAAAGTAGTGAAGAGATAGAACCAGTTGCTCGGTGAAGACACAAGATTTGTTTGACCAGTTCCAGATGTTGTGACAACTATACGTTTGGTTGGAGAGGCTGAGATTTAACTCAGAAGACCAAGTCTTTACCATATTCTCCTTGAGCTAAGATCACTTAGACCTCACCCAATCACTCTGGTAAGTCTTCAAGGTAGACTTCTGAAACCTTCACAAACTCATTCATCGGCAATCCACAATGACTCTTGGATGCTCAGAACGCGACGTCTAACCGTCTGAAAGATCATAGTCTTCAAGTGTAACAAGTCTTCGGTTCACTCATAACAGAATATCTTCAGTGATGCTCAATCACTTTGGGCTCTGGGTGTTTGGGTTTTTCCTTCTAGGAATTCTCTCTCAAATGCTTCGGAGGTGGGTTGCTCTAAAACGACATAAGTCATGCAATAACTCGGAGTAGCCACGGACTTATGGTGTAGGGGGCGGCTATTTATATCCTGGGTAGCAACCCGACATGATATGACCGAAATGACCCTGGGTCAATGGCCAACCGACACGTGTCCGAATGGTCGGATTTTAAACACACACGGCAACTTTACTTGGGCTACAAGCAAAGCTGACACAACCACTCGGAAGAGATTTCCAATGTCTTCGCTGGAAGACTTAGGTTTGGGTTGAGCATCACGTCAAACACTATCTTTGTTTACCTCGACCCCACTTAACAGTACGGTGGTTCCTATGACTCAAGAAAGAAGAAAATGAAACTACCAAAAGACAAAGTCTTCGCGTTCCATAGTCTTCAAGCAAAGTCTTCGCAAGCCACCAAAGTCTTCAATGTCTTTGGACATTTTAGGGGTCGTCTTCGATAGTTAAACCAAATCTCTAGGGACTTCTATCTGTGTTATATCCTACACTCACAAACACATTAGTCCCATAACCAAGTTTGTCGTCAATACTCGAAAACCAATAAGTGGTGGCACTAGATGCAGTTACAGTTAGAGTGAGAGGTTTACCGATGGGCTAGTGTTTGATTAGTGATAGTACTTTGCAGCTCAATTGTTTTGTACTCCCTCCTATCCAAAAGAAGTGTCATGCCTTTAGTTCAAATTTGAACTAAAACTGAACTAAAGCCACGACACTTTTTTGGATCGGAGGGAGTAGTATGTTCAGAGGCACTACATGTACATTTCAGTGAATGAAAAAATAAAGAAAAAACATGTTTACTTGAATAGTTTGCCAAGTTGTTAGTTATTGCCCATAGTTTCATTAAGTGAACTGTTTGCAATATGGGGACCTGTGTGTGATTAGGTACAGAGGGTTCGCTCCTGTGGCAACACCACTCCCCTTCTTCACTCTAGCAGAACACTCGATTGATCAAACAATAGATTTCATTCAGTCACACTGTGACTTTACATTCATACGATCGAACTGCAATATTTAAACAAAAAAATAATTGCGGTGGCGGTGGCGTCTTGCGTCAGCGTACTCTGGGGCATTGGACCAAGCTTCAAGTAAGGCCAGAATGTTCTAGACTTCCGCCTCCAGAAGCCACTCCCATGCCGCCATCTGGAGCCAGTCCCAGGAGGGCGGGGGTGGCGACTGGTGGCGTTGCAAGGAAGCGAATGACGGCGGCGTCCCATGCAACTAAGGCTGGCACTGGCACCAGCGCAGGAACATGCGCGTGCACGGGCAAAGGCGCTACATGGAAGCAGTCGACGGTGGCGTCCCATGCCGCTAAGGAAGGCACTGGCACTGGCGTGGGGACAGGCGCGGGTGTGAGCACTAGTGCAGGCGCTGGCGCTGGCACGTGCACGGGCGCGAGCACTAGTGCAGGCGCTCGCGCTGGCACGTCCCATAGCTTGTTATGTTCCTGCTCCTCCGGCTTGGTGTCTTCCTCAGGAAACTGGAAGATCTGAGGCAGACGATCTTGTTGCGCCATGGCATAGAGCGAGGTCTGGCAGATTGGTGGCGGGTGAGAGGGGAATCAGAGGCAGGGAGAGGATTGCAGCGAGAGCGGGGAGTACACGGCCTATTAAATAGCGGCTCGAGCGCCATTAAGGGGGCAATTGGGAGGAAGGCGGCCAGGCGGTGGAGGGAGGACAAAGGGCTCGCCTCCCGGTGAGTCTGCTCACACGCCTCTCGTCAACTCACACGGCCGCTCGCACGACACCTCTTGGGCTATGAGAAGCGGGACGCGTGGCAGCACGTATATGGTTGGTCTAATGCCCAAGCTTTGAATAATGAAACTGTTTGTGGTAACGTGACAGCTCTTAATTTTTTCCATTCCATAAGCAGCTTGTCTCAAATTGGACAAAAAAATTACCACGGCTTATTTGTGCCATATCATGACACCATGCCCAGTTTCATGAATTTTAGGTGAGTTTTGGATTTTATGGAATTTAAAAACCAAGATTCTCAATGTTTGCGGGCGAGCCATGATGCTGAGATGTTTGAAATTCCTTCACATTTCTTTCATGGGGCCTAAACATCTACCCAAGGACACATATATGAATTTTCAACCCATTTTGTGCACTGCTTCATAATGATCGTACATATGAGGAGTTAGTAGTGTGAGCACTAGTCGAGACCTTATCTTGGTATGTTCAAATGTGAGGTGCATAAACTTGTGATCTTCAATGATCCATGTCCATTATTGTCCATGTGACATGACAATGAAAAGATTTGTCCATCGCAAACCTCTCCATTTGAATCGTGCGTGACACACACAACGTGGTCAATCAAACCTTGTGAAAAACACATGTCAACAAAACACTTGCCATTGGTTGCGAGACTTTTCCACCTCACTATTATGCCCACGGTAAGACCATCTACGAATTCCACATTTTTACACCGATTTGGAATGTTCACGTTATGGTTGCACTACACTTGATTGTAATGCTCAATTACGGTGATAGACGTTGTAGATGTACTAGCCATTCATTTACATCACTCAAATAATTGTATGCAATAAGTCGACGTGCTATTTTGTAGATAACATTTTGAAGTTATATCATCCATTTCTAAACACTAATGAAAATGACATGCAAAAAATTTATTTTTTTTGCATCACAAACCTCTTAGATTCAACTTGAACATGTGGTCAAACCTCTAAGATTCACCTTAAATATACGGTCAAACATGTAAGAATCACCTTGAACATTTGAAACTTCAGTGAACACATCTAAACCACATAAACTTATGAGGTACATAACACAAATGTTCAGAACCATGAAACACAAAACTTCAGCATAATTTAAAATACATAATACATATACTGATCTATCCAAATTTGTTCCGACGCTGCGCCTTCTAGAGTTTGAGTTTCTTCTTCTCTGTCTTCTTGATCCTTGCATGAATGGCCTTCATCACTTGTCTATCTTTTGCCTCCAGCATACCCTTCTGGATGAGATAGATCCAACTCCATACGGCATAGCATGCATATGCGTCCCTGCATCCGTAGTCAATCTACTCGTCGCACAGTTTCTTTGCCCAGTGTTGGTGATGGGCCTTATTGAAACCATTCTTCTTGGCGAGGTAGTAGTTATCAATGAGCAATCTGGTGACGTCCGCGAGTGAATCAAAAGCCTTGGTTCCATCTGGGTTAACCCATTCGACCTAGATGTCCTTGTAGTTTCTGACCCTGATGTCCCAGGGCCGCAGCATGTCTATGTCGCCCTTGATGCAAAAACCAACGAATGTGTATCTATCCTTGAGGACAAACTGGCGAAGAGATGTGCTCACCCCTTGCGACTGGCATACCTAGTAATGGAGACAATTGGTGTCGTATGAGATCTGGATGAGGGGTGCCTTCTACTCTTCGACAGGAAACTGTGCTTTCATCAGTGAGCAAGTGTACTCGACGTCTATGCCAATGAATGTTACTCGAAAGACTTGCGGAAACGCCTCAGCCTGTGCTATCCATGAACGGGGCCGTGGTGTACATGGTGTGGATGCTGTCGTTGCCATGGATTGGGACGCGGTGTTCCTCCATGAACGGGGCTACCAAGCCCGGCAACACCATCCTGTCACCACCGAGGTGGCTGAAAGATCGAGCGCGAGGCATGGATGCTAGCGATAGGAAGCGATAGAGGTTGAGAGAGAGAGAGAGAGAGTTGAATGAGGAAGATGATGGGTTGGTTGTATTGGAGAGGGGATTTGGCAACTGCTTAAATCATGGTTGGAGACTAGGAGGTTGCCGAAACAGTTTGATTGACGAGCCGTACCGAGCGTGCGCTGTGTTGTCAAGATCTGACGGCGCCCCATTTCTTCAAGGTAGACGATGAGCCACACGAAGATGTGACCGTACATTGCTTACATTCTCCTTTTCTTTTTTTTGTGCTATACTTTTCAAAAAATAACTACAGCATGCTTGTGTTCATAACTCGTTTAGTGTCGCAACAGTACTAGAAAAATACAGGACATTGTACATTACAAAAGTTTTTATTTACAAATTAAATGATTTTCCATTCTTAAATCTGTAAGCCATGTGGTCGGTGCATGCAAAGAGTCTCTGTTTATAATTCTGACTAACAATGATCGATCTACTTTTCATATTTCAAGAAGTGCTCACACTATTTCCGAAAGCGAATACCCACATTTCTGAAATCGCTAAAACTGTTTCCGAAAGCCGGTCATGAATTTTCTGAAAGTCCTCACACTGTTTCTAAAAGTCCTTACAAATATTTCTGAAAGTGTTGACACTATTCATGAAAAGCATTTACAGAAAGTTAACAATGATACAAGCACATATTTTTACATAAGCACCATGCATTTGTACATCATGACAAGGAACGACCGAGGAAGAAGAGGCAAATGGATGCGGTAAAAGGAATGCGATCGTTAATTTGTCGTGCAAAAAAGGTAACCGACCATAGCAGTTGGGACGTCTTTCGGCGGTTCTAGGAGTCACGGGAATCAGGCGCCTGTTTAAGCAACATATTTTGTACCGTGGCGACATTGCACGCTCAATGTGGCTGCGTGTGCATGGTCCTGATATGGCACGTTCCACTTGTTTTTTTAATGGATATCTCAAATTATGACGTGACAACCAGCACCGTGAACTTTAATTTGTAAACAGTCGTGACACTTCACATGATAAACGTGGTTTCTTCAAGATACATGCACAAACAAAATGATTGTGCATTGCAAACCTCTTGGGCTCTCCTTACATATGCGATGAACATTCTAACACATGAACATTTAGCCATCAAAAGTATAGAAGAAGAAAAAAAAGGTCAAATGCAGATAGTTTTTTGAACAATCACCTATGGCGTTACCTTTCCGCATGCAAATTAGGATCTCAAATTATGACGTGACAACCAAACTTGAATTTGTAAACAGTCATGACACTTCACATGATAAACGTGCTTTCTTCAAGATACATGCACGAACAAAATGATTGTGCATCACAAACCTCTTGGGCTCACCTTAGATATGCGAGGAACATGGTACCACATGAACACATTTAGCCATCAAAATTATAGAAGCAAACAAAATGTGAAATGCAGATAGTTTTTGGAACAATCAACTATGGCCAATATATGACACCATGCATAACCTAAGCTTTTTTGCAAGCCGAAACTCCCTAGTGTGATGTACACAATGAATTCATTTTTTGAAATCCTCTCCACTATGTGGTATGCATCATGATTACAAAGTATGGAGTGTGTTCGGATTCATAATCACTCAAATCCTTTTGATGGTGCAACCTTCCACATGCAAAGTAGGATCTCAAAGTATGACGTGACAACCGGCACCATGAACTTGAATTTGTAAACAGTCATGACACTTCACATGATGAATGTGCTTTCTTCAAGATACATGCACGAACAAAAACATTGTGCATTGCAAACCTATTGGTATCACCTTAAATATGCGAGGAACATGGTACTACATGAACACATTATAAAACACAGTAGAACCGAACATATATGTGAGGGACATGCTATCACATGGACTGTGTTTTCTTTTTTTCGTATGAAAGTGGTCACGACTATTTGTGAAAGTGCTCAAAGTTTATCTGGAAGAGTTTAGAAAAAAGTTGTTCTTATAATATAAAGGAAAAAAATAGGAACTGAATAAAGCTCAAATTTATCCTTGCCTCCCACTAAGCGTTCCCTCAAATTTTCCCTTCCCTCCACTCATTTTTGAACGCCCTGCCCACCTAACCCCAACCCTCCCCAAATACCGCCTCTTTTTCCATAGCAACCACATCCCCTTCCAAAAAATGAGTCGTCTCCTCCTATACCTCTTTCTCTCTCCCTATTTCTCTCTCTCTCTCTTTTCGCTTCGAGATCCATCTCCCTCCCCGCCGGTGGTTCTCGCTACCTATGGCGACAAATCATTCGGTCCGGGAGGCGCTCACGACGGACGGCGTTCGGCTCGGCCCCATCCGCTCTGATGGTAAAACTACCCCAAGATCTCATCCTAATCGACGAGTTCTCTTTGCGGTGTTGTTTTTTATTATAATAATAAAAACTTAGGGTTCATATTTGGGTTAACACTGTATGTCATTCTACCTAGGCTTCATTGGTCAGCAGCTTGTTTACGTAATCTTTGAGTATATCTTCTTTTGATTCAGTCGGTATCTTCTTTCAAGAAGCTTTTGTTCTCAACTAAACCATGTTGACAATATACCGATTGCTAGTTCATTTCCTGCATCTTACAACACGTATGTGCATTTTTTCTCGTTTTTGAACGCCCCACAAAACAAACCCCAAACCTCCCCAAATTATGCCTCTTATTTCAACAGCAGTCACGTCCCCTTCCAAGAAATGAGGCGTCGCCTCCTATCTCTCTCTCTCTCTCTCTCTCTCTCTCTTTGCCTATAGATCTGCTCCCCTCTCGGCCGGTGGTTCTCGCTCCACCACCACAAATCATTCGGTCACCATGGAGGCGCACCCGACCGACGACATTCGGCTCGGGCCCATCCGCTCTCACGGTATGTCTACCCCATTATCTCAATCCTAATCGGCCTGCGAATCTATTTACTTTTATGTGAAAAAATGGCATGAAAGCTATTGTTGTTTTTACAAGATTTAAAATTTAGGGTTTGATGAGGACATCCCTACTATGGTTCCATCCCTTGAAGATGAACAACCTGTTGCTGCAAAGAAGACGTCCAATGATGAAATCAGGATTGGACCAACTACAAGAGCTCGTGCTAAGTTACTAGAACAACAGGTAAATTCTCTCTTAGTTGATAATGCTATTTATTTTAATGAGAGCTTTATACTGCCTAAATCCTTGTGTGTATGTGTCATTAGGTACAATGGAGAGGAAGGCATGGCACAAGGGAGCAAGGAGGAAGGCATGGCACAAGGGAGCAAGAGGATTCTGCAGTTCCCAGGCGGCAGTACCGCCTGCCCGAGCGGTTGTACCGCTTAGGCGGTACTACCGGCCCAGCACTACCGCCCAAGTACCGCTTAACAATTTTCTTCTGGAATCAAAGCGACCCAAGCGGTACTAAAGCGGCAGTTAGAATTCTCAGAGCGGTAATACCGCTTCTAGCGGTAGTACCGCTTGCTGTGAGTGGTACTACCGTGTTGCCTGCGCGCAGACTTTGGGGCTGACGGCCCGTGTACCCCTTCGTTCTATCTTAGGATATAAATACTCTTCCTTAGGGTTAGTTAGAGGAGACCAACTTTAAGATAAACCCTAGTTCATGAGATTGCTTGTAAGCATTCATCTTGAATCCTCATCACCAATTCGTATCGATCTGGTGATTATATACTGCAAGTCAAGTGTGATCTGTTGTTCCATTGGGAATTAGTATATTGCAATTATACCGTTCGTGGTCGACGGCTGCGTGCGCAAGTGTGTGACGTTGTGAATATCCAAAGGGTTGAGACCTTTTGCATTGGCATCAGGGATCAAGCGAGGGAGAGTTCATCGGCGACATACAAGTTATCCTACACCATCATCATCACCACCGCCGCTTACTGAGAAGATCGGGACACCCCATATCATCTTGGTATCAGATATCCAGCGTTGCCTCGGTAAGCATCCACCAAATCATCCGTAGATTAGTTGTGTTTTTCATCCTATCCAGAAAAAGCCTCACAAAAAGATTCGGGTTAGGGTTTTTGCCATAGCCTAGATTACATCGTAGATTGGTTTTAGTTGCTGGTCGTTGTGTCTTTCTTTTTGCGTAGCTTTTTCCTTCAAATCCATTGGTTTTTAGTTTCCATCGTAGATTGCATCGTAGATTGGATTGTTGTTCGATCAGCTATCCTGTTTTGCAAATTCCAATCCATAGCCACAGCCTGTCTACACAAAAGGTGTTAGGAACTTACCCACGAGACTAGTTTCCGCTCTACAGGCTGCTCATATAGGTTTTGGTGCTTTGCAATTTCTGGACGTGATCCAAGAACAGTTGCCGCTACTTGCGATCTATTGTGGCCTCAAAAAAAAGAGGAAAAGAAAAGAGGAGAGAGAAAAAAAAAGTGGCTGGACGTTGTTGCTATCTATTACACTGTTGGATTTGTATTATCTTGCGATTGTGCACTAGTAGAATTGAGCAATCTTGTGCCTGTTTACATTGAGCATTGCTAGTGTCTCTCTAGTGCATTGCAACACATCCTGTTTTGATAGTTGCTCTGCCACATTTTTCTCCACCGTGTGTGTTTTCCTTGGTTGTTGGCTCACACGATCAGCACTAGGACTTGTCTTCGGTGTAGATAGGATATCCTACCTAGCTCCACCATATAATCCTGCTCTGTCGTGTGATTGTTCTCATACCCGGGTATTCACTTCATCACATCCGTGCATTAGTCATCCATCTGAACGGGTAAGCATTACTATTCACTTTGGAACGGTAAGATTTCCTTTTCTTGTCAGTTTTGAGTGAGTTGTGAGTGTGCCACCACACAGATTTTGATTTTTGCACTAACCTACTAATCATGTCTTCTAGTGATGTTGATGTGCTGCAGAAAAAGGCTGATGACGAGTGTGTTTCATGGAAGGACCATGAAGCTCTCCGCGTTCATTTAACAGGGGTTATTTATCGATCCGCTGAAAAAATTGAGGCTGATATTCAAGTTATACAAATGAAAGTGGACGCAACTGACACTACCGTCAATGCTCTCCAAACAAGTATACAACAGTTGACAATTTCAGTCAATGGGTTACGTGTCGCGATTGAGCAACACCAACATGACGACCATAACGATGCTGATAGTGTCCATGACAACAATGACAACATGGTGGGCAATCATGGCCGTGGGCGTGGCTTTCAAGGGCATGGTCGCCTACCACCACCACTTGGTGCTCGGCGTGTACCATTTCAGGAGGATGATGTTTTGGGCAAGCCCAAGTTCACGATTCCTAGATTTGAAGGCTCCACTGATGTCGAAGAGTATCTCACTTGGGAGCTTAAGATGGAGAAATTATGGCGTTTGCATGATTATACTGAAGATAGGAAGGTCAAGCTTGCTTCTTCTGAATTTGATGGCTATGCATTGCGTTGGTGGGATAGCGTTGTGAGTACCCGTCGCGATGACAATGAGCTTCCTGTTCGTACATGGCGTGAGATGAAGGCGGTTATGAAAAGCTCGTTTTGTTCCCACTAATTACTTGCGCACAGTTTATGATAAATTGACACAATTGAAGCAAGGTTCCCTGACGGTTGATGCATATTACATGGAGATGGAGATGTTGATGCAGCGTGCTCGAGTGCGAGAATCTGTTGAGATGACTATGCAACGTTTTCTCCATGGGCTGAAATATAACATTAAGGGTATTGTTCGGCATCACCAATACAATACCATGAATGAGCTACTCCATCATGCAAGAGAAGCTGAGTCCCAGTTGGCCGAAGAAGCTCAAATTAAAGGACGTTATACTACAGCTGGGCGGTTCTCTAACAGCACACCGCCGCCCCCTATTGAGGGCGCTGCCAGCCGCCCCTCTTCTTCTGCAACCAAACCAGCCTTCACAGTTCCACAATCAAAGCAACCTGCTGCTCCTGCTGCTAGCTCAGGTTCCAATATGTCTACAGCCCGTAATAGAGATATGTTATGTCATACATGTGGAGGCAAGGGACACTTCAAGGGAGAGTGCCCCAATAGAAAAGTGATGATTGTAAACGATGACAATGAGTATGAGACTGGAGATGATGCTGATCCATATGCTTCAGATGACGATGGGTACACACGTGACGACGGCATAGATGCTTTCGCCTCTCCAGCACCTACTATTGTTGTCTCGCGGCGTGCTCTTAGTGTGCAGCCACATGTTGATTCACAGCGCTGCAATTTGTTCCAAACAAAAGCACTAGTTGGCCCCAACAAAGCTTGCAACGTGATCATTGATGGAGGTAGCTGCCGCAATCTTGCAAGCAAGGAGTTATGTGCCAAGCTGAATCTGAAATATTTACCTCACCCCAATCCATATTACGTACAATGGTTGAGTGACAATGGTGAGATGAAGGTGAATCATATGGTGCGCGTAAATTTTGAGATAGGACCATACAAGGATTCCATTGAATTTGATGTGGTACCTATGACAGTTTGCCATCTTTTATTGGGTCGGCCATGGCTCTATGACCGCCATGTGCAACACAATGGCCGTGCCAATACTTATCACTTGGAGTTTAAGGGCAGGAAAATAAATCTGCAGCCTATGTCACCACAGCAAATTGTCAATGAGTCTCGTCAGAAAACAGAAGTGACTATCGAACAGCCACCTGCACGAGAGAACAATGTAAAAGCCGTGAGTGATAATATAACGAAAAGTGTGAGAGAGCCTAGTTTGCTTATATTAGCCACCAAAGAAGACATGAGAGAATTTCGAGAGGATCCTACAGCCCTGCCTCTTGTGCTTATGTACAAAGGCGAGGTTTTAGTTTCTAATGATACGCAATCTGTTTCTCTTGGTGTGTCTACTGTTTTGCAGGAATATGGCGATGTGTTTCCGGAGGAGGTACCATCGGGGCTGCCGCCATTGCGTGGAATTGAGCACCAAATTGATCTCATACCCGGCGCCACCCTCCCCAACCGAGCGCCATACAGGACCAATCCCGAAGAAACGAAGGAAATACAGAAGCAAGTGCAAGCACTACTAGACAAAGGGTATATTCGTGTTTCTCTTAGTCGTTGTGCTGTTCCTGTTATTTTGGTGCCTAAGAAAGATGGTACATGGCGCATGTGCGTAGATTGTAGAGCTATTAACAACATCACTATTCGATATCGTCATCCTATTCCACGCTTAGAGGATATGCTAGATGAATTGAGTGGTGCTGCTGTTTTCTCTAAGATTGATTTGCGTAGTGGTTACCATCAAATTCGGATGAAGGAAGGGGATGAATGGAAAACTGCTTTCAAAACTAAATTTGGTTTATATGAGTGGTTAGTTATGCCTTTTGGTCTTACTAAAGCACCTAGTACCTTCATGCGATTAATGAATCATGTTTTGAGAAAGTTTATTGGTCGTTTTGTGGTTGTATATTTTGATGATATACTTATTTACAGCCGCAATGAATCTGAACATTGTGATCATATTAGACAGGTTTTGCAAGTGTTGCGTGATAATAAATTGTATGCTAATCTTGAGAAGTGCACATTTGCAAAAGATAAAGTTATATTTCTGGGATACGTTGTATCTATGCATGGGGTAGAAGTAGATTCATCTAAGATTGAAGCAATTCAAGATTGGCCTACTCCCATGAATGTTAGTCAAGTACGAAGTTTTCACGGTCTTGCTGGTTTCTATCGCCGTTTTGTGAAAGACTTTAGTACTATTGCTGCACCATTGAATGAATTAACGAAGAAAGGTGTGCCTTTTGTGTGGGGCGCAGCCCAAGATCATGCTTTTGACGAGCTGAAACGTTTGCTTACTTCTGCACCATTACTTGCACTACCAGATTTTTCCAAACAATTTGAAGTTGAATGTGATGCTAGTGGTATCGGTATTGGTGGTGTGTTAATGCAAGAAGGTAGACCTATTGCTTATTTCAGCGAGAAACTTTCTGGTGCTCGACTGAATTATCCTGTTTATGATAAAGAATTGTATGCGCTTGTTAGAGTTCTTGAGGTTTGGCAACATTATTTGTGGCCAAAAGAATTTATCATACATTCTGATCATGAAGCATTGAAGTATTTGAAAGCTCAATCCAATCTGCATCGACGCTTAGCTAAATGGGTTGAGTTTATTGAGTCTTTTCCATATATCATTAAGCATAAGAAGGGAAAAGATAACATTGTTGCTGATGCTCTCTCTAGGAAGAACATGCTTTTGACACATCTCGATATTCAAATTCCTGGTTTAGAGAGTTTGTGTGATTTGTATGCAACTGATCATGATTTTGCTGAACCATATCGTTTATGTTTGCTTCGAAATGCATGGGAGAAATACCACATCCATGATAGATACTTGTTTCGAGCTAACAAACTTTGTGTTCCAGAATCGTCCGTCCGTTTGCTATTGTTGCAGGAATCACATGCAGGCGGATTGATGGGTCACTTTGGTCATGAGAAGACGTTGCTCATGCTGGCTGATCACTTTTATTGGCCCAAGATAAGGCGCGACGTGGACAGGTTTGTTCGGCGCTGCATTACATGTAACAAGTCCAAGTCAAAACTGAAGCCTCACGGTTTGTATACGCCACTACCTACACCTACCACACCATGGGAAGATATAAGTATGAATTTTGTGTTAGGTTTGCCACGCACTAAAAGAGGTCATGATTCTATATTTGTGGTAGTGGATAGATTTTCTAAGATGGCACATTTTATTGCATGCCACAAAAGCGACGATGCGTCGCATATTGCCAACCTGTTTTTCAGGGACATTGTACGCTTGCATGGAGTGCCAAAAAAAATTGTTTCTGACAGGGACGTGAAGTTTATGAGCTACTTCTGGAAGACATTGTGGGGAAAGCTAGGAACGAAGTTGCTGTTCAGTACTACCTGTCACCCACAAATTGATGGTCAAACGGAGGTGGTGAATCGAACATTGTCCCAATTGCTGCGAGTTATGATCAAGAAAAATCTGCGTGAGTGGGAGGAGTGTTTGCCACATGTTGAGTTCGCCTATAACAGGGCTGTGCACACTACCACCCAGTTTTGTCCTTTTGAGGTGGTGTATGGCTTCAAACCAATTACACCACTAGATTTGCTGCCTCTTCCATTGCATGAGAGGGTTAATATGGAGGCATCAAACAGAGCAGATTATGTGAAGCAGATTCACGAGAAGACACGAGAGGCTATTGAGAAGCAAGGCAAGAACATTGCTGCTGCACGAAACCAATCACGAAAGAAAGTTTTGTTTCAGCCTGGCGATATGGTATGGGTGCATCTTCGCAAGGACAGGTTTCCACAGTTGCGACGTTCTAAACTTCGGCCGCGTGGTGCTGGTCCTTACAAGGTGTTAGCCATGATAAATGACAATGCCTACTCGATTGATATTCCTATTGCTGACTTTGGTGGCGTTAGCAACAGTTTCAACGTTGCTGATTTGTCCCCATGTGACGTCGATGACCTTGGAGCGTCGGGGTCGACGCCTTTTGAAGGGGGGGAGGATGATGAGGACATCCCTACTATGGTTCCATCCCTTGAAGATGAACAACCTGTTGCTGCAAAGAAGACGTCCAATGATGAAATCAGGATTGGACCAACTACAAGAGCTCGTGCTAAGTTACTAGAACAACAGGTGAATTCTCTCTTAGTTGATAATGCTATTTCTTTTAATGAGAGCTTTATACTGCCTAAATCCTTGTGTGTATGTGTCATTAGGTACAATGGAGAGGAAGGTATGGCACAAGGGAGCAAGGAGGAAGGCATGGCACAAGGGAGCAAGAGGATTCTGTAGTTCCCAGGCGGCAGTACCGCCTGCCCGAGCGGTAGTACCGCTTAGGCGGTACTACCGGCCCAGCACTACCGCCCAAGTACCGCTTAACAATTTTCTTCTGGAATCAAAGCGACCCAAGCGGTACTAAATCGGCAGTTAGAATTCTCAGAGCGGTAATACCGCTTCTAGCGGTAGTACTGCTTGCTGTGAGCAGTACTACCGTGCTGCCTGCGCGCAGACTTTGGGGCTGACGGCCCGTGTACCCCTTCGTTCTATCTTAGGATATAAATACTCTTCCTTAGGGTTAGTTAGAGGAGACCACGTTTAAGATAAACCCTAGTTCATGAGATTGCTTGTAATCATTCATCTTGAATTCTCATCACCAATTCGTATCGATCTGGTGATTATATACTGCAAGTCAAGTGTGATCTGCTGTTCCATTGGGAATTAGTATATTGCAATTATACCGTTCGTGGTCGACGGCTGCGTGCGCAAGTGTGTGACGTTGTGAATATCCAAAGGGTTGAGACCTTTTGCATTGGCATCAGGGATCAAGCGAGGGAGAGTTCATCGGCGACATACAAGTTATCCTACACCATCATCATCACCACCGCCGCTTACTGAGAAGATCGGGACACCCCATATCAGGGTTCTTATTCGGTTTAAGACTACGGGTCAATCTAGCTAGGATTCTTATTACTAGTTTATTTCTTTGATCTTAGTGTAAGTACGCGCATGTTTACTCATTATGGCACCAATATTTAAAATTATCATCGTTTCGTATTGTACCTACTATCCACTAGTGATTATCTTTACGCAGCAGATGCTGACATGTTACCAACGGAGTGGGAGAAGATTAGGGAAGGCATGAAAAAGAAGAACATGTATCACCAGGAAGAGTTTTTCAACTCAGTAGCTTAGTATTTTGGTCGTCTCACTGATTTCCGGGCTTTGTCAGATATCAGAGCTCGTGTTCCTTCACATAGCCGTCCACACCATCAGGAAGACCAGATAGACTGTGACACTGAAAGTGAACAAAAAGACGCAGATCTGGCCACAACTAAAGATGTAGAGGATAGTGTTATTGCAAACTCTTCATCTATGGTTAGAATATGTTTATTTTCTCTGACATGCATACGTAATGTAAATTGTAGCATGCAATCTAAGGTCTTCAAGTACATTATGGCAGGAATATTATCATCATCAACTTGAAGTAGTGACTAAGGGTATACAGATGGTACATGACGAGTTCGAAAAACTCATGTCTCTTACTTCAGATGTACTCTCATGCTCAAGCACATCGAAGAGAAAGCGGGTTCAACCGGTTAGTAGGTGAACTCTTTTCTGTAAACACTTCCTTAATTAGTAAGATTGTCTTTGTTCACCCTACCACTATGTACTGCGGCAGATGCATCTACAATTTGGAACTCTCTATATGTTGTAACCTGTATATATTTTCTCTGTAGGGAAAGTTACGATTCTCAAATGATGACCTCACTGCAAGTCTTGGGGCCCAGAAACAACAATCTGAAGCAGTCATCAATGCCCTGGCAGTTGATGACCCACAAGTATAGGGGATCAATCGCAGTCCTTTCGATAAGTAAGAGTGTCGAACCCAACGAGGAGCAGAAGGAATTGATAGGCAGTTTTCAGCAAGGTATTCTCTGCAAGTGATGTAAGATAGTTTTGACAGATAGTTTGATAGCAAGATAATTCGTAACAAGTTACAAGTGACAAAAGTAGCAAGGTGCAGCAAGTGGCCCAATCATTAATGTTGCTAAGGACAAGCCGATGGAACTTCTTATAGTGATCAAAACGCTCTTGAGGACACGCGGGAATATCGTCAAGTTACTTTCACCACGATTCATCGACTTACGTTCATTGTCTTGATAATTTGTTATGTGGGTGGACCGGAGCTAAGGTGTTGTTCTTACTTGAACAAACACCCACTTATGATTATACCCTCCATGCAAGCATCCACAACTACAAAAGAAGTAATTAAGACAAATATAACCATAGCATTAAACATATGGATCCAAAACAGCCCCTCACGGAACAATTAATAAACTGGGGTTTAGGCTTCAGTCACTCCCGCAACCCATCATCTACAAACTAATTCCACGATGCCTTCCCCTAGGCCCAAACATGGTGAAGTGTCATGTAGTCGACGTTCACATAACACCACTAGAGGAAGAACAACACAACATATCATCAAAACATTGAACGGTGATCAACTTCACATGATTACTAATAACAAGACTTCTCCCATGTTCTCAAGAACAAATAGAACAACTCACTACTCATAATATTGAACATGTTCAGTGGTTTGATACAAAGATTGAGCACAAGAGACGAACTAGGGTTTGGAGATGAGATGGTGCTGGTGAAGATGTTGATGAAGATGAAGCCTCCCATGATGAGGGGAATGTTGGTGATGACGATGGCTTCGATTTCCCCCTGCCGGCGGGAAGTTTCCCCGGCGGAATCGCTCCGCCGGAGAGCAAAAGTGCTCCAGCCCTGGTTCCACGTCGAGACGGCGGCAGCTGGTCCCGAAAGTGTTCCCTTTATTTTTTTTCTAGGGTAAATGGCTTCATATCAGAGAAGGGCATCAGCAATGGACCTCTGTGGGCCCCACAAGCCTGGGTGGCGTGCCCTGGGGGGTAGGGCGCGCCCCCTGGCTTGTGCGCCCACCAAGGCTCCTCTTCGGTACTTCTTTCTTCTAGTATTTTTTATATATTCTAAAATAAAACTTCGTAAAATTTCATGTCATTTTGACCTCCGGAGAATTGCTATCTCTGCTATAGCTTTTTCAGGTCAGAATTCCAGCTGCCGGTAATCTCCCTCTTTTGATGTATCTTGCATTTTAAGAGAGAAAAGGCATTAGAATCGCATCATAAAGTCAAATATAAATTTAAAGCAAGATAAATAACAGTAGGAAATCATGATGCAAAATGGATGTACCAGCTCCCCCAAGCTTAGACTCCGCTTGTCCTCAAGCGAATACCGAACTCAGTAAACATGCCCACAGGTTTAAAGCGAGAGGTGTCGATAAAAACAAAATACAGACATGGCCGCATCATGTTTATAAGCATCATCATGACAACAACTATCATTCATAAAACTTCCCATGATCAAGTAATGATCTATCCACAAATTAAGGTATAAACAATAAACTCTCTTGAAACCCAACAAACTATGTTCTCGGTCATTGAAGCAATTACAATTCATCATACTTTCCAAAAGAGTCTATGTAAGAGCTTTTAATTTAGCAAATTTCACATGCTCAACTATCATATAATCTTCTAATGATTGCTAGTACTCAAAGCATATTTTTAGAGCAAATGGTTTCTATTGGACACAAAGGAAGATGGGGGTTTAATGTTCACCTCCCAACTTCTTTACCGCAGGGATAATTGTCAACAATAATAACTCATGATCATATATATTCACCAGGATATATGTGTCTGGATCTTTCCCCACTACATGATGCTTGCCAAGTGGATTTAAGATTGGAACAAAGAGAAGTTGACTCAATATATAAGTAAGTTTGCTGTTAAAGTAAATGATAGGCCCTTCGCAGAGGGAAGCAGAGGTTGTCATGCGCTTTTGAGTTGCATGTCTGAGTTTTTAATGTAAAGGAACATCACTTAAATATTGCCCCTTATGATAGTGGACTTTATTGAGCATTCTGCCGCTTTTATTACTCCACCATCACAAGTTCGTACTAAGCTTATTTCCCTTACAATAAAAGATCACACATATTTAGAGGCAATTTTTATTGCGTGCACTAATGACAGCTTACTTGACGAAACTTACTCAATCCATAGGTAGTTATGGCGGACTCTCATGGGAAGAAACTGGGTTTAAGGGTATTTGGATGCCCAAGTAGTATCTCTACTTAGTACAGAAAGTTTGGCGAGCAAAGATTATAAGCAAGCACCACATGTTGAAGGGTCCATGACAATATAACTTCTATGCAAATATACACAAACATAACTCATTACGTTGCCTTCCTTGTCCAACATCAACTATTTGATCAAGTTTGGAAATAATTAATGAGGGTTCACAATCATAAAAGATGTCCAAGATAGTATATTTGCATGTGAAATCTCTCTTCCTTGACTATTCTTTCATGAATTCCAATAGATTTTATTCCCAACACCCCTATGTGAAGTCACTACTTCCCATGGGATAAGCATATGAAATTTATTTTGAAACGATGATATGTATAGGAACAAAAAGCAAAAGATACTAATACTAAACTTTATTATAGAAACTCTCACGCACGGTTACATTGATAGCACGGGGACGAATGAAACACTTGCAAACTAGTTCATACTAATACCTTTTCTAAATCACGAAATAACTAAGGATCGAACTAAGATAGATAATAATGGTAAAAAGGTGGTGATGATTATGATACGATACCGGGGCACCTCCCCCAAGCTTGGAACAAGCCAAGGGTGGTGCCCATACCAGAATACTCAAGTTTCCTTCTTCGGTGATGGCGGTGATGAAGTGGCACGCTTGTCCTCTTTGATGGAGTTCACCAGGATCTACTTTAAGCCTCGAATCTCGCGAAGCAAGTGCTGGATCATGTTAGCATTGTTTTTCACTTCAAGCATTATATCCTTGTTTTCGGGCCACCATTAACTTTTGCCTGCGTCGCATTCACTTGGATGGGAGATGTCCCAATTGGAGGGTATATTCATACGAGAAGTATTCTCAACTCCATAATTGTGAACCAGATTAGGAAAAGGGTTTCCATGTAACTTGGCTGAGGGCCTCGTTCGAATAGACCCCTCTAATACCTTATGTCCAGTGTGAATTCTTGCCGTCTTCAAGGCCATGCATGGATTTCGGGTAGCGGAGATGCTGGCCAGAGCCCCTTGCTCAGACTCCGATGCCTGGACTTCCAAGGAGTCCCCTGATCCTTCCTCCATGGTGACGTCTCCGAGCAAATCCCTCTCAAGCTCTATCTTCAACAACCAAGCATCGTCACCCACGTTGTTGGAGGAGGAAGAACACATGATGGTCTAGAGCCCAAAATCCTGACAGAAAACAGCTCGAAACAAAAACAAGATGAAAACTTGCGTTACGGAGGTCAGAACATCACGGGGTATATATAATGAATTTTTATCTTCCAGGACATGTATTCGAGAAGAAAACAGAGTCGGGAAAGTGCACGTGGCTCCCACAAGCCAGGGTGACGCGCCCTGGGGGTAGGGTGCGCCCCCTGGGCTTGTGGGGCCCACGGGCACTCCCTCGGCTGTTTCTTATGTTCCTAATTTTTTATTTATTCCAAAACGGACAGAAATATTTTTTATGGAATTTTTGGAGTCGGTTTACTTACCGTATCACGTACCTATTCCTTTTTCAGAATTCTGGAGTGTTCGAGAACGTCTCTTCTTTGTACTCTTCCGGTGTAATTACTTGAATAACGTCCGAATCAATGTTATTGGGGTTACCTGCAATATAATGTTTAAGTCTTTGCCCATTAAACACCTTTGGTTTGTTTCCTTCGGCGTTATTGATCTTGATGTCTTCGAAACGGTAAACTTCTTTGATAAAATAGGGTCCTTCCCATTTGGAGAAAAGTTTGCCTGCAAAATGTCTGAAACAATACTTGTAAAAAAGAACTTTGTTAGCAATATTAAATTCTCATTTCTGAATTCTTTTATCATGCCATCTTTTAACTTTTTCTTTGAACAGTTTGGCATTTTCATAAGCCTCCGTTCTCCACTCATCTAGAGAACTTATATCAAATAACCTCTTTTCACCAGCAAGTTTGAAATCATAATTAAGTTCTTTAATTGCCCAATAAGCTTTATGTTCTAGTTCAAGAGGTAAATGACATGCTTTTCCATAAACCATTTTATACAGGGACATACCCATAGGATTTTTATAAGCAGTTCTATATGCCCAGAGTGCATCATCCAGTTTCTTAGACCAATTCTTCCTATATTTATAAACAGTCTTTTGCAAGATTAATTTTATTTCTCTGTTACTCAATTCTACTTGCCCACTAGACTGAGGATGATAAGGTGATGCTACTCTATGGTTTACATCATATTTAGCTAAGACTTTCCTGAAAGCACCACGAATAAAATGTGAACCACCATCAGTCATTAAATATTAGGGACTCCAAACCTCGGAAAGATAACCTCTTTAATCATTTTAATAGAAGTTTTGTGATCAGCAATCTTAGTTGGAATAGCTTCTACCCACTTAGTGACATAATCAATAGCAACTAGTATATGAGTGTACCCATGAGAGGAAGGAAATGGTCCCATACAATCAAAACCCCAAACATCAAATGGTTCAATAACAAGCGAGTAATTCATAGGCATTTCCTGACGTCTGCTAATGTTCCCAACTCTTTGACATTCATCACAAGAAAGGACAAACTTACGTGCATCTTTGAAGAGAGTAGGCCAATAAAACCCAGATTGTAATACCTTATGTGGTGTAAGGTCTCCTGCGTGGTATCCTCCGTATTCACCGGAGTGGCACTTCCTCAAGATTTGTTCCTGTTCATACTCAGGTACACATCGTCTAACCATACCATCTACTCCTTCTTTATACAAATGTGGGTCATCCCAAAAGTAATGTCTCAAGTCAAAGAAGATTTTTTTTCTTTTGTTGATCGGTGAAGCTCGGTGGTATATATTTGGCAACAATGTAATTAGCATAATCAGCATACCAAGGGTTATCACGAGAGGAAGTATTAATAACAGCTAGTTGCTCATCAGGAAAACTATCATTGATAGGTATTGGGTCATCAAGAATATTTTCCATCCTAGACAAATTATGTGCTACAGGATTATCAGCTCCCTTTCTATCAACAATATGCAAATCAAACTCTTGTAACAAAAGCACCCATCTAATCAATCTAGGCTTAGCATCTTTCTTATCCATAAGATATTTAATAGCAGCATGATCAGTGTGAATAGTAACTTTAGAATCAACAATATAAGGTCTGAATTTATCACAAGCAAACACAACTGCTAGAAATTCTTTCTCAGTAGTAGCATAATTTTTTTGAGCATTGTCCAAGGTCTTACTAGCATAATAAATAACATTCAATTTCTTGTCAACCCTTTGACCAAGAACGGCGCCTATAGCATAATCACTAGCATCACACATAATTTCAAAGGGTAAATTCCAATCAGGTGGTTGAACAATAGGAGCAGTGATCAAAGCTTTCTTAAGTATTTCAAAGGCTTCTACACAATCATCATCAAAAAAAAATGGAACATCTTTTTGCAAGAGATTAGTAAGAGGCCCAGAAATTTTGGAGAAGTCCTTAATGAACCGTCTATAAAAACCAGCATGACCAAGAAAACTCCTTATACCTTTGATATCTTTAGGACATGGCATTTTCTCAATGGCACCAACTTTAGCTTTATCTACCTCAATGCCCCTTTCAGAAATCTTATGACCGAGCACTATACCTTCATTTACCATGAAGTGGCACTTCTCCCAGTTCAAGACAAGACTAGTTTCCTTGCATCTCTGCAAAACTTTATCAAGATTGCTCAAACAGTCATCAAAAGAAGTTCCGTAGACGAAAAAATCATCCATGAAGACTTCAACAATTTTTTCACAGAAATCAGAAAAACATGGGAGTCATGCATCTTTGAAAGGTAGCGGATGCATTGCATAAACCAAACGGCATTCTTCTATAAGCAAAAGTTCCAAAAGGACAAGTAAAACTTGTTTTCTCCTGATCTTCTGGGGAAACAGGTGCTGGAGAAAAACTAGAATATCCGTCTAGGAAGCAGAAATGTGTATGCTTAGATAATATTTCTAACATTTGGTCAATAAAAGGCAGAGGATAATGATCTTTTCTAGTAGCCTTATCCAATTTTCTAAAATCCATAACCATCCTATAACCAGTTACAACTCTTTGCGGGGTAAGTTCGTTTTTATCATTAGGAACAACAGTAATGCCACCTTTCTTAGGGACACAATGAACAGGACTTACCCATCTACTATCAGCTATAGGATAAATTATACCTGCCTCGAGGAGCTTGAATATTTCATTTCTTACCACTTCCTTCATTTTTGGATTCAAGCGGCGTTGATGATCAACAACAGGTTTAGCGTCTGGCTCCATATGAATTTTGTGTTGACACATAGTTGGGCTAATGCCCTTAAGATCATCCAGAGTATATCCAATTGTAGCACGGTGTTTCCTTAGAGTTTTTAACAATCTTTTCTCTTCGTGCGCTGAAAGGTTAGCATTAATAATAACAGGATATATTTTATTTTCATCAAGATAAGCATATTTCAATGTATCAGGGAGTTTCTTTAATTCAAACACAGGGTCACCCTTAGGTGGTGGAGGATCTCCCAGAATTTCAACAGGCAAATTATGCTTAAGAATAGGTTCTTGCCTAAAGAATATTTCATCTATTTCATTTCTTTCTTTCATATGCATATCATTTTCATGGTCTAACAAATATTGTTCTAAAGGATCAGTAGGAGGCACATCAATAGAAGCAAGACCAACAATAACATCTTCATTAGGTAAATCCTTCGCATGATGTTGTTTGGAGAACTTAGAAAAATTAAACTCATGGGATTCATCTCCAAACTTAACTTTAACCTTTTCCTTAGCATAGTCAATTTCAGCATTAACAGTATTCAAGAAGGGCCTACCAAATATAATAGGACAAAAATTATCTTGTTGAGATCCAAGTACTAAGAAATCACTAGGATATTTGATCTTACCACACAATACTTCAACATCTCTTACAATCCCAAGAGGTGAGATGGTATCCCTATTTGCAAGCATAACAGTAACATCAATCTCTTCTATCTTAACAGGTGAAATACCATGCATAACTTCTTGATAGAGAGAGAAGGGAATTGCACTTATACTAGCACCCATATCACATAAACCATGGTAACAATGATCTCCAATCTTAACAACAACAACATGCATGCCAACAACCTTTTTATTATTATCTAACTTATCATGTTCATTTCTAACAGGTTTAGCAATTCTAGCAGCAACTTCACAAAAATATATAACATGCCCATCAATATTTTCAACCAAGAGATCTTTAACCATTGCGATAGAAGGTTCTACTTTAATTTGTTCAGAGGGTTTAGGTGCTTTACTGTAACTCTTACAAACCACAGTTGTACCCTTAGAGTGCTCCTTAATTCTAACAGGAAAAGGAGGCTTTTCAATGTAAGCAGTGGGCACAACAGGATTGGCAGAATAAGCTTGTATTTCAATACTAGCAATAATTGGTTCCTCACAAGTACTTTTAATGGGTTCATGAAATTTAAACCATTTTTCTTTCGGGAGATCAACATGAGTAGCAAAAGATTTACATAAATTAGCTACTATCTCAGAGTCAAGTCCATACTTTGCACTAAGCTCATGAAAAACATCTGTTTCTATAAAAGACTTAACACAATTATATTCAAGATTTATACCTGACTCTTTACCTTTGTTGGCCTCCCAGTCTTCAGAGTTGCGTTTAATTCTTTCAATAAGATCCCATTTGAATTCAATTTTTCTGTTAGAGAAAGAACTAGCAGAAGAAGAATCAAGCATTTCTTTATCGTGAAGAGAAAGCCTAGCATAAAAGTTTTGAACAATAACATCTCTCGAGAGCTCATGATTGGGGCATTTGAGCATTAAGTCCTTGAGCCTCCCCCAAGCTTGAGCGATACTTTCTCCTTCACGCGGCCAAAAATTATAGATATAAATCCGATCACGATGAACCAAGTGCATAGGATAAAATTTCTGATGGAATTCCAGCTTCGTTCGGTTCCAGTCCCATGAGCAAGAATCATCCAATAGCCTATACCATGCCAATGCTTTTCCCTCCAAAGATAAAGGGAATAACTTCTTTTTAACTCGATTCCTCGATAATCCTGCAAGCTTAAATAATCCAAAAAGTTCATCTATAAAAAGCAAGTGCATATCAGGATGTATTGTTCCATCTCCTGCATAGGGATTAGCATGCAATTTTTCCATAATACCAAGAGGAATTTCATAACAAATATTTTCAGTAGGTGGAGGCTCATCTCCTACCAATTGTGCTCGAGGTGAAGATACCCCAAACAAGCCTCTCAAATGATTATCTTCCATAGTAACAAGTGTAGATAAAATTTAGCACGTATAATAAATGTTTCCTTAACAAATTCCACTTACCAAGAGCGCTACACTCCCCGGCAATGGCGCCAGAAAAGAGTCTTGATGACCCACAAGTATAGGGGACCAATCATAGTCCTTTCGATAAGTAAGAGTGTCCAACCCAACGAGGAGCAGAAGGAATTGATAGGCGGTTTTCAGCAAGGTATTCTCTGCTAGTGCTGTAAGATAGTTTTGACAGATAGTTTGATAGCAAGATAATTTGTAACAAGTAACAAGTGACAAAAGTAGCAAGGTGCAGCAAGTGGCCCAATCCTTAATGTTGCTAAGGACAAGCCGATGGAACTTCTTATAGTGATCAAAAAGCTCTTGAGGACACACGGGAATATCGTCAAGTTACTTTCACCACGATTCATCGACTTACGTTCATTGTCTTGCTAATTTGTTATGTGGGTGGACCGGAGCTAAGGTGTTGTTCTTACTTGAACAAACACCCACTTATGATTATACCCTCCATGCAAGCATCCGCAACTAAAAGAGAAGTAATTAAGATAAATCTAACCATAGCATTAAACATATGGATCCAAAACAGCCCCTCAAGGAACAATTCATAAACTGGGGTTTAGGCTTCAGTCACTCCCGAAACCCATCATCTACAAACTAATTCCACGATGCCTCCCCCTAGGCCCAAACATGGTGAAGTGTCATATAGTCGACGTTCACATAACACCACTAGAGGAAGAACAACACAACATATCATCAAAACATTGAATGGTGATCAACTTCACATGATTACTAATAACGAGACTTCTCCAATGTCCTCAAGAACAAATAGAACTACTCACAACTCATAATATTGAACATGTTCAGTGGGTATAAATATGCAATCAACAATCTGAACATAATGATCTTCCACCGAGTAAACCAACTAGCATCAACTACTAGATGTAATCAACACTACTAGCACCCCCAGGTACCAATCTGAGGTTTGATACAAAGATTGAGCACAAGAGATGAACTAGGATTTGGAGATGAGATGGTGCTGGTGAAGATGTTGATGAAGATGAAGCCTCCCACGATGAGAGGAATGTTGGTGATGCCGATGGCTTCGATTTCCCCTCCCGGAGGGAAGTTTCCCCGGCAGAATCGCTCCGCCGGAGAGCAAAAGTGCTCCTGCCCTGGTTCCGCCTTGAGACGGTGGCGGCTGGTCCCGAAAGTGTTCCCTTTATTTTTTTTCTAGGGTAAATTGTTTCATATAGGAGAAGGGCGTCAGCAATGGACTTCTATGGGCCCCACAAGCCTGGGTGGCGCGCCCTAGGGGGTAGGGCGCGCCCCCTGGCTTGTGGGCCCACCGAGGCTCCTCTTCTGTACTTCTTTCTTCCAGTATTTTTTATATATTCCAAAATAAATCTCCATAAAATTTCACGTCATTTTGAGCTCCGGAGAATTGCTATCTCTGTTGTAGCTTTTTCAGGTCAGAATTCCAGCTGCCGGTAATCTCCCTCTTTTGATGTATCTTGCATTTTAAGAGAGAAAAGGCATTAGAATTGCATCATAAAGTGAAATATAACTTCAAAGCAAGATGAAATAATAGTAGGAAATCATGATGCAAAATGGACGTATCAGCAATGCAGCAGAAAGAACCAGAAGCCATCGAGCACGCCCTGGCAAACCAGCATGACGAACTAGATGCTATGAAGAAGGCCATGGCATGGCAGCAGCTTGAACTTCAAGCTATGAAAAAGGCCATGGCAGAGCAGTAGCAAGAACGTGAAGCTCTGAAGCATCTCGTGCCAGATGTGCAGCATGACCAAGAATCTGTGAAGATTAGCCTTGCAGAGCATCAAAAAGTACTTGAAGGTGTCAAGAAGGCCCTGCCAGAGCAACAGGCTAAAATTGAAGGTTGAAATTGGTCCTGTTAGATCTGCATAACCGTCTTGAATCTATCAACACTGCTGTGGCGCCCCACCAGAATACCACTATAGCCAGACGGTCGCCGCACACGCCAGCCCAGGAGATCACTCTGGCGTGCATGTTTACAACAAGTATCATGAACACAAGCTTTTCTATTAATGAATATATCAGTCTTACATGCTATATTACATGGGTGAAGGCAGCGGAGAAGCTCTATCTAAGACAGCAAGGTCTTGGTGCGGCTCCAATCCACAGGGATCTGACTGGGTTACTCTTCTAGCCTGCGAACACTCCGGCTCCTCGCTAGAGGGCGTCGAATCCTTAGGTGAACCTGGCCACATTGAAGGCCGCTGAGTACTTTTGAATGTACTCGCAAGCAAACCAAAACAACATATACACCAAGCAATGCAATCCATGGCATGCAAGCATGCATTTGTTATTAGAACAACATTAACTATCATAGCATAACATGCTTACCTAGCAAGATTAATCATCAAGTTATGGCAGGAAAATTCTAGCCATATTAAACATCTAGTAACATTAATCATCTTAAGTGCTTCAAATGCTTACTGTTGCCAATTACCAACTTACTCTCTTCTGGGTTGTCCCACAACCCTCGAGATACTCAAGATCCAGTGAGCACTTCCAAACATAAGACAAGTTCTTCCATCATTATTATCAAGGTTACGGTTGACCATCCTAGAGAGGCCTAAACGGACTGTCCAATACCGTGGACGCGGCTATTCGAATAGGTTTTAACACTCTGCAGAGGTTGTGCACTTTACCCACACCATGGAGTACCTGGCCTCGTGATCCCATTCGGGTGGACCGGTGGTGCTCCAACGAAACCTGCCTGACCCGTGACCCCTCTATCGTACCACCGACAATCATACCCTCCCAGGGTCATGTTCTGGGTGGCCTCTGTGTCACCCCGTGACACCTGCCACCGTCGTGGCCCAACAAACTGTCCCAAATGGGGACCTGGATCCATATAACTCAACTGGGCTCACAAGGCTATCGCCGCCTACCGGGCTAGGGTAGCGCGCACGCATAACCTTCCCTAGTTTGGCGGTACCGATAAAAGAGCACAAAGCCAGACCAAGTCAAGGCCGTCCCATACCGGCAAATGTGGCTGCACGGAAAAGTCCGGGTAGGTGGCTCTTGATCAACCAACTAAGTTTAGTGTTGTCAAGAAATTTAACCAGTATGGGTATTAAGCATGGTCAACTTAACATGGCAGTAACTATTCATCAAAGTAAATTACTATGAATTTCACATGTCAAAATATTGCATGCTGTAACAACTGTGAAAACATAACAACCTATCTTCATATAATATGACGGTGAGTCATTAGGGCAACAATGTAATGAGCATTAGCAGGTAACGTAAATAGCCAGTTATCACTTTACAAGCTCGAGCTGTAAGTTAGGACCATCTGAACCCTTGTATTAAACCAGCAAATAAACCAGTAGCCACCAGAACATTCTTTACAACTCAGATCTGGGACGTTACTGGAATAACTCAACCTCGGCTCAAGACGGCTGAAAAGTAGCTCAGAACATGAGACGGTGTTGATAAAAAGAGTGTAGCGGTTCCCTAAGACGGCCGAAAAGCAGCTCAGCGCATAGGGTCACCGCTACGGAAAGAAATTCAATAGCTGTCCGAGACGGCCGAAAAGCAGCTCAGAACACGGACAGTTGTTGAAAAGAGAACAAAAAGTCGGCATCCACCCCGGACGGCCGAAAGCAGCTCAGAACACAGGCGTGGTGCCGTCACCAAAGAAAGGCAGGCAAGGGTTCATTAGCGTCACATACAGCTCACTACTACGCATACAAGCATAAGCATATCAATTTAAACACGCAGGAATAACACAGAGCAATGCTTTAGGGCATATATCAGATGGTCGGCTTGCCTGGGGGTGAAGGAATACTCCGGGAGAAGGGCGATCACTTCGCGGAAGAATTCGCCGGAAAGGATTCTCTCTCGAACGGCTGATAGAAGGGCAAGGGAAAAATGGTCATTTTCACAGTGTGGAAAAATTATGAAAATGATACCATCGGAACGGGCTCGACGAACTGAAGAAGTGGGCTTTGGAATCACCTCGATCAGAGTTACGGTTAAAAAGTTACGTACGTTCGTTGTTTAGGTAGAAATCAAACACAATCTGCTCTAACCAGTGGACGTCCACTATTTAACCCTTTCGGCGCCGGCGGCTGGAAATAGAAAGCGTATTCTGGCCGAGACCTGTGGCAGAGTACGCTTTCAAAACAGGAAAGCGTATTCTCGAAAAACTGCTTCCACTTATCCAGCTGGACTTGCCCTTAGCCGATGACATGTCGGGTCGCGGGAGAGGCGGGGCCCGCCTGGCCAGCTGGGCGCAGCGTCGTCGTCTTCAAGCTCTCGCGCCCGCGCTCGACCGAGACAGGGCGGCGCTCGACCGGAGTTTGCCGGCGGCTCCGGCCATCCCCCGAGGCGTGCGACCTACCCACGAGCTCAGGAGGACGGGCCGAATCCATCTCCGCATAGCACGGCCGCCGAGGAGGGCTGAAACGGCGACGGCATGGGCTCCGGCAGAAATGGCCATCGGCCGATCTTGATTTCGGGCATGGGTTCATTCACGAGATGAAGCGGAGTCATCGGGAGGTTCAACGAGCTCCGGGTGGTCTTCTGGTGGTGGTAAGGCAGAGAGGGAGGGCTCGGGCGCTGCGAATTTGAGAGGGGCAGTGCGGCGGCCATGGCGGCAGAGGAGAGGGGATGGGCACGGGGGCGAGCTCCTTTCGGGCAGGGCAGGGTCTAGGAGGGAGAGGAGATGGTGGAGTGAGCTCGAGAGGGTGAGGGGAGGGCTATATATAGCCCGGCCGAGGCAATGGATAGGCACGGGTGCTCGGGATGAGCTGGCCGGAACTCTCGAGACTGCGGCGACGTGGCTGGCCGGTTCCCGTCGTCGGGGAGCGGCCGACCTGACGAGCTTCGGATGGACGGGACGGCTCTGGAGGGAAGAGGCCAAGGGGAGAGGAAGACGACGGCAGTCATGGCCGGACAGAACGGTGGTGGCACTCGCCACGGCGTGGAGAAGAAGAAATAGGAAGGGGGAAGAGTCCGGAGAGGGGCAGGTGGACGCCACGGAGTCGCCGGACATGTTTGGACAAGTGGGGACTGGCCGGAGACGACCAGACGGAGCTGACAAGGTGCAGAGCACCGTTTCTGCACGGTGGCTGCGTGGTCAGCACGGGAACTACGTTCTCCGGCGCGTACCTGCTCGTCACACCATGTCAACTAGACTCCTCACTACTCTTATAGATGAGATGGCTCACTAGATAGACTAGGATGTCTCTAGAGGGGTCGACGGGATCCAGAATAGTTTCTGGTCAGAAACTTGGGCAGGAAGTTGTGGTCAGATGGGTGTGTAAATGAGCTGGATAAGCTGTCACATGGCAATGTGGTAGGAAGTACTAGGTGCTGGAAACATTTGAAGGCATTTGGACAAGTTTTGCATACACTTCCTTCACAAAGCATAATCTGGTCCAGAAATTGAATTTTGAAGCTGCACTCATATGTCTGGATCAAATGAGCTGAATTTTGGTGAAGAATGATTATTTGGAGGTATGAAGGTGCTGCAAAATTTTCAGCTCATTTGGAAATGCCAAAGTGGTACTTCCTTCACAGAGCTTGGATCTGGACAGAAACTAGATGGAATTTTTGGGAGAAATTGGCTAGATGAAATGATGTGAATTTTTGCATACTCACATCATATATGGAATGTGAGGTCCTGGATTAATTTTAGAATTTTTTAAGAAATATAAAATATAGTTGCTTCACAACCTCAAAATAAATCCAGAAACAAGAATTGGATGATGCACTCAAAAGTTGAACTATGGAACTTGGGATCTTGATGGAAATGGTGAAGACATGGATATGAGATGCTCCACAAATTATTTGGGATTTTTCCTGGCTACCAAAATGGTAGTTCCTTTGGAAAGTGCCCAAGATGCAATATTGGCTTTAAATAGGAAAAGGAAATTTCCCTTATTTAATTATAGCCAATATTTTTATTGGAGCTCAATATGATCACAAAGAATATCTCCACAAGTTTTCATGAACTTTGGAGATGGATAGATATTTTCCTGGATTTAATTCCTTTAACTGGCAGAAAAAGGAATTAATTTTAAATGAAAAATATTGCAAATGACTTGGCAATATTTTTACATATCCAGGGTTTAAAAAGATAGGATGATCACTGGGAGAAATTTGGGAGGCAACAGATCAAAGGAAAATAGAGTTCCTTTGTAACGGAAGGAATTAGGGTTTCCCTTCCGGTAGATCGGGGAGTAGGGTTTCGGTGGCAAAATCCTAAGAATAGACTTGGGTGGCAAGATTGGTCTGGAGAGAATCTCTGGTTGGATAGGGAAGGCAAGGCTAAATGACCATCTTCATATACCCAAAGGCAAAAGAAAATCCAATAACACCGAAAAAAGACGGGAGTCAAATCCCGCGAAGGAAAAAAACAAGGAGCGAAAACCAGGGTGTCACAAACCTACCCCCCTTAAGAAAATCTCGTCCTCGAGTTTCCGGGCTTACCTCCCGGTGAAGGGGGCTTACCTGTGTGCGACTTGGATCCATCGGCTATCTTGTCTTCATTTGTTTACTGACCTCTTAACTGCCTCATTTGATGGCTCGGGTGCTGTCTTTTTCAGACGGCT
This sequence comes from Elymus sibiricus, assembly GCA_039707655.1. Classification (NCBI taxonomy): domain Eukaryota; kingdom Viridiplantae; phylum Streptophyta; class Magnoliopsida; order Poales; family Poaceae; genus Elymus; species Elymus sibiricus. Next base: position 476,643,520 of record CM077666.1, read on the forward strand.
GCATTGAATCCTTCTCTTTCCTGTCAGGCAAACCCTTTGTGCTGGTAGTTTGTTGGCTGGGGTTGGTGGGTAGCTCCGAGTATCGACAAATAATCTGGTTTCCATGTCCTGAGACTAGCTGCTTCGGGTTTTATTGCGATACCTCTTACACTGACTGCCAAGGGCGAGACATTCTTTCTGGGTACCGGACTCACGTGCTCGTATGGCCTGGAGTGGCTCTCTTTTTGCCTTGTCAGAATGCCTAATCTGGAGGTGGGTTCTATACAGATGCTTTCTTCCTGTCTCTTGCATTCTGACTTCGTTCTCAGGAGGTTCCCAACTGAAATGTCGGGCACGATCACAAAGTAATCATAGACGGTAATCTCTGAGGTGGCTCTACCATATATAGCCTCTGTGGTCCTTGCTATGACCACTGAGCTGATGTAGTATGGCTGGCATCTGGTGTGTCTTTCGGAGCATATCCTCTTATCTTGGTTGATGGCCCTTATTCCTGATGAGTATGGCATGCTGGCTGCATTGTTGTGGCCGTATATGCAAGAGTCCGACAAGGATAGATGATATCACCTTGTCTGTGAAGCTTTACTTCATTGACCGTCGCGGAGATTGTTTATTCCAGACTTCCTTGTTCTTGGGGGTTCCTTTTTGGGGAACTTGTCATGACCTACCATCACGGCTCCTTGGTCATATCCCAGCTTGTTGGGCTTGTATTCACAATTTACTCTTGCATATCTCGTAGGGATTGCTGTGTTCACATCCTTGCTTTGACTATGGGGCCGATATTTCTCTTGAGCACAGTCATTCCCATGTACGAGTGGCTCGCATGAACTGATCCCCTGGACTGCATGCTCACAACATATGCAGGGGTAGGATAGACCATTTTATAACCACCGAGTTTTGAGGCAGACGTGTGTCTGGACTAGTTCGTGCTTCTGACAGGATTGTCACGGGCACGATGGCGGGCTGAAGAAAGTTGAATTCCTTATGCTCGAAGCTTCTGCCAAAGTAGCGTGCTGAAGAAGGCTGGATATCGTACCTCAGAAGCTTTCCTTCATGTGGCTTGCTGCGGAAGGTCAGGTGCCTTATGCTGGAAGCTTTTCACGATAGCTTGCTAAGGAAGACTGGAGTACCGTATCCCAGAAGATTTTCTCCCTGTGGCCAATTCTGGCTTCCTTCTGGAGTATCCGGAATTTATCCATAGCGAAGCCAACACTTGGTATAGACCATACCTTGTCTGAAGATATTCCGTTGGTCATACACACCGCTAGTCCTTCTGTTGGTCAGCTCATTGTGGCTGTAAAGGTTGCACAACTGATGCAGACTTCATGTTGACAATTAATTCGGAATACCCTTTGCATTCAATCCAAGTGTTGTCGGTAGTGAGCAGTTGGCGGATAATTCTATTCGGTTTAGCTGAGCTTCCAGGTGTTTGGAATTCTCATTGATTCTGGGCAGCCATGAACTCATCCATATTTCTCGCAGACCTTGTTCACAGAGCCCGGAAAATTTTGTATATGCACCAAGGAATTCCAAAATATGCTTTGAAATTTGTCTCAACATACCAGAGTCTTGTTGTTGCTCTCGGCACCTTCACGTTCTCAAAATATGTCTTCTGTGGATAATAAATGATTCTTGAGTCCATTGAGAAAGACTCAAGGTTCACTCCACTGACCAAAATAATCCTTGTGCCAAGGATGGAATAATTTGTCCCATCTGATGTCCATTGCTAATAACTCATCTAACTTCTTCTCACTTGTGATCTGTTCTGAGGCAAACTCTCGCAGGTATAATCTGGCCTTGTCGGTTGCACTCAAAGTCTGCTTCTGACACATTCTTCATTCTTGACCGATCCGGTGAGAATGCTCCGAATATCGGGTAGTTGACTTGGCTTGACTCTTACTGAATTTGGATTATTGGGTATTATCCAAGTTGTGTGCTGGTCTTCTTGTCGCCACTTGCTGATGGATCCAGTCAGAGCGAGAGAACAGAACGACAAAAGAAGCAAGAACCACGAAAAACCAAAAGCAAATAAAGCTCAAATTTTGCGGACCTTACACATGTGGCCGAAGATCCACTAGTATAACTAATATAGCGCACTCGATGTACCTCTAAGGATTTAGAAGCAAAACCACACAATGCTCCTGGTAGCAATTGGGGTCAAGCTCCTACTACTTCCTTAGGGAACACCACACTCGACGCATGACCATAGCCAAAGTGGCTTAGTCAACGATCCTAGGGTTGTCGGGGAGAGATTTAATTTATAAGCGTTTCCCAAAGGAAACTAGAGTTAAGAAGAGAAATGCCATGGCTAGCAAGCAAGGTAGGGATATCTGGTTTACCTTGGGGTTCAGGGCTCACGGGTCGTTGCCTGGTGCGGACATTACACACCGGAGGCAAAGGCCACGAGAGTTGGGGTCTGATGGAGCCAAAACCTATGGGGGTTGCCTTATGATCAATAGTAGCCGTGCCTGTCTGGCAAAGATGGCTGAAATCCATCTGGGCTTTCTACTGAGCACAAAAGGCAATGAAGTCCGGCTAGGGTAACCTACAATCAGCCTGGCTCTGATACCATCCGTTGTGGTGCCCCGCCTGAATACCACTGTAGCCAGACGGTCGCCGCACACGCCAGCCCAGGAGATCACTCTGGCGTGCGCGTTTACAACAAGTATCATGAACACAAACTTTTCTATTAATGAATATATCAGTCTTACATGATATATTACACGGGTGAAGGCAGCGGAGAAGCTCTATCTAAGACAGCAAGGTCTTGGTGCGGCTCCAATCCACAGGGATCTGACTGGGTTACTCTTCTAGCCTGCGAACACTCCGGCTCCTCGCTAGAGGGCGTCGAATCCTTAGGTGAACCTGGCCACATTGAAGGCCGCTGAGTACTTTTGAATGTACTCGCAAGCAAACCAAACCAACATATACACCAAGCAATGCAATCCATGGCATGCAAGCATGCATTTGTTATTAGAACAACATTAACTATCATAGCATAACATGCTTACCTAGCAAGATTAATCATCAAGTTATGGCAGGAATGTCTAGCCATATTAAACATCTAGTAACATTAATCATCTTAAGTGCTTAAAATGCTTATTGTTGCCAATTACGAACTTACTCTCTTCTGGGTTGTCCCACAACCCTCGAGATACTCAAGATCCAGTGAGCACTTCCAAACATAAGACACGTTCTTCCATCATTATTATCATGGTTACGGTTGACCATCCTAGAGAGGCCTAAACGGACTGTCCAATACCGTGGACGCGGCTATTCGAATAGGTTTTAACACTCTGCAGAGGTTGTGCACTTTACCCACACCATGGAGTACCTGGCCTCGTGATCCCATTCGTATGGACCGGTGGTGCTCCACCGAAACCTGCCTGACCCGTGACCCCTCTATCGTACCACCGACAATTATACCCTCCCAGGGTCATGTTCTGGGTGGCCTCTGTGTCACCCCATGACACCTACCACCGTCGTGGCCCAACAAACTGTCCCAAACGGGGACCTTGATCCATATAACTCAACTGGGATCACAAGGTTATCGCCGCCTATCGGGCCAGGGTAGCGCGCACGCATAACCTTCCCTAGTTTGGCGGTACCGATAAAAGAGCACAAAGCCAGACCAAGTCAAGGCCGTCCCATACCGGCAAATGTGGCTGCACGGAAAAGTCCGGGTAGGTGGCTCTTGATCAACCAACTAAGTTTAGTGTTGTCAAGAAATTTAACCAGTATGGGTATTAAGCATGGTCAACTTAACATGGCAGTAACTATTCATCAAAGTAAATTACTATGAATTTCACATGTCAAAATAATGCATGCTGTAACAACTATGAAAACATAACAACCTATCTTCATATAATAGGACGGTGAGTCATTAGGGCAACAATGTAATGAGCATTAGCAGGTAACGTAAATAGCCAGTTATCACTTTACAAGCTCGAGCTGTAAGTTACGACCATCTGAACCCTTGTATGAAACCAGCAAATAAACTAGTAGCCACCAGAACGGTCTTTACAACTCAGATCTGGGACGTTACTGGAATAACTCAACCCCGGCTTAAGACGGCTGAAAAGCAGCTCAGAACATGAGACGGTGTTGATAAAAAGAGTGTAGCGGTTCCCTAAGACGGCCGAAAAGTAGCTCAGAGCATAGGGTCACCGCTACGGAAAGAAATTCAACAGCTGTCCGAGACGGCCGAAAAGCAGCTCAGAACACGGGCGAGTTGTTGAAAAGAGAACAAAAAGTCGGCATCCACCCCGGACGGCCGGAAGCAGCTCAGAACACAGGCGTGGTGCCATCACCAAAGAAAGGCAGGCAAGGGTTCATTAGCGTCACATACAGCTCACTACTACGCATACAAGCATAAGCATATCAATTTAAACACGCAGGAATAACACAGAGCAATGCTTTAGGGCATATATCAGATGGTCGGCTTGCCTGGGGGTGAAGGAATACTCCGGGAGAAGGGCGATCACTTCACGGAAGAATTCGCCGGAAAGGATTCTCTCTCGAAGGGCTGATAGAAGGGCAAGGGAAATGGTCATTACACAGTGTGGAAACATTATGAAAATGATACCATCGGAACGGGCTCGACCGAGACAGGGCGGCGCTCGACCGGAGTTTGTCGGCGGCTCCGGCCATCCCCAGAGGCGTGCGACCTACCCACGAGCTCAGGAGGACGGGCCGCATCCGTCCCCGCATAGCACGGCCATCGAGGAGGGCTGAAACGGCGACGGCATGGGCTACGGCAGAAATGGCCATCGGCCGATCTTGATTTCGGGCATGGGTTCACTCCCGAGATGAAGCGGAGTCATGGGGAGTTTCGAAGAGCTCCGGGTGGTCTTCTGGTGGTGGGAAGGCAGAAAGGGAGGGCTCGGGCACCGCGAATTTGAGAGGGGCAGTGCGGCGGCCATGGCGGCAGAGGAGAGGGGATGGGCACGGGGGCGAGCTCCTTTCGGGCAGGGGAGGGTCTAGGAGGGAGAGGAGATGGTGGAGTGAGCTCGAGAGGGTGAGGGGAGGGCTATATATAGCCCGGCCGAGGCAATGGATAGGCACGGCCGCTCAGGATGAGCTGGCCGGAACTCTCGAGACTGCAGCGATGTGGCTGGCCGGTTCCCGGCGTCGGGGAGCGGCCGACCTGACGAGCTTCGGATGGACGGGACGGCTCGGGAGGGAAGAGGCCAAGGGGAGAGGAAGACGACGGCAGTCACGGGCGGACAGCACGGTGGCGGCACTCGCCGCGGCGTGGAGAAGAAGAAAGAGGAAGGGGTAAGAGTCTGGAGAGGGGCAGGTGGACGCCGCGGAGTCGCCGGACATGTTTGGACAAGCGGGGACTAGCCGGAGACGACCGGACGGAGCTGGCAAGGTGCAGAGCACCGTTTCTGCACGGTGGCTGCGTGGTCACCACGTGCACTACGTGCTCCGGCGCGTACCTGCTTGTCACACCATGTCAACTAGACTCCTCACTGCTCTTATAGATGAGATGGCTCACTGGATAGACTAGGATGGCTCTAGAGGGGTCGAGGGGATCCAGAATAGTTTCTGGTCAGAAACTTGAGCAGGAAGTTGTGGTCAGATGGATGTGGAAATGAAATGGATAAGTTGTCATAGGGCAATGCGGTAGGAAGGACTAGGTGCTGGCAAAATTTGAAGGCATTTGGACAAGTTTTGCATACACTTCCTTCACAAAGCATAATCTGGTCCATAAACTGAATCTTGAAGCTGCACTCATATGGCTGGATGAAATGAGCTGAATTTTGGTGAAGAGTGATTATTTGGAGGTATGAAGGTGCTGGAAAAATTTCAGCTCATTTGGAAATGCCAAAGTGGTACTTCCTTCACAGAGCTTGGATCTGGACAGAAACTAGATGGAATTTTTGGGAGAAATTGGCTAGATGAAATGATGTGAATTTTTGCATACTCACATCATATATGGAATGTGAGGTCCTGGATTAATTTGAGAATTTTTGAAGCAATATAAAATATAGTTGCTTCACAACCTCAAAATAAATCCAGAAACAAGAATTGGATGATGCACTCAAAAGTTAAACTATGGAACTTGGGATCTTGATGGAAATGGTGAAGATTTGGATATGAGATGCTCCACAAATTATTTGGGATTTTTCCTGGCTACCAAAATGGTAGTTCCTTTGGAAAGTGCCCAAGATGCAATATTGGCTTTAAATAGGAAAAGGCAATTTCCCTTATTTAATTATAGCCAATATTTTTATTGGAGCTCAATATGATCACAAAGAATATCTCCACAAGTTTTCATGAACTTTGGAGATGGATAGATATTTTCCTGGATTTAATTCCTTTAACTGGCAGAAAAAGGAATTAATTTTAAATGAAAAATATTGCAAATGACTTGGCAATATTTTTTACATATCCAGGGTTTAAAAAGATAGGATGATCACTGGGAGAAATTTGGGAGGCAACAGATCAAAGGAAAATAGAGTTCCTTTGTAACGGAAGGAATTAGGGTTTCCCTTCCGGTAGATCGGGGAGTAGGGTTTCGGTGGCAAAATCCTGAGAATAGACTTGGGTGGCAAGGTTGGTCTGGAGAGAATCTCTGGTTGGATAGGGAAGGAAAGGCTAAATGACCATCTTCATATACCCAAAGGCAAAAGAAAATCCAATAACACCGAAAAAAGACAGGAGTCAAATCCCGCGAAGGAAAAAAAACAAGGAGGTGAAAACCAGGGTGTCACAACTGCCCTTGTAGTCCAGCAGGAAGAACCTGAAGTCGTCAAGAATGTGAAGGAATAGAAAACTTTGGCTCTCGAAAAGAGGCTTGACGATCTTGATGGAATGCTAAAGTCCATCGTTAGGATTGCGTCCCCAGGATCCCATGAGTACATTTGAAGAAACACAACCATCATACTGGTGCATTGTTTGATGGTCATGAAACTGAGTCATGTGTCTAATTTTATACTGCGGCTCTGTCCCATGGTTGGTTATTGTAATGTCTCATTCTGTTTAGCAATTGTCAAGTTTGAGGTTTAATAATAACAGCGAGAGCTAAATTTGCATTCAAATTCAAATTTTGCACAAATTCATATTAAAATTATAAAAAACGAACATGCCTGCCAATATGCCCGCCTGTCGCAATATAAAACAAATTGACCGCGCCTACAAACTGCAACGGTTATGCACGCCGTCACCAGCGTACGGACCCACATGTAAGAAGCCACATCACCCACGTATGGACCCTCTTGCCAGCATCCACGTCAGCACTTCATTGGACCCACATGTTAGAATCGTTCACCGGTCAAACGACAACATCATAACTGTTGGTGACGGTCACCGTCACAGAAAAAATGATGGCTGGTCCCACATGTAAGCAGCCACGTCAGCATCTTCTGGGCCCATATGTCAGCAGCTTTGACTGGTCAATACTGACGTCCGACTTATTATTGACGGGCACCGTCGGTGATAAAACCTATGCCGGATCCACTTGGAAGCTCCCACGTCAGCAACCGCTGGGCCCATTTGTCAGAACCTTTGACCGGTCAAACATATGAAACGATTACTGGTGACGGATTATGGTCACCAAAAATGATCTTACTTGAAAAATTGGCCCATCATAGTTGACACTTTGGCCCGTCACCGAAAAAATCCGTCAGTGACAATTTTAGGTTGGTTACGTAAGCCACGATCTTGTATGACAAAAAAAGTGGTACCGTCAAGAATTTATTTTCTGTGATGGTGGTTCAGTAATGGTGTGGGTGACGGCCGAAAAATGTCACTAGGCCATTTTTGGTGACGAAAAATGGTTTTACGTGACACAAGTGCAACGTCACAAAATAGCCGTCGTTTTGTAGTGGTTGCATTGTTCTGTTCATGGCATTGGCACGGTGGATCTGAAGTTCACTTCGGGGAAGATCATGCAGCTAAGGAACATGAAACATGTCTCTACTATGAACAAGAATCTAGCTAGCGGCCCCTTCTATGCAAAGATGGGTTTAAAGTAGTCTTAGAATTGAATAAAATAGTTATGTCGAAGCATGGACAATTTATAGGAAAAGGCTATGAGTGCGAAGGCTTGTTCCTCTTTTCCCTTTCAGGTTTTTGCAATAAGTCAGTAAACCATATTTGTGCTAGTATTAATGATGATGCAAGTGTTTGGCATTCTTGTTTTTGTCACGTTAAATTTGGTTTAATGTCTCGGCTTTCCATTATGAGTTTAATTCCAAATTTCACTATTGCCAAAGGTTCCAAATGTCATAGTTGTGTGCAATCAAAGCAACCTCAGAAGCCTCATACGACAGCCGAGGAGAGAAACTTGGCACCTCCGAAACTCATACATTCTGATCTATGTGAGATGAATGATGTGTTCAGAAAAGGTGGAAAGAGATATTTCATGATGTTGATTGATGATGCGACTAGATTTTGCTATGTTTATTTGTTGCAAACTAAAGATGAGGCGTTAGACTACTTTAAAATCTATAAGGCGCTGAAGATGAAAATCAATCGGAGAGAAAGACCAAGCGTCTTAGTTCTGATCGTGGTGGTGAGTATTTTCCCAAAATATTTGATAGATTCTGTGAGGAACATGGCGTTATTCGCGAGAGGACGCCTCCCTATTCGCCCTAATCAAACGGGGTGCTGAGAGGAAAACCGCACGTTGATTGACTTGGTGAATGCCAAGTTGGAAACAACTGGTTTATCAAAGGCATGGTGGGGGAGGCTTACACTAGTGCAGAAAAGCCTAGTGGTGGTGTTGCAAAAACTGCCTTGGTGACTTTGGCACCCAACGCCTGCAATATGGGGCTAGTGATAAAAATTAGTGGTGGCATTCGCATCCAACGTCAGTAGTAATGTAGGTACAGATGGTGTGCCATGTGTCCCAGCACTATAATTGCTCAACTAGCAGCGTCTCATGTTATATGCACGCCAGCAACGTGTTTTGCAACCAATTTTTTTTGCAGCACCATAGCATTTTGCATCCCGCATGGCAGCGGCACATATGAAATAGACTAAAAAATACCAGCATTAAGTTCTCTAGGACTATCTTCACTAGCATCTTCAATAATAACTTCTTCAGAAAATTGATCTTTCCTAACAAGATTTAACAAGGTAGCTTTAAAATCATAAAGCTCAGCACTAGTGGCGGGAGGAGTAATAGGAGTACTAACAAAATAATTTTTATTAGTACTAGAAAAATCACACAACTTGGTTGCAACAGAAGCCGAAATAGCAACAAGAGGTATGTTTGGTGTTTTGGAAAAAAAATTGGCAAGCAAAGCAAGAAGCAAAAGTAACTAGGCAAAAAATAAAACAAGTAAATAAGGAGTTTGTGTGAAAGCACCTGATTTGGTAGTAGAAGACACCCCGACAACGGTGCCAGAAATTCTATGCTACTCCCGCAGGAGTTGTTGGGATTCCCCAAAGAGGAAGGGTGAAGTAGAACAGCAGCAAAGTTTTCCCTTAGTTAAGAACCAAGGTTTATCGAACCAGTAGGATCTTCTAAGCTAACAAGATAAACATCACCTGCACACAAACAAAATAAAAACTTGCACCCAACTTGGCAAGAGGGTTGTCAAGCCCCTTGTCTTGCTAGTTACAAGATTAAAAGCAAATAGAGATAGATAGTAGTAAAATAGTAAGGCAAATAAAAGAGGCAATTTTGTAGAAGAAAGTATTAATGGAAAATAGACCCGGGGGCCATAGGTTCACTAGTGGCATCTCTCTCAAAAACAGGCGAATGGCATGGTAAACAAATTACAGTTGGGCAATTGAACAGATTGCAATATTTATGACTATGATCATTCATGGCATAATCTAATATAGGCATTACGCCCGAGATAAGTTGACCATTAATCCAATTGCATCTACTACTAATAATCCACCCCAAAACCGCTATCCAGCATGCATCTCAAGGTATTAAGTTTGGATGAAACAGAGTATCGCAATAAGAAAGATGACATAATGTTGACAGGAAGGAGTCAATCAATATGACCAAACCCCGTCGTTTTATCCTTAGTGGCAACAATACAATATGTGTATTGGCCCGTTTTGTCACTGGGTTAGAGCACCGCAAGATTGAACCCACTACAAAGCACAAATCCCTCTGAAGAAAAACCCATCAAACTTGGCCAAAGAAGATAGATAGATCGGAAAGCATACAAAGATATTTAATTATGCAGCAACAAAACCCAAATAGATTCAATTGATTTCAATGAACAATCTGATCATAAAGTGACAATTCATCATGTCCCAACAAACACACCACCAATTACATCGAATTGATCTTGATCAAGAACGAGAACATGGTATTGAAGATCCAAAAGTGAGAGAGAACCAGCTAGCTACTACTATGGACCCGTAGGTTCTAAGGGAACTACTCACACATGGTCATGGAGGTATCAAGGTTGATGAAGATGGCTTCGGCAATGGCTTCCCCATCCGGCAGGGCTCCGAAACAGAGCTCCGGATGGGATCTCTTCGGAACAGAGGCTTGCGGTGGCGATAAAATTCTTCTGGGGCTATGATGGATGGTTTCGGTATTAATAGGGATTTATGGCGGTGGAAATAGGTCAAGGCGGTGCTTGTGGGCCCCACACGGGCATGGGGTGCGACTACCCCCTGGCCGCGCCATCTGTCCATGTGGGCCCCTCGTGGCTCATCTCGATCTCTCTCGAAGCTTCCTGGCTTTCTAGTTGCCCAAAAAAATCATGTTAAATCGGCAACGTATTTTGACCTCCGTAGATATTGATTTCCTGCGAAACCAAAAAGAAGCAGAAAACTGGAACTGGCACTGGGCACTAAATTAATAGGCTAGTCCATAAAAATAATATAAATTGCTATAAAAAGTATATAAAAGTGATAATATAATAGCATGAAGCAATCAAAATTTATAGATACGTTTGAGACATATCAGCATCCCTAAGCTTAATTCCTGCTCGTCCTCGAGTAGGTAAATGATAAACAAAGATAATTTTTGATGTTGAATGCTACCTAGCCTAATCTTTATCAAATGATGTAACAATGGTGTGAACTCAAGACAAAAGTGATTCAAAGCAATAATGTTATAATCGACAACAAGCAAGTAACATCAAAATGTGTAATCAAAATTACTATTACTTTTCATGGATTAATGCTTTCATGTAATACCAATTAAAACTCATTATGTCATATACATGTCCCCAATCACTCAAGGCTTTATCATATTCAAACATCCTCCCATAACACAACCTAGAGCTTCAGTCAAATAACCGAATCTGCGACGAGCCCTTTTCAACTACTTAGCACTTCGCTTAATGCTCAATTCACAAGCTTTGGTCTTAGCACTTTGGATGGCAAATGGAATGATGATGGGGGTTTCATGAGAAGACAAAAATATAAGAAAGTCTCACATCAATGCAATTTGATCGTTAGGCAATGGAGAGGCCTTACAATCGATATCAATGCGAGGAGTAGGGATTGCCATCCAACGGATGCAATAGAGCTATAAGTGTATGAAAGCTCTCCTAATGCAACTAAGTGGGTGTGCATCCAACTTGCTTTCTCATGAAGACCTCAAGCATTTCAGGAAGCTCGTCATTGGAATATACAAGCCAAGTTCTATAATGTAGAAATCCCACTAGCATATGAAATGAAGAATATGAAAACTCTCTATATGAAATACATGGTGCTACTTTGAAGCACAAGTGTGTATAACGGATAGTAGTGTGCCCCCTCTCTCTTTTTCTCTCTTTTTTTGGTGGGGTCTTTTTGGCCTCTTTTTTTTTTATCTCACAGGTAGTGGTACACTCTAATAGACATCACACTTTTATTTACTTACAACTCTGGAATGAAAATAATCACTACATATGAATGCCTCTGGCAGTGTACCAAGATGTGTAATGATCTAGCGTAACATGTAAAATAATCATGAATGGTGGGTTTGCCACAAATATCATGTCAGCTCTATATGATCATGCAAAGCATAATGACAATGAAAACATAAGTCATGAATAGTAACATTGGAAGTTGCATGGCAATATATCTCGAAATGGCTATCACTACTAGGAAGTACCTGATAGGTAGAGGATTAACAGTAGCGCGGGGATAATTGGCCGCGCTACTGTTATTTAGCAGTAGCGCGGGCATAGCACACGCGCTGCACCTGGAGATTAGTAGTAGCGCGGGCTTGCCAAACAGGCGCTACTACTATGAGGGCCCCGCCGTCCCACCACGGGCTGGCCATATCAGTAGCGCAGATCTCGGCCCAACGCTACTGCTAAACCCACTAGCAGTAGCGCCAGCCACGGCCCGCGCTGCTACTGTGGCCAGCCCAGGCCCAGCTGCCCTTCCCCACTTAGCAGCAGCGGTGGGCTTGAACACGCGCTACAACTAACTGAGTTAGCAGTAGCGCTGGGCCGTGACCCGCGCTGCTGCTAATCCAGCCTTATCCTCCCCGTGCCGCCCGTTCCTCACTCTCCCTGTCTCACTCTCTCACTCTTCCTACCGTTGCCGCCGTCGTTGCCGCCATCCCCCGGCCTCGGTAAGCCTCCTCCTCCCTCCCCCTGCTCCTCCCTCCTCTAGCCGCCCCTCCTCCTCCCTCCTCCCTCCCCCCTGCTCCTCCCTCCTCTAGCCGCCCCTCCTCCTCCCTCCTCCCTCCCCCCTGCTCCTCCCTCCTCTAGCCGCCCCTCCTCCTCCATCCACAGCCCCTCCTCCCTCCCCCTCCTCCATCCACACAACCCCTCCTCCCCCCTCCTCCATGCACAGCCCCTCCTACATTTTGATTAGTTGATATGTATTACTTTGATTTAGTTAATAGTTTTTAGGGTTTAGAGTGAATTAGTAAAAATTTAGACATAGTTGATAGATTTAGTCATTTTGATTAGTTGATATGTAACACTTTGATATATTTAATATTTTTTAGGGTTTAGAGTGAATTAGTAAAAATTTAGACATAGTTAATATATTTAGTTGATATGTAACACGTTGATTTAGTATGCTTCTAGGGTTTAGTTGATAGCTTATAGGGTCTCACTAAGTCCTAAAATCAGCATAATAATCTTTTTGTTTATATTTTGTTTTCACAGAAATCAAGTATTTGCCCCTGCATCGTCCCCGCTGTCGTCCCCGTCATCGACCCCCTCCGACCTCGAGGTGAGACCAACCAAATCCCCATGTCGTTGATGTCGATGATGATGTGTTGTGAATGTCAATGATGGACATGCATAGAGGTCATGTTATATGCTAGTTTTCATAGATGTTTTTATAGATGTAGTAGTAGTAGATGAGTAGTTGTGACAATGCGAAGCTAGTTTTTTTTTTGAAATGATAATTGATTCGGATAGCATTTCAAGTTTAAAATTTTCTGTATAAAAAAGAACTTGACTCTGTTCATGCTTCAAAAAGAACATGTGTATGTGTATGGACATGTCGATCTTCAGCTGCTGTGTATATGGTGCCAAATATGGCCACATTTGACTCTTTGTATCGCAGGGAAAATCCGAGTGGCCTATGTTTTGCCGGAGTGTTGATTCATTTCCGTTCTGGCAAATTTCAGGCGCTCGATATGTCCTATTTTAGCGAAGGTCATGCCGGATTTTTCCGTGAATTTTAGCATGACTTGTGCTAGAATATATAGGAAATATCGAGTGCCCTGGATTTGCCGGAAAGAGAATTAAATGACATTTCAGGTTGACTTTAAGTCTGTCGGGACTCCATACATGACGGAGAGTGTCATCACCGACGGTCGAAAATGTCAGAGAGGGAGTGCCCACCATATACACCACGTGAGATGAGAGTTTTCAAAGAAAGACTCGACAGACCGATAGTCAACCCATGATGAATAATAATGATCTGTGTGTTGAGTTCCTGTTAGTTGTCGTCGATTTATAATCTTTGAATTTTAAACACAGGAATGTCCGACGATGATAAGATCCCGGAGTGCGACTACTGCTGCGATGACCGGGGTTTGTGCGACAGGGAGCCTCACCTGCAAAATGGTAGGTTCTTCACCGTGAAGTTGGAAGAGACCTTCGATGTTTGTACGGCACGCAATGACAAGTATTTCATCGTAATTAATCATGACTTGTGATTCTTTGATTCAACGTGTAATTTCCATTTTTTTCAATTCGACTAGTACATCCCGTGCCATACAAGACCGTTTGTCTTGCAGAAGCTCGGTTTCCAAGACCTTGAGAATATGGAGACGAGGAGGGATCACCTCAGGACTAAACACGGTTATGCTTTTCGGGTTAAGCTCTACAATGCGCTTAATTACTCACATTTTGGCTGCTCTAATTGGGAAGCTTTTTGCAAGGCCTATGGATTTGAGGAGAATATGCAAATAACTTTTGATATTCGTCCCGAAGATGAAGATATTGAAGATAATATCGACATTTGGGTCGATGTGGATATGCCTCCTATTTTGCCTAAATGTGAGTTTGTCAAACTAATTTGTTAAGTAATTTATATTTTTTATTTAAAAATATTTGGTGTTCATCGCTACTAAACTTGTTTATTTATAATTATCAGCTTATTTCTTATCTTCAAAAAATACTTGGAAAGCTATGGACATGATGTACTACAGTTATGGCTCCGAGCTTAATTGTGAGGAGAAAGGTTATCTTGTCTCATTTATAGATGATGTTGAGAATTTGAAGACCAATCAGTTTATCAGCCCAAATTATACTGGATACGTGCCACTAGTCCATCAGTTGCTTGATGGTAACCTCATTGTGAAAAACTTGGTATGATTTTGTTAATGATGGTAACTTCGTTGCATATATTCTTCTTAAGTAAACTACATTGCTAACTATATTGTTCAACAGAAGCTCCCTAGCGAGGTTGTGCCTCACATGATGCTTACCGAAGGGAGTATGTACATGGTTAGCTTACGACTGTTTCCACCGACGGCTTACCAAAGTGCATACTCTATTTCTTTGAAAGATGGAAGGCTCAATATCAAAGATTGGAGCAAAGTAATGAAGGCGCGCACACAACCGATTGGAGACAACATGCGTGTGCGCAAGCCAGAAGTTGGCGACAGGTGGATCTCCATTCTCCATTTTGGAGATGGACCGGTTTACCTCTTTTATGCTATTTTACCTAGGAGAGAGGAATAGGTCCTAGGTATTAAGAACAATTAGTTAGTGTTGATTCTGACTATGATGATGATGAGAAGTTGTTATTATGTGCTACAATGTGTTAGAATGATGAGTTGTTATATGACTCATGGATGATGATGATGATGATGAGGAGTTGTTATGATGATTAGGAGTTGTTATATGACTATGATGATGATGATGAGTTGTTAATATTATGATGATGATGATGATGATGATGAGTTATTATATCATTAGGTGAAAGAACCGCGGATATGATGATGATGATGATGATGATGATGATGATAATGATATAATAACCCATCATGATCATAATGATATAACAATCTCTAAATTGCTACTGTATGAAAACTTGTATAACGGTGTATAAATATGATATAAAATAAAATAAAAATAGAATACGTAATAGTAGTAGTAGCATGGGGTGCAGGCGCGCTGCTAGTAACTAGCAGTAGCGCGGGCTGTGGAACGCACTACTGATAACAGACTTAGCAGTAGCGCGGCGAAACGCGCGCTACTGCTAAATGTTAGCTGTAGCGCCCTAGCAGTAGTGCCGGCACCCGCGCTACTGCTAGGCCCTATCCCCGTGCTACTACTAGGGTTTTCCCTAGTAGTGTATGGAAATGCCATAATAGGTAGGTATGGTGGCTGTTTTGAGGAGAAGGTGTTTTATGTGCAGAAGGAGAAGATGAAGTCCTCCCACAGGATTTGGATGTACCGGCGAAAAATGCACCATGTCTCGAGGTGAGAGAGGGTAATGCTCGATACCGAAGAGGCTATCAAATATGGAAATGTGGAAGTGCATAAAGACCGCAACTCATAAACCAAAACATCTCACTAATACTTCATAGTCTACACCGGGTTAACCATAAGACCGACTACTCCAAGGGGTGAGTTTGACGAACCGAAGTCCGGTATGCTTCCCGACCCATTCTACAAAGGCCATTACTTACAATGTTCATCAACTTAGACCCTTCATAATCAGTTTCACTTAAACGACCATAAGTATTAATGTGTAGGAACTTTTGACACCTTCCACTACTTAGCTCAAGTCCTTTCGGCTACACATAAATAAATTACTCACACCCTATCTCAAAATTATTGCAAGGAACCCAATTATCAAGTTTAGTTGATCTACAAGTTCATGCAAGTTTTTACTATACCACTCATGTATACCTATTATTTTTAGGACCAACATATAATTCATGCAAATTACCAATTACTATTCAACTCTCTAAAAAGATATAAGTGTGGCAAGAGAATCCTAATCTTTTCTATAAAAACATAATATATCACAGTGCTCTAACATGTATAAGTGAAGTGCAAGAGCAAATTCTATAAAAGCCTCAACTCAAATAGATATAAGTGAAGATCAATGAGCATTCTATAAAATAAAAGACCAATGTGTGTCTCTCTTAGAAGTGTGACCAGAACACAATGATTGCAAAGACCAGCAAACAAAACTAAAATAAAAGCAAAAGACGCTCCAAGCAAAGCACATATCATGTGAACAAATAAAAACTTAGGTCCAACCGAGACATACCGATAATTATTGAAGACGAAAGAGGGGATGCCTTCCAGGGCATCCCCAAGCTTAGACGCTTGAGTCTCCTTGGATATTACCTTGGGGTGCCTTGGGCATCCCCAAGCTTAGGCTCTTGTCGCTCCTTGTTCATCTCATATCGATGTCTCCCCTCGATCTTAAAAACTTCATCCACACAAAACTTAACAGAAGTCGTGAGATAGGTTAGTACATATAAAATAAATATCCCAATCATGTACTGTCAAGAGAAGATGCATATTTATTTCCGAGTAATGGATACTGTATCCTATCATTTCCACAATTTATATCCCCCAATATATGCCATGGAAACTATAAAACAAGCAGTCAAAGAATTCTGAAAAATTAGGACATAACAGAAAATTTGTAATGCAGTACTGTGTAAACATTTTAGCAATTTATCACGTTCCAGTACAGAATTAAAATTCAGACACTGGATGCAAAAGTTTTTGTTTCTGCACAAAACCAAACAAACATGCATTTGCAACATCCCAAAGGCTTAACTTGGCACAAAAATTAAAAGAAAAGATACAAACATAATTACTATAGTAGCAATAATCATGTAGACACACTAAAACAGGAAAAAAAAATTAAAGATAAATATTGGGTTGCCTCCCAAAAAGCACTATTGTTTAATGCCGTTTAGCTAGGCATAATGCCAACTATCAAGTTTTATCATCATTTAATCCCCTTTCATATTCTCTCCTTTTAGCAACAAGTTGTCTAATGGGCAAACATAAATAATTGAAAGGGTTATATTTAGTTGGTTGGACATTCATGAGCTCAACTTTTGGTGGAGGTGGCTCATCTTCATGAAATCCTTCATACATAATAGTTATCTCGTCATTATAAAAATTTCTATTAATTTGTTTAAATAATTTTTTCTCAAGCTCATAACCCAATCCTCCATCATTCAAAGCAAATTTATCATTAGTGTGCTCAAAAAGTTTCTTAACCAAAACTGAAGGTGGAACCTTTTTCCTATTATTTTCATCAAAAGCTTCAAAATCTATAGACTTCAATTTTCTCATAACATCTTGATCATAAAGAACTTCTTTTATAGGGGGACATTCACGACTTATTCCATAATAAGCAAAAATCTCTAAAGCTTCTTTCATTATAAAACCAAATTCATTCATTAGGACAATAGTAGTCATTTGTTTAACTCTAGGATCATGAATATTAGGGAGTTCAAGAAACAATCTTTGCAAAGCGGGGTGCATATGTATGAATTTTCTTTCAAGTTCTACCACAAGCAAATTATAGCATCCACATAACTATTAGTTTTTGTAAGAATAGATCCCCCTATTGCCGGTATGGTTCCCACACAAGTAAAGAATTCTTGAATAACACTTTTTCCAATGATATCCCCACTTCCTATACAGAATCTTTTTGTTTGCAAAGTTAAAGGCACTTCTTTATCATGAGAATCATTATCATAGATAGGTGCTTTAGGTGTTTTCTCATGATTTTCTCTAGGACTATCTTCACTAGCATCTTCAACAATAACTTATTCAAAAAATTGAGCTTTCATAACAAGATTTAACAAGGCAGCTTTAAAATCATAAAACTCCGCACTAGTGGCGGGAGGAGTAATAGGACTACTAATAAAATCATTGTTATTAGTACTAGAAAATCACACAACTTGGTGTTCTCAGCAGTAGACATGATTGCAACAAAAGCCGAAATAGCAACAAGAGGTATTTTTAGTGTTTTGGAAAAAAATTGGCAAGCAAAGTAAGAAGCAAAAGTAACTAGGCAAGAAATAAAACAAGTAAATAAGGAGTTTGTGTGAAGGCACCTGATTTGGTAGTAGAAGCCTCCCCAGCAATGGTGTCAGATATTCTTTGCTACTCCCGCAGGAGTTGTTGGGATTCCCCAAAGATGAAGGGTGCAGTAGAATAGCAGCAAAATTTCCCTTAGTTAAGAACCAAGTTTTATCTAACTAGTACGAGCTTCTAAGCTAACAAGATAAACAGCACCTGCACACAAACAAAATAAAATCTTGCACCCAACTTGGCAAGAGGGTTGTCAAGCCCCTTGTCTTGCTAATTACAAGATTAAAAGCAAATAGAGATATATAGTGGTAAAGTAGTAAGGCAAATAAAAGAGGAAATTTTGTAGAAGAAAGTATTAATGGAAAATAGACCCGGGGGCAATAGGTTTACTACTGGCATCTCTCTCAAAAAAAGGCGGATGGCATGGTAAACAAATGACAGTTGGGCAATTGAACAGATTGCAATATTTATAACTATGATCATTCATGGCATAATCTCATATAGGCATTACGTCCGTGATAAGTAGACCGTTAATCCAAGTGCATCTACTACTAAAACTCCACCCCAAAACCGCTATCCTGCATGCATCTCAATAAGAAAGATGACATAATGTAGACAGGAAGAAGTCAATCAATATGACCAAACCCCGTCGTTTTATCCTTAGTGGCAACAATATAATACGTGTCTTGGCCCTTTTTGTTACTAGGTTAGAGCACCGCAAGATTGAACCCACTACAAAGCACAACTCCCTCTAAAGAAAAACCCATCGAACTTGGCCAAAGAAGATAGATAGATCGGAGAGCATACAAAGCTATTTAATTATGCAGCAACAAAACCCAAATAGATTTAATTGATTTCAATGAACAATCTGATCATAAAGTGACAATTCATCATGTCCCAACAAACACACCACCGATTACATCGAATTGATCTTGATCAAGAACGTGAACATGGTATTGAAGATCCAAAAGAAAGAGAGAACCATCTAGCTACTACTATGGACTCGTATGTCCTAAGGGAACTACTCACACATGGTCATGGAGGTAGCAAGGTTGATGAAGATGGCTCCGACAATGGCTTCCCCCTCCGACAGGGCTCCAGATGGGATCTCTTCGGAACAGAGGCTTGTGGCGGTGATAACACTAGTAGGAAAAAGCCTAGTAGCGATGTTCCGAAAACATGGTTACCGGCGTGGAACCGAGATGCCGGTAGTATAACGCTTGTGATAAGTCTCACTAGCGGCATCGACTTCTGACGCCGCTAGCTGGGTGCTTATTACCGGCGTTGGTCACCAACGTCAGTGCTATAGTTGTTTCCACCAGCGCTGCAAGCAAGACGCCAAAGATATGGAACATATTAGTGGCATTTGTCGCTGTCAGACGCCGGCAGATTATGATTAACACTGGCACTGGGCGTTGCACGGACGTCGCTGATGTATGTTGACGGTTTTTTTAAAAAACACTGCCCCAGGCAGCTTTTTTGTGATTAATACATATGCTACAACATAACCTGAAGCAATGTGACAAGTAAATCATAGATGTGCATCCACATCAGTTAGTAATTCATATTATGAGTAGTACTTGTTACCAACAACTGCCAAGATAATGGCATAGAGCCCAGCTAATATAAAAACAACACTTAGTAGCATGGTGTCCTTAGACTTGAGCTGCTGCTTATGCATTCTAGCAATAATCTTCCTCTCAATCTTGAATCTTTTGGTATCGGACTCTTTATCTCTTAGTTTCTACTCAAGCATGAACTTCTGGTTGGCAAGCTCCATGATAACACTTCTAGTCCTCCCCTCCCATTCTTTGTCAACCCACTTCACATAATCACAAGCAGTGGAATCCTATGAAGTGCAGCAAACAAACAAATTGCGTTACACTCATAAATATAGGGATTGTACAACAATCAAGAAGGAACAAAATTAACCTCGTAATGGCACCCAAAAAACCTCCTCCCAAAGTCACTTCCTATGGTGCACACATGAAAAAGAGGAACGTATATAGCCCGACAAAACAATTACAAGTTGACCTCAGGAAATATTATGGACCTTATGCTGTACCCAAAAATGTTGGCCCAGCTTTCGACACATGGTTAGGAATTGAACTTATTCCTAGACAAGCTGCTTAATTGAAAGATAGGAAAACACTTAGTAGGTGACATAGGTCTAAAGTAGTGTTAATCATAAGTCTTCCTATCTGTACAAGAACATAGTTAGGCAATTAACAGTGCCCATTCCAACTTGTTACACAGATAAGGAACACTGATGAATAACACTACAGAGATATTCATCATCGGTCCACGTATGTATGTCATGGATCTAATTCACATATGCATAACATATCAGGGAGAGAATATCACTAAGTAATATAGATGTATCACAAATGCATGCTCCATCACAAACAAAATATACAAATCTATCACAACTAAAATATACATGCATCTTTGTGTCAAGGGGGTGGGGGGGTTTACAACCTGCTGTCGGGGAACACTTGACGCGGCAGATCTGCCTAGGAGAAGAGAGGCGTCACACCGTCCGGGGAGGGCCGGCACGCATTCACAGCAACGTCGGGTATGGGTGAGCATAGCCATCGGGGAGGGTGAGCACCGTGGTTGGGGAAGGCTAGCTGTGCCGTCGAGGAAGGCGAGCGGCACGGTCGGGGTGGGGGAGCTGGGCCGTCGGGGAGGGCACGCGCCGGCGTGTGTGGGTCGCCGCCGCAGATTTGATTTGGGGTTGGGAAGAAAAGATGGGGGAGCCACCACGATTAGGGTTTGGGAGGGGAGCGACTCACTTTGGCAAACATTCTGTCCACGAGGGGGGTTTATATGGATTTACAAAATCTTTCTGTCGCGTTGGTGCCGGAACCAACGTCCCCACCTCAGTTATCACCGGCGCGGGCTGAGAAGGTCAACGCCCGTGGTACATTTTAGATGTTTTGGTTTTTCTATTACATATGTATATTAATGAACTAAAAAATATTGGAAACTTTCCCTGGTGTGTTTTTATGACCATAATATAGCCATTGGATTAAATATGAGACTCTTATATATAATTTGTCATGTAAGTTGCTTGAAAATCTGGTATATTCCACCCGATGTCGTCATGAACTCGAGATTCCCAGAGAATGTCTCGATCAATCACATTGGAGTTCCATTTGGCATGTACACTAAAGATGCACTTAATTAAATTCATTTGTATGTACATAGGTTCACCGTAGTGGCGTTGACGTTGCGGCAGACGCCGCTAATGTTGTACTGTTGCGCAGGCCCTGCTTTCCACGCCGGTAGTATCCCATGCGTGCAACCACTCTCGCTGACAAGTGGGTCCCCCTTGTCAGAAAACCCCCTTCCCGCGCAGTATAATAGTCAACCCTCCCCTCTCCCGCTCAATCTCACCCACTGTCGCTCTCTCTCCCGCGAAAAACCCACAAATCCGACGGCACCCCGCCATGGAAGGCCGCCAGAAGATGCAGCTTGCCCGTCGCATCTCTCAGATGCGCACGGCCTGGCTCCCCCACCGGGTGGGCGGTGGATCTGTAGTCTCCGGCACTTCTGCCGCCTGCAGCGCACCACCACAGAACGTTGACGGGGACAGACCTTCCCATCGCCGTCACCTGTATGGACCGGTAGGCGGGGGACTAGATCGATGCCGTCGCCGCCTCGACCTCAATCTCGCGCTCCAGCCGCCGTCGGCCAGCGATGGTATCAACAATCTCTCCCAGGAGGTCTCACGGCTTGGATCCGCCATCGGTGAGGCTGCTGTCCTCGTGGTTCCACTGGTAAAGGCGCCGCCGGCGGTCCCCGTGGCCCCGCTGGTGTTACCGCCTCCAGGGCTGTTCCCCGTACCGGAATGCGTTCAGGAGGAGGAGGTGATGCTATTTGTCGCAATGGAGCGCTCCAAGAAGGCGGCGTACAATGTGGCGCCTCTCCCACTGCCGCCGCCGACTGCGGCCGGCTTCGTGTATGCGCGGTCCGACGTGGAGGAGGCGACCATGCTCGAAGCGGGCTTTGCGCAGTTCATGCTCCAGACTGCAGTGGACGGCGCCTTGCCGGCCGCTAATGATTCGGTTATGGCTGCCAACAATGCGGTCTCCGACCTCGTCTCAAGCGGACCCGCGCTCTAGGCGTGCGTCGACAACGGCCGCGCGCCCGGCCGGCAAAGAGCGAGGAAGGAGACGATGATCGAGGAGCGGCGCGCACTCGGCAAGCATTTTCTGTGGTCTCCTTGGGCTCTAGAGCGCCTATAGTGATAGTGTAGTAATGTAGCTTTATTTAGCTACGTCGACGTACATTTTGTAGCTACAATGACGATCAAGGGTAGCTATGTCTTTGGCGGACCTAACATATTTTCACGGCCAATCAATACGTAATGAACTAAGTTATATACATCTTTATGGATAATTAAGTTTTAACTACATTACGTACGTGTGCATGTGTCAATGTTCAAATTAACAGTGATATATTTAAGAATGATGAGAAATTCAGTTTCAATTGAGGCTTGTCGAAAGAACTTGTGTACTCTGTAACCATGCATTATGTCAACGAACATTAGTGGCGTTGCAATTGGTAGCTACGCCGCTGACTTGTAAAATTTACAGACGTGTGTATATAATCAGTCCCACTGCTAAAATATTTTATGGCGTTGTAGGAAAGGGCGACGCTGGCGATATTTTTCTGAATACCAGTGGTGTCTGGTGTTTCGTCAATGCCAGTCAATAGCGACTAACAGTGGCACTGGCTATATTTCCGACGCCGCAGCTATTTTCAGAAATTACCGCCAGCGTCCCGTTTTGGCCCCGCGCCGCTAACTAACTATTCCTATAAGGGTTTTTCTACTAGTGTAAAATTCTTCTAGAGGTACGATGGATTGTTTCGGTATTTATAGGGATTTATGGTGGTGGAAATAGGTCAAGGCGGTGCTTGTGGGCCCCACATGGGCAAGGGGTGCGGCCACCCCTTGGCCATGCCACCTGTCCGTGTGGGCCCCTCATGGCTCGTCTCGATCTGTCCTGAAGCTTCCGGGCTTTATTGTTGCCCAAACAAATCATGTTAAATCGGCAACGCATTTTGACCTCCGTAGATATTGATTTCCTGCGAAACCAAAAACAAGCAGTAAACAGGAACTGGCACTGGGCACTAAATTAATAGGTTAGTTCATAAAAATAATGTAAATTGCTATAAAAAATATATATAAATGATAATATAATAGCATGAAACAATCAAAAATTATATATACATTCGACACGTATCAGGTAGTCATTGTCAACACAAGCGAACTACTATGCAGTTTAATTAAGAAAAATCACACCGATGACCTAGCCACACACAGTTGACCTCGATCACATTTACGGAGCTTACTTTTAAGTGATGTCAATGATGATCAACATCCTCAAATTGGGGCGCGAGGTGTTCCTGATAGTGACTAGAACGGCATGTCCAACCTGGAAATTCTTCCCAACGAGGAAGTTCTTCCACCCCTACGCGCTTAAGAGAATGCGGTCGACGTGTCTGCCTTGTACGGATAGGTGGCGTACTCCAGCAAGGCCTGCTTCATCAGCCTCGATGCCACAGCTCAGAGCTAGCTTCTTAGGCAATTTCTAAAAACCAACATATATATATATATATATATATATATACAACCGGTCTATTCTGCACACACTTCTGAACTGCACGCTAGGCGAGGCGAACTGCTTGTCGCGGAAAAAACTACACGCCTTTTTTAGTACTGTTTTCGTTCCAGTTTTTGAACCATTTGTCAGAATGAGGTGTGTGATACGTCGTTGGAAAGCTATGAATTAGGCGCAACTTCGCTATGTTGAACACTTCTTAAGATTCCTCGCGGTTTAAGAGCAGTTTCGAAAATGGTGCGGTACCCAACGAGTGATAGCGAGCGTTTTTTCATGATTTTTTCTAAACCGCTCGTCGGAATGAAGCAAACGATACGCCGTTGGAAAGATATCGTCGAGGCGCAACTTTTTCATATAGAACACCCTCTTTAATTCCTTATGGTTTAAGAGCGGTTTCAAATTTACAAAAACAAGGAAATTCTGTTTTTCAAATTTACGTTTTTTCGGTACTGTTTTCGCTGCAGTTTTTTAACCGTTTTTCAAAACGAGGAGTGTGATACGCCGTTGGAAAGCTATGGAATAGGCACAACTTTCATATGTTGAACTCTTTCTGAGATTCCTCACGGTTTTAAATGAATTTTGAATATAGTGCGGCGCCCAACGAGTGACAGCTAGCGTTTTTTCGTGATATTTTTCAAACTGCTCATCGGAATGACACAAATGATACGCCGTTGGAAAGATATCGATGAGGCGCAACTTTTTCATGTAAAACACTCTCTCTAATTCCTTACGGTTTAAGAGCAATTTTGATTTTACCGAAATACAAACACTCTGTTTTTCGCGACACCAAAATCGATGAGTGAACTGCATCAGATAGAAAACCGCACTGCATCAGATGGGCAAACGAACTGCTAGATTTTATTTTGTCAGGCGGTAAATTTTCCGAGGTGAGGAAGTGGACCGCGCTTCACATCGGGCGTAAGTGAACCGCAACACTATCGAGAAGTGAACCGTATTACTTTTTTTTTGTCGTTCCCGTAACATTTTTTTGCACTTCACATTGGGAGTAAGTGAACCGCGACACTACCGAAAGTGAATCGCGACACTACCGAAAGTGAACCGCATGAGTTTTTGTTGTCTTTTCTCATACTTATTATTTTTTACGCGTGTAGACCAGGCGAGTGAACCGCATGGACTGAGCGAATGAATTACATCTAATATGAAGCGAGCTTCTTCAATAATTACAAACTAAATCTTGCATTTTTGAATGAAACACACCCAAAATGGAAAAAATATATAGCAAGCTGCCCCGAACGGGAGCAGTGAACTGCAAAAGTAAACTACTGGACTGAATTTCCTGTACTATTTGCAGCTAAACAGTGTAAATTTTACAAAAGAACTACTGGACTAAGTTACAAACTGAACTGTTGTTAATAGAAAGGACTCCATCCTGAGTCTTACCATCGTTTTTTTACAACGAACCACTAAGGTTTCATACAAACGAACTGCATTGGATTTCTTCAATAATCACAAACAACTCTTGCATTTTTGCTCGAACACCATCAAAACATAACAAAAAGTATAGCGAGCCTCCACGAAAGGGAGCAGTGAACTGCAAAGGCAAACATTTGTCGCGCTGTCGTCTCCAGCGAGCCGTGAACTGCAAGGCCGCACTACTAAACCGCACGCCATACGTCGGCAAACTGCAATTCGAGCCATGTCGAGCGGCATCGAGCTGTTTTGGAATGACCTACAGTGTGACGCCCCCGACTTAATCGTGCACTAATCATACACGCAAACGTGCATGATCAAGCACAGGGACTCACGGGAAGATATCACAACACAACTCTAAACACAAAATAAAACATAAATCCACATATTACAAACCAGGGGTCACGAGGACCAGAATACATAAGTCATACACACAAATGATATCTGAGTACAGACATAGTTAGTCAAGTTTGCCTTAAGAAGGCCAGCACAAACAGCGATACAGATCGAAAGGCGGAGGCCTCCTGCCTAGGGCCTCCTAGCTACTCCTGGTCTGCTGGCTCAATCCAGTAGTACGTGCCATCGGGACCCTCCTGGTAGTAAGCTCCTGAAGTGGCGTCTGGCTCCTGGGCTCCATCGTCTGAATTTATCAAGTGGCTATGGGGAAAAGAATAGCAGAGCAACCGTGAGTACTCATCCAAAGTACTCACAAGACTGACATCAGAACTATGCTAATTATGCATTGGCATCAAGTGGAGAGGCTGTATCTGTGGACTATATAGCAGCAAAGCCAGAATATAGAGAAAAGGCCTAGCCTATCGAAGACTAGCATCTTCAGAGTCTTGCAGCATTAGAAGAGTGCAGATTAGCAAATTATAATTAAACAAGCATGTTGAAGCAAAGCCCAGAGATCCCGAAGCTTACAATTAATTAACAGGTATCCAATTCAAGTAGTAATAGATCGGGATACAACACTGAGCGTCCTGTTACCGTGGACACGGCTATTCGAATAGATAACTTCCCTGCAGGGGTGCACTACTGTTACCTAGCACGCTCGATTACATCTGGCCAGACACACTTGCTGGGTAATGCCCGGCCTCGGGTAATCGACACGACATAGTCCTACCTAGGCTCAGCAGAGAGGTCAACACGCCGGTCTACATCCTAAGTGCGAAGAGATCCTGGGCCCATCACCCTTTGTACTCCTGCACGTTGCGAGACTAGCCGAGGCCCAGGCGCGACACTGTATACACAAGTGACGTAACCAGCCCACCCCAACAATCAGCCCGCACTGCTGAACTGTGACATCTGAAGAGCTTTCGGGAGAAACAACGACGCAGAGGGTCCCATAAACTATTATCCCACGTTGTGGTAGTTTGTATAGGGCCAACGACCCACTCAGATCAAATACCCAAATCCGTTAGGCGTATTTAGTAACTCGCAGAGACGATCAGACCACCTGTCGCTCCGACTTGGTAACACGCGGATCACGAACAGGGTGGTCTCCGCCTGCCCTGTCGTTCCGCCACAGTATCACTCGCGGGTGCCCTCCTGGCAAACCCGACTTCACATTTCCCCGCGGGTACCCCTCGGGGTCGACCCGCCTGTAACAAAGGTCAAAGTATCTGTGTGTCCAAGTATCGAGAAGGAATCTGAGGAATCACCCTCGATGGATTTCCACTCGAGGAGTTGCACGACGGAAGCTTTAGTGGAAGTGATGAAAGAGGAATCACCCTCGGTAACACACAACCGGATAGCTATTCTACAGAGGCATCTTCGGAAATGAGATGAGAGGATTCACCCTCGGCACTCGATGCCAGCTCTATAGGGACGAGCAACTTAGGGGGTGTGCGGTGTTGTGCTCTTCTCGGCCCGGTCGATCACATCGATCAGGGCACAGGTTCTAAGCGGAGCAACTACAGCAAGGGAGAGGGGCCACAGATGGTTTTCCATCCAACCTATACTAAGCAGTTGAGGATAACAGGCAGGTATCAATAACGGTTACAATAACAGGATATGCATCAGAATAGGATAAAGCAAAGCATTAGCAATTTCTAATGCAAGCAGGAGGGAGAAGGAATGGGTGATATAGACATGCGTCAAGGGGGTTTTGCTTGCCTGGAAGCTCTGCTGAGAGAGGCTGATCGTCAGTAGGCTGCTCGTCGGGGGTGTAGTCGAACTCTGCTGCGTCGGCGTCGGTCTCGGCGTCTAGCGGGAGAGAAGGAGGGGGAAGAAACAATAAATTCACAGCAAAAATGCAATCACTATGCATGACATGCCTAAATGATGTGCAGAGATGTTTTACTGCCTAACTAAATGTTTTAGTTAATTTAGGAATTTATTTGCATTTATTTTATTAAAGTCGAGCACTATTCATTTATCGAAATCAGTCAAAAAGTTCCAGGTTCGGTAGGTTAGAGGGGTGTGGCAGGCATGTGGATAGGTTATTCGGATTCTTCACATTTTTCTGATCATTTTACATATATAAATTATTTTCATCTGACTTACGGTTTAAAAGATATGATTTTTCAAAGTTTTAAACATTTTCTGGATTATTTTTATTTCGAACAATATTAAATGCAAAATGCTACGGGTACCCAGCACTGTGTACACAGAAATGCACACAGTGGCTGATCAGTGGGCCAGGTTGACCAAGTCAACCGCCCAGTCAGCAGTGGCTGACGTGTGGGCCCGGCCTGCTGAGTCAACAGCTGACTGGGTCAGTCTTATCCGGTTAAACAGTGGGCTGGGCCCACCTGTCATACACAATAGACTAATCAGGGTATTAACTTAATTAACCGGCTTAATTAGGAAGTGGGACCCCATGTCAGTGACTGTTATGTTAATCTAATTAGCGTTTAAACTAATCCGAGTTTAATTAGTGAGCGGGGTCCACCAGTCAGCCACACAGGGCGTCATTAGCGACCCCCATTGACCGGCCGCGTCAGCGCGCCGGCGGCTAGTCGTCGGCGGCCATATCCGCGGCGGCGCGGCCTCGGATGTCGCCGGAAAACGTCGTCCGGTGACCGTTTCGCGCGCGGTTAGGCTCGCTCGAATGAGCGTTCACCCGCGCGTTGAATGGCGGCGACAGTTTGGCCAGAAACGGCCGGAGATGGCGACGGTAAGCGGCGGAGACGGCGGCGTTCTCGGGCAGATCTCGGCAACGGTGAAAACGGGCACGGCAAGCGGCGGTGATAGGCGCAATCGACGCGTACGGTGGCGCTGAGCACGAAGGTGAGCTCAGCCGAGCTTAACGGCGACTAGACAGACGACGACGAGCTCGTCCGCGGCGGCGAGCACGGCCACCGCGGGATCGATGGCTAGCCGCGTGCGCGAGCTCAGAGGAAGAGAGGGGGAGAGGTGGAGCTCACTGGGAAGGCTCACGGAGGCCCGGCGAGGGTATAGTAGCGCAGGGGGAGGCCGGATGCGGTGGAGTTCGCCGGCGACCCGAGACGAAGACGGCGGCGTGGATCTCGTCGAGCAGGACTTCCTGGCTCCGATGGCTGGCTCCAGACGTCATAGTCGACGACGATGAAGCAGAGGGACAAGGCGGCGAGGTCCAACGGAGACGGTGGCTGCGGGAACGGCGACGTGCGGCGGCGGATGCGCTCGGTCGAGGGAGAGCGAGGGCTCGAGAGCGAGAGAGAGAGTGGCAGGGGAGTGAACGAGGCATCCAGGGGGGAGGGATGGCTCGGCCTTATCCCCTCTGGGCGTCGGTGGCGTCGCGGTGTCGGCCAGTGGCCGGAGCAGCCGCGCTCTGGCCACGGCGGAGGCGACACGGCGACGGGGAAGAGAGAGATTAGGGAGACAGGCCGGCTGGGCTGGCTGGGCCGCACTGTGCACTCAGGCCCAGCCAGTCTAGCCTTTTTGTTTTTCTTGCTGCCTTTTCTTTTTCTGTTTCTTTTATTTACTCTGTTTTGCAAATTGTGAGGCTACTAATTAACTTTCGTAAAATGCAAATGTGGCCCATTTAAATACTAGGTAATATTTGACACTGCCAGAAATTGGTTTGGTAAAATAATTATTTCATTTGCAATTTGTATTAAATAAAGTGGTGTTAAATGTTGCTGTGAGCGACTGTTTGAGGTTGATGGAGTTACTTAGGCAATTTTAGTGATGTTGTTTTCCTGAACACATTTAGTTATGGATTATTTGCTATTAAATGAACATTTTAGTTGTCAATTTGAACAACTTTTATATTTCACTTTAAATTTGAATTTCAACTTGATTTGGAATTTGAAATGAGATATGATGCAAATGTTGATTAGGCATTGTTAATCATGCTGACTTGGCATTATCAAGAGGTGATTACTGTAGCTATTACATGGGGATGTTACAATTCTCCTCCTCTAACAAGAATTCTCGTCCCGAGAATTAAGAGGTAGGCTGAAAGAAAGCGGGGTATTCTTCCCGAAGACGATCCTCGCGTTCCCAAGTGGCTTGAGCTTCAGAATGATTCGACCACTGGACTTTAAGGAACTTGATCGACTTCTGACGGGTTCGACGCTCAGCTTGATCAAGAATGCGGATCGGACGCTCTTGATAAGATAGATCTTCTCGCAATTCAAGCACTTCATGATCCACTGCTCGGATAGGATCCTTGAAGCAGCGTCGATGTTGCGACACATGAAAGACATCATGCACTTGAGAAAGGTTCGGCGGCAATTCCATTTGATATGCCACTTCTCCTCGACGGTCGAGAATACGGAACGGGCCAATGTAGCGAGGAGCTAACTTGCCCTTGATCCCGAAACGATGAGTGCCCTTGAACGGAGTAACACGAAGGTATGCCTGTTCACCAGGCTGATAGACCATTACCTTGTGCTTTCGGTCATAGTTGTTCTTTTGACGAGACTGAGCAGTTTTCAAATTTTCACAAATAATGTGGACTTGTTCCTCAGCTTGTTGAATAATGTCCGGTCTGACGAGTGATCGTTCCCCAGTTTCTGACCAATTCAGTGGGGTTCGACACTTACGTCCATATAACACTTCAAAGGGTGCCATCTTCAGACTAGCTTGGTAGCTATTGTTGTAAGAGAATTCGGCATACGGGAGAGATTCCTCCCATTTCTTACCGAATGAGATGACACAAGCTCGAAGCATATCACTACTGGAATCAGGATCTTTGCCGTCTGCCAGATCTTTGCCGTCTGCTGGCAGATGGCAAAGAGGCTCTTTGCCGTCTGCTTTGGTAAAATAGACGGCAAAGAACCTGGTTGCCATCAGCCAATTCTTTGTCGTCTGCCAGCAGATGGCAAAGTTCTTTGCCATCTGCTGGCAGACAGCAAAGAGGTGAGTGGGTCCAGTGGACGCCAGCGCTGTAACGGCGCACCAGCCCCACCTCTTTGCCGTCTACCAGCAGACGGCAAAGATTCTTTGCCATCTACTGGCAGACGGCAAAGAGGTGGGCTATTTTTTTTTGCGGGTGTAAAAAAAGCCGTACAGTTACGCTGGCTGGGCTAGACCAGAACCAACGCACGCGCCCATCTCTCTCGCTCGCTTAGCTCTCTTCCTGTCTGGTCCTCTCGATCCCCTTGCGCCGCCGCCACGGACGCCGGCCGATTCCGGCCGCTCCGGTGAGCTCTGGCGCCGCCCAGCACACCTACGGCTGCTCCTCGATGAGCTCTGTCGATTCCTCCGCATCGATTTGTTTTCCTCTACTCCCTGTGGTCGCCCCCTTCGGTTATGCCCTGCTAGGGTTTCGGTGTTGGTGGTGATCCTTGTCTCCGGCGGCTACCTGCTCGTTGCTCCGGTCGTCACCGCTCCTGGTGGCGCTCCAGGATGTACTCTACGCCACCGCCGGCCTCCTTGGTCGCGTTTGTGCCCGTGGTGTTCGTGCTCGTCGGCGGGACGGCGCTCTGGCGCAACTCCGACATGGCGTCGTCGGCTTGCGGTGCAGGAGGGCTCCTCGCCGGTTGGACGGCGTCCAACGCAACCCCGGCGCCTCCCCGAGTGCTGCTCCGTCAACAGCCCCTCGGTGAGCTCCATCTCCCCCTGCTCCTACTCTTCTGCTACTCTGTGGAACATCGGATTACTTGAATCAATTAGATGGTGGTTTTATGTCGTGGTCTGGTCCAAGTAGAGGAAGGGGCGAGTTTGTGCATTGATTCAAGTGTCTGGCTTTGCTGGTTATGCCACTCTGGCCTCCTGGATGCCGCTGTAATTGTATCAGATGTGTTCTTTTGTTGCTGATATATAGTGTATTGGATTATCAACGTGTGTTAACCTGCATTCTTATCTCACAAACCAAAATTATCATCCTTGCTGTACACTTTCCTGAATCTTAGTCATGTGGTTGCAGACCTGCTCTTAATTTGTTCATCCTCTGTTATTCTTCAGAAACTAAGCATATAAGAGAATTATTATTTCAGCAAGCTAAGGGCTATTTCTATTTTGTAAAGTTGTAGTGACGCAAAAAAGATTCAATGTAGCCTACGACAACACTGCTTGTCCCACATATGACGATAGAACCCTTGTTTCAGAGTTATTTCTTACCACATTAACAATTTAGAGCACTACCTTGGCTGTACTGGGGATCTCTCCCTGTAGTTGTTGTGGCTGTCAGTTAATTCCCTAACTGTTGGTGGTGACTTTGATTTAGTTAACTGATTTTAGAGTTATATTTCCTTTCCATTGGTCTGTTTAACCTTTGGATAATAGTGGTTATAGCTGTTGTTAACTAATGCTGCTGCTGTTTAGTTGTAGTAGCTGTTAAGTGATACTAGCCCCATGTGCTTGTGGGTGTACTGCCCTATTTGCAGAAATTACCAGGCGCATGTGTGTGCTGTGTTCTGCAGAAGCAGATAATCAGTGGGGTGCTACCCTGCTATTTCTTCTATGCTATTTCTATTGATCTTATGAACAGATGCTCACTTGATCTTAGTTGCTTTATTTCTAATACTGACATGAACAGATACCACTTGGTTTGGCTATTCCTATTGGTCTCTTTCTAATAGCATATGAACAGATGCTATACTTGGTTTTGGCTGTTACTTTCCTAGTTTTCTACTGATAAGACAGATACTACATCTGATTTGGGCAGTGATGCTGGTCTGAGCCCCGCTCTCTTAGGCTTAATTTACATGTGGCTATCCCTGTGCTGTGATGAACTAGCCCTGGCACTTCCAGGCTGTCTGAGCACATAATCCCTCAAGTATACCTTGAGGTCTTCTGTAGCTTGGTCTTGTGGATTCTGGTAAACCTGCTTCTTGTGGACAGCCTGCTCCTCCTAGCTGCTTCACTGGACAAAACTGATTGTGGTGATGAAGTCTAATCCTTGGCTTTAATCACTAGTTTTTAGTTGGCTTAATTCCTGGAGCTAGTACTGATAGTGGTCTTTGTGTTGGCATTTAACTTACTACTAATTGTGGTGGCTTCTTGATTGGGTCCTTGGCTGGTTCTCTCCTTTGGTTCTTTGGTATTGGTTTACTCTATTTGGCTTTCTAATTAAGATCACTTTGAAAATCAGGATCTTAACTAACATTGTCTTGATCTCAAGTGCTGGCTCCTACAGCATTGCATTTCACCAAGTGAAATGCTACATTTCTACTCCTAACCCATTCTCTCTTTCTTAGTGTTTTGTTATGCAGGTTGGAAGAAAAGAAGAAGATCCAGAGAAGATCTTAGTAATAAGATAGTTTTTAGGAAAATAGATATTTAGTTTTAGGTCATTTCTTGTAATTTCCGAAATGTAAATTTAATTACTTAATCATTTCTGATTCTTTATAATATGACTTTGTATTACCTATTCCAATTATTAATAAAGTTTTTAATTTACATGTGTTCATGACTATTGGCAATATGTGTTGGATATGCTATATTGGTCATATATATAATTTTCTGTGAAAATGAATTGATATAAGAAAAAATAGGGGCTATATAGCCACTTTGGCCTATTTGGCCTCTTTGCCGTCTGCTGGCAGACGGCAAAGAGCTTGCTTCTTTGCCGTCCGCTGGCACACGGCAAAGAGCTTGCTTCTTTGCTGTCCGCAGGCAGACGGCAAAGAGCTTGCTTCTTTGCCGTCCGCTGGCAGACGGCAAAGAGCTTGCTTCTTTGCCGTCCGCCAGCAGACGGCAAAGTGGCCTTTGCCGGCATCTGTTCAGCCGGAGTGTTGGCCGTCTGCTGGCAGACGGCAAAGGCTTTGCCGTCCGCCAAGCATGCCTTTGCCGTCTGCTATGGCAGATGGCAAAGCAGCTGATTCCTGTAGTGTATCTTCAAGCACTTGATTGACTCGTTCAACTTGACCCTGAGACTGAGGGTGAAAAGCAGTGCTAAAGGACAGATGGGTTCCCATAGCTTCTTGGAAACTGTTCCAAAATCTCGAGGTAAAGAGGCTGCCACGATCTGAGCTGATCTCCAACGGAATACCATGGAGTGACACAATTCTGGAAACATACAAGTCTGCTAACTGACTAGCAGTGATTGTCTCCTTGACTGGCAGAAAGTGAGCAACCTTTGAGAATCGGTCGATGACGACAAAGATAGCATCATGACCCTTCTGTGATCTGGGAAAACCAGTAATGAAGTCCATTTCGACTTTGTCCCATTTCCATTCAGGAATTTCAAGGGGTTGCAGAGTTCCAGCAGGCCTTTGATGTTCTGCTTTGATGCGACGGCAAACGTCACATTCAGCGACATACTGAGCAATATCTCGCTTCATATCAGGCCACCAATATCTTTGTCGAATGTCTTGGTACATCTTGGTACTGCCAGGGTGAATCGAAAGAGGCGTATCATGAGCTTCTTTCATGACGTGCGGGGTCATACTCAGATGTCCCATTCTAGGAACCACTAAGCGGTTTTTGAAGTACAAGGCGCCATCAGTAGCAATGGTGAAGAATAAGGGCTTTCCCCTTTTGATATCTCGCTTAATTTTCTCAACCTCAGAGTCAGCCTTCTGTATATGCGTAATGTCATCGTCGAGACTATATTCAACAACCAGGGTATTGAGATGACCCTGTGGAACAATGTGAAGGTTCAACTTGCGAAGTTCTTCATAAAGCATAGGTTGCGCTTCCTTAACCATGAGGTTATTGCAATAAACTTTGCGGCTCAAGGCATCGGCCATTACATTAGCCTTGCCAGGGGTATAAGAAATATTCATGTCATAATCGGCTATTGTCTCGAGCCATCTTTATTGACGAAGGTTCAGATCTGGTTGGGTGTACAAATACTTCAAACTCTGGTGGTCCGTGTATATCTCGCAACGATTACCGAGAAGGTAATGGCGCCACAGCTTTAGAGCATAAATTACTGCAGCAAGCTCGAGATCATGTACTAGATAATTTTCCTCGTGAGGACGCAATTGACGAGAGCCATAAGCAATTACTTTGCGCTCTTGCATTAGGACGCAGCCTAATCCTTAACGGGATGCGTCGCAATATATCACAAAGTCCTTTTGGGAATCCGGGGGTGCTAGCACTGGAGCAGATGTCAACTTATCTTTGAGTGTCTGAAAGCTTTCCTGACATTTTTCTGTCCACTCAAATTTAACACCTTTGTGGAGCAGATCAGTCAACGGCTTAGCAATCTTGGAGAAGTTCTCGACGAAACGACGGCAATAGCTTGCAAGGCCAAGAAAACTCCTGACTTGCTTGACATTCTTCGGGGGAGTCCAGTCAAGAATAGCCTGAACTCGTTCAGGGTTAACGGCGATGCCATCTTTGGAAATCACATGACCAAGATAGGTCACCTCAGATAATCAGAATTCACACTTAGAGTATTTGGCATATAGTTGATGTTCTCGAAGTTTCTCCAGCACAAGTCGAAGATGTAAGGTGTGTTCTTCTTCATTCTTGGAGAATATAAGGATATCATCCAAATTGACCACGACGAACTTGTCAAGGTAGTCCATGAAGATATAGTTCATCAATCGAGAGAAGGTTGCTGGAGCATTAGTTAATCCGAAGGACATAACGGTGTACTCGTATGATCCATAGCGAGTAACGAAAGCGGTCTTCGGAATATCCTCCTTGCGAACTCGAATCTGATGATAACCCAACCTCAAGTCGAGTTTCGAGAACACGGAGGATCCAGCAAGCTGATCATAAAGATCGTTGATCCGGGGAAGTGGATATTTGTTCTGGATTGTGGCCTGGTTGATAGGCCGATAGTCCTAAACCAATCGGTTAGTTCCATCCTTCTTCTTAACGAAGAGAGAGGGTGCTCCCCAAGCAGAGGAACTGGGGCGGATGAAACCTTTCTTAAGTGATTTTTCGATTTCTTCCTTGAGCTCGAGAAGTTCATGCGGACGCATCTTATAAGGGCGCTTCGCAATAGGGGTAGTGCCAGGCTTCAAGTCGATGACGAACTCGATAGCTCTAACCGGGGGTATTCCTGGAAGTTCTTCCGAAAAGACGTCCGGAAAATCACGGACGACTGGAACGTTCTCAATGCCCTCGAGAGGTGAGGCGTTCAAAGCATTCAGAGCAAATATCTGTCACAACACGCGTAAATTGGTCAGCGAACCGTAGGCAGTGTTTAACTATATATAGCCGATAGCGGCTAGCCGTGTAAAATGAAGGGTTTTGTTTTTTCGAAAGAGCCGAAGTGTGGGTGGTTCGACCTCGGATGATCCGAGGACTCGACATATACCGGGGGCTATTAAATTGCCCCCAAACATATGCTCCTTAGACTAAGTGTATGTTTTAGCGCTAAGGTCTGAATGCCTTGTTTCAGCTGATACAACTGCCTTCGGGCACCGAGACGTCGTCTAAGGGTTGAAAATTGGAAGTGAAACACCCTAAATAGTATCTACTAAGGGGCAGAAGCCGACGACTGGCCAACTACATCTTCAAAGAGTCATGGTTGAGTCAAAATAAGCATAAAGCAGATAAAAGAAAGGGCACCTTTCATTCAAATTAAAAACTTGTCTTTTTTACAAAATACATCTCGGCATACCGAGGAGATATAAAGCAAGTCCAGTCAAGATTCTCTAGAATCGTTTCCTTCTTGCATTTCTTCTCGGCCACCCGAGCAGCTGGCATCACCACCCCGAGGTAATCCTTCGCCTCTCGATTCTTCCCTTCAGGCCCTCGCTGCGCCACGGGCTCCAGCTCAAGCCTCGGATAATGTGATGCCCCCATTCATAATCATGCACTATTCATCCACGCATCATGCACGATCACGAACGGTGACTCCACGTTAATATCACAACACAACTCTACGACACAAATTTAAACATAAATCATTAATTACAAACAGGGGTCGTAAGACCGATATTACATCAAGAGTTAGGTCTGACTATAGACAATTACAAAGATGCCTTAAGAAGGCAGAAACAAAACAACGACACTAAACCGAAAAGGCGTAGGCCTCCTGCCTGGGACCTCTGAACTACTCGGCGATGATGAACTCCATGTTAACAACCAGCGTCGATGAAAACCTGCATCCGAGGGGCTACTATCTGATAGCAGCAACCGGATCAAAGAAAAAGGGGGCAAAGTGACCGTGAGTACTCATCCGAAGTACTCGCAAGACTTACATCAGATCTATACCACACATGCATCAGTATCAAAGGAATGGGGTAATATATGTGGACTGAACTGCAAAAATGCCAGAATAAAGGGGGAAGCTCTATGTAACCTAAGTATACCACCATCTTGCAGCATGAGAAGAGCAATAGAGCATCTTGCAGCAGTAGAAGAGAAATAGCAGTAGCATAGAAGCACCAGGTTCTTGAAGCAAGAGAAGAGAGGAGCGACCTCGATACCAAGTAAACAACACAGCAATGAAATACCCTGAGATCCTCCCTCGACTCCCTGCGAGAAACCGATCCTCAGGCTTTTTAATCTATTATCTTGGTGGATTTTATTAAGTACCCAATTTAAGATGGCTACGAACGGGTTACGTCTCCAAGTCGTCCGAACAGTTAGTGTTCCCTGCAGGGGTGCACCACATTTCCCGACACGCTCGATTACCCTATGGCCGGACACACTTTTCCGTGGGTCTGCCCGGCCTCAGGCAATCAACACGTCGAAGTCCTACGTCAGCTTTCTAGAGAGGTCGCCTGCCGGTCTACATCCTAAGCGCGAAGGGTTGTTCGGCCGCTCACCCTAAGCACTCCAAGGCACGTTACGCGACGAGCCGGATGCAAGCCCATCTCTTCCAGGATGACTTGTCCCGACAGGCCCGCATCTCTGAACTGTAACATCTGGAAAGCTTTCCGTAAGAACTGACGGCGCCGAGGGTCCCATAACCATTGTCCCACGCGGCGGTTAGTGCGTATATGCCAAAAGGCAGATATCAGATCAAATACCCAGAACTCAGTTCCTAATCGGCCAAGTGGACACCTCACCCTGCTCTTCAGCAGTGGTTTCCACCTACGCACCTTTAGTCGCGTTATTTCATTTTACCGCGGCAACGACCAGAGCCAGGCCCACCTCTTCCAGGATGGTATCCGCCTGCCCAGTCATTCTGCCATAGTTATTCACTCGGGGCAACTGTCGAGTCCCCATCTCAAAACATAAATATATTTTAAGGATACAGTGTCGGTCTTCATCGACATCTCGTGCAGTCCATCTCGCTCCAGGTCGCAGGCCACCGAAGTCCGATGTCCTCCATAGTATCATATAGTATAATAGTATAAGTCTACCCGTGATCAACGCCCAGAGGGATCAGGGTCCGGTAATAGCATGGCAAAACGGACAAGGGTGCATGGCCTACTGATGGATACAAGCATCACTACTAGTCATGCTGGGGTAACAGGTAAGGCAACAATAGCAGGCGACAAAATCAAGCTATGCATCAGAATAGGATCTACCGACAATAACCGAACCAACACTTAATGCATGAAGTAGAGAGAAAGAATAGGCGATATCGGAATGATCAAGGGGTTTTGCTTGCCTGGTTGCTCTGCAGACGAGAACAGATCCTCGGAAGTGTAGTCGTAGACGATCTCAGGGTCTACCGCGGTATCGGGGTCTACCAAAAAAGAAGCAAACGCGGGGGAAGCAAATAAATAACAGGGCAAACAAATGCAACACAAAGCATGGCATGACAAAATGGGGTGCTGATGTGACCTAGTATATTACTAAGCATTTTAATTGAAGCGGGAAAATATTTCGGAATATTTTCTCGGATGCAATTCACTATTCATTTACCGATTCACTAGCAAAAGTTCAATCTTCATAATGTTAGAGGTGTTTGTCATGCAAGTGGATGATATATTCGGATTCGTTATATGTTTTTGATCATTTTTCATATATAAATCAATTTCATCCGAGTTACGGATTATTTTATATGAATTTTCAAAGTTTTAAACATTTTCTGAAATTGCTGGAATTCTTTTTAGTTCGAAAATAAATCAGAAATTGCTATGGGTACCCAGTATTGCACCCAGCCAGAGAGGCTGAGAGGCTGACATGTGGGCCAGTGGGGTTGGGTTGACCCAGTCAAAGGTTGACTGGTCAACATATGAATAGTGTAAGTGGGTCCCGCGTGTCATTGTATTTAGTTTAATTAAAATGGTAATTATCCGGGGTGGTCCCACATGTCATTGCTACATACTAATTAAATAGCAGTTTAATCCTAAAACTAACTTAGCCCTAATTAAACAAGGGCCGGCACTACATGGCATGGACACAGCCAGCCACCAGCCTGTGCACGCCAAGGCCAGCGCGGCAGCGGCAGAGAGCAGCAGCGGCAGCAGCAGGTCAGCACGGCAGTGGCAGAGAGCAGCGGTGGCAGCAGCAGGGAGCAGCAGTAGCGGCAGCAGGACAGCGCGGCAGCGGGCGCGCGTACGGGAGGCTGCAAGGGGCGCGCGCAAGGGCGGCCGCGGCGTACTGCGAGGAGCAGGGGCGCGGGCATGCACGGCCATGGCGAGCTCCGGCCATGGCGAGTAGCGACGGCCTACGGCGCGGATCGAGCTGGGGAACAGGGGGAATCGGCAGAGGAGCTCACCGCGGAGCTTGTGGACATGGTTGGGGAGCGCGAGGTGGCCGGAACGCGACGAGATCGTCGTCAGAAGCGGCGGCCGTGGTGGAAAGAAGAGGCGATGGCGAGCTTCCGGTGCGCCCCTACTCGAATCAATGCGCGCAGGCGAAGGAGTCGTCAATGCTGAAACTCCTGGACATCTTGGCGCGACGAGGGGAGGCCGGTGGCCGCGGGATCAACGAGGTGGCGGCGAACACAGCGCGGGCAAGCTCTAAATCGAACGAGAGAGGCGCGAGGGGGATGAACTGGAGGGCTAGGGTTTGTCAACGGCGTCGGGAGGGTCTTATGCATCTCGGGGTTCCACCGGATGATCGACACGGCGATAGCAGCAGCCAGGGCGGCGTGGATGTGCGCCACGCACATGTTCTCTGCCTCCTCCTCTCTACAGAGGTAGGAAAAGGCCTGTAGTGGGCTGGGACTCGCACTGTTCATTTGGGCTACAAGTGCACAACAGTGCCTTTTCATTTTATTCTTTTTTGTTTCATTTTCTTCACTCTGTTTTCTATTTCTTTTACATGGCAAACGAATTTTGTTGCACATGAAACTCCACACATAAATACTATACAATATTTTGGAATGGCACATAAAGTTTGAGGCCATTTTGAAATGTTTTAAATTGGGTTTGAATTTAAATGAGCTTGCTAAGTGCTACTGGTCCACTCCATTAATCCCTAGGGGTATTTTGGGAATTCAAATATGTTGGTTTTCAACATGAAAATTACTTGAGGAATATTTGGAATATTACCAACATTTTTGTTTGA
The DNA here is from genome assembly GCA_039707655.1 of Elymus sibiricus. NCBI lineage: Eukaryota > Viridiplantae > Streptophyta > Magnoliopsida > Poales > Poaceae > Elymus > Elymus sibiricus. The sequence continues at coordinate 476,683,685 of CM077666.1, forward strand.
ATATTTAAAGAAATAAATTTTGACTTATGTTTTTGAAATTGAATTTGAGGTTGGTTTGGAACAAAGTGATAATTAGCAAAACAATTGTGATGACTTAGCAGTGATTAGTAGAGTAACAGTGGCATCATTACATGGGGGTGTTACAACTCTCCTCCTCTAAAAGAAAATCTCGTCCCGAGATTTAAGAGATAGACGGGAAAAGAGAGGGGTATTCGTCAGGAAGATGATCTTCGCATTCCCAAGTGGCTTCATCTTCAGAATAATTTGACCACTAAACTTTAAGGAACTTGATTGCCTTCTGACGTGTGCGACGTTTAGCTTGATCAAGAATGCAGACCGGATATTCTCGATAAGAGAGGTCTTCTTGCAGGTATAGCAGTTCAAGATCCACTTCACGGATAGGATCCCTGAAGCAGCGGCGGAGTTGTGACACATGGAAAACATCATGAACCTGAGAAAGGTTCGACGGCAGTTCCAACTGATATGCCACTTTTCCACGTCTTGTGAGAATGCGGAAAGGACCAATGTAGCGAGGAGCTAGCTTGCCCTTGATTCCGAAGCGGTGAGTGCCCTTCATCGGGGTGACTCGGAGGTAAGCTTGTTCGCCTGGTTGATAAACCATCTCCTGATGATGACGGTCATACTGGCTCTTCTGACGAGACTGAGCAGTTTTCAGATGTTCATGAACAATATGGACTTGCTCTTCGGTGTGTTGGATAATGTCTAGACCAAAATGAGGCCGTTCCCCAGTTTCTAACCAATTCAGAGGAGTTTGGCACTTACGTCCATACAACATTTCGAACGGTGCCATCTTCAGACAAGCTTGATAGCTATTGTTGTATGAGAATTCAGCATACGGGAGAGATTCCTCCCATTTCTTGCCAAATGATATGACACAAGCTCGGAGCATATCTTCAAGAACTTGGTTGACTCGTTCAACTTGACCACTAGACTGGGGGTGATAAGCAGTGCTAAAGCATAGATGAGTTCCCATAGCTTTCTGAAAACTTTCCCAGAACCTTGAGGTGAAGAGGCTGCCACGGTCTGAGTTGATCTCTAGCGGAACACCGTGGAGTGACACAATTCTGGAAACGTACAAGTCTGCCAACTGACTGGCAGTGATGGTTTCCTTGACTGGCAGGAAATGAGCAACCTTGGAAAACCGGTCAGTGATGACAAAAATAGCATCATGACCCTTCTGTGATCTGGGAAATCCAGTGATGAAGTCCATTTCATCCTTGTCCCATTTCCATTCGGGAATTGCAAGAGGTTGCAGAGTTCCAGTAGGTCTCTGATGTTCTGCTTTGATGTGACGGCAAATGTCACACTCAGCAACATAGCGAGCAATGTCCTGCTTCATGTTAGACCACCAGAATCTCCGACGAATGTGTTGGTACATCTTGGTACCACCAGGGTGAATAGACAGAGGTGTATCATGAGCTTCCTTCAGAACATCCGGTCTCATATCCTGGTTGTGGGTTTGAGGAACCACTAGGCGACCTTTGAAGAACAAGGTGCCTTGCTCATCGAGGGTGAAGTCTGAGGAACCACCCTTAGTACGATCATGTCTGATGGGCTGCAATGCAGAGTCATGGTCATCAAGGGTGAGGTCTGAGGAACCACCCTCAATACGATCTGAGGAACCACCCTTAGTAAGATCACGCTTGATACGTAGTACTGCAGAGTCATATAGTTGCATGGTCCTAATTGTGTGTTCAAGATTTGTCGCTATGACCAATGTGCTCAGGTAACACTGGGGAACAAGCTCGAGGTTCAACTTGCGGAGTTCTTCATATAGAAATGGTTGATGTTGCTGCACCATAAGGTTGCTGCAATAGGTCTTGCGACTTAAGGCATCAACCATTACATTAGCTTTGCCAGGGGTATCGAAAATTCCCAAGTCATAATCCGAAATTGCCTCCATCCATCTTTGCTGACGAAGGTTCAGATCTGGTTGAGTAAACAAGTATTTCAGACTTTGATGGTCTGTCTAGATCTCGCAACGGTTACCAAGAAGGTAATGTCGCCATAACTTCAAAGCATAGATAACTGCTGCGAGTTCAAGATCATGCGTTGGATAGTTCTCTTCATGCGGACGCAACTGACGAGAACCATAAGCAATCACTTTACGCTCTTGCATCAAGACACAGCCTAATCCTTGACGGGATGCGTCATAATAGATCACAAAGTCCCTGTGAGTATATGGGGGAGCAAGCACTGGGGCATAAGTCAACTTGTCCTTCAGAGTCTGAAAGCTCTCCTAACATTTAGATGTCTACTCAAACTTCTTGTCTTTGTGAAGCAGATCAGTCAACGGCTTTGCTATCTTGGAAAAGTTCTCAACAAAACGACGGCAATAGATGGCGAGTCTGAGGAAACTTCTGACTTGCTTGACAGTCTATGGAGGAGTCCATTCAAGAATAGCCTGAACTCGTTCTAGATTGACATCAATGCCTTCTGCGGAAATCACGTGGCCAAGATAGGTCACTTCAGATAACCAGAACTCGCACTTGGAATACTTGGCATATAGCTGATGTTCTCGAAGCTTCTCCAGTACAAGCCGAAGATGTTCGGCATGCTCTTCTTCATTCTTGGAATAGACCAGAATATCGTCGAGATAAACCACAACGAACTTGTCGAGGTATTCCATGAAGATGTAATTCATCAATCGTGAGAAGGTTGCTGGAGCGTTTGTTAGGCCAAAGGACATGATGATATACTCATATGAACCATAGCGAGTAACGAAAGCTGTTTTCGGAATGTCCTCTTCGCGAACCCTGATCTGATGGTATCCTAACCTCAAATCAAGTTTAGAGAAGACAGATGACCCAGCGAGCTGGTCGTATAGGTCATTGATTCTTCGAAGTGGATACTTGTTCTAGATTGTCGCCTTATTAACATGTCGATAATCGATGACCAGACGATTCATTCCATCCCTCTTCTTTACAAAGAGAGAAGGGGAACCCCATGCAGAAGAGCTTGGGCGAATGAAGCCTTTGCGAAGTGACTTGTCGATTTCCTCCTTAAGATCGAGAAGTTCATGTGGCAGCATCTTGTATCGGTGCTTGGCAATAGGAGTGGTGCCTGGTTTCAAGTCGATAATGAATTCGACAGCTCTAGCAGGGGGCACTCCTGGAAGTTCTTCTGGAAAGACATCTTGGAAGTCGCGGATGACCGGAATGTTCTCGATGCCATCAAGAGGTGAAGCGTTCAACGCATTCAGAGCATATATCTGGGTTTCGGCGTTTTGAACTGTCTGGGATGAGTAGTTGATTATCTGGCCGGAAGGGTGTGTGAGTTGGACTATTTTAGCAGCATAGTCGATCAAAGCTTGATGAGGACCTAACCAATTCATGCCCAAAATGACATCTATGGTGGAAACTTTGAGGGCCATGAGCGAAGCATTGAATATTAATCCAACAATTTCAATGTGGTTGTCATGGGCTATCATCGAGGTATCCCACCTGGACCCCAGAGAATGAACCACCACTGGAGGGTACATGTTTTCGAATGACAAGTCATGCGTGCGTGCAAACACTTCAGACATAAAGGAATGTGATGCTCCTGAATAAAAAAGAAGAAAAGCTGGTACTGAATTAACAGAAAGGGTACCCATCACAATCTTGCTGTCCTGTCGAGCTTCTTCAATCTTAACATGGTTGACATGACCACGGCCGATTGCAGGCGGTCTGGTAATAATGTTTTCGGGCTGATGAGCTGGTGCATTCTGATTCTGATTCGGGTGACAGCTGGTAGCACGGTGCCCTGGCTGTCCACACTTGAAGCAATTCCCGTCGTTGGGGCGAGGAGCTATAATATTGGGTTGTCGCGGCGGCAGATGCAAACGAGGTGCAACATAATAAATGGCCTCGGTGCTGGGGCAGGTTGACGATAGACATTGTGCGGAATCCACACTCGATGTTTCTGAGCAGGCCGACACGAAGATGAGCCAACATCTCGAATATGCTTGAGCGACTACTGGTACTCTGCCTGGCCAGTTTTAGCCAAGAAAGCGTTGCTGACAAGCGTTGCAAAATCGGTGAATTCATGGAGACTAAGGTGATGCTCCAGTTCAGGATCTAGTCCTTCACGGAACTTCTCCTGCTTGCGTGCATCAGTGCGGACGTCATCTTCCGCATAGCGAGACAAATCGAGAAATTTCCTGTGATACTCATCCACTGTCATTTTGCCCTGGGTGAGTTTGCAGAATTCCTTCTTCTTCAGGTCCATGAGACCTTTAGGAATGTGACGTGCATGAAAGGCAGTCTGAAATTTAGGCCAAGTGGTGACAGTTCCAGTAGGTAGCATATGCCTGTGGCTTTCCCACCATTAGGCAGCTGAACCCTTACGGTGAAAGGTCACAAAGGTGACGTAACTGGTAGGGGCAACATTAGCTAACTCCATCTCAAAGGTGATGTCACGGAGCCAATCATCAGCATCCAAAGGATCAGATGAGTTGCGGAAAATGGAAGGGTTGAGGCGCACGAACTCCTGAAGCGAGATCGGCCCAGGTTCCTGACGAGCATTGTTGCGTTCCAAGCGGTTCACCAGACTCCCGTTGAGCCGACGGTTCAGTTCAAACTGTTGTACCATGATGACCCACAAGTATAGGGGATCAATCATAGTCCTTTCGATAAGTAAGAGTATCGAACCCAATGAGGAGCAGAAGGAAATGACAAGCGGTTTTCAGCAAGGTATTCTCTGCAAGTACTGAAAGTAGAGATAACAGATTGTTTGGTAATTCAGTAATTCGTAACAAGTAACAAGTAACAATAGTAGCAAGTGTGCAGCAAGATGGACCAATCCTTTTTATAGCAAAGGACAAGCCAAAAAGTTCTCTTATATAAAGCAAAGCGTTCTCGAGGACACATGGGAATTATCGTCTAGTCACGTTCATCATGTTTAGTTGATTCGCGTTCATTACTTTGATAATTTGATATGTGGGTGGACCAGTGCTAGGGTGCTTTTCTTACTTGAACAAACAGCCCACTTATGATTACCCCCTCTCGCAAGCATCCGCAACTACGAAAGAAGAATTAAGATAAATCTAACCATAGCATGAAACATATGGATCCAAATCAGCCCCTTACGGTATAACGCATAAACTAGGGTTTAAGCTTCTGTCAGTCTCGCAACCCATCATCTACTTATTACACCCCAATGCCTTCCCTTAGGCCCAAATATGGTGAAGTGTCATGTAGTCGACGTTCACACGACACCACTAAAGGAATAGCAACATACATATAATCAAAATATTGAACGAATTCCAACGTCACATGATTACTTATAACAAGACTTCTCTCATGTTCTCAAGAACAAAAGTAACTACTCACAAATCATATTCATGTTCAAGATCAGAGGGGTATTGAATATCATTAAGGATCTGAACATATAATCTTCCCCCAAATAAACCAACAAGCATCAACTACAAGATGTAATCAATGCTACTAGTAACTGATACGTCTCCAATGTATCTATAATTTATGAAGTATTCATGCCATGTTTATTATAGTTTTGTATGATTTTGGTGCACTTTTATATGGATTTTATATGATTTTTATGGACTAACATATTGACCTAGTGCCCAGTGCTAGTTGCTGTTTTCTGCCCTGTTTTTGTTTTACAGAAAAACAATACCAAACGAAGTCCAAATGCCACAAAACTTTTTGGAGATTTTTTCTGGAACATAAGAGACACTAGAAGCTTCGGGAGGTGGCCAGAATACCCATAGGGGCCCCACGAGCCACCAGGGCGCGCCATGCCCCCAGGCACGCCCTGGTGCCTCGTGGGTCCCCTATGGCCCTTCTTCACATGATTCCAACGCCAAAAAATCATATATATTCAGAAACCCCCGAAAGTTAACCTAGATGAGTTTTTACGCCGCCGCAAGCCTCTGTACCAGAGAGATCCCATCTACAGCCCTTTTCCGACACCCTGCCGGAGGGGGGAAGGCATCACCGGAGGCCATCTTCATCATCCCGGCGGTCTCCATGACGAGGAGGGAGTAGTTCACCCTCGGGGCTGAGGGTTTATATCAGTAGCTATGTGTTTGATCTCTCCCTCTCGTGTTCTTGAGATGGCACGATCTTGATGTATCGCGAGCTTTGTTAATATAGATAAATCATATGGAGTTTTCCCCTCTCTATCTTCTTGTGATGAATTGAGTTTTCCCTTTGAAGTTTTCTTATCGGATTGAGTCTTTAAGGATTTGAGAACACTTGATGTATGTCTTGCATATGGATATCTGTGGTGACAATGGGATATTCACTTGAGTCACTTGATGTATGTTTTGGTGATCAACTTGCGGGTTCCGTGACCTTGGGGATTTATGCATAAGGGTTGGCACACGTTTTCGTCTTGACTCTCCGATAGAAACTTTGGGGCACTCTTTGAAGTTCTTTGTGTTGGTTTGAATAGGTGAATTTGAGATTGTGTGATGCTTATCGTATAATCAAACCCGTGGGTACTCGTGGTGACATTGGAGTGCCTAGGTGACATTAGGGTTTTGGTAGATGTGTATCTTAAGGTGTTATTCTAGTACGAACTCTAGGGCTGTTCGTGACAATTAATGGGGATGGCTCATAAGATTGATCGGGAAGGATAACTTTGAGGTTGTTTCATACCCTACAACAATTTCTTCGTTTGTTCTCCGCTATTTGCGACTTTGGAGTGAACTCTTTGTCGCACGTGAGGGATTTACATATGATTCAACTATGTCAACAATGTTGGGAGATCGCACTAGTGAAAGTATGAACCCTAGGCCTTGTTTTTAAGCATTGCAATACCGTTTGTGCTCACTTTTGTTACTTGCTACCTTGCTGTTTTTATATTTTCAGATTACAAAAACCTATATCTACTATCCATACTACACTTTTATCACCATCTCTTCGCCGAACTAGTGCACCTATACAATTTACCATTGTATTGGGTGTGTTAGGGACACAAGAGATTTCTTGTATTTGGTTGCAGGGTTGTTTGAGAGAAACCATCTTCAACCTACGCCTCCCATGGATTGATAAACCTTAGGTCATCCACTTGAGGGAAAATTGCTACTGTCCTACAAAACTCTGCGCTTGGAGGCCCAACACGAGTCTACAAGAATAAGTTGTGTAGTAGACATCAAGCTCTATTCTGGCGCCGTTGCCGGGGAGGTGAGTGCTTGAAGGTATATATTTAGATCTTGCAATCGAATCTTTTAGTTTCTTGTTTTATCACTAGTTTGGTTTATAAAAGAAAACTACAAAAAATGGAATTGAGGTTGCCTCATATTATTCGTCTTTATCATGTCTTTCTTGAAAATGATGGATCAGAAAATTGTGCTCAATTGATAGAAGAATAATTTAATAAAATGCTTGGCATAAAATCTTTGAATGATTAGCATGATTGGAATGTTGCTAGTATGAATTCTTTGAATATCCATGATGCTAGTGATATGCAAAGCCATAAGCTTGGGGATGCTATGCTTGATGAAGATGACATTTTTAGTCTCCCAAGTTTTGATGAGAAAATTTATTATGATGAAAGCATGCCTCCTATTTATGATGATTATATTGATAAAAGTGGATTTAGAGAGGTCACAACTTTATTTAATGATGAATCCACTATTTTGGAAGAGGTTTCAATTGACTATGATAACAAAGTTGCTATCTATGATGATTATTGTGATGACATGTTTGCTATAAAGAATAATAATAACCATGAAACTTGTCATCATGATTTTAATGCTCAAATTGATTATGCCAATCAAGTATCTCATGATAGTTATTTTGTTGAGTTTGCTCCCACTATTATTGATGAGAACAAATTTGCTTATGTGGAGAGTAATAAAAATTCTATGCTTATGTATCATGACAAGAATGCTTTGTGTGATGGATATATTGTTGAATTTCTTCATGATGCTACTGAAAATTATTATGAGAGAGGATCATATGCTTGTAGGTGTTGCAATAATATCAAGTTTCCTCTCTATGTGTTGAAAGTTTTGAAGTTATACTTATTTTGCCTTCCTATGCTAGTTGATTCTTGCTCCTATAAAATATTTTCTCACAAAATCCCTATGCATAGGAAGTGGGTTAGGCTTAAATGTGCTTGTTATATGCTTCATGATGCTCTCTTTGTGTTTCAATTCTTCAACTTTTATGCGAGCATCATTGAAATCATCATGCCTAGCTAAAAGGCTTTAAAGAAAAGCGCTTGTTGGGAGGCAACCCAATATGTATCCTTTCTATTTTAGTGTGTTCACATGAATAATCTACTGTAGTAATCATGTTTTATATGTTTTCTTTCAATAAAGTGCCAAGTAAAACCTTTGGGATAGTGTGGATACTTGTTGATTCAATTCTGTGCAAAAATAGAAACTTTTGCCTCCAGTGTTTAATTTCCCAGATTTTACTGGAAAGTCAAAAAATTCTGAAATACTTACACAGTATTGATATGCAAATTGTTGATGTTGTCCTAATTTTTCAGAATTTTTAGAGTTCCATAAGTATGGTAGTTGCTCAGATCATTACAGACTGTTCTGTTTTTGACAGATTCTGTTTTCAATGCATAGTATGATTGTTTTAATGTTTCCATAGCTTATATTATGAGATATAAATTGTGGAAATGATAGAATACAGTAGGCATTATATGGGAACAATTGTGAATATTGTCTTGGACAGTACCTAAGTGATGGTTTATTCTTTATCATACTAACCGTTCTCACGAAGTTCCGTTAAGGTTTGTGTGATTGAAGTTTTCAAGTTTTGGGTGAGATATCGATATGAGGAGAATAAGGAGCGGCAAGGCTCTATGCTTGGGGATGCCCCGGAAGGCATCCCCTCTTTCGTCTTCAACACTATCGGTAACCTCACTCGGAGCTATATTTTTATTCGTCACATAATATGAGTTTTCCTTGGAGCGTCATTTTCTTCTGTTGATATTTGCTTGATGTTATCAATAATCATGTTTTGTATCTTTTATTTCAATAAAAATGTCAAGTATAGCCTTTACCATGCTCAGTTTGCAAGTTTATGAGTTGCTGTTTCGAAACAGAAAGTTTGCTGCTATTGATTAAATTGCCCAGAAATGTCAGAACGTGATAAAATCTTGAAATTTTGACACAGTAAACTTTGATAAATTATTTAAAGTTTGGTAAATTTTCAGAATTTTTTGAGTTATCTAAGTATGGATTCTTAATTACCCTTTACAGACTGTCCTGTTTAGGCAGATTGCTGTATGTTTGCATTGTTTGCATATGTTGGCTTGTTTAATGATTCTATTTGAGGATAGGAGTATTAAATAGGCAGAGGCATTTAGTATTCAATGTTTAATTATAATTTTAGTGATTTTCTACAGTAGAGAATGTTGAGGTTTTGAGTGGATTTATACTAACATATCTCACAAGTTCTTGTCAAGTTTTGTGTGGATGAAGTTTTTGAAACTTAGGGAAACTACTATATGAGAAGAATTAACGAGGCACAAGAGTTCAAGATTGGGGATGCCCAAGGCTCCCCAAGTTAATATTCCAAGAAGTATCAAGCATTCAAGCTTGGGGATGCCCCGGTAGGCATCCCATCACTTTTCTTCATCAACTATCGGTTAGTCTCGATTGAACCCAAGTTTTTACTTGTTCACATAATGTGTGCTATACTTGGTTGTGTCTTTGTTTTGCTTGCTGTTTGAATAAAATATCAAGATCTGAAACTTTTTAAATGAGAGAGTCCTCACATAGCTACTTAATTGTTTCACTACTCATTGATCTTCGCTTATATATTTTGGAGTAGTTTGTCATTAATTATCATGCTTCACTTATATATTTTTGAAAATTAATAATAGTAATGGTAATTTGCACGAGATATGAATTTGGTCCCAAGATGATGAATATTCGAGAGGGATATAATAAAAACTTTCATATAGATCATTGGATATGATAAGTGAGGTTCCTTGCAATGAAAATAATGAAAGAGATCATATGCTAATCTTATGGAAAGTAATGACATTACATAAAGAAAAGTATAAGTGGTAAAATTTATTGGAGGTTAACAAGCATAACATTAGTCAATGATGCAATTCATGAAAAAGTTAATAAGGGAAGAAAAGATTCGCATGCAAATATACTATCTTGGACATCTTTTATGATTGTGAGCCCCCATTAAGTATTTTATGTCAAAATGTTGACGTTGGACAAGGAAGACAACGTAATGAATTATGTTTGTTCATATTCACATAGAAGTTATATTGTTATAGATCCTCCAACATGTGGTGCTTTCCCAATATCTTTGCTAGCCAAAAATCCGCACCAAGTACAGATACTACTTGTGCATCCAAAACCCTTAAACCCAGTTTCTTCCCATGAGTGTCCACCATATCTACCTATGGATTGAATAAGATCCTTCAAGTAAGTTGTCATCGGTGCAAAAAGCAATAAAAATTGCTCCTAAAATATGTATGATCTTTTATTGTAAGGGAAATAAGCGTTGTACGAACTTGTGATGGTAAAGAAATAAAAGCGACGGACTGCATAATAAAGGTTGCTATCACAAGGGGCAATATAACGTGACGTTCCTTTGCATTAAGGGCTTGTGCATCCAAAAATAAAAAGCGCATGACAACCTATGCTTCCCTCAACGAAGGGCCTATCTTTTACTTTTATGCATTTACTTTTATGTATTTATTTTTTATGCAAGAGTCAATAGTGTTCTCCTCTACTTCTTTTTTTTTATTTTTCTCTTTTGCAAGCATCATGTGGTGGGGAAAGAGCTAGGCACATATATCCAGTTGGATATGAGTGATCATGAGTTATTATTGTTAACATCACCCTTGTGGTGAATAAGTTGGCAGGCAAAATCACAAGTCCCTATCTTTCTATGTGTCTGGCTGAAACTTTTGCTCCATATATATGTCGTGAGTGTTAGCAATCATAGAAGACTAAATGATGGTTGAGTATGTGGACTTGCTAAAAAGCTCCTACATGAGACCCTTCCTGAAAATATGATGAATTGCAATTGCATTGTTGACTAGAATAGTTTGTTATTTTCCAAGAAAGTTCATGCCTTATACTTCATTGTTGTGATGAATTGTTACTAGCTCATGAGAAGTTTTATGATAATAAATATTGTTGTTATAATAATGATCTTGCTTTGAATCATTCAAGTCCAATGTCCATGCTATAAAAGAAAAGATTATATGATGATTATGATAGGTAGCATTCCACATCAAAATTTCTGCTTTTAATTGCTACTTTATCATGATAACTTTTATGAGAAAAAGTTGCTGTTATGATGCTAAGAAAAGTGATTGAAATTATCATTGATCAAATTTTTGCACTATGCTAGCATTCACACATCATAAATTATTTCTTTTATCATTTACCTACTCGAGGACGAGTAGGAATTAAGCTTGGGGATGCTGATACGTCTCCAACATATCTATAATTTATAAAGTATTCATGCCATGTTTATTATAGTTTTGTATGATTTTGGTGCACTTTTATATGGCTTTTATATGATTTTAATGGACTAACATATTGACCTAGTGCCTAGTGCCAGTTGTTGTTTTCTGCCCTGTTTTTGTTTTACAGAAAATCAATACCCAACGAAGTCCAAATGCCATGAAAGTTTATGGAGATTTTTTCTGGAACATAAGAGACACTAGAAGCTTCGGGAGGTGGCCAGAAGACCCACAGGGGCCCCACGAGCCACCAGGGCGCGCTACACCCCCCAGGCCGCGCCACACCCCCCTAGGCGCGCCCTGGTGCCTCGTGGCCCCCCTGTGGCCCTTCTTCGCGTGATTCCAACGCCAGAAAATCATATATATTCAGAAACCCCCAAAAGTTAACCTAGATGAGTTTTTACGCCGCCACAAGCCTCTCTACCAGAGAGATCCCATCTACATCCCCTTTCCGGCACCCTGCCGGAGGGGGGAAGGCATCACCGGAGGCCATCTTCATCATCCCGGCGGTCTCCATGACGAGGAGGGAGTAGTTCACCCTCGGGGCTGAGGGTTTGTACCAGTAGCTATGTGTTTGATCTCTCTCTCTCTCGTGTTATTGAGATGGCACAATATTGATGTATTGCGAGCTTTGTTGATATAGATGAATCATATGGAGTTTTCCCCTCTCTGTCTTCTTGTGATGAATTGAGTTTTCCCTTTGAAGTTTTCTTATCGGATTGAGTCTTTAAGGATTTGAGAACACTTGATGTATGTCTTGCATATGGATATCTGTGGTGACAATGGGATATTCACTTGAGTCACTTGATGTATGTTTTGGTGATCAACTTGCGGGTTCCGTGACCTTGGGGATTTATGCATAAGGGTTGGTACACGTTTTCGTCTTGACTCTCCGGTAGAAACTTTGGGGCACTCTTTGAAGTTCTTTGTGTTGGTTTGAATAGATGAATTTGAGATTGTGTGATGCATATCGTATAATCAAACCCGTGGGTACTCGTGGTGACATTGGGGTGCCTAGGTGACATTAGGGTTTTGGTAGATGTGTATCTTAAGGTGTTATTCTAGTACGAACTCTAGGGCTGTTCGTGACAATTAATGGGGATGGCTCATAAGATTGATTGGGAAGGATAACTTTGAGGTGGTTTCGTACCCTACAACAATTTCTTCGTTTGTTCTCCGCTATTTGTGACTTTGGAGTGAACTCTTTGTCGCACGTGAGGGATTTACATATGATTCAACTATGTCAACAATGTTGGGAGATCGCACTAGTGAAAGTATGAACCCTAGCACTAGTAGAAAACAGGGCTTTGGTCCTGGCCAGATCAGAGCATTAGTCCCAGTCGTGTTACGAACTGGGACTAATGGGAGCATCAGTCCCAGTTCGAGAGGCTAGTACGCCGGCCGGGCCTCGGCAGGCATCAGTCCCGGTTCGGCTGGGACCTTTAGTCCCGGTTCCATCCACCAACCGGGACTAAAGGGGTTGCTTCCTTTTAGTCCCGGTTGGTGTCTGGAACCGGGACTAAAGGGTAGGCCATTAGTCCCGGTTTTAGACACAAACCGGGACTAAAGTTTTGCCTATATATATCCACGCCCCCCCCCCATCTCCTCTGTTTTTTGGCCGTGGAAGGGTGGAGGTGTGGGCTACTTTGTTTTTTGCCTATATATGCACATGAGGTGTTCGATTAAATGCCGGAGCCACACTTAAGCTTTCTCCTCTGTTCTTCCTCCAAGCTCGACCTCCAAGCTCCATTTTCCCCACGGGGCATGAATTTCTGCTGTCAGTAGGACCCATAGGGCAGAGAGGGGACAGGTCAGACGATGAGCTGTCTGTGCTTTGAGAGGAACTTGCAACGGTAGCCGCAGGCGGGCTTATAAACCGCTGAGAGCGCCTCTCGCTTGGCGAGGTGGGACTAAACTCCCACCGCCCCTCGGCTGTGCCAGGACCAACCCTTTAGTCCCGGTTGGTGGCTCCAACCGGGACTAAAGGCCCCCTTTAGTCCCGGTCCGAGCCACCAACCGGGACTAAAGGGTTGGGTTTCGCGCCCTTTGGGCTAGTGAAATTCACCGTTAGTCCCGGTTGGTGGCTCGGACCGGGACTAAAGGCCCCTTTAGTCCCGGTTGGAGCCACCAACCGGGACTAAAGGGTTGGGTATATAAGCAGCACTTAAGAATTTTTCTCCCATTCTCTCCCCCGACGCCGAACCACAGCACGACGCCGCCAGGCTGCTGCGCCGGAGATCGCCGTCGCCTCCGAGCCGTCCCCCCCCCCTCGCCGACGCCCTGCCTTGCCCCGACGCCGTCCCCCGCTCCCCTGCAACACACTGTGAGCCGCCGTGACGTTCCCCTCCTCCTCCTCCCCCCCCCCCCGCACCCCGATGCCACCGCCCGCCCCGATGCCGACGCCTCCCGCGCTCCGGCCTCTTCGCCCCTCTTTTTGTTATTTTTGTTAATGTGATTTCCAATGAGCATATTATCAATGTTGAAGAAGGAGTGATCTTAATGGTGATAGAAATTAGTCATAGAAATTTTTGTGAAATTTTTGTTCATAGAAATTAGTGTGAAATTAGTGTTCATTTTGTCTTTTTTGTCATAGAAATTAGTGTGAAATTAATGGTGATAGAAATCCAGTGAGCATATAAACTAGGTCATAGAAATTAGTGTGGAATTTTTGTTCATAGAAATTGTGATAGAAATCCAGTGAGCATATAAACAAATTGAAGAACAATTTTTTTGCATTAGAGTTCATTTTGTCTTTTTTGTATGTTTTAATGCAAGCATCTTTTGGGCAATCTTTGAACATGAAGTAGGAGAATTTTCATGTCATCTTGCTAGTAGATTTTAGTTCATGCCATGTTAGGACCTGTAGTGAGTGCTACAAGCTTGTAAACTTGCTATCTATTCATTTCTGCCATATATGCCATGCTATTTTTCTCAGTCTGAAACTGGCAGTATTAATACTTTGCATTTTGCCTTGAGGTTTGCAACAAATATGTGCTTCTTTGGATCATGATCAGTAAGGGTGTTTTCTTGAGGGTAATTAGTACATGCTTGCCATGCTCTTTGTTGCCATGAAAAACTGCTGTAGCATATATTTTACTTGCCTCAAAGGTTGCATCATGAATCTGTTTTCTGCCACTCTATACAAATATCACTAAGTCTGAATATCTGTTAATACTTGTCAACTTGATCATGATGATTGCCATTGATCTAGGGGTCATTTGAATTAGTTCAGTAAGCATGTTTTGCCATGTGTTACATCTCCGTGGAATTACAGGTTGTGGTGTTGCATCTCCGTGGAGTTGGTCCCTGATCGTCCCTCCGCTGTTGGACAAAAGGTGTCCATTTGTTGTATGTTGAGTTTTGTTCATAGGATGATGGTTGGTTCATTTGTTGAGTTGTGTATTCATCTTGTGTATAAATCTTGTATTCATCTTGTACAAATATTTTCGTAACTTCGACATGAGGGGGGGTCGTTAAAACATAACCCCGATAACTTTGATTTTGAGGCATATGAAAACCTGATTTGCACGTCGGACAAGCATGAGAGAGGCGGTCCGCAAAGTATCCTCTCCCGAAAGATATGATTCTAGATAATGTCCAATGCCTCATATCGCGAACATAATTATATTGGATAATTGATCTTCATATAAATGAAGCATAAAAGTTTAGCAATCACTTACAAATTTTCATGTTGTTCATTGACTTCGACATGAGGGGGGTCGTTAAAACATGACCCCGATAATTTCAGTATAACTTCGACATGAGGGGGGAGGGGGTCGTTAAAACATAACCCCGATAATCCACAAACCATTGCTCATATGCATATGATTCCTTGTTGTGATTAGGTCTATGTTTGCCACTAATCCATCTCTCATGGTTGTATATTGCCATCTTGTAATATTTGCAGAAACTATGGAACACGACAGAGACTTAGAACAAGAAGAGGCGTTGGAGGAAATAATCCGTGATGGAGATGATGATATCATCACCTCACAGTTTCTCAACAACTCCGATGGTGAGGGTAGAGAAGATGACGGCTCCGGTGATCGAATGGAGGAGGGAGAAGATGACGGCTCCGCCGGTGTTGGAGCCTTAACTGTTGCAAAGTCCGGCGAGTTATATATATTAATTAAGCCTCTGCTGACTAGATGCATTAATTGTTTTGTATGTACATATATTAACGCTTCTTTCTTATTTTAGCCCTCCAGATCAAGCCAAACTTCTATAAGGAGACGAGGCCCGAAGAAAAGGTTGGGCGAGAATGAAAGGTTCGCGATCGAAGAAGTCGATCCAGATGGCAAACCGACTGTTCCCAAGCGGACCCAAGACCGATTTATACATCAGTGCGGAGTTGTTGTTAGGGACAGCGTCCCGATCAGCATCCAACAATGGAATAAGAAGAAGGGCGATGGAGTTTCTTATGTCGACGATAGATGCAAAGATGACCTTTGGAACTCGCTCATGATAAATTTCAGCCTACCGCCAGAGGAGGATCCAAATAACCCAGTTATACAGCGAAAAGTCAAAAAATGGGCTCTTAAGAAGATGGCAGAACAATTAAAGAACTGGAAGAAAAGATTGAACGAACAGTTTGTCGAGAAAGAGGAGACTCCAGAATTCACCGGTCAATATGCGAAGATAAAAGATCACTGGCCCGCATTTGTGGCATACAAGAAATCGGAGAAAGCTAAGAACAGGTCACAGACAAATAAGCTAAATGCTGCAAAGAAGCTCTATCACCATGTTACGGGGTCAGGTGGCTACAAGGTTGCCCGGCCTACGTGGGACAAAGCTGAGAATGACCTGCTTGCTAAAGGGATCCAACCAGCGACATTGAACTGGCCCGAACGGGCAAGGACTTGGTTCTTCGGGCATGGGGGAACTTTGGACCTAGAAATAGGGAAGTGTGTTTACACGAAAGAACAACTTGAAACACCCGTCATAAAGATTCAGGAAGCAATCAAGGACGTGCAGGAAGGGAGGTTCCATCCCGACAGAGAGAAGGACAAGCTGTCACACGCCCTCGGGAATCCTGAACACCCTGGACGAACACGAGGCACATCAGGCTCCGTTCCGTGGGTGCATGGGTTTCCCGACAGCACTGGTTATAGAAGCCGAGGGAGAAAGAAGAAAGAGGATGCAGACCGGATGCAGAAGGTAGAAGAAAGATTAGCGTTGGAGGAGAAGAAACTAGAGGCACTTACCAGTCAGCGAGCTACCGGCCCACCATCTCAGTAGCAGGAAGATCCTTCATTCGATACTGCCCACGAAGCTACCCCACCATCTCAGCGGAAAAGCAGCGTGGCTTCCACGGAGCTCGTTCGGCCTGATATCACGGCTCCTCGCTACCCCGTGGATGATATCACGGAGAGGGAACATTGTGAGCTAATGGCGAAATGCAGCAACCTAACCTTGAAGGTGGCGGTCGGCTATGTCTTACCTCCTGGACCTGATGGAACTTTCCATTGCAATCCGATTCCAGATGGCTATGCTATTGTTGGGGTGGATGAAGTTACCAACGGATTTGAGGGGCTGGACCTTGAGTACCCTACAGGTGAAGGGAGACTCATCTGGTAGATGCCGTCAGGACTACCATTCTATGGAGAAAGGAAAACATCGTGCTTCCACAATGGACGCCGCGTCAGCAGACTCAGCCGGAGGAGGCCCCTCAGCAGACTCCTCACAGTCCAGCTCTATCTCCGCTGCCTCAGTCATCTCCGCCGCGTCAGCACACTCCGCCGCCTCAGCTATCTCCGCTGCATCAGCGGACTCCGCCGGAGGAGGCCCCTCAGCAGAATCCTCCGCCGCCTCAGCTGTCTCCGCCGCCTCAGCGGACTCCGCCTCCTCCGCCGCGTCAGCTGACTCCGCCTCCTCCGCCGCCTCAGCAATGGCAGAAGAGACCCGCCGCCGCTCCGGCGGCTAGTAGTGCAACAACGAAGAAATGCAGAGCAGGTCCAAGCATCAAGAAGGCTCCTGCCAAGTTACCATACGACATGACTGAGGAGGAAAACAACGAGACCATGGCTGCCGATGTGAAACGCCAGCTTGCACCGAAACGTCCAGATCCAAAGGAGAAAATAGATTCGGTAAAAGCGAAGCGCTGTCTGGATGCCCTTAAGCGACCACCGCCGACTCCGCCGCTCTCACACTATGACCGCTGTATTGTAAAGACATTTTATAAAGTGAAAAGGTCAGGAAGTAGCAGTGCTGCAAGAAGTGGGAAAACAATTCCCCAGCTCGGCGAACAGGAAAAACAATCGTGCCCCCCGCTCAAGGTGTTTCCCGATATCGCTAATGATCCAGGGGTAGTGGCCGCTCATCCTGGTTACACTCTTGGTGATTACTTAGGCGATGAGGTACAGTTCGAAATGGCTGAGGTAGCCTTTAGATACGAGCACGGGAAGCCTCTCGTCAGACCTGAGCAGCTCCCGCATTTATCAACGATGATGCGAAGATTGCATGACTGGTACTTGAAAGCCTGCAAGGAAGGGACCGACAGTATCTGTGTGGGAATTAAAGATGAGCACTACTTCAATGGAGTCGAGGCGTTGTACATTGAATTTGAAGAATTATTTCAGTTATACAATCAAGACGCCGTTGACAAAACTATCATCAGTTGCTATTGTCTGTAAGTATTTTTTCTGTAATTAAGTCTCTAGCTCAGCTCGCTCATTGCATGTATAATTATCCTCACACTATATTATGCAGATTGAAGATCCTCGAATGCAGAGGACAAATCTATGACATTGGGTTCATTAACCCAAATACTATACATAAATATACGGTACAAAAAAAACCCCGATGATACAGAGAAAAACTTGCTAAAGGCGTTACTTGGACAACAAAACAAAAGGGAAATACTATTTCCTTACAACTTCCAGTGAGTGTTACTGTCTTGTGCACATTCTGTTTCGCTTAATCGAGGTTAAGTGTAATTGATGAGTTATGCGTGCGCAGGTTCCACTTTGTTCTACTAGCCATTCAGCTTGACGCGGGACTAGTAATTGTCTTGGACTCGAGACGTAAAGAGCCTAAGGAGTGGGCGGACATGAGTCAAATGCTCCAGAAGTAAGTTCAATCATTACCGCACCATATCGGCAACTTTTGTTCATTTCCTGATATCAACTAATCATTTTCTTTGCCGAGCAGGGTTTGGAAAAATTTCACCAACCAGGTTAGGGGTGAATGGAAAAAGGAGCTGCGATTTTCACACCCCAAAGTAAGTACTACTAGCTAGTTCCGCGCATTTCTCATTGATTCTAGTTTCAATACCATTATCATGCTTGATTATCATTTTGATTGAACTCTATTCTCGTAAAGTGCTTGTGGCAGGCACCCTGGAATAATTTATGTGGATACTACGTTTGCGAGTTCATTCGCCACAAGACCTCTGAGCGGGCCAGATCTTCAGAACAATTTGAAGTACGTAAACAATATTCACATTTTTATTTTATTACCATCAATTGTGTTGAGTTTCATTCATTCATATATATATATATATATATATATATATATATATATATATATATATATATATATATATATATATATATATATTGACCCCCTTCTTTAAATTAGATCTGGCGGAAGCGGGACGAACTCCTACCAACTGATTGCATACGAGCAATTCAAGAGGAATTGGCGGGATTCTTTGTTGAGCATGTCATACCTACAGACGGAGAATACCATCAAGATTTGCAATGCGATTTTGGTAATTAGATATTAGGGATCGTAAGAGATGTTATATTGTATATATGCATGAACGTGTACTATATGTAGTAGCGTCGAATAGACATACGAAAACTTATTGTTCGACCAAGCACGGAGAAAGAGAGGTCTCTTCTCTCTATATATTGATCATGACGATGTTGTGTAATGGTTCCTTCATTGCTATATGTAGTAGCTAGCGTCGAGTTGAATGAAATGCATAAAATAAAAATGAAAACCCTAAATGTAAAGGAATTGAATGGTAAACACAAAAAGAAAAGGGGAAACACAATATGAAACCCCTAAACCCTCCAAAACCCCTAAACCCATCCTTTCAAAAAAAAACAAAAACCCCAGCGCCTGGCAGGTGCTGACGCGTGGCTGCTTTCTAGTCCCGGTTGGTGTTACCAACCGGGACTAGAGGTCCTCCTGCCTGGGCACCCACAGCGGCCACGTGGAGCTCCTTTAGTCCCGGTTCGTAACCCAACCGGGACTAAAAGTGGGGGCCTTTAGTCCCGATTGTTTAGTCCCGGTTGCAGAACCGGGACTAAAGGCCCTCTGGAACCGGGACTGATGCCCTGTTTTCTACTAGTGTAGGCCTTATTTTTAAGCATTGCAATACCGTTTGTGCTCATTTTTGTTACTTGCTACCTTGCTGTTTTTATATTTTCAGATTACAAAAACCTATATCTACTATCCATACTACACTTTTAGCACCCTCTCTTCGCCGAACTAGTGCACCTATACAATTTACCATTGTATTGGGTGTGTTGGGGACACAAGAGATTTCTTGTATTTGGTTGCAGGGTTGTTTGAGAGATACCATCTTCAACCTACGCCTCCCACGCATTGATAAACCTTAGGTCATCCACTTGAGGGAAAATTGCTACTGTCCTACAAAACTCTGCGCTTGGAGGCCCAACACGAGTCTACAAGAATAAGTTGTGTAGTAGACATCAGTAACCCACAGGTACCAATCTGAGGTTTTGAGACAAAGATTGAATACAAGAGATGAACTAGGATTTTAGATGAGATGGTGCTGGTGAAGATGTTGATGAAGATTGGCCCTCCCACGATGAGAGGATCGTTGGTGATGTCGATGGCTTCGATTTCCCCCTCCCGGAGGGAAGTTTCCCCGGCGAAATCTCTCCACCGGAGAGCAAAAGTGCTCCTACCCAGGTTCCGCCTCGAGACGGCGGCGCTTCATCCCAAAAGTGTTCTCTTGATTTTTTTTCTAGGGAAAATGGCTTCATATAGGAGAAGATGGGCCCCGAATACCTACTGGTGGGGCCACGAGCTCGGGGGGAGCGCCCAGGGGGGTAGGGCGCGCCCTGTGAGCTCGTGGCTCACAGGTGCGCCCCCTCCTGATAATTCTTCCACCAATATTTTTTATATATTCCAAAATAATTCTCCCTAAATTTTCAGGTCATTTGGAGTCTGGAAAATAAATGCCTCCGATATGCTCCTTTCAGGTCCATAATTCCAGCTGCCGGCATTCCCCCTCTTCATGTGGATCTTGCAAAATAAGAGAGAAAAGCATAAGAATTGCATCATTAAGTAAAATAATGACCCAAAACGTAATAAATAACAGTAGGAAAACATGATGCAAAATGGACGTAGCATACCAGGGCAGCCATATTGAGTGGCGGTGGAGTAATTTCATGACCCGCCATTCTGTGTAAAAACAATAGGGTCAGGTTAATAATCGGCAATGTTCGAAATATGAGTGATGGGCATATGGAATTATCCATAAGGATATATGGCAACAAGGATTGAAGTGCGGTAGATTCAAAGGGTTGTTGGCAAATCGGAGAGTATTTCGGGATATCTTGAGGCATCAAGAGGTCATCTGGAATGAGTGGCTCTCCGGAAGGAAGTAATCACGAGAACCTAGAGTTAGCAAAACGATAACCCGAAGAGCTAAGAAGTTTAGAACCCAGAGTAAGGATGCGGAATAAAAGAGTAATAATCCCATCCATATGCGATGTGGGCCCGTAAGCCACACAACACACTTAGTAGTTCGAAAATAGTTTTTCAAGACTAGACTCAACATCGACCAAGAGGTTTGGGCTTCCTACAGGCAGTCAGCTATGATACCAACTTGTGACGCCCCCATTCATAATCATGCACTATTCATCCACGCAGCATGCACGATCATGAACGGTGACTCCACGTTAATATCACAACACAACTCTACGACACAAATTTAAACATAAATCATTAATTACAAACAGGGGTCGTAAGACCCGATATTACATCAAGAGTTAGGTCTGACTACAGACAATTACAAAGATGCCTTAAGAAGGCAGAAACAAAACAATGACACTAAACCAAAAAGGTGTAGGCCTCCCGCCTGGGACCTCCGAACTACTCGGCGATGATGAACTCCACGTTAACAACCAGCGTCGATGAAAACTTGCATCTGAGGGGATACTATCTAATAGCAGCAACCGGATCAAAGAAAAAGGGGGCAAAGCGACCGTGAGTACTCATCCGAAGTACTCGCAAGACTTACATCAGATCTATACTACATATGCATCAGTATCAAAGGAATGAGGTAATATATGTGGACTGAACTATAGAAATGCCAGAATAAAGGGGGAAGCTCTATGTAACCTAAGTATACCACCATCTTGCGGCATGAGAAGAGCAATAGAGCATGTTGCAGTAGTAGAAGATAAATATCAGTACCATAAGAGCACCAGCTTCTTGAAGCAAGAGAAGAGAGGAGCGAACTCGATACCAAGTAAACAACACAGCAATGCAATACCCTGAAATCCTCCCTCGACTCCCTACGAGGAAGCGATCCATGGGCTTTTTAATCTATTATCTTGGTGGATTTTATTAAGTACCCAATTTAAGTTGGCTACGAATGGGATACGTCTCCAAGTCGTTCGAACAGTTACTCTTCCCTGCAGGGGTGTACCACATTTCCCGACATGCTCGATTACCCTATGGTCGGACACACTTTTCCGCGGGTCTGCCCGGCCTGAGGCAATCAACACGCCGAAGTCCTATGTCTGCTTTCCAGAGATTTTGCCCGCCGGTCTACATCCTAAGCGCGAAGGGTTGCTCGGCCGCTCACCCTAAGCACTCCAAGGCACGTTGTGCGACGAGCCGGATCCAAGCCCATCTCTTCCAGGATGACTTGTCCCGACAGGCCCGCGTCTCTGAGCTGCAACATCCGGAAAGCTTTCCGTAAGAACTGACAGCGCCGAGGGTCCATAACCATTGTCCCACGCGGCGATTAGTGCGTATATGCGAAAAGGCAGATCTCAGATCAAATACCCAGAACTCAGTTCCTAATCGGCCAAGTGGACACCTCACCTTGCTCTTCAGTAATGGTTTCCACCTGCGCGCCTTTAGTCGTGTTATTGCATTTTACCGCGGCAACGACCAGAGCCAGGCCCACCTCTTCCAGGATGGTATCCGCCTGCACAGTCATTCCGCCACAGTTAATCACTCGGGGCAGTTGTCGAGTCCCCATCTCAGAACATAAATATATTTTAAGGATACAGTGTCGGTCTTCATCGGCATCTCGTGCAGTCCATCTCGCTCCAGGTCGCAGGCCACGAAAGTCCGATGTCCTCCGTAGTATCATATAGTTTAACAGTATAAGTATACCCGTGATCATCGCCCAGAGGGATCACGGTCCGATAATAGCATGGCAAAACGGACAAGGGTGCATGGCCAACTGATGGGATCCAAGCATCACTACTAGCCATGCTAGGGTAATATGTAAGGCAACAATAACAGATGACAAAATCAAGCTATGCATTAGAATAGGATCTACCGACAATTATCGAACCAATACTTAATGCATGAAGTAGAGAGAAGGAATAGGCGATATCGGAATGATCAAGGGGGTTTTGCTTGCCTGGTTGCTCTGCAGATGAGAACAGATCCTCGGAAGTGTAGTCGTAGATGATCTCAGGGTCTACCGCGGTATCGGGGTCTACCGGAAAAGAAGTAAACGCGGGGGAAGCAAATAAATAGCAGGGCAAACAAATGCAACATAAAGCATGGCATGACAAAATGGGGTGTTGATGTGACCTAGTGCATTACTAAGCATTTTAATTGAAGCGGGAAAATATTTCGGAATATTTTCCCGGATGCAATTCACTATTCATTTACTGATTCAGTAGCGAAAGTTCAATGTTCATAATGTTAGAAGTGTTTTTCATGCAAGTGGATGATATAATCAGATTCGTTATATTTTTTTGATCATTTTTCATATATAATTCAATTTCATCCGAGTTATGATTTATTTTATATGAATTTTCGAAGTTTTAAACATTTTCTAAAATTTCCGGAATTCTTTTTAATTCGAAAATAAATCAGAAATTGCTATGGGTACCCAGTATTGCACCCAGCTAGAGAGGCTGAGAGGCTGACATGTGGACCAGTGGGGTTGGGTTGACCCAGTCAAAGGTTGACTGGTCAACATATGAACAATGTAAGTGGGTCCCGCATGTCATTGTCTTTAGTTTAATTAAAATGGTAATTATCCGGGGTGGTCCCACATGTCATTGCTACATACTAATTAAACAGCAGTTTAATCCTAAAACTAACTTAGCCCAAATTAAACAAGGGCCGGCCCTACATGACAGGGACATAGCCAGCCACCAAGCTATGCACGCAATGGGCAGTGCAGCAGCTGCAGAGAGCAGTAGCGGCAGCAGCAGGTCAGCACGGCAGCGGCAGAGAGCAGCGGCGGCAGCAGCAGGGAGTAGCAGCAGCGGCACCAGGTCAGCGCGGTAGCGGGCGCGCGTACGGGAGGCTACAAGGGGCGCGCGCGAGGGCGGCCGCGGCGTACTGCGAGTAGCAAGGGGCGCGGGCATGCGCGGCCGTGGCGAGTAGCGATGGCATACGGTGCGGATCGAGCTGGGGGACGGGGCGAATCGGCAGAGGAGATCACCGCAGAGCTTGTGGACGTGGATAGGAAGCGCGGGGTGGCCGGAACGCGACGAGCTCGTTCTCGGGAAGGGGCGGCCGTGGCGGGAAGAAGAGGCGATGGCGAGCTTCCGGTGCGCCCTGATACGTCTCCAACGTATCTATAATTTTTTATTATTCCATGCTGTTATAATATCAATCTTGGATGTTTTTATAATCATTTACAGCAATTATATATCATTTTTGGAGAATAACCTATTAACCTAGTGCCCAGTGTCAGTTGCTGTTTTCTGCCCTGTTTTTGCTTTACAGACAATCAATACCAAACGAAGTCCAAATGCCATGAAACTTTTTGCAGATTTTTTATTGGACAAGATAAACACTAGAAGCTTCGAGAGAGGGCCAGAAGATGAAGGAGTGGGCCACGAGGCACCAAGGCTCGCCCCAGGGGGGGTGGCGCGCCCTGGTACCTCGTGGGGCCCACCCAGCTTCGTTTGACCTAATTCCAGCACTATAAATTCCAGAAAAATCAGAAACCCTCAGGGGAGTCCACAAAATACTTTTTCCGCCGCCGCAAGTTTCTGTTCCAGAGAGATCCCATCTGGGGTCCTTCTCCGGTAATCTGTCGGAGGGGGAATCGATCACGGAGGGGTTCTACATCAACCTTGCTGCCCTTCCGATGATGCGTGAGTAGTTTACCACAGACCTTCAGGACCATAGGCAGTAGCTAGATGGCTTCTTCTCTCTTTTTGATCTTCAATACAATGTTCTCCTCGATGTTCTTGGAGTTCTAACCGATGTAATCACTTTTTGCGGTGTGTTTGTTGGGATTCGATGAATTGTGAGTTTATGATCAGATTATCCATGAAATTATTTGAGTCTTTGCTGGACTCTTTTATGCATGATTATTATAGCCTCGTATTTCTTCTCTGATCTATTGATTCGGTTTGGCCAACTAGATTGCTTTATCTTGCCATGGGAAGAGGTGCTTTGTAGTGGGTTCGATCTTGCGGTGCTCAATCCCAGTGACAGAAAGGGACATGACACGTATGTATCATTGCTACTAAGGGTAAAAAGATGGGGTTTATTCATACATGAGTTTATCTTGTCTACATCATGTCATCGTTCTTAAGGCATTACTCCGTTCTTATGGACTTAATACACTAGATGCATGCTGGATAGCGGTCGATGTGTGGAGTAATAGTAGTAGATGCAGGAAGGAGTCGGTCTACTAATCTTGGACGTGATGCCTATATACATGATCATTGCCTTGGATATCATCATGATTATTTGCTTTTCTATCAATTGCCCAACATTAATTTGTCGACCCACCGTATGCTATTTTCTTGAGAGAAGCCTCTTGTGAAATCTATGGCCCCCGGGTCTATCTAAATCATATTACTAAAACCCTAAAAATATTGCTGCCATTTTATTTTATTTATTTTATTTTGTATTTTTGTTTCAATCCATCTATCTAGCACATACAATTTAATCTTGCAAGTTACCGCCAAGAGATTGACAACCTCTCGTTTGCGTTGGGTGCAAGGATTTGTTGTTTGTGTGCAGGTGCTGCTAACGAGGTGTTGCGTGATTCTCCTACTGATTCGATAACCTTGGTTTCATAACTGAGGGAAATACTTATCTCTACTGTGCTGCATCATCCCTTCCTCTTCGGGGATAATACCAACGCAAGCTACAAGTAGCAGGAAGAATTTCTGGCGCCGTTGCCGGGGAGACATCATCAACAACTATCAAGTACCTTTGCACAAACTCTCATCTCCTTGCATTTACTTTATTTGCCATTTGCCTCTCGTTTTCATCTCCCCCACTTCAAAAACGTTTTTACAAAAATACAAAATATTTTCCGTTTGCCTTTTTCTTGTTTGCTTGTTTGCTTGCTTGTTATCTTGTTTGCGTAGTCACGGTGTCTCAAGAAAATACAAAATTGTGTGATTTTTCCAATACTAATGATAATGATTTTATTAGTACTCCAATTGCTCCTCCCGGCGCTATTGCAGAGACTTGTGATATTAATGCCGCTTTGCTAAATCTTGTCATGAAAGATCAATTTTCCGGTAGTCCTAATGAAGATGCCGCATCCCATCTTAACACTTTCGTAGAATTATGTGACATGCAAAAGAAAAAAGATGTGAATAACGATATTGTGAAATTAAAATTATTCCCATTCTCATTACGGGATCGTGCAAAATTTTGGTTTTCATCTTTACCACGAAATAGTATCGATTCTTGGGATAGGTGTAAAGATGCTTTTATTACTAAGTATTTTCCTCCCGCAAAAATTATTTCTCTTAGAAACCAAATTATGAATTTCAAGCAACTTGATCATGAACATGTTGCCAAATCTTGGGAGAGGATGAAATTAATGATAAGAAATTGCCCTACTCATGGTTTAAATTTATGGATGATCATACAAAAAAATTATGCGGGATTAAATTTTGTTTCTAGAAATCTTTTAGATTCCGCCGCGGGTGGTACTTTTATGGAAATTACTTTAGGAGAAGCTACTAAATTGCTCGATAATATTATGGCAAATTATTCACAATGGCATACTGAAAGAACTCCTACTAGTAAAAAGGTAAATTCTATTGAAGAAATTAATACTTTGAGTGATAAAGTTGATGCGCTTATGAAATTGGTTGCTAGCAAAAATGCTCCTATTGATCCTAACGATGTGCCTTTGTCCACTTTGATTGAGCAAAATAATGATCCCGTAAATGTGAATTTTGTCTCGCGAATCAATTTTAACAATAATGCTTATAGAGGTAATTTCAACGCTAGGCCGTTTCCTGGAAATTCCTCTAATAATTATGGCAATCCTTATGGTAATTCTAATAATAATAATAGGATGCCCTCTGATCTTGAAAGTAATATTAAAGAATTTATTAATGCTCAAAAAGTTTTCAACACTACGATAGAAGAAAAATTGAGTAAAATTGATGATATGTCTAGGAGCATTGATAGAATTATTCATGATGTGGAAAATCTTAAGACTAAAATTTTGCCACCCAAAATTGATATTAGTGAATCAATTAAAGCTTTATATGTCTCCATGGATGAGAGTAAGAAAAGAACCGCCATGCTAAGAGCTAAACGAGAATTTTTAGAAAAAGCGATTCCTCCCGGTTTTTATCGTAGTAATGATGAGGATATTAAAATGATTGGTGTTTCATCTATTGATTCTTTGTTTAGCAATATAAAACTTGATGAAAAGGGGACTGAAGAAGAGTCAACTTTAGCTAAAGAGCGTCCCCATAATTCGGAGGGTGAAAATCTTGATAAGAAAATTGCTAAAATTGGGTTTGGAGAGGTAAAAACTTTAAATAGCGATGTGCCCACTCTCTTGGATTACAAAGATTTTAATTATGATAATTGTTCTTTGATTGAGTGCATTTCTTTGTTGCAATCCATGTTAAATTCACCCAACGCTTATGAGCAAAACAAGGCTTTTACTAAACACATCGTAGAAGCAATGATGAAAGCGTTAGAAGAAAAGCTAGAACTAGAAGTTTCAATTCCTAGAAAATTATATGATGAATAGGAACCCACCATTAAAGTTAAAATTAAAAATTATGAGTGCAATGCTTTATGTGATTTGGGTGCTAGCGTTTCCACAATTCCAAAATCTCTATGTGATGTGCTAGGTCTCACCAATATAGATGAATGTTCTCTTAATTTGCATCTTGCGGATTCTACTATTAAAAAGCCAATGGGTAGAATTAATGATGTTCTTATTCTTGCAAATAGAAATTATGTGCCCGTTGATTTTATTGTTCCTGATATTGAATGCAATTCTTCTTGCCACATAATACTTGGTAGACCGTTCTTACGAACTATAGGTGCCGTTACGAACTATAGTTTCCATTAAAGAAGGGTATGGAGCATTTCCCTAGGAAAAGAATTAAAGCACCATATGAATCAATTATGAGGGCCACTTATGCAATCAACTTGAAAGATGACAACACTTAAAATTATGCATTATGCCTAGCTAGGGGCATAAAACAATAGCGCTTGTTGGGAGGCAACCAACAACAACAACAACAACAAACAAAGCCTTTAGTCCCAAACAAGTTGGGGTAGGCTAGAGGTGAAACCCATAAGATCTCGCGACCAACTCATGGTTCTGGCACATGGATAGCAAGCTTCCACGCACCCCTGTCCATGGCTAGTTCTTTGGTGATGCTCCAATCCTTCAGGTCTCTCTTTACGGACTCTTCCCATGTCAAGTCCGGTCTACCCCGGCCTCTTTTGACAATATCAGCACGCTTTAGCCGTCCGCTATGTACTGGGGCTTCTGGAGGCCTGCGCTGAATATGTCCAAACCATCTCAGACGATGTTGGACAAGCTTCTCTTCAATTGGCGCTACCCCAACTCTATCTCGTATATCATCATTCCGGATTCGGTCCTTCCTTGTGTGGCCACACATCCATCTCAACATGCGCATCTCCGCCACACCTAACTGTTGCACATGTCGCCTTTTAGTCGGCCAACACTCAGCGCCATACAACATTGCGGGTCGAACCGCCGTCCTATAGAATTGTTGGGAGGCAACCCAATGAATAAAATAAAATTTTCTGTTATTGTGTGTTTTCACTGTCATGCTACTGGTATGATTGTGTTTTTGTGTTTTTAATTAGTGTTTGTGCCAAGTAAAGCCTTTAGGATGATTTGGAAAATAATATAATTGATGCTGTTTGAAAACAGAAAGTTTTGCGTCCAGTGCTGGGATTTTGGTTTTTCTTTGGAACGTCAGAACCTTCTGAATTTTTTACACAATATTTATATATGAATTGCGCACGTCGTCCAAATTTATCAGAATTTTTGGAGTTACAGAAGTATGACCATAATTCAGATCTCTACAGACTGTTCTGTTTTTGACAGATTCTGTTTTTGATGCACTATTTGCTTGTTTTGAGGAATCTATGGATTGTATCAGGGGGTATAAGCCATGGTGAAGTTAGAGTACAGTAGGTATAATGCAAAAATAAAATATGAATGGGTTTGCAACAGTACTTATAGTAGTGATTTATTTTGTTATACTAACGGATCTCACGAAGGTTTTGTTAAGTTTTGTGTGATTGAAGTTTTCAAGTTTTGGGTGAGATCACGATGGATGAAGGAATAAGGAGTAGTAAAAGCCTAAGCTTGGGGATGCCCGTGGCGCCCCAAGGTAATATTCAAGGAAGACTCAAGCGTCTAAGCTTGGGGATGCCCCGGAAGGCATCCCCTCTTTCTTCTACCAACCATCGGTAATTTTACTTGGAGCTATATTTTTATTCGTCACATGATATGAGTTTTGCTTGGAGCGTCGTGTATTATATGAGTCTTTGCTTTGTTTGCTTTTTAGTTTGTCACAATCATATTTGCTGAACACACCTATCTTGAGAGAGCCACACGTTTATCATCATTTGTTAGAATACTCTATATGCTTCACTTAAATTTTTTGAGCTAGGCAGTTGCTCTAGTGCTTCACTTAAATCTTTTTGAGCACGGTGGTGGCTATGTTTTGAAGAAATAAACTCTCATGCTTCACTTATATTATTTTGAGAGTTGATTAAAATTTTAAAGAAATGAATTATCATGCTTCACTTATATTATTTTGAGAATTGACAAGACTAAAATTTTGAAGAAATGAATTCTCATGCTTCACTTATATTATTTTGAGAATTGATAAGATTGAAATTTTGAAGAAATATTTGCACTCTCATGCTTCACTTAAATCTTTTTGAGAGTTGATGATAGTAACGGTAATTTGCACAAGATATGAAGTTGGTCCCAAAGTGATGAATATTCAAGAGGGATATAAATAAAAAATTTCATATAGATCATTGGATATGATAAGTGTAATTCCTTGCAATAGTTTTGCAATATGGAAGTGATAATATGTGAGTCATGTTAGTGAGTAATTGTGATTTAGTAAGAATATTAGTGTTAAGGTTTGTGATTCCCTATGCATGCACGTTAAGTCAATAATTATGCAATGAAATTATATCCTACTTATGGTGCATTATTCGGTGTTAGTTGTGTTCAATGCATGTTTATGACCGTTTTCGTTTTTTGGTTGGTTGCTTCTCAATCTTTTGCTGGCCTTCATTTGTACTAAGCGGAAATGCTGCTTGTGCATCCAAACTCCTTAAACCCAAGTTGTGCCAAATGAGTCCACTATATCTACCTATATGCGGTATTTCAATGCCGTTCCAAGTAAATTTGCGTGTGCCAACTCTAATTTTCAAAATAATTTTTCATTTTGTGTGCCCGTACCGCTCAAGAAGCGGCAGGGGGTAGCCATTATTTTCCATGCTAGGTGTGCTATTCTCACGATGAGTGTTTATTCACTTGTCATTGCATGAGAGAATGGTTGGTATTAGGGATGCCCAATCCCACAATGAAATCAAATTAATAAAAACAAAATTCCTTGGAAAGTGTTGGTATGGAGGGCACCCGTGGATACGGCTAGCCATGGATTGTGAAAGAATGGTGGAAAATAAATAAACTTTACTTTCTGTTTGGAAACCACCTATGATGTGTCTAGCGTGGAAAATATTGGGAATTCTCAGTCGTTTTCGTTGACAGGAAAAGCGTGCCTCTCAAAATATTTTTATCTCTTTAAATTCAGCTTTGAGCTCTGGCACATTTGACAAATCTCTGCTACCCTCTGCGAAGGGCCTATCTATTGACTTTTATGCAATTTTTATTTTTTGAGTCTCCATCTTCTCTTACAAAAGCACCAACTAGAGAGCACTGTTGTCATACTTGTGCATTTTGTGTAGCTAATATTTGAGTGTGTTTCATGAATGGATCAATGATCGAGCATAATGGGCTTGGGATAACTTTCTTTAGCGTTGATATTTTGAAAGACATGGTTGCTTGTTAGCATGCTTGAGTATTTATATTTTCATGTCATATTATAGACTATTGCTTTGAATCATTCAAGTCCAATATCCATGCTACAAAAGAAAAGAATATGTGATAAATATGTTAGGCAGCATTCCACATCAAAATTTCTGTTTTTATCATTTACCTACTCGAGGACGAGCAGGAATTAAGCTTGGGGATGCTGATACGTCTCCAACGTATCTATAATTTTTTATTGTTCCATGCTGTTATAATATCAATATTGGATGTTTTTATAATCATTTACAGCAATTATATATCATTTTTGGAGAATAACCTATTAACCTAGTGCCCAGTGTCAGTTGCTGTTTTCTGCCCTGTTTTTGCTTTACAGAAAATCAATACCAAACGAAGTCCAAATGCCACGAAACTTTTTGGAGACTTTTTATTGGACAAGATAAACACTAGAAGCTTCGGGAGAGGGCCAGAAGATGAAGGAGTGGGCCACGAGGCACCAGGGCGCGCCCCAGGGGGGGTGGCGCGCCCTGGTTCCTCGTGGGGCCCACCCAGCTCCGTTTGACCTAATTCCAGCACTATAAATTCCAGAAAAATCAGAAACCCTCAGGGGAGTCCACGAAATACTTTTTCCGCCGCCGCAAGTTTCTGTTCCAGAGAGATCCCATCTGGGGTCCTTCTCCGGTAATCTGCCGGAGGGGGAATCGATCACGGAGGGGTTCTACATCAACCTTGCTGCCCTTCCGATGATGCGTGAGTAGTTTACCACAGACCTTCGGGTCCATAGGCAGTAGCTAGATGGCTTCTTCTCTCTTTTTGATCTTCAATACAATGTTCTCCTCGATGTTCTTGGAGTTCTATCCGATGTAATCACTTTTTGCGGTGTGTTTGTTGGGATCCGATGAATTGTGAGTTTATGATCAGATTATCCATGAAATTATTTGAGTCTTTGCTGCACTCTTTTATGCATGATTATTATAGCCTCGTATTTCTTCTCCGGTCTATTGATTTGGTTTGGCCAACTAGATTGATTTATCTTGCCATGGGAAGAGGTGCTTTGTAGAGGGTTCGATCTTGCGGTGCTCAATCCTAGTGACAGAAAGGGACATGACATGTATGTATCATTGCTACTAAGGGTAAAAAGATGGGGTTTATTCATACATGAGTTTATCTTGTCTACATCATGTCATTGTTCTTAAGGCATTACTCCGTTCTTATGGACTTAATACACTAGATGCATGCTGGATAGCGGTCGATGTGTGGAGTAATAGTAGTAGATGCAGGCAGGAGTCGGTCTACTAATCTTGGACGTGATGCCTATATACATGATCATTGCCTTGGATATCATCATGATTATTTGCTTTTCTACCAATTGCCCAACAGTAATTTGTCTACCCACCGTATGCTATTTTCTTGAGAGAAGCCTCTTGTGAAATCTATGGCCCCCGGGTCTATCTAAATCATATTACTAAAACCCTAAAAATATTGCTGCCATTTTATTTTATTTATTTTATTTTGTATTTTTGTTTCAATCCATCTATCTATCACATACAATTTAATCTTGCAATTTACCGCCGAGAGATTAACAACCTCTCATTTGCGTTGGGTGCAAGGATTTGTTGTTTGTGTGCAGGTGCTGCTAACGAGGTGTTGCGTGATTCTCCTACTGGTTCGATAACCTTGGTTTCATAACTGAGGGAAATACTTATCTCTACTGTGCTGCATCATCCCTTCCTCTTCGGGGATAATACCAACGCAAGCTACAAGTAGCACGCCCCTACTCGATTTGATGCGCGCAGGCGAAGGAGTCATCGTTGCTGAAGCTCCTGGACATCTTGGCGCGACGAGGGGAGGCCAGTGGCCGTGGGATCGACGAGGTGGTGGCGACCACAGCGCGGGCAAGCTCTAAATCGAACGAGAGAGGCGCGAGGGGGATGAACTCGAGGGCTAGGGTTTGTCAACGGCGTCGGGGAGGGTCTTATGCATCTCGGGGTTCCACCGGATGATCGACATGGTGATAGCAGCAGCCAGGGCAGCGTGGATGTGCACCACGCACAGGTTCTCTGCCTCCTCCTCTGTACAGAGGTTGGAGAAGGCTTGTTGTGGGCTGGGCCTCGCACTGTTCATTTGGGCTACAAGTGCACAGTAGTGCCTTTTCGTTTTATTCTTTTCTGTTTTATTTTCTTCACTCTGTTTTCTATTTCTTTTACATGGCAAACGAATTTTGTTTCACATGAAACTCCACACATAAATACTATACAATATTTTGGAATGGCACATATAGTTTGAGGCCATTTTGAAATGTTTTAAATTGGGTTTTAATTTAAATGAGCTTGCTAAGTGCTGCTGGTCCACTTCATTAATCCCTAGGGGTATTTTGGGAATTCAAATATGTTGGGTTTCAATATGAAAATTACTTGAGGAATATTTGGAATATTACCAACATTTTTGTTTGAATATTTAAAGAAATAAATTTTGACTTATGTTTTTGAAATTGAATTTGAGGTTGGTTTGGAACAAAGTGATAATTAGCAAAACAATTGTGATAACTGGCAGTGATTACTAGAGTAACAGTGGTATCATTACATGGGGGTGTTACAGATCATGAGACTGGATGGCCGCAAACGCGTGCCGAGCACCCTCCAAGCAGGCCGACCGCTTCCATAGTTTGACTTGGGCACCAGCCCCCTGGAGGTGGTGCACCAACCCGTAGAAGCTGGTCGGGAGAGATTCGCTCGGCCACAGGGCTATGCAGAGATCCTCCAGGGCAGGCTTAGCTGCTTGGTGCAGCTCTGCTAGTTGCTTCAGCTGATCGCCAAGGAGTTGGGGACGCGCCGGCTCCTGGAACTGCATCCAGAAGGACTTCTGCTCGGCTGCGTCTTCGCGCCCACTGAAGTGCTAGCACGCATCCTCCACACTCCGCGGGAGATCCGAGAAGGCGCCTCATATACGCCAATTTTATGTCAGCTCGGGGAAGGCTTGACTGCCGAGGATGCACTATAGTAAATACGGTTTACCGGCGGCTATTTCAGTCACCTGCCGCAGTTCCTCGTTTGCAGCATTAGCTCGGAAGTCAGCCAGGTCCTTCTTGGCCGCTATCACGTTTCAAAGGTACACTTGAATTAATAATAAAAATGTTTAAACAGTAAAATTGATAGCAAGTGTACCAATTTCCTACCTTGCGCTTTCTCCGCTCGCTCCTGAAGCCGAAGTGAGTCCTCCTCAGACTGTGCAAGTTTGGGCTTCTGCTCCTCCAACTCTGCTAGGTTGGAGGCGGAGGCAGAGGTGGAAATCTGTAAAAAAACGCAAAGGCAGATGAGAATCCGAGAATAGAATCGATCCTCTAGTCGGCTCTTTCAAGCCGACAAGAGTCTCGGTGGCTACTGCATGTTCGTGTTCATTACTTGCAAACATAAAATTATATCGACCCTCAAGCCAGTTTGATAAACTGACTTAAGGCTCGGGGGCAACTGTATCTGCGCTTTGAAAGCATAGTTTTTTGCACATGTTTTTAGACATATCAAATTTTTAAAGTCTTCGGGCGATGCCTCGGCATCCCCCTTGAAGGGCTACTGGCTATACCTAGTGTATTATTCAAGCCATGACAATAAAAGACAAATGAAATACTTAAAATACGCTTACCTCAAAGCCTTTCGCTAGGCCGATGAATACTTCCAGAATTCTGGCCTCAGCAGACCGGAATTGCGTGAAAGCCGTGCCCACCTCCATTTGGCGCCCCGATGGAGGAGCTGCTCAAAGCTGCCTCCACCTCCATTTGGTGCCCCGATAGCTCGGCCCCTTCGCGGCCGAGCATGGGTGGCCGCGTCTTCCTTGCCCCATCCTCGGTTGACAGAGCAGGGGGCATCCCTTGCTGGCCTTGCGACTCTAAAGTCATCAGGGCCGAGGATGTTGGGCGCTAGAGCACTAGCCCTTCCTGACCAGAGGAAGTCCTTCTCCTCTGGTCCTCGGTGTCCTCCTGCGTGGCCGAGGGGTTAACCTCGGCCATAAGAGCTTTGGTACCACCCTCGGCATTAGATGCTGAAGGGACGGAGTAGGATGTGACCTCCCCCAGCCCGTCTTGGATAAGGGGAGGATCAGTTGCCATCTCCGAGGAGCTCCGGGCCAGTGAAGACCCCGAAACGCCATCCTCGGAGTCACTTTCGCCGGCCAGGTCGTGTTGTGCCCTGCAAAAAAGAAGATGAGACAAAGTAAATCTCATGATACTGAGCATTTCGCGAGCTAGAGCGAATAAATGCAAAAAATTACCTTTCGGCGACTGGGTGCTCCCGACGATGATGGACGTCCTCGGACGAGCCCGAATTAACCACCCCAGCGGGCGCCGAAGGCTGGCCCGCTGGATCGGTGTAAGCCTTCCTCAAGCGTTTGAACGTCCGAGGAGGAGCTTTTTCCTCGGCATCCTCGGGCGCCGTTCTCTTTCCGCCCTGGGAGGAGTGTGCCTCGCAGGACTCCTCCTCCTCCTTCTCCTCCTTGTCGGTGCTGGATTCGGAGGGAGAACTTTGATGACTCTCTGAGGGGACATCCGAGACCCCTTCTTGGATGGCCAGGTTCTTTGCCCTGGTCTTCTTCCCCTCCTCCTTCTTCGTCTTGGGTGGGACCACGTACAGGTCCTCGGTCAATAGCCTTTCAAGCTCGGGGCTCCTGAGATCCTCGGGCAGCGGGGCCGGGGACCGGATGGTCTTAGCCCGCTTAAGCCAAGCCTACACAAGTCACATAAAAACGACCACTCAGTTAAAAAAAGAATGGTGGAAGGATGGATAAATGGATTGCAAATAAGGGCTACCTCAGCCATGGGATTTGCTCGGCTTAGACCAATGTCCTCGGCCCTGGATGGGAAGGTATTGCCCTTGGTCTTGAATAGAAGCCTCGACATCCCGCCGAGGTCGGTTCCTCGGAAGAACCTCCGGATTACTACCTCGTCCTCCGGCTTGTACCTCCACATCGAGGCAGCTCGGGCTTGGAGTGGAAGAATCCGACGATGGAGTATCACGTGGACTACGTCCACCTGAGTGATGCCTGTGCCAACCACGGCTTTGACCTTGCACTGGAGCTCTTCCACCTCTTTCTGGTTACCCCAGACGAGGTTCTTATCTGTCCAGAAGTGCAGCTTCTTGGGAGGCGCCGCCAAAAAGGCAGCCACTCCTTCCTGGTCCCCGGATTGCTGGTCGGCAATGTAGAACCACTCATGTTGCTAAAGCTTCATGGTCTCGATGAATGTGCCCTCCGGCCAGGAAACCCTTGGGATCTTGCTGACCATGGCCCCGCCACAATCTGCAAGTTTGGAGCCGCTGCTATGCGGCTTGACGCAAAATACCTTCAGCCACAGTCCGAAGTGGGGCTCGATGTGGAGGAAGGCTTCGCAGAAGGTGATGAAGGCGGCGATGTGGATAATAGAGTTTGGGGCAAGAGGTGGAAGTCGAGCCCATAAAAGAACATGAGTCCCCTAATAAAAGGGTTGGAGAGGGAAGCCCAGACTTCGGATGAGGTGGGAGATGAAGACCACCCGCTCCCCTTTTCGCGGAGTGAGGATGGCAGAACCCGAGCAGACCTCATTCGCGCCCACGGGAGATCGGCATTTGGCCGCCCCATGGGGTGAAAGGTATCCCTCGGCCTAGAGCTCGGCGATGGTACCGGCGGTGACGGTGGAGGGCATCCACTTCCCTCTCTTGCTGGCGGCCTCGGACGCTGGTGCGGCAGCGCCTTTCCCCTTACCGGCCATCTTTCACGGTGGAGGGGAGTGGGGGGAATCTGAGGCGTGGTGCAGATCTCGGAGCGCTAAAGCTTAAGGGACTTCACGGCGATGGAGCGGGGAATGGGAGTGTTGGTGCATTAGATTTACCGTTCCCCTTCTTATAGGTCAATAAAAGACCAAAGATCGCCACACCCCGCAGTAAAAATCGCCAGTTCCCAATACGATGTGCAATATATGCGTGCATGGATTAAGGGATTTTGTTAATGATATCGCCGAAAATCCGGAGTATGATCCCTTTATTGATGGGACGTACCAACAGAAACGGCCTCGGGCCGCGGTAAATTTGGCTTAAATGGCCATTGATGGGACCTTTCAGTTCTGCGATAAGTGGTGGCGGTTCGGTTTTCGGCAAAAAGCTGTCACAGCATGACCCGATCGGCCCACTACCCTGGCGTGGCAAAACTTCGCAGTTAAGCTAAGAGTCCTTGGATCTGATAAAAATAAAACTATTTCGGACAGGGTCTTGTTAAAAGACGGCCTGATACCAAGCGAGCGCTATTGCTCGGGTTTACCCATGGCCACAGTAAAGGAAAGGCCGAGCATGAATAATTCATAAACGACTTCGGATTCCGAGGAGTCCTCGGACATGAAGCTAATCTAGAAGATCGAACTCACCTACGAAGCCGAAGACTTGAAG
Organism: Elymus sibiricus; assembly: GCA_039707655.1. Classification (NCBI taxonomy): domain Eukaryota; kingdom Viridiplantae; phylum Streptophyta; class Magnoliopsida; order Poales; family Poaceae; genus Elymus; species Elymus sibiricus. Next base: position 476,720,990 of record CM077666.1, read on the forward strand.
AAGAAACTGTTCCGAGGAGTAATTTACGGCCCTCGGCTTGAAGACTAGTTCAGGGGCTACTGATGGTATCCTGGATTAGGGGGTGCTCACCACGTCGGCCTACCATTCATGGGTCGGGCCGAGGACCCCCAACAGCCGAAGAGTGGGCCACGTAAGCTACAGCCCTCGGCCTACTCAAGATGGAATCCTCTGAAGACTTGGCGTACACTTCAAGGCATATTCAAATATTCGCCATGTTTATCTCTAGATGGAACCGACCATGTGTAACCCTAGGTACCCCTTGGTCCCTATATAAGCCGAGGGGTTTAGTCCATAGAGGCAAGTTAGATTCATTCATACGATCTCGAGGTAGATCATCCTGTACTTTGTACCCCATCCACAATCAATACAATAACAAGCAGGACGTAGGGTTTTACCTCTTAGAGAGGGCCCGAACCTGGGTAAATAATGTGTGTCTCTATTTCCTGTTACCATCAAGCCGAGATCACCAGCTCGGGACCCCCTACCCGAGATCTGCTGGATACAGCTCCGACAGGTAGCCTTTCGCCAGGTTGCTTGGTCAGGTCTGCATCGTGTTTCGCTCCGCTGCCCGTGTTGACGACGAGGATGCACAGCTGGACAAGGATAGTGTTGCGGTGCACGTGGTGAGCGAGGCTATCTACGGCGAGGAGCATGCTGCATGCTGATGTCGGTACGTGGTCTACTGTGTAGCCGAGGAGGAAGACGAAGAGGAGCTGGTCCAAGAGTTTTGGGAGGATATGGGCTTCAGGGGCGGAGCCAGGCTAGCACCAGGCCCTGGGCCAGTATCAAACAGTACAAAAATGTTATAGTCAATGAAGGCTTCCGGTGCCATGACCCGGGCCTGCCCCCCCCCCCCCCCAGGCCTGGGGTGTAGCTCTGCCACTGGTGGGCTTCGTCGCCAATGACATCTACCGGGAAGGTGAGCGAAAGTTCATTTCCGCCTAATGGCTCATCAGTTGCAAGGCCGCCATCTCACAGTCAATGAAAGCGAAAAGACTGCGGGCGGGCGAGCGGACGTGCCTACGCCACAAATTCAACGCATGAGCGGCGGCTTGCACCACCAGCGAATTTTTGTCGAAAGAGACCACCTGCCCAACGGAATTGCCAGAAAGGACTCCCTCTGGACGAAATTGGCAGAAAAGACCCCCTCGGCCGTGGCGGCAGGCTCGCCAGGCGACACATGGCACATGCCGCCACGGTGTGAGGCGGCAGCCACTGCCACCACGATGCCAGGCGGCAGGCTGTGAGTTACGGCTTTTTGGCGTCGGGACGGAATGGGAACGGCAGGTGGGCCCTGCCGCTTGGCCGTGAGGCGCCAGCACTGTGTCCTGCCGCCTGGGCGCGTGGCGGCAGGCATGTGCACTGCTGCGCACGAGCCAGCAAATTCCCCTGTTGCAGACGGCGCTGATTCCGAGCCGGCAGATTCCCCTGTTGCAGACGGCGCTGATTATTCCACTGATTCCACAGGCTGTCGGTTGATTCTTTTGACGTTTGTCCGTTGTGCCGACACTCCAGTACTCCTCTTCTTTTTATACGCTTTGCTGCTCCGTGCGCAGACGCTCTGTCTCAAATCTCTGGTTGTATCAGTGCCTCTACTCTCTCTAAGTGGCCAAGAACACTGAGAAAGAAAAACTCGGTAGCCACTTTCACTCGCGATTTTGGGCGATTTAGATTTGGATTCAGAAGATGTTATAGTTGAAGAAAAGATAGATCAAGGTAAGATCTATCTATTTTTGTTGGTTTCGTTCGCATGCATGATGTTTTTACTCTGTTTGATTAGTTTCTAAGTATGTATTCTCTGTTGTTTTAGGCATTATTTCATCACTTTGTGGAGTCATTTGGAGGTTGTGGAGTAGGATTTGCTGTGCGAAGTGAAGTACGAAGTTGAAAATTAGTTAGTTTTTTAGCTCGTCATTAGCTATGCAATGTTTACTGCTTAGAAGTTAGAAAACTTTTGAGACGAGATATGTTGCATTTATAGTAAAAAAAATTCAGAAGAGTAGGTTGAAGATGTTGTAGATGAATGTTAGTTGTGTCCATTACTACTAATTTTTTTGACATGCAAGATGTCGTTACTTTTGTCATTAAGTCGTAATTAGTATTTCTGTTGAACGTTTAGGTTGGGTTAGAGCCGGAATTTGGACAGCAAATATTTGATTGTATTGTACATCAGCGTTTGGCCTTTCAAATGCATCAATTTAGTTTGACATGCAAGAAGTTCTTAATATGGTAATTAAGAAAAAAATTGTACTGTAATTGGTCATTGCATGTGGTATGTTTATTAATAAGTTCTATAGTTAGGAAACCGTTGGTCTACTTTGTTATCTCGCAATAATCTAAGTTTTGTATATTAAGATTAGATGCTAATATCCTTAATGATGATTGTAATTAGGTAAAAAAATATCATCTGAGTAGCAAAGGAGGAGATGACGTGATTGGAGAAATTGTGTTTCGATCTTCGATGTCCCTTTTGAGGTGATGACCACATACATGCAAGTGCTATTTTGATGCTTTTGATACCAGAAAAAAATTCCGTGTCTAATATTTATGTTCATGTGATAATAGGTTGACTCCGTTGATCTATTATGGTGATATGTTCATGCTGACGGATATTTTTTTGAACTATTGTGACGCTTAATTTTATTCGGAACGACATCCATATTGAAGCTGAGGCATAAATGATGCAGTGTAATTTTGTGAATATTTTTTATATTGATGTACTGTTGTGAATGATGTTACTGCTGCTGTGAATATTTATCGTATTATTATTTGTAAATGAACGATTATTATCGGATGGTATGAAAATTTTATTAAAATCGGAAGTTACTAAATGTTTTACTCATATGATATTAAAATGCTATTATCGTACTAATATGTTTAAAGTCTAAGGAAATGATACTAAAAACAAACCGATTATTTCTAACGGAAATACGTTTATTTTTTAAGTCATATGATATTAAATGTTATGATCGTATTATTATGTTTGGAGTCGAACCGAATGATATTAATAAAACACTGATTATTTCAAACGTAAATACGGATGTTAAATTGTTTTTGCCCATATTATTATATTTAAAGTTTTAATTGACTAATAATACAATATTTGGTTACTAATTATTTGAAATGTAAATATGGATGTTGGTTAGGTACGATGGAAAATTTGTTAGTGTTCTATGGGGACGTCGTACGCGACGCTCCTTCTGGGGTGGATGTGTCCATGTGCGGGTCGACTACAGTTGTTGTGAGAGACATGGTGAACGTAGGTTATGCGGCAGTCAGAATGTGCATCCGAGCGGCGTTTGGCCCGGCGATGCATGGGAAAAAATGACAATGGAGGCCTTCGTCGTTGTCGGAGGAAATGATGGGACAATTGCCCGTTGGGGTCTGCGGCCGGTCACAGGTGAAAGGTCGTGGGGGTCGTACATGAGGTTTGCAAGCAATCCCAGTAACTCTATGTTTGGACAGCCGATGGTGTATGTGGACTTCATTTCTGTCACTGATGACGCCGGGTGCAGTAGCGGCGGTGGTGAGGTCGAGTTGGCCATCACTGCAGCCCCTAGCGCCAGCCCATCAGAACCGACACGCGGCCAGCAAGTGTATGACACAGGGTATTGGTCTGCGATCGTTGACTTGAGCGAACACGTGGAGGGATTGCCGAAGGCCCTAGATGATGATGATGACGGTCATTCTTCTGCCTCTTCGGACTCAGACGATGAAGAAGTTGTTCCTCCTCAGAGGGCGGTCGCGGCACCAATGGACCCTGAGTTTTTACAGGTTATGAGCATCACCAATGAATTTCACTCTGTTTCTGGCCTAGAAGCGGGAAGTCTGGATGTTGGGCAGATTTTCCCAGACAAGAAATCTGCTTACCAGGCAATAAATAGCTATGCAATCGCCATCCACCGCCAGCATAGAGTGAAGCAGTCTGATAAAAAAGAGTTGAAGGTCATCTTCATCCATTCCGGGGAGGGTTGCCGCGGAAGAGTTCTCGCTCACCTGAAGCCTGGGGTATGTCAGCCATGGCATATCAGAAGAATAGTGGAACATAGCTGTGAGCAAACCGGCACTCTTTCAGATCACTGCAATGTGACTGCAGAATATGTGTCACGGAGGATGGAAACAATTGTGTAGGAAAGTCTAAACATTAGTATTAGGGCTTTGCAGAAAACTGCAGCTGATTAGATTGGCTTCCCTGTCAGCTACAGCAAGGCTAGGCGTGCGAAGGAAAAGGTATTCCAGAGGTTATATGGAACCTATGAGGAGGCCTATTCTTATGCCCCCAGAATGCTTCATCAGATAACAGCTGCTAGCAGGGGGTCTCAAGTTTGGAAGAAAGAACGTCAAAACCCAATGAACCTGGACGAGCTAATCCTGGACTACTTATTCTGGGCATTCGTCCAGAATATACAAGCATCCAGGCACTGTCGCCCGGTATTATCAATTGATGGTACCTTTCTCGCTGGAAAGTACAAGGGCACACTCTTGGTGGCGATTGCAGCAGATGTAGATAATCAGCTTCTTCCTATTGCATATGCACTAGTCGAGAGCGAGAACAAAGATAGCTGGCTGTGGTTCCTGAGCTGCCTGAAGATGGGGGTCGTGAAAGATCGCGAAGGCATTTGCATCATCTCTTATCGCAACACTGGGCTATTAAGCGCGCTCGACATAATCAAGCAGTCAGAAGATCCAGACTGGGGGTGGCCCGATCTAGAGGGAAGGTGGTGCATGAGGCATTTGACAGCAAATTTTTACTCCAAATTCAAAAACAAGGATTGGTTCAAGCTATTCAAGAGGATGTGCATGCAGAAAACTGTAGCCAAAATGAATGCGATCTGGGCAGGTATCAATGGTGAGCTCGAGCGCGCAGCCTTGCCGGAGAGAGAAGACCGGAGGGGTCGTCGGACGGCAATAAATTTGAGCCAGTGGATCGGTGAGAATTGCCCTCATTTTTACAAGTGGGCGCTGGCTCACGACACCGGGGCTCGGTACGGAATAATGACCAGCAACATGTCAGAGGTGTACAATAGTGTTCTTAAAGGGGTGCGAGCCCTGCCTATCACAGCCCTAATCGATGAAACTTGGAACCAGACTCTGTCATACTTTGCAGACAGAGTCACTGTCGCCAAGGCACAAGTTGAATTGAATAAGCCATGGTCTGAGAAGATGCAAAGACATCTGGACGACAAAGCAAAGAAGTCTCAAAGCCATGGTTCCAGGAAAGTGGATGCACTTAGGAATAAGTGGGAAGTCAACGTGCGAGCCAAGTATGTTAAGGGTCACCACAGAGGATCAAAAAAGCAAGCTGTCACCCTCGGCCCAACCTCATGTGAGTGCAGTTGCAACAAGCCCAGGCTTCTGGGCTACCCTTGCAATCATGTTCTCCGGGCGGCTGCAGATCAAAAAATCAGTGTCGAACCATACATATCGCCGTACTTCAATATGTACAATTTATACAACACCTGGAACGGTGAGTTCTGGGCCTGGGGCATTGATATGCACTACAAAAAGTTGTGGCCAGATGGGCCCAAATGGGTTCCGAACACCGCGTTGATGAGAACTTCCAAGGGACGACGTCAGTCTAGGCGTCATCGCAATGTCGCGTTTGCAGGTGCCCTGGGCACTCGCGTAGGGAATGCCCGTATCGAGACTGATTTTTGTATTTGTATTTGTATTTGTATTTGTGACTTCAGATGTTTATTTTAGATTAAACTCGCTTTGTATTTGTATTTGTGACTTCAGATGTTTATTTTAAATTGAACTTGCTTTGTATTTGTATTTGTGACTTCAGATGTTTATTTTAAGTTGAACTCACTTTGTATTGGTTTTTGTATTTGTATTTGTATTTGTATTTGTGACTTTAGATGTTTATTTTTATTTGTATGTGTGTGTAGGTTATGGCCGAATTGCCAGACCTTTTGGAGGGGCACCATGACAAGGGCCACCGTTGCCACCTTTTCTTAAACCCAAATCATGAAAATCCTCCTCAGACCTTCACGCTTCGAACCGTAAAGAACACATGGATAATAGATGATTCTTTCATTCCACACCTTGACGCTTATGGACTACTTGGTTTTGCTAAGCTCACATCTGGCAAACCCCAATTCACTTTGGACCCATCTCTTTTGACCTCCCTCGTTGACCGGTGGAGACCTGAAACCCACACCTTTCACCTTCGTTGGGGGGAGCTTGCACCTACACTCAAAGATGTGTCTATGATCACTGCTCTACCAATTAGAGGTGAGCCGTTGGTCCCTCCAGGAGTCTCAGCATCCTGGCCAGACGGTGTCCCAGTCCGTCTTGGGTTGACAATGGGACAATCAAAGTGTCCTGGTCCGCCTCGGCGTGTCCCACTCGGATGGCTTCGTGAGAAGTTTGAGGCTATACCTCGCGACGCTAATCCTGAGACGAGGAAGATACATATGTTTGTGTATTTGTTGTGGCTTTTCGGTATGATGCTTCCAAATTCACACGGTGACGTAGTTCTCCCTGGTCTCATCTACTTTGCCAAGCAGATAGTAGACGAATATTTACCTTAAAATCCAAAATACAGCTTCGGTTTTGCTATGCTCTCTCATACTTATAGAGGGTTGTGTGATGCCACACAAAAATCTTCGTTCTCATCCAAAGCTCCGTTACTTTGTGTCTCGTACGAGTTTCTATAGTTGTGGTCCTGGGAATACCTCCATGTTGGACGACCCCTTATCATAGATCCCATACACCCATACAACTGTGGTTCAGGCAATGTAACTATGGCTAGCCGGTGGACACACGCACGGAAAAAATGGGCTCACAATATTGCGAAATGTTGTTACCTTATATACCACGAGCAGTTTGAGCTTCTTGATGAGTCATTAATCACATGGAACCACTAGTAGAAAACAGGGCTTTGATCCCAGCCCGATCTACACAATAGTCCCGGTTGCATTACGAACCGGGACTAATGTGAGCATTAGTCCCGGTTTGAGCGGCTAGGGCGCCGGTCGGGGCTCGGCAGGCATCAGTCCCGGTTCAAAAGGGACCTTTAGTCCCGGTTCCAGACACGAACCGGGACTAAAGGGCCTCGCTCCTGGCGCAGCCCCTTTATTCCCGGTTGGTGGCTGGAACCGGGACTAAAGGTTGGCCTTTAGTCCCGGTTCTAGACACGAACCGGGACTAAAGTTTTGCCTATATATATAAAGCCGCCCCCCCCCCATCTCCTCTGTTTTTTGGCCGTCGAAGGGTGGGAGGTTTGTGCTGCTCTGTTCTCACCTCCTATGCACATGAGGTGTTTGATGAAATGCCCGAGCCACACTTAAGCTTTGTCCTCTCCAAGCTCGACCTCAAAGCTCCATTTTCCCCAAGATTTGTCTAGGTTTGGCGGTGCACCAACTACACAAGTGTTCTAAAAGGTTAGCAACTTCATCGTTTCATCTCTCACTGCTAGTTTAGCTCCTTTCAAATGCTGTAGAAGTAGAGTGGTTTGTGGATTTTAGTGGAGGAGTGTACGTGGGAGTTCTTTTGATTTAGATGCACAATTTGAGCTGAAATTAACTTCTTAGAGTCTGCACATGTGTAGGGTGACGTCCCCGTCCCCGTCCTCACCGCCGTCGATCGCCCGCGCCGATCTCGTCGCCGGCACCACCGTGGTGAGCCTCTTGTTCTTATCTTCTTTTTAAAAGAAAAAAATTCTTACTTGTATGATTTAGATAGATACTTGTATAATTTTCTTACTTTTATTATTGTTTGTTATTATATAGTGCCATGACTTTGGTATCCACCCCCGTCGGCCCTCGTCCTGTCTATGATTCAGATGTGGTATATTATCTTTTATTATGATTTGTTTCATTTAGTGTTTATGACAATTTTGCCGACCAACGTGACATAGATGTTTTTATCTAGGAGGTATGTGAACCGGAAATTCCAACCGACCCTCTTGTCGAGAGGTTAAATTTAGTTGAAAAAAGAAAACAATTACTTGAAGAAAAAATTGAAAAGAATTGAGGACGAGAAGATGGAATTGGAGTTGCATGTTGCCGATGTTGTCGATGATCACAAGATCAAGATGGATGCAATGCGCTTGAAGATTAGAAAGATTAGAAAATATGCCATTCATAATGAGGCTTGGTATCATTATGCCGTTGGATCAATTGTTACCTTAGTTGCGATTATGATCGCATTTGTTGTTGTTTTTCATAGTTTCAATGTATGTTTTAATTAGATGTTCTAGAGAGTTATATGTTGTTCTAAGAGAACTATATATGTATGAACTTTATGTATTTATTTTTTTAGTAATAACATTTGATCACTACTGTACTTTGGTTTTAATGTGATGATGAACTTGTATTAATTTGGTCACTTCTCTATTCATGATGTTCTGTAATGGTTTTTGATACACTTAATTATATAATGCACGCAGATGAACCGGCAATGGATGTACGGTGACCGACGCACCTCCGAGTACATTGATGGCATGCATAATTTTCTTGAAGTGGCTGAGGCAAACAAGCAGAATGGTTTTATGTATTGTCCATGTACTGTCTGTGGGAATACGAAGTCTCACTCTGACTCGAGAACGCTTCACATCCACCTGATTGAGAAGGGTTTCATGCCACACTATAATGTTTGGACCAAGCACGGAGAAAGAGGGGTTATGATGGAAGACAACGAAGAAGAAGAGGATGATGACAACTATCCCCCTGAATACGGTGATACTGCAACGGGGGAAGCTGAAGATCAAGAGGCACCAGACGATGTGCCCGATGATGATCTTCGTCGGGTCATTGTTGATGCACAGAGAGGATGCGAAAGTGAAAGGGAGAAGTTGAAGTTCGAGCGCATGTTAGAGGATCATAAAAAACGGTTGTACCCAAATTGTGAAGATGACAACACAAAGCTCGGTACCACACTGGAATTGCTGCAATGGAAGGCAGACAATGGTGTATCTGACAAGGGATTTGGAACGCTACTGAAAATAATGAAGAAGAAGCTTCCAAAGGATAACGAATTGCCCGATAGTACGTACGAAGCAAAGAAGGTTCTCTGCCCTCTAGGATTGGAGGTGCAGAAGATACATGCATGCCCTAATGATTGCATCCTCTACCGCGGTGAGTACGAGGATTTGAAGGCATGCCCGGTATGCGATGCATTGTGGTATAAGATCAGACGAGATGACCCTGGTGATGTTGAGGGCGAGCGCACCAGGAAGAGGGTTCCTGCCAAGGTGATGTGGTATGCTCATATAATACCACGGCTGAAACGTCTGTTCAGAAACAAAGAGCATGCCAAGTTGATGCGATGGCACAACGAAGACCGTAAGAAAGACGGGAAATTGAGAGCACCCGCTGACGGTTCGCAGTGGAGAAAAATCGAGAGGAGGTGGGGGGGACTTTGCAGGTGACGCAAGGAACGTATGGTTTGGTTTAAGTGCAGATGGCATTAATCCTTTTGGGGAGCAGAGCAGCAATCATAGCACCTGGCCGGTGACTCTATGTATCTATAACCTTCCTCCATGGTTGTGCATGAAGCGGAAGTTCATTATGATGCCAGTGCTCATCCAAGGCCCTAAGCAACCCGGCAACGATATTGATGTGTACCTAAGGCCATTAGTTGAAGAACTTTTACAGCTGTGGAATGGAAAAGGTGTACGTGTGTGGGATGAGCACAAACAGGAGGAATTTGACCTACATGCGTTGCTGTTTGTAACCATAAATGATTGGCCTGCTCTTATTAACCTTTCAGGACAGACAAACAAGGGATACCACACATGCACGCACTGTTTAGATGATACCGAAAGTATATATTTGGACAAATGCAGGAAGAATGTGTACCTGGGACATCGTCGATTTCTTTCGACCAACCATCTCTTAAGAAAGAAAGGCAAGCATTTCAAAGGTGAGGCAGATCACCGGAAGAAGCCCGCCCTCCGTACTGGTGATGCCATACTTGATATGGTCAAGGATTTACAAGTAATCTATTGAAAGGGTCCTGGCGGACAATCTGTTCCGAATGACGCTGAGGGGCGCGCACCCATGTGGAAGAAGAAATCTATATTTTGGGACCTACCCTATTGGAAAGACCTAGAGGTCCGCTCTGCAATCGACGTGATGCAAGTGACGAAGATTCTTTGCGTGAACCTGCTAGGCTTCTTGGGCGTGTATGGGAAGACAAAAGATACACCGGAGGCACGGGAGGACCAGCAACGTGTGCACGAAAAAGACGGCATGCATCCAAAGCAGTATGAAGGTCCTGCCAGCTACGCTCTTACCAAAGAAGAGAAGGAAATCTTCTTTGAATGCCTGCTCAGTATGAAGGTCCCGTCTGGCTTCTCGTCGAATATAAAGGGAATAATAAATATGGCAGAGAAAAAGTTCCAGAACCTAAAGTCTCATGACTGCCATGTGATTATGACGCAACTGCTTCCGGTTGCATTGAGGGGGCTTCTACCGGAAAACGTTCGATTAGCCATTGTGAAGCTATGTGCATTCCTCAATGCAATCTCTCATAAGGTAATCGATCCAGAAATCCTACCAAGGTTAAAGAATGATTTGGTGCAATGTCTTGTCAGTTTTGAGCTGGTGTTCCCACCATCCTTCTTCAATATCATGACGCACGTCCTAGTTCATCTAGTCGACGAGATTGCCATTCTGGGTCCTGTATTTCTACACAATATGTTTCCCTTTGAGAGGTTCATGGGAGTCTTAAAGAAATATGTTCGTAACCGTGCTAGGCCAGAAGGAAGCATCTCCATGGGCCGGCAAACAGAGGAGTTCATTGGGTTTTGTGTTGACTTCATTCCTGACCTTAAGCCGATTGGTCTCCCTCAATCGCGGTATGAGGGGAGACTGACTGGAAAAGGCACGCTAGGAGCGGATTCAATAATATGTAGGGACGGGTATTCTTGGGCTCAAGCACACTACACAGTTCTACAGAATTCTACCTTGGTGACCTCGTATGTCAATGAACACAAGCATATTCTGCGCTCCAAACACCCGGAGCAGTGTGACGACTGGATTACATGTGAACACATCAGGACTTTCGGCAGTTGGTTGCAAACACATCTCATGGGTGACAACATTGTTGGAGATGAGCTGTACTCGTTGGCCAGGACACCATCTTCGACTGTATTGACTTACCAAGGGTACGAGATAAATGGGAATACATTTTACACGATCGCCCAAGATCAAAAGAGCACCAATCAAAATAGTGGTGTCCGCTTTGATGCAGCAACCAACAGGGGAAAGGACACATATTATGGTTACATAGTGGACATATGGGAACTTGACTATGGACATGATTTTAAGGTCCCTTTGTTTCGGTGCAAATGGGTCAATCGGTCAGGAGGCGGGGTACAGGTAGACCCACAGTACGGAATGACAACAGTGGATCTGAACAATCTTGGGTACACAGACGACCATTCGTCCTAGCCAATGATGTGGCGCAGGTTTTCTATGTGAAGGACATGTCTACCAAACCGAGATCAAAAAGAAAAGATAAGGAAGCGAATACATCATACGATGAGCCAAAGCGCAACATAGTTCTTTCAGGGAAAAGAAACATCGTGGGAGTGGAGGACAAGACAGACATGTCTGTAGATTATGAAAAGTTTCATGAAATCCCTCCCTTCAAAGTGAAGGCTGACCCAAGCATCCTGTTAAACAATGAAGATTATCCATGGTTACGGCGCAATAAGCAAGGGACACACGCGAAGAAAAAGTGAAGACTTTCTCTCCACAACTATTCTGATGATGGCTTTGATCTAGAATATCACTGCAGTTACATGTCAACAAATGAAATCCCTTTTGTAATAGATGAGTTTTCGTCCGAAACCCTGATACTTCGAAAGATATTGTCCAGTTTGTACACGAAGTGCATCCAGTTTTTGCCGTAACCCTCTCAACTTTTTAGCACTTGCTATGTGGGTGAAATTATGATACCATGCCAAGTTTCAACCTTTTCAGACTTCATTTGTAGTGCTTTTCAATTTCAGGGTCATTTAGCTCAAAACAAATCATTAAATGCATGAAAAATAGCAAATGAAGTCAGAAAAGGGTTGAAAATTGATGATGTGCCTTTGAATGGTGCATATTGAACGCACAAAAAGTTAGGAGTTAAAATAAGTTATTAAAAATGAAATCCCTTTGTAATAGATGAGTTTTCGTCCGAAACCCTGATACTTCGAAAGAGATTGTCCAGTTTGTACACGAAGTGCATCCAGTTTTTGCCGTAACCCTCTCAACTTTTTAGCACTTGCTATGTGGGTGAAATTATGATACCATGCCAAGTTTCAACCTTTTCAGACTTCATTTGTAGTGCTTTTCAATTTCAGGGTCATTTAGCTCAAAAGGCATCATTAAATGCATGAAAAATAGCAAATGAAGGCAGAAAAGGGTTGAACATTGATGATGTGCCTTTGAATGGTGCATATTGAACACACAAAAAGTCTGGAGTTAAAATAAGTTATTAAAAATGAAATCCCTTTGTAATAGATGAGTTTTCGTCCGAAACACTGATACTTCGAAAGAGATTGTCCAGTTTGTACACGAAGTGCATCCAGTTTTTGCCGTAACCCTCTCAACTTTTTAGCACTTGCTATGTGGGTGAAATTATGATACCATGCCAAGTTTCAACCTTTTCAGACTTCATTTGTAGTGCTTTTCAATTTCAGGGTCATTTAGCTCAAAAGGCATCATTAAATGCATGAAAAATAGCAAATGAAGGCAGAAAAGGGTTGAACATTGATGATGTGCTTGGCGAGGTGGGAATAAATTTTAGCCACCGCCAGGAGAAGGCCTTTAGTCCCGGTTGGTGGCTCAATTAAAATATTTTGTTATGATCAACTAAAACAAAACTATAATATTCTTCAATAGCAAAAAGAATCAACTAAAAAGCTTTTATAAACTTAAAATTATATAAAACACCCATTTAAAATAACCTAAAAATAACCAAATTGAATATAATGATAAAACACACTAATATCACTGATAAATCTATTTTTAAAGTAAAGTTATTCACAAACTAGTGATTCACACAAATTTCAAATAATTCAAATTTAAACTATTCAAATTTGAAAAGTACTGGCACTAACAGAAAGTTTTTAATTTTTGTGACCTCAAGCAAAAAAGATTCACTCAGAAACTCTAAATAAAGCAAAAAAACAACTCAGAAACAAAAGAAAATAAATAAAGCAGAAAACAAAAAAAAACTAAAAAATAAATAAATTTAAAAAAGCCCGCCTACTGGGCCACCACGGCCTGCATACGACTAGAAACCCAACTATAATAGTTGGGCCAGGACGCGGGCCCGCATGGCCCAGTAGGACCCACAGGGCAGGACAGGTTTGTTTGGCCCACACAGGCCTGCTTTAGAGTAATCTATTTTTAAAGTAAAGTTATTCACAAACTAGTGATTCACACAAATTTCAAATAATTCAAATTTAAACTATTCAAATTTGAAAAGTACTGGCACTAACAGAAAGTTTTTAATTTTTGTGACCTAAAGCAAAAAGATTCACTCAGAAACTCTAAATAAAGCAAAAAAACAACTCAGAAACAAAAGAAAATAAATAAAGCAGAAAACAAAAAAAAACTGAAAAATAAATAAATTAAAAAAAGCCCGCCTACTGGGCCACCACGGCCTGCATACGACTAGAAACCCAACTATAATAGTTGGGCCAGGACGCAGGCCCGCATGGCCCAGTATGACCCACAGGGCAGGACAGGTTTGTTTGGCCCACACAGGCCTGCTTAAGAGAGGAGCTCGACAGGGAAGCCGCGGCAGGGCTTATAAACCGCTGCGAGCTCCTCTCAACTAGCGAGGTGGGACTAAACTTTGGACACGGGAAGCACAGGCCTTTAGTCCCGGTTGGTGGCTCCAACCGGGACTAAAGACCACCCTTTAGTCCCGGTTGGAGCCACCAACCGGGACTAAAGCTCCTTTTCAGCAGTCGAAAGGGCGAGAAGCAAAGGGCTTTAGTCCCGGTTGGTGGCTCCAACCGGGACTAAAGGGGGGCCTTTAGTCCCGGTTGGAGCCACCAACCGGGACTAAAGGGCTGTGTATATAAGCACGACTTAGCAAATTCTCTCCCATTCTCCCCCGACGCCGACGCCCTGCCCCGATGCCGCCAGGCTACCGGAGCTCGCCGCCGCCCCCGAGCCCGTCCTTGTCATCGCCACCCCCGACGTCGGCCGCCCGCGCCTCCTCCACGAGCCCCGACGCCGCCCACGCACCTCCTCTGCCCGTCCTCATCGACGTCGTCGCCACCCCCGCAGCCTGCGCCTCATCCGGCCCCGAGCCCCGACGCCGCCCGCGCCTCATCCGGCCCTGAGCCCCGACGCCGCCCGCGCGCCTTGCCCCGGCACTGCCTCGCCCTGCCCGCCGGTGAGACGCGGCCGCCACACTTTGCATTTTTTTTTCATGATAGATATATAGATGATGATGATGATGATTGTTAGATGATGATGATGATGATGATTGTTTGATGATGATGATTGTTAGATGATGATGATGATGATGATTTTTTTCTGTTTTTTTTCATGATGTTGATGATTGTTAGATGATGATGATGATAGATGATGATTTTTCTCAGTTTTTTTTCATGATAGTTAGATAGTTAGATGATAGATAGATGATGATGATGATGATTGTTAGATTATGATGATGATGATGATGATGATGATGATGCTATTAGAGATGTATTAGTGATAATATTCGATGATGTACGGACACAAGAGATATCTTGTATTCTTAATCTAAATTGTTGCCCCTATATATATATAACTTGTGAACTTTGCATGATGTTTGCCACTAATCCATTGCTCATATGCATATGATTCCTTTTTCTGGTTATAGGTCTATGTTTGCCACTATCCATCTCTCATGGTTTGTATTTTACCATGTTGTAATATTTGCAGAAACTATGGATCACAGAGACTTAGAAAAAGAAGAGGCGTTGGAGAATATAATCCGCGCCGGAGAAAATCCAATGGAGGAGGACGCCTTGTCGTTTCTCAACGACAATGATGGTGGAATGGAGGAGGAAGGAGATCATCACGGCTCCGATGATGGAAGAATGGAGGAGGAACAAGATCATGACGGCTCCGGTGATATGGAGAAGGGAGCATTAACTAATGCAGAGTCCGGCGAGGTATATATATATATATATATATATATATATATATTAATTAAGCCTCTGCTGACTAGATGCATTAATTGTTTTGTATGTACATATATTAACGCTTCTTTCTTCGTTTAGCCCTCCGGAACGAGCCAAACTTTGTCAACAAGGAGACGAGGCGCGAAGAAAAGGTTGGACAAGGAGGAAAGGTACAAGATCGACGTAATCTCTCCAGCTGGCGAACCGATTCTTCCCAAGCGGACCAAACACGCCTTTACATATCAGTGCGGAGTACTGGTTAGGGATAGCATCCCGATCACCATCGAGCAATGGAATAAGAAGAAGGACAACCCTTCAGTTACTTTTGTCCAGGATAGACAAAAAGAATATCTTTGGAGCGAGTTGCTGACAAATTTCATCCTACCGCCAGAGGAGGATCCGACAACCCCACCAGTTATAGAGCCAAAGGTCAAGGCATACGCTCTAAAGAAGATGGCAGAATTGTTCAAGAACTGGAAGAAGAATTTGAACACACAGTTTGTCCGGCAAAACAAGACTCCAGATTTCACCGGTATATATGAGAAGATAAAAGATCAGTGGCCCGCATTTGTGGCCTACAAGAAATCCGAGAAGGCACGGAAAAAGTCACAGCAAAATAAGTTGAATGCTGCAAAAAAGCAGTATCACCATGTTACGGGGTCAGGTGGCTACAGCCAAGCCGAGCCTAAGTGGGAAAAAATGGAGAACGACCTACTTGCTAAAGGGGTCGAACCAGTGTCACGGAACTGGCCAAATCGGGTAAGGACTTGGGTATTCGGGAATGGGGGAGCTTTGGACCCAGAAATAGGGGAGGTTGTTTACGCGGATCCTAAACTTGCAATACCCATGAAAAAGATTGAGGAAGCAATCAAGGAAGTGGAGGAAGGGACGTTCCATCCCGACAGAGAGAATGACGTGCTGACAAACGCCCTCGGGAATCCTGAACACCCTGGACGAACACGAGGCACACCGGGCTCCGTTCCGTGGGTGCATGGGTTTCGCGACAGCAGAGACACTTATAGAAGCCGAGGGCGAAAGAAGAAAGAGGAAGCAAGCAAACTACATCAGATGGAACAAAGATTAGCGGCACTAGAGGTGGCATCAGTTAGCTAGCGAGCCCTCGGCCCACTATCTCAGCAGCACGATCCTTCATTGGAAGCTACCCCACCATCTCAGCGGAGAAGCAGCGTGGCTTCCACGGAGCACGTTCAGCCTGATATCACGACTCGCCGCTACCCCGTGGATGGTATCACGGAGAATGAACATTGTGTGATGTTGGCGGATTGCGAAAACCTGAGCTTGGAGGTGGCGAAAGGCTCTGTCCACCATCCTCGACCTGATGCAACTTTCCATTGCGCTCCGATTCCAGATGGCTATGCTGTTGTCATGGTGGATGAAATAACGCCCGGATTTGGGAGCGTGCAGCTTGATCATCCTACAGGTGAAGGCGAGGGTTCTCTGGAAAATGCCTTAAGGACTACCTGTCTATGGAGAAAGTCACACATCAAGCTTCCTTACTTCACGCCGCCTCAGCATACTCATGAGCCGGAGGAGGCCCCTCATCAGCAGACTCAGCCGTCTCCGGCGCGTCTGCCGTCTCCGCCATCTCCGGGGCGTCAGCCGTCTCCGCTGCCTCAGTCGTCTCCGGCGCGTCAGCGGACTGCGCCTCCTCCGCCGCGTCAGCCGTCTCCGCCGCTTCAGCAACAGCGGCGGAAGAGAGCCGCCGCCGCTCCGGCGGCTAGCACTACAACAACAGGAGGGAAGAGGTTTCAATATGGTCCAAGCCTCAAGCCTCTTCCACAGAGACCATATGATAGGTCTGAAGAGGAAAGCAAGGCAATCTCAAAGGCCGAAGTGAAGGCCCATTTTGCACCGAAACGTCCACCTCCAAAGGAGAGAATTGATCCGAAAATAGCGAGGCGTACGCTGAAAAACCTTGAAAAACCACCGCCTAAGTTGCTATCAGACTATGACCGTGAGATTTTAAAGTCATTTGCAGATCCACAGAAGCGGTCGGGAAGCAGCGGTAATGCATATCAAGGGAAAAAAACAATTATTCCCCAACTGGGCGAGCAGGAGAACCAATCGTGCCCCCCGCTCATGGTGTCTAGCGATATCCCTGATGTTCCGGAGGGGGTAGCGCCCGGTACTAATCCTGGTGATTACTTACCCGATCATATACCATTACCCGAAATGGCTGATGTAGTAGCCTTTAGATTCGAGCACGGGAAGCCTCTCGTCAGACCTGAGGAGCTCCCGAATCTACCAACGAGGATGCGAGCATTGCATAAATGGTACTTGGAAGCCTGCGAGCGAGGGGAGAACTATATCACTGCAGGAGTTAAAGATGAGCATTTCTTCAATGGAAACGAGTCGGTTTACATTGAATTTTTAGAATTATTCCAGTTATACAATCTAAAAGAGATCGACAAAACTATCATCACTTGCTATTGTTTGTAAGTATCATTTCTGTAATTAAGTCTCTAGCTCAGCTCGTTCATTATTGCATGTATATAATTATCCTCACCATATGTATATTATGTATATTATGCAGAAAGAAGATCCTCGAATGCAACAAAGGAAAAATCCAAATCTATGACATTGGGTTCGTTAGCCCAAATATTGTTCATGAAGTTACTGTCCAACACAACAAAAAGGATGTAGAGGATTACTTGCTAAGGGCGTTTATCAAACAACAAAACAAAAGAGAAATACTACTTCCTTACAACTTCGAGTGAGTGTTATATACTGTCTTGTACATACACATCATTTTGTTTCGCTTACTCGATGTTAAGTGTAATTGATGAGCTACATGTGTGCAGCTTCCACTTTATTCTGCTCATCATACAGTTTGACCAAAGTCGAATACAAGTCATGGACTCGTTACGTAAAGACCTTTCGAAGTGGGCGCCTGTCGTGGTTTTGTCACGGCAGATGTCCGAAGACTTAGGTTCGAGGCCATCGCCATAGCAGTGGACTCAAAGGGGTTGATCGGGGCGAAGGACACGAGTTTACCCAGGTTCGGCCCCTCAAGTAGAGGTAAAAGCCTACGTCCTTCTTGTGTTGTATTAGCTGGAGTATCGATTACAAGGGAGCGGATTGCTTGACCTAGCTCTCGATTACTTGGTTTCTTGTCTAAGCCGCCCCGGGGTCTAGCCTTTATATAAGAGGTCAAGGCCCCGGGTTACACGAGTCTCAAACCGACTCACACAGCGTGTCCTATTCTGTCTCTAAGCCGCCATACCATCTTGGGTAAGCCGCCACCGGGCGGCTTAGCCACCCGGGTCTTCACGCCATCTTCCGTCTCTGGGCCCCTGTCAACGGCCCATCTGGTAAGCCGCCCTGGCGGCCTTGCCTGCATCCTTAAGCCCACCTTACAAGTCTTGGGCTTACGAGCCGCCCGGTGTAACCCGGCCCCGCCTGGGCGGGTCTCACCACGGGTTATATCCCCAACATTAGGCCCCAGGTTGATTTGAGCCAGCTCATGTCAATCTTTAACTTTACTTAACGGCGAGTCTTCATTGCGCTGTCATCTGGAAAGTCAACTTGTAACCCGCCATGACGTCACACGGAATATTCGGAAAAGATTCCATGACGTTTTGCAACGGATCTTTGTCACCGAAAGGTCATCCCGAAAATCAAGGCGCCAATTTACTGTAGCTCCCCACTTTCGCGCGTACGGTTGCCCTTTTCCTTATAAATAGCGCCACGTGCGCCTCCTCCCTTTCTCCGCCTGTCGCTGTCGTCTCCTTCCTCGCGTGAAGCCTCCCTCTCCAGAGCTCCGCCGCCCGCAACCGAAGACGCGCCGTCGCTCTCCTCGCCGGCCACTGCCTCAGCCCGAAACGGACTAGAGCCTCATCGGCGCCTCCGCATCTCAGAGGTAAGCTCCTCCGATCCTCATTGAATCTGTGTACACTCCCGTTAGGGTTCCGAGTTCTTCCTTGTTCTTGCGAGTTCATCACCATCGATAACCACCGAGGCATCGAGCACTGCCCAAGACCTCGTATCACTACCCTTTGGCTGCGGGCACTCCTCCGAAGTCCATCCCCCACTCATTTTTGTGTCCATATGACACTCATTGTTGCGGGTAGATTGATCTCGTTCATCCACTGTTATTTCTAGGTCGTATTCATTTTCATTTTTTCTTCGCCCGTAGATCTTGCAATGAATAGACAATATGCAAAATCTGTTTTCTGCACTTAGTCATTTTCCCATCCATACCATCTTAGCTTCGTAAGTCGCCATTGTATTGCCGGCTCTCCGCCAATTTTTCTGGCGGCTTAGCTCTTCCACTTACACTGATTATAACTGCATTACACAGCGACTGCTCTTCTTAACCCGCCATTCCTTCTATTTTTGTAGCGTAACCCGCCGTCATGACAAGGACTCCATCCTCCTGTGATTGGGTCAGCTCCGGAGTCACTGAAGAACTCCTAGCTAACTTTGTTGAATCTGGCATGTTACCAAGTAAAGAGGAAATACACTGGCGGGTTCCAGGACCGGAGAAGAGGCCTGAGCCCAAGGAGGGAGAGATCATCATATTTACTGACC
Organism: Elymus sibiricus; assembly: GCA_039707655.1. Lineage (NCBI taxonomy): Eukaryota > Viridiplantae > Streptophyta > Magnoliopsida > Poales > Poaceae > Elymus > Elymus sibiricus. The sequence goes on from CM077666.1 coordinate 476,740,692, forward strand.
ACATCCTTCGCGGGTTTCGCCCTCCCGGGTCAAGGTTTTTTCGGGATGTTCTTCACTTCTTCCAGATCCATCCTCAAGACATAGGCCCCAACTCAGTTACCAATATATGCCAATTCCAAGTTTTAACTGAAGTCTATATGCAAGAAGAACCGTCTGTTGACCTCTTCTATGAATATCACTATGCAAACCGCCAGACTGAAATGGCGGCCGGTCCCAGCTTGGAACTTGGTGGTATTACCATCCAAAGACGAAGAGACCTGCCATACCCTTCAGCCACCTTGCCGAGTCACCCCAAGGACTGGAACAAAACCTGGTTTTATTGCCAGGACACCTCTCCTGAAGGCGAGAATCCCCTGCCGGGTTACCGTCCAACCCGGCTCTGCTTTACCAATGACAACCCCCTCCCAGCACGAATGACAGCCGCCGAGCGAGCAAAGTATGCCTCGGCTTACACCAAGGTCAAGGCTCTGCTGGCTAACGGCTTGACAGGTGTTGACCTAACCCGTTGCTGGGTAAGCTGGAAAATCATGCCGTTGAGCCGGCGTGACCGGCTTATGTGCGAATATACGGGTGAACCCAATGACCCCCTTTGCTTCAAGACAACTCCCTTGACTGACGAAGACATCAATAGTGGCGTCAAGGGACTCCTTGGCGAAAGTCAGGAAGCTTGCGACAAGGTTGGGCTAAAGCCCTTCTATGCCAAGAATCCGGCTCCAGACGTAAGTCTCTTTTCCTTCAATTGATTATACTTATCTTGCACCTTGTAACCTTAACCGGCGGCTTATATATAGGCCAACTCCCCGTTCTGGAAGAAGAAATTTAACCCGCCGGTGAGAAAGCCTAAGACGAAAACCCCAGCCAAGAAGAAGAAGAAAGCCGCCACTCCAGAGCCGGCCGAAAGTGACGACTCGGAGGTAGAACTTGATTCTCTTGGCCGTCTCTTTATACAGCTTATTGACAATAATTACTCACAGGATGAGACGGAAGCAAGCCACGCCAACGCTCCTGAGGTAATTGATATTTCTGACTCAGAGATCTATTCACAAGACAGAGTACGGCGGGTCGTCCGGAAAGTCCCCTTCTCTCATCCTCTTGCTCACTTAGATCCCAATTTCCTTTTGAAAAAGCAACAGCACAACTCCCGACGCCAGACCCGGAGCGCCGGCTCTGACGACCTCGTGGCCGGGTTACCTCATTCCCCGAGTCCTCGAAAACGGCCAGCTGAGGTATCCTTTTACGGAAACATAATTCTCATCAACTTTGCATTGTAATCTTACTGTCTTGTATTACTTTGGATGCCTTCAGGACTCTCCGCCTTCATCTGGCGACTCAACCGCATCAAAGCTGCCCCCAATGAAGATCAACCCGGATTATGTATATTATTTTGCACTTGAATGTTTTCAATGTCCTTGACATATATATAACCATCAACTGCGCCTTCCAGGGCCCAAGCCAAACGAAGAAAAACTGGCGGGTCTACTGCCGCCCCAATTGCTAAAGAGCCAGTGTTTGCTAAGCCGGCCTCTCCACCAGCCGCAGATACTGAGAAAAACATTCACCAGCCACCTGAGCCAGCGGGTCATGATACGACCGCTGAAAGCCCTGCGAGGGATGATCCTAAACTGCCCAGCCCTTCAATGGCTGATGAAGAAACAGCCCTTCCAGACGTTGCTATTACTGAGACGGGTCACCACACCCCTGAACCCCGTGTATTAACAAGGCACTCTGGCAAAGCTGAAACTTCTTCGCTGGAGGAATTTAATTTGGAACCTACTGTACTGGAGAAGTTTACCGCTGATGAACTTCATGCTGGATTTCTAAACCGCCTGGAGTCAAGCCGGAAGATAGAGCTGAAGTTTGTCAGCCTTATGAAGAAAAAATATGAGGTAGTACTTTTACCAGCCTGTCCTTTATACCCTTTCCTAGCCGCCAAGAGCCGGATTAATATGTCAAATAATAAACCGGGGCTTTCCTTAGCAATACTTTTCATAACTTGAGCTGTAGCCCCCAAGTATCGGGTTTAGTATAAGTAGTAGGCCGATACTCGATGTAGAGTTTGAACAGTTGTAGCCCCCAAGTCCGGGTTATCATGAAATGATGACCCGGATTCTCATTGGATACTGTATAAATGCTGATTGTAGCCCCCAAGGGCCGGCTTATCTTTTTTTTTTTTTTAAAGATGAGTCGGGACTTTAATTGAAAGACTTGAGCGTGATCTGTAGCCCCCAAGGGCCGGCTTACCTTTTTTTTAAAGATTAGCCGGGACAAGCCCTAGAGAACAAATAGACATTAGCCCCCAAGTGTCGAGTATATTGCTTGCAATCTGCTTGAGACTTGTAGCATAATTTCCTCAGTGGTAACTTACCATGAACATTGAACCCCCCTTTTCCTGCTTTTGAATTGTTACAGGATGCTCTAGAGGCGGCTGAGTCTGAAATGGCCAGCCTGAAGAAAAATCTCGATGTGCAACAGACCGCCCGGTCAGAGGCGGAAACCAAGTGGCGGGTTACCGTCGAAGATCTTGAAAAGACGCAAGTGGACTTTGCTCTTTTCAAGAAGAATACTGAAACTCATCAAGCCGCCCTGACCAAGCGTGCAGAAGATGCTGAAGGGCGGCTTGCCACTGTGTCGACAGAGCTGCAGACCCTGAAACAGCATATATCCAGGATGACCTCTGCTATCTTTGGTAAGCATATGGTACTAAATGACCGTCTTGTCCGTGATAAATAATATATCTGGCGGCTTATACCACCAAACCTTTTTTTTTTTTTTTTTTTTTGCAGGTGAAAGGAGCCGCCAGTTATCCTCTGACAGTGTGATGAAGCTGAAGGCAGTGTACTCCTTAGCTGAACAACTCTACTGCGGGACTCTCCTGACCATTAAAGCTATGCTGACTGAAAGGAGCATCCCCAAGCACATGAAAGATATCTTAGAGCTGCTGTCCACGCTGCCTAAGCAGATTGATGAGCTCAAAAGATCAGCCGCCAGGCAGGGGGCTCTATCCGCGCTAAGCCGGTGCTTGGCTTTCGCTCCTGAGTTAACTGCTGACGAGATGATGGACGGGTTCCCGTCCAAGAAAGATGACGGCTCGGAGTTCACTACAGAAGACTATGCTCAATGCAGAAAATCTTCCAGGGTTCTTGCCTCCAAGCTGGTGGAGGATCTTGACATGTCAACTTACCAGGCGGCTTACAGCAAGACATCCAAGAAGATACGTGGTCCCACATTTGAATGCAGAGACTTGACCCCCGTGCGCCGTAAGCATTTCTTCGCCCCTGAGATTGATCCGTCTCCTCTGTTTGAGGACGCCCAGTTTGAAGCACTAACACACTGCAACTGGGACGTGGACAATCTTCAGATCGAAGAAGTCGAAGACCCGGAGCAGGATGACCCGCCGTCGAGCTGAACTTGATATTTGATAACCCGGCTTATTGAGCCGCCGATGTGTATAAAACTTTTGGCTGCTTGCCTGGTGAGCTCTCAAAGAGAGCTTTGTAATAGGCTTGTAGAAAAACTCTTTCACTGTCTGACCCGTGCCATAGTGCACGTATGAGTCTTTAGTCAATCATAATATATTCCTTGCTTTTCTTCAAGCGGCTTATGATATCAATCTGCACGGCGTCTTACCTTGTAGACAAACCCGGCAATATAAGAAGACAGAAACATGTTCTGCATCACTGCGAAGGGTGACTTAAAAAGTCTAACCCGGAGGCATGAAACCTCATTTTCTTTGCCTGCTTTTCCGAATATATAAGCCGGTTCTTCTGTGGTCTTAGCTACTTTGAACTCTTAATAAGAGCGTAGCAACCCAGAAAGAGACGCAGCAAATAGAAGAGTTAACCTAGCCGCTGCAAGAGGCACTTGCAGAGGGTAAGTTATAGAACTCGCTGCACCCCTGACAAAACGCATCTACCTACAGGCAGGTATAACCCGTAGTTACAAATGTAAGAGTTAACCTCGCCGCTGTATGAGGCCTTTGTAGGGGGTAAGTTATAGAACTCGCTGCACCCCTGACAAAGCGCATCTACATACAGGCAGGTATAACCCGGCCTTACAGAGTTAGCCTCGCCGCTGTAAGAGGCCTTTGCAGGGGGTAAGTTTTAGAACTCGCTGCACCCCTGACAAAATGCATCTGCATACAGGCAGGCATAACCCGTTTTCACAGATTAGAGGAGGTGAGTTCATGACTCGCTGCACTCCCAGTAATCTTTGTTGATATTATCAACTTTGCACACCAACTTATAAGCCGCCGTCTTGTAAGCCGCCAGTGTGTGGTGATATTGTAGATAAGGAGCCGATCAAGAAGGTTGAAGCTTAACCCGGCGGGTTAGAAGCCCCCAAATGACCTTGTAACTCCGGCTTGAAGAGCCAGACCAAGAGGCTTGAAGCCTAACCCGGCAGGTTGAAAGCCTCCAAATGATCATATGATTGTAGCCATCTTGGACAATGTGATGTAAAAACGGCAGATGCCCCGGCTTGCAGGGATACCAACTTTATTATATATATATATATATAATATATACAATGATATTATACAACGAGGGAAGTCGATGACTTAGGTGTAGTAAGGCCGCAGATGAGCGATATTCCACGGCCGGAGGGTCTCCTGCCCAGAAGTTCGTGACTCGTCTCGTACGTCAATGAGATAGTATGACCCATTGTTGAGGTTTCTGCTAACCACAAAAGGCCCTTCCCATGGAGGAGACAACTTGTGCGCATCCGTCTGATCTTGAATCAGGCGCAACACTAAGTTGCCTTCTTGAAACGTCCGGGTCTTGACTCGGCGGCTGTGATAGCGGCGCAGGTCTTGCTGATAAATCGCCGATCGAGCCGCCGCCAGGTCACGCTCTTCATCCAAAGCATCCAACGCGTCTTGACGCGCTGTTTCATTGTCTGTCTCAACGTAAGCCGCCACCCGTGGCGAGTCATGATGTATGTCACTTGGTAAGACGGCTTCTGCGCCGTAAACCATGAAGAAAGGCGTATAGCCAGTGGATCTGTTGGGAGTTGTATTGATGCTCCACAAGACTGATGGTAACTCCTCAACCCAACAACCCGGCGTTCTCTGCAAAGGAACCATAAGTCGGGGCTTGATACCTCTCAAGATTTCCTGGTTAGCACGCTCCGCCTGACCATTGGACTGTGGATGAGCAACAGCAGAGACGTCAAGCCGGATGTGCTCTTCTTCACAGAAGGTTTGCATAGCCCCCTTGGATAGGTTTGTGCCATTATCTGTGATTATACTGTGAGGGTAACCAAAACGGTAGATCAATTTTTTGACAAACTGAACCGCCGTAGCTGCGTCACACTTGCTGACCGGCTCAGCCTCTACCCACTTCGTGAATTTATCAACCGCCACCAAAAGGTGGGTCTTCTTATCTTTGGATCTCTTGAAGGGCCCGACCATATCAAGCCCCCAGACCGCAAACGGCCAAGTAATCGGGACCATGCGCAACTCCTGAGCCGGCACATGAACACGCCGTCCAAACTTTTGACAGCCATCACACTTGAGCACTAAGTTTTCTGCATCCTTATGAGCCGTCAACCAGAAGAAACCATGTCTAAAAGCCTTGGCCACCAGAGATTTTGAGCCGGCATGATGACAACAATCTCCGGCGTGGATTTCATTAAGGATCTCCTTGCCTTCCTCAGGTGAAACACAACGCTGAAAAACGCCCGTAACACTGCGTTTATGTAACTCGCCATTGATGATTGTCATGGACTTAGATCGTCTGACGATTTGTCTTGCCAAGGTCTCCTCGTCAGGTAACTCGCCACGAGTTAGATACGCTATGTAAGGCAATGTCCAGTCAGGAATAGCACGCAGAGCCGCCACCAATTGCCCCTCCGGGTCAGGAATAGCCAGATCTTCCTCCGAAGGTAACTTAACTGAAGGGTGATATAACACGTCCAAGAAAACGTTAGGCGGCACCGGCTTACGCTGGGACCCAATTCTTGACAATGCGTCAGCCGCCTCGTTCTTACGACGATCAATGTGATCCACCTGATAACCCTTGAAGTGACCTGCAACGACGTCTACCGCCTGACGATAAGCCGCCATGCGTGGGTCTTTGGAATCCCACGTGCCTGAAACTTGCTGAGCCACAAGGTCTGAGTCGCCGAGGCATCTAACCCGGCTCAGATTCATCTCCTTAGCAACCCGGAGGCCATGAAGCAAAGCTTCATACTCAGCTGCATTGTTAGTACAAGGAAACATCAGCCTTAATACGTAACAGAACTTATCACCTTTGGGGGAAGTTAAGACAACTCCAGCCCCCGAACCTTCCAGCTGTCTAGACCCGTCGAAGTGAATCGTCCAGTAAGTGTTGTCCGGCTTCTCCTCTGGCGACTGACACTCAGTCCAGTCGTTTATAAAGTCCACCAAAGCTTGAGACTTAACCGCTGTGCGAGGCACATATTTTAGATTAAGAGGTCCAAGCTCCAATGCCCACTTAGCAATCCGGCCAGTGGCTTCTCTGTTTTGAATTATGACTCCCAACGGGGCAGAGCTAACCACTGTGATCGGGTGTCCCAAAAAATAGTGTTTCAGCTTCCGGTTTGCCATGAATACTCCATAGATCAGCTTCTGCCAATGTGGGTATCGCTGCTTGGACTCGATCAAAACTTCACTGACGTAGTAAACCGGTCGTTGAACCGGATATTCCTTCCCTGCCTCCTTGCGCTCCACAACAACCGCAGCGCTGACTGCCCTGTTGTTAGCCGCCACATAGAGGAGTAACGGTTCCTTCTCAGCCGGAGCAGCCAAGACGGGCGGCTCAGTTAGTTGCTTCTTAAGCGCATCAAACGCCTCACCCGCCGCCTTGCTCCAGACGAAATCATCCGTCTTCTTTATCATTTGATACAAGGGGATTGCCTTCTCGCCCAGGCGGCTTATGAACCGGCTTAACGCGGCGATTCGACCCGCCAGGCGCTGAACGTCGTTTATGCACGCCGGCTCAGACAAAGATGTAATTGCTTTGATCTTGTCCGGGTTAGCTTCAATCCCACGCTCAGAAACCAGAAACCCCAAAAGCTTGCCTGCGGGAACTCCAAAAACACACTTGGCCGGGTTAAGCATCATCTTGTAAACCCTCAAGTTGTCGAAAGTCTCCTTCAGGTCGTCCAGCAAAGTTTCCTTCTTCCTTGACTTGACCACTATATCATCCACATAAGCATGAACATTGCACCCAATTTGACTGTGAAGACAGTTCTGCACACAACGTTGATAAGTCGCCTGGGCACTCTTGAGCCCGAAAGGCATAGACACATAGCAGAAAGCACCAAAAGGCGTGATGAAAGCCGTCTTCTCTTGGTCTTTGACTGCCATCTTGATCTGGTGATAACCTGAATAGGCGTCCAGGAAGCATAAACTCTCACAACCCGCCGTTGCATCAATGATCTGATCAATCCGAGGGAGAGCAAACGGGTCAGCTGGACAGGCTTTGTTGAGATCCGTGTAATCCACACACGTTCGCCAAGTGCCGTTCTTTTTAAGCACCAGCACCGGGTTAGCTAACCACTCCGGGTGAAAGACCTCCATGATGAACCCTGCTGCTAAGAGCCGGGCTACTTCTCCAATAGCTTTGCGCCGCTCCTCATTGAAACGACGAAGGAATTGCTTGATCGGCTTGAACTTAGGATCCACATTAAGGTGGTGCTCAGCAAACTCTCTCGGTACACCCGGCATGTCAGACGGCTTCCATGCAAAGATGTCCCGATTCTCACGGATGAATTTGATGAGCGCGCTTTCCTATGCGGGGTCCATGTTAGCCCCTATAGTGAACTGCTGAGATGAGTCGCCCTCCGTAAAATCCACCTGTTTGGTATCATCCGCCGAAAACTTGAGGGGCGGCTCTGATTCCGTAGTAGGCTTCTTCAAGGGAGTTATATCCTCCGGGTCAACATTCTCTTTATAAAACTTGAGCTCTGCCTCTGCACAACTTGACTCTGCATAAGCCGCATCGCCTTCCTCACATTCAAGAGCCGTCTTCCGATCACCGTGCACAGTAATCGTTCCTCTTAACCCGGGCATCTTGAGCTGTAAGTAGACATAACAAGGCCTAGCCATGAACTTGGCATAAGCCGGCCGTCCGAATAAAGCATGGTACGGACTTTTAATTTTGACCACCTCAAACCACAGGGACTCCACCCTGTAATTGTACTCATCACCAAAGGCGACTTCCAGCGAAATCCTGCCCACTGGGTAAGCCGACTTGCCAGGCACCACACCATGAAAGACTGTGGAAGACGGCTTAAGATCTTTGTCAAGCAGACCCATCCGGCTGAAAGTATCATAATACAGGATGTTGATGCTGCTACCACCATCCATAAGAACCTTCGTGAACATGTATCCACCAACTTGGGGGGCAACCACCAAAGCTAATTGCCCCGGGTTGTCAACCCGCGGCGGGTGATCCGCCCTGCTCCAAGTGATGTCATACTCAGACCACTTCAGATATTGCGGGAGAGCCGGCATGACCGCATTAACCGCCCGCTTGCGTACCTTCTGGTCTCGCTTGTCGAAGCTGGTTGTGAAGACGTGATACTGACCCCTGCTAAGTTGTTTTGGGTTACTCTGAAAACCGGACTGGTTATGTTGCTGTTGGCCACCGCCTCCAGACTGTTGATTATGACCTCCTTGATTACCCTGATTCTGGTAACCCGACCCTGAGCCGCCAGGACCCAAGCCGGCTCCTGACCCGCCTGGCCCTGAGCCGCCGGACGGTCCATTACCGTTGTTATGATGCTGCTGAAGGCTGTAATCTCGAAACTGCCGCATAATGTGGCAATTCCTCCACGTATGCCCTGCCGGCTTATCAGGTCGACTATGCTCTGGACAAGGCTTATTAAGCATTGCTTCCAAATTAAATGGAACCTTTCCCTTGTTAAAATTCTGCTTGAAGTTCCCATTGCCCTTGGCATGGTTATTCCCAGCGCTGGTATTCGCCACCAATTCTGACCCGCCGTCCGGGTGTTTCCGCTTGCCAGAGTTGCCGTTTCCAGCCGCGTTCTGCTGCTGACCCTTTCCATTGTTACCTTTCTTCCCTTGACCTGATTTTTCATCATCAGAGCCTGGGTCTTTCGTGTTGTCAGAGTCCGCATACTTGGTTAGAGCCGCCATAAGCTCCCCCATGTCTTGACACGAACGTTTAAGCCGGCCAAGCTTCTGCTTCAAAGGCGTAAAGTGGCAATTTTTCTCCAGAATCAAAACTGCTTGAGCCGCCGTGATCTGTTCTAAAGAGTGGATGATAGTCGAAACCCGCCGGACCCAATGATGAGCCGACTCATCCGTCTGTTGCATACAATGATCCAAATCCACGATCGTCATGGGCTGCTTGCACGTCCCTTTGAAATTTTTGATAAATTTCGCCTTCAACTCGGCCCAGGAAGTAATGGTGTTGGGTGGCAAACCCTTCAACCACGTGCGAGCCGGCCCTTCTAGCATCATGATAAAGTACTTGGCACACACTGCATCACTAACATCCAACATCTCCATGGCGAGCTCATAGCTTTCGATCCAAGCCTCCGGAGGTAGGTCAGCTGTGTAATTGGGCACCTTACGAGGGCCCTTGAAATCTTTTGGCAGGCGCTCGTTCCGTAAAGCCGGCGCTAAGCACGGCACTCCCACAGCCCGGGAGGTCAACCCGGCTCCGGCTGAGACGGAAGGTGCAGCCGTGGGTTCCGGATGAGCCGCCGCTGCCGCCAGAGCCGCCGCTTCTCGTTGTGCTCTTGCTCGATCCACCAGCGCCTGCGCATCCAGAGCCGGCCGGTCAGCCCGCGGCGGGTTCCGACGTCGTTCACTGCTAGATACCGCCGGCGACTCATAACGCCGGCTGTAACTGCGACTGGGGATGGGGGTTGAATGCACACGACTCCGGCTGTAAGCATACTTCTCCTGCTGGGCCATTGCCGTTCGCAGGTATCCAACCGCGTTCCGCACTTCTTCTGCGAAGGGTGACTCATCGGGAATTGGGATAGCAGTCAGCCGAGTTGCTGCCGCTACCAAGTTCTCCGCCGGGTTAGAGTAATGACCCGGCGGCGTAGGAAAAGAGGTCGGTGCAATCTGGTTTCGTCGGGGCGGGTTAACCTGCTGATGCTGAGCCGCCGCCCGGCTTCCAGGTACTTCCGCCGTCCGGGTTACGACCAAAGGCACGTTCTATCCCGTTCCTGGCGTGTTGAAAAGATTCCTCGCTTCATACTGATCCGGCAAGCGGGATTGGTGCCTCATCCGCTGAACCGCCGCTGCTGATTGCTGCTCCAGCCCAAGACGGAAAGCATCCGCCCTAAGGCGCTCTGCCTCAGCGTCCATCTGAGTCTTCAGTTCATTGATCTCCTGCTGGACTTCAGTCATCTGATTCTTCAACCTCGCAATCTCCGTGTTACGGGCGGCTTGATTTTCAGCTGTGACCTCAGTTGCCATCAGGGTTGAAAGCTCACCCATTAAATCCAGAAGGACCTGAGCCGGCTGCCTGCCAGCCCCCGATCCGGTTGCCTCAGCAGCTGTGCTGTTATGAGCCGCCGCGGAACCCGCCATGAAGACGGCGGCGCGGTTCGGCGGCTCATATTCCTCCGGCTTATGAAAATCCGACTCGGGGTAAGGCTCAACGTAGCCCCCGAGTCCGCCATTATGGAGCTGGTAGATTGATTCCGTCTCTCCGCTCGAAGATCCGTTTTCAGAGCAGATGAGAGTTTCCTCCTGTGACATAGATCCTTCTAGATCCATGCCCTGAGTGAAGCCGACGAAGACGTGTTTCCGACCCGGTTTGGCACGGGCGGGTTGACCGCGTTGGGCGGGTTGCTTGCGCCGAGCCGGCTCGACGATGTCGGTGTAGACGTCCGGCCCGGGTTCAGATCCGCCGATCTTGCCGATGAAGACATGAATCCCGCCGAAGGGGACCCGGAAACCATACTCAACGGAGTCAGCCTCGGGGCCCCAGCCGGCGTCGTCGATGTAGAGCCGGCCACGGCGACTCTTGGTCATCCTGCCAATCGCGTACCCCTCGATCCCTGGTAGAGAGCCCTTTGAGAACTCAACACCACCGAGCGCTGGCCCCACGGTGGGCGCCAACTGTCGTGGTTTTGTCACGGCAGATGTCCGAAGACTTAGGTTCGAGGCCATCGCCATAGCAGTGGACTCAAAGGGGTTGATCGGGGCGAAGGACACGAGTTTACCCAGGTTCGGCCCCTCAAGTAGAGGTAAAAGCCTACGTCCTGCTTGTGTTGTATTAGCTGGAGTATCGATTACAAGGGAGCGGATTGCTTGACCTAGCTCTCGATTACTTGGTTTCTTGTCTAAGCCGCCCCGGGGTCTAGCCTTTATATAAGAGGTCAAGGCCCCGGGTTACACGAGTCTCAAACCGACTCACACAGCGTGTCCTATTCTGTCTCTAAGCCGCCATACCATCTTGGGTAAGCCGCCACCGGGCGGCTTAGCCACCCGGGTCTTCACGCCATCTTCCGTCTCTGGGCCCCTGTCAACGGCCCATCTGGTAAGCCGCCCTGGCGGCCTTGCCTGCATCCTTAAGCCCACCTTACAAGTCTTGGGCTTACGAGCCGCCCGGTGTAACCCGGCCCCGCCTGGGCGGGTCTCACCACGGGTTATATCCCCAACAGCGCCCCTGCAAAAAATTCTCCAGAAGTAATTTCAATCATTATCGCACTATATCGGCAACTATCGTTCATTTCCTAATATCAAGTAATTAATAACTCTTTAATTCATTTTGTTTGCCGGGCAGGGTTTGGACAAGGTTCACCGAGGCGGTTAGGGGTCCCTGGAAAAAGGAGCTGCGATATGAATTGCTCCCTGTAAGTAGTACTAGCTAGGCCCACGCATCTCTTTGATTCTAGTTTCAATACCACTATCATGCTTGATTATTATTTTGATTGAACTCTATTCTCGTAAAGTGCCCTCATCAGGGATCCGGGAATAACTTCTGTGGATACAACGTCTGCGAGTTCATGCGCCAGAGGACCGGTGACAAGGGCAGAATATTAGAAAAAATTGATGTACGTAAACAATATTCACAAATTTATTTTATTACCATCAATTGTGTTGAGTTTCATTCATATATATATATATATATATATATATATATATATATATATATATATATATATATATATATATATATTGACCCCCTTCTTTAAATTAGATCGAACAGAAGAGGGAAGGACTCCTACCAGAGTATCGCCTACGAGCAATTCAAGAGGAATTGGCGGGATTCCTCCTTGATCATGTCATAGGTAAAAATGGAGAATACCATGAAGAAATTAGGATGAATGTTGGTAATTAGATATTAGAGATCGTAAGAGATGTTATTCATTGTATATATGCATGAACGTGCACTAGACATAGTACGTAGCGTCGAATAGATATACGAAAACATGTTGTTCAACCAAGCACGGAGAAAGAGAGGTCATTTCTCTCTATATTAATTTATGACGATTTGTGTAATGGTTTCTTCATTGCTTTATGTAGTAGCAAACGTCGAGTTGAATCGTCTACACAAAAAAGAAAAGGGGGAAACACAATATGAAACCCCTAAACCCCTAAACCCCTCCTTTCAAAAAAAAAAAACCCCAGCGCCTCGAGCTGCTGACGCGTGGCAGTCTTTTAGTCCCGGTTGGTGTTACCAACCGGGACTAAAGTTCCTCCTGCCTGGGCGCCTCGAGCTGCTGACGCGTGGCAGTCTTTTAGTCCCGGTTGGTGTTACCAACTGGGACTAACGTTCCTCCTGCCTGGGCGCCTCGAGCTGCTAACGCGTGGCAGTCTTTTAGTCCCGGTTGGTGTTACCAACCGGGACTAAAGTTCCTCCTGCCTGGGCGCCCCACAGCGGCCACGTGGAGGCACTTTAGTCCCGGTTCGTAACAAAACCGGGACTAAAGTTCCTCCTGCCTGGGTGCCCCACAGCGGCCACGTGGAGGCACTTTAGTCCCGGTTCGTAACAGAACCGGGACTAAAAGTGAGGACCTTTAGTCCCGGATGCTTAGTCCCGGTTCCAGAACTGGGACTAAAGGCCCTCTGGAACCGGGACTGATTCCCTGTTTTCTACTAGTGAACCCGTGGACCGAGCATGACATTCAGATGGTCTTCGGTATACAAGCTATGACAGCAGAATGCGTGAGAGATAGTGGCTTCTGGCTGACTCACTGCAACTTACTATACCTGTGGTTTGTTGAGCCGTACAACCCAGAGCGTGTCATGAGACAGTTCGGTCTCTATCAGGATATTCCACCACCTTTTCCGAGATGCATCGATGACGAAACTCATAAGTAAGTTCTGACCTCCCTAAATAGTTAACGTCATTTTAATTTACAAAACTCACACTTTGTTACATAATTTTCAGGCTGAGCAATATGGGCAAGGGTAGTTACGATTGGAGGGCACACAACGCTCAATGGATAGACCGGTGGGAAAATGAAGCGCTAGCAAATATAGTGCATCAATATAGGTAAAAAATTTATTTAAGCTATTTTATGTACATACACAGGTTCATGTAACTAATTAATTATGCAAACCGTACGATGAAACTACAACTCAAGCGTACAAGGAGTGATACTGCATGAGCACGCGTACTCGCCTAACCGGTCAACCACCTACGAGGCCAACACATCTCACCCGCATGGAGCAGTTGCTGGGACGGATTGACATGCCATCAGCTTACTATCGTGACTACGCATTAATCACAATTACATTATTCAGGTCCATCATTTCATAATCAGTTCAACCAAATAACAACCAATTTTTGTTCAGGTTGATATTTGCAACCAGGTAGGGGCCATGGCGGGGGAAGGCATGCATGCCCGGGGCATTCCACCTCACGGAAAGTCAACATTCAAGCATATTCATGACTTCGTCAGCACAAAGTTGAGATGCGGTAGAGGCGACGACGTTGTCACTGGAGCGTACAACATGCCGAAAGCGAGGTCGTCCAGACCGAGTGCGGCGCCGTCGTCCAGACCGAGCGAGGCGCGTACGAGCCATACGGGGCGGGGGGGGTCCGAGTACTACAACGACATTGCCACGGCATGACTCATCTCTGCCACTACATCGCTCTCCTTCGGTGCAGCTTCGTCAGGGGCATGGCGCGGGCTTGGATTCGACGCCCGAGCAGACTCATTTCCCGGACCCAAATGTGTACACACGACATGGCGCATACACCCAAGGCGAGGGATCTCAGCCGTATCTCTCCATGCGAGGGATCTCGATGCCCGAGGAGACTCGTTTGCTAGAGATAAACCAGTACGGCAATGGATCTCAGCAGGTACTCATGTCTGCATTTTTTATGCATTTACAATGATATCATATATTATCCTCTAACGGTTTATTTTCATAACAATTTTCTTACTAGTACGGCGAACAGTGGCCAAACACTGGAGGCGAGGGATCACAACGCTACGACACCGCTCAAGTATGTTCAATCATAATAAGTAATTACTCGCATACAACATTTTCATGCCTTTTATTTAAATATGGTTTTCTGTGCAGGAAAGTACTGATCCTACATGGGACGATGAGGACACCCAGCGTGGCCTCAACACAAACATCCTCATAGCATCCCATGATCCTGGCAACACGGTTCCAGGAATAATTACAGACTTCTTCCATGCGAACGTTATTGGACCATCTTATGAGTCACAACCAAACACCTACAATTTCGCATCAGGATCTCAATATGGATTGCAGACTCCACCACCTATGCAGGAGTCGCAGACACAGGAAGACGAGGGGGATTACGGCCGTGGTCTTCGTGCACACCATCCACCTAGTCGCTGGTCGCCTTCCGGTCGTCGGGAAAGGCCAGCTGGCCGTCGTCGAGTAGGGTGATTCGTCTATCTACGTGTGCGACCTATTCTATCTATCTATGACAGTTTAAGACTTTTCGATGTATGTAAAAAATATCTATGTATGAGGAAATAAAAATGCATCCAAATTATGAAATTGAAGTAGTTTGGCGGGAAAGAAAATGGCGGGAAAAATTGGCGGGATGAATTTATGGCGCCAAAAAAACAGGCAGGAAGAAAATGTCGCATTTTATTTCAAAGCTACATTTTTTTTCATTACGACACGGTACAACTGAAAATAAGATACATTGAACTATTGAAATAAAGGTACATTGAACTACTAGATAAATCTACATTAAACTGCCGAAATTAAGATACAAACAGTTGTGAAATTTAAGATACTACCACAGAAATCTACTGAGTCCAGCATGGATATTTTCCTTTTCCATCGCTAGCTTCTTCTGCTGCCTTGGCCTCACGAGCCATTTCTTTCTTTCTCTGTTTCTCCGCCTCACGAGCCTCCTTTCGCTGCCGTTCCTCCTCCTCCATGCGCCGAGCCTCTTCCCTGTTTTTCTTCCCTAAATCCTCAAGGAAACGCTTTTGCTCGGCATAGTATAATTTTAACTCTCTCTCTTGCTCTGCTTTCTCCTCTGCTGCCGCCTTTTTGCGTCGCTCTTCCGCGTAGAAACTATTCCATGCATGGCGACTTCTTTCACGAATCTCAGTCACGGCCCAAGCCGGCATCTCCGTGTCAATCCAACGATAGTACATGCACAGAGGCGAGGGAGACTACAACAAGAAAAAGAATGTTAATAAAGAATCAACCAAAAAACCAACAATATATCTATTCGTGATGGTTAAAGCATACCGGAGGCTTGTCGTATTTTGAACTAGCTACGGGTGGATCTTCCTCATAATTGGCGCACATGAAAAACTTCATGCCCAACCAATCTGAAAAATCCGTCACCTCCTTCACCTTGCAAAGATCGCCACACCAACACCGCAGGACTGCCACCCCCGGAGGCAAACTCGCATTCTTCATTTTTCTCGGCCTAATGCTTTGATCCGAGCAAGGCAAACTCATAGCGTGCTAGGTTACTTAGAGAGCAGAGAGGAGAGGAGTGAGCGGGCAACGAACCAAAATGAGGCACTGCCTGCCTCATATAAAGGAAACGAGCGCAGATTCCAGAGCTATCACGGGACCTGTCGGCACGATGCGCCAAAAATCAACAACCAACAGCGGGCGGTGCTGTCTCATCGCGCGCAGCACAAACAGTGCGGGAAATTAGAGCGCCAACAGATGAAATTTCAGGCGGGAAAATAGGGGCGAACAGACGAAAACACTGCAATCAGTGTCGGCACAACGTGACAAAAGCCCATAGAAATCAGCGCCGTCAATCAGCCGCAGCAACAGCAGGGGAATCTGCCGGCTCGCGCGCAGCAGTGCACAAGCCCGCCGCCACGCGCCCAGGCGGCAGGGCACAGTACTGCCGCCTCGCGGCCAGGCGGCAAGGCCCACCTGTCGTTCCCGTTCCGTCCCGACGCGAAAAAGCAGTAACACGCAGCCTGCCGCCTGGCGCCGTGGCGGCAGGGGCTGCCGCCTCACACCGTGGCGGCATGTGCCACGTGTCGCCTGGCGCGCCTGCCGCCACGGCCGAGGGGGTCTTTTCTGCCAATTTCATCCAGAGGGGGTCCTTTCTGGCAATTCCGTTGGGCAGGTGGTCCTTTTCGACAAAAATTCCACCACCAGCTGCGCAAAGTCATTTCTTCCGGTAACGGTACATCTGCCACCATCCGCATTCTTTGAGATTCGTGCTATAGGGGGCCACTGTGGTTGTATGTGTACGTAATACACATTCCTCCTTTTATGTATATGAGAGGCAAGTCACTGCGTGGGCCCTGCCATGGTCAAATGAAGGGATGCATGCATTGTATACAATCTTTCTCTCTTCTCTTAACTCAAGCAGATATGCCGGGTACCGTCATCGGCAGAATTTTCAGTTTGCCACCAGCTGCAGCTGGAGCCGGTGCGGGAGGTGTGAACGGCCTTGCCCGAATGGTCAAACCCAGCGACGGCGCCCGGCCCAACCGGTGTACAGGTTGCGCAGCACCGGCGTCCCATGCACATGCAGGTTTCCCACCCCCTTATTTTATCGCTTTAGCTATACTTCAGTCACCTGAAAAACCAATTAGGGTCAGTCGATTTTTTCTTTCCAAATTGTGCACACACACGTACACTACCGCATGCATGCAGCATGCAGCCAGTGCGTGCAGGATGGGTGACGGGGCGGCCGAGAGCATTAATGGGGCGTGTTAGTGGAGAGTAATTGAGATCAATCCAGCAAACTCGTTTTAGTTTGAATTTAAAGACATTTTTATGAATTTTCTCTATCGTGTCAGCGTACGAGTCCGAATGTGTTTTCTATGGCTCTTCTCTGTGTCTTCTTTATTTATTTTTCTTTTTCAGTTTTTCTTTGTGTGTGTGCGCGCGCGCGTGTGGGTGCATGCGCGCACGTGCGTGTTGAGGGAGATGACACCATCGATGTAAGATGCAATTTATTTTTGATATGTTGAGAGACGATTAATCTCCAACGTGGGAGTTTTGTTATTTGAACACTAAATATATCATGAATGTATACATGCAAAATATTTATAATTAGTGTGCAAATTATTTTTGAGATGTTAGGTGAGTGTAAATGTATACGCGTAAGTACTATACAATATGTGTGTAAATTATACTAGAGTGCGAAGATTTCACTATTATATGTTTATTCTTGAATATTACAAAACTTGTAATTTCTATGCAATTGTTTTTATATTTTTTTTATTTTAATTCTTTTTTAAGGGTAATACCAATGCCACTAATTCATTCTTTCTTAGAACACGTCATTTTTTTTATTTTTGTGTTTAAGTATACACGCAAGTACTATACAATATGTGTGTATATTATACTACACTGCGAGAATTGCACTATTATATACTTATTCGTTTGCATATTACAAAAGGTGCAATTTCAGTGCAAAGTTGTGTGCAAGTTTTTTTTCTTTCTTCTTAAAGATTAATATCAAATGCCACAAATTAATTCTTTCTTATTTTTTTTTTATTTTTTTAGTTTTTATTTCATTTTATTTCTTCTTTTAAGGGTAATACCAATGCCACTAATTCACTTCATCACTTTTTTTTCAAAAAATTCCAATATCATGTTTATTCTTGCATATTATAAAAAAGTAATTTCTGTTTAAATTGTGTGCAAATTTTGTCATTATTTGCTTTTTTTATTTTCTTTCTTCTTAAAGGGTAATTCCAATGCCACTAATTCATTCTTTCTTAGAAAACTTCATTATTTTGATTTTATTTTAGTTTTTTTTATTTTGTTTCTTCTTTAAGGGTAATACCAATGCTATTCATTCCTTCTTAGAAAACTTCTGTTTTGCAAAAATTCTAATATTATATGCTTATTCTTGCATATTATAAAAAAGTGTAATTTCTGTGTAAATTGTGTGCAAATTTTGTCATTATTCGTTTTAATTTTTTTTCATTTTCTTTCTTCTTTAAGGGTAATACCGATGACAATAATTCATTTCATCTTAGAAAACTTTTTTTTGTGAAAATTTCACTATTACATGCTTATTCATGCATATTATAAAAAGACACAATTTCTGTGTAAGTTGTGTGCCCATTTTGTCATTATTTGTTTTATTTTTTTTATTTTCTTTCTTCTTAAAGGGTAATAGCAATGCCACTAATTGATTCTTCCTTAGAAAATTTCATTATTTTGATTTTATTTTAGTTTTTATTTCATTTTCTTTCTTCTTTAAGGGTAATACCAATGCCACTAATTCATTCCTTCTTAGAAAACTTCTTATTTGCGAAAATTCCACTATTATATGCTTAATCTTGCATATTATAAAAAACGCAATTTCTTTATAAATTGTGTGTAAAAAAATCATTATTTGATTTAATATTTTTATATTTTATTTCTTCTTGATGGATAATACTGATACCACTAATTCAATCTTCCTTAGAAAACTTTATTTTTTGTTTTTGTTCATTAATTCTTTAAGGTGACACCACCACAAGTATTAGAATTTCAGGCAACTGGCCCTTTTTCTTCTTTTGGTTATTGGGTTAATAACTCATAATAATTAAAACCAAGGGAATTAAAAAAACTGTGATATTCTAAGAATACTTAGAAAATACTTTGCTAACGAACGGGGCATTAGTTATATATGATAGGGAGGAGTTGTGTGGTTGGAAAGAAGCCATGTCTCTTTTGTAAAAATGATCGGTAGCAATCTTCCTGTAGGGGTAGCATTTTTTAGAGAAGCACTCCCGGCTGTTCCAAGCATGTACGCATGTACTAGAGGGTGATTGTGGTCAGCTGGGAGCATGTACTAGCAATCTTCATGTACGCACGTATTATCAGCTCGTACCATGAACCAATTAAAGTTGCTGGACGCTTCTTTCAGAGACCTGGAGTACGTATGCCCAGCTACCCTTTACACAAAGCCAACGACAGGTTCAGGACCACAACGACCCAAGGAAAACCTGGCTAGTACACAAATCGTCTGAAACAAGTTGTGGTCAGTCGACTGACCCAAATATTGTTTTCAGTCGACTGTCCACTAGCCGCTCCCTTATTTTATTCGCAGCCAAGCCAGTGCAAGTTAATCTGGCCACGACACGGCAGTCGGCACCACAGAAGAGAACAATCTTGCGACGTCTTTCGTTCAGCAAATACCTACCGACAGATCCAGTTGACAAGATGCTGCAAAGATGGTGGCACGTGTTATCCACACGTCCAAGGATGATGCATCGATCTCTGACTGTCGTTATGGCTGAACCATTGGAGTGCGTCTGCGTACTTGTTCAACGCTCCTCCCAAATGTGGACTTTGCCAGCAAAACCTGCCAGCCGCCAACCACGGTGTGGTGTTGCATACAGTGATCTTTATCTTTTGTTCCTCTTTCTTTACGTAACTCGATCCAGTAGTAGATTGCGTGATCTGATCTGATGGGCACTTTCTTTACGTAACTACGCGAAGATCTGATGGAGTAGGAAGTTTTATCAGAGACTCCCCTGTCCTGTGCCGTCGCCCGAGCTGCACAAAGGGAAGGAAGCAATAATGGTGGCCGTGGCTGTGCTTGCGCCGTGGCTAGCATGGCTCGTCGTCTCCTTACTATCCGTCTACCTCCTCAACCTCCTCACCCACGCGCGCTCCGGCCTCCCGCCGGGCCCGCGCCCGCTGCCGCTCATCGGCAGCCTCCACCTCCTCGGCGACAAGCCTCACCGCTCACTTGCGCGGCTAGCTGCGGTCCACCGCGCCCCGCTCATGTCCCTCCGCCTCGGCGCGGTCACCACGGTGGTCGCCTCCTCCCCCACCATGGCCCGGGAGTTCCTGCAGCGGCACGACGCCGCGTTCGCCACCCGGTCCGTGCCCGACGCCACTGGCAGCCACGCGGCGGGCTCGGTGCCCTGGCTGCCCCCCGCGCCGCGGTGGCGCGCGCTCCGCAAGATGATGGCCACGGAGCTCTTCGCGCCGCACCGCCTCGACGCGCTCCACCACCTCCGGAGCGAGAAGGTGGGCGAGCTCATGGACCACGTCGCGCGGCTGGCGCGCGACGGCAAGCCGGTGAACGTGGGGCGCGTGGCCTTCACGACCAGCCTGAACCTGCTCTCCCGCACCATCTTCTCCCACGACCTGACGAGCCTCGACGACGACAACCGCTCCGGAGAGTTCCAGGAGGTGGTGACGGGCATCATGGAGGCCGTGGGGACCCCGAACGTGTCGGACTTCTTCCCGGTGCTCGCGCCGGCCGACCTGCAGGGCACGCGTCGGCGGCTGGCCAGGCTGTTCGCGCGGCTGCACGTGGTGTTCGACGCTGAGGTGGACCAGAGACTGCGCGGCCGCGACGCCGGCCAGCCCAGGAAGAACGACTTCCTCGACGTCTTGCTCGACGTGGCGGCGCGTGAGGATGGCAAGGACCTGCTCGACCGCCAGACTCTACGCTCACTTTTCACGGTAACAACATTTTTTTTGTGTGTGTGTTTTGCAATTGCAGTTGCTGTTTCAGTTTGCAGCAAAATAAAGAGATAGGAATTCATGGCCAGCCATGGCAATTGAGCCGGCTGAGGATCAAATCAAACAAATGATGGCGTATTTAAAATGATGGCGTATTTCACCCGCGAAAAAAAATGATGGCGTATTTAAAATTAAAAGGCATGATATTACCATTTTTTTTAAATGTTAGCATCGAAATATCTAAGAACTTTGCTTCCGTACACCCCTAGAAAAGTTTACAGATTTTGATGCAGATTAAAGGTAGAGATTAGAAGTTACCCCTTTTAGTCAAAAAGGGTAATATAGTCTTTCTACATTCAAATCAATCTATTCCATACGTTTGATCTGCATGCTAATATGATGATAGCATTTTTAAGTAACTTTAAGATTCGTGTATGCTGGGGAAGGGGGGTGTACCCAAGTAAAACTCAATATCTAATTAAACATGCCACAAATTTCATATCCAAATATCATTTTTAGATCAAGAAATGAAACAAAAAAACTTGATATGGAATATATATAGTAGCCATTTGCTTCTATTGATAGTAATAGATTTTCAAGTTTGCTACAGAAAAATATGAACGCTGGTAAATTCAAAAGCTCATATTTCTGCTACTAAAATTCCTATAGAGTAGTCTCTGCTTAGGAATTTTGTAGGAATTATGGCATCTATACATGAGATACAAGGAGCACCGTTGGAATTTTCCTATATAAGGATAGAATCGTCTAAAACTCAAATCCATATGTTTTTGTTTCTTTCAATCCGGCCTTATTGTATTTTGCCGCATTTCAAATTCCCACCGTAGCCCTTACATGGACCGCACTTCATCCAGCGCGAAAGAAAATAAGTCCACGAACAATGGCTTCTTCTATTATAACGCAATGAAAAATATCAAATCTAACACTGAAAATAATCGAATTATTGCTTATATAATCCATCCATACAGTATTGCTATGTGCACCTCAAAACAATTTTTATTGTTATATAGCACACTTAGCAAATTATCATCCATAGTACGTTATGTGATGCTTGTTTAGAGTATCTAAATAGCTGCATTTGCCAGACTATGTTGATGTGACTTTGCATGTTAGGATTTGTTTGCCGCCGGCAGTGATACAAGCTCTAGCACAGTGGAATGGGCAATGACCGAGCTTCTCCAAAATCCATCATCATTGGCTAAGGCTTGCAATGAGCTTGAACAAGTTATCGGCCCAAGAAGAAACATTGAAGAAGCTGACATTGTTCGGTTGCCCTATATTCAAGCTATCATAAAAGAGACTTTTCGACTCCATCCTCCTGCTCCACTCTTGTTGCCACGCCAACCTGAGGCAACATTGAAAATAGCAGGCTACACAATACCGAAAGGTTCACGCGTTTTCATAAACGTATGGGCAATAGGCCGAGATAAAGATGTATGGGATGAACCTGAGAAATTTATGCCGGAAAGGTTCCTAGGTTCCACAGTTGACTTTAGAGGTTTGGATTTTGAGCTCCTTCCATTTGGTGCCGGACGTCGGATCTGCCCTGGGATGACATTGGCAACTAGGATGGTGCATTTGATCCTCGCTTCGTTGTTACATCAGTTTAAGTGGAGTCTCCCTGTTGAGCTAGAAAGGGATGGGATTGACATGGAAGATAAGTTTGGCCTCACACTAACTAAGGCCGTGCCCCTTTGTATTGTAGCAACACCAGTTTGAATTGACGAAAAAAATATAATTTGTATGAGTGCTTTAGGTGTCGTTAATATGTAATAACTCAAATGTGTCACGCGTGGAATTTATACCATTATTTATGTGACAATGCTAATGAATCTTCTAGAAAACTCGACTTTCTGGCGATGCACAAGCTGAACAATGTTGTGTTATTGAAATGTTGTTCCTACAAAGATATTCATACATGCCATTCTAGCTTAATTTGAGGTTTGTGCAAAACCGCGGCTGCTGAAAATCCACGAGGGAGCGGTGCGGCCTGTCGCCGAGGAGGTGGAGGCTGCCGATGAGCGGCAGCGGGCGTGGGCCCGGCGGGAGGCCGGAGCGCACGTGGGTGAGGAGGTTGAGGAGGTAGAGGGAGAGCAAGGAGACGACGAGCCATGCTAGCCAGGGCACAAGCACCGCCACGGCCACCATTATTGCTTCCTTTCCTTTGTGAAGTGGGCTGGTGAGTCTCTGATAAAACTGCAAGTTAGTCACACAACGCTATTTATACTTTTTTTTGCTGCTTCATAGTCGTATAGTCGACACAGGATTGAATTAGCATGGAGGAAAACGTCAAAGCGACGTGTTGGTTGGTTGGTGATGCCCAACGTCAAAGCAAGGCTCTTAATTTTTTGCAGGGTAGCATGGCAGCGGATACGAGTTGCTGACTTCTTAGTCTGGCACACATGCATGCCCCGTTTTCGTTCGGAAGTCCGCATCAGATCACGCGCGCAATCCACTACGTAGAGAGAGGAACAAAAGATCTCTGTACACAACTCCGTCGTTGGCGGCTGGCAGATTTTGCTGGCAAAGTCCTTTTTTTTTTTTTTTTTGCATATATTATCAATTTCAAGGTAGGAGATTGCTAACCGGATCTGCCACCCGGTGGCAAAGTCCACATTTGGAGCGTTGAACAAGTACGGCCTCCTTTCCGCTCTATGACCATAACGATAGAGATACATCATCCTTGGACGTCTGGATATGTATCATATCACGTGCCACACCATCTTTGGATGTCGTGAACTGGATCCGTCGGTAGGTATTTGACATGGCAAGATTGTTCTCTTCTGTGGTGCCGACTGCCTGCCGTGGCCAAATTAACTTGCATTGGCTGTGTCGTGGTATTCTCACGGCAGATGCCATAAGATGGCTAAAAATGTGGGGTTACGGGAGGACGTCGGTGGGTTTCAGAAGCGAGGTTGGAGACAAGCAGAGAGGGACTCGCGATGTACCCAGGTTCGGGGCCCTCCGAGGGAGGTAACACCCCTAGTCCTGCCGGATCTACTAGATGGGTTTCACAGAGTGGTTACAATGCGCTCCTGGAGCTGTTTGATGGGAGGAGGAAGAAGAGCTAGCTCTCTCCTTCTCCTGGCTACGTGTGTGTGTGTGTCCAGTGTCCAACCCCTCTGCACGGAGGCCTCCCGGGGGATCTTATAGCTCGACCCCCCCAGGGTTACATTGGTAAAGATGCACAGGCGCGGGGCCTTGTGTCATCGTCTAGGAGCCGGCGGTGGGGGCCGCCGGGTCGCCGGGTCCGCCAGGTGCGCCGGGTGCGCCGGGTCCGTCGGGCACGGGTTCGGTCGGCAGCGCGGCACTGTGGCAGGTCTTGTCGTTCGTCATAGGTCGGTCGGCGCCGCCTAGCAACAGGATCGCGCCGCCCGGACACCGCCCGCCCCGGGCGGGGGCGCAGGGAGCGTTGTAGCCATGCCCGCGTGGGTCGGCGCCAAGGAGGGGGCGCTGTCGCCATGCTGGTCTTGCCATGAGGGCTGTCCCCCAGCGGCCAGCCGGTCGGGCCGGGTCGCCATGCCGAGCCGGCTCGTGCTGGGGAGCCGGCATGCAGGCCAGCCGGATTGAGGGGCTTGCCCTGCCCCGATGTTTTGAAAAGAAGGAAGATCCGGGCTCCGTTGCCTACCCGGGGATCATCCCCCCAACAGTAGTCCCCGAAGCTGTGAAGGTTTGCCGGCTCCAGGCAGGAGGGCCTTCGCAGCTTACCCCCTGTGGAGCCGGTTCGTTGACGAAGTGCTGGAGCCAGGCCGGGCGGCTCCGTCCGTACGCGCGTCGGCAACGCGGCAGCGGACGCCAGGAACACCCGCTGGGGGCCGGCTTCCGGGGCCGGGTCGCGGCACCCCGGCCTGGGCGGGAAACGAAAACGTCCGCCAGATGAGTCTTGCTTTGCACGACGATTCGCGCCCGCTGCAACTTGACAGACTGCCACGTGCCGCCTCGCGGCGGGCGAGGCCTGCCAGCCCACGCGCGCGACGGGACGCGATTGCGGACCGGGCCTGCCATGACGCGCCCTCGGCCCGCGCGCGAGGGATTTACTGCGGCGACCCTTGGCGGTTGCGCTTCCCCGTGCAGTTAATGCGTATGGGAAACGCGCAGGCACAGTGCGGGGGAGTGGGGATCGTGGGCGCAAACGATCCCACTCCCCCACGTTCTCTCGTGGTTTTAAATGAGGAAAAGGGGAGAGTGCGGCGGAAATGCTCCCGCGCACACCCCCGCCCCTCGCCTCTCCTATGCTTCTGCTTCTTCTCCGCCGCGCCCGAGCGAAGTGCTGCCGCCGCCGCCCGCCTTGCCCACGCCTACTGCTGCACGTCGCAACCCAAGGGCCGCAGCGCGCAACTCTCTCTCTCTCCCTCCTCTTCTCCGTCGCCGCATCTTCTCGCCCGTAGAAAACCCTCCCCAATGGCGCTGCCAAAAGGCTCTTGGGAGGGCTCCATCACGACCGAGACGAACATCCGCTACCTTCGCCGCACGAAGCGGCTGCCGCCGGCGGAGGCGCTGGTCGCGCGCGCGCCCGGCTCGGAGAGGGTGCCGCGGCCGCGGGCGGGCGAGCACGTTGTCTTCTATTCTCATTTCAAGCGCGGGCTCGGCCTTCCCGCGAGTCTTTTCTTCCGCGCTTTCCTCGATTTCTTTGGGCTGCAGCCGCATCACCTCGGCGCCAACGCCGTGCTGCAGGTCGCCGGCTTCGCCACGCTCTGCGAGGGCTACCTCGGCAAGCTGCCGAATGTGGAGCTGTGGGGGAAAATGTTCTTCCTCAAACAGCAGGGGGCGTCGGCCGGCATCATGTCGGACTGCGGAGCCGCAGTGGACACCGGCCGGCCGAACGGGCCGTTTCCCAAGCTGCCGCTTGAGGACTCGGCCAAAAAGTGGTAGACGACGTTCTTCTACGTCCGGAACGCCGACCCAGTGGTGGACGTCATCAACCTTCCGCCTTTCGTCGACGCGCCGCCGCTCGAGAAGCTGAACTGGGCCTACCTCCCCAAGAAGCCGCCGCAGGAGCTCCTAAACATCTGTCGCCGGGTCGGGAAGATGACGGACCACGAGGGGCTGAAGCCGGCCGACCTCATCGCGGCCTTCATCGCCCGCCGGGTGCTGCCGCTGCAGCGCCGGGCACACCGGATCTGCGACATGAGCGGCCGGCATGACCCGACCCGGATGTCGACCAAGGAGCTGACGCCGGCCGGGATCGCCCAGCGGGTGAACCACATCTCCAAGGCCGGGTTGAATGAGGAGGGGTGGAGCTTCGGGAAGGAGCCCTATCACCGGGGGAACCCGGCGCCGGCGGTGAGTCCTTGGTCTTTATTTTTTGCCGCTTCGACGTTATTCTTGTGTCCTGACGCCGTGGGGGGGCCGCAGCTGTTCGCCAGCCAGCGGAATCACGACGGGCCGAATCCCCAGATCCTGCTGGCCGACCTGCCCGACTCGGACGTGGAGGAGGCCGGCGCCGAGGCGGAGGAGGGGGCGGTCGAAACGCGCCTGGCCGATGCCGCGGCCGGCGGGTCACGGAATGCGGGTAAGTCTCTGCCCCCAGATCTACTGCGGGACTGGCCGGATGACGACGAGGAGGCCCTGACCAGTGCCCGCGGTGCAGCGCCCTCGGCCAGGGAGGACGGCAGCGTCGACCCCCCAAGACAGCTGCGGAAGACGGCCGGCGCCGGGCCGGCCCGCGCGGCGACATCCGTCAGCCGGCCGCATGGGAAGGAGGCGGTTGAGACGAGGCCGGCCGCGAAGCGCCCGGCGGCGGCGGATCCGGCGCGCGAGAGGGCCGTTGTGAAGAAGAAGCGCCGGCTCGCCCCGTCCGTGGGGCAGAGGCGGGAGGTCCCGACGGTCATTGGGTAAGTGTCTCTTGTCTTTTTTCTGATTTCTTGCTTGCTTCTCGCTTGTGCCTTCGCGGTGATAAACTTGCTGTGCGCAGGTCGGCTCTTGACCTGGCGGTGGCGGCGACAGAGGCCACGGCGGGCGAGGCCGTCTGGAGGAAGACCCGGAGCAGCGCCATCGACCGCGAGCCAGACCGGACCGCGGAGGAGGACCTCGAGGCCGTCAGTCCGGCCGGGATCTTGACGCGGCGACGAGCGCTGCCTGGCGGGACCAGGCGGAGGCCGAGAAGGAGATGGAGGAGGCCTCGGCCCGGGCGTGGGAGAGGGCTTCTGCTAGGCGGTGACGATCATCGAGCCGCAGCCGGAGGGAGCGGGCGAGCCGGCAGGGCGGACGGAGCCGGCCAACGACGAGTCGGACGTCGATGAGAATATCGTCGTGGACACGCCGCCCCAGGCCGATCCGGCAGGAGGAGGCGAGGGCGGCGGAAAGAGGCGCGAGGCGGACTCCGCACCGTCCGGCCAAGCGCAGCTGACGCCGGCCCCGGAGGCCGCCTCCGGGGACGCCGGTACCCTGGTGGTCGTGCCTCCCCAAGCTGCCGCGTACCCCGAGCGGCCAGGTGGAAGCGGATCCAGTGCCGGGACCGCGCTGTAGCAACCATGGGCGAGCTCCGGCGAGGTTGTGGTCGGGCCGCGAACCCGGGAGGACGATGCGGCAGATGCCTTGCGCTCGCAGCTTCGTGGTCGGAGCGAGCACCTGCAGGCCTTCGTCCGGGAAGAGCAGGAGGCGGCGCGGAGGCTGGAGCCGGCGGTTGCTGTGAGTTTTTTCTTCTCTGCTTGCCTCGATTGTTGAATCAGTGGGGGCGCGCCAGCGCACCCACTGGGTGTAGCCCCCGAGGTTCGGCCGGGCTGCAGAGCAGCCGGGTCGAATCTTATAGCTTGTATTTGCATTCTTCTAATCTTCTGTCTGCGCGCAGCATCTGTACAACCTCCGGGCCAGCGCGTACAACCGGCTCCGGGAGCGGTACCGCGAGGCCAAAACCCAGCTCGTCGCCAAGGAAGAGGAGCTGCGCCGGGTTCAAGGTACGCCTTGCATGCCTTCAGTGGGGGCGCGCCAGCGCACCCACTGGGTGTAGCCCCCTAGATTCGGGCCGGACTGCGGAGCAGCCAGGTCGAATCTTAGAGCTTTGTCTTTTTCTTCTAATCTTTGCTTCCGGCATCTGACCGGGAATCCTGTCGCGCAGCCGACGCGGCCGAGGTGCCAGGCCTCCGAGGCCGGCTTGCCGAAGGCGGCGAGCGGCGTGACCGCGCCGTCGTCGACCGTGACCGGCTGGTGGCCGAGAAGGCCAAGACGGAAGATGCCCACCAGGCGGAACTAGGCCGGCTGGCGGAGGAGCGCGGCAAGGCGGCCGAGGAGCTGGCGGATGCCGATAGAAAGATCGCCCAGCTCGAGAAGGATCTCGAGGCCCAGGCTCGCGCGTCGGCCATACGGGAGAATGGGATGCTGGGCGAGGCGCAGCACCTGGACGAGACCTTCGCCCGTAAGTGCTATCTTTTCTTTGGTCCGGCTGGCATAGCCGGCAAGTTGCTTTCTTTGACTGATTTGTTTCCTTCGTTTGCCAGGAGTCTTCCCGGAGACGCAGAACGCGGCCGATGCAGCCGTGTATACCCACCGGGCGGACCTGCGCGCGACAGGGGCAGAGATCGACGTCTACACCGCCTGGAGCCTCTCGGAGATCGTCCTTGCCTGCGAGGCCCGTCTTCGAGTCGTGGAGGGGCACATGCACCGCCTGTTCGAGGCCGGGATGGGCATGGCGAACAGCCTCTGGCCGAGTGTGCAGTGGTGCCGAACAGCGTGACCCGGCTGGCACGATGGCTGGAGGCCGGGGTAGAGCGACTCGGCGCGTGGAGGGCCTCCGCGGCCCGCGCCGGAGCGGAGATGGCGCTGCGCTTCGTCGTGTCCTGGTATCCGGGCGTGGACCTCGACCGCCTGGCGGCGCAGCGGGCCGGCGCCGAGGACGACTTGGCGGCGAGGGCGCGGCGGATCGCCGAGCGGGCCAGTTATCTGGCGTCGTTTGCTCCGTATGACGAGTTCGTCCTGGAGCGGACGGAGGACGGCAAGGAGCTCCCCGCCGACGAGTTCAGCCTATTGCTCAACGACCCGGACGGCAGCTCGGCCGAGACGGGGGTCTACGCTGACGACGGGGCCGACCCGGACGACGACGCCTCGACCGAGAGGCCGGATAACACTGGGCCCGACCCGGCAGTCGCGTCCACCTCGGCTGAGCCGACGCCGGCCGGAGACGACGGGGGTGCCACTTAGGATTTTTTGTTTTTATCTTCAACCTTCTTGTACTTGAACTCGGTTAGGTAGCAGGTCCACCCACTGGGGGTATAGTTACATGTAATGAACTTGTGGCCGAAGGCCCTTGCTGTATATAAATTTTGCATGCGATTTCACTTTTTGCTGTTCGGCCTTGGGCCTTTTCCTGTTTGTCTTTTCTCTGGACTTCCTTCCCGCTAGCCGGACAGCCGGGTGGCGGCTGTGGCTAGGACGGGGATTCGGTTTTGAGAGCGGACGTACAATACTTAGGCTTTTCCAGACGTTGAGCGCGAGCGAAACACCCACTGGGCCGGCTGGCGGCAGGCGGCGAAGCCGCCTGGCGCACAGCCGGTCGTGTGGCGAAGTAGTGAGAGAAGGCGGGTTGTGCCGGCTTGGCCGAGCCGGGCCCTCCTCCTTAGCCGTTCTCGCGTGACGATGCTTCCGGCCTTTAGCTCTTGCTGACCAGGTAGCCGGGAGCCAGCTGTGGCAGGCGAAGAGAGGGCTTTGGCGGTTCGTACGCTTCGGAATGGACTTAAGGAAAAATGGCGAGGCGCGGACTAGCCAGCTAGCCCCCGAGCCGGCGGCGCCAACTCGGCGGGAGAATCGAAAATGGGGAAGCGCATAGACACAGAGAAAAAACGGAAAAGGAAACCCCCGAGCCCCCGAGCCGGCTGTGCCGACTCGGTGGGCGAAACGAAAACGAGGGGGCTTGCTGCTTTCATTAAATCCAAAAGGTAGTGATACATACATACATGAGTTTAACTGTAAAACGGACGGAGGAGCTCCGCGTTCCAGGGCCGGCTGGACTCCTCGCCGGCTGCATCTCGCTTGCGTTTGTTCGGCTTCTGCGCGTCGATGAGGTAGTACGCGTTCCGGTCGCAGAGAGCCTTGCTGACGATGAAGGGGTCCTCCCAGGGGGAGGCCAGTTTGTGCTGGCCGGCTGTCCGTTGGACGAGCCGGAGCACAAGGTCACCCTCGCAGAATGCGAGGGGCTAGATTTTCTTGCTGTGGTAGTGGCGCAGGCCTTGTTGGTAGATGGCTGACCGGCTGAGGGCCAGAAGGCACGCCTCCTCGAGCAGGTCGACGCCGTCTTCGCGTGCCTCCTTTGCCTCGGCTTCTGTCTACATGGTCACCCGGGGCGAGTCAAACTCGACGTCGGTGGGGATAATGGCTTCGGCTCCATAGACGAGGAAGAACGGGGTGAACCCGGTGGAGCGGTTGGGCGTCGTCCGGACACTCCAGAGGATGGCCGGCAGCTCATCGAGCCAGCTGTCGGGTGAGCGCACGAGCGGCTCGACGAGTCGCGGCTTGATGCCGGCTAGGATGAGGCCGTTTGCCCGCTCGACCTGGCCGTTCGACTACGGATGTTCGACGAAGGCCAAGTCGAGTCGGATGCCGGATGCAGAGCAGTAGTGGGCCAGCGCGCCCTTGGCAAAGTTGGTGCCGTTGTCCGTGATGATGCTGTGGGGAACGCCGTAGCGAACTGCGATATCCTTGATGAACCGGACGGCCGTGGGCCCGTCGAGCTTCTTGATCGGTCTGGCCTCGATCCATTTGGTGAACTTGTCGATAGCGACCAGCAGGTGCTTCATGCCGCCTCCAGGGCCGTGGCATCAAGCCGCGACTCGTCGAGCCGCTCGTGCGCTCACCATGTCGAGCCCCCAGACGGGAAAGGGCCAGGTGATTGGGATGGTTTGGAGGGCTGAAGTCGGCTGGTGGCTGCGTTTGCTGAAGCGTTGGCAGCCCTCGCACTTGAGGACCAGCTCTTCGGCGTCTTCCAGGGCCGTGGGCCAGTAGAACCCGTGGCGGAAAGCTTTGGCCACCAGGGATCTCGAGGCGGCGTGGTGCCCACACTCGCCCTGGTGGATGTCGAGGAGGATCTCGATCCCTTTGTCCTGCTCGACGCAGCGCTGGAACACGCCAGTCGTGCTGCGTTTGATGAGCTCGTGGTTGATGATGCTGTAGGCGGACGCTTGCCGCTGCACTTGCCGGGCTTCGGTCTCGTCGCAGGGGAGGTCGCCGTCTTCCAAGAAGGCGAGGATCGGCTGAGCCCAGGGCCGTTACCACCGTGAGGACGGCCGCCGGGATGGGATCCGGGACGTCAGCCCCCGAGCCAGAGCCGGCAGTCCCCGAGCTTGGGCCGTGTGACGCCCCTGCTCGACACGTGCACTAATCATACACGCAAACGTGCACGCTCGAGATCAGAGACTCACGGGAAGATATCACAACACAACTCTAAACACAAATAAAAGTCATACAAGCTTTATATTACAAGCCAGGGGCCTCGAGGGCTCGAATACATAAGCTCGAGTCATACAAGCATCAGCGGAAGCAATAGTATCTGAGTACAGACACAAAGTTAAACAAGTTTGCCTTAAGAAGACTAGCACAAACAGCGACACTGATCGAAAAGGCGAAGGCCTCCTGCCTAGGGCCTCCGAACCTACTCCTGGTCGGCTGGCTCAACCCAGTAGTACGTGCCTCCGGGGCTCCCTGGTAGTAGTCTCCTACGGTGGCGTCTGGCTCCTGGGCTCCATCGTCTGATTGTAGCAAACGGGTATGGGCAAAAAGGGAAGCAAAGCAACCGTGAGTACTCATCCAAAGTACTCGCAAGACTGACATCAGATCTATACTAATTATGCATTGGTATCAAAGGAATGGGGCTATATCTTTGGACTGAACTGCAGAAATGCCAGAATAGAGAGGAAGGCCTAACCTATCGAAGACTAGCATCTTGAAGCAATCTTGCAGCATTAGAAGAGTGTAGATTAGCATATTATAGATTAACAAGCATGTTGAAGCAGAGCCCAGAGATCCTTCCTCGACTCCCTGCGAGAAAGCGATCCCGGAGCTTATAATTAATTAACATGTATCCAGTTCAAATAGTGGTAGATCGGGATACAACACTGAGCGTCCTATTACCGTGGACACGGCTATTCGAATAGATAACTTCCCTGCAGGGGTGCACTACTGTTACCCAGCACGTTCGATTACATCTGGCCAGACACACTTGCTGGGTAATACCCAGCCTCGGGTAATCGACACGAAGCAGCGTCCTACCTAAGCTCAGCGGAGAGGTCAACACGCCGGTCTAAATCCTAAGCACGAAGGGGTCTTGGGCCATCGCCCTTCACACTCCTGCACGTTACGTGGCTGGTCGGGGCCCAGGCGTGACACTGAATACACCAGTGACGTAACCAGCCCACCCCAACGATCAGCCTGCATCTCTGAACTATGACATCTGAAGAGCTTTCGGGAGAAACGTACAACATAGAGGGTCCCATAACCATTGTCCCACGTGGTGGTAGTGCGTATAGGGCCAACGACCCACTCAGATCAAATACCCAAATCCGTTAGGCGTATTTAGTAACTCGCAGAGACGATCAGACTACCTGTCGCTCCGACTTGGTAACACATGGGTCACGATCAGGGTGGTCTCCACCTGCCCTGTCGTTCCGCCACAATATTCTCTCGCGGGAACCCTCCTGGCATACCCGACTTCATATTTCCTCGCGGGTACCCCTCGGGGTCGACCTGCATGTAATAAAGGTCAAAGTAATACTGTGTCCAAGTATCGAGAAGGAATCCGAGGAATCACCCTCGATGGATTCCCACTCGAGGAGTTGCACGACGGTAGCTTTATCGGAGGTGACGAAAGAGGAATCACCCTCGGTAACTCACAACCGGGTAGCTATTCTACAGAGGCATCATCGGTAGTGAGATAAGAGGTATCACCCTCGGCACTCGATGTCAGCTCTGCAGAGACGAGCAACGTAGCGTGAATGTGCGGTGATGTGCTGTTCTCAACCCGTTCGATCACATCGATCGGGGCACCAGTACTAAAGCGGAGCAACTACAGCACGGAAGAGGGGCCACAGATGGTTTACCATCCAACCTATACTAAGCATTTTGGATAACAGGCAGGTATCAATAACAGTTACAAGGACATGCTATGCATCAGAATAGGATAAAACAATAACAGCAGCAAATTCTAATGCAAGCAGGAGGAAGAGAGAATAGGTGATATAGGCATGCGTCAAGGGGGGTTGCTTGCCTGGAAGCTCTGCTGAGATAGGCTGGTCGTCGGAAGGCTGCTCATACGGAGCGTCGTCGTACTCAACTGCGTCGGCGGCGGTCTCGGCGGCTATCGGGAGAGAAGGAGGGGGAAGAAACAATAAATACAAAGCACACAGATGTAACACAGATATACGACATGACAACACGCAGTGCTAGGGGTGACCTATCGCAGTACTACACGTTACAGGTGAAGGGGAAAACATCCGGGAATGTTTTCCCGAAGTTTGGCATTTTCGGTCAGATGAAACGGAGGGGACGGTTCCATGTTCAGGTAGTTAGGGGCACCTGACAGATGAACGGAGTGCATATTCGGAATTGTTATATTTTTCTGATCGTTTTTCATATATAAATTATTTTAATCCGAGTTACGGTTTAATTTATATGATTTTTCAAAGTTTTAATCATTCTCTGGAATTTCTGAAATTATTTAAATTAGTATTATCCAAAACAGTAAATCCTGACATCAGCATGACGTCACAGTGACATCAGCAGTCAACTCTGACTGGTCAGAGTCAACCCTGACATGTGGGTCCCGCCTGTCAGCGTCTAATTAGGCTAATTAGGGTTTTATTAATCTAATTACAGCTTAATTAGGTTAATTAATAATTAGTTTAATTAAACAGAATTAATTAAGTTATTTATTTATTTATTTATTTATTATTGATTTATTTATTTTAATTATTAAATTCTTTTATTTATTTATTTTTTTTATTTTACTATTATTTATTTTTCTTTTTATTTCATTTTCGTTCTAAATAGTAGCGGGCCCCAGTGGTCAGCGTCTCGAGCCGGACATGTCCGCGCCGTGTCCGTTCGGGGCCGGACATGTCCGCGGTTCGCGTGCGCGCGGGCACACAGAGGCAGCCGGACACGTCCGGGCACGCGCGTGTGCGCGCGGGCAGCGGCGAGCGGGCACGGCAGCGGGCGGCGAGCGGTTGCGGCACGGGCGTGGCGCGCGCGGGGCAGGCGGCGGCAGAGCCGGTCAGCGGCGGCGGGCGCGTGCGGCGCGGGGCACAGGCGGCGGAGTGCTGTGGCCAGCAGCGGGCGACGAGGCGAGCGGGAGCAGCGCGCGGGCAGGGGTGCGCGCGCGGACGCGCGGGAGCAGGCTAGCGGCAGCGGGCGGCGCGGAGAGGGGCAGCGGGTCGCGGCGGACAGGGAGCGGCGACGGCGACAGAGAAGGGAGAGGGGCGATGGGGGCCTCACCCCAGTGCAGGGGTACGGGGTCGGCGAGGCTCGAAGAAGACCGGCGAGGGGGAGGACGGGGACGAGGCGACGGCGACGGCGACGGGGACGACGGGCGAGCGGCGACGAGGGGAAGAAGGGGATCGGGGGGAGGGGTTAGGGTTTCGGGGGGGTGGCGGGCGAGAGGCCTAAATAGGCCAGGGGGCGACGTGGGCCGGCTGGGCCGGCCGGCTGGCCGAGGCCCAGGGGGGCGGGGTTTTTTTTTATTTTATTTTCCTTTTCTGTTTTGCAATTAGTTAGGCCACTAATTAAGTTTTGTAAAATATGTGATCTAGCCAAATAAATACAGTGCAATATTATGTACAACCAGAAAATGGTTTGGAGTCAATATGATTTCATATGAATTTTAATTAAATAAAAATGTATTAAATATTGCTGACTTGGTTCTGTTTTAGGATGTTATGGTCATTTAGCTATTTCAATAATTGTTGATTATATTTTTATAAATGCCTCTGGATTATTTGCCACATTATGAACATTTTGGTTTTCAAATTTGAACAACTTTTATTTTCACTTTAAATTTGAATTTCAATTTGATTTGGAATTTTGAAATGAGGTATGATGCAATGATGATCAAGCACTGTTCAACTTGATGACTTGGCATGATTAAGAGGTGATCATTGTGCTTAATACCTGGGGATGTCACAGGCCGGCAGCCCCCGAGCCGGAGACGGCAGTTCCCGAGCCAGAGCCGGCAGTCCCCGAGCCAGAGCCGGCAGTCCCCGAGCCTGGGCCGGAAACTCCGGGGTCGGGTGGGGGCGCGTCGGGGTTGTCTGGGACGAAGATGGATTCCGACTCGGGAGACGGCTTGATGGACGGTTTCCGCAGGTGCTCGAGGGAGACGCCGGATGGGATGGCTTGCCGGGTGGAACCCACTTTGGCCAGGGCGTCGGCTGCTTCGTTGTCCGCGCGCGGGACGTGGGGGAACTCGCAGCCGTCGAACCCGCCGGAGAGCTGCTGGACCAGGAAGCGGTAGCTGGCCATGTTGGCGTCTTTGGCGTCCCAGTCGCCGGAAACTTGCTGCACCACCAGGTCCGAGTCGCCGTAGCAGAGGATGCTCCGGATGCCGATCTCCCTGGCCAGCCGGAGACCGTGTACGAGAGCTTCGTACTCGGCAACGTTGTTGGAGGCGGCGAAATGGATCTGCAGTACGTACCGCAGTCGGTCGTTCTTGGGGGAAGACAGCACGATGCCGGCTCCCAAGCCGTTGCGCATCTTGGAGCCGTCGAAGTGCATGCGCCAGTGAGTCGACTCGGGCGACGATGGCAGGTACTGGGTCTTGGTCCAGTCGACGAGGAAGACGGCCAGTGCTTGGGACTTGATGGTGGTGCGAGGCTCGTAGAGGATCGTGTGGCCGGCTAGCTCGATGGCCCACTTGGCCACCCGGCCAGAGGCATCCCGGCAGCCCATGATCTCGCCGATGGGGGCCGTGCTCACCACGGTAATGGTATGCTCATGGAAGTACTGCCGCAGCTTCTTGGCGGCAAGGTACACGCCGTAGCACATCTTCTGGTAGTGGGGGTAGTTCTGCTTGGAGGTGGAGAGCACCTCGCTCAGAAAGTACACTGGGCGCTGAACCAGCTGCACCTTGCCCTCCTCAGGGCGCTCGACCACCAGCACCGTGCTGACCGCGCGGGAGGTGGCGGCGATGTACAGCAGAAGTGGCTCTTTCTCAGCCGGCACGGCCAGAATGGGTGCGGTGGACAGCATGCGCTTGAGGTCGCGGAAAGCCTCGTCTGCCTGGTCGCTCCACTCGAACGCCGCCGTCTTCTTCTTCAGCTGATACAGGGGCAGGGCCCTCTCCCCCAGCCGGCTGACGAACCGGCTGAGAGAGGCCAAGCAGCCGGTGAACTTCTGGACATTGCGCAGCCGGGTCGGCTTGCGCTTGCGCTCGATCGCCTTTATCTTTTCCGGGTTGGCCTCGATGCCGTGCTCCGAGACGAGGAAACCGAGGAGTTGGCCAGCCGGCACGCCGAAGACGCATTCCTCCGGGTTGAGCTTGATCTGGAACCGGCATGGGTTGGCGAAGGTCTCCTTGAGGTCGGCCAGGAGCGTGACGTGCTGCTTGGTCTTCACCACGATATCGTCGACGTAGACGTGCACATTTCTGCCGAGCTGGGGCAGCAGGCATTTCTGCATGCAGCGCTGGAAGGTGGCGCCGGCATTCTTCAAGCCGAACGACATGGTGATGTAGGAATACGCCCCAAAGGGCGTGATGAAGGACGTCTTGAGGGCGTCGGCCGGGTCCAGCTTGATCTGGTGGTAGCCGGAGTAGGCGTCCAGGAAGGACAGGAGCTCGCAGCCGGCTGTGGAGTCGATGACTTGGTCGATCCGGGGCAGAGCGAACGGGTCTTTGGGGCAAGCCTTGTTCAGGCTGGTGTAGTCGATGCACATGCGCCAGGTGCCATTTTTCTTCAGGACGAGGACTGGGTTGGCCAGCCACTCCTGGTGGAAAACTTCCATGATGAAGCCGGCTGTGAGCAGCCGGGCGATTTCCTCACCGATGGTTCTTCGCTTCTCCTCGGAGAAGGGGCGTAGCGGTTGTCGGACAGGCTTGGCGTCCTTGCGGACGTGAAGTTTATGCTCGGCGAATTCCCTCGGGACACCCGGCATGTCTTTGGGAGACCATGCGAAGATATCCTGATTCTCACGGAGGAAATCGACGAGCTCGCCTTCCTATTTGCTGTCGAGGCCGGTGCCCACGACGACGTACTTGCTGGAGCTGGGGTCGGCCGGGTTGAGCGGGACCCTCTTCGTGTCCTTGGCCGGCTTGAAGGAGGC
This sequence comes from Elymus sibiricus, assembly GCA_039707655.1. Classification (NCBI taxonomy): domain Eukaryota; kingdom Viridiplantae; phylum Streptophyta; class Magnoliopsida; order Poales; family Poaceae; genus Elymus; species Elymus sibiricus. The sequence goes on from CM077666.1 coordinate 476,777,752, forward strand.
CTCGTCGGCCGGCTTGGGCGGAGTCGGCACGGCCGGCTGCGCGCTAGCCAGTGCCATGATCCGGTCGAGCTGGCGCCTCTCCTCGGCGATGACCAGCGACTCGGCCAGCTGGGAGCCGGCTTTGGCGCATTCGAGGGATTTCTTATAGTCGCCGACGATGGTGATGAGGCCCTTGGGACCGGGCATCTTCAACTTTAGGTAGGCGTAGTGGGGGACCGCCATGAATTTGGCCATCGCGGGCCGGCCCAGCAGCGCGTGGTAGGGGCTGGCCAGGTCGACCACCTCGAACCAGATCGGCTAGCGGCGGAAATGGCCACTGGTGCCGAACGGGACGTCAAGCCGGATCCGGCCGATCGGAGAGCAGGAGAGACCCGGCACGATGCCGTGGAACACCGTCCGGGTCGGCTCCAGCTGTCGCGCCTCGATGCCGAGCTTGGTCATGGTGTCGCGGTACAGGATGTTGATGCTGCTGCCGCCGTCGATCAGCACCCGCAAAAAGCGGCAGGTGCGCTTCTCGGAGACGAAGGTGGGGTTGAGCACAAGGGCGTAGCCACCCGGCGTAGGCATGACGGCCGGGTGGTCCTCCCGGGTCTAGCTCACTGGCCGGTCGGGCCAATGCATGTACTGGGGAACCGGAGGGACGACGGCGTTCACCTCGGCTGCGTGCTTGCGCTTGGCGTGCTTGTCATCCCCTTCGCTGGTGAAGACGACGTAGGACGCGTCCGGGCGCGGGAAAGGGTTGTCGGCGAGGGCGCCGGGTGGCGGCGGGGGCGGGGGAAGCGGTGGCTGTTGCGGGCCGGCTCCGGGTGGCGGGGGCGGAAGGTTGCCCTTCAACAGGCGCTAGGTGAACCTGCACTGCCGGAGCGTGTGCGTCAATGGCTTCGCGCCGTTGTGGTTTTTGCAGGGGGCGTCGAGCATCTGCTCGAAGGACAGCTTGGGCTGCCAGGCGGCCTTGCCGGTGCGCAGGCGCTGGGTGGAGCCTTGCTCAGCTGGCTGTTCCCCTTCCACCGCGGCGACCAGCCGGTTGTCGTAGTGGGGCACCTGCTGGTCGTTCCTGCGCTTGCCGTTGCTGTTGTTGTTGTTGTCTTGCCGGCGCTGATTGTTGTCCCCAGTCGGCTTGGGGGGAGCCGGCTGGGCCGGGAGGAGCTTGCCGTCTGCGTCGATCGTGATCTTCACATTCATCACAGAGTCGGCCGTAGCATATTTGTCCGCCACAGCCATGAGCTCCGCCAGGGTCTCCGGCTCGTCGCACACCAGCCGGTGCTTGACCAAAGTGCCGTCTAGGCATCCGTCGATGAAGTACTGGATGGCTTGGACCTCGTGGACGTCCTCGCATGAGTTGTGGAGCTCCGTCCACCGCGTGAGGAAATCGCGCAGGGGCTCGCCTGGCTTCTGGACGCACATGGAGAGCTGGTGAGGCTTGCCGGGACGCTTGTAGGTGCTGGTGAAGTTGCGAATGAACGCGTCTTCGAAATCCAGCCAGGAGTTCACGCCGCCGGCTCGGAGGCTGTTAAGCCATGTCCGGGCCGAGCCGAGCAGCATGAGGGGGACGTATCGTACGGCCACGCGCCGGTTACCGCCGGTTATGCCGACGGCCGTGGTGTAGTCGGTCAGCCAGTCTTCCGGCTTGGTGGCGCCGTTGTACTTGGGCGAGTCGCGGGGCAGCGAGAAGCCTTTGGGGAAGAGCTCCTCGCGAATGCGGGGCCCAAAGCACGCCGGGCCGACAGAGCTCTCCTCCTCCAGGGCCGTGGAGCGCGCCAGCCGGTCGATGCGGTGACAGGCGTCGCTTTCGTCGTAGGGCTCGCGGGGGCCGAGCCGGTCCGCCACGGGACCGCGGGGTGCCGGGGCTTCCAGGGCCGGCTCGGGGCGCCGAGCCGGACGCACGGGGGGCTCCGGCGGCTGAACCCGGCCGTCGCCAGCCGTCTCACCAGCTATGGCGTCTCCAACGGTTGCGGCACGGTTGTGCCGGCTCCGACCGGACCGGTGCCGGCCAGAGCGGCTCGCGCTAGTGGCGTGGGAGGATGTGTGCCGCGCGTCCTGGAGGGCCCTCTCCGGGTTTCCGGTTTTTCCTGAGGCGGAGGCGGATGGCTGAGCCGGGTCGAACTGCTTCTGCTGCTCGTTCGCCGCGGCGATGAGGTCGCGGATGCGCTGCTGCTGCTGCAGCAGCTCCTCGCCCTCCAGGAATTCGAGATCCGCCATGGCCGCCTGCGCCGCGCGCATGTTCTTGAAGGGGGTGTCATACACGGGTCGGCCTGCGCCTAGCGCACGGCCGATTGCGCCCCCACGGATCCGCACCTCCGCGACCCGGCTGGGCTCGGCAGCGGCCGGCGTGAGGCCGTGGGCGCTGTCGTACTCTCGCTGGGCGGACTCCAGCCGGCGTCGGGTTGCCGCGAGCTCCGTGGCCTCGACCAGCAGATGCTGGCGGTCCTCGTTGAGCTGCGCCGCAGCAGCAGTCATGTCGGCGTCGGGCGTGATGGGGGCTTGCAGACTCCGGATCGTCTCGTGGAGCGGGTCGTCCCGGCATGGTGGAGCCGCAGCCATGGCAGCAGCGGCCGCGACAGCCTTCTCCTTGCCGCGCGGGGAGCCGGAGCTCGTGCCGATGGTCAGCACCTCCGCGCGGGCGCAGAGAGCCGCGACGTCGTTGGAGACGGCGCAGCCAACGGGGACGGGGGAGTCGGCAAAGCTGCGCACCTCGCTGGGAAACACGTCGGGGACGAGTGCGACAAAAACGCGCAGCGCGCCGAAAGGGACGACGAGGCAGCCTGCGGGGCAGGCGACGTCCGCGCCCGGCGCAGCACTGCAGCCGGCAGAGTCGGCCACGCGGGGCGCGCGGACCAAGCCGTGCACGATGCGCTCGCCGGAGCTGGTGAAGGGCCTCGTCCGGAACTTGACTCCGGCCGGCGCCGCGAGCAGCCCCACGGTGGGCGCCAACTGTCGTGGTATTCTCACGGCAGATGCCATAAGATGGCTAAAAAGGTGGGGTTACGGGAGGACGCCGGTGGGTTCCGGAAGCGAGGTTGGGGACAAGCAGAGAGGGACTCGCGATGTACCCAGGTTCGGGGCCCTCCGAGGGAGGTAACACCCCTAGTCCTGCCAGATCTACTAGATGGGTTTCACAGAGTGGTTACAATGCGCTCCTGGAGCTGTTTGATGGGAGGAGGAAGAAGAGCTAGCTCTCTCCTTCTCCTGGCTACGTGTGTGTGTGTGTCCAGTGTCCAACCCCTCTGCACGGAGGCCTCCCGGGGGGTCTTATAGCTCAACCCCCCAGGGTTATATTGGTAAAGATGCACAGGCGCGGGGCCCTGGTGTCATCGTCTAGGAGCCGGCGGTGGGGGCCGCCGGGTCGCCGGGTGCGCCGGGTCCGTCAGGCACGGGTTCGGTCGGCAGCGCGGCACTGTGGCAGGTCTTGTCGTTCGTCATAGGTCGGTCGGCGCCGCCTAGCAACAGGATCGCGCCGCCCGGACACCGCCCGCCCCGGGCGGGGGCGCAGGGAGCGCTGTAGCCATGCCCGCGTGAGTCGGCGCCAAGGAGGGGGCGCTGTCGCCATGCTGGTCTTGCCATGAGGGCTGTCCCCCAGCGGCCAGCCGGCCTAGGCCAGCCGGCCGGGCCGGGTCGCCATGCCGAGCCGGCTCGTGCTGGGGAGCCGGCATGCAGGCCAACCGGATTGAGGGGCTTGCCCTGCCCCGATGGTTTGAAAAGAAGGGAGATCCGGGCTCCGTTGCCTACCCGAGGATCATCCCCCCCAACAGGCTGGCAATAAAATAAGGGACTACACGAGGGAGCGGTGCCCCATATTTGTCTTGGACCCTGATAAGTGTCACACGTGTGGCATGAAGCAATTCCGCCCTGACGTTTTTTGATGGCAACTTTAGTTACCCGGGGATGGCAACTTTCTGTTTGGATGGCAAGTTTCAGTTTTTTGGGTTTTTTTTATGGCAATTTTAGTTTGAAAAACGTTAGGGCGGTGTTATTTCGTGCCACACGTGTGGCACTTATCATTTGGGTTTGTCTTCCCTCCCACCATTTCTTGCATACATGCAGTAATACATAAGCATGAGATCAGCAAAGATTCTTTTGATTTTGCATTTTAAAAAAGATTTATCTCCCAAACAGTTATCTCAATTGATGATCCGTTTTCACAGTTGCCCTTCTCGCGACGAGATCTTCGAAACTAGATCCCATGTCGACATGTTTCGATAAAAAAAATCATCGGTACTTGCCAGATTACTGTCACTGACTTGTCACATTATTAGTCGCTTAGTTGTCACATTAAATTAACTTGGTTGTCAGATTGATGAAAAACGATATACACCACTTCAAAACTTGATTCATGACACTTTTGTTGGTTGATGCATTTTCTTACCTATTGCTAACGCTTGAATACCCATTATGTAGCTCCAATAACATTGCAACGTTTAAAAAACATGCAAAATTATTGTCCGGTAACTATGTACAATTTTTGTGACAATTGTACATGAGTAAGATGACAACTATGATGATGTAAATGTGGCAACTGTTAACGACAAAAATAATTTCATCGAAACATGTCAACATAGGATCTTATTTTGAAGGCCTCGTCAATACGGACCTACTGGTGAAGGCGGATCTTTAATTGAATTATTGGTTTGCGAGATAAATCATTTTAAAAATTCCAAAAAAAAACAATTAATGCGGTGATGTCACCGTAAGATACAAGATTCTTGCATGCATGCATGTGTGTCTCTGTATTGGCAAAATCCCACTGGATAGTAGGCGCATGAGAAAGACATGCATGCATGCATCGCTGCGCGGAGCCGCACGGAAAGGACGACATGCGGCGTCACCGATTAGATTTTCCCTAAAATAAGTGGTGGAAACCTGCATGTGCATGGAACGTACTCTGGTCCGGTCATGTGCAAGCGACGTCACTGGATTTTGACCATTCGGGCATGGCGGTTCACACCTCGCACCGGCTGCAGCTGCAGCTGGTGGTGCAAGCCGCCGCTCTTGCATTGAATTTGTGGCACGCATCTAAAGTCTTTTCAGCATTCTCCCTTGGCCTTAACACTGGCATGTCATTCTCCCTTGGCCTTAACACTAGCAAACATGCCCGTGCGTTGCATCGGAAGAAAAAATTACCCCTCATACATATACCCGACGACATCAGCAAAATCTTTCACGATGCTGCACGGCAAACAACAAGATAAGTGGTGTTGTGCAAAAACATAAAGGTGGAATGATTTTTAGTGTACTCAAGGTGTTTTCAATTTACTACACAACCAAAATATCTACCTAGTCGCCGCAATCTTTTTACGCCTTTGTTGTCGTTCCTCATTACTGATTCCCAACAAATATTGCATTAGGATGAAAATAGAAGTACATGTTAGTATTCAACGATAACTTGTGCATAAGAGCATTATTATTTTTCTTGCTGATATATGTGTTTGCAAACTGTAATCCAACTCAAGATTTAATTTAGTTACAAACATATTAGTAGTTTAGTGTACATCATTGTATATGGGTCGGTTATTGTGCACTGTGCAAAATAGAGAAGATAATTATATACTTGTTGTAACCTTTAGCATATGGTAGCTGATTGGAATCAACATCCCCTATGGTGCTAATAATAGCTTCTGTGCCAATCTAAATGGTATAGGAACATATATAATAGGTATTTTCAAAATACCCCATATAAAGAAGGTATTTAAGTAAGATTGCATCATAAATCAAATTTTAGAAATGATTAACATGCAAGATGATAGCATATTTGAAATCTACACATTTTTTTGAGAAATTTTAATATATAATATGTTAGATTTCGAGTTAGGATTAAAAAGATATGAATATTTTTAAAAGTATTTGAATATGCTCGATAAAAAAATTAAACAAAAAAATGCGCTAACCTGGAATCAAACCTAGGTTTGTGGGGTGGAAGCGTCGGGCTCTAGCCATTGGGCTGCTTGCATGCTAGTAGCAGATGTGCGGGCCGCTGGCTAATAAACCTAGTCCGGTGCAGCGACTTTTAAAAGAAAAAACAAATCATTTTGTTCACTTATGGATGGCATAGTGGGTAATTTATAGCAACTTCGGGGGTATTTTTTTGGACCGATGGCGAGAAGCAATAGCCCCTTTATTATTAGGTATAGATATAGATAAGAAACAGGAAAAATAAGCTCCCGCGATCTGGCGGCACCTACAATACAAGACGACGCGTGCATGAGCCATCTCACTCACGGTTCAACGTCGGAGAGTAGCTTAAGTTTTTTTATATGCCAGTTTTCTATGTGAATGGTCGTCAAGATAATATTCTTAATCTCACAACAAAAAAAGAATCTCACGGCTCTATCTCTGTCCTGGCCTGATTCAGATCTAGATTCGGTGGGCTATCGCATGGAGCTTCGACCTATCAAGGCACTGGTGGTGGCAAGTTTGAGCTCAAGTTTTTTTTTCTGTCGAAGAGGTCAAGTTTGGTTGGATAGGTGGTTCTCACGTTTCTTGTTTTAGTGTTCCCGGTCTTCTTCCCCAACTGTACGACATCGAAGCGACGGTTCGACAGCTTGCCTTGCATGGGGTGTATCCCGCCATAGTACGTTCAATGATCTTGTGTTCTCACCTATTGGTGTGGACATGCGGCTTTCGAAAACCTGTGAGGTTAGTTCACCGGAGGCCCATGGTAAAGTGATGACACAAAAGATGAAGCTAGAGACAACGATATCAAGAATTGATGTAATTTTGATCTGTGGCCGCACATTCTCATAAGTGCACTGCATTTCACACTTCCATATCAAATGATTGCAGAAAATATGAACAACATCTATGTTCCGAAATCTAAAAGTTGTATTGAGCAAACAAATGAAAGCAACCAAATGCAGATTTGGGGCTGGTACTTTGTAACGTAGCACCTTATTATAACTATATATATATATATATATATATATATATATATATATATATATATATATATATATATATATATATATATATATATATATATATATATATATATATATATATATATAAGTATAAAGATATCATTCACTAACAACATTTGGCAAACGTATTGAAACCAAAGCCATTTATGTCTGAATATCAACTACTAGAAAAAAATACAACAGAAACTAAAGTCACTAGTAGAAAAAGGCCCATTAGTCCCGGTTCCAGAGGGGCTTTAGTCCCGGTTCTGGAACCAGGACTAAAGGGTCGGGACTAAAGCCCAAAACCTTTAGTCCCGGTTCGCTTACGAACCGGGACCAAAGGGGCTCCACGTGGCCGCTGTGGGGAGCCCAGGCAGGAGGACCTTTAGTCCCGGTTGGTAACACCAACCGGGACTAAAGGAGCTCCACGTGGCCGCTTTGCAGCACTCAGGCAGGAGGACCTTTAGTCCCGGTTGGTAACACCAACCAGGACCAAAAGGCACTGGGGTTTTTTTTTTGAAAGGGGGGGTTTAGGGGTTTTGGAGGGTTTAGGGGTTTCATATTGTGTTAGCTAGCTAATAGAGAGAAGTGACCTCTCTTTCTCCGTGCTTGGTCAACGCTAGCTACTACATATAGAGAGAACGCGACGCTAGCTAGTAAGCAAATGAAGGAAACCATTAATTACACAAGATCTTCATGAACATATACAGAGAGAAGTGACCTCTCTTTCTCCGTGCTTGTTCGAACAACAAGTTTTCGTAAATCTATCCGACGCTACTACATATATACAATATAACATCCCTGACATCATCAAGCGCCAAACTCCCATTGAATTTCTGCATGGTATTCTCCCTTTTCATGTATGACGTGGTCAAGAAAGAATCCCGCCAATTCCTCTTGAATTGCTCGTATGCGATCATGTGGTAGGAGTTCATCCCGCATCTGCCAGATCTAATTTAAAGAAGGGGGTCAACACATATATATGAATGAAACACAACACAATTGATGGTAATAAAAAAAATTGTGAATATTGTTTACATACTTCAAATTGTTCTTCAGATCTGCCCCGCTCAGAGGTCCTGTGGCGAATGTACTCGCAAACGTGGTATCCACATAAATTATTCCCGGGTTCCTGCCACAAGAACTTTACGAGAAAAGAGTTCAATCAAACTGATAATCAAGCACGATGATGGTATTGATGAAACTGGAATCAATGAGAGATGCGCGGAACTAGCTAGTACTACTTACTTTGGGGTGTGTAAATCGCAGCTCGTTCTTCAGACCCGGAACCTGTCCGGTGAACTGTTTCCAAACCCTGCCAGGCAAAGAAAATGATTACTTGATATCAGGAAATGATCGATCACCTTCTGAGAGATTGCATTGAGGAATGCACATAGCTTCACAATGGCTAATCGAACGTTTTCCGGTAGAAGCCCCCTCAATGCAACCGGAAGCAGTTGCGTCATAATCACGTGGCAGTCATGAGACTTTAGGTTTTGGAACTTTTTCTCTGCCATATTTATTATTCCCTTTATATTCGACGAGAAGCCAGACGGGACCTTCATACTGAGCAGGCATTCAAAGAAGATTTCCTTCTCTTCTTTGGTAAGAGTGTAGCTGGCAGGACCTTCATACTGCTTTGGATGCATGCCGTCTTTTTCATGCACACGTTGCTGTTCCTCCCGTGCCTCCGGTGTATCTTTTGTCTTCCCATACACTCCCAAGAAGCCTAGCAGGTTCACGCAAAGATTCTTCGTCACGTGCATCACGTCGATTGCAGAGCGGACCTCTAGGTCTTTCCTATAGGGTAGGTCCCAAAATATAGATTTCTTCTTCCACATGGGTGCGCGTCCCGCATCGTCAGTCGGAACAGATAGTCCGCCAGGACCCTTTCCAAAGATTACTTGTAAATCATTGACCATATCAAGTATGTGATCACCAGTACGGAGGGCGGGCTTCTTCCGGTGATCTGCCTCACCTTTGAAATGCTTTCCTTTCTTTCGACATTGATGGTTGGTCGGAAGAAATCGACGATGCCCCAGGTACACATTCTTCCTGCATTTGTCCAAATATATACTGTCGGTGTCATCTAAACAGTGTGTGCATGCGTGGTATCCCTTGTTTGTCTGTCCTGAAAGGTTACTAAGAGCAGGCCAATCGTTGATGGTTACAAACAGCAACGCATGTAGGTCAAATTCCTCCTGTTTGTGCTCATCCCACACACGTACACCTTCTCCATTCCACAACTGTAAAAGTTCTTCAACTAATGGCCTTAGGTACACATCAATGTCATTGCCGGGTTGCTTAGGGCCTTGGATGAGCACTGGCATCATAATGAACTTTCGCTTCATGCACAACCAAGGAGGAAGGTTATAGATACATAGAGTCACGGGCCAGGTGCTATGATTGCTGCTCTGCTCCCCAAAAGGATTAATGCCATCTGCACTTAAACCAAACCATACGTTCCTTGCGTCACCTGCAAAGTCCCCCCACCTTCTCTCGATTTTTCTCCACTGCGACCCGTCAGCGGGTGCTCTCAACTTCCCGTCTTTCTTACGGTCTTCTTTGTGCCATCGCATCAACTTGGCATGCTCTTTGTTTCTGAACAGACGTTTCAGCCGTGCTATTATAGGAGCATACCACATCACCTTGGCAGGAACCCTCCTCCTGGGGCGCTCGCCCTCAACATCACCAGGGTCATCTCGTCTGATCTTATACCGCAATGCACCGCATACCGGGCATGCGTTCAAATCCTCGTACTCACCGCGGTAGAGGATGCAGTCATTAGGGCATGCATGTATCTTCTGCACCTCCAATCCTAGAGGGCATAGAACCTTCTTTTCTTCGTACGTACTGCCGGGCAATTCGTTATCCTTTGGAAGCTTCTTCTTCATTATTTTCAGTAGCGAACTAAATCCCTTGTCAGATACACCATTGTCTGCCTTCCATTGCAGCAATTCCAGTGTGGTACCGAGCTTTCTGTTGTCATCTTCGCAATTTGGGTACAACCCTTTTTTGTGATCCTCTAACATGCGATCGAACTTCAACTTCTCCCTTTCACTTTTGCATTCTCTCTGTGCATCAACAATGACCCGGCGAAGATCATCATCGGGCACATCGTCTGGTTCCTCTTGATCTTCAGCTTCCCCCATTGCAGCATCACCGTATTCAGGGGGCGGGTAGTTGTCATCATCCTCTTCTTCTTCGTTGTCTTCCATCATAACCCTTCTTTCTCCGTGCTTGGTCCAAACATTATAGTGTGGCATAAAACCCTTCTCAAGCAGGTGGAAGTGAAGGGTTTTAGAGTTGGAGAAAGCCTTTGTATTCTCACAGACAGTACATGGACAATGCATAAAACCATTCTGCTTGTTTGCCTCAGCCGCTTCGAGAAAATTATGCAGGCCCTTAATATACTCGGAGGTGCGTCGGTCACCGTACATCCATTGCCGGTTCATCTGCGTGCGTTATATAGTTCTTATTATTGAACAACATATAACTCTCTAGAGCATCTAATTAAAACACACAAGTAAGAACTTTTTTCTTTTAGAAAGAAGATAAGAAGAAGAGGCTAACCACGGTGTTGCCGGCGCCGAGATGGGCGCGGGCGATCGACGGCGGTGAGGACGGGGACGGGACAGGACGGACTGCCAAACCTAGACAAATCTTGAGGAAAATGGAGCTTGGACAAGGAGCTTCGAGAGGAGAAAGCTTAAGTGTGGCTCGGGCATTTCATCGAACACCTCATGTGCATAGGAGGTGAGCTAGAGCACCACAAAAGCTCTCCCACGGCCGGGCAAAAAAACAGAGCAATGCATTGCTCTGCTCGCGGGCGGGGGCTATATATAGGCCAACCATTGGTCCCAGTTCCAGCCACAAACCGGGTCCAATGGTTGTGGGCCAGGAGCGAGGCGCATTGGTCCTGGTTCGTGGCTGGAACCGGGACCAAAGGGGTCACCTTTAGTCCCGGTTCCAGCCACAAACCGGGACCAATGGTTGTGGGCCAGGAGCGAGGCGCATTGGTCCCGGTTCGTGTCTGGAACCGGGACAAAAGGGGTCAGACGAACCGGGACCAATGGCCCACGAGGCCCGGCCGGCACCCTGGCCTCACGAACCGGGACCGATGCCCCCATGGGTCCCGGTTCGTGAGTGAACCGGGACTAATGGGCTTCTCAGGGGTGGACCGATGCCCTGTTTTGTACTAGTGAGTATTAAAAAAAACCTATAGAACGGTCACATGTAGCACTGGTTCTTCTAATTCTAGTATTTTACGTTAAGAGAAAAGACTATTTACCCCATCAGTATTGACAGGAAAAATGTGACTAGTGGGGTTAAGCTCGAGAAAATGGTTGCATATGAGGCTGTTGTGTCCCACGGCCCATAGTAATACAAGGCCACCGGTAATGAGTAATATATACAAAATAAGAAAATCATTATCAGGACACCTTCTTCCTTAAATCATGTACATAAGAAAAAACTAAATATATTGCATTGCATATTAATTGAATAAACTCATAAAACAGATTAAATAAAAAACCATGAATCTCAGCCTCGTATTTCAGTTTGAGATTATGAACAGATAATAAGCCACAGATACTGAAGAAACCGGTATACCCGACAAACACGTTCACGAAGAGCCACCCGGTAGTCTTTTTTCCAGCTCCTTCCACTTCCCACTGCAGATATGCCATTTTATAAACTACTCCCTCCGTAAAGAAATATAAGAGTGTTTAGATCACTACTTTAGTTTACAGAGGGAGTAAGTTATAGAAAAAAAATAAAAGGTTGTATTTATAAATAAACTGAATGGAAAATTGGTCTAACCTTTCAAATATATAGCAAAGGGAGGGGGCATTTGCCCGCCCTTGGCCCTAATGAAGCTTCGATAATGCGTACACTGAGATGTAACTAATGGACGTGTGTCTCGCTCCTACACTCATACTATACCTAAATCCAGTCCAATACACAAGAAGCTAGTTGAATAAAGTGTAGATACAATAGTGAATATCTCAAGGTACATCAAGGATTGATATTAAGATCCATTTTAGCCCAATTCCATTTTGTCATTTTCAGTATTTCTCACAATATTTGCACAAAAAACTAAGATCAATACATTCTGAACTTACCGAATAGACGGAGGTTAGCAATTGGTTGTTCCATTTAATATTCCATACATTTTTGTCCCTTCTCATTATTATTCCAATGGCAAAAGTTTGCACACCACCCACAACACAGGTAAGCACAGATGGCCAATGTTTCCAAAGATACAGCTTCGGAACTTTCACCTGAAATTAGCATTAATACATTATTAATAGTGAAAAGTTCATATTTAAAGCAAAGGAGAACAAGAATAAAATACATATATTAAACTATGCTTCTTATGGGAAAAAAGATACCAACCAGTTGTAGACAGATATTGCAATATGTAGGCTTCTTATATGGTCAAAAGTAGACACATGCCCATTCACGGCTCGTCCTCCCTCTCGTGCTTCTTCTTTCCGTGGCACATCAAACATTTGGTCCAAGTCCCAATTAGGACATGAATAGCTGGACACGAACACCTAATTCGAGTCATGACTCAAGGCGAAATCACCAATTAAGGAGTACTCCTTCCAAAGATCACTCCCACCTCCTCAGATTGCGACAAGTGGCGCGCATGCAGTGCGCCACTTCATTCAAAACATTTTATCTCTTAAACCGTGCGTCCAAATCTCGAACCGTTTTCACCGTTGGATTCCTCGCGTCGAGATCTTCAAAACTAGATTCCATGTTGATAGGTTTTGATGAACTTTTTTTTCATGAAAAAACCGGTCGAAAAAAACCGGACGAAAAAACCGAACCAGAAGCACGTTTTTTTTCCTTTCTAAAAGAGGCATGGCCGTGCCTCTTGTGGAAGCAAAATCATGCCTCTCGCGAAAGAAAAAAACAAAAAACCCATTTTTTTCCGTTTCCGAGAGGCACGGCTGTGCCTCTCGCGAAAGCAAGACCGTGCCTCTCGCGGAAGCAAAACCGTGCCTCTCTAGGAAGAAAAGAAAACAGAAAACGCGTTTTTTTCGTTTCCGAGAGGCACGGCCGTGCCTCTCGCGAAAGCAAGACCATGCCTCTCGCGGAAGCAAAACTGAAAGCACATTTGCTCCCTTGGTGGTTTAGGTAATTCATAACAACATATATCTCATTGAACTAATGTCCATTCAAGACAAAGATTTCAGGATGTTCAATGATTGGCATGGCAAGGACTAGAGCTGTGCACCCCTCAAAATGCTAAGGACACGGATTGGCAAAAGCTCAAGACTCTATATTTTTTGTTAAGTGATCCAATATCACATCGAGTCCATAGGAAAGCCAATAATATTAAAAGGGGATGAGGTGTTGCTTAATGGTCTTTTTGCTCAAGTGCTTAGTGAGAGTGCTCCAAAACCCTCAACCACTCTCTCCATCCAAATTTGTCCAAAACCTACATTCCAACTCGGCCCCACCGAAAATTCCTATCCGGAACCACCGAGTTCATCTGGACTTAGCCACTGCTAAAACCCTAACAAATCGGATCCACCGATATGGATCTCGGTCCCACCGAGATGGCCTTACCAACTCTCTGTAATCGTTTGCAATTACTTCGGTCCCATCGAGACTTACAGATCGGTCTCACCGAGATGGCTTGCCAACTCTCTGTTGCCTTATTGCTTCACTTCGGTCTCACCGAGTTGATGCAATCGGTGCCACCGAGACGAGGTTTGCCCTAACCATTGCACATCGGCCCATCCGAGTTGTTCCAATCGGTCCCACTGATATTCCTAACGTTCATATCTTTTACACAGTTCGGTGCTACCGAGATTTCTAATCGGTGCCACCGAGTTGGGTCAAAAGTGTGTAACGGTTGGATTTTGTGTGGAGGCTATATATACCCCTCCACCCCTTCTTACTTAGTAAGGAGAGCCATTAGAACGTGCCTACACTTCCACCATACAATTTCTGAGAGAGAACCACCTACTCATGTGTTGAGATCAAGACATTCCAATCCAACCATTTGAACCTTGATTTCTAGCCTTTCCCAAGTTGCTTTCCACTCAAATCCTTCTTCCACCATAGCCAAATCTGTGAGGAGTTGTTTGAGTGTTGGGGAGACTATCATTTGAAGCACAAGAGCAAGGAGTTCATCAACAACACATCGTCTATTACCTTTTGGAGAGTGGTGTCTCCTAGATTGGTTAGGTGTCACTTGGGAGCCTCCGACATGATGTGGAGTTGAACCAAGGAGTTTGTAAGGGCAAGGAGATCGCCTACTTCGTGAAGATCTACCCCGAGTGAGGCTAGTCCTTCGTGGACGTAAGCCATGGTGGAATAGGCAAGGTTGCTTCTTCGTGGACCCTTTGTGGGTGGAGCCCTCCGTGGACTCGCGCAGCCGTTACCCTCCGTGGGTTGAAGCCTTCATCAACGTGGACGTACGATCGCACCACCTATCGGAACCACCCAAAAAATCACCGTGTCTTCATTGCGTTTGAAATCTCCGATCCCCTCCATTACTTACATGTGCAATTGTTTACTTTCCGCTGCTACACTCTTAGAATTGCATTTGTAGGGTGATGCTTGACTTGTATACTTACTAAAATCTGCCTACAACTAAAATTGGGAAAAGGTTAGGTTTCTTTTTGGTCAAGTAGTCTAATCACCTCCCCTCTAGACATACTTTTGGTCCTACAAGTGGTATCAGAGCTTTGGTCTCCGTAAGCCTTGATTTCCATTGCTTTGGTGATCATAGCCTTGGTTTCACAACCTAGGAGAGTATGGCGTCTAGTGAGGGTAATTATCACCGTAGAGGTCCATATTTTGATGGTACAAACTTTGCTTGTTGGAAACATAAGATGAAAATGCATATTCTTGGTCATAACCCCGCCGTTTGGGCTGTTGTTCGTGTTGGCTTGCAAGGTGAATTCTTTGAGGATGGCAAGGAACTGGATCATGAAGCAACCGCGGAAGAATTGAAGATGTTGCAATACAATGCTCAAGCTTGTGACATTCTCTTCAACGGTTTGTGTCCCGAGGAATTCAACAAAATCAGCCACCTCGAGAATGCAAAGGAAATTTGGGATACTTTGGTTGATATGCATGAGGGTATCGAGTCCGTCAAGGAATGTAAGTTGGATGTGCTTCAAAGTCAACTTGACAAGTTCAAGATGAAGGATGGTGAAGGAGTTGCTGAAATGTACTCTAGGCTTGCTCTCATCACAAATGAGATTTAGGAAGTGAAGAGATGACCGACAAATTCATCATCAAGAAGATCCTTAGAGCTTTGGATGGAAAATATGATACCGTTTGCACATTGATCCAAATGATGCCAAATTACAAAGATCTCAAGCCCACGGAAGTCATTGGAAGGATTGTTCCTCATGAAATGTCACTCAAGGACAAAGAGGAGCTACACAAAAAATCAAGTGGTGCTTACAAAGCCTCAAACGATGCTCCCACAACTTCAAGCGACAAGCTAGTATCCAATGAAGAGATAAGCCTAATGGTGAAAAGATTCAACAAGTTCTACAAGAACAAAGGGAAAGAAAGAAGCTCTAGCTCAAGACACTATGAGAGAAGATCATCAAGTCGTGACCGAAATTGCTACAATTGTGGAAAACCTGGACACTACTCCAATGAGTATACGGCTCCCTACAAGAAAAGTGACGAATCACCAAGAGGAAGATATAGAAGAGATGAATCACCTCATAAGGAGAGAAGGAGTAGAGATGATCATTATGAACGAAGACCCTCTCGAAGAAGCAAGGATTCGGAAAGGAAGGACAAGTCATCAAAGAGCTATACAAGAAGAAGACATCAAACTCATGTTGGTGAATGGATTTCCGGCTCCGACTCCGATAACCACTTCGAGAGAAGTTATCACTCCAACTCCGACTATAGTCAAGATGAAGGTGTTGCCGGACTTGCTCTTGTGTCATCCAACTCCCATGATCTATTTGACTCACCAAATGAAGGAATTGGAGGATGCTACATGGCAAAAGGCCCCAAGGTACTACACCCCGAGTATCTTGATTTCAATAGTGATGAAGATGATTTGCTTGGTGATGATGATTTATTTGTTGATAAGACTAGTGATGTGAGCTATAATGAAAATGCTAGTAATCATGATAGTCAAGAGGAAACGAATGACAATGCTATGAAGGAGATTGAGCGTCTAACTAAAGAACTAAATGCTCTTAAGTTAGCTCATGAAACAGCTCAAGAGGATCATAGAGAACTTCTAAGAACTCATGAGAAGCTATGCTTCGAGAAGCTAAATTTAGAGCAAGAGCATGAGTTTCTTAAAGCTATCAATGATGATCTTCGAAAGAAGAGTTCTTCATATCTTGCCAAACGTTTACTCTTGTCTACCTTTATGCCACAAGTTAAACCTAAGCAAACTAGTAACAAGGGTAAAAAGGGTTCTACCTCTAGTAGTAACAATAACAATGCTATATCCAATGTTGTTGCTTCTAGTAGTTCTATTGATTCCACTAATGATTCTCTTAGCCAAGTTACACTTGAGCAAGAAAATGATCTATTGAAAGGAATTATAGAAAAAGGTGTCTACAAGAGCCTTGCCGGGAGTAAGCAATTTGAGGAAATTGTACGCAAGCAAGGAAGGCACCAGAAGAACCAAGGTGTTGGTTTTGAATGAAAGTTCAACGCCAATGGAGTTGAGTGGGAAGAAGATCAATACCCCAAGACGAACTTCGTTCCTCAACAAGAGAAGTATGATCCTACTTCCTTCAAGGGAACACAAGCTCAAGAAGATCTTCCACCACAAGACCACAAGCTAAAAGGCAAGGACAAGCTTCAAGAAGAGATTGACTCATTTGAAGAAGCACCTCAAGCCTTGGTCAAGTGGGTTCCCAAGACTTCATCAAGTTCTACTTCATCAAGTGCTACTACAACTCCAAGGATTCCCATCAAGTTGATATGGGTCCAAAAGAATAAGAACTAGAGAGTTCTTGAGGGTGACTACGCCAACAAACTTCACTCACATTCATTTATGGCAAGAACTTGTGCAATCAACTTCCACATCTTGCACTAGTTCATGGAGTCACAAACCCTCTTGTTGGTAAGGCAAGGGACAAGGTAGTCATTGCATTCATGGACATCATCATATGTGCATTTCACTCTATGTCTATGGATATTCTTGTATGTTCCTTGTGTGGGACTAACCCATGTAGGTATTGAAAGCACAAAACTCCAAAGGATTGCTCCCAACTC
Source organism: Elymus sibiricus (assembly GCA_039707655.1). Taxonomy (NCBI): domain Eukaryota; kingdom Viridiplantae; phylum Streptophyta; class Magnoliopsida; order Poales; family Poaceae; genus Elymus; species Elymus sibiricus. The sequence goes on from CM077666.1 coordinate 476,794,878, forward strand.
TTGATTGTCTACATCAACATTGAGCATCCACATCTTCAACATCTACATGAAGTCATCATCGACAAAACCCAAGGTTAGTTCATCCCTCTTTGGAGGGATATCACATCTAGGGGGAGCTTTGCTCTAAGACTTGAGCTAAAGCAACTCTAATGGTGTGAACACATCAATGCTTTATATAAAAGTGGCAACCCCACTTGTGCTTAAACAATGAGTATGACCTATGATCAATGATGTCTACTACACAATTTGTTCTTGTACACTCGTGTTGGGCCTCCAAGCGCAGAGGTTTGTAGGACAGTAGCAATTTTCCCTCAAGTGGATGACCTAAGGTTTATCAATCCGTGGGAGGCATAGGTTGAAGATGGTATCTCTCAAACAACCCTGCAACCAAATACAAGAAATCTCTTGTGTCCCCAACACACCCAATACAATGGTAAATTGTATAGGTGCACTAGTTCGGCGAAGAGATGGTGATAAAAGTGTAGTATGGATAGTAGATATAGGTTTTTGTAATCTGAAAATATAAAAACAGCAAGGTAGCAAGTAACAAAAGTGAGCACAAACGGTATTGCAATGCTTAAAAACAAGGCCTAGGGTTCATACTTTCACAAGTGCAATCTCTCAACAATGCTAACATAATTGGATCATATAACCATCCCTCAACGTGCAATAAAGAATCACTCCCAAGTTCCTATTAGCGGAGAACATAAGATAGAAATTGTTTGTAGGGTACGAAACCACCTCAAAGTTATCCTTTCCGATCAATCTATTGAGCCATACCTATAAGTGTCATGAACAGCCCTAGAGTTCGTACTAAAATAACACCATATGAAACACATCAACCAACCCTAATGTCACCTAGATACTCCAATGTCACCACAAGTACCCATGAGTTGATTATACGATATGCATCAAACAACTTCATAATCATAATATTCAATCCACACAAAGAACTTCAAGGAGCACCCCAAAGTTTCTATCAGAGAAAAGATAATGAAAACGTGCATCAACCCCTATGCATAGATTACCCCAATGTCACCGTGGGAATCCGCGAGTTGAGTGCCAAAACATATATCAAGTGAATCAATATAATACCCCATTGTCACCACGAGTATTCATATGCAAGACATACATCAAGTGTTCTCAAATCTGAAATATTCAATCCGACAATAATGAAACCTCAAAGGGAAAAGATTCGATTCATCACAACAAGGATAGAGAGGGAAGAAACACCATATGATCCAACTATATTAACAAAGCTCGCGGTACATCAAGATCGTGCCAAATCAAGAACGCGAGAGAGATAGAGATAAAACACATAGCTACTGGTACAAACCCTCAGCCCCGAGGGTGAACTACTCCCTCCTCGTCATGGAGACCGCCGGGATGATGAAGATGGCCTCCGGTGATGCTTTCCCCCCTCCGGCAGGGTGCCGGAAAAGGGCTGTAGATGAGATCGTGAAGGTACAGAGGCTTGCCGCGGCGTAAAAACTCATCTAGGTTAACTTTCGGGAGTTTCTGAATATATATGATTTTTTGGCGTTGGAATCACGCGAAGAAGGGCCACAGGGGGCCCACGAGGCACCAGGGCGCGCCTGGGGGGGTTGGCGTGCCCTGGTGGCTTGTGGGGCCCCTGTGGGTCTTCTGGCCACCTCCCGAAGCTTCTAGTGTCTCTTATGTTCCAGAAAAAATCGTCAAAAAGTTTCGCTGCATTTGGACTTCATTTGATATAGATTTTCTGGAAAACCAAAAACAAGCAGAAAACAGCAACTGGCACTGGGCACTATGGCAATATGTTAGTCCATAAAAATCATATAAAAGCCATATAAAAGTGCACCAAAATCATACAAAACTATAATAAACATGGCATGGATACTTCATAAATTATAGATACGTTGGAGATGTATCAGCATCCCCAAGCTTAATTCTTGCTCGTCCTCGAGTAGGTAAATGATAAAGAAATAATTTATGAAGTGTGAATGCTAACATAGTGCATAAGTTTGATCAATGATAATTTCAATCACTTTTCCTAGCATCATAACAGCAACTTTTTCTCATAAAAGTCATCATGATAAAGTACTAATTAAAAACAGAAATTTTGATGTGGAATGCTACCTATCATAATCATCATATAATCTTTTCTTTTGTTGCATGGACATTGGACTTGAATGATTCAAAGCAAGATCATTATTATAACAGCAATATTTATTATCATAAAACTTCTCATGAGTAAGTAACAATTCGTCACAACAATGAAGTATAAGGCATAAACTTTCTTGGAAACTAACAAACTATTCTAGTCAAAAATGCAATTGCAATTCATCATATTTTCAGGAAGGGTCTCATGTAGGAGCTTTTTAGCAAGTCCACATACTCAACCATCATTTAGTCTTCTATGATTGCTAACACTCACGACATATATATGGAGCAAAAGTTTTAGCCAGACACATAGAAAGATAGGGGCTTGTGATTTCGCCTCCCAACTTATTCACCTCAAGGGTGATGTCAACAATAATAACTCATGATCACTCATATTCAACTGGATATATGTGCCTAGATCTTTCCCCACCACATGATGCTTGCAAAAGAGAAAAATAAAAAGGAAGTAGAGGAGAACACTATTGACTCTTGCATAAAAAGTAAATACATAAAAGTAAAGGATAGGCCCTTCGCAGAGGGAAGCAGAGGTTGTCATGCGCTTTTTGTTGTTGGATGCACAAGCCCTTAATGCAGAGGAACGTCACGTTATATTGCCCCTTGTGATAGCAATCTTTATTATGCAGTCCGTCGCTTTTATTTCTTTCCCATCACAAGTTCGTACAACGCTTATTTTCCCTTACAATAAAAGATCATACATATTTTAGGAGCAATTTTCATTGCTTTTTGCACCGATGACAACTTACTTGAAGGATCTTATTCAATCCATAGGTAGATATGGTGGACACTCATGGGAAGAAACTGAGTTTAAGGGTTTTGGATGCACAAGTAGTATCTCTACTTGGTGCGGATTTTTGGCTAGCAAAGATATTGGGCAAGCACCACATGTTGGAGGATCTATAACAATATAACTTCTATGTTAATATGAACAAACATAATTCATTACGTTGTCTTCCTTGTCCAACGTCAACACTTTGACATAAAATACTTAATGGGGGCTCACAATCATAAAAGATGTCCAAGATAGTATATTTGCATGTGAATCTTCTCTTCCCTTATTAACTTTTTCATGAATTGCATTATTGACTAATGCTATGCTTGTTAACCTCCAATAAATTTTACCACTTATACTTTTCTTTATGTAATGTCATTACTTTCCATAAGATTAGCATATGATCTCTTTCATTATTTTCATTGCAAGGAATCACACTTATCATATCCAATGATCTATATGAAAGTTTTTATTATATCCCTCTCGAATATTCATCATCTTGGGACCAAATTCATATCTTGTGCAAATTACCATTACTATTATTAACTCTCAAAAAGATATAAGTGAAGCATGAGAATTAATGACAAACTACTCCAAAATATATAAGCGAAGATCAATGAGTAGTGAAACAATTAAGTAGCTATGTGAGGACTCTCTCTCATTTAAAAAGTTTCAGATCTTGATATTTTATTCAAAAAACAAGCAAAACAAAGACACAACCAAGTATAGCACACATTATGTGAACAAGTAAAAAAACTTGGGTTCAATCGAGACTAACCGATAGTTGATGAAGAAAAGTGATGGGATGCCTACCGGGGCATCCCCAAGCTTGAATGCTTGATACTTCTTGGAATATTAACTTGGGGAGCCTTGGGCATCCCCAATCTTGAACTCTTGTGCCTCGTTAATTCTTCTCATATAGTAGTTTCCCTAAGTTTCAAAAACTTCATCCACACAAAACTTGACAAGAACTTGTGAGATATGTTAGTATAAATCCACTCAAAACCTCGACATTCTCTACTATAGAAAATTACTAAAATTATAATTAAACATTTAATATTAAATTCCTCTGCATATTTAATACTCCTATCCTCAAATAGAATCATTAAACAAGCCAACATATGCAAACATAACAGCAATCTGCCTAAACAGGACAGTCTGTAAAGGATAATTAAGAATCCATACTTAGATAATTCAAACAATTCTGAAAATTTACCACACTGGAAATAATTTATCAAAGTTGAATGTATAAAAATTTCAAGATTTTATCACATTCTGACATTTCTAGGCAATTTAATCAATAGCAGCAAACTTTCTGTTTTGAAACAGCAACTCATGAACTTGCAAACTGAGCATGGTAAAGGCTACAATTGGCATTTTATTGAACTAAAAGATACAAAACATGATTATTGACAACAGCAATCAAATATCAACAAAATAAAATTATGCTCCAAGCAAAACTCATATTATGTGACGAAAAAAAATATAGCTCCAAGTGAGGTTACCGATAATGTTGAAGACGAAAGAGGGGATGCCTTCCGGGGCATCCCCAAGCTTAGTTGCTTGGGTATTCCTAGAATATTACCTTGGGGTGCCTTGGGCATCCCCAAGCTTAGGGTCTTGCCGCTCCTTATTCTCCTCATATCGATATATCACCCAAAACTTGAAAACTTCAATCACACAAAACTTAACGGAACTTCGTGAGATAGGTTAGTATGATAAAAAATAAATCATCCACTTAGGTACTGTCAAGACAAGATTCATAATTGTTCTCACATAATGCCTACTGTATTATATTATTTCCACAATTTATATTACTCAATATAAGCTATGGAAACACTAAAACAAGCAAACTATGCACCGAAAACAGAATCTGTCAAAAACAGAACAGCATGTAGTGAGCGATTTAAAAACCATACTTATGTATCTCCAAAATTCTGAAAAATTAGGAAAACGTAAAAAAATTGTAACTCAATACTGTGTAAAAATTTCAGAATTTTTTCACGCACCAGTACAGAATAGAAATTCCAGCACTGGACGCAAAAGTTTTTGTTTTTGCACAGAATCAAATCAACAAGCATCCACACTATCCCAAAGGCTTTACTTGGCACATTACTGAAAGAAAACATATAAAACATGATTACTACAGTAGCTTAATCATGTGAACACACAAAAATAGTAGGGGTAAATGTTGGGTTGTCTCCCAACAAGCGATTTTCTTTAATGCCTTTTTAGCTAGGCATGATGATTTCAATGATGCTCACATAAAAGTAAAGAATTGAAACACAAAGAGAGCATCATGAAGCATATGACTAGCACATTTAAGCCTAACCCACTTCCTATGCATAGGGATTTTGTGAGCAAATAGTTTATGGGAGCAAGAATCAACTAGCATAGGAAGGCAAAACAAGCATGACTTCAAAACTTTCAACATAAAGAGAGGGAACTTGATATTATTGAGAAGCCTACAAGCATATGTTCCCCTCTCATAGTAATTTTCAGTAGCATCATGAAGAAATTCAACAATATACCCATCACACAAATCATTCTTTTCATGATCTACAAGCATAGAAATTTTATTACTCTCCACATAAGCAATTTTCTTCTCATTCATAATAGTGGGAGCAAACTCAGCAAAATAACTATCATGAGATACTTCATTGGCATAACCCAATTGAAAATTAAAATCATGATGACAAGTTTCATATTTATCATTATTCGTTATATCATACATGTCATCAGAATAATCATCATAGATAGGAGGCGTGCAATCATCATAATAAATTTTCTCATCAAAACTTGGGGGACTAAAAATATCATCTTCATCAAATATAGCATCCCCAAGATTATGGCCTTGCATATCACTAGCATCATGGATACTCATAAAATTCATACTAACAACATTGCAATCATGCTCATCATTCAAAGATTTTATGCCAAACATTTTATTGAATTCTTCTTCTATCAATTGAGCACAATTTTCCGCTCCATCATTTTCAAGAAAGACATGATAAAGACGAATAATATGAGGCAACCTCAATTCCATTTTTTTTGTAGTTTTCTTTTATAAGCCAAACTAGTGATAAAACAAGAAACTAAAAGATTCGATTGCAAGATCTAAAGATATACCTTCAAGCACTCACCTCCCCGGCAACGGCGCCAGAAAAGAGCTTGATGTCTACTACACAACTTGTTCTTGTAGACTCGTGTTGGGCCTCCAAGCGCAGAGGTTTCTAGGACAGTAGCAATTTTCCGTCAAGTGGATGACCTAAGGTTTATCAATCTATGGGAGGCGTAGGTTGAAGATGGTATCTCTCAAACAACCCTGCAACCAAATACAAGAAATCTCTTGTGTCCCCAACACACCCAATACAATGGTAAATTGTATAGGTGCACTAGTTCGGCGAAGAGATGGTGATAAAAGTGTAGTATGGATAGTAGATATAGGTTTTTGTAATATGAAAATATAAAAACAGCAAGGTAGCAAGTAACAAAAGTGAGCACAAACGGTATTGCAATGCTTAAAAACAAGGCCTAGGGTTCATACTTTCACTAGTGCAATCTCTCAACAATGCTAACATAATTGGATCATATAACCATCCCTCAACGTGCAATAAAGAATCACTCCCAAGCTCCTATTAGCGGAGAACATAAGATAGAAATTGTTTGTAGGGTACGAAACCACCTCAAAGTTATCCTTTCCGATCAATCTATTGAGCCATCCCTATAAGTGTCACGAACAGCCCTAGAGTTCGTACTAAAATAACACCATATGAAACACATCAACCAACCCTAATGTCACCTAGATACTCTAATGTCACCACAAGTATCCGTGAGTTGATTATACAATATGCATCAAACAACTTCATAATCATAATATTCAATCCACACAAAGAACTTCAAGGAGCACCCCAAAGTTTCTATCGGAGAAAAGATAATGAAAACGTGCATCAACCCCTATGCATAGATTACCCCAATGTCACCGCGGGAATCCGCGAGTTGAGTGCCAAAACATATATCAAGTGAATCAATATAATACCCCATTGTCACCACGGGTATTCATATGCAAGACATACATCAAGTGTTCTCAAATCTGAAATATTAAATCCGACAATAACGAAACCTCAAAGGAAAAAGATTCGATTCATCACAACAAGGATAGAGAGGGAAGAAACACCATATGATCCAACTATATTAACAAAGCTCGCGGTACATCAAGATTGTGCCAAATCAAGAACGCGCGAGAGAGAGAGAGATAAAACACATAGCTACTGGTACAAACCCTCAGCCCCGAGGGTGAACTACTCCCTCCTCGTCATGGAGACCGCCGGGATGATGAAGATGTCCTCCGGTGATGCTTTCCCCCCTCCGGTAGGGTGCCGAAAAAGGGTTGTAGATGAGATCGTGGAGGTACAGAGGCTTGCGGCGGCGTAAAAACTCATCTAGGTTAACTTTCGGGGGTTTCTGAATATATATGATTTTTTGGCATTGGAATCACGCGAAGAAGGGCCACAGGGGGCCCACGAGGCACCAGGGCGCACCCTGGTGGCTCGTGGGGCCCCTGTGGGTCTTCTGGCCACCTCCCAAAGATTCTAGTGTCTCTTATGTTCCAGAAAAAAAGGTCAAAAAGTTTCGCTGCATTTGGACTTCATTTGATATAGATTTCTGGAAAACCAAAAACAAGCAGAAAAAAGCAACTGGCACTGGGCACTAGGTCAATATGTTAGTCCATAAAAATCGTATAAAAGCCATATAAAAGTGCACCAAAATCATACAAAATTATAATAAACATGGCATGAATACTTCATAAATTATAGATACGTTGGAGACGTATCAATCAAATGTTCTCATTTGACTCCTAAGTCAATATACTCATATATAGATGACCTAGTCATCGCCATTGCTTGATAGATGCTAGAATTGGTTGTGCATGTTTGACACATATTTCATTTGCTATCTTATTGTGTGAGCATGTTGATTTGAATGTTTTCTTCATTCGAGGACATCCATTTGTTGTTTTGATTGTCTTGGTATTTCTGGCCAAGTGGATGTACAAGAATGCCTAAGTACCTTCTCTAGCTATCTATGCTTTCTTGCCTCAAACTCTATTCTTGCTACATCACAAAAATTGAACAAGTCTTTTTCGGACCCTCCGGGTGAGGCGCACTCGGAGTCACCGATCTGAAAGGGCTAAATCTCCAAAACCTTCTTTATGCATTTCGGTTGGACCAATCCACTCAAACTCGGTCGAACCGAAATCATTTAGATTGATCTAGGTTTCAATCTTGGTGTCACCGAGTTGAACGTTTCGGAGTCACTGATTTGCTATACTTCTTGCAGTTACACATATCGGTGCCACCGAGTTGTTCCACTCGGAGCCACCGACAGCAGTTGGGTATATATACTCAGCGGGCCCGTATGGTTGAAATTTCTCAAACGTCATGACTCTCGCACCCCCTCTGCTGCCGTCGCCCTCGTCTCCGGACTTCATCGTTGCGTCCAGCGCGCCCTCGCCGCCGGAATCCGTCGCCGTCAACGGGAATCTTCCCCGCCGTTGCCGCCGTAGAGGATCTCCACCAAGTTAGGGTGAGATTCGACCCCCTCCGTGTTCCTCTTTCTGATTCAATACACGGAAGGATTGCCATTATTCTTGCCACAGATTGCAATGCATGTTCCACAAATAAAATTCCATAGATTAGATTCGAGCAAAAAATTTAGGTTTAAGTTTCCGCCGTAAGCATCTCGGACCGACCGAATTGAGATTTCCGGAGTCACCGATTTGGCCCCAGGCCATTGCACTAGTACATCTCGGTGCCACCGAGACATACGAATCGGTGAGACCGAAAGTAACGTTTCAGTGAAACCCTAGCATCTCGGAGACACCGAACCACATCTCGGTCTGACTGAAATGGTGTGTTTAGTTTCTGTTGAGTGCTTCGGTATCACCAAGATTATCAACTCAGTGGATCCGAAATGCCTTCTGTGAAAACTTGAAACTAAGATTTGAACTCAATTTTCAAAAAATGTCTGCTTTTTGTGATGACTCATCTACTCTGCCCATACCCATCTATTCACAGGGTCAGCTTTGCAAGATGTCAGATGCCAGTGATAGTCAGAATGTCTCAGAAGCACACACTGATCTCAGTTCAGGCTCTAGCCCTGAGGGCAACTACTATGAGGGAGAGAGGAGTTCTCCAGAATTGCCCAAGGCAACTACTAGGGCAAGAAAGAAGGGAACCTCAGATGATGAGGATGGGGATTTTGTGGCTAGTGAGGCCACATCAAAGAAGAAAGTGGTTGCTAAGGAGTATGGCAGAACTACTAGCACAAGACCTGCTGCCAAGGAAAAATCTGCAGTGAGGAAAGTCCCACTCTCCAAGGCAGATAAGGCCACAGCTCCTAGGGAGAGCATGACATTTACACTTGAGGAGCCAAGTGATACAGAGGCAGCTGCTGCAGGAAAGAAGAAGAGGCTGAGGAAAACAGTTGCTCATGTTTTAGGCAAACCCTCCATGGCTGTTGAAGAGGAAGAGGAGGAACCAGCAGCTGATGCACCTCCTGCCAAGACTCAGAAGCTCATGTCTGATGCTATGAGGTCTACTGCTCCCACCAAATCCAAGCCTAAAGCTCCAGCACCCAAGAGATCTACAAGAAACATCCCTGCTACTGAGAAGAACAAGGCCCCAGTGCCTGAAGTTGATGCTGATGAGGAGCCACTAGTGCTCAGAAAGTTGAAACCCAAGATTCCAGATCATGACAATGCTCATCCAGTTGCAGAGAACATGATGCTCAGGAAGGACAAATGATTGTGTCAGTGGAGATTATCAGATCCATATGCTGCAAGGAGGAGGACTGCTTGTGATTACCACTTTCACACACGAGAGTAACAAGATTTCTATGAGACTGTCTTGCTTGACAAGAAGTCTATTGTCAGTGATATGAAATGGGTGGATTGGAAATATATTGATGAAAATGAAGACTATTTCCCCCATGTTCATGAAAGCTTCAAAATTGCTGGTGTTGATGATTTCGTTGGACAGAAGCTTACCAAATGAAATGATGAGATGATCATGCAATTTTATTTGACAGCACATTTTTATCCAGATGGTAGAATTGTGTGGATGACTGAGGGATCCAAATACCAGTCAACCATCTCTGAGTGGGCTGCTCTTCTTGGTGCTCCAAAGGAAGAAGAAGATGACATTGATATATATGCCAAGCTCAAGATGGACCACAATTCCATGGCAAATATGTACACAGCAATTCCTGAGAAAGATATTGAGACTCACAAGCTAGGATCAGTGAAGCACTAGCAACCTGGTTTGGCCACCACTAACACAATCTTGAGGTACACTCTGTTGCCCAAGTCTAGAGATGACAAGATGATACGTGGCCACTCCATCAACTTGCTAGACTTGTTTGACACACCGCAGAAGTTCAAAGTCATGAGCCTTATTGTTGAAACTATCAAGAGAACCGCAGCTGACCAGAAGAGATCTTGCGGATATGCTCCACACATTCAGATGCTCATCAACTCCCAGGTTGGAACGAGCACTTATCTACTTGATCGTGAGCATCTCCCATTGCGTCCAGAGTTCGAGGACAATGTAGTGGTGATGGACCCTTCACAACCTACATCTTCCCAAGCTCAAGAGAGGATCCGGGTAGCTGAGGCAGCAAAAGAAGCCCAGAAGGCATCTGCTCCCAATGCACCTATTGCTAACCTCAAGACAAAGAATGACCAGATGACTTATCTGCTGGAAGCCACCCTGAGAATTGAGCAAAGTCTAGCCAACCTCACCAAGAACCAGGCGAGCCTAGAGCGGATAGTCGAGAAAAAGATTCATGATCTTGATGTGAAGATCACTGAGGTTCATACTATAGTGGAGAAGCTGAAAGATGATGTTGACGCAGCCAGGGCTGCTACTGATGATAGTGGAGATGACAGACCAACGACTGAGAGATTCCAGACAGTGCCTAGGGCATCCAGGTCTGCTGCAGTGTCTGTTGCAGATACGAGGACTACAGTTTCTGCACCTGCTGCTGCTACTACAGTACCACCTCCAGTCTCTACCCCTCCAGCCCAGCAGACGTCAGCTGAAGCCTTCGCGGATGCACTTCTCTCAACGCCATCTACGCACACCGGAGCTGCCAGCCGGAGATCACCTTTAGGAGCTTCCGAGGATCGTGCCTAGAGAGACGCATAGTCCTATACCTATTCGAACTTTTTGGTACTTGTTTCCAAAGGGGGAGAATTTGTATAGATCATTAGGCTTCGAGAGAGAGTGTCTCGCTTTTGCTCGTTGGTTTTTCTGCTACTATTTGGTTTATGCTACTTTGATCGTTATGTTTGTGAGATACTATGTGTGATGGATCATACTATGCTTCATGTGATGCTTAATGCTTATCTTTATCATTATCTTGTATGATCATTCACTTGTGTTTTTGGTGATGCGTGCTTACTATTTCATTCATATCATTTTGCGCGCTCCACCAAGTTGTATGTGACATGGAAGAGTGACCCATGATCCTAATCGATTGTGCATTTGCATTCAAACGCAAATTATTAATAATGCACAAATTTAGGGGGAGCTCTTGCTTATCACATACTTCTCAAAGCGGCGATGTACTTCATTCATTTAATCATTTGTCGAAGCTTTGATCTATATGTTGTCATCAATTACCAAAAAGGGGGAGATTGAAAGCACATTTGCTCCCTTGGTGGTTTTGGTAATTCATAACAACATATATCTCATTGAACTAATGTCCATTCAAGATAAAGATTTCAGAATGTTCAATGATTGGCATGGCAAGGACTAGAGATGTGGACCCCTCAAAATGCTAAGGACATGGATTGGCAAAAGCTCAAGACTCTACATTTTTTATTAAGTGATCCAAGATCACATTGAGTCCTTAGGAAAGCCAATACTATTAAAAGGGGATGAGGTGTTGCTTAATGGTCTTTTTGCTCAAGTGCTTAGTGAGAGTGCTCCAAAACCCTCAACCACTCTCTCCATCCAAATTTGTCCAAAACCTACATTCCAACTCGGCCCCACCGAAAATTCCTATCCGGAGCCACCGAGTTCATCTGGACTTAGCCACTGCCAAAACCCTAACAAATCGGATCCATCGATATGGATCTCGGTCCCACCGAGATGGCCTTGTCAACTCTCTGTAATCGTTTGCAATTACTTCGGTCCCACCGAGACTTGCAAATCGGTCTCACCGAGATGGCTTGCCAACTCTCTGTTGCCTTATTGCTTCACTTCGGTCCCACCAAGTTGATGCAATTGGTGCCACCGAGACGAGGTTTGACCTAACCATTGCACATCGGCCCATCCGAGTTGTTCCAATCGGTCCCACCGATATTCCTAACGTTCATATCTTTTACACAGTTCGGTGCTACCGAGATTTCTGATCGGTGCCACCGAGTTGGGTCAAAAGTGTGTAACGGTTGGATTTTGTGTGGAGGCTATATATACCCCTCCACCCCTTCTTACTTAGTAAGGAGAGCCATCAGAACGTGCCTACACTTCCACCATACATTTTCTGAGAGAGAACCACCTACTCATGTGTTGAGATCAAGACATTCCAATCCAACCATTTGAACCTTGATTTCTAGCCTTTCCCAAGTTGCTTTCCAATCAAATCCTTCTTCCACCATAGCCAAATCTGTGAGGAGTTGTTTGAGTGTTGGGGAAACTATCATTTGAAGCACAAGAGCAAGGAGTTCATCAACAACACACCGTCTATAACCTTTTGGAGAGTGGTGTCTTCTAGATTGGTTAGGTGTCACTTGGGAGCCTCCAACATGATGTAGAGTTGAACCAAGGAGTTTGTAAGGGCAAGGAGATCGCCTACTTCATGAAGATCTACCCCGAGTGAGGCTAGTCCTTCGTGGACGTAAGCCATGGTGGAATAGGCAAGGTTGCTTCTTCGTGGACCCTTTGTGGGTGGAGCCCTCCGTGGACTCGCGCAGCCATTACCCTCCGTGGGTTAAAGCCTCCATCAACGTGGACGTACGATAGCACCACCTATCGGAACCACGTCAAAAATCACCGTGTCTTCATTGCGTTTGAAATCTCCGATCCCCTCCTTTACTTACATGTGCAATTGTTTACTTTCCGCTGCTACACTCTTAGAATTGCATGTGTAGGGTGATGCTTGACTTGTATACTTGCTAAAATCTGCGTACAACTAAAATTGGGAAAATGTTAGGTTTTTATTTGGTCAAGTAGTCTAATCACCCCCCCCCCCCCTCTAGACATGCTTTTGATCCTACAAAAACCGTGCCTCTCGCGGAAGAAAAATAACAGAAAACACATTTTTTTTTCCGTTTCCGAGAGGCACGGCCGTGCCTCTCGCGAAAGCAAGACCGTGCCTCTCGCGGTAGCAAAACCAAACCTCTCGTGGGAGAAAAAAACAGCATTTTTTCGCGCAAATTATTATTTTTTGGGTCCAAAAGCTAAGGAAGGCCGGTGTAAAACCAAAAGGCCGAAAAATCCCGAAAAAAACTGTTTAAAAAGCCGAAAACGCGTGCGAAAAAATTAAAAAAAAAACCTAAGCCCAGAGCGCGATACGTGGTGGCGGCTGAGAGCGCGCCAAGTGGCGCGCTCTCAGCCCGCCCCAAGTGATCGTTAGGGAGGCTCCGAAGAAGCGCTCCTTAGTTAGTTGCTCTAGACTCAAGGGCCCCTCTATGTCTCGCTTCACGCGAGACAGAGGGAAGGCACGAAATGGGCCGGCCCTGGCGCACAGGAGGACAAAATCTCTTTTTTTCAATTTTTTTTGTTTTTTGCTTTCTTTTTTACTTTTGTTTATATTTCCAAATATTCTAAATAAATATATTACAAAAAAATATTTTATATAAAACATTTGGAAAAAATGTTAACCAAGCATTCGAAAAGTATTAAATGTCTATAGATAAAATGTTTCTCATGCATAAAAAAATATACACAAAAAAATACAATGTGTATGAAAAAAGTTGATCATGTATTTAAAATGTTAATCCAGCATTTGAAAAAATGTTAAACGAGTATTTGAAAAAGGTTAAATGTGTATAGAAAAAATGTTGACCGTGTATTCAAAAAATGGCAAGCAAGTATTTCAAAAATGTTAATCAACCATTTAAAAAATATGAAGTCTGTAAAAAAAACACCATATATTAAAAAAATATTAATCTTGTATTTGAAAAATGTTAAATTTGTATGGAAAAAATGTTGGCCGTTTATTATTATTTTTTAATATTGTATTCGAAAAATGTTAATCAAGCATTTAAAAAATGTGTATAGAAATAATGTTGACCATGCATTCAGAAAATGATAATTTGTATTTGAAAAAATGTTAAACGTGTATGAAAAAATGTATTAGATATAGAAAAATGTACAATATGTATGGAAAAATCTAAACATAAAAAAATTATTTTCCAAAACAAGTTAATCATGTATTTCAAAATGTTAAACTTGAATATAAAAATGATTCTGATATATACGAAAAATGATGAATATGTACTGAAAAAAGTTGACATGTGGTGAGAAAAAAAGAAACCGATGAATATCGACAAAGAAACTAAGAAAAACGAAGAAACCCAATGAAGACAAAAATAAAAAAATAAATACATAAAGTAAACAATAAAATCAAAGAAAACCATTGCAAAAGAATGGGAATAGAGCAAGCCGAGAACGAAACAAAGAAAAAAAAGGATGAAACCAAGAAATAAACAAAAGAAAAAACAAAGACAAATGATGAAAGAATGAAAAGCAAAAAACTAGTGAAAGCCGAAAAAGACAGAAATAAAAACGAAGAAAGAAAAGAAAAAAAAACTGTGAAAACTATGAAGAAAACGAAGAAAACTGGTGAAAAAACAAAGAAAAACAGAAAATAAAAAAAACAATGAAGAAACAGATAAAACCAAAAGAAAACATAAAAAGAAGACCAAACATGTATGTGCACCGCTCGAGACGGGACCTCCTATATGGCGCTGTATGCGCTCGAAGCCATAGGACCGCGCACCCTCCCCGCTGCCACGCGCCCTCATGGGCCAGCCCCTGTTCGGAGCGGGGAGCCGCTTGGTTTTTTTTTTTCGTTTTAAATTTTTCATTTTTAAAAATAATTCGGGATTTCAAAATAAGTTGCAAATGGTTTAATATTTCGTACATTCAAAAAAACTTCATGATTTGAAAAATGTTCGGGAAATGATAAATGCTCACGGATTAAAAAATGTTCGCGTTTTCAAAAAAACTGTTCATCTATGAAAAAATGATTGCAATTTGAAAAAAATGTTCACAATATTTGAAAAATGTTTCAGAATTTCATAAAATGTTCCCAAATTTCAAAAAAATATTCAAAAAATGTTCTCTCTTTCAAGAAGTATTAAAGAGCTAGAAAAATGCTCGTCAAAAACAAAAATTGTTCCTGAATTTCAAAAATTGCAACCAACTTTTGAAAAAAGTTAACGTGTTTATTAAAATGTATGCAATTTCAAGAAATGCTCGTGAATTTGGAAAATGTTCACGATTTTAGAAAATGTACATGAATTTAGAAAAAATGTTCATAAATTTGTTAAAAATGTTCATGAATTTCCAAAATGTTCATGATTTCAAAATAATGTTCATGATTTTGGAAAATGTTAAGATTTCAAAAAATGATCATAAATTTGAAAATATGTTGACGTTATCCGACAATGTTTGCGAAATTGTAAAAAATGTTCGTCGATTCAAGAAAATGTTCACGAATTTGTAAAAAATATTCACGATTTGAGAAAATAAGCTCGAAAATTTGAAAGATGGCCGAAACATAAGAAAAAGGAAAGGGAAAAAGGAAATAAAGAAAAAGAAAATCAGAACAGTAAAGAAAAAAGGAAAAGGAAATAAGAAAGAAAAAACCGGAAGGAAAAAGAAAAAAAAGAAAAAACCGGTTCTTGGAAGGAGAACCTTCAAACCGGTGGGGGAGGTTTGTCGAAATGGGCGGGCCCAAAAACGAGCGTACGCTGTAGGGGGTACGTGCCAGCTCGCTATTTGGCGACCTACGCGCCAAATAGGAGTGGTTGCGCGAGACTACAACCATCGTCGTACGTAGAGCGGTCTAAAAAACGAACAAACAGGCCGGCCCAACTACAATAGGGGGGGAAAACAGCTTCAGGCGAGACAGAAGGATTTCTTGCTATAAGTCCTGCCGATGACTCAAAACCAACTCCTCGCACAACGCACCACTGACTGGGCCGACCGAGTAAGAAACTATAGCGATTCCGGACCTTGTAGAGGTAGATGACTGTAGCGTTTTTTTTTCTCTTCAAAAAGGTTTCTAAATATGAAAAAAGAATTATTTCTCAAATAGTTTTTGAAATGTTAGATAACAACATTTCAAAATTCGAATACATTCTAATTCCTGAACAAATTTTGCAATTTTCTAACATTTAATGAAAATCCCGGACAATTTTTTTAAGATTTCGACCAAAATTGAAACTTCCGATTTTCTTTTGAAAAATTTGCACAAAACTAAAATTTTCTGTAATTTCCCAATTTCCAAAAATTTAAATTATTATTGAATTTCAATTTTCTGAAAATTCCGTTCAAAATTTGAAATTTTCGAAAAGAATGTGAAAATCTCTAACATTTTTTCAAAATTCAGATTTTTTTTCTGAAATTTTCATTCAATTTCCAAATTTCGAACAAAAACTGGAATTTCCGAACCTTTTTTAAAATTGGGAACAATATTCTAAATTTTCAAATAGTTTTTTTAAATAACAATTTTAGAAATTCCGAACAAATTTGAACATATTTTATTACATTTAGGAAAAGAGAAAACGAAATTGTGAAATTAAAAAAAATAGAAATAAAAAAGTTAAAGAAGGCTTTCGGAAGGTTCCCAAAACCGGTAGAGTACAAAAAAGTGTGCTACGCTATCTAATGGGCCCGCCCATTCAATCGCTCGGTCGCGCATCCCTGTGCGAAGCTTCAACCCTATGATGCAGTGAGCGACGTATAGGGTTTTCTAACTCTTTGTACCATGACACTTACTCTATGCATTCGGTTTATCGGTTTATACGGTTTTTCTATTTGTACGGTATTGATATGTCGGTAAATATGAAATGAAATTAAAATATGGTTCGGTTTTTGTATATACAAAACTATTTCGGTATGATTTCGGTAATACCATAATAACCAAAATTGGCGCGAATTTGAAAATGACATAATGATATTTTATAAATTGTGACTCAAAACACATACATTTTTTATACAAAACAGTTTATAAGTATATGGTATATATGCATGCATGGATTTATGCCTTGATCGCTAGTCATGCGTGCAAATATGTACTGCGCACTTTGCTTTGTTTATAGACGTGCCTAACATTTTCTTGAGAGAAAAATGACTACGTTGGACAATACCGACTACTTGTATGGGCATATCAATGTTGGAAAATGTAAGAGAGACAAGCTCACATGTGAATGTTGCACAATGCAAGCAAGACAAGCTCACATGCCCACGCGATTGACTGTTTGTATGATTGTTCTCTCAAGAAATACATATACATATTTTTAATTAAATTAATTCGGTAAACCGTTCACTTTCGGTATATACCATAAAAACCGAAACTCAAAAAGGTAAGGCAATTTCATACCATACCAAAAATCAGAAAACATAAAAATCGTAAAATTGGTTCGGTTCGGTTTATTTTGGTATAGTTTTTTGGTTCGGTTTTGAAATGCATAGAGTGACATGACGCTACCTCTACGTTGCATTATATCTGCCTACAGCCCACCATTGGCATATACCAAAGAAGCACAAAATAAAGGTGCTTTTGGCGCCACCTCTTGGTTAAAATAAAGCTCAAAATTGTTAAAAATAGTATAAAGATTACTACAATTCATGGATTTAAAGGTGATTATCTAACATAGCGTCCGACAGTTTTCTGTTCTGGATCAATGCAATAGGTGCTAATACTCATATTTGAGCAATGCTACATCCACGGATGATTTATACAAACTTTGAATTACAGGCTGCTCTTGCAGGTTTTAATTGAACATTAGTGGGAAGGTGGGCCCACCCCTGAAATTCAGGTGGGGAGAAATACTTAGTTTGGGAAGGGCCCATAGAATTTGCGTAGACAATGCGGATGTAGCATTCTGCTCATATTCTTGGACGCGCTTACGAAACCGCCTACGGAAATGTCCACCCCAGTCGATTCTTTCTGCTACAAGCCTTTCAAGATCTCGCAATGAACTATGTTCGCTCTAATGGAAAAATGAAACCCACCCACGCGTGAGCAATTGAAAGAAAACCCATGATCATCAGATTCTGAACGTTGATGCATTCTTTTTGGCGGAACTAATTTCGAGTGATTGTGGAGCTGTTGTTAGAGATGATAGAGGTGATTTTGTAGGTGCAGCAACAACAGGACTCGAACAAGTTGCTGATGTCGTCTCAATGGAGGTTTCGGCTCTCCGAGAAGGCATACTACTAGCCCACAAATTAGGATGCAATAACCTGATAATTCAGTCATATAATTTAGTTCTGGTCGAGTTGATGAACACAAATTCAGGACGGTCAATGCGATGATTTTGGACGAATGCAGAAACTTGCTTTAGGAGTTCGGCAAGGCCTATTTAGAACATTGTATTAGAGCATCAAACATTGTTGCACATGAGCTAGCTCAGTTAGGCAGCTATAATCCACCGTGTCAGTGGTTGAATACGGCCCCTAGCGCCATAGTTAGATCTCTAGTGGATGATGTAATTATAGTTTGAAGTTAATAAAGTTAGTCATGAAGGCTTTTCCCTAAAAAGAATGGCTGCATTGTTCGTTTTAGGGATGGAAATTCATTTTTAACCAACCATGCAATACAAATTTACAGCAAATGATTATTCACATAAACATTCGGCACATCGACACATGATCTGCGACAGACATACATATACATGCATCTCATGATTGCATTGCAATGCACACTTTCATATCGAATATTCGCGACAAATATGTATGGAGTACATCACCTATGTTCCGAAATCCTTTTTTTTTATTGAGCAAACAAATCAACACATGGTTAGGTTGTTGCCATCTCGAGCAGTAGATCATGCTACCATGTGGCATCTTTTTTATTGAGTCCAAGATATCTTCTTGACTATGTGTATCTCGGCTCTATCATGCCCAAAATATTAATGAAATTTTTTTGAACACAAAATATTAATGAATTTAAATATAAACATTAACTGAATGGATCTAGTTTGAAAAGATTATACATTGACAATGTAGATCCACACCATTGGAGAGGGGGTGGGGTGTCAATCGCCAGTGTAATGAGCGGTGATGAGGCCGTTTGTACTGACTCCAATAATGTACGCTTGAAATGCCACTGGTGATCTTTTTTACGGCGCTACTAAAATATAATGGGCACCGCTAGGGATCAGACTACTGATCCCTTGCTTCCCATCAGACCAGTCCGTGGCCGTAGGATTAACATCAGCGTAATCATCCGATCTGATATGATGGTTAAGGTGCTGAGTTGTTCCTTCCTAATTATAAGTGCCTCTAGTAACTGCCCCCACAAATATAGCACGTGACGTCCTCCCGCTAACCTCTCCGGTCGTCGCTAATTCTGCGCTTCTACTAACTATAACTGCTCTTGTGCTGTGCTGCTTGTTAGTTGCCGAACAAGGGACCTGATGCATGATTTGAGAATCCTCAGTACACTACTATCTCTGCTTCCGATGCAACAAATATTTGCTTCCACCTTCATTTCAAATCCTTCTTTTCACATCACAAATTTATGTTTCCATTTACCAGCAAATTGATGTTTCCATTCACCAGAAATTTAATTTCCGCAGTGAATAAAATTTGTTTGATTAATATGAAATTATGCACTTCTCCCTCAGAAGCATTGCATATTGTTTCCATTGATTAAAGAATTGCTTCCAGCTAGATAGAAGTTTGTTTTCGTCGAGTAGAAAAGTAAACTCCACCTTTTTCAAAAGCATCACTTGTTTGCATGGACTAGAAAATTGTTTCCAATAAAATAGTAGTTTGCTTCCATCAAAGAGAAAAATAATTTAGAAGCATCGTTGCCTTATTTCCATCGACTAGACAATTGCTTCCAACCAAATAACAATTTGTTTGCATCAAAAGAGAAAATATTTGCTCTGTCACAATTACATATGCTTCGGAGAAATTACAGAGTTGTCCGCAAAAAACAAATTGTTACGGACTTATTTTTGCAACAAAAAACAAGAAGAAAGCATAAGACATTGTTTTCACTCTCGTCTAGCAGATCTTAGCAATGTCACGGAAGAGCTCCACATATACTGCTAGTTTTTCTCCAACAACGAATTCGCTGGACGAAGAGTTGCGCCTCATCCCGGCCGTAGTGCTCTAGACATCTCATTACAAAATCATTCACATGT
The DNA here is from genome assembly GCA_039707655.1 of Elymus sibiricus. Taxonomy (NCBI): domain Eukaryota; kingdom Viridiplantae; phylum Streptophyta; class Magnoliopsida; order Poales; family Poaceae; genus Elymus; species Elymus sibiricus. The sequence continues at coordinate 476,815,202 of CM077666.1, forward strand.
GCCGAAAACAAAGAAGCACAACTACAATTTTGTGCTGCAAAAATGTATATATAACAGAAACATCATTCATACATTGTGAAGTACAGTCAGGAGTGGTTGAAGCAAAATAATTCACTAACAGAAGCAAGACTCATGATTGTTGAAGCACCCACTAGTACTAGTACATAAGCCAATTTTTTTGTATCATAAAAGAAGCATACATTTGTAGTGTTGAAATAAAATTTCAGTACCATAGAAGCATACGAGGGAAATATTAGGAAGCAGTTGAAGCAAAGTTTCAGTACCATAGAAGCGTTCGTGAGAAATAAAAGTGAAGCAGTTGAAGCAAAATTCACTACATAGAAGGATATGTAAGAAATGAAAGAGAGACTGTTGAAACAAAATTTCACTACCATAGAAGAATATGCGAGAAATAAAAGTGAGATTGATGATCGCACGAAGCAATAGTTCAACAAGCGCAGGGTCAATCCTGTCAAGTATCCATTCAAGCAGACCCTTAGGAGCTGAGAAAGTGACAACATTAAGAATATTACCCTAGTGTTTTTCACGAATAGGTTTTTCCCACTAGTTGGGAAGACCTAGGACAATATCCTTTAACCGACCAGCCGCATATCAACTCTTGGGCATACGCCCTGTTTCGCCTTCCTTTATTGGCGAGTGTCACCTGAGAACATAAGAAATGTGATATGTTAGCAAATCTGAAAAAGGGATTAGAGAGAATAAACATATACATTCGCTGTCTGATGAAAATACTTCTATGGAAGCAAGACATTAGAAATAACAAAGCTTATTTCTTGAACACAGTACAGCAAGAATGTATGAAGCATGAAAATATGGGAACTCAACATTAGGGAACATGGTATGAAGCATATATCATTATTAGTATATAAGAAAGTAAGATTGGTACCATCCTGAGGATGCATCTGTTGTGTCGCTAATGTACAAACTGAACCAGTTGTCACTTAATATAGAAGCAATTCCATAGACGAAAGAAACCAAATGTTTACTAAGTAGAAGCACCATGGTGAGAAGCATGAAAATTTGAAAGAAAAATAAAATCTCGCCAAATGTGGAGGCACATTTCTGCTAAAATTAGAGGAAACATGAAACCCTGGGAATAAACAAAACTACTCTTGGTATGAAGCATAGAAAACTGAGAATGGATAAAAACCCAAGCCTGGTAGCAAGATTGCCATGCAGTTTATGTGTCGCCAACTTTCACAAAACTGAATTGTTATTGAACATGTGAGCATTGTTCTAGTCCGCCTAAAATAATTACAATATAGAAGCATCCAGGTAAGAAGCCAGAAAGCAGTACAATGGGTGCAATATTAGTGTTAATTGGAAGCATGAAATTTTGAAAGAGGAATCTGTCGCTAACTGTCGAGCATATTTGTGGATGCTCTATATACAGGAAGCAATGAAAGATTGTTTTGTAGACAATTCTCATCTTAATTCGAGGCACCGATGTCTGAAACTAAGGAATAAGCACAATTGCCTGCCTACATATCTATTGGTCATCGAATGATGTAAATACTCCAACGAAGTCAATCAGAGAGGACGGTTAGGTTCTTTGTTGCCTACAATTTTTTTTGATGATTCATAACCCCTAATACCTGAAAATAATCATACTAGGCAGACAGAGAACATAAACACCGATGAGTACTTGGCAGGCAATGAATTACAAACAAAATTGCAATGTGGCAACTGCAAATTATCAATCGGGGCTATTGGCAGCGGACAACTTACAGGAATTTACTTACAAATGTAGGAAGCCGCTGCAGGTTCTCCCGGCGTTGGTTCCGACTGCAGCAGCCGATTCATCCGATGGGTAACATGTTGAAGCACCAAATCGAGGTCGGGATGGCACACCTGCATGAGAAATTTCTGGAGGTCGCATAAGTGGAGAGCACGATGGGGTGGGGAGGGGCAGAGGAACGGATCTGGGAGTCAGCAGGCAGCAGGCGAACGGATCTGGAGAGCACGATGAGGTTGATGTGCTGCTTCACGACGATTTGAGGAGGAGGCACCAGGTGATCGCCGAGATCGGGGAGGCCGGGGTGGTGCGGTTGGCGGCGACGGTGGGGAAGATTCACTGTGAGGCGAGGTGAGAAAGGAAGACGAGATACGGGCGAGTGATTTAGGGAGTTATTACGCGGGTGATTAGCTCCTTGGCCATCGGGGTAAGGCATATCTACAACCGTGCAATTCAATAGAATCGACGGTGGCCGGGTGGTCTGACGATGGTCTAATGCCAGACTATAGACAGGAAGTGTTTCCCAAATATAATGTCCCTGTGATATCATGGAGTTATTACCCATAGAAAACGGCTACGGCACGCAGGACTCTTCTCATTATTAGGGAAATTCCCATTCCTTAAAAGCTCCCTTCGTTCCAAAATAAGTGTCGCAAGGTGTTTCCGCTGGCATGCAAGTTGCCCCGTTCTGCGATAATCCTACCTACACCTACGAAAAGATCCAACGTAAACTTACTTTCCCTTCCCTAAATACTCCCCCCCCCCCCCCCCCCCCCCCCCCCAATTTTAACCAGGGTGGGCGCCAGCCACTAATCCTAATCCAATTAACTACCTCCAAATCAGCCGTTACGTAAAAATCTCACGTAACTTTACGTGGGTCTAGCATTAGTCCCGTTCTGTGATCCCAAGCATCCAAAAGTTTGAAACAACTGTGCATCCCAAGCATCCAAGTTCAATGTATAATATGTACAATGACTCCTAGCTAGGTGGTTCACTTGAAAAAAGAAAGACTGCTACATTATCAGAACAAAAAACTGTAACCTATATAGTAGGAGTACTACATATAACTTAAAACGCCTAGATCGAAAAGATCGAATCAACTAGCTCTGAGACCGCCGTCCTCTGTCGCTTCGCCGGCGTCCGGGGCAGCGCATCCACGGTGTACGGACTTCCCTTGCTCTTGGCGCATGTTCGTTTCCCAGCGTTGCAGAAGGGGTACTCCGACGGGCAGCAGGTCGCCCGGTCCCTGCAACAGGTGGCGCCCTCGGCCGGGCAGCACCCCCACGCCAGGCATACGCTCCTCACGCCGTACGTGCAGCAGCACGTGCTCCCCGCCGGGCATGAACTGTAGCGATCGCACTTCTCCTCCGGCGCCGGTGGTGCCGGCTTCGGGTTGGGCCCGTTCTTGACGGGGTAGGACGCGAACATGGCGATGCCGCACTTGCCGGCGCGCGCGGTCACGTTGCGCTCCATCCGGATGTAGCCGCCCTCGCCCCAGCCCGGACCCCACGAGTTGCGCACGAGCCAGTAGTCCTTGCCGCCATCCGCCTCCGTGCCGTAGCCCACCGCCAGAACGGCGTGGTCCAGCTCCGTGCCGCACCGCCCCGTGAAGACCCCGGACTCGTAGAGCTGGAACTCGCGCCCGCCCGCCTCGATGGCGACGCTCACCGGCTGGTGCGCCACGGCCTTCATCAGCGACACCTCGTCGTCGGCGGGCACGTCCTCGAAGCCGTCGATGGAGACGACCTTGCGGGCCTTCTTGGCGAGGTCGCACTTGCCCTCCTTGGCAGTGTAGGGGTAGTCCTCCTCGGTGTCGATGCCGCCGTTCCGGACGATGAAGTCGAAGGCGTCGTCCATGATGCCGCCGTTGCACCCGCTGTTCGGCCCGTTGCGTGAGCAGTCCACGAGCTCCTGCTCCGACAGCGTCACGAGGTCGCCGGTGACGATCTTGTTGACGCCTTCCACCGCGGCGACCGTGGAGAACGCCCAGCAGCTGCCGCAATGGCCCTGGTTCTTCACGGGCGCGACGGCGCCCTTCTCCCTCCAGTCCACGGACTCCGGAAGCACGTCCTCGGCATGGTACCGGTAGCGATCGCCGACGGCGTTGCGGGCCCTGCCAGCGGCGCCGGCGCCGAGGTAGGCGGCGCGGAACTCGGCGTTGGTGAGGTCGGCGAAGCGGTTAATCCCTAGGCGGAACCCGCCGTGCTGCGCGGCACGAGCGTTGTGGGAGTCGATGAAGTCCAGGTTGTCCCTAAACGCGCGGAACCGGTGGACGTACTCGGCGAGCGCGTTGTACGAGCGGCCGTGCCGCGCCAGCCACGCGTCGAACATCCTCCGCACATCCGCCTCCGTCCGCCGCGTCAGCCCCCGCGGCACACCGTGCTCTGCCGCGTCATCGACGTGAGCGGCAGCCGCCGAGGAAGAGGCGGCGAGGAAGACGAGGAAGACCAAGGCCGCGCCGCGACCAGCCATGGCCGCAGCGGCTGGTCTTCTGGGTCCGGTTTAGGTCGTCGTCGTCGAGGACTCGAGGCTGGATCGAAAGCTATCTGTGGTAATTTGTTTGGATCGATCGATTTTTGGTTCTGGGTGTCGATCGGCTGGAGGTGGTGAGATCTTATATACTGGTCTGGCCGTCGCGGCGTGGAGTCGAGATCGGATTCTGATTGACGTGAGCGAGAGGGACACGGCAGGGAGGTAGTTTGGTGCGCAAGTCGGTTCGACCTCAGATCCTACGGTCAGGACGCATACTGACAACGTTGACGCAGTACTAGTGGTCTTTCGACCAGATCCGACGGACGAGACGAACACTACTAGAACGTGTTTGGTTCGTGTTCTCAATCACGATGCACCGGAAACTAGTTGAACGTGTTTTTTTTTTTTAAACACAGTATAGACGCAAGCGCTCATATACACGCGCATATACTCATCCCTATGAACGTACACACGCACACCCTACCCCTATGAGCACCTCCGAGAGACTGAGCCGGCATATCATCTTGAAATTTACGAAGTCACCGTAGGCACCTCGCCGTCGACGGGAACGTCTCCTCCCACTGAATGTGCATCGCCGGAAATCCTGAAATAATTCCAGTAATAAATGCGAGCACCAGGATTTGAACCCTGGTGGGCTGGGGATACCACAGTCCCTCTAACCATCCAATCACCGGAAACTAGTTGAACGTGTTTGATTCAAGAAATTTGGCCTGTAACTGGATCACAATGTACTCCTCCGGAAACCGTTACTTGTGTTTGTTTCAGGTGGCCCGTATGTTTACATGTATTTTTTATTACATGGAAACCGTATGCTTAGTTACATGGCAATTTTTCTAAAAAAAAATAACATGGCAGTTTTTATTATTTTTTGAACTTTGTTACATGGCAATTTCAAACATTCTTTTTCTACCCAAATGCTGCGCGATGCGCGCGCGCTATTCGTGCGTTCCGAGCGGCCGCGGGAGCGCCGTCCGATGCGTCGCTGACCCTCCGGAAACTAGTTGAACGTGTTTGATTCAGGAAATTTGGCCTGTAACTGCTCCTCCGGAAACCGTTACTTGCGTTTGTTTCAGGTGGCCCGTATGTTTACATGTATTTTTTATTACATGGAAACCGTATGCTTAGTTACATGGCAATTTTTCTAAAAAAATAAAATAACATGGCAGTTTTTATTATTTTTTGAACTTTGTTACATGGCAATTTCAAACATTCTTTTTCTAATGTTCACAAGTGAAGTTTGTTTTTGTACATGGAAGTTTTATTATTAATAACATGGCATTTTGATTATTAAGAGGATGACATTTTTTTCTAAAGTTCACAAGTCAAGTTTGTTTTTGTACATGACACTTTTATTATTAAGAGGATGCCATTTTTGTCTTTGCAAAAAAAAAATTGTGTTTGGACCATGGCAAATTTGTTGGACTTATCTAGATAAAACATTTTTCTGTTTGTGTTGCCATCGGACCAATTCTGTTTATTTTACGAATTAGAGCATGACAATTTCCATTCTTTGCATTTTTTTCTACTTTTTTATGTATCAGACTTTTTTAGTCAATGACATTTTTTCTCCAAAATCTGAGCTAATTGGGCCTGCCCCGTTTTCCAAACGCGCTTCATGGACCATTGAGGAACCCGATGGTTCGCTGGAACAAGGGTTGTAGCGATCAACGAAAAAGAACACGATCGTTCCTCGATTGATGCTCTTAGGGCAAACCAATTTGTTCAATGGGAGCCTCCTCTTGGCCACTGGTCGCCACCTATTGGCGTCCTTTTTTGGTCTGCCTAGAACTCAGTCGACTGAGACTTAACTAAGTCTTGGTCGAGTGACATCAGCGTAGTTGTGGTGCTACGAATGGCATGGTTGGACGCTGCAACATGCGACATGCTGCAAATGACAATGACAAATGTTGTGAGATATGCTGCGAGCATTGACGACAGACACTGCAATTGATGGGACTTAATGCCGCATATGGCAATGGCGAAAGCTGCGAATGATGGGACGACGTGTTGTGGGCGATGAGGGTGAACGCTATGGCTGATGAGACGACATGCTGCAAACAACACCGATGGACACTGCGACCGATGGGACAAAGAGATGTAAGCGGTGGGACGAAGTGTTGCGAGGGCCGATGGACGATGCTCAGTCTAGCCTTAATCTCCATGCTAGATCCAACGGCCCAGCAATCGACTGAGGTTTAGCAATCCCCCCCCCCCTCCCCACCCCTTTAGAAGGGGGTGGAAGCCTTCTAGGCTACTTTTTCATACTGCTGAGCATTTACAAAAAGAGCGAGGACCGATGAAGGGGGATTATTAATCAACATCGACGAAGGATTAATTCTTGCTAATCTAGCTAGTTAATGAGTCATGCGATGACATTCTTGTTCACAATGCTCAAAAGAAATGACTCCGAACCCTTTACAAATTAAATCACAAAAAAAGTACTCTTTACAGATTTATAAGATCGACATTGGGAATTTGATCAAGATACATACGATTCATATCATTCACACATAGTAAGTCCTCCAAAATAGCCGACCCCGCCACACTGTCTTTTTAATCGTATTATTGATGCCCAGTCTAGTCCAGATATGATCCACCCAACTGCAAGTAAAGCGTGCAAGAGGAAAAATACACATGGTTTTTTCACAAAAAAACATCACCACATGTCGCAGCTGGAATGATTTTAGTCAATATTGTACCCGAATTACATGTTAGTGAACTAGTCCATATCATTCCACAAGTTTATGGACTAAGTGAACCCGTGACACAAGAGTATGGACTTCTATTGCAATTGACTCATTTTGTTGCGTTTCGACCGATTTGAACACCTTTGAATTATCGTTTGAGGAAAGGAGATTTCCATTTGATGTAGCAGTTTCCTGTAGGTAATACCTCAACTAACACGCAATATGATTTTGGGTCTATCCCAGGTAGCTAGTTCATGTGTTGCAATACGTAGTCGTGATTGATTTTAGTAATAACAACATATCGTTCTTCAATACGAGTTTGAATCTCATGTATACCCGAGCTCCAAATTGAATTTACCTTGTAGGAGGGCCCTAGTTATGAGATCATCTCGCTGTCATGTCCAACAAAGAGGAAGTTGCAAACATTCATCACAATGTGCTAATTTGGCTTAAGGGGGTTGGCCATGTGCCAATGTGTCCATCTTCATAAAAATGTCTAACAGGCGCACTTAAAAAGTTCCACACGATTCATGCATTTTTAGGAAAATTGTAAGGGAACCACAACAGATTTGCAAGGACAATGATCCTATGACATTACAAATGTTATTGATTTACACCTCTAATTGACAACCATAGACAAATGGCATGTGTCATGATGTTTGTTGGACATGTATAAGATCTAGAGCTCTCTATATATGAAGATATTTAAGGATACTTTTTTACAAACACTTATACTCCCTCTGCTCCATAATGTAGTGCATATAGATTTTTTAAGAAGTCAAACTTTACAGACTTTGACAGAGTTTATAAATAAAATTATTTATATCTACAGTACAAAATATACATAATATGAACTACATTATGATGAATCTAATGATATATGTTTGGCATTCTAGATGTAAATATTTTTCTCCACAAACTTGGTCAAAATTTATGATATGACTTTTCAAAAAAAAAATGCACTACATTATGAAACGAAGGGAGTATTATAGATTACATTAAGATTATGCAATCATTATCTGCCAGTTCCAACATGTAGGGAGGAAACACAAACTCGTACAAATACATAACATGTGTAATGACACATATTAATCTAGGAAATAATGTGATTGTCTTTATTATTTTACTTAGATCCAAGGGAGCATTAGAGAAGATGTTTTCTTAATAATATGTAAAAGTAAATTTAAGGAAAAATAGCATAAATTTTGCCACAAAATTGTTTTAAATTGTATTTGCAACGATAGAGTTAGTATTGATATCTTAATATTTAGTGGCGTCGTTATGTTTTTCTTTTGTGATTAGTTGTGCTAAGCATAGACAAAATCTTACTGATTAAGGTCATATGTTGACAAAGTGGATTATAACTAAATAAAAAAGTTCAGTACAAATTAAAAGAACTCGTGCTCTGCGGGGTCGACGATGTGCGCGGCGGACACCGACAAGAGAAGCCGAGGAAGATGGGGAACACCAAGGCCAACGATGTGCGCGGCGGACACCGACAAGAGAAGCCGAGGAAGATGGGGAACACCAAGGCCAACGATGTCGCAGCCACGCCGCTACCAGTCATGGCCGCAGCGGCTGCTCCTCTCGAGCTCGCCTTAGGCCCTCATCGTCTTCGTCGAGGCTCGAGATTAGCTATCTGTCATGTAGCACGTACGAGTTGATAATTGGTTTCGATCGATAGCTTGTGGTCTGGGTTCCCATGGAAGTTTGGAGATTTATATTGGTGGATCTTGCTATCGTGGCGGTGTGGAGTTGCGATTGGGTTCTGATTCATGTCCGACAGGGTAGGTAGTGGGGTACTTGGTTTCAATCTTAGTTGTTCAATCCATATTCTGTGGCCGAGATGGACAATGAGAATTTTTGAAGCCCGGACACGTTTTGGCTGCATGCCTATGTCACTTTTGCACCTGATGGGTCCATTAGACAAAATAAGTCTATCACCTCCCATCCTGAGTATGCTTAGATTAAATTGTTTTTTAGATTAAAATGACATGTTTATGTGATGCAAGGTATCGCCATCAAGACATGACACCGACATGAAAGCTATGAGCCCACGCACTGATGTCCAAGAATATGGGTTTAAGTATTAGAATGGTTGAATCATCGACACTCCTGAATATCTTGGCAGTCCTGAAGTATCAATTTACCATAGCATGATTAGCGTCGATGTTGCCGTCGTTCATGTTACTTGCTTTCTACATAGCGTTAGTTCTTCAAATGACGGAGCATGAGAGCAAGTCTGTCTACCGAGAGGTCTTGTTTGTGGCTATTTCATAAGCATCGATCTTAGCAACATTATGTCGCAGGGTCAGTGTGAGGAAGCATACAAGAAACCAATGAACCATTTGGGATTGTATGGTGTAAAACAACTGTCATATAATAGAACCACACGAGAAAACAAAGAAGCATCACAAATGTCGCAGGGTCAGTGTGAGGAAGCATTCAAGAAACCAATGAACCATTGGGATCGTATGGTGTAAAACAACTGTCGTATAATAGAATCACGCGAGAAAAACAAAGAAGCATCACAGCGGGTATGAGACACAATGGAAGTATATGGCATTGATCTCACAACATTTGGCATTCTGTGCCGCAAATTCGAAAAGATTCTAATGTTCGAGATAAATTATGAAGCATGATTAACATTGTGTGGCACAAAACGTATGTACAAGCATACACAATTTTAGGATTGTAAATCTTAATACTTGAGTAAGCAAAGTTGCACAATGGCATGCATCCTAAGGCACAAAATAGGTATGTGTGCGGGCGGAGTCGTGACCTGCCAGCCGTGGGTTGTCTTGAGTGAAAGAGTCGATAATCTCTGAGGATGCACGGTTGGTTCGCTTTGACAATTTATATGGACGGAGGAAGAAGTGTTGCATGCATATGTTGGGAGAGAATGGGAGACCATGAGTCTCCGCCTAGCCATTGGGAAGAATGGTGGATGGTGGTCAATTGTTGCAGATAGACTCGGTTTGATATGTTTATATGGCTCTATCATGTCATTTCTTTCTTTTTTCTATTTGAAGAGTTACTCGTTTCCAATTTTTATTTTAGATAACCCATAATACAAAGCCCGAGTAAAGATTAGGTTTAGCAAAAAGAATGAAAAAGTAAAACTATGACATCTACGTTGTCACTAGTTTTCTCACATCCTAGGTAGCTGCACTACCTTACAACACCATCCAACACAACACGATTTCACACATTACATCAAAGGCTTCAAAAAAGCCACCCCCTACTTGACCACTAGAGATCAAGTCAAGCAAAAAAACAAAACCACTAGCAAATCAGGCAACACCTATCCTTGGGGTGTCATTTGCAGACCTAAGAAAAAAAAAGGGGATTCACATACACAATATGGAGAGATTTAATGTTAGCCTTTTATGAAAATGGTGGTGGGATTTGAAAAACGGGGAGGATATGTGGCAAGAAATAGTTAGAAAGAAGTAGACATAGAATGGGATCTGCCAAATCAAAGTCTCTGCTAATGATTCTCTTGGTTGGGCAAACCTGATCAAAATCAAGCAATTGTATATGCAGGGGAGAATTGTGGTAGTGTGGAATGGACAGCTTACTGATTTTTTGGGCATGGCACCTGGTGTGGGCTAGGCCTTTGAGTGCACAATTTCCTGATTTGTTTGAAATTTGTAATGAAAAATATAGGACTATGAAAAAAGAAGTCTGGTTGCGGTTGGAGACTAACTTTCAGAAGATGGTTAAATGATAATCAAGTGAGACAACTCTAGGCTTTGCTGAGAATGGTTGGATCTATAAATCTTTCTCAAGCCATTGACTCTCCTAGATGGAAATGACATAAGAAATGACACTATTATATCCTTATACAATCATACATCCGATGTAGGCCCTAACATGTCCTTTAAACAATTGTGGAAAGCTAAACTGCCTCTAAAAATCAAAAATTTCCCATGGCTTATATGGCACAATGCAATTGCAACTAAAGATAATATGCTCAAAAGGAATTGGACAGGTGACCCTTTGTGTCGCTTCTGTCGAGAAGCTGAAAATATTCATCACATTTTCTTTAGTTGCTCTACACCCAAGTATATATGGAGCACTGTAGCTAGATGTATTGGTGTTGTAGATAGACTTGGTTGTTTCTCTCGGTATTTCTGCTGGATCTCTAAGTTCTTGCCCGAAAGTTTAAACTTACAAGGCAGATGTTGGATGATTTGGAAGCTTCGCAACAGAGCCTGCTTTGAATTTAAACTAGTTAGATCGCCCGCTGGATTCATTTGCTATGTGTGCTCGTTTATGCATTATTGAGCAGGCTTACAACCTGAGGGTGATCCTAGCTATGATGCTGGAGGAAGGATCAAATGCACTTCAGAGGGTGGTGCTGGCGGCTCAGGAAGATGGGTGTGGTGAAAGAAGAAGGCAAAACATGTGTCTGGATGCTGGAGGACCTGATGACACAGAACAGAATGATGAAGATCCCGGTTGTGATCGACCCCCTTTCAACTAATCTCGTTTATGTGTGTCCTTGTGTGCTGGGGTGAGATTTGTAATACGTATATATTTTCGCTTTCCTGTTAGTTTTTTGTCATGTGGTTGTTAGCTTAGAGGCGGCAGCGGTTGACAAGATTTTTTTTTTCTTCTAGGTCTTTATCTCTTTGGTTTGCACCGGATGCGATTTTTTTTTTTTCCGTTCCAGCCCCCTTTTTGGATCGCATAGAAAAAAAAAACCTATCTTGCGGGTTGTCGGCCGCAAGCCTCTACTCCTGCTATAAAATTCCGTGGCAGCTTCACACAGCAGCGACGCTGATCGCAGGACCTGCTGTTTTTTCTTCCTTTCCACAGTCCAGCATAGTATTACGAAATCAAGTGAGAAATTTGAAACACACGGTGAACGTGATCAAAACTCGCTGTGTTTCTGCTCTAGTACAAGCCACGTGTTTTAAACCCGTGGAACTCCTAACTAGGCCCCAAATACAAGGAGCGACGGCACATCAGAGCCCCGTAATCTATGAAGAAGAGAGAAGAAGAAACGCCTCGTCGATTCGTCACTATCAGAGCCCCGTAATCTATGAAACTACTACTAGTAACATAATTAGCAGTAAGTACGAGTAATACTAGCTAGCAAAGAGTTTACCAAGAGGCAGACGTTCTTTTGGCATCTTCTATGGTGCAAATCCGGGTGATGCCGTAGACTGACTGACGGTCAGTAGCGGAGCTAGGATTGGGTTACGCTACGCCCCCAGGCCAGCCAACAATACAGCTACAGTTTTTCGCAAAAAAAATACAGCTACAGTGATCAACACAACAGTGACGACAGCAGTCCCGCTGGTACCGTCGGCGCTGTCCACTTGGGTCCATCTGGCCCCGCCTGCCCTGCTCACCAATGTGGCGGCGGGTGCTACCGCTAGATACACCGGGACCGCGCACCGCACGGCAACACAACACCGCCGCGTCCAACCAACCACTGTTCCTACTCTATACTCCGATCACGTTTAAAAAATATCCACCGCTCCCTCCTGGCGTCCCTGTCTCCAGCGCCCACTTGTCTTTCACTTCTCATGGCGGCGGCGCGGCCGGCGCTCCCCTCCTCCCCGACCTCCCTGCTGCTCTCGCGCTCCCTCGCCGCGGCCCCGGCGCTCCGGAGGCCCAGGCCGAGGCGGTGGGTCGTCGCCGCCGCCGTCCCGGCCGTGGCGGGGGCGCTCGCGGCCTCGGCGCCGGCGGGGGCGACGCTGCTGCGGGATGGCGGCGCCACGCTGCTCGTCACCGCCGGGGCGTACTCCCTCGTGCGCGCCTTCGACGCGCTCACCGAGCGCCGCCTCGTCCAACAGGTCTCGTGCGTGCAACCCGCTCTCTGACCTCCCATTTTAGCGTGACTGAACGAGGATGCCATTAGAGCATCGTGCGTTTTCTCAACTTAATTAGAGCATCGCTCACTAGGAAGACCCTCTGCATTTACTGAACTTGATTTAGCTGCAAGGCCACATGAAGCTTCCTGCTGCTGTTGACTGGCCACTGCTCAGAGCCAATGACTGAATCTCAGCATGTACTCCCTCTGTAAAGCAATATAAGATCGTTTAGATCTGTAAGATCGTTCACAGATCTAAACGATCTTATATTTCTTTACGGAGGGAGTACAGATTAAAAAGATGGTCTAGTTATTTGATTTGATTAAACATGCCTTGATTAGTAGTATCTTCTTTTAACAAAAACAACCATTTGTAGTTTAACGAAACACGGAATCATGATGGTAATGCCTCCCTCGTTTGGCTCCTTGCTTGGTTGCTAACGTGTGGTACTTGTCACCATTAAAGGCAGAGCTTGAGCAGGAAGGTTGTGCATGTGCTATCCGGGGTCCTTTTCATGGCTTCATGGCCACTCTTCAGGTCCTCCTTACCCCCTGTTCCCAGGCTCAAAATGCTTGCCACTGCAAATCAGACAGGAGATCTTAAGATAGACATGCTCTGTTTTTGCAGCAATTCGACCGGTGCACGGTTCTTCGCGGCAGTAGTCCCGTTCCTGAACTGCGTCAAGCTTCTGACCTACGGGCTCGGCTTCTACTCCGATGAAGCTCTAGTCAAATCTGTGACCCGTGAAGGAAAACGAGAGTAATCCCATTGTGCCAGCAATGATATTTTTAGTCGTGATCCTCTGTTCTTCTTTGAGGCGGCACCATCCTGATACAATCTATTATGGTCTCTGACAGGGAATTGCTGAGAGGCCCTCTCTACTATGTCATTGTGCTAATGATTATTGTCCTAGTCTTCTGGCGTGACTCCCCAATCGGGATCGTCTCTTTATCGATGATGAGTGGCGGAGACGGTAAGACGAAAATGGTTTACAGAATCTGTAAAACCCAATTATACTTGACGATTTAATCGTTTTAACTGAGTTTCTGCACCTGCATGGATCTTGGCTTTCACAGGCTTTGCTGACATTGTTGGGAGAAGGTTTGGCTCACTGAAGCTGCCATTCAACGACAAGAAGAGCTGGGTCGGGAGTGCCGCGATGTTCATTTCTGGGTTCCTGCTATCCGCTCTGTAGGGTTCTTGCGACGCACTCCTGTCATCTTCACAGAATTTCGCATGCGTTGTTGTTGACATATTCCACCTGTTACTCGTTGTTGCAGGATGCTGTACTACTTCTCATGGCTTGGTTACATTCAGGTCAGCTGGGATCAGGCGATTGGTAAACTGGTTCTCGTTGCGTTGGCAGCCACCGTAGTGGAGTGTATTCCTGTAACTGATGTTGTAGATGACAATATCTCTGTTCCTTTGGCCACCATGTTGGTAGCCTTTCTGTTGTTTGGCAACACTGCAAATTGAATATATGAACAAATGTTTTGAGCTCCTCCTGTACTGCCACCAGAAGTTGTCTCATCTCCTTCTTTCCCCTTTGAAGCGAAAAATAAGTAGTATCAGGACACCCATGTCTACATAAACATTTGTTTTCAAAATTTATACCAATATACATCAATCTGTATTCAGCCTTCTCAATTCGTTTCGAATGGACAATTTCTTCAGTGAATAAACAAACCCCGTACAAACAACACATCCTAAATAGTGCAAAAAGGATGAAGAAGCTTTGGCCTACTGTTACATTCTCATATTTGCAACTACCAGGGAAAAAAATTAACTGACTTGCAGTCAGCTGAGCTTTTCGTGGAGGATCGGCGACTAAGAGAGATGCTCAGGTACAATGGCACCGAAGTGGGATCGATGCGCCTTCAGGCTTCCGCTTCTCCCGGGTGACTGCTTCTTGAATCATCGGCAACTTCTGATGAATCTTCTTCCATATGTGGTTCACAGCACCATCTTCTGGGGCAGAGACCTTGCTACTTTGCTGACTGTTTTCGTACTCAAAGATATGCTGGACTCCAGCCAGGTTTCTTCTGAATTCATCCTTCTGCTTCTTCGAGATATTCCTTAGGTAGTTTGTTAGCCATTTGGGTCTCATTGCGTTACTGACTGACACAAAAATGGAGAACTCTGTGTAGTCAATCATCCCTTCGAAAGGAAGCTCAATGTCATCGCTGACAATGACTGGTATGCAAAGACTTGCAACAGCGTCAAATAGACGACATGAACTTGGGGTGTCACCAGCTGGGTGCAAGCAAAATTCTGATGTCCGCATCCCTTTTATTGATTGTTCACGTCCTGTGGCATTAGGAAAACCTTCTTCCATGACAACATCAGGCTCATTAACCATCAAGTCCCACAATTTTTCACGCACCAAACCACCCTGAAAATAAATAAACGGATTGATCAGATAGATGGTTTTAATATTATTTTACAAGCAGTATAAGCTAGGATGAAGTTACTTACTTCACTCAGATATACAAATCAAAGGAGCGACCTAGTTTTAGCTTAATCATGTGATTATGTTATCATTATTGATCTTTACAAAGAACCTCAGGAGTTCTACTACTAATGTACGCTGCATAAGCGATAAAATCCAGTTGAAAGCAAAATGATTTTCAGTGTTTTTTAGGCACAACGCTTCAAATGATACTTCCTGGAACAAATATAGACACAAAAAGAGAGCCAAACATTTATGTTTGAAAGAGCTAGCCTCACATATAACAGAGACCTAGAAGATTTTTAAGTAGAATGAACCATTTACCATATGCTTATTCTTTTTATTTAGAGAGCTAGTTTCAGATATTACATAGGTGATAAACAATTTCAGGAATTTCAAAGCTGATTACAGATAAAAACGATGTAACCCAGGCTCAAGAAGTAAATTACAAACACTAAATGTACATGTTTTCACTTTTATTGTATGAAATTAATGATGAAATGCAAGTGAATAGTCAAGTACAAGATGGGATCCAGATAGCAGATAAACCTTTCCAAATATAATGCATAAATTAGGAGCTTGATTTCATGATAAATAGTACGAACCCGATGCCTGTGTTTGGCTCCCTTGAAGTACAGAAGAGTGGGGCGATCCATATTTTCTGACAGGTGCAGGGTGGGGAGCAAATGTGTGTAAGGCACAATGACATCTTTGAGCAATGACACTTGAGTGTGCTGTATCATATGAGAAGAGTTGCTGCCTGCAGATTTAGAATCCAGTTTGTACCACCCGCCAAAATCAACCACCAGTAGAATTGCAGGAGCAATCTCCGCCCGGACATGCCACATTGCCATAGGGTCTGTCAAACAATGCCTCAGTATTTAACATGACCTGAGCATCCAAAAGAAAAATAAGCTGCTAGGCAAATCAATCTTCACCAAGACATAAACAATACACCAAATGCTTCTGCTTCACTTCACTTGCATAAAAGTACAATGTTTCTCTCGTTTACTAAACTGTGCTAATATAAGTTTCTCTCCTATACTAAATTGTGCTAATGAAAGTACAGTATTTCTATCCTATACTAAACTGTTCTACTAGGCACACACACACACACACACACACACACACATTTGCATGATCCACATAAATTTCTTAACTAGTGAGATCTTCCTTGGCTGAGAAAACCATCAAGAAACCATGAAACTTAACCAGCTATGTTAATCTTAATTCAAAGCATGCAAACAACTTTACAAGGATAGGATTCGCAATTCCCCACCGGCCCAGCCTAATTACCTGTGTGGACGAAGACGTGGTCGCGGCCGCCGGACCGGCGCCAGGCCGGGTGGGCGGTGACGCGGTCGACGACCTCCCGCTGGCGTCGGTAGTCACCATTCCCCTCCTTCCTGCGGAAGGCGCCCTTGGTGGCGCCCCAGCCGAGCTCCATCTCGGCGGAGAGCGTGGCGAAGAAGGGCACGAACACGACGTCAGCCTCCCTCCAGTCGGCGACGACCCTCACCAGCGCGGACGCGGGGGCGGCCGGGCCGAGGAGGGAGTGCAGGAGCCAGTACTCGGCGCTGTACTGCCTGATGAGGGGGTTGGCGGGGTAGGGGGGGTGGTCGCGCGGCGGCGGGTGGTCCGGGTCGGAGGAGGCCGGGATGCGGGCGTCGGCGGCCGGGAGCGACCAGTAGAGGTCGAGCAGGCCGTGGTTGAGCCCGCGCGGGAGGTCGGCGACGTAGACGCTGAGGCGGCGGCCGTGGCCGGGGTCGGTGGTGTGCACGGAGGGGAGGAGGGGCGGGGAGGTAGACGGCCTGAGGAGGAGGAAGGAGAGGGAGAGCAGGAGGACGGCCGGGACGGCGAGCAGGGCGGTGCGCTTCATGGCCGCCCTCCGGATCTCGCCTGAGATGGGAGGAGGCGGCATGGGGGGGGAGGGAGAGGGATGCCCTCTGTTGTTGCTTCGCCTGAATTTTGTAGTACTGTATCTGAATTCGAAATTCAGTTCAGTATTCGTGAAAACTTCACAAACAAATTGAATAGAGAAAATACCAGTATTTGAATACTTCTCGCATATGTTGTTTTGAGCATCTATAAGGTTATATATACTCTAATGAGCATTCGTATGAAAATATGTTGGAGACGGCTACAAGCAAAACAAATGAAACCTGGAGCTCTCGATCCCTTGTTGGATTAAGTTTTCCATCAAATGTAACAAATGAAGAAAACACAATAACAACACACAGCTTGCTGCAACAACATGCAAAACAAGAATGCAGCACCGAGAGAAATTAATTTCACCAAATAATGTCATTGTATCACAGCATACAAAATATTAGCTCAACAAAACACTAACACCTTGCGCGTCGGTGTGTGCTGCGAATACATTGAGCGAACGCTTTGTGATTTAGACACATAACACCTAAATCATCAGTTCGTGCAATTGAGTGTGTTGTCTAGTTGAAGATAATGTCCTAGATGGCATCACAATTGTATAATCCAATAAGATAGATACCCTGTAAACTAGTGGTTTACTTCACTGGAAAACATTAATGCACCATGACATATCTTAGGATTGGTCAAACCGTTTTAGTTTACTATCTCAGATGTTAACCATAATTGGTAGCTGCTAATACAAAACTCACTTGAGACTAGCTTCCCCAAAATCAAGGACCAAATCTTGGATCCTCACACTTTGAGTCATGGGTAGGTTGCTCCTGAAGCTTTTCATTGCTTGAACCTGATGTTGTCTTCGCGCGGAGTTCTTTGGCCTTTCCATAGAGGTACATATACAAACCACTGAAAACCAATGCACTACCCAACAAGTTGTTGTATAACAGTAAAATGTATCACTTATGGAATAAAACAGTATATAAGTGTAAATGTTAAAACAAGCAACGGTCAAGCTATGATATTTTGATGTATTTCTAAAGAAAATGTAAAACTAAATCACAACATTCGTTAAGCTGCATTGTTCGTTAAGGTACATTTTTTTCACTATCTCTATTCCAAACCACTAGATGGATATAGGGTTCACTACATTTACACAACTCATCAACTATACGGCGCTTGCCCGCGCCTAGGGCTGGACGAAAAGCTCGTTACTCGCGAGCTTAACGAGCACTCGGAAGCTCGACTCGTTAAGGCTCGTGCTCGTTAGTTAATGAGCCGAGCTGAACATCAATTTTTGCTCGTTAATATTAACGAGCTTAACGAGCTAGCTCGCGAGTTTAACGAGTAGCTCGTTTGGCTCGTTATTTTCACATCAGTACTTTTTAGTTTTTACTAAATGCAAATGCTTAGCTCAGCCCGGCCCAATGGACACTGGTCGACTACAGCCCATCTCCTCCGAGTCCCCCACATTCGCATCTGGACAATTGATGAAGAGAACTAGAGAAGTACAGAACAGATACAAAGAGACGAGAGGAGACTACGGAGCTTAACGAGTACTCGTGAGAGCTCACGAGCTTAACGAGTATCTAACGAACCGAGCCGAGCATGAGTTTGAGCTCGTTACTGTTAACGAGCTTAACGAGCACGAGCTTAACGATCACGAGCTTAACGAGCCGAGTAGCTCGTTAGTCCAGCCCTACCCGCGCCAGTCCATGAAAGGTGGATGAAGGTGAGTTTGACTACGAACTCGAGGATGCTGGGAATGATCTCTTTTCGGGGAATCACTCCCGTCGAGAGGTCCTCTTCCTCCCTTTTTCTGAATCTGGGAGAGGGATGGAGACAGGGGGTGTGATGGGGCCATGCCCCCCCACCCCATGCGATTATTTTCTCAAACAACCTCCTCTTTATTAGCTCAAAATAGTCTAAAATCTTGTGTTTGCCCCCTGTAGAACATTCCTAGCTCTATCCCTGATTATACATTCACTGATCATATTGATCATAAGACACGCTTCACACGTATGTACATACATCATGATAAGCACAAACCTATTTAAACACCATCTTCTTGGAATTAAATAAAGGCACTTTATATTTGTCATAAGAATGAGTTCTCCCTAGGCTATTCTGTCTTCAAGTCACACTTTACAATTTTGTGTAACTTTGTTAGCTAATGGTAGCTACATTGAGAATACACACACCCCAGGGACAGAGACATTATGTCCAATTATAGTACATACATGCAAGAAAACAAAAATATTTGAATATCAGTCCGAATACTAGACCCAAATACACGTACCTCCCAACGTGACGATTTCTCCTAGTAATAATGCCCCAAGAACCATGGTGAAGACAATCGATAATGTGCTGAATACTGGTGAAAAAACAGGGCCCCACTTTTCCACGACATATAGATTCCACCAATACTTAGCGGTTGTGCCAAGTCCAGCCTACGTTCAAATCAAGTATGTGCCACATTATTGCCTATTGCATTTAACTATCAAGTTAAGAAAAAAAATATAGAAACAAATGCTTTTAATATTCAACATCATGAAGCAGTTGGATCTCGAACCATATATGAAGTCCTCGTAAGCAAGTTTTTACAATTTTGAACTTAGTTAACATTTAACTGTTAACAATGATATGCCCATTGGGATCCTTCGATTCAAAGGATTTTCATAGGAATTTTGGAGGATTAGAATCCTTAGGAAATTTTCCTATGTTGGTTGTTGATTCATAGGATTAAATCCTATAGGAATTTTTCATAAGGATTTCTTTGTACAATTTCCCATAGGATTTCTAGCATCCACTCAAACCTCTTTGAAAGAATACTTTGTTTTTCCTCGGATGCAATCAAACCAAAATCCTATAGGATTGAGATGAGCATGACATTCCTGATGGGGAACGAAGCATGAAAATCAAAAAATTTCCTACGAACACCCAAGATCTATCTAGGAGAAGCATAGCAACGAGAGAGGAGAGTGTGTCTACGTACCCTCATAGACTGAAAGCGGAAGCGTATATAACGCGGTTGATGTAGTCGTACTCTTCGCGATCAGATCACGATCCAACCGATCTAGTGCCGAACGGACGGCACCTCCGAGTTTAGCACACGTGCGGCTCGATGACGTCTCCTCCTCCTTGATCCAGCAAGAGAAGGCGGAGAAGTATATGGGATCACAACCAGCACGATGGCATGGTGGTGATGGTGGTGGTGGAATTCCGGCAGCGCTTCGCTAAGCGAAAACCGGGGACGAGGATTATGCCGGGAGGGAGAAACGGGGCAGCAACCAAGTCCAATCTCTTGGGGGGCCTTGGTGCGCCCCCTCCCCTCTATTTATATGCGTGAGGGGGCTAGGAGTCCAGCCCCTCCACCCCCTATGGCTGGCGCATCAAGGGGAGAGAGGAGTTGGACTCCGAGTCCCTCTCCACCTCCGTCGTACGGAGGTAGGACTCTTCCCTATCCACATGGGCTTTTTGAGGACTTGGTGCGCCTAGCCCAATAAGGTCAGGGCGCCTCCCCTCAGCCCATGCCAGCCCTTAGGACGTGGTGGACCCACTTGTGGACTTCCGGAATCCTCCGGAACCTTCTGGAAGCTTCCCGGTACAATACCGAAAAAACTGCACCTTTTTCTGGAACCCAAAATATGACTTCCCATATATAAATCTTTACCTCTCGACCATTCCGAGACTCCTCATGACGTCTGGGATCTCATCCGGGACTCCGAACAATATTTGGTTACCAATCATCAAATATCCCAATACTACTCTAGCGTCAACGAACGTTATGCGTGCGACCCTGCGGGTTCGGGAATCATGTAGTCATGACCGAGACACCTCTCCAGTCAATAACCAATAGCGGGACCTGGATGCCCATATTGATTCCTACATATCCCACGAAGATCTTTTATCGGTTGAACCACGATGTCAAGGATTCGGTTAATCCCGTATGCAATTCCCTTTGTCCGGCGCTATGCTACTTGCCCGAGATTCGATCGTCGGTATCTCCATACCTAGTTCAATCTCATTACCAGCAAGTCTCTTTACTCGTTCTGTAATACAAGATCCCGTGACTAACCCATTAGCCACATTGCTTGCAAGCTCATTACGATGTTGTATTACCGAGAGGGCCCAGAGATATCTCTCCGTCATACGGAGTGACAAATCCCAGTCTCGATCCATGCCAACCCAACAGACACCTTTGGAGATACCTGTAGAGCATCTTTATGATCACCCAGTTACGAAGTGACGTTTGATAACACACAAAGTATTCCTCCAGTATCCGGGAGTTGCATGATCCCATGGTCTTAGGAATAGATACTTTACATGAAGAAAGCTGTAGCAAATAACTAAACGATCTGATGCTAAGCTTACGGTTGGGTCTTGTCCATCACATCATTCTCCTAATGATGTGATCTCGTTATCAAATGACAACTCATGTCTATGGTCAGGAAACCATAACCATCTTTTATCAACGAGCTAGTCTAGTAGAGGCTTACTAGGGACACGGTGTAGTTTATGTATTCACACATGTATTTAAGTTTTCGATCAATACAATTCTAGCATGAATAATAAACATTTATCATGAACAAGGAAATATGATAATAACCAATTTATTATTGCCTCTAGGGCATATTTCCAACAGTCTCCCACTTGCACTAGAGTCAATAATCTAATTCACATCGCTATGTGATTAACACCCAATGAGTTCTGGGGTTTGATCATGTTTTGCTTGTGAGAGAGGTTTTAGTCAACGGGTCTGCCACATTCAGATCTGTATGTACTTTGCAAATCTCTATGTCATTCTGTAGATGCTGCTACCACGCTCCACTTGGAGCTATTCCAAATGACTGCTCCACTATACGTATCCGGTTTGCGACTCAGAGTCATCCGGATCGGTGTCAAAGCTTGCATCGACGTAACCCTTTACGACGAACTCTTTATCACCTCCATAACCGAGAAACATTTCCTTAGTCCTCTTTAGGTACCTAAGGATAATTTTGACCGTTGTCCAGTGATCCACTCCTGGATCACTCTTGTACCCCCATGCTAGACTCATGGCAAGGCACCCATCAGGTATGGTACACAGCATGGCATACATTTATAGAGCCTATGGCTGAGGCATAGGGGACGACCTTCATCCTTTCTCTTTCTTCTGCCGTGGTCGAGCTTTGAGTCTTACTCAACTTCACACCTTACAATACAGGAAAGAACTCCTTCTTCGACTGATCCATTTTGAACTCCTTCAAAATCTTGTCAAGGTATGTGCTCTATGAAAGTCCTATCAGGCGTCTTGATCTATCTCTATAGATCTTGATGCCCAATATGTAAGCAGCTTTACTCAGGTCTTCCTTTGAAAAACTCCTTTCAAACAACCCTTTATGCTTTCCAGAAATTCTACATCATTTCCAATCAACAATATGTCATCCACATATACTATCAGAAATGCTATAGAGCTCCCACTCACTTTCTTGTAAATACAAGCTTCTCCGTAAGTTTGTATAAAACCAAAAGCTTTGATCACCTCATCAAAGCGTATATTCTAACTCCGAGATGCTTGCACCAGTCCATAGATGGATCGCTGGAGCTTGCATACTTTGTTAGCATCCTTAGGATCAACAAAACCTTCTGGTTGCATCATATACAATTCTTCCTTAAGAAACCCGTTAAGGAATGCCGTTTTGACGTCCATTTGCCAGATCTCATAATCATAAAATGCGGCAATAGCTAACATAATTCTAACAGACTTAAGCATCGCTACGGGTGAGAAAGTCTCATCGTAGTCAAGCCCTTGAACTTGTCAGAAACCCTTTGCAACAAGTTGACTTTTATAGATGGTGACATTACCATCAGCGTCTGTCTCCTTCTTAAAGATCCATTTATTCTCAATGGCTTGCCGATCATTGGGCAAGTCTACCAAAGTCCATACTTTGTTCTCATACATGGATCCTATCTCGAATTTCATGGCCTGAAGCCATTTGTCAGAATCTGGGCTCATCATAGCTTCTTCATAGTTCGTAGGTTCGGTGTTGTCTAACAACATGACTTCCAGGACAGGATTACCGTACCATTCTGGTGCGGAACGTACCCTGGTCGACCTACGAAGTTCAGTAGTAACTTGATCCGAAGTTTCATGATTATCATCATTAGCTTCCTCTTCGGTTGGTGTAGATATCACGGGAACTGTTTTCTGTGATGTGCTACCTTCCAATTCGAGAGAAGGTACGATTACCTCATCAAGTTCTACTTTCCTCCCACTCACTTCTTTTGAGAGAAACTCCTTCTCTAGAAAGGACCCATTCTTGGCAACAAAGATCTTGCCCTCGGATCTATGGTAGAAGGTATACCCAATGGTCTCTTTAGGGTATCCTATGAAGATGCACTTCTCCGCTTTGGGTTCGAGCTTATCAGGCCGAAGCCTCTTGACATAAGCGTCGCATCCCCAAACTTTAAGAAACGACATCTTAGGTTTCTTGCCAAACCATAACTCATACGGTGTCGTCTCAACGGATTTAGACGGTGCCCTATTTAAAGTGAACGCGGTTGTCTCTAATGCATAACCCCAAAACGATAGTGGCAAATCGGTAAGAGACATCATAGAACGCACCATATCCAATAGAGTATGATTACGATGTTCGGACACACCATTATGCTGTGGTGTTCCAGGTGGCGTGAGCTGTGAAACAATTCCACATTGTCTTAAATGCATACCAAACTCGTAACTCAAATATTCACCTCCACGATCAGATCGTAGAAATTTAATTTTCTTATTACGATGATTCTCCACTTCACTCTGAAACTCCTTGAACCTTTCAAATGTTTCAAACTTGTGTTTCATTAAGTAAGTATACCTGTATCTACTCAAATCATCTGTGAAGGTAAGAAAATAATGATATCCACCGCGTGCTTCAACACTCATCGGACCGCATACATCGGCATGTATTATTTCCAATAAGTCACTTGCCCGCTCCATTGATCCGGAAGACGGGGTTTTAGTCATCCTGCCATAAGGCATGGTTCACATGTCTCAAATGATTCATAATCAAGAGATTCCAAAAGTCCATCGGCATGGAGTTTCTTCATGCGCTTTACACCAATATGACCTAAGCAGTAGTGCCACAATCATGTGGTACTATCATCATTAACTTTGCATCTTTTGGCATTAATATTATGAACATGTGTATCACCACGATCGAGATTCAGTAAACCATTCACATTGGGTGCATGATCACGAAAGACATTACTCATATAAACAGAATAACCATTATTCTCTGACTTAAATGAATAACCGTCTTGCAATAAACAATATCCAGATATAATGTTTTATGCTCAACGCAAGCACCAAATAACCATTATTTAGGTTTAATACTAATCCCGAAGGTATTACGAGCGTGCCGATGGTGATCATATCAATCTTGGAGACACTTCCAACACCCATCGTCACCTCGCCCTCAGCTAGTTTCCGTTACTCCGCAGCTCCTGCTTCGAGTTACTAATATTAGCAACTGAATCGGTATCAAAATACCCAGACGCTACTACGAGCACTAGTGAGGTACACATCAATAACATGTATATCAAATATACCTTTGTTGACGTTGCCAGCCTTCTTATCTACCAAGTACTTGGGGCAATTCCGCTTCCATTGACCATTCCCCTTGCAGTAGAAGCACTCAGTCTCAGGTTTGGGTCCAGCCTTGGGTTTCTTCACGGGAGCGGCAACTGCTTTACCATTCTTCTTGAAGTTCCCTTTCTTTCCCTTGCCTTTCTTGAAACTAGTGGTCTTTTTAACCATCAACACTTGATGCTCCTTCTTGATTTCTACCTCGCGGCCTTAAGC
This sequence comes from Elymus sibiricus, assembly GCA_039707655.1. NCBI lineage: Eukaryota > Viridiplantae > Streptophyta > Magnoliopsida > Poales > Poaceae > Elymus > Elymus sibiricus. The sequence goes on from CM077666.1 coordinate 476,840,136, forward strand.
ATCGCGAAGAGCTCGGGAAGTGTTTTCTCCATCCCTTGCATATTATAGTTCATCACAAAGCCCTTATAGCTTGGTGGCAGTGATTGGAGAATTCTGTCAATAACCGAGTCATCTTGAAGATTAACTCCCAACTGAGTCAAGCGGTTGTGCAACCCAGACATTCTGAGTATATGCTCACTAATAGAACTGTTCTCCTCCATTTTACAGCTAAAGAACTTGTCGGAGATGTCATACCTCTCGACCCGGGCATGAGCTTGAAATACCAATTTCAGCTCCTGGAACATCTCATATGCTCCGTGGTGCTCAAAACGTCTTTGGAGCCCCGGTTCTAAGCCGTAAAGCATGGCGCACTGAACTATCGAGTAGTCATCAGAACGTGCCTGCCAGATGTTCACAACATCCACAGATGACGCTGGAGGGGGTGCGTCACCTAGCGGTGCATCAAGGGCATAAGCCTTCTGTGCAGCAATGAGGATAATCCTCAAGTTACGGACCCAGTCCGCATAGTTGCTTCCATCATCTTTCAACTTAGCTTTCTCTAGGAACGCATTAAAATTCAGGGGAACTACAGCGCGGGCCATTGATCTACAACACAAATTTTGCAAAGACAATTAAGACTAAGTTCATGATAATTTAGTTCAGTTAATCAAATTACTAATGAACTCCCACTTAAATCAACATCCCTCAAGTTGTCTAAGTGACACATGATCCAAATCAACTAACCCATGTCCGATCATCACGTGAGATGGAGTAGTCATCAATGGTGAACATCTCCATGTTGATCATATCTACTATATGACTCATGTTCGACCTTTCGGTCTCCTGTGTTCCGAGGCCATGTCTGTACATGCTAGGCTCGTCAAGTTTAACCCAAGTATTCTGCATGTGTAAAACTGGCTTAGAGCATCTCCACTCGCGCCCCCAACAGCCCCCCTAGGGCGTGTTTTTTACCGCCGGCGCCGAAAAATCCCCCCAGTCGCGCCCCCAGGACGCCGCTTTCCGCCGGTTCGGCCCATTTTTTGGCCCGGCGATCCCAGGCCGAACCCAGTGCACTGGGGGGGGGGGGGGGCGCTTGGGGGCTCCGGCGGAAGGGAAAACGGTGCATGGGCCACCACTATCAGGCGGAAAACGTTTTTTCCACCTCCAGATTCGCCCCCCGCGCGCGCTACCCCTTCCGCCGCCGTGCCGATCCCGGCGCCACCCACCTGCCCACCGCCGCTAGAAAGGCCATTTCCCCATCGAGAAAGAGAGGGTTCGCCGCAGCAGCCTCAACCCCGCTCCTGGGCGAGCTTTTTCGGCGCTCCGGCCACGCAAGCGGGGATACCGGCGGCGGCTGCACGCTTACCACGCCCGCCAGGTGTTCGGCGATTTGTCTGCTCGGCGATGGACTCGGACGACGAGGAGGCGTTCGCGGCGCTGCTGGAGGAGGAAGCCGATGCCGACGCCCAGGACGAAGAGCACCTCATTGTCCTCGCCGCTCTGGCCGGCCTCTTCGCAAGCAATGCAAAGCCGCGGCGAGGTGGCTCGGCGCCGGGCCGGCAGAAGGCAAAGCAGAGGCATCGTCTGGAGGGCTATTGCTTGCTCTACGCCGACTACTTCGCCGTCGCTCCACTGCATGGCGAGAAAGTATTTCGGCGCCGTTATCGGATGAGCCGAAAGCTCTTCCTTAGGATTGTGAATTCCATCCGTGAGTTCGACAGCTACTTCAAGTGCAAGAAGGATTGCACCGGCACACTTGGATTCACCTCACTCTAGAAGTGCACGACAGCTATGAGGATGCTTGCATACGGAGCTCCCGGTGATATACTGGAAGACTATGGACGCATGGCCGAGTCCACCACCATTGAGTGTTTGTACAAGTTCTGCAGGGCAGTGGTGGCAGTGTTTGGACCACAATACTTGCGATCACCCAATGATGAAGACACTGCTCGGATCCTAGCACAGAATGCAGCAAGAGGATTTCCTGGGATGCTTGGAAGCATCGACTGCATGCATTGGGCATGGAAAAACTGTCCATTTGCTTGGCAGGGGATGTACACAGGCGCCAAAGGAGCTTGCAGTGTGGTACTTGAGGCAGTGGCCACACATGACCTCTGGATTTGGCACTCCTTCTTTGGTATGCCAGGAACTCACAATGACATCAACGTACTGCAGTGCTCTAATGTCTTTGCCAAGCTTGTTGAAGGTCATGCTCCTCCGGTGAACTTCGAGGTCAATGGGCGCCACTACAACAAGGGATACTACCTAGCAGATGGCATCTATCCGAGATGGTCCACATTTGTGAAGACTATCTCAAACCCTGTGCCAGGAGGCAAGAACTCCTACTTTGCCAAGTGTCAGGAGGCTTGCAGGAAGGATGTCGAGCGGGCATTTGGTGTGCTCCAATCTCGATTTGCTGTTGTCCGGTACCCCGCTCTGACCTGGTCGAAAGATCAAATGTGGGAAGTCATGACTTGCTGTGTCATCTTGCACAACATGATCATTGAGAGCGAGCAGGAAGAGCCACTGTTTGACACTGAACCATATTACAGGCAGGGTCCTCTTGCCCAAGTTAATCACCAGCTACCGGCAACCTGGACTGCCTTCCTCAATATGCGTCAGGAGATCCGAGACCCACAGGTGCATCAAGAACTGCAGCACGATCTGGTGGAGCACCTATGGAGGCTCAAGGGCAACGCCTAGCTTGACGTGTGATGAAATATGAGTTTGATTTGTCGAACTATTTGATTTGTATTGATTTCTGTGATGAACTATATGATAAAAATTAGTTTGTGTTGAATTTGTGCCGAAGCACGCCGAAATTGGGCCGAAATTGGGCCAATTTGCGCCGAAAGTGGGCCGAAATCCGCGGCTGGGGGGCGATCTTGGGTCGGCGATTGGGAACCATAGCCCCCCACGCCGAATTTATCGCCGGTTGGCCCCCAGGCGGCGCTATTTCAAGCCCCTGGGGGGCCGAACGGCTGGAGATGCTCTTACACCCGTTGTATGCAAACGTAGAGTCTATCACACCCGATCATCACGTGGTGCTTCGAAACGACGAACTTTCGCAATGGTGCATACTTAGGGAGAACACTTTTATCTTGAAATTAAGTGAAGGGAACATCTTATAATGCTACCGTTGTCCTAAGCAAAATAAGATGCATAAAAAGATAAACATCACATGTAATCAATATGTGACATGATATGGCCATCATCATCTTGTGCTTTTGATCTCCATCTCCAATGCACCGGCATGATCTCCATCGTCACCGGCATGACACCATGATCTCCATCATCGTGTCATCACATGGTCGTCTCGCCAACTATTGCTTCTACAACTATTGCTAAAGCATAGCGATAAAGTAAAGCAATTATATTGCGTTTAACAGTTGACTCGCAGGTCACACAATAAATTAAAGACAACCCTATGGCTCCTGCCGGTTGCCGTACTCATCGACATGCAAGTCATGAACCTATTACAAAACATGATCATCTCATACATCAACATATATCACATCACGTTTTGGCCATACCACATCACAACATGCCCTGCAAAAATAAGTTAGACGTGCTCTACTTTGTTGTTGCAAATTTTACGTGGCTGCTATGGGCAACTAGCAAGAACCGTTCTTACCTATGCAAAGCCACAACGGTGATAATCAAGTTGCCTTTTAACCTTCTATAAGGACCACCTTCGTCAAATTAGATTCAACTAAAGTAGGAGAGACAGACACCCTCTAGCCACCTTATGCAAAACAAGTTGCATGTTAGTCGGTGGAACCGGTCTCATGTGCGAGGGCATGTAAGGTTGGTCCGAGCCGCTTCATCCCACAATACCGCCGAGTCCAAATAAGACAAGAGAGGTAAGCAATTTGAGCATCAACGCCCACAACTTTTGTGTTCTACTCGTGCATATACATCTACGCATAGACCTAGCTCATGATACCACTGATGGGGAACGAAGCATGAAAATCAAAAAATTTCCTACGAACAACCAAGATCTATCTAGGAGAAGCATAGCAACAAGAGAGGAGAGTGTGTCTACGTACCCTCGTAGACCGAAAGCGGAAGCGTATATAACGCGGTTGATGTAGTCGTACTCTTCGCGATCCGATCACGATCCAACCGATCTAGTGCCGAACGGACGGCACCTCCGAGTTTAGCACACGTGCGGCTCGATGACGTCTCCTCCTCCTTGATCCAGCAAGAGAAGGTGGAGAAGTAGATGGGATCACAACCAGCACGATGGCATGGTGGTGATGGTGGTGGTGGAATTCCGGCAGCGCTTCGCTAACCGAAAACCGGGGACGAGGATTATGCCGGGAGGGAGAAACGGGGCAGCAACCAAGTCCAATCTCTTGGGGGGCCTTGGTGCGCCCCCTCCCCTCTATTTATATGCGTGGGGGGGCTAGGAGTCCAGCCCCTCCACCCCCTATGGCTGGCGCATCAAGGGGAGAGAGGAGTTGGACTCCTAGTCCCTCTCCACCTCCGTCGTACGGAGGTAGGACTCTTCCCTATCCACATGGGCTTTTTGAGGACTTGGTGCGCCTAGTCCAATAAGGCCAGGGCGCCTCCCCTCAGCCCATGCCAGCCCTTGGGACGTGGTGGACCCATTTGTGGACTTCCGGAATCCTCCGGAACCTTCTGGAAGCTTCCCGGTACAATACCGAAAAAACTGCACATTTTTCCGGAACCCAAAATATGACTTCCCATATATAAATCTTTACCTCTCGACCATTCCGAGACTCCTCGTGACGTCTGAGATCTCATCCGGGACTCCGAACAATATTCGGTTACCAATCATCAAATATCCCAATACTACTCTAGCGTCAACGAACGTTAAGCGTGCGACCCTGCGGGTTCGGGAATCATGTAGTCATGACCGAGACACCTCTCCGGTCAATAACCAATAGCGGGACCTGGATGCCCATATTGATTCCTAGATATTCCACGAAGATCTTTTATTGGTTGAACCACGATGTCAAGGATTCGGTTAATCCCGTATGCAATTCCCTTTGTCCGGCGATATGTTACTTGCCCGAGATTCGATCGTCGGTATCTCCATACCTAGTTCAATCTCATTACCGGCAAGTCTCTTTAGTCGTTCTGTAATACAAGATCCCGTGAGTAACCCATTAGCCACATTGCTTGCAAGCTCATTATGATGTTGTATTACCGAGAGGGCCCAGAGATATCTCTCCGTCATACGGAGTGACAAATCCCAGTCTAGATCCATGCCAACCCAACAGACACCTTCGGAGATACCTGTAGAGCATCTTTATGATCACCCAGTTACGAAGTGACGTTTGATAGCACACAAAGTATTCCTCCGGTATCCGGGAGTTGCATGATCTCATGGTCTTAGGAATAGATACTTGACATGAAGAAAGCTGTAGCAAATAACTAAACGATCTGATGCTAAGCTTACGGTTGGGTCTTGTCCATCACATCATTCTCTTAATGATGTGATCCCGTTATCAAATGACAACTCATGTCTATGGTCAGGAAACCATAACCATCTTTGATCAACGAGCTAGTCTAGTAGAGGCTTACTAGGGACACGGTGTAGTTTATGTATTCACACATGTATTTAAGTTTTCGATCAATACAATTCTAGCATGAATAATAAACATTTATCATGAACAAGGAAATATGATAATAACCAATTTATTATTGCCTCTAGGGCATATTTTCAACAATTCCAATACTATGTTTTTCCTATTCCCATGTTCTTAGAATCCTGCGAATCAAGTAGGCCCTGATTCTGGTAGATAGAATATAGGTTGAATACACCACAAAATAATCACTAACTAATCTTTTCCTTACAAGTTCTCCTATATCTACAATGAGAACCTATCTTGCTTGGGTTGCTTGATTTTTGCTCGGTAAACTAATATTAGCTTATACATATAGTGGAATTATCAATTAGACTTGACAAAGTAATGAAAATTGAGGTAATAGTAACTGATTTCTAAATTTGAACACATTCTGGAAAAGACTTACCGAGTAGACAATTGTTAATAGTTGAATGTTCCATCCTACTTGCGAAGCAAGTTTGTCCCTTCACAAAAATATTCCTATGGCACATGTTTGCGAATCACCAAGAACACAGGTCAACACTGATGACCAATGTTTCCATGGGTATACCTTTAAAACTTTCACCTGCATTATTAGAAACCCTTCATTGTTACCGGTCAGGAACAAGGATAAAAAAAATTCAAATCATGTTATGCCTATTAGGGAAAATCATAGATACAAGCCTTAGTACAAAACACCGCGCATGGACGAAGCTACTAGTAATTGTAACTAATTAGTAGAGGAAACCCAGATTGGTGGGGGGGGGGGGGGGGGGGCGAGCGCCCCCTAGTTGCAGATTTGTCATACATATTCTTGAGTCAATGGTTAAAAGTTATAGTAGTATTTCCATGATAATAATCTGTTTTTGTTAACAAAATTCTTGACCTTTCGAGGAGTAGGGCAAATGGCAAGATGAAAATGACACCTAGAATGCTTCTATAACAGAGCAATGAGAATACAAACATGCCGCCATCAACTGCTACCTTGCCTAACAGTATAGTTCCTGTGTTCAAGAGCTCCACAAGGACCACATAGACAGTTGGTTTCCACCTGCTTCCTGTGCATCAGTTTCAATCACAATATTAGAAGTAGCGCACATTCCACCCAAGCAAAAAAAATTCGTTTTATCCCAATTTTAAAAGTAGAACATCGTCAACATTCATACAAAAATGAGATCCATATAGATAGACGGAGTGGATAAACAGTTTGTTGTGACGCACATATACAAAAAAAATTCCATATCCCATGAAGAACGTGTCCCTTTACATGGATACATGGGGCATACTCGTAATCTAGGTATCCTTTTTTCCATTGAAATAAACATTCACATAACTAGAGGATACCCCGCACGTTGTTGTGGAAATTGATTGATAATTTTTTTGGTCCATAACATGAGAACTAAAATTTAAAATACATATGACTTATTATATTTGATTATGTATAGTTGTAAAATATTTATCGAATATAAGTAGAATAATTGAATGAAAAACATTTTCCCATGTATGGTTCCAAATGTGAGAAATAACTTCGCAGGGGCTGAAATCCAGCTGCTTTCAAGCAAAAAAAAAGAAAAAAAAGCTTTGCACCAAACAAAGTATGCCTAGTAGTACTGGACATAGATTTGGTGAACATGTTGGTCCCGTGGAGACCCCTTATGAATAGTAAATTCAAAAAAAGTTATGAAAAATTTAAAAACCTGATTTTTTTTCTTGTAACATATGTGGTTGGATGGTATGCTCGTGTATGAAGTTTCACGAAGAAATGACATCTGTGGTATTCTGGGAAAAAATGACAAATCGAAACTATATTCGTAAACACGGTTTGAATGAATAGCGAGGTCAGACTGCATTTTCTTTACTGTCGATACCTCAGGTGGCATTCCTTCACAAAACTTCACACGTGAATAGAATGGCGGTCAAGTTTGATACCCCAAAATTTTAGATTGTTTCTAGTTTTTTTTTTTTGAATTTACTATTGAAGTGGGTGTGGTAGAATAACAACTTTTAATCCCCTAAAAAACAACTTTTAAATTAACGCCCCTTTCAAAAAAATAACTTTTAAATTAACGTCCTAATAACTGCTACTCCCGCCGCAGTCGGTCTCGTTGGTTAAATTTATGATCAAACTTAGATCTCGGGAAGCGCGGACGCACTGCATTATGGAATGGAGGGAGTACGTACAACCGCAAAAAAAAAAAAAGCTACGTACACAGTACACTTTATACCGTGGACATGGATGGTGGTGTCCTGGCCGTGGACAGCAGTAGCGCACGCCACGGTCGTGACGCGGCCAGCTCAAGGCCGTGTCAGCTCCAGTCGTCGTCGGCGGGCGAGCGGGAGGCAGCGAGGGCGAGGGAAGAGACAGGCAAGGTGGGGGTGAGCTTGGATGCTGCGATGGCAACGGTGCGATGCGTGAAGGGAAGATGGCTCGAAGCGGTGGAGCCGGCGGGGTATATACAGTACATATCAAGTGACACAGTAACTACACTAGTCAGTGGATACATGGGTCGAACGTGACATTGTTGAATTCAGGTTTGGGACCATTTGCAAACTGCATGTGCATGCATGGGCACGTTTTTCGTCCAGAAACCGAACCCCGAGCGTAGGGTCACAGTGCCCTGTACTTAATTGACACCAAATCGTTGATCATAGACGACTCGCCTAGTCCATCACAGTGCCTAGCGCATACTGCACAGTCGAAAACAATTGTTAAGTTGGCGACGGCGGAGGGCGTGGGAGAAGATTCGGCGACCGATCGCAGGGGCGGCTAGTGCATACTGCATGGTCGCCACCGGCGAATGGCAATTACAGTGACGGATAGTCTTAGCCCGCACGTCGACCAGCCCCAACGATGGTTAATTTGGCGGTTCGGCCCATTCGAAAACAAATAACTGTGAACTTAGACGTCACGTTCCGGCTCAGTCTCTCGGAGGTGCTTATAAGGGTAGGGTGTGCGTGCGTGGGCGTTCATAGGGATTGTGTGTATGTGTGTATGTACGGGCGTCTGCGTCTGTCGTGTTTTTTTTAACACAGTACATACACGCACATACTGACATACATTCATCCCTATGAACGCACACACGCACACCCTACCCCTATGATCATCTTCAAGATACTGAGCTGACACAACATCTTGAGATTGACAAAGTCACCACATATGCCTTCGTAGTCAACAGAGACGTCTTCTCTCACTGAACGAACATCGCCGGAAAGACTGAAATAGTTCCAGAAAAATGTAAGCACCAGTGCAAAGTCTAGGACTTGAACCCTCGTGAGCTGCTTCCACCGCAAGGAACCTAACCATATGAGCTACGATCAATTCACACCATCAACGTGTTTCTCTAGTTGCTGGCTGGACAACCATTTGGAGGGAGCCCAGCCAGTCCGTTTTCAACGAGAGCAACTAGTTGACGAGCGCTCCTTCGGGAGCCTCCCAACGATCACTTGGGGTGGGCTGAGAGCGCGCCACTTGGCGCGCTCTCAGCCGCCGCCACGTGTCACGCTCTGGGCTCTCTCTTCGGATTTTGTTTTTATTTTATTTTTCCACACGCGTTTTTGGCTTTTTAAACGGTTTTTTTCCTGATAATTTTCGGCTTTTTGGTTTTCCACCGGTCTTCCTTAGCTTTCGGACAATTTTTTTTTTCAAAAAAAGAAACTTTTTTGCATGAAAAAACGCGTTTTTTTCTTTCGCGAGACGCATGGTTTTGCTTTCGCGAGAGGCATGGCCGTGCCTCTTGGAAAAGGAAAAAGAAACGCGTTTTTTGTTTTTTTGCTTCCGTGAGAGGCACGGTTTTGCTTCCGCGAGAGGCACGGCCGTGCGTCTCGGAAACGAAAAAAAAAGTGTTTTTTGATTTTTTGCTTCCGCGAGAGACGCGGTTTTGCTTCCGCGAGAGGCACGGTTTTGCTTTCGCGAGAGGCACGCCCGTGCCTCTTGAAAACGGAAGTAAAAACGTGTTTTCTGTTTTTTTCCTTCCGCGAGAGGCACGTGCCTCTCGGAAACAGAAAAAAAATGCGTTTTCTGTTTTTTTTTCCTTCCGCGAGAGGCATGGTTTTGCTTCCGCGAGAGGCACGGTTTTGCTTTCGTGAGAGGCACGGCCGTGCTTCTCGAAAACGGAAAAAAAACGTGTTTTCTGTTATTTTTCTTCCGTGAGAGGCACGGTTTTGCTTTCGCGAGAGGCACGGCCGTGCCTCTCGGAAACGGGAAAAAACGTGTTTTCTGTTTTTTCCTTCCGCGAGAGGCACGGCCGTGCCTCTCGGAAACAGAAAAAAAACGCGTTTTCTGTTTTTTTTTTCATTCCGCGAGAGGCATGGTTTTGCTTCCGCGAGAGGCACGGTTTTGCTTTCGCGAGATGCACGGCCGTGCCTCTTTCTGGAAGGCAAAAAACGTGCTTCCGATTCGGTTTTTTCGTCCAGTTTTTTTCGTGAAAAAATAGTTCGTCAAAACTTATCAACATGGAATCTAATTTTTGAAGATCTCGATGCGAGGAATCCAGTTGTGAAAACGGTTCAAGATTTGGACGTACGATTTAAGAGATAAAATGTTTTGAATAAACGGATCTACGAAAAAAGGGAAAACTCACAGGTTGCGACAAGTGCCGCGCACTTGTCGCAACCTGAGGAGATGAGAGTGATGTTTGGAAGGAGTACTCCTCAATTAGTGATTTCGGTTTTCAACCCGTCCTCTCTCCTCATGCAAATGGGCTCCTTTTCCCTGGCCCGAGCTGCGCTGCACAGGTCATCCCCCCTCACCGATGGCCTGCTAGCCCATTTAGCGGGAGATGAGCTGGACTTGGCGTCCACGGGCATGGCTCGTGGACAGAAGTTGGCGCACATCCTCAAAAAGGACATATAAGATGGCGCATGAGTGGCATGACACCAAGCACTAGATCTAGTGAGATGTGGAAGATGTTCAACTTTTGAACATGCCCTTATGTGAGAGAGGATTTATAGCACGCATAGGCGGGGGTACGCGGGTTATGGGCCGCACAATTGCATCAAGATCCATAAATTAGTAAGTGTGTTTAGGGCTTAATTACTGTATGCATGTAATTTTTGGTGCAGCTTTTGGTAGAAACTGCATGCCCATCCACCCCACCTCCCATGATTTTTATATTATATCTTTTGAACCAAAAGTTCAATTTATATTTCATTTACATATTCATGTTCTTTGTGACAAGGGCTTTGAAATAAGACCACTCTTAAATGCGTCTTGACAAAGTTTAAAAACTTTAACAAGTTTGAACTACTAAAACTTGATAGAAACGAATGATAAATTCACCAAGTTTGAAAAACTAAACTTATAGCCTAAACCCTAAACCATAAAAGCAAATGAAACTTGGTGAAAGTTAATCAAAACTTAATATTACGACTATCAAGTTTTAATATTTGAAACCTACTAAAGATTTAAAATGTATCAAAATGTATTCAAGAATGGTCTTGTTCGAAAATTCTCTCACAACGAACACAAATTTGAAATACCAAAAGAAGCTGCATCATGAGATGATGATCCTGGCTATGGGAGCCACATGCGAGAAGGATGGGAAGAGGAGAGGTGTTTGATGCGATTTCTGTCTTTCATTCGTCGCATGTGCAATCCATCATTTTCTATCGTAGTAGTAGGTTGTTTCTTTTGGAACTCATTTGGGCACTGCGCCTCCACATCCTTTTGTACTTCGTTGTACCTGTTCCTGGCTTGTAGAACTTAAGGGCCTCAATTTAAGACCGGGCAATAGCCTACTATCTAAAAAGGCAAAATAATTTAAAAATGTATGGATGGTTCAAACATATTGTGTGCGTCTTAGCAAAGCCCAAACAAACTAAATCGAAGTTAATTTTGTATGTGAAACAAGCTACTGTCAATTGGTTCTCATACTTTGTTTAGAATAAACTCAAATCTGATTGAAAGTAGACACAATAATTTAGGGACTGTCGTAGAAGAATACTGATGTATTGCAAAGACCTGTTGTTGTTCTATTTCTTTATATCCCTTTGTGACAGAAATTTTTAGATTGTCGATTAATAAGATCTACCTCTTTCTCGCAGCAGAGTATTTGAATGGGACGTATCCGCGAGATGCACTCCCGCTATACACGTCACCCATAACATCATCGGAACAACAGCTACGTATGACCTCGTAACAACCGGACGGTGCGGGGCTTGGTCTCGGGCTGTAACTATCACACTTGATATGGTAAGAGTTTATGGCAATATATTTTCATATTGTTAATGAGTGCCTTCGAAAAACAAAAAATTAATTCACTATTTAGTAATCTTACCTCTTAAGGTAAGAGATTATTATCACCCTTGGATAAAGAATTATAGACGGCTCAGAATAGTTTGAACTATGTTAAATAGTTCCAACTTAAGTATGCCTAGTACTACATGTGTTTTTTGGGACAGGGATCCCCTTCTTTTATCTTGAAAGATACCACCTATGTTCCGAATTGTAAACATTTTGAATATTTCAATATGGACTATACAGACTGAAATAAGTAGACAAACACACTAAAACATGTCTATACACATATAATTCAGAAAAAAAGTTATAACATCTTCTAATTTGGAACAAAGGGAGTATCTTGAATGATGTAACTCTGTTGAAACCATAATAAAATGCGCCATATGCATTCCCCTAATAAAAAATAATACTAGTACTAGTAATAGAATAACAACATTTGATCTGTAACTGCTACGTAGACTTTACACCCCAACGGAATACTGGATCCATCCATATACCTTGGTCCTGGATGGTGGTGTCCTGGCCGTGGACAACACACACCACGGTCGTTCCAGCTCCAGTCGACGCCGCCGGGAAGAGGGTTGGAGAGCCCGGCTGGCCGCGGGTGACGATGGACGAGAGCGCGCGAGAGGTGGAAGCGAGGGGGAGAGAAGAGTCGAGCAAGGTGTCGGTTAGCGCGGACGCTGCCATGGCATGGCAACGGTGCGAGGGAAAGATGGCTGGAAGCCATGGTATCAGCGGGAATTAGTAGGGATGGCGGCCTGGATTTTGTGGGTAGTACGTTCTGTCCTCCCTTGCTGGCGAGTAACACTGCCCACATTTACGCTACCGCACAAGCAGACGTGTAGCAGATGACCGGTTGAAATAATTCAATGTGGACGTACCAACCATATCTCTTGCTTTTTTTCCTCAAATGATAAGTGCCACACGTGTGGCACGAACCACTCCAGCCCTGACGTTTTTTACAACTAAAGTTGCCATCCGAAAAGAAAAAACAAACCCCAAAAAAAAAACTGAAGCTTGTCATCCGAAAAGAAAGTTACCATGCTTGACAACTAAAGTTGCCGTCATTGCGTCACTAAACTTGGCATAAAAAACGTTCGGAGTTGCCAGATGTTCGTGCCACACGTGTGACACTTATCAGTGTCCTTGTTTTTGAGAAACAAGAATTAGATTTTTTTTTTGAGAAATCTAAGCAAGAACTAGATGAGAGCTTCTACGGCCGGACCCCTCAAAATCCCCTCTGAGCGGATGGGCCGATTGGGAGCTCCTATTTGGCGCGTAACGCGCTGGCGAACGAGCGAGCGGGCACCCCCACCCCTCCTGCGCGACCCTATTGGGCCAGCCCATGAGCGGGGCAGCACCAACCAGCCTTTTAATTTCGTTTTATTCTTTTTTTTCTGTTTTTTTCCTCTTTAAAATAAATAGGCATTTTTAAAAAGTTTGATATTTTAAAAAAAAAAGTGAACTTTGGGAAAATGTTCCAGAAATCATATAATGTTTCGTGGTTTAAAACAAATGTTCTTGATTTTGAAAAAATGTTCGTGTATTCAAAATATTTTTGTTGAATTTGAAAAACAAAATGGGGAATTTAAAAAATGTTAATGAATTTTTAGAAGAACGTTCATTGATTCAAAAAAGTGTTTGTGATTTCCAAAACAAATGTCCGTGTATTTAGAAATGTTCACAATTTTAAAAAATGTTCATGAATTTTTTAATATTTAATAATATTCAAAACAAAGTACAGAAATTTCAAAAAGGTGTTCCCAAATTTATTAAAAATGTTCAATTTTTTTGCTTATTCAAAAATATATTCATAAAATAAAAAAATGTTCATCGAAAACATTTTTCCCTGAATTTTAAAAAAAATGTTCGCCTATGCAAAAACTTGTTACGAGTTCCAAAAAATGTATGCAATTTCAAAAAATGTTCGTGAATTCGAAAAATGTCCACCAATTTGTAAAACATGTTCATGAATTTAAATAATGTTTGCAGTTTCGAAAATATGATGAACATTTTGAATTTGGTGAACAAATTTTGAATTCAAAAATTGTACACCCCGATTTGAAAAAATGTTCACCGATTTGAATGAATGTTTCCGGATTTCAGAAAATGTTCCTGAAATTTGGAAAAGAAAAGAATGGAAAAGAAATGGAAGAAAAAGAAAAAAAATAAAATGATAAAAGAAAAGAAAAAGCAAAAATTAAAAGATAAAGGAAAAAAAAGAAAAAAACCGGAAATGAAAAAAGAAAGGAAATAACGAATGATGAAAAAAGAAGAAGAAAAATATCGCAAGGAGAAAAAAAGAAAAAAAAACCCCGATATGGAGCTAGTTTGGGCTGACCCAAAATCTGTACATGACGGGTGGGGGGGGGGGGGAGGGGGGACGCGCCAAGTCGGTCGCGGGCGACCTGCGTGCCAAATAGGACCAGTCGGGCCGGTTAGTGACAGGTCATCAAAATGGGACTCAACTGGCTCTCTCAGACATGCTCTATATGTCCGGGCTGTCCGACACCCCTCAAACCCAGCCCATATTTGGGGCAAAATTGGGGAGGCCCGGGCGCGCCCAATCGCGTTCGTCACGTCAGATCCGATAGACCGAACTCACACCATATCCATTCAAATCATTCCGAACCTAATCCGGCCTGCCCTCTTCCTCCTCTCTTCTGCCTCGTTCGCGCGGCCCTTCCCTAGCTCCGCAGCCGTCCTGACCCCACAGTGTCGCCACAACCGGCACAAAACCTTTCCCCGCCATCCTCGCCGCCCCGATGCTGCCGCGGTACGTCCTGCTCCTCCGGTCATACACCTTGCCCTCTATGTGTTCGGCAAAATGTCCGAGCTGTTTTTTATTCTTTTGTAGGTAAAACGATGGATTCATTGGATTGTTGGATGAGGAGTTCCAGAACAATGGGCTTGATGCATTCATTCAAAAGATTTTCTCGATTCATCGGATTTGTTGAATGAAGAGGTCATGATGATGATGTACATGCATGAGGAAATGGAGAAGGAGGTGGGGCATATTCCGAACTTCAAGGGTTCGATCAAGGGGAGGAGAATAGTACAGTGGCATAGGATTGTTGGTGCACGACTGCTCTACAAGGACTACTTTCAACCTGAACCACAGTTCCATGATGGGTTTTTTTGACGTTGCTTTCGGATGAGAAAACCATTGTTCCTGCGCGTGGTGGAGGGCGTGGAGGTACATGTTCCCTACTTTAGTATCAAAAAGGATTTGATGCAGGGCCAGGCACTAGTTTGCTCGATCTTCATGAATTGGAGGTGGATTTGAGGAGGAACACGAAGCACACGAAGAACACAAGGGGGAAAACACTCTATTGGACAAGATCCACCCGAAGTACTCTCAAATCACAATCCAAAGGAATAGATCTCAAGCATTCAACAATAACAATGGAAAAGATACAAAGGTAGTTCATCCAAATATCTAGGAGTGATCGGCCTTGAATTTCTTAGAGGAATCTTCTCCACAAGTGGAGGTCTTCGTACTCCTATGGAGTCATTCCCTCAAAAGGAGGTCTTCATCTCCATGATAGGAGACATCTCCATGATGGAGTAGTCCCACAAGGGGATGTACATGAGCTAAGCTCTATGATGGTATTTCTATTCTTAGCTAACCCTAGAGAGGAGATGGGGAGAAAGGTATATATAGGTCAGCCCACGAAGTGGTAAGTGGGAAGGAAGATATACATGGTTTGTGCCCAACTCACTACACGCACACATGGAGGGGCCTGAGGGTCCGGGGCAGTCTTGAGGCTCTGGGGTACCTCCGGGGCAGGTTCCGAGGGGCGACAGAAGGTTTGCACTACTAGTCCAGAGGTTGGCCCGGAGGCTCCGGGGGATCTCCGAGGCACCTTCTTTGATTGATCTCCGGTGCTTCGCCTTCACGGTTTATTCTCTGCTTCCAAGCTACTCTCACGGATGGTGTCGTCGTCCTTTTGTGCTTGAACCCCTCCATTGCACACTCGTCATTGGGATCATCCCTATAGGTACATAACGCAAGAGAGTCAAGTAGTATACCATCCAAGAAGGGATCAAGTAGACACATGTAAAGGAGAAGATTCACCTTTATATGTATGAGGTAGAGGTTGCACGTTTCTCTTGCCAATGGGGCTCATGACATGGTGATGTCTGTAGGGTGCTCCGCACCATTCCCCCTCGGGAAGATCCGCTCTCGGACCGAGATCCTCATCACCATGGGAAATAGATTGCGTCGTCATTTATAAGTGGATGCTCACCATGCACTCCTCATCTTGACGCTCTATACGAACACTCTTCCATGTTGCTCCTCCCTCCAAGATGTGTATCATGTAAATAACAAGAATGTATAACCAATCCATGAACCTCACATCAAGATATCTCAAAGGGATAGAAGTCACCTTTGTAAGATTCTGCTAGGCTCACCGGAAAAGATCTCAGCGAGTGGATGTGAACGGGACAAAACACACAAGGGTGTTCATCCAAATGTAGCTCTATAGAGCTCGTTTTGTCAACTCATGTTGAGCGGGAGTTGACAAGTAGTCGTCGGGTCCTACAGATGCACAAACAAAACCAAAGAATGTATGTGCATCATAAATGAATGCATCATCCATCATGATGCACCTCTTCTCTTGCACATCACCATTAGCACAAAATATTATCAATCAATGAGTTAATGGTGTGGCATATGTTATAGCAATAATGGTCATCATGCAGATTGTGCAAAAAAGAAAAGCAAGCATGCTTCACATGTAACATGTCAAAATCTCCAAACATACGTGAGACGCTATGGGGGAAATCTCATAAGAAAGAATAAAATCATTGTTGCACTCAATACATAGCAAATAACAATCATCTAACGTGATAGAGGCAACATATGGAGCAATTGGACAATATTTAAGGCAAATCAAGTGCAAAGCATGGAAATGGTTGCCATCAACCCTATGGAAAGAACAAGTAGTCATCACGGGGATAAGTAGTGCACATGACAAACCACAAGCTCCACGACAAAGCATGGTATAATCATCACAATTGCATCGACGAGAAGTCTTGGAAAGAACAATTGATCAACATCACTCTCCAACACAAGCTTCATCAATAGCATGGATCATAAATGGAACATGTTAATAACAAGTAATATATTCAGTTCAGTATTCATGAGAAGTCCACAGTCCACACACAAATTGAACAGGAAAATATCATTCTCCCTCCTTTATTTGAATACTATATCTGCATATACAGTTTGTTTTCCATACGGTTCCTATATGACAAGAGAGAGGCCCGCTTCCATATGTTGTGGCCAACAACACCAGATCAATCTGATCGCACGAATGCCATATGAATTTTCATCGTATGTGTAGCAGCTCCCATGTAAGAAACACATAAAACATGCTAGCAAACACAGCTTACTGCAACAACTTGCAAAACAAGAATGCAACATAGAAAGGTACTAACTTCACCCAATAATGTTACTGCACCACAACATACAAAATACTAGTTCAACAAATCACTAACACCGTGTTTGACCGTGTGTCCAACTAATACATTGAGTGCACGTTTCGTGATGTAGACACATAACACCAAATCACCAATTTGTGCAATTGTGTGCATTCTCAAGTTTAAGACATTGTCCTAGGTGGCATCACAATACTATAATCCGATAAGATAGATACCCTGTAAACTAGGGTTTTACTTCACTGGAGATCATTAGCACACCAAGAAACATCTTAGGATTGGTCAAATCATTTTGGTTTACTATCTCACATGTTAAACATAGTTGGTTTGTGATACATCCATTTTGCATCATGTTTTACTACTATTATTTATAGTGTTTTTAATCAATATAATACTTTGTGGAACAATTCTAATGCCTTTTCTCTCTTAATATGCAAGATTTACAAAAGGAGGGAGATTGCCAGCAGCTGGAATTCTGGACTTGAAAAAGCAATGTCAGAGATACCTATTCTACACATCTCCAAATGAGCTGAAATTTCACGGAGATTTATTTTGGAATAAATAAAAAATACTGGAAGAAAGAAGTACCAGAGGGCGCCACCTAGGTGCCCACGAGGCACCAGGGCGCGCCACCCCCCAGGCGCGCCCTGGTGGCTTGTGGGCCCCTGGCCAGCCTCCGGTGCCCATTTTCTGGTATATAAGCCCATTTGCACTAGAAAAAATAAGGAGATGACTTTTGGGATGGGGCACCGCCGTCTCGAGGCAGAACTTGGGCAGGAGCACTTTCGCTCTCCGGCGGAGCGATTCCGCCGGGGATACTTCCCTCTGGGAGGGGGAAATCGAAGCCATCGACATCACCAACGATCCACTCATCGTGGGAGGACCAATCTTCATCAACATCTTCACCAGCACCATCTCATCTCAAACCCTAGTTCATCTCTTGTATTCAATCTTTGTCTCAAAACTTCAGATTGGTACCTGTGGGTTGCTAGTAGTGTTGATTACATCTTGTAGTTAATGCTAGTTGGTTTATTTGGTGGAAGATTATATGTTCAGATCCATTATGCTATTTAATACCCCTCTGATCTTGGACATGAATATGATTTGTGAGTAGTTACTTTTATTCTTGAGGACATGGGAGAAGTCTTGTCATAAGTAATCATGTGAATTTGGTATTCGTTCGATATTTTGATGATATGTATGTTGTTGATTCTCTTAGTGGTGTCATGTGAACGTCGACTACATGACACTTCACCATCTTTGGGCCTAAGGGAATGCATTGTGGAGTAGTAATTAGATGATGGGTTGCTAGAGTGACAAAATCTTAAACCCTAGTTTATGCGCTATTCCGTAAGGGGCTGATTTGGATCCATATGTTTAATGCTATGGTTAGATTTATCTTAATTCTTCTTTCGTAGTTGCGGATGCTTGCGAGAGGGGTTAATCATAAGTGGGAGGTTTGTTCAAGTAAGAACAGCACCCAAGCACCGGTCCACCCACATATCAAATTATCAAAGTAGCAAACGCGAATCAAGCAAACATGATGAAAGTGACTAGATGAAATTCCCATGTGTCCTCGAGAACGCTTTGCTTATTATAAGAGATCGTTCCGGCCTGTCCTTTGTTACAAAAAGGATTGGGCCACCTTGCTGCACTCTTTGTTACTATTGCTACTTGTCACTTGTTACAAATTATCTTGCTATCAAATTACTCGTTACCGATAATTTCAGTGCTTGCAGAAAATATCTTGCTGAAAACCGCTTGTCATTTCCTTCTGCTCCTCGTTGGGTTCGACACTCTTACTTATCGAAAGGACTACGATTGATCCCCTATACTTGTGGGTCATCAAGACTCTTTTCTGGCGCCGTTGCCGGGGAGTGAAGCGCCTTTGGCGAGTGGAATTTGGTAAGGCAACATTTATATTACGTACTAAAATTTACTATCACTTGTCACTATGGAAAGTAATCCTTTGTGGGGTTTGTTCGGGGTATCTTCACCTCGACCGGAAGCACAAAGTGTTGCTCCTTGATACGTCTCCGTCGTATCTATAATTTTTGATTTTTTCATGCCCATATCCTATAATTTCCATATACTTTTGGCAACATTTTATATTGTTTTTTGGGACTAACATATTGATCCAGTGCCCAGTGCCAGTTCCTGTTTGTTGCATGTTTTTTGTTTCGCAGAATATCCATATCAAACGAAGTCCAAATGCAATAAAATTTTACGGACAATTATTTTGGAATATATGTGATTTTTGGGAGGTGGAATCAACGCAAGGCGGTGCTCGTGGGCCCCACAAGGCACCAGGGCGCGCCAGGGGGGTCCGGCGCGCCGTGGTGCCTCATGAGGCCCTCGTAGGTCGGTTGGTGCCCTTCTTCGGCCACAAGGAAGCTAATATCCGGAAAAAATCGTGTTAAAATTTCAGCGCAATCGGAGTTACGGATCTCCGGGAATTTAAGAAACGGTGAAAGGCCAGAAAACGGGAACGCGAAACAGAAGAGAATAGAGTGAGAGATCCAATCTCGGAGGGGCTCCTGCCCCTCCGCCGCCATGGCAGCCATGGACTAGAGGGGAAACTCTCCTCCCATCTAGGGGGAGGCCAAGGAAGAAGAAGAATGAGGCGGGCTCTCTCCCCCCCTCTCCCGGTGGCGCCGGAATGCCGCCGGGGGAACCATCGTGACGGCGATCTACACCAACAACTTCACTGCCGTCAACACCAACTCTCTCCCCCTCTATGCAGCGGTGTAACCTCTCAATTCCCGCTGTAATTCTCTACTTAAACATGGTGCTTAATGCTACATATTATTATCCAATGATTTGTGGCCATCCTATGATGTTTGAGTAGATTCGTTTTGTCCTATGGGTTGATTGATGATTGTGATTGGTTTGAGTTGTACATTTTATTTTGGTGCTGTCCTATGGTGCCTGCCGTGCCACGCACACGTGGGGGATTCCCTCTTTAGGGTTTGCAATACGTTCATAATTCTCTTATAGTGGGCGGCTAGAGTGACAGAAGCTTACACCCGAGTAAGGGGGTTGTTGCGTATGGGAGTAAAGAGGACTTGATACTTAATGCTATGGTTGGGTTTTACCTTAATGATCTTTGGTAGTTGCGGATGCTTGCTAGAGTTCCAATCATAAGTGCATATGATCCAAGTACGGAAAGTATGTTAGCTCATGCCTCTCCCTCATATAAAATTGCAACAACGATTACCGGTCTAGTTATCGATTGCCTAGGGACAAATCATTCTCTTGTGTTACAAAAACTTTCTACTAAATAACTAACTTTTATTATCTTGCAAATTACTCGTAGTTTTTTTCTCGCAAAGCACTTCTAGTTTTATTCTTGCAAACCTATCCTATCACCTACAAAATAGTTTCATACTTGTTC
The DNA here is from genome assembly GCA_039707655.1 of Elymus sibiricus. NCBI lineage: Eukaryota > Viridiplantae > Streptophyta > Magnoliopsida > Poales > Poaceae > Elymus > Elymus sibiricus. The sequence goes on from CM077666.1 coordinate 476,860,771, forward strand.
TAGGTAAAGCGAACGTTAAGTGCGCGTAGAGTTGTATCGGTGGTCGATAGAACTTGAAGAGAATATTAATTCTACCTTTAGCTCCTCGTTGGGTTCGACACTCTTATTTATCGAAAAAGCTACAATTGATCCCCTATACTTGTGGGTTATCACTCCTCAACCTACTGCACCTACTGAAAATATTTATTATGAGATTCCTTCGGGTATGATAGAGAAACTGCTAGCTAATCCTTATGTAGGAGATGGAACAATACATCCTGATATGCACTTGATCTATGTGGATGAAATTTGTGGATTGTTTAAGCTTGCAGGTTTATCCGGAGATGGAGTTAAGAGGAAAGTATTCCCTTTATCTTTCGAGGGAAAGGCATTGACATGGTATAGGCTATGTGAGGATACTGATACATGGGACTGGAACCGATTGAAACTGGAATTCCACCAGAAATTTTATCCTATGCATTTGGTTCATCGTGATCGGAATTATATATATAATTTTTGGCCTCGTGAAGGAGAAAGCATCGCTCAAGCTTGGGGGAGGCTTAAGTACATGATGTACACATGCCCCAATCATGAGCTCTCAAGAGAAATGATCTTACATAATTTTTATGCTCGGCTTTCTCATGATGATCAAACCATGCTCGATTCTTCTTCGACTGGCTCCTTTATGAAGAAAACTATTGAATTCAGATGGGATCTTCTGGAAAGAATTAAACGCAACTCTGAAGATTGGGAACTCGACAAAGGTAATGAGTTAGGTATAATACTTGAGTTCGATTGTGTTAAATCTTTTATGGATACCGATGCTTTTCATAAGTTTAGCACTAAATATGGACTTGACTCTGAGATAGTAGCTTCCTTTTGTGAATCATTTGCTACTCATGTTGATCTCCCTAGGGAGAAGTGGTTTAAATATCATCCCCCTATTAAATAAAAGATTGAGGAACCCGTTAATGTTAAAGAAGAAACAATTGTTTACCATGTTGATCCAGTTGTGCCTACTGCTTATATTGAGAAACCACTTTTTCCTGGTAGGATTAAGGAACATGCTAAAGTTTCAATTGTGGTTAACAAAAGTAATATTAGAGCACCTAGACCCTCTGAACAAATTAAAGTTGAACCTAATGTTGCTATGGTTAAAGATCTCTTGGTCGATAATATAGATGGGCATGTTATTTACTTCTATGATGAAGCAGCTAGAATTGCTAAACCAGACCCTAAAGATAAAAACAGACCTGTAGTAGGCATGCCTGTTGTCTCTGTTAAAATAGGAGATCATTGTTATCATGACTTATGTGATTTGGGTGCTAGTGTGAGTGCTATTCCATTTACCTTATATCAAGAAATTATGAATGATATTGCACCTATTGAAATAGAGGACATTGATGTTACTATTAAGCTTGCAAACAGAGATACCATTACACCGCTTGGGATCGTTAGAGATGTTGAAGTCTTGTGCGGAAAAATAAAATACCCTACTGATTTTCTAGTCCTCGATTCTCCACAAGATGATTTTTGTCCCATTATATTTGGCAGACCTTTCTTGAACACTGTTAATGCCAAGATTGATTGCGCTAAAGAAACTGTTAGTGTTAATTTTGGTGGTATGTCTCATGAGTTTAATTTCTCCAAGTTTCATAGACAACCTCATGAAAAATAATTGAATAGTAAAGATGAAATTATTGGTCTTGCTTCTATTGCCGTACCCCCTACTGATCCGTTAGAACAATATTTACTAGACCATGAAAATGATATGCATATGAATGCAAGAAATGAAATAGATAAGATGTTCTTTGATCAACCACCTATCCTTAAACACAATTTGCCTGTTGAAACTCTTGGAGGCCCTCCTCCACCTAAGGGTGATCCTGTGTTTGAATTGAAGCAATTACCTGATACTCTTAAATATGCTTATCTTAATGAAAAGAAGATATATCCTGTTATTATTAGTGCTAACCTTTCAGAGCATGAAGAAAAGAGATTACTAAAAACTCCGAGGAAGCACCGAGCTGCTATTGGATATACTCTTGATGATCTTAAGGGCATTAGTCCCACTCTATGTCAACACAAAATTAATATGGAGCCTGATGCTAAACCAGTTGTCGACCACCAACGACGATTAAATCCTAAGATGAAGGAAGTGGTAAGAACTGAAATATTAAAGCTTCTGGAAGCAGGTATAATCTATTCCATAGCTGATAGTAGATGGGTAATTCCCGTTCATTGTGTCCCTAAGAAAGGAGGTATTACCGTTGTTCCTAATGATAAAAATGAACTCATTCCACAAAGAATTGTAACTGGTTATAGGATGGTAATTGATTTTAGAAAATTAAACAAAGCCACTAGAAAAGATCATTACCCCTTACTTTTTATTGATCAAATATTAGAAAGATTGTCGAAGCATACACACTTTTGCTTTCTTGATGGATATTCTGGTTTCTCTCAAATACCTGTATCACAAGCCGACCAAGAGAAAACCAGCTTTACTTGTCCTTTTGGAACTTATGCTTATAGACGTATGCCTTTTAGTTTATGCAATGCACCTGCTACCTTTCAAAGATGTATGACTGCTATATTCTCTGACTTTTGTGAAAAGATTGTTGAGGTTTTCATGGATGATTTTTCCGTTTACGGAACTTCTTTTGATGATTGCTTAAGCAACCTTGATCGAGTTTTGTGGAGATGTGAACAAACTAATCTTGTCTTGAACTGGGAGAAGTGCCACTTTATGGTTAATGAAGGTATAGTCCTTGGGCATAAAATTTTTGAAAGAGGTATTGAAGTTGATAAAGCTAAGGTTGATGCTATTGAGAAAATGCGTTGTCCTAAAGATATTAAAGGTATAAGAAGTTTCCTAGGTCATACTGGTTTCTATAGAAGGTTTATTAAAGATTTCTCTAAAATTTCTAGACCTCTTACCAATCTCTTGCAAAAAGATGTTCCATTTGTTTATGATGATGATTGTGTAGAAGCCTTTGAAACACTTAAGAAAGCCTTAACCACTGCACCCATTGTTCAACCACCTGATTGGAACTTGCCTTTTGAAATTATGTGTGATGCTAGTGATTATGCTGTTGGTGCTGTTCTAGGACAGAGAGTTGATAAGAAATTAAATGTTATCCATTATGCTAGTAAAACTCTAGACAGTGCCCAAAGAAATTATGCTACTACTGAGAAATAATTTCTAGCAGTTGTGTTTGCATGTGATAAATTCAGATCTTACATAGTTGATTCTAAAGTAACTGTTCACACCGATCATGCTGCTATTAAATATCTTATGGAAAAGAAAGATGCTAAACCTAGACTCATTAGGTGGGTTCTATTGCTACAAGAATTTGACTTGCATATTATTGATAGAAAGGGAGCTGAGAATTGGCTGTCATAAATGGAAAATGTTCTTGATGACCCACTTCCAATTAATGATGATTTTCCTGATGAACAATTGGCTGTCATAAATGCTTCTCGTAGTACTCCTTGGTATGCAGACTATGCTAATTATATTGTTGCTAAATTTATACCACCTAGTTTCACATACCAACAAAAGAAAAAGTTGTTCTTTGATTTAAGACATTACTTCTGGGATGACCCACATCTTTATAAAGAAAGAGTAGATGGTATTATTAGATGTTGTATACCTGAGCATGAACAGGAACAAATCCTACGGAAGTGTCATTCCGAGGCTTACGGAGGACACCATGCGGGAGACAGAACTGCACATAAGGTATTACAATCTGGTTTTTATTGGCCTACTCTTTTCAAGGATGCTCGTAAGTTTGTCTTATCCTGTGATGAATGTCAAAGAATTGGTAATGTTGGTAGACGTCAGGAAATGCCTATGAATTATTCACTTGTTATTGAACCATTTGATGTTTGGGGATTTGATTATATGGGACCTTTTCCTAAATCCAATGGGTATACTCATATTTTAGTTGCTGTTGATTACGTTACTAAGTGGGTAGAAGTTATTCCAACTAGTAGTGCTGATCATAACACTTCTATTAAAATGCTTAAAGAAGTTATTTTCCCAAGGTTTGGAGTCCCTAGATATTTAATAACTTATGGTGGTTCACATTTTATTCATGGTGCATTCCGTAAACTGCTTGCTAAATATGATGTCAACCATAGAATTGCATCTCCATATCACCCTCAATCTAGTGGTCAAGTTGAATTGAGCAATAGAGAAATAAAATTAATTTTGCAAAAAACCGTCAATAGGTCCAGAAAGAATTGGTCTAAGAAACTTGATGATGCATTATGGGCTTATAGAACTGCTTATAAAAATCCTATGGGTATGTCCCCTTATAAAATGATTTATGGAAAAGCATGTCATTTACCTCTTGAGTTAGAACATAAAGCATATTGGGCAATTAAAGAACTCAATTATGATTTTAAACTTGCCGGTGAAAAGAGGTTATTTGATATTAGTTCATTAGATGAATGGAGAACCCAAGCTTATGAAAATGCCAAACTATTTAAAGAAAAAGTTAAAAGATGGCATGATAAAAGAGTTCAAAAACGGGAATTCAAAGTGGGTGAATATGTTCTATTGTACAATTCTCGTTTGAGATTCTTTGCAGGAAACTTCTCTCTAAATGGGAAGGACCGTATATCATCGAAGAAGTTTATCGCTCCGGAGCCATCAAAATAAACAACTCCGAAGGCACTAATCCGAGAGTGGTGAATGGGCAAAGAATTAAGCACTACATTTCAGGTACTCCCATTAATGTTGAAACTAATATTATTGAAACAATTACACCAGAGGAATACATAAGAGAGACCTTCCAGAACGCTCCAGAACCCTGAAAAGGAAGAGATACGTGATACGGTAAGTAAACCGACTCCAAAAATTCCATAAAAATGCTTTCTGTCAGTTTTGGAATATTAGAAAAAATACAAAAATAAGAAACAGCAGAGGGGGCCACCCAGGTGCCCACGAGGCACCAGGGCGCGCCACCCCCCAGGCGCGCCCAGGTGGCTCGTGGGCCCCTCGTGAGCCTTCCCGACTCCGTTTTCTTCTAGAATACTTGTTTTGCAAGATAAAAATTCTTTATATATACTCCCGGATGTTTTGAACACCGTATCACAGAAATCTCCTCTGTTCCTGTTTCGTGCTATTTTTCTAACAGATCCGAAAGTATGTCGTCTCAAACTCAGATGGAGAGAGCTTCGTATCAAACTACGTTTCGAACCCAAGGATCTATGGGGATATAGACCCCTATGGATGTTCCGCGAAGGAGGAGCGAGATGCCAACATGAAGGGAACGGAAGACGCGAGCTCGGATGAAGAAGATGCCCCTCTACCTCAACCGGGAGATATGCATGTCGAGTTCAAGAAGTCGAGCCTCCCAAACACTGTAAACAAATCTAAGATCCAATTTATCCCGTTCCGTCTTCTACAGGAAAACAAGAATGCATTGTGTGAGAAGATAGTGGAGCTTGAGTAAGAAATTAGCAAGTTAAAGGAAGAAAACTATGTTCTGAAGCGGAAGCCGGAGGACAAGCCCACCACTTCACCATCATCATCATCACCGAAGAAACAAACTTGAGCACATGGGTATGGGCACTCCCCTTGGTTTGTGCCAAGCTTGGGGGAGGTGCCCCGGTATCGTATCACCATCACTTTTATTATCTTTACCTATTTTTAGTTCGATCCTTAGTTATTTCGTGATCTAGTTGAATAAAAGTTTAGTATGATCTATTTTCGAGTGCTAGTTTTGTGATCTATCTACCTATGTAATTGAGTTGAGAGTTATATAATAAAGAGTAGTTTGAGTTTTTGCTTCTTTACTTTTATGTTTCAATCCTAGCAATGAAAATAATGAAAAAGATCATATGCTAATCTTATGTAAAGTAATGACATTACATTAAGAAAAGTATAAGTGGTAAAATTTATTGGAAGTTAACAAACATAGCATTGGTCAATGATGCAATTCATGAAAAAAATTAATAAGGGAAGAGAAGATTCACATGCAAATACACTATCTTGGACATAAGCTTTGTACGATCTTGTGATGGTGAAGAAATAAAAGCGACGGACTGCATAATAAAGGTTGAGTATGTGGACTTGCTAAAAAGCTCCTAGATGAGACCCTTCCTGAAAATATGATGAATTGCAATTGCATTGTTGACTGAGAACATAGTTTGTTGGTTTTCAAGAAAGTTTATGCCTTATACTTCGTTGTTGTGATGAATTGTTACTTGCTCATGAGAAGTTTTATGATAATGCATATTGCTGTTATAATAGTGATCATGATGCTACTATGTCCGTATTTTGTTTTTATCGACACCTCTCTCTCTAAACATGAGGACATGATTATCGATATCGGCTTTCGCTTGAGGACACGCGAGGTCTAAGCTTGGGGGAGTTGATACGTCCATTTTGCATCATGTTTTACTACTGTTATTTATTGTGTTTTTAATCAATATAATACTTTGTGGAGCAATTCTAATGCCTTTTCTCTCTTAATATGCAAGATTTACATAAGGAGGGAGATTGCCGGCAGCTGGAATTCTGGACCTGAAAAAGCTATGTCAGAGATACCTATTCTGCACATCTCCAAATGAGCTGAAATTTCATGGATATTTATTTTGGAATAAATAAAAAATACTGGAAGAAAGAAGTACCAGAGGGGGCCACCCAGGTGCCCACGAGGCACCAGGGCGCGCCACCCCCCCAGGCACGCCCTGGTGGCTTGTGGGGCCCCTGGCCAGCCTCTGGTGCCCATTTTCTGGTATATAAGCCCATTTGCCCTAGAAAAAATAAGGAGAAGACTTTTGGGACGGGGCGCCGCCGTCTCGAGGCGGAACTTGGGCAGGAGCACTTTCGCTCTCCGGCGGAGCGATTCCGCCGGGGATACTTCCCTCCGGGAGGGGGAAATCGAAGCCATCGACTTCACCAACGATCCTCTCGTCGTGGGAGGACCAATCTTCATCAACATCTTCACCAGCACCATCTCATCTCAAACCCTAGTTCATCTCTTGTATTCAATCTTTGTCTCAAAACCTCAGATTGGTACCTGTGGGTTGCTAGTAGTGTTGATTACATCTTGTAGTTGATGCTAGTTGGTTTATTTGGTGGAAGATTATATGTTCAGATCCATTATGCTATTTAATACCTCTCTGATCTTGGACATGAATATGATTTGCGAGTAGTTACTTTTGTTCTTGAGGACATGGGAGAAGTCTTGTCATAAGTAATCATGTGAATTTGGTATTCGTTCGATATTTTGATGATATGTATGTTGTTGATTCTCTTAGTGGTGTCATGTGAATGTCAACTACATGACACTTCACCATCTTTGGGCCTAAGGGAATGCATTGTGGAGTAGTAATTAGATGATGGGTTGCTAGAGTGATAGAAGCTTAAACCCTAGTTTATGCGCTATTCTGTAAGGGGCTGATTTGGATCCATATGTTTAATGCTATGGTTAGATTTATCTTAATTCTTCTTTCGTAGTTGCGGATGCTTGCGAGAGGGGTTAATCATAAGTGGGAGGTTTGTTCAAGTAAGAACAACACCCAAGCACCGGTCCACCCACATATCAAATTATCAAAGTAGCGAACGCGAATCAAGCAAACATGATGAAAGTGACTAGATGAAATTCCCATGTGTCCTCGAGAACGCTTTGCTTATTATAAGAGATTGTTCCGGCCTGTCCTTTGTTACAAAAAGGATTGGGCCACCTTGCTGCACTCTTTGTTACTATTGCTACTTGTCACTTGTTACAAATTATCTTGCCATCAAACTACTCGTTACCGATAATTTCAGTGCTTGCAGAAAATACCTTGCTGAAAACCACTTGTCATTTCCTTCTGCTCCTCGTTGAGTTCGACACTCTTACTTATCGAAAGGACTACGATTGATCCCCTATACTTGTGGGTCATTAGTTTGAACTGCTAATTTAAAGCTCACTAGAGATTTGTTTCCCCAAAATTAAGGACCAAATCTTGGATCCTCACACTTTGAGTCATGGGTAGGTTGCGCTTGTAGCTTTTCATTGCTTGAACATGATATCGTCTTCACATGTAGTTCTTTGGCCTTTCCATAGAGGTACATATACAAACCACCGAAAACCAAAGCACTACCCAACAAGCTGCCATATAATAGTAAAAATGTATCACTTACAGAATAAGAGATCATGCAAAGATTAAAACAACCAACAGTCAAACTATGGTATATGATGTAATTCTAGTGCAAAAATGTACAACTAAATCACAACATTCATTAAGCTACATTGTTCATATTTCTGTTTCATCATACGTTAAGGTACACTTTTTCACTATCTCTATTCCAAACCACCAGGTGCCTATAGGAGACACTGCATTAACACAACTCATCAATTATTCATTCATTGATCATATGGATCATAAGGCATGCTTCACATGTAGGTACATACACCGTGATAAGCACAAATATATTTAAGCACCATTTTCTTGAAATTAATAAAGAAACTTTTATATTTGTCAAAAGAATGATTTTTCCCAAGGCTATTGTGTCGTCAAGTCATGATTTATAATTTTGTGTAACTTTATTAGATAATGATAACTACATTGAGAATATACACACCCTAAGGATAGAGACATCTTGTCCAATTATAGTACCTACAGATACATAAGAAGAAGAAAAAGCTTTGAATGTGAGTTTGAATACTAAACAAAAATACACGTACCTCCCAACTATGAGGCTTTCTCCTAGCAATAATGCCCCAAGAACCATGGTGAAAACAATCGATAATGTGCTGAACATTGGTGGAAAAACAGGACCTCGCTTTTCCACAGCATAGAGATTTAACCAATACTTGGCGGCTGTACCAAGTGCAGCCTACGTTCCAAATCAAGTATGTGCCACATTATTGCCTATTTTTTCAACTATAAAGTTAAGAAAAATCTAGAAAAAATGTTTTGAATATTCAACATCATGAAGCAGTTGGATCTCGAACCATATATGATGTCCTCATAAGCAAGTTTTTACAATTTTGAACTAAATTAACATTTAACTTTTAACAATGATATGCCCATTGATTCTTGTAGCTGGAATAAAGGTTAAATACACCACAATCTCTAACAAATATTATCCTTACAAGCTATCCTATAGCTACGATGAAAATTTATCTTGCTTGGGTTGCTTGATAAACTAAGATTAGCTTATAAATATAGTGGAATTACCAATTAGATCTGAAAATGTGAAAAGTAGTGGAAATTCATGCAATAGTAAGGGATTTCTAAAATTGAGCACATTATGGAAAATACTTACTGAGTAGACAATTGTTAATAGTTGAATGTTCCATCCTACTTGCCAAGCAAGTTTGTCCCTTCTCAAAAATATTCCTATGGCACATGTTTGCAAACCACCTAGAACACATGTCAATACCGATGACCAATGTTTCCATGGATACACCTTTAAAACTTTCACCTGCATTATTAGAAACCCTTTGGTGTTACCGGTTGAGAACAGTATAAAAAAATCAAATCATGTTATGACTCTTATGGGAAATATAAATACAAGCCTTAGTCCAGAAACACCGTATCAGAATTGGACATACCTGTATGGGGTACCAAAATGCATAGCATATGCAATCACCCAACAAAAGCAAGGTGCCTCTCAAATGGTGGTGTCCTCCGGCTACTCCATTAGAACTCTTAGTGATACCTTTTATAACTGGAGACCAGATATGCAGTTCCTTTCCATTGTACAGGCTTATCAATAAAGCCCCTCCAAAGCATACCAATGCACCGACCACCTTCGCGCTGCCCTCCTTGGATTTGAGGTGCAAGGTCTCCATGCTGCAAAATATATCTTGAAATTTATATATTTTTAATCTCTAGGATACGGTATGTAACTAAGTTGTTTATTCCCAGAGACGAAGTTACTAATAAGTAGAGGAAAGCAGGATTTGGGGGGGGGGGTGTTCCCCGGCCCTAGTTGTAGTGTTCTACATTGGAGGGAAGGAGTTACAGTGTTGTATGTGTTCTACATTGAGGGAAAGGATTGTTTACCCAAGCAATATTGACAAGACAAAAGTGAAGAGCGGAGTCAAACTTGAGAAGATCACGCCATAGGAGGCTGTTGTGTCATGTAGCCCGTAGTAATACATGGCCATAGGCAGCGAGTACCTATACAATGTAAAGATATCACTGTCAATATCAATATACCTTATTCCTTAATCATATACTCAAACGAAAAGTAACTATATCATACTTAACATTTGGTCTATATAATAAACTATGAAATTGATTAAACAGAAGTTGTGCATCTCAACCTTTTAATTTATTTTGCAATTACAAAGGAATAAAAAAAGGTATAAACCATTTGATGAAGAATCTGGTACACAAGTTTTCCATTTGTTCGAGGAGGACTTGAAAAAAGTGTTAGCATATGGGGGTTAGAGAATCATTCGGGTTCACTTTAAGTTTTGTACTTGTATTGAGTGAATTAGTTGGCTAATGTATGCTTGGTCATCTTCAGACCAACGTAAAAGCACATCCCCAATTCGGCTGATTGATTTTGATGGGAACATATGACAAGATACACATATATAAACATTGAACCAAATATAGAGTTTAGAGGATAAAGAACAAACGAACTACATAACTAATTATATTATGTTAGTGCAAAGGTATATAAGATAGTCCAGCGGGCGTATATACCCGACAAAAGCATTGATGAAGAGCCAGCCAAGAGCCTTCTTATCCAATTCTTTCCACTTCCCACTGCAGATTTGTCAAACATATTATTGAGGCAATGGTCAAAAGTTATAGTATTATTTTCCATGAAAATAATAGGTTTTTATTAAAAATAATAAAGAGAAGCAAAAATCCTCACCTTTCGAGGAGTAGGGCAAATGGCAAGATAAAAATGGCACCTAGAATCCTTCTATAACAGAGCAATGAGAACACAAACATGCCGCCATCAACTGCTACCTTGCCTAGCAGTATAGTTCCTGTGTTGAAGAGCTCCACGAGGACCACACACACAGTTGGTTTCCACTTGCTTCCTGTGCGGCAGTTTCAATCACAATATTAAAAAGTAGAACCTCGTCAATCTCTAAATTCATGCCAGAACCACATATGAGATCCATATAATTGCACCTACTAGATAAATACTCGTACTACGTTGTGAAGCACGAACACAGATAAGACTGCGTATCCCTTGAAGGACGCGCCCGGTACATGGATACATGGGCCATAAGCGCAACCTAAGTATCCTTTTTTTCATTGACATAAACATTAAGGTAATTTGCCATAGATTTTCACAAATATGAGCACAAAAGAGCACTGAACTTTCCACTGTAAGGCAACATTTATATTACGTACTAAAATTTACTATCACTTGTCACTATGGAAAGTAATCCTTTGAGGGGTTTGTTCGGGGTATCTTCACCTCGACCGGAAGCACAAAGTGTTGCTCCTTGATACGTCTCCGTCGTATCTATAATTTTTGATTTTTTCATGCCCATATCCTATAATTTCCATATACTTTTGGCAACATTTTATATTGTTTTTTGGGACTAACATATTGATCCAGTGCCCAGTGCCAGTTCCTGTTTGTTGCATGTTTTTTGTTTCGCAGAATATCCATATCAAACGAAGTCCAAATGCAATAAAATTTTACGGACAATTATTTTGGAATATATGTGATTTTTGGGAGGTGGAATCAACGCAAGGCGGTGCTCGTGGGCCCCACAAGGCACCAGGGCGCGCCAGGGGGGTCCGGCGCGCCGTGGTGCCTCATGAGGCCCTCGTAGGTCGGTTGGTGCCCTTCTTCGGCCACAAGGAAGCTAATATCCGGAAAAAATCGTGTTAAAATTTCAGCGCAATCGGAGTTACGGATCTCCGGGAATTTAAGAAACGGTGAAAGGCCAGAAAACGGGAACGCGAAACAGAAGAGAATAGAGTGAGAGATCCAATCTCGGAGGGGCTCCTGCCCCTCCGCCGCCATGGCAGCCATGGACTAGAGGGGAAACTCTCCTCCCATCTAGGGGGAGGCCAAGGAAGAAGAAGAATGAGGCGGGCTCTCTCCCCCCCTCTCCCGGTGGCGCCGGAATGCCGCCGGGGGAACCATCGTGACGGCGATCTACACCAACAACTTCACTGCCGTCAACACCAACTCTCTCCCCCTCTATGCAGCGGTGTAACCTCTCAATTCCCGCTGTAATTCTCTACTTAAACATGGTGCTTAATGCTACATATTATTATCCAATGATTTGTGGCCATCCTATGATGTTTGAGTAGATTCGTTTTGTCCTATGGGTTGATTGATGATTGTGATTGGTTTGAGTTGTACATTTTATTTTGGTGCTGTCCTATGGTGCCTGCCGTGCCACGCACACGTGGGGGATTCCCTCTTTAGGGTTTGCAATACGTTCATAATTCTCTTATAGTGGGCGGCTAGAGTGACAGAAGCTTACACCCGAGTAAGGGGGTTGTTGCGTATGGGAGTAAAGAGGACTTGATACTTAATGCTATGGTTGGGTTTTACCTTAATGATCTTTGGTAGTTGCGGATGCTTGCTAGAGTTCCAATCATAAGTGCATATGATCCAAGTACGGAAAGTATGTTAGCTCATGCCTCTCCCTCATATAAAATTGCAACAACGATTACCGGTCTAGTTATCGATTGCCTAGGGACAAATCATTCTCTTGTGTTACAAAAACTTTCTACTAAATAACTAACTTTTATTATCTTGCAAATTACTCGTAGTTTTTTTCTCGCAAAGCACTTCTAGTTTTATTCTTGCAAACCTATCCTATCACCTACAAAATAGTTTCATACTTGTTCTAGGTAAAGCGAACGTTAAGTGCGCGTAGAGTTGTATCGGTGGTCGATAGAACTTGAAGAGAATATTAATTCTACCTTTAGCTCCTCGTTGGGTTCGACACTCTTATTTATCGAAAAAGCTACAATTGATCCCCTATACTTGTGGGTTATCACTCCTCAACCTACTGCACCTACTGAAAATATTTATTATGAGATTCCTTCGGGTATGATAGAGAAACTGCTAGCTAATCCTTATGTAGGAGATGGAACAATACATCCTGATATGCACTTGATCTATGTGGATGAAATTTGTGGATTGTTTAAGCTTGCAGGTTTATCCGGAGATGGAGTTAAGAGGAAAGTATTCCCTTTATCTTTGGAGGGAAAGGCATTGACATGGTATAGGCTATGTGAGGATACTGATACATGGGACTGGAACCGATTGAAACTGGAATTCCACCAGAAATTTTATCCTATGCATTTGGTTCATCGTGATCGGAATTATATATATAATTTTTGGCCTCGTGAAGGAGAAAGCATCGCTCAAGCTTGGGGGAGGCTTAAGTACATGATGTACACATGCCCCAATCATGAGCTCTCAAGAGAAATGATCTTACATAATTTTTATGCTCGGCTTTCTCATGATGATCAAACCATGCTCGATTCTTCTTCGACTGGCTCCTTTATGAAGAAAACTATTGAATTCAGATGGGATCTTCTGGAAAGAATTAAACGCAACTCTGAAGATTGGGAACTCGACAAAGGTAATGAGTTAGGTATAATACTTGAGTTCGATTGTGTTAAATCTTTTATGGATACCGATGCTTTTCATAAGTTTAGCACTAAATATGGACTTGACTCTGAGATAGTAGCTTCCTTTTGTGAATCATTTGCTACTCATGTTGATCTCCCTAGGGAGAAGTGGTTTAAATATCATCCCCCTATTAAATAAAAGATTGAGGAACCCGTTAATGTTAAAGAAGAAACAATTGTTTACCATGTTGATCCAGTTGTGCCTACTGCTTATATTGAGAAACCACTTTTTCCTGGTAGGATTAAGGAACATGCTAAAGTTTCAATTGTGGTTAACAAAAGTAATATTAGAGCACCTAGACCCTCTGAACAAATTAAAGTTGAACCTAATGTTGCTATGGTTAAAGATCTCTTGGTCGATAATATAGATGGGCATGTTATTTACTTCTATGATGAAGCAGCTAGAATTGCTAAACCAGACCCTAAAGATAAAAACAGACCTGTAGTAGGCATGCCTGTTGTCTCTGTTAAAATAGGAGATCATTGTTATCATGACTTATGTGATTTGGGTGCTAGTGTGAGTGCTATTCCATTTACCTTATATCAAGAAATTATGAATGATATTGCACCTATTGAAATAGAGGACATTGATGTTACTATTAAGCTTGCAAACAGAGATACCATTACACCGCTTGGGATCGTTAGAGATGTTGAAGTCTTGTGCGGAAAAATAAAATACCCTACTGATTTTCTAGTCCTCGATTCTCCACAAGATGATTTTTGTCCCATTATATTTGGCAGACCTTTCTTGAACACTGTTAATGCCAAGATTGATTGCGCTAAAGAAACTGTTAGTGTTAATTTTGGTGGTATGTCTCATGAGTTTAATTTCTCCAAGTTTCATAGACAACCTCATGAAAAATAATTGAATAGTAAAGATGAAATTATTGGTCTTGCTTCTATTGCCGTACCCCCTACTGATCCGTTAGAACAATATTTACTAGACCATGAAAATGATATGCATATGAATGCAAGAAATGAAATAGATAAGATGTTCTTTGATCAACCACCTATCCTTAAACACAATTTGCCTGTTGAAACTCTTGGAGGCCCTCCTCCACCTAAGGGTGATCCTGTGTTTGAATTGAAGCAATTACCTGATACTCTTAAATATGCTTATCTTAATGAAAAGAAGATATATCCTGTTATTATTAGTGCTAACCTTTCAGAGCATGAAGAAAAGAGATTACTAAAAACTCCGAGGAAGCACCGAGCTGCTATTGGATATACTCTTGATGATCTTAAGGGCATTAGTCCCACTCTATGTCAACACAAAATTAATATGGAGCCTGATGCTAAACCAGTTGTCGACCACCAACGACGATTAAATCCTAAGATGAAGGAAGTGGTAAGAACTGAAATATTAAAGCTTCTGGAAGCAGGTATAATCTATTCCATAGCTGATAGTAGATGGGTAATTCCCGTTCATTATGTCCCTAAGAAAGGAGGTATTACCGTTGTTCCTAATGATAAAAATGAACTCATTCCACAAAGAATTGTAACTGGTTATAGGATGGTAATTGATTTTAGAAAATTAAACAAAGCCACTAGAAAAGATCATTACCCCTTACTTTTTATTGATCAAATATTAGAAAGATTGTCGAAGCATACACACTTTTGCTTTCTTGATGGATATTCTGGTTTCTCTCAAATACCTGTATCACAAGCCGACCAAGAGAAAACCAGCTTTACTTGTCCTTTTGGAACTTATGCTTATAGACGTATGCCTTTTAGTTTATGCAATGCACCTGCTACCTTTCAAAGATGTATGACTGCTATATTCTCTGACTTTTGTGAAAAGATTGTTGAGGTTTTCATGGATGATTTTTCCGTTTACGGAACTTCTTTTGATGATTGCTTAAGCAACCTTGATCGAGTTTTGTGGAGATGTGAACAAACTAATCTTGTCTTGAACTGGGAGAAGTGCCACTTTATGGTTAATGAAGGTATAGTCCTTGGGCATAAAATTTTTGAAAGAGGTATTGAAGTTGATAAAGCTAAGGTTGATGCTATTGAGAAAATGCGTTGTCCTAAAGATATTAAAGGTATAAGAAGTTTCCTAGGTCATACTGGTTTCTATAGAAGGTTTATTAAAGATTTCTCTAAAATTTCTAGACCTCTTACCAATCTCTTGCAAAAAGATGTTCCATTTGTTTATGATGATGATTGTGTAGAAGCCTTTGAAACACTTAAGAAAGCCTTAACCACTGCACCCATTGTTCAACCACCTGATTGGAACTTGCCTTTTGAAATTATGTGTGATGCTAGTGATTATGCTGTTGGTGCTGTTCTAGGACAGAGAGTTGATAAGAAATTAAATGTTATCCATTATGCTAGTAAAACTCTAGACAGTGCCCAAAGAAATTATGCTACTACTGAGAAATAATTTCTAGCAGTTGTGTTTGCATGTGATAAATTCAGATCTTACATAGTTGATTCTAAAGTAACTGTTCACACCGATCATGCTGCTATTAAATATCTTATGGAAAAGAAAGATGCTAAACCTAGACTCATTAGGTGGGTTCTATTGCTACAAGAATTTGACTTGCATATTATTGATAGAAAGGGAGCTGAGAATTGGCTGTCATAAATGGAAAATGTTCTTGATGACCCACTTCCAATTAATGATGATTTTCCTGATGAACAATTGGCTGTCATAAATGCTTCTCGTAGTACTCCTTGGTATGCAGACTATGCTAATTATATTGTTGCTAAATTTATACCACCTAGTTTCACATACCAACAAAAGAAAAAGTTGTTCTTTGATTTAAGACATTACTTCTGGGATGACCCACATCTTTATAAAGAAAGAGTAGATGGTATTATTAGATGTTGTATACCTGAGCATGAACAGGAACAAATCCTACGGAAGTGTCATTCCGAGGCTTACGGAGGACACCATGCGGGAGACAGAACTGCACATAAGGTATTACAATCTGGTTTTTATTGGCCTACTCTTTTCAAGGATGCTCGTAAGTTTGTCTTATCCTGTGATGAATGTCAAAGAATTGGTAATGTTGGTAGACGTCAGGAAATGCCTATGAATTATTCACTTGTTATTGAACCATTTGATGTTTGGGGATTTGATTATATGGGACCTTTTCCTAAATCCAATGGGTATACTCATATTTTAGTTGCTGTTGATTACGTTACTAAGTGGGTAGAAGTTATTCCAACTAGTAGTGCTGATCATAACACTTCTATTAAAATGCTTAAAGAAGTTATTTTCCCAAGGTTTGGAGTCCCTAGATATTTAATAACTTATGGTGGTTCACATTTTATTCATGGTGCATTCCGTAAACTGCTTGCTAAATATGATGTCAACCATAGAATTGCATCTCCATATCACCCTCAATCTAGTGGTCAAGTTGAATTGAGCAATAGAGAAATAAAATTAATTTTGCAAAAAACCGTCAATAGGTCCAGAAAGAATTGGTCTAAGAAACTTGATGATGCATTATGGGCTTATAGAACTGCTTATAAAAATCCTATGGGTATGTCCCCTTATAAAATGATTTATGGAAAAGCATGTCATTTACCTCTTGAGTTAGAACATAAAGCATATTGGGCAATTAAAGAACTCAATTATGATTTTAAACTTGCCGGTGAAAAGAGGTTATTTGATATTAGTTCATTAGATGAATGGAGAACCCAAGCTTATGAAAATGCCAAACTATTTAAAGAAAAAGTTAAAAGATGGCATGATAAAAGAATTCAAAAACGGGAATTCAAAGTGGGTGAATATGTTCTATTGTACAATTCTCGTTTGAGATTCTTTGCAGGAAACTTCTCTCTAAATGGGAAGGACCGTATATCATCGAAGAAGTTTATCGCTCCGGAGCCATCAAAATAAACAACTCCGAAGGCACTAATCCGAGAGTGGTGAATGGGCAAAGAATTAAGCACTACATTTCAGGTACTCCCATTAATGTTGAAACTAATATTATTGAAACAATTACACCAGAGGAATACATAAGAGAGACCTTCCAGAACGCTCCAGAACCCTGAAAAGGAAGAGATACGTGATACGGTAAGTAAACCGACTCCAAAAATTCCATAAAAATGCTTTCTGTCAGTTTTGGAATATTAGAAAAAATACAAAAATAAGAAACAGCAGAGGGGGCCACCCAGGTGCCCACGAGGCACCAGGGCGCGCCACCCCCCAGGCGCGCCCAGGTGGCTCGTGGGCCCCTCGTGAGCCTTCCCGACTCCGTTTTCTTCTAGAATACTTGTTTTGCAAGATAAAAATTCTTTATATATACTCCCGGATGTTTTGAACACCGTATCACAGAAATCTCCTCTGTTCCTGTTTCGTGCTATTTTTCTAACAGATCCGAAAGTATGTCGTCTCAAACTCAGATGGAGAGAGCTTCGTATCAAACTACGTTTCGAACCCAAGGATCTATGGGGATATAGACCCCTATGGATGTTCCGCGAAGGAGGAGCGAGATGCCAACATGAAGGGAACGGAAGACGCGAGCTCGGATGAAGAAGATGCCCCTCTACCTCAACCGGGAGATATGCATGTCGAGTTCAAGAAGTCGAGCCTCCCAAACACTGTAAACAAATCTAAGATCCAATTTATCCCGTTCCGTCTTCTACAGGAAAACAAGAATGCATTGTGTGAGAAGATAGTGGAGCTTGAGTAAGAAATTAGCAAGTTAAAGGAAGAAAACTATGTTCTGAAGCGGAAGCCGGAGGACAAGCCCACCACTTCACCATCATCATCATCACCGAAGAAACAAACTTGAGCACATGGGTATGGGCACTCCCCTTGGTTTGTGCCAAGCTTGGGGGAGGTGCCCCGGTATCGTATCACCATCACTTTTATTATCTTTACCTATTTTTAGTTCGATCCTTAGTTATTTCGTGATCTAGTTGAATAAAAGTTTAGTATGATCTATTTTCGAGTGCTAGTTTTGTGATCTATCTACCTATGTAATTGAGTTGAGAGTTATATAATAAAGAGTAGTTTGAGTTTTTGCTTCTTTACTTTTATGTTTCAATCCTAGCAATGAAAATAATGAAAAAGATCATATGCTAATCTTATGTAAAGTAATGACATTACATTAAGAAAAGTATAAGTGGTAAAATTTATTGGAAGTTAACAAACATAGCATTGGTCAATGATGCAATTCATGAAAAAAATTAATAAGGGAAGAGAAGATTCACATGCAAATACACTATCTTGGACATAAGCTTTGTACGATCTTGTGATGGTGAAGAAATAAAAGCGACGGACTGCATAATAAAGGTTGAGTATGTGGACTTGCTAAAAAGCTCCTAGATGAGACCCTTCCTGAAAATATGATGAATTGCAATTGCATTGTTGACTGAGAACATAGTTTGTTGGTTTTCAAGAAAGTTTATGCCTTATACTTCGTTGTTGTGATGAATTGTTACTTGCTCATGAGAAGTTTTATGATAATGCATATTGCTGTTATAATAGTGATCATGATGCTACTATGTCCGTATTTTGTTTTTATCGACACCTCTCTCTCTAAACATGAGGACATGATTATCGATATCGGCTTTCGCTTGAGGACACGCGAGGTCTAAGCTTGGGGGAGTTGATACGTCCATTTTGCATCATGTTTTACTACTGTTATTTATTGTGTTTTTAATCAATATAATACTTTGTGGAGCAATTCTAATGCCTTTTCTCTCTTAATATGCAAGATTTACATAAGGAGGGAGATTGCCGGCAGCTGGAATTCTGGACCTGAAAAAGCTATGTCAGAGATACCTATTCTGCACATCTCCAAATGAGCTGAAATTTCATGGATATTTATTTTGGAATAAATAAAAAATACTGGAAGAAAGAAGTACCAGAGGGGGCCACCCAGGTGCCCACGAGGCACCAGGGCGCGCCACCCCCCCAGGCACGCCCTGGTGGCTTGTGGGGCCCCTGGCCAGCCTCTGGTGCCCATTTTCTGGTATATAAGCCCATTTGCCCTAGAAAAAATAAGGAGAAGACTTTTGGGACGGGGCGCCACCGTCTCGAGGCGGAACTTGGGCAGGAGCACTTTCGCTCTCCGGCGGAGCGATTCCGCCGGGGATACTTCCCTCCGGGAGGGGGAAATCGAAGCCATCGACTTCACCAACGATCCTCTCGTCGTGGGAGGACCAATCTTCATCAACATCTTCACCAGCACCATCTCATCTCAAACCCTAGTTCATCTCTTGTATTCAATCTTTGTCTCAAAACCTCAGATTGGTACCTGTGGGTTGCTAGTAGTGTTGATTACATCTTGTAGTTGATGCTAGTTGGTTTATTTGGTGGAAGATTATATGTTCAGATCCATTATGCTATTTAATACCTCTCTGATCTTGGACATGAATATGATTTGCGAGTAGTTACTTTTGTTCTTGAGGACATGGGAGAAGTCTTGTCATAAGTAATCATGTGAATTTGGTATTCGTTCGATATTTTGATGATATGTATGTTGTTGATTCTCTTAGTGGTGTCATGTGAATGTCAACTACATGACACTTCACCATCTTTGGGCCTAAGGGAATGCATTGTGGAGTAGTAATTAGATGATGGGTTGCTAGAGTGATAGAAGCTTAAACCCTAGTTTATGCGCTATTCTGTAAGGGGCTGATTTGGATCCATATGTTTAATGCTATGGTTAGATTTATCTTAATTCTTCTTTCGTAGTTGCGGATGCTTGCGAGAGGGGTTAATCATAAGTGGGAGGTTTGTTCAAGTAAGAACAACACCCAAGCACCGGTCCACCCACATATCAAATTATCAAAGTAGCGAACGCGAATCAAGCAAACATGATGAAAGTGACTAGATGAAATTCCCATGTGTCCTCGAGAACGCTTTGCTTATTATAAGAGATTGTTCCGGCCTGTCCTTTGTTACAAAAAGGATTGGGCCACCTTGCTGCACTCTTTGTTACTATTGCTACTTGTCACTTGTTACAAATTATCTTGCCATCAAACTACTCGTTACCGATAATTTCAGTGCTTGCAGAAAATACCTTGCTGAAAACCACTTGTCATTTCCTTCTGCTCCTCGTTGAGTTCGACACTCTTACTTATCGAAAGGACTACGATTGATCCCCTATACTTGTGGGTCATTAGTTTGAACTGCTAATTTAAAGCTCACTAGAGATTTGTTTCCCCAAAATTAAGGACCAAATCTTGGATCCTCACACTTTGAGTCATGGGTAGGTTGCGCTTGTAGCTTTTCATTGCTTGAACATGATATCGTCTTCACATGTAGTTCTTTGGCCTTTCCATAGAGGTACATATACAAACCACCGAAAACCAAAGCACTACCCAACAAGCTGCCATATAATAGTAAAAATGTATCACTTACAGAATAAGAGATCATGCAAAGATTAAAACAACCAACAGTCAAACTATGGTATATGATGTAATTCTAGTGCAAAAATGTACAACTAAATCACAACATTCATTAAGCTACATTGTTCATATTTCTGTTTCATCATACGTTAAGGTACACTTTTTCACTATCTCTATTCCAAACCACCAGGTGCCTATAGGAGACACTGCATTAACACAACTCATCAATTATTCATTCATTGATCATATGGATCATAAGGCATGCTTCACATGTAGGTACATACACCGTGATAAGCACAAATATATTTAAGCACCATTTTCTTGAAATTAATAAAGAAACTTTTATATTTGTCAAAAGAATGATTTTTCCCAAGGCTATTGTGTCGTCAAGTCATGATTTATAATTTTGTGTAACTTTATTAGATAATGATAACTACATTGAGAATATACACACCCTAAGGATAGAGACATCTTGTCCAATTATAGTACCTACAGATACATAAGAAGAAGAAAAAGCTTTGAATGTGAGTTTGAATACTAAACAAAAATACACGTACCTCCCAACTATGAGGCTTTCTCCTAGCAATAATGCCCCAAGAACCATGGTGAAAACAATCGATAATGTGCTGAACATTGGTGGAAAAACAGGACCTCGCTTTTCCACAGCATAGAGATTTAACCAATACTTGGCGGCTGTACCAAGTGCAGCCTACGTTCCAAATCAAGTATGTGCCACATTATTGCCTATTTTTTCAACTATAAAGTTAAGAAAAATCTAGAAAAAATGTTTTGAATATTCAACATCATGAAGCAGTTGGATCTCGAACCATATATGATGTCCTCATAAGCAAGTTTTTACAATTTTGAACTAAATTAACATTTAACTTTTAACAATGATATGCCCATTGATTCTTGTAGCTGGAATAAAGGTTAAATACACCACAATCTCTAACAAATATTATCCTTACAAGCTATCCTATAGCTACGATGAAAATTTATCTTGCTTGGGTTGCTTGATAAACTAAGATTAGCTTATAAATATAGTGGAATTACCAATTAGATCTGAAAATGTGAAAAGTAGTGGAAATTCATGCAATAGTAAGGGATTTCTAAAATTGAGCACATTATGGAAAATACTTACTGAGTAGACAATTGTTAATAGTTGAATGTTCCATCCTACTTGCCAAGCAAGTTTGTCCCTTCTCAAAAATATTCCTATGGCACATGTTTGCAAACCACCTAGAACACATGTCAATACCGATGACCAATGTTTCCATGGATACACCTTTAAAACTTTCACCTGCATTATTAGAAACCCTTTGGTGTTACCGGTTGAGAACAGTATAAAAAAATCAAATCATGTTATGACTCTTATGGGAAATATAAATACAAGCCTTAGTCCAGAAACACCGTATCAGAATTGGACATACCTGTATGGGGTACCAAAATGCATAGCATATGCAATCACCCAACAAAAGCAAGGTGCCTCTCAAATGGTGGTGTCCTCCGGCTACTCCATTAGAACTCTTAGTGATACCTTTTATAACTGGAGACCAGATATGCAGTTCCTTTCCATTGTACAGGCTTATCAATAAAGCCCCTCCAAAGCATACCAATGCACCGACCACCTTCGCGCTGCCCTCCTTGGATTTGAGGTGCAAGGTCTCCATGCTGCAAAATATATCTTGAAATTTATATATTTTTAATCTCTAGGATACGGTATGTAACTAAGTTGTTTATTCCCAGAGACGAAGTTACTAATAAGTAGAGGAAAGCAGGATTTGGGGGGGGGGGGGGGGGTGTTCCCCGGCCCTAGTTGTAGTGTTCTACATTGGAGGGAAGGAGTTACAGTGTTGTATGTGTTCTACATTGAGGGAAAGGATTGTTTACCCAAGCAATATTGACAAGACAAAAGTGAAGAGCGGAGTCAAACTTGAGAAGATCACGCCATAGGAGGCTGTTGTGTCATGTAGCCCGTAGTAATACATGGCCATAGGCAGCGAGTACCTATACAATGTAAAGATATCACTGTCAATATCAATATACCTTATTCCTTAATCATATACTCAAACGAAAAGTAACTATATCATACTTAACATTTGGTCTATATAATAAACTATGAAATTGATTAAACAGAAGTTGTGCATCTCAACCTTTTAATTTATTTTGCAATTACAAAGGAATAAAAAAAGGTATAAACCATTTGATGAAGAATCTGGTACACAAGTTTTCCATTTGTTCGAGGAGGACTTGAAAAAAGTGTTAGCATATGGGGGTTAGAGAATCATTCGGGTTCACTTTAAGTTTTGTACTTGTATTGAGTGAATTAGTTGGCTAATGTATGCTTGGTCATCTTCAGACCAACGTAAAAGCACATCCCCAATTCGGCTGATTGATTTTGATGGGAACATATGACAAGATACACATATATAAACATTGAACCAAATATAGAGTTTAGAGGATAAAGAACAAACGAACTACATAACTAATTATATTATGTTAGTGCAAAGGTATATAAGATAGTCCAGCGGGCGTATATACCCGACAAAAGCATTGATGAAGAGCCAGCCAAGAGCCTTCTTATCCAATTCTTTCCACTTCCCACTGCAGATTTGTCAAACATATTATTGAGGCAATGGTCAAAAGTTATAGTATTATTTTCCATGAAAATAATAGGTTTTTATTAAAAATAATAAAGAGAAGCAAAAATCCTCACCTTTCGAGGAGTAGGGCAAATGGCAAGATAAAAATGGCACCTAGAATCCTTCTATAACAGAGCAATGAGAACACAAACATGCCGCCATCAACTGCTACCTTGCCTAGCAGTATAGTTCCTGTGTTGAAGAGCTCCACGAGGACCACACACACAGTTGGTTTCCACTTGCTTCCTGTGCGGCAGTTTCAATCACAATATTAAAAAGTAGAACCTCGTCAATCTCTAAATTCATGCCAGAACCACATATGAGATCCATATAATTGCACCTACTAGATAAATACTCGTACTACGTTGTGAAGCACGAACACAGATAAGACTGCGTATCCCATGAAGGACGCGCCCGGTACATGGATACATGGGCCATAAGCGCAACCTAAGTATCCTTTTTTTCATTGACATAAACATTAAGGTAATTTGCCATAGATTTTCACAAATATGAGCACAAAAGAGCACTGAACTTTCCACTGTATATTTAGTTGAAGTTGCAGAAATTGCAATGTACTTTCCCACTTTACTTGGGTGATTGAGCTGAGCTTCGGAGAATGGATGAGATTTCGAAATGTGAGGTCGTGAGGACTAACTTCTCAACGGCTGAAATCCAGCTGCTTTTCAAGCAAAACAACATAAACTTTGCACCAAACAAAGTATGCCTAGTACTTTCGAAGTTGATAGAATAACAACTTCTAAGCTGTAGCTGCTACGCACACGGTACACTTTACACACCCAAAGGAAACAATGGGTCCATGCATATACCTTGGACTTGTATGGTGGTGTCCTGGCCGTGGACGGCAGTAGCACACACCACGGTCGTGCCACGGCCAACGCTCTTCGAAGTCCAGCTCAAGCCCATATCAACTCCAGCCGCCGCCGCCGCCGGGTGAAGGGTTGGGGAGCGCAGCTGGCCCGACGGCGAGCCAGAGGTAGCGAGGGCGAGGGAAGAGACGGGCAAGGTGGGGGTAAGCTTGGACGCTGCCATGGCAACGGTGCGAGAAGGGAAGATGGCTGGCGGGGTATACATATCGAGTGACAGGTTCAGTTCACTAGCCAGTGGATGCATGGTCGAATTAGTAGCCATGGACGGGAGACCTCGGTTTTGGGACCGTTTGTGAGCTGCATGTGCATGCATGGGCACGTTTTTCGTCCAGGAACCGGAGCCCGATGAGCAGGCAGGTGGTGGGTGCAGTACTTCCGTGCTTAATTGCCGCCGAATCGTTGATCGTATCAGGCGCGGTCGTCGCTTACCGACACTTGGTCCACGCATGCACCCGACGACGAGGCGAGTCGTCGGGGCCGGGGAGAAGATGCGGCGATCGATCGCGGAGGGCTACTGGCCCTGGCCGCCGGCGAAAGGCATTGCAGTACGTACAAGCACGTTGGAGCCGCCGAGGGACAGATAGTCTCTGCCAGCATGTCGATCGACCGGCCCCAATAATTATGGATTTTGATAACTAGCGAACGTTCGTGGGAGACCATGGCAAATCAAATGTATTTATGTTGTTAGAGAATGACAATTTTCTTTAGGAAGCTTGGCAAATATGTTCAGTTCAGCTTTTTGCAAAAATTTGCCATGTTTGCGAAACGAATTTGCCATCATTAGGACAACATAAATTGGCATGAAAAACGTTTCTTTTGCCGTGCTCTTGTAGCGAAAATATTAACTTGGCCCATTTGAAAACCATCAACGTGTAGAAGGCTGCTGCTGATGCGGACGGCGGAAGATGGCGGCGGCGGATTTTTCAGTGTGCGCTTACGGTGTGTGCTGAGAGTCTGCTACATCGGTTGGTGCTCTCGACTCGTGGCAGCCTGGGGTGGTCACCGGATTAGATGGTGTGCGTGGATGCGCCAGGGCACTCCATGAGACTTGTATGTGTAGCGATTGAGGTCGATAGAAAGGTGGATTTGGGTTGATCCATGTATCTACTTTGTCGGACTCTGTTGAATAATTAATAACGATGACTGTGTGCATTAGTATCAAGTCATGCATTAGTATTTTGTGAAAGGTTACCTTCCGTCAACACTTGAACACATTAGTATTTGGTGAAAGGCTTCCCTCCCCCAACACTTGAACACTTAGATTAGTAGCTTCTCCCACTTGATGAAAGGCTTCCACCAAAACGTGCCACTTTTTTCTTTAAGTACTTGGTAAATGAGAGTTTGGTGAAACAAAGCTCCTAATCATGCATTAGTATTGTAATGAGTCAGGCATGATTTGGCGGAATGCTATTTTTCAAGTTAATAGAATCGGACATATACGCATAGCGTTGGATGACCGACTCCCGTATCCGTATCCGCGGATTGGTCCCCCTGTCCACGGACAGATGCGGAAGGAAAATTACGGGTCGGCGTTGGAGATGCCCTTAGTTTAGCCACCACTTGTCACTATACCACGGTTTTCAAGTTTCAAAGAAAATAAAGTGAAATACTTCATGTGAGCGAGGGCCTCGGACAATTTGTCTAATCTCGTCACAACTCACAAAACAGGCTTTCATCCATATTTATAGATACACCCAAGCGGCCGAACCCATACAAAGTGACGAGAACACTCTCATATACAAGCAGGTCAAATGAAAAGCGGCATTCGAGATAGCAGCAAACAAGCTACCAACTCAAAGCTGAACGTGATTACTGGAGACGCCATACTTAGCGAGAAGCTAAGGACACTGTCGATCATGAACAAAACCGCGTTGCCTTGTGAAACCATCGAACACCGTTACACTGAACACACCAAGCTATTGCAAGAGAGGGCCTATTGCCCTGTCCGTGGAGCGCCAATCCTGCCAGGCGACAACAAGGTTCGAGAACGGTGGCGACAGGGACACATGTAAAAGATAGGAGACCTTTGAGAACACCCCGCGCCAAAGTTGAGACTGGCAAACGCTAGGACCAAAGTGTGCTCGAAGCCACGGGTGAGTTGCATCCGAAAGGTACTGCAGCTCCACGACGATGCCCCCAAGAGGGTGATGACGCCACATGCTGCCGCCATCAGCCCCGAAAAGACCTATTAGGATTTTTCCAACCGGAGCCCCGACACATGAGGGGAACCCACAAGGTTGCCTCCAACAGCGAAGCGACACCCACATGCCTCAGCGTTGCTGGCGCCGGATCAAGGAGCTTTCACTCGGAGCCTCACCCATGCGGCTTGTGATACAAAAGTTGCTGCCCCAACCTGAAGGGAGGACCGCCGCCACCAGCTCGAGATCTTCAGATCCAGACCAGGGAGGCGCCACTGCTGAAGCCATGACGACACCAAGATCACCTGCCACCCTCCCCTTGCTACCCACAGAGACAAGCGAAGGTGCTACCACCACTGCAGCGGTGCTCACCACAGAGTGACCCGCACATCCATGGACCCCAGTATAATAATAAGGGTTTTTACTAGTTTTGCAATTAGTTGTGTCCCACTACTCAATTTTGCGAGTAGAAGTTTTAATTACTCAAAAATGGCATCCTTCCATTAAGTGTGTGCTCCAAAATGCCACTCGACACCGTTACCATCCGGTCAAAGGCCATTGACCGCGGTGAAGTTACAAAAATACCGCTAGACCCCACTTGTCAGTGTTTTCTCTACAACTCACTGTAACCTATGGGTCCTTGTTTTCAGCACTCAGAGAATGAAATTAGAAGCAAAAATAGCTTGGCGTGCAGGTGATCGAATCGCTACGTGTCGTTATTTTTTCTTCTAATTTAATTCTCTGTGTGCTGGCAACTAGGACCCACAGGTTATAGGGGAGCACTGACAAGTGGGGTCTATTGGTATTTTTGGCTTTACCCCTAGAAAATTTAAATGCACACTCTCAATGCATAGTTCCTGAGACGATTCTCCATAATGGTTTGTAAATGAATCAGACTTATCCAATTGATTGGAATAACAATATGAATATATCTACAAAAGAAATGGCTACCCGCAAAGAAAATACAAAAGAAATGGAATAGTTAGTAAAATTCCTAAATGTATGTTGTTGGGCATATTTGTTCAGTTCAGGTATGGTGTTGCATCAATCAAAGAATAAGACAGTTTCATCTTATTCATTAATGTCCATGTCCTTGTGCAAAAGGAAGAGAAATATATAGACGTCCACTACTAGGAGAACCCTAGTAGTAGCGCTGGATGGAAGCATAGTAGTAGCGCTGGGCCCAGCGCTACTGCTACGACGCTACAGCTAATGTTTAGCAGTAGCGTTGGTTGGGAAGCGCTACTACTAACCTACCTAGCAGTAGCGCTGGTCCGACCAGCGCTACTGCTACAATTTTCTGTATTTTTATTTTCTTCTGCGTATTTGCGCTGTATTTGTACAGGTTTTATACAGTAATCTCATCATATGATTTTATGATCATGATGAATTATTATATCGATGGGTGAAAGAAACGCGGATTAGATTCAAGTGGATGGATCCAAAGTGACCAAGTTGGATTAGTAGGACGTCGTAACAACTCATCATCATCATCATCATCATCATCATCATCATCATCATCATCATCATCATAATATATAACTCATCATCATCATCATCATCATCATCATCATCATAGTCATAACAACTCATCATCATAACAACTCCTCATGATCATCATCTATGAGTCATATAACAACTCATCATTCTAGCTAACACATTGTAGCACATAACTCATCATCATCATAATAACTAATCATCATCATCATAGTCATATCAACACTAGCTAATTGTTCTTACTACCTAGGACCTAGTCCTCTCTCCTAGGTAAAATAGCATAAAACAGGTAAACCGGTCCATCTCCAAAATGGAGAATGGAGATCCACCTGTCGCCAACTTCTGGCTTGCGCACACACATGTTGTCTCCAATCGGTTGCGTGCGCGCCTTCATTACTTTGCTCCATTCTTTGATATTGAGCCTTCCATCTTTCAAAGAAATAGAGTATGCACTTTGGTAAGCCGTCGGTGGAAACGGTCGTAAGCTAACCATGTACATACTCCCTTCGGTAAGCATCATGTGAGGCACAACCTCGCTAGGGAGCTTCTGTTGAACAATATAGTAACATATATAGTTAGCAATGTAGTTTACTTAAGAAGAATGTATGCAACGAAGTTATCATCATTAACAAAATCATACCAAGTTTTTGGCAATGAGGTTACCATCAAGCAACTGATGGACTAGTGGCACGTATCCAGTAT
Source organism: Elymus sibiricus (assembly GCA_039707655.1). NCBI lineage: Eukaryota > Viridiplantae > Streptophyta > Magnoliopsida > Poales > Poaceae > Elymus > Elymus sibiricus. The sequence continues at coordinate 476,889,520 of CM077666.1, forward strand.
AATTTGGGCTGATAAACTGATTGGTCTTAAAATTCTCAACATCATCTATAAATGAGACAAGATATCCTTTCTCCTCACAATAAAGCTCGGAGCCATAACTGTAGTACGTCATGTCCACAGCTTTCTGAGTATTTTCTGAAGATAAGAAATAACCTGATAATTATAAATAAACAAGTTTAGTAGCGATGAACACCAAATATTTTTAAATAAAAAATATAAATTACTTAACAAATTAGTTTGACAAACTCACATTTAGGCAAAACAAGAGGCATATCCACATCGACCCAAATGTCGATATTATCTTCAATATCTTCATCTTCGGGACGAATATCAAAAGTTATTTGCACATTCTCCTCAAATCCATAGGCCTTGCAAAAAGCTTCCCAATTAGAGCAGCCGAAATGTGAGTGATTAAGCGCATTATAGAGCTTAACCCGAAAAGCATAACCGTGTTTAGTCCTGAGGTGAGCCCTCCTTGTCTCCATATTCTCAAGGTCTTGGAAACCGAGCTTCTGCAAGACATACGGTCTTGCATGGCACGGGATGTACTAGTCGAATTAAAAAAAAACAGAAATTACACGTTGAAGCAAAGAATCACAAGTCATGATTAATTACGATGAAATACTTGTCGTTGCGTACCGTACAAACATCGAAGGTCTCTTCCAGCTTCACGGTGAAGAACCTACCATTTTGCAGGTGAGGCTCCCTGTCGCACAAACCCCGGTCATCGCAGCAGTAGTCGCACTCCGGGATCTTATCATCGTCGGACATTTCCTGTGTTCAAAATTCAAAGATTATAAATCAACGGCAACTAACAGGAACTCAACACACAGATCATTATTATTCATCACGGGTTGACTGTCGGTCTGCCGAGTCTTTCCTTGAAAACTCTCATCTCACGTGGTGTATATGGTGGGCACTCCCTCTCTGACATTTTCGACCGTCGGTGATGGTCGCTACTCCTCCTTCCCCTAGTGCATAACAAAGGTCTAGCACAAGGAGAAGAAGGAGAAACGACCCCCACGACAACAGTCGGCATTCTTCTTCTCTCATATATGGTGGACACTCTCCCTCACTGATTTTTTGACTGTCATGTATGGAGCCCCGACAGACTTAAAGTCAACCCGAAATGTCATTTAATTCTCTTTCTGGCAAATCCAGGGCACTCGATATTTCCTTTATATTCTAGCACAAGTCATGCTAAAATTCACGGAAAAATCCGGCATGACCTTCGCTAAAATAGGACATATCGAGCACCTGAAATTTGCCGGAACGGAAATGAATCAACACTTCGGCAAAACATAGGCCACTCGGATTTTCATAGAGTTCTTTTTTAAGCATGAACAGAGTCAAGTTTTTTTTATACAGAAAAGTTTAAACTTGAAATGCTATCCGAATCAATTATCTATACCTAAAAAAAATTATTTTTTACTAAAATTTTCTATTACTAAAAATTTCTATCTACATTCTACGACAAAATTCTACCTATCTATTCTATTAAAAAAACCTCCATTCTACCTATATTTTGTATTTTATTCTATTCAAAATACCTACATTCTATTCATATAAGCTATATGTTCTATTTTATTCAAAAAACCTACATTCTACAATCCAATTCTACCTAATTTTTATTACTAAAAATTTCTATACCTAATTTTTTTTACTAAAAATTTCTATACAGAGAGAGGTGGGGGGAGGGAGGAGTGAGGAGGAGGAGGGAGGAGTGAGGAGGGGCAGTGGGAAGAGGCAGGAGAGAGGAGAGAGGAGGAGGGCAGTGGGAGAAGGGAGGAGGGCGACCGGAGGAGGAGGGAGGAGTGAGGAGGGCAGTGGGAGGAGGGAGGAGAGGGCGGCCGGCGGAGGAGGGAGGAGGGCAGTGGGAGGAGTGAGGAGTGAGGAGGGCAGTGGGAGGAGGGAGGAAGGCGGCCAGAGGAGGAGGGAGCTACGCAGATACCTCAGTGGCGACACTTGCGGCGGGCGACGGCGGGCGGCGGCGGCGGCAGAGAGAGCGAGAGTGTGAGGGGGAGAGTGAAGGAGAGAGGAAACGACGGGGTGGATAAGGTGCCCATAGTAGTAGCGCGGGTAAGGGACCCGCGCTGCTACTACTCACAATACCTGTAGCGCGGTCCTGGAGCCGGCGCTACTGCTAGGCGGTGCCTGGGAGCCGGGCCCATATATAAACACTAGTAGCGCGTGTACGGAAGACAGCGCTACTGCTACTTCCTTAGTAGTAGCGCGTATTTGTGGGCCGGCGCTGCTACTGTAGCCTGGCCTGGGGGACATGGTGGGGCCCATCTAGCAGTAGCGCCTGAAAGAAAGCCCGCGCTACTGCTATCAGTGTAGCAGTAGCGCCGGTTCCTAACACGCGCTGCTGCTACATACCAGTAGCGCCTGGTCTCTAGCCCGCGCTACTGTTAAGGTTCTGCCTATAAGCTTTCTCCTAGTAGTGGGCCCTTCACTAATGAGATGGCTGATGGTACAGTACGTCTGATTTCTTTGCTACAACAAGCAACAACATCTGCCAACTGAGAGCAAGAAGCATTACATTGCCTACTATGCATTTTCCAGCTGATGGTTGGAACAACGTCAGCTACGTCACGCCCTACAAATTAGATGGTTGTCGCAGTCGCCTGAACTCAGGTGAAAGATGCCAGGAAGCGATGGAACGCTGGATGAGGTCACATGGGTGGAATTTGTGGTCATGGACGACCTCCATTTGGTTGGCAGTTTCAGGTACGACGTTGCATCAATCAGAGAATAAGACATTTTCATATTATTCATCAATATCCATGTCCTTGTGCAAAAAGAAGAGAAGTATATAGATGGGTACAACAAGCAACATTTGCCAACTGAGAGCTAGAAACCAAGAAGCATTACATTGCCTACTGGATCCATGCATGTACCTTGGGTTTGATGGTGATGTCCTGCCCGTGGGCAGCACACACCACGGTCGTGCCAGCTCTAGTCAACACTGACGGGAGGAGGGGGTGCGGGTGGCGGTGGACGGTAGCGTGTGAGAGGTGGAAGCGAGGGGGATGCTGCCATGGCACGGCGACGTTGTGAGGGAAAGAGGGCTGGAAGCGATGGAATGCTAGATCAGGTCACATGGGTGGAATTTGTAGTCATGGGCGACCTCCATTTGGTGGGTAGTTGGAGCACACACGATTTGATTCGACGGTCTTTTGAAAATTGCAAATTTTCATTCAGGCCGTAGGAAGGGATACAAGTTGGGTGCAAAAGGTATATACAACCGCTTTTTTTCTTATATATTCAGACAGTGGCAATGTGTATAATATTAGTACATGTCTCAAGACTCTCAACACACATGACATGTATAACTAACTATTGCACAATAGTGTTCCTGAATCTACGATATGCATTATATCTACACCCCACAGCCTGCAATGCATGCCTAGTAGTAGTAGTATGCAGTATACATATATCACTCAAGGAAATAGGATGGAAAATTTGACACCGAAAGAAAAGTAGAGTGATGTGATCACAGGCATCAAAACTACTCCAGTAAGCATCTTCCACGCTCATTCACAGATCTACATGCCGTGAATCATCTTCCTGGCCGACGAATGACTTGATATGGCCTTCGGACAGTGATGGGATCCCGGCTGGTAGCCCGAGAGGCAGCCTCGAGATGATGAGCCTTGCCACGTTCTCCGCCGCAACGGTGCCCTTCTCCATGGCACTCGCTGCGCTCTCAAAGGTGTTCACATAGTATAGGTGCCTGTCGTCTAGTATGATTGGCGTGAAATCCTCCGGGGCCTGGTAGTGGGGGTACGCAGGCCAGTCTATCAGGATGGTCTCCTCCCTTGTGCCATTGTACATCATTGTGCATTGCATGTGCCACATAATAGAGACAGACACGAGAACCACTCTTTAGCAAAAATGCCATGCAATCATCAAAATAGCCATGGCTCCTCTAATCAGTATACGTAAATTTTTATATCCAAGCACTTATCTAAAGGTCTGATCCAGCAGTGTCGTCCAGCTTCGCATGCGAGAACATCTTGCAAGTAATGTCATGCTCGCTGTGCTTATTCGGAACCGGGATGCACGAGAAAGGGATATCAAGGAGCTCCATGGTCCCTATCAACTCTGGAATGTCGGACACCAAGCTCAGGACGAAAAATTTCTGCATCATAACATAACGAATAGCACAAGGTAAGTGATTTCTGATGATAACCAAGGAAGACTAGACAAGTTGAGTGCTACCACAACATCAAGTTAAATAGGTTACTAAGTACTCCCTCTGTTTGGAAATACTTGTCGGAGAAATGGATACACCCGACAAGTATTTCCTGACGGAGGGAGTATTTGCTGACCATCCAGTTTCAGACTTTCTGTCGCAAATCTCCATATCTTCTCAGAATTATGAATACACTAAGGAAGGAAGCGCAGATAACACTTACTGGCTCCAAGAGGCCTCTGACAAAGGCCGCATGGGTATGCTGCATCTTCCTTGGCGGAATGGAGATAGGAGCTAATTGCTTCAGATCCGAGTCTCAAAAATACAAAAAATTGAAGAGCCAAATTGCTTCGTCAACTCCCGAAGCTCTCGAACGGTCGCGGGTTTGCCCGCCCCATGGCAGTTCCAACACAAAGAGACTTATTGTGTTCGGTGGCGCTCCTTGAGGGAGGCTGCCGATCGCGCATCACTGTTCTTGTTCATAAGGGCGTTCTTCTTCCTTCCATCCTTGTCATTGTTGTTTCCCGGCTTCAACCTCTTCGAATCGTGCTCTTTTCGCGGACTTGGAGGTACAGTAGGTGGGAGCAGGGCCAAAGTACTTCCACTGGGCGAAGAATCATGGGACGCACCCCTCTATACACCCACCATAGGATCTCTAATCTGTGAAGAAGTGTGTTTCATACTAGGACGCGCTTCCTCCATGTCCGCATCAGGGTCTTCCTCTTCATAGAAATCAGACTTGCCTCCTTCTGCACCCCACCCAAAGATGCCAAAGCCCCTTCTAGTTCCACGTCCACGACCAGAATGCCCACGGACTCGTCCTTCTCCTGTGCCTCTTCATGCACCCCTGAACTATGATGCCCGGAGATTCTTGAACAGAAGCACTGAGGGAGGGTGAACAATATCCCCATGCCCCTCGTACAGATGATCAAGGTGACCACACACCACACACCAGTCCGGGGCGCGCTCGTATTTGACGATACAAATCTGATGTTTATTGTTCTTCACCATTGTCACCGCATTCTTCAGAGGTTTGTGCACATTGATCTTGACGTGGACATTGCCTTCAAAATCATGAGAATTTGGTTCTGCATAAAAAAACTCACTTACTTTACCCGCCAAAGGTTTGACCATTGGGTAAAATCCCTCCGGGAGATCATGCATGATCCAGATATCTATAGTGTCAAGATTGATTTCTGAAGGCAAACCATCATATGGTGCCAAACTGCCAATACCACTGCATTACCCCGGTTAGTCCATGGGCCAGGGAGCCAGGGCAGGTGGTGCCGTATGACACGGGCCACCACGCCGCGACCGTACCTCTTGCCATCCCTCAATCGCCTCCGCTCCACACCCCACGCTCACCCTGTTGGAGCATTTGGGAGTTTTCAGCCTCTACGGGGCTAGCACATCGTTGTTGTTGTTGTCTTCATTGTCGTAAGCAAGGGATGCCCACGGCATAGGCCTTTGCGAGCCCCCATCGACAAGCGCCGAATCTGGGGGACAGGGCAAGTGCCGGAGTAGGGACCCATCAAAGCCAAGCCCTTGAGAAGCAATCAACTGCGGCTGAAGGTCTCGCTTGCCCACATTGGGGGTGAGGACGTCGCCGGAGCTTGAAAACGTTGACCGTGCCGGAGTCGCTAGAGCCCGAGGGTGACATGCCCGATGGAGCAGCATAACACCGAAGTCGAGATCCAGCAGGACAGCTGCCGCTAGCTGTTGGGCCCGCACAACCGCGTGGCCATCTTGGGTGGAGCTGACGATGGTGAGAGGTGCTACAGGGGACGCCGGGGGACGGACATCGTCGGGGCTGGAGCTCAGGGAGGCGAAAGAGCTAGAGGCCGCGGCGAGCCTCCCAGATATGGCTGAAGCAGCGGTCGTGGAGCTCAGGATGGGATGGGCCGGCAACGGTGTTATGAGCCCATCCGCCACGAGTGAGGACGCAAGAGCCCCGTCGAAGAGCAGCTAATAGGGGGGAGGAAAGAGCACGCAACATTTAACCCAGATCCGGCCTCCGGCCTCGCCGGCCGTGGAGGCAGTCGGGGCACGGATATCAGGGCGACGACAGATGCCTACGCTCAGACCAACGTGGTCGCGAGAGCGGTCTTCCTGCTTGCATCACAGAGAAAAAAATTATGTTCTTTTTACGGCGGTTAGAGCGCTCTTCTTTGGATCCCTGGAGGCACCCCACCCGAATCTCACTTGGTGTACATGGGCTTCGCTGCACATCACATTCTTCGCTTGGCTAGCGATTCAAGACCGATGTTGGATGGATGCACGCCTCTCTCATCAAGGGTTGTCGCATGTTGTGAGCTGTGTAATGTACGATCAAACTGCTGAGACTATAGAGCACCTCCTCATGGGTTGTCCTTTTTGGCGCGTGATTTGGCAAGGAACTCTCTCTGCTTGCAGGTTAGCGATGTCCCTGCCGGCTAGTGATGAGGAGTTCCTTGACTGGTGGACGTCATCTACGGCGGCTGCAGTAGTCGGTCTTCGCAAGGGCCTTGCCTCGCTGGTTATCCTCGTTTCATGGTGCATCTAGAAGCACCGGAACACTTCCACCTTCGACAATGAGCGGCCTTCTGTTGGGCGCCTGCTCCAACTCATTGACGATGACGCGCATGCCTGGGCTTCTGTCGGAGCCAAGGGCCTAGCTGCTATACTTTCGGAGAGACATCCCTGACATACCTAAACCCTTCTTGGGGCTGAGCAACCCCTTATTTCTTCTGCTCGCCTGGGTCTAGTTACAAATGTGTATTCAGGTCCTATCTATACTCTTGCATTCTATCTATCAATGAAATGATACACAATTGCGTATTCATGAAAAAATTATGTTAGAGATGCTTAGGCATTGGGCATCTGATGAGGCACTTAGGCATTATTTTTGAAAGCAAAGCAAATGGAACCTTGGAAGGTTTTGATCCATTGTTTGGATTCACTTTTCCATCAAAGGTAAAAAATATATAAAGATAATAACAAACACAGCTTGCGGCAACCACTTGAAAAACAAGAATACAACACCGAGACATTGAATTCACCAAATAATGTTAGTGTATCGCAACATCAAAAAAATTAGTTCAACAAAACACTAACGCATTGCTCGTTGATGTGTCCTACTAATATATTGAGTGCACATTTCTTGATGGAGACACCATCCACCAGATCACCAATTTGTGCAATTACGTGCATTTTCTCAAGTTGAAGATGTTGTCCTAGCTGGCATCACAATTACATAATCTGATAGGATAGATACCCTGTAAACTAGGAGTTTCCCTCACTAGAAAACATTAATACACATGAAACATTTTAGGATTGGTCAAACCATTTTTTTTTACTGTATCTTACATGTCAACCAGAGTTGGTGTCAATCGCTAATTCTCAAAGCTCACGAGAGACTAGTTTCCCCAAAATTAAGGACGAGATGTTGGATCCTCACACTTTGAGACATGGGTAGGTTGCACATGAAGCTTTTCATTGCTTGAACCTGATGTCATCTTTGTGTGTAGTTCTTTGGCCTTTCCATAGAGGTACATATACAAACCACTGAAAACCAACACACTACCCAACAAGCTGACATATAACAGAAAAATGTATAAATTATGGAATAAAAGAGTATATAAGTGTAAACATTAAAACAACCAACGGTCAAACAATGGTAATTGATGTGCTTCTAGTGCAAAATTGTACAACTAAGTAACAACATTCGTTAAGCTACATTGCTCGATATTTCTATTTCATAATATGTTACGCTACATTTTTCACTATCTCTATTCCAAGCCACTAGATGGCTATAGGGGCCACTACACGGGCACAACTCATCAATTACATTGGTGATATCGCTCATAAGACACGCTTCACACGTATGTACATACATCATGATAAGCAAAAATATATTTAGGCACCATTTTCTTAAAATTTAATAAAGGCACTTTTATATATGTCACAAGAATGACTTTTCTCTGGGCTATTGTTTCTTCAAGTCATGTTTTATAATTTTGTATAAATTTATTAGATAATGGTAACTACATTGAGAATACTCACCCCCCATCGATAGGGACATTATGGCCAATTATAATACATACATATATGTAATAAAAACTATTGTTGAATATAAGTCCAAATACGAGACAAATTACACGTACCTCCCAACTGTGAGGCTTTCTCCTAGTAATAATGCCCCAAGAACCATGGTGAAGACAACCGATAATGTATTGAACATTGGTGGAAAAACAGGGCCGCTTTTCCACAGCATAGAGATTTAACCAATACTTCGCTGCTGTGCCAAGTGCAGCCTACATTCCAAATCAAGTATGTGCCACATTATTGCTTATTGTTTTGAACTACCAAGTTAAGAAATATCTCAAAACAAATGTTTTTAATATTCAGTGTCATCAAGCAATTGGATCTCGAACCATATAGGAAGTCCTTATGAGCAAGGTTTTACAATTTTGGACTAAGTTAACATTTAACTTTTAACAATGATATGACCACTAGTTTTGGCATCTAGAATAAAGGTTGAATACACCACAAAATAAGTTCTAACCAATAATTTCCCCAAAAGTTCTTTTATATCTACAATCAAACCTATCTTGCTTGTTTTGCTTGCTTTTTTGTTTCATAAACTAAGATTACCTTATAGATATAGTGAAATTATCAATTAGATCCGAAAATGTGGTAAGTAATGAAAATTCATGCAATAGTAAGGGATTTCTAAAATCAAACACATTCTGAAAAAGACTTACTGAGTAGACAATAGTTAATAGTTGAATATTCCATCCTACTTGCCAAGCAAGTTTGTCCCTTCTCATAATTATTCCTATGGCACATGTTTGCAAACCACCTAGAACACATGTCAACAATGATGACCAATGTTTCCATGGATACACCTTTAAAACATTCACCTGCATTATTAGAAACCCTTCATTGTTACCAATCAAGAACAAGAATAAATAAATGAAATCATGTTATGACTCATATGGTAAATATAGATACAATACTTATTTCTAAAACAACATATAAGAATTGGACATACCTGAACAGGGTATGAAAATGCATAGCATATGCATTCACCCAACAAAAGTATGGTGCCCCTCAAATGGTGGCGTCCCCCGGCTACTCCATTAGAAATCTTGGTGATACCTTGTATAACTGGGGACCAGAGATGCAGTTCCTTTCCATTGTACAAGCTAATTAGCAAAGCCCCACCAAAACATAGCAATGTACCAACCACCTTCGCACTGCCCTCCTTGGATTTGAGGCGCAAGTTCTCCATGCTACAAAATATATATTGAGATTGTTAAAAAAAATCTAGTAATTAAGAAACGTAACTAAGTTGTTTATTTGTGGGGACGAATTTACTTGTAATTGTAACTTATTAGGTCGTGGAAAGCAAGATGGTGAGGAGAGGGCAGCGCCCCCCTAGTTGTAGTGTTCTACATATTGGAGGAAAAGAGTTGATGTGTTCTACGTTGAGGGAAAGGATTGTTTGCCCAAGCAATATTGATAGGACAAAAGTGAAGAGGGGAGTCAAACTTGAGAAGATCACACCATAGGAGGCGGTTGTGTCATGTAGCCCATAGTAGTACAAGGCCATATGCAACGAGTATCTGTAAAAAGTAAAGATATGGTTGTCAATGCCAATATAACTTATTCCTTAATCATATACTTAAACAAAAAGTAACTATGTCACACTTCAAATTTTGTTCTATATAATAAACTATGGAATAGATTAAAATAGAAGTTGTCCATCTCAACCTGTTAATTTATTTTTGTGGTTATGAAGAAATATATAGGCATAAGATATTTGAAGAATATGGTACACAAGTTTTCTATTTGTTTTGAGGAGTATTTGGAAAAAGTAAGCATATGGTGGGGTTGGAGAATCAGGCGGGTTCAATTTATGTTTTGACATGGAGCTGATACGTCCATTTTGCATCATGTTTTCCTACTGTTATTTATAGTGTTTTTAATCAATATAACACTTTGTGGAGCAATTCTAATGCCTTTTCTCTCCTAATATGCAAGATTTACATAAGGAGGGAGATTGTCGGCAGCTAGAATTCTGGACCTGAAAAAGCTATGTCAGATATACCTATTCTGCACATCTCCAAATGAGCTGAAATTTCACGGAGATTTATTTTGGAATAAATAAAAAATACTGGAGAAAATAAGTATCAGAGGGGGCCACCCAGGTGCCCACGAGGCACCAGGGAGCGCCACCCCCCCAGGCGTGCCCTGGTGGCTTGTGGGGCCCCTGGCCAGTCTCCGGTGCCCATTTTCTGGTATATAAGCCCATTTGCCCTAGAAAAAATAAGGAGAAGACTTTCGGGACGGAGCGCCGCTGTCTCGAGGCGGAACTTGGGCAGGAGCACTTTTGCTCTCCGGCAGAGCGATTCCGCCGGGGATACTTCCCTCCGGGAGGGGGAAATCGAAGCCATCGTCATCACCAAAGATCCTCTCATCATGGGAGGACCAATCTTCGTCAACATCTTCACCAGCACCATCCCATCTCAAACCCTAGTTCATCTCTTGTATTCAATCTTTGTCTCTAAACCTCAGATTGGTACCTGTGGGTTGCTAGTAGTGTTGATTACATCTCATAGTTGATGCTAGTTGGTTTATTTGGTGGAAGATTATATGTTCAGATCCATTATGCTATTCAATACCCCTCTGATCTTGGACATGAATATGATGTGTGAGTAGTTACTTTTGTTCTTGAGGACATGGGAGAAGTCTTGTCATAAGTAATCATGTGAATTTGATATTCGTTCGATATTTTGATGATATGTATGTTGTTGATTCTCTTAGTGGTGTCATGTGAACGTCGACTACATGACACTTCACCATCTTTGGGCCTAAGGGAATGCATTGTGGAGTAGTAATTAGATGATGGGTTGCTAGAGTGATAGAAGCTTAAATCCTAGTTTATGCGCTATTCCGTAAGGGGCTGATTTGGATCCATATGTTTAATGCTATGGTTAGATTTATCTTAATTCTTCTTTCGTAGTTGCGGATGCTTGCGAGAGGGGTTAATCATAAGTGGGAGGCTTGTTCAAGTAAGAACAACACCCAAGCACCGGACCACCCACATATCAAATTATCAAAGTAGCGAACGCGAATCAAACAAACATGATGAAAGTGACTAGATGAAATTCCCATGTGTCCTCGAGAACGTTTAGCTTATTATAAGAGATCGTTTCGGCCTGTCCTTTGCAACAAAAGGATTGGGCTACCTTGCTACACCTTAGTTACTATTGCTACTTGTCACTTGTTACAAATTATCTTGCTATCAAACTACTCGTTACCGATAATTTCAGTGCTTGCAGAAAATACCTTGCTGAAAACCACTTGTCATTTCCTTCTGCTCCTCATTGGGTTCGACCCTCTTACTTATCGAAAGGACTACGATTGATCCCCTATACTTGTGGGTCATCAAGACTCTTTTCTGGCGCCGTTGCCGGGGAGTGAAGCGCCTTTGGTGAGTGGAATTTGGTAAGGAAACATTTATATTAAGTGCTGAAATTTATTGTCACTTGTCACTATGGAAAGTAATCCTTTGAGGGGTTTGTTCGGGGTATCTTCACCTCGACCGGAATCACAAAGAGTTGCTCCTGAACCTACTGCACCTACTGAAAATATTTATTATGAGATTCCTTCGGGTATGATAGAGAAACTGCTAGCTAATCCTTATGCAGGAGATGGAACAATACATCCTGATATGCACTTAATCTATGTTGATGAAGTTTGTGGATTATTTAGCTTGCAGGTTTACCCAGAGATGAAGTTAAGAAGAAGGTTTTCCCTTTATCTTTGAAGGGAAAGGCATTGACATGGTATAGGCTATGTGATGATATTGGAACGTGGGATTGGAATCGATTGAAATTGGAATTTAATCAAAAGTTTTATCCTATGCATCTGGTTCATTGTGATCCGAATTATATATATAATTTTTGGCCTCGTGAAGGAGAAAGCATCGCTCAAGCATGGGGGAAGCTTAAGTACATGATGTACACATGCCCTAATCATGAGCTCTCAAGAGAAATTATCTTACAGAATTTTTATGATCGGCTTTCTCATGATGTTGAAACCATGCTCGATTCTTCTTCGACTGGCTCCTTTATGAAGAAAACTATTGAATTCAGATGGGATCTTCTGGAAAGAATTAAACGCAACTCTGAAGATTGGGAATTCGACAAAGGTAATGAGTCAGGTATAACACTTGAGTTTGATTGTGTTAAATCTTTTATGGATACCGATGCTTTTCATAAGTTTAGCACTAAATATGAACTTGACTCTGAGATAGTAGCCTCCTTTTGTGAATCATTTGCTACTCATGTTGATCTCCCTAAGGAGAAGTGGTTTAAATATCATCCCCCTGTTAAAGAAAAGATTGAGGAACCCGTTAGTGTTAAAGAAGAAATAATTGTTTACCATGTTGATCCAGTTGTGCCTACTGCTTATATTGAGAAACCACCATTTCCTGTTAGGATTAAGGAACATGCTAAAGTTTCAACTGTGGTTAACAAAAGTAATATTAGAGCACCTAGACCCTCTGAACAAATTAAAGTTGAACCTAATGTTGCTATGGTTAAAGATCTCTTGGTCGATAATATAGATGGGCATGTTATTTACTTCTATGATGAAGCAGCTAGAATTGCTAAACCAGATCCTAGAGATAAAAACAGACCTGTAGTAGGCATGCCTGTTGTCTCTGTTAAAATAGGAGATCATTGTTATCATGGCTTATGTGATTTGGGTGCTAGTGTGAGTGCTATTCCGTTTACCTTATATCAAGAAATTATGAATGATATTGCACCTATTGAAATAGAGGACATTGATGTTACTATTAAGCTTGCAAATAGAGATACCATTACGCCGCTTGGGATCGTTAGAGATGTTGAAGTCTTGTGTGGAAAAATAAAACACCCTACTGATTTTCTAGTCCTCAGTTCTCCACAAGATAATTTTTGTCCCATTATATTTGGTAGACCCTTCTTGAACACTGTTAATGCCAAGATTGATTGCGCTAAAGAAACTGTTAGTGTTAATTTTGGTGGTATATCTCATGAGTTTAATTTCTCTAAGTTTCGTAGACAACCTCATGATAAAGAATTGCCTAGTAAAGATGAAATTATTGGTCTTGCTTCTATTGCTGTACCTCCTACTGATCCGTTAGAACAATATTTGCTAGACCATGAAAATGATATGCACATGAATTAAAGAAATAAAATAGATAAGATGTTCTTTGATCAACCACCTATCCTTAAACACAATTTGCCTGTTGAAACTCTTGGAGGCCCTCCTCCACCTAAGGGTGACCCTGTATTCGAACTGAAACAATTGCCTGATACATTGAAATATGCTTATCTAGATGAAAAGAAGATATATCATGTTATTATTAGTGCTAACCTTTCAGAGCATGAAGAGAAGAGATTACTAAAAACTCTGAGGAAGCACCGTGCTGCTATTGGATATACTCTTGATGATCTTAAGGGCATTAGTCCCACTCTATGTTAGCACAAAATTAATATGGAGCCTGATGCTAAACCAGTTGTCGACCACCAACGGTGATTAAATCCTAAGATGAAGGAGGTGGTAAGAACTGAAATATTAAATCTTCTAGAAGCAGGTATAATCTATCCCATAGCTGATAGTAGATGGGTAAGTCCCGTTCATTGTGTCCCTAAGAAAGGAGGCATTACCGTCATTCCTAACGATAAAAATGAACTCATTCCACAAAGAATTCTAACTGGTTATAGGATGGTAAATGATTTTAGAAAATTAAACAAAGCCACTAGAAAAGATCATTACCCCTTACCTTTTATTGATCAAATGTTAGAAAGATTGTCCAAGCATACACACTTTTGCTTTCTTGATGGATATTCTGGTTTCTCTCAAATACATGTATCACAAGCCGACCAAGAGAAAACCACCTTTACTTGTCCTTTTGGAACTTATGCTTATAGACATATGCCATTTGGTTTATGCAATGCACATGCTACCTTTCAAAGATGTATGACTGCTATATTCTCTGACTTTTGTGAAAAGATTGTTGAGGTTTTCATGGATGATTTTTCCGTTTACGGAACTTCCTTTGATGATTGCTTAAGCAACCTTGATCGAGTTATGCAGAGATGTGAACAAACTAATCTTGTCTTGAATTGGGAGAAGTGCCACTTTTTATGGTAAATGAAGGTATTGTCTTGGGGCGTAAAATTTCTGAACGAGGTATTGAAGTAGATAAGGCTAAAGTTGATGCAATTGAGAAAATGCCATGTCCTAAAGATATTAAAGGTATAAGAAGTTTCCTTGGTCATGCTGGTTTCTATAGAAGGTTTATTAAAGACTCCTCTAAAATTTCTAGGCCTCTTACTAATCTCTTGCAAAAAGATGTTTCATTTCTTTTTGATGATGACTGTGTAGAAGCCTTTGAAACACTTAAGAAAGCATTAACCTCTGCACCTATTGTTCAACCACCTGATTGGAACTTGCCTTTTGAAATTATGTGTGATGTGTTGTGGAATGTTGCATGGGAAACAAAAAATTTCCTACGCACACGCAAGATCTATCCATGGTGATGAGCATCTACGAGAGGGAGAGTGGATCTACATATCCTTGTAGATCGCTAAGCGGGAAGCGTTAAGAAACGCGGTTGATGTAGTCGAACATCTTCGCGATCCAAATCGATAAGCGTCCCGCGATCCCATCATGATCCATCTCGCGATCCAATCTCGATCCGTCCCGCGATCCCATCACGATCCGTCCCGCGATCAAATCACGAATCGTCTCGCGATCCTGATCACGGTCCTTCCGATCTAGCGCCGAACGGACGGCACCTCCGCGTTCAGCACACGTACAGCTCGATGACGATCTCCGCCTTCTTGATCCAGCAAGAGGGAGTGGAGAGGTAGAAGAGTTCTCCGGCGGCGCGACGGCGCGGCGGCGATGATGGTGGAACAATTCCGGCAGGGCTTCGCCTAAGCACCGCTGGAACTAGACTAGAGGAGAAACCGATCTAGATGAAGTAGAGGGAGCACGTGGCAATTAGGGTTATTTTTCTCCTCTAAATCCTCTAGTATATATAGGAGGGAGGGAGGGGAGGAGGCAGCCTCAAACCCTCAAGGTTTGGCCGAAATTGGAGGTGGAGGAGTCCTACTCCAATCCTACTAGGAGTAGGATTCCTCCTCTCCACTTGGAAACCCTTTCCACCTTTGGGTTTTTTCCACCTCCAGCCGCATGGGCCTTAGTGGGGGGCTTGGCCAGCCCACTAAGGGCTGGCTTGACTCCTCCCACAGCCCATGAGGTCCCTTGGGTCGAAATACCCCTCCCGATGGTCCCCGGTACCCCTCCCGGCACTCCCGGTACACTACCAAAATATCCGAAACTTTTTCGGTGACCAAAACGGGACTTCCTATATATCAATCTTTACCTCCGGACCATTCCGGAGCTCCTCGTGACGTCCAGGATATCATCCGGGACTCCGAACAACCTTCGGTCACCACCATACATAACTCTACTATACTGAAACGTCACCGAACCTTAAGTGTGCAGACCCTGCGGGTTCGAGAACTATGTAGACATGACCAAGACACCTCTACGGTCAATAACCAATAGCGGGACCTGGATGCCCATATTGGTTCCTACATATTCTACGAAGATCTTTATCGGTTGAACCTCTATGTCAAGGATTCAGTTAATCCCGTACGCTGTTCCCTTTGTTCCTCGGTATGTTACTTGCCCGAGATTCGATCGTCGGTATCTCTATACCTAGTTCAATCTCGCTACCGGCAAGTCTCTTTACTCATTCTGTAATACAAGATCCCGTGGCTAACACTTAGTCACATTGCTTGCAAGGCTTATTATGATGTTGTATTACCGAGTGGGCCCTGAGATACCTCTCCGTCACACGGAGTAACAAATCCCAGTCTTGATCCATGCCCACTCAACAGACACCCTCAGAGATACCTGTAGAGCATCTTTATAGTCACCCAATTACGTTGTGACGTTTGATACACACAAGGTATTCCTCCGGTGTCAGTGAGTTGCATGATCTCATGGTCATAGGAACAGATACTTGACATGTAGAAAACTATAGCAATAAACTGACACGATCATATGCTATGTTTATAGTTTGGGTCTTGTCCATCACATCATTCTCCTAATGATGTGATCCCGTTATCAAATGACATCTCATGTCTATGGCCAGGAAACCTTGACCATCGTTGATCAACGAGCTAGTTAACTAGAGGCATACTAGGGACACAGTGTTGTCTATGTACCCACACATGTATTTGAGTTTCCAATCAATACAATTATAGCATGGATAATAAATGATTATCACGAACAAGGAAATATGATAATAACTAAATTATTATTGCCTCTAGGGCATATTTCCAACATGATGCTAGTGATTATACTGTTGGTGCTGTTCTAGGACAGAGAGTTGATAAGAAATTAAATGTTATCCATTATGCTAGTAAAACTCTAGACAGTGCTCAAAGAAATTATGCTACTACTGAGAAAGAATTTCTAGCAGTTGTGTTTGCATGTGATAAATTTAGATCTTACATAGTTGATTCTAAAGTAATTGTTCACACCGATCATGCTACTATTAAATAACTTATGGAAAAGAAAGATGCTAAACCTAGACTCATTAGGTGGGTTCTATTGCTACAAGAATTTGACTTACATATTACTAATAGGAAGGGAGCTGAGAACCCCGTAGCTAATAACTTGTCTAGGTTGGAAAATATTCTTGATGACTCACTGCCTATTGATGATAGTTTTCCCAATGAGCAATTAGCTGTCATAAATGCTTCCCGTAATACTCCTTGGTATGCAGACTATGCTAATTATATTGTTGCTAAATTTATACCACCTAGTTTCACATACCAACAAAAGAAAAAGTTCTTCCTTGATTTAAGACATTACTTCTGGGATGACCCACATCTTTATAAAGAAGGAGTGGATGGTATTATTAGACGTTGTATACCTGAGCATGAACAGGAACAAATCTTACGGAAGTGTCATTCCGAAGCTTACGGAGGACACCATGCGGGAGACAGAACTACACATAAGGTTCTGCAATCTGGTTTTTATTGGCCTACTCTTTTCAAGGATGCTCGTAAGTTTGTCTTATCTTGTGCTGAATGTCAAAGAATTGGTAATATTAGTAGACGTCAGGAAATGCCTATGAATTATTCACTTGTTATTGAACCATTTGATGTTTGGGGATTTGATTTTATGGGACCTTTTCCTTCCTCTAATGGGTATACACATATTTTAGTTGTTGTTGATTACGTTACTAAGTGGGTAGAAGCTATTCCAACTAGTAGTGCTGATCATAACACGTCTATTAAAATGCTTAAAGAAGTTATTTTCCCGAGGTTCGGAGTCCCTAGATATTTAATGACTGATGGTGGTTCACATTTTATTCATGGTGCATTCCGTAAACTGCTTGCTAAATATGATGTCAACCATAGAATTTCATCTCCCTATCACGCTCAATCTAGTGGTCAAGTTGAATTGAGCAATAGAGAAATAAAGTTAATTTTGCAAAAAAACATCAACAGATTTAGAAAGAATTGGTCTAAGAAACTTGACGATGCATTATGGGCTTATAGAACTGCTTATAAAAATCCTATGGGTATGTCTCCTTATAAAATGGTTTATGGAAAAGCATGTCATTTACCTCTTGAGTTAGAACATAAAGCATATTGGGCCATTAAAGAACTCAATTATGATTTTAAACTTGCCTGTGAAAAGAGGTTATTTGATATTAGCTCACTAGATGAATGGAGAACCCAAGCTTATGAAAATGCCAAATTGTTTAAAGAAAAAGTTAAAAGATGGCATGATAAAAGAATTCAAAAACGGGAATTCAAAGTGGGTGAGTATGTTCTATTGTACAATTCTCGTTTTAGATTTTTTGCGGGAAAACTTCTCTCTAAATGGGAAGGACCGTATATCATTGAGGAAGTTTATCGCTCTGGAGCCATTAAGATCAATAACGCCGAAGGCACTAATCCGAAGGTGGTCAATGGGCAAAGAATTAAGCATTACATCTCAGGTACGCCTATTAATGTTGAGACTAACATTATTCAAACTATGACACCGGAGGAATACATAAGAGAGACCTTCCAGAACACTCCAGAACCCTGAAAAGGAAGAGGTACGTGATACGGTAAGTAAACCGACTCCAAAAATTCCATAAAAATACTTTCTGTCAGTTTTAGAATATTAGAAAAAATACAAAAATAAGAAACAGCCGAGGGGACCCACGAGGTGCACACGAGGCACCAGGGCGCGCCAGCCCCCCCCCCCCCAGGTGCGCCCTGGTGGCTCGTGGGCCCCTCGTGAGCCTTCCCGACTCCGTTTTCTCCTGGAATACTTGTTTTGCAAGATAAAAATTCTTTATATATACTCTCGGATGTTTTGACCATCGTATCGCAGAAATATTCTCTGTTCTTGTTTCGTGCTATTTTTCTGACAGATCTAGATCGCTATGGCTCCAGCAAGCTCTTCTAAGGACAAGTTCTACGAGAAGGTCATCAACCCCTACCTACCGGAGGTGATGAAACACCCTCAAGCCATCGAGATGTGTGAGGGGGTGCTTCACATCCGGGATGTTCAAGGACCCAAGAAGACCGGGAGCGTGGAGGCCAGGCTCGAAGCGGTGGAGCAGGAGATTTTCAAGTGCCAAGGGATGGTAGAACGTGGACTCAACGCCAACCACTCCATAATCACGGAATTCACCCGCGACCACAAGGTGGATGGCCAATCAATGGGGGACATCGTCTTCAAGCTCAATGAACGAATTGACTATCTCCAAGGCCAAATCTATGATCTTCAAAACCAAAATTTTGAGTATGAGTCAAGATTCAAAGGTATGAGTTTAGCTGTAAGTTTCAGGACTCTGGAGACTCGTTCATCTTTTTATGATGGGGAACCTATGCCATGGAAGCCGAAGGACAAGCCCACCACTTCATCATCACCATCATCACCGAAGAAAGAAATTTGAGTACATGGGTATGGGCACTCCCCTTGGCTTGTGCCAAGCTTGGGGGAGGTGCCCCGGTATCGTATCACCATCACTTTTATTATCTTTACCTATTTTTAGTTCGATCCTTAGTTATTTCGTGATCTAGTTGAATAAAAGTTTAGTATGATCTATTTTCAAGTGCTAGTTTCGTGATCTATCTATCTATGTAATTGAGTTGAGAGTTATATAATAAAGAGTAGTTTGAGTTTTTGCTTCTTCACTTTCATGTTTCAATCCTAGCAATGAAAATGATGAAAAAGATCATATGCTAATCTTATGGAAAGTAATGACATTACATAAAGAAAAGTATAAGTGGTAAAATTTATTGAAGGTTAACAAGCATAGCATTAGTCAATGATGCAATTCATGAAAAAATTAATAAGGGAAGAGAAGATTCGAATGCAAATACACTATCTTGGACATCTTTTATGATTGTGAGCCCCCATTGAGTATTTTATGTCAAATTGTTGACGTTGGACAAGGAAGACAACTTAATGAATTATGTTTGCTTATATTCACATAGAAATTATATTGTCATAGATCCTCCAACATGTGGTGCTTGCCCAATACCTTTGCTAGCCAAAGATCCGCACCAAGTAGAGATACTATTTGTGCATCCAAAACCCTTAAAACCCAGTTTCAAGTCATGAGAGTCCATTATATCTACCTATGGATTGAATAAGATCCTTCAAGTAAGTTGTCATTGGTGCAAAAAGCAATAAAAATTGCCTCTAAATATGTATGAACTTTTATTGTAAGGGAAAATAAGCTTTGTACGAACTTGTGATGGTAAAGAACTAAAAGCGACGGACTGCATAATAAAGGTTGCTATCACAAGGGGCAATATAAAGTAACGTTCCTTTGCATTAAGAGCTTGTGCATCCAACAACAAAAAGCGCATGACAACCTCTGCTTCCCTCTGTGAAGGGCCTATCTTTTACTTTTATGTATTTACTTTTTATGCAAGAGTCAATAGTTTTCTCCTCTATTTCTTTTTATTTTTCTGTTTTGCAAACATCATGTGGTGGGGAAAGATCTAGGCACATATATCCAGTTGGATATGAGTGATCATGAGTTATTATTGTTGACATCACCCTTGAGGTGAATAAGTTGGGAGGCGAAATTATAAGCCCCTATCTTTCTATGTGTCTGGCTGAAACTTTTTGCTCCATATATATGTTGTGAGTGTTAACAATCATAGAAGATAAATGATGGTTAAGTATGTGGACTTGCTAAAAGCTCCTACATGAGACCCTTCCTGAAAATATGATGAATTGCAATTGCATTGTTGACTGAGAACATAGTTTGTTAGTTTTCAAGCAAGTTTATGTCTTATACTTCGTTGTTGTGATGAATTGTTACTTGCTCATGAGAATTTCTATGATAATGAATATTGTTGTTATAATAATGATCATGATGCTACTATGCCCGTATTTTGTTTTTATCGACACCTCTCTCTCTAAACATGTGGACATGATTATCGATATCGGCTTTCGCTTGAGGACAACCGAGGTCTAAGCTTGGGGGAGTTGATACGTCCATTTTGCATCATGTTTTTCTACTGTTATTTATAGTGTTTTTAATCAATATAACACTTTGTGGAGCAATTCTAATGCCTTTTCTCTCTTAATATGCAGGATTTCCATATGGAGGAAGATTGCCGGCAGCTGGAATTTTGTACCTGAAAAAGCTATGTCAGAGATACCTATTCTACACATCTCCAAATGAGCTGAAATTTCACGGAGATTTATTTTGGAATAAATAAAAAATACTGGAGAAAAGAAGTACCAGAGGGGGCTACCCAGGTGCCCACGAGGCACCAGGACGCGCCACCCCCCAGGTGCGCCCTGGTGGCTTGTGGGGCCCCTGGCCAACCTCCGGTGCCCATTTTCTGGTATATAAACCCATTTATCCTTGAAAAAATAAGGAGAAGACTTTCGGGACGGAGCGCCGCCGTCTCGAGGCGGAACTTGGGCAGGAGCACTTTTGCTCTCCGGCGGAGCGATTCCGCCGGGGATACTTCCCTCCGGGAGGGGGGAAATCGAAGCCATCGTCATCACCAACGATCCTCTCATCATGGGAGGACCAATCTTCATCAACATCTTCACCAGCACCATCTCATCTCAAACCCTAGTTCATCTCTTCTATTCAATCTTTGTCTCAAAACATCAGATTGGTACCTGTGGGTTGCTAATAGTGTTGATTACATCTCGTAGTTGATGCTAGTTGGTTTATTTGGTGGAAGATTATATGTTCAGATCCATTATGCTATTCAATACCCCTCTGATCTTGGACATGAATATGATGTGTGAGTAGTTACTTTTGTTCTTGAGGACATGGGAGAAGTCTTGTCATAAGTAATCATGTGAATTTGATATTCGTTCGATATTTTGATGATATGTATGTTGTTGATTCTCTTAGTGGTGTCATGTGAACGTCGACTACATGACACTTCACCATCTTTGGGCCTAAGGGAATGCATTGTCGAGTAGTAATTAGATGATGGGTTGCTAGAGTGACAGAAGCTTAAACCCTAGTTTATGCGCTATTCCGTAAGGGGCTAATTTGGATCCATATGTTTAATGCTATGGTTAGATTTATCTTAATTCTTCTTTCGTAGTTGCGGATGCTTGCGAGAGGGGTTAATCATAAGTGGGAGGCTTGTTCAAGTAAGAACAACACCCAAGCACCAGTCCACCCACATATCAAATTATCAAAGTAGCGAACGCGAATCAAACAAACATGATGAAAGTGACTAGATGAAATTCCCATGTGTCCTCGAGAATGTTTAGCTTATTATAAAAGATCGTTTCGGCCTGTCCTTTGCAACAAAAGGATTTGGCTACCTTGCTGCACCTTAGTTACTATTGCTACTTGTCACTTGTTACAAATTATCTTGCTATCAAACTACTCGTTACCGATAATTTCAGTGCTTGCATAAAATACCTTGCTGAAAACCGCTTGTCATTTCCTTCTGCTCCTCGTTGGGTTCGACACTCTTACTTATCGAAAGGACTACGATTGATCCCATATACTTGTGGGTCATCAGGAGCCAAGGTGTAGATTGAATTAGTTGGCTAATACATGATTGGTCATCTCAGACCAACATATAACCACATCTCCGATTCGAATGATTGATTTTGATGGGAACATACGACAAGATGCACATATATAAGCATTGAAAAAAAGATAGAGTTTAGAGGAAATAAACAAAATAACTACAAAACTATTTATTTTATGTTAGTGCAAAGGTTAATAGGATTGTTCATCGGCGTATATACCCGAAAAAAGCATTGGTGAAGAGCCACCAAAGAGCCTGCTTATCCAATTCTTTCCACTTCCCGCTGCAGATTTGCCATACATATTCTTGAGTTAATGCTTAAGACTTATAATATTACTTTCCATGAAAATAATAGGTTTTATTAAAAAAATCCTGACCTTTCGAGGAGTAGGGCAAATGGCAAGATGAAAATGGCACCGAGAATGGTTCTATAACAGAGCAATGAGAATACAAACATGCCGCCATCAATTGCTACCTTGCCTAGCAGTATAGTTCCTGTTTTGAAGAGCTCCACAAGGATAACACACAGTTGGTTTCCACCTGCTTTCTGTGCGGCAATTTCAATCACAATATTAGAAATAGCGCACATCCCCCCCCCCCCCCTCCCCCCAAACCCACCAAGCAAAAGAAGTGCATCTTATCCCTGTTAAAAATGTATTACCTCGGAAATCTCTAAATTTGATCCAAAACCTCATATGAGATCCATATAGTCGCACCGACTAGATAAATAGTTTGTTGTGAAGCACGAACACAGATAAGATTGTGTATCCCATGAAGGACGCATACGGTACATGGATACATGGGGCATACGTGCAACATAAGTATCATTTTTTTCATTGACGTAAACATTAAGATAATTGGCCATAAACTTTCATAAATATTTCCACAGAAAAGCAATGAACTTTCCATTGTATATTTAGCTTGCAGAAATTGCAATGAACTTTCCCACTTTATTTAGGTGATCGAGCTGAGCTTCCGAGAATGGATGATTTCAAAATGTGAGGATTGACTTCTCATGAACTGAAATCTACCTGCTTTCTAGCAAAAAAAAAAAACATAAACATTGCACCAAACAAAGTATGCCTAGTACTTTCGAAGTTGATAGAATAACAACTTTTAAACTGTTGCTGCTACGTACACGGTACACTTTACACATCCAAAGGTATTGGGTCTATGCATAAGCAATACTCCCTCCGTTCGAAACTAATTGACTTCTAGATTAGTCCTAAGTCAAATTTAATCGGGAATGTTATCTGGCCCAATTTAATTAAGTTTGACCAAGTGTAATAAAAATGTATGCACTTCCACAACACCAAATTTGCTTCATTAAATTCATTATGAAATATATTTTTATATTAAATATATTTGATATTGTAAATCTTAGCAGATTTTTCTATGGACCTGGTCAAATTTAATAGGTTTGGCTTAGGGCAATCCTAAAACTTTCATGATTTTGGAACCATGGGAGTACCTGCCTGGACTTGGATGCAAGTGTCTTGGGCATGGACAACAGTAGCGGACACCACGGCCGTGCCAAGGCCAACACCCTTCGAAGTCCAGCTCAAGCCCGTATCAGCTCCGGTCGACGCCGCCGAGCGAAGGGCTGGTGCGTGCAGCTGGCCGGGCAACGGTGCGAGAGGGGAAGATGGCTCGACGGAGTGGAAGCGATGGAGCTAGCGGGGTATACATATCAAGTGGCAGAGTCACTTGCCAGTGGATACATCGGTCAATTAGATGTCATGGACGACGACCTTCGTTTAGCAAAACTACGGCCTTGTTTGTTTTAGCTTTGATCCGATTCGAATCACCTAGGGATTCACTCCAGTGGCAAAGCTGATTCACAATTATATAAGATCATGTTTGTTTCAACTTTGATTGGATTCGAATCACCTATAAATTCGCTTCAGTGGTAATCAGCTTCGACACCAAAGTACACTTTGAGGTACTTCGGGAAATTGCACTGAAAAAGGCCTGAATCCAGATTCAGCTTCACTGGCAAAACTGATTCCAAATAATTGTTTGTTTCGGATTCCAGATTCAGTTTCACCGGCAAAGCTGGCTTCACAGGCTAAGTTGATTTCAAATAGTTGTTTGTTTTAGATTCGAGATTCAGCTTCACTGGCAAAGCTGAATCTGTTTCTTGAACATCAAACAAACAGGGCCTGCATGTGCATGTATGGGGCACGTTTTTTGTGTGAAACCTAAGCGACAATTTACTTCCTTATTTCTAGAAGCGCAGAGAGTCCACATTAGCGTGACAGAATATTTTGTGGCATCTTACCTCGTGAGAGTAGGTAATAATAATACTAACCATTGGATCACTACAAATGAACGGCTCGTATCAATTTGGGATGTCTTAAAAGACAATGAAAACAAATAAATCCTGGCCCTTGATTGATGATGTTTTTGTTTTCCCAAAGTATTACTCCCTCCGTCTCAAATACTTGTCTTAGATTTGTCTAAATACAGATGTATCTAACACTAAATATAAGATAAGTAATTTGGGTTGGAGGTTGTATATGGGATCACTATAGTCCCTGGATAAAAAGACGGTGACGGCTCAAAATAGTCTGGGATCATGTTAATTTTTTTTCCAACAACGTATATGTGTCCGCCTAGAACTTCCATACTTGATAGAAGATCAGGTCTTAAACTGTAACTACAGTACTACGTATACCGTTCATCCAAATGGAGTACCTTGGACTTGGATGGTGGTGTCCGGGCCGTGGAGAGCACACACCGCGGTCGTGCCAGCTCCTGTCAACGCCACCGGGAGGAGGGTTGGAGGGCGCGGCTGCCTGCGGTTGGCGGTGGACGGGAGCGCACGAGAGGTGGTGGCGAGGGGGAGGGAAGAGTCGAGCAAGGTGTCCGTTAGCGTGGATGCTGCCATGGCAACCGTGCTAGAGAAAGCTGGCTGGAAGCGATGGCTCGAATTAGTAGCATGGACGACCTTGATTTGGCAGCTGGTTGTACGTCCCCGTCGGGTAACAGTGCCCACATTTACGCCACTGTCCAAACACGTGATGGCCAGCTGAAATAATTTAACGTGGTGTCTCTACCGATATTTAATGTGTACCAAATTATTAGAAATTAATTAACGTGTAAATAATTATGTGGATAATCTCCACCTTGCGTGTCTCTTCCCTCCCATCTCTCCAAAGCGTTGGTGTCTGTTCGACACGTCCCCACAGGGTGTCCATTGTACAGTACAAATCATCATCGGGCTAACCAGGTTGTCCACGGGAGAATGCGTGGATCCATAGAGGAATCGATCTGGAGTTTTGCTTTTTGAGAAACCTCATCACGGAGGGCAAGGGGCTTCTGCATTTCATTAAGAGAAGAGAGATGGTCTACTTTAAGAGAAAAACCGGACCCAAAAACATAACATTCTCGGTTAATCAAGGAAAAACGAATGAAAACCCAAAAAACGAGAAAAGAAAAAAATGAGAAAAAAACCACTAGAGCTTGGGGATAGGGACAAGAGAAATGCAACATCAAGGAATATCGTCAGAGCCAGACACCAGAGCGCGACGGCCCAAAGCAGTTAGGCGTGGCTCAAGTGCAACCAAACTGACCATCGTTCGCCGAAGAGAAACCATTCATATCGTATGGCTCTTTTGTAATAGCCTGAAAGCATCATGTGCTAACATTATTGTGCGAAAAACTTCCTGAAAGTTCCATCTTTGACTTCCCCGCGATACCCGCCAAAGTGCTCAACGCCTCAATCACTTGCGGTGAGAGCGATTTTTTGTACATGTCCAGGTATGCTTTCATGTTTTGCTCGGCGCCCTCCGCTTTGCTCATCTTCGGAAGATCACTAAAAGCCTCCAACAACCTATGCTCCACGTGCTTGGACGTGGAAATGTTGCACAACTTGTTCTTCTTTTCTAGATGCACGCTTGTCGCCAGTCATCCGTCTCCATGTGCTAAGGCGCCGGTGTCCCAAGTAGAGGTTGTGGGACCGCACAAGTAACCTTGTTGAGAAAATCCTCCAGAGATAATGGTGGTGCTTTAGCCTGCACTACCTCCGCAACAACACTGCTCACCTCAACCAGAGGCTCAACTAGAAAGCCAGGCTTGCCAAAGGCGTTGAAACCAAGCGGCTCCTCTAAAAAGAATCAGACGTGCAAGGGACTGCACATCGGAAGACGAGGAACAACCGTCGGGGAAGGACAACCAGAACTTAGCCTCCGAGCACATTAGATCAACGGATTCCTCATTCCCAACCGACGATCCACCATGGGTCAACCACACATAATCGCCCCAAGAAGAGCAGCCCACAAAACAGTTGACGGCAGACAACACTTGAGTAGAAGGCACCAATGCTTCATCAAGCATAGGATCACGATGTTGCGGATCGATGCCCACCATCCTAATCGAGAGCATAGCAGCAAGGAGATCACGTTCGAAAGGAGGGTGAGCGAAGATGTAGCAGTGCATAGCACGAGATGAGCGATCTCCAAGGGATGGCACCAAGAGAGCCTCAGCATACAAACGCAGCCTAGAAGCAAGGTCGGCTGGGACGCCACAACCAACCCCAACACCGAGTTGAGGACCGGAGGGAGGCGCCGACGAGGAGGGATTCGATGAAGGGCCAGGGCACTGACTGGATCCTTGTAGCAGCGCCAACACTTGAGCGGTTCCTGGCAGTCCGCTGCAAAATGCGCTCAGCCGGACTAACCACCGGACGCAGATACGGCGTCGCAACCCACCTGCCCGTAGCAGCATCCGTGCATCCCCTGCTCCCCCACGCGTCAACCCAATCTCCACAGTCCACGGAAGCCGACGAACCCCTACCCAGTCGTCATTGCTTCATCCTGGAAAACCACCGAATTGAGGCGAGGCCGCGGAGGGGAGGGCGAAGCAGCAATAACATCTTCATCCAGACTAGCGCACTCACTACAGAGACCTCGCGGAAGGTCGGCAGCGACCCGAGCAGCAGGGAGCGGCCAGCAACGCACATCGTGGCGACGGGCTCCCAGACCACCACAGATTTGAGGCGAGTCGCAGGGGCAAACGCAGGCAAGGAAGCCGTGTGGAAGGACGGGGAGGGTCACGGCACAACATGACTGCCTTATACACATCCACACAAGCCTTGTGACCCTTCACCTTAACCCAGCCACCTCTGTCAGCGGCAGCCAGAGCATCTCCCCTGGACGACAAGGCATGCTCCCATACCACCACCGACTTAAGGTAGTCCATCCAAGCGAAGACGTTCGAAGCAGCAACAGCTTATCAGAGCAAAAGATCAGGATGAGGCATTCAGTACGAATAGGGAGCCATGGCATCAGGCGCAATAGGTGCCACCCACCGATATGTCCGAATTCAGGTGCTACGAGGATGAAGCATCAAGGCCGGATCCGTGCGGTAGCCTTCCCAACACCAACGCGACGTCATCTCCATTATGGGAGCACTGGCACATGTCAGCAGCGTGAGCTCCGGCATGGGCATCTCCATCCCGGGCGCGCTAGTTCAGATCTAGAGAGCCGGCAGCGTCTCGGGGACCTCGCTGACCTCCCCTTCATCCGAGCTCCAAGAGAGAGGCGCTCCGACGATGGCGATTGGGGGGGGCGAGATTAGGCAAGCGGGGTTTCTTTGGGTGGAAGGGATTGGGTGGGGAGGGGCTTGCTGGCGGGTGACAGCGGCGGCTCAGCCAGGCCGCCTGCCTGACAGGGGACGAGACATGACCTTTTTATTTCTTTTCATAGGCCCGATCAACTTTAGAGCACCGTTGATCTCGAATTTTCATGTTCGAAGTGATCTTCTCATGCTCGTTTAAACATTGATTTGATTGTTAATTTTCTCTTGCACGTCTCTCCACTCGTGCGAATCTATTCCATCCGAGCCTATTGTCGTGGGAAACGACTATATATGGGACCGAACGGGTCCGTTTGCGATTCGGCTCAGGGGACGTGCACGGGACAAAGAGCAGGTCTTTAGTGAATGCAAGAACACACGGGGGATTTATCCAGGTTCGGGTCGCTATTAGCGTAAAACCCTACTCCTGCTTTTGTTGGGGAACGTTGCATGGAAAACAAAAAAATTCTACGCACACGCAAGATCTATCCATGGAGATGCATAGCTACGAGAGGGGGAGTGTGTCTACATACCCTCGTAGAAGGTAAGCGGAAGCGTTAGAACAACGCGGTTGATGTCGTCGAACAACTTCACGATCCAACCGACCGAGCACTGAACGTACGGCACCTCCGCGTTCAGCACACGTTCAGCTCGGTGACGTCCTCGACTTCTTGATCCAGCAAGACGGCAAGGTAGTGGATGAGTTCCGGCAGCACGATGGCGTGGTGACGGTGATGGTGATGCTATCTCCGCAGGGCTTCGCCCAAGTACTGCGAAAATATGACCGAGGGACGGAACTGTGGAGGGGGGCGCTGCACACGGCTAAGACAATGTTGTGTCTTGTTTGGGGCGCCCCCTCTCCTCTATTTATATATGTGTAGGGGCTTGGATTAGAAGGAATAGTGCCACGTGAACAGTACCACATGAACAGTACCACGTGAATAGTACACACGTGGACTTGGACTCCAAAGTCCAATCCTATTCCTACTAGGACTCTCCTTTTTTCCTTCCCTAGCTGCGTGGGCTTTTGAGGACTTGGTGCGCCTGGCCCAATAAGGTCAAGGCACCTCCCCTTAGCCCATGCCAGCCCTTGGGACGTGGTGGACCCACTTGTGGACTTCCGGACCCCTCCGGAATCCTCCGGAACCTTCTAGAAGCTTCCCGGTACAATACCGAAAAAACTGCACCTTTTTCGGAACCCAAAATATGACTTCCCATATATAAATCTTTACCTCTCAATCATTCCGAGACTCCTCATAACGTCCGGGATCTCATCTGGGACTCCAAACAACTTTCGGTTACCAATTCACATAACTCATATAACACTATATCGTCAACGAACGTTAAGCGTGCGGACCCTACGGGTTCGGGAATGATGTAGACATGACCGAGACGCCTCTCCGGTCAATAATCAATAGCGGAACCTGGATGCCCATATTGGTTCCTACATATTCCACGAAGATCTTATCGGTCGAACCGCAATGACAACATACGTAATTCCTTTTGTCCGTCGGTATGTTACTTGCCCGAGATTCGATCGTCGGTATCTCCATACCTAGTTCAATCTCGTTACCGGCAAGTCTCTTTACTCGTTCCGTAATACATCATCCCGTAACTAACTCCTTAGTCACTTTGCTTGCAAGCTTCTTATGATGTGCATTATCGAGAGGGCCCAGAGATACCTCTCCGAAACACGGAGTGACAAATCCCAGTCTCGATCCATGCCAACTCAACAGACACCTTCGGAGATACCTGTAGAGCATCTTTATGATCACCCGGTTACGTTGTGACGTTTGATAGCACACAAGGTATTCCTCCGGTATCCGGGAGTTGCATGATCTCATGGTCTGAGGAACATGTATTTGACATTCAAGAAAGCAGTAGCAATAAACAGAACGATCATATGCTAAGCTAACAGATGGGTCTTGTCCATCACATCATTCTCCTAACGATGTGATCCCGTTATCAAATGACAACTCATGTCTATGGTTAGGAAACCTTAACCATCTTTGATCAACGAGCTAGTCTAGTAGAGGCTCACTAGGGACACGGTATTTGTTTATGTATTCACACATGTATTTAAGTTTCCGGTCAATACAATTCTAGCATGAATAATAAACCTTTATCATGAACAAGGAAATATAAAATAATAACAACTTTATTATTGCCTCTAGGGCATATTTCCATCAGTCTCCCACTTGCACTAGAGTCAATAATCTAGTTTACATCGGCATGTGATTAACACCCAAGAGTTCACTAGAGTCAATAATTTAGTTCACATCACCATGTGATTAACACTCAAAGAGTTCTAAGGTGTGATCATGTTTTGCTCGTGAGAGAGAATTTTAGTCAATGGGTCTGCAATATTCAGACCCATGTGTAATTTGCAAATCCTTATGTCATACTATAGATGCTGCTATCACGCTTTACTTGGAGCTATTCCAAATGACTGCTCCATTATACGTATCCGGTTTTCTACTCAGAGATATCCAGATTGGTGTCAAAGCTTGCATCGACGTAACCCTTTACGACGAACTCTTTATCACCTCCATAATCGAGAAACATTTCCTTAGTCCTTTAGTTACTAAGGATAATTTTGACCGCTGTCCAGTGATCCACTCCTGGATCACTCTTGTACCCCCTTTGCCAGACACGTGGCAAGGCACACATTAGGTGTGGTACACAGCATGGCATACATTATAGAACCTATGGCTGAGGCATAGGGAATGACTTTCATTCTCTCTCTATCTTCTGCCGTGGCCGAGCTTTGAGTCTTACTCAACTTTACACCTTACAATACAGGCAAGAACTCCTTCTTTGAATGATCCATTTTGAACTCCTTCAAAATCTTGTCAAGGTATGTACTCATTGAAAGTCTTATCAAGCGTCTTGATCTATCTCTATAGATCTTGATGCCCAATATATAAGCAGCTTCACCGAGGTCTTTCATTCAAGTATCCTTTTATGCCATCCAGAAATTCTATATCATTTCCAATCAACAATATGTCATCCACATATAATATTAGAAATGCTACAGAGCTCCCACTCACTTTCTTGTAAATACAGGCTTCACCGTAAGTCTGTACAAAACCATATGCTTTGATCACCTCATCAAAGCGTATATTCCAACTCCGAGATGCTTGCACCAGTCCATAGATGGATCGCTGGAGCTTGCACACTTTGTTAGCACCCTTAGGATCGACAAAACCTTCTGGTTGCATCATATACAACTCTTCTTTGAGAAAACCATTAAGGAATGCAGTTTTGACATCCATTTGCCAGATCATAAAATGCGGCAATTGCTAACATGATTCGGACAGACTTGAGCATCGCTACGGGTGAGAAAGTCTCATCGTAGTCAACCCCTTGAACTTGTCGAAAACCTTTCGCGACAAGTCGAGCTTTGTAGATAGTGATATTACCATCAGCGTTTGTCTTCCTCTTAAAAATCCATTTATTCTCAATGGCTTGCCGATCATCGGGCAAGTCCACCAAAGTCCATACTTTGTTCTCATACATGGATCATATCTCAAATTTCATGGCCTCAAGCCATTTGTCGGAATCTGGGCTCATCATAGCTTCTTCATAGTTCGTAGGTTTGCCGTTGTCTAACAACATGACTTCCAGAACAGGATTACCGTACCACTCTGGTGCGGAACGTACTCTGGTCGACCTACGAGGTTCAGTAGTAACTTGATCTGAAGTTTCATGATCTTCACCATTATCTTCCTCTCTTATTGGTGTAGGCATCACGGGAACGGTTTTCTCTGATGAGCTACTTTCCAATTCGAGAGAAGGTACAATTACCTCATCAAGTTCTACTTTCCTCCCACTCACTTCTTTCAAGAGAAACTCCTTCCCTAGAAAGGACCCATTCTTGGCAACAAAGACCTTGCCTTCGGATCTGTGGTAGAAGGTGTACCCAATTGTTTCTTTAGGGTATCCTATGAAGACGCACTTCTCCGCTTTGGGTTCGAGCTTATCAGGTTGAAGCTTTTTCACATAAGCATCGCATCTCCAAACTTTAAAAAACGACAGCTTAGGTTTCTTGCCAAACCACAGTTCATACGGTGTCGTCTCAACGGATTTAGACGGTGCCCTATTTAACGTGAATGCAGCTGTCTCTAATGCATAACCCCAAAACGATAGTGGCAAATCGGTAAGAGACATCATAGAACGCACCATATCCAATAAAGTACGGTTACGACGTTCAGACACACCATTACGCTGTGGTGTTCCAGGTGGCGTGAGTTGTGAAAAATTCCACATTTTCTTAAATGAAGGCCAAACTCGTAACTCAAATATTCGCCTCCGCGATCGGATCGTAGAAACTTTATTTTCTTGTTACGATGATTCTCTACTTCACTCTGAAATTCTTTGAACTTTTCAAATGTTTCAGACTTGTGTTTCATCAAGTAGATATACCCATACCTACTCAAATCATCTGTGAAGGTTAGAAAATATAGATACCCGCCGCGTGCTTCAACATTCATCGGACCGCATACATCGGTATGTATTATTTCCAACAAATCAGTAGCTCGCTCCATTGTTCCGGAGAACGGAGTTTTAGTCATCTTGCCCATGAGGCATGGTTCGCAAGTATCAAATGATTCATAATCAATAGATTCCAAAAGTCCATCAGCATGGAGTTTCTTCATGCGCTTTACACCAATATGACCTAAACGGCAATGCCACAAGTATGTTGCACTATCATTGTCAACTTTGCATCTTTTGGCATCAATATTATGAATATGTGTATCACTACGATCGAGATTCAACAAGAATAAACCATTCACAAGGGTGCATGATCACGAGGGATATTATTCATATAAACAGAATAACCATTATTCTCTGACTTAAATGAATAACCGTCTTGCAATAAACAATATCCAGATATAATGTTTTATGCTCAACGCAAGCACCAAATAACCATTATTTAGGTTTAATACTAATCCCGAAGGTATTATGAGCGTGTCGATATTGATCATATCAATCTTGGAGACACTTCCAACACATATCGTCACCTCGCCCTCAGCTAGTCTCCGTTACTCTGCAGCTCCTGCTTCAAGTTACTAATATTAGCAACTGAATCGGTATCAAATACCCAGACGCTGCTACGAGCACTAGTGAGGTACATATCAATAACATGTATATCAAATATACCTTTGTTCACTTTGCCATCCTTCTTATCCGCCAAATACTTGGGGCAGTTCCGCTTCCAGTGACCAGTTCCTTTGCAGTAGAAGCACTCAGTTTCAGGCTTGGGTCCAACTTTGGGTTTCTTCGTGGGAGCGACAGCTTGCTTGTCGTTCTTCTTGAAGTTCCCCTTCTTTCCCTTGCCTTTTTCTTGAAACTAGTGGTCTTGTTAACCATCAACACTTGATGCTCCTTCTTGATTTCTACCTCCGCCGATTTCAGCATCGCGAAGAGCTCGGGAATTGTCTTCTCCATCCCTTGCATATTATATTTCATCACGAAGCCTTTATAGCTTGGTGGCAGTGACTGAAGAACTCTGTCAATAACACTCTCAACTGGAAGATCAATTCCCAGCTGAGTCAAATGGTTGTGGTATCCAGACATTCTGAGTATGTGTTCACTGACAGAACTGTTCTCCTCCATCTTACAGCTGAAGAACTTGTTGGAGACTTCATATCTCTCAACCCGGGCATTAGCTTGAAATATCAATTTTAGCTCCTGGAACATCTCATATGCTCCATGGCGTTCAAAACGCTTTTGTAGTCCCGGTTCTAAGTTGTAGAGCATGGCACACTGAACTATCGAGTAGTCATCAGATCGAGCCTGCCAGGCGTTCACAACGTCTGCAGCAGCTCCTGCAGCAGGTCCATCACCTAGCGGTGCATCAAGGACATAATCCTTCTATGCAGCAATGAGGATAATCCTCAAATTACGGACCCAGTCCGTGTAAATGCTACCATCATCTTTCAACTAAGCTTTCTCTAGGAACGTATCAAAAACAGGGGAGCTACAATGCGAGCTATTGATCTACAACATAATTTGCAAATACTATCAGGACTAAGTTCATGATAAATTAAGTTCAATTAATCAAATTACTAATGAACTCCCACTTAAATTAACATCCCTCAAGTTAACTAAGTGATACATGATCCAAATCAACTAGCCCATGTCCGATCATCACGTGAGATGGGATAGTCATCAATGGTGAACATCTCCATGTTGATCATATCTACTATATGACTCATGTTCGACCTTTCGCTCTCCAGTGTTCCGAGACCATGTCTGTACATGCTAGGCTCGTCAAGTTTAACCCAAGTATTCTGCTTGTGTAAAACTGGCTTACACCCGTTGTATGTGAATGTAGAATCTATCACACCCGATCATCACGAGGTGCTTCGAAACGACAAACTTTAGCAACAGTGCATACTCGGGGAGAACACTTTTATCTTGAAATTTAGTGAAGGGATCATCTTATAATGCTACTGTCGTTCTAAGCAAAATAAGATGCATAAAGGATAAACATCACATGCAATCAAAATATGTGACATGATATGGCCATCATCATCTTGTGCTTTTGATCTCCATCTCCAAAGCATCGTCATGATCTCCATCGTCACCGGCTCGACACCTTGATCTCCATCGTTGCGTCGTGGTCGTCTCGCCAACTATTGCTTCTACAACTATTGCTAACGCATAGCGATAAAGTAAAGCAATTACATGGCGCTTGCATTTCATACAATAAAGAGACAACCATAAGGCTCCTGCCGGTTGCCGATAAATTACAAAACATGATCATCTCATACAATAACGTATATCACATCATGTCTTGACCATATCACATCACAGCATACCCTGCAAAAACAAGTTAGACGTCCTCTACTTTGTTGTTGCAAGTTTTACGTGGCTGCTACGGGCTTCTAGCAAGAACCGTTCTTACCTACGGCACAAAACCACAACGGTGATTTATCAAGTTTGTTGTTTTAACCTTCAACAAGGACCGGCCGCAGTCAAATTTGATTCAACTAAAGTAGGAGAAACAGACACCCGCCAGCCACCTTTATGCAAAACAAGTTGCACGTCTATCGGTGGAACCGGTCTCATGTACGTGGACATGTAAGGTTGGTCCGGGCCGCTTCATCTTACAATACCGCCGAATCAAAATAAGACGTTGGTGGTAAGCAGTATGACGATCACCGCCCACAACTCATTGTGTTCTACTCGTGCATATCATCTACGCATAGACCTGGCTCTGATACCACTGTTGGGGAACGTTGCATGGAAAACAAAAATTTTCTACGCACACCCAAGATCTATCCATGGAGATGCATAGCTACGAGAGGGGGAGTGTGTCTACGTACCCTCGTAGACCGTAAGCGGAAGCGTTAGAACAACGCGGTTGATGTCGTCGAACAACTTCACGATCCAACCAACCGAGCACCGAACGTACGGCACCTCCACGTTCAGCACACGTTCAGCTCGGTGACGTCCTCGACTTCTTGATCCAGCAAGACGGCGAGGTAGTAGATGAGTTCCGGCAGCACGACGGCGTGGTGACGGTGATGGTGATGCTATCTCCGCAGGGCTTCGCCCAAGTACTGCGAAAATATGACCGAGGGACGGAACTGTGGAGGGGGGCGCCGCACACGGCTAAGACAATGTTGTGTCTTGTTTGGGGCGCCCCCTCTCCTCTATTTATATATGTGTAGGGGCTTGGAGTAGAAGGAATAGTGCCACGTGAACAGTACCACGTGAATAGTACACACGTGGACTTGGACTCCAAAGTCCAATCCTATTCCTACTAGGACTCTCCTTTTTTCCTTCCCTAGCTGCGTGGGCTTTTGAGGACTTGGTGCGCCTGGCCCAATAAGGCCAGGGCGCCTCCCCTTAGCCCATGCCAGCCCTTGGGACGTGGTGGACCCACTTGTGGACTTCCGGACCCCTCCGGAATCCTCCGGAACCTTCTGGAAGCTTCCCGGTACAATACCGAAAAAACTGCACCATTTTTCCGAAACCCAAAATATGACTTCCCATATATAAATATTTACCTCTCGACCATTCCGAGACTCCTCGTGACGTCCGGGATCTCATCCGGGACTCCGAACAACATTCGGTTACCAATTCACATAACTCATATAACACTATATCGTCAACGAACGTTAAGCGTGCGGACCCTACGGGTTCGGGAATGATGTAGACATGACCGAGACGCCTCTCCGGTCAATAATCAATAGCGGAACCTGGATGCCCATATTGGTTCCTACATATTCCACGAAGATCTTATCGGTCGAACCAGAATGACAACATACGTAATTCCCTTTGTCCGTCGGTATGTTACTTGCCCGAGATTCGATCGTCGGTATCTCCATACCTAGTTCAATCTCGTTACCGGCAAGTCTCTTTACTCGTTTCGTAATACATCATCCCGTAACTAACTCCTTAGTCACTTTGCTTGCAAGCTTCTTATGATGTGCATTACCGAGAGGGCCCAGAGATACCTCTCCGAAACACAGAGTGACAAATCCCAGTCTCGATCCATGCCAACTCAACAGACACCTTCGGAGATACCTTTAGAGCATCTTTATGATCACCCAGTTACGTTGTGACGTTTGATAGCACACAAGGTATTCCTCCGGTATCCGGGAGTTGCATGATCTCATGGTCGGAGGAACATGTATTTGACATTCAAGAAAGCAGTAGCAATAAACAGAATGATCATATGCTAAGCTAACAGATGGGTCTTGTCCATCACATCATTCTCCTAATGATGTGATCCCATTATCAAATGACAACTCATGTCTATGGTTAGGAAACCTGAACCATCTTTGATCAACGAGCTAGTCTAGTAGAGGCTCACTAGGGACACGGTATTTGTTTATGTATTCACACATGTATTTAAGTTTCCGGTCAATACAATTCTAGCATGAATAATAAACCTTTATCATGAACAAGGAAATATAAAATAATAACAACTTTATTATTGCCTCTTGGGCATATTTCCATCAGCTTTGTGGTTGATCAAATATGAATTCTGGTTACAGGGAGCGCAGTTTTCCGGCAAGGTGCTCGGGAAAATGCAGCTACGGCGTGTAATTGAACCGGGTGTCGACCGTTCTACCTGTAGCCATGGGCCTCCTTTTATAGGCTAAGGGGTTACCACAATGGCTAATACGGTCATTTACAGAGTGTGAACAGTGACTTGCACCGTCATCACATTTATCTTCGAACGGGGTAAGACAAACACATTTAATGCATCATTTAGGTGCTACGTTGGCGAGGCGGGGCCTTGGGCAAAACATCTGCACCACCGATCTTGGCACCCTCCTGCAATTTCGACACGTCCTGGGGACGGGTGTCATTAAAGTTAATCTCGGCGTGGCGTGCTGACACGTGCCTCGGCTGGCCATGTTGACTGCCTGCCCGGTCGACACCTAGCCCACGAGTCTATCTGGTCGATGGCGAGGTGGAGTGGTAACGGGACAGAACAGACCTGCTGGCACGGAGCTTGCCGGGCCTTGCTTGCCGGGAAGGAAGCTTGCCGGCAACCATGGCTTTGGTCTTCACCTTGCCAGGGTGAAGCTGGCCGGCAAGAACAGCGTCGATCTTCAGTACTCAGAATAGTACTTCTCGATGACCTGCCTTGAGGTCTTCTTCACGGTCTTGGTGTTGATTCCCTCGAGTCGTAGTTATCCTTCGTCAAGCCCTTGCCATCAGGGAGGCTACAACTGCCTGTGCACAAGTCCGGGTACGAGGGCACCCATGTCTTAGTACACCGACAGGAGCCCCTGGGCCTGGGCCACGTGCGCATGCGAGACGTCGTTGGGCTAGGCCCAACCTGTGCACAGGCGGTGCGTGGCAGAGGATAACTGTCTTAATCTTCTCTTTTACCACACCCGCCCACGATGCGCATTAAATGCGGGCATGGGAGAGGTGGAGTGAAGCGGCAGCGAGGGATAGTGCACCTAAAAAGTGCTGCCACGTAGGAGGGAGAAAGAGCCAGCTATCGTACCTTCCCCATAAGAAATGGGGAACGTGGAGAGCGCTGCTCATTTCGCCTGACTCCACGTATTTCCCTCCTCAACTTTTCGCTATTGAAGAAGGTAAAGCGGCGGGGAGAGTGATCTCCTCCCCCTAGGGTGCTATAAAAGGGGGCTGGGGGAGTGGCGACCTCCCCCATCCATCTTCTACCTGCGCCACTCTCCTCCTCCAACCTTTCGTCCATCTTTGCTTCCCCGAGGTCCACCGTCGCGATGGTGAGGGGTAGGGGTCAGGCCCGTGCACCTGCCTCCGCCACGAGGGTCCCTGATACGTCTCCAACGTATCTATAATTTTTTATTGTTCCATGCTATTATAGTATCAATCTTGTATGTTTTCTATACACTTACAAGCAATTATATATCATTTTTTGGGACTAACCTATTAACTCAGTGCCCAGTGCCAGTTGCTGTTTTTTGCCAGTTTTTGGTTTTCCAGAATATCAGTACCAAACGAAGTCCAAATGCCACGAAACTTTTTGGAGATTTTTTTCTGGACATAAGAGAAACTAGAAGCTTCGGGACAGGGCCAGAAGACAGAGGAGGTGGCCACGAGCCACCAGGGCGCGCCACCCCCCTGGGGCGCGCCCTGGTGCCTCGTGGGCCCACCTCTGCTCCGTTTGACCTAATTCCACCTCTATAAATTCTCTAAAATCAGGAAACCAACAGTGGAGTCCGCGAAATACTTTTTCCGCCGCCGCAAGTTCCTGTTCTAGAGAGATCCCATCTGGAGGCCTTTTCTGGCACTCTGCCGGAGGGGGATTCGATCACGGAGGGGCTCTACATCAACCTTGCTACCCTTCCGATGATGCGTGAGTAGTTTACCATAGACCTTCAGGTCCATAGTTAGTAGCTAGATGGCTTCTTCTCTCTCTTTGATCTTCAATACAATGTTCTCCTCGATGTTCTTGGAGTTCTATCCGATGTAATCACTTTTTGCGGTGTGTTTGTTGGGATCCCATGAATTGTGAGTTTATGATCAGATTATCCATGAATATTATTTGAGTTTTCTCTGAACTCTTTTATGCATGATTGTTATAGCTTCGTATTTCTCTCCGATCTATTGATTTGGTTTGGCCAACTAGATTGATTTATCTTGCAATGGGAGAGGTGCTTTGTAATGGGTTCAATCTTGCGGTGCTCAATCCCAGTGACAGAAAGGGACATGACACGTATGTATCGTTGCTATTAAGGGTAAAAAAGATGGGGTTTATTCATGCGTGAGTTTACTTTGTCTACATCATGTCATCTTGCTTAAGGCGTTACACCGTTCTTTATGAACTTAATAGTCTAGATGCATGTTGGATAGCGGTCGATGTGTGGAGTAATAGTAGTAGATGCAGAATTGTTTCGGTCTACTTGTCTCAGACGTGATGCCTATATACATGAACATTGCCTTGGATATCATCATGATTATTTTCTTTTCTATCAATTGCCCGACAGTAATTTGTTCACCCACCGTATGCTATTTTCAAGAGAGAAGCCTCTAGTGAAAACTATGGCCCCCGGGTCTACCTTAATCATATATTGAAACCCTAAAAATACCTTGCTGCAATTTTACTTTATTTATTTTATTTTGTATTTTTGTTCGATCTATCTATCTATCACCATACAACTTAATCTTGCAATTAACCGCCAAGGGATTGACAACCCCTTGTTCGCGTTGGGTGCGAGGATTTGTTGTTTTGTGTGCAGGTACTGCTAACGAGTTGTTGCATGATTCTCCTACTAGATTGATAACCTTGGTTTCATAACTGAGGGAAATACTTATCTCTACTGTACTGATCATCCCCTCCTCTTCGGGGAAATCCCAACGCAGCTCACAAGTAGCAGTCCCCCCCTCGGTGCCGAATGCGTTCTTCGGCGATCGTTGTGAACGCCAGCCCTGGCACCCGCGGAAGAGTTGCCCCCCGTGGCTGTGGGGGCGCGGTACCCATGGTCGAGACGGGCGCAGCGGGCGTGGCGGACATGGCGGCCGTGGCGGGGCAGCCGCCCCTCCCCTTCAGGCGGAGGCCCATACGGTGGTGGCGGCGCACGAGTTCGTCGTG
This sequence comes from Elymus sibiricus, assembly GCA_039707655.1. Taxonomy (NCBI): domain Eukaryota; kingdom Viridiplantae; phylum Streptophyta; class Magnoliopsida; order Poales; family Poaceae; genus Elymus; species Elymus sibiricus. The sequence continues at coordinate 476,929,451 of CM077666.1, forward strand.
GTGATGCGCCGCCGGCTTCACAGCTGGCTCCGGCTTTTGGATCCCTTCGCGAGGGTAATGGAGAGCAGTAGGCCCTAGGGCCTGTGGCTACAGGTGGATGGCTGCTGCAACAGCCCCTCCTGGGTGGTGATCGAGTTCTCTGCCGCCGGTTCCTTGCTCTTGACGCGGGGGTGGAAGTCGTTCGCCCGCTCTCGTGGCCTAGGGCATGGGCAGCTCCTCCAGTTTAGGTACGACGGGGCTGCCACACTTTTTGTGAAGTTCTTCGGGATATCTGGCGGCCGCATGGAGTGCTGCGCGGAGAACGAGAGCAGCAGCGACACCGACTCCACCAGTGAGAGCGAGAGTGACGAAAGCTCCTCACGCATCAAGAGTGAAGGCGACGATTCCTACTAGGCCTAAGTAGTGCCCAAACCGAATCTTGAAGATGAACTGTACTTCGCCTAGGTTCCTCTCTTCTGCCCCTATATCAGAAACAATGTACCCCCGTGGGGGTGTAGAAGATCTTTTGTATCTAAACGTTTAACAGTTGCTGTAGCTCGTACTTTAAATGGATGTATGCATGTTGTTCTCCTTATTCCATTCTGTATTTGCTTGATTTTCCGTACCCTACGCTTGCCGGAGACTTGCCGATGTGCACACCCTTACTGCAAGTGCCCGAGGAACAAGTCCTCAGCAGCTTGCCGGGGGTGCCGCTGCCGGCAAGATCATGCTTGCCGACTACAATGCGGCTACTTAGGTTGCCGAGCGGACTCGAAGCAAAGTAAGAGCACAGACGATTACGGCAAGGTTCCTTAGCATGCAGGTTTCTCATACAAAGGCCAGAATCGGTCAAGGAGAGCCACAACTACAACAAAGAATTTACTTCAAAGTTTTGCAACTTAGCTCATTTCTCGCTGTACTTCTTGCCTGGGGCGATATCTTGAGCGCGTCCTTTGGTATCCCTGACCGTCACTCTCCCCGGGAAGCTTGTATGCGAGGAATCCTTCCTTCCTTTAGGAAAAAGGAAGAAGAGAAAAGAGGAGACTGGAACCTTGATGGTTCGTTAACCACCTTATGCAAGGTAAATACTGTAACACAAGACTACATGCAACACATAAATAAATATGCATTTGGACAAATAGTTGTGAAATACATAGTTTTACTGTGCACGGGATCTACGCCTGGCTTTGTACAAAGGTTTACATGCCTTGACGGCAAACTAGTACAAAATAGGTTGCCGGGCAGCCCGGCAACCGCGCCTTACGGGTAGAACTTACGAAGATGCTCAATATTCCATGAGTTAAGCACCGGAGTGCCATCTTCGGTCTCTAGGCGGACTGCGCTAGGCCTAGAGACTCGTACTACCCGGTAAGGGCCTTCCCACTTCAGCGTCAACTTGTTTTTACCCTTCGTCGATTGAATCCGACGAAGAACAAGGTCGCCTTCCACAAGGTTCCTGGCGTTCACTTTGCGGCTATGGTAGCGGCGCAAAGCTTGCTGGTACCGTGCAGCACGGACAGCAGCCCGAAAATGATCTTCCTCAAGGAGCGTGGCATCGTCATGCCGTGATACGTCTCCGTCGTATCTATAATTTTTGATTGTTTCATGCCAATATCCTACAATTTCCACATACTTTTGGCAACACTTTATATTATTTTTGGGACTAACATATTGATCCAGTGCCCAGTGCCAGTTCCTGTTTTCTGTTTGTTTTTTGTTTCGCAGAAAATCCATACCACACGAAGTCCAAATGCAATAAAATTTTATGGAGAATTATTTTTGAATATATGTGATTTTTTGGAGGTGGAATCAACGCAAACAGAGGCCCACAGCCTCCACATGGCAGATGGGCGCGACCCCCCTGGCCGCGCGGTGGTGCCTTGTGGGCACACCATAATTCGGTTGGGGCTCTTATTCGGCCGCAAGGAAGCTTATATCAACAAAAAAAATCGTGTTAAAACTTCAGCGCAATCGAAGTTATGGATCTCCAGGAATATAAGAACGGTTTTCAGCCAGAAAACAGGAACGCGAAACAGAAGAGAAACAGAGAGAGAGAGAGATCCAATCTCAGAGGGGCTCCTCCCCTCCGAGAGCCATGGCGGCCATGTACCAGAGGGGAAACTCTCCTCCCATCTAGGGGGAGACCAAGCAAGAAGAAGAAGGAGGGGGGCTCTCTCCCCCTCTCTCCCGGTGGCGCCGGAACGCCGCCGGGGCCATCATCGTGACGGCGATCTACACCAACAACTTCGCCGCCATCAACACCAACTCTCTTCCCCTTTATGCAGTGGTGTAACACCTCTTCTCCCCGCTGTAATCTCTACTTAAACATGGTGCTTAACGTTATATATTATTATCCAATGATATGTGGCAATTCTATGATGTTTGAGTTGATTCGTTTTGTCCTATGGGTTGATTGATGATCGTGATTGGTTTGAGTTGTATGTTTTATTTTGGTGCTGTCCTATGGTGCCCTCCGTGTCGTGCAAGCGTGAGGGATTCCCGCTGTAGGGTTTGCAATACGTTCATAATTCTCTTATAGTGGGCGGCTAGAGTGACAGAAGCTTACACCCGAGTAAGGGGGTTGTTGCGTATGGGAGTAAAGAAGACTTGTTACTTAATGCTATGGTTGGGTTTTACCTTAATGATCTTTGGTAGTTGCGGATGCTTGCTAGAGTTCCAATCATAAGTGCATATGATCCAAGTACGGAAAGTATGTTTGCTCATGCCTCTCCCTCATATAAAAATGCAATAATGATTACCGGTCTAGTTATCGATTGCCTATGGACAAATCTTTCTCTTGTGTTACAAAAGCTTTCTACTAAACAACTAGCTTTTATTATCTTGCAAATTACTCGTAGTTTTATTCTTGCAAAGTACTCCTAGTTTTGTTCTTGCAAAGTAGTTCTAGCATTACACCTACAAAGTACTTCTAGTTTTATTCTCGTTCTAGGTAAAGCGAACGTTTAGTGTGCGTAGAGTTGTATCGGTGGTCGATAGAACTTGAAAGGAATATTAATTCTACCTTTAGCTCCTCGTTGGGTTCGGCACTCTTATTTATCGAAAAAGCTACAACTGATCCCCTATACTTGTGGGTTATCAAGACCTTTTTCTGGCTACGTTGCCAGGGAGCAATAGCGTGGGGTTGATATTCTCGTGTGTGCTTGTTTGCTTTATCACTAAGTAGTTTTTATTTTGTGCTCTTGTTTTCTATCTTTAGTTATGGGTAGGTGATGTCTACTACACAACTTATTCTTGTAGACTCATGTTGGGCCTCCAAGCGCAGAGTTTTGTAGGACAGTAGCAATTTTCCCTAAGTGGATGACCTAAGGTTTATCAATCCGTGGGAGGCGTAGGATGAAGATGGTCTCTCTCAAACAAACCTGCAACCAAATACAAGAAATCTCTTGTGTCCCCAACACACCCAATACAATGGTAAATTGTATAGGTGCACTAGTTCGGCGAAGAGATGGTGATACAAGTGTAGTATGGATAGTAGAAATATATTTTTATAATCTGAATAAATAAAAACAGCAAGGTAGCAAACGATAAAAGTGAGCACAAACGGTATAGCAATGCTTGAAAACAAGGCCCAGGGTTCATACATTCACTAGTGCAATCTCTCAACAATGCTAACATAATTGGATCATATAACAATCCCTCAACGTGCGACAAAGAATCACTCCAAAGTTCTTATCTAGCGGAGAACATAAGATGAAATTGTTGTAGGGTACGAAACCACCTCAAAGTTATCTTTTCCGATCAATCTATTGAGCCATCCCTATAAGTTTCACGAACAGCCCTAGAGTTCATACTAAAATAACACCATATGATACGCATCAACCAACTCTAAGGTCACTTAGATACTCCAATGTCACCACAAGTATCCGTGAGTTGATTATTTGATATGCATCAAACAACTTCAGATCATAATATTCAATCCACACAAAGAACTTCAAAGAGTGCCCCAAGATTTCTACCGGAGAAAGTAGGACGAAAACGTGCATCAACCCCTATGCATAGATTAGCCCAATGTCACCTCGGGAATCCGCGAGTTGAGTGCCAAAACATACATCAAGTGAATCAATATAATACCCCATTGTCACCACGGGTATTCATATGCAAGACGTACATCAAGTGTTCTCAAATCCATAAAAGTATTCAATCTGATAATAGTGAAACCTCAAAGGTAAATACTCAATTCATCACAACAAGATAGAGAGGGAGAAACACCATATGATCCAACTATATTAACAAAGCTCGCGGTACATCAAGATCGTGCCAAATCAAGAACACGAGAGAGAGAAAGAGAGAGATGAAACACATAGCTACTAGTACATACCCCTAGCCTCGAGGGTGAACTACTCCCTCCTCGTCATGGCGACCGCCGGGATGATGAAGATGGCCTCCGGTGATGATTCCCCCCTCCGGCAGGGTGTCGGAAAAGGGCTGTAGATGAGATCGTGGAGGTACAGAGGCTTGCGGCGGTGTAGTCTAAGTTCTAGGGTTATTTCTGGGGGTTTCTCTATTTATAAGAATTTTTGGCGTTGGAATCACGCGAAGATGGACTAAGATGGGCCCACGAGGTACCACGGCGCTCTTGCCCCTGCCCCAAGCGCGTGGTGGTGGCTTGTGTGCACCTCGTAAAGCTTCTGGTCCTTCCACAAAGTTTCAGAGGTCTCTTTTGGTCCCAAAAAAATCGTCAAAAAGTTTCACTGCATTTGGACTTCGTTTGATATGGATTTTCTGGAAAACCAAAAACAAGCAGAAAACAACGACTGGCACTGGGCACTAGGTCAATATGTTAGTCCATAAAAATCATATAAAATCCATATAAAAGTGCACCAAAATCATGCAAAACTATAATAAACATGGCATGAATACTTCATAAATTATAGATACGTTGGAGACGTATCAGCATCCCCAAGCTTAATTCCTGCTCGTCCTTGAGTAGGTAAATGATAAAAGAAATAATTTATGAAGTGTGAATGCTAGCATAGTGCATAAGTTTGATCAATGATAATTTCAATCACTTTTCCTAGCATCCTAACAGCAACTCTTTCTCATAAAACTCATCATGATAAAGTAGCAACCAATTCACATGTTATGGTTCAAACAACGCATTCTCTTGAAACTTAACAACCTATGTTCTTAGTCACCAAACAATTGCAATTCAACTTAATTTCAACAAAGTCTAAGTAAGAGCTCCACATACTCAATTATCATATAGTCTTCTATGATTGCTAGTACTCAAAGCATATTTTTAGAACAAATGGCATCCGTCGAGCACAGAGAAAGATAGGGGCATAATTTTCGCCTCCCAACTCATTTATCATAGAGATAATTGTCAACAATAATAATTCATGATCAAATATATTTTACTGGCCATATGTGCCTAGATCTGTCCCCACCACATGATGCTTACCAACTAGAGAATAATCAAGGTTGAAATGAGAAGTAATACTATTGACTCTTGCATAAAAGTAAATACATAAAGTAAAAGATAGGCCCTTCGCAGAGGGAAGCAGAGGTTGTCATGCGCTTTTGATTTTTGGATGTGCAAGCCCTTAATGCAAAGGAATGTCACGTTATATTGCCCCTTGTGATAGCAACCTTTATTATGAAGTTCGTCGCTTTTATTTCTTTGCCATCACAAGTTCGTACAACGCTTATTTTCCCTTGCAATAAAAGATCATACATATTTTAGGAGCAATTTTTATTGCTTTTTGCACCGATGACAACTTACTTGAAGGATCTTATTCAGTCCATAGGTAGATATGGTGGACACTCATGGGAAGAAACTAGGTTTAAGGGTTTTTGGATGCACAAGTAGTATCTCTACTTAGTGTGAATTTTTGGCAAGCAAAAGATCCTAAGCAAGCACCACATGTTGGAGGATCCATAACAATATAACTTCTATGCAAATATACCCAAACATAACTCATTAAGTTGTCTTCCTTGTCCAACTTCAACTAATTTGCTCAAGTTTGAAAATAATTAATGGGTATTCACAATCATAAAAGATGTTCAAGATAATATATTTATATGTGAAAGTTCTCTTCCTTATACTAATCATTCATGAATTGCTTGTATGACCAATATTGTGATTGTCATGCTTCAATAGCTTTTGCTTTCTAAACCCAATGTGAAACTACTACTAGGCATGATACAAGCATATGAAGCTCATATTATTTCAACTTCATGATATTTAATTTATTCAACAATTTACTCATAGGATATAAGTGAAGAACAAGAGTAAATGACAAAGTACTCCAAAAAGATATAAGTTAAGACCAAATGAGTAGTTAAGTAAATAGGTAGCTATGTGAGGACTCTCTCTCATTTAAAAATTTCAGATCTTAAGTATTTTATTCAAACAGCAAAGAAAGCAAAATAAAATGACATTCCAAGAATAGCACATCTCATGTGAAGAAGCAAAAACTTAGGCTCAACCAAGACTAACCGATAATTGTTGATGAAGAAAGGTGGGATGCCTACCGGGGCATCCCCAAGCTTAGATGCTTGAGACTTCTTGAAATATTAACTTGGGATGCCTTGGGCATCCCCAAGCTTGAGCTCTTGTGTCTCCTTAAGTCCTCTCATATCATGGTTTCTCTAAATCTTAAAAACTTCATCCACATAAAACTCAACAAGAACTCGTGAGATAAGTTAGTATAAATCAATGCAAAACCTTGACATTATCTACTGTAACAAATCACTAAAATTATAATTAAACATTGCATACTAAATGCCTCTGCATATTTAATTCTCCTATCCACAAATAGAAACATTAAACAAGCAACATATGCAAACAATGCAACTATAACAGCAATCTGCCAAAACAGAACAGTCTGTAAAAGAGGAATAAGAATCTATACTTCCCTAACTCCAAAAATTCTGAAAACTTACCATGTGACATAGAACTCATGTATTCTTACTGTGTAAAAATTTCAGATTTTTATCATGTTCTGACTATTCAAGAATATTCTGGACATAACAGAAAACTTTCTGTTTTCAAACAGCAACACATAAACTTGCAAACTGGGCATGGTAAAGGCTATACTTGGCATTTTATTGAAATAAAAGATACAAAACATTATTATAAATAACAGCAAGCAAATCCAGCTAAAATAAAATGACGCTCCAAGCAAAACACATATCATGTGACGAATAAAAATATAGCTCCAAGTAAGGTTACCGATAATGTTGAAGACGAAAGAGGGGATGCCTTCCGGGGCATCCCCAAGCTTAGTTGCTTGGGTCTTCCTTGAATATTATCTTGGGGTGCCTTGGGCATCCCCAATCTTAGGGTCTTGCCACTCCTTATTCTCCTCATATCGATATCTCACCCAAAACTTGAAAACTTCAATCACACAAAACTTAACGGAACTTGTGAGATAGGTTAGTATGATAAAAATAAATCATCCACTTAGGTACTATCAAGACAAGATTCATAATTTTTATCACATAATTCCTACTGTAGTCTATCATTTGCACAATTTATATCTCATAATATAAGCTATGGAAACACTAAAACAAGCAAACTATGCACCGAAAACAGAATCTGTCAAAAACAAAACAGCATGTAGTGAGCGATTTAAAAACCATACTTATGTACCTCTAAAAATTCTGAACAATTAGTAAAACGTAAAAAATTTGTAACCCAATACTGTTTAAAAATTTCAGAATTTTCTTACACTCCAGTACAGAATAGAAATTCCAGCACTGGACGCAAAAGTTTCTGTTTTTGCACAGAATCAAATCAACAAGCATCCACACTATCCCAAAGGCTTTACTTGGCACATTATTGAAAGAAAACATATAAAACATGATTACTACAGTAGATTAATCATGTGGACACACAAAAACAGTAGGTACAAATATTGGGTTGTCTCCCAACAAGCGCTTTTTTTAATGCCTTTTAGCTAGGCATGATGATTTCAATGATGCTCACGTAAAAGTAAAGAATTGAAACACAAAGAGAGCATCATGAAGCATATGACTAGCACATTAAGCCTAACACACTTCCTATGCATAGGTATTTTGTGAGAAAATAGTTTATGGGAGCAAGAATCAACTAGCATAGGAAGGCAAAACAAGAATAACTTCAAAACTTTCAACACATAGAGAGGGAACTTGATATTATTGCAATATGTCAAAGCATATGATCCTCTCTTATAATAATTTTCAGTAGCATCATGAATGAATTCAACAATATAGCTATCACATAAAGCATTCTTTTCATGATCTACGAGCATAGAATTTTTATTACTCTCCACACAAGCAAATTTATTCTCATTCATAATAGTGGGAGCAAACTCAACAAAATAACTATCATGAGATACTTGATTGGCATAATCCAATTGAAAATTAAAATCATGATGACAAGTTAAATAGTTATCCTTATTCTTTACAGCATACATGTCATCACAATAATCATCATAGATAGCAACTTCGTTGTCATAATCAATTGAAACTTCTTCCAAAATAGTGGAATCATCATTAAATAAATTCATGACCTCTCCAAGTCCACTTTTATCAATGTAATCATCATAAATAGGAGGCATGCAATCATCATAATAAATTTGCTCATCAAAACTTGTGGGACTAAAAATATCATCTTCATCAAACATAGCATCCCCAAGCTTGTGGCTTTGCATATCATTAGCATCATGGATATTCATAGAATTCATACTAACAACATTGCAATCATGCTCATCATTCAAAGATTTTATGACAAACATTTTATTGAATTCTTCTTCTATCAATTGAGCACAATTTTCTGCTCCATCATTTTCAAGAAAGACATTATAAAGATGAATAATATGAGGCAGCCTCAATTCCATTTTTTTTGTAGTTTTCTTTTATAAACCAAACTAGTGATAAAACAAGAAACTAAAAGATTCAATTGCAAGATCTAAAGATATACCTTCAAGCACTCACCTCCCCGGCAACGTCGCTAGAAAAGAGCTTGATGTCTACTACACAACTTATTCTTGTAGACTCATGTTGGGCCTCCAAGCGTAGAGTTTTGTAGGACAGTAGTAATTTTCCCTCAAGTGGATGACCTAAGGTTTATCAATCCGTGGGAGGCGTACGATGAAGATGTTCTCTCTCAAACAACCCTGCAACCAAATACAAGAAATCTCTTGTGTCCCCAACACACCCAATACAATGGTAAATTGTATAGGTGCACTAGTTCGGCGAAGAGATGGTGATACAAGTGTAGTATGGATAGTAGAAATATATTTTTATAATCTGAATAAATAAAAACAGCAACGTAGCAAACGATAAAAGTGAGCACAAACAGTATTGCAATGCTTGAAAACAAGGCCCAGGGTTCATACTTTCACTAGTGCAATCTCTCAACAATGCTAACATAATTGGATCATATAACAATCCCTCAACGTGCGACAAAGAATCACTCCAAAGTTCTTATCTAGCGGAGAACATAAGATGAAATTGTTGTAGGGTACGAAACCACCTCAAAGTTATCTTTTCCGATCAATCTATTGAGCCATCCCTATAAGAACAGCCCTAGAGTTTGTACTAAAATAACACCATATGATACGCATCAACCAACTTTAATGTCACCTGGATACTCCAATGTTACCACAAGTATCCGTGAGTTGATTATTCGATATGCATCAAACAACTTCAGATCATAATATTCAATCCACATAAAGAACTTCAAAGAGTGCCCCAAGATTTCTACCGGAGAAAGTAGGACGAAAACGTGCATCAACCCCTATGCATAGATTACCCCAATGTCACCTCGGGAATCCGCGAGTTGAGTGCCAAAACATACATCAAGTGAATCAATATAATACCCCATTGTCACCACGGGTATTCATATGCAAGACATACATCAAGTGTTCTCAAATCCATAAAAGTATTCAATCCAATAATAGTGAAACCTCAAAGGTAAAAACTCAATTCATCACAACAAGATAGAGAGGGAGAAACACCATATGATCCAACTATATTAACAAAGCTCGCGGTACATCAAGATCATGCCAAATCAAGAACACGAGAGAGAGAGAGAGAGATCAAACACATAGCTACTAGTACATACCCCTAGCCTCGAGGGTGAACTACTCCCTCCTCGTCATGGAGACCACCGGGATGATGAAGATGGCCTCCGGTGATGATTGCCCCCTCCGGCGGGGTGCCGGAAAAGGGCTGTAGATGAGATCGTGGAGGTACAGAGGCTTGCGGCGGCGTAGTCTAAGTTCTAGGGTTATTTCTGGGGGTTTCTCTATTTATAAGAATTTTTGGCGTTGGAATCACGCGAAGATGGGCTAAGATGGGCCCGCGAGGTACCACGACGCTCTTGCCACCCCCAAGCGCACGGTGGTGGCTTGTGTGCACCTCGTAAGGCTTCTGGTCCTTCCACGAAGCTTCGGGGATCTCTTTTGGTCCCAAAAAAATCGTCAAAAAGTTTCGCTGCATTTGGACTTCGTTTGATATGGATTTTCTGGAAAACCAAAAACAAGCAGAAAATAGCGACTGGCACTGGGCACTAGGTCAATATGTTAGTCCATAAAAATCATATAAAATCCATATGAAAGTGCACCAAAATCATACAAAACTATAATAAACATGCCATGAATACTTCATAAATTATAGATACGTTGGAGACGTATCAGTAGGAAACGTAAAATACAAAAAAAATTAGTTGTACTTGCTAAACCAATGGTTGAAGAACCACCCAAAATCTATCATACTGCTGAAGCTTTCTACTTGGATCATCTTCGATCCCATTGTGCTCATGCTGAAAAATCAACTAGCTTAGTTGAGGGAAAATCATTAGATGAGCATGCTTATTTTGTGCGACACCGCATGTCTCAAAAAGGGAAACTCTTATGGCATCATATTAATACTTTGAATTGCTATGCTTGGAATTTATGTGAAATACATGATTTTACTTGTTGTTCTGAAGACCCTAAAAAACACCTTCAGTACCAATGTGAGTTTAAGGATAATGGAATCTTATCTTCTTATGCCAGAGGTGTTTATAGTTACTATGATATTGAACAAATAGAAGAATTTGTTGCTTTTAAGGGTGCATATGAAATTGCTTCTTTGATTGAAAAGTGTGATGCTACTCTTTACAAATCTGAAAATTTTGCCATACTTAAATATTGTTATGAAAACTATGCTTCTAATGCTTATGTTAAAGATTATATTGAGGACACCTCCGCTGTCCAAGAAGAGACTAATGTTTTGCAGGAATCTATGGAAGAAGAAATTGCTGAAACTGTGAACTCATTAGATGAAAAAGATGAGGAGGAGAGCGAAGAACAAAAGGAGGAAGAGCAGATTGATCACCCGTGCCCACCTTCTGATGAGAGTAACTCTTTATCTCATACATTGTTTAATTTCCCTTCATGGTTACCGAAGGATGAATGCTATGATCCCTTTGATGCGCCTAAAATATCCCTTTTTGATGAAATTGATGCTTGCTATGCTTGTGGCCATGATGCCAATATGAATGATGCTTATGGAGATGAACTTGCTATAATTCCTTATGTTAAGAATGAAATTTTTGCTATTGCACCCACACATGATAGTCCTATTATCTTTTTGAATTCTCCCAACTACACTATATCGGAGAAGTTTGCGCTTATTAAGGATTACATTGATGGGTTGCGTTTTACTACTACACATGATGATTTTAATAAATATAATATGCATGTGCTTGCTGCTCCTAATTGCAATTATTATGAGAGAGGAACTACATATCCACCTCTCTATGTTTCCAATACGATAAAATTGCAAGAAACTGTTTATGCTATGCATTGGCCTTTACTTGATGTGCGTGAATTGTTCTTTTATGACATGCTGATGCATAGGAAGAGAGTTAGACTTCATCATTGCATGATATATGTTGCTTTGTGCTCACTACTAAATTACAAATCATTGTTAATTAAAATTGGCTTTGATATACCATGGGATCCAGGTGGATCGATTACTTGAGCACTTTATGCCTAGCTTAATGGCTTTAAAGAAAGCGCTGCCTGGGAGACAACCCGGAAGTTTTAGAGAGTCATTTATTTCTGTTGTGTTCTTTTAAAAAGTTTAAAAACAAAAAAAATATAGAGGGGAACCTCAAAACTTTTTCAAAAAGAGAAGCAATTGGAAGGTTATGCATTGGAGAAGTGAGGGTCGACCTTGAACACTTGTGTTCATGCTCATGGAAACAATGTAGAATTTTTCATGGAAGTTTCTCACAAAAATATTTATCCCCTTGTACAAATCCATTGTATTATAAAAATAATGTGCCAAGATTTACCTTTAGGATGTTTAAATTGTTTGTTTGGTGTGTGCTGTGAAAAAACAGAAACTTTTGTTGTAGTGTTTGAATTTCTATAATTTACTGGAACATGAAAAAATTCTGAAATTTGTACACAGTACTGCTATAAAAAAATTATTTTATCCTAATTTTTCAAAAAATTTGGAGTTACATAAATATATGTTTCATTTGCATCTTTACAAACTGTCCTATTTTCACAGATTGTTGTTATAGTTTCGTTATTTGCGTATGTTTGAAATCTTGTTGAGCCCCATTGACTTGGGAGCCATAGAATTGTGATAGCATACAGTGGGTAATGTTTGATTATAATTATACAATAATGTTACAGCAGGACATGATGGTATTTGATGTTATATGTACTAACCCCTCTAATAAAAAGTTTGGTTAAGTTTTGTGTGGATGAAGTGTTCGAAGATCGAGGAGGTGTCGATATGAGGAGAATAAGGAGAGGCAAGAGATCAAGCTTGGGGATGCCCAAGGCACACCAAGTAAATATTCAAGGAGACTCAAGCGTCTAAGCTTGGGGATGCCCCGGAAGGCATCCCATCTTTCTTCAACAATTATCGGTATGTCTCGGTTTTTGTTTTGTTCACATGATATGCGTAAATTCTTGGAGCGTCGTGTGCTTTTTGTTTTCCTTTTAATAATGCACCATGCTGGTATAAGATAGTCCTTGGTTGATTTATAGAATGCTTCATGCACTTCACTTATATCTTTTGAGTATGGCTTTATAGAATGCTTCATGTGCTTCACTTATATCATTTGAAGTTTGGATGCCTGTTTCTCTTCATATAGAAAACCGTTATTTGTAGAATGCTCTTTTGCTTCACTTATATTTATTAGAGTGTGTTCTTTTGTATAAAGAATTAAACTCTCATGCTTCACTTATATCTATTTAGAGAGTCAAACATTAATTGGTCATTCACATGGTTAGTCATAAAATCCTACATAAAACTTGTAGATCACTGAATATGATAAGTTTGATTCCTTGCAATAGTTTTGCGATATTAAGATGGTGATATGTGGGAGGTACTAGTGAATGGTTGTGGTTTAGTAAGAATATTGGTGTTAAGGTTTGTGATTCCCGAAGCATGCACGTATGGTCTGTCGTTATGCTAAGAAGTTGGAGCATGATTTCTTCTTGATTGTCTTCCTTTGTGTGGCAGTCGGGGGCGCGCGATGGTTAACTCCTACCAACATCCCCCCTAGGGGCATGCGTAGTAGTACTTTGCTTCGAGGGCTAATAGGCTTTCGCAATAAGTATGTGAGTTCTTTATGACTAATGTGAGTCCATGGATTATACGCACTCTCACCCTTCCGCAATTTGCTAGCCTCTTCGGTACTGTGCATTGCCCTTTCTCACCTCGAGAGTTGGTGCAAACTTCGCCGGTGCATCCAAACCCCGTGATATGATACGCTCTATCACACATAAGCCTCTTTATATCTTCCTCAAAACAGCCACCATACCTACCTATTATGGCATTTCCATAGCCATTCCGAGATATATTGCCATGCAACTTCCACCGTTCTTTTTATATGACACACATCATCATTGTCATATTGCTTTGCATGATCATATAGCTGATATAGTATTTGTGGCTCAGCCACCGTTCATCATTTTCATACATGTTACGCTAGCATCATTGCACATCCTGGTGCACTGCCAGAGGCACTCATATAGAGTCATATTTGTGCTAGTTTCGAGTTGTAATTTTGAGTTGTAAGTAAATAAAAGTGTGATGATCATCATTATTAGAGCATTGTCCCAGTGAGGAAAGGATGATGGAGACTATGATTCCCCCACAAGTCGAGATGAGACTCCGGGCGAAAAATAAAAAAATAAAAAAAAGAGGCCAAAAAATGGAGAGCCCACAAAAAAAGATAAAAAATGAAATGAGAGAAAAAGAGAGAAGGGGCAATGTTACTATCCTTTACCACACTTGTACTTCAGAGTAGCACCATGTTTTTCATATAGAGAGTCTCCTATGTTGTCACTTTCATATACTAGTGGGAATTTTTCATTATAGAACTTGGCTTGTATATTCCGATGATGGGCTTCCTCAAATGCCCGAGGTCTTCATGAGCAAGCAAGTTGGATGCACACCCACTTAGTTTTCAGTTTGAGCTTTCATACACTTATAGCTCTTAGTGCATCCGTTGCATGGCAATCCCTACTCCTCGCATTGATATCGATTGATGGGCATCTCCATAGCCCGTTGATCCACCTAGTTGATGCGAGACTTTCTCCCTTTTTGACTTCTCCTTATTGATCCCTACCACCGCATTCTATTCCACACATAGTGCTATGTCCATGGCTCGCGCTCATGTATTGCGTGGGGGTTCAAAAAGCTGAAGCGCGTTAAAAAGTATGAACCAATTGCTTGGCTAAAACTGGGGCTGTTCATGATAAATATTTTGTGTTAGAAGATGGAGCATGACAGGATCATATGATTTTGTAGGGATAACTTTTTTTAGCATTTTTATTCTGAAAGGCATGATTGTTTGTTGGTATGCCTGAGTATTGATGTCTTTATATCAAATTATAGACTATTGCTTTGAATCACTCATGTCTTAATATTCATGCCATGATTAGATTACATGATCAAGATTATGTTAGGTAGCACTCCACATCAAAAATCATCTTTTTTATCATTTACCTACTCGAGGACGAGCAGGAATTAAGCTTGGGGATGCTGATACGTCTCCGTCGTATCTATAATTTTTGATTGTTTCATGCCAATATCCTACAATTTCCACATACTTTTGGCAACATTTTATATTATTTTTGGGACTAACATATTGATCCAGTGCCCAGTGCCAGTTCCTGTTTTCTGCTTGTTTTTTGTTTCGTAGAAAATCCATATCAAACGAAGTCCAAATGCAATAAAATTTTACGGAGAATTATTTTGGAATATATGTGATTTTTGGGAGGTAGAATCAACGCAAACGGAGGCCCACAGCCTCCACAAGGCAGATCGGCGCGACCCCCTGGCCGCGCGGTGGTGCCTTGTGGGCACACTGTAAGTCGGTTCGGGCTCTGCTTTGGCCGCAAGGAAGCTTATATTGAGAAAACAATTGTGTTAAAATTTCAGCGCAATCGGAGTTACAGATCTCCGGAAATATAACAAACGGTTTTCAGCCAGAAAACAGGAACGCGAAACAGAAGAGAAACAGAGAGAGAGATCCAATCTCGGAGGGGCTCCTCCCCTTCGGGAGCCATGGCAGCCATGGACCAGAGGGGAAACTCTCCTCCCATCTAGGGGGGAGACTAAGCAAGAAGAAGAAGGAGGGGGGCTCTCTCCCCCTCTCTCCCGGTGGCGCCGGAACGCCGCCGGGGCAATCATCGTGACGGCGATCTACACCAACAACTTCACCACCGTCAACACCAACTCTCTTCCCCTTTATGCAGCGGTGTAACACCTCTTCTCCCCGCTGTAATCTCTACTTAAACATGGTGCTTAACGCTATATATTATTATCCAATGATATGTGGCAATTCTATGATGTTTGAGTAGATTCATTTTGTCCTATGGGTTGATTGATGATCGTGATTGGTTTGAGTTGTATGTTTTATTTTGGTGCTGTCCTATGGTGCCCTCCGTGTTGCGCAAGCGTGAGGGATTCCCGCTGTAGGGTTTGCAATACATTCATAATTCTCTTATAGTGGGCGGCTAGAGTGACAGAAGCTTACACCCGAGTAAGGGGG
Organism: Elymus sibiricus; assembly: GCA_039707655.1. Lineage (NCBI taxonomy): Eukaryota > Viridiplantae > Streptophyta > Magnoliopsida > Poales > Poaceae > Elymus > Elymus sibiricus. Next base: position 476,945,448 of record CM077666.1, read on the forward strand.
TTGTTGCGTATGGGAGTAAAGAGGACTTGTTACTTAATGCTATGGTTGGGTTTTACCTTAATGATCTTTGGTAGTTGCGGATGCTTGCTAGAGTTCCAATCATAAGTGCATATGATCCAAGTACGGAAAGTGTGTTAGCTCATGCCTCTCCCTCATATAAAATTGCAATAATGATTACCGGTCTAGTTATCGATTGCCTATGGACAAATCTTTCTCTTGTGTTACAAAAGCTTTCTACTAAACAACTAGCTTTTATTATCTTGCAAATTACTCATAGTTTTATTCTCGCAAAGTACTCCTAGTTTTATTCTTGCAAAGTAGTTCTAGCATTACACCTACAAAGTACTTCTAGTTTTATTCTCGTTCTAGGTAAAGCGAATGTTTAGTGTCCGTAGAGTTGTATCGGTGGTCGATAGAACTTGAAGGGAATATTAATTCTACCTTTAGCTCCTCGTTGGGTTCGACACTCTTATTTATCGAAAAAGCTACAATTGATCCCCTATACTTGTGGGTTATCAAGACCTTTTTCTTGCCGCAGCTCATCTTGGACCTCCTCATCGAAGGCCAAGACTCGAGGTGACCCGTATTTGAGTTATGTGGGGAGTACCGCTTCTGCACCATACACAAGGGAGAAGGGCGTCTGGCCAGTGGCTCAATTTGGTGTCGTTCTAATTGACCAAAGAACCACCGGCAATTCTTCTACCCAGCGCCTTCCACACTGGTGCAGCTTGTCGAAAGTCCTAGTCTTTAGACCACGCAGCACTTCTGCATTTGCCCTCTCTACTTGCCCATTGCTTCTTGGATGAGCAACGGAGGCATAGCAGATCTTATTTCCAAGTTCTTGGCAATATGCTGTGAAGGCGCGGCTCGTGAATTGGGTGCCGTTGTCGGTGATGATCCTATTGGGTACACCAAAACGGGTAACCAATCCTTTGAGGAACTTGATAGCTGACTGTGTCGTCACCTTTCTCACTGGCTCTACCTCAGGCCACTTTGTAAACTTGTCGATTGCAATGTACAAGAATTCAAATCCCCCGGTGGCACGGGGAAAGGGGCCGACGATGTCGAGCCCCCAGCCCGAGAAGGGCCAGGAAAGAGGGATGGTTTGGAGGGCTTGAGATGGTTGGTGGATATCCTTGGAGTGGAACTGGCATGCTTCGCACCTGATAACCACCGCCAAGGTGTCTTGAAGGGCTGTCGCCCAGTAGAATCCTTGACGGAACGCCTTGCCGACAAGTGCGCACGACCCAATATGAGATCCGCACATCCCTTCATGTACTTCTTCCAACAGCCTTTGTCCATCTTCCCGGGAGATGCACTTCAATTTTACCTCGTTAGGTCTTTTCCTGTACAAGACATTGTCAATGAACTTATACATCCTTGATTGACGGGCCACTCTCTCTGCATCTTCTTGCTCATCGGGAAGGTCTCTTGTCTGGAGGAATTGGACAATCGGTTGCACCCATGCCGGAGCTTGTGGCTCGACGACAAGGACTAAAGGCATTTCTTCCTCTGTGGGAACACTTGCCTCGACGGCAAGGATCTGACTTGCCGGATGCTGCGGCTCACCGGCAAAGGGTAGCTTGTCGGTGGTATCTGCTTTCTTGGTGGCTACGGGTAGCTCTGCCGGAAAGTAACCATCGACATCTTGTTTTCTTTTCTTCGCCAGCTTCGATGGTGTAACGGATGGCTGAGTGAGTTGGAGCACAAAAGTTCCTGGTTCCACGGGCATCTTTTGGGCGGCAAGCTTTGACAGGTCGGTGGCCATATCATTCCGGGCACGGGGAACGCGCTCTGCTTGCAGACCGTCAAAGTGCTCTTCCAACTTTCTCACTTCATCGACATATGCCTCCATCAAAGGGCTTTGGTAATCTTTGTTGACCTGCCTCACCACAAGCTGCGAGTCACCTCTGATAATTAGTTTCCGGATACCGAGGTCGATTGCAATGCGCAGGCTGGCAAGCAACCCCTCGTACTCAGCTGTGTTGTTGGTGGCCTGCTCCCTGGGGAAGTGCATCTGGACCACATACTTGAGGTGCTCTCCGGTGGGCGCGATAAGCAGCACACTAGCACCGGCGCCTTTCAGTGTGAAAGCACCGTCAAAGTACATGACCCAATCATCAACTGTTTCCTTGCCGGGGAGAGAGGTATCTGGTTCTTCCTCATCTGGCGTCGGAGTCCATTCTGCAATGAACTCCACCAAGGCTCTACTCTGGATCGTCGAGGTGCTCTCAAATTTCATATCAAAGCTTGATAACTCCAGCGCCCACTCCACAATCCTTCCGGTTGCCTCTGGATTTCTCAAGATGCGTTGCAACGGAAAGCGAGTGACAACAGTGACTGGGTGTGCTTGAAAATAATGGCGCAGCTTCCTTGAGCCCATGAGAAGGCCAAAAAGCAGCTTTTGCACACCAGAGTACCTTGACCTAGCCCCTTGCAGGAGGGAGCTGACAAAGTAGAATGGGCACTGCACCATCTTCTTCTTCACAACTTGCTGATCTGGCTGGCCGGATTGCATAATCTCTGTCTTGTCAGCACCTGACCTTGTCGGAGAAGACTCCAGCTCGTCCAGTCGGGGCTCTGCGATTGCTACCTCTTCCTCATTTGCCTCTCTTTCAGCCACAAGTGCAGCACTAACCACTTGATTCATTGCCGCTAGATATAGCAGCAACGTCTCTTGCGGCCTAGGCGCGACTAGGACTGGCGGAGAGGACATGTACTCCTTCAAATCTTGGAGTGCAGCCTCCGCTTCTGGAGTACAGTTTACTGGACCTGCCATTTTCAAAATTTTGAAAAATGGCAAGGTGCGCTCTGCTGATTTGGAGATGAACCTACTGAGGGCGGCAACGCAGCCGGCAAGGCGCCTGACATCCTTGACGTGTTTCGGTGCCTTCATCTGCTCAATTGCTCTGATCTTGTCGGGGTTGGCTTCAATCCCCCTCTGAGACACGAAGAAACCGAGAAGCTTGCCGGATGGGACACCGAACACACACTTCTCGGGGTTGAGCTTCAAGTTAAGCTTGCGCAAGTTGGCAAAAGTTTCCTCGAGATCCTGGATCAATGTTCACTTGTCTCTGGCTTTGACCACAATGTCATCCATATAGGCTTCCACATTTCTGTGTAGCTGTGGCTCAAAACCGATCTGGACCGCTCTGGCAAAGGTCGCTCCGGCACTCTTCAGTCTGAAAGGCATACGCAAAAAGCAGTATGTGCCACATGGAGTGATGAATGCGGTCTTCTCCTCATCTTCCTTGGCCATAAAAATCTAATGATAACCAGAATAGGCATCAAGGAAAGAGAGTAGGTCACAGCCGGTAGTGGAGTCTACAATCTGGTCAATGCGCGGCAAAGGGAAAGAGTCCTTGGGACATGCTTTATTTATATCGGTGAAGTCGATACAAAGCCTCCACTTCCCGTTCGCCTTGCGCACCACCACCGGATTGGCTAACCACGTAGGGTGTAGCACTCCTCTAACCAGGCCTGCTGCTTCTAACTTCTTAATCTCCTCGGCAATGAACTCTTGCCGCTCCAAGGCTTACTTCCTGATCTTCTGCTTAACGGGCCTTGCATGAGGGCAGACAGCAAGGTGGTGCTCAATTAACTCCCTAGGAACACCGGGGATGTCAGATGCTTGCCAGGTAAATACATCGACATTCACCCGTAGGAAGGCAACGAGCTCGCCTTCCTGCTCGTCACTGAGAGTGGCACTTATAGAGAAAGTGCCGCTCGTCCCACCCTCTTTCGCAGAGACTCGCTTGGTCACCGGCGCAGAGGCCTTGGTTCTCTTGCTCTTGCCGGTAGAGCTCTCTGGTACGTCCTCGACAGGTGTGCTGCACTCTAAAGTGCGCTTCCCGAAGTCCTTCCCAGAGGTCTTGCCGGTCTTCTTCTTCTTTCCTCCCCCGGGAGCTCTGGCGGCAGGGGCAAATGCCTCGACGGCAGATGCTGCCGCCACCTCCCGGTAGAGTTTGTCAGCGCTGATGATCGCGTCCTTATGGTTTGACTTGATGGTGAGGACCCCTATTGGCCCTGGCATCTTGACGATGTTGTACGCATAGTGCGACGCGGCCATAAAATTTGCCAGGGCCAGGCGGCCCAAAATCCCATTGTACGGCAGCGGCATGTTGACGACGTCGAAGGTAACCTCCTCTGTCTGATAGTTGAGCTTGCTGCCGAACGTGACCGGCAACGTGACTTGGCCCTTCGGCTTGTTCCTCCCCAGACTGATCCCTTGGAAACTGCCTGTTTCTTCGAGATCTTTGTCGGGGATCCGCAGCCTCTTGATCAAGTCTGGAGAGATCAAGTTCAAGCCAGCCCCACCGTCAACCAGCATCTTTGTCACCTTGAGGTAGCGGATTGTTGGTGAGACCAACAACGGCAAACAGCCGACCGCAGTGGTGCGATCAGGGTGGTCCTCGGCGTCAAAGACAATGGGCGAGTGCGACCACTTGAGTGGCTTCTGTGCCCCCATCACCGGTTCCGCAGCATCGACTTCGCGGATCCACTGCTTTAGTTGCCGGTGCGAGGAGTGCAAAGATGCGCCTTCGTCAACACACATGGCATCCGCCGCAGTTTGGAATTCCTTGTCGGATCCGCCTCCGTCGTCATCACTATCATCCTCTTCTTGCTGACCCTGAGCAGCTTTCTCATTTGGCTGCTTGGCCTTGCCACGGTGGCCCCGGCGGCCACCATGGTCCTGCTTGCCGGGCCCACCAGCACCATCTTGGCCCTTCTCCTTATCACGCCTCTCGTACTCTTGCTTCTGCTTCTCGGCAAGCTGCTCTACTTGCCGGCACTGCCAGAGGTTGTGGCCCTTGGTGTGGTGGATCTTGCAATATGGCCCGCCAGTCTTGCCGGCAGCGAAACTAACGAGACTCTGAATGGTGGCTCTCCATTCATCCATCTCACTAGTAGAAAAACGACTTTACGTTCGCATCATTAGTCCCGGTTTGACTACGGCTCGGGACTAATGTGACCATTAGTCCCGGTTCCAACGGCTAGGGGCAGGGGAATCATTAGTCCCGGTTCGTGTTGAACCTTTAGTCCCGGTTTGTGACACAAACCGGGACTAAAGGTGTGGTGGCAGGCTGGTGTTAGGACGATCACCTTTAGTCCCGGTTCGTGTCACAAACCGGGACTAGAGATAGACCTTTAGTCCCGGTATGTTACATGAACCAGGACTAAAGGTCTGGTGGCAGGCTGGTGTCAGGCTGGGGCCCCACGATCCCCTTTAGTCCCGGTTCGTGTCACAAACCGGGACTAGAGGTTAACCTTTAGTCCCGGTTTGTTACATGAACCGGGACTAAAGGTGTCACTACATAAACCCTTCGTCCAGCCCGAGCCGAAGCTCTCTGTTTTTCCCCTTTCCTCTCCTCTCTGTTCTTCCCCTCTTGCTCGAGCTCATCCTCCATTTTTGCAAAAATTTGTCAAGATTTGAAGGCACCCCATCAATCCAAGTGTTCACAAAGGTTAGCAACTTTGTCCTTTCATCTCTCATTGCTAGATTAGCTCGTGCAATTCTCTATAAGTATAGTGATTTGTGGGTTCTAGTTTGGGAGTAATTATGTGGGAGTTTATTTGATTTATATGCAATTTGAGCTCAAATTAACTTCTTAGTTTGCATATGTGTAGGTGTGGTTTACTTAGTGCCTTCCCGTCCCCGTCCTAACCACCGTCGATCGCCCGCACCGTCCCGTGGCCGGCACCACACCTTGGTGAGCCTCTTGTTCTTATCCTTTTTATAAAAAAAATCTTATTTGTATGATTTAGATAGTTAATTGTATAATTTTCTTACATGTATGATTGTTTGTTATACATAGTGCCATGACTTTGATATCTGTCCCCGTCGGCCCTCGTCCGGTTTATGATTCGGATGTGGTATATATATTCTCTTTTATAACTATTTGTTGCATTTCGCGTTTATGACAATTATGCCCATCAAGTTGACATAGATATTTTTATCTAGGAGGTATGTGAACCGGAAATTGCAACCGACCCTCTTGTCGAGAAGTTAAATTTAGTTGAAAAAGAAAACAAGTATTTGAAAGAAAAATTGAAAAGAATTGAAGAAGAGAAGATGAAACTGGAGTTGTATGTTGCCGATGTCGTCGATGATCACAAGATCAAGATGGATGCAATGCGCTTGAAGATTAGAAAATTTAAAAAATATGCCGTTAATCAAAAGGCTTGGTATCACTATGCTGTTGGATCAATTGTTACCTTAGTTGTGATCTTGATCGCATTTGTTGTTGCATTTAAATGCTTTAGCTAGAGAGTTTGTATGTTGTTTTATGAGAATAAGTGTGTATGAACTATATGTATGAACTTGTATTAATTTGGTCTTTTCGGTGTTGTGTAATGAAGATGAGCCGGCAATGGATGTACGATGACCGATGCTCTCCCCAGTTCATTAATGGTGTGCGTACTTTTCTGGTTGCGGCTGAGGCAAACAAGTGGGCGGATGGTTTTATGTGTTGTCCATGTGCTGTCTATAAGAATCATCACAATTACTCTAACTCAAGAACCTTTCACGTCCACCTGTTTACGTCCGGTTTCATGTCCGGCTATAACTGTTGGACCAAGCACGGAGAAAGAGGGGTCCTAATGGAAGAGAATGATGAAGAAGAGGATGATGACAGCTATCCTGGCCATGGGTTCCCTGAATACGATGGTACAACAATGGGGGAAGAAGCTGAGCCGGCAATGGGGGAAGAAGCTGAAGAAGAGGCATCAGATGAGCCCGCTAATGATCTTGGTCGGGCCATTGCCGATGCAAAGAGAAACTGCGCAAGTGAAAAGGAGAAGCTGAAGTTGCAGTGCATGTTAGAGGATCACAAGAAATTGTTGTACCCAAATTAAGAAGATGACAAGAAAAAGCTGGGTACCACACTGGAATTGCTGCAATGGAAGGCAGAGAATGGTGTATCTGACAAGGGATTTGAAAAGTTGCTGATAATATTAAAGAAGAAGCTTCCAAAGGACAACGAATTGCCCGACAGTACGTACGAAGCAAAGAAGGCTGTCTGCCCTCTAGGATTAGAGGTGCAAAAGATACATGCATGCCCTAATGACTGCATCCTCTACCGCGGTGAGTACGAGGATTTGAATGCATGCCCGGTATGCGGTGCATTGCGCTATAAGATTAGCCGCGATGACCCTGGTGATGTTGAGGGCGAGCGCCCCAGAAAGAAGATTCCTGCCAAGGTGATGTGGTATGCTCCTATAATACCACGGTTGAAACGTTTGTTCCAAAACAAAGAGCATGCCAAGTTGATGCGATGGCACAAAGAAGACCGTAAGAAAGACGGGAAGTTGAGAGTACCCGCTGACGGATCGCAGTGGAGAAAAATCGAGAGAAAGTGGAAGGACTTTGCAGATGACGCAAGGAACGTATGGTTTGGTTTAAGTGCAGATGGCATTAATCCTTTCGGGGAGCAGAGCAGCAATCATAGCACCTGGCCTGTGAAAGTTGTATCTATAACCTTCCTCCTTGGTTGTGCACGAAGCGGAAGTTCATTATGATGCCAGTGCTCATCCAAGGCCCCAAGCAACCCGGCAACGACATTGATGTGTACCTAAGGCCATTGGTTGAAGAACTTTTACAGTTGTGGAGTATAGAAGGTGTATGTGTGTGGGATGAGCACAAACAGCAGGAATTTGACCTGCGAGCGTTGCTGTTTGTAACCATCAATGATTTGCCTGCTCTTAGTAACCTTTCAGGACAGAAAAACAAGGGATACCACGCATGCACGCACTGTTTAGATGATACCGACAGCATATATTTGGATAAATGTAAGAAGAATGTGTACCTGGGACATCGTCGATTTCTTCAGATCAATCATGTCTTAAGAAAGAAAGGCAAGCATTTCAAAGGTGAGGCAGATCACCAGAAGAAGCCTCGCCACTGTACTGGTCATGATATACTTGATATGGTCAAGGATTTAAAAGTAATCTTTGGAAAGGGTCCTGGCGGACAATCTGTTCCGAATGACGCTGACGGACACACACCCATGTGGAAGAAGAAATCTATATTTTGGGACCTACCATATTGGAAAGAACTAGAGGTCCGCTCTGCAATCGACGTGATGCATGTGACGAAGAATCGTTGCGTGAACCTGCTAGGATTCTTGGGCGTGTATGGGAAGACAAAAGATACACCGGAGGCACGGGAGGACCAGCAACGTATGCATGAAAAAGACGGCATGCATCCAAAGCAGTATCAGGGTCCTGCCAGCTATACGCTCTTACCAAAGAAGAGAAGGAAATCTTATTTGAATGCTTGCTCAGTATGAAGGTCCCGTCTGGCTTCTCGTCGAATATAAAGGGAATAATAAATATGGCAGAGAAAAAGTTCCAGAACCTAAAGTCCCATGACTGCCACGTGATTATGACGCAACTGCTTCCGGTTGCATTGAGGGGGCTTCTACCGGACAACGTTCGATTAGCCATTGTGAAGCTATGTGCATTCCTCAATGCAATCTCTCAGAAGGTAATCGATCCAGAAATCCTACCAAGGTTACAGAATGATTTGGTGCAATGTCTTGTCAGTTTCGAGTTGGTGTTCCCACCATCTTTCTTCAATATCATGACGCACGTCCTAGTTCACCTAGTCGAAGAGATTGCCATTCTAGGTCCTGTATTTCTACACAATATGTTCCCCTTTGAGAGGTTCATGGGAGTCTTAAAGAAATATGTTCATAACCGTGCTAGGCCAGAAGGAAGCATCTCCAAGGGCCATGAAACAGAGGAGGTCATTGAGTTTTGTGTTGACTTTATTCCTGACCTTAAGCCGATTGGTGTTCCCGAATCGCGGCATGAGGGCAGACTTGGTGGAAAAGGCACGCTTGGAAAGGACCAAGTAATATGTATGGACGGGCATTCTTGGGCGCAAGCACACTACACAGTTCTACAAAATTCCAGCTTGGTGGGTCCGTATATCGACGAACACAAGAATATTCTACGCTCCAAACACCCGAAGCAGTCTGACGACTGGATTACACGTGAACACACGGGGACTTTCAGCGGTTGGTTGCAGACACGTCTCATGCATGACGACAGTGTTGGAGATGAGCTGTACTTGCTGTCCAAGTTACCATCTTCGACTATATTGACTTTCAAAGGGTATGAGATAAATGGGAATACATTTTACACGATCGCCCAAGATAAAAAGAGCACCAACCAAAACAGTGGTGTCCGTTTTGATGTAGCAAACACCAATAGGCCAAAGGACACATATTATGGTTACATAGAGGAGATATGGGAACTTGACTATGGACGTGAATTGAAGGTCCCTTTGTTTCGCTGCAAATGGGTCAATCTGTCAAGAGGCGGCGTAAAGGAAGACCTGCGGTACGGAATGACAACAGTGGATCTCAACAATCTTGGGTACGCAGACGAACCATTCGTCCTAGCCAATGATGTGGCGCAGGTTTTCTATGTGAAGGACATGTCTACCAAGCCGAGAAAAAGAAAAGATAAGGAAGCGAATACATCATACGATGAGCCAAAGCGCCACAAAGTTCTTTCAGGGAAAAGAAATATCGTGGGAGTGGAGGACAAGATAGACATGTCAGAAGATTATGAAAAGTTTCATGAAATTGCTCCCTTCACAGTGAAGATTGACCCAAGCATCCTGTTAAATGATGAAGATTGTCCATGGTTACGGCGCAAAGGGACACACGCGAAGAAAAAGTTTTATACCCAAAGATCCCACTCTGGGATGTGACCGGCTTCACCGTCATCACTTTCTTCTCTAGTGAGTTTCCGGACTTATCTCGAAAGTCCCACTTCGGACAAATCGGATGGAATCTTTGTAATAGTTAGGGTATATATGTGTTTTGGCATTTGAAAGGCGAATAAATATATCTTTAAGGCTTTTGAAAGCCACATCATCATTTTTCAACCCTTTCTTACTTCATTTGCTATTTTTGATGCATTTACTGATTTTTTTGAGCTAAATGACGTTGAAATTGAAAAGCACTACAAATGAACTCTGAAAAGGTTGAAAGTTGGCATGGTATCATCATTTCACCCACATAGCATGTGCTAAAAAGTTGAGAGGATTACGGCAAAAACTGGATGCACTTCGTGTACAAACTGGACAATCTCTTTCGAAGTATCAGGCTTTCGGACGAAAACTCATTTGTTACAAAGGCATTTCATTTTTTTTAAACTTATTTCAACTCCAGACATTTTGTGAGTTCAACATGCACCATTCAAAGCCACATCATCAATTTTCAACCCTTTCTGACTTCATTCGCTATTTTTCATTCATTTACTGATTTTTTTGAGCTAAATGACGCTGAAATTGAAAAGCACTACAAATGAACTCTGAAAAGGTTGAAAGTTGGCATGGTATCATCATTTCACCCACATAGTATGTGCTAAAAAGTTGAGAGGGTTGCGGCAAAAACTGGATGCACTTCGTGTACAAACTGGACAATCTCTTTCGAAGTATCAGGCTTTCGGACGAAAACTCATCTGTTACAAAGGCATTTCATTTTTTTAAACTTATTTCAACTCCAGACATTTTGTGAGTTCAACATGCACCATTCAAAGCCACATCATCAATTTTCAACCCTTTCTGACTTCATTCGCTATTTTTCATGCAATTACATGATTTTTTTGAGCTAAATGACCCTGAAATTGAAAAGCACTACAAATGAACTCTGAAAAGGTTGAAAGTTGGCATGGTATCATCATTTCACCCACATAGCATGTGCTAAAAAGTTGAGAGGGTTACGGCAAAAACTGGATGCACTTCGTGTACAAACTGGACAATCTCTTTCGAAGTATCAGGCTTTCGGACGAAAACTCATCTGTTACAAAGGCATTTCATTTTTTTTAACTTAAAACACCCATTTAAAATAACATAAAAATAACCAAATTGAATATAATGATAAAACACACTAATATTAAACAGCAGGAAAAAGAATCACTCAAAAATCTATTTTTAAAGTAAAGTTATTCACAAACTAGTGACTCACACAAATTTCAAATAATTCAAATTTAAACTATTCAAATTTGAAAACTACTGGCACTAACAGAAAGTTTATAATTTTTGTGACCTAAAGCAAAAAGATTCACTCAAAAACTCTAATAAATAAATAAAAACAACTCAGAAACAAAAGAAAATAAATAAAGCAGAAAACAAAAAAAACTGAAAAATAAATAAATTAAAAAAAGCCCCCCTACTGGGCCGCCACGGCCTGCATACGACTAGAAACCCAACTACTAGTTGGGCCAGGATGCAGGCCCGCACGGCCCAGTAGGGACCACAGGGCAGGACAGGTTCGGTAGGCCCACAAGGCCTGCTTTAGAGAGGAGCTCGAAGGAGATGCCGCGGCGGGGCTTATAAACTGGTGCGGGCGCCTCTCGCCAAGCGAGGTGGGACTAAACTTGCCCTGCACCGCGCCTGCGCGAGCACCAGACCTTTAGTCCCGGTTGGTGGCTCCAACCGGGACTAAAGGCCCCCCTTTAGTCGCGGTTGGAGCCACCAACCGGGACTAAAGGCCTGGCTTCCCGCCGCTTGGCCTGGTGAAAATTCACCTTTAGTCCCGATTGGTGGCTCCAACCGGGACTAAAGGTCTCCGCATATATATACAGCACTTGAAAATTTTCAGAATTCTCTGCTTCTCTCGACGCCGATCACTATAGAGGACGCCGCCAGGCTGCCGCCGTCGCCTGCCCCGACGCCGTCTCGCCTCCCCCGACGCTGGAGCTCGTCGCCGCCCCCGACGCCGGCCGCCCGCGCCTCCTCCCCGATCACTGACGCCACCCGCGCCCTCCTCCCCGAGCCCCGACGCCGCCCACGCCTCCCCGAGCATCGCGCGCCGCGCCACCGATCCTCGTTGACGGCCGGACCTCCTCGCCGGCCCTCCTCTTCGAGCCCTCGCCGCCCCCGCTCCTCGCCGACGCCCTGCCTGCCCCGATCCCCTCCTCCTCCTCGCTGTGAGCCCTCTTTTTTTCCTTTCTTTCATTTTTTGGAACTGTTAGATGAATGTTAGATATGTTCATAGAAATGGTGATAGAATAGATATGTAATTTTTGTTAGATGAATGTTAGATATGGATATGTAATTCTTTTCTGTTTTTCTGTTTTTTAGTTATAGAAATGTTAGAGATGAATGTTTTTTAGTTTTTTATACTTTTAGTTATAGAAATGTTAGATGAATGTTAGATATAGAAATGTTAGATGAATGTTTTTTAGTTTTTTATACTTTTAATGTTGTATCATAGTATATATAGAAGGAATTTTGACCAAGCATAGAAAAATTTGCATAGAAAGTTGACCATGTATTAAAAATATTTTAATGTTAATATCTTAATGTTGTATTTGCAAAAGTTTGTCATGTATTTGCAAAATCAAGTGAAAAAGAATTACAAAAATCACAATCAAGCATTTAAAAAATGTTAAATTTGCATAGAATTTGTTCTCGACGTCTACGATGCCCGGCCCGCATCCTCGTTGTCGACTCGGTGGCGAGAACCTGCTTGAGAGGCGCCATGTCCGGGACTGGGCTCCGCCGGGCTGGCACTGGGAGGTGCTACCTTCCGGGGCGCGCAGCTTGGTCAGGAACCGGGCTCCCGTCGTCGACCCGGAGCTTCTTTGGTGGCGGTCGCGTGGGCCACTTTCGGTGCGGAGGCAGCCGGCCCCGCGGAGGTGGTACGTCGTCGTGTCAGGGAGGAGGACGAGCACGTCCGTTGCTACATGGTTGCGTTGGACGTTAGGTTCTCCGATACCTGGCAGGTTCTTCAGGGATCTCACCCGAGCTATGATCCTGTGATGGTTCCTTCTCTTTGGGTGTCCACCGCCCGCGCCTCAGGAACCGCGAGTGAACTAGATTCTTCGATAATATTCAATCTGTATTAGCTAGTAATGTTATATGATAATATTCGAGATGTATTAGTGAAAATTAATACTCGAGATGTATTCGAGATTATATTCGATAATATTCGAGACGATGTATTTGAGATTATATTCGATGATGCATATTATCTGGATTATTCGAGATGCATATTATCTACTATGATTCAGTTTTTCCTTATTGATTGCATTCTAATTTGAATACTAAATTGTTTTGTCTTTCTTCTGGATTAGTTAATATAAGCTATGGACAAGACCGGCAGAGACGGAGAAGAGACCATGTTTGACATCATACGCTCCCCGAGCCCAGATGAGAATGAACCCGAAGATGACGGCTCGCAATATCTTAATAATTCTGGTGAGGGAGTATTAATATTTGATGAAGACGAACGAAGAGACCAAGGCCACAACAATGACGACGAAGGAAATGTTCTTCAAATAACAAAGACCGGCGAGGTATATATATATAAGGCCTCTGGTGATCATTACATGTATTAATTGATTTATATATATTAACGAATCGATCTTTCTTCTTTTAGCCCTCCGGATCGAGCAAATCTTCTACAAGCAGGGCAGTACGAGTCCCGGCCAGAAGGTTGCAGGCTGGCATAAAGTACAACATCGATGCCATCAAAGAAAATGGCGAACCGCTTGCTCCTAAAACAAATGCGGACAAATTTACTCATCAATGCGGAGTTATTGTCAGGGACCAAATCCCGATCTCCGTTCAAGAATGGAATAAGCCAGCAAAGGGAGATGAAGGAGTTACTTTTGTCGACGGAAGAGCAAAAGATCTGCTTTGGGAATCGCTCATGGCACATTTCACCCTACCAGATCATTTGACAGATGAAGAACGGGAGAAAGTCAAGAAGAGTGCTCTTAAGAAGATGGCGATAGCATTCAACAACCACAAGAAAAGAATATGGGCCAAGTACCAAGCAGACGGAAAGAAGACTCCAGCATTCAAGGGAACACTGGAGAAGGCAAAAGATCACTGGGACGCTTTCGTGCGGTTCAAGGAATCGGAAGAAGCTAAGGAACGGTCGAGAATAAACAAGATTAATGCTGCGGAAAAAAAGTGGCACCATACTCTGGGGCCAGGTGGCTACCATATCGGCCGGCCTAAGTGGGATCTCGCTGAGGAACAGATGATTGCTGCAGGGGTCACTCCAGTTACATTGAGTTGGCCCCCCAGGTGCAGGACTTGGTTTTATGCGCATGGGGGGAAGTTGGACCCAGAGACAGGGCTGGTTATGGAGCGGGCAAGTCTTAAAGAAGCCTCCGAAGCTTTACTTGTTGCAATACAAGATGCAAGAATGGGAAAGTACAAGCCCGATAGAGAGAATGACGAGCTTACGCGCGCCCTGAACAATCCTGAACACCCGGGACGAACACGAGGCAAAGGCGTTGTTCCGTGGTTTGAGGGGTTTGCGGATTGGAACGCCACTTACAGAAGCCGTGCGAGAAAGAAGCAGCAGGAGGAGGAGCAGAGGAAGCAGGAGGAGGAGCAGAGGAAGCAGGCAGCAGACCGCCTTCAACTGATGGAATCAAAGCACGTGGAGTTGGAACGCGCTTACCTAAGGCAGCAGGAGCAGATCAACTCACTTAGCCAGGAAAGGGCATCTCAGCGGCAGCAGCAAGCAGATCCAGCATTGGATACAACCGTCCCATCTATGCCGAAAAGCAGCGTGGGTTCCACCCCGGCCGATGATGCACTGCAGGATAGATACCCTGTGGATGATATCAAACATACGACACCTTGTGAGCTACACATGAAAGTGAAGAACATATCCATGAAGGTGGCGGACGGCTATGCTTTAACAAATCCCCCTGAAGCAAACTTCCATTGCAATCCGATTCCAGCTAGCTATGCTTGTGTCGGGGTTGATGAAGTGATGTCAGGATATTACGAGCTACTGCTTGACATTCCTGGAGGTGACGAGGAGCGCACACTGGGAGAGGCCATACATCGTATCATTCTATGGAGAAAGGATTGCATCGTCTTTCCAAGGCCACCGACTCCTCCTCCAAGTCCGCCACCGCGTCAGCCGACTCCAACCCTGCCCGAGACGCAGCGCGGCGCTAGTCTGCCACCGCGTCAGCCGTCTCCACCACCCCACCCCGAGACGGAGCCCATCAACGCGAGTCCGCCATATCGATCTCGGGCGCGTCAGCCTTCTCCAAAACGGAAGAGAGCACCAAGCAAGAAAGCCTCTCCTCCTGCCAAAAAGAAGTTGGCTTACGAGATGACTATCGAGGAAAACAAGGCCGAAGTGGCTGCCCAAGTGAAGGCCCATTTTGCACCGAAACAGCCCCCGCCGAAGGAGAAAATACCTGATGAAGTCATACAACACTTTATTGATAATGCTCAACCGGCTGTGATGAGGACGGACTCAGACTATGAGCGTTCTATTAAGAAGTTATATGTGGCACAAAAAGATAAGGAGTCGAGCTCGAGCCAAGCAAGAAGTAGTAAATGCGGGAAAACTGTTCCCCAGCTGGGAGAACAGGCAGTGCAATCGATCTCCCCGCTCATTGTACAATCACATGGTGTGAGTACCGCCGATCAGCCGGTAATAACCGACGCTCATATACAGATGGCTAGAGAGGCCGATGTCACTGTTGAACAACTCCTAGGCATCGAGGAACTCCCCAAGATTCAAGATCACGAAGTAGCATGGAAATATGTCCCCAGCCAAGATCTGGTCAGGGAGGTCGAGAATCTATCAACGAGAATGCGCAATTTGCATGACTGGTACCTGAGAGAAGTCAAGAAGGGGCGAGATTCCCTCATGGTGAAAGTCAAGGAAGAGCATTACTTCCATGCAAAAGATTTGTGGGTTGAGTTTCAAGAATTGTTTCAGTTATTCAATCAAGACGCACTCGACAAATCTCTCGTCAGTTGCTATTGTCTGTAAGTGATTTCTTTCTGTAATTTAAGTCTCTAGCTGTGCTCGTTCGTTGCCTGTAATTATCCTCACTATATTCTTTTCTGTGGTATTATGCAGAATGAAGATTTATGAAATGAAAAGAGATAGACGCTATGGCATTGGGTTCATTGACCCAAATACCATTAATGAAGAGGTGTGGTCACGTCACCCAAAAGAGACAGAGAAGTACTTGCTAGAGTTTTTGAAGCAACTAAATACCCAACCAAAAATAGTATTTCCTTACAACTTCGGGTGAGTGTTACTGTCTTGCACTACAAATTCTATTTTGCTTACTAGCTAGATGTTAATAAGTGTAGTTGATGAGTTATGCACATGCCCGCTTAATTATACAAACGTGTGCGCACGCAGTTTCCACTGGATCCTGCTAATCATTGAAGTTGACGAGGGAAAAGTTAAAGTACTGGACTCACTACTTAAAGAACCTAAAGAGTACTTAATCATGAAGGGGATGGTCGACAGGTAATTTCAATCATTATCGCACTATGTCAGCCTCTTTATTTCATTTCCTGATATCAACTAATTAATAACTCCTTTATTCATTTTCTTTGCCGGGCAGGGTTTGGCAAAGCTTCATCAAACAGGTCCCAGGTGCATGGAAACAAGAGCTGAAATGGGTGCGACCCAGGGTACGTAATTAAGTAGTACTAGCTACGTGTCCGCGCATCTCTTTAATTCTAGTTTCAATACCATTATCATGCTTGATTAATTATTATCTGATTGAATTCTATTCTCGTAAAGTGCATGAGTCAGGCGCCGGGGAATAATTTACGTGCATACTATGTTTGCGAGAACATTTGCATTATGACGTCCGAAAGGAGCAGGTCTGAAAGACAACTTTGGGTACGTTTGCCAGAACACTATCCACAATTTTTTTTATCATGATCTAATATATATACACATAACTAATATATTCATCTTGATCTCCTTCTTTAAAGCTGAGGGAGATGCGGGACGAGCTCCTACCAACGGACCGCATACGAGCACTTCAAGAGGAAATTGTGGGATTTTTGGTTGACCAGGTCATACATCCCAAAGGAGAATACCATTACACTGCTGAATAAATTGCGGGATTTTTGGTCTACAAATTGCGGGATTTTTGTTTGACCAGGTCATACATCCCAAAAATCCTGCTTTTGCATGCATGTAATTATCTGCAAATTGTAGGAGAAATTGTATATACCAAATTGTATATATATATGTGTGTGTGTGTATGCGCATATGGTCGTACGAGAAATTCTATGATATATATATGATTGGCTACGAGAAATTCTATTTATATATGCATGACGTGTACAGTATGTATGTAGTAGCGTAAAATATGTTTGAAATGAAAAAGAATTTCTCGCAAAAAAAAGAATTAAATGGAAAACACAAAATTAAAAGGAAAAATAAAACATAAACCCCTAAACCCCTATACCTTTTAGTCCCGGTTGGTGTTACCAACCGGGACTAAAGGCCCCCCAGCCCCCGGCGCGGGCTCGTGCCACGTGGACCTTTTAGTCCCGGTTCGTGTTACCAACCGGGACTAAAGACCCCCCAGCCCCCGGCGCGGGCTCGTGCCACGTGGTGGGCCTTTGGTCCCGGGCCGTGACGAACCGGGACTAAAGAGGGGGGCTTTAGTCCCGACCCTTTAGTGCCGATTGTTGAACCGGGACTAAAGGCCCTTACGAACCGGGACTAAAGGCTGATTCTGCACTAGTGTCTTGTCAGGGCCTGGCGGGAAGTTCAGGAGCATCTGAGCCCGCGCCATGGCCTCGGCCGCCGTGGTCGACATGGCTGGGAGGACAGAACAAGGCGTCGCTCGACTCCTGGCGGAGCCAGAAGGAACTTCGTTACGTCCGTGCCGCCGCGGCTCATGCTCACCAACAGGCGGACGTGGCGGTAGCGCTCCGTGAACAATCGGAAGTTGCTGCACGGGGATCCCGCCTTGCGGGCGTCTGGAACCGCCAGCAACGTGGGGGAGCGTGTCGTGCCCATCTTGCGATGGTCGCGACGTACGCCTCCTCACACCGTCGCTTCAAGTCGCCGCCATGTTCTGAGACGTTGCGACGCTGATGTCTACTACACAACTTATTCTTGTAGACTCGTGTTGGGCCTCCAAGCGCAGAGTTTTGTAGGACAGTAGCAATTTTCCCTCAAGTGGATGACCTAAGGTTTATCAATCCGTGGGAGGCGTAGGTTGAAGATGGTATCTCTCAAACAACCCTGCAACCAAATACAAGAAATCTCTTGTGTCCCCAACACACCAATACAATGGTAAATTGTATAGGTGCACTAGTTCAGCGAAGAGATGGTGATAAAAGTGTAGTATGGATAGTAGATATAGGTTTTTGTAATCTGAAAATATAAAAACAACAAGGTAGCAAGTAACAAAAGTGAGAACAAACGGTATTGCAATGCTTAAAAACAAGGCCAAGGGTTCATACTTTCGCTAGTGCAATCTCTCAACAATGCTAACATAATTGGATCGTATAACTATCCCTCAACGTGCGATAAAGAATCACTCCAAAGTTCCTATTAGCGGAGAACATAAGATAGAAATTGTCGTAGGGTACGAAACCACCTCAAAGTTATCCTTTTCGATCGATCTATTGAGCCATTCCTATAAGTGTCACAAATAGCTCTAGAGTTCGTACTAAAATAACACCATATGATACGCATCAACCAACTCTAATGTCACCTAGATACTCCAATGTCACCACAAGTATCCGTGAGTTGATTATTCGATATGCATCAAACAACTTCATAATCATAATATTCAATCCACACAAAGAACTCCAAGGAGCACCCCAAAGATTCTATCGGAGAAAAGATAATGAAACGTGCATCAACCCCTATGCATAGATTACCCCAATGTCACCTCGGAAATCCGCGAGTTGAGTGCCAAAACATACATCAAGTGAATCAATATAATACCCCATTGTCACCACGGGTATTCATATGCAAGACATACATCAAGTGTTCTCAAATCTGAAATATTCAATCCGACAATAACGAAACCTCAAAGGGAAAAGATTCGATTCATCACAACAAAGATATAGAGGGAAGAAAAACCATATGATCCAACTATATTAACAAAGCTCGCGGTACATCAAGATCGTGCCAAATCAAGAACATGAGAAAGAGATAAAACACATAGCTACTGGTACAAACCCTCAGCCCCGAGGGTGAACAACTCCCTCCTCGTCATGGAGACTGCCGGGATGATGAAGATGGCCTCCGGTGATGCTTTCCCCCCTCCGGAAGGGTGCCGGAAAAGGGTTGTAGATGAGATCATGGAGGTACAGAGGCTTGTGGCGACGTAAAAACTCATCTAGGTTAACTTTCAGGGGTTTCTGAATATATATGATTTTTCAGCGTTGGAATCACGCGAAGAAGGGCCACAGGGGGCCACCGAGGCACCAGGGCGCACCTGGGGGGGTGGGTGGCGCGCCCTGGTGGCTCGTGGGGCCCCTGTGGGTCTTCTGGCCACCTCCCGAAGCTTCTAGTGTCTCTCATGTTCCAGAAAAAATCGTCAAAAAATTTCACTGCATTTGGACTTCATTTGATATAGATTTTCTGGAAAACCAAAAACAAGCAGAAAATAGCAACTGGCACTAGGCACTAGGTTAATATGTTAGTCCATGAAAATCATATAAAAGCCATATAAAAGTGCACCAAAATCATACAAAACTATAATAAACATGGCATGAATACTTCATAAATTATAGATACGTTGGAGACGTATCAGCATCCCCAAGCTTAATTCATGCTCGTGCTCGAGTAGGTAAATGATAAAAGAAATAATTTATGAAGTGTGAATGCTAGCATAGTGCATAAGTTTGATCAATGATAATTTCAATCACTTTTTCTAGCATCAATATATATCATAATCAGTAGCCATCTCATAAAACATCTCATGACCAAGTAGCAAGCTATTCACATGTTTAAAGTATAGGCCATAAACTTTCTTGAAAACTAACAAACTATGTTCTTAGTCATCAAACAATTGCAATTCATCTTATTTTCAGGAAGGGTCTATGTAAGAGCTTTGATCTAGCAAATTCCACATACTCAACCATCATTTAGTCTTCCATGATTGCTGACACTCAAAGCATATTTTTAGAACAAACTGTTTCAGTCAAACACATAGGAAGATAGGGGCTTAATGTTTCGCCTCCCAACTTATTTATCTCAAGGATAATGTCAACAATAATAACTCATGATCATCTATATTCAACTGGATATATGTGCCTGGATCTTTCCCTACCACATAATGCTTGCCAACTAAAGAATAAATAGAGTGGAATAGGGATGAACATTAATGACTCTTGCGTAAAAGTAAATACAGAAAAGTAAAAGATAGGCCCTTCGAAGAGGGAAGCAGAGGTTGTCATGCGCTTTTTGTTGTTGGATGCACAAGCCCTTAATGCAAAGGAATGTCATGTTATATTGCCCCTTGTGATAGCAACCTTTATTATGCAGTCCGTCGCTTTTATTTCTTTACTATCACAAGTTCGTACAACGCTTATTTTCCCTTACAATAAAAGATTATACATATTTTAGGAGCAATTTTTATTGCTTTTTGCACCGATGACAACTTACTTGAAGGATCTTATTCAATCCATAGGTAGATATGGTGGACACTCATGGCAAGAAACTGGGTTTAAGGGTTTTTGGCTGCACAAGTAGTATCTCTACTTAGTACGAATTTTTGGCTAGCAAAAGATCCTAAGCAAGCACCACATGTTAGAGGATCCATGACAATATAACTTCTATGTGAATATAAACAAACATAACTCATTACGTTGTCTTCCTTGTCCAACGTCAACTACTTGATCAAGCTTGAAAATAATTAATGGGGGCTCACAATCATAGAAGATGTCCAAGATAGTATATTTATATGTGAAATTTCTCTTCCTTCAAAATTCTTTCATGAATTGTTCAAGTGACCAATGCTATGTTTGTTAATTTCAATAAATTTTACCACTTATACTTCTTGTATGTGAAGTCACTACTCCCCATGGGACAAGCATATGAAGCATATAAATTTCAACTTTATGATATTCAATTCATTTCAACAATTTACTCAAAGGATATAAGTGAAGAACAAGAGTAAATGACAAGCTACTCCAAAAAGATATAAGTGAAGACCAAATGAGTAGTTAAGTAAATAGGTAGCTATATGAGAACTCTCTCTCATTTAAAAATTTCAGATCTTAAGTATTTTATTCAAACAGCAAGAAAAACAAAATAAAATGCCATTCCAAGAATAGCACAACTCATGTGAAGAAGCAAAAACTTAGGCTCAACCAAGACTAACCGATAATTGTTGATGAAGAAAGGTGGGATGCCTACCGGGGCATCCCCAAGCTTAGATGCTTGAGACTTCTTGAAATATTATATTGGGATGCCTTGGGCGTCCCCAAGCTTGAGCTTTTGTGTCTCATTAATTCCTCTCATATCATGGCTTCTCCTAAATCTTAAAAACTTCATCCACACAAAACTCAACAAGAACTCGTGAGATAAGTTAGTATAAATCAACTCAAAACCCTAACATTCTCTACTGTAGCAAATCACAAAAATTGTAATTAAACATTGCGTACTAAATGCCTCTTCATATTCAATACTCCTATTCACAAATAGAAACATTAAACATGCAAACATATGCAAACAATGCAACTATAACAGCAATCTGCCAAAACAGAACAGTCTGCAAAGGGTGGATAAGAATCCATACTTCCCTAACTCCAAAAATTCTGAAAAATTACCACGTGACAGAGAACTCATGCATGCTTACTGTTTAAAAATTTCAGATTTTTATCATGTTCTGACTATTCAGGAATATTCTGGACATAACAGAAAACTTTCTGTTTTCAAACAGCAACACATGAACTTGTAAACTGAGCATGGTAAAGGCTATAATTGGCATTTTATTGAATTAAAAGATACAAAACATGATTATTGATAACAGCAAGCAAATATCAACAGAAGAAAATGACGCTCCAAGCAAAAATCATATTATATGACGAATAAAAATATAGCTCCAAGTAAGGTTACCGATAATGTTGAAACGAAAGAGGGGATGCCTTCCGGGGCATCCCCAAGCTTAGTTACCTGGGTCTTCCTTGAATATTACCTTGGGGTGCCTTGTGCATCCCCAAGCTTAGGGTCTTTCTGCTCCTTATTCTCATCATATCGATATCTCACCCAAAATTTGAAAACTTCAATCACACAAAACTTAACGGAACTTCGTGAGATAGGTTAGTATGATAAAAATAAATCATCTACTTAGGTACTGTCAAGATAAGATTCATAATTTTTCTCACATAATTACTACTGTATTCTATCATTTCCACAATTTATATCTCATAATATAAGCTATGGAAACACTAAAACAAGCAAACTATGAATCGAAAACAGAATCTATCAAAAACAGAACAGCGTGTAGTAAGCGATATAAAAACCATACTTCTGTACCTCCAAAAATTCTGAAAAATTAGGAAAATGTAAAAAATTTGTAACCCAATACTGTGTAAAAATTTCAGAATTTTTTCGTGCTCCAGTACATAATTGAAATTCCAGCACTGGACGCAAAAGTTTCTGTTTTTGCACAGAATCAAATCAACAAGCATCCACACTATCCCACAGGCTTTACTTGGCACATTATTGAAAGAAAACATATAAAACATGATTAATGCTGTAGCTTAATCATGTGGACACACAAAAACAGTAGGTATAAGTATTGGGTTGTCTCCCAACAAGCGCTTTTCTTTAATGCCTTTTAGCTAGGCATGATGATTTTAATGATGCTCACATAAAAAGTGAAGAATTGAAACATAACGGGAGCATCATGAATCATATGTTCCTCTCTCATAATAATTTTCAGTAGCATCATGAATGGATTCATCAATATAGCTATCATATAAAGCATTCTTTTCATGATCCACAAGCATAGAATTTTTATTACTCTCCACACAAGCAATTTTCTTCTCATTCATAATAGTGGGAGTATAGTATGAAACTCGAATACTATAAATTGTTTCCACATTAAAAGAGTGATGTTCAGTAAAAGGATTATAACAAGTATTATAATAATAATCATCACTATTTTTCATAACATAAGTATCATCACAATAATCATCATAGATAGGAGGCATGAAATCATCATAACAAATTTGATCATTCAAAGTAGGGGGACTAAAAAGATCATCTTCATTAAGTATAGCATCTCCAAGCTTGGGACAAACATCAATTGCAACAAATAAATTCTCAAACATATCATTCTCATCAAACATAGCATCCCCAAGCTTGTGGCTTTGCATATCATAAGCATAATCACTTTCATCATTAATAGTATGAATAGCACCAATAGTATAACAATTATCATCATAATTTTCCAAGTTGGTGCCATAAAGATTTTCAAGATCATAAGAAGTATCATTATCTTCCCAATCATAATCATCATAATGAGTAATAGGCATAATAAAATCATCCTCAATAGTTCCTTCGGACATTGTACCATAAGACAAAGAAGCAATATCATCATCAAGTATATCATCTTCCACAATTATTTTTGGTTCACTCTCATGAGGCACAACAATAGTAGGAGCAACATTATTTGGGAGGGATACCTTTTTACCTCTACTCTTTCTTCTTTTCTTCTTCTTCACCACATCATGTGTGGGTTTAATCAATTTTTTCGAGCTTCTTATTGATGAGATTGGTTGAATAGGAAGATCCTCCTCGTCACCTATTTCATCATGAGAGACAATAGGAGGGAAAGTGGAAATATTTACCCTTTCATTAGTGTTCCTTTTATATTCTATTGGTTTTCCCGTCTTTCTATAGTTGGCAATATAAGCATTCTCATTACAATTTACCACACAAAACATATAGATTTCCTCTAGATTAGTTTCAATGTTGTCTGTGAGAATGAATACTTCAAACCAACTATTTTTATGTGACAATTCCTCACACCCCAAAAATAGATAAAGCTCATTATATAGTTCAAGGGCGATCAAGTCATTACAATATTTAGCCATGATTCGATCATGAAAAAGTATGCATTGAAAATTAAGGTGACCAACTTTATTGCAAAGTTCACAAGTAATGGGATGAAGAGAGCATAATTTTGTAGCAAATTCATCTATCACTTTGAGCAAAAAAATTGGTTCTATCATGTTTATGCTTCTTACAAAATCTATCATCCCTATAAGGCGTGTCTTCACAAACTTTATGCACTCCACAAAAATTGACATGCTTATAAGAAACATTTTTGTCATGACTAGTGCAATCATCATTAGTATTTTGGATATTCGTAGAATTCATACTAACAACATTGCAATCATACTCATCATTCAAAGATTTTATGCCAAACATTTTATTAAATTCTTCTTCTATCAATTGAGCACAATTTTCCGCTCCATCATTTTCAAGAAAGACATGATAAAGATGAATAATATGAGGCAACCTCAATTCCATTTTTTTTTGTAGTTTTCTTTTATAAACCAAACTAGTGATAAAACAAGAAACTAAAAGATTCGATTGCAAGATCTAAAGATATACCTTCAAGCACTCACCTCCCCGGCAACGGCGCCAGAAAAGAGCTTGATGTCTACTACACAACTTATTCTTGTAGACTCGTGATGGGCCTCCAAGCGCAGAGTTTTGTAGGATAGTAGCAATTTTCCTTCAAGTGGATGACCTAAGGTTTATCAATCCGTGGGAGGCGTAGATTGAAGATGGTATCTCTCAAACAACCCTGCAACCAAATACAAGAAATCTCTTGTGTCCCCAACACACCAATACAATGGTAAATTGTATAGGTGCACTAGTTCAGCGAAGAGATGGTGATAAAAGTGTAGTATGGATAGTAGATATAGGTTTTTGTAATCTGAAAATATAAAAACAGCAAGGTAGTAAGTAACAAAAGTGAGCTCAAACGGCATTGCAATGCTTAAAAACATGGCCTAGGGTTCATACTTTCGCTAGTGCAATCTCTCAACAATGCTAACATAATTGGATCATATAACTATCCCTCAACGTGCAATAAAGAATCAGTCCAAAGTTCCTATTAGCGGAGAACATAAGATAGAAATTGTTGTAGGGTACGAAACCACCTCAAAGTTATCCTTTCCGATCGATCTATTGAGCCATTCCTATAAGTGTCACAAATAGCTCTAGAGTTCGTACTAAAATAACACCATATGATACGCATCAACCAACTCTAATGTCACCTAGATACTCCAATGTCACCACAAGTATCCGTGAGTTGATTATTCGATATGCATCAAACAACTTCATAACCATAATATTCAATCCACACAAAGAACTCCAAGGAGCACCCCAAAGATTCTATCGGAGAAAAGATAATGAAAACGTGCATCAACCCCTATGCATAGATTACCCCAATGTCACCTCGGGAATCCGCGAGTTGAGTGCCAAAACATACATGAAGTGAATCAATATAATACCCCATTGTCACCACGGGTATTCATATGCAAGACATACATCAAGTGTTCTCAAATCTGAAATATTCAATCCGACAATAACGAAACCTCAAAGGGAAAAGATTCGATTCATCACAACAAAGATAGAGAGGGAAGAAACACCATATGATCCAACTATATTAACAAAGCTTGCGATACATCAAGATCGTGCCAAATTAAGAACACGAGAGAGAGAGAGAGAGAGAGAGAGAGAGAGAGATAAAACACATAGTTACTGGTACAAACCCTCAGCCCCGAGGGTGAACTACTCCCTCCTCGTCATGGAGACCGCCGGGATGATGAAGATGGCCTCCGGTGATGCTTTCCCCCCTCCGGCAGGGTGCCGGAAAAGGGCTGTAGATGAGATCGTGGAGGTACAGAGGCTTGCGGCGGCGTAAAAACTCATCTAGGTTAACTTTCGGGGGTTTCTGAATATATATGATTTTTCAGCGTTGGAATCACGCGAAGAAGGGCCACAGGGGGCCCATGAGGCACCAGGGCGCGCCTGGGGGGTGGTGCGCCCTGGTGGCTCGTGGGGCCCCTGTGGGTCTTCTGGCCACCTCCCGAAGCTTCTAGTGTCTCTTATGTTCCAGAAAAAATCGTCAAAAAGTTTCACTGCATTTGGACTTCATTTGATATAGATTTTCTGGAAAACCAAAAACAAGCAGAAAACAGCAACTGGCACTGGGCACTAGCTCAATATGTTAGTCCATGAAAATCATATAAAAGCCATATAAAAGTGCACCAAAATCATACAAAACTATAATAAACATGGCATGAATACTTCATAAATTATAGATACGTTGGAGACGTATCAGGCGCCTGGGTTCTGGGTGGTAGCAGTATGAACTATATTACTATGATGACTGCGCTCACCAGAATGTCTTGGAAGTTGACCGGTTGCGACGCCGACAGTCATGTAGCTAGGCTCAGCATTGTGGCGGGGGTGCTGGGCACCCGCACCACTTGCGCCTCCTGCGCCGCCCGTCCCAACCGTAGCGCCCACGCCGGTTGCGCCGCCTGCGGCCGCCTGGGAAGGTGGCTTGGACGCGGTAGGAGCCTTCGTGGCTCCACTCTTTTTCTTCGGCGCCATCGACGAAGATGATGAAGTTGGTACTCACACTACCAAAGAACTGATTTGTGATACACACAGCCCCTGCCTGGCACGCCAAAGATGTCGTGGGAAACGACTATCTATGGGACCGAACGGGTCCCTTTGCGATTCGGCTCAGGGGATGTGCACAGGACAAAGAGCAAGTCTTTAGTGAATGCAAGAACACACGGGGGATTTATCCAGGTTCGGGCTGCTATGAGCGTAAAACCCTACTCCTGCTCTGTGGTTGATCGAATATGAATTCTGGTTATAGGGAGCGCAGTTTTCCGGCAAGGTGCTCGGGAAAATGCAGCTACGGCGTGTAATTGAACTGGGTGTCGACCGTTCTACCTGTAGCCATGGGCCTCCTTTTATAGGCTAAGGGGTTACCACAATGGCTAATACGGTCATTTATAGAGTGTGAACAGTGACTTGCACCGTCATCACGTTTATCTTCCAACGGGGTAAGACAAATGCATTTAATGCATCCTTTAGGTGCTACGTTGGGGAGGCGAGGCCTTGGGCAAAAGATCTGCACCACCGGTCTTGGTGCCCTCCTGTAATTTCGACACATCCCTGGGACGGGTGTCATTAAAGTTAGTTTCGGCGTGGCATGCTGACACGTGCCTCGGCTGGCCATGTTGACTGCCTGCCCGCTCGACACCTAGCCCACAAGTCTATCTGGTCGATGGCGAGGTGGAGCGGTAACGGGACAGAACAGACCTGCTGGCACGGAGCTTGCCGGGCCTTGCTTGCCGGGAAGGAAGCTTGCCGGCAACCATGGCTTTGGTCTTCACCTTGCCGGGGCGAAGCTAGCCTGCAAGAATAGCGTTGATCTTCAGTACTCAGAATAGTACTTCTCGATGACCTGCCTTGAGATCTTCTTCACGGTCTTGGTGTTGATTCCCTCGAGTCGTAGTTATCCTTCGTCAAGCCCTTGCCGTCAGGGAGGCTACAACTGCCTGTGCACAAGTCCGGGTACGAGGGCACCCATGTCTTAGTACACCGACGCCTATACACCAGAAGAAAAGAAGCACCATCGCCCGGCCATCATTCAGGGCATCACCGGTGGCAAATGCATGCGTGACCTCGCTAGGATGCCACGGAAAGTCCGCGGAGAGGCGTGAAGATTGGTTGGGCGCGGTGACGCCCCTAGCGGCAGCATGCTGAAGTGCAATGATTTACGGCGTGAAGTCGTCCTCCTAGACAAAGGCGGCCGCAACCCCGTCGGTGGAAGCCCTTGGTGTCAGTACACACGACAACCACCGCTGCCGCTCACTGCTCTAGCCAGGGGGCGCGACAGCAGTGCCTAGTGCGTGCTAGTGACGGGTTGTTGGGCACATCAGCCGTGGCGATTCTAGCGCCAATGCGCAGTGCTCAGCGGGCCGTTGTGCATGGCATGGCACCGTTAGCGAGACCTGACGCGCTGGCGCGCAAGGACGCAGTGAGCAACAAGGCATTAGGGTGGAATGGCACTTGGAAGCAAGGCAGGCTGTGCAAGGACGACTGGACACAGTGTTCGACGCATCGACAAGGTTGGGGCACGGCGTACAGGGCGTCGAGGTTGCCGTGGAGGTCGGTGCAGCGGTAGCACGGATGCCAAGTGTGGCGTTGGGGCTATGGGTTGTGTGCGCGGGGCTGCTAGACGATGAGACCGTGCTGCGGCTGCTGGCTGCCACGGCTGTGGAAACATCCTCAGTTGGGTGAAATCACAACTTTAGTTTAAGGGTAGCCTTCTATGGTGGTGACAGGTGGCGTACTACATGTACGACACTTGTTATAACCTGGAAGTTGTGTTTTTTTTAGTATTAATTGTTTTAAAAACTTTTATTTCTTGACCTGTTTTCACCGTTATGTTTTTTGTGTCGAGATCTTTAAAACTAAATCTCATGATAATAAGTCCGGCCACACTTTTTCCCTGAAAAAACCAATAAAAAGTCAGAAAGCGAAAAAAATCAGGAAAAAGCAAAAAACAATACATGAAACCAAAAAAGAACGGAAACAAAAAACGATATGATAAAAAACAGAAGTAGGAAAAACCAAAATTGAGACAGCACAAATGTGTTTTTTTTTTTTACTTTTTAGCGAAAGCACACTTGAGCTTTTCACTTTTCAGGAGGCACATGTGTGCTTCATGCGAAAGCACACTTGTTCTTCACCGTCAAGCACACTTGTGCTTTTCACATGATGTGCTTCACGCGAGAATTCCAGAAAGAAAATATTTTTTTCAAGGAAACCTAACAAAAACAAAGCAAAATCCAAAAGCCCGAAAAGACCCAAAAATGCGTGCACTTTAAAATAAAATCATGCTGCCACTAAAGCACCGAGCACGCGATACTTGGCAGCTTTCAGAGGCACTACGTGGCCCCGTGCTACCAGCTAAAAAAATCGGAAGGGGTACGTGTCAATTAGCTGCTCCCCCGATTGATGAGGTCGATGGTGACCATGTGGGGGAGACAGTCGACCTCCGCTATCGCTCGGTTAGGCTGGCAAATGCCAGGAAGGCTAAGACCCAGGGTGTCTTATCCCATTAGGAGGTTTCGGCAAAAAAGCTAAAAGGACTGAGTGCTCACGCGCTTCCTCTGATGCGTGTTCTTTTTCATGAGAAAACTTTTGATTTATTCATCTTCAATTATGCATTATAATGGACACCGAAATAATAAAAATTACATCCAGATCCGTAGACCACCTAGCGGCGACTACAAGCACTGAAGTGAGCCGAAGGCACACCGCTGTCATCGTTCCTCCCTCGCCGGAGCCAGCCAAATTTTTTATAGTAGACAGTTGGGAAGTCGTCGTGCCAAGGTCAAATAGGACCAGCGCACCAGAACAGCTACTGCCGCCGAGGAAGAGTAGCGTAGATCGGAAGGATCTAACCTGAAGACACACGAACGTAGATGAACGACAACTAGATCTTAGCAGATTCACCGGAGACACGCCTCCACACACCCACTGGAGATGCTAGACGCATCACCGAAACGACGGCTAGGCGAGGAGAACATTATTCCATCTTCAGGGAGCCGCCGTCGTCTCGTCTTCCCGAGCAGGACAGAAACTCTAACAAAACTCAAAAAAACGTCTAAAAACGAAGCCCTCCCACCGGCGAGGATCGGGATCCACCGCGACCCCATGACCCTAAGGCCACCGGAGACGAGGTGGACCGGCGACGATGCTGGCGGGAGTCAAAGGAATAGTTTTTTGGGGAAGAGGAGGCATTGGCGGATGCGTGTTAAAAAAGACAGAAAAAAGAGTGGCATGTGCCCAGCCTATGACCATTTTTTTTGTTTATTCTCTGCGCTCTGCCCGTGCTGACTACGGGCGCCCCTATTTATCGCCTCACACGAGGCAACCATCCAACTCGCTGAAGGGAGCGAGCCAGATGGGCCGGCCCACGCGAGCGCGAGGCTACAACCTGTTTTCTCTGGGTTTTTTTTGTTTCCTATTTTGGCGTTTTGCTTTATGTTCGTATTTTTGTTGAAAATTTAAAATATTCTATATATACATATATATTATACAAAAAACAGTCGACCAAAACATTTGGAAATGTTGAACAAGTATTTCAAAAAATGTTGAACACGTATTTGAAAAATGTTAATCAAGCATTCGTAAAATGTTGAATAAGTATTTAAAAAATGTTGAACAAGTATTTGAAAAAAATGTTGAACATGTATTTGCAAAAATGTTGAACAAGAATTTGAAGAATGTTGAATAAGTATTTCAAAAATGTTAATCAAGCATTCAGAAAAATGCTGAATAAGTATTTTTAAAATGTTGAACAAGTATTTGAAAAAAATGTTAAACATGTATTTGGAAAAATGTTGAACAAGAATTTGAAAAATGTTGAACAAGTATTTGAAAAATGTTAATCAAGCATTCAGAAAATGTTGAACAAGTATTTGAAAAAAATGTTGAACATATATTTGCAGAAATGTTGAACAAGAATTTGAAGAATGTTGAACAAGCATTCGGAAAATGCTTGACAAGTATTTAAAATTGTTGAACAGGTATTTGAAAAAGGTGTTAATCAAGCACACGGAAAAATGTTGAACAAGTATTTGAAGAATGTTGAACATGTATTTGAAAAATGTTAATCAAGCATTTACAAAATGTTGAACAAGTATTTGAAAAATAAAAAATGTAGAAACCAACGAAAAAAGAATGAAAAAACAAAAAATGGAGAAGAAAAAAATGGAGAAGAAAGAAGAAAAATGGAGAAAAAACAAACAACAAAAAACCCAGAATGTTGAATGAGTATATGAAAAATGTTGAACAAGTATTTGAAAATGTTGAACAAGTATTAAAAATGTTGAAAAAGTATTTAAAAAAATGTTGAATAACTATTAAAATGTTGAACAAGTATTTAAAAATTGTTGAAATAGCGTTCAGACAATGTTGAACGTGTATACAAAAAGTGTTGATCACTTGTTACAAAAAATGTTTTTGACATGTAAAAAAGAAAAAAAATGAAAAAAGCATTGAAAACCGAAGAAACAAACGAAAAAAGATTGAGAAGAACAAAAAACCGGAAGAAAAAAGAAAAAGAACAAAAAAAGCGAAAAAAGGAAGAAAAACCAAATAACATGGAAGAATATGAAGAAAGAAAAGAAAAAGAAAAAGAAAAACAGAAAAAACAAACTGCCTACTCAAATAACCGGCAGAAACAGAAAAACCCGACGACGGCAGTGGTACAGTAAAGAAAAAAATAAAGAAAACAGGGGAAAGAACGAACCTGTATGAAGAACGGCTTTTGTTTTCTTCAAGTAGGTCGCGTCCTATGTATTGAACAAGAACTCAATACTAGCGCAGTGTCTAGCAGCATTCCCTCGCAACGAGGAGATCGAAGTTCGATCCCTCGCGCGTAGTCAGGATTGGATTTTAGGTGGGGTGAATCTCGCAAAGCCGAGTATGTGTCCTGCCCGAGGCGTTTTGGTGCTCGGGCTCAGTTGAGCCCGAAATCTGAGCCTTGGGTCGGTGCGTAGGGATTGTAGAAAGTCTGTCAGACACGGCAGAGTCGCGCCAGGAAATAATAAAGATACGAGTCCTATACGCCCCGCTACAGTGCGCTCAGGTGGAGGGTTCCTCGTGCGTATGGCGTGTGCGGGGGCTGCTGCTTCTTCCGGCGCCGCCGCGATGGAAGCTGACGGGCTGGAGATTTCCTGCTAGATCTATGTGAGTTCCCCTGCCCCAGCGCTCCTCCCCCGGATCTTTTTTTTTTTCGATCTTCCTCTCCCGGATCTGTGTATTCCTACAAAATTTGTTTGCGCGATTCATGGAATTTCCCCGTCCTCATCGCCGCCGGTGACTCCGTTCTGCTCAGGATGCAGGCGGATGCGCCGCGGCGTCCGCATCCGTCCGCAGTGTCCGCAACTAAAATTGTGCGATTTAGCAGCGCCCAGTCAGCATGTGAGTTAGCTGCTTTGCCACTGTCTGCTAAAGTACAGTATGCTAGTACTAGTTTGTTGTGCTAATTGTTAAAGTACAATATGCTGTACGCTAATTTGCAAACTAGCTGCTGTACACGTTCAGATGTCTAGTTTGTAAACATACAGCCTCATGTGGACATTCACCCGAAAAAAAAATCCTCATGTAGACATTCAGCTAGCTCAAGTAGACATACAGGCTCATGCGGAACATTCAGACCAAAGTGGTAATGCAAAAGGAGCATGTTCCTTCAAGAATTCATTTTGGCAAAACAAATCAGACCAAAGTGGTAACTGAAAGAACCGACTAACCAGGCTGGAAAGTTTAAACATGCTCCTTCAAGAATTCTGATTAGCTCAGGTAAAAGAAAAAACAAGAATTCTGATTAGCTAAAGTATAGTTCTAACTACTCCCTCGGTCCCAAAATAAGTGACGTGGTTTTAGTTCAACATTTCGTCATAATAAGCATAGGACACGAACCTTGAAAATTCAGATTTTATCATTTTGGCATCGTCTAATCTTGACAGATCTTCCTCTCTACTTCTTGGTTTTGCGCGCAAAAGATCATTTCAGCCAAATACATCATTTGTATCAAGTAAGAAGACATTTCCAGCTACAGATCGATGGAAAATGATTTAATAGTTAACGATGAGGAGTTCACAAAGAAAAATAATTTATAGATTACCAAGCTTCGACATGTGAATCTTATCTTATGGACACATTACATAGCATGTCCATTGCTTGAAACTGCCTAACAAATTTATGACTATCTAAAAATAAATAGGCTATTTATTTTTAGCAGCTGCTCTTCTCCCCTGCATCTGGAATTCTGGATACTCATCTCAAGGCAGATTAAACAATTAATGATACACTACAAAATAACATATTTTGATTCTCCTCAGGAGCCATTAATCATAAATGATTGTGTACTTGTGTAGATCTGCAGGACAAGATCTTGTCAGAGAGACGGTTGATTGCAAAACAAGATCCTAAGTCGATTGCAAAAGAGTATCTTCAGTTGATTGCCAAGGGAGATCAAGTGAGCAGACCACAGATATGGAATTGAATCTTATCCAACTTAAAACTAGAGAATTTAGAAATTCTCAAACTATCTTTTTTTTTCATTTTAGCATGTTCTGGATGGCCAATACATAAATATTTTTTTTTGTTTCTTAAGGTTGGCCTGCTTTCTGACCATTCTCTACAGGACAAGATCTTCCTGCAGGAAGTACACACAGTACAAGTTGTTTATTAGTGTAAACAAGACATAGCATAATCTTTTAGATAATGACAGGACATATATATTACTAAACCATGTATCATGTAAAGAGCAAACAAAATTTTGCATCAGAATGCCAGATGGGATTCAGATAGCTTACCCCTGCCAAGTCTCATATTAGCAGTGCACCGTCATCATCCTCACTCACCTTCGGCTCTGATAAACCAGTGATGGTGTTTTCTTCATTGTATGTGCTTGCTTGCTAGAACACCTGGTAGGTGGTTGTAGGCATGTGAGACAAAAAATAATACATGAGAAAGTAATTGGCATGCCCTGTTTCATGCTCTGTTTACTACCAGCAAATATTTTTCAAGAAAAGACATCAGCAATATGCCCTGTTTCACGCTCTCATTGTTGGCTTACACTACAAATGCAGATGGGTGCTGCTCTATCCGCCGGTATAGAAATAGACCCCCAAGCTGTAGGCTCCGCTCGTGAGAACATGTTGCTGAATGGTATGGATTCCAACAAAATGCTGGTTTACTTGGTACAGACGGGTGCCAAGCCTTCATGCTTCTCAAGTACAATTGACAAATCAAAAGAGAGAAGACCCAGCAGTATTGAGCTGAAGTCCTCAAGGGGGACGTACGACATTGTTGCTGCAAATACACTGCTGAACCCCTTGCTCGAGCTGGTTGAAGATATAGTTGGATTTGCGAAAACTGGTGGAACAGTTGCTGTTTCAGGTTTCAGGGATATTGTGTGAGCAGGTGAAGGGATTTGACAGTTTCCAAAATATCAGGTAGCTATATATCTTGTTACTAGAAGCACTTGGCAAGATTCCAATGATCTAACTCTAAGTATATCAAGCAGCCACTTACTACTAGCAGCTATAGTTTCTCTGAGCACACACTGCTCAGGATTACAGCAAGTAATTAAGATTTCAGTTTCATGTGTTTGTTTTCAGGTGCAGAACAGACACGGGTTCCGAGTTCAAAAATTTCTTACATGTGGCATTCCCTGGTGGCATTTGCTGCTTATAAACTACAGAGTACCAATAATAAATCACACTTAACATAGGTGAAAGAGAGGATCAGAATACAGACCTGTACCTTCACTCCTTTCTCGCCGGATTCTTGTCCTCCTCATCCTACCATGCCGGATTCTTGTTGTCTTCCTGAGCCGTCTTCTTGTGCTTGTCCACCGCAGCACCCGACATCTTGCTCCACGGGCGGTGACGAGCAGGGAGCAGTGGTGCCGCCGGCAGAGACAGAAAGACGGCGCACGTGGGGACAAGTGGGATGCCAGGACGGTGATGAGCGGGGAGCAGGGATGGCGCTGGTGGAGACAATAAAGCAGCAGACCCGGCGGCATGCCCCTATCGGGAGGCTGGCTTCCTTCGTTGTTGCATTGCATCTCTTGGATGAGTGCCTCACGGATGAGTGCCCTGGAACAATCTATCCGAAAATTTACAGAAGAACCTACTAAGAGTGGTGAAACCAGAACTTGGTTTGAGTTTCAACTTGTTGGGTGAGGCGTATGACTTTTACAACTTGTATTCGTGGAGATTGGCTTTGGGATATGGTATGGCAAGAGTAGACTGAACGCTGAGAGGACCAAGTCAACGCAGGAGATCGTGTGCGGCTGTTCGGTGAGAGATATTGTGTTCATCTGAATTTTGTTTTTGATGACAGTGCTTTCTGACGGAGGGAGTAACATGGGTTATTTATTATGTGGAACTTGATGTGCAGGGAAAGCCGGAGGTGGAGAACAGACGGTTGTGCAGGTGGACACAATGACAACACCGGGCGGTGATGAGCAGCGCATGAGCGATGCCACTGAGGTATGTCGACATACAGATAGTGTGTGCAGTATCTAGCAGTACAATGGCCGTTACATTGACTTGCCGCTTGCAGGACGACCATACCATGAAGACGGAGGCGGCTGCGGATGCGTGGAGCACGACCGGCGAGGATGACGAAGAGCAGTGCAATCTAGACGAGGTGAGATTGTTATTCAGAAAGATTGCCTTGTCTTCTCTCGGACCGTATTTGTCAGGCTGTAAGAAGAACAAC
The DNA here is from genome assembly GCA_039707655.1 of Elymus sibiricus. Lineage (NCBI taxonomy): Eukaryota > Viridiplantae > Streptophyta > Magnoliopsida > Poales > Poaceae > Elymus > Elymus sibiricus. The sequence goes on from CM077666.1 coordinate 476,980,538, forward strand.
AATGCAGGGTGAGGTGTTGGAGTTTGAGGACGAAGCATGTAAGACCTTCGCGCACGGCGGGGAATCTAGCACGGTCGAACAGGCGGCTGAGGAGGACTTCTTGGAGCACGATCCAGCGGGCGCAGTCGTGATCGACAATGTACCAGCCTTCTCCGAAGAAGGCGAACAATCGTCTGTCATGGATAGCGTTGGCGGTGACGAGAAGCTGGTGGAATCAGACGCGGATGAGGTGAGCAGCTGTCCGGCTGAGCGACGGCGAATTGAACCGTAGATGGACTTGATGTCGGGTAGATAGGAACGTTGCCACAGGCAGATGGATCAGGTTGAAATGGCGTGGAATGTTTGTGCATGCATGGCAGATGGATCAGGTTAGGGCCCAGAAAAAATGCAGGGCCGTGTGGGACGAGCCGCTCCTTCTAATCCGTGACAACGGCGTCCGCTATAATGAGATGATGGCCCACAATATTTCTATATCATGTACAGTGTGAATACTTGTTAGAATACAACTTGCGACGCAGATCCACATGTAATTGAATGGCTAAGATATCAGGTGCAGCTGAGCTTGGGCTCAGAAACGAATTTTCGGTCCTATCGTTCTTTTTTAGGCCAAGCGCATGTAAAGTCCCCGAGCTGGCAGAGCTGCAGCAAGCAAACAGACAAACCTCAAAGAATAAGCAGCCGCATGACCGACCCGATGATTGCTGAAGCCATGGCAGTGCGCGAGGGAGTAATTTTTGCCAAGCTCGGAGGCTTAAAGAACGTCGTTCTCGAGACGGATTGCCTGGAGGTTGTGAACCTCTGGAACACTCGCCATGATTCTCGCTCAATTGTGGCTCCTATTTTCGTAGAAGTTGGAGAGCTCATTAGTAGTTTCAATTCCTTTGTTATTCAACATGTAATAAGATCGGCTAACGGTCCCAGCGCATATCTGTGCAAAGCATGCTAGCACGATCGCTGTCACCGAAAGTTGGATCAACGAGACCCCTAGCTTCCTGATCAGTAGCCTGTTGGCGGACTGTTCGGCGAATGCTTTTAGTTGAATATAAAGCTCTCATAATTCCGATGCAAAAAAAAAAAAAAAAAAAAAAAAGAACAGCTAGCAAGGAGCTGATCAGGGGGACGTGCGAGGTCATATGCACCCTTGGGAACAGTAAAATAAAAAATAAAAAGAATTGAATTTTTTTGGGAACAAACTTTGAATACACAAGCGAGTTTTCATGAAGAAACACGTTTCCAAAAATGCTCCCGATAAAAAAACAAAATTGATGCTTCAAAAAGTCTGTTTTTTTAGCATCAATTTTGTTTTTTTATGAAAGCATTTTGGAATGTTTTTCCTCCTGAAAATTTGCACACATCTTGAGAATTCGTCAATGCTTGTTCCCAAAGAGATTCAGATTTTTCTTTATTTGCTATACTTTTTTTTACTGTTCACGAGGGTGCATATGAGCTTGCGAGCAGAAGGGTACTTTAGCTGATTAGGGGCGTGGATATGTCTCGCTGATTAGGGTACTTTGTTGTTGTTCCTCGTCTACGCGTTCCTGGGGATTCGAGCCTTGGCCGTAGAGGACCGCATCTTGCAACGGCGACCACGCCTCAGCCCCCCACCGCTGCGACATGGGGCGACGGGATTGATGCGGACTAGATCTCGACGGAGTTCCGGTGGCGTTTGGGTTGAAGATGGCCAACCGGTGACTATGCGAGCGCTGCATATGCCTGGCTCTGCAGCAGGTCCGGGAGAAGGTCCGGCGGCTGCTGGCGTGCGAGTACCTGTTCCGCTGGAGCTGCATCGACCGGTGACTGCGCGAGCGCTGCTCTCTTTTCTTTTTTGAGGGAAAGACGAAGGGGTACGCGGGGGCGAGGCAAATGCCAATACCCAAGCAAATCGGAGGGGCGGAGGTCCGAATTCGGGATGGGGTGGCGCTAGTGTTGCCGAGGATGGTTTGATATCGAGGTGCGATTCCATGCGCGAATGCTGAGACCATCCAAGCAGCCACATTCGGGTAGGCAAATGCCAATATCCAATTCTACATGCGAATGTCTACATCCAAACGAAGCACAGGAATTTAAAAAATCTTCATGAGTTCCAAAGACAAGAACATTTTTTGAAAGTTTATTTACAATTTTTCAAACTACAAGCATTTTTTAATTGGTAAACAAAATTTGAAAAACATGAATATTTTTTTGAAAATTCCAAACAATTTTGATAATTCCTGAACAAAACTTGAAAATGGGAACATTTTCGAATATGTATTTTTCAGAAAATGAACATTTTTATAAATTCCAAACAAATTTTGAAAAAAATAGAAATATTTGCTTAATTCAAAAAAAAATCAAAAATTTAAAAATGTTCGCAAATTCAAAAAATGTCATGAATCCAAAAATTGTTTGCGAATTTGCAAAAATGTACATGAATATGAAATTACTCACAAATTTGTGAAAAAAAATTAAACACGATTTTTTTTGAAAAATTCAAACAGTTTTTTTATTTGTAAAAAAGGAGGAAAAAACAGAAAACCAGTAGAAAATGGTTAATAAACCTTCTAAAAGAATTACAAAACTGATCAGAACCTTCAAGAAGGTTCCCACAATCGGTTGTAACGTTCGCTTCCTCAGCTTGAGTGTTTTTGCTTCCTTCGTTAATGGGCTGGCCTAAGGACAGATCTTAGTGAGCGATTGATTTTTTTTTGCGAGAAAACTTCCGATCTATTCATTTTCAATCATGGCAGTACAACGAACACCAGAAATAATAAAAATTACATCCAGATTCGTAGACCACCTAGCGACAACTACAAGTACTGAAGTGAGCCGAAGGCGCGCCGCCATCATCGCCCCTCCATCGCCGGAGTCGGGCACAACTTGTTGTAGTAGACAGTCGGGAAGTCGTCGTGCTAAGGCCCCATAGGACCAGCGCACCAGAATAGCAACCGCCGCCGATGAAGAATAACGTAGATCGGAAGGATCTAACCCAAAGACACACAAACGTAGAAGAACAACGACGAGATCCGAGCAAATCCACCAAAGATAGATCCGCCAGAGACACACCTCCACACTCCCACCAACGATGCTAGACGCACCGCCGGAACGGGGGCTAGGCGGGGAGACCTTTATTCCATCTTCAGGGAGCCGCCGCCGTCTCGTCTTCCTGAGCAGGACACAAACCCTAACAAAACGGAAAGGAACGACTAAAATCGGAGCCCTCCCGCCGGCCCTTGCCAGGATCCACCGCACCCCCATGGCCCTAGGGCCACCGGAGACGAGGCGGACCTGCAGCGGCGCCGGCGAGAGGCAGGAACCCTAGCTTTTTTTTGGAGGAGGAGCAGGAGGCGGCGGCTCGTGGAGTACTCCTTCGTGAGCCCCCGCAAGGGTCACTTGGGGTGGGCTGGAAACACGTCACTTGGCGCGCTCTGAGCGTTTTCCTCCGGATTTTGTTTTTTTTTTATTTTTCTGTACGCGTTTTAGGCTTTTAGATGAATTTTTTTTCGGTTTTTTTTGTTTTCCCCTGCTTTTCTTAGGATTTGGACCCAAAATATATTTACGCGAAAAAACGCATTTTCTTTTTTTTTCCCGCGAGAGGCACGGATTTACTTCTCGTGGAGGCACGGTTTTGCTTTCGCGAGAGGCATGGTCATGCCTCTCGGAAAGGAAAAAAATGTGTTTTTAATCATTCCGCGAGAGGCACGGATTTACTTCTCGTGGAGGTACGGATTTGCTTCCGTGAGAGGCACGGTCGCTCTTCTCGGAAAGCGAAAAAAACACGTTTTTTTTTCAGGAGAGGCACGGATTTACTTCTCGTGGAGGCACGGGTTTGCTTCCACGAGTGGTACGGTCGTGCCTCTCGAAAATAAAAATAAAAGCAAGTTTATTTTTTTCGTTCGGCGAGAGGCACGGATTTACTTCTCGTGGAGGCACGGTTTTGCTTCCGCGAGAGGCACGACCGTGTCTCTCGGAAACAAAAAAACGCATTTTCTTTTTTTTTTCCGCGAGAGGCACGGATTTACTTCTCGTGGAGGCATGGATTTGCTTCCGCGAGAAGCACGACCGTGCCTTTCGGAAAGGGAAAAAATGCGTGCCTCTTCGGAAAGGGAAAAAACTTGCTCCCGGCTCGGGTTTTTTCCGTTCGGTTTTTTTGTGAAAAGAAAGTTCCTCAAAATCTGTCAACATGGGATCTAGTTTGAAGATCTCGACGCGAGGGAACCAACGATGAAAACGGTTCGAGATTTGGACGCACGGTTTAAGAGATAAAACGTTTTGAATAAACGAATCTACGAATAAAGGGAAAACTCACAGCTTGCGACAAGTGACGCACATGCGGCGCGCCACTTGTCGCAACCTGCCAGGATGAAAGTGATCTTTGAAAGGAGTATTTCTTAATTAGTGATTTCGTTGATGCGCATATACTCCCTCCGTTCCTTTATATAAGGTGTATATGTTTTTGATAAAATTACACAATGTAAGGTGCATTTCTTCTAATTTCTCATAATCCCTTTTTTAGCCCTCCAGAATAAAGGAAAGAATCTCTCTTCTGATTGCATGTATCTCTTTTTGTAGAAATAGAAGGAAAGTATCTCTCCCCTGATTGTCAGTATCTCTTCATTTCATAGCCTAACTAATTTACTTGCCACTAACCAACAAATTTGCCAAGGTTAATTTTGTCCTAAATTAGATATAATTTATTGCCTTGGTCACCGTGCCAAAAAAAATACATCTTAGATAAAGGAACGGAGGGAGTATTAGTTTTGGTTGACCAGGGCCACCCCGCAGGCAACAAACATGCCACGGGCTTGAAACGAAATGCCGCCAGCTAAACCCCACAACTGGGCCCATATGCCATTCAGCACACCGCCAATTCAGCTGCTCCACCACACAAATCGACCTTTAAAAATCAATCGCATACCCACCACCATCTCACACCGCAACCCGGCAATTCGACCCATGGGTATGGCCGCCCATGGGCACCCGACCCGAATGGGTAGGGTATGGGCCGTGCTCTCCGCCCATGGGTTGCACCCATGGGTAACCCGATTAGTAGTGGGTAGGGTATGGGTACGAGTTTGTGCCCGCGGGTTACCCATGGGTTGCCCGATTAATAATAATAATTGACTATAATATTATTTTACATGACCTTGAATATTTTTACCGAAGAATTTTCTTAGCGATCATTGCATCTTGCTTGCTGTGAATATTGCCATAGTAGTAAATAACAGAATGTTACTCGAGTACCATGCATGCACGACATTGGCCCGCTAGCGTAGTAGGCAAGCAGACCCAACGTCACTACTTTGCTTTGTGTAAGCAGGCTCAAATTGAGCAGCACGTCAGCTCGACGGGCCTCTAAAGCTAGCGCATGCAAGGCCGACAAACAAGCCAGCCCATGCAGCTCGTCTCATGCCTTGCATGCACGACACAAATGATGGACTGCACAGCTTGCCAGCGTTTTAGTACCACCTCGCCTAGTCGAGCATGTGCAAGGTGCAACTCTACCTATATAACAGTATAGAGGAAGCTGATGCCATCGCCCCTTCAAAACTGCCTAGCATGACCTGTTGGGCAAAGAGTAGCAATAAAAAGTTATATTAAATTAAAATGCTAAGCCGTTTGTGTTCAAACGGTGGCTGACAATGGCATCTGTTGTGCAGTGTATAGCCGCCCGATGGGTAACCCATCGGGTCGGGTTACCCATCGGGTTCGGGCGTGGGTCTGGTCCAGCGCCCATGGGTAGGGTCGTGGGTCTGCATCTACGCCCATTAGCTATTCGGGCATGGGTTTGGTACAGCTTGACCCGGCCAAACCCGACCTGACTGCCGGCTTGACTCACACCCGCTGCTGCGGCTACCCACTATTTTTTATTTATTTTTAACATAGCACAATCAAAGTCGCTCACATATATAATCATACACTCACCACTATTTTTCATTTTAGTTTTTATATTGTTTATCCAAATATTCATGGTACAGTCTTAATGAAATATACTGCAACCGATTCACGGAGTAATGTCGCGGGGCGTCATCATCTAGTAACATAGGAATACTATTTTATCCACAAGCCAAGAAAACAAGTATAGTTCTCTCTGGCTACGTATAATCTTACGGAGATACATTTTTGCCGGATAAAGCCTCCCATATAAACTTATACATCTAGCGAGCGACCACTTGACGGATCATCAGCACTGAAAAAATAGCGCGTTATAGCGCCGCTAATAGCGTGTAGAGAATTGTCTTACTAAATTGATCGGTGTACAATGTCTCGCTAATAGCATGCTATTTTTGTTATAGCCTGTCATATATATTTTTTATAATAGCATATTTTCAGGGACGATGTTATTTTGTATAGCCCGCTATTTTTTTCTTTGATCATCAGACATCTCCTTCACCAGAAGGAATCTCGGCATAGTCACAAGGCACCACCTCCTTGCTCTCCATGGCTTCGTAGTAGAACACCGTGGCTGCACCCAGATAGACCAGCTGCAGCGCACCGAACAGAAAAGCATACCCAGCGAGCACGCACAGGCCGGCCGCCATGCTCCTCCTCGAGTACACAAGAGCAGCCCGGTACACCGGAGCCACGACGGTAGGCAGGAGGTAGGCCAGGAGCACTAGCAGGAGGCCCTCCTTCCTCTTCACCCGCGTCATGAGCCGCCACGCCTGCCTGAGCGCACGCACGCCACGGCGCTCTCCGTCGACCACAGACGCGGCGACGCTCACCAGTGCGAGGACGGCAAAGCAAAGCTCGGCGAGGAGCGTGAGCAGGAAGATGAGGCCCTGGACGGAGAGGACTCGCGAGTGGCCACCGCGCATCATCAAGGCAGTACCAGTACGCATGGCGACCAGTACGACCGTCCATGCCAAGTCGAGCGCGGTGACCACGGCGAAGGTGATAGCAGGGCCCTTCAGGGTGTTCCCCTTGCAGATCACCTTGCGGATGAGCTCGGCGAGCGAGTGGCGGTCGCCGGAGTAGGTCGTGGAGGCTGCGAAGAAGGCGAGGACCTTCTTGACGAAGCCAAGCGCCAGCATGAGGATCACTTGGGCAATGGAGATGAGCATGATCTTTCTGGCGCGCTCTCCGAGCTTGGCGCACTCTGCGCAGGAGAAGCCGGTGTTCCTCATCTCGATGAGATGGATGGACCTGACCATGTCGTCTGCGAGAGGCTGGATGAACACGACATGGACTGAGCGGACAAGGAAGGTGGCGACGGCCAATAGGAGGAACACGGGCGTGAAGAGCTTGGGGTTTCGCGTGGGGAGGATCAGGGCTTCCTTTAGGAAAGTAAAGCATGAGCTTGGGGTTTTGGCAGCCATGGCCAGTGGAACCTTCAAGGACTGGGAAGAAAGGATTGTGGATCGATTGCCTAATGCTGTGGAGGTTTATATAGTTTTTTTTGGAAGTTGGTTTATACAGTTGGGGGTGAACCGCTGGTGTGTGCTCGGCCGTCAGTGGAGAAATGAGAAAACTAGAGCACGTCGTTGTACCAATGGAAGACTTGGAATATCAGTCCACCATATAGTACGAGTGAAGTGCACTGTAGGTCCTCAGACTATTTCAGGGGTGTCACATAGGTCCTCGAACTATGAAAATCATCATTCAGATCCTCGAAGTGTTGTAAGTGTGTCATTCAGGTCCAAGATCTGCCTAATCCCATCTGACTGGCCAGCTGGCGCCGTTGACCGTGAGACACATGCGATGAACAGTGCATCGTGAACAGTAAAATCAAAAAATCCCAACGAAATAAAAGTGCACCGGCGGCCAGTTTTCCCGTACGGGGACAAACAGTGCGCTGATGAACAGTAAAATCAAAAAAAAATCTTCGCGAATATGGACAAAATGTTCGGGACTTTAAAAAAAGTTCACAAACAATAAATTTGAAAATATGTTCGCGAAGCACAAATATTGTTCGCGGATATGAAAAAAATGTTCGCGAACGATGAATTTGGAAAAATTGTTTGCGACTTTAAAAAAATGTTCGCCAACGATAAATTTTAAAAGAAAAGAAAATATGTACACGAACCACAAATATTGTTCGCGGATATGGAAAAAATGTTCGCAACTTTAAAAAAATGTTCGCGACTGTAACAGTATTTGTAAAGTCATGAACATTTTTTCCATATCCGCGAACAATATTTGTGGTTCGCAAACATATTTTCTTTTCTTTCAAAATTTATCATTCGCGAACATTTTTTTTGGGAATTTTTTTTGATTTCACTGTTCACGCACCACGCTTCGATGGCAAATTTTTTTTTCCATTTGTGAATTTTTTTTATTTCACTGTTCACACACCACGCTTCGATGAGAAAGATTTTTTTGCAGGTGTTTTTTTTTCGAATTTACTGTTCACGGTGCACTGTTCATCGCGTACGTGTCGCGGTCAACGGCGCCAGCTGGTCAGTCAGGTGGGGTTAGGCAGATTTTGGACCTAAATGACACACTTACTGCACTTCGAGGACCTGGATGACGATTTTCATAGTTCGAGGACCTACGTGACATCCCTGAAATAGTTCGAGAACCTACAATGCACTTCACTCATATAGTATTGTACTCCAAACTAAGGGTATAGTAATATGGGTTTTAATTGGCATGCCAATGAGTCAAAAATTCGAGTTTAGATTTGAAATAAATCATCTTAACCATCCAATCTAATCTAACAATTCTACAATTATGTTGAGTATCAAAAACAAAATATGGGTCTTAGGGTTCCCAATTGCGCACTTCATATCCTTTAATAACATTGTAATAGTTACTATATATATTTACAAACCTTGTTTTCTATAATAGTGTTCATTCCTTGGTCATGATTCATGAACTAGATATGATTTGTTTACTTTATTTGTCTCTGTGCCGTACATTGCCCGTCTACCTTTGCTATTCTACAAAAAAGATAGTCTTTCTAGAAATTAGATAATGCTAGTAGGCATGTGGAAAACCATACGAGGGACGACCTCTACGTCAAGCAGGATGACTTCTAAGTCAAGCTAGACCACTTCCACGACATATTTTAGGTAGACTGCATCATTATCAACAGTGGTGGAGCCAAGTATTTGCCAGAGCCTTTAAAAATTGGAATTTGCCAAAGGGTGTGTCACACTTTAAAAAAATGTGACATCACACGTGTCATAGAGTTTACCAAGATAGCAATACAAATAGCTTAATAAAGTATCACGACATTATAGTTCGCTAAATATGTTAGAAATTAAAAAAAAATACAATACAAATAGTTGGCAAGAAACATAGTCATATATGAAGAAAAAATGACATGATTAGAAAGCTAACACTAGCAACTTTTACGCATTCACGTTGCCATGAAAGCATCAACTCTATTATCTTCGTTTACTTAAAAAAAATGGAGCCTACTCATTGAAAGTTACTAAGCAATGGCTCAAGAGATCATCACCCATACTATTTCTCAACTTATTCTTCACTAGGCTCATTGTTGGAACTCTTTCAAGACTCGCAATGACCACCGATAAGATTAATACCAATTTGAGAAGTAAATACATGAAATTATAAAACACATAATTTTGTTTCAACTGCAGACTCTACTAAGCTTGTTGAAACAAAATTTCGTACTTGACTTGTTGATGGGATAGAATTTGGTAAGTCTCATTACTTACCTTGCGTGCATCATAAGAAGTGAATGAATTGAAGGGATTCAAAGCCCACATGTAAACAAGGAACCCCATATTAATCTAATTTAACCAATTTTTAAGATGTTGTGTAATCTAATCAATGACGCTAAGATATAATTTTCTTCTAAAATGATCATCATTTGTTTGTATTGGATGGTACCGTCGTGATCTTCCATGAGGCATAAAATTATAAATCAATGAAGGAATCCAGTGCCATATTTGTTGTCAAACAGTGTCACATTTGCAAGAAATTGTTCACACACGCGAGACCTCATATATTGTAGTCTACTCTCTGTCAATTTAACAAGTGACATTGCACTACCAATATATTGATCACTCTTTCTAAATCTTGAGACAACTCATTTGCGTAGGCAAGAATAGCAAGGAGCGTGCACATATCTCACTACTAGGGAAAACCCTAGCAGTAGCGCGGGTAAAAGGCCTAGCAGTAGCGCTGGGGCCCGCGCTACTGCTACGGCGATGCAGCTAAGTCTTAGAAGTAGCGTGTGTTTTCCAGCGCTACTGCTACCCAACCTAGCAGTAGCGTGGGTTAAGCCAGCGCTACTGATAACTACCTGTAGCGCGGCTATTTAGCCAGCGCTGCTGATAAGCCCGCGCTGCTGCTAGTAGTTAACCCACGCTACTGCTAAAATTTCCTTTTTTTCTGCATATTTACGCCGTATTTGTACAGGTTTTATACACTAGTCTCATCATATCATACACAAATTTTTATACAGTGGCAATGAAGAGGTTGTGGAAGAAACACGAATTAGATTAAAGTGGATGGATCCAAGTGACCAAGTTGAATATGTAGGAAGATATGATGTTGGGATGACACACAAGTGTCTATTCAACTTGGTCACTTGGATACATCCACTTTAATCTAATATGTGTTTCTTCCACCCCAATGATATACAACTCATATCATCATCATAATGATATATATATAACAACTCATCATCATCGTAGTCATACAACTCATCTTGATCATAGTGATATAACAATCTCACCATTATGATCATCATAAGTTAACCACTACTAGGTAAGTGCTAGTGATATAACAATCTCACCATTATGATCATCATAAGTTAACCACTACTAGGTAAGTGCTAGTGATATAACAATCTCACCATAATGATCATCATAAGTTAACCACTACTAGGTAAGTGTTATCATCCTACATGACAAGTACTAGCAGGACCTACTACTCTCTCTCGGGTAGCATAGCATAAAACAGAAAAACCCCTCCTTCTCGGTTATGGAGCATAGAGATCCAACTGTCTCTATTTTGTGGCCTTCGCTCAGCCACTATTTTTCTCCATGCCTTGATTTTGAGGCCTCCATCTGTTTTAGAAGTCGAGTATGCATATTTGACACCCTCCGACCATGGTTGTACGCAAACAACTGTCATCTCACCTTCGACAACCATAAACGGAGGCACAACCACATCCGGGAGCTTCTGTTGAAGAACATAATAGTAACATATATAGTTAGCAATGTAGTTTATTTCAGAAGAATGTATGAAAAAGATGGACTAAGTAGTGACACAATAGTAAAAATCTTACCATGATACTTGCACGAATGTTAGCATCGCACAACTCGTGACTAGTGGCATGTATCTACTATAATTTTTGCCAACTCCAAGGAGGATCTTAAATTTCAGAACATCATTAACAAAGGAGATAATATAATTCTTCTCCTCCCAAGTTAGCTCTGAGCCATGACTGTAGTAGGTGTCGTCTATTATCTTTTGTGTTTCTTTGGAAGAGAGAAAATAAGCTGTCAATTATAAAAAAAACAAGTTCAGCAGGTATGAATAACAAGTATTTTAGATAAGAAATATAGATCATTTAACAAATTTGTTTAACAAACTCACACGGAGGCAGAATCGGAATCATGTTCGGATCCAGCCAAATGTTTTCATCTTCAGGATTGCCAATATCGAATGTTATTTTCATATCCTCCTCAAATCCATAGGCCTTGCATAATCCTTCCCAATTTGAACATCCAAAATGAGTGTGACCTACTTCATTTATGATCTTAACCTCGAAATCGAAACCATGTTTCGTTTTAAGGTGAGTTATCTTCGTGTCCATCTTGTACATCTCTTCGAAAGATAGCTTCTCAAGGACATATGGTCTTGCATAGTAGGGTATGCACTAGTCGAATTATAAAAAATGGAAATTACACGTTAAAGCAAAAATCTTAATCCATGCTTAATTAAGAAGAAACACGTGCCACTGAAGTTACATACCGTAAAAACTTCGAAGCCCTCCTTAAGCGTGAGGGAGAAGCATGTACCGTTATCTAGGTGCGGTCTGTCGCACATACCCCCGTCGTCGGTGCAGTCATCGCACTCGGGGATCCTATCGTCGTCAGACATTTCCTATGTTCATAATTCAAAGAGTAAAAATCAGGGCATGACCTTTGCTAAAATAGGACATATCGAGCGCTTGAAATTTGCCGGAATGGAAATGAATCAACATTCTGGCAAAACATAGGCCACTCGGAGGTGTTCCCTGCAAAATCATACACATGTACAAAGGGACAACCAATACATGTACAAATATCATCATACACATGTCCGAGGAGAAGACAAGGAGGAGGTGGACTTTTAGCTCACCGACTAGGCTGTAGAGGAAGTAGAGGAAGCTCTGACGACGATCACGACGCGACACTACAAAGCTTGCATATTCCACCGAGTGAAAATTTTAGATCACCAAATGTCATATAGCATTCTTTGATGACAAAGTGATAATGACATAAAAATAATTAAATTGTCAAATACTTTTCTTTATTAAAAAAATAATTACTAAAAATTTCTATTCTATACCTAAAACATTTTATTCAATACCTAAAACATTTTTATATTCAAAAAACCTATGCGATTACTAGTTTTATATTCTATTCAAAAGACCATTCTACCTATGACATAAATAACCTATGCAAATCCACACTACTGCCTACTACCATTCTAACTATTTATTCTATTTAAAAAACCTATGTTCTACCTATATTTTCTATTCTATTGTATTCAAAATACCTACATTCTATTCAGAAAACCTAGAATTTCTATTCTATTCAAAAAACCTACATTCTACAAGAACAGAGGGAGGAGGGAGGGAAGGAGGGAGGAGGAGGAGCAAGGGAGGGAGGGAGGTGGAGGGAGGAGGGAGGGAAGGAGGGAGAGAGGAGCAAGGGAGGGAGGTGGAGGGAGCTCGGAGGTGGGAGGGAGGAGGGAGGGAAGGAGGGAGGTTGGAGGAAGGGAGGGAGCTCGGAGGAGGGAGGGAGGTGGAGGGAGGAGGGATGGAAAGAGGGAGGAGGGAAGAGCTACCTCGGTGGAGGAGGAGCGGGAGCGTCGGCGGCGCCGTGCGACGGCGGCGAGGAGAGGAGAGACCGCGAGAGAGTGATGAGAGAGAGAGAGGAAACAGATGGCTCCATCGGAGGGGATAAGATAAGCTTAGTAGTAGCGCGGGGTAGAGGGACAACGCTACTGCTAAGTGGGCCACAAGGCCACCCCCGGGTCTAGCCTTAGTAGCAGCGTGGGCTAGGGAGCCCACGCTGCTACTAAGGCTAGACCCGGGGGTGGCCTTGTGGCCCACTTAGCAGCAGCGCGGCCTAGGTGTCACACGCTACTGCTACGACCTTACTTGTAGCGTTGGGGAAGCCCCAACGCTACTGCTAATTAGCAGTAGCGCTAGCCCGTTACCCATCGCTACTGCTAAGATTCTACCTATAAGGTATTTCCTAGTAGTGTCTTTTCTACTCATGCCTTCCGTAACAAATCATTTCTTATACTTATTAGTACTTCAAGGTGTAGGACACATGCTAATAATGTGCATAACAGTTCTATAGTGAGAACTCCACCAAGTATGAATGGATCTAGATAGCCCCACCTCTTGATTTAAACTATGTCCACCTCCGATCTCACTCATTACAAGTGCTTCTATATTTTTTTTATTTTTTTGAGATCTCACATCTTGAAGCACGTCATGATGCTTACACTACAACAAAACAAAGATTAAGTAACACAATCATGTAACATATTGAAAAATGTGTTACCGAGCAAAATTGCCGTAACACATCATGTGTGTTGCAATGTGGACAGTAACACATAGTTGATAAGATTCGAAAATGTGTTACCGGCCTATTAACATAGTAATATATAAGTTTGTGTTGCGTCAGGTATGTTACAAAATGTTGATAGTAACCAATAATCATGTGTTGTTGATTTTGTGTTACATACTATATAACGTTAGAGAAAAAATTTATAATGTAAACTATCTTTTAATAAAAAAGAATAGTGCCACAATGCTTACAAACATAAGTTCAAATTTTCAATCAATTAATTTTCTCAACAATCTTTGTCTATGACATAAGCTTGAACATTTTTCTGTATTACTTGAACCTTAATTGAGATACATATATGACTCAAACTGAAATTATTTCCAATACGTACGCATAAATTCATTCATTTAATCTACCAAAAATAGCGAATAAATTTCAAAATCTGCTCTTAAAATTATAAATATTCGCATGGGAGCATATTATATATACATATTCTCCCTGTAAAAATTTCACGACATGTGACATGAAAGCATATTATATGTACGTAATAATCTTGCTACAAAAATATGAGAACATGCAGGCCTGTAAACAAGTGAGACCTCCTAAGAATCGAACCTGGTACCTCCACCTGGGGAAACAAGTGATTAACAACGAGTTTTTTTTTTTTGAACATAAGATAACTTTATTCCTCAGACAATAGCCATATCATTTACAATTTGCGGAAGAATAAAGTCAGGGGCAATAGAATCCCAGAATTCAGGCACACTAGATCTAAAGCAGTGTTTTGCCAAACAATCCGCGATAAGATTAGCTTCCCTGCAGCATTGAACAAAAGCAATATTTGAAAAATCCATAGCCAGCAGGGTTGCTTCCGTAATGATTGGCACATCTGTACCCATGTACGCTTCAAGATTTGAAACCGCCTCCAGAGCCACCATACTATCAGATTCAATGGTGAGCTTTGTGCATCCTATATTTGCAGCAAGGATCAGCCCATAACGAATTGCATTTATTTCTGCCGAGTCCGCCGAAGAAACATGGGGCAAGGTCCAGGTCGCCGCTGCAATGAAGTTGCCATGATCATCTCTTGCCACAGCTCCACAAGCTCCTGCCAAAGTTTCTGCATGAAAGGAGGCGTCCACATTGATTTTCACACTGCCTGAATCTGGTTTCTTCCATATTTGGTCAAGCTTTCGAATTGGCTGGTTCGGAGTATATGCTCGTGTAAAGTTTGTAGTTAGTACTCGAATTGATATCGCCGTTCTATCAGAGGATTGGATGGGCTCCCCTTTCATTGCTTGCCTTCTTTGCCACCATATATACCACATGGAAACTAGAATGAGCTCGGCTGCCGGTATTTCATGTACTGTTGATTGCAATTCCAGGAGGATCTCAAGCGTTATGAACCCCGATCGGTCCTGTACCACTGCCTTCTGTATAGTTTCCGCAAGGTTGAGTGCAGACCATACCTCGCAGGCCCCGGGACACATGAAAATGCAGTGTTGGATGTCCTCGAGACCGACTTTGCATAATGGGCACTGAGGAACTAGGGGGATATGCCGGCTTGCTAGAACACCAAAACAGGGTAGAACCCCCTTAAGTACCTTCCATCCAAAATGCTTTATCTTACCAGGAACCCGTAGATGCCACAATTCCTTCCAGACCGGGTTCATTTGAGACCTTCCAGGACCATCCGATATAGCAAAGTGCCGTCCAAACTGGTGGTTAAACTCAACATGATAGGCAGACCGAACTAAAAAAGTACCAGACCTTGTAAACTGCCATGCAACAAAATCTTCTACAGCTTCAACATGCAAGGGGATTTGTAGGATTCTGTTAACATCAACCGGTAGGAAAATGTCCCAAAGGAGTACTTCATCCCACTGGCTATTGTGCTTAATTTGAAGAATTTGTCTAATTTTTAAAATTAATGAACGGATGGGCCATGGCCCATTAAAAAGAAAGGTGCTGGCTGGCCGGCGAGGAGTTAAATTGGGCTGCGATTCCGTGACTTCAGCCCCGTTTTGCTTCTGAAAGCTTCCACCCAGTTTTCCGGAAAACCCTATTCGCCGCATTCTGCGGCTAAGTGTCGACCTCTCGCACACCCATCGATCGTACGTGGGCCGGCCCATGACGGGTGCTTCCTACAGAGAAAATCCCCTAAAAAAACGAAGATAGCGAGGAATCGAACCTCAAACCTCCCACTCGTGGAGGTGCGTTGCTAGCCACTGGAGCTTAACAACGCTAGTGTCTTATACGTGCAATAGGTCGACTATTATCTGTTTCTTTTTTTTCGCGTTTTTTCGTTTTCGTTTTTCTGTTTCTTTCTTTCTTTTATTTTTGTTTTAGAAGAATAGCAATTTCAAAAAAAGTTCAATATATTCAATACTTTGTTCGGCTTTTTAAAAAAAATGTTTCAATTTTTTTTGTTCAGGTTTACAAAAACATTTCCTTCTTTTCAAAAAATGTACAATTTTGTTTGTGTTTTCAAAATTTGTTCGTGATTTTCAAAAAAAAATCGCATTTTCAAAAAATTCAAAATTTCAAAAAAGTTTTGGCATTTCACGTTTGTTCCCATTTTTCAAAAATTGTTCGTGTTTTTCAAAAAATTGTTCGCGTTTTCAAAAAATGTTCACAGATTCAAAAAATGTTCATGTTTTCAACTTTTGTTCAGAAATTTTCAAAATATGTTCCTGTTTTTAAAATTGTTCACATATTCAAAAAATTTGTTTGGAGTTTCAAAATTTGTTCACGTTGTTTGACAAATGTTCGAACTTTGAAACATTACTTACCTTTTAGAAAATTGTTTATAATTTCCAAGATTTGTTCGAATAAAATCAAAAAGTGTTAGAGTTCTGGCACTGTTGTTAGTTCTTAGATATTAGCGCTGCAAATTGGTCTCATAGAATCATCAGCTCGCATGGCAATCGACAGGACCTCGTTACTAAGAGGTCTGCAGTTCGATTCCTCTGGAGCGCGCTTCTTTTTTCCTTACTTTTCCCTGTTGCGCTACAGTACCAGCGGTGTCGGCCATGGCCCGGCCCAATCGGTTCGTCCCCTGTGCGAAGGGGCGTACTTTTGCCGCAAAGTGCGGCGTATAGGAGCTCCCCAATTTTCCTTCTTTTTTCTGCTGGGTTTTTCTGATCGGTTTTTTATTTTTTTTAGATTTTTTTATTTCATCACTTTTTTCTTTAAATTAGTGAACAAAAATTCCTAAAATTTGTGCACTTTTTTAAAGATTGCGTACAATTTTAAAATTCATTAATGCTGTTTTTTAATCTGGGAACATTTTTTTTCAAATTGTTGAATCCAAGATTCTTTTTTCAAATTCATAAACTTTTTTTGAGTCCGTGAACATTTTAATTTTCGTGGATATTTTTGAAGCAGCTATTGTTTTTCAAATTCGTGGACTTTTTCCAAATATGCGAACATTTTTTGACTTTGGGAAATTTTTGAATTTGCAAACATTTTTTAGAATTGACAATTTTTTTCATATTCATTCACATTTTTCAAAATTTTAAGTGCGTGAACATTTTCCAAATTCGTGAACTTTTTTTTTTAGAATGGATGAATATTTCTTTAAAATTCTGGAACATTTTCCAAATTGATGAACATTTTTTGAAGCTATTAACTTTTTTCAAACTCGCGAACAAATTTTCAAATTCTAAAGTTTTTCAAAAAGTCAACGGTCAACTATGCCATGGGCCAACGGTCAACCAATCGATCGGTCAATGGTGAACCTGCCGAAACAGCCGAGCGAGCGAGCTGGGGTGAGCGACCTCGTTTAGCTGGGTCGGCCCACGGCCCACGGCACGTGAGCGTTAGTTGGCGTTGCTTGCGCCACAAGCGTTGTATATGCGCTCTCCATATTTTAATATGCTATAACACTAAAAATTAAACACATCCAAATCAAACAACGCATAAATTCAAATTCGTTCAGTATCAGATATGAAAGTTGGGAGCTTATTGGGAAGTAGCACCCTCTATATAGGTAACCACAAAAGTAACGGTTATGATCCGTGTTTTAAAATATTCTTGTATACCGAGCTAAGAGCAACTGTACCAGATCCCACATATTGGCCCCGATCCGCGAAAATAATACTGATATGCATTTTATGGGGCAAAAAATGACTATCAGATCCCGCATCTTGGGCCGGCCAGCATATTTATTTTACAGGAAACCTAAAATCGTCCCCTTTGAGCGGTATATGTACGGGATTCGGGGGCGCATTTCGAGGATCCTACAAACCCATTTTTGTAGATTGGGGGTTGAGAAGAACAGAGAGAAATCTTACCAACGTCGGACGAGCGTCCTGATCCGGAGTGGAGGGAGGTCCGGAGGTGACTGTCAGGCATCCTTTGCTGGCTGCTCCTGGACTGGTCAACCAGAGGGAGTTCTGGTCGGCACTGTACTGGAGCGAAGGGAGGTCGGAGTTGAACTAGGCGGGATAGTAGACCGAAGACGCTAGCTCTCGCGAGGTAGGGAAACATGCTCCCTTTGGCCACCAGGATAGCAGACCAAGGACGCAAATGGTTCTTGCGAGTCGTCTTCAGCCTTAATGCTTTTTTTATATTAACAAGTAGATCGTATTCTCACGCTTATAGTAAATCCACAATGGGCATACCACATCACAATTAAACTTATGGTTTGATCCCTTGCATTCTAGGATACACAATTATAGTGTGCTCGGGACACCCCGTTTCCGTGACACTAACAGTAGCCAGTTACCCCTGTCCCTGCCGTTTGACGTGGTTATAAAAATAGTGTTGCATCGATCTACTTTGAGCTAGGGTACATGCCAAGATCCTCTAGAATGTCCCCGCTTTGATGAAGCCTCGGCACGGTCTCTTATATAGGTAGGCAAGGGCTGGTAGTTTCATAACTATTTATGGGGGATACGATACGATCAGATGATCGCGCGATTATGGGAAACCTATCTTTCATAATTGATGAATCTCTCACATAGCACATCCTTCCTTATCCCCTCCGAGCTCTCTGCTTTGATGAACCCGTTTTGGAAAAAATGAAGGAAAAAAATCAGTAAATGCAATCCTTTCGCATCGAGTCCTTTTATGTCTACTAGTTGCGAGGAAAAATACTAAACTTGCAATATGATAATTTTGAAGAAAATTCCTTCACAAAACGAGGTATCATGTATGGACATTCATGACTTTTCAAGGTGATAGCCATACTCATTGCATAGTTCATGATAATGTGTCCAAATTGGGCACATGTGTGCATCCTGCCATTACAAACAATGTTGACAAACATTAAAACAAAAAAAAAATGAAAAATAGAGTTTTCAACTTTTTTAAATAAAAAAACTTTTTCTATTTTCTCAGTGCCAAAAATGGGTATTTTTTTATAAGTGACTACAAAAATGGGTGTAAAATGGCACCACACCAATTTTCAGAGAAAGTAGACGATATTTAATGGACAATTCCCAAGTTTCATGAATTTTCTAGATTTCTAGCTACTTACGTACATTTAGTGCATTTCTAATCATTCAGTGCATATAATTGAAATTCATATTGTAAGTGTCTAAAAATGTGGGCAAATTTTGGGTTAAAAATCCTATTTATATCCTTTAATCAATGCATAGGCGTTGTTCCAAAAAAGAAGAGAAGAATGAAAAAGAGAAGAGAAGAAAGAAAAGAAAAGGAAAAGGAAAAAAATAAAAAAAAATCTTTTTTGCCGAGTGAAATAACATTGCACTCAAAAATACCTTTTTTTTATTGATCAAGGTAGCTCTCCCACGGATCACGCGTCGTAACCATTGGATTTGCTTAGATCGAACGGCTGTGGCCCTGCGGGTGCCCTATCCTTATCTCCTCTTCTTTACCGCTTCAGACGCACACCTAGCCATGGAAGCCGCCGAATGCCACGCCGCAAATCACCGCCGCTAGCCTGAGGGTCTCATGCCGCCGCCGCTCGCCCCTTTCTCTGTAGGTCGCCGGCGCAACCCTGGGCCCCGGGGTCGTTCCCTCCTCCCCACCAGGCTCGAGGAGGCCCAAGGAGGCGGCCATGAGGAGCGCGCAGCCGCCGGCGCCATGGGCAGATCCAGCCGGGGCCGTCGGCGGCCATCCCTCCCTCCAGCGGCCATGAAGAATTGAAGAGGCTTGAGCGCATGGACCGTGCGCGCCTCCCGTGCTATGAGCCACCGGTCCTCGTCATCTGCTAGCATCCACGAGGAATCGATCTATATGTAAGCTAGCTTCCACAACAATCCATCCACCAGCAGCCTGCTTGCTTGTTTGTGTACTAGTGGATAGGGGAGCAAGATGCGAAGCCGTCGTCGAGGGTACATGCCCGCTGCTAATTGATTCTTCTGGTAATAATAGTATTACGTGTTCCTGCCCGTGGTGGAGATGTACATAACCGAATACTCGTCATATATCTGTACATACTCAAATACTCTCAAACTGGCACGTATACATACATACCCGAATATCCGTGCAATTTTTTTATTCAGCTATAAATAGGTCACGGAGTGTCAAACTCGACAAAGGCTTGCCCCTTTGCCTAGTGTTGCACTCGGAAAACTGCGTCCATCAGATTTGGTACTAGAGATTGTGAAGAGCAACACAGACATCTACTTTACTGACAGGGGTTGTAGGTGTAATACATAGTGCTTTTCATGGTAAGGGTTCTGGTAGATGTATGATCATTTTAGTGTAGTATATCCCAATTATCACTATGAAAATACAGCAGAAGCTTGTCTGTTTTTTTCACTTTAATTATTATATTTCTCGTATCTCAATCTCATATGCTAGTTTGATATAATCCAATGGGTGATAGCATCACTTTTTACCAAGTACCCATCATGGTTACCTTTTTATTTAGGTAAATGTAAGACACCATCACCTTTTACCAAGTATCCATCCTGGTTACATTATGCGCAAAATAGGTTCTACATTTAATTCCAAATTCGTTGAATATATGGGTTTACTGCGTGCTTATAGTCTGTAGCTTTTGGCTGTACATCTATTTCTATCTCAAGTTATTTATCATTCTACTCTTACAGAATGTTCGCGGGGAGCTCGGTTAGTGTCGACACCTCAAGGGTTTATGGATATCAGTTCCATGTTGCTTAAAGTCACTGTAATGATGGCTACTGGTTCCAGGTATATGTTTATGGAGTCATATGGACGCGCTCATTGATAATTCGCATAGAATGTTTATAGTCTTTATAACTTTGCCATGGAATGTCTACTGTTAGAAAACATCTTGCGAGTACTTTGGTTAGGTACTAGAAAGCACATACACACACATGCCCAACACAGCAACAAGCACGCACATACAGCACAACACAGATGCTCTGCTCCTGATTTGTCAATAGTATGATGATGCTTTGCTCTGATTTGCTTTACCACTCTAAAATTTTCGCACTGGGACCCACTTTGCATGTGCTTGCTCATGTAGTGACCTGATTGACAGTTATTTGTGTTGCTGTGTTCAACTAATGTCTAAATACAACAAGTTAGTATTGATTTGTACAAGAGCTCAGTAGAATTGTCCGAACTCTTTTTTTTTGTGGTTGCTTACCACACATCTGCCACGTGGTGACTGTCAGAACTCTTAATACAATAGCGGATCAGTTTACTACTATGTGGGATTAAATGGGATTATGTGGGCAAGCAAACACAACATGGTTGATCGTGGGCTGCCCACGAACACCCGCATAACACATGCGTGCAATGTGGGCATCCCTCTATTAGTCCCACTTGCAGCTTGAATGTGTACCTAACGAAGTGAATGGTCATGACAGTCTTCTTGAACTATGACCATGTGCATCCATTGACATATTGTTCATGCAAATTCTATTATCATTGCCGTTGAATGATAATATTGATCATAATATAGGTTGCTTCCAAAGTAGTTTTAAAGAATTTAACATATCCAAACTAACGGAATGTTGCATATGCTACTATTTGGAGCAGTGATCTAGAAACTAAGGTTGGTGATATTGACTTAGGTGCCGAATTTGCACTTCTGTGCATGGATGAGCCTATTCTGGATAATGAGGAGTTAGTAAGGTAAGTTTCTGATTACAAGAGAATTGGTGATGCTTTTGCTTCAGGATACTTAATTGCCTAGCCTTGAGTTTTTGTAAGTTGAAGTCTTTTCTTCCATATTCCCAAATTATATTTGTTTACCTTTAATCACATAACTTTAAGGTCCATTTTTCTTTTACAGATTCAAAAGAAGGATAATTGAGTTGCATCTGAGTTCTCCGGTTGGATGAAGAAGCAAATAAAACTAGAAGATTTTACTTAGCAATAACCGTAGTTTACATTGATAGATTGAAAAATGTAATGCCATTCACAAGATCTTTTTCATTGGTCGAATTGATGCAAATGCTATGGTATAATATTCTCCATAGATGTGTTCTCTATAGTCAAATTGATATGAATGATATGTTGTTGCACCAATAACATTGGTATTTATTTATTGTAATGCATATGTATCCTGCACTCTTGTATATTCATAATAAATACCTTGATATTTTCAATTTGTGTATGTGCCGTGCTTCAATTTCTCTATCATTTTAATGGTGCCAAGCATCAAAGTAAATTTGAGCAGTTGCAGTGATTTATTAAATAAATGTATATTCCATAAAATGGGTACCTACTTTTGTGGTTAATAATTTAAAAAATAAATACATTAATTATGTTGCCATAATAATATAGTAATGTTACTGATGGTGTTACTATAGTTACAAAATGTGTTACTAAGGTAGTTGATTATAGTGTTATGATGTTTGGATTTTATGTTACAAGCTGTGTTACTATAGTTACAAAAACATGTTACGACAATATTTTACTTCTACAAAAATATGTTACCATGAGTGTTACTGTAGTTACAAAAATGTGTTACCAACGCGTTTGGTAACACATAATATACATGTTACTATAACTTAGTTGTAACACAATTTTTAATATATGGTAACAATTACTATATGTGACAGTGGACACCACTTAGTAACACGGTCTAATGGAACACATTTCAAAATGTGTTACTATATGGCACAGTAACACTGTTTTGGGCCTATAGTAACACAACCCCGTGTTACTAAAGCTCTGTCCTGTTGTAGTGTTACAAGTAACTCTCAAATATCGAGCAAGTAAGAAACATGGTAAAAACAACTGCAGACAAGTATCGTTACCCTTTGCCAGACAACAAGAATTGGAGTTGATGTGTAAAGATATGAATGTCATTAGCAGAACAAGACAACCCGCTGATCAATGGTTTTTCAACCTGTTAATCTCTCCTTTCATTTTACTAGCCCCATTTTATCCTTGAGAACGGATTTGAGTAAGAGTCAAATAGTAATTGACAAGTAAAGACTCCATTGCAGCCTTAAGTGGCAATGAAGTTGTATTGATAACCTGGATGACTCCAAAGAACCGCTAACATACGCTTCCCAATTGTTGTCAACATTTTGTCCAACAACGCATACATCAACATGTATCATGCTAACATATACTTGTGAGATACATATACTTGGCTACTGATTAGCGGCGAATGGCGAGTACCATGTCAAGAGTTTACATCCAAATATCCAATACTGATACTTGATGTTACTAGGATCACAGTAACATCTTATTTGTATATTAAATAAGACCCAATAGTGCTAACTATTCCGATAGAGGTAGACGATGAGTGTGAGGAGGAAGCTGAAACCCTTGACAGTTGACACCCCAGAGCGTCAAGGCAAAAAACTTGGCACCCACAAGAGTACTTATGAATACTAGTATTGTGGACACATGCTAATAATGTGCACAATAGTTTTATAATGAGAACTCCACCAGGTATATCAACGGGTCTAAATAGCCCCATCTATTAATTTAATCCATGTCCACCTCCGATTTCACCCAATACAAGTGCTTCTAATTTTGTTTTGAGATCTCACATCTGGAAGCATGTCATGATGCTTACAAGAAACTACCAAAATATTGAGCAAGTAAGAAATGTGCTAAAAAAAACAGTGCACAAGCATTATTACCCTTTGTCGGGCAACAAGAATCAATTGGAGTTGATGTAAAACGCTATGGATATAACAAGTAGAACGAGATTGTTTGATGATCAATAATTTTTCAGTACGTTAATCTCGCCTTCCAATTTAGTATCTCCATTTATCCATGTCCACATATTTGAGTAAGAGTCAAACAGTAAATTGACAAGTAAAGACGACATTGCAACCTTATAGTGGTAGTGAAGGTGTATTAACAACATGAATGACACCAAGGAACTGTTCACATACGCTTCCCAATTTTCATCGTGGCATCTTTCTCTAACAGTGAGTACATCAACATGTATCACGCTGCCACATACTTCTGAGATACATATAATGTTTAGTGACGAATGGGGAGTACTCCATGTCAAGAGTTTACGTCAAAATCTCGATGCTTAATGTTGCTATGATCACAGTCACATCTTATTTATAGGTTAAAATAAACCCAATAGTGCTAACTATTCCGATAGAGGTACACGATGAGTATAAGGAGGAAGATGAGACCCTCAACAGAGAACACCCCTGAGCGGCGGCACGTCATGGCAAAAAGCATGGCACCCAGGAGAGCCATACATGTGAACGCAAAAGCATCGGCAACGGCGATGGTGATCGAAGGGCCCTTCGGACTGCCCCCCTTTATCACCTTGCGGATGACATCGGCGAGTGAGTAGCGACCACCGAAGTAGCCCATGGAGCGCAAGAAGAATGTGAGGGCCTGCTTGGCGAAACCAAGCGTCAGCGCGACGAGCAGGAGGGCGATGTTGATGAGGACGAACTTCATAACATCTTGTTTTATCTCATTCAGGAGCCGGACGTGCTCGGCGCTAAAGGGGCCGGTGTTCCTGATCTCCATGAGGTGGCTGGGCCTGGCCATGTCGTCGGTGAGAGGCTGGATGGACATGACAAGGACTAAAGGGACGAGGAAGGCCGTGATGGCCAGGAGGAGGAGCATGGGTATGAAGAGTTTGTGATTTTGCGTAGGGAGGATCAGGGCTTTCTTTATACGGAAGAAACTAACGTGTAAGTTTGTTTTGGCTGATGGAGATTATTGGCTTCTAGCTGGGGGAATGGCGATGTTTGGTCACCGGTCAAAAAAGTATTTGGGGGACTTTGAGAGTTTGGAAGAAAAAAAAAGTAAAGGATTGCCGTCGTAGACTCGCTGAGGGAGGACTTGGAAGTCATGTCAACGTATAATTATTGCAAAAGATTAAGAAGTTTCCAGGTACTAACTATGCTCTAGCAGTCGCTCTCTATAGTAATTAGAGATATACTAGTAGCCAGGAAACGTGCAAAGAGATACTATAGTGTTGAGAATAAGTGTTGATTGATCGGCTGTAGTGTTGCATATAATAAATAAATAAGTAATTGCTAAAGGTTGTTTGTTTTCCAGTGATATAAATTTTGTACTGGTGTTGTTTCACCGTTAACTAACTAACTACAAAGTAGAGTGAGTTATGTATTCACAGCAAATGAAATAGTTTTTTCTTCGATAAAGAGTGCTTTATTGACTCAAATTACTGCGTCGATTGATACAAATTCAATGAGCATATACCCAGCCTATGCATAACTAAAATGCACACAGTATGTAATCCTCTAGGAGAAAGTAGCTCAAGAGCTTGCAACATTAGCTAAGAGAATGCCCCGCAAAAAAGAACATTAGCTAAGAGAAACGTGCACCAAGTAGCACTTGCGATTTGTTCCCCCATTTTCTTTGTTTATCTCACATGCAACTGATGTTATATTTCAAATGAATTTCACAACTTAAAGGAACGCAAGGGCCAAACGGGTCCGAAGACCGAAGTTGAAACTAATCGAAAGTATTTTAAAATAATTAGGACTCTGGGATGCAAACAAAAACTGTGCTAGACTGCCCAACGAGCTACTTAATCTTTACTCTGAGTAGTTGCAACTATGTGCAACTTAATTAAATTTTAGATATATATTTCTCATGTGATTTATTAGAAATAAGAAATCTGAAATTCATTTCCATGGCGGCCACGAGACTCACTAGATACAGAGTAAAAGCGCAAATAAGTTGTTGAATGCGTTTGTTGAATCAATTTCTATCTAGACGTACTGGCTACGGTATAGCCACTACACGGGAGGGGATTTATAGCACGCAGGTGCGGTGGCAACCTGCCCGTTTTTCTTTTGGCTTTGGATTTTCAATCTTTCATATCTTTGAAACGAAAAATCCAAATTAACTTCGGTTTGCATATTCGTGTTTCTGGTGACGAGTTTTTTCAAATGAGATCTATTTTAAATACGTTTTGACGAGTTTTAAAAAACTTTGTTAAGTTTCAACTTCTGAAACTTGGTACGAGCGACCGATAAAAAACGTAAGTTTCAAAACTTGTGACCAACAACTTCTGGAACTTGGTACGAGCTACCGACAAAATCGTAAGTTTCAAAACCTGCGACCGATAAAGTCGTAAATTTCACAAGCTAAAATTTAAAATTTGTTGTGCCCTTATGCGGGATCCAACAACTTTACGGATCGTGAAGCAATCGGGCGAACGACACAGCTGGGTGGCCTACGAGTTTCCGGCCACTACGCGTCTTTTCTCAGAACGACTATACCGATCACTAGCCGTGCCACCGGCGTTGGATTTCGCTTTCGCCTTGACTCTGACTAGTGACCACTTTACAGCATTTCCAAAGTTCAACACGTCCATCTTGAATTCATCTCTGGTACCACGGCACTATCTTCCTCCACAAAACCAAAATTACTCCTGGAAATTTCACACAAGAAAAATAAATGCTCCACTATGGGGTTTTCAACGGGTCAATCAACGCCACAATATTGGAAAAAGAGGGAAGATAATTCATTTTTTATAATGCTTTTTCCTACGTTGATGGTGACTTGGCTCTCCCCAGAAACGGTGCGGCCACATCTTCTGTTCACTGGCAACTGTACATATTGAAAACTAATATAAAATGCGCGAACCAACCTGTGGTTGGATGGTTAGGTGGACAATGGTATCCCCAGCACATCAGGGTTCAAGTCCTGGTGCTCGCATTTATCCTGAATTTATTTTAGGATTTCCGGCGATGCTCGTATATGAGCGCTTGCGTCTGTACTGTGTTAAAAAAAAGCTCGTATATGAGCGCTTGCGTCTGTACTGTGTTAAAAAAAACTAATATAAAATGCGGCACACGTCTCATTCCTTTCCATTCTTCTTCGTCATGTCCATGGAACTTTTTAATATATATATTTTTTACAAAATCCTGAAAATATATCATTTTTGCAGAATTTTCAGTTAAAGCTCCCTGTCGTTGCCACCACGAAAGAAGAGCAGCTTTTTGTTGCCAACAGACACGAAGATCCTCTTTTCGTAGCCGACATGGCCGAAGAGCACTCTTCATTGCCCCGGGGAACGAAGAATTTCCTTTGGTTGCCACCGGGCCCAAAGAGGTCTCTTCATTGCCCCCCTTAAGCGAAAAGCCCGCCAAGGTCCACCTTACCGCGTAAACAGGGCCATGATGATGCATGTCGCTGCTGGCGCGGACGTAATGTCCTTTTCGTTGCCGTCACAAACGAAATATCCCCATCCCCCCATTTTGCCCTTGTTCAGTCCGACATTCCTCCCTTCCCATACCCACCAACACGTCTCCTGCCCTTTCCCTTCCCGCCATCCCCTCTCTCGCGCTTTTTCTTCCTATCGTCCCTCTCCCGCCATCTCACTCTTCCTCCCCTGTTCCTTCTCACTCATTTTCCCCGCCTTTTATCTTGCCTCGCTCATCCTATAAAACCCCTCCTCCACATGTTGTGTTCTGCATACTACCTCAGCCATTTCTCCAGACATGTCGGCTAACCACTCAAGTCATTTCACTCCAATGATGTCTCATTTGATTTTGAAGATGGGTAATAGCAGTAGGGGGTTCCAGTAGTCCCATAGATGCCCACGTCTTCTCCCTATATCTTTGTTTGATTATTTGGTGATACGGGTGGCACAAATCCCGACCAGGGTCTACGACCACGGTAGTTAGTGAAACGGTGTACTCCCTCCGCGCCTAGCTTTTTGTCTCTTTTACCATAGGAAGTTATCCAAAAGTATGAAAGCTCCAAAAGAAGGCCTATAACTTTTTGTTCAAGTCAAATGGTGTAATGTTAGACCAAACTTGTAGGAAAAGGTATAAACAACTAGAATACAAAGTTAGAATCACTAAATGCATAATAAAATATGTTTTTATATTATACCTATTTAGTATTGTAGTTGTTGATAGTTTTTTCAACAATCTTGGTCGAACTTTGCCTCGTTTGACTTGAGACAAAGGTTATATGCCTTCTGTTTTTCGGGGAAGGGAGGTAGTCTGTTTATCCTTTATTGGTGAGCCTCGATGTAGCACCCTGGGATCGACACTATGCAGGTCTAGTGACCTCTGCTAGACTCCGCATAATGACGATCCTAAGGTGACTAGCTTCACACAATGTGCACGTTGGAAACATGCATGTCATGTGGCAAGACGATCGGTATCACAACACGGATAATGAAATAATCCACAACAACAACATATATACATATACATCAACTCATACAACAAGGGTCACACGAACAAGATCCAACTCATACAACGGAATTGAAGAAACCTTGGACAGGTAAGAATACAAATTGCCTCAAGAAGGCTACAACAATAGCAAAGGCATCCATATCACTGCTCAGACCACTGTCTGTGGGATAACCAGCTAACATCATCCATCACCATAGCTGCTTCCTGAATCACTATCTACTAGATTGGCGGCAACCTAGGGAAAAGAGTAAATTAAGCAAGGTGAGTACTTAGTTGTACTTGCAAGACTTACCGAAGAACTACACTATTTATGCATCAGGTATAAGGGGGGTAAAGGGTTTAGCAGTAGCTAGGGGTGGATTAACAAGGTACTTGGCTCGTTAAGCTCGTGCTTGTAAAGACTCGGCTTGTTAAGCTCGTTAAGCTTAACGAACAAAAAACTCTAGTATACTATGTTCATTTAAATCACGTTAAGCTTGCGAGCGCTCATGAGTACTCGTTAACAGACGTTACCCCCATTTCCTTTAGTTTTGATGTGTTTTTTAAGAAGGAAGGAAGGGTATACTAGTTATTGTCTAATGTGGGCTAGGTTGGATCAATTAGATGGACTAGATGCGTTGAGGTGCCAAGAAATGTTGCCACTTATAACATAAAAATATGTGTTGTGTTGTATTAACGATCTTCGTGAAACTCGTTAGCTCGCTCATTAAGCTCGTTAAGTTTAACGAGATGAAACTTGTACTTGGATCTGTTCATTAAAAAGCGAGCTACAATCTTAACGAGTCGACTTACCGAGTGTTCATTAAGCTCACGAGCTACGAGCTTTTGGTCCAGCCCTAGCGGCAGCAAGCAGTAGCACCTATAGAGACACGCTACAACTTGTGTCTATCAGAGAAAGGAAAGAGAGCATATACGGACCCTCTACACTAAACGTTGTGAAACGCAACCCCACTGGTTGCGCCCACGCTTAGCAGCTATCCTATCGCAAACACAACAGTGCCTTCAATTCCACTTTGCACCACCCACGAAGAAGAATCCTCAAGGCTTTTACTAGGAAAGTTTTATTAATTAGTTGAAGTTGTGCAAGCTCAATTACTAACAATATTATGGGTGGGCAAGTTTTAGATTTTATCAGTTGAAGTTGTTCTATGAACTGAGATCAATCCCCAAGTCATCCATAACCGCGAATACGGCTATTCAGATAGATTTAACCCCGCAGGGGTGTACCAGTATGCCCGTTATAGGCTCCACGTGCACGCTCGTCCAAACCAGTTGCTGGCCCATTATAGCCATGAAGCGAGAGATACGAAAACGACACGATGCTCCCCTAGCTACATCCAAGACCAAGAAGCCACCCGGCAAGTCACCCGAATCAAGAGTCTGACTGGTTGTCCGAGTCAGGACTCAAACGTGAGTGGAAGGCGGTCAGGATTGGTTGTTCCTCTAATTGAGGTCAACTTTCCGCCAAGCCACAGTTTGTGAACCACCAGGGGTCTTCTGCCTCTAACTGAGGTCAACCACCTTGTGGATCCGAATGGAAGAAGCAACTGTAGTATCAGTGTTGCAGCACCTGGAAAATTTATGCAATTTTGAGTACCGATCAAAACGGGGAACATAAACCACCCCATATGTGGTAAGTGTGCTTGTCTTGGATCAAGATAACAAGAACTTGGATTCTAGGGCGGCTCAAGTGGAACAAATCACCATGCACTCAATATGGCCTCCCACTGTTACCTTTCCTAACTTACTATCTCATATTGCACACACAGCATCACTAATAACAGAGTGTATCTGAACCAGAGTAATAGTGTAATAATCCAAGGTAACAACAGGAGGGATAACATGGTAAGCATAAATTCTAAGCATGCATACTATTGCAAGGGGGGTTGAACAAGGGTTCTACACAAACAAGCAAGTCATGCTGGAATCAGGTAATGTCAAGGCAATATAGTGGAGCTCAACAGGCTATGCATGTCTTGTCCAAGTTGAGAAAGAAGTGAAGGAATAAGGACACACCTATAATGACAGACTCTTTGTCTTGCCACAAGGATAATCGGTTATGTGGAGGTGAGATAGAAGGGAGAGGACATAAATGATTTTTTGTTAGGACTAAGAGTCAACCTTATTGCCTTTATACACAATTTGTTCAATGTTAACTCTTCACATAGAGTTAGTTTTATGAACTATTTTTATCAACTTCAGCTGGTCGTAGAGTAAACTAACTGTACAACATACCGGGGGTGTCCCATCAGACGGGAAGTCGGCCCGAGCCTAGCGGGCCAGGTTATGGGTTGGGCTCCTCCCCTTCAAACAGACCTCTTCCAGAAGAGTCTTCAACTTGGCGAGCAAGCCGAGATCATGCATATCCAGACTAACTCTTAGGCGGGTCCTACTAGGACTCTTTGTAACCCTAGGCCTTGTCACCCTTTATAAGCAAGGTTGGGGATAGCTTAGGGTATCTGATAATCGCACAGACAATCCCCTGGTGTCGATAGAACCTAACATGTAGCATCCACTATTATAACCCCCTCTCATGAGGCGATGCAGACATCAATCAAATCTGCGCAGAAGTAGGGTATTACCTTCACCATGAGGGCCCAAACCTGAGTAAAAGCTTCGTGTGCTCTCCCTTCTGGTACTTCCGGACACGCATCACATTATCGGGACTACTGTCGGCTTCTTACCCTGACATCAACGACTAAGTGTATCTATGTGGATTATAACACGATCTGTAAAGCTTAGAACTGCGCGCGCGTGTGGGTGGGTGTGTGCGTGTGCGTGTCTTTGTTTGTGCATGTGTGCGTGTGTATTTTAGTTCTGATTCAGCAGACTTATCGACGTGTGTGTGTTATGCGTTTTTTGTGAACACACATGCATCAATCAAGGAACACTAGTACAACATCTATGGTGGGCCGGGGTGACCGCCTGATAAGGAAGAATTAATCTTCAGCAATTAATCTTCAGCTTGGTTACATAATCTCGATACTAAAGTAGTGATCTAAACGCTCTTATATTTCTTTACAGAGTGAGTAATGATTAGCTCACGTGCGTTGGTGCATCAGAATCTAACAACACTACTAGCTCGTTTGTACCATACACCGGCAGCGACTAGCGATAGGTCCAATCAGCATGGACGTGTTAAAATATATGTATCGGGGAAGCAATCATGAGTAGTGGAGAAGATCGTTCACACAACAACGGGGGCGTATGCGAAATCGCCAGCCAGCGCGCCATGGCAGTCGAGTGATTTTTTTTTTTTTTTGAGTAACTGGCAGTCGAGTGACTCGCTCGAAGGCGCGACGCAGCCGCTCGCATGCGTCACCAAGGCCCATGCAGAAGGCCCATTGCGGTTACTGACCCATGGGAGGCCGACGACCTGTTGACCCGGAAGCGCTCGGTCGATGTGTTTTAGGGCCAGTTTTTTTGGGGGGCTTATAACTAGCTGTGGAAATAAGTTGCCCTCTCCAAAGCTTCTTTTAAAATCCTAACCTAAAATTTTATTTTAGAAGTCAACTAATTAAAGATTAACTAGTAGGCTTGTAAGCAGTTGCCTTAAGCAGCCTTTAATATGCCTTAAGCAGCTCTTTTGACTATGTACAACTCTTGTTACCCTGAAAAAAGGTACTCCCTCCGTAAAGAAATATAAGAGAGTTTAGATCACTACTTTAGTGATCTAAACGCTCTTATATTTCTTTACAGAGGGAGTAAAACTCACTTCAACATTTTCTGTTCATCGTTTTGAATGGTTTTCTAGCTGGGTTTCTATTTGTTTTTCATTTCTATATTGAAATACTTACTAAGAACTTTAAAAGATGTTCATGAATATGAAAATTATTCGCAAGTTTTTGAAAAAGTCACGTATTTCAAAAAATGTTCATGAATTGAAAAAATGTTCACTAAATAAAAAATTGTGAACTCGAAAAAACAAATCATGAATTTAAAAAATGTTCACCAATTCAAGAAATGTTTGTGAAAAATCTACTTGGGCTTGCCAAGATCGTAAGGGAAAAAAAATTAGAAAAACCGGTGTAGGAAACCTTCCTAAAATCGTAAGAGGGAGTCTCCATTAAAAGTCTACTTGGCCTTGCCCAATATATGTGCATAGCGATCACAGGGTTACGGGTTTGTTGGCTATGACAAGCGCCTTGGAATTCTATTTATCGCTCGGTCAGGGGATAGCCAGCAAAAGCGCACCCCCCCCCCCCCCCCCCTCCCGCTCCCTTCTAACTCGCACAAATATGGGCCGATCCATATTCTGGATTTTCACGTGTCTTTCTCTAGAACCTTCCCTGAATCGGTATTGCTTTCTTTTTTGTGTTTTCCTGTCGGTTTACTTTTGTACTTTTCATTTTATGTCTTTTCATTTTCTTTTTCCTTTTTCCTTTTTCGTTTAGATTTTACTTTTCCCTTATTTCTTTTTTATTTTTAAATTTTAAATTCAACAATATATTTTAAAATTATTATTATTCAAAAAACATATGAATATTTTCGGAATATTTCTTCAAATCTGAGAACGTTTTTCATAATCCATAAACATTATTTCAACTCATATTTTTTCTCAAATTTGCAAACTTTTCTGAATTCATGAACATTTTTTATTTCACAATTTTTTTAAAAAATTTGCGAACATTTTTTGAATTCACAAAAATTTCTTCAAAATTGTAAAAAAATATCCAAATTTGCGAACATTTTATAATTCATGAAAATCTTTTGAATTCACGAACTTTGTTTAAATCAGGAACATTTTCTTAAAATTCGTGAACATTTTTTGATTCTGCAAAAAAATAATTGAATCTGTTAACATATTTTCAAATTGCGAACATATTTTGAATTTGCTAACATTTTGTCAATTTCATGAATATTTTTTAAGCCATGAATTTCTTTGAATTTTTGATTATTTTTCAAATTCAAAATTTAAAAAAAAATGTATTACTTTTTTCAAATTTATGAACATTTTTTGAATTCAGGATTTTCTATTTTTGTAAATATAAAAATCAAAACACAAATAACACAAAAAAATGATTTTTTTTAAAGGCGTTAGCACCCTGCACTGGGTCAGCCCAAATCGTGTAGGGGTACGCGTTACCTATCTATCTAGCTTGTAGGTCGAGAAATGGGAGGCGCTGGTGCAGTCAGCCGGAGATATGCGGTGTTGAGCGGTGGCGTGCAAAGCTGAAGGAAAACATGTGAGATTTGTTGTTACATGAAAAGGGTGACGCTAGTTTCAAGGCAATGGGGTCGCGTACAGGCAATGGTTTGTTGCTTGCTATGTTTAACAGTTGTTTGCTATGCACACATGAAGCTATTAAGAACTTTGTCTCGGTAGAAATCGGGAGCATATGGTTGGATCAAAATATTTTGGTCAGCTTGGATATGTGAATCTATGGTCGTACAGGGAACTTATCGAAAACTATGTCCATTGTGGCTATTGTTTGGTAGAAGTGGTCGAATGGTAATCACTAACGAAGGTGCAGGTCAGCGGTTTAACAAATGTTAAATATGATGAGGGGACGTGTGGACAAAGCTTGAGGAGACTGGAATGCATTGTAGAGGATCATGTTCTACACCTGTATCGAGCAATGCATAGCAATGTGCTGGGTTGACATGACACTCATGTTCTACACGTGTGTCGAGCAATGCATAGCGATGTGCTGGGCTGACATGACGCAAGGTGAAGCATGGTTGCAGTCGGATAAGTTCGATTAGGGGGTCAGACACATAATGCATTGGCCTAAACAGTCCGGTGGATCGATTAGAAGGTCATTTGGAATAGAAGACGGTGCCATCATCGTTGGGCTTTTGCTCGAACCGAAAGCTATTGTTGTTGCTAGATAACAACGAGATCCCTCAGGAGCAAGTGGAAGGTACACTACAACGACGACTTCAAGAAGTGGGAAGTGGGTGGCGCCCTTAGACAACTCATACTTCTGCCCCAGCAACTCCTCATGTAGTGAATCTCGGCCGACATCGTTCCTAAAGGGTGTTCTTAGATGTAGTCATTTTTCGCATGTGACATGTTGTGTTTGTGAAATGTGAGCAGAAACTAGTATATATTCTCCTCTTGTGATTATGATAGCTTGGGCATGAGGTCGAGGCCACCAAGCATTGACGCGCGTCACAGTCAACTGAGTTTGGTGGCAACTTAGATCTGATTGGTCATAGCCAACTTGGAGCAGAAATCAATATTCTTATTCGGCATGAAGTTCTAATTGATTAATATTTTTCAGGTTTATTTGAATCGTCGGGTACATAGTGACGCATCAGCGGACGAATACAAGGTGTGCAACGGCAAGAGTTCATTTGTGGGGCTTTTAGTTCAGGATTGTTGTATATTTCTAGAAAACACGATATAAGTATATAACGTCCTAAAAGATTTGTTGATGCGTTGCCTTTTAAGATACATAAAATATTGGCATTTGTTATGAGTAGTCTTAAATATGTTTGCTTTCTCTCAAATAGATTTTTTTTACTAAGGAGTACAAATATAGAAGTAAATAAACTAGTGTTCCTTCAACATGTTGATGTCCTGCTGGATGACACTCCAAATTGGGGGTATCTATGTTTCTATTGCTACATCCCTACCACACAACGAGAATGACGAGAAGGTTCACCGGAGTTGCAGAAAATGATGACACGTGATGGTGGAGTATAAATAGAGAGGAAGAAAACAAATTAGCTAATTGCAAAGTGGTCGTAGAAAAGGAGTTGCACTGCAAGAAGGGATTGCAGTGGTACGATGTGGTCGGTGTTGAGAACGAGCGGTAAACACAAGGGAATAACATCATCTTTCATGATGCACTTTTTCGAAAACTTTCAGCAATACCTCTCCATATCTTTTTGTTATTTCCTAGCCACCAGAGATGAAGACGAGGGCGGCCCGAGCTATTCAGACAGGGCACTGGAAGTCAATGTAATCGAATGATAACGACGAATCCCCTATTATAGCATGCCATTTTTATTATTCATGTTGAAGTCTGGTTAAGAAGAGTCGTTAAGTGCATTTGTCGCATCGTCACACAGGAGGCTACCTTGATCATTTTGGAGTCGGAGGTGAAGTTGATTGTTTCCCTCATAATTAGCAAATGTGGGTTGGTGGAACCAACACTAATGTGTATCCTTCACTCCTTTGGTATTCATGTTAATGTGTGGCACCTTGTCTGTCTTTGTTAGTTGTCGAACCACACTGTACACTCAATGTGTTCTAACAAAGCGAGTAAAAGTATAGTTGAGGAGCAGGTGTTTCTTCTAGCGTTGCCACTTATATCATTATGTTGTTTCCACTCCTCCGATGACTCCTGACCAATCTCGTATCCCTCGCGGCTCTTGCTTCGATTGCCGACTATGCTGAGAGAGTGGACTAGGTAGAGAACTTCAATGGTGTGAATTCAAGGTTCTGTGGTGGTCTCTGTAGCTGCTATTAAGCGGGAAGTTGAGAGTGACACCGTGGCCAACATGTAAGATTTGTTTGCCGAGATCACATCCTAAAAATTCAGCCCAATCGTGCACCCTCTGCCATCAACACATTCTCCTCCCATATTTGATAGTTGAACTTGAACTCTGATGGGCTGGGATACCACTCTCCTCCTAACCATCCAAGCACGGGTTGGCTCGCAACTAGCCTAAATAATTAGTACTAACATATTTTACACACATTTGTGGGGCCACGGTGCTAGTTTTATGTTATTTAGAAAAGTTGTTACCATGTGAGGTGTTCTAAAAAACTGGTTTGGTGGTTCCGAGCCTGCCACAGGTAAAGACAGGAGACAGCGGGGGATGAAAGGGAGCATAGACAATAATGCAATGCTATTAGGATAGGAATTTGGTGAACAAGGTTTCACATGTACCCCTTATGAATAGTATAAATTCAAAAGGAAATACTAGAAAAAATAAAAATAACAATGGATTTTTTTTAGCATACATAGTCAATTCATATACCGTGTATGAACTTTTACGAAGAAATCACATCCATGGTATTCTTGGCAAAAATGACAAAATTGACGCTATATTAAAAAAATATTATTTGATGAATATTAAGGTCCCTATTGTATTTCTTTCTTTTTTTTGCATGGAAAAAAGGATTTCTCGTTACTCAAGGAGGTTTCTCAGCCATAGCCATGTTTACAACGGAGTCCATCCCGGCAGAAAGCCATACTGCAGTACGAGGGGTGCTACGACCATATGCGGCCAGCTTATGACTAACATTATTTTGTGAGCGACTACAGCGAGCAAATAAAATCTCCCTATCAACAGTATCAACTAAGCTGCGAATCTCCTCTATGAGTATGTGGTGCCTCGATCTATCTGTCGTGCGTGCTATGAGCATCGCCACTGCCTCCGCACTATCCAACTCAACTATAATTGGACGGTCCGTCCGAAACAAGGCCAAGTCCAATCCTTCTCGTCACGCTGCTAATTCCGCCTCCAAGGCACTCTCACATGCACGGAGCTCTTTGCATGCGCTATAGATGATCTCACCTCTATCATCACGGAGAATCATACCTGCTCCGGCCGCACCCGTAGCCGCAATGAACCTGCCATCCGTGTTGAGCTTGGTCCAACCCGTGTCAGAAGGTACCCAATGCGGCTGCAGCTTGGGTCCAGAGCTCGCCGGAGCTGCTGGTGGTGAAGCACCGACCACCATATTCCCTTTCACATGGTCTCCCGTAGGGTGTTGATTGATGCACAGGAGCGAATTAATGTACCCGTGAAGGAAGCATCAGGAGGCTTCAGTTGGAGGAGGCAGTTTGTCATGCGTAATCTTGTTGCGCACATGCCAACTCCTCCACATGGTCATAAGCACAACCAGCCTCGTCGTCTCATCCAGGGGTTCCAGCAGTGTGAAGAGCCATTCTGGTCCTGGGTTACGGATGGACTCCAGCTTGGGGATGTTCTAGTCCAGCGCCATGGGACGCCATAGCTCGCTAGCCAGTGGGCACCGGCAGAATGCGTGGAATCCGTCCTCTCGTTCCAAGCCACAGAGGTAACATATGTCAGTAAACTTGAGGTGGCGCGAAAATTTGTTGGCCCAAGTAGCAAGTGAATTGGTCACAACTCTCCATGCGAAGACGCGTACCTTAGGGGGAGCAGGGCACCCCCATATGATCTTCCAGATGGCGCGATGACCATCCGGTGCCCTGCTCGTGGCGGTAGCCGATGTACGCTCGCGCTCATCCATGGCAAGGCGGTAGGTGGAGCGAACGGTGAAGATATCGTTCTTCTCTGGTGCCCAAGCGATGATATCATCAGTGATGCGCGGTGATGTCCGGATGCTTGTGATCGCGTCAACGTCCGTCGGGAGGAAGAAGAGTCGGAGAAGATCCATGCGCCACGAGCCCCCTTCATCCAGGAGCTCCGCCACCCTCCTGATGCGGCATGTACCCTACTGCGTGATGGGTTAGCGCGAGGCCTCTCTCGGGATCCACCGATCGCGCTAGATGCGAATGTTATACCCATCGCCGACCTGCCAGATGATGCCCTTCTTCAGGAGCTCGAGGCCGTACTAGATAGCCTGCCATGTCGGGGAAGCGTTCCCCGAGAAGACCGTATCCTCGAGTCGCCCATCCGGGTAATAACGGGCCTTGAGAACCTGCGCACATAAACTGTTAGGCTTAGTTAGCAAACGCCAAGCTTGTCTCGCGAGGAGAGCCTGGTTGAAGATGCGGAAGTCTCTTAATCCCAGGCCACCCTTTGTTTTATGAGCCTGTATTTTGGCCATGCCAACCAGTGCGTTTTCCTTTTACCATCCACTGAACCCCACCAGAAGTTCCGTACAATTCTGTTCAGATCATCACACACTGACATAGGAAGCTTGAAGACACCCATAATATAGGTAGGAATAGCCTGAGCAACAACCTTGATCATGGTCTCCTTACTGGACAGAGAGAGGGTATCACCCCAAGCTACAATTCTCTTCAAGAGACGTGATTGCAAATTCAGAAATTTACCTCGACATGCGTCCATCGGGCGTTGGCAGCCCTAGGTACTTCTCCTCAAAAGTAACCGTGCCAATGCAAAGAGTTGTTCTAACCGCTTCATGTTTGTCCATAGCGCATGCAGGGGCGGAGCCAGGATTTGAGCATAGGGGGGGCCAAGTCCAAAGACGAAGATAGGATTTCGACATGGAGGCCAAGCAAAAAAATTTTTGCTAACTATCCAATACTATAATAATGTGTCACTTAGATGCTAGTATAAAATATGATTACATTTAAATTCAATTTTACGATTGCCAATAAGATAAAAAAAATCAATAATTTTT
The DNA here is from genome assembly GCA_039707655.1 of Elymus sibiricus. Lineage (NCBI taxonomy): Eukaryota > Viridiplantae > Streptophyta > Magnoliopsida > Poales > Poaceae > Elymus > Elymus sibiricus. The sequence continues at coordinate 477,019,006 of CM077666.1, forward strand.
AAAGAACAAAACATAGCTGCTAATTTGTTTTGATGTACATTACAATGCAATGTTGAAGTAAAGTTGTCTGTCGTTAATCTTTACAATGTTTGGCGTCGTTTTTCTTTACATAACAGTTGAACTGCAAGTTTTTGAATTCACATGACATATCATACAACCAAAAGAGGTAAAATCTGATCTATAATTTTACAAGACGAGATAGTATAGTAATCGATAGTGCTATGGCAAACCTGTTATTTCGTTGGCTGGACCGTAGAATTGAGGCGTGCAGCTATAATTGGGATGTCATAAAAACTGAATCATATACAAGAACTAGTACAAATAATTTGCATCACGATCATGATAATTTCTAGGACATGTACAAAACAGAATAGGAACTCTCCACGGAATCATAGGGTCACAAATCACACAAGCAGATCAAAAAAAATCCGATGTATCAATTTGACACGGATGCAAGATGACAATCGAGAGATTAGTAAATGGTGTAACCTTGGCTAGTTCCTGGTTCGTTGGTTGCAGCCGCCAGCCGGAAGATTTGATGAATCCAGCAGGTTGCGCCGCGCCATCGGCCGCCGTGGAATTCAGATCCCGAGAAGCAGGTTGTGTCGCGCCGTTGCTGAATGCCGAGCAGCAGGTTGTGTCGCGCCGTTGCTGAATGCCTGAATCAGATGGAGAGGGAGGGGAGAGGCGAGCGTGCGGCGTGGAAACAGGAACGGTTGCGTCGCGACGACTAAACTTCTGCGGCTAATCTCACGCTAATCACGGTAGGCTAGAGGGCTTTTCACATGGGCCTTTTTTGTCTTTCCTTTTTTCCAATATATTCACGTTGAGATAGCGCTAGGGGGGGCCGAACACATGTGTGCGTACATATCAATCGCTGACTGCGTACTGCATATATCAGGTTCGCTCGATCGTTGGGGGGGGGCCAGGCCCCTGCTCGCCCCCCCTTGTCTCCGCCACTGAGCGCATGCATTACCAAAAAGAGCACTGCACTTCGCCGGATTGATGCGCTGTCCTGTAGCTTTTTCATAAGTATTCAACACATTTTGGACTTTCCTTGCTTGTTCCTCTTCCGCCTTGAAGAACAGCAACGTGTCATCCACGAACAATAAGTGAGAAACACCTGGAGCTCTTCGGCATATTTTCAGCGGTGTATAATCACCTTTTTCCTCTTCATCTTTCAACAAAGCAGAAAGACCATCAGCCACAAGTAAGAACAATCTTCACTAAGGATACCACGAGTCGAAAATGACCAATAGAGGCCGCGCACCAGGTCGGACTTTATCCAGGTCGTTCAAAAGCTTTTGGGATCTGTGCGCCCCCTGTATTTCTGGCTCTTGCCCCCCTGTAGAAACCGGCCTCTGCGTGTATTTTGGTCGATAGGCAGCACTAGGCACCGAATGACCTGACCGTGTGCAGGCCGTGTGGAGTAAATGAGAGAGGACGCTTGGCAGGGTAGCTTCACCTGACCTGTCCATGTAATACAATAAGCAGATGTGGGGCCAGATTCCCCGCTGTGTGCACGTCTGATATGACCAAAACAACTAGTAGTATTTTATCCCGTCCAGCTGCCTTCCCTCCTTCCTGTATCAAATAGTAATAGATGTGCTAATTGTGTATTGGGTCTGCTATTAGCTATATTGTGCATGCGATTAAACTTTCACATGAAACTTATGATTTACTGTTAGTACAATAAATTGGGAAAACATACCTCATGCAATTTAAGTGATTCAGTTATTACAATAAATTGAAAAATACTTCATGCGTTGTTAACCTTCTGATGGGCTAAATTATTAGCAATAGAATTTAAGTGATCTTGTTAACACAATAAATTAAAATAAAAACTCTGTGTATCGTTACCAATCTGATGGGTTTCCGTCAAAAAAAGAGATCCGATGGGTTAAATCATTAGCGATCAAATTTAAGTGGGCTTGTTAATTATTAATTCTGCCTGTATGCTAACCATTCGCTCGGTTCGTATGCTTACCTTTTTCACTAAATACTTAATCGGACGGCAGAACCACAATCTGATGACTAATAAGATTTAAAACGTCAATGATGATAAAAAATTAATTACTAAAATTTCTTATTTAACCTCCCAAAGGGATAATTAAAAACAGTCAATCCGTACTACTTAAGATAGACCAACAATTAAAAAGGGAAGATTTCAAAATAGTCAATCAGTACTACTTACTCCGTCTGGGCTTACAAGTCCCCATCTGTTTTGCGTCAAAATTTCCCATAGATTTAACTAACAAAATATAAGTTGTAATACATCACAAAATTTATATCAATGGATTCATATTCAAAAGGAGTTTCAAATGGTATTTTGTTTAATACATAAAGCATAAATTTTATTGACTAAATTAATGACCAAAATTCGACACAAACATGAAGGGGCTAATAAACCCAAACACGGGAATTACTCCCTCCGTCCGCGAATAAGTGTACATCTACCTTTTGTCCTAAATCAAAATTTTAAAATTTTGACCAACTTTATAGAAAAGAGAGTTGAGATATATTATGGGATGGAGGGAGTATATGATATCAAATTGGTATATCACGAAAGTACATTTCAAAACAGATCTAGTGATACTAATTTATAATTGAGTGCCATAAATGCTGCTACTGTTCTCTAGAAAGTTGGTCAAAATTTTAAAACTTTGACTTATGACAAAAGATAGAAGTACACTTATTCGCGGACGAAGGGAGTGCGGAAGATTGAACAACAATTAAAAGGAAAGATTTATTTTTGCTCCTAAAAACAAGACTCCCGCCTCAATTACTACCCTATCCTTTTTCATTATTAATCACCTGCCATAATCACAATCTGCAAGTGACACTACCGGACTGGGGCACTACGCCGACGGCCGGCCCCCGTCGGCATAGGCCCATATGCCGTCGGCATATGCCTATGCGGACGGCCACCGTCGGCATTAGGCCGTCGGCAACTCGTACGTCAGCGTACCTGGACCCGGCCGTCGGCATAGAAAAGCCGTCGGCATAGGAACATATGCCGACGGCTTCCGTACAGCCGTCGGCATAGATTCACCGTCGGCAAACTCTTACGTATGACGGCAGCTGACGGCGCCGTCGTCAAATTGTGCCCAACCAAAGAGCGCCACGTGGCAGCCGCTGGGGAGCCCTGGCATAGAGGTATGCCGACGGCTAGGCCATCGGCATAGATTTAGGATATGCCGACGGCCTAGCCGTCGGCATAGCTCTGCGCCAGGGCTCCCCAGATCGAGCCACGTGTCCACTATGCCGACGGCCAGACCGTCGGCATAGATAGAAAACTATGCCGACGGCCTGGCCATCGGCATAGTGGACACATGGTGCCCACTGGTAGCACGGCCCACCCTATGCCGACGGCCTAACCGTCGGCATAGATCCTGTCTGCTTTTTTTTTTGTATTTTTCTGTCTGATTTCAATTCAAGTTACCAGCACATATATATATTCAAAATAGACATACACAGCACATATATATCACATAAGTATCATCATCATCACAAAAACATCATCATCACCACATAAGTATCATCATCATCACAAAAACATCATCATCACCACGAAAGCATCATCATCATCACGAAAGCATCATCATCATCACAAAAGCATCATCATCACATAATAGAGAACATGACAACATAAGTATCATCACAAACAACATAAGCATCTAAAGAAGCACACAAGTCATCTAAAGGAGCATAAAAGAGGCTTAAGCGCTAGGACGTCCACCACCACCGCCAAGTTCCTCACCGCCAAAACCGCCAAAGCCCAGGTCGTCATTGCTACCGGCAGCGCTACCGCCAAGACCGCCACCGCCACCTCCTCGGTGGATCGGAGTGACCGGGCTCCGTGACTCGGGAGTGATGCCATCATTGGCACCACCACCAACGGATGATCCACCAGTTCCCTGGATGTTTGAAAAGAGATGTTAAGAGGATATATGATTGTGTTGAATAAACGATAAGCTGTGGTTGAATAGTTTGGGGATGTACTAACCGGAGTCCCCATGTGTTGTGCCAGAAATTCCTCAAACGTAGGCAGCACTGGTTGTGGTCCAGGAGGTGGTGGTGGTGGTTCCATTACAGGAACCGCGCCGGCCGCCATGCAGTCAAAAACGAGCTGCATGTTAGTTGACCAAGCAAACACGAAAGTCAGAAGAAATGAAAGTGCAAATATGAAAGTGAAATGAAAGGGGTTAAACTAACCTTCATCATGCGACTGCTGTGGTCCGTGACTGCTGCAACTCTCGCGTTCCACGCCATGACCTCCTGACGTGTGTACTCCATGTAGGCCTACAATATGACATGATGAAACTCATAAAACATCTCAATGCGGAAAATAAAGTGAGAAAAAAGGAAGATAAGAGGGAAAATACTTACAGAGTGCTGCTGGGCTAGGAGGGACTGTGAGTGTGCACTGGTCGTGCTCGGGCGCGGGCTCGGCCTCGGGTTGGTAGCTCGGAGCCGTGTGTAGGAGACAGAAGGAGTGACCACAGCATCCAGAACCGCCTGCCGACCATGACTCTTCGGCCCTATGCCGACCACCACCCTGTCGTCCGTAGCCTCTTTTAAGGGGTCAGGTGTGTCAGGATGTAACCTCAGATACTCCTTCGTGTAGGCCTTCAGGTTCTTCTCGGTCTTGCCATAGTACTTGCCCTTGCCATCCTTGGACTTCCGCACATGGGCGAGCTCCCACGCCTCCATGTCTGAGAGCGGCCGCTTCAACTTCTCCTCCTGCACCACCAAACAGAGGTTAGTCATACATAAGAAAGTGACGGTAAATAGAAGAAGAAGAATGTTTCATGTACATAGATATACCTGAACTTTCTTGTGGCTCCAGTGGTTCCGGTTTCCCTGACCATGTGTTCCGTCGGTCCCTCGATTAGCCCGATTTTTTATGCTCTTAGCAGCCCACTCTTCATCCTGACCAAGCCACAGATCCACCAATGCCTCCCATCCATCAGTTTTTCCATAACACCAACCAGGACACACCTACATAATGAAAGCATAATGGCATGTCAACACGAAACAATGAAATTTACCACAAATGTCGGAATGAAAAGTCTGTTATACTTACCATCAAGTACTCCTCCCTCGTCAAGGTAAGCTTCTCCCTCCGCGCGACTTCCTTGGTCATCTTCTGGCCAAGAGCGTCGTGAAAATATTGCGAGATGGCCACCCAGCGCACCTCGTACTGCATCTGGCGGGCCTTCTTCCTCGCAGCCCGCACCAAGAACTCGTCAGCAATGGACTTGTGCTCCTCAAGAACTCGATAGTATTTCTACAGTCATTCATAAAACCAGAATGAAAGAAGCCATGAGTTAAACCATTCGATGATAAACTACGAACGAAACTCAAGACCCGTGCTTCTGAAGAGAACTTACCCAAAAATTTGTTATCACAGCCTCAGCATGTGTATCATGGTCCGGGTGGGGGGCCGCTTCGTAGTGGTCCCAGCTCGTGGCCAAAACCAGGCGCTCCGGGTGCCTGACTGGCTCCAGAGCGAACATCCCCGTCCAATGTTCCTTCAGCAAGACAGTGATGATGCCGTTTGGAAGACGGGCCCCTCGAGGAACTATCCAGTTACTGCAAAAAATAGAAAATATGAGCATGTTTACAAGCAAAAGAATGAAAATATGAGCATGTGTACAATCAAAAGAATGAAAATATGAGAATGTGTACAAGCAAAAGAATTAAAATATGATTAAGGGGCACTTACTCTTTCCCCGTTGGCTCAATGAGCCACTTCTGCTCCTCGGTAGCAGGAAGGGGGGCGGGAGTTTTGCACTACCACGCAGCCACCCCTTCTTGTTGCCAGCCCCCTCCCCGCCACCACCATCCTCCTCGCATGCCTCCTCCTCCTCCTCCTCCTCCCCCTCCCCAACCTCCTCCTCCTCCTCCTCAACCTCCTCGCGAACCTCCTCCTCCTCGGAAGAGGGTACCTCACTAGAGGAGGGTCTCGAAGACGACACCCCTAAGTCGGTGAGGGAGCGCTCTTTCTGGCCCCGACCCCGTGCTCCTCTAGGGGCTCTCCCCCCACCCCCTCCTCCTCTAGGGGCACCTCTCCCTCGACCTCCCTGTGAGGAGTCATCCTCAAGTAGTCGGGGGGAACAGTACGGGCTCGACCACTCCGACTAGCCATCGTGGTGAGTTTGGTTAGGAAACCCGTGCCATCGGCCTTCCCCTTGCCCATGCTTAGCAAACCTGCATTGAAAAGAGAATAAACAATTAGTATATTAATAATGAAGAAAAAATCATAATAATAAGGAATAAAAAGCACATTAATAAATAAGCATAAAAAGGCATATTAATAAACCATAGAAAAAAAGACATGAAACGTACATCTGCTAGAACCCATACGAATCATCACTGTTGTAACCGATTCCTCGACCGGTCTCATCATCACTATCACGCATATCATCTTCGTTGTCTGACGGAGGTGGAGGCTCTTCCTCGTCGTCAGCGTCTTCATTTAACTTTTCTAGCATAAGTATGTCTTTTTCATTAACAATGGTCTCACCATCATTCCGTGCATCGTCATCATTTGGATCCACATCATCATCACCCAAGGCGTCAGCGTCATCGGTTCTGACCACATCATCATCAGGTTGCTCTTGATAGAACACTCCCTCATATGTCATGGGGTTAATGTTGTAGTAATCGTCATCGTTCGGGTCCGGTAGCTTACCATGTGGCGACACCTTGAACACAACTTCCCAACCCTTTAGGTACTCTTTCTGGCATGGGTAAGGCAGATAATAAACTTGTGTGGCTTGGGTAGCCGCAATAAAGAGATCGGCTCCGGCATAGACGGTTGATGGTTTAACTTCGACGAAACCAACGGAAGGCGTATGTCTCAGCCCCTCTACTGGGTCGAACCATCGGCATTTGAACACAGGGAGACTTAGGGTTTCGCGCCCACGGCTGAATGTAAGCTCGTATATTTTTTCTACCCTTCCGTAGTAGTCAACTGCATTTTGACCTGGGGTGTACACTCCAGTATTTATAGTTTTGGGATCAGGCCGACTGTTCTGGTGCTCCTCTGTATGGAAGCGATACCCATTCACATCATACTTTTCACATGTCATGACCCGAGGGTTAAAACCCATGGAAACCCATCTCAATTCGTCATCCATAGATATGCTCCGATCTTTTCCCTACAAGTTTAATTGAAATTGTTGGGTGCATTAGTTCGGTTAACTAATAAATGTTGAACTAGGTATTTAATAGGGGAATGTAAAAAATTACTTTCGCCATGAACCAAGCAACAAAATTTTTCCTTCCAGGGTTTCCATGCCGGAGAAGAGTAAGTGCCTCCGCCTCAGTAGGAGGAATCATTCCCGTCCACTCCTCATCAACGAATTGACTAAAAGAAGAAAAGCGGTGTTAGACCGAGACTAAGTGAACATAGAACATGATGTTGTGCAAGACATAAAGGAATGGTGTAGTGGTATTACCTCATCCACTCATCCTCAACTTCCTTGATGTTGTGCAAGACATAGAACATGATGTCCTCCCACTCTTGTTCTGGCATGTTATAAGATTTTGAGCCCCCAGCCCTGCCACCTTGCCCGCTGAATAGATGAAGCTTGGGTTTATACTTGGGCTCTTCTATATTGTATCGAGGCACCTTATTATGCAGAGTGGGAACGTGGTCTGGATAGTACGTTGTCCTGAGGTCTAACACCTCCTCTAGGATAGCTGTCTCAGCTATGGAAGCTTCAATCTTAGCTTTGTTTCCACATTTGTGTCGGAGATGCTTGTTCTGTCTCTCAGGGCCGTACTGCCAACGATTCTACAGAGGGCCCCCCAACAATACCTCGTTCGCGAGGTGCAAAATGAGATGTGTCATCGGAGTAAAGAAGCCTGGCGGAAAGATCTTCTCTAGCTTGCATATCAACTCCGGTGCCTTCTTATGCAATTGTCCAATCACCTCGGGACATACTTCTTTAGCACAGAGCATGCGGAAGAAATGGCTTAGCTCCGCAAGCACTCGCCAAACACGCTCGGAGACATAGCCTCGAACCATCACCGGCATTATCCGCTCAATCCATACATGATAGTCATGACTCTTGAGCCCGGTCACTTTGCCCCTTGAAAGATTGACTCCCTTACTTATATTCGATGCATAACCATTAGTGAACTTCACGATGTGTTTGAGCCACTTCAATACCTCCATCTTTTCTGGCTTTTTAAGGACGAAGTCTGCATCTGGCTTGAACCAGTTTCTTCGACCGCCTGTGGGAGGCCGCATGTTTAGACATGGTCTATCACAAATTTTCTGTTGATCGGCTCTAGCATTAACATTATCCTTCGTCTTATCAGGAATGTTGAGGATCGTGCAGAAAAGGGACTCTGCGACATTCTTTTCGGTGTGCATCACATCAATGTTGTAAGGAAGTTTGAGGTCCTTGAAATAGGGAAGCTTCGTGAAGGGGGTAATGTGAGTCCAGTTGTGCGTCTCACTATATCCCTCGAAGCCTTTGACTTTGACTTTGCCTTGGCCTTGGCCTTCGCCTTCTCCTTTGGCTTTGGCTTTGCCTTTGCCTTTGCCTTTGCCTTCGCCTTTAGGCTTGAGAGCTTTTAGCTGATCAAGAACATCTGCCCCTGAAAACGTTGGAATCTCGCTTACTTCATGGACAACCCGGCCTTTCGTGAAGTTCTTCTTGTCTTCCCTGTCTGGATGGTCTGGAGGGAGGAACTGTCGATGCAGGTCAAAGGCTACATACTTGCGACCCTTCTTCAGCCAAATGAAACGTAGAGCCTGCATGCACACTGGGCATGGCATCTTCCCACTTGTACACCATCCGCAGAATAGGGCATAGCCGGGAAAGTCATGCATGCAATACTGCAACCAAACTTTCATCAAGAAATTTCTCTGCAGATCTCGGTCGTATGTCAACCTCGGGAAGTACCAAGAATGGTGCAAATCATCCACCAGCGGCTGCATAAACACACCCAAATTCTTTCCCAGGTATTCAGGCCCCGGAATGATGAGCGACAAGAACATGGTCTTGCGTTGCATTAGGGCACCGGGAGGGAGATTGAGCGGAATAACAAACACAGTCCAGCAGCTGTATGGATTGGACGACATACCATATGGATTGAACCCATCACCTGATATGGCAATTCTGACATTCCCAGCCTCGGCTACTTCCTCGGGGTATTCTTCATCGAACGACTTCCATGCTTCGCCTTCCGATGGATGTACGATTTTATTTGGATGGTACCTTCTACCTTCCTTGTGCCACTTCATCATTTTGGCAGACTCCTCCGTGATGAAAAGGCGTTGCAGTCTTTCTATGAAATGGAGATACCGAAGAACCTTTGCGGGGATGCCTAGCTGCCTCTTCTCACCATCCTCACCGACCACCTCAAGGTACCGAGAGGAACCGCACTCCCTACAGTACTTGTCATCCGCATACTCGTGCCTAAACAAAAGGCAATTCTTCGGACAAACATGTATTTTCTCATAATCCATAGAGAGTGCCTTCATGAGTTTCTTCGTGGCGTACATGCTTGTCGGCAGTTCATGACCCTCAGGGAGGCTGTTAGCCCATACTCCTAGAAATGCTTCGAAGCTGGCTACAGCCGTACTCAGCCTTGACTGCCATCAGTTGCGAGATGGCATCTAGCTGAGAGAGTTTGGCACCCGCATAAAGAGGTTTCTTTGACGAGGCCAAGATCTCCAAGAAGGCCGTTGTGCTTGCCTCCGGCTCCTCTGGTTCATTCTCTGAAGGTGTCGCATGTGCCGTCTCTGCAGCAATGACATCATCTAGCATGTCTCTGACCCCGTCGTCCGCATAACCACCGATGCGTTGTCGCATCACCTCCTCTCTACCACGGTCCCGCTCGGCAAAGTTTATCGGCATGTTAAAGTTTGGCATATATCCGTGCGTGCGAAGGTGCTCAGTCATTTCCTTCTTATTTCTACGGAGTCGTCTGCCACATTTCGCACAGGGGCATTGTGGGATAATTCTCAGTGGACGACGGAATATCTCCTTCAAAAACACATCAGTTTTCGCGACCCACTCTGTTGTTACTCGATTCCGACGGGTAAAACCACTGTACATCCACTGATTATCTGCCATCCTCTACTTTATTGGGAGCCACACAATAAAATTAAGGATTCATTTAAATTAATCACATCAAATTTTATTTTTTACCGCGTTGACGGCATTGAATCCACCTACATCTCTAATAGGTAAAGATGGGTCCTAATCCCATCTGAGGATGTGTAGATTGAGTACGTTCTCCATGCTCTACCCCATTCTGAGACAAAATTTCGACAGCACCTCCCCGCTGTTCTCCAGATACACGTCTCGGCAAATAGCCGAGAGAATGTGCTCCGGAGAACAACAGGGAGGCGCCGCTGAAATCCTGTCTCGGAACGGGGTAGAGCATGGAAAACGTACCCAATCTACACATCCTCGGGCTGTCCGTGGAAAACGCTAGACAATCTGAAAGAGTTGTGGTGATAAATATGCAATTGAATGCATATTTATCGATGCAACCCTTTCGGACGGGAGACGCCTAGGTTACGCGACTTGACGTGATAATGAAATCTAGTGACAAAAAAAAGAAGAGGAGGTGAAGGGGGATTCGTAGCTCACCCTCGGCTGTAGAGGAAGTAGTTGATCAGCGGAGGGAAGATCGGGGACCAACAACTCCGACATCGATAATCACTCCTCGGAGATGCAACACCACAAATCTGTAAATTGCACCGATTTAAAATTTTAGACCATCACATATCATATAGCTTTTAACAACATCTCAAATTGCAAAATAAGCTTCATCAATTATTTACTACATATTCGCATGAGAAAAATAGCTCCAAAAATATCTTCCCAAATTACAAAATGGCAAATAATGTATCTTATGAATCAACATGACCTAACACTAACTTGATCAACATCCATCCATCCATCCATCTATCATTAACTTGACCAACATCCATTCATCAATATTTTACAAACTAAGTTTCTAAAAAAATTGACCAACATTCCATCCATCCATCCATCTATGAATCTAATAACATCCATGCATCCATCTAACAAAAATTTAACATTTGTCTATTTATCTACTAAAATTGCACTAAACATACAAAAAAATCTATTTATCTAGCTATTTATCTATCTATCTATCCATCCATTCATCTAGCAGAACAGCAACAGCAGTGGGAGGAGCGGCGGCAGTAGCAGCACAGCAGCGGCAGGGGAGCAGCGGCAACAGCGGCAGCACAACAGCAGCAGCGGGAGGGGAGCAACAGGGTGGCGGGGGAGCTCACCGAGGGGAGGCAGCAGGGGAGCGGCAGGACCGCAGGGGGGCGGGGGAGGTGGTGGCGGAGGCGGTGTTGGAGGGGCCGGCGACGGCCGGCGGAGCGTGGGAGGCCCGGACGCCGGTGGGACGAAAAGGGTGGCGGCGACAGCGGTGATTGAAGACGACGGTGGAGCGCGGGCGGCCCGGATCCGCAGCGGGCGTGGGCGGCCGCGGCGGTGGTGGGTCGGCCTGCGGCAGCAGCGCAACGAGGTGGCGGCGGCGCGCTGGTCGGGGTCGGGAGAGGGTGGCGGCGGCGCGGAGAGGGTGGCGGCGGCAGCGGCGAGTGGAGAGGACGGCCGCGGCGGGCGTGGGCGGCGGCGGCGCAACGAGGTGGCGGCGGCAGCGGCGCGGCTGGTCGGGGTCGGGAGAGGGTGGCGGCGGCGCAACGAGGTGGCGGCTGCGTGGCTGGTCGGGGTCGGAGAGAGATAGGGATGGGAGAGAGCGAGAGAGGAATGAGCGGTCGGGAGGGCACCGAAGTGGATAAGGGGGGCCTATGCCGACGGCCTAGCCGTCGGCATAGATTCTCCACATTTTTTTATTCCAAATTTATGACCTGCCGCGACACAGAATAAGAGGAAAACCTTGTTGGGGAACGTTGCATGGAAAACAAAAAATTTCTACGCACACGCAAGATCTATCCATGGAGATGCATAGCTACGCACACGTACCCTCGTAGACCGTAAGCGGAAGCGTTAGAACAACGCGGTTGATGTCGTCGAACAACTTCACGATCCAACTGACCGAGCACCGAACGTACGGCACCTCCGCGTTCAGCACACGTTCAGCTCGGTGACGTCCTCGACTTCTTGACCCAGCAAGACGGCGAGGTAGTGGATGAGTTCCGGCAGCACGACGGCGTGATGACGGTGATGGTGATGCTATCTCCGCAGGGCTTCGCCCAAGCACTGCGAAAATATGACCGAGGGACAGAACTGTGGAGGGGGCACCGCACACAGCTAAGACAATGTTGTGTCCTTTGGGGCGCCCCCTCTCCTCTATTTATATATGTGTAGGGGCTTGGAGTAGAAGGAATAGTGCCATGTGAACAGTAACCGTGAATAGTACACACGTGGACTTGTACTCCAAAGTCCAATCTTATTCCTACTAGGACTCTCCCTTTTTTCCTTCCCTAGCTGCGTGGGCTTTTGAGGACTTGGTGCGCCTGGCCCAATAAGGCCAGGGCGCCTCCCCTTAGCCCATGCCAGCCCTTTGGGACGTGGTGGACCCACTTGTGGACTTTCGGACCCCTCCGGAATCCTCCGGAACCTTCTGGAAGCTTCCCGGTACAATACCGAAAAAACTGCACCTTTTTCCGGAACCCAAAATATGACTTCCCATATATAAATCTTTACCTCTCGACCATTCCGAGATTCCTCGTGACGTCCGGGATCTCATCCGGGACTCCGAACAACATTCGGTTACCAATTCACATAACTCATATAACACTATATCGTCAACGAACGTTAAGCGTGCGGACCCTACGGGTTCGGGAATGATGTAGACATGACCGAGACACCTCTCCGGTCAATAACCAATAGCGGAACCTGGATGCTCATATTGGTTCCTACATATTCCACGAAGATCTTATCGGTCGAACAGCAATGACAACATACGTAATTCCCTTTGTCCATCGGTATGTTACTTGCCCGAGATTCGATCGTCGGTATCTCCATACCTAGTTCAATCTCGTTACCGGCAAGTCTCTTTACTCGTTCCGTAATACATCATCCCGTAACTAACTCCTTAGTCACTTTGCTTACAAGCTTCTTATGATGTGCATTACCGAGAGGGCCCAGAGATACCTCTCCGAAACACGGAGTGACAAATCCCAGTCTCGATCCATGCCAACTCAACGGACATCTTTGGAGATACATGTAGAGCATCTTTATGATCACCCAGTTACGTTGTGACGTTTGATAGAACACAAGGTATTCCTCCGGTATCCGGGAGTTGCATGATCTCATGGTCTGAGGAACATGTATTTGACATTCAAGAAAGCAGTAGCAATAAACAGAACGATCATATGCTAAGCTAACGGATGGGTCTTGTCCATCACATCATTCTCCTAATGATGTGATCCCGTTATCAAATGACAACTCATGTCTATGGTTAGGAAACCTTAACCATCTTTGATCAATGAGCTAGTCTAGTAGAGGCTCACTAGGGACACGGTATTTGTTTATGTATTCACACATGTATTTAAGTTTCCGGTCAATACTATTCTAGCATGAATAATAAACCTTTATCATGAACAAGGAAATATAAAATAATAACAACTTTATTATTGCCTCTAGGGCATATTTCCATCAGTCTCCCACTTGCACTAGAGTCAATAATCTAGATTACATAGTAATGAATCTAACACCCATGGAGTCTTGGTGCTGATCATGTTTTCCTCGTGGAAGAGGCTTAGTCAACGGGTCTGCCACATTCAGATCCGTGTGTACTTTGCAAATTTCTATGTCTCCATCCTTGACATATTCACAAATGGAGTTGAAGCGTCTCTTGATGTGTTTGGTCTTCTTGTGAAACCTGGGCTCCTTGGCTATGGCAATTGCTCCAGTGTTGTCACAAAAGATTGTCATTGGACCCGATGCACTAGGTATTACACCTAGATCGGATATGAACTCCTTCATGTGCTGCTTCCGAAGCAGCTATGTATTCCGCTTCACACGTAGATCCCGCCACGACGCTCTGCTTGGAACTGCACCAACTGACAGCTCCACCATTTAATATAAATACGTATCCGGTTTGTGACTTAGAGTCATCCGGATCAGTGTCGAAGCTTGCATCGACGTAACCCTTTACGACGAGCTCTTCGTCACCTCCATAAACGAGAAACATGTCCTTGGTCCTTTTCAGGTACTTCAGGATATTCTTGACCGCTGTCCAGTGATCCACTCCTGGATTACTCTGGTACCTCCCTGCCAAACTTATGGCAAGGCACACATCAGGTCTGGTACACAGCATGGCATACATAATAGAACCTATGGCTGAGGCATAGGGAATGACTTTCATTTTCTCTATATCTTCTGCGGTGGTCGGGCATTGAGTCTGACTCAACTTCACACCTTGCAAGACAGGCAAGAACCCTTTCTTTGACTAATCCATTTTGAACTTCTTCAAAACTTTGTCAAGGTATGTGCTTTGTGAAAGTCCTATCAAGCGTCTTGATCTATCCCTATAGATCTTGATGCCCAATATATAAGCAGCTTCACCGAGGTCTTTCATTGAAAAATTCTTATTCAAGTATCCCTTTATGCCATCCAGAAATTCTATATCATTTCCAATCAACAATATGTCATCCACATATAATATTAGAAATGCTACAGAGCTCCCACTCACTTTCTTGTAAATACAGGCTTCACCGTAAGTCTGTACAAAACCATATGCTTTGATCACCTCATCAAAGCGTATATTCCAACTCCGAGATGCTTGCACCAGTCCATAGATGGATCGCTGGAGCTTGCACACTTTGTTAGCACCCTTAGGATCGACAAAACCTTCTGGTTGCATCATATACAACTCTTCTTTGAGAAAACCATTAAGGAATGCAGTTTTGACATCCATTTGCCAGATTTCATAATCATAAAATGCGGCAATTGCTAACATGATTCGGACAGACTTAAGCATCGCTACGGGTGAGAAAGTCTCATCGTAGTCAACCCCTTGAACTTGTCGAAATCCTTTCGCGACAAGTCAAGCTTTGTAGACAGTGATATTACCATCAGCATCTGTCTTCCTCTTAAAAATCCATTTATTCTCAATGGCTTTCCGATCATCGGGCAAGTCCACCAAAGTCCACACTTTGTTCTCATACATGGATCCTATCTCAGATTTCATGGCCTCAAGCCATTTGTCGGAATCCGGGCTTATCATAGCTTCTTCATAGTTCGTAGGTTCGCCGTTGTCTAACAACATAACTTCCAGAACAGGATTACCGTACCACTCTGGTGCGGAACGTACTCTGGTCGACCTACGAAGTTCAGTAGTAACTTGATCTGAAGTTTCATGATCTTTATCATTATCTTCCTCTCTTATTGGTGTAGGCATCACGGGAACGGTTTTCTCTGATGAGCTACTTTCCAATTTGAGAGAAGGTACAATTACCTCATCAAGTTCTACTTTCCTCCCACTCACTTCTTTCGAGAGAAACTCCTTCTCTAGAAAGGACCCATTCTTGGCAACAAAGACCTTGCCTTCGGATCTGTGGTAGAAGGTGTACCCAATTGTTTCTTTAGGGTATCCTATGAAGACGCACTTCTCCGCTTTGGGTTCGAGCTTATTAGGTTGAAGCTTTTTCACATAAGCATCGCATCCCCAAACTTTAAGAAACGACAGCTTAGGTTTCTTGCCAAACCATAGTTCATATGGTGTCGTCTCAACGGATTTAGACGGTGCCCTCTTTAACGTGAATGCAGCTGTCTCTAATGCATAACCCCAAAACGATAGTGGCAAATCGGTAAGAGACATCATAGAACGCACCATATCCAATAAAGTACGGTTACGACGTTCGGACACACCATTACGATGTGGTGTTCCAGGTGGCGTGAGTTGTGAAACAATTCCACATTTTCTTAAATGAAGGCCAAACTCGTAACTCAAATATTCGCCTCCGCGATCAGATCGTAGAAACTTTATTTTCTTGTTACGATGATTCTCTACTTCACTCTGAAATTCTTTGAACTTTTCAAATGTTTCAGACTTGTGTTTCATCAAGTAGATATACCCATATCTACTCAAATCATCTGTGAAGGTTAGAAAATAACGATACCCGCCGCGTGCTTCAACATTCATCGGACTGCATACATCGGTATGTATTATTTCCAACAAATCAGTAGCTCGCTCCATTGTTCCGGAGAACGGAGTTTTAGTCATCTTGCCCATGAGGCATGGTTCGCAAGTATCAAATGATTCATAATCAAGAGATTCCAAAAGTCCATCCGCATGGAGTTTCTTCATGCGCTTTACACCAATATGACCAAACGGCAGTGCCACAAGTATGTTGCACTATCATTATCAACTTTGCATCTTTTGGCATCAATATTATGAATATGTGTATCACTACGATCGAGATTCAAAAAGAATAGACCATTCACAAAAGGTGCGTGACCATAAAAGATGTTACTCATATAAATGGAACAACCATTATTCTCTGACTTAAATGAATAACCGTCTCGCAATAAACAAGATCCAGATATAATGTTCATGCTCAACGCTGGCACCAAATAACAATTATTGAGGTCTAAAACTAATCCCGAAGGTAGATGTAGAGGTAGCGTGCCGACGGCGATCACATCAACCTTGGAACCATTCCCGACGCGCATCGTCACCTCGTCCTTAGCTAATCTTCGCTTATTCCGTAGCTCCTGTTTCGAGTTACAAATATGAGCAACCGAACCAGTATCAAATACCCAGGCGCTACTGCGAGCATTAGTGAGGAACACATCAATAACATGTATATCAAATATACCTTTGCTCACTTTGCCATCCTTCTTATCCGCCAAATACTTGGGGCAATTCCGCTTCCAGTGACCAGTCCCTTTGCAGTAGAAGCACTCTGTTTCAGGCCTGGGTCCAGCTTTGGGTTTCTTCGTGGGAGCGGCAACTTGCTTGCCATTCTTCTTGAAGTTCCCTTTCTTTCCCTTGCCCTTTTTCTTGAAACTAGTGGTTTTGTTAACCATCAACACTTGATGCTCCTTCTTGATTTCTACCTCCGCTGATTTCAGCATCGCGAAGAGCTCGGGAATTGTCTTCTCCATCCCTTGCATATTATAGTTCATCACGAAGCCTTTATAGCTTGGTGGCAGTGACTGAAGAACTCTGTCAATAAAACTCTCAACCGGAAGATCAATTCCCAGCTGAGTCAAGTGGTTGTGGTATCCAGACATTCTGAGTATGTGTTCACTGACAGAACTGTTCACCTCCATCTTACAGTTAAAGAACTTGTTGGAGACTTCATATCTCTCAACCCGGGCATTAGCTTGAAATATCAATTTCAGCTCTTGGAACATCTCATATGCTCCGTGGCATTCAAAAGGCTTTTGCAGTCCCGGTTCTAAGCCGTAGAGCATGGCACACTGAACTATCGAGTAGTCATCAGATCGAGCCTGTCAGGCGTTCACAACGTCTGCAGCAGCTCCTGCAGCAGGTCCATCACCTAGCGGTGCATCAAGGACATAATTCTTCTGTGCAGCAATGAGGATAATCCTCAAGTTACGGACCCAGTCCGTGTAGTTGCTACCATCATCTTTCAACTTAGCTTTCTCTAGGAACGCATTAAAATTCAACGGAACAGTAGCACGGGCCATTTATCTACAACATAGATATGCAAAGAAACTATCAAGACTAAGTTCATGATAAATTAAGTTCAATTAATCAAATTACTAATGAACTCCCACTTAAATTAACATCCCTCAAGTTAACTAAGTGATACATGATCCAAATCAACTAGCCCATGTCCGATCATCACGTGAGATGGGATAGTCATCAATGGTGAACATCTCCATGTTGATCATATCTACTATATGACTCATGTTCGACCTTTCGGTCTCCAGTGTTCCGAGACCATGTCTGTACATGCTAGGCTCGTCAAGTTTAACCCAAGTATTCTGCTTGTGTAAAACTGGCTTACACCCGTTGTATGTGAACGTAGAATCTATCACACCCGATCATCCCGAGGTGCTTCGAAACGACGAACTTTAGCAACGGTGCATACTCGGGGAGAACACTTTTATCTTGAAATTTAGTGAAGGGATCATCTTATAATGCTACCGTCTCGACATGCAATCAAAATATGTGATCAAAATAAGATGCATAAAGGATAAGCATCACATGCAATCAAAATATGTGACATGATATGGCCATCATCTTGTGCTTTTGATCTCCATCTCCAAAGCATCGTCATGATCTCCATCGTCACCGGCTCGACACCTTGATCTCCATCATTGCGTCGTGGTCGTCTCGCCAACTATTGCTTCTACAACTATTGCTAACGCATAGCGATAAAGTAAAGCAATTACATGGCGCTTGCATTTCATACAATAAAGAGACAACCATAAGGCTCCTGCCGGTTGCCGATAAATTACAAAACATGATCATCTCATACAATAACGTATATCACATCATGTCTTGACCATATCACATCACAGCATACCCTGCAAAAACAAGTTAGACGTCCTCTACTTTGTTGTTGCAAGTTTTACGTGGCTGCTACGGGCTTCTAGCAAGAACCGTTCTTACCTACGGCATAACGGTGATTTATCAAGTTTGCTGTTTTAACCTTCAACAAGGACCGGCCGCAGACAAATTTGATTCAACTAAAGTAGGAGAAACAGACACCCGCCAGCCACCTTTATGCAAAACAA
Organism: Elymus sibiricus; assembly: GCA_039707655.1. Classification (NCBI taxonomy): domain Eukaryota; kingdom Viridiplantae; phylum Streptophyta; class Magnoliopsida; order Poales; family Poaceae; genus Elymus; species Elymus sibiricus. Next base: position 477,037,701 of record CM077666.1, read on the forward strand.
GTTGCATGTCTGTCGGTGGAACCGGTCTCATGTACGTGGACATGTAAGGTTGGTCCAGGCCGCTTCATCTTACAATACCGCTGAATCAAAATAAGATGTTGGTGGTAAGCAGTATGACGATCACCGCCCACAACTCTTTGTGTTCTACTCGTGCATATCATCTACGCATAGACCTGGCTCATGATGCCACTGTTGGGGAACGTTGCATGGAAAACAAAAAAATTCTACGCACACGCAAGATCTATCCATGGAGATGCATATCTACGAGAGGGGGAGTGTGTCTACGTACCCTCGTAGACCGTAAGCGGAAGCGTTAGAACAACGCGGTTGATGTCGTCGAACAACTTCACGATCCAACCGACCGAGCACCGAACGTACGGCACCTCCGCGTTCAGCACACGTTTAGCTCGGTGACGTCCTCGACTTCTTGATCCAGCAAGACGGCGAGGTAGTGGATGAGTTCGAGCAGCACGACGGCGTGATGACGGTGATGGTGATGCTATCTCCGCAGGGCTTCGCCCAAGCACTGCGAAAATATGACCGAGGGACGGAACTGTGGAGGGGGCGCCGCACACGGCTAAGACAATGTTGTGTCCTTTGGGGCGCCCCCTCTCCTCTATTTATATATGTGTAGGGGCTTGGAGTAGAAGGAATAGTGCCATGTGAACAGTAACCATGAATAGTACACACGTGGACTTGGACTCCAAAGTCCAATCCTATTCCTACTAGGACTCTCCCTTTTTTCCTTCCCTAGCTGCGTGGGCTTTTGAGGACTTGGTGCGCCTGGCCCAATAAGGCCAGGGCGCCTCCCCTTAGCCCATGCCAGCCCTTTGGGACGTGGTGGACCCACTTGTGGACTTCCGGACCCCTCCGGAATCCTCCGGAACCTTCTGGAAGCTTCCCGGTACAATACCGAAAAAACTGCACCTTTTTCCGGAACCCAAAATATGACTTCCCATATATAAATCTTTACCTCTCGACCATTCCGAGACTCCTCATGACGTCTGGGATCTCATCCGGGACTCCGAACAACATTCGGTTACCAATTCACATAACTCATATAACACTATATCGTCAACGAACGTTAAGCGTGCGGACCCTACGGGTTCGGGAATGATGTAGACATGACCGAGACGCCTCTCCGGTCAATAACCAATAGCAGAACCTGGATGCTCATATTGGTTCCTACATATTCCACGAAGATCTTATCGGTCTAACCGCAATGACAACATGCGTAATTCCCTTTGTCCATCGGTATGTTACTTGCCCGAGATTCGATCATCGGTATCTCCATACCTAGTTCAATCTCGTTACCGGCAAGTCTCTTTACTCGTTCCGTAATACATCATCCCGTAACTAACTCCTTAGTCACTTTGCTTGCAAGCTTCTTATGATGTGCATTACCGAGAGGGCCCAGAGATACCTCTCCGAAACACGGAGTGACAAATCCCAGTCTCAATCCATGCCAACTCAACGGACATATTTGGAGATACCTGTAGAGCATCTTTATGATCACCCAGTTACGTTGTGACGTTTGATAGCACACAAGGTATTCCTCCGGTATCCGGGAGTTGCATGATCTCATGGTCTGAGGAACATGTATTTGACATTCAAGAAAGCAGTAGCAATAAACAGAACGATCATATGCTAAGCTAACGGATGGGTCTTGTCCATCACATCATTCTCCTAATGATGTGATCCCGTTATCAAATGACAACTCATGTCTATGGTTAGGAAACCTTAACCATCTTTGATCAACGAGCTAGTCTAGTAGAGGCTCACTAGGGACACGGTATTTGTTTATGTATTCACACATGTATTTAAGTTTCCGGTCAATACAATTCTAGCATGAATAATAAACCTTTATCATGAACAAGGAAATATAAAATAATAACAACTTTATTATTGCCTCTAGGGAATATTTCCATCAAACCCCCCGGTCAAACCCCTCTGGCACCCGGTCAAAGCTGTAGACCGCGTGGGCCCATGGATGGCCGCGGCGACGAAAACCGCCTCGGGGAGGGCCACGTGGACTCCCGAGCCGCGTGTCGGCTGTTTGCACCTGCCACCACACTTCCGCACGTGTAAGAGGGCCCATCGCGATGCTCTGGTGCCATTGCTACCCCCCAAGCCCCCCGGCCGGCCTAACCCTGGACCAGTTGACCCGGAGATCTATCCCTTTGACTTTCGCCGGACGGGCTTTGACCAATGGACTCATCCACCTGGTTGTGATAGGTTAGCCCATGGGAACACTTCAGAACATGGTCTGGGCTCAACCCACCACAAGATTCCCTCCGTGTTGACCCGACGTGGCCGTTTCCCCCCTCCAAGTGCTCGCGGCAGCGCCTTCCGTGAAGGGGGTCACACTCCCGAGCCGCCGTCTGCTAGTGGGACGCCGGGCCCACGTGTATGCCGACAGCCACACTATACCGACGGGGAGCGTCGGCACAGACTGAGGTATGCCGACGGCCGTTCTATGCCGACAGGGGCCGTAGGCATAGACATAGCTATGCCGACGGCATAGATCTAACCCCCCAAGACCCTCGTCCCGCCTAACCCTGGCCCAGTTGACCCGTGGATCTACCCCTCTGACTTTCGTCGGACGGGCTTTGACCGATGGACCTTTTCAACTGGTTGTGATAGGTCAGCCCATAGGGACACTTCGGATCAAGGTCCGGGCCCAACCCATCGCAAGATTCCCTCAGTGTCGACCCGACGTGGCTGTTTCCCCCCTCCAGGTGAAGGCGGCAGCGACGTCCGTGAGGGGGTCACACTCCGGAGCCGCGTGCTGGGTGCTTGCACCTGCCACCACACTTCCATACGTGTAAGAGGGCCAGCGCAAGATCTGGCGGCATTGCTACCCCGCCAAGACCCTCGTCCCGCCTAACCCTGGCTCAGTTGACCCGTCGATCTACCCCTTTGACTTTCGCCGGACGGGCTTTGACCGATGGACCTTTTCAACTGGTTGTGATAGGTCAGCCCATAGGGACACTTCGGATCAAGGTCCGGGCCCAACCCACCGCAAGATTCCCTCCGTGTCAACCCGACGTGGCCGTTTCCCCCCTCCAGGTGACGGCGGCAACGCCGTCCGTGAGGGGGGTCACACTCCGGAACCGCGTGTGGGGTGCTTGCACCTGCCACCACACTTCCATACATGTAAGAGGGCCCAGCGCAAGATCTGGCGGCATTGCTACCCCCCAAGACCCCGGTCCCGCCTAACCCTGGCCCAGTTGACCTGTGGATCTACCCCTTTGACTTTCGCCGGACGGGGTTTAACCGATGAACCTTTTCACCTGGTTGTGATAGGTCAGCCCATAGGGACACTTCGGATCAAGGTCCGGGCCCAACCCACTGCAAGATTCCCTCCGTGTCGACCCGACGTGGCCGTTTCCCCCCTCCAGGCGACGGCGGCAGCGCCATCCGTGAGGGGGTCACACACCGGAGCCGCGTGCCGGGTGCTTGCACCTGCCACCACACTTCCATGCGTGTAAGAGGGCCCAGCGCAAGATCTGGCGGCATTGCTACCCCCAAGACCCCGGTCCCGCCTAACCCTAGCCCAGTTGACCCGCGGATCTACCCCTTTTACTTTTGCCGGACGGGGTTTGACCGATGAACCTTTTCACCTGGTTGTGATAGGTCAGCCCATAGGGACACTTCGGATCAAGGTCCGGGCCCAACCCACCTTAAGATTCCCTTCGTGTCAACCTGACGTGGCCGTTTCCCCCCTCCAGGTGACGGCGGCAGCGCCGTCCGTGAGGGGGGTCACACTCCGGAGCCGCGTGCCGGGTGCTTGCACCTGCCACCACACTTCCATACGTGTAAGAGGGCCCAGCGCAAGATCTGGCAGCATTGCTACCCCCCAAGACCCCAGTCCCGCCTAACCCTGGCCCAGTTGACCCGCGGATCTACCCCTTTGACTTTCGCCGGACGGGGTTTGACCGATGAACCTTTTCACCTGGTTATAATAGGTCAGCCTATAGGGACACTTCGGATCAAGGTTCGGGCCCAACCCACCGCAAGATTCCCTCCGTGTCGACCCGACGTGGCTGTTTCCCCCCTCCAGGTGACGGCGGCAGCGCCGTCCGTGAGGGGGGTCACACTACGGAGGCGCGTGCCGGGTGCTTGCACCTGCCACCACACTTCCATACGTGTAAGAGGGCCCAGCGCAAGACCTGGAGGCATTGCCACCCCCTAAGTCTCCCGTCCCGCCTAACCCTGGCCCAGTTGACCCGCAGATCTAGCACTTTCAAGATTCTTATAAAAAACATAAAACTGTCAAAATAGAAGCAATTATCAATTGTTTGTGATTTTAATAAAGTATAGGGACCTATATGGAAAACAAATACAAACTACATTTTCATAATCTATGGAAAAGTCTACCCCAAATCGATATATAATTTATGTATGTTTATGTTTAGATAAGGCACATTTAAGTTAATGAAATTTTTTTTTTTTTTTAAAAAGATAAAAAATACAAAATACCAAAAAAGTTAATACATAGCTATGCCGACGGCTCTACCCGTGGATCGATGAGGTGTGCCCAACCGACACGCCTCGGATCGATGACGTGGCACGTGCCGCGGATCGATGACGTGGACAAAAGCTATGCCGATGGCTTTGCCGTCGGCATAGGTATGCCGACGACCGCCGTTAGGGCCGTCGGCATAGATTTGACGGCGTCAAACGGCCGTAAACCACCGGTTCGCCGGGCCCACGTATATGCCGACGGCCTATCTATGCCGACGGCCACCGTAGGCATAGCTCCGTCTATGCCGACGGCCTTATTATGCCGACGGCGACCGTAGGCATATATGGAGGTATGCCGACGGCGTTTCTACACCGACGATTTGCCCTAGGCCGTTGGCATACCTCTATAGATGCCGACGCCCCCGTCGGCATACTCTAGGCCGTCGGGATTTGAGGCAATTCCGGAGCAATTACTCAAGTCCATGCACGAACCATGCATGAAGTCTGTACAGGATGGATTGGACACCCTGCACGAACGATTTGTTTATAAAGTTACTGCATCTCGTCACGTCAGAACCTGCAAACCCTGCGTAGAATCAGGCCCCACACTATACTATATGGTCTCGACAAACATTTTGATCAGAAGTGGACCGGATGGGAAAACAGAAGTGCCAAACTAGTACGCCGCGTGACCAACTCGCCGTGTATCACGCGCACGTATTCCAGACAAAGGCTGACAATGGACTTGACAGAGAGGAATCCCAACGCACATGCGGACGCGGCCGAAATCACTGTTCTGACCTTATCAGCGATCGTTGACACAAAATGAACTCGACATGAAAGTATTTCACGATCTGACCCTTTTAACAACGGCACAGCCCGTAGTGTTTCTGCCCAACACAGAAACGCCGAGCTAACTAGCGTTGCAGCGGCACTTAGACACGCCGAGCTAGCTCGCGTTTCTGCCCCACTTAGAAACGCCATAAGCTAGGGCGTTGCTGTCCAATATAGAAACGCCATGCGCCACGGCGTTACTGGCATGGCCCACGGCAGGCCGGCTGCTGATGTGGCTGAGCACGGAACGCCAATGTTGTTGGCGTTTCCTAAGCTTTCACCAACGCCATTGAGCATGGCGTTTGGTCCCGCTATCGGCTTGGGCGAAGCCGATATGATCTGAGCGAACGTGCATAGGACAGCTCCCCTTGAGCTAATCGATTGGAAACTTGCTAGCTCTGTACATGTATGATTCAAAACTTCTGAACATAATATTTCTCAAACGGTGAATCGAAATTTTAATCCGTTTGCACCATCGTGATGTGCATGACGAACTCTATAAAAAGAGCCCAATATCATATATAGATTATTTCATAAATATTTTGTATGTCATGGGACCCACACGTCATAGACAGGAGCTGCGATAATCCATATATATACTATGAATATTTGTTACAAATGAAAGCTGCAGCACTGTCTTTCACATGGCCACCTTTAGCTGGCTGCACGCTAGTACTAGTGCTCTCATTCCATTAGGGAGCATTCCATCGGTGGCAAATGCACTAGTGCTCTCATTCCATTAGAATACTACACCGGCGTCCTACTTAGCTTAGCATAATTAACATATGCTCATGTCCATCCCGGGATACACGACAGCAGATGCACGCGTTGACTGGTTCTCCGGGCTGCCAATTCCCGACATGAGTGTTTGATGAATTTTTGTACCAAATATTCATAGTATAAATATGGATTATCACACCTCCTGTCTATGACGTGTGGGTCCCACGACATACAAAATATTTATGAAATAATCTATATATGATATTGGGCTCTTTTTATAGAGTTCGTCATGCACATCACGATGGTGCAAACGGATTAAAATTTCGATTCACCGTTTGAGAAATATTATGTTCAGAAGTTTTGAATCATACATGTACAGAGCTAGCAAGTTTCCGATCGATTGGCTCAAGGGGAGCTGTCCTATGCACGTACGACTTGTGTCAGATCATATCGGCTTCGCCCAAGCCGATAGCGGGAAACCCCATGCTCAATGGCGTTGATGAAAGCTTAGGAAACGCCAACAACATTGGCGTTCCGTGCTCAGCCACATCAGCAGCCGGCCTGCCGTGGGCCATGCCAGTAATGCCGTGGCGCATGGCGTTTCTATATTGGACAGCAACGCCCTAGCTTATGAAGTTTCTAAGTTGGGAAGAAACGCGAGCTAGCTCGGCGTGTCTAAGTGCCGCTGCAACGCTAGCTGGCTCGACATTTCTAAGTTGGGCAGAAACGCCACGGGCTGTGGCGTTGCTAAAAGGGTCAGATCGTGAAATACTTTCATGTCGAGTTCATTTTGGGTCAACGATCGCTGATAAGGTCAGAACAGTGATTTCAGCCTGTGGACGCCGGGGATACCGGCCTACCTGGTGCTCGTTTGCTGAAAATTCGTACTCTACCACGAGTGTCATTTCTTTAGGAAACTTCAAATGAATAGAATGGTCAACCAAGTTTGGTATATCTAAAAAATTCAGAATTTTTTAAATTTTTATATTGCATAGGTCCACCACCAATCCAACCAAATTTCTACTACTAGTTAAGCCCATCTCGTCTCGCTCTCTGCTGCTCCTGCACCAGCGATGGACACTCGGCGCACAGTGAAGTTCCCTGCTACGCCGTCGCCGATGCCGCCATATACCTAACATCGAACATGTGCGGTCGGTCGACATAGATCACGGGCGCGTACGCAGCCATTTCTCCCACGATAACCACCACGCGCGTGCGCGCCCATACAGATCGGCATCCAGTCACACTCACACAGTCACACAGCCATGTCGTGAGGCCGGGAGAGCAGCCACATTCCATCCAGAGGCCGGGATAGAGAGGGGATGAGGGCGCCGCCGCTCTCCCTCTTCCTCTCCTGGTCGCCACCGCCTTCCTGTCCCCGTCCCCCTCGATCGCCACCGACAAGTTCGACCAGACCGCGTCCATCGCCGGCAACCAGACGCTCGAGTCGGCCGGCGGGGTGTTCAGGCTCGGCTTCTTCGTCCCGCCCGGCAGCTCCGACGGCAGGGCCTACCTCGGCATCTGGTACGCTAGCATCCCGGAGCAGACCGTCGTGTGGGTCGCCAATCGCCGGAATCCGGTCGTCAGACCTCCCGGCGCCCTCACTCTCTCTGCCGACGGCCGGCTTGTGATCCTCGACGGCCGTAACGCCACCGTGTGGTCCTCCGACGACGCGGCCGGCTCGGGCGGCGTAGCCACCCGCGCCACCGCGCAGCTGCTCGACAACGGCGACCTGGTCGTGAGCCACGGCGGGGAAAGTCAAAGTGGATCGACGGCTCGGACCAGCGTGGCGTGGGAGAGCTTGGACTACCCGACGGACACGCTGCTCCCCGGCATGAAGCTCGGGGTGGACGTCAGGAGCGGCATCTCCAGGAACATCACGTCGTGGCGCAGCTTGTCCGACCCCTCGCCGGGGGCCTACACGTTCAAGCTCGTCAGTGGCGGGCTGCCGGAGTTCTTCCTCTTCCGGGGCCTGTCCAAGACGTACGCGAGCGGGCCGTGGAACGGCGCGGCGCTCACCGGCGTGCCCAACCTCAAGTCCAGGGACTTCATATTCACGGTCATGTCCAACCCCGACGAGACCTACTACACCTACTACGTCAGCGACCCGTCGGTGCTGTCGCGCTTCGTCCTCAACGGCACGACGGGGCAGGTGCAGCGCTTCTCGTGGCACCGCGGCGGCGGCGGCGGAGGCGGCTGGAGCGGCTTCTGGCACTTCCCGCTCGACCCGTGCGACAGCTACGCCAGGTGCGGGACGTTCGGGTACTGCGACGTCGGCCAGTCCCCGCTGTGCAGCTGCCTGCCGGGGTTCCAGCCGCGGTCGCCGCAGCGGTGGAGCGTCGGGGACGGCTCGGGCGGCTGCGTCAGGAGGACCAAGCTGAGCTGCGGGGCCGGGGACGGGTTCTGGACAGTGAGCCGGATGAAGCTGCCGGAGGCGACCAGCGCGACGGTGCACGCCGGCATGACCCTGGACCGGTGCAGGCAGCTGTGCCTCGGCAACTGCAGCTGCAGGGCGTACGCCGCGGCGGACGTCAGCGGGGGCATCAACCGCGGGTGCGTCGTCTGGGCCGTGGATCTGATCGACATGAGGCAGTACCCGGAGGTCGTGCAGGATGTGTACATCCGGCTCGCGCAGTCCGAGGTTGATGCCTTGACCGCTGCAGGTTAGTACTACAACTCTGCAGTCTGCATCGACTGAGTTTTTTTTTTCAAATTTCCCATTTCAATTCGGGAACCATGTCGATTTCTTCAGCTAACCGGCGAAGCCATGTCGTGGTTGTGATCGCCGTCGTGGCGAGTATCGCCGGCGTGCTTCTTCTGGGAGCCTTGGCCTTTGGCTGTCTCTGTTTCTGGAGAAAGAAGTCGGCGCCGGACGGCATTCGGGACGACGTGCTTCCATTACGGGCCAAGAAACCCCCACGAGATGATCGGCGGTTCTCCGATGAGAACAAGGTGAGCGGCGAGGAAGATGATCTTGACCTCCGGCTGTTCGATCTGCCAGTGATTCTGGCCGCCACAGACAACTTCGCTGCCGACAGTAAGATTGGACAAGGTGGATTTGGCCCTGTCTATCTGGTAATTAATACTCTTCGTCCAAAATTACTTGTCACTCAAACGGATGTATCTAGCAGTGAAATACATCTGCATACTATCAAGTAACCATGTCGATCACTCAGCTCTCCGTTGTGCTTGCAAATAAAAATGAGCACGTACGTACATGCGCAGGGAAGGCTTGAGGATGGGCAAGAAGTGGCTGTGAAGAGGCTGTCAAGGAAATCAGCACAGGGGGTGGAAGAATTCAAGAACGAGGTGAAGCTCATAGCCAAGCTCCAGCACAGGAACCTGGTGAGGCTGCTCGGCTGCTGCACGGACGGCGACGAGAGGATGCTCGTCTACGAGTTCATGCACAACAACAGCCTCGACACCTTCATATTTGGTGGTCAGTTCATCTTACAGACGGGTGTCCACTTATTATGCTTTTGTATCTTCTTGATGCTACGTTTCTGAGTTAATAAAAGCATACTTTATCGAAGAAAAAAAGTTTGTCTTATAGAAACAACTTAATTTGAACTTTGCCCTTAGTTGAATCAATGACAATGTACGAATTGATCATACAGATGGAGAAAAACGCAAGTTACTAAAATGGAGCATGCGCTTCGAGATCATCGCAGGAATTGCACGGGGCCTGCTCTATCTCCACGAGGATTCAAGGCTCCGGATCATCCATAGGGATATGAAGGCAAGCAATGTGCTATTGGACAGAAACATGATCCCCAAAATCTCGGACTTCGGCATCGCGAGGATGTTCAGCGGTGACCAGACAACCGCATACACCTTGAAAGTCATCGGGACATAGTGAGAACCTATTTCCCGACCCATCGTGTATGGTACTCCCTCTGTAAACTAATATAAGATATTTTAGATCACTATGATCTAAAATATCTTATATTAGTTTACAGAGGGAGTACTATATATTTTCAAGCTGGATGTGTTATCAGAGATATATGCTGACTTGTGAGATGGCGGTGCATCAGTGGCTACATGTCACCAGAGTATGCCATGGATGGCGTGTTCTCCATGAAATCCGATATCTACAGCTTTGGTGTCATGGTGCTAGAGATCGTCACCGGCAAGAAGAATCGTGGCTTTTACGATGTCGAGCTTGATCTAAACCTCCTTGGTTATGTAATGCACTATACGAGCATGATTAATTCCCATGTGTGATTCATATTTGATTAACTGTGTTACTAATATGCAATCATGTTGATTGTTTTCCAGGCATGGACGTTGTGGAAGGAAGGCAGAAGCACTGAACTGCTTGATGAGGCGATGATGGGCAATAGCTGTGATCACAGCCAGGTGCGGAGATGCATACAAGTTGCTCTCTTGTGTGTTGACATGCATCCTAGGAATAGGCCACTGATGTCTTCAATTGTCATGATGTTGGCCACCGAGAATGCCATGCTGCCAGAGCCAAATGAGCCTGGAGGAAACATCGGAAGGAGCACGTCAGACGGAGAATTATCCCAAACTCAAAGTGAGTTGACTGTAACTGTAACGGATACTCGGTAGTTTGTGTGGACTAGCTGAGATGGAGCGAAAGAGGTCATGCTTTGTGTGTGAAGCATACAAATCTAATAGTGAATTTCCGATCACATTGTTGTTGAGAGGTTGTTTCTATAGACATATACATACATCGTGCTACATATTAATGTCATTTTTGTAAAACTTGATGAGAAAAAGAAAGAGACTCAAAAGCAGTAGTTGTCATGAAAAAAATACGGTGCTATGGTGGGCTTACGCCGGCATGAACCGTTGCATTAATAAACCAGAGTACATTTACAACGAAATGGATTGGCGGTAGGGTAAGAAAGTGAAATTCACAAAATTTAGATTACAATCTCATAGATAAGTGAAACAACATGCATGGTACTCCAGCAAATTCGATGCCTGCTCATTGGTGCATCTGTTAGACCAAAGCATGATGTCATCAGCTTTAAGGGAAAACATTACATCATTCAACATTCCTTTCAATAGGAAGTTTGGAGGATCATCGTCCCAAAAACCAGAAAACTTATTCAAAAACCTGAACTTAGCTAGCTCATGAGCTACACCATTAGCTACCCTATTACAGTGCATATATTTCACGTTCCCGATCAAATTGGATGTATCAAGACACTCCACATAAATTGCCGCCGCTGAGTCCCACCATTGCGGATGGCCATTACAAAAATTAATGACTTCAAGAGAATACGACTCCGCTTCAACATTATTAAACCCCAGAGAATTAGCCCATCTTTCATAGCAAGTGCTTCCGCAGTAGTAGCATTGGCTGCATGGTTTAGATAAGAGCACTTAGCTGCCAAAACTGTACCATTATGATCTCTAAATATTGTCGTAGTTGTGCCTGGCCCTTCATCTGAGTAGAAGGATGTGTCAACATTCAGTTTCAAATTCTCTGGGTTTAGGCCTGGATCGTCGTTCATCCATAACTGAGCCTAAGCGTGTTGCTTGGGAAACACTCCAAACTCAGTTGGGCCACACTCATCTTTCTGCAAAAAGGGGATCTGTCAAATGGGAGCTTTAGGCGTCTGGGCAATTTTCTGTCAAATCTCTATACCCCAAATTATGCCAAAGTCCTAGAGCACGGTTCATGAAGGCCCTCTGGTCTACGAGGGTTCCGCTAAAAAATCACATTTTTTTTTCTGGCGGGCCTCTCTTAACCGCCTACCAACATCGCTTAACCTTCAGAAACGGCGAGGCCCTGGGATCGGTTATTGCGCCCTCTGCAGTTGCCCGAAAGACGTAACAGCCCTACCAAATTCTGTCCCATGGACCAGAATTTCAACATCACTCTCACGGAGTGGTACAACTACTTTGGCTTCCAAACAACAACGAAAACCTCCGCTACACCTACGACACCCTCGAACCACATCCAACTAACTTGTTTGATCAAATGAGCTACCAAGGCTATAAGCATAGAGGAAGTTGCATTGAGTGTCCTGCTATTCAATATTTTTACTATGTTATCACTAACTTGTTGCAGGCATGAGGAGAAGTTTCAAAGGTTAATGAAGAGAATATGCTCATTCTTGGGGAAGCTGTGATTCCCGGCATCAACTACTCGCCCAACTTGGGCGCGATACTTATGCTTCACCTTGCATAACAAGGAAATTGTGCACAAGGAGACATCGCTTGCGGTGGAGTGATCATTATGTTTGGCCAACTTCCTTGACTTGAACTTCACCAACCTTCGCCCGCTTGTCGGTAATACCCTTGTTAATATCCGTTTTCGCTGCGAGCCCGTGGATTCGACTCCGCTCCACCTGCCGCTCTAGTGGGCGGTGGCAGGGAGGGAAATCCTAGTGTCTCAGCTTCGACTAGTAGATAGGTAGGGTTTTAGTCCTCGCAGGGGGACGCTCGGACAAATGGTGACACTTATTCTTCGACTCAGTCTTTCGGGCTCCAATCCTCCTCAAGCTCGTCTGTTGGGATGGATTAGACGGAGCTCCAATGTAGATTCCTCTCAGCTCCCAATGGCAGATAGGTTAGAGTTTCTCACCGTGCATACGCAACAGCAATATTTGGTGTCGGTTTCTTCAGAACGATTCAAGGATTTAACGGCGAAGACTGAGGCTCCGGGGTGCTAGTCCTTAGGGGCAAATGCACGAAGAGTTCTCGGCTGTCATCGACAAGGTCAGGCCGGCTCCGGTATGGAACAGCGACAGCGGCGCGTTCTGACAACGGCAGTGGTTGTTCGGTGGTCTATGGACCTCAATTTAATTTTTATTATGTTTTTGAGGTGCTTTGTACTTCCGGTGGATCTTTATAAAACATCTTGTTCCTTTTTGCAAAAAAAAAGAGACCTTGTGACCTGTGTGGGCTTTGCTAATTTAAAGCGGGGCGTTCCTTGCGCCTTTTATATCTATAAAAAAGCAGTAATTAACTAGATGCAAAATATAGCAGGAAAACTTCATATGATTTGGTTACAAAATGGGCAGTCGAGAACTCAAATCAGATGACAGTTTGACAAAGAAAAATGAACATAAGAAAAAGATTTAAAAAAATGGGCATTCGAGAACTCAAATCAGATGATAGTTTGACAACAAAAATGTACATTAAAAATATAAAAATCGCTAGAAGGGATGGCAGATTGACAAACAAAAAGAAGAAAAAAAATTCATAAAATCGCTAGAAGGAGGGCTTGAACCTCCACGCTCTAGCCAACTGAGATATTCCAGCTGTGTGTTTAATTAACTATTACTACCCTATATAAATATTTGGTCTACTGCGTGATTACTAATTGTAATTGAGTTAGGGAGTTCCAACCGGAGCAGTTCCTGGACGGTGGGGAAGAGTCTGCCACAGCCCCGGGTGCCAGACTAGAATCACGTCGCCGGCCCCGGGTGCAGCTTCTTCATTTGGTTGTATTGTTACTAGTGGAACTTTTAACGTTACGTATTGCAGATTCTTTATTGTAAATTTTGTTGTATGGTGTACATGGACTAACAGAGAAATAGGAGAGTAAATATTAATTTGATTCCGATTTTTCACCCGTAAATTTTTTATTATTTGATTCCGATTTCCCACCAAACATAGAGTAAAATATAAGGTTGTCTTGTCAATGAGATTCCTTAATATTATTAAAATGGTAAAGAATCTATATTACATGACTGGTTCGAAACAGTATGCAAACCATAGAAATGCCGATTAAAATTTGAATGCTATGTTGCTAAACATGCAAAGAGCTATACTTGTTTAGATTGTACATGATATCCATGTGAGAGGTAATCTCACCACTATTATGAAAGAGGCGCATTTGTTGCGGTGAGGTGTTGCATCGCGGTGGGCGTGGGGTGATGGTCGCGAGCAGTTAGGGGTAAGGATGGCAATTTTACCCATGGACATGGATACCCATGGATATCTGACCCGCATGGATAGGGTTTGGATATGTTTTTGTGCCCATGGGCGGCGGCCAAACCCGACCCGATTGCTCGTGGGTAGGGCATGAATATAATCTTGTACCCGTGGGTATACCCAAACCCGACCCGATAGTATGACTTAATGGGCAAAAATGTGCTATCCCTACCCCACAGTCACATGTCCCACTGCAATTTTACACTTTGTTATCTAAAACATGCAAAAAAAATGCACAATCCCCGCCGTAACTTTTATTAGTTGACAACTTGACATTCAATCCCCACCATAACATACTCCAGCGCCCCTTCCCTTATTTTTATCTCCTCGTTAAATGACTCGTCATTCTCATCTTTTAGAAAAATACTAAATGATATTAGGCTGTTAGTGGACGTTGATTTACCATAAGTTGATATTTACCGTAAGTGAAGCCTAGTCTGCCACGAGGTGAAGAATGGAAGAGCTTATGTTAACATTGTGTTATGTCTTATTTATATGTCTTGAGAGGACCCAATGGATATCCATCGGGTTTGGACATGGACACAATTTTTCACCCATGGATTTTTTCATGGGCGGGTAAAGACTGTCTACATGGATATGGATATGGATTTGATATTGTTCAACCCGATCCAAACCCGACCCATTGCCATCCTTAGTTAGGGCCAATCTGGGCTTGAGCAGGCCCTCTGGGGCGACGACCTAGGCCTTGGCAAGGGCGAGCTAGTGGTTGGCGGTGGTGGCGCCGGGATGTGGCAGCTTGGTGGGGCATGGTCGGATCTAGCTCGTGCGACCGGTGCCCGTGGCACTGGATCGAAACACGACCGAATCTGCTAGGCATTTGGCCGGTGGGAGTGAATTCATGGCAGAGCTGCTCCCTCCCCTCGTGGCCCCTCCCACGTCGATCAGCTCCCGATTCTGGCTACCCCATCGTTGGATGTCTCACCTCCGATGGCCACGGGTGAGGCGTCGTTCGGGTACACCTGGGCCCAGGCCAGAGGGTCTATGGTCCTGGATTCTCTACGGCGTGCCGTCGACAGCCATAGGTAGTCTCCCCTCCCGATCCAAGTGGGACTGGCTAGGGACGCTGGCATGGGTGACTTTGTCGTTAGATTCGTCGTGATTCGGTGGCTGATGTCGGGTCAAGAGTGGAAGTAGGCGCCTTCCTGCTCTTCCTTCCATGGTTGGTGAGCTGCAATAAGGGCAGCGGGCGGGGTCTTGAGATCTTGTATGTAGGGGCGGCGACCGTAGGTGGCGGGCTGCGCAATTGGCTCCCCGGCGGGCAGTACTGCAGTGGTATTGATTGCGGTCTTTGGTCATGTGAGTGGTGGTGGGCGCGGTGGCGGGTGTTCCTGGCAAGGCGGTTGTCTTCAATGGCGGTCCTTTTCTGATCTAAATCTGGAGCTCCCGTTCATCGTGGTCGGTCGCCCTTTGGAGGCCATGATGGCTTGGCTCCCTTTGGCAGGGTGTGTGGGAGGTGCCGAGTGAAAGCTCTGCGCCATGGCATCGGCGGCGATGAGGTCTCCGGGTGTCGCATCTCTCTTGGGGGAACCGCCTTGGCCTTCCTCCCCACTCCTTTAGTCAACACTCAGGGTGAAAATCATCACCCTTCTTGGGTCGACGCGGTTCCCTCTTGGGGGCCGTCATCAATGGGTATGGGTGATCCCATTCGCAGGCATCATATTCGGGTTGTCTCCTGCACTTCTTCTTTGTGATGTTTAAGGCATCTAGTACTGCACTTTTTGTGCTTGTTAGCTGCAACTTGTGAGCTGCGTTGGGATTTCCCCGAAGAGGAGGGGATGATGCAGTACAGTACAGATAAGTATTTTCCTCGGTTATGAAACCAAGGTTATCAATCCAGTAGGAGATTCACGCAACAACTCGTTAACAGTACCTGCACACAAAACAACAAGTCCTCGCACCCAACGCGAACAAGGGGTTGTCAATCCCTTGGCGGTTAATTGCAAGATTAAATTGTATGGTGATAGATAGATAGATCGAACAAAAATACAAAATAAAATAAATAAAGTAAAATTGCAGCAAGGTATTTTTAGGATTTTCAATATATGCTAAAGGTAGACCCGGGGGCCATAGTTTTCACTAGAGGCTTATCTCTTGAAAATAGCATACGGTGGGTGAACAACTTACTGTTGGGCAATCGATAGAAAAGCAAATAATCATGACGATATTCAAGGCAATGATCATGTATATAGGCATCACGTCCGAGACAAGTAGACCGAAACGATTCTGCATCTACTACTATTACTCCACACATCGACCGCTATCCAGCATGCATCTAGTGTATTAAGTTCATAAAGAACGGAGTAACGCCTTAAGCAAGATGACATGATGTAGACAAAGTAAACTCACGCATGAATAAACCCCATCTTTTTACCCTTAATAGCAATGATACATACGTGTCATGTCCCTTTCTGTCACTGGGATTGAGCACCGCAAGATCGAACCCATTACAAAGCACCTCTCCCATTGCAAGATAAATCAATCTAGTTGGCCAAACCAAATCAATAGATCGGAGAGAAATACGAAGCTATGATAATCATGCATAAAAGAGTTCAGAGAAAACTCAAACAATATTCATGGATAATCTGATCATAAACTCACAATTCATCGGATCCCAACAAACACACCGCAAAAAGTGATTACATCGGATAGAACTCCAAGGACATCGAGGAGAACATTGTATTGAAGATCAAAAAGAGAGAAGAAGCCATCTTGCTACTAACTATGGACCCGAAGGTCTGTGATAAACTACTCACGCATCATCGAAAGGGCAGCAAGGATGATGTAGAGCCCCACCGTGATCGAATCCCCCTCCGGCAGAGTGCCGGAAAAGGCCTCCAGATGGGATCTCTCGAGAACAGGAACTTGCGGCGGCGGAAAAAGTATTTCGTGGACTCCTCTGTAGGTTTCCCGATTTTGGAGAATTTATAGAGGTGGAATTAGGTCAAACGGAGCAGAGGTGGGCCCACGAGGCACCAGGGCGGGCCACCCCCCTGGGGCGCGCCCTGGTGGCTCATGGCCACCTCCTCTGGCTTCTGACCCTCTCCCGAAGCTTCTAGTGTCTCTTATGTCCAGAAAAAAATCTCTAAAAAGTTTCGTGGCATTTGGACATCGTTTGGTACAGAAATTCAGGAAAACCAAAAACAGCAACTGGCACTGGGCACTAAGTTAATAGGTTAGTCCCAAAAAATGATATATAATTCCTTGTAAATGTATATAAAAACATCCAAGATTGATACTATAATAGCATGGAACAATCAAAAATTATAGATACGTTGGAGACGTATTGATGTCTACTACACAACTTATTCTTGTAGACTCGTGCTGGGCCTCCAAGCGCAGAGTTTTGTAGGACAGTAGCAATTTTCCCTCAAGTGGATGACCTAAGGTTTATCAATCCGTGGGAGGCGTAGGATGAAGATGGTCTCTCTCAAACAACCCTGCAAGCAAATAACAAAGAGTCTCTTGTGTCCCCAACACACCCAATACAATGGTAAATTGTATAGGTGCACTAGTTCGGCGAAGAGATGGTGATACAAGTGTAGTATGGATAGTAGATATAGGTTTTTGTAGTGCGAACAATAAAAAACAGCAAGGTAGCAAGTAACAAAAGTGAGCATAAACGGTATTGCAATGCTTGAAAACAAGGCCTAGGGTCCATACTTTCACTAGTGCAATCTCTCAACAGTGCTAACATAATTGGATCATATAACCATCCCTCAACGTGCGATAAAGAATCACTCCCAAGTTCCTATTAGCGGAGAACATAAGATAGAAATTGTTTGTAGGGTACGAAACCACCTCAAAGTTATCCTTTCCGATCGATCTATTGAGCTATTCCTACAAGTGTCACAAACAGCCCTAGAGTTCGTACTAAAATAACACCATATGATACACATCAACCAACTCTAATGTCACCTAGATACTCCAATGTCAACACAAGTATCCGTGAGTTGATTATACGATATGCATCAAACAACTTCATAATCATAATATTCAATCCACACAAAGAACTCCAAGGAGCACCCCATAGTTTCTATCGGAGAAAAGATAATGAAAACGTGCATCAACCCCTATGCATAGATTACCCCAATGTCACCTCGGGAATCCGCGAGTTGAGTGCCAAAACATATATCAAGTGAATCAATATAATACCCCATTGTCACCACGGGTATTCATATGCAAGACATACATCAAGTGTTCTCAAATCTGAAATATTCAATCCGACAATAACGAAACCTCAAAGGGAAAAGATTCGATTCATCACCACAAGGATAGGGAGGGAAGAAACACCATATGATCCAACTATATTAACAAAGCTCGCGATACATCAAGATCGTGCCATATCAAGAACATGAGAGAGAGAGAGAGAGAGAGAGATCAAACACATAGCTACTAGTACATACCCTCAGCCCCGAGGGTGAACTACTCCCTCCTCGTCATGGAGACCGCTGGGATGATGAAGATGGCCTCCGGTGATGCTTTCCCCCCTCCGGCAGGGTGCCGGAAAAGGGCTGTAGATGAGATCGTGGAGGTACAGAGGCTTGCGGCGGCGTAAAAACTCATCTAGGTTATCTTTCGGGGGTTTCTGAATATATATGATTTTTTGGCGTTGGAATCACGCAAAGAGGTGACACAGGGGGCCCACGAGGCACCAGGGCGCGCCTGGGGGGGCAGGCTGTGGCTCTTCTGCTACTCCTCCGAAGCTTCCTAGCTCTGTTTCCTTCCAGAAAAAATCGTCAAAAAGTTTCGCTGCATTTGCACTTCATTTGATATGGATTTTCTGGAAAACCAAAAACAAGCAGAAAACAGCAACTGGCACTGGGTGCTACTTGTGAGCTGCGTTGGTAATTCCCTGAAGAGGAAGGGAGATGCAGTACAGTAGAGATAAGTATTTCCCTCAGTTATGAAACCAAGGTTATCATTCCAGTAGGAGAATCACGCAACACCTCGTTAGCAGCACCTGCACACAAAACAACAAATCCTTGCACCAAACGCAAACAAGGGGTTGTCAATCCCTCGGCGGTAAGTTGCAAGATTAAATTATATGTGACAGATAGATAGATTGAAACAAAAATACAAAAATAAAATAAATAAAGAAAAAGTGCAGCAAGTATTTTTTGGGTTTTAGTATATGATTCAGATAGACCCGGGGGCCATAGTTTTCACTAGAGCCTTCTCTCAAGAAAATAGCATACGATGGATAAACAAATTACTGTTGGGCAATTGATAGAAAAGCAAATAATCATGACGATATTCAAGGCAACGATCATGTATATAGGCATCACGTTCGAGACAAGTAGACCGACTCCAGCATGCATCTACTACTATTACTCCACACATCGACCGCTATCCAGCATGCATCTAGTGTATTAAGTCCATAAAGAACGGAGTAACGCCTTAAGAACGATGACATGATCTAGACAAGATAAACTCACGTATGAATAAACCTCATCTTTTTACCCTTAATAGCAATGATACATACGTGTCATGTCCCTTTCTGTCACTGGGATTGAGCACCGCAAGATCGAACCCATTACAAAGCACCTCTTCCCATGGCAAGATAAATCAATCTAGTTGGCCAAACCAAATCAATAGATCGGAGAAGAAATATGAAGCTATAATAATGATGCATAAAAGAGATCAGAAAAGAATCAAATAATATTCATGGATAATCTGATCATAAACTCACAATTCATCGGATCCCAACAAACACACCGCAAAAAGTGATTACATCGGATAGAACTCCAAGAACATCGAGGAGAACATTGTATTGAAGATCAAAAAGAGAGAAGAAGCCATCTAGCTACTAACTATGGACCCGAAGGTCTGTGATAAACTACTCACGCATCATCGGAAGGGCAGGAAGGTTGATGTAGAGCCCCTCCGTGATCGATTTCCCCTCCGGCGGAGTATCGGAAAAGGCCTCCAGATGGGATCTCTCGAGAACATAAGCTTGTGGCGGCGGAAAAAGTATTTCGTGGACTCCCCTGATGGTTTCCTGATTTTTGGGAATTTATAGTGGTGGAATTAGGTCAAACGGAGCTGAGGTGGGCCCACGAGGCACCAGGGCGCGCCTGCCCCCCCCCCCAGGCGCACCCTGGTGGCTCGTGGCCACCTCCTCTAGCGTCTGGTCTTGTCCCGAAGCTTCTAGTGTTCGTATTGTCCAGAAAAAAATCTCCAAAAAGTTTCGTGGCATTTGGACTTCATTTGGTATTGATATTCTGTAAAACAAAAAACAGGTAGAAAACAGCAACTGGCACTGGGCACTAAGTTAATAGGTTAGTCCCAAAAAATGATATATAATTGTTGTAAATGTATATAAAAACATCCAAGATTGATAATATAACAGCATGGAACAATAAAAAATTATAGATGCGTTGGAGACGTATCAGCATCCCCAAGCGTAATTCATGCTCGTCCTCGAGTAGGTAAATGATAAAAACAGAATTTTTGATGTGGAATGCTGCCTATCATATTCATCATATATTCTTTTCTTTTGTAGCATGGACATTTGGACATGAATGATTCAAAGCAATAGTCTATAGTTTGACATGAAGATATAAATACTCAAGCATGCTAACAAGCAATCATGTCTTTCAAAATATCAACGCTAAAGAAAGTTATCCCTAGCCCATTATGCTCAATCATTGATCCATTCATGAAACACACTCAAATATTAGCTACACACAATGCACAAGTATGACAATAGTGCTCTCTAGTTGGTGCTTTATAAGAGAAGATGGAGACTCAAAATAAAAATAAAAATTGCATAAAGTAAATAGATAGGCTCTTCGCAGAGGGATGCAGAGATTTTCTAATGTGTCAGAGCTCAAAGCTTAAAGTAGAGAGATAAAAATATTTTGAGAGGCATGCTTTTCTTGTCAACGAAAACGACCGAGAATTCCCAATATCTTCAATGCTAGACACATCATAGGCGATTCCCAAACAGAAAGTAAAGTTTATTTCCTTTCCAGCATTCTTTCACAATCCATGGCTAGCCGTATCCACGGGTGCCCTCCATACCATCACTTTCCAAGGAATTTTGTTGTTATTAATTTTGATTTCATTGTGGGACTGGGCATCCCTATTACCAGCCACTCTCTCGTGCAATGACAAGTGAATAAACACTCATCGTGAGAATAACACACCTAGCATGGAAAATATTGGCCACCCCCTGCTGCTTCATGAGCGGTACGGGCAAACAAAACGTAAAAAATATTTTGAAAATTAGAGTTGGCACATGCAAATTTACTTGGAACGGCATTGAAATACCGCATATAGGTAGATGTAGTGGACTCATTTGGCACAACTTGGGTTTAAGGAGATTGGATGCACAAGCAGTATTTCCTCTTAGTACAAATGAAGGCTAGCAAAAGATTGAGAAGCAACCAACCAAAAAAACGAAAACGGTCATAAACATGCATTGAACATAACTAACACCGAATAATGCACCATAAGTAGGATATAATTTCGTTGCATAACTACTGAATTAATGTGCATGCATAGAATCACAAACCTTAACACTAATATTCTTACTAAATCACAATTACTCACTAACATGACTCACATATTATCATTTCCATATCGCAAAACTATTGCAAGGAATCACACTTATCATATCCAATGATCTATATGAAAGTTTTTATTATATCCCTCTTGAATATTCATCACTTTGGGACCAAATTCATATCTTGTGCAAATTACCGTTACTATTATCAACTCTCAAAAAGATATAAGTGAAGCATGAGAGTGCAAATATTTTTTCAAAATTTCAATCTTGTCAACTCTCAAAATAATATAAGTGAAGCATGAGAGTTTATTTCTTCAAAATTTTAATCTTGTCAACTCTCAAAATAATATAAGTGAAGCATGAGAGTTTATTTCTTCAAAATTTAGCCACCGCCGTGCTCAAAAACATTTAAGTGAAGAACTAGAGCAACTGCCTGGCTCAAAAAATTTAAGTGAAGCACATAGAGTATTCTAACAAATTATGATGAATGTGTGGCTCTCTCAAAATAGGTGTGTTCAGCAAGGATGATTGTGACAAACTAAAAAGAAAACAAAGCAAATACTCATATAATACACGACGCTCCAAGCAAAACACATATCATGTGACGAATAAAAATATAGCTCAAAGTAAAATTACCGATGGTTGGTAGAAGAAAGAGGGGATGCTTTCCAGGGCATCCCCAAGCTTAGACGCTTGAGTCTTCCTTGAATATTACCTTGGGGTGCCTCGGCCATCCCCAATCTTAGGCTCTTGCCACTCCTTATTCCTTCATCCATCGTGATCTCACCCAAAACTTGAAAACTTCAATCACACAAAACTCAACAAAACCTTCGTGAGATCCGTTAGTATAACAAAATAAATCACTACTTTAAGTACTATTGCAAACCCATTCATATTTTATTTTTGCATTATACCTACTGTATTCTAACTTCTCCATGGCTTATACCCCCCGATACAATCCATAGTTTCATCAAAACAAGCAAGTAGTCAATCAAAAACAGAATCTGTCAAAAACAGAACAGTCTATAGCAATCTATTTAAAATCCATACTTCTGTACGTCCAAAAATTCTGAAAAATTAGGACAATGTGGGAAATTCATATACCAATACTGTGTAAACTTTTCAGATTTTTCTGACGCTCCAGTACAGAACCAAAATTCCAGCACTGGATGCAAAACTTTCGGTTTTCCAAACAGCATCAATTGTACTATCATCCAAATCATCCTAAAGGTTTTACTTGGCACAAACACTAATTAAAAACACAAAAACTCAATAATAACAGTAGCATAAAAGTGAAAACACACAATAACAGAAACAAAATGTAAAAAATTATTTTATTCATTGGGTTGCCTCCCAACAAGCTCTTTCTTTATAGCCATTAAGATAGGCTTGAGATTTAAATGATGCTCACATGAAAGATAAAAATTGAAAAACAAAGAGAGCATCATAATTCATGTTATAAACACATTTAAGTCTAACATACTTCCTATGCATAGGCATTTTATAAGAGAACAAATTATCAAGACAAGAATAACCTAGCATATGCAAGGAGGAGAAAGAAATAATAGCAATCTCAACATGAAAAGAGGTAATTTAGTAACATGAAAATTTCTACAACCATATTTTCCTCTCTCATAATAATTACATGTAGGATCATATTCAAATTTAACAATATAGCTATCATATAAAATTTTCTCTTTATGATCCACATGCATAAAGTTTTTATAATCTTTCGAAATAGTGGGATTATTTTTAGCTAAAGTTGACACTCTTCCGAACCCAATTTCAATATTATCGCAAGCATATTCATCATGAGGTTTAAATAAATTTTCAAGATCATAAGAATCATTATCACCCCAATCATGATCATTGCAATAAGTAGTGGACATAACAAAATCATCATCCCCAAGCTTGGGGTTTTGCATATCACTAACACAATTGACATTAATAGAATTTATAATAACATCATTGCAATCATGCTTTTCATTCAAGGAGCTATCATGAATCACTTTATAAATTTCTTCTTTCAACACTTCATCACAATTTTCAGATTCATGATTTTCAAGCAAAACTTCATAGAGATAATCAAGTGCACTCAACTCACTAGCAATTTGTTCATCATAATTGGATCTTTCGAAAAGGTTAGCTAGTGGATGAGGATCCATATCAATAGATTTTTAGCAAGCGAAGATGCAAGCAAATAGAATGCACATGGCAACACAAGCAAAAGCTAGCACACAAAATATTTTTGTATTTTTGTAAAATTGTTTAGAAGTGGGGGAGATGAAAATGAGAGGCAAAGGCAAATAAAGTAAATGCAAGGAGATGAAGTTTTATGCATAGGTACTTGATCGATGTTGATGATGTCTCCCCGGCAACGGCGCCAGAAATTCTTCCTGCTACTTGTGAGTTGCGTTGGTAATTCCCTGAAGAGGAAGGGAGATGCAGTACAGTAGAGATAAGTATTTCCCTCAGTTATGAAACCAAGGTTATCATTCCAGTAGGAGAATCACGCAACACCTCGTTAGCAGCACCTGCACACAAAACAACAAATCCTTGCACCCAACGCAAACAAGGGGTTGTCAATCCCTCAGCGGTAAGTTGCAAGATTAAATTATATGTGGTAGATAGATAGCTTGAAACAAAAAATACAAAAATAAAATAAATAAAGAAAAAGTGCAGCAAGTATTTTTAGGGTTTTAGTATATGATTTAGATAGACCCGGGGGCCATAGTTTTCACTAGAGGCTTCTCTCAAGAAAATAGCATACGGTGGATAAACAAATTACTGTTGGGCAATTGATAGAAAAGCAAATAATCATGACGATATCCAAGGCAATGATCATGTATATAGGCATCACGTCCGAGACAAGTAGACCGACTCCTGCCTGCATCTACTACTATTACTCCACACATCGACCGCTATCCAGCATGCATCTAGTGTATTAAGTCCATAAAGAACGGAGTAACGCCTTAAGAACGATGACATGATGTAGACAAGATAAACTCACGTATGAATAAACCCCATCTTTTTACCCTTAATAGCAACGATACATACATGTCAAGTCCCTTTCTGTCACTGGGATTGAGCACCGCAAGATCGAACCCATTACAAAGCACCTCTTCCCATGGCAAGATAAATCAATCTAGTTGGTCAAACCAAATCAATAGATTGGAGAAGAAATGCGAAGCTATAATAATCATGCATAAAAGAGATCAGAAAAGACTCAAATAATATTCATAGATAATCTGATCATAAACTCACAATTCATCGGATCCCAACAAACACACCGCAAAAAGTGATTACATCGAATAGAACTCCAAGAACATCGAGGAGAACATTGTATTGAAGATCAAAAAGAGAGAAGAAGCCATCTAGCTAGTAACTATGGACCCGAAGGTCTGTGGTAAACTACTCACGCATCATCGGAAGGGCAGCAAGGTTGATGTAGAGCCCCTCCGTGATCGATTCCCCCTCCGGCGGAGTACCGGAAAAGGCCTCCGGATGGGATCTCTCGAGAACAGAAGCTTGCGGCGGCGGAAAAAGTATTTCGTGGACTCCCCTGATGGTTTCTTAATTTTTGGGAATTTATAGTAGTGGAATTATGTCAAACGGAGCTGAGTTGGGCCCACGAGGCACCAGGGCGCGCCTGCCCCCCCCCCCCCAGGCGCGCCCTGATGGCTCATGGCCACCTCCTCTGGCGTCTGGTCTTCTCCCGAAGCTTCTAGTGTTGGTATTGTCCAGAAAAAAATCTCCAAAGAGTTTCGTGGCATTTGGACTTCATTTGGTATTGATATTCTGTAAAACAAAAAACAGGCAGAAAACAGCAACTGTCACTAGGCACTAAGTTAGTAGGTTAGTCCCAAAAAATGATATATAATTGCTGTAAATGTATATAAAAACATCCAAGATTGATAATATAACAACAGGGAACAATCAAAAATTATAGATACGTTGGAGACGTATCACTGGGCACTAGGTCGATATGTTAGACCATAAAAATCATATAAAAGCCATATAAAAGTGCACCAAAATCATACAAAACTATAATAAACATGGCATGAAGACTTCATAAATTATAGATACGTTGGAGACGTATCAGCATCCCCAAGCTTAATTCCTGCTCATCCTCGAGTAGGTAAATGATAAAAGAAATAATTTATGAAGTGTGAATGCTAGCATAGTGCATAAGTTTGATCAATGATAATTTCAATCACTTTCTCTAGCATCAATACATATCATAATCAATAGCTCATCTCATAAAACTTCTCATGATCAAGTAGCAAGCTATTCACATGTTTAAAGTATAGGCCATAAACTTTCTTGAAAACTAACAAACTATGTTCTCAGTCATCAAACAATTGCAATTCATCTTATTTTCAGGAAGGGTCTATGTAAGAGCTTTGATCTAGCAAATTCCACATACTCAACCATCATTTAGTCTTCCATGATTGCTGACACTCAAAGCATATTTTTAGAACAAACTGTTTCAGTCAAACACATAGGAAGATATGGGCTTAATGTCTTGCCTCCCAACTTATTTATCTCAGGGATAATGTCAACAATAATAACTCATGATCATCTATATTCAACTGGATATATGTGCCTGGATCTTTCCTTACCACATAATGCTTGCCAACTAAAGAATAAATAGAGCGGAATAGGGATGAACATTAATGACTCTTGCATAAAAGTAAATACAGAAAAGTAAAAGATAGGCCCTTCGCAGAGGGAAGCAGAGGTTGTCATGCGCTTTTTGTTGTTGGATGCACAAGCCCTTAGTGCAAAGGAACGTCACGTTATATTGCCCCTTGTGATAGCAACCTTTATTATGCATTCTGTTGCTTTTATTTATTTACCATCACAAGTTCGTACAACGCTTATTTTCCCTTACAATAAAAGATCATACATATTTTAGGAGCAATTTTTATTGCTTTTTGCACCGATGACAACTTACTTGAAGGATCTTATTCAATCCATAGGTAGATATAGTGGACTCTCATGGCAAGAAACTGGGTTTAAGGGTTTTTGGATGCACAAGTAGTATCTCTACTTAGTATGAATTTTTGGCTAGCAAAAGATCCTAAGCAAGCACCACATGTTAGAGGATCCATGACAATATAACTTCTATGTGAATATAAACAAACATAACTCATTACGTTGTCTTCCTTGTCCAACGTCAACTACTTGATCAAGCTTGAAAATAATTAATGGGGGCTCACAGTCATAGAAGATGTCCAAGATAGTATATTTATATGTGAAATTTCTCTTCCTTCAAAATTCTTTCATGAATTGTTCAAGTGACCAATGCTATGTTTGTTAACTTTCAATAAATTTTACCACTTATACTTCTTATTTGCGAAGTCACTACTCCCCATGGGACAAGCATATGAAGCTCATATAATTTCAACTTTATGATATTCAATTCATTCAATAATTTACTCTTAGGATATAAGTGAAGCACAAAAGTAAATGACAAACTACTCCAAAAAGATATAAGTGAAGATCAAATGAGTAGTTAAGTAAATAGGTAGCTATGTGAGGACTCTCTCTCATTTAAAATTTTCAGATCTTAAGTATTTTATTCAAACAGCAAAGAAAACAAAATAAAATGACATTCCAAGAATAGCACATATCATGTGAAGAAGCAAAAAACTTAGGCTCAACCAAAACTGACCGATAGTTGTTGAACAAGAAAGGTGGGATGCCTACCGGGGCATCCCCAAGCTTAGATGCTTGAGACTTCTTGAAATATTATCTTGGGATGCCTTGGGAATCCCCAAGCTTGAGCTCTTGTGTCTCCTTAATTCCTCTCATATCACGGTTTCTCCTAAATCTTAAAAACTTCATCCACACAAAACTCAACAAGAACTCGTGAGATAAGTTAGTATAAATCAACTCAAAACCTTAACATTCTCTACTATATAAAATCACAAAAATTATAATTAAACATTGCATACTAAATGCCTCTTAATATTTAATACTCCTATCCACAAATAGAAACATTAAACACGCAAACATATGCAAACAATGCAACTATAACAGCAATCTGCCAAAACAGAACAGTCTCTAAAAGGGGAATAAGAATCCATACTTACCTAACTCCAAAAATCCTAAAAAATTACCACGTGACAGAGAACTCATGCATGCTTACTGTGTAAAAATTTCAGATTTTTATCATGTCATTACTATTCAGGAATATTCTGGACATAACAGAAAACTTTCTGTTTTCAAACAGCAACACATGAACTTGCAAACTGAGCATGGTAAAGGTTATAATTGGCATTTTATTGAACTAAAAGATGCAAAACATGATTATTGATAACAGCAAGCAAATATCAACAGAAGAAAATGACGCTCGAAGCAAAACTCATATTATGTGACGAATAAAAATATAGCTCCAAGTGAGGTTACCGATAGTGTTGAAGACGAAAGAGGGGATGCCTTCCGGGGCATCCCCAAGCTTAGACGCTTGAATATTCCTTGAATATTACCTTGGGGTGCCGTGGGCATCCCCAAGCTTAGGGTCTTGATGCTCCTTATTCTCCTCATATCGATATCTCACCCAAATCTTGAAAACTTCAATCACACAAAACTTAACAGAACATCGTGAGATAGGTTAGTATGATAAAAATAAATCATCCACTTAGGTACTGTCAAGACAAGATTCATAATTTTTCTCACATAATTCCTACTGTTGTCTATCATTTCCACAATTTATATCTCATAATATAAGCTATGGAAACACTAAAAGAAGCAAACTATGCACCGAAAACAGAATCTGTCAAAAACAGAACTGCATGTAGTAAGAGATTTAAAAACCATACTTCTGTACCTCAAAAAATTCTGAACAATTAGGACAACGTAAAAATTTGTAACCCAATACTGTGTAAAAATTTCAGAATTTTTTCACGCCCCAGTACAGAATAGAAATTCCAGCACTGGACGCAAAAGTTTCTATTTTTGCACAGAATCAAATCAAAAAGCATCCACACTATCCCAAAGCTTTACTTGGCACATTATTGAAAGAAAACATATGAAACATGATTACTACAGTAGCTTAATCATGTGAACACAAGAAAAACAGTAGGTATAAATATTGGGTTGTCTCCCAACAAGCGCTTTTCTTTAATGCCTTTTTAGCTAGGCATGATGATTTTAATGATGCTCGCATAAGAATAAAGAATTGAAACATAAAGAGAGCATCATGAATCATATGACAAGCACATTTAAGCCTAACCCACTTCCTATGCATAGGGATTTTGTGAACAAACAATTTATGGGAGCAATAATCAACTAGCATAGGAAGGCAAAACAAGCATGACTTCAAAACTTTCAACACATAGAGAGGAAACTTGATATTATTGCAACACCTACAAGCGTATGATCCTCTCTCATAATAATTTTCAGTAGCATCATGAATGAATTCAACAATATAGCTATCACATAAAGCATTCTTTTCATGATCCACAAGCATAGAAATTTTACTACTCTCCACATAAGCAATTTTCTTCTCATTCAAAATAGTGGGAGCAAACTCAACAAAATAACTACCATGAGATACTTGATTGGCATAATCCAATTGAAAATTAAAATCATGATGACAAGTTTCATAGTTATCATTATTCTTTGCAGCATACATGTCATCACAATAATCATCATAGATAGGAGGCATGTTTTCATCATAATTTTTCTTATCAAAACTTGGGGGACTAAGAATATGATCTTCATCAAACATAGCATCCCCAAGCTTGTAGTTCTGCATATCATTAGCATTATGGATATTCAAAGAATTCATACTAGCAACATTGCAATCATGCTCATCATTCAAATATTTTATGCCAATCATTTTATTGAATTCTTCTTCTATCAATTGAGCACAATCTTCCGATCCATCATTTTCAAGAAAGACATGATAAAGATGAATAATATGAGGCAACCTCAATTCCATTTTTTTTGTAGTTTTCTCTTATAAACCAAACAAGAGATAAAACAAGAAACTAAAAGATTCGATTGCAAGATCTAAAGATATACCTTCAAGCACTCGTGCTGGGCCTCCAAGCGCAGAGTTTTGTAGGACAGTAGCAATTTTCCCTCAAGTGGATGACCTAAGGTTTATCAATCCATGGGAGGCGTATGATGAAGATGGTCTCTCTCAAACAACCCTGCAACCAAATAAAAAAGAGTCTCTTGTGTCCCCAACACACCCAATACAATGGTAAATTGTATAGGTGCACTAGTTCGGTGAAGAGATGGTGATACAAGTGTAGTATGGATAGTAGATATAGGTTTTTGTAGTGCGAACAATAAAAAAACAGCATGGTAGCAAGTAACAAAAGTGAGCATAAACGGTATTGCAATGCTTGAAAACAAGGCCTAGGGTTCATACTTTCACTAGTGCAATCTCTCAACAGTGCTAACATAATTGCATCATATAACCATCCCTCAACGTGCAATAAAGAATCACTCCCAAGTTCCTATTAGCAGAGAACATAAGATAGAAATTGTTTGTAGGGTACGAAACCGCCTCAAAGTTATCCTTTCCGATCGATCTATTGAGCTATTCCTATAAGTGTCACAAACAGCCCTAGAGTTTGTACTAAAATAACACCATATGATACACATCAACCAACTCTAATGTCACCTAGATACTCCAATGTCACCACAATTATCCGTGAGTTGATTATACGATATGCATCAAACAACTTCATAATCATAATATTCAATCCACACAAAGAACTCCAAGGAGCACCCCAAAGTTTCTATCGGAGAAAAGATAATGAAAACGTGCATCAACCCCTATGCATAGATTACCCCAATGTCACCTCGGGAATCCGCGAGTTGAGTGCCAAAACATATATCAAGTGAATCAATATAATACCCCATTATCACCACGGGTATTCATATGCAAGACATACATCAAGTGTTCTCAAATCTGAAATATTCAATCCGACAATAACGAAACCTCAAAGGAAAAAGATTCGATTCATCACAACAAGGATAGAGAGGGAAGAAACACCATATGTGATCCAACTATATTAACAAAGCTCGCGATACATCAAGATCGTGCCATATCAAGAACACGAGAGAGAGAGAGATCAAACACATAGCTACTAGTACATACCCTCAGCCCCGAGGGTGAACTACTCCCTCCTCGTCATGGAGACCGCCGGGATGATGAAGATGGCCTCCGGTGATGCTTTCCCCCCTCCGGCAGGGTGCTAGAAAAGGGCTGTAGATGAGATCGTGGAGGTACAGAGGCTTGCGGCGGCGTAAAAACTCATCTAGGTTAACTTTCGGGGGTTTCTGAATAT
Source organism: Elymus sibiricus (assembly GCA_039707655.1). Taxonomy (NCBI): domain Eukaryota; kingdom Viridiplantae; phylum Streptophyta; class Magnoliopsida; order Poales; family Poaceae; genus Elymus; species Elymus sibiricus. The sequence continues at coordinate 477,068,484 of CM077666.1, forward strand.
ATATGATTTTTTGGCGTTGGAATCACGCAAAGAGGTGCCACAGGGGGCCCACGAGGCACCAGGGCGCGCCTGGGGGGGGGCAGTCGCGCCCAGGTGGCTCGTGGGGCCCCTGTGGCTCTTCTGCTGCTCCTCCGAAGCTTCCTGGGTCTGTTTCCTTCCAGAAAAAATTGTCAAAAAGTTTCGCTGCATTTGGACTTCATTTGATATGGATATTCTGGAAAACCAAAAACAAGCAGAAAACAGCAACTGGCACTGGGCACTAGGTCAATATGTTAGTCCATAAAAATCATATAAAAGCCATATAAAAGTGCACCAAAATCATACAAAACTATAATAAACATGGCATGAATAATTCATAAATTATAGATATGTTGGAGACGTATCACGTATCAAGCATCCCCAAGCTTAATTCCTGCTTGTCCTCGAGTAGGTAAATGATAAAAACAGAATTTTTGATGTGGAATGCTACCTATCATATTCATCATATATTCTTTTCTTTGTAGCATGGACATTTGGACTTGAATGATTCAAAGCAATAGTCTATAATTTGACATGAAGACATAAATACTCAAGCATACTAACAAGTAACCATGTCTTTCAAAATATCAACGCTAAAGAAAGTTATCCCTAGCCCATTTTGCTCAATCATTGATCCATTCATGAAACACACTCAATATTAGCTACACACAATGCACAAGTATGACAATAGTGCTCTCTAGTTGGTGCTTTGTAAGAGAATATGGAGACTCAAAATAAAAATAAAAATTGCATAAAAGTAAATAGATAGGCCCTTCGCAGAGGGAAGCAGAGATTTGCAAATGTGCCAGAGCTCAAAGCTTAAATTAGAGAGATAAATTATTTTGAGAGGCATGCTTTTCCTGTCAACGAAAAAGACCAAGAATTCCCAATATCTACCATGCTAGACACATTATAGGCGGTTCCCAAACAGAAAATAAAGTTTATTTCCTTTCCACCATTCTTTCACAATCCATGGCTAGCCGTATCCACGGGTTCCCTCCATGCCAACACTTTCCAAGGAATTTATTATTATCATCATATTAAAAAAAAATCATTTCGGGACTGGGCATCCCTATTACCTGCCACTCTCTCGTGCAATGACAAGTGAATAAACACTCATTGTGAGAATAACACACCTAGCATGGAAAATATTGGCCACCCCCTGCCGCTTCATGAACGGTACGGGCACACAAAACGGAAAATTATTTTGAAAATTTAGAGTTGGCACATGCAAATTTACTTGGAACGGCATGGAAATACCGCATATAGGTAGATATGATGGACTCATTTGGCACAACTTTAGGTTTGAGGAGTTGGATGCACAAGCAGTATTCCCTCTTAGTACAAATGAAGGCTAGCAAATAGATTGAGAAGCGACCAACCAAAAAGCGAAAACGGTCATAAACATGCATTGAACATAACTAACACCGAATAATGCACCATAAGTAGGATATAATTTCGTTGCATAACTATTGACTTTATGTACATGCATAGGGAATCACAAACCTTAACACCAATATTCTTACTAAATCACAATTACTCACTAACATGACTCACATATTATCATCTCCATATCGCAAAACTATTGCAAGGAATCAAACTTATCATATCCAATGATCTTTCATGAAAGTTTTTATTATATCCCTCTTGAATATTCAACACTTTGGGACCAAATTCATATCTTATGCAAATTACCATTACTATTATCAACTCTCAAAAAGATATAAGTGAAGCATGAGAGTGCAAATATTTCTTCAAAATTTAATCTTATCAACTCTCAAAATAATATAAGTGAAGCATGAGAGTTCAAATATTTCTTCAAAATTTAGCCACCGCCGTGCTCAAAAAGATTTAAGTGAAGCACTAGAGCAACTGCCTAGCTCAAAAAATTTAAGTGAAGCACATAGAGTATTCTAACAAATCATGATAAACGTGTGGCTCTCTCAAATAGGTGTGTCCAGCAAAGATGATTGTGACAAACTAAAAAGCAAACAAAGCAAAGACTCATATAATACACGACGCTCCAAGTAAAACACATATCATGTGATGAATAAAAATATAACTCCAAGTAAAATTACCGATAGTTGGTAGAAGAAAGAGGGGATGCCTTCCGGGGCATCCCCAAGCTTAGACGCTTGAGTCTTCCTTGAATATTACCTTGGGGTGCCTTGGGCATCTCCAAGCTTAGGCTCTTGCCACTCCTTATTCCTTCATCTATCGTGATCTCACCCAAAACTTGAAAACTTCAATCACACAAAACTCAACAAAACCTTCGTGAGATCCGTTAGTATAACAAATAAATCGTTAACTCTAAGTACTGTAGTAAATTGATTCATATTTAATATTGGCATAATGCTACTGTACTCATACCCCCCGATACGATCCATCGATTCATCAAAATAAGCAAACTATGCAACAAAAACAGAATCTGTCTAAAACAGAATAGTCTGTAAAGATCTATTTAAAAGCTATACTTATGTAACTCCAAAAATTCTGAAAAATTAGGAAAACGTGGGAAATTCATATACCAATACTGTGTAAAACTTTCAGATTTTTTTGACGCTCCAGTACAGAATTAAAATTTCAGCACTGGACGCAAAACTTTCTGTTTTCCAAACAGCATCAATCATACTATCTTCCAAATCATCCCAAGGGCATTACTTGGCACAAACACTAATTAAAACATAAAAACACAATCATTACAGTACATAATTTTGAAAACACATAAGAATTTATTTTATTCATTGGGTTGTCTCCCAACAAGCTCTTTCTTTATAGCCATTAAGATAGGCTTGAGATTTAAATGATGCTCACATGAAAGATAAAAGTTGATACACAAAGAGAGCATCATGAAGCATATGAAAAACACACTTAAGTCTAACATCCTTCCTATGCATAGGCATTTTATAGGAGAACAAATTATCAAGACAAGCAATCTCTAGCATATGCAAATAGGAAGAATAAAGCATGAATAATTTCAACATCACGAGAGGCAATTTAGTAACATGAAGATTTATATAACCATATTTTCCTCTCTCATAATAATTGCATGTAGGATCATAATCAAACTCAACAATATAGCTATCATAAACAGTGTTCTCTCTATGATCCATATGCATAAAAGTTTTATAATCTTACAAAATAGTGGGATTATCATCAACTTAAAGTCATGACCTCTCCAAACCCACTTTCATCAAAAAAAACATAAGATTGAACACTCTCCAAAGTAGTGGGATCATTATTACCTAAAGTTGACACTCTTCCAAACCCACTTTTAATAGTATTGCAAATTTTATTATCAATAACATATTCATCATGAGGCTTAAATAAATTTTCAAGATCATAAGAAGCATCATCACCCCAATCATGATCATTGCAATAAGTAGTGCACATAACAAAATTTTCATCCCCAAGCTTGTAGCTTTGCATATCATTAGCACAATTGACATTAATAGAATTTATAATAACATCATTGCAATCATGCTTTTCATTCAAGGAGCTATCAAGTATGGGTACTATAGCAATAATTTCATTTTTAACATAAGGAACTATAGGAAGTTTATCTCTATAAGCATCATCAATATTGGCATCATGGCCATAAGAATAGCAAGCATCACATTCATCAACAGGGGATATTTTAATCGAATCAACGGAATCATAATTATCTATGGATTCATGCATATCATTATTTTCTTCCAAAGTAGCAGACATTCTCTCAATAAATTCATTAACATAGGCATTAGGAGCATAGTTTTCATAGCAATATTTAAGTATGTCAAAATTTTCAGATTTGTAGAGAGTAATATCATACTTTTCAATCAAAGAAGCAACTCCATAAGCACCCTTAAAAGCAACAAATTCTTCAATTTGTTCGATATCATAGTAACTATAAACACCCTTGGCATAAGAAGATAAGATTTCATTATCATTAAACTCACATAGGTAGGGAAGGTGTTTTTTAGGGTTCTCAGAGTAACAAGTAAAATCAGAAATTTCACATAGATTCTAGGCATAACATAGCAAACAATTTATTTGACGCCATAAGAGTCTTCCTTTTTTAGACAAACGGTGACGCACAAAATGAGCATGCCCATCTAATGATTTTCGCTCAACTAAACTAGTTGGAGTTTCAGCACGAGCACAAATGGATCGAAGATGATCCAAATAGAAAACTTTAAGTGGATCCATAGTATCTTAAAATTTTGTTTTATTTTCTGTTCTTGTGTGTTTGACATGAAGGTAATAAAAGCAAGCAAACTACCAAACAAGCTAATAAAAATATTTGTGTGTTTTTTTTTAAACTTTTTAGAAGTGGGGGAGATGAAAACGAGAGGCAAAGACAAATAAAATAAATGCAAGGAGATGAAAGTTTATGCGTAGGTACTTGATAGATGTTGAGGATGTCTCCCCGGCAACGGCGCCAGAAATTCTTCCTGCTACTTGTGAGCTGCGTTGGGATTTCCCCGAAGAGGAGGGGATGATGCAGTACAGTAGAGGTAAGTATTTCCCTCAGTTATGAAACCAAGGTTATCAATCCAGTAGGAGAATCACGCAACAACTTGTTAGCAGTACTTGCACACAAAACAACAAATCCTCGCACCCAACGCGAACAAGGGGTTATCAATCCCTTGGCGGTTAATTGCAAGATTAAATTGTATGGTGATAGATAGATAGATCGAACAAAAATACAAAATAAAATAAATAAAGTAAAATTGCAGCAAGGTATTTTTAGGATTTTCAGTATATGATAAAGGTAGACCCGGGGGCCATAGTTTTCACTAGAGGCTTCTCTCTTGAAAATAGCATACGGTGGGTGAACAAATTACTGTTGGGCAATTGATAGAAAAGCAAATAATCATGATGATATCCAAGGCAATGATCATGTATATAGGCATCACGTCCGAGACAAGTAGACCGAAACGATTCTGCATCTACTACAATTACTCCACACATCGACCGCTATCCAGCATGCATCTAGTGTATTAAGTTCATAAAGAACGGAGTAACGCCTTAAGCAAGATGACATGATGTAGACAAAGTAAACTCACGCATGAATAAACCCCATCTTTTTAACCTTAATAGCAACGATACATACGTGTCATGTCCCTTTCTGTCACTGGGATTGAGCACCGCAAGATCGAACCCATTACAAAGCACCTCTCCCATTGCAAGATAAATCAATCTAGTTGGCCAAACCAAATCAATAGATCGGAGAGAAATACGAAGCTATAATAATCATGCATAAAAGAGTTCAGAGAAAACTCAAATAATATTCATGGATAATTTGATCATAAACTCACAATTCATCGGATCCCAATAAACACACCGCAAAAAGTGATTACATCAGATAGAACTCCAAGAACATCGAGGAGAACATTGTATTGAAGATCAAAAAGAGAGAAGAAGTCATCTAGCTACTAACTATGGACCCGAAGGTCTGTGGTAAACTACTCACGCATCATCGGAAGGGCAATAAGGATGATGTAGAGCCCCTCCGTGATCGAATCCCCCTCCGGCAGAGTGCCGGAAAAAGCCTCCAGATGGGATCTCTCGAGAACAGGAACTTGCGGCGGCGGCAAAAGTATTTCGTGGACTCCTCTGTTGGTTTCCCGATTTTAGAGAATTTATAGAGGTGGAATTAGGTCAAACGGAGCAGAGGTGGGCCCACGAGGCACCAGGGCGCGCCACCCCCCTAGGGCGCGCCCTGGTGGCTCGTGGCCACCTCCTCTGGCTTCTGGCCCTCTCCCGAAGCTTCTAGTGTCTCTTATGTCCAGAAAAAATCTTCAAAAAGTTTCGTGGCATTTGGACTTCGTTTGGTACTGATATTTTGAAAAACCAAAAACAGGCAAAAAACAGCAACTGGCACTGGGCACTAAGTTAATAGGTTAGTCCCAAAAAATGATATATAATTGCTTGTAAATGTATATAAAAATATCCAAGATTGATACTATAATAGCATGGAACAATCAAAAATTATAGATACGTTGGAGACGTATCATTAGCGTGTTCGTTTTGTTTTACTGGTTTTCTTTGATCTGCTTGTATGACCTTCTCAACATCATGTATCATTCGGTCGAGTCGCTTTATAATATAAAGCGGGGCGAAAGTCTGTTTTGGAAAAAAGCGGAGACTTATATCCTGCTGATTTCTGAGCTACTGCAACATGTCTGAGGGCATCTCCAACGCCGACTCTCAAACCGTCCGCAATCGTCCGTACCGCGTTGTCCGGACATGTTTTACCATCCAACGTGGTCCTGTATCCGTCCGTGGGCCGGTCCGGAGGTCCTTTTTTCCGCAAACTAAAGGCAAACAAGGGGCTTTGCGGGAGTCCGGACTGCCGCCACGCAAGCATCCAACAACCCTGGCCCACCCAAAAACCCTCTCCCTCGCCCGTGCTCTTTCCCGCCAGAGTGTCAGCTCCGCGTTCATGTCGGCCCAGAGCGGACGCGACCACTCACTAGAGTCGGTATTGAAGCGGTGCGCCGGTCGAGAGCACCGCCCGCTGCGCACGCCTTCTCTTCGCACTGAAACGGCATCCGTCTGCCCACACTACCTCCATTAAACCAACGTGTGTGCCGAGGAACCTACTCCGGCGCCCTGAGCGCTACACATCAGTCCCTATGCCGACCGACATTAAACACCTCTCCGGTTGGCACCTCGCATCCGCCCGCTATTTAAACATGGCCAGGCGATGGGCAAGGACCACACCACACCTCCGCTTTCCATCTCCTCCTTGTACCACACCGGTCATGGCCTTCGGCTCCGAAGACTTGTGGGACAGCCTCTTCGGCGAGCAGAAGAAGGAGCTCTCCGGCATTGCAGTGGCGTGGGTTGACCTGCGAGCCAGCCGTATACATGCTGGCTTGCCGGCAAGCCCTCCGGAGTCGGTGCCACCGCCCGTCCAGGATGGCCAACGCCATCCCCAACAAATCCACTGCGAGCGATGGCGGCAACACGTCAGGCGGGTGGAGAAAGAAGCCATGTTCGCGCAGGTTGACACGGCGGTTGAGGAATTGGAGTATGGCACCGACGACGACGTCGCGAACTCCGCGTCAACCGCGCCTCGACGACGAGGCTGGCACGTCCACGGCCGCCGCCGACAGCAAGGAAAAGTAGACCATGGGAGGCCGCCACCGCTTGGGTCCCACGAAGGCCACCGCCACCACCTCTCCGGGTTACACAACCGGTGACTTGCCCGCTTCGCGGGAGCGTAGGCCATGGTGACCATCTTCCCCTGCCCCAAAAACCAACCTCGATTCATGCTTCACGCTACTCTTCCCCTTCTGCTGAAGCATATCCCTCCGGGGCTCACGGCAGTCCGATGAGCGGGCTCCCGGATATGGGGAAGACATGTCGTAGGAATGGGGCTCCGCCGCGGCCGGCGATAGAACTAGGTTAGAATAGCCTAGCCTAGTCTGTTATAATTTAGTTGAAATATGTCTGAAATGTAAATGTTTCCGTCTGGCTTATATGAAAATCGCCCATTTGCATGTATGTCTGGTTAGTTAAAATCCGATTTGAAATGTACGCGTCTACGGTTTGATGGCCGGCTCCCGCATCAGTGTCCATGGACTGGTCCCGCCCGATCCGTGGACGGATGCGGTGTCCGGTTTGGGAGTCAGCTTTGGAGATGTCCTGATGTCCTAATTTTGTTCTGAAACGCTTCCGATCAACCTGCCGATCGGACGTGAAATGTCCACTGCGCCGTCCGCGCGTCACGTGCCCCTTACTGAGCCGTCTGCAACATGATCCTTGTTGCTAGATGCGCGAGCGCAACACGAACTACGTTGCACACCACACAAAAAGAAAAATTGTTCAAGGGATTGCATCAAGACTCGTATTGCAAAGCGTTGGGCGCAACATGTGGCTTCTTGCAAAGGCTCAGGGAGCAGATCGGACACAGAAAAAACCTGTTCGGGGGATTACAACAAGGCTCATGTTGCAAAGCGCTGAGCACAACATGAGACTTGTTGCAAAGGCTCAGCGAGCAGATCGGATGGCTTTCGCATGAAAAATATAAAAAATAAAATTGTTTAGGGTATTGCAACAAACCTTATGTTGCAAAGCTCTGAGTGCAACATGAAGCTTGTTGCAAAGGCTCAACAAGAAGATCGAACGGTTGTTGGGGCAGTAAAAAATGTAAAAGAAAAATGTTTGGGGATTGCAACAAGGCTCGTGTTGCAAAGCGTTGAGCCCAACACGAGGCTTGTTGCAAAGGCTCAACGGCTCATGGTTAGGGACCGGACGGCTGTACATGGCTCCATTGAATGGCAGTTCGAGCGGTCGGTCTTCTAGGATTATCATCCGGTCGACGCATAGCACACCCCAATTTTTTTACGTAGATTTTACAAGTACAAACTGATTGGATTGATAAAATTCTTAAATTTGAAGGCCCACTCAGTAGCAAGAAACATTCAAAGAGTTCAATCACATAAAAGAAGAAACATGTAAAGGTGCGTTGGCCTAAATGAAAAGACAAGGTGAAGCGAGGGAGTCTATGTCCTGGTCAACGGGTCACATGGGTAAGCAAAATAACAGCGTCCTATATATCTATCATATATGGTAAAATCTAAAAGATTATGAACAGCTGGAATAGCTCAGTTGGCTAGAGCATGTGGCTGTTAACCACGAGCTTGGAGGTTCAATCCCTCCTTCTAGCGAATTTCATTTACATTTTTACTTTGTAAAATTTCGTGAAGGATGAGTGACAACTTATTCTTTTAAAAAACATGTCATGTTTTCTTGCTATATTTTTATTGCTGTCTTTTACAGATATTCGTCGCCATGGTTGATTTCTGGTTTTATGCATATCAACTTTCGTGTGCATGCATGTTATTCCCTCCGTTCCGAATTATAAGATGTCCTAACTTTTTTAACATTCAGATGCATATGGACCAATGTTTTGGCTACCGAATCCCAGAAAATTACCGAGGGCGAGCAAGAAACGCAGTAACCGTGGATACCATAAAATTCCGAGCAAATATCGTTCAAAATTTTCAAACAAATTCAAATTCAAAATTTCCTTGTACCACTACAGATTGGCTTTAAAACTCAGAAATTTCAGAAACTTGATGCTGGCTTAGTGGCAAGTGCATTGTACCCATCGTCGATGCCTGAGGTTGGGAGTTAGATTCCCCCCTACGTCTCTTTGTTGTTTACAATGTTACATTGTATCCTCAAAATTTGGCAAAAAAAAAAAAGTGCAACAAAGATACTAGAACGCGAGACCTTCTGTGAAGCCATTGTAGAAGGGCCCTCCTTCTAGCAAATTTCATTTACATTTTTATTTTGTAAAATTTCGTGAAGGATGAGTGACAACTTATTCTTTAAAAAAACATGTCATGTTTTCTTGCTATATTTTTATTACTGTCTTTTACAGATATTCCTCGCCATGGTTGATTTCTGGTTTTATGCATATCAACTTTCGTGTGCATGCATGGTATTCCCTCCGTTCCGAATTATAAGATGTCCTAACTTTTTTCACATTCAGATGTATATGGACCAATGTTTTGGCTACCGAATCCTAGGAAATTACCGAGGGCAAGCAAGAAACGCGGTAACCGTGGATACCATAAAATTCCGAGCGAATATCATTCAAAATTTTCAAACAAATTTTTTTTTATTTTTTTTTGCGGGAGAAACAAATTTAAAATTCAAAATTTCCTTGTACCACTACAGATTGGCTTTAAAAGTCGGAAATTTCAGAAACTTGATGCTGGCTTAGTGGCAAGTGCATTGCACCCGTCGTCGATGCCTGAGGTTGGGAGTTAGATTCCCCCCTACGTCACTTTGTTGTTTACAATGTTACAGTGTATCCTCAAAATTTGGCAAAAAAAAAGTGCAACAAAGATACTAGAACGCAAGACCTTCTGTGAAGCCATTGTAGAAGGGCTATAAGAACCATTACGCTATCAATACTTAGTTCTTATATTTGAGTTCCCGTCTTACTTGACATACTTTCACCGTTCAAATTCAAAATTTTCAAAAAATCCATTTTTTTTGCTCGGTACAAGCTTTTCTCGTGGGGTAGCGGGAAACGCGGATACCGGGCGGTATACGATTTTTTCGCCCGATAACCAAACCCTGATATGGACGCATGTTTTATTTATTTTTCTTCATAATTGGCATGGTATTCCCTTCGTTCCAAACTATATGATGTTCTAGCTTTTTTCAGATTCAAATGTATATATACACATTTTAGTGTGTTTGTTCACTTATTTCAATCTGTATGTAGTTCATATTGAAATATCCAAAACATCTTATAATTCAAAATGGAGGTAGTTTAAAAAAGTCCAAATGTTTCATATCTAAATTTTTCTCTTGTAAAATTTTCATGAGGGATAATTGAGAAGGTAGTCTTTAAACTCAAATCATGTTCTCTTGCTATATTTGTCTTCGTGTCTTTTACAAATATTTGTCGACGCAGTTGTTTTTGTGTTCTATGCATATCAACTTTTGTGTGCATCTGTTCTCAAAAAAAAAAAACTTTTGTGTGCATATATGGTATAAAAATAAATCTAAATGTATTATTTTAAAGTCATGTTTTCATACTATATTTATTTTTACTGTTAAGCAACTTTGGTATAGAATATTTACTTGTTGAAGATGTATGAATTTTCCTTTTTCTATATGATGCCTTTTCTAGCACTATTTTATTATTATTTATATTTCAAATTGTGATTGGCATAAGAGTGACAAGGTATTTATTTTTAAAAGGGCATATGTTTTCCTGCTAAATTTGTATTGGTGTCTTTTGGTGATATTTGTCCACGCGGTTGATTTCTATTTTAATGCATATCAACTTTCATGTGCCTTAATATAAAAAAAATCAAAAAAATGTTATTTTAATATCACGTTGTCCTTCTATATTTATTTTTATAGTTCGACAAATTTGGTAGAGAATAAGTATTCGTTGAAGATGTATGAATTTTCCATGTCTATCTTATGCATATACTATTTTCCTTGAGTTTAGGAACACATGATAACACAATGTATACCATTGTTTTGTTCCAAAAATGTTAAAACTTTTATAATAAAAAGAGAACATCGCAGGCACATGGCATGTATGTGAAATCCTACTGAACAGGTGATCCCATTTTTCAGCACATGTAAGGGTGCCACATCATCATCATATTTTATTTTTTATTTTAGCGACAAACTATTCCACCAAAGCTAGAAGGTCACGGGCAACATCATCGTTATCAATATTTATTTTTGTAATAAAAAATTGTCCCAACGAAACCAAAAGGTCACGAAGCTTCTAATTTTATCCTCGACAAATTTAGCTAGTTTTGTAAAAGAACGTTATGCTTTTTCTAAGGTATTCATTTAGGCCCCCATTTTGGAGCGAAGCAAAAGCTTAGAAATTTCGCAGTATGGTATTTCTATAGAAAATTTACTTTGACGCCATTTTGGAATAAAGAAATGGCTATCCTTTTTTTTTTGCGGGAAAAGAAATGGCTATCCCTGATTTCAATGAATCTCATATTGATCGATGAAACCAATCATGCGGTCTCATTTCATATTCTTTCCTTGCTGTGTCTACCATTGTGTCTCTCCTATATGACATCCAAACGACATGTTTGAAATTTTCATGTCGGTTTTCTTCCTACATATTTTTAAGATGCATGAATGATATTCAATAGTTGTTTTTCCTTTTACATCCCTTGGTTTTTTTTTTTTTTTGAGAAACGTTGCATCCCTTGGGATAACCTTTTGATCTTCTGTCTGCATTTCAAATCGGGGCCTATACTTTGGGCCCATACACAATGGGTTGTACGTCTCTGGAGGCCTAAGCACACACCTCTCGGGATCACCTCAAAAAAAAAAAAAAACCTCTCGGGAAAAAAAGGGGACGCGACGGCGCTGTAGCCGGCGGGGCACTCCACACCCCCACAGCGCGCCGAGCTGCCGTGGCGACGGTCACGACCAGGTGCATCGGCGGTGCCCCCCTGCATCGCGACGGTCTTTAACGCTGCCGTGGGTATCACGCCCTCTGTAGCCGACTTGTAAGCATTCTCTGGTCTCTACTCCTCGCTTGCACATGACTCCCGGGGGCTGGGGTTTCGAAAGATTAGCATTTTGAGTATGGAGGCTAATCAAATCTGACTTTGCTGATCGACTCCATGATGTGGAGTTCAGGATAGTTTTGCAACTCAGGCATTGGGATGAGACCGGTACATGTTATTGCCTTGCAGCTGTATGATGAAATGCTTAAGCTAGATGCGGCGATTATAAAAGTGCTTTCTTCCATGATTGTTCGAGCTCTTTCCTCCTTGTGTACTTGCATTTACTCGCTTAGCGAAACAGCAAGGTTCTGCTGTGGCCAATGTGCGTCACTACTCACTAGACATTGTTTGGATGCGCAAGGCTTCGGTTCAATATCTGTGTGTTTTGGTCTCTTGTTTTGTTGCAGCGTTGCCAGTGGTCACTCAAAGAAAAAATAGGTTTACTCTACGGTTGGTTCCATCAGGTTCTGCTCTTGTGGCGGTTTGGACGCCTATGATCGAGTAAATCATGCAGGGGAAGCTTTGGATAAGACTTACTCCCTTTCTTTCTAAGCGTTTTGCCTGTACCTACCGGACATCCTCGTTATCCCCATCTGCATCATGCTCGGTAATACAACCATGGCTTTTTATTGGTCTCGGTAACCCCGGTGAGAAGTACCAATCCACCAGACACAATGTAAGTTCTGCTTCTCATCTTTTGTTTGGAATTCAGTGGCTCGGCTTTAGTCTCAGAATTATTTTGTGTTGTTTCGCCTTGCAGGTTGGTTTTGATATGATAGATGCATTTGCAGAGTCTCAGGGTATATCCCTGGCCACACATCACTTCAAAGCACTATTTGGTGAAGGTTTGGCTCCATCCGTATGTTCTTCAGAAAGATTTTTTTCTCTCTACTTTTTGAGTAATGCATACTCTGTTTCCGAAGTACAAAGAGTTAAATTGAATTGAAGTGCTGTCCTTCCCACTGATGCAGGGGTGGTAGATGGTGTCCCTGTTTTGCTTGCGAAGCCTCAAACATACATAAATCTCAGCGGTGAATCTGTAAGCAACATGTGTGGAAGACTTTCTCAAATTTAATATCTGATTTCTAGCTTACTATACATTTTTCCTGCAATGCAGTTCATTTTAACTGGCTTGATTGTGAATCACGACAGCATGTTAAATGCTCGTGGCGCTGACGCCCCTCTCTTCTTTTTCTTATTACAGGCTGGTCCACTTGCTGCCTATTATAAACTGCCACTTCACCGTGTCATAGTGCTAAGAGCTTGTTTTCTAATCTTCATCAGTGCCACCTAAGATGGGGATCTGACCTCTTCTGTTATATGTGTCTCAGGCATATGATGACACAGACCTGCCATGTGGAGTTCTCCGTTTACAACCTAAAGGAGGATATGGACGTCACAATGGGTTGGTAAAACTTAACTCCATGTGCTCTGTGAAAGAGTTTTATTCGTGTGTCAAAAGATTCTAAAGGGAAAAACTATGTATTCCTGTCTTGTGTTTAAATATACAGATAATAGAAAGGTATCTGGAATTTATCAGTTTAGGCATTGCCTTGGACCTCTAATCTAGCCTGTTGGTATGCGCTTAGGAAGATACCTGTCTTAGTGAACTGGTAAACTCTATGCTACTTAACTTTGATAAAGCAGAGATGGCAGAAGTTCGCTTTCACTCTGTAGTTTTATTTTTAAACGAGGCCAAAGCATTGTGTCATTGATAAAGCAGGTATACCGAATTATTAGTAATTATATTTCATGTTTGTTGTTGTAACCCTGCGTGTGCCTGTTTTTTCTTTTCATTTCATCATGCCATCATGGTCCTTTTAGTAAGCTTTACTTGTTTCTACTGGCATTTTACATAGCCTTTGTCATCTAGTCAGTTACTGAAAATGATCTTCTGAACATGAGCTATTTTTAATGAGTGATAGAATGTTCCATCTTTAGATCTGTTATGTTCTGTAGATAAGGGCTTCATTTGATCTTGACAGGAAACATTTACCTTGTTAGTTTTTCAGGTTGAAGAGTGTGATCTACCATTTTCGCAAGAATCGGGAATTTGGTCGACTAAGGATCGGTAGGTTTGACAACTGTAGAATTCAGATTTTATTTTCTTTGTTTGGACCAAAAATCATAATTAGGCTTATGTAGGAATAGGACGGCTTTTGTGCTTCAGAAGTTCAATAAGACTGGTCGGGAAAAGGTAAATCTTCATCGTTTTTACCCTCGAGTTACAGTTTAATGCTAAGCTTCTTTTTTATTATCTTACTTATTATAATTGTGCTCTACTCCCTCCGTTCAAAAACGCTCTTATATTATGGGACGGAGGGAGTAGTTGTTAATGAATTGGTACTAAAACATCTTGAGTTTGTTCTATGGTTGGATGACGCTCTTCCTTGCCTACTCCCTGGCGCAGTTACAACCAAACAGCATTGACTCGAACACCCTGTGCTAAGCAAGCTCACCATTTCATCTAGTTCGGTTAAATCTTGGTGAATTTCTGCAGCGCTTCTTGCAAATGGCAAACGCCTTCTTTGTAGTATGTACTGGCAGTTTAGGGTTGGGAGCCGATTTGACACTACTATAAATACTCCCTCCGTAACTTAATATAAGACGTTTTTTGAGATGTTGTAAGTGTCAAAAATCGTCTTATATTAAGTTACAGAGGGAGTAGTAGTCTAGTCTAGAGTCAGAAATAGATGGCCTCTTGGACATTCAGATGGTCTCCAAAGCCTGAATTTGGTGACACCAGTGTTACTATCATCAGAGTATATTATTATCATGACTTGTATACGATGGTCGGGCGCTTATGCTTCTTTTTTTTGCATCTTTTGGTTTGAGCCTAGATTGACTCGGCCATAAAAGAGGGTGCAGACATCCTGAAGATGGTGGTCACCAAGGGTCTGACGGAGGCGGCAAGAGTGTCCAACGTGGATCAGAAGTATAAGGGCCTCTTTGATTCGTAGGATTTTGAAAATGTAGGAATAGGAAAAGTATAGGATTGGAGTGGCATGCCAACTTGAATCCTATAGGATTATCAAGGAGTGTTTGATGCCACATGAAAAACAAAGGAATTGTAAAAAGAGGTTGGAGTGGATGTTAGATTTCCTATAAAATGTAGTACGGAAGATTCCATAGGAAAAATTCCTATGGAATCCAATCCTATGAATCAAAGGGCCAACATAGGAAAAATTCCTAAGGGTTTCAATCCTCTAGAAATCCTATAGAATTCCTTTGAATCAAAGGAGCCCTAAGCATCTGGTGTCACATGACCAGCAGTTTTGAACATGGCTACTACAAACCGCCCCTCCTGGCCAAATGTTCATGCAGCATACTGATCTGAGTCTGATGTGCTCTTCCAGTGTTATCCTCGGGTCCAGAATGGTATGCTAGCTCGAAGGTTTTCCCCATGCATGGGCTGTAAGGTTCAGCTTTGCATATTTCCTGTAGATGAATATATGTTCAGCTGGTCAGTGCCATGTTGATTCCGAACGTGGTCACTCTGTAAGGCTCGCTTGGCGGGCTGGAGCGGACTCCACGTCTCCATGCAACGGCAACCGCACAATCCTCCGGGCCGGGCCGACTCCATCTATCGGCGACGGTCGGTGTCGGCACCACCGTGGCCGACGGAGCCTTCCATCTGGCTCCGGCCGCTTAACCCAGCGCCGCCACCTGTCCCGTCCCCTGCACCGCCTGCGAGATCACCGTAGTACCTACCAATCGGCACCGCTGTGGGGTCGCGCCAACGCACCGGTCAGCAAAAGCAGCGTGCCAACACAACGCCGGTGAGGCGGTGACCGCTGATCAGCGGCTACGTATAGATAGCCATGGCACGCACGCAGAACGTTGCGGCACCGGCACCCCGAGCTAGGAGAGCAGCTGATCGATCACCAATGGAGGCCGCCGTCGCGTACCTCCTCCTGCTCCCGCTCGCCACCTGCGCCGTGCTCCTCCTCCTGCTGCTCCCGGCCTTTCGGCCGTCCAAGGCCAGCCGCCTCCCGCTGCCGCCGTCCCCGCCGGCCGTCCCGGTGCTCGGCCCGCTGCTCTGGCTCTGGCGCGCGCGCTCCCGCCTCGAGCCGGCCATCCGCGACCTGCACCGCCACCACGGGCCCGTGCTCACCCTCGGCTTCCTCTCCCCTCGCCCCGCAGTCTTCGTCTCCGGCCGCCGCGTCTCCCACCGCGCGCTCGTCCAGCGCGGGCACGCCTTCGCCAGCCGCCCGCCCGCCATCGCGCCCTTCGTCATACTCACCTCCGCTCAGCGCACCGTCAGCTCCGCGCCCTACGGCCCGCTCTGGCGCTCCCTCAGGCGGAACCTCACCTCCGGCGTCCTCCACCCCGCCCGCATCGCGCGCCTCTACGCACCAGCGCGGCGCTGGGCGCTCGCCCTCCTCGCCTCCGACCTCGACAACGAGTCCTCCCGGAGCGAGGGCGGCGTGGTGACCGTCGTCGAGTGCCTCCAGTTCGCAATGTTCTCGCTGCTCACCTACATGTGCTTCGGGAGCAGACTACCGGCCGGTCGCGTCCGGGAGATCGAGGCCGTGCAGAGGGAGCTCTTCTCCTCCTACATCGGCTTCCAGGTCTTCGCCTTCTGCCCGGCGCTCACCACACGGCTGTTCCGGCGGCGGTGGCGGAAGGTGCTGTCCATCCGCACGAGGCAGGAGGAGCTGTTCCTGCCACTGATCAGAGCAAGAAGAGAGCAAAGCGGCGTGACGGCTAATGGCAACGGCAGCTTGGCGTACTGCTACGTGGACACGCTCCTCGCGCACCGGCTCCCCAAGGAGGAAGAGGAAGCAGCCGTCGACCGCGCGCTCACAGACGCCGAGATGGTGAGCCTCTGCACGGAGTTCCTCACGGCCAGCGTCGACACCACGGTGACCGCGCTGCAGTGGATCATGGCGAACCTGGTCCGGCAACCGGAGATCCAGGCGAGGCTCCGGGATGAGATCGACGCGGCGATCACCGAGGACCACCAGGACGCCGTCGCGGAGGAGGACCTGTCGAGCATGCGCTACCTGAAGGCGGTGGTCCTGGAGGGGCTGCGGCGGCACCCGCCGGCGCACTTCCTGCTGTCGCACGCGGCCCCGACGGAGGCGG
This sequence comes from Elymus sibiricus, assembly GCA_039707655.1. Classification (NCBI taxonomy): domain Eukaryota; kingdom Viridiplantae; phylum Streptophyta; class Magnoliopsida; order Poales; family Poaceae; genus Elymus; species Elymus sibiricus. The sequence goes on from CM077666.1 coordinate 477,085,598, forward strand.
CGCTGGACGGACTCCGCGTGCCAGCGGCCACGTCGGTGAACTTCTCGGTGGCGGACGTGTCACTGGACGAGGAGGTGTGGAGCCGGCCAGAGGAGTTTAGGCCGGAGCGGTTCCTGGACGGCGGGGAGGGCGCCGGGGTGGACCTGACGGGAAGCCGTGAGATCAGGATGATGCCGTTCGGGGCCGGCCGGAGGATCTGCCCCGGGCTCGGGCTGGCGATGCTGCACCTGGAGTTCTTCGTGGCCAACCTGGTGAGGCAGTTCGAGTGGTCTGCGGCGGAGGATGGCGGCGGCGTCGACCTCGCCGAGAGGCCGGAGTTCACGGTGACCATGGAGCGGCCGCTGCGCGCGCCACGCGCGCCCAGACGCCCCCGGCTAGTTCGGCCAGTCTGAGTGTGTGCGATGGTTACCTAAGCATCAGTAGTGTGTAGTGGCCACACTGCCTCTAAGGTGGGCCCTCCACCCCTGCCTCTAAGTATAGTTAAAAGAAACGCAATGTATAGCTATGGCATGCCACCTCTAAGGTGGAGCCCATATATAACATAAAATATTTAATCGCTCCAACCTTCTCGGGTCAAATCTGAACAAATATATGGGCTACAGGGATTGTAAGTAGGGTTAGGGGATTTTTTTTTTTTCCGGAAAACTTCCGATCTATTCATCTTCAATCATGACAGTACAACGAACACCAGAAATAAAAATTACATCCGGATCCGTAGACCACCTAGCGACGACTACAAGCACTGAATCGAGCCGAAGGCGCGCCGCCGTCATCGCCCCTCCATCGCCGGAGTCAGGCACAACTTGTTGTAGTAGACAGTCGGCAAGTCGTCGTGCTAAGGCCCCATATGACCAGCACACCAGAACAGCAACCGCCGCCGATGAAGAATAACGTAGATCGGAAGGATCAAACCCGAAGACACACGAACGTAGACGAACAACGACGAGATCCGAGCAAATCCACCAAAGATAGATCCGCCGGAGACATACCTCCAGACGCCCACGAACGATTCTCGACGCACCGTCGGAACGGGGGCTAGGCGGGGGGACCTTTATTCCATCTTCAGGGAGCCGCCGCCGTCTCGCCTTCCTGAGCAGAACACAAACCCTAACAAGACTGGAAAAAAAAACTAAAAACGGAGCCCTCCCGCCGGCCCTTGCGAGGATCCACCGCGCCTCCATGGCCCTAGGGCCACCGGAGACGAGGCGGATCTGCGGCGGCCGGCGAGAGGCAGGAACCCTTGCTTTCTTTCTTGGAGGAGGAGAGCCTCTTGTGTTAGAGGCGATGCTAGAGAATTTTCCTTAGAGGCTCGGTCCAGCAATGTATAGGGACAGCCTCTAAAGGCTTAGAGGCAGGTATAGAGGCAGCAGAATGATACATTGTGGATGCTCTACTTAACACAGTAAGATGACCACGCAGTGATGCACGTATGGGTAGTGTGCGCATACGTTTCTTAAGAGCATCTCCAACAGACGCGTTGGTAGCGCAGGGCGCTAAATTTTTTTTGCAGCGCCGAAATAGCGTTTTAGCGCGCTGGGCTGGTGTTTTGCTTTACCAGAAGCGCTATATATTGCGCGCCGCAGGTAGCGCTTCAGCAGGCGCGCTAAATTACAGCGCGTGCGCCCAGCACAAACAATATTTCCCACTCAACATAGAACCAAGAAGATCAAACACACACAAAATAGAGTTTTCTGGCGGCATTCCTCCTTTGCTGAAAAAACCGATCATGGCTCGTCAGTTTCTCCGCAATGTGTTTGAACAACTCGATGCTCATCCTAAAACGGTGCCAAAAGTAGGACTCGGGGTATGTGGGATTCTTCACAAAATAGTTCCTCATCAATCTGTTGTGGCCATCGATCCTTTCCCTCCACAATTTCTGACGACCGAAAACCGAACCACTGTGCTTCGGCTTTTTATTGACGTGCATAACTAGGATCATTGCGACGTCCTCCTCCTCTTGAAGATCAAATTCTTCATCGGAAGAATCGTAGGACGAACTCGTCTACAAACTTGAATTTAAACTAATTTAAAACTACAAACAACATGCACCAAATTCACCTACAAATATAAAGTTAGAAGCAATATATACCTTGCAAGTGTTTTGTCAAACACCTTGTGGGCGCCGTGCTGCAAACAGCCGTCGGGCGCTGTTCGTCGGAGGGACGGTGCGCTCGAGGGGCGGCGGCGAGGAGAGGTGGTGGAAGCAGCGGCGGCCACCGGGAGAAGCAGGGGAAGCGGCGGCGCGCTGGGGATAAGCGGGGGAAGCGCCGACGGGTCGCCGGAGTGAATGGGGGAAGGTGCGGCCGGAGGCGCGCGCGCTTGGAGGTTTCAGATCCGGCGGTTGGTGAGATTCGCGCGCACGATTGGCTTGTCCAGCGCGCGATGTAGTTTTCCCCAGCACGCTGAACCTTGTTTGCCGCGCGCAGGATTATAGCGCGGCTGCTGGAGCGCTACTTTCGGTCGCGCGCTATATAGCCGCTTTTTCCAGCGCGCGGCTTGACTAGCGCATCTGTTGGAGATGCTCTAAATAGTTTGAATTGCTTACCACATATAGTGTGCAGTGTGCACATACATTGGAACCTGAAACTAATACTACTGCTAGTTACTTCTACTGTCAAACCGTGCACGGTCTTCACCGCGAAGAGAGTGAGGTGCCGTCGATCATGATGTACACTTGGTTGATTCCGAGGAACTCATCTAGATCTGCCGACAATGACAAGGTATACGCCGAGTGTCTTCTAGACTGTGTCCCAAAGCTCTATTTCTTTCAATCTTTTTTTTTCAAGAAAACTTCCGATCTATTCATCTTCAATCATGGTAGTACAGCGAACACTAAAAATAATAAAAATTACATCTAGATCCGTAGACTACCTAGCGACGACTACAAGCACTGAAGCGAGCCGAAGGCTCGCCGCTGTCATCGCCCCTCCCTCGCCGGAGCCGAGCAAAACTTGTTGTATTAGACAGTCGGGAAGTCGTCGTGCTAAGGCCCCATAGGACCAACGCAACAGAACAGCAACCGCCACCGATGATGAGTAGCGTAGATCAAAAGGATCCAATCTGAAGACACTCGAACGTAGACGAATGACGACCGGATCCGAGCAAATCCACCAAAGACAGATCCGCCGGAGACACATCTCCACACTCCCACCGATGATGCTAGACGCACCACCGGAACGAGGGCTAGGCGGGGAGAACCTTATTCCATCTTCAGGAAGCCGCCGCCGTCTCGCCTTCTTCAGTAGGACACAAACCCTAACAAAACTCGAAGAAAGATGTAAAAACGGATAATAGGGCAGTTAAGCTTAATGAGCCCAATGAACGAGGTAACGAGTTTCACGAGCAATTCATAATTAAGCTCTTTAGAGTATCTACAGAGTAGCCCTATAATAGGGCAGTTGCCAAAAAAACATTTTTTTCATCACTTGGACTAAAAACCGAGCTCCAACCGTTGCCCTAAACGTATATTTTGTGGTCCTTTGGGCTGCCCAAAAAACTAGCCCCAAGTGATGTAAATTTACATTAGGCACACGCCTTTCCAAACGCAAAAACCTCAGCCGCCTGTAACCCCGCGCAAGCCAACCGCCAGCTGAAACTTGAAGACACAGTCTTGCGTGTCCGCTTGCCACCCTCCACCCGCGTGCCGCCATCACCAAATCTGCCGGCTTCCAGCCGCCGCCCGCCCCACCGTAGAACCACCACCCCTCCTCTCTCCAGCCATCAGCACCCCCGCAACCTGCCGCTTGATACGTCTCCAACGTATCTATAATTTTTGATTGTTCCATGCTATTATAGTATCAATCTTGGATGTTTTTATATGCAATTATATGCAAATATATATCATTTTTTGGGACTAACCTATTAACCTAGTGCCCAGTGCCAGTTGTTGTTTTCTGCTTGTTTTTGGCTTTTCAGAGAAACAGTACCAAATGAAGTCCAAATGCCACGAAACTTTTTGAAGATTTTTTTCTATACAAAAGAGACCTTGAAAGCTTCGAGAGGAGGCCAGAAGCCTCACGGAGGTTTCACAAGGCAACAGGGCGCGCCCCGGGGGGTGCCGTGCTGCCTTGTGGGGCCCACGTGACTCCGTTTGACCTAATTCCACTTCTATAAATTCATAAATATTGGGAAACCAACAAAGAGCCAGAAGAAAAACCTTTCCGCCGCCGCAAGCCTCTGTTCTTCCGCGATCCCATCTGGAGGCCTTTTCCGGTACTCTGTCGGAGGGGAATTGATCACGGAGGGCTTCTACATCAACCTTGCCGCCCTTCCGATGATGTGTGAGTAGTTTATCACAGACCTACGGGTCCATAGCTAGTAGCTAGATGGCTTCTTCTCTCTCTTTGATCTTAAATACAATGTTCTTCTTGATGTTCTTGCAGTTCTATCCGATGTAATCTTCTTTTGCGGTATGTTGGGATCCGGTGAATTGTGAGTTTATGATCAGATTATTCATAAGAAATATTTGAGCCTTCTCTGAACTCTTTTATGCATAATTGTTATAGCTTTGTATTTCTCTCCGATCTATCGATTTGGTTTGGCCTACTAGATTGATTTATCTTGCAATGGGAGAGGTGTTTTGTGATGGGTTCAATCTTGCGGTGCTCAATCCCAGTGACAGAAGGGGACATGACACGTATTTATATTGTTGCCACTAAGGATAAAAAGATGGGGTTTATTCATATTGCTTGAATTTGCTTCTCTACATCATGTCATCTTGCTTAAGGCGTTACTCTGTTTTTATTAACTTAATACTATAGATGCATGCTGGATAGCGGTCGATGAGTGGAGTAATAGTAGTAGATGCAGACAGGAGTCGGTCTACTTGTCTCGGACGTGATGCCTATATACATGATCATTGCCATGAATCCGTCATAATTATTTGCTTTTCTATCTATTGCCCAACAGTAATTTATTTACCCACCGTATGTTTCTGTGCTCGAGAGGGAAGCCTCTAGTGAAAACTATGGCCCCCGGGTCTATCTTTATCATATTAAAAAGCCTAAAAATACCTTGCTGCAATTTATTTACTTTTATTTTAATTAGTATTTTAGTTTATCTATTTACCTCGATAAGATTTAATTCTTGCAAATAACCGCTAAGAGGATTGACAACCCTCTTATTTGCGTTGGGTGCAAGTGTTTGCTCTTGTGTGTGCAGGTGCGCTTAACGGAATTTTGCTTGGTTCTCCTACTGGATTGATAACATTGGTTCTTAACTGAGGGAAAATACTTATCTCTACTGTACTGCATCATCCTCTCCTCTTCGGTGAATTACCAACGCAGACTACAAGTAGCACCGCTCCGCCGCCATCAAACCGTAGCCTGTCGGCCTCAGCCAACACCAAATCCGGTAGCCCGCGCCCCCATCACCCCTAATTCGGACACCTTCGCACTTCCACCGCCGTCCCTCCTATCTCCGATCGTCGGCACCTCCCGCCGTTGGGATCCGCGACGATGCCACCACACCGCCAATCAAGGAGCTCGACCAGCTCTTTCGCGGCGTTCGTCGGCAAGACTCCGGACATTACTCGGCCGAGCTCACACACGACAGCCGACACTATTGGCTTGACATGTTTGACTCGACGGACATCGCCGTCCGCGCCTTTGACATAAGTTGGGGGACCATTTCTATACTATCGAAAAAGTTGAGGGACGAAAAATATACGTGCATACGTAAGCTAGTTGTCTACTTTGCTTTTGCTGCGTACATGCATCGACATGTAACCGTATCTACTACGAGCGCGCGGACCACATCAAGCCGGCGCTGCAAGCCCACTCTCGCCGGAAAGTCGCGTTGCCGCCGTCGAGCAGGCTGCACCCGGACGATCTCGCCATCGGCAAAGTCAGACAGGCATATGTCGCAGCCGGCATGGACGGACGCGCACTGCTGCTGCTCTGCTTGTGCGCCCACGAGGCGGCGGCATAAGTGGCGACGGGGAGCATGATGAGGCCCGACAGCACGCAAACTTCCCTGGCTCCTACTTTTTTTTTCTATAGAGTGTATACCATAATACCACACCACGTCGACAGAAAACCACCCAAAACAGCACGAGGGACTAAACTTATCCGGTTTTAAAAATAGAGGGACTAAGTTTTGCTGGTTTTGGAGTTAAGGGACCATTTCTCTACTTTCAAAAGAGTTGAGGGACGAAAAATATACTTTTCCCTTTACATAATAGGGTTGCAGATTCTTTAGCCTATATGTCGAGAGCGGAGCACTGAAATGAGTTGTGGTTGCAGGATACTCCAAATGCTCTCTTGTACTCATGTTCCTTAATACTGTTGTTTTGAGTCGCAAAAAAATGCAACATTGTGCATGCCGTTAACAAATTATCCACACCGCAAGTCTCAAGCTCCACAAACTAAAACTCAGCACTCCTTACTCCAAGGTGACAAGGAATACTCTATTTCGCATGAAGGCATAAAGGCTAATGCTTATATCTAGCTGATTTCTGACCCGCTGCAACTTGTGTGACAACCTTCTAATTTGTTATGTCGATTTTGTGAGCACAAACTCATTAGATTAATAAAATCCAAAATTTTAAAGGTCCATTCAATAGCAAGAAACGTTCAAAGACTTCAGTCATGTAAAAGAGGAAACATGTAAGGTGCGTTGGGCAAAATAGAAAAGACAAGGTGAGGCGAGGGAGCGTATGTCTCAAAGTGTAGCACTGGATATGAATTTATAACAGCGTCCTCTGTACTTATCAAATACATTAGAATATAAATTAACACACAAAGCTGGAATAGCTCAGTTGGCTAGAGCGTGTGGCTGTTAACCACAAGGTCGGAGGTTCAAGCCCTCCTTCTAGCGTATTTTCATTTTTTTTGGTATAATTTTCGTGATTTACAATATATTCTTTTAAAAAAGCATACCATGTTTTATTGCTATATATGTCTTGGTTAATTTTCTAGCATATTTTCATATATTTTTTTCTTCTATCATTTTCGTGACCGACAGTATTCTTGTAAAGCATATCGTGTTTTCTTGCTATATTTGTCTTGATGTCTTTTTACATATTTGTCCGCACGGTTCATTTATGCTTTTATGCATATTAACATCCGTGCATGTATGGTATAAAGAGAAATCCGAATGTATTATTTTAATATCAAGTTTTTATGATATATATATTTTTACTATTGGACAGCTTTGGTAGAGAATGAGTACTATTAGTTCGAGCCCTCCTTCTAGCATATTTGCAATTTTTTTCCTTGTACAATTTTCGTGAGCGACAAGGTATATTCTTTTTAAAAGCATATCATGTTTTCTTGCTATATTTGTCTTAGTGTCTTTTACAGATATTTGTCGTTGCGATTGATTTATGGTTTTATGCATATTAACTTTCGTGCACATATGGTATAAACAAATCCAAATGAATCATTTTAATATCATGTTTCATGAATATATTTTTTACTATTGTGCACATATGGCAATGAATCATTTATGGTTTTATGCATATTAACTTTCGTGCACATATGGTATAAACAAATCCAAATGAATCATTTTAATATCATGTTTCATGAATATATTTTTTACTATTGGTCAACTTTGCTAGAGAATAAGTATTTTTTGAAGATGTGCAAATTTGCCCCCTTTTTTTTATATATATGACGCCTTTTCTAGAGCAAATTTTTTTGTTAATTTTTCATGATTGGCATCAGAGGACAAAGTATTCTTTTAAAAAGCAAATATGTTTTCATGCAATATTTGTCTTAGTGTCCTTTATAGATATTTGTCTGCGCGATGGATTTCCAGTTTTTATATCAACTTTCGTGAGCAGCACGCCTATGTTATAAAAAAAAGTATTATTTTAATATCATGTTTTCCTGCTATATTTATTTTACTGTTGGAAAACTTTGGTAGAGAATAAGTACACGTTGAAGATGTGTGAATTTGCCTTTTCTATATATAATGCATCAGTATTCTCCCTGAGTTTAAGAACACATGATAACACAATGTATACCACTGCTTTGTTCCAAAAATGTTAAAACTTTTGTGATGAGAAGAGAACATTGCAGACGGTGGCATGTATGGTGACATACTACATATGATCCTATTTTCAGCACATGTAAGGGTACCACTCATCATCATTTTTTTATTTTTTATGTTTAGCAAAAAATTATTCCGCCAAAGCTAGAAGGTCATGGGGGCACATCATCATTGTCAATCTTTATTTTGTCACAAAAAATCGTTCCACCGAAACCAGAAGTTCACGAGGCTTCTAATTTTGTCTTCGACAAATTTATTGCTATAAATTCTTGCAGCAATCTGCGTGGTATTATCTAGTTTGTAAAAGCTTAGGAATTTTGAAGCATGGTATTTATATAGAGATTTTACTTTTTTGCAGAATATAGAGATTTTAATTTGACTCTGTTTGGAATAAACAAATGGCTATCCTTGATTCCAATGAATTTCATATTCACACGGTCTCATTTTATATTCTTTCCTTGCTGTGTCTACGATTGTGTGTCTCTCCTATATCACATCCAAACAACATGTGTGAAATTTTCATGCAGGGTTTTTCCTACATATATTTTTTGAAACTTTTTTTTTACATATATTCACTATAGTTGTCGGGGTCCCGCTATTCGTCACCCTGGGTGAGGAATAGTTATTCTTCACCCCCTCTACTTTAGCATCAATGCATCGTATTTTTATGTCCCTTAAATTTTATCTTATTTCATACGTAAAAAGAGAACGTAAGAAAATATATAATTACCAGAAAAAGATTTTATGTTACGTAAAATTACGAACGTAAAAACATAATGTAAAATATACATAAAATGCAATTTTTTTGGTCTTATGACCTATATTTTTGTTTTCTTCGGCCAAATTTTAGGTAGTGAATCAATATGAATGTAACTATTTGTATATCAAATTTAATTTATTTATAAAACAATCGTAAGATTACATCGGGTGAAGAATAAATTATTTTGCACACTGGATGATGAATAGTATTACTAATAGTTGTCGTTCATTTTTATATCTCTGTAATTTTTTGCGAATCAGTAATTGTGGAGTACTGCATGTGCGCCACTTGTCGTAACCTGAGAGTTTTCCCTTTTTCGTAGATCCGTTTATTTAAAACGTTTTATTTCTTAAACCGTGCGTCCAAATCGCGAACCGTTTTCACCATTGGATTCTTCGCATCGAGATCTTCAAAACTAGATCCCATGTTGATAAGTTTTGCCAAACTTTTTTTTCATGAAAAAAACGGACGAAAAAAACCGAACCGGAAGCACGCTTTTTTTCCTTTCCGAAAGAGGCACGGCCGTGCCTCTCTCGAAAGCAAAACCGTGCCTCTCGCGGAAGAAAAAAAAACAGAAAACGTGCTTTTTTTCCCATTTTCTGATAGGCATGGCGAATGCAAAACCGTGTCTCTCGCGGAAGGAAAAAAATAGAAAACGCATTTTTTCCCGTTTCCGAGAGGCACGGCTCGCGAAAGCAAAACCGTGCCTCTCGTGGAAGGAAAAAAAATAGAAAACACATATTTTTTTTCGTTTCCGAGAGGCACAGCCGTGCCTCTCATGAAAGCAAAACCGTGCCTCTCGCGAAAGCAAAAAAACGCTTTTTTTTGCGCAAATTTTTTTTTCTGATTTTTTTTTCCAGAAGCTAAGGAAGTCCGGTGGAAAACCAAAAAGCCGAAAAAACCCGGGAAAAAACACTGTAGAAACCCGAAAACGCATGCGGAAAATTTTAAAAAAAAATCCGGAGGGAGCGCCCAGAGCGCGACACTTGGCGGCGGCTGAGAGCGCGCCAAGTGGCGCGCTCCCAGCACACCCCAAGTGATCGTTGGCTATGAAGCACCGATACGTCGATACGGGATACGGCAATTTCTAGAAACAGCAATACGGCGATACGACAAGCATATATAAATAATAATAAAATGACATGTAATAAAAACTAACATAATAAAATGTGTGAGATATCAAAATACCGCCCCACTGGTTGCCTGATTGCTTCCATGCCTCCTTTCTTTTCTAGTCTTGAATGATCATCCAGGTCCTCAACTCCTCATGGTGTATGCAAAATAGAAAATACATCACATGATATTAGACTTATAATATGAGATAGACAAGCATGAAAAGTGAAAAGGCAGTAAATAAGTTGGCTTGTAGTAGTAGCATACAAATGATGAAATTAATATAAATTTCCTTGTTCTCAGCCTCCAACAAATTCCAACAAGTCTCAATTCTGAATTCTCAATGGCCATAGACAAACAATGCATTACAACATAACAACAGGAAGATACAAGGCTCAGGTGGCCATAGACCCTAGTCAAACAGTGCATAATTGTGCATTACAACATAAACTAAATGAGGACAACTCAAGTGAGAGCATCCATGATCTCAGCCTCCAATTCAGGTTCATCAAGTGTCAGCTTAGCACCTTCAATCATGCCAACACCAGTGAAGCTCTCAACCCCATCTCCACCCACATCCCACATCCGGCTTGGCCCAGCATGATAAGCCTCAGATTGTCTTGAAAGCAAACGCAGGTTGTTATGTGCGAACACTAAATCCTCAGCACGTTCAGGAGTGAGCTTGTTTCTCTCAGAACTATGGATGAAGGAATATGTGCTCCAATTCCTTTCACAACAAGATGAAGATGAAGGTTGACCAAGTAACTTCAATGCCAAACTTTTCAAGAACTTTGTGCTTCCTCCATGAGTGCCCCACCATTGCTTTGGTTCAAAATCATCTCTATCTTCAATTGAATCTGCATTCTGGAAGTCATTCATCATTAGAGCAAAATCTGCAAATTCTTTCTTGACGGTCTTGTGGTCATTTGGATCCGGAAATAACTTCTGCAAACACTTGTTTCTCATTTTAAAAATCTCACTATCATCAAGGGGGGTAACACGGCCACGGACTGCCCCAACCCAATTCGGGTTGTAGTACCTATTAACATGACAACATAAAATCAGCAAACCTTTTAAAGTTGAGAACTTGAGATTGTGAAATGACAAACATATATAAAGAGCAAACCTCGGATTGCACGAGTGAACCAAACAATGGAGGGGGGGTACTACTCTTCTCCCAACGTTTTAGAAGTTTTTTCTTGATAACGATATAGAGAGCACAATCTTCATTGAGCTCCTATTTTTTCATAACGATAAATAGGAACTCTCACCTATGAACATGACGACAATTAAAATCAGCAAGCAATACACATCAATAATTCCCAAATGATGATGAAGAAATCTAAAAGAATCACTCACCTTCTCCATCATGTCGTCCCACATCTCATATATCAAATGGAGAGTTGGTTTTTCCGTGTCGGTCAACCTTATCATTGCATATATGGGTGAGGTGAAAGAGACAATGTATGCAATTTTATCCCACCACACATCACTCAAAATAAGTTCCTTCACCCTTTGATGACCCACAAGTATAGGGGATCAATCGTAGTCCTTTCGATAAGTAAGAGTGTCGAACCCAACGAGGAGCAGAAGGAAATGACAAGCGGTTTTCAGCAAGGTATTTTCTGCAAGCACTGAAATTATCGGTAACGAGTAGTTTGATAGCAAGATAATTTGTAACAAGTGACAAGTAGCAATAGTAACAAAGAGTGCAGCAAGGTGGCCCAATACTTTTTGTAGCAAAGGACAAGCCGGAACGATCTCTTATAATAAGCAAAGCGTTCTCGAGGACACATGGGAATTTCATCTAGTCACTTTCATCATGTTTGTTCGATTCGCGTTCGCTACTTTGATAATTTGATATGTGGGTGGACCGGTGCTTGGGTGTTGTTCTTACTTGAACAAGCCTCCCACTTATGATTACCCCCTCTCGCAAGCATCCGCAACTACGAAAGAAGAATTAAGATAACTCTAACCATAGCATTAAACATATGGATCCAAATCAGCCCCTTACGGAATAACGTTGGGTGCAAGGATTTGTTGTTTGTGTGCAGGTGCTGCTAACGAGGTGTTGCATGATTCTCCTACTGGTTCGATAACCTTGGTTTCATAACTGAGGGAAATACTTATCTCTACTGTGCTGCATCATCCCTTCCTCTTCGGGGAAATACCAACGCAAGCTACAAGTAGCAGTAGGCATAAAAGATTTAACACAATCGAACTCAAGTATTATACCTGACTCATTACCTTTGTCGAGTTCCCAATCTTCAGAGTTGCGTTTAATTCTTTACAGAAGATCCCATCTGAATTCAATAGTTTTCTTCATAAAGGAGCTAGTCGAAGAAGAATCGAGTATGGTTTGATCATCATGAGAAAGCCGAGCATAAAAATTATGTAAGATAATTTCTCTTGAGAGATCATGATTGGGGCATGTGTACATCATGTACTTAAGCCTCCCCCAAGCTTGAGCGATGCTTTCTCCTTCATGAGGCCAAAAATTATATATATAATTCCGATCACGATGAACCAAATGCATAGGATAAAAATTTCTGGTGGAATTCCAATTTCAATCGGTTCCAGTCCCATATATCAGTATCATCACATAGCCTATACCATGTCAATGCCTTTCCCTCCAAAGATAAAGGGAATACTTTCTTCTTAACTCCATCTCCGGATAAACCTGCAAGCTTAAACAATCCACAAATTTCATCCACATAGATTAAGTGCATATTAGGATGTACCGTTCCATCTCCTACATAAGGATTAGCCAGCAGTTTCTCTATCATACCCGAAGGAATCTCATAACAAATATTTTCAGTAGGTGCAGCAGGTTGAGGAGCAACACTTAGTGCTTCCGGTCGAGGTGAAGATACCCCGAACAAACCCCCTCAAAGGATTACTTTCCATAGTGACAAGTGACAGTAAATTTCAGCACGTAATATAAATGTTTCCTTACCAAATTCCACTCACCAAAGGCGCTTCACTCCCCGGCAACGGCACCAGAAAAGAGTCTTGATGACCCACAAGTATAGGGGATCAATCGTAGTCCTTTCGATAAGTAAGAGTGTCGACCCCAACGAGGAGCAGAAGGAAATGACAAGCGGTTTTCAACAAGGTATTTTCTGCAAGCACTGAAATTATCGGTAACGAGTAGTTTGATAGCAAGATAATTTGTAACAAGTGACAAGTAGCAATAGTAACAAAGAGTGCAGCAAGGTGGCCCAATCCTTTTTGTAGCAAAGGACAAGCCAGAACGATCTCTTATAATAAGCAAAGCGTTCTCGAGGACACATGGGAATTTCATCTAGTCATTTTCATCATGTTTGTTTGATTCGCGTTCGCTACTTTGATAATTTGATATGTGGGTGGACCGGTGCTTGGGTGCTGTTCTTACTTGAACAAGCCTCCCACTTATGATTACCCCCTCTCGCAAGCATCCGCAACTACGAAAGAAGAATTAAGATAACTCTAACCATAGCATTAAACATATGGATCCAAATCAGCCCCTTACAGAATAGCGCATAAACTAGGGTTTAAGCTTCTGTCACTCAAGCAACCCATCATCTAATTACTACTCCACAATGCATTCCCTTAGGCCCAAAGATGGTGAAGTATCATGTAGGCGACGTTCACATGACACCACTAAGAGAATCAACAACATACATATCATCAAAATATCGAACGAATACCAAATTCACATGATTACTTATGACAAGACTTCTCCCATGTCCTCAAGAACAAAAGTAACTACTCACAAACCATATTCATGTTCAAGATCAGAGGGGTATTGAATAGCATATTGGATCTGAACATATAATCTTCCACCAAATAAACCAACTAGCATCAACTACAAGATGTAATCAACACTACTAGCAACCCACAGGTACCAATCTGAGGTTTTGAGACAAAGATTGAATACAAGAGATTAACTAGGGTTTGAGATGAGATGGTGCTGGTGAAGATGTTGATGAAGATTGGTCCTCCCACGATGAGAGGATCGTTGGTGATGTCGATGGCTCCGATTTCCCCCTCCCGGAGGGAAGTATCCCCGGCGGAATCGCTCCGCCGGAGGGCAAAAGTGCTCCTGCCCAAGTTCCGCCTTGAGACGGCGGCGCTCCTTCCGAAAAGTCTTCTCCTTATTTTTGCTAAGGAAAATGGGCTTATATACCAGAAAATGGGCACCGGTGGCTGGCCAGGGGCCCCACAAGCCACCAGGGCGCGCCTGGGGGGGGGGGGTGGCGCGCCCTGGTGCCTCGTGGGCACCTGGGTGACCCCCTCTGGTACTTCTTTCTTCCAATATTTTTTATTTATTCCAAAATAAATCTCCGTGAAATTTCAGCTTATTTGGAGATGTGCAGAATAGGTATCTCTGACATAGCTTTTTCATGTCCAGAATTCCAACTGCCGGCAATCTCCCTCCTTGTGTAAATCTTGCATATTAAGAGAGAAAGGGCATTAGAATTGCTCCACAAAGTGTTATATTGATTAAAAACACTATAAATAACAGTAGTAAAACATGATGCAAAATGGACGTATCAACTCCCCCAAGCTTAGACCTCGCTTGTCCTCAAGCGAAAGCCGATATCGATAATCATGTCCACATGTTTAGAGAGAGAGGTGTCGATAAAAACAAAATACGGACATAGTAGCATCATGATCATTATTATAACAGCAATATTTATTATCATGAAACTTCTCATGAGCAAGTAACAATTCATCACAGCAACGAAGTATAAGGCATAAACTTTCTTGAAAATTAACAAACTATGTTCTCAGTCAACAATGCAATTGCAATTCATCATACTTTCAGGAAGGGTCTCATGTAGGAGCTTTTTAGCAAGTCCACATACTCAACCATCATATAGTCTTCTATGATTGCTAACACTCAGAACATATATATGGAGCAAAAAGTTTCAGCCAGACACAAAGAAAGATAGGGGCTTATAATTTCGCCTCCCAACTTATTCACCTCTAGGGTGATGTCAATAATAATAACTCATGATCACTCATATCCAACTGGATATATGTGCCTAGATCTTTCCCCACCACATGATGCTTGCAAAAGAGAAAAATAAAAAAGGAATAAAGGAGAACACTATTGACTCTTGCATAAAAAGTAAATAGATAAAAGTAAAAGATAGGCCCTTCGCAGAGGGAAGCAGAGGTTGTCATGCGCTTTTTGTTGTTGGATGCACAAGCTCTTAATGCAAAGGAACGTCACTTTATATTGCCCCTTGTGATAGCAACCTTTATTATGCAGTCTGTCGCTTTTATTTCTTTACCATCACAAGTTCGTACAAAGCTTACTTTCCCTTACAATAAAAGTTCATACACATTTAGAGGCATTTTTTATTGCTTTATGCACCGATGACAACTTACTTGAAGGATCTTATTCAATCCATAGGTAGATATAGTGGACTCTCATGACATGAAACTGGGTTTAAGGGTTTTGGATGCACAACTAGTATCTCTACTTGGTGCGGATTTTTGGCTAGCAAAGATATTGGGCAAGCACCACATGTTGAAGGATCTATGACAATATAGCTTCTATGTGAATATAAGCAAACATAATTCATTACGTTGTCTTCCTCGTCCAACGTCAACAATTTGACATAAAATACTTAATGGGGGCTCACAATCATAAAAGATGTCCAAGATAGTGTATTTGCATGTGAATCTTCTCTTCCCTATTATTTTTTTCATGAATTACATCATTGACTAATGCTATGCTTGTTAACTTCCAATAAATTTTACCACTTATACTTTTCTTTATGTAATGTCATTACTTTCCATAAGATTAGCATATGATCTTTTTCATTATTTTCATTGCTAGGATTGAAACATAAAAGTAAAGAAGCAAAAACTCAAACTACTCTTTATTATATAACTCTCAACTCAATTACATAGATAGATAGATCACGAAACTAGCACTCGAAAGTAGATCATACTAAACTTTTATTCAACTAAATCACCAAATCACTAAGGATCGAACTAAAAATAGGTAAAGATAGCAAAAGTGATGGTGATACGATACCGGGGCACCTCCCCCAAGCTTGGCACAAGCCAAGGGGAGTGCCCATTCCCTTGTACTCAAGTTTCTTTCTTCGGTGATGGTGGTGATGAAGTGGTGGGCTTGTCCTTCATGACATTAATTAGGATCTCCTTTAGGCTCTGGATTTCCCGGAGCACATGCTGTAGCATCTCTGTATTCCTTTGGACTTCGGCCATAATATGCTTATTCTTTGGGCCCCAAGCATTCTTTCCTGCATCACTTTCATTTGGACGAGAGATGTCCCAATTGGAGGGTATGTGCCTACGAGGAATATTTTCGACCCCATAATTGTGAACCAAATTATGAAAGTTGTTCTGATGTAACCTGTGTAAGGGCCTCCTACGGGGGAGCCCTTCTTGTACCTCTGGACTCCCATGGCTTGTAATGCTTCTCATGGCTTGATGAGGGTTCGGAATTGTGGAGATGCCAGCAAGGGTGCCCCTCTCGGAAGCCGGAGGGTAAACCTCGAGCGAATCTCCATCATCTTCTTCCATGGTAACCTCTCCTTCCTCCCCCCTCCTGAGCTCCATCTGCAGGAACCAAGCGTCGTCTCCCATTTGTTGGAGGAAGAAGAAGACATGGTGCCTGGCCTCGAAATCTGGCAGAAAACAGCATGAAACAAAAACAGAGGAGATTTCTGCGATACGGTGATCAAAACGTCCGGGAGTATATATAAAGAATTTTTATCTTGCAAAACAAGTAATCCAGAAGAAAACGGAGTCGGGAAGGCTCACGAGGGGCCCACGAGCCACCAGGGCGCGCCTGGGGGGTGGCATGCCCTGGTGCCTCATGTTCACCTCGTGGGTCCCCTCGGTTGTTTCTTTTTTTGTATTTTTTTCTAATATTCCAAAACCGACAGAAAGTATTTTTATGGAATTTTTGGAGTCGGTTTACTTACCGTATCACGTACCTCTACCTTTTCAGGGTTCTGGAGTGTTCTGGAAGGTCTCTCTTATGTATTCCTCCGGTGTAATTGTTTCAATAATATTAGTTTCAACATTAATGGGAGTACCTGAAATATAGTGCTTAATCCTTTGCCCATTCACCACTCTCGGATTAGTGCCTTCGGAGTTGTTTATTTTGATGGCTCCGGAGCGATAAACTTTTTCGATGATATATGGTCCTTCCCATTTAGAGAGAAGTTTTCCTGCAAAGAATCTCAAATGAGAATTGTATAATAGAACTTGCTCACCCACTTTGAATTCCCGTTTTTGAATTCTTCTATCATGCCATCTTTTAACTTTTTCTTTAAACAATTTGGCATTTTCATAAGCTTGGGTTCTCCATTCATCTAATGAGCTAATATCAAATAACCTCTTTTCACCGACAAGTTTAAAATCATAATTGAGTTCTTTAATTGCCCAATATGCTTTATGTTCTAACTCAAGAGGTAAATGACATGCTTTTACATAAACCATTTTATAAGGAGACATACCCATAGGGTTTTTATAAGCAGTTCTATAAGCCCATAATGCATCGTCAAGTTTCTTAGACCAATTCTTTCTAGATCTATTGACGGTTTTTTGCAAAATTAATTTTATTTCTCTATTGTTCAATTCTACTTGACCACTAGATTGAGGGTGATAGGGAGATGCAATTCTATGGTTGACATCATATTTAGCAAGCAGTTTACGAAATGCACCATGAATAAAATGTGAACCACCATCAGTCATTAAATATCTAGGGACTCCGAACCTAGGGAAAATAACTTCTTTAAGCATTTTAATAGCGGTGTTATGATCAGCACAACTAGTTGGAATAGCTTCTACCCACTTAGTAACGAAATCAACAGCAACTAAAATATGAGTATACCCATTGGATTTAGGAAAAGGTCCCATATAATAAAATCCCCAAACATCAAATGGTTCAATAACAAGTGAATAATTCATAGGCATTTCCTGACGTCTACCAACATTACCAATTCTTTGACATTCATCACAAGATAAGACAAACTTACGAGCATCCTTGAAAAGAGTAGGCCAATAAAAACCAGATTGTAATACCTTATGTGCAGTTCTGTCTCCCGCATGGTGTCCTCCGTAAGCCTCGGAATGACACTTCCGTAGGATTTGTTCCTATTCATGCTCAGGTATACAACGTCTAATAATACCATCTACTTATTCTTTATAAAGATGTGGGTCATCCCAGAAGTAATGTCTTAAATCAAAGAAGAACTTTTTCTTTTGTTGGTATGTGAAACTAGGTGGTATAAATTTAGCAACAATATAATTAGCATAGTTTGCATACCAAGGAGTATTACGAGAAGCATTTATGACAGCTAATTGTTCATCAGGAAAATCATCATTAATTGGTAGTGGGTCATCAAGAACATTTTCCATTCTAGACAAATTATCTGCTACGGTATTCTCAGCTCCCTTTCTATCAATAATATGCAAGTCAAATTCTTGTAGCAATAGAACCCACCTAATGAGTCTAGGTTTAGCATCTTTCTTTTCCATAAGATATTTAATAGCAGCATGATCGGTGTGAACGGTTACTTTAGAATCAACTATGTAAGATCTCAATTTATCACATGCAAACACAACTGCTAGAAATTCTTTCTCGGTAGTAGCATAATTTCTTTGGGCACTGTCTAGAGTTTTACTAGCATAATGGATAACATTTAATTTCTTATCAACTCTCTGTCCTAGAACAGCACCAACAGCATAATCACTAGCATCACACATAATTTCAAAAGGCAAGTTCCAATCAGGTGGCTGAACAATAGGTGCAGTGGTTAAGGCTTTCTTAAGTGTTTCAAAGGCTTCTACACAATCATCATCAAAAACAAATGGAACATCTTTTTGCAAGAGATTGGTAAGAGGTCTAGAAATTTTAGAGAAGTCTTTTATAAACCTTCTATAGAAACCAGCATGACCTAGGAAACTTCTTATACCTTTAATATCTCTAGGACACGGCATTTTCTCAATAGCATCAACCTTAGCTTTATCAACTTCAATACCTCTTTCAGAAATTTTATGCCCCAAGACAATACCTTCATTCACCATAAAGTGGCACTTCTCCCAATTCAAGACAAGATTAGTTTGTTCACATCTCTGCAAAACTCGATCAAGGTTGCTTAAGCAGTCATCAAAAGAAGTTCCGTAAACGGAAAAATCATCCATGAAAACCTCAACAATCTTTTCACAAAAGTCAGAGAATATAGCAGTCATACATCTTTGAAAGGTAGCAGGTGCATTGCATAAACCAAAAGGCATACGTCTATAAGCATAAGTTCCAAAAGGACAAGTAAAGGTGGTTTTCTCTTGGTCGGCTTGTGATACAGGTATTTGAGAAAAACCAGAATAACCATCTAGGAAACAAAAGTGTGTATGCTTAGACAATCTTTTTAACATTTGATCAATAAAAGGTAAGGGGTAATGATCTTTTCTAGTGGCTTTGTTTAATTTTCTAAAATCAATTACCATCCTATAACCAGTTACAATTCTTTGTGGAATGAGTTCATTTTTATCATTAGGAACAACGGTAATACCTCCTTTCTTAGGGACACAATGAACGGGACTTACCCATCTACTATCAGCTATGGGATAGATTATACCTGCTTCCAGAAGCTTTAATATTTCAGTTCTTACCACCTCTTTCATCTTAGGATTTAGTCGTCATTGGTGGTCGACAACTGGTTTAGCATCAGGCTCCATATTAATTTTGTGCTGACATAGAGTGGGACTAATGCCCTTAAGATCATCAAGAGTATATCCAATAGCAGCACGATGCTTCCTCAGAGTTTTCAGTAATCTCTTTTCTTCATGCTCTGAAAGGTTAGCACTAATAATAACAGGATATATCTTCTTTTCATCTAGATAAGCATATTTCAATGTATCAGGCAATTGCTTTAATTCAAATACAGGGTCACCCTTAGGTGGAGGAGGGCCTCCAAGAGTTTCAACAGGCAAATTGTGTTTAAGGATAGGTGGTTGATCAAAGAACATCTTATCTATTTCATTTCTTTCATTCATATGCATATCATTTTCATGGTCTAGCAAATATTGTTCTAACGGATCAGTAGGAGGTACGGCAATAGAAGCAAGACCAATAATTTCATCTTTACTAGGCAATTCTTTATCATGAGGTTGTCTACGAAACTTGGAGAAATTAAACTCATGAGATATACCACCAAAATTAACACTAACAGTTTCTTTAGCGCAATCAATCTTGGCATTAACAGTGTTCAAGAAAGGTCTACCAAATATAATGGGACAAAAATTATCTTGTGGAGAACTGAGGACTAGAAAATCAGTAGGGTATTTTATTTTTCCACACAAGACTTCAACATCTCTAACGATCCCAAGCGGCGTAATGGTATCTCTGTTTGCAAACTTAATAGTAACATCAATGTCCTCTATTTCAATCGGTGCAATATCATTCATAATTTCTTGATATAAGGTAAACGGAATAGCACTCACACTAGCACCCAAATCACATAAGCCATGATAACAATGATCTCCTATTTTAACAGAGACAACAGGCATGCCTACTACGGGTCTGTTTTTATCTTTAGGGTCTGGTTTAGCAATTCTAGCTGCTTCGTCACAGAAGTAAATAACATGCCCATCTATATTATCGACCAAGAGATCTTTAACCATAGCAACATTAGGTTCAACTTTAATTTGTTCAGAGGGTCTAGGTGCTCTAATATTACTTTTTTTCACCATAGTTGAAACTTTAGCATGTTCCTTAATCCTAATAGGAAAAGGTGGTTTCTCAATATAAGCAGTAGGCACAACTGGATCAACATGGTAAACAAATGTTTCTTCTTTAACACTAATGGGTTCCTCCATCTTTTCTTTAACAGGGGGATGATATTTAAACCACTTCTCCTTAGGGAGATCAACATGAGTAGCAAATGATTCACAAAAGGAGGCTATTATCTGAGAGTCAAGTCCATATTTAGTGCTAAACTTATGAAAAGCATCGGTAGGTGATACGTCTCCAACGTATCTATAATTTTTGATTGTTCCATGCTGATATATTATCAATCTTGGATGTTTTTATAATCATTTACAACAATTATATATCATTTTTGGAGACTAACCTATTAACCTAGTGCCTAGTGCCAGTTGCTGTTTTCTGCCCTGTTTTTGTTTTACAGAAAATCAATACCAAACGAAGTCCAAATGCCGCGAGACTTTTTGGAGATTTTTTATTGGACAAGATAAACACTAGAAGCTTTGGGAGAGGGCCAGAAGATGAAGGAGTGGGCCACGAGGCACCAGGGCGCGCCCCAGGGGGGTGGCGCGCCCTGGTACCTCGTGGGGCCCACCCAGCTCCGTTTGACCTAATTCATCCACTATAAATTCAGAAAAAATCAGAAACCCTCAAGGGAGTCCATGAAATACTTTTTCCGCCGCCGCAAGTTTCTGTTCCAGAGAGATCACATCTGGGGTTCTTCTCCGGTAATCTGCCGGAGGGGGAATCGATCACGGAGGGGTTCTACATCAACCTTGCTGCCCTTCCGGTGATGCGTGAGTAGTTTACCATAGACCTTCGGGTCCATAGGAAGTAGCTAGATGGCTTCTTCTCTCTTTTTGATCTTCAATACAATGTTCTCCTCGATGTTCTTGGAGTTCTATCCGATGTAATCACTTTTTGCGGCGTGTTTGTTGGGATCCGATGAATTGTGAGTTTATGATCAGATTATCCATGAAATTATTTGAGTCTTTGCTGCACTCTTTTATGCATGATTATTATAGCCTCGTATTTCTTCTCTGATCTATTGATTTGGTTTGGCCAGCTGGATTGATTTATCTTGCCATGGGAAGAGGTGCTTTGTAGTGGGTTCGATCTTGCGGTGCTCAATCCCAGTGACAGAAAGGGACATGACACGTATGTATCGTTGCTACTAAGGGTAAAAAGATGGGGTTTATTCATACGTGAGTTTATCTTGTCTACATCATGTCATCGTTCTTAAGTCATTACTCCGTTCTTATGGACTTAATACACTAGATGCATGCTGGATAGCGGTCGATGTGTGGAGTAATAGTAGTAGATGCAGGCAGGAGTCGGTCTACTAATCTTGGACGTGATGCCTATATACATGATCATTGCCTTGGATATCGTCATAATTATTTGCTTTTCTATCAATTGCCCAACAGTAATTTGTCTACCCACCGTATGCTATTTCTATGAGAGAAGCCTCTAGTGAAACCTATGGCCCCCGGGTCTATCTAAATCATATTACTAAAACCCTAAAAATATTGCTGCCATTTTCTTTTATTTATTTTATTTTGTATTTTTGTTTCAATCTATCTATCTATCACATACAATTTAATCTTGCAACTTACCGCCGAGAGATTGACAACCTCTCGTTTGCGTTGGGTGCAAGGATTTGTTGTTTGTGTGCAGGTGCTGCTAACGGGGTGTTGCGTGATTCTCCTACTGGTTCGATAACCTTGGTTTCATAACTGAGGGAAATACTTATCTCTACTATGCTGCATCATCCCTTCCTCTTCGGGGAAATACCAACGCAAGCTACAAGTAGCAGGAAGAATTTCTAGCGCCGTTGCCGGGGAGACATCATCAACATCTATCAAGTACCTTTGCACAAACTCTCATCTCCTTGCATTTACTTTATTTACCATTTGCCTCTCGTTTTCATCTCCCCCACTTCTAAAACGTTTTTACAAAAATACAAAAATATTTTCCGTTTGCCTTTTGCTTGTTTGCTTGCTTGCTATCTTGTTTGCGTAGTCACGATGTCTCAAGAAAATACAAAATTGTGTGATTTTTTCAATACTAATAATAATGATTTTATTAGTACTCCGATTGCTCCTCCCGCCGCTAGTGCGGAGACTTGTGATATTAATGCCGCTTTGCTTAATCTTGTGATGAAAGATCAATTTTCCGGTAGTCCTAATGAAGATGCCGCATCCCATCTTAACACTTTCGTAGAATTGTGTGATATGCAACAGAAAAAAGATGTGGATAATGATATTGTGAAATTAAAATTATTCCCATTCTCATTGCGGGATCGTGCAAAATTTTGGTTTTCATCTTTACCACGAAATAGTATCGATTCTTGGGATAGGTGTAAAGATGCTTTTATTACTAAGTATTTTCCTCTCGCGAAACTTATTTCTCTTAGAAATCAAATTATGAATTTCAAGCAACTTGATCATGAACATGTTGCCCAATCTTGGGAGAGGATGAAATTAATGATAAGAAATTACCCTACTCATGGTTTAAATTTATGGATGATCATACAAAAAATTTATGCGGGATTGAATTTTGTCTCTAGAAATCTTTTAGATTCCGCCGCGGGTGGTACGTTTATGGAAATTACTTTGGGTGAAGCTACTAAATTGCTTGATAATATTATGGCAAAATATTCACAATGGCATACTGAAAGAACTCCTACTAGTAAAAAGGTGAATTCTATTGAAGAAATTAATACTTTGAGTGATAAAGTTGATGCGCTTATGAAATTGGTTGCTAGCAAAAATGCTCCTATTGATCCTAATGATGTGCCTTTGTCCACTTTGATTGAGCAAAATAATGATTCCGTAGATGTGAATTTTGTCTCGCGAAACAATTTTAATAATAATGCTTATAGAGGTAATTTCAATGCTAGGCCATTTCCTGGAAATTCCTCTAATAATTATGGCAATCCTTATGGTAATTCTTATAATAATAATAGGATGTCCTCCGATCTTGAAAATAATATTAAAGAATTTATTAATGCTCAAAAAGTTTTCAACACTACGGTAGAAGAAAAATTGAGTAAAATTGATGATATGTCTAGGAGCATTGATAGAATTATTCATGATCTGGAAAATCTCAAGACTAAAATTTTGCCACCTAAAATTGATATTAGTGAATCAATTAAAGCTTTATATGTCTCCATGGATGAGAGTAAGAAAAGAACCGCCATGCTAAAAGCTAAACGAGAATTTTTAGAAAAAGCGATTCCTCCCGGTTTTTATCGTAGTAATGATGAAGATATTAAAATGATTGGTGTTTCATCTATTGATTCTTTGTTTAGAAATATCAAACTTGATAAAAAGGGGA
This sequence comes from Elymus sibiricus, assembly GCA_039707655.1. Taxonomy (NCBI): domain Eukaryota; kingdom Viridiplantae; phylum Streptophyta; class Magnoliopsida; order Poales; family Poaceae; genus Elymus; species Elymus sibiricus. The sequence continues at coordinate 477,109,540 of CM077666.1, forward strand.
CTGAAGAAGAGTCAACTTTAGCTAAGGAGCGTCCCCATAATTCGGAGGGTGAAAATCTTAATGAAAAAATTGCTAAAAGTGGGTTTGGAGAGGTAAAAACTTTAAATAGCGATGTTCCCACTCTCATGGATTACAAAGATTTTAATTATGATAATTGTTCGTTGATTAAGTGCATTTCTTTGTTACAATGCATGTTAAATTCACCCAACGCTTATGAGCAAAACAAGGCTTTTACTAAACACATCGTAGAAGCAAGGATGAAAGCGTTAGAAGAAAAGCTAGAACTAGAAGTTTCAATTCCTAGAAAATTATATGATGAATGGGAACCCACCATTAAAGTTAAAATTAAAAATTATGAGTGCAATGCTTTATGTGATTTGGGTGCTAGCGTTTCCACAATTCCAAAATCTTTCTGTGATGTGCTAGGTCTCACCAATATAGATGAATGTTCTCTTAATTTGCATCTTGCGGATTCTACTATTAAAAAGCCAATGGGTAGAATTAATGATGTTCGTATTCTTGCAAATAGAAATTATGTGCCCGTTGATTTTATTGTTCTTGATATTGAATGCAATTCTTCTTGCCCCATAATACTTGGTAGACCGTTCTTACGAACTATAGGTGCCGTTATTGATATGAAAGAAGGGAATATAAAATTTTAGTTTCCATTAACGAAGGGTATGGAGCATTTCCCTAGGAAAAGAATTAAAGCACCATATGAATCAATTATGAGGGCCACTTATGGAATCAACTTGAAAGATGACAATACTTGAAATTATGCGTTATGCCTAGCTAGGGGCATAAAACAATAGCGCTTGTTGGGAGGCAACCCAATGAATAAAATAAAATAAAAATCTGTTATTGTGTGTTTTCACTATCATGCTACTGGTATGATTGTGTTTTTGTGTTTTTAATTAGTGTTTGTGCCAAGTAAAGCCTTTGGGATGATTTGGAAGATAGTATAATTGATGCTGTTTGAAAACAGAAAGTTTTTGCGTCCAGTGCTGGAATTTTGGTTTTTCTCTGGAACGTCAGAACCTTCTGAATTTTTTACACAGTATTGTATATGAATTGTCCACGTTGTCCTAATTTTTCAGAATTTTTAGAGTTACATAAGTATGACCATAATTCGGATTTCTACAGACTGTTCTGTTTTTGACAGATTCTGTTTTTGATGCACTACTTGCTTGTTTTGATGAATCTATGGATTGTATCGGGGGGTATAAGCCATGGTGAAGTTAGAGTACAGTAGGTATAATGCAAAAATAAAATTTGAATAGGTTTGCAACAGTACTTATAGTAGTGATTTGTTTTGTTATACTAACGGATCTCACGAAGGTTTTGTTAAGTTTTGTGTGATTGAAGTTTTCAAGTTTTGGGTGAGATCGCGATGGATGAAGGAATAAGGAGTAGTAAAAGCCTAAGCTTGGGGATGCCCGAGGCACCCCAAGGTAATATTCAAGGAAGACTCAAGCGTCTAAGCTTGGGGATGCCCCAGAAGGCATCCCCTCTTTCTTCTACCAACCATCGGTAATTTTACTTGGAGCTATATTTTTATTCGTCACATGATATGAGTTTTGCTTGGAGCGTCTTGTATTATATGAGTCTTTTCTTTGTTTGCTTTTTATTTTGTCACAATCATCTTTGCTGAACACACCTATCTTGAGAGAGCCACACATTTATCATCATTTGTTAGAATACTCTATGTGCTTCACTTAAATTTTTTGAGCTAGGCAGTTGCTCTAGTGCTTCACTTAAATCTTTTTTAGCACGGTGGTGACTATATTTTGAAGAAATAAACTCTCATGCTTCACTTATATTATTTTGAGAGTTGATTAAAATTTTGAAGAAATGAATTCTCATGCTTCACTTATATTATTTTGAGAATTGACAACATTAAAATTTTGAAGAAATGAATTCTCATGCTTCACTTATATTATTTTGAGAATTGATAAGATTGAAATTTTGAAGAAATATTTGCACTCTCATGCTTCACTTAAATCTTTTTGAGAGTTGATGATAGTAACGGTAATTTGCACAAGATATGAAGTTGGTCCCAAAGTGATGAATATTCAAGAGGGATATAAATAAAAACTTTCATATAGATCATTGGATATGATGAGTGTGATTCCTTGCAATAGTTTTGCGATATGGAAATGATAATATGTGAGTCATGTTAGTGAGTAATTGTGATTTAGTAAGAATATTAGAGTTAAGGTTTGTGATTCCCTATGCACGCACGTTAAGTCAATAGTTATGCAATGAAATTATATCCTACTTATGGTGCATTATTCGGTGTTAGTTGTGTTCAATGCATGTTTATGACCGTTTTCATTTTTTGGTTGGTTGATTCTCAATCTATTTGCTAGCCTTCATTTGTACTAAGCGGAAATACTGCTTGTGCATCCAAACTCCTTAAACCCAAGTTGTGCCAAATGAGTCCACTATATCTACCTATATGCAGTATTTCAATGCCGTTCCAAGTAAATTTGCGTGTGCCAACTCTAATTTTCAAAATAATTTTCCGTTTTGTGTGCCCGTACCGCTCATGAAGCGGCAGGGGGTGGCCATTATTTTCCATGCTAGGTGTGTTATTCTCACGATGAGTGTTTATTCACTTGTCATTGCACGAGAGAATGGTTGGTAATAGGGATGCCCAGTCCCACATGAAATCAAATTAATAACAACAAAATTCCTTGGAAAGTGTTGGTATGGAGGGCACCCGTGGATACGGCTAGCCATGGATTGTGAAAGAATGGTGGAAAGGAAATAAACTTTACTTTTTGTCTGGGAACCACCTATGATTTGTCTAGCATGGAAAATATTGGGAATTCTCGGTCATTTTCGTTGACAGGAAAAGCATGCCTCTCAAAATATTTTTATCTCTTTAATTTCAGCTTTGAGCTCTGGCACATTTGACAAATCTCTGCTTCCCTCTGCGAAGGGCCTATCTATTTACTTTTATGCAATTTTTATTTTTACTTTGAGTCTCCATCTTCTCTTACAAAAGCACCAACTAGAGAGCACAATTGTCATACTTTTGCATTGTGTGTAGCTAATATTTGAGTGTGTCTCATGAATGGATCAATGATTGAGCATAATGGGCTAGGGATAACTTTCTTTAGCGTTGATATTTTGAAAGACATGGTTGCTTGTTAGCATGCTTGAGTATTTATATCTTCATGTCAAATTATAGACTATTGCTTTGAATCATTCAAGTCCAATGTCCATGCTACAAAAGAAAAGAATATGTGATGAATATGTTAGGCAGCATTCCACATCAAAAATTCTGTTTTTATCATTTACCTACTCGAGGACGAGCAGGAATTAAGCTTGGGGATGCTGATACGTCTCCAACGTATCTATAATTTTTGATTGTTCCATGCTGATATGTTATCAATCTTGGATGTTTTTATAATCATTTACAACAATTATATATCATTTTTGGAGACTAACCTATTAACCTAGTGCCCAGTGCCAGTTGTTGTTTTCTGCCCTGTTTTTGTTTTACAGAAAATCAATACCAAACGAAGTCCAAATGCCACGAAACTTTTTGGAGATTTTTTATTGGACAAGATAAACACTAGAAGCTTCGGGAGAGGGCCAGAAGATGAAGGAGTGGGCCACGAGGCACCAGGGCGCGCCCCAGGGGGTGGCGCGCCCTGGTACCTCGTGGGGCCCATCCAGCTCCGTTTGACCTAATTCTTCCACTATAAATTCAGAAAAAATCAGAAACCCTCAAGGTAGTCCATGAAATACTTTTTCCGCCGCCGCAAGTTTCTGTTCCAGAGAGATCCCATCTGGGGTCCTTCTCCGGTAATCTGCCGGAGGGGGAATCGATCACGGAGGGGTTCTACATCAACCTTCCTGCCCTTCCGGTGATGCGTGAGTGGTTTACCACAGACCTTCGGGTCCATAGGAAGTAGCTAGATGGCTTCTTCTCTCTTTTTGATCTTCAATACAATGTTCTCCTCGATGTTCTTGGAGTTTTATCCGATGTAATCACTTTTTGCGGTGTGTTTGTTGGGATCCGATGAATTGTGAGTTTATGATCAGATTATCCATGAAATTATTTGAGTCTTTGCTGCACTCTTTTATGCATGATTATTATAGCCTCGTATTTCTTCTCCGATCTATTGATTTGGTTTGGCCAACTGGATTGATTTATCTTGCCATGGGAAGAGGTGCTTTGTAGTGGGTTCGATCTTGCGGTGCTCAATCCCAGTGACAGAAAGGGACATGACACGTATGTATCGTTGCTACTAAGGGTAAAAAGATGGGGTTTATTCATACGTGAGTTTATCTTGTCTACATCATGTCATCGTTCTTAAGTCATTACTCCGTTCTTATGGACTTAATACACTAGATGCATGCTGGATAGCGGTCGATGTGTGGAGTAATAGTAGTAGATGCAGGCAGGAGTCGGTCTACTAATCTTGGACGTGATGCCTATATACATGATCATTGCCTTGGATATCGTCATAATTATTTGCTTTTCTATCAATTGCCCAACAGTAATTTGTCTACCCACCGTATGCTATTTCTATGAGAGAAGCCTCTAGTGAAACCTATGGCCCCCGGGTCTATCTAAATCATATTACTAAAACCCTAAAAATATTGCTGCCATTTTCTTTTATTTATTTTATTTTGTATTTTTGTTTCAATCTATCTATCTATCACATACAATTTAATCTTTTAATTTACCGCCGAGAGATTGACAACCTCTCGTTTGCGTTGGGTGCAAGGATTTGTTGTTTGTGTGCAGGTGCTGCTAACGAGGTGTTGCATGATTCTCCTACTGGTTCGATAACCTTGGTTTCATAACTGAGGGAAATACTTATCTCTACTGTGCTGCATCATCCCTTCCTCTTTGGGGAAATACCAACGCAAGCTACAAGTAGCAGTAGGCATAAAAGATTTAACACAATCGAACTAAAGTATTATACCTGACTCATTACCTTTGTCGAGTTCCCAATCTTCAGAGTTGCGTTTAATTCTTTCCAGAAGATCCCATCTGAATTCAATAGTTTTCTTCATAAAGGAGCCAGTCGAAGAAGAATCGAGTATGGTTTGATCATCATGAGAAAGCCGAGCATAAAAATTATGTAAGATAATTTCTCTTGAGAGATCATGATTGGGGCATGTGTACATCATGTACTTAAGCCTCCCCCAAGCTTGAGCGATGCTTTCTCCTTCATGAGGCCAAAAATTATATATATAATTCCTATCACGATGAACCAAATGCATAGGATAAAAATTTCTGGTGGAATTCCAATTTCAATCAGTTCCAGTCCCATATATCAGTATCATCACATAGCCTATACCATGTCAATGCCTTTCCCTCCAAAGATAAAGGGAATACTTTCTTCTTAACTCCATCTCCGGATAAACCTGCAAGCTTAAACAATCCACAAATTTCATCCACATAGATTAAGTGCATATTAGGATGTACCGTTCCATCTCCTACATAAGGATTAGCCAGCAGTTTCTCTATCATACCCGAAGGAATCTCATAATAAATATTTTCAGTAGGTGCAGCAGGTTGAGGAGCAACACTTAGTGCTTCCGGTCGAGGTGAAGATACCCCGAACAAACCCCCTCAAAGGATTACTTTCCATAGTGACAAGTGACAGTAAATTTCAGCACGTAATATAAATGTTTCCTTACCAAATTCCACTCACCAAAGGCGCTTCACTCCCCGGCAACGGCACCAGAAAAGAGTCTTGATGACCCACAAGTATAGGGGATCAATCGTAGTCCTTTCGATAAGTAAGAGTGTCGAACCCAACGAGGAGCAGAAGGAAATGACAAGCGGTTTTCAAAAAGGTATTTTCTGCAAGCACTGAAATTATCGGTAACGAGTAGTTTGATAGCAAGATAATTTGTAACAAGTGACAAGTAGCAATAGTAACAAAGAGTGCAGCAAGGTGGCTCAATCATTTTTGTAGCAAAGGACAAGCCAGAACGATCTCTTATAATAAGCAAAGCGTTCTCGAGGACACATGGGAATTTATCTAGCACTACTACAAAAACGGCTATAGCTAATATGGACATTAATGGCGCACCATGTATGTGGTGCGGCCATTAATAGCCATATTACTAATGGCGCACCTGGTGTGTGGTGCGCCATTACTAGTTTTGTCCTGGCCCCACACCCCTCCCCAGACTTAGCAGTGGCGCACCAGGGGAAAGTGCGCCATTACTAGTTTTAACTAGTAATGGCGCACCAGTAAGAGGTGCGCCATTGCTATCTATATGTATGGCGCACCCCCTACCAGTGCGCCATTGCTATCTATACATCCATCCATCCATCTAAAGAAAAGGAGGAAAAAAAGAAAAAGAAAAACAAGACAGAAACCCACCGCACGGCTCTCCCTCTCCCTCTCTCGCTGGTCTCCCTCTCCCCCCATGAAACCCTCGCCGCCGCTGCCTACGCCGCTCGATTCCGGCGTGTTCCGGCGGCCCTCGCCGGCGCGCAGCACAGATCCGAGCTCCCCTGCCGCCGCTCTTCCCTTCCCTCCGGCCAGATCAGCCTCTCGCGGCCCCGAGAGCTCACCCACGACCCCTCCCCATGGCTAGGGTTTCGAGGGTGGCGTCCCCTCCAACTCTGGCGTGGCGCCGGCGAATCTGCTCCGCCCTCTCCGATGCCCACCGCAAGTCCCACGGGTGGCTCCGCCTCGTGGTCGGTCCGCCTGCACCCGGTGGCTGTGGGACGGACGCACGTGGCGGGTAAACTCCGGCGAGACGGCGGTGCACTGCATCGGCCAAAGCACCCCCATGGTGAGCCCCTCTCCACTCCTCTGTTCCCCCCCTCCCCCCACTGAAAATTTCGATAAAAAAAAATGTGTGTTGGTTTATGAATGCTATAACAAATCACGTACGTGTATGCTAGCTAAAAGAAGCAACCAAGCTAGTAGCTTAATTGATCTACAGGAAACTAGCTATATGTGCGTCTCTAACAATGTGTTCATCAGGCCGCTCTCTTGTATCGTTTGAGTGCGGCAATTAGTTCGGCCAGCCTCTATGATTTATTCTGATAGCTGCTGGAGTTCATCAGGCCGCTCTCTTGTATCGTTTGGGCTGCTGCATATGAATGAAATTTTTTCTCAGTTTGGGTGCTAGGTACTGATGGAGTTGGTGTATCCACAGATAGCATACACTTGCGCATTTTTTTGACTTCTTCTGTTGAGGCAAACAGGTGGTGTCCTTGGAGTTACAAGCAAGTAAAACTCGTGTTCTGTTGTAGTTGTTGGTTAATGTTAAGTTGGGCTATTAGCTATGAATATACTGATATACTTGTGCATTCTTTCTTCTACTACTGTACCAATGATCTGGTTCATGGTCATTGCTGTTCTATATTCAGTAGGACTGAAAGTTGATGAAGATTAAGGTTTTGTGTTATTCTAGATAGAGATGTATGAGAATCCTGGAATCTTTTTTCTTGTGTTGGGACGAACTGTGGAATGCTTTCTAGTCATGAAGCATAAGAATGAAAACAACCATCATGGATCTCCTCTGTTTTCAAGCAGCTTGCTTCTCCATGTATGTCTTATGCAGCATATACATCTTGCTCCTCTTTTATTCAGTAGTAATGGAAGTTGATGAAATTTCAGTGTCGTGTTGTTCTAGAGATGCAGGGAGGGACGTTCATGGATTGGACTGCAAGGATTGGATGCAAACCAATGCACATGAGGAGGAGAGATGCAAGCCACACCATGACCTGAAGGGCCCTGCCGTGAACCCCCTTCCCCTTTCCCTGTATAATCATGCTCAACAAATACTTGATATGATTTTGGTTAATCTTCAATTCAGCCTAGCTAGCTGTTGTAGTACTTGCTTGTCTCCTTCCAAATGTTGCCCCAGTCCATTGCAGTTTCTTATTGCTCCAGGTAGTACTGCTATTTTTCTGCTCCGCGATTTGACGTGCATGGTTCCAGGCTCCTAGTCTACCACTTTTGTTGCTGTGATGTCGAGCTCTGTTTTCTTTATTATCACGAGTTGCAAAATTAGTAGTGGGAAGTAAACTTTTGTTAACTTGTTGGCTGAACCAATGGAACTACTGTTATATTTGATTTGTCGCTCAACTAGTGCTGCAATAATGGGATCGAATGATTGCATGACCCTACTGTTGGTCTATCATTGCAATTATCTTGGTCTTATAGATGTTATTGTTCCTGTCATATAGCACATGCTAGTTTCTTTATTAGTTGGCTGCTGGTTCTATTTGTTCATATGTATAAGTGCTACTGTTTCTTTGTTATCTTATAAAGGATATAGTCCTTTATTTGTATATAGCTGTAACTCTCTTATGGAGGATAAAGTTCAGATCATGAATAATGGCATCACAAAGGGCATATGGGTGGTAATGGGCAAAAATCACTCACATGAAGGCTCATAGATGAATTCATATCTTAGTCTGCAACCAGCTCATGGAGCAGATGGGAAGAGTGCAGGAAACATACAAGATTTCTAAGTTTAGAAATAGAAGAGCTTACACTCTAGCATACCATTACAAGTGAACTTGGCACAATTACACATGTCCTGAACCGAGCAAATCTAGCTTACACTCTAGCTTACACTCTAGATTTCCTGATGAATTTTCTTTCTAGCTCAATGTGATCGGATCTGACTAGTATGTTCAGATTTGCTATTGTTTTCTTTTCAAATAGTACTAGTAGTCTATATTCCAGCTGTGCGACTACCTGTAGCCACTTGAACCGATGAGAATTCTTCAAGCCTACCTATAGCCACTTGAACAGATGTCTATCTCAGATCTGCTCATCAAAAAAATCCAAGTGGAGTAGTATACTGGTAGTATAGTATAATAATATTATCAAAAGGTAAATGCCCTGAGTATTTAGCTCTGTCAGATAAATACTCGTCGAAAGTGGGCTCCTATCAAAATTCATTTCCATTATAATCTTACTCATACAATATTCACACCATGTAATTCTGGAAATATATGCTCATATCTAGTTCTGCATAAAAAATGACAGTATTGACATGTTATAAAAAATGATCGTTCTGCACAGCGGCGACTAGGTACGTGATGAGCCCGAGGCGACTATGGTGACTGATTCGGTAGTGGCGATTGATGGGAGCAGTCGAGAAGGACTAACTTGGGGAGAAGGAGCAGGCGCCAAGCGTCTGTTCTCCTAGCTTGGGGGAGAGGAGGAGGAAGAGAGCGGCGGCGGCTTGGGGGAATCCAGCCCCAGATCACAAGACATTGTAATTTTTCTTTTATTGGATACTTGTAAAGACATTGTAATATTCTTACTATAATAAAAATTATGATTCTATTTCATTTTTTGTTTTTAAATTATTTTTCCTGTGAGATTAAGCAAAAAAATTGAAAAAAATTGAAAAAAAAAATTCGAAATTTTTTTTTTGAATTTTTTTTTGTTAGTAGTGGCGCACCACACCCACGGTGCGCCACTACTAACAATTTTTTTTTTTGAAAAAAAAATTATTTTTCAAAAAAAAAAAAATTGAAAAAAAAAATTATTACTAGTGGCGCACCGTGTTGTGGTGCGCCATTACTAGTTAAAACTAGTAATGGCGCACCGTGGTTGTGGTGCGCCATTACTAGTTTTAACACCACCGTGGTTGTTTTGCTAGTAATGGCGCACCTGAAGTGTTAGTAATGGCGCACCAGGTGGTGCGCCACTAGTATTTGGATTACTAATGGCGCACCAGAGGTGCGCCATTACTATTTGTTACTAATGGCGTGTTAATAGTGGCGCACCTATAATGCGCCATTAATAGCAAAAACAGGTGCGCCACTAATAGCCTTTTTTCTAGTAGTGTAGTCACTTTCATCATGTTTGTTTGATTCGCGTTCGCTACTTTGATAATTTGATATGTGGGTGGACCGGTGCTTGGGTGTTGTTCTTACTTGAACAAGCCTCCCACTTATGATTACCCCTCTCTCGCAAGCATCCGCAACTACGAAAGAAGAATTAAGATAACTCTAACCATAGCATTAAACATATGGATCCAAATCAGCCCCTTACAGAATAGCGCATAAACTAGGGTTTAAGCTTCTGTCACTCTAGCAACCTATCATCTAATTACTACTCCACAATGCATTCCCTTAGGCCCAAAGATGGTGAAGTATCATGTAGTCGACGTTCACATGACAACACTAAGAGAATCAACAACATACATTGTTGGAAATATGCCCTAGAGGCAATAATAAATTGGTTATTATTATATTTCCTTGTTCATGATAATCGTTTATTATCCATGCTATAATTGTATTGATTGGAAACTCAAATACATGTGTGGGTACATAGACAACACTGTGTCCCTAGTAAGCCTCTAGTTGACTAGCTCGTTGATCAAAGATGGTTAAGGTTTCCTAGCCATAGACATGAGATGTCATTTGATAACAGGATCACATCATTAGGAGAATGATGTGATGGACAAGACCCAAACTGTAAACGTAGCATTTGATCGTGTCAGTTTATTGCTATTGTTTTCTGCATGTCAAGTATCTGTTCCTTTGACCATGAGATCATGCAACTCACTGACACCGGAGGAATACCTTGTGTGTATCAAACGTCGCAACGTAACTGGGTGACTATAAAGGTGCTCTACAGGTATCTCCGAGGGTGTCTGTTGGGTTGGCATGGATCAAGACTGGGATTTGTTACTCCGTGTGACGGAGAGGTATCTCAGGGCCCACTCGGTAATACAACATCACATTGAGCCTTGCAAGCAAAGTGACTAAAGAGTTAGCCACAGGATCTTGTATTACGGAACGAGTAAAGAGACTTGCCGGTAACGAGATTGAACTAGGTATAGTGATACCGACGATCGAATCTCGGGCAAGTAACATACCGAAGAACAAAGGGAACAGCATACGGGATTAACTGAATCCTTGACATAGAGGTTCGACCGATAAAGATCTTCGTAGAATATGTAGGAGCCAATATGGGCATCCAGGTCCCGCTATTGGTTATTGGCCGTAGAGGTGTCTCGGTCATGTCTACATAGTTCTCGAACCCGCAGGGTCTACACACTTAACGTTTGGTGACGATTAGTATAATTGAGTTATTATGTTGGTGACCGAAAGTTGTTCGGAGTCCCGGATAAGATCCCGGACATGACGAGGATCTCCGGAATAGTCCGGAGGTAAAGATTGATATATGTGATAATAGTGTTTTGATCTCTGGAAGGGTTCCGGAGTTCACCGGAAGGGGTTCCGGATGTTTACCGAAGTGTTCGGGTGCAGCAACACTTTATATGAGCCAAAGGGATAAAGCCCACAAGGTATTGGAAAGTGCAAAAGTAGTTTTGCTGCCGCGTAAGCGGTACTACCGCTTGGTGAAGCGGTACTACCGCCGGAGCGGTACTACCGCTTGTGTGAAGCGGTACTACCGCCCGAGCGGTACTACCGCTTGTGTGAAGCGGTACTACCGCCCAAGCGGTACTACCGCTTGTGTGAAGCGGTACTACCGCTTGTGCGCGGCTGTGCACGGTTCGGCAGGGATCCGAGTTGGACTCTTTCCCTGCGGGCCAAACCGACCTTGTGCGGGCAAAACCGACCCGGAGGAGGCTTTTACTCCAAGTTTAGACCCCAAGGCTCAACATATAAATAGAGGGGCAGGGCTAGCACACGGGACACATCAGGATTTCCCAAGCCGTGTGCCGGCAACCCTAGCCCTCTAGTTCCTCCGTCATAATCTCCGTAGTGCTTGGCGAAGCCCTGCAGAGATTGTTCCTCACCACCATCACCACGCCGTCGTGCTGCTGGAACTCAACCACTACTTCACCATCGCTCGCTGGATCGAGGAGGTGAAGGCGTCATCAAGCCGTACGTGTGTTGAACGCGGAGGTGCCGTCCGTTCGGCACTAGATCGGAAGGATCGTGATTGGATCGCGGGACGTTCGGCGATTTGGATCGCGAAGACGTTCGACTACATCAACCGCGTTTATTAACGCTTCCGCTTAGCGATCTACAAGGGTATGTAGATTCACTCTCCCTCTCGTAGATGCTCATCACCATGGATAGATCTTGCGTGTGCGTAGGAAAATTTTTGTTTCCCATGCAACGTTCCCCAACAGTGGCATCTGAGCTAGGTCTATGCGTAGATGAGATCTCGAGTAGAACACAAACGAGTTGTGGGCGTGGATGTATACATATTGCTTGCCGTTACTAGTTGATACTTGATTCCGCGGTATTGTGAGATGAAGCGGCCCGGACCGACATTACGCGTACGCTTACGCGAGACTGGTTTCACCGCTGCGTGCACTTGTTGCATAAAGGTGACTGGCGGGTGTCTGTCTCTCTCACTTTAGTTGAATCGGTTCAATGAAGAGGGTTCTTTTAGAAGATCAAAAAGCAATCACTACACCACGTTGTGGCTTTGCGTAGGTAAGAACGGTTCTTGCAAACCCGTAGCAGCCACGTAAAATTTGCAACAACAATTAGAGGACGTCTAACTTGTTTTTGCAGGGTATGTTGTGATGTGATATGGCCAATTACATGATGAGATATATGTGATGTATGAGATGATCATGTATTGTATAGAATATCACGACTTGCATGTCGATGAGTACGGCAACTGGCAGGAGCCATAGAGTTGTCTTGAATTATTGTATGACCTGCGTGTCAATCATTAAGCGCTATGTAATGCTTTACTTTATCGCTAAACGTTAGCTATAGTCGTGGAAGCAACAGTCGGCGCGACAACCTTATGGCGACACGTTGATGGAGATCAAGATGATGGAGATCATGGTGTCATGCCGGTGACGATGGAGATCATGCCGGTGCTTTGGAGATGGAGATCAAAAGCACAAGTTCATGGCCATATCATGTCACTTATGATTTGCATGTGATGTTAATCCTTTTATGCATCTTATTTTGCTTAGGACGACGGTAGCATTATAAGGTGATCCCTCACTTAAATTTCAAGATAAATTGTGTTCTCCCCAAGTGTGCACCGTTGCGAAAGTTCGTCGTTTCGAGACACGCCGTGATGATCGGGTGTGATAGACTCTACGTTCGCATACAACGGGTGTAAGCCATGTTACACGTGCGGAACACTCGGGTTAAACTTGACGAGCCTAGCATGTACAGACATGGCCTCGGAACACAAGAGACCGAAAGGTCGAACATGAGTCATATAGTAGATATGATCAACATGAAGATGTTCACCATTGAAACCACCTCAACTCACGTGATGATCGGACTTGAGTTGGTGGATTTGGATCATGTTACACTCGAATGATCGGAGGGATGTCAATTTGAGTGGGAGTTTTTTTAAATATGATTAACTAAACTCATTATCTAAGAACAATAGTCTAAGTTGTCTTTGCTATATTTATGTTGTAGATCATGGCTCGCGCAGTAGCACCCCTGAATTTTAATGCGTTCCTAGAGAAAGCTAAGTTGAAAGATGATGGAAGTAACTTTATGGACTGGGCCCGTAATCTAAGGATTATCCTTACGGCTTCCCAGAAGGCTTATGTCCTTGATGCACCGCTTGGTGATCCACCCGCTCCAGTTGAGTCTCTAGACGTTGTGAACGCCTGGCAGGCTCGTTCTGATGATTACTCAATAGTTCAATGTGCAATGTTGTATGGCTTAGAACCGGGACTTCAAAGACGTTTTGAACGTCATGGAGCATATGAGATGTTCCAGGAGTTGAAGTTTATCTTTCAGAAGAATCCCCGGATCGAGAGATATGAGATCTCCGATAAGTTCTATGCTTGCAAGATGGAGGAGAACGGGTCTATCAGTGATCACGTGCTCAGAATGTCTGGGTACTCCACCCGTCTGGCTGAGTTAGGGATGCCCCTTCCGCCAGAGGCTATCACTGACAGAGTTCTTCAATCATTGCCACCTAGCTACAAGAGCTTCGTGTTGAACTATAACATGCACGGGATGAACAAGTCAGTCGCCGAGCTGTTTGCGATGCTGAAAGCCGCTGAGTCTGAAATTCAGAAGGAGCATCAAGTGTTGATGGTCAATAAAACCACTAGTTTCAAGAAAAATGGCAAGGGTAAGAAGGGTAACTCCAAGAAGAGTGGCAAAGCAGTTGCTCCTCTCGTAAAGAAACCCAAGGCTGGACCCAAACCAGAAACTGTGTGTTTTCATTGCAAGGGAACTGGACACTGGAAGCGGAACTGCCCCAAGTATTTGGCTGACAAGAAGGCGGCCAACAAACAAGGTATATATGATATACATGTTATTGATGTGTACCTTACCAACTCTCGTTGTAGTGCCTGGGTATTTGATACTGGTGCGGTTGCTCATATTTGCAACTCAAAACAGGAACTGCGGAATAGACGGAGGCTGGCAAAGGACGAAGTGACGATGCGCGTGGGAAATGGTTCCAAGGTTGATGTGATCGCCGTCGGCACGCTCGCTCTTCGATTACCGTCGGGATTAGTGATGAACCTAAATAAGTGTTATTTGGTGCCTGCGTTAAGCATGAACATTATATCTGGATCTTGTTTATTGCGAGACGGTTACTCATTTAAATCAGAGAATAATGGTTGTTCTATTTATATGAGTAATATCTTTTATGGTCATGCACCCAATGTGAGGGGTTTATTCTTATTGAAATCTCGATAGTAATGATACACATGTTCATAACATTGATGCCAAAAGATGTAGAATTGATAATGATAATACCACTTTCTTGTGGCACTGCCGTTTAGGTCATATTGGCGTAAAACGCATGAAGAAGCTCCATGCTGATGGACTTTTGGAGTCACTTGATTTTGAATCACTTGACACATGTGAGCCATGCCTCATGGGCAAGATGACTAAAACGCCGTTCTCTGGAACAATGGAACGGGCAAGTGACTTATTGGAAATCATACATACTGATGTGTGCGGTCCGATGAGCATTGAGGCGCGCGGTGGTTATCGTTACTTTCTCACCTTCACTGATGACTTAAGTAGATATGGGTATATTTACTTAATGAAACACAAGTCTGAAACATTTGAAAAGTTCAAACAATTTCAGAGTGAAGTTGAGAATCATCGTAACAAGAAGATTAAATTCCTACGATCTGATCGAGGAGGAGAATATCTGAGTTATGAGTTTGGCAGTCACTTAAGACAGTGTGGAATTGTTTCACAATTAACACCGCCTGGAACACCACAGCGTAATGGTGTGTCCGAACGTCGTAATCGAACCTTATTGGATATGGTGCGATCTATGATGTCTCTTGCCGATTTGCCACTATCGTTTTGGGGTTATGCATTAGAGACAGCAGCATTCACTTTAAATAGGGCACCATCGAAATCCGTTGAGACGACGCCTTATGAACTTTGGTTTGACAAGAAGCCAAAGCTGTCGTTTCTTAAAGTTTGGGGATGTGATGCTTATGTCAAAAAGCTTCAGCCTGAAAAGCTGGAACCCAAAGCGGAGAAATGCGTCTTCATAGGATACCCAAAAGAGACAGTTGGGTATACCTTCTACCTCAGATCCGAAGGCAAAGTGTTTGTCGCTAAAAACGGAACATTTCTTGAGAAAGAGTTTCTCTCGAAAGAATTGAGTGGGAGGAAGATAGAACTTGATGAGGTTGTTGAACCTTTACTTCAACCTGAGAGTAGCGCAGCGCAGAAAGTTGTTTCTGTGGAGCCTACATTAGCTGAAGAGGAAGTTAATGATGATGATCATGAAGCTTTGGATCAAGTTGCTATCGAACCTCGTAGGTCGACAAGGACGCGTACTGCTCCTGAGTGGTACGGCAACCCTGTCTTAGAGGTCATGTTGTTAGACAACGATGAACCTACGAGCTATGGAGAAGCGATGATGAGCCCGGATTCCGAGAAGTGGTTAGAGGCCATGAAATCCGAGATGGGATCCATGTATGAAAACAAAGTATGGACTTTGGAAGTATTACCTGAAGGGCGTAAGGCCATTCAGAACAAATGGATCTTTAAGAGGAAGACGGACGCGGACGGTAATGTCACCGTCTATAAAGCTCGACTTGTGGCAAAGGGTTTTTTCACAAGTTCAAGGAGTTGACTACGATGAGACCTTCTCACCCGTAGCGATGCTTAAGTCCGTCAGAATCATGTTAGCAATAGCTGCCTTTTTCGATTATGAAATTTGGCAGATGGATGTCAAAACAGCGTTCCTTAACGGTTTCCTTAAGGAAGAGTTGTATATGATGCAACCAGAAGGTTTTGTCGATCCAGAAAATGCTGACAAAGTTTGCAAACTCCAGCGATCCATTTATGGACTGGTGCAAGCATCTCGGAGTTGGAATCTTCGTTTTGATGAGGTGATCAAAGCGTTCGAGTTTATACAAGTTTACGGAGAAGCTTGTATTTACAAGAAAGTGAGTGGGAGCTCTATAGCGTTTCTAATATTATATGTGGATGACATATTGCTGATTGGAAACAATATAGAAATGCTGGAAAGTGTAAAGGAGTATTTGAACAAGAGTTTTTCAATGAAGGACCTAGGAGAAGCTGCTTTCATATTAGGCATCAAGATCTATAGAGATAGATCGAGACGCTTAATAGGACTTTCACAAAGCACATACCTTGATAAGATTTTGAAGAAGTTCAAAATGGATCAGTCCAAGAAGGGGTTTTTGCCTGTTTTGCAAGGTGTGAAGTTGAGTAAGACTCAATGCCCAGTGACTGCAGAAGATAGAGAAAAGATGAGTGTCATCCCCTATGCTTCAGCCATAGGCTCTATCATGTATGCAATGCTGTGCACAAGACCCGATGTCAGCCTTGCCATAAGTATGGTCGGAAGGTTTCAAAGTGATCCAGGAATGGAACACTGGACAGCGGTCAAGAATATCCTGAAGTACCTGAAAAGGACTAAGGACATGTTTCTCGTTTATGGAGGTGATCAAGAGCTCGTCGTAAAGGGTTACGTCGATGCAAGCTTTGACACTGATCCGGATGACTCTAAGTCGCAAACCGGATACGTATTTATTCTTAATGGGGGTGCGGTTAGCTGGTGCAGTTCCAAGCAAAGCGTGGTAGCTGATTCTACATGCGAAGCGGAGTACATCGCAGCCTCGGAGGCGGCGAAGGAAGGTGTCTGGATGAAGGAGTTCATGACAGATCTTGGAGTAGTGCCTAGTGCGCTTAACCCAATGACTCTGTTTTGTGATAATACTGGTGCCATTGCTCTAGCCAAGGAACCAAGATTTCACAAGAGGACCAGACACATAAAGCGACGTTTCAATTCCATCCGCGATTACATCAAGGAGGACGACATAAATATTTGCAAAGTACACACGGATCTAAATGTTGCAGATCCGATGACTAAACCTCTTCCAAGGGCTAAACATGAACAACACCAGAACTGCATGGGTGTTCGATTCATTACAATGTAAATCACATAGTGATGTGAACTAGATTATTGACTCTAGTGCAAGTGGGAGACTGTTGGAAATATGCCCTAGAGGCAATAATAAATTGGTTATTATTATATTTCCTTGTTCATGATAATCGTTTATTATCCATGCTATAATTGTATTGATTGGAAACTCAAATACATGTGTGGGTACATAGACAACACTGTGTCCCTAGTAAGCCTCTAGTTGACTAGCTCGTTGATCAAAGATGGTTAAGGTTTCCTAGCCATAGACATGAGATGTCATTTGATAACAGGATCACATCATTAGGAGAATGATGTGATGGACAAGACCCAAACTGTAAACGTAGCATTTGATCGTGTCAGTTTATTGCTATTGTTTTCTGCATGTCAAGTATCTGTTCCTTTGACCATGAGATCATGCAACTCACTGACACCGGAGGAATACCTTGTGTGTATCAAACGTCGCAACGTAACTGGGTGACTATAAAGGTGCTCTACAGGTATCTCCGAGGGTGTCTGTTGGGTTGGCATGGATCAAGACTGGGATTTGTTACTCCGTGTGACGGAGAGGTATCTCAGGGCCCACTCGGTAATACAACATCACATTGAGCCTTGCAAGCAAAGTGACTAAAGAGTTAGCCACAGGATCTTGTATTACGGAACGAGTAAAGAGACTTGCCGGTAACGAGATTGAACTAGGTATAGTGATACCGACGATCGAATCTCGGGCAAGTAACATACCGAAGAACAAAGGGAACAGCATACGGGATTAACTGAATCCTTGACATAGAGGTTCGACCGATAAAGATCTTCGTAGAATATGTAGGAGCCAATATGGGCATCCAGGTCCCGCTATTGGTTATTGGCCGTAGAGGTGTCTCGGTCATGTCTACATAGTTCTCGAACCCGCAGGGTCTACACACTTAACGTTTGGTGACGATTAGTATAATTGAGTTATTATGTTGGTGACCGAAAGTTGTTCGGAGTCCCGGATAAGATCCCGGACATGACGAGGATCTCCGGAATAGTCCGGAGGTAAAGATTGATATATGTGATAATAGTGTTTTGATCTCTGGAAGGGTTCCGGAGTTCACCGGAAGGGGTTCCGGATGTTTACCGAAGTGTTCGGGTGCAGCAACACTTTATATGAGCCAAAGGGATAAAGCCCACAAGGTATTGGAAAGTGCAAAAGTAGTTTTGCTGCCGCGTAAGCGGTACTACCGCTTGGTGAAGCGGTACTACCGCCGGAGCGGTACTACCGCTTGTGTGAAGCGGTACTACCGCCCGAGCGGTACTACCGCTTGTGTGAAGCGGTACTACCGCCCAAGCGGTACTACCGCTTGTGTGAAGCGGTACTACCGCTTGTGCGCGGCTGTGCACGGTTCGGCAGGGATCCGAGTTGGACTCTTTCCCTGCGGGCCAAACCGACCTTGTGCGGGCAAAACCGACCCGGAGGAGGCTTTTACTCCAAGTTTAGACCCCAAGGCTCAACATATAAATAGAGGGGCAGGGCTAGCACACGGGACACATCAGGATTTCCCAAGCCGTGTGCCGGCAACCCTAGCCCTCTAGTTCCTCCGTCATAATCTCCGTAGTGCTTGGCGAAGCCCTGCAGAGATTGTTCCTCACCACCATCACCACGCCGTCGTGCTGCTGGAACTCAACCACTACTTCACCATCGCTCGCTGGATCGAGGAGGTGAAGGCGTCATCAAGCCGTACGTGTGTTGAACGCGGAGGTGCCGTCCGTTCGGCACTAGATCGGAAGGATCGTGATTGGATCGCGGGACGTTCGGCGATTTGGATCGCGAAGACGTTCGACTACATCAACCGCGTTTATTAACGCTTCCGCTTAGCGATCTACAAGGGTATGTAGATTCACTCTCCCTCTCGTAGATGCTCATCACCATGGATAGATCTTGCGTGTGCGTAGGAAAATTTTTGTTTCCCATGCAACGTTCCCCAACATACATATCATCAAAATATCGAACGAATACCAAATTCACATGATTACTTATGACAGGACTTCTCCCATGTCCTCAAGAACAAAAGTAACTACTCACAAACCATATTCATGTTCAAGATCAGAGGGGTATTGAATAGCATATTGGATCTGAACATATAATCTTCCACCAAATAAACCAACTAGCATCAACTACAAGATGTAATCAACACTACTAGCAACCCACAGGTACCAATCTGAGGTTTTGAGACAAAGATTGAATACAAGAGATGAACTACGGTTTGAGATGAGATGGTGCTGGTGAAGATGTTGATGAAGATTGGTCCTCCCACGATGAGAGGATCGTTGGTGATGTCGATGGCTCCAATTTCCCCCTCCCGGAGGGAAGTATCCCCGGCGGAATCGCTCCGCCGGAGAGCAAAAGTGTTCCTGCCCAAGTTCCACCTCGAGACGGCGGCGCTCCGTCCCAAAAGTCTTCTTCTTATTTTTTCTAGGGCAAATGGGCTTATATGCCAGAAAATGGGCACTGGTGGCTGGCCAGGGGCCCCACAAGCCACCAGGGCGCGCCTGGGTGGGGGGTGGCGCGCCCTGGTGCCTCGTGGGCACCTGGGTGGCCCCCTCTGGTACTTCTTTCTTCCAATATTTTTTATTTATTCCAAAATAAATCTCCGTGAAATTTTAGCTTATTTGGAGATGTGCAGAATAGGTATCGCTGACATAGCTTTTTCAGGTCCAGAATTCCAGCTGCCGGTAATCTCCCTCCTTGTGTAAATCTTGCATATTAAGAGAGAAAAGGCATTAGAATTGCTCCACAAAGTGTTATATTAATTACAACACTATAAATAACAGTAGTAAAACATGATGCAAAATGGACGTATCACCCTTTGAGCTGTAGGAGGATCATCCTCTCTATAAGCAGCCCAATTTGCATGAACAGCCATTAGTGTGAGTGCATCCTTGATTAAAAGAAACCTCTTCACATGATGACAACACTTGCAAATCTGGTTTCTGCGATGTGAAGAAACTTGAGTTTGCTAAACTCATTCAACATTAACAACCTCATGCCATGGGTCATTATGAAGTTCTTGACAAAGAGAGCTAGGTCGGCAACCTCCTTTATAAAGTTAAGAACTTCAAAGTCTTCATCATGCATCTTTGGATCACATATCTCCTTCAACACAAGATTGAGGCAGTGCACAACGCAAGGAGTCCAGTAAATATTGTTGTACTTTGCTTGAATCATCAATCCAGCACCTTTGACATTAGATGGGTTTGACATGGTTTACGCGTTACTGGTTCCCGGAAGAGTCAATTTCTTCATTAGCATTGTCCGTGATCACTTGGACCACATTCTCGGATCCAATCTCCTCAACCACTTCCTTCATCCTCTCAAATACGAATTGCTTAAATTTGGTCTACAATTGAAGACAGTGAACAATCAGGAAGCAATTTATACAAAAACAAGACAAAAAACAAGTTAATCTAGGTAGAAACAGCAGTTTTTACCTCCCCTTCAGTGTTGATCGCCTTTAGAAACATTGGACCACTCTCTGTCATAGCCATGAAGTTCAAAATTGGCCTCCTTTGAGGGTCAGACCAACCATCAGTCTCAACCTCTTCACCTGCACCATCAACCTCAATGCTGTTGCTCGCAGTACCACGAGTGACGATTGGCTTGCTGCCATGCCACTCCCCGCAGATGCCATGGTGTATACTTGTATCTTCTTCCCTAGCAATAGGAGGCAGCAGCAACATCAGCAAGTAATTTTACCCCACAAACATCAACAAGCAGCAAGCCAGCAACATCAACAAGCAATTTTATCCAACAAGCAGCATCCTTAGCAAGCACTTTTATCCAACCAACATTAGCAAGCAGGAACAGATCGAACTATTAATACAGTACACCTATGACTATGAGAGTAATATTACTACCTACATAAACGGATCAACGATACATCAAGCCAGCGACAGTCAAGCATAGATCAATGGATCAACCACACATAGTACAACATCGGGGCTCGGGGAAAATGTTTACCTTGCGGCGGCGGCAGAGAAGAGCAGAAGACTAGAGGCAGAGAGGCGATTCCAGGTAGTTGGGACGGCGGCGGCAGTCCTCAATCGCCCTCGATCCCTTCCTGGTGTGCTCGACAGAGGGTGCGAGAGAGGATTATTAGGTTTAATCGCGGGCTATTGGGCTCACTCGGGGCTGCGCTCTGTCGCCTCGCCGTGTCCCAGCCGTGTCTCGCGCGTTTCCCAGCCGTATCGGCATTTTTTCTTTTAAAAAAAAAATCAAAAAAGGGATACTTCTGGGATACCCGTATCTAAGCCGTATCTGGCGTATCGGGGTATCGGCGACGTACTGAACGGCGATACAGAGATTTCTGATGTGTCGGTGCTTCATAGATCGTTGGGAGGCTCCCGAAGGAGCGCTCGTCAACTGGTTGCTCTCAATTTTTTCGAGTTTCTGTCCGCGTTTCAAATCGGGGCCTATACTTTGGGCCCATACACTATGCTTACCACCGTCTCTGGAGGCCCAAGCACACTGGTGAGCGACCAACTTCTCTTGCACACACAACGGCGCGCGACGGCGAACCTCTCGTGGAAAAAAAAGCGACGCGACGGCGCTGGAGCAGGCGGCCACTTCACACCCCACGACGCGCTGAAGGGAACGAGCGGATCAAGACCAGGTGCACCGGCGGTGCCCCCTGCTTCGCGACGGTCTTCACCGGCGCCGTGGGGATCGTGCCCTCTGCAGCCGACTTGTAAGCACTCTCTGGTCTTTACTCCTCGCCTGCACTTGAATCTTCAAATGTGATCAGGGGCTCGCATTTTGGGAGATTTTTCGCATTTCGAGCAAGGAGGCTAATCAAATCCGATGGTCTGATCGAAACCATGATGTAGAGTTCAGGATAGTTTTGCCACTCAGGCATTGGGATGAGGCCGGTACATGTTATTGCCTTGCACCTGTATGATGAAATGCTTAAGCTAGATACCGCGATTGTAAAAGTGCTTTCTTCCATGATTGTTTGAGCTCTTTCTGCCTTGGATACTTCCATGTTCTGCTGTGGCCAATGTACGTCACTACTCACTAGACATTGTTTGGATGCGTAAGGCTTGGGTTCAATATCTGTATGTTTTGGCCTCTTGTTGTGCTGCAGCATTGCAAGTGGTCACTCACACAATTGGTTTGATTTTTTCCATCAGGTTTTGCACTTATGGCACTTTGAACCATGCGGGGAAAGCTTTGGATAAGATATGCTCCCTTCCTTTCAAAGCGTTACATCTCCACCTGCGGGACATCCTCACTACCTCCATCTTCATCGAGCTCGGTAATACAACCATGGCTTTTTATTGGCCTCGGTAACCCTGGTGAGAAGTACCAATCCACCAGACACAATGTAAGTTCTCCTTCTCATCTTTTGTTTGGAATTCAGTGGCTCGGCTTTATTCTCAGAGTTCTTTTGTGTTGTTTCACCTTGCAGGTTGGGTTTGATATGATAGATGCATTTGCAGAGTCTCAGGGCATATCCCTGACAACGCATCATTTCAAAGCACTATTTGGTGAAGGTTTGGCTCCATCTGTAATCTCTCAGAAAGAATGTTTCTCTTTACTCTTTGAGTAATGCATATTCTGTTTTCAAAGTACAAAGAGTTGAATTGAATTAAAGTGCCGGCCTTCCGCAGGGGTGGTAGATGGTGTCCCTGTTTTGCTTGCCAAGCCTCAAACATACATAAATCTGAGTGGTGAATCTGTAAGCAACAGTTTTGGAAGACTTCTTCAAATTTAATACTATATATTTTTCCTGTGATGCAGTTCATTTGAACCACGACAGCATGTTAAATGCTTGTGGCGCTGACACCCCTCTGTTTTTCCTTTTCTTATTACAGGCTGGTGCACTTGCTGCCTATTATAAACTGCCACTTCACCGTGTCATAGTGGTAAGCGCTTGTTTTTTATCTAAACGCTCTTATATTTCTTTACAGAGGGAGTAATATTCATTGGCGCCACCTTATATAGTGATCTGACTTCTCTGTTTTATGAGTCTTAGGCATATGATGACACGGACCTGCCATGTGGAGTTCTCCGCTTACAACCTAAAGGAGGATATGGACGTCACAATGGGTTGGTAAACTTAACTTTATGTGCTCTCTGAAAGAGTTTTATTCCTGTGTCAAAAGATTCCAAAGGGAAAACCATATATTCATTCGTTGTGTTTAAATACAGAAATAATAAAAACCATAGATCTGTAATTTATCAGTTTAAAATGTCAGACCGTTGTCTTAGACATCTAATCTAGTCTGTTGGTATGCCCTTAGGAGATACCTGTTTCAGTAAACTGGTAAACATTATGCTACTTATCTTTGAGAAACAGAGATTGCCAGAACTTCTCTTTCGTTCTAGTTTTTTTACACGATGGAAAAGCTTTGCCCATTTCATTGATTTGGCGGGTGTACCGAATTAGTAATTATACTTCATGTTTGTTGTGCATGCACATGTTTTTTCTTTTCATTTCATCATGCCACCATGATCCTTTTAGTGCACTTGTTTGTACTTGCCATTTAACATAGACTTTGACATTTAGTGAGTTGCTGAAAATCATCCGAACATAACCACTCTTTAATGAGTGTGATAGAATTCTCCATCATTAAATTTGGTATTGTGTATGGATACAGACCATTGGCACTCTCAAATCTATGTGATGTTCTGTCAGATGAGGGCTTTATTTGATCTTGACAGGAAACATTTACCTTGTTAGTTTATCAGGTTGAAGAGTGTGATCTACCATTTTCGCAAGAACCGGGAATTTGGTCGATTAAGGATTGGTAGGTTTGACACTGCAAGATTCAGATTTTACTTTCCTTTTCTGGACAAAAAAAAATCATAGTTTCGCATATGTAGGAATTGGACGACCGCCTGGTCAGATGGATCCCAAAGCTTTTGTGCTTCAGAAGTTCAATAAGACTGGTCGGGAACGGGTAAATCTTTATTGCTTTTACCATGCAGTTCCAGTTTAATGTTATGCTTCTTTTTATTATCGTGTCTTAATTGTTCTTATAGTTCTTAATAAATTAATAATTTAAACACCTTCATTTGTTCTGTGGTTACATGATCATGTTCATTAATTTGCTAGGACAGGTATGACCAAACAATATTGTATAAGCAAGCTCTTAATTTAATCTGCTTCAGTTAAAGCATGGAGAGTTTCTGCAATGTTTCTTGCAAATGGCAAACGCCTTATTTGTACCGGCAGTTTTAATTGAGTAAAAACCCATTTTATGACTGCATTCCTCTATTGCCACTATTTTTAGTACTCCGGAGCCAGCAATAGGAGGAATGTTGGACATTAAGATGGTTTCCAAAACTCAAATTTGGTGACCAGTATATTCCGAGGCAACTCAACTGAACCATATCATCTTCATATGATCAAACTAGATACACATAGATATTGTGCTTCAAACCGAACATAGTCTGGCTGTCTGACCGGAGCGGTGTTCCACTGTTGGTCGAAAGAAGCATACTAAAAATAATTTTCCATATTGAGCGCTGCATACATCAACCGGAGGCTTAATGTGTTTTGGGTCTTCCTGTTTTGAACCTAGATTGATTCGGCCATAAAAGAGGGATGTGACATTCTGAAGATGGTGGTCACCAAGGGCTTGACGGAGGCGGCGAGAGCGTCAAATGTGGATCAGAAGTACAAGCATCTGGTCTCACATGACCAGCAGTTGTAATACAAGATGACTACAAACCGTTTGAGCCAGGGTAAATGTTGTATGCTTTCTGTACGGTCTGATGTGCTTGTGTGGTTGTAACCGCATGGTAAAAGATGTGTAGAACCAACAGTTGCCTCTCTACCTCGTTGTAAAATCCTGTTTTCTCCTGGAGTTTCCACAGGAAGGAAGGAAGAGCAGTCTACTTCGCCCATTCTACCAGATGTGCTTATGTGGCTGCAATTTCTGTTTTTTTGTTGTTGCTGGAAATTGTTCCACTTGATGTCTGAGGATGAGCAGCCTACGTGGCAAGCCTTAGGCACGAACAATGTGGATCTGGGCGTGGTACGGGCCGGGGACCGTCGTCTCTATCTCCTGTCGTAAATAAAACTGGCAGAAGTGTCGGCTCCGTTTTACTACAATCTGATCTCTCCACGTAGGAACGCGGATCACTCACAGGTAGTGCCCCAGAAATGGCATGAAAAAGGCAGACCAATACTATGTCACGGCTTATACCATTTAAAATTCAGATCCTACGATCTTGTAAAGAAATCCCAGTCCAAAGAAGTCTCCAGGCTCTAGCGGATGGAGAGATGTTTTTTTCCTTTTGCTCTCTCGAGTATGGGAGGGAGCAATTTCGTTCAAGTTTTCAACAAGGAAGGAAGCACACTGGACTGGACTGGACTGGACCGGACTGGAGCAGCGGCAGCAGTACCTGTGGTGTGGGCAGGCATCGCAGTGTCACCTCGCCCACACCAACACGTCTCCCTCCTCTGGTGTCGTCTCCGGTGAATCAGTCACACAGAGAGAGAGCATGATGACCACCCGGGACTCGCAAGGGGCAGGCAGACGAGACGATGGAAAAGATCACGCACGGCACACCACTGCCACTGGTGTGCCAGTGCCCTGTGGCCGGCCGTGCGTGGGGCACCGCTGCTGCTGCTGCTGCCGGAGTGGTGTACTGCTCCGCGCACGATCCGTCCGAGTGATCTCCAGCCACGGCGAGCTGCCACACGGACCCCCACCCCAGGCAGCAATGCTCCGTCCGTCCGTCCGTCGGGGTCGGGCCTACCCACACCACACGGCGCGCGCTGGGCGTGGTAGTAGTGCAGTGCAGCGTAGTAGTTTCACCGGTACCCTCCCGGAATCCAAAGCCATGCGTACGTACATGCTACTACCTTGTTGCTAGGCAGTGCGAGTTCGGCAGTGATCCGAGCCCGAGCAGGGGTGGGGCGTGCTGGCAGCCAGGGTGAGCGCGGCTGATCAGCTGGGGGTGCTACCCTAACCTTTTGCTTTTACTGATGGGTTTGTCTACGTCTCAGTCGACTGAGACTTAACGAAGTCTGAGCTGGTATGGTATATTTGGTCTGGGCTGGGCTTGATGACTAGGCTGAGATACGCTAGACTTTGACGAGGCCCGGCGCTAACTAAAGCAGCTACTACTACGAAGACAACAAACAACGCCTGATTTGTTTTATGCTAATGTTTGGGCAGCTTGCACTTAGAAAATATTGTTTTTTACTAGTTGTTTGTCTCTCCTTTGGTGACGCATTAGCTTTTTGCATTATCATTTTTTTTTTACTTTGTGTCTGTCTGTAGCATGTTTTCCCTCTCCTCTCGATACAGGCCTGGCCTTGCCTGTCGTTGTTGTCTTTTTTTTTCTCTCTCTCTCGATGGTACCTGGGTTGGGCTTTGTGCTTGCTATTGCTTGCTCGCGAGCTATGAACTTGCTGCCCGAGGTTGTTAAAGTACCGAAGGACAAAGGTCAACACACACAGGTATATAGTATATACATCATTTTTGTCACACGAACAATTTTTTAAAGAAGTGTGTGAACATTTTCTAAAAATTACATGAATATTTTTTTAAGAATACATAAATAGTTTAAAATTGTATGGACACTTTTAAAAGAAATATAAATATTTTTTAAAATACTTAAACACTTCTCAAATGTGTAAACATTTATTAAAAATTGCATGAACAATTCTAGAAAATTGTTCATCGCGTATTGAAAAAAATGTTCACCGCATATTGGAAAAGTGCTCACTAATTATTTTGCAAAAAAACTTGAACATGTATTTTCTAAATATTCATATACACACAAGAAAATGTATTTCTACTAATGGGAAAGGAACAATCATATTAAAGGGAAAAAATGCAAATTAACCAGATAAACAAGAGGAAAAAATAAAAATGATAAAATAGAAAAATGAAAATGAAAATGAAAATGAAAAATGGAAAAAGGGAAAAAAAAAAGGATAAGCAAAACAAAAATGAATTTGAAAAAAAAATGAGAAAACAAGTTCACAATTGCAGTCTCGTTGTACCGCTCGCATTTGCGGGCTGATTGTGACACATGCAGTTGAAGGTTTAGCGGTATACATGCAAATGGCCGACATCCCTTCGCCCAAGTTGCAGTCGGGTGCGAGACTTGCAGTTGCGTGTCTAGTGACAGACATGCAACTATCGCCTCTCCCTCGATAAATACCACAGAGTTGCAGTCGGGGGCCGCACTTGCAGCAGTTGCATGCCTAGTGGCAGACATGCAACTGCCACCACCCCGACGAAACACCACAGACCACAGAGTTGCAGTCGCGTTGGAGACATGCAGTTGCACTCAGGGGCGACACTTGCAGTTACGTGTCTAATAGCAGACATGCTACTTCCCCTCCCACCGACAAACACCACAGAGTCTAGGGTGACATTTGCAGTTGCATGCCTACTGTCAGACATGCAATTGCCCCTCTCTGCAGTCGCCCACTGACAAAAAATGGTTAGTTGCAGTTGTTTGGGTAGACATGCAGTTGCAGTCGAGGGCGACACTTACAGTTGCATGTCTACTGTCAGACATGCAACTAAGCCCCCCCCCCCAACACACACACCCTCTTCCGCCGCCATCCGGCAAAACAAGGGTCAGTTGTAGTCGAGGGCGACACTTGCAGTTGCATGCCTAGTGTCAGACATGCAACTACCCCCCTCTCCCGCCGCCCACCGACAAAAAGGTAAGTTGCAGTCGGGTGGGTAGACATGCAGTTGCAATCGAGGACGACACTTGTAGTTGCATGCCTAGTGTCAGACAAGCAACTACCCCCCTCTCTCGCCACCCTCCGACGAAACAAAACTCAGTTGCAGTCGGATGGGTAGAGATGCAATTGCAGTCGGGGGCGACGCTTTGCAGTTGTGTGCCTACTATCAGACATGCAAGTGTGCCCCCTCTCCCTCTGTCCTCCGGCATAACAAAAAGGTCAGTTGCAGTCGTTTGTGTAGGCATGCAGTTGCACCCGAGGGTGACATTTACAGTTGCATGTCTAGTGACAGAAATGCAACTGCCGCCTCTCCTACCGTCCCCCGACAAAACAAAGGTTAATTGCAGTCAAGGGTGATACTTGCAGTTGCATGCCTAGTGTCAGGCATGCAACTGCCCCTCTCTCCCGCCGCCCTCTGACAAAACAAATGGCAGTTGCAGACGAGGGCAACACTTGTAGTTGCATGCCTAGTGTGAGGCATGCAACTGCCCCCTCTCTCCCGCCGCCCACCCCTGAAGAACACCACCTGACCCTTCCGCTGATTGTTGTCTGCAATAAAGCTTCTCCACCCTCTCCCATACATTGCACTCTGTTTAGGATCCTTGTGTTTACTTTACAGTGTATGACCGTGAAAAAAATAGAGCATATAAACACGATGAAAAAATATTTTTGGGTAATACATGAAGAAACAAAGTAAAAAATTAAAAAAAATATAGACAAGATACAAATAAGCAAATAAAACAAAAGTCCATGTAGAAACGGCAACCACATCTCAAAATAAAAAATTAGGACAACAACATGTGAGAATAAAAATTCTTCATGCATGTCAAAATGTATTTTCTTCAAAAATTTAAATGTTCCATATTTCCTAAACAAGAAAAAGAAAAATAAAAAAAATTAGAAATACAAGTAATGATGAAATAAAAGGAAAATATACTAAAAGGAAATGAAAACAGAAACATAAAAAGTTGGACAAGTACATGTGCATACTGTATACATGCACATAGAGTGAGCTGCCCCATTAACTATCTTCTTCTGTACATGCACGATGCACACAAGCCCAACAAAAAAAGAAAGAAAATACAAAGTTTTACATGCAAAGACTATGAGAAAAAACAAACAGAAAAGGACAACAAAAAAAGGGCCGCAAGCCACAGCCCACAACCCATGCAACGGAAGACATACTAATCACGTCGATCAAATTGGACGGCTAATCTCATTGACCGAGACTTCGTAAAGTCTCAGTCGACTGAGATATAGCAGCCCCTTTACTGATCCCGACCTGACCCGACCCAACCATGAAGGCAACCCCACCCCCACTGGGTCTGGGTGCAGCTCGGCCGGGGAAGAAGGCAGCTGCAACACCATGCATGCAGATGCAGTGCAGTTGTGATGCCCCTACACGACCGTGCACTAATCATACACGCAAATGCACACGATTGAGATCAGAGACTCACGGGAAGATATCACAACACAACTCTAAATACAAATAAAAGGCATACAAGCTTTATAATACAAGCCAGGGGCCTCGAGGGCTCGAATACATAAGCTCGCGATCAAGCGTCAGCGGAAACAACATAATATCTGAGTACAGACATAAAAGGGAAACAAGTTGCCTTAAGAAGGCGAAAACAAACAACGACTCTGATCGAAAGAGGCAAGGCATCCTGCCTGGGAGCCTCTGAATCTACTCCTGGTCGTCGGTCTCCACGTACTAGTAGGCTCCATCGGAAGTGTAGTAGCAGTCGCCGGCGGTAGCAGCTGACTCCTGGGATCCATCATCTGGTCGCAGCAATCGGATATGGGAAAAGAAGTAGCAAAGCAACCGTGAGTACTCATCCAAAGTACTCGCAAGACTGACATCAGAACTATGCTAAGTATGCATCCGTATCAAAGGAATGGGGCTATATCTTTGGACTAAACTGCAGAAATGCCAGAATAGAGGGGGGGAAAGCCTAGCCTATCGAAGACTAGCATCTTCAGCGTCTTGCAGCATTAGAAGAGTGCAGATTAGTATAATATAAAGTAACAAGCATGTAGAAGCAAAGCCCAGAGATCCTTCCTCGACTCCATGCGAGAAAGCGATCCCGGAGCTTACATATTAATTAACATGTATCCAGTTCAAATAGTAGTAGATCGGTATACAACACTGAGCGTCCTGTTACCGTGGACACGGCTATTCGAATAGATAACTTCCCTGCAGGGGTGCACTACTGTTACCCAACACGCTCGATTAACTCTGGCCGGACACACTTTTCTCGGTCATGCCCGGCCTCGGCTGATCGACACACCGTAGCCCTACCTAGAGGTCAACAGAGAGGTCCCCGCCGGTCTACATCCTAAGTGCGCAGGTGTCCTGGGCCCATCGCCCTTTGCACTCCGGGTCGTTGCGCACATGGTTAGATCCAGGCACCACCTCTGTCATGGATGGCGCCGATCCTGCCGTGCCGCAATGCTGAACTGGACGTCTGACAAAACTTTCGGCTGATACATACGGCGTAGAGGGCCCCATTAAACCATTATCCCACGTGGTGGTAGTGCGTATAGGCCAGTGGCCAACTCAGATCAAATACCCAAATCCGTTAGCGCATTATTAGGAGCTCACGATGACGATCAGTACTCCTGTCGTCCCGTCTCGAGGAAGTGCAACAAGGGCCAGGCCCATCCCTCTCTAGGGCGGTCTCTGCCTGCCCGGCCGCGCCTCGTAATTATCTCGCGGGTGCCTCCCAGGTCAACCCGACCTCCCAGGAGACTGTCGGGAACTCAGGTCCACCTCTACCGGGGTGGTACCACCTGTCCCTTCAGTCCCGCAGTAACAGTACATGTGGGCAACATTTAAAGGTAACTGTGTGTTCTTGTCATCAAGGGGGAAATCCGAGGAATCACCCTCGAGGGATTCCCACTGAAGAGGTTGTACGACAGAGTCGTCAACGGAGGTGGTGAAAGAGGAATCACCCTCGATAACCGCAACCGATTAGCTATGCTACAGAGCCATCATCAGAAGTGAAGTACGAGGTATCACCCTCGGCACTCGATAGTAGCCCTGCAGAGTCATACAACTAAGGGGGTATGTGCGGTGATGTGACGGTATCTACACATCGATCACAATGATCGAGGCACTGGTACTAAAGCGGGGCAACAGGGACAAGGGTGAGGGGTCACTGATGGAACACTAACCAACCTATACTAAGCAGTTTAGGACGACAGGTAAAGTAACAATAGCAGGTTACAAAAGCAGGCCATGCAACAGAATGGGAGCAATCATTTACAGTAGCAAAATCTAATGCAAGCATGAGGGAGAAGGAATAGGCGATATAGGAATGATCAAGGGGGTTTTGCTTGCCTGGAAGCTCTGCTGAAAAGGAAGGAGGGTCGTCGGGGACGTAGTCGATCACAGGGGCAGCGTCGGTCTCGGAGTCTATCGGAGAGAAGAGGGGGAAGAAACAATAAATACAAGCAACAAATGCAATCACAGATGCATGGCATGGCAGCACGCTATTCGAGGAGTGCCCTAATGCAGTACTACGAAATTTAGTCAGAGCGGGAAACATCTGGAGGTGTTTTACCAGCCCCGAGCATTTATTGGATAGATGAATCGGAGGAGAAAGTTCCATATTCATCATGTTAGAAAGGGCTGACAGGTATATGGGTAGCGTATTCGGATTCGTCATATTTTTCTGATCGTTTTTCATATATAAATTATTTTCATCCGAGTTACGGTTTATTTTATATGATTTTTCAAAGTTTTAAACAATTTCTGGAATTTCTGGAATTAATTTAATTTAGATTATCCGAAACAGTAGTGGTGACATCAGCATGACGTGGGGGTGACATCACCAGGTCAAACCTGACCAGTGGGCCCCACTGGTCAGTGACTGATTCAACTAACAGTGGATTAATTTAACTAATTAACCTAATTAGCTAACGGGACCCACCTGTCAGTGTCAGATTAGTAATTAAGTTAATTTAAAATCCTAATTAGTCAAATTAAGCGGGTGGGACCCGCATGTCAGTGACACGGGTTAACCCAGTCAGCAGGTTGACCAGGTCAACCCGGTCAACTGGGGCCCGCGGGACCCAGCGGTTAGCGACTCAGAGGGCGGCAACGTCGGCGTCGTCGGAATTTCGCCGCCGGCGACCCGAAAAACGGCGGGGGGTCACGGGAGGAGGTCGGGTTTCTCGCCCCGGCCACCATTTCGCGCACGGTCAGGCGCGTTGGATCGGCTGCAGCGCGGCGCGTCCATTGGTGGTGGTGGCGCGGCCGGGGACGGCGCGTAGCGACGGCGGCGAGCTCAACGGCGGACGCCGGAGTTCGGGTGCCATCGGGTTCGGGGCTGAGGCGAGCAAAATGGACGGCGCGAAGCTCCTACGGCGTCTATGCGGTGCGGTGAGTTTGATGCGCACAAGCCCGGTGCCATTTGGTCGTCGGAGGCACGCCGGCAACGAGCCCGAGCGGCGTCGGGTACGGCCATGGACGGAGCGGCGGCTACGGTGCGGGGAAGAGCACGGGGAGAGCGGGAGAGGGAGGCGGAGCTCACAGCGGAGCGGTAGAGGGTGGCAGCGGGCTCGGGAAGGGCCTGTGGCGGCAGATCAACGTCGGCGATCACCGGCGTCTGAGAGGGGAAGGCGAGCTCGTGCAGCTCGATGTAGGGGCGCCCGGCTTCGGCTAGTCGGTGCAGCCGGCGTGGTCGAGGACGGCGAGGACGCCAGACATGTCGGGGAGGCAATCGGGAGGCGGTGGCCGCGAGTTCTAGCGGCGGCCGATCGTGGCGGCACTCGGTTGCGGTTGGAGAGAGCGAGGGAGGACGGGGAGAGGTGCTAGGGTTCGTCCACGGGGTCGAGGGGGATCTTTATCCGCGCGGGGAGCCGCCGGATGGTCGACAGCAGCCGCATCCACGCGTGGACGGCTGCGCGCGCACGGCCGCACGCCATGGCATTCGGCCAGCGGGAGGAAGGAGAAGGCCTCGCTGGGCCGGGCCGGGCCGTATTGCACTGTTTGACTCAGGCCCGTAGGCACAGTAGCGCGTAGGCTTTTTCCCTTTTTCATTTTCTGTTTTCTGTTTTATTTCTGTTTTGCAAAATGTTTGGCCTCTAATTGACTTTTGTAAAATAGTGAGTTATGCCACATAAATATGTTGCAATATTTAGCACCGTCAGAAAAAGGCTTGGTGAACAAATGATTTCTTTTGAATTTTTATTAAATGAATTGGTAATTTAAATGGCTGTTTTGGTACTGTTTCATGATGTTAGAGTTATCTAGGTAATTCATTTAATGTTGATTTTATTTTTATAATTGCCTTGGGAATATTTGCAATATTATGAACATTTTAGTTTTCAAATTTGAACAACTTTTATTTTCACTTGCAATTTGAATTTTGAATTTGAGGTTGGATTATTTTCTAAATGCAATTTAATTAAGATGATCATGATGACATGGCAATCTAACTAGCTTAATGACGGGGTTAGGATCTGGGGATGTTACAAATCTCCCCCACTACAAGAAATCTCGTCCCGAGATTTAAGAGGTGGAGTAAGGGGAATCTTCGGGATCAAGGATATACAGGAGAGTCAGGTTTCGATCCTGTGGAACTGTGGTTAGTGATGGTTACAAGTAGGAAGGGCGGTGACATCTTGCACGGTCATGATAGCAAGGCAAGTCAGAGGACAATCATTTTGGGGTGTTAGCTTAAGCAGGAAATTATCACCGCTCAGATAAAAGCTAAATTACAAGAAAGGTTAAACAGACCAATGGAAAAGAAAAGGTGATGATCAGATCAAACAGACCAATGGAAAGGAACAATTGCAGACAATCCAGTTCTCCGGGTGAATTTGATTACGAGAACCTAGTGTCAGAGTTAGCAAAATCATTTAACCCGAAAAGAAGAGAGATCAGAGTCCCAGAGTATAGAAGAGGAATAAAAGATCCTAATACCACCCATTGGCGACGGGGCCCGTAAGCCACATAGCCATGTTAGTAAAATAGTTTTTGGAGACTAGACTCAACTTCAGCCAAGTAGTTGGAAAGGGGGCTACCTACAAGCAGTTGGCTCTGATACCAACTTGTGACACCCCTGCTCGACCGTGCACTAATCATACACGCAAATGCACACGATCGAGATCAGAGACTCATGGGAATATATCACAACACAACTCTAAACACAAATAAAAGGCATATAAGCTTTATAATACAAACCAGGGGCCTCGAGGGTTCGAATACATAAGCTCGCGATCAAGCGTCAGCGGAAACAACATAATATCTGAGTACAGACATAAAAGGGAAACAAGTTGCCTTAAGAAGGCGAAAACAAACAACGACTCTGATCAAAAGAGACAAGGCCTACTGCCTGGGGGCCTCCGAATCTACTCCTGGTCGTCGGTCTCCACGTAGTAGTAGGCTCCACCGGAAGTGTAGTAGCAGTCGCCGGCGGTAGCAGCTGACTCCTGGGATCCATCATCTGGTCGCAGCAATCGGATATGGGAAAAGAAGTAGCAAAGCAACCGTGAGTACTCATCCAAAGTACTCGCAAGACTGACATCAGAACTATGCTAAGTATGCATCGGTATCAAAGGAATGGGGCTATATCTTTGGACTAAACTGCAGAAATGCCAGAATAGAGGGGGGGAAAGCCTAGCCTATTGAAGACTAGCATCTTCAGCGTCTTGCAGCATTCGAAGAGTGCAGATTAGTATAATATAAAGTAACAAGCATGTAGAAGCAAAGCCCAGAGATCCTTCCTCGACTCCATGCGAGAAAGCGATCCCGAAGCTTACATATTAATTAACATGTATCCAGTTCAAATAGTAGTAGATCGGGATACAACACAGAGCGTCCTGTTACCGTGGACACGGCTATTCGAATAGATAACTTCCCTGCAGGGGTGCACTACTGTTACCCAACACGCTCGATTAACTCTGGCTGGACACACTTTTCTCGGTCATGCCCGGCCTCGGCTGATCGACATACCGTAGCCCTACCTAGAGCTCAACAGAGAGGTCCCCGCCGGTCTACATCCTAAGTGCGCAGGGGTCCTGGGCCCATCGCCCTTTGCACTCCGGGTCGTTGCGCACATGGTTAGCTCCAGGCACCACCTCTGTCATGGATGGCGCCGATCCTGCCGTGCCGCAATGCTGAACTGGACGTCTGACAAAGCTTTCGGCTGATACATACGGCGTAGAGGGCCCCATTAAACCGTTATCCCACGTGGTGGTAGTGCGTATAGGCCAGTGGCCAACTCAGATCAAATACCCAAATCCGTTAGCGCATTATTAGGAGCTCGCGATGACGATCAGTACTCATGTCGTCCCGTCTCGAGGAAGTGCAACAAGGGCCAGGCCCATCCCTCTCTAGGGCGGTCTCTGCCTGCCCGGCCGCGCCTCGTAATTATCTCGCGGGTGCCTCCCAGGTCAACCCGACTTCCCAGGAGACTGTCGGGAACTCAGGTCCACCTCTACCGGGGTGGTACCGCCTGTCCCTTCAGTCCCGCAGTAACAGTACATGTGGGCAACATTTAAAGGTAACCGTGTGTTCTTGTCATCAAGGGGGAAATCCGAGGAATCACCCTCGAGGGATTCCCACTGAAGAGGTTGTACGACAGAGTCGTCAACGGAGGTGGTGAAAGAGGAATCACCCTCGATAACCGCAACCGATTAGCTATGCTACAGAGCCATCATCAGAAGTGAAGTACGAGGTATCACCCTCGGCACTCGATAGTAGCCCTGCAGAGTCGTACAACTAAGGGGGTATGTGCGGTGATGTGACGGTATCTACACATCGATCACAATGATCGAGGCACTGGTACTAAAGCGGGGCAACAGGGACAAGGGTGAGGGGTCACTGATGGAACACTAACCAACCTATACTAAGCAGTTTAGGATGACAGGTAAAGTAACAATAGCAGGTTACAAAAGCAGGCTATGCATCAGAATGGGAGCAATCATTTACAGTAGCAAAATCTAATGCAAGCATGAGGGAGAAGGAATAGGCGATATAGGAATGATCAAGGGGGTTTTGCTTGCCTGGAAGCTCTGCTGAAAAGGAAGGAGGGTCGTCGGGGACGTAGTCGATCACAGGGGCAGCGTCGGTCTCGGAGTCTATCAGAGAGAAGAGGGGGAAGAAACAATAAATACAAGCAACAAATGCAATCACAGATGCATGGCATGGCAACACGCTATTCGAGGAATGCCCTAATGCAGTACTACGAAAGTTAGTCGGAGCGGGAAACATCTGGAGGTGTTTTACCAGCTCCGGGCATTTATCGGACAGATGAATCGGAGGGGAAAGTTCCATATTCATCATGTTAGAAAGGGCTGACAGGTATATGGGTAGCGTATTCGGATTCGTCATATTTTTCTGATCGTTTTTCATATATAAATTATTTTCATCCGAGTTACGGTTTATTTTATATGATTTTTCAAAATTTTAAACAATTTCTGGATTTTAATTTAATTTAGAATTATCCGGAACAGTAGTGGTGACGTCAGCATGACTTGGGGGTGACATCAGCAGGTCAAACCCGGCTGACCAGGTCAAACCTGACCAGTGGGCCCCACTGGTAAGTGACTGATTCAACTAACAGTGGATTAATTTAACTAATTAACCTAATTAGCTAACGGGACCCACCTGTCAGTGTCAGATTAGTAATTAAATTAATTTAAAATCCTAATTAGTCAAATTAAGCGGGTGGGACCCGCATGTCAGTGCCACGGGTTAACCCAGTCAGCAGGTTGACCAGGTCAACCCGGTCAATTGGGGCCCGCGGGACCCAGTGGTCAGCGACTCAGAGGGCGGCCTCGTCGGCGCCACGTCGACGTCGCCGGAATTTCGCCGCCGGCGACCCGAAAAACGGCGGAGGGTCACGGGAGGTGGTCGGGTTTCTCGCCCCGGCCACCATTTCGCGCGCGGTCAGGCACGTTGGATCGGCTGCAGCGCGGCGCGTCCATTGGTGGTGGTGGCGCGGCCGGGGACGGCGCGTAGCGACGGCGGCGAGCTCAACGGCGGACGCCGGAGTTCGGGTGCCATCGGGTTCGGGGCTGCGGCGAGCAAAATGGACGGCGCGAAGCTCCTACGGCGTCTACGCGGTGCGGTGAGTTTGATGGGCACAAGCCCAGGGCCATTTGGTCGTCGGAGGCACGCCGGCGACGAGCCCGAGCGGCGTCGGGGACGGCCATGGACGGAGCGGCGGCTACGGTGCGGGGAAGAGCACGGGGAGAGCGGGAGAGGGAGGCGGAGCTCACAGTGGAGCGGTAGAGGGTGGCAGCGGGCTCGGGGAGGGCCTGTGGCGGCAGATCGCCGTCGACGATCACCGGCGTCTAAGAGGAGAAGGCGAGCTCGTGCAGCTCGATGTAGGGGCGCCCGGCTTCGGCTAGTCGGTGCTGCCGGCGTGGTCGAGGACGGCGAGGACGCCAGACATGTCGGGGAGGCAATCGGGAGGCGGTGGCCGCGAGTTCTAGCGGCGGCCGATCGTGGCGGCGCTCGGTTGCGGTTGGAGAGAGCGAGGGAGGACGGGGAGAGGTGCTAGGGTTCGTCCACGGGGTCGAGAGGGATCTTTATCCGCGCGGGGAGCCGTCGGATGGTCGACAGCAGCCGCATCCGCGCGTGGACGGCTGCGCGCGCACGGCCGCACGCCATGGCATTCGGCCAGTTGGAGGAAGGAGAAGGCCTCGCTGGGCCGGGCCGTATTGCACTGTTTGATTCAGGCACGTAGGCACAGTAGGGCGTAGGCTTTTTCCCTTTTTCATTTTCTGTTTTCTGTTTTATTTCTGTTTTGCAAAATGTTTGGCCTCTAATTTACTTTTGTAAAATAGGGAGTTATGCCACATAAATATGTTGCAATATTTAGCACCGTCAGAAAAAGGCTTGCTGAACAAATGATTTCTTTGAAATTTTTATTAAATGAATTGGCAATTTAAATGGCTGTTTTGGTATTGTTTCATGATGTTAGAGTTATCGAGGTAATTCATTTAATGTTGATTTTATTTTTATAACTGCCTTGGGAATATTTGCAATATTATGAACATTTTAGTTTTCAAATTTGAACAACTTTTATTTTCACTTGCAATTTGAATTTTGAATTTGAGGTTGGATTATTTTCCAAATGCAATTTAATTAAGATGATCATGATGACATGGCAATCTAATTAGCTTAATGACATGGTTAGGATATGGGGATGTTACAGCAGTTGACCACCCACCAAACTGACCCAAAGATCCACGCCAGCCCCCGCGTCGTCCCCGCTAGGGCGACTCGGGCGGCGCCCAAACCCTAGCCGCCGGGGCCGCGAACTCCCTCCTCCCCTCCCTCCGCCGCCGCCGGGGGACGCCTCCGGGCTAAGCCCTGGGGCCGACGGCGGTGGCGGGGGACTCCCTCTCTCCCGCATCTCAGGGGTGGTGTGGGGCCCCTAAACGTGTGGAGGCGCGGCCGATCCAGTCTTTACGGCGCGGCGGCGATGGCGGCGGCGTGGTTTGGGCGGCGTCGGTGGCGGCGGCCGGCGGCTCCGATCGGCTATGTTGCGGCGGCGCGCCATCTGGCTTCGGATCGGCGGCCGCGGCGGCGTGGAGGGCCTGGTGGACACGTCGGCGGCGCCTCCGGTCAGATCTGATCTGCCCGGTACAGCTGGCGGTGGTGGTCATCTCCTCCGTCGGAGGTGGTCGGCCTGCGGCTGGGTGGTCGGATCTCGAGATCCGTCATCTAGTCCCGGCTGCGAGTCGGGGAGCCATAGTTGCCGGTGAAAACCGAGCCGTCGGCGGGCGATGGCGGCGTTCTACGTCGTTACCTTAATGAAGGCATCGTCGTGTAACTACTGTTGACCCACTCGTGCTGCTCCGGGGAAACCCTAGAATCTGGTCTTCCGGATCGGACGATGGTGGCACTGCGGTGTCGTTTCTCTCTTGGGAGCATCGTTTGTGGAGCAGCGCCGGAGGACAGAGGCAGGAGGTGGAGCGGCTTCGTCTTGCACGGAGCTTCGGTGGAGATGTCAAGTCATGCCTGACCAACAGGTGCTACGTTGTGTTATGCATGTTCAGCAGGTGCTACGCACGACAAATCTTCCAGAGACTTCAAGCTGTGTCGGCTGGTGGTACTTGGCGGTATGGTGCTGCGGTGTACCGGCGGTGACCGTGACGTGCCCAGCAGTTTGCGCGCAGGGAGGTGGTGCCGTTGGGCGTCGTGGTGGCGTCGACGGATGGACGGACTGGCAAGGATGATGCGGATCTCTTTCCTGAAGATGGGTCAGCGGTTCGAGGATGATGGCGGCCTCTAAAACGTGTGCATGTGGTGCACGCTTTAGGTTTGCTGCACCGGTTGTTCCGATACGTTATGTGGATGGATCGGCGACGACACCGGTTTTAGATATGGGGAGTGAGAGCACTCCACATTATCGAGTTTGTAGGTGTGAGTGGTGGCTTCGGGGGCTTGATGTATGTTCTTATCAGACCTTTATTGAATAATTAATAAAGATGTCTGTATGCATCGATTGATGCAGAGGCCGGTGGTTTTAACCTCCTTTTCCAAAAAAGAAAGAAAGATGCAGTGCAGTTACCCCGTGCAGGCTGGCTCACAGTGTCACAGCACGCGCTTCTCCGTCGGGTCAGCTCTCGCGTGCGTCCGTGCATGCACCGCCCGCGCCGGTCCGTGTCACGGACTCACCAACAGCGAGGTTCCTCCTCGTTTTCCCCTTCCCCTTGGTTCCTTCCTCCCTCCCTCCCGCCCGCCCGCCCTCGGAAAAGACCAGTCGATCGATCAGCAGCCCCGCCGGACGTGCGTGCGCCAACAGAGTTACAGTCAGCCTTACAGCGAGGCGTGCGACGCGAGGCTACCAGGGAACAGTGTCGGTTTTGGACGGGCCATTACGGCTCCACCGATCCATCTCTCTCCCATTTCTCCCGGAGATCCACACACTCGCCCGGCAACGAGTGAAGAGTGCTTTCTGAGCACTCCCACGGTGCTGGTTCCTAAGTACGCTGCAATTATTCAGCGATCGTGACCCAGGTTCGCTATAGCCCATAGCTGCGTGCATAGATCCACGGATTGTGGGGGGAGATCGACGGATCAACAATCAATCATGCAGCTTATAGCTTCCTGCTAAAAGCATTACGCTCCAAAAGGCAGAAAGAGCCATGGCCATTGCTGCTAATAGCTGGTAGGGTACCCGCCGTTTTGAGTTGCATGGCATGGCACCGAGACCGGGCCATGCTGTTGTACGTAAGCAGCACTGATGCTGCATGAGTGGCAGCTCGATCCAAGCACTGCACTGCCGTCGTGACGCAACGGTTGGTGATCCACAGAGGATGATTCCTCGGAAACCCCGAATCATATTTTTTGAAAATTCCACGGACAAGGGGCCGACCCGGGCGGCCGGGGAGGCAAGCACTGCTGGACTGGTGCGCCGCTGCGGCAGCGTCT
This sequence comes from Elymus sibiricus, assembly GCA_039707655.1. Taxonomy (NCBI): domain Eukaryota; kingdom Viridiplantae; phylum Streptophyta; class Magnoliopsida; order Poales; family Poaceae; genus Elymus; species Elymus sibiricus. The sequence goes on from CM077666.1 coordinate 477,149,949, forward strand.
CGTGGAAATAGGGGAATCTTGACCCTCGCGCAGGGCCGGCCGGCCGGCCCTCTTGCCACTCCTAGATCGACAGGGCTAAGAAGAAGGGGAAGCAATGGCGGATTTGGGTGGTCGATGGGGACGCATGCCTGCTCCGGCCGGCCTACCCCTCTACCCCTAGTGCGAGAGGAGGGGTATGGAGCATGGAGTGGCGTGCGGGGTGAATTATGGACGAATGATTTGGAGGAGGCGCCAAAAGCTGGGGAGCGAGGGAGCCTCGTTTGGGGTCGATCGCCCGGGGACCATGAACATCAAAGCTTTTCTCAAGATAGATTTGTGGGTGCGAGGTGGGGGCCTCCGCCGTGGTGCGAGTGCCGATGTGTTTTCGAAATGGATGGACCATTTGATCCTTTGTGACTCCCAACACCGTGAGAGGTTATTTCATGCCGTGCCTCTTCCGTTAGGTCTTGAGGAAGAAGATCCCAGTCCATGTCTCCATGGCCGAGTATCTCTTAGTCATTTTCTTCTTGTGTCAAAAATTGATAGCCTTCTTGTGACACAATATAGCGACACGTCTTCTGCATCGATTCTTGTGACACAATATAGCGACATGGTGAATTTTCGCGTCTTCGGGCACAGACGAACAATCATTACACCCCCTCACTGGAGCCCTAGCAACAGCCGGCTAGATATAGTGGCGTACGTGTATGTAGCAAGATGTTTTTTTTAACTCTTCTAGGGAGCAGTAACAAACATCATCATAGATGGTGTTGTAGTCTACAGATCAGTCCACCTCTCTAGAATATTAGTCGGTTATTGGCATTATGTTTCCCCTTTTTCTTGTGGGTGCATCGTGGTGAATGTGCACATCTCAATTATGCAAAGGCTGAGCTAGAACACATCATGCTTATATTATCTTGATGCAATGTTACGAGTCAATAAAAACGCTCTGCGTCAAAAGAGGTGTATGGTCAGAGATCTCACAAACATGACCCCCTAGAGACATGACAAACATCATATACATGTATAGCGTGTCATGCTAGGTCCCGGCCTGTATAATACATGAGAGTTTTATCTTATTATTTTTGAAATATTGTGATTGAATATCAGTACTTGTGGAGGACCATTGCGAAACGTTTTTATCCTCCTCAAAAGAGACTCCCACGCGTTTAGGGTTTCCTCGCCTCCCGCCGGCGCCGGCGCTTATCGTCCTCGTATCCAGTGGCCTTAGGCCCATGGAGGCATGGTGGATCCCGACCCTTTTCGGTGGGAGGTCTCTTGCTTCATTTTAGGTGCTTTTTAGTCTGTTTATGGTGTCTTGCTCACAAAGGCGAGGCGGTGAAGGCTCCCTAAAGATGGAATAAGATTCTCCCTGCCTAGCTCCGTCCCGACGATGCGTCTCACGTCATCGGAGGGCATGCGGAGGTGTGTCTCCGGCAGATCCCATGGGATTTGGTCGATGTTTGTCTTCGATGGATCCACGTGGACCGGTATTCGTTCGTCCATGTTCATGTGTCTACGGATTGGATCATTCCGATCTACGCTTCTCTCCATAGGCGACGGTTGTTGTTTTAGTGTGTTGGTACTTTGGGGCCTTATCATGATGACTTCCCGACTGTCTACTGCAACCGAATTTACCCCTTAAAAAGAGAGAGGAAAAAACACCGATTTCAATGCATACAAAAGTCAAGCTATGTTGAATAACTAATAAGAACCTAAACACAATATTCAATGGCAATATTTGTTCAATGATGTTTCAACTAATAAAGTAAGACATATCACAAGAAAATATATAGCAATTATGATACAAAAAAAGCTACCAAATCAAAGGATTGATTGCTCTGAGTCTTCCATGGCTACATGTTCAATAGTAGAAGAAACTAAACCTTCAAGGATAAATTGAAATGCAAATAAGTGCATAAATAGCAGGTAAAAAATCAATAACAAATTCAAAATATGAAAACTTACCTCTAGGACGAGGTAACATGCCATTGTCATGTTTCTTTTATTTATCTTGCCTTCCTGTAAAATTACATTGGTGAAAGAACATGCGGTGCCCCCATGTTTGGTTTTGGTAATTGATGACAATTCCTATGGACTAATGGTTGTCTTAAGTTATATTTGAAGGGTTTGTCCATAGGCTTTTCTTGAAGTCCATTTGTTGGTTTCAAGGAGAGTATGTGATGACCAAGGTGTGCTATTCAAGGAATTATCTAAAGATTGGTCATGTGAGAGGTTGATCAAGACTAAGTCAAAGAGTGAATCAAGTTGATCAACACACAAAGCGTAGAAGATGTACCGAGAGGGATCAAGTGACTTGATCCCATGGTATGGTAAGTATTGTCCATTACGCTTTGTGTACTAACCCATGGTCTACGTGAGAGTTCTATGTGGGGTTAGGTATGTTTCCATGGGCTTGCGTCAAGAGGAAGATCTCATTCAACCCATGGAGGATGACATCAAGTGGTGATCGTCATCAAGATTGCGGTGTGCAAGTTCAAGTGGAGCATCACGAAGAGATCATGCTTGAAGCTTGCCGTCCATTGTGGTGACAATGGACTTGTGAAGATGTGCCGAAGAGTGGCTCACCCATAGTGGAGTATGGGGGAGCAATCTACTAGTCTTCATCGAGCCGGCGCAATCAAGAAAGGTGGTCCAACTTGAGGAGTTCAAGATCGTCATCATCTAGCTCAAGAGGACTATGCGCAAGGGTAAAGGTTTGCTCTTGATAGGTTTTCTATTTTACCGGTCTCATGGTGGTAGTTGGAAGACCGGGTTATAGGATCGATAGTCGTACTATCAAGGGGGGCTATCGTATGAGTAGCTTGATCGTATCGTTCGTAGAGAGCTCAAACCATCGCATCCTTGCATCATCCTTCTTGGTTCTTGTTTGGTGTTTCTCTTTGTGAGTCTTTGAGCTTTTGGTCACCTTCATGACAAGCTCAAGTTCATCGAGAACGGATTTCGTTTGCTTCTTCTGTTTGTTCTCGATGTTGGGGTTTATGCCGGATCATCACTGATAGAGGTTTCACATCTCTATATCATAGACATATCTCTACTCGTCGTCCTCTATCCAACAAGCTTGAGTTTGCTCTTTTCGGAGCTCATTTGCAGAAGTTATGGCAGTTCTGGCTTTATTGTATCCTCTGTTTTCTGTGCAGTGTTCCTGAAGGCCCCAAGCGGTAGTACCGCTCTCCAGAGCGGCAGTACTGCTTGTAAGCGGTAGTACCGCGGCCTTGTGCCGCGCATAGTGCCGCTGCTTCTGGGAATGCGATTTTTCGTGTCGGGTTGCGTGGCAGTGGAACGGTAGTACGAGCGGTAGTACTGCTTGTAAGCGGTAGTACCGCCCGTGCACTACCGCTCCACTTTCGCTCCCTCCAGGATCCTGCGCGCTCCCAGCGGTTGTAGAGCGGCAGTGCGTGTGCGGCACTACCGCCTGTAAGCGGTAGTACCGCTGGTGCGGCTCTGCCTCACCCCACATGTCCCGCTCTGCCTCCTTAGTGCCCTGAGCTGCAACCCCAGCGGTAGTACCGCTGGGGGAGCGGTAGTACCGCTCCGGCGGCACTACCGGCTCTTGGTCTCGCACCTTTGCACTGCTCTCTGTGCACTACCGCCCGGGCGGTAGTACCGCTCTGTGGAGCGGTAATACCGCTCTGTGCGGGCTGAGAGCAAGGTAACGGTTGGATTTGGGGAGGCCTATAAAAGGGGGTCTTCTTCCCCCTTGAACCTTATCCCTTCAGCTCGTGTTTGCCCCCCATTGTTGACTTTCTTCGAGCTTGCTATCTCTCAATCCCTCAAATGATTCTTGCTAGTTCTTGAGGGAAAAGAGAGAGGAGATCTAGATCTATGTTTCCACCAATCACTTTCTCCTCTATGTGAGGGGAACCCCTTGGATCTAGATCTTGGAGTTCTTGGTGTTCTCCTTGTTCTTCCTCTCATATTCCTCCATAGCTTTTGTTGCTTTGGTGGGATTTGGGAATGAGGGACTTGACCACTTCGTGTGTTCTTGCCATTGCATTAGTTGCATCGGTTTGAGTTCTCCACGGTGATACGTGGTGGTGAAAAGTTGAGAAGTTTATTACTCTTGGGTGCTTGGTACCCTAGAGCTTGTTCCTCTTGGGTGCTTGGGCGCCCTAGACGGTTGGTGGTGCTTCGGAGCTCAATCATTGTGGTGTAAAGCTCCGGGCAAGCGTCGGGGTCTCCAATTAGGTTGTGGAGATCGCCCCGAACAATTTGACGGGTATCGGTGACCGCCCCCAAGGGTTGCCAAAGTGTACGGGTTCGGTGACCGCCCCAAGGGTTGCCATTTGTACGGGTTCGGTGACTGCCCTCAAGGGTCCCTTAGTGGAATCACGGCATCTTGCATTGTGCTAGGGCGTGAGGAGATTACGGTGGCCCTAGTGGCTTCTTGGGGAGCATTGTGCCTCCACACCGCTCCAAACGGAGATTAGCATCCGCAAGGGTGTGAACTTAGGGATACATCGTCATCTCCGCGTGCCTCGGTTATCTCTTACCCGAGCCCTTTACTTATGCACTTTACTTTGTGATAGCCATAGTGTTTCATGTTATATATCTTGCTATCACATAGTTGTATATCTTGCTTAGCATAAGTTGTTGGTGCACTTAGGTGAGACTAGTTGTTGTAGGTTTTGTGCTTGACAAATTAAACGCTAGTTTTATTCCGCATTTGTTCAAGCCTAAACCGTAATTATTTTAAAGCGCCTATTCAACCCCCCCCCCCCCCCCCCCCCTCCCCTCTAGGCGACATCCACGATCTTTCAATTGAAACAAAAATTATTAAGTCGCCTTCCACATTTATGTTCTCTGCAGAATTACAAAACTAAGTGAAACAACATGTAAAGGTAAAAGAATTAAGAATTAAAGAATTAAACAACATGGAAAGGAAAAAAAAATCCCAGCCTTTCAATCAAGCATTAAGAATTTTTCCCACGCCCCATAGGCCCAGCTCCGCCGTTGAAGGCCGTACTCCTCTTTTCGAAAAAAAATAATATAAACTATCAATACTGGCAACACTAAATATATTACTCTAGTTATTTTTCATGATATATATGTTCATCATATTTACTTTCAACCGAAAAAATCTATAAATATTGATTGTCAAGTTGCTACTCTGAAAATCATTTTAATGTCTTAACTAACTGCATAATAGATCTGAATAAGTCAGTTTGTAGCACGTTATGATCTGAATGGATCTGAATGAGTCATCATGGTGGTACACCACAAAGAAGCGATACAGAGAATATTGGCTCCATGTGGAGGGAGTACTCTAGAAAGTTGTAGTAAAGCTACGTCAATTAATACAATTCAAGAAACGGTCGATTTTTTCAAGAAAGAAATGCATAATTGCTCAATTATGTCTGAATAAGAAGTGTAAGTTACACATGGGTTTTCGCACAGGGTTAAACTTCCCCATGCCACGCTTTGAGTGGGATCACGAAATTCACGACGTAGATCCAACAAGAGAAGTACGAAAGTCGCGAGTCTGATTAACTGTGGAGACGTCAAGGTTTGTATGGAGGCTCCCTGTGCACAGGCATGGGCCTCTGTTCACCACTTATGTAGACACAGGCTTCCTTAGGAATGGCCTGGCACGAAGGGACGATTCATCGACCACTGTTTGCTCGTACTCCCCGTGTGCCCAAATCCATCAACCGTACGCCGATCGTTCAATCCTCTTGATTGATGCGCACGCCGAGGCTTAACATGTTACTCCCTCCGTTCCAAAATATAATGCGTCCTCGGTTTCCGCGCTTCAACTTTAATCATAAATTTAACCAGCGAGACCGACTGCGACAGTCGGTCTCGCTGGTTAAATTTATGATCAAAGTTAAACCTTGGGAAGTACGGACGCACTATATTTTGGAACGGAGGGAGTAGAACAGAAGCAGGAGGAATACACAGAAGAACACCAGGAATCAATGCCACTGCAGTGCTACTCACGAACAGCGATCGATCGGTCGATGATGCCGTAGCACGTACACCCGTATAGTGACAGTAGACAGTGAGAGCTCGCGATGCATCCATGGCGTGAACAGTTCATCTTCTTGCTTTTGATACATTCAAAACTGGCGAGAGAGAGAGAGAGAGAGACGGAGGCTGTGCGTATGCACGTCACACGTGCACGCGCGAGTGAGCCGGCTCGGGCATGCCTGCCTGACAACAGCTTGGAGATGGATGGATCTCGCAGCTAGGTGCAGGTCCCCGCCCGCGCCGGACCACGGTAGCAGTAGCAGTGGCGCCACCCCACGCGCGTGCGCGCGGGCACGGCAGGGGCAGGCCGGCCGGCCGGTACAGGAGCAAGTGACGCGGCCCTGGCCCTGGCCCTGGCCGCCACTACAGCGCCCGTCACGAAAGCCCCGCCCCTTTGTTGACTTGACCTGCCGGCGGGGACTGTTGTACGCCGGCCAGTGGCCACGCGCGCGCGTGCGTGCAGAAAACTTAACGCGCACGTACTACCATGTATATGTACGCTGGAGATTCACTGGCGAGTGGAGTGGAGCGGAGAGAGACACATGCACGGCCGGGCGCACGCACGCGTACGACCGTCGCCACGCTCGTCGGCCGGGTACCTATTATTTTACCTATATCGATGGCGCGGGTGGCGGGGCCGAAGGGCTCAGGCGGGGGCGTGGGCGGGGCCGGGCGCACGGCGGTCGTCGGCAGGGGCAGGGCGATGGACATGGGCAGGGGAAACTGATCCAGTCGAGCGGCTGAGGCGAGCCCCGCAGCTTTTGGGGCAGCGCGCGGGCCCGCCGCCGTGGAAAAGCCAAAGCCGGTGCTGTTCCCCCGCAGCGGTGGTGGCGCCCCGCCCGTCGCGGCCCGATCGCGATCGATCTTATTACTCGTGCCTGCCTGGTGGACGCTGTCCACGTCCAGGACCTCTCCCGCCTGGTGGACCGCGTGTCCCTCCACCCCTACCAGACGTACGAAACGAAACCACTCGATGGATCTCGCCGGAGTTAACGTCGGGATCGATCAACTTGCGACAGCCACTTGCCCGAGCGAGTCGTACATCTGGCTTGCTCTCGCCAGGGACCGGAGGTACTCGCCGGCGTACGGCGGGTGCGCCGTGCTTGTTCGTACGTAGCCCCAGCCCCAGGCCCCCAGGTCAGAGCAACATGAGTTGTTTTGCACTATTCGGCTCTAGAGGCAGCCAGGAGGCAATTTCCAATCAGCGTGAAGTGATTTATCTTGATGGGGGCCATGGACCACTCGTGGAGTATGTCCCTGTAGTACGCAGCGCACTGTCTAGACATTGCTGGACCGAAAGCATTTCCAAGCCGACGTAACATGTCCGGCCCGTCGCTCGGTCTACGCGACAGGAACCATGGACGCCGAGTATACAGGGAACACGGCCCAAACGCTCTAGTACCACTACATGCTATAGCTAGCTAGGTGGTGAGTGAAGTGCTGATCAGTAGTGGTGCACCTCAAGTCATGTGGCTACCATGATATGCTCAACTTAGTTATATACACCCTCAGTCTTTTAAAAAGTGTACTTCCAACTTTGTTGGAAAGTCGAACTTTTTAATGTTTGATCGTATTTATACAATAATACACTAACATTTATGCCATCAAATTAGTAGCATTACATTCGTGATAAAATGTAGTTTCATCATATACCTATTTGGTTTCACAAACATTGATATATTTTTGCATAAACTCGGTCAAACTTTAGTGACCCTCCAACAAAGTTTTTTTTTTTGCATGGTAATACGTGTCTCATTCATATCATAAAGATCAAAGTACAAGTCACGTAAGGACCGACATGACAAAACTGAAAAGATAGCAAAACATCTGTGAGTTTGACACCAACGACCGTCATCTGCCTCCGGCACCACCACAGCAGCCACCGAAGAAAAGAATGACTGATCACCTCCTCACCCGAGCTCGACGCGACTCCATCGCTAATATGCAGTTTTGCGGACCACCAAAGTGGCTCACCAAAAATGAAGCCCTTGCCGTTGAACGAATCAGACCGGGGCAACACCCCGGACACGCCATCGAACTCCAGATCTGGCACCCCACCACGACTAAGACGCCGAAGGAGGAAACCATACCGGCCGTTCACGAACCATGAACCCAGCACACGTTCCGTCTTCCAGATGTCGTCGATGCAGACCACAATCTGCATCCACTCCTGGACTACCTCCCAAGCTCCGCGCCGACGCTGGAGCAAACGCCGTTGCAACAGCGGAGCCCGAGGACATAGGTCCACCACGAGGATGCCGCCGCCGCCACACCATCCTTGCTTGAACAGACTGGTTTCCAAATCCATCCCCAACTATAGGACCGATGGCCTCATCAGGGAAGGATCCGAAGAATCTTTATTCAGTGCCGTCATCATCGTCGCCGAAGCCAAAACGATGAACGGCCTAAAAAACCTAGACTACGAGGGAGTAAAAATGATCCACACGCGTGGATCCGGTGACCCCCCTCACCACCGACGATCGAGGTCGCCGGCGGAAGGGAGCCGCCGAAGGACGGCGTTGGGAGATTGGCCTCTCCTGGCGGCGGTTAGGGTTCCAGCCGCCAGGGACAAGAGGAAAACGATTCTGTTTCTAAACACCCTCCAACAAAGTTGGAAGTACACTCTTTTAAGGACGGAGGGAGTATGCCTGTCCAATAAAATAACAGATAAACTCTCACCCTCGCGTGAAAAATAACACTTTGGAGATTCCGTTTTGTCACAAAGTATGCAGTACAGTAGTGAATATTATCTTTAATTTTTAAATAGAGTAAACAAATTTTAGACGGCCTGGTTAGCTCGTCTTGGCTGTTTCTGGGTACACCTGAGGTGTTAAGCGGTAGCGGTAACTTACTACACGGAGGAATACGAATTCACTGGTATAATTTTTGCTCCCGCCGCAGTCGGTCTCGTTGGTTAAATTTATGATCAAAGTTGAAGCGCGGAAACCGAGGACGCTCTATGTTTTTGGAATGGAGGGAGTACTACCGGACGATTCTCGCTGCCACACTGTGCCTTCGCGTTTTCCAGGGCGGGCGCTTCTTTTTGAAAACACCCGGACAAGTCCTTGCACAGGACGATAGGCCAAGTACAAGAGCTGTCTTAAATAACAGAGGCGAACATAAAAAAAAATCACAAAGTATTCATGCCATGCGCACCATTGACTACTCGGAGCGAGCGTGTGTACAGACAGACCGGCAAGTGGAGTACACGTACGCGCTCGAGATCCAGTCCTTAACTAAACTGGCAGCCGCATTAATTCGATTATCAATAACAAGCTAGTCCCGGTCAAAAGCCGTAGCAGCGGTACGGATGGCACGAATTAATTCGTCATGATCCCTCCCTGTCTCCCATTGGTGACCACTAGAATTAAGACCCTGATAAGGGAGGATCTGCTTTATCACCCCAGCTGAAGCCTGTGTTTTCGTAACAAAAAAAAAAAAGCTTGTGTGCGAATCATGAGCCCCACCTGTCATGCTGCGCTTTTTAAGGTATATATGAGTATTTCCTTTACAAAGTTGAAAGTTACGGCACGGCACAGGGTTATCGTAGATAGGGGTGCTGCTCGCAGATGCCGGAAGTTGCAGGTAAAGCAACGGTCGAATCCGCATAAAGCAATTTCACTGGTGAGCTCACTGTTGTGAACCATAGAGTCTAGAGAGCTAAGTACTAGGACGAGCCAATGATAATCCTAGCTAGGGAGGTTAAGCTTCTGCCGTCCACCTTGAGTACGCGGCAGTAGATTACGCCGTAAACTTTTGGGAGTTTTTTCCACAGTACGGTCGATCTTACTACTAGTACCGTACCTTCCTCGGGCGCACAGACGCACACGTAACGCCTAGCGGTAGCTAGCGGCGGTAGTTTTCCGCAACGTGCTTGGTTGCAGTAAAAAGGTGAAAGACGCGGGGAATATACCTGCGCCTCCGCCACTGGCACGTCGCGTCGACGTACGTACGGGTCCGATCGAGCGTGTTTTCCTCCAGTTCGTGTCACCTTTTCTTTTTCTTTCTCCCAGTCTTTTTTTTTTTCGTGCCGGCACTGACGAGATACTACTCCTCTCTCTTGGCTGGTCACGTCACGGCACGAGCGGCATGTCGCGCGCAGTGGCACTGATGAGTGGACGTGACATGATCGGGTCCGTACCCCGTACCCATCCTCTTTTTTTCTTTTCTTAAATGCGCCGTGCTGTCACGTACTCTAACACAGTGAGCGTGCGTTAATCACGGTCTGGGTCCGGATTAAGGGAGGTGACGGCGGGTGCCGAGGGCTCGGACCGGTCACCGCTGCTGTGGCTTGTGTGGCGAGTGGTTGCGGCCGGTGACACGAGTTAATTAACGACCAGCCGCCTGCCGACTTTAGCACTCTACGAGGTACTAGTGACGAGATTAAAGCTACATCCCTATCTTCGTAAGATGCCATCCATCCATCATTCTTTTTCTTATATAACACAGAAAAAGCTTCTCCGGTCATCGCCGCCAAAGATGCCGCCATCATGCAGCAATTCTTCCCTTTGCGGGACAAAAAAAAAAATGCCAGAATTCCGGCAGCTTATCATGTTAGTCTCGCGGCAGGCAGTTCGACACGAGGATGGGGCGCTTTTATCACCGCTTTAGCGCGGCGACGACGAGTCTTGTTAGCTAAACTATACGAGTAGCAAAGAGAGTACATGTGCAGAGTGTTGGGAGAAAGGCATCGCATGATGGACGGCTGGATGCCCACCACCACAACAGTGCATAGTGCGTGCGTGCACCAGGCGTCACGTACACGGGCCAAGGAATCGCTCGCCGCTCATCTCCATGGGCGGAATCTATTCCGGCAAAAAACCAAGCGAGATGGAAATTTTTGAAAAACGGCACGCAGAATCTGGTGGGAGGGAGGGACTGGACAAACACGCCCCAGCGGTGGGCTATGGGCTGCGTGACCCGTGACTGCGAGTTTCACAGAGGGCCTGGCCCACGCCGCAGTGAGCGAGTGGGCAGTCCTGTGCATTAGTCTTGTCGTACGAAAAATGATCGTACGCAAGGCAGTTTCGTGTGCATTACGGGGGCGGTTACGGGCGCCCGACAGCGGCTTACATGAGCCCATAAAATACGGCTTTTTCGAAAACCCGCTTTCCAACTTTTTCTCTCTCCTCCGCCTCGCTTTATTCAAAACTCTCTTCTCTCTCTGCACGGTGCACACGCGCACTCCCACTCGCACTTGCGCCTCCCCTCTCGGTCTCCCCCCGCTTAAATGCCCCGGACCTAATCATTCCCACCCCTCCTCTCTCTCTCTCTCCACCCCCACCCCCTCCTGGCCGGCCACCATGGCGATCTCCGAGCTCGGCTGACCGGATGAGGTAGGCGCGCATCCATATTTGATGCTGCTGCCTCCTTTTTATCCGTGTGTTTCGAGGGTGGCGTCTGACGCGGTGGCTTGCCTTTGCTTGTTGCAGAATGCGGCGGATTTGAGGCGGGCGAGGATGGGGTTCCGCAGGGCGGATTTGTGAGGGGTCCTTGGTTTTCGGTTTTGGTGTTGCGGTTGCGGGGGAGATGAGCTCCTCGTCGGGGGCCAGCCTCGGCGGCCAGCCGCCGCCGCCGCCGCCGGAGGAAGGTGAGTGGGTGGCTAGGTCTGGTTGTTCGGTCGGTTGTTTATTGCTTGCTTGGTTGCTGCACGCGTGCGCGCGTGCCTGGCCTTTCTTCTCCCCTTCGTTTGTTTATTAAGCTGATGATTTTATTTGCTGTGCGTGCGTGCGTGCGGGTGCAGAGAAGAAGAACCTCAACTCGGAGCTGTGGCACGCCTGCGCCGGCCCGCTCGTCTGCCTCCCCACCCTCGGCACGCGCGTCGTCTACTTCCCGCAGGGCCACAGCGAGCAGGTCAGCTCAGCCGTCTCGCTCCCTCAGCTCTTTGGTTCATAACCCCTGCCTGTCTGCGTGCGTGCGTGCAAGCTGGTTGATGTATTGCCTGCGTGTTGTTTTCTGATGCGCGTGTGTGCTTCATGGTGAAGGTGGCGGCGTCGACGAACAAGGAGGTGGAGGGGCACATCCCCAACTACCCGAACCTGCCGCCGCAGCTGATCTGCCAGCTGCACGATGTCACAATGCATGTACGTCCTTTTCCTGCCTGCGATTTCTCAGATGCGGCGATCCTACTGTCTATTTCGGTGCTGCGGCTGCTGAGCTTGGTGACAACCTGTGCAGGCTGATGTGGAGACCGACGAAGTGTACGCGCAGATGACGCTGCAGCCGCTGAACCCGGTAAGCCAACTGGGGATTCATGATTGCAGCAGTGGTTAAATCCAATGGTGTGATTCTTATACGGAGTTTCATGTTTTCTCACTGTGTTTATCTGTGTGGTGCAGCAAGAGCAGAACGACGCCTACCTGCCGGCCGAGATGGGGATCATGAGCAAACAGCCGACCAACTACTTCTGCAAGACGCTCACGGCCAGCGACACCAGCACGCACGGCGGCTTCTCCGTGCCCCGCCGTGCAGCCGAGCGTGTCTTCCCCCCTCTGGTGTGATGAGTGTGTAGCTCTGGGCAGTGTTCCTTTCCTTTTGCACCATGGGTTTTGGGTCTGCTGTTGCCAATAACAGGTGGTATAGTGTGGTTTGTAGGATTTCACGCAGCAGCCTCCTGCTCAGGAGCTAATAGCACGGGATATTCATGACGTGGAGTGGAAGTTCAGACACATCTTCCGAGGCAAGTTTCTAAAATCTCCAGCGCTTATTCTTAGGTCACCGTGAAGTCTGCTGGTCTTAAATGAAGTTTCTTACTAATTAGTTTGGCTTTGAACTGCCATGGTACAGTTTGACTTCCTTATGACTGATCATTGATCAAATCATGTCCTTGCAAACATTTCCAAGAGTGCGTGTGCCCACAGAAATATCAACTGTTCGTGCACAATGTGATTTGGGCATCTCTTTTATGGGGGGAAACAGTCAGTACATGAAATTCTCTTTAATGGGCTTGCAAAAGAAGAAATTCTTGAAATAATTACTTGGATAGTACTACACCGGAACCTTTTGGATTGTAATACTGCAGGAGAGTGCAGTACTGGATTGAATTTAAGTAACAATTGTCAGGAATATTTCTTCAGATGTTTTCTGAAATATTCATGGGAATCAGGCACTAACAAAATTGCATGTTGAGCACTCTAGTCTCTGAACTGGTGTTCACTCTTTCTAACATGTACAAATGTACGATGTGGGTTGTTTTCTTATTTCTTAGGTTCATATTTCCCAAGGAGTATAACTTCGTTGTGCATTCTGCAGTGCAGAATATTCTCTATTTTTTAACTAAAATGTCCATCATTTTGTATGACCATGATTAACAAAGGTTGTCATCACAGAAATGTTAAACAAACAACACTGAAAAGCTGTTTAATAGCGCTATTTGTTAACATCACATATTCTTACCTTCTTTATATTAATATGCTTGTTTTTCACAGGCCAACCCAAACGACACTTGTTGACTACTGGCTGGAGTGTGTTCGTCAGCGCCAAGAGGCTTGTTGCTGGAGACTCAGTGCTTTTCATATGGTTTGCTTTACTGTTTGTTCTTGTGCTTGTTGAAAAAATTGAACTCGGTAAACAAGTAGGACTTACTGCTTATTTGATGATTTAGGAACGAGAAAAACCAGCTTTGGCTGGGAATCAGGCGTGCCAACCGGACACAGACTGTGATGCCTTCCTCTGTTCTTTCGAGTGACAGCATGCACATAGGGCTCCTTGCAGCTGCCGCCCATGCTGCTTCTACAAACAGCCGCTTCACAATTTTCTACAATCCCAGGTAATTCGGATTGTTTCATTAACATTTGGCGATGCTATATTTCCTTTTTGTGGTCAAGTCTTACAAAGAACAATGTTTGTAGGGCATGTCCATCAGAATTCGTCATACCACTCTCAAAATACATCAAGGCTGTTTTTCACACCCGGATATCGGTCGGCATGCGGTTCAGGATGCTCTTTGAGACCGAGGAATCTAGTGTTCGCAGGTGAAGTAGCGAAATCACAACTCAATCTTGCTTCTAGATTGTGCTCTTTATCCTTGTTGTTCTCTTGGTTGTTTAGTACCATGAAATGTTTGCAGGATGTAATGGCAATGACTTAAAGTTACCTCTCTTTTTTGCTGAAGGAAACTGACGAGATATTAAATGAAATACAGGTATATGGGGACGATAACAGAAGTGAGTGATGCTGATCCAGTGCGTTGGGCTAGTTCCTACTGGAGATCGGTTAAGGTAAGTGTTGTTTTTTCCACTTCATGATTTTGTTCTGGAGCGCTGCCTGGTTGGTTCCCCCACTTATCTGCTTTATTTCGTTGCCAGCTGCATTTTGTATTTGCAGTTTTTTTTCTTTTTTTGTGCCTTCGATGATATTTCATTTATTCTCTCTTTTATTACGGTATACCAATCTCTTCTATAACAGAAATTTTGCATCCGTGTTATATCTTCAGATGCTATTGTTTGGTCAGAACAAAATTAGTTATATTTAATCATTGTGTTTTGTGTAAAGAGTTACTTGCCTCCTTTTCATTTCTGTGCTTCTTCAAACTGCTTGGAAGTACGAGGATTCACTAAAAGTATCTTTGATGCTGTAAATGTAGGTTGGTTGGGATGAATCAACTGCTGGGGAAAGACCGCCCAGAGTTTCTTTGTGGGAGATTGAACCATTGACAACCTTTCCTATGTATCCGTCATTGTTTCCACTGAGGGTTAAGCATCCCTGGTATTCTGGTGTAGCAGGCCTTCAAGGTACTATTTAGTCATTGTTCTCCATATTGAGTCTGGCATATCTGATTTTGGAGCTACATCATTGTGTGTTTGCTTATGTGCGTGGCACCTAGAATCTAGAGCTCTTTTCGTACATGTACAGGACCTTTTGATGGCATTCAAATCACTGCACTTGCTACATTATAACAAGAATAACATAAATCAATGATAACATGGGATCAAGATTGCCTTCATTAACCTTTGGTTCAATGCTAAGTAGTGGAGTAATTGGAACTGTGTATCTGTAAGACTGGAGCCTTATGAGCCTGTAGTGTATGCCATCTGGTGTGCGAACCCCACCTGGTGTCAGGGCATGAGATTTGAAGTTGGAAATTGGAAGCATGTTGATTTATCCACTGGGAACAAATGTTATTAGTGATGAGATCTAATAATTTGTTTATTCATCTTGATATATGCAGCAACTGAAGATTGTATTCCACTATCCTCTATTAAGTTTGTATTCCGCTATCCTTTATTATTAGTAGTGCAAGTAAGATTATTGTATACATGAGATCTGGATTTATTCTAAGCAAAGTCAGCCCTTTAAGCGCCAAGGTGGATGAATGATATTCACCAGAGTCTCCATGCATGCTATATAGATTGCTACACATTTTAGATTTTCTTTTGCATGTTCTTGTCATTGGAAATGACACTAATCGGCTTACTTCTGTTTTTCTTTCTAGCCTTTCTTATTCACATATTCCTTTATTAATTATTGTATTTCACTTAAGATGACAGCAATGCTTTGATGTGGCTGAGAGGAGTTGCTGGAGATGGAGGTTATCAGTCTATGAACTTTCAGTCACCTGGTATTGGCTCCTGGGGACAACAGAGGCTCCATCCTTCTTTGCTGAGTACCGACCATGATCAGTACCAAGCAGTAGTTGCTGCTGCTGCCGCCGCCTCCCAGTCTGGTGGTTATATGAAACAACAATTCCTAAACCTTCAGCAGCCTATGCAGTCGCCTCAAGAACACTGCAACCTCAACCCGCTGTTGCAGCAACAGATCTTGCAGCAAGCAAGCCAACAGCAAACAGTTAGTGCTGATAGTCATAATATTCAGACAATGCTGAACTCAAGTGCTATCCAGCACCAACTTCAACAGCTCCAGCAACTGCAGCAGGTGCACCAGGTGCAGCAGGCGCAACAGGCTCACATTGATCAGAAGCAGAAGATTCAATCAGATCAAACATATCATGTTCCTACTAGTGCGTCTCTCCCAAGTCCAACATCACTACCAAGCCATCTGCGTGAAAAATTTGGCTTCTCTGATCCTAATGCTAATTCGTCAAGCTTCACCACTTCTAGCAGCAGCGACAACATGCTGGAATCGAACTTCCTTCAGGGGAATTCGAAAGCTGTGGACTTGTCTAGATTCAATCAACCAGTAGCTAGCGATCAGCAGCAGCAGCAACAACAGCAACAGCAACAGCAACAACAGGCTTGGAAGCAAAAGTTTATGGGTTCACAATCACTGTCTTTTGGGGGCTCGGGTTTGCTTAACTCACCCACAAGTAAAGACGGTTCTCTTGAGAGCAAAATTGGTTCTGATGTGCAAAATCAGTCCCTTTTTAGTCCTCAAGTTGATTCTTCCTCCCTACTGTACAACATGGTGCCTAACATGACTTCAAATGTTGCGGATAATAACATGTCTACGATTCCTTCTGGATCAACATATCTGCAAAGTCCAATGTATGGTTGTTTGGACGACTCTTCTGGTATATTTCAGAATACAGGAGAGAATGACCCAACAAGCAGAACATTCGTGAAGGTAGTTGTAGTACGTTGTGTCTTTTTACATCAAGCATACATCCTTTCTTATGGAATCGTTACATATTTTGCAGGTTTATAAGTCAGGATCAGTGGGGAGGTCCTTGGACATCACCCGGTTCTCCAATTATGCTGAACTTCGGGAAGAACTGGGTCAGATGTACGGCATTAGGGGTCAGTTGGACGACCCCGATAGATCAGGCTGGCAGCTTGTATTCGTCGACAGGGAGAATGATGTGCTTCTCCTTGGAGACGACCCTTGGGAGTAAGAAACCATTTTTTAGAATGTTGATTTCCTTTATGAGTTTCCTGAAGTGTTACTTATATTCGCGTTATAAATTCAGGTTGCTACAATGTATGATACATTTTTGTGTTTTTCACTTTTTCTTAGGTGATAATTTTTTACATCACATAGTTTTATGTTTCTCTTATGTGTGCTAAATTTTTGGATCGCATTGTATAGGAGATGGTATTTAGTTGCCACAAAGTAGTATGTTTCTCTATATACTTAATTGTGATGGCTTAGTGTTGCTAAACTTGGTTTTCTGATAACTGCAGTTCATAGCTTATCAAGACATGTTCTAGGTTAAATGTGTATGCCTTCTGCATCTACTAGCAATAATGAATATGCAGAGTACCCGGTGCCTAATTGATATGGTCTGTGGACACATGTTATTTTAAGACTGCGGAGTGTGTACAATTCCTAATTGATATGGTCTGAGGACACATGTTATTTTAAGTTACATTCTAGGTTAAATCTGTATGCCTTCTGCATCATGCAGAGTACCCAGTGCCTAATTGATATGGTCTGAGGACACAAGTTATTTTTAGACTGCAGAGTGTGTACAATTCCATGTGTGCTTTATTCTGAACCACATCATCTCTATGTCAATTGTGCAGGTCATTTGTGAATAGTGTATGGTACATCAAGATACTTTCACCAGAGGATGTGCACAAGTTGGGCAAGCAGGGAAATGATCCACGTTACCTTTCCTAAGTGCAAGATCATTGTGCTGTTTCTGGTAATTAATATTGCTCCGTTGTTTACTTACTGTACATACTAATTATTGGATTTTGTCACGAGCTCTGTTAAAAAATTCAGATAATTATGTTAACGTGTCTATGGTATTTATATTTATAATGGCATGAAAGAATTGGCTTACAGAGCATTCTGGTCTGGAACCCGTTTTGTGTAGCTACATAAAGAATTAAATTTCCCCATTACAGAAAGAAATAAGAATTAATTGGGGGGGGTGGGGGGAGGGGGGCTCATGATCTTTAACCTATAATAAATTTGATATTGATAGGGATTCATGGGTGAAGTAGGTTTCCCCATTATTTTCGAGGGTAAAGATAGGTGTTTGCTCTCTGACTTGACCCACTGAAAAAAAACATTCGAAAACAAATAAAGCCACCGTGAAGTGTAGTATTTAGATTTTTGTTGGGTTTTGAGATTTGTCAAGACAGTCGTTTTGGTAGCTGGACAGACAATAAAGCACAAATATCCAGGAATTATGTCTGGCTACGGTAGACCTAAATCTCCTCATACAATTAATGCTTTCAGAGTTAAATAATGGCATAGTGCACATGCATCGAAAAGTGAACTGTAATCGATATTCTTTGTTTGTTCTGAGCAGTGGACTTTCATGGAGAAAATTAAGATTTTTATGGCATCTCTGTGCGTACTACATCTCTAGAAAATTCAGACCCCCAAGTAAAATTTTGAGTAGCTTGGCTGGCACAATCTTCTCATGCATTTTGCTACTGTTTTTAGACGTCCGTTGCTTCTACTTTTTTTTATCCAGTCAGCACAGCAACTTATTGCCTGCTATCAGAGCTTGCTGAATTTTCTCTCAGAAAAAAACTTGCTGAATTCTTGTCTTATCAGCTACTCCCTCCGATCCAAAATAAGTGTCGTGGTTTTAGTTAAATAAGTGTCGTGGTTTTAGTTCAGACCTAAAACCACGATACTTATTTTGGATCGGCGGGAGTACTATTTTGGATGTTCATCTCTGTCCACTAACATCTTGACCTGGGCTACATTTTCAGGGTCCAGCGAGGATTCGACAGCACATGGTAGCACCCTTGCTCACGGCGGCACAACATCCCCGGAACCTCCGATCATCTCATCTTCGTACCTGTCTCTTGTGTGTGCTCCGTGCACGTCTCGAGAGCTCCCCGTTCGTTACCTATCTCCGTCCGGTGCAAGCCACCGACGCCATGAACTGATATTTCTGTAGGTTCCTCTTGGGAATCTGTATCGGTTTAACTTTTATCCTAGATGGTTTGTACCTTGCGCGGCGTGGCAGCCCGTCTGTTCGCGCGCCGCATCAAATCTTGCAAGACTATGCTTAGTTGGTACTCTGTCGGTCGTATTCGAGACTCCCAGGCACGCTTTCCTTGAAGAACTGCAATAATTTGAATGCAGGAGGATTATTTCGAGTCGTTTTGATGAATTCCTGTCGATATTTATTTGCTGCTGCTACATCCTAGATTTCACTGGTTTTCATCTCGATGCTCTGATTTGGTTGGGGCTTTTCATCTGATGAAGCTTTTTCGCCGAATGGTATGGACGCTGCCTTTGCTGGCTTTGCCTGCTACGCTGGATTGCACGATTGGTAGGGATGCTGATGCTGATGCACGGTTGGAATTGCTGAAGAATGTGGCTATGTTGGGTTTGTGCCCTACCAATTTTTTGGCAGCTTCGCTTGGTTGGTTACCAAAATTTGAGTTGCCTATGGAATCTTGCCAACTCTTCTCATGTTCCTTCCACAAATCTTGCCAAATTTGTATGGCCAACAAAAGGATCAATGAATCCCTAGCCAATGGTTGGCAAAAATTGGTAGGGCATGAACCAGACATACCCATGCCTAGAGCCTGCTTGGAATTAAGTTAACGACTGGGACAGGGGGCGTGGAAGGATGGATGGGCGTTCGCGGCTGTGCGAGTGGACACACATCAAACACAATAAGCTACGCAGAAGGGGCACCCTCTCGCGCTAGCCACGTCGGATTTGGACGGTTACGCGAGGAGGCGAGAGCAGGCGCACGATTGGCTTCGTTGCTGCCCCACCACACTGGTCGTTTCCTTCCTCCAGAAGAAAGAGGGAGGAAGGACGAGGTCGCCGGGTACGCCCGCCCCGCTCCAACCCACTTCTCCCCGCGCACGCCACCTCCTTTCTTCTCTGTCTCTCTCTCAGATCCACTCGCGACGGAGACTAGAGGCAGAAGGGTAGGCGCCGCCGCCGCTCCCTCTCTTCCTGAGCCTCCTGTCCCCTCCTCTCCCGTGCTCTCTTTCCGTTGCCATCGGGTCCGTGCCCCTGCCGCCGACGCGTGCGTGTGGATGCCGGTGACGAGGATCAATGGGAGGACGCCGCCGCCACGGAGTCTCGCAGGATCAAGCTGTGGTCGTCGCCGCCGCGGAGGTCAGAGGAGGAAGAGGAGGCACTTCTCCAGCCAGATCCGTGGCCCCCACCTCACCATCGACGTCCACCTGATCGGGCGGACGTCGCCGAGCTCCACGGCTTCCCCGTCTCCCTCTCGGCAGAGGGTGTCCGCCGGAGATGGGTTCTTGCGGGTCAGCTCACAAGGAGGTTGTCGGGCTGCCCAAGAAGCTGTGCCTCGCCTTGTCGCCGCCGTCCAAGGACAACAAGGCTGTCGACGGCGTTCTGGTCGGTGCCGACCTCAAGATCAAGTTGTTCGTCTCCAGCAACAGGAGCGCTGACTCCGGTACGGTGCGTGGCGGCGGGCGTCCTCGTCAAGGTCATTCTTGTCGTCAACTTCATCTCCAACCCATCCCTCGAGTGCCCAATCTGCTTCCTGGTCAGTCCCCTAACCCTGAGTTAACTAATTTTTCTCTTAGAGGCACCGTCAGCCCCTCCTTGTCATGTGCATATCCTATATGCATTACCACACAATCATTCATTATAGACCAGTGGCAGATCCAGGATTTCAAGTCACCCAGGGCCAACATTTAACCTAAGAAATGTGAAGCTACATGCACTCAAAAATCAACATAACTAATGGTTCAAAGTAGTTTAAGTCTCAACATTACATGATGTAACCACCAAAAATCAACATAAAAATTAATTGGTTTCATTTTCTTATAGATTAGTTCGCACACGGACACTTCACCATGTACGTCCGGCGTTGAGCGCGGTACGCACGACACGTTGCTGGAGGAGCCTTACGGGGAGCGCGATGCGCAAGACACGTTGACGAATTTTTTTGTAAACCCACAACCCCACACGCCCGGGAAGGACCCCGTCCTGCCATGCATTGGCTATTGGCTGCCCTAGGTTGACCTGATCGCCCCTAGGGCCTCGAGGTTCCCCGCCCTAAAACAAGAAGAACAACGAACACTAGTAGAAAACAGGGAATTAGTCCCGATTCCTGTTGCAGAACCGGGACTAAAGGCCCCCACTTTTAGTCCCGGTTGTGTTACGAACCGGGACTAAAGAGGTCCACGTGGCCGCTGTGGGGCGCCCAGGCAGGAGGACCTTTAGTCCCGGTTGGTAACACCGACCGGGACTAAAAGGCAGGCACGCGTCAGCACCTGCCAAGCGCTGGGGTTTTTGTTTTTTGTTTTTTGAAATGAGGGGTTTAGGGTTTTGGAGGGTTTAGGGGTTTCATATTGTGTTTCCCCCTTTTATTTTTGTGTTTACCATTCAATTCTTTTACATTTAGGGTTTTCGTTTTTATTTTACGTTTTCCATTCAACTCGACGCTAGCTACTACATATAGCAATGAAGGAACCATTACACAAATCGTCATGAATATAGAGAGAAGTGACCTCTCTTTCTCCGTGCTTGGTCGAACAACAAGTTTTCGTATATCTATTCGACGCTACTACGTATAGTACACGTTCATGCATATATACAATGTAACATCTCTTACGATCCCTAATATCTAATTACCAACATTCACTTCCAATTCTCGATGGTATACTCCGGTTTTATCTATGATCTCTTCAAGGAAGAATCCCGCCAATTCCTCTTGAATTGCTCGTATGCGAGCCTTTGGTACGAGTTCGTCCCGCTTCCGTTAGATCTAATTTAAAGAAGGGATATATATATATATATATATATATATATATATATATATATATATATATATATATATATATATATATATATATATATATATATATATGAATGAAACTCAACACAATTGATGGTAATAAAATAAATTTGTGAATATTGTTTACGTACTTCAAGTTTTTCCAAAAATCTGCCCGTCTCAGAGGTCGTCTGGCGAATGGACTCGCAAACGTAGTATCCACATAAGTTATTCCCGGATCCCTGCCTCGAGTACTTTACGAGAATAGAGTTCAATCAAAATAATAATCAAGCATGATAGTGGTATTGAAACTAGAATCAAAGAGGTACGCGGACCTAGCTAGTACTACTTACACTGAGTTGTTCAAATCGCAGCTCCTCCCTCCATTCACCCCTAACATGCTTGGTGAACTCTTTCCAAACCCTGCCCGGCAAGGAAAATGAATAAAGGAGTTATTAATTACTTGATATCAGGAAATGAACGATAGTTGCCGATATAGTGCGATAATGATTGAAATTACCTCTGGAGAATTTTTTTCAGGTCCGCCCACATCTCAGGGTCTTTACGTAACGAGTCCATGAAAAGTACTTTTCCTGCGTCAAACTGAATGACTAGCAGAATAAAGTGGAATCTGCGCACGCATAGCTCATCAATTACACTTAACATCGAGTAAGCGAAACAGAATGATGTGTACAAGACAGTATAACACTCACTGGAAGTTGTAAGGAAATAGTATTTCCCTTTTGGTTTGTTGTTTAATTAACGCCCTTAGCAAGATCTTCTCTGTATCCTTGGGGTTCCATTTTACCGTAGCTTTATGAATAGTATTTGGGTTAATGAACCCAATGTCATAGATTTGTCCTCTTTTGCATTCGAGGATCTTCTTTCTGCATAATATATATAGTGAGGATAATTATACATGCAATGAACGAGCTGAGCTAGAGACTTAATTACAGAAATGATACTTACAAACAATAGCAACTGACGATAGATTTGTCGATGGTGTCTTGATTGTATAACTGAAATAATTCTTCAAATTCAATGAAAATCTCCTCGTCTCCATTGAAGTAATGCTCATCTTTAATTCCCACAATGATATAGTTGCTCCCTTGCTTTGAGGCTTCCAAGTACCAGTCATGCAATCTTCGCATCATCGTTGGTAAATGCCGGAGCTCCTCAGGTCTGACGAGAGGCTGCCCGTGCTCGAATTTAAAGGCTAACTCAGCCATTTCGAACTGTACCTCATCGCCTAAGTAATCACCAAGAGTGAAACCAGGATCAGCGGCCGCTACCCTGGATCATTAGCGATATCGGTAAACACCTTGAGCGGGGGGCACGATTGGTTTTTCTGTTCGCCGAGCTGGGGAATTGTTTTCCCCCTTGCACTACTGCTACTTCCCGACCGCTGCTGTGGATCTTTATATGACTTTACAATAGAGCGGTCATAGTTTGATAGCAGCGGAGGCGGCGGTGGTTTTGTAAGATTTTCCAGCAAGCGCCTCGCTTTTACCGGATCTATTTTCTCCGTTGGATCTGGACGGGTCGGTGCAAGCTGGCGTTTCACGTCGGCAGCCACGATCTCCTTGGTTTCCTCCTCAGTCATGTCGTATGGTAACTTGGCAGGAGCCTTCTTGACGCTACCTGCTCTGGATTTCTTCGCTGTTGTACTACTAGCCGCTGGAGCGGTGGCGGATCTCTTCCGCCGGTGCTGAGGCGGCGGAGGAGGCGGAGTCAACTGACGCGGCGGATTCTGCTGAGGGGCCTCCTCCGGCGGAGTCCGTTGACGCGGCGGAGACAGCTGAGGCGACGGAGTGTGCTGACGCGGCGGAGATGGCTGAGGCAGCGGAGACGGCTGAGGCAGCGGAGATAGAGCTGGACTGTGAGGAGTCTGCTAAGGGGCCTCCTTCGGCTGAGTCTGCTGACGCGGCGTCCAGTATGGAAGCACGATGTGTTCCTTTCTCCATAGAATGGTAGTCCTTATGACATCTCCTAGATGAGTCTCCCCTTCACCTGTAGGGTACTCAAGCTCTAGCTGCTCAAATCCGTTGGTAACTTCATCCACCCCGACAACAGCATAGCCATCTGGAATCGGAGAGCAATGGTAAGTTCCATCAGGTACACGAGGTAAGGCATAGCCGACCGCCACCTTCAAGGTTATGTTCATGCATTTCGCATGTAGATCACAATGTTCCCTCTCCGTGATATCATCCACGGGGTAGCGATCAGGAGCCGTAATATCATCTATGGGCGGCCGAACGAGCTCCGTGGAAGCCACGCTGCTTTTCCGCTGAGATGGTGGGGTAGCTCCGTGGGAAGTATCGAATGAAGGATCTTCGTGCCGCTGAGATGATGGGCCGGTAGCAACGCTACCATTTCTTCTACCTTCTGTAGCCGGTCTGCATCCTCTTTCTTCTTTCTCCCTCGGCTTCTGTAAGTGTCACTGCTGTTGGGAAACCCAACATTCCACGGAACGAAGCCTGATGTGCCTCGTGTTCGTCCAGGGTGTTTAGGATTCTCGAGGGCGCGTGACAGCACGTCCTTCTCTCTGTCGGGATGGAACTTCCCTTCCTGCACGGCCTGGATTGCATCCTGAATGTTTTTGACGGGTGTTGCAAGTTGAGCTTTCGTATAAACACACTTCCCTGTTTCTGGGTGCAAAGTTCCCCCATGCCCGAAGAACCAAGTCCTTGCCCGTTCGGGCCAGTTCAATGTCTCTGGATGGATCCCTTTATCAAGCAGGTCGTTCTCAGCTTTGTCCCACGTAGGCCGGGCAACCTTGTAGCCACCTGACCCCGTAACATGGTGATATTCCTTCTTTGCAACATTTTGCTTATTTATCAGTGACCTTTTCTTACCTTTCTCCGATGTCTTGTACGCCACAAATGCGGGCCAGTGATCTTTCATCTTCTCATATTGACCGGTGAATGTTAGAGTCTTCTCTTTCAGGACAAACTTTTCGTGCAATATTTTCTTCCAGTTCTTGAATTGTTTGGCCATCTTCTTAAGAGCCCACGCCTTGACTTTTCGCTCTACAACATTGCTATTTGGATCCACCTCTGGCGGTAGGCGGAAATTTGTCATGAGCGTATTCCAAAGCTCATCTTTGGATCTATCGTCGACATAAGAAACTCCATCGTCCGCCTTTGGCTTATTCCATTCTTGAATGCTGATCGGGATGCTGTCCCTAACAACAACTCCGCATTGACTTATAAATCGGTCTGCGGTCCTCTTGGGAGCAGTCGGTTTGCCATCTGCAGTGATTTCTTCGATCGTGAACCTTTCATTGTCGCCCAACCTTTTCTTCAGGCCTCGTCTCTTTACAGAAGATTGGCTCGATCCGGAGGGCTAAAAGAAGAAAGAAGCGTTAATATATGTACATACAAATCAATTAATGCATCTAGTCAGCAGGCTTAATTAATATACCTTGTCGAACTTTGCAACAGTTAAGGCTCCAACACCGTCGGAGCCGTCATCTTCTCCCTCCATTCGATCACCGGAGCCATCATCCTCTCTTCCCTCACCATCGGAGTCGTCGAGAAACTGTGAGGTGATATCATCACCTCCGTCGCGGATTATATCCCCCAACATCTCTTCTTGTTCTAAGTCTCTGTCGTGTTCCATAGTTTTTGCAAATATTACAACATGGCAATATACAACCATGAGAGATAAGCTGTTTTTCAGACTTAATGAAATCTGGGAATGCAAAACAGTAACATTATGATGACAACTTGAGAGCAAGATTGAGTCATGCTACAACAACTTTACATGGCAACCAAGGGCATGGCATCAAAGTACACATTACATAGACCAAATCACAAGAAGGAATCATATGCATATGATCAATGGATTAGTGGCAAACATCATGCAAAGTTGACAAGTTTTATAACAGTCAGTTTCAGACTTAGCAGTTTTTCAGCAAGTGTAAAACAACAACAGTATCATAGCATGTTTGCAAGCTTGTTACAGTGCCTAAACATGTTTACCATGGCATGGGAAAAATACCAGCAGCAAATAGACATGAAAATGCACCAAACACATGTACAAAGTTTATTCATATGATGCTTGCATTAAATCACACAAAAATAACAAAATGGCAAGTTTTATCAGTTGCATGTTAGGTAACCCTCCGGCGATCGTCGGGGACTCCTCCGGCGATCGTCGGGGACTCCTCCGTCACTAATACATCTCGAATAATCCAGTTAATGCAACAATAATATCACATAATATCACTAAACATCTCGCCCAATCAAACTGGACGTCGACTCCCAGTTCCTGAGCCGCGGGCGGTGAACACCCAAAGAGAAGGAACCATCACAGGATCATAGCTCAGGTGAGATCCCTGAAGAAACTGCCAGGTATTGGAGAAGCTGTCGTCCAACGCAACCATGTAGCGACGGACGTGCTCGTCCTCCTCCCTGACACGGCGACGTACCACCCTCTCGGGGGCCGGCTCCCTCTGCATCGATAGTGGCCCACGCGACCGCCACCAAAGAAGCTCCGGGTCGACGACGAGACCCCGATTCCTCACCAAGCTGCGTGCCCCGGAAGGTAGCACCTCCCAGTGCCAGCCCGACGGAGCCCAGTCCCGGACATGGCGCCTCTCAAACTGGTTGTCGCCGCCGAGTCGACGACGAGGATGCGGGCCGGGCATCGTCGCCGAGAACAAATTCCTATGAAAACAAATACACGATTTTTATATTTTTCTTTTTTCTCTCACCACATGTCTATATTTTTTATACACCTATCAAATACACGATTCACATTTTTGAAATCTAGTGACAAAAAAGAAGAAGAGGAGGTGAAGGGGGATTCGTAGCTCACCCTCGGCTGTAGAGGAAGTAGTTGATCAGCGGAGGGAAGATCGGGGACCAACAGCTCCGACGTCGTAAACACTCCTCGGAGATGCAACACCACAAATCTGTAAATTGTACCGATTTAAAAATTTAGACCATCACATATCATATAGCTTTTAACAACATCTCAAATTGCAAAATAAGCTTCAGCATCAATTATTCATGTCGATCGTCGGGGATGACTCCTCCGGCGATCGCCGGGGCCTCCTCCGGCGATCGTCGAGGACTCCTCCCCCCTCATGTCGAAGTTATACCGAAGTTATCGGGGTTATGTTTTAACGACCCCCCCCCCCTCATGTCGAAGTTATACCGAAGTTATCGGGGTTATGTTTTAGCGACCCCCCCCCCCTCATATCGATAGCGTGACCCGGGCAAAAAGGAATGAAAGAAAAAGTTAAGTATCTTTAGTCACGGCAGTTAATGTGGTGTTAACCGCGCAATCCCTGGCATATGAAACTATCTAAAAAAAATTAACCTACATAAAACTATACATATTAAACTAAAAAACCCTATCCAATTAACCTATCCAAAAAATAAAAAAAGCTTAATTAACCTATATGAAACTATACATATTAACCGATATGAAACTATCTAAAAACAAAATATCTATTAACCTATCTAATTAACCTATATGAAACTATCTAAAAAGCTATCTAATTAACCTATATGAAACTATCTAAAAAACTATCTAATTAACCTATATGAAACTATACATATTAACCGATATGAAACTATCTAAAAAAATATGTAATTAACCTATCTAATTAACGTATATGAAACTATTTAAAAAAACTATCTAATTAAGCTATATGAAGCTATCTAATAATCTATCTAATTAACCAAATTCATACTACAAATAAAATGATACTACAAACAAAATTCATAGTAACAAAAAAATTGGCGTGGAAGCTCATCGTGCGCAGGAGACGACGAAGCCGGTGTGGAGCAGGTGGGCACCGCGGCGGTGGTGGAGGGGTGCGCCGGTGGAGGAGGGGGGCACCGCGGTGGAGCAGGAGCGCCGTTGAATCGCCGCGGTGGAGCGGCGGTGGGGAGGGGCGGTGGGTCACCGCGGATCAGGCGTGGGGAGGGGCCGACGGCGGCGGCGGCGGGGGGGGGGGGGGGGATAGGAGGAGGAGGAGGGGATCAGGGCGGCGCTCACAGCGAGGAGGCGTCGGCGACGGCGTCGGGGCAGCGAGGAGAGGCGAGGAGAGGCGATGGAGAAGTTTAGGGGAGGAAAAATTTCGCTAAGTTTATATAGCCCGAGCTTTAGTCCCGGTTGGTGGCTCCAACCGGGACTAAAGGCCTACATTTAGTCCCGGTTGGAGGCACCAACCGGGACTAAAGCTAAATTTCAGCAGCCCAAAGGGCGCGAAACCCAGACCTTTAGTCCCGGTTGGTGGCACGGACCGGGACTAAAGGGAGGCCTTTAGTCCCGGTTGGTGGCACCAACCGGGACTAATTCTCGTTCGGCACCGCCCCCCGCCAGTGCGTCGCAAGTTTAGTCCCACCTCGCCGAGCGAAGGGCGCGCCGACCGGCTTAAATAGCCGCGTCGTGCAGACGTTTCGAACTCCTCGAAACACAATGCCCCTGCTTGCCCTGTGGTTGACCCAGCCGCTGGGCCGTTCGTGGGCCCGATTCACCGCCCGAGTCGCCCGCGGGCTTGATTTGGACGGTTTATTCGCTGGTTGAACGGCGGTCCAGCAGCTGCGGTCGGGCTTCTTTTTTTTTCTTTTTTTTACTTTTTTTAGTACTTAATGAAAACTCATTCAAATAATCAGTATTAAAAATCAGTGAAGTAAAATCTGTTTTTGGTTTTAGACCTTTTAAGGATATTTTAGTTTTAGTTTTCTTTTAAACAGATTCAAAAACTTTTCATAACTTGACGCGATGAGGGAAGATGACGATGACGATGACGATGACTTAATGAAAACTCGTTCAAATAATCAGTATTAAAAATCAGTGAAGTAAAATCTGTTTTTGGTTTTAGATCTTTTTAGGATATTTAAGTTTTAGTTTTCTTTTAAACATATTCAAAAACTTTTCATAACTTGACCCGATGAGGGAAGATGACGATGGCGATGGCTTAATGAAAACTCGTTCAAATAATCAGTATTAAAAATCAGTGAAGTAAAATCTGTTTTTGGTTTTAGACCTTTTAAGGATATTTTAGTTTTAGTTTTCTTTTAAACAGATTCAAAAACTTTTCATAACTTGACCCGATGAGGGAAGATGATGATGACGATGACGATGACTTAATGAAAACTCGTTCAAATAATCAGTATTAAAAATCAGTGAAGTAAAATCTGTTTTTGGTTTTAGACCTTTTTAGGATATTTTAGTTTTAGTTTTCTTTTAAACAGATTCAAAAACTTTTCATAACTTGACCCGATGAGGGAAGATGACGATGACGATGACTTAATGAAAACTCGTTCAAATAATCAGTATTAAAAATCAGTGAAGTAAAATCTGTTTTTGGTTTTAGACCTTTTTAGAATATTTTAGTTTTAGTTTTCTTTTAAACAGATTCAAAAACTTTTCATAACTTGACCCGATGAGGGAAGATGACGATGACGATGAAGCATACGTCAAAAGAAGAAGCAAGACTACATTACCTATGAAAGATCGTACTCCGTGGAAAAGAAAAAAGATCGCACCCTGACAATCCTTCATCATTGCCGCTGCACACGTGTACCAAGGCGCTCCTCGCTCTGAGTCCCTGACACGCGGGCTCGCGCTTGCCTGACTCCACATGTCATCGGCATTTCTCTTTTCCATGATACGTCCGCAAGCCCGTCTTTCGGTCTTTCTATATAGCATCGTCCAAGCCGCTTCAGCTCCAAAGAGGGGTTTTCTTTCTGGCTTCGCTGTCCTGTGCCACTGCCAACTCCCTAGCAGCGGCCACGGCCGCGGCGGCGAGTCCTCCGGAGCGCAGGAAGGTGGCTACAGATTCAAAAACAGTAGCATACATGCCTAGTTTTCATTTAATTCTTTTTGCTATTAAAGTTTTTAACAAAAAATACTTTGATCATAACTAGAGTTTTATATAGTTTTAAGTTAATCTTATTTTGATCATAACTAGAGTTTTATAAAAGCTTTTTAGTTGATTCTTTTTGCTATTGAAGAATATTATAGTTTTGTTTTAGTTGATCATAACTAAAATTCTAGCATGTCACAAATGCCATATTTGATGATCTTGCCAAGTCTCATGGCTTGGAGAACAAGATAACATCATCAAATTCCCTCGAAACCATCTCTGTCCATTTTCTAATTTGAGCAACTTAACATTGCTAAACATGTCCAAATGAGCTCAAACTTGGTACACCTGCTAAAATGGTCTAAATATTTGCATTGATTAACTCCTCTGTATAATTAAAATACTAAAAGGATATGAATAATTGAAATTTCATAACTTAATAAATAATTATTCTAAAATCATGTTTCAAATGCCAAAATGCCCTAGCTAGCTCTTACAAAGATTCCCTCCGGTTTGTCCGAAGTGGCACTTTCCAGCTATAAGTCCGGAAACTCACAGTAGAGAGAAAGTGATGGCGGTGAAGCCGGTCACATCCCAGAGTGTATCTTTTGTCTTCCCATACACGCCCAAGAAGCCTAGCAAGTTCACGCAAAGATTCTTTGTCATGTGCATCACGTCGATTACAGAGCAGACCTCTAGGACTTTCCAATAGGGTAGGTCCCAAAATATAGATTTCTTCTTCCACATGGGTGCGTGTCCGTCAGCGTCATTCGGAACAGATTGTCCGCCAGGACCCTTTCCAAAGATTGCTTTTAAATCCTTGACCATATCAAATATATCATCACCAGTACGGGGGACAGGCTTCTTCCGGTGATCTGCCTCACCTTTGAAATGCTTGCCTTTCTTTCTTAAGGCATGCTTGGTCGGAAGAAATCGACGATGTCCCAGGTACACATTCTTCTTACATTTGTCCAAATATATACTTTCAGTCTCATCTAAACAGTGCGTGCATGCGTTGTATCCCTTGTTTGTCTGTCCTGAAAGGTTACTAAGAGCAGGCCAATCATTGATGGTTACAAACAGCAACGCTCGTAGGTCAAATTCCTCCTGTTTGTGCTCATCCCACACACGTACACCTTTTATATTCCACAGCTGTAAAAGTTCTTCAACTAATGGCCTTAGGTACACATCAATGTCGTTGCCGGGTTGCTTAGGGCCTTGGATGAGCACTGGCATCATAATGAACTTCCGCTTCATGCACAACCAAGGAGGAAGGTTATAGATACATAGAGTCACAGGCCAGGTGCTATGATTGTTGCTCTACTTCCCAAAAGGATTAATGCCATCTGCACTTATACCAAACCATAAGTTCCTTGCGTCACCTGCAAACTCCGGTCACTTTCTCTCGATTTTTCTCCACTGCGACCCATCAGCGGGTACTCTCAACATCCCGTCTTTCTTACGGTCTTCTTTGTGCCATCGCAACAACTTGGCATGCTCTTTGTTTCTGAACAGACGTTTCAACCGTGGTATTATAGGAGCATACCACATCACCTTGGCAGGAACCCTCTTCCTGGGGCACACGCCCTCAACATCACCAGGGTCATCTCGTCTGATCTTATACCGCAATGCACCGCATACCGGGCATGCATTCAAATTCTCGTACTCCTCACCGCGATAGAGGATGCAGTCATTAGGGCATGCATGTATCTTCTGCACCTCTAATCCTAGAGGGCAGAGAACCTTCTTTGCTTCGTACGTACTGTCAGGCAATTCGTTATCCTTTGGAAGCTTCTTATTCATTATTTTCAGTAGCTTCTCAAATCCCTTGTCAGATAAACCATTCTCTGCCTTCCATTGCAGCAATTCCAGTGTGGTACCGAGCTTTGTGTTGCCATCTTCGCAATTTGGGTACAACCGTTTTTTGTGATCCTCTAACATGCGATCGAACTTCAACTTCTCCCTTTCACTTTCGCATTCTCTCTGTGCATCAACAATGACCCGGCGAAGATCATCAGCGGGCACATCTGGTGCCTCTTGATCTTCAGCTTCCCCCGTTGCAATATCACCGTATTCAGGGAACATAGGATAGTTGTCATCATCCTCTTCTTCTTCATTGTCTTCCATCATAACCCCTCTTTCTCCGTGCTTGGTCCAACAATTATAGTGGGGCATGAAACCCTTCTTAAGCAGGTGGAAGGGAAGGGTTTTCGAGGAAGAGTAATCCTTCGTATTCTCACAGACAACACATGGACAGTACATAAAACCATTCTGACTGTTTGCCTCAGCCACATCGATAAAATTATGCAGACCCGTAATGTACTCGGAAGTGCGTCGGTCACCGTACATCCATTTGCCGATTCATCTGCATTATGTAATTAAGTATATCAAAAACCATTACAGAACATCATGAATAGAGAAATGACCAAATTAATACAAGTTCATCATCACATTAAAACCAAAGTAAAGTAGTGATCAAATGTTATTACTGCAAAAATAAATACATAAAGTTCATACATAGTTCTCATAAAACAACAAACAACTATGTAAAACATTTAAATGCAACAACAAATGCGATCAAAATCGCAACTAAGGTAACAATTGATCCAACAGCATAATGATACCAAGCCTCTTTATCAATGGCATATTTTCTAATCTTTCTAATCTTCAAGCGCATTGCATCCATCTGGATCTTGTGTAGATCGACGACATCGGCAACATGCAACTCCAATTTCATCTTCTCTTCTTCAATTCTTTTCAATTTTTCTTTCAAATAATTATTTTTTTTTCAACTAAATTTAACCTCTCGACAAGAGGGTCGGTTGGAATTTCCGGTTCACATACCTCCTAGATAAAAACATCTATGTCAAGTTGGTCGGCATAATTGTCATAAACACTAAATGAAACAAATAGTTATAAAATATAATATACCACATCTGAATCATAGACCGGACGAGAGCCGACGGGGGCGGATACCAAAACCATGGCACCATATAATAACAAACAATAATACAAGTAAGAAAATTATACAAGTAGCTATCTAAATCTTACAAGTAAGAATTTGTTCTTTTAAAAAAAAGATAAGAACAAGAGGCTCACCACGGTGGTGCCGGCAACGAGATCGGCGCGGGCGATCGACGGCGGTGAGGACGGGGACGGGGACGGGACGGCACCCTACACATGTGCAAACTAAGAAGTTAATTTGAGCTCAAATTGTGCATCTAAATCAAATAAACTCCCACATACACTCCTCCACTAAAACCCACAAGAGCATATGAAATGAGCTAAACTAACAGTGAGAGATGAAAGGATGAAGTTGCTAACCTTTTAGAACACTTGGATAGTTGGTGCACCGCCAAATCTAGACAAATCTTGGGGAAAATGGAGCTTGGAGGTCGAGCTTGGAGGAAGAACAGAGGAGAAAGCTTAAGTGTGGCTCGGGCATTTCATCGAACACCTCATGTGCATAAGAAGTGAGAACAGAGTAGCACACACCTCACACCTTCTACGGCCAAAAAACAGAGGAGAGGGCGGGCAGGGGCGAGGATATATATAGGCATCTTTTTAGCCCCGGTTGGTGTCTAGAACCGGGACTGAAGACTAACCTTTAGTCCCGGTTGGAGACACCAACCGGGACTAAAGGGAGCGAGGCCCTTTAGTCCCGGTTGGTGTCTGGAACCGGGACTAAAGGTCCCAGTCAAACCGGAACTGATGCCTACCGAGGCCCGGCCGGCGTCCTAGCCGCTCGAACCGGGACTGATGCTCACATTAGTCCCGGTTCGTAACATGACCGGGACTATTGCTCTGATCTGGCCAGAACCAAAGCCCTGTTTTCTACTAGTGGAAGAACGGAGAAGAAGAAAACTAGGGTAGAGAAGAAAAGATAAAAGATAAAAAGAGATAGATTGATACGACAATTGCGTGTTGTTCAATCAGCAACACCTCTCGTCTACTTATGAGACAACAGGATTACCCGTAAAAAAAAGACTTCAAATTCCGTCCAAATCTTTTCAAAATTAACCGAACACGGATTACACGTGGGTCTAAGACAGGTAGTTCATTTTTAGGAGCCACAGGCCGCATATGATCTCGGATGGAGATGAACCCAAAAGAAGATTTATCCATTTCTAAGAGACGAACAATTTTCATGTTTATCTTTTCTCCTCAATACCCAGTCACGAGAGGTCAGACGGGCTGCTACACCAAACACGCCATCGACCGCACCTGCATCTTCGTCTTCCACTCCTGACGCCGCCAAGCCTACGATCGATCATCCCCAACTCTGTCTGCGAGCGCCGCCGCCGACTCGGGCTGCACCTCTAGTCGTTCGTGATGGCCGTTCCTACGCCGTGGTTGCGGCATCACTGCAGTCCATGGCGGGGGTGCCTCCTCCGGCGCGGGGCGCCTCGACCGCGGGAGGGTCGAATCCTCAAGGTCCTTCACCTACGTCTTCCCACCCGGCGGCTCCGGCACAAACCTTCAACGGACCTCCGGCCTACTCTCAACAGCAGCAAGGACAGCCGCCGGGCTATGGTTATGGAGGAAATCAGACTCCGGTTTTTGGTCAGCCAGGGCAATATCAATCTCCGTACAGTCTGGCACCCAATGTTGGGCTGGCTCCTGTGTACGGGGCTTCGTCTACAGGGATGACCGTGCCTCCGCAGTTCCATTCGGTGGGGACTACGATCCAGCCGCACCCTCCGGCTTTCGCGGTCGGCCAACAAGGTGCTGCTCAGAAACGTAAAAAGAAGAAAAAACCGCTGCAGCCACAGTTTGCAGGTGCTCCTATGCAGCATGGCTTTCAGCGTCCCACTCAGCACGTGCCAATCCAGCAACAGATTCCACAGCAGCCCTTACCGTAGCAATATATGCAACCATATCAACACGGGCAATACCAGCAGGTTGTATTGCACCCACAGAATTCACAGATGCCGAAGATTCCGCAGGGACAGGCTGCTGTCGATGCACCACCGCCGGTGCCTCTAGCGACTGATGTGCAGGTAGATCCTGCAGCGCCAAAGGGCAAGGCAAAAAAAGGGGTCCGTTGCTGGAAGTGTGCAGTTGATACGCATGCAGTGAAGGATTGCACGGTGCAACATTACTGTTATATTTGTGATAAGATCGCTCACCCGACGTTGCGTTGCCCGGTTCTTAAACTACAGAAGCCCCATGCTTTTGTTTCGGGGGTTGGTGCTGAGGAGACGTACTTTGCCCAGCTGCCAGACTGTGTTGTCAAGGATCACTTGGCGCCCACCCGGACACCTATCGCATGTGTTCAGGTTAGTGGTATGATGGTCCCGGCTAGCGTTGTCGAGAGTCAGATTGCCAGGAGGTGCCCGGTACATACACAGTGGAAGTGGGAGGCTATTCAGCATGGATCGGATGCTTACCTTGTTAGTTTTCCCTCTTTTGAGGATTTGGACGGGGTTGATGGAATCCAAATGAACGTACCTTCGGTTAATGCCCAGATGACTGTTTTTGCATGGAAATCTCAGGAGATTCCACATAAGGTTGAACTTCAGCAGACTTGGCTACATGTTGAGGGTGTTCCCCATACTGTTCGCCATTTTTGGGGTTTATGGGCAGTTGGTACTTTAATGGGCAAGACGTTGGATGTTGATCTTATTAGCCTACGACGTCATGGGGTTGTTCGTATTCTGGTGGCTATGACTAACACTCAGATTTTGTCGAAGGATAAGGATGATACTGGGCCTTTCATTTCCACGAATGTGGTGGTTAAGCTCAAGGGATATGCTTTCACGTTTAGGAGGGAGCCTGCAGGTTATGTGCCGGATCCAGACTTTATTCCTTTTATTTGGAAGCGCAAGGGTGATGATGCTGACGACGATGGCGGTGTGAAGGACAAGGACGACGAGATGGACACCTCGGAGCACACCGTGAACCCCTCCAACCAACCGTCATCTACTTCTACTTCTGCCAATGACACTCATAAGACTCAAGTACAACGACGAGAACTCACGAGTGTTGTGTCTCATGATGCATCAGGGACAGTCTCTATGCTGATGGCAGTGACCCCTTTTAACTCTACACCGCAGACCCCACGAGGCATTGAGCTCGTCGCGAAATTACGATCTAATCCCACGTTAAGTGGTTGTCTTGAAAGATCTACGCAGGTACTTCAACGGGAGTCATCGTCACCTACCACTCCGCGGGCTGACGTTGTGTCGGAGCCGTCGTCGTCAACTCTGACGGCAGCGTCGCAGGCCGTCGGCGTCACGCCGGTGCAGTCAACCAGCGGCTCAGCGGGGCGGCCTCCTGCTGCTACGTGCATGCACATGCACGCTCAAGTGATGGCCGAGCCACAAGTGCATGGGCCAGTCCGGTCTCCTGTTGCTACGTGCATGCACATGCATACACAAGAGGTGGACACACAGTGTGAGGGGCCCGTCATGTTGCCGCGGGTCGAGTTTGCATCGCAGCCGTCGTCGCCAACTCATACGGCAACGTCGCATCCCGCGATTCTCAAGTCGGTGGAGGCCACCGGCGGCTCGACGGGGTGTCCGGACTCATCATCGGTGCACCGGCAGCCAGCGGGTCAGGTGGCGTTGCAACCGTCGTCGCCAACACTGACGGTAGCGACGCAGCCGGCTGTTTTCATCACGGTGCAGGACAGCGACGACACGGCAGGGCGACGGGACGGGACTTCGAAGCACCAGCCACCACCTGCGCTGCAGGCGGCCGCCCAGCTACCTGCTTGGGACGAGCTGGGCAAGTTGGCCCCGGCTGGGCGTGGTGCTGAAGGGCCGGCCTCGGGTGTACAGCCATGCATGCATACACCGGCTGGGCGTGGTGCTGAACGGTCGGCCTCGGGTGTGCAGCCATGCATGCATGCACGCGTGGCTGCTCTTAGGCCCCAGGTGATGACGGACGTGTCCGCCCCAGCCATGCAAACTCCTGCTGTCCCGATTGCAACGGCGGTTGAGTCTATGATGTTGGACGCCCTTCAGCCGCAGGTGGAGCCGGCCACGTCCATCCCTACAGCGTTCGCTGGTACGACTGGTCCGGCCCCTGACACACTTCAGACGGCGACCTCGTCGCTCGAGCCTACGGTTGAGACTGTCGGGGAGGGGGTTGCTACTCCACCATCATCCCCTCCACGGGCAGTAGAGCTGGCGCCACGACCTCCGATGGGGATGACACCTACACGACGGAGTAGTCGGCATACGGTTGCCGACGACGGTTCTATGGACACAGATGAGGACTCCTTGGCCAAGGCAATGCGGCGTAAGGCAACGCAGAACCTCGACAACCAAGGTATTACGTCGTCACCCAAATCCTTTTTAGCTTTTTCCAATACTGCCATCGTTTCTAAGTTAAATAATGTGGGTGTTAGTCTTGGAAAGAATGAGAAGGATATTTCTTTTTCGACTAACGCTTTGAAACATTTGGAATATGACCGATTAAAAGTTACTCCACGTGTTTCTAGCAAGTCTTATGCCTCTCATACTGATGATGAGGAGTTGCATGCGACATCAGATGGTCAGCTACTCACTCACTTAGTAGGAGCGGTTTCGGACGTGGGTCTAGATGAACCCGGGCTTAGTTCATTGATTGAGCTTACAGCATCCGGACGTAAATCAAAGACCGCACGTTCGAAAAAAGGTAGTAAGACCCATAAGAGGGCGAAGTGTTCTAAATCTCCTATTGTTTCCTTATGAATGGAATGTTTTTTAATAGCAGAGGTCTCCGTGACTTGGCTAAACATTTATTCATTGCGGAATGTAATAGGGAACACGATGTAGACTTTTTGGCTATCTCTGAAACGGGGAGACGTGATTTCTCAGTGAGTCTGCTTAACCGTCTTTCAGGCGGGATAGACTTTACTTGGGTTTCACGACCGCCTAGAGGTCGTTCTGGTGGCATTTTACTTGGCGTAAATACAGGGACTATGGATGTTTTGGCTAGTTCGGATGGCGAGTTTCACGTTAAACTCCATATCCGCAACAAGGCCGACAACTTCACATGGACCCTCATCGCCGTGTATGGGGCAGCCCAGGATGAGTTCAAGGCCGATTTTCTCCGTGAATTGGTTAATCTGGCGAAAGATAATCCCTATCCCATTCTTATAGGTGGGGATTTCAATTTGCTTCGATTTCCAAATGAGAAAAGCCGCGGTAGGTTTGATAATCATTGGCCTTTCCTTTTCAACGCTGTCATCGACAGTCTAGATCTACGAGAGGTATCCATGATTGGAAGACAATTCACTTGGGCAAACAGTCTTCCGGAACCGACATATGAGAAACTAGATCGCGTTTTAATGGATACTGACTGGGAATCTAAATTTCCTATGGTGTCTGTTCGTGCTCTACCTCGTATCGAGGCTATATCAGACCACGCACCCATTCTCCTAACTACTGGTTTGCCACGACCACAACATAAACGCAACTTCAAGTTCGAACTTGGGTGGTTGCTTCGGGATGGCTTCCATGATATGGTCAAGGAGGTGTGGGAGAAACCGGTGGCCGGGCCTACCCCAATACACAGATGGAATAACAAAATGCGTGCATTACGTAAATTCCTTGGTGGTTGGGCTAGGCATACGGTAGGTATCCTCAAAAAGGAGAAGCTTCGTCTTTCATCTATCATTGATGAATTAGAAGCTTTGGCAGAGGTTAGACCTCTATCTGAGCATGAAATCGAGATCAAGAATCATTCAAATGCACAGATAGCTAACATGCTGCGTGAAGAGGAACTCAAGTGGTACCAACATTCTAACTCTCAGTTTATCCTGAAAGGTGATTCGAATACTAGATATTTCCATGGAATCGCCAATGGCAGACATCGGAAGAAAGTTATTCATTCCCTACAACAGGATGAGGGCACGATTGAGGGGCATGAGCAACTTAAATCTTATATCACTAATTATTATAAAAATCTGTTCGGAGCCCCAGAGGAAGGAAACTTCTCGATGGATGAGTCCCGAACAGATGACATCCCCCAGGTCTCTGATGAGGAAAACAGCCTACTAACAGCTTCATACTCCGAAGAGGAAGTTAGAAAGGCGGTTTTCCTAATGGAGCATAACAAAGCTCCGGGTCCGGATGGTTTTCCCGCAGAGTTCTATCAGAACTTCTGGGAAGTCATCAAACCGGATCTCCTACTTTTGTTTAGCGACCTTCATGCTGGCCAACTAGAATTGTTTCGCTTAAACTTCGGTGAGATTATTTTATTACCTAAGGTTAATGAGGCTGAAAGGATACAACAATATAGACCTATTTGCCTCCTTAATGTTAGTTTTAAAATATTCACGAAGGTTGCGACTATTAGGTTGAATTCGGTTGCTGAACGTGTGGTTCGCCCTTCACAGACAGCTTTCATGCAAGGCAGACACATCCTAGATGGAGTTGTTGTTCTTCATGAAACAGTCCATGAATTACACCGGAAAAAGTTGAATGGGGTGGTACTCAAAATAGACTTTGAAAAAGCTTATGACAAAGTCAAGTGGCCATTTCTTCAACAGACTCTTAGGATGAAAGATTTTCTGCAGAGTGGCGCGCTATGGTTCATAGCTTCGTTTCTGGAGGTAGTGTTGCCATTAAGGTCAATGATGACGTTGGACACTATTTCCAAACGAAGAAGGGATTGCGACAAGGTGACTCGATATCGCCCATGCTATTCAATATAGTGGCGGATATGCTAGCGGTCATGATTGAGCGTGCCAAGGTTGACGGCCAAATTGATGGGGTAGTAAATCATCTTGTTGATGGTGGTCTCTCTATACTTCAATATGCCGACGATACGATTCTCTTCATGGATCATGACCTCGAGAAAGCGAGAAATATGAAACTGATTTTATCAGCATTCGAGCAACTCTCGGGTCTCAAGATCAATTTTCATAAAAGTGAATTGTTTTGCTTTGGCGACGCTCAAGACGAGGCCCACCTGTACGCTGAACTGTTCGGATGCGGGTTGGGCCAGTTTCCAATCACATATTTGGAGATACCGATACATTATCGGAGACTCACAAATGCTGAATGGAAACACGTCGAGGAGAGACTGCAAAAAAGACTTAGCAGTTGGAAAGGTAAACTGCTGTCTCTGGGTGGAAGATTGGTCCTCATCAATTCAGTACTAAGTAATATGGTACTATATATGATTTCCTTCTTCCAGTTGCCGAAAGGAGTCTTACATAGATTGGATTATTTCCGATCAAGATTCTTTTGGCAAGGAGATAGCGAGAGAAAGAAATATCGACTGGCCAAATGGAGTGTGGTTTGCCGTCCCAAAGACCAAGGCGGGTTGGGCATTCATGACCTTGAGGTTAAGAATATGGCCCTCCTCGGCAAATGGTTGTTCAAATTACTGACGGAAGATGGTGTATGGAAAACCCTCCTAAGGAGGAAATATGTGGGTTCCAAGGCGGTATCCCAGGTATACTGGAAGCCTGGGGATTCCCACTTTTGGGCGGGTCTAATGGCTACGAAGAAATATTTCTTCTGCTATGGATCCTTCTCAATTAAGGACGGCTCGGAAATTAGATTCTGGGAGGACAAGTGGCTAGGAGATGCCACACTCCGGGAACAATATCCGGCTCTATACAACATTGTGCGCCACAAGGGTGATACTATCGCCACGGTAATGGAATCTTTTCCGCCAAATGTGACGTTCAGAAGAGATTTAATTGGACCTAGACTCCAATCGTGGAACATCCTGCTCCAGCGGTTGTCCACGGTGCAATTGTCACATGGGTCTGATGTTTTCCGATGGAACCTCCATGGGAATGGACAATTCTCAGTGGAGTCAATGTATAGAGCGTTACTCCAGTCTGATGTGCCAGTTGATAATAACAAGAAGATCTGGAAGATGAAGATACCTCTTAAGAATAAAATCTTTGCATGGTATCTTCGTCGCGGAGTCATTCTTACTAAAGATAACCTTATTAAGAGGAATTGGCATGGAAGTACGCAATGTGTCTTTTGTCACCATGATGAGACAATAAAACATATATTCTTCCAATGCAAATTGGCTCGTTCTATATGGTCAGTCATCCAAATAGCTTCTAGCTTGTATCCCCCTTGTAGCGTTGCTAATGTATTTGGTAACTGGTTACATGGGATTGATCACAGGTTTAGAACTCTTCTCAGGGTGGGAGCGCTTGCCGTTATTTGGTCGCTTTGGCTATGTAGAAATGATAAGGTTTTTAATGATAAAAGTACTTCTCTGATGCAGGTTATCTACAGATGTACAGGGACTCTTCGTTTATGGTCCTCTCTACAACGCGTGGAGAATCGAGACCTGTTTACGGAGGTGTGTACACGATTGGAGGCTACGGCGAGGGATACTTTTACCCAACATGGGTGGCAGCATGATCTTAGGATTGGCCCCCCTACGCTTTAGGCGTTATACGGACTCTACATGTCTCTTTGTATTTCGCCTTTTTTATTTTTTGTTTGTGTGAGAGGACCTTGTTTGGCTGTGTGCATCTTAGTTATGCAGAGGCCGGGTGTAATACTTAAATCTTTTAAGTAATATAAAGCGCCCCTTTTCGAAAAAATAAATAAATCCTAGAGGCCGAATACCTGACGCCAAGTATCAGATAAATATATATCAAATAATATTTGGAACTCTCTGCTGGCAGTCCCCAGCCAGATTAGGGATTAGGGATTTTTTTTTCATTTTTTTGACTGCATGGCTGCATGGTCCGCTAGTCCTAGTCCGCAATAGGTAGAGAAGAGGATAGCTAGTTGCCTAGTTAGTTTGGCTGCATGCCTGCATCTAAGCCGTTTCTTCCACGTATTTCCCAGCTCACGTCAGCTCCTCCTCAGCTGCTCACGAGAAGGCCACCCAGGCCAACAGGCCAAGTACGCAAGGGGTACTCTACGCGCATATTCCAGCTACCCGGGGCGGCCGCCCATACCTGCCCCTACGGTGGCGCCACCAATATAGACCATCAGGCATTACCTCAGCGCTGATATTGCTGCATATTATTTTAGCTGCCAGTATTAAGTAATGTGTAGCAAGGCAACTGACTGCGTTTACTTCATTTTACATTGTTGGTCTTGTGTTGTACAAGCAGGAATTGATTTTCACTAGGAACAAAAGCTTCAACAGTTTGTAGCTGAAGGAGAGCCGAGCAAGGATGAAACAGAAGCTTTGATGGCATTCCAAGTGCGTCTTTGCATTCCTTAAGAAACTGCTGATGCTGCTCATACTGACATCTGCGGCCAATTGTTTGAAAAGGTGATGCATTTTATAGTTTTATTGTGCCTTTCATTAACACACTACATAATGTTAGGTTCAATTCCAGATATGCATTAGTTCAGCAAAGTTGTTGGCCTGTTCTGTGTAAGTGTTCTTCTTACCCTTCTAGGATATTGCAGGTTGTCAAGGAAGCAATTTTGTCTGTTGATGGCACAACGTCACAGGGTCTAGACTTGAAAAGGAGGCTGCTATGACCATCTTTAGTAAAGCAGTATGTCTCTCCCCTAAAAAATATGTTACATAGATTGGCGTATTTTCTTCTGTAAAAACTACTATATCTTTTGGTATATTAAACTGCAAATCCAATTTATTTTTTGTATTGCCAAATTCAATGACAGGTACAAATATTATTCCTGAACTACATTCAGAAAGCAAAAGCAGCTGGGAACTGCATTGAACAGGCAAAAGAATTGACGAAGTTAATTTCCTCCTGTAAGTGAGCTTCTACCTAACATTAAAGGAGAGCTTTACCTTTTTCCTGCATATTCAGTTACAGGTGTCCAGGGGATATCACTAGAAGTAAACCATCAAGCAAATGATATG
This sequence comes from Elymus sibiricus, assembly GCA_039707655.1. NCBI lineage: Eukaryota > Viridiplantae > Streptophyta > Magnoliopsida > Poales > Poaceae > Elymus > Elymus sibiricus. Next base: position 477,192,089 of record CM077666.1, read on the forward strand.
AACCTCTGTTCATGTAGCCTTGGCGCATCTTGTAGAGTGTGCAGCATGATCATACATTTACTTTACGTCTTGTTCGTAGTTCTACCTTGTTTTATTTTAGATCTCTCTGTAGTATGCATCATAATTTCATAAACAGACTGCAGGTTTGGTGCCTGTTGAGCAGGAGCAGGTGCTCGAACCACAGGTGGGGCCTCTACAGATTCAGGTATTCCCTAACAGTCAAATAATTTCCTTGACCTACTGCTTTTTTTGGTCATGTGGTTGTCTGTACCTCAGCATCCACACTAGGAATATTTTAGTTCAAAACTGCAATTATTATCTCCCCTCTTTCACATTGATTTGATGTGTTACAAATTCGCAATCATTTGCACCACCCTGTATATATCAGGACCCTTTCTTGACTGGGAATTTGATGTTTGATTCTGTTTCAGGTTAATCAAAAATTCTATGAAGTTCGCTACAGAGAATGTGAATGTCCTTCAAAGTTTACTTTTGAAGAGAAATGTTCAGTTTTTCTAGATAATCCTATTGACAGTTGGAGTTACTACTCGGATGGCGAAACCTCAACTTCAGAGTAAACTTAAATCACTTTATCCATGAGAGATAATAATTCACTTGCTCTTGCGCTTTGATAGAGCTTTGACGCATCCGATTGGGTAATTATCTCGGAATCCGTCATTGTTAGCTTTCTCAAAACTAAGAAACAATTCCTTATTTAACACTATTTTAAATTTCGTTTCCTTATTTGACATTGAAAACCTTTTTCTTCCCTATCTAACAACGAGTCTAAATTTTATGCCCTTTATGACACTTCCGTCCATTTTAAGCCTAAATAACACCTGAAAAGACTCTTTTGCCCCTCATGTGGTATGTGTGTGTGCATGGCAGTAGCACACACACACATCAGTGCGGGGCAGTAGCGCACTCACACACACAGTGGCAGTAACACACATGCAGCAGCACACACGCACGCGCGCACACACAACAGCACACATGCACGCAGCACACACACGCAGCAGCACACACCGAGCAACGCACGCAGCAGCACACACACACGCAGCAGCACACACGCACAACAGCACACACCAAGCAACACACGCAGCAGCACACACGCACACACAAACACGCAGCAGCACACACGTACACGCACACGCAACATCAGCAGCGCCAGCACACAACAGCACGCACGTGCACGCGCACAAACATACCACATGAGGGGCAAAATGGTCTTTTCAGGTGTCATTTAGGCTCAAAATGGACAGAAGTGTCATAAAAGGCATAAATTTAGACTCGTTGTTAGATAGGGAAGAAATCATTTTTCGATGTCAAATAGGGCATAAAATTTAAACACGGTGTTAAATAAGGAATTCTCTCCAAAACTAAAAGAGTTTGGCTGCTTGCATACTAAGATTTCACTCTCTTTTTTTCTTTTACAAAACAGAGCAGTATACATGTAGTTTTTCCTTGGGTTTTGTCATCTATATTGCAAGTGCCAGTATGAATTCATGCATTACACTTACATTACACTGAAGCCACAAATGTTTAGAGACATAGCTGGAGCCGCAGTGACTCACCAAGCTTTAGAACTGGAAGTAGTTGTTTTAGTTTCTATTTGGCATCGGTGTACGAGATAATGATGCGGTTGTGCTCTGTTTGTAGTCAGATGGATGTTGTTGGGAACAGGAAGGCCGGGCCGCCGTGGTGATCCATGTGTCGTACCGTCTGCGCAAGGAGCTGCCATCTATAGACCTTAAATGGTAAGTTTGCAACCTATGTGGAATTCAATTAACTTAAGTTGATGATACTGATGTCACGTATGACGAGAAAACTGATAGTTTTCTGCAATTTTTTTAACATAAATTTCTGAACTGGAAACTCGTATCCCATCATACGGTCAGCAAAAGTGACCCAGTGATTCAGGATAATGAAAAAGATGTTGGTTGCAATGTTTCAGATTTTCACATCAAATCCACGGCAAAAACGTGTTGGTTTGAGAGATTTTTATGTCCTCATGACGTGTGGGGCACTTATGATACTGTAAGTCCCAATGCAAGGCATGTCTTCTTTTATCCATAAACTTTGTGATGGCTATCTATTGTAAGACTCTGTCTATACGGGTTTCAGTGATCTTACATGAGCGATTTGTTCTTTATAATCCTCACTTGATGATGCCAAAAGTTCATCAGTTCTATTTGAATTTCTTTGCTGATCCTGTAGCTATCACTAAGCTTTGCTTGCTTGCAATTTTAGGACCAGCAGCAAGCTGGCGTGATTGATGATGTAGAGCCATTCCTGAGATCTGGACGATTTGGTACCAATTCGAGTTTTATTTAGAGATATTAGATTATTTTCGTTGTGCCTTTGGCCAAAAACACCTTGGCTTCAAATTGGACTAGAACTGCTTGTTATATACATTGGTCTCTTCATGCAAGTTATGTAATTTTCTGTTGCATTTTTTATGGAGCAAGTGAAACATATTTCTTCATATTACCCAGTCACTAGATTTACTTATCAGGCTTCATCGGAAACACGGATGTTGCACATAAACTTGATGTATACCGAGTGAAAAACCTTTGCGAGCTTTCTGAATAAACTGACAACTTTTAAGGATGATAAAAAGCATAGTTCAATCAAGTCTTCTGTATGTATGAATATTCCCATGTCCTTTAACATAGATGTCATTTGGTTGAGCAGTGCTACTGGTACTCCGGTTAGGCCATCACTATCAATCACAAGTTTACAACACTATACTCCGTGCTGAAATCGACTCATTATCCTGCAGCTTTATTGTATTTTTAATCACTAACATGCCACTATTGCTCACCTGCAATGCTGCTCTTCTCACTAAGCCACACAGTGTCATCCATAAACGTTAACAAATCCTTCAGCATGTTTAGTGGGCAGAATGACGCCTCAGGAGGCGCGCCCTGGGTGCGCCCCAGCCACTAATGTGTGGTCAAGGTGACGGCGGAACCGGAGGAGGCACGGAGAAGGATCGGAAAAACTGGATTTTTTGTCGAAAAGGACCACCTGGCCAACGCAATTGCCAGAAAAGACCCCCTCCGGATAAAATTGTCAGAAAGGACCCCCTGGGCTGTGGCGGCAGGCGCGCCGGGCGACACGTGGCACCTGCCGCCACGCCGTGAGGCGGCATACCCTGCCGCCACGCCACCAGGCGGCAGGATGCCCGCTACAGATTTATTCGGCCGCGGCAGGCCCGCGACGGAACGGGGACGGGCTGGTGGGCCCTGCCGCCATGCCGCGAGGCGGCAGCACTGTTGCTGCTGCACGCGAGCTGACAGCCTCGCGTCGCGTTTCGTCTTTTTCTCTGGCACTGATTCCCGCGCGTTTCGTCTTTTTTCGTGACACTGATTTCTACAGACGACACTGATTGATGCACTACGTGATTCCCGCCTAAAATTTCGTCTGTTCGCGCCTATTTTCCCACCATCACATTTGTCATATGAGCCTATAAAACGAGGCGCTGAGGCTATCGTCATCCGTCGTCCAGCCATCCATCGAAATCGCCACTGCGCTAAGTGTGTGTCACGCTTTTTTCAGTCGGTATGAGTTTGCCTTACTCGGATCAAAGCATTAGGCTGAGGAAAATGAAGAATGCGAGTTTGCCTCCGGGGGTGGCAGTCCTGCGGTGTTGGTGTGGCGATCTTTGCAAGGTGAAGGAGGTGACAGATTTTTCAGATTGGTTGGGCATGAAGTTTTTCATGTGCGCCAATTATGAGGAAGATCCACCCGTAGCTAGTTCACCGTATGACAAGCCTCCGGTATGGTTTAACCATCATGAATAGACATACTGTTGGTTTTTTGGTTGATTCTTTATTAACACTCATGTTCTTGTTGTAGTCTCCTCCGCCTCTGTGCACGAAGACCGCGGCCGTACTCTGATACGTCTCCAACGTATCTATAATTTTTGATTGTTCAAAGCTGTTATATTATCAATCTTGGATGTTTTTATATGCATTTACAGCAATTATATATCATTTTATGGGACTAACCTATTAACTTAGTGCCCAGTGACAGTTGCTGTTTTCTGCCTGTTTTTGGTTTTACAGAATATCAATATCAAATGAAGTCCAAATGCCACGAAACTTTTTGGAGATTTTTTTCTAGACAATACCAACACTAGAACCTTCGGGAGAAGACCAGATGCCAGAGGAGGTGGCCACGAGCCACCAGGGCGCGCCTGGGGGGGCAGGCGCGCCCTAGTGCCTCGTGGGCCCATCTCAGCTCCGTTTGACCTAATTCCACCACTATAAATTTCCAAAAAAAATCAGAAACCCTCAGGGGAGTCCACGAAATACTTTTTCCTCCGCCGCAAGTTTCTGTTCTCGAGAGATCCCATCTGGAGGCCTTTTCCGGTACTCCGCCGGAGGGGGAATCGATCACGGAGGGGCTCTACATCAACCTTGCTGCCCTTCCGATGATGCGTGAGTAGTTTACCACAGACCTTCGGGTCCATAGTTAGTAGCTAGATGGCTTCTTCTCTCTTTTTGATCTTCAATACAATGTTCTCCTCGATGTTCTTGGAGTTCTATCCGATGTAATCACTTTTTGCGGTGTGTTTGTTGGGATCCGATGAATTGTGAGTTTATGATCAGATTATCCATGAATATTATTTGAGTCTTCTCCGATGTCTTTTATGCATGATTATTATAGCTTCGTATTTCTTCTCCGATCTATTGATTTGGTTTGGCCAACTAGATTGATTTATCTTGCCATGGGAAGAGGTGCTTTGTAATGGGTTCGATCTTGCGGTGCTCAATTCCAGTGACAGAAAGGGACATGACACGTATGTATTGTTGCTATTAAGTGTAAAAAGATGGGGTTTATTCATACGTGAGTTTATCTTGTCTACATCATGTCATCGTTCTTAAGGCATTACTCCGTTCTTTATGGACTTAATACACTAGATGCATGCTGGATAGCGGTCGATGTGTGGAGTAATAGTAGTAGATGCAGGCAGGAGTCGGTCTACTTGTATTGGACGTGATGCCTATATACATGATCATTGCCTTGTATATCGTCATGATTATTTGCTTTTCTATCAATTGTCCAATAGTAATTTGTTTACCCACCGTATGCAATTTTCTTGAGAGAAGTCTCTAGTGAAAACTATGGCCCCCGGGTCTATCTAAATCATATACTAAAACCCTAAAAATACTTGCTGCACTTTTTCTTTATTTATTTTATTTTTGTATTTTTGTTTCAATCTATCTATCTATCACATACAATTTAATCTTGCAACTTACCGCCGAGGGATTGACAACCCCTTGTTTGCGTTGGGTGCAAGGATTTGTTGTTTTGTGTGCAGGTACTGCTAACGAGGTGTTGCGTGATTCTCCTACTCGATTGATAACCTTGGTTTCATAACTGAGGGAAATACTTATCTCTACTGTACTGCATCTCCCTTCCTCTTCAGGGAATTATCAACGCAGCTCACAAGTAGCAGGAAGAATTTCTGGCGCCGTTGCCGGGGAGACATCATCAACATCTATCAAGTACCTACGCATAAAACCCTCATCTCCTTGCATTTACTTTATTTGCATTTGCCTCTCGTTTTCATCTCCCCCACTTCTAAAAAGTTTTTACGAAAATACAAAAATATTTTTCGTTTGCCTTTTTCCAGTTTGCTTGTTTGCTTGCTTGTTATCTTGTTTGCGTAGTCACGATGTCTCAAGAAAATACAAAATTGTGTGATTTTTCTAATACTAATAATAATGATTTTATTAGTACTCCAATTGCTCCTCCCACCGCTAGTGCGGAGACTTGTGATATTAATGCCGCTTTGCTTAATCTTGTGATGAAAGATCAATTTTCTGGTAGTCCTAATGAAGATGTTGCATCCCATCTTAACACTTTCGTAGAATTGTGTGATATGCAAAAGAAAAAATATGTGGATAATGATATTGTCAAATTAAAATTATTCCCATTCTCATTGCGGGATCGTGCAAAAATTTGGTTTTCATCTTTACCACGAAATAGTATCGATTCTTGGGATAGGTGTAAAGATGCTTTTATTACTAAGTATTTTCCTCCCGCGAAAATTATTTCTCTTAGAAATCAAATTATGAATTTTAAGCAATTTGATCATGAACATGTTGCCCAATCTTGGGAGAGGATGAAATTAATGATAAGAAATTGCCCTACTCATGGTTTAAATTTATGGATGATCACACAAAAAATTTATGCGGGATTAAATTTTGTTTTTAGAAATCTTTTAGATTCCGCCGCGTGTGGTACTTTTATGGAAATTACTTTGGGAGAAGTTACTAAATTGCTTGATAATATTATGGCAAATTATTCACAATGGCATACTAAAAGAGTTCCTACTAGTAAAAAAGTGAATTCTGTTGAAGAAATTAATACTTTGAGTGATAAAGTTGATGCGCTTATGAAATTGGTTGCTAGCAAAAATGCTCTTATTGATCCTAATGATGTGCCTTTATCCACTTTGATTGAGCAAAATAATGATCCCGTAGATGTGAATTTTGTCTCGCGAAACAATTTTAATAATAATGCTTATAGAGGTAATTTCAATGCTAGACCGTTTCCTGGAAATTCCTCTAATAATTATGGAAATCCTTATGGTAATTCTTATAATAATAATAATAGGATGTCCTTTGATCTTGAAAGTAATATTAAATAATTTATTAATGCTCAAAAAGTTTTCAACACTACGATAGAAGAAAAATTGAGTAAACTTGATGATATGTCTAGGAGCATTGATAGAATTATTCATGATGTGAAAAATCTTAAGACTAAAATTTTGCCACCTAAAATTGATATTAATGAATCAATTAAAGCTTTATATGTCTCCATGGATGAGAGTAAGAAAAGAACCGCCATGCTAAAAGCTAAACGAGAATTTTTAGAAAAAGCGATTCCTCCCGGTTTTTATCGTAGTAATGATGAGGATATTAAAATGATTGGTGTTTCATCTATTGATTCTTTGTTTAGCAAAATTAAACTTGATGAAAAGGGGACTGAAGAAGAGTCAACTTTAGCTAAAGAGCGTCCCCATAATTTGGAGGGTGAAAATCTTGATGAGAAAATTGCTAAAAGTGGGTTTGGAGAGGTAAAAACTTTAAATAGCGATGTGCCCACTCTCTTGGATTACAAAGATTTTAATTATGATAATTGTTCCTTGATTGAGTGCATTTCTTTGTTACAATCCATGTTAAATTCACCCAACGCTTATGAGCAAAACAAGGCTTTTACTAAACACATCGTAGAAGCTATGATAAAAGCGTTAGAAGAAAAGTTAGAACTAGAGATTTCAATTCCTAGAAAATTATATGATGAGTGGGAACCCACCATTAAAGTTAAAATTAAAAATTATGAGTGCAATGCTTTATGTGATTTGGGTGCTAGCGTTTCCACAATTCCAAAATCTCTATGTGATGTGCTAGGTTTTACCAATATAGATGAATGTTCTCTTAATTTGCATCTTGCGGATTCCACTATTAAAAAGCCTTTGGGTAGAATTAATGATGTTCTTATTTTTGCAAATAGGAACTATGTGCCCGTTGATTTTATTGTACTTGACATTGAATGCAATCCTTCATGCCCCATAATACTTGGTAGACCGTTCTTACGAACTATAGGTGCCGTTATTGATATGAAAGAAGGGAATATAAAATTTCAGTTTCCACTAAAGAAGGGTATGGAACATTTCCCTAGGAACAAAATTAAAGCACCATATGAATCCATTAGGAGGGCCACTTATGGAATCAACTTGAAAGATGACAATACTTGAAACTATGCATTATGCCTAGCTAGGGGCATAAAACAATAGCGCTTGTTGTGAGGCAACCCAATGAATAAAATAAATTTTTACTATTTGTTTCTGTTATTGTGTGCTTTCACTTTCATGTTACTGTTATGATTGTGTTTTTATGTTTTAATTAGTGTTTGTGCCAAGTAAAACCTTTGGGATGATTTGGAAGATAGTATAATTGATACTGTTTGGAAAACAGAAAGTTTCGTGTCCAGTGCTGGAATTTTGGTTCTGTACTGGAGCGTCAGAAAAATCTGAAATTTTTAAAAAGTATTGGTATATGAATTTTCCACGTTGTCCTAATTTTTCATAATTTTTGGAGTTACAGAAGTATGGCTTTTAAATAGATTGCTACATACTATTCTGTTTTTGACAGATTCTGTTTTTGATGTGTTGCTTGCTTGTTTTGATGAAACTATGGATTGTATCGGGGGGTATAAGCCATGGAGAAGTTAGAATACAGTATTTATAATGCAAAAATAAAATATGAATGTGTTTGCAACAGTACTTAAAGTGGTGATTTATTTTGTTATACTAACGGATCTCACGAAGGTTTTGTTGAGTTTTGTGTGATTGAAGTTTTCAAGTTTTGGGTGAGATCACGATAGATGAAGGAATAAGGAGTGGCAAGAGCCTAAGCTTGGGGGTGCCCGAGGCACCCCAAGGTAATATTCAAGGAAGACTCAAGCGTCTAAGCTTGGGGATGCCCCGGAAGGCATCCCCTCTTTCTTCTACCAACCATCGGTAATTTTACTTGGAGCTATATTTTTATTCGTCACATGATATGTGTTTTGCTTGGAGCGTCGTGTATCATATGAGTCTTTGCTTTGTTTGCTTTTTAGTTTGTCACGATCATCTTTGCTGAACACACCTATTTTGAGAGAGCCACACGTTCATCATAATTTGTTAGAATACTGTATGTGCTTCACTTAAATTTTTTGAGCTAGGCAGTTGCTCTAGTGCTTCACTTAAATCTTTTTGAGCACGGCGGTGGCTAAATTTTGAAGAAATAAACTCTCATGCTTCACTTATATTATTTTGAGAGTCGACAAGATTAAAATTTTGAAGAAATAAACTCTCATGCTTCACTTATATTATTTTGAGAGTTGACAAGATTAAAATTTTGAAGAAATATTTGCACTCTCATGCTTCACTTTTATATTTTTGAGAGTTGATGAAAGTAACGGTAATTTGCACAAGATGTGAATTTGGTCCCAAAGTGATGAATATTCAAGAGGGATATAATAAAAACTTTCATATAAATCATTGGATATGATAAGTGTGATTCCTTGCAATAGTTTTGCGATATGGAACTGATAATATGTGAGTCATGTTAGTGAGTAATTGTGATGTAGTAAAAATATTAGTGTTAAGGTTTGTGATTCCCTATGCATGCACATTAAGTCAATAGTTATGCAACGAAATTATATCATACTTATGGTGCATTATTCGGTGTTAGTTATGTTCAATGCATGTTTATGATCGTTTTCGTTTTTTGGTTGGTTGCTTCTCAATCTTTTGCTAGCCTTCATTTTTACTAAGCGAAAATACTGCTTGTGCATTCAAACTCCTTAAACCCAAGTTGTGCCAAATGAGTCCACTATATATACCTATATGCGGTATTTCCATGCCGTTCCAAGTAAATTTGCATGTGCCAACTCTAATTTTCAAAATAATTTTTCCGTTTTGTGTGCCCGTACCGCTCATGAAGCGGTAGGGGGTGGCCAATATTTTCCATGCTAGGTGTGTTATTCTCACGATGAGTGTTTATTCACTTGTCATTGCACGAGAGAGTGGCTGGTAATAGGGATGCCCAGTCCCACAATGAAATCAAAATTAATAACATCAAAATTCCTTGGAAAGTGATGGTATGGAGGGCACCCGTGGATACGGCTAGCCATGGATTGTGAAAGAATGGTGGAAAGGAAATAAACTTTACTTTCTGTTTGGGAACCGCCTATGATGTGTCTAGCATGGAAGATATTGGGAATTCTCGGTCATTTTCGTTGACAGGAAAAGCATGCCTCTCAAAATATTTTTATCTCTCTAATTTAAGCTTTGAGCTCTGGCACATTTGTAAATCTCTGCTTCCCTCTGCGAAGGGCCTATCTATTTACTTTATGCAATTTTTTTTTGAGTCTCCATCTTCTCTTATAAAGCACCAACTAGAGATCACTATTGTCATACTTGTGCATTGTGTGTAGCTAATATTTGAGTGTGTTTCATGAATGGATCAACGATTTAGCATAACGGGCTAGGGATAACTTTCTTTAGCGTTGATATTTTGAAAGACATGATTGCTTGTTAGCATGCTTGAGTATTTATTTGAATCATTCAAATCCAATGTCCATGCTACAAAAGAAAAGAATATGTGATGAATATGTTAGGCAGCATTCCACATCAAAAATTCTGTTTTTATCATTTACCTACTCGAGGACGAGCAGGAATTAAGCTTGGGGATGCTGATCCGTCTCCAACGTATCTATAATTTTTGATTGTTCCATGCTGTTATATTATCAATCTTGGATGTTTTTATATGCATTTACAGCAATTATATATCATTTTTTGGGACTAACCTATTAACTTAGTGCCCAGTGCCAGTTGCTGTTTTCTGCCTGTTTTTGGTTTTACAGAATATCAATACCAAATGAAGTCCAAATGCCACGAAACTTTTTGGAGATTTTTTTCTGGACAATACCAACACTAGAAGCTTCGGGAGAAGACCAGACGCCAGAGGAGGTGGCCACGAGCCACCAGGGCGCGCCTGGGGGGGGGGGGCAGGCGCGCCCTGGTGCCTCGTGGGCCCACCTCAGCTCCGTTTGACCTAATTCCACCACTATAAATTCCCAAAAAATCAGAAACCCTCAGGGGAGTCCACGAAATACTTTTTTCGCCGCCGCAAGTTTCTGTTCTCGAGAGATCCCATCCGGAGGCCTTTTCCGGTACTCCGTCGGAGGGGGAATCGATCACGGAGGGGCTCTACATCAACCTTGCTGCCCTTTCGATGATGCGTGAGTAGTTTACCACAGACCTTCGGGTCCATAGTTAGTAGCTAGATGGCTTCTTCTCTCTTTTTGATCTTCAATACAATGTTCTCCTCGATGTTCTTGGAGTTCTATCCGATGTAATCACTTTTTGCGGTGTGTTTGTTGGGATCCGATGAATTGTGAGTTTATGATCAGATTATCCATGAATATTATTTGAGTCTTCTCTGATCTCTTTTATGCATGATTATTATAGCTTCGTATTTCTTCTCCGATCTATTGATTTGGTTTGGCCAACTAGATTGATTTATCTTGCCATGGGAAGAGGTGCTTTGTAATGGGTTCGATCTTGCGGTGCTCAATTCCAGTGACAGAAAGGGACATGACACGTATGTATCGTTGCTATTAAGTGTAAAAAGATGGGGTTTATTCATATGTGAGTTTATCTTGACTACATCATGTCATCGTTCTTAAGGCGTTACTCCGTTCTTTATGGACTTAATACACTAGATGCATGCTGGATAGCGGTCGATGTGTGGAGTAATAGTAGTAGATGCAGGCAGGAGTCGGTCTACTTGTATTGGACGTGATGCCTATATACATGATCATTGCCGTGTATATCGTCATGATTATTTGCTTTTCTATCAATTGTCCAACAGTAATTTGTTTACCCACCGTATGCAATTTTCTTGAGAGAAGCCTCTAGTGAAAACTATGGCCCCCGGGTCTATCTAAATCATATACTAAAACCCTAAAAATACTTGCTGCACTTTTTCTTTATTTATTTTATTTTTGTATTTTTGTTTCAATCTATCTATCTATCTATCACATACAATTTAATCTTGCAACTTACCGCCGAGGGATTGACAACCCCTTGTTTGCGTTGGGTGCAAGGATTTGTTGTTTTGTGTCCAGGTACTGCTAACGAGGTGTTGCGTGATTCTCCTACTAGATTGATAACCTTGGTTTCATAACTGAGGGAAATACTTATCTCTACTGTACTGCATCTCCCTTCCTCTTCAGGGAATTACCAACGCAGCTCACTAGTAGCATACTCCCCCTCGGCTTCCTATGTTTGTGACTCCTGCGTAGGTGGTGGAGTCTGGTATCCTTGCTGGGATCCTGATGCGTAATTGTAGGTGTATGGTTGTGACTCCGGAGGGATTTAAGATGGGCCAATAACGTCCTCTCCGAAGAAGTCCGTAACTAATCCTGTAACCGTGTTGTCATGATCATGTGATGCTCTCAGGATGCCGGTGTTGAGGCCACGTTGGGTGTCCTCATCGTCCCATGTAGGATCAGTTATTTCCTGCACAGAAAAACCGTATGTAAATAAACCGTTAGAGGATAATTTATGATATCATTGTAAATGCATTAAAAATGTAAACATTAGTACCTGCTGAGATCCCTCGCCTGTAGTGTATGGCCATTGTGCGCCATACTGGTATGTCTCTGGGACAGGAGTCTCCTCGGGCATGGAGATCCCTCGCGTGGAGAGATACGGCTGAGATCCCTCGCCTAGGGTGTATGTGCCATGTCCTGTGTACGCATTTGGGTTCGGGAAAATAGTCTGCTCGGGCATCGAACCCAAGCCCGTGCCATGTTCTTGGGATGTCTGCCCCTGACGAAGCTGCACCGAAGGAGAGCGATGCAGTGGCAGAGATGAGTCATGCCGTGGCAATGTCGTTGTAGTACTCGTACGCGCCTCGCTCGGTCTGGACGACGGGGTCGCACTCGGTCTGGCTGACCTCGCTTCTGGCATGTTGTACGCTCCAGTGACAACGTCGTCGCCTCTACCGCATCTGATCTTTGTGGCGACATAGTCTTGAATACGCTTGAAGAATGACTTTCCGTGAGCTGGAATGCCCCGGGCCTGAAAGCCTTCCCCCGCCATTGCCCCTACATGGTTGCAAATATCTACCTGAACAATATTTGGTTGTTATTTGGTTGAAATGATTATGAAACGATGGACCTGAATAATTTACTGGTGATTACCGCGTAGTCACGATAGTAAGCCGATGGCAGGTCAATCCGTCCCTGCAACTGCTCCGCGTGTGTGAGATGTGTTGGGCTCAAAGGTGGTTGCCCGGTTAGGCTAGTACGCGTGCTCATGCAATACCACTCCTTGTACGCTTGAGTTGTAGTTTCATCGTACGGCCTGCATAATTAATTAATTAGATGAAACTGTGTATGTACATAAAATATCTTAAATAAAAAATTTACCTATGTTGATGCACAATATTTACTAGCGCTCCATTTTCCCATTGCTCTACCCATTGACTGTTGTGTGCCCTCCAATCGTAAGTACCCTTGCCCATATTGCTTAGCCTGAAAATTATGTTACAAAGTGTAAGTTTTGTAAATTAAAAAGACGTTAACTATTTAGAGAGGTCAGAACTTACTTATGAGTTTCGTCGTCGATACATCTCGGAATAGGTGGTGGAATATCCTGATAGAGACCGAACTGTCTCATGACACGCTCTGGGTTGTACGGCTCAACAAACCACAGGTACAGTAAGTTGCAGCGAGTCAGCCAGAAGGCACTATCTCTCACGCATTCGTCAATCATAGGTTGTCCACCGAAGACGGTCTGAATGTCTTGCTCAGTCCACGGGTTCCATGTGATTAGTGACTCATGCAGAAGCTCAAACTGCTGGTGGTATATAGGGTAAAAAAAATCGGAAGACTAGGAGACCATGTTCTCCATGCGTGAGTTCACCGGCTAGCCATAGTTGGATAGCCTCCTGTAGCAAAGTCGTATGGGTGTATGGGATTCATGATGCGGGGTCGTCCAACAGGGAGGTATTCCCAGGACCACAATTGTAAAAACTCGTACGAGACACAAAGTAACGGAGCTTTCTTTGTGAAAGAAGATTTTTGTGTGGCATCACACAAGCCTCTATATGTATGAGAAAGCATAGCGGAAGCGAAGCTGTATTTTGGATTCTCTGGTAAATCTTCATCTACTATCTGCTCGGCAAAGTAGATGAGACCAGGGAGAACTACGTCACCGTGTGAATTTTGGAACATCATACCGAACAACCACAACAAATACGCAAAGAGGTGTCTCTTGATCGTCTCAGGATCAGCGTTGGGAGGTATATGTTCAAAGTTTGCACGGAGCCAGGCGAGTGGGACACCCCGAGGCCCACCACAACGAGATGATTCTACCATTGTCTTCCCAAGACGGGCTGAGACATCGTATGGCCAAGATGCAGATACTCTAGGAGGTACCAATGACTCACCTCTAATTGGTAGAGCAGTGATCATAGACACATCTTTCAGGGTAGGTGCAAGCTCCCCACAACGAAAGTGAAAGGTGTGGGTTTCAGGTCTCCACCGGTCAATGAGGGAGGTCAAAAGACATGGGTCCAAAGTGAATTGGGGTTTGCCAGATGTGAGCTTAGCAAAACCAATTAGTCCATAAGCTGCAATATGTGCAACGAAATCATCATCTACTGTCCATGTGTTCTTTACGGTTCGAAGCCTGAAGGTCTGAGGAGGATTTTGATGATTTGGGTTTAAGTGAAGGTGACAACGGTGGTGAGCGTCGTGGTGCCCCTGCAAAAGGACTGGCAGTTCGGCCATAACCTGCACACACATACAAATAAAAATAAACATCTGAAGTCGCAAATACAAATACAAACAAAAGTAGCTACGTAAATACAAAGCGAATTCAACTTAAATTAAATATCCGAAGATAACATAATGATTGCAAATAATAGGTAGGTAACATAACGAATACAAATATAACTAGACATAACGAGTACAAATATAACAACATCACGCGGTGTTGTTTTGTCGGTACGGGCATTCCCTACGCGAGTGCCCAGGGCACCTGCAAACGCGACATCGCCTTGCTTCTCCCATCTGGCTATGGTCCATGTCATTGCGATGACGCCTTGACTGACGTCGTCCCTTGGCGGTTCTCATCAACGCGGCGTTCGGAACCCATTTGGGCCCATCTGGCCACAACAATTTGTAGTTCATATCAATGCCCTAGGCCCAGAACTCACCGTTCCAGGTGTTGTATAGATTGTACATGTTGAAGTACGGAGATATGTATGGCTCGACACTGATTTTTTGATCTGCAGCCGCCCGGAGGACATGACTGCAAGGGTAGCCCAGAAGCTTGGGCTTGTTGCAAGAGCCCTCACACCACGTTGGGCCGAGGGTGACAGCTTGCTTTTTTGATCCTCTGTGGTGACCCTTAACAAACTTGGCTCGCACGTTGACTTCCCACTTATTCCTTAGTGCGTCCACTTTCCTGCAACCATGGCTTTGAGACTTCTTTGCTTTGTCGTCCAGATGTCTTTGCATCTTCTCGGACCATGGCTTGTTCAATTCAACTTGTGCCTTGGCGACGGTGACTCTGTCTGCAAAGTATGACAGAGTCCGGTTCCAAGTTTCTTTGATTAGGGCTGTGATAGGCAGGGCTCGCACCCCTTTAAGAACACCATTGTACACCTCTGACATGTTGCTGGTCATTATTCCGTACCGAGCCCTGGTGTCGTGAGCCTGCGCCCACTTGTACAAATGAGGGAAATTCTCGCCGATCCACTGGCTCAAATTTATTGCCGTCCTACGACCCCTCCGGTCTTCTCTCTCCGGCAAGGCTGCGCGCTCGATCTCACCATTGATACCTGCCCAGATCGCATTCATTTTGGCTTCAGTTTTCTGCATGCACATCCTCTTGAATAGCTTGAACCAATCCTTATTCTTGAATTTGGAGTAAAAATTTGCTGCCAAATGCCTCATGCACCACCTTCCCTCTAGATCGGGCCACCCCCAACTTTCTGACGACTCCTTAATTATGTCGAGCGCGCTTAATAATCCAATGTTGCGATCAGAGATGATGCAAACACCTTCGCGGTCTTTCACGACACCCAACTTCAGGCAGCTCAGGAACCACAACCAGCTATCTTTGTTCTCGCTCTCAACCAGTGCATATGCAATAGGAAGAAGCTGACTATTTGCATCTGCTGCAGTCGCCACCAATAGTGTGCCCTTGTACTTTCCAGTGAGAAAAATACCATCAACTGATAATACCGGGCGACAGTGCTTGAAGGCTTGTATAGTCTGGGCGAATGCCCAGAATAAGCGATCCAGGATTAGCTCGTCCGGCTTCATTGGGTTTTGACGTTCTTTCCGCCAAACTTGAGTCCCCCTGTTAGCAGTTGCTATCTGATGAAGCAGTCTGGGGGCATAAGAATAGGCCTCCTCATAGGTTCCATACAACCTCTGGAATATCTGTTCCTTCGCACGCCTAGCCTTGCTGTAGCTGACAGGGAAGCCAATCTGATCTGCTGCAGATTTCTGCAAAGCCCTCATACTAATGTTGAGACTTTCCTGCACAATCGTTTCCATCCTCTGTGACACATATCTTGCAGTCACATTGCAGTGCTCTGAAAGAGTCCCGGTTTGCTCACAGCTATGCTCCATTATTTTTGTGATATGCCATGGCTGACATACCCCAGGCTTCAGTCTAGCAAGAACTCTTCCGGGGCAACCCTCCCCGGAATGGATGCAGATGACCTTCAACTCTTTTTTATCAGACTGCTTCACTCTATGCTGGCGGCTTATGGCGATTGCATAGTTATCTATTGCCTGGTAAGCAGATTTCTTGTCTGGGAAAATCTGCCCAACCTGCAGGCTTCCCGCTTCCAGGCCAGAAACAGAGTGAAATTCATTGGTGATGCTCATAACCTGTAAAAATTCAGGTCCTAGTGGTGCCGCGACCGCCCTCTGGGGAGGAACAACATCTTCTTCGCCTGAGTCCGAAGAGGCAGAAGAATGACCATCATCGTCATCATCTAGCGCCTCCGGCAATCCCTTGCTACTTGTAGTCTGCGTTGGTATTTCCCCGAAGAGGAGAGGATGATGCAGTACAGTAGAGATAAGTATTTCTCTCAGTTAAGAACCAAGATTATCAATCCAGTAGGAGAACCAAGCAAAATTCCGTTAAGCGCACCTGCACACACAAGAGCAAACACTTGCACCCAACGCAAATAAGAGGGTTGTCAATCCTCTTAGCGGTTATTTCCAAGGATTAAATCTTATCGAGGTAAATAAATAAAATAAACTACTAATTAAAATAAAATTAAATAAATTGCAGCAAGGAGTTTTTGGGTTTTTTATATAACAAAGATAGACCCGGGGACCATAGTTTTCACTAAAGGCTTCTCTCTTGAGCACATAAACATACCGTGGGTAAACAAATTACTGTTGGGCAATTGATAGAAAAGCAAATAATTATGACGGATTCATGGCAATGATCATGTATATAGGCATCACGTCCGAGACAAGTAAACCGACTCCTGCCTGCATCTACTACTATTACTCCACCCATCGACCGCTATCCAGCATGCATCTAGGGTATTAAGTATGAAACTGAGTAACGCCTTAAGCAAGATGACATGATGTAGAGAAGCAAATTCAAGCAATATGAATAAACCCCATCTTTTTATCCTTAATGGCAACAATACAAATACGTGTCATGTCCCTTTCTGTCACTGGATTGAGCACCGCAAGATTGAACCCATCACAAAGCACCTCTCCCATTGCAAGATAAATCAATCTAGTAGGCCAAACTAAACCGATAGATCAGAGAGAAATACAAAGCTATAACAATCATGCATAAAAGAGTTCAGATAAGACTCAAATATTTCTCATGAATAATCTGATCATAAACTCACAATTCATCGGATCCCAACAAACACACCGCAAAAGAAGATTACATCGGATAGAACTCCAAGAACATCGAGGAGAACATTGTATTGAAGATCAAAGAGAGAGAAGAAGCCATCTATCTACTAGCTATGGACCCGTAGGTCTGTTCTAAACTACTCACACATCATCGGAAGGGCAGCAAGGTTGATGTAGAAGCCCTCCGTGATCGATTCCCCCTCCGGCAGAGTACCGGAAAAGGCCTCCAGATGGGATTGTGGAAGAACAGAGGCTTGCGGCGGCGGAAAAGTTTTCTCTTC
Organism: Elymus sibiricus; assembly: GCA_039707655.1. Classification (NCBI taxonomy): domain Eukaryota; kingdom Viridiplantae; phylum Streptophyta; class Magnoliopsida; order Poales; family Poaceae; genus Elymus; species Elymus sibiricus. Next base: position 477,209,854 of record CM077666.1, read on the forward strand.
TGGCTCTCTGGGGGTTTCCCAATATTTGTGAATTTATAGAAGTGGAATTAGATCAAACGGAGTCATATGGGCCCCACAAGGTACCACGGCGCGCCCCCCCGGGGCGCGCCCTAGTGCCTTGTGAAGCCTCCGTGAGGCTTCTGGCCTCCTCCCGAAGCTTCCCAGGTTTCTTTTGTCCAGAAAAAAATCTTCAAAAAGTTTCGTGGCATTTGGACTTCATTTGGTACTGTTTCTCTGAGAAAGCCAAAAACAAGCAGAAAACAACAACTGGCACTAGGCACTGAGTTAATAGGTTAGTCCCAAAAAATGATATATAGTTGTATACAATTGCATATAAAAACATCCAAGATTGATACTATAATAGCATGGAACAATCAAAAATTATAGATACGTTGGAGACGTATCACCGCCTCGCGGTGTGTAGGCAGGGCCCACCAGCCCGTTCCCGTTCCGTCGCCGCAGGCCCGCGACTGAATAAATCTGTTGTCGGCAGCCTGCCGCCTCACGGCATGGCGGCAGGTGCCACGTGTCGCCCGGCGCGCCTGCCGCCACGGCCCAGGGGGTCCATTCTGTCAATTTTATCCGGAGGAGATCTTTTCTGGCAATTGCGTTGGCCAGGTGGTCCTTTTCGACAAAAAATCAAAAAATTGAAAGGGATCAGCTGCGGTTAGCCGGCACCGGCAGGCTGGTGGCGCACCAACCTTGTTGCGGTATCCCGGTGTTTGCCGGTTTCAAGGCTCGCGTTTGTTAAAGTTGCCAGCGTGAGCGATGGAACTTCTGAAATCTGAACCCTCCTTCCGTGGTTTTACCATAAAAATGCAATGTTCGTACTTTGTATGACAAAAAATAGCACACCTTTGATTGTACTTTGAAACTTTTCTCATTGACGGGTGGTTCTGATCTCACATGTCAGTGAACCCAGGATGTGTTTATTTGTTGAAGCCACCGAACAAGGACCCTTCTACCTGGCAAATGTTCGCCAGCTAGGGTGGCATTTGCTAACTGCTGGCCTGACAGTTTTAGTGTTTGGGGATGGCATTGTTGACAAAAGCATGACATTTATTTAATTTTAGTGCATTTTCAACAAAAACTGCTACCGTCTGTGGCCAGTGGGGCGTTCCCTGAGACCATCCCCCAGCGAACGTTCGCCATATAACTTTGCCGAACAAATGTGTTACAGTATTTTGACAAAATATACACGTAGACTAATACATGGTTCAAAAGAAATTCCGAAATTTCACCCAATGGCACCATTTGTTGGTGACTTGTCTTGGCCTGGTTTAACCTCATGGATTCTTCCGAATCTCGTTGGGATGTTATTTGTTCCCTAACACTAACGGGTGTTACTCGTGATGGAGTTGTTGAATTTCCCGGAGAGGAAGGGTGAAGCAGTATAATAGCAGATAGAATCTCCCTCGGTTAAAAACCAAGATTTATCGAACCAGTAGGAGGCAACACACAAACAACTTTAGCAGCACCTGCACACAAATAAAATAATTGCTTGCACCCAACAAAGGCAAGGGGGTCATCACTCCCCTTGCTCTTGCCAGCCACAAGGTTAAAAGCAAATAATGATAATGATAGCAAACCGACCTTAAACCAAGACCAGAGTGGATGGATCACTCCAACAAAGACTCCTACAAAACCAATCCTTCAAGTCCGATATGTCATATGGATCAAAAAAGGAGTCCCCTAGTCCAACCGACCAAGAACAAGAATTCAGATGGAAAAAAGGACAAAGAAGAAAGCCCCAAGAGCATGCCATCTTGTGATAATGGACACCTATAATCGTGAGACACTAGTCTAAATAACCCGTCATCAATGTAGGAGAAAAAGATGTTGTGTCGATGTAAAGGCATGAACACAGTTATCGCAATAGACATGGATGCTTAACATGAGACAATAGATGAAGAACACCCACAAAAATAGACCGCAAACCTAACCTAACCTATCTACCAACCTGGATCCCAATACACTCCACTTACTAAAATTGCAGTGAATACAAAGTTTTGCAAGCCACAATTAGGGACTGAAAAATAGAGAGAGAAAATACTTCAATTCGGATTAGACTCAAAGCTGCAAATGTGATACCGGGGTTCGTTGGTCGGTCGAAACCAAAACCAATGTAACTATGCATCGACGGGTAGTCAAAACTAGTACTAATGTAACTGTTACGTGGCACTACGGTAAGAAACATCCAAGTTCTACATACTCGAGGGAGGCTGGAGGGAGCAGATACTTTGCACCCCATTTCCGGGGAGTGGAGTTATATGTATGCCGGTTTAGAAATGCACACTCCCACCTACCTGCCCGAATGGAGAGGTGAAGATGATGTACACTAGCGCCGAAGAAGCGCGGCGCACGCCGCGCCCGTGACCGATTCCATCTGTATTTTACGAAAATAAGAAAGAAAACAACATGTATCACGCAAGAAAATAAAATAAAAAGAAGAATATTAATTCTATCTTTACCTCATGATCTACGTAGGCACGTAACAAACATTAAATGATTTAACAAATTAGGTAAACCGACTGGTCTATTAATATTTTTTCATAAGAGCGTATTTTCCCCTTTGGCAACTAAAAAAAAGTGATGTGCACGGTAGTAATATGTATTTGAATTCATTCTCATATGGCATGTTTGATCAATAGTGAGATCGAATGGGATTGCTACCAATGTGTAGACCCAATAGTAGGGAAATATTTCTTGTCCTATTTGTGCATCTTTTTCACCTACATTTCATATCTAGTTCCTAGTCGGCATTCTTTCATTCTCTCTCAAATATGGATATATTTAATAAAATTCAAATTTTATAAGTAATTTAAACCTCAAATTTGTCGTGGTGTAAAAATGGATAGTAATTGACGGAAAGCTTATTTTAACGCACTATCTATGAATGGCTAACCTAATAACACGACGTTCAACCCAATGCGTTTTTCAAATTGTGATATATGATAAGTGGTATATGCATACCTCGGAAATTTTGGCGGCTAAGGAATAACTGGTTCTACAATAGTTTTTTGAGCAAACACTACCCTCCACGGATGATCTATTGTCTTGTATTTTTTTCTTTTTCCTTGAATCGGTCAAAGAAATAGAATAGGGAGTGGAGTGGAGTGAAGAGGTTGGTCGAGCGACCGTTTTTAGTTTCATGTTGCCTCTTGTCGTTGGTTGCTTATAGACTGCCGTGATGGGGCGCGCCGTAGAGGTGGCTTCAGTAATCGCATTGTGGTTAAAGCCTCGATCTGGTTGGCCACAGGGAAGGAGAAGGCGATGTAGACGACGGGAACAACACCGGTTATTCTCCTTGCGTAGGTGAACGCACCAAGGGAGAAGGAGTCTTAGTTTTTTTGGGATTTTTTTCCTGACATTTATTCTGAATTATTGTTCACTTGAATGCATGGTGCTGATTTATTGTTTTTATTGTCCCGGTTATTCGGGTGTATTGCTCTGGATTACAATCCGGGTACTGTTTTGTTTTATGCTTTGGATGGGCTAATGTTTCCGGTGTACTCAGGTGTTGTTCCGTTTCACTGGTTTTACTGTTCCGGATCGAGGAAGGAGGAGTCTCAAAAAAAAATTTGGGTTATTTTTTTGTTTTTGGTTTTTCTTCTGGATTATTGTTCACATGAATGCATAGTGCTAGTTTACTGTTTTTTTGTCCTGATTTATTCGGGTGTATTGCTCTGGGTTATAGCTCGGTTACTGTTTCAGTTAAAAATATGTTGGAACCCCTTAAATCTTAAAAATAAAAAAGAATGGAATCTCATAACGCCACTCATTATTATATGAAACTCGTGATAAATTATAGTGTATGTATGTGTGTTATGGTGCATATTTTAATATTCTTAAATATGTTGAGACAGATACACACTACATGAATCAGCTAATTTGCCGTATGTGGAGTTTTTTGCCGTCAGCTTTTCGCCGGGGTTGACGGCAAAGACCACTTCGCCGTCTGTAAAAAAACACAGACGTCAAAACGTGACTTGGGTGTTGGGCTGAGCCCAACCAATTGCGTGTAAATGCATGAGGGCATTTAAAGAATCAAAAAAAGGGAAAAACAAAGCCTTGCCGATTAACCCTTTACGTAATTCTCCAATCTAAGCAGCATAAAAATAAAATAAAAAAAGAGACCAATCCACTGCTGGCTTAGTATATGTGTATGTGTATATGTAATTTTTTTTGAACTGATATGTATATATTTTTCCCTGAAGCTACTGTTCAAAAGTAAGTACTGTTCAGAACTAATTACTGTTCAGGCAAGGTTACTGTTTAAACTCGGCTACTGTTCACATATGATTACTGTTCATGGGAGGGGTACTGTTCACTGAATGGGGGACGTGGCACTGGGCTCATCAGTAAAATATACAGTAGACAGCGAAAAAAATTAAAAAAAAAGAGAAAAAGAGAAAGCTTCCCGCTTTAGTACATTCAAAATGTACACTCCCACCTAACTGCCTGCAAAGGTGAAAAAAAATGTACACTCCCACCTACCCGCCCGTAAAGACGAAGATACTACACACTCAATGTCACGATATTGAGGAAGTTACATTCTCATCCGCCGTTACCCACGTCGCGAGAAAATCCAATAACTATCTATCGTCCCGCATCCTCGCACACTCCTCCCACCAGCCGCCCACTAAAATTCAGGAGAAGTCGTAGTTTTGTAAACTACAATATAAACTGAGAATCAAGCTGCAAAATACTAATCCCGCCAATCCAGAAATAAATATCGTGGGTTTAGTTCAAATTTTGTTAACACCCACGTAAATGTAGATACCGGGTTCATTGGTTTGGTGGGACCAACACCTACGTAACCACCACGTATGGGCGGGCAGTAAAAACCGCAACCCGTGTCACCGTTACGTCTCTCTATTTTCAAGTCAAACTTTGTTAACTTTGACTAAATTTATATACATATACACTACTCCTCTCTAGATGGTGTGTATAAGAATCATCGCAAAATTGGAGAGAAGAGGAAAGAAACGCAACGCAAAATTGGAGAGAAAAGAGAAGAGAAGAAACGAAAAGTCTAATGTGAGGACGAGCTCACATGCTTCCTTTGCTACAGTGCACAAAAAAAATATTTAAAAAGTTCAAAAAAATCTGAAATTTTTTGTCAAGAAACTTTGATGTTTTTTCTACATGCGTGCAAAATTTCGTGACAAAATGACATTCATGCAGGTCTCGGCAAAAAAAACAAAATCGATGCTCCAAAATGCTTCCAAAAACAGTTTTTTTGGAGCATGATTTTGTTTTTTTGCCGGGACCTCCACAAATGTCATTTCATCACGAAAATTGGCACGCATGTAGAAAAAACATCAAAGTTTCTTGACAAAAAATTTCAAATTTTTTTGAACTTTTTAAATATTTTTTTGTGTGCACTGTAGCAACGGGTGCATGTGAGCCCGAGCTCACATGCTCCACGTCCAGAAAGAAAGGGCTAGGACGGTGTCCGTTCTCCGTTGTCCGTCCCCTACCCCCCTCCCTTTATATTTGTTTCGAGTTTGTACCCGCAGTCCGCCTCCAACCCAACGCAGTCCACACGCGACGCGCAGCCAGCCAAGAACGCGAGCCCATCGCCCCCTCCCCCCTCCAACCCTAACCTACGCGGCCGTAGATCCCATCCAATCATCGCGCCGCCGCCGCCGCCGTCCGCCCCGCCCAACCCTAGCCTCCCCCGCCGCCTCCCGGGCCGCGATCGGCGTCCTCCCGCCGCCGGAGGAGGAGGGGGAGGCTCGCCCGCGACGGGGGCCATGGAGGCCGACGGCGCCGCCGCGGCGGAGGCGGGGCCCGCCGCCAAGCCGCTCACGCCCGAGGAGGAGGCGCTCCGGCGCAACACCGACTGCGTCTACTTCCTCGCTTCGCCCCTCACCTGCAAGAAGGTATGTGCCGACCGCCGATTGCTCCCTTGCTCCCCCCCCCCCCCCCCCCCCCCCCCCCTTCCAAGCTGGTCCGCTTCGTGGGGTGGTGGTGATTCACGCGATTGGAGCTCGTAATTTCGTCTGGGAATCTGGGTCGCGGGTGGGGCATCCCATCTGCGTTAAGTACCGGAGAGAGAGATTTCCCGATGCAAGATCGTCCCTGTATCCGCGATGTTCTTTGTCGATGTGTAGGGCGTGAATTGTTACCTTTCTTGGTTTCCAATGCTAGGGCTTGGTCAAGTTGTGTTCCTGTTGCTCGACGGGAATTGGGACGGTGGGCCTATACCTAATTGAAGGTGAAAAGAGCCCATTTGAGGTATCAGTAGGTTGATGAATGCCCCCAACAATTGACTATTGCCTTGACTATACGCCCCTTTTAGCCGTGGGGAGGAGGTGGCAACATGAATCACAACGTTTGTTTGCCCAAGATGTTGATTTTTCCTGGTTCATGTGGAGGATTTCTTGATAGGAATTTGTTATTATTAGCCACTGTGTTATGCTTCCCCTGTCTGAAAATTTGAGGTATCAACAATTGACTATTGCCTTGATTATACCCCTTTTAGTCGTGGGGAAAAGATGGCAACATGAATCACAACTTCTGTTTGCCCAAAATGTTGATTTTTACCTGGTTCATATGGAGGATTTCTTGATAGGAATTTGTTATTGCCCACTGGGTTATGCTTCCCCTGTCTTAAAATTTCGTTTGCTCCTGAACATCTCTTTTGAAACGAATATGTTGTCCAATAACAGATGTCCAGATTACAACAACAATAGGTCTGGTAAACTTCATTTTTGCATGTAAAGGGTGAATACTTGCTCAGTGTCAACCTGTAGCAACTATGTACATTACGTTTGTCTATCGTTATTTTAGATGTGGGTCGTCTTTTAGTCTTGTACCTTTGAAATATCCTGCAATTCAGGCATGCCTAATTGACTAGTGTCTACTCAAGGAAGTAATACTTCTTCTGTTATGCCTTTTTTTTTGCTGTGCTTGCGTGTAGCATATTAGTGTATTATGTCCACATAGGTCTTCTCTATCTTTACTTTGGAACACCCTATGTGGTGTATATGCTGTAATGGGCTTATGTTCTCACCAGTTAATTATCCTTGGGGCACTTAAGATTGACCTTGTTTCAAAGTTTGTGTTTCATTCCCACTTTGCTATTAGATTTTACCTGTTAATTTTCTGTGCTTCAGTTTCTATAGTTGATATATTGTTATGTCCATCTCTTTGTAGAACATTATTCAGATCATGCTACAGTATGCATTTCAGACCATGATTTCTTACCGCCTGAAGTTTGGTTATTAATTACCAGTGAGAATCTTTTTCACTAACCTTGCTTTATTCTTTCTTTCAGGGGAACCAATGTGATTTTCGTCACAGTGAGGGTGCCCGGATGAACCCTAGAGACTGTTACTACTGGTTAAATGGCAATTGCTTGAATCCAAAATGTTCATTTCGCCATCCGGTAATACTCCTTTTCCTTTATTTTCCCTGCTTATTGACCATAAGACCTCTTGTAATATCTGCGAGCAACTGGCATCGATAATTATTATATTTATTCTCTTCACAGTAACTAACAAGGCATGATCATAGAAACCCCTGTAGTGCTCCTAGTCATGGTCTTGCAATTCGTTTCGACATTTTATCAGTTGAAATTATTACCTGAAGTCTAATTCTGTTTTCTCTACCTTTGCCCAGCCAATCGATGGTATGTTTGGTGCTCCAACTCCTGGAATACCTGCCGTGTCTTCACACTATGCTACTTATAACTCGGGCAAGCAGATGGTCCCGTGCTATTACTTTCAGAAAGGGAACTGCATCAAAGGTGATAAATGCCCTTTTTCCCATGGACCGCAGTCTGCTGGCAATAATCTACCAGAACAGGTGGCGAAGGTTTCTTCCTTTCCTTCGGAGCAGCCTCAGACCCAAAAGAATGAATTTTTGGGTGTTAAGGAGTTTGCTCAGACAAATCATCTAATTCAGCAAGGTGGCCCAATAATTGACGACAGGTCCAAAATGTCAGTTAATAGGGCTGCAGCGAATTTCGCCAGGACAGCTGCAGCTGCATTACCAGCTGAACTAGCTTCCAGTGCAGTGAAATCTTTGCCCAAGTCAGGGAGCGTACAAAACAGCATGCCAGCAGCGAATAAAAGTTTCAGAACCTCTTCAGGCGAGGATCATCCTGAGTGTTATCAGAACAATCTTCCTGTGGAAACTGATCCTATGCCAGATTGGAATCAACCTTACCAAACACCTCCTCAGGATGACCTGACCGAGGACAGTAGAGATGCTGATGACTTATTGGGGGAGTCTTCGCCTGGTTTTGATGTTCTTGTGGCCAACGATGCAGATGCTGGTGCTTATTTGCACGACGCTGACGATTTTGGAAGGGATATATATCCAGTAGAAGATTATGAATATGCTCCGGCTGATTTTGAAATCCAGCCTCATCATGAAAGAGAGCTATTCAACGGAATGGGTGAGCAAGGACCGATCGGACAAATGTATGATGGCTATGACAGGAAACGTCGTAGACCATCTTCTGAGAGGAACTTGGACAGACCTTCCTATTCAGAAAGGAGGTCTCGGCAGAGAGAGACTGGTCCCATTGAGATAGATGGTTCAGATTTACGTCACCGGCTCCGCAGGAGAAAAATAAATGGGTCTCCAGGCATCAGCCCGGAACGCAGTGGAGAGTCGCGTCGGAGGGATGACCGCTACAGGGAAAGGGCATATGATGGTCACCGTACACACAGAGATCGCCATCAGGGTCCTCGAGGGAGCACTCTAAGCTCCCGTCTGCAAGGCAGAATAAAGCTTCCTGGAAGGTCACCTGATAGAGTAGATGCTCGCTCTGAGAGAGAGCGAGATAGAAGACAACTCTGGGACAGGCTGTCTCCAGTTATGTCTATGGATATTCAGGGTGGCAGGCATCGGGAGGCAGGGCATCATCAAGAGAGGATCAGGCAGAGATCAAGCGAACGTGCTTCAAGTGCCAGGATTGCTGATGGCAAGCATTCGAGACGGAATGTAACAGATTCACTCAACTTCGCCAGCCGGAAAGACTTTGGTCCAGAGTCTCGGAAGGCGAATGGAAGTGTTCAATCTGAAGCATCTCTTGATTTTGAAGGCCCAACGCCTCTCAGCGTCATCTTACAGAGGAAACGACAGGCTGCATGTGGCAATGGCAATGGCTCATCTGCCCACAATGTCAAAGAAGATAAATCTGCTGCTGTCTCTCACAGGCAGGCTGAATCTCTGGTTGAAGCTGAGAAGGAGGGCTACGACAATACTATCAGTTCTGAAGAATACAAGAGTAGATCAGGTGAAGAAGAATATAAAGAGGAAGGCCAGGTCCCTGCATCTTTGTCACACGGTGACAAAGCTGAGGCTGAAGATATGATTGAAGTGGAAAATCAAGAGGCTGATAACTATGAGCAGAGGCAGGGGGAGTCTGAGTATGAGGCGACCGAAGGCTACGAGTACAAATCCGAAGATGAGAATGCATATCAAGACGAGGAGGAAGAGTTTGAGGACGACGATGATTTTGCCCGGAAAGTCGGGGTCGTCTTCTCTTGAGCTCTGGCTCTGCTTTTCTTGGCGCTTGTTCAGGCCAGGCTGAAATGCTTGATTTCCCCTCTAGTGATTGATCCTCTTGGATAAATTCCTGTGGCGCTCCATGTTTGTGTTTCAAGTTGATAGCGCCTAAAAGGCCTGGTCTTTCCGATGAGCGATAACTGATATTATAAGTATAGGTCAGGCATTAAGCGAGGTAGATGATGATGATTCGATAAACGAGAAAGTAATCTTTACGTGTAAAAACAGCTGCTGCACTTTGTTGAGCGTATCCTGGAACTCTGTATTGTATTAGTTTCATTACTAACATGATGATACCCCATTGATATTTTTGTGCCTGAGATGGATAATATAACACCCCCCTCCAACTTGGAGGGCATCTTTTCTTTTCTTCACAGAAGAAAAGCTTTGATTCTTTAGCACCATTATATGCCTGGATGCATGCTTGTATATATTTGGTTGCGAAATCACATCAGTGGATTTTATAACTGGATCTGGGTGGATCAGTGGTGCTGTTGGTTGTATAGTTTATCCATCCGCGACTATCTGTCTGCAGTTAGCAGTCAACTGGGTATGATTCCTGATCTTGTGCGATGCCAAATGATTCTGCTTCTGACTTGAATTTGGAGCTGTTTTGCACTGTAGATGGACAAACCAGCAACTTGGCCGCGCTAGCCACGAGATGGTTAGTGTATTAGGTCAATCTCAGGAGCTCACATGCTGCTGCTCTGGCAGATATTCTTGATCATGTGCTTGCACGTTAAGCATGCATAGTAATATAATGTATCAACATCTTTTCGAATGTCAAATGGCAAGATGAGATAGTTTCAGGATTGTAAAAAATTGTGCAAATGGTAAGATGAGATAGTTTCAGGAAAATGTGCAAATGGGGGATCAAAACACCCCATTCAGATAGTCTGTAGTTTCAGAGCGAGGAAAAAAAGAAGGAATTCATCGAGGCAGTTTTGCAAAAAAGGAAAATACATTAAAAAAACAATTTTTATGATGGAACAGAGGCTCTTCTGGATGACCCTCTCGTGGCATATAGCGCCGCTAGCTCCGTCCCGTCCCGAGGAGAGGCTTCCAGAGTCCACTCCGTCCAGGCTTGGTTGTCCTCGAGCTCGGCGAAATCCGGAGCGTCTCGCGTGCGCGTTGGGGAGTGTCAGCCGCCATGGCCGCCAAGAGGGTGCTCCTGCTCTGCGGAGACTACATGGAGGACTACGAGGTCTCCGTCTTCTCCTCCACATCGCCCCCCTCCCCTGTGCATCAATCAGTTGATTCCCCTTCGCTTCCTCCTAACTGATTCCGGTCGGTCTCTTTCCTGGGTCGATGGATGGATTCAGGCCATGGTCCCGTTCCAGGCGCTTCAGGCGTACGGGGTGTCCGTGGACGCCGCCTGCCCCGGCAAGAAGGCCGGCGACGCCTGCCCCACCGCCGTCCACAAGCCCATCGGCCACCAGGTGCGTCCTTGGATCAGTTTCCCCCGTCTGCTGTTTCTTTGTACTAGTTGGTACTGTATGTTCCAGTGGATAGGGTTTGGCCGGTTTGTACTATTGAGAAGAGCAGGGCAGATTTAGCACGGCTAATTAGTTTCAGAAAATGCCTTCTTATGCAACACTAATTCTTTACTAATCTCTCAAGAAGAAAATTCTCTCAAGTTAGTCTGCGTTTTACCCGCAAAAAAAGAAAAGAGGCTGTGTTCTGTAAGAGGCGAACCCTGTGGTAACCGTCTGTAAGAGGGCCGGCATCGTTTGAACAGATAAAATGGTGTAACAGTGCATAACTCGTTAGAAAAGTTTCCAGATGTCATGTTCACATCCACTGGATGGTTGTACAAATTTGAGCATCCCCTCTGCATTTAATGTTATGTAATTGGATGGTTGTACAAATTTGTTCAGGGTTTTACGGTCTCCATCTCATAATTAAGTTGATATGTCTAAAACAAAATCGTACAGGTCATGCAGTACAATGCAACATTGAGGGCGTAGGGTAATGGCACTTATATGCAGTTGTGTTGTAGATGTACTGAAATGAGGGCATATGTCTGCTGTAGGTATACTGAACCAACAATTATACCTTGATATTATGGACTAGATGAATGACAGCAGCTTTTCGGGCTTGGCAGTTTGGCCATTTTTTAGTATGTAAGCATGATTGGTTAGTGTTCAAGTAACAAGTCTATCAAATGGTTGTCAAATCTTCTTTTTATTCAGTACTTGTTGAGGCTGTCATAATTTTCTTTTCCTCGAAATTCTGCTTGGATTTTCTAATTATGCATTTACCCTGATTAATGCTTAAAACTAAAGTCGGCATTGGATCTTTTTTGGTTAGGCGAATTTTAAATATTGGTCTGTACATGCTTGATATAAAAGGAGGGATTTATCTAATGAACTACACATATGGTTTCACATTCCATCTCTGTGCTCGCAATTTAAATGCAGTACATTTTACTCACTGATACATCTTGAACAATCTAAAATATATATAGCTTGGTTTATCTTTGTAACTCCTTATCTGATTTTTTCATTTTCCACATTGTTGTGTCTATTTTCTCAGTGTTGGTCCTGTGTAAATACTTGGTCTTAGGGGTCTCTGTACTGCATATACGCGGAATCTTTAATTTGTCTCAAATGCTCAGTTGTAAAAACCAGCCATGCTGGCGGTTCTTTTTATCAGTGTGATGGTATGCCAACTGTTTCTGACAAATTTTGTCTTGTGGATACACCGCGCAGACAAATGCTGACTCTAAAGGTCATAACTTTACCCTAATTTTCTCTAGACGGTATTGCTCCTGTCTAAATACTTGGTCTCAACTAAAAATACGTCTAGATACATCCATTTCTGCGTCAAGTAATTCGGGATGGAGGGAGTAACATATTTCTTCCTGCAGTTCCACTTCTCTTATATATACTTACTTGAGTCTTAAATAAGCACTGAATGTTTAAATGTTGGTGTGTACGCATTTATATAATGAATAACTAAACAGGTGATTTCACACGTCACCTTCCGTGCTCACAATTAAAATTTAGCACTTTCTACTCATCAGTACACCTTGATCTTAGTGGTCCCTGTATTGTACTATCATACTAATTCTTCCTACAGTTCTGCTTCTCTTACATACACTTGAGTCTTAAATATGCACTGAATCATTGTTAGTGTGTACATGTCTGACATAAAAGGATATGTAATGAAGAAATACACAGATGATTTCGCACTTCACCTACCGTGGTCACAACTAAAATGTAGTACTTTCTACTCATCAGTACATCTTGAACAATGCCAGCGGTTGAATATTTGTAACTGTTTATCTGTTTCTGTTCTTCTTTTCCCACATTGTTGTGCTATTAGCCCTATTTTCGCCGAAAGGTGTTGCTCCTGTGTAAATACTTGGTCATAGGGGTCCCTGTGTTGTCACATAAAATTTTTCTTGCAGTTCTGCTCACTCTTGAATTGGCAAGGAATATTTTATCTGTGTGGAATGCTCTGTTTTAAGAAACCAGCCATGTTGGTGGTTCTTTTTATGAGTGTGATGGTACCTAAAATCTTTCTGACATAGTACTGCTCTAAAAGCCTGCACTAATTTTATCTTCCATATATCTGATGCAGACATATGCGGAATCAAAAGGTCATAACTTTGCACTTAATGCTACATTTGATGAGGTTGACGCTGCTGCATATGATGGATTGGTAATTCCTGGAGGCCGTGCACCAGAATACCTTGCGATGGATGAAAAAGTGCTTGCCTTAGTTAGGAAGTTCTCTGACGCTAAGAAGCCTATCGCATCAGTTTGCCATGGACAGTTGATTCTGGCAGCAGCAGGAGTAGTCAGGGACCGTACATGCACCGCGTATCCTGCTGTTAAGCCAGTTTTGGTTGCTGCTGGGGCCAAGTGGGTTGAAGCTGATACTATGACAAAATGCGTCGTTGATGGTAATCTTGTCACGGCAGCGGCTTATGATGGTCACCCTGAATTCATCAGCCTGTTTGTGAAAGCACTTGGTGGCTCTGTCGCAGGCTCAGACAAAAGAATATTGTTCCTCTGTGGGGTAATGCTTCAACTCATATTACTTGTAAATATTGTTTCTCATTTTCTTCATAAATCATAACCACTCTACTTAACATGTTTGTTTTAACGACATCCTAAATAGGATTACATGGAGGATTATGAGGTGATGGTCCCATTCCAGTCCCTGCAAGCCCTTGGCTGCCATGTCGATGCGGTTTGCCCTGACAAGGGTGCCTGGGACAAGTGCCCAACTGCCATCCATGACTTTGAAGGGGACCAGACTTACAGCGAGAAGCCTGGTCACGATTTCTCTCTGAATGCGTCGTTTGACAGCGTGGATGCTTCAAGCTACGACGCGCTTGTGATCCCTGGTGGACGTGCCCCTGAATACCTTGCTCTGAACGGTAAGGTGCTCAGCTTGGCCAAGGGGTTCATGGATAAAGGAAAGCCGGTCGCGTCGATCTGCCACGGCCAGCAGATACTGGCTGCTGCAGGGGTTCTTCAGGTACGCAGCAACTGCTGTCCCATCTGCAAGCTGCTTCTGCTCGGCATCAATTTCACCCAGGACTTGCTGGTTGTAGCATACTCTGCTTTGAATGAAACAAAGCACAGGCGCCCCAGTCCGGAGGCATCCGATACACCAACGATGCCCAACTTGTAGTGGAAATGCAGATGGTTTGTGGTGTTGGTGGACACGATCACTGACGCCGACCTTTTGTGTGTATGCAGGGTAGGAAGTGCACGGCGTACCCGGCGGTGAAGCTGAACGTGGTGCTGGGCGGGGGGACGTGGCTGGAGCCGGAGCCGATCCACCGGTGCTTCACGGACGGCAACCTGGTGACGGGTGCGGCGTGGCCCGCGCACCCGGAGTTGGTGGCGCAGCTCATGGCCCTGCTGGGCATCAAGGTCTCCTTCGCGTGAGTGCTCGCTCACAGGCTCTGCCTAGGCGTTCCATCGCATCATATACAAGAGAGATAGATATGCTTTTGTACGTACACCGTGCCGTGCTGGACCTGGACCTTATCTCAGTGCCTTTGTCCTTGAGTTTGAGACTGCCCGTCTGTACCTGTACCTGTGTCTGTGGTGCCGCACCGTGCTGTGGCGTTGTTGGGGGTTGGAGCAAGCAATAAAGTTTAGACGATCGATCTGAGCCGTTGGTCGGTGTGTAGCTGAATCGCAGAGCAACATGCGTCTTCCTCCTTAGCACGCCCTGAAAGGAACTGCGCTTGGGGCCGACCGCCGACGACGCGAATCGCTAGCGCTTAGTCTCGTGTGCCCAAGGTGGCTAACTTGGGTGACAGTAGCTGCTGTTGCGTCCGCGGCCGGATTGTTTTAGCTCAGACAGGCAGGCAGGCACTCAGCCCGCCTATGTTTTCTTGCAACCGATCAGCCTTTGTTGCTCGCGTCAATCAATCCTTGGCTGGTACTGCCACTTGAGCTCATGGCTTTGCTGGAAGAGGCGTACGGGGATATGCCGAGACGGTTGATTCAACTCGGACGCAGTGATTGAGCTCGGAACTGCGTCGTTTCATTGGTCATTTTCTTGACCCTGTAACTCTGAAACCGGCCGGAAGCTTGTCATGCCCTTTTCTGGATTTTAAGGAGTGGTTGGTAGCTAGGGTTCGTCGGATCTAATAGAAGGGGAAACCCATGCAAAAAAAAAAGAAGAAGGGGGAAAGTAGATCGCCAAAGCTGGAATTATCGCTATTTATAAGACATATGCTTTTATTATGTTTGGTAGAGATACCAGTAGTTCTCAGCAGCAAATGCCATATGTATATACCATTGTAATGTAATGATAAGAGGAGCTGGCTTACATAGCCCAGCTGGCATGGCAACGGTAGATTTTAGTGAATAACGCTTCAGTTGAAGCCATGCGAGCCGTCCGATCTTGTGGTCAGCTTCAATGTGGTTCCTTCGTTAACTCAAGACAAGAACACTCGCTAACTCAATATGTTGGGCCTGACAAAGCTCATCTCATGAAGCAAGCTGAACACACGCCCGCCTATACGAACCTTCCCTAGTTATTTACTTCCTTCTTGTACAGTATTCATTCATAGTATAAAAAAAACTATGCACAGACCCTCAAAAAAAAAAAAAAAAAAAAAACTATGCACAGAACAAACTGCAGCACTCGCATAACATGTGCCGTCACAAGCCTGACATCATGCGTGCATGTTGGCGCCTGTAAATGTAATCCAGAGGAGAGGGAAGTGCGCGAGTCGGTTAGTCATGTTTTGCCGACGCAAAAGCGGCAGCGAAACGAGGTGTCGTGGCACAGCTGACCTGAAATATCGACCGGCCGGCCTGACCCAAAGCGCAAAGCGAGTCGAGTCGGCTA
The DNA here is from genome assembly GCA_039707655.1 of Elymus sibiricus. Taxonomy (NCBI): domain Eukaryota; kingdom Viridiplantae; phylum Streptophyta; class Magnoliopsida; order Poales; family Poaceae; genus Elymus; species Elymus sibiricus. The sequence continues at coordinate 477,225,709 of CM077666.1, forward strand.
GAGTCACGTAGGTTTTAGGTCGTGGTGCGTGATCAGGCGACGCCCGCCCAAAAGCCAGCGGCACCGGACGGATTAAACCGGTCATGCCACTATATACTCCTACCACCAGTGCATGCATTGCATTGTTTATACGCGCACATGGCATGCTTGATGAGATCACCGGCGGCGACCACTCGTCAACTGCCAAATGTATTTATTTATTTTTTGAGGTTGCCCGGCCAACCGATCGAAAAGGCGCGCGGCTCTCCATCCTTACCCGCGGCGCCTTCGCCGAAGGTCGCATGCACGGAGAAAAAGACCAATGGCGCTTTCTCTTCTCTTTCTGGCGTGGCCGTCGCCGCCCGTGATGAGATCATCGACGACGACGTCCACTCGGCAACTGGCACATGTCTACCCGACCCCGATCCAAAAGGCGGCCGCCGAGGATCGCACGGCGAAAAAGGGTGACGCTTTCTGGCGTGGCCGTCGTCCCGGCACCAGCTACAGCTTTGGCCTTTTGCAACCGCCGCCGGCCGTAATCGTCGAGTATTAGCACTTCACACCATCGAATACAATCAACCATGTGAAGTGGAACGCTGTAATGGCCACGATGGAAGACACGTGCACAGTGGAACCCGGGCCATCGGTTTGGTTTGGAACATGCATGCATGGAATACAGCGCCGGACGATATACAAAAACTCTCCTTCTCTAAGACTGGCCATAGTGGGCCGCAAACGCTCGCGGACGCACCCGGACGTGTCCGCGGGCAGTGACCGGGCACTCCTCAAATAGCGTTGTCCACATCCGTGTATCTCATATCCGATCCCCTATATCCATACTAAACCATGCAACGTCGATCAAACTACGTAGATCAGCAAACGGACATAGGTAAGCACAATACTTTCACCAAAAGATCACGATCGGATGTTCAAAGGACCACCAAAGTTCACATAAACGACGGACAACTTAAAACTACATCTAAAACTTGAAATTAAATTGAAGAAAAGTGGATCTTCACCACTTCCAGGCCGGGCCCTTCCCCTTTCGGTCGCCGGCGCAGCTGTAGCCGTCGGCAGCTGGTGGAGGATCGTCCGAGTCGTCGGACGAGGAGCCGTCGTCGTCGTCGGAGGAGGATGAGGAGACAATGATGAGGCCCTTGAGACGCCGGACGGCACGGTCCTGCTGGCGCTTGAGTTGCCGAGCCGCCTCCGTCGCCTTCTCCTTGGCCTCGCGCTCGGACTGCTCGATAGCTAGCCGGAGAGCCTTCGCGTTCTTCCGGCGGAGCCGCCGAGCATCCGTCTCCGCCATCGTAAGCGACCGGCGGTAGACCCACGGGAGGAGCCGCTCGTCCTCGTCGGGCTCCGTCGGTAACCCGCGGCGGCGGCGGACAGAGCTCTCCGTCGCGTTCCTCTCCCTTGCCCGCTGCCTCTCGCGGCAGGCGGCGCGCGCCTCCGACTCCGGCGTGTGCGTCCAGGCCGGCGGGGCGGGCACAAGCACCCACCGCTGCCCGCGTGGGGGAGCAGCGGCCGGCGGGGGCAGGGCATGACGTGGGGGAGGCGCGGACTGCGCAGCCCGCGCGGGCCGGGAGGAGCCAGCGCCGGCTTCCTCGCTGCGCCGGCGGGGAAGAGGCGAGGCGGCCGATCCGGAACTGCCACCCGTGTCCACCTTGGACCTCTCGAGGGCAATGCGGAGGGCCAGCTCGTCGTCGGAGTCGGAGGAGGAGCGGCTGCCGGCGCTCGACATGGTCGCCGCAGTGACCGGAGTCGTCGGAGTGGATCGAATCAGAGAAATCGGAGGGAAGAAGAAGAGACAGATCGAGAGTGGAGTGAGCTAGGGTTTCCGGATTGGGGATATTTGTGGGGACGGAGTGGGCTCGGGGTAGGCCGGGCTGACGTGTCGGACGCGCTCGGGCGCGCCCGGGCAGCCCCATATTCGCCCCATATTTGGGCTGGATATGAGGGGTGTCGGTCAGCCCGGGCGTTTAAGGGCCGTTTGAGGCGCCCGGCTAGGTCAGATTTTCGTGACCGGTCAGTGACCGGGCGGGCCGTCCGGCCGTCTGAGGGCCGTTTGAGGCGCCCGGCTGTAGATGCTCTAACTTCAGCAGTAACATCGAGTCCAACTCAGCAAATTTGCCTATGTGGTAATGAGTTAATGAGAAGAGAGGTAGTTTGAGTAACTTAGCTAGTTACCATAATATCACATATCCCAATACAATATGAGTCTATAACCTAATAAATGAAGCTTTGCATGCACACTTATGTTACTACCCACTATGAAGGTAGTAACATAGTCTAGGGTTCCTCTCTCTAGATCCAGTGGTTGTTTCTGACGGTGTTTTACAATCTACAGACGACGACTTGACGCACAGGGCATGGTTGTGCAGCGGCGGCGGTTGGTTTTCTAGCCCAACGCATGTAGCTGTTGGGATCGTGGAAAAGTGATGGCGACAACACATGATGGGCTTCGACGAGCTCCGGGGTGAAAACCTAGTTTGACCCAAGTTGGTAATAGCTGGTAATGGCGATGTTTCTGCGTCGTTACCTTGTTGAAGGCATTGCTCGGATATGCTCGGATCTTCAGGTGAAAATCTAGAATCTGGCCTTTGGTAGTTGGATCCGGTGACGGCGCCGCTTGAGCGTCGCTCTCTTCTTGAAGGCGTTGCCGTTGAAGAATCTCGTTGTCCTTGTGGTGTCATGACATGGTTGGTGCGGATATGGTCATAGTTGTAGTTTGTCGATCGCAGATTTGATCGTCTCGGGGTGTTTCTTTTATCTCGCTTAGGCATAGCTTTGGTCTTATACGACTTTACTATTTGCCAGCGTTTTTTGTGTGTGTGCGTGCGCGTGTTGGTGTTGGCTGTATGCAGAGGTCGGGTGTGCTTATTGTGTTTGTATCCTCTTGATGCTTCATTTTTGAGTCAATAAAATCCACCATTTCTCGAAAAAAAGTGTATGCTACTAGTTAATGTTACTCTCCATTATGACTACTCTAACTAATTCTTGTCTTTCTTCCATGACCTGCCTGGCATTTTTTTTTTTCACATACGAGTAACCAAATTCAGCAGAATGGACAAAAATAGCTAGGCGGGCAATCATTCATGCAGGACGAAACCAATCGTCTTTCTGGCCACGGCGATCGACCTAACGGTTGGAATATCCTTGCCATTGTTATATGAATCTACACACATGTACATGTACATGCATCACAGACGGACGAATGCGGCAAGTGGGGGCACCGGCGCATTCTTTTTCCAGGCAATCAATCAGAGTTTTCTACCTTAATCAGCACCACCGGCCCTTGCATGATTGCTCAACTTGTAGCAGCAGCAGCCATCATCTTGTCACTGACTAACAGTAACAGCGGCAAATTAAGCCAAACAGAGAAGGGACAATCTGCCTGCAGGGCGTAAGGACATCTCTCAAACCGCCCGCATAAGTCCGGACCGTGCGGTACGCACCATAGAAGCCATCTAACGCGGGTCTGTATCAGTCTGCAGGGCGGTCTGGACGTGTTTTCTCCTGCAAATTGGAGACAAAGAGGAAAGGCTTTGCGGGAGTCCGGACAGCAGACACGTAGGATTTCGACATCCCCGACCCACCCAATCCACCCTCCCGGTCTCATTTCATTCCACTTCGCCCCTTCCCCCCCTTGCTTTGCATCCGTACCCTCCACCTCGGCCGTCGTCGCTGTACATCTCCGGCCGCCACAGAGGCATTGCCGGACGTTCGCAACCAGCACCGACATGCCCGCTCGCCTCTACGACGGTGCTGTCCACCCTGGAGCCGTTTGTATCCAGGTACACTCCGCCCCCCTGTCGACGACCTCCATGGCGGACACCACACTCGGCAGGTGTTCGGTCAAATGCCATTGAGCTTAATTTCGAACGCTATGTCGTTTTTTAGAGTACGAAGGATGGCGAGCTACTCGAGCATGGAGGATGAATTATTGTGCGATGCGTGGTTGGCCGTATCCGCGGATTTCGTAGGCAGGAGCAGAGGGGGGACCTTCTGGCAGCAAGTGAATGAATCGTTTCACGCACGAAAGCACATTGCGCCCTACGACATGTACATCATTCAAGAACGCAACGTGAGGTCGTTATCGTTGGAGATGCAATCTAGACCAGCATCACCAAGTTTTGTAACGTGGTTCGTCAGCTCGAGGCAAGATGTCCATTGCACGCGGCAGAGGACGAGATCGTAAGTTTTACTTTCTCTTGCTCAACTTGTTAATTGATTCGTTCACTCAATGTTGGTCTACACATTATGTAGCCCGCACGCGCTGCCGTGATGTACCACATGACAGAGAGACGACCATTTACGTACACACATTGTTGGATGAAGCTGAAGGAGAGTATGTGTGGGAGGGCATGATCTGTTGATGAAAAACATGTTGGACATCTGGTTAATCTAGTCGAATTTAAGATATTGTTGTATTAGACTTAATTTGCATGCTATGTATGGATGGTTTGTGTAATTTTTCATCCGAATTTTGATGAATATTGGCCGGTTTGCATGAATTTTGTTCGGTTAGTTTAAATGCGGGTTGAAATGTATGCGGGAAGCGTTGCCGCAGACTGATCTTCCCTGTCCGTGGACTGGTCCTCCCTATCCGCGGACTGATGCGAAAGAAAATTTACGGGTCGACGTTGGAGATGCCCTAACGAATTTTACCAGCCGGGTCGATCAGTTGCACGATTAGCTTTTAGGTAGCGGGTGATACAAACGGAGCTGTATATCGATCTCGATCATGGCAAGCAAACAAAAAAGGGGGCCATTGGACTCTACAAAAGCAAAAAAGCAATGACGATCCATCGATGATACTGTGGATCTATGGCGTCACATCAGCAGATTGCGCTCCATGGCGTCACGCCAACAGAATCGACCATAAACTAATCCTCGCACCTAAACAACGAATGGGACGTAATTCGGTAACCAATCTTTTATAAAGCATCTAATTTCGTAGTACTATTATTGTCGCTAGAGTTGAAACTAATATCAGTCTTCATATTGAGTATCCATGTCCACATATGTACCAACACAAAAGACAAGAGCCATGTTACGTTTGGCCCAATCATTTGTCTTTCTATTGCGATAATGGTCCAATCAATCTGCACAATCTTTTTTCTTTTTTTTGAACACAGTACAGACGCAAGCGCTCATACATATGCGAATACACCCATCCCTATGAACACACACACGCACACCCTACCCCTATGAGCACCTTTGAGAGACTGAGCCGGCATATCATCTTGAGATTTAAGAAGTCACCGTAGGCGCCTCGTCGTCGACGGGAACGTCTCCTCCCTCTGAAAGCGCATCGCCGGAAATCCTGAAATAAATGCAGGAATAATGCGAGCACCAGGACTTGAACCCTGGTGGGCTGGGGATACTGACGAGGACACATACTAGGGATAGGGTAACAGGCCTGACCTACAGATCGTACCCTAGGACTCCACACACCTTATACTGGGCTCCAGGGCCAGATCAGCAACCAAGAATTCTGCAAACTAACATTCACTCGGAGTTCAATGAACCACTCGGGAAGCAGGAGTTCACTCGACCGGCTATTTCACTCGGACTACCTGACAGTCACTCGACCAGAGAAGACCAGAAGGCTCCAGGAACGCAACGGTCAGGACGTGCGCTCGCCCGTATTAATTGTAATCAATGCACCCGTTACCTGGCGCCCTTAAACCCCCTCTTAATCCCTGGTAATGGCGGCATTCGTGGGGGGACTTGGCGGACACTATATAAGCCACCCCCAGCTCCATTCCAAGGGTTCGCAATCCATTTGTAACACATACACTCAAGCAATCAAGCTCCAGAGCACCGAGACGTAGGGCTGTTACCTCCACCGCTGAGGGGCCTGAACTCGTAAATCCGAGTGTAACAACTGCGCCGTAGCTAGGCTCTGCCCTCTCATCAGTACCCCTACACACTACTGTCAGGCTTGCACCCACGACAGTTGGCGCCTACCGTGGGGCAGGCGTCTAGCGACTTCCGGCGTAGTTGCAATTTTTCCCATCTTCACCATGGTTTCCGGCGGCGGACTGACCCTGGGCGGCGAGATCCGTTTCGGCGTCCTCAGCTTCATCGCCGACGATTCGGCGTGGCTCCAAGAAGCCCCGCTGGATGTCGAGGCGTTGCCCATCCGCGGCGCAGCGCACTTCCGCGCAAGTTCCTTCGGCGTTCTCCTTCGACAACCGTCGACTCCGTACCAGTCGGCGTCTTCGCTCTCCACCAGCCGTCGTCGCAAGCGTTCCGGACGCTCACGGCTCCAGCGGTGGATCAAGCACGCGGTGGTCCTCCTGGTCGCGGCCCCGCAGATCGCGGCAATCGAGCCCGATGAGCCCGTCTTCGATCTGTTCGCCTCCGTGCATGAGCACTTGGAAAGCTTGTCCGAGTGCGAGAGCAGCGATCCCGCTGCAGAGGTGCTGACGGCCGATTCCCCGCCCAGTCCGCCTGGGTACGGCCGCGGCGCAGAGACAGGTGACCCGTCGCGCACTGATCTTGGCGGCGGCGGAGACCATCACGACGAGTACTACCCCCGACCTCTCACTCGGCAGCAGAGGGTGGAGCTGCAGCGCAGAACCGAGCAGACCCTCCAGACGCCCATCGTTGGGACGACCCCCGAGGCTCAGGCTTTGGAGGCCGCGCGCCAGGCCAACTTGGCTGAGCGCAGTCGTCTGGAGGCGCTCCAGAAATCACTCGACGACCGCGCCCGCAGGCAGCATCCGCCCAGTTCCAGTCGGCGGCATCGGCAGTTGTTCTCAAATGACCAGTAGTAGAGTTTCCAGGTATTCCGCACTCCTGTCCAGAATCTGGCGGCGGCCACTCGGATAGCAGATTCCATTGAGCCGTCCCGATCCGAAGCGGGAGAGGGTCTTCGGCAGATCCGGGACCTGCTCAAGGCGGCTGAAGAGCAAAATTCGGCAGTGTCCCAGTCGCGCAACAGGATTCACAGCAGATCCATTCGGGCTGACACCGTCCAGTCGGCCCACAGCCCAGTGTCCCCAAGGAGAAACAGACACTCGCCTCCGCGGCGAGACGACCAAGACCACCACCGAGACCAGTACTCGGGGCAGGGTCGCAGTCGGAATACGCCTCCGCGGCGTCAGGACGATCGTCGTCGTATGCAGTCGCCCCCTCCGCGGGATGGCTCGTACGCGCCCCGGCCGTACGATGCCAGGCGTGCTTACGGTAATGATCGGAGGGCCAGCCCTCCCCGCCATGGTGACGGTTATCGCCAGAGAGAGCCAGTCGACTATCGTGACCCGCAGTTCAACGTGAGATCCGTTCTCGCTCAGAACCTGGTCGACAGAGGCAGAGCTCTGAGAGAGAACTTGGACAGAGATCGTCCGAGTGGAAGTGGAGCCTTCATCTCCGGGCCCGAGTGTTTCAGCAGAGCCATCAGGGCCGCCGAGATTCCGCCAAACTTCAGATTGGTAGCTGGAGTAAGCAAGTTCACCAGTGAGTCCAAGCCAGAAACTTGGTTAGAGGATTACCGAGTGGCTGTGCAGATTGGAGGAGGAAATGACTATCTGGCTATGAAGCATTTGCCATTGATGCTGGAAGGATCCGCCCGCGCCTGGCTCAATCAGCTCACTCCGGCCAGCATATACTGCTGGGAAGATTTGGCCCGAGTGTTCATCAAAATATTCGAGGGCACGTGCAAACGCCCGGCTAGATTGACTGAGCTACAACATTGTGTGCAGAAGCCGAATGAAACCTTGAGGGAGTACATTCAGCGGTGGACAACCTTGCATCATGTGGTGGAGAATGTCATGGAGCATCAAGCAGTCTGTGCCTTCAAGGCAGGAGTCAGATATCGGGAGCTCATCTTGAAATTCGGTCGGTCAGGATCTTTGACCATGAGCCGAATGATGGAGATTGCCACTCGGTCGCAAACGGAGAAGAGGAGGACCGTCTCCGTAACGGCAAAGGAAAAACTAGTGAGCCCAACCCCAGAAACAGTAATCCCAGTCGGAAGTCGAAGCGCAAAGCTGATGGTTCGGCTCAGGCCGAGGCTGCCGCACTGGCCGGCCAAGCCAAGAACAAGGGGAAGGCTAAGGAAAAGTAGATCCCGAAGAAAAAGAGAGATCAGCCGGGCCAAGATGTCCTCGATTTGCCGTGTCACATCCACACCAGAAAAGATAAGGAGGGCAATCTGATATTGTCCAAGCATACCACTCGACAGTGCAGGTTGCTGATACAGCAGTTCCGAGAGGGCCAGTCGAGTGAGAAGAGCCCAGAAGATGCTGATAATGGAGACAAAGATGAACCTTTTCCCAGTGTCAACGCAACCCTGGTGATCTTTGCAGATGTAGAGAGCAGGAGCCGGTTGAAGGTTATCAACCGAGAAGTGAACATGGCCATGCCGGCGACGACAAAGTTTCTGAACTGGTCGAAGACTCCGATCACCTTTGCCTTAAGTCATACACACAAATGATATCTGAGTACAGACATAGTTAGTCAAGTTTGCCTTAAGAAGGCTAGCACAAACAGCGACACTGATCGAAAAGGCGAAGGCCTCCTGCCTAGGGCCTCCGAACTACTCCTGATCGGCTGGCTCAACCCAGTAGTACGTGCCTCCGGGACTCTCCTGGTAGTAAGCTCCTGCGGTGTCGTCTGGCTCCGGGGCTCCGCCATCTGGTCGCAAGTATCGGGTATGGGGGAAAAAGAATAGCAAAGCAACCGTGAGTACTCATCCAAAGTACTCGCAAGACTGACATCAGAACTATACTAAGTATGCATCGGTATCAAAGGAATGGGGCTATATCTTTGGACTGAATTGCAGAATGCCAGAATAGAGGGGGAGAAGCCTAGCCTATCGAAGACTAGCATCTTGAAGCAATCTTGCAGCATCAGAAGAGAGTAGAACACAGTAACATATAATAGTGGTAATATAATAGTAGCGCCCTGAGATCCTTTCTTGACTCCCTGCGAGAAAGCGATCCCGAGAGTAGTGTTAATAGTTTAATATTGAATCAGCATCAGTTTATAGTTGTAGTGGATCAGGATACAACTCCGAGCGTCCTGTTACCGTGGACACGGCTATTCGAATAGATAACTTCCCTGCAGGGGTGCACTACTGTTACCCAACACGCTCGATCACATCTGGCCGGACACACTTGCTGGGTAATGCCCGGCCTCGGGTAATCGACACGACGCAGTCCTACCTAGGCTCAGCAGAGAGGTCAACACGCCGGTCTAAATCCTAAGTGCGAAGGGGTCTTGGGCCCATCACCCTTTGCACTCCTGCACGTTGCGAGACTGGCCGGGGCCCAGGCGCGACACTGTATACACAGGTGACGTAACCAGCCCACCCCAGCAATCAGCCTGCATCTCTGAGCTGTGACGTCTAAAGAGCTTTCGGCTGATACATACGATGTAGAGGGTCCCATAACCATTATCCCACGTGGTGGTAGTGCGTATAGGGCCAACGACCCACTCAGATCAAATACCCAAATCCGTTAGGCGTATTTAGTAGCTCGCAGAGACGATCAGGACTCCTGTCGCTCCGACTTGGTAACACACGGATCACGATCAGGGTGGCCTCCGCCTGCCCTGTCGTTCCGCCACAGTATCACTCGCGGGTGCCCACCTGGCAAACCCGACTTCACATTTTCCCGGGGGTACCCCTCGGGGTCGACTCGCCTACAACAAAGATCAAAGTATCCGTGTGTCCAAAGTATCGAGAAGGGATCCGAGGAATCACCCTCGAAGGATTCCACTCGAGGAGTTGCACGACAAAAGCTTTATCGGAGGTGATGAAAGAGGAATCACCCTCGGTAACTCACAACCGGATAGCTATTCTACAGAGGCATCATCGGAAGTGAGATAAGAGGTATCATCCTCGGCACTCGATGCCAGCTCTGCAGACACGAGCAACTTAGGGGGTGTGCGGTGATGTGCTGTTCTCAACCCGTTCGATCACATCGATCGGGGCACAGGTACTAAGGCGGGGCAACTACAGCAAGGAAGAGGGGCCACAGATGGTTTACCATCCAACCTATACTAAGCATCTCGGATAGCAGGCAGGTATCAATAACAGTTACAAGGACAGGCTATGCATCAGAATAGGATAAAACAATAGCAACAGCAAATTCTAATGCAAGCAGGAGGGAGAAGGAATAGGTGATATAGGCATGCGTCAAGGGGGGTTGCTTGCCTGGAAGCTCTGCTGAGAGGGGCTGGTCGTCTGAAGGCTGGTCGTCTGGAGCGTAGTCGTACTCAGCTGCGTCGGCGGTGGTCTCGGCGTCTATCGGGAGAGAAGGAGGGGGAAGAAACAATAAATTCACGGCAAAAATGCAACAGCGATGCATGACATGCCTAAATGATATGCAGAGGTGATATAATGCCTATCTAGCTGCTTTAGATAATTAAGGAATTTATTTGGATTTATTTTATTAATGTCATGCACTATTCATTTATCGAAATCGGGCAAAAAGTTCCATGTTCAGTATGTTAAAGGGGTGTGACAGGTATGTGGGTAGCATATTCGGATTCTTCATATTTTTTTGATCATTTTTCATATATAAATTATTTTCATCCGAGTTACGATTTATTTTATATGATTTGTCAAAGTTTTAAACATTTTCTGGAATTTCTAGAATTAATTTTAATTCGAAATTAAATAGCAAAATGCTAGATGCACCTAGCACAGTGTACACAGAAGTGTCCACAGTGGCTGACAGGTGGGGCCAGTCAACTGCCCAGTCAACAGTTGACTGGACCGTTGACTGGTCAACTGGGTCCAGTCAGCAGAGGCTGACATGTGGGGCCAGTGAGCTGAGTCAGCAGCCCAGTCAGCAGTCAACAGTGCAGTTGACTGGGTCAACCTGACAGGTGGGATCCAATTGTCATTGCCACACAGTTAACATAATATTTAGATTAGCTTAATTAATGGTGGGGCCCTTCTGTCATAGTCACAATTTATTATTAGGATTATTTTAGCCAGTTAGTTATCTAAAGGGGCCCACATGTCAGTGTAGTTAGCTGGGGTAATTAGTGCCTAAACTAATCAGCAGCCAGGCGGGGCCCACGCTACAGTGGGTTAACCCACTGGTTAACGCGCGCGCGCGTGCGCGTGCCCGCCGGCGACCAGCAGAGCGGCGGCCACTCGCCGGAATCGCCATTCCGGCGACTGTTTCGCGCGGGGTCGGGTGCTATAGGACGGGCGCAGCGCCACGCATCCAACGACGGCATCGGCTAGGGCTAGGGTTGTCGAGGTCGGTCGCAACGATGACGTGCGGCGGCGCCCGAGAGACGCGCCCGCCGGAATCATGGCTAGGGGTGCGGGGAAGAGAGGAAGGAGGTCGCAGAGGACCGGGAGCTCACAACGAGCTCGATGACGTGCTCGGGGAGGCCGGGGGCGCAGCGACGGCGGCGGATCGAGCGACGGCGGCGATGGATGCATTCGGAGGAAATCGTTGTGGGCGTCGTCGCTGGGGCGTCCCGGCTTGAATCCAGTGGCGCAGATGACGAAGGGGAGGACAGGGCAGCTCCTGGACATCTCCATGTTGCTTGGGGACGCTTCTGGCCACGGCAGCGACGACTGCGCGATGACGGCCGTGGTCGGGCACGGACGAAATCGAGGAGGAGAGGAACGAGCGAGGGGAATGGGAGGGGCTAGGGTTCCAGGGGGCGAGGGGAGGCTCGGGGTACGCCTTATCCTCATGGGAAGCCGACGGATACCCGACGCGTGCGCCATCAGCGCCCTGGGCGCGCGCGGCAGTGACACGCACGGGGAGAGAGAGAGAGGGGTTAGGGATGACCGGGGTGGTGGGTTGGGCCTCGGCTGTGGTAGCAGGCTGGGTGCACATGGGTGCTTTTCCTTTTTCTTTTTCTTCCATTTCTTTTCTGTTTTCCTTTCTACTTTCTATTTTGTAGCTTATTTTACTAGCAAATGAGTTTTGTAAAATGTGGAGATGGCTACATAATTAGTAATGCAATATTATGTGCTGCCACAAAAAGTTTAGGGCATTTTAGGATCTGTTTGAATTTTGATTAAATGGAAAAGGTTTTATTAATGCTGTTTTGGTACTGTTTTCATTATCTTAGGGGCATTTTAATAATTCAAATAATGTTGGTTTCAATTTTATAATTGCCTATGGATTATTTGCAAAATTATGAACTATTTAGTTCTCAGATTTGATCAACTTTTATTTTGACTTGCAATTTGAATTTTGAATTTGACTAGGGTTTGAGAGTTGAATTATTTCTTAATGGGAATTTAACTATGATGATCATGGTGACATGGCAATGATGATTAACTTAATAGGGCATTAGGATCTGGGGTGTTACAATCCCAATGCTGCTCCCACCAACATCTCGACGACACTCGACAGCAAATAGGAAGAAGCGCTCATCCAGTTCCTCCGTGAGAACTGGGACATCTTCGCATGGAAACCATCTGACATGCCGGGTGTACCCAGGGAGCTGGCTGAGCACCATTTGCGAGTCGACCCGAAGGCGAAACTTGTCAAGGAGCATCTTCGTCGCTCTGCCACACAGAAGAGGAAGGCCATTGGCGAAGAAGTTGCTCGGCTCCTGGCAGCCGAGTTCATCCGTGAGGTGTACCACTCCGAGTGGCTCGCCAACATCGTCATGGTCCCTAAGAAGGACAAGTCTCTCCAAATGTGCATCGATTTCAAGCACATCAATCGGGTCTGCCCCAAGGATCATTTCCCGCTCCCTCACATAGATCAAATCGTAGATTCCACCGCGGGTTGTGAGCGACTGTCTTTTCTGGATGTGTACTCCGGGTACCACCAGATCCGACTGTATGGGCTAGATGAAATAAAAACAGCTTTTATCAGCCCATTCGGGTGTTTCTGCTATATCACCATGCCATTCGGTCTAAAAAATGCTGGTGCCACTTTCATGCGCATGGTGCAGAAGTGTTTGCAGAAACAGATCAGCCGGAACATCGAAGCATACATGGATGACATAGTGGTCAAGTCCAGAAAAGGTTCCGACCTGCTGGCTGACCTAGCCGAAACTTTCGCAAATCTATGGAAGTATGACATCAAGCTGAATCCGGCAAAGTGCACTTTCGGAGTTCTTGGGGGCAAGTTACTCGGTTTCCTCGTTTCCGAACGAGGGATAGATGCCAATCCCGAGAAGATCGGGGCGATTGTACGAATGAAACGTCGAGAACGTCTTCATGATGTGCAGAAGCTCACGGGTTGCCTCGCAGCTCTGAGCCGATTCATCTCCCGTCTCGGTGAGAAGGCACTGCCCCTGTACCGATTGATGAAGAAATCTGATTCGTTTGAGTGGACTGCTGAAGCACAAGCAGCGTTTTTGAGCTCAAAGCCCTGCTTTTTACCCAGCCGGTGCTTGCCGCTCCGAACAGCAATGAGCCGTTGCTCTTGTACATTGCGGCCACTGGTCAAGTTGTCAGCACTGTCCTGACAGTCGAGCGAGAAGAACAGGGCAAAACTTACAAAGTTCAGCGCCCAGTTTATTACATTTCCGAAGTCCTGACTCTGTCCAAGCAGAGATATCGACATTATCAGAAGCTCGTCTATGGCATCTATCTGACCGCGAAGAAAGTAGCCCATTACTTCCAAGAGCACGTCGTATCAGTCGTCAGCGACGCCCCGCTGTCTGAGATCATGAACAATCGGGACGCGACTGGTCGAGTGGCGAAGTGGGCTATCGAGCTCCTGCCCCTGGACATCAAGTTCGAGGCAAAAAAGGCGATCAAGTCCCAAGCATTGGCCGATTTCCTAGCCGAGTGGACAGAACAGCAGCAACCGACTCAGAGTCACCCGGAACACTGGACCATGTTCTTTGATGGTTCCAAGATGCTGAATGGTTCAGGAGCTGGAGTTGTGTTAGTGTCTCCGAAGGGCGATCGCCTCAGATATGTTTTGCAGATTCATTTCGATTCCTCCAACAATGAGGCCGAGTACGAAGCGCTCCTTTACGGTCTACGTATGGCCATTTCACTCGGCGTCTGGCGCCTGATGGTCTACGGAGACTCGGATCTAGTTGTGAACCAAGTGATGAAGGAGTGGGATATCAGAAGCCCTGCTATGACAGGATATTGCAACGCGGTGAGAAAGTTGGAGAAGAAATTTGAGGGTCTGGAGTTGCATCACGTCCCCCGAGCTAAGAATCAGGAGGCAGACGATCTGCCAAAGATCGGGTCCACTTGGAAATCCATACCCAGCAATGTGTTCCTCGAGCATTTACGTTCTCCGACGGTGAAAGAAGATCCCTTCACGGAAGAGCCCTCGCAAGTGGTCGGTCCATCCGATCCGACTGAAGTTGAGGTCTCGGCAGTCATTGATTTGGTCATGGAGATCCTAGCAATCACGCCCGAATGGACAGTGCCTTATATTGCATACCTGCTCAGGCAGGAACTTCCAGAAGATGAAGCCGAGGCCCGCCAGATTGTTCGCAGGTCCAAGGCCTTTATAATGATGGGCGATCAGTTATACAGAAAGAGCGTCACCGGTGTGACTCAACGCTGCATCTCTCCGGAGGAAGGTCGATTGATCCTGGAAGAGATTCACTCGGGAACTTGTGGTCACCCCGCGTCCTCTCGGACAATCGTGGCTAAAGCTTACCGAGCCGTCTTCTTCTGGCCACGTGCCAATGAAGCTGCGCAGGAGATAGTTCAACATTGCGCCGGGTGCCAGTTCTATGCAAACTTATCGCACAAGCCTGCATCTGCTCTAAAGACGATTCCACTCGTCTGGCCATTTGCAGTATGGGGACTCGACATGGTGGGACCCCTCCAGACAGGGGCGAGTGGATTCACCCACTTGCTGGTTGCGGTCGACAAATTCACTAAGTGGATCAAAGCCAAACCCATCAAGAAGCTGGACTCTCGTACGACGATCAAGTTTATGAAAGAGATAGTCTTCAGATATGGCGTGCCCATAGCATTATCACTGACAACGGCTCAAACTTCGACTCGGAAGAGTTCAGGGCGTTCTGTGCCACCCAAGGCACCCGAGTCGACTATGCATCTGTGGCGCACCCGCAGTCGAATGGACAAGCTGAGAGAGCAAGCGGGCTGATACTTCAGGGATTAAAGCCGCGACTCATGCGCGATTTGGAGCATGCGGCTGGAGCCTGGGTCACCGAGTTGCCATCAGTTCTTTGGGGCTTGAGGACGACCCCCAATCGGTCCACCAATTGCACTCCCTTCTTCATGGTGTACGGAGCTGAAGCCGTCTTGCCGAGTGACCTGCTCCACAATTCGCCCCGAGTGGAACTATACTCCGAAGCTGAAGCAGATCAGGCGCGGCAAGACGCGGTTGATCTCCTGGAAGAGGAGAGAGAGATGGCTCTTATCCGCTCGACCATTTATCAGCAAGATCTACGACTCTTTCACAGCAGGCACGTCAGAAGCCGGACCTTTCAGGAAGGAGATCTTGTGCTCCGAGTGGATCAGCAGCGACCTCACAAGCTTGCTCCTGCGTGGGAAGGTCCTTTCGTCATTTCAAAGGTTCTGCACAATGGAGCATATCACTTGTACAACCTTCTGAAGCAAGCAGACGAGCCCCGCGCTTGGAATGCAGACTTGCTTCGACGTTTCTATACTTGATGAGGGGATGTAATAAAAGTACTCGAGTGATATTTGATGAATAAAAGCATGGCTTTTCCGGTTCCGCATTGAGTTCACTCATACGCATTCTCTGGCTTACAACCCCCAGTGGGTGTACGCCCTTCAACTTAGCTGCAAACCAGTTTTTGCCTAAGTTAAAAACCTACTCCGAGTGAGAGCACCCCCTCACTCGGGGGCTTGGCTGCGAACCAGCTTTCGCCCAAGTTAAAATGCTACTCCAAGCGAAGAGCATCCCTCTCACTCGGGGGCTTGGCTGCGAACCCACTTTCGCCCAAGTTAAAAACGCTACTCCGAGCGAAGAGCATCCCTCTCACTCGGGGGCTTGGCTGCGAACCAGCTTTCGCCCAAGTTAAAAACGCTACTCCGAGTGAAGAGCATCCCTCTCACTCGGGGGCTTGGCTGCGAACCCGCTTTCTCCCAAGTTAAAAATGCTACTCCGAGTCAAGAGCATCCCTCTCACTCGGGGGCTTGGCTGCGAACCCGCTTTCGCCCAAGTCAAAAACGCTACTCCGAGTGAAGAGCTTCCCTCTCACTCGGGGGCTTGGCTGCGAACCAGCTTTCGCCCAAGTTAAAAACCTACTCCGAGTGAAGAGGATCCCTTTCACTCGGGGGCTTGGCTGCGAACCAGCTTTCGCCCAAGTTAAAATGCTACTCCGAGTGAAGAGCGTCCCTCGCACTCGGGGGCTTGGCTGCAAACCAGCTTTCGCCCAAGTTAAAAATCCACTCCGAGTGAAGAGCATCCCTCTCTCTCGGGGGCTTGGCTGCGAACCAGCTTTCGCTCAAGTTAAAACACTACTCCGAGTGTAGAGCACCCCTCTCACTCGGGGGCTTGGCCGCGAACCAGCTTTCGCCCAAGTTAAAAATGATACTCCGAGTGTAGAGCACCCCTCTCACTCGGGGGCTTGGCCGCGAACCAGCTTTCGCCCAAGTTAAAAATACTACTACGAGTGAAGAGCGTCTCTCTCACTCGGGGGCTTGGCTGCGAACCAGCTTTCGCCCAAGTTAAAACGCTACTCTGAGTGAAGAGCGTAACTCCCACTCGGAGGCTTAGCTGCGAACCAGCTTTCGCCTAAGTTAAAACCCGTTTCAAAGACTCGAAAGACTCGAAGGAAAGCATTCGAATAACTCCAGAAGTTCAAAAGCAAATACGAGTACGCGGGCCCGAAGCCCGAAAGAGTTTAACGAATACAGTTCCACTCGGCATACCGAGGCCAATGGATAGGACCTAAAGTTTTCTCACGCTCCTGTGGGGCTGGCCGGCTCAACGAAGGAATCCAGGTGGATGCCGTCTGCGATCCGAGTGGCCGCTTCGATGAACATCTCCATGAAGTCCTCAAACTTGAGTTTCTTCGTGTTGGCAACTTGGAGAGTCTTCAGCTTCTCTTCCTTGGCGTCCTTGCAGTGCACACGGACGAGAGAGAGCGCCACGTCGGCTCCGCAGCGAGCAGCCGATTTATTCCATGCCTGCACTCGGCTGGGAACCTCATTGAGGCGAGTCATCATCGCCTCCAGATCGGTGTCGAGCATGTCTTCTGGCCACAGCTCCTTGTCGATCCTTCCGAGTGCACCCCGCAGACGAATGATGTACCCTTGGGCATCTTCAATGCGAGATTCGACCCGCAAGACGCCTAGAGCAGCCTTGTCACCAACGAGTGACCTGGAAGGATCCAGATCCCTCTCGATTCTGTCAGTTTCCAGCTCGAAGTCTCGGCAGTACTCCGTGGACAAGAAAAGAGGAGAGTTAAAGATCAGCATGCATGAAGTTCAATCGGATAAAAGTTCACTCGGGTGTTATAGGTTACTTGCAAGCTTGGTGTACATTTCCTCCGTGAACTCTTCTATGTACCTTTCCAGAGCGTTCTTCTTCTCGATCAGCTGGGTGATCTTCTCGTTCAGAGTCTTCTTCTCTTGCTCATAGACTTCTGCCTGGGCCTTGAGCTTGCTGTCCCACTCGGCCTTCTGCTTCTTGAGCTCGGCCGCCTCCTTCTTCCCCTCCTTGACGGTGGCCTTCAGCGACGTGTTCTCTGCTTCAAGCTTCTCGAGTGAGGCCAGCTTCTCTTCGGCGGCCTTGGCCTTTTCCTTCGCCACTTTCTGTGCTCCCGCCAGCTCGTTGTCCTTATTCTCGAGTGCTTGCTTCATTGTTTCTAAAGAAACAGAGGTTCTGAGCCGCACTTGGAGTCGATGGTTTTCACTACGCACATCTGTTCGAGTGAATTCACTCGGTTCAAAGAACGGAGAGAGATGAAAGCGGAATGCTCAGTAATCGAAGCTTACCTCCCATGGTCTTGAGCTCTGCTTGAGCGCGCGCTGTGTTCCTCCTCTCCACCTCCAAATCCAGTCGGAGCTGAGCCGTCTCCTTCTCCAGTGCCACGTACTGAGTCCCAAGCTCGCAAGTTTTCTGAAACACAAGAAAGAGCAGATCAGTTAACGTTAAGAAATATTCCGAGTGCCCAGAGACTGACGCTCCTGGAAGGAACAAGCTTGACCAGTATCAGATTCTAAGTTCTAAGACTCCCGCCGACTGCCCGCAGTCGACGGCAGTCTCGGGGACTACACCCAGTGGGTGCACTCAGTGTGCCCCCACTGGAATGGTATCCACTCAGAGCGGTCCGCCCGATCCGAGTGACGGCCAAACACAAAAAAAAGAGAGAGAGCAAGTTCTAGGTTCTAAGACACCTGCCGACTGCCTGCAGTCGACAGCAGTCTCGGGGACTACACCCAGTGGGTGCACTCAACGTGCCCCCACTGGAATGGTATCCACTCGGAGCGGTCCTCCCGATCCGAGTGACGGCCAAACACAAAAAAAAAACAACAGAACAGGTTCTAAACTCTAAGACTCCCGCCGACTGCCCGCAGCCGACGACAGTCTCGGGGACTACACCCAGTGGGTGCACTCAGCGTGCCCCCACTGGAAAGCGACTTGTGTTGAGCAAAAAAAAGAAGAAGTTCTAAGACTCCCGCCGACTGCCCACAGTCGACGGCAGTCTCGGGGACTACACCCAGTGGGTGCACTCAGCGTGCCCCCACCGGAATGGTATCCGCTCGGAACAGTCCGCCCGATCCGAGTGACGGCCAACCACAAAAAAAAAACACACCCAGTGGGTGTACCAAATATTTTCCGACTGAAATTCCTACTGAAGAAAAATGACTCGGCGATCGACTTACAAGGGTACTTACTCGAACGTTCTCCTGGAGGGCAGCACTGGCATCGTATGCCAGCTTGCTAGCCGTGCACATCTCCTTGAGTCGTTGGGTCATCAGCTCCGCCTGGATCATTGCCTCCTTGCTGGCCCCAGTTTGGTCCTCCGGCACCTTGTACAAACTGAAGATATTGACGGGAGGAGTCGGAACCGAAGCCAGAGCAGTCGACGGAGCCGTGGCAGAACCAGCTCCAGCCTGAGAGGAACCCAGCCCTAGAGGCACGGTCACAGCAGGCGCAGGGGGAACTTGAGGCACTTTGCTCGGCGGCGTCTTTGGTGTGGTGGTCTGAGAAGCAGTCGGGGTTGCGGTTCCCTTCTCGGCGTCCTTCCGCGACGGTCCCTCATCGTCGTCGACATGGATGATCTCTGCAAGTGCTGCATTCACTCGACACGATCAGCCTCAGTACGCAATTCAGTCGGACGAGGGTGATTCAATCGGATCATGGATCAAAGAAAAAATAAAATCATTGTTACCTTTCCGAGAAGTGGCCGCGTCTGCCGACTCGGCCTCGATTCGGTCTCCGTCGATCTGCATGGGAGACATGGTCGAGGTGGCAGCTCTGGTTCAGAAGATTCACTCGGTCAGAAGAGTCCAAAATTTGCAAAGACAGAAAAGAAAAACTGACAAAGACACTCACGTTGAGGCGACAGGCACAGTGACCTTGATCCTGGGCAGAGCCTTCCGAGGCTTGGGAGAAGCGACCTTGGGCTGCTTGGCGGTCTTCTCAGTCGGTTCGGGCGACGACGTCCGAGTACGTTTCGGAGCCTTGGCACTCGGAACCACCTCCTTCTCCGGGCCAGCACTCGGATCATGAGTTAGCTTGGAGCGGCGCTCGGAGCGCAGCTCCGGAGACTGGGAAGACTCGACCTCGTCGCTCCCTTCCGAGTCGTCGCTCTCCTCCTCGCTGTCCTCCACGTAGCTGCCCTCGACGCTGCCATGTTCGTGTTGGGGAACGTTGCATGGAAAACAAAAAAATTTCTACGCACACGCAAGATCTATCCATGGAGATGCATAGCTATGAGAGGGGGAGTGTGTCTACGTACCCTCGTAGACCGTAAGCGAAAGCATTAGAACAACGCGGTTGATGTCGTCGAACAACTTCACGATCCAACCGACCGAGCACCGAACGTACGGCACCTCCGCGTTCAGCACACGTTCAGCTCGGTGACGTCCTCGACTTCTTGATCCAGCAAGACGGCGAGGTAGTGGATGAGTTCCGGCAGCACGACGGCGTGGTGACGGTGATGGTGATGCTATCTCCGCAGGGCTTCGCCCAAGCACTGCGAAAATATGACCGAGGGACGGAACTGTGGAGGGGGGCGCCGTACACGGCTAAGACAATGTTGTTTCCTTTGGGGCGCCCCCTCTCCTCTATTTATATATGTGTAGGGGCTTGGAGTAGAAGGAATAGTGCCACATGAACAGTAACCGTGAATAGTACACACGTGGACTTGGACTCCAAAGTCCAATCCTATTCCTACTAGGACTCTCCATTTTTTTCTTCCCTAGCTGCGTGGGCTTTTGAGGACTTGGTGCGCCTGGCCCAATAAGGCCAGGGCACCTCCCCTTAGCCCATTCCAGCCCTTGGGACGTGGTGGACCCACTTGTGGACTTCCGGGCTCCTCCGGAACCTTCTGGAAGCTTCCCGGTACAATACCGAAAAAACTGCACCTTTTTCCGGAACCCAAAATATGACTTCCCATATATAAATCTTTACCTCTCGACCATTCCGAGACTCCTCGTGACGTCCGGGATCTCATCCGGTACTCCGAACAATATTCGGTTACCAATTCACATAACTCATATAACACTATATCGTCAACGAATGTTAAGCGTGCGGACCCTACGGGTTCGGGAATGATGTAGACATGACTGAGACGCCTCTCCGGTCAATAACCAACAGTGGAACCTGGATGCTCATATTGGTTCCTACATATTCCACGAAGATCTTATCGGTCGAACCGCAATGACAACATACATAATTCCCTTTGTCCGTCGGTATGTTACTTGCCCGAGATTCGATCGTCGGTATCTCCATACCTAGTTCAATCTCGTTACCGGCAAGTCTCTTTACTCGTTCCGTAATACATCATCCCATAACTAACTCCTTAATCACTTTGCTTGCAAGCTTCTTATGATGTGCATTACCGAGAGGGCCCAGAGATACCTCTCCGAAACACGGAGTGACAAATCCCAGTCTCGATCCATGCCAACTCAACGGACACCTTCGGAGATACCTGTAGAGCATCTTTATGATCACCCAGTTACGTTGTGACATTTGATAGCACACAAGGTATTCCTCCGATATCCGGGAGTTGCATGATCTCATGGTCTGAGGAACATGTATTTGACATTCAAGAAAGCAGTAGCAATAAACAGAACGATCATATACAAAGCTAACGGATGGGTCTTGTCCATCACATCATTCTCCTAATGATGTGATCCCGTTATCAAATGACAACTCATGTCTATGGTTAGGAAACCTTAACCATCTTTGATCAACGAGCTAGTCTAGTAGAGGCTCACTAGGGACACGGTATTTGTTTATGTATTCACACATGTATTTAAGTTTCCGGTCAATACAATTCTAGCATGAATAATAAACCTTTATCATGAACAAGGAAATATAAAATAATAACAACTTTATTATTGCCTCTAGGGCATATTTCCATCAGTCTCCCACTTGCACTAGAGTCAATAATCTAGATTACATAGTAATGAATCTAACACCCATGGAGTCTTGGTGCTGATCATGTTTTGCTCGTGGAAGAGGCTTAGTCAACGGGTCTGCCACATTCAGATCCGTGTGTACTTTGCAAATTTCTATGTCTCCATCCTTGACATATTCACGAATGGAGTTGAAGCGTCTCTTGATGTGTTTGGTCTTCTTGTGAAACCTGGGCTCCTTGGCTATGGCAATTGCTCCAGTGTTGTCACAAAAGATTGTCATTGGACCCGATGCACTAGGTATTACACCTAGATCGGATATGAACTCCTTCATCCAGACTCCTTCATGTGCTGCTTCCGAAGCAGCTATGTATTCCGCTTCACACGTAGATCCCGCCACGACGCTCTGCTTGGAACTGCACCAACTGACAGCTCCACCATTTAATATAAATACGTATCCGGTTTGTGACTTAGAGTCATCCGGATCAGTGTCGAAATTTGCATCGACGTAACCCTTTACGACGAGCTCTTCGTCACCTCCATAAACGAGAAACATGTCCTTGGTCATTTTCAGGTACTTCAGGATATTCTTGACCGCTGTCCAGTGATCCACTCCTGGATTACTCTGGTACCTCCCTGCCAAACTTATGGCAAGGCACACATCAGGTCTGGTACACAGCATGGCATACATAATAGAACCTATGGCTGAGGCATAGGGAATGACTTTCATTTTCTCTATATCTTCTGCCGTGGTCGGGCATTGAGTCTGACTCAACTTCACACCTTGCAAGACAGGCAAGAACCCTTTCTTTGACTGATCCATTTTGAACTTCTTCAAAACTTTGTCAAGGTATGTGCTTTGTGAAAGTCCTATCAAGCGTCTTGATCTATCCCTATAGATCTTGATGCCCAATATATAAGCAGCTTCACCGAGGTCTTTCATTGAAAAATTCTTATTCAAGTATCCCTTTATGCCATCCAGAAATTCTATATCATTTCCAATCAACAATATGTCATCCACATATAATATTAGAAATGCTACAGAGCTCCCACTCACTTTCTTGTAAATACAGGCTTCACCGTAAGTCTGTACAAAACCATATGCTTTGATCACCTCATCAAAGCGTATATTCCAACTCTGAGATGCTTGCACCAGTCCATAGATGGATCGCTGGAGCTTGCACACTTTGTTAGCACCCTTAGGATCGACAAAACCTTCTGGTTGCATCATATACAACTCTTGTTTGAGAAAACCATTAAGGAATGCAGTTTTGACATCCATTTGCCAGATTTCATAATCATAAAATGCGGCAATTGCTAACATGATTCGGACAGACTTAAGCATCGCTACGGGTGAGAAAGTCTCATCGTAGTCAACCCCTTGAACTTGTCAAAAACCTTTCGCGACAAGTCGAGCTTTGTAGACAGTGATATTACCATCAGCATCTGTCTTCCTCTTAAAAATCCATTTATTCTCAATGGCTTGCCGATCATCGGGCAAGTCCACCAAAGTCCACACTTTGTTCTCATACATGAATCCTATCTCAGATTTCATGGCCTCAAGCCATTTGTCGGAATCCGGGCTTATCATAGCTTCTTCATAGTTCGTAGGTTCGCTATTGTCTAACAACATAACTTCCAGAACAGAATTACCGTACCACTCTGGTGCGGAACGTACTCTGGTCGACCTACGAAGTTCAGTAGTAACTTGATCTGAAGTTTCATGATCTTTATCATTATCTTCCTCTCTTATTGGTGTAGGCATAACGGGAATGGTTTTCTCTGATGAGCTACTTTCCAATTCGAGAGAAGGTACAATTACCTCATCAAGTTCTACTTTCCTCCCACTCACTTCTTTCGAGAGAAACTCCTTCTCTAGAAAGGACCCATTCTTGGCAACAAAGACCTTGCCTTCGGATCTGTGGTAGAAGGTGTACCCAATTGTTTCTTTAGGGTATCCTATGAAGACGCACTTCTCCGCTTTGGGTTCGAGCTTATCAGGTTGAAGCTTTTTCACATAAGCATCGCATCCCCAAACTTTAAGAAACGACAGCTTAGGTTTCTTGCCAAACCATAGTTCATATGGTGTCGTCTCAACGGATTTAGACGGTGCCCTATTTAACGTGAATGCAGTTGTCTCTAATGCATAACCCCAAAACGATAGTGGCAAATCGGTAAGAGACATCATAGAACGCACCATATCCAATAAAGTACGGTTACGACGTTCGGACACACCATTGCGCTGTGGTGTTCCAGGTGGCGTGAGTTGTGAAACAATTCCACATTTTCTTAAATGAAGGCCAAAATCGTAACTCAAATATTCGCCTCCGTGATTAGATCGTAGAAATTTTATTTTCTTGTTACGATGATTCTCTACTTCACTCTGAAATTCTTTGAACTTTTCAAATGTTTCAGACTTGTGTTTCATCAAGTAGATATACCCATATCTACTCAAATCATCTGTGAAGGTTAGAAAATAACGATACCCGCCGCGTGCTTCAACATTCATCGGACCGCATACATCGGTATGTATTATGTCCAACAAATCAGTAGCTCGCTCCATTGTTCCAGAGAACGGAGTTTTAGTCATCTTGTCCATGAGGCATGATTCGCAAGTATCAAATGATTCATAATCAAGAGATTCCAAAAGTCCATCCGCATGGAGTTTCTTCATGCGCTTTACACCAATATGACCTAAACGGCAGTGCCACAAGTATGTTGCACTATCATTATCAACTTTGCATCTTTTGGCATCAATATTATGAATATGTGTATCACTACGATCGAGATTCAACAAGAATAGACCATTCACAAAAGGTGCGTGACCATAAAAGATGTTACTCATATAAATAGAACAACCATTATTCTCTGACTTAAATGAATAACCGTCTCGCAATAAACAAGATCCAGATATAATGTTCATGCTCAACGCTGGCACCAAATAACAATTATTGAGGTCTAAAACTAATCCTGAAGGTAGATGTAGAGGTAGCGTGCCGACGACGATCACATCAACCTTGGAACCATTCCCGACGCGCATCGTCACCTCGTCCTTAGCCAATCTTCGCTTATTCCGTAGCTCCTGTTTCGAGTTACAAATATGAGCAACCGAACCAGTATCAAATACCCAGGCGCTACTGCGAGCATTAGTGAGGAACACATCAATAACATGTATATCAAATATACCTTTGCTCACTTTGCCATCCTTCTTATCCGCCAAATACTTGGGGCAGTTCCGCTTCCAGTGACCAGTCCCTTTGCAGTAGAAGCACTCTGTTTCAGGCCTGGGTCCAGCTTTGGGTTTCTTCGTGGGAGCGGCAACTTGCTTGCCGTTCTTCTTGAAGTTCCCCTTCTTTCCCTTGCCCTTTTTCTTGAAACTAGTGGTTTTGTTAACCATCAACACTTGATGCTCCTTCTTGATTTCTACCTCCACTGATTTCAGCATCGCGAAGAGCTCGGGAATTGTCTTCTCCATCCCTTGCATATTATAGTTCATCACGAAGCCTTTATAGCTTGGTGGCAGTGACTGAAGAACTCTGTCAATAACACTCTCAACCGGAAGATCAATTCCCAGCTGAGTCAAGTGGTTGTGGTACCCAGACATTCTGAGTATGTGTTCACTGACATAACTGTTCTCCTCCATCTTACAGCTAAAGAACTTGTTGGAGACTTCATATCTCTCAACCCGGGCATTAGCTTGAAATATCAATTTCAGCTCTTGGAACATCTCATATGCTCCGTGGCGTTCAAAACGCTTTTGCAGTCCCGGTTCTAAGCCGTAGAGCATGGCACACTGAACTATCTAGTAGTCATCAGATCGAGCCTGCCAGGTGTTCACAACGTCCGCAGCAGCTCCTGTAGCAGGTCCATCACCTAGCGGTGCATCAAGGACATAATTCTTCTGTGCAGCAATGAGGATAATCCTCAAGTTACGGACCCAGTCCGTGTAGTTGCTACCATCATCTTTCAACTTAGTTTTCTCTAGGAACGCATTAAAATTCAACGGAACAGTAGCACGTGCCATTTATCTACAACATAGATATGCAAAGAAACTATCAAGACTAAGTTCATGATAAATTAAGTTCAATTAATCAAATACTAATGAACTCCCACTTAAATTAACATCCCTCAAGTTAACTAAGTGATACATGATCCAAATCAACTAGCCCATGTCCGATCATCACGTGAGATGGGATAGTCATCAATGGTGAACATCTCCATGTTGATCATATCTACTATATGACTCATGTTCGACCTTTCGGTCTCCAGTGTTCCGAGACCATGTCTGTACATGCTAGGCTCGTCAAGTTTAACCCAAGTATTCTGCTTGTGTAAAACTGGCTTACACCCGTTGTATGTGAACGTAGAATCTATCACACCCGATCATCACGAGGTGCTTCGAAACGAAGAACTTTAGCAACGGTGCATACTCGGGGAGAACACTTTTATCTTGAAATTTAGTGAAGGGATCATCTTATAATGCTACCGTCGTTCTAAGCAAAATAAGATGCATAAAGGATAAACATCACATGCAATCAAAATATGTGACATGATATGGCCATCATCTTGTGCTTTTAATCTCCATCTCCAAAGCATCGTCATGATCTCCATCGTCACCGGCTCGACACCTTGATCTCCATCGTTGCGTCGTGGTCATCTCGCCAACTATTGCTTCTACAACTATTGCTAACGCATAGCGATAAAGTAAAGCAATTACATGGCGCTTGCATTTCATACAATAAAGAGACAACCATAAGGCTCCTGCCGGTTGCCGATAAATTACAAAACATGATCATCTCATACAATAACGTATATCACATCATGTCTTGACCATATCACATCACAGCATACCCTGCAAAAACAAGTTAGACGTCCTCTACTTTGTTGTTGCAAGTTTTACGTGGCTGCAACGGGCTCCTAGAGAGAACCGTTCTTACCTACGGCACAAAACCACAACGGTGATTTATCAATTTTGCTGTTTTAACCTTCAACAAGGACCGGCCGCAGTCAAATTCGATTCAACTAAAGTAGGAGAAACAGACACCCGCCAGCCACCTTTATGCAAAACAAGTTGCATGTCTGTCGGTGGAACCGGTCTCATGTACGTGGACATGTAAGGTTGGTCCGGGCCGCTTCATCTTACAATACCGCAGAAACAAAATAAGACGTTGGTGGTAAGCAGTATGACGATCACCGCCCACAACTCTTTGTGTTCTACTCGTGCATATCATCTACGCATAGACCTGGCTCATGATGCCACTGTTGGGGAACGTTGCATGGAAAACAAAATTTTTTCTACGCACACGCAAGATCTATCCATGGAGATGCATAGCTATGAGAGGGGAGTGTGTCTACGTACCCTCGTAGACCGTAAGCGGAAGCGTTAGAACAACGCGGTTGATGTCGTCGAACAACTTCACGATCCAACCGACCGAGCACCGAACGTACGGCACCTCCGCGTTCAGCACACATTCAGCTCGGTGACGTCCTCGACTTCTTGATCCAGCAAGACGGCGAGGTAGTGGATGAGTTCCGGCAGCACGACGGCGTGGTGATGGTGATGGTGATGCTATCTCCGCAGGGCTTCGCCCAAGCACTGCAAAAATATGACCGAGGGACGGAACTGTGGAGGGGGGCGCCGCACACGGCTAAGACAATGTTGTGTCCTTTGGGGCGCCCCTCTCCTCTATTTATATATGTGTAGGGGCTTGGAGTAGAAGGAATAGTGTCACGTGAACAGTAACCGTGAATAGTACACACGTGGACTTAGACTCCAAAGTCCAATCCTATTCCTACTAGGACTCCCCCTTTTTTTCTTCCCTAGCTGCGTGGGCTTTTGAGGACTTGGTGCGCCTGGCCCAATAAGGCCAGGGCGCCTCCCCTTAGCCCATGCCAGCCCTTGGGACGTGGTGGACCCACTTGTGGACTTCCGAACTCCTCCGGAATCCTCCGAAACCTTCTGGAAGCTTCCCGGTACAATACCGAAAAAACTGCACCTTTTTCCGGAACCCAAAATATGACTTCCCATATATAAATCTTTACCTCTCGACCATTCCGAGACTCCTCGTGATGTCCGGGATCTCATCCGGGACTTCGAACAATATTCGGTTACCAATTCACATAACTCATATAACACTATATCGTCAACGAACGTTAAGCGTGCGGACCCTACGGGTTCGGGAATGATGTAGACATGACTGAGACGCCTCTCCGGTCAATAACCAATAGCTGAACCTAGATGCTCATATTGGTTCCTACATATTCCACGAAGATCTTATCGGTCGAACCACAATGACAACATACGTAATTCCCTTTGTCCATCGGTATGTTACTTGCCCGAGATTCGATCGTCGGTATCTCCATACCTAGTTCAATCTCGTTACCGGCAAGTCTCTTTACTCGTTCCGTAATACATCATCCCGTAACTAACTCCTTAGTCACTTTGCTTGCAAGCTTCTTATGATGTGCATTACCGAGAGGGCCCAGAGATACCTCTCCGAAACACGGAGTGACAAATCCCAGTCTCGATCCATGCCAACTCAACGGACACCTTCGGAGATACCTGTAGAGCATCTTTATGATCACCCAGTTACGTTGTGACGTTTGATAGCACACAAGGTATTCCTCCCTTATCCGGGAGTTGTATGATCTCATGGTCTGAGGAACATGTATTTGACATTCAAGAAAGCAGTAGCAATAAACAGAACGATCATATGCTAAGCTAACGGATGGGTCTTGTCCATCACATCATTCTCCTAATGATGTGATCCCGTTATCAAATGACAACTCATGTCTATGGTTAGGAAACCTGAACCATCTTTGATCAACGAGCTAGTCTAGTAGAGGCTCACTAGGGACACGGTATTTGTTTATGTATTCACACGTGTATTTAAGTTTCCGGTCAATACAATTCTAGCATGAATAATAAACCTTTATCATGAACAAGGAAATATAAAATAATAACAACTTTATTATTTCCTCTAGGGCATATTTCCATCAGTTCGCTCCCCACGTCTCCGACAAGTTGTTCTCCATTCGGCACAGGCGAGAGCATCTTCTGGAACTCCTGCAAGACATGAAGATCGGAGACAGACAGTTCAGTCAGTTCACTCGGATCATTCAGTTCACTCGGAGAATGTGCGCATAAGAAATTCACTCGGAAGTGCATGTCATACCTCCAACGGTTGGTTATTGGCGTCGTAGGGCGGGATCCGTCTCGACCCGCGCGGATTGTCGCGCGCGCCTGTGATGCACTTGATCCACTGTTCCACCGTTTTCCCCTCGACATCTTCTGGATGCACTCGGGTCGAGTCGTTGGCTCCAGTATAGCACCACATGGGGTGAACCCGCTCCTGCAACGGCTGGATCCTCCGACTGAGGAAGACTTCCAGAAGATCCAGGCCAGTCACTCCGCCCTGAATCAGACCGACCACGGCACTCACCAAGATCCCCACGTCAGCCTTCTCCCCCTTATCAATCGTCAGCGAGGGAGGGGTCTTGACTCTTTCAGTCGTGTAAGGGGGAAGACCAGTCGACAAGCCAGAGCAAGGCAGGTCATTGCAGTAGAACCAGGTCGACTGCCAACCCCTAACCAAATCGGGAAAAGACATGGATGGGAATGCACTCTTACCCCTCATCTGGATACCTAAGCCACCGCACATCTGGGTCACATGAGTCTTATCTCCATTGGGATCAGCCTTCTTAACCAACTGAGATCGACACGTGAAGATGTGTTTGAACAATCCCCAGTGCGGCTGGCAGCCTAAAAAATTCTCACACAAGGAAACGAATGCGGCGAGGTACACTATGGCATTCGGAGGCAGGTGGTGGAGCTGAGCACCGAAGAAGTTCAAAAATCCGCGGAAAAAGGGGTGAGGTGGCATGGAGAAACCTCGTTCCACGTGTGTGGTGAGGAGCACTCGCTCCCCGGGGCGCGGCACGGGCTCGGTCTGCCCTTCCTCTGGCAGCCTCCACGTCCCGTCGCGGATCAGCCCGTCCACGACGAGCCCGCTGATGTCGTCGACCGTGGTGGTCGGCGGAAGCCAGTCGCCTTGGATCCACCCGCGCGGGGGTGCAACTCGACAGCTCGACGCCTTCTTCCCCTTCGCCGCCTTCTTCGCCTTCTCGAGCTTCGCCGTCTTGTCCTTCGCCATCGCCGCCAAGCTCTCCAGCGACCAAGGGGGATTCGTGCTGAATGGATTGCTGGGGAGGAGATTGGGCGGGGTGAGAGAGTTGGGGAAAAGTGGATCTGTCCTCTCTCCCTCTCCGACGCCGCGGCCTCTTATGCCGTCGCCCGTTCTGCTCCCCAATCCTCTTCCGTGAATCTCGGGCCCATAGATCTCCTCAAATCTTGCTGGCGGAGTTGCAGCTGTACGTGGCGAAAAGTGGGGCGAAAATCGAGGCGTCGTGCCCCACTTTCCCCACTCACCGCGTCGCAACCGTTCGCGCGCTCGTTGCCGATTTCAAATCCCGCAAGATCCGAATTCCAGCGATCTGATTGCTCGCCTTTGGAGACATTCCATAAACGCTCGGACCTGTTCCATCACCCGACGCATAGTGACCCGTTTCACTCGGATGGAGACTACTCGCTTCACTCGGATGGAAGCTACTCATTTCATTCGGAGAAAGACCTTCACTCGGACATCATATGGTCAAGAATCCGTCAAGGTGCCGCACGAAGACAAGGGCGTCTAACGACCAGTAGGAGTTCTTGAGCGCCCCTGTAGCGCTCAACTCACCTGGGAATTTGCCTTGGCTTGACCCGCTCAACCTCGACCGATTCGGGGGCTAATGACGAGGACATATACTAGGGATAGGGTAACAGGCCTGACCTACAGACCCTACCCTAGGACTCCACACGCCTTATACTGGGCTCCAGGGCCAGATCAGCAACCAAGAATTCTGCAAACTAACATTCACTCGGAGTTTAATGAACCACTCGAGAAGCAGGAGTTCACTCGACCGGCTATTTCACTCGGACTACCTGACAATCACTCGACCAGAGAAGACCATGAGGCTCCAGGAACGCAACGGCCAGGACGTGCGCTCGCCTGTATTAATTGTAATCAATGCGCCCGTTACCTGGCGCCCTTAAACCCCCTCTTAACCCCTGGTAATGGCGGCATTCGTGGGGGGACTTGGCGGACACTATATAAGCCACCCCCAGCTCCATTCCAAGGGTTCGCAATCCATTTGTAACACATACACTCAAGCAATCAAGCTCCAGAGCACCGAGACGTAGGGCTGTTACCTCCACCGCTGAGGGGCCTGAACTCGTAAATCCGAGTGTAACAACTGCGCCGTAGCTAGGCTCTGCCCTCTCATCCGTACCCCTACACACTACTGTCAGGCTTGCACCCACGACAGATACCATTGTCCCTCTAACCATCCAACCACAGGTTGGTTCGCCAATCTTTTTTCTTTTGAGTGATATTTTACAGAAATGATAAATCCCGAGCGTTTGGGATTTGACCATGGCAAATCCAACATTTTTTATGTCAATTTTAGTGACGCGAGGATGACAAGTTTAGTTGACATGCATGGTAATTTCCTAGCAAAACATACACTGAGCACGGATTTGCCATGTTTGCCAATTAAACTTGCCATCCTCGCGTCACTAAAATTGCCATCGAAAATGTTTGATTTGCCATGATAAAAAAAGAAATGTTCGGGCGTTATTGGGGTCCATCTTTTAACATGTTTCGAGACCGTTGGGGACTAGCACCGAAATAGGATACGACCCACCGTTTTTTCGGGACACAGCTGCAAAGCGTACACAAGCCGCAATTTGGGCAACCTCTCTCGGTGAGTCTATCCACCATCCAAACCCGGTCTTGGAGTATGAGGTACAAAGGTCCTTGCATTTCTCTTTTGGGATAAGTATATTTTTTCGTCTCTCAACTCTTTCGAATGTTTAGAAATGGTCTCTCAACTCCAAAACCAGTAAAACCCAGTCCCTCAACTTTCAAAACCAGATAAGTTTAGCCCGGTTGGACGTTCGGTTCAAATGACATTCCAGGAGCTCGTGGAAAAATAAACAAATTAGCCCGGACTAAACTTATCCGGTTTTGAAAGTTGAGGGACTGAGTTTTGCTGGTTTTGAAGTTGAGGGACCATTTCTAAACTTTCAAAAGAGTTGAGGGACGAAAAATATACTTATCTTTTTCAGGATAGTATTGAATTCATGCTCCAACCAACTCATCCAAAAGTCCGAACTGATGGAGAGAGGCGGGCAATATACTTCAACACTCCCCCTCGCGTCTAGGCTTATTTAGTTGAAAGTTGAGGGACTGAATTTTGCTGGTTTTGAAGTTGAGGGACCATTTCTAAACTTTCAAAAGAGTTGAGGGACGAAAAATATACTTATCTTTTTTTTAGGATAGTATTGAATTCATGCTCCAGCCAACTCATCCAAAATTTGAACTGATTAGGCTTATTTAGTCCGTAGACGTGGGATCGATGTAGGCCGCTGGATCTTTTTATTTTCATTCTGCGTTGGCAGGGTCTTGAACTCAGGACCTCTTGGCTCGGATACCATATTGAATCCATGCTCCAGCCAACTCATCCAAAAGTCCGAACTGATGGAGAGAGGCGGGCAATATACTTCAATTCTTGGGCACTATTCTTTTCATCTTCCTCTTCATGGATTTTAAGAATTGCGCTTTATATGTCGAGACCATCTGAGTAGTTTTGCAGGGTACTAATAATAAAAGTGGTGGCGTAGAATGATTGGTGGAGCCTATCTGATCTTGTGCCTCGAAATTCAGTTCAAAGGCCATTCCTCCATACACGTATGCCCTCATCTTTTCTGCGGCTCAGCCCAGGCCGATTAAACTCACCATTCATTCATTCGCCGTCGCTAGCTCGATGAGGACGTCCCACGTAGAAAGAAAAGAAACCGTGGCCTGGCCGGGTGGTTCTTTTCCTTGTATCTACATGGATGGGACGTTTGTCCTCTCCTAGGAGTAGATCCGAAAACAAATCGACCTGGCAGAGAGAGAGAGAGAGAGAGAGAGAGATAATCCGGTTTAGCTAAACTTCAGTCGACTAAAAATACGACTTTGGGTCAGTCGATTTTCCCTAGAAGGCGCTACCAACCGCAGCGGTGAGAGAGGCTACCCCAGTATCTATCTTAGGGTTCAGGGTGGGGCGGTGGTGGACGGCGGTGGTTTGGGGATTCGCCGGAGAAAAAGCTCAGCGCGTGGGGCGCCAGAGGGATGGCCGGGGCGGCGGAGGACCGGCGGTGGGGAGTGGCGGTTAGGCCGGTGGTGGCCGGCGGCTCAAGGAAGAAGATGCATCAAAAGGTTGAAGAAACACCGTGGGTCATTGATTTCGCATCCAACGATTCACAGAATCGACTGACCTCAAACGAAATTTTCAGCCGACTGATTCTAGCTACGCCCGAGATAATCTCGGCGGTGTCACCTTTCCGTACACGATCAACCTTAATTACTCTGAACTGTAGTGTTTGTCAGTTAGTACTGTATGACTCTTTGCAGGACCAGACGTACAGGAGTAGTAATTGTGTACAGTGATGAGGCAGTGACTGCACTGCGTACAGGCGATTGGCTCGACGGCTCGCTCGCTCCCGGGCCCGGGCCCTGGACCTTTGGTGATATCTTTTCCTCTATTTTGATTGCACAATTCTGTCCGCGGTGGCTGCCAAGTGCCAAGATATTTTGCGTGCCATGGGTTGACGACGGCGGGAACAAACACTTAGCCAAATTCTTTTGAGGGGGAGGGGGAATCTGCAGGACAGAGCAAGGAGACAACCGATCCAGCTTCCGCCTGCTGCAGTGCAGAGCTCTCCTCCCTCGCTCTCGCCTCTATAATTTGGCCCGCCGCCCAACATGGCAAATTGGCAACATCACGTGCTAGCTTTCCCAGCATTTGGCTCCATTAACAGACTGGTTTCCATCAAGATATTCTAGTGTGCAGTTCATATATACTCTCTCCGTCCCAAAATAAGTAAGTAGTACAAAGTTGAGTCACTTATTTTGGGACAGAGGGTTTAATACAACTTTAGTGTCAAAAATGCTTTTATATTATGAAAACAGACTTGGGAGGAGTATATAGCTAGACTAGATTATGCTAGCTAGTGGGTGGCTGATGGACGGCCGTAGTCACTCACTCACGCATGTGGATTGGTATGCTTGGTCGCGTCAACCATTCCATTCGTGATAGGATATGTCCCGACGGGTAGGCGATTCAACACGTCACTTTGTAGATTGATCGGATCCACACCGAACGAGGGAGGGAGAGGGGAGCGTTGGTTGGTTGGTAGACTCGTCGCCGGCCAGCCGGGTAGACTCGAAGAGGACTGCTAGCTTGGATTGTACTTTCTCATAAGAGCGTTTAGATCATTAAAGTAGTGATCTAAACACTCTTATATTTCTTTACGGAGGGAGTACTTACTACTCTTTGCCAGAAAGATACTGTACTTGCTCCTATAGATTTTGCCAATAAACAAAAAAAACGAGCCGCACGGGACGGGAAGGGAATATACCAACAGATACCAGGCAGCTAGTACATGTCGTTGATGCCCATATACAGGCCTAGCCGGCGGTCATGCCTGCTAGTTGCAGCGGCCGGAGCGGTCCATGCATGTGCCCCCATCGACCCCCTTGGCACCATACTACTGTTACCTACTCTGGGAATGGGTATGGGCATGCAGGCACTCCTGTCCTCCTAGCTCAAAATATCTCTCCTGTACGTACGTGTTCCTTCGGTGCCCACGCAACAACGGCGCAGATGGTGTTCCAAGCATGCAGCTACGTAGGGGCCGGCACCCAGGTGGTGGCTTTGGTGTCACGTACGTTCCTACTGTGCTGAGCACCAGCAGATCACGTTCAGTGGGAAGGTGTGCACGGCGTTGCGTACGCCGCTCTTGGCGGACGGGCTTGTGATCGACAACGATCATCGCCACCACTCCAATCTGAAGACCATCGATCTTTTACAAGATCGCCATACCCCTACGTGGCATAACGCCGACGAGAGGAGCAGTGACCATCGATTTTTTATGTGTACTACGTGTGTACGTGCTCGTTCAAACACACCGCTTAACCGCTAGCTAGACCAACCTATAAAAGGACTGTCGCAGTGGCGGGCCTAGAATCTTATCATTGGGGTGCCACAATTCTAAAACTACAAGTAGTATAATTAGGTCTAAATATCATCTATGCTGGTATTCATACTTTTTTGTTGTTGCGAATAACTGATATTCGTACTCCTCCTCAAGGCAAATCAAAACAATATCTCCACTCCAAGATATTTGTTGGACATCTTTGGTGGCGCGTTTGGGTGCAAGTTCCTCCACCGAGGTTTTTGATGAGATTGCATGGTATGGTAGATACAACTCTTGCTAAAATTGCATTGTATGGATTCAAGGTGCTTCGGTGGAGGAACTTGCACCTGAGGTTTTGGATTCAATGCAGCATGGCTTGCGCCATATGGAAAGCCTGGACGCCGTTGAAATGAAAACTTTTTATTTAGATGGTCGTCAGAGGTCGTGTGTGGACAAAGGGCCGTCTGGCCAAGAGGGGCTTGTCCCATATTGACTCTCGTTGTTTTTGCATTTCGGATCATGAGACGGTTCAACATCCCTACGCGGGTTGCAGCGGCAAATCAATTCTCTGGAGTTCGATTCTGAAGTGGGCTAACTTGAGCGAGGTCGTTCCCTCGGCTTTTTTTCCCCCCTATTCGGGATTGGTGGCAGGAGGTAAGGTCAAGAATTCATGGAAAAAGGAGAAAATCTATGAATTCGTTGGTGCCACTCATCATTTGGAGCATTTGGAGGGAAAGGAACGGCAGGGTCTTCGAGAACTCGTACAAGCCACTGCAAAGAGTCATTGATCAGATTAAGTCCGGCGCCCAATGGGTCGATGTGGGTCTCGGTTGTTTCCTGTTCGGATAGTTTATTACCCAGTTTTTTAACACTTTTTTTAATATTGTTAGTTGTCTAGCCAAGGGTTGTTCATGCGTTCTTCTTCAATGTTTTCTTCCTCTTGGCCGTGTAAAGATTTTCTACTCTCTCTCCAATATAATACATGCAACCTCTTGCATGGTTCAAAAAAAAATCATCATAATCATAACAAAGTCTTAAAATAGCATTAACTTGTTAGATGTTTAGTGTTAGGTATATAGAAAAAAGGTATTTTGCAATTATGGAGGTGGTGCCATGGCACCCGTGACACCCCCCCCTCTCCCGATCCGCCCCCGGGCTATTGTGTTTGAAAAAGAGGATGTCATGTGTGAATGTCCACGGCACGTCCCTCTTGAGTTTTTTTAATTAGGGAACAAGGCACGTTATTACCATTATTGGTTGGCATGAGAGAACTATCCAGCTAATTAGATGAAAACTAGACGAAAACCAAGATAAACATCCACAATGGCCATTATGCAACATAAAAACCAAACAACACCGCATACCAACCGACCTGACTACCAACAAATTCTAGATCATACACACCTAGAGAAGACAAGGAACGTGGAGGGTACCTAAAACGTCATCCTCATTAAATATCAACCAGAATCCGGCAACTCCAACTTTACCGTAGACCCCCATCGACGACGCGATCATCACAACATAGGCACGGAGCTCATGCCAGCCAATCGACCATGCACATCAGCGACAAGGCATCTCTGATTCTAATGAAGAACTTGGAAAAGGATCAGAAGAGCAAAGCTCGTGCCGATCTGGATCACTGCAACCAGACTGCTCACCGCTTGCCCTCATCATTCTCGAACACGCCTTGGAAGCTCCGCTTCAACAAGAGAGCAAAAAAAAAAAAGGAAAGCGAGGCTATGAAATCTCATTGGACATATAAAAAAATGACTATCAAATACATGTCATGACTTGAATATCACCCGTCATCATCATTGCCGCACAAGCCACTGATAAAATGCTACAAAAACCTCAAACTTGTGCGGTTTCTACAACCACTAGAAAATAATTCATACACCAATCTCGCTCATTTGATGTCGAGCCTAAGAATAGATTCCTTTTCAGGGTAGGTATCTGACTTAATTCGCAAAAAAAAAAGGGTAAGTATCTGACTTGTAACGAACGTTCTTGTACCGCGGAGGTAATTGCCTCCTTATTCTATCCCCACATGTCCAAATTAAGAGTCAAGCAATGCAACATTTTTTGTAGATGCCCTCACGCAAATTAGACCACGGGTGCTTAAACGGTACGGTGTTGCATCGTAGCCAGTGGCGGATCCAGGAATTTAACTTTGGGTGTTCAATTATTTTTTTCACCCTAACGTTGATTTTTTTTTCCGTTTCATCCTAGAGTTGGTCTTCAAAAATTCATTTGTTACTATTTATGTTACTAATGAAGTCAATCAGATCACATCAGGGCAGTGACATGTACAGAGCTATATCTCTCTAAATCCAAACAGAACCTACACATGTACAACTCAGCCTTAGCGAACGCAATTTCAGATTGGAACTTTGGAATTTCACCTAGGCTTGGGATTGAGATTATTGACTGAGATGTGCCCCGTGATCCTCTGCCCGGCGTCTACAACCTTGGCGGCGGCCGTCGGCCGCTTATCCCCACCGTCTGACCCGTATGTCCAGCTGCAGCATCCCCACCCGCGGCGGCGGGCATGACACTGCTGCACTGCACGGCTTTACCATGGGGCTCCATCCCGTCTGGTGTCGGCGGCTTGGTCGAGCTCTCCATCAGTACAGCTTCACATAGCGCCGCCGTGGTTGTCCGGCTCTGGCGGCCACTGGTGGCTGATTTGGACTGAATGAGCTTTTTTAGCAATGAACTTAATGTGCTTTTTTACTGAATGAGCTTTTCACTAAATGAGCTGAGTAGTCTCTCGATGCACTGAAAATCATCGGTTACTATTGGCAGAGGGGCACTGAGCTCTGGGCAGAAGTGGTTGGTTGCTATTGGCCTATTGGCCACATATGGGCTGCTGCGTGGTCAAGGATAATGGCATAATCTGGAGATTGTTGGTCACCATGAAGTTTATGGGGCTGCGTAGTCTTGTTTGCAGAATTTTTTGGGTGTACATCTGTACACCCATGACCTGTGTTGGATCCGCCCCTGACCGTAGCACCACACTCCACTCAACTCTTAGGATAAGCCACACGCATCGTGCCATCCCGGCAAATAACCCAACTCCCCGGGGGCGCACACGCAAAAACGCCACCCCTCGTCTCGCTATAAAACGAACCTTCCTCGCACCCGACCCGCACCGCACCGCACCCACCAACCAGCCAAGCACCCGAGCCGAGCCCGACCACGGGCACGGCCAACCAGTAACCCAACCGTGCACCTCCCGCACTCTCTCCCACCCACGCACACGCACGCTCGCGCGCTCTCCTCCTCCACCTCCACCTCCACCGGCTGTCCGGCTCGGCTCGGTCCGGCACGATCGGCGGCGTGGCTCCGCGCGAAGGGATCGCCGGTGCGGGTGTCACCGGTGACGGGCCGTTTTGGTTATGAGAGGGGACCTCCGCGAGGCGCCGAGCACCACCGCAGCAGCAGCCAGCGTCGACGTCGGCGGCCCCATGGACGGCCTCCTCGTCTTCGTCTTCTACCTCTCGCTTCCTATACGTGGCGGCCGCGACCACTCCTCTTCCTCTAATTGCTAGCCTCCCGCCGGCCCAGCCCGGATCCATCTCGCACCGCACCGCACCGCACTCTCCGATCTCTCTCTGACTCTCTGTTCCGATTCGACCCGATCCTCCCCGCCGCCGTCGCCGTCGCGCTGCAGCTGGGCTCGTCTGACCGCGCGCGTCCGAGGATGGAAAAGCCGCCGAATGGCTTCGCCGCCGGAGGTGCGTGTCCGACCCAAACACTCCGCCCTCCCATTTTCCTGTTTCCTTCCTCAAAATATATTGTTTCGTGTTCAGTAATTTTCTTTCCAGTTTTGATGTGTTCAGTGTTGCGTCAGCGTAGAGAAATCTCTTAGCTTTTCTCACTGCATTAGTTACACTACGCACCAGATTGTCTTCACAGCGGTGCGGGGGGCAATTATTACCAGTACTAATTAATTGTGAAATTTGTCGGGCGAAATGTTTGCTGTCGTGGGCAGTGGACTGACGTCTCAATCATGCTAATCGACTCTGTCTGTGACAGTTTAGTGTCTTCTCCAGCGCTTAAAAGGGCAAACATTATTGGACCAGAATTGTTCTTTAGATTCATTTGATGTTGATGTTTCAGGGACCACCACTCATCTCTGGGACCAATCATCATAAAAATGATTTCTTTTTTTTCTAACAAATGATGAGTCTTAGTATGATTGATCAGCCGAGCAGTTTTTTTCTTTGTGAAACAAGGAGGTATTTTTGGTGACCTCAACTGAATCGCCTTATGGTAGACAAAAAAAAAGTGTCGTTGGTCGGTCGATGAGAATCTAGAAGAATTAATATTACAAGCAAAGCAATGAATTGTGATAGAAACAGAGAATGTTAGATGTAAAAAGCAAGGGACTGCGATAGCGATGGGCGAGTGAAACCGTGAAAGGGATGTAGAACAAGGTTCCATAAAACAGAGGCCACTAAAAAGTTGAAAAAAATTAAGCACTTTTGCGTTTGCAAGAAGACAGAATGGGGGGCAGGATCCATTGTCTATTTGCTCCTTATTCTTGTTTGCCTTCTTTTTATAGCATATGCCTCCGCATCGGTTAATCCATATTGCTGCGGATCGAATAAATTCTAGGGATTGTTCAGGCTGATATTGTTCCAACTCTCTTGTTGCTAATCATCTAGACAGAATAAATCACTCGCGGCATATTCCTGAACAATTATTATGTCATTCTCAAAAGGGCAGTCCTATTCAGGTGGCTTTTCATATGCTAGAATGGACAACTATGACCACTTGCAGAATTAACAAACAATTGGTCAGTAGTATAAATTAGTCCACATAGTGCACTGAGTGGAAATTTTGGCATGTGCCTGCTTGTTCAGGTAGATGGTTGAAAAATACTGTGAATACGTGATACTAGCTGAATTTAGAACAATAAATATTGGAAGCAAACCAAGGAATTGTGATAGAATCAGAGAAACGGATTTAGAAGAAGGTTCCATAAACTGAGGCCACTAAAAGGTGAAAGAAAAGCACTTTTGTGCTTAGAAGAAGACAAAATGGGGGACAGCATCCCAGGTCTATTTGCTCCTTATTCTTGTTTGGTTTTTTTTTATAGGATATGCCACTTCATCGGTTAATCTATATTGCTGTGGTCAAATTTATTCTTGGGACTGTTTAGGTTGATCTTCTTCTTCCATCACTAGACTCTCTTTCTGCAAATCAGAATATATCCCTCGAGGCATATTCCTGAACAATTCTTCTGTCAACCCCAAAGAAGCAGTCCTATTTAGGTGGCTTTTCATATGCTAGAATGGACAACTAAGACCAGTTGCAGATTTAACAAACAATTGTTCAGTACAAAATAAACACACATAGTTGGAAATTTTGGTATGTGCTTATACAGGTAGTTTCAGAAATACCGAATATGCGATACTAGGTTAATTTTAATGCTTTTGTTGTTTTTTGCGGGATAAAATGCTTTCATTGGTTTTACAATCTTAAATCTTATACTCTGTTTCTTCATGATTCCAGGTCTTTTCGTTCAACACATTGATGGGCAAAACGCTTCTCCCCCTTCTGTAATTGTGATTGGTGGAGGGATTTCAGGCATTGCATCTGCTCGTGCCTTGTCAAATGCTTCATTTAAGGTAAATTCTCCCTGCAGGAGGAAAAAATAAATGAAATCTTCATGTTCCTCATTCTGTCGTGTAAAACAGTTAGTGAACTAGTGTTTTAATGGTTTCAGACCCTTTTAATTATATATAGTTATACACCTACAGGTCACATTGTTAGAGTCGCGGGAGCGACTTGGTGGCCGTGTGCATACTGACTATTCTTTTGGCTGCCCAATTGACATGGGAGCATCTTGGTTGGTTGCACCCCAAAACTAGTATTGGGTTGTGTTTCTCCACCTTCCATTGATTTTAGCCGAGAGATCTCATGGCTTTATCATGTGATTATTCAGGTTGCATGGTGTTTGCAATGAGAATTCTTTGGCACCATTGATTAGGCTTCTTGGGCTTAGATTATATCGCACCAGTGGGGATAACTCTGTGCTTTATGACCATGACTTGGAGAGGTGATTCATTATCCATGATGCCAATGTGTAATGTTCTTTTAACTTGATTGGTTTTCATTTTCTTACTGTTTTTTGTTTTCTTATTAGCTACGCTCTCTTTGATAAAGATGGTCGTCAAATCCCCCAGGAGATAGTAACCAAAGTTGGGGAAATATTTGAGCAAATTCTGAAGGAGGTATTGCATTCATTTGCATTTACATGTTATCTGCCTATTGTTTCCTTGAATCAGTCATAAGCTTCTTGTTAATACTGCAGACAGTGAAAGTTAGAGATGAATATGCAAACGACATGCCTCTTGTTCAAGCCATCTCAATGGTGCTTGACAAAAATCCACATCTAAAGTAAGTGGAGTGTAGCAGTAAATTTGTCTAGTTGTGGAATGATTAAATCTTAACGCAGCTGTGAAATGCTTACTTATATGCACTTATCTTTACAGGCTTGAGGGTTTGCAATATGAAGTATTGCAGTGGTGCATTTGTAGATTGGAAGCATGGTTTGCCACAGACGTGGATAATATATCTTTGAAAAATTGGGATCAGGTATGCAATACAGGACTATTCGATATATTCATATTTACATATGCTACTTTGTACCGAACTACCTCGCCAGGTCAGCAGAGAAATGCATGCTGACATGAGCTACATGGATGCATATTTATGCTACAACAATGTACTGAGCTTTGCAAATTTACAGGAACATGTTCTTACTGGTGGACATGGGCTTATGGTGAATGGCTACGACCCTGTTATCAAAGCTCTCTCTCGAGATCTTGATGTCCACCTGAACCACAGGTAATGCACAGCAAAATATCCTCATGGTCCAACAATTCACATGGACACATTGACTAGCCGTTTGTGGAGTATAATCCCAAATAGGTGGCTTCTTACATATTCTTTTTGGTGAATCAGGGTTACCAAAATCATCCAGCGGTATAATAAAGTCATCGTATGCGTGGAAGACGGGACAAGCTTTGTTGCAGATGCTGCTATAATAACTGTCCCTCTCGGTGTACTCAAGGCAAACATCATCAAGTTTGAACCTGAGCTCCCCGATTGGAAACTATCGGCAATCTCTGATCTTGGTGTTGGCCTCGAGAACAAGATAGCCCTCCGGTTCAACACAATATTTTGGCCCAATGTAGAAGTACTGGGCAGGGTTGCCCAAACATCGAATGCCTGCGGCTACTTTCTTAACCTTCACAAGGCCACAGGGCATCCAGTCCTTGTATGCATGGTGGCGGGCAGATTCGCATATGAAATGGAGAAGCTATCAGACGAAGAATCCGTAAACTTTGTCATGTCACAGCTCAGGAGAATGCTGCCAGGGGCCACCGAGCCGGTAAAGCTTTAGATGCTTATTTTCATATTCTCTACAGTGATTGAAGTAGAATCAGTTCTGTAAATTTCAAATTCTTCACAGTTGCTTGCAGGTTCTAACCGCTGTCACACATTTGCAGGTCCAGTATCTGGTTTCACGGTGGGGAACCGACCCCAACTCGCTTGGCTCCTACTCGTGTGACTTGGTCGGAAAACCAGCTGACTTGTACGAAAGATTCTGCGCTCCGGTGGGCAACCTGTTCTTCGCCGGGGAGGCTGCCTGCATCGACCACTCTGGATCCGTGCACGGAGCATATTCATCAGGCATCGACACTGCAGAGGACTGCCGAAGGCGCCTCTCAACGCAGCTCGGTATCTCCGACCTGTTCCAGGTTGGGAAGATTGTGATGAGGGAGGAGATGACTGAAGTCATGGTCCCCCTCCAGATATCCAGGCTGTGAAAGGAAGAACAAACCTGTCTACTATTCAACACCGTGTTCTGTTAACATCGTAGCTGTAATTTACCTCCGAAACTGTACAATTTCGCAGTGTCTGATCTTTGATGTATCTCTAAATAACATGCGGACTTTCCCTCTGATTTCATCGATATTGCTCTTGTTATC
This sequence comes from Elymus sibiricus, assembly GCA_039707655.1. Classification (NCBI taxonomy): domain Eukaryota; kingdom Viridiplantae; phylum Streptophyta; class Magnoliopsida; order Poales; family Poaceae; genus Elymus; species Elymus sibiricus. The sequence continues at coordinate 477,268,214 of CM077666.1, forward strand.
TATTATCTGTAATCTTCTGTTTAGTTTTTTTTTCTTCATTTTGGTGCCCTTCAATGTTGAAAACCTTGCGGTGGTTGCCTAAATTCGCACATGTGGGAACAATTCCATGACCATGTGACCAAAGCAGGGGCACTGATTCCACAGTAAACATCCTATGACACAACTTGTAGTTTCTCTTCAGTTATGTAACCCCAGATATAGAAAAAAAATATCACTTCAAAAGACGCCCCCCCCCCCCCTCCCCTCAACACACTTTATATGTTTGCAACATTGTCGCAACATTTCAAAAACATGTATGTAGCAAACACACATGTAATCGTAAGCTACTACAAAGCGGATCCACCACAAGCGAAAGTTTTGCTAGGGGGGTTGTGAGGTGATTGTGGTCTCTTAGGCTAGAGTTTCTCTTTCCCTAAAAAAGGGCTAGGGTTTCTCTCTTTCGGCGGTGGCTTCTCTTCCCGCGGCGATGGCGATCGTGACTGTGTGGTCCTCATCCGCTACTGGTCCTGCTGATTTTATTCTCTGCGTGTGCTCCTATGCGCGTAGGAGGGGTTCGGGTGATGGTGCTCCGATGAAGGAACAATCAGAGGATGGGTCTTGCAAGAGGAGTTCTTCCCAATCTCTGACTAGGGAAAAGTTGCGGAGGAGGCAGTTTGCCTCTCAATGTGGCTGGATGGCCTGGTGTTAATTGAGAAGTAAGCGGCAAGCGGAGGATTCAACGAAGGATGTACTCAAGAACGCCAAGTTGGTGGCAGGCGGTGAGGTCTGCTCGTTGAGGCAATTAAACATCTCTGCCCTGGAGAGGGCAATGCACAAAGCTTGGGGGTTGCATCATGAGGCTTAGTTCAGGGACACTAGGGCAATATCTTTGTGATCCGGTTTGGCAGCAAAGGAGATTGGAATCATGCTTTGCTGAATGAACATTGGCAGTTCGATTATCATATTGTGTTGAAGGATTGTGAATTCAAAATTTCTGATTTTTTGGCAAAAAATATTTAATTTTCTACCTACTTGCACATTTTCGCGATGGAATACCATTCATGCCGGGTCTGAGCAAAAAATCAATGCTCCGAAATGCTTTCGAAAGTAGTCCTTTTGAAACATTGACCGAAGCATCATGAATGTTTTCCTATCACTAGTAAGTTTGCACGTGCAACGCACGTCTCAAGTAGCATCAAATAATTATCAAAATAATTGTCAAATTTTACATGCTTTTCATCATTATTAAAGTTTTAGAACCAATAATGGAGTTTGTTGGGGTGGAAGATAAACTAAATCACATGGACAAACTAAAGCAATCATCGCTATCTTTGTCAAGTTCATGTTCTCGGTAGTCCAACAACTAATCCAAAGATGACAACTTACTTAGAGGGCGTGTAAAAAAATGCTAATCTTCATTGCAAGAGAACATTAATGTTCAAATATACAAAATCTCCCGAACAACAAGATACATTAGTTGCATGTCATTGTTTAACTGAAACATCCGACAAAGCACGAAAAATAGATGAAGGCTTCAGAAGTTGTTGTGTTCCTCCGTATATTTCAGCAGCATTTGTACTGAATGTTGATTCCAAACAAAAAGCTGAAAAAGAGAAAAGGTACAATAATTCAAGTTAACCCACATAACTCCATGTATCCATCATATATTTTTTCATGTGTATGGCGATGAACTTCCATAAAACAAAACAATAAAGAGGAAGACTATCAACCAATAATCAATTAAAAACAGTGACGAAATAGCAGGGTATAACCTGAGCTTTCCCTTGGTTATTTCCTACATCTAGGTGAAAGCCACGCTCCGTCTAACTAACTAAACAAATGAGTGTCATCCAAATCCCAGAGCTTACTTGTGTGGTGCATTTATTAGCGAAAACGTTACCTGTACAGCCACTCCTCAGTCTAAAGCAACAAGCCGTGTATAAGCGCCATTATGGATCCTCTAAAATGCCACAGACCCAATCTTTAGTTTATGCTGAGGATACTTGACGTCACTTTGTCCAGCACGGCTCTAAGCCTTACTCGCATGCTGCTACTCGGCTGACTGTGATAAAATAAATGTGTGCAAAACCAGAAGTACAAGTATCAATTTAGATACAAATGAATTTCTCGTATTTGTTTTGTACAAGGATTCTGCAAGAGGGAAAATATAATCTTCATGATAGCAGTCAGAAACATATTAAGCAGGCGTTTAGAATTTCAAATAAAGTATCCGGCACCTGCAAGGCACTATGTAATGCATGATTGTAATAGGGATAGGGTTCAGTGTTAATGCCTTTTCTTGGCGGACGACCTGTGTCAGTACCAGCCTGAGGGCTTCCGCGACAATGCTGGTTACTCGGTATAACGTTCATGTTACATTAAAATGAATCGTGCCATGTGATGAAAATACAACACCAACACTAACCCGCACAGTCTTTAAGAAAAGATCCCGTCTAATTTGTCAGTACCACATAGAAAAACCATTATAAATGTTGCCACATGCACATGCAATTGAAATTAACTCAATCAGTACAATATTATAAAAGAGGTGTGCAATAACTCACCCAAAGCCTTGAGCATTTGAATGAAGGCAACTGAAATTGTATTTCCAAACCTGTAAATAGACAAAAAAAATCAAAAAGTATTGTGCGAGCATATATGTGAGGGCGAGACATGCTTCGAGCACATGACTTACCACAACTCTTCCAAAAAGTAACAAACTACCAATCTGTCATGGAGATTGAATATTGTATGGAGCAGAATGAAAGTCGTACATTAACAAAGCTATAAATTGTATATAGTGTCCAATATGTAAACGTAGCCATGTAGAAAGCACTCCTTTGTCCATGAAGCCACCTATAAGTAAATGGAGGGAGTATGAACTATTAAGAAATTTCACACGAAACAGAAGTTGCATCATCCAAGCAACAGGTATATTAGGCAAATGGTGCAATAAGACAGCCCAACACAATAACCTTAGGAGTGGATCTTCGGATAAGCTTGCATGCGCAGTGCGCGTCTATAAATCAAGTGAAATTTATTACAAGCAAGAAAAAATAGAAATTATACTTCGCAAATTATAACACACTATCCAAAATTTAGAAAACAATTATACAAATCTCATACTTCAGAAATTAATAACTGCCTACATCTAAACTGTCCCACAAGGTGTCTTGAACTCTTGATCCGAATGTTTTAGCTAACTGTGTGCATATGTTTTGTTAAAGAGAAATAAATATTTTTCTGAACACTCAGTAATTAACCCACGGTTCAATACTATGCACATGGAAAGATATGACTGTAAGATGCTATCATGCTAGAACTTAACTTTGCATAATATTAATTTATTAACGCGTAAGTCTAAGTGTTGGAGGTTTTAGTCCTAAGATCTAAAATTAATAATCTGGGAATAATTCCTACTGGCCTAGCACCAAGAGCAAAGGCATGTGTACGTGAAAATCTTCTAAATGAAATTTATAAACCTACTTTGCACCACTGCACTCCATGTTACAAATAAATGGTTAAGTGTCACGTCCAAAAATACTATTTGGTAGAAGTATGCCCCTAACATGAAAAGATCCATAACACAAAACATTAGATGATAAATTCTCCCAAAGCTTTTGCTTGTTTTATTAATAGGAAGTTAATGATTTCTCGAGCATTGTGTTATACCACATCACAGAACACATTTTCAAGTGCAATTTGGCACAGCTGTGTGGCACCACTCTAACTGAAATAGTAAGAAAATGCTACCAAAGTATAAATTTTACACCACACATAAATGAATCATCTCAATTTTTGACATTTACATGATGGCTCGACTAAAAAAGTGCTTCTTGATCTGGGCACCACTTCTCTGAAATTTTTCCTTCTCATTCAGCTAACCATGACACATTTGTCTGAACTTGATGTCTGCAAGTAGAAATAAAGTGCATATAGGATCTAACCTTTGTGTTTGCGCTAATAAAGATAGCGTCATGCATCTATGCATTTGATCAGCGGAGGGGTGTCCCTGGAGCACCATGGCTGCATCACAACATGTCACTGCACAAATGGAGTAGTGGTGCTGATCAAACAGAAGCATAAGCGAGGTAGTGAGGAAGGGGATTTCAAACTGCGTGAATGACGCAGACATAGAAGGCTGGAATACATTGACCATCAGGACCATCTCCTCCGAAATTCATCTGCCTTCCCGCCATGGATCTACGTTCCCACCGTAGTGCCCCAGCTGCTGACGAACAGGCACTGCTGCAGCCGTTGTGCTGCTGATCGGCGGTTGCCTGGTGGCCCCCGCGTCGGCTTCGTCCCTCACCGGGCGCCGGCCGGCGGCAACGATGAAGTGGCGGTGGGCGGTGGTGAAGCAGCCGGCGGGATCTGCGGCGGGCAGGTCTCGCGCGGGGATCCGGCAGCGATGCGATGCGATGCTCGAGGGAGGCAGTGCAGATCTCGAAAACGGCAGGGGGCTGTTCGTGGGCAGCGGCGGGTGGGGAGGTGTGTGGCCAGGCCTATCCCGCGGGTGAGCGAGGAGGCATGGCGCCTGGTCAGCGGCGGATGTGTGCACGTCGCCAAGGGTGCTTGCTGGGCGCCGCCGACGGGGTGGCGCGTGCAAGGACGACGATGAGGCTAGTTGGGAGATGACAAAAAGAAAGGAATCCCGCTGAATCCTCCTCGCGAATTTTCCGGACGCGGACGTGCGGAACTTTTCGTCAGTTGGCAGAGTTTCGTCCGCCCGTGGTAATTGCGAAACGTACTTTTTGGTGATGGTTAGTTTTCATGTTGAGGGTTAGATCTAATTAGGTGGCCATGATCATGCGGTGGTAATTCATTCTCGTTGTTCTGCGTACATGTATTGGGGTGCGCTTAGCGATGTATATGTCTGCTTGTTTAACAGTAGTAGAGAAAAACTTTGCACGCTAGTGAAACACTTAATAGTGTTTCTAAAAAAAAACTACATTTTTGCTATTTTTTATTTCACTGTTCATCCAGGTGCATGTAATCGATTGCATCTCACCATTGAGAGAACAATATCAATGCAAAATTATATAAAAGACTCGTTTGTCCAATAATTTTTGCATATTTTACTATTTACGTAAAGAAGTTTTTTCTCTTGTTTGACTATCTTTTCACAACTGATTACAAAAAGGTTGTGAGGCACATTTTATACTACCATAACATTTCTAAAGAAAAAATCAATATGTGTGAACCAATTTTCAATAGTTAGCAGGGTTGTTGTACCCTCAATATTTTATACTACCATAAAATTTCTAAAGAAAAAATCAATATGTGTGAACCAATTTTCGATAGTTAGCAGGGTTGCTGTACCCACACCATTTTATACTACCATAACATTTCTAAAGAAAAAAATATATGTGTGAACCAATTTTCGATAGTTAGCAGGGTTGTTCTACCCTCAAGGCCTCAACCCACCAAAGATTGTACCCTTAGCGAACCAACCTGTGGTTGGATAGTTAGCAGAACAGTGGTATCCCCAGCCCACCAGGGTTCAAATCCTGGTGCTTGCATTTTTCTGGATTTATTTCAGGATTTTCGGCGATGTGCGTTCAGTGGGAGGAGACGTTCCCGTTGACTACGAGGCGCCTACAGTGACTTTGTCAATCTAAGATTACATGCCGGCTCAGTCTTTCGGAGATGCTCATAGGGAAAAGGTGTGCGTGTGTGCGTTCATAGGGATGAGTGTATGCACGTATATATGAGCGCTTGCGTTTATACTGTGTTAAAAAAAGATTGTACCCTTAGATTTGCCCATACATGTCTCGACTAGCCATTGTGTACATGTACTGGGGTTGCAAAGAGTAGTGCTTTTGATTCTTCAGTTGATCCTGTATAATCGGATTTGATTCCGCCAAACAATGAACAAAATACCTAGTAGGGTGGTTTAAAAAAGATACGGGCGCTGTGACCTGTTAGCAGTGCACATATACATTGTAATCGGTGCTTTTAAAATAATATGGAAATGATAAATTCCGAACTTTCCGGATTTGACCATGGCAAATCGAACATTTTCGATGGCATTTTAGTGATGCGAAGATGGAAGTTTAGTTGACACGCACGGCAATTTTCTGGTAAAAGACATACTGAGCACAGATTTGCTCTCCTGCAATTTTTTTTAATAAAGAAAACAAACATGTAGCGTCGAGGAAGGAGCACGGGACTACCAAAAATTTCCTAGCCCACTTTACGAAGGAAAATATATCAAGCCGGTTTCCTTTCCCGAGCCGGCCCCGTCCGTCCTCCCCTCCGTCCGCCCTATATAACGCCACGCCCACCTTCCCTGAAGCCACGCAACACAAGCTGGTTTCTGGCTTTCCGATTTGGAGTCAGATAGGGTTTCTGGATCGTCTCTTCGTGGGTGAGTGAATAATTTAATTTAGAATAAATAAAATATAAAATACACGATAATTTATCATGGAAAAATATCAACGAAAGAGGCAAAGACTTTCGATGCGTCCCTATCAAACAAGATCATCGCTTTTTATACTGAACTTTTATAGTTCGTCATTAGTATTATGTTGGCACAAAATGTGAATAGATAGTTATTTAAATATCATTCGATATAAATAGTGTCTTTTTCAAAAAGTAATCAACATCATTAATAACGTAGTCACATTGTTCTTATTAATACATATTTGCTATATATTTTTTAAGTTTTTGAATTGGAATAAATATCCCCATGCTAAACCGAAATTGTATTTTTACAAACAAATTTCATATTTATGAATTTAATTTTTTACTTTTAAAGAAAATATTCACAATGGATTCCACCCTAAATTAATCAATCAATAGTTTCACACCTCTCCACTTTTATGCCTCCTAGTGAAATACAGTGTCCACGCTTTCCTGCCCATGATACACTAAAATATCGACATAACTCGGTAGAGTGTTCTAGAGGGTAAAGCCATTCAATTTTTTAATGTTATAATGTTGTTCTTGTGATCTTACCTTAGTTTTACAAAAAAACTCGTTTAAAGCCTAAATGTACTATCAACTCGTAACATACCCATGAATTGCTTTGAAACATAACTAATTTCACAAAATATTTGGTAATTTTTAAATATCACACAAACATTCGTTAACGTACAACCATATTATATTGCATTATTTGCTATTATGGTACTGATATTCATGCACTCTTTCATATGTATGGACTTAACTGACTTTCTGTAGTGTCTCTCTTGTCATGACAACGCAAATCAGGTGATTAGATGGGGTATAAAAGGGTGTCTAGATCACGATGACGTTGTTTTTTGATACAATGATACATATTTAGGCGAGTATATAAATGTTTGTAACATGGTAGTATTTAATTTTTTTTTTGTTTCATCACTAATGGAAAATGTAAATATTTGTTAGGAACAACTTTTAGGTAGGTCTGAAAAGTCCATACCATCTGGTTGATCAAGTTGGATAAAAGCGAGAGATCCAATCCACCACATGCTCCTGAATTCTCTATCGGCATATAACGCACCCTTAGAACATCTGGCCCAGTTACAGGTTGTTGTATCTAATGGCAAGATCATGAGATGCTTGCTCGATTTTTTCATTTTAATGTCCTAATAGACAAATAACTATATCATACAAATGTATTGCTCAAAACTGTCAGATTATATTGGACAAAAAGGTTATATACTCTATTGTGGAGAAACAACCTGAATACAACTATCATACATGCCTTTTTTTGCGAGGATAATCGCAGGACTAGATTGCAAAGAAACAGTGGTACAACACACCCCAGAAAGAAAGAAAAATACAAACTGATCCATGGGGAGTCGATTCACCACATCCACCATCGCGAGATACCGGCGCGCCGCCGCCGCCGCTCCCTCCCAGAGCCGGCGAAATCATTGGATATGCCTTGATAGTTCATATGCTTGTATCCACCGCTGACTTTCAAAATCATTTATTACAATATTTAGCTTTATCCACTAGTATTTGCAAATTTATTGGTTGGTTGCTTCAAGAGTTAATAACGGACACTTTGGCGCATCAGTTGCATGCCCAACAATGGACATCATATTTTTGTTTTGTGGTAATGCACGGCATTCAACTGTATGTTACAATGTGGTAATCGCTCAGGGAACATTAGATCTGGCTCAGGGGCGTCACGGGCGGCACATGCCTCAATGGCGGATCGGCATGAACACGGGGGGAGGGGATCAGGATGGAGAGCGAGGTGGTTGGCGGGGGACTCTTCCTTGGTGGTCTGTAGGGAAGTACGGTGTGAAGGATAGAGGGCGCCATGGCGAAGGTGATGTGGGAGTCATTCAGTTTTAAAGGAAAGGGCTCTAACAGAAATGTCCCGCTACGGCGAAAAACCGAGCAGGAACGGGAGGGTCAGACATGAAAAGGGAAGGGTACGTCGTGGGGTGTTTTTTTTTGTGTTAGGCCCGCCTGTTTGAAATAACATGGCGGATAGTCCGGACAACCACATTTCGCCCCCACATATGGTCTGGGTTTGGGGGAGCCCGGACTGTCCACACAATTGAATTTTGGGAACCCGTTCGGCGCCCATTTGATGTATAAACAGACCCGGACGTACAACGGAGAAATGAGCCTCGACCTTGGAGACGACCTTAATCATTTCTTTGGTTTATTTATATGCATTGTAGCCCGTATCAGGTCTTCCGGTTAACTAGTTGGAAGGGAGACTTCTAAATATGGCAGGCAGAGTGACCCTGGTCCAGTCCTGTTTGTCTAATATCCCAATTTTTATGTTGTCCTTTTATCCCTTACCTGCTGAGGTCAGGAAGAAAGCTGATTTTTTTAGAGCTAGGTTGGTGTGGCAAGAGAATGAAGATAAGAAAAAAAATATCATCTAGTTAACTGGAAGACCTGTTGCCTCCCAAAAGATCAAGGGGACTTGGGGATTCTAAATCTAGATCTCATGAACAAAGCTTTGTTGGCAAAGTGGCTTTGGAAACTAGAAACTGAAACTGGTATCTAGACTGACATTTTGCTTAATAAATATGTTAAAGACAAGTGCATTTCTGGGATCACTAAAAAACCTGGGGATTCCCAATTTTGGAGCAGTCTGCTGAAAGTTAAAGAGCTATACTATCAACATGTTAGAAAAAAACTGGGTGATGGGAGGAACACTAGATTTTAGGAAGATTAGTGGGTGGGTGATACGTCTCCAACGTATCTATAATTTTTGATTGTTCCATGCTATTATAGTATCAATCTTGGATGTTTTATATGCAATTATATATCATTTTTTGGGACTAACCTATTAACCTAGTGCCCAGTTGTAACGCCCCGGACATGCCCGCCGGTGATCGTTACTCCTGGCGAGATCTAGACTGGCCTCACAGATCAATACTAGTCTTTCCTGCGCACTTTGTCCTCACTAGTGTGCACCCGGGAGCAACTTCCCGGTCGGTCACGCATCCTGAAATTACTCCAAGCTGAGCACGCTTAACTTTGGAGTTCTTTCCGAATGGGCTCCCGGAAAAGAAGGAATTCCTTATTGATATGAGTAGTCTATCATCCCTATTAAGCCAGGCCATCACATACACCCCCACTCAGAGGAACCGACGTCCTCGTCGGGCCACAGGAACGTTCCCTCTTGGCACATACGTCTGTGCGAGCAGTCCGGCACATGTGCCATGCCGTGTGCCACGACGGGTCACAAACGTCATGCACAACATGACCGCGCACCTGTCCGCAAACATCCGTGTAACCGCGAGGGTCGGCTCTGATACCAACTTGTAACGCCCCGGACACGCCCGCCGGTGATCGTTACTCCTGGCGAGATCTAGACCGGCCTCACAGATCAATACTAGTCTTTCCTGCGCACTTTGTCCTCACTCGTGCGCACCCGGGAGCAACTTCCCGGTCGGTCACCCATCCTGAAATTACTCCAAGCTAAGCACGCTTAACTTTGGAGTTCTTTCCGAATGGGCTCCCGGAAAAGAAGGAATTCCTTATTGATATGAGTAGTCTATCATCCCTATTAAGCCAGGCCATCACACCAGTGCCAGTTGCTGTTTTCTGCTTGTTTTTGGATTTTCAGGAAATCAGTACCAAACGAAGTCCAAATGCCACGAAGCTTTTTGGAGATTTTTTCTGGACAAAAGAGATCCTGGAGACTTGGAGAGGAGGCCGGAAGGTTCACGAGGCCTCCACAAGGCAACAGGGCGCGACCCCAGGGGGGCGCCCTGATGCCTAGTGGGCCCCTCTTGGCTCCATTTGACCTAATTCCACTTCTATAAATTCTCAAATATTCGGAAACCATCAGAGAGCCAGACAAGAAAACCCTACCACCGCCGCAAGCCTCTGTTCTTCCGCAATCCCATCTGGAGGCCTTTTCCGGTACTCTGCCGGAGGGGGAATCGATCACGGAGGGCTTCTACATCAACCTTGCTACCCCTCCGATGATGTGTGAGTAGTTTACCACAGACCTACGGGTCCATAGCTAGTAGCTAGATGGCTTCTTCTCTCTCTTTGATCTTCAATACAAAGTTCTCCTCGATGTTCTTGGAGTTCTATCCGATGTAATCTTCTTTTGCGGTGTGTTTGTTGGGATCCGATGAATTGTGAGTTTATGATCAGATTATTCATGAGAAATATTTGAGTCTTCTCTGAACTCTTTTATGCATGATTGTTATATCTTTGTATTTCTCTCCGATCTATCGATTTGGTTTGGCCTACTAGATTGATTTATCTTGCAATGGGAGAGGTGCTTTGTGATGGGTTCAATCTTGCGGTGCTCAATCCCAGTGACAGAAAGGGACATGACACGTATTTGTATTTTTGCCATTAAGGATAAAAAGATGGGGTTTAATCATATTGCTTGAATTTACTTTGTCTACATCATGTCATCTTGCTTAAGGCGTTACTCTGTTTTATACTTAATATCCTAGATGCATGCTGGATAGCGGTCGATGGGTGGAGTAATAGTAGTAGATGCAGGCAGGAGTCGGCCTACTTGTCTAGGACATGATGCCTATATACATGATCATTGCCATGAATCCGTCATAATTATTTGCTTTTCTATCAATTGCCCAACAGTAATTTGTTCACCCACCGCATGTTCTGCGCTCGAGAGAGAAGCCTCTAGTGAAAACTATGGCCCCCGGGTCTACTTTTATCATATATAAAAACACAAAAATACCTTGCTGCAATTTATTTACTTTTATTTTATTTAGTATTTTACTTTATCTATTTATCACTATCAGAATTAATCCTTGCAAATAACCGCTAAGAGGATTGACAACCCTCTTATTTGCGTTGGGTGCAAGTGTTTGCTTTTGTGTGTGTAGGTGCTACTAACGAGGTTCTGTGTGGTTCTCCTACTGGATTGATAACCTTGGTTCTTAACTGAGAGAAATACTTATCTCTACTGTACTGCATCATCCTCCCCTCTTCGAGGAAATCCCAACACAGCTCACAAGTAGCAGGAAGAATTTCTGGCGCCGTTGCCGGGGAGACATCACCAAAATCTATCAAGTACCTTCGCACAAATTATCATCCACTTGCATTTATTTTATTTGCCTTTTTATTTGCATTTGCCTCTCGTTTTCATCTCCCCCACTTCTAAAACAAATTTACAAAAACACAAAAATATTTTAGTTTCTTGCTTGCTTGCTTTTATTGCCTTCATGTCAAACACACAAGAACAGAAAATAAAACAAAAATATAAGATACTATGGATCCACTTATAGTTTTCTACTGGGATCATCTTCGATCCATTTGTGCTCGTGCTGAAACCCCAGCTAGTTTAGTTGAGGGAAAAATCATTAGATGAGCATGCTCATTTTGTGCGTCACCGTTTGTCTAAAAAAGGGAGACTCTTATGGAATCAAATAAATTGTTTGCTATGTTATGCTTGGAATCTATGTGAAATTTATGATCGTACTTGTTGCTCTAAGAACCCTAAAAACACCTTCCCTACCTATGTGAGTTTAATGATAATGAAATCTTATCTTCTTATGCCAAGGGTGTTTATAGTTACTATGATATCGAACCCATAGATAATTATGATTCCGTTGATACACGTGATGCTTGCTATTCTTATGGCCATGATGCCAATATTAATGATGCATATAGAGACGAACTTGCTATTGTTCCTTATGTCAAAAATGAAATTATTGCTATAGCACCCATACTTGATAGCTCCTTGAATGAAAAGCATGATTGCAATGATGTTATTATAAATTCTATTAATGTCAATTGTGCTAATGATATGCAAAGCTACAGGCTTGGGGATGATAATTTTGTTATGTCCACTACTTATTGTAATGATCATGATTGGGGTGATAATGCTTCTTATGATCTTGAAAATCTATTTAAGCCTCATGATGAATATGTTATTGATAATAATGTTTGCAATAATATTGAAAGTGGGTTTGGAAGAGTGTCAACTTTAGGTAAAAAGAATCCCACATATTTGGAGAGTGTTCAATCTTATGAAATTTTTGATAAAAGTGGGTTTGGAGAGGTCATGACTTTAGTTGATGTTAATCCCACTATCTTGGAAGATTATAAAACTTTTATGCATGTGGATCATGAAGATAGTATTTTATATGATACCTATATTGTCGAATTTGATTATGATCCTACATGTAATTATTATGAGAGAGGGAAATATGGTTGTAGAAACTTTCACGTCCCTTAATTACCTCTCTTTGTGCTGAAATTATTAATGCTTCATTCTTCCTATTTGCATATGCTAGATATTTCTTGTCTTGATAATTTGTTTCCTTATAAAATGCCTATGCATAGGAAGTATGTTAGACTTAAAAGTGTTTTTCACATGTTATATGATGCTCTCTTGGTGCTTCATTCTTGTCTTTCATGTGAGCATCATTTAAAATCTCAAGCCTATCTTAATGGCTATAAAGAAAGAGTTTGTTGGGAGACAACCCAATACTTATCTTTGCCTTTTCCTTCTTGTGTGTTTACATGATTATAGCCTCTGTTATGATTGTGTTTTTATGTTTTAATTAGTGTTTGTGCCAAGTAATGTCTTTGGGATGATTTGGAAGATAGTATGATTGATGCTGTGTGAAAACAAAAACTTTTGCGTCCAGTGCTGGAATTTTGATTTTTTGCTGCAGCGTAAATAAACTATGAATTTTTTACACAGTATTGGAATATGAATTTACCACGTTGCCCTAATTGTGGAGTTACAAAAGTATGACTTTTATTTAGATCTTTACAGACTGTTCTGTTTTAGACAGATTCTGTTTTTGTTGCATAGTTTGCTTATTTTGATGAATCTATGGATTGTATCGGGGGGTATAAGTCATGGAGAAGTTGGAGTATAGTAGCATTATGCCAATATTAAATATGAATCAATTTACAACAGTACTTAGAGTTTAAGATTTATTTGTTATACTAACGGATCTCACGAGGTTTCTGTTGAGTTTTGTGTGCCGAAGTTTTCAAGTTTTGGGTGACACTACAATGGATAAAGGAATAAGGAGTGGCAAGAGACTAAGCTTGGGGATGCCCAAGGCACCCCAAGGTAATATTCAAGGAAGACTCAAGCGTCTAAGCTTGGGGATGCCCCGGATGGCATCCCCTCTTTCGTCTACAATCTATCGGTATATCACTTGGAGCTATATTTTTATGCATCACATGATATGTGCTTTGCTTGGAGTGTCTTGTGCTATAGTTTGTTTGCTTTTGTTTGCTTTTTAGTTTGCCACAATCATCTTTGCTGAACACACCTTTTTGAGAGGGACACACATTATTCGTTATTTGTTAGAATACTCTATGTGCTTCACTTATATCTTTTGAGCTAGGCAGTTGCTCTAGTGCTTCACTTATATCTTTTAGAGCACGGCGATGGTTATATTTTAAAGAAATAGTTGCACTCTCATGCTTCACTTATATCTTTTTGAGAGTCTAATAAATAGTAATGGCAATTTGCACATGTTAAAAGAATGGTCCTAATATGATAGGTATCCAAGGGGGATATAATAAAAACCTTCATGTAGATCACAAAGAATGAAGTGCATGATTAATTTTATTAATGTCGTAATATGAAAGAATATAGGTCCATGATCATTGGTTAGTAGAAATATCGTTATTAAAGTTTGTTATGACATATTCACCTAAATATTAGTTGTGGCATGGCGAGGAAGTTGGAGCATTTATAGGTCTGAAATGAAATCCTTGTGTGCTGTTATAATCAAGGTCGCGCGATGGTTAACTCCTACCAACCCTCCTCCTAGGGGCATGCGGTGAAGTGCTTTGCTTCGAGGTTTAAGTAGACTTTGCAATAAGTATGTGAGTTCTTTATAACTAATGTGAGTCCATGGATTATACGCACTCCTATCTTTCCGTATTTTGCTAGCCTCTTCGGTACCGTGCCTTGCCCTTTCTCACCTCTAGAGTTAGCGCAAACTTTGCCGGTGCATCCAAACCCCGTGATATGATATGCTCTTTCACACATAAACCCCTCTTACCCTTCCTCAAAACAGCCACCATACCTACCTATTATGGCATTTCCATAGCCATTCCGAGATATATTGCCATGCAACTTCCACCGTTCCGTTATTATGACACACATCATTATTGTCATATTGCTTTGCATGATCATATAGCTGACATAGTATTTGTGGCAAAGCCACCATTCATCATTTTTTATACATGTTACGCTAGATCATTGCACATCCTGGTACACTGCCAGAGGCATTCATATAGAGTCATATCTTGTTCTAGTATCGAGTTGTAATTTTGAGTTGTAAGTAAATAAAAGTGTGATGATCATCATTATTAGAGCATTGTCCCAGTGAGGAAAGGATGATGGAGGCTATGATTCCCCCACAAGTCGGGATGAGGCTCCGGACGAAAAAAATAAAAAAAAGAAAGAAAAAAAAGAGAGGCCAAAAAGAGCCCAAGAAAAAGAAAGAAAGAAAAAGAAAAAAGAAAAAATAAATAAATGAGAGAAAAAGAGAGAAGGGGCAATGTTACTATCCTTTTCCACACTTGTGCTTCAAAGTAGCACCATGTTTTTCATATAGAGAGTTTCCTATGTTGTCACTTTCATATACTAGTGGGAATTTTTCATTATAGAACTTGGCTTGTATATTCCGATGATGGGATTCCTCAAATGCCCGAGGTCTTCATGAGCAAGCAAGTTGGATGCACACCCACTTAGTTTTTAGTTTGTGCTTTCATACACTTATAACTCTTAGTGCATCTGTTGCATGACAATCCGTACTCCTCGCATTGATATCGATTGATGGGCATCTCCATAGCCCGTTGATCCGCTGAGTTGATGCGAGAGTTTCTTCTTCTCCTTTCTCATTATTTGAAACCTATCATCGCCTTCTATTCCACCTAGTGCTATGTCCATGTGTCGGTGTAAAAACCGGCAGACCTCGGGGTAGGGGGTCCCGAGCCATGGATCTCGGACAGATGGTAACAGGAATAGGGAGACGATATTTACCCAGGTTCGGGCCCTCTTGATGGAGGTAAAACCCTACGTCCTGCTCTTGTTTATATTGATGGAGAAGTATCAAGTACAGAGTTGATCTACCCCGAGATCGTATGATCTAGTCCTAAGGCTAGGTGAATGAGATTGTGTTCAAGTCCCCTCTACGGGCTAAACCCTTCGGCTTATATACACGCCGAATAGGGTATCTAGGATTATAAGGTCGGTATCTAGGCATGGAGGCGGCAGGAGGAGTCTTGGAGTATGCGCCAAGTCTTCGGTAGATGCAGTCTTGTTCTTCCGGAGTCCATCCCCATAATAATGAGGGCCCACCGGCCCAACCCAAGGAATATATATGGGCCGACCTGATTGGTACCCCCTAGTCCAGGACACCGTCAGTAGCCCCCGAACTGGTCTTCTATGCCGAGGACGATCTCTTCGATGGTGGTAACTTCGGATCCGAAGTCCTTGGCTTGACAGACGAGTTCCCCTTCGAAATTCTGGATCTCTTAGCCGCCCTTCTAAGGAGTGGTGTCTTGTAGACAAGATTCAACCGGGTTCTCTCTCCATCCTGAGTCAACAGTTAACTTAGCCTTGAAGGCTACCCACCCAGGTGTGAATAGTACCTCATAGTCTGACAACTTTATTGAAGCGGCGCTATCCACGATGGGTCAGGCAGTTACTGCTTATCTCAAATCGTGGTTCAAGGCTGCCTTTCTACTGGCACGTCCCGTCAAGGTGGGAATCATGCCCGTATTTTCAGGAATATCATCAAGATTTTGTTTCTCCCCGTGCGTGTAACGGCATCTTCGGAGGAAGAGAGTGGCATTTTTATCGGCGCAGCAAGGGGGACTCTTGGCCTTTCAACAACCTATAAGAGTAAAAAGTAAACAGACCCTGTAGCCACGCTTCCATTTCCCCATCTTCTGCTTCCTCGAGCTCCAGCACCCAGATCTAATCTTACCTCCTCCCTCCTCTGCGCATTCAAGCTTTCCCACCGAGCCATGGCCGACACCCTCAAAGGGCACTGGGGGCTCCATCGTGACGGAGGGCATGCTCCAAGAGCTGCAGAACGCGGGGTATATCCCCGCCAATGTCACCGCCCGCGCTCCAGGCGCCGACCAGCAGGTGCCCTCCCCAACCCAGGGGAACGGATAGTCTTCATCCCCCACCTCGTCAGAGGCCTGGGGTTCCCACTGCTCCCAGTCGTGCGTGGGGTGATGTTCTACTATGGCCTCGACTTCCACCACATGGCCCCAAATTCCATCCTCCACCTCGCCTCCTTCATTACAGTGTGCGAGGCCTTCCTCCGCATCGAGCCTCACTTCAGCCTATGGTTGAAGACCTTCGGCGTTAAGCCGAAGTCCAGCGGCTCTGATCTGGCGGAGTGTGGAGGCGCCATGGTCAGCAAGAACCAGGGGGCCGCCTGGTTTGACGGCACCTTCACCGAGACGGTCAAGGAATGGCAGCGGGAGTGGTTCTATATCACTGAGCTGCTCGCCGCTGGCCAGACCGAGGTCCCAGCCTTCTCGGCTGGGCCTCCAAAGAAGCTCAAGTCCTGGAAGGAGAAAGGCATCCTCTGGGGAAACCCAGAGGAAGTGGGGACATTAATCAAGAGGATCCAATGGTGGTCCCTCAAGAAGAAGCTCCAACTGCCCGACGTGGTCAACGTCATGCTCCATCGCCGCATCCTCCCGCTCCAACTCCGGGCCACCCCAATGTGGGAGCACAAATCTGGGGATGCCGGACCCGTCCTCGGCTTCTTCCGCTCCTCCCTGGCCGGGATGTGGACGCGGCTCTTCAAGCTGGCCAAGGACAAGATTCAGGAGGAGGGGAAGGACCTCGGCTTTGAGGTCGGCTACATCGCCACCCCGGTAAGTGTTCAATATATATACATTCATATTCCTTTCCTGTCAAGTGAGACGGATTTAGATGAATCGATCCATTTCGCACTTGCAGAACTGAGTGGCCAAGGTGCAGTAGATGTCGTGCCCGGCACCACTCCCGGAGGGAGAGAAGTCCCCGCTGCTCACCGCGCTCCTGACCGAGGAGCCGCATGTGGTGATCCCAGGGTGGCGAGGCCCCAGAAGGGCAGGACGGGTCTTCGGGGGGGGGGGGGAGACCTCGGTCACCAGGTCCGAGGAGACCCACGCCCCCTCCACCCACCAAAGTGAAGGGGGGAGGACGAGGATAACATTCCCCCAAAGGGGAAGAGAACGGCGCCAGAAGACGCCGAGGCCGAGGCTCGGCCCACAGGCCAAAAGAGGTTGAAAGAAACCTCGGCCGGGGCGGCTGACGAGCCCCAGCCACCGGAGAAGAACATGCTCTCTGACGAGTCCAAAGACGACCCCCTCGCACTGGGGAGGAGGAAGCCGACGCCTCGAAGGTACGCCGCTGTCCTTTGTATTTGTTTTTACAGTTAAGTTTTTCGGCAGGGCTAATGCCATGTAAATGTTTTTCCACAGCCCGCCTAGGGAACGCCTTAGCGACTCCTCTAGCGGGTTGCCGCCTACCAGCGGGACACCGGACCGCGCTGCCCCGGCTCCAGAAGGGCTGGGCGAGGTGACGTCGACCCCGACCCCTCAGGCTGACGCAGCGGGGGTCGAAGAGGTGGTTATGGCCGATGTTGATACCTCGGCCCTGCAAGGCCAAGGGGACGAGGTCCCCGAGGTCATTCAGGAAGGGCTGGGCCAAGCAACGGCCCAGCCAGAGTCGACTCCGGCTCCACCGCCACAACCGGAGACCCACAAACCCAGCACCCAGGTGCCGGGACCCGAGGTCTTTCCGCCCTCACCTCCCGCTCTAGGGCGGGCGAGCGCGGGGTGGACTGAAGAGATGGAGGCAGCCCTGACGGGCTCCTCCCTCAAGGAAGAGCACCGCACGCTAGTCGGCGCGGCGCTGCAAGGATTCCGGTCCGCAGAGGCTGGAATGCACGAGGTCTTCAAGGGCCTCATCATGAGCTTTGAGGTAATCTTCTGTCTTTGAGAAAAAAGGGGCCTTCTCTGCTTAGATTTATCAATCTTTGTAACTGTCCGAAGGCATATGTTGCTCGTCGTTTAGACGGCCTGCCCAGTGAGTAGCCCCCGAGCCCAGGGCCAATTTTGAAAAACTGGTATTGGGGTCAAAACATAGCTTCAGAGGAAAAAGTAGCCCCCAGGACTGATGAAAGAGGATGTGTGTCCGAAGTGTCCTGAAAGTGATTATGGGGCTCATTAGAAATTGTTTTTGCAGGTGTCAACCTCGGCTCGGGGCTCTGCCTCCGAAGAGATCGCGGAGATGAGTCGGAAGCTCGAGAGGTCCGAGAAGGACCTCAACCTGATGAACAAGCAGGTCGAGCAGTCTTAAGGTAAGCGACCGCTGAGTCATGCTTTTTTTTGAAGTTTGATTTTGAGCAAGGACTGATGCCGAACTGATTTGATAACAGTGGCGTTGGCCGAGCTTGAGGGGCTCAGGGCCGAGCTCTTGACGGCTCGGCAAAAGGTCGAGCAGCAGAAGGCTGCTATGGCCAAAGCAGAAAAAGACCTAGCCACCGTAAAGGTGGCTAGGGAGAAGGACCAGGCGCGGGTCCTGGAGGTCGAGAAGACTCTCAAGGGCATGTATCTCGAATGCGATTCCCTTGAGAAGAAGGAAAAAAGAGACGGGCGAGCAGCTGCGAAAGCTACGCCTGTCTCATGCTGAGCTCTAGACCCGGGACCGAGCCGACCACCACGTGATCCAGCAAGTGGAGCAAATAGCCGCAGGTAAGCCATATTTACTGCAATGTGTATTTGGCAGCAAGGGGTTCGTCGAGCTCACCCAGCTATGGCGATCCGCAGAGATCTTCGCCGATCTCCCGAAGAGTGCGGCAGACGCCGGCCTTCATTTCGGCCAACTGGAGGGCCATGAGGCGGAGAAGGCGTTCTGGAATCAGTTCCAGGAGCCCTCGCAATCGTAGTTGCTTAATCATTGGATGAAGCAGCTAGCGGAGCTTCTTCGGATGGCGAGGCCGGCGCTCCAAGACCTCTGCATCAATCTGTGGCCCACGGAGGCGTTGCCAGCCAGCTTCTTCGGGCTCCTGGTGTGGCTGCAAGAAGTCGTCCCGCAAGTCAACCGCTGGAAGTGATCTGCGTGTTTGGAAGGAGCGTGGCGGGCATATGCCTGCGTGAAAACACACTTCCGGAAGGTGGAGGTGGAGGTTGTTGCTGCGGGCCCCCCCGAAGGGAAGGCGCGCACCGCGGAGCAGTTCTTCACCGACGTGGAGGAGGGCGCCCATCTTACCGAGGCCATGTGTCCTAAGGCCAACTTGTATTTCTAGGTAGCACTTCGGAATGCCGAAGTGCGTGTAATGTAAAAAATTATCAGTCGTGTTAATGAGTACGGCTTAAGTTCCTCTCATGTGTTTATGTTTTGTTTTTAATTATTCCTCCTGTTTGACCGTGTTGAACTGAAAGTGGCCAGTCGTCGGCTTCCACCCCCTCGCACAATGTGCGAAGGGTGCCCCTTTTAGGCAACCATGACCCTTAGCCAACGTCTCGGTTCCCGAAGGCGGTCTGTGCAGAGAGGGACTAGGCAATTGGACCATAATGGCTTTATAACTTTCACTTAGTCATAGGAGTTTGATAGTGGGGACTGATGACGAGCCCTCGGGTGAGTGAAGTGGTCGGCTTTAGTCAGCCGAGGTCTATGCCCATGCCCACTTCGGCCAATTCGAGGAAGAAGCCCTTCGTTTAACACAGGTGATCTCTAACGACACGTCACTTGACGCGGTCTTCGGATGGCCGACCAGTTTTCGCTTACCTAGATAGTCAGTTTTCAGCTTTCTCCTCTGAGGCGCTCTGCCTGTTAAACTAGCGGCACTATCGCAGTGGTTCTCCCTTTACACCCTTAGCCGAATTTATCGGTAATGTAAGGGGTACACATAGGAGCCTGGCAACCCAATTATTGACGAAAATCTAGGTTCAAAACTGATGCATATAGTGCAACATCCGAGACGCCGAGTACTTCGGACTTTTGCTTCAGGGTATAAAATCGAAACCCTTTAGCAATTGTATCTTAAAAGTGTGGGCAGTGCTTGTAAGAAAATGCTTTTGAAGACCATTATGGGTACGATTTCTTTATTTCAAGTAGCCAAGCTTTACATGCCGAACTTTTGATGAAAGGAACTGAGCAAGATACAATGCATGTAAAGATAATGAAGGAGAAACTGAAAGGAAAATAGGGCGGGTCTTGTCATCGGGTCTGTGAGTCCGGGCCGCTTCCTGCCGCATGTCTGCGTCTCCGTGCTGTTGGCCAGCTCGTCCTCGTTGATAGCGGGGGTTGGTGTTGGTAACATGCAGCTTCGGCTAAGTATGCGCTTGATGCGTTTGTTGGTCGATCCCTTCGAAGAGGTCTGCAGCTGTTAGTTGTGTGGTTAAAGCCATGTGGGCCTGCTAATATTGGCTAGCTCTTTGACATAACCCTACCGATATGCGAGCCCGAGGTTTCGTCGTTGCTCGGTCTAGCCGACCCAACGTCTTGTTGTGGCTCCTCGGCGACCCAGGGAATTTTCAGTGCGAAGTTGTGCACCCTGGGGACGTAGTGCCTTTTCCAAGGGAGGTGTGCAAGGAGCCCGTACCCCTACTTAGGGTGGGGAAGTGCCTGTCCGAGGTCAACTGGCGCAGCCCGCGTACGCTTTGAAGAGCTGGGGGTGCATTTACCGCCACGGGCGGCCTCCTCGGATGCCTGTACCTCGGCTGCGAAAGCCGCGGTCTGCTCTTCCGTCCGGAGAGAGCGTTCGGTGTTACCATTTGCTGTAATAACGCCGTTGGGTCCTGGCATCTTGAGCTTAAGATAAGCGTAATGCGGGACTGCATTAAAGCGGGCGAATGCGGTGCGTCCTAGGAGCGCGTGGTATCCGCTGCGAAAAGGTACGATGTCAAAGATTAACTCTTCGCTCCTGAAGTTCTCGGGTGATCCGAATACTACCTCCAGGGACACGGTTCCTGTGCAGCGAGCCTCGACCCCTGGTATTACACCTTTGAAGGTAGTGCTGCTAGGCTTAATCCGAGATGAGTCAATCCCCATCTTCCGTACTGTGTCCTCATAGATCAAGTTGAGACTGCTTCCTCCGTCCATAAGGACGCGCGTCAGGTGAAAACCATCGACGATCGGGTCCAGGACGAGGGCGGCCGATCCGCCATGCCTGATGCTTGTCGGGTGGTCGTGTTTATCGAATGTGATCGGGTAAGCCGACCACGGATTGTACTTCGGGGCCACAGGCTCCAACGCGTAGATGTCCCGAAGTACGCGTTTCCTCTCCCTCTTGGGGATGTGGGTAACGTAAATCATGTCTACCTTTGTTACCTCATTAGGAAACTTTTTCTGGCCTCCGTTGTTCGGCCGCCGAGGTTCATCCTCATCTTTGCTGCAATTTTGGGTTTTATGCTGACCCTCTGTTGCTATCTTGCCGGCCAGCTTGAAGACCGAGCAATTCCTGTTGGTGTGGGTTGCTGGTTTTTCTTGGGTGCCATGAATTTGGCACGGTCGATCCAGGATCTTGACAAGCTGGCTTGGTCCATCCTTGTTCCCTTTGAAGGGCTTTCTTTTCTGTCCGGATCGAGGTCCGGTGAAGTCTGCTTGACTGCTGCATCTTCTGCATTGCTTCCGCCATTTCTATGTCTGCGCTTAGGCTTGTCGTTTGCGTCGTGGGTCTCCGAGGTTCCCGCCTCTCCCTCGTGAGTGCTGCGGGCTAGCCAACTGTCCTCTCCCACGCAAAAGCGGGTCATGAGCGAGGTGAGGGCTGCCATGGTCCTCAGTTTGTCCTGGCCGAGCTGGCGGGCGAGCCATTCATCTCGGATGTTGTTTTTGAATGCAGCGATGGCCTCGGCGTCCGAGCAGTCTATGATCTGGTTCTTTTTAGTAAGAAACCGATTCCAGAATTTCTGAGCTGATTCGTCGGGCTGCTGAGTAACACGATTGAGGTCGTCGGCGTCCGGAGGTCGGACGTATGTCCCTTGGAAATTTGCCCTAAAGGCATCTTCGAGAGCCTCCCAGCTTCCAATGGAGTGGGGCGTTAGGCTATTCAGCCAGTGCCTTGCCGGCCCCTTTAGCTTGAGCGGCAAGTACTTGATGGCATGGAGGTCATCTCCGTTGGCCATGTGTATATGGAGAAGAAAGTCTTCAATCCATACAGCTGGGTTTGTGGTGCCATCGTAAGATTATATGTTGATGGGTTTAAACCCATCGGGAAACTGGTGTTCCATTACCCTATCTGTGAAACAGATCGGATGAGCTGGTCCTCGGAACCGAGCGGTGTCGTACCGGGCCTCGGGAGAGAACCCTGTATGAGTCTGATCCCGGGCGCGGCCATTCCTGTCCAACCAGGCATCGTAGCCATTGTGCCCGGCCGAGGCGCGTCCTCTTGATCTGTAAATGGACCGGGGTGGTGCCCAGTTTGCCTCTATCCGACGTCGAACGTCTTGAGGGTCAAGATAGTCCACAGGGTCCTTGCCATAATGACGTGGAGCTGGTTGAGTGTGGAAATCCTCCCGCGGGGGCATGTCGCGTCCTCGAGAGGGGCGGTCAGGTGCCTCGGCGGTTAGTTCATCATCGAATTCAGGCAGTAAACGCCGGCGTAGGTAGGATTTGGGCGCACTGCGGCACCGCTCTTCGAGGTCTTGCTCGGCCGAAAGTATTTTGACCCACTTGTCGTTGAGCGCATCCTCGTTAGCCTGCAGCTGCTGCTGCTTGCGCTTCATGCTTCGGGCGGTGGCGACGAGGCGCCGTCGGAAGCGTTCTTGCTCAACAGGGTCTTCGGGGACTATGAAGTCCTCGGTGCCGAGGCTTACATCCTCCTCGGATTCCGGCATGTAATTGTCATCGGCTCCTTCAAAAAGGTCGTCGGGATCCGAGTCCCTAGGGGTGCCTTCGGGGTCGACATGACATTCTGGGGATGTTTGAAGGTTCTCCCCTTGGTCCTCAGCGTCGTTGGCCGCCCTATCGGCGGTAGGGTTGTTCCCGCTGGGCTCTCCATTAGTACCCCTTCTGCGTCTTCGCCTACGCCTTGGAGGGGAGTTGGGAGTGTTGACCATGTACACATCGTACGTAGATGTTGCTTTCCACCTGCCGGTGTTAGTAGGCGGCAAGGTGTTATTCGTAGGGCTGCCGACATCTTCATCCATGTCGGTTGCCTCGTCGTAGTCTAGCACATCGGTTAAATCGTCGATAGTTGCGGCTAGATGGGTGGTGGGTGGGATGTAAATTTCCCGATCGTCGGCTTTAAGTCCGATCTTGTCATAAACTGAGGAGTTCGAAATTGACAAACTTTGGATCCGGTCAAGCATCTCATTAAGGTGAGATAGCTCCTCCGGGTTCATGGTCTGGCCATAAGCTGGGTTGACTTGCAGTGGCGCGCCTGATGCGTTTTCTGCCGTACGAGGAAGTGGGGTGGATTCAAGATCCGCCGCTGAGATCGGTTCTAAGCCCGATTTGGTGTTCCAGGCCGAACTCTGATTCATGTCAGAGTCGGGCACTGTGCCAGGGTTATCAGAGGAGGGGGAGGGAAGTTCCTCCGTAGCCCTCGGCGGTGTTGGGGGTCACAATTCGTGATCTTCGGAGGAGATCAATGCCGAGGTTGAACCTCTGAGGTTTGCCAGATCCTGAATCCGGCCGGGGGTCCAGCCTGATAGGACAAGCTCGCCGCGGGAGTCCGCGGTGTACTCCAGACCTCCGAAGGTGATGATCTGATCGGGAGCGTAGTTCTCGATGGTGGCCAGGTGGCCTGCCGAGTCGGCGCAGAAAATCATGCCGTGGAACACAAAAAGTTGGCCGGGGACGTAGGTGTCCCCATAGCCATTGCCGTAGTTGATCCACAGATGAGCCATCGATCTTTTGTGATCACACAACGGAACTCTCAATGAAAGCACCAGTGTCGGTGTAAAAACCGGCAGACCTCGGGGTAGGGGGTCCCGAGCTGTGGATCTCGGACAGATGGTAACAGGAACAGGGAGACGATATTTACCCAGGTTCGGGCCCTCTTGATGGAGGTAAAACCCTACGTCCTGCTCTTGTTTATATTGATGGAGAAGTATCAAGTACATAGTTGATCTACCTCGAGATCGTATGATCTAGTCCTAAGGCTAGGTGGATGAGACTGTGCTCAAGTCCCCTCTACAGGCTAAACCCTTCGGCTTATATACACGCCGAATAGGGTATCTAGGATTACAAGGTCGGTATCTAGGCATGGAGGCGGCAGGAGGAATCTTGGAGTATGCGCCAAGTCTTCGGTAGGTGCAGTCTTATTCTTCCGGAGTCCATCTCGATAATAATGAGGGCCCACCGGCCCAGCCTGAGGAATATGGGCCGACCTGATTGGTACCCCCTTGTCCGGGACACCGTCACCATGGCTTGCGCTCATGTATTGCGTGAGAGTTGAAAATGCTGAAGCGCGTTAGAAGTACGATCCAATTGCCTGGTTTGACACCGGGGTGCTCACTATTTATATATTTGCGGTGAAGATAGAGTCATGCCATGATTAATATGAGAAAGTGAGTAGGGATAACACTCGTTAAGGATCGTATATTTTGAAAGTTTAATGATTATGCTTCTTATGTTCATGGATATTATTATGTTGATATTGTTAATTCATCGCTTCACAACTTATATGCCACAAAGAGATTACAAATATTCGGAAACCACCCAGGGGGGCGCGCCCTAATGCCTTGTCGGCCCCTCGTAGCTCCGTTTGACCTAATTCCACTTCTATAAATTCTCAAATATTCGGAAACCATTAGAGAGCCAGACGAGAAAACCCTACCGCCGCCGCAAGCCTCTGTTCTTCCGCGATCCCATCTGGAGGCCTTTTCCGGTACTCTACCGGAGGGGGAATCGATCACGGAGGGCTTCTACATCAACCTTGCTGCCCCTCCGATGATGTGTGAGTAGTTTACCACAGACCTACGGGTCCATAGCTAGTAGCTAGATGGCTTCTTCTCTCTCTTTGATCTTCAATACAAAGTTCTCCTCGATGTTCTTGGAGTTCTATCCGATGTAATCTTCTTTTGCGGTGTGTTTGTTGGGATCCAATGAATTGTGAGTTTATGATAGGATTATTCATGAGAAATATTTGAGTCTTCTCTGAACTCTTTTATGCATGATTGTTATAGCTTTGTATTTCTCTCCGATCTATCGATTTGGTTTGGCCTACTAGATTGATTTATCTTGCAATGGGAGAGGTGCTTTGTGATGAGTTCAATCTTGCGGTGCTCAATCCCAGTGACAGAAAGGGACATGACACGTATTTGTATTGTTGCCATTAAGGATAAAAAGATGGGGTTTAATCATATTGCTTGAATTTACTTTGTCTACATCATGTCATCTTGCTTAAGGCGTTACTCTGTTTTATACTTAATATCCTAGATGCATGCTGGATAGCGGTCGATGGGTGGAGTAATAGTAGTAGATGCAGGCAGGAGTCGGTCTACTTGTCTAGGACGTGATGCCTATATACATGATCATTGCCATGAATCCGTCATAATTATTTTCTTTTGTATCAATTGCCCAACAGTAATTTGCTCACCCACCGTATGTTCTGCGCTCGAGAGAGAAGCCTCTATTGAAAACTATGGCCCCTGGGTTTACTTTTATCATATATAAAAACACGAAAATACCTTACTGCAATTTATTTACTTTTATTTTATTTAGTATTTTACTTTATCTATTTATCACTATCAGAATTAATCCTTGCAAATAACCGCTAAGAGGATTGACAACCCTCTTATTTGCGTTGGGTGCAAGTGTTTGCTTTTGTGTGTGCAGGTGTGATACGTCTCCAACGTATCTATAATTTTTGATTGTTCCATGCTGTTATAGTATCAATCTTGGATGTTTTATATACATTTACAAGCAATTATATATCATTTTTTGGGACTAACCTATTAACTTAGTGCCCAGTGCCAGTTGTTGTTTTCTGCTTGTTTTTGGCTTTTCAGAGAAACAGTACCAAATGAAGTCCAAATGCCACGAAACTTTTTGGAGATTTTTTTGTCGACAAAATAAACCTGGGAAGCTTCGGGAGGAGGCCAGAAGCCCCATAGGGGCTTCACAAGGCACTAGGGCGCGCCCTGGGGGGGCGTCGTGGTACCTTGTGGGGCCCACGTGACTCCGTTTGACCTAATTCCACTTCTATAAATTCACAAATATTGGGAAACCCCTAGAGAGCCAGAAGAGAAAACCTTTCCGCTGCCGCAAGCCTTTGTTCTTCCACGATCCCATCTGGAGGCCTTTTCCGGTACTCTGCCGGAGGGGGAATCGATGACGGAGGGCTTCTACATCAACCTTGCTGCCCTTCCGATGATGTGTGAGTAGTTTACCACAGACCTACGGGTCCATAGCTAGTAGCTAGATGGCTTCTTCTCTCTCGTCGATCTTCAATACAATGTCCTCCTCGATGTTCTTGGAGTTCTATCCGATGTAATCTTCTTTTGTGGTGTGTTTGTTGGGATCCGATGAATTGTGAGTTTATGATTAGATTATTCATGAGAAATATTTGAGTCTTCTCTGAACTCTTTTATGCATGATTGTTCTAGCTTTGTATTTCTCTCCGATCTATCGATTTAGTTTGGCCTACTAGATTGATTTATCTTGCAATGGGAGAGGTGCTTTGTGATGGGTTCAATCTTGCGGTGCTCAATCCCAGTGACAGAAAGGGACATGACACGTATTTGTATTGTTGCCATTAAGGATAAAAAGATGGGGTTTATTCATATTGCTTGAATTTTCTTCTCTACATCATGTCATCTTGCTTAAGGCGTTACTCTGTATCATACTTAATACCCTAGATGCATGCTGGATAGCGGTCGATGGGTGGAGTAATAGTAGTAGATGCAGGAAGGAGTTGGTCTACTTGTCTCGGACGTGATGCCTATATACATGATCATTGCCATGAATCCATCATAATTATTTGCTTTTCTATCAATTGCCCAACAGTAATTTGTTTACCCACCGTATCTTATGTGCTCAAGAGAGAAGCCTCTAGTGAAAACTATGGTCCCCGGGTCTATCTTCATCATATAAAAAACCTAAAAATACCTTGCTGCAATTTATTTACTTTTATTTTAATTAGTAGTTTAGTTTATTTATTTACCTCGATAAGATTTAATCCTTGCAAATAACCGCTAAGAGGATTGATGATACGTCTCCAACGTATCTATAATTTTTGATTGTTCCATGCTGTTATATTATCAATCTTGGATGTTTTTATATACATTTACATCAATTATATATCATTTTTTGGGACTAACCTATTAACTTAGTGCCCAGTGCCAGTTGCTGTTTTCTGCCCTATTTTTGTTTTACAGAGTATCAATACCAAACGAAGTCCAAATGCCACGAAACTTTTTGGAGATTTTTTTCTGGACAATACCAACACTAGAAGCTTCGGGAGAAGACCAGACGCCAGAGGAGGTGGCCACGAGCCACCAGGGCGCGCCTGGGGGGGGGGCAAGCGCGCCCTGGTGCCTTGTGGGCCCACCTTAGCTCCGTTTGACCTAATTCCACCACTATAAATTCCCAAAAAATCAGAAACCATTAGGGGAGTCCACGAAATACTTTTTCCGCCGCCGCAAGTTTCTGTTCTCGAGAGATCCCATCTAGAGGCCTTCTCCGGTACTCCGTCGGAGGGGGAATCGATCACGGAGGGGCTCTACATCAACCTTGCTGCCCTTCCGATGATGCGTGAGTAGTTTACCACAGACCTTCGGGTCCATAGTTAGTAGCTAGATGGCTTCTTCTCTCTTTTTCATCTTCAATACAATGTTCTCCTCGATGTTCTTGGAGTTCTATCCGATGTAATCACTTTTTGCGGTGTGTTTGTTGGGATCTGATGAATTGTGAGTTTATGATCATATTATCCATGAATATTATTTGAGTCTTCTCTGATCTCTTTTATGCATGATTATTATAGCTTCGTATTTCTTGTCCGATCTATTGATTTGGTTGGGCCAACTAGATTGATTTATCTTGCCATGGGAAGAGGTGCTTTGTAATGGGTTCGATCTTGCGGTGCTCAATCCCAGTGACAGAAAGGGACATGACATGTATGTGTCGTTGTTATTAAGGGTAAAAAGATGGGGTTTATTCATGCGTGAGTTTACTTTGTCTACATCAAGTCATCGTTCTTAAGGCGTTAATCCGTTCTTTGTGGACTTAATACACTAGATGCATGCTGGATAGCGATCGATGTGTGGAGTAATAGTAGTAGATGCAGGCAGGAGTTGGTCTACTTGACTCGGACGTGATGCCTATATACATGATCATTGCCTTGGATATCATCATGATTATTTGCTTTTCTATCAATTGCCCAACAGTAATTTGTCTACCCGCCGTATGCTATTTTCTTGAGAGAAGCCTCTAGTGAAAACAATGGCCCCCAGGTCTATCTAAATCATATACTAAAACCCTAAAAATACTTGCTACACTTTTTTTCTTTATTTATTTTATTTTTTATTTTTGTTTCAATCTATCTATCTATCACATACAATTTAATCTTGCAACTTACCGCCGAGGGATTGATAGCCCCTTGTTTGCGTTGGGTGCAAGGATTTGTTGTTTTGTGTGCAGGTGCTGCTAACGAGGTGTTGCGCGATTCTCCTACTAGATTGATAACCTTGGTTTCATAACTGAGGGAAATACTTATCTCTACTGTACTGCATCTCCCTTCCTCTTCAGGGAATTACCAACGCAGCTCACAAGTAGCAAGGAATAAGGAGTGGCAAGAGCCTAAGCTTGGGGATGCCCAAGGCACCCCAAGGTAATATTCAAGGAAGACTCAAGCATGTAAGCTTGGGGATGCCCCAGAAGGCATCCCCTCTTTCTTCTACCAACTATCGGTAACTCACTTGGACCTATATTTTTATTCATCACATGATATGTGTTTTACTTGGAGCATCGTGTATTATATGAGTCTTTGCTTTGTTTGCTTTTTAGTTTGTCACAATCATCTTTGCTGGACACACCTATTTGAGAGGGACACACATTGTTCGTGATTTGTTAGTATACTCTATGTGCTTCACTTAAATCTTTTGAGCTAGGCAGTTGCTCTAGTGCTTCACTTAAATCTTTTTGAGCACGGCGGTGGCTATATTTTGAAGAAATATTTGAACTCTCATGCTTCACTTATATTATTTTGAGAGTTGATAAGATTAAAATTTTGAAGAAATATTTGCACTCTCATGCTTCACTTATATCTTTTTGAGAGTTGATAATAGTAATGGTAATTTGCACAAGATATGAATTTGGTCCCAAAGTGATGAATATTCATGAGGGATATAATAAACACTTTCATGAAAGATGATTGGATATGATAAGTTTGATTCCTTGCAATAGTTTTGCGATATGGAGATGATAATATGTGAGTCATGTTAGTGAGTAATTGTGATTTAGTAAGAATATTGGTGTTAAGGTTTGTGATTCCCTATGCATGCACATAAAGTCAATAGTTATGCAACGAAATTATATCCTACTTATGGTGCATTATTCGGTGTTAGTTATGTTCAATACATGTTTATGACCGTTTTCGCTTTTTGGTTGGTCGCTTCTCAATCTATTTGCTAGCCTTCATTTGTACTAAGCGGGAATACTGCTTGTGCAGCCAACTCCTTAAACCCAAGTTGTGCCAAATGAGTCCACCATATCTACCTATATGCGGTATTTCCATGCCGTTCCAAGTAAATTTGCATGTGCCAACTCTAAATTTTCAAAATAATTTTCCATTTTGTGTGCCCATACCGCTCATGAAGCGACAGGGGGTGGCCAATATTTTCCATGCTAGGTGTGTTATTCTCATGATGAGTGTTTATTCACTTATCATTGCACGAGAGAGTGGCAGGTAATAGGGATGCCCAGTCCCGAAATGAAATTTTTTAATATGATGATAATAATAAATTCCTTGGAAAGTGTTGGTATGGAAGGCACCCGTGGATACGGCTAGCCATGGATTGTGAAAGAATGGTGGAAAGGAAATAAACTTTATGTTTTGTTTGGGAACCGCGTATAATGTGTCTAGCATGGAAGATATTGGGAATTCTCGGTCATTCTCGTTGACAGGAAAAGCATGCCTCTCAAAATAATTTTATCTCTCTAATTTAAGCTTTGAGCAATGGCACCTCTGCAAATCTCTGCTTCCCTCTGCGAAGGGCCTATCTATTTACTTTTATGCAATTTTTATTTTTATTCTGAGTCTCCATCTTCTCTTACAAAGCACCAACTAGAGAGCACTATTATCATACTTGTGCATTGGGTGTAGCTAATATTGAGTGTGTTTCATGAATGGATCAATGATTGAGCATAATGGGCTAGGGATAACTTTCTTTAGCATTGATATTTTGAAAGACATGGTTGCTTGTTAGTATGCTTGAATATTTATGTCTTCATGCCAAACTATAGACTATTGCTTTGAATCATTCAAGTCCAAATGTCCATGCTACAAATAAAAGAGTATATGATGAATATGATAGGCAGCATTCCACATCAAAAATTCTGTTTTTATCATTTACCCACTCGACGACGAGCAGGAATTAAGCTTGGGGATGCTTGATACGTCTCCAACGTATCTATAATTTTTGATTGTTCCATGCTGTTATAGTATCAATCTTGGATGTTTTATATACATTTACAAGCAATTATATATCATTTTTGGTGACTAACCTATTAACTTAGTGCCCAGTGCCAGTTGCTGTTTTCTGCTTGTTTTTGCTTTTCAAAGAAACAGTACCAAATGAAGTCCAAATGCCACGAAACTTTTTGGAGATTTTTTCTGCACAAAATAAACCTGGGAAGCTTCGGGAGGAGGCCAGAAGCCCCACAGGGGCTTCACAAGGCACTAGGGCACGCCCCAGGGGGGGGCGCCGTGGTACCTTGTGGGGCCCACATGACTCCGTTTGACCTAATTCCAGTTCTATAAATTCACAAATATTGGGAAACCCCCAGAGAGTCAGAAGAGAGAACCTTTCCGCCGCCGCAAGCCTCTGTTCTTCCACGATCCCATCTGGTGGCCTTTTCCGGTACTCAGCCGGAGGAGGAATCGATGACGGAGGGCTTCTACATCAACCTTGCTGCCCTTCCGATGATGTGTGAGTAGTTTACCATAGACCTACGGGTCCATAGCTAGTAGCTAGATGGCTTCTTCTCTCTCTTTGATCTTCAATACAATGTTCTCCTCGATGTTCTTGGAGTTCTATCTGATGTAATCTTCTTTTGCGGTGTGTTTGTTGGGATCCGATGAATTGTGAGTTTATGATCAGATTATTCATGAGAAATATTTGAGTCTTCTCTGAACTCTTTTATGCATGATTGTTATAGCTTTGTATTTCTCTCTGATCTATCGGTTTAGTTTGGCCTACTAGATTGATTTATCTTGCAATGGGAGAGGTGCTTTGTGATGGGTTCAATCTTGCGGTGCTCAATCCCAGTGACAGAAAGGGACGTGACACGTATTTGTATTGTTGCCATTAAGGATAAAAAGATGGGGTTTATTCATATTGCTTGAATTTGCTTCTCTACATCATGTCATCTTGCTTAAGGCGTTACTCTGTTTCATACTTAATACCCTAGATGTATGCTGGATAGCGGTCGATGGGTGGAGTAATAATAGTAGATGCAGGCAGGAGTCGGTCTACTTGTCTCGGACGTGATGCCTATATACATGATCATTGCCATGTATCCGTCATAATTATTTGATTTTCTATTAATTGCCTAACAGTAATTTGTTTACCCACCGTATGCTTATGTGCTCAAGAGAGAAGCCTCTAGTGAAAACTATGGTCCCCGGATCTATCTTCATCATATAAAAAACCTAAAAATACCTTGCTACAATTTATTTACTTTTATTTTAATTAGTAGTTTAGTTTATTTATTTACCTCGATAAGATTTAATCCTTGCAAATAACCGCTAAGAAGATTGACAACCCTCTTATTTGCGTTGGGTGCAATTGTTTGCTCTTGTGTGTGCAGGTGCGCTTTAACGGAATTTTGCTTGGTTCTCCTACTCGATTGATAACCTTGGTTCTTAACTGAGGGAAATTCTTATCTCATCTGTACTGCATCATCCTCTCCTCTTTGGGGAAATACCAACGCAGACTACAAGTAGCAAGGTGCTGCTAACGAGGTTCTGTGTGGTCCTCCTATTGGATTGATAACCATGGTTCTTAACTGAGGGAATACTTATCTCTACTGTACTGCATCATCCTCTCCTCTTGGAGGAAATCCCAACGCAGTGGGTTCCCAACCTTTAAAGGAAGCTTATCCCAGGTTGTATAATATAAGCTTTGATCATAATATTTCTGTGGGAGAAGCTATCGAAAGAGGGTGGAGCAAATTTACCTTCAGAAAAAACCTGATGGGTGAAACTACAGAATTATGGGATAGCCTCAAGTCTAGATGTGAGGAATGTTGGAAATATGACCTAGAGGCAATAATAAATTGGTTATTATCACATTTCCTTGTTCATGATAAATGTTTATTATTCATGCTAGAATTGTATTGACCGGAAACTTAAATACATGTGTGAATACATAAACTACACCGTGTCCCAAGTAAGCCTCTACTAGACTAGCTCGTTGATCAAAGATGGTTATGGTTTCCTGACCATAGACATGAGTTGTCATTTGATAATGGGATCACATCATTAGGAGAATGATGTGATGGACAGACCCAACTATAAGCTTAGCATCAGATCGTATCACTTTGTTTATTTGCTACAACTTTCTTCATGTCAAGTATTTGTTCCTTAGAGCATGAGATCATGCCACTCCCGCATACCGGAGGAATACTTTGGGTGCTATCAAACGTCACTTCATAACTGGGTGATCATAAAGATGCTCTACAGGTATCTCCGAAGGTATCTGTTGGGTTGCATGGATCGAGACTGGGATTTGTCACTCCGTGTGACGGAGAGATATCTCTGGGCCCTCTCGGTAATACAACATCACAAGAAGCTTCATGTGGTTAATGAGTTTAGTCATGCGATCTTGTATTACGCAACGAGTAAAGTGACTTACCGGTAATGAGATTGAACTAGGTATGGAGATACCGACGATCGAATCTCGGGCAAGTAACATATCGACGAACAAAGGGAATTGCATACAGGATTGACTGAATCCTTGACATCATGGTTCAACCGATAAAGATCTTCGTGGAATATGTAGGAACCAATATGGGCATCCAGGTCCCGCTATTGGTTATTGACCAGAGAGGTGTCTCGGTCATGACTACATGATTTCCGAACCCGTAGGGTCGCACGCTTAACGTTCGATGACGCTAGAGTAGTATTGGGATATTTGATGTTGGTAACCGAATGTTGTTCGGAGTCTCGGATGAGATCCCAGACGTCACGAGGAGCTCCGTAATGGTCCAGAGGTAAATATTTATATATGTGAAGTTGTTTTTGGAGTTCTAGAAAAAGTTCGGTTTTTTTGGTATTGTACCGAGAAGCTTCCAGAAGGTTCTGGAGGATTCCGGAGGAGTTCGGAAGTCCACAAAGGGTTCCACCACGTCCCATAGGCCAGAGTGGGCTGAAGGGGGCGCCCTAGCCTACATGGGCCAAGCGCACCAGCCCCTAAGAGTCCCATGTGGCTAGGACATGTGGAAGGGGACTAGGAGTCCAACTCCTACAAGGAGTAGGACTCCGGCCTCCCCCTTTGGCGCCAGCCCTAGGAGGAGTAGGGATGGACTCCTAGCTCCTCCACCTATATAAATAGAGGGGAGGGGGCACACCAAAGACATACAACAGCTCCGCTGCCCCCTCTCTACCTCCAGACATACTCCACGTCCGTGTAGCGCTTAGCGAAGCCCTACCGGTGTTCCGACTCCATCACCACCATCACCACCACGCCGTCGTGCTGGTTGTGATCCCATCTACTTCTCCCCCTTCGCTTGCTGGATCAAGGATGAGGAGACATCATCGAGCCGCACGTGTGCTAAACTTGGAGGTGCCATCTGTTCGGCACTAGATCGGTTGGATCGTGATCGGATCGCGAAGAGTACGACTACATCAACCGCGTTATATAGGCTTCCGATTTCGGTCTACAAGGGTACATAGACACACTCCCCTCTCATTTATATGCATCTCCTAGATTAGATCTTGGGTGTTCGTAGGAAATTTTTGATTTTCATGCATTGATTCCTAACAGTGGCATCATGAGCTAGGTCTATGAGTAGATGATATGCACGAGTAGAACACAAAGAAGTTGTGGGCATTGATGTTCAGATTGCTTACCTCCCTTGTCTTGTTTGGATTCGGTGGTATTGTAGGATGAAGCAGATCATACCAACCTTACTTGTCCTCGCACAAGAGACCGGTTCCACTGACTGACATGCAACTTGTATTGCATTAAAGTGGCTTTGCGGGTGTCTATCTCTCCCACTTTTGTTGAATCTGATTTGACAAAGGCGGTCTGTAATGGTTTTGTCACGGCAGATGTCCTCATGAAAGGACTTAGTGATGAGGCCATCGCACGAAGGTGGAAGCTTGAACAGGGTTGATCGGAAAACGAGAGACGCGAGTTTACCCAGGTTCGACCCCTCATGGTGGAGGTAAAAGCCTACTCCTGCTTGATTGATATTGTTGTGGATCTCGATTACAAGGATGCGGATTCGCTAACCTAGCTCTCGAGAGATTACAACTTAGTATTTTTGCCCTAGGAGCTCCCCATTATATAATAGGTTGAGCCCCTAGGCTTACACACAAAGGTCCGGGTCGTACTACTAACCCATATCTTAGGCTAACTCCTCTATACACCTTGCCCTGCAAGTTAGGGAAATCTTCTTCTGGTCCTCCTTCATGAGGCGGCCCTTCCACCGGGTCTCGCCTTCTGAGCTGCTAACCCGTCTTGTCTTGCTTTCCCAAAGGCCCGGTGAGAGTGTGACCCACTGAGCCTCAAGGCCTAGGGCCAGGTCATGATATTGCCGGGTCTCAACTGTGGGGACCATCCCCAACATTAGCCCCCAGTTTAGCTTAGATTCATCCATGCTAAACTCCATCCTAAAAACAAGAGAGGGAAAACATAAAAGATCACACTCCAGGTTTAGATCTCTTTCTCAAGCCGGCACCTATTCATCCCTTCAATCTTTGTCGCTTCCTTTCTT
This sequence comes from Elymus sibiricus, assembly GCA_039707655.1. Taxonomy (NCBI): domain Eukaryota; kingdom Viridiplantae; phylum Streptophyta; class Magnoliopsida; order Poales; family Poaceae; genus Elymus; species Elymus sibiricus. Next base: position 477,303,693 of record CM077666.1, read on the forward strand.
CAGCCCACTTGTCCGGGTCAAACACTTGCCGGGTCTCATAGTTTTTCCACACTTAGCAATTTTGCTGTTCCATCTCGTGACATTAATGACCCACAAGTATAGGGGATCAATCGTAGTCCTTTCGATAAGTAAGTGTGTCAAACCCAATGAGGAGCAGAAGGAAATGATAAGCAGTTTTCAGCAAGGTATTCTCGGCAAGCATTGAAATTATCGGTAACAGATAGTTTGGTAGCAAGGTAATATGTAACAAGTAACAAATAGTAATGGTAACAAAGGTGTAGCAAGGTGGCCCAATCCTTTTTATAGCAAAGAACAAGCCAGGACAATTTCTAATAACAAGTAAAGCGTTCTCGATGACACATGGGAATTTCATCTAGTCACTTTCAACATGTTTGTTTGATTTGCGTTCTCTACTTTGATAATTTGGTATGTGGGTGGACTGGTGCTTGGGTGCTGTTCTTACTTGAACAAGCCTCCCACTTATGATTACCCCCTCTCGCAAGCATCCACAACTACAAAAGAAGAATTAAGGTAAATCTAACCATAGCATGAAACATATGGATCCAAATCAGCCCCTTACGGAATAGCGCATAAACTAGGGTTTAAGCTTCTGTCACTCTAGCAACCCATCATCTAATTGCTACTCCACAATGCCTTCCCTTAGGCCCAAAGATGGTGAAGTGTCATGTAGTCGACGTTCACACGACACCACTAAAGGAAGCAACAACATACATATCATCAAAATATCGAACGAATACCAAATTCACATGATTACTTATGACAAGACTTCTCCCATGTCCTCAAGAACAAAAGTAACTACTCACAAAACATATTCATGTTCAAGATCAGAGGGGTATTCAATATCATTAAGGATCTGAACATATAATCTTCCACCAAATAAACCAACTAGCATCAACTACAGAGAGTAATCAACAGTACTAGCAACCCACATGTACCAATCTGAGGTTTTGAGACAAAGATTGAATACAAGAGATGAACTAGGGTTTGAGATGAGACGGTGCTGGTGAAGATGTTGATGAAGATTGGTCCTCCCACGATGAGAGGATCGTTGGTGATGTCGATGGCTTCGATTTCCCCCTCCCGGAGGGAAGTATCCCCGGCGGAATCGCTCCGCCGGAGAGCAAAAGTGCTCCTGCCCAGGTTCCGCCTCGAGACGGCGGCGCTTCGTCCCGAAAGTCTACCTCTGATTTTTTTCTAGGGCAAATGACATCATATAGTGGAAGATGGCCCCCAGAGGCCTGCCAGGGGTGTAACACCCCAACAATATTTTCTTTTGATTTTTAAAAATCTTTTCTTTAAAATATAATACTTTGGATTACTATGGCTCTATTTTTCTTTTTCTTTTTGTTTTGAAAGCCATTTTTAAGTTTTCAATTGGGTTTCTAAAATTTTAAATGGTTTCTGATTTAATGGTTTCTTACTTGAGTAAATATTTTGTAGGATCAAAAATCTTTTCTTTTAGAAAACTTTTTGAATATTTAATTATTTCAAAAACAAATGGTCCATTTCATCCCTTTCATACACTTAGGATATTCTCAAAATTTCATATATCATTTCCAACTTCTCATCCAAGTTATTCTCACACCTTAGGACAGTAACCAATACCTCTCTTCTCCACAATTTTTTTTTACATATTTAGCAAATTCCAAATTGGAATTCCATTAAAATCTAGTTCCTTTGATTTACAAAGGAACTATATTTTTCCTAGCTCTTCTGCACCCACAAAAATTATCCCAACTACATGACAGTACCCACACTCCATTTCACCAAAAATATTCTGTTCCACAGTTCAAAATTTTCAAATTTCATTCAAATGAAATTTGGACCAGATTCAATCTCTCTGCTCAAAACCTAATTTAAACTACTCTAAAAATTATGAAACCTTGCCAGCACCTTTGTTATGCATCAGTACCTCACCACAAATTTTTTTAGAAATTCCAAAAATGCTTAGGGCCGTCTAGCATTTCATCAAACACCCTATGTGCACTGTTAACTACTGTCGAAAAATTCAGAAAGTTCAGAGATGGGATCATCGATGCCGTGCGGTGCACTTCACTCCTCCTCTCCCTCATCCACATCGCTCCTGGCCATCAATGCCTCACCGTAGACCCCTCTCGCCAGCCTCTCATCGCCGAGGAGTCGGTGGTGAGCTGGTGCAACGGCCGCTGCTCCCAGCCACGACAGCCGAGAGGATCAGCTCGGCCACCAGCCTCCATCACTCCTCCTCACCTCTCTCCTACCTCCTCTCCACGCATCAGCTTCTCCGCAGTTCCCACGCGCCGTCCAAGCCGACCGAGCCCGCCTGTCAGTCGCCGGAGCTGCTCGTCACGCCATGGCCGTACGGGAGCCTCGGGATAAGGCAATAGAGCTCGCGGGGCGTCGCGCTGGCGCTACCAGAAGCCTCCCCTAGTCTGACTGACACCCACCGACCGCACTCGCCGCCCCAACCTACCTCACCGGCCGGAATTACTCCGCCGTGATCCACCTCACCTCGGTCATCTCCGCCTCGCCTATAAAAGGGGCCCCCGAGCTCCGTTCTGCACCCACATCGCCTCCACCCATTTCCAATCGCCACCCAGAGGAGTCGGATGACCTCGGGAGGTCTTCTTCCCCGACTCCGGCCGCCCGATCCGCCACTGTCACCGAGAACACCACGTCGCCGTTCGTCCATCTCCACCTCTCAAATTCCATCAGTAGGCTCCTGGGGTACCACCTCATCCATTCCGCGCGTCAATTTGACGTCCGAAGCCCTCCCCGACGAGATCCACCACCCGACGCTGCCGTCCGTCGGAGTTGACACCGCCGTCACCTCGGTATTCTCCGGCGACCACCACCACCACCCACCGACGCGGAACACTCCCCCGAGCACCTTCATATCATCGCCGTCTCCTGAAACGCCGGCGATCGCCGCCGGTGACCACCGCACCCTCTCTATACTCGCGCGCGAGGCGCGTTCAAAATTCAAACCTGACGGGTGGGGCCCACCCGTCAGTGTTTTATCCTTTTCTGTTTTATTTCGAAAGCGTTTTTGCCTCTGTACATTTTCTGAACTGGAAAACGTATTCCTGCCCGAGGCGCTTTCTGTTTTACTGCTCAGGGACCCGCTGGCAAGAATTTTATTTGCAGAAAGGTCCCTGGTTTTAAAACCCTCATTACTTTTAAACCATAAATCATTTTTAATTGATTCTTTTTCTGAAAATCTTCTTTTTCACTCTAGTTTTTTAGTATTTATTTAAAAATATTTTGAGTCAACTTTTTGTGCTGCCACAAAAATTTTGATCGAAATTTGAATTCTTATTTTATAGAAAACGAAGAGGGAAACTTTGCCAAAAATTTCAAGGCATCACCTTCTGCCTACTTTGATCAAGGCAAGCATTTTTGAACTTGGGATATGGTGTTTGCATGCATGTTTGCTTAAGTTCGAAATGATCAACGGATATGTAGTGGATAGCAAGTGCCTGCGTGGTCATATCTCTTTTGTGCATTTCTTGCATACATTTAAGAACCATTCTAACTTGGATAAAGTTGTGAGAAATCAGGGGTATACCCCCTGTCTATGTGGTGTCGGTGGGCACGGATCACATCGGGACACGATGGTGTCACTGTGGCATGTGAGCGTGCCAGTCATAATAAATAAACCTCCTGAGTCGACCTAGATCGAGTCTTGTTCCGTCATGCCTAGCTAAAAATAGTGCTGCCACTTGTCTTCCTATGAGGGGAGTACGGCTTAGTAAGTTGCTAACCCCTTTCCAAGTACACACCACATAGAGGGGCGTGATGAGGGTTCCACGGCCATGGACTAATGCCAGTCATCAGGTCAGGGGGCATGGGTGTATCCGGCTGGGCCGAGAAGGGGGCACCCCTTGTATTCCGCGCGTTATAAATTGTGATCCCATGCTATTCGAGATGGCGGTCTCCCCATCTTAGAGTTTTTCTTGAACGATGCTTTTGGTGATTCCTGGCATCAGGAAAGTTAATCTGGTGTGTGCTGGTTAGGTGTGTTTTCAACCCAAAATCCGTAATCGGAATTAGTCAATAGAGGTTGGCAAGAGAAATCCTATACATGTGGGTAAAGAGTACAACCTCTGCAGAGTTAGACCTATTCGAATAGCCGTGTCCACGGTCAAGGACGTTAGCTGGGAAGGGTCAAGTGTCGGTCCCGGTGTCGGTCTTCGGAGGAAATAATATAACTGATCATGATCCACTTTTAATGAATGATTATTGTCACTACTGATGCTATCTTGAATATTATTGTTAACATGAATATTACTGTGGACTAACCCTTTTCTCTTATCTGTAACCTTGAGTATCTCTTGGGATGGTTATGCCACCTGGATACTCATTTCTTTTTCTGTGTATCTCTTGGGATGGTTATGCCAGCTGGATACTCATTTCTTTTTCTGGGTATCTCTTGGGATGGTTATGCCACCTGGATACTCATTTCTTTTTCTTGGTATCTCTTGGGATGGTTATGCCACCTGGATACTCATTTCTTTTTCTGGGTATCTCTTGGGATGGTTATGCCACCTGGATACCCATTTCTTTTCAAGACCTCTTGAGGCGTCGCATTCAGACACTCGTTTGACATTTTTCTTGGAAATCCTCGGGCAGTCCAATGCCTGATGTTCCATATTATATTTTCTTGGTTTATCACTAAAATGGTATATTTAGCCATCCACACCGTATTGATATTTATCATGCCATGCTTTAATTTCGGTCAGCATGTGCATATAATTTAGTCCATCATGAATATATGCATTCGGAATATCTTTTATTCATAATGTTTGCCAGTACATTCAAACGTACTCACTGGCTTGTCGCTAGCTTGTTAATTTGGCCAGACCTGGATGAAGACGATCTTATGGAGGAAGAGTGTGCTAGCGAGCCCGACGCTTAGAGGTGTTCCCAGTCAGTCACCTTGTGGTCTTGGAGTCTACCACATGTATCATCCGCAGTGCTTCCGCCCCACTAATAAAATAGTCAAGCCTCACACTGACGCTTGGCTCTACTTTATTGTATCAGTGTTGTAATATCACCACACCACTGTCTTGTACCGCAACCGTCATATAATGACAAGTCTATAATAAATGTTGAGCACTCTGGCTCAACCTTGTGTAATATTATGTATGTACTGGATATCTGTATCAAGGGAGTCCACCAGTTGTTCTGATCTTGGGCTGGTGTGACTTGAGGCTATTCCGAAATTTATTCCGGAAACAGGCCCGACAAACCTTGGTACCAGAGCCAGGCTGACTGTAGGAAGCCCTAGGTGCGATCGCTAGTGGTAGAGTCAGTTCTAACAATTTTAGCAGTATCTCATGCATTGTAACAAATTTTCCTTGGTCATCATATATTTATGATATGACTATTTGGATTTTTGTCTACTGTTATAGATGTCTGGCGGCAACTGTCCGATCCAGAGTTTCACCAACGAGCCTGCGGGGTTTTCCCGCCTTCTCGTCTACATCGCTAGGGCCGCGATGGGATCTCCATGCCGTCCGGAGTACACAGTCTTTCCTGACAGGATCTCGGACACCCTGACTATGTACCAGGCCTCGGTATATATTCGGGGTGGAGATGCCGTGCCTCATCGCAACTATCGGTTTGTGGGGAGAGTCACGCCTACTGAGAGACATGCTATCCAGATGGCTGCCTGAGAGGCCATCGCTCGTCTTAGGGACATTCTTCTAGTTATGCAGACATGTCCCTATCATTATCTCCCATGCGATGTTCCATACAATAGTCACTATGCTTTCTCTTGCACCACGGGAGAAAGGGACGAGGCGATTGAGCCCCTTGTCCAGTACATCATGGCTCTAGAGTCGGTCTTCACCTCACTGGTGGACGACTATCTCGCCGCACGGATGGACTTGGCTCGTGCGAGGGTTCCTCGCAGGAGTGAGTTCCGTTATCCTTCACCATGCGCTCCTCGCATTCCAACTCCACCATACGATCCTCCTACCCGTTCCGCGATTCGACACACATCCCCGAGAGATGAGTCTAGTCGCTTGGCTGCCCCTACTCTGGTTAGAGCTTCACCGCCTACGAGTACAGTACCACCACGGGTAGGCATGACATCGACAACTGCCCGACTGGAGACCATACCCGAGGAGGAGGAGGTCGAGTCTTCTGCACCCCGTCTGGGACTTACCCTCAGCAGGGCCTACGACGTTCCAGACACTCCGTGATAGCAGACTAGGCATCAGCACCGCAGTCACCTTTTATGAGAGTGTAGCTGTAAAATATTTATTTTCTGTTTCTTTTCTTCTTTGTAAGATGGGGAGTAGTAGACCTTGGGTCGCAACATGCTAAGAGGATGGAGAAGTGCACTAGTCTAAATAAGCTGTCATGTAAGAATCATGACTACGATGAGAGTAATGTATAATTAAATCTTGCATGTATAATTAAATCTTGCATGTATAATATAACTCGCTACTTATATGTACCTACGTTTTTTTGGGGGGGGGGGGGGTTATTTTCAGTCTCTTAAAATTTTTCCTTTATAATTTCTTTCCTCATCGGTGTTTACACCAATACCCCAGAAAGAAAATGCATCGTCCCTGGACTCGTTCTTTGCCCAGTCCACCAGAGGACAACTTTGCACAAATGGGAAATAACTTCACACCAGGACAGACAAGTCAGCAAAGCAATGATTTAGCATTCTCACAATGCCGTACTATGCTTCAGCACGGTTCCCAGGGCTTGGTGCAATCGTAGCCAGAATGCTGAAGTGAACAAGGAGCCTCTATCCGATGTGATAGACTTGGGTACTCCGTGAAGGCTGACTATCCGGGACATGTAGAGCTGTGCAAGCTGATTAGCTTTGAAAGTGGTCTTTACCGGCGTCGGTACCAAAACCGGCAGATCTCGGGTAGGGGGTCCGAACTTATGGGTCAAGGAGTCGATGGTAACAGAGGGCGTAGAGACAGCGATTTACCTAGGTTCGGGCCCTCTCGAGGAGGTAAAACCCTACGTCCTGCTTGATTGTATTGATGTGATTGTATGAAGGTTACAGAGTTGATCTACCTCGAGATCAGATGGGCTAAACCCTAGATTATGAGTCTTCTGCCTACGGACTAAACCTCCTGGTTTACATAGACACCAGGGGGCCCCTAGGGTTACATATGGTCGGTTATCATCAGGGATAAACATGCCGGTTACGCCATCTATACCTTGGAAGAGACGCCAAGACTTCAGAGATTTCCTTCTATCATACGGGGTCGTCCACAATCCAGCCCTCCATCGACGTGTAGAGAGCGGCCCACCAATCCGGCCCATGAGAGATAGGCCGGCAGCCCGAGTACCCCCTAGTATGGGACACCCTCAGTAGCCCCCGAACTAGTCTTCGAAGCCGAGGTAGATGCCGAACACCATCAGCTTTGTGGACCAGTTCACTTTCCTCCGTGACACCGGTAACAGGCCTGTATTACTCCGATTTGTTTTTTTCAAGAATTATCCGGTTGTGTATGCGCCGAACTGTATCTTGGTAACGAAGGATATTAATAACTTAGCCCCGAAGGCTAGCCGCTTCGGCGTGAACAGTGTTCTCATCTGACAACTTTTACCGAAGGGTCACACCTTGCCACGACTGCAAGTTGGTTTATGACAAACTTGATTCGCGGTTCGAGGTGGTTCTCATTGGCACGTTCCATCGATATGGAGATCGTGTCCTGTTTTCAAGGGATATAATCAATAATCCGCCTCACCCCACGCGCGCATAATGGCACGGTTATACGGGGAAGCGGCGAGGACTGCGGCGCAGTAAAGGGACTGTGGGTTTTACAACCCATAAAAGGGGCACAATCCTTGTTTCGGTCGCACGCTCTCACTCCCCTCTTTCGCCATTGCCTTCCCCATCTCTTGAGCTCCAACACCCAGATCTGCTCTCCCTCCCAAGAACCTTTCCATCCACCCGCCTAATCCAGCAATGGCGGGTTCCGGGTCCAAGGGCAAATGGGAGGCATCCGTCGTCACCGAAAGCGCCATCATGGAGTTGAAGGGCGCGGGATATCTCCCTGCCGACGTAGCCCACCGTGCTCCAGAGGCCGGCCAGGCCGTCCCCACGCCGCGACCGGGCGAAAGGGTGGTGTTCGTCCCCCACTTCCTCCGAGGTTTAGGATTTCCCCTTCACCCCTTCGTCAGGGGTCTTATGTTCTTTTACGGGCTTGACTTCCACGATCTCGCGCCGAATTCCTTTCTACATATCTCGGCCTTCATCATCATTTGTGAAGCCTTTCTCCGGATCCGGCCACACTTCGGCCTGTGGCTGAAGGTCTTCAACATCAAGCCGAAGATCGTCGACGGCCAACAAGCGGACTGCGGGGGTGCTATGGTGAGCAAACTCCCCCGAGTGGAATGGCCAGAGGGCACCTTCATCGAGACCATCAAGGTTTGGCAGAGGGAATGGTTCTACATCACCGAGCCGAGGAGCGCGGGTTGGGGGGCCATTTTGGCCTTCCGATCTGGACCCCCTACGAGGTTGGTCTCATGGACCAAGAAAGGCCTCGACTGGGGGGTAAACAAGGAGGTGGAGCAGCTACAGCAACGAATTGCCAAGATGATAGGGAAAGGCATCGAGCTGCCCAACGTGGTCCAGATCATGCTCGGCCGTCGAATACTCCCATGCCAAGATAGGGGCTCCCCCATGTGGGCCTACAAGCCCGAAGACCCGGTCACCGTGCGCAACTTCTTCCGCACCACCCACGCCCAGCTATGGAGAGCGCTGTTCAAGCCGCAGAAGGACTGGCCGGCCGAGGGAGAGGACATCGGACTTGACGCCGCAAACCCCCCACGGGAGGTATGACTAAGTTTGTTCTTGTATCCGAACTATTTCCCTTTAATAAGGTACTCAGCTTCTCGACTTCTTATCCACAGAAATGGCTGAAGAAGGCCCAGCGGATTGACAGTCCGGCGCCGCTGCCAGAAGGACCCAGGATGCCCCTCCTGACAGCCATATTGGGCATGGAGCCGTACGAGGTGCCGGAAAGGAAGGAGAAGAAGAAGCAACAGGGGGAGGCCAGAGAGGGCCTCCGCTCCCGAAGACCCCCGGGTGCTAGATCCGGGGACACCAATGCTCCCTCCGCGCAAGAGGAGGAGAAGGAGCAAGGAGAGGACGGGGAGGAGGACGATTCCTCCCGAACAGGGAAGAGGGTGGCGTCCGAGGCTGCCGAGGAGGAGCCTCCTCGACCCGCTCCCAAAAGACCGTGCAAGGCCAAGGTAGCCTTGTCCGGCGATAGCTCAGCTTCTGCCGAGGACTTTGAGGCCTCAGAAGAGGTTCCTCGGAAAATTCCCAGGGCCAAACCGCAGGCCCAAAGGTATGCGCTCTAGTGACTACCTGAGCGTCTTTAGCCGAACTGGGCTGATACTGATCAAGTTTCCATGTGCAACTTTGCAGTCCGCTGCGCGATCTCCCCGCCGAACGAGTTTCGGAGGGGGATTCTCCACCGACAGCGCTAGCGGAGAGCGGCACTGGATCCCGCGCCTCGCCTTCCCCAATCGTGAAGGAAACCGAGGAGGTCTTGTCGAGGAGGACTCTTCCCATGCCACACACAGGGGAAGGAGGCGATACTATCATGGCCGAGGTGAATGCCTCGGTCGCCGAAGACTAGGAGGGGAGGGCCCCTCTGATGAACGAGAGGGAGGAGCTCGGACGAACCGAGCTCTCTCCGAGGACCACTCCAGAGACGTCAAGGAGTCCCGAGTCCGGTGCTCCGGACTTGGAGAAGGAAGGAGCCGGAGTACCACCGCCACCCCCGCCTGCCCAAGAGCAGGCATCGACCAGGTGGCCGGACGAGATGGAGGACGCTGTAACCAGCTCCTCCATCGCCGAGCACCGTGCACTTATGGGCGCGGTGCTACAGAGTATTCGGTCCGTGGATAACGGACTGAAGGAGGCTTTTAGTGGCCTTCTGACCGGCATCAAGGTGAGCAAAGTAATGCTTTTTCCTTAGGAAAATTCATTTGTGCAAATATATAGCCTCATACATAGTAGCCCCCCGAGACTCTGACCGGCGGAGCAAAGCCGGTCGGAGGATCAAAAATCGACATCTCGGATATTAACGGGTGCAGAATAATGCGCAGGCATCATCCTCGGCCGCAGCTGCCAACGCCGAAGAGTTGGCCAAGCTGAATCGGAAGCTAAAGAGCTTCGAGGACGATCTGAGCCTGGTGAACAAGAGGTTCGACGAGGCGCAAGGTAAGGCCGAGTTGTGATAGTGAATACAGCCGTAGATTTGAAGCAGTGTTCGATGTATCCTAACGGAGATAACCGATTGAACTGCAGCTGCCGCCGCGGAGGTCAAAAGCCTCAAGGCCGCACTGAGGACAGCTCAGGCGGACGCGGCGACGCAAAAGTCGGCAGCCGAACAGGCAGCTGCCGAGCTGGCGGCGCTGAGAACCATAAGTGAAAAGCACGAGGCCAGGGTGCTGGAAGTGCAGCAGGAGCTTGGGGATGCCGTCACAAGATGTGAGGCCCTTGAGCAAAAGAATAACGAGCAGGCCGCCGAGCTGACCTCATTAGCAGCGGTGGCTAAGGAAGCGCGGACAGAGGCGCGCGGTTACCAAGAAGAGCTCCGCCAAGTCAGGCTGATCGCGGACAGTAAGCCGTACTTGTTACAATGTGTCTTTGGAGGTAACAGGTTCGCGTTGCTCACGCGGGTATGGCGTTCCGCAGGCGCATTTGCGGACCTCCCGAAGAGTGCGGCGGATGCGGCGAGGTTCTTCGCCGGCCAGGAGGGTTGGGCCGAGCATAGGCTTTTCTGGGCGCAATTTAAAGCGCCCGAACAACCTCCCCTCCTCAACAACCAGATGAAACAGCTAATGGAGCTGCATCGGATGGCGGAGCCGGTGATGAAGGACCTCTGCGTCAAACTATGGCCGTCGGAGCCGCTGCCGAGCAGCTACTTCGGTCTGGTGGAGAGGCTGTTCGGCATTCCTGCTCAGGTCGATGCCTGGAAGCGCTCCACATGTATCGAGGGTGCTCGGATGGCCTTCGGCAAGACAATGGTACACTGGCCGAAGCTAAAACCCGCTGAGATAGCCACCGGACCTCCGCCGCCAGGGAAAGAGCATAGGCGTCCCGAGTAGTACTTTCCAGCCGTGATGGACGGTGCTCGGGCAGTAGATGCCCAATGCCAAAAAGATGTAATTTATGAGTAGATGTAGTTTCCTTGTAACCAAGGAGTTGAAACTTTTGCTTTATTGTAGTGCAAATGATCGGCTATGGATATAGTGCCGGATTAATTTTGACTCATGTGCGGCTGATTTGAAACTGAAAGTTACCAGTCGTCGGCTTCAGCCCCCTGGCAGATACTGCATGGGGTGTTTTCTCGTAATACGTGAACCCTTAGCCGACGTCTCGGTGCCCGGGGGCGGTTGTATGTACGGAAAACCAGCCAATCAGACTATGTGGTTTTAGTGCTTTCACTTAGCCAGAGGAGCTTGACGGTGGGGGCCGGTGACGAGCCCCCGGTGTTTGTGATATTCGGACGAGCCGCGGTTGATACCATCATCACATGGTTTCTGTGACAGAGAACCCTTCGTATGACACGGACTAACCTCCAACAATTTTAGGCTAACGCCAGTCAAGGGATCGCCGACCAGTTCTCGCTTATTGGGACATTCAGTTTTCGGCTTTCTCCACTGAGGTACTTAACCAGGCGAGCTAGAAGTACAATCGCAGTGGTTCTCCCTTTACCCTCTTAGCCGAACAGTGCGGAACGTAAGAGGGTAAACACAGGAGCCGGGCAACCCAACTATTGACCAAAGACGCAATTCGGAACTGGTTCATATGTTGGGGAACGTAGTAATAATTCAAAATTTTCCTACGTGTCACCAAGATCAATCTAGGAGATGCTAGCAACGAGAGAGAGGGAGTGCATCTTCATACCCTTGAAGATCGCGAAGCGGAAGCGTTACAAAGAACGCGGTTGATGGAGTCGTACTCGCGGCGATTCAAATCGCGGAAGATCCGATCCAAGCGCCGAACGGACGGCGCCTCCGCGTTCAACACACGTACAGCCCGGGGACGTCTCCTCCTTCCTGATCCAGCAAGGGGGGAAGGAGAAGTTGAGGGAGAGCTCCGGCAGCACGACGGTGTGGTGGCGGTGGAGCTCGTGGTTCTCCGGCAGAGCTTCGCTAAGCGCTACGGAGGAGGAGGAGGTGTAGGAAGGGGGAAGGGCTGCACCAGGGGAAGGGTGTTCGGCTTCCCTCCCACCCCCACTATTTATAGGGGGAAGGGGAGAGGGGGCCGGCCCCTCGGGGGGCGGCGGCCCCCCTAGGGTTTCCCGAATACCCCCTAGTCCGGGACACCCTCAATCGGAATAAAGTGAGCCACTTTCGTAAGTATATCCACGATGACCCAGATAGCATCATGGCCTCTTGTTGACTTGGGTAGTCCAACAATGAAGTCCATGCATATGTCATCCAATTTCCACTGGGGAACTGGTAAAGGTTGAAGTAGTCCAGCGGGTTTCTGGTGTTCAGCCTTAACTCTGTTGCAGATGTCACAACAAGCGACATAGTATGCAATGTCCCTTCGCATTCCTGGCCACCAAAAGGTTTCTCGCAAGTCCTGGTACATTTTTGTTCCTCCCGGATGGATAGAGTAGGCGGATTCATGTGCCTCTCTTAGTATTTGCTGTCTCAAGTTTTCTTGGTCAGGCACACATATTCGGTTCTCAAACCATAAGGTGCCTTGGTCATCAACATGGAAGGACTTGGCCTTTCCTTGCGGAATATTCTCCTTAATCTCTTGTATGCTTTTATCTGTTTTTTGAGCTGCTTTAATCTCTTCCATAAGTGTTGGAATAATTTCCATTGTATCCGTGTTCATTGGGCCACACAACACCATATTTAACTTGGCAAACTCTTCTTGTAGCCTTGGATGGATACCCTCAGTTAGTGCATTTATTATGCCTTGTTTTCTACTGAGAGCATCGGCGACCACATTGGCTTTTCCCGGATGATAATTAATTCCGATGTCATAGTCCTTGACCAACTCAAGCCATCTTCTCTATCTGAGATTAAGATCAGGTTGGGTGAATATGTACTTGAGACTCTTATGGTCTGTGTATATTTCACACCGCTGCCCAATGAGATAATGCCTCCAAATCTTCAATGCATGAACCACGGCTGCCAATTCCAAATCATGAGTGGAATAGTTCTCTTCATGGGGTCGTAGCTGTCTGGATACATATGCTACAACCTTTCCCTCTTGCACTAGAACGCAGCTGATTCCACGCTTGGAAGCATCGCAGTATATATCAAAGCTCTTGTGGATATCTGGAAGAACTAAGACAGGGGCCGTAGTTAGCCTCGTCTTTAACTCCATGAAATTGCTATCGCATTCTTCCGTCCAGGCAAATTTGTGGTTCTTTTTCAATAGTTCTGTCAATGGCTTGGCTATTTTTGAGAAGCCTTCAATGAAGCGACGGTAGTAGCCTGCCAATCCCAGAAAACTGCGAACTTCAGTTACTGTGGCTAGTGTCTTCCAGTTTAATACCGCAGTCACTTTGCTGGGGTCGACGGCCACACCCTGTTCTAACAGAACATGTCCTAGAAATCCCACCTCTCTTAGCCAAAATTCACATTTACTGAACTTGGCATACAAGCGATGAGTCCTTAGTCTTTCCAGGACAGTACGGAGGTGTTGCGCGTGCTCTTCTTCATCTTTGGAATAGATGAGAATATCATCAATGAATACTACCACAAATTTGTCCAAAAAGTCCATGAAGACCTTGTTCATCATGCTCATAAAGTATGCTGGAGCATTTGTCAGCCCGAAGGACATGACTGTAAATTCATACAGTCCATATCTAGTAGTGAAGGCTGTCTTGGGGATATCCTCTTTTCTGATTTTTAACTGATGAAACCCCATTCGATGATCAATCTTGGAAAATACCCGGGCCCCGTTCAACTTGTCGAACAGATCATCAATGCGGGGAAGCGGATATTTATTTTTGATGGTGACCTCATTCAAGTGGCGATAATCCACGCACATCCGTAGGCTGCCATCTTTCTTCTTAACAAATAGCACAGGTGATCCCCATGGCGAGGTACTTGGACGAATGTAACCTTTTTGCAATAATTCATCCAACTGTTTCTTTAATTCCACCAGCTCTGGGGAAGGCATGTGGTAGTACTTCTTATAAATTGGAGCAGTTCCGGGAACAATGTCAATAGCGAACTCTAGTTCCCGATCAGGTGGCATTCCTGGTATTTCTTCCGAAAATACGTCCGGGAATTCACTGACTGCTGGAATCAGATTTATGTCTGTAGCGGTGGCTTTGAATGCCATTTCTTTCTTTGTCATCATTCTGCTAGCAGTGAATTGCACTGTTTGGCCTGCTGGGTTAACCAATGTCACCGTCCTGGTGGCACAGTTGATACACACCTGATGTGGTACCAACCAATCCATCCCCAGTATTATATCCAATCCAGGGGATTCAATGGCAACAAGAGTAGCTGGAAACTTGACGCCATGTATCAAAATTTCCAGATCCTTGTATATCACATTTGTTCTGAGCATGGAGCCAGGAGATTGTACCACCATTATTTTGTCCAAAAGAGAAGGAAATTTTTTGTGCAAGGTGGCAAAACTCCGTGAAATAAACGAATGAGAAGCCCCAGAATCGAATAAAATTATTGCAGGTATGTCATTAACAGAAAACATACCAAGGACCACGTCTGTTGCTTCGCGGGCTTCCTCAGCGGAGATATGATGGACTTGGCCGCGATAGAAGTTTGGATTGGGGCGGCGTCCAACATTGTTGACTTGTGGCTTGTAATCGGATGATGGCTTCCCATTTCTTGCGGGGCTCTGCTGATGGAAATATGCCCTAGAGGCAATAATAAAGTTGTTATTATTTTATATTTCCTTGTTCATGATAAAGGTTTATTATTCATCCTAGAATTGTATTGACCGGAAACTTAAATACATGTGTGAATACATAAACAAATACCGTGTCCCTAGTGAGCCTCTACTAGACTAGCTCGTTGATCAAATATGGTTAAGGTTTCCTAACCATAGACATGAGTTGTCATTTGATAACGGGATCACATCATTAGGAGAATGATGTGATGGACAATACCCATCCGTTAGCTTAGCATATGATCGTTCTGTTTATTGCTACTGCTTTCTTGAATGTCAAATACATGTTCCTCAGACCATGAGATCATGCAACTCCCGGATATCGGAGGAATACCTTGTGTGCTATCAAACGTCACAATGTAACTGGGTGATCATAAAGATGCTCTACAGGTATCTCCGAAGGTGTCCATTGAGTTGGCATGGATCGAGACTGGGATTTGTCACTCCGTGTTTCGGAGAGGTATCTCTGGGCCCTCTCGGTAATGCACATCCTAAGAAGCCTGCAAGCAAAGTGACTAAGGAGTTAGTTACCGCATGATGTATTACGGAACGATTAAAGAGACTTGCCGGTAACGAGATTGAACTAGGTATGGAGATACCGACGATCGAATCTCGGGCAAGTAACATACCGACGGACAAAGGGAATTACGTATGTTGTCATTGCGGTTCGACCGATAAGATCTTCGTGGAATATGTAGGAACCAATATGAGCATCCAGGTTCCGCTATTGGTTATTGACCGGAGAGGCGTCTCAGTCATGTCTACATCATTCCCGAACCCGTAGGGTCCGCACGCTTAACGTTCGTTGACGATATAGTGTTATATGAGTTATGTGAATTGGTAACCGAATATTGTCCGGAGTCCCGGATGAGATCCCGGACGTCACGAGGAGTCTCGGAATGGTCGAGAGGTAAAGATTTATATATGGGAAGTCATATTTTGGGTTCCGGAAAAAGGTGCAGTTTTTTCGGTATTGTACCGGGAAGCTTCCAGAAGGTTCCGGAGGATTCCGGAGGGGTCCGGAAGTCCAGAAGTGGGTCCACCACGTCCCAAAGGGCTGGCATGGGCTAAGGGGAGGCGCCTTGGCCTTATTGGGCCAGGCGCACCAAGTCCTCAAAAGCCCACGCAGCTAGGGAAGAAAAAAAAGGGAGAATCCTAGTAGGAATAGGATTGGACTTTGGAGTCCAAGTCCACGTGTGTACTATTCATGGTTACTATTCACGTGGCACTATTCCTTCTATTCCAAGCCCCTACACATATATAAATAGAGGAGAGGGGGCGCCCCAAAGAAAACAACATTGTCTTAGCCGTGTGCGGCGCCCCCCTCCACAGTTCCGTCCCTCGGTCATATTTCCGCAGTGCTTGGGCGAAGCCCTGCGGAGATAACATCACCATCATCGTCACCACGCCGTCGTGCTGCCAGAACTCATCCACTACCTCGCCATCTTGCTGGATCAAGAAGTCAAGGACGTCACCGAGCTGAATGTGTGCTGAACGCGGAGGTGCCGTACGTTCGGTGCTCGGTTGGTTGGATCGTGAAGTTGTTCGACGACATCAACCGCGTTGTTCTAACGCTTCCGCTTACGGTCTACGAGGGTACGTAGACACACTCCCCCTCTCGTAGCTATGCATCTCCATGGATAGATCTTGCGTGTGCGTAGAATTTTTTTTGTTTTCCACGCAACGTTCCCTAACAGTGGCATCATGAGCCAGGTCTATGCATAGATGATATGCACGAGTAGAACACAAAGAGTTGTGGGCGGTGATCGTCATACTGCTTACCACCAACGTCTTATTTTGATTTGGCAGTATTGTAAGATGAAGCGGCCCGGACCAACCTTACATGTCCACGTACATGAGACCGGTTCCACCGACAGACATGCAACTTGTTTTGCATAAAGGTGGATGGCGGGTGTCTGTTTCTCCTACTTTAGTTGAATCGAATTTGACTGCGGCCGGTCCTTGTTGAAGGTTAAAACAGCAAACTTGATAAATCACCGTTGTGGTTTTGTGCCGTAGGTAAGAACGGTTCTTGCTAGAAGCCCGTAGCAGCCACGTAAAACTTGCAACAACAAAGTAGAGGACGTCTAACTTGTTTTTGCAGGGTATGCTGTGATGTGATATGGTCAAGACATGATGTGATATATGTTATTGTCTGAGATGATCATGTTTTGTAATTTATCAGCAACCGGCAGGAGCCTTATGGTTGTCTCTTTATTGTATGAAATCCAAGCGCCATGTAATTGCTTTACTTTATCGCTATGCGTTAGCAATAGTTGGCGAGACGACCACGACACAACGATGGAGATCAAGGTGTCGAGCCGGTGACGATGGAGATCATGACAATGCTTTTGATTGCATGTGATGTTTATCCTTTATGCATCTTATTTTGCTTAGAACGACGGTAGCATTATAAGATGATCCCTTCACTAAATTTCAAGATAAAATTGTTCTCCCCGAGTATGCACCGTTGCTAAAGTTCGTCGTTTCGAAGCATCTCGTGATGATCGGGTGTGATAGATTCTACGTTCACATACAACGGGTGTAAGCCAGTTTTACACAAGCAGAATACTTGGGTTAAACTTGACGAGCCTAGCATGTACAGACATGGTCTCGGAACACTCGAGACCGAAAGGTCGAACATGAGTCAAATAGTAGATATGATCAACATGGAGATGTTCACCATTGATGACTATCCCATCTCACGTGATGATCGGACATGGGCTAGTTGATTTGGATCATGTAGCACTTAGTTAACTTGAGGGATGTTAATTTAAGTGGGAGTTCATTAGTAATTTGATTAATTGAACTTAATTTATCATGAACTCAGTCTTGATAGTTTCTTTGCATATCTATGTTGTAGATAAATGGCCCGTGCTACTGTTCCGTTGAATTTTAATGCGTTCCTAGAGAAAGCTAAGTGGAAAGATGATGGTAGCAACTACACGGACTGGGTCCGTAACTTGAGGATTATCCTCATTGCTGCACAGAAGAATTATGTCCTTGATGCACCGCTAGGTGATGGACCTGCTGTAGGAGCTGCTGCAGACGTTGTGAACGCCTGGCAGGCTCGATCTGATGACTACTCGATAGTTCAGTGTGCCATGCTCTACGGCTTAGAACCGGGACTGCAAAAGCGTTTTGAACGCCACGAAGCATATGAGATGTTCCAAGAGCTGAAATTGATATTTCAAGCTAATGCCCGGGTTGAGAGATATGAAGTCTCCAACAAGTTCTTTAGCTGTAAGATGGAGGAGAACAGTTCTGTCAGTGAACACATACTCAGAATGTATGGGTACCACAACCACTTGACTCAGCTGGGAATTGATCTTCCGGTTGAGAGTGTTATTGACAGAGTTCTTCAGTCACTGCCACCAAGCTATAAAGGCTTCGTGATGAACTATAATATGCAAGGGATGGAGAAGACAATTCCCGAGCTCTTCGCGATGCTGAAATCAGCGGAGGTAGAAATCAAGAAGGAGCATCAAGTGTTGATGGTTAACAAAACCACTAGTTCCAAGAAAAAGGGCAAGGGAAAGAAGGGGAACTTCAAGAAGAACGGCAAGCAAGTTGCCGCTCCCACAAAGAAACCCAAAGCTGGACCCAGGCCTGAAACATTGTGCTTCTACTGCAAAGGGACTGGTCACTGGAAGCAGAACTGCCCCAAGTATTTGGCGGATAAGAAGGATGGCAAAGTGAGCAAAGGTATATTTGATATACATGTTATTGATGTGTTCCTCACTAATGCTCGCAGTAGCGCCTGGGTATTTGATACTGGTTCGGTTGCTCGTATTTGTAACTCGAAACAGGAGCTACGGAATAAGCGAAGATTGGCTAAGGATGAGGTGACGATGCGCGTCGGGAATGGTTCCAAGGTTGATGTGAGCGCCGTCGGCACACTACCTCTACATCTACCTTCGGGATTAGTTTTAGACCTCAATAATTGTTATTTGGTGCCAGCGTTGAGCATGAACATTATATCTGGATCTTGTTTATTGCGAGACGGTTATTCATTTAAGTCAGAGAATAATGGTTGTTCTATTTATATGAGTAACATCTTTTATGGCACGCACTTTTTCTGAATGGTCTATTCTTGTTGAATCTCGATCGTAGTGATACACATATTCATAATATTGATGCCAAAAGATGCAAAGTTGATAATGATAGTGCAACATACTTGTGGCACTGCCGTTTAGGTCATATTGGTGTAAAGCGCATGAAGAAACTCCATGCGGATGGACTTTTGGAATCTCTTGATTATGAATCATTTGATACTTGCGAACCATGCCTCATGGGCAAGATGACTAAAACTCCATTCTCCGGAACAATGGAGCGAGCTACTGATTTGTTGGACATAATACATACCGATGTATGCGGTCCGATGAATGTTGAAGCACGCGGCGGGTATCGTTATTTTCTAACCTTCATAGATGATTTGAGTAGATATGGGTATATCTACTTGATGAAATACAAGTCTGAAACATTTGAAAAGTTCAAAGAATTTCAGAGTGAAGTAGAGAATCATCGTAACAAGAAAATAAAGTTTCTACGATCTGATCGCGGAGGGGAATATTTGAGTTACGAGTTTGGCCTTCATTTAAGAAAATGTAGAATTGTTTCACAACTCACGCCACCTGGAACACCAGAGCACAATGGTGTGTCCGAACGTCGTAACCGTACTTTATTGGATATGGTGCGTTCTATGATGTCTCTTACTGATTTGCCACTATCGTTTTGGGGTTATGCATTAGAGATAGCTGCATTCACGTTAAATAGGGCACCATCTAAATCCGTTGAGACGACACCATATGAACTATGGTTTGATAAGAAACCTAAGCTGTCGTTTCTTAAAGTTTGGGGATGCGATGCTTATGTGAAAAAGCTTCAACCTGATAAGCTCGAACGCAAAGCGGAGAAGTGCGTCTTCATAGGATACCCTAAAGAAAGAATTGGGTACACCTTCTACCACAGATCCGAAGGCAAGGTCTTTGTTGCCAAGAATGGGTCCTTTCTAGAGAAGAAGTTTCTCTCGAAAGA
Organism: Elymus sibiricus; assembly: GCA_039707655.1. NCBI lineage: Eukaryota > Viridiplantae > Streptophyta > Magnoliopsida > Poales > Poaceae > Elymus > Elymus sibiricus. The sequence goes on from CM077666.1 coordinate 477,323,620, forward strand.
AGTTAGTGGGAGGAAAGTAGAACTTGATGAGGTAATTGTACCTTCTCTCGAATTGGAAAGTAGCTCATCAGAGAAAACCATTCCCGTGATGCCTACACCAATAAGAGAGGAAGATAATGATAAAGATCATGAAACTTCAGATCAAGTTACTACTGAACTTCGTAGGTCGACCAGAGTACGTTCCACACCAGAGTGGTACGGTAATCCCGTTCTGGAAGTTATGTTGTTAGACAACAGCGAACCTATGAACTATGAAGAAGCTATGATAAGCCCGGATTCCGACAAATGGCTTGAGGCCATGAAATCTGAGATAGGATCCATGTATGAGAACAAAGTGTGGACTTTGGTGGACTTGCCCAATGATCGGCAAGCCATTGAGAATAAATGGATTTTTAAGAGGAAGACAGATGCTGATGGTAATATCACTGTCTACAAAGCTCGACTTGTCGCGAAAGGTTTTCGACAAGTTCAAGGGGTTGACTACGATGAGACTTTCTCACCCGTAGCGATGCTTAAGTCTGTCCGAATCATGTTAGCAATTGCCGCATTTTATGATTATGAAATCTGGCAAATGGATGTCAAAACTGCATTCCTTAATGGTTTTCTCAAAGTAGAGTTGTATATGATGCAACCAGAAGGTTTTGTCGATCCTAAGGGTGCTAACAAAGTGTGCAAGCTCCAGCGATCCATCTATGGACTGGTGCAAGCATCTCGGAGTTGGAATATACGCTTTGATGAGGTGATCAAAGCATATGGTTTTGTACAGACTTACGGTGAAGCCTGTATTTACAAGAAAGTGAGTGGGAGCTCTGTAGCATTTCTAATATTATATGTGGATGACATATTGTTGATTGGAAATGATATAGAATTTCTGGATGGCATAAAGGGATACTTGAATAAGAATTTTTCAATGAAAGACCTCGGTGAAGCTGCTTATATATTGGGCATCAAGATCTATAGGGATAGATCAAGACGCTTGATAGGACTTTCACAAAGCACATACCTTGACAAAGTTTTGAAGAAGTTCAAAATGGACCAGTCAAAGAAAGGGTTCTTGCCTGTCTTGCAAGGTGTGAAGTTGAGTCAGACTCAATGCCCGACCACGGCAGAAGATATAGAGAAAATGAAAGTCATTCCCTATGCCTCAGCCATAGGTTCTATTATGTATGCCATGCTGTGTACCAAACCTGATGTGTGCCTTGCCATAAGTTTGGCAGGGAGGTACCAGAGTAATCCACGAGTGGATCACTGGACAGCGGTCAAGAATATCCTGAAGTACCTGAAAAGGACCAAGGACATGTTTCTCGTTTATGGAGGTGACGAAGAGCTCGTCGTAAAGGGTTACGTCGATGCAAGCTTCGACACTGATCCGGATGACTCTAAGTCACAAACCGGATACGTATTTATATTAAATGGTGGAGCTGTCAGTTGGTGCAGTTCCAAGCAGAGCGTCGTGGCGGGATCTACGTGTGAAGCGGAATACATAGCTGCTTCGGAAGCAGCACATGAAGGAGTCTGGATGAAGGAGTTCATATCCGATCTAGGTGTAATACCTAGTGCATCGGGTCCAATGACAATCTTTTGTGACAACACTGGAGCAATTGCCATAGCCAAGGAGCCCAGGTTTCACAAGAAGACCAAACACATCAAGAGACGCTTCAACTCCATTTGTGAATATGTCAAGGATGGAGACATAGAAATTTGCAAAGTACACACGGATCTGAATGTGGCAGAACCGTTGACTAAGCCTCTTCCACGAGTAAAACATGATCAGCACCAAGACTCCATGGGTGTTAGGTTCATTACTATGTAATCTAGATTATTGACTCTAGTGCAAGTGGGAGACTGATGGAAATATGCCCTAGAGGCAATAATAAAGTTGTTATTATTTTATATTTCCTTGTTCATGATAAAGGTTTATTATTCATGCTAGAATTGTATTGACCGGAAACTTAAATACATGTGTGAATACATAAACAAATACCGTGTCCCTAGTGAGCCTCTACTAGACTAGCTCGTTGATCAAAGATGGTTAAGGTTTCCTAACCATAGACATGAGTTGTCATTTGATAATGGGATCACATCATTAGGAGAATGATGTGATGGACAAGACCCATCCGTTAGCTTAGCATATGATCGTTCTGTTTATTGCTACTGCTTTCTTGAATGTCAAATACAAGTTCCTCAGACCATGAGATCATGCAACTCCCGGATATCGGAGGAATACCTTGTGTGCTATCAAACGTCACAACGTAACTGGGTGATCATAAAGATGCTCTACAGGTATCTCCGAAGGTGTCCGTTGGGTTGGCATGGATCGAGACTGGGATTTGTCACTCCGTGTTTCGAAGAGGTATCTCTGGGCCCTCTCGGTAATGCACATCATAAGAAGCTTGCAAGCAAAGTGACTAAGGAGTTAGTTACGGGATGATGTATTACGAAACGAGTAAAGAGACTTGCCGGTAACGAGATTGAACTAGGTATGGAGATACCGACGATCGAATCTCGGGCAAGTAACATACCGACGGACAAAGGGAATTACGTATGTTGTCATTGCGGTTCGACCGATAAGATCTTCATGGAATATGTAGGAACCAATATGAGCATCCAGGTTCCGCTATTGGTTATTGACCGGAGAGGCGTCTCAGTCATGTCTACATCATTCCCGAACCCGTAGGGTCCGCACGCTTAACGTTCGTTGACGATATAGTGTTATATGAGTTATGTGAATTGGTAACCGAATATTGTTCGGAGTCCCGGATGAGATCCCGGACGTTACGAGGAGTCTCAGAATGGTCGAGAGGTAAAGATTTACATATGGGAAGTTATATTTTGGGTTCCGGAAAAAGGTGCAGTTTTTTCGGTAATGTACCGGGAAGCTTCCAGAAGGTTCCGGAGGATTCCGGAGGGGTCCGGAAGTCCACAAGTGGGTCCACCACGTCCCAAAGGGCTGGCATGGGCTAAGGGGAGGTGCCCTGGCCTTATTGGGCCAGGCGCACCAAGTCCTCAAAAGCCCACGCAGCTAGGGAAGAAAAAAAAGGGAGAGTTCGATCCTAGTAGGAATAGGATTGGACTTTGGAGTCGAAGTCCACGTGTGTACTATTCACGGTTACTGTTCACGTGGCACTATTCCTTCTACTCCAAGCCCCTACACATATATAAATAGAGGAGAGGGGGCGCCCCAAAGAAAACAACATTGTATTAGCCGTGTGCGGCGCCCCCCTCCACAGTTCCGTCCCTCAGTCATATTTTCGCAGTGCTTGGGCAAAGCCCTGCGGAGATAGCATCACCATCACCATCACCACGCCGTCGTGCTGCCGGAACTCATCCACTACCTCGCCATCTTGCTGGATCAAGAAGTCGAGGACGTCACCGAGCTGAACGTGTGCTGAACGCAGAGGTGCCGTACGTTCGGTGCTCGGTCGGTTGGATCGTGAAGTTGTTCGACGACATCAACCGCGTTGTTCTAACGCTTCCGCTTACAGTCTACGAGGGTACATAGACACACTCCCCCTCTCGTAGCTTTGCATCTCCATGGATAGATCTTGCGTGTGCGTAGAAAGTTTTTTGTTTTCCATGCAACGTTCCCCAACAACTGCTTGAAGTAATGCCCGCTCTGGCCACAAGTAAAGCATGTGTTGTTGCGACGGCAGTCCGCCATCACTTGCTGTTTGCCGAAGGTCTTGTCCTGGCTGACGGGCTTACTGTTGTTGTTGCCATTGTTCCAGGCAGGCTGGTATTCAGATGAAACTGGCTGCCAGATGTGTGGCTTCTATGCAAACTGCTCACGGTTGTCCTTCTTGGGTTCAAACTTCCGCTTGCGATCATCATACTCCCGTTCAGCTATGAAAGCCTTGTTCAGCAGAGTCTGGAAGTCAGGGAAGTCAAGCATACAAAGCTGACAGCGGAGGGTCTGATTGAGTCCTCCTAGGAATCGATCAATCTTTCTTTCTTCTGTGGATACGTCATGGGTAGAGTACCATGCCAGATTGTTGAACTTATTCAGATACTCACCCACTGACATGTTCCCTTGAGTAAGAGCAAGAAATTCCCTTAGTTTCACCTTCATTATGCCAGTAGGAATATGATACTTGTGGAATACCTCTTTAAACTTCTCCCAAGAAATATCTTCTCCAGAAGGTCACATGATTTTTGTATTGTCCCACCATATAGCTGCTGGTCCCTCCAGGTAGTGAGTAACAAAAGGAACCTTGTCCGACTCATCACAGCGGGCTATGTCCAACTTCTTTTCCATGGTCCTCAGCTAGTCATCAGCTTCCATAGGATCCACAGCTTGACCAAAACTGGGTGGCTTGGTCCGCTGAAAATCAGATAATTTGGAGTGTGTCCCATTGTTGTGATTCTGACCCACCATAGTCTGCATACTTTTCAGAAATTCCATGAGATCTTGATTTCTTTTCTCCTCAAACATTCTCATGATCTGATCAGTGGTCGGTGACAGTGGTGGTGGAGGTGGTAAATCTTCTGGTGACTGTCCTGCTTGTCTGGCGGATCGATGAACGGGAGTTCCATCTCCACCTTGGTTACTACACCTCTTCATCCTAAATTTGTTCCCATTGCAAAATACCGAATCGATGAGCAACATCCATAAGGGAAAGCATGATAGTGTGACACCAGAAAAAGAAGCCAAAAGAAAAGAAAAAGGAGAACAACATAATTATACAAGGCAACCCAACATCATACATGACAAGCTAGTAGGGGGATTATCCTGACTGGACTGCTCATACGGCAGTTGACATATGCAGAGATGCGATGATGCATGCACTGAGACTCAAGTATCCACTCTAGTAGTGCGGGTGGCACGAACAATGGCAAACTGAAGACACCTCGTCGTCTGATCCTATCTCGGAATCTGAGCTGATGATGTGAACCTCGGTCTCCGGATCAAAGGTAACACGGTGATGCTGACGAGAAGGTTCCCCTCTGAAGGAGAAGAAGCATGACGCCGCAGCATCGGAGCAGCTGGAGTAGCTAGGAGTGAGGCCCACTCTGCCGGGGTCTCACGTCGGCTACCAGACGGAAAGCCTGGCGGTCCGAACGAGCTAGAAGGAGTCTCAGAAGGTGGAACGGGTGGAGTATACACGGGTGAAAACGGAGGTGGAGGAGGAGACTGTGCTGCCGCAACAACTGCAAGTGCCTCTCGGGCATGAGTCATCTCCTCAGCTAGTGAAGTGATCATACGGTAACTGGCGTTCAGATAACGAGATAAAACACCAGTAGCACGATCACTCGCTGGGTCAACAGGTGTGAAAAGGACTCGCCCTGTCGCAGGCGACATGGTGGGGTAGTGAAAGAAACCTGAATGAGTCTGCATCTCAACCTCGTGGAAGCGCAAGTTAGTGAGAGCCTCCATCGCAGCAAACTGGATCACCAACTCCAGAGTAGAAGCAGTTCCGCCCTTGGAGGAGCGGGAGTAACTGCCAATGTCCGAACTCGCAGTAAGAAAGGCCTCCGCGTGATACTCGTACACTGAACCAGCAAGCTTCTCTCGGAACACCTGGTACACTGGGTCTTCTCCGTTGGGATACAGCCGAAGCCAGACACTACGAAGCAGTATGGGAAAAGTGAACAGTGCTGGCTCATGATTGTAGTGGTACGGGACTGGTGCCATCTACACTCACAAGGCCAGCAGTTAGCATAATAAAAACTATATGCATGCCATGCAGCAATCAGATGCAACAAGCAAGACACAACCCAAGACTCTAAACTCATCGTGGTTCTAGCACAGGGTTAACTAGGGTGTCCTACAGTCAGCGCTGCTCTGATACCAAGCGTTGTGGCACCCCGGCTCAGAGGACCGGTTTACCCAGTGTTTCCAACCCAGAGATCATGTCTTCTGGAAACACACAACAACTTGGAACATAACTGAACTGATCTTTATTGATATATCTCGAGTACAAGCTCATAATTTACATCGATAGCGAGGCCGGAAGCACATCATGTGCTATGACAATATCTACATTATTTATAAAACATAGCAGGGCCTCGATACTACTGGGTGATTCTACGGCATAGCGGAACATAGCGCGGAAAACTCCACCATCCACAAGGATACTGCTGGGACACGGCCTAGTTAGCGTAGCACGAACAATCGGGACCTCCATCCTCGGCTTCTCCTGCATCTGGCATGATACGCCAGGTGAGTACTTGGAATGTACTCGCAAGCTCACGGCAACCAAAACAATGGAGCAAACAATAGCATGGCAATGATCATATTAAGTGCTTACGTGCTACCGTTACCAAACACCAACTTACTCTCTTCCTGGGTTGTCCCACAACCCTCAAAATACTCATGCCATTGAGTACTTCAGAACATAAGACAAGTTCTTCCATCATTATTATCATTATTGCGGTTGACCAATCAGTGGCCTAGTACGGACTATCCAATACCGTGGACGCGGCTATTCGAATAGATTCTTACACTCTGCAGAGGTTGCGCTCTTTACCCACACCATGGAGCTCCTGGTCCCGTACCTCGGTATACTTCCCCCTCGGGTGGACCGGTGCTGCTCCAACGAAACTTGCCTAACCCGTGACTCCTCCATCGTACCACCGACAATCATACCCTCCCAGGGTCATGTCCTGGGTGGCCCCTGTGTCATCCCGTGACACCTGCCACTGTCGTGGCTAACTAAACTGTCCCAAATGGGGACGCCGGAAAAATAACTCACTAGGCTCACAGGGTTACCGTCGTCTACCTGATCAGGGTAGCACGCACGCATAACCCTCCCTCCTTGGTGGTACCGATAAAAGAGCACAAGGCCAGACCAAGTCAAGGCCGTCCCATACCGGCAAATGTGGCTGCACGGATAAGTCCGGATAGGTGGCACTTGATCAACCAATTAGGTTTAGTGTTGTCAAGTACTTAACAAGCATGGATATTCATCATAAATAACTTAATATGACAGTAGCTATGCATTAAGGTAAATTACTATGAATTTTCACATGTTAAAATAATGCATACAATTCAATTAAATAACCAACACTATTAAAATGCTTCATGTAATGGATGACATGGCTTGCCTTGCTCTGTTGGGTTGTCCACAAACTCCTGGGCTTCAAAACCAAAAGGATTTCCTTCTGAAAATATTTTGAAAATACAAAGGAAAATGTCACATAACACTGTTCTGTTCACCAGAAATTCTGTGAGCATGAGAAAAATACCAAATTTAACCAGAAAATAGAGGAGCTCAAGACAAACCCAATGCAAAAAAGAATCAATTGATTTGGACTTATGGATAAAAGTTATAGATGGTCAAAGTTACTGGTCAAATCTGATTTAAAAACAAAAAATAAAAAATCAGCAGAGGGCCACGTCGAAGACGTATTTTGCCAGGGCGCCTCCACTTACCGCTTCGGTGAGCCACTGACTAGCGGGCCCCTCTGTCAGATTTAAAAGGGGGAGAGAGGGAACAGAGAGTTGCGGAGCTCCGGCGATGGTCGCCGGCGACATAGACGGCGGCGAGGTCCGGCGACTACAGGGATGGAACGAGCTCACGGAGACAAACACGTACGTACCCGTAGCGTGACGAGAGATGGCCGGACGACGTCGTCCTCTTCCTCTCCGGCGGCGACTGCGCTCGGGTGTCGTCAGAGACGGTGATTCCGGCGGAGTTTCGGTCGGGCAGAGGTTCAGGCGGGGTCAGGAGAGCTAGCTGAGCTCGCGCGTGAAGTCGGTTGAGGCTGGGGTGGAGCGAAACGGTGAGGTGGCGGAGCTCGGGTGGCGGCGGATCGCCGGCGAGATGCGAGGCCAGAGGGCCTATCGGGCTTGGCTCGATGCTCGAGAGGTCGATTGGGAGGAGGCGGAGTGCGGCGAGGAGCTAGGAAGGGCTGGCCATGGCCTTTTATAGGCGGGGGCGAGCTCTCTGGAACCTGGCGGAGCTCGGCCACGTCGCCGACGCAAGGACGCCGCGCTGGTTGGCTCGGCGTGGGCGACGGGATAGGAGAGGGCAGAGAAGTTAATGCGGGCGGTGGCGGCTAGCGGGGGAAGACGACGGTCAGCAGGGCCACTGTGGCCGCACGGGTGCCACAGTGCCCGTGTGCGGTGGCGGCCGCCGGGGACGATTCCGGCGAGGGGAGCATTCCAGAACGGCTAGGTGGGTGGAGGAGAGGATGTCGGCGAGCTGGGACAAGGCGCGGTCACGCGGGGCAGCCGGATGCATCACATCAGACGCGGACGCAGTGCAGAGCGCGTGCATTGGCATGCCATTGCCGTGCTCACCACGGGCACTAGAATCTGGAGGCCACACAAGAGTGGCGCATCTTGTCCAACATGTCGACCCTTGACCACTTAGCCTCTCTGTGCCACTGGCTCGACTAGATGCACTCTGGTTCGAAGTGTAACTTCATGAATAGTTTCTGACAGAAACTTTGAGAGAGATCTGGAGGAGAGGTGAGCTGGACATGGAGCCAGTAGAGATGTCTGGGATGATCTACTTTGGAAGGACTTCAAACTGGCCAAAATTGAGAAGTTTTCAACAAGATTTGAAGGTGGTTCATGTACAACTGCTGTTACTGGTCCAGAAACAAGATGATCTTATTGCACTCATCTAGTTGATCTGATGGAGCTGAAGTTTGGTGTGGGAGGGTTATTTGGTGGATAAAAGATGTCATAAAAATTTCAGCTCAATTGAATACATCTAGCTGGTACTTCTTTCACAAAGGTTCCATTTGAGCAGAAACTTGTCAGAATATTGCTGCTGAAAATTTGTACTGGAAAGTATGATATTATTGGATATTGTGGCAAGATAGGTTCCCTAGTATCTCAGGGAATTATCTGAGAGTTTTCTGAGTTGGGAAAATATGGGCTGCTTCACAAAGGGCCAGTGCTGTCCAGATGGTAAATGGAGTTTTCTGGAAAAAAATTTATACTGGACCATAAGATGTTTTTGAAGATTGTGGGATTAGATGATGACAAGAAGGTTTGGTATTAATTTGGGATTTTTCTGATCACCAGAACTATAGGTTGCTTCATAACCCATAGTGATGATAGATTTTCGCAAAGGAAGGAAATGAATTATTGGGAAAGATTGAAAATTGGAATTTGATCCAGGTGGTGTGTGACAAGATTTTGGCAAGATGTTGAGAGCTTTGGGAGGAATTCAAAACTTTCCTAAGTCCAAAGTCAACTGAAAAGATTAAAAAATCCTCCAAATTGCAAATAAAGCCAGAAAGATTTTGAAAAGAAAAAGTTGCCAAAAACCAGGGTGTCACATACTAGAAAAGGGATATGTCCGACCGAGCTCATCACCATGGGGATCACCGGTTTTATTTGCCAAGAAAAAGGATGGGACCTTAAGGTTATGTATTGATTACAGGGCACTCAATATGGTTACTATTAAAAATAAATACCCACTACCAAGGATCAACGACTTGTTCGACCAACTGGCAGAAGCCAAGGTTTTCTCAAAAGTAGATTTGAGATCAGGCTACCATCAGTTAAGAATTCGATCATCAGACATACCCAAGACCGCTTTCACCACCAGATACGGATTATATGAGTTCATTGTGATGCCTTTCGGATTGACCAACGCTCCTGCTTATTTTGTACATCTCATGAACAATGTTTTCATGAAATATTTGGACAAGTTCGTGGTCGTGGTCATTGATGACATACTTATTTATTCCAAGACGCCAGAAGAACATGAGCAACATCTTCGAATAGTCCTGGAAGAATTACGGAAAAATCAACCATATGCCAAATTCAGTAAGTGTGAATTTTGGTTACGAGAAGTTGGTATTCTGGGACATGTACTGACAAAGGATGGAATAGCAGTGGACCCAAGTAAAGTAAAGGATGTCTTAGGATGGAAGCAACCCACCAACATGACTGAGATCAGGAGTTTTCTTGGTTTGGCTGGCTACTATCGATGATTTATTGAAGGGTTCTCCACCATAGCCAAACCCATGACTCAGTTACTCAAGAAGGATAAAAAGTTTGAATGGACTGAAGCCTGTGAGAAAAGTTTCCAAGAATTAAAAAAGAGGTTACCAACGGCACCTGTTCTGACCGTGCCAGATGTGCACAAGAAATTTTGAAATATACTGTGACGCTTCCAGAAAAGGCCTTGGATGCGTGTTAATGCAGGAAAGAAAGGTCATAGCTTATGCTTCAAGATAGGTATGACGACACGAAGAAAATTATCCTACCCATGACTTGGAACTAGCAGCTGTAGTACATGCACTCAAGGAATGGCGACATTACCTTCTTGGTAATCGATGTGAGATATACACGGATCATAAAAGTCTTAAGTATATCTTCACCCAGCCAGAACTAAACCTACGACAACGTCGCTGGCTTGAGCTAATTAAGGATTATGATGTGGGAATTCATTACCATCCGGGTAAAGCAAATGTTGTGGCAGATGCCCTCAGCCAAAATCCATGCACCGACAATGACAGTGTGCAATTCTCACAACATGAATTCAACCGAGAATTTGTCAAACTTAACATGGTCCTAGTCACGGAAGGAACCATTGCTCGCCTAGAAGTAAAACCAACATTGGAGGATCAGATCAAAGAAACCCAGAAAGGACACCCCAGTATCGAGGTAATTAAAAGGAAAGTAAATTCAGGCAAGGCATCCAAATTTACCATTGACACCCAAGGAATCCTATGGTACCGGAAAGGATTATGCGTACCCAATAAGGAAGAGCTAAAGCAACAAATTTTGGTAGAAGCCCATACCACCCCGTACTCCATTCACCCAGGGGGAACCAAGATGTACAAAGATCTTCAGGACAAATTTTGGTGGCACGGGATGAAAAGGGATATAGCCGTATATGTCGCACGCTGCGACTCTTGTCAGCGCATAAAGGCAGAACACCAGAAGCCAGCAGGATTATTACAGCCACTCAGAGTGCCTGAATGGAAATGGGATGAGATAGGGATGGATTTTATTGTCGGATTACCAAGGTCACGATACGGGAATGATGCTATCTGGGTTATCACAGATTTATTAACCAAGGTGGCACACTTCATTCCGGTAAAAACAACATATTCAACACAGAAGCTTGCTAAGTTATATCTCTCCCGAATTTTTTGCTTACACGGGGTACCCAAGACCATAGTCTCTGATAGAGGCACTCAGTTTGTCTCTAGGTTTTGGGATCAGTTGCAGCAAGCCTTAGGAACTCAACTGGTATTCAGTACGGCGTACCACCCACAAACAGGACCCCAGACTGAACGGATAAAACAGATATTGGAGGACATGCTGAGAGCTTGTGTCCTTACCTATGGAGTCAGCTGGGAGGACAGTTTGCCATATGCGGAATTTTCATATAACAACAGTTATCAAACCAGTCTAAAGATGTCACCTTTCGAAGCCTTATACGGACGAAGGTGCCGTACCCCACTCAATTGGTCTGAAACCGGAGATAGCCGAATCTTCGGGCCGGAAGATCTCAAAGAAGCAGAAACAAAAGGAAAACTTATCCGAGACAAACTGAAAGCAGCTCAGAGCCGTCAGAAGAGCTATTATGACCAGAAACACCGTCAGATCAGCTTTGAACCCGACGAATATGTGTATCTCAGGGTATCCCCTATGAGGGGACTACAAAGATTCAAAGTCAAAGGGAAATTGGCACCGTGGTTTATTGGACCATTTAGAATAATTGCAAGGAGAGGCAAGGTTGCCTACTAACTGGAGCTACTAGCAGAATTGTCAGATGTTCATGATGTGTTTCACGTATCGCAACTGAGGTAGTGTGTCAGTAATCCAGACAAACAAGTCCAACATCAGGACCTGGATATCCAACCAGACCTTACATATAAGGAATGCCCTATAAATTTTTCGAAGAGTCAGAATGGAGAACCCATCGGAATGTGATAAAATTTTACAAGGTCCAGTGGAGTAATCACACCGAAGAAGAAGCAACCTGGGAAAGAGAGGATCACCTGAGGACTGAGTACCCGTACCTATTTGAGGGACAGCCGAAATCTCGGGGACGAGATTTTTCTTAAGGGGGGTAGGTGTTGTAACACCACAAAAATATTTTCTTTTGATTTTTAAAAATCTTTCTTTAAAATAAAATACTTTTGATTACTATGGCTCTATTTTCCTTTTTCTTTTTGTTTTGAAAGCCATTTTTAAGTTTTCAATTGGGTTTCTAAAATTTTAAATGGTTTCTGATTTAATGGATTCTTACTTGAGTAAATATTTTGTAGGATCAAAAATATTTTCTTTTAGAAAACTTTTTGAATATTTAATTATTTCAAAAACAAATGGTCCATCTCATCCCTTTCATACACTTAGGATATTCTCAAAATTTCATATATCATTTCCAACTTCTCATCCAAGTTATTCTCACACCTTAGGACAGTAACCAGTACCTCTCTTCTCCACAATTTTTTTTTACATATTTAGCAAATTCCAAATTGGAATTCCATTAAAATCTAGTTCCTTTGATTTACAAAGGAACTATATTTTTCCTAGCTCTTCTGCACCCACAAAAATTATCCCAACTACATGACAGTACCCACACTCCATTTCACCAAAAATATTCTGTTCCACGGTTCAAAATTTTCAAATTTCAATCAAATGAAATTTGGACCAGATTCAATCACTCTGCACAAAACCTAATTTAAACTACTCCAAAAATTCTGAAACCTTGCCAGCACCTTTGTTATGCATCAGTACCTCACCACAAAAAATTTCAGAAATTCCAAAAATGCCTAGGGCCATCTAGCATTTCATCAAACACCCTATGTGCACTGTTGACTACTGTCAAAAAATTCAGAAAGTTCAGAGATGGGATCATCGATGCCGTGTGGTGCACTTCACTCCTCCTCTGTAACATCCCCATGCATTAAGCTACAGTGATCACATCTTAATCATGCCAAGTCATCATATGTAACAGTGCTTAATCAGCATTGGAATCATATCTCATTTCAAATTCCAAATGGAAATTGAAATTCAAATTTAAAGCGAAAATAAAAGTTGTTCCAATTTGGAAACTAAAATGTTCATTAGATTGCAAATAATCTAGGAGCAATTATAAAAATAAGATGAACATTTATTGGAATACTTAAGTGACTCTAACATCTTAAAACAGTACCAAAACAGAAATATTTAATCCATTTTTATTTAATTAAAATTCAATTGAAATCATTTAGCCTCAAAACCTTTTTATGGCAGTGCCAAATATTGCACTGTAAATATTGAGCTAAGTCACATAATTTTGAAAAGTCAAATGGTGGCTAAGATAATTGCAAAACAGAAATAAAAGAGAAAACAGAAAATAAAAATAAAACAAAAGGTTCCCCCCCCGTTGGGCCTCGGCGCAACCAACCGGCCCAGCCGGCCCACCTCGCTCGCCCCCTGGCCTATATGGCCTCGCTCCCCCGAAACCCTAAACCCGATCCCCCTCCCCCTCCACTCGTCCCCGACGCCGCCCGCCGCCGCCGCAGTCACTCATCCCCGACGCCGCCGTAGTCGCCCGTCGCCTCCCCGCCTCTCCCATGTCGGCCTCCGCGAGCCTCGCCGGCGAACCCCTGCAACGGGAGTGAGGAACCCCGTCTCCCCCTCCCTTTCTCTGTCGCCACCGCCTCTCGCCCGCGGCCCCCGCGCGCGCCCCGCGCCTTGCCCGCGCGCGGCCTCGCCGCTGCCGCTCGCGCTCACCCGCCTCTGCCCGCTCCGCTGCTGCTGCTGCTCCGCCTGCTGCCGCCGCTGTCCGCCGCTGACCTGCAGCCGCTCGCCAGCCCTGCTCCGCCCGCCGCCGCCGCCTCCTCCTGCTGCCCCTTGCGCCGCTCGCCGTCGCCCACCGCTGCCTGGCGCAGCCGGCCTCGCCGTGGCCAGCTCTCCGCCCGCGCGCGCGCGCTGTGCCCCCGGACATGTCCGGCCCCGGAAGGGCACAACCGTGGACATGTCCGGCTGTGCCACTATACAGTGGGGCCGAGCCCCTGTTAAAAAAAGAAAAAAAAGAAAAAGAAATATATAATAAAATAAATAAATAAATAAATAAAAGTAAATAATAAATAACTAATTAATCAATTAACTTAATTAATTTTGTTTAATTAAACTAAATATTTAATTAGCCTAATTAATCTGTAATTAGTTTAATTAACCCCTAATTAGCTAATGTGACACTGACAGGTGGAACCCACTGGTCAGTTTGACCAGTCAACTCCCACAGTTGACTGCTGATGTCACGCTGACATCATGCTGATGTCACGCTGTTACTGTTTCAGATAATTCTAATTTAATAATTAAAATAATTCCAGAAATTTAATAAAACTTTGAAAATTAATATAAAATAATCCGTAACTCGGATGAAAATAATATATATATGAAAAACGATCAGAAAAATATGACGATTCCGAATACGCACTCCGTTCATTTGTCACATGCCCCTAGAATGCCGAACATGGAACCGTCCCCCTCTGTTTCATCTGTCCGAAATGCCAAACGCTAGGAAAACATTCCCGGATGTTTTCCCCTGCGCCGGTAACGTGTAGTACTGCGATAGGTTACCCCTAACACTGCATGTTGTCATGTCATGCATCTGTGTTACATCTGTGTGCTTTATATTTACTGTTTCTTCCCCCCTCTTCTCTCCGGTAGACTCCGAGACCGACGCTGCCCCTGTGACCAAGCAAGCAAACCCCCTTGATCATTCCTATATCGCCTATTCCTTCTCCCTCATGCTTGCATTAGATTTTGCTACTATAATTGCTTGCTCCTATTCGGATGCATAGCCTGCTTTTGTAGCCTGCTATTGTTACTTTACCGGTCATCCTAAACTGCTTAGAATAGGTTGGTTATAGAGCCATCCGTGACCCCTCACCCTTGTCCCTGTTCGTTCCGCCTTGTTACTAGTGCCTCGATCCTTGTGATCAATGTGCAGCGACCGTCACATCACCGCACACACCCCCTTAGTTGTACGACTCTGCAGGGCTACTATCGGGTGCCAAGGGTGATACCTCGTACTGCACTCCTGATGATATCTCTGTAGTATAGCACATCGGTGGTGATTACAGAGGGTGATTCCTCGCTCTCCCCTTCCCGATGATGACTCTGTCATGCAACCCCTCAAGTGGGGACCATCGAGGGTGATTCCTCCTGGTTCTCCTTGACGGATTACATCGAGTAGGAATCCATAGAGGGTGATTCCTCGGATTCCCCCTTGATGTGATGAACACACGGATACCCTAGTTTTACTACAGTCCCCGGGTAAAGTCGGGTCGACCCCGAGGGGTACTCGCGAGAGTCGTGTAGTCAAGTTGACCAGGATGGTACCCGCGAGATAATTACGAGGCGCGGCCGGGCAGGCAGAGACCGCCCTAGAGAGGGATGGGCCTAGCCCTTGTTGCACTTCCTCGAGATGGGACGACAGGAGTACTGATCGTCACTACGAGCTCCTAATAATTCGCTAATGGATTTGGGTATTTGATCTGAGTTGGTCGTTGGCCATATACGCACTACCACCACGTGGGATAATGGTTTATGGGGCCCTCGGGGCCGTATGTATCAGCCGAAAGCTCTGTCAGACGTCCAGTTCAGCATTGTGGGCCTGTCGGGCCAGTGCCATCCAGGATGAGGTGGTGCTCGTCCCAGTTCAGCATAATTAGTATAGATCTGATGTCAGTCTTGCGAGTACTTTGGATGAGTACTCACGGTTGCTTTGCTACTTCTTTTCCCATACCCGATTGCTACAACCAGATGACGAATTCCAGGAGTCCGCTGCTCCCGCCGACGACTGCTACTACACTTCCGGTGGAGCCTACTACTACGTGGAGACCGCCTCCGACCAGGAGTAGTTTAGGAGGCTCCCAGGCAGGAGGCCTGCGCCTTTTCGATCAGTGTCGTTGTTATGCTAGCCTTCTTAAGGCAAATTTGTTTAACTTTGTGTCTGTACTCAGATACTGTTGCTTCCGCTGATGCTTGTCTGTCTCGAGCTTCTGTATTCGAGCCCTCGAGGCCCCTGGCTTGTAATATAAAGCTTGTATGCCTTTTATTTGTGTTTAGAGTTGTGTTGTGATATCTCCCTGTGAGTCTCTGAACTCGATCGTGTGCATTTGCGTGTATGATTAGTGCACGGTCGAGCAGGGGCGTCACATCCTCTCCCTCATCCACATCGCTCCTGGCCATCAATGCCTCACCATAGACCCCTCTCGCCAACCTCTCATGGCCGAGGAGTCGGTGGAGAGCCGGTGCAACGACCGCTGCTCCCAGCCACGACGACCGAGAGGATCAGCTCGGCCACCAGCCTCCATCACTCCTCCTCACCGCTCTCCTACCTCCTCTCCACGCGGTGGCTTCTCCGCAGCTCCCATGCACCGTCCAAGCCGACCGAGCCCGCCTGTCAGTCGTCGGAGCTGCGCGTCGCCGCCATGGCCGTACGGGAGCCTAACGTCGGGATAAGGCGGTAGAGCTCGCGGGGCGTCGCGCTGGCGCTACCAGAAGCCTCCTCTAGTCTGACTGACACCCACCGACCGTGCTCGCCGCCCCAACCAACCTCACCGGCCGGAATTACTCTGCCGTGATCCACCTCGCCTCGGTCATCTCCGCCTCGCCTATAAAAGGGGCCCCCGAGCTCCGTTCTGCACACACATCGCCTCCACCCATTCCCAATCGCCACCCAGAGGAGTCGGACGACCTCGGGGAGGTCTTCTTCACCGACTCCGGCCGCTGGATCCGCCACTGTCACCGAGAACACCACGTCACCGTTCGTCCATCTCCACCTCTCAAATTCCATCAGTAGGCTCCTAGGGTACCACCTGAGCCTTTCCGCGCGTCAATTTGACGTCCGGAGCCCTCCCCGACGAGATCCACCACCACCCGACGCCGCCGTCCGCCGGAGTTGACACCGACGTCACCTCGGTACTCGTCGGCGACCACCACCACCACCCACCGACGCGGAACACTCCCCTGAGCACGTACATATCATCGCCGTCTCCCAAAACGCCGGCGATCGCCGCCGGTGACCACCGCACCCTCTCTGTACTCGCGCACGAGGCGTGTTCAAAATTCAAACCTGGCGGGTGGGGCCCACCCGTCAGTGTTTTATTCTTTTCTGTTTTATTTCGAAAGTATTTTTGCCTCTGTACATTTTTTGAACTAGAAAACGTATTCCTGCCTGAGGCGCTTTCTGTTTTACTGCTCAGGGACCCGCTGGCAAGAATTTTATTTGCAGAAAGGTCCCTGGTTTTAAAACCCTCATTACTTTTAAACCATAAATCATTTGTAATTGATTCTTTTTCTAAAAATCTTCTTTTTCACTCTAGTTTTTTTAGTATTTATTTAAAAATATTTTGAGTCAACTTTTTGTACTATCACAAAAATTTTGATCGAAATCTGAATTCTTATTTTATAGAAAACAAAGAGGGAAACTTTGCCAAAATTTTTGAGGGATCACCTTCTGCCTAGTTTGATCAAGGCAAGCATTTTTGAACTTGGGATATGGTGTTTGCATGCATGTTTGCATAAGTTCGAAATGAACACCGGATATGTAGTGGATAGCAAGTCCCTGCATGGTCATATCTCTTTTGTGCATTTCTTGCATACATTTAAGAACCATTCTAACTTGGATAAAGTTGTGAGAAATCAGGGGTATACCCCTTGTCTATGTCGTGCCGGTGGGCACGGATCACATCGTGACACAATGGTGTCACTGTGGCATGTGACCGTGCCAGTCATAATAAATAAACCTCCTGAGTCGACCTAGATCGAGTCTTGTTTCGTCATGCCTTGCTAAAAATAGTGCTGCCACTTGTCTTCCCGCGAGGTGAGTACGGCTTAGTAAGTTGGTAACCCCTTTCCAAGTACTCACCGCATAGAGGGGCCGTGATGAGGGTTCCATGGCCATGGACTAATGCCAGTCATCGGGTCAGGGGGCATGGGAGTATCCGGCTGGGCCGAGAGGGGCGCACCCCTTGTATTCCGCGCGTTATAAATTGTGATCCCATGCTATTTGAGACGGCGGTCTCCCCGTCTTAGAATTTTTCTTGAACGATGCTTTGGGTGATTCCTAGCATCAGGAAAGTTAATCTGGTGTGTGTGCTGGTTAGGTGTGTTTTCAACCCAAAAACTGTAATCGAAATTAGTCAACGTTTCGAGGTTGGCTATAGAAATCCTATACATGTGGGTAAAGAGTACAACCTCTTCAGAGTTAGACCTATTCGAATAGCCATGTCCACGGTCAAGGACGTTAGCTGGGAAGGGTCAAGTGTCGGTCTGGGTGTCGGTCTTCGGAGGAAATAATATAACTGATCATGATCCACTTTTAATGAATGATTATTGTCACTACTGATGCTATCATGAATATTATTGTTAACATGAATATTACTGTGGACTAACCTTTTTCTCTTATGTGTAACATTGAGTATCTCATGGGATGGTTATGCCACCTGGATACTCATTTCTTTTTCTGGGTATCTCTTGGGATGGTTATGCCACCTGGATACTCATTTCTTTTTTTGGGTATCTCTTGGGATGGTTATGCCACCTGGATACTCATTTCTTTTTCTGGGTATCTCTTGGGATGGTTATGCCACCTGGATACTCATTTCTTTTTCTGGGTATCTCTTGGGATGGTTATGCCACCTGGATACCCATTTCTTTTCAAGACCTCTCGAGGCGTCGCATTCAGACACCCGTTTGGCATTTTTCTTGGAAATCCTCGGGCGGTCCAACGCCCGATGTTCCATATTATATTTTCTTGGTTTATCACTAAAATGATATATTTAGCCATCCACACAGTATTGATATTTATCATGCCATGCTTTAATTTCGGTCAGCATATGCATATAATTTAGTCCATCATAAATATATGCATTTAGTATATCTTTTGTTCATAATGTTTGCGAGTACATTCAAATGTACTCACTAGCTTGTCCCTGGCTTGTTAATTTGGCCAGACCTGGACGAAGACGATCTTATGGAGGAAGAGTGTGCTAGCGAGCCCGACGCTTAGAGGTGTTCCCAGTCAGTCACCTTGTGGTCTTGGAGTCTACCACGTGTATCATCCACAGTGCTTCCGCCCCACTAATAAAATAGTCAAGCCTCACACTGACGCTTGGCTCTACTTTATTGTATCAGTGTTGTAATATCACCACACCACTGTCTTGTACCACCACCGTCATATATTGACAAGTCTGTAATAAATGTTGAGCACTCTGGCTCAACCTTGTGTAATATTATGTATGTACTGGATATCTGTATCAAGGGAGTCCACCAGTTGTTCTGATCTTGGGGCTGGTGTGACTTGAGGATATTCCGAAATTTATTCCGGAAACAGGCCTGACAAGGGGCCCCACAAGCTCGGGGGGCGTGCCCAAGGGGGTAGGGCGCGCCACCCAGGCTTGTGGCTACCTGGTGGGTCCCCTTCTGTTGATTCTTTCGCCAGTATTTTTTTATATATTCCAAAATAATTCTCCATAAATTTTCAGGTCATTTGGAGATGTGCAGAATAGCTATCTCTGTTTCACCCCTTTCCGGTCCAGAATTCCAGCTGCCGGCAATCTCCCTCTTCATGTATAACTTGCAAAATAAGAGAGAAAAGGCATAAGAATTGTATCATAAAGTGAAATAATGATAAAAACATAATAAATAACAGTAGGAAAACATGATGCAAAATGGACGTATCAACTCTCCCAAGCTTAGACCTCGCTTGTCCTCAAGCGAAAAACCGAAATCGATAATCATGACCACATGTTTAGAGAGAGAGGTGTCGATAAAACAAAATACAGACATGAAAGCATCATGATCTTTACTATAACAGTTATATATTATCATAAAACTTCTAATAACAAAGTGACAATTCATCCACAAGTTAAAGTATGAACCATAAACCGTACTGAAATATACAAACTATGATCTCAGTCACTAAAGCAATTGCAATTCATCATATTATTAGAAATAATCTTTGTAAGAGCTTTGTTTAGAAAGTTCACATACTCAACTATCATTTAGTCTTCTATGATTGCTGACACTCACGGCATACTTATGGAGCAAAAGTTTCAGTCAGACACATAGAAAGATAGGGGCTTATAGTTTTGCCTCCCAACATGTTTACCTCAAGGGTAATGTCAACAATAATAACTCATGATCACTTATATTCAACGGGATATATGTGCCTAGATCTTTCCCCACCACATGATGCTTGCCAAAAGAGAAAATAAAAACGGAATAGAGAAGAATACTATTGACTCTTGCATGAAACTAAATACATAAAGTAAAAGATAGGCCCTTCGCAGAGGGAAGCAGAGGTTGTCATGCGCTTTTTATTTTTGGATGTGCAATCTTTTAATGTAAAGGAACGTCACTTTATGTTTCCCCTTGTGATAGCAACCTTTATTATGCTGTCTGTCGCTTTTATTTCTTCACCATCACAAGTTCGTACAAAGCTTATTTTCCCTTAAAATAAAAGATCATACATATTTAGGAGCAATTTTTATTGCTTTTGCACCGATCACAACTTACTTGAAGGATCTTATTCAATCCATAGGTAGATATGGTGGACTCTCCTGATATGAAACTGGGTTTAAGGGTTTTTGGATGCACTAGTAGTATCTCTACTTAGTACAGAATTTTGGCTAGCAAAAGATAGGGGGCAAGCACCACATGTTAGAGGATCCAAAACAATATAACTTCTATGTGAATATAAGCAAACATAACTCATTACGTTGTCTTCCTTGTCCAACGTCAACTATTTGACATAGAATATTTAATGGGGGCTCACAATCATAAAAGATGTCCAAGATAGTATATTTATATGTGAGACCTCTCTTCCTTTATTACTTTTTATGAATTGCAACAATGACCAATGCTATGTTTGTTAACTTCCAACAAGTTTTATCAATTACACTTCTTTTATGTGAAGTCATCACTCCCCATGGGATTAGCATATGATCTTTTTCATTCTTTATTCTTTTTGATTGAGACATAAAAGTAAAGAGGCAAAAGCAAACTACTCTTTATTATATAACTCTCACACTCGATTACATAGATAGATAGATCACAAAGCAAGCACTCGAAACTAAATCATACTAAAACAGTATTCTTCTAAATCATGAAATAACTAAGGATCAAACTAACATAGGTGATGATGATAAAAGTGATGGTGATACGATGCCGGGGCACCTCCCCCAAGCTTAGCACAAGCCAAGGGTGGTGCCCTTACCTGTGTACTCAAGTGTCTTTCTTCGGTGATGATGGTGATGATGAGGTAGGCTTGTCCTTCAAAGTCAGCAGGTACTCCAGATTGCTATTGATTTTCCGAAGGGCACGATTTTGCTCTTCCAGCAGAATAACCTCATGAGTGAGCGAAGTATTCTGAGCACAAATTACTTCAACAGCTTTTAATGCATTAATTTCAGATAAAGAAAGGTTGTGATGAAGAGTTTGTAATATATCTCCCCTTTCTGTTATCTCTCCTGTGCGTGCAGCTTGATCTTCTTTTCCCTTAACTAGGCCTCCTGTGACCTCACCGGCCTCCTCTTGCATAGCGGTGTCCTCCTCGCCTGACGACCACTCATAATAGACCTCACTGAAAGGACGTTTGCTAGGTGAAGGTTGCACAATCCGGTGCTTGGTGCGGAGCCTTCGGGGAGCCATGGGGGTCTAGATCTGTCAGGAAAACAGCCCGAAACAAGAACAGAGGAGAAACTTGCGATGCGGTGGTCTAAACACCCATTAGTATATATAATGAATTTTTTCCGTGCAGGACAAGTAATATAAAAGAAAAACAGAGTCCAGAAGGTCCACGAGGGAGCCACAAGCCTGGTAGGTGCACCCAGGGGGGTAGGTCGCCCCCCCGGGCTTGTCGCCTCCTCGTGCACTTTTCGGACTGTTTCTTATTTTTGTAATTTTTTATATATTCCAAAACGAATAGAAAGTACTTTATGGAAGTTTTGGAGTCGGTTTACTTACCGTACCACATACCTACTCCTTTTCAGGGTTCTGGAGCGTTCCGGAAGGTTTCCTCTATGTGTTCTTCCAGTGTCATTGTTTGAATAATATTAGTTTCAACATTAATGGGTGTACCTGATATATAATGTTTAATTCTTTAACCATTAACCACTCTCGGATTAGTGCCTTCGGAGTTGTATATTTTGATGGCTCTGGAGCGATAAACTTCTTCGACGATGTATGGTCCTTCCCATTTAGAGAGAAGCTTTCCTGCAAAGAATCTAAAACGAGAATTGTATTATAGAACATGATCACCTACCTTGAATTCCTGTTTCTGAATTCTCTTATCATGCCATCTTTTAACTTTTTCTTTAAACAACTTGGCATTTTCATAGGCTTGGGTTCTCCATTCATCTAGGGAGCTAACATCAAATAACCTCTTTTCACTAGCAAGTTTAAAATCATAGTTAGGTTCTTTAATTTTCCAATATGCTTTATGTTCTAACTCAAGAGGTAAATGACATGCTTTTCCATAAACCATTTTATATGGAGACATACCCATAGGATTTTTATAAGCAGTTCTGTAAGCCCATAGGGCATCATCAAGTTTCTTAGACCAATTCTTTCTAGATCTATTAATGCTCTTTTGCAAAATTAATTTTATTTCTCTATTACTTAATTCAACTTGACCACTAGACTGAGGATGATAAGGAGATGCAATTCTATGATTAACATCATACTTAGCAAGCAATTTACGGAAAGCACCATGAATAAAATGTGAACCACCATCAGTCATTAAATATCTTGGGACTCCAAACCTCGGAAATATAACTTCTTTAAGCATTTTAATAAAAGTGTTATGATCAGCACTACTAGTTGGAATAGCTTCTAACCACTTAGTAATGTAATCAACAACAACTAAAATATGAGTATACCCATTGGAGGAAGGAAAAGGTCCCATATAATGAAAACCCCAAACATCAAATGGTTCAATAACAAGTGAGTAATTCATAGGCATTTCCTGACGTCTACCAACATTACCAATTTGTTGAAATTCATCACAAGAGAGGACAAACTTACGCGCATCTTTGAAAAGAGTAGGCCAATAAAAACCAGATTGCAATACCTTGTGTGCAGTTCTGTCACCCGCATGGTGTCCTCCATATGCTTCGGAGGGACACTTACATAGGATTTGTTCCTAATGATGCTCAGGTACACAACATCTAATAACACCATCTACTCCTTCTTTATACAAATGTGGGTCACCCCAAAAGTAGTGTTTTAAATCAAACAAAAACTTTTTCTTTTGTTGGTATGTGAAACTAGGTGGTATATATTTAGCAACAATGTAATTAGCATAGTCTGCATACCAATGAGTGTTATGAGAAGCATTTATAATAGCTAATTGTTCATCAGGAAAATCGTCATTAATAGGAAGTGGGTCATCAAGTACATTTTCCATTCTAGACAGATTATCAGCTACGGGATTCTCAGCTCCCTTTCTATCAATAATATGCAAATCAAATTCTTGTAGCAGAAGAACCCACCTAATAAGTCTAGGTTCAACATCTTTCTTTTCCATAAGATATTTAATAGCAGCATGATCAGTGTGAATAGTAACTTTAGAATCAACAATGTAAGATTTGAATTTATCACATGCAAACACAACCGCTAAAAATTGTTTTTCAGTTGTAGCATAATTTCTTTGAGCACTGTCTAAGAATTCCAGCTGTCGGCAATCTCCCTCTTCATGTGAAACTTGCAAAATAAGAGAGAAAAGGCATAAGAATTGTATCATAAAGTGAAATAATGATCAAAGACATAATAAATAATAGTAGGAAAACATGATGCAAAATGGACGTATCAACTCCCCCAAGCTTAGACCTCGCTTGTCCTCAAGCGAAAAACCAAAATCGATAATCATGACCACATGTTTACAGAGAGAGGTGTCGATAAAAAAAAATGCGGACATGAAGGCATCATGATCTTTATTATAACAGCAATATATCATCATAAAACTTCTCATAACAAAGTGACAATTCATCCACAGGTTAAAGTATGAACCATAGACCATATTGAAAACTAACAAACTATTATCTCCGTCACTGAAGCAATTGCATTTCATCATATTACCAGAGAGAGTCTATGTAAGAGCTTTGTTTAGCAAATTCACATACTCAACTATTATTTAGTCTTCTATGATTGCTAACACTCACCGCATACTAATGGTGCAAAAGTTTCAGTCAGACACATAGAAAGATAGGGGCTTATAATTTCGCCTCCCAACTTATTTACCTCAAGGGTAACGTCAACAATAATAACTCATGATCACTTATATTCAACGGGATATATGTGCCTAGATCTTTCCCCACCACATGATGCTTGCAAAGATAATAAAATAAAAACGAAATAGAGGAGAACACTATTGACTCTTGCATGAAAGTAAATACATAGAGGTAAAAGATAAGCCCTTCGCAGAGGGAAGCAGAGGTTGTCATGCGCTTTTTTATTTTTGGATGTGCAAGCTCTTAATGTAAAGACACGTCACTTTATATTGCCCCTTGTGATAGCAACCTTTATTATGCGGTCTGTCGCTTTTATTTCTTCACCATCACAAGATCGTACAAAGCTTATTTTCCCTTACAGTAAAAGATCATACATATTTTGGAGCAATTTTTATTGCTTTTGCACCGATGACAACTTACTTGAAGGATCTTATTCAATCTATAGGTAGATATGGTGGACTCTCATGACATGAAACTGGGTTTAAGGGTTTTGGATGCACGAGTAGTATCTCTACTCGGTGCGGATTTTTGGCTAGCAAAGATAGTGAGCAAGCACCACATGTTAGAGGATCCATGACAATATAACTTCTATGTGAATATAAGCAAACATAACTCATTACATTGTCTTCCTTGTCCAACATCAACTATTTGACATAGAATATTTAATGGGGGCTCACAATCATAAAAGATGTCCAAGATAGTATATTTATATGTGAGACCTCTCTTCCTTTATTACTTTTTCATGAATTGCAACAATGACCAATGCTATGTTTGTTAACTTCCGACAAGTTTTATAAATTATAGTTCTTTTATGTGAAGTCATCACTCCCCATGGGATTAGCATATGATCTTTTTCATTTTTTTTATTTCTTAGATTGAAACATAAAAGTAAAGAAGCAAAAAAGCAAACTACTCTTTATTATATAACTCTCACACTCGATTACATGGATAGATAGATAGATAGATCATGAAACAAGCACTCGAAACTAGATCATACTAAAACTTTTATTCTTCTAAATCACACAATAACTAAGGATCGAACAAAGATATATAATGATGGTAAAAGTGATGGTGATACGATACCGGGGCACCTCCCCCAAGCTTGGCACAAGCCAAGGGTGGTGCCCATACCCGTGTACTCAAGTGTCTTTCTTCGGTGATGGTGGTGATGATGAGGTTGGCTTGTCCTCCGTCTTCCAAGGCATAGGCTCTCCATCATAGAAGGATGAACGTGCTTTCGGAGTCCTGAAATTTGCGGCTAAACTCATACCTTTAAACTTGGCCTCATATTCAAAATTTTGGTTTTGTAAATCATAGATTTGGGCTTGAAGGTAATCAATCCGGTCATTGAGCTTGAAGATGCCGTCCTCGATATCCTTGCCATCCACCTTGTGCTCACGAATGAATTCCGTGATCATGGAGTGGTTGGCACTGAGTCCGCGCTCCACCATCCCTTGGCACTTGAAGATCTCCTGCTCCACCGCTTCCAACCTGGCCTCCTTGCTCCCAGTCTTCTTGGGCCCTTGAACGTCCCGAATGTGAAGAACCCCCTCACGCATCTCAATAGCTTGAGGGTGTTTCATCACCTCCGGGAGGTATGGGTTGATGACCTTCTCATAGAACTTGTCCTTGGACGAACTTGGTGGCGCCATGGCGATCTGGATCTGTCTGAAAAACAGCCCGAAACAAGAACAGAGGAGAAACTTGCGATACGGTGGTCAAAACACACGTGAGTATATATAATAATTTTTTTCGTGCAGGACAAGTAATATGGAAGAAAAACGGAGTCCGGAAAGTCCATGAGGGAGTCACAAGCCTGGTAGGCACGCCCTGGGAGGGTAGGGCGCGCCCCCAGGCTTGTCGCCTCCTCGTGCACTTTTCGGACTGTTTATTATTTTCCTAATTTTTTATATATTCCAAAATGAACATAATTTTATGGAACTTTTGGATTCGGTTTACTTACCGTACCACATACCTACTCCTTTTCAGGCTTCTGGAGCGTTCCGGAAGGATTCTTTTATGTGCTCCTCAGGTGTCATTGTTTGAATAATATTAGTTTCAACATTAATGGGTGTACCTGAGATATAATGTTTAATTCTTTGCCCATTAACCACTCTCGGATTAGTGCCTTCGGAGTTGTTTATTTTTATAGCTCCGGAGCGATAAACTTCTTCGATGAAGTATGGCCCTTCCCATTTAGAGAGAAGTTTTCCTACAAAGAATCTTAAACAAGAATTGTATAATAGAACATGATCACCTACTTTGAATTCCTGTTTCTGGATTCTTTTATCATGCCATCTTTTAACCTTTTCTTTAAATAACTTGGCATTTTCATAGGCTTGGGTCCTCCATTCATCTAGTGAGCTAATATCAAATAACCACTTTTCACCGGCAAGTTTAAAATCATAGTTGAGTTCTTTAATTGCCCAATAAGCTTTATGTTCTAGTTCAAGAGGTAAATGACATGCTTTTCCATAAACCATTTTATACGGAGACATACCCATAGGATTTTTATAAGCAGTTCTATAAGCCCATAATGCATCATCAAGTTTCTTAGACCAATTCTTTCTAGATCTATTAACAGTCTTTTGCAAAATTAATATTATTTCTCTATTAGTTAATTCAACTTGACCACTAGAC
Organism: Elymus sibiricus; assembly: GCA_039707655.1. Lineage (NCBI taxonomy): Eukaryota > Viridiplantae > Streptophyta > Magnoliopsida > Poales > Poaceae > Elymus > Elymus sibiricus. The sequence continues at coordinate 477,350,413 of CM077666.1, forward strand.
TGAGGATGATAAGGAGATGCAATTCTATGATTAACATCATACTTAGCAAGCAATTTATGGAAAGAACCATGAATAAAATGTGAACCACCATCAGTCATCACATATGTAGGGACTCCAAACCTCAGAAATATAACTTCTTTAAGCATTTTAATAGAAGTGTTATGATCAGCACTACTAGTTGGAATAGCTTCTACCCACTTAGTAACATAATTAACAGCAACTAAAATATGTGTATACCCATTAGAGGAAGGAAAAGGTCCCATATAATCAAAACCCCAAACATCAAATGGTTCAATAACAAGTGAATAATTCACAGGCATTTCCTGACGTCTACCAACATTACCAATTCTTTGACATTCATCACAAGAGAGGACAAATTTACGTGCATCTTTAAAAAGAGTAGGCCAATAGAAACTGGATTGTAATACCTTGTGTGCCGTTCTGTCTCCCGCATGGTGTCCTCCGTATGCTTCGGAGTGACACCTACGTAGGATTTGTTCCTGTTCATGCTCAGGTACACAACGTCTAATAATACCATCTACTCCTTCTTTTTATAAATGTGGGTCATTCCAAAAGTAATGTCTTAAATCAAAGAAGAACTTTTTCTTTTGTTGGTATGTAAAGCTAGGTGGTATGTATTTAGCAACAATGTAATTAGCATAGTCTGCATACCAAGGAGTATTAAGAGAATCATTTATCATAGCTAATTGTTCATCAGGAAAATCATCATTAATAGGAAGTAGGTCATCAAGAACATTTTCCATTCTAGACAAATTATCTGCTACAGGATTCTCAGCTCCCTTTCTATCAACAATATGCAAATCAAATTCTTGTAGCAGAAGAACCCACCTAATAAGTCTAGGTTTAGCATCTTTATTTTCCGTAAGATATTTAATAGCAGCATGATCAGTGTGAATAGTAACTTTGGAATCAACAATATAAGATCTGAATTTATCACATGCAAACACAACTGCTAAAAATTATTTCTCAGTAGTAGCATAATTTCTTTGAGCACTGTCTAGATTTTTACTAGCATAATGGATAACATTCAATTTCTTATCAACTCTTTGACCTAGAACAGCACCAATAGCATAGTCACTAGCATCACACATAATTTCAAAAGGCAAGTTCTAATCAGGTGGTTGAACAATAGGTGCAGAAATTAAGGCTTTCTTAAGTATTTCAAAGGCTTCTACGTAATCATCATCAAAAACAAATGGAACATCTTTTTGCAAGAGATTAGTAAGAGGCCTATAAATTTTAGAGAAGTCTTTTATAAACCTCCTATAGAAACCAGCATGACCAAGGAAACTTCTTATACCTTTGATATCTTTAGGACATGGCATTTTCTCAATTGCATTAACTTTAGCTTTATCAACTTCAATGCCTCTTTCAGAAATTTTATGCCCAAGGACTATACCTTCATTCACCATAAAGTGGCACTTATCCCAATTCAAGACAAGATTAGTTTCTTGGCATCTCTGCAAAACTCGATCAAGGTTGCTTAAACAATCATCAAATGAAGTCCCATAAACGGAAAAATCATCCATGAATACATCAACAATCTTTTCACGAAAATAAGAGAATATAGCAGTCATACATCTTTGAAAGGTAGCAGGTGCATTACATAAACCAAAGGGCATATGATGATAAGCATAAGTTTCAAAATGACAAGTAAAGGTGGTTTTCTCTTGATCTTCTTGTGATACAGGTATTTGAGAGAAACCAGAATATCCATCTAGGAAGCAAAAGTGTGTATGTTTAGATAATCTTTCTAACATTTGATCAATAAAAGGCAAAGGATAATGATCTTTCCTAGTAGCTTTATTTAATTTCCTAAAATCAATTACCATCCTATAGCCAGTTACAATTCTTTGTGGAATGAGTTAATTTTTATCATTAGGAACAACGGTAATACCTCCTTTCTTAGGGACACAATGAACAGGACTTACCCATCTACTATCAGCTATGGGATAAATTATACCTGCCTCCAGAAGCTTTAATATTTTAGTTCTTACCACATCCTTCATTTTAGGATTCAAGCGACATTGATGATCAATGACAGGTTTAGCATCTGGCTCCATATTAATCTTGTGCTGACATAGAGTGGGACTAATGCCCTTAAGATCATCAAGAGTATATCCAATAGCAGCCCGGTGCTTCCTCAGAGTTTTAAGCAATCTCTTTTCTTCATGCTCTGAGGTTAGCACTAATAATAACAGGATATATCTTCTTTTCATCAAGATAAGCATATTTAAGTGTATCAGGCAGTTTCTTTAATTCAAACACAGGATCACTCTTAGGCAGGAGAGGATCTCCCAGCGTTTCAATAGGCAAATTATGTTTAAATATAGGTGCTTGTTTAAAGAATAGTTCATCTATTTCATTTCTTTCATTTATATGCATATCATTCTCATGATCAAGCAAATATTGTTCTAAAGGATTAGCAGGAGGTACAGCAATAGAAGCAAGACCAATAATTTCATCTTTATTAATTAATTCTTTATCATGATGTTATCTAAGAAACTTGGACAAATTAAATTCATGAGACACAACACCAAAATTAACACTAACAATTTCTTTATTGCAGTCAATCTAAGCATTTACTGTATTCAAGAAAGGTCTACCAAATATAATGGGACAAAAATCATCTTGTGGTGATCCAAGAACAAGAAAATCAGTAGGGTATTTGATATTACCACACAAGACTTCAACATCTCTAACAATCCCAAGTGGAGTAATAGTATCTCTGTTTGCAAGCTTAATAGTAACATCAATATCTTCAATCTCAACAGGTGCAATATCATTCATGACTTCTTGATATAGAGTAAAAGGGATAGCACTCACACTAGCACCGATATCACATAAACCATGATAGTAATGATCTCCAATTTTAACAAAAATAACAGGCATGCCAACTACAGGTTTATTTTTATCTTTAGTGTCTCGCTTAGCAATTCTAGTTACTTCTTCACAGAAATATATGACATGTCCTTCAATGTTATCAAGCAAAAGATCTTTGACCATTGCAACATGAGGTTCAACTTTAATTTATTCAGAAGGTCTAGGTGTTCTTATATTACTTTTGTTCACCACAGTTGAAGCTTTAGTATGTTCCTTAATCCTAACAGGAAAAGGGGGTTTCTCAATATAAGCAGTAGGTATAACTGGGTCAACATTGTAAACAATTGTTTCTTCTTTAACACTAATAGGTTCTTCATTTAATTCAACAGGTGGATGATATTTAAACCATTTCTCCTTAGGGAGATTAACATGAGCAGCAAAAGATTCACAAAAGGTAGCTACTATCTCCGAGTCAACTCCATATTTAGTACTAAACATATGAAAAACATCAGTTTCCATAAAAGACTTAACACAATCAAATTTGAGATTTATACCTGACTCTTTACCTTTGCCGATTTCCCAATCTTCAGAATTGCGTTTAATTCTTTCCAGAAGATCCCATTTGACTTCAATAGTCCTCTTCATAAAGGAACCAGTAAAAGAAGTATCAAGCATAGATTGATCATTATGAGAAAGCCGAGCATAAAAGTTCTGAATAACTATTTCTCTTGAGAGCTCATGATTGGGGCATGTGTGCAACATATACTTAAGCCTCCCCCAAGCTTGAGTGATACTTTCTCCTTCATGAGGCCAAAAATTATATATATAATTCTGATCACGATGAACCAAATGCATAGGATAAATTTCTGGTGAAATTCCTGCTTCAACCGGTTCCAATCCCATGTTCCAGTATCATCACATAGCCTATACCATGTCATTGCCTTTCCCTCCAAAGATAAAGGGAATACCTTCTTCTTAACTCCATCTCCGGAGAAACCTGCAAGCTTAAACAATCCACAAATTTCCTCCACATATATCAAGTGCATATCAGGATGCACAGTTCCATCTCCTGCATAAGGATTAGCTAGCAGTTTCTCTATCATACCCGAAGGAATTTCATAATAAATATTTTCAGTAGGTTCAATAGGTTGAGGAGCAACTCTTATTGCTTCCGGTTGAGGTGAAGATACCCCGAACAAGCCCCTCAAAGGATTACTTTCCATAGCGACAAGTGACAATAAATTTCAGCACGTAATATAAATGTTTCCTTACCAAATTCCACTCACCAAAGGCGCTTCACTCCCTGGCAACTGCGCCAGAAAAGTCTTGATGACCCACAAGTATAGGGGATCAATCGTAGTCATTTCGATAAGTAAGAGTGTCGAACCCAACGAGGAGCAGAAGGAAATGACAAGCGGCTTTCAGCAAGGTATTCTCTACAAGCACTGAAATTATCGGCAACAGATAGTTTGATAGCAAGGTAATTCGTAACAAGTAACAAATAGTAATGGTAACAAAGGTGCAGCAAGGTGGCCCAATCCTTTTTATAGCAAAGGAGAAGCCGGAACAAACTCTTATAATAGGCAACACGTTCTCGAGGACACATGGGAATTTCATCTAGTCACTTTCATCATGTTTGTTTGATTCGCGTTCGCTACTTTGATATTTTGATATGTGGGTAGACCGGTGCTTGGGTGCTGTTCTTACTTGAACAAGCCTCCCACTTATGATTACCCCCTCTCGCAAGCATCCGCAACTACGAAAGAAGAATTAAGATAAATCTAACCATAGCATGAAACATATGGATCCAAATCAGCCCCTTACGGAATAGCGCATAATCTAGGGTTTAAGCTTCTGTCACTCTAGCAACCCATCATCTAATTACTACTCCACAATGCCTTCCCTTAGGCCCAAAGATGGTGAAGTGTCATGTAGTCGACGTTCACACGACACCACTAAAGGAAGGAACAACATACATATCATCAAAATATCGAACGAATACCAAATTCACATGATTACTTATGACAAGACTTCTCCCATGTCCTCAAGAACAAAAGTAAATACTCACAAATCATATTCATGTTCAAGATCAGAGGGGTATTCAATATCATTAAGGATCTGAACATATAATCTTTCACGAAATAAACCAACTAGCATCAACTACAGAGAGTAATCAACACTACTAGCAACCAACAGGTACCAATCTGAGGTTTTGAGACAAAGATTGAATACAAGAGATGAACTAGGGTTTGAGATGAGATGGTGCTGGTGCAGATGTTGATGAAGATTGGTCCTCCCACGATGAGAGGATCGTTGGTGATGTCGATGGCTTCGATTTCCCCCTCCCGGAGGGAAGTATCCCCGGCAAAATCGCTCCGCCGAAGAGCAAAAGTGCTCCTGCCCAGGTTCTGCGTCGAGACGGCGGCGCTTCATCCCGAAAGTCTTCTTCTGATTTTTTTTCTAGGGAAAATGACATCATATAGTGGAAGATGGGCAATGGAGGCCTGCCAGGGGCGCCACAAGCTCGGGGGCGCGTCCTGGGGGGTAGGGCGCATCCCCCGGGCTTATGGCTTCCTAGTGGGTCCCCTTCTATTGATTCTTTCGCTAGTATTTTTTATATATTCCAAAATAATTCTCCGTAAATTTTTAGGTCATTTGGAGATGTGCAGAATAGCTATCTCTATTTCACCCCTTTCCGATCCAGAATTCCAGCTGCCGGCAATCTCCCTCTTCATGTGAAACTTGCAAAATAAGAGAGAAAAGGCATAAGAATTGTATCATAAAGTGAAATAATGATCAAAAACATAATAAATAACAGTAGGAAAACATGATGCAAAATGGACGTATCAATGACAGGATCCATGTTTACCCCGATGGTGAACTGCTCGGAGGAATCACTAGGGGTAAAGTCAACCTGCTTCGTGTCTCTGGCGGACTTGAACTTGAGCAAAGGGTCAGACTCGGAAGTTGGTTTTTTGAGAGGAGTCATATCGGCCGGGTCAACATTATCTTTGTAGAACTTCATTTCCTTTGTTGCGCAAGCCGACTTTGCGTAAGTTGCATCACCTTCCTCGCACTCTAGCGCGATTTTCCTGTCACCATTGACTGTGATGGTTCCTTTTGGCCCAGGCATCTTTAACTTCAGATACACATAGCATGGTCGGGCCATGAAGCATGCATAAACCGGCCTACCGAAGAGGGCATGATAGGGACTCTTGAGCTTGACCACTTCAAACGTCAGGAACTCAGAGCGGAAATTGAACTCTGTGCCGAAAGCCACTTCCAGAGAGATTCGCCCTATGGGATATGCTGATTTGCCAGGTACAATACCATCAAACACCGTGGAGGATGGGGTCAGCTGTCTCTATGATAAATTCATCCTCCAGAAGGTATCGTAATAAAGGATGTTGATACTACTTCCCCCATCCATGAGCACCTTTGTAAGCTTGTATCCGCCGACTTGCGGAGTGACCACCAATGCTAAAACTCCAGTGTTATCAACTATTGGGGGTGATCGGCCCGGCTCCAAGTAACTGGCTGCTCTGACCAGCTTAAGTACTCAGGAACTGCCGGCTCAACGAGATTGACGGCTTGTTTCTGAAGCTTCCGGTCGCGCTTGCACATGCTAGTTATGAAGACATGGTACTGACCACTGTTCAATTGTTTGGGATTGCTCTGGAACCCGGAATGACCTCCCTGATTCAGATTGCCTTGATTAGATCGCTGATTATTTTCGTCGGTGTTACCAGCTCCCTGGAAACCAGCGTTTTGACCGGGCCCTCCTTGGAACCCGGCCTGCTGGAACCCGGCACCTGGGAAGCCGGCGCCTGAGCCGCCAACCCCTAAGTTTCCAGGATGGCCACCATTGCCACCACCATGGTGATTGTGCTGAGAGACATGGTTTTTGAATTCCTGCATGATGAAGCAGTTTTCCCAAGAGTGGGTGGACGGCTTGCCATCAAAACTGTGTTTCGGGCAAGGGCCTTTGAGAGCTTCCTCATAGTTACGAGGACGATTGCCTGAATAGGGCCGACCAGACCCATTGTTCCTCCTCTGATTCTTGAAACCAGTGTTCGTATTGGCGACGAAATTTGATCCTCCCTCAGAATGTTTGCGTTTGTTACCATAATTTCCATTATTGTTGGGGTGACCATTCTGCTGGTGACCCTTGCCACCACCATTTTTCTTGCCCTTGCCAGACTTCTCATCATCTGAAGTGGGATCCTTCGTGTTGTCTGACTCGGCATATCTGGTGAGAACATCTATGAGGTCACCCATGTCCTTGACCTTCCTTTTCATACGACCAAGCTTCTGGACCAGAGGTTGGAAACGGCAGTTCCTTTCTAAGACAAGGACAGCCTGTTGGGCTGTGATGCTGTCTGAGGAGTGGATAATCTCTGCAATATGTCATGACCAATGATGTGTCGACTCATCATCACGCTGAACACAATGTTTGAGATCAACAATTGTGGTTGGACGCTTGCAGGTACCCTGGGAATTCTTGATGAAGCACTCCTTCAGCTCCTGCCAGGTATTGATGGAGTTTGCAGGCAAATTCTTCATCCACGTGCGAGCTGGTCCCTCCAACATGAAAGGTAAATACCGAGCACACACAGCATCGCTAGCCTCCATCATATCCATGGCTAACTCATACACTGGTACAGCGAGCTGCTATACAAACGGTTTTTAACCCCTTTCCGCGACGAAGTTTTAAACCGTGACCTTTCCTGTGTGTGCGATAGGGGGGTCCTTCCCACACGACCCAGAAACCGTCGGGGATAGGTCCTCCGGTCACACACGCTGGGCAAAATGAGCTCATGTGCGATCGGGCGAGCCATCGCATACAATTATATAGGCTCAATCGTTTCCGTTCGTATGTACATCCCACACAGTGAATCCCAGACAAATGTTTCCATAGCCCTAAAAAAGACAAATGTTTCCGTTCGTATGTACATCCCACACAGTGAATCCCAAACAAACGTTTCCGTTCATATGGACATCCCACACAGTGAATCCCAAACAAACGTTTCCATTCGTATGTACATCCCACACAGTGAATCCCAGCCAAACATTTCTGTTCGTATGCACATCCCACACAGTGAATCCCAGACAAACATTTCCGTTCGTATCTACATCACACACAGTTTTCTGCATAGCCTCGTCTGAGATAGGTGTAACAATCACACACGCTCTGCCTCCGTTAACCGTTTGCGTAATTCAAGTATATCACATACGCTTTTACTGCTAGAACCGTTTGTAAAGTTCCATGACCCATTTAGCAGGTTCATTAGTTTACTATTAATAATTTCAGTATTAAGCAAAATCACATTTCATATCGAATAGTTGTTTGCCAATTTCATACCAGGCACATAAATATGTTATAACATCACAGTACGATACCTACGTGAAAATAGCACAGTACAACATATAGCTAGTTCACCTTCATAAGCACAATATTAGAACAATATATTCATTTCCCTAATTGACTGATGCATGATCAGCCAAATTAGTCTTCTCCACCTCTGCTTTCAGTTCAGTAAGAACCTGTTTTGCACTGACCAACTGGGAAAGTGCCTCCTCCTTCGCAAACACCATCTTAGCAAAGTCTAATTTAAAAAATCTGAGCTCATTCTCCATCTTCCTCTTTTTTCCAGTACCTTGAAATATTCTTCAGCATTGACAACATTTTCTCTAAGCCTATCTCTATTCTCTTTCTCAAACATGCTCCAGAGCTTTGCTAGGCACATCTTCAAAGACGGTGGCCACTCTTGATCAACCCACTCCAGGTAAGAACACTTCCGTTCATCCTATAATATTTAAAACTAAATCAGTTACAGTTGTAGGGAAAATGGGTTTCTAGCAACATAAAAAATCACCACATACATATTTTGAAAAACTGAAGAAACACGTTTATTATGACATATCTTCTCAAAAAGTTCAATGTGCAAATGAATTAATTGCTACTGAGACAACAACCAAATTCAGGAACATCACAAGCTATAATTAAGTTCTTAGTCAGGTACTATAATAACAAACTAACCATTTTATGAGGAAGCTAAATATAACTTCAACAGCACAGCGACAGTGTTTCAATGCCATCAAATTAATACTAATAGGTATGTACATGCACAAATTTAAAAACATAGAACTAATACCAATAAAGGCCCTCCACAATGTAGGCCAAAACCGGTGTCAAATCAACTGTTGCTACATTTGGCACCGGTATCCTGCACTGCTGAGTTGTTGCCAGAGGAAAAATTCAGGGAACCGGAGCACCTAGTTGCTCTGATGCCCAGTTCCTTCCTGCCATAAAGTATTAGTATTTTATTGCTTGGCTGCTCGGATGTGTGGAGCAAAGTTGGGTGCACAAACTGCTGAAGCGGTGCCAAATAATTTTCTCAGGGCACCGCTGATGAGATGGCAACATTTTTAGATACTAGGTAGAAACTTTGACAGTGTCTTAATCACATCCATATTAACATAGCACAGTGACAGTGTCTGAATCACATCTAACAAATGATTTGTAACAACGAAAGTGGGGCTAACCTTCTCTGCACATGCCAGAAACTTCCTCCCACCGTCCACAGATTCAAATGCCACTAACTTCACACATGGAGATTGATGGTGACAACGAGCAGGCAGATCTTCAGCTACCCCACTCCATTCCTTGCAAGTGATGGTCCTAGGGAGCTACAAGAGGAACAAATGGCTCAAATCGGTCTCCGGGTTAAAATCCTTTATTACAAATCAGAACCCTAGGCCTAGGGGGCGAGAGAGAGGAGAGAGGCATACCCAGCTGGTGACATATTCGTCGTCGGAGGAGGAACCGCTGGAGAGGTCAAAGAAGACCATGGCGTCTGCGGTGGTCGGATGCGAGACGGCGAGAGCGAGGAAAGCAAGCAAGGAAGCGGCTATAGCTTGGGAAGGAAGGAAGGAGTAAACAAGGGAAATGTGGCTTGTGGTCGGGGAGAAAAGGGGATGGGAAGGGGGGAAGAGTTAGATATTTCGGCGGTAGGCAAAAAAATTCAAAATGTGCGGGGGGGGGGGGGGGGGAACTTGGCGCGCAGTGTCATCGGACACCTTTCACTTTGAACAAATGCGTGCATCACAAACGATTCTTCTGCTTTATGCGCATGTGATGAGTTTGAGCACTCGAATTTTGGTGGAAATTTCCCTGGGTACAGTGCTCATCCAGGTCATTGCATATTTAACATCACTTGCTAATTTGGGGGGGGGGGTACACAAAAGAGCCAACAGCACACGGACCACACTTACTGAATCGAGAAATTTTAGTAATTAAGCAGAGCCAGGTGACCTAAACATTGCTGTAACAAAAGACCAGCGTTATAAACAAAGGCTAAGTACGCATAATTTAAACAAAGCGGCCGACGCGCCGCCGCCCTATGCCTCGCCGGTGTAAGATGAGATGTCGATGACTTGTCCTGGCGACATGCCGCAGCTGGTGGACTCCGCGTCCCCCAGGCTGAAGTCGACCGCGTCATCGTCCTCGTCCTCGTCCTCGGCGCCGCCCTCAAGGTTGTAGTACTCGTAGTAGTGGCGGCGCCAGAGCTTGCATTGGTACTGCACCGCCGATTCCTCGACGGACAGGCGGCTCTCTACCTCCTCCTTAGCCACGCGCAACTCCTCCTCCCGGCGCTCCTCGATCTCCGCCGCCTCCTGCATCTCCAGCTCCCGCTCGGCGATCTCATGAGGAAGTAGGGGCTCCATGGCCTCCGTCGCCGCATCGTCGACAAGCAACTCCGCCGCCTTTTCGGACATGGGGTGCATGCTGGATTCCGAGGAGGCCTGGAATATCTTGGCATGGGCATCCTCGACCTGGGTATGGATGGCCTCGACCCGGGCCAGGGTGACCTCCGCGCACGGACGGCTGCTCGAGCACTCTCAGCGTTTGCAGCCGCCGTCACAGCAGTTGCTACAGCTGTCTCGGCTGCGACAGCTACCCTGTCAGCTACCGCAGACGCCCTCTTGGAGGATGCGGCCGCGCTCAATGCGGATGCGGCCGCGCTCTTGGCGTACGCGGCCGCATTCTCAGCGGAGGCGGAGCAGCTGGGAGAGGACCCGGCGGCCGGACGGGCCCTCACGAAGCGTCTCCACGGCATCATCCTTTGCAAGAAGGGGATGGGGAATGGGTATCGGGGACTCGAGGATTCGGGGGTGAACAGCGCTTGAGCAGACGAATCCGGCGAAGCTTATGGAGGAAGACATAAAAAGACCCGCGAATTTTCATCACAAACGGTTCCTATGACCAACTGTGTGCGATGTAGTCCATTTTTAATTAGCTGCGGCAGACTAATTTGGAGTACACTGGCAACGGATGGTGATGGAAATTGTTCAAAAAAAATTCTACCGTTAACATGCACTGATACAACTGTCATGTTAAAATTTGGAATTTTTCAGGGTTCATCTGACCTTTTTAAGACATTAAGTGAGTTCCTAGCCATATAATGGTTGTAATTCAAATTTGAACTACATGTACATGCAACAGCAAACCATCATGTATTGGGAAATCATATCTGTGTCCTTGTGTGCAAGTTAATGCCCTGTGCAGTAAATTGGAAGGAAGTTTCAAACATATTGGTGTCACGGCTTGGACACAAACATTGACAACCATGGTTTTTAAATTCCAAAAAATTCAAAAATGATCAGAAATACATGAAACCTTGCTTGATGTCATGTCATGGCACCAAGATGTAGTGGTAAAAGAATTGGCCACCTTGATGAAATTTGTGACACACACCTCTCATAAATCGGAGCATGTCACGAGAAGACACGTGGTTCCGAAAGGGAACAATATGCATGTTTGACGATGAACCGGCGCTCGCTTCCTCGTATGACCCTGAATTTTTTTTATCGTTAACATGCACTAATACAACGTAGAAGTTAAATTTTGAAAAATTCCAGGGTTCATTTGACCTTTTTAAGACATTAAGTGAGTTTCTAGCCATACATAATGGTCGTAATTGAAATTTGAACTGCATGTACATGCAACGGCAAACCATCATGGGTTGGAAAGTCATATTTGTGTCCTTGTGTGCGAGTTAATGCCATGTGCAGTAAATTGGAAGGAATTTTCAAACATACTGGTGTCACGGTTTGGACACAAACAAAGGACCAAGGCTTTTAAATTCCAAAAAATTCAAAAATGATCAAAAAAACATGAAACCTTGCTTGATGTCATGAAATGGTACCAAGATGCAGTGGTAAAAGATTTGGCCAATTTGACGAAAGTTTTGGCACACACCTCTCACAAATCGGAGCATCTCACGAGAAGACGCTTGGTTCCGAGAGGGAACAATGCATGTTTGATGACGAACCGTTGATCGCTTCCTCGTATGACCCTGAATTTTTTTCTACCGTTAACATGCACTAATGCAATGGTCATGTTAATTTTTTGAAATTTTCGGTGTTCATTTGACCTTTTTAAAACATTAAGTGAGTTTCTAGCCATATAATGGCTGTAATTCAAATTGAACTACATGTACATGCAATGGCAAACCATCATCGGTTGGAAAATCATATTTGTGTCCTTGTGTGCAAGTTAATGCCCTGTGCAGTAAATTGGAAGGAATTTTCAAACATATTGGTGTCAAGGCTTGGACACAAACAGTGAGAACCATGGCTTTTAAATTCCAAAAAAATCAAAAATGATCAGAAATACATGAAAACTTGCTTGATGTCATGAAATGGCACCAAGATGCTGTGGTAAAAGAATTGGCCACTTCGACGAAAGTTTTGGCACACACCTCTCACAAATCGGAGCATCTCACGAGAAGACACGTGGTTCATGCATGTTTGATGACGAACCGGCGCTCGCTTCCTCGTATGACCCTGATGTTTTTTTCTATCATTAACATGCACTAATGCAACGGTCATGTTAATTTTTTGAAATTTTCGGTGTTCATTTGACCTTTTTAAGACATTAAGTGAGTTTCTAGACATATATAATGGCTGTAATTCAAATTTGAACTACATGTACATGCAACGGCAAACCATCATGGGTTGGAAAAATCATATTTGTGTCCGTGTGTGCAAGTTAATGCCCTGTGCAGTAAATTGGAAGGAATTTTCAAACATATTGGTGTCACGGCTAGGACACAAACAGTGAGAGCCATGGCTTTTAAATTCCAAAAAATTCAAAAATGATCAAAAATACATGAAACCTTGCTTGATGTCATGAAATGGCATCAAGATGCTGTGGTAAAAGAATTGGCCACTTTGACGAAAGTTTTGGCACACACCTCTCACAAATCGGAGCATCTCACGAGAAGACTCGTGGTTCCGAGAGGGAAGAATTAATATGCATGTTTGATGACGAACCGACAATCGCTTCCTCTTATGGCTTGGCATTTTTTTTCCTACCGTTAACATGCATGAATACAACTTTCATGTTAAAATTTGGAATTTTTCAGGGGTTATTTAACATTTTTAAGACATTAAGTGAGTTTCTAACAATTTAATGGCCGTAATTCAAATTTGAACTACATGTACATGCAACAGAATATCATCATGGGTTGGAAAAATCATTTATGTAATAAATTTTCCAACAATATCATGGTAACACGAAATAAGCATTCATGCAAAACATTTGGAAAGAAAATGTAAATACCTGGCAAGACAACTGGACATGATTGGCGCTCTGTTTCGCGCCGCGAGGTTTGGAAGGTGAGTGGCGCGGGTTATTAATCAGACGCGGTTCAGTCCTTGGAACCGTCAGCGATTTATTTCACACACGGATTTTGCTGCGGGAATCGTGTGTAATTCAACCTATTGTACTCATAAATTCCGGCCACCGGCGCTTCTACTGCTCCCGTCGATCTAGATTCTGACCGCCAATAAATACTAACTTGCCGACATCGTCCCGCCTGGATTCTCATCTACATTCTCTCCTTGCTCGCCCCCCCCCCCCTCTCTTCCACAAAACTCTGCCATGGCGCCTATGATCTGCCCACCCGTCAAGGAGATGGCGCCGCCCCGCGAGGATGTCCAGGCGCAGAGCAGCGATGAGGAGGACCCCTACGCGCCACCAGACGTGGTTGCACCGGAACCCCCAACTTTGGAGTGGTTTTGGGGCCAGTACAATCTTTGTCTGTGGAAAGCGCTGCCGCCGGCTGAGAAAGCCAGGCAAGTGGCGTTCAAGAAGGAGTTGGCAGAGGAGAGCACCAGGTACCAAGCGGCTTGTGAAACCCGTGAGGCCGCCTGGGAAAAGGAGAAGCTAGAGCTTTGGCGGCGGGCGCATCGACGTGCGGACGAGGTGTACGAAGACGGCCGGTACTTCGCCAGGAAGGCCAAAGGCGCTAGGCGCCTCATCGCTGCATGGAGGTGGGCCGTAAGCTCCAGCGTGCTACCGACGAGGATCTCCGGTGGGCACCCAACAAAATGGCAAGATTGTTCGCGCACGTCCGGCAGCAAGAGGCAGATCGGCACGTCAAGCGTTGCGAGGCGGAGGAAGCGGATAACTCCCTCCGCGCTGGGAAGCCGCCGCGCACCAGGGAGCTGCTAGCGAGGGGCTACCGGAATACTAGCCGCATAAGGAGGGATTATTAGTTTTAGTATTGTTCCTTTTCATTTTTATGCATTGTACTTAGTAGTTAAGTATGGGATCCTAGTTAAGTATCATCACGTATTGTTCATTTTCATACTAATTTCTATCTAGCTGTTTACCATTCACATGTACAAAATGGAAAACATACACATTTAAACATAACAATATATCAGAAAGGAAAACAGAGTACACACATTGAAATAGAGCAATAAACAGAGCAATATTATGATTGTTGGGAATACATAGCGATCAACGTCGAAACGACTCAACAAAATAAATCGCGTCCATGACCACCACCCATGCCTACGGTAGTTCTTTCGTCTGCCTGAACACGTGCAGGCGTTCGTCCAAGCGGTTGACATGCTCACGGTACATCTGGAGCGCGATCTCGAGCTCCAAGTTGGCTATTTCATCGGAGATCACCAGCTCGAGGATGCGACGGCCATGTTCCTCTACTGCGCCTATGTGGACACCTGGGCCAAGGAGGTGCTCGAGCCTAGTGACCAGCGCGTTGGCATCGAGCGGGCCGCGGACAAGGCGAACGGCGTGACCCATGCAAACGGCGCGGCCGGCGTCCGGTGCAAGCACGGCGCGGCCGGCCTCTGGTGCTAGTACAGCGCAGATGGCCTCTGCCCACTCCTGGCGAGGAATGGGGCTACTGACCGGCTGTGTACCCAACTACAACGCCCTGTCGACAGCAGGCAAGCGCCAATGGAATCGCTCTTGCTGTGCGGTGTGCCGCGCCTCTCGATTTGCGGTGGTCCATCGGTCTCGCCGTGCGGCGAGCCGCAGCCTATCGGCGCGGACGCGCCTATCTTGCCCTGCGGCGCACCACCGATCATGTTGTGCATTGAGCTGCAGCCTCTCGGCGTTGAGTTGCCTATCTTGATCTGCGGCACTGAAGCGCCGTCCGCCAAGGGTCTGCTCAACCCTGGTGATGACGCACAGCACGGCGTCGTCCATCGCGTTGCCGGGGACGCCCTTGGCCTCGACGGGCCGTGGCGCCTGCTCGTTTACCTCGTCGAGGAGGTTGATGGCAGAGGTGGCGCTTCGGTGGGTTGGCATGCTTGGAAAAGGTAGCTAGAGGGGCTATAGGCCGCGCTTGTGCCTCGGTGTGTCGCGCGCCGCCTAGGCTTATGCGCAATCGCTTGGTGGCGGCGGGAAACCGATGGCGAAATGGCGGGAAACGATGGCGTGTTCATAAAATGCCATCAATTAATGGAAACTTAGCACAGAAGGAAGCACGACGCGTGCGCGCACATTGCTTGCCCACGGGTGTGATCCATATATCTCGTGTGCCCAACAGAGCACACTATTCACACAAAATAATATTGTTCTGTACACAGAGAGCGTAGATGTTGTGCAGACTGAGCAAATCACATCGCACACAGATTAAACTAGGGAACCCATCGGTGATGATTTCATCAATCGCTGACATTTGTTTAATAGCAAGCGTTTGCCCACAACACACATGGGTTATTAGCTGGAATCATCCGTGTTGTTATCCGTCTTCCCACACATTTCGGATTACTGACCTGTTTGCCGCGTATCACACACACCTTGTTAAGTTCAACCATTATTGTTGTGTTAGGTAATTGCAAACAGTTCATCCGAGTGAACCGCATGCCGTGCATTGCACACACCTTGATCTGTCTGGCCGTTTCTGTTGTGTTCGGTAATCACAAACAGTTCATCCGAGTGAACTGTATGAAGTGTATCACACACACCTCAAACTGGCCGACCGTGTTTGTTGTCCTGGCTTATCACAAATAGTTTGTATGGATCAACTGTATGCCACGTATAGCACACGCGTCTCTAATCTGAATCATTTTTGATGTCTCTGGCATCGCAAACAATTCGTATTATTGGCGACGGTTTTATTACGGCACCGTTTGCGATGCATGCAGCGCACACAGTTTGGTCGCGGGGTCTCTGATTCATGTGTCGCGTTAGTGTTTGCCTGCAGTAGTGATAGCTTTCAATCCACTCGGCCGGCTCTAAGTCTGGTGTGTAATTTGGCACCTTGCGAGGGCCTTTGAAATCTGGAGGCATGCGGGCATCTCGTAAAGCTGGGACCAGACAAGGGGTGCCAATAGTCCGTCCAGTGATCCCTATGGTGCAAACTGCTGGCTGGGTTGGGCCGGGTGGGGGTTGAACCGCGGGTTGGGCATAAACTGCTCCTGTGTTGCCTACTGATATCCCTCTCATCGCTCGAGCTGCATCGACGATTGCCTGTGCGTTCGAAACCACTGGCTCTGGGGGTGGCTGCTGCGCCCTCCTGTGCTGTGCACTGCTTGAAACGGCCGGTGATTCGGCATGTCTGCTTCGCCTGCGACTCTGATGAGGTGTAGAATGAAGCCGGTGCTGACTATGAGAGTAATTAGCTTGCTGTGTGACTGCCGTCTTCAACATGTCAATAGCGTTCCTGGCCTCAATCTCAACTGGACTATTTCCCTGGATCAGGATAGCAGACAGATTGTGAGTCGCCGCTAGGACGTGGTCAACCGGGTTAGAGTAATGACCAGCCGGTGTTTGGAAACGACGAGGCGGACGGTGAGCCGGCAATTGGTACTGAGCCACTAGCTGCTGCTGCTGAGCCGGCGATTGCTGCTGCAACTGAGCCGGCTGGTCCAAGCCAGGGGTGCGTTCCATGTCAACTGAGGCATGACACGGTTCGTGCCTGGTGATCCCATATTGGTCCCTGAGTTGAACGGAGCAGGTAAATCTCGCGGTGTGTTGAACAACTGGGTTGCCTCGATGGCCGCCGGAAGTCGGCTCTGATGTCACCTCCGGTAAATCAACTCGGTTTCATTCTGGCGAAAACTGAGATGAACTGTTGCCTCCTCCAAACGCTTAGTCTCATTGAGGATATACACCTGTCTTTCCACCATACGTGCATTCTCTGCATTGATATCATCCGGGATTTTGGCCAACTGCTCACGGCACTTGGTGATTTCTGCATTGCGTGCAACCGCGTTCTCGGAGGTCACCGGCTCAGCTAAGCGTGTCATGACAGTCGCCATCATCTCAGAGAGTGCCTGAGCCCCCGACTTCTGTGAGCCGCCCGGAGCGGAAGCAGCAGCTGCGGCTCCAACGTCACCACCGGGTCATGGTTAGCAGGTGCATCTGTGATTAGCTGCCCATCCACGTCACGTTGGGGCAAGTTTTGATTTCCCGCCATGAACACCGCTGCCCGACGTAGCGGCTCGTAAGTGTCGATGTAAAAACCGTTAGACCTCGGGGTAGGGGGTCCCGAGCTGTGGATCTCGGATCAATAGTAACAGGACCAGGGAGATGATGTTTTACCCAGGTTCGGGCCCTCTCGATGGAGGTAAAACCCTATGTCCTGCTCTTGTTTATATCAATGGAGGTGTGACAGGTACAGAGTTGATCTACCTCGAGATCTTTAGATGTGTTCTAGTTCTAGGGCTAGGTGAATGAGATTGCGTTGAAGTCCCCTCTACGGGCTAAACCCTTCGGCTTATATACACGCCAGACAGGGTATCTAGGGTTTACAAGGTCGGTATCTAGGCATAGGATGGTAGGAGAAATCTTGGAGTATGCGTCAAGTCTTCGGCAAGCGTGGCCTTGATCTCTTCTATGTGTATCTTCCGGAGTCCACCTTAGCCGGGATGAGGGCCCACCGGCCCAGCCCGAGAAGTACGGTCCGACTAGGTTAGCACCCCCTAGTCCAGGACACCGTCAGTAGCCCCCGAACTGGTCTTCTATGCCGAGGATGATCTCTTCTATGACTTCGGACCTGAAATCCTCAGCTTGATAGACGAGTTCCCCTTCGCGATTCCAAGGTCATGAGTTTACTTAGCCTCGAAGACTAGCCACCTAGGTGTGAACAGTACTCCTTAGCCCGACACCTTTATTGAAGCAATACCATCCACCACGGGCCAGGCAGTTACTGCCCTCTGCTACTTGTGAGCTGCGTTGGGATTTCCCCGAAGAGGAGGGGATGATGCAGTATAGTAGAGATAAGTATTTCCCTCAGTTATGAAACCAAGGTTATCAATCCAGTAGGAGAATCATGCAACACCTTGTTAGCAGCACCTGCACACAAAATAACAAATCCTCGCTCCCAACGCGAACAAGGGGTTGTCAATCCCTTGGCGGTTAATTGCAAGACTAAATTGTATGGTGATAGATAGATATATCGAACAAAACAACAAAATAAAACAAATAAAGTAAAATTGCAGCAAGGTATTTTTAGGGTTTTCAATATATGATTAAGGCAGACCCGGGGGCCATAGTTTTCACTAGAGGCTTCTCTCTTGAAAATAGCATACGGTGGGTGAACAAATTACTGTTGGGCAATTGATAGAAAAGCAAATAATCTTGACGATATCCAAGGCAATGATCATGTATATAGGCATCACGTCCGAGACAAGTAGACCAAAATGATTCTGCATCTACTACTATTACTCCACACATCGCCCGCTATCCAGCAGGCATCTAGAGTATTAAGTTCATAAAGATCGGAGTAACGCCTTAAGCAAGATGACATGATGTAGACAAAGTAAACTCACGCATGAATAAACCCCATCTTTTTACCCTTAATAGCAACGATACATACGTGTCATGTTCCTTTCTGTCACTGGGATTGAGCACCGCAAGATCGAACCCATTACAAAGCACCTCTCCCATTGCAAGATATATCAATCTAGTTGGCCAAACCAAATCAATAGATCAGAGAGAAATACGAAGCTATAACAATCATGCATAAAAGAGTTTAGAGGAAACTCAAATAATATTCATGGATAATCTGATCATAAACTCACAATTCATCGGATCCCAACAAACACACCGCAAAAAGTGATTACATCGGATAGAACTCCAAGAACATCGAGGAGAACATTGTATTGAAGATCAAAAAGAGAGAAGAAGCCATCTAGCTACTAACTATGAACCCAAAGGTCTGTGGTAAACTACTCACGCATCATCGGAAGGGCAGCAAGGTTGATGTAGAGCCCCTCCGTGATAGAATCCCCCTCCGGCAGAGTGCCGAAAAAAGCCTCCAGATGGGATCTCTCGAGAACAGGAACTTGCGGCGGCGGAAAAAGTATTTCGTGGACTCCTCTGTTGGTTTCCCGATTTTAGAGAATTTATAGAGGTGGAATTAGGTCAAACGGAGCAGAGGTGGGCCCACGAGGCACCAGGGCATGCCACCCTCGCTGGGGCGCACCCTGGTGGCTCGTGGCTACCTCCTCTGTCTTCTGGCCCTCTCCCGAAGCTTCTAGTGTCTCTTATGTCCAGAAAAAAATCTCCAAAAAGTTTCGTGGCATTTGGACTTCGTTTGGTACTGATATTCTGAAAAACCAAAAACAGGCAAAAAACAGCAATTGGCACTGGGCACTAAGTTAATAGGTTAGTCCCAAAAAATGATATATAATTGCTTGTAAATGTATATAAAACATCCAAGATTGATACTATAATAGCATGGAACAATCAAAAATTATAGATACATTGGAGACGTATCAAGCATCCCCAAGCTTAATTCCTGCTCGTCCTCGAGTAGGTAAATGATAAAAACAGAATTTTTGATGTGGAATGCTACCTATCATATTCATCATATACTCTTTTCTTTGTAGCATGGACATTTGGACTTGAATGATTCAAAACAATAGTCTATAGTTCGACATGAAGACATAAATACTCAAGCATACTAACAAGCAACCATGTCTTTCAAAATACCAATGCTAAAGAAAGTTATCCCTAGCCCATTATGCTCAATCATTGATCCATTCATGAAACACACTCAATATTAGCTACACACAATGCACAAGTATGACAATAGTGCTCTCTAGTTGGTGCTTTGTAAGAGAAGATGGAGACTCAAAATAAAAAATATAATTGCATAAAAGTAAATAGATAGGCCGTTCGTAGAGGGAAGTAGAGATTGGCAAAGGTGCCAGAGCTCAAGGCTTAAAATAGAGAGATAAAATTATTTTGAGAGGCATGCTTTTCCTGTCAACGAAAACGACCGAGAATTCCCAATATCTTCCATGCTAGACACATTATAGGCGGTTCCCAAACAGAAAATAAAGTTTATTTCCTTTCCTCCATTCTTTCACAATCCATGGCTAGCCGTATCCACGGGTGCCCTCCATACCAACACTTTCCAAGGAATTTATTATTATCATCATATTATTATTTTTTCATTTGCGCATCCCAATTACCTGCCACTCTCTCATGCAATGACAAGTGAATAAACACTCATCGTGAGAATAAAACACCTAGCATGGAAAATATTGGCCACCCCCTGCCGCTTCATGAGCGGTACAGGCACACAAAACGGAAAATTATTTTGAAAATTTAGAGTTGGCACATGCAAATTTACTTGGAACGGCATGGAAATACCACATATAGGTAGGTATGGTGGACTCATTTGACACAACTTTGGGTGTAAGGAGTTGGATGCACAAGCAGTATTCCCGCTTAGTACAAATGAAGGCTAGCAAATAGATTGAGAAGCGACCAACCAAAAAGCGAAAACGGTCATAAACATGCATTGAACATAACTAACACCGAATAATGCACTATAAGTAGGATATAATTTCGTTGCATAACTATTGACTTTATGTGCATGCATAGGGAATCACAAACCTTAACACCAATATTCTTACTAAATCACAATTACTCACTGACATGACTCACATATTATCATCTCCATATCGCAAAACTATTGCAAGAAATCAAACTTATCATATCCAATGATCTTTCATGAAAGTTTTTATTGTATCCCTCTTGAATATTCATCACTTTGGGACCAAATTCATATCTTGTGCAAATTACCATTACTATTATCAACTCTCACAAAAGATATAAGTGAAGCATGAGAGTGCAAATATTTCTTCAAAATTCAATCTTATCAACTCTCAAAATAATATAAGTGAAGCATGAGAGTTCAAATATTTCTTCAAAATATAGCCACCGCCATGCAAAAAAATATTTAAGTGAAGCACTAGAGCAACTGCCTAGCTCAAAAGACTTAAGTGAAGCACACAGAGTATTCTAACAAATCATGATAAACGTGTGGCTCTCTCAAATTGGTGTGTCCAGCAAAGATGATTGTGACAAACTAAAAAGCAAACAAAGCAAAGACTCATATAATACATGACGCTCCAAGTAAAACACATATCATGTGATGAATAAAAATATAGCTCCAAGTAAAATTACCGATAGTTGGTAGAAGAAAGAGGGGATGCCTTCCGGGGCATCCCTAAGCTTAGACGGTTGAGTCTTCCTTGAATATTACCTTGGGGTGCCTTGGGCATCGCCAAGCTTAGGCTCTTTCCACTCCTTATTCCTTCATCTATCGTGATCTCACCCAAAACTTGAAAACTTCAATCACACAAAACTCAACAAAACCTTCGTGAGATCCGTTAGCATAAAAAATAAATCTTTAACTTTAAGTACTGTAGTAAATTGATTCATATTTAATATAGGCATAATTATACTGTACCCCAACTTCTCCATGACTCATACCCCCCGATACCATCCATAGATTAATCAAAATAAGCAAACTATGCAACAGAAACAGAATCTGTCTAAAACAGAACAGTCTGTAAAGATCTATTTAAAAGCTATACTTCTGTAACTTCAAAAATTCTGAAAAATTGGGAAAACGTGGGAAATTCATATACCAATACTTTGTAAAAATTTCAGATTTTTCTGACGCTCTAGTACAGAATTAAAATTCCAGCACTGGACGCAAAACTTTCTGTTTTCCAAACAGCATCAATTATACTATCTTCCAAATCATCCCAAAGGCTTAACTTGGCACAAACACTAATTAAAACATAAAAAAAATCATAACAGTAGCATAATTGTCTAAACACACAAGAACAGAAATAAAAAGTAAAAATTTATTTTATTCATTGGGTTGCCTCCCAACAAGCGCTATTGCTTTATGCCCCTAGCTAGGCATAATGCATAGTTTCAAGTATTATCATCCTTGGTTTCCAATTCCTCAATCACACATCCATTTTTCCTAGTGGATTTAACGTAGGTTCTTCTCATCATCACGCTTCTAGGCACAAAATCAAGAATTTTACTTTTATGAATAGGTTCCTTAATCGCATTAATGAATTTGGGATGCACGCTAATCATTTTAAGATCCTCATTTCCCTTACTAGAAGTAGCACCATCGGTCTTAGCAACATACATAAACTTGCAATTTTTATTGGGAGGAGTTCTATCAATATTCTTAACGGAGGAAAAAGTCGAGCCCAAATTATTAATAATTTCTTCTATCTTATCGATTCTAGCGGGGCTTTGTTCTATTCTTTCATTAACTACCGGTTCCTTTTCCTTTAAGGTTTTCAATGTGATTCCTACCTTAGAACCAAATTGAGTGATATGATTATGAAAAAATTTATCTAAATTCTCAAGATGTTCAATAGTAGGTATTTTATTTTCAATAGCTTCTAACCTTTGCATAACATGTTCCAAGGTCAAAGTTGTTTCATTAACAGTGATAGGTGGTGATCCCACTAAATTTCCCATAGCGTTGAAAGCATCCATAGAGGGACACATCAAGAAATTCCCTCCGGTAATAGTATCAAGTACAAATATATACCAAGTAGTAATGCCCACATAAAAATTGTGAAGAAGGATGGTGGTGGATTGCTTACGAGTTGATCTATTATGAGCATCACAAATCCTATACCAAGCAACTTTTAAATTATCTCCTCCCCTTTGTTTAAAATTAAGTACTTCATTTTCAAGGGTAATAGTAACGAGCGAAGAACTAGCCATAATGGTAAAGCAAGCAAGCAATCAAGCAAATAAGAAAAAGGCAAACGGAAAATATTTTTGTATTTTTGTAAAAACTTTTTAGAAGTAGGGGAGATGAAAACGAGAGCCAAAGGCAAAGAAAATAAGAGATGAAAGTTTATGCATAGGTACTTGATATATGTTGATGATATCTCCCCGGCAACGGCGCCAGAAATTCTTCCTGCTACTTGTGAGCTGCGTTGGGCTTTCCCCGAAGAGGATGGGATGATGCAGTACAATAGAGATAAATATTTCCCTCAGTTATGAAACCAAGGTTATCAATCCAGTAGGAGAATCACGCAACACCTCGTTAGCAGCAGCTGCACACAAAATAACAAATCTTCGCACCCAACGCGAACAAGGGGTTGTCAAGCCCTTGGCGGTTAATTGCAAGATTAAATTATATGGTGATAGATAGATAGATCGAACAAAAATACAAAATAAAATAAATAAAGTAAAATTGCAGCAAGTTATTTTCAGGGTTTTCAATATATGATTAAGGCAGACCTGGGGGCCATAGTTTTCACTAGAGGCTTCTCTCTTGAAAATAGCATACGGTGGGTGAACAAATTACTGTTGGGCAATTGATAGAAAAGCAAATAATCATGACGATATCCAAGGCAATGATCATATATATAGTCATCACGTCCGAGACAAGTAGGCCAAAATGATTCTGCATCTACTACTATTACTCCACACATCGACCGCTATCCAGCACGCATCTAGAGTATTAAGTTCATAAAGATCGGAGTAACGCCTTAAGCAAGATTACATGATGTAGACAAAGTAAACTCACGCATGAATAAACCCCATCTTTTTACCCTTAATAGCAACGATACATACGTGTCATGTCTCTTTCTGTCACTGGGATTGAGCACCGCAAGATCGAACCCATTACAAAGCACCTCTCCCATTGCAGGATAAATCAATCTAGTTGGCCAAACCAAATCAATAAATCGGAGAGAAATATGAAGCTATAACAATCATGCATAAACGAGTTCAGAGGAAACTCAAATAATATTCATGGATAATCTGATCATAAACTCACAATTCATCGGATCCCAACAAAAACACCACAAAAAGTGATTACATCGGATAGAACTCCAAGAACATCGAGGAGAACATTGTATTGAAGATCAAAAAGAGAGAAGAAGCCATCTAGCTACTAACTATGGACCCGAAGGTCTATGGTAAACTACTCATGCATCATCGGAAGGGCAGCAAGGTTGATGTAGAGCCCCTCCGTGATCGAATCCCCCTCCGGCAGAGTGCCGAAAAAGGCCTCCAGATGGGATCTCTCGAGAACAGGAACTGGCGGCAGCGGAAAAAGTATTTCGTGGACTCCTCTGTTGGTTTCCCAATTTCAGAGAATTTATAGACGTGGAATTAGGTCAAACGGAGTAGAGGTGGTCCCATGAGGCACCAGGGCGCGCCACCCCCCTGGGGCGCGCCCTGGTGGCTCGTGGCCACCTCCTCTGTCTTTTGGCCCTCTCCCGAAGCTTCTAGTGTCTCTTATGTCCAGAAAAAAATCTCCAAAAAGTTTCGTGGCATTTGGACTTCGTTTGGTACTGATATTCTGAAAAACCAAAAACAGGCAAAAAACAGCTACTGGCACTAGGCACTAAGTTAATAGGTTAGTCCCAAAAAATGATATATAATTGCTTGTAAATGTATATAAAACATCCAAGATTGATACTATAATAGCATGGAACAATCAAAAATTATAGATACGTTGGAGACGTATCACCCTCCTCAAATTGTGGTTCGAGGCAACCTTTTTACTGGCACGTCCCATCGAGGTGGATATCGTGCCCGCTTTCTCAGGGATATCATTAAGATTTTGTTTCCCACTATGCGTATAACGGCATCTTTTGCGGGGAAGTGCAACACAGTTATCAGCGCGGCGAGGGGCTCTTGGCCTTTCAACAGGCTATAAGAGCAGGAGACAGCAGAACAAACAACCAAGCTCTCATTCCTCCCATCCTCTGCCGCTTCAAGTTCGAGCGCCTAGATCCGATGTTTGCCACTCTCTTCCACCGCACCCCACAACTCTTCTTCTCTAGCCATGGTCGATACCCTAAGGGGCACTGGGGGGCTCCACTGTGACGAAGAGCACTCTCCAGGAGCTGTGGAGGGCGGGGTACATCCTCGCCGACGTCGCTGCCCATGCTCCAAGCGTCGACCAGCAAGTACCCGCTCCCAATCCAGGGGAGCGGGTAGTCTTCATCCCCCACCTCGTCAGAGGCTTGGGGTTCCCGCTGCACCCCTTTGTGCGTAGGATAATGTTTTACTGCGCGCTGGATTTCCACCACATGGCCCTGAACTCCATCCTCCACCTTGCCTCCTTCATCACGGTGTGCGAGGCCTTCCTCCACATCAAGCCGCACTTTGGCCTCTGGCTGAAGACCTTCGGTGTGAAGCCGAAGTCCAACGGCTCCGATCTGGCGAAGTGTGGAGGGGGCATGATCAGCAAGAACCAGGGGGGCGACTGGTTCAAGGGAACCTTCATCGAGACGGTGAAGGAATGGCAGCGGGAGTGGTTCTATATCATTGAGCCGCTCGCTCCCGGCCAGACCGAGGTCCCAGCTTTCTCAGTCGGCCCCCCAAGGAAGCTTCGGTCCTGGAAGGAGAAGGGCGCCATCTGGGGGAACCCAGAGGAGGTGGAGGCCATGATCAAGAAGATCCAATGGTGCTTCATCAAGAAGAAACTCCATCTGGCCGAAATTGCAAACGTCATGGTCAACCGCCGCATCCTCCCGCTCCAACTCCGGGCTGCCCCGATGTGGGAGCACACCTCCGGCGACACAGGGCCCATGCGCAGATTCTTCCGCTACACCCCGGCCGGCATGTGGACACGACTCTTCAAGCTATCCGAGGACGAAGTCCCTTCGGAGGGGAGGACCGAGGTTTCAAGGTCGGCTACAACGCCCCACCGGTAAGTGTTTGACATGCCCGTTCCCTTTCGGTTTGTGCGAGATAGATTTTAACGAATCTTCGCATTTTGTATTTGCAGGGCTGGATAACCAAGATGCAGCAGGCGAGTTGCCTAGCACCTCTGCCTGAGGAGGAGAGATCCCCCATGCACACATCGCTCCTGGTGGTGGAGCCGCATGTGGTGGCCCCCAAGGGATCCAAGCCCACAAAGGGCAAGACGGGTCTCTAGAAATGAGAGACCTTGGTGACCCGGTCCGAGGAGCCCCACGCCTCCTCCCCCCACAAGGATGATGGGGAGGAGGACGAGGAAGAAGAGAAGGAGCATTCCCGTAAGGGGAAGAGGGCAGTGCCAGAGGGCGTTGAGGCCAAGGCCTGGCCCGAGGGCCCAAAGAGGTTGAAGGGAACCTCGGCCGAGGCCGCCACCAAGTCCAGGCCCTCGGGGAAGATCATGCTTCCCGACGAGTCCAAAGACGACCCCCTAGCGTAGGGGAGAAAGAAGCCGGTGCCCCAAAGGTATGCTACTGTCTTTCGTGTTTATTTTTGTATCACGTTATGGTCTAACACAAGTATTGCTCCCTTAGCCCGCAGAGGGAGCACCTCAGCGACTCCTCTGGCAGGCTGCCGCCCGCCAGCGAGACGTCAGAGCACGTTGCCCCGGCTCCAGAAGAGCTAGGGGACATCACATCGACTCCGGCCCCTCAAACCGAGGTGACAGGGGCCGAAGAGTCGATCGCCATGGCCGAGGTTGGCACCTCGGCCCCACAGGACCGAGGGGACGAGATCCCCGAGGTTGTCAAGGAAGGGCTGGGCCAGCCAGCGGCCCAGCCGAAGTCCACTCCGGCTACGACGCACGAGCCGGAGAGTCATGTCCCTAGCACTCAGGTGCAGGGATCTGGGATCCTGCCACCCCCACCGCCCGCTCCAGGGCGTGTTCGCATGGGGTGGCCTGAAGAAGTGGAGGCGGCCCTTACGGGATCCTCCCTCAAGGAAGAGCACCGCGCGCTAATTAGCGCGGCACTGCAAGGATTCCGGTCTGCCGAGGCCGGAATGCGCGAGGTCTTCAAGGGTCTCATCACGAGCTTCGAGGTGATTTTCTTACTTCCTTGAAAAAGAATCGCTTAAATTTACTTCGGGCATTTGTTCGAATGCCTGTGTTATACGCCCTACTGGGAGGCCTGGCCGGTGAGTAGCCCCCAATCCCAAGGCCAGTTTCAGAGAAACTGGGGTTGTGGTTGTGCCTAGTTATCCTTGGCAATAGTAGCCCCCAGGACCGAAGGACCTACCGTTCGTCCGAGGTGTCCGTAGATTAACTGTGAGGCTCATTATAGTGTGTTTGTTGCAGGTTTCGACCTCGACGCCGGGCTCCATCTCCGAGGAGATTGTGGAGATAAACCGGAAGCTCAAGAGGACCAAGGAGGATCTTGACCTGGTGAACAAGCGGTTCGAGCAGTCTCAAGGTAAGCACACAATGTTTATTTTTGCAATAGTGACCTAAGACTATATATTTTGCGGAAAGGAGCTTAATGCTGCATCGTATTTAATAGCAGCGGTGTCAGCCGAGCTTGAGAAGCTCAAGGCCGAGCTAGTGAAGGCTCGGCAGGAGGCCAAGCAGCAGGGGGCTGCTGCGGCCTCGGCGGGGAAGGACTTGACCGCGGAACAGGCGGCCCGGAAGAAGGACCAGGCCCGGGTCCTGGAGGTCGAGGAAGAGCTCAAGGGTGTGTACCTCGAGCACGACACCCTTGAGAAGAAGGGTAAGGAGGCAGGCGATGAGCTGCGAAAGCTGCACCAGTCTCAAACTGAGCTCCAGACCCAGACTCGGGCAGACCGCGAGGCGCTCCATCAAGTGGAGCAGATTGCCGCGGGTAAGCCGTATTTACTGCAATGTGTATTTAGCCGCAAAGGGTTCGTCGAGCTCACTCAAGTGTGGCGCTCCGCAGAGGTCTTTGCCGATCTCCCGAAGAGCGCGGCGGATGCCGGCCGGCACTTCGGCCAGTTGGAGGGCCATGAGGTGGAGAAGGCCTTCTGGAGTCAGTTCCAGGAGTCGTCGGGGCTGTAGCTTCCGAACCACATGAAGCAGCTTGCGGAACTCCTCCGACTGGAGAGGCCGACGTTCCACGACCTCTGCGTCAACCTATGGCCCACGGAGCCACTGCCCACCAGCTTTTTTGGGCTGCTGGTGCGGCTGCAAGAGGCCGTTCCACAGGTCGACCACTGGAAGCGGTGCACGTGCCTTGAAGGAGCGCGGCGGGCGTATGCCTGTGTGAAGACGCACTTCCGGAAGGTGGAAGCGGAGGTGGTGGCTGCGGGGCCCCCTGAAGGGAAGGCACACAAGGCGGAGCAATTTTTCACCAAGGTGGAGGTTGGCGCCCGTGTGACCGAGGCCATGTGCCCGAAGGACAAACTGCACTTTTGAGAAGTTATTTAAGTAGTATGGTTTAGGTTCCTCTTACATACTGTTCTATTGTCTTTAATGTTTCCTCCTGTTTGACCGTGTTGAACTGAAAGTGGCCAGTCCTCGGCTTCAACCCCTTCGCACAATGTGCGGAGGGTGTCCCTTTTAGGCAACCATGACCTTTGACTGATGTCTCAGCTCCTAGAGGAGGTCAGTGCGCAGAGGGGCTAGGCAACCGGACCATAGTGGCTTTAGGACTTTCACTTAGTCATAGGAGTTTGACGATGGGGGCTGATGACGAGCCCCCGGGTGGGTGAAGTGGTCGGCTTAGACAGCCGAGGTCTATGCTCATGGCCACTTCGACTAATTCGAGAGAGAAGCCCTTCGTTTAACACGGGTGATCTCTAACGACACGTTGCTTGACGTGGTCATCGGACGGCTGATCAGTTTTCGCTGACCTAGATAGTCAGTTTTCGGCTTTCTCCATCGAGGCGCTTTGCCAGTTAAACTAGCGGCGCTATCACAGTGGTTCTCCTGTTACACCCTTAGCCGAATTCATCGGGAACGTAAGGGGTACACATAGGAGCCGGGCAACCCAACTATTGACCAAAATCTAGGTTCGAAACTGATGCATATAATGCAACATCCAAGACGCCGAGTACTTCGGACTTTTGCTTCAGGGTATAAAAGTAAGTCCCCTTAGCGGTTGTATCTTCGCAGTTCATGGGTGGTGCTCGTAAGAAAATACATTAAAGACCTCTATGGGCATGGTTTATTTATTTTGAGTAACCAGGCTTTACATGTCAAACCTTTGATAAGGGCAACTAAATGAGATACAATGTAAGAACAGATAAAAACTAAAAAGAGAACAGGGCGGGTCTTGTCATCGAGTCTATGAGCCCGGGCCGCTTCCTGCTGCACGTCTGCCTCTCTGTGCTGTTGACCAGCTCATCCTCGCTGATAGCGGGGCTTGATATTGGCAGCGTGCGACTTCGGCCAGGATAAGCTTGACGCGTTCCTTTGGACGATTCCCTTGAAGAGGTCTGCAGCTGCTAGTTGTGCGGTTTAAGCCACCAGGGAATGCTAGCATGAGGCAGCTTTTTGACAGAAGCTTGCCGACGCGAAAAAGCCCGAAGTGTCGTTGATGGTCGGTCTAGCAGACCCAACGTTCTGGTTTGTTTTGGCTCCTCGGCGACCCAGGGAATTTTTAGTGCAAAATTATGCACCCTAGGGACGTAATGTCCCTCCCAAGGGGAGTGCGCGAAGAGCCCGTACCCCTATTTAGGGTGCGGAGTTGTTTGTCCGAGGTCGGCTACCATAGTCCGCGTGCGCTTTGAGGAGCTTGGGATGCGTTTACCACCACGGGCTGCTTCCTCGGATGCCTGGACCTCGGCTGCGAAAGCCGCGGTCTGTTCTTTCGTCCGAAGAGAGCGTTCGGTGTTTCCATTGACTGTAATAACACCGTTGGGTCCTGGCATTTTAATCTTGAGATAAGCGTAATGCGGGACCACGTTAAAACGGGCAAATGCGGTACGCCCTAGGACAGCATGGTATCCGCTGCAGAAGGGCACAATGTCGAAGATTAACTCTTTGCTTCTGAAGTTTTCGGGCGATCCAAACACTACCTCAAGGGATACGGTTCCAGTGCAGCGAGCCTCTACTCCTGGTATGACACCTTTGAAGGTGGTGCTGCTAGATTTAATGCGGGATGAGTCGATACCCATCTTTCTTACTATGTCCTCATATATCAAGTTGAGGCTGCTCCATCCGTCCATAAGGACGCGCGTTAGATGAAAACCATCGACGATCGGGTCCAGGACGAGGGCGACCGATTCGCCAAGCCTGATGCTTGTCGGATGGTCATGTTTATCAAATGTGATCGGATAAGCCAACCACGGATTGAACTTCGGGGCCACTGGCTCTAAGGCGTAGATGTCCCGAAGTATGCGCTTCCTCTCCTTTTTGGGGATGTGGGTAACATAGATCATATTGACCTCCGTTACCTCATTAGGAAACTTCTTCTGGCCTCCGTTGTTTGGCCGCCGAGGTTCATCCTCGTCTTCGCTGCGATTTTGGGTTTTACTCTGCCCCTCTGTTGCGATCTTGCCAGCCTGCTTAAAGACCCAGCAGTATCTGTTGGTATGGGTTGCGGGTTTATCATGGGTGCCATGAATTTGGCACAATCGATCGAGGATCTTGTCGAGCTGGCTTGGTCCATCCTTGTTCCCTTTAATGGGCCTCCTTTTCTGTCCGGGTCGAGGTCCGGTGAAGCCTGCATTGACTACTGCATCTTCGGTGTCACTTCCACTGTTTTTGTGCCTGTGCTTATTCTTGTTGCGCTTAGGCTTGCCATTGGCGTCACGAGTCTCCGAGGTCCCCGCCTCGCCATTGTGTGTGCTGCGGGCCAGTGCTACTTGTGGTCTGCGTTGGTATTTCCCCGAAGAGGAGAGGATGATGCAGTACAGTAGAGATAAGTATTTCCCTCAGTTAAGAACCAAGGTTATCAATCCAGTAGGAGAACCAAGCAAAATTCCGTTAAGCGCACCTGCACACACAAGAGAGCAAACACTTGCACCCAACGCAAATAAGAGGGTTGTCAATCCTCTTAGTGGTTAATTGCAAGGATTAAATCTTATCGAGGTAAATAGATAAACTAAAACACTAATTAAAATAAAAGTAAATAAATTGCAGCAAGGTATTTTTAGGTTTTTTATATGATAAAGATAGACCCGGGGGCCATAGTTTTCACTAGAGGCTTCTCTCTTGAGCACATAAACATACGGTGGGTAAACAAATTACTGTTGGGCAATTGATAGAAAAGCAAATAATTATGACGGATTCATGGCAATGATCATGTATATAGGCATCACGTCCGAGACAAGTAGACCGACTCCTGCCTGCATCTACTACTATTACTCCACTCATCGACCGCTATCCAGCATGCATCTAGAGTATTAAGTTAATAAAAACAGAGTAACGCCTTAAGCAAGATGACATGATGTAGAGAAGCAAATTCAAGCAATATGAATAAACCCCATCTTTTTATCCTTAATGGCAACAATACAAATACGTGTCATGTCCCCTTCTATCACTGGGATTGAGCACCGCAAGATTGAACCCATCACAAAGCACCTCTCCCATTGCAAGATAAATCAATCTAGTAGGCCAAACCAAATCGATAGATCGGAGAGAAATACAAAGCTATAACAATCATGCATAAAAGAGTTCAGAGAAGACTCAAATATTTCTCATGAATAATCTGATCATAAACTCACAACTCATCGGATCCCAACAAACACACCGCAAAAGAAGATTACATCGGATAGAACTCCAAGAACATCAAGGAGAACACTGTATTGAAGATCAAAGAGAGAGAAGAAGCCATCTAGCTACTAGCTATGGACCCGTAGGTCTGTGGTAAACTACTCACACATCATCGGAAGGGCAGCAAGGTTGATGTAGAAGCCCTCCGTGATCGATTCCCCCTCGGCAGAGTATCGGAAAAGGCCTCCAGATGGGATCGCGGAAGAACAGAGGCTTGTGGCGGCTGAAAGGTTTTTTCTTCTGGCTCTCTGGGGGTTTCCAAATATTTGTGAATTAATAGAAGTGGAATTAGGTCAAACGGAGTCACGTGGGCCCCACAAGGCAACACGGCGCGCCCCCCCTAGGGCGCACCCTGTTGCCTTGTGAAGCCTCCGTGAGGCTTCTGGCCTCCTACCGAAGCTTCCAAGGTTTCTTTTGTCCAGAAAAAAATCTTCAAAAAGTTTCGTGGCATTTGGACTTCATTTGGTACTGTTTCTCTGAAAAGCCAAAAACAAGCAGAAAACAACAACTGGTACTGGGCACTAGGTTAATAGGTTAGTCCCAAAAAATGATATATAATTGCATATAAAAACATCCAAGATTGATACTATAATAGCATGGAACAATCAAAAATTATAGATATGTTGGAGACGTATCAAGCATCCCCAAGCTTAATTACTGCTCGTCCTCGAGTAGGTAAATGATAAAAACAGAATTTTTGATGTGGAATGCTACCTATCATGTTTCATCATGTAATCTCTCTCTTACGGTATGAATAATAAGATCCAAATGAATCAAAGCAATAGTCTATAGTTTGATATAAAGACATCAATACTCAGGCATACTAGCAAACAATCATATCTTTCAAAATAAAAATGCTACAGAACGTAATCCCTACAAAATCATATAATCCTGTCATGCTCCATCTTCTTCACACAAAGTATTTATCATGCACTACCCTGATGACAAGCCGAGCAATTGGTTCATACTTTTTAGCGCGCCTCAGCTTTTTCAACTCCCACTCAATACATGAGCGCAAGCCATGGATATAGCACTATGGGTGGAATAGAGTATGGTGGTAAAGATAAATAAGAGAAGTCAAAAATGGAGAAAGTCTCACATCGACGAGGCTAATCAACGGGCTATGGAGATGCCCATCAATTGATGTCAATGCGAGGAGTAGGAATTGCCATGCAACGGATGCACTAAGAGCTATAAGTGTATGAAAGCTCAACATGAAAACTAAGTGTGTGTGCATCCAACTTGCTTGCTCATGAAGACCTCGGGCATTTGAGGAAGCCCGTCATCGGAATATACAAGCCAATTTCTATAATGAAAAATTCCCACTAGTATATGAAAGTGACAAAATAGGAGACTCTCTATATGAAAAACATGGTGCTACTCTGAAGCACAATTGTGGAAAAGGATAGTAACATTGCCCCTTCTCTCTTTTTCTCTCATTTATTTATTTTTTTCATGGCTCTTTTTTGCCTCCCTTTTTTTTAGAACAATCTCATGGACCTCATCCCCACTTTTTTGAGGACTCATCAGTCTCCATCATTCTTTCCTCACTGGGACAATGCTCTAATAATGATGATCATCGCACCTCTATTTACTTGCAACTCAACATTACAACTCGATACTAGAACAAAAATATGACTCTATATGAATGCCTCTGGCAGTGTACCAGGATGTGCAATGATGCTAGCATAACATGTATAACAATGATGAACGGTGGCCGAGCCACAAATACTATGTCAGCTATATGATCATGCAAAGCAATATGACAATGATGATGTATGTCATAAAAACGGAACGGTGGAAGTTGCATGGCAATATATCTCGGAATGGCTATGGAAATGCCATGATAGGTAGGTATGGTGGCTGTTTTGAGGAAGATATAAGGAGGCTTATGTGTGATAGAGCGTATCATAACACGGGGTTTGGATGCACCGGCGAAATTTGCACCAACTCTTGATGTGAGAAAGGGCAATGCACGGTACTGAAGAGGCTAGCAAATTGTGGAAGGGTGAGAGTGTGTATAATCCATGGACTCATATTAGTCATAAAGAACTCACATACTTATTGTGAAAGTTTATTAGCCCTCGAAGCAAATTACTACTACGCATGCCCTGAGAGGGATAGATTGGTAGGACAAGGTCCATCGCTCGTCCCCGACCGCCACTCATAAGGTAGATAATCAATAATAAATCATGCTCCAACTTCTTAGCATAACAACAGATCATACGTGCATGCTTCGGGAATCACAAACCTTAACACAATTATTCTTACTAAACCACAATTATCTACTAATACCTCCCCCATATTACCATCTTAATATTGCAAAACTATTGCAAGGAATCAATTTTATCATATTCAGTGATCTACATGAAAGTTTTTATTATATCCCTCTTGAATACCTATCATATCAGGACCAAATTCATAACCCGTGCCTATTACCATTGCTATCATAAGACTCTCAAAAAGATATAAGTGAAGCATGAGAGTGCAACTATTTCTTTAAAATATAACCACCGCCGTGCTCTAACAGATATAAGTGAAGCACTAGAGCAACTGCCTAGCTCAAAAGATATAAGTGAAGCACATAGAGTATCCTACCAAATCACGAATAATGTGTGTCCCTCTCAAAAAGGTGTGTTAAGCAAAGATGATTGTGACAAACTAAAAAGCAAACAAACTAATTCACAATACACTCCAAGTAAAACACATATCATGTGATGAATAAAAATATAGCTCCAAGTGAGTTACCGATAGATTGTAGACGAAAGAGGGGATGCCTTCTGGGGCATTCCCAAGCTTAGACGCTTGAGTCTTCCTTGAATATTACCTTGGGGTACCTTGGGCATCCCCAAGCTTAGGCTCTTGCCGCTCCTTATTCCTTTATCCATCGTAGTCTCACCCAAAATTTGAAAACTTCAGCTCACAAAATTCAACAGAAACCTCGTGAGATCCGTTAGTATAACAAATAAATCTTTAACTTTAGGTACTGTTGTAAATTGATTCATATTTAATATTGGCATAATGCTACTGTACTCCAACTTCTCCATGACTCATACCCCCCGATACGATCCATAGATTCATCAAAATAAGCAAACTATGCACCAAAAACAGAATCTGTCTAAACAGAACAGTCTGTAAAGATCTATTTAAAAGCCATACTTGTGTAACTCCAAAAATTCTGAAAAATTAGGAAAACATAAAAAATTAATATACCAATACTGTGTAAAAAATTATATTTTTCGGACGCCATAGTACAGAATTAAAAATCCAGCACTGGACGCAAAACTTTCTGTTTTCCAAACAACATCAATTATACTATCATCAACATCATCCCAAAGGCATTACTTGGCACAAACACTAATTAAAACATAAAAATACAATCATAACAGAAGCTATAATTGTGCAAACACTAAAAAACAGAAGGTAAAAGCAAAAATTTATCTTATTCATTGGGTTGCCTCCCAACAAGCGCTATTGTTTTATGCCCCTAGCTAGGCATAATGCATAGTCTCAAGTGTTGTCATCCTTCAAGTTAATTCCATAAGTGGCCCTCATAATGGATTCATAAGGTGCTTTAGTTCTTTTTCTAGGGAAGTGTTCCATCCCTTTCTTTAGTGGAAATTGAAATCTTATATTACCTTCTTTCATATCAATAATAGCACCAATAGTTCAAAGAAAAGGTCTACCAAGTATTATGGGGCAAGAAGGATTGCATTCAATGTCAAGAAAAATAAAGTCCACGGGCACATAATTTCTATTTGCAAGAATAAGAACATCATTTATTCTACCCAATGGCTTTTTAATAGTGGAATTCGCAAGATGCAAATTAAGGGAACAAGGATCCATGTCGGTGAGACCTAGCACATCACACAAAGACTTTGGTATAGTGGAAACGCTGGCACCAAGATCACAAAGAGCATTACATTCATAATCTTTAATTTTTACTTTAATAGTAGGTTCCCATTCATCTTGTAATTTTCTAGGAATTGATACTTCCAACTCAAGCTTTTCTTCATGTGCTTTCATCATGGCTTCTACGATATGTTTAGTGAAAGCCTTATTTTGCTCATATACATTTCGTGAATTGATCATGGATTGCAATAAGGAAATACACTCAATTAAAGAACAACTATCATAATTAAAGTTCTTGTAATCCAAAGTAGTGGGTGCATTACTATTTAAAGTTTTGACCTCTCCAAACCCATTTTTTTTCATTTTTATGATTAAGATTATCACCCTTCAAGCAAGTGGGACTCCTTCTATCTAAAGTTGACTCTTCTCCAGTACCTTTTTCATCAAGTTTTATGTTACTAAATAATGATTCAATAGGAGTGACACCAATCATTTTAATATCTTCATCATTACTACGATAGAAACCGGGTGGAATCAAGTTTTCTAGAAATTCTCGCTTAGCTCTCAACCTAGCGGTCCTTTCTTTACTTTCATTAGTGGAGACATAGATAGCTTTAATAGACTCATTTATATCATGCTTGGATGGCAAAATTTTAGTTTTGAGATTTTCCACATCATGAGCAATTCTATCCATGTTCCTAGCCAATTCATCAACTCTACTCAATTTTTCTTCTATCATAGTATTAAAATTCTTTTGCGAACTAATAAATTATTTAATATTACTTTCAAGATCAGAGGGCATCCTATTATTATTATTATAAGAATTACCATAAGGATTGCCATAATTATTAGAGGAATTTCCAGGAAACGGTCTAGGATTGAAATTACCCCTATAAGCATTGTTGTTGAAATTATTTCTAGAGACAAAATTCACATCAATAGCATCATTATTTTGCTCAATCAAAGTAGACAATGGCACATCATTAGGATCAATATGAGCATTTTTTCTAGCAACCAATTTCAATAGAGCATCCATCTTATCACTCAAAGTATTAATTTCTTCAACAGAATTTACCTTCTTACCAGTTGGAGTTCGTTCAGTGTGCCATTGAGAGTAATTTGCCATAATATTATCAAGAAGTTTTGTAGCTTCTCCCAATGTAATTTCCATAAAAGTGCCACCTGCGGCAGAGTCTAGCAAATTTCTAGAGACAAAGTTTAGTCCCGCATAAAATTTTTGTATTATCATCCATAAGTTCAGACCATGAGTTGGGCAATTTCTTATCATTAATTTTATTCTCTCCCAAGATTGTGCAACATGTTCATGCTCAAGTTGCTTAAAATTCATAATTTGATTTCTTAAAGAAATAATCTTAGCGGGAGGAAAATACTTGGTAATAAAAGCATCCTTACACTTATCCCAAGAATCAATACTATTTCTAGGCAAGGATGAAAACCAAGTTTTAGCACGGTCTTGTAGTGAGAATGGAAATAGTTTTAATTTGACAATATCATTATCCACATCTTTCTTCTTTTGCATACCACAAAGTTCAACGAAAGTATTTAGATGGGATGCAGCATCTTCATTAGGACTACCAGAAAATTGCTCTTTCATAACAAGATTAAGCAAGGCAGCATTAATGTCACATGACTCTGCACTAGTGGTGGGAGGAGCAATAGGAGTACTAATAAAATCATTATTATTAGTATTGGAAAAGTCACACAATTTTGTATTTTCTTGAGACATCGCAACCAAGCAAGCAAACTAGCAAACAAGCAAATAATTTTTTTTGTGTTTTTGTAAAAAAATATTAGAAGTGGGGGAGATGAAAACAAGAGGCAAATGCAAATGAAAGGTAAATAAAGTAAATGCAAGTGAATGATAATTTGTGTGAAGGTACTTGGTAATTTTGATGATGTCTCCCTGGCAACGGCGCCACAAATTCTTCCTGCTACTTGTAGTCTGCGTTGGTATTTCCCCGAAGACGAGAAGATGATGCACTACAGTAAAGATAAGTATTTCTCTCAGTTAAGAACCAAGATTATCAATCCAGTAGGAGAACCAAGCAAAATTCCGTTAAGCGCACCTACACAAACAAGAGCAAACACTTGCACCCAACGCAAATAAGAG
Source organism: Elymus sibiricus (assembly GCA_039707655.1). Taxonomy (NCBI): domain Eukaryota; kingdom Viridiplantae; phylum Streptophyta; class Magnoliopsida; order Poales; family Poaceae; genus Elymus; species Elymus sibiricus. The sequence goes on from CM077666.1 coordinate 477,388,237, forward strand.
GGTTGTCAATCTCTTAGCGGTTAATTGCAAGGATTAAATCTTATCGTGGTAAATAGATAAACTAAAACACTAACTAAATAAAAATAAATAAATTGTAGCAAGGTATTTTTAGGTTTTTATATGATAAAGATAGACCCGGGGGCCATAGTTTTCACTAGAGGCTTCTCTCTTGAGCACATAAACATACGGTGGGTAAACAAATTACTGTTGGGCAATTGATAAAAAAGCAAATAATTATGACGGATTCATGGCAATAATCATGTATATAGGCATCACATCCGAGACAAGTAGACCGACTCCTGCCTGCATCTACTACTATTACTCCACTCATCGACCGCTATCCACCATGCATCTAGAGTATTAAGTTAATAAAAACAGAGTAACGCCTTAAGCAAGATGACATGATGTAGAGAAGCAAATCCAAGCAATATGAATAAACCCCATCTTTTTATCCTTAATGGCAACAATACAAATACGTGTCATGTCCCCTTCTGTCACTGGGATTGAGCACCGCAAGATTGAACCCATCACAAAGCACCTCTCCCATTGCAAGATAAATCAATCTAGTAGGCCAAACCAAATCGATAGATCGGAGAGAAATACAAAGATATAACAATCATGCATAAAAGAGTTCAGAGAAGACTCAAATATTTCTCATGAATAATCTGATCATAAACTCACAATTCATCGGATCCCAACAAACACATCGCAAAAGAAGATTACATCGGATAGAACTCCAAGAACATCAAGGAGAACATTGTATTGAAGATCAAAGAGAGAGAAGAAGCCATCTAGCTACTAGCTATGGACCCGTAGGTCTGTGGTAAACTACTCACACATCATCGGAAGGGCAGCAAGGTTGATGTAGAAGCCCTCCGTGATCGATTCCCCCTCCGGCAGAGTACCGAAAAAGGCCTCCAGATGGGATCGCAGAAGAGCAGAGGCTTGTGACGGCGGGAAGATTTTTTCTTCTGGCTCTCTAGGGGTTTCCCAATATTTGTGAATTTATAGAAGTGGAATTAGGTCAAACGGAGTCACGTGGGCCCCACAAGGCAACACGGCGCCCCCCTGGGGCGCGCCCTGTTGCCTTGTGAAGCCTCCGTGAGGCTTCTGGCCTCCTCCCGAAGCTTCCAAGGTTTCTTTTGTCCAGAAAAAAATCTCCAAAAAGTTTCGTGGCATTTGGACTTCATTTGGTACTGTTTCTCTGAAAAGCCAAAAACAAGCAGAAAACAGCAACTGGCACTGGGCACTAGGTTAATAGGTTAGTCCCAAAAAATGATATATAATTGCATATAAAAACATCCAAGACTGATACTATAATAGCATAGAACAATCAAAAATTATAGATACGTTGGAGACGTATCAGCCAGCCAACTGTCCTCCCCGGCGCAAAATCGTGTCATGAGTGAGGTCAGTGCCGCCATTGTCCTTGGTTTATCCTGGTCGAGCTGGCGGGCGAGCCATTTGTCTCGGATATTGTTTTTGAATGCGGCAATGGCCTCGGCTTCCGAGCAGTCTATAATCTGGTTCTTTTTGGTAAGGAAACGATTCCAGAATTTCCGAGCTGATTCGCCGGGTTGCTGGGTGACGCGACTGAGGTCATCGGCGTCCGAAGGTCGGACATAAGTTCCTTGGAAATTTGCTCTGAAAGCATCCTCGAGGGCCTCCCAATTTCCAATAGATTGGGGCGGTAGGCTGTTCAGCCAATGCCTTGTTGACCCCTTTAGTTTGAGCGGCAAGTATTTGATGGCGTGAAGATTGTCTCCGTTGGCCATCTATATGTGGAGAAGGAAATCTTTGATCCACACAGCTGGGTCCGTGGTGCCGAGCGTCGAGAGGGCGTCGAGCATAAGTTTCATCTCGGGCGCGGCCGTTCCTGTCTAACCAGGTATCGTAGCCGTCGGGGGTGGTGCCCTGTTTGCCTCTATCCAACGTCGAACATCGTGAGAGTCCAGGTAATCCTCGGGGTCCTTGCCGTGACGGCGCGGAGCTGGTTGAGTGTTGAAATCTTCCCGTGCCGGCCTATCTCATCCCCGTGGGGGGCGATCTGGCACCTCGGCAGTTAACTCATCGTCAAACTCGGGCAGCAGATGCCTGCGTGGATAAGATTTAGCTGCACTGTTGCTACTTGAGTTTCATGCTTCGGGCGGTGGCAACTAGGCGTCGCCGGAAGCGTTCTTGTTCAGCCGGGTCCTCGGGGACTATGAAGTCCTCGGTCCCGAGGCTTACGTCCTCCTCGGATTCCGGCATGTAATTGTCATCAGCTCCCTCGAAGAGATCATCGGGATCCGAGTCTCCGAGGACGTCCCCGCGGTCGACGTGGCCTTCTGGGGTGGCTTGAGGATCCTTCCCGGGGTCTTCCGCGTCGTTAGCCGTTGTATCAGTGATGGGGTTGTTCCCACTAGGCTCCCCATTAGCGCCTTTTCGGCGTCTACGCCTACACTTCGGAGGGGAGTTCGGAGTGTTAACCATGTACACATCGTATGTGGAGGTTGCTTTCCGCCTGCCAGTGTTAGTGAGCGGCGAGGTGTTGTCCACAGGGCTGCCGACATCTTCATACATGTCGGTTGCGTCGTCGTAGTCTAGTACATCGGTTAAATCATCGATGGTAGCGACTAGGTGGGTGGTGGGTGGGACGTAGATTTCTCGATCATCAGCTTTAAGTCCGATCTTGTCGTAAACCGAAGTCGAAATTGACAAACTTTGGATTCAGTCCAACATCTCATTGAGGTGAGATAGTTCCTCAGGGTTCATCACCTGGCCTTAGGCCGGGTCGACTCGCAGCGGTGTGTGTAACGTGCTCTCCGCTGCGCAAGGAAGCAGAGCGGATTCTAGGTCCTCCACCGAGGTCGGTTCTACACCCGATGCCTCGTCCAAAGCCGAACTCTGATCTATATCGGAGCCGAGTGTCATGACTCGGTTGTCAGAGGCACAGGAAGGAAGAATCTCCGCAGCCATTGTTGCCGCAGGGGGGTCTGATTCATGGTCCTCAAGAGAGATCCGTTCCGAGGTCAAGCCCCCGGTGTTTGTCAGCCCCTGTATCTGGCCAGGAGTCCAGCCTGTCAGGACGAGCTCGCCGCGGGAGTCCGCAGTGTACTCCAGACCTCCGAAGGTAACAACTTGATCGGGAGCATAGTTCTCGACGGTGGTCAAGTGGCCTGTTGAGTAGGCGCAGAAAGCCATGCTACCGAAGACAAAGAGTTGGTCGTGGACCTAGGCTTCCTCGCGGCCATTGCCGCAGTTGATCTACAGATGGGCCATCGATCCTTCGTTATCACATAGCGGAACTCCCAATGAAAGCACCAGTGTCAGTGTAAAAACCGGCAGACCTCGGGGTAGGGGGTCCCAAGCTGTGGATCTCGGATCAATAGTAATAGGAACAGGGAGATGATGTTTTACCCAGGTTCGGTCCCTCTCGATGGAGGTAAAACCTTACGTCCTGCTCTTGTTTATATCAATGGAGGTGTGACAGGTACAGAGTTGATCTACCTCGAGATCTTTAGATGTGTTCTAGTTCTAGGGCTAGGTGAATGAGATTGCGTTGAAGTCCCCTCTACGGGCTAAACCCTTCGGCTTATATACATGCCAGACAGGGTATCTAGGGTTTACAAGGTCGGTATCTAGGCATAGGACGGTAGGAGAAATCTTGGAGTATGTGTCAAGTCTTCGGCAGGCGTGGCCTTGATCTCTTCTACGTGTATCTTCCGGAGTCCACCTTAGCCAGGATGAGGGCCCACCGGCCTAGCCCGAGGAGTACGGTCCGACTAGGTTAGCACCCCCTAGTCCAGGACACCGTCAATAAGACTCCGGGTAGATCTCTTCATCAGAGTAACCACCCAGCCTTTCGTCAAACAGCGGGAGGATCGACTCGGTTTCCCCAACCGACGATTCGCCATCGGAGTAGACGAGCGTGTCACCGTCAGACACGGAATCGCCCGCCAGAGCCAAGCCCTGGGTGTAACCAACGAAAACATGAAATTGACCGAGACTCGCCTGGCCGGCTTGCTGCTGGCCGGGTCTGGCACGCCGGGCCGACTCGACAAGGTCGGAAGAGATGTCCGGCTCAGGGCCAAATTCGCCGATTATGCCGATGAAGACATGGATCTTGCTGAAGGGAACCCGGTATCCGTACTCGATTGAGTCCGCGTCGGGACCCCAGCTTGCGTCGTCGATGTAGAGCTTGCCGCGCCGGCTCTTCATCATCCGACCGATTGCGTACTTCTCGATCCCTGGGAGAGCTCCCTCCAAGAACTCAACTCCACCGTGCGCAGGCCCCACGGTGGGCGCCAACTGTCGTGGTTTTGTCACGGCAAATGTCCTCGTGAAAGGACTTAGTGATGAGGCCATCGCACGAAGGTGGAAGCTTGAACAGGGTTGATCGGAAAACGAGAGACGCGAGTTTACCCAGGTTCGGCCCCTCACGGTGGAGGTAAAAGCCTACTCCTGCTTGATTGATATTGTTGTGGATCTCGATTACAAGGATGCAGATTCGCTAACCTAGCTCTCGAGAGATTACAACTTAGTCTTTTTGCCCTAGGAGCTCCCCTTTATATAATAGGTTGAGCCCCTACGCTTACACACAAAGGTCCAGGTCGTACTACTAACCCGTATCTTAGTCTAACTCCTCTATACACCTTGCCTTGCAAGTTAGGAAAATCTTCTTCTGGGCCTCCTTCATGAGTTGGCCCATGAGGCCTGTGAGAGCCGGACCTTCCGCCGGGTCTCGCCTTCTGAGCTGCTAACCCGTCTTGTCTTGCTTTCCCAAAGGCCCGGCGACAATGTGACCCACTGAGCCTCAAGGCCCAGGGCCGGGTCATGATATTGCCGGGTCTCAACTGTGGGGACCATCCCCAACACGATCCTTGTAGTAGGTTAAAAGACAACTTGTATATCACCGTTGTGGTTTTGCGTAGATAAGAATGGTTCTTATAGTTTGCCCTAGCAGCCATGTAAAAATGCAACAACTAAGTAGAGGACGTCTAACTTGTTTTTGCAGGGCATGTTGTGATGTGGTATGGCCAAAACGTGATGTGATATATGTTGATGTATGAGATGATCATGTTTTGTAATAGGTTCACGACTTGCATGTCGATGAGTACGACAACCGGCAGGAGTCATAGGGTTGTCTTTAATTTATTGTATGACCTGCGTGTCAACTATTAACCGCCATGTAATTGCTTTACTTTATCGCTATGCGTTAGCAATAGTCGTAGAAGCAATAGTTGGCGGAGACAACCACATGACGGTACGATGATGGAGATCATGGTGTCATGCCGGTGACGATGGAGATCATGCCGATGCTTTGAAGATGGAGATCAAAAGCACAAGATGATAATGGCCATATCATGTTACATATTGATTGCATGTGATGTTTATCCTTTTATGCATCTTATTTTGCTTAGGACGACGGTAGCATTATAAGATGATCCCTTCACCTAATATCAAGATAAAAAGTGTTCTCCCTAAGTATGCACCGTTGCGAAAGTTCGTCGTTTCAAAGCACCTCGTGATGATCGGGTGTGATAGACTCTTCATTCGCATACAACGGGTGTAAGCCAGTTTTACACATGCAGAATACTTGGGTTAAACTTGACGAGCCTAGCATGTACAGACATGGCCTCGAAACACGGAGGACCGAAAGGTCGAACATGAGTCATATAGTAGATATGATCAACATGGAGATGTTCACCATTGATGACCACCCCATCTCACGTGATGATCGGACATGGGTTAGTTGATTTGGATCATGTAACACTTAGACAACTTGAGGGGTGTTGATTTAAGTGGGAGTTCACTAGTAATTTGATTAACCGAACCAATTATCATCAACATAGTCTTAATGTCTTTGCAAATTATGTCGTAGATCAATGGCTCGCGCTGTAGCACCCCTGAATTTTAATGCGTTCCTAGAGAAAGCTAAGTTGAAAGATGAAGGAAGCAACTATGCGGACTGGGTCCGTAATCTGAGGATTATCCTCACTACTGCACAGAAGGCTTATGTCCTTGATGCACCGCTAGGTGTACCACCCGCTCCCGCAAACCTAGACGCTATGAACGTCTGGCAGACAAGGAATGATGACTACACGATAGTTCAGTGCGTCATGCTTTACGGCTTAGAACCGGGGCTCCAAAGACGTTTTGAGCACCACGGAGCATATGAGATGTTCCAGGAGCTGAAATTGGTATTCCAGGCTCATGCCAGGGTTGAGAGGTATGACACCTCCGACAAGTTCTTTAGCTGCAAGATGGAGGAGAACGGCTCCGTTAGTGAGCACGTACTCAAAATGTTTGGGTACTACAACCGCTTGAATCAGTTGGGAGTTAATCTTCCGGGTGAAATAGCGATTGACAGAGTTCTCCAGTCACTGCCACCAAGCTACAATGGCTTTGTGATGAACTATAATATGCAAGGGATGGAGAAAACGATCCCCTAGCTCTTCGCGATGCTTAAGGCCGCGGAGGTAGAAATCAAGAAGGAGCATCAAGTGTTGATGGTAAAAAAGACCACTAGTTTCAAGAAAGGCAAGGGAAAGAAAGGGAACTTCAAGAAGAATGGCAAGCCAGTTGCCGCTCCCGTGAAGAAAGCCAAGGCTGGACCCAAACCTGAGACTGAGTGCTTCTATTGCAAGGGGAATGGTCACTGGAAGCGGAACTGCCCCAAGTACTTGGCAGATAAGAAGGCTGGCAACGTCAACAAAGGTATATTTGATATACATGTTATTGATGTGTACCTTACTAGTGCTCGTAGTAGCGCCTGGGTATTTGATACTGGTTCGGTTGCTAATATTTGTAACATGAAACAGGAGCTGCGGAATAGACAAAGACTAGCTAAGGACGAGGTGATGATGCACGCTGGAAATGGCTCCAAGGTTGATGTGATCGCCGTCGGCACACTCCCTCTACGTCTACATTCGGGATTAGTTTTAAACCTAAATAATTTTTACTTGGTGCCTGCGTTAAGCATGAACATTATATCTGGATCTTATTTATTGCGAGACGGTTATTCATTTAAGTCAGAGAATAATGGTTATTCTATTTATATGAATAATATCTTTTATGGTCATGCACCCCTTGTGAATGGTTTATTCTTGTTGAATCTCGATCGTAGTGATACACATGTTCATAATATTGATGCCAAAAGATGCAAAGTTAATGATGATAGTACCACATACTTGTGGCACTGCCGCTTAGGTCATATTGGTGTAAAACGCATGAAGAAACTCCATGCTGATGGACTTTTGGAATCACTTGATTATGAATCATTTGAAACATGTGAACCATGCCTCATGGGCAAGATGACTAAAACCCCGTTTTCCAGAACAATGGAGCGGGCAAGTGACTTACTGGAAATAATACATACCGATGTATGCGGTCCGATGAGTGTTGAAGCATGCGGTGGATATCGTTATTTTCTTACCTTCACGGATGATTTGAGTAGATACGGGTATATTTACTTAATGAAACACAAGTCTGAAACATTTGAAAAGTTCAAGGAATTTCAGAATGAAGTGGAGAATCATCGTAACAAGAAAATAAAGTTTCTATGATCCGATCGTGGAGGTGAATATTTGAGTTACGATTTTGGCACACATTTGAGACAATGTGGAATTGTTTCACAACTCACGCCACCTGGAACACCACAGCGTAATGGTGTGTCCGAACGTCGTAATCGTACTTTATTGGATATGGTACGTTCTATGATGTCTCTTACCGATTTGCCACTATCGTTTTGGGGTTATGCATTAGAGACAGCCGCATTCACTTTAAATAGGGCACCGTCTAAATCCGTTGAGACAACACCGTATGAGTTATGGTTTGGCAAGAAACCTAAGCTGTCGTTTCTTAAAGTTTGGGGATGCAATGCTTATGTCAAGAGGCTTCAGCCTAATAAGCTCGAACTCAAATCGGAGAAGTGCGTCTTCATAGGATACCCTAAAGAGACCATTGGGTATACCTTCTATCACAGATCCGAGGGCAAGATCTTTGTTGCCAAGAATTGGTCCTTTCTAGAGAAGGAGTTTCTCTCGAAAGAAGTGAGTGGGAGGAAAGTAGAGCTTGATGAGGCAATCGTACATCCTCTTGAATTGGAAAGTAGCACATCACAGAAAGAAGTTCCCGTGATGCCTACACCAACCTGTGAGGAAGGTAATGATGATGATCATGAAACTTCAAATCAAGCTACTATTGAACTTCGTAGGTCGACCAGGACACGTTCTGCACTAGAGTGGTACGGTAATCCTGTCCTGGAAGTCATGTTGTTAGACAACGGCGAACCTACGAACTATGAAGAAGCAATGATGAGCCCGGATTCCGAGAAATGGCTTGAGGCCATGAAATCCGAGATAGGATCCATGTATGAGAACCAAGTATGGACTTTGGTAGACTTACCCGATGACCGGCAGGCCATTGAGAACAAATGGATCTTTAAGAAGAAGACAGACGCTGATGGTAATGTCACCGTCTATAAAGCTCGACTTGTCGCAAAGGGTTTTCGACAAGTTCAAGGGGTTGACTACGATGAGACTTTCTCACCCATAGCGATGCTTAAGTCTGTTAGAATTATGTTAGCAGTTGCCGCATATTTCGATTATGAAATCTGGCAGATGGACGACAAAACAGCGTTTCTTAATGGTTTCCTTAAGGAAGAGTTGTATATGATACAACCGGAAGGTTTTGTCGATCCAAAGGGTGCTGACAAGGTATGCAAGCTCCAGCGATCCATCTATGGACTGGTGCAAGCATCTGGGAGTTGGAATATACGCTTTGATGAGGTGATCAAAGCTTTCGGTTTTATACAAACTTATGGAGAAGCTTGTATTTACAAGAAAGTGAGTGGGAGCTCTGTAGCATTTCTAATACTATATGTGGATGACATATTATTGATTGGAAATGATATAGAATTTCTAGAAAGCATAAAAGGTTATTTGAACAAGAGTTTTTCAATGAAAGACCTGGGTGAAGCTGCTTACATATTGGGCATTAAGATCTATAGAGACAGATCAATATGCCTAATAGGACTTTCACAAAGCACATACCTTGACAAGATTTTGAAGAAGTTCAAAATGGACCAGACAAAGAAGGGGTTCTTGCTTGTGTTGCAAGGTGTGAAGTTGAGTAAGACTCAAAGCCCGACCACGACAGAAGAAAGAGAAAGGATGAGTGTCGTCCCCTATGCCTCAACCATAGGCTCTATAATGTATGCCATGCTGTGTACCAGACCTGATGTGTGCCTTGCCATAAGTCTGGCAGGGAGGTACCAAAGTGATCCAGGAGTAGATCACTGGACAGCGGTCAAAAATATCCTTAAATACCTAAAGAGGACTAAGGACATGTTTCTCGTTTATGGAGGTGACGAAGAGCTCGCTGTAAAGGGTCACGTCGATGCTAGCTTTGACACTGATCCGGATGACTCTAAGTCTCAAACCGGATACGTATTTATTTTGAATGGAGGAGCAGTCAGTTGGTGCAGTTCCAAACAGAGCGTCATGGTGGGATCTACATGTGAAGCGGAATATATATCTGCTTCGGAAGCAGCACAAGAAGGAGTCTGGATGAAGGAGTTCATATCCGACCTAGGGGTGATACCTAGTGCATCGGATCCAATGACTATCTTTTGTGACAACACTGGTGCTATTGCCATTGCAAAGGAGCCCAGGTTTCACAAGAAGACCAAGCACATCAAACGCCGCTTCAACTCCATCCGTGATTACATCAAGGAGGGAGACATAGAACTTTGCAAAGTACATACGGATCTGAATGTGGTAGACCCGTTGACTAAACCTCTTCCACGAGCAAAACATGATCGGCACCAAGACTCCATGGGTGTTAGATTCATTACGATGTAAACTAGATTATTGACTATAGTGCAAGTGGGAGACTGTTGGAAATATGCCCTAGAGGCAATAATAAATTGGTTATTATCACATTTCCTTGTTCATGATAAATGTTTATTATTCATGCTAGAATTGTATTGACCGGAAACTTAAATACATGTGTGAATACATAAACTACACCGTGTCCCTGGTAAGCCTCTACTAGACTAGCTCGTTGATCAAAGATGGTTATGGTTTCCTGACCATAGACATGAGTTGTCATTTGATAACGGGATCACATCATTAGGAGAATGATGTGATAGACAGACCCAACTATAAGCTTAGCATCAGATCGTATCACTTAGTTTATTTGCTACAACTTTCTTCATGTCAAGTATCTGTTCCCTAGACCATGAGATCATGCCACTCCCGGAAATCGGAGGAATACTTTGTGTGCTATCAAACGTTACTTCATAACTGGGTGATCATAAAGATGCTCTACAGGTATCTCTGAAGGTATCTGTTGGGTTGCATGGATCAAGACTGGGATTTGTCACTCCGTGTGACGGATATCTCTGGGCCCTCTCGGTAATACAACATCACAAGAAGCTTAATGTGGCTAATGAGTTTAGTCACGGGATCTTGTATTACGGAACGAGTAAAGAGACTTGCCACTAACGAGATTGAACTAGGTATGGAGATACCGACGATCGAATCTCGGGCAAGTAACATATCGCCGGACAAAGGGAATTGCATACGGGATTGACTGAATCCTTGACATCGTGATTCAACCGATAAAGATCTTCGTGGAATATGTAGGAACCAATATGGGCATCCAGGTCCCGCCACTGGTTATTGACCGGAGAGGTGTCTCGGTCATGACTACATGATTCCCGAACCCGTAGGGTCGCACGCTTAACGTTCGATGACGCTAGAGTAGTATTGGGATATTTGATGTTGGTAACCGAATGTTGTTCGGAGTCTCGGATGAGATCCCGGACGTCACGAGGAGCTCCGGAGGTAAATATTTATATATGGGAAGTTATTTTCGGAGTTCTAGAAAAAGTTTGGTTTTTTTGGTATTGTACCGGGAAGCTTCCAGAAGGTTCCGGAGGATTCTGGATGAGTCCGGAAGTGCACAAAGGGTTCCACCACGTCCCATAGGCCAGCATGGGCTGAAGGGGGGCGCCTTGGCCTACATGGGCCAAGCACACTAGCCCCTAAGAGTCCCATGTGGCTGGGACATGTGGAAGGGGACCAGGAGTCCCCCTTGGCGCCAGCCCTAGGAGGAGTAGGGCCGGACTCCTCGCCCCTCCACCTATATAAATAGAGGGGAGGGGGCGCACCAAAGACATACAACAGCCCCGCTGCCCCCTCTCTACCTCCAGACATACTCCACGTCCGTGTAGCGCTTAGCGAAGCCCTGCCTGTGTTCCGACTCCATCACCACCACGCCGTCGTGCTGGTTGTGATCCCATCTAATTCTCCCCCTTCGCTTGCTGGATCAAGGAGGAGGAGACGTCATCGAGCCGCACGTGTGCTAAACTCGGAGGTGCCGTCCGTTCGGCACTAGATCGGTTGGATCGTGATCGTATCGCGAAGAGTACGACTACATCAACCGCGTTATATACGCTTCCGCTTTCGGTCTACAAGGGTACGTAGACACACTCCCCTCTCGTTGCTATGCATCTCCTAGATTAGATCTTGGGTGTTCGTAGGAAATTTTTGATTTTCATGAAACGATTCCCATCAAGGAAGTGAGGATGTATGGGGGCAGAGACCAACCTGTGTGGATGCTCACAAAAGATGGGAAATTCTCTGTGAAATCCCTATACTCTTTTCTAGTTAAAACTAATTTAGGTTTCCCACACAAGTTTCTGTGGAAGATAAAAATTCCAGCCAAGATCAGGATGTTTTTTTGGGTTAATTGCTCGAAAAAGCATTTTAACTGAAGACAAACTGATTAAGAAAGGCTGGAAGGGAAGAAAAGAATGTGTATATTGTGGACAAGATGAGAGCATTAATCATCTGTTCTTTGATTGCTCTGCTGCTAGGCTGATTTGGAGTCTAGTAAAATGTGTTTTTGATCTTAGAACAACTCCTAAAGATCTGAATGAATGTTTAAACATCTGGATAAAAACATTCCAAAAAACTGAGAAAAAACTCATTCTGGTTGGGGTTTCTGCTTTATTTTGGTCTATATGGAAATGTAGAAATGACATTATCTTCAGATCAAAACAAGTTCATGATCCCATGATCCTTGTTAGACTAATGTGCAACTGGATTATTGACTGGTCTATTTTGCAAAAAAAAAACCCAGAACAAAAGTTGTTGATGCTGGGATCAAAGTTAATCGAGCGGATGGCAAGTGATATCTACCGGGCATCGCAAGGTTGGAGAACAGGAGTGCAGAGACTGGGGGATTGAGGTCCTGGGAAGCTGGCTGCTCTTCGACATTGTATCTCGCTTCTATAGTTCTTTTGTTATGTAAGATCTACTAGGTTAAAAATACTGCCTGTCGTGTCTTCTGATGCCGATGGGTGGTCTTATTCTTCCCTGGTGTCTGTTTTAGGTGTCGTGGACCTCTTCCTTTTTTTGTGTGTGCTGGAGAACCTGTTTAGTAGTGGTGTAACGGATGATGTGCTCTGGTGGTTTCGTTAATGAAATCGGAGGGAACCCCCTCCTTTGCCCCCAAAAAAGTTGATATTAGTCAGTATGTTAATTGCACACAGATATTAGGTAGGATATTGTTTGCGTGTTAATTATGTGATTTGCGTTGGAATTGATATTTGATATGATATTAACTGCACGCTAAACGTGTTGAGCGCTCACCATCAGAGCAGCCCGAGTCATTGGATTGACTTGGTTTGATGGGTGGGATTTGTTGGATCTGCTTCTCTTTTTTTATATTGGTATATAGATATAGATACAAATTCGACTATTTTTGCAATGCTCTTCTTTACTATTTTCAGCCTCCATACCTTTTTTAGTACGATTTAACATGGAAAGTTTATCAACTACGAGACTTTTATAATGATTTTGACAATTCAAGATTTACAGCTACGATTTTGAAGGTATTCATGAAGATAGGACGTGCATGTCTGCAAGCGTGCGCGCTTCTGCGTTTTTCTCCAAAGAAAAACACCCAAATTATTTTTTACAACTCGAAGCCCCGGCGAAAGAGCACGAGACAAAAAAAAAGAAAAAGAAAAAGAAAAAAATCCTTCCCAAGCTGCACACGGGGGATATTATCTACAGTAGAAAATATCTCACGCTGCCGGTTTCGCTGAGCCGCCCCCGTCCGTCCGTCCATCCGTCTCCGTGTCCCGGCCGACCTCCCCTGCGCCCCCGCTCCCTCTATATAACAGGCGGCCCTGCCTTTCCACGCAACCAGATCCCTTCTCAATCCGCCACCCACCCGAGAGGAAGAACAAGCAAAGCTCGTCCTTCCATCTCATCGTCGCCGCCGTCGCGTGAGTAACGCTTCGTCGGGAAGGAAGGAGAGAAGGGATCCCCAGGTGTTGCCGGTTTGGAGCCAAGGGTGATGAGCTGCCTCACGTTCCGCCGCTCCGCCGACGCAAGCCGCCTCCAGGACGGCCTCCTCGTCTTCATGTTCTTCATCTCGATTCCCATACGTAGTCTGAATAATAATCGTACTAGTAGTAATTCTAGTATTACTAGTAGTACCAGCAATCTCTTGTAAACTTACGCCGCTCGTGCTCGCGGCTGCGTTCCCGCGGACGGAGGGGTCCTCTTCTTCTGCTGCTCCGTCTGCATCTTCGTCTTCTTCTTCTCGTCGGGTGACGGTCGCGCCGGCGGCCATGGATCCCAATAGCTTCAAAACCGGAGGTACGGTGATTTCCTGTCCTGCAATTTCAGCGTTTTCTGCTAGATCTTACATGAAACGGCGATTTTGGGTGATGGGAAGTGGGTCGGAACAGGATTTTTGGATCTAATCACTCAATTGCGATCATAATTTGAGTAAAAAACTGCAATTTTGTTGCCAAGCTCATAATAGATTTCGTCCCCGATTTGATTCCCTTACATAGGCGCTGATTACGAACAATTCTGGCCAGTACTGATTCCTGTGCATTGATGTGTTCCAGGACTTCTGCTTCCAACCATTGAGAGGCGCTGCGCTTCGCCTCCATCTGTCATCGTGATCGGCGGCGGAATCTCAGGGATTGCCGCGGCTCGTGTCCTCTCCAATTCCTCTTTTGAGGTACTAATAAATTTCTGATCTATTCTCTGTCCCCTCCAATTTGATGAATCTGTAGAGTTTTAGTGTTGACTGATGCCTGTGCTTCCTGACCAGGTGACTGTCCTTGAGTCGAGAGATCGAATTGGTGGCCGTGTTCACACGGATTACTCCTTTGGATGCCCCATTGACATGGGAGCCTCATGGTTAGTTTCGCTTAAATCGATTGATTGGAACAATCCTTGGTAGATTTTATCTGTATAACCTTTACTAACTTCGACCTGGTGTTGCTGAATTTTTTTTCAGGTTGCACGGTGTCAGTAATGAGAATTCTTTAGCACCACTGATAGGCCATCTTGGGCTGAGATTATATCACACAAGTGGCGACAACTCTGTTCTGTATGATCACGATTTGGAAAGGTGATTTCAGCACTTGAACATACATTTTTCTTTGGTAATCCACATACTTATATTTTTTTTCATGTTCTTACATCTCATGCTGTTAATTGGTTCCTTTGCAGCTGTTCGCTCTTTGATAAGAATGGCCTTGCAGTCCCAATGGAGACAGCTGCTAAAGTTGGCGTGATATTTGAGAAAATTCTCAAGGAGACGGTGAAACTCCGTGATGAGCAGGAACATGACATGCCCCTCGAACAGGCAATCTCAATGGTGCTTGAGAGGCACCCTGATCTCAAGTATGTATAATATCTTGTATCATGCTGATGTGCGATAATTTTCCAAGATACAGTTTATAAATTAGATGGTTGTTTCATAAGAGCTTGACTGACATTGTTGCCAATTTATAGGCTAGAAGGGCTAGATGATCGAATCCTGCAATGGTGTGTCTGCCGGCTGGAGGCATGGTTTGCTGCAGATGCAGATGAAATATCTCTGAAGAACTGGGATCAAGAACATGTTCTCACTGGTGGCCATGGTCTGATGGTTGATGGATACTATCCTGTAATTCAGGCTCTCGCTCAAGGTCTTGACATCCGTCTGAATCAGAGGTGTGTACTATTATTTTTCTTCCCCAACATACATATACCACACACTGAATAATTTCAGTATGTTTTTATTGTCCTGTCATGATGGTGCCAAGTGCATTTGAAATTTAAGTTAAACATGTTATCTGAGTGAAACCATAACCGTTTTGAAACTTCCATGTGTTCTGCCTGTCGAATCATCATTTTTCTTTTAAGTACATCTGCTAATTGCAGTTTTGAAACTTCCATGTGTTCTCCCTCAGTCAAATCATAATTTTCTTTTAAGTACACCTGCTAATTGCAGTTGGTAGATACATTTACTTACCTTTGCTACTGCTATATATTCAGAGTAAAGAAAATTGCACGCCAGCAAAAGGTAGTGACGGTCACCATCGAGGACGGCACACAATACTCGGCCGACGCCTGCATAATCACTGTGCCGCTTGGTGTGCTGAAGGCGAACATTATCAAGTTTGAGCCTGAGCTGCCATCCTGGAAGAGCTCCGCCATCGCCGACCTTGGTGTCGGCATAGAAAACAAGGTCGCCATGCACTTCGACAAGGCCTTCTGGCCGAATGTGCAGGTGCTGGGCATGGTCGGCCCGACGCCCAAGACGTGCGGCTACTTCCTGAACCTCCACAAGGCCACTGGCCACCCAGTGCTCGTCTTCATGGCCGCCGGTCGGTTCGCCCAGGATGTGGAGAAGCTCTCGGACAAGGAGGCGGTGGAACTCGTCATGTGTCACCTGAGGAAGATGATACCCGACGCCACTGAACCCGTATGTTCTTGCCACCGCTCTCTGTGAGTTCTGAATTCTGATCATGGCGATTGTGACCTGATGATCAATGTTGGATTTTGCAGAACAAGTACCTGGTATCGCGGTGGGGGTCTGACCCGAACTCGCTGGGATCCTACTCGTGTGACCTGGTGGGGAAGCCGTCGGACGTGTGCGAGAGGTTCTCGGCGCCGGTGGAGAGCGTGCTGTACTTCGCCGGTGAGGCGGCCAGCGCGGAGCACTCGGGCGCTGTGCACGGCGCATACTCGTCAGGGATGGACGCCGCAGAGGAATGCCGGAGGAGGCTGCTGATGAGGAAGGGCGTCCCCGACCTTGTCCAGGTCGGCGCCGCCTGCGAGGAGATGGCCGACGTCGTCGCCCCTCTCCAGATTTGCCGCACTTAGAGATAATTCTTAGATACTACTGCGTTCTGCCATGCCCGATTGATCTGATGATTGACAAAAGCTTATCAGTGTGCAGTCAATCAGTCTGCATCGGCAGAACGCAAGATTGAATTCAGATTTTTTTTACATCTTGTAATTTCTCGTGTTGCTTGGGATCAAAAAACATTTGATCGATGCATGTGCTGCTGAGCACTCTGGACACTTGATTTATAGTGTTACCAATTTGTTATGTCCAATCAATCATTCAATAAACTTTAGACAAGTGACATTTGGGGACTGAATCTTGTGTGATAATTTCACTGTGGACATGAATCCTGTGCTGCTGTGCATCTCTGCTTCTGTCTCCTTGCACATCTCTCTACCCATCTGCCTTTGCATCTTGGCCTTGTGAATTTGCTTGGGTTCCTAGGCCTAGGATCAGTTGAATGCTAAGACATGGGTAGTTTTGGGAGATGGTGATTAGAGACTGCTTTACAACACATCATCCTCTGTTTTTACACAAAGCAGGTGCTGTAGAAGAATGTGATAGGTATTTTGAGCAGACAAGAAATAGTGTTGACTTTCTTGGGTGGTCTTCTTTGCAAAAGATCATCGTAGCATTCCACATGCTAGCAGCTGATGCAGTGATGCTTGCTTGCTTGGAAAGAGCATCTCTATAGAAGAGTCTTGGAAGGTTTGTGGAAATTGTTACTGTGATCTCTAAATAACTCTAATGATACTGTGATTCCTTTCATTTGGTGGATAGATTGCATCCGTTGGAAGTAGAATTTGTAGCCCTTGATGGCACAAGTTTTTATTGGCCATATCCGCCAGCTAACAATCATTCTTAAAGTTATATATTCGAAATAACAAGTTCATTCTCTGCTCTTTATCATTGCGATCGATCCATTGCACCGCTTACTGCAAGCTGCAACAGACCATGGCATGATCCAGCCCCTGCCAGGAAGAGACATAAAGCTGCGGGTTAGCCTTTATGCTGATGATGCAATGATTTTGGCCAACCCAGTGCAACACGAGATCGAGGCGCTAATGCAAATATTTCAAGACTGGGGTGGAGCAACGGGTCTGAAAATAAACCTACAGAAATCAACGGCTACCCCCATCCAATGTGCAGACATAAATTTGGAGGAGGTTTTGCAGACATTTTGTGGGCAAAAAACAAGCTTTCCCCTGACGTTATCTTGGCCTACCGTTCACCCTGACAAGAACTGGAATGGTGCACCTACAGTTTGTGCTGGATCGCATTCGAGCTAGGCTTGCCGGATGGAAAGGAAAACTGATGTCGATTGCTGCTCGTCGGGTGCTGGTCAGATCAGTTCTCAGTTCACTGCCAACCTTAACCATCACTACCCTACGAGTCCCGAAGAAATTCCTCAAAGAAGTAGACAAAAGCCATCACTACCCTACGAGTCCCGAAGAAATTCCTCAAAGAAGTAGACAAATCAAGAAGACGTTTCCTATGGGCACAAGACGAAGAGGTCACTGGAGGAAAATGCAAAGTGAGCTGGGCTAAGGTGTGCTCTCCGGTGGAGAAGGGTGGACTGGGCATTCTTGATCTAGAAATATTCAGCAGAGCTCTTAGATTACGTTGGTCGTGGCACTCATGGAAGAGCCCCCAACGGCCCTGGGTTGGGATGGATGTGCCTTGCGATGACAAAGACAAAGCAATTTTCAGTGCGGCTACAACGGTGATTATTGGAAACGGAGAAAGGGCCAGTTTCTGAGCTCCTCCTGGACGGATGGCACAACTCTCAAGATCGCCTTCCCGCGTCTTTTCAAACACTCGAGGAGAAAGAACAGAACAATTCAGGCAGCACTCCATTTGGACAACTGGATCAAGGACCTGGCGCATGGCAATACCACCCCTCTGCTGCATGATGTCTTGCTCATGGCATGGCAAGGGTGATCAGGATCACCAGAATGAGCATCAGACAGGGCGTCTCAAGTGGAACCTAACTGTAGATGGGAACTACTTACTATGCAGCTTCTGTGTATCGTGCCCAAGAAGTTGAAAATCTTCACCTGGCTGCTGTACCTCAACAGTCTGTGGTGTAATGACAGGCTACAATGGCGTGGATGGGAAAATAACTACTTCTGTCAGTTTTGCTTCAGAAATTTGGAATGTTCAGTGCACCTCTTCTGGCACTGTCCTGTTTCCAGACAAGTTTGGGACAAGGTGGCAACTTGGTTGTGTCAGGCGACTAGCCCCTCCTCCTGGTGCTCTCTTGATCGATCAACTGACATCACTGAGAGAATCATCAAGGAGAAGAAAGGAGATCAAGGCATCACCATCCTGGTGCTCTGGGAAGTTTGGAGCGAGCGTAACCAGTGCACATTCAGAGGAAAAACGACATCTGTTGACGATATGGAGCTTTGGCGCCAAGCAGGAGCAAAATGTGTAGAAACACCTTTTGCAGAGCCACCAGCCAGGATTGGCTAATGTAACTCTGTTTTTTTAGTTCTCTGATCCTAGGATCTTCACCATGTATTTCCTTTTTTCCATCGCTTCCTGCTCAATATATGAAATACCGGCAATGCTGGATCTTTAAAAAAAAAAAACTTCAACCGGATTAATACCTCGGAGAGAACATGCAGCTTGTTAAATTCTGTATTGAGTTGTACCAATGTAGTCCGTCTATGTATTTTAAATTATATAGGGTTGTAATTTAAATTTTGTATGATGATGTAAGTAACATTATCTTTTTACAAATATTCTAGGCCAGTTCTTAATTTAATATACTCGAGCAACATATATTTCATATTCCAAATGGTTCATACACAAAATTAAAGAGTAGAATAAAACAATAAGTAGTTCATATGCCAAATATGCCCCATGCCCAATAAAACATTGAACAATACATAAAAATAATAGTGTACCAGTCCATATATCAACCGAACTTGATGAGTTGCAAATTGCAATGTCAAACGATCCATAGTTTCGTAGTTATTTATCCATTCAAGAAATGGCGAACTCAGCCTAACTCAGATGGTTAGGTTCTTTGTGGTGGAATCAGCCCATCAGGGTTCAGTCCTAGGCTTGACATGGTGCTTACATTTTTCTGAATTTATTTCAGAATTTCTGGCAATGTTCGTTCAGTAGGAGGAGACGTTCCCGTCGACTACGGAGGCACCTGTGGTGGCTTCGTCAATCTCAAGATGATAGGTCGGCTCAGTCTCTCAAAGGTGCATCATAAGGGTAGGATGTACGTATGTGCGTTCATAGGGATGAGTGTATGTGCATACGTATGAGCGTTTGCGTCTGTACTGTGTTAAGAAAAAGGATGACAAATGAACTTTGTTGATTTTCCAGATGTATAAGAAGGGTTGATAACAAATTCTGTTCTACCATGCCCGAAGGGTCCAACAACTGACAAAAGGAGGGTTAGTATTGTATATATATGCAACCAATGTATATAAGCACCGGCGGAGCTACGTGAGGGCAAAACCAGGCAGTGGCCCGCTCAGCCATGAGGAAAAATTTGTACATATGTCCAGTCCAACACTACACCACTCTGCATACAGGCACTGGCTCGCTCCTTCCCTCACATGCAGCACTGGACTTTTCTTCGCTTTCTGTGCACTGGTCTGTCAGGTAGTGTAAAAAACGCTCTTATATTATGAGACGGAGGGAGTAGCTCCGAACCAGCTCACCCCTACATGCAGCTGCAGGCTCGTATTATCAGCTGAACATCAAGAATTATTACGCTAGTGCGACGCCCGGACTTAATCGTGTACTAACCATACACGCAAATGCACACGATCAAGCCTAAGGACTCACTTGAAAATATCACAACACAACTCTAAACACAAATAAAAGTCATACAAGCTTTATATTACAAGCCAGGGGCCTCGAGGGCTCGAATACATAAGCTTGAGTCATTCAAGCATCAGCGGAAGCATCAGATATCTGAGTACAGACATAAAAGTTAAACAGATAAGCCTTAAGAAGGCGGGGCAAAACAACGACACTGGATCGAAAGGCGCAGGCCTCCTGCCTGGGTGCCTCCTATCTACTCCTGGTCGTCGGCGGTCTCCACGTAGTAGTACTCTCCACCGGAGGGGTAGTAGTAGTCGTCGACTGGGGCAGCTGGCTCCGGGGCTCCGTCATCTGGTCGCAGCAGTCGGGTATGGGGAAAAAGGGGAAGCAAAGCAATCGTGAGTACTCATCCAAAGTACTCGCAAGACTTACATCAGAGCTATTCTCCTTATGCATTGGTTTCAAAGGAATGCTGTATCTGTGGGCTAGACTGCAGAAATGCCAGAATAGAGAGAAAGACCTAGCCTATCGAAGACTAGCATCTTCAGCGTCTTGCAGCATTAGAAGAGTGCAGATTAGTACAAGAATATAATAGTAGCAACAAGTAGTAACAACGCCCAGAGATCCTTCCTCGACTCCCTGCGAGAAAGCAATCCCGGAGCCAACATAGTAACCAGTTCTAGTTGTAGAAGATCGGATATTTTTCGAGCGTCCTGTTACCGTGGACACGGCTATTCGAATAGATATACTTCCCTGCAGGGGTGCACCAACTTACCCAACACGCTCGATTAACTCTGGCCGGACACACTTGCTCGGTCCATGCCCGGCCTCGGCTGATCGACACGTCGTAGCCCTACCTAGGCTCAACAGAGAGGCCAGCACGCCGGTCTACATCCTAAGCGCTCAGGGGTCTTGGGCCCATCGCCCTTTGCACTCCTGCGCGTTGCGAACGCGGCCGGTGAGCAGACCTAGCCCCCTTAATACAAGCGCAGGCTTTCCCAGTCCAACCCGGCGCGCGCCGCTCAACTGCTGACATCTGAAGAGCTTCGGCTGATACATACGACGCCGAGTGCCCATACTATTTCCGCGTGGTGGTTAGTGCGAAAAAAGCCAAAGGCCTACTCAGATTACATATCCTAACCCATTAGTATGTTGGGAGCTCGCGGTGACAAGCAGAAACTCACGATCATGTGACCCCGTCGCCCCGTCTCGTGGGCTTACGGCAAGGGCCAAGAATGCCCGGCCGTGCCACGTAATTATCTCGCGGGTACCCTCACGGTCAACCCGTCTCCACATCACTCGCGGGTACCCCTCGGGGTCGACCCGACTTAATCCAGTATCTGTAGTAAAGTCAAGGTAACCGTGTGTCCAAAACATCAAGATGGGATTCGAGGAATCACCCTCGTTGGATTTCCACTCGATGTATACTTCAAGGTGAACCCGGAGGAATCACCCTCGATGGATTCACACTTGAGGGATTTTACGACAGAAGCTTTATCGGAGGTGGTGAAAGAGGAATCACCCTCGGTAACCCACAACCGACTAGCTGTACTACAGAGGCAACATCAGGAGTGAGATAAGAGGTATCACCCTCGGCACTCGATATTAGCTCTGCAGAGTCGAGCAACTTAAGGGGGTGTGTGGTGGTGTGCTGATCTAAGCCCGTCGATCACATCGATCGGGGCACTGGTAACGAAGCGGGGCAACTAGGACAAGGAAGGTGGGCCACAGATGGTTCACTACCATCCAACCTATACTAAGCATTTAGGATATCAGATAAAGTATCAATAGTAGTTTACAAAAACAGGCTATGCATCAGATTAGGTATTCGGAACAATACATGTAGCAATTCTAATGCAAGCAAGAGGGAGAAAGAGTAGGTGATATAGGCATGCTCAAGGGGGGTTGCTTGCCTGGAAGCTCTGCGGCAAAGGAGGGGTCGTCAACGGTGTAGTCGGACTCCGGAGCTGCGTCGGTCTCGGGGTCTACCGGATAAGAATAGGGGGGAAGAAACAATAAATTAAAGGAAACAAATGCTACACAAATGCATGGTATGACGATATGCAGTGCTGGTGGAGACCTAATGCAATGCTACACGTTGCAGGCGGAGCGGGAAAATATATGGGATATTTTCCCGGTCTTTGGGCAGTTATCGGTATACTGAACCGGAGGGGAAGGTTCCATGTTCAGGTAGTTAGGAGTGATGGTCAAGCATTTTGACCACGTATTCGGATTCGTCTCGTTTTTCTGATCAACTTTCATGTTGAAAACTTTTCGATCCGAGCTACGGTTGAATTTCTACGAATTTTCAAAGATTTAAACCTTTTCTGAAATTCCTAGAATTATTTTAATTAATTAATTCTCATTATCCAGAATAGTACACATGTGACATCAGCATGACGTCAGTGGTCAACCCCAGCTGTTCCAGGTCAAACCTGACAGCTGGGTCCCACCAGTCAGTGACACAGGGCTAAACAGAGACTAATTAAACTGATTAGGGGTTCATTAGAACGTGGGCCCCACATGTCAGTGTCTAACTAATTAAACAAAATAATTAAATTAACTAATTAGTTAGTTAGGCGAGTGGGGCCCGCGTGTCAGTGGCACTGTGTGCCCAGTCAGCCGAGTTGACCAAGTCAACTCGGTCAACTAGGGCCCCTGGGCCCACTGGCAGCGACCCAAGGGGTGCCAGCGTGGCTGCCACGTCGGCGGTGGCCGGCGGCGAGTCGGCGGCGACTAAAAACGCGGCGGCGCGCCTCGGACCTCGCCGAAAAACACGCTCCGGCGACCATTTGGTGCGCGCGACCCCGCGTTCGATCGAGCGGAGCGAGGCGCGTCGACTGGTGGTGGTGGCGTCGCCGGAACCAGCCGGAGTTGACGGCGGCGAGCTCGCGGGCGGCGCCGGAGTTCGGGCTACGGCGGTTTCGGCGATACGGGGCACGGTAAGAGCTGCGGGCGGCGGCGCTGGGCTGCTACGGCTGCGCTGAGCCTGGCTGCGTGCTCGGACGAGCTCGATGGCGACGGCATTGACGGCGACGAGCTCGACGGCGGCGATGCATACGGCCTCGGCGAGATCGGCCGCTACGGGCGCGGGGAAGGGTAGAGAAGAGAGGGGAGAGGAGGAGAAGCTCATCGGGGAGGCGCAAGATGGCCCGGTGACGGATTAGGAGCTGCAGCGTGGCCGGAATCGGCGAGGTTCGCCGGCGACCCGAGGGAGAGGAGGACGGCGTGGATCCGCGCGGTGGAGCTCCCCGGCTTGCGTTAGTCGGCGTGGACGACGTAGCAGAGCTCGGTGGTGCGGCTAGACATGGTGGCGTGACTCGGGGACAACGGTGGCCACGAGGACGACGGCGTGCGGCGGTGGAGGCTCTCGGGCGAGTGAGAGAGAGAGCGGATGAGCGAGGGAGAGAGGGGGAGAATGGCGGAGGGCGTCCAGGGGGGAGGAATGGCCTCGGCCTTATCCTCTCCGAGAGCCCGCGGCGGCAGGTGGCGGCCAGCGGCCGGAGGAGCGCGTGGCGACCATGGCGCGGGCGACACGGCGGCGGGAGGTGAGAGAAAGGAGAGGTGGGCTGGGCCGTGCCACTGTGCATTTAGGCCCAGCTCACAGTAGCGGTTTAGGGCCTTTTCCCTTTTTTCTGTTTTCTTTTTCCAGTAGCTTTTGCATTTTCTTTTAGTCACCAAATGACTTTGCAAAAATGTGCAACTGGTAGAAACAAATACTAGGGAAATTGATGCACTGCCACAAAAAGTTTGGAGCCCATTTGAATTCATTTGAATTTTGAATTACATTTAAAGGGGCCAAAATGGTGTTGTTGGCACTATTTTCAGGAAGATAGAGTCATCTAGGGAATTTAGGTGATGTTGTTTTCCTGAACATCATTTATTATAGAATATTTGCTAAATGATGAACTTTTTCTCAGTAATTTTTGAACAACTTCAAATTTCACTTTGAATTTAAATTGAATTCAATGGAGGAATTTGAAATGAGATATTAATCCACATTGATTAAACATTGCAAATCACAGTGTCTTAGCATAATCATCATGGATTACTGTAGCTCATTACAGAGGGGTGTTACAATTCTCCTCCTCTAAAAGAAATTCTCGTCCCGAGAATTCAGGAGGTAGAAGGGAAAAGATCGGGGTATTCCTCGCGAAGACGATCCTCGCGTTCCCAAGTGGCTTCATCTTCAGCATGATTTGACCACTACACTTGAAGGAACTTGATTGTCTTCTGGCGGGTCCGACGTTCAGTTTGATCGAGAATGCGGATCGGATGCTCTTTATAAGATAGATCATCTTGCAAATCGAGCAATTCATGATCCACTGCTCGGTGCGGAGATTCCTTGAAGCAACGGCGAAGTTGCGACACATGGAAGACGTCGTGGATGTGAGAAAATTGCGGCGGCAACTCCAATTTATATGCCACATGTCCACGTCAGGCGAGAATGCGGAAGGGGCCAATGTAGCGAGGAGCTAACTTGCCCTTGATTCCAAAGCGATGAGTGCCCTTCATAGGAGTGACACGCAGATAAGCTTGCTCACCAGGTTGATAGATCGATCCCCAGTGTTTACGATCATAATTGCTCTTCTGGCGAGACTGGGCCGCCTTGAGATTTTCCCGGACAATACGGACTTGCTCTTCAGCGTGTTGGATAATATCCGGACCAATGAGCGGCCGTTCCCCAGTTTCTGACCAATTCAGAGGGGTCTGACACTTACGTCCATAAAGTACCTCGAAGGGTGCCATCTTCAAGCTTGCTTGATAGCTGTTGTTGTAAGAGAATTCGGCATACGGGAGAGATTCCTCCCACTTCTTGCCAAATGAGATAACACAAGCACGCAGCATATCTTCAAGCACTTGATTGACTCGCTCGACTTGGCCTTGGGACTGGGGGTGATAAGCTGAACTCCAGGTTATATGAGTTCCCATAGCTTCTTGAAAACTTGCCCAGAACTTAGAGGTGAAAAGGCTGCCACGGTCTGAACTGATCTCCTTCGGAATACCGTGGAGTGATACAATTCTGGAGATATATAGATCTGCTAACTGACTAGCAGTGATCGTCTCCTTGACTGGCAGAAAATGTGCAACTTTGGAGAGTTGGTCAATGACGACAAGAATAGCATCATGACCCTTTTGTGACCTGGGAAGACCAGTGATAAGATCCATTTGCACCTTGTCCCATTTCCATTCAGGAATAGGGAGCGGTTGCAGAATTCCAGCAGGCTTCTGATGTTCTGCCTTAACGCGACGGCAAACGTCACATTCGGCCACATAGCGAGCAATATCCTGCTTCATTTTAGACCACCAGTACCTTTGACGGAGATCACGATACATCTTGGTGCTACCCGGATGAATAGACAGTGGTGTATCATGTGCTTCCTTCATAACCTTGTCGGTCATAAGCTCGAACCGAGGTACCACAATGCGGTCTCTGAAATACAAGGTTCCATCTTCAGCAAGCGAGAAATCTCTGTACTTTTCAAGGTCAAGACCTCTTTTCATCTGAGCAACTTCAGCATATTTAGCTTGCGCAGACTTAACAGCCTTCTCAAGATCTGGCTGTATAACAAGGGTATTAAGGTAACCCTGTGGAACAATGTGAAGGTTCAACTTGCGAAGTTCTTCATAAAGATGGGGTTGAGCTTGCTGAACCATGAGGTTGTTGCAATAGGACTTGCGGCTCAGGGCATCGGCCATCACATTAGCTTTGCCAGGGGTATAAGAAATACCGCAGTCATAGTCCGTAATTGTTTCCAACCATCGTTGTTGGCGGAGATTGAGATCCGGCTAAGTAAACAAATACTTCAGACTTTGGTGATCAGTATATATCTCACATCGATTACCAAGGAGGTAATGTCGCCACAGCTTCAATGCATATATCACTGCAGCAAGTTCAAGATCATGCACTGGGTAATTCTCTTCGTGAGGACGCAACTGTCGCGAGGCATAAGCAATTACTCTGCGCTCTTGCATCAGGACACAGCCTAACCCTTGACGAGAAGCGTCACAATAAATCACGAAATCCTTGCGAGAATCCGGAGGAGCAAGCACTGGTGCAGAAGTTAGCTTGTCCTTGAGGGTTTGGAAGATTTCCTGACACTTGTCTGTCCACTCAAACTTAACGCCTTTGTGAAGCAGATTAGTCAGAGGCTTGGCAATCTTAGAGAAATTCTCGACAAATCGATGGCAATAGCTTGCGAGTCCGACAAAACTTCTGACTTGCTTGACATTCTTCGGAGGAGTCCAGTCAAGAATAGCCTGAACTCATTCTGGATTGACAGCAATGCCATCCTTGGAAATCACATGACCAAGGTAGGTCACTTCAGATAACCAGAATTCGCACTTGGAATATTTGGCATATAACTGATGTTCTCGAAGCTTTTCCAGAACAAGACGAAGATGTTCAGCATGTTCTTCCTTATTCTTGGAATATACCAGAATATCATCCAGATAAACCACGACAAACTTGTCGAGGTAATCCATGAAGATATAATTCATGAGGTGGGAGAACGTAGCTGGAGCATTAGTTAAGCCAAATGATATGACAGTGTACTCATAAGAGCCATAGCGAGTAACGAAGGCAGTCTTGGGAATATCCTCTTCGCGGACGCGGATCTGATGGTAACCCAACCTCAAGTCGAGTTTAGAGAACACCGATGATCCAGCAAGTTGATCATACAGATCGTTGATCCGAGGAAGTGGATACTTGTTCTGAATGGTGGCTTGGTTGATAGGCCGGTAATCTTGGACCAATCGGTTTGTACCATCTTTCTTCTTGACAAAGAGAGAAGATGCTCCCCAGGCAGAGGAACTTGGGCGAATGAAACCCTTGCGAAGTGATTTGTCGAGTTCCTCCTTAAGCTCAAGGAGTTCATGCGGAGGCATCTTGTAGGGATGCGTCGCAATAGGAGTGGTGCCTGGTTTTAAGTCGATGACAAACTCGATAGCTCTAACAGGGGGTACTCCTGGAAGTTCTTCCGGAAAGACATCCTGGAAGTCGCGAACGATTGGAACATTTTCGATCCCCTCAAGAGGTGAAGCGTTTAACACATTCAAGGCTTAGATCTGAGCCTTGGCACTTTGAACAATATGAGCATGGTAATTTACTAGCTCATCCGATGGGTGCAGAAGGTGTACGACTTTAGTGGCACAATTGATCAAGGCGAAGTGAGCCTTCAACCAATCCATTCCCAGAATGAGGTCAACTTTGGAAGACTTCAAAATAATAGGAAATGCATGGAAGTCCACCCCTTCAATTTCGATGGTAACCTCGGGGCTGAACATGGAGGCTTGGCATTGGCCCGCGGGAGTGTTTACCACTAACGGATGGTGCAATTTTTCATATTTAATGCCATGCATGAATGCAAACTCTTCTGATATGAAAGAATGCGATGCTCTTGAATCAAATAAAACAGAAGCTGGTACTGAATTAACGAGAAGAGTACCCATCACAGTTTCTGGTTGGTCTTGAGCTTCAGCCATGTTGACATGATAAGCCTGTCCACGACCATATGAAGGCCTGACATTATTGTTGCGAGGCTGATAGCTACCATGGCCATTTCCATGGCCAGCTGGCGGAAGCATAAATTGATTCTGATTCTGGGAGCAGTCTCTGGCACGGTGACCTGGATGGCCACACATGAAGCAGAGTCCATTGTCGGGACGGGGAGCAAGAGCTCGAAATGGTGCAGCTTGAGGTCTTGGCTATCTCAGAGCTGGAGGAGGCATACGAGGTGCAACATACGATGGCCTTGGAACAGGCACAGTCAGACGGTACATGCTGTGAGGGATCCATATACGGCGCTTCTGGGAAGACGAGCCCGAAGATGAGCCCGCTTCACGGGTGCGCTTAAGAGCATCCTTATGATCCTTCAGATCAGTCTCAACCTGTATAGCCTTGTTCACCAAGGTGGCGAAGTCGGCAAAGTCCTGGACTAGCAGTGCGAGCTTGATGTCAGGGTTGAGCCCTTCACGGAACTTCTCCTGTCTGCGCGCATCAGTAGCAATATCCTCTTCAGCGTAGCGAGATAGTTCCAAAAATTCCTGCTGATAGGCTTCCACAGTCTTGTTGCCCTGGGTAAGGTTACGAAACTCACGCTTCTTCCGGTCCATGACTCCTTGCGGAATGTAACGGGCACGGAAAGCAGCTTTGAACTCCATCCAGGTGATGATGGATCCAGCAGGTAGGGTATGCCTATGAGTGTCCCACCATTGGGCTGCGGGACCCTTCAGAAAGTATGACGCAAAAGTGACATAGCTGGCAGGGGCCACATTAGCAGACTCCATCTCGAAAGTGATGTCGCGGAGCCAGTCATCAGCGTCAAGCGGCTGAACTGAGTTGTGGAAAATGGTTGGGTTCAGGCGCACAAACTCTTGTAAAGTGATTGCGGCTGGCTGCTGGTTGGCATTGGGACGAGGAAACTGATCCATAAGCCCTTGCATGGACCGACGATGCATTTCGAATTGTTGCATCATTGCAGCCATATAGTCGGGCGGTGGTGGATTGTTGGCACCACGGCCACGACCTGCGGGTCTAACCATCCTGCTAAAATTCAACAGGGGTAGTTTAGCAACGAGCATTGCAGAAGTATGGATTCATTCATGAAGTAACATGCACAACAAAAAGAAGTGCAATAGATACATCGTCATAGTCAACAAGACATGCAGATCCATACATAAAGTCGGTTACAAGCCAGCGTTACAACAGCGAAAAGGAAAGCTAGACAACTAGGCAGCACGCAGGCACGCGGTGGAGGGATACAACAACGGGACATAGCGATAGCTACATCAACGTTGGAGAAAACCACTGAAGCCAGGCAGCTGCAGGTGACGACGCAGGGTACCCTCGATGTAAGGATCCTGTGCTCCGTGAACACTCTGGTGCAGAACCTGGTCCCGGACTGGAAGAAGAGGACCACGTGGAGGAGTACAACCTCCAACAGCAGGCCACTCAAGACCTAGTGGCATCTCCGTCATGCGCGGGTAAAGGATATACTCTGGATGCATCCTCGCACTGACTGCTGGTAGCAACTGTGTCAGAGCGTCGTAAAGACGAGCACGAGTGGCGTACAACTCGACAGCAAAAGCTCGAGCAGTGCGGTCCAGAGCCTGAGTGTACTGTACCAAAACCTGCAGGTCATAGCGACGCAGCACGTAAGGAGTACAGACAGCAGTGTAATATCCAGTCTCATCCCCAGCGGGGGCATACGGGATGTATCTGAAAGCAGTCTCCTCCAAGCGTCCATTGTGCTCTCCATGGAGACGGGCAATAGCAGTATAGGCAGCATCATGGACGGCCATGTCAACAGTTACTCCAACACCATGAAAGGTGTGCAACTCAGTGATGGAGTTGTTCTGTCGATCAAAGATGTGAACCACAGTATGGTACTGCTCCTGGTTGAACTCGCGGTAGTCCTCGTAAATAGTGTACTCGGGGTATCAGCGATGGGAAGCCTGGTCAAGAGGTCGACCAAGATAGCAGGGAACCCAGTCGCATCAAGAGCCATAGTGTGGCGTACGAGCTGTCTTGCGGGACGCATCTGAAACAAGGAGTGCAAGAAGTCAAATGACAGTGTGAGAGGCATATGATAACATTGGAAAGAATTATTTGCAGATAATCCAGCTCTCCGGGTGAATGTGAGCACGAGAACCTAATGTCAGTGTTAGCAAAATCATTTAACCCGAAAAGAAGAGAGATCAGAGTCCCAGAGTATGGAAGAGGAATAAAAGATCCTAATACCACCCATTGGCGACATGGGCCCGTAAGCCACACAGCCATGTTAGTAAAACAGTTTTGCAAAGACTAGACTCAACTTCGGCCAAGGAGTTGGAAAGGGGGGTTCCTACAGGCAGTCGGCTCTGATACCAACTTGTGATGCCCCGACTTAATCGTCTACTAACCATACACGCAATTGCACATGATCAAGCCTAAGGACTCACTTGAAGATATCACAACAGAACTCTAAGCACAAATAAAAGTCATACAAGCTTTATATTACAAGCCAGGGGCCTCGAGGGCTCGACTACATAAGCTTGAGTCATTCAAGCATCAGCGGAAGCATCAGATATCTGAGTACAGACATAAAAGTTAAACAGATAAGCCTTAAGAAGGCGGGGCAAAACAACGACACTGGATCGAAAGGCGCAGGCCTCCTGCCTGGGTGCCTCCTATCTACTCCTGGTCGTCGGCGGTCTCCACGTAGTAGTACTCTCCACCGGAGGGGTAGTAGTAGTCGTCAACTGGGGCAGCTGGCTTCGGGGCTCCGTCATCTGGTCGCAGCAATCGGGTATGGGAAAAAAGGGGAAGCAAAGCAACCGTGAGTACTCATCCAAAGTACTCGGAAGACTTACATCAGAGCTATTCTACTTATGCATTGGTTTCAAAGGAAGGCTGTATCTATGGGCTAGACTGCAGAAATGCCAGAATAGAGAGAAAGACCTAGCCTATCGAAGACTAGCATCTTCAGCGTCTTGCAGCATTACAAGAGTGCAGATTAGTACAAGAATATAATAGTAGCAACAAGTAGTAACAACGCCCAGAGATCCTTCCTCGACTCCCTGCGAGAAAGCGATCCCGGAGCCAACATAGTAACCAGTTCTAGTTGTAGAAGATCGGGATATTTTCCGAGCGTCCTGTTACCGTGGACACGGCTATTCGAATATATATACTTCCCTGCAGGGGTGCACCAACTTACCCAACACGCTCGATTAACTCTGGCCGGACACACTTGCTCGGTCCATGCCCGGCCTCGGCTGATCGACACGTCGTAGCCCTACCTAGGCTCAACAGAGAGGCCAGCACGCCGGTCTACATCCTAAGCGCTCAGGGGTCTTGGGCCCATCGCCCTTTGCACTCCTGCGCGTTGCGAACGCGGCCGGTGAGCAGACCTAGTCCCCTTAATACAAGCGCAGGCTTTTCCAGTCCAACCCGGCGCGCGCCGCTCAACTGCTGACATCTGAAGAGCTTCGGCTGATACATACGACGCCGACTGCACATACTATTCCCGCGTGGTGGTTAGTGCGAAAAAGGCCAAAGGCCTACTCAGATTACATATCCTAACCCATTAGTGCGTTGGGAGCTCGCGGTGACAAGCAGAAACTCACGATCATATGACCCCGTCGCTCCGTCTCGTGGGCTTACGGCAAGGGCCAAGAATGCCCGGCCGTGCCACGTAATTATCTCGCGGGTACCCTCACGGTCAACCCGTCTCCACATCACTCGCGGGTACCCCTCGGGGTCGACCCGACTTAATCCAGTATCTGTAGTAAAGTCAAGGTAACCGTGTGTCCAAAACATCAAGATGGGATCCGAGGAATCACCCTCGTTGGATTTCCACTCGATGTATACTTCAAGGTGAACCCGGAGGAATCACCCTCGATGGTTTCACACTTGAGGGAAAGCACGACAGAAGCTTTATCGGAGGTGGTGAAAGAGGAATCACCCTCGGTAACCCACAACCGACTAGCTGTACTACAGAGCCAACATCAGGAGTGAGATAAGAGGTATCACCCTCGGCACTCGATATTAGCTCTGCAGAGTCGAGCAACTTAGGGGGGGTGTGTGGTGGTGTGCTGGTCTCAGCCCGTCGATCACATCGATCGGGGCACTGGTAACTAAGCGGGGCAACCAGGATAAGGAAGGGGGGGGGCACAGATGGTTCACTACCATCCAACCTATACTAAGCATTTAGGATATCAGATAAAGTATCAATAGCAGTTTACAAAAACAGGCTATGCATCAGATTAGGTATTCGGAACAATACATGTAGCAATTCTAATGCAAGCAAGAGGGAGAAAGAGTAGGTGATATAGGCATGCTCAAGGGGGGTTGCTTGCCTGGAAGCTCTGCGGCAAAGGAGGGGTCGTCAACGGTGTAGTCGGACTCCGGAGCTGCGTCGGTCTCGGGGTCTACCGGATAAGAATAGGGGGGAAGAAACAATAAATAAAAGCAAACAAATGCAACACAAATGCATGGTATGACGATATGCAGTGCTGGTGGAGACCTAATGCAATGCTACACGTTGCAGGCGGAGCGGGAAAATATCTGGAATATTTTCCCGGCCTTTGGGCAGTTATCGGTATACTGAACCGGAGGGGAAGGTTCCATGTTCAGGTAGTTAGGAGTGATGGTCAAGCATTTTGACCACGTATTCGGATTCGTCTCATTTTTCTGATCAACTTTCATGTTGAAAACTTTTCGATCCGAGCTACGGTTGAATTTCTACGAATTTTCATGGATTTAAACCTTTTCTGAGATTCCTGGAATTATTTTAATTAATTAATTCTCATTATCCAGAATAGTACACATGTGACGTCAGCCTGACGTCAGCATGACGTCAGTGGTCAACCCCAGCTGTTCCAGGTCAAACCTGATAGCTGGGTCCCACCAGTCAGTGACACAGGGCTAAACAGAGACTAATTAAACTAATTAGGGGTTAATTAGAATGTGGGCCCCACATGTCAATGTCTAACTAATTAAACAAAATAATTAAATTAACTAATTGGTTAATTAGGCGAGTGGGGCCCGCGTGTCAGTGGCACTGTGTGCCCAGTCAGCCGAGTTGACCAAGTCAACTCGGTCAACTGGGGCCCCTGGGCCCACTGGCAGCGACCCAGGGGGTGCCAGCGTGGCTGCCACGTCGGCGGTGGCCGGCGGCGACTAAAAACGCGGCGGCGCGCCTCGGGCCTCGCCGGAAAACGCGCTCCGGCGACCATTTGGTGCGCGCGACCCCGCGTTCGATCGAGCGGAGCGAGGCGCGTCGACTGGTGGTAGTGGCGTCGTCGGAACCGGCCGGAGTTGACGGCGGCGAGCTCGCGGGCGGCGCCGGAGTTCGTGCTACGGCGGTTTCGGCGATACGGGGCACGGCAAGAGCGGCGGGCGGCGGCGCTGGGCTGCTACGGCTGCGCTGAGCACGGCTGCGTGCTCGGACGAGCTTGACGGCGACGGCATTGACGGCAATGAGCTCGACGGCGGTGATGCATACGGCCTCGGCGAGATCGGCCGCTACGGGCACGGGGAAGGGCAGCGAAGAGAGGGGAGAGGAGGAGAAGCTCACCGGGGAGGCGCAAGATGGCCCGGTGACGGATTAGGAGCTGCAGCGTGGCCGGAATCGGCGAGGTTCGCCGGCGACCCGAGGGAGAGGAGGACGGCGTGGATCCGCGCGGTGGAGCTCCCCGGCTTGTGTTAGTCGGCGTGGACGACGTAGCGGAGCTCGGCGGTGCGGCTGGACATGGTGGCGCGGCTCGGGGACAACGGTGGCCGCGAGGATGACGGCGTGCGGCGGCGGAGGCTCTCGGGTGAGTGAGAGAGAGAGAGAGAGCGGATGAGCGAGGGAGAGAGGGGGAGAATGGCGGAGGGCGTCCAGGGGGGAGGAATGGCCTCGGCCTTATCCTCTCCGAGAGCCCGCGGCGGCAGGTGGCGGCCGGAGGAGCACGCGGCGACCATGGCGCGGGCGACACGGCGGCGGGAGGTGAGAGAAAGGAGAGGTGGGCTGGGCCGTGCCACTGTGCACTTAGGCCCAGCTCACGGTAGCGGTTTAGGGCCTTTTTCCCTTTTTATTTTCTGTTTTCTTTTTCCAGTAGCTTTTGCATTTTCTTTTAGTCACCAAATGACTTTGCAAAAATGTGCAACTGGTAGAAACAAATACTAGGGAAATTGATGCACTGCATCAAAAAGTTTGGAGCCCATTTGAATTCATTTGAATTTTGAATTACATTTAAAGGGGCCAAAATGGTGCTGTTAGCACTGTTTTCAGGAAGATAGAATCATCTAGGGAATTTAGGTGATGTTGGTTTCCTGAACATCATTTATTATAGAATATTTGCTAAATGATGAACTTTTTCTCAGGAATTTTTGAACAACTTCAAATTTCACTTTGAATTTGAATTGAATTCAGTGGAGTAATTTGAAATGAGATATTAATCCACATTGATTAAACATTGCAAATCACAGTGTCTTAACATAATCATCATGGATTACTGTAGCTCATTACAGAGGGGTGTTACAGCTAGCAACCAGCATTGCACAGGCACATGTAACCAACTAATGCCTACTGAATTAGTAGGTTCAGAATTTAAATTTCTTTTGTGTTCTCCTCTAGGCTGGCCTGCCCAGTTTTATACTCCTAGCTCCGCCACTGTATATAAGTCAACAGAAGCTTAGAATCAAAATTATTTATATCTTTTCATTGTCTCATGGTGCTTGGACTAAAATATTATGTCCTCTTTCATTCGTATGATTTGGAAAACACAACACTGTAATAGCACTTCAATAGCATAGAAAATACACAAGAACTTACTGCTGACACTGGTGCATGCCAGCGTCATAGACAAAATGAAAATTTTCCTTTAGAACTATACATACGCAAAGTAGCCATGGAAAGGAAATCCTATAGTTTTCAAACCCCCCAAAACCAAACAAGCCCTACGGAAAAAAGCTTAGGCTAGAATACAAACTTTCACAATTGTTGTAAATTCATTTGACCCAAAGAGACCATGAGATTCATTCTCTTTTCCATTGATTAGTCTTCGAGAATATACGCATTTGCGTCCTTGGAAGTTGCCTGATTTCTTTCTTTCTTTGTCCTCTTTGAACACGATATGCGTGAATCTTGTGTTGCGTGGTTTCGTTGGAGGTTGGTTGGTTGGTTGTTGGCCGTGTCGTATGCGCCGACCGTGACTGCAACTTGCGACGGACGGACGGGTGGAAGAGAAGTGCACGCCAGCAGCGTGACGATGCAATACGTGACGTGTCTGCTCCGTGCTTGCCGTCACGCCGGATCGAGGCCGACGGCGACGTGTCCGGCGTCACAAACCGTCCGACGTGTCACACGAGCGCGCGCGGAACCTACCGAGATATTCCCGGCCCGGCTGGCTCTCCGCTGAAATTTCTTTCCTATTCGCGCACGTGAGCCCACCGCCGCCCGACGCGGGGCCCGCCGGGTGGGCCCACCACGTGTAAGGCGCCCCCGAGCTGGCCAGCACCCGGCGACCTCGTCGTCGTCTCGGACTCGAACGCGAGGCAGCAGCAGCAGGGCGAGAAAAAAGGGCGACGGACGGAAAATATCTCCGGCTCGTTCCTTCGTTTGCGCCGCGTGCCGGCGAGATGTCGTCGGCGATGTCCCGCGCGATCCGGGCCTGCGCGGCGGCCGCGGCTGGGGCGTCGAGGAGGGGCCTGGCGTCCGTGGAGGCGATGGGGGCGGCGAAGGGGGCGCCCGCGGCGGGGCGCTGGGCCGGGCGCGGGTGCGGCGGCCGGGGGCCCGTGGAGGACGGGGCGCGCGTGCAGTGGGTGTTCCTCGGGTGCCCCGGGGTCGGCAAGGGCACCTACGCCGGCCGCCTGTCGCGGCTCCTCGGCGTGCCCCACATCGCCACCGGCGACCTCGTCCGCGACGAGCTCGCCTCCTCAGGCCCCCTCTCCAAGCAGGTATTCCAGTTCCTCCCGCTCAATCCTGCGTGGTGATTTTCGTAGAAGAATTGATAGCTAGAGATCCCCTCTGATGTTGACGAAAGGGAGCCCAAGGATAATTTTACCTGCAAGTGTTCCCCTGCATCATAAATTTACCTGCAAGTGTTCCCTTGCATGAGCTGCATCAGCTAGCAAATCACCAATAATCATGATGCTCTTAGTGCAGAAAGAGGGCTTTAATTTGTATGAGAGTAGACCAATTCGACCACATGGCTATGCAATTCCTGTATCATCATCACAACCCAGCTTGCCAACATTATTTCTAGGTGATGCAATCCGTAGGCACATGATGATTAGACGACGATGCCAGCGGTTTGTTTGGGTGCAGAACTCCCCTAGGGAGAACATCCAATTGACAACTAGGAAGCACCACAGCTGCACCATGATATTAAGCACATGCTCAACACACTTCAGCAGTCAGCACACCGGTACCAGACTAACGATATATGCTGACCAACTGTTTTCCGTGCAGTCGGTTCGTTGCAACCAAGCCGAATTAGTTAGCTTAATATAGAACAAGTTCTTGAAATAAATACTAAAGTTAACTCAGTCTGAAAACCCTGCAAGCATGTGCATTAAAGTGAACTCTGTAAGATAGTCCATTAGAGCTGGTTATGAAACCTGACTGCAAGCATGTGCAACTTGCTCAGCCGATGCCTGCAGCTTAGGATAGATTGTTCGAACCCTTGTATGACCGTTTAGTTTTGTGCCGCTACACTTCCAGTAGCAGAGGCACGAATGATGATGACAAGGCCCAAATAAGACTAATCTGGAGGTTGTGTACAGTTTCAGATTAACAATGTTGAATTTGATTCTACTCCCTCCATTCCTAAATATAAGCCCTTTTAGAGATTCCAATATGGACTACATATGGAGCAAAATGAGTGAATCTACACTAAAATACGTCTATATACATCCGTATGTAGTCCGTATTGAAATCTCTAAAAAGGCTTATATTTAGAAATGGAGGGAGTAGTTAGCAGTATGGAACTTGATTCTAGTTAGCAGTATGGAACTTGATTCTAGTAAGGAAGCCAAATCAGTGCAAGACCAACTAGTTCGACTCTGTTTTGCCACTTCCACTTTCTTGATTGTCTTATGTCTGCTTTGTTTCCAGCTTTCGGAGATTGTGAATCATGGAAAACTGGTGTCTGATGAGATCATCATAAATCTGCTGTCAAAGCGCCTTGAGGAGGGAGGAGAGAAGGGTGAATTAGGGTTCATACTTGATGGCTTTCCAAGAACTATAAGACAAGCGGTGAGCTAGTTACTTGACCTGATTGTAAGTATGCAAGACATATATACTTGCATCTTCTCAGTTCGGCTTCTATCATCAGGGGGTGGAATCATGGAAATTGTATGCAGTTTCAGAACAAATGTGGAACTTGATTCTAGTAATAGTCTTAATGTATGGCAGTTCACTGTCTATGGTTGAGATCAACAGTCTTCAAACGTATCTGCAGTTTTTTTTTTGTTGATGAAAACTTTTCTGCTCGTATTACGTTACAGTCCCCAAACTAAACTATATTGTGTGGTTTGTTAGGAAATATTGGAGGGAGTTACAGATATTGATTTGGTGATCAATCTCAAACTTCGAGAAGAAGCGCTGCTTGCAAAATGCATTGGTAGAAGGAAGTGCAGCCAGTGTGGAGGAAACTTCAATGTGGCCTCCATTGACATTGAGGGTGAGAATGGCGGGCCTCGAATGTGTATGCCTCCACTACTACCACCTCCAGAGTGTGAATCGAAGTTAATTACTAGAGCAGATGATACTGAAGAGGTGGTAAAGGAGCGATTGCGTGTTTATCATGATTTGGTATGTACCAGTGACCTTAGATTGCATCTTTGGAGTTTTATCTGGTTTGATATTTCTATTTTGTGGGATCTAAACAATCAATTTGTACTAATTCAGGCTAGTAGTAAAATTTTCTTTATAATAAATGGATGCTAAGTCGTTTATATTTTAGAGTAACCTTGTGTGAAATACCGAGGGAAATAGATATATTGACCTTTGTCATTTTCCTTATTTTTAATGATATATAGCTAATTGGCTTCATAGAATGTATGTGTACGGTTGTTCCAAATTCAGCAATGAGCACATTTCATCTGCCAAACATTTTTTTTACCCTGTCTCCTTTGACTGCAACTCTTTTGCTCGGTAGCCTTTCTAAGGAAGTTGTCATCTTTGCAGTGTGAACCAGTGGAGGAATTCTACAGAGCACGGGGTAAACTCCTCGAGTTCAATTTACCAGGAGGAATCCCCGAATCATGGCCGAAGCTACTGCAAGCTTTGAATATAGAAGACCCTGATAACAAAAGATCTGCAGCAGCGTAATTTTTTTGTGTTAGGAGTGCGTATTATGTATTTGTAGCCTATGCCAAACGTAGTTACTTGATAAGCATTCCTGGCATCTCTAGAGAGTAGTTCATTCAGGGCCATTATTTGATCTGGCACTCAAAATTTGTATAGCTGATTGATCATCGATCGCGCAAGTTCGATGGGGTGTGCTAGTTGTATTCTTAAAGGTATAGCATCTTATGTCTTACAGGGCAGATGATAAATAACTGACGGTTGTGGTTGTCGTCCGCTGATAAAGCCTCTTGAAACAAGCGCGTGGCACACATTGTTATGAAAACATTGTGCAAGCAGATGATTTTGTGTGTGGTATGGCTTGGATTGAGTTTGCCTAGTTGTTGAGCTTTTTAGTTACTCCCTCCGAACTAAAACCACGACACTTATTTTGGATCGTTGGGAGTACCTTTTATGAGAATAGGTTTTTGTTATGTTGGCTCCAGACTTCAGTGAACTGACCCTGTTTTTTAGGACTTATGTGTATTCTTTGATCCAAATTCACCAAGGAGTGACTTGATCAGCCAAACTTGAAACTGTCATGGAGCTCATGTAGCAACCTCAATTATTATAGGTTCAGAACATTTATTTGGCCGTGCTCTGTTGCTTAATTTTGCATCCTGACATGGGAGTTCAATTTGCCGGGAAGAATACCCACATTGTGGCCGAAGTTACAACAAGCTTTGAATATAGAATACCCTTTTTCTTTTTTTCTTTTCTTTTTTGCATGGAGAATATAGAAGGCCCTGATGATAACAGATGCGCAACAAGCCAACAACATAATTTTTATGTTAGAAATGGGTGTTATATATACATCTGTAGCCTATGCCAAGTGGTCACTCAAGATTACTCTTGTCTGTTTGATCTGGCACACAATTGTATAGTCTCTCGTGGATTGTACGAAGTTGGACGGGCGTGGTGGTTGCATTCTTGATCTTATAGCCTCTTTGATAAGTAGTAATCCAGCATTCTGGAGACATGGGTTTGTAGTCTGCACAAGCTTCTTGTAAGAAGCACTCTGCAACCAATCATTTGGAACCAAGTCACTGCGCGAACTGATTGTTTTTTTGTGTATGGCTGAGATCCCTGAATGTTAATGTACGATTCTTGGTTGCTTATTATACATATAAGTCTTGCGAAATCATTCTTAACTCATCCTGACTCAACAAGCTTTCGGAGTAATAATCCAGTTAAGAGTTATATGTGTCTGATCATGGGACTACAAGGAGATTATTTTCTTCGTGTTATCTTCCATCCAAAGCAAGCCTGCTTTTTTGGTGCCCAGGCTCAGATGCACCTGGTATCTCGTTCGTTGCATCTGATGGTGGGATTCGGGAGATGATCCTTCCCAGTTTGCTGCGCTCCGAAGACGCGACGGACAAGACCGAGGAGAAATCCATGCGCTGTTGTGGCTGCGGGCAACGGCGACGCCTGTGGGCACCGTCTCCTCCCTGGAGGCATTGCCATGGCCTTGTCCATCCCCTGCTCTGCACTGGGGGAAACCTAGGCTTGGTTCGCCGGGCCAGGCAGCGGCAACGTCACGGTGTCGTCCCCTCTTTGAAGGCGTTACCTGGGTGATCGGGGTGCCATCCAGAGGAGTAACTGGTGTGGGTGTCTCGTTCGCCTCGGCGGCGAGGCTTGGGGTGACCGGTTATCTGGTGTTGGTTAGGGTTTAGGGTTACATGGTAGTTCACCGGAATGATTTACCGATCTAGTGTCAAAGAAGATGACACCTTCGAGATATCCCCACATGTCGAGGAATGAAAGGAAAAAAAATGCTAGAGTCAGGGATTTGGGGAGGGAATCGGCGCCGCGAGCCAGTTAATCGTCCGTGGACCTTATGCTGACATGGCGGGTGCGGCGTACATGAGACATACACGCAAACGTAACTTGGCCAAGTTTAAGGACCGTATTAAGGCGGTATTCGCGAGTTTCAGAACCGTATTGATTCAGTTCGTGAGTTCGGAGGCCATTCTAGACGTCATCAACAACTTTTTTGAAGTGTCCGCCAACAAACTTTAGAGAACAAAGAGGCAAGAGCACTAAAGACCCACAAACTTGCGAGGTGGGTGATGGTTAGTCCAGAAACTTGTAAAAGGTGATCAAGCCACTCCTAAACTTGCAAAGCGCGAGCTGATTTAGTCCACAGCCAATAAGGAGATGACAATTGGCGCCACGCTGGCCGCGTCGTGGCACAGCCGCTCGCCCGGCAATTTTGCGAATAAGCCCTTCATCTTTCCGGAAATCGCATGCACGGTACATCGGTCGGCCACCCTGATTATTCATACCGGATTAGATATCCAGCTGCACGTCGTCCGTCCAAAATATATATCCATCCATCCATCTGCCTGTCTGCCGTCGTTGACCACCACTCGCTTCCGTTCTTGATTAATTTAGCCCATCGTTTGCTGACTCGGCGACTCCTGCAGCAGCAACAGTGATGCATGCACGGATCGATCGTGAGATGCACGGAGACAGACAAGGACACGGACGGAGGTAGGTAGTACGCAAGCGCCGTGTAAGGAAAAGAAAGGAAAGAGCTAGGGTGCAGCAGCTAGTAAGGCCGTTTCGAGGCCAGCGGCAGGACACATCAAGGCCGGAGTGGCCATTAACGGGTCGACACACAGCTCGCTATTACCATCGGCCGTACAGCCATCAGTGATCAGTCCATGACAGCATGATTAATTAGTTTGGTGCATGCATCGTCATGCACATTAGCTGAGGCCACTGGTAGCTAGCTAAGGGCATCTTCAACGCTGACCCGTAAATTTGCTCCGGCATCCATCCATGGACTGGTCCCCTGTCCGCGGACACTGATGCCGGAGACGGCCATCCAGCATAGCTCGTATATATTTCAAACAACTTTTGAACTAACCGGACGAAATTCATGCAAACACGATGAATTTTCATATAAACCGGACGAGATTCATGCAAACACGGTGTTTTTTCTCTCGAAAATTTAGAAAAAAAAAACAGCCCGACCCTAAACCTATCCTACAGCGGCGGCGGCCGTCGTCCACTTCCTTTGTATTCCGCATCGGTGACCATATTCTCCATCTGTCGTCTCCATAAACGGCGGCGAGGTTCAAGACCCGTGAAGTGGAAGTGCGATCTCCGACGAGGAAGAGTAGAACATGGGAAACAGACCGGCCCACTTGGGAGACGACGACCTGCCGTCACCGGTGCCGGTGGACGTGAGGTCGATGATGGACGTGGACGGTCCGTCATTGTCCACCTGCCACATGCGCCCCCGAATGTTGGACGACGACGCGTAGGACGCGCAGCTGGCGGCTGCGTCCGACTGTGCCGGAACTTCGTTGCGAGCGGCGCGCGCGACCTCGTAGAGCGCACGCGGCTCCACAACGAAGTTTGGGTTCGCCGCGGCCATGGCGGCCACGGCCTCCTCACTTGCGCACTCATAGTAGATTTGGCCCTCCGCCAGCCGATGCTACCCGAGGAGGAACATGTTGTACCTCTGCTCCTCCTGCGCCTGCCGAAACACCGATATAGGAGTCAGCGCATGCTACTCCTCCTCCGCCATGGCGGTGACGGTGTCCTAGACTAGGGGGTACTAACCTAGTCTGCCTGCTTCTCCGGGCTGGGCCAGTGGGCCTTCATTCTTATCAAAATGGACTCTGGAAGATACACGCGGGAGGAGAGATCAAGACTACATCTGCCAAAGACTTGGCGTATACTCCAAGACTTCTCCCACCGCCTCCGCGCCTAGATACCGACCTTGTAACCCCAGATACCCTACCTGACATGTATATAAGCCAAAGGGTTTAGCCCTTAGGGGGGACTTCAACACAATCTCATTCTCCTAGCCCTAGAGTTAGACCACATCTTACGATCTCGAGGTAGATCAACTCTGTACTTGATACATCTTCATAAATATAAACAAGAGCAGGACGTAGGGTTTTACCTCCATCAAGAGGGTCCAAACCTGGGTAAAACATCGTCTCCCTGTTCCTGTTATCATCTGTCCGAGATCCACAGCTCGGGATCCCCTACCCCGAGGTCTACCCTTTTTTACACCGACACTGGTGCTTTCATTGAGAGTTCCGTTGTGGGATCAAAAAAGGATCGATGGGATCATCGGCTTACGACTCCGATCTCGCGGGCACGATTCCCACACCCGAAGCTTTTGTCACAAAAGCGCCCTTTCTTCTCCACGGATCAGAAGCGATTCGTGACTCCACCCCAGCCCCGACCGAAACCCCTTTCAAGGGCGAAGGGCTGAAGTACTTCTTGGAAAGCGATTTAGACGACGACCGGCCAGACGCGGCCGATGAACCTGACCTTCAAATCAGTCTGACCGGTCCGACGGCCGTAGGCCTGTCACGGAGTAAGGATACCAGGGCTCCGAGCCCACGATCCATAGAGATCGAAAAACACTCGCGCACCTCCCACATCGAGTATTGCCCCGATTATTCAGGGCCACCAGATGTCTGGGATCTAGCCTACATACAACAACTCCCCGACGAATCAATCAGACAGTTCTGGGCCAGGTTCTTGTCGGTCAAGAACAAGATACCAAACTACCAGGACTCAGGTGTAATAACAGCTTTTCAGCGCGGATGCAAGGATAAAGGCGTCTCAAATGCCCTCGCCCGCCGCTGTGTACAAACCTTCCCGGAGTTGTCCGATTTGGTGTCCAGGTTCTGCACCATCGAAGATGCTTGGGTTGCCAGGGAAAACACAGATCGATCTTGATACGTCTCCAACGTATCTATAATTTATGAAGTATTCATGCCATGTTTATTATAGTTTTGTATGATTTTGGTGCAGTTTTATATGGCTTTTATATGATTTTTATGGACTGACATATTGACCTAGTGCCCAGTGCCAGTTGCTGTTTTCTGCTTGTTTTTCGTTTTCCAGAAAATCCATATCAAATGAAGTCCAAATGCAGCGAAACTTTTTGACGATTTTTTATGAAAGGAAACATACCCAGGAAGCTTCGGAGGAGCAGCAGAAGACCCACAGGGGCCCCACAAGCCACCTGGGCGCGCCCTGGTGCCTCGTGGGCCCCCTGTGGCTCCTTTTAGCGTGATTCCAACACCAAAAATTCTTATAAATACCAAAACCCCCAGAAATAACCCTAGAACTTGGACTCCGCCGCCGCAAGCCTCTGTACCTCCATGATCTCATCTACATGTTGGAAATATGCCCTAGAGGCAATAATAAATTGGTTATTATTATATTTCCTTGTTCATGATAATCGTTTATTATCCATGCTATAATTGTATTGATTGGAAACTCAAATACATGTGTGGGTACATAGACAACACTGTGTCCCTAGTAAGCCTCTAGTTGACTAGCTTGTTGATCAAAGATGGTTAAGGTTTCCTAGCCATGGACATGAGATGTCATTTGATAACGGGATCACATCATTAGGAGAATGATGTGATGGACAAGACCCAAACTGTAAACGTAGCATTTGATCGTGTCAGTTTATTGCTATTGTTTTCTGCATGTCAAGTATCTGTTCCTTTGACCATGAGATCATGCAACTCACTGACACCGGAGGAATACCTTGTGTGTATCAAACGTCGCAACGTAACTGGGTGACTATAAAGGTGCTCTACAGGTATCTCCGAGGGTGTCTGTTGGGTTGGCATGGATCAAGACTGGGATTTGTTACTCCGTATGACGGAGAGGTATCTCAGGGCCCACTCGGTAATACAACATCACAATGAGCCTTGC
Source organism: Elymus sibiricus (assembly GCA_039707655.1). Classification (NCBI taxonomy): domain Eukaryota; kingdom Viridiplantae; phylum Streptophyta; class Magnoliopsida; order Poales; family Poaceae; genus Elymus; species Elymus sibiricus. Next base: position 477,431,688 of record CM077666.1, read on the forward strand.
AAGCAATGTGACTAAAGTGTTAGCCACGAGATCTTGTATTACGGAACGAGTAAAGAGACTTGCCGGTAACGAGATTGAACTAGGTATAGAGATACCGACGATCGAATCTCGGGCATGTAACATACCGAAGAACAAAGGGAACAGCATACGGGATTAACTGAATCCTTGACATAGAGGTTCGACCGATAAAGATCTTCGTAGAATATGTAGGAGCCAATATGGGCATCCAGGTCCCGCTATTGGTTATTGGCCGTAGAGGTGTCTCGGTCATGTCTACATAGTTCTCGAACCCGCAGGGTCTACACACTTAACGTTTGGTGACGATTAGTATAATTGAGTTATTATGTTGGTGACCGAAAGTTGTTCGGAGTCCCGGATAAGATCCCGGACATGACGAGGATCTCCGGAAGAGTCCGGAGGTAAAGATTGATATATGTGATAATAGTGTTTTGATCTCTGGAAGGGTTCCGGAGTTCATCGGAAGGGGTTCCGGATGTTTACCGAAGTGTTCGGGTGCAGCAACACTTTATATGAGCCAAAGGGATAAAGCCCACAAGGTATTGGAAAGTGCAAAAGCAGTTTTGCTGCCGCGTAAGCGGTACTACCGCTTGGTGAAGCGGTACTACCGCCCGAGCGGTACTACCGCTTGTGTGAAGCGGTACTACCGCCCAAGCGGTACTACCGCTTGTGTGAAGCGGTACTACCGCTTGTGCGCGGCTGTGCACGATTCGGCAGGGTCCGAATTGGACTCTTTTCCTGCGGGCCAAACCGACCTTGTGCGGGCAAAACCGACCCGGAGGAGACTTTTACTCCAAGTTTAGACCCCAAGGCTCAACATATAAATAGAGGGGCAGGGCTAGCACACGGGACACATCAGGATTTCCCAAGCCGTGTGCCGGCAACCCTAGCCCTCTAGTTCCTCCGTCATAATCTCCGTAGTGCTTGGCGAAGCCCTGCAGAGATCGTTCCTCACCACCATCACCACGCCGTCGTGCTGCTGGAACTCAACCACTACTTCACCATCGCTCGCTGGATCGAGGAGGTGAAGGCGTCATCAAGCCGTACGTGTGTTGAACGCGGAGGTGCCGTCCGTTCGGCACTAGATCGGAAGGATCGTGATTGGATCGCGGGACGCTCGGCGATTTGGATCGCGAAGACGTTCGACTACATCAACCGCGTTTATTAACGCTTCCGCTTAGCGATCTACAAGGGTATGTAGATTCACTCTCCCTCTCGTAGATGCTCATCACCATGGATAGATCTTATGTGTGCGTAGGAAAATTTTTGTTTCCCATGCAACGTTCCCCAACAGTGGCATCTGAGCTAGGTCTATGCGTAGATGAGATCTCGAGTAGAACACAAACGAGTTGTGGGCGTGGGTGTATACATATTGCTTGCCGTTACTAGTTGATACTTGATTCCGCGGTATTGTGAGATGAAGCGGCCCGGACCGACATTACGCGTACGCTTACGCGAGACTGGTTTCACCGCTGCGTGCACTTGTTGCATAAAGGTGACTGGCGGGTGTCTGTCTCTCTCACTTTAGTTGAATCGGTTCAATGAAGAGGGTTCTTTTAGAAGATCAAAAAGCAATCACTACACCACGTTGTGGTTTTGCGTAGGTAAGAACGGTTCTTGCAAACCCGTAGCAGCCACGTAAAATTTGCAACAACAATTAGAGGACGTCTAACTTGTTTTTGCAGGGTATGTTGTGATGTGATATGGCCAATTACATGATGAGATATATGTGATGTATGAGATGATCATGTATTGTATAGAATATCACGACTTGCATGTCGATGAGTACGGCAACTGGCAGGAGCCATAGAGTTGTCTTTAATTATTGTATGACCTGCGTGTCAATCATTAAGCGCTATGTAATGCTTTACTTTATCGCTAAACGTTAGCTATAGTCGTGGAAGCAACAGTCGGCGCGACAACCTTATGGCGACACGTTGATGGAGATCAAGATGATGGAGATCATGGTGTCATGCCGGTGACGATGGAGATCATGCCGGTGCTTTGGAGATGGAGATCAAAAGCACAAGTTCATGGCCATATCATGTCACTTATGATTTGCATGTGATGTTAATCCTTTTATGCATCTTATTTTGCTTAGGACGACGGTAGCATTATAAGGTGATCCCTCACTTAAATTTCAAGATAAATTGTGTTCTCCCCAAGTGTGCACCGTTGCGAAAGTTCGTCGTTTCGAGACACGCCGTGATGATCGGGTGTGATAGACTCTACGTTCGCATACAACGGGTGTAAGCCATGTTACACGTGCGGAACACTCGGGTTAAACTTGACGAGCCTAGCATGTACAGACATGGCCTCGGAACACAAGAGACCGAAAGGTCGAACATGAGTCATATAGTAGATATGATCAACATGAAGATGTTCACCATTGAAACCACCTCAACTCACGTGATGATCGGACTTGAGTTGGTGGATTTGGATCATGTTACACTCGAATGATCGGAGGGATGTCAATTTGAGTGGGAGTTTTTAAGTAATATGATTAACTAAACTCATTATCTAAGAACAATAGTCTAAGTTGTCTTTGCAATATTTATGTTGTAGATCATGGCTCGCGCAGTAGCACCCCTGAATTTTAATGCGTTCCTAGAGAAAGCTAAGTTGAAAGATGATGGAAGTAACTTTGTGGACTGGGCCCGTAATCTAAGGATTATCCTTACGGCTTCCCAGAAGGCTTATGTCCTTGATGCACCGCTTGGTGATCCACCCGCTCCAGTTGAGTCTCTAGACGTTGTGAACGCCTGGCAGGCTCGTTCTGATGATTACTCAATAGTTCAATGTGCAATGTTGTATGGCTTAGAACCGGGACTTCAAAGACGTTTTGAACGTCATGGAGCATATGAGATGTTCCAGGAGTTGAAGTTTATCTTTCAGAAGAATGCCCGGATCGAGAGATATGAGATCTCCGATAAGTTCTATGCTTGCAAGATGGAGGAGAACGGGTCTATCAGTGATCACGTGCTCAGAATGTCTGGGTACTCCACCCGTCTGGCTGAGTTAGGGATGCCCCTTCCGCCAGAGGCTATCACTGACAGAGTTCTTCAATCATTGCCACCTAGCTACAAGAGCTTCGTGTTGAACTATAACATGCACGGGATGAACAAGTCAGTCGCCGAGCTGTTTGCGATGCTGAAAGCCGCTGAGTCTGAAATTCAGAAGGAGCATCAAGTGTTGATGGTCAATAAAACCACTAGTTTCAAGAAGAATGGCAAGGGTAAGAAGGGTAACTCCAAGCAGAGTGGCAAAGCAGTTGCTCCTCTCGTGAAGAAACCCAAGGCTGGACCCAAACCAGAAACTGTGTGTTTTCATTGCAAGGGAACTGGACACTGGAAGCGGAATTGCCCCAAGTATTTGGCTGACAAGAAGGCGGCCAACAACAAACAAGGTATATATGATATACATGTTATTGATGTGTACCTTACCAACTCTCGTTGTAGTGCCTGGGTATTTGATACCGGTGCGGTTGCTCATATTTGCAACTCAAAACAGGAACTGCGGAATAGACGGAGGCTGGCAAAGGACGAAGTGACGATGCGCGTGGGAAATGGTTCCAAGGTTGATGTGATCGCCGTCGGCACGCTCGCTCTTCGATTACCGTCGGGATTAGTGATGAACCTAAATAAGTGTTATTTGGTGCCTGCGTTAAGCATGAACATTATATCTGGATCTTGTTTATTGCGAGACGGTTACTCATTTAAATCAGAGAATAATGGTTGTTCTATTTATATGAGTAATATCTTTTATGGTCATGCACCCGATGTGAGGGGTTTATTCTTATTGAATCTCGATAGTAATGATACACATGTTCATAACATTGATGCCAAAAGATGTAGAATTGATAATGATAATACCACTTTCTTGTGGCACTGCCGTTTAGGTCATATTGGCGTAAAACGCATGAGGAAGCTCCATGCTGATGGACTTTTGGAGTCACTTGATTTTGAATCACTTGACACATGTGAACCATGCCTCATGGGCAAGATGACTAAAACGCCGTTCTCTGGAATAATGGAACGGGCAAGTGACTTATTGGAAATCATACATACTGATGTGTGTGGTCCGATGAGCATTGAGGCGCGCGGTGGTTATCGTTACTTTCTCACCTTCACTGATGACTTAAGTAGATATGGGTATATTTACTTAATGAAACACAAGTCTGAAACATTTGAAAAGTTCAAACAATTTCAGAGTGAAGTTGAGAATCATCGTAACAAGAAGATTAAATTCCTACGATCTGATCGAGGAGGAGAATATCTGAGTTATGAGTTTGGCAGTCACTTAAGACAGTGTGGAATTGTTTCACAATTAACACCGCCTGGAACACCACAGCGTAATGGTGTGTCCGAACGTCGTAATCGAACCTTATTGGATATGGTGCGATCTATGATGTCTCTTGCCGATTTGCCACTATCGTTTTGGGGTTATGCATTAGAGACAGCTGCATTCACTTTAAATAGGGCACCATCGAAATCCGTTGAGACGACGCCATATGAACTTTGGTTTGACAAGAAGCCAAAGCTGTTGTTTCTTAAAGTTTGGGGATGTGATGCTTATGTCAAAAAGCTTCAGCCTGAAAAGCTGGAACCCAAAGCGGAGAAATGCGTCTTCATAGGATACCCAAAAGAGACAGTTGGGTATACCTTCTATCTCAGATCCGAAGGCAAAGTGTTTGTCGCTAAAAACGGAACATTTCTTGAGAAAGAGTTTCTCTCGAAAGAATTGAGTGGGAGGAAGATAGAACTTGATGAGGTTGTTGAACCTTTACTTCAACCTGAGAGTAGCGCAGCGCAGAAAGTTGTTTCTGTGGAGCCTACATTAGCTGAAGAGGAAGTTAATGATGATGATCATGAAGCTTTGGATCAAGTTGCTATCGAACCTCGTAGGTCGACAAGGACGCGTACTGCTCCTGAGTGGTACGGCAACCCTGTCTTAGAGGTCATGTTGTTAGACAACGATGAACCTACGAGCTATGGAGAAGCGATGATGGGCCCGGATTCCGAGAAGTGGTTAGAGGCCATGAAATCCGAGATGGGATCCATGTATGAAAACAAAGTATGGACTTTGGAAGTATTACCTGAAGGGCGTAAGGCCATTCAGAACAAATGGATCTTTAAGAGGAAGACGGAGGCGGACGGTAATGTCACCGTCTATAAAGCTCGACTTGTGGCAAAGGGTTTTTCACAAGTTCAAGGAGTTGACTACGATGAGACCTTCTCACCCGTAGCGATGCTTAAGTCCGTCAGAATCATGTTAGCAATAGCTGCCTTTTTCGATTATGAAATTTGGCAGATGGATGTCAAAACAGCGTTCCTTAACGGTTTCCTTGAGGAAGAGTTGTATATGATGCAACCAGAAGGTTTTGTCGATCCAGAAAATGCTGACAAAGTTTGCAAACTCCAGCGATCCATTTATGGACTGGTGCAAGCATCTCGGAGTTGGAATCTTCGTTTTGATGAGGTGATCAAAGCGTTCGAGTTTATACAAGTTTACGGAGAAGCTTGTATTTACAAGAAAGTGAGTGGGAGCTCTATAGCGTTTCTAATATTATATGTGGATGACATATTGCTGATTGGAAACAATATAGAAATGCTGGAAAGCGTAAAGGAATATTTGAACAAGAGTTTTTCAATGAAGGACCTAGGAGAAGCTGCTTTCATATTAGGCATCAAGATCTATAGAGATAGATCAAGACGCTTAATAGGACTTTCACAAAGCACATACCTTGATAAGATTTTGAAGAAGTTCAAAATGGATCAGTCCAAGAAGGGGTTCTTGCCTGTTTTGCAAGGTGTGAAGTTGAGTAAGACTCAATGCCCAGTGACTGCAGAAGATAGAGAAAAGATGAGTGTCATCCCCTATGCTTCAGCCATAGGCTCTATCATGTATGCAATGCTGTGCACAAGACCCGATGTCAGCCTTGCCATAAGTATGGTCGGAAGGTTTCAAAGTGATCCAGGAATGGAACACTGGACGGCGGTCAAGAATATCCTGAAGTACCTGAAAAGGACTAAGGACATGTTTCTCGTTTATGGAGGTGATCAAGAGCTCGTCGTAAAGGGTTACGTCGATGGAAGCTTTGACACTGATCCGGATGACTCTAAGTCGCAAACCGGATACGTATTTATTCTTAATGGGGGTGCGGTTAGCTGGTGCAGTTCCAAGCAAAGCGTGGTAGCAGATTCTACATGTTTCAATTCCATCCGCGATTACATCAAGGAGGACGACATAAATATTTGCAAAGTACACACGGATCTAAATGTTGCAGATCCGATGACTAAACCTCTTCCAAGGGCTAAACATGAACAACACCAGAACTGCATGGGTGTTCGATTCATTACAATGTAAATCACATAGTGATGTGAACTAGATTATTGACTCTAGTGCAAGTGGGAGACTGTTGGAAATATGCCCTAGAGGCAATAATAAATTGGTTATTATTATATTTCCTTGTTCATGATAATCGTTTATTATCCATGCTATAATTGTATTGATTGGAAACTCAAATACATGTGTGGGTACATAGACAACACTGTGTCCCTAGTAAGCCTCTAGTTGACTAGCTTGTTGATCAAAGATGGTTAAGGTTTCCTAGCCATGGACATGAGATGTCATTTGATAACGGGATCACATCATTAGGAGAATGATGTGATGGACAAGACCCAAACTGTAAACGTAGCATTTGATCGTGTCAGTTTATTGCTATTGTTTTCTGCATGTCAAGTATCTGTTCCTTTGACCATGAGATCATGCAACTCACTGACACCGGAGGAATACCTTGTGTGTATCAAACGTCGCAACGTAACTGGGTGACTATAAAGGTGCTCTACAGGTATCTCCGAGGGTGTCTGTTGGGTTGGCATGGATCAAGACTGGGATTTGTTACTCCGTATGACGGAGAGGTATCTCAGGGCCCACTCGGTAATACAACATCACAATGAGCCTTGCAAGCAATGTGACTAAAGTGTTAGCCACGAGATCTTGTATTACGGAACGAGTAAAGAGACTTGCCGGTAACGAGATTGAACTAGGTATAGAGATACCGACGATCGAATCTCGGGCATGTAACATACCGAAGAACAAAGGGAACAGCATACGGGATTAACTGAATCCTTGACATAGAGGTTCGACCGATAAAGATCTTCGTAGAATATGTAGGAGCCAATATGGGCATCCAGGTCCCGCTATTGGTTATTGGCCGTAGAGGTGTCTCGGTCATGTCTACATAGTTCTCGAACCCGCAGGGTCTACACACTTAACGTTTGGTGACGATTAGTATAATTGAGTTATTATGTTGGTGACCGAAAGTTGTTCGGAGTCCCGGATAAGATCCCGGACATGACGAGGATCTCCGGAAGAGTCCGGAGGTAAAGATTGATATATGTGATAATAGTGTTTTGATCTCTGGAAGGGTTCCGGAGTTCATCGGAAGGGGTTCCGGATGTTTACCGAAGTGTTCGGGTGCAGCAACACTTTATATGAGCCAAAGGGATAAAGCCCACAAGGTATTGGAAAGTGCAAAAGCAGTTTTGCTGCCGCGTAAGCGGTACTACCGCTTGGTGAAGCGGTACTACCGCCCGAGCGGTACTACCGCTTGTGTGAAGCGGTACTACCGCCCAAGCGGTACTACCGCTTGTGTGAAGCGGTACTACCGCTTGTGCGCGGCTGTGCACGATTCGGCAGGGTCCGAATTGGACTCTTTTCCTGCGGGCCAAACCGACCTTGTGCGGGCAAAACCGACCCGGAGGAGACTTTTACTCCAAGTTTAGACCCCAAGGCTCAACATATAAATAGAGGGGCAGGGCTAGCACACGGGACACATCAGGATTTCCCAAGCCGTGTGCCGGCAACCCTAGCCCTCTAGTTCCTCCGTCATAATCTCCGTAGTGCTTGGCGAAGCCCTGCAGAGATCGTTCCTCACCACCATCACCACGCCGTCGTGCTGCTGGAACTCAACCACTACTTCACCATCGCTCGCTGGATCGAGGAGGTGAAGGCGTCATCAAGCCGTACGTGTGTTGAACGCGGAGGTGCCGTCCGTTCGGCACTAGATCGGAAGGATCGTGATTGGATCGCGGGACGCTCGGCGATTTGGATCGCGAAGACGTTCGACTACATCAACCGCGTTTATTAACGCTTCCGCTTAGCGATCTACAAGGGTATGTAGATTCACTCTCCCTCTCGTAGATGCTCATCACCATGGATAGATCTTATGTGTGCGTAGGAAAATTTTTGTTTCCCATGCAACGTTCCCCAACACTACAGCCCTTTTCCGGCACCCTGTCGGAGGGGGAAATCATCACCGGAGGCCATCTTCATCATCCCGGCGGTCTCCATGGCGAGGAGGGAGTAGTTCACCCTCGGGGCTGAGGGTATGTACTAGTAGCTATGTGTTTGATCTCTCTCTCTCTCTCTCTCTCTCTCTCTCTCTCTCTCTCTCGTGTTCTTGATATGGCACGATCTTGATGTATCACGAGCTTTGTTAATATAGTTGGATCATATGGTCTTTCTTCCCTCTCTATCTTTGTTGTGATGAATCGAATCTTTTCCCTTTGAGATTTCGTTATTGTCGGATTGAATATTTCAGATTTGAGAACACTTGATGTACGTCTTGCATATGGATACCCGTGGTGACAATGGGGTATTATATTGATTCACTTGATGTATGTTTTGGTAATCAACTCGCAGATTCCCGTGACCTTGGGGTGATCTAGGCATAGGAGTTGGTTGCACGTTTTCATTATCTTTTCTCCGATAGAAACTTTGGGGTGCTCTTTGAAGTTCTTTGTGCGGATTGAATATTATGATTATAAAGTTGTTTGATGCATATCGTATAATCAACTCACGGATACTTGTGGTGACATTGGAGTATCTAGGTGACATTAGAGTTGGTTGATGTGTATCATATGGTGTTATTCTAGTACGAACTCTAGGGCTGTTTGTGACACTTATAGGAATAGCTCAATGGATTGATCGGAAAGAATAACTTTGAGGTGGTTTCGTACCCTACACCAATTTCTATCTTATGTTCTCCGCTAATAGGAACTTGGGAGTGATTCTTTGTCGCATGTTGAGGGATGGTTATATGATTCAAGTATGTTAGCACTGTTGAGAGATTGCACTAGTGAAAATATGAACCCTAGGCCTTGTTTCTAAGCATTGCAATATTGTTTGTGCTCACTTTTATTAATTGTTACCTTGCTGTTTTTTATTGTTCGCACTACAAAAACCTGTATCTACTATCCATACTACACTTGTATCACCGTCTCTTCGCCGAACTAGTGCACCTATACAATTTACCATTGTATTGGGTGTGTTGGGAACATAAGAGACTCTTTGTTATTTGATTGCAGGGTTGTTTGAGAGAGACCATCTTCATCCTACGCCTCCCACGGATTGATAAATCTTAGGTCATCCACTTGAGGGAAATTTGCTACTGTCCTACAAAACTCTGCGCTTGGAGGCCCAACACGAGTCTACAAAAATAAAGTTGCGTAGTAGACATCCAGCTCTTTTCTGGCGCCGTTGCCGGGGAGGTGAGTGCTTGAAGGTATATCTTTAGATCTTGCAATTGAATCTTTTAGTTTCTTGTTTATCACTAGTTTGGTTTTATAAAAATAAAACTACAGAAAAAATGAAATTGAGGTTGCCTCATATTATTCATCTTTATAATGTTTTTCTTGAAAATGATGGAGCAAAAAATTGTGCTCAATTGATAGAAGAAGAATTTAATAAAATGTTTTATGTGAATCCTTTGAATGATGAGTATGATTGCAATGTTGTTAGTATGCTTTCTATGAATATCCATGATGCTAATGATATGCAAAGCCATAAGCTTGGGGATGCTATGTTTGATGAAGATGATATTTTTAGTCCCCCAAGTTTTGATGAGCAAATTTATTATGATGAAAGCATGCCTCCTGTTTATGATGATTATATTGATGAAAGTGGGTTTGGAAGAGTGTCAACTCTAGGTAATAATGTTGGAGGGTGTTGAGTCTTTTTGTAATAATTATGAAAGTGGATTTGGAGAGGTCATAACTTTATTTAGTGATGATTCCACTATTTCGGAAGGGGTTTCAATTGATTATGACAACAAAGTTGCTATCTATGATGATTATGGTGATGACATGTATGCTATAAAGAATAATGATAACCATGAAACTTGTCATCATAATTTTAATGTTCAATTTGATTATGTCAATCAAGTATCTCATGATAGTTATTTTGTTGAGTTTTCTCCCACTACTATTGATGAGAATAAATTTGCATATGTGGAGAGAGATAAAATTTCTATGCTTATGAATCATGAAAAGAATGCTTTATGTGATAGATATATTGTTGAATTCATTCATGATGCTACTGAAAACTATTATGAGAGAGGAACATATGCTTTTACATATGTCAATAATATCAAGTTTTCTCTCTATGTGTTGAAATTTTTGAAGTTATGCTTGTTTTGCCTTCCTATGCTAGTTGATTCTTGCTCCCATAAATTGTTTGATCACAAAATCCCTATGCATAGGAAGTGGGTTAGACTTAAATGTGCTAGTCATATGCTTCATGATGCTCCCATCATTTTTCAATTCATCAGTTTTATGTGAGCATCATTGAAATCATCATGCCTAGCTTAAAAAGGCATTAAAGAAAAGTGCTTGTTGGGAGACAACCCAACATTTATACCTACTGTTTTTGTGTGTTCACATGATTAATCTACTGTAGTAATCATGTTTTGTGTCTTGTATTTCAATAAAGTGCCAACTAAGACCATTGGGATAGTGCAAATGCTTGTTGATTTGATTCTGTGCAAAAACAGAAACTTTTGCGCCCAGTATTTGATTTTCTATTTTTTACTGGAGCGTGGTAAAATTCTGAAATTTTTACACAGTATTTATCTGCAAATTTTTTACGCTGTCCTAATGTTTCAGAAATTTTGGAGTTGCAGAAGTATGGTGTTTGTTCAGATCATTACAGACTGTTCTGTTTTTGACAGAATCAGCTTTGTTTGCATAGTTTGCTTGTTTTAGCGTTTCCATAGCTTATATTAAGTGATATAAATTGTGGAAATGATATAGTACAGTAGGAATTATGTGAGAACAATTATGTATCTTGTCTTGACAGTACCAAAGTGGATGATTTGCTCTTTATCATACTAACCCATCTCACGAAGTTCCGTTAAGTTTTGTGTGAATGAAGTTTTCAAGTTTTGGGTGAGATATCGATATGAGGAGAATAAGGAGTGGCAAGACCCTAATCTTGGTGATGCCAAAGGCACCCCAAGGTAATATTCAAAGAAGACTCAAGCGTCTAAGCTTGGGGATGCCCCGGAAGGCATCCCCTCTTTCGTCTTCAACATTATCGGTAATCTTACGTGGAGCTATATTTTTATTCGTCACATGATATGTGTTTTGCTTGGAGCGTCATTTTATTTTGTTAAGATTTGCTTGCTGTTACTTAGGAAAAAGTTTTGTATCTTTTACTTCAATAAAAGTGTCAAGTATAGCCTTTACCATGCTTAGTTTGCACGTTCATGAGTTGCTGTTTCAAAACAGAAAGTTTATTGTTATTGCTAAAATTCCCTAGAAAAGTCAGAATGTGATAAAATCTTGAAATTTTGAAAAATTAAGCTATTATAAATTATCTACAGTGTGGTAAATTTTCAGAATTTTTGGAGTTAAATAAGTATGGATCTTGGCCAATCCTTTACAGACTGTTCTGTTTAGACAGATTCCTGTTATGTTTGCATTGTTTGCATATGTTGGCTTGTTTAATGGTTCTATTTGAGGATATGAGTATTAAATATGCAGAGACATTTAGTATGCAATGTTAAATTATAATTTTAGTGATTTTCTACAGTAGAGAATGATAAGGTTTTGCACTGATTTATACTAACTTATCTCACGAGTTCTTGTTGAGTTTTATGTGGATGAAGTTTTTAAGATTTAGAGAAACCGTGATATGAGAGAAATTAAGGAGACAAAAGAGCTCAAGCTTGGGGATGCCCAAGGCATCCCAAATTAATATTTCAAGAAGTCTCAAGCATCTAAGCTTGGGGATGCCCCGGTAGGCATCCCACCTTTCTTCATTAACAATTATCGGTTAGTTTCGATTGAACCTAAGTTTTTGCTTCTTCACTTGAGTTGTGCTATTCTTGGTGTGTCCTTTTATTTTCATTTTGCTTGCTGTTTTAATAAAATCCTTGGATCTGAAATCTTGAATTGGAGAGAGTCCTCACATAGCTACCTATTTACTTAACTACTCATTTGATCTTCACTTATATCTTTTTGGAGTAGTTTGTCATTTACTCTTGTGCTTCACTTATATCCTATGAATAAATTGTTGAATGAATTGAATATCATAACGTTGAAATTATATGTGATTCATATGCTTGTATCATGCCTAGTAGTAATTTCACATTTGGTTTAGAAAGTAAAATCTATTGAAGTTTGACAACCACAATATAGGTCATACAAGCGATTCATGAATGATTAGTATAAGGAAGAGAACTTTCACATATAAATATATTATCTTGGACATCTTTTATGATTGTGAATACCCATTAATTATTTTCAAACTTGAGCAAATTAGTTGAAGTTGGACAAGGAAGACAACGTAATGAGTTATGTTTGGGTATATTTGCATAGAAGTTATATTGTTATGGATCCTCCAACATGTGGTGCTTGCTTATGATCTTTTGCTAGCCAAAAATTCATACTAAGTAGAGATACTACTTGTGCATCCAAAAACCCTTAAACCTAGTTTCTTCCCATGAGTGTCCACTATATCTACCTATGAATTGAATAAGATCCTTCAAGTAAGTTGTCATCGATGCAAAAAGCAATAAAAATTCCTCCTAAAATACGTATGATCTTTTATTGCAAGGGAAAATAAGCGTTGTACAAACTTGTGATGGTAAAGAAATAAAAGTGACGGACTGCATAATAAAGGTTGCTATCACAAGGGGCAATATAACGTGACGTTCCTTTGCATTAAGGGCTTGCGCATCAAAAAAATAAAAAGCGCATGACAATCTCTGCTTCCCTCTGCGAAGGGCCTATCTTTTACTTTATGTATTTACTTTTATGCAAGAGTCAATAGTATTACTTCTCATTTCAACCTTAATTATTCTCTAGTTGACAAGCATCATGTGGTGGGGACAGATCTAGGCACATATGGCCAGTCAAATATATCTGATCATGAATTATAATTGTTGACAATTATCTATATGATAAATGAGTTGGGAGGCGAAACATTAAGCCCCTATCTTTCTCTGTGTTCGATGGATGCCATTTGTTCTAAAACTATGCTTTGAGTACTGGCAATCATAGAAGATTATATGATAACTGAGTATGTGGAGCTCTTACTTAGACTTTGTTGAAGATAAGTTGAATTGCAATTGTTTGGTGACTAAGAACATAAGTTGTTAAGTTTCAAGAGAATGCATTGTTTGAACCATAACATGTGAATTGATTGCTACTTTATCATGATGAGTTTTATGAGAAAGAGTTGCTGTTATGATGCTAGGAAAAGTGATTGAAATTATCATTGATCAAACTTATGAACTATGCTATCATTCACACTTCATAAATTATTTCTTTTATCATTTAACTACTCGAGGACGAGCAGGAATTAAGCTTGGGGATGCTGATACGTCTCCAACGTATCTATAATTTATGAAGTATTCATGCCATGTTTATTATAGTTTTGTATGATTTTGGTGCACTTTTATATGGCTTTTATATGATTTTTATGGACTGACATATTGACCTAGTGCCCAGTGCCAGTTGCTGTTTTCTGCTTGTTTTTGGTTTTCCAAAAAATCCATATCAAACGAAGTCCAAATGCCGCGAAACTTTTTGACAATTTTTTATGGAAGGAAACAGACCCAGGAAGCTTCGGAGGAGCAGCAGAAGACCCATAGGGGCCCCACAAGCCACCTGGGCACGCCCCCCTGGGCGCGCCCTGGTGCCTCGTGGGCCCCCCGTGGCTCCTCTTCGTGTGATTCCAACGCCAAAAATTCTTATAAATACCAAAACCCCCAGAAATAACCCTAGAACTTGGACTCCGCCGCCGCAAGCCTCTGTACCTCCACGATCTCATCTACAGTCCTTTTCCGGCACCCTGCCGGAGGGGGAAATCATCACTGGAGGCCATCTTCATCATCCCGGCGGTCTCCATGACGAGGAGGGAGTAGTTCACCCTCGGGGCTGAGGGTATGTACTAGTAGCTATGTGTTTGATCTCTCTCTCTCTCTCTCTCTCGTGTTCTTGATATGGCACGATCTTGATGTATCGCGGGCTTTGTTAATATAGTTGGATCATATGGTGTTTCTTCCCTCTCCATCTGTGTTGTGATGAATCGAATCTTTTCCCTTTGAGGTTTCGTTATTGTCGGATTGAATATTTCAGATTTGAGAACACTTGATGTACGTCTTGCATATGGATACCCATGGTGACAATGGGATATTATATTGATTCACTTGATGTATGTTTTGCTAATCAACTCGCGGATTCCCGTGACCTTGGGGTGATCTAGGCATAGGGGTTGGTTGCACGTTTTAATTATCTTTTCTCCGATAGAAACTTTGGGGTGCTCCTTGAAGTTCTTTGTGTGGATTGAATATTATGATTATGAAGTTGTTTGATGCATATCGTATAATCAACTAACGGATACTTGTGGTGACATTAGAGTATCTAGGTGACATTAGAGTTGGTTGATGTGTATCATATGGTGTTATTCTAGTACGAACTCTAGGGCTGTTTGTGACACTTATAGGAATAGCTCAATGGATTGATCGGAAAGAATAACTTTGAGGTGGTTTCGTACCCTACAACAATTTCTATCTTATGTTCTCCGCTAATAGGAACTTGGGAGTGATTCTTTGTCGCACGTTGAGGGATGGTTATATGATTCAACTATGTTAGCATTGTTGAGAGATTGCACTAGTGAAAGTATGAACCATAGGCCTTGTTTCTAAGCATTGCAATACCGTTTGTGCTCACTTTTATTAATTGTTACCTTGCTGTTTTTTATTGTTCGCACTACAAAAACCTATATCTACTATCCATACTACACTTGTATCACCGTCTCTTCGCCGAACTAGTGCACCTATACAATTTACCATTGTATTGGGTGTGTTGGGGATACAAGAGACTCTTTGTTATTTGATTGCAGGGTTGTTTGAGAGAGACCATCTTCATCCTACGCCTCCCACGGATTGATAAACCCTAGGTCATCCACTTGAGATAAATTTGCTACTGTCCTACAAAACTCTGCGCTTGGAGGCCCAACACGAGTCTACAAGAATAAAGTTGCGTAGTAGACATCAGATCTGTGAACACAAGTTAAAACGTGAGAGGCCCGCACCTCGACGCTCTCCCTGCACGGGGATCGTACCAGCCGAGCGACCATGGAAAAAGAAGAAAACCTCGGGCCTCCTCGGGACTACCCTAGATCGTCTCCTGGGTGAACCATGTCCGATACTTGCTATTTTGCTTTATTCTTGCCCGACTCACAGTCTTCGCGACTGTTGGGTGGTGCGGCAAGTAGCAAAAAGAGGACTTGCCCTCCTTGTGGGCACCCCCAGTCACGCAGAAGAATCCTCGGACAAGGACGAAGTCATGATGATCTACGAGACCTTTACGTCCAACAACCAGTGCAAGCGGACCCTGCGAGAAATCAATTCTATCCGTCAGGTACCAACTCGGGGCACGTGGATAGACATGCCCATCACCTTTGATCATAAAGATCAGCCGAGGTCGACCCCGAACAGGTGCCCCGCCGCCCTAGTCCTCGACCCAATTGTGGGCAGCTGCCGCCTCTGAAAAGTATTAATGGACGGGGCAGCAGTTTAAACTTAGTATACGCAAACACTCTGGACAGAATGCAAATTGATAAATCGCGCATAACAGAGTAGCACCACCTTTAAAGGCATCATACCTGGGCGAGAGGCATGCTGCAGTGGAAAGATAACCTTGGATGTGGTCTTCGGAACCCTAGACAATTACCGATCCGAATAGATTACGTTCCACATCGCCCCTTTTAGGAGCGGATATCACGCCATCCTGGGACGGGACGCCTTTCTCCAAATTTCAAGCAGTGCCACACTACGGCTACATGAAGCTCAAAATGTCGGGCCCAAACGGGATAATTACCGCTTCGATCCCATCTGGAGGCCTTCCCCGGCACTCTGCTGGAGGGGGAATCGATCACGGAGGGCTTCTTCATCAACCTTGCCGCCCCTCCGATGATGTGTGAGTAGTTTACCACCGACCTACGGGTCCATAGCTAGTAGCTAGATGGCTTCTTCTCTCTCTTTGATCTTCAATACAAAGTTCTCCTCGATGTTCTTGGAGTTCTATCCGATGTAATCTTCTTTTGCGGTGTGTTTGTTGGGATCCGATGAATTGTGAGTTTATGATCAGATTATTCATGAGAAATATTTGAGTCTTTGCTGATTGATGACCCACAAGTATAGGGGATCAATCGTAGTCCTTTCGATAAGTAAGAGTGTCGAACCCAACGAGGAGCAGAAGGAAATGACAAGTGGTTTTCAGCAAGGTGTTTTCTGCAAGCACTGAAATTATCGGTAACGAGTAGTTTGATAGCAAGATAATTTGTAACAAGTGACAAGTAACAATAGTAACAAAGAGTGCAGCAAGTTGGCCCAATCCTTTTTATAGCAAAGGACAAGCCGGAACGATCTCTTATAATAAGCAACACGTTCTCGAGGACACATGGGAATTTCATCTAGTCACTTTCATCATGTTTGTTTAATTCGCGTTCACTACTTTGATAATTTGATATGTGGGTGGACCGGTGCTTGGGTGCTGTTCTTACTTGGACTAGCCTCCCACTTATGATTACCCCCTATCGCAAGCATCCGCAACTACGAAAGAAGAATTAAGATAACTCTAACCATAGCATTAAACATATGGATCCAAATCAGCCCCTTATGGAATAGCGCATAAACTAGGGTTTAAGCTTCTGTCACTCTAGCAACCCATCATCTAATTACTACTCCACAATGCATTCCCTTAGGCCCAAAGATGGTGAAGTGTCATGTAGTCGACGTTCACACGACACCACTAAGAGAATCAACAACATATATATCATCAAAATATCGAACGAATACCAAATTCACATGATTACTTATGACAAGACTTCTCCCATGTCCTCAAGAACAAAAGTAACTACTCACAAATCATCAACATGCCCATGATCAGTAGGGTATTGAATAGCATAATAGATCTGAACATATAATCTTCCACCAAATAAACCAACTAGCATCAACTACAAGATGTAATCAACACTACTAGCAACCCACAGGTACCAATCTGAGGTTTTGAGACAAAGATTGAATACAAGAGATGAACTAGGGTTTGAGATGAGATGGTGCTGGTGAAGATGTTGATGAAGATTGGCCCTCCCACGATGAGAGGGTTGCTGGTGATGTCGATGGCGAAGATTTCCCCCTCCCGGAGGGAAGTATCCCCGGCGGAATCTCTCCGTCGGAGAGCAAAAGTGCTCCTGCCCAAGTTCCGCCTTGAGACGGCGGCGCACCGTCCCAAAAGTCTTCTCTCTAATTTTGTTAGATCAAATGCACTTATATACCAGAAAATGGGGGCCAGAAGTGGGCCAGGGGCTCCACGAGCCACCAGGGCGCGCCTGGGGGGGTGGCGCGCCCTGGTGCCTCGTGGGCACCTGGGTGGCCCCCTCTGGTACCTTTTGCTTCCAGTATTTTTTATATATTTCAAAATAAATCTTTAGAAAATTTCAGCTCATTTGGAGATGTGCAGAATAGGTATCTTGACATAGCTTTTTCAGGTCCAGAATTCCAGCTGTCGACATTCTCCCTCCTTGTGTGAATCTTGCATATTAAGAGAGAAAAGGCATTAGAATTACTCCAAAAAGTGTTATAATGATTAAAAACACAATAAATAACAGTAGTAAAACATGATGCAAAATGGACGTATCAACTCCCCCAAGCTTAGACCTCGCTTGTCCTCAAGCAAAAGCCGATATCGATAATCATGTCCACATGTTTAGAGAGAGAGGTGTCGATAAAAACAAAATTCGGACATAATAGCATCATGATCATTATTATAACAACAATATTTATTATCATAAACTTCTCATGAGCAAGTAACAATTCATCACAACAATGAAGTATAAGGCATAAACTTTCTTGAAAACTAACAAACTATGTTCTCAGTCAACAATGCAATTGCAATTCATCATATTTTCAGGAAGGGTCTCATGTAGGAGCTATTTTAGCAAGTCCACATACTCAACCATCATATAGTCTTCTATGATTGCTAACACTCACGACATATATATGGAGCAAAAAGTTTCAGCCAGACACATAGAAAGATAGGGGCTTGTGATTTCGCCTCCCAACTTATTCACGTCAAGGGTGATGTCAACAATAATAACTCATGATCACTCATATCCAACTGGATATATGTGCCTAGATCTTTCCCCACCACATGATGCTTGCAAAAGTGAAAAATAAAAAGGAAATAGAGGAGAACACTATTGACTCTTGCATAAAAAGTAAATACATAAAAGTAAAGGATAGGCCCTTCGCAGAGGGAAGCAGAGGTTGTCATGCGCTTTTTGTTGTTGGATGCAAGAGCTCTTAATGCAAAGGAACATCACTTTATATTGCCCCTTGTGATAGCAACCTTTATTATGCAGTCTGTCGCTTTTATTTCTTTACCATCACAAGTTCGTACAAAGCTTATTTCCCTTACAATAAAAGTTCAGACATATTTAGAGGCAATTTTTATTGCTTTTTGCACCGATGACAACTTGCTTAAAGGATCTTATTCAATCCCTAGGTAGATATAGTGGACTCTCATGACATGAAACTGGGTTTAAGGGTTTTGGATGCACAAGTAGTATTTCTACTTGATGCAGATTTTTGGCTAGCAAAGATATTGGGCAAGCACCACATGTTGGAGTATGTGACACCCCTGCTCGACCGTGCACTAATCATACACGCAAATGCACACGATCGAGATCAGAGACTCACGGGAAGATATCACAACACAACTCTAACACAAATAAAAGGCATACAAGCTTTATATTACAAGCCAGGGGCCTCGAGAGCTCGAATATATAAGCTCGCGATCAAGCGTTAGCGGAAACAACATAATATCTGAGTACAGACATAAAAGGGGAAACAAGTTGCCTTAAGAAGGCTAGCATAACAACGACACTGATCGAAAAGGCGCATGCCTCCTGCCTGGGAGCCTCCGAATCTACTCTTGGTCGTCGGTCTCCACGTAGTAGTAGGCTCCACCGGAAGTGTAGTAGCAGTCGTCGGCGGGAGCAGCTGACTCCTGGGATCCATCACCTGGTCGTAGCAATCGGGTATGGGGAAAAGAGTAGCAAAGCAACCGTGAGTACTCATCCAAAGTACTCGCAAGACTGACATCAGAATTATGCTAAGTATGCATCGGTATCAAAGGAATGGGGCTATATCTTTGGACTAAACTGCAGAAATGCCAGAACAGAGGGGGAAGGCCTAGCCTATCGAAGACTAGCATCTTCAGTGTCTTGCAGCATTAGAAGAGTGCAGATTTGCATATTATAAAGTAACAAGCATGTAACATCAAAGCCTAGGGATCCTTCCTCGACTCCCTACGAGAAAGCAATCCCGGGGCTTACAATTAATTAACATGTATCCAGTTCAAGTTGTAATAGATCAGGATACAACACTGAGCGTCCTGTTACCGTGGACACGGCTAGTCGAATAGATATCTTCCCTGCGGGGGTGCACTACTGTTACCCAACACGCTCGATTAACTCTGGCCGGACACACTTTTATCGGGTCATGCCCGGCCTCGGCTGATCGACACACCGCAGCCCTACCTAGGCTCAGCAGAGAGGTCCCCGCCGCTCTACATCCTAAGTGCTCAGGGGTCTTGGGCCCATCGCCCTTTGCACTCCGGGTCGTTGCGAGCAGGGCGAGTCCAGGCACCACCTCTGTCCTGGATGGCGCCGGCCCAGCCGTGCCGCAATGCTGAACTGGACGTCTGACAGAGCTTTCGGCTGATACATACGACGTAGAGGGCCCCATAAACCATTATCCCACGTGGTGGTAGTGCGTATAGGCCCATGGCCAACTCAGATCAAATACCCAAATCCGTTAGTGAATTATTAGGAGCTCGCGGTGACGATCAGTACTCCTGTCGTCCCGTCTCGAGGAAATGCAACAAGGGTCAAGCCCATCCCTCTCTAGGGTGGTCTCTGCCTGCCCGGCTGCGCCTCGTAATTATCTCGCGGGTGCCCTTGGTCAACCCGACTTCACACCTCTCGCGGGTACCCCTCGGGGTCAACCCGACTTTAACCAGGGGCTTGAGGTAAATTCAAGGTATCCGTGTGTCTGAAACATCAAGGGGAAATCCGAGGAATCACCCTCGATGGATTCCTACTCGATGTAACCGTCAAGGTGAACTTGGAGGAATCACCCTCGGAGGGTTCACGCTTGAGGGGTTGCACGACAGAGGCATCATTCGGAAGGGGAGAGCGAGGAATCACCCTCTACAATCACCGCCGACGTGCTATACTACTGAGATATCATCAGGAGTGCAGTACGAGGTATCACCCCCGGCACTCGATAGTAGCCCTGTAGAGCCATACAACTAAGGGGGTGTGCGGTGCTGTGACGGTCTCTGCACATCGATCACAATGATCGAGGTACTGGTAACAAAGCGGGGCAACAGGGACAAGGGTGAGGGGTCACTGATGGATCACTAACCAACCTATTCTAAGCAGTTTAGGATGACAGGTAAAGTAACAACAGCAGTTTACAAAAACAGGCTATGCATTAGAATAGGAGCAAGCAATTACAGTAGCAAAATCTAATGCAAGCATGAGGGAGAAGGAATAGGCGATATAGGAATGATCAAGGGGGTTTTTCTTGCCTGGAAGCTCTGCTGAAAGGGGCTGGTCGTACTCGGCAGCAGCGTCGGTCTCGGGGTCTACCCAAGAGAAGAGGGGGGAAGAAACAATAAATACAAGCAACAAATGCAACACAGATGCATGGCATGGCAGCACGTTATTCGAGGGGTGCCCTAATGCAGTACTACGCAAGTTAGTCGGAGCGGGAAACATTTGGAGGTGTTTTACCAGCTCCGGGCAATTATCGGACAGATGAATCGGAGGGAAAGTTCCAAGTTCATCATGTTAGAGAGGTGTGGCAGGTATGTGGGTGGCACATTTGGATTCTTCACATTTTTCTGATCGTTTTTCATATATAAATTATTTTCATCCGAGTTACGGTTTATTTTATATGATTTTTCAAAGTTTTATTGAATTTTTGGAATTTATTTAAATCGAAAATTATTTAAATATTAATTGCTACGGGTACCCAGTGAAGTGTACCCAGCTATACAACACTGAGGCTGACGTGTGGGACCCAGTCAACGCTGACTGGGCAGTCAACGTTGACCTGGTCAAAAATGCACAGTGGCCGTGGGTCCCGCATGTCAGTAGTTAATTTAGTTAAACCGTTTTTATTAGCTCTAAATAATCTCGGGCGGGGCCCAGTGTCAGTGGGGGTTAGCAGAGGGGTTAGGGGTTAATTAGGCCCTAATGGCCATTTAGGCCGGCGACTAAATGCCGGCGGCCAGCCGACGCGACGGCGACAACCGGAAACGCCACTCCGGCAGCCAAACGGGTGGCAGAGCACACCCACAGAACGGGAAAGACGACGCGCGCCCAATGGGGTCATTGGTTCGAGCAAAAACGACCGGGAACGACGCCGGCGTTGAGCGGAGGCGGCAGCGCGGCCACGGGCTTGGTCGGCGAGGTGGCCATGGGATGCGGGGGAGAGAGGGAAGAGGTCGGGGAGGACCGGGTGCTCACAGGGGAGCGGCAGGGGATGGCAGCGGCTCGGGGTAGCCCCGGTGGTGGCGGATCGACGCGGTGGCGGCCGGAGCTCGAGGAGAAAGGAGAGGACGAGGGCGACGGCAGGAGCGCTCGCCGGTTCCGTTCCAGTGGCGAGGGAGAAGAGGCACTCGCCTGCGCAGCTCCTGGACACGGCGGTTCGTCGAGAGGGGGCCGGTGGCTGCGGCTACGCCGGCGGGCGTCCATGGCGGCGTTTGGGAGGGGAGACAGAGAGGGAGAAAGAGAGAGAGCGAGGCCAGGGGGGACTCAGGGGGGGCGCGGGTGTGGCCTTATCCACCACGGCGAGCGGCAGTGCGCGGTGTCGAGCTGCGAGGGAGGGGGGCCTGGCGCGCGCATGCGCGCGCGTCCTGCCACGCCAGGAGAGAGGGAGAGGGAGGTTAGGGACGGCCAGCGTGGGCTGGGCCGGCACTGTTCCACTTGGGCCACTAGCATAGTAGTTTTTCCCTTTTCTTTTATTACTTTTCTGTTTTCTTTTATTTCTTCTCTGTTCTGCATTTTCCTTCAGCACTAGTTGAATTATGTAAAATGTGTAGTTGGTCCCAATAATTAATATGCATTATCCCTCACTGCCACAAAAAGTTTGGGAGTGATTTGAATTCATTTGTATTTTTCAAAAATGAAAATGGATTTAATTATGCTGTTTTGGGGTACTGTTTTAGTTGCTAGGGGCATTTTGGAAATTTTTATAATGTTGATTTTATTTTTATAATTGCTTTGGGAATATTTGCAATATTATGAACATTTTTTATTCAATTAATAGAAGAAGTAATAATTTGACTTGCATTAGAATTTGGAATTTGTATTATTTCCTAAATGCAATTTAATTAGGGTGATCATGATGACATGGCAAATTAATTAGCTTAATGACAGGGTTAAGATCTGGGGATGTTACAGAGGATCTATAACAATATAACTTCTATGTGAATATGAACAAACTTAATTCATTACGTTGTCTTCCTTGTCCAACGTCAACAATTTGACATAAAATATTTAATGGGGGCTCACAATCATAAAAGATGTCCAAGATAGTGTATTTGCATGTGAATCTTCTCTTCCCTTATTAATTCTTTCATGAATTGCATCATTGACTAATAGTATGTTTGTTATCCTCCAATAAATTTTACCACTTATACTTTTCTTTATGTAATGTCATTACTTTATATAAGATTAGCATATGATATTTTTTCATTATTTTCATTGCTATGATTGAAACATGAAAGTAAAGAAGCAAAAACTCAAACTACTCTTTATTATATAACTTGCAACTCGATTACATAGATAGATGGATCACGAAACTAACACTCGAAAATAAATCATACTAAACTTTTATTCAACTAGATCACGAAATAACTAAGGATCGAACTAAAAGTAGGTAAAGATAATAAAAGTGATGGTGATACGATACCGGGGCACCTCCCCCAAGCTTGGCACAAGCCAAGGGGAGTGCCCATACCCATGTGCTCAAGTGTCCTTCTTCGGTGATGGTGGTGGTGATGAAGTGAGGGGCTTGTCCTCTGGCTTCCATGGCATAGGTGCCCCATCATAAAAAGATGAACGAGTCTCCGGAGTCCTGAAACTTGCAGCTAAACTCATACCTTTGAATCTTGCCTCATACTCATAATTTTGGTTTTGAAGATCATTGATTTAGCCTTGGAGATAGTCGATTCTTTCATTAAGCTTGAAGATGATGTCCCCTATAGATCGGTCGTCCACCTTGCGATCACGGGTGAACTCCGTGATCATGGAGTGGTTGGCGCTGAGTCCACGTTCCACCATCCCTTGGCACTTGAAGATCTCCTGCTCCACCGCTTCGAGCCTGGACTCCACGCTCCCGGTCTTCTTGGGTCCTTGCACATCCCGGATGTGAAGCACCCCCTCACGCATCTCAATGGCTTGAGGGTGTTTCATCACCTCCGGTAGGTAGGGGTTGATGACCTTCTCGTAGAACTTGTCCTTAGAAGAGCTTGGTGAAGCCATAGCGATCTAGATCTGTCAGAAAAATAGCACGAAACAAGAACAGAGGAGATTTCTGCGATATGGTGGTCAAAACCTACGGGAGTATATATGAATATTTTTTATCTTGCAAAACAAGTAATCCAGAATAAAAATGGAGTCGGGAAGGCACACGTGGGGCCCACGAGCCACCAGGGCGCGCCAGGGGGGTGGCGCGCCCTGGTGCCTCGTGGGCACCAGGTGAGTCCCCTCGGCTGTTTCTTATTTTTGTATTTTTCTAAATATTCCAAAACTGACAGAAAATATTTTTATGGAATTTTTGGAGTCGGTTTACTTACCGTATCACATACCTCTTCCTTTTCAGGGTTCTGGAGTGTTTCGGAAGGTCTCTCTTATGTATTCCTCTGGTGTAATCGTTTCAATAATATTAGTTTCAACATTAATGGGGGTACCTAAAATATAATGCTTAATTCTCTGCTCATTCACCACTCTCGGATTAGTGCCTTCGGAGTTGTTTATTTTGATGGCTCCGGAGCGATAAACTTCTTCGATGATATACGGTCCTTCCCATTTAGAGAGAAGCTTTCCTGCAGAGAGTCTCAAACAAGAGTTATATAATAGAACTTGCTCACCCACTTTGAATTCCCGTTTTTGAATTCTTCTATCATGCCATCTTTTAACTTTTTCTTTAAACAATTTGGCATTTTCATAAGCTTGGGTTCTCCATTCATCTAATGAGCTAATATCAAATAACCTCTTTTCACCGGCAAGTTTAAAATCATAATTTAATTCTTTAATTGCCCAATATGCTTTATGTTCTAACTCGAGAGGCAAATGACATGCTTTTCCATAGACCATTTTATAAGGAGACATATCCATAGGATTTTTATAAGCGGTTCTATAAGCCCATAGTGCATCGTCAAGTTTCTTAGACCAATTCTTTCTAGATCTATTGACGGTTTTTTGCAAAATTAATTTTATTTCCCTATTGCTCAATTCAACTTGACCACTAATTTGAGGATGATAGGGAGATGCAATTCTATGGTTGACATCATATTTAGCAAGCAATTTGCGGAATGCACCATGAATAAAATGGGAACCACCATCAATCATTAAATATCTAGGGACTCCAAACCTTGGGAAAATAACTTCTTTAAGCATTTTAATAGAAGTGTTATGATCAACAACAACTAAAATACGAGTATACCCATTGGATTTAGGAAAAGGTCCCATATAATCAAATCCCCAAACATCAAATGGTTCAACAGCAAGTGAATAATTCATAGGCATTTCCTGACGTCTACCAACATTACCAATTCTTTGACATTCATCACAAGATGAGACAAACTTATGAGCATCCTTGAAAAGAGTAGGCCAGTAAAAACCAGATTGAAATACCTTATGTGCAGTTCTGTCTCCCGCATGGTGTCCTCCGTAAGCCTCGGAATGACACTTCCGTAGGATTTGTTCCTGTTCATGCTCAGGTATACAACGCCTAATAATACCATCTACTCCTTCTTTATAAAGATGTGGGTCATCCCAGAAGTAATGTCTTAAATCATAAAAGAACTTTTTCTTTTGTTGGTATGTGAAACTAGGTGGTATAAAT
This sequence comes from Elymus sibiricus, assembly GCA_039707655.1. Taxonomy (NCBI): domain Eukaryota; kingdom Viridiplantae; phylum Streptophyta; class Magnoliopsida; order Poales; family Poaceae; genus Elymus; species Elymus sibiricus. Next base: position 477,457,204 of record CM077666.1, read on the forward strand.
TTAGCAACAATATAATTAGCATAGTCTGCATACCATGGAGTATTACATGAAGCATTTATGACAGCTAATTTTTCATCAGGAAAATCATCATTAATAGGGAGTGGGTCATCAAGAACATTTTCAATTCTAGACAAATTATCTGCTACGGGATTCTCAGCTCCCTTTCTATCAATAATATGCAAGTCAAATTCTTGTAGCAACAAAACCCACCTAATAAGTCAAGGTTTAGCATCTTTCTTTTCCATAAGATATTTAATAGCAGCATGAACGGTGTGAACAGTTACTTTAGAATCAACTATGTAGGATCTGAATTTATCACATGCAAACACAACTGCTAGAAATTCTTTTTCAGTAGTAGCATAATTTCTTTGGGCACTGTCTAGAGTTTTACTAGCATAATGGATAACATTCAATTTCTTATCAACTCTTTGTCCTAGAACAGCACCAACAGGATAATCACTAGCATCACACATAATTTCAAAAGGCAAGTTCCAATCAGGTGGTTGAACAATAGGTGCAGTGGTTAAGGCTTTCTTAAGTGTTTCAAAGGCTTCTAGACAATCATCATCAAAAACAAATGGAACATCTTTTTGCAAAAGATTGGTAAGAGGCCTAGAAATTTTAGAGAAGTCTTTAATAAACCTCCTGTAAAAACCAGCATGACCAAGGAAACTTCTTATACCTTTAATATCTTTAGGACATGGCATTTTCTCAATAGCATCAACCTTAGCTTTATCAACTTCAATACCTCTCTCAGAAATTTTATGCCCCAAGACAATACCTTCATTTACCATAAATTGGCACTTCTCCCAATTCAAGACAAGATTAGTTTCTTCACATCTCTGCAAAACTCAATCAAGGTTGCTTAAGCAATCATCAAAAGAAGTTCCGTAAACGGAAAAATCATCCATAAATACCTCAACAATCTTTTCACAAAAGTCAGAGAATATAGCAGTCATACATCTTTGAAAGGTAGCAGGTGCATTGCATAAACCAAAAGGCATACGTCTATAAGCATAAGTTCCAAAAGGACAAGTAAAGGTGGTTTTCTCTTGATCAGATTGTGCTACGGGTATTTGAGAAAAACCAGAATAACCATCTAGGAAACAAAAGTGTGTATGCTTAGACAATCTTTCTAACATTTGATCAATGAAAGGTAAGGGGTAATGATTTTTTCTAGTAGCTTTGTTTAATTTTCTAAAATCGATTACCATCCTATAACCAGTCATAATTATTTGTGGAATGAGTTCATTTTTATCATTAGGAACAACAGTAATACCTCCTTTCTTAGGGACACAATGAACAGGACTTACCCATCTACTATCAGCTATGGGATAGATTATACCTGCTTCCAGAAGTTTTTATATTTCAGTTCTTACCACCTCTTTCATTTTAGGATTTAATCGTCGTTGGTGGTCGACAACTGGTTTAGCATCAGGCTCCATATTAATTTTGTGCTGACATAGAGTGGGACTAATGCCCTTAAGATCATCAAGAGTATATCCAATAGCAGCTCGGTGCTTCCTCAGAGTTTTCAGTAATCTCTTTTCTTCATGCTCTGAAAGGTTAGCACTAATAATAACAGGATATATCTTCTTTTCATCAAGATAAGCATATTTCAATGTATCAGGTAATTGCTTCAATTCGAATACAGGATCACCCTTAGGTGGAGGAGGACCTCCAAGAGTTTCAACAGGCAAATTGTGTTTAGGGATGGGTGGCTGATCAAAGAACATTCTATCTATTTCATTTCTTTCATTCATATGCATATCATTCTCATGGTCTAGCAAATATTGTTCTAACGGATCAGTAGGAGGTACGGCAATAGAAGCAAGACCAATAATTTCATCTTTACCAGGCAATTCTTTATCATGAGGTTGTCTACGAAATTTGGAGAAATTAAACTCATGAGACATACCACCAAAATCAACACTAACAATTTCTTTAGCGCAATCAATCTTGGCATTAACAGTGTTCAAGAAAGGTCTACCAAATATAATGGGACAAAAACCATCTTGTGGAGAACCAAGAATTAGAAAATCAGTAGGGTATTTGATTTTTCCACACAAGACTTCAACATCTCTAACAATCCCAAGCGGTGTAATAGTATCTCTGTTTGCAAGTTTAATAATAACATCAATGTCCTCAATTTCAGCAGGTGCAATATCATTCATAATTTCTTGATATAAGGTAAATGGAATAGCACTCACACTAGCACCCAAATCACATAAGCCATGATAACAATGATCTCCTATTTTAACTGAGACAACAGGCATGCCCACAACGGGTCTGTTTTTATCTTTAGAATCAGGTTTAGCAATTCTAGCTGCTTCATCGCAAAAGTAAATAGCATGCCCATCTATATTATCAACCAAGAGATCTTTAACCATAGCAACATTAGGTTCAACTTTAATTTGTTCAGAGGGTCTAGGTTCTCTAATATTACTTTTGTTAACCATAGTTGAAACTTTAGCATGTTCCTTAATCCTAACAGGAAAAGGTGGTTTCTCAATATAAGCGGTAGGCACAACTAGATCAACATGGTAAACAATTGTTTCTTCTTTAACACTAACGGGTTCCTCAATTTTTTCTTTAACAGGGGGATGATATTTAAACCACTTCTCCTTAGGGAGATCAACATGAGTAGCAAATGATTCACAAAAGGAAGCTACTATCTCAGAGTCAAGTCCATATTTAGTGCTAAACTTATGAAAAGCATCGGTAGTCATAAAAGATTTAACACAATCGAACTCAAGTATTATACCTGACTCATTACCTTTGTCGAGTTCCCAATCTTCAGAGTTGCGTTTAATTCTATCCAGAAGATCCCATCTGAATTCAATAGTTTTCTTCATAAAGGAGCCAGTCGAAGAAGAATCGAGAGTATTTTGATTAACATGAGAAAGCCGAGCATAAAAATTCTGTAAGATAATTTCCTTTGCGAGCTCATGATTGGGGCATGTGTACATCATGTACTTAAGCCTCCCCCAAGCTTGAGCAATGCTTTTTCCTTCACGAGGCCAAATTATATATGTAATTCCGATCACGATGAACCAAATGCATAGGATAAAATTTCTGATGGAATTCCAGTTTCAATCGGTTCCAATCCCATGTATCAGTATCATCACATAGCCTATACCATGTCAATGCTTTCCCCCCCAAAGATAAAGGGAATACTTTCTTCTTAACTCCATCTCCGGATAAACCTGCAAGCTTAAACAATCCACAAATTTCATCTACATAGATCAAGTGCATATCAGGATGTATTGTTCCATCTCCTGCATAAGGATTAGCTAGCAGTTTCTCTATCATACCCGAAGGAATTTCATATTCAATATTTTCAGTAGGTGCAGTAGGTTGAGGAGCAACTCTTGGTGTTTCCGGTCGAGGTGAAGATACCCCGAACAAACCCCTCAAAGGATTACTTTCCATAGTGACAAGTGACAATAAATTTCAGCACGTAATATAAATGTTTCCTTAACAAATTCCACTCACCAAAGGCGCTTCACTCCCCGGAAACGGCGCCAGAAAAGAGTCTTGATGACCAAGTATAGCGGATCAATCGTAGTCCTTTCGATAAGTAAGAGTGTCGAACCCAACGAGGAGCAGAAGGAAATGACAAGCGGTTTTCAGCAAGGTGTTTTCTGCAAGCACTGAAATTATCGGTAACGAGTAGTTTGATAGCAAGATAATTTGTAACAAGTGACAAGTAAAAATAGTAACAAAGAGTGCAGCAAGTTGGCCCAATCCTTTTTATAGCAAAGGACAAGCCGGAACGATCTCTTATAATAAGCAACACGTTCTCGAGGACACATGGGAATTTCATCTAGTCACTTTCATCATGTTTGTTTAATTCGCGTTCGCTACTTTGATAATTTGATATGTGGGTGGACCGGTGCTTGGGTGCTGTTCTTACTTGAATAAGCCTCCCACTTATGATTACCCCCTATTGCAAGCATCCGCAACTACGAAAGAAGAATTAAGATAACTCTAACCATAGCATTAAACATATGGATCCAAATCAGCCCCTTACGGAATAGCGCATAAACTAGGGTTTAAGCTTCTGTCACTCTAGCAACCCATCATCTAATTACTACTCCACAATGCATTCCCTTAGGCCCAAAGATGGTGAAGTGTCATCTAGTCTACGTTCACACGACACCACTAAGAGAATCAACAACATACATATCATCAAAATATCGAACGAATACCAAATTCACATGATTACTTATGACAAGACTTCTCCCATGTCCTCAAGAACAAAAGTAACTACTCACAAATCATCAACATGCCCATGATCAGTAGGATATTGAATAGCATAATAGATCTGAACATATAATCTTCGACCAAATAAACCAACTAGCATCAACTACAAGATGTAATCAACACTACTAGCAACCCACAGGTACCAATCTGAGGTTTTGAGACAAAGATTGAATACAAGAGATGAACTAGGGTTTGAGATGAGATGGTGCTGATGAAGATGTTGATGAAGGTTGGCCCTCCCACGATGAGAGGGTCGCTGGTGATGTCGATGGCGACAATTTCCCCCTCCCGGAGGGAAGTATCCCCGACGGAATCTCTACGCTGGAGAGCAAAAGTGCTCCTGCCCAAGTTCCGCCTCGAGACGGCGGCGCACCGTCCCAAAAGTCTTCTCTCTAAATTTTTTAGGTCAAATGCACTTATATACCAGAAAATGGGGGTCAGAAGTGGGCCAGGGGCTCCACGAGCCACCAGGGCGCTCCTGGGGGGGTGGCGTGCCCTGGTGCCTCGTGGGCACCTGGGTGGCCCCCTCTGGTACTTTTTTCTTCCAGTATTTTTTATATATTCCAAAATAAATCTCCAGAAAATTTCAGCTCATTTGGAGATGTGCAGAATAGGTATCTTGACATAGCTTTTTCAGGTCCAGAATTCCAGCTGCCGGCATTCTCCCTCCTTGTGTGAATCTTGCATATTAAGAGAGAAAAGGCATTAGACTTACTCCAAAAAGTGTTATAATGATTAAAAACACAATAAATAACAATAGTAAAACATGATGCAAAATGGACGTATCACTGATCTCTTTTATGCATGATTTATTATAGCTTTGTATTTCTCTCCGATCTATCGATTTGGTTTGGCCAACTAGATTGGTTTATCTTGCAATGGGAGAGGTGCTTTGTGATGGGTTCAATCTTGCAGTGCTCAATCCCAGTGACAGAAAGGGACATGACACGTATTTGTATTGTTGCCATTAAGGATAAAATGATGGGGTTTATATCATATTGCTTGAGTTTACTCCTGTACATCATGTCATCTTGCTTAAGGCGTTACTCTGTTTTTATACTTAATACTCTAGATGCAGGCAGGAGTCAGTCGATGAGCGGAGTAATAGTAATAGATGCAGGCAGGAGTCGGTCTATTTGTCTCGGACGTGATGCCTATATATATGATCATTGCCATGAATCCGTCATAATTATTTGCTTTTCTATCAATTGCCCAACAGTAATTTGTTTACCCACCGTATGCTATGTGTTCGAGAGAGAAGCCTCTAGTGAAAACTATGGCCCCCGGGTCTATCTTATCATATATAAAAACATAAAAATACCTTGCTGCAATTTATTTACTTTTATTTTATTTAGTATTTTAGTTTATCTATTTATCTCTATCAGACTTAATCCTTGCAAGTAACCGCTAAGGGGATTGACAACCCTCTTATTCGCGTTGGGTGCAAGTGTTTGCTTTTATGTGTGTAGGTGTTGTTCACTGGATTTTGTGTGGTTCTTCTACTGGATTGATAACCTTGGTTCTTAACTGAGGGAAATACTTATCTCTACTATTCTGCATCATCCTCTCCTCTTCGAGGAAAATACCAACGCACTCTACAAGTAGCATAGAGAAAGAGAGCGTTACCGATGAAGCGGGCCTTATCCCCGGCACGTCATGGATGACAACCACCTTTGAGCCATCAAGGCACTCCATATAAAATTTCCCCCCTTCGTAAATAAGGGCGAGGTCCTCGTCCTCGTGAAAGAGGGGATCTTCTGCTCGGCAGTGCATTTCCGGCTCGGGCACCGGGCTGCTCAGAGTCTCCACCCAACGCCTCCATCTCTTCGAAGCCAGTAAAAGGATCGGTCAAATGGATTGGCTATTAAAAACAACTTGGGTAGGCAAGGAAAGGTGGGAAGACTTACTATGTCGACATGTTTGTAGTAGGACATCCCGTCGCGAAATTGTCGTCGGGCAAAGTCCTCCGCCGTCCCCTGGTAAATACCGGCCATCACTGTCCCAACGGCTGCTTGATCGAAGAAGCTTTCCGAATTGATCGGGAAGAGTCTTCGGTTTCGTTATATGTGCATAGCAGGTGAGGGCGTTGCCGCAGTGGTTGGACTCTTGGCTCTATCGCCATGGCCATTACGTCTATTATAGTAAGGCCGGTCCTTACCAATAGTTTCACCTTGGCGGCTAGCTCGGACACCTCGGCACCGTCTTCCTGGGCCATACCCTGTGGCCTCCAGCTTTATCGCCTCTTCGGGGGTTCCGAAGTGAAAGGGGGGAGCCCGGGCCGAACTGGGTCAGGGAGGGGGACGTCGTCTATGTAGAACCACTCTGTTGGCTAGACGTCAGTATCCTCCCAAGGTGTGCCCGGTGGGTATTCTGCCCCGTCAATTTGACAGACTTCGGCTGCTCCGACCTCTTAAAGCTTTTCGGCGGGGGAACAGGGCACTATACAAAAATACCTCCTCCATAGCTCGAAGTGCGCATGAAAACAACTCACACCATTTGTCTCAAATATTAGACTGGTGTAGGGCCCACACGTCATCCTCTCCCCCACCCTTCTTCCTCCTCTGTCCAACACGAACTCAGTCATGAACGAACCAGTGTCCTCCAGCGTCGTCCCAGCCACGGGTTCTTGCCAGGAGACTCGGGAGAGCGGGACAAGGGGGAAGGAGGAGCTCACGAGGAGCTTGTAGTCAACGCGGGGGTGGCAGGGGAGCTCGAGGAAGGTTGCTTGGGGCGCGGCGGCGGCTGCCGGAGCAGGGCGACGACGGGACGTCGCAGGGGGTCACGGGGATCGTCGTGAAGATGTCCTGCGGCACCGGCTTGTCGATGCGAATCCTCTTGTGGCGACGGCGAGGGCTGGGGCTTGCCGGAGTTCGAGTTCGAGCGGTGGCGTGGTGTGGTCAGATGTGGAGATCACGGCCATGACACGGCCGATTCCGGACGTCCTAGTCCAATTCCTTAGGTGCGAAGAGGGAGAAGGCCATGGCGGGGCTAGCTATCATGACGGCGTTGTGAGATTCGGCCGTTGGCCACGAGCTCCATGCGAGGACGGCGACGAGCGCGGTGGGGCGCCGCTGCAACCTGCAAGAGAGCACCTCATGCCGGCCGCGGCCAGCCACCTACAGCTCCTCCCCGCGTTCTCCCCCTCCTCCTTCCGTATCCTGGTCCACGCAGCGCTCGCTGCCGGCTGCGGACAGAGCCGCGTGCGCGGCCCGGCTCGGCCACGGCCAGCCACCTCGCCGGCTGCGGCCATGGCTGCGCCGCCACCTCGTGCCGGGTCCGACACCATCAGCCATCGCCGCCCTTGACCGGACCCCTGGATGAGCAGCTCGAGCTCAGTAATGGAGACGGCGACGGCGGCGCATGGGAGGTGTTCGTAAGAATGCTTGACAAAGAAAGAGGAGAAAACACACGGATGGCTGGGTCCTACCGTCGAGCCAAACCTTCTAACGGCGTGTAACGAGCACCGTCCTTACCCGCCCCACGTGGCACCTGACAATGGGCCCCACCGGTCAGAAATCCACTCAAACGACGCAAATCACTCTATCAGTGTTTTCTGAAAACTGTCACCACAATGTTGGTCGTTTTTTGAAAAAAAACCGAATGGTGGTGGTTTTGAGAATTAGGGTCCCCAATTGTGGTGGTTTTTTGCAATTTACTCCGCAAAAAAAAGACATGCATGCTAATACTAAGGTTACTCATAGTTGGGAGTATATGCATATGATACTAATATATGATAGCTTATATTTTAGTGGTTCAAATCAATCGTGCCTGATATCTATCTTCATCCATTATTTCACCTCCCCAATTCAGTATCAACACCTATGTCAATGGTCCATCCAGGTCATAACCCCCCTTCCACTGCCACCACAGATAGTTTGGATTTTAAACAAAATAATTGTGTAGTTGTGTATGTGGAGATCTCAAAAAGGAGATAAACCATATGTGAAACGAGCTTACACAGACATTGATTGGGATAGGCTTGGCACTACTCATAAGAAGATTTAGTACTATCAAATGGTACACATTAATGGATTAGGCAGGACACCTGGCTAGATATTTTATTTCCTTGTAATGTGGGGAACACAAAACCAGGAGTACTACATTTCAATTTGCCAAACGAAAAATGATTAGTTTCCGTAGTACTGCGAGATCCTCTGAATTCGGTATAGTTACGGATGAACAAGCGATTTGAGAGAGAGTGAATATGACAAGGAAAGTAAAGTAACGATTTAGTTTAGATTATTTCAGGTTCTCTATTTATGTTTTTTAGGAATGAGTAGGAGAAGGAAAGGAAAGTACCGGTTTAGTTTAGCTTATTCCAAGTTACCCTATGTACATGATTTCTGTTTTATGAGGCATCAGTTGAGATTACCCAAAAAATCGACAGAAAATCAAGGGGGGTGGGGGTGGAGAAAAAAAGCAACAGTGGGACGGGAGGAAGAGGTGAGGCGAACGTACCAACTCCCCTTTAATATCTTCATTTAATTATATGACCCTTCGACATAATTGCCTAGTTTGCATATATGATACTTACTCGGAAATCCAATTCGGCTCTTGGGAGCATATGCTCCTGCCCACCAAAATGTTTTTTTGCAAATGTCAAAGAAAATTGAAAAAATGTATGTGTTCATTGTCACACCAAAACGCTACCTGCAAATTTTTAGGAGAAAGCTTACGTATTTTGATCTGTGCAAGAAAAAAAAACAAGTCGACCTCCAAATGTTACACTTATTTTTGTTTTTTCACCGACAAAGCACTGTCATCCCGTTTCGCATGTTACACTAACATGAACATCTACAAAAAAAACAGAATCTTAAAATTTTATTTAATATTTATTTTGAATTTATTGTTCATTAGGGAGCATATGCGCCCTAGAGCCAAAACTTACTTACTATGATACTCACTACTGGGGGAGCCGGATCCTCTGACTTGCAGGAGGGAAGTCAGGGAGCTACAGTGCAAAACGGGGAAGAGAAATCAGGGATCTTACACTGTTTCCCAGCTTCACTGTAGATTATCAATGTTCACGCACAATTACTGTTTGCAAACCACTGGGTTAGATCATAATTTGCGGAAATATGACGAAGGGATGTCAGGGGTACTGTACCTTACCTGAATTCCCTCCCAATGTCAGAGGATCCGGCTCCACTACCAGGAGGTCCAAGGACATATCTAGTTCGTCCCACATAGTTTTATTCCCCATCCTATTCCACATCCATTAATTTCCCCTTTTTTTTTCTTGAACAATTAAACTTTTGTCCATCTAACCCATCCCCCAAAACTTTTTTTTTCATATATTTTCTTCTGCCAAGTCATCCAAATGTTTGCATACAAACTCTAGTTGAACATATATATTTCCTAAAAGTGCTATTGTGAGCTCGAGCTCACATGAGCTTGGATGAACAGTAAATTCTGAAAAAATAGTAAAAAAATCTGATTTTTTTTTGGCAACAAACATTGATGTTTTTTCTACACCCATGCAAAAGGAGCATCAATTTTTTGGCCACACTCCAAAAATGCGATTCCATCCTGAAAATTTGCACACTTGTAGAAAAAACATCAATGTTTCTTGTAAAAACCGAAAATCAGTATTTTTTAATTTTTACTATTTTTTTGTATTTCACTGTTCATCCGAGCTCTTGTGAGCTGCATCCTCGACACCTCCTCCTCCATCTCTAACTCCGTCAATGGCCTTCGCGGCTCCTTCGGATCCATCGTAGAACAAGCCCACAGGAACGGCTCCTATGCCGCGCTTCCCCCAATCTCTCATGTTCATCCTCGCGCTAGGTCAAGGATCTCTGCCAAGCCCGTGAAGCGGCGAGGCTCACAGGAGGAAATGGGATCATCGGCCCGCGTCTTATCGTCGGAGATGAGATATGCGGTCGAAGGCGGGAGCCGGTAGGTGGTTAGGGGAGAGACGGATTGAGATCCAGTGACTTCAATGGGCCATGTCACCAGTGAATGGTAATGGTGACACGTCTCTTTGTTTTGACCCTCCGATTTAAATTCAATTGACAACGGACAGTTCGGCAAGAATAGTCCCGTGCTACAGTGAATGAATAGCACCACCCCACACCATTATTCGCGATGTTGCAGGGATGATGCACAATGCACCACTGCAACGTTTTTGCACTACGGTGCCTAATCTAGAATTTCCATGTTGCTGGATTGGGAGAGACATGTTGCGGTGTTGGGTGGCATTTTTTTTCTTTTTTTTTTGCTCATAGTAAAATAAAAAAAATAGCAAAAAACTTCAAAAATAATCTAAATTTTGTTAGCATCCAATATCATATGTGTGCAAGGGGCGTGCAAATTTTCATGGTGTTTGGACATTTGAGGAGCTCCTGACAAAAATAAAAGGAAAAGAGGGAGTTTGTTGGAGGGATTAGACTTGGAAAGTGGACTATTAGGTCAACTCCAACGGCAACCCACAAATTTTCTCTTGCATCCGTCCGCGGACAGGGGGGACCAATCCATGGACATGGATGCGGGAGGACGCCATCCAACGCTAGTCGCATACATTTCAAACTCTTTTTCAACAAACCTGATGAAATTTCTGCAAACAAGGCCGGATTTCATACAAACATGACGGATTTCATACAAACCGGACGAATACAGTTACATTTTGGACATATTTTCAACTAAAAAGGTAAAACTATGTGCACGTACGGTCGCGCGGAGCTCCACTCCCACGACACGGATACGCTACACTAGTCTACGGTTGGCTGCGGCTTGTCTTCCCCATGTCCGGTAGCCCGCTAACCGGACTGTCGGGAGCCCCGGAGGTATATTCTTCCCCTTATCTTCCCTATGTCCGGCTGCGCCGCTCATCGGAGCGGCAAAGATAGTGCTTCTGCCGGAGGGGAAGGGTTCTTCCGTGGAGCTCAAGCGGGTGCCCAGGGTGGTCTGACATAAAGGAGAACCGGCCGGGTCACCAGCGGTGGCCTCCCTGGGACCCAAGCGGCGGCAGCCTCCCGTGTTCTACTTCTCCTCGATGATGGCAGCGGGCACGGACGTGGTGGCCGCCACCTCGTCGACATCCGCTCAGCCGACTTCTTTCTCTGCGTGCATGGAGTGGCTACGCGCGCGTCGATGACGGTTGGCGCGGTCGCAGGCACTGGATGCGGCGATGCCCGTGCCGTCGTGCTCCTCGTCGTGCTGGCGTGGAGCAACTCGCCACTCCTCCTTGAGCTGGCCTGGAGCGACGAGTTGCTGAACCACGCACCGGCTTGGGGCCGCGGCAACTGGCTCCGTCTAGCTAGGCAAGGGAGATGGAGCAGCAAGCTGCCTTGCTCGTATCCGGCGGGCCCGGCGGGCCACCCAGCCGGTTTGTATGCCGGAGAACTGCTCTTCGGAAGCCATCGGAAGAGTGGAGAAAATTGTGAAGGAGGAGATGGGGGAGCGGCGGAGGGGTGCGATTCTTGACCGGCGTCTAGCCTCGTTTAAATAGAGAGCGGACGGGAGGAGCTTGGCCGGCGTTGTGTTTAATGCCAGCCCGCTCATGAACGGACGTGTGGCCGGAGTAGATTTCTCGGCTTCCACACGGGTTTAATGGAGGCGTTTGAATGCTGCGAGGAGGTGTGTTCAGCCGGGCATGCAGCGGGGGCGCCCTCGGCCGGCGCGCCGCTTCAATGGCAGAGGCAGTGAGAGGTCACGTCCGCCCCGAGCCGCCTTCAATGTGGAGCGGTGCGCTCTACAGCGGCATGAACGCGGGCAGGTGGCGCCGGGCGGGAAGAACGCGCGGGAGGGAAGAGTGGTTTTAGGTGGGACAGGGCGGTCAGAAACGGGCTTGACAGCGGTCCGGACTCCCGCAAACCTCCCTCACATTTGTCTCCGGTTTGCGTGAGAAATCGCTTCCGGACCGCCCCTCGGACCGATACAGATCGGCGTTGGATGACTTCCGCGGTCCGGACAGCGCGGTCCGGACGGTTGCGGGAGGTTTGAGGGTCGGCGTTGGAGATGCCCTTAGTCCCAATCCCACGTTTGATGTGTGTTGGGAGTTGCTTGTGGGATGTTTTGACATGAATGTTGCTCATGACACGTTTGAATGTGTACCAATCTGATCCTGTGCAATGGCACCGAACATAAGAAAAACTGAAAATAGACAACTGGATTGATGTGAACGGAAAAGAAACAAGAAACCATAATTGTTTGGCACAGTCCGATGCAAAAGAAAAATGCTATCCAGTTAGATGATATAGGCTGCAGAGAAGTTCACAATAATTTAAGATTGAAAGAAGAAGCCTGCATGCTTTCGTACATGGCGTCACCCGTGCAGATCGAGCAGTTAGCCAGACGGCCGGATTAACAGGGGGCAAATGATGCCGCCGCTGCTTATTTAGCACGGACGTGTGGGACTAGCGAAACATTTTTTTTCCTTCCTCAATTCCCAATCCCTGGCTGAATTACCAGGTCCCTCCACGGAAGAGATATGGGGAATCGGTCTCCTCAATTCCCCTTCCCATTCCCTCATACCATACATGGGATTTTAAGTCTCGTACCCCATCAGTTTTAATTCCCCCGAACACGCTCGCGCATCAGCCTCCTCCCCTGCCAACCACGTCTCTAGGTGGGGGCCCACTGTTGCGTCCTTCCACTTTTCAGAGCGGCGTCTTGGCTTGGAGGCGGGCTCCGTCTTTCTGCTCATGCGCGCGTTTCTTGCTGTGCCCACCGGCTGCATGCCTAAGCACTAGTATTTTTTTTTAAACACGGCCCCATTCCTTAAAAAAGATATAATAGAGTTGCCCGGTTAATTAACGAAACCCGGGCGAAAACCATTACAACACACTCACAAGAAAGGGCACCTCGGCCGACCTGGCACCTACAAGACAACACACACCGCCGAGAAAAGTGACACCGTCGAGGTTGCCTGCAATGTCATCGTCATCACCTCTCCCCGAGCAGGCGACTCTGACTCCGCCGCTGACGACCTATCAAGATCCCATCGAATGAACGACACACGAGGACCTCATCGGCCATAGCCAAACAATCGTCCGCAGACGTCGAGGACCGGCAGCTCCGATTTTGTTGATGGGCTTCACTGGAGAAAGTTGCAAGCCTCGCATCGACCTAGCCCAGCACAACCTCCGAAGAGCACCGTCCGCCGAAACCACCCTCATGGAGTCATCATTGCCGCACGGGCCCTGCCGCACGCAGCTCCGACTTCTCTGTCACAGTGAGAAACAAGCATAGGCGCACTCCTCGGCGAACCTAACCGTTGACATCAGAAGGACAAGCCGCAACCCAGCTCCACACGTCACCATCGTCGTCGCCGCACGAGTCGCAACGCCAACTACTCGCATCACCGGTTGGGCACCTGCCAACCGCGACGCCGTGCACGTCCAGCCCAATAGGAGCGTGGAGAAGGATCGCCGGTCTTCAAAGCAACACCCCAAAGGGAGAAGCGCCGTAGGGATGACATCGTTGCCCGACCCGAACAGGTCTAGGCTTTCGCCCGAAGAACCAGATCCGAGGATGGAGCAGGTCGAAGAAACTCCACAGCGACGCCCTCGAGAAGGAGAACGACGCCAGTAGGCGCCGCCATCGCCGGCCGGCTCTTGCCGGTCAAGCTTTCGCTCGGAGCAGACTTGACAAACACCCTCGCGCGCCGACGGTCAAAGCCGTCCGCACCCGCTGACCCGTGCACCTCCAGTGTGGCGACGACACCAACGCCATGCAGGAGCCACCTCCTCGCCACCAGCAGACGCCGGAGAGCCGAAAACGACCGAAACCGGCCAGATCCGGCATCCCGCCGCCACAACACCGCAGTAGCAGCAAGCACAGCTGTGGGCCTGCACCCACAGGAAGGGGCGCTGCCACCCCGCCCCGCGCACACCGGGAAGGAGCTCAGGGCGGAGCCCCGGAGCTTGCAGGCCGCCAGCCGCGCGTGGAAAAACTTCAGGGGCAGGAAGGGGAGGGACGCCATCCCCACCCGACTCGCCGGCGGGAGATTTAGGCTGCTGCCCAGGATCCCGACGACGACGACACGACGGCTGCCACCCGCCGGAGACGCGGCCTGAATCCACCAGGCGCCATGGCTGCCACGACGAACGGGAGCGAGCCTCCCTCCACAAGAGAACGCCCCGCAGAACGAGGGACCCCCACCGCCACCGTCCGCCGGGCGGACTTAGTCCGGCGGCTTCATCCAGCGACGGCGAGGATAGGAAGGGGGCGGTAGGGGAGACTGGCGGCGGCGGATCTAGGTTCCGCCCGTGTCGCCCCTGAAGGCGCCGCGGGGGACGGGCTGTTTTTATTGCCTAAGCACTAGTAGTACCGTTTTGTTAATGTATGGCTGGCTGCATTTGTTCCACACATCAGTTTATACTATGCAAACAGAAAAGTCGCAAGTTTTACGCGACACAAACCTCCTGTTCTTCTTCCTCCTTGCGATCAGGCAAGCTCAGAGAGAGAGAGAGAGGAGAGAGAGAGAGAGAGAGAAGTGAGAGAGAGAGAGAAGTGAGATTTGCCTACAATTGGCATCAGAGCCGTGTTCTGACCTTGGGAATGGCGGGTCCAGATGACACCAGTGGTAGCAAGTCACCGCTGACTCCGCGGGCAAGGGTCTCCGACGGCAATGAGCTTGCCGTGGCAGAGAGGTCCATGGCGCGGATGGCGCGCGACACCGGCAGCGCAGCGTGGCCGCAGCTGATGAGGTCTAACTACACCGACTGGGCCATACTCATGCAGGTCATGATGGAGGAACGGCACCTCTGGGACGCCGTCCAGACGGGCACGGCCGAGCGCAGCGAGGATCGCCTGGCGCTCGAGGCAATCTTGCGTGGGGTGCCGCCGGAGATGGCACCCACTCTCGCCGCCAAGGCGACGGCGAAGGAGGCCTGGGACTCTCTGAAGACGATGAGGCTTGGAGTGGCGCGGGTGCGGGAGGCCAAACTCGCGACGCTTACCAAGCAGTACGGCGACATCAAGTTCGCCGACGGCGAGTCGGTGGACGACTTCGCAATGCGCCTCACAGCAATGGTGGCACAGATAGCGCAGCTCGGTGAGACGATCCTTGAGAAAAGAGTTGTAAGAAAATTTCTTTCAGTAGTACCCAAACAGTTCTCGCAGATCGCCCTGTCGATCAAAACGTTGGTCGACCTCGATGAGCTTTCTGTCGAGGAGCTGACTGGGAGACTGAAGGTGGCAGAGGAATGCCATGAGCTGCACCAGGCCACCGATGGCATGGGGCGGGTGCTTCTCACCGAAGAGGAGTGGCATGCCCATCTCAAGTCCGGCGATCAGCATGCCGGCGGCTCCGGATCTGGCTCGTCGCGAGGCCGTCGTCAGAGAGATCGCGGCCACCGCGGTGGCGGCGGCGGGCGCGGCCAGAACGGGGGTGCTGGCAGAGGAAACGCCGGCGGCTCCGGTGCCGGCAACGACGACGATCGCGACAAGTGTCGCTACTGCAACATCAGCGGCCACTGGGCCCGTGATTGCAGGAAGAAAAAACGTGACGAAGAGGCAAAGGCTCTCCTCGCCCAAGGGCACGGCGGGGACGACGCCGATCCCACGCACCTCCTCATGGCGCAGGTGTGTGAGCTGTCCGCGGATCTAGGTGATCTCGACGGCCACGTCGAGCTGATCGAGGAGCGCGTGGAAGCTCATCTAGGCCTGGCCACGGACGAGCACATTGGTGTCTGGTTTCTGGACACAGGGGCCAGCAACCACATGTCCGACGAGGATGCCTCATTCAGTGAGCTCGATCGTCACATCACCGGCACCGTCAAGTTCGGAGAGGATCGGTCGTTGACATCCGAGGGCGCGGCTGTGTACTCTTCACCGACCACACCGGCGGTCACCGCGTGCTGAGCGGGGTCTATTTCATCCCGCGGCTCAAGAGCAACATCATCAGCATCGGACAGCTTGACCAGATCGGGTGTCGGTCGGAGATCGAGCACGACGTCTTCACCCTCTACAACCAGCAACGACGGATCGTGGCAAAGGTGCAGCGCGCCAGCAACCGTCTGTACCCGTACATGCTCCAGCTCGCGCGCCCAGTCTGTCTGGCCACGCGGTGCACGATGGACGAGACATGGCGGTGGCATGCCAGGTATGGCCACCCCAACTTCCAAGCGCTCCACAAGCTTGCCCAGCAAGGCCTGGTGCACGGGCTGCCCTCCATCGACCACGTCGACCAGGTATGCGACGGGTGCCTCGCCGGGAAACAGAGGCATGCCTCGTTTCCTGCAGAGGCGAACTACAGAGCGCAGGAGGTTCTGGAGCTGGTGCACGGCGATCTGTGTGGGCCGATCATGCCCGCCACGGCTGGAGGGCGGCGCTGCTTCCTCCTCCTCGTCGACGACATGTCTAGATACATGTGGTTGTTGGTGCTTCGGTCCAAGGACAAGGCCGCGGGCGCGATCGCGTGCTTCCAGGCGCGCGTGGAAACGGAGACGGGACGCAAGCTGCGCGCACTGCGGACGGACCGCGGGGTGCAGTGGCAGCTCACGGCGCCGTACTCCCCTCAACAAAACGACATTGTGGAGCGCCGCAACCAAACCGTGGTGGCCATGGCCAGGAGCATGATAAAGGCCACATCGATGCCCGATGAGTTTTGGGGGGAGGCGGTCACCACTGCCGTCTTCATCCTGAACAGATCGCCGACGCGTGCAGTGATCGGCATGACTCCGTACGAGGCATGGCACGGCGAGCGGCCTCCGGTGCACTTCCTGCGCACTTTTGGGTGCGTGGTGCACGTGAAGACAGTGAAGCCGCACCAGAGCAAGCTTGAAGATCGCTCCACCCTGATAGTGTTCGTCGGGTACGAGGAGGGTGGCAAGGCTTACCGCGCCTACAACCCCGCGACCAAGCGCGTCCATGTCACGCGAGACGCCGTCTTCGACGAATCAGCGTGGTGGAACTGGGCCGACACGGCTCATGGAGCTCCGGCGACTATGGGTGAGTCCTTTACAGTGGATTATCCCGCTTATAAGGTGCAGATTGCTCGGGGTAGTGGCGAAGAAGCAGGGCCACAGACGCCTGTAACTCCGCGGGCCTCTGCTGCAGCGGGAGCAGATTCAGCAGCAGATACACCCACCTCTGTTAGTAGCACGGGAACGGCTACCGTGGCAATGCAAACCCCTGCCGCGGCCTCCACTCCAGCAAGGGTGGAGTTCGTCTCGCCGCCCTCCGGGAGCCCCGTGCTCGACGCCGACGACGACGCCGGGCGTGATCCATCGCTTTCGCCGCGTCACCGACCTCCTCAACGTCCATGACGGCCCAGTCAAGCCAGCTGAAAGGCTGCTGATCACGTCTGCTAAAGAACCGAGCACGTTCAGAGAGGCGGAGCGTGACCCAAACTGGCACAAGGCGATGCTCAAGGAGATGGGCTCGATCGAGGAGAACGGTACGTGGCAGCTCACTGACCTCCCTGCCGGCCACTGCGCCATCAGCGTGAAGTGGGTTTTCAGGATCAAGAGGGACTCCACCGGGGCCATCATGAAGTACAAAGCACGCCTCGTCGCAAAAGGTTTCATGCAGAAACAGGGGATCGACTTCGACGAGGTCTTCGCTCCGGTGGCCCGCCTGGAGTCAGTACACCTTCTGAGGGATGGCCGATCCATCACATGGATGTGAAATCGGCCTTCCTCAACGGCGATCTGAAGGAAGAGGTCTATGTCGAGCAGCCTCCAGGTTTCGTCGCCATCGATCGCGAGCACAAAGTGTTGAAGCTGCGGAAGGTGCTATACGGACTCCACCAGGCGCCCCGGGCATGGAACGCCAAGCTCGACGCCACGCTCGTCGACATGGGTTTCCACCGTTGCAACTCCGAGCACGCCGTCTACGCACGCGGGCCAGGCCGCGAGCTCCTACTTCTGGGGGTGTACGTGGATGACCTGGTGATCACCGGAGCCGATGCCATGGAGATCGACAGGTTCAAGACGGAGATGAAGGCCACGTTTCGGATGAGTGACCTTGGGTTGCTCTCCTACTACCTGGGCATTGAAGTGCGCCAGGATCCCGCCGGGGTGACCACACCGACAAGATCATTGAGAAGGCAGGTCTGACAGGATGCCATCCCTGTCAGACACCCATGGAAGCTCGTCTGAAGCTGAGCAAGGTGAGCACGGCGGCTCCCACTGATGCTACGGAGTACAGGAGTCTGGTGGGGACGCTGCGCTACCTCACCCACACCCGGCCGGACATCACCTTTGCCGTGTGCTACGTGAGCCGGTTCATGGAGGCGCCCACTGTTGAGCACCTGACGGCTGTCAAGCACATCATCAGGTATGTGGCTGGCACCCGTGACTTGGGGTGTCACTTCCCTCGCCGACAAGCAGACGGTGCTAGGCTCATCGGGTACAGCTACAGCGACATGGCCGGTGACATCGACGACCGCAAGAGCACGTCGGCAGCGGTATTCTTTCTTGGTGACAGTCCTGTCAGCTGGCTGTCGCAGAAACAAAAAGTGGTGGCTCTATCGTCTTGTGAAGCTGAGTTCATCGTGGCTACAACAGCCGCCTGCCAGGGCGTGTGGGTGGCGCGCCTGCTAGCTGAGATCACAGGAGAAGAGCTCCAGGTGCCACTGGTTCTGGTGGATAACAAGTCTACCATAGCTCTCTGCAAGAATCCGGTACTCCACGACAGAAGCAAGCACATTGACGTTCGTTATCACTTCATCAGAGAATGTGTTGACGAAGGGAAGATGACTGTTGATTTCATCAGAACGAAGATCAGTTGGCTGACATTCTGACAAAACCCTTGGGGCGCGTCAGGTTCATTCAGCTGCGTGAGAAGATCGGAATGAAGGAAATAAAGTAGGCAGACTAGGATTTAGGGGGTGATTGTTGAATAAACCCAAGTCTGCAGTTTCAGCTAGTGTAGTTTTCTTCAGTTTCGTCAGTGTCGACAGTAGTCTCTGTTTTCAGTCAAGCGAGATTAGCTCGAGTTTGTTAGCGCCAAGAGCGAGTCTGGCGCCCCCTCTGATCGCTCGTGGGATGGCACTTCGTCCTCCTTGCGATCAGGCGAGCTCAGAGAGAGAGAGAGAACCAGAGAGAAGTGAGATTTGCCAACAATAGCACATGACGGAAGCAAGCAAGGGCGGCAACGCTGTCACGGGAGGTACCGTGCCCCGCTCACATACCATCTTCCTCCGGCTACACCGAAATCGGGACTGGTGTCAGCTTCCATCACCGCGCGCCACCCAGCGACTCCCTCTTGCCCGTTCCCACACCAGTGCCGTGCAGAAAATAAAGAAGGCGAATGAGCTATTTTTTTCGCTCCATATCTTCTGATCCGACAAGCCGGATGAACGGCACCTCCGTCAATTTCAATCATCAACTCATACTGTCATATTGTTTTTGTTTTTTTAACGAGAACAGCAAGCTCCTAGAGTCCTAGTGCTCTAGCGTCGGTGGAATTGGTAATTTATGTTGTAACATATGTTTTCATGCATTTCGTTTTTAGTTTGAAACTGGCTCTCCCTTGGTTGCTTGTCACGCTCTGCCACTGCTTATAGCCAATCTACTAGCTCACACATACAATAGTTAGTCATACTAGTATGTTATAATATTAATATATGGCCTATCTTTTTCTCTCACAAAGGTTGACGGGGCTCATGCTACAGCCGGTGTAATCTTGTAGCCCGCTTTTTTTCTCTCTCCTCTCGTCTCTCCAACTAGGCACAAATCTGTTGTAGCATCTCTTATAATCCACCTACGTCACTCTATTGTACTTGCTCTTAATAAGGAGAGAAGTGTTTGTGGTAACATAAGAGCATGGTTAATATTATAGCCAACTGCTGGCTATAGCATGTTTCCATGTCATCTATAGCCAATTTAGTAGCCAATATGTATAGTAAGTAGCTACAAGGAAGTACTACTTTATTATAACATGACCCACCTTACACTCTCACAAAGTTTCTTGAAGCCCGTGCTACAGCCGGCTGTAAATCTACAGCCCGCTTCCCTACTCTTTCCTCTTCTCTCTCATCTAACTCAACAAATATATAATATTTTAGTCCTTACAGCCCGCTGACTGTACCTTATTAGACTTGCTCTAATATGTTACGGTAACATAATGCAGCCCAAGGCGAAATGAGTCTACAACCTAATAAATGCAACCATCTATGATACTATTTTTTTTATAACTATCGGGTTGAGTTTTTGAGATGACTACCCGGTCGAGCTGTTTTTTAGGATAACCCGTCAGGCTTTATTTCTAAAGTGGCATAGTTACATGGATAACAATGGAGTCATGTGGATGACCCAACCAAATATGACTGACCGTAATCTAAATTAACTGAATACGTAGCTAGATTATGAACTTTATAGTTGCATGTTTCTATTCTCATAAGCGAAATTACAAGAGGTAAACGAGTTCATCCAACTTTGAATCTCCTTGATCACACCTCCATAAGTTCCTCCTGCTCCTTCCTACACCTCCTTGACTATCTTCTGACGCTATGTAAAGATGACTAGATGAGGAAGATCCAAATCAACAGCTAGAGCTAGCGCTTCCCTGCATGCGATAGCTTCAAGTGTCGTCGGGTCTGAGAGGCCTTGAATAACTCGTCCGGACGAACCTAGGTAATTGCCATCATAGTCACGATAAACAACAGTTGTTGATCCTCTATTTCCATCACGAGACACCCCCGCACCAACATTTAACTTTACCTTTCCCTCAGGAGGCCGAATCCATTTCCCATTAATTAGCACTTGTTACCTGCAACTACTGCCATGGTTGGCGTAACATGAGTCGCCTCCTTCAAATAGTCAAGATCATTAATAAATCATGTGACGAAAAGGCACGTTCGCAACGGGCTTTGGTTAATTGCCCTCGTGGATTAATTTTCTTCTCGCCGTCCAGATTGCCCATAATTTAACTGTCATGCGAGTGGCAGCTTCGTGTGGTAACACATCTATCATAGAGAACGGACAGTTCCTAGCATCCTGCTTTGTGGTAGCAATCATATGCTCCAACAATTCTTGGTCTACTACGCTGACACCCACCTGACCATTCAACATTTGACAAGTGACTGCCGCCATGAATACTCCATTCCACATATTCCACATGTATATGTTGATGACATCTTCCTATGCATTCCGACGTCCTCTGCCGACAACGATTGTTGCCCAAGCCTCCAAAGGAACACCTTTAATTTTCCCGGGACCTTCACTTTCCATAGCTTAAACCATGACTTCTCAGCAGTCTCATTGTTCGAAGAGCTCTCTCTTTTCTCCAACCAATCCTCCCAACGCCTTTAGGTATCAACTATCATTTTGTAAGCAGACCGAACAGTAAAAACTCCATTATTTTCAAAACTCCATGACCAAAAATCACTGATATTTCGTATACAAATAGGGATTTGGAGGATCGCCGTAGCATCAAATTTGTTCGATCATTTCTGAATTCCATCTATCATTGCCGCTGTCAATCAGCTCGGACACTAGTACAGACAGGTCTTGCACCTGAGATACTATAGACCTCATAGTTTCTTTTCTCGGTGTCTAATTGTCATTCCAGATTTCAGTGGTTTTGCCGTTACCTATTCGTCGGACAAGCGCCTGCTTCAAGACCTTTTTCCCCTCAACTATTGCACGCCACACTTTTTTTTTTGAGTAAAATTGCACGGCACACTTTTTTTTAGGCCATTGCACGGCACACTTAGGAGGGGTGATTTCAAGTTGGGCCCGGGGTGCAGCCTAGCCAGGACCGAGCCCACCAAGGCACGCACGAGCACCAGTTCCCAACGCGCGAGGAAGAAAGAACGACCTTGACCTTGAAGCCTCGACCTAGCTCGTGCGAATGCGCCGCCGGCCGGCCGCCTCGCCGCCCTCCGCCCCTGCTCCGGCGTTCCTCCTCCCGGATCCGTTGACCAGTCCCTGCGGCCGCGCCCCGTTCCGCAAGTCCCAATGCGCGGCACGATGGCAGACTGGCAGTGCTCCCCAGCGCCGGCAGCCGCCTCTGCGGCGCCGCCGGCCAGCTGCACTCACCTCCGGCCCTCTCGGAAGCCCCGCCTTCTTTATCTACCCCCCATTTGTGTCTCTGCATCCGTCGGCCGCCGGTTGCTGTCGGCTGCAGCTCTGCTGCGTGTCCGACGCCGAGGATGAGAAGGACCGTGGTCTCGCACAGCTGCTCGCCGACCCGAGCAGGACCTGCTGCTAGCTGCTTTGGACTGAGGTAATTTATATTTGTAAATAAAAAGATTAATTGACGCATTGAACATTTCAATTTAAATTGAAGTAAAACGGTGTGATGTTATTGAAGCAAAGTATTGATTTGATACTCTTTTGTATCCCCATATTGTTATTTGTAGTGTTTGTCATGTTTTATCTATTTTGATTGTTATATAAGCATATACTAGTTTAAATTATAGATTTATTGTGCAATCGATCTATGTTTTTGCATGAGGTATAAAATTTTGGGATTATTATATAGTCGTTAAAATAAATAATGTTGTGGAAATAGAATTTGGCCCGGGGTTTGCGCCAATCCTGGCTCCGCCACTGGTAAGTGGTATAGTTCACGGTCAGCGAATAATGTTTTTATACTGTAGTAATGTGGTCGATCCATGCCAAAAAAAATCAAGAATTTTATGAGTTCGTCAGTTTCAAGGGTGGCCATTAGTGTTTTGTTGAATCTTTTTTTGGGGGGGGCAAGGGGGGCAAATAATGCCCAAAACTTGGCACAAGTTTTGTTCAAATTCTTGATAACTGACACCATAATTATTCCAAATTTCTAAGAAAGCTTTGCTTATAAACGTTGGATGAGCTAGCTCATTCCTCAATCTCTCCTTATTCTTCCCTCTTCTATGAAATGTTTTGATCTAAACCATGCACTTGAGTTGCAAGATTTAGGTGGAGAAATAGGAGTAGTGAGATCTCATAATGACGTGATCGTCAGAGGTGAAGGGTTTGGTGAAGGCATTCAATGTTCCAGGCCTGTCGACCGATACCATGAGGGATGTGGGCTTCCTGGCCATGTTGATGCCGACTGGGCGTCAAAGGAGATGTTGCAGATCGTGGGTGCGGCGGACTAGGTCTCGCCAGCGATGTTCCCAGAGGAGGATACCCTGCCAGGCATTGTGACTTTAAGGTTTGCTTGCGATAGCCGTGAGAGGGGAGATGCCCCCCTTTAGGGGAGATGCACCGCTTGGTGAGCAGAAGGTGTTTCCTCTTTACTTTTTAGTGGCCATGGTGGTGGAAGACGAAAGTTATTCCCCAGGATTGGATATAACTTAGCCTTCCTGGATAGTGAAATGTGACCCTGACATCGTTTTTTATCATAGCCTGAGATCCGTCTGAAGAACATATAGAGGTTGGACAAACATCGGCGTGGAGCTACCCTCCAATGGACAACCCAAAGGGATGGATGTGGAACCCATGTGCTCACTCCACGTGGCCTAACCCTGAGGCACGTGGGAGACTGGGAGGCCACATGGAGAGCATGTTGCTCCCCTTGTTCCCTTCTTTTTGCGTGGCTTCATGATCCTCCAAGAAACTTCCAAAACTTTTTTTATATGCCCTTGACGCTTTGAAAAATTTCTAAGAACACAACACATGGAAATCTTGTTTCCGACAATTCTAAAAATTATAAAACATAGCATAAAATGATGTATTAGGAGACGTGGGTGATGTCACATGTTCCCTCAGTCGACCATGGCGACAACCTCATGACCCATGACCAAGTCTTGGTTGAGGCCCTACTATCCATGTTGACGATCCCAGCTTGGACATTGTTGGATCTTCGCTATCGACGCACCAAGACTGCCGACAGCGATGAAAACCTAGCTTCTCTACATCATCTCCCTGATGGTTCGTCATGTCATCGCGACATCGCCATTGGGATCTGCTCCATATCCCATCGTCGCATCGCTTTAGAGCAACTCTAGCAGATCCGCTATATTCGCCCGTCCGCTATAATAACCGTCGATATAGGGGACTAGAACGATTCTTCGTCCCGCGCAGATGCGCTATATTCGGTCGCCCGCTAATTTTTTTACAGTATCCTGTAAATTTCAGCCCGTGTCCGCCATATCTACGGTTTTCCCCCTTCTTTTTGTTGGTTTCTCTATCATACCTGCTCGTTGGCGCGAAGGAAACTTTCGCCCCTTCCATTCCCGCTTCCCCTCATCGTCGTCGCCGCCGATCTCGCCGGCCCCTCGCCATATCGCATCACCACGCCTCCAACCGCCGCTATGGAGTGCCCGCGGCCACCGGGTGGCGCATTTCAGGCGCCGCCGTCCCCAACGGTGCCACTCTGGCCTTCCGCGCCTCCCGCAGCCGTGCACACCGCCGTGGCGCCAACACCTTCCGCCGCCGGCTCCAAGCAAAAGCGGCATAGGAATCACCTCGTGCATGGAGTCGTGCCCACCGCCATGCTGCCTTCTTCCAACACCGTTGTGCTCCCTCCGGTCGAGGCCACCGGCTCGAGGCCGGGCGCCTCCTCCGGTGCGCGGGCGAAGATGCAAGCAAAGGGCCGAGGAAGAAGGCGGCAGCAGCTCGAGGCCGGGCTCCTCCTCCACCCCCTTTAGCCGGCCATGTCCTCCCCGATCCCGTCCACTCCACCGACGCCTACAATGTGTTCGATGAAACGTCCGAGAGGTAACTTTTTTTTCCTTTGCTCCGGTGATCTTTGGTTCGACTTTGGGTCATTGCCTTTGCTTCGGTGATCTTTAGTGTTCCGTCCGTTAAATTTTGCAGGCCCAACATTCACTCATCATATACCAAAATGTTGGAGGAGAATGCGGTGGGCGTAAGTGCTTCGCTTGACGATTTCGATTCGGCAAATCAGGAGGTCGAAGCCGAGGCCGAGGTGGAACAAGGGGCTGACGACGGTGATGAAGTAGAGGAGCTTGACAAGGACGAGTTCGATGCTAGCCAAGCAAAAATGGGGAAAAGTACCGGCAACTATACAGAGGTGGAGGATGTTTGCTTGATTAAAGCATAGGAGAGTGTGCCACTTGATGTGGTGACCGACAAAGATCAAAGCTCAAAGAAATATTGGCAACTGATCGAGGACAAGTGCCACAAGCTCTTGCCGTTCCCCTCCGGCCGGTCATTAAAGTCAATCCAAGGGCGTTGGTACGTGATCAAGAAAACATGTGACCGTTGGAGTGGGTGTTTGGAGCAAGTCCGGAATGCACCTCCAAGTGGTGTCACGATTGACGATTATGTGAGTGTTTCTTCATTTTGTGCAATATATTTGTGACATAGTTTGCGTTGATGAAAATTTGATCTCATCCTTGCCTCTATGTCCAATTGTAGGATTGCATTGCCAATGAATATTTCAAGCAAACAACAGGTTTCAAAGGTAAGCCATTTGTGCTTCACCATTGTTGGTGCTTGCTCAAGGATAGTGAGAAGTGGAGGGTGAGGTACAAGGAAGCTCCACCAAAGAAAGGTGCTCTTGTGAACTTGGAAGACGACGATGATAGTGATGATGCACCGGGGGGGGGGGGGGGGGGGGTGAAACAAGGGCAAGCCGGATGGAAACAAGAAGGAGAAAGCGAGGGTGAAGAGATCGGCCGAGGCATCTACTTTGAGGGATCAAATTAGTGACATGGTGAAGGTGAAAGAAACTTTGTTGGCCAAGAATTTGGAAACTAAAGTGGCCATGGCCAAGAAGAAAGACAAACACATGGACCCAAAGTGGGAGAGAAGGTGTGCCTTCGAGGAGCGCAAGATCGCCCTAGAGGAGCAAAAGAGGAGGGACGAGAAGACCGCCGAGGAGCACCGGTTCATGATGATGAATCCGGAGGGCATGGATGTAATGACAAGAGAATTTTGGGAGATGAGAAGAATGAAGATCATGTGCTGAAGGAAGATGGAGCTTCAAAATCTGATGGCCGGTGGTGGTGGTTTCGGCAATGTTGGTGGTGTGGGTTTCGGAGGTTGTGGTGGCTTCGGCAATGGTGGTGGTGGGGGGGGGGGGGGGGGGTTGTAGGTGGTTTTACTTTCGGCAATGATTGAAGGTGGTGTTGGCTTCGGCAATGGTGGTGGTGGTAGCTTTGGAGGCGTAGGTGGTGGTGAGTTTGGTGGTGGAGATGGTGGTGGTGGTGTTCCCGGTGGTGGTGGTGGGGTTTTTGGAGGTGGATGTGGTGAAGCTTTCGGCAATGGAGTTGATGTTCATGCTTCGGCCAACGGAGTTGATGGTGATGCTTTGGCTAATAAAGATGGCGGTGCTCATTCTTCGGTCAGTGTGGATGAATATGGTGACGAAGGTGCTATGGCCGGTGGTGGTGGCGACGATCTTCGCAACAATGATGATGTTGCTTGATTTGTTTTATGGCTGATGGTGATCTGATCATGTTTTATTTTGTTTGCTTGTGCATTCATATGACCGAACTTGCTACCTCGTGTGTTGCGCATGATTTTGGATGTGAACTATTGCGGCATGACTATGTTTATATAAATTTCGTGCATCTATATGAATTCTAGGACTTGATATTTGCCCACTAAATTATTTGCGGTACCGGGAGGGCTCCAGCGTGGAACAGATCCTGTAAACTCGTACCTCAACTTTTTTGCGGTACAAGTTTACAAGATCTGTTCCGCCGAATACTTCCCTGTATCGCAAATAATTTTACAGGCGGCCCTTATAACAAATTTGCGAGACGGGGTTTTAGCGAATCTGCTAGAGTTTCTCTTATCATCCATTTCCACCATCTCTCCTCCCTGTAGAGTAATTGCCAGCCAATTCATATCTTGAGCAATGGCTCACGTGCGCATTGTCATAACTACTCTCACTTGATGAGGTAGATAATTGAAAAACACGGTGTGTGGGAGCGAGGTCATGCAACCACAGCCTTAGAACATCTCTAGCCCCCCCCCCCCCCCCCCCTCCCCCCTCTCTTCTTATCCTTCAATCCACTAAACTTCTTCCTATCCTTTAATCCCCAATATATAAGGCACTAAACTTTTGGTGCACCTAGACCCTCCCCAAACTTAATCCCTTAAACTAACTCAACCCCACATGAAAGTCTCTTTTCATCTTCTTCTTCCTTTTTACGTCTTCCCTCCGCGCGGCCAACGACGACTTCTCGTCAGTAGATGATGTCCATGAGCTAGCTAGGGGCGATTTTATAGAGGCTCATAGAATGTGACGTACGCATCCAAGGAAGTAGTCAAGAAAGGTGGCAGAGTCGTCTTCCACGGGCCACGGTTTGGGCACTTCTTCGTCTTAATGGGTTCTTCTCCTCTCACTTCTCTTGGTGGCACACTGGCGTGGTCCGGGATGCAACAATTCATCAGAATCGGGGATGGTGGCCAGCGGCCATGTTTCTCTGTACCTGTAAGTGATGTTTCTCCTCGGGGCGATGGGGATGAGCACCACCGGGCCAGAGACGACGGGGAGGACCGCCTACGGGAATATGAGAAATTGATAAAACCAGTTCATCGAAATCTCGCCAGAGATGGTGGTGGGAGGGAGGGCAAGGCTGCGGCACGGGGGGGGGGGGGGGGGGGGGGGGGCACGTGCGGCGGCGGCGGTGGGTGTGCACACTCGAGCGAGAGGAAAGTCAAATTTAATGGGACTTAACGTTTTCAGAGAAAAAATCGAGTGAAGGGGTATGTTTGAGAGATGAAAAAGCTGTAATTTTTAGGGATTATTGGTACAAGGAAAGGATTAGGTGGATGTTAATTCCTAAATGAATTTTTGAAGGGATTAAAAGATTATAGATGAAGAACTAGATATGCTCTTACATTCGTAAATTTTTCTGATTTTGTTAGTGGCGTAACAAACCCAAACAGAGGGATTACGCTAACAGCGC
This sequence comes from Elymus sibiricus, assembly GCA_039707655.1. NCBI lineage: Eukaryota > Viridiplantae > Streptophyta > Magnoliopsida > Poales > Poaceae > Elymus > Elymus sibiricus. Next base: position 477,485,180 of record CM077666.1, read on the forward strand.
AAGTAATGGCATTTCTATAGTAGTGTAGTTAGGTAGCTTCCGAATTCACTTGTATAGAGGATGTGCATCTAGATGTTGTTGTTGTTGTTGTTGTTGTATCTAATTAGTTGCATCAACCACATGCCAGGTCACGGTTGTGCTGTACGTCTTTTACAAGTCATGGTCGGCAGATGACAAAAGGTTGTTGGCAGCAACGATTTTGCTTTTCATCCTGGTGATTATCAGATGCTTCCAGAAGGCGCTAGATCTTAAGAGCAGTAGCTTTAATGCCCTACGGAAGGACAGCTCATTCTATGACACCACCATTCTGCGCAGCTGGCTCAACGACCAGCCTGAAGATTATGCAGTACAAGCAAAATCAGTCTTCGTTCGTTGTGGTGAACCTCTGGAAGGAGCACGTCACTCACACCCAACATTTCCATACCAGATATTTCTCGACTTTCCATGTCGCAATGGAACTCGTCTTGACATCCTAAAACTCTTCTGGTCGTTGGACGACGAATCAGCTTATTGCTCAATAGAAGGCGCGCTGTCTGCTATGACCAGTTTTCTCTACACCAAAGATCATAGCGCACGCTACCCATGCTACCCTGGAGATGCGCCAGAAGCAGTCACCTTCCGTCGGTGCACACAAGTACTAGCTTATGCAACGTTAATCATGGTCATTTGCCTGGTACAAACTAGTAGCCACAAAAAAGCTTATAAAGGTGAAGATACCTGGGTTACACTGGTGCTGTTGTATGGCACTCTCCTGCTGGAGCTCGTTTACTTGTATGTACGATGCGCTTTCCGGGACAGATTCTCTGGCAGAATTCTCCAATATAGTCTTATTGGATCATTGCCGCATAACAGATGGCACGCCAGGTTGAGGAGCATCGCGGGATGGTTACAGTGCAAGGACTTGGTCGACGAATACTTTGGGCATATGGAACCTAGCTATTCTTGCAAGGAGATTACAAAATTGGTTCTTGGGCATGTTAGATCAGGGTGGGAGGACATAGTGGACACTGAATCTTACAGGAGGTTTAATGATAACAGGGGTGAGCTGACATTCGCCAAATTTGGATGTTTCAAACAACTGGGTTGGAGCACACATAGGCCATTTGACGAGAGCATTGTTCTCTGGCACCTGGCCACAGACTTATGCTTTCACCATAAAAGATCTCCTTATGATCATCAGCGTGCCCATCAGTGCAAAATAATGTCCAACTACATGATGCATCTGTTGTTTGCTAATCCTGAGGTGCTAATGGCAGGCAGCAGAAGGAGTTTGTTACTACATGTCTCCTGGGCACTTGAGATCCACCTCGAAATATTTGCAACCTGCGCAGAGACACCGAGGGGCCAGAGGGAATTTACATGTAAATTATTTGAGAATTGCAACATGGGTGCTGCCACCGACTCTCTTATTCGCGACGCTTGGGTGCTTGCAAAACAATTGTTGGATTCTGTTTCTTGTGATCGCAAGGAGATGTGGGGGTTGATCCAAGGCGTGTGGGTGGGGATGCTCTGCTTTTCCGCTGGCCGGTCTCGAGGATACTTGCATGCGGAGGCTCTTGGAACTGGAGCGGAGTACCTCTCCTATGTCTGGGTCCTGATGGCATTCGCTGGGATGGAAACATTTGCGGAAAAGCTTCAGAGGAGGGATGCCCTGCCTTGGGGCCGACCGGTGCCGACGATATTTGCATGCCGAGACTCTCAGAACTCACAGAACGGTTCTGGAGAGCATTTTGTAAGTTTAGCTCCTCGTCGCATACGCCGGGATGGAGACATTTCTGGGAAAGCTTCAGATGAGGAGGGTCCGTCATCAGGCAGAGACAAGTCTCCGGTTTAGCACAGAAGAGAAGAATATGCAGTTACCACATTTGCTATCGAGGATATTGCATTTACTTTCGCTGCATGTATCTCTTTAATGGTTTGTCTTGTCTGCTAGCAGACGGCTCTAGTTCTTAACAAAGCAGCACCATGCCTGTTGGCCAATCGGTGCCATTATATGTTCCCACTCCTTCTTACTACTTGCTAGTCGATGCAAGATATGTATGAAATGTATGCCCAGTTTGATATGCCAACTGTAGACCCATGTAAGACAACTGAAGTGTATGTCTTCTTTTCATTGGCCTGTCCATGTATCCACGTTTTACTGTCTGCACTCAGATATTAAAAATCTCTTGTTCCAAATCATCCATGGTTACACTATCGAAAATGCTATTGCATAGTAAATTTGTGGTGAAGTAGCTCGGACCCCTCCTCTCGTCCCCCGCGTCGCCTTCCGGGGCGGCTCGGGCGGAGCCCAATCCCGCCGCCGCTACCCACCACCCCTCCTCTCCTCCACTCCCTCGCCGCCGCCGAATGACGCGGCCGGGCTAAGCCCGTGCAGCGGACGGCGGCGGCGGGGCTCTCCCGGCCAGCGGCGGCGCACTCTATGTGCTGGATCTAGGCGGCGGCCCTGGCTTCGTGGCGGCGGCCGGCCGCTGTGGCCGCGGAGGGCGGCGCGGCGGTGGGGCTTGGTGACGCTCCGGTCTCCCCCATGGCAGCAGTCGGCGTGAGTGAGCGTGGCGCTCTGGATCGCGACGCTGGCGGCTCCCCGGCTAGGTCTTCAGCTCCGCTCGACGTGGCGTCCCGGGGCCTCGGTGGAGCGATGGTGGTCCACGGGAGGGCTGGCCGCTGCCGGATCTGGCCGGGCGGGGTCGGATTCGGCCGGCCAGCGGTGTTTTCCTGCTACGGCCATGCCTTCGCGTGGCGACCTCCTGTCCCTGGGCCTGGTTTGGCGGCGTTTGGACTCCGGGGCGGCGGCCCCGGGACGGTGGTTGATGTGTCGGCGGCTGTGGAGTTCGCGTGGGCGACGCGGCAGCCGCGGTGTGCTTGGTGGAGGGAGGCTCGCCTCTCCTGTCTGGGCAGCTTTGGCTCGGCAGCGAGACGAGGTGGTGGTCCCTGCGTGGCGATGGCGCGGTTGCTGTGCAGGGGTGCGCGGGTCAGTGGAGGTGCTGGTTGGCGTCGGTCGACCGCGTGGGAGTGGTGGTGTTGCTGATCCGGGCGAAAGCTTAGCTGGTGCTTGCCGGCCGGCGGCAGCGGCGCCCGTGGGCGTCGCATTCTTCCTTGGAGGCGCTGTCGTGGTGATTTGTGCATCCTCATCTCTCGGGTCAAGATCTACGGGCGAAAGTCAAGATCCTGGTTGGATCAGGCGGCGGCGTCGTCTCCAACGTCGTTTTCCCTCTTTGGGGCGCCGTCTTGGAGGTCTTGGTCCCATTTGTGCTTCCTGCAGGCTGGACGTGCACGGCATCGTGGTCGGCAGGTGCCTGACCGGCGATGAGGTTGATGTGGCGTTGCGACGCGTGTGGCAACGACGATGGTGGCGAGCAGAGCCGAGTCGCGGCTTGTCCTTCTGATGTCGATGTCCGGTGCGCCAATGGGTGTGCCCATGCAGGTTTCTGGCTGTGACAGAGAAGTCGGAGCTGCGGGCGGTGGGGCCGCTGTGGCAACGATGACTCCATGAGGGCGGTTTTCTGCGGGTGGTGCTCTCCGGATGCTGTGCTGGACTAGGTCGGTGCGAGGCTGGCAACTTTCTCTTGTGAAGCTTGTCGGCAAAATCGGAGCTGCCATGTCCTCGACGCCGTGGTCGATTGTTTGGCGTTGTTGTGGCCAGGTCGTCTGCATGTGCCCCTTGTGGGGTTTGTATCTAGGTTTTCGCCCGGTTTTCCTCTAATTAACCGGGCAACTCTCTTCTTCTTAATCAATGAAAATGGCAAATCTTTTGCCTCGTTTCAAAAAAAAAAATGCTATTGCAAACTTTGAACATCGAGGACCCTGACAACAAAGATCAGAACAGCATGATTTTTGTACTATATATGAATGGGTGTTATACATTTGTAGCCTATGACAGGCCTAGCTAAGTCATAAGCGTTCCTCCTGTCGTTGAAGTAGTTCACTGCGGGTCACGATTATTTGATCCGGAGCTCAGTTGTATAGTTGTTCAACTGTACGAGCTCAATGGCGGTGCTGATTGTATTCTTGAATGTACAACATATATTGATAAGATAACAAAACGTTTTGGAGACATGGGTTTGCAGTCTACACCTGAGCCAAGGATAACATAAACATTCATTTGAATCAGTGCGCGAAGTGACGAATTCTGGGTATGGCTGAGATCCCTGTTTCTTTTTCAGAGAGATGGGATTGGGAAAGGTGTGATTCTACTAACATAGATCTTGACTGGATGGAATAGATAGAATGTGTAGCTACATGGGAGTATGGAAAATCCACGCTCGATTGGATTGCCCTCGGTCTCATCATCGAATGATGCAAACAGACTTTTAGTAATTACTCTCTTCGTAAAGAAATATAAGAGCGTTTAGATCACTACTCATAGCGATCTAAACGCTCTTATATTTTTTTTACGGAGGGAGTATAACGCAGTTCATCGTCCAAGTTCAATAAAACGTGCAACAACCGAATAAAAAGGAAACGAACTGCTTTGATCCTTGGCGTCCTGCTTTGATCGAGTACATAACAGCAAAGCATGTACGGATGCTTTGTTGATCATGGTTACACTGATGCCAAGCTAGGGATCTTTCCCTTTGCCGGCTTCTTTAACGAATGAGATGACTTCGCCAAGACGTCTGTTGCTTTATGGGCCAACTGGTAGACCCGCGCGCCGCAAAGCTATTCTTCAAGAGACACCTTGAGAGTCCGCTATACGAAGCACTTCACGTGCCGGGAGCGCATTAACACGCAGCTCGCGAGAGAGAATGGCGCATTGGTGGGACGAGTGGCAGCTGCGCATCCTCGTCCTGGCCAGCCTCTGCGCCCAGTACCTCCTCGCACTATCCGCCGGCGTTCGCAAGCTATATATCCCGCCGTGGCTCAGATTTTCGTTTCGGCTGGCGCACATCGGCAGCGACGCCATCGCCATCTTCGCCCTCGCCACCCTCTTCAACAGCCAAAAGAATGGGCCGGGGTGCCACTACGTGCGTGGCCGCCACGACTTGGAGCTGCTATGGGCGCCCATCCTGGTGATGCACCTTGGCGGGCAGGTCGTCATAACCACCTACAAGATGGAAGACAACGAGCAGTGGAGTCGCCACATCCTAACTTCACTATCCAAGGTCAATGCAAAATAATTCTAGCGCCACTTTTCATTTTGTCATGTAGGGATCTTTAGAATGAATTTATTAACATGGCTGTCCCTTAAATTTTCCCTTTGATCTGTAACGATTTTTGGTCACACAGAAGTAAAGCTTGCACCAATTAATCACTATGTCCCATGTTAACACAACCACAAGGAAGGTCATCACAAACCAGGTGGTTCGATTATTTTGTTAGGGGCGGTTTAATAACCGTCAAACGCAGACATTTTTCTCAAATATTTTTGAAACATGTGATTTTTATTTAAAAATGCAAACATTTACAGATTGTGAATATCATTTCATAATTTTGAATCTTTTAAAAAAATTCAAACAATTTTTGATTTTTTAGAGGTGAAAGGAAAGAGAAAAAGAAAAGAAATAAACAGAAATAAACCTGTAGAAACCAGACATGAATGTTCCTGATACCGGTATCTGTAGAACACTAAATGGGCCGGCCCAGTTGACTCCCTCGTTTGCTTGCTCTCTGAGGTAGGTTGAGAGTTTGTCGTACAGAGTGACAAATAGGATTTGCCGTCTAAATCTATGGGGATGCAGTGTCTCACTTATTGTGAGACCTAGCATCCGCTCGCCTTCGGGCGAGGTGGCATGGGTCGGCTCAGTAGAGAGCAAGGTGGGCATATTTTCTTAGTGATTTTTGTTTCTGGTTTTCTGTTATATGTTAATTAATCTTGATTTCTCATGGGGTTTTTTTGTTTCTGTTTTTTGTTCCGATCTTGCTTCCTTTCGTTTTGGTTTTATTTCATCCTTTACTAGTGTGCACTTTGTTTCTTTTCTTTTTTTCTTTTTTTTTCTTTTTATTTTCTTTAGGTTCTTTTTTTGGTTTGTCGTGTATAAAGATAAATGAGCACCGTGTTTAACAAATATTTATCTTGTATTTTAAAAATGTCATAGCATTTTTATAGAAAATGTTTGGCGCTTAAAAATGTTCACCGTAATGAAATAATTCACAGTGTATAGGAAAATGTTCATAGTGTTATTCTTCTTATTATTTTTCACTTTTATTTCCCTTTTTTATTCTATGGTGTAAAGTGCCCCAGTTTGTTGAGCTACATGAACAAGAAAAGTATGTGAACATTTTTGTAAAACAGTGTTAACATTTTTTGTACGCAGAGTGAACTCTTTCTTTAGTACAGCGAACGTCTTTGTGAAATAGTGTGAACATTTTTTGCAAACAGCTTGAACGTTTTATTTAAAGTATATATGTTTAAAAAAAATTGTGAACCGTTTTTTGTAAACAATGTGAACTCTTTTTTAGTAGCGCAAACATTTTATATAAACTATATAATTATTTTTGTGAATTAGTGTGAACATTTTTGTATACAGCGTGAAACTTTTTCAATATCCTTAACATTTTATTTAAACTACGTGAATATTTTTTATAAAACAATGTGAATATTTTTTGCAAACAGCGTGATTATTTTTAGCAGTGTGAATATTTTTAGTTAAAGTATGTGAACATTTTTTAGTAACCCAAATTTTTTTCTATTAAATTGATTATTTTTTATATATGTGTTCAACATCTTTAAAGTATGTCGTGATCATTTTTAAACATAAGATGGATATTTTGAAAGACATGAACTTTGTTTAGAAGAATAGAAAATAATGTTCATCTCAAGAGGAGAGAACACATCATCTAGAGTAAAACAAATAACAGGCTTATTCTATAATGTAGATGTCATCTGAACTATCGAAGTGAACCTTTAGCTATTTTTCTTATATAGATGGAAGAATTATTCTCTAATCTTCACATACATTGGTACATGAGATTACTGGTAGAGGCAGGAATCGGTGAATTAGGAGGACAGGAGGAAGGTCCCTGCTGGTTCCCTGTCATCGCCACTGCATGCGATAGCTACTCTATCAGCTGTTATTATTCAACGGTGCAGCTCAAGAAAGAAAGACTACGTCTAACGTGAATGCTCAGCAACTCAGCGCCCGGCTGCGGACGTGATTTTCGCAGGCCAGTCCAAGACGAGCGACACGACGCTATGAGCATGATTGGTTTTCTACCAGTATTTGAATAGCCACTTGGCATTGTCAAATATTGACAACTTTATGCAAGATAAGCAAGACAACTTGGTAATAAACCAATTAGTAGCCAATATTTGACACCGTGCCAAACATTGGCATGCAAATTTTTACACCAAACCAATTATGCTCTATAGCTCGCTAAAAGTGCAATATAGCCACGCCCCTAAATCTCTCTATCTCATTTCCTAGCTGGGGTTGGAGGCTCATATACAGCCCACATGTCGATGCCTTATTATCTTCTCCTCCACCGCTAATCCTCCTTTCCCCTCTTCCCTCCTGGTCCCCACCCACGCTTCTCCCGGCCGGATTTCAAGCCGCGCCGCCGTCGACCTCGGCGACTCCCCCCCCCCCCCCACCCCACCCCATCCCTACGCTGCGGAGGGCGGATGAAGGGCAGTAGGGGACGAGGTCGGCGACACACACAGCGCCGCGCCGCGACCTGGGAACGGCAGCGAGGCTGCTAGGGCACATAACGGCATTAGGTGAGGAACGTTGCCTTCATGTGTTCCAATATTTTTTCAGTCTCCAGCCAAGTAATTGTCAAATTTTTATTTCAATTTTGATTATCTGTGTTGTGATTTTTCATCTATTGTTTTGTAATTCCTCTACTGCTGCCACTTTGATGCATAATTTGTGGCCTTTTTTGCTTTGTACTATTGAACAATTGTGAACCTAAATTTGGATTAATTTTGTTCTAGCTTTTTTTTGCGAATGATTTTTTTTTCTGACACGAATACCCATAGTTAAAATCCTGTGCCCCTCGTCGGCTGCACTCTACGTGTTTTACAAGTCATGGTCGTCAGATGACAAAAGGTTATTGGCCGCAACAATTTTGCTTTTCATCCTGGTGATTGTTAGATGCTTCCAGAAGGGCCTAGATCTTAAGAGCAGTAGCTTTAATGCCCTACGGAAGGTCAACTTGTCCGAGGTCGTCAAGGGCATCCATCTCGGAGAAGAACAGATTGAAGAATATGTACAGCGGGCCAAAAATGTCGTGTGTGATTGTGGTGAACTGCTGGAAGAAGAAGAAGAAGAACACCGAGCCCAAAACCTAGTGTACCAGCTAGTGGACTATCTGCTGGAAGAAGCAGAGCACCCACTACCGTACAAGCTATTTTTGGACCTTCCAAGCCACTATCATGATCGTGTTGAAATCTTCAACAAATTCTGGTCTCTTGACCCGAAATCAGCTTATCGAGCTGTAACAGACGTGCTGTCTGCTATGACCAGTTTTCTCTACACCAAAGATGGTAGCACCTTGCCAAAAAAGAAGAAAAAAGAGGGTAGCACACACTGCCTTCTTGCTTTGATAAATGTGCAAGCACCGCGCATCTTCCGTCGGTTCAAACAAGTACGGCGCACACAGGTACTAGCTTATGTGACGTTAATCACAGCCATATGCCTGGTACACACTAGTAGCCACAGTGAAGCTTATAGCGATGAAGATACATGGGCTATACTTGTTCTGTTGTATGGCACTCTTCTGCTGGAGTTGGTTTATGTGGGTGTACACTCAGCTTTCCAGGACACATTCTCTGGCAGAATTCTCCAACATAGTCTTATTGGATTATTAGTACATAACAGACGGCACTCCAGGTTGAGGAGCATCGCGGGGTGGTTCCAATGGAAGGACTTGGTCGGCGATTTTTGGAACATGAAGCCTAGTTGTTCCTATAGGGAGATTACAGAATTGATTCGTCGACATGTTGAATTTGGGTGGAAGAACTACATAAGGGACAATGGGAGTTACAGGAGGTTTAATGATACGAGGGGCGAATTGACTCTCGCCAGGAATAAATGTCTCGGGCAGCTGGGGTGGAGCATACAGAGGCCATTTGACGAGAGCATTGTTCTGTGGCACCTGGCCACGGACCTATGCTTTCAGGCCATCGATGTGTACTATGGAGATCAAGTCACGTCCGATGATGACCGTCAATGTGCCTATCAGTGCAAAGAAATGTCCAACTATATGATGCATCTGTTGTTTGATAATCCTGAGATGCTAATGCCAGGCAGTAGAAGGAGTTTGTTCGCAACTGCCTACGACCAACTCGAGGACATCCTTGGCTATGTGGGGACACTGCTAGGCGAGAAGAAAATTACACGGTTAGTGTTTGAGAAACGGCACCGAAAAATTATGCACAACACTTCCATTGGCAGTGCTTTGGGGCTTGCTGAGAGCTTGTTGGATGTTTTTGGTTATCATGATATCACCGGGATGTGGAAGGTGATCCAAGGCGTGTGGGAGGAGATGCTCTGCTTTTCCGCTGGCCGATCCCGAGGACACATGCATGCGGAGACTCTTGGAACAGGTGTGGAGTACCTCTCCTATGTCTGGGTCCTGTGGGCATACGCCGGGATGGAGACATTTCCGGAAAAGCTTCAGCGGAGGGAGGGTATGTCATTTCATGGTGACGAGTCTTTGGTTTAGCACGGAATAGGAGAGAGCATGATGCTACTACACTTGCTTCCCGAAGTGAAGGCACCAGGCATATCGTCCGAGGCTTCAGCTCGAGGATGTTGTCTTTATAGTCTCTCTATATGTATCTTCTTCTTTCTTTTTTTTTTTGACGCGTCAACGGCGGGCTTACGCCTGCCTGAACCTTTATTATCAACCGTCAGGGGTGTTACAAAGCACAGGGGCACGAGAAATACATGGGGTGTAGAGGAAGTAGAAAGAAAAGAAAATTACATTGTGCCGTGGGACTATATTCTCCCGGCCAAATGGAACAACATGGAGCCCCCGTCACGGAGCATAATTTGTTTTTGAACATTCTTACAACGATGGGACCATAGTCGAAGATCGTCAGCTGCTGAACTAGCAATAGTGTGGGGCTCGAGGTGTAGATTCCGGAAAACCTTGGCGTTGCGGTGTTTCCAAACATTTCAGAGGACGGCCAGCAGAACTGTGGATTGAGTTTTGTTGTTGTAGTCACCTTCCCAGGCTTGTAGGATCCCCTGGGGTGTAGCATGGCAAAGGCTGTCCAGCACCGCCCAAAGCGGAGCGAGCTGTCGGCATCCGAAAAGGAGGTGTTCGATGGTTTCACATTGGCTGCAGAAAAGGCAAGCGGCAGAAGTGGTGATGCCCCGCCTGAAGCGCCTCGCGTTTGTGAACAGTCGGTCTTTGTTGGCAAGCCAGATAAAAATTCGGCATTTATTTGGGGCGTAGTTTCTCTAGATGGCCGGGGCGATGGTGTCAGTGGGCCTTGTCTTCCAAACCGCCTGGTATGCCAGCTTAGTGGTTAGCGGCTTGCCTGCATCCCTCGAAATCCTTCTGCCAGCCACCTGCAAATTCACGCTTACCGAAGCCAAAACATTGCGTAATTCAGTGAGCTCGCATTCGGCCGTGTGGGACAGCCGTGGGGTTAGGTCCAAGGTTAGGTCGCTCGAAGATAGAGCACGAGCCACAGAAGTGTGGATCCTGTTGGAGTGGGAAAACAGCGCTGGGAAAAGTTGGGCTATGGTTTGGGTGGATTGAGGGAGCCAAAGGTCGAGCCAGAAGGAGGTAGTGGCTCCGTTACCGAGCTGCACCATACACTAGTGGAAAACAGGGCTATGGTCCCGGTTCCAGAGGGCCTTTAGTCCCGGTTCTGAAACCGGGACAAAACAAACGGGATTAATACCCAAAACCTTTAGTCCCGGTTGGCCTACGAACCGGGACCAAAGAAGCTCCATGTGGCCGCTATGGGGCGCCCAGGCAGGAGGACCTTTAGTCCCGGTTGGTAACACCGACCGGGACTAAAGGGTCTCCACGTGGCCGCTGCGCAGCGCTCAGGCAGGAGGACCTTTAGTCCCGGTTGGTAACACCAACCGGGACCAAAAGGCAGCCACGCGTCAGCAGCTCGCAGGCGCTGGGTTTTTTTTTTGAAAGGGGGGGGGGGTTAGGGGTTTTGGAGGGTTTAGGGGTTTCATATTGTGTTAGCTAGCTAATAGAGAGAAGTGACCTCTCTTTCTCCGTGCTTGGTCGACGCTAGCTACTACATATAGAGAGAACTCGATGCTAGCTAGTAAGCAAATGAAGGAAACCATTAATTACACAAGATCGTCATGAACATATATAGAGAGAAGTGACCTCTCTTTCTCCGTGCTTGGTCGAACAACAAGTTTTCGTATATCTATCCGACGCTACTACATATATACAATATAACATCCCTGACATCATCAAGCGCCAAACTCCCATTGAATTTTCGTATGGTATTCTCCCTTTTCATGTATGACGTGGTCAAGAAAGAATCCCGCCAATTCCTCTTGAATTGCTCGTATGCGATCATGTGGTAGGAGTTCATCCCGCATCTGCCAGATCTAATTTAAAGAAGGGGGTCAATACATATATATGAATGAAACTCAACACAATTGATGGTAATAAAATAAAATTGTGAATATTGTTTACGTACTTCAAATTGTTTGTCAGACAAGAAGCCCCGCTCAGTGGTCGAGTGGCGAATGAACTCGCAAACGTAGTATTCACATAAATTATTCCCGCTTGCCTGCCACAAGCACTTTACGAGAATAGAGTTCAATCAAACTGATAATCAAGCATGATAATGGTATTGATGAAACTAGAATCAATGAGAGATGCGCGGAACTAGCTAGTACTACTTACTTTGGGGTGTGTAAATCGCAGCTCGTTCTTCAGACCCGGAACCATTCCGGTGAACTGTTTCCAAACCCTGCCAGGCAAAGAAAATGATTACTTGATATCAGGAAATGAACGAAAGTTGCCGATATGGTCCCGGTATTGATTGAACTTACTTCTGGAGCATTGCAGTCATGTCCGCATAATCCTTGGGATCTTTACGTCTCGAGTCTAAGACAGTTACTACTCCCCCGTCAAGCTTAATGGATAGCAGAATAAAGTGGAACCTGCGCACGCATAACTCATGAATTACAGTACTTAACCTCGAGTAAGCGAAACCGAATATGCACAAGACAGTAACACTCACTTGAAGTTGTAAGGAAAGAGTATTTCCCTTTTGTTTTGATGTCGAAGGAACGCTTTTAGCAAGTTTTCCTCGGTATCTTTAACTCTGTTTTGTACCGCCCATTCATTTACGGTATTTGGGCTAATGAACCCAATGTCATAGATTTGTCTTTTTTTGCATTCGACGATCTTCAATCTGCATAATATAGTGAGGATAATTATATATACATGCAATGAACGTGCTGAGCTAGAGACTTAATTACAGAAGTAATACTTACAGACAGTAGCAAGTCATGATTTGTTTGTCGAGGGCCTTTTGATTGAATAACTGAAATAACTCCACAAATTCAACAGGCATCAGGTCGACTCCAATGAGGTCGTGCTCATCTTTAATTCTCACCATCAAACTATCGGACCCATTCTTCCTGCAGCTTTCCAAGTACCACTCATGCAATCTTCGCGTCATCGTTGTTAGATGAGGATGATCAGGTTTGACGAGAGGCTTCCCGTGCTCGTATCTAAAGATCTCTACTACCTCAGCCGTTTCAAACTGTACATCATCGCCCACGTAATCACCAAGAGTGGTACCGGCAGTAGCCCCGGATGATTAGCGATATCGCTAGACACCTTGAGCGGGGGGCACGATTGCTTCTCCTGTTCGCCGAGCTGGGGAATTGTTTTCCCACTTCTTCGTCTTGAAGCACTGGCAGTACTTCCCGACCGCCGCGCTTCATCATATGTCTTTTCAATACAGCGGTCATAGTTGGATTGCGGCGGAGGCGGTGGTGGTCGCTTAAGGGCATCTAGAGTGCGCTTCGCTTTCACCGGATCTATTGTTTCCTTCGGAGGTGGACATTTCTGTTAAAAATGGGCCTGCAGTTCGGCTTCCACGATGTCATCGGTTTCCTTGTCAGTCCTCTCATATGGTAACTTTGGAGGAACCCTGAGGCTTGGACCAAATTTGAATTTCTTCCCGCCTTTTGTACTGCTAGCCGCCGGAGCGGCGGCGGCTCTCTTCTGCTGTTGCTGAGGCGGCGGAGTCCGCTGACGCGCCGAAGGAGGCGGAGTCCGCTGACGCGCTGGAGGAGGCGGAGGAGGAGGCGGAGTCCGCTGACGCGCCGGAGACAGCTGAGGCGGAAGAGGACTCTGCTGAGGGGCCTCATCCGGCTGAGTCTGTTGAGGGGCCTCATCCGGCTGAGCTGGACTGTGAGGAGTCTGCTGAGGGGCCTCATCCGGCTGCGTCTGCTGAGGCGGCGTCCAGTTTGGAAGATTGATGTTCTCCTTTCTCCATAGACAGGTACTCCTTAAGGCATTTTCCAGAAGATTATCCCCTTCACCTGTAGGGTAGTCAAGCTCCAGCCCCTCAAATCCCTCCATTATTTCATCCACCGTGACAATAGCATAGCCATGTGGAATCGAACGGCAATGGAAAGTTCCCTCAGCTCGAGGAGGTAAAACAGAGCCGACCGCCGCCTTCAAGGTCAGGTTCTGGCATTTCGCCATTAGCACACAATGTTCAGCCTCCGTGATACTATCCACGGGGTAGCGAGGAGCTGTGAAATCAGGCTGAACGAGTTCCGTGGAAGACACGCTGCTTCTCCGCTGAGATGGTGGAGTAGCTTCTGGGGCAGTGTCGAAGGAAGGATCTGTTGGGGAACATTGCATGGAAAACAAAAAATTTCTACGCACACGCAAGATCTATCCATGGAGATGCATAGCTACGAGAGGGGGAGTGTGTCTACGTACCCTCGTAGACCGTAAGCGGAAGCGTTAGAACAACGCGGTTGATGTCGTCGAACAACTTCACGATCCAACCGACCGAGTACCGAATGTACGGCACCTCCGCGTTCAGCACACGTTCAGCTCGGTGACGTCCTTGACTTCTTGATCCAGCAAGACGGCGAGGTAGTGGATGAGTTCCGGCAGCACGACGGCATGGTTACGGTGATGGTGATGCTATCTCCGCAGGGCTTCGCCCAAGCACTGCAAAAATATGACCGAGGGACGGAACTGTGGAGGGGGGCGCCGCACACGGCTAAGACAATGTTGTGTCTTGTTTGGGGCGCCCCCTCTCCTCTATTTATATATGTGTAGGGGCTTGGAGTAGAAGGAATAGTGCCACGTGAAGAGTACCACGTGAATAGTAGCACGTGAACAGTACCATGTGAATAGTACACACGTGGACTTGGACTCCAAAGTCCAATCCTATTCCTACTAGGACTCTCCTTTTTTTCCTTCCCTAGCTGCGTGGGCTTTTGAGGACTTGGTGCGCCTGGCCCAATAAGGCCAGGGCGCCTCCCCTTCGCCCATGCCAGCCCTTGGGATGTGGTGGACCCACTTGTGGACTTCCGGACCCCTCCGGAATCCTCCGGAACCTTCTGGAAGCTTCCCGGTACAATACCGAAAAAACTGCACCTTTTTCCGGAACCCAAAATATGACTTCACATATATAAATCTTTCCCTCTCGACCATTCCGAGACTCCTCGTGACGTCTGGGATCTCATCCGGGACTCCGAACAACATCCGGTTACCAATTCACATAACTCATATAACACTATATCGTCAACGAACGTTAAGCGTGCGGACCCTACGGGTTCGGGAATGATGTAGACATGACCGAGACGCCTCTCCGGTCAATAATCAATAGCGGAACCTGGATGCCCATATTGGTTCCTACATATTCCACGAAGATCTTATCGGTCGAACCACAATGACAACATACGTAATTCCCTTTGTCCGTCGGTATGTTACTTGCCCGAGATTCGATCGTCGGTATCTCCATACCTAGTTCAATCTTGTTACCGGCAAGTCTCTTTACTCGTTCCGTAATACATCATCCCGTAACTAACTCCTTAGTCACTTTGCTTGCAAGCTTCTTATGATGTGCATTACCGAGAGGGCCCAGAGATACCTCTCCGAAACACGGAGTGACAAATCCCAGTCTCGATCCATGCCAACTCAACAGACACCTTCGGAGATACCTGTAGAGCATCTTTATGATCACCCAGTTACGTTGTGACGTTTGATAGCACACAAGGTATTCCTCCGGTATCCGGGAGTTGCATGATCTCATGGTCGGAGGAACATGTATTTGACATTCAAGAAAGCAGTAGCAATAAACAGAACGATCATATGCTAAGCTAACAGATGGGTCTTGTCCATCACATCATTCTCCTAATGATGTGATCCCGTTATCAAATGACAACTCATGTCTATGGTTAGGAAACCTTAACCATCTTTGATCAACGAGCTAGTCTAGTAGAGGCTCACTAGGGACATGGTATTTGTTTATGTATTCACACATGTATTTAAGTTTCCGGTCAATACAATTCTAGCATGAATAATAAACCTTTATCATGAACAAGGAAATATAAAATAATAACAACTTTATTATTGCCTCTAGGGCATATTTCCATCAGTCTCCCACTTGCACTAGAGTCAATAATCTAGTTCACATCGCCATGTGATTAACACCCAAGAGTTCACTAGAGTCAATAATCTAGTTCACATCACCATGTGATTAACACTCAAAGAGTTCTAAGGTGTGATCATGTTTTGCTCGTGAGAGAGAATTTTAGTCAATGGGTCTGCAATATTCAGACCCATGTGTACTTTGCAAATCCTTATGTCATACTGTAGATGCTGCTATCACGCTTTTACTTGGAGCTATTCCAAATGACTGCTGCATTATACGTATCCGGTTTGCTACTCAGAGATATCCAGATTGGTGTCAAAGCTTGCATCGACGTAACCCTTTACGACGAACTCTTTATCACCTCCATAATCGAGAAACATTTCCTTAGTCCTTTAGTTACTAAGGATAATTTTGACCGTTGTCCAGTGATCCACTCCTGGATCACTCTTGTACCCCCTTTGCCCGACACGTGGCAAGGCACACATTAGGTGTGGTACACAACATGGCATACATTATAGAACCTATGGCTGAGGCATAGGGAATGACTTTCATTCTCTCTCTATCTTCTGCCGTGGTCGAGCTTTGAGTTTTACTCAACTTTACACCTTACAATACAGGCAAGAACTCCTTCTTTGACTGATCCATTTTGAACTCCTTCAAAATCTTGTCAAGGTATGTACTCATTGAAAGTCTTATCAAGCGTCTTGATCTATCTCTATAGATCTTGATGCCCAATATATAAGCAGCTTCACCGAGGTCTTTCATTCAAGTATCCTTTTATGCCATCCAGAAATTCTATATCATTTCCAATCAACAATATGTCATCCACATATAATATTAGAAATGCTACAGAGCTCCCACTCACTTTCTTGTAAATACAGGCTTCACCGTAAGTCTGTACAAAACCATATGCTTTGATCACCTCATCAAAGCGTATATTCCAACTCCGAGATGCTTGCACCAGTCCATAGATGGATCGCTGGAGCTTGCACACTTTGTTAGCACCCTTAGGATCGACAAAACCTTCTGGTTGCATCATATACAACTCTTCTTTGAGAAAACCATTAAGGAATGCAGTTTTGACATCCATTTGCCAGATCATAAAATGCGGCAATTGCTAACATGATTCGGACAGACTTAAGCATCGCTACGGGTGAGAAAGTCTCATCGTAGTCAACCCCTTGAACTTGTCGAAAACCTTTCGTGACAAGTCGAGCTTTGTAGACAGTGATATTACCATCAGCGTTTGTCTTCCTCTTAAAAATCCATTTATTCTCAATGGCTTGCCGATCATCGGGCAAGTCCACCAAAGTCCATACTTTGTTCTCATCCATGGATCCTATCTCAGATTTCATGGCCTCAAGCCATTTGTCGGAATCTGGGCTCATCATAGCTTCTTCATAATTTGTAGGTTCGCCGTTGTCTAACAACATGACTTCCAGAACAGGATTACCGTACCACTCTGGTGCGGAACGTACTCTGGTCGACCTACGAGGTTCAGTAGTAACTTGATCTGAAGTTTCATGATCTTCACCATTATCTTCCTCTCTTATTGGTGTAGGCATCACGGGAACGGTTTTCTCTGATGAGCTACTTTCCAATTCGAGAGAAGGTTGAAAGATCGTGGATGTCGCCTAGAGGGGGGGTGAATAGGCGCTTTAAAATAATTACGGTTTAGGCTTGAACAAATGCGGAATAAAACTAGCGTTTAATTTGTCAAGCACAAAACCTAAATCGACTAGGCTCACCTATGTGCACCAACAACTTATGCTAAGCAAGATAAGCAACTAAGTGATAGCAAGATATATAACAAGAAACAATATGGCTATCACAAAGTAAAGTGCATAAGTAAAGGGCTCGGGTAAGAGATAACCGAGGCACGCGGAGACGACGATGTATCCCGAAGTTCACACCCTTACAGATGCTAATCTCCGTTTGGAGCGGTGTGGAGGCACAATGCTCCCCAAGAAGCCACTAGGGCCACCGTAATCTCCTCACGCCCTCGCACAATGCAAGATGCCGTGATTCCACTAAGGGACCCTTGAGGGCGGTCACCGAACCCGTACAAACAAGGTTGGGGCAAACTCCACAACTTAATTGGAGGCTCCCAACAACACCACGAAGCTTCACCACAATGGATTGTGGCTCCGAGGTGACCTCAAATGCTCGGGGCAATCTCCACAACCTAATTGGAGACCTCGAAGCTTGCCCGGAGCTTTGCACCACAATGATTGAGCTCCGAGGCAACACCAACCGTCTAGGGCGCCAAAGCACCCAAGAGGAACAAGCTCAAGGGTGCTCAAACACCCAAGAGTAATAATCTTCTCAACTTTTCACCACCACGTATCACCGTGGAGAACTCAAACCGATGCAACTAATGCAATGGCAAGAACACACGAAGTGGTCAAGTCCCTCACTCCCAAATCCCACCAAAGCAACAAAAGCTATGGAGGAATATGAGAGGAAGAACAAGGAGAACACCAAGAACTCCAAGATCTAGATCCAAGGGGTTCCCCTCACATAGAGGAGAAAGTGATTGGTGGAAACATAGATCTAGATCTCCTCTCTCTTTTCCCTCAAGAACTATCAAGAATCATTGGAGGGATTGAGAGATAGCAAGCTCGAAGAAGGTCAACAATGGGGGGCAAACACGAGCTAGAAGGATAAGGTCCAATGGGGAAGAAGACCCTCTTTTATAGGTGGGGAAAAATCGAACCGTTATCTGCCCTCTGCCCGCAGCCAAGCGGTACTACCGCTCCTCGGAGCGGTACTACCGCTTAGGCGGTACTACCAAACACTGGCCAGGGGTACTCAGTATACGAGCGGTAGTGCCGCCGGAGCGGTACTACCGTCGCCCCCAGCGGTACTACCGCTTAGGGATCCTGGCGCAGGTGAGGCGGCGGTAGTAGGGGAAACTGGCGTGGTAGTACGGCGCCAAGCGGTACTACCATGCTAGTGCCGTTCTACTACCGCGAAAGCAAAAAAGGAAACAGAAGCGCGCACGGAGGAAACCCCGTAAGCGGTAGTGGCGGGGGTAGTACGGGCGATAGTACCGCCAGGGCGGTACTACCGTGCTACTACCGCGCTACTACCGTGAATTGCAGACCGACAACAGAGAGTTGCACGCTCGGGGAAACCCCAAGTGGCAGTGCCACGGAAGTACCCAGCGGTACTACCGCATAAGCGGTACTACTGTGGGCACCAGCGGTACTACCGCTTGCATGCCACTGAAAATCCACAGAAAGCAGAGGATACAGATAAAACCAGAACTGCCATAACTTCTGCAAATGAGCTCTGAATTGAGCAAACTCAAGCTTGTTGGATAGATGATGACAGTGTAGGAGATATGCCCTAGAGGCAATAATAAATGTTATTGATTATCTCCCTGTTCATAATTAGGTTTATGTTCCATGCTATAACTGCTATGGTTCTCGAGTCTACAATAACCACGAGGCTCGGAGGAAGACTCATATGCACGTGTGGGATAATAAACGGTAAAATGTATTCCTAGTCAAGCCTCTATGACTGGCTCAAGTATTGCATGATGATCCTGTTCCTGATTATGGGCATGGCTATGCCGGCAATTTTGAGGGCACAATTGTTGGTAGAACACTTGTGTTGAATCGACCCGATTGATGTTATGCTATGAGATACATTCGTCATAAGTTTATGGTTAATAACACAGAGAAGTTAATGTTTGCATAATTCCTTAGACCATGAGAGTGTCGAGTTTCTTCATGCTTGCTTCATGAACTTTGGGGTTTGTTAAACGTCATCCGTAAATGGGTGGCTATTACGGCGGCTTACGGGTTCATGGAAAAGTATGTCAAGGGACTTGATAGCTCAAGATTGGGATTTGCTCCTCCGACAATGGAGAGATATCTCTGGGCCCTCTCGGTGTTACGGTATCCATCATCGTCTGGCCAGACACAGGGTGATTTGATCACAGGGATGCCGGAACACGGGAACGAGAAAAGAGAACAATACCGGCAACGAGGTAACTGGCATTGTGGACAAGTGTTGATCCACGAGGATGCCGATGTTTCTCACCTCGGGTAATTGTAACATATCGCGAAGCAACAGGAATAGCTCACGGCAACTGGAGGTTCACTCGAATATTTATTCGTGTGGGTATAGGGATCGATATGGGTGTCCACGGCTCCGATGTTGATCATTGATCGGAAGGGGTTCCGGGTCATGTCTATGCTTCACCGAACCTATAGGGTCACACGCTTAAGGGTCATCTATCTGCTGAATACTAGACAGGGAGTCTGAGAGAAAATCACCGAAAAAGTTTCGGACGCCGGAAAAGTTTCGGACAGCGGAAAAGTTCCGCAGAGAGGTCACCGGATGAGTTCCGGTGAAACTGAAAAGTTGTTTCAGAGGATACCATAAAGTCAAATTGGTTTTGGCACATGCCTGATAATTCTTGGAGGGTGCCAGAATCATTCTGGAAACTTTCTGGAATTTTCCGGGATGAAAACCGAAAATGTTCCGGAGCTGCCGAAACCGCTTCAGATGCTTTTCGCAGATGAAATCACTAAACCGGAATTGTTCCGGCTCGCGTTGAAAATTATTTTGGTGGGTACTAGAATTGTTCTAAGCCCACATGAATATTTTCAGTTCGATCAGACGCTGAAAAATGTCGTCGTGAATAGTGAAAGTGTTTTTTGGGATATTTTTGGAAAGCCACCTTTTGGGGCTTTGCTCCAAAAGATCTTGGGGATGACATTGATGGATAGGGGCCAATTTTGGGGCCCCACATGAGGGTGTGGCCGGCCACATGGTGGACTCCTTCATGGAGTCCCCCTTGTTCCTTGGTTTCACCTTTTAGGTCCTTGGGAAGGACTCCTTTCCATGTGGGTTTTGGGTCTTCTTGTAAAACCACCCTACCCCTTGGGTTTCCTATAAATAGGAGGTGTGTGGGCTGCCATAAGACACACTCTTGCTCTCATACACAAAGCCATGCATGATCTGGCATTCTTCTCTCCCTCCCAGCGAAATAGTTTCGTAGAGCCGAAAGGCTGTCTGGGTTCCGGCAGGAACTAGTTCTGGACGGCGAAGCCCTGCCGGATAGATGACACCGTATGTGTGCAACTCTGTAGAGAGATCGTAGTTTCGGTCTTAGTTCGAGAGTGCCTCCCGAAGGGCTGTCCGTGTGACCGTCCGAGTTTTGGAGGTCCTCCCGAAGGGCTGTCCGAGTGACAGTCCGAGTTTCGGAGGTTCTCCCGAAGGGCTGTCCGCGACACCGTCCGGGGGACTGTGTGACCGCCTCCCGGAGGGCTGTCCGCGGGGCAGATGAGGGTATACATCCTCGCGGTTGGGAGGTTGTAAAATCCTAGCTGCGGGGATCTGCACCGCCGATCGTCATCGACTCTACTTCCGCTGCGCTACGAGTCGGTAACGAAAGAGATCAAACCTTGTATGCAGTCTCCATAGTGGTCCTGGGCTGGTGCGTAGGTCGGAAATTTTTTGTTTTCTGCTGCGTTACCCAACAGTGGCATCAAGAGCCGTGCTATGCGTAGATGCAGGTTGCGATCTAGAATAAATAGAGATGTATGGGTGTTGCACAATATAATTAGGTAGTAGATGAGATCTATTGCTGAAAATTATTTGTGCGGGTAGCAGATGAAGTCTGTTACCCGATATTCTTGTTGCTTCCCTCGAATTTGCATATTTCTAATCTTGAGAATAGTATGGTGGAGTTTCAATGTTCTGGCAATCCGCGATCCTGATTGATCATTGAAGTGCTAACAGTTCATTGAATTCCACCGTAGTTAAAAAGAAAGATGAAATTTTGCAGACGAAAGGGCAATGCAGATGTGATCTGCACGGGGGTCACGCGTATGACGAAGTTTAGTATGGGGCTCGAGATTTTATTATCTCGTGTTTCATACACCCTGGAATGTTAATCTAGCGACTTGGATTATCATGCTTGATGATGGACGTTGGTAGCTTCGGTTTGTTTCGAAACCTTAGAAGCCAGGTAAAATAAAATTTTGCATGGACCGATTAGAGGCGTCTAACTTGGTTTTGCAGGATGGTTTGCATGTGCATGTGATGTGGTATAGCAGTGTTCATAATAATTTGATTATGTATGAGATGACTATATGATGTAAATTGATTAACATGACCTGCGTGTCATGATTCGGCATGATGGCTGGAGCCATATGATTGCACTTTAATGACCTGCGTGTCAACCTTATGTAATGCACTTAATTTTATTAAGCTATAGAGATAGCAATATTATCTGGTGCATCGACAAGGTGGTGGCAATCTTCGCGAAGGTGAACACCAACGCGAATGCCGAAGACGAAGAAATGAAAGACTTCTCCGTCAGAAAGGGCTATACCATATCATGCTATTATGAATTGCCTGAGATGTTTATCCCTTATGATGCACCCTTCTTGATTGCGCGGTAGTCGCTTTTATTAGGGTGATCTCTCACAAAAATATCAAGTAGATAGTGTTCTCCCAAGTATAGCACCGTCACGGCACCTAACTTTTCGGGGTACGCCATGGATGCATGGGTGCGAACGATTAGGGATGTGTGAGGCGGGTGAGTTGAGACCTCGCAGCGAGATCACTTGGTTGTCTTGACGTTCAGGCATGAGTGTCATGAGCTCAGAACACACGCATCGAAAGATGAACAAGAGTCACATGAAGATGTGATCGGCAAGTTGGCCTACCGATTAAAATTCCCGTCATGAGATGATTCTATGGCGATGAATTGAAGTCTGGATCTTGTATCACTCAAAATCCATTATGAGAGATATTGATTTGAGTGGGAGCTCACTGTAGAATTAACTTGTTTAATTCTCAGTGCAATTAATTATGAACCCTGTCTAAGTGTGATTTGCATAATAGTCGTAGAATAATGGCTCGCGTTTCCACCTTCCCTGTTAAAATTGAATAGTTGTTAAATATCTGGTTAAAACTTTACGGTTGGTAACGTAATATGAGGATTGTCCTCAAGAGTGCCGAGAAGGACTTTGTCCTATCGCGTGCTTTCGGTATTCTCCCGCTAATGCTATGGATCATGTGACTCTCGTCCTTCAATCCAAAAGCTAGAATTCCTTTTCAGTCAAAGTGCAATATGTTTGCTTCCATGAGACCCGAACTTCGAAAGTTTGGATAGTTATGTGATATTCATGGAATCTGAAAATCATTTTCAGAGACAGACAAAAGCTAAAAGATATGAGATATCCAAAGCAATATTTGTTTGCAAACTGTTAGTAAAGGAGTTTACTATGCATTAGACTGATAAGAGAGGGATCCAGAAGAACGCCAGTCATATGATGATGGTGAATAAAACAACAACTTAAAGAGAAAGGAAGTGTCCGAAGGGTGTTAGTGATGCTTTCACGCCTAGGAAGTCCGGGGCTAACGCCACTCTTAAGTTGGGTGCTTCTTCTAAGAGTAGGAGAAATACTGAAAGTTAAACTGTTAGAAGTATAATGGCAAAAGGAAAGTAGACTGGAATATCCAGCTCATGTATGAATGTCATACAAGTTTTTGATGTATAGAAGGCTGGTCAAAGATATAGTTCTTAGGAATTATGGTTAAACAAGTTAATCACTAATTCTTGGGTATTGTGAGTTAATCAAAAAGATACCCGCTCGATTGCATTCTGTTGCAACTCGATGTAAGAACTACTATGGCCTAAAAGACTAGCCAGGAATGAGGTTCAGATACACGCAGGGAACATAGTAAATGTTACTATGCCTTCCATCGGTGTATTCCCTATGTATTTACTTTCATAATTCATTTTAGAGTTTTACACTCTAGCCCATTTCATAAAGTATCTTGCAAGAAGGTTATTCATAAGAGAACTTTTGATGTTCGATGTTATGAATAAACATAAGGGCCATACTTTCATTATGAATGAGACGTATGTTATGAATATTGATAATAATACATTACCTCTGTATTTACTTTCATAATTCATTTAGAGTTTCATACACTCTAGCCCTTTGCATAAGGTATTTTGCAAGAAGGTTATTCATAAGAGAACTTTTGATGTTCGGTGTTATGAATAACATGAAGGGCCATGATTCCATACAGGATGGGATGTATGCTATGAATATTGATGGAAATATGATACATCCATAACACTGACGCTAAATGTCGCAAGACTAAAAGAATACCACACAAGTGTGGCACTGCATTTGGTCACATTGGAGAAGACCGCATGAAAATTCCATTATGATGGATTTCGAAGTCGTTTGATTTTGAATCATCTGACACTTGCAACTTTCCTCTGAAAAGTGAAGTGACTGAAATACCGTTCACATGCCATAAGGAACGAGCAAAGAACATATTGGTGATCTTACATTATGATGTGTGTAGTCCAATAAATGTTGTTGCAGGTAGTGGATTTATCTATCTTCAGAAATGACTCAAGAAGATATGTGGACATTTACTTGTTGAGACGTAAGTCTGGATCTTTTTGAATTCATTCATAAGGTTTTCAAAAATGAAGTAGAAGTTGTTGTAACAAGAAAATTATGTTTCTACAATTCGATTGCAGAAAGGAATATTTGAGTTACAAGTTTAGCGAATGTCTGATGAGTTGTGAAAGGGGTTTCATAACTTGCACCTCCCGGAGCACCACTGCAAGTGGAGAGTCCGTGTAGATGTAATCGAACCATTTATGACATGGTAAGATCAAAGATGACATAAATAAATTTGCCATTATCCCTTTTATAGAGTGATGCTTTAGAGACTGCGGCTTTTACACTGAAAAGAGCTCCATCAGGTCTGTTGAAATGACGCCATGGTGTGGTACGCCCAACCATGTTATATCTTTTCTTAACATTTGGAATATGGGGCTTGTGTAAAAGGTTACAAACCTATTCCAAATCAGACAAGTGCTACTTTGTAAGGTTATCCCAAGTCATTGGGTATTCCCCCACCACTATACCGAGGCAAAGGTTTTTTGCCGCAAAACGGTATGCTTTTAAAGAGAATAGTTCTTACAAAAGGTGAGTGGGAGGACAGTGCAACTCGACGAGATAACCAGTATCTTCGTCATCAGGTCAAAGGAAAGGAACCTTGGAAGTGATTCCGGAGTTTCCTACTGCGACTGATACGGAAGCCTCTACATGAGATGTATGGACTTCGGTCGAACTTGCAGCTGAACCACGTAGGCAAAGCTCGTGCAAACCTATCAGGTGCGCAAACGAGATATTGTTGTTAGACAACAGTATACCTACAATACACAAGGAAGCGTTGATGGGCCCTGACTCCGGAATTGGCTAAATGCCAATACAATCCGAGATAGTTTCCATATAAGTGATTCGAGATTAAAATCTTGATACACCTTTTAGAAGACTTAGAGTCTAACGAATATTTATGGAACTAAAAACTGATACGGATAAAATGTTTTATCCATAAAGCTCGACTTGTTGCCATAACAAGTTCAAGGAGTTGACTACGATGAGATTGTCTCACCGTAGCGATGCTTGAAGTCGGTTCGGGTTGAACTAGCAATTAATACATATTTCAATCATGAGATATGAAACATGGATGACAAAAAGATTTCCATCTGATGGAAATGAAACCTAGGACTTGTATGTGATACAGTCCAAAGTAATTTGTCGATCCAGAGGATGCTAGTAAGTATGCAAACTTCAGAGTTCCAGCGATGGACAGAAGAGAGCAAAGTGGAGTTGGAATCTTCGTTTTTGATGAAATGGTCAAGGGGGTTTGACTTCATCAAATGGGTATCGAAGATGCTTGTGATTCAAGAAAGTAAGTGGGAGCATAATAATATTTCTAAAAACCTTGTGTACTTAACACATTGTTAATTGGAAATAAATTTCTTGACACGAATTAGGACTTCATTTGAAAATAGTTTTTCAATGAAGTGCTTAGGCTAAATAGCCTCAATATTAGGCATGATGATCTATGGAGATAGATTTACCTAATGGGGCTAAGCAATGAATACATATTGACAAGATGCTAAAACCTTTTAGCATTTAAAACGCCAAGGAGTGATTCTTGCCGAAGTCACATGGAAAGAGTTTTTGCAAGACTCGGTGTCCCAAAACACTGATGAGTAAAATACATGATGGAGATTCCACACACTCTTGTGTTTGGATTAATCATGTATTCCATGGTATGTAAAAACAAACAGATATGTCCAATACTCCAAAGTTGTTGCGAGTATAGATACCATAGTGATCAAAGTACTGATCATGGGACAACAGTGAAAGATGTCATTAAGTGCTAAGAGTAGTACTGATGACATGTTTTCTCGCAAGTAGAGATTATGAAGTGCTCGTTGTAAGTGATTACATCGATACAGTCTTCATCAATGCTCCATGCGATTTTCGATTTAAATTGAGGGTTTTGTGTGATACACAATATGGTGGCACGGTAGTTGGAAATTGTTCCAAACAAGATACTGTGGCGAATTCTATAACAAAGGCTAAGTATGTTGATGCTTAAGAAGCGACAAAGAAGTTGTTCAATCATATAGTTCATTCATGAACTTAGTATGGTTCCAAGATGACTTTGGTCTATGGGACACTATTGCAGATAGTTGCTCCATAGCTCAGTCTGAGGAATCAGGTTTCGACCAATGATTCACACATATGCAAGGCCAAGTCCAGACAAAATATGAATTTTGTGAAAGCGTGAAAACGCAAGGATATGCAAAGTTACACACAGAGCTGAAGTCGTCAGATCCGTTGGACATCAGGCTATACCACATGCGAAGCATATTTTACACCAGTATGCCATAGGTGTAAAGTGCATTAGCATTGACTAGATTATTGACTCTAGTTCAAGTGGGAGTCTGTAGGAGATATGCCCTAGAGGCAATAATAAATGTTATTGATTATCTCCCTGTTCATAATTAGGTTTATGTTCCATGCTATAACTGCTATGGTTCTCGAGTATACAAAAACCACGAGGCTCGGAGGAAGACTCATATGCACGTGTGGGATAATAAACGGTAAAATGTATTCCTAGTCAAGCCTCTATGACTGGCTCAAGTATTGCATGATGATCCTGTTCCTGATCATGGGCATGGCTATGCCGGCAATTTTGAGGGCACAATTGTTGGTAGAACACTTGTGTTGAATCGACCCGATTGATGTTATGCTATGAGATACATTCGTCATAAGTTTATGGTTAATAACACAAAGAAGTTAATGTTTGCATAATTCCTTAGACCATGAGAGTGTCGAGTTTCTTCATGCTTGCTTCATGAACTTTGGGGTTTGTTAAACGTCATCCGTAAATGGGTGGCTATTACGGCGGCTTACGGGTTCATGGAAAAGTATGTCAAGGGACTTGATAGCTCAAGATTGGGATTTGCTCCTCCGACAATGGAGAGATATCTCTGGGCCCTCTCGGTGTTACGGTATCCATCATCGTCTGGCCAGACACAGGGTGATTTGATCACAGGGATGCCGGAACACGGGAACGAGAAAAGAGAACAATACCGGCAACGAGGTAACTGGCATTGTGGACAAGTGTTGATCCACGAGGATGCCGATGTTTCTCACCTCGGGTAATTGTAACATATCGCGAAGCAACAGGAATAGCTCACGGCAACTGGAGGTTCACTCGAATATTTATTCGTGTGGGTATAGGGATCGATATGGGTGTCCACGGCTCCGATGTTGATCATTGATCGGAAGGGGTTCCGGGTCATGTCTATGCTTCACCGAACCTATAGGGTCACACGCTTAAGGGTCATCTATCTGCTGAATACTAGACAGGGAGTCTGAGAGAAAATCACCGAAAAAGTTTCGGACGCCGGAAAAGTTTCGGACAGCGGAAAAGTTCCGCAGAGAGGTCACCGGATGAGTTCCGGTGAAACTGAAAAGTTGTTTCAGAGGATACCATAAAGTCAAATTGGTTTTGGCACATGCCTGATAATTCTTGGAGGGTGCCAGAATCATTCTGGAAACTTTCTGGAATTTTCCGGGATGAAAACCGGAAATGTTCCGGAGCTGCCGAAACCGCTTCAGATGCTTTTCGCAGATGAAATCACTAAACCGGAATTGTTCCGGCTCGCGTTGAAAATTATTTTGGTGGGTACTAGAATTGTTCTAAGCCCACATGAATATTTTCAGTTCGATCAGACGCTGAAAAATGTCGTCGTGAATAGTGAAAGTGCTTTTTGGGATATTTTTGGAAAGCCACCTTTTGGGGCTTTGCTCCAAAAGATCTTGGGGATGACATGGATGGATAGGGGCCAATTTTGGGGCCCCACATGAGGGTGTGGCCGGCCACATGGTGGACTCCTTCATGGAGTCCCCCTTGTTCCTTGGTTTCACCTTTTAGGTCCTTGGGAAGGACTCCTTTCCATGTGGGTTTTGGGTCTTCTTGTAAAACCACCCTACCCCTTGGGTTTCCTATAAATAGGAGGTGTGTGGGCTGCCATAAGACACACTCTTGCTCTCATACACAAAGCCATGCATGATCTGGCATTCTTCTCTCCCTCCCAGCGAAATAGTTTCGTAGAGCCGAAAGGCTGTCTGGGTTCCGGCAGGAACTAGTTCTGGACGGCGAAGCCCTGCCGGATAGATGACACCGTATGTGTGCAACTCTGTAGAGAGATCGTAGTTTCGGTCTTAGTTCGAGAGTGCCTCCCGAAGGGCTGTCCGTGTGACCGTCCGAGTTTTGGAGGTCCTCTCGAAGGGCTGTCCGAGTGACAGTCCGAGTTTCGGAGGTCCTCCCGAAGGGCTGTCCGCGACACCGTCCGGGGGACTGTGTGACCGCCTCCCGGAGGGCTGTCCGCGGGGCAGATGAGGGTATACATCCTCGCGGTTGGGAGGTTGTAAAATCCTAGCTGCGGGGATCTGCACCGCCGATCGTCATCGACTCTACTTCCGCTGCGCTACGAGTCGGTAACGAAAGAGATCAAACCTTGTATGCAGTCTCCATAGTGGTCCTGGGCTGGTGCGTAGGTCAGAAAAATTTTGTTTTCTGCTGCGTTACCCAACAGACAGATACTATCCAACAGCGACTGGTTATAATAAGAAGTGGCAGGGGAGAAATGCCTAAGATATAGAGATGAGAAACCTCTATGAATGAAGAACCGGCATAAACTCCAACATCGAAAACATCATAGAAGATGCATATATGAACTCCGCTTTCAATGAACTCGAGCTTGTCATGAAGATGACCACAAGCTCAAAAACTCACAAAGAGAAACACCAAACAAGAACCAAGAAAGATGATGCAAGGATGCAATGATTTGAGCTCTCTACGAACGAAACGATCAAGCTACTCACTTGAGAGCCCCCCCTTGATAGTACGGCTATCGATCCTATAACCCGGTCTCCCAACTACCACCATGAGACCGGTAAAATAGAAAACCTATCAAGGCAAACCTTTGCCTTGCGCATAGTCCACTTGAGCTAGATGATGACGATCTTGACCTCCTCAAGTTAGACCACCTTTCTTGATTGCGCCGGCTCGATGAAGACTAGTTGATTGCTCCCCCATACTCCACTATGGGTGAGCCACTCTTCGGCACATCTTCACAAGTCCATTGTCGCCACAATGGACGGCAAGCTTCAAGCATGTGATCTCTTCGTGATGCTCCATTTGAACTTGCACACCGCAATCTTGATGACGATCACCACTTGATGTCATCCTCCATGGGTTGAATGAGATCTTCCTCTTGATGCAAGCCCATGGAAACATACCTAACCCCACATAGAACTCTCGCATAGAACATGGGTTAGTACACAAAGCGTAATGGACAGTGCTTACCATACCGTGAGATCACTTGATCCCACTCGGTACATCTTCTACGCTTTGTGTGTTGATCAACTTGAATCACTATTCATATTTAGTCTTGATCAACCTTGAATCTTCCCAATTCTCTTCATTAAGATGATGTCTTGAAGGTAAACATGAATGTCCACACAATCTTCTTCTTCAAGACATGCTTGCAATAGGCTCAACACTCACATGACCAATCTTTGGATAAATCCTTGAATAGCACCTTGGTCAACACATATTCTTCTTCTAATAACCTTGAAACCAACAAATGGTCTTCAAGCAATGCCTATGGACAAACCCTTCAAATATAACTCAAGGCAACCATTAGTCCATAGAGATTGTCATCAATTACCAAAACCAAACATGCGGGCAGCACATGTTCTTTCAAAGGTACAATTACCTCATCAAGTTCTACTTTCCTCCCACTCACTTCTTTCGAGAGAAACTCCTTCTCTAGAAAGGACCCATTCTTGGCAACAAAGACCTTGCCTTCGGATCTGTGGTAGAAGGTGTACCCAATTGTTTCTTTAGGGTATCCTATGAAGACGCACTTCTCCGCTTTGGGTTCGAGCTTATCAAGTTGAAGCTTTTTCACATAAGCATCGCATCTCCAAACTTTAAAAAAACGACAGCTTAGGTTTCTTGCCAAACCACAGTTCATACGGTGTCGTCTCAACGGATTTAGACGGTGCCCTATTTAACGTGAATGCGGCTGTCTCTAATGCATAACCCCAAAACGATAGTGGCAAATCGGTAAGAGACATCATAGAACTCACCATATCCAATAAAGTACGGTTACGACGTTCAGACACACCATTACGCTGTGGTGTTCCAGGTGGCGTGAGTTGTGAAACAATTCCACATTTTCTTAAATGAAGGCCAAACTCGTAACTCAAATATTCGCCTCCGCGATCGGATCATAGAAACTTTATTTTCTTGTTACGATGATTCTCTACTTCACTCTGAAATTCTTTGAACTTTTCAAATGTTTCAGACTTGTGTTTCATCAAGTAGATATACCCATACCTACTCAAATCATCTGTGAAGGTTAGAAAATAATGATACCCGCCGCGTGCTTCAACATTCATCGGACCGCATACATCGGTATGTATTATTTCCAACAAATCAGTAGCTCGCTCCATTGTTCCGGAGAACGGAGTTTTAGTCATCTTGCCCATGAGGCATGGTTCGCAAGTATCAAATGATTCATAATCAAGAGATTCCAAAAGTCCATCAGCATGGAGTTTCTTCATGCGCTTTACACCAATATGACCTAAACGGCAGTGCCACAAGTATGTTGCACTATCATTATCAACTTTGCATCTTTTGGCATCAATATTATGAATATGTGTATCACTATGATCGAGATTCAACAAGAATAAACCATTCACAAGGGTGCATGATCACGAGGGATATTATTCATATAAACAGAATAACCATTATTCTCTGACTTAAATGAATAACCATCTTGCAATAAACAATATCCAGATATAATGTTTTATGCTCAACGCAAGCACCAAATAACCATTATTTAGGTTTAATACTAATCCCGAAGGTATTACGAGCGTGTCGATATTGATCATATCAATCTTGGAGACACTTCCAACACATATCGTCACCTCGCCCTCAGCTAGTCTCCGTTACTCTGCAGCTCCTACTTCAAGTTACTAATATTAGCAACTGAATCGCTATCAAATACCCAGATGCTGTTACGAGCATTAGTGAGGTACATATCAATAACATGTATATCAAATATACCTTTGTTCACTTTGCCATCCTTCTTATCTGCCAAATACTTGGGGCAGTTCCGCTTCCAGTGACCAGTTCCTTTGCAGTAGAAG
Organism: Elymus sibiricus; assembly: GCA_039707655.1. Classification (NCBI taxonomy): domain Eukaryota; kingdom Viridiplantae; phylum Streptophyta; class Magnoliopsida; order Poales; family Poaceae; genus Elymus; species Elymus sibiricus. The sequence continues at coordinate 477,516,281 of CM077666.1, forward strand.
CACTCAGTTTCAGGCTTGGGTCCAACTTTGGGTTTCTTCGTGGGAGCGGCAGCTTGCTTGCCGTTCTTCTTGAAGTTCCCCTTCTTTCCCTTGCCCTTTTTCCTGAAACTAGTGGTCTTGTTAACCATCAACACTTGATGCTCCTTCTTGATTTCTACCTCCGCCGATTTCAGCATCGCGAAGAGCTCGGGAATTGTCTTCTCCATCCCTTGCATATTATAGTTCATCACGAAGCCTTTATAGCTTGGTGGCAGTGACTGAAGAATTCTGTCAATAACACTCTCAACTGGAAGATCAATTCCCAGCTGAGTCAAGTGGTTGTGGTATCCAGACATTCTGAGTATGTGTTCACTGACAGAACTGTTCTCCTCCATCTTACAGCTGAAGAACTTGTTGGAGACTTCATATCTCTCAACCCGGGCATTAGCTTGAAATATCAATTTTAGCTCCTGGAACATCTCATATGCTCCATGGCGTTCAAAACGCTTTTGTAGTCCCGGTTCTAAGCCGTAGAGCATGGCACACTGAACTATCGAGTAGTCATCAAATCGAGCCTGCCAGGCGTTCACAACATCTGCAGCAGCTCCTGCAGCAGGTCCATCACCTAGCGGTGCATCAAGGACATAATCCTTCTATGCAGCAATGAGGATAATCCTCAAGTTACGGACCCAGTCCGTGTAATTGCTACCATCATCTTTCAAATAAGCTTTCTCTTGGAATGTATAAACAACAGGGGAGCTACAACGCGAGCTATTGATCTACAACATAATTTGCAAAGACTATCAGGACTAAGTTCATGATAAATTAAGTTCAATTAATCAAATTACTAATGAACTCCCACTTAAATTAACATCCCTCAAGTTAACTAAGTGATACATGATCCAAATCAACTAGCCCATGTCCGATCATCACGTGAGATGGGATAGTCATCAATGGTGAACATCTCCATGTTGATCATATCTACTATATGACTCATGTTCGACCTTTCGGTCTCCAGTGTTCCGAGACCATGTCTGTACATGCTAGGCTCGTCAAGTTTAACCCAAGTATTCTGCTTGTGTAAAACTGGCTTACACCCGTTGTATGTGAACGTAGAATCTATCACACCCGATCATCACGAGGTGCTTCGAAACGACGAACTTAGCAACGATGCATACTCGGGGAGAACACTTTTATCTTGAAATTTAGTGAAGGGGTCATCTTATAATGCTACCGTCGTTCTAAGCAAAATAAGATGCATAAAGGATAAACATCACATGCAATCAAAATATGTGACATGATATGGCCATCATCTTGTGCTTTTGATCTCCATCTCCAAAGCATCGTCATGATCTCCATCGTCACCGGCTCGACACCTTGATCTCCATCGTTGCGTCGTGGTCGTCTCGCCAACTATTGCTTCTACAACTATTGCTAACGTATAGCGATAAAGTAAAGCAATTACATGGCGCTTGCATTTCATACAATAAAGAGACAACCATAAGGCTCCTGCCGGTTGCCGATAAATTACAAAACATGATCATCTCATACAATAACGTATATCACATCATGTCTTGACCATATCACATCACAGCATACCCTGCAAAAACAAGTTAGACGTCCTCTACTTTGTTGTTGCAAGTTTTACGTGGCTGCTACGGGCTTCTAGCAAGAACCGTTCTTACCTACGGCACAAAACCACAACGGTGATTTATCAAGTTTGTTGTTTTAACCTTCAACAAGGACCGGCCGCAGTCAAATTTGATTCAACTAAAGTAGGAGAAACAGACACCCGCCAGCCACCTTTATGCAAAACAAGTTGCATGTCTGTCGGTGGAACCGGTCTCATGTACGTGGACATGTAAGGTTGGTCCGGGCCGGTTCATCTTACAATACCGTGGTAAGCAGTATGATGATCACCGCCCACAACTCTTTGTGTTCTACTCATGCATATCATCTACGCATAGACCTGGCTCATGATGCCACTGTTGGGGAACGTTGCATGGAAAACAAAAAATTTCTACGCACACGCAAGATCTATCCATGGAGATGCATAGCTACGAGAGGGGGAGTGTGTCTACGTACCCTCGTAGACCGTAAGCGGAAGCGTTAGAACAACGCGGTTGATGTCGTTGAACAACTTCACGATCCAACCGACCGAGTACCGAACGTACGGCACCTCCGCGTTCAGCACACGTTCAGCTCGGTGACGTCCTCGACTTCTTGATCCAGCAAGACGGCGAGGTAGTGGATGAGTTCCGGCAGCACGACGGCGTGGTTACGGTGATGGTGATGCTATCTCCGCAGGGCTTCACCCAAGCACTGCGAAAATATGACCGAGGGACGGAACTGTGGAGGGGGGCGCCGCACACGGCTAAGACAATGTTGTGTCTTGTTTGGGGCGCCCCCTCTCCTCTATTTATATATGTGTAGGGGCTTGGAGTAGAAGGAATAGTGCCACGTGAACAGTACCACATGAATAGTAGCACGTGAACAGTACCATGTGAATAGTACACACGTGGACTTGGACTCCAAAGTCCAATCCTATTCCTACTAGGACTCTCCTTTTTTTCCTTCCCTAGCTGCGTGGGCTTTTGAGGACTTGGTGCGCCTGGCCCAATAAGGCCAGGGCGCCTCCCCTTAGCCCATGCCAGCCCTTGGGACATGGTGGACCCACTTGTGGCCTTCCGGACCCCTCCGGAATCCTCCGGAACCTTCTGGAAGCTTCCCGGTACAATGCCGAAAAAACTGCACCTTTTTCCGAAACCCAAAATATGACTTCCCATATATAAATCTTTCCCTCTCGACCATTCAGAGACTCCTCGTGACGTCCGGGATCTCATCCGGGACTCCGAACAACATTCGGTTACCAATTCACATAACTCATATAACACTATATCGTCAACGAACGTTAAGCGTGCGGACCCTACGGGTTCGGGAATGATGTAGACATGACCGAGACGCCTCTCTGGTCAATAATCAATAGCGGAACCTGGATGCCCATATTGGTTCCTACATATTCCACGAAGATCTTATCGGTCGAACCGCAATGACAACATACGTAATTCCCTTTGTCCGTCGGTATGTTACTTGCTCGAGATTCGATCGTCGGTATCTCCATACCTAGTTCAATCTCGTTACCGGCAAGTCTCTTTACTCGTTCCGTAATACATCATCCCATAACTAACTCCTTAGTCACTTTGCTTGCAAGCTTCTTATGATGTGCATTACCGAGAGGGCCCAGAGATACCTCTCCGAAACATGGAGTGACAAATCCCAGTCTCGATCCATGCCAACTCAACAGACACCTTTGGAGATACCTGTAGAGCATCTTTATGATCACCCAGTTACGTTGTGACGTTTGATAGCACACAAGGTATTCCTCCGGTATCCGGGAGTTGCATGATCTCATGGTCAGAGGAACATGTATTTGACATTCAAGAAAGCAGTAGCAATAAACAGAACGATCATATGCTAAGCTAACAGATGGGTCTTGTCCATCACATCATTCTCCTAATGATGTGATCCCGTTATCAATGATAACTCATGTCTATGGTTAGGAAACCTTAACCATCTTTGATCAACGAGCTAGTCTAGTAGAGGCTCACTAGGGACACGGTATTTGTTTATGTATTCACACATGTATTTAAGTTTCCGGTCAATACAATTCTAGCATGAATAATAAACCTTTATCATGAATAAGGAAATATAAAATAATAACAACTTTATTATTGCCTCTAGGGCATATTTCCATCAGGATCTTCGTGCCGCTGAGATGGTTGGCCGGTAGCTCGTTGGCTCTCAAGTTCCTCTAGTTTCGCTAATCTTGCACTGAGCTTCTACATTTCGCTTTCTTCCTCTTTCTTCTTTCTCTCTCGGCTTCTATAACCACCGCTGTCGGGAAACCCATGCACCCACGGAACGGAGCCTGATGTGCCTCGTGTTCGTCCAGGGTGTTCAGGATTCCCGAGGGCCTCTGTCAGCTCGTCCTTCTCTCTGTCGGGAATGAACGTCCCTTCCTGCGCTGCCTTGATTGCTGCCTCAAGCTTCCGGATGGGTATTGCAAGTTGCTCGTTCGTCCAAACACACTTCCCTGTTTCTGGGTCCAAAGTTCCCCCAACCCCGAAGAACCAAGTCCTTGCCCGATCTGGCCAGTGCAATGTCGCTGGTTGGACCCCTTTAGCAAGCAGGTCTTGCTCAGCTTTGTCCCACAACGGCCGGGCTTTGCTGTAGCCACCTGACCCCGTGGTATGGTGATACTTCTTGTTTGTAGCATTTTGCTTGTTTGTCAGTGACCTTTGCTTACCCTTGTCCGATTTCTTGTTGGCCACAAATGCGGGCCAGTGATCTCTTATCTTCTCATATTGACCGATGAATTCTGGAGTCTCGTCTTTCTCGACAAACTTTTTGTTCAAATCTTTCTTCCAGTTCCTGAATAGTTCCGCCATCTTCTTAAGAGCAAACGCCTTGACCTTTCGCTCTATAAGTGGGTTATTCGGATTCTCCTCTGGCGGTAGGCTGAAATTTTTCATCAGCGAGGTCCAAAGATCATCTTTCAGTCTATCCTGGACATAAGAAACTTCAGGGTCCTTCTTCTTATTCCATTCTTGGATGTTGATCGGGACGCTGTCCCTAACAACAACTCCGCACTGATGTACAAATGCGTCCTTGGTCCGCTTGGGAGCAATCGGTTGGCCATCTCGAGCGACTTCTGTGATCGTGAACCTTTCATCCTGGCGCAACCTTTTCTTCGGGCCTCGTCTCCTTACGGAAGTTTGGCTCGATCCGGAGGGCTAAAAGAAGAAAGAAGCATTAATATATGTACATACAAAACAATTAATGCATCAAGTCAGCACAGGCTTAATTAATATATATATATACCTCGCCGGACTTTGCAACAGTTAAGGCTCCCTCCTCCGTTCGGTCACCGGAGCCGTCATGATCTCCTTCCTCCTCCATTGTTGGATCACCGGAGCCGTCATGATCTCCTTCCTCACCATCGGTGTCGTTGAGAAATGACAAGGTGATATCACCTCCTTGAAGGATTATATCCCCCAACAACTCTTCTTTTTCTAAGTCTCTGTCCATAGTTTCTGCAAACATTACAACATGGCAATATACAACCATGAGAGATGGATTAGTGGCAAACATGGACTTAATATCACAACAAGGAATCATATGCATATGAGCAATGGATTAGTGGCAAACATCATGCAAAGTTGACAAGTTTTATAACAGTCAGTTTCAGACGATCGTCGAGGACTACTTCCCCCTCATGTCTGATGAGTCGTCCTATCTTTCGAGAGAGGATACTTTGCAGACCGCCTCTCTCATGGTCGTCGAGGATACTTGCGGACCCCCCCCCCCTCATGTCGAAGTTATCGGGGATATGTTGAATTCCCGAGAGAGTTAGGGGTGTTCTAACGCGGCACTACACGATATAGGTGAAGGGGGATAACATCCGGGAATGTTTTCCCGAAGTCTGCATTAATTTCGGACAGATGAACCGGAGGGGGGTGGTTCCAGGTTCGCTATGCTAGCTGCTTGTGACAGACGAACGGAGGGCATATTCGGATTCGTCATATTTTTCTGATCGATTTTCATATATAAATTATTTTCATCAGAGTTACGGTTAATTTTCTACGAATTTTCTATATACATACATCCATCGATATCCATCCATACATACATATACATCTACATTATATATGAACACATTTTTTTTTCATCATATCAATATTTACATATACATACACATACATACATACACATGATTAATAAACAGTAAGCATCTACATATACATTATATATGAACAAAAAAAATTCATCATATCAATATTTACATATACATACACATACATACATACATACACATGATTAATAAACACTAAGCATCTACATATACATTATATATGAACAAAAAAAATTCATCATATAAAAAAAATTTACAGTGGGCCGGGGCGGCGGCGCCTCACAGCGGGGGCGGCGAGGGCTCGGGGAGGAGGGAGATGATGGCGACGGTGACGGCGACGACGGGGCAGGGGCGCGGCGACGGCGACGGCGACGGCGGGGGCAGGCCGGGGCAGGGGCGCGGGCTCGGGGGCGGGGCAGGGGCGCGGGCTCGGGGGCGACGACGGCGACGACGGGGCAGGGGCGCGGCGACGGCGACGGCGGGGGCGGCGGACGGCGTCGGGGCAGCCTGGCAGCGTCGATGTGCCCGGCGTCGTCGGGGGAAACTGCGGATGAACTATGAAAATTTCCTAAGTGTGGGCTTATATACCCCAATCTTTAGTCCCGGTTGGTGACACCAACCGGGACGAAAGGCCCCCTTTCGTCCCGGTTGGAGCCACCAACCGGGACTAAAGGTCAATTTCAACAGCCCAAAGGGCGAGAAGCAGAGACCTTTAGTCCCGGTTGGTGGCTCCAACCGGGATGAAAGGGCGGCATTGGTCCCGGTTGGTGGCTCGAACCGGGACCAAAGGCACCCTTTTGTCCCGGTTTGAGCCACCAACCGGGACCAATAGCCTGGCACAGCGGTGTGGTGGGAGTTTAGTCCCACCTCGCTAGTTGAGAGAGGGCAGCACTGGTTTATAAGGCGCGCTGCGGCTGAGCTTTCGAGCTCCTCTCTAATGCAGGCAGTACTTGCCTAAGCTTTGTCAGTGCCATGTTGGGCCTGTTGGGCCCGCGGGCCTGCATCCTGGCCCATGTACAGATGGGTTTCTAGTCGTATGCAGGCCGTGGTGGCCCAGTAGGCGGCATTTTTTTTATGTCATTTTAGTTTGCTATTAAAGTTTTTTACATAAAATACTTTATGAAAATTCTTTTTGCTATTAAAGTTTTTAACAAAAAATACTTTGATAATTTTAGTTGCATAAATTTTATATAATTTTAAGTTAATATTATTTTGATAATATTTTTTTATTTTTTATGTCATTTTAGTTTGCTATTAAAGTTTTTAACATAAAATACTTTATGAAAATTCTTTTTGCTATTAAAGTTTTTAACAAAAAATAGTTTGATAATTTTAGTTGCATAAATTTTAAATAATTTTAAGTTAATATTATTTTGATAATAACTAGAGGTTTATAAACGTTTTTTTAGTTGATTCTTTTTGCTATTGAAGAATATTATAGTTTTGTTTTAGTTGATAATAACAAAATATTTTAATTGATTCTTTTTAGTTCATTCTTTTTGCTATTAGAGTTTTATAAAAGCTTTTTAGTTCTTTCTTTTTGCTATTAGAGTTTTTTTAGCTAAATGACCCTGAAATTGAAAAGCACTACAAATGAACTCTTAAAAGGTTGAAAGTTGGCATGGTATCATCATTTCACCCACATAGCATGTGCTAAAAAGTTGAGAGGGTTACGGCAAAAGCTGGATGCACTTCGTGTACAAAATGGACAATCTCTTTCGAAGTATCAGGGTTTCGGACGAAAACTCATCTGTTACAAAAGGCATTTCATTTTTTCTTCGCGTAATCAGAGCCATCATCGTATCCTCCTTCACTTTTTCTTCGTGTGTTTCCCTTGCTTATTGCGCCGTAACCATGGAAAGTCTTCATCGTTTAACAGGGTGCTTGGGTCAGCCTTCACTTTGAAGGGAGGAATTTCATTAAACTTTTCATAATCTTCAGACATGTCTGTATTGCCCTCCACTCCCACGATGTCTCTTTTCCCTGAAAGAACTATGTGGCGCTTTGGCTCATCGTATGATGTATTCGCTTCCTTATCTTTTCTTTTTCTCGGTTTGGTAGACATGTCCTTCACATAGAAAACCTGCGCCACATCATTGGCTAGGACGAATGGTTCGTCTGTGTATCCAAGATTGTTCAGATCCACTGTTGTCATTCCGTACTGTGGGTCTACCTATACCCCGCCTCCTGACAGATTGACCCATTTGCACCGAAACAAAGGGACCTTAAAATCATGTCCATAGTCAAGTTCCCATATGTCCACTATGTAACCATAATATGTGTCCTTTCCCCTGTTGGTTTCTGCATCAAAGCGGACACCACTGTTTTGGTTGGTGCTCTTTTGATCTTGGGCAATCGTGTAAAATGTATTCCCATTTATCTCGTACCCTTTGTAAGTCAATACAGTCGAAGATGGTGTCCTGGCCAACGAGTACAGCTCATCTCCAACAGTGGTGTTACCCATGAGATGTGTTTGCAACCAACTGCCGAAAGTCCTGATGTGTTCACATGTAATCCAGTCGTCACACTGCTCCGGGTGTTTGGAGCGCAGAATATTCTTGTGTTCATTGACATACGGGGTCACCAAGGTAGAATTCTGTAGAACTGTGTAGTGTGCTTGAGCCCAAGAATGCCCGTCCATACATATTATTGAGTCCGCTCCTAGCGTGCCTTTTCCAGTCAGTCTCCCCTCATACCGCGATTGAGGGAGACCAATCTTCTTAAGGTCAGGAATGAAGTCAACACAAAACCCAATGACCTCCTCTGTTTGATGGCCCATGGAGATGCTTCCTTCTGGCCTAGCACGGTTACGAACATATTTCTTTAAGACTCCCATGAACCTCTCAAAGGGGAACATATTGTGTAGAAATACAGGGCCCAGAATGGCAATCTCGTCAACTAGATGAACTAGGACGTGCGTCATGATATTGAAAAAGGATGGTGGGAACACCAGCTCGAAACTGACAAGACATTGCACCAAATCATTCTTTAACCTTGGTAGGATTTCTGGATCGATTACCTTCTGAGAGATTGCATTGAGGAATGCACATAGCTTCACAATGGCTAATCGAACGTTTTCCGGTAGAAGCCCCCTCAATGCAACCGGAAGCAGTTGCGTCATAATCACGTGGCAGTCATGAGACTTTAGGTTCTGGAACTTTTTCTCTGGGATATTTATTATTCCCTTTATCTTGGACGAGAAGCTAGACGGGACCTTCATACTGAGCAGGCATTCAAAGAAGATTTCCTTCTCTTCTTTGGTAAGAGCGTAGCTGGCAGGACCTTCATACTGCTTTGGATGCATGTCGTCTTTTTCGTGCACACGTTGCTGGTCCTCCCGTGCCTCCGGTGTATCTTTTGTCTTCCCATACACGCCCAAGAATCCTAGCAGGTTCACGCAAAGATTCTTCGTCACGTGCATCACGTCGATTGCAGAGCGGACCTCTAGGTCTTTCCAATAGGGTAGGTCCCAAAATATAGATTTCTTCTTCCACATGGGTGCGCGTCCCTCAGCGTCATTCGGAACAGATTGTCCGCCAGGACCCTTTCCAAAGATTACTTGTAAATCCTTGACCATATCAAGTATGTGATCACCAGTACGGAGGGCGGGCTTCTTCCGGTGATCTGCCTCACCTTTGAAATGCTTGCCTTTCTTTCGACATTGATGGTTGGTCGGAAGAAATCGACGATGTCCCAGGTACACATTCTTCCTGCATTTCTCCAAATATATACTTTCGGTGTCATCTAAACAGTGCGTGCATGCGTGGTATCCCTTGTTTGTCTGTCCTGAAAGGTTACTGAGAGCAGGCCAATCATTGATGGTTACAAACAGCAATGCATGTAGGTCAAATTCCTGCTGTTTGTGCTCATCCCACACACGTACACCTTTTCCATTCCACAGCTGTAAAAGTTCTTCAACTAATGGCCTTAGGTACACATCAATGTCATTGCCGGGTTGCTTAGGGCCTTGGATGAGCACTGGCATCATAATGAACTTCCGCTTCATGCACAACCAAGGAGGAAGGTTATAGATACATAGAGTCACGGGCCAGGTGCTATGATTGCTGCTCTGCTCCCCAAAAGGATTAATGCCATCTGCGCTTAACCCAAACCATATGTTCCTTGCGTCACCTGCGAAGTCCCCCCACCTTCTCTCGATTTTTCTCCACTGTGACCCGTCAGCGGGTGCTCTCAACTTCCCGTCTTTCTTACGGTCTTCTTTGTGCCATCGCATCAACTTGGCATGCTCTTTGTTTCTGAACAGACGTTTCAACCGTGGTATTATAGGAGCATACCACATCACCTTGGCAGGAACCCTCTTCCTGGGGCGCTCACCCTCAACATCACCAGGGTCATCTCGTCTGATCTTATACCGCAATGCACCGAATACCGGGCATGCGTTCAAATCCTCGTGCTCACCGTGGTAGAGGATGCAGTCATTAGGGTATGCATGTATCTTCTGCACCTCCAATCCTAGAGGGCATAGAACCTTCTTTGCTTCGTACGTGCTGTCGGGCAATTCGTTATCCTTTGGAAGCTTCTTCTTCATTATTTTCAGTAGCTTCCCAAATTTGTTGTCAGATACACCATTGTCTGCCTTCCATTGCAGCAATTCCAGTGTGGTACCGAGCTTTGTGTTGTCATCTTCGCAATTTGGGTACAACCCTTTTTGTGATCCTCTAACATGCGATCGAACTTCAACTTCTCCCTTTCACTTTGGCATTGTCTCTTTGCATCAACAATGACCCGACGAAGATCATCATCGGGCACATCGTCTGGTTCCTCTTGATCTTCAGCTTCCCCCGTTGCAGTATCACCGTATTCAGGGGGATAGTTGTCATCATTCTCTTCTTCTTCGTTGTCTTCCATCATAACCCCTCTTTCTCCGTGCTTGGTCCAAACATTATAGTGTGGCATGAAACCCTTCTCAAGCAGGTGGACGTGAAGGGTTTTCAAGTTAGAGTAATCCTTCGTATTCTCACAGACAGGGCATGGACAATACATAAAACCATTCTGCTTGTTTGCCTCAGCCACTTCGAGAAATTTATGCAGGCCCTCAAGATACTCGGAGGTGCGTCGGTCACCGTACATCCATTGCCGGTTCATCTGCGTGCATTATATAATTAAGTGTATCAAAAACCATTACAGAACATCATGAATAGAGAAGTGACCAAATTAATACAAGTTCATCATCACATTAAAACCAAAGTACAGTAGTGATCAAATGTTATTACTGAAAAAATAAATACATAAAGTTCATACATATATAGTTCTCATAGAACAACATATAGCTCTCTAGAGCATCTAATTAAAACATACATTGAAACTATGAAAAAAAATTAAATGCAACAACAAATGCGATCATAATCGCAACTAAGGTATCAATTAATTCAACGGCATAATGATACCAAGCCTCATTATGAATGGCATATTTTCTAATCTTTCTAATCTTCAAGCGCATTGCATCCATCTTGATCTTGTGATCATCGACGACATCGGCAACATGCAACTCCAATTCCATCTTCTCCTCCTCAATTCTTTTCAATTTTTTCTTCAAGTAATTGTTTTCTTTTTCAACTAAATTTAACCTCTCGACAAGAGGGTCGGTTGGAATTTCCAGTTCACATACCTCCTAGATAAAAACATCTATGTCACGTTGGTCGGCATAATTGTCATAAACACTAAATGAAACAAATCATAATAAAAGATAATATACCACATCCAAATCATAGACAGGACGAGGGCCGACGGGGGTGGATACCAAAACCATGGCACTATATAATAACAAACAATAATAAAAGTAAGAAAATTATACAAGTATCTATCTAAATCATACAAGAAGAATTTTTTTCTTTTAGAAAGAAGATAAGAACAAGAGGCTCACCACGGTGGTGCCGTCAACGAGATCGGCGCGGGCGATCGACGGCGGTGAGGACGGGGACGGGATGGGACGGACCGCCAAACCTAGACAAATCTTGAGGAAAATGGAGCTTGGAGGTCGAGCTTGGAGAGGAGAAAGCTTAAGTGTGGCTCGGGCATTTCATCGAACACCTCATGTGCATGCATAGAAGGGAGAACAGAGCAGCGCATGCACACCTCCCACACGGCCAAAAAACAGAGGAGAGGGTGGGCAGGGGCGAGGGTATATATAGGCATCTCTTTAGTCCCGGTTGGTGGCTAGAATCGGGACAGAAGACTGACCTTTAGTCCCGGTTCCATCCACCAACCGGGACTAAAGGTGCTGCGCCAGGAGCGAGGCCCATTGGTCCCGGTTCGTGTCTGGAACCGGGACCAAAGGGGTCAGACGAACCGGGACCAATGGCCCCCGAGGCCCGGCCGGCGCCCTGGCCTCACGAACCGGGACTGATGCACCCATTGGTCCCGGTTCGTAAGGGAACCGGGATTAATGCCCTTATCTGGCCCTGGACCAAAGCCCTGTTTTCTACTAGTGATAGTGGTTGATCTAAAGAACTCAAGACCTTTCATGATGTCACGCCAAATAGGAGTATGGTGATTATCCGACATGCCCAGGTCATGTGCGCTCGACCAGCCGTTCTTGATGACAAGGTAGGAAGGTTCTCTCGTGGTTTGGACGTCATGCAGTTTAGAAATGTGCTTGAGGAGAAGGCAAAGGTTCATTTGCGTGAGTGAAAGGAAGCCGAGGCCCCCATTAATGAAAGGTGCGCACACAATGTCCCAAGCCACTTTGCAGTTGCCCCCGGTAACCGTGTCCTGCCCTGTCCAGAAGAAGGCCCGACAACGTTTCTTGATCTCGTGCACAGTACCCGTAGGAAGAAGAAGAACACTCATAGCGTAGATTGGCAGAGCACGGAGAATGGAGCGGACAAGAATTGCCCTCCCGGTCAAGGACAGAAGAAGGCCCCTCCAGCCGGCTAATCGCCTGTCTACCTTATCAATGATGAAGAAAAAGTCCGCAAGGTTGAGCTTATGAGTGGAGAGAGGCAAGCCTAAGTAAGATTGTGGAAAGGTGGCAACCAGACATCCAAGAATGGCCGCAAGGCTGGTAGAGAGTTCTGGGTCGACGTGGATAGGGGCGAAGGTGCTTTTGTGGAAATTGATGGTGAGACCGGTGGCCTCAGAGAACTGGAGCAGGATGTGTTTGAGGGTTTGCAGTTGAGCTGCATCGGGTGGCAGAACAATTAGAGTGTTGTCCGCATATTGCAAGACGGTGCAAGGAATATCGTCCGCAATTGGGTGGGAAAGGAGGCCATTGGCGGAAGCCTGGATAATTAGGCGCTTGAGACATCGGCGACAAGAATGAAAAGATAGGGAGAGAATGGGTCCCCTTGTCTTAGGCCCTGACGGCACTGAAACCAAGGTCCCGGCTTCCCGTTCAGTAAAACAGCCGAGCTGGCCGAAGAATTCAGGTGATCGACCCAACAGCACCAAATGGGGGGGGGCCTTTGCACGTAAGATCGCGGCAAGGGCGGTCCAAGACACGGAGTCAAAAGCCTTGTGGAAGTCGAGTTTAATCACAATTGCCGGAAGGCGACGCTTAAAGCAGGTTTGGACAATGTCGGTAGCATGAACAAAGTTTTCGGCAATCCCGCGGCCCCGATTAAAACCCGTTTGCTCGTAGTGGATAAGATGGTCAATTAGAGGCTGGGACCGATTAGCAAGACACTTAGCAGCAAGCTTGACAGAACAATTTTGGAGGGACACCGGGCGAAAGTTTTCTGGTTTAGAGGCGTCCGTTTTTTGGGGTAAGAGCACGATATAAGCTGTGTTCAAGCGTTTCAGGTCTGCTTTGCCAGCGTGAAAATCATTGAGCAGGTTGAGAAGATCCATTTTAACGAGGTCCCAGTTGGATTTGTAGAAAGCGGAGCCGAAACCATCTGGCCCAGGGCTTGCATCATCCTTCATGGCCCAGAGGGCCTCTTTTATTTCCTCCAAGGTGAATGGTCGAGAGATATCAGAGGCCTGAGCAGAGTTAATTGAGTTTGGAAGAAGCAAACCGTCCAGATCAAAAGAAGTGGAAATAGGGCAAGTCACGCCCACCAGATTTTTGAAAAAATTCAAAAGAACGGTTTCCTTGTCGCAGTGCGCAGTGTATGTGGTGCCATTGTCATCGAGGGATTTAATTTGATTTTTCCGGTGTCTAACCGAGGCGCAGATATGAAGGTAGGCCGAGTTTTCATCACCGAAAATGTAGTCCTTAAGCTTGGCCCGTTGCCTCCAGTAGGCGGCAATGGCAGCATTGTGATGGTGCAGCGAAAGCTTGACCGCAATCCTAAGATCGGACTCGAGCTGAGTCAGCGTCCTGGCCTCTTCAATCTTGTCAAGAAAATTGATAGTGGCATGGCAGTTTAGGGCTAGGGTCTTAGGTGATCGGCGATTGGACATCCACTTCTTGGTCATATTCCTGGTACGTTTTAGCTTAAGGGAGAGAACTCCAGCAGAGCCAAGGTGAGCATGGCGCGTACCCACACTTTCCCAATTCGCCGCCACCCGTTCTTTGAACAAAGGGATGTTGAGAAGCGATCGATCTAGGCGGAAAACCGTAGACTTGGGGATAGAAGTGGCTGTCGTTAAACGAATAGGAACATGATCGGAGGTTGTCCTGGCAATCGATGAAAGAGAAGTATCCGGAAATTTTGTGGCCCAGTCGACATTGGCCAGCGCCCGATCTAACAGAACAAGAATGGGCACGTCCTGCTGGTTTGACCAGGTGTAGCGCCTGTCGAGGAGGGGAAGATCCTGAAGCTGAAGCGAATTAATGGCAGAGGAGAAAAGATTGGCCTCAAGCATGTTGAAATGCGTCATGGATTTATCTGATGGTCTAAGGGTGATGTTAAAATCCCCAATGATAGTCCAGGGGCAGGAGATTTGAGGCTGGAGATCGACCAGAGATTGCAAGAAAATAGGTTTAGAAGTGTAGTCGCAGGGGCCGTAGACGTTAGTGATCGCAAACGATAGATCATCAGTGCGCGATTCAAACCAACAAGTTAAGGCAAAATTGCCCGCAAGCACTTTAGAGCAGGAGAGAAAACTGTCATCCCAAGCGGTAATAATTCCTCCGGCAGATCCATTGGCAGGGATCGAATGAAAGTTTCTGAGGGTTGGAGGGAGAAAGGAAATTGCTTTAAAGTTGGAGATGTCTTGGAGCTTTGACTCTTGCAGACAAAGCACAGAGCAGGTGGTGGATGAGAGAGTCGCTTTCACATCAGTGCACTTTTTGTGCCTACCTAGGCCTCTTACGTTCCATGAAATCACAGAAATTTCTCTAATCATTGGTAACCAGAGAGGCAACAAAGCTTAGCCGCGCGAGGTAAGCCCACAAAGATACGATGGAACAGTCGGTAACTTTAACAAAGGCGGTACAAAACACAGGAACAGATAGAGAAACACGGAAAAGAAAAATACTGCTAGTAGGGATCACGGTAGGGGAGGCATGCAAGCGGCGCGTCCTACGGAGAAAGCTGTAGCTAAAATGGCGGGTGGAGCTGCAGTCGCAAGTAGTAGCAAGCAGGTGATGGCGCCGCCGCTGAGTATAATCGGGAAGGTCGTCACACATCGTCACCGGAGGTCACCATGTTGAGGTCGATTTCAGAAACGCCGCAGGCCACAGCAAGCTGCATGGCATCCTTGTGTGGAAGCGGTGGCGCGCCCTCAGCGGCAAGCTCCATGAGCTCCTCCGCCGGAAGCAGCAGGTCGGTGCGCGGGGCCGCCCTCTTCCTGCCCTCCAGCTTCATTTCCTTCCTTAGTGTGCCCTTCTCCAGTATTGTCATACGGTTAGGGGATTCCCCTTCCCGGATGCGAGCGCTGCCGCGCATGTAGAAGATTGTTGGAGAAGCCACGCGTGGAGGGAGATCGGCGAGCGTGTGAGAGGGCGGGGGTGAGAGCTGCTGCTGCGGGATGTCTTCGTGAGCGTCGATGGCAATCTACAGGGGCTGCGGGCCTGGGAATGGAGGGAGGCCGGCGTCGAAACGCGCGACGGCCTGCATGGCCTGCTCCTCGCCATCGCAGCCCGGGGTGAAGGCGCGGCCACGAAAGTCGTGGCAGATCACCTCGGCGTCGGTGAAGGGAGCGTGGGAGGGCCCGACGGTAGCCACCCGATCGAGGAAGCCGATGGAGCACGCCGACAGGTTGGCGACGACCAGCTTGGGCGAGCCCGCCGGGCTCATGGGGATGCGGTAGAAGCCGCGCTCGCCGTTCGCGCCCTGAACGCGCACGTCATAGAAGCCCTTGAAGAGCTTGACCTGCACTGATTTAGGGCGAGCCGTGAGCGGCACCGCGCAAACCAGTGGCTTGTGGTTCGCCATCATGGTAAGGCCGCCGGGCAGCTGCACCACCCGGTCGTTGTGGCCCTCGTCGGTTGGTGGAGGAGGTGGAGCCGACAAGTTTGGGTCCATGCCGCCGGGGAAGTCAGCGCTACCCCCGTCGCCACCATCCCCACCAGCACCGCCGTTGCCGCCGTCGTCCGAGTCCATGTCCCAGAAAGCTGGGTCAGGCGGGAGCTCTTGGGAGTGGATGACGAGGACGGAGGTGATAGCGCCGAGGCCGGAGAAGCCATGAACAGGAATGGTATGAGGCACATCGGTTAGGCTGCGAGACTTGACAGAAACAAGGACGGCAGAGTAATCCACTCCAGTAAGGCAGACATGATCAATCTCGATGGGGCAGGCGAAAGGGACAATGGAGTTGAGGATAGTAGGTGTGAACCAATACTCAAGCGGGAAATCCTCGATATGAAGGGCAGAGACCGTGCCAAGACGGAAGAGGAAACGATTCTCGGTGTCTTCGTGGCGTACGAGGCTGACAATGTTTATGGGACAGTTAAGTGGGCTGTTGAGCATGGAGATCTCTCGCTCATAGGCTGAGCCGAACACGACCAAGCCCGCCCCATAGGATGAGGCCCTAATCAGCACAGGGGGATTCCCCGCCCCGGTTTCGAGCGCGCGCCGGATACAGGCTTGGGGGGAGGGGTGAGGGGGGTTAACAATGGCATAAGCCAGATTCTGGAAGTGCTCAATGGGGGTGTATGGCATGAAGACGTTGGAGAAATCGCGACGGTGCCTAGGTGGGGAAGAGAGAAAAACGGATTGGGTCGCGTCCGAATCAGTGGACTCCTCCCCCGATTCGAACTCGATCTCCTCCGGATCCTCTTCCTCCTCTATGGCCTCATCATCGACTTCCGCTGCCTCGGTCTGCTCTGGGAAAGAGAAAATGCGGGGTGGAGATGCACGGGCAGGGGAAAGCGGCTGCTCGTCCTCGGAGGAGGAGAGCTCAAGGGGGATGAAGTCAGCCATGGATGCAGTGGCGGGCTGGGGAGGTGTTGGAGAGCTCTGGGTTGGTTGCGAGGGAGAAGGGCTAGGAACAATGGCGGGCGGAGAGTTGAGGATTGGCAAAGGGTTGGGTGGGGGCAATATAGCCGTGCAACCATGCTGGGTGTGGCCCACGCGCCAGCACCTGCGGCATCTCACGGGGTCTCGGCAGTCGCGCACTTGGTGGTCAAGGGCAAAGCACCGAAAGCAGCGGTTCATGGCGTTGAATCGTTTGGGAGGGAGGGACGAGCTGTGCCGATGGATGCAGGGGGGTTGCATGCTATAAGGAGAAGCAAGGAGGGCATGGGCATAAGAGGCCAACGGACGTGCATGCAGGCTACCGGCGTGGGTGGACGGCAGTCTAGGCGGCGTCAGGCAGGCGGCATCGGTCTCGCCGTTGTCACATCCCGTGATCTGCTGCCCGGCGAAAGGCGGGCTGTCGTGATCCGCGAGCTGAGGATAAGGCGAAGTTGACCACGGTAGTGGGCCCGGAGGCCGCGGCAGGATTCCCGGCGCAGAGGCATCAAGCATGGGTCGCCGCCTGCGGGCCGGCACGCGAGGACGCCTCGGACCCAGAGATCGCAGAGGAGCATGCATGCGCTCTGCGAGCAGCGATGACGCCGAGCAGCTGGCAAGCTGGACCAGCTGCCGCGGGCCAATGGGAAGAGCGAGAATACCAGGATCAGAAACGTCCAACGTGGGAGGCCGATTTGCAGCGAAGGCGGCAGACGTCTCAGACGAGCGACGTGGCGGCTCAGGAAGTGAAAGGCGATCTTCCAAAAAATGGTCACGGGCGTCGCTACAGGAGATGGCAAGGGTGGACGCTGAGCTGGGTTGTGATGAGGGGGCGACGTCTGGCGCTGCCTGGCCCGCGTCTGAGGCCGGCAGGTACGGATTAGCACGCGGAGCAGAGACACTGTCAACGTCCAAAATCGCATCAGCAGTAGATGCTAAGGAAGTGTAGGTCCGGGGATCAGAACTAGCAACATGATGAGTGGCGTGGGCAGCAAAAAGGTGTGGCAGAGGCAGTCCAACAGGAGTGGGATCAGCAAGGAAACGAACAACCAGCCCCTTGTAGTTAATCCCCTCAAGCGACAAAATGAAATTAGCAATGTTACGGTTGGCAACGGTAAAAGAGAATAAACAGTCGCTAACCTGAAGAATTAGAGGGTAAGCAAAAGGCGATCCTATCCAACCATTAAGCAAGGCTACGACAGCGGTGGACGGCGGTGGCGGCGCCGGCAGCTGAACCTCCAGCCAGACCGGTGTGGGCGAGGAGAGGGTGGCGGACAGGGGTAAACATACCGGAGAGGAGAAGACCGTCAGCGAGTACTCGAGTAGAGCCTCGCCTGGCGAGCGGAGGAATGGCCCGTCGACCCCCGCAAAGCGGGAGGAGTGGAAGAAGAAAGGAAGCCGCCGCGAAGCAAGACGCCACCGCGGATGTCCTCGTCGCTGGCCGCAGAGATGTCCCGCGGAGCTCCGAACGAGTCGTCGCCCGAGGCGCCTCCCGTAGTGGCTCCAGCACGGGATGAGCCTCCAAACAGAGAAGGCGCGGGGGCGGGGGAAGGATGGTGGCAGGCCAAGCCCATGGCAGCGGGCTGGCCGGCCGAGCTGGTGGCCGCCGTGGCCGGAGTGGCCGACGGCGGAGTCGCGTGGGTGTCGCCTATTCTCGCGTGGGCGAGGAGGCGCGATAGTTCTCGGGACATCTCAATATATGTATCTTAATTGTTTGTCTTGGCTGCTAGCAGGCGCCTCTAGTTTTTAAATAAGCAGGACCATGTCTGTTGGCTAACATGTTTGCTCTCGAGGATGTTTACTGTATTTAGTTTCACCTTATGTATCTCCTGAATAGTTTGTCTTGTCTGCTAGCAAGCGCCTCTACTTTTTAACTACGCAGCACCATGTCTGTTGGCTAATATGTTTGCACTCCTGTTTTTCTGACTGCTCGATGAAAGATATGTATGCCCTGTTTGTTGTGCCACGTGCAAACCCAGGTAAGACAAGTGAAATGTGTGTCTCCGTTCCATTGGCGTGTCCATGTATCCAGGTTTTACTGAATAATAGCTTTGTGCACATATGATTCTTGGCGTCCTGCTTTGATCGATGGGACCATGGCAAAGTGTGAATGGAAGCTTGTTGGTGAAGAAACCATTGGAGCATATGACAGCCTACGGGTACAACGATGCCATCTATGGATCTTTTCCATGCTGGATCTTTAACGAATGATCACCTCGTGAAGATGTTTGTTTCTTTATGTATGCGCGATCTGGCGCACACGCCGCAAAGTCAGTCATCAAGGCATCCTCCAGTCTCGGCTATTCCCGAAGCTATTTAGGTGCATAATAGGAAAGCCATTGGAGCGCATCAACGTGCAGCTCGAGCGAGAGAGAGAGATGGTGCGATGGTGGGAAGAGCTGCGCATCCTCGTGCTATCCAGCCTCAGCGCCCAATACTTCTTAGTATTATTTGACGGCATTCGTAAGCTTCATATCCCGCCATGGCTCCGAGTTTTGTTCCGGCTGGTGCACATAGGCAGCGACGCTCTGGCCATCTTCACCCTCGCCACGCTCTTCAACCAAAGAAAGAGTGGGCCGGGATGCAGCTACGCACGTGGCAGCCGCGACTTGTAGCTGCTATGGGCGCCGATCGTGCTGATGCACCTCGGCGGACAGGTCGTCATAACCACCTACAGGATTGAAGACAACGAGCAGTGGAGCCGGCACGTCCTAACGTCTCTATCGAAGGTCAGTGCAGAATATTCTAGCCCCACCTTTTATTTAGTTCTAGGTATTTTAGGAAGAATTTACCATGGTTGTTTCTTGACTTTTCTCTTCGATACGTAATGTTTTTTGGTCGCACGAAAGGAAATCTTGCATCAATCATCATGTCCCATGTTGACACACACACACCCACACCCATAGGGAGAAAGTCATTTATCAAACGGTCTGGTCTGCAATGGCTTCTCAATGTGTAGATTGAATTTATGGTACACTATTTACATCTGGATTTTTTTTTTTAACGAAAAGGCAGGATCACTGCTTTTCATTGCGCTTAGGAGGAATAAAGGATTACAAATTACAAGAGAAGAATAGGGAGGGGTTTAGCTCTAGAAGTTACATCAATCAGGTTCTAAGGGTCGCTCGACAAGGTGTAGTACTCTCCTACGGCCAGCATCACTCCAATCCTTGGCCTCAACTTGAATCTTCTGGAACAGAGGTCTTGCACTGCAGGATGAATTAGTGAATACTCTCGCATTTCGTTCTTTCCAGATGTTCCACCACACAAGAGCGATAATGGATCGCCAAGTCTTTGCCTTGTCCTTGGACATCGCCGAACTAGAGCGTTGCCACCAGCTAGTCAGGGACTCCCCATCGTTGGCCATCAAACTATGGTGCATATCAAGCATGCTAAAGGTCAAGTGCCAGATTTCCTTAGCAAATGAGCAGGTAGTAAGCAAGTGCGCAGCAGATTCAGGTTCTTGAAGGCACAGAGAGCATAGGGGATTGTGAGGCCATCCCCTTTTTGCTAGGTTGTCTGCCGTCAGACATCGCTCTTGAGCAGCCAGCCAAACAAAAAATTGGCACTTAGGGGGCGCATCGGAGTTCCAGGCCAACTTAGCAAACAACGGCTTGATGTTGGCAGTGAGAGTAGCCGCGTATGCTGAGCAGGAGGAAAATTCACCGTTTGCAGTCCAACGCCAAGTTAAAGTGTCTTCTTGATTTTGGGATAGATGTACCGGCTGCAGGTCATTCCACATGGACGTGAACTGGGTGATAGCGTCTTGGGAAAGGTTGCTCTTGAAGTGTCGCATCCATTTTCCGTCGGTCAAAGCATGAAGGATGGAGATCGATTTGATAGTACAATGCTTGAATAAGTCAGGAAACCTTGAGCTGAAACTTTCTCTGTTGTGCCAAGGGTCTGTCCAAAACTGCGTGTTGGCACCGTCACCAATGTTGAACTGGACTGAAGCCTCAAAGAGAGCCCTAACCGAGCTAGTGATAGGCAAAGGTAAACCACGCCAGGGTCGTGTAGTGTCCATCCAGGAAAGCCACAACCATTTGCATCTCATTGCCTCGCTTTTCTGGAGCAGACAAGGAATCCCAAGGCCGCCAAACTTTTTAGGTAAGCACACTTGCTTCCAATTAACCAGACACTTACCCCCAGTTGCCTCATCTTTATTTGCCCAAAGGAAACCTCTGCATCCTTTGTCAAACTTTTTGACAACCCAACGAGGAGGTTTAATGGCCAAAATCTGGAAGATTGGCAAAGCATATAAGACGGAGGTGATCAGAGCAAGCCGTCCGGCGGTGGGGAGCATAAGCTTGTTCCAGCCAGAGGTGTTGCGATGGAGCTTGTCAAAAATAGGCTGATAATGTATTTTCTGCAATCTCGTATAACTGAGGGGCATGCCAAGGTAGATGACTGGGAAATCTTTGATGGGGCATTGAAGCAGCGCAGCCAGCTCAAGAGTGTCAACATCCTCGCATCTGATGGGGCAAAAGCTACTTTTGGCGTAGTTAGTCCTTAAGCCAGAAGCATCCCCAAAAATGTCCAGGATCTTCTTTACAGCATTGACTTCTTGATAGTTTGGTCTGACAAAGATCATCACATCATCTGCATAGAACGAGGCTCTGACTGGAGGAAGGCTTCGCCCTAGGGGTGGGAGCACCTGGGCATCAACCGCTGCACGAATGATAGCATCAAGGACGTCCATCACAAGCACAAACAGCAGAGGCGATAGCAGGTCTCCCTGCCTCAGGCCCTTATGGTGCACGATGGAGTCAGTCAATTCCCCATTAACAAGGACTCTGGTTGAGGCAGAAGCAAGCATGGAAGAAATCCAATTTCTCCACTTGAGGCCGAATCCCT
Source organism: Elymus sibiricus (assembly GCA_039707655.1). NCBI lineage: Eukaryota > Viridiplantae > Streptophyta > Magnoliopsida > Poales > Poaceae > Elymus > Elymus sibiricus. The sequence continues at coordinate 477,538,106 of CM077666.1, forward strand.
TTGCTGCGAGTACGTCGATCAAAAACTCCCAAGAGACGCTATCAAACGCCTTGTCAATGTCGAGCTTGAGCATGATTGAGGGGATCTTCTTCAAATAAAGGGATCTGACCATTCCTTTAACAAACAGGAAGTTATCATGGATAGCTCTTCCTTTGATGAATGCACTCTGGGATGGCAGGACAAGCTTTTTGAGCCAAGGTTGCAGTCTTCTTGCTAAAAATTTCATTATGAGCTTAGCAAAGAAAGAAAGCAAACTGATTGGTCTGTAGTCTCTAGCTTCTTGTGCATCTGGCCTTTTTCTAATGAGAATCAGAGTGGCACTATTAAGACTTGCAAGGTTTGAGGAATTCAGCCCCTCAAAAGCTTGGATCGCACACATCACATCCACCTTTATAATGTCCCAGCAACTCTGAAAAAATAGTGCATTGTAGCCATTGGGCCCGGGGGCTTTCCTGGGGTTCATGTCCATAACTGCAGCCTTCACCTCTTCTTCTGTAAAAGCACTCTCAATACTTGACAGATCGACAGGGGCAATCCCAAGGGCGTTGTAATTAATACTGCAGCCTCTCTGAGTTTTAGACCCCAAAACAGAGGAGAAGTGTTCCCAAACCGCATTCAACTTATCCTCTTGAGCAGTGAGCACCTTATCATTGTGCGTTAAGCTTAGCACAATTTTTTTTGGCGTCTAGCCGATGCCTTGGCTTGGAAGAATGTTGTGTTAGCGTCACCATCTTTTAACCAGTCAATCCTCGACCGCTGTCGGCTGTGAGCACGCTGCATAGCCGCAATCCCTAGCAGGTTCATCTTGAGGGCAGACCTGAGATGTCTCTCCCCATCTGTTAGGTCTCTCTCATCTAGAGCAGCATCGAACCTACTGATCAGCTCACTGGAGATTGCAGCGCGAAGCCTGAGGTCACCAATGTGGGCAGAGCTCCATTTCCTTAGGGATCTAGCTGTTCTAGTAAGTTTGCAGTGCAACCTGAGGTAAGGGTCAGAACACGCCATGGGCTGCGACCAGCAATCTAGGACCACCTGGGAGAAGCCCTCAAAAGTAGTCCAATAATTATCAAATCGGAAGTGTCTCGGTGGCTGAAAGGTTGCATCAGTTGAAAGTAGCAGAGGGCAGTGATCGGAAAGATCCGTAGCAAGAGCAGCAAGGATGCAGCAAGGATGTGCCAACATCCACGGATCATTGAAGAGAACCCTGTCCAATTTGACCTTCGTTGCGTGCTGCTGCTCATTAGTCCAAGTGTATTTTCTTCTGTGCAAGTACATCTCTCGCAGCTCAAGTTCGTTGATAAATCTTCTGAATGCAGCCATTGTTCTTCTGTTCAAGTTGTTGTTGTTCTTGTCAGTGGCCTCGGCAATAAGGTTGAAATCCCCAGTGAAAATGCAAGGCAAATTGGAGGAGTACAGCGGTCTCAAGTCATCTAAGAATTTCAGTTTATCTGCATCAGACTGAGGTCCATACACCATGACAAGTCTGAATCTCGAGTCCGTCAGTCTCCAGCAGCAGTCCACAGCAACAAACGACTTTTGGCTATCAATGAGTGCAACATCCACAACCTCAGGATCCCAAGCAATAATGATTCCACCCCTTGTTCCAATGGCAGGCTGAAAAAGAAATTCAGTGCATCTAGGGCCACAAATTTGACTGATGGTTGGCCGGTCTACAGCAGATAGCTTTGATTCTTGAAGGCAGATAATCGCCGGATTATGCAGCAAAGCAACTCTTCTGACAACCCCACGGCGAGCTGGGTTGTTCAGCCCCCTCACATTCCAAACAAGAATATTGGAACTAATCATTAAACTATGCTCGACAATAACAGCACAACAGTGGAAACAACATCAGGCACACCTGCCCTTGCGGCCAGACCTGACAGTGGCCGATTTGGTCAAGGCGGAGAGGGGCTTCTTGAAGGTCAACTTGTACCGCTCTAGCGTCTCTTCTTCTTCTTCCTCCCCCGGCTCCGCAATGGCCAGACCACGCTTGCCAACGAGAAGCCGTTGTGCAAGCCGAAGGGAGGTGTTACCGCCTCCAGTGACCGCATCTTTTCTGCCCTGGACCCTTAGACTCCGCCTGGTGGCCGGCGCTGCCGCTTTTGCTTGTGTGGCTTGGGGGTGGATCTTGGTCCGGCGAGGAGCGGTGCCGAGACAGGGGAAGTGAGCCTGCAGATAAGCTCCAGAATCGGGTTTGGGGGCGGCGAGAGGATGCTCTGGCTCAGCTGGGCGAGCTGACTCTCCGTAGGCAGCCGATCGGGTGTTTGCGCATAAGGCCCCGACGCGCGGCCCAGCCCAATAGGTAGCCGCAAGCCGCCCAAGGGCCGGGAGTCTAGGGAGTGAACCGGCGATATTACCTGGGCCGCATCAGTGCAAACCCCCACATCGAACGTGGAGTGTTGCGGGTCCACTGGCTCCACGGTCATCAACTGGGCATCAGAAGCCACGTCATGGTCGACTGACAGGGTCAGCACGCGCGGTCCTACATCTTGACCAGGCTCATGCAGGCGGAGGGGCTGCGACTCAGCCAACCGTGCAGGCACGAGAGGGGCAAGAAGCAGGCTGGACTCCGAGGGCTCAGGAGTATCGCGCGGGGGGACTATCATTGGCAGGGCAATCTGCAAGGCAACCCTGCTATCTTGTCTGGGGATCCCGGCAGCAGTCGGAGCTGGGTGCGCCTGGCCTGGCTTCTGAGGAGGGACGGACGGCACGTCAGGTACTGGTCCAACTTGCACCACAGGGCTAGAGCGGACGGCGTCATCCCGTGGAGAGGCCGGAGCAACGTCCCTCACGGCCGAAACTGCCGGCTTGGGAACACCGTTAGTGCTGGAGGCAAACAGCAGGGGCTGCGCTAGACCGCTGCCAGCAGCAACAATACTGTGGTAGTGCGATCCTCCACTGCGGCGTGCGCGGCGGCGCTCAGAGAGGGGCAAGGATTGGGCCTCACGGTAGCGTCTAAAGTCGTCGTCGGCGAAACCACGCGCCCAGGGCAGCGGGTGCTCCTCCGGAGCTGCGTCTTCGCCCCCTTGGTCGTCATCGTCGTCGCCACGCGGCTCGAAACGCCGCATCGCCCCGGCCGGCCGCGCCGGGTAGAAGGCCGCCGAGTCCAGATAGACCAGCACCTTATGATGGAGCAACCGCGGGATGTGGCCGGTGCAGGCACAAGACTCGTCCATGCTGCCGTCCTCCGAGAAGCCCACCGACACGGAGACAGAGCATGGCTTTGGCTCGCCGCGCACGGTGAGCGTGGCAACCGTGGGCACCTCCTCGAGATCCTCGACCCATGCTGTAGCAACGAAGTAGGAGAGATCCTCCTTTTCAAGAGACTCTGTGGCGACACGATAGATGAGGCACTCCGGTAGCATACGCTGCACCTTGTCGATGGACCAGGCTTGCGGCGGCAGGTCCTCGAGGAACAGGCGCACGCTGTAGCAGTTGGCGTGGGAGGTGGCGAAGGAGAGGCCTGTCCAACGACGCACGATGATGGGGACGCCATGGAAGTGCATCATGTTCTTGTCGGCGACGGCGCGAAAGCATTGGTCGTTGAAGAAGCGGACAAAGAAACCGTCGTGGAAGAGCGACACCTGGAACGCGTTCGCCGGCATGTCCGGGAACTCGGAGGTGATGCTCTCAGCGATGTTGGCCGGCAGCAGGGCAAGGCGGGAGCCGGCGACGAAGAGCATCAGGGCAGACCCGCGCAGACGCAGCTCCTCGGCCGCCATCTCAGCATCTTGGTCGATGAGGCACTTGGTCCTCCTAGCCCTGCGCGCAGCCGCGGCCAGGACGTGGTTGGAGTCCATGACCGCAGAGCCCGGCGCAGGAGCCACGTCCGGATCCGGCGGCGGCGGCGGCGGCAGAGATGCAGCAGCTGCGTCGGCGTTCTGCGAAGGGAAGCAAAGACGCGAGAGAACCGGGGCGCGGGTGGAGACAGGGTGGTCCGGCGGGAACACCAACCTAGTGTGCACCGGAGGCTGGCCTTGACGCCGCGGGCAGGGAGGCGGGCTGTCAAGCTCGGACAATGGAACACGAGGGAGGTGCTTGCGGTGACAGAACCGAGCAGTGTGGCGCTCTCGCAGGCAGTGGAGGCAGCGCGTTGGGTTGCGGCAGACAGCGACCGTGTGCTTGGGGTCTAGGCATCTGAAGCAACGTCCGAAGAGGTCTTCCTTATAGCCGCCGCCGCCATTAATGCCGGCAGCAGCACGTTGGTGCGCCATGAATGCAGCTTCCTGAGATGGAAGTGCATGCCCATGCCGTCCGCCCCTCCTACTGACAACTTGCCATCCCTCCGCATCTGCCCTAGCATGGGGCGCTGCAGCAAGGCGAGGGCCATCAAGACGCGGCTCGAAGGAGGGGGGCGGTGGGGTGGCAGCCTGCTCCGGGGCAACCACCAGAGAGAGGAGTCTTGGCCGCGCAGGAGGGGTCAGTCTGACCACATCGGCAAAGGAGGCACGCGCAAGCATCCTAGGCGAGGACTGCGGGGTGCCGTCAATGTCGTAGGCCAGCTCCGAGAGCGAGACGCGGTCCTCGGAGCTTGCCGCGGGGGAGTGACTCGAGGAGCCGTCTTCGAAACAGGACAGCGCCGGAGGGGGGGTGGCTGCCATGGCCGGGGTGGAGAATGGCAGGGGACGGCCGGTGGATACCAGCGCCTCAGTGGCGCTAGCACGGCCACGCCGCGGCCGAGTTGGCCGGTGGCACGCGTCAGGCGGAGAGCGCTACCAACCAGAGGGGAGAGGAAGGCGTGCAGCAAAGTTCCACATTTGTCTCTGTTTTTGTTTCTCAATGTGTAGATTGAATTTATCTTCTGGCTAGCTAGCGTGTGCGTTGTGTGGGCTGAGCAACCCACCCCTCTGTTCTGCTCAAGTGTTTTCTTTGCGCCATCTAGCTTGTACATAACCGCGTGTAACACCTAAACTCTTGTTCCCTTCATTCTATCAATCAAAGAAAGATAGGCCAGCATTGCGTATTCGCAAAAAAAATTGTCACTGTAATTCTATGGGATCGTAGGCACATATTTTGTCAAAATTCACAAAATAGCCCTCCTTGCTTGGGGCCCCTTCATGAGCCCCCTAAACTTTTGTTGGCTTTGCCCGGAGAAATATATTCAGGTGGGGCGCGTCCCCGCCCCACCCAAGTTGATTACTCACAAAAATCATTTACAAGTTTTTTGTTGGAATATTAGGCTAATTCATGATTAATTCCAATAAATAATTGATGAATAGAACAGAAAATAGCATGCAACAGTCTAGCATACTAAATGAACAAGAAAACATGCACAGTAACATCGCACATGAAACAACAACTACAGATAGAGACATTAACATATCACGATGGACGTACTGTTTGTTAGCTGTCACGGGAGCGACGTTGTTGATGACGATGTTGGCGATGACCTGTTGCTGACGGCGACGGAGACAACGATGAGTAGCACCGCCCGACTTGGATGGAAGACGACCCGTGATGACAAACTTGAGCAGTCGCGCAGAGCGCTTCCCAAAAACCTAATTTGTCCTCTCCCGGTGCAGGATCGCAAGGACGAACGATTTTGGAGACCTGCTCTTCCGCACGTTGATGCACGCCGGCGTTCGGGATGGAGTAGACTACGGTGGTGGCGCAACTTGCGAGATGAGGAAAAACCCTAGGTGTATTCGATGTGTCTTGTGTCCCTTGTGTCCTTGTTACCATCTAGTGAAGAGTAACAGATCAGGACTCCCTACCTAAGATCCACCAGATCTAGCTCCGACACTTTCCCTTGTTCTTGTTTTGTGGGAAGAGCTTCTGCACCATATTTGCGCTAGGCTGGATCTCACCTCCTTTCTCAGTAGTGTCTTTAGCCCAAGCTTTTTCTTCAACATCAAGAGACGCTATAGATTTTCAACTGATATATCCTATCTCTTATGTTTCAGAGTTGTGGCAAAATTCCTCTATAAAGGAGGGAGCTTAGCAATCATGCACCCATCCACAAAGTTATCGGGTAATTAAAACACACTTAAGAAGCTCCAGTTCCTTTAGAATGCAATGTATCTCATGAGCTTGTTCAACTACAGAACGGTTATTCACCATGTTGTAGTCGTGCAAGCTCTACATGATGTACAGTTCATTGTTTGCACCTGTTGCACCGAATTTAGTATTTAGTGCATCCCACAATGTCTCCCCATCTTGTATGTGCATATACACATCACACAGACGGTCAACATGAACACTCAGAATGCATCCCACAAACATAGTATTGGCTTCCTGGAACTTTCTCTGATCTTCATCAGAAGTTCCCTCTGGCATGTCAGCACTAACGTGGAAAACTTTCAGAGCAGTAAGCCAGAGCGTGGACTTCACTTGGCACCTCTTAAAGTGCACACTGGTAAACTTATCCGGACTCAGTGCATCACTGACTCCAACCATAGTTAACTCAGGAAATTGCCTACAATTAGGTTTTTGGATTATTGAAATATTAGGCAAATTCATATTAATTCCATTAATAATAAATGAATAGAACAGTAATTAGCATGCAACAGCCTAACATACTAGATGAACAGAAAAACATGGATAACAGCATCACACATGTAACAGCAACTACAAATATAGACATGAACAGATCATGATGGACGTACTGTTCGTTAGTTGCCGTAGTTGCTGCGGGAGTGACGTTGTTGATGACGATGTTGGTGACGATCTATTGTTGACTGCGTTGAAGACGACGATGAGTAGCACCGCCTGACTTGGACGGAAGACGACCCGTGGTGACGAACTGGAGCAGTCGCGCAGAGCGCTTCCCTAAAACACGATGCACGCTGGCGTTCGGGATGTAGTAGACTACGATGGTGTTTCGGTGTGTCTTTGGCCGCTGTCGGTAGGCTGTATATATAGGAGGTTGCGCCCCTGCAAGGTTAGGGACCAGATTTCGGCGGACCATTCACGCGCATGTCGCACGCCCGCGCCACCCCGGCCCCGTGTCGAGGCGAGGCGAGCGCGTGTGGTCTTCTAGTTCTCTCCTCAACACATCATTTAGTGTGGTGTAAAGAATCCACTATATAAAGTGGTCAAACACTTCCTGCACTAACGGTATGGGACTAAACTTTAGCACCACCATTTGCCATTTATACATGGGCCTCTTTGAGATTTTTAGAAATTGTACATGGGCTAGGCCCATTATTTCCAACAGTAGCATAATTTGGTAGCTTCCATATTCCTTGTTTAGCATTTCGACTTTTTCATCTTATTTGTTGCATCGTCCACTCTGTCAGGTCACGATTGCACTCTACGTATTTTACAAGTCATGGTCATCAGATAACAAAAGGTTGTTGGGTGCAACAATTTTGCTCTTCATCCTGGTGATTCTTAGATGCTTCCACAAGGCCTGGAATCTTAAGAGCTGTAGCTTTAATGCTCTACGAAAAGTCAACTCGTCGAGGTCAGCTTCGTTCAGGGCAGCAATGTCATAGAAGAAAGAGCAGCTGGAGGTCAGCTTCGTTCAAAGGCCATGTCTGCTGATGACCGTGTACGTGTCCGTCGGTGCAAAGAAATGTCCAACTACATGATGCATTTGTTGTCACAAAATCCTGTGATGCTAATGCCAGGGAGCAGAAACAGTTTGTTCGCAAAGGCCTACAAGGAGCTTGAGGAGATCCTCAAGGATGAAGAAACACCGCGGGACGAGAAGGGATTTACACGGAAAGTAATAGACAAATGCAAGGCTGGTTCCATCCCTGGGCGTGGCTCTTTTATTCGCGACGCTTGGCGGCTTGTTCAAAGCTTGTTGGATCATTTTGGTGAGAAGACCAAGATGTGGGAGGTGAACGAAGGCGTTTGGGTGGAGATGCTCTGCTTTTCTGCCGGCCGATGCCGAGGATACTTGCACGTTGAGGCTCTTGGGACAGGTGTGGAGTACCTTTCCTATGTCTAGGTCCTGTGGGCATACGCTGGCATGGAGACATTTCCGGAAAAGCTTCAGAGGATGGAGGGTCTGTCAGTTGATAGCGATGAATCTTACGGTTTAGAACGGAAGATGAGGTACCTATGCCGACGGTGTCCGTACGGCCGTCGGCAAACTCGTTCGTATGACGGCGGCAGACGGCACCGTCGTCAAGTTACCCCCAATAAAAACGCGCCACGTGTCAGAACTATACCGACGGCTACACCGTCGGCATATGTTCAAATCTATGCCGACGACTAAGCCGTCGGCATAGTTCTGACACGTGGCAAGTGTTGGCATTCCCTGGCACCAGCATATGCCGACGGCCAGGCCGTCGGCATATACTGGTGCTAGGGAGTACAGTTGGGCGACACGTGGCACCTATGCCGACGGCTAAGCCGTCGGCATAGGTGCCACGTGGCACCCACTGGTGACTCGGCGGTGGACCGTCGGCATAGATGCTGCCTATTTTTTTTTCTGATTTCTGTTTGAATTCATTTCAAATTCACAGCACATATACATATACATATATTCAAATTCACAGCACATATACATATAACATCATCATCACAATAACATCATCATCACAATAACATCATCATCACAATAAGTACCGTCATCACATAAGTATCATCATCACAATAACATCATCATCACAATAACAAAAACATAAAGAGAAGCATACAAAGGGCTTAAGCCCTACGAGGTCCACTACCAAGGTCCTCACTGCCCAAACGGCCAAAGCCCAGGTCTTCACTGCTTGCGGCAGCGCTACCGCCAGGACCGGCACCGCCACCGCTACCGCTACCGCCACCGCCACCTCGGTGGATCGGAGTGACCGGGCTCCGTGACGTGGGAGTGATGCCATCATTGGCACCACCACCAACGGATGATCCACCGGTTCCCTGGATGTTCGAAAAGACATGTTAAGGGGATATATGATTGCGTTGAATAAACGGTAAGCAGTGGTTGATGAGTTTGGGGATGTACTAACCGGAGTCTCCATGTTCTGTGCCAGAAACTCCTCAAAGGTAAGGAGCACTGGTGCAGGTCCAGCAGGTGGTGGTGGTGGTTCCATTACAGGAACCGTGTCGGCCGCCATGCTCTCAAAAACGCGCTGCATGTGAATTGACCAAGCAAACACGAAGGTCAGAAGAAATGAAAGTGCAAATATGGAAGTGAAATGAAAGAGGCTAAATTAACCGTCATCATGCGACTGCTGTGCTCCTGGGCTGCTGCAACTCTCGCCTGCCATGCCATGGTCTCCTGGCGTGTGTACTCCATGTAGGCCTATGATATGACATGATGAACTCATAAAACATCTCAATGCGGAAAATAAAGTGAGCAAAAAGGAAGATAAGAGGGAAAATACTTACGCTGGTCTTCTGGGCTAGGAGGGAGTGTGACTGTGCACTGGTCGTGCTCGTGCGCTGGCTCAGGCTCGGGTCGGTAGCTCGTAGCCGTGTGAAGGAGATAGAAGGAGTACACACGGCATCCAGAACCGCCTGCCGACCATGAATCTTCGGCCCTATGCCCACCACCGCCCTCTCGTCCATAGCCTGCTTTAAGAGGTCAGGTGTGCCAGGATTTACCTTCAGATACACCTCCTTGTAGGTCTTCAGGTTCTCCTCGCTCTTGCCGTAGTAGTCGCCCTTGCCCTCCTTGGACTTATTCCGCGTATGGGCGATCTGCCACGCCTCTATGTCAGAGAGCGGCCGCTTCAGTTTCTCCTCCTACACCACCAAACAGAGGTTAGTGATACATAAGAAAGTGACGGTAAATAGAAGAAGAAGAATGTTTCATGTAAATAGATATACCTGAACTTTCTTGTGGCTAAAGTGGTTCCGGTTTCCTTGACCATGTGTTCCGTCGGTCCCTCGGTTAGCCCGGTGTTTCTTGCTCTTAGCAGCCCACTCTGCATCCTGACCGAGCCACAGATCCACCAATGCCGCCCATCCATCGTCCTTTCCATAACACCAAGCAGGACACACCTACATAATGAAAGCATAATGGCATGTCAACACGAAACGATGAAATTTAGCACAAACGCCGGAATGAAAAGTCTGTTATACTTACGGCCAAGTACTCCTCCCTCTCCAAGGTAACATGCATCGTTCGCGCGTCTTCCTTGGTCATCTTCGTCTCAAGAGCGTCGTGATGATATTGCGAGATGGCCACCCAGCGCACCTCGTACTGCATCTGATGGGCCTTCTTCCTCGCTTGGCGCAGCACGATCTCGTCGGCAGTGGACTTGTGCTCCTCAAGAACTCGATAGTATTTCTACAATCATTCAGAAAACCAGAATGGAAGAAGCCATGAGTTAAACCATTCGATGATAAACTATGAATGAAACTCAAGACTCGTGCTTCTGAAGAGAACTTACCCAAAAATTTGTGATCACGGCCTTAGCATACGTGGTATGGTCCGGGTGGGGGGTCGTTTCCCAGTGGTCCCAGCTCGTGGCCAAAACCCGGTGCTCGGGCTGCCTGACTGGATCCGGACGGAACAGCCCCGGCCAGTGTTCCTTCAGAAAAACGGTGATGACGCCGTTTGGAAGACGGGCCCCTTTAGGAATTATCCAGTTGCTGCAAAAGATAGAAAGAATGAAAATATGAGCATGTGTACAATCAAAAGAATGAAAATATTAGCATGTGTACAAGCAAAAGAATTAAATTATGATTAAGTGGCACTTACTCTTTCCCCTTGGGCTCAATGAGCCACTTCTGCTCCTCGGTAGCAGGAAGGGGAGGGAGCTTTGCATTACCACGCAGCCACCCCTTGTTGTGGGCAACCCCCTCGCTGCAACCACCATCCTCCCCGCCACCACCATCCTCCTCCTCCTCGTCCCCCTCCCCAACCTCCTCCTCCTCCTCCTGAACCTCCTCCTCCTCGCGAACCTCCTCCTCCTCCTCCTCCTCCTCCTCGGCAGAGGGTACCTCACTAGAGGAGGGTACCTCAGTAGAGGAGGGCCTCGAAGAGGACACCCCTAAGTCGGTGAGGGAGCGCTGTTTCTGGCCCCGACCCTGTCCTCCTCTAGGGGCTCTCCCCCCCACCCCCTCCACCTCTAGGGGCACCTCTCCCTCGACCTCCCTGTGAGGAGTCATCCTCAAGTAGTCGGGAGGGAAGAGTACGGGGTCGACCACTCCGACTAGTCATCGTGGTGAGCTTCGATAGGAAACCCGTGCCGTCGGCCTTCCCCTTGCCCATGTTTAGCGAACCTGCATTGAAAAGAGAATAAACAATTAGTACATTAATAATGAAGAAAAAAAGCATAATAATAACAAATAAAAAACACATTAATAAATAAGCATAAAAAGGCATATTAACAAACCATAGAAAAAAAGACATGAAACGTACATCTGCTAGAACCCATACGAATCATCACTGTTGTAACCGATTCCTCGATCGGTCTCATCATCAGTATCATGCATATCATCTACGTTGTCTGACGGAGGTGGAGGCTCTTCCTCATCATCAGCGTCTTCGTTTAACTTTTCTAGCATAAGTATGTCATTTTCATTAATAATGGTCTCACCATCATTCCGTGCATCGTCATCATTCGGATCCACTTCATCATCACCCAAGGCGTCAGCGTCATCGTTTCTGACCACATCATCATCAGGTTGCTCTTGATAGAACACTCCCTCGTATGTCATGAGGTTAATGTTGTAGTAATCGTCATCGTTCGGGTCCGGTAGCTTACCATGTGGCGACACCTTGAACACAACTTCCCAACCCTTTAGGTACTCTTTCTGGCATGGGTAAGGCAGGTAATAAACTTGTGTGGCTTGGGTAGCCGCAATAAAGAGATTGGCTCCAGCATACACGGTTGATGGTTTAACTTCGACCAAACCAACAGAAGGCGTATGTCTCAGCCCCTCTACTGGGTCGAACCATCGGCATTTGAACACAGGGAGACTTAGGGTTTTGCGCCCACGGCTGAATGTAAGCTCATATATTTTTTCTACCCTTCCGTAGTAGTCAACTGAATTTTGACCTTGCGTGTACACTCCGGTATTTATAGTCTTGGGATCAGGCCGGCTGTTCTGGTGCTCCTCTGTATGGAAGCGATACCCATTCACATCATACTTTTCACATGTCTTGACCCGAGGGTCAAAACCCATGGAAACCCATCTCAATTCGTCATCCATGGATATGTTCGGATCTTGTCCCTACAAGTTTAATTGAAATTGCTGGGTGCATTAGTTCGGTAAACTAATAAATGTTGAACTAGGTATTTAATAGGGGAATGTGAAAGTTTACTTTCTCCATGAACCAAGCAACAAAATTTTTCCTTCCAGGGTTTCCATGCCGGAGAAGAGTAAGTTCCTCCGCCTCAGTAGGAGGAATCATTCCCGTCCACTCCTCATGAACGAATTGACTAAAAGAAGAAAAATGGTGTTAGACCGGGACTAAGTGAACATAGAACATGATGTTGTGCAAGACATAAAGGAATGGTGTAGTGGTATTACCTCATCCACACATCCTCAACTTCCTTGATGTTGTGCAAGACATAGAACATGAGGTCCTCCCACTCTTGTTGTGGCATGTTATAAGATTTCGAGCCCCCAGCCCTGCCACCTTGCCCGCTGAATAGATGGAGCTTGGGTTTATACTTGGGCTCTTCTATATTGTATCGAGGCACCTTATTATGCAGAGTGGGAACGTGGTCTGGATAGTACGATGTTCTGAGGTCTGACACCTCCTCTAGGATAACTGCCTCAGCTATGGAAGCTTCAATCTTAGCTTTGTTTCCACATTTGTGTCGGAGATGCTTGTTCTGTCTCTCAGGGCCATACTGCCAACGATTCTGCACAGCCGCCCCCCCTCAACAATACCTCGTTCGCGAGGTGCAAAATGAGATGTGTCATCGGAGTAAAGAAGCCTGGCGGAAAGATCTTCTCTAGCTTGCATATCAACTCCGGTGCCTTCTTATGCAATTGTCTAATCACCTTGGGACATACTTCTTTAGCACAGAGCGTGCGGAAGAAATGGCTTAGCTCCGCAAGCACTCGCCAGACATGCTCGGGGACATAACCTCGAACCATCACCGGCATTATCCGCTCAATCCATACATGATAGTCATGACTCTTGAGCCCGGTCACTTTGCCCCTTGAAAGATTGACTCCCTTACTTATATTCGATGCATAACCATCAGTGAACTTCACTATGTGTTTGAGCCACTTCAATGCCTCCATTTTTTCTGGTTTTTTAAGTACGAAGTCAGCATCTGGTTTGAACCAGTTTCTTCGACTGCTTGTGGGAGGCTTCATGTTTAGACGTGGTCTATCACAAATTTTCTGTTGATCGGCTCTAGCTTTAACGTTATCCTTCGTCTGATCAGGAATGTTGAGGATCGTGCGGAAAAGGGACTCTGCCACATTCTTTTTGGTGTGCATCACATCGATGTTGTAAGGAAGTTTGAGGTCCTTGAAATAGGGAAGCTTCGTGAAGGGGGTAATGTGAGTCCAGTTGTGTGTCTCACCATATCCCTCGAAGCCTTTGGCTTTGCCTTTGCCTTGGCCTTGGCCTTCGCCTTCGCCTTCGCCTTCTCCTTTGGCTTTGGCTTCGGCTTTGCCTTTGCCTTTGCCTTCGCCTTCAGGCTTGAGAGCTTTTAGCTGAGCAAGAACATCTTCCCCCGAAAACGTTGGAATCTCGTTTACTTCATGGACAACCCGGTCTTTCGTGAAGTTCTTCTTGTCTTCCCTGTCTAGATGGTCTGGAGGGAGGAACTGACGATGCAGGTCAAATGCTACATACTTGCCACCCTTCTTCAACCAAATTAAACGTAGAGCCTGCATGCACACTGGGCATGGCATCTTCCCACTTGTACACCATCCGCAGAAAAGGGCATAACCGGGAAAGTCATGCATGCAATAGTGCAACCAAACTTTCATCAAGAAATTTCTCTGCAGATCTCGGTCGTATGTCAACCTCGGGAAGTACCAAGAATGGTGCAAATCATCCACCAGCGGCTACATAAACACACCCAAATTCTTCCCCGGGTATTCAGACCCCGGAATAATGAGCGACAAGAACATGGTCTTGCGTTGCATTAGGGCACCGGGAGGGAGATTGAGCGGAATAACAAACACGGGCCAGCAGCTGTATGCATTGGACGACATCCCATATGGATTGAACCCATCACCTGATATGGCATTTCTGACATTCCCAGCCTCGGCTGCTTCCTCGTGGTATTCTTCATCGAACGACTTCCATGCTTCGCCTTCTGATGGATGTACGATTTTATTTGGATGGTACCTTATACCTTCCTTGCGCCACTTCATCATTTTGGCAGACTCCTCTGTGATGAAAAGGCGCTGCAGTCTTTCTATGAAATGCAGATACCGAAGAACCTTTGCAGGGATGCCTGATACGTCCATTTTGCATCATGTTTTACTACTGTTATTTATAGTGTTTTTAATCAATATAACACTTTGTGGAGCTATTCTAATGCCTTTTCTCCCTAAATATGCAAGATTCACACAAGGAGGGAGAATACCGGCAGCTGGAATTCTGGACCTGAAAAAGCTCTATCAAGATACCTATTCTGCACAACTCCAAATGAGCTAAAAATTTCTGGAGAATTATTTTGGAATATATAAAAAATACTGGAAGCAAAAATTACCAGAGGGGGCCACCCAGGTGCCCACGAGGCACTAGGGCGTGCCACCCCCCCCCCCCCCCCAGGCATGCCCTGGTACCTCGTGGGACCCCTGGCCCACTTCTGGCCCCCATCCTCTGGTATATAAGTGATTTTGACCTAAAATAATTATAGAGAAGACTTTCGGGATGGTGCGTCGCCGTCTCGAGGCGGAACTTGGGCAGGAGCACTTTTGCTCTCCGGCGGAGAGATTCTGCCGGGGATACTTCCCTCCGAGAGGGGGAAATCGTCGCCATCGACACCACCAGCGACCCTCTCATCTTGGGAGGGCTAATCTTCATCAACATCTTCACCAGCACCATCTCATGTCAAACCCTAGTTCATCTCTTGTATTCAATCTTTGTCTCAAAACCTCAGATTGGTACCTGTGGGTTGCTAGTAGTGTTGATTACATCTTGTAGTTGATGCTTGTTGGTTTACTTGGTGGAAGATCATATGTTCAGATCTATTATGCAATTCAATACCCTACTGGTCATGAGCATGTTGATGATGTGTGAGTAGTTACTTTTGTTCTTGAGGACATGGGAGAAGTCTTGTCATAAGTAATCATGTGAATTTGGTATTCGTTCGATATTTTGATGATGTGTATGTTGTGATTCTCTTAGTGGTGTCATGTGAACGTCGACTACATGACACTTCACCATCTTTGGGCCTAAGGGAATGCATTGTGGAGTAGTAATTAGATGATGGTTTGCTAGAGTGACAGAAGCTTAAACCCTAGTTTATGCGCTATTCCGTAAGGGGCTGATTTGGATCCACATGTTTAATGCTATGGTTAGAGTAATCTTAATTCTTCTTTCGTAGTTGCAGATGCTTGCGAGAGGGGGTAATCATAAGTGGTAGGTTTGTCCAAGTAAGGGCAGCACCCAAGCACCGGTCCACCCACATATCAAATTATCAAAGTAGCGAACGCGAATCAAACAAACATGATGAAAGTGACTATATGAAATTCCCATGTGTCCTCGAGAGCGCTTTACTTATTATAAGAGATCGTTCCGGCCTGTCCTTTGCAACAAAAGGATTGGGCTACCTTGCTGCACTCTTTGTTACTACTGTTACTTGTCACTTGTTACAAATTATCTTGCTATCAAACTACCTATTACCTATAATTTCAGTGCTTGCAGAAAACACCTTGCTGAAACCCGCTTGTCATTTCCTTCTGCTCCTCGTTGGGTTCGACACTCTTACTTATCGAAAGGACTACGATTGATTCCCTATACTTGTGGGTCATCAAGACTCTTTTCTGGTGCCATTGCCCGGGAGTGAAGTGCCTTTGGTGAGTGGAATTTGGTAAGGAAACATTTATATTATGTGCTGAAATTTACTATCACTTGTCACTATGGAAAGTAATCCTTTGAGGGGTTTGTTCGGGGTATCTTCACCTCGACCGGAAACACAAATAGTTGCTCCTCAACCTACTGAACCTATTGAAAAAGATATTGAATATGAAATTCCTCCGGGCATGTTAGAGAGACTGCTAGCTAATCCTTATGAAGGAGATGGAACGGTTACATCCTGATATGCATTTGATCTATGTGGAAGAAATTTGTGGATTGTTTAAGCTTGCAGGTATAACCGGAGATGGAGTTAAGAAGAAAGTTTTCTCTTTATCTTTGGAGGGAAAAGCATTAATATGGTATAGGCTATGTGATGATACAGATACATGGGACTGGAACCGCCTGAAACTAGAATTCCATCAGAAATTTTATCCTATGCATTTGGTTCATCGTGATCGGAATTATATATATAATTTTTGGCCTCGTGAAGGAGAAAGCATCGCTCAAGCTTGGGGGAGGCTTAAATAGATGTTGCATACATGCCCCAATCATGACCTCTCAAGAAAAATTATCTTAGAAAATTTTTATGCTCGGCTTTCTCATGATAATCAAACTATGCTCGATTCTTCTTCGACTGGCGCCTTTACGAAGAAGACTATTGAATTCAGATGGGATCTTTTGGAAATAATTAAACGCAACTCTGAAGATTGGGAACTCGACAAAGGTAATGAGTCAGGTATAATACTTGAGTTCGATTGTGTTAAATCTTTTATGGCCACCGATGCTTTTCATAAGTTTAGCACTAAATATGGACTTGACTCTGAGATTGTAGCCTCCTTTTGTGAATCCTTTGCTACTCATGTTGATCTCCCTAAAGATAAGTGGTTTAAATATTATCCCCCTGTTAAAGAAAAGATAGAGGAACCTGCTAGTGTTAAAGAAGAAACAATTGTTTACCATGTTGATCCAGTTGTGCCTACCGCTTATATTGAGAAACCACCTTTTCCTGTTAGGATTAAGGAACATGCTAAGGTTTCAACTGTGGTTAACAAAAGTCATAATAGAACACCTAGACCCGCTGAACAAATTAAAGTTGAACCTAATGTTGCTATGGTTAAAGATCTCTTGGTTGATAATATAGATGGGCATGTTATTTACTTCTGCGATGAAGCAGCTTGAATTGCTAAACCTGACTCTAAAGATAAAAACAGACCCGTTGTGGGCATGCCTGTTGTCTCAGTTAAAATAGGAGATCATTGCTATCATGGCTTATGTGATTTGGGTGCTAGTGTGAGTGGTATTCCTTTTACTTTATATCAAGAAATTATGAATGGTATTGCACCTGCTGAATTAGAGGACATTGATGTTACTATTAAACTTGCAAACAGAGATACCATTACACCACTTGGGATTGTTAGAGATGTTGAAGTCTTGTGTGGAAAAATAAAATACCCTACTGATTTTCTAGTCCTCGGTTCTCCACAAGATGATTTTTGTCCCATTATATTTGGTAGACCTTTCTTGAACACGGTTAATGCTAAGATTGATTGCATTAAAGAAACAGTCAGTGTTGATTTTGGTGGTATGTCTCATGAGTTTAATTTCTCCTAATTTCGTAGACAACCGCATGACAAAGAATTGCCTAGTAAAGATGAAATTATTGGTCTTGCTTCTATCGCCGTACCTCCTACTGATCCGTTAGAACAATATTTGCTAGACCATGAGAATGATATGCATATGCATGAAAGAAATGAAATTGATAAGATGTTCTTTGATCAACCACCTATCCTTAAACATAATTTGCCTGTTGAAACTCTTGGAGGTCCTCCTCCACCTAAAGGTGATCCTATGTTTGAATTGAAGCAACTGCCTGATACATTGAAATATGCTTATCTAGATGAAAAGAAGACATATCCTGTTATTATTAGTGCTAACCTTTCAGCGTATGAAGAAAAGAGATTGCTGAAAACTCTAAGGAAGCACCGAGCCGCTATTGGATATACTCTTGATGATCTTAAGGGCATTAGTCCCACTCTATGTCAGCACAAAATTAATATGGAGCCTGATGCTAAACCAGTTGTCGACCACCAACGTCGATTAAATCCTAAGATGAAGGAGGTGGTAAGAACTGAAATATTAAAACTTCTGGAAGCAGGTATAATATATCCCATAGCTGATAGTAGATGGGTAAGTCATGTTCATTGTGTCCCTAAGAAAGGAGGTATAACCGTTGTTCCTAATGATAAAAATGAACTCATTCCACAAAGAATTGTAACTGGTTATAGGATGGTAATCGATTTTAGAAAATTAAACAAAGCTACTAGAAAAGATCATTACCCCTTACCTTTTATTGATCAAATGTTAGAAAGATTGTCTAAGCATACATATTTTTGTTTCCTAGATGGTTATTCTGGTTTTTCTCAAATACCCGTATCACAACCCGATCAAGAGAAAACCACATTTACTTGTCCTTTCGGAACTTATGCTTATAGACGTATGCCTTTTGGTTTATGCAATGCACCTGCTACCTTTCAAAGATGTATGACTGCTATATTCTCTGACTTTTGTAAAAGATTGTTGAGGTTTTCATGGATGATTTTTCCGTTTACGGAATTTCTTTTGATGATTGCTTAAGCAACCTTGATCGAGTTTTGCAGAGATGTGAAGAAACTAATCTTGTCTTGAATTGGGAGAAGTGCCACTTTATGGTGAACGAAGGTATTGTCTTGGGCCATAAAGTTTCTGAGAGAGGTATTGAAGTTGATAAAGCTAAGGTTGATGCTATTGAGAAAATGCCATGTCCCAAAGATATTAAAGGTATAAGAAGTTTCCTTGGTCATGCTGGTTTCTATAGGAGATTTATTAAAGACTTCTCTAAAATTTCTAGGCCTCTTACCAATCTTTTGCAAAAAGATGTTCCATTTGTTTTTGATGATGATTGTCTAGAAGCCTTTGAAACACTTAAGAAAGCCTTAACCACTTCACCCATTGTTCAACCACCTGACTGGAACTTGCCTTTTGAAATTATGTGTGATGCTAGCGATTATGCTGTTGGTGCTGTTCTAGGACAAAGAGTTGATAAGAAATTAAATGTTATCCATTATGCTAGTAAAACTCTAGACAGCGCCCAAAGAAATTATGCAACTACTGAAAAAGAATTTTTAGCAGTTGTGTTTGCATGCGATAAATTCAGATCTTATATAGTTGATTCTAAAGTAACTATTCACACCGATCATGCTGCTATTAAATATCTTATGGAAAATAAAGATGCTAAACCTAAACTCATTAGGTGGTTTTATTGCTACAAGAATTTGACTTGCATATTATTGATAGAAAGGGAGCTGAGAATCCCGTAGCAGATAATTTGTCTAGGATAGAAAATGTTCTTGATGACCCACTACCTATTAATGATGATTTTCCTGATGAGAAATTAGCTGTCATAAATGCTTCTCGTAATACTCCTTGGTATGCAGACTATGCTAATTACATTGTTGCTAAATATATACCACCTAGTTTTACATACCAACAAAAGAAAAAATTCTTCTTTGATTTAAGACATTACTTCTGGGATGACCCACGTCTTTATAAAGAAGGAGTAGATGGTATTATTAGACGTTGTATACCTGAGCATGAACAGGAACAAATCCTATGGAAGTGTCACTCCGAAGCTTACGGAAGACACCATGCGGGAGACAGAACTGCACACAAGGTATTACAATCTGGTTTTTATTGGCCTACTATTTTCAAGGATGCTCGTAAATTTGTCTCCTCTTGTGATGAATGTCAAAGAATTGGTAATGTTGGTAGACGTCAGGAAATGCCTATGAATTATTCACTTGCTGTTGAACCATTTGATGTTTGGGGATTTGATTATATGGGACCTTTTCCTAAATCCAATGGGTATACTCATATTTTAGTTGCTGTTGATTACGTTACTAAGTGGGTAGAAGCTATTCCAACTAGTAGTGCTGATCATAACACTTCTATTAAAATGCTTAAAGATGTTATTTTCCCAAGGTTTGGAGTCCCTAGATATTTAATAACTGATGGTGGTTCACATTTTATTCATGGTGCATTCCGTAAATTACTTGCTAAATACGATGTCAACCACAGAATTGCATCCCCCTATCATCCTCAGACTAGTGGTCAAGTTGAATTAAGCAATAGAGAAATAAAATTAATTCTGCAGAAAACCGTCAATAGATCTAGAAAGAATTGGTATAAGAAACTTGACGATGCACTGTGGGCTTATAGAACTGCTTATAAAAATCCTATGGGTATGTCTCCTTATAAAATGGTTTATGGAAAAGCATGTCATTTGCCTCTTGAGTTAGAACATAAAGCATATTGGGCAATTAAAGAATTAAATTATGATTTCAAACTTGCCGGTGAGAAGAGGTTATTTGACATTAGCTCATTGGATGAATGGAGAACCCAAGCTTATGAAAATGCTAAATTGTTTAAAGAAAATGTTAAAAGATGGCATGATAGAAGAATTCAAAAATGGGAATTTAAAGTAGGTGAGCAAGTTCTATTGTACAATTCTCGTTTAAGAATCTTTGCAGGAAAACTTCTCTCTAAGTGGGAAGGACCTTATATTATCGAAGAAGTTTATCGCTCCGGAGCCATCAAAATAAATAACTCCGATGGCACTAATCCGAGAGTGGTGAATGGGCAAAGAATTAAGCATTATATTTCAGGTACCCCTATTAATGTTGAAACTAATATTATTGAAACAATTACACCGGAAGAATACATAAGGGAGACCTTCCGGAACACTCCAGAACCCTGAAAAGGAGGAGGTATGTGAGACGGTAAGTAAACCGACTCCAAAAATTCCATAAAAATATTTTCTGTCAGTTTTGGAATATTTATAAAAATACAAAAATAAGAAACAGCCGGGGGGGACCCACCTGGTGCCCACGAGGCACCAGGGCGCGCCACCCCCCCAGGCGCGCCCTGGTGGCTCATGGGCCCCATGTGTGCCTTACCGGCTCCGTTTTTCTTCTTGATTACTTGTTTTGCAAGATAAAAAATCTATATATAGACTTCCAGACGTTTTGACCACCGTATCGCATAAATCTCCTCTGTTCTTGTTTCGTGCTGATTTCCTGGCAGATCTGAGAATATGTCGTCTCAAGACTCAGATGGGGAGAGCTTTATATCACACTATCTTGCAAATCCGAAGGCCTATGGGGATTTAGACCCCTATGGATTGTTCGACGAGGAGGATCAAGAGGCCAACATAAAGGGGATGGAAGACGCGAGTTCTGATGAAGATGATGCCCCTTTACCTCAACCTGGAGATATGCATGTGGAGTTCAAGAAGTTGAGCCTCCCAAACACAGTAAAGAAATCTAAGATTCAATTTATTCCGTCCCGTTTTCTGCAGGAGAGTAAGGAGGCATTATGTAAAAGGGTATTGAAGCTTGAGCAAGAAGTCGATGATTTGAGGGAGGAAAATTTCATCCTCAAACGTAAGCTGGCCAAGCTTACCACTTCTCCACCACCACCATCACCGGAGAAGGACACTTGAGCACATGGGTATGGGCACTCCCCTTGGCTTGCGCCAAGCTTGGGGGAGGTGCCCCGGTATCGTATCACCATCACTTTTATCATCTTTACCTATTTTTAGTTCGATCCTTAGTTATTTCGTGATCTAGTTGAATAAAAGTTTAGCATGATCTATTTTCGAGTGTTAGTTTCGTGACCCATCCATCTATGTAATCGAGTTGAGAGCTATATAATAAAGAGTAGTTTGAGCCTGTGTTGCTTTACTTTCATGTTTCAATCATGGCAATGAAAATAACGAAAAAGATCATATGCTAACTTTATGGAAAGTAATGACATTACATAAAGAAAAGTATAAGTGGTAAAATTTATTGGAGGATAACAAACATAGTATTAGTCAATAATGCAATTCATGAAAGAATTAGTAAGGGAAGAGAAGATTCACATGCAAATATACTATCTTGGACATCTTTTATGATTGTGAGCCCCCATTAAGTATTTTATGTCAAATTGTTGACGTTGGACAAGGAAGACAACGTAATGAGTTATGTTTGTTCATATTCACATAGAAGTTATATTGTTATAGATCCTCCAACATGTGGTGCTTGCCCAATATCTTTACTAGCCAAAAATTCGCACTAAGTAGAGATACTACTTGTGCATCCAAAACCCTTAAACCCAGTTTCATGTCATGAGAGTCCACTATATCTACCTATGGATTGAATAAGATCCTTCAAGTAAGTTGTCATCGATGCAAAAAAGCAATAAAAATTGCCTCTAAATATGTCTAAACTTTTATTGTAAGGGAAATAAGCGTTGTACGAGCTTGTGATGGTAAAGAAATAAAAGCGACGGACTGCATAATAAAGGTTGCTATCACAAGGGGCAATATAACGTGATGTTCCTTTGCATTAAGAGCTCTAGCATTCAAAAACAAAAAGCGCATGACAACCTCTACTTCCCTCTGCGAAGGGCCTATCCTTTACTTTTATGTATTTTACTTTTTATGCAAGAGTCAATAGTATTCTCCTCTAGTTCCTTTTTATTTTTCTCTTTTGCAAGCATCATGTGGTGGGGAAAGATCTAAGCACATATATCCAGTTGGATATGAGTGGTCATGAGTTATTATTGTTGACATCACCCTTGAGGTGAATAAGTTGGGAGGCAGAACTATAAGCCCCTATCTTTCTATGTGTATGGCTGAAACTTTTTGCTCCATATATATGTTGTGAGTGTTAGCAAGCATGGAAGACTAAATGATGGTTGAGTATGTGGACTTGCTGAATAGCTCCTACATGTGACCCTTCCTGAAAATATGATGAATTGTAATTGCATTGTTGACTGAAAACATAGTTTGTTAGCTTTCAAGAAAGTTTATGCCTTATACTCCACTGTTGTGGTGAATTGTTACTTGCTCATAGGAAGTTTATGATAATAAATATTGCTGCTATGATAATAAATATTGCTGTTATAATAATGATCATGATGCTTTTATGTCCGTATTTTGTTTTTATCGACACCTCTCTCTCTAAACATGTGGACATGATTATCGATATCGGCTTTCGCTTGAGGACAAGCGAGGTCTAAGCTTGGGGGAGTTGATACGTCCATTTTGCATCATGTTTTACTACTGTTATTTATAGTGTTTTTAATCAATATAACACTTTGTGGAGCTATTCTAATGCCTTTTCTCTCTAAATATGCAAGATTCACACAAGGAGGGAGAATACCGGCAGCTGGAATTCTGGACCTGAAAAAGCTCTGTCAAGATACCTATTCTGCACAACTCTAAATGAGCTGAAATTTTCTGGAGAATTATTTTGGAATATATAAAAAATAATGGACGCAAAAAGTACCAGAGGGGAGCACCCAGGTGCCCATGAGGCACCAGGGCGCGCCACCCCCCCCCCCCCCAGGCACGCCCTGGTACCTCGTGGGACCCCTGGCCCACTTCTGGCCCCCATCCTCTGGTATATAAGTGATTTTGACCTAAAATAATTATAGAGAAGACTTTCGGGACGGTGCGCCGCTGTCTCGAGGCGCAACTTGGGCAGGAGCACTTTTGCTCTCCGGCGGAGAGATTCTGTCGGGGATACTTCCCTCCAGGAGGGGGAAATCATCGCCATCGACACCACCAGCGACCCTCTCATCTTGGGAGGGCTAATCTTCATCAACATCTTCACCAGCACCATCTCATCTCAAACCCTAGTTCATCTCTTGTATTCAATCTTTGTCTCAAAACCTCAGATTGGTACCATTGGGTTGCTAGTAGTGTTGATTACATCTTGTAGTTGATGCTTGTTGGTTTACTTGGTGGAAGATCATATGTTCAGATCTATTATGCAATTCAATACCCTACTGGTCATGAGCATGTTGATGATGTGTGAGTAGTTACTTTTGTTCTTGAGGACATGGGAGAAGTCTTGTCATAAGTAATCATGTGAATTTGGTATTCGTTCGATATTTTGATGATGTGTATGTTGTGATTCTCTTAGTGGTGTCATGTGAACGTCGACTACATGACACTTCACCATCTTTGGGCCTAAGGGAATGC
The DNA here is from genome assembly GCA_039707655.1 of Elymus sibiricus. NCBI lineage: Eukaryota > Viridiplantae > Streptophyta > Magnoliopsida > Poales > Poaceae > Elymus > Elymus sibiricus. The sequence continues at coordinate 477,562,018 of CM077666.1, forward strand.
ATTGTGGAGTAGTAATTAGATGATGGGTTGCTAGAGTGACAGAAGCTTAAATCCTAGTTTATGCGCTATTCCGTAAGGGGCTGATTTGGATCCACATGTTTAATGCTATGGTTAGAGTAATCTTAATTCTTCTTTCGTAGTTGCGGATGCTTGCGAGAGGGGGTAATCATAAGTGGGAGGTTTGTCCAAGTAAGGGCAGCACCCAAGCACCGGTCCACCCACATATCAAATTATCAAAGTAGCGAACGCGGATCAAACAAACATGATGAAAGTGACTAGATGAAATTCCCATGTGTCCTCGAGAGCGCTTTACTTATTATAAGAGATCGTTCCGGCCTGTCCTTTGCAACAAAAGGATTGGTCTACCTTGCTGCACTCTTTGTTACTACTGTTACTTGTCACTTGTTACAAATTATCTTGCTATCAAACTACCTGTTACCTATAATTTCAGTGCTTGCAGAAAACACCTTGTTGAAAACCGCTTGTCATTTCCTTCTGCTCCTCGTTGGGTTCGACACTCTTACTTATCGAAAGGACTACGATTGATCCCCTATACTTGTGGGTCATCAATGCCTAGCTGCCTGTTCTCACCATCCTCACCGACCACCTCAAGGTACGGAGAGGAACCGCACTCCCTACAGTACTTGTCATCCGCATACTCGTGCCTAAACAAAAGGCAATTCTTCGGACAAACATGTATTCTCTCATAATCCATAGAGAGTTCCTTCATGAGTTTCTTCGTGGCGTACATGCTTGTCGGCAGTTCATGACCCTCAGGGAGGCTGTTAGCCCATACTCCCAGAAATGCTTCGAAGCATTTCTGGCTACAGCCGTACTCAGCCTTGACTGTCATCAGTTGCGAGATGGCATCCAGCTGAGAGACTTTGGCACCCGCATAAAGAGGTTTCTTTGACGAGGCCAAGATCTCCAAGAAGGCCTTTGCGGTTGCCTACGGCTCCTCCGGTTCATTCTCTGAAGGTGTCGCATGTGCCATCTCTGCAGCAATGACATCATCTAGCATGTCTCTGACCCCGTCGTCCGCATAACCACCGATGCATTGTCGCATCACCTCCTCTCTACCACGGTCCCGCTCGGCAAAGTTTATCGGCGGCATGTCAAAGTTTGGCATATATCCGTGCATGCGAAGGTGCTCAGACATGTCCTTCTGATTTTTACGGAGACGTCTTTCACATTTCGCACAGGGGCATTGTGGGATAATTCTCATTGGACGACGGAATATCTCCTTCAAAAACACATCGGTTCTCGCGACCCACTCTGGTGTAACTCGATTCCGGCGGATAAAACCACTGTACATCCACAGATTATCTGCCATCCTCTGCTTTATTGGGAGCCACACAACAAAATTAAGGATTCATTTAAATTAATCACATCAAAATTTTATTTTTTACCGCGTTGACGGCATTGAATCCACCTACATCTCTAATAGGTAGCACCTCCCCGCTGTTCTCCAGATACACGTCTCGGCAATAAGCCGAGGGAATGTGCATCCGGAGAACAATGGGGAGGCGCCGCCGAAATCCTGTCTCGAAACGGGGTAGAGCATGGAAAACGTACCCAATCTACACATCCTCGGGCTGTCCATGGAAAACGCTGGACAATCCGAAAATGTTGCGGTGATAAATATGCAATTGAATGCATATTTATCGATGCAACCCTTTCGGACGGGAGACGCCTAGGTTACGCGACTTGACGTGAAAATAAAATTTAGTGACATGAAAAAAACGGAGGAGGAGATGGATTTGTAGCTCACCCTCGGATGTAGAGGATGAAGTCGAACAGCGGCGGGATGATCAGGGACCAACAGCTCCGACGACGATGACTCCACGGAGATGCAACACAAGAAAGTCTGTAAATTCAAACAAGATAGAGTGAACAATTTAGATCATCATGATATTTCAAATCCTTACTTTTCTCAAGTGTCAAACTTTTTTCTTCACATTCATACAACAGTAAATATAGTACCAACAAAAGAAATAATTGAAACAACAAAGTATTTATAGTACCAACACATTCATACAATAGTAAATATTGATAGTACCAACATATATGCAATAGCAACAATAGAGTCATTTCTTCCATCAATCTAACAATTTACCTAGCACCATCAACAATCAATCCATCTAACAACATCCATTCATCCATTCCTCTAGCATCATCTAACAAACATTAGCAATCAACTAACAACATCAACAATCAATAGGCAAAAAAATTAACCTACCATCATCTCTTCATCTAACAACATCAACAACAAGCAGCGGCAGCAACAGCAAGCAGCGGCAGCAGCAAGCACAGCAAGCAGCAGCAGCGGCAGAGCAAGCAGCAGCGGCGGCGACCAGCAAGCGGCGGCTGTCCATGGATTAGTTGCAATGCAAGGCACTTTGCTAGTTAGTACTACTATCTAAAAAAATCTACTGAGTTCTTTTCTAAAAAATTGTACTTAGTTCTTTTCTAAAAAAATCACTTACTACTACTTACTACTTACATGATACTTTTTTAGCAAACCTACAAAAACTTCTCTCTCAAGTAGGAAAAAATCATAATTTCTCTCACAAATGCCAAGTTTTTCATCATATATGTATGCATCTATCTACAAACCTACAATGTATGTATGTATCTTTCTACAAACCAACAAAAACTACAAATGTACTAAAACTACAAATCGTATTTATCAATCAAGAAGTCTAACTAGCTATCTATCTATCTATGTAACTATCTAACTAACTAGCTATCTATCTAACAGCTAATAGCAGCAGCAAAGCAGCGGCACAGCAAGCAGCAAAGCAGTGGCACAACAAGCAGCGGCACAACAGCGGTAGTGGCAGCAGCATAGCAGCAGCGCACTAGGGGAGCGACGGGGGGAGATCACCGACGGGGCATGGCGGGGCTAGCTGGCGAGCCGGGGAAGGGACAGGCCGGCGCGACATCGAGGGAGTCGAGGGCGAGGGCGCGCGGCCTCATTGAAGACGGCGTGGTGTCGACGCACGGCCGCACGGGGGCGGGCCGGCCCGGGGCAGAGCAGAGGCGGGACGGCGCGGCGCGGGGCGGGGCGGGACAGCGACGGGACAGCGCGGCGCGGGGCGGGGCAGAGCGGCGACGGGACGGCGCGGGGTGGGGCGGGACGGCGCGGCGCGGGGCGGGGCAGAGCGGCCGCGGGTTTGGAATCGAATGGGGATAGGGAATGAGTGGAGGGAGTTGGCCGTGAGTGGATAAGGCCGGTACCTATGCCGACGGCCCAACCGTCGGCATAGTTATTTTTCAGTTTTGTGTTATTTCATTTTTTTATTTAACATGCACCTTCATTTTTAAAAGAACATCTCCTAGCACCTTCTTCTTCTTCTCGTGGAGTCAAATCGAGCATGGTTCAGGACGTATAGTGCGGCAGTCCCCCCACATCGAGCAAACGGGGGGGGGGTCATGTTACCGCATGCGCTCCAACCTAGTCTGGCACGCCGGCATGACCTGCCGCGACACAGAACAAGAGGAAAACCCCCCGGTCAAACCCCTCTGGCACCCGGTCAAAGCCGTAGACCACGCGGGCCCACGGATGGCCGCGGCGTCGAAAACCGCCCTAGGGAGGGCCCGGAGACCGCACCGGCCTGCGTGGGGCCCGGATATATCAACGTAAGGGCGGCCAGATGTTTAAATACCCAGTGCACAACATTGATGTGGCACCTCCCTCACAAACCGGACAGTCACGCAGGAAGGTTCATAACGTATAGGGCGGCAGTCCCCCACATCGAGCAGACGGGGGGAGTCATGTTATCGCATGCGCTCCAACCTGGTGTGGCATGCCGGCATGACCTGCCGCGACACAGAACAAGAGGAAAAGCCCCCGGTCAAACCCCCTCTGGCACCCGGTCAAAGCCGTAGACCGCGCAGGCTGTTTCCCCCCTCCAAGTGCCGGCGGCAGCGCAGTCCATGAAGGGGGTCACACTCCGGAGCCGCGTGCGGGGTGTTTGCACCTGCCACCACACTTTCAGACATGTATGAGGGCCCAGCGCAAGATTTGGTGGCATAGCTACCCCCGAAGGCCCCCGGCCACACTAGTAGACATGCGAAGAACAATCCGCACAGAGGGAATTTTTCAGATACTTCTTCATCTCAAAAAATCTTTAAAAAATACCACACATCCTGTATCACATGTGCCAGCACTGTGTAAAAAATTCATGATTTTATCACCCTCCGGGTGTTCAGGAATATTCAAGCGACGTGTAAGAGGGCAGCGACGTCCGTGAGGGGGGTCACACTACAGAGCCGCGTGCCGGGTGCTTGCACCTGCCACCACACTTCCAGACGTGTAAGAGGGCCCAGCGCAAGACCTGGCGGCATAGCTACCCCCCAAGTACCCCGTCCCGTCTAACCCTGACACCGTTGACCGGGCGGCAAACTGGGCCCAACAGACACGCGTGGTGTATCTATGTATGTTTATGTTTAGATAAGGCACATTTAAATTAATCAAATTTCAATTTAGGAAAAAAAATAAAGCCGTCGGCATAGCTGTGCCCGGATCGATGACGCCGCACGTGCCCCGGATCGATGACGTGGCACGTGCCGCGGATCGATGACGTGGCAAACGCTATGCCGACGGCGTCGGCATATCTATGCCGACGGCGTCGGCATATCTATGCCGACGGCTGTCGTTAGGGCCGTCGGCATATATTTGACGGCGTCAAACGGCAGTTAACCACCGGGTGGCCTGGCCCACATATATGCCGACGGCCTGTCTATGCCGACGGCCACCGTAGGCATATCACGACATATGCCGACGGCTTCGTGACGCCGACGGCCCCCGTCGGCATAGATGGTGGTATGCCGACGGCCGAACTAGGCCGACGGTTTGCCTTAGGCCATCGGCATACCGCCATCTATGCCGACGGCCCCCGTCGGCATAGTATGGGCCGTCGGGAACGTGACTTATTCTGGTAGTGGTATTTTACAAGTCATGGTCATCAGATAACAAAAGGTTGTTGGGTGCAACAATTTTGCTCTTCATCCTGGTGATTCTTAGATGCTTCCACAAGGCCTGGAATCTTAAGAGCAGTAGCTTTAATGCTCTACGAAAAGTCAACTCGTCGAGGTCAGCTTCGTTCAGGGCAGCAATGTCATAGAAGAAAGAGCAGCTGGAGGTCAGCTTCGTTCAAAGGCCATGTCTGCTGATGACCGTGTACGTGTCCGTCGGTGCAAAGAAATGTCCAACTACATGATGCATTTGTTGTCACAAAATCCTGTGATGCTAATGCCAGGGAGCAGAAACAGTTTGTTCGCAAAGGCCTACAAGGAGCTTGAGGAGATCCTGGATGAAGAAACACCGCGGGACGAGAAGGGATTTACACGGAAAGTAATAGACAAATGCAAGGCTGGTTCCATCCCTGGGCGTGGCTCTTTTATTCGCGACGCTTGGCGGCTTGTTCAAAGCTTGTTGGATCATTTTGGTGAGAAGACCAAGATGTGGGAGGTGATCGAAGGCGTTTGGGTGGAGATGCTCTGCTTTTCTGCCGGCCGATGCCGAGGATACTTGCACGTTGAGGCTCTTGGGACAGGTGTGGAGTACCTTTCCTATGTCTGGGTCCTGTGGGCATACGCTGGCATGGAGACATTTCCGGAAAAGCTTCAGAGGATGGAGGGTCTGTCAGTTGATAGCGATGAATCTTACGGTTTAGAACGGAAGATGAGGCGCACTCACTCCATTTGATTCCCAGATTGGAGGCAGCGGCTTAAATGTTTGAGCTCGATCGAGCATATTGTTCACTATGTCCGTATGTAGTATCTCATTGCTTCTTTGTCTTGTCTACCTCTACTTTCTATAACTAAGCAGCAACATGTCTGTTGGCTAATATGTTTGCACTCCTCCTGTCTTTCTCAGTATTCGAGGAAAGACATGTATGAAATGTATGCCCCATTTGTTGTGCCAACTGCAGGAACCATGTAAGACAATTGAAATGTATGTCATATTTTCATTAGCCTGTCCCATGTATCCAAGTTTTACTGTCTGCACTCAGCTAAGGCTTCTTGCTTCAAATCATCCCAGGTTCTATCTTGTATGCAGAGTCCTAACCCTCCAGAGCGACATTGTCTTTCTTATTTTAAACAGAAATCGTTTGCGACAGGCAAAACACAAGAGAATTCTTCAGTGACACTCTCGGAAAAGCCCACCTGAACTAGGGGCGTCTTGGATCATTTGATCTGGTGTTGCTCAAAATGGGAGACAGATTATTTGATCTGGCACTCGGTTGTACAGTCGAATGATCGGTCGTACGTGCTCTGGTTGTATTCTTCAATGTGTAGCCTCTTGTGTCACGGAGGGAGAGCAGATGATAAATACCCGACCCAACATTTCGGAGACCCAACACCCAACATCTGATGTTTCTGGTCTTCTGCAGATAAATATATTAAGCTTCTTGAAAGAAGGACACTGATGGCATTCTCATGTAATCACTATACAAGCAGGCGATTTTCGTGTACGGCTGAGATCGATACTAATGTTCAAGCACTTGTTGAGTATTTTTTTTTTCTTCTCCTGGCATGGTACTTGTGTTTGCTCCCGTACGAGGATAATGTGCACACCAAAAAATCCTGTGTTCTTGACTGTATTCTAATCCTCTAGCGTCATGATCGCATTGTGTTGCAGTAGATTAACAGAAGAAAAAAAATAGGTACACACGACAGATCACAAGTTCACAAGTCATACAACATGCTGAGCCTTTAAATGCAGGAGAAAACAAAAATTGTAACACTTTTTTTTTAAACACGGAACCAGCATACATATATCTGCAATTAAACACATTAAGCATCGGGAGATTGGCGGCCAACCAGCTATGCCACGTGGCGCAATCTGGTTGGCCACGGTGAGAAAGCTATTGAAATATTTTTTAGATAGAGGTGAGAATTTTTTTAAATGTTTTTTTAGATGGTGGTCAGAAACTCACGTATTTTTTTAAATGGAGGGTTATGCAAAGCGGCGCTTGCCGGTAGGCTACGGTGGTAAAAATTTTCTTTTTTCTTTTTTATTTCTTATTTTAGATGGAGGTGAGGATTTGTTTCTGAGATGTTTTTTTAGATAGAGGCGAGGACCACATGTTTTTGTAAATGGAAACGTGCGCACAACTTCCTCTCAAGCAGCGCCACAGGGTGGCACCCCAACCACTAGTATTCGTGAAGGAGTACAAGGATCCAAACAACCCAGAAAATAGAAAAAATGAAGAACACAACCGGGCCAATAAACTCGATCGTCATCAGGCATCACCCACCGTGATCCGTCGCCGTTGCCTCCAGATCCAACACCGGTGAACTGCTGGAGCCCAAATCGCCACACAGGGCTACATACACCGCAGTAGAAGCTCGCCTCTAGAGGCGAGACAAAGCCAGCGTTTAGCAACCATCGGTCGGGGACACGCCCAGAAGGCAGCTCGCCGCAGAACCGTCGCCGGAGCACCGGATAGCAAGAATTGGAGCACGAACCAGGAGCCCAACAAAGAAACAAGCTGGATCCAACACCCCTCCACGCACCAAGCCATGAAAAGGATCAAAAGAGCAGCCGACACCGTCGAAGACCAAAACCGCGGACGCCCAGGGCCAGTGAAACCGGCCTGGCTCGACATCACCACCACAGCCACAGCGACGAGTGCAACGGAGGTCAACGGCGAGCCACAACTCGCAGGACCCATACGCCCAGATCCACGAGGCCAGAAGGCCCACACTCCCTCACCGGCGCCGAGGATGACGACCAACGGGCGAAGAAGAGACCAGGACCACTTTATTCCGAACGCTACTATCGTCAACACCAAGACGGCAGCACCTCGAGCACCAAACCCAGAAAAACTGGGACTATATACACCGCCCAGGGCAAGATTCGGGGTCCCCCAACCCTCCGGCAGTCAAAACGGCTACCCGAGATGAGGAGGACCCTCGGCCTCACCAGCGGAAAGTGGAGATCGCCTGGGAACCGCTCTCTTTTTACTATTGGGGATGGTTCGAGAGCTTCACCCGCGCACGTTGACAACACTTAAAATTGTAAAACTTAGAAACACTAATACTCAGCCATACGGACCACATGGAGCTTATGGATGTTGGGTGCAACCGATGGAAGATGGTTGCACGGGATACTTACAACCGATTTGGATGGCGGTCCAACAATAGGATAGGTGTGTAGTCATCTTACCCTATTTTCGCCAATTGTGGCAATATTTTTATTATGAGATGTCGTTTTGTTTGAGACATTGTTTTGAACTTGGACCTTTTAATAATATGGTTGTGTGCATCAAGAGATGCAGAGGCCGGGGGTATTCCTCCTTTTCGAAAAAAGAAACACTAAAGTTGTATCACACACTTGGCTGACCTATCAGTAAGGTATGGTAGAGCGGTCGCTTCGCATCACCACCATTTTTTCTCTTTCCTTTTTTGAGGGGGCCTCCATTTTTTGAGAGAAGGAAATGGTTCGCTAGGCCTGCATAACTCTTTCGTTTTTACGCCTGCCTTGCCTTGTTCTCTGCTCACTGCTACTTGTAGTCTGCATTGGTATTTCCCCGAAGAGGAGATGATGATGCAGTATAGTATAGATAAGTATTTCCCTCAGTTAAGAACCAAGGTTATCAATCCAGTAGGAGAACCACGCAAAATCCCGTAAGCAACACCTGCACACACAAAAGCAAACACTTGCACCCAACGCAAATAAGAGGGTTGTCAATCCTCCTAGCGGTTAGTTGTAAGGATTAATTCTGATAGTGATAGATAGATAAAGTAAAATACTAAATAAAATAAAAGTAAATAAATTGCAGCAAGGTATTTTTGGTTTTTAATATATGATAAAGATAGACCCAGGGGCCATAGTTTTCACTAGAGGCTTCTCTCTCGAACAAATAGCATACGGTGGGTAAACAAATTACTGTTGGCAATTGATAGAAAAGCAAATAATTATGATGAATTCATGGCAATGATCATGTATATAGGCATCACGTCCGAGACAAGTAGACCGACTCCTGCCTGCATCTACTACTATTACCCCACCCATCGACCGCTATTCAACATGCATCTAGGGTATTAAATTAATGAAAATAGAGTAACGCCTTAAGCAAGATGACATGATGTAGACAAAGTAAACTCAAGCAATATGATAAAACCCCATCTTTTTATCCTTAATGGCAACAATACAAATATGTGGCATGTCCCTTTCTGTCACTGGGATTGAGCACCGCAAGATTGAACCCATCACAAAGCACCTCTCCCATTGCAAGATAAACCAATCTAGTTGGCCAAACCAAATCGATAGATCAGAGAGAAATACAAAGCTATAATAATCATGCATAAAAGAGTTCAGAGAAGACTCAAATATTTCTCATGAATAATCTGATCATAAACTCATAATTCATCGGATCCCAACAAACACACCGCAAAAGAAGATTACATCGGATAGAACTCCAAGAACATCGAGGCGAACATGGTATTGAAGATCAAAGAGAGAGAACAAGCCATCTAGCTACTAGCTATGGACCCGTAGGTCTGTGGTAAACTACTCACACATCATCGGAAGGGCATCAAGGTTGATGTAGAAACCCTCCGTGATCGATTCCCCCTCCGGCAGAGTACCGGAAAAGGCCTCCAGATGGGATCGCGGAAGAACAGAGGCTTGCGGCGGCGGAAAGGTTTTCTCTTCTGTCTCTCTGGTGGTTTTGGAATATTTGAGAATTTATAGTGATGAAACTAGGTCAGGAGGGGCTACGAGGGGCCCACAAGCCTGGGGGCGCGCCCTACCCCCAGGGCGCGCCTCCCGAGCTTGTCGCTCCCTCGTGACTCCTCTGGTCTTCTCCCAAAGCTTCGTGGGTCTCTTCTGGTCCTGAAAAAATTAATCCAAAGTTTTTTTCTCGTTTGGACACTTTTTGATAATGATTTTCCGAAAAGACAAAAACAAGCAAAAAACAGCAACTGGCACTGGGCACTGAGTTAATAGGTTAGTCCCAAAAATGATATATAATTGCATAAAGTTAAATATAAAACATCCAAGATTGATAATATAATAGCATGGAACAATCAAAAGTTATAGATACGTTGGAGACGTATCAAGCATCCCCAAGCTTAATTACTGCTCGTCCTCGAGTAGGTAAATGATAAAAACAGATTTTTGATGTGGAATGCTACCTAACATGTTTCATCATGTAATCTCTTCTACAGTATGAATAATAAGATCCAAATGATTCAAAGCAATAGTCTATAATTTGATATAAAGACATCAATACTCAGGCATACTAACAAACAATCATGCCTTTCAAAATAACGATGCTAAAGAAAGTTATCCCTACAAAATCATATAGTCCTGTCATGCTCCATCTTCTTAACACAAAGTATTTATCATGCACTACCCCGATGACAAGCCGAGCAATTGGTTCATACTTTTTAACGCGCTTCAGCTTTTTCAACCCCCACGCAATACATGAGCGCAAGCCATGGACATAGCACTATGGGTGGAATAGAATGTGATGATAGAGATAAATAAGGGAAAGTCAAAAATAAGAAGATAGTCTCACATCAACGCGGCTAATCAACGGGCTATGGAGATGCCCATCAATCGATGTCAATGCCCATCAATCGATGCCAATGCGAGGGGTAGGGATTGTCATGCAACGGATGCACTAAGAGCTATAAGTGTATGAAAGCTCAACAATGAAAACTAAGTGGGTGTGCATCCAACTTGCTTGCTCATGAAGACCTCGGGCATTTGAGGAAGCCCATCATCAGAAATATACAAGCCAAGTTCTATAATGAAAATTTCCCACTAGTATATGAAAGTGACAACATAGGAGTCTCTCTATATGAAAAACATGGTGCTACTTTGAAGCACAAGTGTGGAAAAGGATAGTAACATTGTCCCTTCCCTCTTTTTCTCTCATTTTTTTTTGTTGGGCACTTTTGGCCTCATTTTTTTTCGTCCGGAGTCTCATCCCGACTTGTGGGGGAATCATAGCCTCCATCATCCTTTCCTCACTGGAACAATGCTCTAATAATGATGATCATCACACTTTTATTTACTTACAACTCAAAATTACAACTCGATACTTAGAACAAAATATGACTCTATATGAATGCCTCTGGCGGTGTACCGGGATGTGTAATGATCTAGCGTAACATGTATAAAAAATGATGAACGGTGGCTGAGCCACAAATACTATGTCAGCTATATGATCATGCAAAGCAATATGACAATGATGTGTGTCATATAAAAAGAATGGTGGAAGTTGCATGGCAATATATCTCGGAATGGCTATGGAAATGCCATGATAGGTAGGTATGGTGGCTGTTTTGAGGAAGATATAAAGAGGCTTATGTGTGATAGAGCGTATCATATCACGGGGTTTGGATGCCACCGGCGAAGTTTGCACCGACTCTCGGTGTGAGAAAGGGCAATGCACGGTACCGAAGAGCCTAGCAAATTGCGAAAAGGTGAGAGTGCGTATAATCCATGGACTCACATTAGTCATAAAGAACTCACATACTTATTGCGAAAGTTTATTAGCCCTCGAAGCAAAGTACTACTACGCATGCCCCTAGGGGGATAGATTGGTAGGAAAAGACCATCGCTCGTCCCCGACTGCCACTCATAAGGTAGACAATCAATAATGAATCATGCTCCAACTTCCTAGCATAATGACAGACCATACGTGCATGCTTCGGGAATCACAGACCTTAACACAATTATTCTTACTAAACCACAATCATCTACTAGTACCTCCCCCATATTACCATCTTAATATCGCAAAACTATTGCAAGGAATCAAACTTATCATATTCAGTGATCTACATGAAAGTGTTTATTATATCCCTCTTGAATACCTATCATATCAGGACCAAATTCATAACCCGTGCATATTACCATTGCTATTTATTAGACTCTCAAAAAGATATAAGTGAAGCATGAGAGTGCAACTATTTCTTTAAAATATAACCACTGCTGTGCTCTAAAAGATATAAGTGAAGCACTAGAGCAACTGCCTAGCTCAAAAGATATAAGTGAAGCACATAGAGTATTCTAACAAACCACGAATAATGTGTTTCCCTCTCAAAAAGGTGTGTTCAGCAAAGATAATTGTGACAAACTAACAAGCAAATAAAAGCAAACAAACTATAGTACAAGACGCTCCAAGTAAAACACATATCATGTGATGAATAAAAATATAGCTCCAAGTGAGTTACCGATAGATTGTAGATGAAAGAGGAGATGCCATCCGGGGCATCCCCAAGCTTAGACGCTTTAGTCTTCCTTGAATATTACCTTGGGGTGCCTTGGGCATCCCCAAGCTTAGGCTCTTGCCACTTCTTATTCCTTTATCCATCGTAGTCTCACCCAAAACTTGAAAACTTCAACACACAAAACTCAACAAAAACCTCGTGACATCCGTTAGTACAACAAATAAATGTTAAACTCTAAGTACTATAGTAAATTGATTTATATTTAATATTGGCATAATGCTACTGTACTCCAATTTCTCCATGACTCATACCCCCCCCCGATACGATCCATAGATACATCAAAATAAGCAAACTATGCAACAAAAACAGAATCTGTCTAAAACAGAATAGTCTGTAAAGATCTGAATTATGGTCATACTTATGTAACTCCAAAAATTCTGAAAAATTAGGACAACGTGGGAAATTCATATTTAAATACTGTGTAAAAAATTCAGAATTTATTGATGCTCCAGCAAAAAATTAAAATTCCCGCACTGGACGCAAAAGTTTCTGTTTTCAAACAGCATCAATCATACTATCTTCCAAATCATCCCAAAGGCATTACTTGGCACAAACAGTAATTAAAAGATAAAAACACAATCATAACAGATACTATAATCATGAAAACACACAAAAACAGAAAGTAAAAATAAAAAATTATTTTATTCATTGGGTTGCCTCCCAACAAGCGATATTGTTTTATGCCCCTATCTAGGCATAATGCATAGTTTCAAGTATTGTCATCCTTAGTTTTAGCCAACTTATTTGGGTTATTTTCAAACCCGGGAGGTTCCTTACGTTTTTTATTATCTGGGATAGAGGAAATTTTACTCTCTAAATTATCAAGCCTTTTATTGCAAATGGTAAGAAGGGAATTCATGCGATTAAAATTTCCATTAAGAGCTTTGAGGGGTTCATGAGACTTTTGTAAATCCACCAAATTTTTCTGCAATTCCCCAAACTTGTCTAACAATTGGATTCCTACCCCCAGGGCGCGCCTCCCGAGCTTGTCGCTCTCTCGTGGCTCCTCTGGTCTTCTCCCGAAGCTTCGTGGGTCTCTTCTGGTCCAGAAAAAACTAATCCAAAGTTATTTTCTCGTTTGGACACTTTTTGATAATGATTTTCTGAAAAGACAAAAAAGAAGCAAAAAACAGAAACTGGCACTGGGCACTGAGTTAATAGGTTAGTCCCAAAAAATGATATATAATTGCATAAAGTTGCATATAAAACATTCAAGATTGATAATATAATAGCATGGAAAAATCAAAAATTATAGATACGTTGGAGACGTATCACTCACATCTCCAAGCCCAGCCAAGGCCCGTGTAAGCAACAGCCAGCTACTCTATTTGGCTCTTCAGGCGTCAAATAGAGACCAATACGGTAGCGGTTCTTCTTGCGTTTTTTTCCTAGCAGCCGGTTCTTTGTGTTTTGTTTCTGTCCATTTTCGAAAATACAAAAAAAAACTGATATTTAAAAAAATCATACATACAAAAAAGCTCAAAGACTTAAAAATATGTTCATGATTTCCAAAAATTATTCGTGAATTTAAATAAAAGTTTCACGACTTCAAAAAATGTTTATGAATTTAAAAAATGTTTGTGAGTTCAAAAAATGCTCATGGATGTTACAAGGTTTGTGTAATCAAAATGCGTTCACTAATTCTAAAAATATACACGAATTTAAACAGGAAAATAAAAAGGCCAAATAAAAATAAAACAAAAACCAGAAAAAAGGTGGGAAAAAAACTTGCCAGAGGAGATTTACACAGGGGGTATCTACATGATTATATTTATTTATTTTTGCAAGTTTACACGGTCACGGCTGCCACAGAACCGTCGCCGGAGCACCGGATAGCAAGGATTGGAGCACGAACCAGGAGTCCAACGAAGAAACAAGCTGGATCCAACACCCCTCCATGCACCAAGCCATGAAAAGGATCAAAAGAGCAGCCGACAGCGTCGAAGACCAAAGCTGCGGACGCCCAGGGCCAGTGAAACCGGCACGGCTCGACATCACCACCACAGCCACAACGATGAGTGCAGCGGAGGTCAATGGCGAGCCACAACTCGCAGGACCCATACGCCCAGATCCATAAGGCCAGAAGGCCCACAGTCCCACACCGGCGCCGAGGATGACGACAGACGGGCGAAGAATGGACCAGGACCACTTTATTCCGAACGCTACCGTCCTCAAAACCAAGACGGCTTTTTATACATGGCCAATATTTTTTTCTATACACATTTAACATTTTTCAAATGCTTGATCAATATTTTTTAAATACTTTTTCATCATTTTTATATACATGATATAAAATTCATCATTTTTTAATACATGGTCAACATTTTTTCTATACACATTTAGCATTTTTGAAATACTTGTTAAAAAAATTCAAATGCTTGATTAACATTTTTGTAATACATGATCAAGTTTTTTATACATTTTTCGTATGCATAATAAACATTTTTTCTATACACATTTAACATTTTCAAATATGATTTATAGAGTGTTTTTTTAATATATATTTAGAATATTTTAAAGTATAAACAAAAGTAAAAACATAAAGTGCAAAACGAAAACAGAAAATGTAAAATAACAGTAAAAGGAGTCAGTGGCCTGCATCGCTTCTGGGCCGGCCCATCTTGGTCTCACATCTCCGAGCCCAGCCATGTCTCAAAAAAACCATCTCCGAGCCCATCTTAGGGCCGTGCAAGCAACGGCCAGCTACTCTATTTGGCGCTTTAGGCGTCAAATAGAGGGCAATATGGTAGCGGTTCTTCTAGCGTTTTTTTTTTCCTGACGGCCGGTTCTTTGTGTTTTGTTTCTGTCCATTTTCGAAAATTCAAAAAAACGTGATATTTTTTAAAAAAATACATAGATAAAAAAATGTTCATGATTTCCAAAACTTATTCATGAATTTAAATAAAAGGTTCACGACTTCAAAAACTGTTTGTGAATTTAAAAAATGTTCGTGAGGTCGAAAAATGCTCATGGATGTTAAAAGTTTTGCATAATCAAAATGCGTTCACTAATTCTAAAATATACACGAATTTAAACAGAAAATAAAAAGAAAACAAAAACCAGAAAAAAGGTGGAAAAAAAACTTGCCGGAGGAGATTTACACACGGGATATCTACATGATTATATTTATTTATTTTTGCAAATTTTCATTAGTGGGGCATTATTTTGAGCTCCTAAGTTCAATATCCCAAATCCACCTTGGTCTTTACGACTGCACATTCTTTTCCAACTGGACAAGCAATTACCTTTTTTTTGGATGTCCTTTCCATTCCAAAGGCATAAGCTGAGCTCACTTCGTTTTCTTTCAGCATGTAGGGGTTTTTCCATGTTCCCTTCAAAAACGTCGGTTTCTCGGTAATTCTGTTTTGAGAAAAGCAATTCTGATTGATTCAAAAACAATGAAAAGACAAATCTTTATGTTTCAAAATAACGGGAAACAAATTCATGCATATAGAAAACGAATGGAAACAGGTACACATAAATTTTGATTAGTTACGACAGAAGTATTTCCCGTATAAAAAAAGTTACAATGGAGCTGGCGGTGGTTTTGGAATGGAAGAGGAACGGCGGTGGTCTTGGAATGGAAGAGGAGCGGCGGCAATTTTGGATTGGAAGAGACGAAGAGGAGCGGCGGCGCGCTCGGAGATGATAAATTATGATCCCTCCTAATGACTAATTTACCCCTCACTTAAGAAACGACCCCACATAAACTTGAGTACTGACCCCACGTTATCGAGTACTTTTGAGTAATCTAGTACTACTCATTTATCTACCTTTAGATCGAGACCAACGGGCGGCTTATAAAAATGCCAAATATGCTAAAACTTGTATTCAAAATAACGGGAAACAAATGCATGCATATATAGAAAACAAATGGAAACACGTACAAATAAATTTTGATTAGTTACAATGGAAGTATGTCTACCATTTGGCAGGTTTTCTTTTTTAGTGGGGGGAGGGGGGGGGGGGGGGGGGGGTTGTAGTGGGCGTCAGGGCATGGGCTCTCGCAGGCACGAGAGTTACGACTTTGAAGTCTAGTGACTGGATGCTAATTGCGATCAACAATAAACCGCCAGTACTGATGAGTACTAGCTTGTGCTCTTTTTGTCATGGCGCCGATGATTCTTGGCGTCCTGCTTTGATCGACTGCAACATGGCAAGGTGGGTGTGGATGCTTGTTGATCAAGAACCATCGGAGGATATGACAGCCTGTGCGTGCACTGATGCCAAGCAATAGATCTTTTCCTTGCCGGATTCTTTAACGAATGATGACCTCTTAAAGATGTTTGTTTCTTTATGGGCGATCTGGTGCGCAAGCCGCGCAAAGCTATTCATCAACACATCTTCCAGAGTCCAGTATTCATGAAGCTATTCGCCTGCATCTAATTAAGAGAAGCCATTGGAGCGCATCAACCTGCAGCTCAATCGCGCGCGCGAGAGAGAGATGGCGCAATGGTGGGAGGAGTGGGAACTGCGCACCCTCGTCCTCGCCAGCGTCAGCGCCCAATACCTCCTCGTATGTATGGCCGTATTTCGTAAGTCTAATCTAAAGCCACTGGTCATCATTTTGTTCCGGCTGGCGCACATCGGCAGCGACGCCCTGGCCATCTTCGCCCTCGCCACGCTCTTCAACCGACAAAAGAATGGGCCGGGGTGTCACTACGTGCGTGGCAACCATGACTTGGAGCTGCTATGGGCGCCGATCCTGGTGATGCATCTCGGCGGACAGATCGCCATAACCACCTACAAGATTGAAGACAACGAGCAGTGGGGCCGCCACATGCTAACTTCTCTGTCCAAGGTTAGTGCTAAACAATTCTAACGCCACTTTTGCATTTATTACTCTTACTAAAAGACTTTCCCATTTACTTTTCTCTTTATGATTTTTGGTCGCACCAATCACCATGGCCCATGTTAACACAAACCACCGAGGAGAGGTCATCGCATAGCGGGCGGTTGGATTGTTTTATCTGGAATGGTTTTACGTCGTCCAACTTTATGCATGTGTCAGTATAATATGATGTCCTTGTAGAAGACTCTTAAGCACAACAATATAATATGGCGTATTACTTCTTTCTTTACGGGCCTCGTCAAGAGGGCAGGTTCCTGCAGTTCCATTTTAAAAGAATGGAGGTGATCCAGTTTACAAGAAACTTGACCAAAATACTCCCTCCATCTCAAAATGTAAGATCATTTTTTTTAGTGTCAAAAATAATCTTATATTTTGAGACGGAGGGAGTAGTATACAAGCGAAATTAATTAAAGAAAACCAGAATTAACACCACCAAAACCCATGGCCACACTACCTCTGGAGCGTTGTCAAACAAAACAAATACCAGCAAAAAGCACGGAACTAGTCCTTACAATTACTAAGTTCCCTAGGAATAGAGGTCTAAAAGAGTTCTAGTGTTTTTTTCTCGAGTGGACCTCACGTGTAAGGGTCAAGTCAGGTCGCGGGGTTCCGCATGACACTATAAGAACCGATATTCTCGATTTGATCAAAATTTAGTCTGATGCGAGTTGTCTCACCGCTATTTGGTTGTATAGCCAAGGAGCCTACAAGAGGGTGCCGCTTTATTTGGTCCAAAATAATTGCGGATTAAAAAAATGTTTGTGAATATAAAAATTATTCTAAAATTCTAAGCTCCCTAGAAATGTTGGTTCTTGGTGCATATGGGGTTTGAGGGTCATTAATGGGCCCACCTAAGAGGGTATTTTGCACGTTAGGTTATTTGGATTTGTTCTCAGGCTTTCACGCTTCCGACTTGGAATAGGGAGATTGCTTCTCTTTCTCCAGCGCCTGCTAGCGTCAGAGGCTGTCAATTTGTCTCATGCGTCCTGACGGTTCCCTACAACCCCATACTAGGAACTGAGTGATGGGCGGTGGTCGTATGGTTCTCTTTGTGTTACGTCTCGAATGTGTGTTGTTTGCTTATGGTCGATTGGTTTTGTGGGCTCCAAAGGAGCTCACATAACCACCACTGACCGTCAGCGAGACTAAAACGTGTAAAAAAAATTTACTACAGCCAAAAACCAAACAATTCCACCAACCTCTCAAAACAAATACTGCATGAAACAACAAGCAAAGCCGTTAACAAAGAAACAAAACACAACCATGCCCAACATAATTAAAGCCGAGTACTCATTAAAGCCCAACCCAACATAGACAAAAGCAAATTGGAACAACTGATCGTATAGTAATGAAAAGTCCGAGAGCTCCGGTACACGCAGGATAGCAATTAAATACGCACTATGTCGCGGACCGTGTGGCACTATGTGTGTATTACGCTAGCGATTATTTTTCTCAATCAGTTTTTCGGTCAACCTTTTTTTTATTTTGGCCGGTTTTCTATTAAAATCCTTTAAAAAATATTCAGTGTGATTTGTGAATTTAAAAAAATCACAAATTTTAAAAATGTTTGTGAATTTAGAGATTAATCGCAGATTTAAAAATTGTTCATGAATATGGATAAACTATTCAGGAATTTTGAAAAAATGTTCATAAGTTTTAAAAAATAGTCTCGAAATTATTAATATAATTATGGATTTAAAAGAGCTTATGAATTTAAAAATTGTTCACTAATATGAAAAAAATCTTCATCAATCCTAGAAAAAAAATCACCAATATGAAAATAAAAATGTAAAGAAAAAATAATTAGAAAATCAAAATAAATAAAACCGGTAGAAAAAAGAAAAAACAAATGAAACCTTCCTAAAATTGGAAGTATCGTCCTACATGGCCGGCTCAATAACGCCTGCAGGGTCCACGTTTGCTCGACCGCCTCCGCGGTATGCACATAATATGAATTACCTTAATAACCCTTGGGAGGAAAATAGAATTAATTTCACAATTGAAGAATGGCGCGACAAAGCGCGCATTGCCCTCTTGTGCTTTCTACCTGCTAGACATAGATGCCATGATTGAAAGGAACCAGGCCCCGACAAGTAGTGTTTGGGTTTTCCACCGAAGGAATCGACCCCCAAAGGATGAGGAGGTGTCGGGGCTCCACTATGATGCAAAAAAAACGGGGGTTAGTATCCAAGAGATCCGATACTAAAAGTACCGACATGGTCGGGCAAGACTTCCGCTCAAAGCCATGAACATAGTAGTCGAACTACCTAAGGGCATCTACAGCTGGACTAGGCAAATTTGGCCCCTCAAACATCCGCGGACACGCCCGGTCAGTGTCCGGGCGTGTCCGTTTTGACTCCCTATTTGTCCGTCCACGCAGCCATGTCCCTCACTTTTTTCCTATACATCCGGTCACATGCATGTGATTGGTGGAGAAGAAGAGAGAGAAAGAAAAGAAATAATAAAGAAACAAAAAAGATGCTCTGTGGTGGGCCCAATCCTATGTGGCGGACGCAGGACCACTGACCGCACATGCCCGGACACTCCTCATACTCATCTCATATATGAGGGCAATATGGGGGGTGCCGGACAGCCCGGGCATTTAAGGAGGCTTTGAGGGGTCCGGTTGGGTCAACTTTTTTCTTCACTCTCCTGTCCGGTCAGTGGTCCTGCGTCCGCCCGGTCAATTTGGGGAGTCCGGTTGTAGATGCTCTAAGGCCAACATTTTGTGTATTGCATCTAGGACACTAGGGATGTGGAGGTGTCGGGGCTACACTACGACTCCACCAAGGAGGAAATAGTGCAGAAGAGCACCACCACCATCGTTAGCCCCGGTACAATATGGCAAGATTATCTCTCAAAGCCATGAACACCACCATGGTTGAACTGCCATGAAGATAGCCTTTTGGGCTTCAGACTGGGGACACAACCACCCCCCCCCTCCCCACCCCCCAACGCCCAACCAACAGAGCATTGAAGCCATCAGAAGAAAAACCAATGACCATGTGCAACTCCAAAGACAACACCAAATAGGAGTGAACGTCATCACATACGTCATCATTGTCTGATCCGGCTAGCCAGATTTTTATTTGTACCTGTAGGAATGGACCCTGAGAGATGGGAATGTATCAGTGCTCCACGAAGATGCCATACAGGAGGGAATAACATGCAAGAACGCCACCACTACCAACACCAACGCCATTGGGCAAGATATTAACCTGAAGTCATGAACACCACCCATAGCCAAAATACTACGAGGGCATCATTATGCACCTTGTATTGGGGGCACATCCATGGTCAATCTAACACTGAAGCCATTAGTGGAAAAACAGACGACCATATATGTAGCATCAATCAAAGAACCAACCCTAAGGAGCCAACCACCACACTATTACATGGCAGTGGGATGAGCGGATCAGCCACCTCACCGCCGCAGAAGGGTAGATCTTCAACCATGCCACGACGGATGGGCGGATAAGACACCGTGTCACCTCGGTTGAGCGGAGCAGCCACCTCGCTGCCCCGGATGGGCGGATCAGACACCGCGCCGCCTCGGATGGGCGGTTTCGTTGTTCTAACCTCCTCTGAAGCTGTCTATAGCAATGTTAACTGCCGGCACTGGGTGTATTACAAGCAACTTTGATCAGCTTGGTCAAAACCGCCTCCGGTGACCGCTGCTAATACTTGTTTTTCTACTAGTGAACATAATATTAATGAAGTGAGAGAACAAATAATTTATTCAATTTTAGTCTCTTTTCGATAAAATAACACATGGCCTCCAGCCTTACCATCACTCTCAATTGTATTGCTCACTATCACCTAGTCTGATGCAGTCAATGTTCTAGCAACAGAAGAGATACTAAATCCAGGAGTGTGAAGTTGTGGCTGCCGGGCTCCTTGAATCCCTTTTTTTTTTTTTAAAGTTTGAAAAGCATATTTAAAAGTTTCAATAGACATCCGTGAAAACTTGTATTTGTTCAGTATGAATTTGTAATATAAAATGATTTGTAAGCTACACTAAAAAAACAAAATCTTTGCCCAACAACAACAAAATGGCCCTTTTATAAGCTCATTTGTCTTTTTCCATGCCAAGTATGAAAGTATAATATTATAAAATTTCACACACATATAGTCTACATATATGCGTGTATGTATAACTTTTTTTTTAGATGCATATGTGTATTGAGAAATGGGCTCTATGGAGCCGGTCCTTTTTTCGGAAAGGAGGATTACCACCTTTTAAAAAAAAGAGGCCCGTCCTCTATATGCCCTTTTCGCTAAATCCACGTCCTCGTAGGGCAGTGTGGATGGGGTGGTTGCACTTGTTAGTATGGCGGAGCTGCGAAATCAGTAGTTAAGGGGTATCCCTTGTAAAGATCAATTCCCTTTCGTCTAGTGGTGACAACTGACGCATTACATGTGCGATACTTGTCGCAACCTTGGAGTTTTGTGCTTTTTCCGTAGATTCGTTTTTTGAAAACGTTTTATCTCTTGAACCGTGCGCCCAAATCACGAACCGTTTTCATGTTGCGTTTCTCGCGTCCAGATCTTCTAAACTAAATCCCATATTAATAGGTTAAGAAGAACCTTCTTTTGAAAACAAAAACCAAAAAAACACATTTTGTGTTTTTTCACTTTTCGGCTTGAAGCACAGCTGTGATTTTCACTTTACCGGAAGCACAGCTGTGCTTCACCGCACAACTATGCTTCACCGCAAAGCATATGGTGCTTTTCACTTTTAGTTGTGAAGCATAATTGTGCTTTTTACCTTTTGGGAAGCACAGATGTGCTTCATCATGAAGCATAATTATGTTTTTCACACGGTGTGCTTCACGCGAAAAAAAAAAGATTTTATTTACAAAACCTAGAAAACACTAAACAAAATTCAAAAACCCAAAAGAGAACCAGAAAAAATACCAAAAAATAATCAAAAAAGCATGCAGAAAACAAAAAAAAACGTGTTTCCACGGGTGCGTCAAGCGCACGACATGTGGCGACGGTTGGATGCACCACGGCCCTGCCCGCCCGCTGGATGGCGTCGCAAGGGTACCCACTGATTAATCAATCCCGCAGAGTTGGCTCCTAGGGCCCATGCCTGGTTCATCCCTACGATCTTGAATATTCTTGATCACAATTCCTGAATCGCTCTCCAGGATGAATCAGTCTTCAGAGAAGCGAACCACCAGATTCAGACCTACGTAGTCCTGGCCATGGGCAGCCCGGCCCGGACGGCCCGACCCGGCCCGGTCAGAAAAAGCCCGACCCGGCCCGGCCCGACCTTGCCCATGGGCCGGGCCTGGGCCTGAGATCTAGGCCTGATGGCCGGGCCGGGCCGGGCCTGGGCCCACCATATTTGCTGTTTACTGAAGAGGCCCGGCGGGCTTTTTTGCTGATGGGCCGGGCTTGGGCCTGGATTCTAGGCCCGATGGCCGGGCCCGGGCCTAGCTTTTCTGCGTCGGGCTTAGTCAGGCCCGGCCCGAGTTTTGCCCAGGTATACCTACGACACATGTTATCAAAAAAACAATTGGCCTGGGGTTTGATTCAGTCGTGGCTCCGCCACTAAGTTGCTAGGCTAGGTTGGCACAACACTGAAGCTCGGTCCTTAAGAGGCTCAGGCGAGACTACCGCCATCACTCTACAAATAACTTAACCATTTTCGCTCGTATCTTGTTTCGAAAAAATCATCTCCATATTTTGTTTGTTTGTTTTGCCAACACTTCATTTTTAGAAACTTTTTACTTTTTTTATTCCAATAGCATGGCTAAGCATATCACTACTTGGTGTCTCTAAATCCCACACACCAGGGTGGTAATCAGTTGGTATATGTCCTAGGATGATAAGGGTGTGGTATTAGCGATTATCAATATTTTGCACAAAGGGACATAGGGCATAGAAAAATTCTACCATTAAATTAAATAACCATTTCTAGGAAATAAATAATTGCATTTAATCAAAGGAAATATATCTCATACAATTATGGATTCAAAATTATCAAAGTTGGTGCTTGCCTGGCTCAAAATGGTCTAGGTACTGCTCTAATCTTTCAATGAATTATTAAAGTGGATGCTTGCGGGAGCTTCACAATAACACCGCCAAATAAGAAAAAAGGGTGCCCAAAGGCGTCGCCATCATGGTTGCCAACAAGGCTTGCGCCTAGTTTCAAAAAAAAAAAACAAGGCTTTCGCCTCAAGCATCGCAGCTCGGACCACTTTGCACCACGCCGGTCGTCGAGTACGGCAAATCATAAGAGCGTGAGACCTCACCACCCTCCTTCAACTCTGCGGCGAGCGTCCTCGCAGGAGCCAACAAGAGCACCACCGTTGTCCCAGCCACTCACCTCGAGCACTAGCGCCAATGGGAGCGGACATCGGGTGAATCCTATTTGACGCGCGCGTGCGTCAAGGAGCCGTGGCTTCGCTGAAGCGAAGTGAGCGGCGACGCCACAAAGGCCGGCCCACTTCAATCGAGCAGACGGTTTTGAGAACCTTCTAGAAGGTTCCCTGAAAAGGTTTTTTCCTGTTTGTTTTTTCATATATTTTTTGTTTTCTTCATGATTTTAATTTTTTGTTTTCCTTTTATTTTTTTGTTTTTTCTGCTTATTTCTTCTTTTCTTTTTTTCTGTAACTTTTTTCCTTTTTTTTCTTTTTGTGTTTTTTCATAAATTCAAAAATACAAGTTTTCAAAATCTGTGTAAATTTTCAAAAAATGTTTGAAATTCCAAAAAAATTTCATGATTAAAAAAATTGTTCATATTTTTCAAATTTTGTTCACCTTTCAAAAAAAAGTTCACCATATTGAAAAAATGTGTTCACTGTACATTGAAAAATGTTCACTGTCTATAAAAAAATGTTCATCGTATATAGAAAATTTGATCAACGTGCATTTTGAAAAAATGTTCACCGTATTTTTTCAAAAATGTTCAGTGTGTATTTGAATAATGTTCACCTTATACTAAGAAAATGTTTAGTATGTATTTTGAATTCACTTTTTTGAAAATTTGTTCACTTTTCAAAAACATTGTGTGGAATTTGAAATTTATTCGCAATTTCAGAAAATGTTCACATTTCTTTTTTAAAATTGTTCATGCTTTTAAAATTTGTTCACTTTTTAATATTTTTTCATAATTCAAAAAAATTGTTTGGAATTCAAAATTTGTTCATAATTTTGAAAAATGTTCACATTTTTTAAAAATTCCGGAATAAAAACCAAGAAAATACCGGGGTGCTACAGTGCCGAACCGGTACATTGCTGTTTCTCTACATTACTTTTTTAGCAGTTGAAATTGAACTGCAAATGCAAATGGGCCGGCCCAATAGGATTGCCCTCCGTGCGAAGCCTCTGCTCCTTGGCGCACACGAGCGGCGACTAGAGAGTCTCCGGAGATCGAGCATGCCTGCTGCCTCCTCTCCGCCAACCTTCACCCCTAGCCCACCAAACCTCCACCCCTAGCCCACCAGGCCAAGATCCAACCTGTGCGAGCCCACGAGCGGTCTGCCGCCGATGCACGCCCTGGACGGGACCACCGGACTCGGCCAACTAGGCACCGTCCCCCTCCCCCACCCCCTTCCCGTGGCTGAGGTGACCAGACTGAGCCACCGGAGACGAGGAACGACCCCGCCGCTCTGGAGAAGATAGCACCCTGCACCACCGGGCGGCCGAGGCGCCCACTCAGTGATGCCAGCGGGCGGAAAGAGCGCGTTGCTGCCACCTTCCCTGGGCACGCACGGACTTCGCCGAGGTCCCCTGAGGCGACGACGATGCGGGGAAGGTAGGAACGGGAGCTTCCTTAGGGCGACGCGGGGGACGGGGGTGGACCTTCACGTCTATATTTTTGCGGGAAGAGAGTAATTTCACACTGATAGCACAGGCATTGGTATTTCTGTAAGAGTGTAATTAGGTAGCTATGGTGTTCACTTGTTTAGAAGGTGTGTATGTACTACTCCCTTCGTCTCATAATATCTCATAATCTCACATATTGGATATAATAAGATCTTATATTATGGGTCGGAGGGAGTACATATCTTGATTTTGTTTGCATCTTATTAATTAGATCATCAACCGTGTCAGGTTACGATTGCACTCTACGTGCTTTACAAGTCATGGTCGGCAGATGACAAGAGGTTGTTGGCTGCAACAATTCTGCGGCGATCATGGGAAGAAGACCAACAAGACCTCCCAGGACTATCGTACCTGCTTTTTTTGGACTTCGTAAGTCCCTATTTTCATCGTGTCGAAATCTTGAAGTAATTCTGGCCGCTCGACCGCAGTTCAGCTTATCAAGCAATACAGCGCGCGCTGCGTGGTATGACCAGCTTCCTCTACACCAAAGATGACAGCGCGCTCTCAGCCTCAGGTATGATCAGCTTCATCCGCACCAGGGGTTATCACCGACCAGATGTTGATTTCAAGAAAGCGGTACCATCATTCATCTGCCGTCGGTGGACGCACGCACTAGCTTATGCAACGCTAGTTGCAGCCATCTGCCTGGTGCACACGAGTAGCCACAGCAAAGCTCATAGCGGTGAAGATACCCGGGTTACACTTGTGCTCTTGTACGGTGCTCTCGTGCTGGAGCTGATTTACTTCTGCGTACAAGCAGCTTTCCCGAACAGCTTCTCCGGCGTAATTCTCCAACACAGTATTATTGGAATGTTATTAGCCAATAACAGATGGCCCCGCTACACGTTGATGCTGAGGAGCGTCGCCGAATTGTTGAAATGCCAGGATTTGGTAGACCAATACTTTACCTACATGGAATCTAGCGATTCGTGTGAGGATATTACAGAATTGGTCCGCCAGCATGTTGAATCGGGGTGGAAGTACATACATAACATTGAGACTTACAGGAGGTTTAATGATGCCATGGGCGAATGGACGCTCGGCCGTAAGAAATGTCTCCCGAAACTGGGTTGGAGCATAAATAGGCGATTTGACGAGACCATTATTCTCTGGCACCTCGCCACAGATTTATGCTTCCAGTATATGGCCAGGTCTTCTGATGATCGTCAATGTGCCAGCCGCTGCAAAGTAATATCCAACTACATGATGCATCTCTTGGTAGCTAATCCTGAGATGCTAATGCCAGGCAGCAGAAAGATCTTGTTCACAAAGGTCTACGACGAGCTCAAGGACATCCTCAAGGACATCCACACCAAATCCCGGAACGAGATGGAGTATATAGGAAGAGCAATTGACAGATGCAAGTGCAACAAAGGTTATACTAGCAACTCTTTTATTCAAGACGCTTGGGAGCTCGGTGAATTATTGTCAGGTGATGAACTTGATGGTGAAGTCACCAAGAGGTGGGAGCTGATCCAAGGCGTGTGGGTGGAGATGCTCTGTTTTTCTGCCAGCCGGTGCCGAGGATACTTGCACGCGCAGACTCTGGGAACTGGTGTGGAGTACCTCTCCTATGTCTGGGTCCTGTTGACATACGCCGGGATGGAGGCATTTCCGGAGAAGCTTCAGAGGAGGGAGGGTCAGACGGTTGACGGCGAGTCTTCTCTTCATCGCGGAAGAGAAGATCCCGCTGCTACTACTACTACATCTGCTTCCGAAATTGCCCTTGACGTGTGAGCTCGAGGATTGATATTCTGTTGAGTCCTTCCATATGTATCTCCTTAATTGTTTGCCCTGTCTGTTAATAGGCGCCTCTGCTTTTTAACCACTGATAAGCAGTGCCATGTCTGTATCTAATACTATGTTGTCACTCCAGTCTTTCCCACTATTCGATGCAAGATATATACTAGTATTATGAAATGTATGCCCCATTTGCTGTGCCAACTGCAACCCATCTAAGACAACTGAAATGTATGTCTTCGTTTCATTAGCCTATCCATGCATCCAGGTTCAGCTGCTACTGTTTGCACTGAGCTACAAACTCTTACTTCAAATCATCCATGGTGTCACTATCGCAAATCTTATGGTGAATACAGAAGCCCTTGACAACAGAAGTAGTCCATTGGGGGTTTCGATCATTTGATCTAGCACTCAGTTGTGTAGTTTGTTGACCATACGAGTTTGGTGGCCGTGCTGGTTGTATTCTTGAATGTACTGCAGCCTCTGTTGATAAGATAGCCCAACATTTTGGAGACATGGGTTTGTAGCCTGCGCAGGAGCTTCCTGTGATGTAAGGAGCATACATACAAAAACATTCATTTGAAATCACAATGCCAAGTGATGATTTTTCTGTGTGGCGGAGATCTGAATGTCAATGAACAATTCTTCTTCCCCGATCCCACCAGTCTTCCTGCACGAGCGTTTAGAGCAAGCAAGCAGACCTTCTTCGGTTCCTAAGATAACACGAAGAATTAATCTTACGCGCATGCAGACCCCATGTAGACCCCGAAATAAAAAACCGAAGTGTCCGACAGTAGCGCGCCTGTTCCGCAACTGGAGGAAATATGTAGCCTTTTATACGCTAGCCGCGGTCATCTACCTCGTACACAAAAGTAACCGCAAAGAGAAAGCTTATAGCGGTGAGGATACCAAAGTTACACTTGTGCTGTTGTATGGCTCTCTTCTGCTTGAGATCGTTTACAGTATGGGTCACGCTACGCGTCGGCCGGCGTCGGCGGCCGTTAGATTTAGAGCATTATCTGGCGTCCAACACTGTCTCAATCATTGCAACAAGATTTGTGTTGCAAAACCTTTTGCAACATAGGTGATGTTGCAGATTTGTTTTCTTCACTATTTTTGCAACATGAGTTTTGTTGCGGAGGAAAATTGCAACACAAATGATGTTGTGGAAAATATATGCAGTTTTTTTCATCTTCATTTTTTTACAACATGAATGTTGTTGCAGAAGGAAATTTGCAACACACGTGATGTTGCAGAAAAAGACACAGAAAATACACGTGTCACACAGAGGAGCGGCAGATCGCTCGTGTGCGATCCGCCGGCTGAAAGTAAGCGTTTCCCTTACAGTATTGTAAGAGGAATTTTCCAGGACAAGTTCTCCGGCAGAATTCTCCAACATAATCTTATTGGATTATTAGCCGGTAACAAATGGCACTCGAGGATGAGGAGGATCACGGGATGGTTACAATGCAAGGACTTCCTCAACGACTGTTGGCACATGGGGCCTACCTATTCGTGTGAGGAGATTACACAATTGGTCCGTCAACACGTCGTTTCAGGTTGGAATGACTACATACAGGACACTGAGACTTACAGGGGGTTCAATAATACCAGGGGTGACTGGACGCTCGCCAAGTATAATTGTCCACCGAGACTGGATTAGAGCACACGGAGGCTTTTTGACGAGAGCATTATTCTCTGGCACCTGGCCACAGATTTAGGCTGCGTTCGGTTCAGAGGAATTATGGAGGAAAAGTGCAGGAATAAAAAACAGAGGAAGGATTCCCTGATGCAGCGTTCGGTCTGCAGGAATAAAATGCTAGAATTCCATAGGAAAGTTTCTGTAGCCTGCAGTTTCACGGGAAATCAAACATCCAGTGCGAGCTCTTTTTCTGCGCGGAGTCCCGAGGCGAGGCTGACGAAAAGCAAGTTGAGGCCCACAACATGAGAGGCTTCGGTCTTGCATGGCAATAATTTAGGATGTGGAGGGGCCTAGATGTCCTTGTTTCCTTTCCTATGTACCAAACGCTCCAGAATTTTTTTTTATGCTCCAGAATTTTTTACTTCCCTTGTTTCTAGTTTCATAGGTTACAACTGTTATCTCAACCCGATTCCTATAAAATTTTCTGTTCCTTTGTTTTCTATACCTCCATTCCGAACGAGGCGTTATGCTTTACCAAAAAAGGCTTCCGCCCCGCTTTATACATAAAGCAACGATCACCAACAGCCCGATACAAACGCACGCCACCGATATAGATTTATGCTTTCACCATCCAGCCACTGCTGATGACCTAGAATGTGCCCGTAAGTGCAAAGAAATGTCCAACTACATGATGCATCTGTTGTATGAAAATCTAGAGATGCTAATGCCAGGCAGCAGGAAGAGTTTGTTCAAAAGGGCCTACAAGGAGGTCGAGGACATGATCGGCCGTGAAGAAACACCGCGGTACGAGAGAGAATTTGCACAAAAATTGGTTGAGAAATGGAATGCAACTTCTGTCACAGACACTTTTATTGGCGACGCTTTTGGCCTTGCTAAAACCCTGTTGGACTTTGGTGATGCCACGAGGATGTGGGACGTGATCCAAGGCGTGTGGGTGGAGATGCTTTGCTTTTCTGCCGGCTGATGCCGAGGGTACTTGCACGCGGAGGCTCTCGGAACGGGGGTGGAGTACCTCTCCTATGTCTGGGTCATGTTGGCATACACTGGGATGGAAACATTTCCGGAAAAGCTTCAGAGAAGGGAGAATCAGTCGTTTGGCATCGACGAGTCTTCGGTTGATGACGGGAGTATCGAGGAGAAAATTTTACGTCTGATATGGAGAGCGCGCTTGTCTAGCTAGTAGTAGTTCTTCATTAAGCATCATCTCTGTTGCCCGGTCGTTGCCATTATACATTTACACTCCTCCTGTCTTCCTTACTACTCCATGCAAGATATGATGCATCCCCATTTGTTGTGCCAAGTGCGCACCCAAGTAATGTAGGACAACTGAAATGCACATCTCCGTCTCATTGTCCTCACCATGTATCCAGGTTTTACTTTCTGCACTCAGCTAAGGTTCCTTGTTTCGAATCATCCAAGGTGTCACTCTTGAATGTATGTGTTAACTGTACACAGTGGCGGAGACAGGGGGACCAGCAGGGGCCCTGGCCCCCCCTAACATCTGGGATTTAGTGCACATTTGCTAATGAACAGTGAAAAAATAGTGATTATTTGCTGCTAAATATCAGTCTTTCAATGGTTTGGCCCTCCCTAATGAGTATTAACAGCACTTGGCCCCAGTGACACATTTTTTCTGGCTCCGCCACTGACCTGTACATAGTCAACCTCATGTAGACCACGTCCGCATGCACGTCGCACGCCCTAGCTTCTGCGTGCTCCTCCCTGTTGTACATGTACCTATTTATTCACCCGATCAATACAAGCAGCGCCCAAGGTGCATTGCTCCCCCTTCTTCCAGTTCACATGGTATCAGACGCCGGTCTTCTCCTGCGTCGCTAAACCTTCCGCTGCCCCTCTTCCCTCCCAACTGCACCTCGCCATGGCCGCACCACCACCCCCTCCACCGCCACCTCCCCCCCCCCCCCCCCGGCCACGGCAACGGCGCCGCACACGGCTCTTCGGCCACGCCTGCGCGCAGCCAAGCCCTCCTCACCCCCTCGGCGTTCTCCCGTGGTGGTGCTCTCTTCATTCCCGATCTCAGCGCCTCGTCCTCCACGGCGCCGCCCAACCCATCCTCACTCTCTGATGTGTTCATCAACCAACACGTCCCCATCGTCCTCTCTCTCAACCCCCCCAAACTTCTCCCACTGGCGCACGCTCTTTGAAGTGATGTTCCAGAAGCGCGCCGTCGTCAACCACATCACCGGCGCGCCGCGCCGCGCCGCGTCGATCCTGCATGGGTCCAGGATGATGCTCACATCGTCTCCTGGCTCTACAATCGGATCTTCCCCAGCATCTTCGGCCTCATCCACCAGCGCGGTGCCTCCGCGGCGAACGTGTGGTCCTCCATCTGCACCCTCTTCTTGGAGAACATCGAGCATCAGGTGGTCACGCTCTCCACGGAGTTCCGGTGCATCGAACAGGGCTCCGGGTCGATCATGTCCTTCTTCGCCAGGCTCAAGGACTGCGCAGACCGCCTCGCCGATCTCGGCGCCCCGGTAACTGATCGCGATCAGGTACTAAACATGATCCACGGGCTGCACCCTCGCTACCGCTACGCCATCCCCATCCTAACCATGCAGACCCCGCTCCCTACCTTCCTCCGGTGTCGGGCGTTCCTGCTTCTTGAGGAGAGTCGGCAGTCCATGGACTCCACCACGGACACAGCCATGCACGCCGCTCGCGTCCCCAACAACAACCAGGGCGGCGGCTCTGGCCAAGGCGGCGGCTCCCACCAGGGCGGCGGCCACAACCGCAATGGCGGCGGCAACAACCGCTCCCGCGGCCGCGGCAGAGGGGGCAACTCTGGCTCCAACTACGGCGGGGCCCATGGCTCTCACTCCGGCGGGGGGGCCACGCCCCCGCGCCTTGCTGCTCCTGCGCCCGTGCCCTGGACGGGCATGGTGCACGCCTGGCCCATGCCCTGGCGCCCGCACGCGCCCGGCACAGGTCTCCTCGGCCCCCGGCACAGCTCCCTTCGCCGGCATGGCGGTGCACCAGACCGCGCCTACATCGGCTGCTGGCCCATGGGCTGCCGCAATATTCGGCCTGTCTCTCGGAAGGTCTAGAAGAGCAAGGTCGTCCCTCGCCCTCTTGATTGCCTTTGCCTGTATAGGGTTATATCCATCCTCATCATGAGTCCAACGATTCCTTGACGACCATATTGCATACATGATCGAGATGATCTTGCACCAATCCGTCACGGAGAATCTTGTATCAACCAGTAGGTCCCGAGACCATGTAACCGGGTGCAGTGGCGGTAGCTTCAGGTCCAAGACCTCCCTCACTGCCGACTAAAAACTCCTAGCATGGGAACAGTGCACTAGGGCATGCATTAGATCTTCATCTGTAGCTTTGCAAAGATCGCAGTGTGATGTAGTCCGAATATGTCGGTATTTCATGGTGGCATAATCAGGTAGAATACCCCGAAGAACCCTCCACCAAAAAAACCTGAACTTTTTGGGATTACATTGAGCTTCCATAGAGCGGTCCACAACTGTTTTTCTGACGATGAAGTCTCCGCTATCGTGCCTTCCTCCAGAGCACGCCGCTCGTCAAGAGTCACAAGAGTACGATAAGCTGTTTTTACAGTGTATTCGCCCGACCTCTCAAAAGCCCAAGCCAAGAAATCTTCATCACCACCCGCTCGAATTGGGATATTCAATATAGCTTGAGCATCAGGTGCAAAGAAATTCCTTCTAACCAACTCAACGTCCCAAGTGCATGTTTCAGTGTCAATAAGATCTGAGACACGGTCTAAGGGATCAACCCCTTGCCGCCCCATAGGCTTGAGAGTAGAAGTAGTTGGTATCCATCTATCATTCCATATAGAAACTGATTCGCCGCTGCCAATGCGTTTTATGAGACCAAGTTCAAGCGTCGAGTGTCTTGCAACTATAGCTTTCCATGTGGCCGACGCTGAAGAGGGTGCATGGGCATGCATGAAATCTGTATCCGGGAAGTACTTACCCTTCAAGACACACGCACATAGTGAATTGCGATGAGTTAGGAGTCGCTATCCATGCTTTCCAAGTAACGCAAGATTGAATTTCTCGAACTCCCTGAATCCCAATTCACCTTGAACTTTGGGTGTAGCCAGCTTATCCCATGACAACCAGTGTAAGGATCGCCTATCAATGGAACTGCTCCACCAAAATCTTGCCATGGAGGACGTGAGCTGTTTGCAAACCTTTTTAGTGAGTTGAAAACAGCTCATGCTATAGGTACGGATGGCCTGGATAACTGATTTGAGAAGCACCTCCCTGCCCGCACACGCCAAAAGGCGTTCCGCCCAACCTTGCATATTACGTCGGCTTCTTTCACCAATATGATCAAAAGAGCCACTCGTTATGCGCCCCACCGCCGTAGGTAGGCCCAAGTATCGTTCAGTGAAGGCTTCCACAAAAATACCCAGTTCCTGCTTCATTGCATCACGAACAGATTGAGAAGCATTAGGACTAAAAAATATCGAACTCTTCTCTTTGTTTACTACTTGGTCCGAGCACTCAGCATAGATCCTCATCTAGTCTGTTAGCACTTTGCAACTGAGCATCAAGGAAAATCAGACTATCATCTGCAAACAATAGGTGATTGACCCATGGAGAACGCACACACACACACACACACACACACACACACACACACACACACACACACACACACACACACACACGAATACCACGATCAACATGAGGGCCACCAAAATTGTTCATCAAAGATGTAAATCCACTACAACAGGAACCCCCCTTCAGCAACGCATCCATGCGTTGTCGTATGTCCATATATGCGTTGCTAAGGTCTACACCAACGGATTAGTATGCATTGCCGTTGGTGGCGTTGCAATGGTCAACAACAACGTATATACATCCGTTGGTAAACGACGTGCAGAAGCGTTGCAAGATAGCAACGTAAAGAGCTGAAGCTTGGCAACGCTTCATATGCGTTGGTGGCTTCCCCTCACAAACGAGTTTCAAATGGACATACCATATCATTGCAACGACTAGATGCTTTGACATATATGAACAATTTAATGGTATTTTAGGTACTGTGAACCAAAATTATTAGCCCAATGCCCATGGATAGGAGCGACAATACAATAAGCAGGAATCCTCGTAATATATTAAAAAGAATGTGTTGCATTACAAAGAACACGATACAAATATTACATATGTGAAACCATCTAGTACTAGCCTAATTCTAGATCTCTCATTCAACTATAGTGTTTGAAACATTACACTTGAAAATGACATTCTAATTATCTAGTAAAATCGCCGTTCTTGACCTTGCAATCAATATCCATGCATCTTGAATTTATCTTGGCAATCTAGAACAACAAAGGAATGAGATTAGTAACTTATGATAGAGAATATCAACCGAGCAGAAAGTTATGGAGGAGCCAAAGAAAGGTTGAGGGTCATGACATTAGTAGCTCTGTATGTAGAAAAGGAGAGTACTAGCCTACATATGACAATCACTTTTGATCCTTGTTTTTTTATGAACAAAATGCTATATGTCAATTGAGTAGCATAAACCACAAAAGAACATACTAAGACACGAGGTAGCCCCCTTGAAAAAAAATCATGTAATGACATACCACACATCTTTCGTTTGCTAAGAATGATCTACTGTTCTCCACAAAATAAAAGTAGACACAAGATTTCAGCAAATAAAAAATACTATAGTTAAAAGGACATAATTCGCACCAGGCTAAATTTGGGTGTGTAAATTAGGTATTGTAATACATGCTCACAAATATGACTTACCAAAACATTAATTTACATATAGATGTGGGGCTAATTAATAATCTGAATACAAAAACTTTTTCAACAGGAGTTTATTAATAAAAATGCATGCAGATGCAACCTTATTTGTGTACTAAATAAATTTTGCATCTTGCATCCACTTACTATATACCTCATAATAATAAACACTAGCAGAAGGGACATCACCATGCTATGAAGTAGAAACACAGAGACTTCAAGTCTTTAACATTCCAGTAAAGTCATAACATTCTATTCTCTCAGTTGCGGCTTGCACAAGTTCTGAATATCCACCGCTCGTTCAGATCAGAAACTGCATATTAAAACACCGAGATATTTGAAGAATTGGATGGGGCTATTCATTTTGAACCATCAACATGTATTTACTCTAGTAATGATTATCCAAACATTATATATAATAACAACGATAGGAATTCTGGAACCAAGTAAATGATAATAGGTAACCAATAATCTTGATTATACATAGTTGAATATTTCAATTTTCCAGAGGCTTCAAATTCTTTTTTAGGGCCTCTTTATATAAATGTTAGTTTTTACATCTCCTAATTGCAGTATGCACAAGTCCAAAAGATATACTTGTTAAGAGAAAGAACAAACAAACACATGTTGGCTGAAGCACATAGTCAACGTCAGAACCTGTGAGGGAAGATGAAACCAGAGATTATACAATAAAAATAAATATTAGGACAGATAGATGCATGTGCTTATTCCTATAGTACTACACAAGCGTGTGACAGAAATCAGTAAGGATTCATAACACTAATAAGGAGATTTCTTTTGTCTCTGTAAAATAATCATAATGTTATAGATAATAGTGTGCTTGTCTATTACCTGATACTTGAAGAAATGTTCTTTGATGACATGTTCATAGGCTATTAACTAGCATATCTGGAGGTGCTATCAACTTATATTTAACTAATCAACCATGATCATCCTCGCAAACAGATTGATTAATTATCCACGCACATAGAATCAAGAAAATTAGAGCCTAATGCATCACAAGAAAGAACTATTGTTGAAAAGCTACAAAAATTATTCCTGAATTAACAGGTGCAGACAAGTGGTGAATCGCTCAACCACAGAAGAAAAAAGTCCACCCCGAACATCTAAAACTAGGGTGAAATATGCTTCTAGATGTTACACTGATGATTTATTGCAAATTATTGTAATTGTCTGCTATTACAAAAGATCTCTGGTGCAACATAAAGCTAGCAGATTTAGTAATAACACAAGGGATCTTACAGGTGGTAGTTTTGAGCCTGTGACCACAAAATCGTTGTTGTCTCTGCAGCCTACAGATAAAACCATTGGAATTTGAACTTCCTACATGAAACGTACTGTGTTATACTCTTTAGGAAGCAGGGTAAATCTAGCAGAAAATGAAAGAATCCATCAATAAGTCCAAATGATGTATGCTGCTTCAAAATCTTTTTTAAATCCGGGACAGTTCACATCCCATTATCCCGTCATTGTGCAAACATTATTCGAAGGAGGAGGGCCTTACTGAATCGTCTGGCGTCGATCGACGTAGTCGAGGACTCGATGTGGAATAGCACGGTCGAGCTCGAGCCGGCAGCTGCGCGTGCGGATACACGGGGTAGCGTGCAGACAAACGAGAGGAGACGTGGGAGCCGCGCTAGCAAACCGTGGTGGCTAGGGTTCCTGCGGGGGCGCGTGCAGGGGCGTGGATGACGTTACCGCGGCAATGGACCGGAGGAGAGCAGTGAGGGGTTCTCGAGCCCATGAGCGGGAGAGCAGGGGAGCGGAGGACGTCGCGGCGGCTGGGGATCGGAGGAGAGCAGAAAGGCGAAGCCGGAGGCTGAGCCGCGGCGCCGAGGAAATCGCCGCGACAAAGGAACAGAGGAAATCAACAAGGGGGAATGGGCTGGTGAGCGACGGCGCAGGAGAGCACTGGATCTAGCCGGAGTCGGAGGTTGTGGCGGCAGCTTTGTGGTCACGAAGCTCGTGAGAAAGGAATCACAGAATCAGCGGAGAGAGGTGGTTGATAGTATAAAATATTTAACTCTTTTTTGTTGCGTGATATTTGGACGGGGTGGTACTTCCAGATAATGTGGAGATGAGTACGGGGAGGTTACCTCTTCGTGGGAGGTGGGAGGTGGTGTACCACCGACAACACATGTTATCTTTCGTTGCTACATATCCGTTGTTAAAAGTGGGTTTTTGTTGTAGTGAAATAAGGAATAAGAAGGGGGAGCTGGGATCCCCTTGGCGTAGTCCTCTAGATGGTTGGAAGAAAGGTAGAAGTGTGCCATTCACCTTAACAGAAAATCTCACCGATGATATGCACTTCATAATCAGCCGGATAAATCTATCACAAAAACCAAGTTTGGACATCATAGCCTCCAAATAGTGCCATTCAACTCTGTCATAAGCCTTGAGCATGTCCAACTTAACAGCACAATAGGCTGCTTTACCTTTCCTTCGCTTTTTCATTGCATGTACACTTTCATAACCTACCAAGACATTATCCGCAATCAAACGTCCTGGAACAAAAGCGCTTTGCTCAGCCCCAATCACCTCATCCATCATACTCCGCATATGGTTAGTAATGGCCTTAGCACCAATTTTATATAGAACCGGACATAGGGCAATGGGGTGGTACTGAGAAATTTTCTGCGGATTTTGGTACTGATTTATCTTATTCAATTTTGTCACTGTTGAATGTAGGAGTTCCGTTTGTGTGTGTGCTTGTTGTATTCTTGAATGTATATAACCCATCCTCTTGTTTCTGAAGAGCAGATGATAAATAACCGACATTTCCAAGGCGACATGTGCTTGTAGTCTGCGGACAAAGAGTAAATTCGAGACTGTAGCCCGTCCAAAAATTGACACAAAGAACTTCCTTGGTAAGATGGTCGTGCATTGGTCCGCCACTCGCGACGATGGACACAATTCGCACCGATTTGCACAATCTTTTTGCAACGATGGACGACATTCGCCTGAAGCTGCATTGTGGTTCTGTAATGTAGAACTTCTCAGTCTTTTGCCTGAGCTGATGCTCATCCTGTTACCTTGTGCTCAGTCCAATCAATGGGCAATGTTTAGCTAGAGTGCCGCCTTACTGGTGGCATGATCTCATTTTACTCTGTTTACCCTATATTTTAGCCGTCGTCTTGTAGAAGCTGATGTTTCCTGCTACTAATAGAAAGGGAGAATTGGGCAGAGCAAGACGAGCACCAACGCTGTGTCCATGGATGGCACTAAACCGAGAGTCGCGCCGCGGTTCTCATGTCAGGTCACCGTGCCGGCCACCAGCGTCGACTAGGCCGCGCTGCGGTTCTCATTTCCAATACGTACGGTGCCAAATATATGGTCTCAAATGTGATTGGCAATCGGTTCGGGGGTGTAGCTCATATGGTAGAGCGCTCGCTTCGCATGCGAGAGGCACGGGGTTCGATTCCCCGCACCTCCATTTTTTGTTTTTCCAGGAAACATCAGGAAATGTTTTTTTACTATTCATTTTGAGCCTTGCCTTGTTCGGCTCTCATCTCCAAGGCCCGGCCCAGCCACGGCCAGCCTTTTACCCTGCTGCCGTTCCCCCCGACGCGTGAGATGAAAAAAGCAAGCAACGGCGGGCCGTCCGTTCACCACCACAGGCTCAAACTCTCCTCTCGTACGGAGCGGTAGTAATAAAGCATGGAAAACAGTGGCATCCCCGCTTACTTTAGGCAACACTAAACAAGGACGGCCTACGCAGGCTACGCCCCGATGAATCGAAAGCCATAATTAAGTGAGGAATGTTCTTGGTACGTACCGACTGATCGCTAGCTACTTACCCTAGCTAAGAGCAAGTACAATAAGGTGATGTAGGCGGGCTGTAAGGCTTTAAATATTATATTTTTGCTGAGTTGGAAGAGAGAGAAGAGGAGAGAGAAGATAAGCGGGCTACTAGTTAACAACCGGCTGCAACACGTGCTCCTAAACACTTTGTGAGAGAGTGAGGTAGACCATGTATCAACAAAGTAGTACATATTTTCATCTTACTATTGTACTTGTTGGCTATAAGCTTGGCTATACATGATGTGGCAACATCATATAGCCAGCAGCTGGCTTTATTATTAACCATGCTCTAAGTGGTAGCATCATCTTTAGCTGCTGCTAGGTAGAGACCGATCATTGTCATTCCATTTCATCCCACCCTCATGTTTTGTGTGGTTAATGATTAACAAGGGCTTGTAGCTCGCGGCAAACATAATGCAACAAAAGGCGGGAAAGCGCCACATCTAGCTAGAAATGGAACCTGCGGGGTGGACCTACCGTCAGCGGAGCCTATAGCTAGGCGTGTTTCTTCCGAGTAGGGTTCCAAGTGTGCGACCTGTGGGGGCTTTCTCGGACTAAAGCGGATGATTGCATGCGGAAAAGTGTTTGCCTTCTCAGATTCGTCCATGCCTGTGCGGTTGTGCTCTGGGGCCGGCGTGCATGCCGGTGAGTGAACGGAAAGGGGTCGTCCACCGGAGCTGGACAAGTGCAGTGTTTTTCGCCCCCGGGGTGCCGCTCTTGGAGCTTTGCATTTGACGGCAGCTGCTCTTCTGGGCAAAGATTCAGAGCATGTTTTTAGTTGGTTATTAAGGGCTTAAGGCAAGACTGTGACAAAATAGTTACGTTGGCAAGTTCTCTTTGGAACACAGAATTTTAACGACAAAAAAATAATGAAATATTGCTGTCCTAAAGAAAATGCATGCACTTCGTTTGGATCATAGGATCGCAACAAGTGATAGGATATGAAGTTGTTCTCCGGGTCTCGGAGGGAGCAATAGTACATCTCTGCATCTCCACATGCAAGATACGTTTATTTTTCAAAGGATTTATTAGTTCTGGCACTTATGTTGCGGGGATCGATCTCGGTACAATTACGTACGTATACCTGTGCCTGTGCACATTCAAGCACAACCACTCATGACAGAAACAGTATATCGCTGGTCCCGTCGCTCCTAGGCAAAGCGGGTACGTATGTTTAAGCTGGTCAAAGTGCCTCCGTGGAATAGATTTGGCCCCGGTCCTGCCATCGGCTCGTGCCCGGAAACGAGGCAGCACCAACGGGATACACAACGCATGATCGATACTTACCGGTCTACTGCTACCGGCTATCTAGCTGCAGCATTTACAGCTAGAGTGATTGGGTTGGCTAACAATGAAAAACAACATTTTTAACCGATCCTGTAAAGCTTTAGAGGAGTACAAAAATATATCAGTTTTTCTTCACTAAACCGCACCTAACCGATCTCCTATAAAGCAATCCCATATAGAGGAGTAAAAAAATTTACTCCACGCCCTGACTCTCAAATATACTCTACCGAACCGTCTTGGGATAAATTTCGTGGGCTCCGCTCGCCCCCATCCGCCGCTCATGCGCTCCGATCGGAGCACACGTCCCGCACTGTCTCCTCGCCGAGCACTACCCCACGCGCCGCCCCGAGCTTCTCCAATGACCGGATCCCGCCGTCGAAGATCCTCAACGTTGTCGTCGTGCTACTCTCTCTTCGGTGGCCATCCTCTGCGAGAGGTAGAGGCATGCGTCAGCATCCTGTGCGTGCGCGCCGCGGCGGAGAACTCGAGCAAGACGTCGCCGGTGCCGCCGCGCCACTCACGGAGTGGGCCGTGTAGGCGGACGGCCAAAGGCAAAACCCGCCGTGGTGCTTGGCGATGAGGATGACGAGGACGCACCGGCCGTGGCCCCGTGTCCATCCACTGGCCGGAGTTGAGCGCGGCCGGGGCAAACAGCGTCGGGTCCTCCGCACCCGTACCCAGTTCGGAGTCCGTGAAAGTGTTCATCCTGAAGTGGAAGAACATGATGAAAGGATCGATATGGTTGACTAGAGGGGGGGGGGGATGAATAGGCAACTATCAATTTTTAGTTTTTCTTAACAAATTAGGGTTAGCAACAAAATAGGTTGTCTAGATGTGCAACTAGGTGAGCAACCTATATGATGCTAACAACAACAACACAAGCAAGCAAGCAAGCAAAGGATACAACACAAGTAAAGCTTGCACAAAGTAAAGGTAAGAAGTAACCACAAGTGGAGCCGGTGAAGACGAGGATGTGTTCCCGAAGTTCCTTCCCTTTGAGAGGAAGTACGTCTCCGTTGGAACGGTGTGGAGGCACAATGCTCCCCAAGAAGCCACTAGGGCCACCGTATTCTCCTCACGCCCTCACACAATGCGACATGCCGTGATTCCACTAGTGGTGCACTTGAAGGCGGCGACCAAACCTTTACAAACAAGGTTGGGGCTATCTCCACAACTTAATTGGAGGCTCCCAACACCATCACGGAGCTTCACCATAATGAAATGTGGCTCCGAGGTGACCTCAACCATCTAGGGTGCTCAAACACCCAAGAGTAACAAGATCCGCAAGGGATAAGTGGGGGGAATCAAATTTCTCTTGGTGGAAGTGTAGATCTAGGGTGCTCAAACTCCATCTTGAGTCTAGCATGGCCAACTCCAAGGTCAACCTTCTCGGATTTGAGCACACGAGTAAGAACTTGAGCATGTTCAAGATCTTTCTTTAGTTGAGCAAGGTCAACGTTGTGTGACTCCTCAAGAGCCAAACGAAGACCTTGCTCTTCCTCAAGAGCAATGGAAAGATCCGCAATCTCGTCGGCATAATCACGACTATGGCCTTACAAGTTAGTGATAGTCTCTTCATGAGACTCAATGATATCATTGGCCTCACCCAATTGTTCCAAGAGAGCAACAAAGTGCTTCTTGGTCTCACCTTTGAGCTTACCCAAGAACTTGTCAAACTCATTCACATCCACGTTCACCTCCTCTTGATCATCCACACAATCCAACAATGAAGGATTAGGAGAGATGGAAGTTTTGATGTTGGAGGTTATCTTGTTGACGCCTCTTGCCATGAGGCACTTGGGGATGATGTTCTCGTTGGGGGCATCGAAGAGGGACACCGAGGTTGGAGAAGAGGTGGCAATGGCCACGGTGGCCGTTGCTAACACTTCACCACTTGTATCATCATCATCATCATCGGAGTTGTACTCTTCTTGCGCCACCAAGCCCTTTGGAGGCACCTTCTTGTTGTAATTGTTCTTGTTGGGGAAGGACTTGGCCTTGTCTTTGCGGATGAGCTTGCCACCATTGTCCCCCCTCTTCTCATACGGACAATCTACCACAAAGTGACTCACATTGCCACAATTGTAGCAAGTCCTTACTCGTTGCTTGCCCTTTGAGCCACTTGAGTTGTTCTTGGAGAAGTTGGGCCTTGAGTTTCTCTTGTTGCCCCAAAATTGCTTTGACGCAAGAGCCATATGCTTGTGGTAAGCATATTTGTTGTCTTCGGGGCAACACTCTTCTTCTTCCTCTTCTTCTTCTTCCGGAATAGCCTTAGCCTTCAAAGCAAGGTTGGGTGACGCTCTCTTTGACCGTTGGACACGAGCTAGAGCATTGTCGGCGGTCTTGTTCATGATGTTCATGGCAATAAACTCATCCAACACCTCACTTGAAGACAAGGTGTGGAAGTCCGGCCTTTGACGGATCACGGAGGACATGGCCTTGTTGAACGACATGATGGCCTTGAAAAACTTGCGCTTGATCCAATTATCACCCGTATCCTTGCTCCCATGATCTTGAAGAGCGACCGCAAGAGTTGTCAATCTTCGGTAGAGATCACGAGGATCCTCATCTTCATTCATCACAAACTCATCGGCCTCATCAAGAACCACCTCAAAGTTGGCCCGTTGTATGCTTGAGCTTCCCTTGTATAAAGATATAATATGCTCCCAA
This sequence comes from Elymus sibiricus, assembly GCA_039707655.1. Classification (NCBI taxonomy): domain Eukaryota; kingdom Viridiplantae; phylum Streptophyta; class Magnoliopsida; order Poales; family Poaceae; genus Elymus; species Elymus sibiricus. Next base: position 477,603,908 of record CM077666.1, read on the forward strand.
CAATCCTTTGCACGAGCGAAGGGACGCAAGTGAGCTAGGTCTTCTGGAGGCACCGCGGATTGGAGGATGAACAAGGCGGAATGATTGTATTGATTGTCCGCCTCCTCTCTTGGGGTGAGGTTGTTTGGATCATGCGGGTAGAAACCTTGCTCGATGATTCTTCAAAGATTTGTAGAGCTGTGATTCAAATGAGACTTGATACGAAAAATCCAATTAGCGAAATCACCCGTCACATGCTTAGGCGGTGGACCAAGATGGTTTATATGAGGGGTAGGAACCGGTCCTCCATAGACCGGGGGAGGAGGAACCGAGGCAAAGGTTCCCGTCCCATTCTTGTTATGAGGGGTGGAGGTTTGAGTACCTTTAGCCGCTTCCTTACTGAAATTGGCCTCGGACTCCGATGTGGTGGGATTAGCCACTTGCAACGGACCGGTAGAAGTTTTCAACCCCTCAAGGAGTTCTTTAAGCATGGACTTGACTTCGGCCGTCATAGACGTCTTAAGTGAAGCCATAGCTTCATTTAAGTCGTCTCGGGTGACCGAATTCAACTCCATGGTCTCGGGTACTTCATCAACACCACCTCCGTCGTCAACCACCAGCGGTACTACCGCTTAGTATTGAACCGCAGCCGGAAACAGCGGTAGTAGAGAGAGGTAGGGCGGTAGTGCCGCCTGGGGCGGTACTACCGCTGGCAACTACCGCTCTACTTCCGCTCGAGTGACAGAACTATCCAGAGAGCAATAAATAAGCGGTACTCTGTGCGGTAGAGAAACAGCGGAGCGGTACTACCGCTCCACACGAGCGGTACTTCCGCTTAGCTGACGCACGCCCAGTAAACCTGCAGTGGTGGGGTGTCAGTCAGGGCCGCATTACCGCCGGAGCGGTACTTCCGCGCTGAACTGCCGCTTTACTACCGCCCATTTACAGAACGTAAACAACAAGCGGAGGTGAGGATAGCACTGAACTGCGGCAGCACCGCTGGAGCGGTACTACCGCTGAGCAGAGCGGTACTACCGCTTATGTTGATCTGGAAAGCTCAAGCACAAGGGAAGGACAAACTCAAATGCCGGGAAAGAACGAGGGTGCAAAGTGACTGTGTACGTGTTGATTCCAGCCCAAACCTTTCCAAAGCGGACCCCCTCTTAATAGTACGGTGTTCCTACGACTCAAATCCACCGAAAATGGAACGAAGGAAAAACACCGTCTTCGCAAAAGCTCCGAGGGGCGCGAATCGTCTTGTGCCATATAGTAGATTATCTCAAATGCTCAATGCACACGATTAGTCCGCAAAAGTATTGTCATCAATCACCAAAACCACTAAGGGAGAAATATGCCCTAACAATCTCCCCCTTTTTGGTGGATTGATGACAACACGGGATTTGCGCAAAGTTAAAACGAGATAGAATGCAAACCCCACATCTACAAACTATAGACGGGCTCCCCCTAGATGTGTGCACTAATTGAGTATGCCTTTGGAATGCAAAGCACACACAATAGGATCACCACTCTCCCTATATTTTATAGACCGGCAATACTTGCATCAATAACATGAGATGGAAAAACAAGGATGCAAGAAAATAGCATGTGAGCATAACGATAGGGCACAAGATAAATAACATCTCACAAGCTAATACGGTACTTGACATAAAGATAGAGATAGGATAGCATATGTCTCACACCATATGATAGGTACTTAAGGGTAAGGTTCCACACACAAACTAAAGCAAATCAAACGAGAGAGTTCACGAGAGAACGAAGGCAACGACAAAGAAAACACACTCGTGACTCGGCAAATCCCTAAACTCTCTCCCCCTTTGGCATCAAGACACCAAACGGGCAAAGAGCACTAAACAAGTCCAAGGTGATGAAGATGCTCCAGAACATCAGTACTCCGCGTGCTCATCCGAGTCCTCGTGCTCCCCAGACTCCTCTGCTGCTGCATCCTGACGCTCCACCTCTGAGTCTGACCACTTGCAGTGTTGCGAGATCCAATCCTCCTCATCCGTGACCCGCTCCTCAGAGCCACTAGTGATCTCCTGACCCAGAGCCCTCATCATGGTCTTATGACGTGTGCGAGCTGCCTTCTCGGCCACATGAGCTCTATACTGACCCTTGGCTTCCATGCAGAAGAGCTTCTTCATCTTCGACTTGAGCTTGGATGCCCAAGATGGTACCTTCTGTGGAGAAGGAACAAACTCGTAGTCTGGCTCTGGCTCATCATCAGAGTCAGTGGGGGCAATCTCCTCACCGGGGGCAGCAGGTGCAGTCCCCCTGTTCTCCTTTTGGCGCAAGTTCAGAACCCCATGAGAAACCATATGCTTAGTAGGAAGAGCCTCCCCTGGAAACTCAGCAACCCATGTCACCTCAATCAACTTAAACAGATAAGGGCCATAGATGGGCACCTTCCGGTCAAGCACGGCAGAACGAAGCTCACGTCACATGATGTGGGAGATATCCAAAGTAGATGTCCTACCCTTCTCCTTGATGCAAAGCAAGAGAAGATCCACCAAATAGGAGTGTACATGATCCAGGTTCCCAATGCGAGGGAAAAGAGTGTTGCGAAAAATACAGTGCATGATGTCCAAGAACGGAATGAGCTCCGTGCGAGTGACCCCCCTGGCAGTAGTCACAGACCTGGAGTAACGGATAAGCTTCGACTTGTGTGTAGCAGGTGTATCCTTGTGAGGCCGGAGACCAACGGGGTTGTCTTCCCCCTCATTAGCAACGCCCAAACAATCCATGAAGTTCTTCCAATCAACCTTCAATCTCCTCCCACCAGTCATCCATGACAAAGATCTCTCCTCATTTGCATGAAAGTGAACAGTGGCATAGAATTGAGCCACAATCTCAGCATCGTAGTCCTTGTTGAATGTGATGATAGGAATAAGACCCCACTGGTGACAAAGAGCAAGAGCTTCTCCAAAGTAAGCTAGGTCCTTCTCCATGTGAATGATGTCGATAGACTTGACCGCAACATACAAGTTCTTCTTGGCCTTCAGAATGTCCAAATAGACAAGAGATTGCTCCTTGGTCCAGAAGGGACGACCAACAAGAGCCTCGTCCTGAGGACGACGATACGGGTTGCGCATACGTAAAGCAAAAAATTCCTTGGCAGTCATCTCATCTGGAGGAGTGCTCTTCTCCTTCTCCTTCTTCTTACTGACGGTTGTCTTCACATGTTGTCTTGGAGGACCACTGGAACTGGCTGGTGTACCATCTGTGGTACGGTAGCGCTTGGAACCACCGGGACGCTCTGGGTTCTTGCGACGAGCATGATGAACGGAGCTACCATCACCTGGAACCCACAAACACAGAGCGAGGGAACAGCAGGGGTAAAACCATTGCATAAGCCAAGAGATATAAAATGAGAATAGAAGTAAGTGCAAAAATTCAGAAAAACTAGGTCACAACGGTACTACCGCCGAAAGGTAAGCGGTAGTACCGCTGGACACGAGCGGTAGTACCGCTACAAGCGGTAGTACCGTCCGCGTCCCAGCGGTAGTACCGCCCACCCGACGGGAATACATCCGCGGCGTGGATCCGGTAGTACCGGTGACGTAGAATTGCAAAATTTTGGCAAAAGACAACTATACCCCTATCTAGCAGTCATTCCGCATCCTACTCATGCCTAGATTTAGCCAAAAATCTACGAATACCACATGCATTGCCCTAGAACCAAGATTCAAAAACTAGAACCGTAGGAGAGAAAAACGATGGCAATACCGGTATCCATGGCAAGAGGAGAAGGTGGGGATCGATCCCACCGGTCGGAAGCGGAGAAGACGGCACGGATTCGGAGGGCCGGAGCCGGCCTCCGGAGCAGTTCTTGGCCGCCTGAGAGAGAGAACATGAGAGGAGAGAAAGTGAATGGGCATGGGGGAGTTAGAACTCCCCGTGCCCAACACTTAACCCCCTCGCGGGTCCTCGAAGCGGTAGTACCACTGGAGTCAGCGGTAGTACCGGTCACTGCCAGCGGTAGTACCGCCCCAGTGCTTCGACAGGAGGTCGGCACAATGCACTCATCGGTAGTACCATAGGCCCGCGCGGTAGTACCGTGCCTGCCCGCGGTAGTACCGCTTGCTGCCAGAAGAACTGCTAGGATCAAATTTTGAGAGAAGGGCTTACGCAATTATAAGAGGTTTGAGAGAGAGGGAAGGCTTGGGTTGGAGACAAGGAAACACCACAAATGGAAAGGAGTACTCCAAGGTCAAAAAGCAACTAAACCACAAGCACACATGGAGTAATCCAACACCCAAAAAGCCTAAGACACAAAAGCACAACTCAAACCAAACGAAGCAAAGCCTCTCAAAGAGAGGGCGGTGACCGAGGTCACCTATGTTTGAGTCAATTGGTATGGCACCGCGAAGATTTTAACCTTGGGCCCATGACCAAAACTCATCTTTGAAGCACAAGTACCATAAAAAATGGCTAATGTGAAAGACTTGATCAATTTATGCATAATGGGGGGAGGGAGAGTTCATTGAAAGAACAACACTCCCCCTATGTCCATGCCTACATTTAGAACAAGATATCATGATGAATGCGGTGGGGCGTGCCTAGATTCAAGACACGTTGCTCGAATCAATGATATTTAGCTCATGCCTTAACTCGCGAAATCTTGCTTCATCCAAAGGCTTCGTGAATATATCTGCTAGTTGCTCTTGTGTACCTACATGAATAATATCAATCTCTCCACGCTTGATGTGATCCCGGATGAAGTGATGATGAATCTCAATGTACTTCGTCTTTCTATGTTGCACCGGATTGTAGGAGATCTTGATTGCACTTTCATTGTCACAGAAAAGAGGCACTTTGTCACAAGTGACACCGTAATCCTTTAAAGTTTGCCTAATCCATAGCAATTGTGCACAACAACTTGCGGCGGCGACATACTCGGCTTTGGTGGTGGAGAGAGACACACAATTTTGCTTCTTCGAAGACCAACTCACCAAAGAGCGACCAAGGAATTGGCACCCTACGGAAGTTGACTTCCTATCCACACGGTCTCCCGCCCAATCCGAGTCCGAATATCCCATGAGATCAAAGCTTGCTCTTTTGGGGTACCATAAGACAAAGTTTGGGATATGAGCCGAATATCAAAAGATTCGCTTGACCGCCACAAAGTGACTTTCCTTAGGCGCGGCTTGAAACCGTGCACACATTCCCGCACTCAACATGATATCCGGCCTAGATGCACAAAGGTAAAGCAAGGATCCAATCATAGAACGATATATCTTTTGATCCACCGCTTTACCATTGGGATCAATGTCAAGTTGGCACTTGGTAGGCATTGGAGTCTTGGCCGGTTTGACATCTTCTAGCTTGAATCTCTTGAGCATGTCTTGGGTATATTTGGCTTGGTTGATGAAGGTTTCTTCTCTTCTTTGTTTGACTTCGAACCCAAGAAAGAACTTCAACTCTCCCATCATAGACATCTCAAACTTCTCGGTCATGAGTGCGGCAAACTCATCATTGAAAGCTTTGTTAGGAGAACCAAAGATAATATCATCAACATATAGTTGGCATATGAACAAATCCCCTTTAACCCTCTTAGTAAAAAGAGTGGGATCGATTTTCCCAATTTCAAACCCACGGTCTTGCAACAACTCGGTAAGGTGCTCATACCACGCACATGGGGCTTGTTTAAGGCCATAGAGTGCCTTATCGAGCTTGTATACATGATTGGGGAACTTGGGATCCTCGAACCTCGGGGGTTGTTTGACATATACCAACTCATTAAGAGGACCATTAAGAAATGCACTCTTCACATCCATTTGTTGCAACTTAAAATCATGATGAGATGCATATGCAAGCAACATACGAATAGATTCAAGACGAGCAACGGGAGCAAAGGTTTCATCGTAGTCAATACCCTCGACTTGGGAGTAGCCTTGTGCCACCAATCTTGCCTTGTTTCGAATGACAACACCATTCGTATCTTGCTTGTTCTTGAAGATCCATTTGGTTCCAATGACATTATGATTCTCCGTTGGCCTTGGCAACAATGTCCACACTTTGTTGCACTCGAAGTTGTTGAGTTCATCATGCATGGCTTCAAGCCAATCCGTGTCCTCGAGCGCTTCATGTACCTTTTGGTGTTCAACACAAGAAACAAACGCGTGATGCTCACAAAAGTTTATTAATTGTCTACGAGTGGTTACCCCCCTTTTTAAGCTTCCATAATCATTCTCCATGACATGTTGTTGATGCTTGAGTTTGGAAGCAATCTTGGCGGCACGACGCTCCAATAGCTCCTCCGTAGTCACTTGAGGAGGATCATCTTGAACATCTTGAGCGTCATCTTGAGGTTGCTCTTGATCTTGCGCTTGCACTTGATCTTGAGCTTGCTCGGTGTCGTGATCTTGATCTTGGGCATCATTTGGAGCATCACCATCATCTTGAGGCCGATCTTGCCCTTGATCTTGATCACTTGGTTGAGGGCCTTCGGTTTGTTCTTCGGAAGCATGTGGATCAATGGTTAGTGATGGCTCCACTTGCGTAGAGCATTGTCCTTCTCCTTCGGCCACAAGGGGTTCCTCAATGGGGAGTATTTGACCAATCCCCATTCTTCTTATGGCTTGGGGAGGAATTTCATCACCTACATCACAAAGACCACTTTGCTTCACTTGGGAGCCATTATTTTCATCAAACTCTACGTTACACGTCTCCTCAATGAGTCTGTTGGACTTGTTGAGGACACGGTGAGCATGAGAGTTTGTAGCATAACCAACAAATATGCCCTCTTGAGCTCTAGGTTCGAATTTAGATAAACATGCACCTTTCTTGAGAATGAAACACTTACACCCGAACACCCGGAAATACTTGAGGTTGGGCTTGTTACCTGTAAGTATCTCATATGGAGTTTTGTTCAAGCCTTTGCGGAGGTAGAGCCGATTGGATGCATGACATGCGGTGTTGATGGCTTCGGCCCAAAAGTTGTACGGAGACTTGAACTCCGCCATCATGGTCCTTGCCGCATCCATCAACGTCCGGTTCTTCCTCTCCGCTACACCATTTTGTTGAGGGGTATATGGTGCGGAGTATTGATGCTTGATCTCCTCATCACTAAGGAACTCATCCAAGGTGTAGTTCTTGAACTCGGTGCCGTTGTCACTTCTAATTATCAATATCTTTGCCTCATGTTGACGTTGAGCTTCATTGGCAAAGTCGATGACGGTTTGTTGGGTCTCGCTCTTCCTCTTGAAGAAATATACCCAAGTGAAATGGTAGACGCAGACGCGGCAGAGGCTAGTCTCCAGGCCCCTGCGCCGCTCCCTCCCCGGGGCGACACGGGCGGCGGCCCCCCATTCCCCTCCGCAGCCTCCCCCCTCCAGGCTCCTTCTCTCCCTCGCCGTCGCCGGTGGCCTCCGGCAGGCAAAGCCTGTGTGGAGCCGCCGGCGGCGGGGCGCTCTCTGGCTGCTGGCGCTCGGGGGAAGGGGATCTCGTGTGCGTTTTGCGGTTGTCCGGCGCTCGGCTTCGGGGCGGCGTCCTCACGCGCGGCGGAGGTGGTCTTCGGCGCACGGTGCGGCGTCTGGTCGCGGCGGTGGGCGCGCAGTCGCGGGCGCTCGGTCGCGGTCGTTGGCGCTCGTGCGGTCCCCATTTGGAACCTTGCGGGCCGCGGCGGGCGCGGGCGGGCGGCCGGCGTTCGGCTCTTGGAGTCGGCTGCGGGCGGAGGGTGGGGCGCCAGGGCGGCGACCTCGGTCCGGGCTCCGGCCGTGACCTGGGCATGGACGGCGCGCGTGTGCGAGGCGGCTCTCGGCTTGGGATGTGTGTGCGGGGCGCAGATCCCTGGTCGGGCGCGGCGGGCGCGGTGACTGGCAGGGCGCGGAGGGCATGGCATCTCCGGAGCTCGAGGTGTGCTGCGGTGCAGGGCCTGCTCGTCTGCCCTGCTGCTTCGCTGGAGCTACTTCGATCTGGATCTGGCCGTGGTGGTTCGCTGATCTTGGTGCTGCTCCTTGCGATGTGTTGGTTGCTGCGGTGGTGGTGGTCACGGTGGTGCTGCGGTGGTGGACGGCGGCTACGGCCAGGGGGCGGTGCGTGTCTGGGCGCGGTGGATCGTGGGATCCCGCAGCCAGGGTGAGGTCGGCCTCAGTAGGGAGGGGGATTGGTGGGCGGCGGTAGGTGGGGGCGGTGGTCTCCGGGAGAAATCTTTGCTCCGGTCTTCATCGGAGCCGGCGACGGCGGCGCCCGCGGGTGCCGTGATCTTTCTTGGAAGCGTCGCCGTGGAGGTGCTCCCCGCGGTTTTGGCTCCAGAGGGAAACCTTAGATCCGCTGGATCGGGCGATGGAGGCGTCTTCGCGTCTTTCTCCTCCTTGGGGGCATCATCTCGGAGTCGGCTACGACCGGGAGACTAGTGGATTGCAGCATCTTTGCCGTGGATGGCGGCATCTTCGCCGCGTGGTTTGCTGAGGCGGAGCGCTGGTTTCTGGTTGGCAACGATGATGGCGTCGAGAGGAGCTCGGGTCGTAGCATGGACTTCGGTAGCCGGTTCTTCCCGGCGTGTCCGAGGTGCTCTTCTGTGGGTTGCTTGGTTGCTTTGAAGTCGGAGCTGTGGTGGAGCGGGTCCAGGTGGTCATGATGACAGGCGCTCGGTGCTCGTTTGCGGTGGGCATGGTTCGCGCAAGTCCTGCACATTTCCCTTGTGAGGCTCGTCGTCAAAGTCGGAGCTGTCGGTTGCTGGCGTGCGTGGCCATCCGGTGGCATGTGCCGTCGTGGTTTCTCTGCAGTTGTTTGCGGGTTGGCTTCGCTGTTGGAGCCCTATGGTGAAGTCGGAGTCGCTCGTTCGAGGCAACTGGTGATGACGATGACGCTTGCGAATCCTCGGCGGACGCCTTTCTTCTTTGCAGCTTTGGGTCCCATGTCGGTGGCCAGGTTGGCCGGTGGTGCCCATGTTATGTGGGTTGGGTTGTATCGGTTTTAGCTCGGTTTTCCGCCAATTAACCGGGCAATTCTCTTCTCCTTAATCAATGAAAATGGCAAATCTTTTGCCCCGTTTCAAAAAAAAAAATACCCAAGTGTATCTTGAATAGTCATCCACAATCACCAAGCAATACTTTCTTCCCCCAAGACTATCAAAGGATGGAGGTCCAAAGAGATCCATGTGAAGGAGCTCCAAGGGCCTCTTCGAGTAGATGATAGTCGTGGGTCGGTGAGTCGTCTCATGAAGCTTTCCTTTGATACAAGCACTGCAAGCATGATCTTTGGCAAAGCTCACATTTGTTAGTCCACGAACGTGATCCCCCTTGAGGAGACTTTGCAAAGATCTCATATTGACACGGGCTAGTCGGCCGATGCCAAAGCCACCCCACGTCAACTTTAGCCATTAGGCAAGTCGCGGTCTTAGTGGGTCGCTCCGAGAAGTTAACCACATAGAGACCGTTCTTGACATGCCCAACAAAAGCTACTTTAAGAGTCTTGCTCCACAAAAGGGCCACGGTATCAAGATCAAAGAATGTGGCAAAGCCCATAAGTGCAAGTTGACGAACGGAAAGTAAATTGTATGCAAGGGTCTCAACAAGCATGTCTTTCTCAATTGATAAATCATGAGAAATCACAACCTTGCCAAGACCCAATACATTAGACGTTGAGGCATCATCGAATTGAACATGGGTGGGCATAGATTGGCTTGGTTGCACGTCCACCACCAAATGCTTGCTCCCGGTCATATGATTTGTTGCTCCACTATCGAGCAACCATGATCCTCCACCGGAAGCAAACTCCTACAAGAGATCAATGCTTGGTTTTAGGTACCATTCTTGAATGGGTCCTTTGATGTTAGTAACAAGGGTCTTAGGAACCCAAATAGACCATTCAATGTACTCATAATAAGAACCAACAAATTTGGCATAAACATGCCCATCACTAGCATGGCACAAAACATAAGAAGGGTTAAAGTCGCCGGCTTTGTTCGATGGAGTGGTTTTGCCCTTCTTGGCATTTCCACCCACCACCTTGTCCTTCTTTTCCTTATGAGCACCCTCTCCCTCTTTGACAAATACCTCTTTGAGAGGGAGAGGTTTCTTGGTCTTCTTGTTGTTGTTCTTCTTTGACTTGGGTGCAAACCCGAGCCCTTCCTTTGCCACAACCTCCTTTTGATTGCTCAAAAGGTCATTGAGGTTCTTCTCACCTTGTATGCAAGTCACAAGGCCTTTCTCAAGTTGCTCTTTCAACTTGGCATTCTCCTCCACAAGATGCTCATGCTCACAACAAGGGTTAGTAGCATTGGCATTATCAATTAAAACAAAAGGAGGACAAGTGACTATTTCCGTTGTTAGCTTCACTTGGAGTTGATCATGAGACTCTTTGAGAGAGCCATTAGCACTCTTCAAAACCTTGTGGGCCTTGTCAAGTAGCTCAAACTCCTTCTTGAGTCTAGCATGGCCAACTCCAAGGTCAACCTTCTCGGATTTGAGTACACAAGTAAGAACTTGAGCATGTTCAAGATCTTTCTTTAGTTGAGCAAGGTCAACGTTGTGTGACTCCTCAAGAGCCAAACGAAGACCTTGCTCTTCCTCAAGAGCAATGGAAAGATCCGCAATCTCGTCGGCATAATCACGACTATGGCCTTGCAAGTTAGTGATAGTCTCTTCATGAGACTCAATGATATCATTGGCCTCACCCAATTGTTCCAAGAGAGCAACAAAGTGCTTCTTAGTCTCACCTTTGAGCTTGCCCAAGAACTTGTCAAACTCATTCTCATCCACCTTCACCTCCTCTTGATCATCCACACAATCCAACAATGAAGGATTAGGAGAGATGGAAGTTTTGATGTTGGAGGTTACCTTGTTGACGCCTCTTGCCATGAGGCACTTGGGGATGATGTTCTCGTTGGGGGCATCGAAGAGGGACACCGAGGTTGGAGAAGAGGTGGCAATGGCCACGGTGGCCGTTGCTAACACTTCACCACTTGTATCATCATCATCATCATCATCATCATCGGAGTTGTACTCTTATTGCACCACCAAGCCCTTTGGAGGCACCTTCTTGTTGGAATTGTTCTTGTTGGGGAAGGACTTGGCCTTGTCTTTGCGGATGAGCTTGCCACCATTGTCCCCCCTCTTCTCATACGGACAATCTACCACAAAGTGACTCACATTGCCACAATTGTAGCAAGTCCTTACTCGTTGCTTGCCCTTTGAGCCACTTGAGTTGTTCTTGGAGAAGTTGGGCCTTGAGTTTCTCTTGTTGCCCCAAAATTGCCTTGACGCAAGAGCCATATGCTCGTGGTAAGCATATTTGGTGTCTTCGGGGCAACACTCTTCTTCTTCCTCTTCTTCTTCTTCCGGAATAGCCTTAGCCTTCAAAGCAAGGTTGGGTGAGGCTCTCTTTGACCGTTGGACACGAGCTAGAGCATTGTCGGCGGTCTTGTTCATGATGTTCATGGCAATAAACTCATCAAACACCTCACTTGAAGACAAGGTGTGGAAGTCCGGCCTTTGACGGATCACGGAGGACATGGCCTTGTTGAACGGCATGATGGCCTTGAGAAACTTGCGCTTGATCCAATTATCATCTGTATCCTTGCTCCCATGATCTTGAAGAACGAACGCAAGAGTTGTCAATCTTCGGTAGAGATCACGAGGATCCTCATCTTCATTCATCACAAACTCATCGGCCTCATCAAGAACCACCTCAAAGTTGGACCGTTGTATGCTTGAGCTTCCCTTGTACAAATATATAATATGCTCCCAGCAATCCTTTACACGAGCGAAGGGACGCAAGTGAGCTAGGTCTTCGGGAGGCACTGCGGATTGGAGGATGAACAAGGCGGAATGATTGTATTGATTGTCCGCCTCCTCTCTTGGGGTGAGGTTGTTTGGATCATGCGGGTAGAAACCTTGCTCGATGATTCTCCAAAGATTTGTAGAGCTGTGATTCAAATGAGACTTGATACGAAAAACCCAATTAGCGAAATCACCCTTCACATGCTTAGGCAGTGGACCAAGATGGTTTATATGAGGGGTAGGAACCGGTCCTCCATAGACCGGGGGAGGAGGAACCGAGGCAAAGGTTGCCGTCCCGTTCTTGTCATGAGGGGTGGAGGTTTGAGTACCTTTAGCCGCTTCCTTACCGGAATTGGCCTCGGACTCCGATGCGGTGGGATTAGCCACTTGCAACGGACCGGTAGAAGTTTTCAACCCCTCAAGGAGTTCTTTAAGCATGGACTTGACTTCGGCCATCATAGACGTCTTAAGTGAAGCCATAGCTTCATTTAAGTCGTCTCGGGTGACCGAATTCAACTCCATGGCCTCGGGTACTTCATCAACACCACCTCCGTCGTCAACCATACTCTTCGGGTGGTGAAACCCTTAATAAAGAGACGAGGCTCTGATACCAATTGAAAGGATCGATATGGTTGACTAGGGGGGGGTGAATAGGCAACTACCAATTTTTAGATTTTCTTAACAAATTAGGGTTAGCAACAAAATAGGTTGTCTAGATGTGCAACTAGGTGAGCAACCTATATGATGCTAACAACAACAACACAAGCAAGCAAGCAAAGGATACAACACAAGTAAAGCTTGCACAAAGTAAAGGTAAGAAGTAACCACAAGTGGAGCCGGTGAAGACGAGTATGTGTTCCCGAAGTTCCTTCCCTTTGAGAGGAAGTACGTCTCCGTTGGAGCGGTGTGGAGGCACAATGCTCCCCAAGAAGCCACTAGGGCCTGTAGGAAATATGCCCTAGAGGCAATTAATAAAGTGTTTATTATTATCATATTTCTCCGTTCATGATAATGGTTTATTATTCATGCTAGAATTGTATTGACCGGAAACTAAATACATGTGTGGATAATAGACAAATACTATGTCCCTAGTATGCCTCTACTAGACTAGCTCGTTGATCAAAAGATGGTCAAGGTTTCCTGACCATGGACATGAGTTGTCATTTGATAACGGGATCACATCATTAGGAGAATGATGTGATGGACATGACCCAACCGTTAGCATAGCAAATGATCGTTCAGTTTATTGTTGTTGCTTTCACTATGTCAAATACACGTTCCTCTGACCATGAGATCATGCAACTCCCGGATACCGTAGGAATACTTTGGGTGTATCAAACGTCACAACGTTACTGGGTGATTATAAAGGTGCACTACAGGTATCTCCGAAAGTGTTTGTTGAGTTGGCATGGATCGAGATTGGGATTTGTCACTCCGACTATCGGAGAGGTATCTCTGGGCCCTTTCGGTAATACAACATCACAGAAGCCTTGCAAGCACCGTGACTAAAGAGTTAGTTGCAAGATGATGTATTACGGAACGAGTAAAGAGACTTGCCGGTAACGAGATTGAACTAGGTATTGGATACCGACGATCGAATCTCGGGCAAGTAACATACCGCCGGACAAAGGGAACAACGTATGTTGACATATGAGGTTCACCGATAAAGATCTTCGTGGAATGTGTAGGAACCAATATGAGCATCCAGGTCCCGCTGTTGGTTATTGACCGGAGAGTCGTCTTGGTCATGTCTACATCATTCCCGAACCCGTAGGGTCCGCACACTTAAGGTTCGATGACGATATAGTATTATATGAGTTATGTGATTGGTGACCGAAGTTTGTTCGGAGTCCCGGATGAGATCGCGGACATGACGAGGAGTCTCGAAATGGTCGAGAGGTAAAGATTCATATTTTAGAAGGCTATATTCGGACGTCGGAAAGGTTCCGAGTGATTCGGGTATTTTTCGGAGTACCGGGGAGTTACGGGAATTCACCGGGAGAAGTAATGGGCCTTATTGGGCCATACGGGAAAAGGAGAGGTAGGCCACGTGAGGAGGCACGCGCCCCCCCTTGCCCAAACCGAATTGGACTAGGGGAGGGGGCGCAGCCCCCTCTTTCCTTTCCCTCTCCCTTCCCCCTTTCCTACTCCGTATGGGAGGTGGAATCCTACTAGGACTAGGGAGTCCTAGTAGGACTCCCCACACTTGGCGCAGCCCTAGGGGGCTGGCCTCCTCCCTCTCATCCTTTATATACGGGGGCAGGGGGGCACCCCAAAGCACACAATTGTCCCATAGCCGTGTGCGGTGCCCCGATCTCCGTTTTCCACCTCGGTCATATTTTCGGAGAGCTTAGGCGAAGCCCTGCCGGAATCACTTCACCGTCACCGTCGCCACGCCGTCGTGCTGACGGAACTCATCTACTTCCTCGATGTCTTGCTGGATCAAGAAGGCGAGGAACGTCACCGAGCTATACGTGTGTAGAACTCAGAGGTGTCGTACGTTCGGTACTCGATCGGTGGAGCTCGAAGGATTGTTCGACTACATCAACCGCATTGTGAGACGCTTCCGCTAAACGGTCTACGAGGGTACGTAGACACACTCTCCCCTCTCGTAGCGATGCATCTCCATGGATAGATCTTGCGTGAGCGTAGGAAAATTTTGAAATTCATGCTCCGTTCCCCAACAGTGGCATCCGAGCCAAGTGTATGCGTAGATGTGATTTGCACGAGTAGAACACAAACGAGTTGTGGGCGTGGGTGTATACATATTGCTTGCCGTTACTAGTTGATACTTGATTCGGCGGTATTGTGAGATGAAGCGGCCCGGACCGACATTACGCGTACGCTTACGCGAGATAGGTTTCACCGCTACGTGCACTCGTTGCATAAAGGTGACTGGCGGGTGTCTGTCTCTCTCACTTTAGTTGAATCGGTTTCAATGAAGAGGGTTCTTTTAGAAGATCAAAAAGCAATCACTACACCACGTTGTGGTTTTGCGTAGGTAAGAACGGCTCTTGCAAACCCGTAGCAGCCACATAAAAATTGCAACAACAAAGTAGAGAACGTCTAACTTGTTTTTGCAGGGTATGCTGGTGATGTGATATGGTCAAGACATGATGTGATATAAGTTGTTGTATGAGATGATCATGTTTTGTAAATTATCAGGCAACCGGCAGGAGCCTTATGGTTGTCTCTTTATTGTATGCAATGCCAACGCTATGTAATTGCTTTACTTTACCGCTATGAGTTAGCAGTAGTAGTAGTAATGGCAATAATTGGCGAGACGACCACGACGCTATGATGGAGATCAAGGTGTCACGACGCTACGATGGAGATCAAGGTGTCAACCCAGTGACGATGGAGATCATGACGGTGCTTTGCTGATGGAGATCAAAAGCACAAGACGATGATGGCCATATCATGTCACATATATTGAATTGCATGTGATGTTAATCCTTTTATGCATCTTATTTTGCTTAGGACGACGGTAGCATTATAAGATGATCCCTTCACTAAATTTCAAGATAAGTGTTCTCCCCTAGTATGCACCGTTGCGAAGGTTCGACGCTTCTAAGCACCATGTGATGATCGGGTGTGATGGATTCTTTCGTTCGCATACAACGGGTGTAAGCCAGTTTTACACACGCAGAATACTTGGGTTAAACTTGACGAGCCTAGCATGTACAGACATGGCCTCGGAACACAAGAGACCGAAAGGTCGAACATGAGTCATATAGTAGATATGATCAACATGAAAGATGTTCACCATTGATAACTAATCCACCTCACGTGATGATCGGACGTGGTTTAGTTGATGTGGATCATGTTACACTTAGACAACTTGAGGGATCTTAATCTAAGTGGGAGTTCTTAAGTAATTTGATTAATTGAACTTCAATTGTCATGAACATAGTCTTACTTGTCTTAGCAAATTTATGTTGTAGATCAATAGACCGCGCTGTAGTTCCCCTGTTTTTATTATGTTCCTAGAGAAAACGAAGTTGAAAGTTGATGGAAGCAACTATGCGGACAAGGTCCGTGATTTGAGGATTGTCCTCACTGCTGCACAGAAGGCTTATGTCCTTAATGCACCGCTCAGTGAAATACCTCTACGGCTTCGTCTGAGGACGTTATGAACGTCTGGCAGACAAAAAAAGATGACTACTCGATAGTTCAGTGCGCCATACTTTACGGCTTAGAACCGGAGCTCCAAATATATTTTGAGCAACACGGAGCATATGAGATGTTCCAAGAGCTGAAAATTTGTTTTTCAAGCTCACACCCGGGTCGAGAGGTATGACACCTTCGACAAGTTCTATAGCTACAAGATGGAGGAGAACAGCTCCGTTAGTGAGCATGTACTCAGAATGTCTGAGTACTTCAAACACTTGAATCAAGTGGGAGTTAGACTTCCGAATAAAGTGGTGATTGATAGAGTTCTCTAGTCACTATCACTAAGCTACTGGATCTTCGTGATGAACTATAAACATGCAAGGGATAGAAGATCCTTAAGCTATTCGCGATGCTACAATCTGCGGATGTAGAAATCAAAAAAGGGAGCATCAAGTGTTGATGGTTAATAAGACCACTAGTTTCAAGAAGGGCAAGGGAAAGAAAAGGGAACTTCAAGAAGAACGGTAAAACAGTTGCCGCTCACGCGAAGAAACCCAAGGCTGAACCAAACCCGAGACTTAGTGCTCCCATTGCAAAGGGAAATGTCATAGGGAGCGGAACTTCCCCAAAGTAACTGGCAGATAATAAGACTGGCAATGTCAACAAAGATATTTGATATACATGTTATTGATATGTACCTTACTAGTACTCGTAGGAGCACCTGGGTATTTGATACTTGTTCAGTTGCTTACAACTTGAAACATGGAGCTTCGGAATAAACGAGGGCTAGCTAAGAACGAGGTGATGATGTGCATTGGAAGTGTCTCCAAGGTTGATGTGATCACCATCGCCACGCTCTCTCTACCTTCAGGATTAGTGATGAACCTAAATAATTGTTATTTGGTGCTTGCGTTAAGCATGAACATTATATCTGATAGTGTTTATTGCAAGACGGTTATTCAATTTCAGAGAATAATTGTTATTCTATTTATTTGGATAATATCATTGATGATCATGCACTTAAAATGAAAGGTTTATTGAATCTTGATCGTAGTAATACATATGTTCATAACACGAATGCCAAAAGATAATGATAGTACCACATATTTGTGGCACTGCCGCTTAGGTCATATCAGTGTTAAACACATGAAGAAACTCCATGCAGATGAGTTTTTGGAATCTCTTGATTATGAATCATTTGAGACATGTGAACCGTGCCTTATTGGCAAGATGACTAAAACTCCGTTCTCCGGAACAATGGAGCGAGCAACCAACTTATTGGAAATAATACATACCGATGTATGCGGTCCGATGAGTGTTGAGGCGCGCGGTGGATATCGTTATGTTCTCACGTTCACAGATGATTTGAGTAGATATGGTTATGTCTACTTGATGAAGCTTAAGTCTGAAACATTTGAAAAGTTCAAAGAATTTCAGAGTGAAGTAGAGAATCATTGTAACAAGAAAATAAAGTTCTTACGATTTGATCAAAGAAGAGAATATTTGAGTTACAAGTTTGGCACATACTTAAGACAATGTGAAATTGTTTCACAGCTCACGCCACCTGGAACACCATAGCGTAATGGTGTGTCCGAACGTCGTAATCGCACTCTATTGGATATGGTGCGTTCTATGATGTCTCTTACCGATTTGCCACTATCATTTTGGGGTTATGCATTAGAGACAGTTGCATTCACTTTAAACAGGGCACCGTCTAAATCCGTTGAGACGACACCGTATGAATTGTGGTTTGGTAAGAAACCTAAGCTGTCATTTCTGAAAGTTTGGGGATGCGATGCTTATGTCAAAAAAGGCTTCAGCCAGATAAGCTCGAACCCAAAGCGGATAAGTGCGTCTTCATAGGATACCCAAAAGAGACCGTTGGGTACACCTTCTACCACAGATCCAAAGGCAAAGTATTCGTTGCTAAGAATGGATCCTTTCTAGAGAAGGAGTTTCTCTCGAAAGAAGTGAGTGGGGGGAAAGTAGAACTTGATGAGGTAATTCTACCTCCTCTGGATAGTAGTACGTCACGGGAAGAAATTTCTGTGACACCGACACAGACCATAGAAGAAGTTGATGATGATGATCATGATACTTCGGATCAAGTTACTACAGAACTTCGAAGGTCAACCATGACACGTTCCGCACCAGAGTGGTACGGAAATCCAGTCTTGGAGGTCATGTTGCTAGACAACGGTGAACCTTCGAACTATGAAGAAGCGATGGCAAGCCCGGATTCCGACAAATGGCTTGAGGCCATGAAATCCGAGATTGGATCCATGTATGAGAACAAAGTGTGGACTTTGGTAGACTTGCCCGATGAACGGCGAGCTATTGAAAATAAATGGATCTTTAAGAAGAAGACGGATGCTGATGGTAATGTCACCGTCTATAAAGCACGACTTGTTGCTAAAGGTTATCGACAAGTTCAAGGAGTTGACTACGATGAGACTTTCTCACCCGTAGCGATGCTAAAGTCTGTCAGAATTATGTTAGCAATTGCCGCGTTTTATGATTATGAAATCTGGCAAATGGACATCAAAACGGCATTCCTTAATGGATTCCTTAAGGAAGAATTGTATATGATATAGCCGGAAGGATTTGTCGATCCTAAAGGCGCTAACAAAATATGCAAGCTCCGGCGATCCATCTATGGACTGGTGCAAGCATCTCGGAGCTGGAATACTCGCTTTGATGAAGTGATCAAAGCGTTTGGGTTTATACAAGTTTATGGAGAAACTTGTATTTACAAGAAAGTCAGTGGGAGCTCTATAGCATTTCTAATAGTATATGTGGATGACATATTGTTGATTGGAAATGATGTAGAATTTCTGGAAAGCATAAAGAATTGAAAGGAGGTTTTCAATAAAAACCTGTTTTTGAGTTATCCACAGATTGGGCATCGAGATCTATGGAGACAGATCAAAAAGCCTGATAAAAGTTCACACATCTTGATGAGTTTTTTGAAGAAGTTCAAAATAGGATCAAGTCAAAGAAATGAGTTCTTGCCTGGTGTGAAGTGGAGTAAGACTTGAAAATCTAGGTAAAGGTTGTTTTACATGTTAGGCATCAAAATCTATAGAGATAGATTGAGACGCCTCATAGGACTTTCACGAAGCACATACCTTGACAAGATTTTGAAGAAGTTCAAAATGGATCAGTCAAAGAAAGGGTTCTTGCCTGTATTGCAAGGTGTGAGATTGAGTAAGACTCAAAGCCCGACCACGGCAGAAGACAAAGAGAAGATGAGTATCATCCCCTATGCCTCAGCCATAGGCTCTATTTTGTATGCCATGCTGTGTACTAGACCTAATGTATGCCTCGCTATTAGCTTGGTGGGAAGGTACCAAAGTGATCCAGGAATAGATCACTGGACAGCGGTCAAGAATATCCTGAAGTACCTGAAAAGGACTAAGGAAGAATTTCTCGGGAATAGAGGTGATAAAGAGTTCGTCGTAAAGGGTTACGTCGATGCAAGCTTTAAACACCGATCCGGAAGACTATGAGTCTCAGACCGGATACGTAAAGTGGGACAGTCGTTTTTGGAGTAGCTCCAAGCAGAGTGTGGTAGCAGCATCTACATATGACATAGAGATTTGCCAAGAACACACGGATCTGAATATTGCAGACCCGTTAACTAAAACCTCTATCACAAGCAAAACATGATCAGCCCTAGAACTGATTGGATGTTAATTACATGGAGATGTAAACTAGATTATTGACTCTAGTGCAAGTGGGAGACTGTTGGAAATATGCCCTAGAGGCAATTAATAAAGTGTTTATTATTATCATATTTCTCCGTTCATGATAATGGTTTATTATTCATGCTAGAATTGTATTGACCGGAAACTAAATACATGTGTGGATAATAGACAAATACTATGTCCCTAGTATGCCTCTACTAGACTAGCTCGTTGATCAAAAGATGGTCAAGGTTTCCTGACCATGGACATGAGTTGTCATTTGATAACGGGATCACATCATTAGGAGAATGATGTGATGGACATGACCCAACCGTTAGCATAGCAAATGATCGTTCAGTTTATTGTTGTTGCTTTCACTATGTCAAATACACGTTCCTCTGACCATGAGATCATGCAACTCCCGGATACCGTAGGAATACTTTGGGTGTATCAAACGTAACAACGTTACTGGGTGATTATAAAGGTGCACTACAGGTATCTCCGAAAGTGTTTGTTGAGTTGGCATGGATCGAGATTGGGATTTGTCACTCCGACTATCGGAGAGGTATCTCTGGGCCCTCTCGGTAATACAACATCACAGAAGCCTTGCAAGCACCGTGACTAAAGAATTAGTTGCAAGATGATGTATTACGGAACGAGTAAAGAGACTTGCCGGTAACGAGATTGAACTAGGTATTGGATACCGACGATCGAATCTCGGGCAAGTAACATACCGCCGGACAAAGGGAACAACGTATGTTTACATATGAGGTTCACCGATAAAGATCTTCGTGGAATGTGTAGGAACCAATATGAGCATCCAGGTCCCGCTGTTGGTTATTGACCGGAGAGTCGTCTCGGTCATGTCTACATCATTCCCGAACCCGTAGGGTCCGCACACTTAAGGTTCGATGACGATATAGTATTATATGAGTTATGTGATTGGTGACCGAAGTTTGTTCGGAGTCCCGGATGAGATCGCGGACATGACGAGGAGTCTCGAAATGGTCGAGAGGTAAAGATTCATATATTGGAAGGCTATATTCGGACGTCGGAAAGGTTCCGAGTGATTCGGGTATTTTTCGGAGTACCGGGGAGTTACGGGAATTCACCGGGAGAAGTAATGGGCCTTATTGGGCCATACGGGAAAAGGAGAGGCAGGCCACGTGAGGAGGCACGCGCCCCCCCTTGCCCAAACCGAATTGGACTAGGGTAGGGGCGCAGCCCCCTCTTTCCTTTCCCTCTCCCTTCCCCCTTTCCTACTCCGTATGGGAGGTGGAATCCTACTAGGACTAGGGAGTCCTAGTAGGACTCCCCACACTTGGTGCAGCCCTAGGGGGCCGGCCTCCTCCCTCTCATCCTTTATATACGGGGGCAGGGGGGCACCCCAAAGCACACAATTGTCCCATAGCCGTGTGCGGTGCCCCGATCTCCGTTTTCCACCTCGGTCATATTTTCGGAGAGCTTAGGCGAAGCCCTGCCGGAATCACTTAACCGTCACCGTCGCCACGCCGTCGTGCTGACGGAACTCATCTACTTCCTTGATGTCTTGCTGGATCAAGAAGGCGAGGAACGTCACCGAGCTGTACGTGTGTAGAACTCGGAGGTGCCGTACGTTCGGTACTCGATCGGTGGAGCTCGAAGGATTGTTCGACTACATCAACCGCGTTGTGAGACGCTTCCGCTAAACGGTCTACGAGGGTACGTAGACACACTCTCCCCTCTCGTAGCGATGCATCTCCATGGATAGATCTTGCGTGAGCATAAGAAATTTTTGAAATTCATGCTCCGTTCCCCAACAGGGCCACTGTATTCTCCTCACGCCCTCACACAATGCGAGATGCCGTGATTCCACTAGTGGTGCACTTGAAGGCGGCGACCGAACCTTTACAAACAAGGTTGGGGCTATCTCCATAACTTAATTGGAGGCTCCCAACACCACCACGGAGCTTCACCACAATGGAATGTGGCTCCGAGGTGACCTCAACCGTCTAGGGTGCTCACCAAGAGTAACAAGATCCGCAAGGGATAAGTGGGGGGAATCAAATTTCTTTTGGTGGAAGTGTAGATCTAGGCCTTCTCAACCAATCCCTAAAGAATCAACAAGTTTGATTGGCTAGGGAGAGAGATCGGGCAAAAAAGAGCTTGTGAGCAACAATGGAGCTTCGGGGAGGAAGAGGTAAGCCAACTTGAAGAAGATGACTCCCTTTTATAGTGGGGAAAGAAATCCAACCGTTATGCACTCACAATCCGTGCACAAGCGGTACTACCGCTCAGGTGAGCGGTACTTCCGCTGGCACGGAAGTTCCTGGCGCAGAGTTCAATTGAACAGATCAGGGAGGCGGTAGTGCCACCGGAGCGGTACTACCGCTCCCACCAGCGGTACTACCGCTTAGTATTGAACCGCAGTCGGAAACAGCGGTAGTAGAGAGAGGTAGGGCGGTAGTGCCGCCTGGGGCGGTACTACCGCTGGCAACTACCGCTCTACTTCTGCTCGAGTGGCAGAACTATCCAGAGAGCAATAAATAAGCGGTACTCTGTGCGGTAGAGAAACAGCGGTAGTACCGCCGGAGCGGTACTACCGCTCCGCACGAGAGGTACTTCTGCTTAGCTGACGCACGCCCAGTAAACCTGCGGTAGTGGGGTGTCAGTCAGGGCCGCAGTACCGCCGGAGCGGTACTACCGCGCTGAACTGCCGCTCTACTACCGCCCATTTACAGAACATAAACAACAAGCGGAGGTGAGGATAGCACTGAACTGCGGCAGACTACCGCTGAGCAGAGCGGTACTACCGCTTATGTTGATCTGGAAAGCTCAAGCACAAGGGAAGGACAAGCTCAAATGCCGGGAAAGAACGAGGGTGCAAAGTGACTGTGTACGTATTGATTCCACCCAAACCTTTCCGAAGCGGACCCCCTCTTAATAGTACGGTGTTCCTACGACTCAAATCCACCGAAAATGAAACGAAGGAAAAACACCGTCTTTGCAAAAGCTCCGAGGGGCGCGAATCGTCTTGTGCCATATAGTAGATTATCTGAAATGCTCAATGCACACGATTAGTCCACAAAAGTATTGTCATCAATCACCAAAACCACTAAGGGAGAAATATGCCCTAACACATGATCACCTCTGGCCGCTGGCACAAGAGGTGCTCCACCATCAGGATCGGCAACACCGACAACGGCGACGGCGCGCATGCCCCCACTGCGACAGGCGAAGAAACCAGAACGGCGACGACCACGGCGACAACTAGACGCAGCAACGACGATCCTCCCATGTCCCCGATCCCCTCCACTTCCTTCATTGCTCGTCGAGTGCAGGTTTTATATACTGACATACTGGGATCAGTTGCGGCTACTTAATGGACAAGAGGCGCTCTCGACGTGCTCTCCAGTGTCGCCCGCGCGGTCACCATCGTCACTGCTCGCTGCGGAGGCGCATAGCATATGTTCGACAAAATGTATGAGCCAAATTTAAGTTTTAGGGATTTAAGTTTAGGGGGTCGGCTAGGAACTGCTTCTATTTAACGGAGCAAAAATACTGCTCTAAAGGATAAGAGGTCATATGCTCCTCTCAATTATAAGGGATCGGTTAGAGATGCTCTAAGACTGTTGGCAAGTTATATGGTTCTTCTTTTACAAGAGTTTTAAATTTTTATTGTTGCTTAAGTCGATTTTCCCCGTTGGATTTCAATTCACAGTTGGGCATTGTCTTCTTCCTCTAGACATCCTCTTCTTCGGCCTCTTTGGTTCTTGGAAATTTCAAAACGCAAAAACATGAAAAAAAAAATTGAAACGGCATATGTCCTTTTGAATCCTATAGAGTTAAGAAACCACGGGAATTTGTATCAAAGAGTATTTGATGTCACAGAAAAAACAAAGAAATTGAACAAAAAGGTTAGGGCGATAGAAATTTTCATAGAATAGAATGCAAAACAATCATTGAGAATTTTTCCAAAGGTCCCAAGTATACGGATCAAACGAGGTACGTATGAAAAAAATCACAAGTACCAAATCCTCCAATAATCCTATAGAATTCCTTTGAATCAAAGGAACCTGCCTTCTTCATCCTGATAAATTGTCCACCTCATAGGCTTCTGGATTGGCTAATTTTTTTTAAATAATACACTTTTTTTATTAATTTTCAGAAATATTATGCCGTTTATTTTTTTTAAATAATACATCGTCGGCTTACTGCTAGCCGACTGGAGCCTGTCGTCCTACCGGTGGCCGACTAGGTCCCGTCGGCCTATCGGTGGCCGACAAGTGGCCTATCGTCTACGTGTCAGCCGATTAGTGGCAAGGCCACGTCGCACCGCTCCTAGTCGGCCCGTGAGCTGCTGTCGATGGCTGGGGCCCAGCCGACAAGCCCTGTCGGCCACCCGCAAGCCGATCGGCCTGCCGCAGGCCGACAGGGTGCCAACCCCGCAGCCGCCTGCTTTTCTTCCTCCTCCCCCCTTCTCTTCCTCTTCCTCTGTTCTTTCTTCTGTGTTCTTCGTTTCTTCTCTTCCCCACTCGAAAAAACTCCCATTTATACACCAAACTGAGCCATTTTTTTTGCCGATTTGCCACCGTGGATGCGTTGTAGATAGTTGGGGGAGGCAAGGGAAACCTCGATCTACTGACGGGGTAGCTCGTGGTGGTCGTGGTGAGCATTTTGTTGGAGATTTTTTTGAGCATATTGGAGGAGGTTGTGGTGGCGGTGAAGGTGGAGATGGCGGTGGTGAAGCTCGGGCAGTGTGGTGGAGGTGGTGGAGGTGAAGCTCCGACGGTGTGGTAGAGTCTCTGGCTCCAGTTCCGGTGATTGAGGTCCGCCGTTCGTCGTTGGTTCGCACGCTTCAAGGGTATAATTCAATATACATTTTACATGTCGTAGTTGCTCCGGTAGTATTCGGTAGTATGTTTGGATGTGAAATATATTAGGTGTGCGGATATTGTTATTTGCTCCGGTAGTATCCGTAATATATTTAGATGTCAAATATTTAGTTGTGTGAATATTTTTAGTTGCTCCGGTAACATTCCGTACTATATGTGGATGTCAAATATTTAGGTGTGTCAGTATTTGTAGTTGCTCCAGTAATATTCCGTACTATATGTGGATGTCAAATATTTAGGTGTGTCAGTATTTTTAGTTGCTCCGGTAATATCCGTAATACATTTAGATGTCAAATATTTAGTTCTGTCAATATTTGTAGTTGCTCCGGTAATATCCGTAATATATTTAGAGTTCAAATTTTTAGGTGTGTGAATATTTGTAGTTGGTTCGGTAATATTCCGTAATATATGTACATGTCAATTATGTAGGAGTGCTAATATATTTAGTCTGTCATGCTGCTTAATAGTTGTCTTTCACTGTTGAATTTTTTTTTAGGTGAGCCGAGATGTCTGATGTAGTGAAGTTCGTATTTTACTACAGTTTTGGTACTGTCCAAACAACTGAGACGGGAGCTGATCTGAGTGAATTTGATTACATAGAGGTGCCACTGACCGCCCCTCAAACATGGTCAGTCAGTCAGTTGAAAGAATGGGTGACAGCAAGTTTAGGGCTTAATACTGAAACACACACCGTCGGTGTTCATGCATTGTGGACACAGTCAAGTTCAATCATTTACTTTTATTTGAGGCCAATAGAGCGAGACTCCCAGTGGGTGTGCTGGTTACAAGGTTGTGAACGCAGGCGATGCAATCCTGTTGCCTTAGTGCTTCCCATCGTGAAGGAGGTCACTGGACATGAAGGCGAGGGTGGCTACGATCTTGGCCAGAGCAGTGAAGGGATGCAGTCAAATGCTGGAGATGATGGTTATGAACCAGGGCAGAGTAGTCAGGTAGAAGGAGGAAATGTCGATGGTTATTACAGTGGCGAGGCTTATAGTGGCGAGGCGGACGCTGACGAGGTAGATGGGCACATGCAGAACCTGATGGAAGAAGAAGACACCGATATTGATAGTGGTCATGCCGATGATTCTGACGAGTCGGATGAAGAAGAAAATGCAAAGGAGGTCCCGACTCCTGCATCATGGAATCATGACTTCTCTTCTGTAATGACCGTGAACGATGGGCATGATTCTGCCTGGCAATATCACCAGAACAACATTCTTGTCCTTCGACGATGCAGAACTCTTACCCTTCGACGATGCAGAACTCTTGCCCTTCGACGATGTGGTACTCTTGGCCTTGGTGCTCGGCATGAAGATATCGTCTTCATCCTCGCTGTCAGCAGTCCATAGAAAAGTATTTTCTGCTGCAAACTTTAAGTAGGATTCACCCTTATGCTGTTGCTTCTTCCATCTTCCATGCAACCTGAGAAGTTCTTTCCGTACCTCCTCAAATGTCCTGGAAGGCCACCCGCACCTACTTAATGCGTGAGCCAGCTCATTCAGTAGCGTGTCACTACTGATGAGTTCGTCCCACGGAACTAATATGTTGTCAACCCTGAAATCGGCGGCTAAACGCAGAAGACATTTGGACATACCAGTGTGAAAACTACGATCAAAAGGATATCCGGACATCTTCGCGAGACTACGACACTACACTACATTGCTTACCCACCTTACTGCCGAGGGTGTTTTATAGGTTGAGAAGACAAAAATAGGCGGGAAATCGGAAGCGGGGAAATATGGCGGGAGATATAGGCGGCAACTCGAAAGCGGGAAAATATGGCGGGAACTAGAAAGCGGGAAAAATATGGCGGGAACTAGAAAGTGGGAAAAATATGGCGGGAACTAGAAAGCGGGAAAATGTGGCCGGAACTAGAAAGCGGTAAAATGTGGCGGGAGATACTGGCGGAAACGGCGGCCCGAGATATAAGCGGGAACCCAGAAGTGGGAAACGGAGGGGGAGTGTTCATGCACCTATCGGCCTAGGGGTAGCCAATTAGTTCCAGTCGGCCACCAGTTAGCCGACAAGATCCACTACCAGTGGCCGAGAGGCCTGTCGACCACCCCTAGGCCGCAGGAGGCCAATCGGCCACCCTATAGCCGAAAGGGTACTAATCGGCTTCCTCCTGGCTGACTGGATCCAATCGGCCACCAGAAGGCCGACGATGTATTATTTGAAAAAAAAAACGGTGTAATATTTCTGAAAATTCATAAAAAAGTGTATTATTTAAAAAAAAAATTAGCTTTGGATTGCCTCCGATTGCAACGTTGTCCCTACCTCCATCGTGACAGCCTCGATGTCCCCATCTCAGGCAAGATTGGCCAGCCTCCTTGGAGTCGCCACAGGCACGCACACCGCCCTCGTTTTAGCCTCAGCATTGCCCCCCCCCCCCCCCTCCTCTCCTTCTACGAAAATAAAATTACATTAAAAGTATATTTCTCAATCAACTTACAAGTAGCCCAAGGGAAAAACTAACTCTTCCCATTGAGAAGAATCCTCCTGTCGTTTGCTCTGCCACAAACGTAGTTAAACAAGAGTTGCATAACAAAAGGAGCCACCTATTTGTCAGTTGTCTGGGAAAAAAGGTTGTTAGTCGGTTCGGACGAACCGTTGGAATCCAATGACTCCGACTTCTTTTTCCTCCTCTGGATGATGCCTGCTTCTTCCTCCTGCTGCCGCCGACTCATGCGGACCTAATTGCCTTGTTGCCCCCTTTGTCGTGTTGTCGCCGCCCCAATCATCCTTTTGAACCCCCAGGATGATCTCTGTAGCCAGCGCCCCCCCCCCCCCCCCCCCCCCCCCCCCCTCCCCTCCCTTTCTCTCCCACACACACAAACACCGAGCCCATCAACCTCCGACAACCCTCCACCGGTGACGCTAGTGCCACATCATTCCCGGCTCCGGGTCATTCCTGGCTCGGCCTTGCCGGCAGCCCTGTCTTTTGTCTTGGGGCTAATTTGCACAATATCGACTGATCCGAATTACAATTTCAGTCAACTAATTGATAACAAAATGCGATAACAAAAAACACAAGGGAGATGGGAAAATGAGAGACGAGAAAGCGGTCAAGAACGTACACGGGCGCCAGTCAGTGTGCGAATACTAAGCGAGGCTCTGGCACAGATCCTGATCGCCTCACATGAGGGAGAGACGAGGAAATGCGTTCAGTTCTCACATGCCAAACCCTGCCACCACCCTCCCCTCCACCCAGCAGCACCCAGTCGCACGCACAAAACGCCCCCGTTCGCGTACGGCATCGCGCACCACGCTTAACGCCGCGCGAAGCCACGGAGAGGCCGTGGAAACGTTCGCTGGGAAACCCGAACCCCCGTCCCGTATCCGGGAAACGGCGGAGAGGCGTGGGGGAGACGAGACCCCGTACCGTACCGCGCGCACCAAACGCCGTGCCCATGTAAATACTCCCAGCAACGCAGTTCGCAGCTCGCGCACCGCACCCACCCACCGCACCGCGTCCCAATGCCCCAGCCCGCCAGCCCAGCCTGCTAGTGCCGCTAGCTCTGTAGCTCGCCATGTCGGCGTCGTCGGACCCCTCGCCGTCCTCCTCGGCCGCGGCGGCGGCGGCGTCCCCGCTCGCCGCCTACCACGCGCACCCGCACCAGCACCACCACCTGCACCTCTCCTCGCCGCCGCACGCGTACCCTCCCGCGGCGCCCCCGCCCTCGCCGGCGTCCGCGCCCAGGGACTACCGCAAGGGCAACTGGACGCTGCACGAGACGCTCATCCTCATCACCGCCAAGCGCCTCGACGACGACCGCCGGGCCGGCGGGGCCGCGGGCGGCGTGGCCATGGCGGGCCCGTCCTCGCCGTCCACGCCGCGCTCCGCCGAGCAGCGCTGGAAGTGGGTGGAGAACTACTGCTGGATCAACGGCTGCCTCCGCAGCCAGAACCAGTGCAACGACAAGTGGGACAACCTCCTCCGCGACTACAAGAAGGTCCGCGACTACGAGGCCCGCCGCGCCTCCATCGCCGCCGCCGCCCCTCCCGTCGACGGCGCCCCGGCAGCACAGCCGCAGCCGCAGACGCCGCTCCCGTCCTACTGGACCATGGAGCGGCACGACCGCAAGGAGCGCAACCTCCCAACTAACCTCGCCCCGGAGGTCTACGACGCGCTCCTCGACGTGCTCTCCCGCCGCGCCGCGCGCCGGGGCGGCGCCGCGATCGCGCCCGCGGCTCCAGCCCCTCTCGCCCTGCCGCCTCCACCCCCTCCGCCACCACCGCCACCCTCACCGCCGAAGCCTCTCCTCAAGCAGCAGCAGCAGCAGCAGCAGCATCTTCGTCTTCACCCTCAGCCTCCGCCGCTGCTACAGCTCCCGCCGCCGGCGCCTATGCCATCGGTGCCGTCGGCGACGTCCGTTTCCGGTAATGCTCGGCGCGCGCCCGTTCCTACTTAACCCAAGCATCCGTTACTAGCCTAATCTATCCATGCATTTGTTTACTGTTCATCAACTGACACGCGGGCCCGCGCGTTATGATTGGGCTGGCATATACTTAATCTAGGAGTACTTGCATTGAGGGTTGGCGTAATTATTTACCTCATGCGTTCCGCCGGGGCGTCATGTGATCGCTTTTTAACCTTTTTACTGTGGGTTATTCCTTGCTCCCGCCGTGGTAGCGGTAATAATGTTGGGTCGCCGTGCCTGCTGGAGTAAAGCTGCGTGCAGTCCACGCACGGGAGTAAAGTTGGCCCAGAATCCAGCTATTTTCAGAGGTTTAAGCTGCAAGAAATATTATACTTTGACACGTAACAGCACAGCACAGTACATGAGTAGTATTTCGGCATCTACCACTAGCTATAGTTAGATAGGCCTGAGAGAGATGCTGGTGCTGCTAGTGTATCATCTTTGCATGCAAACACTTTAAAAAGCCCGGGAGAAATCCATTCGGCAAAAGCCTGAAACCTTGGAGCAACTGACGAGCAAGCATGCGAGAAAGAAAGCACCTTTCCCGCCTTCCGTTTCCAATCTCTTCTCCTCTCCACTTTTGTTCTTGGTTTGCTTCTATCCAGTTGAAGTGTAGTGTGCATGTAGTGTACATTGATTCAAGAAGCTAAACTAACTGGTGTGATGATGATCTTCTTAACAACTTTTGGTGTGTAGCCGAGGAGGAGATGACGGGGTCGTCGGAGTCCGGCTCGGACGGCCTGGGCGGGATGTCGGGAGGCGTCGGCGGGAACGGCGACGAGCCGGAGGCGAAGCGGCGGCGGCGGGTGGAGCGGCTGGGGTCGAGCGTGGTGCGGAGCGCGACGGTGCTGGCGCGTACGCTGGTGGCGTGCGAGGACAGGCGGGAGCGGCGGCACCGGGAGGTGCTGGAGCTGGAGGAGCGGCGGCTGCGGCTGGAGGCGGAGCGCAACGAGGTGCGGCGGCAGGGCTTCGCGGGCCTCGTGGCCGCCGTGAACGGCCTCTCCGGCGCCATCCACGCCCTGGTCTCCGACCACCACGGCCGCAGCGGCGGCTCCTCCAGGTGATCCTCCGTCGTCCATGCCGCCGTCAACCAGTCGTTACTTTTTGCACCATGAAGCCAGAGCAGGTGAGCAACGCAAGCAAAGATAGTATGGCCACTGGCGGCATCAAGATTTGGAACGTGTCAATCGATTCTTCGGGTCAAGGGACTGGGATGTAATTAAGGGCAATTGTTGGGAGGCTGTGAGGTGTAGTGATGACTTAGCTAGAGTTTCATTTGGTCCGTAATGTTGTTATGATCGAGTGGAGCGGCTGCATGTCCATGTCGCTGTGCACAGTGGTTGTGATGTTGGCGTTGCTGGGTTTTGTTTGGGTCTGGGTCTGTCGGTCGTGGACCGTGATGATTAGCAGCCTAGCAAGGTCGCTGCATGCTGTCACGTGATCGCCGGCAGTGGGGCCTCCCTGCATCTCTCTCTCCTCTCTTCTCTCTCGCAGAAACTCTCTCTCTCTATCTAGATCAAGGGCGTTAGCTTTTGGACGGAATGCCGCTTTTGCCCTCGTGTTGCATGCATGCACGCATCATGCCTGCATGTCACCTACGCTACCTACTTGTGGCGTTGTATTGGATCTGGTCGTACTACGTACACGTATGATTGTTCAACGACGAGTGTACTCAATGCAATCACCTGCCTTGCTAGCTAGGCCCGTCTCACGTGGACTTAACTGGCGTACCTAACGTGCCGTACGTACACGTATCTTGTGGCCACGCTCCGCTGTCGTCGATCTCTCCAAGTACTCGCGAGAATGTGTAGACTCGCGTTTCCCCGTAAAGGAAGCTACCGTCTACCGATCATGGATCGTGCAACATATCTTGTGCATTAAGTAATCTTGGACACACTGATATACGTTTACAACCACAACGTACAATACATTTACATATGAGCTACTCTAAACTGATAAACTATCTAGAGGCGGCCGGAAGATCAGCTCAACTGTTGATTAATGTGGGTGGGTGAGGTTAAGCTTCAAGGCAGCAGACCCACACAGCTTGGGCCCTGAATTAGCAGAGCCCAGCATGACAATGCCAAGCACGAGCCCTGCCTTGGGTCCAAGATAAAACTTTGAATTAGAATTTGAAAACAAGATGAACTATTTTGAAATTGATAAATCAAATATTGAGTCTATGCTTTCTAAAATAGAATAAAATTTGTTTCGTGCTTGCCCGATGTCTGTTACCAACCTGGTACTGATGTTCATTTAATTAACAGTTTTGCTAAGTCTCAGTCGAGACTTGGTTATGTCTTAGTCAATGCTATATTCGTTCGATCTTGCATTGCGATCCGTGCAAAATTTTCTTTTTAGCTTTTTCTTTCTTCTTCTTATATACTATATCACTTGACTAAGACTTGGTTAAATCTCAATCGACTGAGAGTCTGAGACCTAGCCAGACCCTTCATTTAATCATGGATCATATATCTATATCTACACCACTTTATGGTGTAAAAATAACTTTCAATATTGTTTATTGGATAAAGTCAATCCAATGGTTGTGAGGTGGCAAATCCGAGTAATATTGCCTGTTGGACACTCTCTTCAGTACACTAGACTTTTTTTTTTGCGAATATTCACTACACTAGATTCTTACACATGTACCGCCTAGAAGATACCCCGCATGCTCATAAGCACCATGCATAATATGCACAAATCTGAAAACAAAGCGACCTCTTATTTGTTCGAGACTCTTTCATACTTAATTTTTCTCTACTAAAAGAGTGTCCACACTTTTTAAATTCTATTATTGACGACGCACAATATGCACAAAAACACAAACACTTCCCATTTGTTCCAGAATCTTCCATACATTAACTTAAAAGTATGTTTAACAATAAGAACCGGGAGAGGAAGGAAAATGCAAGGAGGAGGAGTAGTAGGGACGAGGGAGGGCATGGTAGGTGCGATCTTGACGCTAGTAAGGTCGATGGCAATGACCATTGGAGCCAACGCGTAGTTATCACCTTTAGGCTTAAAAGTAGGATTGGTCGGGGGTGTAGTTGGATCTTGACTTGGCGTTAACAGCGATGGAATGAGGAAGAGGGTCGTAGAAAAGAAACGTGAAAGCCAATGAAGAGGAGGAATTGGGTGTTTACAGAGAAAGAGGAAGGCGGCAATTCACGGTGCACATAGGGCACCCGGAGCACGTACTACCTGGTCGAAAGAAGAACTACTTTCCCTGTGAAAAATAGAATCAGAACATATATAATCAAGTCCCATGTCCTTATAAACTTGCATTTGAAAATGTTCAGTTTTGCATACACTATGGAACAAAATACAAGTTTGTTGTGTTTTGTGGAATTGATATTGTTTTTGTTGTTTTTGGCCAAGACACGGAAAAATGTGTTTTTCATGAAACTTTGGAAATATGTTAGAGACTTTATATGTAGCTGCTTACTTGTTTGAGGACTATTTTCACAATGCCGTCAACCATTTCACCCTTATCTGACATCGCAAAAGAAAAGGCGTTGACAAATCAGCAACGGAGGGACTCCGAAAGCGGTTTGGAAGCTTGTACGTGCATGCATGGATGAATCGAAACAGCGAGACGACGTGCGGAGAAAGGTACGTGCGAACTAAAAAGTAGTACGATTAATAATGTTGCGGATTGCTAGTCTTGTCGTGTCGGTACGTTCTATATATGGGTGATGAGTTCAGCAAGGACATACGTACGCCAGCCGGGCGGTTATAGCATGCGCGCGGCCGGTGGGCTCTGCGTGTTTGGCCCCCTCGGCGTGCATCGGCGGCATGCAGCGACCGACCACCGACCCGACCCCATGCATGCGTCGCGGCGCCGGAAGTTTTAAGTAGTCTAGTTGGATGCATGCATGCATGCACGCAGGGGCCGGAGCGATCCAATTAAACGCGCTGCCGTAGTCGTCTAGGCCGGCCCGGGCGGAGCCCCACACGCACGCACGCCGACGCCGGCCGGCGGTAGACACATGCGCGTGCATGCTGCATGCATTTCTAGCTAGTCTAGTTTCATGGATTACTCGGTGAGAGTATGACGCTAAATGGTCGCTAAGGGCATTAATCTCCGATGCCGATTCTCGAACCGCCAGGATAAGTCCGGACCGTGCGGTTCGGACGTGTTGTGTCATCTAACGCGGACCTGTATCGGTCCGCCGGCGATCCGGACGTACTTTTTCTCGCAAACCACACAAACTAGAGGGGCTTTGCGGGCGCCCGGATCGATGCCACGCCCGCGTCTGACTGCTGTGGCCCACCAAAAACCCTCCCCCTTACCCGCGTGCATTCCCGCCTGGCGCCAGCTGCCCGTATTCATGCCGCTGTAGAGCTGCCGCTCCGTATTGATGCTGGACCAGAGCGGAGGCAACCTCTCACTCGCGCCGGTATTGAAGCGGCGCGCCGGTCAAGAGCGCCGCCCACTGCACGCCCGGCTGAACACGCCTCCTCGCCGCATTCAAACGGCTACAAACTGCCCACTTTCCTCCATTAAATCCGCGCGTGTGCTGAGAAACCTACTCCGGTCGCGCATCCGTTCGCGAGCCGTCCGTCATTAAACACAACGTGGTTGGCTCCTCGCGTCCGCCCGCTATTTAAACGAGGCCAGACGCCGGGCAAAAATTGCACCACTCTCCGCTCCCATCTCCTCTTTGCATAATTTTCTTCACAATCTCCATGGCAGCCGGCGAGCATGAAGACAAGTTCTCCGGCATAAAAGCCGGTTGGGTGGCCCGTCGAGCCCGCCGGATACGAACCAAGCAACTATCTGCTCCACCTCCCTCGACGCCCCAGGCCGTCAGTACAATGGGCGAGACTGCAGGCGGGCAAGCGGAGGAGCAAGCCGCCGCTCCAAGCCAGCACGCAGAGGGAGTGGCCAGTTGCTACAGGCCGACACGCGGAGGAGCACGGTGGCTGCCGTGGACGCCGCCGTGTCGTCACGCGCCTACGGCCGTGCCATCCGCTGCAAAAGTTGGCGAAGCCGTGCCCTTTCGGCAGAGGCGCCCAGCGCGCCCGCGTCCACCGCCGACACCAAGGAAAAGTTGACCATGGGAAGCCGACGCCGCTTGGGTCCCACGATGGCCACTGCTACAGGGTCGCTGGCATACACAACCGGTGTCTTGCCTGGTTTAGCGCAGACCATCGTCGACCCCCGCCTCGACTACACGGAAGCAAACTAGCCACTCTTCCCCTCCGCCTGAAACATGACCACTCCGATGAGTGCCACAGCCGGATATAGCGAAGATATGGCGGAGGCAGAGGCCACGGAAGCGAAATTATACCTCCAGAGTCGGACGAGCTCCCCTTTTAATTGAAGTATGTCTGAAATGTAACGAATCTCGTCCGGTTTATGTGAAATACGCCGTGTTTGCATGAATTTTGTCAGGTTAGTTCAAACAGTGGTTGAAATGTATTCGGGCAACGTTGATTGGCCGGCTTCCGCATCCGTGTCCGTGAACTGGTCCCCTCGTCCGGGGACGAATGCCGGAGTAAATTTGAGGGTCAGCGCGTTGGTGATGCCCTGCTACGTAGTTATTTTTCGAAATAACGAGTATGCATCCCCCGATTTTCTATCAGAAAAGGGGCCAAATGGCATGAACTAATGATGTATGGCAATAACGTACACCTACGTAGTGTACGCTGTACAGCGTTTCCAGCATCTCGTCGACGTACCTCACGCCCTTTTCGTCTCGCTGTGCAAAAGCGACGGGACGTCTGTACGTGCAGCCAGTACAGGACGGTGGCACGCACGTACGGGGCTACGGCCGGGCGCCTGTGACGACTGACGAGATTGCCCTCGCTCGGCCGGTTGTGGCGGTGGCGCGGGAGATCCTGTATGATTTCAACGTGGTACGTATGGGGTGTAGCGTGCGTGGCTGCCTGGACCGGACCCCTGTTTTGTCCGCATCCGCGCACACCCAGACCCAGGAGGCCACGACGGGCCGTGACTCCTTCTCCGGACCGTATAGGGGCAATTTCGTACCCGTCTCGCTGCTCTGGTTTGGCTGTGGACTCTGGTTGCCTTGAGTGCGACTGTTCAGCCAGGCAGCAACGAGGGAAACACGATGCAATAATGCTCATGTTGCATGCGATGTGGAATTTTTAACTTAGTTTCAACTGGAAATACTGGAGTAGAAGTCTAGAAGATTACGACCGTCTACCAGTAATCTCGGTTTGCGACTTGTTTTTTCTGTTCAAGACAAAATATGCACTGTGTGGTGAGAAGGGGCCGGCATGTGGACCGCAGTTCGTTAAGATGTATTGTGTGGGAGCATGCTTTGCTAGATTCAGCAAACCGCTTTGATTACCTGGTACGCATCAACCCAGCCCACTCAATGCGAACCAACCTGTGATTGGATGGTTAGAGGGACTGTGGTATCCCCAGCCCACCAGGGTTCAAGTCCTGGTGCTCGCATTTATTTCTGGATTTATTTCAGGATTTCCGGCGATGCGCATTCAGTGGGAGGAGACGTTCCCGTCGACGACGAGGCGCCTACGGTGACTTCGTAAATCTCAAGATGATATGCCGGCTCAGTCTCTCGGAGGTGCTCATAGGGGTAGGGTGTGCGTGTGTACGTTCTTAGGGGTGAGTGTATGCGCGTGTATGTGAACGCTTGCGTTTGTACTGTGTTCAAAAAAAAAAAACCAGCCCACCTCAATCATAACTACTGTTCACGTACCCTTCTTAGTACTCCTTTGGAGGATGGATCCCACGCTACCAACCTTGGCCCATTATCAGATTGGGTATCTGCTCCTGCATATAAAAAATTACCACTAGCTGTTAACTAAACGATTTCGCAACCTCAACGGTTTCAAATAGCCCATGTTACACAGTCCATTTCCAACTCACGTGGCTGATCGACATCGATGAGAAAATAGTACAGTAGCATGTAGACCGTGGTTCGTTAAGATTTTTGCTAGGTTCAGACTTTCGGTAAACCGCTTTTTTATTACCCACCGCACCACCAACGCAGTCAATCATTGCTACCCCTCCTCCTCCCGCGAGATCGTTCTCATGCATGTTGGACTGCTAGCAAATGATGAATTTCGCATCCTAATATTTTTACTAGTAACAGTAGTGCTGCATGATGTTGGTACGGGGTACATCACGGCGTTGGGCATCTTTGCGGATGGAGGGACGCTGGCCGGCGGTGGTGGCCAACGTGCGTATGGGGTGCCTCGTCCTTTTACCTTGTCAGAGCAGAACAGAAAAGAGCGCTGACAGGCTCAGCTGGGCTGGCTGTCACGGCGCTCCACTCCGCTCAGGGCCGTATAGTCAAAGCCCCCTTGACCGGAGATCCGCAGACAGTTGCCAGAGATGCCATTCGATTCGATTCCATCGCCCTCCTCCCCAAAATGCCCCTCCCTCCAAGGCATGCCCCAACTCCAGTGATCACTCCTCATTATTAGAAAAAAAAAGAGAGTCTCTTGATGTATCTGCCTGGGGTATGGACTACCAGTACAGTAGGCTGTCCGTATGGTAGGTGCACGGTACACGTACACCACTGGCGTCAACAACGCACCTGGCCATGAATGCACGTCACCTCGTGTCCTCGTGCCAGGCCGGCTTGCCCGTCGTATGCATGCATGCATGGCACGGCAGGGTTTGCAAACCGTATGGGAGAGAGCTAGCGTTGCGTTCACAAATTCATCTTGCTCTTGGGTAAAATGCGCGTGTCCAAGAATTGAAGAGTGCATGCCATGCTGTAGAAGCGACGGCCTTGCCATCGTCGTATGCCACACAGACTAGGCAACGTACATCTGGTGCGGTGCCTAGAGGCTAGGGGAGGCTATGTATGTGTGTGTGGTAGGCCCTACACGTGCGAGTAGTACAACTGAGCTTGGCATTTTTTTTTTTTACGAGAAAACTTCCGATCTATTCATCTTCAATCATGGCAGTACAACCAACATCAGAAATAATAAAAATTACATCCAGATTCATAGACCACCTAGCGACGACTACAAGTACTGAAGCGAGCCGAAGGCGTGCCGCCGTCATCGCCCCTCCATCGCCGGAGTCGGGCACAACTTGTTGTAGTAGACAGTCGGAAAGTCGTCGTGCTAAGGCCTCATAGGACCAGCGCACCAGAACAGCAACCGCCGCCGATGAAGAATAACGTAGATCCACTCATCGGAGAAAAGGCACGCTGTGGATCCGGCCGGCGCATGCAAGGCTGTAAAAACGGGCGGGCACGACTCTCCACGCACGCACTATACTCAAACCTTTGCAGCTGCAGGCAGTGGCAGGGAGGAGTCCGTTTCCGTTTATTCATGCTCAGCCTCGGCGGATGGCACTGGGTGGATCGGACAAGAGCCCGAACAGCGTGTCATGCTTCCAAAGCGCAGGCGTAATAGTGGTGGCAGCATGTTGAATGAGCTCCGTAACAGTGGTGGCTCGAGGGCCGAGACAAATGCGTGATAGATGGATGGATGGACGCAAGCCCATGGGCAGGCCGGCCCGGGCCCCTACATGCATGGCTAGCCCAGCCGGCTACATGCACGCTGGATGGATGCAGCAGAGTCACCCGCCCGCTCTGTTTACCTCATCCCAGGATGAGAATGAGGAAGAGATGGAGTTGGACTTGTCAACTTTTTAGCAAGTGCCCGGGATCTCCTCTTCTCTCTCCTCTGCGGACAAGTTATGGACGGATGAGCATGGCGTTGCAGCCAGCTAGCTAGTGCCGCGTCGGTCGGAGATCGACGGATCGATGCCGCGAGCTCGTATAAATGCGCCCGGCCGAAACCAACCCGTTCTTCCCCGTTCTCTCTCTCTCTCTCTCTCTCTGTGTCCCTCTCGGCGGAGCTAGAGAGAGAGAGAGAGAGAGGGACGGAAGCCACCGCAGCAATAATTCGCGTGGCAGAGCGGGAGAGGGTAGGGGCTGCAAGGGAGGGTGACACCGGCCCATGCAACTGCGCGCAGGCAGGTCCGTCAGGTAGAGCATCACAGGCGCAGAGCAGCAAATCATAAGCCCCACTCTGCGGCCGCCGGCCGGTCAAAGCGCTGCCCGGGCAAGGCTCCGCCGTTCTCCAGTCGACCACATGCGAGTGACACGGTCCGTGGACAGGCACGCGTCGGATCCGACAACGGTACCGTCTCCGCCATTAACCACCGTGGTGGGATCGATAATTGGCGGAGGCAAAGCATGTCTGATCGATCCCATCATCATCGTCATCTGCACAAACTCTTTTTCCAGTCACGTCCGGGCCTCTCAGAAAATCAGCAGCAGATACAACGCACGCATTTCCGCCTTTTTTACACTCTGTTTCAGCATTTGACAAATAGCAAAATGAAAGAGGACCCATCTGTAAAAACCACTACCACTCAGTACCAGCACCGGTCGCTATAAATAATACTATGTGCAAGTCGAACCAAGTCCTACTACAGGGAGGGGGTCTATAAACAAAACGGGACCGACACGACAAAGAAACATTTTTCACACTTCAGCTCCAAGCCTACCAAGTCTACGACCACCGGGAGTGAAAAAAAAAAGCGATAAATTAAATCCTCGAGAAACGGAACTTAGCATATCAAGCCCGCGAAGGAATAGGACGATTTGCAAGATGCAGGCATGGGATCTTCTCAACATGGGCCTAGTCCCACAAGAGGTTGATCATGGAGTTGGCCAGCCCGGCCTCCTTGAAGGTCTGCTCGCTCTCGTACTGCAGGTTGTTGATGGCCGCGCCAGGGATGGGCTGGGCGAAGTGGAAGGCCCGCTTCTCCCCGTCCTCCACCTGAGAGGAGCAGAACGACCACAGCAGCTGCACACACAAGACGGAGGGGAAATCATATCAGGTTAGCAACGAAAACAACAGACTTTGACACTTAGATTTCAGGAAAATGATTTCAGCTCTGTGACCTTGATAGGGTCTGCGTGGAGGAAATTCCTCTGGACCCTCCGACCGTCGGGCAGCCGGACCGCTACCCTGCAGAGAAGGTCCCTGCTTACTTTGGGCTCTTTGGGGAGAGGGGGATACTCCATCTTAACACTCAAGCTGGGCTCCTTCTCTTCCTCGGGATTAGTCTTGTCATCAGTGGCGTCTGATTCCCCAGCTCCTTTGTTCTCCTCCAAGGAAGCCGCCACCGCCCGTGCTAGTTCTTCACCTTCACTCTCTACAGCTGTTTTACCTGAAAAAGGAGAAACGTCGTGAGGTAACCACAAAATGGCAAGGTAACATGTGTATTGCAGGCATCCAGATGCTTACAGAAAGGATCAAAAAAAAAAGAAAAAAAAAGAAAGAGGCACACTAGCTGTGTCTGACATAAATAACAACTCGTTTGTTTCAAAAAAGAATGAAGATCGACTCAATATGATTACAAGAATTTGTTTCCTTTGATAAAAGTATGTACATCAACAATCATAACAACTGCAGAGATTCGTCCATTTGTTTGTGTTATGGCCCTATGTGTTGACCAGAAGCAATATGATTACAACCTAATATTTGCTACACATGTCGCTCTTAGAAACTAATCTGGGTCAGTGCTGACCAGAAGCAAAAATCGATATAGCCTAACAGCAGTCACAAACAAAGCACACCCTACTTGTCATATAGTGCAGCAACTACACAGGCACGCCTTTTACCTAAAATCGACAATGACATCCATCCAGGCATATGTCTTTACTTCCAATTCCAAACAACAGAGGTATCATTGTTGACATATAAAAAAACTTTTCTTAGAATAATACCTGAGAACTCCAAGACTCAAAAACATATTACTGCACCATCAAACTAGCAGTGGCTTTTAATTTGGGAAATTAAATTAAAAGAATCCCCCATGGGAGGCTGGATGATACAAAGGTGAGGAAACAAAAACCAGCTCATTTGGTGAAAGCATCAACGGTACAACAACAAAAATACCACCAAGAGCTAGAGGGCACCTCACATGTCCCGTGTGCTAGTTTTTAAGAATTGGACATCTATCCAAAAGATTTGAAATTATGGTATTTTGGAAGCCATGTATCTAACAGATGAGATATGTCATGCAAATACTATCCAACTATGTTTTTTTATTTGAGGTAATATCAGTGTCAGTCATAGAACTTGAATCTGATGTATAGTTTAGTGCTAAAAGTTGCAAAATACGTCATTGCAGTCACATAACTTGCCTATGCGTGCAGATACGGTCACTTCTTCCGTATCCAGCCATATCTCGTGCTCACGTGGCGTGTCAGCATGAATGCGGCCCACATGTCAGTGGCCGGGAGTGGTGAGGTGTTGGGTGAGCCACGCATCATCTTTTTTTTGTTGCAGAAAACACCCTCGGCTTTTATTTAATTACGCACCTGTCAGCACATAGTGGCTCACAGGATTCGATCCGACGTCCTCCACTCCATAAGCTAACTGCACTATCCACTCGACCAGGAATAAATTCATGAAGGACTAACAAACGAAATGTTTTTTAACACAGTGTTCGCTCATCCCAACAAAGGAATAAACAAAAACTAAGAACCTGTCGTGTTATTCCCCGCATGAATAAATTGATGTAAGAAACCAACTTATATTCTGTTGTTTGTGACATTTAAAAATGTTCATGCGTTACAAAAAAAAGTATGTGCCATTTAAAAAAATGTTTAAACATTGTAAAAAATATTTGTGTAATTAAAAAAATGTAAGTTGCATTTTAAAAATGTTCACGCATCTCAAAAAAATTATGCTGGGAATAGAAATGTTTGTGTGTATGTTGTTATTTATCTTGTTCTATTTAAGAAAACTACGCGGGGAATAGAAATTCTCCATGACATATGCATATTACCACGGGGAGAGAGGGATCATTCTGATTGAGCGGTCTATTTTTTCAAATTTAAAATTATTCCTTTCGGACAAATCGGCTGAACTATATCTTTTTTATCTAGATTTTCAAATTTAAAATTATCCAAATTCAAACAAAATATCTGCTGATTTGTCCGAAAGAATTTATGTACATTCATTCTGCACTATAACTTCTTTTATCTAGATTTTTTAATTTAAAATTATTCAACTTCAAACAAAAATTCAGTTGATTTGTCCAAAAAAATTACGTACATTCATTCTGACCTATATTTTATTTTATCTAGATTTTCAAATTTAAAATTATTTGAATTCAAACAAAAAATTCGTTGACTTGTCCAAAAGAATTTATGTTCATTCATTCTGCACTAGATTTTTTAAGTAAAAATTATTAGAATTCAAACAAAAATTTAGTTGATTTGTCCGAAAAATTTACGTACATTCATTCTGCACTATATTTCCTTTTATCTAGATTTTCAAATTTAAAATTATTCGAGTTCAAACAAAAATTCTTTTGATTTGTCCAAAAGAATTTACGTGCATTCATTCGGCACTAGATTTTTCAAGTTAAAATTATTCAAATTCAAACAAAAATTTAGTTGATTTGTCCAAAAAAATTACGTACATTCATTCTGCACTATATTTCCTTTTATCTAGATTTTCAAATTTAAAATTATTCTAATTCAAACAAAAATTTAGTTGATTTGTCCGAAAACTTTATCTAGAATATAAGTTGTTTTCTTACATAGAAAAAAAGAAAGAAGAATACTGAAGATAAATTGTGTATATCTCTTTAATTGCACAAGCGACAAGCTTGTCAGGAGGTCATACGTTCGAACCGGGGCTTTCCATTTTTGGCATACCCTTTTTCCATTTTAATTTTTACTTTAATTCGTACTGTCCATGTTATATAAAGCTAACTGTGCTACCTAATTGTCAAACGTCAGTTGGTCGAGTGGTTATCTATGTGCTTCTAATCGCAGCAGGTCGAGGGTTCCAATCCCAGCCCCCACTCTAGCGTGTTTAATTTTATTTGAGGATTTTCTGTGTAAATAAATAAAATGTAAGGGTGCTTTCTGGAAAAAAATAGTGCTCGCGGATCCCCTTGACTATGTGCTAACAGGTGCGTAATTAAATAAAAGCCTATGGTGTTTTCTGCAAAAAAAAAAAGATAATGCGTGGCTCACCCAACGCCTCACCCCTCCCAGCCACTGTCATGTGGAATGTAAGGGTGTTTTCTGATAAAAAAAAACAGTGCTCGCGGATCCCCTTGACTATGTGCTGATAGGTGCGTAATTAAATAAAAACCGATGGTGTTTTCTGCAAAAAAAAGATAATGCGTGGCTCACCCAACGCCTCACCCCTCCCTGCCACTGACATGTGGGCCGCATTCAGGCTGACACGCCACGTGAGCACTAGATACAACTGGATATGGAAGAAGTGACCGTATCTGCACGCATAGGCAAGTTACGTGACTGCAATAACGTATTTTGTAACTTTTAGCACTAAACTGAACATCAGATGCAAGTTCTATGACTGCCACTAATATTACCTCTTTTTATTTCCACCGAAAGTTAACACTTAAAATATAGAAACCAATAATGTGGATCCAGAAAACGTGAAGAGTGAACACAGCGGAAGCAGGATGTTACAAAAATATGACTTTCTGGATAATATAGTCAACACTGCCGGTATGGAACTAATTAAATCCACATAAATAATACCTTGCCTAACCATAGAGGTTTCCTGGTCAACTTTTCTTGGGCGTTTTTGAGGTTGAGCAGCATGGTGCTCCTTTGGACCTTTCTCCAGGTAAGGCATCAAATCCTGTGTAGAGTGAACATGCAGAAAATAGTAAGGGATGCTTGTGTCATAACAGTATATCCACCTAGTATTTGAGCATCCGCATTGTAGAGGCTACTGCCAGTCTACCACTGCAGAGCAACGTGAGATGAAAGACAGGGCTGCGAAAATACCTCCAGCAAACTGTCCGGGTAAACCATTCCACTCCAACCACGCATTTTTTGTCCAGTGATGGGGTCAATTAGGAGAATGGCAGGAACAGAGACCAAATGGTAGTAGGTGCATACCTTCCTCCCCTCACCGGTATCTTGATAAACCTATGTTTAACACGATACAACAACATATCGACAAAAAACTGAGAAGGGCACAGACATAATTCCATCTAGGGGGAAAAGTGAACCATATAACTATAACTCTTTGTTGCCAGTATATTTTCTGCATAGTCCATATGTGTACATAGAGGTCAATTTAGAATACATGCAGTCAAACGTTCTAATACTTTGATCACCAATACACAGAGAACACAACGAGTACTTCACATTTTCTACAAGAGTTCCATGAATCTTGAAGCACTCGACTGGTTAAGTTGGTAACCTTCAACTTTGGTTTGTTAGCATTTGTGCAACCATAGAAGAGCAAAGCACAGAAGCACCCCAGTACAAATATATTTATATGTACCAAACGGGAATGGTGTTAGATTCATCATAAAAGCAGTGTCATCATGTCATGTCTTACAAATTTTCTTGCATATAATTACAAGAAACAACAGATGAAAATGTCTAATGTACTGTGTTGACGTCCCCGGTAACATTTATCAAGGTACCGATGCAGGTGTGATTATTACACATGGTAGATGAAATACAAATTTAGAGGTTCAGATCCAAGCAGACATGAAGGAGAATGCAAGGAGGACCACCAACCTGCCAGAAAATAAAGTTTGACCTGATTGTTTGAGCCACCGCTTCATTTGCCCAAGTGTCTCGATTAAGCTTCAACAGAGAAAAGATCGACAGTCAAAACATTAACAAGGCATAAAATGAAGGATCAGCATAAACTGGCATGAAATATTGAAAATAAGACAGATTACCATGTGAGAGCTGAACTCTTCTGTTGACTGCAAATTGATCAAAAGCCACTTGTCTAGAGAAGAGGCCTCTAACTTTGCCTACATCGATGGGATTCATTTAGGGTAAAATAAAGAAATGAGCAATAGATAACTTTGAAGAACTAGCAAATTAATACAATTAAATCTACGAGTGTCAACTGAAAACTAGTTCAGGTGTCCATAAACAATGAATATGAGACAACACTATCTCAAATATCAATACGCTTTCAGCGGGTTTTTTTTTTGGTAATTAACCAAATTACTAGGTCAAACTAATTGTATAACATGTACTCTTCCATGATAACAGTTCATAGGTCATTAATAGATCAAAACACATTATATGAAGCCCCAACAGTGTGTGCATGCGATGCAGTTTTGCCGGCATAGTCAAAACATGACTGTGGCTAAGACAGATAACATTGTCGAACAGAAGGACATGCAGCTGACCTTGTCAAATGGTCCATTGAACATCAAATCAAAAGGTGGGCGATATAAAGAAGCCAGATTATCACGAGAACTGGATGTGGCATTCTGTTCAGAATCCCAAGCAGATTGTCTTGCCTCCTCTTCAAAGTTACGAAAT
This sequence comes from Elymus sibiricus, assembly GCA_039707655.1. Lineage (NCBI taxonomy): Eukaryota > Viridiplantae > Streptophyta > Magnoliopsida > Poales > Poaceae > Elymus > Elymus sibiricus. The sequence goes on from CM077666.1 coordinate 477,648,000, forward strand.
GCAACCGTCGCATTAGGCTGAGTCCTGAAAAGAAGTGACCAGAACGTTACAAAATAATATTGTTTTTGCAACGCAGTATTTAAGGCATCAGAGGTCAAAGACCCTAATATCTCACAAGTGTCTGGAAAACCCACATACATTCAATACTTAAACCAACAGGTACTTTCTTAAAGCATGTCAGTCAGTACGATAGAACTCGCATCACATCATGAAGCACACGTAAGCAGTGTTTTTCAATTAATTGCAGGCGCTGTTCCAAATATTGGTCAGCTAACTGCCGATATGGTCAGTTAACTGCTATTCGGACCCCTCCCGATATGAGAACGTGCTATTCGAGCCATTAACTGGTAGGTCCAGCTAATTTGTCTGACAAGCCAATTTATCAGCTGCCAGGCCGAATTATCGGCTGGGCCAATTAACTGCTAGCCATTTTTTAGCCCAAAACTGGCCCGTTCCCTCCCTACTTTTCAGTGTGCAGGTTTATGGCCTTCCAGATCGGCTGCAACACCATAAGAACATCAAGCCAACAATTTTCCTTGTTGCTATGTAGCCTAGGATTGCATATTCAGACACTTGGTACATTGCATGTTGCTATATAGCCTAGGATATACAGATATGGCCCTAGTTAACCTCCCGATAAATGGGTTGCCGATAAATTCAGTTAAATGGCCGATTCGCCGATTAAAGCCTACTCAGCACCCGACCGATATGATACCAGTTACCGATATCCTGAACATTGATTGCAGGGCTAATTAAAGCAAACTATATGGAGAAAGAAAACCCCGTACCAATACTTTCATAAGCAGGTCACAAGCATAACTGCAGCTACAACATAAATGGAAATCTTGACATCAGTAAAGGTCCCCGCATTTAGAATAAATACTTGGCACAAAGCTTCAAGAATCTTTGCATGTATCTCTTTGATTTGCAACAGAATTAAAACTAGAGGGCAGTTGGTCAGTATTTGAATCTCCATCCTTATAATGCAGAATGGGGCAGATAACATAGATATGGAAAAACTAGAGGGCAGTTGGTCAGTATTAGTTGCCAGGTGTGTCAGCTCCTATGACACCCCTTTTGCTGCTGCTTGTTTGAACTTTCCATTTGTTTTCCATTATGAACTGATTCCGTTATGCAAATTAATGGAACTCGGCTCTCATTTGGGAGGCGTATGGAAAAAAACTGACAATTCATTGGTCACAAACAACTGGAAAGAGATAGTTGTGTACAACAGGCATAAGAAGGGAAAGTGGGGGATCTAGCTGCAAACTGTTGGTTCTAAATATTAGGACAGCTAAAAGAGCAATATTTGTATGGATTCCATTAGTGAGACAAAAATAACGGTCATCAACTGCACATGGCAATGTTTTAATGTCTGTGAGCAAAATTAGAATGGGCGCGTGGCATTCGTTGGTGCCAACTGAAGACATAATTTCAGCCTTCCTTACCTTAAAAATCAAACTTTTGGGGGAAAAGAAAGATTAAACTAAAGACAATGGAAGCTTCAACTCCCTCAAGCATGTTAAAAATCGTTTCTTGGACTTGGAATTCAAGCACAGGTCCCACTATGAAGCATGCCCTGTCTGATCTAAGCACTTCAGCGATTAATCCACCTTTAACTTCGAGAGTGCTCTACCGTGTCATGGTTGAGACAATTTTGTACGAATACAACACATTTTCATGGCACAATAGAGGACCACATAGCAATTGCGATATTTATCTGAAACTTGGCGGTGGCTACACATAAATAACAGGATAACATGCTACCACACGAAATCGATAGCTAACGAAGCGCCATTACTTACACAAGCATTGGGGTGTCGCCGTAGAGAGTCTCGCGCCTCACAGGCAGCGGCGCACGGACATCGTCGTCGTCCCCCAGCCCCTGCAGCATCCCATCTTCAAGCGCGGCTGCCGGCGGCGGATGGAATCTACAACATCACAGCACACCGTGAGCACACTCGTACCAACTAAAAAGGAGCCTAGCCACGGCACAGCCAGAGCCAGAGCCGCCAAACCCTAGGAATGCCGCTCCGGCCGACCTACCTGAACCCCTCCTCCACCTCGGCCGCGGCGGCGGCCGCCGCCAGCGCCGCCTCGGTGGCCGACTGGGCCGGCGGATGCGCCCCGGCGAGCGCGGCCTCCCCGTCGATGTAGAAGAGCTGCAGCGCCTCCTCGAGATGCCAGCTCGTCATCTGCGAAAGACATTTTCACCGCCGCCGCCGGCGGATCGCGTCAGTCAGACGGGCTGGGCCGGGGGATCGAAACGATCGGGAGCGGGGGGGGGGGGGGGGGGGGGGGGGGGGGGGGGAGGGGACGGACCTGGAGGAACTGGGTGGCGGTGTCCGGCGTCTGGCCGGCGGCGATCTCGAGGAAGGAGGAGACGAGGGCGTCCTTCTCGGCGGGCGTCGGGGGAGCGCCGGCCATGGCGGGCGGCGAGGTGGCGGGCCCGTGCTGTCGCCCTGTGCTGTTTGTGTGTTTGTGTTTGGTCGGTAGGGGTTGGCAGAGTGGGGTGGGGTAGGGTAAGGTAGGGTATGGTGGGGGAGGAGTGGGAACGAAGCCAGGGGGAGTGGAAACGTGCGGCGTAATGAGGAGGAAGACGAATGAGGAGCAGGTGGGGTTTGTGTGGGCTGCTGGCCGTCGGACTGGGCCGGCTTGGAGGTGTGGGAGGGGAGAAACGGCCACGACGATACCGTGGGCCGTATACTTGCAGCCCATTTTAGGGTGCCAACTTCAACTTAGCAAAATAGAGAGCAACTAATTAATTAAGGAGCGCTCCTTCGGGAGCCTCCCAACAATCACTTGGGTGGGCTGAAAGCGCGCCACTTGGCGCTAGGGCTGGACCAAAAGCTCGTAGCTCGCGAGCTTAATGAGCGCTCGATAGTTCGGTTCGTTAAGCTCGTGGCTCGCTTCTTAATGGCAAAGCCAATCATCGATTTCAGCTCGTTAAGCTTAACGAGCTTAACGAACGAGCTAACGAGTTTCACGAGTAGCTCATTAAGCTCGTTAGTAACAACACAACACATATTTTCATCTTACGTGATAAAATTTTCGTAGCACTTCAACCCATCTATTCAATATTTAGGACAGTATAACCGAGCCTAATCCCAGCCCTCTCACGCCCTCGTCTTTTCTGGCCGTCCGATCACACACCAGAGCCATTTTTGGTCGTTGGATTGTGTTGTTATTTCACGTTTTATCGCTAAGTGGGCCGACTGTCCTAAAGGACAGCTACTCCGGTGGAAAAATCGCTTCATTCTGGTTAATTGGGCCGGCCACCAGGCGAAGCCCACGTACCCCTTCGACCCATCTCTCACGGTGCCTCGTCAACCCTAACGGAAGTGGCACCCACCCAGTCTACCGAGGGGATGGCAAAGGCGCATGGCGCGGCGGCGGCCCCCGACGGCGGGTACACGTCGGACACGCACGACGAGGGAGGACCGCAAGAAAAAGGAGATGGTAGATGATTTGCCGCCACCAACCCAGGTCCCAAACCCATCCAGCTCGACTTCGCCATGCGGGTCCCGCTGCACATTCGCCCCATCGCCGGCAAATCATTCGTCAGCTGGGAAGGTGAGCAAGCAGGTAATGACTTACGCTTTCTGTTGTTCATTTTCCATTTCATTTCTTGATCAGCGTTCACGTCACCACTTCAGAATGTTGTTATCTAAGCTTATCTTGCCTATTATCGTGAGTACGCCATTATATTATTTCTTAGATGTTTGATCGACCGAGTAGATACTTTTGGAGACAAAATGACTCTTGTCTGAAACTTATGATCTCCCCAGTGTACTTGCATTTTGGTAGAATGTGCGCTTCACAATTATATTAGTAGAAGCACTGCTCATATTAGTAATTTATAAGTACATACTCTCCAATTCACCACGCCTGAACATTTTGATCGGTGTATCCTGATAATTTCTTCGCCTTGTGATCGATCAACATATAGTTTAGAATCCAAATGTACTGTTATCTGAAGCTTATTATCTCATCGGTGTAATTAGCATGCTGATGATTGTACTCTCCAGCTCTCCAGGCTTGAACATTTTGGTCAGTGTAACCTGATCATTTCTTAGCTTCTTCATAATTGATTAGACCATCAGATACTACATCTCCGATTTTCATCAATGGTTTGACCGGAGCTAAAGTGGTTTGCTTTTCTGTTCTCAGGTTCAACAGCTCGATGGTCAATGCCGATCATTGGGATTCCATGGATGTCATGCAATACATGTACATATTTGATCATATCTCCTGGAACTGATCAACCTCCGTAGAAGAAGCCAACAATGTGGAGCAGTGCAATCTCTCTGCCACTTAGCCCCTGTAGCCAGTACGGTAATTAGCCAATTATACACTCGTATCATAAATCTTAAAACACATGGTAAAATACTTAGCAAACAAAGTTATTTATTTTTCCGGTAAACTACTACAGTATCATTTTCCAATTTCACGTGTGAATATGGTATTATTGCATGAAACCAATACTATAGGTACTATATAATCGGCATCTAAATTTCTCAATGTGAAGCGATCTCACACCAAATATGATTAAATTTGACAATTTGTACCAAATATGATTAAATTTGACAATTGTGCCTACCTCTTTGTTGGGGCTTGTAGGATTATTGTGATAGACTAAATGTAGAATTCTCTTGCGGGTGAGAATATGTGTTGTACAAATTTTCTAAAGTATTTGTAGTGCCTAATTTATTTTCTCAAATATATTATTTTTTCCTCAATATTTCTATTTTTGAGATTTTGTGGCGGGGGCCTTTGCGAGAGAACTTTTTCTAGGAGCCAAAAGTGGTTACGATCAATCACAACATGTATCCAACTATCCATCAACCATCCTAGAGACTCATACGCTTGAGACCCAAACACGAACCAGCTACAAGTCCATCAGACCTAAGAAAAAAGATCAACACACTGCTTTCTTGCAATCCAATAGGATTCCTCTCTTCAATTACATAGTACCATGATTTGTAAAATGAAGGAGACAAGCACGAGAGGCAAGAAAGCACAACACCACTCCAAAGCATTGTAAACAATTATATACAGATTACTTCATATCCCTAAAAATTATAGAGCCAAATTAGACAGGCGCGGCAACGCGCGCCATCAATGATCTAGTAATCTACATAGGAGACAACAAACTAGTGCATTTCCTTCTATAGTCACCATCTTCCTTCTTAAAAACCACATATACACACTCATCTTGTAGACCGTAACACATCAGAATCTGTTAAAGAGCACTCGCGAGCGCTCACGAGCTTAACGAGCTTCAAACGAACCGTGCTGAGCAGGTTTTTTGCTCGTTAATCTTAACGAGCTTAACGAGCCGAGCCTTAACGAGCGCGAGCTTAACGAGACGAGCAGCTCGTTAATCCACCTCTAATTGGCGCGCTCTCAGCCGCCGGCACGTGTCGCGCTTTATGCGCTCCCTCCGGATTTTATTTTTTTATTTTTCCGCACGCGTTTTCGCCTTTTTAGACGGTTTTTTTCTCGTTTTTTGGCTTTTTGGTTTTCCACCGGTCTTTCTAAGCTTTTGGAAAAAAATCAAATTTATTTTTTGCACGAAAAAACATGTTTTTTTTTGCCGCGAGAGGCACGGTTTTGCTTTCGCGAGAGGCACGGCCGTGCCTCTCGGAAACAGAAAAAAAAACACGTTTATTTTTTTTCTTCCACGAGAGGCACTGATTTGCTTACGCGAGAGGCACGGCCGTGCCTCTCGGAAACGAAAAAAAATGCGTTTTTCTTTTTTTTGCTTCCGTGAGAGGCACGATTTTGCTTCCGCGAGAGGCATGGCCGTAGTTCTCGGAAACGAAAAAAAGAATGCGTTTTCTTTTTATTTCCTTCTGTGAGAGGCACGGGTTTACTTCTCGTGAAGGCACGGATTTGCTTCCGCGAGAGGTACAGTCGTGGCTCTTTCGGAAAGGGAAAAAACATGCTCCCGGTTCGGTTTTTCCATCTGGTTTTTCTCGTGAAAAAAAAGTTCGTCAAAACCTATCAACATGGGATCTAGTTTTGAAGATCTCGACGCGAGGAATCCAATGATGACAACGGTTCGAGATTTGGACGCACGGTTTAAGAGATAAAACGTTTTGAATAAACGGATCTACGAAAAAAGGGGAAACTCACAGGGTGCGCCACTTGTCGCAACCTGGGGAGGTGGGAGTGATCTTTGAAAGGAGTACTTCTCAATTAGTGATTTTGAGCAAAAAGGTTGCCGAGACCACTCGGGTCTATTTTTGGGCTCTTCAACGATGGTTTTCAGCGACTTAATCGACCCAGCGACCATGGAGGCATTGGCCTGTTGTGAAGCTATGGCTCTGGCTTTGGATTTATCACTTGACCGAATCATCATTGCATGCGATTGCAAATCAGTTATAGCGGAGATAAAGAACAACACTGAAGCAAGGTATATCACTACTATAAAGGAGATTTCTGCCCGGTCGAGAGATTTCTCTAGTTGCGAGTTTATTTTTGAAGGTCGTAGTTTGAATTTTGATGCTCACAATTTAGCTAACTTCTCTTCTTCTTTACCTGTTGGTCGCCACATGTGGATGGGTTTACCCCCACAACCCATTTGTAATTCCTGTAATCACGCACCCTGAGCACTTGCCTAAGTAGTATGGCTCGGCCCATTTGCGGGATCGGTTGTATTGTCGATTTTTTGGACCAACTTTGTCGACCGGTTTTCTATTGAAAATACTATATTTTTTTAAAAAAACATAAATTTCAGAAAATTCCCATATTTTGTTTGAAAAATGTTCCTGAATTTTGTAAATGTTTGAAAAATGTTCATGAATTCAAAAAATGTTCACACATTTGAAAAATATTGGCAAATTTAAAATGTTCATAAAATTCAAAAAAAATCAAGAATTCAAAAATATTTTGGAATTCAAAATTATTCGCAAATTCAATAAATGTTCATGAATTTTAAAAATGTTTAAGATTCAAAAGAAAGTTCACGAATTTCTGAAATGTGCTCGAATTAAAAAATGCTCGTGATTTAAAAATAGCAGAAACCGAAAAGGAGGAAAAAAACCAGGCAAACCAACAAAAACGAAAAACCAAAGAAAAAAATGATCCAAGAAAGGTTCTAAAATCTTTCCTTCTTTTTGAGCAACTTCTAAAATCTTTCCTAAACCGGTAGGAACAACAGTACAAAAAGCTCAAGTGACCCGTCCTTTTTTTTTTAGTAACTCAAGTGGCCCGTACATTGCCATGAATATTTGCAAAGCAAAAAAAGTTCTTCTTAGGAAGGGAAAAAATGGGCCGGACGGCCTAGAAAGAGAGGATGGGGCACGGGGTACGCGTCTACGCACGCAATATATATGTCTCAAAAATTGCTAAAAAAAAAGATATCTCCAAAAAAAAAGATTCCTGGTTAGCAGTGGTTTGAGATTAAACGTTTTCCAACAATTAATACATGCTCATACACAGATAAGAAAAGCTGGTGGAAAAATGGTGTTGTACATCGCTCATCTTCGGAATCGCAATAAGCGAGAATAGGAACCAAAGCCATGTCAGGTTCCTTCCCTCCATTCTTGTGACGACGTACATTCATCGTGGCCGTCTTTTAGCTACTGTACGCATCCACCTTAGATTTGCTCCCTATTTCTTCAGTTCAGAGCTAATGGTTGGGATGATCTGCAAGAGGACCACAACACTAATCTTTCAAGAATTCAATGCTAAGTGACCCATTCAGATGAGTTTGTATTCGAATCTGGCTTTGGTTGGTGAATAAACAAATTGTTCGAGGATGAAAGGAATTTGTTTTGTTTTGTTTTTTTTTTTTTTTTTTTTTTGCGGATGAAAGGAATTTGTTTTCTGAACAGAGAAAGAAAGGATTTTGACATCATTAGCAGATGATAATAACATAAGTTACAAATAGAATGAGATGGATTACAGCGCGACCTGCCTATCGCACGGCTATCAGAATCAAACGGTGGTATCCTGGAGTACAAAAGGAGAAAAGAACAGCAATTAGCATCAAATAAAGGGTCCTTGATTTCCCTTGATTTGATGCGTACGTACGGCCTTGTGTGGTGTCGCGTAGTATTGCCATTCCTATCCTAAACTTAAAAGATATATATTTACAACATGGAAATAACTTGACTATTGTATAGTTCACGGTATATATTGATTTACATAGTCGGACCGACCATGTCAACTTACGTCAACAAACCACCTTGGAAGAAGATAGCCCCTCGTTGAAAAAAGAGGGTTTCATAGGTGGACATGGTGCCAAAGGATCCACACATCCATTCATCAAGATATGCTCTTCATCTTCAACAAGGAGGGACCAAGCAATGGTAAAGTCCACCTTTAAGCCGCCAAGCTCACATACATGTTGACTTGTGTTGTATATTTTGGGTACGACAAATACAAGTCCTTGTGCAGCAATGTCTCCAGTCGGTGTGTATGCTTGAATAAGAATTTTTAGCTTTCCACGGAATTCTATGGAGAGAACTTGCCTCGACAGATTTAGATAACCACCATTAACTGCACACTTTCTTCCAGCTTTTGAATCAACCAATACAATTTTCCTTGACTTGGACACATTGACTTCTTCAATCTCACGCTCAGAAAATGTGTAGCAAACAACTCGGACTCCATATTGAAAAGGCGTTAACTTCTCATCAACAACATGAACACCAAAGATAGTGGCTTGAACCGAACGTTTAAGTTGCTGAGAACATAACTCTAGTGTGCAAAAGGTTTTTTCAATAGGAAAGTATATTTTTCGTCCCTCAACTCTTGGCAGAGTCTAGATTTGATCTCTCAACTCCGAAACCGGACAACTTGCACCCTCAACTACTAAAACCGGACAAGGTTTGTCCCTGGACACGGTTTTGACCGGTTTTGGTGCTGACTTTCCCCGGTTTTGATCGTGTTTTGACTCAAATTCGCGTAGTTTCTTCAAATATGTTTATTTTTTTCGGGTCCGCACACCATTTTCAAGTTCACGCACTTTTTCCAAATCCGCGTACTTTCTACAAAAGTTCATGAATTTGAAAAAAGTACACGGATTTGAAAGCAGTACACGAACTTGAAAAAAGTAAACGGATTTGAGAAAAATACGCGAACTAGAAAAAAGTATGCGAGTTTGAAGAAATATGTGAACTTGAAAAAGTACGTGGATTTGAAAATAGTACGCGGATTTAAAAAAGGTATGTGAATTTGTAATTTTTACGCGAACGTGAAAAAGTACATAGATTTGAAAAAAGTACATGAATTTCAAAAGATTCATGGATTTGAAAAATATACATGTATTTAAGTCAGCACCGGTCAAAACCGGGGTGAGTCAGCACCAAAACCGTTCAAAGCCGAGACCAGGGATGAACCTTGTCTGGTTTTAGTAGTTGGGGGTGCAAGTTGTCCGGTTTCAGAGTTGAGGGACCAAATCTAGACTCCGCCAAGAGTTGAGGGACGAAAAGTATATTTTTCTCTTTTTTCAATGATGCTGGTACGGAAACCGTCACCAAAATGACCGACATCACCATCGTATAAAAAGGCATCGCTCACCAATGCTCTATCTTCAGACGCCGTTTTGCCCTTTATTATTAACTGGATTTCAATGTCAATCGGTTCCTCGGACACAATGTCAAATGCAAAAAAGGATCCTACAAGCATATGATCGTCATAATTTGCCATTGACTAATCAACAAAGGTCATCCAGCAAGAAATGAATGCAAGAAGAATAGTTTACATACCGCTTCATTGAGGATTTGGCAGTCATCCCTTGGACAAAGGAATATGGGGTTGCGACGTCCATCCACAGCATCTCGGGCAGCAACCACACCATATACTTTCAGTGGCCATTTGAAGTATTTCACGTCAGTAACTTTGATGGAGCAGATCTGCATAGTCCTTGCGAGGACAGCGTCTACTGGCTTGAATCCCGGTGTACAGTGTGTAAAGAGCATGGGACTCAACAAAGCTGCATGCAGCAACGCCCAGTTAAGTACTCCCTCCGTTCCTAAATATAAGACCTTTTAGAGATTTCATTATGAACTACATACGAATGTATCTAGTCCTATTTTAGAGTGTAGATTCACTCATTTTGCTCCGTATGTGTAGTCTATAGTGGAATCTCTAAAATGTCTTATATTTAGGAACGGAGGGAGTATATGGAAGTAAGAAAATGAAAATCCAATGCGACAACTCTTTGCTTGTACTCATTGTGCAAACAAGAAAAAAAACGAGTATCAATGTTTCAGGGTGGTTTACGCACGTGTTTAATCCTCTAGTTTGATTGCAGTGCGTTATTTGCAAGGATCTGCTGAAAGATACAACATACATAATATATATAATAATTGTTACTGGTGAGCAAGAAACTTACAATAGTCACACAAACTCAAACATGTAGTAACTACCAGGGCTTTCATATCTAAATATTTCCCTTTAAACCATTGGCATAGCAATTTTGACGTTGAGCACTGGACAGATTAATTATGGAGGAAGAAGAAAAGCATGCATGTTTACTCACTCTCAGGTCTTCGAAGCTGTTGGCACCTTTGCGACACTCCCAGCCCCTACGGAAGCGAGCAAATGCCTCCTCCTCGTGCTCCGCGGCTGCGGCTGCGTCCTCGCTGATCACCGCTTCACCCTCGACATCTTTGCCCTCCAAGCCCCTGTCCATTGCCATAGTGACTAATCTGCTGCCTCCGGCGACCGCCGCTAGCTTCTGCGTCGATTTCCCTCTCCTCCAAGCTCCTCTCTTGCTCCTGTTTCTTCTCCGAGCTCCTCACCTCCTGGCCCTGTTGGCGAAATCTCTCCTGTTCCTCTTTCTCTTTGCGTATTGTCTCCCTCGACACCCTCCTCTCAATTTCTGAGACGAAATTGTTGATGCTGTCTGAGATCCACTGCAATCTATTTAGCCGTGTGACCGAGGACACCATTTGAGTTTCTGGCTCTTCCTCTGGAACCATCTTCAGAAGTTCTAGTACCAGCCCACCGCGCGATCTGGTCGCACAACAAGGATACCTGAACACGCATGCGTAATTCCTCGTCGTCCTCATCCTCTTCCTCTTCCTCCTCCTCCTCCTCCTCCTCCAGCTCATCTTCCTCTTCCTCTTCCTCCTCCTCCAGCTCCTCTTCCTCTTCCTCTTCCTCCTCCTCTTCCATCGGGGATTGACATAACATATGAAAAAATTCTTGGAAGATGTTGCGCGCCGATCGAATCGGCGATCATCTCCTCCACCGACCTCCGCTTGTCTTGGGAGAGTAGAGTGGCAAGGAACCTCTCCTTGCCATCCAGCCCAAGCTCCTTCTCGGCGAAACCGTCCACCTTCCTCTGTATTTCCTGCCTCGCCATCAGATAGGCCGTTAAGCCGCTGCTTGCTCTTTTACGCATCACTGCGTAAGGCCGCGAACTTGAATCGAACACCGGCTTCTTGTATGGTCGGGGCCCCATCTCCGTATCACCGTCGTCCCCCAGTCCAATTTCTCGCCGCTGCCGCCGCCGCTCTGTTAAACCCTAAGTCGAAGGTGCGCACGACACACACGCACGGAATCGCCAAAGCCACAGGACAGGAGGTACTTTTATACTTGCTCTATCGGTATAATCTCTTGTGTGTGTACCGGGTAGGAGTACAGAGCGTACATATAGTACTCCTAATCGGCTACTTTTCCTCGCCAATCTCGCCACCCCTTCCGTCCCCGTCCTCGCCTCTTTTCTGCCATAGCCACGGTACAATTTTTGGTCATCTTTTAGGCTTCACGTAGCAGCAACCCTAAAAATCCATCAGACCTCTCGTGAGTGGGGATGTTATTTGATTCAACTCGTGTGTGAGATTGGTAATGGGATCTATTATAAAAAAAGAGTTCATCGGAAGTACCAGGCACCCCAAAACCAACTAGAAATCATTGCTTCTATTAACCAAACAGCTCGGCAAGAACGACCACTGGCTACAAGACCATGCACGAATTCCAAGGCTTGATCCGGCCATACGGCTTGGGACACAAGTCCTGATTCTTCACCATACGCCCCCAGTGCGTCCGCAACTTTATTACATGCCCTTGGGCAAAAAGAAAAAAAAATACATCCTGGTCTCTCGATTGTCAAACGACCACAACTGCCATTAGAACGAGTCGCCGACGCGCCGCTGTCACCACTCTCATACCGGAACCGGCCTGACCTTGTCAATGATAGCCGGAAAGTCTTTGTGCATGTGTCCCTAAGGACCAACTGGAAATTGTTGCTTCCATTAACCAAACAACTCAGCAATATCGATCACTGGCTACAAGACCATGCACGAATTCAAAGGCTTGATCCGGCCATACGGCTTGGGACACAAGTCTTGATTCTGCACCATACGCCGCTAGTGCGTCCGCAACTTTATCACATGCCCTTTGGGCAAAAAGAAAAAAGTCGCGTGGTTAAAGTTTAGACTAGCAAAGCACCTAGTCTCCTTAAACAGGATACCATTGATAGACATGTGTCGTGGTCGTTGGAATTGAGTACCATGAAATGATGAATAATCAATCATGTACTATATCGGCCATACATATGTTGGAGAGGCTATACTAAGATGCGACAACCGGCTCGGCTGTTACCTCTGCATTTCCATGCATGTGGAATGGTAGGACGACTCCGACGTTGGACGTCACCGAGGACGTGTAACTATCAATGGAATGATACGCATCCTTGCGTATTCGAGAAAAAGAGAGGCTATACTAAGATGATCAATAACACCTGCCAATCTTAGCTGTATTGCTCGGCACAACCGATGAAATGAATTACTTGAAGAAATATTGGCACGCCAACTCACCGAAATTGGCCAATTGGCCACCCATCAGATAAAAATCGTCCGCTCCTCTGTGTATTTTGGTTTTTTGTATTTTTGCGCGTTCAGGCGTTTTCAATCTTGCAAGTATTGTCTTTCTTTCGTTTGGATCGACTCTATTGCATCTGTAATCGGTATATTTTTGGTTTCAATTTTTGAGAACAATGTCTGTTGTTCATCCTTAACCTTTTTTGGCCCGTGAGCTCGATTGAAATGTTGCGGCCTGTTCTTCAAAATTGAGTGTTTGCACATCGATTAGTCGAGCTGTCGAATTGCGACTGTATTTGCTTACCTCTGTTTGCCTCAAAACATGCCTGGATCTCTGTTGCTTTGTTTACATTGTTGCATTTCTTTTCATTGTTGTAGTGTACTGCATGTTTGTAAGTAGTGGACTTCACTGGAACTGCATTACATTGTACACGATAGCCTCTGAAATTTCTCATTTTTTTGTAAATGCATTATGTGGTTGAGTGAACTTCAAAGTTTGGACGATTGTACTGCATTCTTATACTGAACAGAACTGCATACTATGACAATTTTTAATGCAGGAGAGTTGAACTGCAAAGGTATTGTCCAGTCGCACTGCATTGTTACTACCTAGCGCACTGCACTTTTTAATATAGCGCACTTCACTATATGTATTAGAGATCTGTGTTTCTCCCACCAACTTAGCAAAAGAATGATAAAATGATGCATGTGAGTTCACATACAGTAAAAAGGTACTGTTCAGCGGTTATGTGGTTGAGTGAACTTCAAAGTTTGGACTATCATACTGCATTGTTATACTGAATAGAACTGCATACTAAGACAATTTTTTAAAACAGCGGAGGTGAACTGCAAATGTTTCGTCCATTCGCACTGCATTGCTGTTACTACCTAGAGCACTGCAATCTTTAATATAGCGCACCTCAATATATGTATTAGAGAACTGCATATCTCCCGCCAGCTTGGCAAAAGAATGATAAAGTGATGCAGATGAGCTCTTATTCATTAAAAAAGGACTGTTCAGACCGTCTGAAGAACATTGAGTTGCGTTGTCTGATGGACTTAATTTTAAAATCTTACAGCATAAAGGGTTTGCTTTATTTTAGACAGCCTACAGTGCAAATATTCTAAATAACAGGGAGCCTTTTTCCCTGTAGAACATCACCATCGCCACTTCTCCGGCCTCAAACCCATTCTGGGAGATAAACTCCTTCCAGCCAGCAGTTATGTTGAAGCAGCCATCAGAGTCAATGTGGTAGTCAGCTTGCATGTATTCATACCCATTCTTGTGCTCTGTCTCCAAAATAAGCTTCCCTGAAGTCGGAGCAGTAAACCTTATTGTGGATGGCAGTTTCTGCATTTTGGCATGCATGGAAAAAGAATCTTTATAAGTAAACACCACACGGTTTGCTATATCTTAATATTATCTGTTTATATTTGACTTAAATATGTATAAATATATGACTACTATTAATAAAGCAGTAGCAATATATGAACCAAAATATATACGGACTTGACCAGTAACTTTGGTAGAATATATACTATTCAACTAACACTTTGGCACTGCAAGTTCATGTCAGGTGTACTGCTCTCAAATAGCAAGTGCACTGCATCGATGGGCGATTGAACTTCTTTTGTTTGGGTGTTGTGGATCGTCTGTTCAGTTCCGTATTTAACTAGTGTTAACATCTGAGATGGGACTGAAGGAAAATATATACAACCACCTAGTGTTAATTTCTGACAAATCTAAAAAAAACACAGATCTTGGCATTGATGATAAGACTGAAAAAGTGATGATACATTCAGATGTGTATTTGTAACCTGGTATTGTGAAAAACTAAGAGGGGGAAAGACATACCCATGATTCCTCAAGGTCTTCAGTTGTGAGGCGATAAAGGAATGGTGCCCGAAATCCATGGTTTGTGGTCAGCAGGCAGGAGAGCTGACTGCGTCGCTCAGACTCGGTGAGCTCCAGACCATCAGAGTACATGCATGCCTCCGCTATCGGCACCATCCTTGCGAGGCAGCCACACGAACAGTCCATGGTGGGCTCTGTGGAAAGGCAGATAACAGAGGAAAGGCAGATAATAAGGGGGAATGGCGGAACCCTAGATGTGGGCTTTGGAGAAGAGAAGAAGAGGGGAGGAGTTCTGTGAGTTCGGAGGACGATTGGATAGGTTTTATGCAGCCATGATGAATGTCGGTTTTTCAATGAAAGTAATAAATGTTGTGGTAGGTCATATGTGGTAGGCTGTAGAAGGAATTTGTTTTAGTTTGCCGAACTGCATTTCAGAAGTAATAGAACTTCTTCGTTAATCATACAGTACTGCATTGTTGGAGGCCGCGGACTACGTCCCTTCTGTGTCTTCGCAGCTTCTTGCATTTTTTTTGTGAACGAACTGCAATTGCTGGTTATTCATTTAAATTTTGTTCTATTTTTTTGTTGTTGTTGATAATCTCATTGTAATGGTTCTTTTTTTTCCGAGTCTTTTTTGTTATCTGGTGTGCCGTGGAATGAGAGAATAATTATATTAGATGCAGATATCCATGTTGTGGCGTGTTGGGCCTATTTGAGAGTAAGTCACATCCGGCCCAGGTAGGCCTGCGTGCACGGCTGGTTCGTTCTGTGCAGTGTGTATGCGCTGAACTTTAGTCCCACCTCGCCTGGCGAGAGCGCCCACGACCGGTTTATAAGCCCTGGCGAGGCAACTCATTCGAACTCCTCTTGATACTCATTGGACGCTTACACTTGGCGCTCGCTTCCCACACCTCCTCTGACCTGTGGGCCCTAGTCTTCCTGGCCCCGTGCATCGTGGCTCAGAACGGACTCGCCTATGGATCTCTGTGGGCGCTGTCCTAGTACGAGACTAACTGGGGCCATGTTGGACTAGGGCGGTCAATATTTTTTTCCCGTACGTACGTGTTTTTTTTATTATAGATTGTGCACTGCTTTGTTAGAACGTTGTGAACTGTATCTATGAACGTTTTGTACTGCATGTCTCTACATTTTCGCACTGCCTTCCTGTACAGTACGGTTTGTGCACTGCATGGATGTTCGTTTGTGCCCTGCCATGTGCACATGCTTTGTGCGGTATCCGAATCACACTCTCTTTTGGAATGTTTATATATTTTTTAGTGCACTGCAGCATATTCTAACAGAGAACTGCAACATTGTACAGGAAATAAACTTGTTCATAACATAAGCAAACTGCATGATTACAAAGCAAACTGCATCACAAGCAAACTACAAACTTGACAGAAAGCAAATCTGATGAGAAATCTAAAATGGCACGAGCAATCTTGTAGGTACTTTCATGTCTGGCACCACCTCTTTTCTTCAGTAGTCGTAGTCGCCCCAGGATCTGGCGCGCTTCCTGGACTTCTTCTTCTCGAGTTTTGCCCGGCGGAACCCTTCCCGGGTGATGGTGAGGCGGCTCCATATCTCGTACGCGGTGTAAGCGCCCTTTGCCGCGTACTCGATGTGCCTCATGGTCAGGGGCATGCACTCCCAGCACTTGTGCTCTGCGTCCGTCATCTTCGTCTTCATGTTGTTGTAGTAGTCGTCGACGAGGATGCCGGAGACGTCTGCAAGGGAGTCCAGCGGCTTGGTCGCTGTGGGCACCCTCCATTCCTTCTGGATGTCGACGAAGTAGGCGATCTCCAGCCCGACTCGCTGGAGCTTCTCTATGTCGCCGTCGATGGAGAAGCCAACAAACGTGTACCTGGGGTCGGCGAGGAAGTTGTCGAACCTGATAAAGTTGTCGTGGGCGGCGCTGAGTTGGAAGATGCAACAACCGGCTCGGCTGTTACCTCTGCATTTCCATGCATGTGGAATGGTAGGACGACTCCGACGTTGGACGTCACCGAGGACGTGTAACTATCAATGGAATGATACGTATCCTTGCGTATTCGAGAAAAAGAGAGGCTATACTAAGATGATCAATAACAACTGCCAATCTTAGCTGTATTGCTCGACACAACCGATGAAATGAATTACTTGAAGAAATATTGGCACGCCAACTCACCGAAATTGGCCAATTGGCCACCCATCAGATAAAATAAATTAATTTGGAAAGGTAATACAAGGGGTCAACATAACATACTGTTGCAAGCTAAACAACATGGTAAGGAAGTAGCGCGGGCCTTGGTGCCACCTCCTACTCAAGTAGAATCAATTCCACATCTCCAGAAAGTATGCAGAATGAGCATTATTTCTCCGGAGAAGCGGTTCCTATAGTCATCTTTACAATAGCCGCTGGTTATCTAATACCAGATGCTTGTACTTCTGAGCGACGTTTGCCAGTTTCACTGCCTCTGTCAAACCCTTGGTGACCACCATCTTCAGGATGTTAGCACCCTCTTTTATGGCTGAATCAATCTAGGTTGAAAGCAAAAGGCACAGAAAAAATAAACATAACCGTCCCGCTGTCATACACAAGTCAAGACAGATTCTTGTTTATTGTTATAGAGTTATTTACGCAAAACCACCACACTTGGGGCTAGGGTAACAACTTGGTACCACATTGAAGGCAGGACACAAAAAACCACCAGAAATGCGCCTAATGCGTAACGCGGAGCACTGACGCTCGAATTTGGTCGCGAAAACAGCGAAGCTGACTGATTGGGCCCACCTGTCGGGCTGACGTGGCGAAGACCAAAATTTTGTGTTGAGTAACGTGATTATTAGGAAGTATAGGATAGACTAGGATTTGTTCCTGCCTTGTCTTGTACTCCAAGTTGATCATGTACTCCTATATATATGCCCACGAGGCTCAAGCAATACATCAACTATTCCACCAATCCCTTTCTCCCTGTCAACATGGTATCTGCCGCAAGTTCCTAGACCTAGCCGCCCTCCACCGCTTCCGCATCGCGCGCCGTCCCCGGGGCGGTCGGTCTCCATGACCGCCACCGGGGGCCGCGCCGCCCGTACCTAGGGTTCGCCCGCCGGTCGTGTTGACCGGCTGCCCTAGAGAGTCTTTTCCTCGATCTCTTGATCCGGGGATTTCTCTCTTCCGCCGGTCACTTTGATCGGTGTTTTCTTTTTGGTTTTCCGATCTAAGATCGGTTTGCGTCGCCCGCCGCCGTCGTCGACCACCGCGCCTCTACTCCGACACCGGCGTCGACTCTACACCGGCCACTTCGTCATCAACCGCGCGGCAAGGCTGGACGCGCCGCCCAAGGGACGCCTTCGTGCGTCGCTGCCTGCCGCTCGCCCGCGTGGTCTCCATTGCCGGTCCGTCTTCGTCGTCATCGCCCGGGACACCACCGACAACGTCGCCATCCACTACGATCTGCGCGTCGTCCCCGCCATGGCGCATACAGCGTCGCCGTCGGTCTGATCAACCGATCTTGCGCCTGTCTTCGCCAAGCCCGTCCCCGAGCACGCGCCTACTGCCGATCGAGCCACAAGTTGCCGTCGCGTCGTCCCCTCGGACCGCTGCGTCGCCGCCCCGAGGTCCTCCCGCCGGCTGCCCCGACCCGCGTGCTGCGCCTGCCGACGCCTCTCCGGGACGTCGCCCTGCGCCACGCGGTCCACGCCACCGCCCCAGGATTCTCCCGCCGGCTACACCCGTAGCCGCCGCCGCCTTTGCGTCGCCCCTTCGGGCGGTCGCACCGCGGAACGCGGTACACGCCGTCGCCCGTCGGACCGTCGCCACCGGCTCGTGGTTCTCCCCACGGCTGCGCCGATCCGCGCGCTACCACTGCGTCGCCCCTTCGGGCCGTAGTGTCGCAGCCCGCGGTCTACTGCCGCCCCGAGGCCGTCCTCTCCAGGTCGTCCTCGTGGCCGCCCCGACCCTCGCGCTGCCGCTGCTTTGCCCCATCGGGCCGTAGCGAGCGTGGCACGCGGTCTCCGCCGCCGCCCGAGGTCGTCCCCGCGGCTGCACCGACTCGCGCGCCGCCGCTATGTCGCCCCTTCGGGCCATCGCGCCGCAGCACGCGGTCCACGCCGCCGCCCCGAGGTCTTCTCGCCGTCACCCCGACCCGCGCGCTGCCGCTTCGCCGCCCCTTCGGGCCGTAGCGCCGCGGCGCGCGGTCCACTTTGCCGTTCCCGCGCGTCGACTTCTACGTGGCATGCGCCGCGCCGCCTCTCTAGGCGCGGGAACACCACTGTCCGCGCTGGTCTTCATCATGCTGTCGGGTCCTACCTCGCCTACTTCGAGCATCGCCGCCGCATTCCTGACCTAGCCGCCGCCGCCGCCGCTCTTCTTCGACCGCCGCCGCTGCTACCCCTGTAGCCGTCGCCGCCGTATGTCCTCTTCTTCGACCGCCGCCGCTGCTACCGCTGTAGCCGTCGCCGCCGTCTGTCCACCCCCTTCGTCTTCATCCAGCACCAGCTCATCGCCAGCGTCGCCGTCGTCTACCCCGACCACTTCATCTACTCCGACCACCGCGGGCGACATTGGCCCCTTGCCGATTTGCGCCGCAACCGTCGCCGAGTCCTTCTCTGCTATCCTCCTCGACATGGCGTACCAGTTTGTGCAGGTCCCCGTCTACGCATGCCCGGTGCTGGCAACACCGACGCGTGCCTTCGTCCCCGGTGTGGTCCCAGGCCTGGCAACCCTGGAGCGACGCATCGTCAACATCGACTTCGTCCGTCTACGCATGCTCGGTGCTGGCAACACTGATGCGTGCCTTCGTCCACGATGTGTCCCCGGGCTTGGCAATCCCGGCGCGACGGATCGTCAACAACATCTTCTCCCCGGCGCACCACTACTTCGACACCACTGCGCCCATGCTAACTCGGCGCCTCCTTGCGCCCGCGGCTCCACGGCGACTTCCTCGACACCGGCTACCCCGACTCCACATCGACCACGGCATTCTTCGCACGGCTACCTCGATCACGGCTACACCACCCTACGCTCTCGGCTACCTCGACATCGGCACAAAGGGCTACCGCCTTGCTTGAGCAACCTCGTCGGTTTCCACTCCAGCCACAACTTCCGCGATGCATCGACTGTTACGACTGTGGGGGGATGTCCGTTGGCTTACCTTCGGATTCTTCTCCACTCTCACCGTCTGCGTCGCTACCGTTGTGACTGCAGGGGGATGTTGAGTGACGTGATTATTAGGAAGTATAGGATAGACTAGGATTTGTTCCTGCCTTGTCTTGTACTCCAAGTTGATCATGTACTCCTATATATATGCCCACGAGGCTCAAGCAATACATCAACTATTCCACCAATCCCTTTCTCCCTGTCAACATTTTGACCAACTGATGTGGCAAATGAGACTTCGTCCCCACCTGTCAATGACCGGATGGTCTTCTTCTTCATATCACTGTTTCTGTGGGACATTCCGTCAAGCACCTTCTGGGCGCCCGGAAAGCGGCGACCGGAGAGCGGCGGCGTGCTTCCCGTGCCCTGAGCCCTCGTCTGCTCGCCGCAGACGCCGCCATGGGTGCTCTGGATGGACGGAGCTCGTCGCCGGCCCCCGAGTGCTCTGCATCTAGATGAACTCCAACGGCACCATGGCGACGTCCCTCGCGAGCGCGCCAGAGAGCCGGACCACGAGCAGCGCGGCGAGGCCCTTGGTGAGCTGCGCGTCGGAGTCAGCCTGGCTCCACATCTGGCGCGGCGAGGACCAGGAGCTGCGCGGCTCCACCTCCGGTGCGGCGTGGACTAGGAGCTGGGCGGCATGGCGTGGACCAGGAGTTGGGCGGCGTGGCTTCACCTCCGGCGCCGCATGGACCAGGAGCTGTGCGTCGGAATCAGCTTGGCTCCACCTCCAGACATGGTTGGCATCCCTTTTTCATCGTCGGGTCCATGGGCGGCGTAGGCGAGGAGGACGCCATGGACCCGCCGCGCGGCACGAACAGCAATGGCGGCCGGCGGCAAGGCGGGGCCACGCGAGCGCGCGTGGGGTGCGTCCGTGCGGGCACAGAGAGCTCCGGCGTCCACGCCGACGGGAGCGGCGTCGGGCTATGAGGCCTCACCACCACGGTGCTCGTCGGTGTGGGCATAGTCGCCGGAGTCCGGCCGCCCATAAGCTGCTCGATGTAATGCCGCATAGAAAAATAAATGGGAAGAAGAAGATCATGTAGTCACAGACAGGTGGGGTCCGCGTCTCATTTGCCACCTCAGCTGGTCAAAGCTCTTTTTTTGTGCTTGGTCTTTGCCACATCATCCCCGACAGGCGGGCCCCACCTGTCGGTTTCGCTGTTTTCGCGACCAAATTCGAGCGTCAGTGCTCCGCGTTATGCATTAGGCGCATTTCTGGTGTTTTTTTGTGCCCTGCCTTCAATGTGGTACCAAGTTGTTACCCTAGCCCCAAGTGTGGTGGTTTTCGGTAAATAACTCATTGTTATACTATGTGCAGCCTTTAATTAAGTTGTTTTGTCGCAGAAAATGCTCCCTCCCCATACTATATATAGTAGCAATTCAGTCATAATGGAGCCTATTTTAATTATGTTTGCAGCGGGGTATTGCCGAAATATGCCAAAAAATTAACTGAAGTAGATTAAAGTCATTAAAACAGAGTTTCCTTGAATAGCCAAGGGTGTTGGAGTCCTTCTGTTTGGTCACACTTGTCCTAGCAAATGAACACGATCATCCAACAATAGAACAAAAGAAGGTGTTTCTAAATTAATTCAATAGGAACTACACCACGAATCCACAATTAAAAAAGGATAATAAGAATAAGCATAACATTAAACTAGAACTCCGACGGTAATAGCAAAGGAGATTTTATACCCGTTCACGACCTGTCTGGCTGAACATCTGAAGCACAAAAGCTTTGGGGTCCATCTGACCAGGCGGACGTCCAATTCCTACATAAGACGACACAAAAAGAGAGAGAAGGAAATCTGAAACCTACAATTGTTGAACCTACCAATCCTTAATCGGTCAAATTCTCGGTTCTTGTGAAAATGGTAGATCACACTCTTCAACCTGATAAGCTAACAAGGTAAATGGTTCCTGTCAACAAAGAGCCATGGTTGTATAACCGAGCATGTGAAGACAGAGATAAAGAGGATGAGACATAACACTTAGAAAGGAACAGGGCACATCTTATACAAAGTTTTCCCCGCAATATTTACATAGGCGTCCAAATAGACACAAGTGCAAAATCTGATGGCAAAATCTGTAGAGGTCTAGAGGAACCCAATTTTTTCTTTGAGTGGCCACTGGCAATGCTGCAAGAAACATGGGGCCAAAATATCTTATGAATGCCGTGACGACGTAATAGAATGCCGTGTGGCTGACAAAAAAAAACGCAAGATTTTATTTTTAGAATCAGTATTGACATAGAAAAAAAAATGAAAAATACTCGCTAGAAGGAGGGCTTGAACCTCCGACCTTGTGGTTAACAGCCACACGCTCTAGCCAACTGAGCTATTCCAGCTTATTGATTTAAAAAAGTTACACATACTATAAAAATAGAAGATTATTTCACACGTACACGTGAAGAGCGCCGAATGTGTTTGTTATTGTTTGCACCTTCACACGTACCCACGTGACGGTTGGTAAGTTTAGCTTTGTTAATCAGGGGAAGTTTATAGCCAGATCAGGGCGCATGTGCAGTGCACGCATGCACGCGAGAGCTGAGACGATCGAGAAGCGCCATCACAGCGAACCAACGATGGTGTCCGGGTGATCTATCTTTTCATTTGCCCCTTTGGGAGTCCTCGGCGGATCATAATGGTTTGTGACTGAAGATGCATGAGATGAGAGGTGACTGCCAAGGTGCAACCGAAAAACCGATCAATCGTTCGTTCAGTGAGGTTTTTCTTTTTTTCAAGTAGGATTTTAGTTCTAATCCATCCAATGGTAAACTGGTATCAATCTGTGCCGTTCTATGGTATATGCAATGATGTACGTTTCACAAAAAAAAAGATGCTATGATGTACAGAAGGATCTGAAATTGCAACCAGCACATTTTGACTGGGCCGAAATAGACCGCTCTTTTCTTCATGTAGTACAGTAAATAATTTTTGCCTAAATTAACCCTTTACAGTTCAGGCTATAGACCTTATATGGTGCGCTTCTGCAATAGAGAATATCCAACTAATCTTTGTCAATTTCTAATAAGTGGTGTTTAGTTTTGTTGTACAAATAAAAAATATCACTATGTAACCATTGAACAAAGTCTTTGTAAAACACATAATTGTTTTCTCATTTTTTATAGCATTTTGTAAAATTAACATTAATTAAAAAATAAAAAAGATATGTTGTATTATGATGTAACCATGAAATGAGATTAATGTAGAATAACCCAAGTGATTTTGCAATATAATTCTACTAATGAGTAAACAATTGATATTAACCAAAAAAGTTACATCTGTACGATTGAATAGACAAATGTAAAAACTTAACGGACTAAATTTTCTGTCTATAATAGTATACATTTAAAATTAATTATATAGAAGAATAATATACTTTGGCTGTTTCAAAATAACTGTTGTTCTAGGCTTCTAGCTTTGTGTTAAGTCAATATTCTCTAAAAAATCAAGTTTTATAAAAAAAGGTATAAATATCTACAAGATTAGATAAATACATTGTGAAGATATGTATTATGATGGAGGGTGAGTATCTTGGTTTTGCAGATGTTGGTAATAAAAAAATGACTTGGACTGAGTTTAACATAGTACAAAGTTAGAATGACAACTAATTCAAAAACAGAGGGAGTGCGTTGTAATTGCAATTCAAAATTATTTGCATTTTTTTTGAAACAAGAGGCCTTGCTCTTCTTTTTTGACAAACATGGAGCATATCTAGACGCACATAATATGCACGCACAGTCATCCCTACGAACACACACACACCCTAAGCATCTGCGAGATAATGAGCCGGTAGGTCTTGAGATTGACGAAGTCACCACATGCACCTTGTAATCGACAGGCACGTCATACCACTGAAAAAAGATGCCCCGCTCTTCGATTTCTATCAATAGAAACAATTATGTTACAAACTCTAACTAAAAGTAAACATAAGCAAAGGAAAAGATCCATCTATCAGATTCAGAGAGATCACCGAAATAAACGTAGCTAAAGTATCACAAAGAAGATCAACAAAACAACCAATGCAATAGACATAACAGTATTTTCTTGCATTAATTATTTCTCCTTCTTGCTCATTTTTTAATTGTGTTCCTTCTTTACATTGCTCTTCAATATGTCAGCATTAATTTTCTTCCTGCGAACCAACCTGTGGTTGGATGGTTAGGTGGACAGTGGTATCCCCAGCCCACCAGGGTTCAAGTCATGTTGCTCGCATTTATCCTGGATTTATTTCAGGATTTCCGGCGACGCGCATTCAGTGGGAGGAGACGTTCCCGTCGACTACGGTGACTTTGTAAAATCTCAAGATGATATGCCGGCTCAGTCTCTCGGAGGTGCTCATAGGGGTAGGGTGTGCGTGTGTGCGTTCATAGGGGTGAGTGTATACGCATATATATGAGTGCTTGCGTCTGTACTGTGTTAAAAAAAAAGCATTAATTTTCTTCCTCATGTGGATGAAGCGATAAGTCCTAACTTTGAAGCACTACCTTTTATAGTGTTACCAAACCAGAGGTAATCCTAGGTACGTATTAAAAACATATTAAAAACTTCCCACGCATTAAAAGATGGTTACTAGTCTATATAAGACCGAGCGTCCAATAGATGGCACTCACTTGTGTAGCACATCATCGCATCGTTTGATGGCGATTGTCTTGCCATCCACTGATCTTCTAGCACTCCTCACCTTTCTCATCTGCCTCCTCCGTTGTTGCGACGCGGGATATTTTTTTTCAACAAAGGGTAATAGATTAATATCAAGACGATATCAAGTACACCCGGCCTCTGCAACAACACAATGCCACGATCAACTCGAGGCATCGAGGATGCACACAGCCAAAAAATAAAACAAGAACAAAAGAAAGAAAGGAAAAACCAAGATCTAAGGCACGCAGTAACCAACAGCAACATGAACCACTACCGTGACAACACACAAGCTGCGAGAAGGTTCTCCAAAAGCAACGTCTTCAGGAAGATAAGGACACACAAGTGTCACCGCCGTTGCCGGAATCAGCCAAAGACTAAATCCTGAGTTTTCACCCTGAGAGCAGAACTGAGCAAAATTCCATGCAATGCCTTCAACAAGGTAACGATGTCGACACACCGCCATTGCCAGGTATGACCGACGAAGGTCTCACCAAGGGTTTTCACCCTGAAACTCCAGTCCTGGTACTGAATTAGCACCACCAAAACGCAAGCACAATGTGTTGTCACATCCGCTTGACCACCACCTTCATTCCTTGTATCCTTGACAATGCCGACCAGACCACTCGGCAACGAATATGCATCTCGTGCACGAGGGCCATGGAACATGACATCTCAAAATGTCTCCAGCCTGAACTGCTCACGCGCACAGTTGATCAACGCAACCAAATGCTGTGCTCATATGAGCTTGCTGACGGGCGACGCCGCGACTGCCAAGCACCACCGAAACCCATGTTAAGGGCACCTCCGGCAGACCCATGCCGTCCTTGCATTAGCTGATGACAAACTTGGGAAAATGAATCCCTACAGTTGTCCAGCTGCACTCATGGCCGCGCACACCTCTGATCTGTAGTGTTCTGTTTCAGATCGGGGCATAGTCGAACCTCAAGTAACAGCCGCCGCCGTGGATGACATCTCCATCTTCGTTTCATGAACCACCGCCGCATAAGTCGCCGCGGCCACCACTGCCCAGATCCATAGCCGGCCGCCGGGCTGCCCTCGCAGCCGCTGCAGCTAGCCACCACCAAAAAGCTTCGGGGCCGCTGTCCCGAATCCGAACTCCGCCGAACGCAAGGCCGTCTAGGGCCGCACCCCGCGCTAGGCCGGAGGTCCCCTCAGTGGAAGAGGAGAGCCCACCACCGCCGTCCACCGATCAGGATTTACCCGCCGGCTTCCTCCGGCGGCAACGGGGTGGAAGGAGGAGAGGGGAGACGGGGGCGGCGGCGACTAGGGTTTCGCCCGTGCCGCCCCCCTAGGAGCGGAGCGGGCGACAGCATGCCTGAATGTGTCTCCTTTTTTTTTTTTGATATGATGGCGGGGTCTACAACCCAATAATCTTGATCCCAGGTATTAGTTGCCCCAATTTGGAGGCACGACTGACCAACACCTACGTGACGCCGCTGCCCCGCTGCAGCGCGTTCAAGGGGAAGGGATGGTTCTCCCTGTGGAACAACACGTTGGACCTTGTCCGACATGACTATGTGTCGTGCTTCGAGGAGCAGATGCGCCTCGTCTATAACCCCACCCTCAAAGACTACCAAAACCTGCCTGGTGTCGAGACACGTGTGCCAGACTTCGGCTCCGCCCACGGATTCACCTCGAAGAACCCGTACACACGATGTACAACTACTCCATCTGTTGGCTTTCCACTATGTACTGATGTGTATATTGATCTTACACTGCGCAGTGCATATATACAAATATTTATTACTGTTGGTATATAAATATTTACGTTCATATTGATTCACTACATAAAATTTGGCATAAAAAAAAATCAAAATATAAGTCTAGGACCACAAAAATTACATGTTTATGTATATTGTATACTATGTTTTTACGTTCATAATTTTACATGACATAAAACATTTTTTACGACCGATATATATTTCCTTATGTTCTTATTTGACTTGCGACGTAAGAAATTTTTTACGGGACGTAAAAATATGATGCAGTGCTGTTAAAATACACACACACACACATTTTTTTGGAAAACTCTTTACAGCGCCCGACGTTTTTGTCTCTAGTAGCATTGTGGATCTGAGAACTAATGTTTACATTGCATTCATGGTGTTCAGGAGCCGTAAGGGATTTTGCATGACAAGGGTCCTCGAAGAGCTTGAGTTGCTTGGGTATCGTGACGGAGATACCCTTTTCGGAGCTCCCTACGACCCATGACATGCTCCTCCGCTACCGGGCCAGCCATCTAAGGTGTTCTCCAACTACTTTGCTCGTTTCAAGCTTTTGGTGGAGCGTGCAAAGCGAAAAGAACCTAGACAAGCCGGTCATCCTCGTAGCGCATAGCTTTGGTGGTATGGCCACCCTCAAGTTCATCAACTGGACTCCCATACCATGGAGGAAGAAATTTATCAAGCACCTGTTCCTCATATCACCCGCACTTCCGAAAGGCTTTATGGAGGCGCTCACGAACCTCGCCTCGGGACCAACCCCCTTCGTTGTCCCGACAATTCCACGGTTGGGTCTGCGGCCAATGTGGAGAACCTTCGCGAGTGCCCTTTTATTCCTCCCATCTCCCATGAGTTTTGGTCACATGCCACTTGTGATCACCAAACACAAGAACTACTCGGCGTATAACTACAAGGACCTCCTTCCAGCACTCGGTTTGAACACCGAGGTCGTGGAACAAGTGCTTTCGACGAAGTTGAGAGTTGATGCACCGATGGTGCCGACGACATATCTCAACGGCGTCGGTGTGCAAACGCCGGAGCAGGCGGTATACTGGGAAGGTAACTTTGATGTGGCTCCCAAGAACGTATACGGCGATGGAGACGGGGTTATGAATTTGGTTAGCGTTCTTGCGCTCGTGAAGGATCTGAGCAGGCAACAACAGGCTAACATACACTTTAAGTTCGTCAAGATTGTTAATGCTACACACTCCGACATTGTTGTTCAGGAGCATTCGCACAAGAAGATCATGGCTGAAATTCTAGAAGCAAATCGCTGAGTCGTCACAATATGTTATTTCTGTTTTCCTTCATATTAAGGATTTCCAATCTCACTATGTGCAGACCTAGAATGGCAGGCTTGGGGGTGCCATTGTTCAAAGTTTACACTAAACATCACCATAACCTCAACAAATACACTTAAAATAGCAAAAACTTAATGGGTATTTACTGTTTTTTTTTTTTGCGAGAAATGGGTATTTACTGTTAACTATATAGTAAAATTTATTTTACAATTTTGGAAGGGGTGCCATGGCACCCATGGGACCCCCACTGGATCTGACTATGTGATTGTAAATTTTTTTGATTCAAGATGTGGAGCGCATGGCATCGGTCTCTGCACCGATTTATGTAATTTGATACTATTGTAGAATATTATTCTTTGGGAAAGATGTCGATGAGGAATATTATCACCATATTGTAAAAATTTCCTAAAGGTAAGATTATTCCCCCTGTGAGGAGGGCTGTTGAAATTGGGCACATCTGCCCGTAGTAAACTGCATACTCAGAGGAAACAATATAAAAAATTAAGGTGATTATTATATTAAGCAATCTTAGCTGGACTCACAGCCGTGCACATGCACATCAGCTACATATGCTGTGTTTTTTTTTTTGGCAAAACCCCACGAAAGTGGTACACCAAATTGGTCGCCGTAACGTTTGATAACAAAAGAGGCTGAATCGTCGGACATGGCACGTCACGTCGGAAAGGGGCACCCGTCAGGCCCTATAAAAAACCCTGAGAGGTGGTGTATTATAAGGAAGGCGTCCTCGGTCGAGCGGACGATGTTAATCTTTCAAGACGAACTCCATATTATCATAAATTCGTGAAACGGGCCCGCAAACCCTCCCAAAACCGCTGCCTTTTCGTTTCCCACCTCGAGCTCTCCGCGACGATCGACGCGGCGCCGGTTTGAACTCGTTGAAGGCGAGCGAGGCGGCATGTGGCTGGTCATACCGGCCGCGAATGAGCTCCCGCCGGTGTATGGTATGTCTGGAATCACACCCCCGCTCCCCTCGCGGCCGCGTTTCTTTCCCATTTTTTGTTAGGTTTTGAGGGCAGCGATGATTGTCGATTTTTAGGCAAACTTACACAAATTTGGTGTATATATTTTTATAAACTTGCACAAACTTGTACAAATTTGACTTAGAACAAGTTTTACTTAGTAGTACTCTTTAATTAGTTTGGAATGACCATTAGTTTGAAAAGGAGGGAGTGCATTGTAACTGCAATTTACATTTGTTGGCATTAATTATTTTCCTTCTTTGTTGTTATTCATCAGTACTCTTTAATTTACTTCCTCATTTGGATGAGGAGGCAAGTCTTAACGTTGAAGTACTGCCTTCTATAGTCTTACCTACCCAGAGGTAATTTTAGGCAAATATTAAAAACTTTTCAAACATTAAAGATGATTAATTACTAGTCTATATAAAGCCGAGCATCCATTAGATGTTGGCACTCACTTGTGTAGCGCACCACCGTATTGTCTGATGGCGATTGTCTCGCCGTCTGCTGATCTTGTAGCGCTACTCACCTTCCTCATCTGCTTCATCCATCGTTGCGGCGCAGGCTATGACGCCGAGCTCTACCACCCGGTAATCTTGATCCCTGGTTTCACTTGCCCCAACCTGGAGGCGTGGCTGACCAACGCCTACACGCCGTCGCTGCCCCGCTGCGGCGAGCTCAAGGGGAAGGGGTGGTTCCCGCTTTGGAAAAACACCACAAACCTGGTTCGGCAGGACTACGTGCCGTGCTTCGAGGAGCAGATGCGCCTCGTCTATGACCCCACCCTCAACGACTACCGGAACTTGCCTGGCGTCGAGACTCGTGTGCCGGACTTCGGCTCCGCCCACGGGTTCACCTCCAAGAACGATTCGTAAGTACACATTATGTCCAAGTACTCCGTCCATTGGATCTGTATACTACGTACTGATCTACACTACAGGAAGTGCATACGTATATGCTGATATGCACGGCTTTTTTGGGAAACTCTGCCCGTGCATTGCTACGGGCTACAATGAATATAAATAGATCAAACAAATAATTAAAGTCGTCCCAAGGTCGAAGATCATTTCCTCTACTGTTTTTTTTAGGGATTTTCCTCTCCTGTTATAGAGGTCTAGATCTGGAAACTGATGACCTTTACATTGCATTCGTGGTAATCAGGAGCCGTATCCCAACTTGTCTGGCAAGGGTCCGCGAAGAGCTTGAGTTGCTTGGGTATCGAGATGGTGATACCCTTTTTGGAGCTCCCTACGACCCACGGCAAGCTCCGCCGCTGCCGGGGCAACCATCTCAGGTGTACTCCGACTATTTTGCTCGTGTCAAGGACCTGGTGGAGCGCGCGAGCGAGAAGAATCAAAACAAGCCGGTCATCCTCGTTGCGCACAGCTTTGGTGGCAAGGTCATCCTCGGTTTCGTCAACTGGACTCCCATGCCATGGAGGAAGAAATTCATCAAGCACCTGGTCCTCGTATCACCCACACCTCCGGAAGGTTTCCTGGGGGTGCTCACGAGCCTCACCTCGGGACCGTCCTTCCTCGTCCCATCGGTTCCGCCGCTGCTTCTACGGCAAATGTGGAGAACCTTTGCGAGCACCCTTTTATCCCTCCCATCTCCCATGGCATTTGGTCACAGGCCAATTGTGATCACCAAACACAAGAACTACTCGGCATATGACTACAAGGACTTCCTCACGGCACTCGGTTTGAACACCGAGGTCGTGAAACGGGTGCTTTCGATGAAGCTGAGAATTGACCCACCGATGGTGCCGACGACGTACCTCAACGGCGTTGGCGTCAAAACGCCGGAGCAGGTGGTGTACCGGGATGGTAACTTTGACGAGGCTCCTGAGAAGGTATACGGCGATGGAGACGGGACCATGAATTTCTTTAGCGTGCTTGCGTTTGTGAAGGAGCTAAGTAGGCAACAACAAGCTAACATACCCTTCAAGTTCGTGGAGATTGCTAATGCTACACACTCCGATATTGTTGTTCAGGAGCATTCGCTCAAGAAGGTCATGGATGTAATTCTAGAAGCAAATCGCTGAAGAGTCATCATATGTTATTGTGTGTTTTCCTTCATATTAAGGACGTTGAAATCTGATCATGTAACTGGGCATTGTTTTTAAAAGGGGGATCATTCCAGCCTCTGCATCAATTGATGTAATTGGACATTGTTGTGGAATATGATTTTCTTTTTTGGGAAGATACTGATGTGGAAAATTAGTACTCCTGAACTTGCTGTTCACAGCGGTGCCATACACATCAGGTCACAACAGCTGAATAGTCAAGCGTGTACTATTGGACATACATGCGTACATATTAGCTATATTGCTCGGCATAACCGATGAAATACTAGAAGAAATATTGATATGCCATAAAATAAAATTAATAAATTGGTGCCACCTCGTACTCAACTAGAGTCAATTCCGCATTCCGTCTACTACCTCCATTCCAAAATATAAGACGCTTTGGTAGGAGTAGATAATACTGGAAGTGCAGAGCATGACCATTTCTCTAGAGGAGTGGTTCGTAGTCACCTTTACAACAGCTGCTGGTCATGTGATACCAGATGCTTGTACTTCTGATCCACGTTCGCCACTCTTGCTGCCTCTGTCAAACCCTTGCTGACCACCATCTTCAGGATGTCAGCACCCTCTTTTATGGCTGAATCAATCTAGGTTCAGAGCAAAAGATGAACACAAAAACCATAAGTGTCCGTCTGTCGTACACAAGTTAAGACAGATTTTTATTT
The DNA here is from genome assembly GCA_039707655.1 of Elymus sibiricus. NCBI lineage: Eukaryota > Viridiplantae > Streptophyta > Magnoliopsida > Poales > Poaceae > Elymus > Elymus sibiricus. The sequence continues at coordinate 477,679,197 of CM077666.1, forward strand.
ATTGTACTTCTACTATGTTGTCCTTTAGATATCTTCAGGTTGTGGAATACACCTCCAGTCAGTCAGACTGTTTTCAGTTTGACACACAATATCTTGATGTCTATCTAGATTATCCATAACAAAATCATATAATTCAGTTGTTTTGTCGCCAAAGTTTTAAATAGCGCGCTAAGCCTCTTAGCGGCGGACCTCTTATAAATGCTATAGCGTGCTATATCGGTGCTATAGCGCGCTATTTAAAATGTTTGCTCATGTGTTTGGACAAAAGACCCTTAGCGCAGGACCTCTTCTAAACGCTATAGCGTGCTATAGCGGAGCTATCTCGCGCTATTTAAAACCATGTTTGTCGCAGAAAATACTTCCTCTTCATACTATAAATAGTAGCAATGCAGTCATAATGGAGCCGAGTTTAATTATGGTTTGCAGGGAGCATTGCAGAAATATCCCAAAAATTAACTGAAATATATTGAAGTCATTAGAACACAGAGCTTGCTTATATAACCAAGGGTGTTGGAGTCCTTAATGTTTGGTCACACTTGTCTTAGTGAATGAACACAATCATCCAACAATAGAACAAAAGAAGGTGTTTCTAAATTAATTCATTAAGAACTACACCAGAATTAAAATTGGATAATAAGAATAAGCATAACATTAAACTAGAACGCAAGGGTAATAGCAATGGAGATATTATACCCGTTCACGACCAGTCTTGTTGAACTTCTGAAGCACAAAAGCTTTGGGATCCATCTGACCAGGCGGACGTCCAATCCCTACATAAGACGAACTTTAAATTTTGGTACAGAAAAGGAAAAGGAAATCTGAATCCTGCAGCTGTCAAACCTACCAATCCTTAATCGGCCAAATTCTCGGTTCTTGCGAAAATGGTATATCACACTCTTCAACCTGATAAACTAACAAGGTAATTGTTACCTGTCAAGATCAAATGAACACCTTATCTACAGAAATCAGATAGATTTGAGAGACTAATGGTCTGCTCACACACATAAAATAATTTAAAGATGGAACATTCTATTCTACCATACCGATTAAAGAGTGTGCTCATGTTCAGAAGATTTTTTTTTCAGTATCTGACTAGACATCACAGGCTATGTGAAATGGCAAGTAAAGCAAGTAGAAGGATCATGTTGAGATGAAAAAAAAAATAGGTGCATGCAGGAATACAACAACAAACAAGAAATGTAGTTGCTGGAGTAATTAGCTACAGAACGGAAGAAAAGCTGCCATCTATGCTTTATCGAAGGTAAGCACCATATTGTTTACCAGGTCAACGAGACAGGTACCCCCTAAGGGCACACAGGCAGGATAGGTTCAAGTACGAATATCACAATCTTGAAAACTTAAACTGATAAATTTCAGACCTACCGCTTTCTATTTATGTATTTAAACACAACACAGAAATACAAGGTTTTCCCTTTGTAAACTTTTGACACACAAATAGAACTCCTTCACAAAGCACATAAATGTAAGGTTTACTGACCCATTGTGACGTCCATATCCTCCTTTAGGTTGTAAACGAAGAACTCCACATGGCAGGTCTGTGTCATCATATGCCTGAAACTCATACAGCAAAGAACTCAGTTAGCCAATCTAAGGTGTCACCAAGGAAGATTGGATCATAAACACTTACCACTACGACACGGTGGAGTGGAAGCTTATAATAGGCAGCAAGTGCACCAGCCTGTAATAAGAAACAAAAGTAGGGGTGTCAGGATCACAAGCATTTAACAAGTCATCACAGTTCACTGTCAGGCCAGTTACAATGAATTGCGTGCATGGGAAGAAAAATGTATAGCAAGGTAGAAATCATAAAGAAAAATCTTTCAAAAGTGTTCCTTACAGATTCACCGCTGAGATTTATATATGTTTGAGGCTTGGCAAGCAAAACAGGGAAGCCATCAACCATCCCTGCATCAATAGAAATGAAAGCACCTTCAATTCAATTCAACCCTTTGTACTTGAAAACAGAGCATCAATTACCCTAAAAGTAAAGAGGAACGTTCTTTCTGGGAGCATATGGATGGAGCGAAACCTTCGCCAAATAGTGCTTTGAAGTGATGTTTGGTCAGGGATATGTTCTGAGACTCTGCAAATGCATCTATCATATCAAACCCAACCTGCAAGGTGAAACAACACAAATGAATTATGACAATAAAGCTGAGCCACCTGAATTTCAAACAGAAGATGAGAAGCAGAACTTACATTGTGTCTGGTGGATTGGTACTTCTCACCAGGGTTGCCTAGGCCAACAAAGAGCCATGGTTGGATTGCCGAGCATGATGGTGATGATGAGGAAGAGACATAACGCTTAGAAAGGAAGGGAGCAAATCTGACCCAAAGCTTTCCCCGCATTATTTACAGGACCATAGGCGTCTAAACAGCCACAAGTGCAAAACCTGATGGCAGAATCTGCAAAGGGGACCAATTTGTTCTCTGAGTGACTATTGGCAATGCTGCAAGAAACAAGAGGCCAAACCATACATATATACAACACAAGCCCTGCACATCATACGTCACTAAATGACTTCCACTATTGACGTAACAGCATATCGAAATAAGCAGCTAATAGAAACTGAATATGGCGCATACTTTGGCACTAAAGCGATGCACACTGGCCACAGTAGAATCGAGGCACTGAAGTTTTTCACTAAGCGAGTAAATGCAAGTATCCGAGGCAGAAACAGCTCGAACAGTCATGGAAGAAAGCACATTTGTAACCATCGCGTCTAGCTTAAGCATTTCATCAAACAGCTGTAGGTCACATGACTGCAACACCAACATGCACTGGCCTCATCCTAATGCCTGCGTTGCAAAACTATCCTGAAATCTAGATCATGGATTTGATCAGACCGTCGGCTTTGATTAGCCACCACTAATCTCCCAAATGCAAAGCACCCGTTACAGTTGACGATTCAAGTGCAAGCGAGGAGGGGAAACCAGAGAAGCTTACAAGTCGGCTGCAAAGAGCACGATCCCGAATCCCCGCGGCGGCGACGGCACGGCCAAGCAGCGAACTTCTCTCCCACCGCGCAGCAAGGCCCAGCGGCGGCGGACGCGGGGTTCGGAACCGGAGCTGCTTGGCGAGGACGGCAACGGCGCCGAAAATAAGCTCTGAGCTGAAGCCCGCCACGCAGGGAAGGGTGGGCGCTCCACTGATGCACCTAGTCCTGGGCGTCTCGGTCCCTCGGCACGCTGTGGGTTGGGAGCGGCCGCCGGCTCCAGCGCCGTCGCGTCGCCTTTCTTCTCAAAGAAGGTTTGGCGTCGCTAGACAGTGTGAGAGTAAGTCATGGGCTCATGGCCCATTCTGTGTGGGCTTTTGGTTCATGGTTAATCATAGGAAACAGGATTCATCCGTTTTGCTTCATTTTGCTTTAAAAAAAGTCCGTTTGCGTTTCTCAAAAAAAAAAAAAAAGTCCGTTTGCTTCAAAAGAATGAAGCAAAAAATAAAAATAAAATTCATGTGGTTGGAATTTAACTTACTATGTGTAGTAAAAAAAATGTGTTCTTCAATTCTTGTGAACCAAACACATCAGTTTCGAAAATTGATGTGTTTTTATACCCTCTGTTTTTCACCTACATGCCTATCATATTGCCGCATTTTTCCTACTCTAAGGTGTCAAAATGCTGCAAACCAAATAGACCCTAACACTCAGTAGATGTCACTTGGTATTTGAACTATATATTTGTTTTACAGCAAAAAGTCGTGACTGCTACTAAAAAATGTTTGCTAAAAAAGGTATGTACATTTTTTCGGACATATATACACTAAGGAAATATACATTGCATTTGTAGAGTCAATTCTTGTAAGGTTCAAGAAATTTAGGGTATGCATCCTCTTTATTCAAGTTGTTCAACACCGAGACAGATATATCAGGATAACGTGAAAAGTAGACCCCATTTGGAATGTGAAAACTCAAAAAAGTGCAAATAGAAAAGCAACGACAATTGAATTTCACGTATCTTAAAAATCAATCAATATCTTAATGAAGAAAAACCATATGAACCTTCGAAAATGGTGTTTGGATGTCACATAGGAAAAATACATGAAATTGTATACACACATATTGGAGAATTTAATTTCCTCCATCCGTAAGAAATTCAATGGATTCTAGGATAACTATTCCTTTTTGCTAATCAGCACAAGAAAGCATTTTTATTGAAAATCCTATCCTTCGAAGCTAATCATTTGTTACAAAATGGGGTCCTAAAATAGTACATGAAACCCAATCAATATTCATCCGTTCGAAGATGTCTGTGTGGTTTGATGAAAACCGATGAATAAAATAGATAGTGTGTGTCGTGTGGTTGTTGAAAACTAACAAATAAAAATAGATATACATTAAAAATAAAATCAGAAAGTCGAGAAAAAAAAATACAAAAATCAGGTGACAGATATATCAGGATAACGTGAAAAGTAGACCCCAATTGGAATGTGAAAACTCAAAAGAGTGCAAATAGAAAAAGAAAGACAATTGAATTTCACGTATCTTAAAAATCAATCAATATCTTTAGGAAGAAAAACCATATGAAACCTTTTTTTTTCTTTGAAAATGTGTTTGGATGTCACATAGGGAAAATACACGAAACTGTACACACATATATGAGAGAATTTAATTTCCTCCATCCGTATGAAATTCAGTGGATTCTAGGATAGCTATTTCTTTTTGCTATCAGCACAAGAAAGCATTTTTTATTGGAAATCCTATCCTTCGAAGTTCAAAGCTAATGATTTATACAAAATGGGGTCCTAAAATAGTACATGAAACCCAATCAAATATTCATCCGTTCGAAGATGTCGTGTGGTTTGATGAACAAAATAGATAGTGTGTGTCACGTGTTTGTTGAGAACTGATGAATAAAAAAGATATACATTAAAAATAAAATCAGAAATTCGAGAAAAATAATATAGAAATCATACATAAGCACAATTCTAGGGTTGGTGCTACTTGCATTTGTATTGTTCTTAAAAAAAGGAAACTTGCATCTACGTATGATACAGTACACCCAAATATATATATATATATATATATATATATATATATATATATATATATATATATACAAGATTTAAAGCTACTAAGCTATGGGCGATCTGGTGCGTTTCAAGTGCTCCCGCGTGACGCTTTCCCTGGTGACACGTGTATGCTTTTTTATCTGATTTATTAGTAGTGGTTTTTCTGTAGTGCGTCCAGTTTTTTACCTGATTTAGTAGTGGTTTTTTCTCTATCACTGAGTTCTCTAGCCAACCGCCCCACCGCTTTACTAAGATTTCTTTTTCCATGATAATGAGTTCTCCGTCTCCATTGCCCCACTCCCCATCTGCATCCATGCCGCGAATACAAACCGTGGCACCACCGCCGTTCAACCCTGCTGCTGCCCGGGCTACATTGTCGATCCGTGCTCCCTCTATGCCACCATCACAACCTGCTTCGGTGCCGCGGGGGAGCCGCGCCAGGCAGGGAGCCCGGCTCCACCTCAGCTTGGTAATCCACTACGGCCTCTGCTCCCCGCTCCCTGCCTGGCGCGGCTCCCCCGCGACATCGTTCCCGCAGGGGCGGAGCCAGCGTATGAGCGTTGGGTTCAGCTGAACCCAACGATTTTTCCTGGCCGGGGTATAGGTATACGTATTGTACGTGCATGAACCCAATAAAAAATAAGAGCTGAACCCATCAACTTGGAATGCAACACTCAATGAAAAGCCCAAAAGCCCACAAAGTGAATTCCTCCTCCGTGCCAGCCTGGTAGGCCTGTCCGTGGCTCTCTTCCGCTATTTGTTTCTGTACGTGTCTAGGGCAGCCGCCAGCGAACGACTTTTGTTTTTCTGTTCGCCTCCGATCTACTCTCTTGTTCACCTCGATACCCCAGCGAAAGAGATGAGCCGACAAGGGCAGGTCGGTAAAGGCAAGGCCCCCTAGATCAAATTCGAGGTACTGACTCGCATGGTCCGTTCGTCACATCTCCCCTCTGTTGTGCATGCCGTAACCGGTTGCCCGTTGTTTTCTGTAATTACTTATACGGTTATTCCACACACTTTGATTGATCTAGGCTATTGAATTGTATTTCTAAAAGAAAACGATTGTCAGATTTAGATAATGATTGATTGATCTAGGTTATTGAATTGTATTTCTCAAAAAAAAAATCGATCATCAGATTTAGATAATGATGCTAGCGCTTCAAGGTCACCCATTAGACGTTTACCCATAGAGGGATATTGGAGTCTTTGGAGATATGATCCAGGCTGGTTTAACAAAGGAAATTGCCAATTATTTTGCAAAGCCGACTTCATCATGACATTCTGTTGCCTACTATTTATGTTTTCTTACGAGTTAGAGATGTTTCCCCAATGAGTTATTTATGCCGTCTATGAAGATAATTTTGAATTCTATTATTGAACAAATCAGAGGTAATATATTCAGTTTGTTGATCGATGAGGCTACCGACATGTCTGACATTTATCATTGAACGATTAGTTGGAGTCAAAAATGTTAAGGAAACATCAGCAATTTGTCTCAAGGCTGCTCTTCAAAAACTATTCACTAATATTTGATTAAGCATAAAACATGTCAGAGGGCAATACTATGGTGGGGCAAGCAACATGCGTGTCAGAGGACAATGCCATCATGGGGCAAGCAACATGCGCGGTGAGTTCAATTGAAACTTGAAAGCAAAGATTTTGCAAGATAAGCCACCTTATTATGTGCATTATTTTGCTCAGCGACTCTGGTTACCGTGGCAGCATTAAAGAACCATGACGATATTTCAGATTTGTTCTACATGATCTTCATTTCATTCAGTGTCATCCAACTGGTATGTCCTGCACTCTTTCAGTTTTTAGTGTAATACAATATGTTATAAGTGATGTCGTATTTCTATTCCTTATGTTGATCATTTAGTGCGAAACTCTTGTTGTAAGATGGTATAAATTAGACTTTATACTAAATTAATTCATACCAAATCCTCGTAACAAGTCAATGAGTGAATCCAATGGCAAAATTTTCTGGCTCCGCCCCTGCGTTCCCGGTGCACTGTCGACCGTCTCACTTTACTAAGATTATGTTCCCATGACAATGAGTTTTCCGTCTCCACTTGCCCCACTCCCCATCTGCATCCATGCCGCGGATGCAAACCGCGCCGCCGCCGCGGTTCAACTCTGCTGCTGCCCAGGCTACATCGTCGATCCGTGCTCCCTCTACACCCCTATCGCAGCCTGTGCCGGCACCGCGGCGTCGGCAGAGCGCCCGAGTTCCACCTCAGCTTGCTGAATGACTACGACTCCTACTCCCCACTCCCTGCCTGGCGCGGCTCCCTCGCGATGTCATTCCGGCGGCTTCGTGGGCTGTCTCGCTTTACTGAGATTATTTCCCATGACAATGAGTCCTCCATCTCCACTTGCCCCACTTCCCATCAGCATCCATGTCGCGGATGCAAACCGCAGCGCCGCCGTCGTTCAACTCTGTCGTCCCCCGCGCTACATCATCGATCCGTGCTCCCTCTACGCCACCATCACAGTCTGCGTCGGCAGAGCGCCCGAGTTCAACCTCAGCTTGCTGACCGACTATGTCCTCTGCTCCCCACTCCCTACACGGCGCGGCTCCCCCGTGACGTCGTTCTAGCGCCGCCGTTGCCCGTCTCGCTTTACTAAGATTATTTTCCTATGACAATGAGTCCTTCATCTCCACTTGCCCCACTCCCCATGTGCATCCATGCCACGGATGCAAACCGCGGAGCCACCTCCGTTCAACTCTGCCGCCGCCCCCGCGACATCGTCGATCTGTGCTCCCTCTACGCCACCATTGCAGCCTGTGCCGGCGCCGCAGTGTCGGCGGAGCGCCCGGGTTCCACCTCAGCTTGCTGACTGGCTACGACCTTTGCTCCCCACTCCCTGCCCACTGCGGCTCCCCCGTGACGTCGTTCTGGCGCCGCCGCCATCGAGACGGCCATCAACGTGATCTGGTTCATAGCCGTTCGGTCAGCGTTGGCTACGAGATCTATCCAGTTGAGCAGGCAGATGACAAGATGGTGGACGCCCAGAGGGTGATCTGCTGCAGGGTGGTGTGGTTCTTTTTCTCCACCTACACAAATGGCAAGCCTACATAGGAACTCACATACATGATCCTTCTTCCCTTTCTTTTCAGTGATAGGATCTGTTCTTTTCAAAAGCGATCTGCGCACACACACAAGGAACATCATGGTTGCTTGATCTTCCTTTTTTCACTTTTTTTGGTCGTTTAGATTGAATAGTAACAAATGATAAATCATCGTTTCCTTCCGAATGTACAGATAAACATACATCAAAAGGTTACGTCATTACCACCAAACTTTCCGACACTATTTGCTGCTAAGAAACTACGCCGTTAGAAAACGTAATTCAGAATTGAATAAACAAAAGCAAATCCTTCTTGCAGATATTTTGGTCAGATGCCAAACTTCATATTTTGTTTGCTTCCCTGGATTTAGAAAGGTGACCACATTCTATGCTCATAGCTTTACTTTCTCATAATGAATTTTCTCTTGGGCCAGTTAAGCACCATTTGCCTACCCATATTCAACAAAAGGTCTCAGACTATGTACTCCGAAGTCCTAACTTTATTATTGGATGCATGTCTTATATGGATCACACAATTTATATGACTAATAATCTATCATGCTAGCAACTCATATCATGCCCTGTGCAAGCAGGACTAAAGTTATGGAGGGGATGCTTCGGTTGCACATGGAAGGACTGGTGCTAGCAATCCGAATTGATCTGTTCGACGAACGATTAAAAGAAGGGTGCGTCTAAAATATTGAGCGTTTCATTATGTATGTTTATTTCGGTTCATCTGTTTCTTATTTCACTTCAGAGTTGAGGCTTTTACTTTCAGCTAGATATACAAACTGAAGCTGAAGCTTTAGGCAAGTATTAATTCAGTTCTTCGGTTTGATTGTTATTTACTACCATATTTATTGTCAATTGCAATTTCTGAAAACTGGATATCACCCAAGTACATGCTAATGAATCCATTGGTTCTCCCAGGTAGGAAAACTGGATATGTCAAATGGGTGAACTTTTGGCATGCAAGCTGCTATTTATATCTATTCGTAGAGATTCTTCAAATGAAGATCCTTTTGCCGTGGAATCTGCTTTACGATCGAAACATTTAAATTTTGAAGTACTGAAAGCTTACAAAGGTACACTAGCATAACCACAATTTATGATAAATATTTTCTTGAGATCGGACACACCGTTTTGAAAAGTTCTGAATATATATCCTTTTCAGATTGAGATTTTGACACATCATCTGGAATTTCTCCTTACTTCCATGTCTTAGTATAATTAGTTCTGCTTTTAAGATTGAGACTTTGTTTCATCTCCAAAGATGTATCCTTTCTTATTTTATGTTTATATGCTAACTAAAATGCTAACTAAACTATCTGGTGGTCCCCTCGGAGTGGTGCAACAACATCAGTATCCATCATCCATGTCATATTATTTGCATGTCCTATTCATTGAACATTTAATTAATTAGAAACCAGAGAGAATACTAATTGGTTTCCTTGCAAAGTGAATGTAGGGGCTAAAATTACTTTGGAAGAAAACTGATTTCCTCCTTTCAAGTGTGAATTATCTTTCAAGTGTATGCCTTAGGAATCTTTATTTTTAACTTATGAAAGTTTTTTCTGCTCTTGCATTAAGCAAGTGCCAAGAGGAAGTTCTGCTTTTGTTGAGGCTTAAGAAACAAACTGTCAGATAATAGTATGAACTGGAAATGGTACTCTTCTCTTACGAAAATGCATAGCAGAATTTCAGGGGCCTACAGATGGTTTCTTAAGTAACAGATTTTAGGAGGTACAACTGATTATTTTATGATGCTTCAGACATGTTAGCAATGATTTGTGCATAAAGCACTCCCTCCATGGATTATGCATTACCATTAGTAAATGGAGGTGAACCAACATCAAACATACATGATTGGTCTGACTTGAACACAAGAAAAATATTAGGCAAATGAGATGAACTGTACAGTTTTTTTTCCTGGATATGATCGTTTGTGATGACTTGGCCTGTTTTGTTCAGAGGAGCCATGTTTTCCATCCAGCAAGCAAGTTTTTTACAATTGCTTAGTAGCGCCGACATGTAAAGCTTGGGATGCTATTTTATGCCATATGGGACATCCCTTACAATCATCAACTTGATCTCCTTCATGGCTTGCCACTGTTCAAAAATCTTAGTGAGAGAATCAAGCACATGACGGTGTATGATGGAAGATAAATCCATGTCTATGCATTATTGAAGGGTCACAACACATGTAAGTTACCACTCCTTTAGTTTTGTTCTATAAATTTTCTGCAACACGTTTATTTATAACAATAGTACCAGACTGAATATTTGTTACTTACAATAGTTTTAGTTCTGTTGGCCTCTTGAATTGTGATTGACTCGAATTCGGGGAGACTGAGGTTCTTTTTTTGCTTTTATTTCTTAGATTAAGTGGGCGTACGTGAAGATATGTTATCTGTCAATATTTTAAATGAAAAACATGACGAAGTTTGTTCCGAGGTACGCTTTTATTTGACTCTTCGTTCTTTGGACATTCTTCTCTGTCTCCTTAATATCATAATTTTAAATAGCCGGCTAGCCCGCTATAGCCTTTTCAGCAGGGTGCCGCTAAATGGTCGCCTTCACAAATAGCTCGCTATAGCCCGCTATAGCTCCGCTATAGCTGATTTTTAGGCCCGCCGCTATTTTCCATAGCCCGCTATTTAAAACATTGCTTAATATTCATGGCTTAGTGCTATTTTTGTAGGCGCTTCGGTTGTGCCACTGCTTATACTAAACAGGATCTGTCCTTCCATTTCATGTATTTTCCATGTTTGCTTTGATCTGTCCTTCCATTTCATGTATTCTCCATGGTTGCTTTGATCTGTCCTTCCATTTTATGTAATTGTATGAATCAATGAACGTAAATGTTTGCTTGAAATAGAGAAGAAACCAATCAACTAGCCACACAAAAAACATCTCCAAGAAACCAACAAGTACCTACATGTAATGAAAAAAATGGAAGGACATGAATGAATCCAGCAAACAAACCAGAACTCTCATACCACCAGCTCGCCTTCAAACCGACCCACGCTGTTTCTCTTATTAAAAAATGACTACTTAGACGCACACACTTCTCGACGGGCGTGGCGTGTCGCCGCGCCTCTACCTGCTAGTAAAGAAATAAGACTGCCACTTTGTAAGAGGCTTCAACGCTTCATGATATATGATACTTCCCATGTCATAAACTCATAAAGCCATAAATACACGATGCACATTTTAAAGGAACAATTGAAAGACTAAATAAACCTCTTCTCAGAGCACTTCTAAGATCTATTATAAAAATTCATCGAAAGTACAAAGCATATCAAATATACTAAAAATTACATCGAGATTTCGAGACCACCGAACGACCATTACTGCCGCCAGAACGAGCCGTCGACGCGCCGCTCTCGCTGCTCCCCTACCGGAGCCGGCTTGAACTTGTCGATGATAGCTGGGAAGTCTTCGTGCACGTACCCCCAGTGCACTAGAGCCGCAATCATCGCCGTTGAACCCTTGCATAGATCTGAAGCACCTGACACCAAATCTCACCACATGACGAGAAACCCTAACCTCACCGTCCCAAGGAGACGATAGGAATCTACGCCGGAACTCCGTCGACTATGTCCAAATGGACGAACTCGAGGAGGATCAAAGCCTGGAAGACAAACTCGAAGAAGAAGTGCCGCCATCCACCCAAGCGCCGCACCTGCGAGGACTAAAAAAACCTAACCTAAAATACTAACCGGAGTGGAAGCACAACGATACTCCTCCCCACCACCAGCCGTCAGAGTGGCAGGAAGAGGGGAGACGAATCCACGTGCTTGTCGGTAAAGTCTGGAGGGAAAAGTTTACCTAGCCATCTAGGGTTGGTGGAGATCGCCTTTATTTCTTCATGGGGAAGAAAGAAAACGGCTCTCTTCTCAGAGATCCACACTATTCATTCACTTGGATAGCCCCATCTTCTCCAATAAAAAGAGGGATTTAGAGATGGAATGTCTATGAAAGGGTCCATGTACCCACTCATACAGACCAATGTCGTATTCTTGACAAGGGAATACCAAGCAACTGTAATCTTCATCTCAGAGCCACCAACGTGGGATGCATGTTGGCTTGTGTTGCACATTTGGGGTGTGATGAAGACGTTGCCTTGTGCGGTGATGCAACCTAATGGTGCGTAAGCTTGCACGAGGACTCCTAGTTTTCCTTCCAGTTCCACGGACACGACTTGCCTTGATAGATTGAGGTGACCGCATTTACCCTTGGGCATTTTTCCGTACTTTGAATCGAGCAATACTGCCTGCCTAGCTTCAGCCTCAACAACATATTCGATACAGCCAGGAGGTAGCGAAAAAAGCAGAAAAATCTTAGTCCATGTTCGAATGGCAAGGAATCCACAACATGGATACCAAAGATGGTGCCCTAAACCAGTTGCTCAAGTTGCTGATGTGATAGCTCTATCTTGCAGAGGTGATTCTCAACTAGACTGAACGCAGATTATGTCCATACTCACAATCAAGGGAGAAAAACTAACTGATCAATGGCATGTTATAATCAAGCTTCCTTCCACGCTTTACTCTTAGTTGGATCTCAATCTTAATGGGTTTCTCAGACACAATTGCACATGGTCCGGTCAAATGCAAAAAAGGATCCTGCAAGTGTCATCATTATATTTGCCACTAACAAATCGACAGTGTTGTCATCAAAGCATTTTTTGTTGTAAAGGACCACCCGCGCCAATGAGTTGGCAGAAAGGGCCACCTTGAAAATCATTGACAAAACTACTACTCTGGCGGCACCTGCGCTAGGTGACACATGGCACTTGCCACCATAGGAGATGGTGACATGTATTGTTCATGCAATGTTTATCCATGCGACGATTTTCACGAGCTGAAACGAAAACGGGGATGGTGAACAATACATGCCGCTGCCCCCTACGGCGGCGGCATGTAATGTTCATGTGGTTGAATAGTAATTAGAACAATTAGTAGAAAAATTCAAAAAAACTGAATGTTTTGGCAGCAAAGATGATCGAGGGTTATAAGTGTGTGTCCAACCGGGACATGCACTTTCAGTGGCGGCAGCTCCATGTGATGACCTCGCGGATCTCTTCCATGACGAATTCCATCTCAAGTGATTGTAAATTGACGTCATGCGGGTATCGATTTTGTAAACGTTGATGTCCGCCCACGAGATTGGAGATGTGGTAGAAAACGAAAGCTTTCATCATCCCCACCCTATGCTTCGCCGATGCATACAACCGAACCATTTATTACCAAGTTTATACAAACTAAAAAACACAGTGATACCATAAAAGTGTGACGGGCCGCACCAAAAATACTAAGAACTAAAGAAGCCTAGTAGTAGCACGCAATCCAATATGGAACATCAATTCACTGGTAAGCCACTCTTGGAGCCAAGCTCCATCTGATCATTTTTGTCTATGAACGTGAGACATGAATTATCCTAAACTCAAACAGACTTGACGTAACTACAGAAAATACTTAGTAGTTTTGGGTGGACTGGTTGAGATAGAGAAGGGTACTTGCATTAGGTGTGGAAGAGTGGTTGGCCTCCTGAAGAGAAACATGCTCTGTTATTGCAAGGGTCTTGTGTAAAAAATACAAATCTAGTTTTTTTTGAACGTAAATAACTTTATTCCTCATATGATAGCCATGTCATTTACAATATGTGGAAGAATAAAGTCACGGGTGTTGGAGTCCCAAAATTCAGATAAACTAAGACCAAAGCAGTGTTTTGCTAAACAATCAAACAAGATTGGTTTCCCTTCCGCAATGAACAAAGCTGGCATTTGAAAAGTCCATCGCTAGCAGACTAGTCTCGGTGATGATTGGCACATTGGGACCCATGTAGGCATCAAGGTCTGAAACTGCCTCCAACACATTTAAACTATCTGATTCAATGATTATATTGGAGCACCCGCTATTTGAAGCCAGGATAAGTCCATACCGAATAGCCTTTATCTCTGCTGAAACCGCCGATGCTACATGAACCAAAGGCCAGGTTGCCGTTGCGATAAAATTACCTCGACCATCTCTCGCCACAGCTCCGCAAATCTAGTTACCTCAGGATGAAAGGAAATATCTTTTTAAACCCTAGCCTTGCCAAGAGCTCGTTTCTGTAAACATACAGGATACTGCAATGGTTTCTTTTGTTTGTGTGTGGCAAAGTTTGATGCATATATGATGTTGGTCTCCAGAAGTAAAAAAAAAAGGTATAGATTCTTCGTGAACGCACTTCCATATGAAAAAATTTGAGCTAAACCCTAGCCTTGCCAAGAGATCCTTTCTGTAACCATACATGATACTGCAGTATTTTTTTGGGGGGCAAAATTTGATGCATATATGATGTTGGTCACCAAGAGCTAAAAAGAAACAAAAAACCTTGTGGTTAACAGCCACACGCTCTAACCAACTGAGCTATTCCAGCTGTTTTGCTTTTAAAATTATGGCGGCTACTAGGGATCAACCGGATGACCCCTAGCTAGCCGTCCTATCTGGCACCGGATGCCGTTCGATCGCAGCAACACAACCTGAGTCTTCCTCCTCTGAACGATGCAGAGAAACGCACCAGAAAAAATCGACATCGCGCCTCCTGAACCCCCCCCCCCCCCCCCCCCGCCCCCCCCCCGCCCCCCCCCCACGGCACCCTGCGCCGGCGACCTTCACGGCACCGGAGCCGCCGGCGAGCACTAGCCGTCGGCGACGGCTGCATCACAGCTCCAAAGAGCCGGCGGCAAAGCGCTGCATCGCAGCACCGGGTGCTGCTCCATGGCAACACCGAGCGCGGCGAAAACCTTCGACGCTCCAGCGAAGCTTCATTGACGCCCCGGCGAAGCTTCATTGCAGCATCGCCTGCTGCAACGCAGCTCTCCGGCCGGCCATGGAAGCAACTCGTAGCTCTCTCCTGCTGCAATGCAGTTTCGTCCTCGCCGTGTAGCAGCGTCGTCGTAGCGTAGCATTGGCTGTTGCAGCGCAGCTCTGCCGCCGGCCATGGCGGCAGCTCGTAGTCCGTCCTGCTCCAACGCAGCTCCGCCGTCGGCGTGGCAGCAGCGTTGTCGCGCATCTCCTGCTGCAACGCAGCGCCGCCGCCGTCCATGGCAGCAGCGTCCTCCCAACCTAGCCTATAGCAGCACGAGGTGAGCGGCGACTGGGATTGCAGCAGAGCGCCGTCCCTTGGGAAGCCGGCTTGCAATGGCGACGGCGGTTTGCAGTAGCGGTGCATCGACGCGAGACGGCGGCGGCGTCGGTCTACGGCGACGGGCGCTAGCACTGGTGTGTGGTGCGATGTGCTCAAGGAAGAAGAAAGGGAGGAAAAAGAATGAGCGGCTCAGCTTCTGTAGGAAGAGATAAGGGAAAGGAAAAGCTAATGGGTGAGCGAGCAAACAGGGACGCGTGGCACGCGTCAGAGACGGCTTACGCCCGTGAATAATAAGTCGGATGTTTCTAAGTGTTTTCCTAAAATTATTTAAGGCCTTATAAACACTAGGACAAGGTGTAACAGGAGACAGTTCGGGAACTTCACCACTTGGTGAGGTTGGAAGCGCCCGCCCTGGTCTTTTTGAGTGAAACAAAGATCGAGGGGTCGAGAGTGTCAGATATGCGAGCTAGATTAGGCTTTGCAGGATGTGTGCCCGTAAGCAGTGTTGGCTTAAGTGGCGGTTTAGCCTTGTTCTGGTCTCAGGAGGTAGATGTTACTCTAAACAATGTATCAGATCAACATATTGATGTAACAGTCCAGAATATAGGTGGTGATAATAAAAAGTGGAGGTTTACCGGCTTCTATGCCAAGGCTCGTAGGAGCGAGAGGTCTCAAAGTTGGAATAAGTTGAGAGCGTTGTGTGCGCAGGATGATTTGCCATGGCTTTGTGGGGGTGACTTTAATGAGATAGTGGACAATTCTGAGTATTTTGGCTCACATGAGAGGGCGGAATGGCAAATGGCAGGCTTCCGAGAAGTCATCGACTTCTGTGGATTTCAAGATCTGGGGTTTACTGGTATCCCGTACACATGGGACAATCGGCAAGATGACCAAGCTAATGTCAAAGTGCGACTGGATAGATTCTTAGCTAATCAAGAGTTTTTGAATATGTATGAGGCCACAAGGGTGCGGCATATCCCATCTCCTCGGTCCGACCACTGTTTGGTCTCGGCGAGAATTATTAAACTACATGCAGACGAGGGGCGGGGCCCGCATCGCTTTGTTTATGAAGATGCATGGCAGCGCGAGGAGTCGCACATGCAGGCGGTGTCGGATGGGTGGATGCATGGGACAGAGGATTTCTCCCTCACAGACCTCAACGCAAATCTTATCCACATGCAGAGCCATTTGACAGAGTGGAAGAGTAAGAAATTCGGAGACGTTCGCAGAAAACTGAAGAAGATCCGAAAGGAATTTGAGAAGGAAAAGAACAACTCTTTGTATAAGGGATCCTCTCCGAGGGAGAAGGAACTTGCGAGACAGCTCAATGAATTGCTGCTCCGTGAAGAAATCATGGCGAGGCAAAGATCGCGAGTAGGTTGGCTGCGGGCGGGCGACAGAAATACTGGTTTCTTCCATGCCCAGTCAACAGCTAGGCGAAAAATAAACAGGATAACTGCTTTGGAAAATGCTCAGGGGGTCTTATATGACACAAAGGAGGACATCCAAGCGGAGATTCAAGGGTTCTATACAAATCTTTATTCGGCTCAGGAGGAGCTAGTGGTGGAGGAGGTGCTACACCATGTCCCGGAGAAGGTTACTCCTCAAATGAATGATCGATTGCTGAGGCCGTTTAAGGCCGAAGAGGTGGATCAGGCTTTGTTCATGATGGCGCCTTCCAAAGCGCCTGGGGTGGATGGATTTAATGCGGGTTTTTACCAAAAGCATTGGCACCTAATCCAAGAGGATGTGACACGAGCAGTTCTTAATTTCCTAAATGGTGGCCATATGCCTGAAGTGGTAAACAAAACAGTTATTGTCTTAATTCCTAAGGTTAAAAATCCTCGTAATATTACCCAATATAGGCCTATCTCTCTCTGTAATGTTATTTACAAACTTTGTTCGAAAGTTTTGGCTAACCGTCTTCGTGAGATTCTGGATGAAATCATTGCAGAGGAGCAAAGTGCCTTTGTACCAGGGAGATTGATAACAGACAATATTCTCACGGCGTATGAATGTGTGCATGCTATGAAGAGAAAGAAAGGGAAGCAAGGTTGGTGTGCTGTAAAGATAGACATGATGAAAGCATACGATCGGGTGGAATGGGAGTATTTACAAGGAGTGATGCACCGTTTGGGCTTCTCCGAAGGGTGGATATCCTTGGTAATGAAATGTGTGAACTCAGTAACCTATCAAGTTAAGGTAAATGGTGAGTTGTTACCATCCTTTCGCCCTTCCAGGGGTTTCAGGCAAGGCGACCCTATCTCACCCTACCTGTTTCTTCTCTGTGGAGAGGGTTTGTCATGCATGTTAAAAAATTATGATGGAGGGTGGATTGACCGAGGGATAAGAGCGGGACTTAGGTCGCCGTGGGTTTCTCATCTTTTGTTTGCTGATGACTGCCTAGTTTTTATGAAGGCGGATGGTCGAAGTGCGCACCGTCTCAATGATATCCTCAATGCCTACTCAAGGGGGTCGGGTCAGTGTGCAAACAAGTTGAAGAGTTCAGTTTTCTTTAGCCCAAAATGTGGGGCATCAGTAAGAAGGGGGGTCCGGAATGCTTTGCAAATCCAGCGAGAGACCCTAGCTGTAAAGTACCTTGGCTTGCCGACGGCCGCTGGTAGGATTACAGAACAGAATTTTGAACATATAGTTGAATCCGCCAGATCAAGAGTACAAGGGTGGAGCTACAGAAATGCATCTTGTGCAGGTAAAGAAGTGCATCTTAAAGCAGTGGTCCAAGCACTACCAGCCTATTCTATGAGCTGTTTCAAGCTCACTAAAGGTTTATGCCAAAAAGTCACGACAGTCATGTCCAAGTATTGGTGGGCTGGGTCACTCGATAAGAAAGGTATGCACTGGCAATCTTGGTCGAAGATGGCTATTCCTAAGTCTAAGGGAGGACTAGGTTTTCGAGACCTAGAGCTCTTCAATGATGCAATGCTTGCGAAACAAGCTTGGAGGCTGCTTGTTAACCCGGATAGCCTTTGTGCTAGGGTCCTTAAAGGGAGATACTACCCGGAAGGGGATATTTTACAAGCTGGGTGCCCGGCAAATAACTCTACCACCTGGCGCGCTATCATACATGGGAGAGAGGCCCTAAAACAAGGCCTTATTCGGTGTGTGGTGGATGGAAGAACTACAGAGATTTGGCATGATCAGTGGATAAGTGGGACTACTACTATGAAACCTATTTGCAGGTTATCGGATGAACCTGTTCAGTTGGTTGCGGATTTGTTAGATGATCATACGGGTGAATGGAATTCTGGTTTGGTGAGGAGCTTGTTCATAGCACCAGATGCGGATGCAATACTGAATCTCCCAAGACCGAGGTCAACTGAAGGTGATTATTGGGCGTGGGCCTGGGATAAATCAGGAGAGTTCACGGTTCGCTCAGCGTATAGAGAGTTAAAGGAACGACAACACAATTCTCAGGGTGTTCCGGGTAGCTCCTCGGGCGGTGAAGAGAGCTGGAGGTCGTTATGGAAGCTTAGAGTGCAACCTAAAATACGTGTGTTTTGGTGGCGGGTGTTGAAAGGTTTTCTACCTGCTAATTCGGAACTACACAGGAGACATGTGAATGAAGATGCTATGTGCTTGCTGTGTGGCCATGAGGATGAGACGCTGATACATGCATTGGTACAGTGTGTCCATGCTGCGTCATACTGGGCAGAGGCGGAGAAGTTTTTTGGAATCACACTACCGCAGCTGTTCCCAGGAACTTGGACTAGAGATATGTTGGATCCTCATTTTCTGTCTAGAGATAAGGCAGCAATTGCAATAACGGTGATGTGGGCAGTATGGAATAGCAGAAACAAATACTCGCACGGCGAGGTGCAGTACCAGCCCATTCGCTCAATGGAGCTAGTCCAGGAGATGATTAGATCTCTTGATATTCCAGGCAAGGAAAATGTGGCAGTACCCAAGCGGGCGGTGTGGCGGCCACCTGCTATCGGGATTGTCAAGCTGAACACGGACGCAGCGGTGGATGTGTCCAGTGGGGAGTCAGGTGGGTCGATGATAGCGCGAGATAATCAGGGATCCTTCCTTGCAGCCAGGTATAAGCACTATCCAGGAACTACCTCTCCTTTGATAGGAGAAGCTTTGGCGTGCCGGGACGCGATGTTGTTTGCACTGGAGCAAGGATGGACCAATGTTCAAATTGAAACAGACTGCCAAGTCTTAGCTAATGAGTGGAAGAATAGGAGAGACCTTTCTGAAGTGGGTCTCATTAGTAGAGAGATGAAGGTCTATCTCTCATCTTTTCAGGGATTCGAGTTGTATCATATTGGTAGAGACGCCAATGTAGTGGCGCACAAATTAGCTCGGCATGCTCTGCTCCTAGGCATGGACGATGTAACTTTCAGTTGTATCCCTGAGTTCTTGAGTGTCGAGGTGCACTCAGACTATGTACGATGGATGAATGAATAAATGCCTACAAGGGCCGTACTTCAAAAAAAAAAAGGTGTAACAGGACAGGTTGATTATTACTGGTTGCAGGTTCACACGTGACATCTGGTAAGTTAAGCTTTGTTGGGGCAAGTTTATTCCCGGACCAGCGCGTAGGTGCGGTGCACGCATGGACCGGACCCGTCACTCTAAAGTCTGAACCAACAACCACGTCGTGTACGAGGGCGACCTCCTCAGTTTCAGTTTGTAGAGGTGCATTTGTTCGGTGATGTAGTTTTTTCGGTGATGACTTGTTCATCTCTACTTTTCGGCTTAAAGGGACAGGGGCTTCTGAAATGATGCAACGCTAATCCTATTCTAGGTGATGCCATGCTATTATGCTGAACCGCCTACAAATGATGCTTGTAGATCAACTAGAGCATGAAGATCATCCTCATCAGTACGCACACAGTCATCTTTATTAAATTATTCAACAAAGGTCTGTCAAAAAATATACTACATCAAACATCTCGAAGCCACCACTCCACACCTACAAACTCGACAATGGGGATATCATCACAATGCCCCATCATCTAGGACCGTGGTCATCACCGAGCCGCCCGCATGGTGTACTTGAGCACACTTCTGTTCCAGTAAACTATAAGCGCACACAACATGCACACGCTTCATAAGCCGCCACCACCATCGAACAGTCGACTCATCTTCAAGGTAGAGATTCACATTATCCTTGCCAAGCCAGCCGTCGACGCCGCTACGGCGCCAAATGGTGTCTCCGATCTGTGTCATCCATCAAGACGCATCCATAGCCGAGACTCCGCTGCGCCATGCCGCCGAGACCCATCATCGTCGAAGCGATATATATACGACACCGCTCCACCTCCTGACCCTTCCAGCGGCTGCTCCAAAACGATGCTCCCAGGAGGGAAAATGACTCTAAGCGTCGCCATCGTTCGATCCGGGAGACCCGGGTCTAGGGTTTCCTCCGGAGTAGCCCGAGCGAGGAGACAAAACCTGCAATGACGGTACCTTCATCAGGGTAATGGCGCGTAGACGCCGCCATCGGCCGCCATGACCGAAGTCGGCTCAGTTTTCATAGGTAGTCGCGCCTCCCCTTCCTCGCCGCCGGCAGTAGCCGACGTGCCAACCCCCCCCCCCTGACTGGCTACTGGTCATCATGCTGCCACGCAGCAGCAGCCGCCGGTAGGCACCAACTCCTAGACGCAAGCCATAGCAGACCCTACTCGGTCAGCCCGTCGACCCTAAGAACGAGGGCACCGTGACCACAACACCGCCATCGGGCCATCGTCGGCTGCCCTCATAGCCACCGGCAGCCCGACCACCACCGCTCTGAGGCCGCTGCCCCGGGATCAAGCTCCGCCTCACGCACAGCCAACGTCTAGGGCCTTAGCCGCGCTCCAGGCCAGAGATCTCCCACGAGGATGAGGAGACGAGGGCCAGTCGACCGCCGTCCGCCGGGCAGGGCTTTTTCCTGCCGGCCTCCTCCGACGGTGACGGGTGATTGAAGGGGAGGAGTGGGGGCGGCGGCAGCTAGGGTTCGCCTGAGCCGCCCCGCTGGGAGTGGCGCAGATGCGGTGCCTCTGCGAGGTGGACGTGGGACGCTGAGACCATGCTATGTTGGACACCCAGATTGTTAGTCGCCGCTCTCTAGTAGAAAAAACATCTTGTTTTTTTTGTGGAATGTATGATAGCAAGATGATATTTCAAATTTTCCTACCACCATATGTTGGGTGACCCAATAGACGGTCACCTCCATAACCTGCTGCATGCATGGCCATGAAGTATGCACTCCGAGCAAAAAACAAAGCTAGACTTTTCACCATACCAAACCATTATTATAAATTATAGGAAGACGCATCCGCGTCATGAGGACAGGATGTGTGTTGAATAAGATCTTCATTCACTCTGAGCGGATTATGGACCAAAAGGCCAAAACCCTACTTTAGGCGAGTCCTAAAGGGCTTTGCCAAAAAATTTGAGGCCATATTCCCAAGGGATCCATGTGCAATAATCCTACGTTTACACAAGTTTTACGTAATCTGCCAACTAATAACACCTTGATACGTCCATTTTGCATCATGTTTTGCTACTGTTATTTATAGTGTTTTTGATCAATATAACACTTTGTGGAGCAATTCTAATGCCTTTTCTCTCTTAATATGCAAGATTTACACAAGGAGGGAGATTGCCGGCAGCTGGAATTCTGGACCTGAAAAAGCTATGTCAGAGATACCTATTCTGCACATCTCCAAATGAGCTGAAATTTTACGGAGATTTATTTTGGAATAAATAAAAAATACTGAAAGCAAGAAGTACCAGAGAGGGCCACCCAGGTGCCCACGAGGCACCAGGGCGCGCCACCCCCCCAGGCGCGCCTTGGTACCTCGTGGGGCCCCTGGCCAGCCTCTGACCCCCATTTTCTGGTATATAAGTGCATTTGCCCTAGAAAAAATATAGAGAAGACTTTCGGGACGGTGCGCCACCGTCTCGAGACGGAACTTGGGCAGGAGCACTTTTGCTCTCCGACGGAGAGATTCCGCCGGGGATACTTCCCTCCGAGAGGGGGAAATCGTCGCCATCGACATCACCAGCGATCCTCTCATCGTGGGAGGACTAATCTTCACCAGTACCATCTCATCTCAAACCCTAGTTCATCTCTTGTATTCAATCTTGCCTCAAAACCTCAGATTGGTACCTGTGGGGTGGGTTGCTAGTAGTGTTGATTACACCTTATAGTTGATGCTAGTTGGTTTATTTGGTGGAAGATTATATGTTCAGATCTATTATGCTATTCAACACCTCTCTGATCTTGGACATGAATATGATTTGTGAGTAGTTACTTTTGTTCTTGAGGACATGGGAGAAGTCTTGTCATAAGTAATCATGTAAATTTGGTATTCGTTCGATATTTTGATGATATGTATGTTGTTGATTCCCTTAGTGGTGTCGTGTGAACGTTGACTACATGACACTTCACCATCTTTGGGCCTAAGGGAATGCATTGTGGAGTAGTAATTAGATGATGGGTTGCTAGAGTGACAGAAGCTTAAACCATAGTTTATGCGCTATTCCGTAAGGGGCTGATTTGGATCCATATGTTTAATGCTATGGTTAGAGTTATCTTAATTCTTCTTTCGTAGTTGCGGATGCTTGCGAGAGGGGGTAATCATAAGTGGGAGGCTTGTTCAAGTAAGAACAGCACCCAAGCACCGGTCCACCCACATATCAAATTATCAAAGTAGTGAACGCGAATCAAACAAACATGATGAAAGTGACTAGATGAAATTCTCATGTGTCCTCAAGAACACTTTACTTACTATAAGAGATCGTTCCGGCTTGTCCTTTGCTATAAAAAGGATTGGGCCACCTTACTGAACTCTTTGTTACTATTGCTACTTGTCACTTGTTACAAATTATCTTGCTATCAAACTACTTGTTACAAATTTCAGTGCTTGCAGAAAATATCTTGCTGAAAACCGCTTGTCATTTCCTTCTGCTCCTCGTTGGGTTCGACACTCTTACTTATCGAAAGGACTATGATTGATCCCCTATACTTGTGGGTCATCACACCCCCCCTGAATTTCACCATGGCGGGCCCCTCTCTCTCCCTATGTCCAATCATAATCACCCACGCGATGGTTATTGTTCTGCTGCGCTGGTCCTACGGGGCCTTTAGCACGACGACTTCTCGACTGTCTACCACAAAAAGTTTTGCCTGGCTCGGTGAGGGAGGAGCGATGAGGGCGGCGCGCTTTCGGCTCGCTTCAGTGCTTATAGTCGTCTCTAGGTGGTCTACAGATCTGGATGTAATTTTTATTATTTCTAGTGTTCATTGTACTGCTATGATTGAAGATGAATAGATCGGAAGTTTTATCGAAATAAAATAAAATAAAATAAATATGTAACTAATCTCTTGTAGGTCTAGCATTGCGCATCCACATGTCTCCAAGTATTAATCCTCAAGCCTAAGTGAAACTCCCCAAATTACTATAATTTTTGCAATTATAATAATGAGTAAACAGTTAGTATTAATAAAAATAAAATATCTACTATATCACTAAGCTCCCTAGGGAGTGAAGGCCTCTCTCAATTGAGGACATTGGTTTTGGATTGGATTCTTAATTTTGACTTGGTCAACAATTTTTCAATGAGCTCTCTCATCCAAGTGAGGTGTTCAATTTTAAATTTCGTTCACGATTTTGACTAGTCAATGATTTCTCAAATCAATCACCAGCAACCAACTTATAAAAATATATTGGTCTCGCGCATGCTTTCATAACCTGACAAAAAGAATGCCAACATGTAGTACTGTAGAACCAATATGATTTTGGATTGAGTTTAATTTTTTTGAGTTTGTCAATCTCAAGGAACTCTCGCATTCAAATGAGGTTGAAAGAACATGTGCTGCCCCCATGTTTGGTTTTGGTAATTGATGACAATCCCTATGGACTAATGGTTGCCTTGAGTTATATTTGAAGGATTTGTCCATAGGCTTTGCTTGTAGACCATTTGTTGGTCTCAAGGTGATTTGAAGAAGAATATGTGTTGACCAAGGGGTTATTCATGGAGTTATCCAAAGATTGGTCATGTAAGAGATGATCCTATTGCAAGCATGTCTTGAAGAAGAAGATTGTGTGAACATTCATGTGTACCTTCAAGACATCATCCTAATGAAGAGAGTGGAAAGATTCAAGGTTGATCAAGACTAAATATGAAAAGTGATTCAAGTTGATCAACACACAAAGCGTAGAAGATGTACCTAGTGGGATCAAGTGATCTCACGGTATGGTAAGCATTGTCCATTATGCTTTGTGTACTAACCCATGTTTTATGCGAAAGTTCTATGTGGGGTTAGGTATGTTTCCATGGGCTTGCGTCAAGAGGAAGATCTCATTCAACCCATGGAGGATGACATCAAGTGGTGATCGTCATCAAGTTTGCGATGTGCAAGTTCAAGTGGAGCATCACGAAGAGATCACATGCTTGAAGCTTGCCGTCCATTGTGGTGACAACAGACTTGTGAAGATGTGCCGAAGAGTGGCTCACCCAAAGTGGAGTATGGGGGAGCAATCTTCTAGTCTTCATCGAGCCGGCGCAATCAAGAAAGGTGGTCCAACTTGAGGAGGTCAAGATCGTCATTATCTAGCTCAAGTGGACTATGCGCAAGGCAAATGTTTGCCCTTGATAGGTTTTTTATTTTACCGGTCTCATGGTGGTAGTTGGGAGACCGGGTTATAGGATCGATAGCCGTACTATCAAGGGGGGCTCTCGGATGAATAGCTTGATCGTATTTTTCGTAGAGAGCTCAAACCATTGCATCCTTGCATCATCTTTCTTGGTTCTTATTTGGTTTTTCTCTGTGTGAGTTTTAGAGCTTATGGTCATCTTCATGACAAGCTCAAGTTCATCGAGAACGCATTTCGTTTGCTTCTTCTAGTATATTCTCGATGTTGGGATTTATGCCGGATCATCACTGATAGAGCTTTCACATCGCTGTTGGATAGTACTCGTCGTCCTCTATCCAACAAGCTTGAGTTTGCTCTTTTCGGAGCTCATTTGCAGAAGTTATGGCAGTTCTGGTTTTCTTGTAGCCATCTGTTGCTGTGCTTGTGAGCTGGAGGCCACAGGCGGTAGTACCGCTCTGGTAAGCGGCAGTACCGATGTTCAGTTCCGCGGCTACTACCGCTGCTTCTGGGAACTCGACTTTCGTGTCGGGTTTGCGTGGAAGTGCAACGGTAGTGCGAAGCGGTAGTACCGCCCGCTACTACCGCTGCACTACCGCTCCCTCCAGGTCTCGATGCACTCTCAGCGGAAGTGAAGCGGCAGTGGAGAGCAGCACTACTGCCTATAAGCGGTAGTACCGCTGAGGTGGGCAGTAGTACCGCTGTAGCAGTTCTACTGCTTCTCCCCTGTTCCTGCTCTGCTTCTGAGTAACCCTGAGCTGCAACGTACCGCTGGGGCGAGCGGTAGTACCGCTCCGGCTGCACTACCGCCTCGTGGCTTCGTGCCATTGCACTGCTTTTGGGTTACTACCGCCTGAGCGGTAGTACCGCTCTGTGCGGGCTGAGAGCAAGGTAACGGTTGGATTTTCCCCCTTCTATAAAAGGGAGTCTTCTTCCCCCTTGAACCTTATCCCTTCTAGCTCGTATTCTTCCCCCATTGTTGACCTTCTTCGAGCTTGCTAACTCTCAATCCCTACAATGATTCTTGCTAGTTCTTGAGGGAAAAGAGAGAGGAGATCTAGATCTACGTTTCCACCAATCACTTTCTCCTCTATGTGAGGGGAACCCCTTGGATCTAGAGCTTGAAGTTCTTGGTGTTCTCCTTCTTGTTCTTCCTCTCATATTCCTCCATGGCTTTCATTGCTTTGGTGGGATTTGAGAGTGAGTGACTTGGGCACTCCTAGTTGCCAAAGTTGTGGTCTAAAGCTCCGGGCAATCATTGTGGTCTAAAGCTCCGGGCAAGCGTCGGGGTCTCCAATTAGGTTGTGGAGATCGCCCCGAGCAATTTGACGGGTACCGGTGACCGCCCCCAAGGGTTGCCAAAGTGTACGGGTTCGGTGACCACCCCCAAGGGTTGCCATTTGTACGGGTTCGGTGACCGCCCTCAAGGGTCCCTTAGTGGAATCACGGCATCTTGCATTGTGCGAGGGCGTGAGGAGATTACGGTGGCCCTAGTGGCTTCTTGGGGAGCATTGTGCCTCCACACCGCTCCAAACGGAGATTAGCATCCGCAAGGGTGTGAACTTCGGGATACATCGTCGTCTCCGCATGCCTCGGTTATCTCTTACCCGAGCCCTTTACTTATGCACTTTACTTTGTGATAGCCATAGTGTTTCATGTTATATATCTTGCTATCACATAGTTGTATATCTTGCTTAGCATAAGTTGTTGGTGCACATAGGTGAGCCTAGTTGTTGTAGCTTTTGTGCTTGACAAATTAACCGCTAGGTTTATTCCGCATTTGTTCAAGCCTAAACCGTAATTATTTTAAAGCGCCTATTCACCCCCCCCTCTAGGCGACATCCACGATCTTTCAGAGGTGTTTAATTTTGAATTTGATTCATGATTTTGACTAGTCAATGATTTCTCAAATCTATCTGCAACAACCAGATTATAAAAATACATCAGTCTCGCACCCTCTCATCACCTGACAAAACATAAATGCAAACATGCGACACTATAACACCAATACAATACATGTGGTCAAGACTGCAAGAAACTTACCTGCATACGTGCGGGTTAATTTGCACATAAACATATAATTATACCCCAGAAAGAACCATCAAAATACCGCATCATAAAAAAAACACACTTAATAAACTCCCCTCACACTAAACCATTTTTTTAATGAAATCCTAAAAACACCAATTGCGCAGCAAAGCACGCCCAATCCTTCTAGTATATTATATAGCTAAACTCATAGATGCAAAAGCTTAACTGGTTTTTTTTTCATCAGTAACCATAGACAATTAATAGCAATTGGGAGAATAAGATACTTTTGCCTTCCCAAAATAATTGCAATTCTACTTTTGTCCCAAATCAAACTTCTCTAAGTGACCAAGCTTATAAAAATGACTTGGTTCATAAAGGAACTTATGTGAGTAATTTTGTTTTGCAATTTTGGTGTATATTTCTAGAAACTTGGTCAAACTTATTCTTTTTTTTTTACCGAGAATAAGTTTTACTTAGTACAAAGTTAGAATCACAATTAATTTAAAATAGAGGGAGTGCAATGAGATTGTAATTTACATATGTTGGCATTAATTATTTTCCTTCTTTACCATTGTTCTTTAGTACTCTTTAATTTACTTCCTCATTTGGATGAAGCGATAAGTCTTAACTTTGAAGTACCCCCTTTTATAATCTTAGGCACACATTTGAAATTTTCTGAACATTGAAGATGATTACAAGTCTATATAAAGCTACGCGTCCAATAGCTGATGGCACTCACTACTTGTGTTGCACCCATCATATCATCTGATGACGATCGTCTCATCATCTGCTGATCTTCTCGCACTCCTCACCATCCTCATCTGCCTCCTCTATCGTTGCAGCGCCGACTATGAAGTCGAGTCGATCGTCGAATCAGAGAATTTGCTGTCGGCCAAGCTGAAACTTGTAGGCGGGACAGCGGAGTTCGGGCCTGATGTCAAGCGGCTCAACCTGACTGCAAGGCAAGTGTGTTTGATCTTCATCGTGAATCGGGAGTTTAATTCATGAGTATTTTCTCTTTTCAAGGGGGTACAATCCCTCACTTCTACATCACCTAATGCACACAACCGTATGCTCACTGTTTTAATTTTGATAATGACTGGCGGCAGCCTGGAGAGGGACAACCGGCTCCACGTGCGCATCACCGACGCCGACCATCCACGATGGGAGGTCCCCCAGAACGTCATCCCACGCCCAACCCCGACGCTGGAAGACGCCTTGCTCGACTCCTCGGGCATGAGCAATAGCACCATGTCCAGCACGTCTTCAGACCTGACCTTCACCATTCACACCAGCCCGTTCCGCTTCACTGTCTCCCGCCGCTCCACCGGCCATGTCCTCTTCGACACCTCCGCTACGCTAATCTTCAAGAACCGGTAGGTACTACTCCCTCCGTCCCAAAATAAGCGTCTTAAAGTTGTACTAAAGTTGAGACACTTATTTTGGGTCGGAGAGAGTACATGATACAAGACACTCGATGTAGCTAGTCGATCCATGAGTAGCCAAGTGATGGATGAACATGGAGCTCTGGAATGCAGGTACTTGGAGGTGACGTCGGCGTTGCCAGCCGACCAGGCATCCCTGTACGGGCTGGGCGAGCAGACCAAACGGACGTTCCGGCTCCAGCACAACGACACGTTCACGCTGTGGAACGAGGACCTGGAGAGGTCAGACCTACTTGACATCAACCTCTACGGCTCACACCCATTCTACATGGATGTGCGCTCCGGCGGCGCCGCCCACGGTGTGCTCCTCCTCAACACCAACGGGATGGACATACTCTACCGTGGGTCCTACCTCACCTACAAGGTGATTGGCGGCGTGCTGGACTTCTACTTCTTCGCCGGCCCCTCCCCGCTCGCCGTCGTCGACCAGTATACCCAACTCATCGGCCGCCCCGCCCCCATGCCATACTGGTCATTCGGTTTCCACCAGTGCAGGTACGGCTACAAGAACGTGGCTGACCTGGAGGGCGTGGTCGCCGGCTACGCCAAGGCCAAGATCCCACTGGAGGCGATCTGGTCTGATATTGACTACATGGACGGCTACCAAGACTTCACGCTGGATCCGGTGAACTACCCGGCCAGCCGGCTCCGGCCGTTCGTCGACCGACTCCACAACAACAGCCAGAAATACGTGGTCATCATAGACCCGGCGATAAAAAGACAAGCAGCGCCTCCTCATGACCAGGCCCTGGACTTCTTCCTCCAAAGAAATGGCACCAACTATGTCGGCGAGGTGTGGCCAGGTGAGGTCTACTACCCGGACTTCATGAGCCCATTCGCCGTCGGGTACTGGGCGCGAAAGATCTCCGAGTTCCGGCGGACCATCCCTGTAGACGGGCTGTGGTGCGACATGAACGAGCCCTCCAACTTCAGACGCTGGGAGCCGCTCAACGCACTGGACGACCCGCCCTACAGCATCAACAACGCCGGCGTGCACCGCCAGCTAAATAACAAGACTGTGCCGGTCTCCGCTGTGCATTACAATGGCGTGACCGAGTATGAAGCGCACAACCTCTATGGCCTCCTCGAGTCGTGGGCCACGCATGATGCTCTTCTCAAGGACACGGCGCGCCGCGCCTTCGTGCTCAGTCGCGCCACGTTCGTCGGCTCGGGGCGCTACACCGCGCACTGGACCGGCGACAATGCCGCACGGTGGGACGAGCTCGCGCATTCCATCAACACCGTCCTAAACTTTGGACTCTTCGGCATCCCCATGATGGGCGCCGACATCTGCGGCTTCAACGGCAACACGACCCAGGAGCTCTGCAGCCGCTGGATTCAGCTTGGCGCCTTCTACCCGTTTGCGAGGGCCCATGCAGAGAAGACAACCGTCCGGCGAGAGCTCTTCGTGTGGGAGTCAACGGCACAGTCGGCGAGGAAGGCGTTGGGGATGCGGTACCGGCTGCTCCCCTACATCTACACGCTCATGTACGAGGCGCACACAACGGGGTCACCCATAGCGCGCCCGCTCTTCTTCTCCTACCCGCAGGATGCCGACACCTATGGCGTGGACAGGCAGTTCCTGCTAGGCCGTGGCGTGCTTGTCTCTCCGGTGTTAGAGCCGGGCGCCACCGCCGTCGACGCCTATTTCCCGGCCGGCGGGTGGTTTAGTCTTCACGACAACTCCCCCGCCATCACCTTGCAGACCGGCAAGCACGTGACCCTCCCAGCGCCAGCGGACTCGGCAAACGTGCACCTGGCCGGCTGCAACATACTACCACTGCAGCAGCCGGGCCTTACCACGTCCACCGCACGCCAAAGCGAGTTCCACCTCCTTGTGGCGCTCGCGGAGAATGGCACTGCCAGCGGGGAGCTGTTCTTGGATGACGGCGAGTCGCCGGAGATGGGAGGGGTGGGAGGCAACTGGACGCTGGTGAGGTTTAGCTGCAACACGGAGGATAGCAAGGGCATCATCACGACCACGGTGAGTTCGCATGTGGTGCAGAACTCGTACGCGCCGAGCCGGACTCTGGTAATCGGCAAGGTGATCTTCATGGGGCTCCCATCGCCACCAAAGGGGTTCACCGTCTATGTAAACGGCGTTGAGCTTAAGGCGGCCGGCACCAAGTCCCGGACGAATGGAGTGTTCAGCGTCAGTGGGCTGTCGCTGGTCATCGGACAGCAGTTCGAGATCAAGGTCGTCATGTCTCGTTAACATGGAGACCATCTGTGCATATTTCTTTATCTGAATAAAAAACTGAATATTGGTAGTATCGTCTCCAGTTCTAACTTCTAACATGCATTGTTCTTAATCGGGCAGCTTCTACTCATTTGAGAGAAGCAAATCATGTTTTCTGATCTGAAATTGCTCCTTGACCATCTTTCTGTTGGAGAGAGAATTGTACGTTCTTTCACTCACTAGGACATTTTTGAACGTGCATGAGCACAGGGCCGGGCCGGCAAAATCCGGGGCCCTGTGTGAAACTAAAAAATGAGACCCTATCTCACTAAAAAAAATGAACGAGCACACGGAGGATGGGGTCGCCGATCGATCGGACAATCCCGTTTCGAATCGAGGAGCGGCCCGAGGACTATCGCCGAATTGCCGATCGATCCTCCTGTAGGTTGTAGGAAGTAGCCGAAGCCGAGTAGCGACAGCGACGCGATCGATCTGACTCCCGTCCCGAGTCCCGGTGATCCGGTTTTTCTCTTTTTTGAAGAGGTGTGACGATCTCCTGGACAAGGAAAGATCGAGCAGCGTTGACGTGCGCGTGGGATCGAGCAGCGGCCTGGCGGCTGGCTCGCATCGCGGACCGCAAAGCTCTTTTTACCGGTTAGGGGAGCTACCGGTGGACCATCTGCCACTCAAATGCTTAGTGATTCGTGCTATGGGAGGCCCACATATAATGTATAGCTGTGTATAATGACAACTCGTCTCTTGTATCTTTATTAATAGTCAAATCAACGTCAGATGAAAGGGGCTCACGTCTGCAATAAAGATGTACTTGACCCATGCATGGTCCATTCTCTCTCCTCATTCCGACGGATAGAAGGTGCATGCAAGATTAATTCATGCCCTTTATTTTCCCTTAGACAATTTCATTCTTTCGTATCTTTTGCACTGCAATTCCATTTTAGAAACGTTTTATATATTTGAACTCGTGATGCCAAGACCTTAAGAACAAGATCAATATTGAATACATTCAAACATGTTTTACTTTCAACGTTTCAAATGAGTGAAATATGTTTTATGGAATAGACGAAATATGTTTTTTGAAATAATTGAAAACCGTTCTTTGCATTGAGTGAAATCAATTTCAAAATATATTTTCTCAACTGAGTGTAATATGTTTTCTCAACTGAGTGAAATTATTTTCTTCAGATGAGTGAAATATGTTTCTTCAAATTATTTTCTTCAGTATTATTGAATTTTTTATATATATTCAAATTCCTGAACACATGTGAAATACGTTTCTTCAAATGAGTGAAATCTAAATTTTGGAATGAGTGAAATCAGTTTTTGGAAACAAGTGAAATACATTATTTCAATTGAGTGAGTGTAATGTGTTTTTCTAAAATGAGTGAAATCTAAGTTATGTAATTAAGTGTAATGTGTTTTCTGAAATGAGTGAAATCTAACTTATGTAATTGAGTGTAATGTGTTTCCTGAAATGAGTGAAATTAGTTTTTAGATCTATATTTTGTAATGAGTTAAATCAGTTTTTTTAAACGAGTGAAATGTAGTATTTCAATTGAGTGAGTATAACGTGTTTTCTAAAATGAGTAAAATATATCTTTTGGAAATGAGTGTAATGTGTTTTTTATAATTAGTGAAATCTATTTTTGGAAGGAGTGAAATTGTTTTTTAAGTAATAGTTTTTTAAAATGAGTGAAATCACTTTGCTGAAATTGCTTTTTCGGTGTGTGAAAATATGTTAAATCGATTATTTCAATACGATCAAATGATTATTTTAGATATTTGAAACTGGTATTTTATGAAATACATGAAACATTTTTTAATGTGTTTGTCAAGTTGTTTATTCAATATGTGAAACTGATACTTGTGAAATACAACTAGAATTGAAATATGAAAACTATAAAATTCAAATTATTCAACATATATCCAAGATTGGTCCTGTTTCAAAGGTCTTGTCGCCCTGAATTCAAATATGTAAAAAGTTTAGAAAACAGAATGTAGATTCAAAACATATTTGTCATCCAAAATTTTCCCAAGAAATTAAATGGAGGTCTTGCGTGGGGAGAGAGAGAATATCTGTACATGCATGCAAGTGTCCTTTCCACCTTCTCTCCTGACAAAAGCTGTTGCATGAACAGGACCACACTTGTATTCTTGTGTATTGCATTCACCGCTCTAATACCTGAAATGACATCACCAATCTTAAAGAAATGGATGGACGATGGATACTTCGCCGGTAGATACCGGTTCCGCTAAATTTACTTATTCGCATCGCGGACGCCAGCGGCCCAGCGCCTAGGTCCAGGAACAACAATTTTTTGTACAAAAAATACATATACTTGGCCCATGAAAATTTGGGGCCCCCAAAATTTATGGGCTCTGTGCAGGCCGCACACTCAGCATGCCTATGGGCCCGGCCCTGCATGAGCATATGTCAAGGTACGTACACCGTACAATAGATTTGCTTCCTCAAATAGGTCAATACCTTGATTTGTTTTGTTTCACAAAAATCAACGTCGTGGCAGGTTGATTTGCTTCCTCAAAAATCAAGTTCTTGCTTATTGGTTGTCGTTGATTCGTTGTGGTCTGGATCTGGTATTTACAAGCCAAGGTACAACAGAGTTGCAGCTCCAAGGGGTCGAGAAGACTGCAACAGGTGGCAGATGAGCTTTGCCATCGTAGTCATGGATGGGGACCTTCAGTAAGGAGTACTAAGGAGGATTACTTGCTAGTAAATGGAGAAGGGAGAAAAGGAGGTTTCTTCTATGGACGATGGATCGACTTTGTTTTCATTGGCAAACGAGGCTATGGTTCTTATGCTTGTAGATGCTAGGGTTTATCTTTTGCGTGCTTCTTCGCAAGTCAGAAGTTTTTGTTTCGAATCGTTATCAGCGGGCAACCACCCTCACATCCCAAGGGCTTTCATGGGGAATGGCTTGTTGAGATCGGCATACGGGCATTTGGTAGCGGAGATCAAGTTTCTTATGGAAGGTAGAGAGTTTATTCCCATGAAAATTACACATGAGCAAAATAGGGTGGCAGATCAGTTGGTGTCGTATAGTCGTACGGAGAGTAGCACTGCTGTATGGCTACATAGAGGACCACCATGTATTGAGGAACTTCTGCCTCTCGATTGTAACCCTGTTATAATGGAATAAAACTCTTTTTCACTCGTAGAAAAAGGGCTTCTCTGTGCGCCACTGGTGGTTGTGGATGGCCGACGTGTAGCTGGAGGAGGTGCAGTAGCGGCCAGATCAGACCCAACTCCACGGGATTTGGCCTTCCATGTGGAGTTCCCGGCAGCTGATGGCGGATGTGGCAGTTAGCAACAAGGCCACGACATCAGACCGAACAAGGCTAGCAACGCGGCGGCGTTGACGTGGATGACGGGGTGGCGCGGTCCTTCTCCTCTCGCGGTGACTCTGGCAGTCTGGTTGGGTCGACAAGGCTGGCGTTTTTTTGAGTCGGTCGGCCCACTATGGTGCTGTCGTTAGCTCAGTGTGGATTTCTTTTCTATTTTTCCGGCGGTTTTCTATTCAGTGTTGGGTTTTTTCTACAACATTTTGTTTGCGTAGTATGAGTGAGGGAGCTCCTTTTTTTTGAATGAAAAGGATCTTTCCCCCGATTTCATTAACGAAACCAATAGTCTTTTTACAGCCAAAACGCAACCTGCCACCCAAAGAAACTACCAGGGAGAACAACTCACGCACACACATCCCCTCTTCTCACCCCAAGCACGAGGTAGAGAAGTTGGCCAAAATACAGAGTTTCAACAATCCATTTTTTTCCAGAGCCAAGATATAGAGATTACGCGGAAACAACACACAAAACGAAGCCACAAAAGACCACTCGCGACAAAGGGGAGATATGCAGTTCCTCCTCAAATCAGCCACCCTCCAACCTCGGAATCCAAGACGCCCAGCTTCGCCGTGCTTGAAAGATTTCACTGGCGTCTCGATCCAGAAGTTTTGCGCACCGCTGTAGCCCCACTTTTGCGTCCTCCTTCACCTACAAAGAGCTCCATTCATTAATCCAATATGACATTTTGAAAAGAACAACACTAGGATCAGCTGGCCAAATTTTCTGGAAGCAAGCTAAATTCCTAGCCTTCCAGATACTCCAAAAGATAGCAGCAACCCTCACTGAGACTAATTTCCTTTTCCCGGTCCCCATCCCACTTAGCCAGACATTAAAGTAGGTGTTCATGTCATAGAAATTGCAGGGAATCCCCACACTAGAACTCACAACACTCCACATGTATCTGGCCAGGGGCATTGAAAAAAAAGATGATTTATAGACTCGTTTTTCCTGCAGAAGTGGCATTCTTCTTCACATCCCCCCCTATGCAATAGCACATCCCTGGTTAAAATGCTCCCTTTCAAGACACGCCACAGAAAGGTTTTTATCCTGGGTGGAATTTTGACCCTCCACAGAAATCTGTTAGGGCACTTTTCACCAATCTGCATTGCAGAATAGAAGGATTTAATACTAAAGACTCTTGAAGGGTCAAGCAACCGGGATAATTTATCTTCCTCATTATTCAACAAAACTTGTTTGCACATGCTCAATAAAGATTGCCATTGTTCTGCTTTATCCCCAACCAGGGCTCTTCTAAAGCTCAGAGAAGAGAGGTTGAAGGGGGAAGCATCATGTACTGTAATATTTTGGTTTTGGGAGATACTATAAAGCCTAGGAAAAACTGAGGACAAACTTTCCTTGCCCAACCATCTATCCTCCCAAAATCTGTTTTCTTTTTTTGCCATTCCCCACAAAATTTTTGCAGCAAGACATGAATAGGTCTTTAATTTTCAGCAGGCCCTGCCAAAAATGTGATTCTCCCTGTTTCCCTTGCACTTGCCCAATTGTGGATTTACTAATGTATTTATCCCATAAAATCTTTTGGCACAAGCCTTCTTCATTGAACATTTTCCACAGCCATTTAGAGAGCAATGCAATATTCATAATATCAAGATTCAAAACGCCCAAACCACCTAAGTCTTTTGGCCTACACACTCTCCCCCAAGCAACCAAATGATACTTCTGTTTCTCCTTCTCTCTACTCCCCAAGAAACTAGCTCTAGGTCTATCCAGCTTCTTCTTAACCCCTTTAGGAAGCCCATAGAAGGAAAGCATGAAAAGGACCAAACTAGTTAAAGATGAATTAATAAGAGTAGTTTTTCCAGCAATATTAAGAAATCTCCCTAACCAACCCCACATCCTCTTCTCCATTTTCCCAATGGAAGGATTCCAATCACTATTTTTTAATCTTTTTTCATCCAAAGGAATCCCTAAATACTTAATAGGGAAAGAATCTCTCCCACATGTGAGAATGTCCTTAAACATTTTAATTCTCTCCTCTCCCATGCCCACACAAATCACTTCACTTTCGTGGAAATTAATTTTAAGACCAGACATAATTTCAAACAAACTCAATATTCTTTTGACATTTCTAGCCTGGGCTAAATCATCTTGGAATAGCAAAATAGTGTCATCTGCATATTGCGAGATGGCCACATCATTCTCTTTTTGATTTTTGGCTAGCCCAGCTATTAGTCCTTGTTCAAAAGCTCTATCAAAAAGGATAGCTAGGATATCCACAACAAGGTCAAATAGAAGGGGAGACATAGGGTCCCCCTGCCTCAATCCTTGATGTGTTTTAAAATAAGCCCAATCTCCCCATTAACTTTAACAACAACGCTTCCTCCTAATATGGTTTTCATAACCCAATCATTCCATTTATGAGTGATTTTTTTTTCATTTTAAGGGTTTGAAGAAGAAAAGGCCACTTGACTTTGTCAAAGGCTTTTTCAAAGTCAATCTTAAAAAGGACCCCTGCTACTTTCTTTTTATTCATAGATTTCAAAGTTTCATGCAGTACCAGGACACCCTCTAAAATATACCTCCCTTTTATGAAGGCAGTTTGAGATGGCCTGACCACCCCCTTAGTGATTGAAATCAACCTGTTCAGCAAAATCTTGGTCAATTTTTTTGACAACAACATTAAGAAGACGGATGGGCTTATACGTTTGAATTCTATCAGCATACTCCCTTTAGGTAATAAGGAAATTATCATATATAATTTAATACCGTGTGCCGCATTTTGCGGCGACTAGCAACGCGACGCACACAACACACAACAGAGGTGCCCACTAGGCCTGCCCAACAGCGGGACTGCATTGTGTATTTGTAAAGATTATTTTGTATTTATTAAATGTAATAAGGAAGAAAGTACTAGCAAAAAAGGGGTAAGAAAATTTAAAAAAAAGGAAAAAAGAAATAGAAGCTCGTCTCGTATGAGCTTGCGTGCAGAAGTAGGGGCTGCTCATGAAGACGTGAACAGGTTGCCTCCAAACTTGATGAAAATTTCCCAAATTACTACACACAATATTGTTGATGTTGTGTAAAAATGGGTCTCATACACACAAAAATGTGTCATACTCACAAAATAGGTCTCAAACACACAACATTTCTCCCATTCATAAATAGGTCTCAAACACACAAACATGTCTCACATACATCAATAGGTCTCAAACCCTGCGGCGAAGTCGGAGTCGTTTGCTCAGAGTGTAGGGATGGCGTTGACGGCTATGCCGTCGGCATAGGTCCAAATCCCGTCGGCATAGGTCCAAATCCCGTCGGGATAGACGTATGCCAACGGCCGCCGTCGGCATAGACCCGTCGGCATCGTATACGTCGGCGTACCTGGGCCTGCCGTCGGCATAGAAAAGCCGTCGGCATAGGTACCTATGCCGACGGTGTCCGTACGGCCGTCGACACAGATTGGCCGTCGGCAAACTCGTACGTATGACGGCGGCAGACGGCGCCGTCGTCAAGTTACGCCCAATAAAAACGCGCCACGTGTCAGCACTATACCGACGGCTAAGCCGTCGGCATATGTTCAGCACTATGCCGACGGCTAAGCCGTCGGCATAATGCTGACACGTGGCGAATGCTGGCATTCCCTGGCGCCAGCATATGCCGACGGCTAAGCTGTCGGCATAGATTTGAACATATGCTGACGGCCTGGCCGTCGGCATATACTGGTGCCAGGGGAGTACAGTTGCGTGACACGTGGCACCTATGCCGACAGCCGTCGGCATATGTTTAAATCTATGCCGACGGCTTAGCCGTCGGCATAGGTGCCACGTGTCGCCCACTGGTGCCTCGGCAGTTTTTTTATTATTTCTGTTTGAATTCATTTCAAATTCACAGCACATATACATATACATATATTCAAATTCACAGCACATATACATATAACATCATCATCACAATAAGTATCGTCATCACATAAGTATCATCATCACAATAACATCATCATCATCATCACAATAACAAAAACATAAGGAGAAGCACACAAGTCCTACGAGCATACAAAGGCCGTAAGCCCTACGAGGTCCACTACCAAGGTCCTCACCGCCCAGACGGCCAAAGCCTAGGTCGTCACTGCTTGCGGTAGTGCTACCACCCGAACCGGCACCGCTACCGCTACCGCCACCGCCACCTCGGTGGATCGGAGTGACCGGGCTCCGTGACTCGGGAGTGATGCCATCATTGGCACCACCACCAACGGATGATCCACCGGTTCCCTGAATGTTCGAAAAGACATGTTAAGGGGATATATGATTGTGTTGAATAAACAGTAAGCAGTGGTTGATGAGTTTGGGGATGTACTAACCGGAGTCTCCATGTTCTGTGCCAGAAACTCCTCAAAGGTAAGGAGCACTGGTGCAGGTCCAGCAAGTGGTGGTGGTGGTTCCATTACAGGAACCGTGCCAGCCGCCATGCTCTAAAAAACGCGCTGCATGTGAATTGACCAAGCAAACACGAAGGTCATAAGAAATGAAAGTGCAAATATGGAAGTGAAATGAAAGAGGCTAAACTAACCGTCATCATGCGACTGCTGTGCTCCTGGACTACTGCAACTCTCGCCTGCCACGCCATGGTCTCCTGGCATGTGTACTCCATGTAGGCCTACAATATGACATGATGAACTCATAAAACATCTCAATGTGGAAAATAAAGTGAGCAAAAAGGAAGATAAGAGGGAAAATACTTACGCTGGTCTGCTGGGCTAGGAGGGAGTGTGACTGTGCACTGGTCGTGCTCGTGCGCTGGCTCAGGCTCGGGTCGGTAGCTCGGAGCCATGTGAAGGAGATAGAAGGAGTACACACGGCATCCAGAACCGCCTACCGACCATGAAGCTTCGGCCCTATGCCCACCACCACCCTCTCGTCCGTAGCCTGCTTTAAGGGGTCAGGTGTGCCAGGATTTACCCTCAGATACTCCTCCTCGTAGGCCTTCAGGTTCTCCTCGCTCTTGCCGTAGTAGTCGCCCTTGCCCTCCTTGGACTTATTCCGCGTATGGGCGATCTGCCACGCCTCTATGTCAGAGAGCGGCCGCTTCAGTTTCTCCTCCTGCACCACCAAACAGAGGTTAGTGATACATAAGAAAGTGACGGTAAATAGAAGAAGAAGAATGTTTCATGTAAATAGATATACCTAAACTTTCTTGTGGCTAAAGTGGTTCCGGTTTCCCTGACCATGTGTTCCGTCGGTCCCTCGGTTAGCCCAGTTTTTCTTGCTCTTAGCAGCCCACTCTGCATCCTGACCGAGCCACAGATCCAGCAATGCCGCCCATCCATCGTCCTTTCCATAACACCAAGCAGGACACACCTACATAATGAAAGCATAATGGCATGTCAACATGAAACGATGAAATTTACCACAAACGCCGGAATGAAAAGTCTGTTATACTTATGGCCAAGTACTCCTCCCTCTCCAAGGTAACATGCATCCTCCGCGCGTCTTCCTTGGTCATCTTCGTCTCAAGAGCGTCGTGATGATATTGCGAGATGGCCACCCAGCACAGCTCGTACTGTATCTGATGGGCCTTCTTCC
Organism: Elymus sibiricus; assembly: GCA_039707655.1. Lineage (NCBI taxonomy): Eukaryota > Viridiplantae > Streptophyta > Magnoliopsida > Poales > Poaceae > Elymus > Elymus sibiricus. The sequence continues at coordinate 477,718,622 of CM077666.1, forward strand.
TCGCTTGGCGCAGCACGATTTCGTCGGCAGTGGACTTGTGCTCCTCAAGAACTCGATAGTATTTCTACAATGATTCAGAAAACCAGAATGGAAGAATCCATGAGTTAAACCATTCGATGATAAACTACGAACGAAACTCAAGACTCGTGCTTCTGAAGAGAACTTACCCAAAAATTTGTGATCACGGCCTTAGCATACGTGGTATGGTCCGGGTGGGGGGCCGCTTCCCAGTGGTCCCAGCTCGTGGTCAAAACCCGGCACTCAGGCTGCCTGACTGGATCCAGACGGAACAGCCCCGGCCAGTGTTCCTTCAGCAAAACGGTGATGACGCCGTTTGGAAGACGGGCCCCTTTAGGAATTATCCAGTTGCTGCAAAAGATAGAAAGAATGAAAATATGAGCATGTGTACAATCAAAAGAATGAAAATATTAGCATGTGTACAAGCAAAAGAATTAAATTATGATTAAGTGGCACTTACTCTTTCCCCTTGGGGCTCAATGAGCCACTTCTGCTCCTCGGTAGCAGGAAGGGGAGGGAGCTTTGCGTTACCACGCAGCCACCCCTTGTTGTGGGCAACCCCCTCGCTGCCACCACCATCCTCCCCGCCACCACCATCCTCCTCGCCTGCCTCCTCCTCCTCCACGTCCCCCTCCCCAACCCCCCTCCTCCTCCTCCTCCTGAACCTCCTCCTCCTCCTCGGCAGAGGGTACCTCACTAGAGGAGGGTACCTCAGTAGAGGAGGGCCTCGAAGAGGACACCCCTAAGTCGGTGAGGGAGCGCTGTTTCTGGCCCCGACCCTGTCCTCCTCTAGGGGCTCTCCCCCCACCCCCTCCACCTCTAGGGGCACCTCTCCCTCGACCTCCCTGTGAGGAGTCATCCTCAAGTAGTCGGGGGGGGGGGGGAAGAGTACGGGGTCGACCACTCCGACTAGTCATCGTGGTGAGCTTCGATAGGAAACCCGTGCCATCGGCCTTCCCCTTGCCCATGTTTAGCGAACCTGCATTGAAAAGAGAATAAACAATTAGTACATTAATAATGAAGAAAAAAGCATAATAATAAGGAATAAAAAACACATTAATGAATAAGCATAAAAAGGCATATTAACAAACCATAGAAAAAAAAGAATTGAAACGTACATCTGCTAGAACCCATACGAATCATCACTGTTGTAACCGATTCCTCGATCGGTCTCATCATCACTATCATGCATATCATCTTCATTGTCTGACGGAGGTGGAGGCTCTTCCTCGTCGTCAGCGTCTTCGTTTAACTTTTCTAGCATAAGTATGTCATTTTCATTAATAATGGTCTCAGCATCATTCCGTGCATCGTCATCGTTTGGATCCACTTCATCATCACCCAAGGCGTCAACGTCATCGTTTCTGACCACATCATCATCAGGTTGCTCTTGATAGAACACTCCCTCGTATGTCATGGGGTTAATGTTGTAGTAATCGTCATCGTTCGGGTCCGGTAGCTTACCATGTGGCGACACCTTGAACACAACTTCCCAACCCTTTAGGTACTCTTTCTGGCATGGGTAAGGCAGGTAATAAACTTGTGTGGCTTGGGTAGCCGCAATAAAGAGATCGGCTCCGGCATACACGGTTGATGGTTTAACTTCGACCAAACCAACGGAAGGTGTATGTCTCAGCCCCTCTACTGGGTCGAACCATCAGCATTTGAACACAGGGAGACTTAGGGTTTCGCGCCCATGGCTGAATGTAAGCTCATATATTTTTTCTACCCTTCCGTAGTAGTCAATTGAATTTTGACCTTGCGTGTACACTCCGGTATTTATAGTCTTGGGATCAGGCCGGCTGTTCTCGTGCTCCTCTATATGGAAGCGATACCCATTCACATCATACTTTTCACATGTCTTGACCCGAGGGTCAAAACCCATGGAAACCCATCTCAATTCGTCATCCATGGATATGTTTGGATCTTTTCCCTACAAGTTTAATTGAAATTGCTGGGTGCATTAGTTCGGTAAACTAATAAATGTTGAACTAGGTATTTAATAGAGGAATGTGAAAGTTTACTTTCTCCATGAACCAAGCAACAAAAATTTTCCTTCCAGGGTTTCCATGCCGAAAAAGAGTAAGTTCCTCCGCCTCAGTAGGAGGAATCATTCCCGTCCACTCCTCACGAACGAATTGACTAAAAGAAGAAAAGCGGTGTTAGACCGGGACTAAGTGAACATAGAACATGATGTTGTGCAAGACATAAAGGAATGGTGTAGTGGTATTACCTCATCCACACATCCTCAACTTCCTTGATGTTGTGCAAGACATAGAACATGAGGTCCTCCCACTCTTGTTGTGGCATGTTATAAGATTTCGAGCCCCCAACCCCGCCACCTTGCCCGCTGAATAGATGGAGCTTGGGTTTATACTTGGGCTCTTCTATATTGTATCGAGACACCTTATTATGTAGAGTGGGAACGTGGTCTGGATAGTACGATGTCCTGAGGTCTGACACCTCCTCTACGATAACTGCCTCAGCTATGGAAGCTTCAATCTTAGCTTTGTTTCCACATTTGTGTCGGAGATGCTTGTTCTGTCTCTCAGGGCCGTACTGCCAACGATTCTGCACAGGCCCCCCCAACAATACCTCATTCGCGAGGTGCAAAATGAGATGTGTCATCGGAGTAAAGAAGCCTGGCGGAAAGATCTTCTCTAGCTTGCATATCAACTCCGGTGCCTTCTTATGCAATTGTCTAATCACCTTGGGACATACTTCTTTAGCACAGAGCATGCGAAAGAAATGGCTTAGCTCCGCAAGCACTCGCCAGACATGCTCGGGGACATATCCTCAAACCATCACCGGCATTATCCGCTCAATCCATACATGATAGTCATGACTCTTGAGCCCGGTCACTTTGCCCGTTGAAAGATGAACTCCCTTACTTATATTCGATGCATAACCATCAGTGAACTTCACTATGTGTTTGAGCCACTTCAATACCTCCATCTTTTCTGGGTTTTTAAGTACGAAGTCAGCATCTGGCTTGAACCAGTTTCTTCGACCGCCTGTGGGAGGCGTCATGTTTAGACGTGGTCTATCACAAATTTTTTGTTGATCGGCTATAGCTTTAACGTTATCCTTCGTCTTATCAGGAATGTTGAGGATCGTGCGGAAAAGGGACTCTGCGACATTCTTTTTGGTGTGCATCACATCGATGTTGTAAGGAAGTTTGAGGTCCTTGAAATAGGGAAGCTTCGTGAAGGGGGTAATGTGAGTCCAGTTGTGCGTCTCACCATATCCCTCGAAGCCTTTGGCTTTGGCTTTGGCTTTGGCTTTGCCTTGGCCTTGGCCTTCGCCTTCTCCTTTGGCTTTGGCTTTGCCTTCGCCTTTAGGCTTGAGAGCTTTTAGCTGAGCAAGAACATCTGCCCCCGAAAACGTTGGAATCTCGTTTACTTCATGGACAACCCGGCCTTTCGTGAAGTTCTTCTTGTCTTCCCTGTCTGGATGGTCTGGAGGGAGGAACTGTTGATGCAGGTCAAATGCTACATACTTGCCACCCTTCTTCAGCCAAATTAAACGTAGAGCCTGCATGCACACTGGGCATGGCATCTTCCCACTTGTACACCATCCGCAGAAAAGGGCATAACTGGGAAAGTCATGCATGCAATAGTGCAACCAAACTTTCATCAAGAAATTTCTCTGCAGATCTCGGTCGTATGTCAACCTCGGGAATTACCAAGAATGGTGCAAATCATCCACCAGCGGCTGCATAAACACACCCAAATTCTTCCCCGGGTATTCAGGCCCCGAAATGATGAGCGACAAGAACATGGTCTTGCGTTTCATTAGGGCACCGGGAGGGAGATTGAGCGGAATAACAAACACGGGCCAGCAGCTGTATGCATTGGACGACATACCATATGGATTGAACCCATCACCTGATATGGCAATTCTGACATTCCCAGCCTCGGCTGCTTCCTCGGGGTATTCTTCATCGAACGACTTCCATGCTTCGCCTTCTGATGGATGTACGATTTTATTTGGATGGTACCCTATACCTTCCTTGTGCCACTTCATCATTTTGGCAGACTCCTCCGTGATGAAAAGGCGCTGTAGTCTTTCTATGAAATGCAGATACCGAAGAACCTTTGCAGGGATGCCTAGCTGCCTCTTCTCACCATCCTCACCGACCACCTCAAGGTACCGAGAGGAACCGCACTCCCTACAGTACTTGTCATCCGCATACTCGTGCCTAAACAAAAGGCAATTCTTCGGACAAACATGTATTTTCTCATAATCCATAGAGAGTGCCTTCATGAGTTTCTTCGTGGCATACATGCTTTTCGGCAGTTCATGACCCTCGGGGAGGCTGTTAGCCCATACTCCCAGAAATGCTTCGAAGCAAGCTCGGCTACAGCCGTCCTCAGCCTTGACTGCCATCAGTTGCGAGATGGCATCCAGCTGAGAGACTTTAGCACCCGCATAAAGAGGTTTCTTTGACGAGGCCAAGATCTCCAAGAAGGCCTTTGCGGTTGCCTCCGGCTCCTTCGGTTCATTCTCTGAAGGTGTCGCATGTGCCATCTCTGCAGCAATGACATCATCTAGCATGTCTCTGACCCCGTCGTCCGCATAACCACCGATGCGTTGTCGCATCACCTCCTCTCTACCACGGCCCCGCTCGGCAAAGTTTATCGGCAGCATGTCAAAGTTTGGCATATATCCGTGCGTGCTCAGGTGCTCAGACATGTCCTTCTAATTTTTACGGAGACGTCTTTCACATTTCGCACAGGGGCATTGTGGGATAATTCTCATTGGACGATGGAATATATCCTTCAAAAACACATCGGTTCTCGCAACCCACTCTGGTGTAACTCGATTCCGGCGGATAAAACCACTGTACATCCACAGATTATCTACCATCCTCTGTTTTATTGGGAGCCACACAACAAAATTAAGGATTCATTTAAATTAATCACATCAAAATTTTATTTTCTATCGCGTTGACGGCATTGAATCCACCTACATCTCTAATAGGTAAAGATAGGTCCTAATCCCACTCGAGGATGTGTAGATTGAGTACGTTCTCCATGCTCTACCCCGTTCCGAGACAAAATTTCGGCAACACCTCCCTGCTATTCTCCAGATACACATCTCGGCAATAAGCCGAGAGAATGTGCATCCGGAGAACAACGGGGAGTCGCCGTCGAAATCCTGTCTCGGAACGGGGTAGAGCATGGAAAACGTACCCAATCTACACATCCTCGGGCTGTCCGTGGAAAACACTGGACAATCCAAAAAAGTTGCGGTGATAAATATGCAATTGAATGCATATTTATCGATGCAACCCTTTCGGACGGGAGACGCCTAGGTTACACGACTTGACGAGATAATGAAATCTAGTGATATGATTAAAAGAGCGTAGGAGGTGAAGGTGACTTCGTAGCTCACCCTCGGCTGTAGAGGAAGTAGTCGAACAACGGCGGGATCACGGACCAACAACTTCGACGACGATGACTCCAAAGAGATGCAACACCACAAAGCCTGTAAATTTTACCGACAAAACAACTTAGATCATCGCATCAAATACCTATTTTTTAGCAAGACCATCAACATCTTCATTATTAATATGCGTTTCCCCCCTCCGTGCGTTTTTTAGCAAGTTAACATTTTTTAGCCAAACGTTTTTTCTCAAATACTATTTTTTCTCAAATATCTATTTTTTAGCAAGACCATCAACACCCATCTAGCAACAGCAACATCATCATCATTCATCATTCATTAACAGTAGACCATCATCATGAATTCATCTAGTAGAAGCATGCATCATCATTCATTAACAGTAGACCATCATCATGCATTCATTAACATTTTTTAGCAAGTTAACATTAACAGCATCAACATCATCATTCATCTACATAACATCATCATTCATCCATCTAACATCATCAATCATCATCAATACATCTAGCAAATTAGCATAAAAAAGAGGAGGCAGAGGGATGCTCACCGTGGGCTGATGGACGGCCGGCGTTGGAGTCCGGAGGAGGCAGAGGGGTGGCCGGCGACGTCGCTGTCCAGAGGAGGAAGAGGGACGGTGGCTGGCCAGCGGCTAGGACGGCACCGGTGAGGCGGGTCCGGTGCGGAGGGGGCGCGCAGGAGGCGGAGGGGGCGCACGGAGGGCCGGCCACAGAGGCGCCCGATGCCGGAGGGGCCGCGTTGGGGTCGGGGAGGCGGCGGCGCGGGGCGGTGCGGGGCTAGGACGATGGCGGCGCGGGGTGGAGAGCGGCGCGGGCGGTCAGGAAGGCGGCGGCGCGGGCGGGCCGGGGGTCGGGTGGCGGCGGCGGGGCGCGGAGTGGGTGGCGGCGGCGGTTGCGGGCGCGCGAGAGAGAGAGAGGCGATCGAGAGAGAGCGAGAGAATGAGTGGTGGAGGAGCGACAGCGAGTGGATAAGGGGCACTTATGCCGACGGCTTAGCCGTCGGCATATGTATTTTTTTTTGCTTTTTTTCTCACAATTTCTTAAGCACATGCCACGTCATCGATCCGGGGCATTAGCAATGCCGACGGCTTTGCCGTCGGCATAGCTATGTATTATTTTTTTCCTTAAATTAAAATTTTATTAATTTAAATATGCCTTATCTAAACATAAACATACATAGATACACCACATGTGTCTGTTCGGCCCAGTTTGCCGCCCGGTCAACAGTGCCAGTGTTAGACGGGAAGGGGTACTTGGGGGGGGGGGTAGCTATGCCGCCACGTCTTGCACTGGGCCCTCTTACATGTCTGGAAGTGTGGTGGCAGGTGCAAGCACCCGGCACGCGCCTCCGTAGTGTGACCCCCCTCACGGACGTCGCTGCCGCCGTCGCACGGAGGGGGGAAACGGCCACGTCGGGCAGACACGGAGGGAATCTTGCGGTGGGTTGTGCCCAGACCTTGATCCGAAGTTTACCTAAGGGCTGGCCAATCACAGCCAGGTGAAAATGTCCATCGGTCAAACCCCGTCCGGCAAAAGTCAAAGGCCTAGATCTGCCGGTAAACAGTGCCAGGGTTAGACGGGACGGGGTACTTGGGGGGTAGCTATGCCGCCAGGTCTTGCGCTGGGCCCTCTTGCATGTCTGGAAGTGTGGTGGCAGGTGCAAGCACCCGGCACGCGGCTTCGTAGTGTGAACTCCCTCACGGACGTCGCTGCCACCGTCGCACGGAGGGGGGAAACGGCCACATCGGGCAGACACGGAGGGAATCTTGCGGTGGGTTGTGCCCGGACCTTGATCCGAATTGTACCTATGGGCTGGCCTATCACAGCCAGGTGAAAATGTCCATCGGTTAAACCCCGTCCGGCAAAAGTCAAAGGCCTAGATCCACCGGTCAACAGTGCCAGTGTTAGACGGGACGGGGTACTTGGGGGGGTAGCAATGCCGCCAGGTCTTGCGCTAGGACCTCTTGCACGTCTGGAAGTGTGGTGGCAAGTGCAAGCACCCGACACGCGGCTCCGTAGTGTGACCCCCCTCACGGACGTCGCTGTCGCCGTCACACGGAGGGGGAAAATGGCCACGTCGGGCAGACACGGAGGGAATCTTGCGGTGGGTTGTGCTCGGACCTTGATCCAAAGTTTACCTATGGGCTGGCCTATCACAACCAGGTGAAAATGTCCATCGGTCAAACCCCGTCCGGCGAAAGTCAAAGGCCTAGATCCGCCCGTCAAGTGTGCCAGGGTTAGATGGGACGGGGTACTTGGGGGGAGGCGTAGCTATGCCGCCAGGTCTTACGCTGGGCCCTCTTGGACGTCTGGAAGTGTGGTGGTAGGTGCAAGCACCCGACACGCGGCTCCGTAGTGTGACCCCCCTCATGGACGTCGCTGCCACCGTCGCACGGAGGGGGAAAACGGCCACGTCGGGTAGACACGGAGGGAATCTTGCGGTGGGTTGTGCCCGGACCTTGATCCAAAGTTTACCTATGGGCTGGCCTATCATAGCCAGGTGAAAATGTCCATCCATCAAACCCCGTCCGGCGAAAGTCGAAGGGCTAGATCCGCCGGTCAACAGTGCTAGGGTTAGACGGGACGAGGTACTTGGGGGGGGGGGGGGGTAGCTATGCCGCCAGGTCTTGCGCTGGGCCCTCTTGCACGTCTGGAAGTGTGGTGGCAGGTGCAAGCACCCGACACGTGGCTCCGTAGTTTGACCCCCTTCACGGACGTCGCTGCCGCCATCGCACGGAGGGGGAAAACGGCCACGTCGGGCAGACACGGAGGGAATCCTGCGGTGGGTTGTGCCCGGACCTTGATCCAAAGTTTACCTATGGGCTGGCCTATCACAGCCAGGTGAAAATGTCCATCGGTCAAACCCCGTCCGGCGAAAGTCAAAGGCCTAGATCCGCCGGTCAACAGTGCCAGGGTTAGACGGGACGGGGTACTTGGGGGGGTAACTATGCCGCCAGGTCTTGCGCTGGGCCCTCTTGCACGTCTGGAAGTGTGGTGGCAGGTGCAAGCACCCGACACGCGGCTCCGTAGTGTGACCCCCCTCACGGACGTCGCTGTCGCCGTCACACGGAGGGGGAAAATGGCCACGTCGGGCAGACACGGAGGGAATCTTGCGGTGGGTTGTGCTCGGACCTTGATCCAAAGTTTACCTATGGGCTGGCCTATCACAACCAGGTGAAAATGTCCATCGGTCAAACCCCGTCCGGCGAAAGTCAAAGGCCTAGATCCGCCCGTCAAGTGTGCCAGGGTTAGATGGGACGGGGTACTTGGGGGGAGGCGTAGCTATGCCGCCAGGTCTTGCGCTGGGCCCTCTTGGACGTCTGGAAGTGTGGTGGTAGGTGCAAGCACCCGACACGCGGCTCCGTAGTGTGACCCCCCTCATGGACGTCGCTGCCACCGTCGCACGGAGGGGGAAAACGGCCACGTCGGGTAGACACGGAGGGAATCTTGCGGTGGGTTGTGCCCGGACCTTGATCCAAAGTTTACCTATGGGCTGGCCTATCATAGCCAGGTGAAAATGTCCATCCATCAAACCCCGTCCGGCGAAAGTCGAAGGGCTAGATCCGCCGGTCAACAGTGCTAGGGTTAGACGGGACGAGGTACTTGGGGGGGGGGGGGGTAGCTATGCCGCCAGGTCTTGCGCTGGGCCCTCTTGCACGTCTGGAAGTGTGGTGGCAGGTGCAAGCACCCGACACGTGGCTCCGTAGTTTGACCCCCTTCACGGACGTCGCCGCCGCCATCGCACGGAGGGGGAAAACGGCCACGTCGGGCAGACACGGAGGGAATCCTGCGGTGGGTTGTGCCCGGACCTTGATCCAAAGTTTACCTATGGGCTGGCCTATCACAGCCAGGTGAAAATGTCCATCGGTCAAACCCCGTCCGGCGAAAGTCAAAGGCCTAGATCCGCCGGTCAACAGTGCCAGGGTTAGACGGGACGGGGTAATTGGGGGGGTAACTATGCCGCCAGGTCTTGCGCTGGGCCCTCTTGCACGTCTAGAAGTGTGGTGGCAAGTGCAAGCACCCGGCACGCGGCTCCGTAGTGTGAGCCCCTCACGGACGTCGCTGCCGCCGTCGCACGGAGTGAGGAAACGTCCACGTCGGGCAGACACAGAGGGAATCTTGCGGTGGGTTGTGCCCGGACCTTGATCCAAAGTGTACCTAGGGCTGGCCTATCACAGCCAGGTGAAAATGTCCATCGATCAAACACCGTCCGGCGAAAGTCAAAGGCCTATATTCGCCGGTCAACAGTGCCAGGGTTAGACGGGACGGGGTACTTGGGGGGGGGGGTAGCTATGCTGCCAGGTCTTGTGTTGGGCCCTCTTGCATGTCTGGAAGTGTGGTGGCAGGTGCAAGCACCCAGCACGCGGCTCCGTAGTGTGACCCCCCTCACAGACGTCGCTGCCGCCGTCGCACGGAGGGGGGAAACAGCCACGTCGGGCAGATACGGAGGGAATCTTGCGGTGGGTTGTGCCCGGACCTTGATCCGAAGTGTACCTATGGGCTGGCCTATCACAGCCAGGTGAAAATGTCCATCGATCAAACCCCGTCCGGCGAAAGTCAAAGGGCTAGATCCGCCGGTCAACAGTGCCATGGTTACACGGGACGGGGTACTTGGGGGGGGGGGGGGTAGCTATGCCGCCAGGTCTTGCGCTGGGCCCTCTTGCACGTCTGGAAGTGTGGTGGCAGGTGCAAGCACCCGGCACGCGGCTCCGTAGTGTGACCCCCCTCACGGACGTCGCTGCCGCCGTCGCACGGAGGGGGGAAACGGCCACGTCGGGCACACACGGAGGGAATCTTGTGGTGGGTTGTGCCCGGACCATGATCCGAAGTGTACCTATGGGCTCGCCTATCACAACCAGGTGAAAATGTCCATCGGTCAAACCCTGTCCGGCGAAAGTCAAAGGCCTAGATCCGCCGGTCAATAGTGCCAGGGTTAGACAGGACGTGGTACTTGGGGGGGGGGGTAGCTATGGCGCCAGGTCTTGCGCTGGGCCCTCTTGCACGTCTGGAAGTGTGGTGGCAGGTGCATGCACCCGGCACGCGGCTCCGTAGTGTGACCCCCTTCACGGACGTCGCTGCCGCCGTCGCACGGAGGGGGGAAACGTCACGTCGGGCAGACACGGAGGGAATCTTGCGGTGGGTTGTGCCCGGACCTTGATGCGATGTGTACCTATGGGCTGGCCTATCACATCCAGGTGAAAATGTCCATCGGTCAAACCCCGTCTCACGAAAGTCAAAGGCCTAGATCCGCCGGTCAACAGTGCCAGGGTTAGACGGAATGGGGTACTTGGGGGGGGGGGGTAGCTATGCCGCCAGGTCATGAGCTGGGCCCTCTCGCACTTCTGAAAGTGTGGTGGCAGGTGCAAGCACCCGGTACGCGCCTCCGTAGTGTGAGCCCCCTCACGGACGTCGTTGCCGCCATCGCACGGAGCGGGGAAACGGCCACGTTGGGCAGACACGGAGGGAATCTTGCGGTGGGTTGTGCCCGGACCTTGATCCGAAGTGTACCTATGGGCTGGCCTATCACAGCCAGGTGAAAATGTCCATCGGTCAAATCTCGTCCGGCAAAAGTCAAAGGCCTAGATCCGCCGGTCAAAAGTGCCAGGGTTAGACGGGACGGGGTTCATGGGGGGGGGGTATCTATGCCGCCAGGTCTTGCGCTGGGCCCTCTTGCACTTCTGGAAGTGTGGTGGCAGGTGCAAGCACCCGGTATGCGGCTCCATAGTGTGTGCCCCCTCACGGACGTCGCTGCCGCCATCGCCAGGAGCGGGGAAACGGCCATGTTGGGCAGACACGGAGGGAATCTTGCGGTGGGTTGTGCCCGGACCTTGATCCGAAGTGTACCTATGGGCTGGCCTATCACAGCCAGGTGAAAATGTCCATCGGTCAAACCTCGTCCGACAAAAGTCAAAGGCCTAGATCCGCCGGTCAAAAGTGCCAGGGTTAGACGGGACGGGGTTCTTGGGGGGGGGGGGTAGCTATGCCGCCAGGTCTTGCGCTGGGCCCTCTTGCACGTCTGGAAGTGTGGTGGAAGGTGCAAGCACCCGGCACACGGCTCCGTAGTGTGACCCCCCTCACGGACGTCGCTGCCGCCATCGCGCGGAGGGGGGAACGGCACGACGGGCAGACACGGAGGGAATCTTGCGGTGGGTTGTGCCCAGACCTTGATCCGAAGTGTACCTATGGGCTGGCCTATCACAGCCAGGTGAAAATGTCCATCGGTCAAACCCCGTCTGGCGTCAGTCAAAGGCCTAGATCCGCTGGTCAACAGTGCCAGGGTTAGACGGAACGGGGTACTTGGGGGGGGGGGGGTAGCTATGCCACCAGATCTTGCGCTAGACCCTCTTGCACGTCTGGAAGTGTGGTGGCAGGTGCAAGCACCCGGCACGTGGCTCCGTAGTGTGACCCCCCTCACGGACGTCGCTGCCGCCGTCGCACGGACGGGGGAAACGGCCACGTCGGGCAGACACGGAGGGAATCTTGCGGTGGGTTGTGCCCGGACCTTGATCCGAAGTGTACCTATGGGCTGGCCTATGACAGCTAGGTGAAAATGTCCATCGGTCAAACCCCGTCCGACGAAAGTCAAAGGCCTAGATCCGCCGGTCAACAGTGCCAGGGTTAGACGGGACAGGGTACTTGGGGGGGGGGGGGTAGCTATGCCGCCAGGTCTTGCGCTGGGCCCTCATGCACGTCTGGAAGTGTGGTGGCTGGTGCAAGCACCCGGCACGCGGCTCCGTAGTGTGAACCCCCTCACGGACGTCGCTGCCGCCCTCGCACGGAGGGGGGAAACGGCCACGTCGGGCAGACATGGAGGGAATCTTGCGGTGGGTTGTGCCCGGACCTTGATCCGAAGTGTACCTATGGGCTGGCCTATCACAGCCTGGTGAAAATGTCCATCGGTCAAACCCCGTCCGGCAAAAGTCAAAGGCCTAGATCCACCGGTCAATAGTGCCAGGGTTAGACAGGACGGGGTACTTTGGGGTGGGGGGGGGGGTAGCTATGCCGCCAGGTCTTGCGCTGGGCCCTCTTGCACGTCTAGAAGTGTGGTGGCAGGTGCAAGCACCCGGCACGCGGCTCCGTAGTGTGACCCCCCTCACGGACGTCGCTGCGGCCCTCGCTCGGAGGGGGGAACGGCACGACGGGCAGACACAGAGGGAATCTTGCGGTGGGTTGTGCCCGGACCTTGATCCGAAGTGTACCTATGGGCTGGCCTATCACAGCCAGGTGAAAATGTCCATCGGTCAAACCCCGTCTGGCGAAAGTCAAAGGCCTAGATCCGCCGGTCAATAGTGCCAGGGTTATACGGAATGGGGTACTTGGGGGGGGGGGTGGTAGCTATGCCGCCAGGTCTTGCGCTGGGCCCTCTTGCACGTCTGGAAGTGTGGTGGCAGGTGCAAGCACCCGGCACGTGGCTCCGTAGTGTGACCCCCCTCACGGACGTCGTTGCCGCCCTCGCACGGAGGGGGGAAACGGCCACGTCGGGCAGACATGGAGGGAATCTTGCGGTGGGTTGTGCCCGGACCTTGATCCGAAGTGTACCTATGGGCTGGCCTATCACAGCCTGGTGAAAATGTCCATCGGTCAAACCCCGTCCGGCAAAAGTCAAAGGCCTAGATCCACCGGTCAATGGTGCCAGGGTTAGACGGGACGGGGTACTTGGGGGGGGGGGGGGTAGCTATGCCGCCAGGTCTTGCGCTGGGCCCTCTTGCATGTATGGAAGTGTGGTGGCAGGTGCAAGCACCCGGCACGCGGCTCCGTAGTGTGACCCCCCTCATGGACGTCGCTGCCGCCGTCGCTCGGAGGGGGGAACGGCACGACGGGCAGACACGGAGGGAATCTTGCGGTGGGTTGTGCCCGGACCTTGATCCGAAGTGTACCTATGGGCTGGCTTATCACAGCCAGGTGAAAATGTCCATCGGTCAAACCCCGTCTGGCGAAAGTCAAAGGCCTAGATCCGCCGGTCAACAGTGCCAGGGTTATACGGAACGGGGTACTTGGGGGGGGGGTGGTAGCTATGCCGCCAGGTCTTGCGCTGGGCCCTCTTGCACATCTGGAAGTGTGGTGGCAGGAGCAAGCACCCGGCACGTGGCTCCGTAGTGTGACCCCCTCACGGACGTCGCTGCCGCCGTCGCACGGACGGGGGAAACGGCCACGTCGGGCAGACACTGAGGGAATCTTGCGGTGGGTTGTGCCCGGACCTTGATCCGAAGTGTACCTATGGGCTGGCCTATGACAGCCAGGTGAAAATGTCCATCGGTCAAACCCCGTCCGGCGAAAGTCAAAGGCCTAGATCCGCCGGTCAACAGTGCCAGGGTTAGACGGGACGGGGTACTTGGGGGGGGGGGGTAGCTATGCCGCCAGGTCTTGCGCTAGGCCCACTTGCACGTCTGGAAGTGTGGTGGCAGGTGCAAGCACCTGGCACGCGGCTCCGTAGTGTGACCCCCCTCACGGACGTCGTTGCCGCCATCGCACGGAGGGGGGAAACGGCCACGTCGGGCAGACACGGAGGGAATCTTGCGGTGGGTTGTGCCCGGACCTTGATCCGAAGGGTACCTATGGGCTGGCCTACCACAGCGAGGTGAAAATGTACATTGGTCAAACCTCGTTCGGCGAAAGTCTAAGGCCTAGATCCGCCGGTCAACAGTGACAGGGTTAGACGGGACGGGGTATTTGGGGGGGGGGGGGGGGGGTAGCTATGCCGCCAGGTCTTGCGCTGGGCCCTCTTGCACGTCTGGAAGTGTGGTGGCAGTTGCAAGCACCCGGCAAGCGGCTCCGTAGTGTGACCCCCCTCACGAACGTCGCTGCCGCCGTCGTACGAATGGGGAAACGGCCACGTCGGGCAGACACGGAGGGAATCTTGCGGTTGGTTGTGCCCGAACCTTGATCCGAAGTCTACCTATGGGTTGACCTATCACAGCCAGGCGAAAATGTCGAACGGTCAAACCCCGTCCGGCGAAATTCAAAGGTCAAGATCCGCCGGTCAACATTGCCAGGGTTAGACGGGACGGGGTACTTGGGGGGGGGGGTAGCTATGCCGCCAGGTCTTGCGCTGGGCCCTCTTGAACGTCTGGAAGTGTGGTGGCAGGTGCAAGCACCCGGCACGCGGCTCCGTAGTGTGACCCCCCCTCACGGACGTCGCTGCCGCCGTCGCACGGAGGGGGGAAACGGCCACGTCGGGCAGACACGTGTTGGGGAACGTTGCATGGGAAACAAAAATTTTCCTACGCACACACAAGATCTATCCATGGTGATGAGCATCTACGAGAGGGAGAGTGAATCTACATACCCTTGTAGATCGCTAAGCGGAAGCGTTTGAGAAACGCGGTTGATGTAGTCGAACGTCTCCGCGATCCAAATCGCAACTCGTCCCTCGATCCGATCACGAACTAGCGCCGAACGGACGGCACCTCCGCGTTCAACACACGTACGGCTTGATGACGCCTTCACCTCCTCGATCCAGCGAGCGATGATGAAGTAGTGGTTGAGTTCCAGCAGCACGACGGCGTGGTGATGGTGGTGAGGAACAATCTCTGCAGGGCTTCGCCAAGCGCTACGGAGATTATGACGGAGGAACTAGAGGGTTAGGGTTGCCGCACACGGCTTGGGGAAATCTTGATGTGTCCCGTGTGCTAGCCCTGCCCCTCTATTTATATGTTGAGCCTTGGGGTCTAAACTTGGAGTAAAAGCCTCCTCCAGGTCGGTTTTGCCCGCACAAGGTCGGTTTGGCCCGCAGGGAAAGAGTCCAACTCGGATCCCTGCAGAACCGCGCACAAGCGGTAGTACCGCTTAACACAAGCGGTAGTACCGCTTGGGCGGTAGTACCGCTTGGGCGGTAGTACCGCTTCACAAAACGGTAGTACCGCTTACGCGGCAGCAAAACTACTTTTTGCACTTTCCAATACCTCGTGGCCTTTATCCCTTTGGCCCATATAAAGTGTTGCTGCACCCGAACACTTCGGTAAACATCCGGAACCCATTCCGGTGAACTCCGGAACCCTTCCGGAGATCAAAACACTATTATCACATATATCAATCTTTACCTCCGGACTATTCCGGAGATCCTCGTCATGTCCGGGATCTTATCCGGGACTCCGAACAACCTTCGGTCACCAACATAATAACTCAACTATACTAATCGTCACCAAACGTTAAGTGTGTAGACCCTGCGGGTTCGAGAACTATGTAGACATGACCGAGACACCTCTACGATCAATAACCAATAGCGGGACCTGGATGCCCATATTGGCTCCTACATATTCTACGAAGATCTTTATCGGTCGAACCTCTATGTCAAGGATTCAGTTAATCCCGTATGCTGTTCCCTTTGTTCTTCGGTATGTTACTTGCCCGAGATTCGATCGTCGGTATCTCTATACCTAGTTCAATCTCGTTACCGGCAAGTCTCTTTACTCGTTCCGTAATACAAGATCTCGTGGCTAACACTTTAGTCACATGCTTGCAAGGCTCATTGTGATGTTGTATTACCGAGTGGGCCCTGAGATACCTCTCCGTCACACAGAGTAACAAATCCCAGTCTTGATCCATGCCAACCCAACAGACACCCTCGGAGATACCTGTAGAGCACCTTTATAGTCACCCAGTTACGTTGCGACGTTTGATACACACAAGGTACTCCTCCGATGTCAGGGAGTTGCATGATCTCATGGTCATAGGAACAGATACTTGACATGCAGAAAACAATAGCAATAAACTGACACGATCAAATGCTACGTTCTTAGTTTGGGTCTTGTCCATCACATCATTCTCCTAATGATGTGATCCCGTTATCAAATGACATCTCATGTCAATGGCTAGGAAACCTTAACCATCTTTGATCAACGAGCTAGTCAACTAGAGGCTTACTAGGGACACAATGTTGTCTATGTACCCACACATGTATTTGAGTTTCCAATCAATACAATTATAGCATGGATAATAAACGATTATCATTAACAAGGAAATATAATAATAACCAATTTATTATTGCCTCTAGGGCATATTTCCAACAGTCTCCCACTTGCACTAGAGTCAATAATCTAGTTCACATCACTATGTGATTTACATTGTAATGAATTGAACACCCATGCAGTTCTGGTGTTGTTCATGTTAGCCCTTGGAAGAGGTTTAGTCATCGGATCTGCAACATTCAGATCCGTGTGTACTTTGCAAATATTTATGTCATCCTCCTTGATGTAATCGCGGATGGAATTGAAGCGTCGCTTTATGTGTCTGGTCCTCTTGTGAAATCTTGGTTCCTTGGCTAGAGCAATGGCACCAGTGTTATCACAAAACAGAGTCATTGGGTTAAGCGCACTAGGCACTACTCCAAGATCTGTCATGAACTCCTTCATCCAGACACCTTCCTTCGCCGCCTCCGAGGCAGCGATGTACTCCGCTTCGCATGTAGAATCTGCTACCACGCTTTGCTTGGAACTGCACCAGCTAACCGCACCCCCATTAAGAATAAATACGTATCCGGTTTGCGACTTAGAGTCATCCGGATCAGTGTCAAAGCTTGCATCGACGTAACCCTTTACGACGAGCTCTTGATTACCTCCATAAACGAGAAACATGTCCTTAGTCCTTTTCAGGTACTTCAGGATATTCTTGACCGCCGTCCAGTGTTCCATTCCTGGATCACTTTGAAACCTTCCGACCATACTTATGGCAAGGCTGACATCGGGTCTTGTGCACAGCATTGCATACATGATAGAGCCTATGGCCGAAGCATAGGGGATGACACTCATCTTTTCTCTATCTTCTGCAGTCACTGGGCATTGAGTCTTACTCAACTTCACACCTTGCAATACAGGCAAGAACCCCTTCTTGGACTGATCCATTTTGAACTTCTTCAAAATCTTATCAAGGTATGTGCTTTGTGAAAGTCCTATTAAGCGTCTTGATCTATCTCTATAGATTTTGATGCCTAATATGAAAGCAGCTTCTCCTAGGTCCTTCATTGAAAAACTCTTGTTCAAATATTCCTTCACGCCTTCCAACATTTCTATATTGTTTCCAATCAGCAATATGTCATCCACATATAATATTAGAAACGCTATAGAGCTCCCACTCACTTTCTTGTAAATACAAGCTTCTCCGTAAACTTGTATAAACTCGAACGCTTTGATCACCTCATCAAAACGAAGATTCCAACTCCGAGATGCTTGCACCAGTCCATAAATGGATCGCTGGAGTTTGCAAACTTTGTCAGCATTCTCTGGATCGACAAAACCTTCTGGTTGCATCATATACAACTCTTCCTTAAGGTAACCGTTAAGGAACGCTGTTTTGACATCCATCTGCCAAATTTCATAATCGAAAAAGGCAGCTATTGCTAACATGATTCTGACGGACTTAAGCATCGCTACGGGTGAGAAGGTCTCATCGTAGTCAACTCCTTGAACTTGTGAAAAACCCTTTGCCACAAGTCGAGCTTTATAGACGGTGACATTACCGTCTGCGTCCGTCTTCCTCTTAACGATCCATTTGTTCTGAATGGCCTTACGCCCTTCAGGTAATACTTCCAAAGTCCATACTTTGTTTTCATACATGGATCCCATCTCGGATTTCATGGCCTCTAACCACTTCTCGAAATCCGGGCCCATCATCGCTTCTCCATAGCTCGTAGGTTCATCGTTGTCTAACAACATGACCTCTAAGACAGGGTTGCCGTACCACTCAGGAGCAGTACGCGTCCTTGTCGACCTACGAGGTTCGATAGCAACTTGATCCAAAGCTTCATGATCATCATCATTAACTTCCTCTTCAGCTAATGTAGACTCCACAGAAACAACTTTCTGCGCTGCGCTACTCTCAGGTTGAAGTAAAGGTTCAACAACCTCATCAAGTTCTATCTTCCTCCCACTCAATTCTTTCGAGAGAAACTCTTTCTCAAGAAATGTTCCGTTTTTAGCGACAAACACTTTGCCTTCGGATCTGAGATAGAAGGTATACCCAACTGTCTCTTTTGGGTATCCTATGAAGACGCATTTCTCCGCTTTGGGTTCTAGCTTTTCAGGCTGAAGCTTTTTTGACATAAGCATCACATCCCCAAACTTTAAGAAACGACAGCTTTGGCTTCTTGCCAAACCAAAGTTCATATGGCGTCGTCTCAACGGATTTCGAAGGTGCCCTATTTAAAGTGAATGCAGCTGTCTCTAATGCATAACCCCAAAACGATAGTGGCAAATCGGCAAGAGACATCATAGATCGCACCATATCCAATAAGGTTCGATTACGACGTTCGGACACACCATTACGCTGTGGTGTTCCAGGCGGTGTCAATTGTGAAACAATTCCACACTGTCTTAAGTGACTGCCAAACTCATAACTCAGATATTCTCCTCCTCGATCAGATCGTAGGAATTTAATCTTCTTGTTACGATGATTCTCAACTTCACTCTGAAATTGTTCGAACTTTTCAAATGTTTCAGACTTGTGTTTCATTAAGTAAATATACCCATATCTACTTAAGTCATCAGTGAAGGTGAGAAAGTAACGATAACCACCGCGCGCCTCAATGCTCATCGGACCGCACACATCAGTATGTATGATTTCCAATAAGTCACTTGCCCGTTCCATTGTTCCAGAGAACGGCGTTTTAGTCATCTTGCCCATGAGGCATGGCTCACATGTGTCAAGTGATTCAAAATCAAGTGACTCCAAAAGTCCATCAGCATGGAGCTTCCTCATGCGTTTTACGCCAATATGACCTAAACGGCAGTGCCACAAGAAAGTGGTATTATCATTATCAATTCTACATCTTTTGGCATCAATGTTATGAACATGTGTATCATTACTATCGAGATTCAATAAGAATAAACCCCTCACATTGGGTGCATGACCATAAAAGATATTACTCATATAAATAGAACAACCATTATTCTCTGATTTAAATGAGTAACCGTCTCGCAATAAACAAGATCCAGATATAATGTTCATGCTTAACGCAGGCACCAAATAACACTTATTTAGGTTCATCACTAATCCTGACGGTAATCGAAGAGCGAGCGTGCCGACGGCGATCACATCAACCTTGGAACCATTTCCCACGCGCATCGTCACTTCGTCCTTTGCCAGCCTCCGTCTATTCCGCAGTTCCTGTTTTGAGTTGCAAATATGAGCAACCGCACCGGTATCAAATACCCAGGCACTACAACGAGAGTTGGTAAGGTACACATCAATAACATGTATATCATATATACCTTGTTTGTTGTTGGCCTCCTTCTTGTCAGCCAAATACTTGGGGCAATTCCGCTTCCAGTGTCCAGTTCCCTTGCAATGAAAGCACTCAGTTTCTGGTTTGGGTCCAGCCTTGGGTTTCTTCACGAGAGGAGCAACTGCTTTGCCACTCTTCTTGGAGTTACCCTTCTTACCCTTGCCATTTTTCTTGAAACTAGTGGTTTTATTGACCATCAACACTTGATGCTCCTTCTGAATTTCAGACTCAGCGGCTTTCAGCATCGCAAACAGCTCGGCGACTGACTTGTTCATCCCGTGCATGTTATAGTTCAACACGAAGCTCTTGTAGCTAGGTGGCAATGATTGAAGAACTCTGTCAGTGATAGCCTCTGGCGGAAGGGGCATCCCTAACTCAGCCAGACGGGTGGAGTACCCAGACATTCTGAGCACGTGATCACTGATAGACCCGTTCTCCTCCATCTTGCAAGCATAGAATTTGTCGGAGATCTCATATCTCTCGATCCGGGCATTCTTCTGAAAGATAAACTTCAACTCCTGGAACATCTCATATGCTCCATGACGTTCAAAACGTCTTTGAAGTCCCGGTTCTAGGCCATACAACATTGCACATTGAACTATTGAGTAATCATCAGAACGAGCCTGCCAGGCGTTCACAACGTCTAGAGACTCAACTGGAGCGGGTGGATCACCAAGCGGTGCATCAAGGACATAAGCCTTCTGGGAAGCCGTAAGGATAATCCTTAGATTACGGGCCCAGTCCACAAAGTTACTTCCATCATCTTTCAACTTAGCTTTCTCTAGGAACGCATTAAAATTCAGGGGTGCTACTGCGCGAGCCATGATCTACAACATAAATATTGCAAAGACAACTTAGACTATTGTTCTAGATAATGAGTTTAGTTAATCATATTACTTAAAAACTCCCACTCAAATTGACATCCCTCCGGTCATTCGAGTGTAACATGATCCAAATCCACCAACTCAAGTCCGATCATCACGTGAGTTGAGGTGGTTTCAATGGTGAACATCTTCATGTTGATCATATCTACTATATGACTCATGTTCGACCTTTCGGTCTCTTGTGTTCCGAGGCCATGTCTGTACATGCTAGGCTCGTCAAGTTTAACCCGAGTGTTCCGCACGTGCAACATGGCTTACACCCGTTGTATGCGAACGTAGAGTCTATCACACCCGATCATCACGGCGTGTCTCGAAACGACGAACTTTCGCAAGGGTGCACACTTGGGGAGAACACAATTTATCTTGAAATTTAAGTGAGGGATCACCTTATAATGCTACCGTCGTCCTAAGCAAAATAAGATGCATAAAAGGATTAACATCACATGCAAATCATAAGTGACATGATATGGCCATGAACTTGTGCTTTTGATCTCCATCTCCAAAGCACCGGCATGATCTCCATCGTCACCGGCATGACACCATGATCTCCATCATCTTGATCTCCATCAACGTGTCGCCATAAGGTTGTCGCGCCGACTGTTGCTTCCACGACTATTGCTAACGTTTAGCGATAAAGTAAAGCATTACATAGCGCTTAATGATTGACACGCAGGTCATACAATAATTAAAGACAACTCTATGGCTCCTGCCAGTTGCCGTACTCATCGACATGCAAGTCGTGATATTCTATACAACACATGATCATCTCATACATCACATATATCTCATCATGTAATTGGCCATATCACATCACAACATACCCTGCAAAAACAAGTTAGACGTCCTCTAATTGTTGTTGCAAATTTTACGTGGCTGCTACGGGTTTGCAAGAACCGTTCTTACCTACGCAAAACCACAACGTGGTGTAGTGATTGCTTTTTGATCTTCTAAAAGAACCCTCTTCATTGAAATCGATTCAACTAAAGTGAGAGAGACAGACACCCGCTAGCCATCTTTATGCAACGAAGTTACATGTCAGTTGAAGGAACCTGTCTCGCGTAAGTGTACGCGTAATGTCGGTCCGGGCCGCTTCATCTCACAGTACCGCCGAATCAAATATCAACTAGTAACGGCAAGCAATATATATACACCCACACCCACAACTCGTTTGTGTTCTACTCGAGATCTCATCTACGCATAGACCTAGCTCATGATGCCACTGTTGGGGAACGTTGCATGGGAAACAAAAATTTTCCTACGCACACACAAGATCTATCCATGGTGATGAGCATCTACGAGAGGGAGAGTGAATCTACATACCCTTGTAGATAGCTAAGCGGAAGCGTTTAAGAAACGCGGTTGATGTAGTCGAACGTCTTCGCGATCCAAATCGCAAGTCGTCCCTCGATCCGATCACGAACTAGCGCCGAACGGACGGCACCTCCGCGTTCAACACACGTACGGCTTGATGACGCCTTCACCTCCTCGATCCAGCGAGCGATGATGAAGTAGTGGTTGAGTTCCAGCAGCACGACGGCGTGGTGATGGTGGTGAGGAACAATCTCTGCAGGGCTTCGCCAAGCGCTACGGAGATTATGACGGAGGAACTAGAGGGTTAGGGTTGCCGCACACGGCTTGGGGAAATCTTGATGTGTCCCGTGTGCTAGCCCTGCCCCTCTATTTATATGTTGAGCCTTGGGGTCTAAACTTGGAGTAAAAGCCTCCTCCAGGTCGGTTTTGCCCGCACAAGGTCGGTTTGGCCCGCAGGGAAAGAGTCCAACTCGGATCCCTGCAGTACCGCGCACAAGCGGTAGTACCGCTTAACACAAGCGGTAGTACCGCTTGGGCGGTAGTACCGCTTCACACAAGCGGTAGTACCGCTTGGGCGGTAGTACCGCTTCACACAAGCGGTAGTACCGCTTGGGCGGTAGTACCGCTTACGCGGCAGCAAAACTACTTTTTGCACTTTCCAATACCTCGTGGCCTTTATCCCTTTGGCCCATATAAAGTGTTGCTGCACCCGAACACTTCGGTAAACATCCGGAACCCATTCCGGTGAACTCCGGAACCCTTCCGGAGATCAAAACACTATTATCACATATATCAATCTTTACCTCCGGACTATTCCGGAGATCCTCGTCATGTCCGGGATCTTATCCGAGACTCCGAACAACCTTCGGTCACCAACATAATAACTCAACTATACTAATCGTCACCAAACGTTAAGTGTGTAGACCCTGCGGGTTCGAGAACTATGTAGACATGACCGAGACACCTCTACGATCAATAACCAATAGCGGGACCTGGATGCCCATATTGACTCCTACATATTCTACGAAGATCTTTATCGGTCGAACCTCTATGTCAAGGATTCAGTTAATCCCGTATGCTGTTCCCTTTGTTCTTCGGTATGTTACTTGCCCGAGATTCGATCGTCGGTATCTCTATACCTAGTTCAATCTCGTTACCGGCAAGTCTCTTTACTCGTTCCGTAATACAAGATCTCGTGGCTAACACTTTAGTCACATTGCTTGCAAGGCTCATTGTGATGTTGTATTACCGAGTGGGCCCTGAGATACCTCTCCGTCACACAGAGTAACAAATCCCAGTCTTGATCCATGCCAACCCAACAGACACCCTCGGAGATACCTGTAGAGCACCTTTATAGTCACCCAGTTACGTTGCGACGTTTGATACACACAAGGTACTCCTCCGATGTCAGGGAGTTGCATGATCTCATGGTCATAGGAACAGATACTTGACATGCAGAAAACAATAGCAATAAACTGACACGATCAAATGCTACGTTCTTAGTTTGGGTCTTGTCCATCACATCATTCTCCTAATGATGTGATCCCGTTATCAAATGACATCTCATGTCAATGGCTAGGAAACTTTAACCATCTTTGATCAACGAGCTAGTCAACTAGAGGCTTACTAGGGACACAATGTTGTCTATGTACCCACACATGTATTTGAGTTTCCAATCAATACAATTATAGCATGGATAATAAACGATTATCATTAACAAGGAAATATAATAATAACCAATTTATTATTGCCTCTAGGGCATATTTCCAACAACACGGAGGGAATCTTGCGGTGGGTTGTGCCCGTACCTTGATCCGAAGTGTACCTATGGGCTGGCCTATCACAGCCAAGTGAAAATGTACATCGGTCAAACCTCGTCCGGCGAAAGTCTAAGGCCTAGATCCGCCGGTCAACAGTGCCAGGGTTAGACGGGACGGGGTACTTGGGGGGGGGGGGGGGTAGCTATGCCGCCAGGTCTTGCGCTGGGCCCTCTTGCATGTCTGGAAGTGTGGTGGCAGGTGCAAGCACCCGGCACGCGGCTCCGTAGTGTGACCCCCCTCACGGACGTCGCTGCCGCCGTCGCACGGAGGGGGAAACGGCCACGTCGGGCAGACACGGAGTGAATCTTGCGGTGGGTTGTGCCTGAACCTTGATCCGAAGTGTACCTATGGGCTGGCCTATCACAGCCAGGTGAAAATGTCCATCGGTCATACCTCTTCCGGCGAAAGTCAAAGGCCTAGATCCGCCGGTCAACAGTGCCAGGGTTAGGCGTGACGGGGTACTTGGGGGGGTAGCTATGCCGCCAGGTCTTGCGCTGGGCCCTCTTGCACGTCTGGAAGTGTGGTGGCAGGTGCAAGCACCCGACACGTGGATCCGTAGTGTGACCCCCCTCACGGACGTCGCTGCCACCATCGCACGGAGGGGGGAAATGGCCACGTCGGGCAGACACGGAGGGAATCTTGCGGTGGGTTGTGCCCGGACCTTGATCCGAAGTGTACCTATGGGCTGGCCTATCACAGCCAGGTGAAAATGTCCATCGGTCAAACCCCGTCCGGCGAAAGTCAAAGGCCTAGATCCGCCGGTCAACAGTGCCAGGGTTAGGCGGGACAGGGTACTTGGGGGGGGGGTGGGGTAGCTATGCCGCCAGGTCTTGCGCTGGGCCCTCTTGCACGTCTGGAAGTGTGGTGGCAGGTGCAAGCACCCGACACGTGGCTCCGTAGTGTGACCCCCCTCACGGACGTCGCTGCCGCCGTTGCACAGAGGAGGAAACGGCCACGTCGGGCAGACACGGAGGGAATCTTGCGGTGGGTTGTGCCCGGACCTTGATCCAAAGTGTACCTATGGGCTAGCCTATCACAGCCAGGTGAAAATGTCCATCGGTCAAAGCCCGTCCGGCGAAAGTCAAAGGCCGAGATCCGTCGGTCAACAGTGCCAGAGTTACACGGGACGGGGTACTTGGGGGGGGGGGGTAGCTATGCCGCCAGGTCTTGCACTGGGCCCTCTTACACGTCTGGAAGTGTGGTGGCAGGTGCAAGCACCCGGCACGCGGCTCCGTAGTGTGACCCCCCTCACCGACGTCGCTGCCGCCGTCGCACGGAGGGGGGAAACGGCCACGTTGGGCAGACACGGAGGGAATCTTGCGGTGGGTTGTGCCCGGACCTTGATCCGAAGTGTACCTATGGGCTGGCCTATCACAACCAGGTGAAAATGTCCATCGGTCAAACCCCGTCCGGCGAAAGTTAAAGGCCTAGATCCGCCGGTCAACAGTGCCAGGGTTAGGCGGGACGGGGTACTTGGGGGGGGGGTAGCTATGCCGCCAGGTCTTGCGCTGGGCCCTCTTGCACGTCTGGAAGTGTGGTGGCAGGTGCAAGCACCCGGGACGCGACTCCGTAGTGTGAGCTCCCTCACGGACGTCGCTGCCGCCGTCGCACAGAGGGGGGAAACGGCCACGTCGGGCAGACACGGAGGGAATCTTGCGGTGGGTTGTGCCCGGACCTTGATCCGAAGTGTACCTATGGGCTGGCCTAGCACAGCCAGGTGAAATGTCCATCGGTCAAACCCCGTCCGGCGAAAGTCAAAGGCCTAGATCCGCCGGTCAACAGTGCCAGGGTTAGGCGGGACGAGGTACTTGGGGGGGTAGCTATGCCGCCAGGTCTTGCGCTGGGCCCTCTTGCACGTCTGGAAGTGTGGTGACAGGTGCAAGCACCCGGCACGCGGCTCCGTAGTGTGACCCCCCTCACGGACGTCGCTGCCGCCGTCGCACGGAGGGGGAAACGGCCACGTCGGGTAGACACGGAGGGAATCTTGCGGTGGGTTGTGCCCGGACCATGATCCGAAGTGTACCTATGGGCTGGCCTATCACTGCGAGGTGAAAATGTCCATCGGTCAAACCCCGTCCGGCGAAAGTCAAAGGCCTAGATCCGCCGGTTAACAGTGCCAGGGTTAGGCGGGACGGGGTACTTGGGGGGGTAGCTATGCCGCCCGGTTTTGCGCTGGGCCCTCTTGCATGTCTGGAAGTGTGGTGGCAGGTGCAAGCACCTGGCACACGGCTCCGTAGTGTGACCCCCCTCACGGACGTCGCTGCCGTCGTCGCACAGAGGGGGAAACGGCCACGTCGGGCAGACACGAAGGAAATCTTGTGGTGGGTTGTGCCCGGACCTTGATCCAAAGTGTACCTATGGGCTGGCCTATCATAGCCAGGTGAAAATCACTAGTAGAAAACAGGGCTTTGGTCCTGGCCAGATCAGAGCATTAGTCCCGGTCGTGTTACGAACCGGGACTAATGGGAGCATCAGTCCCGGTTCGAGAGGCTAGGACGCCGGCCGGGCCTCGGCAGGCATCAGTCCTGGTTCGGCTGGGACCTTTAGTCCCGGTTCCATCCACCAATCGGGACTAAAGGGGTTGCTACCCTTTAGTCGCGGTTGGTGTCTGGAACCGGGACTAAAGGGTAGGCCATTAGTCCCGGTTTTAGACACAAAACGGGACTAAAGTTTTGCCGATATATATCCACGACCCCCCATATCCTCTGTTTTTTGGCCGTGGAAGGGTGGAGGTGTGGGCTACTCTGTTTTTTTGCCTATATATGCACATGAGGTGTTCGGTGAAATATCGGAGCCACACTTAAGCTTTCTCCTCTGTTCTTCCTCCAAGCTCGACCTCCAAGCTCCATTTTCCCCAAGATTTGTCTAGGTTTGGCGGTGCACCAACTATCCAAGTGTTCTAAAAAGGTTAGCAACTTCATCCTTTCATCTCTCATTGCTAGTTTAGCTCATTTCAAATGCTCTAGAAGTAGTGTGGTTTGTGGGTTTTAGTGGAGGAGTGTATGTGTGAGTTTATTTGATTTAGATGCACAATTTGAGCTCAAATTAACTTCTTAGTTTGCACATGTGTAGGGTGCCATCCCGTCCCCGTCCCCATCCTCACCGCCGTCGATCGCCCGCGCCGATCTCGTCGCCCGCGCCGATCTCGTCGCCGGCACCACCGTGGTGAGCCTCTTGTTCTTATCTTTTTTTTAAAGAAAAAAATTCTTACTTGTATGATTTATATAGCTACTTGTATAATTTTCTTGGAGAGCTGTATGTTGTTCTATGAGAACTATGTATGAACTTTATGTATTTATTTTTTCAGTAATAACATTTGATCACTACTGTACTTTGGTTTTAATGTGATGATGAACCTGTATTAATTTGGTCATTTCTCTATTCATGATGTTCTGTAATGGTTTTTGATATACTTAATTATATAATGCACGCAGATGAACCGGCAATGGATGTACGGTGACCGACGCACCTCCGACTACATTACGGGCCTGCATAATTTTCTCGATGTGGCTGAGGCAAACAAGCAGAATGGTTTTATGTATTGTCCATGTACTGTCTGTGAGAATACGAAGGATTACTCTGACTCGAAAACCCTTCACTTCCACCTGCTTGAGAAGGGTTTCATGCCACACTATAATGTTTGGACCAAGCACGGAGAAAGAGGGGTTATGATGGAAGACAAGGAAGAAGAAGAGGATGATGACAACTATCCTATGTTCCCTGAATACAGTGATACTGCAACGGGGGAAGCTGAAGATCAAGAGGCACTACATGTGCCCGATGATGATCTTCGCCGAGTCATTGTTGATGCATAGAGAGGATGCGAAAGTGAAAGGAAGAAGTTGAAGTTCGATCGCATGTTAGAGGATCACAAAAAAGGGTTGTACCCAAATTGCAAAGATGGCAACACAAACTCGGTACCGCACTGGAATTGCTGCAATGGAAGGCAGAGAATGGTGTATCTGACAAGGGATTTGGGAAGCTACTGAAAATAATGAAGAAGAAGCTTCCAAAGGATAACAGATTGCCTGACAGTACGTACAAAGCAAAGAAGGTTCTCTGCCCTCTAGGATTAGAGGTGCAGAAAATACATGCATGCCCTAATGACTGCATCCTCTACCGTGGTGAGGAGTACGAGAATTTGAATGCATGCCCGGTATGCGGTGCATTGCGGTATAAGATCAGACGAGATGACCCTGGTGATGTTGAGGGCGAGCGCCCTAGGAAGAGGGTTCCTGCCAAGGTGATGTGGTATGCTCCTATAATACCACGGTTGAAACGTCTGTTCAGAAACAAAGAGCATGCCAAGTTGTTGCGATGGCACAAAGAAGACCGTAAGAAAGACGGGAAGTTGAGAGTACCCGCTGATGGGTCGCAGTGGAGGAAAATCGAGAGAAAGTGGCCGGACTTTGCAGGTGACGCAAGGAACTTATGGTTTGGTTTAAGTGCAGATGGCATTAATCCTTTTGGGGAGCAGAGCAGCAATCATAGCACCTGGCCCGTGACTCTATGTATCTATAACCTTCCTCCTTGGTTGTGCATGAAGCGGAAGTTCATTATGATGCCAGTGCTCATCCAAGGCCCTAAGCAACCCGGCAACGACATTGATGTGTACCTAAGGCCATTAGTTGAAGAACTTTTACAGCTGTGGGATAAAAAAGGTGTACGTGTGTGGGATGAGCACAAACATCAGGAATTTGACCTACGAGCGTTGCTGTTTGTAACCATCAATGATTGACCTGCTCTTAGTAACCTTTCAGGACAGACAAACTAGGGATACAATGCATGCACACACTGTTTACATGAGACTGAAAGTATATATTTGGACAAATGCAAGAAGAATGTGTACCTGGGACATCGTAGATTTCTTCCGACCAATCATGCCTTAAGAAAGAAAGGCAAGCATTTCAAAGGTGAGGCAGATCATCGAAAGAAGCCTGTCCTCCGTACTGGTGATGATATACTTGATATGGTCAAGGATTTACAAGTAATCTTTGGAAAGGGTCCTGGTGGACAATCTGTTCCGAATGACGCTGACGGACATGCATCCATGTGGAAGAAGAAATCTATATTTTGGGACCTACCCTATTGGAAAGACCTAGAGGTCCGCTCTGCAATTGACGTGATGAACATGACAAATAATCTTTGCGTGAACCTGCTAGGCTTCTTGGGCGTGTATGGGAAGACATAAGATACACCGGAGGCACGGGAGGACCATCAACGTATGAACGAAAAAGACGACATGCATCCAAAGCAGTATCAAGGTCCTTCCAGCTACGCTCTTACCAAAGCAGAGAAGGAAATCTTTTTTGAATGCCTGCTCAGTATCAAGATCCCGTCTGGCTTCTCGTCGAATATAAAGGGAATAATAAATATGGTAGAGAAAAAATTCCAGAACCTAAAGTCTCATGACTGCCACATGATTATGACGCAACTGCTTCCGGTTGCATTGAGGGGGCTTCTACCAGAAAATGTTCGATTAGCCATTGTGAAGCTATGTGCATTCCTCAATGCAATTTCTCAGAAGGTAATCGATCCAGAAATCCTACCAAGGTTACAGAATGATTTGGTCCAATGTCTTGTCAGTTTCGAGTTGATGTTCCCACCATCCTTCAATATTATGACGCACGTCCTAGTTCACCTGGTCGACGAGATTGCAATTCTGGGTCCTATATTTCTACACAATATGTTCCCCTTTGAGAGGTTCATGGGAGTCTTAAAGAAATATGTTCGTAACCGTGCTAGGCCAGAAGGAAGCATCTCCACAGGCCATCAAACAGAAGAGGTCATTGAGTTTTGTGTTGACTTTATTCCTGACCTTAAGCCGATTGGTGTTCCTGAATCGCGGCATGAGGGGAGACTGGGTGGAAAAGGCACGCTAGGACCGAACTCAATAATATGTAGGGACGAGCATTCTTGGGCGCAAGCACACTACACAGTTCTACAGAATTCTACCTTGGTGGCCCCGTATATCAATGAACACAAGAATATTCTACGCTCCAAACACCCGGAGCAGTCTGACGACTGGATTACACGTGAACACATGGGGACTTTCGGCGGTTGGTTGCAAACACATCTCATGGGTAACACCACTGTTGGAGATGACCTGTACTTCTTGGACAGGACACCATCTTTGACTGTATTGACTTTCCAAGGGGACGAGATAAATGGGAATACATTTTACACGATCGCCCAAGATAAAAAAAGCACCAACCAAAATAGTGGTGTCCGCTTTGATGCAGCAAACACCAATAGGGCAAAGGACACATATTATGGTTACATAGAGGACATATGGGAACTTGATTATGGACGTGATTTTAAGGTCCCTTTGTTTTGGTGCAAATGGGTCAATCTGTCAGGAGGCGGGGTACAGGTAGACCCGCAGTACGGAATGACAACAGTGGATATCAACAATCTTGGGTACACAGACGAACCATTCGTCCTAGCCAATGATGTGGCGCAGGTTTTCTATGTGAAGGACATGTCTACCAAACCGAGAAAAAGAAAAGAAAAGGAAGCGAATACATCATACGATGAGCCAAAGTGCCACATAGTTCTTTCAGGGAAAAGAAACATCATGGGAGACAGACATGTCAGAAGATTATGAAAAGTTTCATGAAATTTCTCCCTTCAGAGTGAAGACTGACCCAAGCATCCTGTTAAATGATGAAGATTATCCATGGTTACGGTGCAATAAGCAAGGGACACACGCGAAGAAATAGTTTTATACCCCAAGATCCCACTCTGGGATGTGACCGGCTTCACCGCCATCACTTTCTCTCTAGTGTGAGTTTCCGGACTTATAGCTGGAAAGTGCCACTTTGGACAAACCAGAGGGAATCTTTGTAAGAGCTAGCTAGGTCATTTTGGCATTTGAAACATGATTTTAGAATAATTATTTATTAAGTTATGAAATTTCAATTATTCCTATCCTTTCAGTCCCATGTTTTGCAAGGTTGATCATACGCGGTTAGTCCCGGTTGGTGGCTCCATATAAAATAACAAGGTTAATATAGACATGGCTTAAACGTCTTGACATAGATGAATACAACAGAAGTATCGGAGATGATAAGAGAGAAACGTTGTATGACATAAAGTTGGAGGTACTATGTGGTTTCTCTGATCGGAGATGATAAGAGAAAAACGTTGTATGACATAAAGAAAATATAACATTATTAGGTTAACAGAAAATACTATGAATCTTCTAGAAGATTCATAGTAAGGGTCTATCTCCTTCACATAGGGAACATTGGTGTCGGCTTTTTTTGAATCACTATGTGTCTATGCATCAAAATAAATTAGGTTAACAAAAAGTATCGGAATTTACGGTGAATATGTTGCGGCAATGGTACATATGAAAATAACTTGATAAAACTAGCTATTTTATCACTATCTGATGAAAATCTATATCATGAAATAAAGTTATATAAAATTCAATCAACTAAAACAAAACTATAATATTCTTCAATAGCAAAAATAATCAACTAAAAAGCTTTTATAAAACTCTAGTTATGATCAAAATAATATTAACTTAAAATTATATAAAATTTATGCAACTAAAATTTTCATAAAGTATTTTTTGTTAAAAACTTTAATAGCAAAAAGAATTAAATGAAAACTAGGTATGTATGCATCTGTTTAAAAGAAAACTTTAGAATTAAAACCAAAAATAGGCATGATCTCTTTCATTAACACAGAAAGAATATGAAAGTTTTGCATTTTTTAGAATTTCATATATTTTGTTGAAATTATTTGATAATCATGTGTATTACACATAAGTGAGTATGTATAAAAATTAGGATGTGATTTGAAGAAGGTCAAAAAATTGACATAACATATGCAAAAAATAAAAATAAATAAAAAAGTGCCCACCTACTAGCAGGAGAATTCACACACCACGGCCTGCATACGACTAGAAACCCAACTATACTAGATCATTGATGGCGCGCGTTGCTGCGCCCATCTATTTTTAATGTTTAATGTTAGGATTTGATACAAATAGACATTTTACTTATCTACAGTAAAAGTAGCAGCGGTATTATAGAATTTTGAGTATTTTTTAGTGCATTTGCCGTGCAAGCTGTGAATTATAATTGACCAATACTTATCTGCTTTTTGCTGTGCTGGCTTGGTTATGGCCTCTCTCCGTGCTAATCTATTGTTATACAGTAGAGTGATAAGCAGTTTCCATATATACGAAGACACAAAACATAGAAATTAAATTTGCATGATTTGCACAAATCCTGAGAAAATATACAGAGTTCAAATTATAGTGCCACATATAGATGAATTCTATAGTTAAAGATCAGATGATTCGAAGTGAAGGCTAACCAAGTAAAATAGTATATGGAAAGGTCAATTTACCCATCCATAACACTTCTGCGAGTGGGCATTGGACCCGAGAATTCACGCACACTTTGGTTGTTAACGTATACTTAGTTGTCGCCTTATATAGCCTAACATATATATGGACCCCCACCGAGAGCACACAATGAACAAACACCCAGATCGGTCAATCACAGAACGGTGAAGAACCGAAGAAGAATTAATGCATCTTAATTACATTTTAGAAATTGGATAATTAGCAGGGCATACACCGTGACACAATGTATGCACTATCGGATCCTCTTTCACTGTGGCTGGAAAACACATAGCATGCATGAATAAAAGTTTAATGCCGCATCACTTGAGGATGAAAGGATCCATATGGTATGGTACGATATATAACGACTGTGCTAGGAAATGACGGCTAGACGTTATAATAAAATAATCATCTGCGCCCTGAAATGCGGGACTCCATAGCAAATGTTAATCAATGCTTACAATTTTTGTATACCTTTTAACTTTTATAAGCAACATGATTTTTTATAAGGATTAAAAATATCAAAGGAAACAAACCTTTGTGTTCTTGAGGACATATTATAAGTTTCACTTGTGTTCGCCGCAAGGTTGCCATGCATCACATGGTAAAAAAAAAAGATGCTAAGGTACCCTAATTTTCATGTAGTAATACTGCTACTCATACCTGAAACTGGATTACAAAGTGAGTTTTCGATGTTGACATATATTGCAACAAAGTTGAAGATGCTTAGACCATAGTAATTAGCATCGATAGAAATTTAATATGGGTCCGAGGGATTTCGAATGGAATATTTATGAGCACGGGTGAAATGTTCAGAGGGACAATCCCGCACGCAAATAATTTCGTGCAATCCTCCAGTAATAACCAATCCTGCAGTGTACTATTTTCAAGTGCTTGGAGCAAGTGCAAGTCCGCTACATTAATCAAAACTCAAGAGTCAACTTCTTGTATGCAACACCACACATGATCCTTAAGACACTCTTCTAGACGTTTGCTAGCGTAAGTTCCTTCCATACAGTAAAAAAGGGAAATAGCACTACCAAACAGAAGCGTAGAACACAACTACTCCCTCCGTTCCTAAATATAAGTTTTTTTAGACATTCCAATAGGGGACTACATACGGAGCAAAATGAGTGAATGTATACTCTAAAATATGTCTATATACATCACTATGTAGTTCAATAGTGAAATCTCTAAAAAGACTTATATTTAGGAACGGAGAGAGTATATATGAGGATGATGATATGATGTTACTAAAACTGAAGAGAGCATACAGTCATCATCTTCTCTAAACATCCAATCATTTCGCCATTGACGAATTCTAAGAAAAATACGTCATACCTGCACATCTGTTTTCTCCACAAATATCTCCTTTGCCTTATCATGCAAATTTTTAACTGGCATCTGGATCACTCAAAGTAACGGATTCCATGAACTATTATCAGAGGTAAGTTACAGTCTTACAGACTGGTAGAAACAAAGTTTTATGAAGGTGAAACCTGGTTGTTTGATTGGTGTGGAGGATGGGATTTGACATCAACTTGCACTGGAGGAGTGGACAATACCAGCAGCCATGACCTGTAGATGAGCGCCCAAACCAATTCCGATGCTTCCCATGATGGCACCTTCGCCTGCCAATTGTGCAGGTACGAGGGGCTTCATCCATAAGGCCGGTTGCGGCAACGTATGTCTTCCCAGTGGGTGGTATGGCAGCAGCGGCGACATTCGTTCCACCTTGAAGGACTGGCTCCGAGCACTCCATTAAGACAAGGAAAAGGAGGTCGGGGGAGATGGGAGGGGCACCACGGTGCGAACTAAATAAAGGAGAAGACGAATAGGCCGGGCCGGTGGCTGGCAAGGGTGGAATTAATGGATTTTAGCAACGGCAGCATTACTCCTAGCTTTAACGCTAGCGGATCTGCAACAGTTGCCCATGAGGCTTAAACGCTGCCCCTTCAATGTCGCTATCGCTTCGCAACACCAGGTAGAAGGAAGGCTAGCGCGTTGTGTTGTATGGTCTAAGGCCGCTGGGAAACGAATATGCTGCGGCAGTTATGCGGCTAAATGGGCTTCTTCCATGAGGAAAGGCTCGATTAACCAGAACTGGGCTATTTTGTCACGGGAGTAGCAGCCCATAAAACGTTTGGTCCAGTTTAGCGTGAGTTAACTGCATCTGACGGCCAAAAAATCTCAAGACGTGATCTAACAGTCAAAAACGTTGATGGCCTGAGAGGGCACAGCAGCGGCGACATTCGTTCCACCTTGAAGGACTGGCTCCGAGCACTCCATTAAGACAAGGAAAAGGAGGTCGGGGGAGATGGGAGGGGCACCACGGTGCGAACTAAATAAAGGAGAAGACGAATAGGCCGGGCCGGTGGCTGGCAAGGGTGGAATTAATGGATTTTAGCAACGGCAGCATTACTCCTAGCTTTAACGCTAGCGGATCTGCAACAGTTGCCCATGAGGCTTAAACACTGCCCCTTCAATGTCGCTATCGCTTCGCAACACCAGGTAGAAGGAAGGCTAGCGCGTTGTGTTGTATGGGCTAAGGCCGCTGGGAAACGAATATGCTGCGGCAGTTATGCGGCTAAATGGGCTTCTTCCATGAGGAAAGGCTCGATTAACCAGAACTGGGCTATTTTGTCACGGGAGTAGCAGCCCATAAAACGTTTGGTCCAGTTTAGCGTGAGTTAACTGCATCTGACGGCCAAAAAATCTCAGGACGTGATCTAACAGTCAAAAACGTTGATGGCCTGAGAGGGCAGGAAAAGTGCTCAGTTATAATGTATTTAAATATGGGCCAGGATGCAGGCCCGCCGGGCACGAATTTCTGCTGTCAATAGGACCCACAGGGCAGAGAGGGGACAGGTCAGACGATGAGCTGTCTGTGCTTTGAGAGGAACTTGCTGCGAGCGCCTCTCGCTTGGCGAGGTGGGACTAAACTCCCACCGCCCCTCGGCTGTGCCAGGACCAACCCTTTAGTCCCGGTTGGTGGCTCCAACCGGGACTAAAGGCCCCCTTTAGTCCCGGTCCGAGCCACCAACCGGGACTAAAGGGTTGGGTTTCGCGCCCTTTGGGCTGGTGAAATTCACCGTTAGTCCCGGTTGGTGGCTCGGACCGGGACTAAAGGGGGGCCTTTAGTCCCGGTTGGAGCCACCAACTGAGACTAAAGGGTTGGGTATATAAGCATCACTTAAGAATTTTTCTCCCATTCTCTCCCCCGACGCCAAACCACAGCACGCCGCCGCCAGGCTGCTGCGCCGGAGATCGCCGTCGCCTCCGAGCAGTCCCCTCCCTCGCCGACGCCCTCGCCGCGCCCTGCCCCGCCGTCGCCGTCGCCGAGCCCTGCCCCGACGCCGTCCCTCGCTCCCCTACAACACACTGTGAGCCGCCGCGCCGTTCCCCTCCTCCTCCTCCCCCCCCGCGCCCCGACGCCGCCGCCCGCCCCGACGCCGACGCCACCCGCGCTCCGGCCTCTCCGCCCCTCCTTTTGTTATTTTTGTTAATGTGATTTCCAGTGAGCATATTATCAATGTTGAAGAAGGAGTGATCTTAATGGTGATAGAAATTAGTCATAGAATTTTTTGTGAAATTTTTGTTCATAGAAATTAGTGTGAAATTAGTGGTCATTTTGTCTTTTTTGTCATAGAAATTAGTGTGAAATTAATGGTGATAGAAATCCAGTGAGCATATAAACTAGGTCATAGAAATTAGTGTGGAATTTTTGTTCATAGAAATGGTGATAGAAATCCAGTGAGCATATAAACAAATTGAAGAACAAATTTTTTGCATTAGAGTTTATTTTGTCTTTTTTGTATGTTTTAATGCAAGCATATTTTGGGCAATCTTTGAACATGAAGTAGGAGCATTTTGATGTCATCTTGCTAGTAGATTTTAGTTCATGCCATGTTAGGACCTGTAGTGAGTGCTACAAGCTTGTAAACTTGCTATCTATTCATTTCTGCCATATATGCCATGCTATTTTTCTGTAAGTCTGAAACTGGCAGTATTAATACTTTGCATTTTGCCTTGAGGTTTGCAACAAATCTGTGCATCTTTGGATCATGATCAGTAAGGGTGTTTTGTTGAGGGTAATTAGTACATGCTTGCCATGCTCTTTGTTGCCATGAAAAACTGCTGTAACATATATTTTACTTGCCTCAAAGGTTGCATCATGAATCTGTTTTCTGCCACTATGCAAATATCACTAAGTCTGAAAATCTGTTAATACTTGTCAACTTGATCATGATGATTGCCATTGATCTAGGGGTCATTTCAATTAGTTCAGTAAGCATGTTTTGCCACGTGTTACGTCTCCGTGGAGTTACAGGTTGTGGTGTTGCATCTCCGTGGAGTTGGTCCCTGATCGTCCCTCCGCTGTTCGACAAAAGGTGTCCATTTGTTGTATGTTGAGTTTTGTTCATAGGATGATGGTTGGTTCATTTGTTGAGTTGTGTATTCATCTTGTGTATAAATCTTGTATTCATCTTGTATTCATCTTGTGTATAAATCTTGTATTCATCTTGTACAAATATCGTCGTAACTTCGACATGAGGGGGGGGGGTCGTTAAAACATAACCCCGATAACTTTGATTTTGAGGCATATGAAAACCTGATTTGCACGCCGGACAGGCATGAGAGAGGCGGTCCGCAAAGTATCCTCTCCCGAAAGATAGGACGACTCATCAGATATGATTCTAGATAATGTCCAATGCCTCATATAGCGAACATAGTTATATTGGATAATTGATCTTCATATAAATGAAGCATAAAAGTTTAGCAATCACTTACAAATTTTCATGTTGTTCATTGACTTCGACATGAGGGGGGGGGGGGTCATTAAAAGATAACCCCGATAATTTCGGTATAACTTCGACATGAGGGGGGAGGGGGTCGTTAAAACATAACCCCGATAATCCACTAATCCATTGCTCATATGCATATGATTCCTTGTTGTGATTAGATCTATGTTTGCCACTAATCCATCTCTCATGGTTGTATATTGCCATGTTGTAATATTTGCAGAAACTATGGAACACGACAGAGACTTAGAACAAGAAGAGGCGTTGGAGGAAATAATCCGCGACGGAGATGATGATATCATCACCTCACAGTTTCTCAACGACTCCGATGGTGAGGGAAGAGAAGATGACGGCTCCGGTGATCGAATGGAGGAGGGAGAAGATGACGGCTCCACCGGTGTTGGAGCCTTAACTGTTGCAAAGTCCGGCGAGGTATATATATTAATTAAGCCTCTGCTGACTAGATGCATTAATTGTTTTGTATGTACATATATTAACGCTTCTTTCTTCTTTTAGCCCTCCAGATCGAGCCAAACTTCTATAAGGAGACGAGGCCCGAAGAAAAGGTTGGGCGAGAATGAAAGGTTCACGATCGAAGAAGTCGATCCAGATGGCAAACCGACTGTTCCCAAGCGGACCCAAGACCGATTTATTCATCAGTGCGGAGTTGTTGTTGGGGACAGCGTCCCGATCAGCATCCAAGAATGGAATAAGAAGAAGGACGATGGAGTTTCTTATGTCGACGATAGATGCAAAGATGAGCTTTGGAACTCGCTCATGATAAATTTCAGCCTACCGCCAGAGGAGGATCCAAATAACCCAGTTATACAGTGAAAAGTCAAAAAATGGGCTCTTAAGAAGATGGCAGAACAATTCAAGAACTGGAAGAAAAGATTGAACGAACAGTTTGTCGAGAAAGACGAGACTCCAGAATTCACCGGTCAATATGCGAAGATAAAAGATCAGTGGCCCGCATTTGTGGCGTACAAGAAATCGGAGAAAGCTAAGAACATGCCACAGACAAATAAGCTAAATGCTGCAAAGAAGCTGTATCACCATGTTACGGGGTGAGGTGGCTACAAGGTTGCCCGGCCTACGTGGGAGAAAGCTGAGAACGACCTGCTTGCTAAAGGGATCCAATCAGCGACATTGAACTGGCCCAAACGGGCAAGGACTTGGTTCTTCGGGCATGGGGGAACTTTGGACCCAGAAACAGGGAAGTGTGTTTACACGAAAGAACAACTTGAAACACCCGTCATAAAGATTCAGGAAGCAATCAAGGACATGCAGGATGGGAGGTTCCATCCCGACAGAGAGAAGGACGAGCTGTCATGCGCCCTCGGGAATCCTGAACACCCTGGACGAACACGAGGCACATCAGGCTCCGTTCCGTGGGTGCATGGGTTTCCCGACAGCACTGGTTATAGAAGCCGAGGGAGAAAGAAGAAAGAGGATGCAGAACGGATGCAGAAGGTAGAAGAAAGATTAGCTTTGCAGGAGAAGAAACTAGAGGCACTTACCAGTCAGCGAGCTACCGGCCCACCATCTCAGTAGCACGAAGATCCTTCATTCGATACTGCCCACGAAGCTACCCCACCATCTCAGCGGAAAAGCAGCGTGGCTTCCACGAAGCTTGTTCGGCCTGATATCACGGCTCCTCGCTACCCCGTGGATGATATCACGGAGAGGGAACATTGTGAGCTAATGGCGAAATGCAGCAACCTAACCTTGAAGGTGGCGGTCGGCTATGTCTTACCTCCTGGACCTGATGGAACTTTCCATTGCAATCCGATTCCAGATGGCTATGCTATTGTCGGGGTGGATGAAGTTACCAACGGATTCGAGGGGCTGGACCTTGAGTACCCTACAGGTGAAGGGGAGACTCATCTGGTAGATGCCGTAAGGACTACCATTCTATGGAGAAAGGAAAACATCGTGCTTCCACAATGGACGCCGCGTCAGCAGACTTAGCCGGAGGAGGCCCTCAGCAGACTCCTCAGAGTTCAGCTCTATCTCCGCTGCCTCAGTCGTGTCCTCCGCGTCAGCACACTCCGCCGCCTTAGCTGTCTCCGCCGCGTCAGCGGACTCCGCCGGAGGAGGCCCCTCAACAGAATCCTCCGCCGCCTCAGCTGTCTCCGCCGCCTCAGCGGACTCCGCCTCCTCCGCCGCGTCAGCTGACTCCGCCTCCTCCGCCGCCTCAGCAACGGCGGAAGAGACCCGCCGCCGCTCCGGCGGCTAGCAGTACAACAACGAAGAAATCCAGAGCAGGTCCAAGCGTCAAGAAGGCTCCTGCCAAGTTACCATACGACATGACTGAGGAGGAAAACAACGAGATCGTGGCTGCCGATGTGAAACGCCAGCTTGCACCGAAACGTCTAGATCCAAAGGAGAAAATAGATTCGGTAAAAGCGAAGCGCTGTCTGGATGCCCTTAAGCGACCACCACCGACTCGGTCACTCTCACACTATGACCGCTGTATTGTAAAGACATTTGCTGAAGTGAAAAGGTAGGGAAGTAGCAGTGCTGCAAGAAGTGGGAAAACAATTCCCTAGCTCGGCGAACAGGAAAAACAATCGTGCCCCCCGCTCAAGGTGTTTCCCGATATCGCTAATGATCCGGGGGTAGCGGCCGCTCATCCTAGTTACACTCTTGGTGATTACTTAGGCGATGAGGTACAGTTCGAAATGGCTGAGGTAGCCTTTAGATACGAGCACGGGAAGCCTCTCGTCAGACCTGAGCAGCTCCCGCATCTATCAACGATGATGCGAAGATTGCATGACTGGTACTTGAAAGCCTGCAAGGAATGGACCGACAGTATCTACGTGGGAATTAAAGATGAGCACTACTTCAATGGAGTCGAGGCGTTGTACATTGAATTTGAAGAATTATTTCAGTTATACAATCAAGACGCCCTCGACAAAACTATCGTCAGTTGCTATTGTCTGTAAGTATTTTTTTCTGTAATTAAGTCTCTAACTCAGCTCGTTCATTGCATGTATAATTATCCTCACACTATATTATGCAGATTAAAGATCCTCGAATGCAGAGGACAAATCTATGACATTGGGTTCATTAACCCAAATACCGTAAATGAATATACGGTACAAA
Source organism: Elymus sibiricus (assembly GCA_039707655.1). Lineage (NCBI taxonomy): Eukaryota > Viridiplantae > Streptophyta > Magnoliopsida > Poales > Poaceae > Elymus > Elymus sibiricus. The sequence continues at coordinate 477,758,571 of CM077666.1, forward strand.
AAAACCCCGATGATACAGAGAAAAACTTGCTAAAGGCGTTACTTGGACAACAAAACAAAAGGGAAATACTATTTCCTTACAACTTCCAGTGAGTGTTACTGTCTTGTGCACATTCTGTTTCGCTTACTCGAGGTTAAGTGTAATTGATGAGTTATGCGTGCGCAGGTTCCACTTTATTCTGCTAGCCATTCAGCTTGACGCGGGACTAGTAATTGTCTTGGACTCGAGACGTAAAGAGCCTAAGGAGTGGGCAGACCTGAGTCAAATGCTCCAGAAGTAAGTTCAATCATTATCGCACCATATCGGCAACTTTCGTTCATTTCCTGATATCAAGTAATAATTTTCTTTGCCGGGCAGGTTTTGGAAAAATTTCACCAACCAGGTTAGGGGTGAATGGAAAAAGGAGCTGCGATTTTCACACCCCAAAGTAAGTACTACTAGCTAGTTCCGCGCATCTCTCATTGATTCTAGTTTCAATACCATTATCATGCTTGATTATCATTTTGATTGAACTCTATTCTCGTAAAGTGCTTGTGGCAGGCACCCGGGAATAATTTATGTGGATACTACGTTTGCGAGTTCATTCGCCACAAGACCTCTGAGCGGGGCAGATCTTCAGAACAATTTGAAGTACGTAAACAATATTCACATTTTTATTTTATTACCATCAATTGTGTTGAGTTTCATTCATATATATATATATATATATATATATATATATATATATATATATATATATATATATTGACCCCCTTATTTAAATTAGATCTGGCGGAAGCGGGCAATTCAAGAGGAATTGGCGGGATTCTTTGTTGAGCATGTCATACCTACAGACGGAGAATACCATCGGGATTTGCAATACGATTTTGGTAATTACATATTAGGGATCGTAAGAGATGTTATATTGTATATATGCATGAACGTGTACTATATGTAGTAGCGTCGAATAGATATACGAAAACTTGTTGTTCGATCAAACACGGAGAAAGAGAGGTCACTTCTCTCTATATATTGATCATGACGATGTTGTGTAATGGTTCCTTCATTGCTATATGTAGTAGCTAGCGTCGAGTTGAATGAAAAGCATAAAATAAAAATGAAAACCCTAAATGTAAAGGAATTGAATGGTAAACACAAAAAGAAAAGGGGAAACACAATATGAAACCCCTAAACCCTCCAAAACCCCTAAACCCCTTCTTTAAAAAAAACAAAAACCCCAGCGCCTGGCAGGTGCTGACGCGTGGCTGCCTTCTAGTCCCGGTTGGTGTTACCAACCGGGACTAGAGGTCCTCTTGCCTGGGCGCCCACAGCGGCCACGTGGAGCTCCTTTAGTCCCGGTTCGTAACCCAATCGGGACTAAAAGTGGGGGCCTTTAGTCCCGATTGTTTAGTCCCGGTTGCAGAACCGGGACTAAAGGCCCTCTGGAACCGGGACTGATGCCCTGTTTTCTACTAGTGAATGTCCATCGGTCAAACCCTGTCCGGCGAAAGTCAAAGGCGTAAATCCGCCGGTCAACAGTGCTAGGGTTAGACGGGACGGGGTACTTGGGGGGTAGGTATGCCGCCAGGTCTTGCGCTGGGCCCTCTTGGGCGTGGCGGGTGCTTGCACCTGCCACCACACTTCCAGACGTGTAAGAGGGCCCAGCGCAAGACCTGGCGGCATAGCTACCCCCCCCCCCCCCCAAGTACCCCGTCCCGTCTAACCCTAGCACTGTTGACCGGGCGGCAAACTGGGCCCAACAGACACGCGTGGTGTATCTATGTATGTTTATGTTTAGATAAGGCACATTTAAATTAATCAAATTTCAATTTAGAAAAAAAAATAAAAAAATAATACATAGCTATGCCAACGGCAAAGCTGTCGGCATAGCTATGCCCCGGATCGATGACGCGGCACGTGCCACGGATCGATGACGTGGCACGTGCCGCGGATCGATGATGTGGCAAAAGCTTGCCGTCGGCATATTTATGCCACCGGCCGCCGTTAGGGCCGTCGGCATATATTTGACGCCGTCAAACGGCAGTTAACCACCGGGTGGCCGGGCCCACATATATGCCGACGGCCTGTCTATGCCGACGGCCACCGTAGGCATATCACGAACTATGCCGACGGCTTCGTTACGCCGACGGCCCCCGTCGGCATAGATGGTGGTATGCCGACGGCCGAACTACGCCGACGGTTTGCCTTAGGCCGTCGGCATACCACCATCCATGCCGACGGCCCCCGTCGGCATAGTCGGGGCCGTCGGCAACGTGCCTTATTCCGGTAGTGCAAGACTGTGCCGGTCTCCGCTATGCATTACAATGGTGTGACCGAGTATGAAGCGCACAACCTCTACGGCCTCCTCGAGTCGTGGGCCACGCATGATGCTCTTCTCAAGGACACGGCGCGCCGCGCCTTCGTGCTCAGTCGCGCCACGTTCGTCGGCTCGGGGCGTTACACCGCGCACTGGACCGGCGACAATGCCGCACGGTGGGACGAGCTCGCGCATTCCATCAACACCGTCCTAAACTTTGGACTCTTCGGCATCCCCATGATGGGCGCCGACATCTGCGGCTTCAACGGCAACACGACCCAGGAGCTCTGCAGCCGCTGGATTCAGCTTGGCGCCTTCTACCCGTTTGCGAGGGCCCATGCAGAGAAGACAACCGTCCGGCGAGAGCTCTTCGTGTGGGAGTCAACGGCACAGTCGGCGAGGAAGGCGTTGGGGATGCGGTACCGGCTGCTCCCCTACATCTACACGCTCATGTACGAGGCGCACACAACGGGGTCACCCATAGCGCGCCCGCTCTTCTTCTCCTACCCGCAGGATGCCGACACCTATGGCGTGGACAGGCAGTTCCTGCTAGGCCGTGGCGTGCTTGTCTCTCCGGTGTTAGAGCCGGGCGCCACCGCCGTCGACGCCTATTTCCCGGCCGGCCGGTGGTTTAGTCTTCACGACAACTCCCCCGCCATCACCTTGCAGACCGGCAAGCACGTGACCCTCCCAGCGCCAGCGGACTCGGCAAACGTGCACCTGGCCGGCGGCAACATACTACCACTGCAGCAGCCGGGCCTTACCACGTCCGCCGCACGCCAAAGCGAGTTCCACCTCCTTGTGGCGCTCGCGGAGAATGGCACTGCCAGCGGGGAGCTGTTCTTGGATGACGGCGAGTCGCCGGAGATGGGAGGGGTGGGAGGCAACTGGACGCTGGTGAGGTTTAGCTGCAACACGGAGGATAGCAAGGGCATCATCACGACCACGGTGAGTTCGCATGTGGTGCAGAACTCGTACGCGCCGAGCCGGACTCTGGTAATCGGCAAGGTGATCTTCATGGGGCTCCCATCGCCACCAAAGGGGTTCACCGTCTATGTAAACGGCGTTGAGCTTAAGGCGGCCGGCACCAAGTCCCGGACGAATGGAGTGTTCAGCGTCAGTGGGCTGTCGCTGGTCATCGGACAGCAGTTCGAGATCAAGGTCGTCATGTCTCGTTAACATGGAGACCATCTGTGCATATTTCTTTATCTGAATAAAAAACTGAATATTGGTAGTATCGTCTCCAGTTCTAACTTCTAACATGCATTGTTCTTAATCGGGCAGCTTCTACTCATTTGAGAGAAGCAAATCATGTTTTCTGATCTGAAATTGCTCCTTGACCATCTTTCTGTTGGAGAGAGAATTGTACGTTCTTTCACTCACTAGGACATTTTTGAGCGTGCATGAGCACAGGGCCGGGCCGGCAAAATCCGGGGCCCTGTGCGAAACTAACAAATGAGACCCTATCTCACTAAAAAAAAATGAACAAGCACACGGAGGATGGGGTCGCCGATCGATCGGACAATCCCGTTTCGAATCGAGGAGCGGCCCGAGGACTATCGCCGAATTGCCGATCGATCCTCCTGTAGGTTGTAGGAAGTAGCCGAAGCCGAGTAGCGACAGCGACGCGATCGATCTGACTCCCGTCCCGAGTCCCGGTGATCCGGTTTTTCTATTTTTTGAAGAGGTGTGACGATCTCCTGGACAAGGAAAGATCGAGCAGCGTTGACGTGCGCGTGGGATCGAGCAGCGGCCTGGCGGCTGGCTCGCATCGCGGACCGCAAAGCTCTTTTTACCGGTTAGGGTAGCTACCGGTGGACCATCTGCCACTCAAATACTTAGTGATTCGTGCTATGGGAGGCCCACATATAATGTATAGCTGTGTATAATGACAACTCGTCTCTTGTATCTTTATTAATAGTCAAATCAACGTCAGATGAAAGGGGCTCACGTCTGCAATAAAGATGTACTTGACCCATGCATGGTCCATTCTCTCTCCTCATTCCGAGGGACAGAAGGTGCATGCAAGATTAATTCATGCCCTTTATTTTCCCTTAGACAATTTCATTCTTTCGTATCTTTTACACTGCAATTCCATTTTAGAAACGTTTTATATATTTGAACTCGTGATGCCAAGACCTTCAGAACAAGATCAATATTGAATACATTCAAACATGTTTTACTTTCAACGTTTCAAATGAGTGAAACATGTTTTATGGAATAGATGAAATATGTTTTTTGAATAATTGAAATCCGTTCTTTGCATTGAGTGAAATCAATTTCAAAATATATTTTCTCAACTGAGTGTAATATGTTTTCTCAACTGAGTGAAATTATTTTCTTCAGATGAGTGAAATATGTTTCTTCAAATTATTTTCTTCAGTATTATTGAATTTTTTATATATATTCAAATTCCTGAACACATGTGAAATACGTTTCTTCAAATTAGTGAAATCTATATTTTGGAATGAGTGAAATCAGTTTTTGGAAACAAGTGAAATACAGTATTTCAATTGAGTGAGTGTAATGTGTTTTTCTAAAATGAGTGAAATCTAAGTTATGTAATTAAGTGTAATGTGTTTTCTGAAATGAGTGAAATCTAACTTATGTAATTGAGTGTAATGTGTTTCCTGAAATGAGTGAAATTAGTTTTTAGATCTATATTTTGTAATGAGTGAAATCAGTTTTTTAAAACGAGTGAAATGTAGTATTTCAATTGAGTGAGTATAATGTGTTTTCTAAAATGAGTAAAATATATCTTTTGGAAATGAGTGTAATGTGTTTCTCATAATTAGTGAAATCTATTTTTGGAAGGAGTGAAATTATTTTTTAAGTAATAGTTTTTTAAAATGAGTGAAATCACTTTGCTGAAATTTCTTTTTCGGTGTGTGAAAATATGTTAAATCGATTATTTCAATACGTTCAAATGATTATTTCAGATATTTGAAACTGGTATTTTATGAAATACATGAAACATTTTTTAACGTGTTTGTCAAGTTGTTTATTCAATATGTGAAACTGATATTTGTGAAATACAACTAGAATTGAAATGTGAAAACTATAAAATTCAAATTATTCAACATATATCCAAGATTGGTCTTGTTTCAAAGGTCTTCTCGCCCTGAATTCAAATATGTAAAAAGTTTAGAAAACAGAATGTAGATTCAAAACATATTTGTCATCCAAAATTTTCCTAAGAAATTAAATGGAGGTCTTGCGTGGGGAGAGAGAGAATATCTGTACATGCATGCAAGTGTCCTTTCCACCTTCTCTCCTGGCAAAAGCTGTTGCATGAACAGGGACCACACTTGTATTCTTGTGTATTGCATTCACCGCTCTAATACCTGAAATGACATCACCAATCTTAAAGAAATGGATGGACGATGGATCCTTCGCCGGTAGATACCGGTTCTGCTAAATTTACTTATTCGCATCGCGGACGCCAGCGGTCCAGCGCCTAGGTCCAGGAACAACAATTTTTTTGTACAAAAAATACATATACTAGGCCCATGAAAATTTGGGGCCCCCAAAATTTATGGGCTCTGTGCAGGCCGCACACTCAGCATGCCTATGGGCCCGGCCCTGCATGAGCATATGTCAAGGTACGTACACCGTACAATAGATTTGCTTCCTCAAACAGGTCAATACCTTGATTTGTTTTGTTTCACAAAAATCAACGTCGTGGCAGGTTGATTTGCTTCCTCAAAAATCAAGTTCTTGCTTATTGGTTGTCGTTGATTCGTTGTGGTCTGGATCTGGTATTTACAAGCCAAGGTACAACATTGTTGCAGCTCCAAGGGGTCGAGAAGACTGCAACAGGTGGCAGATGAGCTTTGCCATCGTAGTCATGGATGGGGACCTTCAGTAAGGACTAAGGAGGATTACTTGCTAGTAAATGGAGAAGCGAGAAAAGGAGGTTTCTTCTATGGACGATGGATCGACTTTGTTTTCATTGGCAAACGAGGCTATGGTTCTTATGCTTGTAGATGCTAGGGTTTATCTTTTGCGTGCTTCTTCGCAAGTCAGAAATTTTTGTTTCGAATCGTTATCAGCGGGCAACCACCCTCACATCCCAAGGGCTTTCATGGGGAATGGCTTGTCGAGATCGGCATACGGGCATTTGGTAGCTGAGATCAAGTTTCTTATGGAAGGTAGAGAGTTTATTCCCATGAAAATTGCACATGAGCAAAATAGGGTGGCAGATCGGTTGGCGTCGTATAGTCGTACGGAGAGTAGCACTGCTGTATGGCTACACAGAGGACCACCATGTATTAAGGAACTTCTGCCTCTCGATTGTAACCCTGTTATAATGGAATAAAACTCTTTTTCACTCGCAGAAAAAGGGCTTCTCTGTGCGCCATTGGTGGTTGTGGATGGCCGACGTGTAGCTGGAGGAGGTGCAGCAGCGGCCAGATCAGACCCAACTCCACGGGATTTGGCCTTCCATGTGGAGTTCCCGGCAGCTGATGGTGGATGTGGCGGCTAGCAACAAGGCCACGGCATCAGACCGAACAAGGCTAGCAACGCGGCGGCGTTGACGTGGATGACGGGGTGGCGCGGTCCTTCTCCTCTCTCGGTGACTCTGGCAGTCTGGTTGGGTCGACAAGGCTGGCCTTTTTTTTAAGTCGGCCAGCCCACTATGGTGCTGTCGTTAGCTCAGTGTGGATTTCTTTTCTATTTTTCCGGTGGTTTTCTATTCAGTGTTGGGTTTTTTCTACAACATTTTGTTTGCGTAGTATGAGTGAGGGAGCTCCTTTTTTTTGAATGAAAAGGATCTTTCCCCCGATTTCATTAACGAAACCAATAGTCTTTTTACAGCCAAAACGCAACCTGCCACCCAAAGAAACTACCAGGGAGAACAACTCACGCACACACATCCCCTCTTCTCACCCCAAGCACGAGGTAGAGAAGTTGGCCAAAATACAGAGTTTCAACAATCCATTTTTTTCCAGAGCCCAGATATAGAGATTACGCAGAAACAACACACAAAACGAAGCCACAAAAGACCACTCGCGACACAGGGGAGATATGCAGCTCCTCCTCAAATCAGCCACCCTCCAACCTCAGAATCCAAGACGCCCAGCTTCGCCGTGCTTGAAAGATTTCACTGGCGTCTCGATCCAGAAGTTTTGCGCACCGCTGTAGCCCCACTTTTGCGTCCTCCTTCACCTACAAAGAGCTCCATTCATTAATCCAATGTGACATTTTGAAAAGAACAACACTAGGATCAGCTGGCCAAATTTTCTGGAAGCAAGCTAAATTCCTAGCCTTCCAGATACTCCGAAGGATAGCAGCAACCCTCACTGAGACTAATTTCCTTTTCCCGGTCACCATCCCACTTAGCCAGACATTAAAGTAGGTGTTCATGTCATAGAAATTGCAGGGAATCCCCACACTAGAACTCACAACACTCCACATGTATCTGGCCAGGGGCATTGAAAAAAAGAAGATGATTTATAGACTCGTTTTTCCTGCAGAAGTGGCATTCTTCTTCACATCCCCCCCCCTATGCAATAGCACATCCCTGGTTAAAATGCTCCCTTTCAAGACAAGCCACAAAAAGGTTTTTATCCTGGGTGGAATTTTGACCCTCCACATAAATCTGTTAGGGCACTTTTCATCAATCTGCATTGCAGAATAGAAGGATTTAATACTAAAGACTCCTGAAGGGTCAAGCAACCGGGATAATTTATCTTCCTCATTATTCAACAAAACTTGTTTGCACATGCTCAATAAAGATTGCCATTGTTCTGCTTTATCCCCAACCAGGGCTCTTCTAAAGCTCAGAGAAGAGAGGTTGAAGGGGGAAGCATCATGTACTGTAATATTTTGGTTTTGGGAGATACTATAAAGCCTAGGAAAAACCGAGGACAAACTTTCCTTGCCCAACCATCTATCCTCCCAAAATCTGTTTTCTTTTTTTGCCATTCCCCACAAAAAATTTGCAGCAAGACAGGAATAGGTCTTTAATTTTCAGCAGGCCCTGCCAAAAATGCGATTCCCCCTGTTTCCCTTGCAGTTGCCCAAGTGTGGATTTACTAATGTATTTATCCCATAAAATCTTTTGGCACAAGCCTTCTTCATTGAAAATTTTCCACAGCCATTTAGAGAGCAATGCAATATTCATAATATCAAGATTCAAAACGCCCAAACCACCTAAGTCTTTTGGCCTACACACTCTCCCCCAAGCAACCAAATGATACTTCTGTTTCTCCTTCTCTCTACTCCCCAAGAAACTAGCTCTAGGTCTATCCAACTTCTTCTTAACCCCTTTAGGAAGCCCATAGAAGGAAAGCATGAAAAGGACAAAACTAGTTAAAGATGAATTAATAAGAGTAGTTTTTCCAGCAATATTAAGAAATCTCCCTAACCAACCCCACATCCTCTTCTCCATTTTCCCAATGGAAGGATTCCAATCACTATTTTTTAATCTTTTTTCATCCAAAGGAATCCCTAAATACTTAATAGAGGGAAAGAATCTCTCCCACATGTGAGAATGTCCTCAAACATTTTAATTCTCTCCTCTCCCATGCCCACACAAATCACTTCACTTTTGTGGAAATTAATTTTAAGACCAGACATAATTTCAAACAAACTCAATATTCTTTTGACATTTCTAGCCTGGGCTAAATCATCTTGGAATAGCAAAATAGTGTCATCTGCATATTGCGAGATGGCCACATCATTCTCCTTTTGATTTTTGGCTAGCCCAGTTATTAGTCCTTGTTCAAAAGCTCTATCAAAAAGGATAGCTACGATATCCACAGCAAGGTCAAATAGAAGGGGAGACATAGGGTCCCCCTGCCTCAATCCTTGATGTGTTTTAAAATAAGCCCAATCTCCCCATTAACTTTAACAACAACGCTTCCTCCTAATATGGTTTTCATAACCCAATCATTCCATTTATCAGTGATTTTTTTTTCATTTTAAGGGTTTGAAGAAGAAAAGGCCACTTGACTTTGTCAAAGGCTTTTTCAAAGTCAATCTTAAAAAGGACCCCTGCTTCTTTCTTTTTATTCATAGAATTCAAAGTTTCATGCAGTACCAGGACACCCTCTAAAATATACCTGCCTTTTATGAAGGCAGTTTGAGATGGCCTGACCACCCCTTTAGTGATTGAAATCAACCTGTTCAGCAAAATCTTGGTCAATTTTTTTGAAAACAACATTAAGAAGACGGATGGGCTTATACGTTTGAATTCTATCTGCATACTCCCTTTAGGTAATAAGGAAATTATCATATATAATTTAATCCTGTGTGCCGCATTTTGCGGCGACTAGCAACGCGACGCACACAACACACAACAGAGGTGCCCACTAGGCCTGCCCAACAGCGGGAGTGCATTGTGTATTTGTAAAGATTATTTTGTATTTATTAAATGTAATAAGGAAGAAAGTACTAGCAAAAAAGGGGCAAGAAAATTTTAAAAAAAGGAAAAAAGAAATAGAAGCTCGTCTCGTATGAGCTTGCGTGGAGAAGTAGGGGTTGCTCATGAAGACGTGAACAGGTGAAGACGTGAACAGGTTGCCTCCAAACTTGATGAAAATTTCCCAAATTACTACACACAATATTGTTGATGTTGTGTAAAACTGGGTCTCATACACACAAAAATGTCTCATACTCACAAAATAGGTCTCAAACACACAACATTTCTCCCATTCATAAATAGGTCTCAAACACACAAACATGTCTCACATACATCAATAGGTCTCAAACCTTGCGGCGAAGTCGGAGTTGTTTGCTCAGAGTGTAGGGATGGCTTTGACGCCTCTAGGGGAGGAGTGATGACGATGACGCCTGTGTGTTGTCTCGCCGAGACCCTCTTTGGAGCGGTGTGCGTGGGTTTCTTATATGTGCCGCTCAGCGGTTGTGCTGGTTTTCGCCCGGTTCTCCATAATTAACTGGGAAATCTGGTTTCCGCTCGGTTTTCCCTAATTAACCGAGCAACTCTTTTATTCTTAATGAATGAAGGATAACTGCCATTTTGAAAAGAAAAAAATATATCTGATACACAAAAATCTCACATACATAAAGAGATCTCAAACACACATAGTTCATTTGTTGCCATCTTTCAACGTCAAATCCCATCAGACTTCGAAACTCCGCATATTTGCGCTTGTCCCTGCCACTCTCCTTGACAACTCTCTCAGCAGCAGAATAACGTACTTTCGGATTTGCAATGAAACTTCTTCTCTGTCTCCAACATATTCCAAATCGAGAAATCTTGAGGATCCATTCAATCTACAATGAAGACGACAAATTTATTACTACTAAAATTGCGACAGATCTAAATAGAAAAGGCGAAAAACTAATTATCAGTTCAGTTGCACAACACACGAACACAGAACAACAACATATTAATAACTTCAGTTGATAATTGACGAATAATAAACAAAAGTAGCATATGTTGTTTACTTGGTTTTGACAGGTAATCATTCTCAGAGAGAAAAGAGACATGGGACACCATGACAAAGCCTCAAGGAAACAAGTACTACTTTTTACAGAACACCAAAAAATAAGTAGTCCAACACTCAAAATAACCGATATGGGGTGCCGAGCCTTACTACTGTATATGTTTTCAAGCAACTCCGTAACCATACCGAATTGATAAAATGAAATTTGAGAAAATGTCTAGAATCAGGCGTAAAATTAAATTAATTTGAGTATTCATTTTGATAGCCGCTTCGACACCAACAACGATGGTCAGGTGGGTGAGGATGGGAGTATTTATTTTGATAGACGATTCGGCACCAGCAGAGATGGTGAGGTGGGTGAGGCCGAAAGCGCAGCCGGCGGCGTTGACCTTGTTAGGCTTCCTACTCGACGACGGAGGTGGCAATCAAGAGATTTTTGGCACACTCTATATGTTTGTCTTGGACTTATTGGAGGCATTTGTTTTGTGTCTTTTTAGGACAGAACTTTTCACCGTACGTTGCTCGTTTAGCAGTAATCTCCAATAAGGTTTATAATTATGGTTATATGGGTAAGAAGGTTTGTATTTTTCCACTCGGGTGGTTAATTGGATATTAGTTATGGAGATTGTCCCTGTGTTTTCCCTCTATCAAGGACTATATCATATTGATCGACATGTGGAAATTCTATGGGAGCTAGCAGCCATAAAGAAGGAGTATCCTCCTGTATGTGCAATCGTTGGTGGCATACTTGGTCAGGTAGGTCCAATGTTCCATAATTTATTTTCTGTTTTTCTGTTGTTCAGTTTCTGTGATAGTAAGGAAATAGATTTTGCATTTATGCGTAGATCAATATCTTCTTTTTGAATGAGAAACATAATAGATCGATAGGAAATATGGTCATCTCAATTAATGCATGACATTAAGTTACAAGCCATATATAGGTCATATTGAGATGCAACACTCTGAATACATATTAGTATCCCATACCTAAGATTTCCCAAATTGTTCAAGCTTAGGGCTATTTTTTCTAAACATTTTATGTTTATTTGCCTTTTGTATCAGGTGCCATTTTTTGTTCCTATATAATTAAATTTATTTTTTCATAGTTATGCCACATATCTATATTTATTTTATACTGATATTTAATGAGATAATAGCCGCTAACCGATCCAAGGTGCCATGGGAGTACTGTCATGTTATTTGCCTCGACCGCTCTCTCCACATGTAAGGTATGGGCTTGCCTCTTGCAATTCCTTCATTCGATTTCATGTTTTTTTTTTTACCATTTGGGGAGGGACGACTGCGATGTATCTTATGCATGCGACAAAATGTTGAGAGCCACCCCTTTCTCACCTAGGAACATAATTGGCAAGCGTACTATTGTTTTTTTCATGACAATAGTAGCTCATGTTCATTCCAGCCACTAATACTAAGAGATAACTATACTAGTAATGAATTTCCACATTTTCTGATAATGAATTACTTACTACTTGGTTAAGACCAATTGGCTCTTTCAAACGCCAGTAAGTAATGAAAAACAAGAGAAAAGGGGAAAACGTCTCTCCATCCGGGGATTTTAGATCTTCAATTGGATAACGAAATGCGGGTTATATATCCTAATCATCTGTTCAACATAATGTTTCACTGGATTCTACAGGGGCAGGGTTGTGTTCAGGCACAAAAAATAACCTGGAGACAAACACATCGCCTACTCTCCCGTTTCCAGGATCTATTCCTTCAAAGTCTAGGGCATGGTCATTCAGGTGGTCTTGCTCTGGACATGGACGACTATAGGAAATGGTCACTTAGTCAGAATTCCCATCTCGGTGATTAGTTATTCATAGAAAAGATTCATACGATTAGATAGGGTAACACCATTCATAATAAAATATTTCATAATAATTCAGTTGGTTTCGTGAGGACTAATAGCTAGGATACAATACAGTAGTATTATAGCATTAAAATATCGGAAAACAGTTTGCTTTACATACTACAGTATACCTATTATCATTTCTGCCGTCAATATTTACATCATAAATTAATCTAATGATGCATAGTTATGCATGTCATTTTAGTCTGACTTTTTGTGAGGCGGTATGGGGCATCCAAGTAAGCAGAGGGATAACGTTCTGACACTTGCTAGCTATTAATACTTTATTTTCATGTTCACTTGATATATTCAATCTTTCATATGGCTTGATCCAGGCTATGCGGTGTGACTACATACATGCAATGTGACTACATACAAGCAGTATGTATGCTTTTTGGGCCTCAAATAACTGCATCGAAGCTTCCTATTAGGCTTTAATAGGAACATGGAGTCCTACCCTGTGTGTCATGTTTTTTAACTAGTATTGTATATAGAGCAGTTTTAACATGCTCCCTCTTACCTCCTCTTTTCATATGAGAGGTAAGAGTATAAAATAGATGTGATCCGTTGATCTCATTAACATGCTCCCTCTTTCCTCATCTTTTTAAAAATAACCAGATTCACATTTTTTTAAATCAATTTCACGGAAATGAGTGAACTCGTTAGACAAATTGATATTTGTGAAATATAACTGTAATGACTAAAATCACTTTTATGAAATGATGTGAAATATAACTGTAATGACTAAACTGAGCGTCTCAGGGGGTACTTAAAAATCTATATGTATTTGCTTCCATGAAATGAGAGTCGAAGCTGCTAGCGGGACGAATGCACGTTAGAACTGGCGGCATACGAAATCTTCAACTCTTTTTTTATTCAGATCAAAAATTATACACAGATGGTTTCGATGTTAATGGGACATGACGAGCTTGATCTCAAAATTCTGTCCAATTGCCAGCGCCAGGCCACTGACGCTGAACACTCCACTCGTCTGGGACTTGGTGCGGGCTGCCTTGAGCTCAACGTTGTTTACATAGATAGTGAAGCTCTTTGGTGCGGACTGCAGCCCCATGAGGACCACCTTGCCGATGACCTGCGCCCGACTCGGTGCGTATGAGTTCTGCACCACATGCGAACTCACCTTGGTCGTGACCATGCCCTTGCTCTCCTCCCTGTCGCAGCTGAATCTCACCAGGGTCCAATTGCCTCCCACAGCGCCCATCTCCGGTGACTCGCCGTCATCCAAGAACAGCTCCCCACTGGCCGTCCCATTCTCCGCGAGCGCCACAAGGAGGTGGAACTCGCTTTGGCGTGAGGCGGACGTGGTCAGGCCCTCATGCTGCAGTAGTAGGATGTTGCCGCCGGCCAGGTGCGCGTTTGCCAAGTCCGCTGGCGCCGGGAGGTTCACGCGCTTGCCGACCTTCATGGTGAAGGCGAGGGAGTAGTCGTAAAGATTGAACCACCGGCCGGCCGGGAGATAGGCGTCCACGGTGGTGGCGTTGGGCTCTAACACCGGAGAGACAAGCACGCCGCGACCTAGCAGGAACTGCCTGTCCACGCCATAGGTGTCGGCATCCTGCGGGTAGGAGAAGAAGAGTGGCCGCGCGATGGGCGCCCCCGTCGTGTGCGCCTCGTACATTAGCGTATACATGTAGGGCAGTAGCTGATACCGCACCCCCAACGCTTTCCTCGCCGACCGTGCCGCCGACTCCCACACATAGAGCTCTCGCCGGAGGGTTGTCTTCTCTGCGTGGGCCCTGGCGAACGGGTAGAATGCGCCAAGCTGAATCCAGCGGCTGCAGAGCTCCTGGGTGGTGTTGCCGTTGAAGCCGCAGATGTCGGCGCCCATCATGGGGATGCCGAAGAGGCCAAAGTTGAGGATGGTGTTGATGGAGTGCGCAAGCTCGTCCCACTGCGCGACATTGTTGCCGGTCCAGTGCGCGGCGTAACGGCCGGAACCGACAAAGGTAGAGCGGCTGAGCACGAAGGGGCGGCGTGCGGTGTCCCTGAGCAGCCCGGCGTGCGTGGCCTGCGCCTGGAGGAGGCCGAAGAGATTGTGCGCGTCATACTCGGACACGCCGTTGTAGTGCACCGTAGAGACCGGCACGGTCCTGTAGTTGATGGGAAGGTGAAAGCCGGAGTTGTTGATGCGGTAGGGCGGGTCGTCCAACGGATTGAGAGGCTGCCAGTCCTTGAAGTTGGATGGCTCGTTAATGTCGCACCAGAGCCCATCCACAGGGATGGTCCGCCGAAACTCAGAGATCTTTCGTGCCCAGTACTGGGTGCTACGCGGGCTCATGAAGTCCAGGAAGTAGACCTCGTCTGGCCACACCTCGCCTACCAGGTTGGCGCCGTTTCGCTTGAGGAACAAGTCCTCGTGAGGTGCTGCTTGCCGTTTGATAGCCGGGTGTACGGTGACCATGTATTTCTGGCCATTGTTGTGGAGCCGGTCCACGAACGGCCGGAGCTGCTTGGACGGGTAGTTCACCGGATCCAGCGTGAAGTCCTGGTAATCGTCCATGTAGTCGATGTCCGACCAGATCGCGTCCAGTGGGATCCTGGCCTTGGCGTAGCCGGCGACCACGCCATCCAGATCAGCCACGTTCTTGTAGCCATACCTGGACTGGTGGAACCCTACAAGTGCAAGATGGAGTGAGCGTAGCAGAACAGAGCGAGCATATGGATATATGCCTACCAAGAAGGTACAACGTACCGAATGACCAGTAGGGCATCGGGGCAGGGCGGCCGATGAGCTGTGTGTACTGGTCCACGACGTCGAGCGGGGAGGGACCGGCGAAGAAGTAGAAGTCTAGCACGCCGCCGATCACCTTGTAGGTGACGTAGGATCCGCCGTACAGTATGTCCATCGCATTGCTGTTCAGGAGGAGCACGCCATGCGCGGCACCGCCGGAGCGCATGTCCATGTAGAACGGGTGTGAGCCGTAGAGGTTGAGGTCCAGTTGGTCGGACCACGTCACGTCCCCGTTCCACAGCGTGAAAGTGTCATTGTGTTGTAGCCGGAACGTCTGTTTTTTCTGCTCGCCCAGCCCATACAGGTATGCTCGATCAGCCGGCAGCGCCGATGTCACCTCCAAGTACCTGCATTCCAATTTCACGCCCATCGATCACTTGCTATTTACGGACCATGGTATTGATTTACATCGATCTACTTGCGGGTCAACTAAGCTACACCAGATAACATTGCAAGGGAACACGTGTAACGTACCGGTCCTTGAAGACAAGGTTGGCGGAAGTGTCAAAGAGGATGTCGCCGGTGGAGCGGCGGGAGACCGTGAAGCGGAACGGGCTGGGGTAGATGGTGAAGGACAGGTCCGAAGACGCGCTGGACATGGTGCTGTTGCTCGGCATGGAGGGATTGCCTGGTGAGTCGAGCAAGACGTCCTTTGGTTCCGGCCCTGGCGCCGGGCGTGGGATGACGTCTTGGGGGACCTCCCATCGCAGATGGTCAGCATCGGTGATGCGCACGCGTAGCCGGCTGTCTGTCTCAAGACTGCCGTCGTGACACCAAATCAAATCTCTGAGCAAGAAGCAACTTATCTAGCTAGTTGATTGAAATGAAAGATCAAACACACTTGCCTTGCAGTTAGGCTGAGACTCTTCACATCAGGCCCAAATTCCGTCGTCCTGCCGACGAGCTTAAGCTGGGCTGACATCTGCTTCCCCGACACAGCAGTAGACTCGACGTCATAGCCTGCGCTGCTATGATGGACGAGGAGGCAGATGAGGATGGTGAGGAGCACGAAATGATCAGTGGATGGCAAACCAATCGCCATGAGTGGATGGTGTGTGCAACACAAGTGATGTCCAACATCTACTCCACGCTTGGGGTTATATAGGCTAGTAATCATCTGAAATGTTTGGAATGTTTTTAATACGTGCCTAGGATTAACTCTAGATAGATCGGCTATACGTGGTAGTACTTCAATGCCCTTCAAAGTTAGGACTTATCGCTTCATACAAATGAAGAAGTAATTAATTTTGACTTGCTAAAGAAGGAAAATTATACTCTGAGATAATATCGTCAGAAGTCAATTGTTATAACACAGAGTGTTAACGTGTGTTTTAGTTCCTTAGACCATGAGAGTATCGTAGTCACTTCTTACCGTACGGTGGACTTTGGGGTTGCTCAAACATCATTTGTAACACGGTGACTATAACGACAACTTACAGGTTCATCGGAAAGTTTGACAAGGGACTAGATAGCTCGAGAGTGGAATTTGCTCCTCCGACGACGGAGAGATATTCTTAGGGCCCTCTCGGTGTGATGGCATCCATCATCGTCTGGCCAGACATAGGTGACCATGTCATAGAGATGCCGGAACATGTCAATGAGAAAGAAGAACAAAACCGGTAACGAGGAGACCGGTATAGTGAGCATGTGTATGACTCAAAAGGATACTGATACATCTCACCTTAGGTTTTGTAAAGTATCGCAAAGCAAAGGGAATTGCACATGATAACCAAAGGTTCACTCGAATGTCATTCGTGCAATCATAGGGATCGATATGGATGTCCACGGTTCCGCTATCGGTCATTGAACAAAGGGGTTTTGTTCATGTCTATGTTTTACCGAACATATAGGGTCACAAGTTTAAGGTAATCACGATCTTCTGAGTGTTAGTAGGACGGGAGTAACAAGCATTTATTTGTGAAATAGTTTCGTTAATATTCGAAATAGTTTCGAGAGGAACCGGAAGCGTTTCGGGGTCACCAGAAGGGTTTCGGAGTTTATCGGGCAATACCGGG
This sequence comes from Elymus sibiricus, assembly GCA_039707655.1. Lineage (NCBI taxonomy): Eukaryota > Viridiplantae > Streptophyta > Magnoliopsida > Poales > Poaceae > Elymus > Elymus sibiricus. The sequence continues at coordinate 477,775,918 of CM077666.1, forward strand.
TATTACCGATAAATTATATATATATATATATATATATATATATATATATATATATATATATATATAGGTGAAAAATGTTTCTGGTGATGTTAAATTAATAATAACAGGCTCTAGTAATGGTTAGGAGGCTTTTATATTTAATTTAATATCAACGAGCCTTAAAAGGCAAAGTAGTGAAAGGAGTATTGGGCCACAAGGGCCCAATAGGGGTGGCGCCCCCTTCTCCCCATGGAAAGGGGAGAGGGAGGCCGAATTGGAGGGGGAGTCCCCCTCTCCTTGGCCGGCCAAGGGAGGGAGACTTACCCTCCCCTTGTGGCGCTCCCTCCTCCTACTCCAACCTATATATACTAGAGGCTTTTGGCACTTTTGACTACACAAATTTTGGTGCCTCCTCTAGTTCTCTAGTTCTAGTTCTAGTTGATCCTAGTTGATCAATTAGAGCTTGACCTAGATCTTCTAATCCTCATAAATAGAAGCCCAGTGTGGTTCTAATCTCCTCCCTCTAATTCTCCGGCGATGATTAGTTCTAGACGGTGAAGCGCTGCCGGATCGTGAAGACCATACACTTGCAACTCTTAGAGAGGCCATGCTTTTGGTCTTCTGTTCGAGGGACTGTTCGTGGGCGTTCGCGGGATCATTCATCTACGATTCGAGGGACTCCAAGTACAATCTACTCCGACTCGTCTTCTTCCACTGCAACTCGGAGTCGGTGACGATCAAATCCAAACCGCTAATGCGTCTTCATATTGTTCCTGTGTGATCGTAGGGCGAGAACTTTTTGTTTACTACTACGTTTCCCAACAGAAACACCACTGGGGCTACCGTTATCACCGTAATCGTCTCCATTGACTTCACCACCATATCCATTGCCATTTCCTCCCTCTTTATAGTTGTCCATGCATCTACAAACCTTTGTAATCCCCTACTTAAACATGGTGTTTGATGTAATAGATTATTATCCAATGATTTATTGCAATACTGTTATGTTCAAATAGACTTATTTTGTCCTATGGCCTTGGTATTCTATTATTATTGCTATGAATTGTGTGTTATAATATGGCATTGTCCTCTTGTAACAATGTATGAGTGCATGCTATGTTGGGTCACACTTGTACGGTTAGCACTATGTTGAGATGAAATATTCATAGGGTGACCGGAGTGACATATATTTCTGAACCTGAGTATAGAAGTTGATACATAGGGGATAAAGAGGACTCAAAGATCTTAAAGAGGATCCAAAGCAACAATGGGATTTAGTTGACCCCGGGTTCAAACTATGTGCTCCAGTTCAAAACAGGCCACCTGATAGACCTAGAAAGACCAGGATTAGGGCAAAGCCTGAAGGAGAAGGCCTTGGGGAAAAGAGAAAGAAATGTTCTAGATGTGGCAAACTTGGTCATCATGGCAGTCATGGCAAAGAGTCAATTGACGGTGAAGAAGATGAGCACTGGGTGCTGACAATGCACCTGAAGAAGCTGATGCACTAGCAGAAGAAACTGATGCACCAGCGGAAGAAACAAATGCACCTATAGAAACTTTTGCACCAGCAGATGCTCCAGCAGCTCCTGAAGATTGTGCAGCTACTCCAGTAGATCCTGAAGATATTCCAGCAGCTCCTGAAAGTGATGTTGCTCCAAAACAAGTTGCTCAAGCTAGTGATGCTCCAATAGTAGCTAGTGCAGTCAGGTAGTGATATTTGGACTACAACTAAGTGAATTAACTGTCAAATTAATTCATTACTAACTAATTTAGCTTATGCTACCACTTTTTAGCCGAAGGAAAAATTACAAAAGAGCGGCAGATAGATGTGACAACCCTCTTTCACCAAACAAGAAGGAGAAAGGCGATACACTCTCGACTGCTGGTACTGACCACAAGCAACTAGCTTAGCAAGTCTTCCTCTCCTAAGAAGGTGGCGACAATAGAATCTATGAGCACTAGAAGCAAGTCCAGGCTCTCTGCTAATCCTGCATGCAACACTAGGAGCAAGAGGGGAAAATTATAGTGAGCAATGTGTGCTCATGTTTGTCATAGTTGTGAACTTATTGTACCAAAAGCTTTGAATTTTTGCCCTTTTATGTGAACTGTGTACTAGATGTTACTGTGTGAACTATGTGTGACTTATGATGTTGTTGTTGTTGAACTTCCGTACAATTATCTTAACTAATGTGTTGCTGTTGGTCATATCTTGCTGCTGATCCTGGGCTATTAATCATGTGTTGTTGTTGGTCTTAATTGATGTTGTTGTTCCTGTGAAGTGCTCTATGATCATCTGATTGTAGAAGATCAAGTTTACATTCTTCAAGTTTTGTTCTTTTCCAAATTCATATAAACATGTGATGTTCTGGTACAGTCTTGCAATTTAAATTGTTTTTATAAGACCACACTAATTGATTGTCATTTAAGTACCAAAATTAAAAAACACACAGTAAAATAAATCACAAGACCAAACTGATGATTCTCATTTCTTTTGCAAAATATGCACAACATGAAAAGTTCACAACCAACAACAACTCACAACAAATTCTACTCAAGTTTAGCAACCAAATACATTACAATCTCACTACCTACAGAACCACCTAATATGCATTCTTTGAAGGAAATATGTAGGCCACACTACATATGCCAACAATCATAAGAAATGGCCATGTTTCCATCAACTTGGTTAGATGCGCCATGCTACTTGTAGACTGCGTTGGTATTTCCCCGAAGAGGAGAGGATGATGTAGTATAGTAGAGATAAGTATTTCCCTCAGTTAAGAACCAAGGTTATCAATCCAGTAGGAGAACCAAGAAAAATTCCGTTAAGCGCACCTGCACACACAAAAGCAAACACTTGCACCCAACGCAAATAAGAGGGTTGTCAATCGTCTTAGCGGTTATTTGCAAGGATTAATTCTGATAGTGATAGATAGATAAACTAAAATACTAAATAAAACTCTACGCACACCAACGTTTCTCGATAAATAAGAGTGTCGAACCCAACAAGGAGCTAAAGGTAGAATTAATATTCCCTTCAAGTTCTATCGACCACCGATACAACTCTACGCACACCAATGTTTGCTTTACCTAGAAACAAGTAATAAAACTAGAAGTACTTTGTAGGTGTAATGCTAAAACTACTTTGCAAGAATAAAACTAGGAGTACTTTGCGAGAATAAAACTACGAGTAATTTGCAAGATAATAAAAGTTAGTTGTTTAGTAGAAAGCTTTTGTAACACAAGAGAATGATTTGTCCCTGGGCAATCGATAACTAGACCGGTAATCATTATTGCAATTTTATATGAGGGAGAGGCATGAGCTAACATACTTTCCGTACTTGGATCATATGCACTTATGATTGGAACTCTAGCAAGCATCCGCAACTACCAATGATCATTAAGGTAAAACCCAACCATAGCATTAAGTAACAAGTCCTCTTTACTACCATACGCAACAACCCCCTTACTCGGGTGTAAGCTTCTGTCACTCTAGCCGCCCACTATAAGAGAATTATGAATGTATTGCAAACCCTACAGCGGGAATCCCTCACGCTTGCGCGACATGGAGGGCACCATAGGACATCACCAAAATAAAACATACAACTCAAACCAATCACGATCATCAATCAACCCATAGGACAAAAGAAATCTACTCAAACATCATAGGATTGCCATACATCATTGGATAACAATATATAGCGTTAAGCACCATGTTTAAGTAGAGATTACAGTGGGGAGAAGAGGTGTTACACCGCTGCATAGAGGGGGAGAGAGTTGGTGTTGAAAGCGGCGAAGTTGTTGGTGTAGATTGCCATCACGATGATTGCCCCGGCGGCGTTCCGGCGCCACCGGGAGAGAGGGGGAGAGAGCCCCCTCCTTCTTCTTCTTCCTTGGCCTCCCCCCTAGATGGGAGGAGAGTTCCCCCTCTGGTCCATGGCCGCCATGGCTCCCGGAGGGGAAGAGCCCCTCCGAGATTGGATCTCTCTCTCTCTGTTCTCTTTTGTTTCGCGTTCTTGTTTTCTGGCCGAAAACCGTTTCTTAAATTCCCGGAGATCCGTAACTCCGATTGGGCTGAAATTTTGAGGGGATTTTTATCCGGATATTAGCTTGCGGCAGAAGGACACCCCCAACCGACCTACAGGGGACCCAAAAGCCTGCCAGGCGCGCCCTCTGGGTAGGGGGCGCGCCCTCTGGGCTTGTGGCCCCCTCGGTCATTGTCTCACGTTGATTCTTCTTCCCAAAAATCACATATATTCCAAAATAAATCTAAATAAATTTTTATCGTGTTTGGACTTCGTTTGATATGGATTTTGTGCGAAACAAAAAACATGCAACAAATAGGAACTGGCACTGGGCACTGGATCAATATGTTAGTCCAAGAAAATCATATAAAATATTGCCAAAAGTATATAAAAGTTGTAAAATATTGGCATGAAATAATCAAAAATTATAGATACGACAGAGACATATCAAGCATCCCCAAGCTTAATTCCTGCTCGTCCACGAGTAGGTAAATGATAAAAACAGAATTTTTGATGTGGAATGCTACCTATCATGTTTCATCATGTAATCTCTCTCTTACGGTATGAATAATAAGATCCAAATGATTCAAAGCAATAGTCTATAGTTTGATATAAAGACATCAATACTCAGGCATACTAATAAACAATCATGTCTTTCAAAATAAAAATGCTAAAGAACGTTATCCCTACAAAATCATATAATCTTGTCATGCTCCATCTTCTTAACACAAAATATTTATCATGCACTACCCCGATGACAAGCCGAGCAATTGGTTCATACTTTTTAACGCGCTTCAGCTTTTTCAACCCCCACACAATACATGAGCGCAAGCCATGGATATAACACTATGGGTGGAATAGAGTATGGTGGTAGAGATAAATAAGAAGAAGTCAAAAATAAGAAGATAGTCTCACATCGATGAGGCTAATCAACGGTCTATGGAGATGATCATCAATTGATGTCAATGCGAGGAGTAGGGATTGCCATGCAACGGATCCACTAAGAGCTATAAGTGTATGAAAGCTAAGCATGGAAACTAAGTGGGTGTGCATCCAACTTGCTTGCTCATGAAGACCTCGGACATTTGAGAAAGCCCATCATCGGAATATACAAGCCAAGTTCTATAATGAAAAATTCCCACTAGTATATGAAAGTGACGAAATAGGAGACTCTCTATATGAAAAACATGGTGCTACTCTGAAGCACAAGTGTGGAAAAAGGATAGTAACATTGCCCCTTCTCTATTTTTCTCTCATTTTTTTTTCGTGGGCTCTTTTTGGCCTGTTTTTTTATTTAGAACGATCTCATGGACCTCATCCCCACTTTTTCGAGGACTCATTAGTCTCCACCATTCTTTCCTCACTGGGATAATGCTCTAATAATGATGATCATCACACTTTTATTTACTTACAACTCAATATTACAACTCGATACTAGAACAAAAATATGACTCTATATGAATGCCTCTGGCAGTGTACCAGGATGTGCAATGATGCTAGCGTAACATGTATAAAAATGATGAATAGTGGCTGAGCCACAAATACTATGTCAGCTATATGATCATGCAAAGCAATATGACAATGACGATGTGTGTCATAAAAAACGGAACGGTGGAAGTTGCATGGCAATATATCTCGGAATGGCTATGGAAATACCATGATAGGTAGGTATGGTGGCTGTTTTGAGGAAGATATAAGGAGGCTTATGTGTGACACTTATATGGATGGCTCAATATATTGATCGGAAAGGATAACTTTGAGGTGGTTTCGTACCCTACAACAATTTCTATCTTATGTTCTCCGCTAATAGGAACTTTGCAGTGATTCTTTATTGCACATTGAGGGATTGTTATATGATTCAACTATGTTAGCACTGTTGAGAGATTGCACTAGTGAAAGTATTAACCCTAGGCCTTGTTTCTACGCATTGCAATACCGTTTCTGCTCCGTTTTATCACTTGCTAACTTGCTGTTTTTTATTTTCAGATTACAAAAACCTATATCTACAATCCATAATGTACTTGTATCACCATCTCTTTGCCGAACTAGTGCACCTATACAATTTACCATTGTATTGGGTGTGTTGGGGACACAAGAGATTTCTTGTATTTGGTTGCAGGGTTGTTTGAGAGAGACCATCTTCATCCTACGCCTCCCACGGATTGATAAACCTTAGGTCATCCACTTGAGGGAAAATTGCTACTGTCCTACAAAACTCTGCGCTTGGAGGCCCAACACGAGTCTACAAGAATAAGTTGTGTAGTAGACATCAAAGAGGCTAGCAAATTGCGGAAGGGTGAGAGTGCGTATAATCCATGGACTCACATTAGTCATAAAGAACTCACATACTTATTGCGAAAGTTTATTAGCCCTCGAAGCAAAGTACTACTACGTATGCCCTTAGGGGGGAGGTTGGTAGGAGTTAACCATCGCGCGCCCCCGACCGCCACACAAAGGAAGACAATAAAGAATAAATCATGCCCCAACTTCCTAGCATAGCGACAGATCATACGTGCATGCTTCGGGAATCACAAACCTTAACACTAATATTCTTACTAAACCACAATTATCTACTAGCACCTCCCACATATTACCATCTTAATATCGCAAAACTATTGCAAGGAATCAAACTTATCATATTCAGTGATCTACATGAATATTTTTATTATATCCCTCTTGAATACCTATCATATCAGGACCAAATTCATAACCCGTGCATATTACCATTTCTATTCATTAGACTCTCAAAAATATATAAGTGAAGCATGAGAGTGCAACTATTTCTTTCAAATATAACCACCGCCGTGCTCTAAAAGATATAAGTGAAGCACTAGAGCAACTGCCTAGCTCAAAAGATATAAGTGAAGCACACAGAGTATTCTAGCAAATCACGAATAATGTGCGTCCCTCTCAAAAAGGTGTGTTCAGCAAAGATGATTGTGACAAACTAAAAATCAAACAAAAGCAAACAAACTATATCACAAGACGCTCCAAGTAAAACACATATCATGTGATGAATAAAAATATAGCTCCAAGTGAGTTACCGATAGATTGTAGACGAAAGAGGGGATGCCTTCCGGGGCATCCCCAAGCTTAGACGCTTGAGTATTCCTTGAATATTACCTTGGGGTGCCTTGGGCATCCCCAAGCTTAGGCTCTTGCCGCTCCTTATTCCTTTATCCATCGTAGTCTCACCCAAAACTTGAAAACTTCAGCACACAAAACTCAACAGAAACCTCGTGAGATCCGTTAGTACAACAAACAAATCTTAAACTTTAGGTACTGTTGTAAATTGATTCATATTTAATATTGTCATAATGCTACTGTACTCCAACTTCTCCATGACTCATACCCCCCGATACGATCCATAGATTCATCAAAATAAGCAAACTATGCAACAAAAACAGAATCTGTCTAAAACAGAACAGTCTGTAAAGATCTATTTAAAAGCCATACTTCTGTAACTCCAAAAATTCTGAAAAATTAGGAGAACGAAAAAAATTCATATACCAATACTGTGTAAAAATATCAGATTTTTCTGACGCTCCAGTACAGAATTAAATTCCAGCACTGGACGCAAAACTTTCGGTTTTCCAAACAGCATCAATTATACTATCATCAACATCATCCCAAAGGCATTACTTGGCACAAACACTAATTAAAAGATAAAAACACAATCATAACAGAGGCTATAATTGTGTAAATACACAATAATAGAAATAAAAAGTTTATTGGGTTGTCTCCCAACAAGCTCTTTCTTTATAGCCATTAAGATAGGCTTGAGATTTCAATGATGCTCTCGTGAAAGAGAAACACAGAGAGAGCATCATGTAACATGTGAAAAACACATTTAAGTCTAACATACTTCCTATGCATAGGCATTTTATAGGAAAATAAATTATCAAGGCAAGCAACATCTAGCATATGCAAATAGGAAGTATGGAGCATTAATAATTTTAGCACAAATAGAGGTAATTTAGTGACATGAAAGTTTCTACAACCATATTTTCCTCTATCATAATAATTACATGTAGGATCATTATCAAATTCAACAATATATCTATCATATAAAATTTTATCTTCATGATCCACATGCGTAAAAGTTTTATAATCTTCCAAGATAGTGGGATTAACATCAACTAAAATCATGACCTCTCCAAACCCACTCTTATCCAAAAATTCATAAGATTGATAATTCTCCAAAGTAGTGGGATCATTATTACCTAAAGTTGCTGCTCTTCCAAACCCACTTTTAATAGTATAGCAAACATTATTATCAATAACATATTCATCATGAGGCTTAAATAAATTTTCAAGATCATAAGAAGCATCATCACCCCAATCATGATCATTGCAATAAGTAGTAGACATAACAAAATTATCATCCCCAGGCTTGTAGCTTGGCATATAATTAGCACCATTGACATTAATATAATTTATAATAACATCATCACAATCATGCTTTTCATTCAAGGGGCTATCAAGTATGGGTGGTATAGCGATAATTTCATTTTTAACAAAAGGAACTATAACAAGTTCATCTCTATAAGCATCATTAATATTGGCATCATGGCCATAGCAAGCATTACATTCATCAAGAGGGGATATTTCAATCGAATCAACGGAATCATAATTATCTATATATAGATTCATGCATATCATTATTCTCTTCCAAAGCAGCAGACATTCTCCCAATGAATTCACTAACATAGGTATTGGAAGCATAGTTTTCATCGCAATATTTAAGTATGGCAAAATTTTCAGATTTGTAGAGAGTAAAATCATACTTTTCAATCAAAGAAGCAACTTCATGGGCACCCTTAAAAGCAACAAATTCTTCAATTTGTTCGATATCATAATAGCTATAAACACCCTTGGCATAAGAAGATAAGATTTCATTATCATTAAACTCACATAGGTAGGGAAGGTGTTTTTTAGGGTTCTCAGAGCAACAAGTAAAATCATGAATTTCACATAGATTCCAAGCATAGCATAGCAAACAATTTATTTGATTCCATAAGAGTCTCCCTTTTTTAGACAAACGGTGACGCACAAAATGAGCATGCTCATCTAATGATTTTCCCTCAAATAAGCTAGTTGGGGTTTCAGCTCGAGCACAAATGGATCGATGATGATCCAAGTAGAAAACTTTAAGATGATCCATAGTGATCTTAATTTTTTTTGTTTTACTTTCTGTTCTTGTGTGTTGACATGGCAATAAAAGCAATCAAGCAAACTAGCAAACAAGCAAATAAAAATATTTTTGTGTTTTTGTAAAAACAATTAGAAGTGGGGGAGATGAAAATGAGAGGCAAATGCAAATAAAATAAATGCAAGTGGATGATAGTTTGTGCGAAGGTACTTGGTAATTTTGATGATGTCTCCCCGGCAACGGCGCCAGAAATTCTTCCTGCTACTTGTAGACTGCGTTGGTATTTCCCTGAAGAGGAGAGGATGATGCAGTATAGTAGAGATAAGTATTTCCCTCAGTTAAGAACCAAGGTTATCAATCTAGTAGGAGAACCAAGCAAAATTCCGTTAAGCGCACCTACAAACACAAAAGCAAACACTTGCACCCAACGCAAAGAAGAGGGTTGTCAATCCTCTTAGCGGTTATTTGCAAGGATTAATTCTGATAGTGATAGATAGATAAACTAAAATACTAAATAAAATAAAAGTAAATAAATTGCAGCAAGGTATTTTTAGGTTTTTTAATATATCATAAAGTAGACCCGGGGGCCATAGTTTTTACTAGAGGCTTCTCTCTCGAACACATAGCATATGGTGGGTAAACAAATTACTGTTGGGCAATTGATAGAAAAGCAAATAATTATGACGGATTCATGGCAATGATCATGTATATAGGCATCACGTCCGAGACAAGTAGACCGACTCCTGCCTGCATCTACTACTATTACTCCACTCATCAACCGCTATCGAGCATGCATCTAGGGTATTACGTATGAAACAGAGTAACGCCTTAAGCAAGATGACATGATGTAGACAAAGTAAACTCAAGAAATATGATTAAACCCCATCTTTTTATCCTTAATGGCAATAATACAAATACGTGTCATGTCCCCTTCTGTCATTGGCATTGAGCACCGCAAGATTCAACCCATCACAAAGCACCTTTCCCATTGCAAGATAAATCAATCTAGTAGGCCAAACCAAATCAATAGATCGGAGAGAAATACAAAGCTATAATAATCATGCATAAAAGAGTTAAGAGAAGACTCAAATATTTCTCATGAATAATCTGGTCATAAACTCATGATTCATCAGATCCCAAAAAACACACCGCAAAAGAAGATTACATCGGATAGAACTCCAAGAACATCGAGGAGAACATGGTATTGAAGATCAAAGAGAGAGAAGAAGCCATCTAGCTACTAGCTATGGACCCGTAGGTCTGTGGTAAACTACTCACACATCATCGGAAGGACGGCAAGGTTGATGAGGAAGCCCGCCGTGATCGATTGCCCCTCCGGCAGAGTACTGGAAAAGGCCTCCCGATGGGATCGCGGAAGAACAGAGGCTTGTGGCGGCGGAAAGGTTTTCTCTTCTGTCTCTCTGGTATATTGGGAATATTTGGGAATTTATAGCGCTGGAATTAGGTCAGGAGGGGCTACGAGAGGCCCACAATCCTGGGGGGCGCGCCCTACCCCCTGGGCGCGCCCTCCAGGCTTGTCGCCTCCTCGTGGCTCTTCTGGTCTTCTCCCAAAGCTTCGTGGGTCACTTCTGGTCCAGAAAAAATTAATCCAAAGTTTTTTCTCTCGTTTGGACACTTTTTGATAATGATTTTCTGAAAAGGCAAAAACAAGCAGAAAACAGCAACTGGCACTGGCACTGGGTTAATAGGTTAGTCCCAAAAAATGATATATAATGGCATATAAAATATCCAAGATTGATACTATAATTGCATGGAACAATCAAAAATTATAGATACGTTGGAGTCGTATCACGCCACCCCCCTCTCTAAACGATGAGCTTTGACCAACTTCGTTCTAGCCCTGCATGTAGTTCCTCGAAAGCACGCCCAACACGATCTGGAGGAGGAGGGTCAACCCAAACAACCCATTCACATTCATCAGGAAGCTGCAACATCAATAATCTCATCAAATGCAATCTTGGCAACAATGTGAGGCAAAACAGAGAAAATTGCGAATTACATCATGTGAGCAACCAAGGAAACACCTCCCCTTGATTGCTCCTCCCTAGGCAAAACGACGAGCGGGAACGAGCCCGTGCCCCGGGCACCGGTGCTTCGAACGCATCTCAAGCCCGGAAAAGCTTGGATCCGGCATGTAGAACTCAGAGGAGAACTGCACTATCCCAACCTGTCAACCTATGAACAAGAAATTCCCCTATTTGAGTTCAAACCCAAATGCAAAATCCACAAATCAGAGATGCAGAACTTACCTCGCGAACGGTCAAAGAGCTCGCGGACAACATGCCCGAGGTGCTCATCCACGCACCTAATGTGCGGCCTCACTCCCCGAGCTCTAGGACAATGGCGGTCGGCGCTGGTGATTTGCCTCACTCCCGTACGTGCGCCGTCACTTGGTAGAAGAAACAGTGATGGGATACCATTTGGTGAGTGGCCATGAAACGTCCAATTTGCATCATGATTTCCTACTAATAATTATTATGTTTTTGAACATTATTTCACTTCATGGTACAATTCTTATGCCTTTTCTCTCTTATTTTGCAAGATTCACATGAAGAGGAAGAATGCCGACCGCTGGAATTCTGGATCTGAAAGGGGTGAAACAGAGATAGCTATTCTGCACAACTCCAAATGACCTAAAAATTTACGGAGAATTATATTGGAATATATAAAAATACTGGCGAAAGAATCAACAGGAGGGGACACACCAGGGAGCCACAAGCCTGGGGGGCGCGCCCTACCCCCCTGGGCGCGCCCCCCAAGCTTGCGAGGCCCCTGGCAGGCCTCCGGCCCCCTCCTTCTGCTATATGAAGCCATTTGCACTAGAAAAAAATCAAAAGAAGACTTTCAGGACGAAGTACCGCCGTCTCAAGGCAGAACCTGGGCAGGAGCTATTTTGTTCTCCGGCGGAGCGATTCCGCCGGGGATACTTCCCTCCGGGAGGGGGAAATCAAAGCCATCGACATCACCAACGATCCTCTCATCGTGGGAGGACCAATCTTCATCAACATCTTCACCAGCACCATCTCATCTCAAACCCTAGTTCATCTCTTGTATTCAATCTTTGTCTCAAAACCTCAGATTAGTACCTGTGGGTTGCTAGTAGTGTTGATTACATCTTGTAGTTGATGCTAGTTGGTTTATTTGGTGGAAGATTATATGTTCAGATCTTTAATGCTAGTCAATACCCCTCTGATCTTGAATATGAATATGATTTTTGAGTAGTTACTTTTGTTCTTGAGGACATGGGAGAAGTCTTGTCATAAGTAATCATGTGAATTTGGTATTCGTTCGATATTTTGATGACATGTATGTTGTGCTTCCTTTAGTGGAGTCGTGTGAACGTCGACTACATGACACTTCACCATCTTTGGGCCTAAGGGAAGTCATTGTGGAGTAATAATTAGATGATGGGTTGATAGAGTGACATAAGCTTAAACCCTAGTTTATGCGCTATTCCGTAAGGGACTGATTTGGATCCATATGTTTCATGCTATGGTTAGAGTTATCTTAATTCTTCTTTCATAGTTGCGGATGCTTGCGAGAGGGGGTAATCATAAGTGGGAGGCTTGTCCAAGTAAGAACAGCACTCAAGCACCGGTCCACCCACATATCAAATTATCAAAGTAGCGAACGCGAATCAAACAAACATGATGAAAGTGACTAGATGAAATTCCCATGTGTCCTTGAGAACGCTTTGTTTATTATACGAGTTCGTTCCGTCTTGTCCTTTGCTGTAAAAAGGATTGGGCCACCTTGCTGCACTTTATTATACTTGTTACTTGTTACGAATTATCTTGCTATCACAACTATCTGTTACCGCTACTTTCAGTACTTGCAGAGAATACCTTGCTGAAAACCGCTCGTCATTTCCTTCTGCTCCTCGTTGGGTTTGACACTCTTACTTATCGAAAGGACTACGATTGATCCCCTATAATTGTGGGTCATCAAGACTCTTTTCTGGCGCCATTTCCGGGGAGTGAAGCGCCTTTGGTGAGTGGAATTTGGTAAGGAAACATTTATATTACGTGCTGAATTTACTGTCACTTGTCACTATGAAAAGTAATCCTTTGAGGGGCTTGTTCGGGGTATCTTCACCTCAACCGGAAGCATTCAGAGTTTCTCCTCAACCTACTGAACCTACTGAAAATATTTATTATGAAATTCCTTCAGGTATGGTAGAGAAACTGCTAGCTAATCCTTATGCGGGAGATGGAACGGTGCACCCTGATATGCACTTGATATATGTGGATGCAATTTGTGGATTGTTTAAACTTGCAGGTTGATACGTCCAATTTGCATCATGATTTCCTACTAATAATTATTATGTTTTTGATCATTATTTCACTTTATGGTACAATTCTTATGCCTTTTCTCTCTAATTTTGCAAGATTCACATGAAGAGGGAGAATGCCGGCAGCTGGAATTCTGGACCTGAAAGGGGTGAAACAGAGATAGCTATTTTGCACAACTCGAAATGACCTGAAAATTTACAGAGAGTTATTTTGGAATATATAAAAAATACTGGCGAAAGAATCAACAGGAGAGGACCCACCAGGCAGCCACAAGCCCGAGGGGCACGCCCCCAAGCATGTGGGGCCCCTGGCAGGCCTCCGGCCCCCTCCTTCAGCTATATGAAGCCATTTTCCCTAGAAAAAATCAGAAGAAGAATTTCAGGACGAAGTGCCGCCGCCTCGAGGTGGAACCTGGGCAGGAGCTATTTTGCTCTCCAGCAGAGCGATTCCGCCGGGGATACTTCCCTCCGAGAGGGGAAAATCGAAGCCATCGACATCACCCACGATCCTCTCATCGTGGGAGGACCAATCTTCATCAACATCTTCACCAGCACCATCTCATCTCAAACCCTAGTTCATCTCTTGTATTTAATCTTTGTCTCAAGACCTCAGATTGGTACCTGTGGGTTGCTAGTAGTGTTGATTACATCTTGTAGTTGATGCTAGTTGGTTTATTTGGTGGAAGATTATATGTTCAGATCCTTAATGCTATTCAATACCCCTCTGATCTTGAACATGAATATGATTTGTGAGTAGTTACTTTTGTTCTTGAGGACATGGGAGAAGTCTTGTCATAAGTAATCATGTGAATTTGGTATTCGTTCGATATTTTGATGACATGTATGGTGTGCTTCCTTTAGTGGTGTCATGTGAACGTCGACTACATGACACTTCACCATCTTTGGGCCTAAGGGAAGGCATTGTGGAGTAGTAATTAAATGATGGGTTGCTAGAGTGACAGAAGCTTAAACCCTAGTTTATGCGCTATTCCGTAAGGGGCTGATTTGGATCCATATGTTTCATGCTATGATTAGAGTTATCTTAATTCTTGTTTCGTAGTTGCGTATGCTTGCGAGAGGGGCTAATCATAAGTGAGAGGCTTGTTCAAGTAAGAACAGCACCCAAGCACCGGTCCACCCACATATCAAATTATCAAAGTAGCGAATGCGAATCAAACAAACATGATGAAAGTGAGTAGATGAAATTCCCATGTGTCCTCGAGAACGCTTTGCTTATTATAAGAGTTCGTTTCGGCTTGTCCTTTGCTATAAAAAGGATTGGGCCACCTTGCTGCACTTTATTATACATGTTACTTGTTACTTGTTACGAATTATCTTGCTATCAAAACTATCTGTTACCGCTACTTTCAGTACTTGCAGAGAATACCTTGCTGAAAACCGCTTGTCGTTTCCTTCTGCTCCTCGTTGGGTTCGACACTCTTACTTACCGAAAAGACTACGATTAATCCCCTATACTTGTGGGTCATCAAGATTTTTTTCTGGCGCCGTTGCCGGGGAGTGAAGCACCTTTGGTGAGTGAAATTTGGTAACGAAACATTTATATTATGTGCTGAAATTTATTGTCACTTGTCACTGTGGAAAGTAATCCTTCGAGGGGCTTGTTCGGGGTATCTTCACCTCGACCGGAAGCATTAAGAGTTGCTCCTCAACCTACTGAACCTACTGAAAATATTTATCATGAAATTCCTTCGGGTATGGTAGAGAAACTACTAGCTAATCCTTATGCAGCAGATGGAACGGTGCATCCAGATATGCACTTGATATATGTGGATGAAATTTGTGGATTGTTTAAGCTTGCAGGTCTATCTGGAGATGGAGTTAAGAAGAAAGTATTCCCTTTATCTTTGGAGGGAAAGGCATTGAGATGGTATAGTCTATATGATGATACTGAAACATGGGATTGGAACCGGTTGAAGCTGGAATTTAGAAATTTTATCCTATTCATTTGGTTCATCGTGATCGGAATTATATATATAATTTTTGGCCTCATGAAGGAGAAAGTATCGCTCAAGCTTGGGGGAGGCTTAAGTATATGTTGCACACATGCCCCAATCATGAGCTCTCAAGAGAAATAATTTTTCAAAACTTTTATGCTCGACTTTCTCATAATGATCAATCTATGCTCGATACTTCTTCTGCTGGTTCCTTTATGAATAGAACTATTGAATTCAGATGGGATATTCTGGAAAGAATTAAATGTAACTCTGAAGATTGGGAAATCGACAAAGGTAATGAGTTAGGTATAAATCTTGAGTTTGATTGTGTTAAATCTTTTATGGAAAGCGATGCTTTTCATAAGTTTAGTACTAAATATGGACTTGACTCTGAGATAGTAGCTATCTTTTGCTGCTCTTGTTGATCTCCCTAAGGAGAAATGGTTTAAATATCATCCACCTATTGAATTAAATGAAGAACCTGTTAGTGTTAAAGAAGAAACAACTGTTTACAATATTGATCCAGTTGTGCCTACTGCTTATATTGAGAAACCTCATTTCCCTGTTAGGATAAAGGAACATGCTAAAGCTTCAACTGTGGTTAATAAAAGTAATATAAGAACTCCTAGACTTCTGAACAAATTAAAGTTGAACCTAATATTGCAATGGTTAAAGATCTTTTGGTTGATAATATTGATGGACATGTCATATATTTCTGTGATGAAGCAACTAGAATTGTTAAACCAGACACTAAAGATAAAAACAAACCTGTAATTGGCATGTCTATTATTTTTGTTAAAATTGGAGATCATTGCTATCATGGCTTATGTGATATTGGTGCTAGTGTGAGTGCTATTTCTTTTACTCTCTATCAAGAAGTCATGAATGATATTGCACCTGTTTAGATTGAAGATATAGATGGCACTAGCTTGCAAATAGAGATAACATTTCACCACTTGGGATTGTTAGAGATGTTGAAGTCTTGTGTGGTAAGATCAAATATCCTAGTAATTTTCTTGTTCTTGGATCACCACAAGATGATTTTTGTCCCATTATATTTGGTAGACCTTTCTTGAATACAGTTAATGCCAAGATTGATTGCAATAAAGAAACTGTCAGTGTTAATTTTGGTGAGGCGTCTCATGAGTTTAATTTCTCTAAGTTTCGTAGACATCCTCATGATAAAGAATTACCTAATAAGGATGAAATTATTGGTCTTGCTTCTATTGTTGTGCCTCCTACTGATCGTTTAGAACAATATTTGCAAGACCATGAGAATGATATGCATATGAATGAAAGAAATGAAATAGATGAGCTGTTCTTTAAACAAGCACCTCTTCTTAAACATAATTTGCCTATTGAAACCTTGGGAGATCCACCTCCACCCAAGGGTGATCCTGTGTTCAACTTAAAGCAATTACCTGATACACTTAAATATGCTTATCTTGATGAAAAGAAGATATATCCTGTTATTATTAGTGCTCAACTTTCAGAGCATGAAGAAAAGAGATTACTTAAAACTCTGAAGAAGCACCGGGCTGCTATTGGATATACTCTCGATGATCTTAAGGGAATTAGTCTCACTTTATGTCAGCATAAAATTCATATGGAGCCAGATGCTAAACCCATTGTTGATCATCAAAGAAGGCTGAATCCTAGAATGAAGGATGTGGTAAGAACTAAAATATTAAAGCTTCTGGAAGCAGGTATAATTTATCCCATAGCTGATAGTAGATGGGTAAGTCATGTTCATTGTGTTCCTAAGAAAGGAGATATTACCGTTGTGCCTAATGATAAAAATGAACTTATTCCACAAAGAATTGTAACTGGTTATAGGATGGTAATTGATTTCAGGAAATTAAATAAAGCTACTAGGAAAGATCACTACCCCTTGCCATTTATTGATCAAATGTTAGAAAGATTATCTAAGCATACACACTTTTGCTTCCTAGATGGTTATTCTAGTTTCTCTCAAATACCTGTTTCGCCTGAAGATCAAGAGAAAACCACATTTACTTGTCCTTTTGGAACTTATGCTTATCGTCATATGCCTTTTGGTTTATGTAATGCACCTACTACCTTTCAAAGATGTATGACTGCTATATTCTCTGACTTTGAAAGGATTGTTGAGGTTTTCATGGATGATTTCTCTGTTTACGGATCTTCTTTTGATGATTGCTTGAGCAACCTTGATCGAGTTTTGCAGAGATGTGAAGAAACTAATCTTGTCTTGAATTGGGAGAAGTGCCACTTTATGGTGAATGAAGGTATAGTTCTTGGGCATAAAATTTCTGAAAGAGGTATTTAAGTTGATAAAGCTAAAGTTGATGCTATTGAGAAAAAGCCATGTCCTAAAGATATCAAAGGTATAAAAGTTTCCTCGGTCATGCTGGTTTCTATAGAAGGTTTATAAAAGACTTCTCTAAAATTTCTAGGCCTCTTACTAATCTCTTGCAAAAAGATGTTCCATTTGTTTTTGATGATGATTGCGTAGAAGCCTTTGAAATACTTAAGAAAGCCTTAATTTCTGCACCTATTGTTCAACCACCTGATTGGAACCTACCCTTTGAAATTATGTGTGATGCTAGTGATTATGCTGTTGGTGATGTTCTAGGACAAAGAGTTGATAAGAAATTGAATGTTATTCATTATGCTAGTAAAACTCTAGAAAGTGCTCAAAGAAATTATGCTACTACTGAGAATGAATTTTTAGCAGTTGTGTTTGCATGTGATAAATTGAGATCATACATTGTTGATTCCAAAGTTACTATTCATATTGATCATGCTGCTTTTAAATATCTTATGGAAAAGAAAGATGCTAAACCTAGACTTATTAGGTGGGTTCTTTTGCTACAAGAATTTGATTTGCATATTGTTGATAGAAAGGGAGCTGAGAATCCCGTAGCTAATAATTTGTCTAGAATGCAAAACGTTCTTGATGACCCACTTCCAATTAATGATGATTTTCCTGATGAACAATTAGCTGTGATAAATGCTTCTTGTAATACTCCTTGGTATACAGACTATGCTAATTACATTGTTGCTAAATATATACCACCTAGTTTTACATACCAACAAAAGAAAAAGTTCTTCTTTGCTTTAAGACATTATTTTTGGGATGACCCACACTTATATAAAGAAGGAGTAGATGGTATTATTAGACGTTGTGTACCGGAGCATGAACAGGTACAAATCCTACGTAAGTGTCACTCCGAGGCATATGGAGGACACCATGCGGGAGACAGAACTGCACACAAGGTATTACAATCTGGTTTTTATTGGCCTACTCTTTTCAAAGACGCACGTAAGTTTGTCCTTTCTTGTGATGAATGTCAAATAATTGGTAATGTTGGTAGACGTCAGGAAATGCCTATGAATTATTCACTTGTTATTGAACCATTTGATGTTTGGGGTTTTGATTATATGGGACCTTTTCCTAAATCCAACGGGTATACTCATATTTTAGTTGCTGTTGATTACGTTACTAAGTGGGTAGAAGCTATTCCAACTAGTAGTGCTGATCATAATACTTCTATTAAAATGCTTAAAGAAGTTATATTCCTGAGGTTTGGAGTCCCTAGATATTTAATGACTGATGGGGGTTCACATTTTATTCATGGTGCTTTCCGTAAATTGCTTGCTAAATATGACGTTAACCATAGAATTCGATCTCCTTATCATCCTCGGTCTAGTGGTCAAGTCGAATTAAGTAACACAGAAATAAAATTCATTTTGCAAAAGACTGTTAATAGATCCTGAAAGAATTGGTCTGAGAAACTTGATGATGCACTATGGGCTTACAGAACTGCTTATAAAAATCCTATGGGTATGTCTCCATATTAAATGGTTTATGGAAAAGCATGCCATTTACCTCTTGAGCTAGAACATAAAGCATATTGGGCAATTAAAGAACTTAACTATGATTTTAAACTTGCCGGTGAAAAGAGGTTATTTGATATTAGTTCTTTAGATGAATGGAGAACCCAAGCTTATGAAAATGCCAAGGTGTTTAAAGAAAAAGTTAAAAGACGGGATGATAAGAGAATTCAAAAACAGGAATTCAAAGTAGGTGATCATGTTCTATTATACAATTCTCGTTTAAGATTTTTTGCAGGAAAACTTCTCTCTAAATGGGAAGGACCGTACATCATCGAAGAAGTTTATCGCTCCGGAGCCATCAAAATAAACAACTCCGAAGGCAATAATCTGAGAGTTGTTAATGGGCAAAGAATTAAATATTTTATCTCAGGTACGCCCATTAATGTTGAAACTAATATTATTCAAACAATGAGACCGGAAGAGCACATAGAGGAAACCTTCCGGAATGCTCCAGAATCCTGAAAAGGAGTAGGTATGTGGTACGGGAAGTAAACCGACTCCAAAACTTCCATAAAAGTACTTTCTGTCCGTTTTGGAATATATAAAAAATTAGAAAAATAATAAAAAGTCCGAAAAGTGCACGAGGAGGCGACAAGCCTGGGAGGCGCGCCTACCAGGCTTGTGGCCCCCTCGTGGACTTTCCCGACTCCGTTTTTCTTCCATATTACTTGTTATGCACGGGAAAAATTCATTATATATACTCACAGGTGTTTTGACCACCGCATCGCAAGTTTCTCCTCTGTTCTTGTTTCGTGCTGTTTTCTATCAGATTTTTGAGGCCAGGCATCATGTCTTCCTCTTCCTCCAACAACGTGGGAGACGACGCTTGGTTGCTGCAGATGGAACTCAAGAGGGAGGATGAAGGATAGGTTACCATGGAAGAAGATGATGGAGATTCGCTGGAGGTCCACCCTCCGGCTTCCGAGAGGGGTACCCTTGCCGGCATCTCCACAACTCCAAATCCTCATCAAGCCATGAGAAGCACTACAAGCCACGGGAGTCCAGAGGTACATGAAGGGCTTCCTCCTAGGAGACCCTTACACAGGTTACATCGGAACAATTTTCATAATTTGGTCCACAATTTTGGGTTGAAAACACTCCTCGCATGCACATACCTTCCAACTGGGATATTTCCTGTCCAAGTGAGAATGATGCAGGAAAGGGATCATGGTGGCCGGAAAATAAACATATTATGGTTGAAGTGCAAAAGAACGCCACCACAATTCAGCAGTTGCTTTAGGAGGTCCAGAGTTTGAAGGATATCTTATTAAATATTTTGAAGGACAAGCCCATCACTTCAACACCACCATCACCAAAGAAGGAGATTTGAGTACATGGGTATGGGCACCACCCTTGGCTTGTGCCAAGCTTGGGGGAGGTGCCCCGGTATCGTATCATCATCACTTTTTATCATCATTGTCTATCTTAGTTTGATCCTTAGTTATTTCATGATTTAGAAGAATAAAGTTTTAGTATGATTTATTTTCCAGTGCTTGCTTTGTGATGTATCTATCTATGTAATCGTGTGTGAGAGTTATATAATAAAGAGTAGTTTGAGTTGAGTGTTTTGCTTTTGTTGATCCAATCTTAGAAATAAAAGGAGAAAGAAAAAAATTAGATCATATGATAATCCCATGGGGAGTGATTACTTCACATAAAAGAAGTATAATTAATAAAACTTGTTGGAAGTTGACAAACATAGCATTGGTCATTGTTGCAATTCATAAAAAAGTAATAAAGGAAGAGAGGTCTCACATATAAATATACTATCTTGGATATCTTTTGTGATTGTGAGCCCCCATTAAATATTCTATGTCAATTAGTCGACGTTGGACAAGGAAGACAACGTAATGAGTTATGTTTGCTTATTTTCACATAGAAGTTATATTGTTTTGGATCCTCTAACATGTGGTGCTTGCTCCCTATCTTTTGCTAGCCAAAATTCTGTACTAAGTAGAGATACTACTTGTGCATCCAAAAACCTTTAAACCCAGTTTCATGCCATGAGAGTCCACTATATCTACCTATGGATTGAATAAGATCCTTCAAGTAAGTTGTCATCGGTGCAAAGCAATAAAAATTGCTCCTAAACATGTATGAACTTTTATTGTAAGGGAAAATAAGCTTTGTACGATCTTGTGATTGTGGAGTAATAAAAGCGACAGACTGCATAATAAAGGTCGCTATAAAGTGACGTTCCTTTACATTAAGAGCTTGCACATCCAAAAACAAAAAGTGCATGACAACCTCTGCTTCCCTCTGCGAAGGGCCTATCTTTTACTTTATGTATTTACTTTCATGCAAGAGTCAATAGTATTCTCCTCTATTCCGTTTTTATTTTCTCTCTTGGCAAGCATCATGTGGTGGGGATTGATCCAGGCATATATATCCAGTAGGATGTAGGTGATCATGAGTTATAATTGTTGACATTACCCTTGAGGGAAATACGTTGGGAGGCGAAATCATAAGCCCCTTGTGGCACCCCGGCTCAGAGGACCGGTTTACCTTGTGTTCCCAACCCAGAGATCATGTCTTCTGGAAACACACAACAACTTGGAGCAGAACAGAACTGATCTTTATTGATACTGTACAAGTACAAGCTTGGATATTACATTGGATGATGAGACCGGAAGCACTACTCGTGCTATGATAGTATATACACTATTTATGAAACATCAAGGGCCTCAGTACTAGCGGAAAGACTACAGTGTAGCAGAACAATGCGTGGGAAACTCCATCCCATAGGGACACTGCTGGGACACAACCTAGTTAGCGTAGCACGAACCATCGGGATCTCCATCTCCGGCTTCTCCTGCATCTGGAATGATACGCCAGGTGAGTACTTGGAATGTACTCGCAAGCTCACAGCAACCAAAATAGTCCAGCAAACAACAGCATGGCAAAGATTATGTTAATGCTTTAGGATGCTCATTTACTGTTACCAACTCACTTTCTTCCGGGTTCACACATGCCCCTCGGAACATTCGTGACCCATCGGTCACTTCCGAACATGAGACGAGTTCTTCCATCATTATTATTAATACGGTTGACCACACAATGTGACCTAGTGCGGACTATGTCCAATACCATGGACGCGGCTATTCGAATAGATTCTTACACTCTGCAGAGGTTGCGCACATTACCCACACCATGGACATACGTCCAACGAAACTTGTCTAACCCGTAACTCCTCTATCGTACCACCGACAATCATCCCCTGTCCGAGTCATGCCCTGGGTGGCCGCTGTGTCACTCCTGACACCAGCCACCGTCGTGGCCAACTAAACTGTCCCAAACGGGGACGCCGACAAATAACTCAACTTGGGCTCACGAGGTTATCGTCGCCTACCTGATCAGGGCAGCACGCATGCATAACCTCCCCTCTTTGGTGGTACCGGTAAAAGAGCACAAAGCTAGACCAAGTCAAGGCCGTCCCATTCCGACAGATGTGGCTGCACAGGTAAGTCCGGGTCGGTGGCACTTGATCAACCATCAAAGTGAATATAACATGTAAAGTTGCTGGTCACATCTAACTATGTATTTATGCAAAATATCAACAATATGGAACTTAGCATATTTAAATTAAATTAAATGCAATATAATTCATTATAAGCCAATACTATTGCTATGCATTATGCAATGGATGATGTGGCTTGCCTTGCTCAAGTGGAGTATCAGCAAACTCCTGGTCTTCAAATCCACAGCAATTTCCTTCTGAAAGTATTTTTAAATAGCAAAAGGAAATGTCACATAAAGCTTTTTTGTTGGCCAAAAATTCTGTGAACATTGTAAAAATACCAAACTTGGTCAGAAAATAGAGTGGCTCAATACAAAACCATAGCAAAAAGAATCACTTGATTTGGACTTGTGGTTTAAAAGATAGAGCTGGTTAAAGTTTCTGGTCAAATCTGATTAAAAATTGAATTTAAACTAAAAACAGAAAAACCTCCAGCGGGCCACGTCGAAAGCGTAAAGTGGAAATACGCTTCCACTTATACCGCTTCGGGCGCAGGCCTGAGCCGCTGACAGGTGGGGCCGGGCAGTCAGATTTAAAAGGAAAAGGAGGGAGCAGAGAGAGGGCGGCTCACCGTCGGCGATAGCCGGCGATAGCGACGGCGGCGTGGTCAGGCGACTGCGGGGATGGAATGAGCGCACGACGGCGGTCATCCCTGTACCCGCAGCGTCTCCAGAGGTGGCCTAACGGCGTTGCCCCCTTCCTCTCCGGCAGCGGCTGTTCTCGAGCGTCGCCGGAGACGGCGATTCCGGCAGTGTTTCAGCGGGGCAGGAGTTCGAGGAGTTTCAGTAGGATGCACTGAGCTCAGGGAGGTGTTTGGGCAGGGCTGGAGTGGAGTGGAGCGAGCTGGAGCGGATCGGGGTTCGGGCGGCGGAGCTTCGGCCGGAATGGAGGGAGACGAGCTCCCGGCTCCCGACGGAGCGCTCTAGTGGCGATTGAGAGAGGGAGAGGTGGAGTGGTGAGCTGCAGAGAGGCTGGGCGCGACCTTTTATAGGCGGGCAGAGGGTGGCCGAGCCGCAAGCCGCCGTGGATGAGCTGGCGCAGGAAGGACGGCGAGCTAGCCATCGCGAGGTGGGGCGAGATGACGGGTGAGGTCAGGCGAGTTAATGGGCAAGGCGACGGCAGGCGAGGAAGAGGACAACCAGCTCACCTCACTGTGCCGCACGGGCGCAACAGTGCGGTGCTCGGTGGCAACCAGCGAGGGTGTCTCCGGCGAGGGGAAGGCTCTGGAGCGGCTTAGGTGGATGGCGGAGAGGTAGTCGGCACCACTAGACAAAGTACGGCGACGCGGGACGGTTGGACTAGTCGCGTCTGACGCAGTCGGCGCGCAGAGCGCGTGCATAGGCATGCCAGTGCCGTGCTCACCACGGGTGCTGGCACCTGGAGGCCACGCACGCCTGGCACACCTTGTCCAGTGCATGGACCCTAGATCACACAGCCTTCTTGTGCCTCTGGTTCGGCTTGATACACTCTGAATCGAGTGGTAGCATCAAGTATACTTTCTGAATAGAAACTTGAGAGGGATCCAGAGCATGGACGAGTTGTGAATGAAGCAAAGTGACTTGTCTGGGATGATCTAGGTTGGAAGGACTATCTGCTGGCAAGTTTTGAGAAATTTTTGCAAAGATTTGCACATAGTTCATGTAGAAACCCTATACTGGTCCAGAAACTTGGTGTCAAAGTAGCACTCACATAGATGATCTGCTGAAGCTGAAATTTGGTGTGAGAGGGTTATTTGGTGGTGACAACATGCCACAAAAATTTCAGAGCAAATGGATACCTCTAGCTAGTACTTCCTTTACATAGGCTTGAAATGAGCAGAAACTTGGCAGAATATTTTTGCTGAAAACTTGTACTGGACTAGGAGAAGTTTTTGGATATTGTGGCAAGATATGACCCCTAGTAACTCAGGGAATTAGTTGAGAATTTTCTGAGGCATAAAAATATATGTTGCTTCACAAAGGGTCAATTCTATTCAGAAGGTAAAAGGAATATTCTGGACAAAATTTTGTACTGGCCAATGAAATGTTTTTGACGATTGTGGGAGTAGATGATCTCAAGGAGATGTGGGATTAACTTGGAATTTTTTTTATCAACAGAACTATAGGTTGCTTCACAACCCATAGTGAGCATGAGCATATCCAAAGGGAGGAATTAATTATTTTGGGAGAATAGAAATTAGGGTTTTGATCAGAGGGTATAAGACAAGATTTTGGCAAGATGTTGAGGGTGTTGGATCTCTTAAAGAGAAATCCAAGGAATCCTCAAGTCCAAAGTCAAATGATTTGGGTCCAAAAACCAACAAATGGCAAATAAAACCAGGGAAATTTTGAAAGAAAAAGTTGCCAAAATCAGGGTGTCACAAACCTACCCCCCTTAGGATGAATCTCGTCCTCGAGATTCGGTTGCTCAGGGAACAAATATGGATATGCTGATCTCAGAAAATCCTCTCTTTCCCAAGTAGCTTCTTCCTCAGTATGATGATCCCACAGTACCTTGTAAAACCTGATCACCTTACTCCGAGTAGTTCTTTCCATTTCATCCAGAATTCTGACAGGTTTCTCCTCATAGGTCAAATCCTTGGTCAGCTCTAATTCACTCATATCTGCCTGTTTGATCGGAGGTGCAATGCACTTTCTTAGCTGTGATATGTGAAAGACATGGTGTACTTCGGACAGTTCCGGTGGTAACTCCAACTGATATGCCACTCTGCCTCTTCTAGCGATCACTGGAAAGGGACCAATATATCTGGGTGCAAGTTTTCCTCGAGTATGAAATCTCTTTACCCCTTTCATGGGAGTTACTCGGAGGTAAGCATCTTCCCACTTGGGTCCATAGGTGAGGGCACAGGACCGAAGCATACAATGCCTCAAATGGTGACATCTTAAGCTTGATGCAAAGCTGTTGTTGTAGGAAAATTCTGCATAGGGTAGACTATCTTCCCACTTGGGTCCATAGGTGAGGGCACAGGACCGAAGCGTATCTTCTAATATCTGGTTCACTCGTTCGGTCTGCCCGTTTGTTTGTAGGTGGTATGCCATGCTATGCTTCAATGTTGTTCCCAAAGCTTGATGCAAGCATAGCCAGAATGCTGAGGTGAACAGAGATCCTCTATCCGATGTGATGGATTTGGGTACTCCATGAAGGCTGACTATCTGGGACATATAGAGTTGGGCGAGTTGATCGGCCCGAAAAGTAGTCTTTACTGGAATGAAATGGGCTACTTTGGTAAGTATATCCACGATAACCCAGATGGCATCATGGCCTCTTGTTGACTTAGGTAGTCCAACAATGAAGTCCATGCATATATCATCCCATTTCCATTGGGGAACTTGTAAGGGTTGTAACAGTCCACCTGGTTTCTGGTGCTCAGCCTTAACCTTATAGCATACGTCGTAACACGCGACATAGTATGCAATATCTTTTCGCATTCCTGGCCACCAAAAGGTTTCTCTTAGGTCCTGATACATTTTTGTTCCTCCCGGGTGAATGGAATATGCGGATTCATGTGCTTCTCTCAATATCTGCTGCCTCAGGTTTTCCTGGTCAGGCACGCATATTCGGCTATCGAACCATAACATCCCTTGTTCGTCCACGCGAAAGGACTTGGCTTTTCCTTGCTATATGTTTTCCTTGATCTCCTGTATGCCCTTGTCGGTTTTCTGATCTTCCTTAATTTCCTCCATAAGTGTTGGAGTAATTTCCAACGTATCCGGGCTAGTTGGGCCACAAAGTACCAAGTTGAGCTCGGCAAACTCTTCTTGTAACCTTGGATGGATACCCTCCATTATTGCATTTACCGTGCCTGGTTTCCTGCTGAGGGCATCTGCGACCACATTGGCTTTTCCCGGAGGTAATTGATTCCAAGGTCATAGTCCTTAACCAGTTCAAGCCATCTTCTCTGTCTAAGGTTGAGATCGGGTTGCGTGAAAATATACTTGAGACTCTTGTGGTCTGTGTATATCTCACAGCGTTGCCCAATGAGATAATGCCTCCAAATTTTCAGGGCATGAACCACGGCTGCCAATTCCAAGTCATGAGTGGGGTAGTTTTCTTCATGGGGTCGTAGCTATCTGGATGCATATGCTACAACCTTTCCTTCTTGCATTAATACGCAGCCGATTCCACGTCTGGAAGCATCACAGTATATGTCAGCTCTTGTGAATATCCGGAAGAATTAAGACAGGAGCCGTAGTTAGCCTCGTCTTTAACTCCATAAAGCTGCTATCGCATTCTTCCGTCCAGACAAACTTGTGATTCTTCTTCAATAATTATGTCAGTGGCTTGGCTATCTTGGACAAGCCTTCAATGAAACGACGGTAGTAGCCTGCCAATCCCAGGAAACTGCGGACTTCTGTTACCGAGGCTGGTGTTTTCCAATTTAGTACTGCAGTCACTTTGCTGGGGTCGACGGCCACACCTTGTTCTGACAGAATGTGCCCCAGAAATCCCACCTCTCTTAGCCAAAATTCACATTTGCTGAACTTGGCATACAAGCGATGGGTCCTTAATCTTTCCAGGACAGCACGAAGATGTTGTTTGTGCTCCTCTTCGTCCTTAGAGTATATAAGGATATCATCGATGAACACCACTACAAACTTGTCCAGAAAGTCCATAAAGACTTTGTTCATCATGCTCATGAAGTAAGCTGGAGCATTTGTCAGCCCAAACGACATGACTGTGAATTCATACAGACCATATCGAGTGGTGAAGGCTGTCTTGGGGATATCCTCTTTCCTGATTTTCAACTATTGATACCCCGTTCGGAGGTCAATCTTAGAAAATACCCGGGCTCCACTCAACTGGTCAAACAAATCATCAATGCGAGGGAGTGGGTACTTATTTTTGATGGTGACCTCATTCAATTGGCGATAGTCCACACACATCCGTAGACTGCCATCCTTCTTCTTAACAAACAGCCCGGGTGATCCCCATGGCGTGATGCTGGGGTGAATGTACCCTTTTTGTAGTAATTCATCCAACTGTTTCTTTAATTCCACCAGCTCTGGGGATGACATGCGGTAGTACTTCTTGTAAATTGGAGCAGTTCCGGGAACAACATCAATAGCAAATTCCAATTCCCGGTCGGGTGGCATCCCTGGTAGTTCCTCAGGGAACACATCCGAAAATTCACTGACTACCGGAATCAAGTTCATATCCATAACGGTGGTCTTGAATGCCATTCCCTTCTTTGACATCATTTTGCTGGCGATAAACTGAACTATTTGTCCTACCGGGTTAACCAGTGTCACTGTTCTGGTGGCGCAGTTGATGCAGACTTGATGTGGTGTCAACCAGTCCATCCCCAATATTATGTCTAGTCCAGGGGATTCAATGTCAACAAGGGTGGCTGGAAACTTAACTCCATGTATCAAGATTTCCAGGTCCTTATATATGACATTTGTTTTGAGCATGGATCCAGGGGATTGTACCACCATGATTTTACCCAAAAGAGAAGGGGAAATTTTGTGTATGGTGGCAAAACTCCGCGAAATAAACGAATGGGAAGCTCCGGAATCAAATAAAATTATTGCGGGCATGTCGTTAACAAAAAACATACCAAGAACCACATCTGGTGCTTCGCGGGCTTCCTCAGCGGAGATATGATGGACTTGGCTGCGGCAGAAGTTCTGATTGGGGTGGCGTCCAATAGTGTTGACTTGTGGCTTGAAGTCGGACTGTGGCTTTCCAGCTCTTGTGGGGCACTGCTTGTAATAATGCCCGCCTTGACCACAAGTGAAGCAAGTGTTGTTTCGGCGGCAGTCCTCCAGCACTGGCTGCTTGCCAATTGTCCTGGTCTGGTTGCCTGGCTTGTTGTTGTTGTTGTTGCCGCCACTCTAGGTGGGCTTGTACTCAGACTGAACTGGTTGCCAGATACGCGGCTTTTGCGTAAACTGCACATGGGCGTCCTTCTTGGGTTCAACCTTACGCTTGCGGTCATCATATCCAGACTTATGCTCCCGTTCAGTGATGAACGCTTTGTTTACCAGAGTCTGAAAGTCCGGAAAATCAAGCATGCAGAGTTGACAACGGAGGGCATGGTTGAGTCCCCCTAGGAATCGGTCTATCTTCCTTTCCTCAGTGGACACATCATCGGTAGAGTATCGTGCCAGATTATTGAATTTGTTTAGATACTCACGGAACTGACATACTTCCTTGAGTAAGAGCAAGGAATTCCCTCTACTTCACCTTCATGATGCCAGTGGGAATATTGTACCTCCGGAATACTTCCTTAAATTTCTCCCAGGAAATGTCTTCCCCGGGAGGGCATGCCATTTTTGCATTATCCCAGCAGATAGCTGCCGGTCCTTCCAGGTAGTGAGTGACAAAAGGAACCTTGTCTGACTCATCACATCGGGCTATTTCCAGCTTCTTTTCCATGGTCCTCAGCCAGTCATCTGCTTCAATTGGATCAACCGCTTGACCAAAACTGGGTGGCTTGGTACGTTGAAAATCAGACAGCTTGGAGTGCGTCCCATTGTTCTGATTCTGCCCTACCAAAGTCTGCATACTTTTCAGAAACTCCATCAAATCCTGATTTCTTTTCTCTTCGAACATCCTCATGATCTGATCAGTGCTCGGTGGTTGCGATGGAGGAGGTGGCAAATCTTCTGGCGGTTGTCCCGCCTGTCTGGCGGATCGACAGATCGGAGTTCCATCGCTGCCTAGATTGCTACACCTCTTCATCCTATATCCGTTCCCATTGCAAAACACCGAATTGATGAGCAACATCCATCAGGGAAATATGGCAAAATGACACCAAGAAAGAAAAATCAAAGGAAGAACGAGAAAAACAACATAATTATACAAGGCATTCCAACATCATACTTGGCAAACTAGTAGGGGGTTATCATGACGGGTACTGCTCATACGGCAGTTGACATATGCAAAGATGCTACGATGCATACACATGCAGAACTCAAGCATCCACTCTAGTAGCGCGGGTGGCATGGACACTGGCAGACTGAAGACTCCTCGTCGTCTGATCCTGACTCAGAATCGGAACTAATGATGTGGATCACTAGGGATGGCAATTTTATCCATGGATCCGGATACCCGCGGATATTCGACCCGGTTGGGCAAGGGTATGGAGCGCATTTCTGCCCATGGATCCGTGGATCTGGATACCCACGAACAGCTGGGTTGGGCACGGTTATAATTTCTGCTCCATGGATATCCAATGGATACCCGTATGACAGGTGGTGCCATATGGCAGTGACACTGGACTAAGCAAACATCCAACCCCAAGTCGCTCGCGGTCATAGAAGGTCAAAGCCTGGCCCATGTTCCCTAATCCCCCACAACCCCACTAACCTAATTATTAAACCTAATCTGGATGCCTTGCGTCAACTCCCAATCCTCCCGAGTCCAGCTCCCTCCCCAGCGCGGCGGCCCTCTGCGCCTCACAATCATCGCCCCGTCGCCTCTCCCTGGCCATCCACCCCATATCGGCGACCGGCCTCGGCGACCAGCATCGGAGACCGGCCTCGGCCACCAGCATCGGCGACCGGCCTCAATGACCAACATCAGCGACCGGCAGGCGGCAACAACTCCAAGGTCGGTAACCCCCATCCCACTCCCTCTCTCCCTTCCCCAACCGGCGACCGATCTCCTCCTGGATAGTGTACTTGCTGTCTACTTATTTTTGTAGCTTATGTTGTCATTTGTGAATGAACGATGATGAATTAATTTGATCTTTAGGAAGGCTTCATGCTAATTTTTCTATGCCCATGGAGCTCCATGGGTATCTGGGTATCCAATGGGTTTGGGCATGGGCACAAGTTGTGCCCATGGATACTTTGGTGGATGGGCAGAGGGCAGGAAGATGGGCCATGGGTTGGATTTGGACCAGCTCCACCCGCCCCAAACCCGACCCATTGCCATCCCTATGGATCACGTCCTCTGGATCAAAGGAAACACGACGACACTGATGGGAAGGTTCTCCCTCGAAGGAAGAAGAAGCACGACGCCTCGGCATCGGAGAAGCTGGAGTGGCTAGCAACGAGGCCCACTCAGCTGGGGTCTCACGTCGGGTACCAGACGAAATGCCTGGCTGTCCGAATGAGCTAGAAGGAGTCTCAGGCATACGTGGAGGTGGAACAGGTGGTGTATACATAGGTGAGAACGCAGGAGGAGGAGGAGACTGTGCTGCAGTAGCTGCGGCAAATGCCTCTTGGGCACGAGACAGCTCCTCAGCCAAGGAAATGATCATACGATAACTGGCGTTCAGATAGCGGGACAAGACACCAGTCGCACGATCACTCACCGGATCAACAGGCGCAAAAAGGACTCGCCCTGTCGTAGGCGACAGGGTGGGGTAGTGAAAGAAACCTGGGTGTGTCTGCATCTCGACCTCGTGGAAGCGCAAGTCAGTGAGAGCCTCCATAGCAGCAAACTGGATCGCCAGATCGAGAGTAGAAGCAGTTCCGCCCTTGGAAGAGCGGGAGTAGCTGCCGATCTCCAAACTCGCAGTAAGGAAAGCCTCAGCGTGATACTCGAACACCGAATCCGCAAGCTGCTCTCGGAACACCTGGTACACTGGGTCTTCGCCGTTGGGATACAGTTGAAGCCAGACGCTGCGAAGTAGTACCGGAAAAGTGAACGGTGCCGGCTCGTGGTTGTAGTGGTGTGGAACTGGTGCCATCTACACTCACAAGTCCAACGGTTAGTAAAACAAATGAATCGAGATGCATGCTATGCAACAAGCAAATGCAGCAAGCAAAACACACCAAGATTCTACACTAATCGCGTTTCTAGCACGGGGTCAGCACGGCTCTGATACCAAGCGTTGTGGCACCCCGGCTCAGAGGACCGGTTTACCTTGTGTTCCCAACCCAGAGATCATGTCTTCTGGAAACACACAACAACTTGGAGCAGAACAGAACTGATCTTTATTGATACTGTACAAGTACAAGCTTTATTGATATTGTACTCGTGCTATGACAGTATCTACATTATTTATGAAACATCAAGGGCCCCAGTACTAGCGGAAAGACTACAGTGTAGCAGAACAATGCGTGGGAAACTCCATCCCATAGGGACACTTCTGGGACACAACCTAGTTAGCGTAGCACGAACCATCGGGATCTCCATCTCCGGCTTCTCCTGCATCTTTCATGATACGCCAGGTGAGTACTTGAAATGTACTCGCAAGCTCACAGCAACCAAAACAGTGCAGCAAACAACAGCATGGCAAAGATTATGTTAGTGCTTTAGGATGCTCACTTACTATTACCAACTCACTTTCTTCTGGGTTCACACATGACCCCCGGAACATTCGTGACCCATCGGTCACTTCCGAACATGAGACGAGTTCTTCCATCATTATTATTAATACGGTTGACCACACAGTGTGACCTAGTGCGGACTGTGTCCAATACCATGGACGCGGCTATTCGAATAGATTCTTACACTCTGCAGAGGTTGCGCACGTTACCCACACCATGGACATTCGTCCAACAAAACTTGTCTAACCCGTGACTCCTCTATCATACCACCGACAATCATCCCCCATCCAAGTCATGCCCTGGGTGGCCCCTGTGTCACTCTTGACACCTGCCATCGTCGTGGCCAACTAAACTGTCCCAAACGGGGACGCCGACAAAATAACTCAACTTGGGCTCACGAGGTTATTGTCGCCTACCTGATCAGGGAAGCACACACGCATAACCTTCCCTCTTTGGTGGTACTGGTAAAAGAGCACAAAGCTAGACCAAGTCAAGGCCGTCCCATTCCGGCAGATGTGGCTGCACGGGTAAGTCCGGGTCGGTGGCACTTGATCAACCACCAAAGTGAATATAACATGTAAAGTTGCTGGTCACATCTAACTATGTATTTATGCAAAATATCAACAATATGGAACTGAGCATATTTAAATTAAATTAAATATAATATAATTCATTATAAGCCAATACTAATGATATGCCTTATGCAATGGATGATGTGGCTTGCCTTGCTCAAGTGGAGTATCAGCAAACTCCTGGTCTTCAAATCCACAGCAATTTCCTTCTGAAAGTATTTTTAAATGGCAAAAGGAAATGTCACATAAAGCCTTTTTGTATGCCAAAAATTCTGTGAACATTGTAAAAATACCAAACTTGGTCAGAAAATAGAGTGGCTCAATACAAAACCATAGCAAAAAGAATCACTTGATTTGGACTTGTGGTTTAAAAGATAGAGCTGGTCAAAGTTTCTGGTCAAATCTGATTAAAATTTGAATTTAAACTAAAAACAGAAAAACCTCCAGCGGGCCACGTCGAAAGCGTAAAGTGGAAATACGCTTCCACTTATACCGCTTCGGGCGCGGGCCTGAGCCGCTGACAGGTGGGGCCGGGCGGTCAGATTTAAAAGGAAAAGGAGGGAGCAGAGAGAGGGCGGCTCACCGTCGGCGATAGCCGGCGATAGCGACGGTGGCGAGGTTAGGCGACTGCGGGGATGGAACGAGCGCACGACGGCGGTCCTCCCTGTACCCGCAGCGTCTCCAGAGGTGGCCTAACGGCGTCAGCCCTTCCTCTCCGGCGGCGGCTGCTCTCGGGTGTCGCCGGAGACGGCGATTCCGGCAGCATTTCAGCTGGGCAGGAGTTCGAGGAGGGTCAGTAGGATGCACTGAGCTCAGGGAGGTGGTCGGGCAGGGCTGGGGTGGAGTGGAGCGAGCTGGAGCGGATCGGGGTTCGGGCGGCGGAGCTTCGGCCGGAATGGAGGGAGACGAGCTCCTGGCTCCCGACGGAGCACTCTTGTGGCGATTGAGAGAGGGAGAGGTGGAGTGGTGAGCTGCGGAGAGGCTGGGCGCGGCCTTTTATAGGCGGGCGGAGGGTGGCCGAGCCGCAAGCCGCCGTGGATGAGCTGGCGCGGGAAGGACGGTGAGCTGGCCGTCGCGAGGTGGGGCGAGATGACGGGTGAGGTCAGGCGAATTAGTGGGCAAGGCGACGGCAGGCGAGGAAGAGGATAGCCAGCTCACCTCACTGTGGCCGCACGGGCGCAACAGTGCGGTGCTCGGTGGTGGCCGGCGAGGGGAAGGCTCTGGAGCGGCTTAGGTGGATGGCGGAGAGGTAGTCGGCACCACTAGACAAAGTACGGCGACGCGGGACGGTTGGACTAGTCACGTCCGACGTAGTCGGCGCGCAGAGCGCGTGCACAGGCATGCCAGTGCCATGCTCACCACAGGTGCTGGCACCTGGAGGCCACGCACGTCTGGCACACCTTGTCCAGTGCATCGACCCTAGATCACACAGCCTTCCTGTGCCTCTGGTCCGGCTAGATACACTCTAAATCGAGTGGTAGCATCAAGTATAGTTTCTGAATAGAAACTTGAGAGGGATCCATAGCATGGATGAGTTGTGAATGAAGCTAAGTGGCTTGTCTGGGATGATCTAGGTTGGAAGGACTATCTGCTGGCAAGTTTTGAGAAATTTTTGCAAAGATTTGCACATAGTTCATGTACAAACCCTATACTGGTCCAGAAACTTGGTGAGGAAGTAGCACTCACATAGATGATCTGCTGAAGCTGAAATTTGGTGTGAGAGGGTTATTTGGTGTTGACAACATGCCACAAAAATTTCAGAGCAAATGGATACATCTAGCTGGTACTTCCTTTACAGAGGCTTGAATTAAGCAGAAACTTGGCAGAATATTTTTGCTGAAAATTTGTACTGGACTAGGAGGTGTTTTTGTATATTGTGGCAAGATATGACCCCTAGTAACTCAGGGAATTAGTTGAGAATTTTTTGAGGCATAGAAATATATGTTGCTTCACAAAGGGTCAATTCTGTTCAGAAGGTAAAAGGAATATTCTGGACAAAATTTTGTACTGGCCAATGAAATGTTTTTGAAGATTGTGGGAGTAGATGATCTCAAGGAGATGTGGGATTAATTTGGTATTTTTCTGATCAACAGAACTATAGGTTGCTTCACAACCCATAGTGAGCATGAGCATATCCAAAGGGAGGAATTAATTATTTTGGGAGAATAGAAATTAGGGTTTTGATCAGAGGGTATAAGACAAGATTTTGGCAAGATGTTGAGGGTGTTGGATCTCTTAAAGAGAAATCCAAGGAATCCTCAAGTCCAAAGTCAAATGATTTGGGTCCAAAAACCAACAAATGGCAAATAAATCCAGGGAAATTTTGAAAGAAAAAGTTGCCAAAATCAGGGTGTCACACCCCTATCTTTCTATGTGCCCGAATGAAACTTTTGCTCCATAAGTATGACGTGAGTGTCAGCAATCATAGAAGACTAAATGATAGTTGAGTATATGAACTTGCTAAACAAAGCTCTTACACAGACTCTTTCTGATAAAATGATGAATTGCAATTGCTTTAGTGACTGAGATCATAGTTTGTTAGTTTTCAATTTGGTTCATGGTTCATACTTTAACTTGTGGATGAATTGTTACTTTTTCATGAGAAGTATTATGATGATATATTGCTGTTATAATAAAGATCATGATGCTCCATGTCCATATTTTATTTTTATCGACGCCTCTCTCTCTAAACATGTGGTCATGATTATCGATTTCGGCTTTCGCTGGAGGACAAGCGAGGTCTAAGCTTGGGGGAGTTGATACGTCCAATCTACATCATGATTTCCTACTAATAATTATTATGTTTTTGATCATTATTTCACTTCATGGTAGAATTCTTATGCCTTTTTCTCTCTTATTTTGCAAGATTCACATGAAGAGGGAGAATGCCGGCAGCTGGAATTCTGGACCTGAAAGGGGTGAAACAGAGATAGCTATTCTACACAACTCCAAATGACTTGAAAATTTACGGAGAGTTATTTTGGAATATATAAAAAATATTGGCAAAAGAATCAACAGGAGGGGACCCACCAGGCAGCCACAAGCCTCGGGGGCGTGCCCTACCCCCCTGGGCGTGCCCCCCAAGCTTGTGGGGCCCCTGGCAGGCCTCCGGCCCCCTCCTTCTGCTATATGAAGCCATTTCCCTAGAAAAAATCAGAAGAAGACTTTCGGGACGAAGCGCTGCCGTCTCGAGGCGGAACCTGGGCAGGAGCTATTTTGCTCTCCGACGGAGCGATTCCGCTGGGGATACTTCCCTCCGGGAGGGGGAAATCGAAGCCATCGACATCACCAACGGTCCTCTCATCATGGGAGGATCAATCTTCATCAACATCTTCACCAGCACCATCTCATCTCAAACCCTAGTTCATCTCTTTTATTCAATCTTTGTCTCAAAACCTCAGATTGGTACCTGTGGGTTGCTAGTAGTGTTGATTACATCTTGTAGATGATGCTAGTTGGTTTATTTGGTGGAAGATTAAATGTTTAGATCCTTAATGCTATTCAATACCCCTCTGATCTTGAATATGAATATGATTAGTGAGTAGTTACTTTTGCTCTTGAGGACATGGGAGAAGTCTTCTCATAAGTAATCATGTGAATTTGGTATTCGTTCGATATTTTGATGACATGTATGTTGCACTTCCTTTAGTGGTGTCGTGTGGACGTCGACTACATGACACTTCACCATCTTTGGGCCTAAGGGAAGGCATTGTGGAGTCGTAATTAGGTGATGGGTTGCTAGAGTGACAGAAGCTTAAACCCTAGTTTATGCGCTATTCCGTAAGGGGCTGATTTGGATCCATATGTTTCATGCTATGGTTAGAGTTATCTTAATTCTTCTTTCATAGTTGCGGATGCTTGCGAGAGGGGGTAATCATAAGTGGGAGGCTTGTTCAAGTAAGAACAGCACCCAAGCACCGGTCCACCCACATGTCAAATTATCAAAGTAGCGAACGCGAATGAAACAAACATGATGAAAGTGACTAGATGAAATTCCCATGTGTCCTCAAGAACACTTTGTTTATTATACGAGTTTGTCCCGGCTTGTCCTTTGCTATAAAAATGATTGGGCCACCTTGCTGCACTTTATTATACTTGTTACTTGTTACTTGCTACGAATTATCTTGCTATCAAAACTATCTGTTATCGCTACTTTTAGTACTTGAAGAGAATACCTTGCTGAAAACCGCTTGTCATTTCCTTCTGCTCCTTGTTGGGTTCGACACTCTTACTTATCGAAAGACTACGATTGATCCCCTATACTTGTGGGTCATCAGGCCACATGTGAGAAAAAGGGGCAAAAATGTCCAACTGACACCAGTTACCCAACGGAAACGGCCTTGAGGAGAATTTCTGTAAGGGCCACAGACGGGAGAGGGGTATTTTTTAGCATACTCAAGTTTTAGGGGCAAATCCCAGGTGGGGGTTCAACTTCTTGGGATAAAGGGAATTGTCCCTTACCTTAATAACTTCTTAATATTTGTGGATGCTTGCTCAAGGTTTCAGCCATAAGAACATGTTAGTCAATGAATTTTACAACATGTTAGCATAGGCATCTGCCACATATAAATTGCAATTCATTATTATTGGTCTAGTATCATAGCCAATTGTCTAGGGGCAATTCAGCAACACATACCACCACTACTCCACACTCGCTGATATTACTTTATTGCAACTTTATATTACAGCAACTAACTTTTATATACTAGTACTTTAGAATCTCACTTGATGTCTGTTTTATACCTGCAATCTATCTTTAGTTAGAGATTCTAGGTAAAGCGAACATTTGGTATATGAAAGTCCGTATCAATGGCGGATAGAGCCTGAGAGAATTGGAGTTCTACGTTTAGCTCATGTGGGATATCCACACTCCATACTTACCACCTCCACATTGAAAAGTGTTGCAGCAATTCCCTGCACCTGAGGATTAGCAACCCCGTTAACTAAATCAACGGTGGAGATTGAAACATATTTTTCTCTTTGAGGGCTTGATGGCCAAATTTAAAACTATAGCCAGTCCATTAACCGGTGTACCCAATCTATACATACATCCTAGACCAACGTAAACATATGTGTTCATGTATACTCTATCTTTCAAGTACGTTGGGATTAGATCATGGATTCTTTGATCGAGATCAATTTGTAGAGATCATTCACATGAAGAGAAGCATTATTCTCTAGCTCATGAGGTAGCGGTTGTATATGTTTCTTTGTCAAACGATCGCATGACTACCAGGATCCTCGGAACAGGCTTTCACCCAGCTTTTTAGATAAATCCCAAACAACAAAACCAACACAAGATGATGGGGAAACCCGCATACATGCATGTCAAAACGAAAACGACATATGAGACGGAAGCAAAAACACACTATGAACTGATAACCCACAAGTATAGGGGATCGTTTGTAGCCTTTCTCGATAAATACGAGTGTCGAACCCAACGAGGAGCTAAAGGTAGAATTAATATTCCCTTCAAGTTCTATCGACCACCGATACAACTCTACACACACTTTGTAACACCCCAAAAATTTAATCATGTTTTTACCAAATAAAATTTGGCCAGAAATAAAATTTCGATTTATTTTAGGTCTTTTAATAAATTTCAGATTCTCTTATGTTTCTATTTTCTAAAATTCTTCCCTCCATATGTAATTTTTTTTTGGAAATAATACTGTGGGATTTGGATTCTCTCTTAAAACATTTAATTTATATTTTAATAATAGTAGGAAATATTTTCATAATAAAATTTTGCCCAAGCTAGTCATTTTAATAGCATTTTCAATACTTGTAGTACTTCTGTTGCACTACAACCATTTTAAATAATTATTTAAAAATTCCACAAAAATTATGAGAGGTCATGTGATGCCTATAGATATCTTTTATGCAAAAAAACCCAACTTAGTATTTTGAAACTTTTGAGCAAAACATCCTCTTTTCAATTCTGTTCCATTCTTGAGTTTTAACTGCAACCCCAATTTTTCTTGCTCCAAAAATTCTGAAATTTTTCCCACTAGTAGTCCTTCCAACCAAATTATTGATTCCAAAAGATCAACTCCATTAGCATCTTGGAAATCTCCCAAATAATTCTCTGTAGTTTTTGTCCAGAACTGAATTTCATCAAAACTTGCACTAGCAAGTTTTTCCTTTTATCAAACCAACCACACCATCCCCACTATCATCTGAGGAGACATCATCCTGGCAATTTTCACACCCAACAAATACCTCTGGCTAGCCCTAGCATTTTATCAAGCACATTATGTGCATGACATAATTTTTTCAACCACTCAAACCTGCACTGCACACTTGATCATCTGGCCAAACAAGTATGTCCATCACCCCTCCCATGGCCAGAAGCACCACCCTGCTAAATTTTAACTCAACTAGAGCAGCCTAGCATGCCCTAACATTTGGCCGAGCACACTGCGTGCGTGCACTGGGCACGGCCAGAGCGCCTGCGTTGCAGCCACTGGCATCGCACTGCTGCCACGCTCCTGCTGCTGCCCTCGCTCGCCCTAGCCTCCATCTGGATCATCCCGACTACACAGAAGCCTGCCGACACTTCCCCGCGTCCGCTTGCGCCGGCCACCACCGTCCACGCCGTCCAAAGCCGCCGCCCGACGAAATCCGCTCCGCCACGTCTCTCCCCGGACTCCCTCCCCTTAATTGCCAACCACCCGAGCTCATCCGCAGCGCGCCGACCACGCACCGACCTCGCTGACCGCTGCTACCGACCTCAACGGCCTCACCTGCCGCAGTAATAGCCACGGCCGCCGTGTTTATCTTCTGGAGACCGCGGGCACCGACGTCCCTCGCCTATTTAAGCTCCCTCGAGCTCGTTCCTCTCCTCGGCAGTCTTCAACACCTCTCTGTAGGCCTCCTCAAGCAACCACGCAGCCAGGAACGGCCGCCTTCCTCATCTCCGGCAGCTTCTGCCGCCGCCATATCCTTGGTGATTCTGGCGCCACCTGAGCCTCACCCTCTCCAATCTCTTCACCAACAGCTTCCCCTCAAGCCCGCAAACCTATTCCACCACTCAATTTCACCTGAGATCAACCATGGGCAAAGAGCCCAATTTGGTTCCGCCGGAGTTCTTCGGGTGATCTCGCCGCCGGCGCCTCCGTCCACTCTAGAGGCCAAGATGGGTACCCACAAGACCGCCTCGACCTCCTGAGCTCGTGGGTGGTCTCGGTTTCCCGAATGGCGCCGCCGTTCGCCAACAAGCCTCGCCACAGCACCGCCTTTGTTCGGCCAGAGGAGAGGGCGCGCGCGGGTGACTGGTCAAACCTGACCAGTGGGCCCGCGGGCCCCTCTGTCAGTGACCCTGGGCCGCACCGTTTCGACTTAAGTGGAGGCGCATTTTTCTAAAGTCCGTCTCCCCCACTGGAAAGCATATTCTACGAATACGTCTTCGACATCGGCAGCCTCCCGCGCGGCCGAGTGGCTGGGCCCGTCCCAGTGGCACCTCACAGCTAAATTATGCTCAGGGCGTGCTTCTGCCTTTTCTCTTTTCTTTTCCAGTAGATCTCAAATAATTCCACAGCACTCATTTCAAAACCAAATTTGATGATTCAAATCTCTACATACTCCTAAAATCATGCCCTATTAATCCAGCTAGGGTGAACATTTTTCCTAGGCTTTATTTCTGTAGGATTTATTAAATAGGCCATTTCTCTATTAATTCCAGCTTACAAAATCCCTAGAAAAATCATCTGAACTCCAAATGAATTGATTATTTTTCTTTTATTTTTCATTTTTCATCTAGTTTATTTTAGTATTTATTTCAAAATTTTCCAAACAACTTTTTAATATTGTTTTTGCTTTATGTGGTAATTGCAATATTTTTGAAAATAGGAAATGGAGGGAAGATATAATTTTCAAAAATTTGGAGTGCACCCAACACTTCTGCATGCTCAAGGCAAGCATCTTGAACACTTGATATGGTGAATGCATAGTTGTTTGTTTGCAAGAATAATTGGATCATGATTATGTTGAATTCAAATAAAACATGCATAGGGCTATTTTTTCATGCATGATCCATTGATATTGTGTTACCCTCATTTAAATATGAAGTATGAGTGAGTATGGTTGTTTTCACCTGTCACATATGCCTATGCTGGTCCGGACTAATCTGCAGGAAAGAATCAGTCTAGAGAAAAGTGACCATGAGACTAAGCTCTCGTTGAGACGAGAATGATCAGTGAGGGCATGTTGGGACATGCCAGTTGGTGACCCTGTTGGGTACTACCAAGAAAATATATTGTGCTAACCACTACAGGAAAACTTAAACCTCCTGAGTCGACCGTAGATCGAGTCTTGTTCCGGTAACCCCCATACTTGATCTGTGCTACCACATGTCCCTACCACAGGTTGGGTATGATTCAGTAAGTTGTTAAACCCTTTCCTGCACACACCGTACAGAGAGGCCATAGTGAAAGATACCATTGTCCCATGGTAGGCATGTCACTTGGTCCGGGGGCATGGGTGTTTCCGGTTGTAGCCGAGAGGGGTAGCACCCCTTAGTTTGTGCGCGGTATAAATATTGTGATCCCATGCTATTGGAGGTGAGAAGCCTTCCCACTTAGAGTTTTACTTTATCATTGCCTTGGGTGATTCCTGGCTTCGGTGAGTTAAAACTGGTGTGTGCTGGTCAGGTGTGTTTTCAACGCAAAGGCCGTAATGGGAATTAATCAGCGTCTCGGTGTTGGCTAAAGAAATCCTTTACTTGTGGGTAAAGAGTACACCCTCTGCAGAGCTATACCTATTCGAATAGCCGTGTCCGCGGTTAAGGACTACAGTCTGGGTTGGTCAAGTGTTGGTCTTAGTGTTGGTCTCCGGAGGAAATAATTAAATTGATCATGATTCATTTTTGCAGGATGATTATTGTCACTACGGATGCCACTATGAATACTATGGTTAACATGAATATTAATGCGGACTAACCCTTTTCTTCTATGTGCAACCATGAGTATCTCTTGGGATGGCTAGACTACCAGAGATA
Source organism: Elymus sibiricus (assembly GCA_039707655.1). Classification (NCBI taxonomy): domain Eukaryota; kingdom Viridiplantae; phylum Streptophyta; class Magnoliopsida; order Poales; family Poaceae; genus Elymus; species Elymus sibiricus. Next base: position 477,817,531 of record CM077666.1, read on the forward strand.
CTCAACTTTATTTTCTTCTGAATATCTCTTGGGATGGCTAGACTACCTGAGATATTCATTTTCATTTTTTTGAGTGTCTCTTGGGATGGCTAGACTACCTGAGACACTCATTTTTATTTTCTTTTCTGAGTATCACTTGGGATGGCTAGTCCACCTGGATACTCACTTATTTTCAAGACCTCTCAAGGCATCGCGTTTAGACACCTGTTTGGCATTTCTTTTCAAGACCACTCGAGGTGTCGCTTTTAGACAGCCATTTGGCATTTCTTTTCAAGACCTCTCGAGGCGTCACTTTTAGACACCCGTTTGGCATTTTTCTTGGAATTCCTCGGGCGTTCCAACGCCCAACATTCCATTTTATCTCCTTGATTTACTACTAACATGATATATTTATTCTCCCGCACCGTATTAATATTTATCATGCCATGCTTTAATTTCGGTCAGCATATGCATATAAGTTAATCCATCATGAGCATATGCATTCGGTATATTTATTGTTCATTATGTTTGCGAGTACATTCCAACAAACTCACTGGCTTGTCCCTGGCTATTTAATTGGCCAGGTCAGGATTTCAACAAGGAGTACTACAACGACGTCCATGTGGAGCCTAGGATAGCAGCCACGCGGGGTAGGAATTATCCGGGTCAGCTATTCCTGTGGGAATGGAGCCCCATCGGCGTTGGAGAACCACGAGTCGCTTCCGTCACCCGTCACCAGAAATCATTGTTGTATCATTAGACCTCTATAGTCTTGTATCCAATTCTTGTAACTGCTTGGTAATCTGTAACAAGGACGTGTCCACCAGTAACAGTAATCCTGGGGCTTGTGACGACACGAGGGCTTAATCTCTAGGATATCGTGTCCTGGAAATCCGGCCCCGACACACTAAACGTTCGCTTTACCTAGAACAAGTATGAAACTAGAAGTACTTTTTAGGTGTAATGCTAGAACTACTTTGCAAGAATAAAACTAGGAGTACTTTGCGAGAATAAAACTACGAGTAATTTGCAAGATAACAAAAGTTAGTTGTTTAGTAGAAAGCTTTTTGTAACACAAGAGAAAGATTTGTCCCTAGGCAATTGATAACTAGACCGGTAATCAATATTGCAATTTTATATGAGGGAGAGGCATGAGCTAACATACTTTCTGTACTTGGATCATATGCACTTATGATTGGAACTCTAGCAAGCATCCGCAACTACCAAAGATCATTAAGGTAATACCCAACCATAGCATTAAGTAACAAGTCCTCTTTACTCCCATACGCAACAACCCCCTTACTCGGGTGTAAGCTTCTGTCACTCTAGCCGCCCACTATAAGAGAATTATGAACGTATTGCAAAACCTACAGCGGGAATCCCTCACACTTGCGCGGCACGGAGGGCACCATAGGACAGCACCAAAATAAAACATACAACTCAAACCAATCACGATCATCAATCAACCCATAGGACAAAACGAATCTACTCAAACATCATAGGATGGCAACACATCATTGGATAATAATATGTAGCATTAAGCACCATGTTTAAGTAGAGATTACTGCGGGGAGAAGAGGTGTTACACCACTGCATAGAGGGGGAGAGAGTTGGTGTTGACGGCGGCGAAGTTGTTGGTGTAGATCGCCGTCACGATGATTGCCCCGGCGGCGTTCCGGCGCCACCGGGAGAGAAGGGGAGAGAGCCCCCCTCCCTATGCTTCTTCCTTGGCCTCCCCTCTAGATGGGAGGAGAGTTCCCCCTATGGTCCATGGCCGCCATTTCTCCCGGAGGGGAGGAGCCCCTCCGAGATTGGATCACTCTCTCTGTTCTCTTCTGTTTCACGTTCCTGTTTTCTGGCCGAAAACCGTTTCTTAAATTTCCGGAGATCCATAACTCCGATTGGGCTGAAATTTTGAGGGAATTTTCTTCCGGATATTATGTTTCTTGCGGTAGAAGAAAGGCCCCAAACGCCTTACGAGGTGGCCACAAGCCTGCTGGGCACGCCCTAGGTAGGGGGGCGCGCCCCTCGAGCTTATGGGTCCCTCGGGCATCGTCTCGCATTGATTCTTTTTCCCAAAAATCACATATATTTCAAAATAAATCTTCGTAAATTTTTATCGCATTTGGACTTCGTTTGATATGGATTTTCTATGAAACAAAAAAACATGCAACAAACAGGAACTGGCACTGGGCACTGGATCAATATGTTAGTCCCAAAAATAATATAAAATGTTGCCAAAAGTATATAAAAGTTGTAGAATATTGGCATGAAACAATCAAAAATTATAGATAGGACGGAGACGTATCAGCATCCCCAAGCTTAATTCCTGCTCGTCCTCGAGTAGGTAAATGATAAAAAGATAATTTTTAATGTGGAATGCTACCTAACATAATCTTGATCATATAGTCTAATCATGGCATGAATATTAAGACACGAGTGATTCAAAGCAATAGTCTATAATTTGATATAAAGACATCAATACTCAGGCATACCAACAAATAATCATGCCTTTCAAAATAAAAATGCTAAAGAAAGTTATCCCTACAAAATCATATAGCCTTGTCATGCTCCATCTTCTTAACACAAAATATAAATCATGTACAACCCCGATGTCAGCCGAGCAATTGGTTCATACTTTTTAACGCGCTTCAGCTTTTTCAACCCCACGCAATACATGAGCGCGAGCCATGGACATAGCAATATAGGTGGAAGAGAATGCGGTGATAGGGATCAATAAGGAGAAGTCGAAAAGGGAGAAGGTCTCGCATCAACTAGGTGGATCAACGGGCTATGGAGATGCCCATCAATCGATATCAATGCGAGGAGTAGGGATTGCCATGCAACGGATGCACTAAGAGCTATAAGTGTATGAAAGCTCAAACTGAAAACTAAGTGGGTGTGCATCCAACTTGCTTGCTCATGAAGACCTCGGGCATTTGAGGAAGCCCATCATCGGAATATACAAGCCAAGTTCTATAATGAAAAATTCCCACTAGTATATGAAAGTGACAATATAGGAGACTCTCTATATGAAAAACATGGTGCTACTCTGAAGCACAAGTGTGGAAAAGGATAGTAACATTGCCGCTTCTCTCTTTTTCTCTCATTTCATTTTTTTCCTCTTTTTTTCTTTTTTTTCTCTTTTTTGGTGGGCTCTTTTTTGCCTCTCTTTTTTTTAGAACAGTCTCATGGACCTCATCCCCACTTTTTCGAGGACTCATTAGTCTCCACCATTCTTTCCTCACTGGGACAATGCTCTAATAATGATGATCATCACACTTTTATTTACTTACAATTCGATATTACAACTCGATAAAAACTATACAAGATGACTCAATATGAAAGCCTCTGGCAGTGTACCAGGATGTGCAATGATCTAGCGTAGCAAAGATATCAAAAAACGGACAAGCCATGAAAATATCATGCTAGCTATCTTACGATCATTCAAAGCAATATGACAATGAATGCTCAAGTTATGTAGATGATGATGATGGAAGTTGCATGGCAATATATCTCGGAATGGCTATGCAAATGCCATAATAGTTAGGTATGGAAGCTGTTTTGAAGAAGATATAAGGAAGCTTGTGTGTGATAGAGCCTATCATATCACGGGGTTTGGATGCACTGGAGAAGTTTGCACCAACTCTCGAGGTGAGAAAGGGCAATGCACGGTACCGAAGAGGCTAGCAAATTGCGGAAGGGTGAGAGTGCGTATAATCCATGGACTCACATTAGTCATAAAGAACTCACTTACTTATTGCAAAAGTTTATTAGCCCTCGAAGCAAAGTACTACTACGCATGCCCCTAGGGGGAGGTTGGTAAGAGTTAACCATCGCGCGCCCCCGACCTCCACACAAAGGAAGACACTCAATAATAAATCATGCTCCAACTTCTTAGCATAACTAAAGACTATACGTGCATGCTTTGGGAATCACAAACCTTAAAACCAATATTCTTACTAAACCACAATCATTCACTAGTATCTCCCACATATTACCATCTTAATATCGCAAAACTATTGCAAGGAATCAAACATATCATATTCAGTGATCTACAAGTTTTATGTAGGATTTTACGACTAACCATGTGAATGACCAATTCCTGTTGACTCTCTAAATAGATATATGAAGCATGAGAGTTTAATTATTTCTACAAAATACTTGCCAATGCTCTAATAAATATAAGTGAAGCAAAAGAGCATTCTACAAATATCGGTTTACTATATGTAGAGAAACAGGCATCCAAACTTCAAATGATATAAGTGAAGCACATGAAGCATTCTATAAAGCCATACTCAAAAGATATAAGTGAAGTGCAAAGAGAATTCTATAAATCAACCAAGGACTATCTCATACCAGCATGGTGCATTATTAAAAGAAAAAGAAAAAAGCACACGACGCTCCAAGAATTTATGCATATCATGTGAACAAAGCAAAAACTGAGACATACCGATAATTGTCGAAGAAAGATGGGATGCCATCCGGGGCATCCCCAAGCTTAGACGCTTGAGTATCCTTGAATATTTACTTGGGGTGCCTTGGGCATCCCCAAGCTTGAAATCTTGCCTCTCCTTATTCTCCTCATATCGACACCTCCTCGTTCTTCGAACACTTCATCCACACAAAACTTAACCGAACTTTTCATTAGAGGAGTTAGTACATATAACATCAAATCCCATCATGTCCTGCTGTAACATTAAAGTATAATTATAATCAAACATTACCCACTGTATGCTATCACAATTCTATGGATCCCAAGTCAATGGGGCTCAACAAGATTTCAAACATACGCAAATGAAGAAACTATAACAGCAATCTGTGAAAACAGGACAGTCTGTAAAGATGCAAATGAAACATATACATATATAACTCAAAAAATTCTGAAAAATTAGGGAAAAATAAACAATTTGCATAGCAGTACTGTGTAAAAAATTTAGAATTTTTGCAGGTTCCAGTAAATTATCAGAATTCAAGCACTATAGAAAAAGTTTCTGTTTTTTTACAGCACACACCAAACAAGCAATTTAAACATCCTAAAGGTAAATCTTGGCACATTATTTTTATAATACAATGGATTTCTACAAGGGGATAATTATTTTTGTGAGAATCGTCCATGAAAAATTCTACATTGTTTCCATGAGCATGAACACAAGGGTTCAAGGTCGACCCTCACTTCTGCAATGCATAACCTTCCAATCGCTTCTCTTTTTGAAAAAGTTTTTAGGTTCCCCTCTATATTTTTTTGTTTTTAAAATTTTTAAAAGCACACAACAGAAATAAATGACTCTCTAAAACTTCCGGGTTGTCTCCCAGGCAGCGCTTTCTTTAAAGCCATTAAGCTAGGCATAAAGTGCTCAAGTAATTGATCCACCCGGATCCCAAGGTATATCAAAGCCAATTTTAATTAACAATGATTTGTAATTTAGTAGTGAGCACAAAGCAACATATATCATGCAATGACGAAGTCTAACTCTCTTCCTATGCATCGGCATGTCATAAAAGAACAATTCATGCACATCAAGTAAAGGCCAATGCATAGTATAAATAGTTTCTTGCAATTTTATCGTACTAGGAACATAGAGAGGTGGAGATGTAGTTCCTCTCTCATAATAATTGCAAGTAGGAGCAGCAAGCACATGCATATTATATTCATCAAATTCATCATGTGTAATACTAAAACGCAACCCATCAATATAATCCTTAATAAGCGCAAACTTCTCCGATATAGTGTAGTTTGGAGAATTCAAAAAGATAATAGAACTATCATGTGTAGGTGCAATAGCAACAGTTTCATTCTTAACATAAGGAACTATAGCAAGTTCATCTCCATAAGCATCATTTATATTGGCATCAAGGCCACAAGCATAGCAAGCATCAATTTCATCAAAGAGGGATATTTCAAACGAATGCAAGGGATCATAGCAATTATCATAGCATTCATCCTCCGGTAAGCACGAAGGGAATTTAAACAATGTATGAGTTGAATAGTTACTCTCATTAGAAGATGGGCACGGGTAGCTAATCCGCTCTTCCTCCCTTTGTTCTTCGCTCTCCTCGTCATCTTTTTCATCTAATGAGCTCACAGTGTCATTAATTTCTTCTTCCATAGATTCCTGCAAAACATTAGTCTCTTCTTGGACAGCGGAAGTGTCCTCAATATATTCTTTAACATAAGCATTAGAAGCATAGTTTTCATAGCAATATTTAAGTATGGCAAAATTTTCAGATTTGTAAAGAGTAGCATCACACTTTTCAATCAAAGAAGCAATTTCATATGCACCCTTAAAAGCAACAAATTCTTTAATTTGTTCAATATCATAGTAACTATAAACACCTTTGGCATAAGAAGATAAGATTCCAGTATCATTAAACTCACATTGGTACTGAAGGTATTTTTTAGGGTCTTCAGAACAACAAGTAAAATCATGTATTTCGCATAAATTCCAAGCATAGCATTCCCAACAATTAACTAGATGCTTTACAAGTTTCCCTTTTTGAGACAAGCGATGTCGCACAAAACAAGCATGCTCATCTAATGATTTTCCCTCAATTAAGCTAGTTGGGTTTTCAGCACGAGCACAAAGGGATCGAAGATGATCCAAGTAGAAAGCTTCAGCAGTATGATAGATTTTGGGTGGTTCTTCAACTATTGGTTTAGTAAGTACAACTAATTTTTTTTGGTATTTTACGTTTCCTACCCATAACTAAAGATAGAAAACAAGAGCGCAAAATAAAAACTACTTAGAGATAAAGCAAACAAGCACACACAAGAATATCAACCCCACGCTATTGCTCCCCGGCAACGGCGCCAGAAAAAGGTCTTGATAGCCCACAAGTATAGGGGATCGTTTGTATCCTTTCTCGATAAATAAGAGTATCAAACCCAACGAGGAGTTAAAGGTAGAATTAATATTCCCTTAAAGTTTTATCGACCACCGATACAACTCTACGCACACTTAACGTTTGCTTTACCTAGAACAAGTATGAAACTAGAAGTACTTTGTAGGTGTAATGCTAGAACTACTTTGCAAGAATAAAACTAGGAGTACTTTGCGAGAATAAAACTACGAGTAATTTGCAAGATAACAAAAGTTAGCTGTTTAGTAGAAAGCTTTTTGTAACACAAGAGAAAGATTTGTCGCAATCGATAACTAGACCGGTAATCATTATTGCAATTTTATATAAGGGAGAGGCATGAGCTAACATACTTTCCGTACTTGGATCATATGCACTTATGATTGGAACTCTAGCAAGCATCCGCAGCTACCAAAGATCATTAAGGTAAAACCCAACCATAGCATTAAGTAACAAGTCCTCTTTACTCCCATATGCAACAACCCCCTTACTCGGGTGTAAGCTTCTGTCACTCTAGCCGCCACTATAAGAGCATTATGAACGTATTGCAAACCCTACAGCGGGAATCCCTCACGCTTGCACGACACGGAGGGCACCATAGGACAGCACCAAAATAAAAATACAACTCAAACCAATCACGATCATCAATCAACCCATAGGACAAAACGAATCTACTCAAACATCATAGGATGGCAACACATCATTGCATAATACTATGTAGCATTAAGCACCATGTTTAAGTAGAGATTACAGCGGGGAGAAGAGGTGTTACACCACTGCATAGAGGGGGAGAGAGTTGGTGTTGACGGCGGCGAAGTTGTTGGTGTAGATCGCCGTCACGATGATTGCCCCGGCGACGTTCCGGCGCCACCGGGAGAGAGGGGGAGAGAGCCCCCCTCCTTCTTCTTCTTCCATGGCCTCCCCCCTAGATGGGAGGAGAGTTCCCCCTCTGGTCCATGGCCTCCATGGCTCCCGGAGGGGAGGAGCCCCTCCGAGATTGGATCTCTCTCTCTCTGTTCTCTTCTGTTTCGCGTTCCTATTTTCTGGCCGAAAACCGTTTCTTAAATTGTCGGAGATCCGTAACTCCGATTGGGCTGAAATTTTGAGGGGGTTTTCTTCCGGATATTATCTTTCTTGCGGCAAAATAAGGGCCCCAACCGCCTTACAGGGTGGCCACAAGCCTGCTGGGCGCGCCCTGGGTAGGGGGGGCGCCCCTCGAGCTTGTGGGCCCCTCGGGCATCGTCTCGCGTTGATTCTTTTTCTCAAAAATCACATATATTCCAAAATAAATCTCCGTAATTTATCGCGTTTGGACTTCGTTTGATATGGATTTTTTGCGAAACAAAAAAACATGTAACAAACAGGACTGGCACTGGGCACTGGATCAATATGTTAGTCCCAAAAATAATATAAAATGTTGCCAAAAGTATATGAAAGTTGTAGAATATTGGCATGAAACAATCAAAAATTATAGATACGACGGAGACGTATCACGAACTCAAAGCCAAACAAGATTACATGATATGCCACACCTAACTAGAAGCAACCAAGACTATTGAACAGGAACATAACAACACCGCCTTGAGAAACCAACGGACACCATTGCACCGAACACAGAAATCTATCGTCGGAGAGGAACGACTGTCCTCTGGCTCTGGCTCGTCGAGCGTCGATCCTGCCAGGAGACGGCGAGGACCGAGAATGGTAGCAACGGGGACATGTGTAAAATATAGGAGACAACCAGGACCACCCCATGCCAGAGTAGAGGATGCTACATGCCAGGATCAATGCATGCATGTCGCCGCTGGCATGGTGCAACCAAAAGTGACTGAAGCTCCATGATGGCTCCCCCAAGAGGGTGACGATGCCATGCGCCTCCATTGTTGATCACGAAAAGACGGACTAAGTTTTCACCCAGAGCCCTGGCACAATGAGGGGACCCACAAGAGGGAAGCGACACCCATAGGCATCACCCTCGTCAGCGCTAGAGCGTGGAACTTTCGCTCGAAACCTCACCCGTGCCACCCATGGTACCAAGGTTGCCGACCCAACCCAAGAGGAGGACTGCCGCCGCCAGCTCGAGACCTCTAGATCCAGACCAGGGAGGCGCCCCACCAAAGCCATGAAGACACCGGGATCACCCGCCAACCCTCCCCTTGCTACCTGCATAGCCAAGAAGAGGCGCCACCACTGCCACAGCGCTACTCGCCGCAGAGCCAACCGTGCAGCCTCACGGTCCAATGTCACCGCCCCAGCTTCCAAGAATGACACACCAGTGTCTGCCAGGACGTAAATTATGATATATCCAAATCCAACGTAGTATCTGCATATCTTATCCTTAGTTTTTTGGGGGAAATCTGCATATCTTATGGGTGACACTACGCATCCGCCGGCGGATAAAAGAAAAACATCGGCCACCTCCGCGGCCATCCGATTGACGTTAAAATGGTCATCGGATCTCCCCAAACATGCGCCTCGTGAATTGAACAAGCTAGTTGTTGCGATGTTCACTTTGCAACAACGGCTTTGTTGCAAAACAACCCGAAGCGTTTTTTTAGTGTGACACGTTATTTTCTTAAGCATTATTTGTGCAACAAAGGTCATGTTGCAGAAAAATATTTGCAATAGAGGTTGTGTTACAGAAAAAAAAAATATGTCTTTCACCTTTCTGCAACATAGATGATGTTGCGGAAGGATTTTTGCAACAAGGATGATGTTGCAGAAAAACAATTAATGAAAAAATGATCAAGTTATGTACACGCTGGCTACTTGTTGGTGCTTCGCATGTTTGTAACATAGCATGAGTTACAAACTTGTGTGTGCAACATGCCCAATGTTGCAAAACTTGTTGGACCGTCTCACGTAGCGCTACATGCCATATGATTAAAATTAAATCGGACGGCCACGGAGGTGGTGGATACGCGCGACTCATCCGCCTTTTTTTTTTTTTTTTTTTTTTTTGTGCGTGGAACTTGGGGATCTTTATTCAACAAAAGCACACCTAGCACAATCAGCCATGAGGCTAGTGACCAGGAAAGGAGGTTCGGTATCCATCCAACTCTCGGTAACTAACAAAGAGCAACCTCGTTTAGCACAGAGGTGCGCCGAAAAGTTGGATGATCTAAGTACATGCTGAATAGAAAAAGAGACAAAACTAGAAGATAAATCCCCTATTTCCAGAAGTAGCGGGGCCACCACTGAACGAGAGTGATGGCGAGAGTTCCAGAGGTTCACGACCTCAAGGCAATCCACCTCCATGATTACTTCTCGGAATCTTCTGAGATTTGCAAAGAGCACTCCATCTCTGAGAGCCAGAGCTTCAGCTATCAGCGGATCCGTGTTACACCTTCATGAGGTTTACACCAAGCACCTTTCAGTGCAGATTATGATCGAGCCACCCCGCCCTCACCTGCCTTACCATGCTCGCTGCTTATAGCTGCATCAGTGTTGATTTTTATAAAACCATGGATGGCGCCCTACTCATCCGCCGGTTGAAAGGTAACGTTTCCCATATATTATCCTTACCTAGATACCACCACGGAGGTACAATGTCAAGATACGCTTCGTGTCTACTTCGTATATCAAACGATGTAGGACTACCCTTGGGCCGGGTTTGCATTTGGATAGGGAATGGGCCAATACAGTTTAATCCAAATTAGTAGTGAACTAATAAACAGTCAAAATACCCCTCAAAAAAAATAAACAGACAAAATAATTTAAGTTTTCTGAAAAAAAAAAGTAAGTTTTTTGAAGCGGGTGTACTGAAACAGACCCTCTACAATATTAGACAGCTAACATCAATTCAAAATATATAATACTTATATGAGTCAACATCCAGGACTACAGAAATACATTGTGAACATATATATTTCTTGATGGATCTTTATGTGAGTAATTTGGTTACACATATGTTATACATTTTTTTTAAGTTAGTCAAACTTATAAAATTTGACATAAAACTGGTTTTACTTATTACAAACTTAGAAAGACAATTAATTCAAAATAGAGGAAAAAATTGTAATTGTAATTCACATTTTTCGCATTAATTATCTTCCTTATTTACCATTTCTTTAGCATATCAGCATTAATATACTTCCTCGTATGGACGAAGCGATAAGTCTTAACTTTGAAGTACTGCCTATCCAGAGGTAATCTTAGGCACAAGTTTAAAACTTTCCAAACATTCAGGATGACTACTACTCTATATAAAGCCAAGCATCCGATAGTTGTTGACACTCAGTTGTGTTGCACACCATCCTATTATCTAATGGCGATTGTCAAGTCATCTGGTGATCTTCTGAGGCTCCTCACATTCCTCATCTTCCTCCTCCATCATTGCAGCGCAGGCTATGACGTCGAGTCGGTCGTCGGGACGCGGAACCTATCATCGGCCAATCTGAAACTTGTAGGCGGGACGACGGAGTTCGGGCCTGATGTCAAGAGGCTCGACCTAACTGCAAGGCAAGTGTGCTTGATCTTCATCCTGATCCGGAAGTTTAAATTCATCACCTTATCTATACCTTTTCAGAAGTATCAGAGACTGTATGTGTTGCACTGTTTGGTTGGGGTTATATATATACACAAATTGTATATATGCACACACCATAAGCTCACTGTTTTAGTATTAATATGATGGTGCAGCCTGGAGACCGATAGCCGGCTCCACGTGCGCATCACCGACGCCGACCATCCACGATGGGAGGTCCCCCAAGACATCATCCCGCGCGGCCAACGCCAGTGTCGGGGGACGTTTTGCTTGAATCGCCAAGCATGGACAATGCCACCTTGCCGAGCAGTGCCACCATCTCCAAGGTGTCTTCGGACCTGACCTTCTCTATCCACACCAAACCGTTCCGCTTCACCGGTGACATCCTCTTCGACACTTCTGCGACCCTCATCTTCAAGGACCGGTACGTAATAAATAATACTCCCTCATTTTTTCAAAATAGATCAATTCAAGTTTAACCAAGTTTTTTTATAGAAAAAATATAAACATCATGAAATATGTATTTTTTTTGACAATAAATGTTTAAATATTTCTACAAATAAACTTGACATAACCTATGAAACGTTGAGTTAATACAAAACTTAGGGGTCTGTTTTATGGCAAAGGAGTGAGTACAAGCGTGATGTGTGGTAGGAGCAGTATATTAATTAGCGAGTAGCCAAGTGATGGATGGGCATGGCAATTGAAATGCAGGTACTTGGAGGTGACGACGGCGCTTCCAGCCGGCCACGCATCGTTGTACGGGCTGGGCGAGCACACGAAACGGACGTTCCGGCTCCAGCCCAATGACACGTTACGCTGTGGAACGAGGACCTGGAGAGGTCAGACCTACTGGACCTTAACCTCTACGGCTCACACCCATTCTACATGGACGTGCGCTCTGGCGGCAATGCGCATAGCGTGCTCCTCCTCAACAGCAATGGCATGGACATACTGTATGGCGGGTCCTACATCACCTACAAGGTGATCGGCGGCATGCTCGACTTCTACTTCTTCGTCGGCCCCTCTCCACCCGCCGTCGTTGATCAGTACACCCAGTTCATCGGCCGCCCTGCCCCCATGCCATACTGGTCATTCGGGTTCCACCAGTGCAGGTATGGCTACAAGAATGTGGCTGACCTGGAGGACGTGGTCGCCGGCTATGCCAAGGCCAAGATCCCACTGGAGGGGATCTGGTCGGATATCGACTACATGGACGGTGGCCAAGATTTCACGCTAGATCCGATCAACTTCCCGGCGAACCGTCTCCGGCCGTTCGTCGACCGGCTCCACAGCAACGGCCAGAAGTACGTGGTCATCATAGACCCGGAGATCAAAAGACAAGCAACGCCTAACGAGGACTTTTTCCTCAAGCGAAACGGCACCAACGTGGTGGGCAGGGTGTGGCCGGGCGAGGTGTACTTCCCGGACTTCATCAACCCACGCGCCGTGGAGTACTGGGCGCAGAAGATCTCCGAGTTCCGGCGGACCATCCCCGTAGACGGGCTGTGGTGCGACATGAACGAGCCCTCCAACTTCGGGGCCTGGCAGCCGCTCAACGCGCTGGACGACCCGCCCTACCGCATCAACAACTCCAGCACGCATCGTCCCCTCAACAACCAAACTGTGCCGGTCTCCACTGTGCACTACAACGGCATGTCCGAGTACAACGCGCACAACCTCTTTGGCCTCTTCGAGGCACGTGCCACGCATGCCGCACTGCTCAAGGACACGGCGCGCCGCCCCTTCGTGCTCAGCCGCTCCACCTTCCCCGGATCGGGCCGCTACGCGGCGCACTGGACCGGCGACAATTCCGCGCGGTGGGACGAGCTTGCGAACTCCATCAACACCATGCTCAGCTTTGGCCTCTTCGGCATCCCCATGGTCGGCGCCGACCTATGCGGCTTCAGGGGCAACACAAGCCAGGAGCTCTGCAGCCGCTGGATCCAGCTCGGTGCATTCTACCCGTTCGCGAGGGCGCACACGGAGAAAACCACCGAACGACGAGAGCTCTACGTGTGGGAGTCGACGGCGCAGTCGGCAAGGAAAGCGTTCGGGACGCGGTACCGGATGCTCCCCTACATCTACACGCTCATGTACGAGGCGTACACAACAGGGGCGCCCATCGCACACCCGCTCTTCTTCTCCTACCCACAGGACGCCAACACCTACGGCGTGGACAAGCAGTTCCTGCTCGGGCGCGGCGTGCTTGTCTCTCCGATGCTACAGCCGGGTGCCACCACCGTCGACGCCTACTTCCCGGCAGGCCGGTGGTTCAGTCTCTACGACCACAACTACCCCCTCACCGTTGCCACACGGACCGGCAAGCGTGTTACCCTCCAGGCGCCAGTGGACTCGGCTAACGTGCACCTTGCCGGCGGCAACATCCTACCACTGCAGAAGCCGGCGCTGACCACGTCCGCCGCACGACAAGGTGAATTTCACCTCCTTGTGGCGCTCACGGAGAACGGCACAGCCAGCGGGGAGCTATTCTTGGATGACGGCGAGTCCACGGAGATGGGCGGGGCGGGAGGCAATTGGACCCTGGTGAGATTTAGCTGCAACACGGAGGAGAGCAAGGGCATCATCACGACCACGGTGAGCTCGCATGTGGTGCAGAACTCATATGCGCCGAGCCGGACTCCGGTCATCGGCAACGTGGTCTTCATGGGGCTCCAGTCGCCAGCAAAGGGGTTCACTATCTATGTAAACAACGTTGAGCTCAAGGCAGCCCGCACCAAGTCCCGGACGAGTGGAGCGTTTAGCGTCAGTGGGCTGTCGCTGGCCATTGGAAAGGAGTTCGAGGTCAAGGTCGTCATGTCCCATTAACGACCAATTTTTGCATAATTATTATTGTATATCTGAAATTCTGAATAAAAATTGAGAAATTTGAAGGTTATTATCATTTGCGGGTTCTAAGATTATCTATTGTCCTTGGCCGTTCATCTGGCATCTCCCACTCATCTCAGAGAAGTAAATCCTTGTATTTAAGTAACTCTGTAATTAAGGCGGTTAATCACAAGATCCATCTTGATCTTTTTTTTTTTTTGAGGGTAGATCCATCTTGATCTGAAATTGCTCCTTCACCTTGTTTTTTTTGGAGGCAATTGTATGTTCTTTTACTTACTGATGACTACTAGGACATCTTTTTTTTGAGATTTTTTTTTTGACACATTACTACTAGCTAGGACATCTTTGAATGTGCATAGCACACATGAAGGCCCAATAGCCGTCGTTTTTTAAGGTTGACAAATCTGCTAAGACTTTCCTTTTTTGTGGGGCAATTACTACGCCACGATGAAATTGAGCACCCGGGCAATCCCTTGCTTCAAAGAGATGTCGAGCACCTCAAAGGCACTCTTGAATGGCTTCTGGATGCCATCGTGGACCTCGCAGCTAATGTGGAAGCCGTCTCCGAGCGAGCAGCCGGGGTCGATACCAAATGGGTACGGTATCTCAACATTCCCACACTGCCTTCGGCACATGAACTAGGAACCGCACTTCTGGGAGCATATTGTGCTGCAAGCAATACGAGGCCGAGGCAAAGACAAGACACGAAAATGTGTTGTGAAGAAGCCAACATGGCACGATCGAGTTCTCTATGTACGTATGCACGCGCGGGGAGCTGTTTGTAAACTTGAGGGATTTGGAGAATATTGTACGCATGTATTACAGCCCATAGGGCGCATATATAGAGAGCTACAGAGGAATCCTATACTGTCCTCCAAGAGCTAATCCTAGTTAAAAGGAAAGGATAGATATGGAGCTAGACATAGGAAGCAAAAGATTACATCACGTATATGTGCTAATACATGCTAACTTATTCTTACACACCCCCCCCCCCCCCCCCCCGGTTCGAAGCGTCGTCAGAGTAGATGCCAAGACTCGATCGAAAAGCTTCGAATGAAGAAGTAGGGAGTCCCTTGGTCATGATGTCTGCAAGTTGATGAGTTGTTGGGACGTGAACAACACGAAACTGTCCCAAAGCCACCTTCTCGCGTACAAAATGAATGTCCAACTCAATGTGCTTCGTTCGACGATGATGAACGGGGTTAGCGGAGAGGTATACCGCAGAGATATTATCACAGAACACCACGGAGGCCTTGTCAACGACACAATGGAGCTCGACAATAAGTTGATGAAGCCAACAACATTCGGCCATGGCGTTGGCCACCGCGCGGTATTCGGCTTCAGCACTCGAGCGAGACACAGTAGGTTGGCGTTTGGAAGACCAAGACACCAAAGTGTCTCCGAGATAAATGCAATATCCTGAAGTAGACCGGCGAGTATCTGGACAGCCAGCCCAGTCAGCATCCGAATAAGCAGCAATGGTGATGGAGGAGCCGCCAGTGATTCGAAGCTCGTGAGAAGTAGTGCCTTGAAGATAGCGAAGTGAGCGCTTGATCAATCCCCAATGAACATCACGCGGAGCATGCATATGCAAACAAATCTGCTGGACAGCATAGGCGATGTCTGGGCGTGTCAAGGTGAGGTATTGAAGAGCACCGGCAATACTTCGGTAGAGGTGGCATCCGAAACAAGCTCACCAGAGGCAGCCGAGACCTTTGGCTTGGTGTCAACAGGCGTGGAGAGCGGCTTACAATTAGACATAGCAGCACGGTCAAGAAGCTCCTCAACATATCTCTCTTGAGAGAGAAAGAAACCAGAGGCTGTGCGACGAACGGCAACACCAAGGAAAAAATGAAGAGGCCCGAGATCCTTCATCTTGAATTCAGTGCTGAGAGAAGTGATGATCATCCGAAGAAACGGTGTCGAGGAAGCTGTGAGTACAATGTCATCAACATAAAGGAGCAAGTAAGCCATGTCGGAGCCACGACAGAGCACAAATAGCGAGGTGTCTGAAAGAGCCGTAGTGAAACCAAGGCGCCGAAGAAAATCACCAATGCGAGTGTACCAGGAGCGTGGGGCCTGTTTCAACCCATAGAGTGACATGGACAGTAGGCAAACATGCTCGGGATGGTCGGCGTCGATGAAACCCGTCGGCTGAGCACAATAAACACGCTCATGCAGAACTCCATGAAGAAAGGCATTGGATACGTCCAACTGATGTACCGGCCAATGTCGAGAAGTAGCAAGATGCAAAACTGTGCGAATTGTGGCTGGTTTGACGACAGGACTGAAAGTCTCACCAAAGTCAATGCCGGCACGCTGTGTGAATCCTCGAACGACCCAACGAGCTTTACAGCGATCCAAGGAACCATCGAGTTTGAGTTTATGTCGAAAGACCCATTTACCAGTGACGATGTTGGCACCCCGAGGTCGAGGCACAAGAGTCCATGTGTGATTATCTTGGAGAGCATCATACTCCTCTTGCATGGCAGAATTCCACGCGGGATCACGAAGTGCCGCACGGGCAGACGTGGGTAGCGGTGAGAGCACAACCGTGGCCGTATGAGCATCCTCAAAACGCCTGTTAGGCTGAAGGACGCCATGATGCGCACGTGTAGTCATCGTGTGGATTGACACGTCAGAGGGACGGAGCCATGGAGCAGCACGTGGGGGTACCACCGGAGCCGCCGCCGGCGTAGATGCGGCGAGCTCAACGGCAGGGCCGGAGGACACCACAGGGGACGACGACGTGCTGGTAGCGGCTGCTGTAGAGTTGCTGGAGGCAGCAGCCGCGGCGCCAGAAGTTGCTGCCACAGCAACTGAGTCGGGTGACCCAGGAGCGTCACTGGGAGAGTTGGCTGCCGTGGCACCACCATTCGCTGCCATGGCAGCGGAAGTGGTTGCCACGGCAGGCGAGCTGGACAGCCCTGGTGAAGAGGCAGCAGCCGTGGCGGGCGTTGATGCGATGCAGGGGAGGCCACGGCTGGACTGCCGGCGGCCCGTGGAGCGGCCGGCATGCCACGACGTCGAGCGGCCCGTGGGGCAGAAACCACCACATGTTCGGGCTGAGATGGCCCAACCGGTGGTGATGGAGACTCCTGCTGCATGTTCCTGAAAGGGAAAACGCACTCGTCGAAAACAACATGGCGTGATGTTAGCACACGGCGACTGACCAGATTATAGCAGCGGTATCCATGGTGATCGGGAGGGTATCCGAAGAAAACACAAGCGACGGAGCGGGGTGAAAGTTTGTGAGGAGCAGTGGAGGTGGTGTGTTAGGGTAGCATAGGCATCCAAAAACTCGAAGATGAGAGTAGTCTGGTGGGGAACCAAAAAGAAGTTGATGGGGAGGAAGATTGTTGCGTGGACGACAAGGTCGGAAATTGAGAAGATAGGTCGCGGTATTGAGTGCTTCGGCCCAAAACATAGGGGGCATATGAGCATGAAATAATAGAGTACGGACACTATCATTCAAGGTGCGAAGTATGCGTTCGGCGCGACCATTTTGTTGCGAGGTGTAGGGGCACGTGAGACGAAGGTGGATGCCATGTTGTGCAAAGAAGTTACGTGAAGCATGGTTATCAAATTCACGACCATTGTCGGTTTGAAAAGCTAAGGTGTAGCGTTGAAATTGGGTGGCGACAAAGACATGAAAACGAGAAATAATGGGAAACACATCCGATTTACGACGCAAAGGAAAAGTCCAAACATAATGAGAGTAGTCATCTAGCATAGCAAGATAATATTGAAAACCCGAAACACTTGTGATAGGAGATGTCCAAACATCGCAATGGACAAGAGCAAAAGGAAAACTAGCTTGACTGTCGGACTGTTTAAAAGGTAAACGAACGTGCTTCCCCAATCTACAAGCATGACACGTTGTAGGGGGTGATTTATTACAAGTAAAATCAAAAGTAGAAAGTGTCCTAGATAGAGCATCATGTCCTGGGTGACCAAGAAGTTGGTGCCAAAGGTCGGTGGTGCCGGCAGGAAGTGCTTGAGGTCCGGTGACGAGAGGGTAGAGGTCACCGGGACTATCACATCGGAGAATCACCGCGCGGGTACGACGATCCTTGACAAAAAAACCAAGCTCATCAAACTCAACATTAACATGATTGGTACGAGTTAACAGACGAACAAAAATTAGGTTTTTAATGAGATTAGGAGTGACAACTACATCACGTAATGAAAGTGGAAAAGAGGAGGTAGGAAGAGAGGCGGTGCCTGTGTGAGTAATAGGAAGAGAATATCCGTTTCCGAAGATGACAGAAGAAAAAGTGGAGGAAGGGGAGAAGGAAGAGAGGATACCGGGATCGCTGGCCATGTGAGCAGTCGCGCCAGTGTCAAAAAACCAGTTGGAGCCACCACCGCCGGTGCCGCCCTACTGCAAGGAGAGGTTGTTGAGGGCAGCGTGGAGCTGCATTTGATCCCATGCAGGGGCCTGGTGTGGTGTAGGCGACGGAGTGTAGCTGTTGTAGACTGGTGGAGCGCCGTAGCCCGGCTGCCCTAGATGGGCAGTGTAGGCCTGGGGCGTGGAGGCGTCGGGGCGCGGGACGAGAAGACCGGCACCGGGAGCACGCCAGTTGGGTGGCCACACCTGGAACATGCCGGACAGCGGGTAGCTGCCGATGGGCCAGAAGGGCGCGACATGGTCGCGCGCTGTCAGAGTGCCGGGGGCGCCCGGAGGAGCGTCGTGGCCCTGCTGTTGCTGCTGCTTCTTGCGGCCCTTGCCGCGGCCGCGACCACCAGACGAGGGAGCAGCAGGCGGTGTAGGTGTGGCGGGACGGGGACCCGGCGATGCAGGCGTGGGGGAGAAACGGATGGCGACGAGGGCAGTCGCCTGGACATGCTGAGCATGGCGTGCAAGACGCCGTTCCTCCTGCAAAAGAGCGCTGCGAGCACGAGCGAAGGTTAGCCCAGCGGGGTTGATGGTGAGGGCGGCGATGCAGTGGCCGAACTCGCCGTTCAACCCGTTGATGAAGGTGGTGAGCATGTCCTGGTCGGTCACCAGAGTGCCCACTTCGCGTAGTGTGTCGGAGAGACACTTGAGGCGGCTCGCGAAGGCGGTGACGGAGAGATCGCCCTGGACGAGGTTGAGGAAGTCACGCTTGGCGAAGATGGAGCGTTGAAGACGATTGTTGCGGAAGAGGTCGGTGATGACGGTTCGAGCGTTGAAGGTGGTGTCGGAGGGCTTGATGATGATCTCGAGAATATCCTTGGAGACGGTGGTGTATAGCCAAGAGACGATGCATTGGTCTATTTGGGTCCACTCGACGTCGCCGAGAGCCATGAGGGCGTCAACGGAGCCATCAATATGATCAAGAAGACTGAGCTTGCGGAAGGTGAGATTGAAGAAGGTCTGCCAGATGCAAAAGTTAGACTCGTCGAAGTTGAGGATGACGGTGACGTGGTTGCGGATGTTTATGAGCTGGATGGCGGTGGCGCTGGGAGCAGCGGGGTTGACAGAGCTAGCGGCGAAGGGGTTGAACCCGGAGGAGGCGAGGGAGGAGTTGGGGGAGGAGGCGAAGTCGCCGAACTCCATATGGCGGCAGCAGCGTGGAAGGGCTGGCGGCTAGGACTGGGGTTCGGTGGTGGCTAAGGTGCAGCAGAAGCAAGGCTCGGGAACGAGGAAAAACTGATACCATGTAAACTAGAGGGATTTGGAGAATATTGTCCGCATGTATTACAGCCCATAGGGCGCATATATATAGAGCTACAGAGCAATCCTATACTTGTCCTTCAAGAGCTAATCCTAGTTAAAAGAAAAGGATAGATATGGAGGTAGACATAGGAAGCTAAAGATTACATCACGTATATATGCTAATACATGCTAACTTATTCTTACACTGTTGACGCCAACAGTCCGTGGGGAACTAGTCCAGCCACGGCAACATGGGCACATTGTGACGGCCAGACCTCGATTGTGCATACGAAGCAAAAGTAAACGGTCTAGAGTCGCCGTCAAGTGTTCATAATATTCGATTTTTTTTAAGAAAGAAACGTCTCTGAATCTTCCTACTGACTGGGCGCTGTAACGACCGGCACCCGGAGAGGGCAGATCGATCGCTACAGAGAGAGGATTGGGATGAGAGGTAGATGAAGGAGTAGGTGAGGAGAGACGAAAGGGGATGAGTGTTTCAGATTCTTCTTCATTCCTGCCTGATTGCACTGTCTCGCTAGGTTAAGTACAACCCACACACACGCAGCCTCTGGGCCACAGACGGCCCATTACACTTGTGGGCTCAGCCCACACACACGCCTTGTTGTCTCTCCTATCTAGTCCACTGATGTGGTAGCATCAGGTGTGACATGCTCCCCTCCTTGAGCGGAAGCGGCATCATCCCAGCAAGGAGCCTGTGGGTAACGGTGATGCAGCACGGTGTAATCTTCCCAGGTGGCCGAGTCTGGTGACAGCGATGACCACTGGACGCGTACCTGCACAATTGCAGTGCTTCCCTTCTTGACCATGCGACGCTCGAGTATGGCCCCCGGCTGCAGAGGTGCGGCGGACAGGTCGGGTGTGCGCGGAAGCTCGGAGAAGACCGGCGAGTAGTATTGCGTGAACGGCTTGAGCTGCGAAACATGGAAGACCGGATGGATGCGACTACCCGGTGGTAGCTCCAGCTTGTACGCCATGGCGCCCACGCACTGCTCCACCTTGAAGGGGCCGAAGAACTTATATGCCAGCTTGGGGGAGGGGCGATTGGCCACCGTGGATTGGACATATGGCTGGAGTTTGAGCAACACTTGATCACTCACGTCGAACGAGCGCTCAATTCTGTGTCTGTCTGCCTGTTGCTTGCACCGGTTCTGTGCTCTGGCCAATTGCGCGCGCAGCTTGTCGTTGTGAGTAACCCAGTCCAGTTCCTCCCCGGCGTGCTCTGGCAAGTGTGTTGCAATCGCTGGCAGTCCCCCAAGGTTTGCTTCTTTGCCATACAGATCTTGAAAAGGAGAAGTGTTCAACGAGGAATGGTACGAGGTGTTGTACCAGAACTCGGTTGTGGGCAGCCACTTGCGCCAGTGCTTGGGGTTGTCATGAACAGCACAGTGAAGATACATCTCGAGGCACTGATTGACGCGTTCGCTTTGCCCCTATGTCTGAGGATGGTATGCCGTGGAGAAGCTGAGCTTGGTGCCGGCGGCATCGAGAAGGCCCCGCCACATGTTGCTGGTGAATATCTTGTCACGGTCCGAGACGATCGAGAGCGGCACACCATGAAGCTTGATGATATTGTCCCAGAACGCGCGAGTCACCGTGGCCGCCGTGAAGGGGTGACGGAGCGGCACGAAATGAGCATATTTGGTGAAGCGATCGACGACGACCATGATCACTCCGTAGCCCTTTGAACTCGGCAGCCCCTCGATGAAATCCATGGTGAGGTCTTGCCACGGCTCGGTAGGGATCGGCAAAGGCTGTAGCAGACCTGGAGGTTTCGTGTGCTCGTGCTTGGCATGCTGGCAAATGGAGCATTGGCGAACAAAGTCCTCAACCGCTTGCTTCAAACCACGCCAGGTGAAATGCTTCTTGACCCGTTGGTAGGTGGCTGCCACGCCGGAGTGCCCACCCACTGCGCTGGCATGGAAGGCGCTGATCAACTTGGTTTGGAGGGCTGTGTTCGCACCGATCCAGAGCTTGTCATGGAGACGGATGACACCTTGTCGCAGCTCGTATCCGTGCTCATCGGGGCTAGAGATGGCCAGCCGCTGCAGCATGTCTTGCGCGTCCTTGTCAGTCTCGTAGGAGTTGGCGACCTCCTGGAGCCATTGCGGCTGACAGATGGAGAGGGCGTCGAGGGCGAGGAGATGACCCACGCGGGACAGGGCGTCCGCCGCGCCGTTGTCGGGGCCGCGCCGGTACTTGAAGGAGAATTGAAGCCCCACCATCTTCGACATGGCCTTGCGCTGCAGCTCCGTCTCCAAGTGTTGATCCCCCAAGCTGCATAAGCTCTTGTGGTCCGTGACGATGACGAACGGAGCTCATTGAAGATAGGCGCGCCACTTGTCGACCGCCATGATGACGGCGAGGAACTCCTTTTCGTAAATGGAGAGGCGTTGATTGCGCACTCCAAGAGCCTTGCTGAGGTAGGCAATTGGGTGCCCATCTTGTACGAGGACCGCGCCCACCCCGGTGTCGCAAGCGTCGGTTTCGATGGAGAAAGGCCGAGAGAAATCCGGCAAGGCCAGCACCGGCGTATTCACCATGGCGTTCTTGAGAAGCTCGAATGCTGCCTGTGCTTGCTCCGTCCACAGAAAGCCCTTTTTGGTGAGCAATTGCGTGAGAGGCTTGGCGAGGATTCCATAGCGTGGAACGAACTTGCGGTAATATCCGGTGAGGCCGAGGAACCCTCGCAATTCCGTGGCGTTGGTTGGGGTAGGCCACGCCTGCATAGCACTTGTCTTGCTGGCATCGGTAGCCACGCCGTCTCGCGAGATCACATGGCCGAGGTACTCAATTTGAGGCTGGGCAAAGGAACACTTGGACGCCTTGGCGTAAAGTTGAAGTTGACGCAAGACGGTTGTCGATACCAAAACCGGCAGATCTCGGGTAGGGGATCCGAACTATGGGTCTAGGAGTCGATGGGTAACAGGGAACGTAGAGACGGCGATTTACCCAGGTTCGGGCCCTCTCGAAGAGGTAAAACCCTACGTCATGCTTGATTGTATTGATGATTGTATGAAGATTACAGAGTTGATCTACCTCGAGATCGGATGGGCTAAACCCTAGGCAGTTATGATTCTGTGTCTCTATGGACTAAACCCCCTGGTTTATATAGGCACCAGGGGGATCTAGGGTTACATATGATCAGGGGATAAACATACAGACGGCGCCAATCATTACTTGGAGGAGACGTCCAGTCTTCGGTGGTTTCCTTCTGGTGCACGGGGTTGTCCACAATCCTGCCTTCCATCGATGAGTAAAGAGCGGCCCACTAGTCCGGCCTATGAGAGATAGGCCGGCGGCCCGAGTACCCCCTAGTCCGGGACACCCTCAGTAGCCCCCGAACTAGTCTTCGAAGCCGAGGTAGATGCCGAACACCATCGGCTTTGTGGACCAGTTCCCCCTCTTCTGTGATTCCGGTGACCGACCAGCTTCGCTTCTGAGTCGACATCCCAAGCGTTGCCTAGCCGCACATGCCGCAAAATATATTCGGTCACCGAGGTGTACCGATAACTTAGCCTCGAAGGCTAGTCACTTCGGTGTGAACAGTTCTCCTCTTCTGACAACTTTTTACCGAAGGGTCACAACGTGCCACGACCCCAAATCGTTTTATGACAAAACTCAATCCGCGGCTCGAGGCGGTTTTCTCACTGGCACGTCCCATCGATATGGAGATCGTGCCCTGTTTTTAAGGGATATGATCAATTATCTGCCTCGCCCCATGCGCGCATAATGGCGCGGTTACATAGGGAAACGGCGAAGACTGCGGCGCAGTAGAAGGACCGTGGGTTTTACAGTCTTTAAAGGGGAGCGGCCTCTATTCCATTTGCACGCTCTCACTTCCCCCTTTGCCATCGCCTTCCCCACTTCCTGAGCTCCAGCGCCCAGATCCGCTCTTTCTTCCAAGAACCCTTTTAGCCACCCGTCTAATCCAGCAATGGTGGGCTCTGGTTCCAAGGGCAAGTGGGAAGCGTCCGTCGTCACCGAGAGCGCCATCATGGAGCTGAAGGGCGCGGGCTATCTCCCCGCCAATGTCGCCCATCGAGCCCCAGAGGCCGGCCAGGTCGTCCCCACACCGCGGCAGGACGAGAGGGTAGTATTCCTGCCCCACTTCATTTGAGGTCTCGGCTTTCCCCTCCACCCTTTCGTCAGTGGCCTCATGTTCTTCTACGGGCTTGATTTCCACGATCTCGCGCCGAACTCCTTCCTCCACATCTCGGCCTTCATCATCATCTGTGAGGCCTTTCTTCGGATCCGGCCACACTTCGGCCTGTGGCTGAAGATCTTCAACATCAAGCCGAAGATCGTCGACGGCCAGCAGGCGGATTGCGGGGGTGCGATGGTCAGCAAGCTTCCCCGAGTGCAGTGGCTAGAGGGCACCTTCATCGAGACCGTCAAGGTCTGGCAGAGGGAATGGTTCTACATCACCGAGCCAAGGAGCGCGGATTGGGGGGGGGGGATTCCGGCCTTCCGATCCGGACCCCCAACGAGGCTGGTCTCGTGGACCAAGAAAGGCCTCGACTGGGGGGTGAACAGGGAGGTGGCGCAGCTGCAGAAGCGGATCGCCAAGATGATAGAGAAAGGCGTCGAGCTTCCCAACGTGATACAGATCATGCTCGGCAGCCGAATCCTCCCATTCCAGGACAGGGCCTCCCCCATGTGGGCCTACAAGCCCGAAGACCCGGCCACCGTGCGCAACTTCTTCCGTACCTCCCATGCCCAGCTGTGGAGGGCGATGTTCAAGCCGCAGAAGGACTGGCCGGCCGAGGGGGAGGACATCGGACTCGACGCCGCAAATCCCCCACGGGAGGTAGGACTAATTCCGTTCGTATATCCGAACTGTTTCCTTTTGATAAGGCACTTAACTTTTCACTTCCCATCCGCAGAATTGGCTGGAGAAGGCGAAGTGGATTGATAGTCCGGCGCCACTGCCAGAGGGACCCCGGACGCCTCTACTGACGGCCATGTTGGCCGTGAAGCCGTACGAGGTGCTGGAGAGGAAGGGGAAGAAGAAGGACGAGAAGAGGGAGGCCAGAGAGGGCCTCCGTTCCCGAGGACCCCCGGACACCAGGTCCGGGGACACCCACGCTCCCTCCGCACAAGAGGAGGACAAGGAGCAGGGAGGAGAAGGGGAGGAAGATGATTCCTCCCGAACAGGGAAAAGGGCGGCGTCCGAAGACGTAGAGGAGGAGCTGCCTCAGCCCGCCCCCAAAAGACCGTGCAAGGCCAAGGTGGCCTTGTCCGGCGATAGCTCGGCTTCTGCCGAGGACTCTGAGGCCTCCGAAGAGGTTCCTCCGAGGATCCCCAGGGCCAAGCCACAGGCTCAAAGGTATGCGTTCTGGTAACCGCTTAATTGTCCTTAGCCGAACTGGGTTCGATATTGATCACGTTTCCGTTTATAATTTTGTAGCCCGCTGCGCGATCTCCCCGCCGACCAAGCCTTGGAGGGGGATTCTCCACCGGCAGTGCTAGCGGAGAGCGGGACCGAATCCTGCGCCTCGCCTCCCCCAATAGTCGAGGAGGCCGGGGAGGTCCTGTCGAGGAGGACCCCTCCCGTGCCGCACACAGGGGGAGGGGGCGACACTATCATGGCCGAGGTGAACACCTCGGTCGCCGAAGACCAGGAGGGGAGGGCCCCTCTGGTGAACGAAGAGGAGGAGCCCGGACAGGCCGAGCTCTCTCTGAAGACGACCCCGGAGACGCTAGGGCATCCAGAGTCCGGCGCCCCGGACTCGGAGAGGGGAGGAGCCGAAGCGGCGCTGCCACCCCCGCCTGCCCCAGAGCGGGCGCCAACGGGGTGGCCGGACGAGATGGAGGATGCTCTAAACAGCTCCTCTATCGTCGAAGAGCACCGTGCCCTTATGGGCGCAGTGTTGCAAAGTCTTCGGTCCGTGGATAACGGACTGAAGGAGGCCTTTAGTGGCTTTCTTACCGGCTTCAAGGTGAGCGAAGTAATGCTTTTCCGTTAGAAAAATTTATTTGTATAAATATATAGCCTCATACACAGTAGCCCCCGAGACTCTGACTGGCTTTGGCAAAGCCTGTCAGAGGATCGAAAATCGATATCTCGGATACTAACGTGTGTATAATAATGCACAGGCCTCATCTTCGGCCGCAGCCGCCAACGCCGAAGAGTTGGCCGAGCTGAATCGGAAGCTGAAGAGCTCCGAAGATGACCTGAGCCTGGTAAACAAGAGGTTCGACGAGGCGCAAGGTAAGTCCGAGCTGTAATGGTTGAATACAGCCGATGTCTTGTAAGCAGGTTTCAAAGTATCCTAACGGAGTTAACCGATTCTGCTGCAGCGACCGTCGCGGAGGTGGAAAACCTCAAGGCCGAGCTGAGGGCGGCTCAGCTGGAAGCGGCGGCGCAAAGGTCGGCAGCCGAACAGGCGGCGGCCGAGCTGGTTGCGGTGAGAACCGCAAGTGAGAAGCACGAGGCCAGGGTGCTGGAGGTGTAGCAAGAGCTCGGGGATGCCGTCACAAGGTGTGAGGCCCTCGAGCAGAAGAATAAGGAGCAAACCGCCGAGCTGACCTCGTTGGCGGCGGTGGCTAGGGAAGCGTGGACAGAGGCGCGCGGCTACCAAGAAGAGCTCCGCCAAGTCCGGCTTGTTGCGGATGGTAAGCCATATTTGCTACAAAGCGTCTTTGGAGGTAACAGGTTCGCGTTGCTCACGCGGGTGTGGCGTTCCGCAGGCGCCTTTGCGGACCTCCCGAAGAGTGCGGCCGATGCGACGAGGTTCTTCGCCGCCCAGGAGGGTTGGGCCGAGCAAAGGTTATTCTGGGCGCAATTTCAAGTGCCCGAACACCCTCCCCTCCTCAACAACCAAATGAAGCAGCTAATGGAGCTGCATCGGATGGCGGAGCCGGCGATGAAGGACCTCTGCGTCAAGCTGTGGCCGACGGAGCCGCTGCCGAGCAGCTACTTCGGTCTAGTGCAGAGGTTGTACGACGCCCCTTCTCGGATCGACGCCTGGAAGCGCTCCACGTGTTATGAGGGGGCTCGGATGACCTTCGGCAAAACAATGGTACATTGGCCGAAGATAAAGCCAGCCGAGATGGCCTCTGGACCTCCGCCGCCAGGGAAGGAGCATAGGCGCCCCGAGGGGTACTTTCCCCTCGTAATGGATGGTGCTCGGGCAGTAGAGGCCCAATGTTCGAAAGATGTAATATATGAGTAGAGTAGGTTTCCTTTGTATCCGAAGAGGTAAAAACCTTTTGTTTTACGCAGAAGGCACTGAATTGGCTGTATAATGTCTGCTCTGTTAATTTTGACTCCTGTGCGGCCGTTTCTTAACTGAAAGTTACCAGTCGTCGGCTTCAGCCCCCAGTGCAGATACTGCCCGGGGTGTTTCCTCGTTACATCTTAACCCTTAGCCGACGTCTCGGTGCCCGGAGGCAGTTGTATGTACGGAAAACCAGGCAATCAGACTATGCGGTTTTAGTGCTTTCACTTAGTCATAGGAGCTTGACTGCGGGGGTTGGTGACTAGCCCCCAGTGTTTGTGATATTCGGACGAGCCGCGGTTGACACCATTATCACATGGTTCTTGTAACAGAGAACCCTTCGTTTAACACGGACTAACCTCCAACGATTTTTGGTTTGACACGAGTCATCGGATCGCCGACCAGTTCTTGCTTATTGTGACAGTCAGTTTTCGGCTTTCTCCACTGAGGTACTTAACCAGGCGAGCTAGAAGTACAATCGCAACGGTTCTCCCTTTCCCCTCTTAGCCGAACAGTGCGGAACGTAAGAGGGTAAACACAGGAGCCGGGCAACACAACTATTGACCAAAGACGCAATTCGGAACTGATTCATATAATGCTATATCCGTAACGCCGAGCACATAAAAGAAAGTAGGTGCTGGCACAAAGTTTCAGGCAAGACTTACGTGCAAGCCCCCGGTTTATTAGCCGGTTACGAAAAAAGAGATGTATCGTAATAGTTTACTTCGGCCTGAAAAACGGAAAGTTATATGCATCGTGAATGAATGCGCAATTACCAGAAAAAAAATTGGTATTTATTTCCTTTGAATATGTGACGTCCAACCGTACAATCCGGATTGCCGAAGTAACTTTGATAGATACTTTTTGAAGAAATACATTAGAGTAAAGGTTTACACAGGGCCTTTATGAGTGGTTTGACGTCCCTACTACGCCCTGCTGCACGTCTGCGCCTTTGCTCTTCCAAGAGGCTTCCGTGTAAGCGAAGTTGTCGACCGTGTATTCGGCGAAAGTAGTAATGTTCGGCGGACGAGCCCTTGGGAAAAGGGTTTTGAGAAGTCGCCGTGGTATATCAGCTTGACGCTGATCAGGCCCTAGATGGTGCCCGTTGTCGATCTTGATTCGAGGAAAACGATTGGCCGTTGCTTGGTCGAACCGAGCTCTTGGCCTTGGTTTCATGTGTCCCCACAACTGCCCATGGAATTTTAAGCGTGAAATTGTGTACTCGAGGTACGTATACCACGACAAGGTAGGCCGTGCTATGGGGCGCGTATCCCTATTTAGGGGGAGCATGGGAGTGATCCGGGACCGAGGCTGCAGCTCGGGAGCGCTTGCGTGAGTCCAGTGTCTTGACAGTAGACTGGGCCTGGGACGCCTCTTCGGCGGCTTGGACTTCGGCAGCTAGAGCCGCCGTGTGTTCCTCTGTTCGGAGCGAGCGTTCGGTATTACCGTTGATGGTGATAACGCCCTTTGGTCCGGGCATCTTGAGCTTCAGGTATGCATAGTGCGGGACGGCGTTGAAGCGGGCGAACGCGGTCCGGCCGAGGAGTGCGTGGTAACCGCTGCGGAAGGGGACAATATCGAAGATCAAGTCCTCGATGCGGAAGTTATCGGGCGAGCCGAAGACTACTTCCAATGTCACAGATCCCGAGCAGCGTGCCTCGACGCCTGGGATTACACCTTTAAAGGTGGTTTTGCTGGGCTTGATCCTTGACGGGTCGATACCCATTTTCCTCACTGTATCTGAGTAAAGCAGGTTGAGACTGCTACCTCCGTCCATGAGGACTCTGGTGAGGTGAAATCCGTCCACGATAGGGTCGAGCACCAGAGCCGCCGTTCCTCCATGGCGTATACTGGTCAGATGGTCTCGACGATCGAAAGTGATCGGGCAAGCCGACCATGGGTTGAATTTCGGGGCTACCGGCTCTAAGGCGTAGACATCCCGAAGTGCGCGTTTCCGCTCCTTCTTCGGTAGATGCGTGACGTAGATCATGTTCACGGTTTTAACCTCTGGAGGGAACTGCTTTTGGCCTTCATTGCTAGGCCCGCGAGGTTCGTCCTCGTCCTCGCTGTGGGGGCCCTTGCCCTGTTCTTCGGCCGTAGCCTTGCCGGCCTGTTTGATTACCCAACAGTTACGGCTGGTGTGGTTAGCGGGCTTGTCTGGGGTGCCGTGAATCTGGTAGGGCCTATCCAATATTATGTCTAGCGCAGACGGGCCATCCCGGTTCCCTTTAGAGGGCTTCTTCCGCGGTCCCGATTTCGAGCCGCTGAATCCGGCGTTTACTGCTGCGTCATCGGCTTCACCGCCATTATTTGAGTGCCGGCGCTTATTGTTCCTGTTGCGCCGGGGTTTCCCGTTTCCGTCCCGGGTTTCTGAAGTTCCGGGGTCTTCGGGGTGGTTGCTTCGACGAGCTAACCAACTATCCTCGCCCGCGCAAAAGTGGGTCATTAAGGAGGTAAGGGCCGACATTGTTCTCGGCTTGTACTGGCCGAGCTGGTGGGCGAGCCACTCGTCCCGGATACTGTGTTTGAATGCCGCAATTGCTTCGGCATCCGGACAGTCGACGATCTGGTTCTTTTTGGTCAAGAACCGATTCCAGAATTGCCGGGCTGACTCTCCGGGCTGCTGGATGACATGGCTCAGGTCATCGGCGTCCGGTGGCCGAACATATGTGCCCTGAAAGTTAGCTCGGAATGCATCCTCGAGCTCCTCCCAGCTCCCGATGGAGTTTTCGGGTAGGCTGTTCAGCCAATGCCTTGCTGGTCCCTTAAGTTTCAATGGTAAGTACTTAATGGCGTGGAGGTCATCTCCTCGGGCCATATGAATGTGGAGAAGAAAATCTTCAATCCACACAGCTGGGTATGTTGTCCCGTCGTAGGATTCTATATTGACGGGTTTAAACCCTTCGGGGAACTGATGCTGCATCACTTCATCGGTGAAACACATCGGGTGTGCAGTGCCCCTAGCCCGGGCTACATCACGCCGGAGATCAGTTGTCATCTGGGCACGGCGCTGCTCCCGAACTATGTCGTTCCTATCGCGCCAAGCTTGGTATCCGTCCCGTCCAGCGGGTGCATATCCTGTGGATCCGTAGATGGATCTGGACTGGACCCCACGGGCGTTCAGGTCGTGGCGCAGATCGTATCGGTCGTCCGGTTGAACCGGGTCTTTGCCTGCACGGCGAGGAGGCGCGGGTTGGTATTCGGCTTCATTGGCCGCCCTACCCCGTCCTCGAAGGGCGACGGGTGGGAGTTCGGCCTCTCCGGCCGGCTTATCCCGTCCTCGAGGGGGTGCGGGTGGGAGTTCGGTTTCCACAGCCGGTCTATCCCGTTCTCGAGGGGGGGCGATCGGGCTGGTTTGCATAAGTTCGTCTGGGAGGCATGGGCTCAAGGGCCTCATCCTCAAATTCTGGGAGTAGGCGCCGCCGTGGGTAACTCTTGTATTGACCCTGATGTTGATCGTCAAGGCCTTCTTCGGCAGCTAAGACCATCGTCCATCTATCGTTGAGCGTATCCGGTTCGGCATTTAGCTGTTGTTGCTTCATCTTCAAGCTTCGGGCGGTGGCGATGAGTTGTCGCTTGAATTTCTCTTGTTCCAGGGGATCCTCTGGGACGATAAAGTCCTCGGGTCCGAGGCTGTCCTCCTCTTCGAATGGAGGGAGGTAATTACTGTCCTCGGAATCCTCGAGGTCCTCGGGGTCTCCCTGGTTCTCGTGCCCTTCAAGGGCATCCTGGTGCTGCTCGGGGGTGTTATCGCCGAGCTCCTCCACGTTGTCCGGAGTTTCATTATCCCCGGTGCCATTCGTGTCTGTGTGATCCTCCTTGCCCTTTCCCCGCCCTCTGGCTCGCCGTCGTCGGCGTTTGGGCGGTTCTTCGGCAGGACCGTCGCCGTCCTTGGGGGTATCGACCATGTAAACGTCATAGGTGGAGGTGGCGGTCCACTTTCCGGTATTGGAGGTGGCAAGGGAAGGAGCCGTATAGGGATGGACGTCGATATCTTCGTCCATGTCATCAGCCTCTTCGGAGGCGTAGTCCAGCATGTCGGTTAAGTCTTCGACAGTGGCTACCAAGTGGGTGGTGGGTGGGACGCAAAATTCCCCGCGGCTGGCATCCTGTCCGACCTGCTCCTGGTCCGAGGACGGGCCATCCGCGATATTTATCTTCTGGATCCGGTCTAACATCTCGCTTAAAATCGAGGGGTCCACCGGACCAATGTTCGGGCAGCCATCGAAGTTGAGCTCCGGCGCGTCGATAACGGGAGTGTGTTCGGCCAAGGGTGACCCTTGGTTTTCCGGCGCCGGGGTGGGATTTAGACTCAAGGTCAGATCCAAACTGTGGCCCGGCCCGAGGACGGGGGCGGGGAAGGAGTCCGAGGTCAAGGCCTCGGGGTTGGCAGGTTCCTCGGGTAAAGCCGAGAATCCAGTGAAGACCAGGTCGCCTCGACCGTCGGCGACGTACTCAAGGCCGCCGAACCTGACTTCCTGCTCGGGGGCGAAGCTGCCGACCTGGTCAAGGTGACCGGTCGGATCGGCGTGCAGCACAATGCTGCCGAACGCGAAGAGCTGTCCGGGGACGAAGATGTCCCCACTGCGGATTCCATCGCTGAAGAGAAGAGCCGTCCACGGACGAAGATGTCCCCGCTGCAGATTGCATCGCCGAAGAGCTGTCCTGGGAAGATGAGCCATTGATCCTTGGCGACCCACGACGGAACTCTCAATGAAAGCTCCAATGTCGATACCAAAACCGGCAGATCTCGGGTAGGGGATCCGAACTATGGGTCTAGGAGTCGATGGGTAACAGGGAACGTAGAGACGGCGATTTACCCAGGTTCGGGCCCTCTCGAAGAGGTAAAACCCTACGTCCTGCTTGATTGTATTGATGATTGTATGAAGATTACAGAGTTGATCTACCTCGAGATCGGATGGGCTAAACCCTAGGCAGTTATGATTCTGTGTCTCTACGGACTAAACCCCCTGGTTTATATAGGCACCAGGGGGATCTAGGGTTACATATGATCAGGGGATAAACATACAGACGGCGCCAATCATTACTTGGAGGTGACGTCCAGTCTTCGGTGGTTTCCTTCTGGTGCACGGGGTTGTCCACAATCCTGCCTTCCATCGATGAGTAAAGAGTGGCCCACTAGTCCGGCCTATGAGAGATAGGCCGGCGGCCCGAGTACCCCCTAGTCCGGGACACCCTCAATGGTGAAGACGGTGTGCAGGTGCTCCACATGTTCCTGCAAGGTGCGACTGAAAACCAGGATGTCATCCAGGAAGGTGATCACAAACTTACGGTTTGGTACCTCGAAGATCGAGTTCATAAGGCACTGAAATGTTGGCGGCCCATTGGTGACGCCGAAGGGCATCACCCTGAATTGGAAATGGCCGTGATGTGTTTTGAACGCCGTCTTTTCCTCATCGCCTTCACGCATCCGGATTTGATGGTAGCCCGCCCGCAAATCTATCTTGGAGAAGTATGCTGCGCCTGCTAACTCATCGAGCAGCTCATCGATCACAGGGAGGGGAAACTTGTTCTTGATTGTTACTAGATTCGGGCATCGATAGTTAACACAGAACCTCCACGTCCCGTCTTTCTTCTTGACCAAGAGGACAGGTGCCGCGAAGGGGCTCATGCTGTGAGTAATCAGACCCATGAGAAGCATCTCACTGACTTGCCTCTCAATCTCGTCTTTTTGGAGCGGAGAGTAGCGGTATGGTCTGCAATTGACTGGGGCTGCCCCTGGTTCCAGTGAGATGGCATGATCATACTGCCTGTGCGGGGGAAGCTCTGTTGGCTCGGCAAAGACATCGCTGAATTCTGTCAGTATCTTCTGGATGATTGGAGGAACCGGTTCTTTGCCTTCTGTTGGAGGGGTTAGCTGAATTTCGAGCAGAGCGGCCCCCCAGATGTCATTCTCCTCGTGCATCTGCCAGAGTGCTGCGGCGTCCAGAGTAGTGATCGTCGGCTGATCGTCAGTGCGTACGCCTGTTAACAGGACAGAGGTGTCCTGCCTAGTGAACTGCATGGTCTTCAATTGCCAGTCGCATTGCATCGGACTGTGCTGTGCGAGCCAATCCATGCCCAACACTGCATCGTAGGCTCCCAAGTCGAGCACACGCATGTCAGTGAGGAACTCGTAGCCTTGGCAGTGCCACTGTAGTTGAGGTACCAGTGCTGTGCAAGTCAGTTGCTGCCCGTTGGCGACTCGCACAGCAACCGTGGGAATACGTGTGGTCTTTTCTCCAATTCGTGTGGCAAATGTGGTGCTGACAAAACTGTTAGTACTGCCTGAGTCCACTAAGAGTAGCATGGTTTGGTTCCCCACTGTTGCCCGCAACCTGATTGTCTCTGCAGTTTCAGTTCCGTCAACGGCCTGGGCCGACAGGAGGCAGCAGGCCGGCTCTTGTGCCACTGGTTCATCGAGCAACTCCAGTGCGCGGACAGCATCATCCGAGAGAACTTCGCCGTGCTCGCCCACTTCGATGGTGAGAAGTTGTGCTGTACGCCGACACTGGTGCTCCCGGAGTACTTATCGCCGCAACGAAAACAGAGTCCATTTTGTCTTCTGTAGTCGCGTAACTGGCACTCCTGACCAAAATCATCAGTTGCTGGGCGCGGGGCCGGTGCCGCGCAAGGTGCCACAGCCGCTGGTGGCACAGGCGTTGGTGGTGGTGGTCGGCCCGTGGCTGGCAACGCCGTGGGCAGAGGTGGAGGTCGGCCGGTGATGGGTGGTCTGAAACGCAGGCGTTGCAAGTTGAGCTCCTCTTCCTGTATACGGGCGAACACTGTGGCCCGCGTGATGCTGTTCGGAGCTTGTAGGCGCACTGCAGCGCGGAGCTCGTCCTTGAGACCCAACAGAATCTGAGTCACGAAGAACTTGGGGCTGAGGGTGGCGTCGAGTGCAAGCAGATTATACATGTAAACTTCAAATTGCTGCCTGTACTCCACCACAGTGCCCGTCTATCGCAGTTGCAGGAGATTGTGCATCAGTGATTCAAACTCCTCGGGGCCGAATTCTTCCTCAATTGCTCGCCGAAACATGTCCCAGGAGATGACTTGATGTTGCTGACGAAACGCGCGTAACCAGAGCGCCGCGTGCCCGTCCACGTAGAGTGCTGCCGTCGCCACCCAGTTGAGCGGTGGCACACGGTAGAGCTCAAAGTAAGTGAGGCAACGATCCAGCCACACTCGCGGCAGTTCACCATCGAATCGGGGAAAATTGTGTTTCGGTGGCTTGGTGGTGTACTCCTCGTGCGACTTGTTGAAGTACTCGTCGCGCTGCGCTGGTTGATGGGTGCGCTCCCCCGATGGGTGTTGCTCCGGGCGAGCAAGCAGGGGAGGGCCCTCGTTGGTGAGCCGGGCAAAGGGGATCTGACTGGTGAGAGCCTGCGGAATCGGCAGCGCACTTGGGGGAGGCGCGGCTCGCGGCTCGGGAGGAGGCGTGTGAAGCACAGCCTGTGGTTGTTGGAGCCCGTTGGTGGCCGCAGGCGCTTGCAGGGCCGCCGCGGAGGGATCGTCCACTTGCGACTCCGCGGAAGGGGCCGATGCAGTCGCCGGAGAGGCCACCTTGCGCACGTCGTCGACGTCGGCTTGTGTGAGCCCGATCTGCTTGGACAAGCTCTACAACTCGTGGGAGACTTGAGTGTTGAACGCCGTCTGCGCCTCGGCTCTCTTCTCCGCCAAGTCCTTTTCCTCGTCGAATCTGGACAGGAGCTTCTCCATGAGAGCAGTGAGGTTGGCTGTCTGCCCTTCCATGGCGGCAATCACCTGTCGCGCCTGCGCGGAGAGCTTGGAGGGCGCCGTGTTTTCCGCCCCGAGTAGATCGAACCCCGCCGAGGATTTCGAGCGACCTCACCGAAGTGAAATCGCACCTACGGCGGTGGATGTTACCGATCTGACCAAGGGAGTGAGGAAAAACAGCGGTGGAAAAAAAAATCTAGGGAAATAACCTGGCTCTGAGATACCAAATTGTAACGACCGGCACCCGGAGAGGGCAGATCGATCGCTACAGAGAGAGGATTGGGATGAGAGGTAGACGAAGGAGTAGGTGAGGAGAGACGAAAGGGGATGAGTGTTTCAGATTCTTCTTCATTCCTGCCTGATTGCACAGTCTCGCTAGGTTAAGTACAACCCACACACACACGCAGCCTCTGGGCCACAGACGGCCCATTACACTTGTGGGCTCAGCCCACACACACGCCTTGTCGTCTCTCCTATCTAGTCCACTGATGTGGTAGCATCAGGTGTGACAGGCGCTGGCCGTTAGGGACACGTGCACGAAGACTTTCCGGGTGTCATCGACAAGGTCAAACCGGCTCCGGTAGGGAAGCGGCGACAGCGACGCGTCGGCGGCTCGTTCTGGCGGCGGTAATAGTTGTTTGGGGTATTGGAATCTCAATGTAATTTTTATTATGTTCGAAATACTTTGTACTTCCGCTGAACTTTGATAATAGATTGGATCATTTTCGAAAAAAAAAAAAAAAAAAACCCTCCACGGGCACCCACCGGAGTTTCAGTTCATATACTACTGGCTAGTGGACACTAGCTGCATGGCTACATTCGATGGATTAGCTGTTAACAATTCTAGGTTCCAGAATTATTAGATAAGTTGATTGCAGCCGCGCATTGCAACTTGGCACATAATAAATAACGAAATTTTTAATTATATCATCCTGGCACGATGCGTATAATGCACCCTATGTCGATCCGAGTGCACCAGACATCAACAACACTACTTCGAAATTACCTAAAGCTTTACAGGTACGCCCATTCCTAAACACAAAACGACGTATATGCATCATCAATTTGTTTTTGATTATCTCTCTGCTCTCAAGATTTAGATACAACTGAGGTGGAGCAAGCAACTTAGGGAGTAACGAAAAAGGAAAATCGACGCTGACATTGATTTCCGGCACGGCGAGGGCAATCGGCCGACCGTCGGCTCAGACTCCATAAATACCCTTCCTGTGCTAACAATAACACCAACACCACAGCTAGTCGTCGGCTCCATCGTCGTTAGTCCCCGCAAAAATAATCATCGCCTAATCAGGCCAAGACCCACGAGAAGAGCAGGAGCGTGCGCGCCGATGGCGGCGCCAAGGATCAGAAAGCTCATCACGGCGCAGGGAGCTTTCGACTCCGTCCTCCTCCAAGGACACGACGGTCATCCCATCCCGTGGGACGTTGTCGTGAAGAAGCTCGCCGAGCTGTTCCGCTTCCTCGCGTCCGCGTTCCCGGAGCTCGTCGCCGGGATCCGGGAGTGGGCCGCAGCAGTGGAGCAGCAGGCGGGCTCCGCCTTGGCCGTCGCCCTCCCCACTGCGGCCGTGGTAGCGCTGGTCGTCCTCTGCTGCTGCTGCTGCGGGTACTTGGTGGCCGGCGGGCGGCGCCGGCCGAGAGGGCCGAACGGGGAGGAGGTCTACGGCCACGACGGGCCGGTGGTGAGGTACGGTGGCCGTGGCGGCGGTGGGTACAGAGGAGGGATCTTCAGCGTGCACCCCAACAAGCCCATCGTGTGCTAGCTAGCTTTGCTACAAATTGACAATCTATGAATTTGTAGACCCAACAAAGATCGTGAATTTGTGATATGTGTACACTTTTCCTACAAAATAATCGATACATCTTAAGAATTCCTAAAAATGCCTCCTCCTCGTACTCCGCGTAGTCGACTTCCTCGGCTTCCGGGTTGGTCTCCGCGGCTGCATTGCCTCCGCGGTTGACCACCGATTCTTTCGCGACTCCGCCGCTCATGCCCGTCTCATCAGGCCGTAGTAGGCTGCACAGAGGCGCCCGGAGATGGACCGCAACGTGGTCTCCGCGGCTGCAATCAATTCAATCGGCCCAGCAATCAAGTAGAAAAAAAGAAAAAGTATATTTTCCGTCCCTCAATTTTCTCCAAAGTATAGAAATGGTCCTTCAACTCCAAAACCAGCGATTCTTAGTCCCTTAACTTTTACAATCAGATAAGTTTAGTATTTCGTATCGCTTAGGGTGGTTTGGTGCTGACGTGGACACGGTTTTAACTAAAACTAGACATGTCGCATAAGTTTGACCCCCACATCAATATCCACAAACTCACCGTGGCCACGGTCATCGAGCCACTGCTCCTGTAGGAACTCGCGGCAACCGGTGCCGGCCGGCCAGAGGGCGTTGTGCTGCAGCAGCAGCAGCACCTCCTCGGCATCTCGTCAGGAGGCGCCGGCTGGGCTCAGGCGTGCTGCTACGACATTGCGTATGGGTATGTACGTACCGAAGCTGGCTTGGGTTCCACCGGAAGACAACACACGTATAGTAGAGTTGCTGGATGGATTCACATGAGACTAGCTAGCTACGTACTACTCCGTAGATGGATTTTCGCCGGATTGGAAAACGCACACAAGCAACACACGCACGCCCGCCGGAGAGGAGCTCGTGCCTC
Source organism: Elymus sibiricus (assembly GCA_039707655.1). Classification (NCBI taxonomy): domain Eukaryota; kingdom Viridiplantae; phylum Streptophyta; class Magnoliopsida; order Poales; family Poaceae; genus Elymus; species Elymus sibiricus. The sequence continues at coordinate 477,855,000 of CM077666.1, forward strand.
AGTCGCGTACGCCCGGCGACAAGCACCTGATTGGTTTACCGTGTGCGGTGGCCATGTCCTTGAGCAGCCTCGACAGTGTGGAGCACGGAGACTAACTGCCAGAGTTGAGCCCGGACGTGGATTCGTCCAGCAGCAGCCGGTAGGGCCGTGCACGAGGTCGCCCATGGACATCCTCCGCTCACCCCAGAACGCACCGGTGACCCTCGAGTGGCGACGGCCGCAACCTGCAACGCGTCTCCTTTTCGCCTGCTGCACAAAGCCGCTCCTCAGAGGCACCACGACGCTGGGCGTGGCCTCGGCGTCGAAGAAGGGCACGCTGTAGACCTGCTGTGTGGTCCTTGATGCCACCGTCCGAAAATGTGGCAAGCCCACGACAGGTGTTCGATAAAATGCCACCGAAAACCATGCCACGTCATCAACAAAACCACTCAAAGCAGTACGAGGGACTAAAGTTATCCGGTTTGAGAAGTTGAGGGACTAAGATTTGCTGGTTTGGGAGTTAAAGGACCATTTCTATACTTTGAAGAAAATTGAGGGACGAAAAATATACTTTTCCCTAGAAAAAAGTAGCGCCAACATGTGATACTGGAGCACCAATATAGTACATGCAGTCACTGATACATAATATTTCTCTACATAAATATGGATTGATTAGTAGATAACACATAATCACACCGCAAAAGGCCCACCAAAACACCGCATTATAAATAAAAAGAAAACACACGTCTTCATCTCGTCCACTCGCCAAACTAAATATTTCATCAATTCCAAAAATATAAGGTGTTTGAAAAGTCAAAAAAAAAATTACTTTGACCAAGATCAAAGCAAAAAAAATATCAACATCCACAATACTATCTCCATAACTTAATATAAGACGTTTTTTGACACTAGGACAATGTCAAAAAACATCATATATTAAGTTACGGAGGGAGTACTAAATAAATAAAATATGAAAAATTCATTTCACGATGAATCTAATGATACCGATTTGATATTGTGGATATTGATATATTTCTCTACATATTTGATCAAACTTAAAGAGTTTTGACTTTTCGAAAAACTAATACATCTTATACAAACCCAACAACGTCAACGGCGCAGCAAAGCGCGCCTAACCCTTCTAGTTTATATTACGTGACACTCTTAAGGTAGCATCATTGTACATGCCCTAAGTAATCCTTGTATTTAACTAACTCCGTAATTAAGGCGGTTAATCACAAGATCCATCTTGATTGTGTTCACCTAGCAAAAGTAAACGGTCTAGAGTCGCCGTCAAGTGTTCATAATATTTGATTTTTTTTAACAAAGAAGCGTCTCTGAATCTTCCCACTGATTATGAAATTCCTCAACGGAAACCAAACATGAAACCTGTAACACCCACCCACCGCGGCTGCATTCGATGGATTAGCTGTTAATAATTCTATAGGTTGTAGAATTATTAGATGAGTTGATTGCAGCCGCGCGTTGCAACTTGCAAAGCCCGTCCCTTTCTCTTCCTAGTCCCTATACTATATCCTCCTGGCACGACGCCCAGACATGCATCCCACAACACTACTACGAAATTACCTAAAGCTTTATAGGTACGCACATTCCTAGCTAAAACAGAAAACGACGTATATGAATCATCAATTTGTTTTTGATTATCTCTCTGCTCTCATGATTTAGATACAACTGAGGTGGAGCATCAGAAACGTCACTGACTGCAAGACAAGGAAGCAACTACTCCCTCGGTCCCATAATATAAGAGCGTTTTTTACACTAGTACGTTTTTATATTATGGGACGGAGGGGGTATTTATTTTAGAGAAAAACAAGCAAGCAACTCAGGGAGTAACGAAAAAGGTAAATCGTCGCTGACGTACGTTGATTTCCGCCACGGCGAGGGCAATCGGCCGCCCGTCGGCTCAGACTTCATATATACCCTCTCTCTGCTAACAATAACCCCAACACCACAACTAGTCGTCGGCTCGAATCGATCATTGTTATTCCCAGCGAAACCATCGCCTAATCAGGCCAAGACCCACCAAGAACAGCAGGAGCGTGCGCGCCGATGGCGGCACCAAGGATCAGAAAGCTCATCACGGCGCAGGGAGCTTTCGACTTCGTCCTCCTCCAAGGACACGACGGGCATCCCATCCCGTGGGACGTTGTCATGAAGAAGCTCGCCGAGCTGTTCCGCATCCGCGGTCCCGGCACTCGTCGCCGGGATCCGGGAGTGGGCCGCAGCAATGGAGCGACGGGCGGGCTCCGCCTTGGCCGTCGCCCTCCCCGGCGCGGCCGTGGTAGCGCTGGTCATCCTCAGCTGCTGCTGCTGCGGGTACTTGGTGGCCGGCGGGCGGCGCCGGCCGAGAGGGCCGAACGGGAAGGAGGTCTACGGCCACGACGGGCCGGTGGTGAGATACGGTGGCCGTGGCGGCGGTGGGTACAGAGGAGGGATCTTCAGCATGCACCCCGACAAGCCCATCGTGTGCTAGCTTTGCTTCAAATTGATATGCAATGGACTTTTGTTCTTGATCATACATCAGACATCGAATGGATTAAAAAAAATGGAATTTACAAATTGTAGAGTTGTAGAAGATAGACTCCCTATTAGAAAAGATACACACATTAGCAGCAATACTACCTCAAAATAAAATACATGTGGTAACAAGGTCCAGAAGGAACATATATATGTATCTGCATGTAGTAATTTAAAGATCATTATGCATGCTTTGTCATCTTGCGTAATAGGAACTTCGTGGGTTTATGGGGTGGTTCTCACTTTCGTCCATTGGATACCCACTTAATTCTATTTCATAACCACTAGTAGATTCTCCCCCAAGAAGATTTTTTTCATCCATCTCCATGTCGAGCTGTACCCAGGGATGCAGTGAAAGTTTTCTCAATCTGTTTAGCTCATCAGCGACATCTTTCATGGATGGCCTGTTGTCACCACACATTTCTAGGCATTTCTTAGCCAGGTCTGCAATTCCTCTCAACAACTCCATACTTGCTTGGCCTTTCACTTGGCTCACCAACACATCTTCTAGATTATTCTCCTTCATAGCAGAAAGGAAAATCAATGACAAGCTTCTTGGCTTCTCAGACCCCTCGAGCTTTAGTGGCAACTGGCCGGTGAGGATCTCTAAAAGGATAACTCCAAAACTGTACACGTCGCTTTTGTCTGTTAACTGGCATGTTTGCATGTATTCAGGATCAAGGTAGCCACAGGTACCTTGAACCATTGTGACAAACTGCTCTTTGTCGGACGGGGCTAGTATAGAGGCTCCGAAGTCCGACACTTTGGCCATATAGTTATCATCAAGCAAGATGTTGGAAGTTTTCACATCACCGTGAATAATTGGGGGGGACGCATATGAATGTAGGAAGCTGAGACCTTCGGCTGCTTCATGAGTGATCCTTAAGAGAGTGCTGAAGGAAATTTGCAATGCCTGGTTCCTTCCATGGATAAGCTCAAACAATGTACCATTTCGGACAAACTCATAGACTAGAATCGGAACTTCCACCTCAAGGCAACAACCCAAGAGTTTAACAACGTTCTTGTGGTTGATTTGCGATAAAATGAGCATCTCTTTACCAAATTCCTTCTTTTGCCTTTCATCAACTATTCCACATCTTTTAATTGCAACTGGCATGTTGCTCTTTATTATCCCTTTATAGACCGTTCCATGGCCTCCTTTTCCAAGTATTCTACTAATGTCAAAGTTATCAGTGGCATGTATGAGTTCAACTTCTGAAAATACATTGAAAGCAAGACCTTTCTCTGATTTCATCCTATCAAACAAAAGTAAGCCTCCATGCTCACGAAAATACTCCTGCTTAACTTTTTTCAGTTTTCTCTTTTGAATTGTCATTTGTCCGCAAAAGACGGTGATCATGATGATAACCATTAGACCAAATAATCCCATTGTAAGTCCTGATAACAACAGTAGATGAGAGAATTATTTTTGAGACCAAGTGGAGAGAGAGAGAGAGAGAGAGAGAATAAAAACATACTTGGTGTAAATTAGTAACATTAGATTGGTTTCACATAATTCTTTTATATCATGACATTGCAAAAGAATGTGATAAAGTTAATGGCCTAGCTAGGTGTTCACGTTTGTTTAGGTGTTACCTATTATGAAGCTTGTATCTGGGTTGCATGTATTGCTTTCTTTGGCATATTTTTTTCCAACTCGGCAAGAACAATGGTATTCTCCAGCTATATTGCGACAAACACCATCCGAAGGGCATGGGTTGTGATCGCATTCGTTAACATCTGCAACAAAAGTAGCCAAACAAAATATTGTAGTTTTGAATCAGATAAACGGACCCTACATCCAATGTGTAATTTGATTAATATTAGTGCAAATATAGATTGGTACTAGCTCGAAGCTAATAATCGGTACCTTTGCATCCACCAGAAAGATAAGGGTTGCCTTCATAGCCATTGGTGCAATTGCACGTGTACCCTTGATCATTGGTGGAATTCACACACTTGCTATTGTTGCTGAGGCATGCATAAGTGCCGGTCTTGTTCTGTTTTGCAACATCACATGATTTGACATCTCTCACAGCCCAGTCGAGCACCACAGGCACCCGCCCATCATTTGTGTCATTGAACTTGTTGGTGGTTATGTACTTAGTGTTGAACCTGAATGTCGTTGCTTCCATCAACACCGCATAGTTGCACCGATTGAACTTCCATATTTGACTATTGTTGACCGAGCTAAAAAAGGTTGTCGCATAGTAGTACATCCTCTTCGGTATCGTCGTCTGGGAGCATCCGATACCGGAGCAAGATCCATCCACTAGGTCCGACTGGTTGCGGCACGTCGCGACACCATAGCCTTGGTAGCCCGTGCCATCACGGTCCGAGATGGAGGCCAGGGCGTTGCAACCGATAACCGTGAACCTGTTTTGGACATCGGAGAGGCGGTATGGAGAAGAAACGCCTTCGTTGAGACCCCCGTATCGGCCAAAATACTCCATGCTATCGGTGGAGGTGTTGTAGCAGTACCCCACAATGAAATTGAGCACTCGGGTTGTCCCTTGCATCAAGGAGATGTCGAGGACCTCAAACACACTCCTGAATGGCTTCTCTATGCCATCGTGGACCTCGCAGTCGAGATGGAAGCCGTCTCCGAGCGAACAGCCTGGGTCTATACCAAATGGGTATGGTATCTCGACATTCCCACACTGCCTTCGGCAGTGTGAACTAGGAACCGCACTTCCAGGGGCATATTGTGCTGCAAGCAATATGAGGCAGAGGCCAAGCTGCAACAACGCTTGCATATCTTCCGCTGGAGAATCAATAAACGTGACACTGTCAACAAAATAGACACCTTGGTTTCAAAGAAAATAAAAAACATCTTTTTTCAAAAAGAAAAGAAAAGAAAAAACAATCGGTGGAATGAAAATAGAGGCCATGTATTTTTTTTCCAGGAAAGGAGGATAGTCCCCCATTGATTGTTGTAGATTATTATTACTCCAAATATGTAGACAAAACATCGGTTTATAAGTATCCTACTCCCTTCGTTCCTAAATATAAGTCTTTTTAGATATTCCAATATAAACTACATATGGAGCAAAATGAATGAATTTACACTCTAAAATACGTCTATATACATCCGTATGTAGTTTGTATTAAAATCTCTAAAAAGACTTGTATTTAGGAACGAGAGTAGTATATGACAACAGTTTTTTTTTCTTTTATGCTATAGAAGGATCTTAACAAACCAGGATCTGTCATCAAGGCAAGAACAGATTCAATCATGTTGGTCCTAGTTGAAGCTTGTTTCGTGAACAACTTAAGCTCTGCTTTCTGACCAAAAAACTTAACTCTGCTTTGAGGAACCTAATCACATCCCCTGGTCGCAATAACAAAGGGCGCAGGTGTTAAATTTAAAGTTTGCCATTAGGTGTCCTCAGCAATTCAGAGTCTTGGGAACAAATAGGCATACAGCCTTCACTTAAATCGAAAAAAAAACGAATTAACGCTTGTACAAGAGACAAAAATGCTGATGAAAAATTCACCTGAAATAAAGGAGGGGTTCAGTGCTCGTCGAGATGAACAAGTATCTCGAGGGCTAGCTCCAAGGTCTGCCTTTCCCACGGCCGGAGATGTGTTGTGAATGAAGAAGCCAACACCTCGATCGAGCTGAGCTCTCTATGTATGTATGTATGCACGCAGAGCTCTTGACGCCAACGGGCCGTGGGGAACTAGTCAAGGCATGACAACATGGGCACGTGGTGGCGGGCCCGACCTCGTGCTTAACTCGCAAAAGTAAACGGTCTGGTGGTCATGATATTTATTTCTCTTTTTTTTTTTAAGAAAGAAGCGTCTGAGTCTTCCTACTGATTAACAAACAAATTCCTCAGCTGGAACCAAACGAGTTTAACTTAACGCCCACCCACCGGAGTTTCAGTTAATATACCTTCAGCTACTACATGGCTGCATTCGATGGATTAGCTGTTAACAATTCTAGGTTCCATAATTGTTATTTGTTACGAGTAGATGTTTTCTCTCCTTCCAGAATTCTAAAGCCGTTGCAACTTGCAAAGCCTGTCCCTTTCTCTTCCCACACTTGCCACATATACTGTAATAAATAACGAAAATGACCTATCCTCCTGGCACGATGCGTAATGCACCCTACGTGGATCCGCGTGCACCAGACATACACAACACTCGAAATTACCCAGAGCTTTACACGTCCATTCCTAAAACAGAAAACTACGTATATGAATCATCAATTTGTTGATTATCTCTCTGCTTTCATGATTTGGATACAACTGAGGTGGAGCATCACAAACGTCGCTGCAAGACATACAAGCAAACGGCTTAGGGAGTAACGAAAAAGGAAAAATCGTATATAGCCTTTCTCACTCAGACTTCGTATATAATACTTCCTCCGTCCCATAATGTAAGACGTTTTTTTGACACTACACATTATGGGACGGAGGAAGTAACCTTTATCTGCTAACAGTTAGAGACCAACACCACAGCTAGTCGTCGGCTCGATCGTCGTTAGTCCCCGCGAAATCATCGCCAAATCAGGCGGCCAAGACGCCGCTCAAACATCTTCCCTCCTCCCACCCACGAAGATGGCGGCGCCAAGGATAAGAAAGCTCATCACGGTGCAGGGAGCTTTCGACTCCGTCCTCCTCCAAGGACACGACGGGCATCCCATCCCGTGGGACGTTGTGGTGAAGAAGCTCGCCGAGCTGTTCCGCTTCCTCGCGTCCGCGCTCCTGGCGCTCGTCGCCGGGGTCCGGGAGTGGGCCGCAGCAATGGAGCAGCGGGCGGGCTCTGCCCTCGCCGTCGCCCTCCCCGTCGCGGCCGTGGTAGCGCTGGTCGTCCTCTGCTGCTGCTGCTGCTGCGGGTACTTGGTGGCCGGCGGGCGGCGCCGGCCGAGAGGGCCGAACGGGGAGGTCTACGGCCGCGACGGGCCGGTGGTGAGGTACGGTGGCCGTGGCGGCGCTGGGTACAGAGGAGGGATCTTCAGCATGCACCCCAACAAGCCCATCGTGTGCTAGCTAGCTTTGCTACAAATTGACAATCTATGAATTTGTAGACCCAACAAAGATTGTGAATTTGTGATATGTGTACACTTTACCTAAACAATAATCGATACTCCGTCCGTATGAGAAGTGACAAAAACGCTCTTATATTATGAGACGGAGGGAGTACATCTTAAGACTGTAATCCTTTGTTGCACTGCACCGTTGTAAGTTTCTCTTTTGATCCGGATGAATTATGACACAGTATGTATTTGATGTTTGATCATTTATCTGCACAACAACCCTCTACATCCTCATTTTTTTAACTATAAATAAGATGTGAGTCTACCCTTCACCCTCCCATGCGCAATGTTCCTGGCCGTTGGATCTTCTTTGACTTCTGCCTCTGGTTGTGCTCAGCCCTTGGATGCTTGACCACTTGGTAATTTTGTTACCGCTGCTCATTATTTACATCAGTATGACTCGTGGGCCTTCTGTGACTGGGTCCAACAGCTTGTTTGTGGGTGGCTGGGAGCACTACTTGAAGGGGCGAGGGAGCCAATCAGCTCCCGTGCTTGCGACCCCTAAAAAAAAGACTAATGTGCTTGTTTGCCCGCTTAGCTCGATTCCATTGATAGAACCTACCTAGAAACCTGGAAACCCTAAACCCTCGCAGCGGCCGTCCCTAGAAAGAAACCATTTTAGACGTCGATGGTACGATGCAACTAGAATTAAGTGGTGTTATTCTTTCTTTCATTTTTGAGTTGAATGTGGTGTTTTTGGGAATAACTATATTAATTATGGGTCACAATATTAGCATGCTACCAAAACCAAGCGGTAGTCCTTAAAAAAAACAAGCGGTGGTAGAGTATATAAAAAAGAAAAGAAAAAAGTGATAAATAAATATATATATATATATATATATATATATATATATATATATATATAGCATGCTAGCCGGGTTTTTTTTTTTTTGAGGATCAAGAGCTTTGTTGATCATATAGTGGGATTACTTTCCTTCCTTACACAATCCGCAAGGAAGGTTGGGATATAATTAATCCATAAACACCTTCTCCTAGAGGCACTACATTGTTCTGCGCAAAGATGTGCCAATTCATTCGCTTCCCTAGCCGTGAATACTAAGCGAAACTCCTCTAGATTCCCACAAAGCTCTTGTATTTCATACAAAGTGGCGGCTATCTCGGAACGATCAAAACATCTAGCATTCCACATGTTCACTACTGTTTGGGCATTGCTTTCAACTATCACCTTCCGCATACCCATGTTGCGTGCCAGTTGTACCCCATCTCGGATTGCGTAAGCCTCCATGGCCATTGCGCTAAGCCCTGCATCATACCATATTGATTGTGCACGTAGCAAAGTGCCCTCGTGATTGCGAATGCCCAGTCCCGTGCCACCTTGTTGTGTTTCTTCATGGAAAGAAGCATCCACATTGACCTTGATAAAAGGATGATCAGGAGGTTGCCATTTCTGTACTACCTTTGTCGGTTTCGCCATCGTCTCCTTGAGGAAAAGGGAGGGATCTACAGGACATGATGCCAAAGGATCCACACGCCCATTCATCAAGATATGATCCTCATCTTCAATAAGAAAAGACCATGCAACGGTAAACTCCACCTTGAAGCCATCAAGGACACATGCATGTTCACTGGTGTTGCATGTTTTGGGCATGACAAAGACATGACCTTGTGTCGCGATTTCTCCGGATGGTGTGTATGCTTGAATGAGAACTTTAAGCTTTCCACTCAAGTTTACAGAAACAACTTGCCTTGACAGATTGAGGTAACCATGTTTCACTACGCGCTTTCCTGCAACTTTTGAATCAAGCAACACAACTTCCATAGATGGGGACTCATCGGCGTCTTCAGTGTCGTGCTGCTAAGATAGTGAGGAGCAGACCACTCGGACTCCATGTTCGAAAGGATTTGACTTGTAGTCAACAACATGAACACCAAAGATAGTGGCTTGAACTGAACGTTTAAGCTGTTGGGCGGATAACTCCAGTGTGCAGGAGTGCTTTTCAACGATGATCGTACTTAAACTAGCTTCATAATAATCACCATCATAATAAAAGACATAACTGACCAACGCTCTATCTTCGGAGGCCGTTGTGCCCTTTACTTTCAGTTGGATTTCGATGTCAACGGGCTTCTCGGACACAATTGCACGAACTGGGCCAGTCAAGTATAGAAAAGGATCCTGCAAACACCACGGTCGTATTTGCCATTAATAACTAATCAACAAGGGCAACCTCCAAAAACTGAATACAAGAAGAAGAATAGTACTATATATACATACCGCTTCATCCAGGATTTGGCAGTCATCCCTTGAACGAAGAAAGATGGGGTTGCGGTGCTCATCCACAGCATCTCTGGCAGCAACCACGCCGTACACCTGCAGCGGCCACTCGAAGTGTTTCACGTCGGTGACTTTGATGGAACAGATCTGCACGGTCCTCGCGAGGACGGCGTGGATTGGCATGAATCCCGGCGTGCAGTGTGTAAAGAGCATGGGACTGAACAAGGCTGCATGCATGCCAGTTAAGTAGGGAAGTTAATTTGTGTTAGAAAAATAAAGAGCCACCGGACAGACAGATTAACCATTGGGACGAGTAATAAGAGAACGAAAAATCCCACAAGATTTAGATGCATGATGCATGTTTACTCACTCAGGTCTTCGAAGCAGTGTTTGCCTTTGCGACGCTCCCAGCCCGTGCGGAAGCGAGCGAATGCCTCCTCCTCGTACTCGGCATAGTCGACTTCCTCGGCTCCTGGGTTGGTCTCCGCGGCTGCATTGCCTCCGCGGTTGACCACCGATTCTCCCGCGACTCCGCCTTCCCCGCCGCTCATGTCCGTCTCATCATGTTTCTCTTTGTCCCCCTCCTCCTTCAAGTTGCTGCTGTCCATCACCTCGTGGGCTGCACAGAGCCGCCCGATTGTATCCGAGATGGACTGCAACGTGGGGATTGCCTCCCGTTTCTCTTGTTCCCTGTCTGCCGAGATCAAACTCTGCACTAGTTTGTCCATCTGCTCGCGCACCCGCTCGCGCAGCATACATATCTCCATGTCCATGGTGGCGGCCCCGTCCTTGGCCTCGTCTTGCTCACCGTCGGCCTGGGGAAACACCGTCGAGACATCGCATGACGAATCCTCCATCGTCTCACCCATCGATTTGGGTTGGAAGAGATCGGTTGCTAATCGATTCTGTGGATACGCGCACGACACACACGCACTCGAATCTAATCGCCTCGATTGATTATGTGTTTACCCCTGTAGGGTCCGTCCTTCGCGTCGATTGATTGTAGGGTATACAACGTATATATACTAGCTAGGTTGGCAACTCAGACTAAGAATCGGTGTAAGACTTCCTCCTCTCCTCCATATCGGCAACTAATCAGTGTACCCGACCCTAACCCTACACCAGATGGGCCCTAAAGCGCTGGAGGGGTTTTCTTTTTCGTCTCGGACTATTTTTGTGCGGGCCGTGGTTCTGGACCCCTTTACTCGGTTGTTTTGTTTCCCTTTTTTTTTCTTGCTGTTTCTTTGTAAGTCTTTCCGTGGTCTTATTCCTTTTTACATTTTTCTATTTTATTACCATTAAAAAATTCATGAACCTTTTTGTAATACACCAATATTTTTTTAATCTGAGAACTTGTTTTGAAACTTATGATAACTTTTAAAATCCACGAAATTTCCCAAATTCGTGAATAGTTTTTAAATTCTTGATTACCTTTAAAAAATTTTGAATATTATTTTTAATTAAAGAACATTTTTGAAATCCAAAAATATTTCTTTCAAGCACACAAATATTTTTACAAATATGTGAAAAAAATTCATTTTTTGTTATTATCTTAATTGTCACAAATTATTTTAATATTTTTAATTCTAAAAAAGCTTCCAACTTTATTTATTAATATTCATATTTTACTCAAAAAGACAAATACTAACCCCCACATAGAAGAGCAAGCCGAAAAAAATACCTGAAAAAGTGAACAACTCGACACGGCGAGCTGGGCTAACCCACTCGCACGAGCCATGTCTGTTTCCCCTCAAATTTGACGCATCAAGCCTCAAATGGCTGGTTTCCTGTTCACATAGCAAGCAAACACATAAGGCTTTGGGCTGGCACTGTGCGAGGTCCTTTTCTTTTCTTTTCTAGTTCTTATTTGGTTCACAAAATTTAAAATGGTTACAAATTTTAAAAATATGTGCATGATTTTTTAATCGTATGTGAATTTATTTTAAATAATCATGAATTTTCAAAAAATGTTCAGAATTTTTTGAATGTTCATGAACCGTATAAAAATATGATCATGTTTTTCTAATGTTCATGAATTGTTTTTGAAATATTCTTTGAATTTTAAAAGAATTCATGAATTTTGATAGAGGAAAAAAGAACCAAAAAACCGGAAGATAATTGAAAAAAAAAAACAGATAGCCACAAATCTCTATCTGTACTTACTTAAGAAGAACCTATGGTTTCATCTTTCACCTTTTCTCCCCACCATTCCTTTGACCAACCTCTCACCCTTCACCGATTTTTCTTGGTTTTCCACCCCCTTCTGGTTTTCATCTCTATCTCTTATGCAACTTTAAAAGAACCTATGGTTCGGTCTTTCACGTTTTCTCCCCACCACCCCTTCACCAATTTTCCTGGTTTTCCTCTATATCTCTACTAATTAAAATGAACCATCTTTCACCTTTCTTCCCATCACCCCTACGTCCAGCCTCCCACCCTCCACCGATTTTTTCTAGTTTTACATCCCCTTATGGTTTTCATCTCCATCTCTATCTGTATCTCTACTACTTAAAAAAGAACCTATGGTTCCATCTTTCACCTTTTCTCCCGACCACCCCTTTGTACAACCTCCCATCCTCCACCGATTTTTCCTGGTTTTCATCTATATCTCTATATACTACTTAAAAAGAACCTATGGTTCCATCTTTCACTTTTTCTCCCCGCCACCCCTTCGTCCAGCATCCGACCCTCCACCTTTTTTCCTGATGTTTCATCCCCTTTTGATTTTCATCAAACCAGTATTTGTTAACCGAATAAACCATGTCGATCTATGGTATTGAAATAAATTCATGGTCCGTAAATAAATTGTTTCTCATGGTAAAATCTGGTACCTGTCAAACATCTTTGGTAACCTAATAAATAGCAATAAATTCACGGCCCAGAAGCAAATAAATATAAATCACTATCTTATATTTGGTAACTCAATATTCCAGATTAATCATGGGTACATAGCTATTATATCAGTTTAAGAAATAGCTAGAAAATCTATACTTTATACCAAAAACATAATCTTATTTTATCTATTTGCTTTGCATCAAGATCCGTCCCGTATGGTCCTCTTGTCGTGTTAAATAATATTTGGCCATGTGGCAACACACAGGCACATACTTAGTAAACTAAAATGAAGATAAAAGGGGAAAAATGGCGCCCTACCCCGCAATGGGCCGACCTAACTAACAGCATGTGGGAGCGAGTGTGCCATCAATCCCCTGTCGTATGCATGGAATAGGTTTTGCCCGGTGAAGAAGCCGACAAAGAGGAAGATGCAGGCTAGACCCTTGATGCATGGCATTAGGGGGAGAGAATCCCAACATGAAGTTGACATATTTTGCTAGAGTTAACCACAACTAGCAAAGATGCTCGTGCGTTGCGACGGGAGAAAAAAGTTAGCATGCTTCGCTGCGAAGGAAACACCAGTTATCATTAATCAGGTTGGCTGATACGTCTCCGTCGTATCTATAATTTTTGATTGTTTCATGCAAATATTCTATAACTTTCACATACTCTTGAAAACATTTTATATTATATTTGTGACTAACATATTGATCTAGTGCCCAATGCCAGTTCCTGTTTTTGCATGTTTTTTGTTTCGTAGAAAATCCATATCAAACAAAGTCCAAACGCGATAAAATTTTGGGATTTCTATTTTCGTGCCCTCCGTTCCTTAGTTGTGCTCAATTTTGCCCAACCCTCTAACTTGCGCTCACTTTTGCCCTCCACCGCTTGCCCCGTGCTCACAAAGACCCAAACGGAGCCTTGCCGTCTGGTCAAAGCAGTTGACCGTTACCTGCTCAGTTACTGACGCGTGGGGCCGGACATCTTAGGAGGTGGGCCGCGTATGACAGGTGGGCCATGGCCGTGAATGCCTAGGACGAGTGGGACCTGGCTCATTGACCTATCACTTTCTTTTGCCAAAATCAGCCTCGAGTGAGCCATCGCATTCCCCACCCAGCCTCATGCCGCCGTGCCCCTAGAAGCCTTGCGCCCAACCCGCAGCCCCGCCGCCTACTCCGACTGTCTACCTGAGCTCCGATGGCGTAGCGTTGGCAGCCCTTCCTCCCATATGCCTGAACCAGTTGAGATCGTTGGCCGAACGGTACGTTTCTGATTGAAACCCTAGAAATTAGGATTCGGTTATAAGTCGATTGAATGGGTGATTGAGCGATTGAATTGCCATGCATTGAGTTGCTCCAGTTTGCAATCAGTATGGACGTCTATTTAGGATTGGATTCCTGCCAGCGGTACTAGTGGCAGTGTCCCTTCAAGGTTGCGTCGGCCATTGCTGGAAGTGGGAGCTGCGTGGGTGCTGGAGAAAATGGGCGAATTCGGGATTGCATCTGGGCGCTGGAGCTCAGGAGGCTGTAAACAAGGGCGATGGAATGGGAGCGTAGGAAATGTTGCCGCTGCCCTTTGCTCTTATAGGCATGTGAAAGGCCAAGAGTCCCCCCTTGCTGCGCCGTAAAAATCGCCACGACCCAACAAAAGATGCCATTATGCACATGGGGTAAAACGAAATCTTGATGATATCCCCTAAAATACGGTGCACGATCTCTGCTTTGATGAGACGTACCAATGAGAAAACTGTCTCGGGCCACGATTCGAGTAACAGTAACTGCCCCGCCCAATTATAAGTGGCAACGCTTCGGTAAAAGTTGTCAGACCAGGAGGCACTATTCCCACCTACGTTGTTGGCCTTCGAGGCTAAGTTATCTCGCGTCTTCGGATGCAGGTAAATTTAGTTAAGCCATGGTCGGAGGGCGGATTCCTTTAAGAACAGACCCGATTGAAGCTTGCAATGGACGAAAAGATCCCGGATCATAGAAAGAATCATCTAAGAGGAGAACTCGCATGTCAAGCCGGAGACTCCAAAGCCAAACTCAAATTATGTACAGGAACTCGTCTGTCAAGCCGAAGACTCCAAGGCCGAAGTCAAATGTCCGAAGAAGATCGTCGTCCTCAGCGTCGAAGACCAGTTCAGGGGCTACTGACGGTGTCCTGGACTAGGGGGTACCAACCTAGTTGGCCCACAGTCCATGGGCCGAACCTACGGCCCACCGTTCTTGCAAGGAAGGACTCCGGAAGCCTCACACTTCGATGTGATCAAGATGGGCTCTGCCGAAGACTTGACGTGTACTCCAAGGATAGCATTGGCCGCCGGCATGTGTATCCCTAGACGGGCAACCGACCATGTGTAGTCCTAGGTATCCCCAGCATCTATATAAGCTGAGGGTTTAGTCCATAGAGACCACGGTCACAATTACAATCACCTAGCCTTAGGGTTAGAAGACTACCTACGATCTCGAGGTAGATCAAGCTTGTACTCGATACATCATCATCAATACAATCAAAGCAGGACGTAAGGTATTACCTTTTCGAGAGGGCCCAAACTTGGGTAAATACTGTCTCCTTCATCTCCTGTTACCCATAGATCCGAAATCCATAGCTCGGGACCCCCTACCCCAAGGTCTGCCGGTTTTAGTACCGACATCCTCCTTCTTTTCTCCTCGGACATGTGTATGATGATATTTGGACATGTATTGGTTGTCTCTTTGGACATGTGTATGATTTTGCAGGGAATACCTCCGAGTGGCCTATGTTTTGCTGGAATGTTGATTCATTTCCGTTCTGGCAAATTTCAGGCGCTCGATATGTCCTATTTTAGCAAAGGTCATGCCAAAAAATTCATGGATTTCAGCATGACTTGTGCTATAAAGTAGGAAATATCGAGTGCCTGTGATTTGCCGGAATAGGAATTAAACGACATTCCGGTAAAATATAGGAAGAATCCCGACTGTTGTCATGGGGGTCGCTTTCTCCTCCTCTCCTCATGATAGACCTTGGTAATGCACGAGGGAAGAGGGGGATGCGACCATCACCGACAGTCTAAATATCAGAGACCGAAAGTCAACCCGTGCTAAATAGTGATATGTGTGTTGAGTTCCTGGTAATTGCCGTCGATTTTTAATCTTTGAATTATGAACACAGGAAATGTCTGACGACGATAGGATCCCTGAATGCGAGTACTGCACCGACGACAGGGGTATGTGCGACAGGCCTCACCTAGATAACGGTAGGTGCTTCACCGTCACGCTGAAGGAGGCCTTCGATTTTTTTACGGTATGTAACGACGGCAAGTATTTTATCGTAATTAAGCATGACTTGTGCTTTTTTGCTTTAACATGTAATTTTTTTTTTTACAATTCGACAAGTACATCCCCTGCTATGCAAGACCGCATGTCTTAAAGAAGCTCGGTTTCGAAGGTAGGGAGAGTATGGAGACGAAGGAAGCTCACCTAAGAACGAAACATGGTTTCACTTTTGTGGTTAAGCTCTACAATGCAGTAAATCACTCACATTTTGGGTGTTGAAATTTGAGAGGACTATGCAAGGCCTACGGATTTTAGGAGGATATGAAAATAACCTTCGACCTTGGTCCTGAAGATGATCATGAAGATAATATCGACATTTGGGTGCATGTTGACATGAATCCAGTTCTACCTCTATGTGAGTTTGTTAAACAAATTTGTTAAGTAATTTATATTGTTTATTTAAAAATAGTTGGTATTCATCCCTACTAAGCTTGTTTATTTATAATTGACAGCTTATTTCTTTTCTCCAAGAAATACTCGGAAGGCTGTAGACAAGACCTACTACAGTTATGGCTCCGATCTAACTTGGGAGGAGAAAAATTCTCTTGTCTCATTTATTAATGATGTTGAGACTTTTAAGATCAAATATGAAATTGGCGAAAATTATAGTGGATACGTGCCACTAGTCCATGAGTTGCATGAGGGTAACATCAGTGCAAATAGAATGGTAAGATTTTGTTAACTATGGTTGCATACATTCTTCTTAAGTAAACTACATTGGTAACTATGTTACTATTATGTGTTGGGGAACGTTGCATGGGAAACAAAAATTTTCCTACGCACACATAAGATCTATCCATGGTGATGAGCATCTACGAGAGGGAGAGTGAATCTACATACCCTTGTAGATCGCTAAGCGGAAGCGTTAATAAACGCGGTTGATGTAGTCGAACGTCTTCGCGATCCAAATCGCCGAGCGTCCCGCGATCCAATCACGATCCTTCCGATCTAGTGCCGAACGGACGGCACCTCCGCGTTCAACACACGTACGGCTTGATGACGCCTTCACCTCCTCGATCCAGCGAGCGATGGTGAAGTAGTGGTTGAGTTCCAGCAGCACGACGGCGTGGTGATGGTGGTGAGGAACAATCTCTGCAGGGCTTCGCCAAGCGCTACGGAGATTATGACGGAGGAACTAGAGGGTTAGGGTTGCCGCACACGGCTTGGGGAAATCTTGATGTGTCCCGTGTGCTAGCCCTGCCCCTCTATTTATATGTTGAGCCTTGGGGTCTAAACTTGGAGTAAAAGCCTCCTCTAGGTCGGTTTTGCCCGCACAAGGTCGGTTTGGCCCGCAGGGAAAGAGTCCAACTCGGATCCCTGCCGAACCGTGCACAGCCGCACACAAGCGGTAGTACCGCTTCACACAAGCGGTAGTACCGCTCGGGCGGTAGTACCGCTTCACACAAGCGGTAGTACCGCTCGGGCGGTAGTACCGCTTCACACAAGCGGTAGTACCGCTTACGCGGCAGCAAAACTACTTTTTGCACTTTCCAATACCTTGTGGGCTTTTATCCCTTAGCCCATATAAAGTGTTGCTGTACCCGAACACTTCGGCAAACATCCGGAACCCCTTCCGGTGAACTCTGGAACTCTTCCGGAGATCGAAACACTATTATCACATATATCAATCTTTACCTCCGGACTCTTCCGGAGATCCTCGTCATGTCCGGGATCTTATCCGGGACTCCGAACAACTTTCGGTCACCAACATAATAACTCAATTATACTAATCGTCACCAAACGTTAAGTGTGTAGACCCTGCGGGTTCGAGAACTATGTAGACATGACCGAGACACCTCTACGGCCAATAACCAATAGCGGGACCTGGATGCCCATATTGGCTCCTACATATTCTACGAAGATCTTTATCGGTCGAACCTCTATGTCAAGGATTCAGTTAATCCCGTATGCTGTTCCCTTTGTTCTTCGGTATGTTACTTGCCCGAGATTCGATCGTCGGTATCACTATACCTAGTTCAATCTCGTTACCGGCAAGTCTCTTTACTCGTTCCGTAATACAAGATCTCGTGGCTAACACTTTAGTCACATTGCTTGCAAGGCTCAATGTGATGTTGTATTACCGAGTGGGCCCTGAGATACCTCTCCGTCACACGGAGTAACAAATCCCAGTCTTGATCCATGCCAACCCAACAGACACCCTCGGAGATACCTGTAGAGCACCTTTATAGTCACCCAGTTACGTTGCGACGTTTGATACACACAAGGTATTCCTCCGGTGTCAGTGAGTTGCATGATCTCATGGTCAAAGGAACAGATACTTGACATGCAGAAAACAATAGCAATAAACTGACACGATCAAATGCTACGTTTACAGTTTGGGTCTTGTCCATCACATCATTCTCCTAATGATGTGATCCCGTTATCAAATGACATCTCATGTCCATGGCTAGGAAACCTTAACCATCTTTGATCAACAAGCTAGTCAACTAGAGGCTTACTAGGGACACAGTGTTGTCTATGTACCCACACATGTATTTGAGTTTCCAATCAATACAATTATAGCATGGATAATAAACAATTGTCATTAACAAGGAAATATAATAATAACCAATTTATTATTGCCTCTAGGGCATATTTCCAACAGTCTCCCACTTGCACTAGAGTCAATAATCTAGTTCACATCACTATGTGATTTACATTGTAATGAATCGAACACCCATGCAGTTCTGGTGTTGTTCATGTTTAGCCTTTGGAAGAGGTTTAGTCATCGGATCTGCAACATTTAGATCCGTGTGTACTTTGCAAATATTTATGTCGTCCTCCTTGATGTAATCGCGGATGGAATTGAAACGTCGCTTTATGTGTCTGGTCCTCTTGTGAAATCTTGGTTCCTTGGCTAGAGCAATGGCACCAGTATTATCACAAAACAGAGTCATTGGGTTAAGTGCACTAGGCACTACTCCAAGATCTGTCATGAACTCCTTCATCCAGACACCTTCCTTCGCCGCCTCCGAGGCAGCGATGTACTCCGCTTCGCATGTAGAATCTGCTACCACGCTTTGCTTGGAACTGCACCAGCTAACCGCACCCCCATTAAGAATAAATACGTATCCGGTTTGCGACTTAGAGTCATCCGGATCAGTGTCAAAGCTTGCATCGACGTAACCCTTTACGACGAGCTCTTGATCACCTCCATAAACGAGAAACATGTCCTTAGTCCTTTTCAGGTACTTCAGGATATTCTTGACCGCCGTCCAGTGTTCCATTCCTGGATCACTTTGAAACCTTCCGACCATACTTATGGCAAGGCTGACATCGGGTCTTGTGCACAGCATTGCATACATGATAGAGCCTATGGCTGAAGCATAGGGGATGACACTCATCTTTTCTCTATCTTCTGCAGTCACTGGGCATTGAGTCTTACTCAACTTCACACCTTGCAAAACAGGCAAGAACCCCTTCTTGGACTGATCCATTTTGAACTTCTTCAAAATCTTATCAAGGTATGTGCTTTGTGAAAGTCCTATTAAGCGTCTTGATCTATCTCTATAGATCTTGATGCCTAATATGAAAGCAGCTTCTCCTAGGTCCTTCATTGAAAAACTCTTGTTCAAATATTCCTTTACGCTTTCCAGTATTTCTATATTGTTTCCAATCAGCAATATGTCATCCACATATAATATTAGAAACGCTATAGAGCTCCCACTCACTTTCTTGTAAATACAAGCTTCTCCGTAAACTTGTATAAACTCGAACGCTTTGATCACCTCATCAAAACGAAGATTCCAACTCCGAGATGCTTGCACCAGTCCATAAATGGATCGCTGGAGTTTGCAAACTTTGTCAGCATTCTCTGGATCGACAAAACCTTCTGGTTGCATCATATACAACTCTTCCTTAAGGAAACCGTTAAGGAACGCTGTTTTGACATCCATCTGCCAAATTTCATAATCGAAAAAGGCAGCTATTGCTAACATGATTCTGACGGACTTAAGCATCGCTACGGGTGAGAAGGTCTCATCGTAGTCAACTCCTTGAACTTGTGAAAAACCCTTTGCCACAAGTCGAGCTTTATAGACGGTGACATTACCGTCCGCGTCCGTCTTCCTCTTAAAGATCCATTTGTTCTGAATGGCCTTACGCCCTTCAGGTAATACTTCCAAAGTCCATACTTTGTTTTCATACATGGATCCCATCTCGGATTTCATGGCCTCTAACCACTTCTCGGAATCCGGGCCCATCATCGCTTCTCCATAGCTCGTAGGTTCATCGTTGTTTAACAACATGACCTCTAAGACAGGGTTGCTGTACCACTCAGGAGCAGTACGCGTCCTTGTCGACCTACGAGGTTCGATAGCAACTTGATCCAAAGCTTCATGATCATCATCATTAACTTCCTCTTCAGCTAATGTAGGCTCCACAGAAACAACTTTCTGCGCTGCGCTACTCTCAGGTTGAAGTAAAGGTTCAACAACCTCATCAAGTTCTATCTTCCTCCCACTCAATTCTTTCGAGAGAAACTCTTTCTCAAGAAATGTTCCGTTTTTAGCGACAAACACTTTGCCTTCGGATCTGAGGTAGAAGGTATACCCAACTGTCTCTTTTGGGTATCCTATGAAGACGCATTTCTCCGCTTTGGGTTCCAGCTTTTCAGGCTGAAGCTTTTTGACATAAGCATCACATCCCCAAACTTTAAGAAACGACAGCTTTGGCTTCTTGTCAAACCAAAGTTCATATGGCGTTGTCTCAACGGATTTCGATGGTGCCCTATTTAAAGTGAATGCAGCTGTCTCTAATGCATAACCCCAAAACGATAGTGGCAAATCGGCAAGAGACATCATAGATCGCACCATATCCAATAAAGTTCGATTACGACGTTCGGACACACCATTACGCTGTGGTGTTCCAGGCGGTGTCAATTGTGAAACAATTCCACACTGTCTTAAGTGACTGCCAAACTCATAACTCAGATATTCTCCTCCTCGATCAGATCGTAGGAATTTAATCTTCTTGTTACGATGATTCTCAACTTCACTCTGAAATTGTTTGAACTTTTCAAATGTTTCAGACTTGTGTTTCATTAAGTAAATATACCCATATCTACTTAAGTCATCAGTGAAGGTGAGAAAGTAACGATAACCACTGCGCGCTTCAATACTCATCGGACCGCACACATCAGTATGTATGATTTCCAATAAGTCACTTGCCTGTTCCATTGTTCCAGAGAACGGCGTTTTAGTCATCTTGCCCATGAGGCATGGCTCACATGTGTCAAGTGATTCAAAATCAAGTGACTCCAAAAGTCCATCAGCATGGAGCTTCTTCATGCGTTTTACGCCAATATGACCTAAACGGCAGTGCCACAAGAAAGTGGTATTATCATTATCAATTCTATATCTTTTGGCATCAATGTTATGAACATGTGTATCATTACTATCGAGATTCAACAAGAATAAACCCCTCACATTGGGTGCATGACCATAAAAGATATTACTCATATAAATAGAACAACCATTATTCTCTGATTTAAATGAGTAACCGTCTCGCAATAAACAAGATCCAGATATAATGTTCATGCTTAACGCAGGCACCAAATAACACTTATTTAGGTTCATCACTAATCCCGACGGTAATCGAAGAGCGAGCGTGCCAACGGCGATCACATCAACCTTGGAACCATTTCCCACGCGCATCGTCACTTCGTCCTTTGCCAGCCTCCGTCTATTCCGCAGTTCCTGTTTTGAGTTGCAAATATGAGCAACCGCACCGGTATCAAATACCCAGGCACTACAACGAGAGTTGGTAAGGTACACATCAATAACATGTATATCATATATACCTTGTTTGTTGTTGGCCGCCTTCTTGTCAGCCAAATACTTGGGGCAATTCCGCTTCCAGTGTCCAGTTCCCTTGCAATGAAAACACACAGTTTCTGGTTTGGGTCCAGCCTTGGGTTTCTTCACGAGAGGAGCAACTGCTTTGCCACTCTGCTTGGAGTTACCCTTCTTACCCTTGCCATTTTTCTTGAAACTAGTGGTTTTATTGACCATCAACACTTGATGCTCCTTCTGAATTTCAGACTCAGCGGCTTTCAGCATCGCAAACAGCTCGGCGACTGACTTGTTCATCCCGTGCATGTTATAGTTCAACACGAAGCTCTTGTAGCTAGGTGGCAATGATTGAAGAACTCTGTCAGTGATAGCCTCTGGCGGAAGGGGCATCCCTAACTCAGCCAGACGGGTGGAGTACCCAGACATTCTGAGCACGTGATCACTGATAGACCCGTTCTCCTCCATCTTGCAAGCATAGAACTTATCGGAGATCTCATATCTCTCGATCCGGGCATTCTTCTGAAAGATAAACTTCAACTCCTGGAACATCTCATATGCTCCATGACGTTCAAAACGTCTTTGAAGTCCCGGTTCTAAGCCATACAACATTGCACATTGAACTATTGAGTAATCATCAGAACGAGCCTGCCAGGCGTTCACAACGTCTAGAGACTCAACTGGAGCGGGTGGATCACCAAGCGGTGCATCAAGGACATAAGCCTTCTGGGAAGCCGTAAGGATAATCCTTAGATTACGGGCCCAGTCCACAAAGTTACTTCCATCATCTTTCAACTTAGCTTTCTCTAGGAACGCATTAAAATTCAGGGGTGCTACTGCGCGAGCCATGATCTACAACATAAATATAGCAAAGACAACTTAGACTATTGTTCTAGATAATGAGTTTAGTTAATCATATTACTTAAAAACTCCCACTCAAATTGACATCCCTCCGATCATTCGAGTGTTACATGATCCAAATCCACCAACTCAAGTCCGATCATCACGTGAGTTGAGGTGGTTTCAATGGTGAACATCTTCATGTTGATCATATCTACTATATGACTCATGTTCGACCTTTCGGTCTCTTGTGTTCCGAGGCCATGTCTGTACATGCTAGGCTCGTCAAGTTTAACCCGAGTGTTCCGCACGTGCAACATGGCTTGCACCCGTTGTATGCGAACGTAGAGTCTATCACACCCGATCATCACGGCGTGTCTCGAAACGACGAACTTTCGCAACGGTGCACACTTGGGGAGAACACAATTTATCTTGAAATTTAAGTGAGGGATCACCTTATAATGCTACCGTCGTCCTAAGCAAAATAAGATGCATAAAAGGATTAACATCACATGCAAATCATAAGTGACATGATATGGCCATGAACTTGTGCTTTTGATCTCCATCTCCAAAGCACCGGCATGATCTCCATCGTCACCGGCATGACACCATGATCTCCATCATCTTGATCTCCATCAACGTGTCGCCATAAGGTTGTCGCGCCGACTGTTGCTTCCACGACTATAGCTAACGTTTAGCGATAAAGTAAAGCATTACATAGCGCTTAATGATTGACACGCAGGTCATACAATAATTAAAGACAACTCTATGGCTCCTGCCAGTTGCCGTATTCATCGACATGCAAGTCGTGATATTCTATACAACACATGATCATCTCATACATCACATATATCTCATCATGTAATTGGCCATATCACATCACAACATACCCTGCAAAAACAAGTTAGACGTCCTCTAATTGTTGTTGCAAATTTTACGTGGCTGCTATGGGTTTGCAAGAACCGTTCTTACCTACGCAAAACCACAACGTGGTGTAGTGATTGCTTTTTGATCTTCTAAAAGAACCCTCTTCATTGAAATCGATTCAACTAAAGTGAGAGAGACAGACACCCGCTAGCCATCTTTATGCAACGAAGTTACATGTTAGTTGAAGGAACCTGTCTCGCGTAAGTGTACGCGTAATGTCGGTCCGGGCCGCTTCATCTCACAGTACCGCCGAATCAAATATCAACTAGTAACGGCAAGCAATATGTATACACCCACGCCCACAACTCGTTTGTGTTCTACTCGAGATCTCATCTACGCATAGACCTAGCTCATGATGCCACTGTTGGGGAACGTTGCATGGGAAACAAAAATTTTCCTACGCACACATAAGATCTATCCATGGTGATGAGCATCTACGAGAGGGAGAGTGAATCTACATACCCTTGTAGATCGCTAAGCGGAAGCGTTAATAAACGCGGTTGATGTAGTCGAACGTCTTCGCGATCCAAATCGCCGAGCGTCCCGCGATCCAATCACGATCCTTCCGATCTAGTGCCGAACGGACGGCACCTCCGCGTTCAACACACGTACGGCTTGATGACGCCTTCACCTCCTCGATCCAGCGAGCGATGGTGAAGTAGTGGTTGAGTTCCAGCAGCACGACGGCGTGGTGATGGTGGTGAGGAACAATCTCTGCAGGGCTTCGCCAAGCGCTACGGAGATTATGACGGAGGAACTAGAGGGTTAGGGTTGCCGCACACGGCTTGGGGAAATCTTGATGTGTCCCGTGTGCTAGCCCTGCCCCTCTATTTATATGTTGAGCCTTGGGGTCTAAACTTGGAGTAAAAGCCTCCTCTAGGTCGGTTTTGCCCGCACAAGGTCGGTTTGGCCCGCAGGGAAAGAGTCCAACTCGGATCCCTGCCGAACCGTGCACAGCCGCACACAAGCGGTAGTACCGCTTCACACAAGCGGTAGTACCGCTTGGGCGGTAGTACCGCTTCACACAAGCGGTAGTACCGCTCGGGCGGTAGTACCGCTTCACACAAGCGGTAGTACCGCTCGGGCGGTAGTACCGCTTCACACAAGCGGTAGTACCGCTTACGCGGCAGCAAAACTACTTTTTGCACTTTCCAATACCTTGTGGGCTTTTATCCCTTAGCCCATATAAAGTGTTGCTGTACCCGAACACTTCGGCAAACATCCGGAACCCCTTCCGGTGAACTCTGGAACTCTTCCGGAGATCGAAACACTATTATCACATATATCAATCTTTACCTCCGGACTCTTCCGGAGATCCTCGTCATGTCCGGGATCTTATCCGGGACTCCGAACAACTTTCGGTCACCAACATAATAACTCAATTATACTAATCGTCACCAAACGTTAAGTGTGTAGACCCTGCGGGTTCGAGAACTATGTAGACATGACCGAGACACCTCTACGGCCAATAACCAATAGCGGGACCTGGATGCCCATATTGGCTCCTACATATTCTACGAAGATCTTTATCGGTCGAACCTCTATGTCAAGGATTCAGTTAATCCTGTATGCTGTTCCCTTTGTTCTTCGGTATGTTACTTGCCCGAGATTCGATCGTCGGTATCACTATACCTAGTTCAATCTCGTTACCGGCAAGTCTCTTTACTCGTTCCGTAATACAAGATCTCGTGGCTAACACTTTAGTCACATTGCTTGCAAGGCTCAATGTGATGTTGTATTACCGAGTGGGCCCTGAGATACCTCTCCGTCACACGGAGTAACAAATCCCAGTCTTGATCCATGCCAACCCAACAGACACCCTCGGAGATACCTGTAGAGCACCTTTATAGTCACCCAGTTACGTTGCGACGTTTGATACACACAAGGTATTCCTCCGGTGTCAGTGAGTTGCATGATCTCATGGTCAAAGGAACAGATACTTGACATGCAGAAAACAATAGCAATAAACTGACACGATCAAATGCTACGTTTACAGTTTGGGTCTTGTCCATCACATCATTCTCCTAATGATGTGATCCCGTTATCAAATGACATCTCATGTCCATGGCTAGGAAACCTTAACCATCTTTGATCAACAAGCTAGTCAACTAGAGGCTTACTAGGGACACAGTGTTGTCTATGTACCCACACATGTATTTGAGTTTCCAATCAATACAATTATAGCATGGATAATAAACAATTATCATTAACAAGGAAATATAATAATAACCAATTTATTATTGCCTCTAGGGCATATTTCCAACATTATGTTCTTCAACAAAAGATCCCGAAGGAAGTTGTGCCTGACCTGATGTATACCGAAGGTCATATGAGTATGGTTAGCTTACGGCCAGATCCGCCGGTGGCTTTCCACAGTGAATACTCGATTTCTCTAAAGGATGAAAGGCTCGATATCAAAGGATGGAGCAAAGTAATGAATGCGTGCAGGCAACCAATTAGAGACAACATGAATGTGCACAGGCCACAAGTTGGAGACAGGTGGATCTCTATTCTCCATTATGAAGATGGAGGGATTTGCCTGTTTTATGATATTTTACCTGAGAGAGAGGAGTAGGTCCTAGGTAGTACTTGTCGTGCTAGAATGATGGTGAATTATTTACCTAGGATGACTACCCTTAGCTAGTGTTGGTTAACTTGTCATGTGCTATATTGATGGTCAGTTATTATATGACTACGGATCATGATTGAGTTGTTATATGACTGCGATGATCATGATGACGAGGTTGTACTACTTCTCATGTGCTAGAATGATGATGAGTTATTATATATATGAATACGGATGATGAGTTGTTATATTATTGGGGTGGAAGAAACACGAATTAGATTAAAGTGGATGGATGGATCCAAGTGAGCAAGTTCAATTAGTGGGACCATATGATATTGGGACGGCACACAAGTGTCGAATTTTCAACTTTCTCACTTGGATCCATCCACTTTAATCTAATCCGTGTTTCTTCCACAACCTCTTCATTGCTACTGTATAAAAATTGTATAACGGTGCATAAATATAATATAAATATAAAGAAATGAAATACGCTCTAATAGTAGTGGCGCTGGGCAGGAACACGCGCTATTGCTAATAGCAGTAGCGCCGGTCAAACCCAACGCTACTGCTAACACCATTAGCAGTAGTGTGGGGAAGAACACGTGCTACTGCTAAAAGTTAGCTGTAGCGCCCTAGTAGTAGCGCGGGCACCCACGCTATTGCTAGCTCTTAACCCCGCGCTACTACTAGGGAAGGGTTTTCCCTAGTAGTTAATGAATAAACACAAAGCATGCATTTGCAACAGTATGAAGTGGAGCAGCAGATAAGGGCATACATAGTAACATGGCTCCACAAACATAAACAACGTGATAAAGATAGGTAGATAAGGGATAGTATGTATTGCACCGCCCATAAGTAAAGTCTCCAAACCAACTGAGTTCTCAAACCAAAGAAAATAGTTCAACTAAAAGAAGAAGTCACAAGTGAGCAATAACTACCAAGAAAACGAGCTCGTGACCCCCCCACCCATGCAAATCCCTCGATATCCTAATATGATCTCTCTCCCCCTTTGGCATCAAGACACCAAAAAGGGAAAGACCAATGCTAACGCCCCTGAATCTCAAACAAAGGGAATGTTATTCGTGAACAAAGGTTCGCTTGAGAACTTCGTGACCCTTATTTACGGTGTTATTTGTTTGGATTCTTTCGTTTGCAATAGATTGCCCGGAGCATGATAATAGAATTATCAGGACTGTGAGTGTGACAATCTTCATCAAATGTACCAGGCAAGTTACACCTTGATCATACTTCATCCTATTATTTTTCTATGCATGTAGTGCTTTATCACATTATGATAATATGCATGTGTAGGAATATTATTATAGTATGCTATGCTAATAAGCTTGTTTCCTCGTCGGTGTAGATCGTGGTAGTTGTATTCTTGCTATGCTATGTAGATGGGGTCGGTTCGTGTATTCGTCAAGATTATGTGAGGATTATATAATGACTAAGTAGAATTCAACTTTGGGCGGAAGTGGTATTGCTTGGTGGTTGATAGAGTGTCAGCGTCATGGGGACTTGCGCCTTTTCTAAGGGCAGGTTGTGGGATCGCGCACTAGTGGAATGCCGCACATGCCCCTCCTGCGCTTTCCATCCCACGCGCCACGCCGCTTGCCGCGCTGCATTCATGCCGGCCCAGAGCATGCAGAAGCCGGCATTGATGCCCGCGACTTGACCAGAAGGGAAGGCGGCGCAGACGGACGCGACCTCTCAGGCGTCGCCGCTTCAATGCGGACGTAGCGTCCCGAGAAACCAACTCCGGTAGCTGCGCCGCATTGAAGCGGGCTGACCACCCCTCCGCCTGGCCTAGCTGCGGCTATTTAAGCCCTGCACCGGCGACGAACAGATCCGCACTCCCCCTTCCGAGCACCACACCATCCTCCTCCCCGTCGCCGATCCTTCCTCCACTCCGAGCCCAGCGGCAATGCCGAAGTCCTGGTTCTTTGCGCCGGCAGGCGGCGCCGGTGGAAGTTCCTTGTCAGGCGGATAGCGGCGTAGTCGCCCTCACTCACCGAGACCATATTCATCCACGGCGGCGGGCTCCTCCGGCAAGGAGGAGATAGTCATCTCCTCCGACGATGAGGAGGACCAGCAGCGGCCCCGTCTCCTCTCGGAGGCGGCTCTGACGGACGAAGAATTTGGGAGATCCTGACAAAGTGTTTGCTCCGTCAGATGGGCCCGGCGCTACCATCGCCGACGCGCGTGAAGGAGGAGTCACCGTCCCCGCCGCAGGTCCGCGTTAAGTGGGAGCCGCCATCCCCACTCCGCCCGGTGAAGGACGAGCCGGAGTCCCCGTCGCGCAACCGCGGCCTCCACATCAGCGGCTGCGTGAAGCAGGAGCCGGCGTCCCCGCAGCGCCTCCGCCGCGTGAAGGATGAGCCAGTGTCACCCCCGCCGCATAGCCAGTATGCGCGGATCGACGGGCCCTCCTCCCCATCACGACACCACCGCCGCCCGATAGAGGAGCTACCGTCCGCGATCGCCAAGGCGCGTGGCCGCATCCTCCACACCTCAAAACCGGCGGTTACGGCGGTGCCTCCGGCTCTCAGACCGTGGTATCCGAGGCGGAGCGCGCGGCATGGTAGCAGCGAGGTACGACTGGCGCAATGCCGGTTGCTGCCCCGCGTTCGCCAAGACGGACGTGGCGCCGGAATGGATCCGCAACGACCCGGACATCGCCGCGCCGTGGGCGCTCGACTGCTCCTTCACCACCACGCCTTCGGTAGTGGACAAGGCGGCCCTTCGCATGGCGCAACAGGAGGCAGAGCGGCTCCTCTGCGAGCATCAGGCAGCCACCGAACAAGGCTGCCGCGGCCCTCCGGCATCCTTCTGCCGCTGGCGGGACGACGACGACATCAACGGCGGCACGGACGCCGACGGCGGAGCGGCAGGACAGGGCGGCCACGCTTACGAGGTGGTCGTCCGATATAGGGTTTAGTGTTTTTTTAGATTTTTTAGTAAACGGTCAAAATATCGTCCGTTTATGTAAATTATATCCGAACTTGAATGAAAGCCGCCCGGTTTGAACGATCATCCGGTTAGTTCAAACTGTTGGCCAAATGTATGCGGGATGGCGGCCTCCCGCATCCGTGTCCGAGGACTGGTCCCCCCGGAGAAAATTTATGGGTTGCCGTTGGAGATGCCCTAAGATAGCATCCGTGTCCGCAGACTGGTCACTTTACGATTGCGTTCGTCATGAATTGATGATCAACATGACCACCGTCGATGGCAATAGAAACGAAGAGAAGGGCAACACGGATCGCATTGCTCGCATTGCAATACATGGGCATATTTGCTACTCCCTCCGGTCCATATTAATTGTCGCATTGCAATACATGGGCATATTTGCTACTCCCTCCGGTCCATATTAATTGTCGATGCGACAATTAATATGGACCGGAGGGAGTAGCAAATATGCCCATGTATTGCAATGCGAGCAATGCGATCCGTGTTGCCCTTCTCTTCGTTTCTATTGGTGGTAATATCACCGATAGTCATAGAACTTGCGCTGGATGTTCAGTTTAGTGCTAGAACTTTGAAAATACGGATTTGTGGTTATCTAACTTGACTCAAGCGTGCAGATACAGTCACAACATGCGTATGCGGACGTATCCATGTGTACGGCCCCACCTGTTAATGAATAATGGCACTCGGCACAATGCATTTTTGCACAAAACACCCTCGCGTTTTATTTTTGTATTAAACCCCTTTGCATCTATTTGTACTGCTCATAAATGAGCAAATTAACAAAAGTAAGGGTGTCCGCAGGTCTCGAATCGGCGACCAACTAAAACTAGTAGAACGCCCGTGCATTGCTACGGGCTACAATGCATATAAATGAATCAAACAAATGATTAAGGTCGTCTCCAAGGTCGAAGCTCATTTCTTTCTCACATTAGTTGTATCTTGCATACATATTCAAAATCTTCTTGCACACCAGGCTGCCTTGGCGACTTCTTTTTTACCGGTAAATCACTCTCCTTTTATTTCTTTATTTTTTCTCCCAACAAAAATGTTTCTCAGAGTGATGAATGGATATAACTACAACCATAATAAAATATCAAGAGCTAAAAAATCTTTAATCAAAGAATTTAAGAATGTCTGCATGATGCATTTGACATTAAAGTAGTCGTGTCCGATAGACACTGGGAACAAACACAATGATTACTTACCACCAAATCCCGTTTTCAAATTCAGAATGTGGTTGTCCTACCAATGTGTACTTGAAAGCTCTCTCCCCCCCTTCCTCTCCCTCCTTCCCTCTCTCGATCTCTCTCTTACTCTCTTTCCCGGTCCCCCCCCCCCCCCCCCCCGCCCTCCCCTCCCCTCCCTTCCCTGGATCAATCTCGATCTCCAGCACGTTGTCTTTTTAAAAAGGCTCCCACCACTTTGGTAGCTGGCTCATTGTTGCTGGTTGTGGCTGATGCTCTTGATCTCCTCCCCGTAGTCACACTGTACTGCGCCAGGAAAAGAAGACCCTCAGTGCACTTCAGTATTTATTCCAAAGCTTGTAATATTACCGTGTTTATTTTTCTGAGATGCTAAAGGCATTAGGTGGTCAATAAATAGATGGGAAACCTTGGCAGGGTAATAAGAGCAAACCATTATCACTTATGTTGCAGTTAGGATCACATAAGTAGCATAAAACGGAATTGTTCATATTAATTCTACATGCTAGTTTTGTGACTCTTCTGTACATCAATTTCATATATCTTCTACTTATCTTCTAGGAAATGTATTTTCTTAGATTAGAAATCAAAAGCAAGCATGAATATTGATCCTTAATTTTAGGCCAACTCATTTTCTTTCAGAACTTGCATAGTAAAGAGTCCATAATTGGGAATGGTGATACTGTTACAAAATAGAAAGCATGCTTCCAACTTTTCTTTGCTGCAAGAAGTGGCTCATTTTGTTTCAGAACTTGCACGGCGCAACAGGAGGCGGAGCGGCTCCTCCGCGAGCGTCAGGCAGCCGCCGAACAAGGCTTCCGCGGCCCTCCGACAACCTTGCGCCACTGGCGGGACGACGACGACATCGACGGCGGCACGGACGCCGACGGCGGAGCGGCAGGGCAGGGCGGCCACGCTTACGAGGTGGTCGTCCGATATAGGGTTTAGTGTTTTTTTAGATTTTTTAGTAAAACGGTCAAAATATCGTCCGTTTATGTAAATTATATCCGAACTTGAATGGAATCCGCCCGGTTTGAACGAATTTCGTCCGGTTAGTTCGAATTGTTGGCTAAATGTATGCGGAGTGGCGGCCTCCCGCATCCGTGTCCGCGGACTGGTCCCCCAGAACAATTTACGGGTTGCCGTTGGAGATGCCCTAAGATAGCATCCGTGTCCGCGGACTGGTCACTTTACGATTGCGTTCGTCATGAATTGATGATCAACGTGACCACCATCGATGGCAATAGAAAGAGGTAATATCACCGATAGTCATAGAACTTGCGCTGGATGTTCAGTTTGGTGCTAGAACTTTGAAAATACGGATTTGTGGTTATCTAACTTGACTCAAGCGTGCAGATACAGTCACAACATGCGTATGCAGATGTATCCATGTGTACGTCCCCACCTGTTAATGAATAACGGCACTCGGCACAATGCATTTTTGCACAAAACACCCTTGCATTTTATTTTTGTATTAAACCCCCTTGCATCTATTTGTACCACTTATAAATGAGCAAATTAACAAAAATAAGGGTATTCGAAGGTCTCGAACCGGCGACCAACTAAAACTAGTAGAACGCCCGTGCGTTGCTACGGGCTACAATGCATGTAAATGAATTAAACAAATGATTAAGGTCGTCTTTAAGCGCTCGAAGCTCATTTTTTCCTCATACGATCTGGGCGTGTTTGGACATCAAACGGGCGCCCAACAGGCTCCCAAAAATTCAACCGTATCAACAGTCCGAGCTCCCCAAATCCAAACCGTATGTGGGGGAGAAATGTGGTTTTCAGACTATCCGTCATGTTATCTCCAACACGCGGACCCAACACAAAAACCCACCCCACGACGCACCCTTCCCTTTTACTGCCAGACTCTTCCCTCATCCCAAAGTTTCCCACCGTAGCAGAACATTTCTCGCTAGAGCTATCTCCTTTAAAACCGGATGACACCCACCTCACCTTCGCCATGGTGCCCTCTCTTCTTTACAGCGTACTTTCCCACGAACCGGCAAAGAGGAGTCCTCCGCCAACCGCCCCGCTCTCCGCTCTGATCCCCTCCCCCGTGTTCGTGCCGATCTGCTACCGCCATTAAGGGGGAGGCGTGCGTCGCCCGTGATGCCCCCCGAGCCAAAAGCATAATCTCGACAGTGAAAAACACATTTTCCAAAAGCCTAATCTCAACCGTGAAAAACATCATGAAAGGATTTAGGCGTGCACACAGCTTAATTAGTCCTAGCAAATATATAACACAAGTAGTTTTCAAATCAGATTTTGTTTTAGATTGACACTAAACCTTCTACTAAAAATGTCAAACTAATAGCAACTCAGATGTATGTCCGTGCGTTGCTATGAAAAAAATGCAAGTAAATGAATCAATCAGGTTATCTAAGGACATGTCTAACGCATGCCTTCTTTATCAATTTGTTTAGTAAATACTATAGGATCGGTCGCCAGAATAATTTTTGTGCCAACCGAATTCCATGTGTATCTTCTTCCTCTCTGGTTCGTCCTCTTCCTCCCGCTCCCGCGAGCCACCCTCTTGACGCCGGCCTAACCGCAGTCTTCTTCCTCTCCTTCGTCCTCCTCCTCCCGCCCCGCCGGCCTAACCATAGTCCCATGTGTTCTTTGAGCAGATATTGAGGCTCATCAGCCGAGGCCGATGATCGTCATGACTTCATATTATAGAGCTATAGATGTCCTTAACATTACTGAAACTGATCGACCGTTGGCAGAACTGCCCTTAATATTTTGGGAGGACTGTTGGTTTGAGTCTGTTCCTTTAGCCACTCGGTTTTTGGGACTTGTACTACATAGTTAATGAGGCTGGCTGATATCTGGGATGCCAGCGGATTAGGCCCAGTAGAAGGAGCAGCAACGATGAGTTGATGGAACGGTGGCATGCGTTGGAAAGTGTTGCTCAGATCGTTGTGAGGACCAGATTGTTTGGCAATATGAGGCTAAGTGGTGTTCACTCTTCTGAACTTTGTACAAGACATGGAACTGTTTAGCATAGAGCACACCGTATATTCTTTTCATGGGTTCTCTCCTCTCAACCCTCGGCTCTCCTAGATTAGATGGTGAAGCTCTCATTGTTGCAAAGGTGGCTACTGCTACTAATCAAACTGAGGGGCCACCATGCGTGCTCTCCTCTTAAGTCCTGCACTTCTTCTCGAGCTCTACTCTATGCCTAATATCACATTAGGGTCATCTCTAACATAAGCCCTAGAAGGCTTTAACTCTTATTCAAAAGATTCTTTTTGTGGAGTTCAACCCTTGTCTAACTGAACCCTAATGCATTTAACTTCCAAAAACTTGAAGTATCTTCCGCTGCTTCAAAAACTTGAAGTGTCCTCCGCTGCTTCAAAAACTTGAAGTGTCGTCCGCTGCTTCAATTTCTCCGGCATAAAAAGGGACCTTCAAGCTTGTCCAGGCCAGGGCAGCGGGAGACCAGACCGCGGCTTCCTTCGTCATCTCCATTTCTCTAGGGAAGGCAAGCTATCTAGCCATGTACTTGATTTAGCCACCATAATTGTGGCATGCAATTGATCCAAGAGGCCACAAACTAATTCCGTAACCTCTATCAAAAGAGCATAAGCACGCAGAACAGAACCAAACCAACCTTGAATGTTTTCAGGTCGTACCCAGTCCTCAACTGCTTGCTTTTCAGGAACGAACTTTCAAATCCTAAAACGCAAATGCTTTTCGACTTGTTGATGTTTCGAGGTGTCATATTTGACCAGAACTATTCACAATGTCTACATGCCATTGCGCAAATCCGGCGATGAGGCGTTGTTGAGACCTTACAAAAGAAGAAATAATTTTGAAGCATTACAGAGAACAATCGATATTAGGCACCATTTTAATCGGCGACGTATAACAGATAACGATTAGCACCGACGGGTGGACAAGCCATGTCGTGCATCAGTCTGATGATCACTACACTGCATTGCATGGCGCTTTCAGCCCGAAAGAAAAGTGTACCATAGCAACGAATTCACCCTACACATCACGTTCCGTTGTAAAATTACAGCCCAATGCCATGATATTCACACAAACAACATGCACACACAAATACGACTAACTGAACATTGATATACACCAACTAAAAGCATATTGATTTTATTTGGTCAGGAGCACCACCAGTTCACCAGACTTTGTGGAAACATTATGAGGCCAAACAGAACACGGTTCGTATGTCACTGCGCATGCAATCAAATGAATGACGATATATTGAAAGAGGAACAGATAAGAGGATCCTGGCTATTACATGCATGGAAGACTTAACAAAGAACCGAACAACAAATCATTTGCAGCCAACCATTATTACATCAGGGATATCTTGGCTAGTGACCTCTAACAAACGAAAGAGCCGCCGCAATTCATTACAACATCAACAACAGTTCATATTGCACTCCAATAATCAAAAGATAATATATACATACTAATAAGCACGTACACCTTACCTATATTGAAATGCCATTTCAATTAACACATAGATCCAGGCCCATGAACAAGCGCGAGCAAAACCGATATCTGACAGAGTAAAAGAATCATGCCACATATTCCAACGATATTGCACAGGAGAGCGAGAGGAACATACCTCTCCGCGGCTTGCCAATCATTTGTAGATGCAGCTCTTGTCCATCCATGGCTGCACGTTCTTGATCCAAAGAGTCTTGGCCTCGTTGGTTCTTGCGAGTGCCTGCGTTTGGGAAGCAAGCCCACCTACTACACGGCCTACCGAGGCGGTGACTCCTGCCCATAGGCCCCCAGCTGAGGCGGGAAGGCTGGCCCGCTTAGGCATCAGGGCGATGGCGGTGAAACAGGGCCAGTGAGTGCTCCGGAGCAAGAAACCCATTCTTTCAATTTAAAATCCATTTCACCTTATATCTTTTACAGCATTCTCTTCGACAGGTTTCGACAACCTACATTTTTTTTAATAAAGTTAAACAGCATCATCAATGCTATGAAAAATATTTAGTCTTGAGAGTTGGGGTCGCTTCACCATAGATTTATCTTGAGCACTCATGTCCCATCATCTAACATGCAGCTCTACTGGTACGCATCAGGCTCAATTTTGGTAACCTGGCTGCATAGTCTAACATGTGATCACAACAAATCGTCATTCGGTTTGTAAGCATGGTCTGGATAATATAAAAGGATTCTTACATTGCTCGGTTTGAGATTGTTTACCACCGGCTCATCTCCAGCTTGGCCCCCCTTTGCCGTGACAGGGAGGTTGATGTCATCCCTATACGCCACTGACAAGCCCGCATCGACCACCACTGACCCATATCTTCTTTGTTGGGGTTTCTAGATGAAACAAGAAAATAATCAGATGATTATGATTTAGTTCAAATACCTTTACAAACAAATAGAGTGTGAAATCTGAAACTCATCTCTTCTTGCAACAGAAAACAAAGCCTGGTTGTAGAGAAAGAATAATCTCGTTTCTTTACCTCTTGGTGTTACTTTCCTCGCTGGAAGCTACACACCTTTTGTTTTGGCTGTATCAGTATATCGCGGGGAACATTAACTGCCTAGGAAACTTCATGTTTCTTTAATTTCCATCTGAGACAAAAACTATCAATAGAATCAATCTATTTGTATACTAATTGTAGGTAATTTCCTACTCCATGCTTTTGAAATCCTGAACGCTTGCAAGGTAGTCTAATTGCCTATAACCCAACCTGATTAAAAAGAAAGTTCCTGATTATTTTTTCCAAAAGTGCTAACTACAGTTGACATAGAATAACAAACTTTAAATAAAAAAACATTGTAATTTAGGAGGATAAACATGGCTTCAGCTAGTTTCTTTGTTAGAATAAATGTTCACAACATCATTATTTCGAGCGGCATACTAATTTCCGCC
Source organism: Elymus sibiricus (assembly GCA_039707655.1). NCBI lineage: Eukaryota > Viridiplantae > Streptophyta > Magnoliopsida > Poales > Poaceae > Elymus > Elymus sibiricus. The sequence continues at coordinate 477,891,109 of CM077666.1, forward strand.
CTTTATTCGAGTTTGATTTCACATGAAGGGTAGGTCCTCCAAGATTTACATATTGTAGTTCTTCAACAAAATTTACAAGTAATCAAACTGCAACAAAATTTCATCCATATTGATCGAGGGTTATCAAATACTCCTCCTCCTCTATCTTTTCCTTAGCAGTAACACTGATGTTTTCCTTAGCAGTAACAACAAAAGTTCATCCCTACTGATCGAGGAGTACATCATCACTCAAAGCAACACGGATCCTCCTCCTATATCTTTTCCTTAGCAGTAATAACACAAGCACTAAAAACAAGCAAGCTATCACCTCTTCCATGGGAGAAAAGGAGAACGTCCTTTGAAGTTCCAATATTTACTATTTACAAGGTTCACTAAATTGCATCAAATCCACATAAGGAGGAAGAACGCACCGTGTTTCTCTGGATTCTCGGGACGGGGAAGATAGCAGTAGAAGGAGGGCTGGCGACCGAAGGGCCCTGCTCGTCGGCGTCCCACACGTGGCGGCCACCAGCAACCCAGGCGACGACGACTTTGATCTGCATGAATCCGGCTCCAGTGACCTCGCTCTACACGAATCTAGCTCCGGTGACCTCGATCTGGTAGTCGTCGGGCAAAGGGGCAAGCCGGGGAGGTCCTTATCACCTGGGCGCCGACGCATGTGGATGGGAGACGGTCGAGCGGAGTATGGGAGGTGGGAGATGGATTCACGGATATAGCGTTGAAAAAATCTGCAGGGCTAGCGACTTTACTTCGTTCCGAAAATATCGGTCGGGCTAGTGATTTCCTTCCTTCCTTAAAAATCGTCAGGGCTGGCGACTTCCTTCGTTCGTAAAAAAAATCGATGGGGCTGGCGATTCCCTTCGTTCGGTGGAGGTAACGAACGAATGACCGACCTATGTACTTCCCAGTAGATATAACATTCCATCACAAATTAAGCAGGTACATAGATACTTTGAAAATTAGATTTATTTGTCATGATTTACGTGTTAATTCCCCTAAAATCCGTTATCTGTTTCCTAAAAATCTGTTATTTGTTTCCTAAACTAAATTGCACTAATGAGAGGGATCGGTTGATTTGGATAACTTAGGAAAGTTAGATCCGTGATCTTTCGTATGTTAGGAAAGTGTTGATTTGCAAGAATAGCTAAGAGGAAAAAATAAACCAATGAATAAGAAAACCAGTGTAAAGAGGATGGTGGGAGGTGATACGAAATAAAACCAGACGAAATAAAACCGTGGAGCGGAAGCTATACGTGGGAGGTGGGAGGAGGACGAAAAAAAACCAGACATAAGTGGGAGGTGGGACGAAAAAAACCCGGAACGGAGACTACCAACTGCTCCATTAGGAGTAGAGATAACACGAGTAGCTATACAACTAAAGCCTTCATGATGTACAAGCTAATATGGATAGCAATATCTATTGAATCAGGACGCGTGCGGAGCTTAAACCCATTTTGCACGCGCTATTTTGTTTTAAGATATTTGTAAAACGTAGGTACTAAAATTATGTTCAAATATTTCTGTGTTAAAAATATTATACATGCAAATGATGATTAGTCAATAAAAAAGATTTAAATATAAGCCTGCGTATATAAAAATATTTTGTAAAATGTAAGTAATAAAAATATTTAAGATATTTGTAAAACGTATGTACTTCCTCCGTACCGAATTAATTGACACAACCTCTATACCTCCTATGCAAATTTAAATTGATGCAACCTCTATAAAATTTTGTAAACAGGTTGCGTCAATTAATTCGGAATGGAGGGAGAAATAAAATTATGTTCAAATATTTGTATGTTAAAAATATTATACATACAAACTGTGATTAGTAAATAAAACATTTAAATGTAAACCAGTGTATTATATAAAATGTTTAGTTAATGCGAATGTTTAAAATATTTATTAAATACATATCTTTAATTAATCCAAAAACTTATAAATTTTAGTTAATGCAGACAATTTAAATGTTTAGACATGATTGAATATTCATATCAACAGCTTAAATTTTAATTATAAATATTTTTAACTATACGAACATTGAATATACAAATGTGCGTATAATTATTGAAATGTTTTTATGATTAAAATAATATTTATGAATTGTAATTTTACAAATACTTGTGTTATTTTAAATTATACAATTTTTTAATTCATAAATATCGTTTTAAATATATAAATATTTTTTAAATAACACATGTACAATTTTAAAAATAAGTTATTTCGTTTGTATTTAAAATATATATAACATATGAATATTTAAGTGTTACTTTTATTACTGAGATCATAATTTACACACTACGTACAAATTTATAAAAAAAAACAAATTTTAAAAATGGCCTGCACTGACCATAGCTTATTTCAGCTGACGGGCCCACGTATGTTTATAGAAGATATAGAAGGTAGTCATCCAAGTGAAACATTGAAAGGCATTTGGCTGGGTGGTTCACCATGTGAGCGCTATTTCTAGAGTTCGCTTGTTCGAACCCTGACCTTCCCATCTATATAGTCGATTTTTCTCTGATACCTACTTCACTGATAAGTAGGTCCCGCTTCGGCTTTTTTGCATAATTAAAAAAGTCCACGGAATTGTATATAGTCCCTTTTTCTCACACACTAGTGTAAAAAACGCTCTTATATTATGGGACGGAGAGTGTTCACTGATAGGTAGGTCCCGCTTGGGCTTTTTTACATAATTTAAAAAGTCCATGGAATTATCTGAAAAAATGTACTCCTGGCCACTGACATGTGGGCCACTACCACGCTGGCATGCAGAGTGTACGGCTGGATACGTAGGAAGCACCGTATCTGCACTAGACAACAAGTTAGATGACCACAAATCCGTATTTTTAAAGTTCTAGCACCAAACTGAACATCCAACGCAAGTTAGGTGACTCCCGGTGATATTACCTCAAATTATATCCTCCTGGGAGGATGCGTTATGCCACACCGATCCGCGTGCACCAATCTCTGCAACTGTTGCGGGTGTTGCCTGATGTGGCCATGAGACACACGTCCGCAGCCAGTGTGGCGTGGACTTGATCAATGCATAGATATAGCAACACGATCCACATGGTTCAAAACGAGTGGAATTCGTCGCACGCCGATGGCCTCACCCTCGGGCGATAATTTTACACCTACGCCAACTAACAAAACTTTTACGTAATCCCTTTCACAAATTATCCCCCCCCCCCTCCCCCCTCCAAATTTCGGGGGGTGGAGCTCGTCCTCCCCTGAGGCCCAATCCTAATCATCCACGTATGTCTTCCCGTTAAAACACGCAGAAGATCTACGTAGGTCTAGCATTGCTCCACTCTCGGGAGGCACAAATCACATGCTCACACCTTTTTGCTGGATTTTACACTAGTTAAGTGACTCAGCACAACAGTTTATATAAGCATATGGTTTTTTAGTTTGAGAAAGAAACGATTTTAGACATCCACGGTATGATGCAGCCAAAATTAAGTGGTGTCATTCTTTCTTTCTTTCTTTCTTGAGTTGGAAGTGGTGTTACTCAGAATAACTATATTATATGGGTTACAATGTACAGTAGTATGCCACCAAAACCAAGCGATGGTATGCAGGAGCAAAAAAAAGAAAATAAAATCATGGCAAGTATATAAATAGTTTGCTAACCGATATAAGAGGTACTCCCTCCATCCCACAATATAAGATTGTTTTTGCAAGCTGTTTTAGCTTGCAAAACGATCTTATACTATGGGACGGGGGGAGTAGTAAATATGATGGAGTAATAGTTTTAATGAAGAAAACCACAATATACATAACATGTTCACTAAGATAGCACCAATACAATGATATAGTGGTCCATGAAGGACACAAAAATAAAGTTCACGATACATAACAGTTCACATAGTCGAGCACAATATGAAAGACTTACATCAACAAACTAACACTAGAAGATTTCCCTTTGAGGGCAAAAGAGGGATCTAGAGGACACGATGCAAAAGGATCCACATGCCCATTCATCAAGATAAGCTCCTCATCTTCAACAAGAAAGGACCAAGCAACGGTAAACTCCACCTTGAAGCCATCAAGGTCACATGCATGTTCGCTGGTGTTGCATGTTTTGGGCATGACGAAGACATGACCTTGTGTCGCGATTTCTCCGGATGGTGTGTATGCTTGAATGAGAACTTTAAGCTTTCCACTCAATTTTACAGAAACAACTTGCCTTGACAAATTGAGGTAACCACCTTCCACTACGCGCTTTCTTGCAACTTTTGAATCAAGCAACACAACTTCCATAGATTGGGACTCATCGGCGTCTTCAGTGTGGTGCTGCTGAGAAAGTGAGGAGCAGACAACTTGGACTCCATGTTCAAAAGGATTTGACTTGTAATCAACAACATGAACACCAAAGATAGTGGCTTGAACAGAACGTTTAAGCTGTTGAGCGCTCAACTCTATTGTGCAAGAGTGCTTTTCAATGATGATCGTGCTTAAACTATCTTCATAATCACCATCATAATAATAGACATAGCTGACCAACGTTCTATCTTCACACGCGTTGTGCCCCTTACTTTCAGTTGGATTTCGATGTCAACGGGCTCCTCCGACATAATTGCACGAACTGGGCCGTTCAAGTGGCCGTTCAAGTATAGAAAAGGATCCTGCAATTAAGCATCATCGCCGTATTTTCCATTAATGACTAATCAACAAGGGCATCATCCAAGAAAACCAATACGCAAGAAGAATAGTATACATACCGCTTCATTCAGGATTTGGCAGTCATCCCTTGAAAGGAGGAAGATGGGGTTGCGGCACTCATCCACGGCATCTCGGGCAGCAACCACGCCGTACACTTGCAGCGGCCACGCGAAGTATTTCAAGTCGGCAATTTTGATGTAGCAGATCTGCACGGTCCTCACGAAGACGGCGTCTATTGGCTTGAATCCCGGCGTGCAGTGTGTAAAGAGCATGGGACTGAACAAGGCTGCAAGCATGGCAGTTAAGTAGGGAAGTTGTGTCAGAAAATATATACATGAAATCTATACCATGACGAGGAAGGGAAAAGAAAATAGAAGATTTAGATGCATGATGCATGTTTGCTCACTCAGGACTTCGAAGCTGTTGTTGTTGCCGTGGAGATGCTCCCAGCCTCTGCGGAAGCGAGCGAATTCCTCCTCCTCGTACTCGCGTAGTCGACTTCGTTGGCTCCCGGGTTGGTCTCCGTGGATGTGTTGATCTCGGCGGCTGCATTGCCTCTGCCCACCGCCGATTCTTCTGCGACTCCGCCTTCCCTGCCGCTCATGCCCGTCTCATCATGTTCTTCCTCCTCCCCCTCCTCCTCCTTGAAGTTGCCGCTGTCGATGGCCTCGACCTTCTCGCCATCCAACTCCTCCATGGCTGGTTGGTGGCTGTGGCGGCGGTGGGTACAGAGGGATCTTCAGCATGCACCCCAACAAGCCCATCGTGTGCTAGCTTTGCTATAAATTGACAATCTATGAATTTGTAGACCCAACAAAGATTGTGAATTTGTGATATGTAATACACTTTTCCTAAAAAATAATCGATACATCTTAAGATAAATCCTTTGCTGCACTGCACCGTTGTAAGTTTCTCTTTTGACTCGGATGAATTATTACACAGTATGTATTTGATGTTTGATCATTTATCTGCACAACAACTCTACATCCTCATTTTTTTAACTATAAAAAAGATGTGAGTCTACCCTTCACCCTCCCATGCGGAATGTTCCTGGCCGTTGGATCTTCTTTGACTTCTGCCTCTGGTTGTGCTCAGCCCTTGGATGCTTTGACCACTTGGTAATTTTTTGTTACCGCTGCTCGTTATTTACATCAGTATGACTCGTGGGCCTTCTGTGACTGGGTCCAACAGCTTGTTTGTGGGTGGCTGGGAGCACTAGTTCGATGGGGCGAGGGAGCCAATCAGCTCCTGTGCTTGCGACCCCTATAAAAAGACTATTGTGCTTGCGTGCCCGCTTAGCTCGATTCCATTGATCGCAACCTACGTAGAAACCTGGAAACCCTAAACCCTCGCAGCAGCCGTCCTTACATTAAGTGGTGTTTTTTTTAGAGAAACCATTTTAGACGTCGATGGTATGATGCAACTAGAATTAAGTGTTGTTATTCTTTCTTTCATTTTTGAGTTGAATGTGGTGTTTTTGGGAATAACTATATTAATTATGGGTTACAATATAGCATGCTACCAAAACCAAACGGTAGTCCTTTAAAAAAACAAGCGGTGGTAGAGTAAATAAAAAAGAAAAGAAAAAATGTGGTAAATATATAAATAGCATGCTAGCCGGTTTTTTTTTTTGTTGAGAATCAAGAGCTTTGTTGATCATATAGTGGGATTACATTCCTTCCTTACACAATCCGCAAGGAAGGTTGGGATATAATTAATCCATAAACACCTTCTCCTAGAGGCACTACATTGTTCTGTGCAAAGATGCGCCAATTCATTCGCTTCCCTCGTCGTGAATACTAAGCAAAACTCCTCTAGATTCCCACAAAGCTTTTGTATTTCATGCAAAGTGGCAGCTATCTCGGAACGGTCAAAACATCTAGCATTCCACATGTTCACCACTGTTTGGGCATTGGTTTCAACTATCACCTTCCACATACCAATGTCGCATACCAGTTGGACTCCATCTCGGATTGCGTAAGCCTCCATGGCCATTGTGCTAAGCCCTGCATCATACCATACTGCTTGTGCACATAGCAAAGTGCCCTCGTGATTGCGAATGCCCAGTCCCCGCCTTGTTGTGTTTCTTCATGGAAAGAAGCATCCACATTGACCTTCATAAAAGGATCGTCAGGAGGTTGCCATTTTTGTACTACTTTGTCGGTTTCTCTGTCATCTCCTTGAGGAGAAGGGAGGGATCTACAGGACATGATGCAAAAGGATCCACATGCCCATTCATCAAGATGTGCTCCTCATCTTCAACTAGAAAGGACCAAGCAACGGTAAACTCCACCTTGAAGCCGTCAAGCTCACATGCATGTTCGCTGGTGTTGCATGTCTTGGGCATGACGACGACATGGCCTTGTGTCGCGATTTCTCCAGATTGTGTGTATGCTTGAATGAGGACTCTAAGCTTTCCACTCAATTTTACAGAAACAAATAGCCTTGACAGATTGATGTAACAACGTTTCACCACGTGATTTCTTGCAACTTTTGAATCAAGCAACACAACTTCCATAGATGGGGACACATCGGCATCTTCAGTGTCGTTCTGCTGAGATAGTGAGGAGCAGACAACTCGGACTCCATGTTCAAAAGGATTTGACTTGTAATCAACAACGTGATGGTGGCTTCAACTAAACGTTTAAGCTATTAAGCGCTCAACTCTATTGTGCAAGAGTGTTTTTCAATGATGATCGTACGTAAACTAGCTTCATAATCACCATCATAATAATAGGCATAACTGAACAACGCTCTATCTTCAGACGCCGTTGTTCCCTTTACTTTGAGTTGGATTTCGATGTCAATTGGCTCCTCGGACACAATTGCACGAACTGGGCCGGTCAAGTATAGAAAAGGATCCTGCAATTAAGCATCATCACCGTATTTGCCATTAATGACTAATCAACAAGGGCATCATCTTTTGACGAGAACAGCAGGAGCTTTGCCTTTGCATTATAGATGGGAAAGAGGTACATGGTACAAGTAGAGGTGGCAAAATGCCCAGAAATCAAAGACACAGGAAAACACTTGCCCTCGTACAGAGAGCTACAGAGGCAAATTAGACATCATCCTAAACCATGTTTCTACCCAGCCACCTGGGTGGAAGGACGGAAGGCCTCATTGAGCATTTTGATATCATCCTGAATGAGATTCACCAAGTCTCTTGACGTCATCTCAACATTCTCAAAGACCCTTCTGTTCCGTTCCTTCCAAAGATGCCAAGCAATGTATGCCGAGAGGGATGTTTCCTCCGCAGCGTTGGATGGCGCACCGCGATGCATATAGAGCCTCTTCCACCAATCTGAAACTGAGTTTCCAGAATGCACCACGTTGTAAATTCTGTCACTTGTACCCTGGAATAGGTACCAGACCTCTCTCGCATAGCTACATCGTAGTGTGATATGTTTCGCGGTTTTGGGCTCCTGATCACACAGCCGACAGCAGGCATTGTGTGGCCATCCTCTATCCTGCAGCCTGTCCGCAGTCCAATTTCTATTCTGCAGCAATAGCCAGATGTAGAACCGTACCTTTCCCTCAAGCTTTGTTCTCCACACCTGTGCAATCCCGAGCTGCTCAATCCGTGCAGCGAACTGGATCTCATAAGCAGAGTAGGCCGAGTATCTTCCATTTGCTGTGATTGTCCATTTGATTTTGTCTCGGTGAGTCGAGAGAGTAATCATCTGCAACTTTTCCCACAAACTGACAAATTGACAGAGTTGATCATTCTTGTCCATTCTTTGTAACCCTTGCATCCACCGCCCATTGCACAGAGCCTCTTTGACTGTTAGAGTTTTGAATCTGGCAAGCTTGAAAATGTCGGGTGCCAATTGGTTAGGGGCCTCGCCATTGAGCCGACGATCCTTCCAAAAAAACTGCAACACTGCCGTCCCCCAATTGCAGGGAAGTGCAGCTTGAGAAGAGTTGGCGGTCAGTGTCATCACAAGGTGTCGGTGTTCCCTTCCATGGTCTATCCTCGTCATCCCATTTGAACCATTCCCATCGCAAGCGTAGTGCCCTGCTAAAGCAGCCAATATCCTTCACACCGAGCCCACCATAGCGCTTCGGAAAGCACACTCGTCTCCAATTTACAAGACTTTTCCTTCCCACTGACTCATCCTCGGCAGACCAAAGGAAATTCCTCCTCATCTTATCCATCTTTTTGATGAACCACTGATATGTCTCCAACGTATCTATAATTTTTTATTGTTCCATGCTATTATAGTATCAATCTTGCATGTTTTTATATGCAATTATATATCATTTTTTGGGACTAACCTATTAACCTAGTGCCCAGTGCTAGTTGCTGTTTTCTGCTTGTTTTTGGCTTTTCAGAGAAACAATACCAAACGAAGTCCAAATGCCACGAAACTTTTTGAAGATTTTTTTCTGGACAAAAGAGACCCTAGAGACTTGGAGCCCCTGATGCCTTGTGAGGCCCACGTGGCTCCGTTTGACCTAATTCCACTCCTATAAATTCACAAACATTCAGAAACCATCAGAGAGTTAGAAGAAAAAACCTTTCCGCCGCCGCAAGCCTCTGTTCTTCCGCGATCCCATCTGGAGGCCTTTTCCGGTACTTTGCTGGAGGGGGGAATAGATCACGGAGGGCTTCTACATCAACCTTACTGTCCTACAGATGATGTGTGAGTAGTTTACCACAGACCTACGGGTCCATAGCTAGTAGCTAGATGGCTTCTTTTCTCTCTTTGATCTTCAATACCATGTTTTCCTCGATGTTCTTGGAGTTCTATCCGATGTAATCTTCTTTTGTGGTGTGTTTGTTGGGATCCGATGAATTGTGAGTTTATGATCAGATTATTCATGAGAAATATTTGAGTCTTCTCTGAACTCTTTTATGCATGATTAAATATAGCTTTGTATTTCTCTCCGGTCTATCGATTTGGTTTGGCCAACTAGATTGGTTTATCTTGCAATGGGAGAGGTGCTTTGTGATGGGTTCAATCTTGCGGTGCTCAATCCCAGTGACAGAAAGGGACATGACACATATATGTATTGTTGCCATTAAGGATAAAAAGATGGGGTTTATTCTTATTGCTTGAATTTGCTTCTCTACATCATGTCATCTTGCTTAAGGCGTTACTCTATTTTTATTAACTTAATACTCTAGATGCATGCTGGATAGCGGTCGATGAGTGGAGTAATAGTAGTAGATGCAGGCAGGAGTCGGTCTACTTGTCTCGGACGTGATGCCTATATACATCATCATTGCCATGAATCCGTCATAATTATTTGCTTTTCTATCAATTGCCCAACAGTAATTTGTTTACCCATCGTATGCTATTTGTTCGAGAGAGAAGCCTCTAGCGAAAACTATGGGCCCCGGGTCTATCTTTATCATATAAAAAACATAAAAATACCTTGCTGCAATTTATTTACTTTTATTTAGTTTAGTAATTTACTTTATCAATTTATCTCTATCAGACTTAATCCTTGCAAGTAACCGCTAAGAGGATTGACAACCCTCTTATTTGCGTTGGGTGCAAGTGTTTGCTTTTGTGTGTGTAGGTGATGTTCACTGGATCTTGCTTGGTTCTCCTACTGGATTGATAACCTTGGTTCTTAACTGAGGGAAATACTTATCTCTACTATACTGCATCATCCTCTCCTCTTCGAGGAAAATACCAACGCAGTCTACAAGTAACAACAACTTGTCGGGCTGGAAGCTCGTTAGGAAGAAAGTGGCCGTGGCCGTAACCACGGAATTGATATACACTAGCCTTCCCATCCAGTTCAGTTGTTGGAAATATGCCCTAGAGGCAATAATAAATTGGTTATTATCATATTTCCTTATTCATGATAAATGTTTATTATTCATGCTAGAATTGTATTGACCGAAAACTTAAATACATGTGTGAATATATAAACAACATGTCCCTAGTGAGCCTCTACAAGACTAGCTCGTTGATCAAAGATGGTTAAGGTTTCCTAACCATATACATGAGTTGTCATTTGATAATGGGATCACATCATTAGGAGAATGATGTGATGGACAAGCCCCAACCGTAAGCTTAGCATCAGATCATTTAGTTTATTGCTATGGCTTTCTTCATGTCAAGTATCTGTTCCTTAGACCATGAGATCGTGCAACTCCCTGACACCGGAGGAATAGTTAGTGTGTATCCAAACGTCACTTTGTAACTGGGTGATCATAAAGGTGCTCTACAGGTATCTCCAAAGGTGTCTGTTGGGTTGCATGGATCGAGACTGGGATTTGTCACTCCGTTTGACGGAGAGATATCTCTGGGCCCTCTCGGTAATACAACATCATAAAGAGCTTGCAAGCAATGTGGCTAAAGAGTTAGTCACAGGATCTTGTATTACGAAACGAGTAAAGAGACTTGCCGGTAACGAGATTGAACTAGGTATGGAGATACCGACGATCGAATCTCAGGCAAGTAACATATCGCTGGACAAAGGGAATTGCATACGAGATTAACCGAATCCTCGACATCATGGTTCAACCGATAAAGATCTTCATTGAATATGTGGGAATCGATATGGGCATCCAAGTTCCGCTATTGGTTATTGATCGGAGAAGAGTCTCGGTCATATCTGCATATTCCCGAACCCGTAGGGTCGCACGCATAACGTTCGGTAACGCTAGGGTAGTATTGAGATATTCATATGGCAAAGTCCAAAGGTTGTTCAGAGTCCCGGATGGGATCCGGGACATCACGAGGAGCTCCGGAATGGTCTGGAGGTAAAGATTTATATATGGAAAGTTGTTGTCGGAGTTCCGGAAAAAACTGTTTTTTTCGGTATTGTACCGGGAAGCTTCCAGAAGCTTACGGAAGGTTCCGGAGGGGTCCAGAAGTCCAAAAATGGATTCCACCAGCCCCTAGGGCATGCATGGGCTGTAGGGAGGCACCCTGGCCTTATTGGGCCAGGCGCACCAACCCCCACAAGGCCCATGCGCTTGGGAAGGAGAAACCCTAAGTGGGAGGGAGTCTACTTGCCTTGGGAGGGAAGTTTCCTCCCTTGCACGCCTCCCCTCCTTGGAGGAGAGGCTAGGGATGCGCCCCCAGCCCTCCCACACCCCTATATATAGTGGGGAGGGGGCGCAAGGGCTGGACACACCAAACCCAAGCCTCCTCTCTCTCCCGATAAGCCTCCACCTCGATCCGTCAGCGCTTGGCGAAGCCCTGTCGGTGTTCCGCTGCCATTACCACCACCACGGCGTCGTGTTGGTTCAGATATCATCTACCTATTCTCCCTCTCTTGCTGGATCGAGAAGGAGGATACGTCACCGAGTCGGACATGTGCTAAACTCGGAGGTCCCGCACGTGCGGTGCTCGGATCGGATTGGATCACGACGCGAGTACGACTACGCCAACCACGATCTCTAGATCGTTAACGCTTTCGGTCTACAAGGGTATGTAGACATACTCTCCCCTCTCGTTGCTATGCTTCTCATAGATAGATCTTGGGTGATTCGTAGGGAAATTTTTGATTTTCATGCAACGTTCCCCATTAGTGGCATCATGAGCTAGGTCTATGCGTAGATGTATATGCACGAGTAGAACACAATGAAGTTGTGGGTGTTGATGCTCAAATTGCTTACCTCTCTTGTCTTATTTGGATTCGGCGGTATTGTGGGATGAAGCGGCTCGGGCCAACCTTACATGTCCTCGCACATGAGACCGGTTCCACCGACTGACATGCAACTTGTTTTGCATAAGGTGGCTGGCGGGTGTCTGTCTCTCCTACTTTAGTTGAATCTGATTTGACAAAGGTGGTCCTTGTAGAAGGTTAAAAGGCAACTTGATTATCACCGTTTTGGCTTTGCATAGGTAAGAACGGTTCTTGCTAGTTGCCCATGGCAAGCACGTAAAATTTGCAACAACAAAGTAGAGGACGTCTAACTTGTTTTTGCAGGACATGTTGTGATGTGGTATGGCCAGAACATGATGTGATATATGTTGATGTATGAGATGATCATGTTTTGTAATAGGTTCACAACTTGCATGTCGATGAGTACGGCAACCGGCAGGAGCCATAGGGTTGTGTTTAATTTATTGTGTGACCTACGAGTCAACTGTTAAACGCCATGTAATTGCTTTACTTTATTGCTATGCGTTAGCAATAGTCGTAGAAGGAATTGTTGGCGAAGACAACCACGTGACGACACGATGATGGAGATCATGGTGTCATGCCGATGACGATGGAGATCATGCCGGTGCTTTGGAGATGGAGATCAAAAGCACGAGATGATAATGGCCATATCATGTCACATATATTGATTGCATGTGATGTTTATCTTTTTATGCATCTTATTTTGCTTAGGATGACGGTAGCATTATAAGATGATCCCTTCACTTAATTTCAAGCTAAAATCTGTTCTCCCTAAGTATGCACCGTTGCGAAAGTTCGTCGTTTCAAAGCACCACGTGATGATCGGGTGTGATAGACTCTACGTTCGCATGCAACGGGTGTAAGCCAGTTTTACACATGCAGAATACTTGGGTTAAACTTGACGAGCCTAGCATGTACAGACATGGCCTCGGAGCACGGGAGACCGAAAGGTCGAACATGAGTCATATAGTAGATATGATCAACATGGAGATGTTCACCATTGATGATTGCCCATCTCACGTGATGATCGGACATGGGTGATACGTCTCCAACGTATCTATAATTTTTGATTGTTCCATGCTATTATAGTATCAATCTTGGATGTTTTTCTATTCAATTATATATCATTTTTTGGGACTAACCTATTAACTTAGTGCCCAGTGCCAGTTGCTGTTTTCTGCGTGTTTTTGGATTTTCAAAGAAACAATACCAAATGAAGTCCAAATGCCACGAAACTTTTTGGAGATTTTTTTCTAGACAAAAGAAACCCTAGAAGCTTCGGGAGGAGGCCAGAAGCCTCACGGAGGCTTCACAAGGCACTAGGGCGCGCCCCAGGGGGGTGCCGTGCTGCCTTGTGGGGCCCACGTGACTCCGTTTGACCTAATTCCACTTCTATAAATTCACAAATATTGGGAAACCCACAGAGAGCCAGAAGAAAAAACCTTTCCACTGCCGCAAGCCTCTGTTCTTCTGCGATCCCATCTGGAGGCCTTTTTCGGTACTCTGCCGGAGGGGGAATCGATCACGAAGGGCTTCTACATCAACCTTGTTGCCCTTCCGATGATGTGTGAGTAGTTTACCACAGACCTACAGGTCCATAGCTAGTAGCTAGATGGCTTCTTCTCTCTCTTTGATCTTCAATACAATGTTCTCCTCGATGTTCTTGGAGTTCTATCTGATGTAATCTTCTTTTGTGGTGTGTTTGTTGGGATCCGATGAATTGTGAGTTTATGATCAGATTATTCATGAGAAATATTTGAGTCTTCTCTGAACTCTTTTATGCATGATTGTTATAGCTTTATATTTCTCTCCGATCTATCGGTTTAGTTTGGCCTACTAGATGGATTTATCTTGCAACGGGAGAGGTGCTTTGTGATGGGTTCAATCTTGCGGTGCTCAATCCCAGTGACAGAAGGGGACATGACATGTATTTGTATTGTTGCCATTAAGGATAAAAAGATGGGGTTTATTCATATTGCTTGAATTTGCTTCTCTACATCATGTCATCTTGCTTAAGGCGTTACTCTGTTTCATACTTAATACCCTAGATGCATGCTGGATAGCGGTCGATGGGTGGAGTAATAGTAGTAGATGTAGGCAGGAGTCGGTCTACTTGTCTCGGATGTGATGCCTATATACATGATCATTACCATGAATCCGTCATAATTATTTGCTATTCTGTCAATTGCCCAACAGTAATTTGTTTACCCACCGTATGTTTCTGTGCTCGAGAGAGAAGCCTCTAGTGAAAACTATGGTCCCCGGGTCTATCTTTATCATATTAAAAACCCAAAAATACCTTGTTGCAATTTATTTACTTTTATTTTTCTTAGTATTTTAGTTTATCTTTTTACCTCGATAAGATTTAATCCTTGCAAATAACCGCTAAGAGGATTGACAACCCTCTTATTTGCATTGGGTGCAAGTGTTTGCTCTTGTGTGTGCAGGTGCGCTTTAACGGAATTTTGCTTGGTTCTCCTACTGGATTGATAACCTTGGTTCTTAACTGAGGGAAATACTTATCTCTACTGTACTGCATCATCCTCTCCTCTTCGGGGAAATACCAACGCAGACTACAAGTAGCAATGCGTCAGTTGATTTGGATCATGTAACACTTAGACAACTTGAGGGATGTTAATTTAAGTGGGAGTTCATTAGTAATTTTATTAACTGAACTAATTATCATGAACTTAGTCTAAATTGTCTTTGCAAAATTGTGTTGTAGATCAATGGCTCGCGCTGTAGTTCCCCTGAATTTTAATGCATTCCTAGAGAAAGAAAAGTTGAAAGATGATGGAAGCAACTATACGGACTGGGTCCGTAATTTGAGGATTATCCTCACTGCTGCACAGAAGGCTTATGTCCTTAATGCACCGCTAGGTGATGTACCCCCTCAAGGTTCACCTGCAGATGTTATGAACGTCTGGCAGGCACGTTCTGATGACTACTCGATAGTTCAATGCGCCATGCTTTACGGCTTAGAACCAGGGCTCCAAAGACGTTTTGAGCACCACGGAGCATATGAGATGTTCCAGGAGCTGAAATTGGTATTTCAAGCTCATGCCTGGGTCGAGAGGTATGAAACCTCCGACAAGTTCTTTAGCTGCAAGATGGAGGAGAACAGCTCCGTTAGAGAGCATATACTCAAAATGTCTGGGTACAACAACCGCTTGAATCAGTTGGGAGTTAATCTTCCGGATGAAGTGGCGATTGACAAAGTTCTCCAGTCACTGCCACCGAGCTACAAAGGCTTTGTGATGAACTATAATATGCAAGGGATGGAAAAGACGATCCACGAGCTCTTCGCGATGCTTAAGGCCGCGGAAGTAGAAATCAAGAAAGAACATCAAGTGTTGATGGTAAACAAGACCACCAGTTTCAAGAAAGGCATTGGAAAGAAAGGGAACTTCAACAAGAATGGCAAGCCAGTTACCGCTCCCGTGAAGAAACCCAAGGCTGGACCCAAACCTGAGACTGAGTGCTTCTATTGCAAGGGGAATGGTCACTGGAAACGGAACTGCGCCAAGTACTTGGCAGATAAGAAGGATGACAACGTCAACAAAGGTATATTTGATATACATGTTATTGATGTGTACCTTGCTAGTGCTCGTAGTAGCGCCTGTGTATTTGATACTGGTTCGGTTGCTAATATTTGTAACTCGAAACAGGAGCTGCGGAATAAACGGACACTAGCTAAGGACGAGGTGACGATGCGCGTTGGAAATGGCTCCAAGGTTGATGTGATCACCGTCGGCACGCTCCCTCTACATCTACCTTCGGGATTAGTTTTAAACCTAAATAATTGTTATTTGGTGCCTATGTTAAGAATGAACATTATATCTGGATCTTGTTTATTGCGAGACGGTTATTCATTTAAGTCAGAGAATAATGGTTGTTCTATTTATATGGATAATATCTTTTATGGTCATGCACCCTTGTTAAATGGTTTATTCTTGTTGAATCTCGATCGTAGTGATACACATGTTCATAATATTGATGCCAAAAGATGCAAAGTTAATGATGATAGTACCACATACTTGTGGCACTGCCGCTTAGGTCATATTGGTGAAAAGCGCATGAAGAAACTCCATGCTGATGGACTTTTGGAATCTCTTGATTATGAATCATTTGAGACATGTGAACCATGCCTCATGGGCAAGATGGCTAAAACCCCGTTTTTCGGAACAATGGAATGGGCTAGTGACTTGTTGGAAATAATACATACCGATGTATGCGGTCCGATGAGTGTTGAAGCACGCGGTGGATATCGTTATTTTCTTACCTTCACAGATGATTTGATTAGATATGAGTATATTTACTTAATGAAACACAAGTATGAATCATTTGAAAAGTTCAAGGAGTTTCAGAGTGAAGTAGAGAATCATCGTAACAAGAAAATTAAATTTCTATGATCTGATCGTGGAGGTGAATATTTGAGTTACGAGTTTGGTATGCATTTAAGACAATATGAAATTGTTTCACAGCTCACGCCACCTGGAACACCACAGCGTAATGGTGTGTCCGAACGTCGTAATCGTACTCTATTGGATATGGTGCGTTCTATGATGTCTCTTACCGATTTGCCACTATCGTTTTGGGGTTATGCATTAGAGACAGCCGCATTCACTTCAATTAGGGCACCGTCTAAATCCGTTGAGACGACACCGTATGAGTTATGGTTTGGCAAGAAACCTAAGCTGTCATTTCTTAAAGTTTGGGGATGCAACGCTTATGTCAAGAGGCTTCAACCTGATAAGCTCGAACCCAAAGCGGAGAACTGCGTCTTCATAGGATACCCTAAAGAGACCATTGGGTATACCTTCTATCACAAATCTGAAGGCAAAATCTTTGTTGCTAAGAATGGGTCCTTTCTAGAGAAGGAGTTTCTCTCGAAAGAAGTGAGTGGGAGGAAACTAGAACTTGATGAGGTAATTGTACCTTCTCTCGAATTGGAAGGTAGCACATCACAGAAAGAAGTTCCCGTGATGTCTACACCAGCCGGAGAGGAAGCAAATGATGATGATCATGAGACTTCGGATCAAGTTACTACTGAACTTCGTAGGTCAACCAGGGCACGTTTCGCACCAGAGTGGTACGGTAATCCAGTCCTGGAAGTCATGTTGTTAGACAACGGCGAACCTACGAACTATGAAGAAGCAATGATGAGCCCGGATTCCGACAAATGGCTTGAGGCCATGAAATCCGAGATAGGATCCATGTATGAGAACAAAGTATGGACTTTGGTGGACTTGCCCGATGACCGGCAGGCCATTGAGAATAAATGGATCTTTAAGAAGAAGACTGACGTTGATGGTAATGTCACTGTCTATAAAGCTCGACTTGTCGCAATGGGTTCCCGACAAGTTCAAGGGGTTGACTACAATGAGACTTTCTCACCCGTAGCGATGCTTAAGTCTGTTAGAATTGTGTTAGCAATTGCCGCGTTTTATGATTATGAAATCTGGCAGATGGACGTCAAAACAGCGTTCCTTAACGGGTTTCTTAAGGTAGAGTTGTATATGATGCAACCGGAAGGTTTTGTCGATCCTAAGGATGCTAACAAAGTATGCAAGCTCCAGCGATCCATCTATGGACTGGTGCAAGCATCTCGGAGTTGGAATGTACGCTTTGATGAGGTGATCAAAGCTTTTGGTTTTATACAAACATACGGAGAAGCTTGTATTTAGAAGAAAGTGAGTGAGAGCTCTATAGCGTTTCTAATATTATATGTGGATGACATATTGTTGATTGGAAATGATATAGAATTTCTGGAAAGCATAAAAGGTTATTTGAATAAGAGTTTTTCAATGAAAGACCTGGGTGAAGCTGCTTGCATATTAGGCATTAAAATCTAAAGAGATAGATCAAGACGCCTAATAGGACTTTCACAAAGCACATACCTTGACAAAATTTTGAAGAAGTTCAAAATGGACCAGTCAAAGAAAGGGTTCTTGCCTGTATTGCAAGGTGTGAAGTTGAGTAAGACTCAAAGCCCGACCACAGCAGAAGAAAGAGAAAGGATGAAGGTCATCCCCTATGCCTCAGCCATAGGCTCTATAATGTATGCCATGGTATGTACCAGACCTGATGTGTGCCTTGCCATAAGACTGGCAGGGAGGTACTAAAGTGATCCAGGAGTAGATCACCGGACAGCGGTCAAGAATATCCTTAAGTACCTAAAAAGGACTAAGGATATGTTTCTCGGTTATGGAGGTGATAAAGAGTTTGTCGTAAAGGGTTACGTCGATGCAAGCTTTGACACTGATCCGGATGACTCTGAGCCGCAAACCGGATACGTATAGTGGAGCAATCATTTGGAATAGCTCCAAGTGGAGCATGGTATCGGCTACAGTATGACATAGAGATTTGCAAAGTACTTACGGATCTGATTGTTGCAGACCCATCGACTAAAACCTCTCTCACAAGCAAAACATGATCAAACCCCAGAACTCATTGGGTGTTAATCACATAGCGATGTAAACTAGATTATTGACTCTAGTGCAAGTGGGAGACTGTTGGAAATATGCCCTAGAGGCAATAATAAATTGGTTATTATCATATTTCCTTGTTCATGATAAATGTTTATTATTCATGCTAGAATTGTATTGACCGAAAACTTAAATACATGTGTGAATATATAAACAACACCATGTCCCTAGTGAGCCTCTACAAGACTAGCTCGTTGATCAAAGATGGTTAAGGTTTCCTAACCATAGACATGAGTTGTCATTTGATAACGGGATAACATCATTAGGAGAATGATGTGATGGACAAGACCCAACCGTAAGCTTAGCATCAGATCGTTTAGTTTATTGCTATGTCAAGTATCTGTTCCTTAGACCATGAGATCGTGCAACTCCCGGACACCGGTGGAATACTTAGTGTGTATCCAAACGTCACTTCGTAACTGGGTCATCATAAAGGTGCTCTACAGGTATCTCCAAAGGTGTCTGTTGGGTTGCATGGATCGAGACTGGGATTTGTCACTCCGTTTGACGGAGAGATATCTCTGGGCCCTCTCGGTAATACAACATCGTAAAGAGCTTGCAAGCAATGTGGCTAAAGAGTTAGTCACGGGATCTTGTATTACGGAACGAGTAAAGAGACTTGCTGGTAACGAGATTGAACTAGGTATGGAGATACCGACGATCGAATCTCGGGCAAGTAACATATCGCTGGACAAAGGGAATTGCATACAGGATTAACCGAATCCTCGACATCATGGTTCAACCGATAAAGATCTTCGTTGAATATGTGGGAATCAATATGGGCATCCAGGTTCCGCTATTGGTTATTGATTGGAGAAGAGTCTCGGTCATGTCTACATATTCCCGAACCCGTAGGGTCGCACGCTTAATGTTCGGTAACGCTAGGGTAGTATTGAGATATTCATATGGCAAAGTCCGAAGGTTGTTCGAAGTCCCGGATGGGATCTGGGACATCACGAGGAGTTCCGGAATGGTTCGGAGGTAAATATTTATATATGAAAAGTTGTTGTCGGAGTTCCGAAAAAATCTGTTTTTTCGGTATTATACCGGGAAGCTTCCAGAAGCTTCTGGAAGGTTCTGAAGGGGTCCGGAAGTCCACAAGTGGATTCCACCAGCCCCTAGGGCATGCATGGGCTGTAGGAGGGCGCCCTGGCCTTATTGGGCCAGGCGCACCAGCCCCCACAAGGCCCATGTGCCTGGGAAGGAGAAGCCCTAAGTGGGAGGGAGTCTACTTGCCTTGGGAGGCAAGTTTCCTCCCTTGGACGCCTCCCCTCCTTGGAGAAGGGGCTAGGGCTGCATCCCCAGCCCTCCCACATCCTTATATATAGTGGGGAGGGGGCGCAAGGGCTAGACACACCAAACCCAAGCCTCCTCTCTCTCCCGATAAGCCTCCACCTCGATCCCTCAGTGCTTGGCGAAGCCCTGTTGGTGTTCCACTGCCATTACCACCACCACGCCGTCATGTTGGTTCAGATCTCATCTACCTATTCTCCCTCTCTTGCTGGATCGAGAAGGAGGACACATCACCGAGCCGGACGTGTGCTAAACTCGGAGGTGCCGCACGTGCGGTGCTCGGATCGGATTGGATCGCGACGCGAGTACGACTATGCCAACCACGATCTCTAGATCGTTAACGCTTTCGGTCTACAAGGGTATGTAGACACACTCTCGCCTCTCGTTGCTATGCTTCTCATAGATAGATCTTGGGTGATTCGTAGGAAATTTTTTGATTTTCATGCAACGTTCCCCATCATCAGCATCCTCCCCTTCCTAGGAGCCAGCTTACCCGCGACTTTGTCTAGAACCGCTTGCAACTTTGCCCTTCATGGCTTCCTGAACCCAAGTGGAAGGCCTAGATATTGGCATGGGAAGTTTCCTTGCACCCCGCCAAAAACAGCCATCAGATTTCCAATATCAATTTCAGTGCAAGATATAGGATACGCCACTGTCTTTTCAATGTTTGCACAGAGCTCAGAAGCATCCCCAAATGCCTTAAGGATAGCCTGGACATCAGCAAAGTCTTGGGGCACCGGGTTAATGAAAAGTGCTGCGTCGTCAGCGTAGAAGCTTGATCTCAGTCTAGCCACCCTTAATCTTAATGGCGTCAGAATTGCCCTTTCCGTGGCCATCGCAAGCATCTGCTGCAATGGCTCCATCCCAATGATAAAAAGTAGTAGTGATATCGAGTCGCCCTGCCGCAGTCCACGCCTATGGACAAAAGGAGCACCTGGTGACCCATTGAGCATTACCCGAGAGGAAGAAGAAGCAAGAATGATTGAGATTATATCCCGCCAACGCTAGCCAAATCCCATTGCCTCCAAAACCTTCAGCAGGTAACCCCAACAAACCGAGTCAAAGGCTTTAGCCACATCAAGTTTCAGAAACACCAGAGGGGATTTTCCAGAGTGAGCAGCCTTGATCACATTCTTCACATACAGAAAATTATCTTGAATCGATCGCCCTCTGATGAAGGCACTTTGGTTGTTAGAAATGAGCTTGTGAATCTCGGGAGCCAGCCTAGATGCCAACATTTTGCTCAACAGCTTAGGTACACTGTGCATCAAGCTTATAGGGCGGAAATCGCTTGCATTTTGGACTCCATCTCGCTTCGGCAGTAGAACAATGTTTGCCGTATTTATAATGTTCCAATTTGAAGCGTGAAGGGAGTGAACGCAGTTCACAGCAGCATGGAGACCCCCCTTAATAATCGGCCAACATCTTTTGTAAAACGCGCCGGTGAAGCCATCCGGCCCTGGTGCTTTCTCCCCATGAGTTTCTGACATGGCATCTCGTAGTTCTTGCCTAGAAAACGGCCTCTCAAGGTGGGACAGATCCAAGTGTGGCAAATTCAGGGCCTCCCAGTTAAGAGAAATTGTGCGCGAGAGAGGGCTACCCATGATCCCTTTGAAGCGGTTGAGCAAAATCCGAGCCTTTCCAGCATGATCTGAAACCGGTCCATTATCTCCATTTAGCACCGGGATATGATTCTTCCTGCACCGCCCGTTGGCCCTAAGATGAAAGAAGCGTGTGCTAGCATCTCCTTCCTTGATCGTGGTCAGTCTTGATTTCTGCCTCCATCTAGCTCTGTCAATGGCCGCAAATCCCAACAACTTGGCTTTTAGCAGACTCCTCAACTTTCTCTCTGTTTCTGTCAACTCTCTGTCCTCTTGGGCGAGGTCAAGCCGAAAGATAACTTCATTTGCAAGTCTAGACATGAAAGAGGCCCACCTCACATTTTGCTTGTTCCACTTTTTTAGGGCCGCCGCTGTTCTGGATAGTTTTGTGTGCAACACTCTAACTGGGTCTCCAGAACGGACCTCTTTACTCCAAGCTTGCTCAACAATCCCGTCGAACTCTGGAGATTTTAGCCAATGGTTCTCAAAACGTAAAGCCCTGCAATGAGCCAGCTGCATCTTTTTCAGCACTAAAGGGCAATGGTCAGAGATGTTCGTCGATGCTGGGGTCAACTGATACTGTGGAAAGGCAGCTTCCCACTCACCGGAGACCAACACTCTGTCAATACACAAGGGCATCATCCAGTCCAAGAAAACCAATACACAAGAAGATTAAGTATACATACCGCTTCATTGAGGATTTGGCAGTCATCCCTTGAACGGAGGAAGATGGGGTTGCAGCGCTCATCCACGGCATCTTGGGCAGCAATCACGCCGTACACTTACAGCGGCCACTGGAAGTGTTTCAAGTCGGTAATTTTGATGGAGCAGATCTACACTGTCCTCGCGAGGACGGCGTCTGTTGGCTTGAATCCCGGCGTGCAGTGTGTAAAGAGCATGGGACTGAACAAGGCTGCATGCATGGCAGTTAAGTAGGGAAGTTAATTTGTGTTAGAAAAATAAAGAGCGACCAGACAGACAGATTAACCATTGGGACGAGTAATAAGGGAATGAAAAATCCCAGAAGATTTAGATGCATGATGATGCATGTTTACTCACTCAGGTCTTCGAAGCAGTATTTGCCTTTGCGACGCTCCCAGCCTGTGCGGAAGCGAGCGAATGCCCAAAACGGAAAATTGCGCGGTAAGGCCAGGTAGCGGCAGATCGCTGGCCATTTATTGAGTGCTCAAGATTCGTGTGCCAGAAAATGTATAACCCGTGAATCATTTTTCAGATGAAATACACTGCAAATGCACTCTGCGAATGTCAGATGATACAGTAGGTCCCTGTGCTTTTGAGTCAGATGGTACACCACGGTTGCATGCATGCGCTGCCATTCTGTCTCTCCCCTCTCTCCTAAACAAACCCATCCATTTATTTTACGTCTGCAAACTTAAATTGTTCATATCTTTTAAACCAATATTCCAATTTTAAAACTTCTTATATATTTGAAGTCATGTCGCAAAGACCTTTAAAACAGGACCAATTTTGAATACATTTTAAATGAGTTTAAAATTCATGAAACATATTTCTCATATTTCACTCTCTTGAAATCTTTTGAATAAAGTTATTTCAATCATTTTCACAAGTTGATATTTTAGTTTCATGTTGTTTTTCACTTTCAGAACTTACATTTCACTTTCCATTGGCGTGTTTCAGAAAAATCATATCTATTTCAATTGCACATTTTTGAAAGAACATATTTCACTATTTTAAAATAAACCGTTTCACATTTCAAAAAAATCGATTTCACAAGTTGACATTTCAGTTTCATACTGTTTTCACTTTCAGAACCTACATTTTGTTTTCCTCTGGCATGTTTCACAAAAATTACATATATTTCAATTGCACATTTCTAGAATAACATGTTTCACACACATGAAATAATTTGTTACACATTTTAAAATAATCAGTTTCACAAGTTGTCATTTCACTTCATATTGTTTTTTTACTTTCAGAACCTACATTTCACTTTGCATTGGCTTGTTTCGCAATAATCACATATATTTCAATTTCACATTATTGAAAAAGCATATTTCACTCTTAAAAAAATGTTACACATTTCAAAAATTTCAATTTCACAAGTTGAGATTCAGTTTCACTTTTTTTTCACCTTCAGAAGGTGCATTTCACTTTTCACTGGCTTGTTGCACAAAAATCACATCTTTTTCAATTGCCAATTTTTGAAATAACATATTTTGCTCTTTTGAAATAAATTGTTACACATTTCGAAATAATCAGTTTCACATGTTAACATTTCAGTTTCATATTATTTTTCACTTTCAGAACCTACGTTTCACATTCCACTGGCTTGTTTCATAAAAAACACATATATTCCAATTGCACATTTTTTAAATAAGATGTTTCACTTTTTTTAAATAAACTGTTAAACATTTCAAAAAAAAATCGGTTTCACAAATTGACATTTCAGTTTGCATTGTTTTTCACTTTCAGAACCTACATTTCACTTTGCACTAGCTTGTTTCACAAAAATTACATCTATTTCAATTTCACATTATTGAAAAACATATTTCATTCTTTTAAAGTAAACCTTTACACATTTCATAATTTTCAATTTCACAAGTTGAGATTTTAGTTTCACATTTTTTTTCACTTCCAGTAGGTGCATTTTACTTTTCACTGTCTTGTTTCACAAAAATCACATCTATTTCAATTGCACATTTTTGTAAATAACATATTTTACTCTTTTGAAATAAAATGTTACACACTTCAAAATAATTAGTTTCATAAGTTGACATTTCAGTTTCATATTTGGGTTAAATAGGTTTCTGTGAAAAATGATATTTTCACATATTTCTAGTGAAATAGGTTTGTTTCAGATTTTTCTAGTGAAATGGGTTTATTTCACATATGAAATGTGAAACGTCAAAAATTAAATGTGTTTGAAATGTATCCAAAATTGGCCTAGTTTTAAAGTTCTTGACGCCAGGAGTCTAAATATATAAAAAGTTTTAAAAACGAGTCTATAGTTTAAAAGATATGGTTAATTTAAATTGTCTAAGAGGAAATAAATTCTATGGATTTGTTCTGCAGGTACAGTGAGAGGAGAGACCTGCATGCATACCTTCCCTGACAAAAGGTGTACTTTGGGGCCCATTAAGCTGACACTGATTTGACTAAAAAGAAAGATACAAGAAATATACCGATGCTATACATCTAGGTGGGCCGTACAGTCTAACGAATCTCAGAAAAAGTGGATGGTCTCAGATGTACCGGTACGTAGCCTAACCGCGCAAAATGACTTTGCGAGCGAATGCCTCCTCATACTCGGCGTAGTCGACTTCCTTGGCTCCCGGGTTGGTCTCCGCGGCTGCATTGCCTCCGCCCACCACCAATTCTCCCGCGACTCATCATGTTCCTCTTTCTCCTCCTCCTTCAGATTACCGTTGTCCATCATCTCGACCTTCTCGTTATCCAACTCCCCCGTGGCCGGGTGGCCGTGGGCTGCACAGAGCTGCCTGATAGTTTTGGAGATCGACTGCAACATGGGGATCGCCTGGCGTTTCTCTTGTTCCGTGCCCGTGGAGACCAAACTCTGCACTAGTTTCTCCATGTGCTCGCGTACCCGCTCTCACAGCATATGTATTTCCATGTCGACGTCAGCCCCATCCTTCGCCTCGTCTTACTCACCCATCGATTTCCCCTGGAAGAACAAGATCGGCTCCTAATAGATTATGTGGATAGGCACGACACACACGCACATGCACGCGAATCGCCTCGGTTGATTCTGTGTTTACCGGCCGGGTTGCACATGTACTAGTTGCTAGCTACGTTGGCAACATCAGGCCAACATACCATCGGAGTTCCTGCCTCCGGGGGTGCGCCCTCCGAGTCGCTGGCCTTGATTCCCCCACCTATGGTCCAGATACAGCGTCAAGCCATTGAACCTCCTCCATGGCCTGGCGATGGAGGTATGACTCCGATGCGACTCCCTGCAATTTTCCGTAATCGATTGTTTGCGTTTCGTGAACGTGTGATTAGATCTCGTAAATTGTCTCCTCTGAATGTTTCTGGTGATGGGGAAGATGGGTCAAGGGTTCTCCCTCCGGGTGGGTAATTGGCTGCGGTTTGCAATCCATTGGTGGATTCCATGCCTGTGGTGAGGCCCCCGCCGGCTGGTGGTTCACCGGTCGGTAAGGTCAAGCTAGGTGAGAGTGGGGATCGGGGTTCACTTCACCCTCACTGCCGATGGGGCCCTTCTTTAGAGCCCGTGTGGTCAAAGGGAAGACGGGAAGCAGGTTTACGCGTTCTCGCGTTGAGGAAACCCTAGAAGTAGAGGAGCATTTCTGTCAGCTTTGGCTCATTCCCTCTCCTCCCCGCCGCCACCCTCCCTCTTGCCCTCTTCCTCCACAACACACTTCTTCCTCCCCTGGGTTCCTTTGCTGGATTCGAAAGGATCTCGTCGAGTGTGGTTCATTCACAGCTGCTGACTGCTATCCTGTTGCTCGCCGTGTTTTTGATCCTCCCCCAAAAACCATTAAACTATCTCGTGAGGGGATTGGGCCGGGATCCCTGTCTTCTGCAGAGGTGGTCAGGCAAGGATCGAAGATGTCTAACCGTCGGGGACCTAGCAACTCTGGTGCGGCTGGCCAATCCAAGGCAGACGCGCAGAAAACTATCTCTAGGGGGCGGTGGAGGGCGCAAGCAGCCATCTACTCCTGCTGTAAAAGACACCGCCCCTGCCCAGAGACCAACCAGATCTACGGCATCTACCACAACTTCTTCTCAGGTACAATCATCCCAAGCTGGTGAGGTGGAATTAGAGCAGCCCTTGGATCCTAGATATAAAATATGATTTGCTTCAATTGTGGGGGCCCTGGGCATTATGTTGGTAACCGCATCAAACCTAAAGCCTGCTTCATATGCCAATAGAATCATAATGTGAACAATTGTGCGGCCTGGTCTAAGGTTCAACCTACTGTTGCCTTCTTTGGCGGTGGTGCTAGTGGGATTGGTTTCTACCATGTGGACATACCTGTGGCTAATGAATCAAACTGGTTAAACTTTCAGAACTGTGCTGTTGTCAACATTATGAAAGGTGAGGTGGATAATGCAAAACTGATGGGTCTTCTGACTGCTACCTTTTGCAAGACTAAACCATGGCCTTGGCAGATTAGGGGATTGTCCAATAAAACTTTCTTGGTCAGGTTTCCTCCCTCGAAGAAGGTGGAAGATCTAATTGAACTCCATGGTTTCTGTCTGCCACAAGACGTGTCTGTGAAAATGACTGAATGGAAAGGTGCTTGTGACCCTTTTGGGGAGTTAGTTGAGGCCTGGGTGTTGATTGAGGGGATTCCCCCTAAGTGGTGTACTTGGGAGGTGTTTGCCCAAATAGCTTCTATGTTTGGTGTGCTGACAGATGTGGACTGGAATGGTATGTTTAGGACTTTCTTTGAAAATGTGAGGGTCAAGATTGCCTGTAGAGACCCTGCTAAAATACCTTTTGAAAGGTTGATTGAGATGAAGAAAAAACTATTTCTACTAGGATTTACTGTGGAAGGTGTTGAACAAATTGGTGGTGTGGACTCTGTGATTGATATTGAGGATGAAGATGAAGATGGTGCTACAAATGGT
The DNA here is from genome assembly GCA_039707655.1 of Elymus sibiricus. Lineage (NCBI taxonomy): Eukaryota > Viridiplantae > Streptophyta > Magnoliopsida > Poales > Poaceae > Elymus > Elymus sibiricus. Next base: position 477,918,350 of record CM077666.1, read on the forward strand.
GGTGCTGAGGGACAGGACAACAATGATCCTTCTAAGGATGGTTTAAATGATGACTTGATTGATGATGAGCTAGCCATTGATGAATTGGATAAGGCCAACCTGGCTTCTCAAGAGGGATCTGGTGGGTCTACTAGCAAGAATAAAAGCTATAACCCAATGGTCCTGTGCTCAGATTCTAATCATGAAAACTTCATTCTTGAATGTGCTTCTGGTAAACAAACCGCCCATGGTCTCTTTCCCAGTGAAATGATCATTCCTGATGGTGTGAGGGTGTTGTAACCTGCTGCTATTGAGGGGATGAATGTGGAGGATGGGATTTCTACCCCCAAGATGGATTATATAGATCATGATTGTGGAGGTGATAAAACTCCCAGCATGAATTAAACTCTAAAGATCTACTGAAGTCTGTTGACATGGTTGTGTCCAATGAGGAAAAAAGTGATGATGATGAGGAATTGGGGGTTCTTCCCCCTGAGACTATTAAACTTCTGCAGTCCAATGGTCTCAAACGCTCTTTGATGGAGTCATTGAACCAAGCGCAAGTGGATGAAAAAAATTCCAAGGATTCAAAGTGGGGGCCAGTTCTGGCTCAGAAACATTGCACCAGGCAGCATGGGAATGTGAACATGATTGTGAAGGCTGCTGCTTACAAGATGAAGAAGAACCTGGAGATACCAAAAACCTTCAAAGATAAATCATTTTCCACTGTTGACCCCATTTCCCTTGCTGATCAGGCTAGTCAGGTTAATTTAAAACTTGGTGGGAATGGGACTAGTAAGTTTGATATTATTGAGGATTTGGTTGCTAGGGAACAAGAGAACTGTTTGGCTTTTGTTAATGTTCACCCAGAAATTGTCTTACCTGCTAATATTGACATTACGCTTGATGATATAGTTAGGACTCCTGCTAGGACCTCTTCCTTGGCTTCAGTTGGCACTGCTGATGTCTTGGAAAAGTCTCCTGCTGTCCTTACTAAGTTTAAGCCTTGTGGCTTGTCTCACCCTTTTAGAATACCTTAATTATGATAGGTCTTATTTGGAATATTAGAGGTTTAGGTCAGCCTGGTAAAGTCCAGTGCCTTTGTGATGTGATTGCTAAAACTAAGCCTGATTTCATTGGGTTTCAAGAGACTAAGAGAGAGATTATTACTGAGGGTTTCCTCAAAGCCCTGGACAAGGGGGCAATTTCAACTGGCAATTTCTGCCTGCTGTGGGCACTGCTGGGGGGATTTTGGTTGGTCTTAAAAAAGAGCTGTTTGAAGTGGTTGGTTTTATTAATAATAGATTTTCTATTAAAGCTACTGTTAGAACTAAATGTGATGGTTTTTTATGGCACTTGGTTGTGGTTTATGGTTCAGCTTATCCCGAATTTAAATTGGACTTTATTGCTGAGTTGTATGATGTCTTTGGCTCTGCCACCTATCCTATTTTGGTGTGTGGAGATTTTAACCTGATTAGAGGGAGTGATGATAAGAGTAGTGGTCTTGTTGACCAACAAAGCACCTTGCTGTTTAATGATTGGATTAATAGATGGGGACTCAAGGAAATTTATGTTTCCAATAGAAAATATACCTGGTCTAATAATCAAGGGGACCCTATTTTGGCTATTTTGGATAGAGTGTTCATTTCTGTGGACTGGGGTGCCCATTTCCCTATGTCTTCCCTCAATGCTCTTCCCAGGGTGGGGAGTGATCATGCCCCCTGGTTCTGGACACTAGGGCCAGGAGGTGCACTGGACCTAAGATGTTCGGGTTTGAAAAATGGTGGCTCTCTCAACCTGGATTTGAGCAGGTAGTTAGGGATGCCTGGAATTCAGTATCTTCAAGTCTATCTTCTATTGAAAATTGGATGCTTAAAACTAGAGTTCTTAGGAAAAAAACTAAAGGGTGGAGTATTAACTTGGAAGCTGCTATTAAGAAAAAGAAAAAAGCCATCCTCATGGAGTATGACATCTTGGATGTATTGTCTGAGACACAACAATTGGCTGTTGCAGATTTTGATAGGATGAAAACTATCAAGAAAGATTTGGATGATATTTGGAGGAAGGAGGAAACTGCCTTGTGGCAGAGATCTAGGGATAGGAAAATTCTTGAGGGAGATAGAAATAATGCCTACTTTCATGCTTTAGCTAACCACATGCACAGGAAAAACCATCTCTTTGAGTTGGATGGGCCTGATGGTGTAGTGACTTCCACTTCTGAAATGTTGGATGTTGCCACAGATTTTTATAAAAACATTTTTGCTTTTGAACCAACACCTCATATCCATCTAGATTCTGACTTCTGGGCTGAGAATGAAATGATTTCTGAGGCAGAAAGACTTGAACTAGAAAAACCCTTTTCTGAGGAAGAAATTAAGCAAGCTATAATGAGCTCCTATGCAAGTGGGGCTCCTGGTCCTGATGGTCTATCTTTTCTTTTTTACCAGACCTTTTGGGATCTTATTAAGAAAGACTTTATGTGGTTGGTGAAAGATTTTGAAAATGGTGTACTGGATGTGCATAGACTTAATTTTGCTCTTATAACACTTATTCCTAAGGTTCCTCTTGCTAGAGAGATGAAAAATTTCAGACCCATCAGTCTGAGTAATTGTGCTGTTAAGATTTTTTCTAAGGCTATGACTACTAGGGTCTCTCCTTTGTGTGATAAACTGATTTCCTCTAATCAAACAGCTTTTATTAAAGGTAGATTTATCCTAGAGAGTGTGGTGATGGCTCATGAAGTTATTCATGAGGTTCACAGGACTGGGACTAGTGGTTTGATCCTAAAACTTGATTATGAAAAGGCCTATGATAGAGTGAGTTGGGAATTCCTAAAAGAGATGCTCCTGTCTAGGGGTTTTGGTGATAAATGGGTGAACTGGATTTATAGTACTTTATACCAAGGGGCTTTCCAAGTCAGAATTAATGACACTAATGGCCCCCACTTTGTTGGGGGGAAAGGGCTTAAGTAGGGTGACCCTCACTCACCTTTGCTGTTTAACTTGGTTGCTGATGTTTTCTCAAAAATGCTTTATAAAGCAGCTAGTCGTGGGTTGATTGCTGGTCTACTCCCACAGGTGATCCCGGGTGGGGTCATTAGTTTGCAATATGTTGATGACACCATTCTTTTTCTTCAAAACTCAATAGATTATGCCAGAAATTTGAAATGGCTTCTTACTTGTTTTGAAAAACTATCTGGTTTGAAAATCAACTTTCATAAGAGTAATCTACACACTATAAATGTCTGTGATGATATGTCCAGAGAATTTGCTCAGATATTCTGCTGTCAGTTTGGGGATTTCCCCTTTAAATATCTTGGGGTGCCTCTTCATTTCAAAAAGTTAAGAAGGGAGGACATCCAGCCTATCATTGATAGGATTATTAAAAATATTGCTGGCTGGTTAGGGAAGTACTTGTCTTATAGGGGTAAATTGATTCTTCTGACTACTTGCATTGCCAGTATACCTACGTATCTCATGTCCATCATGAAGTTTCCTAAGTGGGCCATTGATGCCATTTCCTCTCAAATGTCCCATTTCTTTTGGGGTAATCTGGGTGAGACACACAAATATCATCTAGCTAACTGGGGGCTGATCTCCAGGAAAAAGGAATTTGGAGGGATGGGGGTACCCAATCTTAGAGATTTTAACATGGCTCTCCTTGCTTCTTGGGGGAGAAGATTTCATGATGGCAGAGACAATGACTGGAAGAAAATCATTAGTTATAAATATGCTACTAACAAACCCAATATCTACTGGGGCAAACCTGCTTTGGGCTCTCCTTTTTGGAAAAGATTAACTTGGGCACTAGATGCTGCCAGAAAATTCATTAGTTGGGCTCCTGGTGATGGAAGGAACATTGCCTTCTGGCATGATGTGTGGGTTGGAGATTATTCTTTAAAAACTAGATTCTGGGATTTTTTTGAAATCTGTCATCAACAAGATGCCACCCTTGCCAGGTTTGGGATGGCAGCACCTTATATCTTACATTCAGGCGATGTGTAGATGATTCTATCATGAACAGCTGGTATGGCTTGATTGAGGTGGTCAAAGTTTTTAATCCTAGTACAGATGTTGATATTCCTAGATGGAGGCTTGAACCTTCTGGTCAATATACTGTGAAGTCCTTTTACAAAATGATTGATTTTGGGGGGATATCTTCTGATATTCAAGATTCTATTTGGAAGATCAAAGTTCCCCCTAACATACATGTGTTCCTTTGGTTGGCTTACTACAACAAATGCCTCACTAGAGATAACTTAGCTAGGAGGAGACATGTGGAAGATCCAACATGTGTGTTCTGTGGGGAACCTGAAACTGTCCAACATTTGTTTTTTGAATGTGTTGTTGCTGTGCAATTCTGGTCCATAGTTGCTGAGGGATTGTGTATTTCTGTGCGTGTTTCATTCCTTTCGTTAGCACCCGTGTGGAAACACAGGAAGTCGCGTGAAGCTACTAACATTGCTACATCTGCTACCTTGTGGGGCTTATGGTTGTTGCGGAATGATTTTGTCTTTCAGGGGCGAAAGTGGCGAAGCATTCGATGTATCATGGACCTAGTGGGAGCCTTAATAAGGCAGTGGAAGATCTTGTGTTCGGACGTCCAGGGTGCGCTACTTCTCCAGTGCTTAAGGCTCTTGGATCGTCGAAGAGGGTAATTGCTTAGGATAGCTTGGCGTGCTTAAAGCTGGGCAATAGACTGAAGTGCTGATTTTGCGAGCTGCTGTGATATATCTCAATCTGCATTTCACCTTTTGCTCTACGTGAGTTGATCAAGTATGTAATAGGGCTAGTTCAAAAACCCTTTGTGAAATCTGTGACAGCTACTTTGGTTGTTGCCGAGCGCTGTTTAACAGTATGGATGTGGATGCTTTGCCTTGGCTTTTTAATAAAAGTTGGGGCAGGGGGGGGGGGGAACCCCTATCATTTCAAAAAAAAAAAACTACGTTGGCAACTCAGAGTCAGACTAGGAATCGGTGTAATCGTACCCTAATCGGCAATCGAATCGTAGTACCTCGTCCTAGGGGGATCCTATACGGCGCGCAGATCACACACACCCCCTCGCGTGCTGGCGTTCGTAAGGGCCGGCCGATTTTCCAGTTTTTTTTTCTTTTCTCTTTTCCGTTTTATTTTCTCTTTTCCCTTCTTTTCTTTTTCACTTTTCTTTGCGAATTTCCTTTTCAAATTTCGAACATTTTTTGTTCATCAAATTCAAAAAATGTTCATCACTGTAAAAAAAATGTACAACAATTCCAAAAATGTTCATTGAATTCAATTTTTTTCTTCATCGGATTTAAAAGATGTTCATCAAAATTCAAAAAATGTTCATCGATTTAAAAACAATTTGTTTCAAATTGAAAATTTGTTCATCGATTTCAAAAAATGTTCATCAAAGTTCAAAATTTATTCATCCTATTCAAAATTTGTTCCTCCAATTTTCAAAAAAATGTTCTAGAACACAATTTTTTTTCAACAAGTTCAAAAAATGGTCACCGATTCAAAATTTGTTCATCAAATACCAAAAAATGTTCGCTATTATTGAAAAATGCTCATAAAAAATTGTTTGTCAAAATAAAAAAAAATGTTCATTAAAATTCAAAAAATGTTCATTCTTTTTAAATCACAAACAGTTTTAAATTTAAGAACTGTTTTTGAATTTGGTGAAAATTTTCTTGAATGCGTGAACGTTTTTTGAAAGTCAGAATTTTTATTCGAAATCTCGAAAAACAAACAGCGGGACCTCGCACCCGACATGGACCAGCCCAGAAGAGCGTGCAGTCGAACGGGGGAGGCGCCCAGCGACACTAGATGGGCCCGAAAGCACTGGAGGGTTTCCTCTTTCGTCTCGGACCATTTAGCCGTGGTTCTGGACCGGTTTACTCGGGTCTTTTGATTTTATTTTTTTTGCAGTTTCTTTGTACGTCTTTATGTTGTTTTCTTCCTTTTTTTTCCTTTCTATATTTTTTAAAATTCAAAAATTGTGAACCTTTTGCGCAATACATGAAAATTTTATTAATCTTATAACATTGTTCAAAATTTATGAATAATTTAAAAAATCAAGATTATTTTGAAAAATGAATGAATATTTTTTTAAATGTGAGCATTTTTTACAATCTGTGAATTTTTTTTTTTAAATCATGGTCTTTTTTAATTCCCCAAAAACAAATAGACAAACATTTTTAAAATAGAAATGCCAAAATATGACATCAGATCTTTAGATATGGCAAATCGAATGTTTTTATGGCAATTTATATTAGCACGAGGATGGCAAATTTAGTTTGCAAGGCAATTTTCTATTAAAAAATAACTAAGATGAATTTGTCATGCTCTCCAACTAAACTTGCCATCCCCAGCGAACAAAACTTGTCATGAAAAATGTTTCAATTTGCCATGCCTAAAAATCTGACGTCTGCTAGATATTCGAGTCCTTTTTTCAATTATGTGAACATTTTTTAATTTTGCAAAAAAAAAGTAATGGTCACAACTTTTTTGAAAATTATGTAATTTAACAAAACATTTTAGTTTCTTAATATTCATGTTTAGATCACTACTTAGTGATCTATATGCTCTTATATTTCTTTACGTTGAATGTGGAGAAGCCCAAAACAATAATAGTTGTTGCGAGGGTATGCTATCTCTCTCTGAAATTTGTGAGCAGTATTTGCTAAATTTTATTGAGTTCCTAATTTTTTAGGGGAAGTTCCTAACTTTATTTTGTTTCATCGGGGAAAATACGTTGAGGTAGGTAAAGAAATATTTTATGAGATTAGCGGTCCTATTTCGATAAATTTGGAAGTTGAAAAAGTTCAATTTTGACTAAATGTTGCATGAACAAGAAAAGTTTTTTTGCACATACTATTCTAACTAAATTTGAAATATGAACTAATTTTGTCAACTGTTGCAACACACAGGCATATGTGCTAGTGGGTTACAATGTACAGTAGTATGCCACCAAAACCAAGCGATGGTATGCAGGAGCAAAAAAGGAAAATAAAAGCATGGTAAATATATAAATAATACTCCCTCCGTAAAGAAATATAAGAGCGTTTAGATCACTAAAGTAGTGATCTAAACGCTCTTATATTTTTAGTGGTAGTAAATATGGAGTAAATATAGAGTACTTATATAATAATTTGCTATCCGATATAAGAGGTAGTAAATATGGAGTAATGTTTTAATGAAGAAAACCACAATATACATAAAATGTTCACTAAGGTAGCACCAATACAATGATATAGTGGTCCATGAAGGACACAGAAATAAAGTTCACGATACATAACAGTTCACATAGTCGAGCATAATATGAAAGACTTACATCAACAAACTAACACTAGAAGATTTCCCTTCGAGGACAAAAGAGGGATCTAGAGGACACGATGCGAAAGGATCCACACGCCCATTCATCAAGATAAGCTCCTCATCTTCAACAAGAAAGGACCAAGCAACGGTAAACTCCACCTTGAAGCCGTCAAGGTCACATGCATGTTCGCTGGTGTTGCATGTCTTGGGCATGACGAAGACATGACCTTGTGTCGCGATTTCTCCGGATGGTGTGTATGCTTGAATGAGAACTTTAAGCTTTCCACTCAATTTTACAGAAACAACCTGCCTTGACAGATTGAGGTAACCACGTTCCACTACGCGCTTTCTTGCAACTTTCGAATCAAGCAACACAAGTTCCATAGATGGGGACTCATCGGCGTCTTCAGTGTCGTGCTGCTGAGATAGTGAGGAGCAGACAACTCGGACTCCATGTTCAAAAGGATTTGACTTGTAATCAACAACATGAACACCAAAGATAGTGGCTTGAACTGAACGTTTAAGCTGTTGAGCGCTCAACTCTATTGTGCAAGAGTGCTTTTCAATGATGATCGGGCTTAAACTATCTTCATAATCACCATCATAATAATAGACATAGCTGACCAACGCTCTATCTTCAGACGCCGTTGTGCCCCTTACCTTCAGTTGGATTTCGATGTCAACGGGCTCCTCCGACACAATTGGGCGAACTGGGCCGGTCAAGTGTAGAAAAGGATCCTGCAATTAAGCATCATCGCCGTATTTTCCATTAAGTACTAATCAACAAGGGCATCATCCGAGAAAACCAATACGCGGGAAGAATAGTATACGTACCGCTTCATTGAGGATTTGGTAGTCATCCCTTGGACGGAGGAAGATGGGGCTGCGGCGCTCATCCACGACATCTCGGGCAGCAACCACGCCGTACACCTGCAGCGGCCACTCGAAGTGTTTCACATCGGTAACTTTGATGGAGCAGATCTGCACGGTGCTCACGAGGACGGCGTCTATTGGCTTGAATCCCGGCGTGCAGTGTGTAAAGAGCATGGGACTGAACAAGGCTGCATGCATGCCAATTAAGTAGGGAAGTTAATACATGACAGACAGATTAACCATGACGAGTAAGAGAGAGAAAAACAGAAGATGAACATGCATGCATGATGCATGTTTATTACTCACTCAGGTCTTCGAAGCTGTTGTTGTTGCCGTGGAGATGCTCCCAGCCCCTGCGGAAGCGAGCGAACGCCTCCTCCTCGTACGCGGCGTAGTCAACTTCGTCGGCTCCTGGGTTGGTCTCCGTGGACGCGTTGGTCTCCGCGACTACATTGCGTCCGCGGTTGACCACCGATTCTTCCGCGACTCCGCCTTCCCCGCCGCTCATGTCCGTCTCATCATGTTCCTCCTCCTTCTCCTCCACCACCTTCAAGTTGCTGTCGATGGCCTCGACCTTCTCGTCATCCAACTCCTCCATGGCTGGTTGGCCGTAGGTTGCACAGAGGTGCCCGATAGTATCCGAGATGGACTGCAACGTGGGGATTGCCTGCCGTTTCTCTTGTTCCCTGTCTGCCGAGACCAAACTCTGCACCAGTTTGTCCATCTGCTCGCGCACCCGGTCGCTCAGCATAAGTATCTCCATGTCCATGGCGGCCCCGTCCTTGGCCTCGTCTTGCTCACCGTCGGCCTGGAGAAACGTCGTCGAGACATCGCGTGACGAATCCTCCATCGTCTCACCCATCGATTTGGGTTGGAAGAGATCGATCGGTTGCTAATCGATTCTGTGGACACACACGCACGCGAATATAATCGCCTCGATTGATTGTGTGTTTACCCTGTAGGGTGTACAACGTATATATACTAGTACTATCTAGGTTGGCAACTCAGACAACGAATCGGTGTAAGAGTTCCTCCTCCGTATCGGCAACTAATCGGTGTAGTCGGTGTACCTCCTGCTCAACTTCTCCCGCTTCTCTCAAAAAAAGAAAAAACTTCTCCCGCTTCCTTTTTTTTTACCGTAACTCCTCACAAAAAGGCAAGATGAGGACGGGCTCCACTCAGGACTTTAAAAAGAGGACCCCCCTGGCGGCGAACGTTCGTCAGGAGGGGGGTGGCATTTACGAACGATTTTGCTGGCATTTTTAGTTATGAGGAGGTGACATATTCTTCAGAGCAACATGGCAGTTTTTGTCAGAGAAGGCAATTTATCATTTAAAACTGACACCGTTTGATCTCATCTCAGAACTAAAACTGCCATCAAAAGGGTTTGTTCAATACCCTTCTGCCAGAACGGTCGCCAGATACGATTTCCGTAAAAAAAACATATTTCCACATTACAAAAAAAATCGACTCTTTTTGTAAATACATATATAACACGTTTAAGGAAATTTTCAGAACAATATACTTTCATATGTGGTGTAGACCAAAAAAACAAATACATACAAGAAAATGGGCCATTTCTTTGTTGGTAGTGGACCGGGATTTTATTTTTTTTGAACAGCTTGCAAATCATAATATTTTTTTTACAGAACCGTCGCGAACATGTATAAGTTTTAAAAGAATTGTTTTCGAAAAATTTTAAACTTTTTTTTTTGCGAAAAGGTCCCTGGAATTATATAGAAGAAACACCTGCAGTACAAAACACCTCAGCAGTAAAATAAATTACAGCCAGGTCCTTTGACCAGCAAACGACGGATTCCACCGCCGATACGAGACGCAGTCGCGCTGCCGCCGCCGCCGCCGCTTCGCACCCGAAGCTGCCTTGACCTTGTGGTGAGCGGGATATCATGCGGACGGGAAGACTCCGATCTAAGGCCTGAAGAGACCAGCGCACCAGCAAGGAATCCACCGCCGGCGAAGCTTCACAACGAACCAGAGACCACGAGCTCCTGTACAAGCAGACGACGCCAGCAGCAGCCGCCAGCACATCGCTGCCCAACCCCCAGCCCCTCCACAGCCAGATCGGAGCATACCTGGCCACGACGAAGAGAAGGACGAGGGACAAAAGCTCCACCGGCCAGTCGTCACCTCCGCCACGGCGACCGCACCAGGAGCACGGCAGCTCGCCGGATCCATGGATCCCCGAGCACAAAAGACCAGGAGCCCGCCGGCAGCGCCACAAGTGGCCACCACCGCCGCCCTGGAATGAACCCTCTCTCGATCTAGAAGACCGGCAAGAGACCACACCTCGGACCCCGTCGTCATCTCCAAGAAAGATGGCGCAGTGAGGCAGAGGCCGAGGAACCTTATTACGCCGGGTCACCGCCGCCACCACCATAGCGCCGACCCTCGAACGCCTACCACTACTCTGTACAGGCCTTGGCCACATAACCGGGCCTCCCCATCTCTCCCGCCGCCGCAGCAGCCGCCGGAGAGAAGGGGAGCCCGCGGCCTGGCCGGCGGCCGACCGAGATCTGGTTGACGCCTCCCTCTCGCCTCGCTCTCAAACAGTACTCGGGGGAGGGGAAAGTGAAACCGATGTGTTAAGAGTTAAATTTTTTTAAACTTGAAAAAATAGCTTTTCAATCATTTAAAATAAAAGTCCACCAAAGCTCCCGTCCACAGGAACTTCGCACTCGTAACTATTGGTGAGATCCCGGAGAAGCGCCCAACGACACCAGATGGGCCATAAAGCACTGGAGGGATTTTCTTTTTCATCTTGGACTACTTTTTTTGCGCGCCGTGGTTTAGAACCGCTTTACTCAGGTGTTGTGTTTTCCCCTTTTTTTTCTTGCTGTTTCTTTGCAAGTCTTTCCATGGTTTTATTCCTTTTTATATTTTTCTAGTTTATTAGCATTCAAAATAATCAACTTTTTTGTAATACATGAATATATTTTTAATCCAAGAACTTTTTATAAAATTTATGAATTTTTTTAAAATCCATGAACATTTCTTGAAATCCCCAAATATTTTTAAAATTATTGATTATTTCAAAAAAAAACTGTGATAATATTTAGAAACGATGAACATTTTTTAATCCACAAATATTTCTTTCAAACACACGAACATTTTTTGAATATGTGATTTTTTTCATTTTTTTTTGTGTTTTTTTAATTGTTACAATTTTTTTCAAAATATTAATTCTAAAAAGCTTCCATTTTTTGTTTCTTAATATTCAGGTTTTGCTGGAAAAAGACGAAATACTAACCCACATAGAAGAGCGAGCCAAAAAATATACCTAGAAGAGTGAACAGCTCGACACGGCGAGCTGGGCTGGCCCACTCGCACGCACCATGTCGGTTTCCCCTCCAATTTGACGCATGAAGCGGAGAGCAACTAGTTGACGAGCGCTCCTTCGGGAGCCTCCCAGCGATCACTTGGGGGTGAGCTGAGAGCGCGCCACTTGGCGCGCTCTCAGCCGCCGCCACGTGTCGTGCTCTGGGCGCTCCCTCCGGGTTTTTTTTTCGCACGCGTTTTCGGCTTTTTAAACGGTTTTTTCCCCGGTTTATTTTTTTGACTTTTTGGTTTTCCACCGGTCTTCCTTAGCTTTTGGACAAAAAAAATTTGAAAAAAAAATGTTTGCGTAAAAAAACATGTTTTCTTTTTTTTTTCTTCCGCGAGAGGCACGGGCATGCCTCTCGGAAATGAAAAAAACGTGTTTTCTGTTTTTTTTCTTCCGAGAGAGGCACGGTTTTGCTTCTGCGAGAGGCATGGCTGTGCTTTCGTGAGAGGCACGGCCGTGCCTCTCGGAAACGGAAAAAAAAGTCATGTTTTCTGTTTTTTTTTCTTCCGCGAGAGGCATGGTTGTGCTTTAGCGAGAGGCACGGCCGTGCCTCTCGGAAACGGAAAAATACGCGTTTTCTATTTTTTTTTTCCGCGAGAGGCACGGTTTTGCTTCCGCGAGAGGCATGGTTGTGCTTTCGCGAGAGGCACGGCCATGCCTCTCGGAAACGAAAAAAAAAACACGTTTTTTGTTTTTGTTTTCTTCCGCGAGAGGCACGGTTTTGCTTCCGTGAGAGGCACGGTTTTGCTTTCGTGAGAGGCACGGCCGTGCCTCTTTCGGAAAGAAAAAAAAAACGTGCTCCTAGTTCGTTTTTTCCGTCCGGTTTTTTTATTCCAATTTTTTCGTAAAAAATAGTTCGTCAAAATCTATCAACATAGGATCTAGTTTTGAAAATCTCGATGCGAGGAATCCAATGGTGAAAACGGTTCGAAATTTGGACGCACGGTTTAAGAGATAAAACGTTTTGAATAAACAGATGTACGTAAAAAGGAAAAACTCTCAGGTTGAGACAAGTGGCGCGCATGCAGTGCACAACTTGTCGTAACTTGAGGAACTGGGAGTGATCTTTAGAAGGAGTACTCCTTAATTAGTGATTTCGCATGAAGCGCCAAATGGCAGGTATCCTGTTCGCCCACCCGCGAGCAAGGACGTAAGGCTTTTGGGCTAGCACCGTGCAAGGTCCTTTCTTTTCTTTGAGGTTTTTATTTGGTTCAAAAAATTTAAAATGATTAAAAAGATTGAAAATATGTGCATGATTGACTTAATTGTATGTGAATTGCTTTTAAATAATCATGATTTTCAAAAAATGTTTAGTATTTTTTGAATGTTCATGAACTGTTTAAAAATAAGTCATGATTTTTAATGTTCATGAATTGTTTTTAATATATTTTTGTTTATTAAAAGAATTCATGAATATTAAAGGAGAAAAATAGAACCAAAACAACCGGTAGATGATTGGAAGAAACAAAAACAGAACAGTCGGTACATACTCGGAACAAAACAGTCGGTACATACTCGGAACAAATGACAGGCTAGTTAGCAAAAATGCTACGGTGAACATCGGTGTACATGCATCTGAATGAATAGTAAAATCTGTAAGATAGCAGAAGAATTAAACAGATCTATTTTTACGTAACAAACATGACTGAGTGTTCTACTCACATATAAATTTTCATAAAGAAATGACATCAGTGTGGTTCTAGGCGAAAAAGACAAAATCAGGCCTCAAAAATATTTTTAAAAATTGTCTTTTTATAGAATTGATGTTGCGTTTTTGTCAAGGACATCACTAAAAGGCCTAACCAGGATACTACGGAAAGAGGTGGAAAGTGGAAATATTACTCCGATCAAAATCGCTCGGAAGAGCCCAGGCATTTCTAACCTCCTCTTTGCGGATGATAGTTTATTGTTCTTCAAAGCGTCGGTCGATCAAGCAAAGGTGGTCAAGCAGGCCCTAAATACCTTTCAGCTGGGCACTGGCCAACTTTTAAGCGCAACCAAGTGTTCATTACTCTTTAGCGAGAAGTGCCCAAGTGCCACTCAGTCGGGAATCAGAGATGTACTGCAGGTAGAGACGTCAACTTTTGAGAGTAAATATCTTGGGTTACCGACACCGGAAGGTAGGATGAAAGACGAGAACTTCCAGCCCATAATGGAAAGATTTATGAAAAGATGTAACAACTGGGCGGGAAGACACATGTCCTATGCGGCGAAGGAGGTGCACGTAAAATCAGTGGTGCAGGCACTGCCAACCTTCACCATGGGCGTGTTCAAGATGTCTGTTGGTTTTTGTAAAAAATATGAGAGACTGATAAGAGAATTTTGGTGGGGCGAGGAAGATGGCCAACGGAAGGTACACTGGATGGCTTGGGACAGAATGACGAAGCCGAAGAGAGGTGGAGGCATCGGGTTCAGAGATATGCACTTGTTTAACCAAGCTTTGCTGGCCAGGCAAGGATGGCGGCTGATCCAAAAACCAGAGAGCCTATTCGCGCGGGTACTCAAGTCTAAGTACTACCCCAATGGTGAGCTGCTTGACACAGTGTTCGCCTCGGATGCTTCTCATTCATGGAGAGGAATCGAGTTTGGGTTGGAGCTCCTCAAGAAAGGTCTGATATGGCGAGTTGGGAATGGTAAAAACATCCAGGTGCAAAGAGACCAGTGGATACCAAGGAGAGAAGGCCTGAAAGCGGCTAGCTTCATATGCAGATCAAGAATTAGATGGGTAAATCAACTAATTGACCCTATAACAAAAAACTGGAAACACCAGCTCATTACCAGGATTTTTAGCCCTTTCGACGCCACGGAAATTCTCAAGATCCGGATCCCACATAGGGAGACGGAGGATTGCGTCGCATGGCACTATGAAAATTCGGGGGTCTTCACAGTGAGGAGTGCCTACAAACTGGCCATGCAGGACAAGGCAATCGGTCCGCAAACCTCCAGTTCATCTGCTGATATCGATGATCGGAGCAGCTGGGACCTTATTTGGAAAGCGAGAGTCCCGGTAAAGATAAAGATTTTTGCCTGGAGGGTGGCCACCAATACACTCGCAACCAAAACGAATAAGTGCAAGAGGACACTAGCGACTGACAATACTTGTGACATCTGCGGGAACGCAGACGAGAATGAGCATCATGCGACCGTGTCTTGTACTAAAAGCAAAGCTCTACGACAGGAAATGAGGAGTCACTGGAACCTACCAAAAGAGAGTGCCTTCTGGTACACGGGGGAGGACTGGCTCCAAGGTCTCCTGAACTCATGCGATGATGACACGAGGGACAAAATCCTTCTTCTGCTGTGGCGAGCTTGGCATCTCCGAGAGAACATCGTGCATGGAAGTGGCAAGGAGACAATCTCAGGTTCTGTAGCATTTCTTCTTAAGTATGACATGGAAATCAGGACGGCCAAGGACAAGTCAGAGACGGGGAAAAGTACCTGTCTTCAGGATCTCTATGGGGACCAGAAAATGTCACCGCCAGCGTCAGTCACAGCGAAATGGGTTTCGCCACCGGAGGGAGTGGCCAAGCTAAATACAGACGCAGCATTCGAGATTTCCTCTGGAGCGAGCGCGGGTGTGGCTATAGCCAGGAACGCCCAGGGCCAGCCCATGTTCACGATGGGAATGACACTGAACCAATGTGAGTCTGTGGAGGAGGCAGAAGGTTTGGCCTTGCTGCAGGGTCTGAAAGAGCTAGCAAAGCATTTTAATGGACCAGTCCAAATCGAGGTCGACAATCTATCGCTAGCTAATGCGCTATCCCCGGGATCCACGAACAAATCCAGGCTCTTCCCTGTCATTGTGGACATCAACTCGGCACTGTGTGGTTTCAGTTCTGTCGAGATTGGATGGATCAGAAGGGATCAAAACAAGGCTGCCCATTGCCTGGCAGCTAATGTCAGGAAGGCTGGGGATTTTCTTCACATTGGAGGGGCCCCTGATGACATGAAACAGATCCTCCTGGAGGACTGTAACAAGTCCGACTAACCCCTGATAGGTGTTTCTCAAAAAAAAAAAAAAAATGTTTTTTTACAAAAGTTAGATTTTTTTATTTATTATTTGTCTTTTCCCTTTACTATTCATCTAGGTGCATGTATATCCAGGTTCCAAACATCTGCATCGGCTAGTTAGCTGTTATGTAAGATGTGGAGACCCTAATGAACACCGTCCTTGGGGGTGGTTTCCCTCCTTGGAGGCATCATAGTGGGGCCCCTTCACCACCCTTTGTCATTTGGATCATGAGCTCTCCGGGTGAAAACTCTAGTTTCGGCTTTGGTTGGAACGGACGTCGGTGGTGTTAATGTCGCTCCTCCCTTGGGGACGTCGTCTTGGAGGTCTGGTCTTCTATTCGATGACATGGCCTTGTGTTGTCTTGCATCTTCACCACCAGGTAGGTGGTGCGTGGTTTCGACGTCGGTGTGGAAGTAGGAGCGGCAGCTCCGGGATTCGTCTTCGCTTTGATGAGTGTAGGACACTAGTAGAAAAACAAGCATTAGCAACGGCCGCCGAAGACGATTGTTACCAAGCTTATCAAAGCCGCTTATAATACATCCATCGCAGGTGGTTGACTAGGCTATAGACAACTCTGGGGTGGTCAGAACAACGAAACTTCCTGCAAGAAACTCTGTTGACGAACTTCTTGAAGGACACGTGAAGAATTGCTTGGTAGCTTTTAGGACATCTTTAAGTCATTAGCATCATACCTTAGAAGGATAGAATTGATAAACGACACAAGACTCAAGGTGGAGAAGTTAGCATTCTTCCTGTACATGTCACATAATTCATCATATGAAAATTTGCAACTGGAATTCAGACTATACTGACTCTTTGAAATTTGAAATTCTGTAGTTTTTGTTTTAACCTATACTATACTGTTGCAGGAAACTCACAAGAGAGAGCAGCCCCTGCTGTGAGTCACCCTCTCCCTCGCTCCCGCGACGCGCGCGGGGCGCGTCGCGGGAGCAACCATAGCGCCGCCGCCGGCGAGCCCTCCCTCCTCCCTTCTCCTCTCCCTCGCCGCCGCCAGAGGGCGCGCCGGGCGAAGCCCGGTAGGCGCCGGCGGCGGCGGGGTTGCTTCGTCTCCTCGGTGGGGGCCTTCGGCGCGGGTCGAGGCGGCCGCCTGGGATGCAGCGCTGGCGGCCGGCGCGGCTGCGCGGTGGCGAGCTGGTGCCTGTTGGCGGCGGCTTCGTGACGGCGGCGTGACGGGCGTGGCGGCGGTGGCTGGGCAGCGGCGGCGCGCGCCGTGGCTGGGCCCGGCGGATCGGGCGGCGGCAGATCCCTCCTCCCGTCGTCTCTGGCGCCTCCGCCCTCGGCGTCTGCGTCGATCCGGCTGGTTGGGCGCCGGATCCGGCCTCCCCAGTCGCTGGTGGTGCCGCCCGTGGCCCGCGGCGGGCTGGTTCGTCGGTGGTCAGGGGTCTCCAAGGTGGGGCCTTTCCGTCCTTCCGGCGTTCGGCGTGATGTTCGGGGGTTGGTGCTGGGTGGCGGCGGGATGCGCGGGTGCGTGCCCGGCGGCTCCGACGCTGGGAGCTCGCTGGGCGGCGCGGGTTAGGCAGTGGCCCGGGGTGGCTGCTGCTCCGGTCGTGGATGGTTCCACGGCGGCTTAGCAAGTCGGCTGCGGTGGCAGCTGGCATGTCCCGGCGTCGGCTCGTCCGTAGGCGGCTTGTGTCGACCTTCGATTCCCCTCCTCGTCGTCCGGACGCTACGTTCGTCGAAGGGCTGGCCTTCTCCCAGCTGCGGTCCATCGCTCGTCTCGCGCCCGGTGCGGCAGGACCGAGCTCGTCTCGCGCACAGTGCGGCAGGACTGAGCTCGTCTCGCGCACGGTGCAGCAGGACCGACCTCGTCTCGCACACGGTGTTGCAGGACCGAGCTCGTCTTGCGCCCGGTGCTGCAGGACGGGTCGATGGAAGCCAGTTGTGGCCGGCCTATTGGGTCTCGGCGCTGGGGGTTGCCCAGGGGTGCGAAAGGTGGGACCTTTCCGCTCGTCTCTTTGGTTGGGGTAGCGGCAGGCCTCGGGTGAGGTGGTGTCAAGGTCTTGGATGCCGGGGCGGCGGCCCTGGTGGTGGTTGCGCGGTGCTCTTGGGCGGAGGCCGTGCCTTGGTGCTGCCCGGTGGCCATGGCCATGTGGGCGGCATGGTCGCCGGGGTGTGGCGTTCGGTGGCGGTGAGTGTTGGCCGGGGTGAAAACCCGTTCTATCTTCGGACGGACCGGCGGCGGCGAAGCTCGTTCCCTTCTTGAAGGCGTCGTCGCGGCTCTCATTGCCCGTCGTGCGGCTCCGAGGGAAACTCTGATCCTCTGATCGGGCGGTGGCGGCGCTCCGGTGTCGTATCCTTCCTGAAGGCGCCGCCTTGGAGCCCACGGTTAGTCGTATGTGGCTTCATCTCTTCGCGGTGGTAGTTCTAGGGGTGGTGTTGTTGTGCTCAACGCCTATGTATCATGCCTTGGGTGTGTGCGTGTGTTGTGGTGGCGTGCGTTTGTATCGGGTTGTTGATGATCGTTGCTTTATATATAAAGCGGGCGAAAGCCTTTTTCGGTATACTGTTGCAGCCATTTGTGTAAAACTGAAGTTGGTGAGCTTTGTTAATTTCTGAAGGAACATTTCAAATTGGTGAGCTTTGTTAACCTATACTATACTGTTGCTGCCATCTAAGTTGGTGAAAAGAAATAATTTTGTGTGCAAAAGTAACCTATACTCTTGCTTTGTTAACCTATATTTTTATTTTTTGCGTGGAAAAGTAAAGCCTCATACTAGGCAGTCAACTTGTAGTGATCGTTGAGCCAAGCGTGCTGAAGTATTAGGGCATCTCCAACACCGACCTGTAAATTTCTTCGGTATATGTCTGTTTTTATGTCCGGACGTGGCCCGCGGACATGATACGGGAGGGAGCAATCCAACGCTAATTACAAAGTATCCGGCTGTGAGGAGAAAAAGTAGGTGGGGACCATGCATGTGGTGGGATTTTTGTGGTTTAGTATCCGGTTAGGAGGAGAGAGAGAAGAGGGGGACCATGCATGTGCGGATGGGAGGAGAGAGAAGTGAGGGATCATGCATGTGATTGGTCAATTGCATGTCTGGACTCCGGCAAAGCTCCCCCACGTTTGTTTCTAATTTGCGGGAGAATACGCGTTCGGCGGACGCCCCGCGGACCGATACAGGACCGCGTTGGATGGCTTCCGCGGTCCGGACAGCGCGGTCCGGACGGATGCGGGCGGTTTGCGGGTCTGCCTTGGAGATGCCCTTAGTTGGTCAGATGGTTTGCTCGTGCTGCTACAGGGTAGACCAAAGGCCATTTGAACTAGGCATGTGATACACTTGCATTTATTTACTTGGCCAGCTCTAGATTTTGTTTTATTTCTTGGGTGGAATGGATAACCATGGAACCCTGGGATGTAAAGTTGCCGCATCACACTTACTCCCTGTGATGTAAACAAATCAAATCACCAGAGTAGCAAATTGTTTACCATGTGTGAAGATCGGTTTCAGTAGGCAACAAGCACTACCGGAATCAGAGAATTTGCCATCAGTCCACTCTTTGCCGTCTGCTAGCGGACGGCACAAATGGTCTTTGCCGTCCGCTTCCATAAAGCAGACGGCAAAGAAAGGCCTCATGGCAAAGATGGTTTTTGCCGTCAGTCCATTCTTTGTCGTCGGCTAGCAGACGACAAAGAGCCTAAAAAGCGGATGGCAAAGGCAGGCGGACGGCAACTAGCAAAATCGCAGACGGCAAAGAGCCCATCTGGGCCCCACTGGAGCGCGGCGCTGGTTAGATCAAACGGACGGCCTAGATGTCGTCCGCTAGCGGACGGCAAAGAGCAGCAGACGGCAAAGATCATCAAAAAGCAGACGGCAAAGAAAATTTTCACTAACATTTGTAACGGCCGCCGCCCCCCCCCCTCTCTCTCTCGCCGCGACCCTCTCTCTCTCTCTCTCTCGCCGCGCCCCTCCACTCCCCTCTCTCTATCTCTCTCTCTCTCGCCGCCGCGCCCGTCGCCGCCGACGACCCACCGCCCCGCCGCGCCCGTCGCTGCCGACGACCCGACGCCCCGCCGCCCCACCGCACCCTGGTGCAGATCCACCGCCCCGCCACCCCACCGTCCGCGGCCGCCACCCCGTCGCCCCACCGCTCCACTCTGCCACCGCCGCCCCGCCGGCACGCCGTCCGCGGCTCCGCCGCCCCCGACGCCCCCCTCCGGTGAGTCCTCCCCTTATTCTCTGTTTTTTTTCTTTTTTTTCATTTAATTGCTACTGTTAGTGCTATATTACTCATATTTAGTTAGGTTAGTGCTAGGTTAGGTTAGAAAAGAACTAGGAGAAGAAGATTTTAGGTTAGTCATATTTTAGGTTAGTCAAAATTAGAAGAAGAAGAAGATGATGAAAAAAAAGAAGAATAAGTAGAAGAAGAGGAAAAAGGAAAAGAAGAAGAAGAAGAAGAAGAAGAAGAAGAAGAAGAAGAAGAAGAAGAAGAAGAAGAGGAGGAGAAGAAAAGAAGAAGAAGAAGAAGAAGAAGAAGAAGAAGAAGAAGAAGAAGAAGAAGAAGAAGAGGAGGAGAAGAAGAGGAAAAAGGAAAAGAAGGAAGAAGAAGAAGAAGAAAAAGAAGAAGAAGAAGAGGAAAAACAGGAGAAGAGGAGAAGAAGAAGAAAAAGAGGAGAAGAAGAAGAGGAGAAGAAAAGAAGAAGAAGAAGAAGAAGAAGAAGAAGAAGAAGAAGAAGAGATTTTTTATATATAGAGAGATTTTTTATCGGGATTGAATATTCGTGTTGATCGGGTGGATTTAAATGTGCAGTTGTTTCGTCGCTGCGAGGGTCTGGTGTTCGACGACCTCCCCGTGCGTTCGACGAGCTCCCCTGCGTTCGTGGGTGAGCACAAATGACATCTCCTCCTCCCCCCTTCATTTGCTCTGTTCCAGTCTTCGTGCCGATTATACTTGCTAGCTATAGGTAGATTCAATCATCAGTATGCGTGACCAGTATGCGTCTCCCGTTCGAAAGGGTTACAGTTATAAATATGCATGCATTTGCATATTTATAACCATGATTCTTTCGAATTGTCCAACGTTATCCATGGACAACCCGAGTATGTGTAGATTGGGTTCGTTTTCCCATGCTCTGCTCCGGATCCGATGCAGAATTTCGTCAGTGCCTCCCTGTTGTTCTCCAGGTACACATCCTCTTTGTTTATTGCCAAGATGTGTATCATCCTCCGCGAGAGGCACGGGCATGCCTCTCGGAAATGAAAAAAACGTGTTTTCTGTTTTTTTTCTTCCGAGAGAGGCACGGTTTTGCTTCTGCAAGAGGCATGGCTGTGCTTTCGTGAGAGGCACGGCCGTGCCTCTCGGAAACGGAAAAAAAAAGTCATGTTTTCTGTTTTTTTTTCTTCCGCGAGAGGCATGGTTGTGCTTTAGCGAGAGGCACGGCCGTGCCTCTCGGAAACGGAAAAATACGCGTTTTCTATTTTTTTTTCCGCGAGAGGCACGGTTTTGCTTCCGCGAGAGGCATGGTTGTGCTTTCGCGAGAGGCACGGCCATGCCTCTCGGAAACGAAAAAAAAAACACGTTTTTTGTTTTTGTTTTCTTCCGCGAGAGGCACGGTTTTGCTTCCGTGAGAGGCACGGTTTTGCTTTCGTGAGAGGCACGGCCGTGCCTCTTTCGGAAAGAAAAAAAAAACGTGCTCCTAGTTCGGTTTTTCCGTCCGGTTTTTTTATTCCAATTTTTTCGTAAAAAATAGTTCGTCAAAATCTATCAACATAGGATCTAGTTTTGAAGATCTCGATGCGAGGAATCCAATGGTGAAAACGGTTCGAAATTTGGACGCACGGTTTAAGAGATAAAACGTTTTGAATAAACAGATGTACGTAAAAAGGAAAAACTCTCAGGTTGAGACAAGTGGCGCGCATGCAGTGCACAACTTGTCGTAACTTGAGGAACTGGGAGTGATCTTTAGAAGGAGTACTCCTTAATTAGTGATTTCGCATGAAGCGCCAAATGGCAGGTATCCTGTTCGCCCACCCGCGAGCAAGGACGTAAGGCTTTTGGGCTAGCACCGTGCAAGGTCCTTTCTTTTCTTTGAGGTTTTTATTTGGTTCAAAAAATTTAAAATGATTAAAAAGATTGAAAATATGTGCATGATTGATTTAATTGTATGTGAATTGCTTTTAAATAATCATGATTTTCAAAAAATGTTTAGTATTTTTTGAATGTTCATGAACTGTTTAAAAATAAGTCATGATTTTTAATGTTCATGAATTGTTTTTAATATATTTTTGTTTATTAAAAGAATTCATGAATATTAAAGGAGAAAAAAAGAACCAAAACAACCGGTAGATGATTGGAAGAAACAAAAACAGAACAGTCGGTACATACTCGGAACAAAACAGTCGGTACATACTCGGAACAAATGACAGGCTAGTTAGCAAAAATGCTACGGTGAACATCGGTGTACATGCATCTGAATGAATAGTAAAATCTGTAAGATAGCAGAAGAATTAAACAGATCTATTTTTACGTAACAAACATGACTGAGTGTTCTACTCACATATAAATTTTCATAAAGAAATGACATCAGTGTGGTTCTAGGCGAAAAAGACAAAATCGGGCCTCAAAAATATTTTTAAAAATTGTCTTTTTATAGAATTGATGTTGCGTTTTTGTCGAGGACATCACTAAAAGGCCTAACCAGGATACTACGGAAAGAGGTGGAAAGTGGAAATATTACTCCGATCAAAATCGCTCGGAAGAGCCCAGGCATTTCTAACCTCCTCTTTGCGGATGATAGTTTATTGTTCTTCAAAGCGTCGGTCGATCAAGCAAAGGTGGTCAAGCAGGCCCTAAATACCTTTCAGCTGGGCACTGGCCAACTTTTAAGCGCAACCAAGTGTTCATTACTCTTTAGCGAGAAGTGCCCAAGTGCCACTCAGTCGGGAATCAGAGATGTACTGCAGGTAGAGACGTCAACTTTTGAGAGTAAATATCTTGGGTTACCGACACCGGAAGGTAGGATGAAAGACGAGAACTTCCAGCCCATAATGGAAAGATTTATGAAAAGATGTAACAACTGGGCGGGAAGACACATGTCCTATGCGGCGAAGGAGGTGCACGTAAAATCAGTGGTGCAGGCACTGCCAACCTTCACCATGGGCGTGTTCAAGATGTCTGTTGGTTTTTGTAAAAAATATGAGAGACTGATAAGAGAATTTTGGTGGGGCGAGGAAGATGGCCAACGGAAGGTACACTGGATGGCTTGGGACAGAATGACGAAGCCGAAGAGAGGTGGAGGCATCGGGTTCAGAGATATGCACTTGTTTAACCAAGCTTTGCTGGCCAGGCAAGGATGGCGGCTGATCCAAAAACCAGAGAGCCTATTCGCGCGGGTACTCAAGTCTAAGTACTACCCCAATGGTGAGCTGCTTGACACAGTGTTCGCCTCGGATGCTTCTCATTCATGGAGAGGAATCGAGTTTGGGTTGGAGCTCCTCAAGAAAGGTCTGATATGGCGAGTTGGGAATGGTAAAAACATCCAGGTGCAAAGAGACCAGTGGATACCAAGGAGAGAAGGCCTGAAAGCGGCTAGCTTCATATGCAGATCAAGAATTAGATGGGTAAATCAACTAATTGACCCTATAACAAAAAACTGGAAACACCAGCTCATTACCAGGATTTTTAGCCCTTTCGACGCCACGGAAATTCTCAAGATCCGGATCCCACATAGGGAGACGGAGGATTGCGTCGCATGGCACTATGAAAATTCGGGGGTCTTCACAGTGAGGAGTGCCTACAAACTGGCCATGCAGGACAAGGCAATCGGTCCGCAAACCTCCAGTTCATCTGCTGATATCGATGATCGGAGCAGCTGGGACCTTATTTGGAAAGCGAGAGTCCCGGTAAAGATAAAGATTTTTGCCTGGAGGGTGGCCACCAATACACTCGCAACCAAAACGAATAAGTGCAAGAGGACACTAGCGACTGACAATACTTGTGACATCTGCGGGAACGCAGACGAGAATGAGCATCATGCGACCGTGTCTTGTACTAAAAGCAAAGCTCTACGACAGGAAATGAGGAGTCACTGGAACCTACCAAAAGAGAGTGCCTTCTGGTACACGGGGGAGGACTGGCTCCAAGGTCTCCTGAACTCATGCGATGATGACACGAGGGACAAAATCCTTCTTCTGCTGTGGCGAGCTTGGCATCTCCGAGAGAACATCGTGCATGGAAGTGGCAAGGAGACAATCTCAGGTTCTGTAGCATTTCTTCTTAAGTATGACATGGAAATCAGGACGGCCAAGGACAAGTCAGAGACGGGGAAAAGTACCTGTCTTCAGGATCTCTATGGGGACCAGAAAATGTCACCGCCAGCGTCAGTCACAGCGAAATGGGTTTCGCCACCGGAGGGAGTGGCCAAGCTAAATACAGACGCAGCATTCGAGATTTCCTCTGGAGCGAGCGCGGGTGTGGCTATAGCCAGGAACGCCCAGGGCCAGCCCATGTTCACGATGGGAATGACACTGAACCAATGTGAGTCTGTGGAGGAGGCAGAAGGTTTGGCCTTGCTGCAGGGTCTGAAAGAGCTAGCAAAGCATTTTAATGGACCAGTCCAAATCGAGGTCGACAATCTATCGCTAGCTAATGCGCTATCCCCGGGATCCACGAACAAATCCAGGCTCTTCCCTGTCATTGTGGACATCAACTCGGCACTGTGTGGTTTCAGTTCTGTCGAGATTGGATGGATCAGAAGGGATCAAAACAAGGCTGCCCATTGCCTGGCAGCTAATGTCAGGAAGGCTGGGGATTTTCTTCACATTGGAGGGGCCCCTGATGACATGAAACAGATCCTCCTGGAGGACTGTAACAAGTCCGACTAACCCCTGATAGGTGTTTCTCAAAAAAAAAAAAAAAAATGTTTTTTTACAAAAGTTAGATTTTTTTATTTATTATTTGTCTTTTCCCTTTACTATTCATCTAGGTGCATGTATATCCAGGTTCCAAACATCTGCATCGGCTAGTTAGCTGTTATGTAAGATGTGGAGACCCTAATGAACACCGTCCTTGGGGGTGGTTTCCCTCCTTGGAGGCATCATAGTGGGGCCCCTTCACCACCCTTTGTCATTTGGATCATGAGCTCTCCGGGTGAAAACTCTAGTTTCGGCTTTGGTTGGAACGGACGTCGGTGGTGTTAATGTCGCTCCTCCCTTGGGGACGTCGTCTTGGAGGTCTGGTCTTCTATTCGATGACATGGCCTTGTGTTGTCTTGCATCTTCACCACCAGGTAGGTGGTGCGTGGTTTCGACGTCGGTGTGGAAGTAGGAGCGGCAGCTCCGGGATTCGTCTTCGCTTTGATGAGTGTAGGACACTAGTAGAAAAACAAGCATTAGCAACGGCCGCCGAAGACGATTGTTACCAAGCTTATCAAAGCCGCTTATAATACATCCATCGCAGGTGGTTGACTAGGCTATAGACAACTCTGGGGTGGTCAGAACAACGAAACTTCCTGCAAGAAACTCTGTTGACGAACTTCTTGAAGGACACGTGAAGAATTGCTTGGTAGCTTTTAGGACATCTTTAAGTCATTAGCATCATACCTTAGAAGGATAGAATTGATAAACGACACAAGACTCAAGGTGGAGAAGTTAGCATTCTTCCTGTACATGTCACATAATTCATCATATGAAAATTTGCAACTGGAATTCAGACTATACTGACTCTTTGAAGTTTGAAATTCTGTAGTTTTTGTTTTAACCTATACTATACTGTTGCAGGAAACTCACAAGAGAGAGCAGCCCCTGCTGTGAGTCACCCTCTCCCTCGCTCCCGCGACGCGCGCGGGGCGCGTCGCGGGAGCAACCATAGCGCCGCCGCCGGCGAGCCCTCCCTCCTCCCTTCTCCTCTCCCTCGCCGCCGCCAGAGGGCGCGCCGGGCGAAGCCCGGTAGGCGCCGGCGGCGGCGGGGTTGCTTCGTCTCCTCGGTGGGGGCCTTCGGCGCGGGTCGAGGCGGCCGCCTGGGATGCAGCGCTGGCGGCCGGCGCGGCTGCGCGGTGGCGAGCTGGTGCCTGTTGGCGGCGGCTTCGTGACGGCGGCGTGACGGGCGTGGCGGCGGTGGCTGGGCAGCGGCGGCGCGCGCCGTGGCTGGGCCCGGCGGATCGGGCGGCGGCAGATCCCTCCTCCCGTCGTCTCTGGCGCCTCCGCCCTCGGCGTCTGCGTCGATCCGGCTGGTTGGGCGCCGGATCCGGCCTCCCCAGTCGCTGGTGGTGCCGCCCGTGGCCCGCGGCGGGCTGGTTCGTCGGTGGTCAGGGGTCTCCAAGGTGGGGCCTTTCCGTCCTTCCGGCGTTCGGCGTGATGTTCGGGGGTTGGTGCTGGGTGGCGGCGGGATGCGCGGGTGCGTGCCCGGCGGCTCCGACGCTGGGAGCTCGCTGGGCGGCGCGGGTTAGGCAGTGGCCCGGGGTGGCTGCTGCTCCGGTCGTGGATGGTTCCACGGCGGCTTAGCAAGTCGGCTGCGGTGGCAGCTGGCATGTCCCGGCGTCGGCTCGTCCGTAGGCGGCTTGTGTCGACCTTCGATTCCCCTCCTCGTCGTCCGGACGCTACGTTCGTCGAAGGGCTGGCCTTCTCCCAGCTGCGGTCCATCGCTCGTCTCGCGCCCGGTGCGGCAGGACCGAGCTCGTCTCGCGCACAGTGCGGCAGGACTGAGCTCGTCTCGCGCACGGTGCAGCAGGACCGACCTCGTCTCGCACACGGTGTTGCAGGACCGAGCTCGTCTTGCGCCCGGTGCTGCAGGACGGGTCGATGGAAGCCAGTTGTGGCCGGCCTATTGGGTCTCGGCGCTGGGGGTTGCCCAGGGGTGCGAAAGGTGGGACCTTTCCGCTCGTCTCTTTGGTTGGGGTAGCGGCAGGCCTCGGGTGAGGTGGTGTCAAGGTCTTGGATGCCGGGGCGGCGGCCCTGGTGGTGGTTGCGCGGTGCTCTTTGGCGGAGGCCGTGCCTTGGTGCTGCCCGGTGGCCATGGCCATGTGGGCGGCATGGTCGCCGGGGTGTGGCGTTCGGTGGCGGTGAGTGTTGGCCGGGGTGAAAACCCGTTCTATCTTCGGACGGACCGGCGGCGGCGAAGCTCGTTCCCTTCTTGAAGGCGTCGTCGCGGCTCTCATTGCCCGTCGTGCGGCTCCGAGGGAAACTCTGATCCTCTGATCGGGCGGTGGCGGCGCTCCGGTGTCGTATCCTTCCTGAAGGCGCCGCCTTGGAGCCCACGGTTCGTCGTATGTGGCTTCATCTCTTCGCGGTGGTAGTTCTAGGGGTGGTGTTGTTGTGCTCAACGCCTATGTATCATGCCTTGGGTGTGTGCGTGTGTTGTGGTGGCGTGCGTTTGTATCGGGTTGTTGATGATCGTTGCTTTATATATAAAGCGGGCGAAAGCCTTTTTCGGTATACTGTTGCAGCCATTTGTGTAAAACTGAAGTTGGTGAGCTTTGTTAATTTCTGAAGGAACATTTCAAATTGGTGAGCTTTGTTAACCTATACTATACTGTTGCTGCCATCTAAGTTGGTGAAAAGAAATAATTTTGTGTGCAAAAGTAACCTATACTCTTGCTTTGTTAACCTATATTTTTATTTTTTGCGTGGAAAAGTAAAGCCTCATACTAGGCAGTCAACTTGTAGTGATCGTTGAGCCAAGCGTGCTGAAGTATTAGGGCATCTCCAACACCGACCTGTAAATTTCTTCGGTATATGTCTGTTTTTATGTCCGGACGTGGCCCGCGGACATGATACGGGAGGGAGCAATCCAACGCTAATTACAAAGTATCCGGCTGTGAGGAGAAAAAGTAGGTGGGGACCATGCATGTGGTGGGATTTTTGTGGTTTAGTATCCGGTTAGGAGGAGAGAGAGAAGAGGGGGACCATGCATGTGCGGATGGGAGGAGAGAGAAGTGAGGGATCATGCATGTGATTGGTCAATTGCATGTCTGGACTCCGGCAAAGCTCCCCCACGTTTGTTTCTAATTTGCGGGAGAATACGCGTTCGGCGGACGCCCCGCGGACCGATACAGGACCGCGTTGGATGGCTTCCGCGGTCCGGACAGCGCGGTCCGGACGGATGCGGGCGGTTTGCGGGTCTGCCTTGGAGATGCCCTTAGTTGGTCAGATGGTTTGCTCGTGCTGCTACAGGGTAGACCAAAGGCCATTTGAACTAGGCATGTGATACACTTGCATTTATTTACTTGGCCAGCTCTAGATTTTGTTTTATTTCTTGGGTGGAATGGATAACCATGGAACCCTGGGATGTAAAGTTGCCGCATCACACTTACTCCCTGTGATGTAAACAAATCAAATCACCAGAGTAGCAAATTGTTTACCATGTGTGAAGATCGGTTTCAGTAGGCAACAAGCACTACCGGAATCAGAGAATTTGCCATCAGTCCACTCTTTGCCGTCTGCTAGCGGACGGCACAAATGGTCTTTGCCGTCCGCTTCCATAAAGCAGACGGCAAAGAAAGGCCTCATGGCAAAGATGGTTTTTGCCGTCAGTCCATTCTTTGTCGTCGGCTAGCAGACGACAAAGAGCCTAAAAAGCGGACGGCAAAGGCAGGCGGACGGCAACTAGCAAAATCGCAGACGGCAAAGAGCCCATCTGGGCCCCACTGGAGCGCGGCGCTGGTTAGATCAAACGGACGGCCTAGATGTCGTCCGCTAGCGGACGGCAAAGAGCAGCAGACGGCAAAGATCATCAAAAAGCAGACGGCAAAGAAAAATTTCACTAACATTTGTAACGGCCGCCGCCCCCCCCCCCCCTCTCTCTCGCCGCGACCCTCTCTCTCTCTCTCTCTCGCCGCGCCCCTCCACTCCCCTCTCTCTATCTCTCTCTCTCTCGCCGCCGCGCCCGTCGCCGCCGACGACCCACCGCCCCGCCGCGCCCGTCGCTGCCGACGACCCGACGCCCCGCCGCCCCACCGCGCCCTGGTGCAGATCCACCGCCCCGCCACCCCACCGTCCGCGGCCGCCACCCCGTCGCCCCACCGCTCCACTCTGCCACCGCCGCCCCGCCGGCACGCCGTCCGCGGCTCCGCCGCCCCCGACGCCCCCCTCCGGTGAGTCCTCCCCTTATTCTCTGTTTTTTTTTCTTTTTTTTCATTTAATTGCTACTGTTAGTGCTATATTACTCATATTTAGTTAGGTTAGTGCTAGGTTAGGTTAGAAAAGAACTAGGAGAAGAAGATTTTAGGTTAGTCATATTTTAGGTTAGTCAAAATTAGAAGAAGAAGAAGATGATGAAAAAAAAGAAGAATAAGTAGAAGAAGAGGAAAAAGGAAAAGAAGAAGAAGAAGAAGAAGAAGAAGAAGAAGAAGAAGAAGAAGAAGAGGAGGAGGAGAAGAAAAGAAGAAGAAGAAGAAGAAGAAGAAGAAGAAGAAGAAGAAGAAGAAGAAGAAGAAGAAGAGGAGAAGAAGAGGAGAAGAAGAGGAAAAAGGAAAAGAAGGAAGAAGAAGAAGAAGAAAAAGAAGAAGAAGAAGAGGAAAAACAGGAGAAGAGGAGAAGAAGAAGAAAAAGAGGAGAAGAAGAAGAAAAAGAGGAGAAGAAGAAGAGGAGAAGAAAAGAAGAAGAAGAAGAAGAAGAAGAAGAAGAAGAAGAGATTTTTTATATATAGAGAGATTTTTTATCGGGATTGAATATTCGTGTTGATCGGGTGGATTTAAATGTGCAGTTGTTTCGTCGCTGCGAGGGTCTGGTGTTCGACGACCTCCCCGTGCGTTCGACGAGCTCCCCTGCGTTCGTGGGTGAGCACAAATGACATCTCCTCCTCCCCCCTTCATTTGCTCTGTTCCAGTCTTCGTGCCGATTATACTTGCTAGCTATAGGTAGATTCAATCATCAGTATGCGTGACCAGTATGCGTCTCCCGTTCGAAAGGGTTACAGTTATAAATATGCATGCATTTGCATATTTATAACCATGATTCTTTCGAATTGTCCAACGTTATGCATGGACAACCCGAGTATGTGTAGATTGGGTTCGTTTTCCCATGCTCTGCTCCGGATCCGATGCAGAATTTCGTCAGTGCCTCCCTGTTGTTCTCCAGGTACACATCCTCTTTGTTTATTGCCAAGATGTGTATCATCCTCCGCGAGAGGCACGGGCATGCCTCTCGGAAATGAAAAAAACGTGTTTTCTGTTTTTTTTCTTCCGAGAGAGGCACGGTTTTGCTTCTGCAAGAGGCATGGCTGTGCTTTCGTGAGAGGCACGGCCGTGCCTCTCGGAAACGGAAAAAAAAGTCATGTTTTCTGTTTTTTTTTCTTCCGCGAGAGGCATGGTTGTGCTTTAGCGAGAGGCACGGCCGTGCCTCTCGGAAACGGAAAAATACGCGTTTTCTATTTTTTTTTCCGCGAGAGGCACGGTTTTGCTTCCGCGAGAGGCATGGTTGTGCTTTCGCGAGAGGCACGGCCATGCCTCTCGGAAATGAAAAAAAAACACGTTTTTTGTTTTTGTTTTCTTCCGCGAGAGGCACGGTTTTGCTTCCGTGAGAGGCACGGTTTTGCTTTCGTGAGAGGCACGGCCGTGCCTCTTTCGGAAAGAAAAAAAAAACGTGCTCCTAGTTCGGTTTTTCCGTCCGGTTTTTTTATTCCAATTTTTTCGTAAAAAATAGTTCGTCAAAATCTATCAACATAGGATCTAGTTTTGAAGATCTCGATGCGAGGAATCCAATGGTGAAAACGGTTCGAAATTTGGACGCACGGTTTAAGAGATAAAACGTTTTGAATAAACAGATGTACGTAAAAAGGAAAAACTCTCAGGTTGAGACAAGTGGCGCGCATGCAGTGCACAACTTGTCGTAACTTGAGGAACTGGGAGTGATCTTTAGAAGGAGTACTCCTTAATTAGTGATTTCGCATGAAGCGCCAAATGGCAGGTATCCTGTTCGCCCACCCGCGAGCAAGGACGTAAGGCTTTTGGGCTAGCACCGTGCAAGGTCCTTTCTTTTCTTTGAGGTTTTTATTTGGTTCAAAAAATTTAAAATGATTAAAAAGATTGAAAATATGTGCATGATTGATTTAATTGTATGTGAATTGCTTTTAAATAATCATGATTTTCAAAAAATGTTTAGTATTTTTTGAATGTTCATGAACTGTTTAAAAATAAGTCATGATTTTTAATGTTCATGAATTGTTTTTAATATATTTTTGTTTATTAAAAGAATTCATGAATATTAAAGGAGAAAAAAAGAACCAAAACAACCGGTAGATGATTGGAAGAAACAAAAACAGAACAGTCGGTACATACTCGGAACAAAACAGTCGGTACATACTCGGAACAAATGACAGGCTAGTTAGCAAAAATGCTACGGTGAACATCGGTGTACATGCATCTGAATGAATAGTAAAATCTGTAAGATAGCAGAAGAATTAAACAGATCTATTTTTACGTAACAAACATGACTGAGTGTTCTACTCACATATAAATTTTCATAAAGAAATGACATCAGTGTGGTTCTAGGCGAAAAAGACAAAATCGGGCCTCAAAAATATTTTTAAAAATTGTCTTTTTATAGAATTGATGTTGCGTTTTTGTCGAGGACATCACTAAAAGGCCTAACCAGGATACTACGGAAAGAGGTGGAAAGTGGAAATATTACTCCGATCAAAATCGCTCGGAAGAGCCCAGGCATTTCTAACCTCCTCTTTGCGGATGATAGTTTATTGTTCTTCAAAGCGTCGGTCGATCAAGCAAAGGTGGTCAAGCAGGCCCTAAATACCTTTCAGCTGGGCACTGGCCAACTTTTAAGCGCAACCAAGTGTTCATTACTCTTTAGCGAGAAGTGCCCAAGTGCCACTCAGTCGGGAATCAGAGATGTACTGCAGGTAGAGACGTCAACTTTTGAGAGTAAATATCTTGGGTTACCGACACCGGAAGGTAGGATGAAAGACGAGAACTTCCAGCCCATAATGGAAAGATTTATGAAAAGATGTAACAACTGGGCGGGAAGACACATGTCCTATGCGGCGAAGGAGGTGCACGTAAAATCAGTGGTGCAGGCACTGCCAACCTTCACCATGGGCGTGTTCAAGATGTCTGTTGGTTTTTGTAAAAAATATGAGAGACTGATAAGAGAATTTTGGTGGGGCGAGGAAGATGGCCAACGGAAGGTACACTGGATGGCTTGGGACAGAATGACGAAGCCGAAGAGAGGTGGAGGCATCGGGTTCAGAGATATGCACTTGTTTAACCAAGCTTTGCTGGCCAGGCAAGGATGGCGGCTGATCCAAAAACCAGAGAGCCTATTCGCGCGGGTACTCAAGTCTAAGTACTACCCCAATGGTGAGCTGCTTGACACAGTGTTCGCCTCGGATGCTTCTCATTCATGGAGAGGAATCGAGTTTGGGTTGGAGCTCCTCAAGAAAGGTCTGATATGGCGAGTTGGGAATGGTAAAAACATCCAGGTGCAAAGAGACCAGTGGATACCAAGGAGAGAAGGCCTGAAAGCGGCTAGCTTCATATGCAGATCAAGAATTAGATGGGTAAATCAACTAATTGACCCTATAACAAAAAACTGGAAACACCAGCTCATTACCAGGATTTTTAGCCCTTTCGACGCCACGGAAATTCTCAAGATCCGGATCCCACATAGGGAGACGGAGGATTGCGTCGCATGGCACTATGAAAATTCGGGGGTCTTCACAGTGAGGAGTGCCTACAAACTGGCCATGCAGGACAAGGCAATCGGTCTGCAAACCTCCAGTTCATCTGCTGATATCGATGATCGGAGCAGCTGGGACCTTATTTGGAAAGCGAGAGTCCCGGTAAAGATAAAGATTTTTGCCTGGAGGGTGGCCACCAATACACTCGCAACCAAAACGAATAAGTGCAAGAGGACACTAGCGACTGACAATACTTGTGACATCTGCGGGAACGCAGACGAGAATGAGCATCATGCGACCGTGTCTTGTACTAAAAGCAAAGCTCTACGACAGGAAATGAGGAGTCACTGGAACCTACCAAAAGAGAGTGCCTTCTGGTACACGGGGGAGGACTGGCTCCAAGGTCTCCTGAACTCATGCGATGATGACACGAGGGACAAAATCCTTCTTCTGCTGTGGCGAGC
This sequence comes from Elymus sibiricus, assembly GCA_039707655.1. Classification (NCBI taxonomy): domain Eukaryota; kingdom Viridiplantae; phylum Streptophyta; class Magnoliopsida; order Poales; family Poaceae; genus Elymus; species Elymus sibiricus. Next base: position 477,950,906 of record CM077666.1, read on the forward strand.
TTGGCATCTCCGAGAGAACATCGTGCATGGAAGTGGCAAGGAGACAATCTCAGGTTCTGTAGCATTTCTTCTTAAGTATGACATGGAAATCAGGACGGCCAAGGACAAGTCAGAGACGGGGAAAAGTACCTGTCTTCAGGATCTCTATGGGGACCAGAAAATGTCACCGCCAGCGTCAGTCACAGCGAAATGGGTTTCGCCACCGGAGGGAGTGGCCAAGCTAAATACAGACGCAGCATTCGAGATTTCCTCTGGAGCGAGCGCGGGTGTGGCTATAGCCAGGAACGCCCAGGGCCAGCCCATGTTCACGATGGGAATGACACTGAACCAATGTGAGTCTGTGGAGGAGGCAGAAGGTTTGGCCTTGCTGCAGGGTCTGAAAGAGCTAGCAAAGCATTTTAATGGACCAGTCCAAATCGAGGTCGACAATCTATCGCTAGCTAATGCGCTATCCCCGGGATCCACGAACAAATCCAGGCTCTTCCCTGTCATTGTGGACATCAACTCGGCACTGTGTGGTTTCAGTTCTGTCGAGATTGGATGGATCAGAAGGGATCAAAACAAGGCTGCCCATTGCCTGGCAGCTAATGTCAGGAAGGCTGGGGATTTTCTTCACATTGGAGGGGCCCCTGATGACATGAAACAGATCCTCCTGGAGGACTGTAACAAGTCCGACTAACCCCTGATAGGTGTTTCTCAAAAAAAAAAAAAAATGTTTTTTTACAAAAGTTAGATTTTTTTATTTATTATTTGTCTTTTCCCTTTACTATTCATCTAGGTGCATGTATATCCAGGTTCCAAACATCTGCATCGGCTAGTTAGCTGTTATGTAAGATGTGGAGACCCTAATGAACACCGTCCTTGGGGGTGGTTTCCCTCCTTGGAGGCATCATAGTGGGGCCCCTTCACCACCCTTTGTCATTTGGATCATGAGCTCTCCGGGTGAAAACTCTAGTTTCGGCTTTGGTTGGAACGGACGTCGGTGGTGTTAATGTCGCTCCTCCCTTGGGGACGTCGTCTTGGAGGTCTGGTCTTCTATTCGATGACATGGCCTTGTGTTGTCTTGCATCTTCACCACCAGGTAGGTGGTGCGTGGTTTCGACGTCGGTGTGGAAGTAGGAGCGGCAGCTCCGGGATTCGTCTTCGCTTTGATGAGTGTAGGACACTAGTAGAAAAACAAGCATTAGCAACGGCCGCCGAAGACGATTGTTACCAAGCTTATCAAAGCCGCTTATAATACATCCATCGCAGGTGGTTGACTAGGCTATAGACAACTCTGGGGTGGTCAGAACAACGAAACTTCCTGCAAGAAACTCTGTTGACGAACTTCTTGAAGGACACGTGAAGAATTGCTTGGTAGCTTTTAGGACATCTTTAAGTCATTAGCATCATACCTTAGAAGGATAGAATTGATAAACGACACAAGACTCAAGGTGGAGAAGTTAGCATTCTTCCTGTACATGTCACATAATTCATCATATGAAAATTTGCAACTGGAATTCAGACTATACTGACTCTTTGAAGTTTGAAATTCTGTAGTTTTTGTTTTAACCTATACTATACTGTTGCAGGAAACTCACAAGAGAGAGCAGCCCCTGCTGTGAGTCACCCTCTCCCTCGCTCCCGCGACGCGCCCCGCACGCGCGTCTCGGGAGCAACCATAGCACCGCCGCCGGCGAGCCCTCCCTCCTCCCTTCTCCTCTCCCTCGCCGCCGCCAGAGGGCGCGCCGGGCGAAGCCCGGTAGGCGCCGGCGGCGGCGGGGCTGCTTCGTCTCCTCGGTGGGGGCCTTCGGCGCGGGTCGAGGCGGCCACCTGGGATGCAGCGCTGGCGGCCGGCGCGGCTGCGCGGCGGCGAGCTGGTGCCTGTTGGCGGCGGCTTTGTGACGGCGGCGTGACGGGCGTGGCGGCGGTGGCTGGGCAGCGGCGGCGCGCGCCGTGGCTGGGCCCGGCGGATCGGGCGGCGGCAGATCCCTCCTCCCGTCGTCTCTGGCGCCTCCGCCCTCGGCGTCTGCGTCGATCCGGCTGGTTGGGCGCCGGATCCGGCCTCCCCAGTCGCTGGTGGTGCCGCCCGTGGCCCGCGGCGGGCTGGTTCGTCGGTGGTCAGGGGTCTCCAAGGTGGGGCCTTTCCGTCCTTCCGGCGTTCGGCGTGATGTTCGGGGGTTGGTGCTGGGTGGCGGCGGGATGCGCGGGTGCGTGCCCGGCGGCTCCGACGCTGGGAGCTCGCTGGGCGGCGCGGGTTAGGCAGTGGCCCGGGGTGGCTGCTGCTCCGGCCGTGGATGGTTCCACGGCGGCTTAGCAAGTCGGCTGCGGTGGCAGCTGGCATGTCCTGGCGTCGGCTCGTCCGTAGGCGGCTTGTGTCGACCTTCGATTCCCCTCCTCGTCGTCCGGACGCTACGTTCGTCGAAGGGCTGGCCTTCTCCCAGCTGCGGTCCATCGCTCGTTTCGCGCCCGGTGCGGCAGGACCGAGCTCGTCTCGCGCACAGTGCGGCAGGACTGAGCTCGTCTCGCGCACGGTGCAGCAGGACCGACCTCGTCTCGCACACGGTGTTGCAGGACCGAGCTCGTCTTGCGCCCGGTGCTGCAGGACGGGTCGATGGAAGCCAGTTGTGGCCGGCCTATTGGGTCTCGGCGCTGGGGGTTGCCCAGGGGTGCGAAAGGTGGGACCTTTCCGCTCGTCTCTTTGGTTGGGGTAGCGGCAGGCCTCGGGTGAGGTGGTGTCAAGGTCTTGGATGCCGGGGCGGCGGCCCTGGTGGTGGTTGCGCGGTGCTCTTGGGCGGAGGCCGTGCCATGGTGCTGCCCGGTGGCCATGGCCATGTGGGCGGCATGGTCGCCGGGGTGTGGCGTTCAGTGGCGGTGAGTGTTGGCCGGGGTGAAAACCCGTTCTATCTTCGGACGGACCGGCGGCGGCGAAGCTCGTTCCCTTCTTGAAGGCGTCGTCGCGGCTCTCATTGCCCGTCGTGCGGCTCCGAGGGAAACTCTGATCCTCTGATCGGGCGGTGGCGGCGCTCTGGTGTCGTATCCTTCCTGAAGGCGCCGCCTTGGAGCCCACGGTTCGTCGTATGCGGCTTCATCTCTTCGCGGTGGTAGTTCTAGGGGTGGTGTTGCTGTGCTCAACGCCTATGTATCATGCCTTGGGTGTGTGCGTGTGTTGTGGTGGCGTGCGTTTGTATCGGGTTGTTGATGATCGTTGCTTTATATATAAAGCGGGCGAAAGCCTTTTTCGGTATACTGTTGCAGCCATTTGTGTAAAACTGAAGTTGGTGAGCTTTGTTAATTTCTGAAGGAACATTTCAAATTGGTGAGCTTTGTTAACCTATACTATACTGTTGCTGCCATCTAAGTTGGTGAAAAGAAATAATTTTGTGTGCAAAAGTAACCTATACTCTTGCTTTGTTAACCTATATTTTTATTTTTTGCGTGGAAAAGTAAAGCCTCATACTAGGCAGTCAACTTGTAGTGATCGTTGAGCCAAGCGTGCTGAAGTATTAGGGCATCTCCAACACCGACCTGTAAATTTCTTCGGTATATGTCTGTTTTTATGTCCGGACGTGGCCCGCGGACATGATACGGGAGGGAGCAATCCAACGCTAATTACAAAGTATCCGGCTGTGAGGAGAAAAAGTAGGTGGGGACCATGCATGTGGTGGGATTTTTGTGGTTTAGTATCCGGTTAGGAGGAGAGAGAGAAGAGGGGGACCATGCATGTGCGGATGGGAGGAGAGAGAAGTGAGGGATCATGCATGTGATTGGTCAATTGCATGTCCGGACTCCGGCAAAGCTCCCCCACGTTTGTTTCTAATTTGCGGGAGAATACGCGTTCGGCGGACGCCCCACGGACCGATACAGGACCGCGTTGGATGGCTTCCGCGGTCCGGACAGCGCGGTCCGGACGGATGCGGGCGGTTTGCGGGTCTGCCTTGGAGATGCCCTTAGTTGGTCAGATGGTTTGCTCGTGCTGCTACAGGGTAGACCAAAGGCCATTTGAACTAGGCATGTGATACACTTGCATTTATTTACTTGGCCAGCTCTAGATTTTGTTTTATTTCTTGGGTGGAATGGATAACCATGGAACCCTGGGATGTAAAGTTGCCGCATCACACTTACTCCCTGTGATGTAAACAAATCAAATCACCAGAGTAGCAAATTGTTTACCATGTGTGAAGATCGGTTTCAGTAGGCAACAAGCACTACCGGAATCAGAGAATTTGCCATCAGTCCACTCTTTGCCGTCTGCTAGCGGACGGCACAAATGGTCTTTGCCGTCCGCTTCCATAAAGCAGACGGCAAAGAAAGGCCTCATGGCAAAGATGGTTTTTGCCGTCAGTCCATTCTTTGTCGTCGGCTAGCAGACGACAAAGAGCCTAAAAAGCGGACGGCAAAGGCAGGCGGACGGCAACTAGCAAAATCGCAGACGGCAAAGAGCCCATCTGGGCCCCACTGGAGCGCGGCGCTGGTTAGGTCAAACGGACGGCCTAGATGTCGTCCGCTAGCGGACGGCAAAGAGCAGCAGACGGCAACGATCAAAAAGCAGACGGCAAAGAAAAATTTCACTAACATTTGTAACGGCCGCCGCGCCCCCCCCCCCTCTCTCTCTCTCTCGCCGCGACCCTCTCTCTCTCTCTCTCGCCGCGCCCCTCCACTCCCCTCTCTCTATCTCTCTCTCTCTCGCCGCCGCGCCCGTCGCCGCCGACGACCCACCGCCCCGCCGCGCCCGTCGCTGCCGACGACCCGACGCCCCGCCGCCCCACCGCGCCCTGGTGCAGATCCACCGCCCCGCCATCCCACCGTCCGCGGCCGCCACCCCGTCGCCCCACCGCTCCACTCTGCCACCGCCGCCCCCGACGCCCCCCTCCGGTGAGTCCTCCCCTTATTCTCTGTTTTTTTTTCTTTTTTTCATTTAATTGCTACTGTTAGTGCTATATTACTCATATTTAGTTAGGTTAGTGCTAGGTTAGGTTAGAAAAGAACTAGGAGAAGAAGATTTTAGGTTAGTCATATTTTAGGTTAGTCAAAATTAGAAGAAGAAGAAGATGATGAAAAAAAAGAAGAATAAGTAGAAGAAGAGGAAAAAGGAAAAGAAGGAAGAAGAAGAAGAAGAAGAAGAAGAAGAAGAAGAAGAAGAAGAAGAAGAAGAAGAAGAAGAAGAGGAGAAGAAAAGAAGAAGAAGAAGAAGAAGAAGAAGAAGAAGAAGAAGAAGAAGAAGAAGAAGAAGAAGAAGAAGAAGAAGAAGAAGAAGAAGAGGAGAAGAAGAGGAGAAGAAGAGGAAAAAGGAAAAGAAGGAAGAAGAAGAAGAAGAAAAAGAAGAAGAAGAAGAGGAAAAACAGGAGAAGAGGAGAAGAAGAAGAAAAAGAGGAGAAGAAGAAGAGGAGAAGAAAAGAAGAAGAAGAAGAAGAAGAAGAAGAAGAAGAAGAAGAAGAAGAAGAAGAAGAAGAAGAGGAGGAAGAAGAAGAAATAGAGATTTTTTATATATAGAGAGATTTTTTATCGGGATTGAATATTCGTGTTGATCGGGTGGATTTAAATGTGCAGTTGTTTCGTCGCTGCGAGGGTCTGGTGTTCGACGACCTCCCCGTGCGTTCGACGAGCTCCCCTGCGTTCGTGGGTGAGCACAAATGACATCTCCTCCTCCCCCCTTCATTTGCTCTGTTCCAGTCTTCGTGCCGATTATACTTGCTAGCTATAGGTAGATTCAATCATCAGTATGCGTGACCAGTATGCGTCTCCCGTTCGAAAGGGTTACAGTTATAAATATGCATGCATTTGCATATTTATAACCATTATTCTTTCGAATTGTCCAACGTTATCCATGGACAACCCGAGTATGTGTAGATTGGGTTCGTTTTCCCATGCTCTGCTCCGGATCCGATGCAGAATTTCGTCAGTGCCTCCCTATTGTTCTCCAGGTACACATCCTCTTTGTTTATTGCCAAGATGTGTATCAGGAGAACAGCTGGGAGGTGCTGCCGAAATTTTGTGTCGGATCCGGAGCAGAGCATGGGAAAACGAACCCAATCTACACATACTCGGGTGGGATTAGGACCTATCTTTACCTATTAGCGTGTAGGTTGCATGGACGTAATAAAATTGACAAACTTGATTAACTGATGAATATATATGCTGAATTATATATATTTCTTGTGTGTTTAGTAGGTAGGCAAGATGAGTGATCGTGCGTGGATGTACACCGGTCACACTAGTCAGAAAGACACGACCAATGAATGGTTAACAAAACCAAGAGGTTTGTGAAAGCTGCATTTGCAAATGGCCTGAGAAAAACCTGGTGCCCCTGTGTTAGGTGTGACAACTTTTCACAGAGGACAGAGGGTGAAATGGGTAAACACCTGCAGAAGTGGGGTTTTACGCCTGATTATACGGTGTGGACATTTCATGGTGAGTCTGCCCAACGTACCAAAGCTGAGGTGGTTCATCGTCGCACCGACGAGCATGGTACCGGGATCGAAGACATGATGCAAGACTTTGATGATGCTCGGGATTCGGACGATGAGATGGAGGAATCTACAAAGGCCTTCAATGAAATGTTGGAGTCTTCAAAACGTCCTCTCCACGAGCACAATGAGCTTTGTCAGCTGAATGCCATCGCACAAGTAATGGCTCTGAAGGCTCAATTCAACTTGGGCAGAGAATGCTACGACGCGATGATGACACTATTTGGACGCTTTCTACCCAAAGGCCATGTAATGCTTGCAAACCTGTACCAGTCGGACAAAATCCTCCGTGTACTTAAGATGCCCTATGAGAAGATAGATGCCTGTGAGAAAGGATGTGCCTTATTTAGGCTTGAGTATGTGTGCTTGAACTATTGTCCCATTTGCAAGTCTTCCAGATATGTTGTGGTAGACAACGGTATGGGTGAGAAGAGGCAGACCAAAATCCCCGTTAATGTTCTTCGGTATCTGCCAATCGTACCAAGACTTCAACGTCTTTTCATGGTCGAAGAGACGGCCAGACAGATGACATGGCACAAATTGGGCAAAAGAACCGAACTAGATGCAGATGGGAATCAGATGTTGGTACACACATCGGATGCTTTTGCGTGGAAGCACTTCGATGCATTACATAAGGATAAAGCGGCAGATCCAAGGCATCCTCGAGTCTGCATCGGCACGGATGGGTTCAATCCGTTTGGTATGACAGCAACCCAATACAGTTGTTGGCATGTATTTGTCATTCCACTCAATCCCCCCCCCCCCCGGACAGATTATGCAAAGAAAGAACATTTTCCTGACGTTGATAATTCCAGGGCCCAACTATCCGGGGAAGAATATGAATGTGTACATGCAGCCGCTTAAGGATGAATTGCAAGAAGCTTGGGATAATGGGTTCAAGACATACGACGCCGCTAGAAAACAAAACTTCACAATGCATATCTGGCACATGTACTCGATGCATGACTTGCCGGCGTATGCGCTATTCGTTGGCTGGTGTGTGCATGGAAGGTTCCCGTGTCCCACATGCAAGGCAGCTCTTCAGTTTCGTTGGCTGGAGGCGGGTCGCAAGTATTCTTGCTTTGACTTGCATAGACCGTTCCTGGATCCTCACCATAAGTTCAGAAAAGACAAGAAGAACTTCATCAAAGGTAGAGTTGTCAAAAACTCTGCACCACCTGCGTTGACAGGCCAACAGATCCTGGATCAGTTAAACGCTCTCGAGCCTGATCCAGAGCGTCCAGGGTATTTCAAGGGGTATAATTCGGAACACGCCTGGACTCACAAGACATGCTTGTGGGATCTGCCTTACTTCAAAGACCTCCTTCTTCCACACAACATCGACGTGATGCACACTGAAAAGAATATCGGCGAGGCCCTTTTTGGTACATTGTTCGGCATAGAGGGGAAGTCAAAGGATAATCCTAAGGGTAGAGTCGATCAGCAGACTCTATGTGATAGACCGTTACAAAACATGCGACAACCGAAAGGAAAGAAGAACTGGTCGAAGCCAAAGGCCTGGTTCAATCTTGGAAGGGGAGCTATGAGGGAAATTATCTTGTGGGTGAAAATGCAGTTGATGTTCCCCGATGGGTATGCAGCGAATCTAAAGAGGGGAGCGAGTCTTGAAAAATTGAAAATATTTGGTCTCAAGAGTCATGATTGGCACATATGGCTTGAGCGGGTAATGCCGGTGATGTTGCGTGGCTTTATCCCTGAGGATGAATGGCTAGTACTGGCAGAGCTGAGCTATTTAATTCTTCCGTGTTCTTTGTGCGAAAGAACTATCGCCTGGCGTGCTAGATGACATGGAAAAGTTGGCGCCGGAGTTGCTCTGCAAGTTAGAGAAGATCTTTCCACCGGGCTTCTTTAATCCAATGCAGCATTTGATTTTACATCTCCCGACCGAGGCAAGATTGGGGGGGCCCATGCAAAATCGTTGGTGCTATGCAACTGAGAGGATGCAGAAGACGCTTCGAGCAAAATGTAAAAATAAACGTAGAATTGAAGCATCGATGGCCGAGGCATTCATTACTGAGGAGGCGGCAAACTTCGTGACAGCACACTACGAAGCCAAAAATCGTCATTTGCATAATCCGAAGCCTCGGTACAATGCTGGAGACCCTAAAAAAGGTGGATCCAACCTCAGCCTATTCAAAGGGAAGCTCGCACCAGCCGGTGCTTCGAAACAAATACCGTTGGATGTCGAAAAATGGCGGACCATTTCGTTGTATATCTTCAACAACCTAACAGAAGTGCGGCCGTACATCGAGTAAGTTCTCGGTACATTGTTTTGCAACTTCTAATTCCTTTGAACTGCTCTTATTCCCGGATATTTGATACAGTCGATACGTCGCCAAATTCTCGGTTGGAGCGGTGATCCAAAAGGATTCCATCGAAGAGTATGAGCTTCTGGCAAAGCATGGAGGCGGCTATCCCGGTTTCATCTCTTGGTTCAAACAAACGGTAATTACCATTAATAGACCATTTCATTTCTTCGTCTAATTTGCGGCTAATGCAACAATCCTTTCGTATTAAACTTGTAGGCTAATTCAGAGTCTATGGACGCCGAATTGAGACAAGCCGCTAATGGTTTTGACTATAAGGTCCGTTCATTTGAGAAATACGACATCAACGGGTATCGCTTTCGTACCTTTGGCAAAGAGCTATCTATGGCCGACCGAAAATCTACAAATTGTGGTGTCTCTGCTATCGGCGAAGGAGGTACCGAGTATTATGGAAGAGTTGAAGCAATTTATGAACTTCTATTCTATGGTGAAAACCCACCGAACGTCGTAGTCTTCAAATGTTATTGGTTCCAGCCGAAGGAGACTAGAAGGACTCATGAACATATAGGGCTAGTCGAAATCAAACAAATCACCCATTTAGATGTTCCCGATGTCTATATTACGGCTCAACAGGCGACCCAAGTTTTCTATCTACCGTGGGCTGGCCAAACTAATACAAATCTGAATGGTTGGGATGTCGTTTATGAAGTGCCGCCATGTGCTAGACCACCTCCCCCCAATGAAGAGGATTATGAACCTCACATTAACCCAGACACAAATGAAGGAGAATTCTTCCAAGAAACACGTCTTTCCAAAAAACGTTTCAAGAACCGCTCTACTTCACCCCAGAACATGGAAGTAGACAGCGACAGTGAATCCGACTTCACCCCTGAGCCGGAACAAGAAGAGGTTACTGTTGCGGATGACGTGTCAATGCTTGACCGATTACAGAAAGGCCTTCCACATGTTGATGCCGCTGAACCCGATGAGCACGTCATTCATGATGACACGCGTGATAGTGATGATGATGATGCATTTATTGATCCAGACGATCCAGACAATTATTCCCTCCGTTCCTAAATATAGGGTGTATAGTTTTTGGCACAGAACGCACGTGGAGGGAAAATTTCACAAGTTTTGGGCGAGATTACACCTGACTAATTGACATCACAAAATAGAGGAGGTTGCCTAATATAAGGAAATGTAACCAAATCCCTAAAACAAATATCCAAACGAGTGCTGCAACGCAATACACCTTATATTTCGGATTTTTTCTCAAAAATCTATACACCTTATATCAAGGAACGGAGGGAGTATTAGTTTGTATGCATCCCAACTTAAATTATATACATATTATTATTCATGTCAGGTATTCAATTTTTTTATGTTGTACTAATTTCGTTTACTCTTTGTCATGGTAGGTGTTAAAAGATGGTGGGCGCGGGTCGAGAGCGCTCCGCGGGTACTTCTTCGGCGGCGGCCCACGGGAGGGCTACTTCCATTCCACCCCTACCTCTCCGAAGAGCGTTGATAGAGAGTATAGGGACACCGGCGGGCGCTTCTTCGTCGGCGTCGTTGCCCACCGGGAGAGGAGGTCGGGGAGGGAAGAAGAGAGGTGGAGGACATGGCCGCGGGAGAGGTAGGCAGACTGCTACGCCTTCCTCGCCGCCACCCCCAGCTCATTCACCCGAGCACAGGACTGCTAGGGTGGACCCATCTGAGGTTGAGGCTACGGGGACTCTGGACCACGAGCCTCCGGTCGACGGGCCTTCGGCCCACGAGACTCCGGACCAGGACGGGGATCGGGCTATGTCTCAGGAGACGTCCGGATGGGGTACCTGGCCGGATCTGTCTCAGGGGCCGAGTGGCCATGCTGATGGCGGCAGGGATCAGTTTACTGATAGTGAGGGCGAGGTGGTTGAGGGGGTGACCGTGTACCAGCGTGGTAGTACACGGCTCCCGCCCCTGCCGGTGACCCTCGAGCAGAGGCCGGTGATTAGGCCTGATGGGGAGAAGTAAGTGCATTTACTCTTTTTGTACCTTTTGCCTTCACGTTTCTTCAAATATCTAATGTGTTGGCCTTGTCATACTGCAGGGGTTGGGTACACGCCAGTGGAGTCCGTAGGCCCAACAGCGTCATTGGTGTGCTTTGCCGGCAAAATTTCCCGGGGTTTGTCACGTTGCCCGGTGAGGGTCAGCTTCCACAGCTAGGATTGAGCTGGGAGCACTACTTGGCTGCCCAGGCCCCGCCGGAGGAGATGATCGACGGTGTCTTGTGCCACACGAGGGCCGAGATGGTGATCAGAAGCTTTTGGGTAATTTCTCCTTTACACAATTAAAAATTAACAATAGCTAGTTATTGTACTAATCATTGTTGTCTCGTTTGATTGCAGACCTTCTACAGGTGTGAGGAGGGATACGAGGAGGACGCGGCAAAGGTTATCGATACCGAGTGCAAGCGCCTATTACAAAACTTACGGCACGAGGTTCGGCCGCAGGCTATTCGAGACTACTACGCCACGCGTGGTATTAAGAAGGACAAGCCGTCGTGCCGCGAAAAATTTCTGAAGAAGCATCAGTACATGAAGGTAATTACCTATTCTTAAGGCCTTGTACTTAGTTTCCTTGATTTGATTCGTAGGCGTAGCGCTCAAATTTCTCTTTACTAACTTAGATGCCCCCGAGATGGTGTGCGGATAAGATGGATTGTTGGGAGGCGTTGGTGGATGAGTGGTGCACAGACCACTGGCGAGCCGTCCACAACAATGCCAAGGACCGGCGTGCCCAAATGGTTGGTGTGCCACGCCATCAAGGCAGCGCCAACTTATTTCAGTACGGGAGGAACTGGGTAAGTGGTTTGCTTCATGATTCATGCAATTCATTCTTCATGCTAGCTTGAGCCATTTACTAATACTTTGTTCCTCTCTTTTAGGCGCAACACAATAAGACGGAGGTGCCAGAGGTGTACGACCTCTATGCCATGGCCCATACTGCCTCGTACAAGAAGGCCAAGGCATTCTCTGAGTCTGACGTCGATCATCCAGAAAAGTTCACCAACATCTCCTCCCACAACAAGCTCGTGATGTACAACAAGGAGGCGAAGGCGAGGAAAGGGGAGGACTATAACCCGAGCCAGAATCCTATTGATCCAGAGCTGGTGATGATAACTGGTCGCGGGAGGCCCCATGGCTCGATAGCCATTGGAGATGGACTGATACGTTGTCCTCTCACTCTCCCGGAGATCAAGGCGCGCCAAACGAGCTCCTCGCCTGAGATAAGGACTCGTCCACGGCCAGTCGATCTCGCCATCGAGGTTAGTTATACGGACTCAGATATCTTTCCTCCATCACATTGTGTGTGCGGCCATCGATGATTACAATGCTAACGAGGAGTGGTGTTGCGGGATGCTCTTCAGAAAGAGAGAGCGACAACCCAGGCGCTTCTGGAGGAGAGGGACCGGGTGGCGGCGGAGAAGGAACTGCTTTTGGAGGAGAAGACGGCTAGGTTGTTGGAGGAGGAGAGGGCACGGAATGAGGCGGCTCACCAGGCCATGTACGAGCTCCTCGTGGTAAGTTTCTTCTGCATATTAGCCAAATCATGCACGTAATGTTCGTTTCATTACGAACTAATATGACTGACTCGTCAAAACCAAATGTGCAGTCTATGTGCGACAAGACCGGTCAGACCCCTCTGCCGATGCCAGTCATTACTCCGGTGGGAACGGTGAGTTTCATTTGAATGGTCATTAGTTACTAGTCTTAACACTTGAGTGTCATCATGCTAACGAGACATTGCAAATGATCTTTGGTGCAGCATAACTCCCGAGCCGCATCGCACAACCCTTCTGAAGGGCAACCTTCTCCAAGTGAAACCGGCCTGAGAAACCCCAGTGCTTGACCTCTGTGATGACGACGACGGTAAGTTTTCTCTAGTGTTTTGTTTAACAAATGCATACTTAGCTTCGTACATGCTAGTTAGCCCTAATATGTCACATACTTAGCTTATTTTCCCCAAAAAGACATACTTAGCTAATTATCCTCCAAAATGACATAATTAGCTTATTTAGTTCATTTATGACATAATTAGCTTAGTTAGGTCAAAAATGGCATAATAACCTTGGTTAGCTCATAAATGTCATATACTTAGCTTATTTTCCTCCAAAATGACATAATAAGCTAAGTTAGCTCAATAATGACCTATACTTAACTAAGTTAGCTCAATAATGACCTATACTTAGCTTCGTTTCCTCCAAAATGACATAATAAGCTTAGTTAGCTCAAAAATGGCATAATTACCTAGGTTAGCTCAGTAATGACATATACTTACCTTATTTTCCTCCAAAATGACATAATAAGCTTAGTTAGCTCCAAAATGACATAATTACCTAAGTTAGCTCAATAATGACCTATACTTAACTTCTTTTCCTCCAAAATGACATAATAAGCTTAATTAGCTCAAAAATGGCATAATTACCTAAGTTAGCTCAATAATGACCTATACTTACCTTATTTTCCTCCAAAATGACATATTAAGCTTAGTTAGCTCCAAAATGGCATAATTACCTATGTTAGCTCAATAATGACCTATACTTACCTTCTTTTCCTCCAAAATGTCATAATAAGCTTAGTTAGCTCAAAAATGGCATAATTACCTAAGTTAGCACAAAAATGACCTATACTTACCTTATTTTCCTCCAAATTGACATAATAAGCTTAGTTAGCTCAAAAATGGCATAATTACCTAAGTTAGCTCAATAATGACATATACTTATCTTATTTTCCTCCAAAATGACATAATATGCTTAGTTAGCTCTAAAATGGCATAATTACCTAAGTTAGCTCTAAAATAACACAAATAAGGAATAAGAAGAAGAAAAACAAGGAAGAGGAGAAAAAGAAAGAATAGAAGAAGAAAGAGAAGAAAAAGAAAGAATAAAAGAAGAAGAATGAGAAGGAAAAGGATAAAAAGATAGAAGAGAGAAGAAGAAGAAAATATATTCTTATTCTTCCTTTTTCTCTTCTTTCTTTTTCTCCATCTTCTACTCCTTCTTCTTATTCTTATTCTTCTTCTTTCTTCTTCTTCTTTCTTTCTTATTATTTTTCTTCTTCTTCTTCTTATTCTTCTAGTCTTCTTCTTCTTCTTCTTCTTCTTCTTCTTCTTCTTCTAACTTTCTTATTCCCATTTTGCAGATTTGATTCACTTCATGGAAGCTGGCATTGATGGACTGCTAGTGTTTAGTTTTTGTTTTGATTTGTATTGATGAACAATGTGAAACTATGTATGTATATATGGATGACCAGTGTGAAACTATGTATGTATTGGTTCTTTTAATAGCCTATGTGTTCTCTTGTTCATTATATTCACGATGATGTTGGATAGTACATACTATTTGTTGGAATACATGGCCTATGCTTCAGCTTGAAACTATATATATCATATATGTGTTGTGAAAATGCAGGGAAATAACAGAAAACAGATAAAAAAGTGGTAATACAGGCACTTTGCCGTCTGCCAGCGGACGGCAAATCCCTTTGCCGTCGGTATGCTGGCGGCAAAGGTGCCACGTGGCAGCAACCTGTGCAACCTGGGAGCACCATGCCTGACCCATTTGGTCATTCTGCCGTCAGCTGGCAGACGGCAAAAACAAAGCAGGACTGACGTGCAGCCATAGGCCTGCTGACGTCACTCGGCAGACGGCAAAGGCAAGTGTATGTTTGCCGTCCGCAGGCAGACGGCAAAGTCTGCCGTTAGCCACCTGACGGGGCTAACAGCTACAATTTGCCGTCCAGGACCTTTGCCGTCAGCTGTGCCAGGAAGGCGGACGGTAAAAGTCTTTGCCGTCCGCAGCGCTTCTGCAGACGGCAAAGACGCTGATTACCGTGACTTTCAGTGCTGAAAGTTGTGCCGTCAGCCAGCAGACGGCAAAGATGTTTGCCGTCCGTGGTCTGGTCCTTTGCCGTCTGCCATAGCAGACGGCAAAGGACCTGATTCCTGTAGTGAAGTGAAACTTCTGCTGGCTTGTCGTAGATATGTGATACAATGCGTGTCACGGTCTTGTGACGACGAAACCAAAAGCCGGTATACGTCAAAAGAAATGCCGACCGACTCGCGCAGTCGCGCTGGTGACCAGTCTTCTCCCCTACACTTGTCTGGATAGGTCACGTAGTTGCCAAAGAGGTTACCAACACCCACGCATTGTCTATGCACCGCTGTGTTCAACTCTTGTCACTCTTGTACAGTAATTGGCATAGTAACAATGTGTTCAGAAATTTGTTGCTCTTGTACAGTTCACAAACAATTACCTTGTGACAGATTTTCTTACTAAGCATAGCCTCATATTAACATGCCTTCCTGATTGTTGTTTCAAGTATAAAAAAGTATGTTCAACTCTTTTTTGTTTCATCAGGTTCTCAGGCACCCGAGGTACCCGAGGAAGCAAAGACAGGATACTTTTGGCCACTCAAATACTGGATGATCATGACATCGAAAGAACAATTCATCTCCACTACAACATCATTCTCATCCTTTCTTGGTCTGTAAAAATTCTCGGCCTTGATTGGTCTGCAAAAACATAATTGGTCCTGAGCGATTGCACAAGTAGTCAAGTACTCTGTGATGCATTATCATTTTTGCAAAATTATGTCATGGCTGTGATGAACTGTTGCTATGATGAGATATTGATTCCAAGTCATGCAAAATTAAGTTGTTGCTGTGATGATCCGCAAAGATCACATTTTTATTTTGATTATCCAATTATCTTTGTGGCAAATTTATATTGTGGTTGTGATAAACTGTTGCTGCTGCTGCGGTGCCAATTTTGATTTGTGCTATGTTGTTGCTGCTGTCCCAGCCAACCGGATGCTAAAAGATTAGATTTTTATTTTTCACATTCTGATCAGAATGTTGTACAGCTGTTGTAATTTGTGCTATGTTGTTGTACCAAACGCAGGAAATTATGGGGTGGGGGATTTCTGAGGAATTGAGGGGATTTGATGGAGGGGAGGGGACCTTGGGGGTCGAAAAACACCGGTGCCGAACGAGCCCTGATGGATAAAATTAGTACCGGTTTCCATCTAGCATTTAATTTAGTAAAAAGTGATCTAGCTCCCAACCATAGCTGGCCGTTCGTGGCTGCCTCAGATACAGTCCAGACCACTAAAATCTGCCATTCATAGATCTGCATCTGCGGAGCCTCGAAGCTCTGATGGGGTTCTTTGAGGAAGAAGGCGAAGCTTGGTATGTAAAACTCTTTTCCGTTATGGAAGGGGGTGGATGGGTGCTTGGCGCTCCGTGCAAGCTGGTGCGGCGGATGGAGGGGGGGAATTTCAGATGCAAAGGTTGAGGCGCATGGGGTTCACTAGCCTGTGACGACGAACAGTGAGTACGACCGAGGAGAGGCAAAGTTGAAACGCTTCTGTTGGGCAACACTAGTTTTCTACTAGCTACTGGTACCAGCGTGTTCGAGTGATTTCGATCTGACGATACTACATGCATGGCAGCGCGGTGGGTGGTGCTGATTTAAGACAAAACGATACTGTCTTGAATTCGAAGACCCTGGCTAATTACATACACCTCCTAAACAAACTCAGTTACGAGTGTCAAGAGCATTGCTAAAATGCCTTGTCATTTAACCGTGTGTTCAATTACCGATACTTGTGCTGTGTTCTAAACCATAAAATGTGCTGCAGGTTCTAGCTCCTTCTATTTTGTATAAATTCGAAAGTTTTTCCCCTACATTCAGATATTCAGGCATACTATGTACAGTACATATAAGAGCATCTCTAGCAGACCCCTTAAAGTCGCGACCCTTAAACCACGGATAAGGGCCGAAAAAAACGCGATTTAAAGGCCGAAATCTGCAGCGCGCGGAACAGAGCCCGCAAACCCGAGCGGTAAAAGAGAATATCGGGATATTCTCTTTTACCGCTCGGGTTTGCGGGCTCTGTTCCGCGCGCTGCAGATTTCGGCCCTGAAACCGTAAAACCACAGAAAAGCAATAGACCGCGATTTTGACAAATAAAACACAAATTTCGAAAATTCAAACACAGTTTTGGTGACATTTGAACATAGTTTTCGCGCTACAACCCAAAAGACATCGCATCCATCATCACTCATCCATCATCATCATCATGAGATGAAATCTTCACCGCCACCATTGCCACCACCACTTGCCGAACCACCATGCTCACCGAACCTTGGCACCGCATGGCCACTTCCGGCTAGCCTCCTCCTCTTCAAGATCTCCAACCTTGCTATGTCATGCCATTCTTTGGTGAGCTCATCCATGTCATTTCGATTCATCATCATGATCTTGTTCTCCTCTCTTGGCCATGGCTTTGTTCTCCTCGGCCATGGCTCTTCTCTCCTCAATGGCGGCCTTGCGCATGGTCTCCTCCTTGAGTAGTTGCCACTTCTCTTGCTTCTCTTGAGCCTTCTTCTCAGCCAACTCATTTTTTGCCTCCAATGTCTTGATCACCAATGCCTCATTGGACTTGACCATGTGATCTATCTTGTCCCGCAAGCTTGATGCCTCCACTTCCCTCTTGATCTTTTCCTTGGCCTTCTTCTTTTCATCGGGCTTGTTCTTGTTTCTTGGCCCATCATTATCTTCATCATCATCATCCATCTTGGTGAGTGCACCTCTCTTCGGTGGGGATTCTTTCTCAATCAACTTCCACTTCTCGCTATCTTGAAGAAGTTTCCAACAATGCTCTAGTTGAAATGACTTGCCACCGGAAGCTTCCATGTCCTTGTACCTTTCTTGCGCAATTTTGTCCTACAAAATGAAAACAATGTCAAATTATGCAACCACTCCCACGGCTACAAATGATTTGCACAACTTGGGACATGAAAACAAACTCACATAATCGGATTCAATGGTACCACTTGGAGGTGCATTTGCGGATCGACTTGCTGCAAGCAAGCAGCCCAACGGCTACAAATCGGCTTGATCACGTCCCAACGACCTTGGAGTGACCTAAAGGTGTGTGGCGTCCTGTTGGGATACTTTGCCATCATGCGGAAGAATTGATCCTCTATCCTTTGCCGTCAGTGCCGGTGCACGCATCAAGAGACACCGATTCCCAAGCCTTGATCAAGATTTGATCTTCCAATTGCGTGTAGTTCTTCGATCTTGCGCGCACTTTTGCTTGCGCTTCGTCGAACACCCCCTCCTCAACCTCCTCCACCTCATCTTCTTCCTCACCGTGACCGTGCACGCCACCATCCATCTCATTGTAACCGTAATTACCGATCGGGGCTTGATCGATGTCGACGGTGTTGTCGTCCAACAAGTGCACAAACTTGGCAGTTGCATCATGCAAACCGGCGCTACAATTTCGCTCAACAAGTCACGAACAAGCGCAATGGCGAAAAGTGAAACAACTAGAAGAAATCGAAGCATCATACCTTGCGCCCATTTCGTCGAACACCTCGGGGGCGGCGGCAGCAGCGTCGTCGGCGGGCATCCTCGGGGTAGCTCTTGCCGGGGCAATCGGGGGAGGTGTTGGCAGGGTAGCTCTTGCAGTGGGCTTCTTGCGTTTCACACCCGAAACCTTCCCTTTCTTCGTCGGCGCGGGCCGAACCGGATTCGCAGCGGCGGCGGCGGCAGGCGCGCGTGCCTTCCCGGCGGGGCCTGCGGCAGCGCTGCCTTGAACGACGATGTTGCCTTGCCGCTTGCGGGGTGGTGCGGTGGAGCCTTGAACGGTGACGGACGCGACATGGCCGGCGACGAGATCTGCCGGAGGGGTTGGCGCGTGGATGACTTCCACGGTGACGGGCGACGGCTGGGAGGCTTCCATGGCGGCGATACAAAGCCGGGGAAGGTGGTCCAGAGCGGGCGGAGGGAGGTCGATGGCGGCGGAGGGAAGGGGAAGAGGGAACTGCCGCGCGGAAATGTCCCTCCCGCCAAATATCGCTGCCGATAGGGGTCAAGCTCGGGTCGGCCTCCCACCCCGTGTATGTAAAGGTTGAGGGCGAAGATTTGCCGCGCCCTGCAATTTTTTTTACAGGCCGTGGTCCGATACGGTGTCTGTTCGGGCCACTTTTTTCGCCCAAAACCGTGAACTGGCGGTTATTTTGCGGGTCGGCGCGATATAAGGGGTCTGCTAGAGATGCTCTAAGTGTCCACATACTGCACATTCTCATTCGGTGGAGGGTGCCCAGATCATCTACTGGCATTAGAGCATCTCTAGCAGACCCCTTATCGCGCGGACCCTTAAAGTCGTTATAAGGGCCGGGAAAAACGTGTTTTAAGGGCCGATTTTAGCTGCGGCCGAACAGATCCCGTATAATCAACCCGTAAAAAAGAATATTCTCTAAATATACCATCTTCTTCCTCACGCCCTTCCCATCTCCACCTCCGTTCCCTCGGCGTGTGCGCGCCCTGCCTCCGCGACCGCCTCCTCGTGCTCGCCACCGAGCGCGACCGGGCCGGGGCCAGCAGCAGCCGCCGAGGCGTTCGCGGACTGACTCGCATGAAGCTAGCTAGCTCGAATCGATTCGAGCGGACGGAGAGCTAGCTAGCTAGCTCCTCCGTCGGGGCGGGCGGCCGGCGGCCGGCGTCCGGGGACGGGCGGGGCGGTGTCCGGGGCGGTGCGGACAGCGGACGCGGATGTTTCCGTGGAAGTTGGGCTCCCGCCAACTGCTTTCTCCCGATACAGGGCACCGTAGAAGCGGACGCGAAACCTCTATTTTTGCATTTCGGGAGGAACTTTTTACCGTGCCCCTTAAAAAAAATTAAGGGTCACAGTCGTTGACGGGTTCTATTTGGGTCGTTTTTTCCGTCTAAAACTGTAAACCAGCGGTTATTTTACAGTTTCGTGCGTTTTAAGGGGTCTGCTAGAGATGCTCTTAGCTAGTACACCCGGTTCACACATGGATCCACGGTCTTGCTTACACACTATATCGACACTGGTACAACGCTGAAACCTGTCCCGGGAAACAAAACGATAGTAACAGGTAGGAAAATGACGGGTGAGGCCTTGGTTTTCGCAAAGTGTTGTCAGATTGTAATTTGTTTGACCTTGGTTTCAAAGGCCCAGTCTGGACATATAATAACAAACAAGATGGGAGGAAAAATGTGCGCGCGAGACTTGACAGAGCCGTGGCCTCGCCAGGCTGGGCGGATTATTTTCATGGGGCATCGGTGGAGCATATTTGCTCGTCTCGGTCTGATCACTTTCCGCTGCTGCTGCGTTTTGGGAAGAGAAAGGAATGGAGGCCTGTTCATGACGCGAGTCAGAAAGTGTTCCGCTATGAACACATGTGGGAGCGTGTTGACTCCCTGAAAACCACGATAGAGAACACATGGACGAACAGTGGGGCTGTTACAAATCTGCAGGAGTTGGGCGCAAAGATACAGCATATGCAGAAGGTTTTGAGTGGATGGGCTGCTCGGGATTTTGGCTCGGTGATAAAACGTACTGTTGAAATTCGCAGAAAGCTTAAGCGTTTTGTGGTGTGGCAACCCATCAGCACAGCAGCAGAGGGACATCAAGGAGTGCTCGAAGGAACTTGACGAGCTTTTACTGAGGGAAGAACTAATGTGGAGACAACGCTCAAGGGCCACTTACTTGCGAGAAGGAGACCGGATCACAAAATGGTTCCAGAGGAAGGCCATGTGGAGGAAAAAGAAAAATGACATAACAAAACTGAAGGATAGCACGGGAGTGTGGAAAGATGATAGAGAAGGGATACATGAAATAACAAAAGAATTTTTTCAAAAGCTATATGAGAAAGACAGCGAGGTGCATCCCCATAGCATTTTAGAGCTGGTCAAGAGAAGAGTGACAGAAGAGATGAATGTGGGGCTGGTCAAGTCATTCACGGCTGAGGAAGTAAGTAATGCATTATTTCAAATTGGCCCCCTAAAGGCACCCGGCCCGGATGGTTTCCCAGCCCGTTTCTATCAGAGAAATTGGGAGGCTCTCAGGGATGATGTGATCAAAGGCGTACTCAGCTTCTTTGAGAATGGTATAATGCCTGAGGGTTTGAATGACACAGTGATCGTACTTATACCGAAAGGCAAGGACCCTCAGTCGTTAAAAGATTACCGACTAATCAGCCTCTGCAATGTGTTGTATAAGGTGATCTCAAAATGTCTCGTCAATCGACTGCGCCCCCTGTTGGATGAGATCATATCAGAAACACAGAGTGCATTCATTCCGGGCAGGTTGATCACCGACAATGCCACGATCGCCTTTGAATGTTTCCATAAGATACAACACAGTAAAAACATGCACAATACCCACTGTGCGTATAAACTGGACCTGGCAAAAGCCTATGATAGGGTGGACTGGAGGTTCCTAGAGGAGGTACTTTTGAAAATGGGCTTCGATAGGAAATGGACGGTTTGGATTATGCAGTGTGTTTGTTCAGTCCGATACTCAGTCAGATGTAATGGAGAACTGCTAGAACCGTTTACCCCGTCGAGAGGTCTTCGCCAGGGAGATCCTCTCAGCCCCTACCTTTTTCTGTTTGTGGCGGATAGCCTAGTCAACCTCATGAAGAAAGAGATAGACCAGGGGAATTTGACTCCTTTAAAAATCGCCAGAAACAGCCCGGGTATTTCCAACCTATTGTTTGCAGATGACAGTTTGATCTTCTTCAAGGCGACGACGGAGCAGGCTACAACCATTAAGAAAGTGTTGACGGATTTCCAGAAAGGCACGGGGCAGTTATTGAGTGAGAGTAAATGCTCCATCCTTTTTAGTGAGCTATGTCCGGAGGAAACCAGAGAGGAAATCAAAGGAACTTTGGGAGTTGTGTCTTCTGCTTTTGAGAGTAAGTACCTGGGCCTCCCGACCCCGGAAGGGAGAATGAAAGATGAAAATTTCAGCCCATCATGGACAGGTTTGGGAAAAGGTGCAACGATTGGTCGGAGAAGTTCATGTCCTATTCAGCAAAGGAAGTTCACGTTAAGTCAGTTGTTCAGGCCTTACCATGCTTCACGATGGGTGTCTTCCTCCTCTCCAAGGGTTTCTATGAGAAATACGAGAAAATGATCCGGGACTTCTGGTGGGGTGATGAGAATGGACAGCGCAAGGTGCACTGGATGTCATGGGAACGAATGACTAGGCCGAAGCGGGCGGGAGGCATAGGCTTTAGGGACATGCACCTGTTTAATATTGCTTTGCTCGCCAAACAGGGATGGAGGCTCCTCCAGAAGCCAGATAGTCTGTGTGCTAGAGTGCTCAAATCAAAATACTACCCGCATGGAAATCTGTTGGATACTGTTTTTGCATCGGACGCCTCCCCGGTGTGGAGAGGTAATGAGGCTGGGATTGAGCTACTAAAAAAAGGCATCATCTGGCGTATAGGTGATGGCAAGAGCATCCAAATTCAACGTGATCAATGGATCCCGGAGGAAGGACTTAGGACGGCATCGTTTACTAGGAGAACGAGGCTACGATGGGTAAACCAGCTTATGCTTCCAGATAAGAAAGAGTGGAACGAGGATTTGATTAGACATATTTTTCACTCTTTTGACGCTGATGATATATGCAAGATACCTATCCCAAGAGCTGAGGCGGATGACTGTATTGCGTGGCACTATGAAAGAAATGGCAACTTCTCAGTGAGGAGCGTGTACAAGCTAGCTGCAGCCATCCAAGGTCAGACTGGTCTCGGCCCATCGAGCTCGTCGGGAAGCGCTACTGATCGCAGCATTTGGGACCTAATTTGGAAAGCGGACGTCCCTCCGAAAATTCGGATTTTTGGATGGAGGGTGGCCACCAATACCCTGGCGACACAAGGCAACAAATGCAAGCGCACCATCATTCCGGATGGCACCTGTGTGATATGCGGCAATAGCAAGGAAGACGAATTCCATGCGGTCATTGCATGCTCAAAAAGCAGAGCCTTGAGACATGCGATGAGGAAAGAGTGTGGTCTCCCTCCTGAAAAGGAATTCAGACATAAAGGTTGTGACTGGCTGCAAGTGTTGCTGGGGTCAGTGCTACCGGACAAGCGGGCAAAAATTATGTTCCTCCTCTGGCGCTGCTGGCATTTGAGGGATGATTGCGTACATGGGGAAGGGAAAGAAACAATTAGGGGATCAGTGCTGTTCCTACAGAGGTACGAGGAGGAGTGGAAAAGCGCAGTACTGAATGTTCTGTCGGAAAATGGCAAGTCAGTGGAAACCTTGGCCAGTGTGCGTCCTCGGATCCCGGTCGAACGTCCCCTGCATTGGCTGGCACCGGCGAATGGATGGGCAAAGGTTAACTCGGATGCAGCATTTGTTGCAGACAGCGGCCAGTGTTGGGCAGGAGCAGTCGCGAGAAATCATGAAGGCCGGGTTTTTTTGTCCACATGCAAGGCCCTGCCCCTTGCAGGTAGTGCAGAGGAGGCAGAAGGTCGGGCCGCACTGATTGGTCTGCAGGCTCTGGCAAATAGGTTTAGAGGACGGGTGATACTAGAGACTGATTGCAAAACAGTTGTTGAAGCACTGAATACTGATGTGACAAATCGATCCCCATGCTACGGCACCATTCTGGATGTTAAGGCTGCACTAGCTTCTTTTTTTTTTTTTTGAAAAGGAGGATAACCCCGGCCTCTGCATCAATCGATGCATGCAGCCATATTATTAAATAAAAGTGTAACAAAGTCTCAAGGTCCAGAGAAGCTCACAGTCTGAGCTTAAGTCGAAAAACAAAATAAAATTGCCACATCCGGCGACAAAGAATAGACTACGATGCCTACACACCTAGTCTATTATTAGCTCGTCATCCAAATCGGTTGAAGATAGCCTCTGCTACCGTCTCCCAGCGGCTGCACCCAATAGCCAAAAGCTCCCTGAAGTCCGCATGCGTGAGTAACGACCACATACGGATCCAAGCTGTAGCTTTGTAGATAACCTGCAAACAATTAGTGAAATTTGTCCTGTTAAAAATCAAATCATTCCTAGTATTCCATATAGCCCAAAATAATGCAAATATCCCTATCCGAATATGTTTGGCTATATGTGTGTCCACTCCGTTAAGCCACGTCCCAAATAACGTGTTCATGCTCGTGGGTGGAGGAACATTAAAAGCTATATGAATTGATCGCCATAACAATTTCGCAAGTGGACAATCGAGAAAGAGGTGTTTAATCGATTCATTTTGCTCGCAGAAACAGCACCTAGAATTACCAACCCAATTCCTTTTCACCAGATTATCTTTGGTCAGAATGACACCTTTGTGAATGAACCACATAAAGATTTTAATTCGAAGCGGAACTTTAATCTTCCAAATGTGTAATGACCTCGACAATGGCCCAGAATCAATTAAGTCCAAATACATAGACTTCACTGAAAAAACTCCACTCGAGGTTAGCTTCCAGCGAATTGTATCAACCTGATCTGATAGTTGAACATCCATCAACCTACGGACCAGGTGCAACCAAGCATTCCAACGTTCCCCTACTAGGGATCTCCTAAATTGGATATTAAGCGGTACCGAATTTAATACTGTGGCGACATAATCTTCCTTACAAGGCTGCACTAGCTGTCTTCCAAGAGTACAGAGTGGTCTTTGCCCCCCGTGAATGCAACCGATTGGCTCATGAACTGGCGGCGGAAGCTAGACGGGGTGATGATCAGTTGATCATTGCAGATGTACCGATCAGATTAAGATCCCTAGTAATTTCTGAGTGTAACCATGCCTGAGTTTGTACAGGTGAGGCTGGTGCTAGTCTGTTTGAGCCGGTCCATGTGTATGACTGAAGTAATATGTATTGAACCTGGGACAGGAAAGTTTTGCGGTGGGTCCATCATGAATGATTTCGTTCGATCGCGATGCTAAAGAACGGAAGAGATTTGCATACCAGTGAGTGCCGTGCCCAGAAACTAGTATTCGGGCAAAGAACCCCTCCCCCTCCCTATGTGTCCGACAGCTGGCAGAAGTCTATAGATGAGTTTCACCTTAGATGACGAAGTGTTAGCGATGAAAAAACACAAGATAATTCACTGTTTTTTTAGGGCAATATACAGCCAGTGGCACGAACCCAAGGGAGATTCGGAAGAGAACATACCACCACAATATCTAAAACCTTTGAAATTCAAGATACATGAGGGCGAGGTAACTAGTCTAATATCCAAGCATGAAACACTCTGGAAAGCGTTTGCACAGTATGTGCTACCAGAATTAGTGGCGTTATTCGGGAGTATCTAACCTATAAAGGCCGCTATGCTACCCGCCTCCCTGGAGCAACTGCGTCGCGCGGTCGTTTTCGTTCGAGCGATTTCATAGCGACATGGATTTTTACTGCTGTCAAAGTCCTGGCCGTTGGTTCTTCTTGACTCCTTCATTTTGCTTTTTTGTGCATGACAGGTGGGCCTCAAATGTCCTCGGGCCTATCGTTCTGGTGCGTCCCGTGTGCCTCCCGGGTGAGAGAAGGGAGAGATGTGGGGGTGGATTGTGCTGGAGAAAATCGGATATTTGCCACCTTCAATATCTGGCTTCGCAAAAATGCCACTATCAAGATGGGCTTCGCAAAATTGCCACCCAGCCCGTTGACACCTTGATTAACATGCCACTTCCCCTATTTTACTTATTTTCGTTTTCTTTTTTCCATTTACAAGCACCGGAAAGGACCATAGTGTCCTTAAGGTTAGCTGGTATGAATCGGGTTGGACATAATAGGAATATTTGCCATCATCGTTAGGAGCGCCGTCAGCCCGGCCGCCGTTGCAGGTCGCGCCGATCGCCGCACTCGTTGCTCGCCCTGTCGGCCAGCTCGCCGCTCGCTCCTCCCGCCTGCTCGCCGTCGCCCGCTCATTGAGGCTAAAATCCGTATGGGCTCTTAGGTATAGTATGTTCCTTCTAAATCCAATGGATAAAGACTTCATTCTGCTGGAGGAATGTTGTAGCTGAAGGAACTAACCTATCTACTTTCTCAAGCCTCATATGTTGTACGTGTAAATGTGCAGATACGATATTTGGCAGCTGCTAAATTTAGTTTCGCTGCTAATTGTAAAATGTCCCGCAGAGTCTGTTCAGGAACAGACATTGGCACCAGTGCAAAATCTTCTTGATGGATTTGTGAACTCTTTTAAGTATGCCATTGGTGAAGCTGGTCTGGTTTAAATACAAATGAATAGCTCACCTGCCCCACGAGTTTGCATTCAGGTCAATTTTCATTGAACTTCAGTATATAGTTGGTTACTTCATGGCGTCCGGGAAATCAGCTGCTCAGCGGTGCCCAGGCGATCAGCGGTGACACAGCGTCCAGGAATCAGCAGCCCAACGGCGTCCAGGCGATCGGCTGCGACACGGCCTCCAGGTCGTGTTCTGGCTCGCAACACGGCAGTTCAATTGGCTACAGTATTTGATCAAGTACGTGTGCCTAGCCAGGGGCATTATGTGTTGGGGAACGCGACAGAAAACAAAAATTTCCGGTATAGCGAGCACGCCCAGGACCACTATGGAGATTGCATACAAGGTTTGATCTGATCCGTACCGACTCGAAGCGCAGCGGAAGAAGAGTCGGTGGAGATCGTTGGTGCAGATCCCCGCAGCTAGGATTTTACAACCTCCCAACCGCGAGGATGTACTCCCTCGTCGGACAGCCCTTCGGGAGGCGGTCGGACAGTCCCCCGGACGATGTCGCGGACAGCCCTCCGGGAGGACCCTCGAAACTCGAATGGAGACTCGGACAGCCCTTCGGGAGGACACACGAACAGCCCCTCGGGCAAAAGATCGAAACTACGACCTCTCTACGGGGTTGCACACATACGGTGTCATCTATCCGGCAGGGCTTCGCCGTCCAGAACTAGTTCCCACCGGAACCCAGACAGCCTTTCGGCTCTACGAAACTATTTCGCTGGGAGGGAGAGAGAATGCCAGATCATGCATGGCTTGTGTGAGAGAGTTGGAGTGTAGATGGAGAGCTCCTCTCCACCTCCTTATATAGTGGTGGAAGGGGTGAGGGGGGGGGCTGAAATTCAGCCCACTAAACATGCACCCACCAAACAAGGAAAACATGTTCCCACCAAACATGGAGAAAACATGTTCCCTTGTCCATGGTGTTCCCCCATGGGGCCCCACCTTCCTCCCAACACTCTCCACCATTTGTGGGGGCTGCCCCCCACCATGGGGCCCCCCCAACACTTTGTCCAGCCACAAGGGGGCTGTCCCCTAAAGGGGGCGCCCCCAAAAACAGCCCAAAAACAGCCCCCACGATTCGTGGGATCTTGTCCCCTCTCGCTGGGACAAGATGTTTTCCGAAACTATTTCTTCTGAAAAATTCCGGAAGGTCCCAGAACATTTCTGGCACCCTCTAAAATTATCTGGACTCGCTCCGGAACATTTCCGGTATGGTGGTTTAATTTAAAACCATCTTCATTTACCCGGTAAACAATTCCGGCAGCTCCGAAAACCTTTTTCGGTTTTTTCTCTGAAAAAATTCCAGAAATTACCAGACCAATCTGGCAACCTCCAAAACATTTTCGGTGCTTGCCGAAACCTTTTAGGATCAATGGTTTTATCCGAAACAACTTTTCGGTTTTACCAAAACTTTTCCGGTGTTCTCTCCGGAACTTTTCCGTCGTCTCCGAAACTCTTTCAGTGACTTTCTCTTGGACTCCTTGTCTAGTATTCAGCAGATAGATGACCCTTAAGCGTGTGACCCTATAGGTTCGGTGAAGTATAGACATGACCCGGAACCCCTTCCGATCAATGATCAACATCGGAGCCGTGGACACCCATATTGACCCCTATACCCACACGAATGAATATTCGAGTGAACCTCCAATTGCCGTGTGCTATTCCTGTTGCTTCACGATATGTTACAATTACCCGAGGTGAGACATGTTGGCATCACCGTGGATCAACATCTTGTCTACTATGCCAGTTACCTCGTTGCCGGTATTGTTCTCTTTTCTCGTTCCCGTGTTCCGGCATCCCCGTGATCAAATCACAAAGTGTCTGGCCAGACGATGATGGATACCGTAACACCGAGAGGGCCCAGAGATATCTCTCCATCGTCGGAGGAGCAAATCCCAATCTTGAGCTATTAAGTTACTTGACATACTTTTCCATGAACCCGTAAGCCGCCGTAATAGCCACCCATTTACGGATGACGTTTAACAAACCCCAAAGTTCATGAAGCAAGCATGAAGAAACTCGATACTCTCATGGTCTAAGGAATTATGCAAACATTAACTTCTCTGTGTTATTAACCATTAACTTTTGAGGAATGTATCTCATAGCATAACATCAATACAGATCGATTCAACACAAGTGTTCTACCAACATCGTGCCCTCAAAATTGCCGGCATAGCCATGCCCATGATCAGGAAAACAGGATCATCATGCAATACTTGAGCCAGTCTTAGAGGCAAGACTAGGAATACAATTTACCGTTTATTATACCACACGTGCACATGAGTTTCCCTCCAAGCCTCGTTTAATTTGTAGACTCGAGAATCATTGCAGTTATAGCATGGAACATAAACATTCATTACAAACTCTGAGATATAAAAGTAACTAATATTACTGCCTCTAGGGCATATCTCCTACAGTCTCCCACTTGCACTAGAGTCATAATCCAGTTACATGGCTTCCCTAACACCAATGGCTATCCGGTGTTGCTCATGCTTTGCTCGTGGTAGAGGCTTCGTCATCGGGTCTGACACATTCAGATTCGTGTGAACTTTGCGTACTTTCACTAAACCTTCTTCGACATGATGTCGAATGAGTTTAAATTTGCGTTGAATATGCATTGTCTTATGGTGCGAACATGGCTCCCTTGCCTGAGCCACGGCGCCACTATTATCGCAATAGATCTCCACCGGGTCCAGAGCACTTGGAACCACACCAAGGTTTTCAAGGAATTGCTTGATACCGACAGCTTGTTTGGAGGCATCTGAAGCAGCAACATATTCCGCCTCCGTTGTAGAATCCGCCACAGTCTTTTGTTTGGAACTTTTCCAATCAACTGCGCCGCCGTTCAATATGAAAACATAGCCTGATTGAGATTTGAAGTCATCTGGGTCAGTCATGAAGCCTGCATCAGTGTAACAACTTACAATGAGCTCTTCATCACCTCCGTACACAAGGAGTAAATCCTTGGTCCTTCTAAGGTACTTAAGAATACCCTTAACTGCGGCCCAGTGTTCCAATCCTGGATCACCTTGGTACCGGCTGCTAACACTTAGCGCATAGGAAACATCCGGTCTTGTACATAGCATGGCATACATAATAGAACCAACTGCCGAAGCATATGGAATATCATTCATTTGTACTCGCTCATCGAGGATCCGAGGACACTGATTCTTGCAAAGCACTGTGCCAGGTGACATGGGAAGTAGGCCTTTCTTGGAGTTCTCCATGTTGAACCTTTTCAACACTTTGTCAATGTACGTGATTTGGCTAAGCGCTATCAGGCGTCTTGATCTATCTCTATAGATTCTGATGCCGAATACATATGCCGCTTCGCCTAAGTCTTTCATTGAAAAACTCTTCTTCAATGAGTCTTTTATTTCGCTAAGAAATTTCACATCATTTCCAATCAACAATATGTCATCTACATACAAGATTAGAAATGCTTTTGCGCTCCCACTAAACTTCTTGTACACACAAGATTCTTCATCGTTCCTGATGAAGCCAAACTCTTTGACCACTTCATCAAAATGAATGTTCCAGCTCCTTGATGCTTGCTTCAGACCATAAATGGCTTTCTGAAGCTTACATACCTTTCCAGCATTCTTAGGATCGACAAAACCTTCTGGCTGTATCATGTATACATCCTGTTCAAGGTTTCCATTTAGGAAAGCTATTTTGACATCCATCTGCCATATTTCATAATCGAAATAAGCAGCAATTGCTAGCAATATCCGAACAGACCTTAGCATAGCTACGGGCGAGAAAGTCTCGTCGTAGTCTACCCCTAGAACTTGCGTGAACCCTTTCGCGACAAGTCTAGCTTTGTGGATAGTAATGTTACCATCCGCGTCCGTCTTTCTTTTGAAAATCCATTTACAACCAATGGGTTTTACGCCATCTGGAAGTTCTTCCAAGTTCCAAACTTGGTTTTCGTACATGGATTCCATTTCGGATCTCATGGCTTTGTGCCATTCCTTTGAGCTAGGCCCCGCCATCGCTTCCTTGTAGTGCGCAGGTTCATCGTCTTCAAGAATGAAGATTTCGTTATGAAACCATTCAGGTGGCTGGATAGCCCTACCTGATCTGCGCGGTTCAGTAACAACATTGTTTGAAGTTTCCGCATCACATGCGACAACTTCCGGCTCGGTTGTAGGGATAATTTGCGGAATTACTTCCGGTTCCTTAGCCATATCAACGGTTGCCGAAGATTCACTAATCTCATTAAGTTGTACTGTCCTCCCACTCACTTCTTTAGCGAGAAACTCCTTTTCAAGAAAGATTCCGGTTTTTGCGACAAACACTTTGCCCTCGGATGGGTGGTAGAAGGAATACCCAAAGGTTTCCTTTGGATAACCTACAAAGTTACATTTGTCTGATCTGGGATCGAGTTTGTTTGGTTGTAAACGTTTTACATAAGCTTCACAACCCCAAACTTTGAGATGCGACAAATTGGGTTTCTTCCCAAGCCATAACTCATATGGTGTCGTCTCAACAGACTTAGACGGTGCTCTGTTTAATGTGTGAGCGGCAGTGAGTAGTGCGTGACCCCAAAAAGATATCGGTAGATCTGTAAGAGACATCATCGACCTTACCATGTCTAACAGGGTTCGGTTACGTCGTTCCGACACTCCGTTTCTTTGTGGAGTTCCGGGAGGCGTAAGCCGTGAAACGATTCCACGGTCACTCAGATGTTGGCCAAACTCGTGACTAAGATATTCGCCTCCGCGATCAGACCGCAGAAACTTAATCTTTTTGTCACGATGATTTTCTACCTCATTCTGAAATTCTTTGAACTTTTCAAAGTTTTCCGACTTATGCTTCAGCAAGTAGATATAGCCATACCGACTTAAATCATCAGTAAAAGTCACGAAGTAAAAATACCCACCCCGTGCGGCCGTGTTCATTGGACCACATACATCACTATGTATTATTTCCAATAATTCACCCGCCCGTTCAGGATGACCCGTGAACGGCGTCTTGGTCATTTTTCCCATCAAGCAAGCTTCACATGTGTCAAATGATTCAAAATCAAGGGACGGTAAAACTCCATCTTTATGGAGTCTTTGCATGCGTTTCTTTCCGATGTGGCCATGCCGACAGTGCCACAAATAAGTGGTGGTGGTATCAGCCTTCTTAAGGCATTTAGCATTCACGTTAAAGACATCATTTCCACATTCAAGATTTAGTATGAAAAGGCCCCCAACAATGGGTGCAAATCCATAAAACATATCCTTACAATAAAGTGAACAACCATTGTTCTCAGACTTGTAGGAGTACCCATCGTGTACTAAACATGATCCAGAGATAATGTTTCTACACAACAACGGAACAAAATAACAGTTACTAAGTTCCAAAATAAATCCTGAAGGGAGACGTAGAGGCATAATGCCGACGGCTTGAGCGGCGATCCCAGCGCCGTTCCCGACACGCATCACGACTTCATTCTTTGCCAGCTTGCGCACCTTCTGAAGCCCCTGTATCGAGTTGCAAATGTGAGCAACCGATCCGGTATCAAATACCCAAGACTTAGAATTTTCGCTAGCAAGCAAAACGTCAATGACATTAACTTGTATAACAATTATACCTTTTCCAGTTTTCCCGGACTTCTTATCTTCCAGATATTTCTTGCAGTTTCTCTTCCAGTGTCCTGTGCCCTTGCAGTAGAAGCACTTAGTTTCATTCTTGGCTCCGCCCTTAGATTTGCGTTGGAAGCCGGTCTTACCGGCGCCCTTGCCTTTCTTTGGCTTGCCTTTCTTTTTGAAACTGGCAGTTTTATTCACAAGCAACACTTGCTTGCGATTTTTCTGCAGTCCTCCTTCAGCAGTTTTCAGCATGGCAAGCACCTCATTTGCTGTTTTGTCCAACCCATTCATGTTGTAGTTCATGATAAAACCGCCATAAGACGGGGGGAGTGAACCTAGCAGCAAGTCCATAACATGCTCTTCTGGAAGTGGGAATTCCAGGGTTTTAAGCCTTTCAGCGTAGCCAATCATATTGACTACGTGCTCGCCAACTGAACTGCCCTCAGCCATCTTGGTCTCCGCCATCATTTTCATGATGTCAAAACGTTCAGACCTTGCATTAAACTTGTAAAGAGCATCCAGATCCTTGATCATATCAAAGGAGTTATGGAATTCAAAACGTTTTTGAAGCTCTGAACTCATGCAAGACAGCATGAGGCACTGCACTAAGTTGTAATCATCATCCTTAGTGGCCCAGACATTTTGTATGTCTGCCGCGGCAGTTGCCGCCGGTTTAGGAGGAAGAGGTCCGTCAAGCACGTACACTTTCTTAGCACCCCTGAGGACAATCCTCAGGGCACGGACCCAGTCCGCATAGTTGTTTCCATTCGCAGCTAACTTCTCTTTCTCTAACATAGGGCCTAAGCTGAACGCGGTGTTGCGAGCCATTTGATCTACAACGGAAAACACAAGTTCACTTAGACTTTGTTCATAATGATATTTGGCACTAGTGAATAAACAATTTTATTCTAAAGTGCGCTCCCACTCAAATCAATATCTCTCAAAATTGATTATGAATGATTCAAGACACGAATTTTAATTCAACGCCATTGATGGTTAGCATCACTGATGACGAGAACTTCAATTGTTAGGCAAACTTGCCAATCACATCTCTATGTGACTCTTGTTCATCTTTCGATGCGTGTGTTCCGAGCTCATGACTTTCATGCCTGAACGTCAAGACAACCAAGTGATCTTGCTGCGAGGTCTTAACTCACCCGCCTCACACATCCCTAATCGTTCGTACCCATGTCAGCATGGCGCACCCCGAAAAGTTAGGTGCCGTGACGGTGCTACACTTGGGAGAACACTAACTACTTGATATTTTAAGTGAGAGATCACCCTAATAAAAGCGACTACCGCGCAATCAAGAAGGGTGCATCATAAGGGATAAACATCTCAGGCAATTCATAATAGCATGATATGGTATAGCCCCTTCTGACGGAGAAGTCAAGTATTTCTTCGTCTTCGGCATTCGCGTCGGTGTTCACCTTTGCGAAGATTGCCACCACCTTGTCGATGCACCAGATAATATTGCTATCTCTATAGCTAATAAAATAAGTGCATTACATAAGGTTGACACGCAGGTCATTTAAGTGCAATCATATGGCTCCAGCCATCATGCCAAATCATGACACGCAGGTCATGTTAATTACATCATATAGCCATCTCATACATAATCAAATTGAATATGAGCATTGCTATACCACATCACATGTAAACCATCCTGCAAAACCAAGTTAGACGCCTCTAATCGGTTTATGCAAAATTTTATTTTACGTGGTTCTAAGGTTTTGACTCAAACCGCAGCTACCAATGTTTCATCATCAAGTATGATAATTCAAAATTGCTAGATTAACATCTCGGGGTGTATGAAACACGAGATAATTAAATCTCGAGCCCCATACTAAACTTCGTCATACGCATGACCCCCGTGCAGATCATATCTGCAATGCCCTTTCATCTGCGAATTTCATCTTTCTTTTGACTATGGCGGAACCCAAAGAACTGATAGCACTTCCTTGATCAATCAGGATCGCGGATTGCCAGAACTTTGTGAAATTCCACCATGCTGTCTCGAGATTGAGCTAACGCAAATTTCAGGGAAGCAACAAGAGCATCGGGTAACAGACTTCTTCTGCTACCCGCATAAATAATTTTCAGCAATAGATCTCATCTACTCCAAAATTATATTATGCAATACCCATACATCACCATGTATTCTAGATCGTAACCTGCATCTATGCATAGCCTGGCTCTTGATGCCACTGTTGGGGAACGCGACAGAAAACAAAAATTTCCAGTATAGGGAGCACGCCCAGGACCACTATGGAGATTGCATACAAGGTTTGATCTGATCCGTACCGACTCGAAGCGCAGCGGAAGAAGAGTCGGTGGAGATCGTTGGTGCAGATCCCCGCAGCTAGGATTTTACAACCTCCCAACCGCGAGGATGTACTCCCTCGTCGGACAGCCCTTCGGGAGGCGGTCGGACAGTCCCCCGGACGATGTCGCGGACAGCCCTCCGGGAGGACCCTCGAAACTCGAACGGAGACTCGGACAGCCCTTCGGGAGGACACACGAACAGCCCCTCGGGCAAAAGATCGAAACTACGACCTCTCTACGGGGTTGCACACATACAGTGTCATCTATCCGGCAGGGCTTCGCCGTCCAGAACTAGTTCCCACCGGAACCCAGACAGCCTTTCGGCTCTACGAAACTATTTCGCTGGGAGGGAGAGAGAATGCCAGATCATGCATGGCTTGTGTGAGAGAGTTGGAGTGTAGATGGAGAGCTCCTCTCCACCTCCTTATATAGTGGTGGAAGGGGTGAGGGGGGGGGGGGCTGAAATTCAGCCCACTAAACATGCACCCACCAAACAAGGAAAACATGTTCCCACCAAACATGGAGAAAACATGTTCCCTTGTCCATGGTGTTCCCCCATG
Organism: Elymus sibiricus; assembly: GCA_039707655.1. Taxonomy (NCBI): domain Eukaryota; kingdom Viridiplantae; phylum Streptophyta; class Magnoliopsida; order Poales; family Poaceae; genus Elymus; species Elymus sibiricus. The sequence goes on from CM077666.1 coordinate 477,985,191, forward strand.
GGGCCCCACCTTCCTCCCAACACTCTCCACCATTTGTGGGGGCTGCCCCCCACCATGGGGGGCCCCCCAACACTTTGTCCAGCCACAAGGGGGATGTCCCCTAAAGGGGGCGCCCCCAAAAACAGCCCAAAAACAGCCCCCACGATCCGTGGGATCTTGTCCCCTCTCGCTGGGACAAGATGTTTTCCGAAACTATTTCTTCTGAAAAATTTCGGAAGGTCCCAGAACATTTCTGGCACCCTCTAAAATTATCTGGACTCGCTCCGGAACATTTCCGGTATGGTGGTTTAATTTAAAACCATCTTCGTTTACCCGGTAAACAATTCCGGCAGCTCCGAAAACCTTTTTCGGTTTTTTCTCTGAAAAATTCCAGAAATTACCAGACCAATCTGGCAACCTCCAAAACATTTTCGGTGCTTGCCGAAACCTTTTAGGATCAATGGTTTTATCCGAAACAACTTTTCGGTTTTACCGAAACTTTTCCGGTGTTCTCTCCGGAACTTTTCCGTCGTCTCCGAAACTCTTTCAGTGACTTTCTCTTGGACTCCTTGTCTAGTATTCAGCAGATAGATGACCCTTAAGCGTGTGACCCTATAGGTTCGGTGAAGTATAGACATGACCCGGAACCCCTTCCGATCAATGATCAACATCGGAGCCGTGGACACCCATATTGACCCCTATACCCACACGAATGAATATTCGAGTGAACCTCCAGTTGCCGTGTGCTATTCCTGTTGCTTCACGATATGTTACAATTACTCGAGGTGAGACATGTTGGCATCACCGTGGATCAACATCTTGTCCACTATGCCAGTTACCTCGTTGTCGGTATTGTTCTCTTTTCTCGTTCCCGTGTTCCGGCATCCCCGTGATCAAATCACAAAGTGTCTGGCCAGACGATGATGGATACCGTAACACTGAGAGGGCCCAGAGATATCTCTCCATCGTCGGAGGAGCAAATCCCAATCTTGAGCTATTAAGTTACTTGACATACTTTTCCATGAACCCGTAAGCCGCCGTAATAGCCACCCATTTACGGATGATGTTTAACAAACCCCAAAGTTTATGAAGCAAGCATGAAGAAACTCGATACTCTCATGGTCTAAGGAATTATGCAAACATTAACTTCTCTGTGTTATTAACCATTAACTTATGACGAATGTATCTCATAGCATAACATCAATACGGATCGATTCAACACAAGTGTTCTACCAACATCGCGCCCTCAAAATTGCCGGCATAGCCATGCCCATGATCAGGAAAACAGGATCATCATGCAATACTTGAGCCAGTCTTAGAGGCAAGACTAGGAATACAATTTACCGTTTATTATACCACACGTGCACATGAGTTTCCCTCCAAGCCTCGTTTAATTTGTAGACTCGAGAATCATTGCAGTTATAGCATGGAACATAAACATTCATTACAAACTCTGAGATACAAAAGTAACTAATATTACTGCCTCTTGGGCATATCTCCTACACTATGGTCCTCTTTGGTGCTTGTAAATGGAAAAAGAAAAAGAAAATCAGTAAAAGAGGGGAAATGGCATGTTAATCAAGGTGTCAACGGGTTGGGGGGCAATTTTGCGAAGGCGACTGATAGGCGCCGGCGCACCGGCGCAACGGTTCGGCCGGTCGCATCTGGCGCGTTAATTTATCTTTTTACCAACCGTCAGATCAGCCTTTTGCATTGTTTTTTTGCTAAAAAAAATCGCATCCAGCTGTTCGTCCTGGACACCCGCCATGGACGCTCCGAGGCCTGCCTAAGCATCACCAGCTCGCGGCCGGTCGCCGTCCTCGCCGTCGGTCGCCGCACCGCCATGGCGTCGGCTGCAGCTTTTTTCTCACGCCCATTGAATCTTTTCCATGGTTGAAGGTTTTTCACAAAACGGTTAAAGCTTTTTTCGTCGACGGTTCCAACTTTCGCGGTTGCGTGGTGGCCGGTCCCCAAAATTCGTCGCCTTCGATTGAAGCTTCCTAGGACGCTGGTTGTAGCATTTTTTTGTAATGTTTGCAGCTCCCTCCACGCCATTCATAGCCTCCTTTTTCTCTCTCTTTGAGTGGTTCCAGCAAAAAAGATCGATCCAGCAAAAAATCACAAATGGGGGAGTAGCAAAAACAAAGATGGTGGTAGCATAAATCAAACACCGTTGTAGCAAAACTTGGAGTGGTTCCAGCAAAAAAATAAAAACGGGATGGTAGCAAAAACTAAGACGGCGGTAGCAAAAATCAAAGACAATGGTAACAAAAAGTTTGAGTGGTTCCAGCAAAAAGATGGATCTAGTTAAGCAAAAAAATAATCAAAAGACGGACTGCCAACGGTGGTAGCAAAAAACAAAACGATGATAGCAAATTTTTGGACTGGTTGCAGCAAAAAAATCACTCAAAAAACGCGGATCCTAGCAAAAACTGTGGATCCTGGTTGCAGCAAATCCAGGCACCGGTGGTAGCTTTCCCGGTGCCGGTTGCAGCAAAATCGCATCACCGGTGGCCACCACCTCCAGCCTCACCTGTTGCAAAACGTCCAACCTCGTCGAGGGGAGGGGGGGGGGGGGACGAGGAGACGGACGGCCATGGCTTCCCCAGGTTGCATCAACCCCTGAGTACTCCTCGCATCAGCAAGGATTGGAGTAGACGAGCAGAGCCCCGTCTCGACCCGATCTAGATGCAAGAAAGGGAGGCGGGGAGCAGAGGTGATTTCTCCTGCGACCTGATTTGGGCGCTCATGCTGTTGGTAGGGGATGGGGAGCGGTGCTGGAGGTAGGGGATGAGATAGGAGCGGGATGAGTGGACGGGCAGAGGGATAAGAGCGTCAGAAGGGATCGAGAGGGATGGGGAGCGGTGATGGGCCAGGAGGCTGCGGTAGGGACGTGGCCAGTGGGCTACAGGCGTCCTTTGATCTAGTGGGATCGTGCGGCTCGCGCTGGACCGGCCGAGCGTTCGGCCGGCCTGCCGGATGTAAACATTGCCCTTTTGCGAAACCCATCTTGACAGTGGCATTCTTGCAAAGTCAGATACTGAAAGTGGCGAATATCCGATTTTCTCATCGTGCTGCGAGGTGAAAACCTAGCGCCACCAATCCCGTGCCCCTTCGAGCAGCCAATCCAGCCCCGCTCCCCTCCCTCTCCACGGCGCCGCCGCCTCCTCCCCTTCTGCCCTGCTCTCCACCGCGCCGCCTCTTCCTCCCCTTCACTGTTCTCTCCAGCGGCGGCAACGATCTGCGGGCAAAGGGAGACGACGGCGGCGCTCGATTCGATCTGCGGAAGAGAAAAGATGAGAGGGAGAGAGACAAGGATGGAGAGGAGAGGAGAGGAGGGAGAAAGAGAGAGAGGGAGGTGTGGCGGCGGATGAGAGAGGGTCACCGGAAGGAGCGCCCACTTTTCTCTCCGGCGGTGGCGACGACCTGCAGGCAAAGGGCGGCGGCGGCGCCGCTCGATCTGATCTGCGGGAGAGAGAAGATGAGAGGGAGAGAGAAGGAAGGAGAGGAGAGGAGGGAGAAAGAGAGAGGAAAGAGGAGAGGGAGGTGCGACGGCGGACGGGAGAGCATCACCGGAAGGAGTGCCGCCGGTTCGTCCTCTTTCACACCGCGCTAGAGCAGAGCTACCTCTGTACAAACCCCACGCACGTAGGTTCCTCCTCCTTCCTTCCTGCTGCTCCCCTCTTTTGATTAGTGAAGCTGTAACTGCAGGTGCCTCTATCTCTCCCCCTGTCCTCACTCACGTTTCCTCCCTTTGTCTCATGGATGAAGCTGTCGGCTGCAGGGGTGTTGCGTGGAGTTAGAGGTCGTGCGCTGGCCGGAGCAGCAGGAGCAAGGATCTGGCGGCCTCTCTTCTCTGCCACGGTTCCCTCCTCTTCCTTCAGCTCTCGAGACGTGGACCTGCAGGTGTAGGTGCTTGTGTCTCAACCATCTTCCTCCCTGTATCCTCACATTTTTAATTTCTGATTCGTGTGTCATCGTATTATTGGTAGGCTAGAGTTTGTCCGTGTGTTGTTTATGCTCTGGTTTAATCTCCACAAAAGATGGCCCACACTACTTTGCAAGCAACTGCTGCTGTCCAGTTCAGAGGTATGTTTTCTAGCTGAAGTATTGTTTGAATTTCTATGGCCCAGGCTCCAAGTCAGATTAATTCTTTCATTTTGTTTGTGCTAATGTGAGTGATTTAGTTCTCATAGAAACAAAATTCTGATTGATGGCATACTATGTTTAGGCAAACCATTGTTTAACACCGAATATGCGGAGGCGTTTTTATGGATGTGCATTTCCCCTGAATCTGGAGAGCTATTCAACCTGTTGCGGACATTTTTGCTGGAATTCAATGCGTCGACAGGTATTCTTGACCTCTATATTCCCTATCATGTGTATTTAACAAGTAAATACTCAGTGATTCTTGATTTTGCCTTTTTAATCTATGAATGCAATCCTTAATGTGATGGTAAATGTATTATACATTTTTTGTCGAGCAAATATTGATTCATGCCATGCATGTTATGGGCGGGTTAAAAAAAAGTCTTCCTGATTGTAGTGTGGCAGCTTTAATCAAAGTTGTTTTAGTTAACCAGCCTTCTATTTTCATTGCTTTTGTATGATTCTTGAAAGCAGAGTGTGGGTTGTGTTTATCAATAATATACTTCAGATGTCAGTTCTGTTGCCAAATGATCTAAACTCGATTTACCCACTTCTAGAACAGAAAAGAATATGGTATTTACCTTCCGTGGATTTACATGAACGACTGTACAAGTATCTCGGCTTGGTTTATTTTCCATCTCCAATTTGACTAATTGTTTGCCAAGATATTTTTATGGTGTTCTTACTCCTGATTTACTGACATGTTTGATTTGTAGTCTCTTCCTATATAATCAAGTAGTGGTAGCTAGACCGGGCGCGGCCAAGGCACGGCAGGGCGAGGCAGGGAGCGACGAGCGCGCGCGCAGGAGCGGAGCTCCGGGCGCAGCCTTGGAAGGATGCGGGCGGGCGCGGCCTCGGAAGGATGGGGTCGGCGTCGTTCCACGGGCGCGGGGCGGAGCAGCGGCACCAGCTGCCAAAGCAGAGGTCCAAGATGCAGCTGGACCTGCTCACCGGCGTGAGGGGCAGGAGCTTTTGGGCCGCGGACGGCGGCGAGCCGCCGCTGGTCAAGGAGGGCATGGCGCGACGGCGTGGTCCGCCGCTCTGCCGGTGAGGTGCGGCCGAGGCTACGAGCCGCCCTGCTCAGGATGGCACGCCGTTCCTCGACGAGACCGGCCGGTTCTACGCCCGCGAGTTCGTCCGGCTGCTCCCGTCGCCGTGCGACTGTGGCGAGTACCTGAGCAAAGTCGAGTCCATGGTCGACGCCAAGAAGGCGCGAGTCTCCCGCTGCCTGAGCGCTCCGACGACAGAGGAGAAGGTGACGGCGGTGGTGCTGCGGGAGATGGTGGAGAAGGACGTGGCGCTGCTGGTCGGCATGGAGGGCTCCGGGCTCGCGTCCATGCTGGTGTACGGCAGGTACTGGGACCTGACCAGGATGCACCGGCTGCTCGGGCGTGCCCGAGGTCGTCGCTCAATCTGGTGAAGGCGTCGGCCCGCCCATTCCGCACGCTGGCGTCCACGGTGGACCGCCTCCTAATGCCCGTGGAGGTCCTCGCCGGAGCGCCGCGGAGGCCCCCTCGCCGACTCCCACGCCTTCGCCGTCCCCTCGGACGCTCCTCTGAGCGCCCCGGTGGTGCTGCCACCGGCCGACGCCCCGTCGGAGGCCGCGGATGATCACGATCACAAGGACGAAATTAAGCATTTACAGTCGACGAAACTACGAACTGACCGTCTGAATGGAACCGTAACATCGATGTGCATATTTTTCGTGTAGAGCTTATCTTGAATCGAAGCATCGTTGTGTAGATCGGGAGGGACGAGGAAGAAGGGGATTAGAGAGGAGGTTAATGGAGGTAGGAGAAGATAGCACGTACAGGGTGTATCTAGCTCGCATCCCTCCTGTATCCTCTCGTGCAACCGGGCCCACTACTTGCGTTCGATCTGGCTCGTCTCAGCCTGGCTCGCTGGAAACAGCCGATTCGGCCGTTCCTAGCAGGCCTGGCTGAGAGGTGCTTTGAGGTTCGTGCTATGCGGGCCAAACAGTAAACACAGGCAACCAAACAGCCCATTTTCGTCTCGCGCGGGCCTGGTTGGCCTCTATGCGGGCAACCAAACGCGCCCTAGGAAAATCGTTTTTTCTTCACTTCTTGGGCCAGCGTTACTCAACTTTTTTTGGAGCATGCTTTTTGTTTCTACATTGGCTTTGATTAATTGTTTCTCTTGACTTCCTATGCGATTGAGATGCGTGCCTAGCTTGACTGTTCTGTTGTGTTGGTAGTTTCTTCGCACTGGGACATTATAAGTCTTATTAGATAATCTGCAACATGCTCCTATGGTAAGGGTGTCCTAAATTGGCGATTCATATTGTTCGTGGAAACCCACCTATCTATTTCTCAAAAAAAAACTAGGCAGCATGGGGAGAAGGTACACATCCATGTATAGTAGGGATACCTAATCCTAAAAAGTGGAAAGAAACATAGACAGGATAAGAACTGCGCACTGTTGTTTACAGGATATAGTATTTGCATGCTATTGAGAGTCCATGTGGTTACATTATGCTTTATTAGGAAAAAGACTTACCGAGAATCGGTTTAATCAAATTAAAAATGCTTGCTTCTTCGGGTTATTAGACTATATGCTTTTAGGACATAGTAATTTGTTATTTGGTTTTGGATGATGTTTGCGAGTGCAGTTTCTGAATCTCAACACTCTTTTTAATTGACATCGCCTATCATGCAAAAGAAAAACTCATTTGTTGTACACAGCCTTTTTGTCCGCTTTATCTGTTTAGATATTTTAAAGTAAGCTGGAGTTCCATTTGGTATTATTTTGATGTCATGGTTGTTGTTCCAGCCACTCTTGGCTGCAGCGCTCGACGGAGATCATGCATCATACTTTCTGTATCGTTCGCAGGCTTCGGAAGATGCCAGTATAATAGTTGACAAAGGAACTAATGCTTGCACTAACATTGAAATTGCTAGAGCTGATGCACAAAGAGTTAGGAAGGTACTTAAAGAGAAGGAAAACAATTCACAAAGAATTGGGAAGCAGGTAAATGATATGTAATCATATGCACGCCATATTGTCTTATTTACTCTGTTTTAGCGTCGTGCTTACCTGAAACTTGTGCCTGAATCAACATTACTTTCATATGTGCCATAGATAATCCATCCCCATCTACTTTTGTACAATTTTCTGTGCACAACCAGTGATAGTTTTCTTTTATTTGGCCATGTAATTCTGCGGACTACATCATACCGAACTAGCCAACATTGTTCATTGTAGCATAATACATCTACTTTCTCCCCTGTTGTAAATGGCTTTGGTAAATTAGTCCAGAACTCACTAATGTGTTGCCAGTCCTGAGATTTCAAACATATTGTTGCTAGCAGACCTGAAAGAAAAACCATGTGCCAAGTCGAGTCCCATTACAAAGAGAAGAGTATGTATACACAGAGAAGAAACTGATAATAGAACTTGGCAGTCGATTCATGGAACATGGAGGGGTAATTGTAACAGCTAAGTGTTTAGTTCACTCAATCCTTGATCCGGCAGCGGAACAGGACCTGTTATACATCAGTCTGATTTCTTACGTTAAAGCAAAAATGTCATCATCAAATGAAAGTTAATCCAAAAGCATACCACCGAATCATCGTTTTGATGTTGTCCTTGATAAGATTGGCATCACATCCTATTGTTCTGATACTGCGAAGTTGATAAGTGAAGTTTCATTTACTAATGTAGTTTGGTCTAATTGCAAATTGCAAAGTTAGGGAAGCGTAGTGATCATTCAGTTTTCCAATTATTACAAGTTTTGAGTGTTACGGTAGGACTTGAAAGTAGTGCAGCTCGCTGGTATTCTTCATAGAGGGATTATTGGTAATGTTGTAGTTTTATGTTTGTACTTTACTTCAAACGAATTGTTTCACATAGTATGTCTATTGGAGCAAAGTAACCTCATTGTTTAAATGTACATAGCTAAGAAAGATCTGATCTTACTTAGCTACTACAGTATGTCCTAACAGGTAACCTACAGCAAGCCGCACAGGAACAGGTTACATTACTCGATTACAAATTGTTCATGAGGGTTTCTTTTCATTATTTTCTCTCTTGGATCCATGAGTTATTTGGCAAGCCGGCTTTGTACTATTTCAGTTCCATGAGTATTAATTTATCAATCCTGATTTCTCATGTTTTAATTTAAGCTTTGTAGCCAGACTCTGAAGCTTGCTTGCTACTTTTTCGACAGTACCTCCATTAGAACCAAAGATGTTTAAGTGATATTCGTGAGGCCTTGCTCATATGTATCCATGTTTTATTATCAATCTCTGAACTACTCTTACTTGAATGATTTGAATGCCTGATTTGTTCTCGCTTTTTGCGCCAGGGGCGCAACGGGTCATACTCTGTCGCAGATAAGATATGTTGCAGATCACCATAACGATGCAACTTTACAATCAGAGCACACTCTACAGGAAACAAGCAAGTACTATTTGGGGTTGGATGATGATATGGAAGGCATTTTTACTTTTGGCAATGGCAGCCCACATGACACACCCACCATGAAGAGCTGCTTAGCCGATGAAGTCGTTTTTGATACCGATGGCACGTGTAGTGATGACTCTACCTGATATTCTTCACTACTCACCACGAGCTAAATGATTGAAGCTATCTATATGATGCATTTCTACCTATGTTGCTTGCTTGATAAACGCAATGTAAATAAGCTATCGTAAACTGACCCCATGCCTTTCTTATAACGCTATGTATCAAATTCATACCTAAATATCTATTTCCATATGATCCAATAATATGCCACCAAAATTAAGAACAAGAGCAAGAACATCAAAGGATAAACCATAAGGAACAAATAGATAGCATTACATCGTTCACATAGCCTGGCAGTATATAGCAGTCTACAACAAAGAAAAACATTAACAGTGATACAGTGACATAGTAGTCCATGATACTGAAATGGCGCACAACCTTTAACATAAATGCTAGAAAAGTTATCCAGCTAGAGGTCCACCGAATTTATTCACTCGGATAGCCCCAGCTTCTCCAACCAAGAGGGATGCAGAGGTGGAAGATCTGCGAAAGGGTCCACATATCCAGTCATCTTGATCAGTGTCTCATCTGCAACAAGGAGAGACCAAGCAATCGTCATCTTCACCTCATAGCCACCAACGTCACATGTATGTTGGCTTGTGTTGCATTCTTGGGGTGTGATGTAGATGCTGCCATGTTTATCAATACCATCATCTTCATCAGATGCTGCATAAGCCTGTATGAAAACTCCCAGCTTCCCATCCAATTCCACAGACACAACTTGCCTTGATAGATTGAGGTAACCACATTCGCCCATGGGTATTTTTTTCATATTTTTGGAATCAAACAGCACAACTTGACTATGCTTAGACTCATCGCCATCTTCAATACTGCCATGAGGTAGCGAGGAGCAGGCAACTCTGAATCCATATTTGAAACGCGAGGACTCCCCAACATGCACACCAAAGATAGTGGCCTGGACAGATTCTTCCAGTTGATGATATGATAACTCTACTGTGCAAAAGTGGTTTTCAATCAGACTGGAATGTAAACCATGACCATAATCACCATCATAGTAGAAGACGCGACTTATCAATGGCATATCATCAGACTTCTTTTCGTGCTTTACTCTTAGTTGGATCTCGATTTCAATGGGTTCCTCGGACACAATTGCACGGCATGGTCCAGTCAAGCGCAAAAAAGGATCCTACAATTGCACGACATTTGGCCCAAACTAATCAATGATACCATTCTCAAAGCAAGAAAAATAAAATGAAAAAGAAATATGAAAAACCATGTGTACCTCTCGATCCAGGATTTGGCAGTCATCCCTTGAACGAAGGAATAGAGGGTTACGATGCCTATCCACTTCATCTCGTGCCGCAACCACACCATACACCTTCAGTGGCCATTGGAGACCTTTTATTTTGGCAATTTTGACAGAGTGGACCTGGAATGTTCTCCCAACGATAGCATCGATCGAGATGCATCCGGGCGTGCAGGGTGTAAATAGCATGGGGCTCAATAACGCTGCGTGTAGCACCAAAGCAAGGAAATGTGCATCAGCAATGTAATGAGCTACCTAAACAGAAGTGCGGCCAGACTAATTCAGAAATGCAAGATAAAAGCAAAGCAATCGAAAAATAATTCAGATTAGTAGCAAATGCATGCATGTATGTTAACTCACTCGAGTTTTCGAAGCTGCTGCCTTGGCCCATTAAATTTTCCCAGCCCCTACGGTAATCTGCGAATGAGAGAGGTGCGCCTGAACACCGAGATCTGGAGGGCGATGACGACGAGGGAGCAGCAGATGGCGGCGCTCGCTGATGGCGACGAGGTGATGATGGGAAGGCTGCGAGAGATCGACAGGTGGTTCCTCAAGGCGAAGGCGCTGAACGGGGCGGCACACATGGTCAGGGGGAGGCTCGATGAGGAGGAGATGATGCGGTGCTTCCCCAACGGAGATCGCCAACCGGCGATGGGAGTGCTGCTCTGGGCGATGCTGGAGGCGGAATCGCCGATTCCCGAGCAGCGACACAAGTGGCGGATCTTCCGATCTCTGCGATATCGGTGGATCCCGCCGCCGGTGCAGCCAAGGGAGGTGGTGATGGGGATTCCTGCTCCGGGGACACAGGCAGCACTCATCGAGATCGAAGAAGACGAGGAGGAGGCACGCCCGAGGAGGAGGATAGCGCGGGTGGTGACGACACTGCCTCGCCGCTCACCGCGTTTCCCTCGCCGCTCGGCGAGGCTCCGAGCCCTCTCCCACTAGTAGTAGGGGTCTCTCCGGCTGGTAATCGTTTCTGGTTGCTGGCCGGAGAGGGCTTCGACGAGGATGGGGAGGTGGAAACTTCTTCAGATTCGTCAGGTAATGATTTAATTGCATCTAAATATTTAGCTTCTACTGCACTGATTAGTGTAGATGAAGTTTGTGATAAGAATTGGGGGAGAAAAAACCGGAGAAACCGAGAAAAAGTGTTAAAATCTCCAAATCTCGTGATTACGAGATTAGAGATGGGATTAGGTTGGAGATTGGTTGTAACAAGAATAAAATGGGAGATCTATTTGGTAATATAGAAATTACAAAAGTTTTTGAAGCAGAAATGGTTCAAAATCATCTAAGGCAGGGGGTTTTCCCGCCGATTAGGGAATGGTTTGATGAAAGATGTGTGGATTTTGGAGATATTGTGATAATGGAGACACCAATTGGCAATGTGAGGATCAGAGATGATGGAAGAGTGATGGAAAAAAGACAAATGGAAAAAAGGGGATCTCCGATAGTTTTTGGGGGCCCGGTAGGGGAAGGTCTGGAAAATAAAATAGATCTGGGCCTCTGGGGTGGGGAAAGCCCAATAAAAAAGCCCAACAATAACGAGTTGAGTCTAGGTCAGGATATAAATAAAGCTGGAGGAGGAGAGATGAGACAGAAGGGTGAGGATTTAGGGTTTCCACCCCAGCCGCCGCTGGAGCTCGCTGCTATGGCTGGCAACTACAGAGGAGGCTATGGTGGGGGTAGGGGGAACAAAGGTGGGGGAAGAAGTGGAAGCTTCGATTCCAAGAGAAGCTACAATGGACAGAATTATTATGAGGAGAGGACCAGATTCAATTCAACAAATACATCCAATTTGAGCTAGAGCAAAGGGGGATACAACTCCTTTGATCTGAATGGGGGAGGAAGAATTGGTGGAACTTCTAGAGGCAATCTGGTGGGTACACAAGTGTGGAAGGAGAAGGTGGGACAGATGGAGATCAGTGGACTTGTTGATAATGGAGGTGAGAACAGATCTGGTAAGATGGAGAGTGGATCTGTAAACAACACTGATAAGCTCATGGGCTTGGATGTTGCTCACCAGCAGAAATTGCTGGGAGCTTTGCTTTCACAACTGGCTCAGAACATGAGTGTTGGAAACCCTGGAGTGGGCACTCAAACAGGAAATGGAGCTAATTTGGCTGGGGACAAAAAAGCTGCAGAGATAGGAAGAGAGAGTGCTGGTGGGAAACAAGATACAGAGGGAGCAGTTAAGGAGATGTACAAGATGACTGACATAAGAAGGCAGGAAACAAAAGGGAATAGTGCTCAAGTGTTTGGAGGAGATAAAAAGCAAATGGATAGATTTGGCAAGCAGGTATGTGGAAAATGCAAAGATCCTGGACATCTTACAAGGGAGTGCAGAATTGGACACTGTCTCATCTGTGGCAGAGATAATCATATAACTAGAGAATGCAATCTGTTGAAGCAAATGAAGCTGGTGCCTAAATATGTGGGATATGCTGCTAAAGGGTTGGGAGTACTGTTAGTGCAGAGTTTCAAAGATGTATTAGTGGCTGATCATATGAATCCTCTGGCAGTGGTGATCATTAGGTCTGGGCAGATTAATGAGACCCAATTTGTTCAGGCTTTCAGTGAGATGTTTAGCTGGGGATGGCAATGGAGAGTACATGAATATGGACATAACTGCTATATGATGAGATTCCCAAGTAAAGCAAAGTTGATTGAGTTAGCCAAGTTTAATGATTTTAGTCTTCTGGATACTGGAGTAATCATCAAGGTGCAGGGCTGGACCTTAGACCATCAAGCAATAGGGAAAATGCATACAGCGTGGGTGAAATTTGGTGGGGTGCCAGACTGCTTTAGACACTTTTTTGGAATGTGCGAAGTTGCTGCTGCTGTGGGACCTGTGCTGGAAATTTATATGGATACCATCAATGAAGAGAAAATTAGAGCAAAATGTGGGGTGAGGGATGTTGGGAAAATTCCTACACATGTGAAAATAACCTCACAAGAATTGCTTATGTTCAGAATTGGAACTGAATTGGAACAAGTGGTGGAGATGGGATGGTACAAAGAAGACAAAAGGAAACTAGAAGGTGATGTTGACATAGAGAACAGAGAAGAAGATACTAAGAGTAGAAAGAAAGTCAAAAAATGATCAATGCAGAAGCAATGTGGTGCTGGGGAGTTTGTCTTTGGCTCAGATTGAGGAGATCAATGTTAAGAATGCTGCATTAAAAAGCTCCGTTGAAGAAACAGTGATGTTGATGATGAAAGAGGTGAAAGATGAGAGGGCTCAGATGCAAAAAGAGATTGACATTATGTTCAGGAAAATCCAGATTTTGGAAGAAGACAAAGTAAGACAGAATGCACTATGGGTCAAAGAGGAGAAGAGAATTGCTGAGCTGATAAAGGTATAGACAGAAATGGAGGAAAAAAAAATAAACAAGCAACAAATGGAGATACAATAGTTAATTGTTGATGCTGCTAATAGAGAACAATATGAGCTAGAGCTGGCTGAGATGGACGTTGAGGCTTTTGAAAAAGAAAATCCAGAGAAGAAAACTGAATCAGAGACTGGGAATTACAATCAACCGACTGACTATGATGCTAGCCAAGAATCAACAGACAATTTTGGGGGGAGAATGGCGGCTATCCATGGTGTACAGGAACTGGAGAAAGCTGAGGAAGACAAGGAACTGGAGGTTAAAAGGAGTCTTAGGAATAGAGGCAAGGAGGATCAGAAGATAGAAGATATGGCCAAGAACAGGGCTGAAGAAAGAGGCAACTATGGTAAGACTCATGGCATTAATGCATCTAATCCTTCTTTGTTATACACGAGTTCTCTGGTAGGTATTGATTTGGGGTGCTCTATTGATATGATTGATAAAAATATGGAAGCTATTAGAAAAATGGAGATAGCCAGGGAAGAATTTTATTTTCAAAATATAGCTCAAAGAGATGAGAAAGATAAAACTCCAACTGGCACACCAATGTTGATTGACACTGGAGATGCTACCATTGAGGAGCTTTGCTCTGATCTAGACAATTCTGATGCTGACATGGAAAAAGATCAATATAGAAAACTGAGAGCTATTTTCTCAGGTAGAAAAAAGAATATGGGATGTTCACCTGACATTAGTTGTGTGAAACATTCTGTTGGGGTTGGGGTGCTAAAAAGGAGAAATAAAAAAAATCCCTGACTACGTGCTTTGATTATCATTTATAGTGATAAAAAATTAGTTAGTAAAAAATGAGAGGTGTGTTTTGGAATGCAAGAGGGTTAGGACAAGATCACAAGAGGAGATATGTCAGAGAGATGATTGTTGATCATAGACTAGATTTTATTGGGATTTCTGAAACAATTAAACGGAGCTACACAAAAAATGAGTTACATAACCTTTGTGGGGGCAGGAACTATGAATGGAGATGGAACCCTCCCAGAGGAATGTCTGGGGGTATTTTGATAGGGGTTAACAGAGATTATTTTGATATCTTACATACTGAAAACGGGGAATATTTTCTGAGGTTATTGGTATATGATAAAAATGCTAAATTCCATTGGAACTTGGTTAATGTGTATGGTGATGCTCAAGCTAAAGGGCAAGCTGGATTCCTTGCTGAGCTAGCCAGAATGTATCATGACAATCCCATGCCATGTTTAGTGGGTGGAGATTTTAATATAATTAGGAATGAAAAAGAAAAAAATAAACCTGTTCAGAATGAAACTTGGAGTTTCATGTTTAATGCCATAATTGAGCAAGCCGGTTTAAGGGAACTTCCACTTAATGGAAGAAATTTTACATGGGCAAATAATTTGCCTGATCCTACCTATGAAAAATTAGATAGAGTATTGATGTGTCCTGAATGGGAAGAGAGATATCCCTTGTCAATATTAAATGCATTTGCCAGAGAGGTTTCTGATCATACTCCCCTGTTCTTAGATACTGGAGAGCAAAGTAATAATGAACCTATTTTTAGATATGAAAACTCCTGGGCTGTAAGAGAGGGATTCAAAGAATTTGTATATAAAATATGGAATGAAACATATAAAGGGGATCTAATGGAACAATGGCAACAGAGATTTAGAAACCTGAGAAAGAAAACTAAAGGTTGGAATAAAAATGTTGATGCTTGGTATAGGAAAATCAAGATATATATATTGGGCAGATTAGATGAGATTGATAAGAAGGCTGAGAAAAGTGGACTGACGATAGAAGAGAGAATGGAACGGAAAGACTTGAGAGAGCAACTTGGGAGAGTTTTGAAACAGGAGGAGATAAAGTGGCTCTGGAGATATAAGGACAAAGAGATTGCTGATGGAGATGGCAATACTAGATATTATCATGCCAGGGTGAATGGGAGAAGAAGAAAAAATAGAATCACATCTTTAGAACAGGAAGAGGGGGTGATTGAGGGAGAGGAAACCCTAATGAAATACATTACAAACTTTTATAAAAATCTTTTTGGTCATCCAGAAGAAAGTCGGATATCTTTGACAAAACAAAGAATGAGGAAGATCACTCCTGAAGAGAGGGACAAACTAACTGCCCCCTTCTCTTTAGAAGAAATTCATGATGTTGTGTTTGGGATGAAAAAGAACAAAAGTCCTGGTCCAGATGGGTTCCCAGCTGACTTTTACCAGGAATTTTGGGACTTGATCAAATGGGATTTGAAAAACCTAATAGATGGATTTGCAAATGGATCAGTTGATATTTCTAGGCTTAATTATGGGATCATCACTCTAATACAAAAAGCCGTTGATGCTAAACAAATCCAGAAATTTAGACCTATTTGTCTGCTCAATGTGAGTTTTAAAATTATTACAAAAGTGCTCATGAACAGACTGACTAGGTGTGTTTTTTATGTGATTTCCTTGACTTAAACTGCCTTTATTAAAGGGAGATACATCATGGAGGGTGTGGTGATTTTACATGAGGCTTTGAACACAATACATACTAAGAAACAAAGTGCTTTAGTTTTCAAGGTTGATTTTGAAAAAGCATATGATAAAATTAAATGGCCTTTTGTAATACAGATGTTAAAAATGAAGGGATTCTCTGATAAATGGTGTGACTGGGTAATGGAAACAATGAGAGGGGGGCATGTAGGGATTAGAGTTAATGACCAGATTGGTCCATATTTCAGAACATATAAAGGGCTTAGACAAGGAGATGCTATGTCTCCATTGCTTTTTGATTTAGCAGCAGATGCATTGGCGGTGATGATGAAGAATGCTCTGGATCATGATATTGTTAAAGGGGTCCTTGGAGATAATAGACATAAAGGGGTGAATATGCTGCAATATGCAGATGACACAATTTTCCTTCTACAAGATGATGTAGAAAGTGCAAGAAATTTAAAATTTATTCTATGTGCTTTTGAACAAATGTCGGGACTGAAAATAATTTTTCATAAAAGTGAACTGATGGTGTTTGGTGATGCTATACATAAACAAAAGATATATCAGGAAATCTTTACATGTAAGATGGGGGTCCTTCCTATGAAATACTTAGGGATGCCAGTCTCTGATGTAAGGATCAAAAATGCTGATTGGAGATGTGTGACAGATAAAATTGCAAAAAGATGTGGATGCTGGCAAGGGAGACTGCTAGGATCAATAGCGGGGAGGATCACATTGGTGCAGGCGTGTCTGACCAATATACCTATCTTTATGATGTCTTTTTATCCTATTCCTAAGGGAATTGTCAAAAAAGCAGACTTTTATAGATCAAGGCTGGTATGGCAGGAGAATGAAAATGAAAAGAAATATCATTTAGTAAAGTGGGACAAATGCTGTTTACCTAAAGATTTAGGAGGCCTGGGAATTCTTAATCTAGAAATAATGAATATTGCTCTGCTAGCAAAGTGGTTCTGGAAACTTGAAAATGAAGAGGGGTTATGGCAGACTGTTATTAACAACAAGTATGCCAATGGAGGATGTTTATCTAAAATTAGTAAAAAGGCTGGTGACTCTCATTTTTGGTCTAGTTTGATTGGGATTAAAGAACTTTTTTACATATATGTTAAGAAAAAAATAGGGGAGGGTAAAAATACCAGATTTTGGGAAGATATATGGGTGGATGACAAATCTCTTAAAGAAGCTTACCCAAGGCTTTATGATCTTAACTTTGACCACAACATCACTGTTTTCGATGCTATTCAGAAAGGATGGGGTGGCTTTAGGTTTAGGAGAACACTTCATGGAGAAACTTTGATATTATGGAATCGCCTAAAATATAGATGTGAAGAAGTTGAGATGGGGGAGGGGAAAGATAAAGTTATCTGGACCCTCACGGCTAATGGACAATTTTTTGTTGGTTCTCTGTACAGAAAATTGATCAATGATAATATTAACTTCCCGCAGAAATTTCTCTGGAAAGTTAAAGTGCCTGCAAAAATTAGAGTGTTTCTATGGTTGATCAATAAAAAAAGTATCCTGACCAGAGACTCTTTACTAAAAAGAGGTTGGAAAGGAGAAAAGAACTATGTTTTCTGTCATAAAGATGAAACTGTTGATCATTTATTTTTTGCTTGTCCGGCAGCCTCTCTGATCTGGAGCTTGCTGCAATGCACTTTTGATTTGAAAAAAAATTCCTTCTTCCATTGATGAATGCTTGGGTTCTTGGATCAAAACTTTTATGGAAAATGATAGGAAGCTTGTACTAGTAGGTATTTCTGCCCTGTTCTGGACACTTTGGAAGTGCAGAAATGGGGTGGTTTTTGAAAAAAAGAGATATACTGATCCAATGATATTGATTAAGCTGATGTGTTGATGGATTGTCGATTGGTCTATTTTGCAGACAAAGTGTGGTGCCCCCGACTTAATCGTGCGCTAATCATACACGTAAATGCACACGATCAAGCCTAGGGACTCACTTGAAGATATCACAACACAACTCTAAACACAAAATAAAATAATTCAAGCTTTATATTACAAGCCAGGGGCCTCGAGGGCTCGAATACATAAGCTCGATGTCATACAAGCATCAGCGGAAGCATTAGATATCTGAGTACAGATATAAAAGTAAAACAGATAGGCCTTTAAGAAGGCGGGGCAAAATAACAACAACGATCGAAAAGGCACAGGCCTCCTGCCTGGGAGCCTCCTAACTACTCCTGGTCGTCGGCGGTCTCCACGTAGTAGTACGCTCCTCCAGAGGGGTAGTAGTAGTCGTCGGTGGTAGCAGCTGGCTCCGGGGCTCCGCCGTCTGGTCGCAGCAATCGAGCATGGGGAAAAAAGGGGAAGCAAAGCAACCGTGAGTACTCATCCAAAGTACTCGCAAGACTTACATCAGAACTATTCTACTTATAAATCGGTATCAAAGAAAGGCTGTATATGTGGACTGAACTGCAGAAATGCCAGAAGAGAGGGGAAAAGCCTAGCCTATCGAAGACTAGCATCTTCAGCGGTCTTGCAGCATTAGAAGAGTGCAGATTAGTACATAATTAAAGTAGCAAGCATGTTGTAGCAAAGCCTAGGGATCCTTCCTCGACTCCCGGCGAGAAAGCGATCCCGGAGCTTCCAATTAATTAAAAGTATCCAGTTCAAGTTGTAGCAGATCGGGATACAACACTGAGCGTCCTGTTACCGTGGACACGGCTATTCGAATAGATAATCTTCCCTGCAGGGGTGCACTACTGTTACCCAACATGCTCGATTAACTCTGGCCGGACACACTTTCCTGGGTCATGCCCGGCCTCGGCTGATCGACACACCGCAACCCTACCTAGAGCTCAGCAGAGAGGTCCCCGCCGGTCTACATCCTAAGTGCTCAGGGGTCCTGGGCCCGTCGCCCTTTGCACTCCGGGTCGTTGTGTCACGGGTCGGAGTCCAAGCACCACCTCAGTCCTGGATGGCCTTGTCCCGACCGGCTCACAATGCTGAACTGGACATCTGACAAAGCTTTCGGCTGATACATACGGCGCCGAGGGCCCCATTAAACCATTATCCCGCGTGGTGGTAGTGCGTATAGGCCAGTGGCCAACTCAGATCAGATACCCAAATCCGTTAAAGCATTATTAGGAGCTCGCGGTGACGATTAGTACTCTTGTCGCCCCGTCTCAAGGAAGTGCAACAAGGGTCAGGCCCATCCCTCTCTAGGGCGGTCTCTGCCTGCCCGGCCGCGCCTCGTAATTATCTCGCGGGTACCCTCCAGGTCAACCCGTCTTCCCAGGAGACTGTCGGGAACTCAGGTCCACCTCTACCGGGGTGGTACCGCCTGTCCCTTCAGTCCCGCATTAACAGTAAAAAGGGGCAATAGTGTAAGGTGACCGTGTGTCCTTAACATCAAGGGGGAAAACCTGAGGAATCACCCTCGATGGATTTCCACTCGATGTAACTGTCAAGGTGAACTCGGAGGAATCACCCTCGATGGTTCACACTTGAGGGGTTGCACGACAGAAGCATCGTCGGAGATGGTGAAAGAGGAATCACCCTCGTATCCCACAACCGACTAGCTGTACCACAGAGGCATATCAGGAGTGAGATAAGAGGTATCACCCTCGGCACTCGAGGATAACTCTGTGGAGTCGAACAACTTAGGGGGTGTGCAGTGATGTGCTGGTCTCAGCCCGTCGATTACCTCGACTGGGGCACTGGAAACTAAGCGGGGCAACTAGGACAATTATGAGGGGCCACAGATGGATTACCAAACAAATTATACTAAGTATCTCGGATAGCAGGCAGGTATCAATAACAGTTACAAAAACAGGCTATGCAACAGATTAGGATAAAACAGAGCAGTAGCAAATTTCTAATGCAAGCAGGAGGGAGAAAGAATAGGTCATATAGGCATGCGTCAAGGGGGGTTGCTTGCATGGTTGCTCTGCGGCAAAAGAGGGGTCGTCGACGGAGTAGCAGTCCTGCGGGGCAGCGTCGGTCTCGGGGGCTATCGGATAAGAAGAGGGGGAAGAAACAATAAATAAAGGCAAATAATGCAACACAGGTGCATGGCACGACGGTATGCAGTGTTAGTGGTGACCTAATGCAATGCTACATGTCGCAGAAGAAACGGGAAAATATCTGGGATATTTTCCCGGTGTTTAGACTGATTTCGGAATACTGAACCGGAGGGGAAGGTTCCATGTTCAGATAGACAGGAGTGATGGTCAAGCATTTTGACCACATATTCGGATTTGTCTCATTTTTCTGATCAACTTTCATGTAGAAAGTTTTTCGATCCGAGCTACGGTTGAATTTCTACGAATTTTCAAAGGTTTAAACAATTTTCTGAAATTTTTGGAATTATTTTAATTATTTAATTCGTATTATCCAGAATAGTGCCTGGTGACGTCAGCTTGAAGTCATAGTGACGTCAGCAAGTTAACCGTGGACTTGACTGGTCAAACTGACCAGTGGGCCCCACCTGTCATAGACAGAGTTAATTAATAGAGGTTTATTTTAACTAACTAACTTAATTAGCTAGCGGGACCCACATGTCAGTGAGACATTTAGTTAATAGATTAACATAATTCATAATTTAGTTAATTAATTAGACGGGCCCACGTGTCAGTGACTGACCGGTTGACCAGTCAACTGGGGTCACCAGTCAGGGACTGGGCCTGCCCAGTCAGCCCGTTGACTCGGTCAACAGGTCAACTGGGTCCCCAGGTCCCACTGGCAGCGACTCGGGGTGGGGCCCAGAGGTCGGCCACGTCGGCGGCGTCGCCGGAAAAAGCTCCGGCGAGCTCCCGCGGCGGCGTTCTTCGCCGGCGAGGCTTGGATTTGCTCTACAGAGGGCCGTTTCGCGTGATTCTTGCCGCGTTCGATCGGCTACTCCACCCCGCGTCGATCCACGGCATCGGAATGGGCGGAGGTGGTCGGAGGCGAGGTCAACGACGACGACAGGCGGCGTCGGAATTCGGGACTACGCGGGTCCGGCGCTGCGGTGCCTTTGCGCGCGAGCTAACGCTACGGGGAGCACCTGGAGGTCTCCCGAAGCTCGCGAGCGAGCTTGCCTGGCTACGACAGGGACTACGGCGTCGGCGGCGAGGTTAACGGCGGAGCTGGGCTCGGCCATGGCGGAACCATCCGCTCCGGGCGCGGAGAAGAGCAAAAAGAGAGGGGAGGAGGTGTGGAGGTCACCGCAGCGGCTCACGGTGGCCTGTGGTAGCTTAGGAACGCAGGGGGGTCGCCGGAGTCGACGGGGATCGCCGGCAACAGAGGGGATGATGCCGAGCTCGATTCGGGCAAAGCGTCGGGCTCCGGCTTGCTCACGCGGTCGGAGAGGAAGGAGAAGACGTCGGCGGCGCTGGTGGTCGGCTCGGAGAGGCGAGGGAGGCACGGTGGCCGTGGATCCGCAGCGGCTCAGCGGCGATGACGTCGGGACAGAGAAGGAGAGAGCGGCTGCGAGCGAGGGAGAGAGGGCGGCAAATGGAGGAGGAAGACCAGGGGAGATAGACGAGGGCGCCCATATCCCCTCCTCTCACCGGCTCCATCGTCGTGGCAAGCGGTGGATGGCGCCGCGCGCGCCGGACGCGGGGACGGCGACACGAAGGGCGGGAGCAAGTGGAGAGGACGGTTCGGCTGGGCTGGGCCGGTTACTGGGCCGCAGGTAAGCGACGGTAAGCCTTTTCCTTTTTTCCATTTTCTATTTTTTTTTGTTTTTCTTTTTACAGAACTTTTGCAGAAAACATTTAAGCCATCAAAAGACTTTTGAAAAAGGTGGATCTTGGTCCAAAATATTTTTTGCAATTTATGGCACTGACACAATTATTTTGGAAGGCAGAGGAATTCATTTGGAATTTTCATAAATGAATTTGCATTTTCAATTGCTGGAATGGCACTATTTTAAATAGGTTAGGGCCATTTAAATAATTTAATTAATGTTGATTCTATTTTTACAATTGATTTGGAATTATTTGAAATATTATGAACATGTTTGTTCTTCTATTTGGATAACTTTTAATTTTAACTTTATTTTAAATTTAAATTTGAAGTTGGATTACTCTCTAATGCAATTTACTTAGGATGATCATGATGACATGGCTAATTAATTAGAAAAATGGCAGGGTTAAGATCTGGGGATGTTACAATTCTCCTCCACTAAGAAATCTCGTCCCGAGATTTGAGAGGTGGAGTAAGGGGAATCTCCGGGATCAAGGAAGTACAGGAGAGTCAGGTTTCGATCCTGTGGAACTGTGGTTAGTGTGGGTTACAAGTAGGGAGGGCGGTGACATCTTGCACGGCCATGATAGTAAGTCACGTCAGAGGATAGTTTGTCAGCTATGTTGGCAACAACGTCGGTACCATGGGTAGGGAACGAAGAGAACCATCTTCCTGCTCGTTAAAACGAGGCGGACCAATAGGCAAGGTTCTCGTCCATCGGTGGTTACCGGAATGTCATCAACAATAGCAACAAGGTTTTATTTGGGGGTGTTAACTTAAGCAGGGAGTTATCACTGCTCAGATAACAGCTAGACTATCAGAAAGGTTAAACAGACCAATGGAAAGGAAAATCTGATTATCAGATTAATCAGATCAAAGGAAAGGATTAGTTGCAGGCAATCCGGCTCTCCGGGTGGATGTGATTACAAGAACCTAATGTTAGTGTTAGCAAAATCTTTTAACCCGAAATGATGAGAAATTCAGAGTCCCAGAGTATGGAAGAGGAATAAAAGATCCTAATACCACCCATTGGCGACGTGGGCCCGTAAGCCACACAGCCATGTTAGTAAAATCGTTTTTCAAATACTAGACTCAACTTCGGCCAATGAGTTGGAAATGGGCTTCCTACATGCAGTCGGCTCTGATACCAACTTGTGACGCCCCCGACTTAATTGTGCGCTAATCATACACGCAAATGCACACGATCAAGCCTAGGGACTCACTTGAAGATATCACAACACAACTCTAAACACAAAATAAAATAATTCAAGCTTTATATTACAAGCCAGGGGCCTGGAGGGCTCGAATACATAAGCTCGATGTCATACAAGCATCAGCGGAAGCATTAGATATCTGAGTACAGATATAAAAGTAAAACAGATAGGCCTTTAAGAAGGCGGGGCAAAATAACAACAACGATCGAAAAGGCGCAGGCCTCCTGCCTGGGAGCCTCCTAACTACTCTTGGTCGTCGGCGGTCTCCACGTAGTAGTACGCTCCTCCAGAGGGGTAGTAGTAGTCGTCGGTGGTAGCAGCTGGCTCCGGGGCTCCGCCGTCTGGTCGCAGCAATCGAGCATGGGGAAAAAGGGGAAGCAACGCAACCGTGAGTCTTCATCCAAAGTACTCGCAAGACTTACATCAGAACTATTCTACTTATGCATCGGTATCGAAGAAAGGCTGTATATGTGGACTGAACTTCAGAAATGCCAGAAGAGAGGGGAAAAGCCTAGCCTATCGAAGACTAGCATCTTCAGCGGTCTTGCAGCATTAGAAGAGTGCAGATTAGTACATAATTAAAGTAGCAACCATGTTGTAGCAAAGCCTAGGGATCCTTCCTCGACTCCCAACGAGAAAGCGATCCCGGAGCTTCCAATTAATTAAAAGTATCCAGTTCAAGTTGTAGCAGATCGGGATACAACACTGAGCGTCCTGTTACCGTGGACACGGCTATTCGAATAGATAATCTTCCCTGCAGGGGTGCACTACTGTTACCCAACACGCTCGATTAACTCTGGCCGGACACACTTTCCTGGGTCATGCCCGGCCTCGGCTGATCGACACACCGCAGCCCTACCTAGAGCTCAACAGAGAGGTCCCCGCCGGTCTACATCCTAAGTGCTCAGGGGTCCTGGGCCCGTCGCCCTTTGCACTCCGGGTCGTTGTGTCGCGGGTCGGAGTCCAAGCACCACCTCAGTCCTGGATGGCCTTGTCCCGACCGGCTCACAATGCTGAACTGGACATCTGACAAAGCTTTCGGCTGATACATACAGCGCCGAGGGCCCCATTAAACCATTATCCCGCGTGGTGGTAGTGCGTATAGGCCAGTGGCCAACTCAGATCAGATACCCAAATCCGTTAAAGCATTATTAGGAGCTCGCGGTGACGATCAGTACTCCTGTCGCCCCGTCTCGAGGAAGTGCAACAAGGGTCAGGCCCATCCCTCTCTAGGGCGGTCTCTGCCTACCCGGCCGCGCCTCGTAATTATCTCACGGGTACCCTCCAGGTCAACCCGTCTTCCCAGGAGACTGTCGGGAACTCAGGTCCACCTCTACCGGGGTGGTACCGCCTGTCCCTTCAGTCCCGCATTAACAGTAAAAAGGGGCAATAGTGTAAGGTGACCGTGTGTCCTTAACATCAAGGGGGAAAACCTGAGGAATCACCCTCGATGGATTTCCACTCGATGTAACTGTCAAGGTGAACTCGGAGGAATCACCCTCGATGGTTCACACTTGAGGGGTTGCACGACAGAAGCATCGTCGGAGATGGTGAAAGAGGAATCACCCTCGTATCCCACAACCGACTAGCTGTACCACAGAGGCATATCAGGAGTGAGATAAGAGGTATCACCCTCGGCACTCGAGGATAACTCTGTGGAGTCGAACAACTTAGGGGGTGTGCAGTGATGTGCTGGTCTCAGCCCGTCGATTACCTCGACTGGGGCACTGGAAACTAAGCGGGGCAACTAGGACAATTATGAGGGGCCACAGATGGATTACCAAACAAATTATACTAAGTATCTCGGATAGCAGGCAGGTATCAATAACAGTTACAAAAACAGGCTATGCAACAGATTAGGATAAAACAGAGCAGTAGCAAATTTCTAATGCAAGCAGGAGGGAGAAAGAATAGGTCATATAGGCATGCGTCAAGGGGGGTTGCTTGCATGGTTGCTCTGCGGCAAAAGAGGGGTCGTCGACGGAGTAGCAGTCCTGCGGGGCAGCGTCGGTCTCGGGGGCTATCGGATAAGAAGAGGGGGAAGAAACAATAAATAAAGGCAAATAATGCAACACAGGTGCATGGCACGACGGTATGCAGTGTTAGTGGTGACCTAATGCAATGCTACATGTCGCAGAAGAAACGGGAAAATATCTGGGATATTTTCCCGGTGTTTAGACTGATTTCGGAATACTGAACCGGAGGGGAAGGTTCCATGTTCAGATAGACAGGAGTGATGGTCAAGCATTTTGACCACATATTCGGATTTGTCTCATTTTTCTGATCAACTTTCATGTAGAAAGTTTTTCGATCCGAGCTACGGTTGAATTTCTACGAATTTTCAAAGGTTTAAACAATTTTCTGAAATTTTTGGAATTATTTTAATTATTTAATTCGTATTATCCAGAATAGTGCCTGGTGACGTCAGCTTGAAGTCATAGTGACGTCAGCAAGTTAACCGTGGACTTGACTGGTCAAACTGACCAGTGGGCCCCACCTGTCATAGACAGAGTTAATTAATAGAGGTTTATTTTAACTAACTAACTTAATTAGCTAGCGGGACCCACATGTCAGTGAGACATTTAGTTAATAGATTAACATAATTCATAATTTAGTTAATTAATTAGACGGGCCCACGTGTCAGTGACTGACCGGTTGACCAGTCAACTGGGGTCACCAGTCAGGGACTGGGCCTGCCCAGTCAGCCCGTTGACTCGGTCAACAGGTCAACTGGGTCCCCAGGTCCCACTGGCAGCGACTCGGGGTGGGGCCCAGAGGTCGGCCACGTCGGCGGCGTCGCCGGAAAAAGCTCCGGCGAGCTCCCGCGGCGGCGTTCTTCGCCGGCGAGGCTTGGATTTGCTCTACAGAGGGCCGTTTCGCGTGATTCTTGCCGCGTTCGATCGGCTACTCCACCCCGCGTCGATCCACGGCATCGGAATGGGCGGAGGTGGTCGGAGGCGAGGTCAACGACGACGACAGGCGGCGTCGGAATTCGGGACTACGCGGGTCCGGCGCTGCGGTGCCTTTGCGCGCGAGCTAACGCTACGGGGAGCACCTGGAGGTCTCCCGAAGCTCGCGAGCGAGCTTGCCTGGCTACGACAGGGACTACGGCGTCGGCGGCGAGGTTAACGGCGGAGCTGGGCTCGGCCATGGCGGAACCATCCGCTCCGGGCGCGGAGAAGAGCAAAAAGAGAGGGGAGGAGGTGTGGAGGTCACCGCAGCGGCTCACGGTGGCCTGTGGTAGCTTAGGAACGCAGGGGGGGTCGCCGGAGTCGACGGGGATCGCCGGCAACAGAGGGGATGATGCCGAGCTCGATTCGGGCAAAGCGTCGGGCTCCGGCTTGCTCACGCGGTCGGAGAGGAAGGAGAAGACGTCGGCGGCGCTGGTGGTCGGCTCGGAGAGGCGAGGGAGGCACGGTGGCCGTGGATCCGCAGCGGCTCAGCGGCGATGACGTCGGGACAGAGAAGGAGAGAGCGGCTGCGAGCGAGGGAGAGAGGGCGGCAAATGGAGGAGGAAGACCAGGGGAGATAGACGAGGGCGCCCATATCCCCTCCTCTCACCGGCTCCATCGTCGTGGCAAGCGGTGGATGGCGCCGCGCGCGCCGGACGCGGGGACGGCGACACGAAGGGCGGGAGCAAGTGGAGAGGACGGTTCGGCTGGGCTGGGCCGGTTACTGGGCCGCAGGTAAGCGACGGTAAGCCTTTTCCTTTTTTCCATTTTCTATTTTTTTTTGTTTTTCTTTTTACAGAACTTTTGCAGAAAACATTTAAGCCATCAAAAGACTTTTGAAAAAGGTGGATCTTGGTCCAAAATATTTTTTGCAATTTATGGCACTGACACAATTATTTTGGAAGGCAGAGGAATTCATTTGGAATTTTCATAAATGAATTTGCATTTTCAATTGCTGGAATGGCACTATTTTAAATAGGTTAGGGCCATTTAAATAATTTAATTAATGTTGATTCTATTTTTACAATTGATTTGGAATTATTTGAAATATTATGAACATGTTTGTTCTTCTATTTGGATAACTTTTAATTTTAACTTTATTTTAAATTTAAATTTGAAGTTGGATTACTCTCTAATGCAATTTACTTAGGATGATCATGATGACATGGCTAATTAATTAGAAAAATGGCAGGGTTAAGATCTGGGGATGTTACAATTCTCCTCCACTAAGAAATCTCGTCCCGAGATTTGAGAGGTGGAGTAAGGGGAATCTCCGGGATCAAGGAAGTACAGGAGAGTCAGGTTTCGATCCTGTGGAACTGTGGTTAGTGTGGGTTACAAGTAGGGAGGGCGGTGACATCTTGCACGGCCATGATAGTAAGTCACGTCAGAGGATAGTTTGTCAGCTATGTTGGCAACAACGTCGGTACCATGGGTAGGGAACGAAGAGAACCATCTTCCTGCTCGTTAAAACGAGGCGGACCAATAGGCAAGGTTCTCGTCCATCGGTGGTTACCGGAATGTCATCAACAATAGCAACAAGGTTTTATTTGGGGGTGTTAACTTAAGCAGGGAGTTATCACTGCTCAGATAACAGCTAGACTATCAGAAAGGTTAAACAGACCAATGGAAAGGAAAATCTGATTATCAGATTAATCAGATCAAAGGAAAGGATTAGTTGCAGGCAATCCGGCTCTCCGGGTGGATGTGATTACAAGAACCTAATGTTAGTGTTAGCAAAATCTTTTAACCCGAAATGATGAGAAATTCAGAGTCCCAGAGTATGGAAGAGGAATAAAAGATCCTAATACCACCCATTGGCGACGTGGGCCCGTAAGCCACACAGCCATGTTAGTAAAATCGTTTTTCAAATACTAGACTCAACTTCGGCCAATGAGTTGGAAATGGGCTTCCTACATGCAGTCGGCTCTGATACCAACTTGTGACGCCCCCGACTTAATTGTGCGCTAATCATACACGCAAATGCACACGATCAAGCCTAGGGACTCACTTGAAGATATCACAACACAACTCTAAACACAAAATAAAATAATTCAAGCTTTATATTACAAGCCAGGGGCCTGGAGGGCTCGAATACATAAGCTCGATGTCATACAAGCATCAGCGGAAGCATTAGATATCTGAGTACAGATATAAAAGTAAAACAGATAGGCCTTTAAGAAGGCGGGGCAAAATAACAACAACGATCGAAAAGGCGCAGGCCTCCTGCCTGGGAGCCTCCTAACTACTCTTGGTCGTCGGCGGTCTCCACGTAGTAGTACGCTCCTCCAGAGGGGTAGTAGTAGTCGTCGGTGGTAGCAGCTGGCTCCGGGGCTCCGCCGTCTGGTCGCAGCAATCGAGCATGGGGAAAAAGGGGAAGCAACGCAACCGTGAGTCTTCATCCAAAGTACTCGCAAGACTTACATCAGAACTATTCTACTTATGCATCGGTATCGAAGAAAGGCTGTATATGTGGACTGAACTTCAGAAATGCCAGAAGAGAGGGGAAAAGCCTAGCCTATCGAAGACTAGCATCTTCAGCGGTCTTGCAGCATTAGAAGAGTGCAGATTAGTACATAATTAAAGTAGCAACCATGTTGTAGCAAAGCCTAGGGATCCTTCCTCGACTCCCAACGAGAAAGCGATCCCGGAGCTTCCAATTAATTAAAAGTATCCAGTTCAAGTTGTAGCAGATCGGGATACAACACTGAGCGTCCTGTTACCGTGGACACGGCTATTCGAATAGATAATCTTCCCTGCAGGGGTGCACTACTGTTACCCAACACGCTCGATTAACTCTGGCCGGACACACTTTCCTGGGTCATGCCCGGCCTCGGCTGATCGACACACCGCAGCCCTACCTAGAGCTCAACAGAGAGGTCCCCGCCGGTCTACATCCTAAGTGCTCAGGGGTCCTGGGCCCGTCGCCCTTTGCACTCCGGGTCGTTGTGTCGCGGGTCGGAGTCCAAGCACCACCTCAGTCCTGGATGGCCTTGTCCCGACCGGCTCACAATGCTGAACTGGACATCTGACAAAGCTTTCGGCTGATACATACAGCGCCGAGGGCCCCATTAAACCATTATCCCGCGTGGTGGTAGTGCGTATAGGCCAGTGGCCAACTCAGATCAGATACCCAAATCCGTTAAAGCATTATTAGGAGCTCGCGGTGACGATCAGTACTCCTGTCGCCCCGTCTCGAGGAAGTGCAACAAGGGTCAGGCCCATCCCTCTCTAGGGCGGTCTCTGCCTACCCGGCCGCGCCTCGTAATTATCTCACGGGTACCCTCCAGGTCAACCCGTCTTCCCAGGAGACTGTCGGGAACTCAGGTCCACCTCTACCGGGGTGGTACCGCCTGTCCCTTCAGTCCCGCATTAACAGTAAAAAGGGGCAATAGTGTAAGGTGACCGTGTGTCCTTAACATCAAGGGGGAAAACCTGAGGAATCACCCTCGATGGATTTCCACTCGATGTAACTGTCAAGGTGAACTCGGAGGAATCACCCTCGATGGTTCACACTTGAGGGGTTGCACGACAGAAGCATCGTCGGAGATGGTGAAAGAGGAATCACCCTCGTATCCCACAACCGACTAGCTGTACCACAGAGGCATATCAGGAGTGAGATAAGAGGTATCACCCTCGGCACTCGAGGATAACTCTGTGGAGTCGAACAACTTAGGGGGTGTGCAGTGATGTGCTGGTCTCAGCCCGTCGATTACCTCGACTGGGGCACTGGAAACTAAGCGGGGCAACTAGGACAATTATGAGGGGCCACAGATGGATTACCAAACAAATTATACTAAGTATCTCGGATAGCAGGCAGGTATCAATAACAGTTACAAAAACAGGCTATGCAACAGATTAGGATAAAACAGAGCAGTAGCAAATTTCTAATGCAAGCAGGAGGGAGAAAGAATAGGTCATATAGGCATGCGTCAAGGGGGGTTGCTTGCATGGTTGCTCTGCGGCAAAAGAGGGGTCGTCGACGGAGTAGCAGTCCTGCGGGGCAACGTCGGTCTCGGGGGCTATCGGATAAGAAGAGGGGGAAGAAACAATAAATAAAGGCAAATAATGCAACACAGGTGCATGGCACGACGGTATGCAGTGTTAGTGGTGACCTAATGCAATGCTACATGTCGCAGAAGAAACGGGAAAATATCTGGGATATTTTCCCGGCGTTTAGACTGATTTCGGAATACTGAACCGGAGGGGAAGGTTCCATGTTCAGATAGACAGGAGTGATGGTCAAGCATTTTGACCACATATTCGGATTCGTCTCATTTTTCTGATCAACTTTCATGTAGAAAGTTTTTCGATCCGAGCTACGGTTGAATTTCTATGAATTTTCAAAGGTTTAAACAATTTTCTG
Organism: Elymus sibiricus; assembly: GCA_039707655.1. Taxonomy (NCBI): domain Eukaryota; kingdom Viridiplantae; phylum Streptophyta; class Magnoliopsida; order Poales; family Poaceae; genus Elymus; species Elymus sibiricus. The sequence continues at coordinate 478,015,216 of CM077666.1, forward strand.
AATTTTTTGGAATTATTTTAATTATTTAATTCGTATTATCCAGAATAGTGCCTGGTGACGTCAGCTTGACGTCAGCAAGTCAACCGTGGACTTGACTGGTCAAACTGACCAGTGGGCCCCACCTGTCATAGACACAATTAATTAACAGAGGTTTATTTTAACTAACTAACTTAATTAGCTAGCGGGACCCACATGTCAGTGAGACATTTAGTTAACAGATTAACATACTTCGTAATTTAGTTAATTAATTAGACGGGCCCACGTGTCAGTGACTGACCAGTTGACCAGTCAACTAGGGCCACCAGTCAGTGATTGGGCCTGCCCAGTCAGCCTGTTGACTTGGTCAACAGGTCAACTGGGTTCCCAGGTCCCACTGGCAGACTCGGGGTGGGGCCCAGAGGTCGGCCACGTCGGCGGCGTCGCCGGAAAAAGCTCCGGCGAGCTCCCGCGGCGGCGTTCTTCGCCGGCGAGGCTCGGATTTGTTCTATAGAGGGCCGTTTCGCGTGATTCTTGCCGCGTTCGATCGGCTACTCCACCCCGCGTCGATCCACGGCGTCGGAATGGCGGAGGTGGTCGGAGGCGAGCTCAACGACGACGACAGGCGGCGCCGGAATTCGGGACTACGCGGGTCCGGCGCTGCAGTGCCTTTGCGCGCGAGCTAACGCTACGGGGAGCACCTGGAGGTCTCCCGGAGCTCGCGAGCGAGCTTGCCTGGCTACGACAGGGACTACGGCGTCGGCGGCGAGGTTAACGGCGGAGCTGGGCTCGGCCATGGCGGAACCAGTCGCTCCGGGCGCGAAGAAGAGCAAAAAGAGAGGGGAGGAGGTGTGGAGCTCACCGCAGCGGCTCACGGTGGCCTGTGGTAGCTTAGGAGCGCAGGGGGGTCGCCGGAGTCGACGGGGATCGCCGGCGACAGAGGGGATGATGCCAAGCTCGATTCGGGCAAAGTGTCGGGCTCTGGCTTGCTCGCGCGGCCGTGGCAAGCGGTGGACGGCGCCGCGCGCGCCGGACGCGGGGACGGCGACACGAAGGGCGGGAGCAGGTGGAGAGGACGGTTCGGCTGGGCTGGGCCGGTTACTGGGCCGCAGGTAAGCGACGGTAAGCCTTTTCCTTTTTTCCATTTTCTGTTTTTTCTGTTTTTCTTTTTACAGAACTTTTGCAGAAAACATTTAAGCCATCAAAAGACTTTTGAAAAAGGTGGATCTTGGTCCAAAATATTCTTAGCAATTTATGGCACTGACACAATTATTTTGGAAGGCAGAGGAATTCATTTGGAATTTTCATAAATGAATTTGCATTTTAAATTGCTGGAATGACACTGTTTTAAATAGGTTAGGGCCATTTAAATAATTTAATTAATGTTGATTCCATTTTTACAATTGCTTTGGAATTATTTGAAATATTATGAACATTTTTGTTCTGCTATTTGGATAATTTTTAATTTTAACTTTATTTTAAATTTAAATTTGAAGTTGGATTACTCTCTAATGCAATTTACTTAGGATGATCATGATGACATGGCTAATTAATTAGCAAAATGGCAGGGTTAAGATCTGGGGATGTTACACAAAGGAACCAAACAAAAGGGTACTGGAGCTGGAGCTGGGCACAAAGCTACTAGAGCGAGTAGCAAGTGAAGTTTACAAGTCATCACAGGGGTGGCGATGCAACGTAAGGCGGCTGGAAGGATGATGAGTTGCAGGCTGCAGGCCTGTAGCTTTTGCGCATATATGCTGCTGTAGGGGTTCTAGTTCTTATTTTGGGTTGGCAGTTTGTCGATGTTGAGGTGATGTTTAGCTTTTGTGGCTTGTGCTTTGGCCGATCGCTGATGTCTGGATGTTGGAACCCTGTTGCTTTTCTTCTTTAGTTTTACTGTCGCTGAACGTTTGTAGTAAAAGATCTATGGTTTCTCTAATGGAAATCGGAAGGGGGAGCCCTTCTTTTATTCAAAAAAAAATCTGCGAATGATGACTCCTCTTGCTCTGTTTCGGTGATTGATTCCCCTGTCTCCGTGGAGATTTTGCCTCCGCCCACCACCGCTTGTCCTTCGTCTTCCACCCTGCCGCTCCTCTGCTCCTCCTCCTCTGTCTCCATGGAGAATTTGCCTCCGCCCACCACCGCTTCTTCCTCGTGAAGTGTACTAGTATTTCCTTGGACCTTTTCTTCTCTGCTCTGGGTTTTCAAGCTGTCTCCCCGCTTCTGGACGATCGGCCTGCCTAGGATGGCTTCATAGTAGCGCCTGACGTAGTCTTCACGGTAGCCCCTCGTGTACTCTTCATGGTAGAGCCTGGTGTTGTCTTGACGGTAGCGCCAGATGTTGCGCTTGAAGGCTCGCAGCTTGAGGATTTGATACCGTGAGCGACCTTGTTTTGTTTTCGGCAGAGAGCTTAGAAGTTCCAACATCTCCTTGATCATTTCCTCGCAGAACAAACAAAAATCATTTTCGATGTCGATGACATCCTCATCGATCAGGTCGAAGTGGTGGCTCAACACCGGCAACACCGGGTGATTGCTAAACGACTTCCAGATACCTTTAGCCGAATCGTCGATCATCTCATCCAACGATTTGCCACTTTTGTTGCGGAAATATCCCTTCATAACAAAATCACCGAGGAAGTCTGCACTCTGCAGAGCTTCCAGGATACGATAGTCCAACTTCCTCCGCAACTCAGATTTCGCGAACAGAAACACACGAAGGGATCGGAGTGGTTCGTCTTCGAACCGCTCCAACCGGGGCCACTCGGAGAGACGAACTCTTCGCCCCGACGGTTCCATCTCCATCTGCGGGTTCCTGAACTAAGATATGATCGGCTGTATGGGATCTGGGGATGCGATGTGGAGAGTTGAAAGGAGCGAGAGGTCAGAGAAGAGATGGGGAATTTTGGGGATCGATCTCATCCGGTTGCTAACACGGGCCACAAGCTCACGACACCGCACTTAACTGGTGGGCACACACTTACAGCTGGGGCCAGCTCACGCGCTTACATCCATTTTTTAATCTCCCTTGTCCGGTTAGTTGACTTGAGAGAGTCTTTTCGCTCCAGGTCACTTTCTCGATGCTTAACAATGGCTAAGGTCGATCCTCAACTCGGCCAGATTCATTCCTCAATTCCTCAACCTGCGCCTCTAGCTCCCACTTGTATCGTCGAGCACAGGTGGGCGGCGGACGCTTGTCCGGCGGTGCCGATTTAGGAGGTTCGGTTCCTAACTTCCTCTCCCTTTTCTCTCTCTATATATATGCTTGATTTCGTCGGCAAAGGACGGATCTATGCTGCTAATACAGCTTGATTTCGTCCCCAATTGGGGCCAGGCTGCATTTTCAAAATTAACCCAGAATTTGTCAGATGATCTCTTTATTTATGTACTCTTATTGCGGGGGATTTGTCAGATGATTAGGACAAGCATACGGCACAATTACCTGTTAATTATCATGCTTTAGCGGGCTACTTCAAGGCCTTCGCGTTGCGGGAGCACGGCCGCCTATGCTTGATTAGGTGATACTCCCTTGGTCCGGGAAAGCTTGTCCGGCGCACAGTGTATTGGCTTTTTTGCTAAAAAACCCTCAAAATTTTAAACCCGTCACGATTCAGCTCATCTCCTTCCTTCCTCTCCTCCGTCGCCCGCGCCTTGCAGTCACCGTCCGCCCGCCTAGCCCTGCACCGCCGCCCGCCTGGACCTGCGCCGCCGCCGCCCCCGGTGACGTTCCCCGCCCACGTGGTGGAATCACCCCAATACCTGCGCCGCCCACGGCAGCCCACCTGCGCCTCGACTTCGTCCGCTTCGGCCGCCGGCGCCGTGGAAAATTCCGGCCACTCCCGCATCTGATGCTGTTGCTGCTGGTGGTCGACGCCGTCGCCGTGGACCTTTGGTGTTGCTGTTGCCTTTTCCCCTGCCCCGCCTCTGCTGCTGCTGGTGCTGGTGAGTTTGCCCCGCCCGCCTCTGTTGCTGCTGCTCTGTTCACAATCAGCACATGATAGAAACAGAATTGGCACTTGATTTGTTGGCGATTTGAATAGAATTGAGTAGGCCAAGGGGAAATTGAAATTCCAAAACAAAACTTGGAGAGCAGCAGCACATGATAGATTCAGGTTCAGGGTTGACAGATTCAGGTTCGGGGTTTGTTTCAGTTTGTGTATGACAGATTCAGGTTCTTGGTTGTTTCAGTTTGTTTCAACGCATTCAGGTTCAGGGAGCATATTGCAGATAACATCAGATTCAGTTTGTTTCAACACAAGAGCAGTAGTTGTATGTTAATTAGAGCATCATGGCAGCATCATTGTATAGTGAATTTACTCTGTAATGAAATTATTCTCTATAGTGACTGCATCCAAGCAGACCAGTAGGCCAACTCACTGATCAGGATGCGTCTGCAAAATCAAAATAAAGCAGAGAGCAAGATTAAGCTAGATTGCTGTTCTGAACACAATAGTGCCTTCCTTAGTTGACTGTAGGGGTTTGGGGTTACATCATTCATCAACCATCATTTGCTCTCTCTCTCTCTCATCATTACAAGGACTAAGAAGAAGAAACTAAGAATTTGTACTGATCAAATGTGCCAGTACAAACTCTCTCTGTTCACTTGTACATGGTCATTACAATATCTTCAGTCAACCAAGATACTGTAGACAAATACTCCAACATCTAGCATATGGCATACTCCAACAAATACTCCAAGATACTGTAAGCAGCTAGGAGTAACAAGCATCTGGAAATTCTTTCAGGATCAAGCAGCTAGGCTTACCAAATGCTTTGTTTCCTCTAGGTCCCTGTAGATTCACAGCAAATTCAGAAGTTAACAACAATGTTACTGTATTTTATCGGAACTGTACAAATTAATGACACCAAATTCAGAAATTGACAGCAAATGGCACTTTAAGAAATTAAAAACAAATTCCATAACAATGAGTTAAACCTGACAAGCCATAACATTGAGTTAAACCTACAATGAGTTAACATTGAGTTAAACCTCACAAGCCAACACAGAGTTACAGTATTTATCAGTATGGGAACCCACCCTACTGTGAACTTGGCAGCAATGTTCTTGTGTGTTTTCTCTCTGTTGTGCCAGCAACAGAAACTGATTGCTCTCTCTCTGTTGTGTAATTTACCAAATCATATTTCTGTTGCTTATTGCCATTGAATCTTTGAAATCATCATATCAGAGTAAGGCGCACATATTAGATTTAGATTTTCCAATATGTCTATCAGTGCTCTTTGGTCCATATAATACTCCTCTTAAAACAGTAATTAAACTGAGGCTGTGGTTACAGATGAGTTTGTCATGTTTGACATGCCACTCGGCTGTTGAATGTGTGTAATCCATTTCGTTGGAATTGTATGCTTATATAGTAATGTTGCGCAAAACCGATGCCGTGACCCCAGCAGTACATTTTCAGGGATAGCAGCTTGTTTCTTTTCTTGTGGCAATTTTGATTATGCACCACCTTGGGGACAAGGGTTTTAGATGTGAAATCTCTCTTCAGATATGATTATCACTTGCTTTTGCATAATCCAAAGAAAATAAATTAAGTTCATTATCTGTTCATTAAACCAGTCTGTTCAGGAGCAACCTACAGCATTTTCTGGGGTGTAGTTACACATCAGAGCAGCATGTGTCTTAGAACTGAACCCAAACTGTGGCATTTCAGTTTTCACACAAGAGTAGCTTGGGCAAATTGCTAATCCTAATTAACAAGAGCAGCTACTGGGCGGTTTCCAGATCCATGGGGAAAGGGGAGAGATCCCTTGCTGCCATGGCCGATGCAGGCAGCAGGGAGCAGGGGATTCCGTACTGCACAAGTAGCAGAGACCGGGGAAGAAGAAGAGGAGGAGGAGGTGATACCTGCTCTGCTTGCTTGTGGGGCGGGCGCCGGAGTTTGCAGATGCTCGGCGCGGCGCGGGGCGCGGGTGGCGTGGGGGAAGGAACCGGACGGACGGACGGGGAAGGAGGGAGGAAATGGGAAAGGGGAAGCGGAGGAGCCGTCCAGGACGCAGCCGGCGCCCTCGTCCACATGGCCTCGCTCATCACCGCCGTCGTCCACATGGCCTCCAGGACATGAGCGCCGCCGCCGGAGCCGGCAAATCGAGCGCTTTGCAGAGAAGGGGATCCCTTTCTCTTGATCTCCCCTCCCCTTCCCCCCTTGTCGGGATCAGGCAACGCCGATGAAGAAAGGCGGCGAGATGAGGGGGAGAAGGCAGCCGGCGCGCGGCGAGGCGACGGAGCAGGCGGCCGCGGGAGAGGATGTCGCCGTCGCAAAATCGAGGGGGAGAGGATGGGGGGACGCGGTGCGGGCTGCGTCGTTTGTCGGATTAAACCGAAGGGGGTTTTCGTAAATTTTCGTCGGGGACAAGTTTTATCGGACGGAGGGAGTACTAGAAAGTGATCTATAACGTCTTATATTTGTTTACTGATGGAGTACATCTTACAAATACATTTCCGTTAAGACTATAACTCATCATGGCATATTATGGTTTTACTTGTGCCCGCTTTTCTTAAGCAGATTCTGACACAACGTATTTCAATTTGTTGGTAAGAGATACACAAATCCCCCCCTCCCTCCCTCCCTCCCTCCCTCCCTGAACTAAGAGCCATATTTACTTATTCAAGGTATGTGTAAGATAACTTCATACAAAAATGACATAACATGAGGTTTTGTTTTTCTGGTTTTGTAAATAGCGTGAGGTGCAAAAATGAAAGTTATCAGACCAATAGTGACGAATCAAATCTTAATATGGGCTGGAAACCGTAACTCCAAGGCTAAGGGGGAAAGCCCCCCCCCCCCCCCCCCCCCCCCCCCCGAACTTTTGTTGTTAGGTAGGTAGGGAGAATCGAACCCAGGTGGCTTGAGTAGGAACATGACACACTCGTCATTGTGCTAGGAGGCTTTCCCCGCGCCTATTTTACATATGGTCCGACGCTTGAAGGTGAGGAGACTAGAACCGTAACCTTCGATTTCAGCTACAACTCCAATGTCAGCACATAGGTTAGAATCATGAGAGCTCCATTCTTCTACAAACTGTGCTAACCCACGACATATCATGCTTCTTCTCGTAGTTGGCGGCAAGACTAGATTAGGGCATTGGACATATAATGCACTAATTTGATGGTTCAGAGAGGTTGTCACCGGGGTACTGTCTCCACAGTCTCTCCTCTCCTTTCATTTCCTCTTGCTCCCCCTCATGCCCTTGATCGACGTTTTGTTTTGGCTCGGCTTCTCGCTTGGCTTCAGCTTGCATACCGCCGGGCGCACTAATGGACAGTGGAGTGGAGATGTTGAGGGAGTCACAGTCAAAGGCGGTGCATGGTAAAAAATCAAAAGAAGGAGCATGCCAAGAACATGAAAAACAAACTGAAATAGCTGTAAGTAAAACACGTTATAGAATCAAAATACTTGTCTTTTTATTATTATTCAACATCTGTTATTTATTATGTAGGACCTCCCAAGATTTGAATTGCCCGAAAAAGCTTCATGTGATGAACTTATCACATTTCTCAAGAAGAGGTTCACTCGTTATGAAGCTTTGAAGTCATTTGACATCTGTGGCATGGCTGTAGTGACACCCCCTACGGATATGGTATGGTTATCAAACTCCACAAAGAACCAATTATGCTTAATTGTTTTATGCTGGCTGCAAAATCTCTTGAAACATATGAGGAGGTATAACACTCATTTAAAATGCATGCTTTATTCTGTTTCTCTCTTATGTTTTGAACTTTTGATCCGATATTTGTATGTTATCATCAGAATTTTGTTACTTTCTGTTTTGATTCACATATATTACATAATCAGCCAATGAGCCAAATATAAACATGTATCCACTTTCATGTTATTAGTATCTTTTGTTTCAATTGATAAATATGTGATTCTTGTTTTGTTCAAATTGGCTACAAAATCTATTGAAATATCCGAGAATGCAAGACTCATTAAAATAAGTATTGCTTGATCCATTTAGTGTGTTTATCTCTTATATTTTGGTGAGTTAGTTATAACTCATTATCAGAATCTTGTTACATTATTGTTGTGATCCATGTATATCAAGCTGGTCAATAATGGAAGTCGTCAAATATGTATATGTAATCCACTTTCAAGTTTTATTGATCAATATCCAAATTGTTGTAGGTCACGTACCACATAGTGGATATCACCCGTACATCTGACGGTAACCCTAAAAAAATCAAGTCTATTTTGCAACTCCTAACACGCGAAACAGACAATTACATCATCGGGTTTCGAAGAACTCCTGAAAATCCTACTGAGAAGGATGGATTTTTTTTATATGCTGATGTTCACATACCGGATTTTTTTGGTAAATCTTACAAGATGAAGTATGATTCTAGGTATACATGGACGTAAGTCACTTGCACTTCTGTTTACCTCGCGCATCTAAGCTTTTTGCTCTCTCTTGATTTTTGTCCCATTATGGCCCTAAATTTTATAATTTGATCATACAGGAATAAAATTCAAATATTTGACAATATGATGACGTCCATGGTCGAATCTTTGCTTCGAGTTGATGTGGGTAACTGCAATAATTTTGATAATGAAACAAGACAAATGATGGAAACATCAATGCTGATTCTTGGAGAATGTGAGCGAATGCAAGCTCCATTAAGTTTTGTGATGGATAATTACACCAGTGAATCGCGGGTCGATCTAACTGGTGAGGTGATTATGTATATGAAAAACTGGTCTTATTTGTCAAAGGCAATTTTTGCCTTTTACCTTGGATTGCTAGAGGTCGCAATGGATGTGGATGGGAGTAAGGAGACGTATTTGAAGGGAAGGAGAAGTATGGCGGCTGCGGTAAAGAGATTTGGTGACAAAAACTATATCCTTGATCTGAAGGACGGTGAAGGGTTCTTTTCATTAGGAAAATTGGCAGGGGATTGTGTTCGACTCGCGAAATACGACCAAACTTATGTAAGAAAGTTGATTGTGAGAAGAAGCTCTAAACTTAAAGCTAAGTCCGGAAACATCAAACATCCCCGGAATGATGAAAAAGATCATCGGATACATGAAGAGTCTAACAATGCAGAGGTACCATTTATTTCCTTTTTTGTATTGATGGGCTGATAATTTTTCCTTGATTTCAGAAAGAGAAGAATAGCTTATATATCTCCATTTTTGCTTGTTTGCAGGAAGAAGAATGGAAATTTTATAAGCAAAAACGTGAAAATCTAATTGAGCTACTTGAACAATGTGGAGAACAAGAGAAGTGTGATCGTTGGAAGCGTTCTTATCCTAGAAAGGTTGTGTGAGATGATAAATAATGATGAAAAATGGGAACCTCTCTTCTTTGGCTAAATTGTGGTGTAAAGGAAAAGGAGTGAAGTCATGGTTGCCTTGCTCCTACTATAAAAAGAGATTGAAGTCAAATTAGGTTGTTTTGCTACTACTATAAAATATATATATTCCCAACTGTTAAGATTTCATCCTGGGACAACTCTGCATCCACAATTTGCTGATTCAATGCAAAATATTCAGACTGTCAGCAGCACTAAGCCTAGGTTTGCAAGTGCAACCCATTGGCAAGCAGAATTGGTTGATACATTGAACTCGTGGAATGAAACAATAATGCATAGTTATTGACTTCGATTGGCAAGCATGAGTACGCACTAAAGATTTAACACCTGATCTGTTTAACTCATTTGGAACAACTTTGTGTTTTCGGTTCCAACCATATATATGTGCAGGAAAACCAAGAAATAGCAGACCAAGGCTAAGGTCCTGCGTAATGCAGACAACATTATACGATGGACTGTTTTTGGTCCTTTTGTTTAGTGAGTGCTTTGTCGAGTGAATAGCATTCTTCAACTCTCGGTGTGAAACAGCAAGTTCCTACATTTGTTCGCGAACATGAAAGGAAGAAATATCAGTCGCAGCAAGTTACTGAAACAAAATAGCTCAAAAAGGTATACCATATCAGACATCAGTAACTGAAGATACAAAACAGATACCAGAAATCTGTAGAATAGTTGGAGATAAAAACGCTAGATTGTTATTCAGATGATCAAGAACTACAAAGCAATATTCTCTTTTTTTTTGGTAATAACTTTTATTTATGGAAAAAGAGGAAGCTCAGGCCCTTACTTAGGCGGGCAAATATAGCAAACGAAGAGAATTATCGACCTTTCTCACTATGTAAATACTACTATTATGTACACCACTAATAATCATTTCACGGCGCTACCAAACTGATGCTCTGCTCAAGCAAAACCGGAACTATATATCTGAAGCACCATCACTGGATTATTAAGCTACGGTTTTCCACGATGTCGTCGAGCCAGGTGACAAGCTGCTGCGACGTCGGTCTTGACTTGGAGGCAGCGGTCACGCAGAGGCAGGCTATCTCGAGCACCCTGAGCAGCTCACCTTCATTCGCCTTGTCATGCACATTGGGATGGAAAACCTCAGTTTCCCTGTCCTCTTTCCTCATCTGAAGCACCCACGACACCACATCCCTGCTTCCTTTCGGCCTGCACATGTCGACAGGCCTCCGGCCTGTGAGCAGCTCCAGGAGCACGATACCGAAGCTGTAGATGTCACCCTTGTAAGTCGCGATGGGCGACTGCGCGTACTCCGGAGGAATGTAGCCCAGGGTCCCAACAACATCAGTGGTGACGTGCGTGTCGTATGCACAGACGAGCCTCGCCAGTCCGAAATCGGCCAGGTGAGCTTCAAAGTTCTCATCCAGGAGGATGTTGCTTGACTTGATGTCTCGGTGCAGTATGTGTGGCTCACATGACAGGTGCAGGTATGCCAACCCCCTTGCTGAACCCTGAGCTATCCGCAGCCGCTTCTGCCAATCCAGCAGCACGCCACTATCTGTCCTCTCGTGAAGCCAGTAATCCAGGCTGCCATTCTCCATGTATGAGTAGATCAACAGCCTGTCGTTGCCGATCTTGCAATAGCCCTGCAGCAACACAAGGTTCTCATGCTGGGCCCTTGAAAGTGTCTCCACCTCGGCCTGGAACTCCCTCTCAATCTGAGAGTAGTCACCTGAAAGCCGCTTGATCGCAACCCTCCGCCCATCCGGCAGCGTCGATTTGTAGACGAGGCCAAAACCACCACATCCTACTATGTATGCTTGATCAAAGTGGTTTGTGGACTTCAAGATGTCCTCGATGCTGAGGTCTTTGTTGTTCTGGAAAAGCAGCACCAAGCTTGAGTTAGCAGACCCTGTGGAGTCTTCAGCGTTAGCAACCGCCTTTGGATTGCGCTCGTGCATCCTTGAATGAACAACCCTTGCCAAAATCACATAAGTAATCCACAAGACAAAGATAACCCCGACTGCAGTTCCTACTCCAAGTGCGGCAAGGCTGGCTTTGCTCTTCTTACGGTGTGCAGTTCCCACAATTGGAGCCTTTTTCTCGGAGCAGGAGGCATTGCGGAGAAGGCAGAGTGCAGGATTGCCCAGAAAACCTTCATTTGTGAATGTCAAAAATTGGCCCCCGGTTGGGATATCTCCAACCAAATTATTGTATGACACATCAAATTCGGAGAGGAAATTCAGCTTCGTCAGAGATGAGGGTATGTTCCCACTGAGATCATTGTGAGCCAACTTCAACTTTTCCAAGCTCGACATGTCTGACAGTTCATCAGGAATTCGCCCTGAGAAGTTATTCCAGCTGAGGTCCAGCACATGAAGCTTCACAAGATGACCAAATCCCGGCAATATAGGCCCAGCAAGCAAGTTGTTGGAGAGGAACAGTGACGCCGGGAAGCTGCTGACTTGGTTGTACTGCAGACCCTTGCCTGTTGAATTCTTCTTGATAAATAACGGGACGTACTCTGTCGATGCCCGCTCACTCGAGCCATTACTTGAAATCAGACCCTTCATCCGTGTAAAGCTCTCAGGAAGTTCCCCGGTGAATGAATTGTTTGACAGATCAATGTAGAATAGATTGTTCAGATTGCCTAACCATGGGGGGATGTTGCCATGCAGCTTGTTCCACGAAATGTCCAGCACATTGAGGCTCTCCAAGGTCTGCAGCCAAGGCGGAATCGTGCCGGTGAGTGCACAGTTCGCCAGGACAAGCACCTCCATGCTCTTGAACCCTTTGATGCCGTCCATCGGCATCATCTCTCCCCCATGAAAATTATTGGTGAGCACCAAGCTGGTCAGTCTGGGCAGGCCCTGCAAGACTTGCAGTGCCGATGACAGGTTCGTGAAGCCGTTGCCTGTCAGCGACAGGTACGACAGTGAACTCAAATTCTTGAAGCTCTCCGGTATCTCCCCATCAAGCTTGTTCCTTGCAAGGTTCAGCGTCTTCAGCTCGGCGCACAAGGCGAGGCCCGGAGGTATATTACCACTCAGCCTGTTTGACCCAGCATCCAAAGTGTTCAGCCTTGGCAGCAAGCTGAAGTCAAGTGTGATCCGACCGGAGAGCGAATTGTTCCTTACGCTGACCACTGTCAGCATCGGACAGCTTGACAGTGAACTGGGCAATGTGCCATTGAAGCCATTGGTTGCCAAGTTTAAGGTCTCCAGCCTCCTCAGCCTCCGAAACACGTCAGGGATGAAGCCGGTGAATTTGTTATATGACAAGTCGATTTGCACAAGCTGCGACAGGTTACCGAGGTTGTCGAGGTCACCGGAGAGGTTGTTGTCCTGTAAGCTTAGCCTCTGCAGTTCAGGCATCGTGTACAGGTCACCAGGGAGGCTCCCCGCGAGGCCATTGCCGTCAAGAGAGAGCTCGACGAGCGCCTTGCACCGACCGAAGCCAGCCGGGACCTCGCCGGAGAACTCGTTCCCCGAGAACCGCAGGACCGTCAGGTTCTGCGCGGCACCGCAGAGCGCGGTGGCGTTGATGCCGCCGGAGAAGCGATTGCCGGAGATGTCGAGCACCGTCAGGTTCGCCGCGCCGGGGAAGGCAGGGTGCGGCCCGGCGAACTCGTTGAAGGACATGTTCACCACCTCGATTGCCGGGAACACGCCGCCGGCGCCGCCGCTCGGCGGGAACGCGCCGGAGAGGGCGTTGGCGCTGAGGTCGAGCACCCGCAGCCCGGGGAGCAGGCCGAGCCCTGCCGGCGCCTGGCCGCGGAACGAGTTCCGGGAGAGGTTCAGAGCGGAGAGGCGACCGAGGGAGGCGACGGAGGGGGAGATGACGCCGCGGAGGCTGCGGTTGGAGAGATCCAGCCCAACCACCCTCCCGAGGTCGCAGGAGACGCCCGTCCAGGAGCAGCACGACCCGCCGTCGCCGTCGCCCCATCCGGCCAGCCCGGCGCCGGCGTCCTTCCCCTCCAGGCCGTCGGAGAAGGCCCGGAGCGCCTCCAGGTCATCCGCATCGCACGTCTGGTTCAGGGCGTGTGCGCCGCGGACGCGGAGCAGGACGGCGGCGACGAGCAGGAAGCCGAGCAGGCCGCAGCGGGCCCCCATCACCGGCAAGCGGCGGCGGGACTGCGAAAGGCAGGTCCTTTCCTGAAGAGCATGAAAATCCGCTAGCCCACGGCGAGCAATTCTCCGCCAAAACCCCACACCGCCACCTTGCGCCGCCGGCCGGCCGGAGGAATCGACGCCGCAAGAACGCACAGATGGCAAACACTCCTTAGCAACGAGAGAAAGGGGGAAAAACTCCAATCCCGACGAGCAGAGCTCGGTGGCGGAAGCAAGGGCGGCGAAGATCTGTCTCGTCCGACCCGTCCACCTCGCGCGGAAACAAATCGCGAGATTTCCGTGAGAGCGGCGGAAAGAGGGCGAGGGCGAGGAGGGGTCGGAGGACACGTTAAGAAGGCGAGGCGAGGTGGGGCGGGGGAAAGTCAGAGGGACGGAGGAAAGGGACGGGCACTCGCCACTCTGTGGTCTGTGCGGTTTTGACTCCGATGCGCTCCTCAGTCAGTGCGGGCTGGATTCGCCTATCTCACTCGCGTCGCTGTCTCCCCACGTTGAACTTTCCCGTGCGTCCGTCACCGTCGTCGTCGTCTCCGTCTCCGTCACCGCATGCAGTGGCGATTAATAAAGGTGGACAAAAATCAGTGGAGGAAATGTAATGGGGTGGCGCCGGAAAATTAAGTGGGCGCGTTGGGCTCTCGCTGGATAGGGAGTGGTCGGAGTCTGAGGGGCGGCCGGTGAAGGGGACGGCTGGTGGTGGTGGGGCAAGTGGTGGATCAGCTGCTGAACCCTAACCCTAAATGCATGGTCAGTGCGTTTGTGGTCGTGCCATGCAATTTTGATGGCCTAAATGTTGCCCATAACTTGTTTGACTAGTGTGAAAAGAGTACTCGATTACACGGATCCATCAAAACTAAAGTGTAAGATTGCTCATAACCGGTACTACCACTTGCTTGATATTTATGAAAACCGTCATGATAGAGTGGACTGTTGGAAATTCAGACCAAATTGACCAACCATTTAGTTAAAATTCAGTTTCAAGTTCAAAGCTTCAAACTTCGGTTGGAAGTTCAACTTCCTAGAAAATAACTTAAGTGTGTTTGTGGTCGTAGTATGCGATTTTGGAGGCCAGAATGTTGCCCGCAACTTGTTTAACAAGTCTGAAAAAAGTAGATTGCACGAGGCCGCGAAAACTAAGTGTAAAAATGATCATAATCACCACTTGCTTAATATTTACTAAAAACCGCCACGATTCGGGCAGTCATTGCACATAAGACAAGAGGATGCTCCAAGTACGGTTTGGCGATTCTAACAAAAATAGAATCAAGAAAGTCACATTATAAGGTTACTTGAGTGGGCTATTGAAAATTCGGACCTAATTGACCAACCATTTGCTCAAAATTCATATGTTAAGTTTGAAGCTTCAAACTTTGGTTGAGAGTTCCTTTCTAGAAAACCACAAATGTGTTTGGTCTTAGTACACAAATTTGATGACCGGAATGTTTCCCATCACTTGTTTGACTAGTCAAAAAGTGCAAATTGAATGAGCCCACGAAAATTAAACTCGGGATTGCTCCTACTTGCTTAGTATTTACTAAAAAATGGTCATGACTCGAGCAAGCATTGCACTCCCTCTATCTTCATTTACTCTACATATTAGTTTTGTCTTTAGTCAAATTTCGTAAACTTTCACCGAGTTTATGGAGAAAAAATATTAATACCTACAATACCAAATCAACAATATTGGATCCATCTTTGAATATATTTTCCCACTATATTGTTTTCTATAAAGTTGATCAAACTTCATAAATTTTGAATTACAACAAAGGTAATGTGTAGAGTTAAAAAATAGAGGGAGTACATACCAGGAACTAACAAAATAATATTGAGAGAAAAACAAAGAAATTGTACATAGTTTCTTGAGTGGACTGTGGAAAATTCATACCAAATTGACCAACCATTTAGTCAAAATTCAGTTTTCAAGTTTGCAGTTTCCAACTTTGGCTGAAAGTTCGGTTTTTTAAATAATAACTGAAATGTATTTGTAATCATAGTATACATCTTTTGTTACCAGAAGATGCCCATGGCTTGTTTGGGGTCTAAAAAGAGTAGATTGCAAAAGCCCACGAAAACTAAGCAATGGATTACTCATAGTCACCACCTGCTTAATATTGACTGAAAAGCTATCAGGATTTGGGGAGTCGTTGAACATAACTGAAAGCGGATGCTCCGAGTACGGGTTAGCGATGCTGACGGAATAAAACTGAAAGGAAATCAATGGCAATTAATAAAAGGTGGACAAAACAATCGACGAAATGTAATGGGGTGGCACCGGAAAATGAAGTGGATGCGTTAGACTCCGGATAGGGAGTGGTCGGAGTCAAGAGGCAGCCGGTGAAGGGGACGGCTGGTGGTGGTGGGGCAAGTGGTGGATCATTTGTTGCATGCAAGGTCAGTGTGTGTGTTGTCATACCATACAATTTTGACAGCCTAAATGTTGCCCATAACTTGTTTGACCAGTGCAAAAAGAGTACTTGATTGCATGGATCCATGAAAAATAAAGTGTAAGATTGCTCATAATCAGTACTACTTGCTTAACATTTATGAAAACCGCCATGATTGAGTGGACTAGTGGAAATCCATACCAAATTGAGCAAACATTTAATCAAAATTCAATTCTCAAGTTTGAAGCTCCAAACTTTGGCTAGAAGTTCAACTTCCAAGAAAATAACTTAACCGTGTTTGTGGTCGTAGTATACATTTTCGGTGACCTGTTGCCCATAACTTGTTGGACAAGTCTAAAAAGAGTAGATTGCACAAACCTATAAAAACTAAGCGTAATATTGTTGATAATCACCACTTTCTTAATATCTAGTGAAAACAACCATGAAACGGGTAGTTGTTGCACATAACTCGATAGGATGCTCTGAGTATGGATTAGCGAGTTTAACTAAAAAATATCAAGAAATTCATGTTATACATTTACTTGAGTGGGCTATTGAAAATCCATACCAAAGTGACCAATCGTTAGTCAAATTTTGTATTAAGCTCGAAGCTTCAAACTTTAGTTGGGAGTTCCTTTATAGAAAAACCTTAAATGTGTCTGTGGTCGTAGTATACAAATTTGGTGACCTGAATGTTGCCCACAACTTGTTTGACTAGTCAAAAAGAGCATATTGCACCATCCCACGAAAATTAAACGCGGTATTGCTCATAATCTCCACTTGCTTAATATTTATTGAAAAATGGTCATGATTTGAGCAAGCATTGTACTCTCTTCATTTTTATTTACTCTGCATTCTAGCTTTGTCTTAAAATTTGTAAACTTTGACCGAGTTTATAGAGAAAAATATATTAATTTCAACAATACCAAATCAATACTATTGGATTCATCATTAAATATATTTTCACACTATATATATTGTTATTGCAAATGTCTATATTGTTTTCTATAAAATTGATCAAACTTATAAAATTTGACTTATGACAAAGGTAATTTGGAGAGTAAATAAAAACTGAGGGAGTACATATCACAAAATAACAAAAAAATTGAGAGAAAAAAAATGTACATAGTTTCTTGAGTTGACTGTGGAAAAGTCAGACCAAATTGACAAACCATTTAGTCAAAATTCAGTTTTAAAGTTTGAAGCTTCAAATTTCAAGAAACGACTTAATTGTATTTGTGGTCATAGTATACAAATTAACCCTTTTTTATGACCAGAACATTGACCATAGCTTGTTTGGTAAATCTAAAAAGAGTATGTTATGAGATCGTGAAAACTAAGCATGGGATTGCTCATCATCACCACTTGCTTAATATTTACTGAAAACCTGCCAAGATTCTGGGAGCCGTTGCACATAACTGTTGCGGATGCTTTGAGTTTGGGTTAGCGATTCTAATCGAATACAACTAAAATAAAACCAAGAAAATCGCAGACAGTTACTTGAGTAAATTATTGGGAATTCAGACCAAATTGACCGACCATATAGTCAAAATCAGATTTAAAATTTGAAGCTTCAAACTTTGGCTAAAGTTCAGCTGTGTAGAAAAAATATAAATGTGTTTGTGATTGTAGTGTACAATATTGCTGACCCAAAAGTTGCCCATAACTTGTTTGACGAGCCCAAAAATACTAGATTGCAAGTGTACACAAAACTAAGCGTAGGATTGCTTATAGGCACCGCTTTGCTTATATGTACTGAAAACCATCATGATCCGGGCAGCCGTTGCACATAGCCAAGAAATCACACATATTTTCTTGGGTGTACAGTTGAAGATTCATACCTAATTGACCAACTGTTTAGTGAAAATTCAATTTTCACATATGAAGCTTCAAACTTTGGATAAAATCTCAAATTTCTAGACAAAAATGAAATAATACTAGAAAATGACAATTGTCTCTTAAGTGGACCACTAAAAAAAATCTAGCCCAAAGCGATAAACTATCTAGTCAAAAAATAGTTTTCATGTTTGTTAAAAATGTTAGCCCACGGTTGATTCATTTATTTGGGTTATACGTAAGGACCTACTTAAACTGTTGTGGTTTTTCACTAATGTTAGCGAACTGGTGGTTATGAGAAACCATGTCCACTAATGTGGTGGTTTAATTACGAAAATATATTGGTGTGCAAGTGTAATTGGTTAGGCGTGGGCGTGGGATAATGGGAAAAAGTGAGGAGATGAGTGGTTTAGGAGAAATAAGAATGGGTGTGTGTGGGACGTGGGGGGGGGGAGGTATGGAGAAATGATCTTCGAATGGAGGGGAATATGTTGCTAGTGTTCAAAACGCATCATGTAACTGTACGTGGAATTGGATGGTGTTATGAGGTTGTTTGATCAGTTTCATGTTAGCAAATTAGATGTGCAATGTTTGAATTATGGTATAATCACCCTATTACCTAAAATTATTGATGCTAACTTGATTTAGCAATTTATACCTATTTGCTTACTCGAATGCATTTATAAGATCATTACCAGGGTGTTGACCTTGAGACTTGAGTTTGTTAATAGGAAACTCATTAGCATACATCAAATTGTTTTTATGAAGAAAATAAATATCATGGATGGGATCATGACATATCATGAGGCCATGCATCATGTCCATGTTAAGAAACAGACATGCATTGTTTTAAATTGGATTTCGAAAAGGCGTACAACAAAGTTGTCAAGAACTTCCTGATTGATTGTCATACTATGAGAGGCTTTGATGATAGATGGGTGAGCTGGGTTAAACAAGTGTTTTTCAATGGGATTGTCATTGTGAAATTTAATAATGAAACATGACCTTTCCAAAATGCAAAAGGAGTTAGATGGGGGGGGGGGGGCTTCCTACTTAATCTTGCAGTTGATTTTTTGATTAGGATGGTGCCTAGAGCTCAGGAAATTGGCTTATTACTATTCTTGCTGATGATTTAATTCCTAATTGTGTGGCAATATTGCAATATGCAGATGCCAATGTTCTTTGTTTGTCCTATGATGTAGATAAGGTTGTGAATATAAAACTTCCCATGCACCTGTTTGAGTTGATGTTTGGCCTTAAGATAAACTTCCTTAAAGGAAATCATGTGCATTGGAGGAGATATGTTTAATTGCCAACTGGGGACATTTCCTGTGAAATACTTGGGTACACCTACTTAAGATGTCAGATCACGACTTTATTGAAGACAAATTTATTTAAAAACATGGGACCTGGGAAGGTAATGTTATGTCTATGGGGGGCTAAAACTATCATGCTTACATTGTGTATGTTGGTTGGGTTCAATCTTGCAAGTAATCTACCACGGTGACAGAAAGTGGAAAAGGCTTGTATTGTATTGTTGCCACTAAGGATAAAAGATGATTGCGTCGTTGTCCTTTAAACGCAGGGTGAAGATAATAAATCATCAACATCATGTCATGATACTTAATGCAATACTCCGTTCTTTACTTAATACTTTGAGATGCATGCTGGAGAGCGGTCTTAGGTGGAGTATTACCTGTAGGTGTTGTTGGATTAATAGTCTACGGATGTCTGGACGTCATGCCTATATGTAATTATGCCATGTATAATCATACCCATAAAAACTATAATTTAATCGATACCTTGTTATTTCTTTTGGAGAGAAGCCACTAGTGAACCTATGGATCCCAGTCCATCTTTTCCCATTGCATACAAACTCAACCTCCTCGCTTTACTTTTTTACAATCTGAACCGTACTTTTGGAGATAAAGGAGAATGAGAGTATGGGCCCCATAAGTGTTCTGGGAGGTCCTGAGAGCGTCCAAATGATGCATGTGAGTGTCTCGGAAGTTACTGGAAGGTCACAGAAGCTTCCAAAAGGTTCTAGAACCTTTCATAATATTCTAGAGGATCTCTAGTGGGCCGCTCCCAAAGCCTTGGGGGACAAGGCGCCACATATGGCCCAAGTTGGCCAGCCCCTAGTTGCCTTGAAGGGCAAGGCAACCCAGGAGAGGAGTCCTAGTAGTACTCCACCTCCCTGGGCCGGCTGACCCTCCTCACCCCTCCAACTATATATAGGTGGGAGGGGGCGCACCAGAAGGGACCAGAAAAGCTTCTCCCGACCGACCCCCTATTGCCAGCACCCTCTCTCTCTCTCTCTCTATCTCTCTCTCTCTCTCTCTCTCTCTCTCTCTCTCTCTCTCTCTCTCTCTCTCTCTCGCTCTCTCCAGTCTGGAACTATTCTAGTTTGGCACGCCGCTAGGCTGCACATCTTCCTCTAGTTCTTCATGCTGGTTCCACGCAGTGCTATCATACTTCTAGATTGATATGCATGGATACCTAGAAGGTGTCGTGCACTTCGTCACAAAGATTGGTGGATCGACACGGAGAAATTCTCGTGGTTGGGAGGTAAATCCTAGCTGCAGGAATCGACGGAACGTCACCAACTCTTCCTCCTCTACTTTTGCTACATGGATTGTTGATGAATGATCGTTACTTGTACCTCCATAGTGTTCATGGGATTAGATTGTGCGCGTATTTTTTTGTTGCATAGCACGTTCCCCGTACAAACATGGGTTGTAGCAACAAATTATTAAGGCTAAATGCTTTAGTAATAAGAATATCGGTACTATTAAATCTCGAGCCACGGATTCACCTTGTAGGTAGTCCATTATGAAAGTTCAGGGGTTGTATATGACTGGCCATCAAATATTCTTAAACATGAGGGATAAAGCTAGAATCTCGCAGGATATCTATACTGATAACAAAAAATAGTGAACCTTATAAGGTGTATTGGTTGTTGAATAAAAAAATGTAGTTTCACTACAAAATCTATATACCAATGGCTTGAAAATGATCTATATACCAAATCTAACTTTAAGTGTATTTTGAAAGCTAAAATCCATTTGAAGATCCATATATTTCTCTGGTAGTTTTTTTTCTCAAAGTGTTGTGTTAACTAGAGATGTGATGAGTAAAAAAACCTGGCCTGGTAATAATGTGTGCTCATTTTGTGATCAACACGAAACTGCGCAACACCTACTTTCGGCACAAACTGTTGTCCTAATAATGTTTGACAGTTGTATGCTTGGTGTTATGTTTTTCCCTTGGTGGTGATAAGTTTTACACTGTGGGCTTGGCTGATATATGTCGGGCCATTTGGCTGGCTCGTAACAAGGCAACCTTTGAGAAAAAATTGATCAAATCTCCTTTCGATATTGTGTTTGCCGCTTGCCCACTGATTTTTTACTAGGCAGCTCTTTATAAAGCAGAAGGTGAGTCGGAGCTGAAGAATGATGAGAAGATGCTCAAGATCAACGCGTCAACCGTTGTAATGTTAGGTTTGTGTGGTTTGGTCTGAACAGTAGTTTAATTGTAGTGTTATCAGGCTTTTACCCTCGTAGCGCGTGAGCCAATTGCGTCCAAACGCGTTGCCTGCCAAACGGCAAGCCATCATATATGATAATCAGATAACAGATTGTCGCCTCCTCTCCAAGTTTAGATGCAGCCGCCGCATCATCTCCAAGAAAAAAGCTTAGGGTTACTCTACCTCCTACTCGTCTCTGGTGGCTTTAGGGCCATGGAGGCGCGGTGAACCCCAGCCCTTGCCGGCGGGAGGGGTCTTACTCCATTTTAGGTGTTTTTTTAGTTTGTTTAGGGTTTGTGTCCTGCTCAATAAGACGAGACGGTGGTGGCACCCTGAAGATGAAATAATGTTCTCCCCGCCTAGCCCCCATCCCGATAATGCGTCTAGCGTTGTTGTGGGCGTATGGAGGTGTGTCTCTGGCGGATCTCACGGGATTCGGTCGGTGTTGGTCCTTGGTGGATCTGCTTGGATCCAGTCTTTGTTCGTGTGTCTATAGGTTGGATCCTTTTGATCTATACTTCTCTTCATCGGCGTCGGTTGCTGTTCTGGTGCGCTGGTCCTGTGGGGTCTCAACACAACAACTTCCCGACTATCTACTACAACAAGTTTGGTCTGGCTCCTGCGAGGGAGGGGCGATGATGGCGGCGCGTCTTTGGCTTGCTCCAATGCTTGTAGTCATCGCTAGGTGGTCTATGGACGTTGATGTATTTTTTTATTATTTTTGTGTTCTTTGTTCTAACACTAGTGGAAAAACGGGATTTAGTCCCGGTTGGAAAAGGCCTTTAGTCCCGGGTCACCAACCGGGACAACTAAATCGGGACTAAAGGCCCCCACCCTTTAGTCCCGGTTGGCCACGACCCGGGACTAAAGTCCCTCCACGTGGCCGCGAGCGCGCGCCGGGGGCTGGAGGACCTTTAGTCCCGGTTGGTGACACCAACCGGGACTAAGGCCCCTCCACGTGGCCGCGAGCTAGCGCCGGGGGCTGAAGGACCTGTAGTCCCGGTTGGTGTACGGTTGGTGACACCAACCGGGACTAATAATTTTGTGTTGGGGTTTAGGATTTTAGGGTTTATGGTTTATTTTTCCTTTTCATTTTGTGTTTTCCATTCAATTGTTTTTTATTTCAAACATATTTTACGCTACTACATACTGTACACGTTATGCATATATAATATAATTTCTCGTACGACCATACATATATCATATAATTTCTCGTACGACCATACATATATATATATACAATTTGGTATATACAATTTCTCCTACAATTTGCAGATCATTACAGGCAGGCATTAGGTGCAATGGTATTCTTCGCTTTCAGATATGACCTCCGTAAGCAAAAATCCCGCAATTTCCTCTTGAATTGCTCGTATGCGGTTCTCTGGTAGGAGCTTATCCCCCATATCGTGAATCTTTAAAGAAGGAGATCAATATGAATATATTAGTTGTGTGTATATATATTAGATCATCATAAAAAAATTGTGAATAATGTTTACGTACCTGAAGTTGTCTTGCATCTCTGCGCCATTCGGTCGTAATGCGAATGTTCTCGCAAACATATTATGCACATAAATTAGTCTCCTGTTGCTGCCTCATGAACTTTGCGAGAATAGAATTCAATCAGATAATAATAAACCATGATAATGGTATTGAAACTAGAATTAAAGAGATGCGCGGACCTAGCTTGTACTACTTAATTACCTTGGTCTGAAGCCATTTTAGCTTCGGTTTCCATTCACCGACAACCTCTTTGATGAACCGTTTCCAAACCCTGCCCGGCAAAGAAAATGAATAAAGGAGTTATTAATTACTTGATATTAGGAAATGAACGAAAGAGGCTGATATAGTGCGATAATGATTGAAATTACCTGTCGAGCATCAAAACCAAGCTGATGTATTCTCGAGGGTCTTTACCTAGTGAGTCCAGGGTTTCAATAGTTCCAGCGTCAACTCTAATGATTAGCAGGATCCAGTGGAACCTGCGCACACGTTTATATAAGCAGGCATGCATAACTCATCAACTACACTTAACATCGAGTAAGCAAAATAGAATTTGTAGTACAAGACAGTAACACTCACTTGAAGTTGTAAGGAAATAGTATGTCTGTTCTGGTATTTTGTGCCTTCATAAACCTTAGCAAGTTTTCCTCCAAGTCTCGGGGGTGGTCTTGTATCATTTTTTCATAAATGATATATGGGTCAACAAACCCAATGCCATAGATTCCACCTCTTTTGCATTCGAGAATCTTCATTCTGCATAATAGCGTACAAAAGAATATAGTGAGGATAATTACAAGCAATGCGCGAGCTGAGCTAGAGACTTAAATTACAGAAAGAAATCACTTACACACAATAGCAACTGACGATAGATTTGTCGAGTGCATCTTGATTGTATAACTGAAAACTTTCTGGAAACTCAATCATTATCTCGTTTTCATAGAAGTAATGCTCTTCCTTGACTTTCACAATGAGCATCTCTCGCCCATTCTTTACTTCTTTCATGTACCACTCATGCAATCTTCGCATTTGTGTTGATATATGCGGGACCTGCTCAGGTCTGGCCAGAGTGTTCCCCGGGACATATTTCCATGCTAATTCAGCCATGGGGACTTCCTCGGTGCCTAGGAGTTGATCAACACTGATACCTAAGTCTTTAGCAGCGTCGGTTACCTTATCGGTAATCACCTTGAGCGGGGGGGGGGGGGGGGGGGGTCGATTGCATTGCCTGTTCTCCGAGCTGGGGAACTGTTTTCCCGCTTTTATTACTACTTGTACGTCTCGACTGCTGCATTTGTTCCTGATATGACTTCCTAATAGAGCGTTCATAGTCTGATGGCCTATTCTGCACATGTGCCGGGGCTCGCTCTAGAAGTTCCACAAAGTGCTCTACGGTTTTTGCAGGTATTATCTCCTTTGGCGGCGGGGGCGGTTTCGGTGCAAAATGGGACTTCACTTCGGAAGCCACGACCGCTCTGGTTTCCTCATCAGTCATCTCGTAAGCTAACTTCTTTTTGGCAGCAGGCTCGTCGTTGGCTTTCTTCTTTGGTGCTCTCTTCCGCTTTTGGCCCTGCTGCTGGGACATAGGGGGTGGAGACGGCTGACGCGGCGGAGATCGATATGGCGGACTCGCGCTGGGCTCCGTCTCGAGGTGGGGTGGAGTCGGCTGACGCGGCGGACTTAGAGGTGTATTGCTATTCGGAGGAGTCGGTGGCCTTGGCGCCGAGTTTGGAAACACGATGCATTCCTTTCTCTATACAATGACACCACGTATGACTTCTCCCAGTGTCTGCTCCCCTTCACCTCCAGGAATGTTAAGCTCTAGTGAGTCATATCCCGACAAAACTTCATCCACCCCGACACGAGCATAGCTAGCTGGAATCGGATTGCCATGGATGGTTGATTCAGGTGCATTCGGTAAAGCAAAGCCGACCACCACCTTCATGGATATGTTCTTCATTTTCATGTGTAGCTCACAACTTGTCCTCTCTTTGATATCATCCACGGGGTAGCGAGCCAGCAGTGCATCATCGGCCCGGACCCCCGTGGAACCCACGCTGCTTTTCCGCATAGATGGGACGGCACTATCCAATGCTGGATCTGCTTGCTCCTGCCGCGGAGACGCCCTTTGCTGGCTAATTGTGTCGATCTGCTCTTGCTGCCGCATTAACATGCGTTCCAACTCCGCGTTCTTTGTTTCTACCTTCTGAAGCCGGTCTGCATCCTGCTTCTTTTTTCTCTGACGGCTTCTATAAGTGTCGTTCCACTCCGAAAACCCCTGAACCCACGGAACAACGCCTTTGCCTCGTGTTCATCCTCCGTGTTCAGGATTCCCGAGGGCGCGTGTAAGCTCGTCGTTCTCTCTCTCGGGCTGGAACAACCCCTTTCGAGCATCTTCTATTGCTTCAAGTAAAGCGTCAGAGGCTGTTTTAAGATCTGCCTTTTCAATAATCTGCCCTGTCGTTGGGTCCAACTGTCCCCCATGCGCATAAAACCAATTCCTGGACCTCTGGGGCCAATCCACTGTAGCTGGAATGACCCCTTCAGCAAGCATCTTGGCCTCAGCTGCTTCCCACTTAGGCACGGCTCTCTTGTAGCCACCTGTCCGCAGAACATGGTGATACTCTTTTTTCTCAGCATTTATCTTGTTTTTTCTCGACCTTTCCAGAGCTTCATCCGATTCCTTGTACTCCACAAATGCGTCCCAGTGATCTTTTATCTTCTCTAGTGCTCCAGTGAATTCTGGAGTCTTCTTTTTTGCCTTGATGTAGTCGCTCCATAATCTTTTCTTCCAGCTCTGGAATTGTGTGGCCATCTTCTTAAGAGCAAACTGCTTGACTTTCAACCGTTGGCCATCTGTGAAACCCTCTAGTAGGTTGAAATGTGACATGAGCGTATCCCAAAGCAAATTTTTCGATCTTTCGTCGACATAACTAACTCCTCGATCTTCCTTTGGCTTATTCCATTCTCGAATGGTAATCGGGATGTTGTCCCTAACAATAACTCCGCATTGATGGATAAATTTACAGGCATTCTGTTCAGGAGCAATCGGTTCGCCATCTTCTGCGACTTCATCGATGTTGAACTTTATGCCATCGCCCAACTTTTTGGCCCGGCCTCGTACCCTTCTAGAAGATTTGCTCGATCCGGAGGGCTAAAAGAAGAAAGATTCGTTAATATATATATACAAATCAATTAATACATCTAATGATCACCAGAGGCCTAATATATATATACCTCACCGGACTTTGTTAATTGTCCAGCATTTTCTTCGCCATCATTGTTTGTTTGCCCTTCGTCTCTTGGTTCTTCCTCAAGTCCCCAACCGGAGTCGTTCAGAAATTGTGAGCCGTCATCTGGTTCATTTTCTTGGTTTTGGGAGGAGCGTATGATGTCGAAGACATCCTCTTCATGGTATCTGCCGCTATCGTCCATAGCTTAACTAATCCAGAAGAAAGATAAAACAATTTAGTATTTAAATTAGAATGCATTCAATAAGCAAAAACTGAACCATAGTATCGAGAAGAACAATACCGGAGATGCAATCAATGCAATGCAACAATACCGGCGAAGGGGGAAAACATCCGGAGGGGTCTTCCTGAAGGTGAACGCAGCAGAAAACAAAAATTTTCCGACCTACGCACCAGTCCAGGACCACTATGGAGACTGCATACAAGGTTTGATCTTTTCGTTACCGACTCGTAGCGCAGAGGAAGTAGAGTCGATGACGATCGGCGGTGCAGATCCCCGCAGCTAGGATTTACAACCTCCCAACCGCGAGGATGTACTCCCTCGTCAGCTCACCGGACGGATCTCCGGGCAGCCCTTCGGGAGGCCTCGGGACAGTCCCTCAGATAATCCCACCGGACGGATCCTCGGGCAGCCCTTCGGGAGGCCTCTGGACAGTCCCTCGGATAGTCCCACAGGACGGATCCTCGGACAGCCCTCCGGGAGGCCTCTGGACAGTCCCTCGGATAGTCCCACCGGACGGATCCTCGGACAGCCCTCCGGGAGGCCTCTGGACAGTCCCTCGGATAGTCCCACCGGATGGATCCTCGGACAGCCCTCCGGGAGGCCACACAGACAGCCCTTCGGGCGGGTCACTCGGACAGCCCTCCGGGCAGGTACTCGAACAGCTGCACGGGCAAAGGATCGAAACTACGACCTCTGTACAGGGTTGCACACATATGGTGTCAGCTATCCGGCAGGGCTTCGCCGTCCAGAACTAGTTCCTGCCGGAACCCAGACAGCCTTTCGGCTCTACGAAACTATTTCGTGGGGAGGGAGAGAGAAGGCCAGATCATGCATGGCTTGTGTATGTTGAGAAAGAGTGTGTCTTTAGGCAGCCCCCTCCACCCCTATTTATAGGCCAAGCCCAAGGGTGGCTTCTCCAAGAATCCAAGGGGAAAAATACCAAAAGGCCCTCAAGGTGGCTTCTCCAATAAGCCACCCAAAAAGCATTTTCACTATTCACGGAAACATTTTTCCGCGACCGTTAAATCCGAAAATATTTCTGTGTGTCTTAGAATAATTCCAGCACCCACTAAAATGATTTTGGACGCGTTCCGAAACAATTCCGGATTAGTGATTTTCATCTGTGAAAAGCAACCAAACCGGTTCCAGCAGCTCCGGAACATTTCCGGATTTTTTCTTCGAAAAATCCCAGAAGTTCCCAGACCAATTCTGGCACCCTCCAAGAATTTCCAGATGTGTGCCAAAACCAATTTGACTTAATGGTATACCCTGAAACAACTTTTTAGTTTTACCGAAACTATTCCGGTGTTCTCTCTCCGGAACTTTTCCGCTGTCTCCGAAACTTTTCCGGTGACTTTCTCTCAGACTCCCTGTCTAGTATTCAGCAGATAGATGACCCTTAAGCGTGTGACCCTATAGGTTCGGTGAAGTATAGACATGACCGGAACTCTTTCCGATCAATGATCAACATCGGAGCCGTGGACACCCATATTGACCCCTATACCCACACGAATGAATATTCGAGTGAACCTCCAGTTGCCGTGTGCTATTCCTGTTGGTTCGCGATATGTTACAAATACACGAGGTGAGAATCATCGGCATCCCCGTGGATCAACACTTGTCCACAATGCCAGTTACCTCGTTACCGGTTTTGTTCTCTTTTCTCGTTGCCGTGTTCCGGCATCCCTGTGATCAAATCACAATGTGTCTGGCCAGACGATGGTGGATACCGTAACACCGAGAGGGCCCAGAGATATCTCTCCATCGTCGGAGAAGCAAATCCCAATCTTGAGCTATCAAGTTACTTGAGATACTTTTCCATGAACCCGTAAGCCGCCGTAATAGCCACCCATTTACGGATGATGTTTAACAAACCCCAAAGTTCATGAAGCAAGCATGACGAAACTCGATACTCTCATGGTCTAAGGAATTATGCAAACGTAAACCATCTCTGTGTTATTAACCATTAACTTGTGACGAATGTATCTTATAGCATAACATCAATTCGGGTCGATTTAACACAAGTGTTCTCCTAACATTGTGCCCTCAAAATTGCCAGCATAGGCATGCCCATGATCAGGAAAACAGAACCATCATGCAACACTTGAGCTAGTCTTAGAGGCCAGACTAGGAATACATTTTACCGTTTATTATTCCACACGTGCATATGAGTCTTCCTCCGAGCCTCGTGGTTATTGCAGACTCGAGAACCATAACAGTTATAGCACGGAATATAAACTTAACTACAAACATGGAGATAAATAATAACATTTATTATTGCCTCTAGGGCATATTTCCTACACTTCCCGGCAGTGCTAGGGGTGACCTATCGCAGTACTACACGATACCGGCGAAGGAGGAAAACATCCGGAGGGGGGTTAGTTGTTTTAATTAGTTAGGTGGGGCCCGGGGTCAGTGGGGTTAGTAGCTGGTGTTAGTTACTAACCTGATCGGGCCCACCTGTCGGTGACCCCACGACGGTGGCGCGGCGGCGGTGAGGCGCCGGTGGCCTAAAACGACCGCGGAGGCACGGGGCCTCGTCGGAATTCGCGCACAGGGCACGAGCCGACTCGTGCTTGGGTGCGTTCGGTCGCTAACGACTTTTTATAGAGAACCCACACTTGAACAACATTTCTATTCATCCAGTTAACATCCATCTATCTAACATTTCTATTCATCCATCATTCTAACATACATCAATATAACATCTATCCATCTACATCCATCTAACATTCATCTACACACAAAAATACATAAATCCATCTAACATTCATCTACACACAAAAATACATAAATTCATCTAACATCCATATGTCTGCACAAATCCATCTAAAATCCATCTATCTACATCCATCTAGCAGTAGTGGCAGAGCAACCAGCAGCAGTAGCGGTGGCAGGTAGCAAGCACCAGCAACGGCGGCGAGCAACCGGAGCAGAGCAGCGACAGCCGACAGCAGCCACCGGCAAACAACAGTGGCAGCAGCCCCGCCACGGGAGCAGAGTAGCGTCGTGCGGGATGAGACCGGAGAGGGAGAGGAGGAGGGTATACCTAACGGGTTATGGACGACGGCGAGCGTCCGGCCATGCGGCGAGGACGGCGGCACCTGAGGTGCGGGCAAAGGGCTCGGGCTGGAGACGGCGGAGTCGAGCGCGCGGACCAGGGCGGAGAGAGAGAAAAGGGAGGAGTGGAGCGGCCGGCGACGGCGGGTGGCCGGCGTGGACGACCACCGGACCGGAGCGGATCAGGGCAGCCTGGCGGCGTGGTTCGATCTGTATCTCCCGGGCGGTGGCTGGCACCGGGACACCAAGGCGCGGAAGTTATATACCCGCGACCTTTAGTCCCTGCTCCAACCTCGAACCGGGACTAAAGGTCCTTTAGTCCCGGCTCCAGCCACGAACCGGGACTAAAGGCCAACCTTTTCGGCGGCCCAAATTCCGCGCGGGAGCTAAAACCTTTAGTCCCGGCTGGTGGTCGCAACCGGGACTAAAGGTGTCTTTCAATTAATTTTCATTTTGAAGAAATTATTTGACAGATTCAATTTTACAGACTGAAATTAATTCTTGTAAAATGCATAAAAATTTGAAAACTAAACCAAATGAGTTGATTCAAATTTCTGTGGATTCATCTTGAAGATTTCTATCAACTAGTATCATTTTGACAGGAAGTTGCATAATTAATTTTGCACTTATTAATTAAATACAGTAATTGAAGACATTATTTTAAACTTTAAAAATTCATATCTTCAGTTCTGTTAAGCCAAATGGAGCAAATAAGATGTAAAATTGTTTGTCTTAATATAACCTACATATTCATGTTTACAAAGGAAATATTCATGTTCAAAATATTGGTCAAAACCCTCAATTACCCTTTCTGGATATTTCAAGCTTTTGAAATATTTACAAAGGAAATATTCACCATAAATTCCAAGAAAATTCTAGCATGTCAAAAATGCCATATTTGATGATCTTGCCAAGTCTCATGTCTTGGAGAACAAGATAACATCATCAAATTCCCTCAAAACCATCTCTGTCCATTTTCTAGTTTGAGCAACTTTACATTGCTAAACATGTCCAAATGAGCTCAAACTTGGTACACCTGCTAAAATGGTCTAAATATTCATCTAGGCCAAGTGGTGCATCAAGGAGAACAAATTAGCTTGGTCAAAGTATGCCAAAACCAATTCTGCCCATTTCTAGGGTTTGACAAAGTTACATTGGCAACTTTCTCCCATTGATCTCAAATTTTTTACCAGATTGCCAGATGGTCATGAGCATCACCCCCATCAAGTGGCACAAGTTGGAGAACAAGTTAACTTGATCAAAGCTTGTCAAAACCATTTCTGCCCATTTCTAGGGTTTGAAATATTTACATTGCCAAGTTCTTCAAATGAGCTACAAATTTGCACCCTAGCTCAAATTGATACCAAGCTCATTCTTGTTAAATTCCAAAGCCATTGGATTCCTCTAAGTACCTCTATTCATCATCAAACACCTTCTGCCAAAATCTTGTGGTCAATAATTGGGGTACCAAATGGATTCTCCTTTAGCTCAAATTTTTACCAGAGCTCACCCTAGTCATATTCTACCTCCAGTAACTCTCTCTCTTCCATAGCTCAATAATTGAGGGGTGAAAACCCTCACTTTACCTCTCTGGACAGCCACTATAATTAAAATACTAAAAGGACAGGAATAATTGAAAATTCATAACTTAATAAATAATTATTCAAAAATCATGTTTCAAATGCCAAAATGCCCTAACTTTTTGGTTGGATTCCGACGCTCCAGAGTCCACCTAGGAACACCCAAAACACATATATACCCTAACTCTTACAAAGATTCCCTCCGGTTTGTCCGAAGTGGGACTTTCCAGCTATAAGTCCGGAAACTCACTAGAGAGAAAGTGATGACGGTGAAGCCGGTCACATCCCAGAGTGGGATCTTGGGGTATAAAACTTTTTCTTCGCGTGTGTCCCTTGCTTATGATTGCGCCGTAATCATGGAGAATCTTCATCATTTAACAGGATGCTTGGGTCAGTCTTCACTGTGAAGGGAGGAATTTCATCAAACTTTTCATAATCTTCTGACATATCTGTCTTGTCCTCCACTCCCACGATGTTTCTTTTCCCTGAAAGAACTATGTGGCACTTTGGCTCATCGTATGATGTATTCGCTTCTTTATCTTTTCTTTTTCTCGGTTTGGTAGACATGTCCTTCACATAGAAAACCCGCGCCACATCATTGGCTAGGACGAATGGTTCGTCTGTGTACCCAAGATTGTTGAGATCCACTGTTGTCATTCCGTACTGCGGGTCTACCTTTACCCCGCCTCCTGTCAGATTGACCCATTTGCACCGAAACAAAGGGACCTTAAAAGAAGGTCCATAGTCAATATCCCATATCTCCTCTATGTAACCATAATATGTGTCCTTTTTCCTATTGTTGTTTGTTGCATCAAAGCGGACACCACTGTTTTGGTTGGTGCTCTTTTTATCTTGGGCGATCGTGTAAAATGTATTCCCATTTATCTCGTATCCTTTGAAAGTCAATATAGTCGAAGATGGTGACTTGGCCAACAAGTACAACTCATCTCCAACAGTGGTGTTATTCATGAGATGAGTTTGCAACCAGCCGCCGAAAGTCGCCATGTGTGTACGTTTAATCCAGGGGTCAGACTGCTCCGGGTTCTTGGAGCGTACAATATCCATGTGTTCCTCGATATACGGAGCCACCAAGGTGGAATTTTATAGAACTGTGTAGTGTGCTTGAGTGAAAGAATGCCCGTCCATACTTATTACTGAATTCTTTCCTAGCGTGCCTTTTCCACTCAGTCTCCCCTCATGCCGCGATTGAGGAGCACCAATCGGCTTAATGTCAGGAATAAAGTCAACACAAAACTCAATAACCTCCTCTGTTTCATGGCCCTTGGAGATGCTTCCTTCTGGTCTAGCACGGTTATGAACATATTTCTTTAAGACTCCCATGAACCTCTCAAAGGGGAACATATTGTGTAGAAATACAGGACCCAGAATGGTAATCTCTTCGACTAGGTGAACTAGGACGTGCGTCATAATATTGAAGAAGGATGGTGGGAACACCAACTCGAAACTGACAAGACATTGGACCAAATCATTCTGTAACCTTGGTAGGATTTCTGGATCGATTACCTGCTGAGAAATTGCATTGAGGAATGCACATAACTTCACAATGGCTAATCGAACATTTTTCGGTAGAATCTCTCTCAATGCAACCGGAAGTAATTGCGTCATAATCACGTGGCAGTCATGAGACTTTAGGTTTTGGAATTTTTTCTCTGCCATATTTATTATTCCCTTTATATTCGACGAGAAGCCAGACGGGACCTTCATACTGCTCAGGCATTCAAAAAAGATTTCCTTCTCTTCTTTGGTAAGAGCGTAGCTGGCAGGACCTTGATACTGCTTTGGTTGCATGCCGTCTTTTTCGTTCATACGTTGCTGGTCCTCCCGTGCCTCCGGTGTATCTTTTGTCTTCCCATACACGCCCAAGAAGCCTAGCAGGTTCACGCAAAGATTCTTCGTCACGTGCATCACGTCGATTGCAGAGCGGACCTCTAGGACTTGTTGGGGAACGTTGCATGGGAAACAAAAAATTTCCTACGCACACACAAGATCTATCCATGGTGATGAGCATCTACGAGAGGGAGAGTAAATCTACATACCCTTGTAGATCGCTAAGCGGAAGCGTTTAAGAAACGCGGTTGATGTAGTCGAACGTCTCCGCGATCCAAATCGCAAGTCGTCCCTCGATCCGATCACGAACTAGCGCCGAACGGACGGCACCTCCGCGTTCAACACATGTACGGCTTGATGACGCCTTCACCTCCTCGATCCAGCGAGCGATGGTGAAGTAGTGGTTGAGTTCCAGCAGCACGACGGCGTGGTGATGGTGGTGAGGAACAATCTCTGCAGGGCTTCGCCAAGCGCTACGGAGATTATGACGGAGGAACTAGAGGGTTAGGGTTGCCGCACACGGCTTGGGGAAATCTTGATGTATCCCGTGTGCTAGCCCTGCCCCTCTATTTATATGTTGAGCCTTGGGGTCTAAACTTGGAGTAAAAGCCTCCTCCAGGTCGGTTTTGCCCGCACAAGGTCGGTTTGGCCCGCAGGGAAAGAGTCCAACTCGGATCCCTGCCGAACCGTGCACAGCCGCGCACAAGCGGTAGTACCGCTCACAAGCGGTAGTACCGCTTGAGCGGTAGTACCGCTTGGGCGGTAGTACCGCTTCACAAAACGGTAGTACCGCTTACGCGGTAGCAAAACTACTTTTTGCACTTTCCAATACTTCGTGGGCTTTATCCCTTTGGCCCATATAAAGTGTTGCTGTACCCGAACACTTCGGTAAACATCCGGAACCCCTTCCGGTGAATTCCGGAACCCTTCCGGAGATCAAAACACTATTATCACATATATCAATCTTTACCTCCAGACTATTCCGGAGATCCTCGTCATGTCCGGGATCTTATCCGGGACTCCGAACAACCTTCGGTCACCAACAAAATAACTCAATTATACTAATCGTCACCAAACATTAAGTGTGTAGACCCTGCGGGTTCGAGAACTATGCAGACATGACCGAGACACCTCTACGATCAATAACCAATAGCGGGACCTGGATGCCCATATTGGCTCCTACATATTCTACGAAGATCTTTTATCGGTCGAACCTCTATGTCAAGGATTCAGTTAATCCCGTATGCTGTTCCCTTTGTTCTTCGGTATGTTACTTGCCCGAGATTCGATCGTCGGTATCTCTATACCTAGTTCAATCTCGTTACCGGCAAGTCTCTTTACTCGTTCCGTAATACAAGATCTCGTGGCTAACACTTTAGTCACATTGCTTGCAAGGCTCATTGTGATGTTGTATTACCGAGTGGGCCCTGAGATACCTCTCCGTCATACGGAGTAACAAATCCCAGTCTTGATCCATGCCAACCCAACAGACACCCTCGGAGATACCTGTAGAGCACCTTTATAGTCACCCAGTTACGTTGCGACGTTTGATACACACAAGGTACTCCTCCGATGTCAGGGAGTTGCATGATCTCATGGTCATAGGAACAGATACTTGACATGCAGAAAACAATAGCAATAAACTGACACGATCAAATGCTACGTTC
The DNA here is from genome assembly GCA_039707655.1 of Elymus sibiricus. Classification (NCBI taxonomy): domain Eukaryota; kingdom Viridiplantae; phylum Streptophyta; class Magnoliopsida; order Poales; family Poaceae; genus Elymus; species Elymus sibiricus. Next base: position 478,049,480 of record CM077666.1, read on the forward strand.
TTAGTTTGGGTCTTGTCCATCACATCATTCTCCTAATGATGTGATCCCGTTATCAAATGACATCTCATGTCAATGGCTAGGAAACCTTAACCATCTTTGATCAACGAGCTAGTCAACTAGAGGCTTACTAGGGACACAGTGTTGTCTATGTACCCACACATGTATTTTAGTTTCCAATCAATACATTTATAGCATGGATAATAAACGATTATCATGAACAAGGAAATATAATAATAACCAATTTATTATTGCCTCTAGGGCATATTTCCAACAGTCTCCCACTTGCACTAGAGTCAATAATCTAGTTCACATCACTATGTGATTTACATTGTAATGAATCGAACACCCATGCAGTTCTGGTGTTGTTCATGTTTAGCCCTTGGAAGAGGTTTAGTCATCGGATCTGCAACATTTAGATCCGTGTGTACTTTGCAAATATTTATGTCGTCCTCCTTGATGTAATCGCGGATGGAATTGAAACGTCGCTTTATGTGTCTGGTCCTCTTGTGAAATCTTGGTTCCTTGGCTAGAGCAATGGCACCAGTATTATCACAAAACAGAGTCATTGGGTTAAGCGCACTAGGCACTACTCCAAGATCTGTCATGAACTCCTTCATCCAGACACCTTCCTTCGCCGCCTCCGAGGCAGCGATGTACTCCGCTTCGCATGTAGAATCAGCTACCACGCTTTGCTTGGAACTGCACCAGCTAACCGCACCCCCATTAAGAATAAATACGTATCCGGTTTGAGACTTAGAGTCATCCGGATCAGTGTCAAAGCTTGCATCGACGTAACCCTTTACGACGAGCTCTTGATCACCTCCATAAACGAGAAACATATCCTTAGTCCTTTTCAGGTACTTCAGGATATTCTTGACCGCCGTCCAGTGTTCCATTCCTGGATCACTTTGAAACCTTCCGACCATACTTATGGCAAGGCTGACATCGGGTCTTGTGCACAGCATTGCATACATGATAGAGCCTATGGCCGAAGCATAGGGGATGACACTCATCTTTTCTCTATCTTCTGCAGTCACTGGGCATTGAGTCTTACTCAACTTCACACCTTGCAATACAGGCAAGAACCCCTTCTTGGACTGATCCATTTTGAACTTCTTCAAGACTTTGTCAAGGTATGTGCTTTGTGAAAGTCCTATCAAACGTCTCGATCTATCTCTATAGATCTTGATGCCTAATATGAAAGCAGCTTCTCCTAGGTCCTTCATTGAAAAACTCTTATTCAAATATTCCTTTACGCTTTCCAGCATTTCTATATTGTTTCCAATCAGTAATATGTCATCCACATATAATATTAGAAACGCTATAGAGCTCCCACTCACTTTCTTGTAAATACAAGCTTCTCCGTAAACTTGTATAAACTCGAACGCTTTGATCACCTCATCAAAACGAAGATTCCAACTCCGAGATGCTTGCACCAGTCCATAAATGGATCGCTGGAGTTTGCAAACTTTGTCAGCATTCTCTGGATCGACAAAACCTTCTGGTTGCATCATATACAACTCTTCCTTAAGGTAACCGTTAAGGAACGCTGTTTTGACATCCATCTGCCAAATTTCATAATCAAAAAAGGCAGCTATTGCTAACATGATTCTGACGGACTTAAGCATCGCTACGGGTGAGAAGGTCTCATCGTAGTCAACTCCTTGAACTTGTGAAAAACCCTTTGCCACAAGTCGAGCTTTATAGACGGTGACATTACCGTCCGCGTCCGTCTTCCTCTTAAAGATCCATTTGTTCTGAATGGCCTTACGCCCTTCAGGTAATACTTCCAAAGTCCATACTTTGTTTTCATACATGGATCCCATCTCGGATTTCATGGCCTCTAACCACTTCTCGGAATCCGGGCCCATCATCGCTTCTCCATAGCTCGTAGGTTCATCGTTGTCTAACAACATGACCTCTAAGACAGGGTTGCCGTACCACTCGGGAGCAGTACGCGTCCTTGTCGACCTACGAGGTTCGATAGCAACTTGATCCAAAGCTTCATGATCATCATCATTAACTTCCTCTTCAGCTAATGTAGGCTCCACAGAAACAACTTTCTGCACTGCGCTACTCTCAGGTTGAAGTAAAGGTTCAACAACCTCATCAAGTTCTATCTTCCTCCCACTCAATTCTTTCGAGAGAAACTCTTTCTCAAGAAATGTTCCGTTTTTAGCGACAAACACTTTGCCTTCGGATCTGAGATAGAAGGTATACCCAACTGTCTCTTTTGGGTATCCTATGAAGACGCATTTCTCCGCTTTGGGTTCCAGCTTTTCAGGCTGAAGCTTTTTGACATAAGCATCACATCCCCAAATTTTAAGAAACGACAGCTTTTGGCTTCTTGCCAAACCAAAGTTCATATGGCGTTGTCTCAACGGATTTTGATGGTGCCCTATTTAAAGTGAATGCAGCTGTCTCTAATGCATAACCCCAAAACGATAGTGGCAAATCGGCAAGAGACATCATAGATCGCACCATATCCAATAAAGTTCGATTACGACGTTCGGACACACCATTACGCTGTGGTGTTCCAGGCGGTGTCAGTTGTGAAACAATTCCACATTGTCTTAAGTGACTGCCAAACTCATAACTCAGATATTCTCCTCCTCGATCAGATCGTAGGAATTTAATCTTCTTGTTACGATGATTCTCAACTTCACTCTGAAATTGTTTGAACTTTTCAAATGTTTCAGACTTATGTTTCATTAAGTAAATATACCCATATCTACTTAAGTCATCAGTGAAGGTGAGAAAGTAACGATAACCACCGCGCGCCTCAATACTCATTGGACCGCACACATCAGTATGTATGATTTCCAATAAGTCACTTGCCCGTTCCATTGTTCCAGAGAACGGCGTTTTAGTCATCTTGCCCAAGAGGCATGGCTCACATGTGTCAAGTGATTCAAAATCAAGTGACTCCAAAAGTCCATCAGCATGGAGCTTCCTCATGCGTTTTACGCCAATATGACCTAAACGGCAGTGCCACAAGAAAGTGGTATTATCATTATCAATCCTACATCTTTTGGCATCAATGTTATGAACATGTGTATCATTACTATCGAGATTCAATAAGAATAAACCGCTTACATTGGGTGCACGACCATAAAAGATATTACCCATATAAATGGAACAACCATTATTCTCTGATTTAAATGAGTAACCGTCTCGCAATAAACAAGATCCAGATATAATGTTCATGCTTAACGCAGGCACCAAATAACACTTATTTAGGTTCATCACTAATCCCGACGGTAATCGAAGAACGAGCGTGCCGATGGCGATCACATCAACCTTGGAACCATTTCCCACGCGCATCATCACTTCGTCCTTCGCCAGCCTCCGTCTATTCCACAGTTCCTATTTAGAGTTGCAAATATGAGCAACCGCACCGGTATCAAATACCCAGGCACTACAACGAGGGTTGGTAAGGAACATATCAATAACATGTATATCATATATACCTTGTTTGTTGTTGGCCGCCTTCTTGTCAGCCAAATACTTGGGGCAATTCCGCTTCCAGTGTCCAGTTCCCTTGCAATGAAAACACACAGTTTCTGGTTTGGGTCCAGCCTTGGGTTTCTTCACGAGAGGAGCAACTGCTTTGCCACTCTTCTTTGGAGTTACCCTTCTTACCCTTGCCATTTTTCTTGAAACTAGTGGTTTTATTGACCATCAACACTTGATGCTCCTTCTGAATTTCAGACTCAGCGGCTTTCAGCATCGCAAACAGCTCGGCGACTGACTTGTTCATCCCGTGCATGTTATAGTTCAACACGAAGCTCTTGTAGCTAGGTGGCAATGATTGAAGAACTCTGTCAGTGATAGCCTCTGGCGGAAGGGGCATCCCTAACTCAGCTAGACGGGTGGAGTACCCAGACATTCTGAGTATGTGATCACTGATAGTGCCGTTCTCCTCCATCTTGCAAGCATAGAACTTATCGGAGATCTCATATCTCTCGATCCGGGCATTCTTCTGAAAGATAAACTTCAACTCCTGGAACATCTCATATGCTCCATGACGTTCAAAACGTCTTTGAAGTCCCGGTTCTAATCCATACAACATTGCACATTGAACTATTGAGTAATCATCAGAACGAGCCTGCCAGGCGTTCACAACGTCTAGAGACTCAACTGGAGCGGGTGGATCACCAAGCGGTGCATCAAGGACATAAGCCTTCTGGGAAGCCGTAAGGATAATCCTTAGATTACGGGCCCAGTCCACAAAGTTACTCCCATCATCTTTCAACTTAGCTTTCTCTAGGAACGCTGAAAGATCGTGGATGTCGCCTAGAGGGGGGGGGGGTGAATAGGCGCTTTAAAATAATTACGGTTTAGGCTTGAACAAATGCGGAATAAACCTAGCGGTTAATTTGACAAGCACAAAACCTAAATTGACTAGGCTCACCTATGAGCACCAACAACTTATGCTAAGCAAGATAAACAACTAAGTGATAGCAAGATATATAACAAGAAACAATATGGCTATCACAAAGTAAAGTGCATAAGTAAAGGGCTCGGGTAAGAGATAACCGAGGCACGCGGAGACGACGATGTATCCCGAAGTTCACACCCTTGCGGATGCTAATCTCCGTTTGGAGCGGTGTGGAGGCACAATGCTCCCCAACAATGCCACTAGGGCCACCGTATTCTCCTCACGCCCTCGCACAATGCAAGGTGCCGTGATTCCACTAAGGGACCCTTGAGGGCGGTCACCGAACCCGTACAAATGGGACCCTTGAGGGCGGTCACCGAACCCGTACACTTTGGCAACCCTTGGGGGCGGTCACCGGTACCCGTCAAATTGCTCGGGGCGATCTCCACAACCTAATTGGAGACCCCGACGCTTGCCCGGAGCTTTACACCACAATGATTGAGCTCCGAGCACCACCAAGACACCAAGCCGTCTAGGGTGCCAAGGCACCCAAGAGGAACAAGCTCTAGGGTGCCCAAACACCCAAGAGTAATAAGCTACTCAACTTCACAACTTCCACGTATCACCGTGGAGAACTCAAACCGATGCAACTAATGCAATGGCAAGAACACACGAAGTGGACAAGTCCCTCACTCCCAAATCCCACCAAAGCAACAAAAGCTATGGATGAATATGAGAGGAAGAACAAGGAGAACACCAAGAACTCCAAGATCTAGATCCAAGGGGTTCCCCTCACTTAGAGGAGAAAGTGATTGGTGGAAATGTGGATCTAGATCTCCTCTCTCTATTCCCTCAAGAACTAGCAAGAATCATTGGAGGGATTGAGAGTTAGGCAAGCTCAAGAAGGTCAACAATGGGGGGAGAAATGAGCTCAAAGGATAAGAAAACCGTTGGGGAAGAAGACCCCTTTTATAGGGCCACCCCAAATCCAACCGTTACCCGTGCAGGACGCGCACAAGCGGTACTACCGCTCTTGCGAGCGGTACTACCGCTCGTGCGGTAGTAATTCAAAAACAGCAGGCAATCAACAAGAAACTGGAGCGGTAGTGCCGCACCAAGCGGTACTACCGCTCAACTTAAGCGGTACTACCGCTTAAGCTTTCGCAGGACAGAGGAAACAGAGGAAGTGGGGTAGCACTGGAACGGTAGTACCGCAACAAGCGGTACTACCGCTCCACTACCGCCCCACTACCGCTTAGGGAAAAATAACACCAGAAGAAAACACGGTAGTGCAGCGGTAGTAGGGGCGGTAGTACCGTGTCAAGCGGTACTACCGCTCCACTACCGCTTTACTACCGCTAAACGAAAAAGAATGCCAGTAGAAATCACGGTAGTGCAACGGTAGTAGGGGCGGTAGTACCGTGTCAAGCGGTACTACCGTGGTCCCGAGCGGTACTACCGCTTTGGTGACAGGTAAACTGCCCAGACAAACAATAAACCCTGAACTGCCATAACTTCTGCAAATGAGCTCCGAATTGAGCAAACTCAAGCTTGTTGGATAGAGGACGACAAATACTATCCAACAGCGACTGGTTATATTAAGAAGTGGCAGTAGAGAAAATACCAATGATATAGAGATGAGAAACCTCTATGAATGAAGAACCGGCATAAACTCCAACATCGAAAACATCATAGAAGATGCATATATGAACTCCGTTTTCGATGACCTCGAGCTTGTCATGAAGATGACCAAAAGCTCAAAGACTCACAAAGAGAAACATCAAACACAAACCAAGAAATATGATGCAAGGATGCAATGGTTTGAGCTCTCTACGAAGATATGATAAAGCTACTCACTTGAGAGCCCCCCTTGATAGTACGGCTATCGATCCTATAACCCGGTCTCCCAACTACTACCATGAGACCGGTAAAATAGAAAACCTATCAAGGGCAAACCTTTGCCTTGCGCAAAGTCCACTTGAGCTAGATGATGACGATCTTGACCTCCTCAAGTTGGACCACCTTTCTTGATTGCGCCGGCTCGATGAAGACTAGCTGATTGCTCCCCCATACTCCACTATGGGTGAGCCACTCTTCGGCACATCTTCACAAGTCCATTGTCACCACAATGGACAGCAAGCTTCAAGCATGTGATCTCTTCGTGATGCTCCACTTGAACTTGCACACCGCAATCTTGATGACGATCACCACTTGATGTCATCCTCCATGGGTTGTGTGATATCTTCCTTTTGATGCACGCCCATGGAAACAAACCTAACCCCACAAAGAACTCTCACATAGAACATGGGTTAGTACACAAAGCGTAATGGACAATGCTTACCATACCATGAGATCACTTGATCTCGCTTGGTACATCTTCTACGCTTTGTGTGTTGATCAACTTGAATCACTCTTCGTATTTAGTCTTGATCAACATGACCAATCTTTGGATAAATCCTTGAATAGCACCTTGGTCAACACATATTCTTCTTCAAATCACCTTGAGACCAACAAATGGTCTACAAGCAAAGCCTATGGACAAACCCTTCAAATATAACTCAAGGCAACCATTAGTCCATAGAGATTGTCATCAATTACCAAAACCAAACATGGGGGCAGCACATGTTCTAACAAACGCATTAAAATTCAGGGGTGCTACTGCGCGAGCCATGATCTACAACATAAATATAGCAAAGACAACTTAGACTATTGTTCTAGATAATGAGTTTAGTTAATCATATTAATTAAAAAAAACTCCCACTCAAATTGACATCCCTCCGGTCATTCGAGTGTAACATGATCCAAATCCACCAACTCAAGTCCGATCATCACGTGAGTTGAGGTGGTTTCAATGGTGAACATCTTCATGTTGATCATATCTACTATATGACTCATGTTCGACCTTTCGGTCTCTTGTGTTCCGAGGCCATGTATGTACATGCTAGGCTCGTCAAGTTTAACCCGAGTGTTCCGCGTGTGCAACATGGCTTGCACCCGTTGTATGTGAACGTGGAGTCTATCACACCCGATCATCACGGCGTGTCTCGAAACGACGAACTTTCGCAACGGTGCACACTCGGGGAGAACACAATTTATCTTGAAATTTAAGTGAGGGATCACCTTATAATGCTACCGTCGTCCTAAGCAAAATAAGATGCATAAAAGGATTAACATCACATGCAAATCATAAGTGACATGATATGGCCATGAACTTGTGCTTTTGATCTCCATCTCCAAAGCACCGGCATGATCTCCATCGTCACCGGCATGACACCATGATCTCCATCATCTTGATCTCCATCAACGTGTCGCCATAAGGTTGTCGCGCCGACTGTTGCTTCCACGACTATTGCTAACGTTTAGCGATAAAGTAAAGCATTACATAGCGCTTAATGATTGACACGCAGGTCATACAATAATTAAAGACAACTCTATGGCTCCTGCCAGTTGCCGTACTCATCGACATGCAAGTCGTGATATTCTATACAACACATGATCATCTCATACATCACATATATCTCATCATGTAATTGGCCATATCATATCACATCATACCCTGCAAAAACAAGTTAGGCGTCCTCTAATTGTTGTTGCAAATTTTACGTGGCTGCTACGGGTTTGCAAGAACCGTTCTTACCTACACAAAACCACAACGTGGTGTAGTGATTGCTTTTTGATCTTCTAAAAGAACCCTCTTCATTGAAATCGATTCAACTAAAGTGAGAGAGACAGACACCCGCTAGCCATCTTTATGCAACGAAGTTACATGTCAGTTGAAGGAACCTGTCTCGCGTAAGTGTACGCGTAATGTCGGTCCGGGCCGCTTCATCTCACAGTACCGCTGAATCAAATATCAACTAGTAACGGCAAGCAATATGTATACACCCACGCCCACAACTCGTTTGTGTTCTACTCGAGATCTCATCTACGCATAGACCTAGCTCATGATGCCACTGTTGGGGAACGTTGCATGGGAAACAAAATTTTTCCTACGCACACACAAGATCTATCCATGGTGATGAGCATCTACGAGAGGGAGAGTAAATCTACATACCCTTGTAGATCGCTAAGCGGAAGCGTTTAAGAAACGCGGTTGATGTAGTCGAACGTCTCCGCGATCCAAATCGCAAGTGGTCCCTCGATCCGATCACGAACTAGCGCCGAACGGACGGCACCTCCGCGTTCAACACACGTACGGCTTGATGACGCCTTCACCTCCTCGATCCAGCGAGCGATGGTGAAGTAGTGGTTGAGTTCCAGCAGCACGACGGCGTGGTGATGGTGGTGAGGAACAATCTCTGCAGGGCTTCGCCAAGCGCTACGGAGATTATGACGGAGGAACTAGAGGGTTAGGGTTGCCGCACACGGCTTGGGGAAATCTTGATGTATCCCGTGTGCTAGCCCTGCCCCTCTATTTATATGTTGAGCCTTGGGGTCTAAACTTGGAGTAAAAGCCTCCTCCAGGTCGGTTTTAACCGCACAAGGTCGGTTTGGCCCGCAGGGAAAGAGTCCAACTCGGATCCCTGCCGAACCGTGCACAGCCGCGCACAAGCGGTAGTACCGCTCACAAGCGGTAGTACCGCTTCACCAAGCGGTAGTACCGCTTGGGCGGTAGTACCGCTTCACAAAATGGTAGTACCGCTTACGCGACAGCAAAACTACTTTTTGCACTTTCCAATACTTCGTGGGCTTTATCCCTTTGGCCCATATAAAGTGTTGCTGTACCCGAACACTTCGGTAAACATCCGGAACCCCTTCCGGTGAATTCCGGAACCCTTCCGGAGATCAAAACACTATTATCACATATATCAATCTTTACCTCCAGACTATTCCGGAGATCCTCGTCATGTCTGGGATCTTATCCGGGACTCCGAACAACCTTCGGTCACCAACAAAATAACTCAATTATACTAATCGTCACCAAACGTTAAGTGTGTAGACCCTGCGGGTTCGAGAACTATGCAGACATGACCGAGACACCTCTACGATCAATAACCAATAGCGGGACCTGGATGCCCATATTGGCTCCTACATATTCTACGAAGATCTTTTATCGGTCGAACCTCTATGTCAAGGATTCAGTTAATCCCGTATGCTGTTCCCTTTGTTCTTTGGTATGTTACTTGCCCGAGATTCGATCGTCGGTATCTCTATACCTAGTTCAATCTCGTTACCGGCAAGTCTCTTTACTCGTTCCGTAATACAAGATCTCGTGGCTAACACTTTAGTCACATTGCTTGCAAGGCTCATTGTGATGTTGTATTACCGAGTGGGCCCTGAGATACCTCTCCGTCATACGGAGTAACAAATCCCAGTCTTGATCCATGCCAACCCAACAGACACCCTCGGAGATACCTGTAGAGCACCTTTATAGTCACCCAGTTACGTTGCGACGTTTGATACACACAAGGTACTCCTCCGATGTCAGGGAGTTGCATGATCTCATGGTCATAGGAACAGATACTTGACATGCAGAAAACAATAGCAATAAACTGACACGATCAAATGCTACGTTCTTAGTTTGGGTCTTGTCCATCACATCATTCTCCTAATGATGTGATCCCGTTATCAAATGACATCTCATGTCAATGGCTAGGAAACCTTAACCATCTTTGATCAACGAGCTAGTCAACTAGAGGCTTACTAGGGACACAGTGTTGTCTATGTACCCACACATGTATTTGAGTTTCCAATCAATACATTTATAGCATGGATAATAAACGATTATCATGAACAAGGAAATATAATAATAACCAATTTATTATTGCCTCTAGGGCATATTTCCAACAGGACTTTCCAATAGGGTAGCTCCCAAAATATAGATTTCTTCTTCCACATGGGTGCGTGTCCGTTAGCGTCATTCGGAACAGATTGTCCGCCAGGACCCTTTCCAAAGATTACTTTTAAATCCTTGACCATATCAAATATATCATCACCAGTACGGTGGCCAGGCTTCTTCCGGTGATCTGCCTCACCTTTGAAATGCTTGCCTTTCTTTCTTAAGAGATGCCTGATCGGAAGAAATCGACGATGTCCCAGGTACACATTCTTCTTACATTTATCCAAATATATACTTTCAGTCTCATCTAAACAGTGCGTGCATGCATTGTATCCCTTGTTTGTCTGTCCTGAAAGGTTACTAAGAGCAGGCCAATCATTGATGGTTACAAACAGCAACGCTCGTAGGTCAAATTCCTGCTGTTTTTGCTCATCCCACACACGTACACCTTTTATATCCCACAACTGTAAAAGTTCTTCAACTAATGGTCTTAGGTACACATCAATGTCGTTGCCGGGTTGCTTAGGGCCTTGGATGAGCATTGGCATCATAATGAACTTCCGCTTCATGCACAACCAAGAAGGAAGGTTATAGATACATAGAGTCACAGGCCAGGTGCTATGACTGCTGCTCTGCTCCCCAAAAGGATTCATGCCATCTGTACTTATACCAAACCATAAGTTCCTTGCGTCATCTGCAAACTCCGGCCACTTTCTCTCGATTTTTCTCCACTGCGACCCATCAGCGGGTACTCTCAACATCCCGTCTTTCTTACGGTCTTCTTTGTGCCATCGCAACAACTTGGCATGTTCTTTGTTTTGGAACAAACGTTTCAACCGTGGTATTATAGGAGCATACCACATCACCTTGACAGGAACCCTCTTCCTGGGGCGCTCGCCCTCAACATCACCAGGGTCATCGCGGCTGATCTTATAGCGCAATGCACCGCATACCGGGCATGCATTCAAATTCTCATACTCCTCACCGCGGTAGAGGATGCAGTCATTAGGGCATGCATGTATCTTCTGCACCTCTAATCCTAGAGGGCAGACATCCTTCTTTGCTTCGTACGTACTGTCGGGCAATTCGTTATTCTTTGGAAGCGTCTTCTTTATCAGTTTCAGCAACTTTTCAAATCCCTTGTCAGATACACCATTATCTGCCTTCCATTGCAGCAATTCCAGTGTGGTACCCAGCTTTTTTTTGTCATCTTCGCAATTTGGGTACAACAATTTTTTGTGATCCTCTAACATGCGCTCCAACTTCAACCTCTCCTTTTCACTTTCGCAGTTTCTCTTTGCATCAGCAATGGCCCGACCAAGATCATCAGCGGGCTCATCTGATGCCTCTTCTTCAGCTTCCCCCATTGTAGTACCATCGTATTCAGGGAACCTAGGATAGTTGTCATCATCCTCTTCTTCTTCATTGTCTTCCATTATAACCCTCTTTCTCCGTGCTTGGTCCAACAGTTATAGCCGGACATGAAACCGGACTGAAGCAGGTGGCTGTGAAGGATTTTTGAGGTAGAGTAATCCCTATCATCCCTACAGACACCACATGAACAACACATAAAACCATTCCGCTTGTTTGCCTCAGCCACACGCAGAAAACTATGCACGCCATTAATGAACTCGGGAGAGCGTCGGTCATCGTACATCCATTGCCGGCTCATCTTCATTACACAACATCGAAGTGACCAAATTAATACAAGTTCATACATAAAGTTCATACATACTTCTCATAAAACAACATACAACTATCTAGCTAAAGCATTTAAATGCAACAACAAATGCGATCAAAATCGCAACTAAGGTAATAATTGATCCAACAACATAATGATACCAAGCCTCTTTATTAATGGCATATTTTCTAATCTTTCTAATCTTCAAGCGCACTGCATCCATATTGATCTTGTGATCATCGACGACATCGGCAACATACAACTCCAATTTCATCTTCTCTTCTTCAATTCTTTTCAATTTTTCTTTCAAATAATCGTTTTCTTTTTCAACTAAATTTAACTTCTCGACAAGAGGGTCGGTTGCAATTTCTGGTTCACATACCTCCTAGATAAAAATATCTATGTCAACTTGATGGGCATAATTGTCATAAACATGAAATATAACAAATAGTTATAAAATATAATATACCACATCCGAATCATAAACCGGACGAGGGACGACGGGGACGGATATCAAAACCATGTCACTATATATAGCAAACAATCATACAAGTAAGAAAATTATAAAGTAACTATCTAAATCATACAAATAAGATTTTTTTTTACAAAAAGGATAAGAACAAGAGGCTCACCAAGGTGGTGCCGGCGACGGGACGACGCGGGCGATCGACGGCGGTGAGGACGGGGACGGGAAGGCACTAAGTAAACCACACCTACACATATGCAAACTAAGAAGTTAATTTGAGCTCAAATTGCATATAAATCAAATAAACTCTCACATAATTACTCCCAAACTAAAACTCACAAATCACTATACTTATAGAGCATGAAACGAGCTAAAGTAGCAATGAGAGATGAAAGGATGAAGTTGCTAACCTTTTAGAACCCTTGGATAGATGGGGTGCCTCCAATCTTGACAAATCTTGGCAAAAATGGAGGATGCGCTCGAGCTAGGGGAAGGAAACAGAGAGGAGAGAAAGGAGAAGCTTGGACTCGGGCTGGACGAAGCAGCTTTATATAGGGATATCTTTAGTCCCGGTTGGTATCGCAGGGGTCCTAGCCTGCCGCAACCCCTTTAGTCCTGGTTGGTATCACCAACCGGGACTAGAGGTCCCATTTGAACCGGGACTAAAGGGGGCCGTGCCCCCGTCCGCTCCTAGCCGTTGGAACCGGGACTAATGCTCACATTAGTCTCGGGCCCAAACCCGGCCGGGACTAATGCTCCGGATCAAAGGTAGGGTTTCTACTAGTGTAACATGACATGATGAATATATCGAAAATTTTCTCGAAAAAAAATCTTGATGTCCAAACATTGTATTTCTGTTATGCAAGTAAAGTAATGGAAAGGGGAAAGCCCGGGTTCTATAAAGGATGTCACCGTACGTGGAAAGGCATGAGGTTCGCATGGGAGCGTGATGAGTCGGGCCAGAACACAAATCTCACGACGGTCAACCACACGCAGTTGTATATGCGGTTTCCCGTGGGAAGGCATGCGTGCATGGGACTGGGAGCGTCGCGATCGACCGAACCGTTTGTTACTCCCGGCCCGTACGCCACCGGAAGCAAAGGCGCCGTGCCGCTGCCGGTGCCGGGCCCGGACGTCGCTTAGCGCCCACGCCAAAACGTTGCGAGCACGTACAAGGTCGCCGTTCTTTCCGCGCCGCGCGCCTTTCCACATTCGTTGCTCCACCCCGCAAGCAAAGCAACGTGATTGGATTCCTGCCTAGAGTCCACTCTCGTTGGAACGGCTTCATGGTTTAGGCGGGGCGTCCGGGCTACCAGAGCCTAGCTAGGGAAGAAACAACGAAGAGTGGACTCCTGATGAATGCGGTTGGCGCGCGAGGACCATTCGGAATTAGCAACTCGCTTTCTGAAAAGTTCATGGAAAGCACACACTTTCTGAAAGCTGCCTAGCTAGCTCTGAGTACGCAAGGAAAAGACGGCAACTACATTATTAAGTTTCTATTTGACTCCTAAACAGTGGATCAGTATTACGTACGGAGTACGTACCATCAGTAGCTAGCTAGAGCGAACCATGCATGCACGCATGTATCGAACCGATCAGTGTGGTGCTGGTACTTAGACTGGCGTCTGTGCGTCCACGTACTTCCAGCATCCATCATGCACGCCATGATTTATTAATTGTGAACGTAGGCAAGCAAACATACGTAGTAGTACTATTCGATAGATCCCTGCAGAAACTGAGAAGCAAAGCCATGCTTAATGGAGAGGCTTAAGCCAGCCGCGTCGATCGTTCAGGTACGTCCCAAGATGAATTAATATATCTTCACAGTACAGCTAGCAAGTCTAGCATATCGCAAGATGAATTAATATCGTCCATGACAAGCATGTTCCTCTTAACTTCAGTCGATCGAAGTATATGCATTTTCCCACACGAGGAAATAAATAAGAGTAAGTGTGTACGTGTATGCCTTTGTGTCGATCAGTTACGTGAGTATGTGTGTACGGGTGCATGTTTTGGCGCGAGTTGACGTCGCCGGGTCACCGTCGTCGGAAGCATGGGCTCGGATCGAGCGCCCGCGCGCGTTGCCTTGGATCACGGAAAGTCCACGGCTACCAGCTCTGATTTCTTCAAAAGGAGCCAACGACCTGTCTTGGAAGATATGCAACTGCAACGACCTGCCTTGGAGTCCGTAGTATAATCGGCATCACCACCAACTCACAACGTACTCTATACATATATACTTTGTCGATCGATCGGCCCACACTCTTGCGAGTCAACTTCGCATGTGGACTGATCCATGTGCAGGAATCCCACTTGGTCTTGGATTTGCCAACGTATATCACTCATCTATCTTCTTCTCTTTTTCGTCGAAACTACGCCGACGTACGAGCTACGTTCATCTCTCTCTCTCTCTCTCTCTCTCTCTCTCTCTCTCTCTCTCTCTCTCTCTCTCTCTCTCTCTCTCTCTCTCTCTCTCTCTCTCTCTCTCTCTCTCTCTCTGTGCCGTGCATGTGTGCATGTGGCAAGTGAGTGCGTGCGTGTGTACGTACATACGTGCGAGCATGTGCATGCATGTGCAAAATACCACTACTCGGAGTTGGAAAGAGCAAGAAGGAAGAAGGAAAGTGAACTGGGGGTTTCAGCTGATTACATTATCTAATTATTAAGATCCGCCATTAGCAATTAGAGCAGGTTGGTCTGGTAGGTACAAGTCCACCATACCTTGCCAAGCCAAAAACAAGATTCGGTTCATACCACTTAGTAACTTACTAATGTGTTTGTTACTACTTTGTTATGAGAGGTGTGAAAACAATTGGCCAGCGTACATACGTAGCCATCCCAAGTCAGGTTCAGACCTTTGGAGTGGATAACACACAAATAGATAACCTACTCAACATGCAGTTTATCTGTTTGTGGTTAGCAAAATATGTGTCCATCAGCCCGAGTGTGCCGACCTACGTATGGTTGGCTCGACCAAAGCTGACTTCGAGTGAAGAAAGAAAATGGTCGAGTTGGCATTTTCCAACAACAATGTGTATTTTTATGTTCCCCTAAAAAAATGTGTATTTTTTTTGCTATTTAATTTATTTATAATATATGATAAGTTTATAAGTTTCTCTTATTCATAAGATATACTCCTGCAATTCTATGAGATGGCGTGCCGTGCATCTAGAAAAGGAAGTAGACATTCGCAATCACAGGCTGTGGACGTGCATGGTCATGGGGATGATGTTACGTTGGAAAGAGAGAGCCAGTCAAAGTGTCAAACACATGCAGACGCACGTGGAGGGTTTGGTCGCCAGCCACACTGCCGGAGTAGTCAGCTACATGCATGTGTTTCTTCTTCTTCTTCTGAAAAGCAGAGCCACTTGTTCGATCCAGACTAGATCTATATGGGAAGAAACATTACGGCCAACCATTTTGGACAAACAGAAGAGTTCGTACACATCAGCATGGTCAGAAGGAACCAATCAACACAAGGCTCAAAGCATGCATGCAAGAAATTTTCGGCCAAACTTATTATCTCCATGCAGTACTAGTAGGCGACCCATATGCTGTCACTATCGGTCACACTCTCACTCGAGCGAAGAGAGACAATCTTTCTGCACCCGATTAAACTCTAAATATCCCCACTACAAAAGTCAGTCTAGACTTCAGAGCTTTGCTTACGCAGAGGCATACCGTCTCAAGCGTCCTCAATGCAACATTGGCAATGATGCGCGTACAATCGCTTTCCAAAGAACAAAATGCTACACTAACGTTAAGTGGTGATACTAGCATAACCCAACATACAAGAAAAATCACTGGCCAGTTCCCATTTTTTAGAGTGTTTGCAGGCGTGCGTCCCACAGAACTACCACATTTTTAAAAGTGACCAAAAACTACCAAAATTTTGTAATTTTGTGACTAAAAACTACCAAAAAACGTTTGATGACCGTTTTAGACGATTTAAACACGTTTATGACAAGCGGGACCCATCCGTCAGGGCTGACATGGCAGGAAAGTCAACGCCGTTTATTTTGACCGTTAAGTTGACCGTTATGACAAATGGGGCCCATACGTCAGCATCCAATTTGTTCCTCCTCTCTCTATGTGGCATATCAACAAACACCTACTGTGCATACTGTCGGAGCCAGGGGATGACCATGTTGGGCTTGAGCGTGCCCTCGAGGAGCACCTTGTGGTCATTGCTGCCGCCGGTGAGCCCCACCCACGGCACCACCAACGAGTTTGCCTGCAGTGGCCTCGACTTCGACTTCTCGTCCCGCTTCCCGTCGCTCTCCGCCGCCGCAATGCCGTCCGCCGACGAGCTCTTCCACAACGGCCAGATCCGCCCCGTCCGCCTCTCCGCGATGCTGCTCCAGCAGCACCGGCCTCATCTCGCCTCGCCTTCGCGGCCGCTTCAGGGGCTGGTCCGTGCACCGCGAGGCGCGCTCGCTCTCCCATTCCGTGCCCACTGGAGGTCGCCATCTCCCGCGCCACCGCCGGAATCCGAGTCCGTCGAGACGGCGGCCACGCCCCCGGTCTCGCGCTCCTCGTCGTCCTCCTCCACTGCTTCGCCCGCGTCCTCCTCTTCCCCGAGGAGCTACCACAGCAATGCAGCAATAGAGCAGCTAGCAGAGCACCGGCAACAGCAAGCAACGACAGCCGTCTCGATGAGCCCCGTGCCGCAGCAGCCTCGCGCGACGTTCTCGAAGCCGTACTTCGGCGGGTCGGCAAAGATGGCGTACGGCACGTCGTACACTTCCGGGTACACCACCCGTGCGCCGGCGAGCTCGACGCCGAGCCTCACCATCATGAGCGTGGCTTTCCAGATCCCCATCAGCAGCCCGCCATCGTCCAAGCTCAACACAGAGTCCATCGCCATCGTCACCTTGCTGCCGCCGTCCGCCGATGCACAATAGGTGTTTGTTGAAATGCCACATAGAGAGAGAGGGGAAGAGGAAGAAGGTGGATGTTGACGTGTGGGCCCCACTTGTCATAACGGTCAACTTAACTGTCAAAATAAATGGCGTTGACTTTCCTGCCATGTCAGCCCTGACGGGTGGGTCCCGCTTGTCATAAACGTGTTTAAATCGTCTAAAACGACCATTATCCGAAAGTGGTAGTTTTTAGTCACAAAATTACAAAATTTTAATAGTTTTCGATCACTTTAGAAACATGGTAGTTCTGTGGGACACATGCCTACGGACTCCGAGCTGAAGCCCAACACGTGACACGGACTACATTTTTCTAGTTGCTACAAGTAACTATTGCTACCAACAAACATCTATTACGACATTTGTTAGACTTGTACATTGGAAAATCGTCCATCAAGATATTTAAGGATACTAGAATAGACATAGACACATAAAAAACACATAGATTTGTATATTCTCTGCATGAATTTGATTACCATTCTTTATGATTTACTTAGCTTAGATGTAATCATGTCCAACAACTTTTCCTAAACAATAATTTAAACATAATATAACCTCCATGACAAAATGGAGCTAGACTTTAGCACCAGGGTATTTCTAACTATGGACATTTGAGATGTATTAAATATTACTTTGTTTTAGATATTACGAGAAAAGTTATCTTTTAATATTGTTATAAACATCATATAAAACTATAAAAAATTGTAAAATAAAATTTGAATCCACATTAGTTATGATGTAATGATAGAGGAATCTACATATACGTAAAAATATTTTGTATGAAAGGAGATGACTGTTAATGCCATAAAGGTGCGACAACGTCGGTGGTATTGCGTCGGAGAGGTTGAGCCTGAGAACTTTTAGCCGCACAACAGTACAACCGTAACGACATGCCATGCCGACCTACAAGCAGTTCTCGTCGGCCGTCCCATTCTGCGCCACATAGGTTGCGCTAATGTGGTCGGCGAGCGCTGTCTTGGCCGTGAGCATCACGACCGAGTCGCCATCGATATCGGCGAAGAGGTGGTGAAGAAGAATTGGAAGTATCCGAAAGAGTTAGATATGTATCGGGGTTTCCGAGGCTCTCTTGGGAAAGGACGGTGAAAGATTTCACACTCCTAACAAGGACAATGGAGAAATGTGAGAGCGAGAGGAGAAGACACAGGGCTTGTCTTTTCCATGCATTTGATGTGGGGAGGGGGTCTTTTTTATATTGGGTAGGAGTTTCTAAATAATGTGAATTTCTTTTTTTTTGGTTTTTTTTTAAATTCATTTGGCGAGTGTTAGGTGTCATCCGCTTGATTTACGAGAAAGATCGTCAATCACCTTGTACAATGGTGACACGCCTGCCGGATCAACTTGCCCGGTCATCTCTCTTCTACGCTCTGTTTCTCACACAAAACCGCTTTGCCCCGCTACCAAGCGCAGCAAAAAAATGCCATCTCCACCCGCACACGTCCTTGCACTACACCCGCGTAGGCACTCTCGCCGATTCCGGCATGAGCTACAGTCGTCGCCGCTTTTCTCCATATACTAGAAAGCGCGTTGCAAGATCAACGTATGACGTTGCATATTGAGACAAATAGTTAATGGGGGCTAGCTATTAGATATAGAAGATTATTTAATTCATACTAGCATATACCATTTAACATTTCTATTAGTATCAACCTTAGTCGCGTAAAACTATCTAAGCTCTTGGAAATCCAAAATTGTAGTTTGAAACAATACATAGATGTAAGTTAAACCATATCAAAATTTTGAATTTAGGCAGATTTGTTTTGTTCTCTGTGACGCCCCCGACTCGACCGTGCACTAATCATACACGCAAATGCGCACGATCAAGCCCAGGGACTCACGGGAAGATATCACAACACAACTCTAGACACAAAATAAAATAATACAAGCTTTATATTACAAGTCAGGGGCCTCGAGGGCTCGAATACATAAGCTCGAGTTACACAAGAGTCAGCGAAAGCATCAGTATTTGAATACAGACATAATTAGACAAGGTTGCCTTAAGAAGACTGAGCAAAACAACGACAACTAGATCGAAAAGGCGCAGACCTCCTGCCTGGGAGCCTCCGAATTACTCCTGGTCGTCGGTCTCCACGTAGTAGTAAGCTCCGTCGGGGTAGTAGTAGTCATCGGTGATAACCCACAAGTATAGCGGATCAATTGTAGCTTTTTCGATAAATAAGAGTGTCGAACCCAACGAGGAGCTAAATGTAGAATTAATATTCCCTTCAAGTTCTATCGACCACCGATACAACTTTACGCGCACTTAACGTTCGCTTTACCTAGAACAAGTATAAAACTATTTTGTAGGTGATAGGATAGGTTTGCAAGAATAAAACTTGAAGTACTTTGCAAGAATAAAACTACGAGTAATTTGCAAGATAATAAAAGTTAGTTGTTTAGTAGAAAGCTTTTGTAACACCAGAGAATGATTTGTCCATAGGCAATCGATAACTAGACCGGTAATCATTGTTGCAATTTTATATGAGGGAGAGACATGAGCTAACATATTTTCCGTACTTGGATCATATGCACTTATGATTGGAACTCTAGCAAGCATCCGCAACTACCAAAGATCATTAAGGTAAAACCCAACCATAGCATTAAGTATCAAGTCATCTTTACTCCCATACGCAACAACCCCCTTACTCGGGTGTAAGCTTCTGTCACTCTAGCCGTCCACCATAAGAGAATTATGAACGTATTGCAAACCCTACAGCGGGAATCTCCCACGTGTGCGCGACACGGAAGGCACCATAGGACAGCACCAAAATAAAACATACAACTCAAACCAATCACGATCATCAATCAACCCATAGGACAAAACGAATCTACTCAAACATCATAGGATGGCCACAAATCATTGGATAATAATATGTAGTATTAAGCACCATGTTTAAGTAGAGATTACAGCGGGGAGAAGAGGTGTTACACCGCTGCATAGAGAGGGGAGAGAGTTGGTGTTGACGGCGGTGAAGTTGTTGGTGTAGATCGCCGTCACGATGGTTCCCCCGGCGGCGTTCCGGCGCCACCGGGTGAGAGGGGGAGAGAGCCCCCCTTCTTCTTCTTCTTCCTTGGCCTCCCCCCTAGATGGGAGGAGAGTTTCCCCTCTAGTCCATGGCTGCCATGGCGGCGGAGGGGCAGGAGCCCCTCCTAGATTGGATCTCTCTCTCTGTTCTCTTCTGTTTCGCGTTCCTATTTTCTGGCCTTTCACCGTTTCTTAAATTCCTGGAGATCCGTAACTCCGATTGCGCTGAAATTTTAACACGATTTTTTTCCGGATATTAGCTTCCTTGCGGCCGAAGAAGGGCACCAACCGACCTACGAGGGCCTCACGAGGCAGCACGGCGCGCCGAGCCCCCCTGGCGCGCCTTGGTGCCTCGTGGGGCCCACGAGCACCGCCTTGCGTTGATTCCACCTCCCAAAAATCACATATATTTCAAAATAATTCTCCGTAAAATTTTATTGCATTTGGACTTCGTTTGATATGGATATTCTGCGAAACAGAAAACATGCAACAAACAGGAACTGGCACTGGGCACTGCATCAATATGTTAGTCCCAAAAAACAATATAAAATGTTGGCAAAAGTATGTGGAAATTATAGGATATTGGCATGAAACAATAAAAAATTATAGATACGACGGAGACGTATCAGTATCCCCAAGCTTAATTCCTGCTCGTCCTCGAGTAGGTAAATGATAAAAAAGATAATTTTTGATGTGGAATGCTACCTAGCATAATCTTGATCATATAGTGTAATCATGGCGTGAATATTAAGACACGAGTGATTCAAAGCAATAGTCTATAATTTGATATAAAGACATCAATACTCAGGCATCCCAACAAACAATCATGTTTTTCAGAATAAAAATGCTAAAGAATGCTATCCCTACAAAATCATATAGCCTTGTCATGCTACATCTTCTTAACACAAAGTATTTATCATGTACTACCCCGGTGTCAGCCAAGCAATTGGTTCATACTTTTTAATGCGCTTCAGCTTTTTCAACCCCCACGCAATACATGAGCGCAAGCCATGGATATAGCACTATGGGTGGAATAGAATGCGGTGGTAGAGATTAATATGAAGAAGACAAAAAAAGGAAGAAAGTCTCACATCGACGCGGCTAATCAACGGGCTATGGAGATACCCATCAATTGATGTCAATGCGAGGAGTAGGGATTGCCATGCAATGGATGCACTAAGAGCTATAAGTGTATGAAAGCTCAAACTGAAAACTAAGTTGGTGTGCATCCAACTTGCTTGCTCAAGACCTCGGG
This sequence comes from Elymus sibiricus, assembly GCA_039707655.1. Classification (NCBI taxonomy): domain Eukaryota; kingdom Viridiplantae; phylum Streptophyta; class Magnoliopsida; order Poales; family Poaceae; genus Elymus; species Elymus sibiricus. The sequence continues at coordinate 478,071,004 of CM077666.1, forward strand.
CAATTTGAGGAAGCCCATCATCGGAATATACAAGCCAAGTTCTATAATGAAAAATTCCCACTAGTATATGAAAGTGACAACATAGGAGACTCTCTATATGAAAAACATGGTGCTACTCTGAAGCACAAGTGTGGTAAAGGATAGTAACATTGCCCCTTCTCTCTTTTTCTCTCATTTCATTTTTTTCTCCTTTTTTTTCTTCTTCTTTTTTTTCTTTTTTTTCTTGGGTTCTTTTTGGCCTCACTTTTTTCCCTTTTTTTTTTAATTTTGTTCGAAGTCTCATCCCGACTTGTGGGGGAATCATAGTCTCCATCATCCTTTCCTCACTGGGACAATGCTCTAATAATGAATAATGATGATCATCACACTTCTATTTACTTACAACTCAAAAAATTATAACTCGATACTAGAACAAAGTATGACTCTATATGAATGCCTCTGGCAGTGTACCAGGATGTGCAATGATCTAGCGTAGCAAAGATATCAAAAAATGGACAAGCCATGAAAATATCATGCTAGCTATCTTACGATCATGCAAAGCAATATGGCAATGAATGCTCAGGTCATGTATATGATGAGATGGAAGTTGGATGGCAATATATCTCGGAATGGCTATGGAAATGCCATAATAGGTAGGTATGGTGGCTGTTTTGAGGAAGATATAAGGAGGCTTATGTGTGATAGAGCGTATCATATCACGGGGTTTGGATGCACCGGCGAAGTTTGCACCGACTCTCGAGGTGAGAAATGGCAATGCACGGTACCGAAGAGGCTAGCAAATTGCGGAAGGGTGAGAGTGCGTATAATCCATGGACTCACAATAGTCATAAAGAACTCACATACTTATTGCGAAAGTTTATTAGCCCTCGAAGCAAAGTACTATTACGCATGCCCCTAGGGGGGAGGTTGGTAGGAGTTAACCATTGCGCGCCCCGACCTCCACGCAAAGGAAGACAATCAATAATAAATCATGCTCCAACTTCTTAGCATAACGAGAGACTATACGTGCATGCTTCGGGAATCACAAACCTTAACACAATATTCCTACTAAACCACAATCATTCACTAGTACCTCCCACATATTACTATCTCTATATCCCAAAACTATTGCAAGGAATCAAACATATCATATTCAGTGATCTACAAGTTTTATGTAGGATTTTATGACCAACCATGTGAATGACCAATTCCTGTTGACTCTCTAAATAGATATAAGTGAAGCAAGAGAGTTTAATTCTTTCTACAAAAGACCATGCTCTAATAAATATAAGTGAAGCAAAATAGTATTCTACAAATAACGGTTTTTTATATGAAGAGAAACAGGCATCCAAACTTCAAATGATATAAGTGAAGCACATGAAGCATTCTATAAAGCCATACTCAAAAGATATAAGTGAAGTGCATGAAGCATTTTATAAATCAACCAAGGACTATCTCATACCAGCATGGTGCATTTATTAAAAGAAAAATAAAAGGCACACGACGTTCCAAGAATTTACGCATATCATGTGTACAAAACAAAAACCGAGACATACCGATAATTGTTGAATAAAGATGGGATGCCTTCCGAGGCATCCCCAAGCTTAGACGCTTGAGTCTCCTTGAATATTTACTAGGGGTGCCTTGGGCATCCCCAAGCTTGAGCTTTTGCCTCTCATCATTCTTCTAATATCAATACCTCCTCGATCTTTGAACACTTCATCCACACAAAACTTAACAAAACCTTCGTGAGATCCGTTAGTATAATAAAGCAAATCACTACTTTAGGTACTGTTGCAAACCCATTCATATTTTATTTTTGCATTATACCTACTGTATTCTAACTTCTCCATGGCTTATACCTTCCGATAAAATCCATAATTTCATCAAAACAAGCAAAACAATGCATCAAAAACAGAATCTGTCAAAAACAGAACAGTCTGTAGTAATCTGAACATTGACCATACTTCTGTAACTTCAAAAATTCTGGAAAATTAGAACAAAATAAAAAAATTGCATAGCAGTACCGTGTAAAAATTTCATAATTTTTGCACATTCCAGTAAAAAAAATGTAAATTCACGCACTACAGCAAAAGTTTCTGTTTTTGCACCGCACACACCAAACAAGCAATTTAAACATCCTAACGGTAAATCTTGGCACATTATTTTTATAATACAATGGATTTGTACAAGGGGATAATTAGTTTTGTTGAAAAGTTTCTATAATTCAAGATTTGCAAAGTTTCCATGGGCATGAACAAAGTTCAAGGAGCTCCCCCACTTCAACGGTGCTCGTCTTTCTTACTTTCACTTTCCTTTTTGAAAAGTTTTAGGTTCCCCTCTATATTTTTTTGTTTTTAAACTTTATAAAAGCACACAACAGAATAAAATGACTCTCTAAAATTTCCGGGTTGTCTCCCTGGCAGCGCTTTCTTTAAAGCCATTAAGCTAGGCATAAAGTGCTCAAGTAATTGATCCACCCGGATCCCAAGGTATATCAAAGCCAATTTTAATTAATAATGATTTGTAATTTAGTAGTGAGCACAAAGCAACATATATCGTGCAATGATGAAGTCTAACTCTCTTCCTATGCATGGGCATGTCATAAAAGAACAATTCATGTACATCAAGTAAAGGCCAATGCATAGTATAAACAGTTTCTTGCAATTTTATCGTATTGGAAACATAGAGAGGCGGAGATGTAGTTCCTCTCTCATAATAATTGAAATTAGGAGCAGCAAGCACATGCATATTATATTCATCAAAATCATCATGTGTAGTAGTAAAACACAACCCATCAATATAATCCTTAATAAGAGCAAACTTCTCCGACATAGTATAGTTGGGAGAATTCAAAAAGATAATAGGACTATCATGTGTGGGTGCAATAGCAACAATTTCATGTTTAACATAAGGAACTATAGCAAGTTCATCTCCATAAGCATAATTCATATTGGCATCATAGCCACAATCATAGCAAGCATCAATTTCATCAAAAAGGGATATTTCAAACGAATCCAAGGGATCATAGCAATTATCATAGCATTCATCCTTCGGTAAACACGAAGGGAAATTAAACAATGTATGAGATAAAGAGTTACTCTCATCAGAAGGTGGGCACGGGTGATCAATCCGCTCTTCCTCCTTTTGTTCTTCGCTCTCCTCCTCAATTTTTTCATCTAATGAGCTCACAGTGTCATCAATTTCTTCTTCCATAGATTCCTGCAAAATATTAGTCTCTTCTTGGACAGCGGAGGTATCCTCAATATATTTTTTTCACATAAGCATTAGAAGCAAAGTTTTCATAGCAATATTTAAGTATGGCAAAATTTTCAGATTTGTAAAGAGTAGCATCACACTTTTCAATCAAAGAAGCAATTTCATATGAACCCTTAAAAGCAACAAATTCTTCAATTTGTTCAATATCATAGTAACTATAAACACCTTTAGCATAAGAAGATAAGATTCCATTATCACTAAACTCACATTGGTAGGGAAGGTGTTTCTTAGGGTCTTCAGAACAACAAGTAAAATCATGTATTTCGCATAAATTCCAAGCATAGCAATTCAAAGTATTAATACGATGCCATAAGAGTTTCCCTTTTTGAGACAAGCGGTGTCGCACAAAATAAGCATGCTCATTTAATGATTTTCCCTCAACTAAGTTAGTTGGGTTTTTAGCACGAGCACAAAGGGATCGAAGATGATCCAAGTAGAAAGCTTCAGCAATATGATAGATTTTAGGTGGTTCTTCAACCATTGGTTTAGCAAGTACAACTATTTTTTTTGGTATTTTACGTTTCCTACCCATAACTAAAGATAGAAAACAAGAGCACAAAATAAAATCTACTCAGTGCTAAAGCAAATAAGCACACACGAGAATATCAACCCCACGCTATTGCTCCCCGGCAACAGCGCCAGAAAAAGGTCTTGATAACCCACAAGTATAGGGGATCAATTGTAGCTTTTTCGATAAATAAGAGTGTTGAACCCAACGAGGAGCTAAAGGTAGAATTAATATTCCCTTCAAGTTCTATCGACCACCGATACAACTCTACGCGCACTTAACGTTCGCTTTACCTAGAACAAGTATAAAACTATTTTGTAGGTGATAGGATAGGTTTGCAAGAATAAAACTAGAAGTACTTTGCGAGAATAAAACTATGAGTAATTTGCAAGATAATAAAAGTTAGTTGTTTAGTAGAAAACTTTTGTAACACCAGAGAATGATTTGTCCATAGGCAATCGATAACTAGACCGGTAATCATTGTTGCAATTTTATATGAGGGAGAGGCATGAGCTAACATACTTTTCGTACTTGGATCATATGCACTTATGATTGGAACTCTAGCAAGCATCCGCAACTACCAAAGATCATTAAGGTAAAACCCAACCATAGCATTAAGTATCAACTCATCTTTACTCCCATACGCAACAACCCCCTTACTCGGGTGTAAGCTTTTGTCACTCTAGCCGCCCACCATAAGAGAATTATGAACGTATTGCAAACCCTACAGCGGGAATCCCCCACGTATGCGCGGCACGGAAGGCACCATAGGACAGCACCAAAATAAAACGTACAACTCAAACCAATCATGATCATCAATCAACCCATAGGACAAAACGAATCTACTCAAACATCATAGGATGGCCACAAATCATTGGATAATAATATGTAGCACCGCCTTGCGTTGATTCCACCTCCCAAAAATCACATATATTCCAAAATAATTCTCCATAAAATTTTATTGCATTTGTACTTTGTTTGATATGGATAGTCTGCGAAACAAAAAGCATGCAACAAACAGGAACTGGGACTGGGCACTGGATCAATATGTTAGTCCGAAACAACAATATAAAATGTTGCCAAAAGTATGTGGAAATTATAGGATATTGGCATGAAACAATCAAAAATTATAGATACGACGGAGACGTATCAATCGGCGGGATCAGCTGTCTCCAGGACTCCGTCATCTTATCGCAGCAATCGGGTAGGGGGGGAAAAGGTAGCAAAGAAACCGTGAGTACTCGTCCAAAGTACTCGCAAGACTTACTTCAGATCTATGCTAAGTATGCATCGGTATCGAAGGGAAGGGGCTGTATCTGTGGGCTAAACTGCAGAAATGCCAGAATAGAGAGAAGGCCTAGCCTATCGAAGACTACCATCTTGCAGCGTCTTGCAACAACAGAAGAGAGTAGAATAACATAACATGTAGTAACAAATATATATTAGTAACGCCCATAGATCCTTCCTCGACTCCCTGCGAGAAAGCGATCCCGGAGCCATCATATCAATTTAGTATCACAAGTATCCAGTTCTTAGTTATAGTAGATCGGGATACAACTCCGAGCGTCTTATTACCATGGACATGGCTATTCGAATAGATAACTTCCCTGCAGGGGTGCACCAACTTACCCAACACGCTCGATTAACTCTAGCCGGACACAATTTTCCGGGTCATGCCCGGCCTCGGCTGATCGACACGCCATAGTCCTACCTAGGCTCCGCAGAGAGGTCCCCGCCGGTCTACATCCTAGGTGCGAAGGGTTCATGGGCCAATCGTCCTAAGCACTCCGGGTCGTTGTGTCGCGGATCGGAGTCCAAGCCCACCACTGTCCTGGATGGCACTTGCTCCAACCGGCTCACAATGCTGAACTGGACGTCTGACGAAGCTTTCGGAAGGAACATACGACGACGAGTGCCCATAACTTATCCCGCGTGGTGGTTAGTGCGAAAAGGCCAGAGGCCTACTCAGATCACATATCCAAACCCATTAGTGTGTTGGGAGCTCGTGGTGACGATCAGTGATCCTGTCGCCCCGTCTTGCGGACTTACGGCAAGGGCCAGGCCCATCCCTCTCTAGGGCGGTCTCTGCCTGCCCAGCCGTGCCGCGTAATTATCTCGCGGGTACCCTCCTGGTCAACCCGACTTATCCAGAGACTATCGGGAACTCAGGTCCACCTCTACCGGGATGGTACCGCCTGTCCCTTCAATCCCGCGGTAACAGTTAAAAAGGGGCAACAGTGAAAGGTAACAATGTGTTTTTATCATCAAGGGGGAAGTCCGAGGAATCACCCTCGATGGATTCCCACTCGATGTAACCGTCAAGGTGAACTTGGAGGAATCACCCTCGATGGGTTCACACTTGAGGGGCTGCACGACAGAGGCATCATCGTAGGTGGTGAAAAAGGAATCACCCTCGGTAACCCACAACCGACTAGCTATGCTACAGAGATATCATCAGGAGTGAGGTAGGAGGTATCACCCTCGGCACTCGATAGTACCTCTGCAGAGTCGTACAACTAAGGGGGGTGTGAGGTGATGTGTCGGTCTCTGCACGTCGACCACACTGATCGAGCATCCGGAAGCAAAGCATGGCAACACGGACAAGGGTGTAGGGCCTCTGATGGATCACTAACCAGCCTATACTAAGCATATAGGATAACAGATAAAGTATCAACAACAGGTTACAAAATCAGGCTATGCATCAGAATAGGAGCTATCGAACAACAGTAGCAAAATCTAATGCAAGCACGAGAGAGAAAGAATGGGCGATATAGGAATGATCAAGGGGGTTTGATTGCCTGGAAGCTCTGCTGAAAGAGGCTGGGCGTCTGCGACGTAGTCGTACTCGGGGTCAACAGCAGTCTCGGGGTCTACCGGAGAGAAGAGGGGGAAGAAACAGTAAATATAAAGCAAACAAATGCATCACATTGCAGACATGACAATATGCTATGCTAGGGGTGACCTAATGCGGTGCTACACGTTACAGACGGTGCGGGAAAATATCTGGGAATATTTTTCCCGGCTCTGGGCAGTTATCAGACAGGCGATCCGGAGGGGAAGGTTCCATGCTTGCAGTGTTGGAGCCATTGACTGGTATGTGGATGGCATATTTGGATTCGTCGTATTTTTCTGATCATTTTTCATATAGAAAACATTTTCATCTGAGTTACGGATTATTTTATATGATTTTTCAAAGTTTTAAACAATTTCTGAAATTTCTGGAATTAATCCAAATTCAAAAATAAATGGGAAATTGCTAGGTGCACCCGGTGCAGTGCACCCAGCTGTGCACACAGAGGCTGACAGTGGGGCCCAGTTGATTGTTGAGTCAGCAGTCAACAGTCAACAGTTGACTGGTCAATCTGGACAGGGGCCCACTTGTCATTGATAGAGCTATTTAACAGAGGTTTAGTTTAACTAAATATGTTAATTAACTAGTGGGACCCATCTGTTTGTGACACATTTAGTGCAGATTAAATTAATTAGCAGTTTAGTTAATTACTATGGTGGGGCCTACATGTCAGTGACTGGGGCTAGCCCAGTCAGCACGTTGACCAGGTCAACGAAGTCAACGGGGCCCATGGGACCCACTGGCAGTGACCCAGGGTGGGCCCCCATGGCTGCGCCACGTCGGACCACCGGCGTTTAGCCACCGGCGACGTCGAAACGCGGCGGAGGGCACGGGAGGCGATCGGGATCCGCCGTCCGGCGCCCATTTGACGCGCGGGAGGCACCGTTCGAACGCGGAGATCGAGCCGCGGCGATCTACGGCACGGGCGCGAGCTAAGGTGGCCGGAGACGGGCCCTACGGCGACGGCAGGCGGCGGCGGTCTACGGGCGAGCTCGAGCTCGTCGCTACAGAGCACGGCTAAGCGCGCAGGTGGTCGCGTTGGCCTCCTGGGGACCCCAGGAGCACGACGCAAGGCTCGGACGCGGTCGGCGCTTGAGGTGGCCGCAACGGCGGAGCGAGCAGCGGCGGCGAGCTCACGGCACCGGCGGGGGCTAGCTAGCGAGCACGCGGGAGCAAAGAGAGAGAGGGGAAAGAGGTAGAGGCTCACCACGAGCCTGTAGTTGAGCAAAGTGGGCTCGGGGGAGGCCTCGAGCAGACGGCGCGGTGACGGCGATCTCCGGCGATCGAGGAAGAAGAAGAGGTCGCCGCGGTTGATGCAGAGGCGAGGAGCTCCAACGGGTGGAACCGGAGGGCGTAGCGGACGACGGCGGAGCGAGCGGACACGGACTCAACCGACGGGGACGGCGGGGAGCGCGCAGACGACGACGGCCATGGCGATGGAGCTTTGGGTGTGAGCTGCGGGGGCGAGGGCGAGTGACGGAGAAGGGAATAAGAACTGGGGAGGTGTCCTCGAGGCGTGCGGTGGCGTTCTTATCCCCTCCCGACGCCTGTAGCGACGCGGAGCGGCGAGGTGGCTCGGCGGCAACGGCGAACTGGCTCGGGCGCACGCGCGCGGGGCTTACACGGGGAGGAGAGAGGAGGGAGACGACCGCGGTGGGTTGGGCCGGCTGGGCCAGGCACTGTGCACTAAGGCTCAGTGCACAGTGGCCTTTCTCTTTTCTTTTTCTGATTCTTTTCTGTTTTCTTTTTCCAGCAACAGTTTTGCATTTTAAATAGCCACCAAATGACTTTTATAAAATATGGGAGTTGGCCACATAATTACATTGCAATATTTGGCACACTGCCACAAAAAGTTTGGGAAATGTTTGAAGTTGCTTGAATTTTTCACAAATGGAAAAGCATTTAAAAATGCTGATTTGGCACTGTTTTAATTGCTATAGCCCATTTAAGCAAATAGGTGATGTTGTTTTCCTTAACAAATAACTGTTATGGAATATTTGCTAAATGATGGACTATTTTGCAGCCATGTTTGTGAAACTTTAAATTTTACTTGCAATTTGAATTGATTTCAGTGGTGGAATTTGAAATGAGATATGAATCCAAAGTGATCAAACATAGCAAAGCAAAGTGACTTAGCATAATCATGAAGGATCACTGTAGCATAATACATGGGGGTGTTACATTCTCGCTCCATCCCAAGTCATAAGGTGTGCACGCTTTTGGAGATTTTGGTTTTACCATTAGTTTAACCAGTGAAATATGTGGCATAAAAATTATACCATTGAACTACTTATATTTCAAAGAAGTCTAGAATGATATCATTTGTCAGTCACATGACTCATATATGTCTACTTGATGGTCAAAGTTAAATCTTAAAAAGTGTGTGCACCTTATAAAATAGAATAGAAGGAGTATTATTTTGTCCTGCTGGCATTTTGTTTCACATAAACTAAATCTATTTTGCGAGTCAAAGATTTCTTTCTGTTGTTTTCCTCTTATGGTATTTAAGTAAATACTTACATTTTGATCCAAAGGTGGTATTTAAGTAAATACTTACATTTTGATCCAAAGGTTCAAAAGCAACCAAAAAATATTTGTGTTTTACTTAGTACGTAAATATGCAATTTATATACTTTATGGGGTACAAATGGCACATCTATTTATTATCGAAGTTGACTGCCTATTCCCCAAGCTTGAAAAAAATTGAATGACAGGGACATGGGATGTAGAAAAATGACATAATTTTTGCAGCACTATGCATGATATTTTTTCGAAAAGGAGGATTACCCCGGCCTCTGCATCAGTATGATGCACACAGCCATCTTTATTAATTATTCACTAGAGTCTAACAAAATAAATACAAGATCAACCCGAAGCCCCCTTCTAGGTAAACAAAGTCACTACACCTACAAGTATATAGATGTGCTCTGTCCGCATAATAGACACAATCTAATCCAGTGGCCTGAAGACCATCCAGTCTAGGTGTCCCATAACGTGCACCGCCTGCGCACGCTCTAGGATCCGCCGCCGCCATCTTCCACCATCCCGTCTTCAGGAAGAATAACTGCATAGATCTTGCCAGTCCCATCTGCCGTCGACGTCACCACGACACCAAAGTCTCCGTCATCATCCGATCCGGGATACCCAGATCTAGGGTTTCCCTCAAAACAACTGCCACTTGGAGGAAGAGGGGCACGCCATCTGCAACTGCCGAAGCGCCCAAGCGGTGCCCACCGCCACATAGCTCTCACGACGACGCCTTCAAGAAGGACACGACGCCAAGAGCGTCGTCGCCGCCCTAGGTTTTCACCCGAGAGACCGTGAGGTGGGAAAAAGTAGGGCGGACCCGAACAGCGTCTCCAGGAAGAAAAACGGCACCCTCGGGTGTCGTCGCCGTCGCGGCCGGCAGGAGCCGGCCTGGGAATTATCCCAATCCGGATCCCCACCTCCCGCTCCGTCCCAACCCGGTAACCGGCTAGCAGCACGACCATGCATGATATAGTTCCTTGTTTAGCACCATGCTATAAAGGAAATGGTTTATATTAACGAGAGTGGCTAGTCTGCATATGATAAGTAAATTTGTAAATAATAGCAAACAAATTCAAACCAATCTGATTTTTTTTGACATCCAAGATGCTTGAGTGCGCAAGGTATGTGCAAATTTCGGTGGTGTTCGGACTCTCAAGGAGATCGTGGGCTCGTGGCAACCAAAAAATGACTCACAAAGAAACTTTGAAACACTACACTGTTTAGACCCGGTTTTTTTGGCATGAGCTCCTTAAATGTCATTTGAGCAAAAAAATTGCATGCTCCTAGAAAACTCGAGCATATTGGATGTCAAAAAACAGATTATTATTTTTGATTTTTTTGCTATTTTTACCAATTTATTGTTCTTTTTTACCAATTTATTGTTCATCGGGAGCATCTGAGCTTGGACACCGCTGTGGAAACTGTATACTAACCGTATAGGATTGTTGTCCATACCAACCATCATATCGTGAGGAATGGACGGTTCATATTAATTGGACAATCCGAAAAATTCTCGCGACTGAAACAAATGTTCCACTAGCTAGCTGTCCTCCGTACACCACTATCTGGGTGCCGAATATGCCATTTGTCGATCCAAGATCGAATCCAATAAAGGAGAGGGGGAAAAAGAGATTATGAAGCGAAAGAGATGGCTAGCTGACTGCAGGATTTCTCTCTTTTCTTCATGAAACAACTGCAGTTGGTTAAGCGTCAGCCTTTCACCGGCCGGCCGGTGCCGATCTGATCTGAAAGCACGGGAAGTCTCCGGCAACGTAGGTACGGCCACCAGTTAACCTCGCTTTAAGCCTCACGGATAAACTCCTGCTAATCATGTCATTACAGTACACTAGTTTTTTTTAAAAAATCATAACCCAAATCTTAGTTAGCCCCGTGATCAGCAGTTTGCAGGAAAAGCTAGTTAGGCAGGCCAAGGAACCAAACACAGTCCTTGTTCCTAACTCTGACTTTGAAATTTGGAATCTAGGAGGAGACGATGGACGTATAATTTGGTTCGTCTGGAAAGCTATGCAGGAGAATATATGTATATATCGCCACTAGCTGCGATCGTTGTTGCATTGACCAGATGCTACGCTACCTCGGAATATATATTTTGTCCCCTGCTGATGGAAAGAAGAAATGATGCGTGTGGTATGTGATTCTGTTCCTCCACTTGCAAAAGCATTCCTCTGCTTTAGCTCCTGGAGTATCGACAACGACATTTTCCTTTCTGATGGAGAAGAAATGATATTGATATACATGTGGTTGGCAGGGTGGGAGAAACCAATGTAGATACAAAAGTGGGTGTTTGAGTTTTAAGGTTCAGGTATGTGTGCACTTTGGAAAACTAAAATAAAAGAAAACGATGAGTGCGCATCATATTATGACACGATTTTCTGAAGTGATCTGTCCAACTAAGTAGAAAAGGATATTAGTATTTAGATTAATGATATTTGAATTTGAACTAAAATAAATATAAGTATATATTTAATTATTTTATAGTTCAAGAATATTTATTAAATATGATTAGCATGTTAAAATGTGGGTCTTTGTCCATCCATAGTGACATGATGAGTTAGCATAATTGCATATTGAAAGGATTATACTTAGTGGGGATCAACTATTCAGATATATAGGATATAGGATATGATCAATTGTGCCAACACAAAAGAATACATTGATTTGTTGAAATAAAGTAGATATGAATGCATTTCTTGGCAGCCATATTAATTCGGTACTATTGTTGGCATCATATCAGTGGGGGTGGGGTGCTCACAGGAACAACTATGGGAACAATTCTGTTTTGCTTCTCCTATCTCTTTTACCACAAGATCGATAGACTTTTGTTCTGCGCCACCCATATTTTCAACGGTGGGGGAGGCGAGATGACACCACTAGTACTCCCAGTGGGCGTTAATTACTTAATGCTATCTGAACCGGCAAAGGCTAATATAAGCACCGGGAGATCTCCGACTACTGACTCTGACCAGGAAGTAAAAAACGAATCGAGTGGTAGATAGTGGAGGTTAATGGCGCACGTACGTCTCATCGCTAATGGAAAATCTTCCGAGAATTAGCAAATCAAGTAAGTAGTGGTGGCATGGTGGGTGGTCTCATCATTTTGACAGGGGCTAGCTAGCTCTAGTGATTAAGAAGCCTAGAGATGATCGGATGGATATAGGCGACATCTCAAGTGCCACGAGAGTGTGTGTGGCGTAGCGTGGTGGCGTGTCACTCATGGCCTAGCTAGGGCGGTACGTGAGGCTGATCATGATCGATCCGAGGTGGCAAGCAGCATGTGATACATAGCATGAAGTAGATAGCTAGTGCTCCGTGGATTATTATCCGTCCGTCACCTTTCTTACTAGAAAGTACTCGCTCCGTCCTGAATTACTTGTGACAGAAATGACAGAAATGGATGTATTTAAGTAACTCAGGTCGGAGGGAGTAATTAGGGAGGAGTTTTTCTGAACTTTGAGTTAGCTACACCAATGAATGTCAAGAATGTAACGTGCACATTCTTTTCTCCTCTGCCTCTGGGTCGGCCAGCTGGGCCTCCTCTGAATTTTGGGTCCAGGACGGCCGACCAAGCCTTTACGGGCTTGCCTTCTTCAGCCTACGATTCGAGAGGCGGGCTCTGGGAGCTCCTAACCGGCGCTCTAAGCGCCGGTTGGCTCTACTGGCACTCGCTAGCGACGTGTAGCGGGCCGGCCAGTAACCTGCTCGAAAAGAAAACGTGCAAAAAAGAAAGACATCAATCCTAATCGAAATTTGGGATCGTTGGGATTCAAACTCGGCAACGCAACGTTGACAGCCTAACACATTAACCACTAGACCATATTAGTTATCTACTACAAGAAAACAGTGCTAGTTAACCTTTCGTTTAGTAAACCGTTAACGCATACCCAATATAAATTACCTGGAAAAAATAAAAGGTAGATTTTAAAACATGTTCATGGATTTTGAAAAATGTTTATCAATTTTTAAGAAAAGTTCACAAAATTGAAAAAAGTTCATTGATTTTGAAAAAAAGTTCATCCATTCTGAAAAAAAATCATCGACTTTAAAAAAATGTTAATCAATTTTGAAAAAAGTTCATCGATTTTGAAAATCACAAAGTTGGAAAAAAATTCATCAATTTTGAAAATAGTTCACGAATTTGAAAAGAAGTTCATTGATTTTGAAATAAAGTTCATCGAAATTGAAAAAAGTTCATTGATTTTGAAAAAAAACATCGATTTTGAAAACATTTCATCGGATTGGAAAAAAATTCATTAATTTTCTAAAAAAATCATTAAATTTTGAAAAAAGTTCATCAGATTTTTCAAAAAGTTCAACGATTTAAAAAATATGTTCATTGATTTTAAAGAAAAGTTCATCTAATTTGAGAAAATTCAAGCATTTTGTACAAAGAAAAAAAATTAATAAAGGAAAAAATTAAAGAAAAAGGAAAAAGATTAAAGAAAAAACAAAAAAAGAAAAAAAATCAAAATCAAACTAAAACCGGTCCAAAAAACCAGGGGCATTTCGCGAACTGAAAAACAATTAAATGAAGAAAAAGAAGTGAAAAGTCACAAGCGCTAAGTTGTCCGACTGATTAGCTCAGTTTATACTTGAGGAAGAGATTGTGAGTTCGATTCGCGCTGAGAGCACCTTTTTGCAGTTTACTAGAAAAAGGAAAAAAAATGGGAATGGGCCGGCACAACGAGATGGGGTGTGTGCGCCCGTTTGTAAAAACAACTAAAACGGGCGCCTGAAGCGCCAAATAGGGAATGCCGCGAGCTCTGGCGTTCACCTTCAGGTTTATCGTTCGTGGGAAATTTTTATTGGGAGCAAAAACAGCCAGGCTTTATTAATCAATCACCATGTTCATGGGTATTACCGTATTGTACCCAGGTTAGCTATTTTATGAGCTTCATAATTAGTAGCTCGGAACTCATGCACAAAATTAGATGAAATAAAAGAACGGTTGAATCTCCCTTATGATCCCTTCAAACTATCCAATAGCGCAATCCCGGATACCCTTCACCACCTCTTGACAATCTGATCCTATACGTAGATGATGTAGACCAAGGTCTTCTGCTAACGAGAGCGCTTCTGTACAAGGCAATGCTTCTAGTGCCGACGCTTCTATCGTTCCCTGGATCACCAACGATAACGTGCACATTCTTATCACTCGCGAGATGGTCGATCCTATTTATCACTCGCGAGAGGTAAAGAGATGGTGCGATGCCTAAAAGCGAGCGGGGCGGGCGGGCCTAGTTAGTCGTGCGCCGTAGTTTTGATCTCCGCATTTTTTTTCTAGTTTCAATTCTATTATGTTTTTTGTTTTTAGTTCTTTCCTGGCTTTTTTCTTTATGTGGTTTTCTTTGGTTTTCTGTTTTGGTTTCCATTTCTTCTCCTGTTTTTTTTGTATATTTTCGTTTTTTATAGTTTTATGAAACATTTTTCTAATATATGGTGAACATTTTTTTATGTATGGTGAACATTGTTTAAATGCAGTATAATTTTTGTAATATACGTTGACCATTTTTTAAATACAAATTGAACATTTTTTAATATATGTTGACCACTTATCTTAATATATGATAAACATTTTCTATAGTGCATAGTGAACTTTTAAATAATATACTGTAAAAAATTTCTTTCTATATGATGAACATTTTATTTATAAATGATGAACTTTCTGTAATATATGGTTAATTTTTGAAAAATAGACACTGAATTTTTTCTAACAAACAGTGAATTTTTTTGTAATAAATGAAGAAATCATTGAATATTGTTTTTAGTTTGAATATTTTATTATAAATTTTAAATCCTAAAAGCTCAAGAACCAGTTTTTGAAAGAACACCGATGAAAAAATGAAGACAAATAAATAAAATAAAAGTACAACAGATTCTGCCACGCGTTGTCCGAGTAGGCTGGCGGCCTATTATACAAGATCAGGCATGAAGTCGGCGCACACCCCCTCCGCACTGGGCCGGCCCATTTTTCCCGTTTTCTTTTTTCTGCTCCCCTGCTAGAAAGTCGTGCGTGAGGCGATTCAAACTCGCGACCTCCTCTTTCTGTCTAAAGTGCACTAACCACCCAGGACAACTCACTTGTTGTGACTGCTTATATCTTTTTTTCTCTTTCCTTTAATATTTTTATTTTTTATGTTTTTCTTTTTCCATATTCTTCCTTTTCAACTTTATCTCAGAATGCGCGAAGATTTTTAAATTGAATGAACTTTTTTCTAAACAGGTGAACTATTTTTAAATTCGACAAACTTTTTTTCACTTCCATGAACTGTTTTCAAAATGAATGATTTTTTTTCAAAATTGATGAACTTTTTAATGTTTGTGAACTTTCTTTTCAAATTTGGTGAACTTTTTCTAAATCGATGGATTTCGTTTCAAGTTCGTGAACTTTTCTGAGTATATGTTTTTTTCAAAATCTGTGAACATTTTCAAGTTAATGATTTTTTTTTATTTTTTTGTATATTTTCAAATATCAATGGTTGACCTGTCAACTAGTCAAACGCGACCGAGCGACCAGGAACCAGTCGAGCGCTTTCCTTCTTGTCGGGCGGGCCCACAAGCGGGGGCACGTGAGCACTAGAGACCTGTTCGGCGCCACATATGGCGCCGAACAGGAGATCCCCTAAGGAGGTCAGAGTTGTGTCGAATATTGTGTACAAGGTAGGTTACAGTTGGACTCTGAGTTGTATTGTGTTTGCAGGGTATTGAGTCGTGTCCACTAGGACACTTGTATCCTAGACCTCTTATCTTATATAATGAGGGGTAGACACACGATGTAACCTATGCCAACATAATAACACATGCACGTAGGGGGAGCCGGCGGCATGTGTCGGCGTCCGGGTGACCGATATGCGGTATTGTGACGGTGTCACGGGGAGGAGCGCCCATAGTCAGGCCCCGGGATGTAACCATATTGGTGAACCTCGTTAACAAATCTCAGTGCCGTGCTCATGTCCTCAGTAGATCGACTACGCTCCTCGGATTAATTCTAGTCTAGCCGTTTATGCCGCTGGGTGTGCTTTCCTCTTAGTCGGCTGGCCCATTAATGGTTGACCGATTTAAAAACTTTCCATGTAGTCCCTCCTCCCTCTTTTATGCGTTTTCATTGGTTTTTCTTTCTCCTTCTTTTTTTTTTTCTGTTTTATGTATTTCTTTATCGGTTTTCTCTTGTTTATTCTATTTTCTTATTTTTTGTTTTTCAAATACATGTCAACTTTCTTTTAATACAAGTTATACATTATATATATATATATATATATATATATATATATATATATATATATATATATATATATATATATGAATTTTTTTATACACGTTGCAGATTTTTCAAATACATGACAATTTGTTTTTTCAAGTACATGTTAAATTTATTTAAACACACCTTGAAATTTTTTATGAATGGCATGATTTTTCAAAATTATGTGAACTCTTTATACATTGTATTTACATTTGAAAAAAATGTCACGATCATATTTGTGAAATGCTTCAACTTTTTTTAATGGAAGAAAACATATTTTATTAGATTTCATGATTTTTTTTTGTATTTTATTAAAATAAAATAAAATGTGGTGAACATAGTTTTGAGATGCGTAAACAGTTTAATTTTAAGAATATTTTCTTAATTATGTCACCTTTTTTGAAAATTTCCATAAACATTTTCTACGTTGCATGACGAACGTTTTCTGAAAATGAAGTTAAATATTTTTCCATTTCAGAAATATAAATGTAATAGATATAAATAGTTTCCATTTTTGGGTTTTATTTTATTTTTTAAATCCATATCTACTTTCTTTTAGTACAAGTTATACATTTTACATATATACATGAATTTTATTTTGATGCACGTTGAACATTTTTAATACATGACAATTTTTTTAAAATACATGTTAAATATATTTAAAGACACCTTGACCATGTTTTTGAATGGCACGATTTTTTGAAATTAAGCGAACATATTTGTGAAATGCTTGAATTTTTTGTCGAATGGTAGAAAACTATTTTTACTAAAGTAGGAGAATATTTCTTTCTATTTATTTATTTTTTTGAGCAAAAGAGGGGTTTTCCTTTCGATTTCATTAACGAAACCACCAGAAGGTAACGCAAAAGCAAACATCCAACGTCTGATAAGCAGGTTCGTTAAAAAGGTCTCATCCTCCAAGCACGCAAATGAAAACCTAAAGTTATTATATTACATCAGGTAAACACATGCAACAAACAAAGCCTACTAAAGTCGAGAGAACAGTAATGTCGAAGAGCTCAGAAGGGATCAACATAGTCTCTGAACCCCCGGCCTCCAACCCTGTGACGCCTTGTAGATTTCATTTGCCACCTGCTCGATTAGTCTTGCTCCCAACATCAACAGCTTTTGTTCTGGGGTTTTTTTCTACAAAATAGCCCAATCATTAATCCAATTACACATCATTCTAATTAGGATCATGGGATCATGAACATTTTTTGATCTGAAGATAATATCATTCCTACACTTCCATATTACCCAAAAAAGAGCAGAAACCCCCACCAGAACTAAACTTTTCTCAGTTTTCTGAAAAGTTTTCATCCAAACATTCAAACATTCAGTCAACCCTCTGGGGGTTGTCTTGAGGTCAAAAGCACATTTGACTAGACTCCAAATTAATTTAGCAGCAGAGCATTCAAAAAACAAGTGATCAAGAGTCTCCTCCTGTCCACAAAAAACACATTCTTTCCTTCCCTTCCACCCTCTTTTGATCAGATTGTCTTTGGTTAGGATGCTTTTTCTAGCAACCAACCATAAGAACATTTTAATCTTGGCAGGTATTTTAATCTTCCACAAGAATTTGTGTGGAAAACCTATATTAGATTTGATCAGAAAGGAGTATAAAGATTTAACAGAAAATTTTCCATCTTTGGTAAGCATCCACACAGGTGTATCCCTGCCCTCATACATCCTCACCTCTTCACATCTAATTTTTAGACTGTTCCACAATCCAACAGTTTCTCCTGTCAGAGCTCTTCTGAATGTAAAATTGTCCCAACCTCTCTCAATCGCCTCAGCTACCGAAATATTGTGATTAAAGCTTATATTGTAAAGTCTGGGATAGGCTTCTTTCAAAGGTTTGGAACCCACCCACCAATCTTCCCAAAATCTAGTGTTTCTCCCATCCCCCAACCTCTTCTTAACATGTTGATAATACAGATCTTTAACTTTAAGCAGACTACTCCAGAACTGAGAGTCTCTAGGTTTTTTTTTGTAATCCCAGAGATACATTTGTTATTAACATATTTGTTTAGTAAAACATTGGTCTAGATTCCATTTTCTGTTTCCAGTTTCCATAGCCATTTTGCCAACAATGCTTTGTTCATAAGGTCCAGATCCGGAATACCCAGCCCTCCCTGATCTTTTGGAAGGCAACATGTTTTCCAGTTCACTAAATGGTATTTCTTCTTATCTTCATTTTCTTGCCATACAAGTCTAGCTCTAAAGAAATCTGCCTTCTTCCTAATCCCAACAGGAAGAGGATAGAATGACATCATGAATATAGGTATGTTAGTCAAACAGGACTGGGCTAGAGTTACTCTACCTGCCATATTCAAAAGTCTCCCTTGCCAGCAAGCACATCTTTTCTCAATTTTTTCAGTTACTGTCTTCCAGAACTTGTTGCCCAACCTGACATCAGAGACAGGCAAGCCTAGATATTTTAGGGGTATTTTGCCCACTGGACATGTAAAACTTTCCTGGTATATCTCTGTTTTATCTTTTGCATCCCCAAAGAGGAATAATTCACTCTTATGGAAATTGATAGTGAGCCCTGACATTTGTTCAAAGGTTGTCAATATGAATTTTAAGTTTCTTGCACTCTCTTCATCATCTTGAATTAGGAAGATAGTGTCATCAGCATATTGAAGCATATTAACCCCATTATTACCTAATTCAGATAAGATCCCTTTCACAAATCCCTCCTGCTTAGCTTTATCCAAAATAATGGCCAAAGCATTTGCAGCTAAATCGAACAGACGAGGGGACACAGAGTCTCCCTGCCTCAGTCCCTTGTGGGTTTTAAAGTATGGTCCTATTACATCATTGATTTTCACCCCAACATGGCCTCCAATCATGGTGTGCATTACAAGATCACACCACTTGTCAGGGAACTTTTTGAGTTTCAACATTTGATAAATGAAGGGCCACTTGATTTTATCATATGCTTTTTCAAAGTCCACTTTAAAGAGGAGTGCACTTTGTTTCTCATGATGAATGGTATTTAAAGCCTCATGTAACACCACTACCCCTTCCATTATGTATCTCCCTTTGATAAAGGCTGTTTGAGTAGGAGAAATAATAGGCTTAACCACTCTGCTCAGTCTGTTCATCAAAACTTTAGTGATAATTTTAAGGCTCAGATTAAGTAAAATGATTGGCCTAAATTTCTGAATTTGTTTAGCATATTTGACCTTAGGTACCAGAGTGATAATCCCATAATTAAGTCTGGATATATCCAGCTTTCCAGAATGGAAATCATCTAGGAGCCCTTTCAGGTCCCACTTCACCACCTCCCAAAAATGCTGATAGAAGTCTGCAGGTAGACCATCAGGCCTAGGACTTTTATTTTTCTCCATACTAAAAACCACCTCATATAGTTCTTCCATAGTGAAAGGTTCTGTTAACATCTCAGCCTGTTCCCTAGTTATTCCAGGTGCATCTTGTATATTTAAATTGACAGTAGACACCTCAGGATGTCCAAAGAGTTGTTTATAGAAATTTGTTGCATATTTGATTAGATCATCATCCCCCTCAATCAATCCCTCATCCTGTATAAGAGAGAAGATTTTATTTTTTTCTTCTTCTCCCATTCACCTTAGCATGACAGTATTTAGTATTGCTATCACCATCTCTGATTTCTTTATCTTTATATCTCTGTAGCCATTTCATCTCCTCTTGTTTGAGGAGTCTTTGTAGTTGAGCCCTTAGTTCTTTCTACTCATTTCTGTCATGAGCAGATAACCCCATTATCTCAGCATTTTTATCAATGTTGTCTAACTTGGTAAGGATCTCTCTTGAGTTTTCTATACCAAGCATCAGAATTAAGAACCCACCCCCTAGTTTTTTTCTAAGAATTCTAAGTTTTTGTTGCCATCTCTCAATATGGCTACCAAAAACTTTAATATTCCAAGTTTTTATAATAAATTCCTTAAAGCCATCCCTCATCATCCAGGAATTTTCAAACCTATATATGGGAGTTATTTGTTTCCTCTCTCCAGTATCCAGAATTAAAGGAGTGTGGTCAGACAATTACCTCTCTAATGCTTGCACCACAGACAATGGATAGTGATCTTCCCAGTCTGGGAAAATTAAAATCCTATCCAACTTTTCATAAGTAGGGTCATTTTGGTAATTAGCCCAGGTATAGTTTCTCCCATTAAGTGGAAGTTCCCTCAGACCAGCATGTTCAATAATAGCATTAAAAACAAAGCTCCAGTGGCTATTTCCACTGGGTTTGTTTTTATCACTACTACTCCTAATGATATTAAAATCACCTCCAAACATACAAGGAACAGCAGCATTATCTTGATAAATTCTGGATAGATCTGCTAGATAAGCAGCTTTACCAGCTGATACGTCTCCAACGTATCTATAATTTTTGATTGTTCCATGCTATTATAGTATCAATCTTGGATGTTTTATATGCAATTATATGCCATTATATATCATTTTTTGGGACTAACCTATTAACCCAGTGCCCAGTGCCAGTTGATGTATTCTGCTTATTTTTGCTTTTTCAGAAAATCATTATCAAAAAGTGTCCAAATGAGAAAAAAAAACTTTGGATTAATTTTTTCTGGACCAGAAGAGACCCACGAAGCTTCGGGAGCAGACCAGAAGAGCCACGAGGAGGCGGCAAGCCTGGAGGGCGCGCCGAGGGGGGTAGGGCGCGCCCCCAGACTTGTGGGTCCCTCGTGGCCCCTCCTGACTTAATTCCAATGCTATAAATTCCAAAATATTCCCAATATACCAGAGAGACAGAAGAGAAAACCTTTCCGCCGCCGCAAGCCTATGTTCTTCCGTGATCCCATCTGGAGGCCTTTTCCGGTACTCTGCCGGAGGGGGAATCGATCACGGAGGGCTTCTTCATCAACCTTGCTGCCCATCCGATGATGTTTGAGTAGTTTACCACAGACCTATGGGTCCATAGCTAGTATCTAGATGGCTTCTTCTCTCTCTTTGATCTTCAATACCATGTTCTCCTCCATGTTCTTGGAGTTCTATCCGATGTAATCTTCTTTTGCGGTGTGTTTGTTGGGATCCGATGAATTGTGAGTTTATGATCAGATTATTCATGAGAAATATTTGAGTCTTCTCTGAACTCATTTATGCATGATTATTATAGCTTTGTATTTCTCTCAGATCTATCGTTTTGATTTGGCCTACTAGATTGATTTGTCTTGCAATGGGAGAGGTGCTTTGTGATGGGTTCAATCTTGCGGTGCTCAATCCCAGTGACAGAAACGGACGTGACACGTATTTGTATTGTTGCCATTAAGGATAAAAAGATGGGGTTTAATCATATTGCTTGAGTTTACTTTGTCTACATCATGTCATCTTGCTTAAGGCATTACTCTGTTTCATACTTAATACCCTAGATGCATGCTGGATAGCGGTCGATGGGTGGAGTAATAGTAGTAGATGCAGGCAGGAGTCGGTCTACTTGTCTCGGACGTGATGCCTATATACATGATCATTGCCATGAATCCGTCATAATTATTTGCTTTTCTATCAATTGCCCAACAGTAATTTGTTTACCCACCGTATGCTATGTGTTCGAGAGAGAAGCCTCTAGTTAAAACTATGCCCCCCGGGTCTACGTTATCATATATTAAAAGCTCAAAAATACCTTGCTGCAATTTATTTACTTTAATTTTATTTAGTATTTTAGTTTATCTATTTATCTCTATAAGATTTAATCCTTGCAAATAACCGCTAAGAGGATTGACAACCCTCTTATTTGCGTTGGGTGCAAGTGTTTGCTCGTGTGTGTGCAGGTGCTGCTAATGAGGTTCTGTGTGGTTCTCCTACTGGATTGATAACCTTGGTTCTTAACTGAGGGAAATACTTATCTCTACTGTACTGCATCATCCTCTCCTCTTCGGGGAAATACCGACGCAGTCTACAAGTAGCATGAGCCACTGCTATTTTTTTCCACTAGTAAATATGTTTTTGAGATGAGCAAAATAATCCATCTAAAACTCAGCATCAGAATGATCATCATCCGAGCATAGCTCCTTAAAATCCACCTCACCAGTGTCAATGGGCTCCTTATTCTTGTTTTCCTCATCTACATTTTTCTTAATTATATGTTGATGATAGAAATCTTTCCTACATTGTTCCATTTTAGCAATAATGTACAGATTCTGGTCTATCATGCTAACTGAGCATCCCAAGTCAATACCAATTTTATCTGCCATGAAAAAAAGAGATGCATTATCACATTCAAGTTCAGAGTCCATACCATAGTTGTCTTTTGCCGTAGCTCTTTCCTTAGCCAACTCCTCAATCTTAGCATCTTGTTTGTCTATCAATCTGTCACATCTCCTCAAATTGTCCTCCAAACTGTTGTCAGCCTCTTTTCCTTCACCAGCCTCACTTGATTTTACTCCCACTTTTGTTCCAAAAGACACAGACTCCTGACTAGCATTGTAGTCTACTGGCTCAATGTAATTATTGTTTTCTTCCCCCAGTTTTTCACTTTCTATTTTTTCTAAATCATCTCCAGTAATGTCTTCCAGTTCTTTATCTCTGGCTTCCCATATTTCAATTTTCTCTACACATATAGCTATCATCCCTTGCTGTTTATTGACCAGATCTAGTAGTTGCTTCTTTTCTTTCTCCAGTTCTACAATCTTCATCTCTTCTTTTGCTTTGAGTGCAATCTGCGTAGCTCTGTCTTCTTCCATGTCTTGTATTTTTTTCATCACAATGCTAAGATCAGCCTCAACTTTTTCCCTTATCATTTTTTCCTTGTTGTGTTCTTCCTGAACAAACTTCATTTCCTCACATCTTTTTATGAACTCTTCAAATTGTGCAAGACTCACTCTACCCAGAGCTATCACCTCTTTGCCATTCCCAGTCTGTCTGTCCATCAACACTCTTTTGTCTCTTCCTCATATCTTCATTATTTCTCTCTATGGCATCTTCTTCAATTTTCTGTCTTTTGTGATCTCCATACCATCCCATTTCCACCATACTCTCCATTTCTGGCATAATCCTGTAGATCATCAGATCCTTATCAGTGATCTCTGATACGCCTCCAACGTATCTATAATTTTTGATTGTTCCATGATATTATAGTATCAATCTTGGATGTTTTATATGCAATTATATGCCATTATATATCATTTTTTGGGACTAACCTATTAACCCAGTGCCCAGTGCCAGTTGCTGTTTTCTGCTTGTTTTTGCCTTTTCAAAAAATCATTATCAAAAAGCGTCCAAACGAGAAAAAAACTTTGGATTAATTTTTTCTGGACCAGAAGAGACCCAGGAAGCTTCGGGAGAAGACCAGAAGAGCCACGAGGAGGCGGCAAGCCTAGAAGGCGCGCCCAGGGGGGTAGGCGCGCCCCCCAGGCTTGTGGGCCCCTCGTGGCGCCTCTTGACCTAATTCCAACGCTATAAATTCACAAATATTCCAAAACCAATAGAGAGACAGAAGAGAAAACCTTTCCGCCGCCGCAAGCCTCTGTTCTTCCGCGATCCCATCTGGAGGCCTTTTTCGGTACTCTGCCGGAGGGGGAATTGATCACGGAGGGCTTCTTCATCAACCTTGCTGCCCTTCCGATGATGTGTGAGTAGTTTACCACAGACCTACGGGTCCATAGCTAGTAGCTAGATGGCTTCTTCTCTCTCTTTGATCTTCAATACCATGTTCTCCTCGATGTTCTTGGAGTTCTATCCGATGTAATCTTCTTTTGCGGTGTGTTTGTTGGGATCCGATGAATTGCGAGTTTATGATCAGATTATTCATGAGGAATATTTGAGTCTTCTCTAAACTCTTTTATGCATGATTATTATAGCTTTGTATTTCTCTCTGATCTATCGATTTGGTTTGGCCTACTAGATTGATTTATCTTGCAATGGGAGAGGTGCTTTGTGATGGGTTCAATCTTGCGGTGCTCAATCCCAGTGACAGAAGGGGACATGACACGTATTTGTATTGTTGCCATTAAGGATAAAATGATAGGGTTTAATCATATTGCTTTAGTTTACTTTGTCTACATCATGTCATCTTGCTTAAGGCGTTACTCTGTTTCATACTTAATACCCTAGATGCATGCTGGATAGCGGTCGATGGGTGGAGTAATAGTAGTAGATGCAGGAAGGAGTCGGTCTACTTGTCTCGGACGTGATGCCTATATACATGATCATTGCCATGAATCCGTCATAATTATTTGCTTTTCTATCAATTGCCCAACAGTAATTTGTTTACCCACCGTATGCTATGTGTTCGAGAGAGAAGCCTCTAGTGAAAACTATGGCCCCCGGTCTACTTTATCATATATAAAAAACCTAAAAATACCTTGCTGCAATTTATTTACTTTTATTTTAATTAGTATTTTAGTTTATCTATTTACCTTGATAAGATTTAATCCTTGCAAATAACCGCTAAGAGGATTGACAACCCTCTTATTTGCATTGGGTGCAAGTGTTTGCTCTTTTGTGTGCAGGTGCGCTTAACGGAATTTTGCTTGGTTCTCCTACTGGATTGATAACCTTGGTTTTTAACAGAGGGAAATACTTATCTCTACTGTACTGCATCATCCTCTCCTCTTCGGGGAAATACCAACGCAGACTACAAGTAGCAGGAAGAATTTCTAGCGCCGTTGCCGGGGAGACATCATCAAAATTACTAAGTACCTTCACACAAACTATCATCCACTTGCATTTACTTTATTTGCCTTATATTTGCATTTGCCTCACGTTTTCATCTCCCCCACTTCTATTTTTTTTTTACAAAAAACACAATTTTTTTTATTTGCTTGTTTGCTAGTTTGCTTGCTTTGTAACGATGTCTCAAGAAAATACAAAATTGTGTCACTTTTCCAATACTAATAATAATGATTTTATTTGTACTCCTATTGCTCCTCCCGCCACTAGTGCGGAGTCGTGTGACATTAATGCTGCCTTGCTTAATCTTGTTATGAAAGAACAATTTTCTGATAGTCCTAATGAAGATGCTGCAACCCATTGATGTCTACTACACAACTTATTCTTGTAGACTCGTGTTGGGCCTCCAAGCGCAGAGTTTTGTAGGACACTAGCAATTTTCCCTCAAGTGGATGACCTAAGGTTTATCAATCCGTGGGAGGCGTAGGTTGAAGATGGTATCTCTCAAACAACCCTGCAACCAAATACAAGAAATCTCTTGTGTCCCCAACACACCCAATACAATGGTAAATTGTATAGGTGCACTAGTTCGGCGAAGAGATGGTGATAAAAGTGTAGTATGGATAGTAGATATAGGTTTTTGTAATCTGAAAATATAAAAACAGCAAGGTGGCAAGTAACAAAAGTGAGCACAAACGGTATTGCAATACTTAAAAACAAGGCCTAGGGTTCATACTTTCACTAGTGCAATCTCTCAACAATGCTAACATAATTGGATCATATAACCATCCCTCAACGTGCGATAAAGAATCACTCCCAAGTTCCTATTAGTGGAGAACATAAGATAGAAATTGTTTGTAGGGTACGAAACCACCTCAAAGTTATCCTTTCCGATCGATCTATTGAGCTATTCCTATAAGTGTCACAAATAGCCCTAGAGTTCGTACTAAAATAACACCATATGATACACATCAACCAACTCTAATGTCACATAGATACTCCAATGTCACCACAAGTATCCGTGAGTTGATTATACGATATGCATCAAACAACTTCATAATCATAATATTCAATCCACACAAAGAACTCCAAGGAGCACCCCAAAGTTTCTATCGGAGAAAAGATAATGAAAACGTGCATTAACCCCTATGCATAGATTACCCCAATGTCACCGCGGGAATCCATGAGTTGAGTGCCAAAACATATATCAAGTGAATCAATATAATACCCCATTGTCACCACGGGTATTCATATGCAAGACATACATCAAGTGTTCTCAAATCTGAAATATTCAATCCGACAATAACGAAACCTCAAAGGGAAAAGATTCGATTCATCACAACAAGGATAGAGAGGGAAGAAACACCATATGATCCAACTATATTAACAAAGCTCGCGATACATCAAGATCGTGTCAAATCAAGAACACGAGAGAGAGAGAGAGAGATAAAACACATAGCTATTGGTACAAACCCTCAACCCCGAGGGTGAACTACTCCCTCCTCGTCATGGAGACCGCCGGGATGATGAAGATGGCCTCCGGTGATGATTCCCCCCTCCGGCAGGGTGCCGGAAAAGGGTTGTAGATGAGATCGTGGAGGTACAGAGGCTTGCGGTGGTGTAAAAACTCATCTAGGTTAACTTTCGGGGGTTTCTGAATATATATGATTTTTCAGCGTTGGAATCACGCGAAGAGGGGCCACAGGGGGCCCACGAGGCACCATGGAGCGCCTGGGGGGGGGGGTGGCGCGCCCTGGTGGCTCGTGGGGCCCCTGTGGGTCTTCTGGCCACCTCCCGAAGCTTCTAGTGTTTCTTATGTTCCAGAAAAAATCGTCAAAAAGTTTCGCTGCATTTGGACTTCATTTGATATGGATTTTCTGGAAAACCAAAAACAAGCAGAAAACAGCAACTGGCACTGGGCACTAGGTCAATATGTTAGTCCATGAAAATCATATAAAAGCCATATAAAAGTGCACCAAAATCATACAAAACTATAATAAACATGGCATGAATACTTCATAAATTATAGATACGTTGGAGACGTATCAGCATCCCAAGCTTAATTCCTACTCGTCCTCAAGTAGGTAAATGATAAAAGAAATAATTTATGAAGTGTGAATGCTAGCATAGTGCATAAGTTTGATCAATGATAATTTCAATCACTTTTCCTAGCATCAATATATATCATAATCAGTAGCTCATCTCATAAAACTTCTCAGGATCAAGTAGCAAGCTATTCACATGTTTAAAGTACAGGCCATAAACTTTCTTGAAAACCAACAAACTATGTTCTCAGTCATCAAACAATTGCAATTCATCTTATATTCAGGAAGGGTCTATGTAAGAGCTTTAATTTAGCAAATTCCACATACTCAACTATCATTTAGTCTTCCATGATTGCTGACACTCAAAGCATATTTTTAGAACAAACCGTTTTAGTCAAACACATAGGAAGATAGGGGCTTAATGTTTCGCCTCCCAACTTATTTATCTCAGGGATAATGTCAACAATAATAACTCATGATCACCTATATTCAACTGGATATATGTGCCTGGATCTTTCCCTACCACATAATGCTTGCCAACTAAAGAATAAATAGAGCGGAATAGGGATGAACATTAATGACTCTTGCATAAAAGTAAATATAGAAAAGTAAAAGATAGGCCCTTCGCAGAGGGAAGCAGAGGTTGTCATGCGCTTTTTGTTGTTGGATGCACAAGCCCTTAATGCAAAGGAACGTCACGTTATATTGCCCCTTGTGACAGCAACCTTTATTATGCAGTCCATCGCTTTTATTTCTTTACCATCACAAGTTCGTACAACGCTTATTTTCCCTTACAATAAAAGATCATACATCTTTTAAGAGCAATATTTATTGCTTTTTGCACCGATGACAACTTACTTGAAGGATCTTATTCAATCCATAGGTAGATATAGTGGACTCTCATGGTAAGAAACTGGGTTTAAGGGTTTTTGGATGCACAAGTAGTATCTCTACTTAGTCCGAATTTTTGGCTAGCAAAAGATCCTAAGCAAGCACCACATGTTAGAGGATCCATGACAATATAACTTCTATGTGAATATAAACAAACATAACTCATTACGTTGTCTTCCTTGTCCAACGTCAACTACTTGATCAAGCTTGAAAATAATTAATGGGGGCTCACAATCATAGAAGATGTCCAAGATAGTATATTTATATGTGAAATTTCTCTTCCTTCAAATTTTTTTCATGAATTGTTCAAGTGACCAATGCTATGTTTGTTAACTTTCAATAAATTTTACCACTTATACTTCTTGTATGTGAAGTCACTACTCCCCATGGGACAAGCATATGAAGCATATAAATTTCAACTTTATGATATTCAATTCATTTCAACAATTTACTCATAGGATATAAGTGAAGCTCAAGAGTAAATGACAAACTACTCCAAAAAGATATAAGTGAAGATCAAATGAGTAGTTAAGTAATTAAGTAGCTATGTGATAACTCTCTCTCTCATTTAAAAATTTCAGATCTTAAGTATTTTATTGAAATATCAAGAAAAACAAAATAAAATGACATTCCAAGAATAGCACATATCAAGTGAAGAAGCAAAAACTTAGGCTCAACCAAAACTGACCAATAATTGTTGATGAAGAAAGGTGGCATGCCTACCGGGGCATCCCCAAGCTTAGATGCTTGAGACTTCTTGAAATATTATCTTGGGGTGCCTTGGTCATCCCCAAGCTTGAGATCTTGTGTCTCCTTAATTCCTCTCATATCATGGTTTCCCTAAATCTTAAAAACTTCATCCACACAAAACTCAATAAGAACTCGTGAGATAAGTTAGTATAAATCAACTCAAAACCTTAACATTCTCTACTGTAACAAATCACAAAAATTATAATTAAACATTTCATACTAAATGCCTCTTCATATTTAATACTCCTATCCTCAAATAGAAACATTAAACACGCAAACATATGCAAACAATGCAACTATAACAACAATTTGCCAAAACAGAACAGTCTGTAAAAGGGGAATAAGAATCCATACTTCCCTAACTCCAAAAATTCTGAAAACTTACCACGTGACAGATAACTCAAGCATGCTTACTGTGTAAATTTTTTAGATTTTTATCATGTTCTGAGTATTCAGGAATATTCTGGACATAACAGAAAACTTTCTGTTTTCAAACAGCAACACATGAACTTGCAAACTGAGCATGGTAAAGGCTATAATTAGCATTTTATTGAACTAAAAGATACAAAACATGATTATTGATAACATAAAACAAATATCAACAGAAGAAAATGACGCTCCAAGCAAAACTCATATTATGTGACGAATAAAAATATAGCTCCGAGTGAGGTTACCGATAGTGTTGAAGACGAATGAGGGGATGCCTTCCGGGGCATCCCCAAGCTTAGTTGCTTGGGTCTTCCTTGAATATTACCTTGGGGTGCCTTGGGAATCCCCAATATTAGGGTCTTGCCGCTCCTTATTCTCCTCATATCGATATCTCACCCAAAACTTGAAAACTTCAATCACACAAAACTTAACGGAACTTCGTGAGATAGGTTAGTATGATAAAAATAAATAATCCACTTAGGTACTGTCAAGACAAGATTTATAATTGTTCTCACATAATGACTACTGTAGTCTATCATTTCCACAATTTATATTGCTCAATATAAGCTATGGAAACACTAAAACAAGCAAACTATGCATCGAAAACAGAATCTGTCAAAAACAGAAAAGCGTGTAGTAAGCGATTTAAAAACCATACTTCGGTACCTCCAAAAATTCTGAACAATTAGGAAAACGTAAAAATTTTGCAACCCAATACTGTGTAAAAATTTCAGAATTTTCTCACGCTCCAGTACATAATAGAAATTCCAGCACTGGACGCAAAAGTTTCTGTTTTGCACAGAATCAAATCAACAAGCATCCACACTATCCCAAAGGCTTTACTTGGCATATTATTGAAAGAAAACATATAAAACATGATTACTACAGTATATTAATCATGTGGAGACACAAAAATAGTAGGTATAAGTATTGGGTTGTCTCCCAACAAGCGCTTTTCTTTAATGCCTTTTAGCTAGGCACGATGATTTCAATGATGCTCACATAAAAGTAAAGAATTGAAACACAATGAGAGCATCATGAAGCATATGACTAGCACATTTAAGCCTAACCCACTTCCTATGCATAGGGATTTTGTGAGCAAACAATTTGTGGGAGCAAGAATCAACTAGCATAGGAAGGCAAAACAAGCATGACTTCAAAACTTTCAACACATAGAGAGGAAACTTGATATTATTACAACACCTACAAACATATGATCCTCTCTCATAATAATTTTCAGTAGCATCATGAATAAATTCAACAATATAACTATCACATAAAGCATTCTTTTCATGATCCACAAGCATAGAATTTTTACTACTCTCCACATAAGCAATTTTATTCTTATTCATAATAGTGGGAGCAAACTCAACAAAATAACTATCATGAGATACTTGATTGGCATAACCAAATTGAAAGTTAAAATCATAATGACAAGTTTCATGGTTATCATTATTCTTTATAGCATACATGTCATCACAATAATCATCATAGATAGCAACTTTGTTGTCATAATCAATTGAAACCTCTTACAAAATAGTGGAATCATCATTAAATAAAGTCATGACCTCCCCAAATCCACTTTCATCATTGTAATCATCATAAATAGGAGGCATGCAATTATCATAATAAATTTTCTCATCAAAACTTGGGGGACTAAAAATATCATCTTCATCAAACATAGCATCCCCAAGCTTATGGTTTTGCATATCATTAGCATCATGGATATTCAAAGAATTCCTACTAACAACATTGCAATCATGCTCATCATTCAAAGATTTTATGCCAAACATTTTATTGAATTCTTCTTCTATCAATTGAGCACAATTTTCCGCTCCATCATTTTCAAGAAAGACATTATAAAGATGAATAATATGAGGCAACCTCAATTCCATATTTTTTTGAGTTTCCTTTTATAAACCAAACTAGTGATAAAACAAGAAACTAAAAGATTCGATTGCAAGATCTAAAGATATACCTTCAAGCACTCACCTCCCCGGCAACGGCGCCAGAAAAGAGCTTGATGTCTACTACACAACTTATTCTTGTAGACTCGTGTTGGGCCTCCAAGCGCAGAGTTTTGTAGGACAATAGCAATTTTCCCTCAAGTGGATGACCTAAGGTTTATCAATCCGTGGGAGGCGTAGGTTGAAGATGGTATCTCTCAAACAACCCTGCAACCAAATACAAGAAATCTCTTGTGTCCCCAACACACCCAATACAATGGTAAATTGTATAGGTGCACTAGTTCGGCGAAGAGATGCTGATAAAAGTGTAGTATGGATAGTAGATATAGGTTTTTGTAATCTGAAAATATAAAAACAGCAAGGTGACAAGTAACAAAAGTGAGCACAAACGGTATTGCAATGCTTAAAAACAAGGCCTAGGGTTCATACTTTCACTAGTGCAATCTCTCAACAGTGCTAACATAATTGGATCATATAACCATCCCTCAACGTGCGATAAAGAATCACTCCCAAGTTCCTATTAGCGGAGAACATAAGATAGAAATTGTTTGTAGGGTACGAAACCACCTCAAAGTTATCCTTTCCTATCGATCTATTGAGCTATTCCTTTAAGTGTCACAAACAGCCCTAGAGTTCGTACTAAAATAACACCATATGATACACATCAACCAACTCTAATGTCACCTAGATACTCCATCAAACAACTTCATAATCATAATATTCAATCCACACAAAGAACTCCAAGGGTCACCAAAATGTCACCGCGGGAATCCGCGAGTTGAGCGCCAAAACATATATCAAGTGAATCAATATAATACCCCATTGTCACCATGGGTATTCATATGCAAGACATACATCAAGTGTTCTCAAATCTGAAGTATTCAATCCGACAATAACGAAACCTAAAAGGGAAAAGATTCAATTCATCACAACAAGGATAGAGAGGGAAGAAACACCATATGATCCAACTATATTAACAAAGCTCGCGATACATCAAGATCGTGCCAAATCAAGAACACGAGAGAGAGAGATAAAACACATAGCCCCGAGGGCGAACTACTCCCTCCTCGTCATGGAGACCGCCGGGATGATGAAGATGGCCTCCGGTGATGATTCCCTCCTCCGGCAGGGTGCCGGAAAAGGGCTGTAGATGAGATCGTGGAGGTACAGAGGCTTGCGGCGGCGTAAAAACTCATCTAGGTTAACTTTCGGGGGTTTCTGAATATATATGATTTTTCAGCGTTGGAATCATGCGAAGAGGGGCCACAGGGGGCCCACAAGGCACCAGGGCGTGCCTGGGGGCTGGCGCGCCGTGGTGGCTCGTGGGGCCCCTGTGGGTCTTCTGGCCACCTCACGAAGCTTCTAGTGTCTCTTATGTTCCAAAAAAATCATCAAAAAGTTTCGTTGCATTTGGACTTCATTTGATATGGATTTTCTGGAAAACCAAAAACAAGCAGAAAATAGCAACTGGCACTGGGCACTAGGTCAATATGTTAGTCCATGAAAATCATATAAAAGCCATATAAAAGTGCACCAAAATCATACAAAACTATAATAAACATGGCATGAATACTTCATAAATTATAGATACGTTGGAGACGTATCACCCATATAAATACTTTCGTTGAGCTTTGTGAAATGCAAAAGAAAAAATATGTGGATAATGATATTGTCAAATTAAATTATTTCCATTCTCACTACGAGATCGTGCTAAAACTTTGTTTTCATCCTTGCCTAGAAATAGTATTGATTCTTGGGATAAGTGTAAGGATGCTTTTATTACCAAGTATTTTCCTCCCGCTAAGATTATTTCTCTAAGAAATCAAATTATGAATTTTAAGCAACTTGAGCATGAACATGTTGCATAATCTTGGGAGAGAATGAAATTAATGATAAGAAATTGCCCAACTCATGGCTTGAATTTATGGATGATCATACAAATTTTTTATGCGGGACTAAACTTTGTCTCTAGAAATTTGCTAGACTCTGCCGCAGGTGGTACTTTTATGGAAATTATATTGGGAGAAGCTACAAAACTTCTTGATAATATTATGAAAAATTACTCTCAATGGCATACTGAACGAACTCCAACTGGTAAGAAGGTAAATTCTGTTGAAGAAATTAATACTTTGAGTGATAAGATGGATGCTCTATTGAAAATGGTTGCTAGTAAAAATGCTCATATTGATCCTAATGATGTGCCATTGTCTACTTTGAGTGATCAAAATAATGATGCTATTGATGTGAATTTTGTCTCTAGAAATAATTTTAACAACAATGCTTATAGGGGTAATTTCAATCCTAGACCGTTTCCTGGAAATTCCTCTAATAACTATGGCAGTCCTTATGGTAATTCTTATAATAATAATAGGATGCCCTCTGATCTTGAAAGTAATATTAAATAATTTATTAGTTCGCAAAAGAATTTCAATGCTATGATAGAAGAAAATTTGAATAGAGTTGATGAATTGGCTAGGAACATGGATAGAATTGCTCATGATGTGGAAAATCTCAAAACTAAAATTTTGCCACCCAAGCATGATATAAACGAGTCTATTAAAGCTATCTATGTCTCCATTAATGAAAGTAAAGAAAGGACCGCTAGGTTGAGAGCTAAGCGAGAATTTCTAGAAAAAGCGATTCCACCCGGTTTCTATCGTAGTAATGACGAAGATAGTAAAATGATTGGTGTCACTCCTATTGACTCATTATTTAGTAACATAAAACTTGATGAAAAAGGGACTGAAGAAGAGTCAACTTTAGATAGAAGGAGTCCCACTTGCTTGGAGGGTGATAATCTTGATGATAAAAATAAAAAAAGTGGGTTTGGAGAGGTCAAAACTTTAAATAGTAATGCACCCACTACTTTGGATTACAAGGACATTAATTATGATAGTTGTTCTTTAATTGAGTGTATTTCCTTGTTGCAATCCATGATTAATTCACCAAATGCATATGAACAAAATAAAGCTTTCACTAAACATATCGTAGAAGCCATGATGAAAGCACATGAAGAAAAACTTGAGCTGGAAGTATCAATTCCTAGAAAATTACAAGATGAGTGGGAACCTACTATTAAAGTCAAAATTAAAGATTATGAATGTAATGCTCTTTGTGATCTTGGTGCTAGAGTTTCCACTATACCAAAGTCTTTGTGTGATGTGCTAGGTCTCACCGACATGGATCTTTGTTCCCTTAATTTGCATCTTGCGGATTCAACTATTAAAAAGCCATTGGGTAGAATAAATGATGTGCTTATTCTTGCAAATAGAAATTATGTGCCCGTGGACTTTATTGTTCTTGATATTGAATGCAATCCTTCTTGCCCCATAATACTTGGTAGGCCTTTTCTACGAACAATTGGTGCTATTATTGATATGAAAGAAGGTAATATAAGATTTCAATTTCCATTAAAGAAAGGGATGGAAAACTTCCCTAGAAAGAGAATTAAAGCACCTTATGAATCTATTATGAGGGCCACTTATGGAATTAACATGAAAGATGATAACACTTGAAACTATGCATTATGCCTAGCTAGGGGCATAAAACAATAGCGCTTGTTGGGAGGCAACCCAATGAATTTTTTTTTTTGCTTTTTCCTTCTGTTCTTGGTTGTTTACACAATTATAGATTCTGTTATGATTGTATTTTTATGTTTTAATTAGTGTTTGTGCCAAGTAATGCCTTTGGGATGATTTGGAAGATAGTATGATAGATGTTGTTGGAAAACAGAAACTTTTGCGTCCAGTGCTGGAATTTTGTTTTTTTGCTGGAGTGTCAGAACTTTCTGAATTTTTTACACAGTATTTTTTTTATGAATTTCCCACGTTTTCCTAAGTTTTCAGAATTTTTGGAATTACATAAGTATGACGTTAATTCAGATCTTTACAGACTATTCTGTTTTAGACGGATTCTGTTTTTGTTGCATAGTTTGCTTATTTTGATGAATCTATGGATCGTATCGGGGGGTATGAGTCATGGATAAGTTGGAGTACAGTAGCATTATGCCAATATTAAATATAAATCAATTTACAACAGTACCTAAAGTTTAAGATTTATTTGTTATACTAACGGATATCATGAGGTTTCTGTTGAGTTTTGTGTGCTGAAGTTTTCATGTTTTGGGTGAGACTACGATGGATGAAGGAATAAGGAGCAGCAAGATCCTAAGCTTGGGGATGCCCAAGGCACCCCAAGATAATATTCAAGGAAGACTCAAGCGTCTAAGCTTGGGGATGCCCCGGAAGGCATCCCCTCTTTTGTCTACAATCTATGGGTAACTCACTTGGAGCTATATTTTTATTCATCACATGATATGTGTTTTACTTGGAGCGTCTTGTGATATAGTTTGTTTCCTTTTGTTTGCTTTTTAGTTTGTCACAATCATCTTTGCTGAACACACCTTTTTGAGAGGGACACACATTATTCGTGATTGTTAGAATACTCTATGTGCTTCACTTATATCTTTTGAGCTAGGCAGTTGCTCTAGTGCTTCACTTATATCTTTTAGAGCACGGCGGTGGTTATATTTTAAAGAAATAGTTGCACTCTCATGCTTCACTTATATCTTTTTAAGAGTCTAATGAATAGCAATGGTAATATGCACGGGTTATGAATTTGGTCCTGATATGATAGGTATTCAAGAGGGATATAATAAAAACTTTCATGTAGATCACTGAATATAATAAGTTTGATTCCTTGCAATAGTTTTGAGATATTAAGATGGTAATATGTGGGAGGTATTAGTAGATAATTGTGGTTTAGTAAGAATATTGGTGTTAAAGTTTGTGATTCCCGAAGCATGCACGTATGATCTGTCGTTATGCTATGAAGTTGGAGC
This sequence comes from Elymus sibiricus, assembly GCA_039707655.1. Taxonomy (NCBI): domain Eukaryota; kingdom Viridiplantae; phylum Streptophyta; class Magnoliopsida; order Poales; family Poaceae; genus Elymus; species Elymus sibiricus. Next base: position 478,106,946 of record CM077666.1, read on the forward strand.
ATGATTTATTATTGATTGTCTTCCTTTATGTGGCGGTCAGGGGCGCGCGATGGTTAACTCCTACCACCCCCTAGGGGCAGGCGTAGTAGTACTTTGCTTCGAGGGCTAATAAACTTTTGCAATAAGTTTGTGAGTTCTTTATGACTAATGTGAGTCGATGGATTATACGCACTCTCACCCTTCCGCAATTTGCTAGCCTCTTCGGTAGCGTGCATTGCCCTTTCTCACATTGAGAGTTGGTGCAAACTTCGCCAGTGCATCCAAACCCCGTGATATGATACGCTCTATCACACATAAGCCTCTTTATATCTTCCTCAAAACAGCCACCATACCTACCTATCATGGCATTTCCATAGCCATTCCGAGATATATTGCCATGCAACTTCCACCATTCCTTTTTCATGACACACATCGTCATTGTCATATTGCTTTGCATGATCATATAGCTGACATAGTATTTGTGGCTCAGCCACCGTTTGTCATTTTTATACATGTTACGCTAGCGTCATTGCACATCCTGGTACACTGCCAGATTCATTCATATAGATTCATATTTTTGTTCTAGTATCGAGTTGTAATATTGAGTTGTAAGTAAATAAAAGTGTGATGATCATCATTATTAGAGCATTGTCCCAGTGAGGAAAGGATGATGGACACCATGATTCCCCCACAAGTTGGGATGAGACTCCGGACGAAAATAAAAAAAATGAGAGAAAAAGAGAGAAGGGGCAATGTTACTATCCTTTTTCCACACTTGTGCTTCAGAGTAGCACCATGTTTTTCACATAGAGAGTCTCCTATTTTGTCACTATCATATACTAGTCGGAATTTTTCATTATAGAACTTGGCTTGTATATTCCGATGATGGGCTTCCTCAAATGCCTGAGGTCTTCATGAGCAAGCAAGTTGGATGCACACCCACTTAGTTTTCATGTTGAGCTTTCATACACTTATAGCTCTTAGTGCATCCGTTGCATGGCAATCCCTACTCCTCGCATTGACATCAATTGATGGGCATCTCCATAGCCCGTTGATTAGCCTCGTCGATGTAAGACTATATTCTTACTTTTGACTTCTCTTATTTATCTCTACCACCATACTCTATTCCACCCATAGTGATATATCCATGGCTTGCGCTCATGTATTGCGTGGGAGTTGAAAAAGCTAAAGCGAGTTAAAAAGAATGAACCAATTGCTCGGCTTGTCATCGGGGTAGTGCATGATAAATACTTTGTGTTGAGAAGATGGAGCATGACAGGATTATATGATTTTGTAGGGATAACGTTCTTTAGCATTTTTATTTTGAAAGACATGATTGTTTATTAGTATGCCTGAGTATTGATGTCTTTATATCAAACTATAGACTATTGCTTTGAATCATTCGGATCTTATTATTCATACCATAAGAGAGAGATTACATGATGAAAGATGATAGGTAGCATTCCACATCAAAAATTCTGTTTTTATCATTTACCTACTCGAGGACGAGCAGGAATTAAGCTTGGGGATGCTTGAGACGTCTCCAATGTATCTATAATTTTTTATTGTTCCATGCTATTATAGTATCAATCTTGGAAGTTTTATATGCAATTATATGCCATTATATATCATTTTTTGGGACTAACCTATTAACCCAGTGCCCAGTGCCAGTTGCTGTTTTCTGCTTCTTTTTGCCTTTTTAGAAAATCATTATCAAAAAGTTACCAAACGAGAAAAAAAACTTTGGATTAATTTTTTCTAGACCAGAAGAGACCCAGGAAGCTTCGGGAGAAGACCAGAAGAGCCACGAGGAGGCGGCAAGCCTGGAGGGCGCGCCCAGGGGGGTAGGCGCGCCCCCCAGGCTTGTGGGCCCCTCGTGGCGCCTCTTGACCTAATTCCAATGCTATAAATTCACAAATATTCCAAAACCAACAGAGAGACAGAAGAGAAAACCTTTCCGCCGCCGCAAGCCTCTGTTCTTCCGTGATCCCATCTGGAGGCCTTTTCCGGTACTCTGCCGGAGGGGGAATCGATCACGGAGGGCTTCTTCATCAACTTTGCTGCCCTTCCGATGATGTGTGAGTAGTTTACCACAGACCTATGGGTCCATAGCTAGTAGCTAGATGGCTTCTTCTCTCTCTTTTTGATCTTCAATACCATGTTCTCCTCGATGTTCTTGGAGTTCTATCCGATGTAATCTTCTTTTGAGGTGTGTTTGTTGGGATCCGATGAATTGTGAGTTTATGATCAAATTATTCATGAGAAATATTTGAGTCTTCTCTGAACTCTTTTATGCATGATTATTATAGCTTTGTATTTCTCTCCGATCTATCGATTTGGTTTGGCCTACTAGATTGATTTATCTTGCAATGGGAGAGGTGCTTTGTGATGGGTTCAATCTTGCGGTGCTCAATCCCAGTGACAGAAGGGGACATGACACGTATTTGTATTGTTGCCATTAAGGATAAAAAGATGGGGTTTAATCATATTTCTTGAGTTTACTTTGTCTACATCATGTCATCTTGCTTATGACGTTACTCTGTTTCATACTTAATACCCTAGATGCATGCTGGATAGCGGTCGATGGGTGGAGTAATAGTAGTAGATGCAGGCAGGAGTCGGTCTACTTGTCTCGGACGTGATGCCTATATACATGATCATTGCCATGAATCCGTCATAATTATTTGCTTTTCTATCAATTGCCCAACAGTAATTTGTTTACCCACCGTATGCTATGTGTTCGAGAGAGAAGCCTCTAGTGAAAACTATGGCCCCCGGTCTACTTTATCATATATAAAAAAAACCTAAAAATACCTTGCTGCAATTTATTTACTTTTATTTTAATTAGTATTTTAGTTTATCTATTTACCTTGATAAGATTTAATCCTTGCAAATAACCGCTAAGAGGATTGACAACCCTCTTATTTGCGTTGGGTGCAAGTGTTTGCTCTTTTGTGTGCAGGTGCGATTAACGGAATTTTGCTTGGTTCTCCTGCTGGATTGATAACCTTGGTTCTTAACTGAGGGAAATACTTATCTCTACTGTATTGCATCATCCTCTCCTCTTCGGGGAAATACCAACGCAGACTACAAGTAGCAACTATAGGTAGGGAACTTCTCAAAGTCTCTCACACCAACCTTGGCCCTTACTCTCTCCTGAGTGATGGTGTTCATGTCAATCTCCAGTACAGGTCCCAAGGTTGCAGCCACTTCACACATGCTAAAGAAGTGTCTGTAGCATTCAGGAACCTTACCAAAGCTCACCCAAACTGTGTGCAGCTTTCCAATTGCTTGAGAGTCAAAGCCCCACCTGTTGACATTAATCATAGCTCCTGATCCCAGCAAATTGAAATCCTTGCATTGAATCAGTTCCATTAGCCTCCCTTTATTTGGAAATCTCATCAGAAATGCCCTTTCTCCATGTTAACTGCATCTTCACTGCCAGTTCCAGTTAAACATGTAGTGAAATCTATCCACTAACTGAGTTTCATTCAATTCTCTAGAAACAACAGTCACTAATGCCATAGGGTTAGAGTTTTCAATATCCAGCACTTCCTTAGAATTTTGAACCAATAGGACCCCCAACCCTCTGGCAGCATACCCCACAAATTTGGGAACTGGTTTCATTTGTTTCAGCCAGTTGCATTCCTCTATAATGTGATTCTTTTTCCCACAAATAGCACAGTGACCTAGGGGGCAATCTTTTGTCATGTGTCTGGCATCCTTGCATTTGTTGCATATCATCTTACCAACCCCTCCCAGATGACTCCCTTCCTGATTGCATTTAGAGCCCCCTTCTTGTTTTTCCTGCAACCCAGACTAAACATATCCATCCCTTCCCATATGGAGTTTTGATACTTGAAAGAACATGTGCTGCCCCCATGTTTGGTTTTGGTAATTGATGACAATCCCTATGGAATAATGGTTGCCTTGAGCTATATTTGAAGGGTTTGTCCATAGGCATTTCTTGAAGTCCATTTGTTGGTTTCAAGGAGATTATGTGATGACCAAGGTGCTATTCAAGGATTTATCCAAAGATTGGTCATACATCATCTTTATGATTAGAAGACATGATAGAAGGTTGATCAGGACTAAGTCAAAGAGTAAATCAAGTTGATCAACACACAAAGCGTACAAGATGTACCGAGAGGGATTAAGTGATCCCATGGTATGGTAAGCATTGTCCATTACACGTTGTGTACTAACCCATGATCTACGTGAGAGTTCTATGTGGGGTTAGGTATGTTTCCATGGGCTTGCGTCAAGAGGAAGATCTCATTCAACCCATGGAGGATGACATCAAGTGGTGATCGTCATCAAGATTGCGGTGTGCAAGTTCAAGTGGAGCATCACGAAGAAATCATGCTTGAAGCTTGCCGTCCATTGTGGTGACAATGGACTTGTAAAGATGTGCCGAAGGGTGGCTCACCCATAGTGGAGTATGGGGGAGCAAGCAACTAGTCTTCACCGAGCCAACGCAATCAAGAAAGGTGGTCCTACTTGAGGAGGACAAGATCGTCATCATCTAGCTCAAGTGGACTATGCGGATGACAAAGGTTTGCCCTTGATAGGTTTTCTATTTTGCCGGTCTCATGGTGGTAGATGGGAGACCGGGTTATAGGATCGATAGCCATACTATCAAGTGGGGCTCTCGAGTGAGTAGCTTGATCGTATCATTCGTAGAGAGCTCAAACCATTGCATCCTTGCATCATCTTTCTTGGTTCTTGTTTGGTGTTTCTCCTTGTGAGTTTTAGAGCTTTTGGTCATCTTCTTGACAAGCTCGAGTTCATCGAAAACGGAGTTCATATGATGTTTTCGATGTTGGAGTTTATGCCGGTTCTTTATTGATGGAGGTTTCACACCTCTACATCTTAGGCATACTCCCCCTGCCACTTCTTATTATAACCAACGAGCTTGTCATCATCTATCCAACGAGCTTGAGTTTGCTGGTTTCTGAGTTCATTTGCAGAAGTTGTGGCAGTTTCGGTCTTGCCTGCTTCCTTCTCAGCTTGGGCAGTTTTTCAGCTCCCAAGCGGTAGTACCGCCCAGCTCCACGGTAGTACCGCTTATGCGGAACTTCCGCTATGAGCTACCGCGGCCTCTTCCGCTTGTTTTTGTGCTCCTGTAAATGGGCGGCAGTAGCGTGGTAGTAGAACACGGTAGTACCGCTCGTGCGGTACTTCCGCCGTTTTACTGCCGCTGCCACTACCGCTTATTTTAGTGTTGCTGTTGCGTTTTCTTCTTGAGCGGTACTAGAGAGGTACTTGCACTACTAGATATTGCATTTTAGCCAAGGGTCCAATTACCGTCGGATATTTAAGCTCACCGTCGGATACTCTTATAACTGACGATACACCGTCGGCCATCTCCCGTCGCTATGTTCGTCGGCCATTACACTAATAACCGACGGTACCGTCATATTATATCTTTGCCCACGGTAAGAAGCCGACGGTGAGCCGTCGGATATGTAGTTGCCTACACCCGGCTCCCAGTAGGTCGAATGCGCTTATAGCCGATGGTTCACGGTCAGGTGTTTATCATCCGACGGTTATTGTTTACCATCGGTTTTCTTAATAGCCAACGGTATATACAACCCGTCGGGGTTACGTAGAACTGAGAGGAGAGCCAAACCCTCGGTTAATGTGATTACCGATGATGCATACACCCCTTCGGGGATTCCTTTAGTTGAGAGGTTAGCCCGCACCTTCAATTTAGAAAGTCGCTGATAGTCTAAAGTGCCTGTATGCATATTTTGTACCCAGGATGTTTGTTGCACCATGGGCCATTAGTCAACCCTCACTGAATTAATTTCACTAAGAGGTGTTGCACCACAGGGAAGTGCGATATATAACACAATATTTCATAATATTGGTATTTCAAATACATCTCATAATTACACAACCGCACATGACCAAAAAACATATATTATATTTATCATAATCTAAGTATTACAAACCTAATGAGTTGCATATGAATTACATTTACCATAACAATCCATCTAGGAAGTGTTGAATGTAAAACAAAATAGTGATAAAGAGGTCAAAACAATTTGCATAAGCTAAATTGTCCACAAACTTCAGTGCTTTACTTTATCATAATGCTTATCACCAAAGCTATCATCTCCCTCGTTGCCATAGATGTCATCCTCATCATCATCAATGTCATGATCATTCTCACAGCTCGGACCGCTTCTAATATTGCTTCACACTCCTTAAGAAAGGACAAGACTAGATGTAAGAGAGATGAAAAACAATGCAATGTACTTGAAATTTAATTGAGCTACAGGGAACAAACTTTTTTTAGGGAAGCTACAGAGAACAAATTTAATTGTTCTAGAAACATCTATGCATGGAGATATATAGCTAATCACGTCTTATGTTGGAACTAGAAACTCAGTGTACGTCGACAATTACTAGTGTTACACCAGTAATTCATTCCTTTCCAAACCATATATCTGGGCAATAGAAACTAAAATATATAGATGAACAGTAAAAATAAAACTAGTTCACTATTTTGCATCTTTTATCCACAAGGCACTTCCATGTATTTCTGTGTATTCACGCAAGACAAAATCTATTTACCCATCGGAACATTTAGTTATTTGTGGTACTATTTTCCTAATTATTGTATATGTAGTTGTACCTTTACACAACTGCCGATTAATGGAAAAGCCAACAAAATGGCAGAGGACATCATAATAGATTTCTCGAAGAGAACGGATGTGGCTGCCATGAATTTGGAGAGGCAAGAGAGATCTGGGGCACAAGTTACCTTCAGGTTCCAAGGATATCTTTTTGACGGGCAAGGAATTCCTCAAACACTTTACAAGGACAACACAAAACTCGAGCCTACGTTTGGATAGTAACTGCATACGGAACAGAAAGTTAGACTGACCCATAAAGGATGAAGCAGAAGGCGTATGTGTTGATGCTCGAGTCGAACACTTCATTTCTGTACAGCTCAAGCACAGTGTAGTAACCTAAATTGCAGAAGAGTATAATAAGTTTGTCAGCAAAGCCTTATCTGAATGTTTCTCAATTTATTGTTGTTGAAACTGGACTTACTGAAGCCGTCGACAAGGGCTTCGTGCTTCACCAATTTCACCTTGTTCCGAGCGATCTTCGATAGCCTCATCAGTCTGAATCCCCCTTCTTTCATTAGGCCTCTGTTATGGAAGATATTTCTGGTACCTTACCAAGATTCAAATAGTCCAGTGTGGCACAAACCATGGCAATGTTTTGCATCATCTAAATATGCACGTATTTCCTCATCTTACTTTGTTCCTGAATAACTAGGTGTACAAATTAAGCGAAGCTACTACTACTACTATTCCCTTGTGGTAGTATTTCCAGCATAGTTGTGTGAATCGTACCAATTTTGACATCTTAGCTAGCAAGGATTTGACATCAGAAATCAATCAGACTAGACTAGACGGGGATTGCAACCTTAACTTGCTGAGTAGTACAATATAGTAAATGGCGAACAAGAACAGAGCCGAACCCATTAGCCCGCGCTGCCGCTCGACCACCAGTACGCTCGCCATTGCCTGCCACCACCGCTAGCGTACTGTTGTTGCAGAAAGAGAAGAAAGAAGAGACAAGGTGAGAGGAGAGAGGAAATCCCAGGAAGGGAAAGGAGGCACTGACCTATCGTCGTAGCCCACCGAGTGTTGCACGCTGCCGCCAGAACTGGCGAGAGACGAGATCTGGGTGCACTTGCACATTACGGGAGGATAGGAAGGGGTGAGAGGAGCAAAACGTCTCCAGCCTCCCCGGCCATAGCTGCTGTGGAGTGGAGAGGCGATGGGAGGAGTCGATCTGAAGGCTGAAGCTAGGCGATGGGGTGGTGAGGGCTGGTCTGTGGCGGCAAGGTGAGGATAGGCCACGACGGCTACCAGGGGAGGTTAGATGAATGCGACCGCGAGTTGCCGAGTTCGTGCCGAGTGGGCTATTTAGAATTTTTCGTTTCGCGCTTGTGTGGGTTGAAACCTTCAACGCGCGTGTAAATATGACTTAGATTTTTTTTGCTTCCTATATATTTTCCTCTGTACATCAGAACATTAATCATAATTATATTTCATCAAAAGTACAATGAAGTAAATTCAATGTATGATATTGAAATATATATTTTGCAACATTTTAAACTCAAAGAAAATTAAGAACGGCCTTTTTATCACCCGACGGATCACACGCACGTGTCGACCGCTTTGTTCGCTTGATAAATGTCCTAGGGACCCCACACACCGCTCTCCTTCAGCCTAATAGCTTACTCCGAATGGATGAACTCGTCTTGCTCGAGAGAAATCAATCTCATCTCCGACCCGTCTAAAAACGCCCTCCTCCCCCATCCCATGAGCTCCGCCAATCATCTGCTACTTTGGTGCGCACCGCTGCCGTCGCCACTGCTTCAACTCCCAGACCAACGTGTTGCCAATTGCTCCTTTTGCCACTGCAAACCGCTCAGGCCGTTGCATGTACATGATGCGGTCGACGCCGCTGCTATAATCCTCATATGTAGCAGCCCTCGCTGCTTCAAGTCTAGGAGCCGCGCACCACCAGCCACCGCCGCTACAAGAGGAGGGTGTCGCTGCTACAAGACGGCCAGATGGCGTCGAATAAGTTCGTGCTTGCAAGCGGCGGTGTTGGACTGGACGCGCCGCCAAACTGCGCGTGGTACCTCTCGGGCGGCCAGTCCTCGTCGGTCTTCTGCGTCAGTGCGGGCTCACCCCACCGAACCGAGCTTCCTCAACCAGCTCATGGTTGCATGCTACTATTGTTGCTGCCTGGCGCTTGAGAGCTTGGCTTCGGGGTCAAATCCCAAGACAAGAGTCGAGGAGAAGAGGAAGGCGAGTCAAGTGAGGAGAGTTGATACATCTAGGCAGTGAACGGCGACATATCTAAGAGGCGACTAGTGTTGAGAGTGAGAGGATTAGGTCGACTCCAAAGATATACATTAAAACGCACACATCAAATGTCCATGGACATGTCCGGACGTGTCCGCAGACAACGCTAGGGGAGTCGGTCAACCAACCGTAGTTATCAAGTCCGGACAACATGAGTGGGTCATGCGTGGGCTAGGCGGACCTAAAAGTAAATCACATGGGCTGTGATGACATGTTGTCAAATTGACAATGAGACAAGCGGACTGTCTGGACTCCCCCAAAGCCCCCCTCCCCCAGATTTGCTTCTTGTTTAGTAGATTTTGGTGGTCCGGACTAGTCCACAGACGTTTGGTACATCCCGTTGGATGGCTAAAAGTGTCCAAACCTTAAAAGCACGGGAACGAGTGTGGAGCATCTCCAGAACATGAACTAGTTGAGCTTATTGAAACATATTCCAGCTACGCGCTCTACAGAAGATGACCAACAAACCGGTACCATCCAGACTGCGAGCGATGTCAGCCACTAGCCACTACTCGGACGTAGCGGCAAAACACTCCACTTCGGCAAGACGCCATGTGCCACACAATGAAGAACCCACCTAGACATGTATATACAAGACTACGCTAAGCACCTTTGCCTCCTCTACTCCGGCCAACGATGTTGTCAGAGAAGATAGGGGATTGGGCCAGGGAGGACGATCTCTTCTCGGCCCTCAATGGGGTTTCTCCTCGTGATACTTTGTAAGTGAACGTTTTTCAAACATGTCATTTTTTAAACCATCATATTTGTATTGTTTTGGACATACTTTTTAAATCATCCTATTAATGAAAAATAATAATGCACTTATACCAGTGCTAGAATTTAATTGTGGGAAATTTACTTATATGGAAATTATTTGAAATATAACCATCGGTGTGTACATTTTTATCGCATTCGTCTATCGAAACATATCACCGAGGGTGAAAGTCAACCATCGGTTATTACTATCTCCTGTCGGGTATCTAATCAAATAACCGAGAGTGACATATTGACCGTCAGCCATTTTCACTCATAGCTGAGAGTTTTGTTTTGACCTTCGGCTATTAAAATTCACCGTCGGGTATTACATATAATCCCCGTGGGTACAGCCAAAACCGTCGGATATTACAATGAACCGTCGGGCATTAAATTGTATAACCAAGAGTTAGATTTTCCCCGTCAGGTATTTTAATACACCGTCGGTTATTAGTAGTCATACCCGTGAGTATGCAATAACTGTCGGCCACTATCAACACCGTCGGCTATTGCAGTAATGACCGACGGCTCGTCAGCTATTAGATGTCACCGTCGGAAATATGGGGATTTCTAGTAGTGTTGGTAGCGATAGTACCGCTCCGTGCGGTACTTCCGTCCTACTACCCTCTTGCACCGCTGGTACTTCTGTACCCTGCGTACCCAGGCGGTAGTACCGCCCATGGGAACGGTAGTACCGCTCCGGCGGAACTACCGCATCGGTACTCTTATACACGGAGTGGCCAGCTACTACTACCGCCTGAGCGGTAGTACCGCTCCCTTCAGCGGTAGTACCGCTTGTGTGCAGGCTGGGCAGATAATGGTTGGATTCGAAGGGGGCCTTCTTCCCCAATGGTTCTTATCTTTTGAGCTCGTGTTCTTCCCCTATTGTTGACCTTCTTCGAGCTTCCTATCTCTCAATCCCTCCATGGATTATTGCTAGTGTTTGAGCGAAAAGAGAGAGGAGATCTAGATCCACATCTCAACCAATCACTTTCTCCTCTATGTGAGGGGAACCCCTTGGATCTAGATCTTGGAGTTCTTCGTGTTCTCTTCTTCGTTCTTCCTCTCATTTTCCTCCATAGCATTAGTTGTTGTGGTGGGATTTGGGAGAGAAGGACTTGGGCACTCCGTGTTCCCTTGCCGTTGCATTTGGTGCATCGGTTTGAGTTCTCCACGGTGATACGTGGAAGTGAAGTTTGAGAAGCTTATTACTCTTGGGTGTTTGGGCACCCTAGAGCTTGTTCCTCTTGGGTGCTTTGGTGCCCTAGACGGTTGGTGTTGTCGGAGCTCAATCATTGTGGTGTAAAGCTCTGGGCAAGCGTCGGGGTCCCCAATTAGGTTGTGGAGATTGCCCCGAGCAATTTGACGGGTACCGGTGACCGCCTCCAAGGGTTGCCAAAGTGTACGGGTTCGGCGACCGCCCCCAAGGGTTGCCATTTGTACGGGTTCGGTGACCGCCCTTAAGGGTTCCTTAGTGGAATCACGGCATCTTACATTGTGCGAGGGCGTGAGGAGATTACGGTGGCCCTAGTGGCTTCTTGGGGAGCATTATGCCTCCACACCGCTCCAAACGGAGATTAGCATCCGCAAGGGTGTGAACTTCGGGATACATCGTCGTCTCCGCGTGCCTCGGTTATCTCTTACCCGAGCCCTTTACTTATGCACTTTACTTTGTGATAGCCATGGTGTTTCTTGTTATATATCTTGCTATCAATTAGTTGTTTATCTTGCTTAGCATAAGTTGTTGGTGCACATAGGTGAGCCTAGTCGATTTAAGTTTTGTGCTTGACAAATTAAACGCTAGTTTTATTCCGCATTTGTTCAAGCCTGAACCGTAATTATTTTAAATCGCCAATTCACCCCCCCCCCCTCTAGGCGACATCCACGATCTTTCAATACTGCACATCATTCCACTTCTTAGCCTGGGCATCTCCTCCTCTGTCGTGGGTGACCTCAAGCCTGGGCACACCTCCACTCATAGGTTGCTGTATAGCACTTTTCCCAGCCTGAACTTTTCCATCGCTTCCCACCAGGACTCCACTCTGTGTGAGTTGAGCAAACAGAGCATTCCATAGCAGTTGTTGCTGTGCTAGATCTGGCATTCCAATCCCTAGATTCGCACCCCCAGGGGAATTAGTTACCTGATCTGAAGCGCTAGTCCCCTCCTTCGACTCCTTGCCCTTGTCCACTGTCAAAGCCCCTCCCGAGGTCTTTCCTTGGCGTCGCAGATCCTGCACAGTCTCATGTTGCTCCTGTCAATCTTGAGTTCTTGAGCTCCCAGCTCCTTGGTACTTATCTCTCCTTTCTTCTCTGAAGTGGGGATTTCTAGGGTTGTCTTCCTCTTCCTCTCTCCGTTTGTATTGCCATCCTTCTCTCCCTCCTCTATTGTATCTTCCCCCACCCAAACCTACCTCTTCCTCGATCCATGCCTTCCTCTCTGTCCGGTGGCTCCCCCTGAAACCCTAGAGAGCTCGTTCTCTCACCGCCCGTCCCCAAAGCGGATCGAGGATATGAGTTAATATAGGAGAATGCACCAGACAGAATATTCTGTGTGGTTCTATCCGTTTCATCTGGGCCATACCCCAAGTCCATTGCTAGGCCCAAATCCTCGGCCCAGTCTTTGACCTGGCCATCCCCAACAACCACCCCTCCTCTGCTTTTATTGTAAGTATCTGTACTGTCATAGACAGAGTCAATCTTACAAGTATGAGTAGCAGAATTATCTCTCTCTCTAGTCCCACACTCACTAATCTCATGAGTGTTGTTACTACCATATGTAGTATTAACCTCACAAGAATCAACTGATAAAATATAATCATCCAGATCTAATCCCGACCAAAAGTCAGGGATGACTGGTGTTTTTCTCAAAAATTCCTGAACAATATTCCCATCCATAATTTTTCTATCACAACAGCATGTCACCCAATCATCTTTCCTATTTTGATCAAAAAATTTAATCTCATCATTCCCCTTCTCAATAATGCCTCTCCTGTGATCAATTCTTTTTTTAGTCCTCTGTTTATGCACAGATCCAGCATTTTTCTATTGATCCCTCGTGATATAGTATCTATCAGGGCAGAAAATTTTATTGGTAGATTTGTGATTACCTGAATCTTCTAACGAAGCCCCAGTCTCCTCGTCAGAATCATCCCCAGCTAGCAACCAGAATCGATTGCTAGCAGGGGAGATCCCTACTCCGCCGTCGCGGAACGAGAGAGACTGAGGAGGCGTGGAGAGCGTCGAGTGAACCTCGGTGAACGTCGGGGAATCAGGACCCTCTCTCTCTGTCCCCTGCTCCGCCGCGGTGGGTTGGCCGGCTGGACTCCCCCCATTCCTGCCTCCCCTGCATCTACCGCCGCCAAGCCCTCGTCGTCTTCGATCTGAATCGGGAGCCAGCGCGTCCTCGGTGAGGGAATCGCCAGGATCGCGCCTACCACAAATTCTTCCGGGCCCGGCGGGAAGCGGCGACGGGATCGGAACGCCCACCACTTCGCCCTCTGCATCGGATCCTCTCCCTCCGTCTCCTCCATCGCCCACACCAGCGCCGCCAGCGAGCTCCCCGGGGCACCCGAAGGTGTTGTCATCCCGTTCGGCGTGAGCTACTCGTCCTCCTCCACTGTCAGATTCCTGAAGATCTTCTTCGCTGCCCTTCTCATCTCCTCCCTGTTGGAGAACCACGAAACCACCTCTCGTGCCCTCTCCAACTTCTCCTTGTCTCCACCGGCGAGATCTACCATCGCTCTCTCCATCCTCATCCTCCACTCCGCCATCTCCGCCGCCTTCTCTCTCGCAACCCTCTGCTCGCTCCCGTCGGGGTAGGTGGTGTGGGAGGGTGGAATTAACTGAGCGAGTCGTCTCGCCTCCGAGGGGTGGGGATTTATTATCCACCTCCCCCTCGCATTCATGGCGGCCACTCTCCTCGGAATCCCCCCTTGAACCACCTCACCCTGCCTGAGTGTATCACCAACATGAGCCACATGACACGGGAACCAAACCATGGAACCCAACGCGATCACCTCTGAAAGAACATGCGCTGCCCCCATGTTTAGTTTTGGTAATTGATGACAATCTCTATGGACTAATGGTTGCCTTGAGTTATATTTGAAGGGTTTGTCCATAGGCATTGCTTGAAGACCATTTGTTGGTTTCAAGGTTATTAGAAGAAGATTATGTGATGACCATGGTGATATTCAAGGATTTATCCAAAGATTGGTCATGTGAGAGTTGGGCCTATTGCAAGCATGTCTTGAAGAAGAAGATTGTGTGAACATTCATGTTTACCTTCAAGACATCATCCTAATGAAGAGAGTGGAAAGATTCAAGGTTGATCAAGACTAAATATGAAGAGTGATTCAAGTTGATCAACACACAAAGCGTAGAAGATGTACCGAGTGGGATCAAGTGATCTCACGGTATGGTAAGCATTGTCCATTACGCTTTGTGTACTAACCCATGTTCTATGCGAGAGTTCTTTGTGGGGTTAGGTTTGTTTCCATGGGCGTGCATCAAAAGGAAGATATCATACAACCCATGGAGGATGACATCAAGTGGTGATCGTCATCAAGATTGCGGTGTGCAAGTTCAAGTGGAGCATCACGAAGAGATCATGCTTGAAGCTTGCCATCCATGGTGGTGACAATGGACTTGTGAAGATGTGCCGAAGAGTGGCTCACCCATAGTGGAGTATGGGGGAGCAATCAACTTGTCTTCATCGAGCCAACACAATCAAGAAAGGTGGTCCAACTTGAGGAAGTCAAGATCGTCATCATCTAGCTCAAGTGGACTATGTGCAAGGCAAAGGTTTGCCCTTGATAGGTTTTCTATTTTACCGGTCTCTTGGTGGTAGTTGGGATACCGGGTTATAGGATCGATTGCCGTACTATCAAGGGGGGCTCTCAAGTAAGTAGCTAGATCGTATCGTTCGTAGAGAGCTCAAACCATTGCATTCTTGCATCATCTTTCTTGGTTCTTGTTTGGTGTTTCTCTTTGTGAGTTTTTGAGCTTTTGGTCATCTTCATGACAAGCTCGAGTTCATCGAAAACGGAGTTCATGTGCATCTTCTATGATGTTTTCGATGTTGGACTTTTTGCCGGATCTTCATTGATAGAGGTTTCACGTCGCTGTTTGGATAGTACTCGTCGTCTTCTATCCAACAAGCTTGAGTTTGCTCAATTCGGAGCTCATTTGCAGAAGTTATGGCAGTTCTGATTTTCCTGCTTCCATCTGTTTGCTTGGGCCTATTTGAAGCTCTCTAGCGGTACTACCGCCCTGGGCAGCGGTACTACCGCTTGCGCGGTACTTCCGCGGTTCCAGTGCCGCGGGCACTACTGCTTGTTTTCAGCTTCTGGACTCGTTTTCGCTTCAGCGGCAGTAGGGCGGTAGTTGGGCACGGTAGTACCGCACCTGCCCTGCGGTAGTACCGCTCAGTGCAGTAGTACCGCGCTGCTCTACTCTACTACCGCGGTTTCACCTGTACTCACAACACCTAGCGGTAGTACCGCTGGTGGGAGCGGTAGTACCGCTCCGGCGGCACTACCGCCTTCTTGAGTTTCTCAGTTGCACATTACGGCTGAAACTACCGTGCCAGCGGAAGTACCGCTCGCCCGAGCGGTACTACCGCTTATGCACGGGCTGAAGGCATAACGGTTGGATTTCCCCCTCCTATAAAAGGGGGTCTTCTTCCCCAATGGTTTTCTATCACTTGAGCTCGTGTTCTTCCCCCATTATTGACCTTCTTCGAGCTTGCTATCTCTCAATCCCTCCAATGATTCTTGCTAGTTCTTGAGGGAAAAGAGAGAGGAGATCTAGATCTACGTTTCCACCAATCACTTTCTCCTCTATGTGAGGGGAACCCCTTGGATCTAGATCTTGGAGTTCTTCGTGTTCTCTTCTTCGTTCTTCCTCTCATTTTCGTCCCTAGCATTAGTTGCTTTGGTGGGATTTGGGAGAGAAGGACTTAGGCACTCCGTGTGCCCTTGCCATTGCATTTGGTGCATCGGTTTGAGTTCTTCATGGTGATACGTGGAAGTGAAAGTTGAGAAGCTTGTTACTCTTGGGTGTTTGGGCACCCTAGAGCTTGTTCCTCTTGGGTGCCTTGGTGCCCTAGACGGTTGGTGTTGTCGGAGCTCAATCATTGTGGTGTAAAGCTCCGGGCAAGCGTCGGGGTCTCCAATTAGGTTGTGGACATTGCCCCGAGCAATTTGACGGGTACCGGTGACCGCCCCCAAGGGTTGCCAAAGTGTACGGGTTCGGCGACCGCCCCCAAGGGTTGCCATTTGTACGGGTTCGGTGACCGCCCTTAAGGGTTCCTTAGTGGAATCACGGCATCTTACATTGTGCGAGGGCGTGAGGAGATTACGGTGGCCCTAGTGGCTTCTTGGGGAGCATTATGCCTCCACACCGCTCCAAACGGAGATTAGCATCCGCAAGGGTGTGAACTTCGGGATACATCGTCGTCTCCGCGTGCCTCGGTTATCTCTTACCCGAGCCCTTTACTTATGCACTTTACTTTGTGATAGCCATGGTGTTTCTTGTTATATATCTTGCTATCAATTAGTTGTTTATCTTGCTTAGCATAAGTTGTTGGTGCACATAGGTGAGCCTAGTCGATTTAAGTTTTGTGCTTGACAAATTAAACGCTAGTTTTATTCCGCATTTGTTCAAGCCTGAACCGTAATTATTTTAAAGCGCCTATTCACCCCCCCCCCTCTAGGCGACATCCACGATATTTCAATACTGCACATCATTCCACTTCTTAGCCTGGGCATCTCCTCCTCTGTCGTGGGTGACCTCAAGCCTGGGCACACCTCCACTCATAGGTTGCTGTATAGCACTTTTCCCAGCCTGAACTTTTCCATCGCTTCCCACCAGGGCTCCACTCTGTGTGAGTTGAGCAAACAGAGCATTCCATAGCAGTTGTTGCTGTGCTAGATCTGGCATTCCAATCCCTAGATTCGCACCCCCAGGGGAATTAGTTACCTGATCTGAAGCGCTAGTCCCCTCCTTCGACTCCTTGCCCTTGTCCACTGTCAAAGCCCCTCCCGAGGTCTTTCCTTGGCGTCGCAGATCCTGCACAGTCTCATGTTGCTCCTGTCAATCTTGAGTTCTTGAGCTCCCAGCTCCTTGGTACTTATCTCTCCTTTCTTCTCTGAAGTGGGGATTTCTAGGGTTGTCTTCCTCTTCCTCTCTCCGTTTGTATTGCCATCCTTCTCTCCCCCCTCTATTGTATCTTCCCCCACCCAAACCTACCTCTTCCTCGATCCATGCCTTCCTCTCTGTCCGGTGGCTCCCCCTGATGTTGGGGAACGTTGCATGGGAAACAAAAATTTTCCTACGCACACACAAGATCTATCCATGGTGATGAGCATCTACGAGAGGGAGAGTGAATCTACATACCCTTGTAGATCGCTAAGCGGAAGCGTTTAAGAAACGCGGTTGATGTAGTCGAACGTCTTCGCGATCCAAATCGCCGAGCATCCCGCGATCCAATCACGATCCTTCCGATCTAGTGCCGAACGGACGGCACCTCCGCGTTCAACACACGTACGGCTTGATGACGCCTTCACCTCCTC
The DNA here is from genome assembly GCA_039707655.1 of Elymus sibiricus. NCBI lineage: Eukaryota > Viridiplantae > Streptophyta > Magnoliopsida > Poales > Poaceae > Elymus > Elymus sibiricus. Next base: position 478,124,152 of record CM077666.1, read on the forward strand.
GATCCAGCGAGCGATGATGAAGTAGTGGTTGAGTTCCAGCAGCACGACGGCGTGGTGATGGTGGTGAGGAACAATCTCTGCAGGGCTTCGCCAAGCGCTACGGAGATTATGACGGAGGAACTAGAGGGTTAGGGTTGCCGCACACGGCTTGGGGAAATCTTGATGTGTCCCGTGTGCTAGCCCTGCCCCTCTATTTATATGTTGAGCCTTGGGGTCTACACTTGGAGTAAAAGCCTCCTCTAGGTCGGTTTTGCCCGCACAAGGTCGGTTTGGCCCGCAGGAAAAGAGTCCAACTCGGATCCCTGCCGAACCGTGCACAGCCGCGCACAAGCGGTAGTACCGCTCACAAGCGGTAGTACCGCTTGGGCGGTAGTACCGCTTCACACAAGCGGTAGTACCGCTCGGGCGGTAGTACCGCTTCACACAAGCGGTAGTACCGCTTACGCGGCAGCAAAACTACTTTTTGCACTTTCCAATACCTTGTGGGCTTTTATCCCTTGACCCATATAAAGTGTTCTCGCACCCGAACACTTCGGTAAACATCCGGAACCCCTTCCGGTGAACTCCGGAACTTTTCCGGAGATCAAAACACTATTATCACATATATCAATCTTTACCTCCGGACTCTTCCGGAGATCCTCGTCATGTCCGGGATCTTATCCGAGACTTCCGAACAACTTTCGGTCACCAACATAATAACTCAATTATACTAATCGTCACCAAACGTTAAGTGTGTAGACCCTGCGGGTTCGAGAACTATGTAGACATGACCGAGACACCTCTACGGCCAATAACCAATAGCGGGACCTGGATGCCCATATTGGCTCCTACATATTCTACGAAGATCTTTATCGGTCGAACCTCTATGTCAAGGATTCAGTTAATCCCGTATGCTGTTCCCTTTGTTCTTCGGTATGTTACTTGCCCGAGATTCGATCGTCGGTATCACTATACCTAGTTCAATCTCGTTACCGGCAAGTCTCTTTACTCGTTCCGTAATACAAGATCTCGTGGCTAACACTTTAGTCACATTGCTTGCAAGGCTCATTGTGATGTTGTATTACCGAGTGGACCCTGAGATACCTCTCCGTCATACGGAGTAACAAATCCCAGTCTTGATCCATGCCAACCCAACAGACACCCTCGGAGATACCTGTAGAGCACCTTTATAGTCACCCAGTTACGTTGCGACGTTTGATACACACAAGGTATTCCTCCGGTGTCAGTGAGTTGCATGATCTCATGGTCAAAGGAACAGATACTTGACATGCAGAAAACAATAGCAATAAACTGACACGATCAAATGCTACGTTTACAGTTTGGGTCTTGTCCATCACATCATTCTCCTAATGATGTGATCCCGTTATCAAATGACATCTCATGTCCATGGCTAGGAAACCTTAACCATCTTTGATCAACAAGCTAGTCAACTAGAGGCTTACTAGGGACACAGTGTTGTCTATGTACCCACACATGTATTTGAGTTTCCAATCAATACAATTATAGCATGGATAATAAACGATTATCATGAACAAGGAAATATAATAATAACCAATTTATTATTGCCTCTAGGGCATATTTCCAACAGTCTCCCACTTGCACTAGAGTCAATAATCTAGTTCACATCACTATGTGATTTACATTGTAATGAATCGAACACCCATGCAGTTCTGGTGTTGTTCATGTTTAGCCCTTGGAAGAGGTTTAGTCATCGGATCTGCAACATTTAGATCCGTGTGTACTTTGCAAATATTTATGTCGTCCTCCTTGATGTAATCGCGGATGGAATTGAAACGTCGCTTTATGTGTCTGGTCCTCTTGTGAAATCTTGGTTCCTTGGCTAGAGCAATGGCACCAGTATTATCACAAAACAGAGTCATTGGGTTAAGTGCACTAGGCACTACTCCAAGATCTGTCATGAACTCCTTCATCCAGACACCTTCCTTCGCCGCCTCCGAGGCTGCGATGTACTCCGCTTCGCATGTAGAATCAGCTACCACGCTTTGCTTGGAACTGCACCAGCTAACCGCACCCCCATTAAGAATAAATACGTATCCGGTTTGCGACTTAGAGTCATCCGGATCAGTGTCAAAGCTTGCATCGACGTAACCCTTTACGACGAGCTCTTGATCACCTCCATAAACGAGAAACATGTCCTTAGTCCTTTTCAGGTACTTCAGGATATTCTTGACCGCCGTCCAGTGTTCCATACCTGGATCACCTTGAAACCTTCCGACCATACTTATGGCAAGGCTGACATCGGGTCTTGTGCACAGCATTGCATACATGATAGAGCCTATGGCTGAAGCATAGGGGATGACACTCATCTTTTCTCTATCTTCTACAGTCACTGGGCATTGAGTCTTACTCAACTTCACACCTTGCAAAACAGGCAAGAACCCCTTCTTGGACTGATCCATTTTGAACTTCTTCAAAATCTTATCAAGGTATGTGCTTTGTGAAAGTCCTATTAAGCGTCTTGATCTATCTCTATAGATCTTGATGCCTAATATGAAAGCAGCTTCTCCTAGGTCCTTCATTGAAAAACTCTTGTTCAAATATTCCTTTACGCTTTCCAGCATTTCTATATTGTTTCCAATCAGCAATATGTCATCCACATATAATATTAGAAACGCTATAGAGCTCCCACTCACTTTCTTGTAAATACAAGCTTCTCCGTAAACTTGTATAAACTCGAACGCTTTGATCACCTCATCAAAACGAAGATTCCAACTCCGAGATGCTTGCACCAGTCCATAAATGGATCGCTGGAGTTTGCAAACTTTGTCAGCATTCTCTGGATCGACAAAACCTTTTGGTTGCATCATATACAACTCTTCCTTAAGGTAACCGTTAAGGAACGCTGTTTTGACATCCATCTGCCAAATTTCATAATCGAAAAAGGCAGCTATTGCTAACATGATTCTGACGGACTTAAGCATCGCTACGGGTGAGAAGGTCTCATCGTAGTCAACTCCTTGAACTTGTGAAAAACCCTTTGCCACAAGTCGAGCTTTATAGACGGTAACATTACCGTCCGCGTCCGTCTTCCTCTTAAAGATCCATTTGTTCTGAATGGCCTTACGCCCTTCAGGTAATACTTCCAAAGTCCATACTTTGTTTTCATACATGGATCCCATCTCGGATTTCATGGCCTCTAACCACTTCTCGGAATCCGGGCCCATCATCGCTTCTCCATAGCTCGTAGGTTCATCGTTGTCTAACAACATGACCTCTAAGACAGGGTTGCCGTACCACTCAGGAGCAGTACGCGTCCTTGTCGACCTACGAGGTTCGATAGCAACTTGATCCAAAGTTTCATGATCATCATCATTAACTTCCACTTCAGCTAATGTAGGCTCCACAGAAACAACTTTCTGCGCTGCGCTACTCTCAGGTTGAAGTAAAGGTTCAACAACCTCATCAAGTTCTATCTTCCTCCCACTCAATTCTTTCGAGAGAAACTCTTTCTCAAGAAATGTTCCGTTTTTAGCGACAAACACTTTGCCCTCGGATCTGAGGTAGAAGGTATACCCAATTGTCTCTTTTGGGTATCCTATGAAGACGCATTTCTCCGCTTTGGGTTCCAGCTTTTCAGGCTGAAGCTTTTTGACATAAGCATCACATCCCCAAACTTTAAGAAACGACAGCTTTGGCTTCTTGCCAAACCAAAGTTCATATGGCGTCGTCTCAACGGATTTCGATGGTGCCCTATTTAAAGTGAATGCAGTTGTCTCTAATGCATAACCCCAAAACGATAGTGGCAAATCGGCAAGAGACATCATAGATCGCACCATATCCAATAAGGTTCGATTACGACGTTCGGACACACCATTACGCTGTGGTGTTCCAGGCGGTGTCAATTGTGAAACAATTCCACACTGTCTTAAGTGACTGCCAAACTCATAACTCAGATATTCTCCTCCTCGATCAGATCGTAGGAATTTAATCTTCTTGTTACGATGATTCTCAACTTCACTCTGAAATTGTTTGAACTTTTCAAATGTTTCAGACTTGTGTTTCATTAAGTAAATATACCCATATCTACTTAAGTCATCAGTGAAGGTGAGAAAATAACGATAACCACCGCGCGCCTCAATACTCATCGGACCACACACATCAGTATGTATGATTTCCAATAAGTCACTTGCCCGTTCCATTGTTTCAGAGAACGGCGTTTTAGTCATCTTGCCCATGAGGCATGGCTCACATGTGTCAAGTGATTCAAAATCAAGTGACTCCAAAAGTCCATCAGCATGGAGCTTCTTCATGCGTTTTATGCCAATATGACCTAAACGGCAGTGCCACAATAAAGTGGTATTATCATTATCAATTCTACATCTTTTGGCATCAATGTTATGAACATGTGTATCATTACTATCGAGATTCAATAAGAATAAACCCCTCACATTGGGTGCATGACCATAAAAGATATTACTCATATAAATAGAACAACCATTATTCTCTGATTTAAATGAGTAACCGTCTCGCAATAAACAAGATCCATATATAATGTTCATGCTTAACGCAGGCACCAAATAACACTTATTTAGGTTCATCACTAATCCCGACGGTAATCGAAGAGCGAGCGTGCCGACGGCGATCACATCAACCTTGGAACCATTTCCCACGCGCATCGTCACTTCGTCCTTTGCCAGCCTCCGTCTATTCCGCAGTTCCTGTTTTGAGTTGCAAATATGAGCAACCGCACCGGTATCAAATACCCAGGCACTACAACGAGAGTTGGTAAGGTACACATCAATAACATGTATATCATATATACCTTGTTTGTTGTTGGCCTCCTTCTTGTCAGCCAAATACTTGGGGCAGTTCCGCTTCCAGTGTCCAGTTCCCTTGCAATGAAAACACACAGTTTCTGGTTTGGGTCCAGCCTTGGGTTTCTTCACGAGAGGAGCAACTGCTTTGCCACTCTTCTTGGAGTTACCCTTCTTACCCTTGCCATTTTTCTTGAAACTAGTGGTTTTATTGACCATCAACACTTGATGCTCCTTCTGAATTTCAGACTCAGCGGCTTTCAGCATCGCAAACAGCTCGGCGACTGACTTGTTCATCCCGTGCATGTTATAGTTCAACACGAAGCTCTTGTAGCTAGGTGGCAATGATTGAAGAACTCTGTCAGTGATAGCCTCTGGCGGAAGGGGCATCCCTAACTCAGCCAGACGGGTGGAGTACCCAGACATTCTGAGCACGTGATCACTGATAGACCCGTTCTCCTCCATCTTGCAAGCATAGAATTTGTCGGAGATCTCATATCTCTCGATCCGGGCATTCTTCTGAAAGATAAACTTCAACTCCTGGAACATCTCATATGCTCCATGACATTCAAAACGTCTTTGAAGTCCCGGTTCTAAGCCATACAACATTGCACATTGAACTATTGAGTAATCATCAGAACGAGCCTGCCAGGCGTTCACAACGTCTAGAGACTCAACTGGAGCGGGTGGATCACCAAGCGGTGCATCAAGGACATAAGCCTTCTGGGAAGCCGTAAGGATAATCCTTAGATTACGGGCCCAGTCTGCAAAGTTACTTCCATCATCTTTCAACTTAGCTTTCTCTAGGAACGCATTAAAATTCAGGGGTGCTACTGCGCGAGCCATGATCTACAACATAAATATAGCAAAGACAACTTAGACTATTGTTCTAGATAATGAGTTTAGTTAATCATATTACTTAAAAACTCCCACTCAAATTGACATCCCTCCGGTCATTCGAGTGTAACATGATCCAAATCCACCAACTCAAGTCCGATCATCACGTGAGTTGAGGTGGTTTCAATGGTGAACATCTTCATGTTGATCATATCTACTATATGACTCATGTTCGACCTTTCGGTCTCTTGTGTTCCGAGGCCATGTCTGTACATGCTAGGCTCGTCAAGTTTAACCCGAGTGTTCCGCACGTGTAACATGGCTTACACCCGTTGTATGCGAACGTAGAGTCTATCACACCCGATCATCACGGCGTGTCTCGAAACGACGAACTTTCGCAACGGTGCACACTTGGGGAGAACACAATTTTATCTTGAAATTTAAGTGAGGGATCATCTTATAATGCTACCGTCGTCCTAAGCAAAATAAGATGCATAAAAGGATTAACATCACATGCAAATCATAAGTGACATGATATGGCCATGAACTTGTGCTTTTGGTCTCCATCTCCAAAGCACCGGCATGATCTCCATCGTCACCGGCATGACACCATGATCTCCATCATCTTGATCTCCATCAACGTGTCGCCATGAGGTTGTCGCGCCGACTGTTGCTTCCACGACTATTGCTAACGTTTAGCGATAAAGTAAAGCATTACATAGCGCTTAATGATTGACACGCAGGTCATACAATAATTAAAGACAACTCTATGGCTCCTGCCAGTTGCCGTACTCATCGACATGCAAGTCGTGATATTCTATACAACACATGATCATCTCATACATCACATATATCTCATCATGTAATTGGCCATATCACATCACAACATACCCTGCAAAAACAAGTTAGACGTCCTCTAATTGTTGTTGCAAATTTTACGTGGCTGCTACGGGTTTGCAAGAACCGTTCTTACCTACGCAAAACCACAACGTGGTGTAGTGATTGCTTTTTGATCTTCTAAAAGAACCCTCTTCATTGAAATCGATTCAACTAAAGTGAGAGAGACAGACACCCGCCAGCCATCTTTATGCAACGAAGTTACATGTTAGTTGAAGGAACCTGTCTCGCGTAAGTGTACGCGTAATGTCGGTCCGGGCCGCTTCATCTCACAGTACCGCCGAATCAAATATCAACTAGTAACGGCAAGCAATATGTATACACTCACGCCCACAACTCGTTTGTGTTCTACTCGAGATCTCATCTACGCATAGACCTAGCTCATGATGCCACTGTTGGGGAACGTTGCATGGGAAACAAAAATTTTCCTACGCACACACAAGATCTATCCATGGTGATGAGCATCTACGAGAGGGAGACTGAATCTACATACCCTTGTAGATCGCTAAGCGGAAGCGTTTAAGAAACGCGGTTGATGTAGTCGAACGTCTTCGCGATCCAAATCGCCGAGCATCCCGCGATCCAATCACGATCCTTCCGATCTAGTGCCGAACGGACGGCACCTCCGCGTTCAACACACGTACGGCTTGATGACGCCTTCACCTCCTCGATCCAGCGAGCGATGATGAAGTAGTGGTTGAGTTCCAGCAGCACGACGGCGTGGTGATGGTGGTGAGGAACAATCTCTGCAGGGCTTCGCCAAGCGCTACGGAGATTATGACGGAGGAACTAGAGGGTTAGGGTTGCCGCACACGGCTTGGGGAAATCTTGATGTGTCCCGTGTGCTAGCCCTGTCCCTCTATTTATATGTTGAGCCTTGGGGTCTAAACTTGGAGTAAAAGCCTCCTCTAGGTCGGTTTTGCCCGCACAAGGTCGGTTTGGCCCGCAGGAAAAGAGTCCAACTCGGATCCCTGCCGAACCGTGCACAGCCGCGCACAAGCGGTAGTACCGCTCACAAGCGGTAGTACCGCTTGGGCGGTAGTACCGCTTCACACAAGCGGTAGTACCGCTCGGGCGGTAGTACCGCTTCACACAAGCGGTAGTACCGCTTACGCGGCAGCAAAACTACTTTTTGCACTTTCCAATACCTTGTGGGCTTTTATCCCTTGACCCATATAAAGTGTTCTCGCACCCGAACACTTCGGTAAACATCCGGAACCCCTTCCGGTGAACTCCGGAACTTTTCCGGAGATCAAAACACTATTATCACATATATCAATCTTTACCTCCGGACTCTTCCGGAGATCCTCGTCATGTCCGGGATCTTATCCGAGACTTCCGAACAACTTTCGGTCACCAACATAATAACTCAATTATACTAATCGTCACCAAACGTTAAGTGTGTAGACCCTGCGGGTTCGAGAACTATGTAGACATGACCGAGACACCTCTACGGCCAATAACCAATAGCGGGACCTGGATGCCCATATTGGCTCCTACATATTCTACGAAGATCTTTATCGGTCGAACCTCTATGTCAAGGATTCAGTTAATCCCGTATGCTGTTCCCTTTGTTCTTCGGTATGTTACTTGCCCGAGATTCGATCGTCGGTATCACTATACCTAGTTCAATCTCGTTACCGGCAAGTCTCTTTACTCGTTCCGTAATACAAGATCTCGTGGCTAACACTTTAGTCACATTGCTTGCAAGGCTCATTGTGATGTTGTATTACCGAGTGGACCCTGAGATACCTCTCCGTCATACGGAGTAACAAATCCCAGTCTTGATCCATGCCAACCCAACAGACACCCTCGGAGATACCTGTAGAGCACCTTTATAGTCACCCAGTTACGTTGCGACGTTTGATACACACAAGGTATTCCTCCGGTGTCAGTGAGTTGCATGATCTCATGGTCAAAGGAACAGATACTTGACATGCAGAAAACAATAGCAATAAACTGACACGATCAAATGCTACGTTTACAGTTTGGGTCTTGTCCATCACATCATTCTCCTAATGATGTGATCCCGTTATCAAATGACATCTCATGTCCATGGCTAGGAAACCTTAACCATCTTTGATCAACAAGCTAGTCAACTAGAGGCTTACTAGGGACACAGTGTTGTCTATGTACCCACACATGTATTTGAGTTTCCAATCAATACAATTATAGCATGGATAATAAACGATTATCATGAACAAGGAAATATAATAATAACCAATTTATTATTGCCTCTAGGGCATATTTCCAACACCTGAAACCCTAGAGAGCTCGTTCTCTCACCGCCCGTCCCCAAAGCGGATCGAGGATATGAGTTAATATAGGAGAATGCACCAGACAGAATATTCTGTGTGGTTCTATCCGTTTCATCTGGGCCATACCCCAAGTCCATTGCTAGGCCCAAATCCTCGGCCCAGTCTTTGACCTGGCCATCCCCAACAACCACCCCTCCTCTGCTTTTATTGTAAGTATCCGTACTGTCATAGACAGAGTCAATCTTACAAGTATGAGTAGCAGAATTATCTCTCTCTCTAGTCCCACACTCACTAATCTCATGAGTGTTGTTACTACCATATGTAGTATTAACCTCACAAGAATCAACTGATAAAATATAATCATCCAGATCTAATCCCGACCAAAAGTCAGGGATGACTGGTGTTTTTCTCAAAAATTCCTGAACAATATTCCCATCCATAATTTTTCTATCACAACAGCATGTCACCCAATCATCTTTCCTATTTTGATCAAAAAATTTAATCTCATCATTCCCCTTCTCAATAATGCCTCTCCTGTGATCAATTCTTTTTTTAGTCCTCTGTTTATGCACAGATCCAGCATTTTTCTATTGATCCCTCGTGATATAGTATCTATCAGGGCAGAAAATTTTATTGGTAGATTTGTGATTACCTGAATCTTCTAACGAAGCCCCAGTCTCCTCGTCAGAATCATCCCCAGCTAGCAACCAGAATCGATTGCTAGCAGGGGAGATCCCTACTCCGCCGTCGCGGAACGAGAGAGACTGAGGAGGCGTGGAGAGCGTCGAGTGAACCTCGGTGAACGTCGGGGAATCAGGACCCTCTCTCTCTGTCCCCTGCTCCGCCGCGGTGGGTTGGCCGGCTGGACTCCCCCCATTCCTGCCTCCCCTGCATCTACCGCCGCCAAGCCCTCGTCGTCTTCGATCTGAATCGGGAGCCAGCGCATCCTCGGTGAGGGAATCGCCAGGATCGTGCCTACCACAAATTCCTCCGGGCCCGGCGGGAAGCGGCGACGGGATCGGAACGCCCACCACTTCGCCCTCTGCATCGGATCCTCTCCCTCCGTCTCCTCCATCGCCCACACCAGCGCCGCCAGCGAGCTCCCCGGGGCACCCGAAGGTGTTGTCATCCCGTTCGGCGTGAGCTACTCGTCCTCCTCCACTGTCAGATTCCTGAAGATCTTCTTCGCTGCCCTTCTCATCTCCTCCCTGTTGGAGAACCACGAAACCACCTCTCGTGCCCTCTCCAACTTCTCCTTGTCTCCACCGGCGAGATCTACCATCGCTCTCTCCATCCTCATCCTCCACTCCGCCATCTCCGCCGCCTTCTCTCTCGCAACCCTCTGCTCGCTCCCGTCGGGGTAGGTGGTGTGGGAGGGTGGAATTAACTGAGTGAGTCGTCTCGCCTCCGAGGGGTGGGGATTTATTATCCACCTCCCCCTCGCATTCATGGCGGCCACTCTCCTCGGAATCCCCCCTTGAACCACCTCACCCTGCCTGAGTGTATCACCAACATGTGCCACATGACACGGGAACCAAACCATGGAACCCAACGCGATCACCTCTGAAAGAACATGCGCTGCCCCCATGTTTGGTTTTGGTAATTGATGACAATCTCTATGGACTAATGGTTGCCTTGAGTTATATTTGAAGGGTTTGTCCATAGGCATTGCTTGAAGACCATTTGTTGGTTTCAAGGTTATTAGAAGAAGATTATGTGATGACCATGGTGATATTCAAGGATTTATCCAAAGATTGGTCATGTGAGAGTTGAGCCTATTGCAAGCATGTCTTGAAGAAGAAGATTGTGTGAACATTCATGTTTACCTTCAAGACATCATCCTAATGAAGAGAGTGGAAAGATTCAAGGTTGATCAAGACTAAATATGAAGAGTGATTCAAGTTGATCAACACACAAAGCGTAGAAGATGTACCGAGTGGGATCAAGTGATCTCACGGTATGGTAAGCATTGTCCATTACGCTTTGTGTACTAACCCATGTTCTATGCGAGAGTTCTTTGTGGGGTTAGGTTTGTTTCCATGGGCGTGCATCAAAAGGAAGATATCATACAACCCATGGAGGATGACATCAAGTGGTGATCGTCATCAAGATTGCGGTGTGCAAGTTCAAGTGGAGCATCACGAAGAGATCATGCTTGAAGCTTGCCGTCCATGGTGGTGACAATGGACTTGTGAAGATGTGCCGAAGAGTGGCTCACCCATAGTGGAGTATGGGGGAGCAATCAACTTGTCTTCATTGAGCCAACACAATCAAGAAAGGTGGTCCAACTTGAGGAAGTCAAGATCGTCATCATCTAGCTCAAGTGGACTATGTGCAAGGCAAAGGTTTGCCCTTGATAGGTTTTCTATTTTACCGGTCTCTTGGTGGTGGTTGGGATACCGGGTTATAGGATCGATTGCCGTACTATCAAGGGGGGCTCTCAAGTAAGTAGCTAGATCGTATCGTTCGTAGAGAGCTCAAACCATTGCATTCTTGCATCATCTTTCTTGGTTCTTGTTTGGTGTTTCTCTTTGTGAGTTTTTGAGCTTTTGGTCATCTTCATGACAAGCTCGAGTTCATCGAAAACGGAGTTCATGTGCATCTTCTATGATGTTTTCGATGTTGGACTTTTTGCCGGATCTTCATTGATAGAGGTTTCACGTCGCTGTTTGGATAGTACTCGTCGTCTTCTATCCAACAAGCTTGAGTTTGCTCAATTCGGAGCTCATTTGCAGAAGTTATGGCAGTTCTGATTTTCCTGCTTCCATCTGTTTGCTTGGGCCTATTTGAAGCTCTCTAGCGGTACTACCGCCCTGGGCAGCGGTACTACCGCTTGCGCGGTACTTCCGCGGTTCCAGTGCCGCGGGCACTACCGCTTGTTTTCAGCTTCTGGACTCGTTTTCGCTTCAGCGGCAGTAGGGCGGTAGTTGGGCACGGTAGTACCGCACCTGCCCTGCGGTAGTACCGCTCAGTGCAGTAGTACCGCGCTGCTCTACTCTACTACCGCGGTTTCACCTGTACTCACAACACCTAGCGGTAGTACCGCTGGTGGGAGCGGTAGTACCGCTCCGGCGGCACTACCGCCTTCTTGAGTTTCTCAGTTGCACATTACGGCTGAAACTACCGTGCCAGCGGAAGTACCGCTCGCCCGAGCGGTACTACCGCTTATGCACGGGCTGAAGGCATAACGGTTGGATTTCCCCCTCCTATAAAAGGGGGTCTTCTTCCCCAATGGTTTTCTATCACTTGAGCTCGTGTTCTTCCCCCATTATTGACCTTCTTCGAGCTTGCTATCTCTCAATCCCTCCAATGATTCTTGCTAGTTCTTGAGGGAAAAGAGAGAGGAGATCTAGATCTACGTTTCCACCAATCACTTTCTCCTCTATGTGAGGGGAACCCCTTGGATCTAGATCTTGGAGTTCTTCGTGTTCTCTTCTTCATTCTTCCTCTCATTTTCCTCCCTAGCATTAGTTGCTTTGGTGGGATTTGGGAGAGAAGGACTTAGGCACTCCGTGTGCCCTTGCCATTGCATTTGGTGCATCGGTTTGAGTTCTTCACGGTGATACGTGGAAGTGAAAGTTGAGAAGCTTGTTACTCTTGGGTGTTTGGGCACCCTAGAGCTTGTTCCTCTTGGGTGCCTTGGTGCCCTAGACGGTTGGTGTTGTCGGAGCTCAATCATTGTGGTGTAAAGCTCCGGGCAAGCATCGGGGTCTCCAATTAGGTTGTGGAGATTGCCCCGAGCAATTTGACGGGTACCGGTGACCGCCCCCAAGGGTTGCCAAAGTGTACGGGTTCGGTGACCGCCCCCAAGGGTTGCCATTTGTACGGGTTCGGTGACCGCCCTCAAGGGTCCCTTAGTGGAATCACGGCATCTTGCATTGTGCGAGGGCGTGAGGAGATTACGGTGGCCCTAGTGGCTTCTTGGGGAGCATTGTGTCTCCACACCGCTCCAAACGGAGATTAGCATCCGCAAGGGTGTGAACTTTGGGATACATCGTCTCCGCGTGCCTCGGTTATCTCTTACCCGAGCCCTTTACTTATGCACTTTACTTTGTGATAGCCATAGTGTTTCTTGTTATATATCTTGCTATCACTTAGTTGTTTATCTTGCTTAGCATAAGTTGTTGGTGCACATAGGTGAGCCTAGTCGTTTTAGGTTTCGTGCTTGACAAATTAAACGCTAGTTTTATTCCGCATTTGTTCAAGCCTAAACCGTAATTATTTTAAAGCGCATATTCACCCCCCCCCCCCCTGGCGACATCCACGATCTTTCAACCTCGCCGTCGCGAATTCCACGGCTGTCGACCAATCTTCCCTCGGCGTTCAGCAGCAGGAGTCGACGAATCGTACCTTGCACGTGGATGGATCCTCTTCGGTAGGGTAGCAGCCCTGCCGAGAGTATCCCGGAGATGTACAGGGCCGGCCATCTCTCCTCCACCGGCAGCGGCAGCGAAGTCAACGGGAAGCAGCCGCCGATCGCGTCGCCCCTTGTGTCGCCTCTCGTGTCGCCCATCAGCGCGGATCGGATCGGTACCTTCTTTCTATTTTATTAAAAGATATCAAAATGTCATGAACATATTTTTGAAATGCACAAACAGTTTTTAAATTTTAAGAATATTTTCATAATGCTATCACCATTTTTAAAAATTTCCATAAACATTTTCTACAATGCATGATGAACATTTTTTGAAATTAAGTAAAATATTTTTCCATTTGAGAAATATAAATAAATGTAATTAATAAAAATGAAACGTGCGCTAGCGAGCAAGCGCTCCTCCCGCGCTGGGCCAAACAAAGAGGGCCCCTGGCGTTCACTTGGCAGAGGTGGGCTCAGCTTCATGCGACGGGGCCTACAGCGAGGACGGAAATCGCGGTGGCGTCGATGTGCTGCGCACGCAGACGAAACGCCGGACCACTAGCAATGAGAGATAGTCGGAGTCGCTGGGGTTGTGGCGCGCGCAATGAATCATGAATTTGGAACTGGGCCAGCGACAGCGAACGGCGCCGCCATGCCGTTCTCTGACCGGAGTGGGCGGGAGCGGGCACTCGACACAGCTCCCCCACGGCCAGCAGCTCAATCATTCATTCGTTCGCTCGCAAGGAGCGTAACTGCGTAAGCTCGGCTAAAGTTTCCAAGAGCAGACTGTGCACGGTTGCATTACATTACAGATCACACACCTCACCCGTGCCTAGTGCCCCGCCGCCGGTCCCGGTCTGGAGCTCAAGCCTCTGCACCGCACGCGAGCTGCTCCAGCGGAGCAGATTCAGGGCGCAGGGAGAGTGCGCCAACAGGAAAAGATGGTGGTGTCGCCGTGGTGCGCGCTCTGAGGAACCGCCACCACTTGGGCGACGGACAGAGCAGAGAGCACTTAGCAGCCTGCCACGCCCGGGGCAAAGGGGACGCCAAAGCTGCAGCGTCAGCAAGAGCGGTGTAAATGGAGGGGTCGCTGGGGGTGGTGGTGCCGCAATGAATCGGACTGACACGGATCGCTCGCCTGCCTGTCTCGGCTCCAGCAGCCAAAGGTGGTTCGTATATCTGAACCTGAACCTGTGTCGACCAACTTGGTTCACTGACAGTGTTCCTCATTGGAGCTCATCATCTGGTTTCTATATAAATAAATAAAAAGGAATCAAGCATCACTCGCCACAGCTCCGCACAGCGCGCCACACAGCACAGCACGCACTCATCACCACCAACGGTACTCTGTGCCAGTCTCACACTGTCACACACTCTCACTTTCTCTCTTTATGCTACTACGTACAGAGCCCAAGACATTTCTGGGGAGGAGGCAGTGATCATCATGCCCGAGACCAGAGCCCGACTGTAATACACTAGTACTCCGGTGCGTGCCTCAATCACCACCAACAAACCAAAAATCTTACGAGGAAGAAACCCAGATTCCTCCTAGCTATTGGATGTGCCACCAAGCCGCCCCGCCAATGCAATTGTTCTGTTTGTTTACGGCTATGCTTCCACCTTGCCGCTGATGCCGAGGGTGAAGTATATCAGTATCATCGTCCCCACGCTCGACCTGTCGTGGAGGAACAGACAGACATGTCAAGATGAAGCAGCCATCAGTGATGTGTAACAAGTTCAAAAGGACAAAGGCAAGCTTCTGTAGAATCATCGACTCCATCAGCATGTATACTACCTCATTTCCCGTTTATTAGGCATGTACACATCCCTTGATTAATAATTTGATCAACATAGCACAAGTTATACTCCCTCCGATCCATAATTCTTGTCGTGGTTTCAGTTCAAAGTATATCGCACAAAATTATATCATTAGAAACCTCAAATGATATATTTTCTAGTGGTATAAATTTTGGGATATATTACTTGTATTATATTGGTTCAATTGCCAATCTAGAGATTCGCGCATGACTAATACGTATACCGGAAAGGGGCTAGTATAAGCACAATGACACCTCAAGAATGTGGGCCACTTACAAAGTTGCAAAGAAGAGCAGAATTCTCCGGGGATGAAATGACGTGAGTCGATTAAATCTCTTGCACCTTCCTTCAACAGACTCGGTAAGAACAGGTGCGGAGGCAACACATTGTGGAATAACCAAATTTTTGTTATGCACTAGCGGCAACTTAAGCTGCTCCATCTGAGACGGCACAACTGCAGTAAAGAAAAATTCAAATAGATACAAGCACCGATAATTATACCGTGGAATGGCAGCAACAGTAATACGGTACAATGGGAAAAATTAGTGTTCTGATTCAGAAATTAACTGTGGATATATGGTTAAAGCAGTAATGCAGTAATATACATAGATTTGTTTGCCAACCATAAAATAGAAGTACAAATTGTATCCTCGCAGGATCAAGCCAACAGTATGCCAGCTATAACTATGAAGTGGCAAAAGGAATTTCAGAAGGCTACTATCTCATTTCACATATTACGACATTTTTTACTTTTCTTCTGGTTGATGCTCAGGATATGTATGTGCGTGGAGCAAAAACGGCTGATCGAACGGATCTTGAAAGAAATAGCATGTGTTACAAAGTAATAACTACTCCATCTAGTAGTTGATTTAAGTATGTATATTGTAACTTTTTTTTTTTAAATGTATGTATATTGTATAACCAACAAATGCAGACTTGAACAGACAAGTTCCTAAAAACTCATGAAAGACAAAAAAAGGCGCTAGTTAGTCACCTTTAATGATAAGTTTTTTGGTCAAGTCATCTGGATCCTGCTCTTCGCCGCCCCTCCTCTCCGTGCGATTTGGACCCTTACGGGATAGGGCTCTCTGCAGGAGAAAGGGGCATGTTAAAGACTCATTCAAATAACTACTGAACCTTCCTGTTCATTATGTAAATTAGTGGGCATACAGTCATCTTTGGACTTCCAGTGCAGCATTTATCAGGTTGTTGAGGCAGACCCTCAATATCCAATACCACATTTGCTGTCCTGTCCATGCTTGCGATCTGGCTCTGCAACAAAAGTCTGATCAATACAGTGGCATGTACCAAATCTCATTTTATTGGCCATCAAGAGCTTGAAGCATACTAAAAGTACCCCAGCAACCGATATGATTACGGTGTTGAGTATCATCTAATACTGCACTAAATGGAGGAGTGCACTAACATGCCTGACCTACCACTATCAGTACAATTCCATGAAAAGCAACCATTAATTTGCCAAAGCACCACCAGCCTAAATCCATCAAGGCACCAGACCCACGGCACTGCCGTACTGGGCAAACATGATTTCCAAGAAAAACTTTCTGATGTACCAGCTACGAAAGCAAATCAAATTACTCTGTAATTAATTAGTACCTCTCTGGTACATCTCCAGCCATTATCCAATGCATGTGCAACCCTTAATTCTTTATAACATCTTCCCTAACTAATCCATTTTTCATACTCTGTAACAATACCCCTCCAAAAATAGCAAGCAGATGCGGTGTGTGTATTGACAGTGCTAACCTGCAGTAAATCGCCACCAGAAAAAGCATGCCCTAGAAAAGATCAAGCTAGCACAACACACCAACTACATACATGAAAAAAAAAAGCAAATAATAAATGAGTGAAACCTGAGTGAATCTAAAGGGAAAGAGCAGATGGGCAAGAAACACAACAGGCCACCAACCGTTGAGTATTATATACATCAATCACAAACAACCTATGGGCAAGGGCTACATCATGCTTGCTTGTGAAACCTAGAGCTTTCCAACCGTGCAAGCAAGCAAGATCCCCTTTACATGCAAGATTTCAAGCAGACAGGACAAGTGCACACATACAAAATGCAGGACAGGATCCACATTTGACACATGCTCTGGAGCTAATTAAGACTATTTTGGAGCGGAGCTTTCTTGGCTCATTACAGCCACCGAGAATAAAGGTGTGTAAACATAACATAACAGCAGAAGTGTCAAGAGGTGGGTCAGATCTGAATGAAAGGTACCTTTCAACTGGCTTTCGTGTTTCTCTGGTTCCTTGGAGTCGAGATGGATATGGATGGACCCTGAGTTCTCTCCAGGCGGGCCTACAACTGGCTTTGTGCTTGTGTTCCAAATTTTCCTGCAGATATGTGCAACAGAAGTTCAATGCCATTTTCCGGGGGCGATGAACTTGAAATGTATACAGCATTTGCAGCAATCAGCAAGAGCCAGAAGGGCCCAATATATTCTCCGGTGAAAATAAAAAGAGGACCTGAAACTAGAGATTTCTTTTTGGTCCAGTTCACTGAAACTAAGTTTGGAAAAAATGAATCAGCAAGAAAACTGATGCAAATCCAGTTCACTGGTGGAGCTGAGGAACAGAACATTTGATCCTTTTTCTTTTCGCGGACAAAAGAAATAACCCCACAGAATCCCAAACTGTTGTCGAGACTCGAGTGCGTGCACAGAAGAAAACATCAAACATATGTCTCAACTACTTTTCTACCTTTTTTAATTGTTGCGGGGAACTAATTTTCTACCTAACAATGCAGCCTCCGCATTACCCCTGGCCTCTGATCAACGGCGGCTAATAAGAGCACTAACCACCTACTAATACTCAAGAGATAGTTAACCGCCGGCGAGCGAGACTCACAAGACTCAGAAATCTCCGACGCGCCGCCGTAAATCCGAAAGAAAACGCAGGCGGGCAGGAATGTTGTCCAGTCCGGGGAGAAATTAGGAGGCGAAACCGGAATGAGATTGCGGCGGTGGGGAGAAGATGAAGACAGCACGCACCTGGTTCTGGTTGGATTCTCCTCGGATTGCTCGGTCGCGAGCTCCTGGCGGGGATCCGGATGACGCTGACGACTGACGCGGTCTGGGAGAAGAAGCGGCAGGAGTAGCGGGGAGGGGATGACGAGCGAGCTGTGGGGGCGAGAGAGAGGGAGAGGAGAGGAGGGGAGGGGGTGGTGGTGGACTGAACTGACTGATGAGTTGGGAGAGGAGAGTGGAAACTGCTCGATGACGGTGGTGGTTCACGAGGCGCGCGCAGCGTCTCAGAGGGTGGGTGCACCCAGTCCACGCACCAGAAGCGGACGCTCTGATCTGTGATCTCGCCTGGAGCATCAGGGCCGTGGACAGGGTCCAGGTCGTCGAGGCGGGCGGGCGGGGTCGCCTGCCATGTGGGCCCACACATGGCACTGCGCACGCAGCGGCGTGGCGGAACGGCCTCGCTGCCCGCGACTGTTGTCGCGTTGCCGGGAACGTGCAAAGCATCCCTCAAAAAAAAGGAACGTGTACAGCATCGGTGCGTGGGCCCACCGCGGGTCACGTGGACGGGGCGTCGGCGTCCCACCGCGGCGCCACGGGTGCCGGTAGCGGACGGACGCGACCGCTCTTCCGCCTGCCTGCCTCGGTGACCCAGCGCGTGCGTGCCATGGCGTGGTCCGACCGTTCGAGGCTCGTTGGTTGGTTCGTGCGACGCTATCCGCCGCCGCTGCTCGCCCGGTGAGCCGGATACACCAAATCCGACACGTCCGGACGCGTCCGTATACAGTGACCGATCACATATTAAAGAATATCTTTCACAACCAGATGTCTCAATTAGAAAATCTCAAATCTATATAATTACATGCATCGTGAAATCTAACCTAAGTCCGCACGTCCGCCGTGCCATATCCGACGCCTGCGCCCCTCAAAGTGTTTCTTCGGTCGCCAGCAAGATAGAGTAGGACACGGGACACACACCAGCTCACGGACTCCAGGCGCCGCCGTATCCCATGCCCAACTCTCTCGTCAGAGTCTGAGCCCTTGATGGTGTCGTTCGATGTGAGGTCCACGACGGATCCGTTGTGGTCGGAGGCCATGTCCACCATGACGCGACTGTGGCGCCCGGGGTTGCAGGCCAACCGTTGAGGCGTCGGAGAGTGCGACTCCGCCTCACCGCGGCCTTCCGCGCCCTCTACCTCGCACGGCGGGCACGTCCGTGCGCCAACGGAGGGCTGCGCGTCCGCCACGGTGTTAGGACGCCGGACGGAGCGCACTGCCTCTGGCAAGGCATTGACGACTTGCCTCGCGCCGGATCCACGCACCATTTTGGGCTGACTCAATGTATTCGTGGCGGATCGAGTCCGACTGTTGTCGGGCATTCTCCTCGCGGACTCGGCGGACCACAATGCGGACGGCCATTTTCTCCTCGGGCCCGACTAGGATGAGGTCTCAGTTCATGGATCGGCTGACGGAGGACTTGGATCGGCTGCCCGCCATGACGGAGATCTCTGGATGGGGCTTTAGGTGGCGGAGTGGACTGGAGGGGAGTGGCTAGGGTTTGGTTCGGGGAGCGGATGAGGATTATATGTGGGTTGGGGTGTGCAGCGTGGGCCAAGTCCGAGCCTTTCCATATTTGGGCTTTGGATATGAGGGGTGCCGGTCAGGCCGAGCATTTGAGACCGGTTTAAGACGTCCGTCTGGGTCGGGTTTTTTTTACAGGTCACTGATTCGGCCGTCCGGCCGGGCATTTAAGAGGGGCTCGAGGCTCCCGCTCTAACGGTGCCACGCGCTCACTCGTCTCTGGTCGTACGATGTGACGGGGAAGGCTTCGGTGGACACGATCTCGGCTGTATCACCATGCATGCATGCCATGCCAACCTGTACGTACGAGGTCACCGTCCGTCGACTTCACTCACGGGCGCGCGAGAGTCATTCCCCATCGGCGTCCGATGATGCGGGCGATTGGTACTACTTGCACTCTCGGTCGACCACGATCACCGCATCAGAACTTGCGAACGGGACCTACCTCACATGCGTGTCTGCTTAGCAAATGCCACTCCAGACACGGGATTTTGGAAGCGTGCACAACATTTTAGCAGACCAAATCCAACGGCAGTTTTCTCGATCTGATGAAGCGCGAGTCGACCGATCACAGCCTCCGTCGGCCGGACACAGGCAGCACGTGGTTTCCTCGGTTTTCGCGGGCTCGGGTCACTCCCCCTACTACGTGCTAATTGTTTAGAAACAGAGATTGAGAGAAAGAAATGATCAAGAGAATCAAGTGATTGTATTGATGATTGAGTTGGGTATTTATATGTCCCCAACAGATGCATACGAAGGTCGGTTTACAAGGATCACGTCCTCTCGAAGGGACGCAACGTTTGGACAAAAATAACTACCTAATTAGCTTAAGATGTAAGCTAATCTAATAACTGCCTAGGTAGCTTAGGATCTAAGCTAATCTATTCCTAACACTCCCCCTTGGACAACGCCATTTCTTGAAAATCTCTTGTATAATCTTCGAATCTTCTAGCATAGTCTTTAGAGTGTTCTTGTGTATCCATGAGGATGTCCTTTGTAGATTCTATCATCTTGAAATTCTTCATTTTAGAATCTCTCCTCCAAAACCCTTTTATGAGAAACCATTAGGGAAAACTCATCAAGGGAAAAGAGTACAACATGTATGATCTAACGATCATTGACGGGTTATGATATGGGAGTTTACTCCCCCTGAACCTTGCAAATCTCAACAATTTTCTTTGCAATATTGTTCTCATATAACCTGCAAGAATTTGGAAATACAAGTGGTATTATCCAGATAGATAATGGTAGGTGATTCGGTTGAATCTTAACCACATAAGTTTGAATGTGGTCAATCATTCTGGGAAGCCATGTTCATTTTATGATGCTTCGTATAAAGTAATTATTCCGGAATGATTAGTAATAGTAGACATTAGAGTCTATTTTGAAGACTTTCCTTAAAAAAAGGATCTTCTAGTGAATTCAGTCCATGATATGGCATTTTCTGGATCAAATAATTATAGCTAGTATATGTAAATCACACAATGGTAAGATCTTGATGTTCCTGATGGAATTAATCAAGATATTTTGTGTCTTTGAAACCATTTTGTTAGGTTTGCACTTTAAATAAATTGACAATAAAAATATTGTCACACGTGATGCAGTTTGCAACGATGGCATTGAGATATGGAACTAGAGGTCCTGATACCACTTCATCATTGATACTGTGTATGATTGAATATGCATCCCTATTAGGGATAGTATAACCATATGTGTATTTGATATGATCCATCCATATTTAATTTTGCAATATATTTTGGATATATAAAGACTGATAGATATGTATTCCTAAGGGGACATGCTCAAGTTATGAACTTGAATAATATTTGGTTTTATCCAAATCTCCGTCTTGATATGATTGCGAGTACCTTTCATGTATTGTATAGACTTCGATAATAAAATCATCGACATATACATAGGTCATGTAGAATCCAGTGAGGGATTTTGTTAATGACTACATGTAAGCAATCATTATCAGAGTAATCCTTTTGAAGAAGGAACTCTCATAGTCGATTGTACCACACAATTTTTTGACTATATTTAAGTCATGGAGTGACTTTTGATGTGTTACACAATATATGTTGCGATTTGTTCTTAGATTCAGATTTTTAAGCCTTTTATGGTCTTTTATATAGATATCCGAATAGGGTGATCCATATGAGTATGTAATCACCGTGTCTATCAAATGCATGGATAGTTTATTTATAACTGCCAATAATATTAGTATCAAAACGTAATTCCACTTATACCAAGAGGGTATGTAACATCATAATCGATGTCAGGTCTCTGCGTGAACCCTTGTGCTACAAGCCTCGCCTTTTCACCACCTCGTTGTTTTCGTTATGAACGAAAAGTCATTTGTCTTCCAAAAGGGAAGATACTTATGAGGAGAATGTATTACTATGGTAAATACCTCTCTTTTGTAGAGCGAGTGCTATTCTTATTTAATTGCCTCCTTCTAGTTGAACCAATATATGAGTGCATGAGGCACTCTGCCATGGACTTTGGTTCAGGGCCCTAAAGGTTTTAGCAATTCAAGAACAAATATATGTTGACAAATGTAGTCTTTCTGTTATATGATTCTGTTGAATCAATGGAATGTGTGGAAATAATATTACGTCTTTTAACTCCTCATGATTTCCCATAACAATGGAGTCAAGGTGTTTTGATTGTGTGCACGTTTATGTTGGGTTTGGATGATGAGCATCCGTTATGTGTGATTCAGCTTGAGGTTGAACTACATTTACTAGTTGAGGATATAATTTCCTCTATTTCCGCGGATGCATATGAGAACTCATTTCTCATGTGACCATGTTTATCCCCCTTTTGCTCTCATTTGGGGAGAATAGTGGTTGTATGAGGTACTTCCACTTTGTATGGCACATTGCTTGCATGCATAATGTGATTTCATGACGTCTTTGTCATAAGTAAATGTATGTGGCAGATTTGCAATGTGTTGCAAATATATGATTGAACTTCACGTTCAGATTTTTAAGTACGTGAATATGACGATTGAAAGTCCATGACATTTCTAATTTATCGGCATTCATTGTGGTACGAATCTCACCCTAATGCCGAAAATGTCCTTATTTCAAATGTAATCAGCGTACGGGCTATAACCAATTTCCCTGATAGGAGCTTCAGATATTTATGATTGACGGATAAATATATAGTTATAACTCACATGGATCCCAAATTTAATGTGAGGCCCCGTTAATGTACGCTGGAGTGGTGATATCGGTATATAACCGAATTATCGCAGATGGGAAATACTTGTTTAATTTCCACGTACTTACTGCAAGAGGAAGTAGTATGATATGCATTTGGTGTGATCTAGAATAGATTTACGACATGTAAGACCGCATGTCTCCAACAAGATGTTGGTATATTAAAATTCTGTAGAAGTGGCCATTTAATTAGATTTGATTCTTTTGATAAAGAATTAATGTACACCATTCTGAATATGTACATGAAGTACTTGATAAAATCATAAATGCTCATGAAAACTGCATTCAAATGGGTATAACCCATATGGTTGAATAATTTTCTTGTAATCTGATAATTTGAGCAATTAATTTAGTAAAATCATGGGTTTTGTGGAGATTAGAGACCCACATAAAAACATCTATTAGGTGTTTATGGATACCATGAATATATGTCCCAAAATGGTCGAGTAGTCCACATATATCTTCTTGAATGTGTTCAAGAAATTTGAGTGGCTATTTTACTAGATATTTTTTAAGGTGAGAGAGCCTTAAAGTTAATTTTTCTCATGGCACTTGTGGTGCACATAAAATCTGATGACTTGAGAATTTTGTAACTTTTAAGTTGTGACCAACAGAATTGTCAATAATTTTGGTATCATCTCTATTCTGGGGTGAACAAGGCGATCATGCCAAATCTTCGATTCATGAAGATTCAAAAATTAGTTTTGACGCAACAAAGTTTAGTATAAATTTTCATACATTCAAATATCATGTCTGAGGAACATGATATAATGGACAACATACCTCATGTAGTAGTATGGTTATAGGCTGATGGTGTGCTGGGATAGTTGTGAGACAAACGAGGTCTCCAAAATATCTTGGGGAGTTTATTCCGCAAGAAATCTATAATTGTAAAGGAGTGTATCTCCTATCGGACTGGACTATTTATTTCTTTCCGATGAAGATTATAAGTACAATCCGCACCCAGATTATTTTCTGGTACTTATTGAAGTGAGCTTCAAAATTATCCCGTTGAACTCTCGTTTATTAATGAATTTGTGGTATAACCCAATCAAATGCTTGAGAGCATTCATACCTATGATGATTCATACGATAACATGTTTGATAAACTTGATAGTTATCTTATACTTTTGGTAGGTCCATATGATTCTGCTTGTTATTTTATTTCCACTTTACATTGGTTTCTCGTGGTTCTTTTTGTGAACATTGAGATTCTTAGTATTTTGAATACTAGTATGAATTTCAGGGAATGACTTATGACCCGTAGGGTGTTTTTGATGATTCTTCATAAGAAGATACCATATGTTCTTATCCTGAAATGGGGATGATAATATTGTTGCATTAACATCAAAAGGTGATGTAAAGTGCTTTCTAGGTTTGAATCAGATCTATTTTTAAGTTATCTGATCACAAATTATCAACTTGGAGTTCTATAGACAACAGAATTGGAAGCCGCAATGGACTAGAAGTCCTAAAAAAATAAATGAGTGAATATTCACATTATTTTTATGCGGCATATATCTCCTTGATGGAGGTTGAGGGAAAATAATGGTTATCCAATTTTCTCTCATCTAATGTGAGTTCATGAATTCCTTTGTGGAAATTCCAGCCATGTCCTGCATGAGATGATCATGCAATTCATTTACTATGATAGCAAATTATAATAATAAATAAAAAATGCTTTGACTGAGCATATTTATGGTCAGGATGATTCCTTAATGACCATATTGTAGGCATTCAATGTTGAGACATTAAACAATATTTTTATCGATGCTTTGGACTTCATTCCCAGAGGGATGGGTGATATTATATTCACCACCAAAACATAGATGTGTATTTTTGACATTGGTTAGTCATGGTGAAGATATGCTTAGAACTTATAGTAGTTTGTGGGAGATTCAACCATTTTTTGTTTATCATGGACTCTGTCTTGATAGACATGCAACATTATAGTCAGGTCCAATCATATATATTCCATATTTTGCAAATGTAATAGAAGCATGGAATAATCATCCATAAATGGTATTTACTATGATAGTAAAATCTATTTTGGTAAACAACAAATTCCTCTAGAGGAACATCTTAAATATTAAGCTGATGCTTTTATATCATATATGTGTAGATTTGTAAGTTAACACATTGTAAATAATCTCTATATTTATGGAGTACATCTCTCGATAGTAGGAAGCATATATCATCTAACATATGTCAGTAGAAGCCTAATCATATAGGAATTGTGCATGAATAATATTTACTATGAGAGTAAATAATTTTAGAGAACAACAACAAATGCTTCAGAGGAGCAAAATTTATAAATGTAGCTGATGCTACCTTGTCGTAAACTACATAGTATAACATTCTGAAAATAATCACTAGATGCGGTGCAAATCTCGCAGTAATAGAGTGCATCATCTGACTTTCGCGAGTAGATGCTAATGTTTTCTATTACCTTGTGATACTATAATATTTATCTTGTTAAATTGAAAAGATTTAGACCTCATAGTAGTGGTGGATAATCTATAAATGGTGCAATAGATGCCACCAATACCTTGTGATTCATAAATAGAATTTGAGTTAGTCATTTAAGTATGACACTTCATAATTCTTCTCTTTTCATATCAAGATGTGCAAGAAAATGCACTAAGAATATTCTAGAAAACAGGTCTAGAATATTTATTTACAAGACTTAAATGTAATGCAGAAGAACCTGAGGGTATATACTACAAATTTTACAGTACTGACAATGACCTAAACAGAAGTTATAGTAAGAATAAAGGCATTTATGCATCAACAGACTCTGACTCTGATGACAGAAATCTGTTAAATATGTGAAGCCTGAGCGCTTAACAGAGAAACACAGGGCCTTCCAATTAATAATAAATACATGAAGGATGAAAATGCAAAACAAATGCCTAAGGATAAGTTTTCCAGATTCTTATCCCGTGCGTGCTTGTGTGGTGGTCATGGAAAAACACAACCGGCGTTGATGCGTAGGGACGATGCCTCGCCGCCGCTTTGCCGTACTCCCTTCGCGTGCCTGCCGTCTTCTGC
Organism: Elymus sibiricus; assembly: GCA_039707655.1. Lineage (NCBI taxonomy): Eukaryota > Viridiplantae > Streptophyta > Magnoliopsida > Poales > Poaceae > Elymus > Elymus sibiricus. Next base: position 478,149,943 of record CM077666.1, read on the forward strand.
TGCGGCCGCCCCGCCAGGCGGCCTTGCCGAAAGACGCCGCTGCGCCTCACACCAAAGCAACCGCTGCCGGGCAGCGCCGGGAGTCGCGTCGTGAGAGAGGCGATTAGGAGACGCTGCCCGTTGCCGCCGGCGCGTATCGCGGGTAAGTCGAGGCTGCCGCGCTGGAGAGCGCGTTGCGCCGCGCGCCGGTTCGAATCGAGGAGCCGGGCTGTGGCCGAAGGCCCAGGCGAGCGCGGGCATGTGCGCTGATGCGCGCCGGTGGTGCTCCGCCACCGTCGCCTTGTGCGTTCGCCGGAGGGCGTCGCCGCGGAGTACCGGCCGAGGGCCGTGGCTTCGGGTGCGGACGAGCCGGAGGGCTTCGCCGCCATGCGTCGGATGCCGCCGGAGCACTACGACGCGCCTATGTAGGGCTGCGCCATCGGGCCGGTGCGAAGGTCTTGCCGTGGCCGCTGAACGTGCTCGAATGAGCCGTGCTGGGGGTGTCGCCGCACCGTCCGCTTCCGTCTGAGGCGGTAGTCCGTGGCCGCGGACGGCGACGGGGTCGTGCTCACATTACCGTGCAGTTGTGTCGATGGCTCGATGCCATCCCGACGAAGAACTTGAAGCAAAGCAAAGGCCAGTGCGAGTTACATTAGCCATTGCTTGAAATTTCTTCTGTTCTTGTCCTCTCTGTGCTTCTTTTCTCTTCTCTGTTGGCCTGATGCTCTTGGTAGAGTCAAGTGCTGATAACGTGTTTAGAAACAGAGATTGAGAGAAAGAAAGGATTGAGAGAATCAAGTGATTGTATTGATGATTGAGTTGGGTATTTATATGTCCCCAACAGATGCATACGAAGGTCGGTTTACAAGGATCACGTCCTCTCGAAGGGACGCAGCGTTTGGACAAAAATAACTACCTAATTAGCTTAAGATGTAAGCTAATCTAATAACTGCCTAGGTAGCTTAGGATCTAAGCTAATCTATTCCTAACACTAATTAGGGCCGGGTCCTCATGTACTACGTGGGCCCAGATCAAATTTACTGATTGATCGAGCCATCGAGTGATTCGCGCTCACGGGCTCTCTCGCCTAGTTGTTCTTGGCATTGTCGATAGGGGCCATCCTGGCCGGCCTCTGTATACGGTATACCTCGGCCGCGAGGTGGCGACGAGGCTACGGTCAGCGGGCGAATAGCGACTGAATAGCGGCGTGGCGTGGCGGAGCGCTCTCGGCGCGCGCGCGCGCGCGTCCTTCTCCGACTGACATCGCGCGGTCACGGGGCGTCGGCATCTCGCAGCGGGGCGAGAGCGGCCCACCTCGCTCGGTTCATTGCATCGATCGGGATCGAGTTGCTTCCGCGGCTGGGCTGGACGAATTCCGTTTGGCGCTTTGGCGCGATCCGGCCGAATTCCGTTCGCTTCGCGGGTGACGCCTCCCGCTCGGCCACCGTTTTCCAACCGACGGTTCCGGGTACGATGATGCAAGATATGTCACGCTCGATGCCACTCATGTCCTCCTGTCGACCGTACGAGGTCACCGTCGGTCGACTTCAGTCACGGGCGCGCGCGCGCGCGAGATCCGCCTGTGCTCCGTACATCGACGCCCAAATGCCTGGCCTACACGTACAGGCGGCCACGTACCCTGCCATGTCTGGATCGCCGCGGCACGAGCGCGCGTTCGGGTCAGGTGCTGTGCATCGCGACCTCTGCTAGCACCGGGCGAATTTTTAGAACGGCACGCGAAACCGTTCGCTGTGTTCTTCGGGGCCTCAGGCTCGGTCCACCATGATCGCTTTGCACACGGGATTTTGGAAGCGTCCACGCGTGCACATTATTAAACCCATTAAGCCGAATGAAAGAGCGGCCAGCCAGCTATGCCACGTGGCATATGCTGGTATACTAATTTATGGCATCAAAGAAAGCACTCTTCTAGAGCATGGAAAATATGTCTTGCAAATTGCATTTATTAATAAGCTGACAACATTGTGTTAAAAAAAACTGACAACATGACACGCATTGTCCTTGTATTTAAGAATAATAATATTATCCTAATCATTGAAGAACATAAATGATGTTGATTCTGCCTTCACACATTTTCATTACTACAAGGATTGCGCGCTTTTACTGTGGCGTTTGTGTTGTTGGGATTTCATAATTTTTTATTTGGTTTGGCGTGTGAGGGAGATGATGGCTTATGTTTCTTTTTTTAAATATAATGCAGTGTTTTGGTGGACCCTTTGTAGAGGTGTGATGCTGTGTTATCTGCTAATAATCAACCTACATTTATGTGAGAAAGTTTGTTGCGCTCGCGACCGCATGTACTATATTAGTGCTATGGTGTCACATGTTGACGATTTTTTTTGCCAGGTGATGAGTGGGTGCTCGGTACACATGTGTTTTTATAGGCTGGTTGTTCCCGATTAATTCGAGAAATCATTGACTCAGTCAAAATCATGAACCAAATTCAAAATTGGACACTTCAATCGAAATCGTTGACCCAGTCAAAATTATGAACCACATCCGAAATTGAACACATCAATCGAATAAAAACTATAAATCAAATTCAAAATAACCTCAACCGAATCGTTGACCCGGTCAAAATCGTGAACCAAATCTGAAATTAAACACCTCGATTGAATAAGAGAGCTTAGGGAGCATAGTATATTTACTAGAGCTTTGGTGCGCCGTTGGTGTTGTTGTGTTTTCATAATTTTCTGCTTCCTCCGTTTCAAAAGGTGTATTAGATTTTTTAAAGTCAAACCTCTTTAAGTTTGACCAAATTTGTAGGGAAATATATCAATATCCATAATATCAAATCGGTGTCATTAGATTCATCATGAAATGAATATTTATATTTTATTTATTTAGTATTGTGGATGTCGATATTTTTGGCTTCAAACTTGGTCAAACTTAAAGAGGTTTGAATTTTTTAAAAACTAATGCACCTTATATTTAGAAACAGAGGGTGTATTTGGTTACTTCTGGGGGGGGGGGGGGTGATGGAGTGTGTTTTCGCCGGTGTTTTTGTGGACCTTTCACGGTGTTATTCTGTGTTATCTGCTAAATCAACTCATACTTATGTGGGAAAATTTTCTATTTTGGTGTATATTGGTGCTACAATATCACATATTGGCCTTTTTTCGAGGTGGTGAGAGGGTGCCCGACATTGATACATTTTTAGGCCGGTTGCTGGCGATTGATTTGAAAAATCGTTTACCGGGTTAAAATCGTGAAGCAAATCCAGATTAAATACCTCAATCGAACGGGAGAGCTCCAAAATTAGGGAGCATAGCGAATTAAAAAAATTGAATGAAAGAGCTCCATGATAAAAATAATATTGTTGACCCGGTCAAAATCAGCTGACCCAATTTCAAATTGAAGACGTCAATCGGTGTGAGAGCTTAAAAATTAGGGAGCATAGTGTATTAACTAGAAGGCTTGGACACGCTTTGCTACGCCGTTAGTGTTTTTGGGTTTTCATAAAAAAAATACTCCCTATGTTTTAAAATATAAGGTGTATTAGTTTTATGAAAAGTCAAACCTCTTTAAGTTTGACTAAATTTATAGAGAAATATCCATATCAAATAAAACCTCTTTAAGGTGTATATCAATATCCATATTATCAAATTGGCATCATTAGATTCATCATGAAATGAATTTTCATATTTTATTTAGTCAGTATTGTGATTGTCAATATTTTTGGCTCTGAACTTCGTAAAGTTAAATAAATTGGACTTTTCAAAAAACAAGTACACCTTATATTTTGGAACTGAGAGAGTATTTGGTTTGGCTAGTGGGGGAGATTATAGAGTGCGTTTTTCATTTTATTATTTATAATGCCGTGTTTTGGTGGGCCTTTCACGGTGTAGTTCTGTTTTATCTGCTAATCAACCCATACTTATGTTGGGAAATTTTCTGTATCGGTGTCTGTATGTCTATTTTGGTGCTACAATATCACATGTTGACGCTTCTTTTTTATATATAGGTGTGAGAGAGTGCACGAGATTGATAGGTTTTTATCGGCCGGTTGCTCCCGATTGATTTTAAAAATCGTTGACCTAGTAAAAATCATGAACCAAATCCAAAAATAAATACCTCAATCGAATGAAAACGTTCCAAAATTAAGGAGCATTGTGAATTAAAAGATTTGAATGAGAGATCTTATTAAGAAATTCTTGACCGAGTCAAAATCGGATGACCCAAATCCAAATTTGAGACCTCAATTGATTGCGAAGTCTTGAAATTTAGGAAGAATAGTGTATTTATAGACAAATAGATTTGATATACTCGTCTAGAATGTGTTTGATCTGATTTGGTGTATGTTCGTGCCGCGGCGTGGCGGGGCGGAACGCTCTCGGTGCGTACGCGCGCATCCTGCTCCGACTGACATCGCGCGGTCACGGGGCGTCGGCGTCTCGCAGCGGCGCCGCCACGGGTGCCGCTAGCGGACGAGAGCGGCCGCTCCCGCCTGCCCGTCGTCGCGTGGCGTGTCCACCTCGCCTCGGTGCATTGCATCGATTGGGATCGAGTTGCTTCCGCGGCTGGGCTGGACGACAAGGTCGCACCGCTTTGACGCGATCCGGCCGGATTTCGTTAGCTTCGCCGGTGACGCCTCCCGCTCTGCCACCGTTTTCCAGCCGACGGTTCCGGGTGCCTCATGTCCCAGATATATCACGCTAGATGCCACTCATGTCCTCCTGTTGGCCGTACTAGGTCACCGTCGGTCGACTTCGGTCACGGGCGCGCGCGCGCTCGAGATCCGCCTGTCCTCCGTCCATCGACGCCCGGATGCCTGGCTTGCACGTACAGGCGGCCACGTACCCTGCCATGACTGGATCGCCGCGGCACGAACGCGCGTTCGGGTCAGGTGCTGTGCGTCGCGGCCTCTGCTAGCACCGGGCGAATTTTTAGAACGGCACGCGAAACTGTTCAGTGTGTTCTTCGGGGCTTCGGGCTTGGTCCACCACTCGTGGCTGGCGCGTCTCTTAAGGTAGGATTGTGCGCACTAATCTAGTTGTCGTATTTGTTAACAGTCTACATGCATAGTTTAGTGAAAAGAGAGGTAATCTAGATGAGCGACAGTGGTATGATAGTGGTTAAAAAATATAACAAATGCATTGTTACTTTTAGCCTTGCATTATACAAAACACACAAAAGTGAGACCTAGTGCTTTTTACATATCCAAAAGAAGCGCACAGTGAAGTTAAGTGGGGCTGAAATAAGCTTGCTGGCACGATATTTGCAGAATCTGTTTGACAACAATCCTAAGTTGTGGCAACACCATCTGGATGTTGTAATTCTAACCAATGCACAAAAAATAATTTGACATGCATAACACTGCATCTCCCTCTTGGTATGCCAAAAAAAAAAAAGAGAACAGAGCATAAGTTGGTGCTTAGATGTGATCGCAACCTTTTTTTTGTGTGTGATGTTGATCAGTTGATGACATCCCGTCAAGATGAGTGATTCTATAGTTCTTCTCTCGGCAACAGCCTAGAAGACAGCATTGTGGATCCAATCTGCTTGGTTGTTAAACTGAAAGTAACACAACATCATAACAACACTCAGCATAAGGGTTGGGTTTGCAAGGTTCTGCAAGCAATCAAATACTCCCTCCGTCCCATGATATAAGAGCGTTTTGGACATTAGTGTAGTGTCAAAAACACTCTTATATTATGGGACGGGGGGAGTATCATTCTAGTCTAGTCAAAGATGAAGGAACAATCATACTAATGAAGATTGGGTCTAGAGACCATGGGACTAAGACACAATAACATTTGGTTTCATATATACAAACATAATGTAGTAAGCCAGAACTCGCAAATTTAAATATCATGAAAGCTAGTGATATAAAGGAGTAGATATTTAAGGCCACTTTTAACTTGTCAGAGATATCAGGTTGAGAACTTCGCCAATGTTGAGCTAGGGAATCAATAATAGTGACTTAGTGAGTTAATGTTGTGTAACACCCCCTTGTAATATGCTACAGTGATCATCTTCTAATCATGCCAAGTCATCTTCATTTGCAGTGCTAAATCATCATTTGTTCATATCTCATTTCAAATTCCACTTTAAACAAAAATTCAAAATGCAAGTCAAAATAAAAGTTGATCAAATATTAAAACAAAATAGTTCGCAATATTGCAAATATTCCCAAAGCAATTATAAAAATAAAATCAACATTAATTAAGTTATTTAAATGACTCTAACATCATGAAACAGTACCAAAACAGTACTAATTAATCCATTTCATTTAATCCAAAATTCAAATGAAATCAATCTACCCCCAAACCTTTTTCTGGTAGTGCTAGATATTGCATTGTATTTATGTGGCTAAGTCACATATTTTACAAATGTAAAATGGTGGCTAAACATTTTTGAAAAGAGAGAAAAGAATAAATGGCAGAAAAAGAAAAAGAAAAAGGGGCAAGACCACTGTGCCACTGGGCCTAAGTGCTACAGTGCACAAAGGCCCAGCCCACAACGGCCTTCTCCTTCCTCTCTGTACAGAGGAAGGCAGAGCCATGGCCGTGGCCTCTGGCCAGCCGTCCACGCGCCGAGGATCGCTCGTGTCGAGCATCCAGCGCATCCCCAACGCGGATAAGATCACCCCGAACCCCAGGGACAACCCTAACACTCTCTGTTCTTCCTCCCTGCGCCGCTTTCTTCCCTGCAAGGCACGGCCGAGCCACCGTCGCCGCATCCTCGTCGTCGTCGCGGCCACCAGCCACCCCGCGCCGCACGGAGATGTCCAGGAGGACCGCTGTCGTCGTCCACGTCGGCTCCGTCCATCGGTTCGAGTAGGAGAGCTCCCTGCCGTTGCCATCGAGCTCTTCTTCGCCCACGGCCACCGCGGCCATCGCCGTCGATCTCCACCACCGGCGCCTCCCCGACCTCCCGAGCTCGCCACCGGCCTCCTCCCTGAAAGAACATGTGCTGCCCCCATGTTTGGTTTTGGTAATTGATGACAATCTCTATGGACTAATGGTTGCCATGAGTTATATTGAAGGGTTTGTCCATAGGCATTTCCTGAAGTCCATTTGTTGGTTTCAAGAAGAATATGTGTTGACCAAGGTGCTATTCAAGGATTTATCCAAAGATTGGTCATGTGAGAGATGAGCCTATTGCAAGCATGTCTTGAAGAAGAAGATTGTGTGGACATTCATGTTTACCTTCAAGACATCATCTTAATGAAGAGAGTTGAAAAGATACAAGGTTGATCAAGAATAAGTACAACGAGTGATTCAAGTTGATCAACACACACAAAGCATAGAAGATGTACCAAGCGAGATCAAGTGATCTCATGGTATGGTAAGCATTGTCCATTATGCATTGTGTACTAACCCATGGTCTACGTGAGAGTTCTATGTGGGGTTAGGTATGTGTCCATGGGCTTGCGTCAAGAGGAAGATCTCATTCAACCCATGGAGGATGACATCAAGTGGTGACCGTCATCAAGATTGCGGTGTGCTAGTTCAAGTGGAGCATCACGAAGAGATCACATGCTTGAAGCTTGTCGTCCATTGTGGTGACAATGGACTTGTGAAGATGTGTCGAAGAGTGGCTCACCCATAGTGGAGTATGGGGGAGCAATCAACTAGTCTTCATCGAGCCGGCGCAATCAAGAAAGGTGGTCCAACTTGAGGAGGTCAAGATCGTCATCATCTAGCTCAAGTGGACTATGTGCAAGGCAAAGGTTTGCCCTTGATAGGTTTTATATTTTACCGGTCTCATGGTGGTAGTTGGGAGACCGGGTTATAGGATCGATAGCCGTACTATCAAGGGGGGCTCTCAAGTGAGTAGCTTGATCGTATTGTTCGTAGAGAGCTCAAACCATTGCATCCTTGCATCATCTTTCTTGGTTCTTGTTTGGTGTTTCTCTTTGTGAGTTTTTGAGCTTATGGCCATCTTCATGACAAGCTCGAGTTCATCGAAAACGGAGTTCATATATGCATCTTCTATGATGTTTTCGATGTTGGAGTTTATGCCGGTTCTTCATTCATAGAGGTTTCTCATCTCTATATCTTAGGCATATCTCCCATGCCACTTCTTATTATAACCAACGAGCTTGTCATCATCTATCCAACGAGCTTGAGTTTGCTGGTTTCTGAGTTCATTTGCAGAAGTTGTGGCAGTTTCGGTCTTGCCTGCTTCCTTCTCAGCTTGGGCAGTTTTTCAGCTCCCAAGCGGTAGTACCGCCCAGCTCCACGGTAGTACCGCTTATGCGGTACTTCCGCTATGAGCTACCGCGGCCTCTTCCGCTTGTTTTTGTGCTCCTGTAAATGGGCGGCAGTAGCGTGGTAGTAGAACACGGTAGTACCGCTCGCTGTTTGGATAGTACTCGTTGTCTTCTATCCATCAAGCTTGAGTTTCTCAATTCGGAGCTCATTTGCTGAAGTTATGGCAGTTCTGGTTTTATTTGCATCCTTCTGTTTGTTTGGGCTAGTTTTCAGCACCCAAGCGGTAGTACCGCTCGGCACCACGGTAGTACCGCTTAGGCGGTACTTCCGCTGTGGTCTGCCGCAGCGAGTACCGCTTGGGAATCTCCTTCTATGCAACTTTCTGTTGCCTAATTTCTTTTAGCGGTAGTGGCACGGTAGTAGCCCGGTAGTACCGCTCAAGCGGTACTTCTGCATACTACTACCGCTCCTTGTACCGCTTAGGAAATACCTTCTGTGCTGGTTTCTGTGATGATGGATGGGAACCTACTATTAAAATCAATATTAATAATTATGAATGCAATGCTTTATGTGATTTAGGAGCAAGTGTGTCCACTATGCCTAAAGCACTATATGATGTTCTTGGTTTCGATTCTATGAGTGAATGTTCTTTAAATTTGCACCTTGCGGATTCTACTATTAAAAAGCCTATGGAGAGAATAAATGATGTGCTTATTATTGCTAATAGAAATTATGTTCCCGTGGACTTTATTGTTTTGGATATTGAATGTAATCCAACATGTCCTGTCATACATGGAAGACCGTTTTTAAGAACTGTAGGTGCAATCATTGATATGAAGGAAGGCAACATAAGGTTCCAATTCCCATTGAAGAAAGGTATGGAACACTTCCCTAGAAAGAGAGTTAAGCCTCCTTATGAATCTATCATGAGAGCCACATATGATTTATCTCTTTATGATAAAACTTGATAGATTTGCATTATGCCTAGTTAGAGGGCATTGAACAATAGCGCTTGTTGGGAGGCAACCCAATATGTATCTTTATTATTTTTGTTCAGTATAGTGGGTCTACATAATTATTCCTACTGTATTAATTATGTTTGTATCTTTTCTTTTATTTTTGTGCCAAGTTAAGCCTTTGGGATGTTGCAAATGCATGTTTGTTAAGTTCTGTGCAGAAGCAGAAACTTTTAAGTCCAGTGTTTGAATTTTCATTCTTGACTAGAATGTGATAAATTGCTGAAGTTTTTACAAAGTACTGAATTACAAATTATATGCGTTTTACTAATTTTTCAGAATTTTTGGAGTTACAGAAGTATGGATAAAAATTAGATATTTACATACTGTTCTGTTTTTGACAGATTGTTGTCATGTTTTCTTTGTCCGCTTGTTTTAGAGTTTCCATGGCCTATATTGGGGGATATAAATTGTGGAAATGATAGGATACAGTAGACATTATTGATAAATTAATATGCATCTTGTCTTGCCAGTACATGATTGGGAGATTTATTTTTATTTGTACTAACCTATCTCACGAGTTCTGTTAAGTTTTGTGTGGATGAAGTTTTTAAGATCGAGGGGAGAACAAGGAGTGGCAAGAGCCTAAGCTTGGGGATTCCCATGGCACCCCAAGGTAATATTTAAGAAAGACTCAAGCGTCTAAGCTTGGGGATGCCCCGGAAGGCATCCCCTCCGTCATCAACAATTATCGGTATGTCTCGGTTGGACCTAAGTTTTTATTTGTCCACATGATATGTGTTTTGCTTGGAGCGTCTTTTGCTTTTATTTTAGTTTTGTTTGCTGGTTGTCACAATCATCATGCTTTCATCACACTTTTTAGAGACACACACATTGGTCTATCATTTATAGAATGCTCATTGATCTTCACTTATATCTATTTGAGTAAAGGCAATTGCTCTTGTACTTCACTTATATTTGTTTGAGCACGGTGATATGATATGTTTTGTAGAAAAGATTAGGACTCTCTTGCCTCACTCATATCTTTTTAGAGAGTTGAATAGTAATTGGTAATTTGCATTGAATTATATGTTGGCTCTAAAAATAATAGGTATGTAGAAGTGGTATAATAAAAACTTGCATGAAACTTGTAGATCAATTGAACTAGATAATCTGGTTCCTTGCAATGATTTTGAGATAGTGAGTGAGTAATTATTTTTGTGTAGCCTTGAGGACTTGCGTGAAGTAGTGGAAAGGTGTCATAAGGTCATACACGTTAATACTTGTGGTCGTTTAAGTGGAACTGATTATGAATGGTCTAAGTTGAAGAACATTGTAAGTAACCGCCATGTAGAATGGGTCGGGAAGCCTAGCGGACCTCGGTTCGTCAAACTCACCCCTTGGAGTGATTCGGTCTCGTGGTTACCCGGTGTAGACTATGAAGTATTAGTGAGATGTTTTGGTTTATGAGTTGCGGTCTTTACAGCACTTCCACCTTCCATATTTTGCTAGCCTCTTCGGTACCGTGCATTGCCCACTCTCGCATCAAGACATGGTGCAAACTTCGCCGGTGCATCCAACCCCGTGGGATGATACGCTCTCTCACACATAAGACTCATTATATCTTCCTCAAAACAGCCACCATACCTACCTATTATGACATTTCCATAGCCATTCCGAGATATATTGCCATGCAACTTTCATTGTTACTATTCATCACATGACTTGAGCATGCATTGTCATTTTGCTTTGCATGATCATATAGAGCTGGCATGATATTTATGGCAAAGCCACCGTTCATCATTGTTAATACATGTTACGCTAGATCATTGCACATCCTGGTACACTGCCAGAGGCATTCATATGTAGTCATCATATTGTTTCATTCTAGGGTGCGCCCCTACCTGTGAGGATAAAAAAAAGAGGCCAAAAAGAGCCCATAAAAATGAGAGAAAAAGAGAGAGGGGGTGCACTATTATCCTTTACCACACTTGTGCTTCAAAGTAGCACCATGTTTTTCATATAGAGAGTTTTCATGATATTCATTTTCATATGCTAGTGGGAGTTTTCACATTATAGAACTTGACTTGCATATTCCTATGACGAGCTTCCTCAAATGCTTGAGGTCTTCATTGAGCAAGTAAGTTGGATGCACACCCACTTAGCTCCATTAGGAGAGCTTTCATACACTTATAGCTCTAGTGCATCCGTTGCATGGCAATCCCTACTCCTCACATTGACATCGATTGTAAGGCTTCTTCATTGCCTAACGATCAAGCCGCGTTGGTGTGAGACTTTCTTATACTTTTTGTCTTCTTAATTAAATCCCCATCATCATTCTCTATGCCATCCTAAGTACTAAGACCAAGGCTTGTGAATTGAGCATTAAGCGAAGTGCTAAGTAGTTGAAAATGGCTCGTCATGGATTCGGTCGCTTGACTGAAGCTCTAGGTTGTGTTATGGGAAGATGTTTGGATATGATAAAGCCTTGATTGATTGGGGAAATGTATATGACATCATGAGTATTAATTGGTATTATATGAAAACATTAATCCATGAAAAGCAACATTAATCTTGTTTACACTTTTTGAAGTAGTTGCTTGTTATCAACTATAGATTATTGCTTTGAATCACATGTGTTTTTATATACTAGTTGTTCCCGATTGATTTGAGAAATCATTGACTCGGTCAAAATCATGAACCAAATTCAAAATTGGACACCTCAATCGAAATTGTTGACCTAGTCAAAATTGTGAACCAGATCCAAATTTGAACAAGTCAATTGAATAAAAACTATAAACCAAATTCAAATTAACCTCAACCAAAATCGTTGACCCCGTCAAAATCGTGAACCAAATCTGAAATTAAACACCTCAATTGAATGAGTGAGCTCCAAAATTAGGAAGCATAGTGTATTTACTAGAAGGGTCAAGCACGCTTTGCTGCACCATTGGTGTTGTTGGGTTTTCATAATTTTCTACTCTCTTTGTTTCAAAATATAAGGTGTATTAGTTTTTTTAAAAGTCAAACCTTTTTAAGTTTGACCAAATTTGTAGAGAAATATATCAATATCCATAATATCAAATCGGTATCATTAGATTCATCATGAAATGAATATTCATATTTTATTTATTTAGTATTGTGGATGTCGATGTTTTTGGCTCCGAACTTGGTCAAACTTAAAGAGGTTTGACTTTAAAAAAAACTAATACACCTTCTATTTTGAAACAGAGAGTGTATTTGGTTAGGAGTGGGGGAGATGATGGAGTGTGTTTTCTTTTTATCTATAACGCGGTGTTTTGGTGGACCTTTCGCGGTGTGATTCTGTGTTATCTGCTAATCAACTCATACTTTTGTGGGGAAATTTTCTACTTTGGTGGTTGCGTGTACTATACTGGTGCTACAGTATCACATATTGACCTTTTTTCTAGGTGGTGAGTGGGTGCGCGGGGTTGATATATTTTTAGGCCGGTTGCTGCCAATTGATTTGAAAAATCATTGACATGGTCAAAATCGTGAAGCAAATCCAAATTGAATACCTCAATTGAATGGGAGAGCTCCAAAATTAGGGAGCATAGTGAATTAAAAGAATTGAATGAAAGAGCTCCTTGAGAAAAATAATATTGTTGACCCGGTCAAAATCAGGTGACCCAATTTCAAATTGAAGACCTCAATCGGCTATGAAACCTTAAAAATTAGGGACCATAATGTATTAACTAGAAGGGTTGGGCGCAATTTACTGTGCGCCGTTGGTGTTGAGTTTTCATAAAAAAAAATTACTCCCTATGTTTCAAAATATAAGGTGTATTAGTTTTTTAAAAAGTCAAACCTCTTTAAGTTTGATCAAATTTATAGAGAAATATATCAATATCCATAATATCAAATTGGCATCATTAGATTCATCGTGAAATGAATTTTCATATTTTATTTATTTAGTATTGTGAATGTCGATATTTTTGGCTCTGAACTTGGTCAAAGTTAAATAAATTTGACTTTTCAAAAAACAAGTACACCTTATATTTTGGAACTGAGGGAGTATTTGGTTTGGCTAGTGAGGGAGATGATGGATTGTGTTTTTCATTTTATTTGTATTGTCGTGTTTTGGTGGGCCTTTCGCGGTGTGATTCTGTGTTATCTGCTAATCAACCCATACTTATGTGGTTAAATTTTCTGCGTCGGTGTCTGCATGTCTATTTTAGTGCTACAATATCACATGTTGACACTTCTTTTTTCTAGGTGGTGAGAGGGTGCACGGGATTGATATGTTTTTATAGACCAGTTGCTCCTGATTGATTTTAAAAATCGTTGACCCGGTCAAAATCATGAACCAAATCCAAAATTAAATAGCTCAATCGAATGAAAAAGTTCCAAAATTAAGGAGCATAGTGAATTACTAAAAGAATTGAATGAGAGAGCTTCTTAAGAAATTGTTGACCCGGTCAAAATCGGATGACCCAATTCCAAATTTGAGACCTGAATTGATTGTGAGGCCTTAAAAATTAGGGAGCATAGTGTATTTACTAGAAGCGATCGCGCGCTTTGCTGCGCCGAAAAATTATAATGCGGTTCCTTTTATTATATTTTGATCAGCGTGATACATTACCAACTGAACCTGCAATGCTCTTTGCTGCGCTCACCTTGATATATCATAGACCTTTTTACCATGGAGAAATATGCATTTTCAAAATACAAATACATAAATTTTTATCATTGCATTCAGAAATGGTTTAACTAAACAAAGATATATCGGCATCTCCATGGAAAAAGGATTGCTTGATTAAACCAAGACACATTGAAATAAGTGAATAAATGAATATACACAAAATAATATTGTTTGTTTCAACAACTAAGTATCTCAAAAGAAACTAAGAACGAATGGAGTTTGCCCTTCTGAGTACTCCCATCATTCCACTTTCAAGGTCCTCGGATGGCAAAAAAACAGGGCACGGTCCTCTACAGAGAAGACACAAACACTGCATATAGGTCAATAAACAACTTAAACTTAGGCACGTCAATATATGGTCATTTTTTGAGTCATGGGTTTGCGACAGGATTAAACACACCGTTAAATAGGTGCCACGCCACAACGGGTCTGCTGAATGTAATGAAAACCTGATCAAACCAAAGACAATGAAGAGAAATCAACAAATGGATGATCACTGGATGGGTTTGCTGGGTATACTAATCTCCATTGTAGCAGTTATTCGATTGCACTATTATAATACATCCATTGGAGTGCACTAAATGTTCAACAAAAACTTTGATGGCCAAGTGGCATAATATTGCAGCATTTTATCTGGAGGTGATCAAGTCTCTTGTAGCATGGTTTTTTCTTGTGAAAACAACCTACAACCCATTAGGGGTTAATATTTTTTTTCACTTCAATAGCATAAACACAAAATTCAAATTTTTGCACGCATAAAAAAAGCTTCATATTCCCTGATTGCTGAGGTAATTTTTGTTCGATGGTACCATTTTTAATGGCATATAAGGTAAAAAATAGGAACCATGTGCTTGAGGTAGATGTATCATAAAAAAAATCTTGATGATCTTCTCTATACCTTTGTTTGCACATCCACAACCATTTCTACTCATGCTTGCTATAAACAGCCATATCTCCATCTGTTCGGAAGTGAAGAAAGAACATAAAAAAGCTACATATGTCCCTCTCCTCTACCTCCCAGCTATAGCTACACCTTCCTGGAACTATAGGTAGAAAACTAAAATGAACTATCAAATTGCTGTCTTGTCAACCTTCCAGGTACAACTATACACCTTAGGAAGGAAACAAACCTTCTCGTCTCTACCTTACCATTGGGTTCATCACTATCTTCTACACCGAGTTTTGTAACCCGGAGACAAATTAGCAGTTGCTTTGATCCAGATGGTTAAGAGTGTTAGAAACTAAGAAGCACAACAATTGGGAAAAATATGGTTACCACCTATTGAACTGCATCATATAGTGAACAATTCAGATTGGCTAGTTAAAAATCTCATGAAACAGACATGGTACAGCCTTCCACAATGAGCATATATCCACATATACACTTCAACACATATCACTGAACCACATTGTACGCATGTCGTCAATATGGACCACTAAGTAGAAATAAACCATTCAAAAAGTGGACACAATGAAGCCTGTGCTATACTAACAGATCACATATTAGCCATGGAAAATAGAACTCAAATACCTTAATTTTTTCATATGTCTCAGCTACACGACTTCACCTTAGATCTGAAAGAAGAATTCAAAGTGAAGGGGATGACTTGCATTACCTGAGCGTCACTTAGACCCGATTGAACTGATCATATAGTGAACAATTCAGATTGGCATGTTAAAAATCTCATGAAACTGACGTGGTACAACCTTCCACAATGAGCTTATTACTGAACCACAATGTACGCATGTCATCAATATGGACCACCAAGTACAACTAAACCATTCAAAAAGTGGACACTGTGAAGCCTTTGCTATACTAACAGATCACAAATAAGCCATGGATCTGAAAGAAGAATTCAAAGTGAAGGGGGTGACTTGCATTACCTGAGCGTCACTTAATTAGACCCAATAAGATGCGCCCCAGGATTTAGCAGTGTCTCGTCGTCGCCACCCCCAGTTTCTTGCTTCTATTATGTTGTTTAGAGGAGTGGGAGTTGGAAAACACAGCACACAAGGATTTGAGTATCTTGTGGATGGCGAACATCTGCTCATTTTCCTAGTTGCAGTAGCCAGTCGGCTCCAGTGTGATCTTCAGCTTGAGGCTAGGATCGCCGTCTCTGGCACCACACTTCTGAGGTGTTCCAATGCCCCGCTCCCGTGGAACTCCAGTGTGGGGACCCAGCCCATAATAGCATCTTCCAGAAAGCCTCCAACAACTGCACACAATAAAGGGAGCAAGCGTGAAGGGCGAACATCACATACCAGCGAAGCATGCAGGGGAGGGAACGGCGGGGGTCTTGTTTACCTAACGGCATGGGCTGGGCGCCTTCAGCGGAGGCAGTAAAGACCTGGCTGGGGCAGGCAAAGATGGTCCTCGGTGTCTCGCATGTGGCCCATTAGCATGACGCGTAGATCCTCAATCCGGCGACCGGTCGTACGACACCGGTGGCCGCGGCTCATGGTGGCAACGTCGACGGCAAGCAGCGTGACGGTGAGCCACGCCACCGCATCCCTAAGGCAGGAACTTGAGGCGGTTGCCTCCTCCGTGCAACCACCAATCACACCAAATTAAACTCTAAAAAACAAGAAGAAATCTTGAAACAAAATTTTCAGCCCTCACAAGCATATGAACAAACAGGTAAAAGGCACGCACTCATACATGGAAAAGTTTTGCCAAATTAGATTAGTACAAGCATCAAGCATGAAAAAACTTCACCATAGAATCAACCTGAAATCTTAAAAGTGCGCGCGCGCTCGTTGGAGAGAACGAGCGGCCGCTCTGCCACACACATGCATGCATATTAGGTTTGTCTGCTAGTGCATGTGATTGCTGGTATTAAATGCGGTCAGACTTACCACATCTGAAAGAAAAAAACAGATCTACGTGTATTGATTTTGGGTTTTCAAATTTTTAAAAAGTCATATCTTTCAAACCGCGCGTCGGAATTCATATCCGTCTTCACTGTTGGATTCCTCATGACGAGATCTTTGAAACTAGATCCCGCATGAGTATGTTTTGACGAATTTTTTTCGATGCCAACTTTGGTGCTATATGGTGCAACTTTAGTACTGTATTGTGCAACTTTAGTACTACATCGTGCAACTTTTTTCAAAACCAATTTCTGGAGCTGCATGATCCAACTTTCTATGAGGTTGCAACCTAACAACCATGACAACTTTGATGTGCAACTAGTCTACTGCCCCGACCAACTACCTAGTAGTCGATGTGCAACCGGCCCCTCCTTACTCGTGAATGTGTAATTTTTCATTGTTGGCACACCCTACCCCACCTCCCCTACCAGCGATATGTGCAACTTAGTTGTTGTTCAACCCAACTGCATAATAGTCAATGTGCAACTCCTTCCCCTCCCTACTTGTGGATAAGTATTTTCAATTGGCGGGGGCAACAAAAAGAGTTGCACATAGTCTGCTAGGTAGTTGGCCAGGGCAACATACGAAGTTGCACATCTCATAGGCAGTGATAGTTGAATGGTGAAAATTTGACATTCATGAGGGTAGTGAAAAGTTGCATATAAACAGGGCGCTAAAGTTGCACATCACTGTTAGACACTTGGCCGTGACAGTATCCGAAGTTGCACATCCACTGTTAGGTTGTTGGCCGATGCAGCAAACAGTGAAAGCACATCCACGGGCAAAGGAAAAGTTGCACATCAACTACTATGCAGTTGGCCTGGGCAACGAACGAAGTTGCACATCTCACTTGAAGGATGTAGTTCGGGGGTGGAGGTACAATCATTGAAAACTGCACGTCTACCGGGTAGGAGAAAAGTTGCACATCCACTGTCAAGTAGTTGCACATCGACTGCTAGGCAGTTGCACAAAACAGGGACAAAATTGCACAAAAAAATTTTTCGTCGAAACATACCCATGCGGGATCTAGTTTCGAAGATCACGCCGCGATGGTTCCAACAGTGAAAACGGATCTTAATTTCGATGCGCGGTTTGAAAGTTATGGTTTTTTTAATTTTAAAAACCCGAATTAAGTGCTTTCACACATATACACGTGGGTGCTTTGCAATTATCTTTTATTTTTTCTGTTCACCCCTGCTCACTTTTCCTAATATGAATTAGGGAGATAAACTATTTCCATTTATAGATTAGGGGGACAAAATATTACCTTTTTTGGTCGGCCACTCCGAAGCGCTAGCGGGCCAACGGCCACCCGCTAGACGCGTCCAATTAGTACACCCCATTGCTAAGTAAGTGAATCAATTAGAGAGAGAGATTCCGTACGTGAGAATCAATAGAGAGATTGACCCAGACGCCAACCTGTCTCAGAGGCATCTCGTGAGCGGAAGCACACCGGACAGCTCTGTCGCATCACACGGGAGCGGCGGCCGGCGGCTCGCTGAAGTGGCAGTTGGTAAGTGTGCGAACTCAGCACGCACCCAAGTATGTGCGCCGCCGCCCGGGAGGTACTGGATCTCCGACCCCGCTGCTGGTCTCGCAGCCTGTAGGCTCCCGCTACGTGCAGGCCACGATCGCGCGGACGTGACGTGAGTCCGTGCGCCACCGTGCGGGAGGTACTGGACCTCCGACCCCGTGGCTGGTCTCATAGCTTGCCCGCAGGCTCCCGCTAGGCACATGCCACGGTGGTGCGGATGCGTCCACGGCGACTGCTCGTCGGAACCCTCCAACATCAACTACGCACAGACGGACCGAGGACGCCGAAGAACATGAACGCTCGCGCCGCTCGAGCTCCTCCAACGAAGACGGCGACGACACAACGCACCCACCAGGCCACGACAGCACCCAAGTCGCCAGCGCGACCACCCCAGAACCCTCCCGGACCTGCCTCTCCCTTCGACACGTACTCATGGAGGCACACACAACTGCCACGCCGCCCACCACAACTTTCACCAGACAAACAGCCCACGAATCCTACAGCTGACAGGAACGACCCACAGTAAAGGCCCAATGAGAAGACGGCCCCACACAACAACACGCACACACAGCCTGGCCCAACACTAGTAATCAAACAGGGCATCACTCCCGGTTTCAGAGGGCCTTTAGTCCCGATTCTGCAACCGGGACAAAACAATCGGGACTAAAGACCCCCACTTTTAATCCCGGTTGGATTACGAATTGGGACTAAAGGTGCTCCACGTGACCGCTGTGGGCGCCCAGGCAGGAGGACCTCTAGTCCCGGTTGGTAACACCAACCGGGATTATAAGGCAGCCACGCGTCAGCGACTGCCAGGCGCTGGGGTTTTTGTTTTTTTTTGAAAAGAGGGGTTTAGGGGTTTTGGAGGGTTTAGGGGTTTCATATTGTGTTTCCCGTTTTCTTTTGTGTTTACCATTCAATTCCTTTACATTTAGGGTTTTCATTTTTATTTTATGCTTTTCATTCAACTCGACGCTAGCTACTACATATATATAGCAATGAAGGAACCATTACACAACATCGTCATGATCAATATATAGAGAGAAGTGACCTCTCTTTCTCCGTGCTTGGTCGAACAACAAGTTTTCGTATATCTATTCGACGCTACTACATATAGTACACGTTCATGCATATATACAATATAACATCTCTTACGATCCCTAATATCTAATTACCAATATCGCATTGCAAATCCTGATGGCATTCTCCGTCCGTAGGTATGACATGCTCAACAAAAAATTCCGCCAATTCCTCTTGAATTGCTCGTATGCGATCAGTTGGTAGGAGTTCGTCCCGCTTCCGCGAGATCTAATTTAAAGAAGGGGGTCAATATATATATATATATATATATATATATATATATATATATATATATATATATGAATGAAACTCAACACAATTGATGGTAATAAAATAAAAATGTGATTATTGTTTACGTACTTCAAATTGTTCTTCAGATCTGCCCCGCTCAGATATCTCGTGGTGAATGTACTCGCAAACGTAGTATCCACATAAATTATTCCCGGGTTCCTGCCACAAAAACTTTACGAGAATAGAGTTCAATCAAAATGATAATCAAGCATGATAATGGTATTGAAACTAGAATCAATGAGAGATGTGCGGAACTAGCTAGTAGTACTTACTTTGGGGTGTGAAAATCGCAGCTCCTTTTTCCATTCACCCCTAACCTGCTTGGTGAACTTTTTTCAAACCCTGCCCGGCAAAGAAAATGATTACTTGATATCATGAAATGAACGAAAGTTGCCGATATGGTGCGATAATGATTGAACTTACTTCTGGAGCATTTGACTCAGGTCCGCCCACTCCTTAGGGTCTTTACGTCTCGAGTCCAAGACATTTACTACTCCCGCGTCAAGCTGAATGGCTAGCAGAATATAGTGGAACCTGCGCACGCATAACTCATCAATTACACTTAAACTCAAGTAAGCGAAACAGAATTTGCACAAGACAGTAACACTCACTTGAAGTTGTAAGGAAATAGTATTTCCCTTTTGTTTTGTTGTCCAAGTAACGCCTTTAGCAAGTTTTGCTCTGTCTCATCGGGGTTTTTTGTACCGTATATTCATTTACGGTATTTGGGTTAATGAACCCAATGTCATAGATTTTTCCTCTGTATTCGAGGATCTTCAATCTGCATAATATAGTATGAGGATAATTATACATGCAATGAACGAGCTGAGCTAGAGACTTAATTATAGAAAAAATACTTACAGACAATAGCAACTGACGATAGTTTTGTCGAGGGCGTCTTGATTGTATAACTGAAATAATTCTTCAAATTCAATGTACAACGCCCCGATTCCATTGAAGTAGTGCTCATCTTTAATTCCCACTAAGATACTGTCGGTCCCTTCCTTGCAGGCTTTCAAGTACCAGTCATGCAATGTTCGCATCATCGTTGATAGTTTCGGGAGCTACTCAGGTCTGACGAGAGGCTTCCCGTGCTCGTATCTAAAGGCTACCTCAGCCATTTCGAACTGTACCTCATCGCCTAAGTAATCACGAAGAGTGTAACCAGGATGAGCGGCCGCTACCCCCGGATCATTAGCGATATCGGGAAACACCTTGAGCGGGGGGCACGATTGTTTTTCCTGTTCGCCGAGCTGGGGAATTGTTTTCCCACTTCTTGCAGCACTGCTAGTACTTCCCGACCTTTTCGCTTCATTAAATGTCTTTACAATACAGCGGTCATAGTGTGAGGGCAGCGGAGGAGATGGTGGTCGCTGAAGGGCATCCAGACAGCGCTTCGCTTTTACCGAATCTATTTTCTCCTTTGAATCTGGACGTTTTGGTGCAAGCTGGCGTTTCACATCGGCAGCCACGATCTTGTTGATTTCCTCGTCAATCATGTTGTATGGTAACTTGGGAGAAGCCTTCTTGACGCTTGGACCTGCTCTGGATTTCTTCGTTCTTGTACTGCTAGCTGCCGGAGCAGCGGCGGGTCTCTTCTGCCGTTGCTGAGGCGGCGGAGGAGGCGGAGTCAGCTAACGCGGCGGAGGAGGCGGAGTCCGCTGACGCGGCGAAGACAGCTGAGGCGGCAGAGGATTCTACTGAGGGGCCTCCTCCGGCGGAGTCCGCTGAGGCGGCGGAGACAGCTGAGGCGGCGGAGTGTGCTGACGCGGCGGAGACGACTGAGGCAGCGGAGATAGAGCTGGACTGTGAGGAGTCTGCTGAGGGGCCTCCTCCAGCTGAGTCTGCTGACGCGGCGTCCATTGTGGAAGCACGATGTTTTCCTTTCTCCATAGAATGGTAGTCCTTACGGCATCTACCAGATGAGTCTCCCCTTCACCTGTAGGGTACTCAAGCTCCAGCCCCTCGAATCCCTTGGTAACTTCATCCACCCCGACAATAGCAAAGCCATCTGGAATCGGATTGCAATGGAAAGTTCCATCAGGTCTAGGAGGTAAGACATAGCCGACCGCCACCTTCAAGGTTAGGTTGATGCATTTCGCCATTAGCTCACAATTTTCCCTCTCCGTGATATAATCCACGGGGTAGCGAGGAGCCGTGATATCAGGCCGAATGAGCTCCGTAGAAGCCACGCTGCTTTTCCGCTGAGATGGTGGGGTAGCTTCGTGGGCAGTATCGAATGAAGGATCTTCGTGCTGCTGAGATGGTGGGTCGGTAGCTCGCTGACTGGTAAGTGCCTCTAGTTTCTTCTCTTGCAACGCTAATCTTTGTTCTACATTCTGCATCCGGTCTGCTTCCTCTTTCTTCTTTCTCCCTCGGCTTCTATAACCAGTGTTGTTGGGAAACCCATGCACCCACGGAACGGAGCCTGTTGTGCCTCGTGTTCGTCCAGGGTGTTCAGGATTCCCGGGGGCGTGTGACAGCACGTCCTTCTCTCTGTCGGGATGGAACCTCCCTTCCTGCACGTCCTTGATTGCTTCATGAATCTTTGTGACGGGTGTTTCAAGTTGTTCTTTCGTGTAAACACACTTCCCTGTTTCTGGGTCCAAAGTTCCCCCATGCCCGAAGAACCAAGTCCTTGCCCGTTCGGGCCAGTTTGATGTCGCTGGTTGGATCTCTTTAGCAAGCAGGTCGTTCTCAGCTTTGTCCCACGTAGGCCGGGCAAGCTTGTAGCCATCTGACCCCGTAACATGGTGATACTGCTTCTTTGCAGCATTTAGCTTATTTGTTTGTGACCTGTTCTTAGCTTTCTCTGATTTCTTGTACGCCACAAATGCGGGTCAGTGATCTTTTATCTTCGCATATTGATCGGTGAATTCTGGAGTCTCGTCTTTCTCGACAAACTGTTCGTTCAATCTTTTCTTCCAGTTCTTGAATTGTTCTGCCATCTTCTTAAGAGCCCATTTTTTGACTTTTCGCTGTATAACTGGGTTATTTGGATCCTCCTCTGGCGGTAGGCTGAAATTTATCATGAGCGAGTTCCAAAGCTGATCTTTGCATCTATCGTCGACATAAGAAACTCCATCGTCCTTCTTCTTATTCCATTCTTGGATGCTGATCGGGACGCTGTCCCTAACAACAACTCCGCACTGATGTATAAATCGGTCTTGGGTCCGCTTGGGAACACTCGGTTTGCCATCTGGATCGACTTGTTCGATCGTGAACCTTTCATTCTCACCCAACCTTTTCTTCGGGCCTCGTCTCCTTATAGAAGTTTGGCTCGATCCGGAGGGCTAAAAGAAGAAAGAAGTGTTAATATATGTACATACAAAACAATTAATGCATCTAGTCAGCAGAGGCTTAATTAATATATATACCACGCCGGACTTTGCAACAGTTAAGACTCCAACACTGGCGGAGCCGTCATCTTCTCTTCCCTCACCATCGGAGTTGTTGAGAAACTGTGAGGGGCTATCATCACCTCCGTCGCGGATTATATCCCCCAACATCTCTTCTTTTTCTAAGTCTCTGTCGTGTTCCATAGTTTCTGCAAATATTACAACATGGCAATATACAACCATGAGAGATGGATTAGTGGCAAACATAGACCTAATCACAACAAGGAATCATATGCATATGAGCAATGGATTAGTGGATTATCGGGGTTATGTTTTAACGACCCCCTCCCCCCTCATGTCGAAGTTATTCCGAAATTATCGGGGTTATGTTTTAACACGACCCCCCCCGCATGTCGAAGTCAATGAACAACATGAAAATTTGTAAGTGATTGCTAAACTTTTATGCTTCATTTATATGAAGATCAATTATCCAATATAACTATGTTCGCGATATGAGGCATTGGACATTATCTAGAATAATATCTGATGAGTCGTCCTATTTTTCGGGAGAGGATACTTTGCGGACCGCCTCTCTCATGCCTGTCCGACGTGCAAATCAGGTTTTCATATGCCTCAAAATCAAAGTTATCGGGGTTATGTTCTAACGACCCCCCCCTTCTCATGTCGAAGTTACGACGATATTTGTACAAGATGAATACAAGATTTATACATAAGATGAATACAAAATGAATACAAGATTTATACACAAGTTGAATACACAATTAACTCAACAAATGAACCAGCCATCATCCTATGAACAAAACTCAACATACGACAAATGGACACCTTTTGTCGAACAGCGGAGGGACGATCGGGGACCAACTCCACGGAGATGCAACACCACAACCTGTAATTCCACCGAGTGAAAAAAAATTAGGCAAACCCAAGTATGCCACTGGATAGAATGGAAGATTTTAGTTGAAATGGACCTATAAAGATCATGGCAAACGGATGCACGGAACTCAAATGGTGATCAAAGCAATATGCAATGCAAATCTGTCCATTATAGCTAGATACCAATTTGAAAGCAAGATTTGAACATGCTACAGAATTTCTACATGGCAACAAATGGCATGACATGAATGTACATGTAACACATGGCAAAACATGCTTACTGAACTAATTCAAATGACCCCTAGATCAATGGCAATCATCATGACAAGTTGACAAATATTAACAGATTTTCAGACTTAGTGATATTTGCATGGCATGGCAGAAATGAATAGACAGCAAGTTTACAAGCTTGTAGCACTCACTACAGGTCCTAACATGGCATGAACTAAAATCTACGAGCAAGATGACATCAAAATGCTCCTACTTCATGTTCAAAGATTGCCCAAAAGATGCTTGCATTAAAACATACAAAAAAGACAAAATGAACTCTAATGCAAAAAATTTGTTCTTCAATTTGTTTTAGTAACCACTCATCATATCTCAATTTTGGAGCACATCTCACATAGCTATTTAACAACATATCAAATTGAAAAAAAAGCTAATGAATCTATTTTAGAAACTAAGTTGGAATTTATATTTATCCTAGTTTCTTTGATTTACAAAGGAACCATATTTTCTATAATTCTTCTGCACCCACAAAAATTATCCTAGCAACTAGGCAGTACCCACAACCCATTTCACCAAAAACTTTGAGGTCCACATTTCAAAATTTTCAAATTCCATCTAGTTCAAATTTGGTCCAGATTCAAACTCCATGACCAAAACCTATTTTTAATTGCTCAAAAAATTCTGAAACTTTGCCAGACCCTCTTATATGATTCTCAAGAATTCCTAAAATCCCTAGGACCCTCTGGCATTTCTTCATACATGTGGCGTGCGCACTGTTCACCCTGTCGAAAAATTCAGAAATGCAGAAGATTCAGAGAAATAGGGAGACGGCGCTATGCGCGGGCGGCGTCGGCGAGGGCATCGGCGTCGGGGTCGGCCAGCAGTGCGGGGGGGGGGGGGGGGGGAATAGGAGGAGGAGGAGGGGATCGAGGCGGCGCTCACGGCGAGGAGGCGTCGGCGACGGCGTCGGGGCAGGGCTCGGCGACGGCGGCGTCGGGGCAGGGCTCGGCGACGGCGACGTTTAGGGCGCGGCGACAGCGTCGGCGAGGGGGGGACGGCTCGGAGGCGACGGCGATCTCCGGCGCAGCAGCTTGGCGGCGGCGTGCTGTGTCGTTCGGCGTCGGGGGAGAGAATGGGCGAAAAAAATTGAAGTGCTGCTTATATACCCAACCCTTTAGTCCCGGTTGGTGGTTCCAACCGGGACTAAAGCCCCCCCCTTTAGTCCTGGTCCGAGCCACCAACCGGGACTAAAGGGTTGGGTTTCGCGCCCTTTGGGCTGGTGAAATTCACCTTTAGTCCCGGTTGGTGGCTCGGACCGGGACTAAAGGGGGCCTTTAGTCCCGGTTGGAGCCACCAACCGGGACTAAAGGGTTGGTCCTGGCGTGGTGGAAGTTTAGTCCCACCTCGCCAAGCGAGAGGCACTCGCACCGGTTTATAAGCCCCGCTGCGATATCCGTCCCGAGCTCCTCTCTAAAGCAGGCAGTACATGCCTAACGTTCCTCTCTGCCCTGTGGGGCCGACTTGCCCTGCGGGCCTGCATCCTGGCCCATATATAGTTGGGTTTCTAGTCGTATGCAGGCCGTGGTGGCCTAGTAGGCGGGCATTTTTTTGTTATGTCAATTTTTCAGTCCCGGTTGGTGGCTCCAACCGGGACTAAAGGTCTTTTCCAGTTTTTTTTTGTTTTTTGCTTTATTTATTTTTCTTTTGTTTCTACTTACAGCCAAATATTTAGAGTTTTTGAGTGAATCTTTTTGGTTTAGGTCACAAAAATTATAAACTTTCTGTTAGTGCCAGTAGTTTTCAAATTTGAATAGTTTAAATTTGAATTCTTTGAAATTTGTGTGAATCACTAGTTTGTGAATAACTTTACTTTAAAAATAGATTTTTGAGTGATTCTTTTTCTTGCTGTTTAATATTAGTGTGTTTTATCATTATGTTCAATTTGGTAATTTTTAGGTTATTTTAAATAGGTGTTTTAATCAAAAACAGATTCTGTTTAGCTCTTTTAGTTTTATAGCTCAAAAAAATCATTAAATGCATGAAAAATAGCGAATGAAGTCAGAAAGGGTTGAAAATTGATGATGTGGCTTTGAATGGTGCATGTTGAATGCACAAAAAGTCTGGAGTTAAAATAAGTTTAAAAAAATGAAATGCCTTTTATAACAGATGAGTTTTCGTCCGAAACCCTGATACTTCGAAAGAGATTGTCCAGTTTGTACACGAAGTGCATCCAGTTTTTGCTGTAACCCTCTCAACTTTTTAGCACATGCTATGTGGGTGAAATGATGATACCATGCCAAGTTTCAACCTTTTCAGAGTTCATTTGTAGTGCTTTTCAATTTCAGGGTCATTTAGCTCAAAAAAATCAATAAATGCATAATAGCAAATGAAGTCAGAAAGGGTTGAAAATTGATGACGTGGCTTTGAATGGTGCATATTGACGCACAAAAAGTCTGGAGTTAAAATAAGTTTATAAAAATAAATTGCCTTTGTAACAGATGAGTTTTCGTCCGAAACCCTGATACTTCGAAAGAGATTGTCCAGTTTGTACATGAAGTGCATCCAGTTTTTGCCGTAAACCTCTCAACTTTTTAGGACATGCTATGTGGGTGAAATGATGATACCATGCCAAGTTTCAACCTTTTCAGAGTTCATTTGTATTTTTTATTTTTTATGTTATTTTTTGCATATGTTATGTTTTTTTATTTTTTATGTTAGTTTTTGCATATGTTATGTCAATTTTAATATTCTTTCATAACCACTATAAAATATATGGCACATGTTATGTCTTTTTATTTTTATGTTATGGCAATTTTAATTTTTTGCATATGTTATGTTTTTTTATTTTTTATGTTATTTTTTGCATATGTTATGTCAATTTTAATATCCTTTCATAACCACTATAAAATATATGGCACATGTTATGTCTTTTTATTTTTTATGTTATGGCAATTTTAATTTTTTGCATATGTTATGTTTTTTTATTTTTTATGTTATTTTTTGCATATGTTATGTCAATTTTAATATTCTTTCATAACCACTATAAAATATATGGCACATGTTATGTCTTTTTATTTTTTATGTTATGGCAATTTTAATTTTTTGCATATGTTATGTTTTTTTATTTTTTATCTTATTTTTTGCATATGTTATGTCAATTTTAATATTCTTTCATAACCACTATAAAATATATGGCACATGTTATGTCTTTTTATTTTTTATGTTAGGGCAATTTTAATTTTTTTGCATATGTTATGTTTTTTTATTTTTTATGTTATTTTTTGCATATGTTATGTCAATTTTAATATTCTTTCATAACCACTATAAAATATATGGCACATGTTATGTCTTTTTATTTTTTATGTTATGGCAATTTTAATTTTTTGCATATGTACCTCATTTTTATATAATTTGAAGTTAATATTATTTTGATCATAACTAGAGTTTTATAAATGCTTTTTAGTTGATTCTTTTTGCTATTGAAGAATATTATCAGGTGGTGGTTTGTCAATATGTTTTTGAAAATATTGAGCAACCAACCGATGCTCAGAAGACATTCATATTTTTTTGGACATAATTGCATTGATTAACTCCTCTGTATAATTAAAATACTAAAAGGATATGAATAATTGAAATTTCATAACTTAATAAATAATTATTATAAAATCATGTTTCAAATGCCAAAATGCACTAGCTAGCTCTTACAAAGATTCCCTCCGGTTTTACCGAAGTGGCACTTTCCAGCTATAAGTCCGGAAACTCACACTAGAGAGAAAGTGATGGCGGTGTAGCCGGTCACATCCCAGAGTGGGATCTTGGGGTATAAAACTATTTCTTCGCGTGTGTCCCTTGCTTATTGCGCCGTAACCATGGATAATCTTCATCATTTAACAGTATGCTTGGGTCAGTCTTCACTCTGAAGGGAGAAATTTCATGAAACTTTTCATAATCTTCTGACATGTCTGTCTTGTCCTCCACTCCCACGATGTTTCTTTTCCCTGAAAGAACTATGTGGAGCTTTGGCTCATCGTATGATGTATTCGCTTCCTTATCTTTTCTTTTTCTCGGTTTGGTAGACATGTCCTTCACATAGAAAACCTGCGCCACATCATTGGTTAGGACGAATGGTTCTTCTGTGTACCCAAGATTGTTGAGATCCACTGTTGTCATTCCGTACTGCGGGTCTACCTGTACCCTGCCTCCTGACAGATTGACCCATTTGCACCGAAACAAAGGGACCTTAAAATCACGTCCATAGTCAAGTTCCCATATGTCCTCTATGTAACCATAATATGTGTCCTTTGCCCTATTGGTGTTTGCTGCATCAAAGCGGACACCACTGTTTTGGTTGGTGCTCTTTTTATCTTGGGCAATCGTGTAAAATGTATTTCCATTTATCTCGTACCCTTGGAAAGTCAATACAGTCAAAGATGATGTCCTGGCCAACAAGTACAGCTCATCTCCAACAGTGGTGTTACCCATCAGATGTGTTTGCAACCAACCGCCGAAAGTCCCCATGTGTTCACGTGTAATCCAGTCGTCAGACTGCTCCGGTTGTTTGGAGCGTAGAATATTCTTGTGTTCATTGATATACGGGGCCACCAAGGTAGAATTCTAAAGAACTGTGTAGTGTGCTTGCGCCCAAGAATGCCCGTCCCTACATATTATTGAGTTCGGTCCTAGCGTGCCTTTTCCACCCAGTCTTTCCTCATGCCGCGATTCAGGAACACCAATCGGCTTAAGGTCAAGAATAAAGTCAACACAAAACTCAATGACCTCCTCTGTTTGATGGCCCGTGGAGATGCTTCCTTCTGGCCTAGCACGGTTACGAACATATTTCTTTAAGACTCCCATGAACCTCTCAAAGGGGAACATATTGTGTAGAAATACAGGACCCAGAATTGTAATCTCGTCGACTAGCTGAACTAGGACGTGCGTCATAATATTGAAGAAGGATGGTGGGAACACCAACTCGAAACTGACAAGACATTGGACCAAATCATTCTGTAACATTGGTAGGATTTCTGGATCGATTACCTTCTGAGAAATTGCATTGAGGAATGCACATAGCTTCACAATGGCTAATCGAACATTTTCTGGTAGAAGCCCCCTCAATGCAACCGGAAACAGTTGCGTCATAATCACGTGGCAGTCATGAGACTTTAGGTTCTGGAATTTTTTCTCTGCCATATTTATTATTCCCTTTATATTCGACGAGAAGCCAGACGGGACCTTGATACTGAGCAGGCATTCAAAAAAGATTTCCTTCTCTGCTTTGGTAAGAGCGTAGCTGGCAGGACCTTGATACTGCTTTGGATGCATGCCGTCTTTTTCGTTCATACGTTGCTGGTCCTCCCGTGCCTCCGGTGTATCTTTTGTCTTCCCATACACGCCCAAGAAGCCTAGCAGGTTCACGCAAAGATTCTTCGTCACGTGCATCACGTCGATTGCAGAGCGGACCTCTAGGTCTTTCCAATAGGGTAGGTTCCAAAATATAGATTTCTTCTTCCACATGGCTGCGTGTCCGTCAGCGTCATTAAGAACAGATTGTCCGCTAGGACCCTTTCCAAAGATTACTTGTAAATCCTTGACCATATCAAGTATATCATCACCAGTATGGAGGACAGGCTTCTTCCGGTGATCTGCCTCACCTTTGAAATGCTTGCCTTTCTTTCTTAAGGCATGCTTGGTCGGAAGAAATCGATGATGTCCCAGGTACACATTCTTCTTGCATTTGTCCAAATGTATACTTTCAGTCTCATTTAAACAGTGCGTGCATGCGTTGTATCCCTTGTTTGTCTGTCCTGAAAGGTTACTAAGAGCAGGCCAATCATTGATGGTTACAAACAACAACGCTCGTAGGTCAAATTCCTGCTGTTTGTGCTCATCCCACACACGTACACCTTTTATGTCCCGCAGCTGTAAAAGTTCTTCAACTAATGGCCTTAGGTACACATCAATGTCGTTGCCGGGTTGCTTAGGGCCTTGGATGAGCACTAGCATCATAATGAACTTCCGCTTCATGCACAACCAAGGAGGAAGGTTATAGATACATAGAGTCACGGGCCAGGTGCTATGATTGCTGCTCTGCTCCCCAAAAGGATTAATGCCATCTGCACTTAAACCAAACCATAAGTTCTTTGCGTCACCTGCAAAGTCCGGCCACTTTCTCTCGATTTTTCTCCACTGCGACCCATCAGCGGGTACTCTCAACTTCTCGTCTTTCTTACGGTCTTCTTTGTGCCATCGCAACAACTTGGCATGCTCTTTATTTCTGAACAGACGTTTCAACCGTGGTATTATAGGAGCATACCACATCACCTTGGCAGGAACCCTCTTCCTGGGGCGCTTGCCCTCAACATCACCAGGGTCATCTCGTCTGATCTTATACCGCAATGCGCCGCATACCGGGCATGCATTCAAATTCTCGTATTCCTCACCGCGGTAGAGGATGCAGTCATTAGGGCATGCATGTATCTTCTGCACCTCTAATCCTAGAGGGCAGTGTAGGGGAACGCAGCAGAAAACAAAAATTTTCCGACCTACGCACCAGCCCAGGACCACTATGGAGACTGCATACAAGGTTTGATCATTTCGTTACCGACTCGTAGCGCAGCGGAAGTAGAGTCGATGACGAACGGCGGTGCAGATCCCCGCAGCTAGGATTTTACAACCTCCCAACCGCGAGGATGTATACCCTCATCTGCCCCGCGGACAGCCCTCCGGGAGGCGGTCGCACAGTCCCCCGGACGGTGTCGCAGACAGCCCTTCGGGAGGACCTCCGAAACTCGGACTGTCACTCGGACAGCCCTTCGGGAGGACCTCCAAAACTCGGACGGTCACACGGACAGCCCTTCGGGAGGCACTCTCGAACTAAGACCGAAACTACGATCTCTCTACAGAGTTGCACACATACGGTGTCATCTATCCGGCAGGGCTTCGCCGTCCAGAACTAGTTCCTGCCGGAACCCAGACAGCCTTTCGGCTCTACGAAACTATTTCGTGGGAGGGAGAGAAGAAAGGCAGATCATGCATGCTATGTGTGTGAGAGTTGGAGTGAGGATGGAGAGCTCCTCTCCACCTCCTTATATAGTGGTGGAAGGGGTGAGGGGGGGGGGGGCTGAAATTTCAGCCCACAAAACAAGCACCCACCAAACAAGGAAACATGTTCCCACCAAACATGGAGAAAACATGTTCCCTTGTCCATGGTGTTCCCCCATGGGGCCCCACCTTCCTCCCAACACTCTCCACCATTTGTGGGGGCTGCCCCCCACCATGGGGGGCCCCCCCAATACTTTGTCCAGCCACAAGGGGGCTGTCCCCTAAAGGGGGCGCCCCCAAAAACAGCCCAAAAACAGCCCCCACGATCCGTGGGATCTTGTCCCCTCTCGCTGGGACAAGATGTTTTCCGAAACTATTTCTTCTGAAAAATTCCGGAAGGTCCCAGAACATTTCCGGCACCCTCTAAAATTATCTGGACGCGCTCCGGAACATTTCCGGTATGGTGGTTTAATTTAAAACCATCTTCGTTTACCCGGTAAACAATTCCGGCAGCTCCGAAAACCTTTTTCGGTTTTTTCTCCGGAAAAATTCCAGAAATTACCAGACCAATCTGGCAACCTCCAAAACTTTCCCGGTGCTTGCCGAAACCTTTTTGGATCAATGGTTTTATCCGAAACAACTTTTCGGTTTTACCGAAACTTTTCCGGTGTTCTCTTCGGAACTTTTCCAGTGACTTTCTCTCGGACTCCTTGTCTAGTATTCAGCAGATAGATGACCCTTAAGCGTGTGACCCTATAGGTTCGGTGAAGCATAGACATGACCCGAAACCCCTTCCGATCAATGATCAACATCGGAGCCGTGGACACCCATATTGACCCCTATACCCACACGAATGAATATTCGAGTGAATCTCCAGTTGCCGTGTGCTATTCCTGTTGCTTCGCGATATGTTACAATTACCCGAGGTGAGAAACATCGGCATCCTCGTGGATCAACACTTGTCCACAATGCCAGTTACCTCGTTGCCGGTATTGTTCTCTTTTCTCGTTCTCGTGTTCCGGCATCCCTGTGATCAAATCACCCTGTGTCTGGCCAGACGATGATGGATACCGTAACACCGAGAGGGCCCAGAGATATCTCTCCATCGTCGGAGGAGCAAATCCCAATCTTGAGCTATCAAGTTACTTGACATACATTTCCATGAACCCGTAAGCCGCCATAATAGCCACCCATTTATGGATGACGTTTAACAAACCCCAAAGTTCATGAAGCAAGCATGAAGAAACTCGATACTCTCATGGTCTAAGGAATTATGCAAACATTAACTTGCTGTGTTATTAACCATTAACTTATGACGAATGTATCTCATAGCATAACATCAATCGGGTCGATTCAACACAAGTGTTCTACCAACAATTGTGCCCTCAAAATTGCCGGCATAGCCATGCCCATGATCAGGAAAACAGGATCATCATGCAATACTTGAGCCAGTCATAGAGGCTTGACTAGGAATACATTTTACCGTTTATTATCCCACACGTGCATATGAATCTTCCTCCGAGCCTCGTGGTTATTGCAGACTCGAGAACCACAGCAGTTATAGCATGGAACATAAACCTAATTATGAACAGGGAGATAATCAATAACATTTATTATTGCCTCTAGGGCATATCTCCTACAGGCAGAGAACCTTCTTTGCTTCGTACGTACTGTCAGGCAATTCGTTATCCTTTGGAAGCTTCTTCTTCACTATTTTCAGTAGCTTCCCAAATCCCTTGTCAGATACACCATTCTCTGCCTTCCATTGCAGCAATTCCAGTGCGGTACCGAGCTTTGTGTTGCCATCTTCGCAATTTGGGTACAACCCTTTTTTGTGATCCTCTAACATGCGATCGAACTTCAACTTCTTCCTTTCACTTTCGCATCCTCTCTGTGCATCAACAATGACCCGGTGAAGATCATCATCGGGCACATCTGGTGCCTCTTGATCTTCAGCTTCCCCCGTTGCAGTATCACGTTATTCAGGGAACATAGGATAGTTGTCATCATCCTCTTCTTCTTCGTTGTCTTCCATCATAACCCTCTTTCTCCGTGCTTGGCCCAAACATTATAGTGTGGCATGAAACCCTTCTCAAGCAGGTGGAAGTGAAGGATTTTTGAGGAAGAATAATCCTTCGTATTCCCACAGACAGTACATGGACAATACATAAAACCATTCTGCTTGTTTGCCTCAGCCACTTCGAGAAAATTATGCAGGCCCGTAATGTACTCGGATGTGCGTCGGTCACCGTACATCCATTGCCGGTTCATCTGCGTGCATTATATAATTAAGTGTATCAAAAACCATTACAGAACATCATGAATAGAGAAATGACCAAATTAATACAAGTTCATCATCACATTAAACCAAAGTACAGTAGTGATCAAATGTTATTACTGAAAAAATAAATACATAAAGTCCGTACATAATTCTCATAGAACAACATACAACTATGTAAAACATTTAAATGCAACAACAAATGCGATCAAAATCATAACTAAGGTAACAATTGATCCAACAACATAATGATACCAAGCCTCATTATCAATGGTATATTTTCTAATCTTTCTAATCTTCAAACGCATTGCATCCATCTGGATCTTGTGTAGATCGACGACATCAGCAACATGCAACTCCAATTTCATCTTCTCTTCTTCAATTCTTTTCAATTTTTCTTTTAAATAATTGTTTTTTTTTAACTAAATTTAACCTCTCGACAAGAGAGTCGGTTGGAATTTCCGGTTCACATACCTCCTAGATAAAAACATCTATGTCACGTTGGTCGGCATAATTGTCATAAACACTAAATGAAACAAATAGTTATAAAAGCTTATATACCACATCCGAATCATAGACCGGACGAGAGCCGACGGGGGCGGATACCAAAACCATGGCACTATATAATAACAAACAATAATACAAGTAAGAAAATTATACAAGTAGCTATCTAAATCATACAAGTAAGAATTTTTTCTTTTAAAAAGAAGATAAGAACAAGA
This sequence comes from Elymus sibiricus, assembly GCA_039707655.1. Taxonomy (NCBI): domain Eukaryota; kingdom Viridiplantae; phylum Streptophyta; class Magnoliopsida; order Poales; family Poaceae; genus Elymus; species Elymus sibiricus. The sequence goes on from CM077666.1 coordinate 478,183,995, forward strand.
GGCTCACCACGGTGGTGCCGGCGACGAGATCGGCGCGGGCGATCGACGGCGGTGAGGACGGGGACGGGGACGGGACGGCACCCTACACATGTGCAAACTGTAAGAAGTTAATTTGAGCTCAAATTGTGCATCTAAATCAAAAGAACTCCCACACACACACCTCCACTAAAACCCACAAACCACTCTACTTCTAGAGCATTTGAAATGAGCTAAACTAGCAGTGAGAGATGAAAGGATGAAGTTGCTAACCTTTTAGAACACTTGGATAGTTGGTGCACCGCCAAACCTAAACAAATCTTGGGGAAAATGTAGCTTGGAGGTCGAGCTTAGAGAGGAGAAAGCTTAAGTGTGGCTCGGGCATTTCATCAAACACCTCATGTGCATAGGAGGTGAGAACATAGTAGCACACACCTCCCACACGCCGGCCGGCCAAAAAACAGAGGAGTGAGCGCGCAGGGACGAGCATATATATAGGCATCTTTTTAGTCCCGGTTGGTGTCTAGAACCGGGACTGAAGACTGACCTTTAGTCCCGGTCCCAGACACCAATCGGGACTAAAGGGGTTGCGCCAGGAGCGCAACCACTTTAGTCCCGGTTGGTGTCTGGAACCGGGACTAAAGGTCCCAGCCGAACCGGGACTGGTGACTGCCGAGGCCCGGCCGGCGTCCTGGCCGCTCGAACCGGGACTGATGCATGCATTAGTCCCGGTTCGTAAGTAGACCAGGACTGTTGCTCTGATCTGGCAAAAACCAATGCCCTGTTTTCTACTAGTGCAAGGAGGTGACCTGGTCAAAATCGATTGCCCCAATCAAAATCAAAATCCTCAATTGATTCTCAGCCTTTAAAACTAGAGAGCATAGTGTTATAGAGGATAGATAGGTAGATAGATAGATTTGATATACTCGTCTAGAATGTGTTTGATCTGATTTGGTGTATGTCAAAGTTCCTGTTGGTTTCTCAAAAAAAAAAAGTTGTGAATAAAATTAAACTTAGAAATCTAGTTAACTTAGATTTTATTATGAAATGCAGGACGTCCATCGGAGAAACATCCATCAGAGAAATATAATAGCATCATACTTAAACTCAGCCTCGTCAATGAGATTGGTTTGTTCCTACTTGGTATATATGTGGTGTGAATTTGTGCTCCTGTAAATTGAGATCTTTTTATGTATTTAATAATCTGTGCGATGTCGACCTGAATGCACCTAATAGATGATCGCTAAGCAGATAAAAACTAGTAAGACTTTAGCTAAATGAAAAAAAAACTGGTAAAACTTTTGCTAAATGAGGTATGTTTGATGATATTTTGTCCTACTTTTTATCAGGCCCGCATGTCATGCACAAATTACACAAAATGTATGATAGTGGTATTTACATGGGCAAGTAAAAGAAATATACTACTATACTAAAGCGGAAGGCTTTGGTTTTTCTCCTTTTTTTTTTAAACTTCACTGTTCAAACCACGCAGGCACCCTGCCGCCGCATCAACGAGCCGCAAGCCCGCCGCCACAGCCACAGCCCCGCCGTTCCCGGCCGGAGGACGCCGCCACCTTCCCCAACTATTGGGTAGGCGCCCAGATCGGGATGCTCCCACCGCAAAGACCACTGTCAATGCCGATTTCCTTTTGGATCAGGTGCTGGCCTAGCCGTGTGGGTCGGCAACGCACGGATCAGAGGTCCAATTCCTGCGCCTCCACACAGCGCCTCTATGGCGCGTGCTAGGAATCATCCGACTGATCTGCGTGTAAGATCAGCCGCCTGGACCACCGTTCGATTGATCCGTTGGATCCGCGCGTGGGAGTTTACATGCACCTATCGCTTTCCACCTAGCGTATTGGCCCCAATCCTTATTCCTTTCTTCTGGCCGTGACTTGTCGCAGCAACACATTACATGCACCTGTCGCTTTCCACCGTAGCGCTCTGGTCAATGCTGCTGCCAAGTCTGTAGCCGTGTCTGCCTCGCATCTAATCACTTTTTTGCAGGGGTTCACTTGATTGCATTTCACAGAGAGATGGAAAAAATAGAAAACGAAAACTTGGTCGTATTTTTGCAATTAAACATACCAGCTATTGCAACAAAAAAATCACCCCACAAAAAAAATACCGACAAAAAACTGTGAAAAATAATTCAATCTTTATATAAAGGGAAACGTTATTGATCAGCCGGCTGATCATAACTTGCGCGTCCGCCGGACGCTGCACCGTCGGATCGCTTCGTGGCGATTTCACTCGGGCCGTGTTGGAAGTGTTCACACGGAAGCGGGCAGGCCCTGTGGTCCATTGGTTGATACTTTCAATGTACGTATCGCACAACGTTCAGATGAGTACGTGTGCGTTTTGACTTACAGCCTTCCACGTCATATTGCATTATATTATACTGCCTACTAATTAGTACTAGTAGCTACTCCCTTCGTTTCGTCCGCCACCTCGCTCGCACAACACGTTTCTGCAACATCACCAATGTTGCACAAGTTTCTTTCGTAACATTAGCTATGTTGCAAAAAACGAAGACGAAAAAAGAAATTCTGCAACAGCCTCCGATGAAAAAAAATCTGCAGCAAAATCTCAGTTATAGAAAAGTTTGTAAAAGGATGAAGACGAAAAAAGAAATTCTGCAACAAAGCACCAATTCTCCTATTCGCGTCGCGAGCCGAATCTATCTACCGCGTCCACGTGCAAGTAAAACAAGCATTATTAGAAGACATTTGCAGCCGCCTCCTTAAAAAAAAACACCTAGGGTTCCTGCCTCTCGCCGGCGCCGCCGCAGGTCCGCCTCGTCTCCGGTGGCCCTAGGGCCATGGAGGTGCGGTGGATCCTGGCAAGGGCCGGCGGGAGGGCTCCAATTTTAGTCGTTCCTTTCAGTTTTGTTAGGTTTTGTGTCCTACTCAGGAAGGCGAGACGGCGGCGGCTCCCTGAAGATGGAATAAAGGTCTCCCCGCCTAGCCCCCGTTCCGGCGATGCGTCTAGCATCGTTGGTGGGCGTGTGGAGGTGTGTCTCCGGCGGATCTATCTTTGGTGGATTTGCTCGGATCTTGTCGTTGTTCGTCTACGTTCGCGTGTCTTTGGGATGGATCCTTCCGATCTACCTTATTCTTCATCGGCGGCGGTTGCTGTTCTGGTGCGCTGGTCCTATGGGGCCTTAGCACGACGACTTTCCGACTGTCTACTACAACAAGTTCTGCCCGACTCCGGCGGTGGAGGGGCGATGACGGCGGCGTGCCTTCGGCTCGCTTCAGTGCTTGTAGTCGTCGCTAGGCGGTCTATGGATCTGGATGTAATTTTTATTATTTCTGGTGTTCGTTGTATTGCCATGATTGAAGATGAATAGATCGGTTTTTTTCTTGCAAAAAAAAAGCCTCTGTTGCAAAAAAAAAAATGCAACAAAATCTCAGTTGCAAAAAAGTTATACAACAAGACCTTTGTTGCAGAAATTTTCTGCAACAATACCTATGTTGCAATGATGGAGGCCGCCGATGCGCCAGATCTGATGGCCCGCGAGCCGGCCGATCTTTTAAAAAGATCAGCCGGCGGACGCGTAGCAGTCCCCTTATATAAATCACGTAGACTGTCGCAAAAGTATCGTTAAACTAAAAGACCATTTTTTTAACAGTCACAACAACAAATAGACCAAAAAAGCCATGTTTTTAAGTTTTTTTTTCTTTGCACTAGATGCAACAAGCTTTGCAGCGCCGGACGACCGACTTTGCAACAAACAAAAAAAACGGCGGCTGACCTTGCAACATCGCATAACTGGTCGCAGCATGGACTCGCGTGGCCCCGTGCTACGAGGGGGCCGCCGTCATGATGAGAGGCGTGCCGGAAGCCGGTGCGATGGGAGCGTCTCCGTGTTGCCTCAAGATCGGCGGAACGCTTCAATGATGTTGCGACGACATGCTTCGACGGTCGCGGGATGGCATGGCGGTTGTGTGCTTCGACGGCCGCGGCGATGCTGCGACGGCAACCTGACCGCTTCGATGATGTTGCGACAAGATGCTTTGACGATCGCGGTTTGCTTTGACGGTTGCGGCGATGCTACGACGACAACGTGGCTACTTCAATGATGTTGCGATGGCGTGCTTCGAAGGCCGCGGCGGGGCTTCAACAGCCGCGGCGATACTACGATGGCAACCCGACTGCTTCGATGATGTTGCGACGTCGTGCTTCGACGGCCGTGATGGGTGCTTCGACAGCCGCGACGATGTAGCGACCAACCGCGACGGTGGCATGCTTCAAACGTTTACGGCGATGCTGCGATGGCATGCTTCGACGACCATGACGATCCTGCGACGGAGGCCCGAGTGCTTGGACGATGTTGCGACGGCGTGCTTCCCAGCCGTGGCGGTGCTGCGACGACGATGGCACGGCTGCTTCGACGATACTACAATGGTGTCCTGGCTGCTCCACAAATGTTGTGATGGAATGCTTCAACGGCCGCGGCGCCAAGGACGCTACTCTAAACATTGCTATATCCAAAGCAACCATGACTCCTTGAATTTGCTAGTACCAAATCCAACAAACATCCACGACCAGTGTCAAGAAAATGATGTTGAAATCCTTGTTTGGTGCTTGCTACGTGCTTCATCTTAAGACTTTTGTTTTTTGAACATATTATTTTGAGATTATTTGTAGCATCATATATGTAGCTATGTGACAAAGCACTACTACGTGTGATGTAAAAAGTAAAAAAAAAAAGGAACGGGACCACGTACCTTTAGGCGAGCAGGCTAGATGCTACGCAGGTAGGTACGATAGGTGGGCAGGCTAACTCGCCTGATGGACAGAGGCGCTCGGCGCCACCCGATCGCGTGGGATCAAACGGCGCGCGACGCGGCTGACGAATCAAGAAATCTTCCGACTGCTTTTAAACGTTTTCCCGCCTCTATTGTTCCAAGCCGCGGGGAATCACTCACCCTTTGTTGCTCCGATCGTCTCTCTTCCAGGTGAGGCCCCTCGGGGACGGCACCGCACGGCGCACGGCCCTGCCATCCCTCGCGGACGGCCTTGCAGCTCGAGCGGCCAGCACGGCCCTGCTGCCCCTCGCTGCCGGTACCAAAGGGCTCCATCATGACAGCGGCCTGGTGAGGTACTCACTTCTCCAGGGATTTTTTTTGAATACCTCATCTTCTCTGTTGCTGGTCGCTGCACACCACGTGCTCGACGGAATGCCAGAGTTTACATACACTGTCGTGTACGTCTTTAGCATCAATTGTTCAGTTGTTAGATGAAATTACCATAAGTTTTTTAGTTACTGCATAGAATGTGATGAATTTGTTAAGTAATTGATTTCAGGAATTTTAACACATGCATCTTCACCTGCAGTTTACTATCCTGTCTTGAAAAATCACACGTACAACCATACATGCTTGAAGACTTTAACAAATGGTTAAATGATAAAATGTCATGCATCTAGAAGTTCATTCAAGAATGGGAACAGTTTCTTTGTTTACTAAGCTAGCTCCGTGCACATTTGGAAAACTGGATATGACTCATGTAAATACCTCATGTAATGCTACGTTCCACATTGTCTGCATTACAAAAAGTCATAATTTATATATTGTTTCAAAAGCCAATTGGCCCTCTTTTTGTGATAATGAATTGCGTGATTAATGATAGTCCAAAATTTTATTGGTGCAGGCTGAGCATGGTTATTTGTGCTGTTGTGCGCGTCGACGAAAGGTCATCTTTTTTTTGCGAGAAAACTTCCAATCTATTCATCTTCAATCATGGCAGTACAACGAATACCAGAAATAAAAATTACATCTAGATCCACAGATAACCTAGCGACGACTACAAGCACTGAAGTGAGCCGAAGGCGCGCCGCCGTCATCGCCCCTCCCTCGCTGGAGCCGGGCAAAACTTGTTGTAGTAGACGGTCGGGAAGTCGTCGTGCTAAGGCCCCATAGGACCAGCGCACCAGAACAGCAACCGCCGCCGATGAAGAGACGCGTAGATCAGAAGGATCCAACTTGAACACACACAAACATAGACGAACGAAGACTGGATCCGAGTAGATCCACCAAAGACAACCATCGACCGAATCCTGCGAGATCCAGCGAAGACACACCTCCACACACCCTCCGACGAAGCTAGATGCACCACCGGGACGGGGGCTAGGCGGGGAGGACTTTATTCCATCTTCAGGGAGCCGCCACCGTCTCGCCTTCCTGAGTCGGACACAAACCCTAACAAAACTCAGAAAACCATCTAAAAACGGAGCCCTCCCGCCAGCAAAGACCGGGATCCACCACGCCTCCATGGCCCTAGGGCCACCGGAGACAAGGCAGACCGGCGGCGGCGCCGGCGGGAGTCGAAGGAACCTAGGTCTTTTGGAGGGGCAGCGGCGGCTAGGTGAAATATAACGAAAGGTCATCTTGGTATAACAGCAGAGCAAAGGGCATGCCGCAGGTCAAGTATGGCGTGTGCAGGTTGACATGCTAAGGCTATATGTTTTTAAAATAGCTGCAGTGCATGGCCATTCAGTTATTCTCTAAATTGATGCTTATATTTTTAAGCATGAACCGTTCAGCCAAAAATGATTATGGTTAAAAATAAATAGATTAGTATTAAATCTTGTTGAAGTTTGTTCATATAATCGAATCTGTAATGATTTTTATTAGAGGACAATACATTGTAAAGTTTTCACTGCCCATGTACATATTTTCAACTTTGTATGATAAAACCGAAGTCCAGATTATATTTGGGCAGCTAAAACTTAGGTTTATAGTATATATGTGTCATGCATATATGACAAAATTGTATATGATATAGACTGCATTGCTCATCCTTTTCCTTTTTTTTTCTTGTACTGCAGCTAGCTTCGGTAGTGAAATGAGATAATGTAGAGAATGCGATGTGTCGATTGCACATAACTTGTTCACATAATTTCCGGTCTTCTTTTCTGTTCCAAGATCTAACATTTTTCTTTTCACCACTACCAGTATGAACATATTTGAAAAGAAGCGGTGCTCGGAGTTGTTGATACAGTATTGTCATTATTGCATAATAACAGAATATGGTATGTTTCTATTTACTTGTATTGTTCTTCCATAATAACAGAGTTGTTGTCCATTAGAATTCTTTGTGTTCCGTAATTTAATGGTTTGCCGTGGAATATAAGGTTTGAGTACGGTAGCTGTTGAACTGAAGTTAATCTAGCTACAAATAATAAAGTACTGAATATTTATCATATCCCGGTGCCCCATGAGTGAATAATAGAACGATACACTGACAAAATGAAAATGTTTGGTTTGGATACCAAGAAGAAAATAGCTAGGTCCCTGTTATGAAAGGAAAATGCTCTATGGTTTCCACAATTTCTTGTTTATATGTGAATCTTGGGAAGTGTTTATCTTATAGTGTGATGTGCATCCATGTTATAGCATCTGCACTATCTCTCACTGAATTATGTTGTTTCATACTTGCTACTATGAACTATACTTGTAAAATATATTATTTCCATTTTTCTTGCATAATTAAGGATCAAGCATGGAGGTTTCACTTCGACATACCAGTGTTTATGCATATATTGTACCACTGTATAGCTTCTGCATATTCCAACTTTTGACATCACTATATTTTTATAAGTCCAGTTGTTCTGTGAGTCATTTATGTACTTGTGTTGTGCTATCGGCCTATCGCTGACCATGAGTGGATTATAATTATTATTTTTGGATATAAGTATTCTTGTTGTTCGTGTCTCGGCTGTGGACTATCTTAAAGGATAAGATGATAACATAAGCAAGCATTTTCATTTCGAAGGGACAACAAAGGATTTCTTCTCCAGCATAACAAAGAACCCAATGGACGGATGCAGGACATGCATTCTCTTTTTCATCTGCAGAACACATAGCCTGGAGTTCACGAGAATCCCAAATAAGTTATATTGCTCGAGAACTTCATGAGCATACAGTTTTGACAGAAAAAAGACATACGTTCATAAGGTCTATTTCATATGTCCTGAAAATTTCGTTCATATTTTCGTTATACCCTCACAGCGTTGTGAAGGTCTATTTCATATGTCCTGAAAATTTCGTTCATATTCGTTCATAGTTTCTAAAACTTCATTTATTTTCTGTGCTTTGTAGGACTTCAGTCAGATGATGACATACAATTATGTATCTTGTTCGGGAGGTTTCGTATGTTTGAACATTACTGTTTCTTGTCAATGAAGATTAGACTTTTTCTTTACACGAACGATACAATTTGTTCAAGTTGGATGCCAGTGGTGTCCTGGCTTTGGTGGCAGTGCCCAAAACCTGAAGATTTTCTGTCATTCTGTTTACATGAACCCAGTTTTCATATATGTCTTCCCTTGTCCGCTGTTGACATTCAGCTAACTTGGCTATCTATTTGCTAGGATTGGTTGTAGATGGGAGACTTGCCTATTGGTTTAGATAAATGATAGGTTTTCCCGTTTTCCAGAAAGGAGTGTGGGCCTTGAGTACAAATCTTCATGTTGGCCAAAGTTAGGGTTGCTATACTAGGCACATCTTATTTCAATCAGTATCTATAGTTTCAGCTCATTTGCTTATGAAATTACTCCTACCTCGAAAAGTATGGTACCATGTTGTAACACCCCTATGTATTAAGCATAGTGATCACCCTGTTAATTATGCCAAGTCATCATGGATTACAGTGCTTGATCACCTTTGGACTTTGGATCATATCTCATTTGAAATTCCATCTTAATTCAAAATTCAAAATTCAAGTGAAATTTTAAAATTCACAAACCTCATGAAAAATAGTACATGTTTTAGCAAATATTCCATAGTTAATTACTGTGGAGAAAAACCACCACACTTGCTTGCTCATCTGGAAGTTAGCTTCCAAAAACAGTAGCTAGAATAATTCATTTAGTGCATTTCCAAATGATCAAAATTCAAATGAATTCAAATGTGGCTCAAACTTTTTGTGGCAGTGCTACATATTGCCTAGTACTTGTTTTAATCAACTCCCCATTTTACAAAAAGTGTGTGGTGTGAAAAGAATTACAAAACATAATGCTAAGGAATAAAACAGAAAAGGAATAAAGAAATAGAAAAAAAAACCTACTGTGCACTATGGCCCATAGCAACCGAAGCCGGCCCAGCCCAGCTCACCCACTCCCACCTGCTCTTCGTCCTCCTCGCGCGCGTGTCGCCATGGCCACGCCCGAGCCTCCCTCGCCGGCCGTTCTGCCGACACGTGCAGCCACAGCTGACGGGAGACGATAAGGTCGAACCCCCAGCTACTCCGTGACGCCCCTGGCCATTCCTCTCTCCCTCCCTCAAGCTCTCCCTCTCTCTCTCAGCCTCGCCCGACGCTGCCATGGCCACGCCGCCGTCATCACCATAGCCACAACCGCCGCCTCGCCTCACAGATGTGTCTGCAAGCACCGCCGACGTCTCCTACTTCCTCCCCGACCACGCGTTCGAGCCGGCAGCCACTGCATTGGCCGGATCGAGCCGGCGAGCCCCACGGATCGCCGAAGCTCCACCGCGCCGATTCGCCGCCGTCTGCAGCTCCTAATCCACCCAACGGCCTTCGTGTGCCTCACGGTGAGCACGCGGTTCTTTCCCCTCTCTTTCCCGTACAAATCTATCGCCGTAGCCGTCACCACCACCACAACCGGAGCTCGGCTCCGCCGCGGAGCTTGTCGTCGTCGTTGTAGACTTTGTCATGCTCAACCGAGCACGTAGGCGTGCTCAGTGCACCTCTAGGACCCCATAGCACCCTTCTTTTGGACCTGCCGTGGCCTCTGTCGCCATTCGCGACATCGCCCAAACTCCGGAGTCCGCTGCGGTGGTCGCCGTCGACGCTACAGTCCACCTCCGCCCGTGAGACTGTCGGGAATGGACGCGCGCCACTCCCCTTGTTCGAACGAGTCCACGCGCGAGCGATTTGGCCCCCTGTAGCCGTTTTCCGATGCCAGCCGGAGCCATCCGCCGCGTCTGTGGCTCGCCGGAGCTTCTCCGGCGCCTCCGCCAGCGTGGCCTGCCACTGGGCCCACCTGGGTCACTGCCAGTGGGTTCCGCGTGCCCGGCTGGCCCCGTTGACTGGGTCAACGTGCTGACTGGGCAGTGCCCAGTCACTGACAGGTGGGGTCCCGGTTGACCCGTTGACCAGTCAGCTGGTCAGCGGTTGACTGGCTGACTCAGCTGCTGGGTCCCACCAGTCGGCCTCTCTGGTGCACTGCACCGGGTGCAGCCAGTATTTAACCCTGCAATTTTCGAATTAAAAATAATTACAAAAATCCAGAATATTGTTTAAACTTCAAAAATTCATATAAATTCAACCGTAGCTCAGATGAAAAAGTTTTATATATGAAAAATGATTAGAAAAATCTAACGAATCCGAATATGTCATTTGTATTCATGTTGGAATCCTCTAAGAGGGTGAACATGGAACATTTGGCTTGATTTCGATACATTAATAGTGAAAGACTTCGAGGAGATATTTCCAAATTAATTCCTAAATCATCTAAAATGATTAGTGATGCATTATAACACACCTGCATGTCATATAGGCCTGTCCTGCATTGTGTTTGCATTTGTTGCCGTGTATTTATTTGTTTCTTCCCCCCTCCTTCTCTCCCGATAGACCCCGAGACCGACGTGGCCCCTGAGGACGACTACACCACCGACGTTCCCCCTTGCACTGCAGAGCAACCAGGCAAGCAAACCCCCTTGATCATGCCTATATCGCCCATTCTATCTCTCTTATGCTTGCATTAGAATTGCTACTGTTGTTATTCCGGTATTCCTATTCTGTTGCATAGCCTGTCCTTATAACCTGTTGTTGTTACTTTACCTATATCCTAAAATGCTTAATATAGAAATGCTGGTTCCATCATTGGCCCTACCCCCTTGTCCGTGTTGCCATGCTAGTTGTTCGGATTGTCTGAACCAATGGGTTGGAATACTGAGACCTGAGACGCCCCTTTAGTCCCATACAACTGTACGACTCTGCAGACTCGTAACAAGTGTGATACTACCGAGGGTGATTCCTCATATATCACTATCGATGACGACTCTGTAGCGTAGCACCTCAAGGGTGACCTTTCCGAGGGTGATGCCTCATAGATCATTCTTGATGATGTCTCTGTCGTGCAGTGTATCAAGTGTGGATCCACCGAGGGTGATTCCTCGGATCTCACCTTGATGGTATGCCCCTAAGTTGCGACATTCCCCTTTACAAGTCGGGTCGGCCCCAAGGGTACCCGCGAGAAAATAATACAAGTCGAGTAGGCCCGAGGGTACTCGCGAGAGATATTGTGGCGGAGCGACAAGGCAAGCGGAGACTGCCTAGGAGAGAGGTGGGCCTGGTCCCTCGTCGTAACCCGTGTGATACCAAGTCGGGGCGACATGTGATCCTGTTCGTCTCCGCAAGTTATTAATAATGCGTTAATGGATTTGGGTATTTGATCTGAGTTGGTTACGTGCCTATACGCACTAACCACTACGCGGGATAATGGTTATGGGGCCCTCGGCGTCGTATGTTCCTATCGAAAGCTCTGTCAGACGTCACAATTGATGCGGCGCGCGCCCGGGTGAGCTGGTGTAACACCCCCAGGTATCAACTACAGTAATCACCCTCTGGTAATGCCCATTCACCAGGCTTAACAATGCGTGATCATTCTCCTTTTCACATCTCATTTGAAATTCCACCTTAATTCAAAATTCCAATCGCAAGTGAAAGTTTAAAATTCACAAACTCTCCTGAAAAATAGTTCATCATTTAGAGAATATTCCTTAGATAATTATTGTGGAGAAAAATCACCACACTTGCTTGCTTGTTTGAAAGCTACAAATCAAAAACAGTAGCAAAACAATTCATTTAATGCATTTTTCAATTACTCAAAATTCAAATGAAATCATTTAGCTCCCAAACTTTTTGTGGCAATACTAAATATTGCCTAGTATTTGAATTGGCCAACCCCACATTTTACAAAATGTGTTTAGTGCCAAAAGAATTGCAAAACAGTAGCTAAATGGAAAAGCAGAAATAGGAATAAAAGACAAGGACTAACCTAACTGTGCACTGTGGCCCGACTAAAACGCAGCCGGCCCAGCCCACCCCATCATCCCCTACCTGCCCCGCTCCCGTGTCACCACCGCCATGGCCGAGCGAGCGTTGGCCGCCTGCAGCTCGCCAACGTGGCCATTTTCTCCGGGAAACGTAGAGATAAGGTCGACTCACCTGCACCTCCCCTGGACCCCGTGGCCATTTTCTCTCTCCCTCTCTCGCTCTCTCACGCCCTATCCCGAGCTCCACCGACGTAGCCGCCGCCACGCCATCGTCGTCGACGCGCTCCGAGGACACCCCGCGCTGCAAGAACATGTCCGGGAGAACCGCAAGCATCGTATTCACCGATTCCAAGAAGCGGATCGAGAACACCCCATCCTCGGGATCGACCTCGCCTATGCCGCCGATCACCGAGGCTCCTCACCGTCGATTCACGGCGACAAGCTCTTCCCCGAGCCTCCCGAGCTGCCCTAGGAGTTCGCTGTGAGCTTGCCGACCTTTTCCCCCTGTCCTCCTTCTCCTGTTCGTCCTCTAGCCGCGCTTCCCGCCACACCCGTGAGCTCAGCGCCGCCGCGCACGTCGCCGCCACCGCTAGAGCGAGCAAAAGCCGCGCCCACGCGTGTAGACGTTCTCCTGATGTCCCGTAGGTGGCCCCTGGCCCTTTGGGTTGAACGTTTGCGAGCCGCAAGCCTTGCGCCGTGAACCCGCAGCTCCGGCCACCGCTCGGCTCCGCCGCCAGCCCACCTCCGGCCACACCACGGCCTCGCGCGGGCTGCCCTGGAGGCGCGCGAGCGAGGGCCACCCCGTGCTGCCCTCGGCTCGTCCAGCCACCGACCGTAGCGCGCTCCCGCGCCCGCGCTTCTCTGCTGCCGGAGTTACTGTAGCTAACGCTTTACTGTAGCTACGGCTAGCTTTTCTAAAACTACACTGACTAGCCCTCTGTACTGCAGCAAAATAACGACAAAACGATTTTTAATATGAGTAAAATTTATATGGGCAGGTAGTACACTTGACAAGTTCAAAACATTCCATTGGACCAAATTCAAAAGATGTAAGGATTAAATACAATGAAAATCACAAAATCGTATGTTCTGTTAACAGAAAAAACAGAAACAACAGATTGCTGCCATAGCTATTTTAGAGCTGTAGATGAACAAGTTACATGGGTCTGGCATGCCATCAAAGGGCATGACCTGATAGTACTCTTATTGTAGAGTAAAGCACTTATAGGAAGTATCTCCATTAGAGCTATGGATCAATGGCAATCATCCAGCAAACTTTGTATATTTTAACAGTTTCTGGAATTAACATCAAGTGGCACTTTTCAAGCAAAGCTTTGATCAAGGAACTGAGCTCTAATATGGATGACATTGGTACTAGCTTGTAGATCACAGAAAAGTGCTCAGATATGATATAAGGCACTAATTCATAAGATGAATAGAACAGTAGCTATAGCCTCTGGAAAACAGCTAAGTAATGTTTAAAACTAAGCTATTCTCAGACTTAGCAGAAATTCAGTAAAGTCCAGAAATTGACTAAAACTTCAAAAATGATAGAAAATAATCCGTAACTTAGATGAAAAAAAATTTCTATATGAAAAATGATCAGGAAAACGATACGAATCAGAATATGTTAGTTGTGTTCATGTTGGAATCTTCTAAGAGGGTGGACATGGAACTTTTGGCCTGTTTTCGACAAGTGAATAGTGCACCACTTCGGGAAAGCAATTCCAAATAATTTCCTAAATCACCTAAAATGTTTAGAGATGCATTAGAACACCCCTGCATATCATATAGTCATGTCACGCATTGTGATTGCATTTGTGTGCTTGTATTTATTTGTTTCTTCCCCCTCTTCTCCGGTAGACCCCGAGGCTCCCGACGACATCGGATACGACTACGCCCCTGACGACCAGTTCCCTTTTCGTCTACAGAGCAACCAGGCAAGCAAACCCCCTTGATCATGCCTATATCGCCCATTCTTTCTCTCTTATGCTTGCATTAGAATTGCTACTGTTTCTATTCCGGCACTCCTATTCTGATGCATAGCCTGTCCTTGTAACCTTCTGTTGTTACTTTACCTGTATCCTAAATCCTTAGTATAGGAATGCTAGTTCCATCAGTGGCCCTGCACCCTTGTCCAGGTTGCTATGCTAGAATATCGGGACGTGATCCCCACTGGGCGGTGATCACGAGATTGCTCACACTGTTACTTTCATTTATTATTACGGGGCTGAAGAGCTGGCGTTACCATCCAGTCAGAGATGGACCTGAGTCCCGACAACTCCCGATGTTAAAGACGGGTCGGCCCCAAGGGTACCCGCGAGATAATGATACAACTCGAGTAGGCCCGAGGGTACTCGCGAGAGATATTGTGGCGGGGCGACAGGGCAGGCGGATACTACCTAGGAGAGAGGTGGGCCTGGTTCCTGGTCGTAACCCGTGTGATACCAAGTCGGGGCGACAGGTGATCCTGTTCGTCTCCGCGAGTTATTAATAATGCGTTAATGGATTTGGGTATTTGATCTGAGTTGGCTACGTGCCTATACGCACTAACCACTACACGGGATAATGGTTATGGGGCCCTCGGCGCCGTACGTTCCTCCCGAAAGCTCTTCAGACGTCACAACTGTGCGGGCTGATTGTTGGGGTGAGCTGGAACACCTGCTGTGGATACAGAGGCTAGGCTTGGTCCCCGGTCAGTCACGCAACGCGCAGGAGTGCTTAGGGTGATAGGTCCATGACCCCTTCGCGCTTAGGAGTTAGACTGGCATGCTGACCTCTGTGAAGAGCCTAGGTAGGACTATGTCGTGTCGATTATCCGAGGCCGGGCATTACCCAGAAAAGTGTGTCCGGCCAAAGGTAATCGAGCGTATTGGGTAACAGTAGTGCACCCCTGCAGGGAAGTTAATCTATTCGAATAGCCGTGTCCACAGTAACAGGACGCTCGGAGTTGTATCCCGATCTACTACAACTAGAACCAGATACTTTATAATATTAAACTGTGATATTGGCTCCGAGGTCGCTTTCTCGCAGGGCAGTCGAGGAAGGACCTCTGGGCGTTGCTACTACTTACATATTACTACATGATATATCATACGCTATTCTCTTCTGATGCTGTAAGATGCTAGTCTTCGATAGGCTAGGCTTTTCCCCCTCTACTCTGGCATTATGCAGTCTAGTCCACAGATATATCCCTTCCCTTGATAATGATGCATACTTAGCATAGTTCTGATGTAAGTCTTGCGAGTACTTTGGATGAGTACTCACGGTTGCTTTGCTACCTCTTTTTCCCCACTCGGTTGTTGCGATCAGACGTCGGAGCCCAGGAGCCAGAGATCACCGCAGATGGTTACTACCAGGAGCCGGAGATCCCAGGAGGTGCCTACTACTACGTGGAGCCCGACGACCAGAAGTAGTTCGGAGGCCCCAGGCAGGAGGCCTGCGCCTTTTCGATCTAGTGTCGCTGTTTTGCTAGCCTTTTTAAGGCAACCTTGTTTAATTATGTCTGTACCCAGATATATTTGCTTCCGCTGACTTATGTATTCGGGTCCTCGTGACCCCGTTCTGTAATATAAAGCTTTGTGTTTAAATTTGTGTCTAGAGTTGTGTTGTGATATCTTCCCGTGAGTCTCTGATCTTGATCGTGCACGTTTGCGTGTATGATTAGTGCACGGTCGAGTCGGGGGCGTCACAAGTTGGTATCAGAGCCGACTGCCTGTAGGAAGCCCCCTTTCCAACTCCTTGGTCGAAGTTGAGTCTAGTCCTTGAAAAACTATTTTTCTAACAGTGTTGTGTGGCTTACGGGACCACATCGGAACTAGATGGGATTAGGATCTTTTATTCCACACCTTTACTCTGGGATTCTGATCTCTCGTCTTTTCGGGTTAAAATTTTGCTAACTCTGACTATAGGTTCTCGTGACCATTTTCTCCCGGAGAGCCACTTGATACAGATATTCCCGCTACTCTTGAAGTACGAGATGGTTCCGAAGACACTCTCCGATGTTCCAAAAATCCTTCAGACCTACTGCCTTGCAGTTCCTTTCCGGATGCATACACCTACGAATAATTCCTCACACTTATCGGGGATTTGTTCATCCCCAGTTGCCCATGTGTTTCACAAAATACTTTGTAATGCTATTCGATCTTCCGAAAATCCTCAGCAGCCTATTGCTCTTGAAATTTTTGCCTGCTAGTGATCTTCGTGGACATCCTTTGCCATTACCATTCTGAGTGCCTCGATTCAATATGGTTGCGAATACTTGCAATCATCAGTTGAATCTTGGAATTCATCCTTCTGGCTCCGACATCATTCCGGACATGAGCTGGTTCTCGGCCAATCAAGTTTTGATCAGTTGTGCCTCTACTCTACTCAACTTACTCATCCTTGATCAGAGCATCTGCTTCTGATCCCCCGATTTGGAAATCGTAATTCATGCGCTTGCATTCTTTCCTCTTCTGGTTGAGTACCGATACTCACATCAGATCCATTGTGGCTAGATCCTTTGAAGGATTATTATCTGGTAGTGTCCTTCATATTCATAATAACCTTGTGAGTTCTCCTCTGATACAAGCTGCCTTTGCGAATTGTATCCTCTGCTTTTGTCGTCTATACTCTGCTTCGAGATGGTATCCGATGCTTCTATGAGTGTGTTGCATAGATTCGTAAAATGTCCAGATGGGTTGCATCTATGCCTTCCCTAATCTGTGTGAACCCAGAAAATTCTACGGGTCATACTCTACTGGTGTTTCATCAGATAATTTTCAACACTACAACTTCATCGAAAGCGAGAAGTGCATGAAAGGTTTTGCATTGAAGAAGTGGGAGTCGACCTTGAACTTTGTGTTCATGCCCATGGAAACGATGTAGACCGTCACGGAAGCTTCTTGTAAAATAATTAATCATTTGTATGATTCTTCCGGTATCCTTAACTTGATTCCATGCAGTTATGGTTCCGACCTTGCTGACCTCATTTGATAACTCCATTCTTGTGCCTCGTCTATTTTTCGACAAGGCTAAAGCACTTGCCGTCCGCAGATGAACGATTCAGTTCAGTTTCTATTCTGTTCTACCTTCGAGTATTGCCCTTTGGTATCTCGAGGATATCATGCCATTGCACTACCTCTTATGGATTCTTGTTGAAGTAATACATTTCCCCGTCTTAGTCCTTCCACGGGTTCTGGGTTGTTGACAACCGAGAACACCGATTAGTGAATCAAATCTGCACTACAATTCAATACCCCTAGTAATCTTTGTTGTTGGGAAATTTGAACTCAATCATGTCGTTCCTAGCCCGATTGTCTACATCATTATCATGCTAATTGTAACTGTGCTACCTGGTGCTTCTTTCCGGAGCACAATTTTCGACGATGAGCTAAGTTTACGTCTAGCTCCTTCGTCCTATTGTTTTGCCTTGAACAACAAGATTGACTCTGCGTTTGTGTCATATCCGTGGTTTCAGTGACCTTTTGCTTCATCACATCTTCGTTTTGATTATATCACCTTGCTGTTACCTCATCATCTTGCCCCTTGATAATTTGTGTTGTCGTCGTCAACATACTTGCTTTCCTTCCAACCCAAACTTGGTCAAGTTATGGTTACCTTGCCTTTCTTGCTATTCTTGGAAGTTATTCCTTGTGTAAATCTTGTGTTCTCCAAATCCAACCCTTACTTGAAAACGCCATATTATTGCTACCTCGAAGCATGACTGTGGTACTCCGAATATCAACAAGAACATTGGAAGCGCAATGCTAATGTTTCTTGATCAATTATCCAAACACCGTTGTATGGGTAAACATCTTGGTTCTCTTTGCCTTTTTTTCCCTAAAGGGATATGTACCGGCTGTCCCGTGATATAAATCATGCTCTGCTTGCCTTTGGGAAGGATATGCTCTAATACTTGTGTATAAACACATTTTCCTTTCCATTGGTCTGTTTAATCCGATATCCTCATTTTCCTTTCCATTGGTCTGATTAATCTGATAATCACATTTTCCTTTCCATTGATCTATTTAACCTTCGTGAAATTTATATGATCTAAGCAGTAACAATTCCCTGCTTATGTAAACACCTCGGTGTACAACTCTGTCAGTGAGACCCTGTTACTATTGTTGTTGACATTTCGGTAACCACCAATGGACGAGAACCTTGCCTATTGGTCCGCCTCGTATTAACGAGCAGGAAAATGGTTCTCTTCGTCCCTCGCCCTTGGTACCGACGCTGTTGCCAACATAGCGGACAAGTTGTTCTCTGACCAACCTTGTATTGTGATCACACAAGATGCCACCACTCTTCTTATTCATCATGGTGGTATGACTATTGATCACTTCGATTTTGATCATTTAAGTGATCCAGAAATGCTCGAGTTCCCAAATACATACTGGTGCAGTCTGCCTTGCCTTTCGATAGTACTTGCCACTGTATCTCCCAGATACCCCTGTAATCCATTGTCGATCTGACCCAAGCATGCCGATCGTTTGAACCCTCTCCGAAAGTCCTCTTGATCATAAAGTTTCATGAAAACAACTCCGTGATCCTTGTCTCCGAAATTGCCTCTGTACCATCCATTTCTCTTAACATACCTCATTTCGGTGTCAGATGCAACATTCTTCATTCTGTTTCAGGCATTGAATGAATGCCTACCCATTTGAAACATCGTGCACCTTCCGATATTATCTCTTGATGTGCCTTCCCGAGAGATACCTTGTACCTCCTTCCCTGAGATAACCCCTGTTGATTAACCCTGTGCCGATCCAACCGCCCTTAAGTTTTTCCCTCTTATCCTATCCGTAAGTACGATGAAGATTCCGAAAGAAGAATGACAACTTCGTCACGACACGCTGAAGCAGAAGACAATGAAGACATCAGCGCGATGGATCAACTTCTTCGCGAAGAGCAACCAAGACCGAGAAGACTCGTTAGCATTTCGTACCGAACTCTTTTTCCCCTTACTCTACCTCTTAATTCTCAGGACGAGAATATTTTTTAGAGGAGGAGAATTGTAACACCCCCAGGTATCAACTACAGTAATCACCCTCTGGTAATTCCCATTCATCAGGCATAACAATACTTGATCATTCTCCTTTTTCACATCTCATTTGAAATTCCACCTTAATTCAAAATTCCAATCGCAAGTGAAAGTTTAAAATTCACAAACTCTCCTGAAAAATAGTTCATCATTTAGAGAATATTTCCTAGATAATTATTGTGGAGAAAAATCACCACACTTGCTTGCTTGTTTGAAAGCTACAAATCAAAAACAGTAGCAAAACAATTCATTTAAAGCATTTTCAATTACTCAAAATTCAAATGAAATCATTTAGCTCCCAAACTTTTTGTGGCAATACTAAATATTGCCTAGTATTTGAATTGGCCAACCCCACATTTTACAAAATGTGTTTAGTGCCAAAAGAATTGCAAAACAGTAGCTAAATGGAAAAACAGAAAAAGGAATAAAAGACAAGGCCTAACCTAACTATGCACTGTGGCCCGACTAAAACGCAGCCGGCCCAGTCCACCCCGTCATCCCCTACCCGCCCCGCTCCTGTGTCACCACCGCCATGGCCGAGCAAGCGCCGGCCGCCTGCAGCTCGCCATGGCGATGGGCAGGTGGGCAGAAGAGATAAGGTCGCCTCCCCTGGACCCCCTGGCCATTTCCTCTCTCCCTCTCTCGCTCTCTCATGCCCTATCCCGAGCTCCACCGCCGCAGCCGCCGCCATGCCATCGTCGTCGACGCGCTCCGAGGCCGCCCCGCGCTGCAAGAACATGTCCGGGAGAACCGCAAGCATCGTCTTCACCGATTCCAAGAAGCGGATCGAGTTGAAGAACACCCCATCCTCGGGATCGACCTCGCCTATGCCGCCGATCACCGAGGCTCCTCACCGTCAATTCACGGCGACCAGCTCTTCCCCGAGCCTCCCGAGCTGCACTACGAGTTCGCTGTGAGCTTGCCGACCTTTTCCCCCTGTCCTCCTTCTCCCGTTCGTCCTCTAGCCGCGCTTCCCGCCACACCCGTGAGCTCAGCGCCGCCGCGCACGTCGCCGCCACCGCTAGAGCGAGCAAAAGCCGCGCCCACGCATGTAGACGTTCTCCTGATGTCCCGTAGGTGGCCCCTGGCCCTTTGGGTTGAACGTTTGTGAGCCGCAAGCCTTGCGCCATGAACCCGCAGCTCCGGCCACCGCTCGGCTCCACCGCCAGCTCACCTCCGGCCACCCCACGGCCTCGCGCGGGCTCCCCTGGAGACGCTCGAGCGAGGGCCACCCCGTGCTGCCCTCGGCTCGTACTGTAGCTACTGCCAGCTTTTCTAAAACTACACTGACTAGCCCTCTGTACTGCAGCAAAATAACGACAAACCGATTTTTAATATGAGTAAAATTTATATGGGCAGGTAGTACACTTGACAAGGTTCAAAACATTCCATTGGACCAAATTCAAAAGATGTAAGGATTAAATACAATGAAAATCACAAAATCTTATGTTCAATTAACAGAAACAACAGATTACTGCCATAGCTATTTTAGAGCTGTAGATGAACAAGTTACATGGGTCTGGCATGCCATCAAAGGGTATGGCCTGATAGTACTCTTATTGTAGAGTAAAACACTTATAGGAAGTATCTCCATTAGAGCTATGGATCAATGGCAATCATCCAGCAGACTTTGTATATTTTAACAGTTTCTGGAATTAACATCAAGTGGCACTTTTCAAGCAAAGCTTTGATCAAGCAACTTAGCTCTAATATGGATGACATTGGTACTAGCTTGTAGATCAGAGAAAAGTGCTCAGATTTGATATAAGGCACTAATTCATAGGATGAATAGAACACTAGCTATAGCCTCTGGAAAACAGCTAAGTAATGTTTAAAACTAAGCAATTCTCAGACTTAGCAGAAATTCAGTAAAGTCCAGAAATTGACTAAAACTTCAAAAATCATAGAAAATAATCCGTAGCTCAGATAAAAAAGTTTTCTATATGAAAAATGATCAGGAAAACGATACGAATCGGAATATGTCAGTTGTGTTGATGTTGGAATCCTCTAAGAGGGTGGACATGGAACTTTTGGCCTGTTTTTGATAAGTGAATAGTGCACCACTTCGGGCTCAGCCAAAATCCCTGCTGGCATAGCCCAAGCTCACACCATGGGCACTCCGATGGTAATCCACCTCTACGAACTTGATCAGATCGCCGACACAGATGGCGTCCCGGTACGACACGGCCGAGGTACGTCCCAAAGCGGTTCTCGTTGCCCGGCATAGGGTCAGGCTGTCAGCCCAAACGGAACTTCTGCCGGCGAACTATTCGTTCCCGGGTGAGAGGATGATGCCGAAGCTGGTGGTGGAGCTAAGCAGGGGAGAGCGAGCGGAGGGAGAAGAGGGGCGAAGATCTTTTCCGTTTTCAGTACTACAGTGAGCGTTTCATTGCTTATGTAGTACATATTTACAACAAACATCTACTGCCACCTATGAGCTCAAGTTCACAAAACTAACTTGACTATTACTACCACTAGACTAGACCTTTCTCTATGGCACAGCAGAGAGAGCAGGTTTCTACTGCTACGCTCGTCTTGCGTCAAGACTATCTTGGCCAAGACGTGTCGAACGAGCCACCCCATGTGTGCCGCACATGGGGTCCCATGCGAGCCACCCAGTGTACCACCTGTACATGGGCTTGCCAGGGTTGGCCTTGCCGGGAGACAGGGGTTGAACCCAACATTCTTCCCCTCAACCCTGTCGCCGGGGTTGGACATCGACGATCCCGAGCTTGTCGCGCAGTCCCTGGAACCGAACACGACCAAGTGCCTTGGTGAGGATGTCGGCCTTCTGCTCACCAGTCCGGATGAACTCCACATTCACCGTGCCCTTCTCGACGCAGTCACATATGAAGTGATAGCGGAGATCGATGTGCTTGTTATGATCATGGAGCACTGGGTTCTTGCAGAGAGAGATCGCTGACTTGTTGTCGACGAAGATGAGCGCAGGTGTGGTGTCTTGGTTCATCATCTCCCCGAGAAGACAAGCTAACCAAATGCCTTGACAGGCCGCCACTGCCGCCACAATGTACTCTGCCTCGCACGACGAGGTGGCGACAACCTTCTGCCTCACAGACTGCCAGCTGACGGGACTGTTCCCGAGGAAGAACAACACTCCCGAAGTGCTCTTCCTGGAGTCCACGTCACCAGCGTGATCGGAGTCGCTGTAGCCGATCAGGTTCTCGCCGGCGCCACGGCGATACACGCATCCAGGCGTGATCGTGCCCGCGATGTACCGGAGCAGGTGCTTGACGGCAGCGAGGTGATCGCTTGCCGGGGCTTCCATAAGCCTGCTCGGGTATGCACGAGGTACCTGAGACTCCCGATAACGCTGCGGTAGAGTGTTGCGTCCACCGGCTTCTCGGGGCTCTCCTTGCTGAGCTTCTGTCGTGCCTCCATTGGAGCCTGCACGGAGTAGCAGTCCTTCATGCCTGCCCTGCTCGAGCATCTTGGCGGCGTAGGCCGCCTGTGTCATCGTGATGCGACCACGCTCCTGGTACACCTCCAGCCCGAGGTAGTACCGGAGCAGCCCGAGGTCGCTCATACTGAAGAGACGATACATCTCTCCCTTGAAGCGTTGAATCTCATCGGGCTCTGCCCCGGCAATGACCAGGTCGTCGACGTAGATGCCGACGATGAGCAGTGTGTTCGCGATGCCACGCGAATACACGCCATGCTCAAAGGCGTTGTGTGAGAACCCAAGTGATGCCTGCGTACTCGAGCATCTTGGCGGCATAGGCCGCCTGCGTGATCGTGATGCGACCACGCTCCTGGTTCACCTCCAGTCCGAGGTAGTACCGGAGCAGCCTGAGGTCGCTCATACTGAAGAGACGATGCATCTCTCCCTTGAAGCGTTGAACCTCATCGGGCTCTGCCCCGGAATGACTAGGTCGTCGACGTAGATGCCAACGATGAGCAGCGTGTTCGCGGTGCCACGCGAATACACGCCATGCTCAGAGGCGTTGCGTGAGAACCCAAGTGATGCAAGGCTTGCATTCAGCTTGGCGTTCCACGCCCTTGGGGCTTGCCGGAGACCGTACAGGGCCTTGTGTAGCCGGTACACGCCCTGCTCGTGGTTCCTGGCAACGAATTCTGGTGGCTAGGAGACGTACACCTCCACGTTGAGGTTGCCATTGAGGAACGCCGACTTGACGTCCATGTGGTGTACCTCCCACCCACGGTGAGCAGCCACAGCAAGGATGAGCCGTACAGACTCCAGGCTTGCCACCGGAGCGAAGACTTCCTCGAAGTCAACTGCCTCACACTGCATGTAGCCCTTTGCGACGAGGCGCACCTTGTGCTTGACAATGGTGCCGTGCTCGTCCTTCTTCACGTTGAACACTCACTTGAGCCCAATGGCAGGCAGTGTGGTGAGTGTCCAAGTGGCATTATCGTTGATCGACGCCAGCTCGTCCAGCATCGCGCGGCGCCAGCAATCCTCTTGCTCTGCCTCAGCGAACATGGTCGGCTCCTCGCTGGCCATCAGATGCAGGGCGTCGTTGTCATCAACGTCCTCATTCTTGGGCTGCTGCGGCGCAGTCGCAGGCTTGCTGAGAAGATCCCCTAGGTGTCGGAACCTGTGTGGGGCGCCAACATTATCGTCGGCGTCGAACAGCTCCGACCTTGCCGTTGGCGGGGCTGCGAACTGCCTCCCGGGAACCACCTCGCTTGTCGGCATCAGTGTTGCCGGGGTTGTAGTTCCTGACGTCACACTGCCCGGGAACTCCCTTCCCGTGGTTGTTGTGTCGAGCGTCACTCTTCCTGGGAACACTCTTCCCGGGGTCGCCTTGTCGGACGTCGCACTACCCGGAGTGGCCCCTCTCGGGTTGGCGCTTCTCGGGAACTCCCTTCCCGAGGTGCTGGAGTACGCTGGGTACTCCACGACGAAGGAACTGCTTGCCGGTGACTCGCCCGGTGCCTCCCAACTCCATCGCGCGTCTTCGTCGAAGATGATGTCGCGGGAGACGTGTGCACGCATTGCGACGGGGTCGTACATCTTGTACGCCTTGGAGCCCGTCTCGTAGCCCATGAACACCATTGGGGTGCTCCTGTCATCGAGCTTCTTCAGTTGTGGGCGCGCCGACTTGACGTGCCCGACGCAGCCAAAAGTACGGAGGAACCACACATCGGGCTTCCTTCCATACCACGCGTCGTAGTGCGTCTTGCCGTCGACGCTCCTTGTAAAGGAGCGGTTGAGGATGAAGACGGCCGTGAGCACGGCCTCCCCCCAATACGTGCTCGGCACCTGCTTTGCCTGGAGCATGCAGCGTGCCATCCCGAGCACTGTTTGGTTCCTACGCTCGACAACACCGTTCTGCTGCGGTGAGTAGGGTACCGTCAGGTGACGTTGCACCCCCTTCTCGGCGCAGTGCTTGTAGAACGTGGCCGACGTGAATTTGCCGCCACGATCCGTGGGCAGCACGTGCAACTTGTGGCCGCGCTCGACCTCTGCTGCCGCTTGCTGCTTGACGATGGCTCGCTCCGCCTCATCCTTGGAGGCGAGGAGCAGCACCGACATGAACCTGTTGTAGTCGTCGACAAGCAGCACGATGTAGCGACGCCCTCCTGGCGTTGCCGGGGTGATCGGGCCGCAGAGATCCCCGTGAACCAGTTCCAGGTGTTTCTGCGCCCGGTAACGTGCCTTCTCGGGAAAGGGTAGACGCCGCCGCTTCCCAGCAAGACACGCATCGCACAACTCATAGGCATGCATGATGTGAGGCAGCCCGTGAACGAGATCGCCACGCGCCATCTTTCGTAACCCGTTGAAGTGCTGGTGTCCTAGCCGGGCATTCCAACGCCACGCGTCAGAGACATGACCCACGGCAAGGCACACAGGATGCACGGGTCAAAAGAAGAACTTGTAGAGGCGATTCGGTGAGCGGGTTACCTCAATGAGCAGCCTCTTCTGCTGATCACGCACGGTGAGCACACCGCGGTGGATGCCGATGTCGAACCAACCCTCATCGAGTTGTCCGACGCTCACAACGCCACTCTTGAGCGCCAGGATGAAATAGACGTCCGTGAACGCCCTATGGTCACCCCCGTTGCCGGCGAAGATGACGGTCCCACGGCCATGGATGTCCACCACGGAGCTATCCGTGAACCGTACCTTCCTGGTGATCGAGCGGTCCAGTTCCGCGAATGCGTCGACCGAACCCGTCATGTGGTTCGAGGCGCCGGTGTCGAGGAACCAACCCTCATCTTGCTTGTCGAGTGTGGTCAAAGCCCTTTTCTCGTTGAGGAACACGTAGCCACACGCGCATGCCGTTGTCGGGGAACCATCTCCCGTCAACGCAATAGACCCCAAGCATTTGCTTGTCGGGGTGTGGCTGACCTGGGTCATCGTGCGCTCCTGCACGGACTTGATGGTCGCCAGCATCGTAGTCGGGACGTGGCCCACCAGATGCGCCGTTGCCGTGCCAACTTGCACGGGCTTGTCGGGTCCCGAGGTTGTCGGGAACGCCGTTGCCGGGACGTGGCTCCCCCACGCCCTTGCCTTCATCGCCTCCCACTCGACAGGGCCCGAGAACGTCGTTGTCGGGGAGTAGCCTATCACTGAAGGGATGGTTCCCGTGGACGGGCTCCGTGCCTCTTGCATGGACTGGGTGGCTGTCGGGGCCATGGTCGCGGGAGGCGTTGCGCCCTCTTGCACGGTCTCGACGCTTGCCAGCATCATTGCCAGCCCACTGTCCACCTCTGCCTGGGCGAGGTTTGCCGTTGCCGCGATGGCCTCGTCGGCAATCCTCTTGCAGCATTCGCGGGTCCAGTGACCCGGCATGCTGCAGTAGTGGCATTTGTTCCGGTCGTTGGAGTTGCCGGAACTGCACGCAGGCCCAGCCTGTTGCTTAGGCTGGCTTGGCGTCCGCCCGCGGTTGCCGCCGCTGCTCTGGGCGCGACCTTCGTGTCTGGCGCGACCGTGGTTTCCCGTGAAGGTGCCTCCCCCACTGCCGGAAGACCCGTCGCGTCCACGCTGTTGCAGGCGCGCACTCCACTTCTCCTCCGTGAGCAACAGTTGGCCGCCAGCGTGTTCGTCCGCGTCGTCGCCGTGCTCCTCGACGACCTTGAGCCGGCCTACTAGCTCCTCGATTGTCATGGTGGAAAGATCCACCAAGCTCTCGATGGACCAGGCCAGCTGCTTGTACTGCCTGGGGACGACGCGGAGGAACTTGAGAAGCACCCTCTTGTCGTCGATGGGATCTCCGAGCGTTTCGAGCTCGTTGACGAGACCCTGCAGCCGCCTGGCGAAGTTGTCGACTTGCTCACCGGCCTTGAACCGGATCTCCTCGTACTGGAGGCGCAAGGTCTGAGCCTTCGACTCCTGTACGCGCTCTACGCCGATGCGCAGAACCTTGATGGTGTCCCATGCCTCCTTGGCCGTCTTCCTGGCGCCAAGAGTTGGAACCATCTCCAGTGGGACGGAGCGCAAGATTGCCTCCATCGCCAGCCGGTCCTCGGCATACTCCACATCGCCGGTTTCCACGGCTTTCCACATGTGCCGCGCCTCCATGATGACCTTCATCAGGAGCGACCAACTGGGATAGTTGGTCCGCGTGAGGAGGGGAAAAGAGGTGTTGGACATACCCACGTCACGCACGGAGCGTGGTACGCCGAGCTTGCCTCCTGCCCTGCCTCGCAGCGCGAGCGCATAGGCCGCGCACGTCTCCTCAGCCAAGATCTCCTCGGCAGTCTTGGAGTTGCCTCCGCCGACGCCGTCTTTCGGCATGTGCTTCGGCATATCAACTCAGGCCTCGAACCTGGGTGCTCTAATGCCAATTGTCAGCCCAAATGGACCTTCTGTCGGCGAACTATTCATTCCCGGGTGAGAGGATGATGCCGAAGCTGGTGGTGGAGCTAAGCAGGGGAGAGCGAGCAGAGGGAGAAGAGGGGCAAAGATCTTTTCCGTTTTCACTACTCACCACAGTGAGCGCTCCATTGCTTATGTAGTAGATATTTACAACAAATATCTACTGCCACCTATGAGCTCAAGTTCACAAAACGAACTTAACTATTACTACCACTAGACTAGACCTCTCTCTGGCACAGCAGAGAGAGCAGGTTTCTACTGCTACGCACGTCTTGCGTCAAGACTATCTTGGCCAAGAAGTGTCGAACGAGCCACCCCATGTGCGCCGCACATGGGGTCCCATGCGAGCCACCCAGTGTACCACCTGTACATGGGCTTGCCGGGGTTGGCCTTGTCGGGAGACAGGGGTTGAACCCAACACAGGCAGCTCGATAAGACTTACGACGGGTTCCTCCTCGTTGAGGGAACTACAGAGCAGGATGCCCACCATAGATCGACCCAGCCCAACGAGTCTCGACCGACGGCGATCACCTTGTCGGTGCTGTGGTTCCTGCTGGCGTTCCAGGAATCTAGTCGGTGTTGCAGTCGTAGACCAGCGGGGCCAGCTTGGTGCTCCAAGCTCCGGTCTTGGAGGAGTAGAGGAAGAGCTCACACTTGAAAGCGTCTTGGATAGCCCGGATGCAGATGAAGGCGACCACTAGGTAGCCGGAGCCCTGGCCGCCGCCGCCGCCAAGGGGCATGATCCCGACTGACTGGGTGGGGTGGAAAGAGCACCAAGGGTGCGGCAAGACTTCGAGCGACGGGCTCCCGTGGCCGCCGCCGGCCGCCGTGTACACGAAGTAGAGCCCCGGCCCGTGCGTGTCCTGGACGATGTAGAGGAGGACCATATCGTCCACGGCGCTGACGACGCACGCGTGCTACCGTATGCCATCGTTGCGCAGGCCGCGGCACCGGACCGAGAAGGAAGAGACGTCCGGCGGCAAGAACAACTGGAAGGAGACCTCGACCTTCACATGCACCGCCGCCCCCGCTAGCTTTTCTAGTTTTACCAGGGCTGTAGCGGTGGTTGCGGAGGAAGAGAACTCTTTGGCGGAGGTCAAGCTCCTCCAGCGGTGGTTGCTGAGGTCGCCGCCCGCCAGGGTGTCGAGGAGGATACAGTCGGGGTAGCTACTGCATGACACTTCCTTGTCGTCGACCGACGGCGGAGCCGAGAGGTCGTTGGAGGAAGAAGAAACCATGGTCTGTGCGGATTTGGT
Source organism: Elymus sibiricus (assembly GCA_039707655.1). Lineage (NCBI taxonomy): Eukaryota > Viridiplantae > Streptophyta > Magnoliopsida > Poales > Poaceae > Elymus > Elymus sibiricus. Next base: position 478,212,087 of record CM077666.1, read on the forward strand.
GTTTCTCCAATATTATTTGGCAGTTAAATAAGAAAAAAGTCTTAGACATCACATCAGACTAGTCTAGGGCAGTTGAATCGAGAGTCCATCCAATGACACAGTGACACAAGGGATTGAAATTTGAATTGGACTCGTACTGTCCAACAGGCTTTGGACCTCATTGGACTGGATTTTATCAGACTTGGACCAAAGTATGTAGAAGCCCAATAGAGATAGATCCATAATTGTAGGTGCATGACAAACAAAATATCTAGCCAGTATACGGAAGCAGTTAGGGTTTGAAGGTGCGAAGAACAGCCGGAGATATTTTCGGTCCCCTCGCCTCCAGCCAGTGGCGGAGCTAGACAGAAAACATTGGGGGGGCGAAACGCAAAAGATGAAGAGTTGGGGGGGGGGGGGGCAAACGCTAATTTTTTCCTAATCTAAGCCCTTCAAATAAAAAATTCTTTAGGGATATCTCCAAGGCTGGGGGGCCACAGCCCCCCAGCCCACCACATAGCACCGCCGTTGCCTCCGACTGCCATCTTGGCCCTGAGTTGTGCGGGAACTTCGGATCTTCAAGATTTTTATGTTCTTTGTCAGCGTATAGTGGTGGTTGTGGTGTTTTGCAAATAGAGTTACTCTAGTTTTTTCTTTGGCGGTGCCATGGAGATAGAGATGTTTGTGTCCTCGCAGATCCAATTATCCGGATCTGATAAGTTTATGTTATTGTGTCATGCTGTTTTTGTTGGTTTGATTCTTTGTGAAGTTAGAATTTTTCCTCGACACTGGCAAAGACCTTGTGATTCAACGGTCTGCACTTCTAGGGGATCATCCCGGCCCAAGTCCGTTCATCGCTCACGACTTTCCGTCCTTTTGGATGGACGACTCAAGGCACTTTCAGAAACCTCTATTGGTAATCAAGTTCGTGCGGGTGAACGAGTGAGAGTATCATTATTCCGGTCTAATTGTGGACTCTCTACTGAAGTATTGGGAGTATTTCGTCTTGCAAAAATTGATACCACGGAGAAGATGTCTCCAAGGGATACCACTGTAATTCTTAGTCGTATAAGTTACTTTGTATTTTCTTGGATATTGGATCTAAAACAATGTACCTGTAATGGTTCTGAGTAAGAATAAAATTACAGGTGTTTCTCGGAAAAAATATCTGAGGTGGCCGGGATCACCACGTGTCGGCGGTACGATGTGCTGGTGCTGGCTGTCCCTACAATATGTTCCCGTGCCCATAGATTAATTAAACACACTTGTACTATAATATGTGTTGGTCCGATGTACTACCATGTTACACCACGTTGATCTTCAGACCTAACACATACTTGCTTCTAGCGACAGGCACAGCAAGCATCATGTCAAATCTCAATCTCAAATGAGAGATGAACTATCCACTACAGGAATCACGCTAGTTGCCGACGGCAAAAGATATGCCGACGGCCAAAGGAAAACCGTCGGCAAATATTGGCCGTCGGCAACTTTCCACCTATGCCGAGGGCAGCCGGCGGCATACATAAGGCCGTCGGCAAAGCTCGAGGTATGCCGATGACAGCCGTCGGCATACATATGGCCTGACACGTGGCCCTGGTGGCCCGTTCGCTGACGGAAGGCTGACGTCGTTAGATATATGCCAACGGCCCTGACGGCGGCCGTGGGCAAAGTATTTTTCTGTATTATTTTCCAAATTTAAATCATTTTCTGTTTTTTAAAAACCTTTTAAAATGTTTGAATTTGATTAATTCAAATCTGACTTATCTAAACTTAAACGTATACAAATTATATATCTATTTGGGGTAGATTTTTTCATAGATTATGAATATCCACTTTGTTTCTGTTTTTGAGTATGTTAAAAATGCAACCTCATGTACTTTTGCAAATAGGTCCTTATACTTTGTCAAAATCACAAGTAATTCATACTTGCATTGATTTTGACAAATTTTATATGTTTTTGGATCAGAATTTTGAGAGGATTCTGTTGGTATACTATGTTTTCAAATTTGAACAAACTAAAATCATGTTTGCTTCAAATTTGAAGAAAACCCCTCTTGTTTTGATTTTTTAGTATATTTTTTATTCCTTGGCCAAATGAGGCAAATTTTATATCTATTTGCATCAGAAAGTTTCAAGGATTTCAGAAATAATGTTTTCACACATGCGCTGCCACTCAGGATGGTTTGACGCTTAGAGGCGGAAACCGCCACTTCGGGTAAACCGGAGGGAATATTTTTGAATCTTTGGCCCAAATGTGTTTTTCCATGTGTATATGACCTGACCAAGCACAACCAAGAGGAAAAGTTCATCGGTCACCCCCCTTTCAAAGCCGGTCAAAGGGGTAGACCACGCGGGGCTCACGGGCTAGGGTGTCACTCGGAAAAGGGCTTCGGAGCGTCATAATCCCTTCAAAACTTGCATGTGGCCCTAGCATATGTGCATAAGTGTGGTTTGGGGTGGAAAGATCCAATACACATGTGCCGAGTGTGACCACTTTCACACACATGCGCTGCCACTTCGAAATGTTCGGCACTTAGAGGGGGAAACTGCCACCACGGGTAAGGCGGAAGAAAACTTGTGATAACTTGAGCTCAAACTTGGTTTTCAATGTTTCTATGGCCTAACCTAACACAACCAAGTAGAAAAGTCCATGGGTCAAATGGTGTTCGACGCCGATCAAAGGGTTAGATAACGCCGGTCAAACAGGTCAGGGTTAGGCCGCTGTGGGCTCTTCGAAGGGTCGGGATCCCACCAAAACTTGCATTGTGTCCTAACATATGTATACAAGTGTGGTGGGAGGTTTAAATAGCCAATACCCAGCTACCAAGTGTGACCCGCTTCACAGACGGCACTAACACTGAAGGAATGTTCTGCACTTAGAGCGGGAAACTGCCACCACCGGAAACCCGGAAGGAATCTTGTGATAACTTGGGCTCAAACATGGTTTTTCATGTTTCTATGGCCTAAGCCAGCACAACCAAGTAGAAAAGTTCATGGGTCAAATGTCGTTCGACGCCGGTCAAAGGGTTAGACTTGCCGGTCAAACGGATCAGGGTTCGGTCGCTCTGAGGTCTTCGGAGTGTAGGAATCCCACCAAAACTTGCAGTGTGTCCTTACATATGTATACAAGTGTGGTGGGAGGTTTAAACAGCCAATACCCAGCTCCCGAGTGTGACCCGCTTCACGGACGGCACTAATACCGAAGGAATATTTGGCACTTAGAGGGGGAAACTACCACCACGGGGTAAGCCGGAAGAAATCTTGTGATAAGTTGGGCTCAAACTTGGTTTTCCATGTTCCTATGGCCTAACACTACACAACCAAGTAGAAAAGTCCATGGGTCAAATGCCGTTCGACGCCGGTCAAAGGGTTAGACCTGCCGGTCAATTGGGTCAGGGTTAGGTCGTTGTGTGGTCTTCGGAGGGTCGGGATCCCACCAAAACTTGCATTGTGTCCTAACATATGTATACAAGTGTGGTTGGATGTTAAAATGGCAAATATTCAGCTCCCGAGTGTGACCCGCTTCACGGACAGCAGTAACACCGAAGGAATGTTCTGCACTTAGAGGGGGAAACTGCCACCACGGGGCAGCCGGAGGGAATCTTGTGATAACTTGGACTCAAACTTGGTTTTCAATGTTCCTATGGACTAAGCTAGCACAACCAACTAGAAAAGTCCATGGGTCAAATGTCGTTCGACGCCGGACAAAGGGTTAGACTTGCTAGTCAAACGGGTCAGAGTTCGGTCGCTCTGGGGTCTTCGGAGGATCGGAATCCCACCAAAACTTGCACTGTGTCCTAACATATGTATACAAGTGTGGTGGGAGGTTTAAATAGCCAATACCCGGCTCCCGAGTGTGACCCGCCTCACGGATGACACTAACACCGCCACCACGGGTAACCCGGAAGGAATCTTGTGATAACTTGGGCTCAAACTTGGTTTTCAATGTTCCTATGGCCTAAGCCAGCACAACCAAGTAGAAAAGTCCATGGGTCAAATGTCGTTCGACGCCGGTCAAAGGGTTATACTTGCCGGTCAAATGGGTCAGGGTTCGGTCGCTCTGGGGTCTTTGGAGGGTCGGAATCTCACCAAAACTTGCATTGTGTCCTAACATATGTATACAAGTGTGGTGGGAGGTTTAAAAAGCCAATACCCGGCTCCCGAGTGTGACCCGCTACACAGACGGCACTAACACCGAAGGAATGTTCTGCACTTAGAGCGGGAAACTGCCACCATGGGTAACCCGGAAGGAATCTTGTGATAAGTTGGGCTCAAACTTGGTTTTCAATGTTCCTATGGCCTAGCACTACACAACCAAGTAGAAAAGTCCATGGGTCAAATGTCGTTCGACGCTGGTCAAAGGGTTAGACCTGCCGGTCAAATGGGTCAGGGTTAGGCCGTTGTGTGGTCTTCGGAGGGTCGGGATCCCACCAAAACTTGCATTGTGTCCTAACATATGTGTACAAGTAGATGTCCCGAGTGTGACCACTTTCACACACATGCGCTGCCACTTCGGAATGTTCTGCACTTAGAGGGGGAAACTCCCACTTCTGGTCAACCGAAGGGAATTTTTTGATAACTTGGGCTCAAACTTGGTTTTTCATGTTCCTATGGCCTAACCTAACACAACCAAGTAGAAAATTCCATTGATCAAATGTCGTTCGACGCCGGTTAAACGGGCCAGGGTTCGGCCGCTGTGGGGTCTTCGGAGGGTAGGAATCCCATCAAAACTTGCATTGTGTCATAATATATGTATATAAGTGCAGTGGGATGTTGAAATTGCCAGTACCCAGCTACCAAGTGTGGCCCGCTTCACGGACGACACTAACAGTGAAGGAATGTTTTGTACTTAGACCGGGAATCTCCCACTTCGGGTAAACCGGTAGGAATCTTGTGATAACTTGGGCTCAAACTTGGTTTTCCATGTTCCTATGGCGTAACCTAACACAACCAAGTAGAAATGTACATTGGTCAAATGTCGTTCGATGCCGGTGAAAGGGCTAAAAGACGCCGGTCAAACGGGTCAGGGTTCGGCCGCTGTGGGGTCTTCGGAGGGTACGAATCCCACCAAAACTTGCCTTGTGTCCTAATATATGAATACAAGTGTGGTGAGGGGTTTAAATAGTCAATACCCAGCTACCAAGTGTGACCCGCTTCACGGACGGCACTAACACCAAAGGAATGTTCTGCACTTGGAGCGGGAAACTCCCACTTCGGGTCAACCGGATGGAATCTTGTGATAACTTGGGCTCAAACTTGGTTTTCCATGTTCCTATGGCCTAACCTAATACAACCAAGTACAAAAGTACATTGGTCAAATGTCGTTCGATGCCGGTCAAAGGGCTAGACGACGCCGGTTAAACGGGTCAGAGTTCGGCCGTTGTGGGGTCTTCGGAGGGTAGGAATCCCACCAAAACTTGCATTGTGTCCAAATATATCTATATATGTGTGGTGGGATGTTGAAATAGCCAGTACACATCTCCCAAGTGTGACATGCTTCGCGGGTGGCCCGTATCCCGAAGGAATGTTCTGCACTTAGAGCGGGAAACTGCCACCATGGGTAAACCGGAAGGAATCTTGTGATATTTGGGCTCAAACTTGCTTTTCCATGTTCCTATGGCCTAACCTAACACAACCAAGTAGAAAAGTCCATTGGTCAAATGTCGTTCGACGCCGGTCAAACGGGTCAGGGTTCGGCCGCTGTGGGGCCTTCGGAGGGTACGAATTCCACCAAAACTTGCATTGTGTCCAAATATATGTATACAAGTGTGCTGGGGCGTTTAAATAGCCAATACCTAGCTACCAAGTGTGACCCGCTTCACGGACGGCACTAACACCGAAGGGTTCTGCACTTAGAGCGGGAAACTCCCACTTCGGGTCAGCCGGAGGGAATCTTATGATAACTTGGGCTCAAACTTGGTTTTTCATGTTCCTATGGCCTAACCTAACACAATCAAGTAGAAAAGTCTATTGGTCAAATGTCGTTCGATGCCGGTCAAAGGGCTAGACGACTCCGGTCAAACGGGTCAGGGTTCGGCCGCTGTCGGGTCTTCGGAGGGTAGGAATCCCACCAAAACTTGCATTGTGTCCTAATATATGTATATAAGCGTGGTGGGATGTTGAAATAGCCAATACCCAGCTATCAAGTGTAATCCGCTTCACGGACGACACTAACACCGAAGGAATGTTCGGCATTTAGAGGGGAAAACTGCCACCACGGGTAAACCGAAAGGAATCTTATGATAACTTGGGCTCAAACTTGGTTTTCCATGTTCCTATGGCCTAACCTAACACAACCAAGTAGAAAAGTCCATTGGTCAACCGTCGTTTGACGCCGGTCAAAGGGGTGCACGACGCTGGTCAAACGGGTCAGGGTTCGACCGCTGTGCACTACTAGGGAAAACCCTAGTAGTAGCGCGGGGATAGGGACTAGCAGTAGCGCGTGTGCCGGCGCTACTGCTATGGCTCTACAGCTAACATTTAGCAGTAGCGCTCGTTTCGCCGCGCTACTGCTAAGTCTGTTATCAGTAGCGCGTTCCACAGCCCACGCTACTGCTAGTTACTAGCAGCGCGCCTGGACCCCACGCTACTACTACTATTACGTATTCTATTTCTATTTTATTTTATATCGTATTTATACACCGTTATACAAGTTTTCATACAGTAGCAATTTAGAGATTGTTATATCATTATGATCATGATGGGTTATTATATCATTAGGTGAATGAACCGCGGATTAGATTCAAGTGGATGGATCCAAAGTGACCAAGTTGGATTTCCAACTTGGTCACTTTGGATCCATCCACTTGAATCTAATCCGCGGTTCTTTCACCCAATGATATAATAACTCATCGTCATCATCATCATCATCATCATAATATTAACAACCCATCATCATCATCATCATAGTCATATAACAACTCCTCATCATCCTAACAACTCATCATCATCATCATCATCATCCATGAGTCATATAACAACTCATCATTCTAACACATTGTAGCACATAATAACAACTTCTCATCATCATCATAGTCATAATCAACACTAACTAATTGTTCTTAATATCTAGGACCTACTCTCTCCTAGGTAAAATAGCATAAAAGAGGTAAACCGGTCCATCTCCAAAATGGAGAATGGAGATCCACCTATCGCCAACTTCTGGCTTGCGCACACGCATGTTGTCTCCAATCGGTTACGTGCGCGCCTTCATTACTTTGCTCCAATCTTTGATATTGAGCCTTCCATCTTTCAAAGAAATAGAGTATGCACTTTGGTAAGCCGTCGGTGGAAACGGTCGTAAGCTAACCATGTACATACTCCCTTCGGTAAGCATCATGTGAGGCACAACCTCGCTAGGGAGCTTCTGTTGAACAATATAGTAACATATATAGTTAGCAATGTAGTTTACTTAAGAAGAATGTATGCAACGAAGTTACCATCATTAACAAAATCATACCAAGTTTTTCGCAATGAGGTTACCATCAAGCAACTGATGGACTAGTGGCACGTATCCAGTATAATTTGGGCTGATAAACTGATTGGTCTTAAAATTCTCAACATCATCTATAAATGAGACAAGATATCCTTTCTCCTCACAATTAAGCTCGGAGCCATAACTGTAGTACGTCATGTTCACAGCTTTCCGAGTATTTTTTGAAGATAAGAAATAAGCTGATAATTATAAATAAACAAGTTTAGTAGCGATGAACACCAAATATTTTTAAATAAAAAATATAAATTACTTAACAAATTAGTTTGACAAACTCACATTTAGGCAAAACAGGAGGCATATCCACATCAACCCAAATGTCGATATTATCTTCAATATCTTCATCTTCGGGACGAATATCAAAAGTTATTTGCATATTCTCCTCAAATCCATAGGCCTTGCAGAAAGCTTCCCAATTAGAGCAGCCGAAATGTGAGTGATTAAGCGCATTGTAGAGCTTAACCCGAAAAGCATAACCGTGTTTAGTCCTGATGTGAGCCCTCCTCGTCTCCATATTCTCAAGGTCTTGGAAACCGAGCTTCTGCAAGACAAACGTTCTTGCATGGCACGGGATGTACTAGTCGAATTGAAAAAAAACGGAAATTACACGTTGAACCAAAGAATCACCAGTCATGATTAATTACGATGAAATACTTATCGTTGCGTACCGTACAAACATCGAAGGTCTCTTCCAACTTCACGGTGAAGAACCTACCATTTTGCAGGTGAGGCTCCCTGTCGTACAAAGCCCGGTCATCGCAGCAGTAGTCGCACTCCGGGATCTTATCATCGTCGGACATTTCCTGTGTTCAAAATTCAAAGATTATAAATCGACGGCAATTAACAGGAACTCAACACACAGATCATTATTATTCATCACGGGTTGACTGTCGGTCTGTCGAGTCTTTCCTTGAAAACTCTCATCTCACGTGGTGTATATGGTGGGCACTCCCTCTCTGACATTTTCGACCGTCGGTGATGGTCGCTACTCCTCCTTCCCCTAGTGCATAACAAAGGTCTAGCACAAGGAGAAGAAGGAGAAACGACCCCCACGAAAACAGTCGGCATTCTTCTTCTCTCATATATGGTGGACACTCTCCCTCATGTATGGAGCCCCGACAGAGTTAAAGTCAACCCGAAATGTCATTTAATTCTCTTTCCGGCAAATCCAGGGCACTCGATATTTCCTATATATTCTAGTACAACTCATGCTAAAATTCACAGAAAAATCCGGCATGACCTTCGCTAAAATAGGACATATCGAGCGCCTGAAATTTGCCGGAACGGAAATGAATCAACACTCCGGCAAAACACAGGCCACTCGGATTTTCCCTGTGATACAAAGATGTCCATACACATACAAAGATGTTTAAACTTGAAATTCTATCCGGATCAATTATCATTTAAAAAAAACTAGCTTCACATTGTCACAGCTACTCATCTACTACATCTATAAAAACATCATGTTTACTCATCTACTACATCTATAAAAACAAAAACATTTCAATATATATCTTATAATCCGAACATTTCATTGGGACAAGAAGCATAACTAAATAGGTCTCTCTCTCTCTCTAAATTTGGCAATGTGAGATTGACATAACTAAATACCCTAGTTCTAGAATTCAACACTTACTAAAAATTTCTATTACTATAATTGCTATACCTAAATTTTCTTACTACAAACTACTATTACTAAATGTGATACCTAAAAATTTCTCATATTGCATTCCAATACATTTCTATTACTAAATTTTCTATTCTATTACTAGTAATAATCTCTACCAAGTGTCCAATACATGTTTCTACCAACTAAATTTTTAACTAATTAAGTAAACTAGAAAGTATAAAGTAGAAACTATAAACTAATTTACTAAACTATCAACTAAACATTATTATGCTGATTCAAAAGACCTACATTTACTAAAAATTTGTATTACTAGTTTTTTCTACTAAAAAATTATATTACCAAAAATATCCTAGTTCTAACCCTAACATCCATCCATCCATCCATCTATCTATCCATCTATCTATCCAAGCATTACTAAAAAGAACCTAATTGAATCCATTTGTCTATCCATCTATCTATCCAAGCATTACCGAAAAAAACCTAATTTCATCCATCCATTTATGCAATGCAGGAGGGAGGGAGGGAGGGATGGAGGTTGAGGGTCCGAGGGAGAGGATGGGAGGGAGGAGGGAGAGGGTCGGAGGGAGGGAGGGAGGAGGGAGGGATGGAGGGAGGGAGACATACCGGGGGGCAACGGCGGCAGCGGGCGACGGCAGTAGCGGGCGGCAGCGGCGGGCGGCGGGGGCTGCAATGCGGGGGCGGCAGCGCGGCAGCGATGGGGGAGATGGAGATGGAGAGAGTGGAGAGGGAGAGTGAGGGCCGCAATATGAAGATAAGTTGGATTAGCAGCAGCGCGGGATAGGAAACGACGCTACTGCTAAATTCTGTAGCAGTAGCGCTGGCCTGTCGACCGGCGCTGCTACTAAGTGCGGCCCACCTGCTAGCACCATGCACAAATAGCGGTAGCGGTGGGCCTCCGACAAGCGCTACTGCTAATCGATTAGTAGCAGCGCCGATTTTTGACCACCGCTACTACTACGGTCGGCCCCGGTGGGTGAGGATGGGTCCACTTAGCAGCAGCGTTGGTCGGATGCCCAGCGCTACTCCTACAGGTATACTTGTAGCGCTGGCTTACTCCACGCGCTACTGCTAAATAGCAGTAGCGCCACAGCCCTATCCCACGCTACTGCTAAGGTTCTATCTATAAGCTTTCTCCTAGTAGTGGTGGGGTCTTCGGAGGGTCGGAGTTTACTCCGAATGCATGAAATAATCTGTATGAATGCATTGAGTATATTTGTAGGTCTTATCTAAGAGAAAAAGGAAAATAAGAATATAGCAATGCCCAAACCCTAGACCAGATCCAGCATGGTAGCAATATAAGGTGGCCTTTGTTTGGGCTTCAGCTACTGATTTCAGATTCTAGGCCTTCTAAAATCAGAATCCCAAACAAACACATCAGATTTCGATCTAGCTTCGTGGAATCTGATTCTGAAAAATGAACTACCAGACAAGGGAATCACGCATCAGCAATTTTGGTGATTCAGCGGATTCCACAGCTTCCCACAAAAGAAAACGATTCATTTTGAGCCCTTGCCCATATTTCCTATTAAAATTACAACAAAACTACCACCGCGACCCTCATCTAGTCTCCACTCTCCACCCCGCCGGCCGAGTCAACCGACGCCCGAACCCCCTCGTCTCGTCTCCCTCCCCCATGTCGGCCGTGACGGCGACGATGATGGCGGAGGAGGCGTGCTCCTGCAGCTGGAGGAGCAGGCCAAGCAGGGCGGCGGCGGCACCTGGGAGTACCTTTCCCTCGCCCGGAGGCTTCGCGCGCGCCGCCCTGCCCCCGTCCTCCGCCTCAGCCTCTCCCTACTCAACGATGCCTCTGCCCGCTCCATGTGGTTCCTTCAGGACCAGGTTAGATTAGCACCTGCATGCTTCAGTAGCAGAGGGAGACACCACAGCGTGGATTAAACTAGATTTTGGTCAATGTTTCCAGCTACTTGTTGGGGAGAGTTGATGCTGGTTTACAGTTGGTTCAGTAGATCGCCATCCCACTGGACTGGACTTGGGATGAGCCTAGCTCTGCCCTCTGGACATATGCATCATGATGATCTAGCTGGTTGGTCCATGACAGTTTTTGGAATATAACTGAAGCAACAATCATGACTCAGTCAGCACGTCTACTAGAACATTAGGCAAGGCCATGTGTGACAAGCTGGACAACACTGTGAATTGTGATTTATTCACCGTGGCATGACAATTACCAGCTGAATGGCATGTTCCATCCATGGCATAAAAGTTCAGAGTTCTTCTGCCACTGGCGACTCCAGTCAGGCTTCGGAGTTGGCGGTGAGCGTCGCCAGGTCGAGCGGCTGCGCGTGGTGTGGTCGTTCACATATAAACGTCATACTCAACATTCAGGGATATTATTGACATTTCACAACCCCTACAGTTCCTACAGCTATCCAACAGCAAGGTAAACAAATAACCAGCTTCTGATTCTCAGGAATCCATAGCCACAACAGATTTTCATGAATCCACAACCATGGTGATTGATACGTCTCCGTCGTATCTACTTTTCCAAACACTTTTGCTCTTGTTTTGGCCCCTAATTTGCATGATTTGAATGGAACTAACCCGGACTGACGCTGTTTTCAGCAGAATTGCCATGATGTTGTTTTTGTGCAGAAAATCAAAGTCCTTGGAATTGGATGAAACTTTTTGGAGATTTTTTATGGAATATATAAAAAATATTGGCATCAAGAACTACTGGAGGGGGGCCACCCAGTGCCCATGAGGCACCAGGGCGCGCCACCCCCCCAGGCGCGCCCTGGTACCTCGTGGGGCCCACGTGGCTCCGTCTGACCTAATTACAACGCTATAAATTCAGTTTTCCAAAGAAAAAAATAAGAGAGAAAGTTTTATTGCGTTTCACGATACGGAGCCACCGCCACCTCCTGTTCTTCATCGGGAGGCCAGATCTGGAGTCCGTTCAGGGCTCCGGAGAGGGGGATCTTCCGGCATCGTCATCATCAACCATCCTTCATCACCAATTTCATGATGCTCACCGCCGGGAGTGAGTAATTCCTTCGTAGGCTTGCTGGACGGTGATGAATTGGATGAGATTTATCATGTAATCGAGTTAGTTTTGTTAGGGCTTGATCCCTAGTATCCACTATGTTCTGAGATTGATGTTGCTATGACTTTGCTATGCTTAATGCTTGTCACTAGGCCCCGAGTGCCATGATTCCAGATCTGAACCCTTTATGTTTTCAGCAATATATTTGTGTTGTTGATCCGATCTTGCAAGTTATATGCACCTGCTATGTGTTATGATCCGCGTACCCCAAGGTGACAATAATTGGGATTCTTTCCGGTGATTGCCATAGTTTGAGGAGTTCATGTATTCACTAAGTGTTAATGCTTTGTTCCGGTTCTCTATTAAAAGGAGGCCTTAATATCCCTTAGTTTCCTTATGGACCCCGCTGCCATGGGAGGGTAGGACAAAAGATGTCATGCAAGTTCTTATCGCAAGCACGTATGACTAAATACGGAATACATGCCTACATTACATTGATGAATTTGAGCTACTTCTGTGTCGCCCTAGGTTATAACTGTTACATGATGAATATTATCCAACGTATATCACCGATCCAATGCCTACGAGCTTTTCACATATTGATTCTTGCTAAGTTACTACTGTTGCTACTGTTGTTACAATTGCTACTGCTACTGCTGTTACCGTTACTGCTACCGTTACTATTATTGCTACTGCTATCAAACTATCATACTACTGTGCTACTGATCACTCTACTGCAAATATTTAGTCTCCAGGTGTGGTTGAATTGACAACTCAACTGCTAATACTTGCAAATATTCTTTGGCTCCCCTTGTGTCGAATCAATAAATTTGGGTTGAATACTCTACCCTCGAAAACTGTTGCGATCCCCTATACTTGTGGGTTATCAAGACCTTTTTCTGGCACCGTTGCCGGGGAGCATAGCTTTATTTGCTAAGTCACTTGGGATTTATATCTGTTGATCACTATGAAGAATCTGAAGGACACTAGAACCAAGATCGTTCCCTCTAAGACGAGGGGAGGTAAGGAACTGCCATCTAGCTCTGCACTTGATTCACCTTCTGTTTTGAGTAAACTTGCAACACCACAACATGCTATTAATTCTGATATGTCGCAAGTTATTGATGATACCACTTCTGCTATGAATGATACTCATGATGATGCTAGTACTATGCTTGAGAATGTTGTGCCACTTGGTGAATTTCTTACTGAACAAATTGCTAAAGCCAAAGAAATTGAAAATGCTGAAACTCCTGAGAATGATGATTCACCTATTATGCCTAGCTCTCCTACTAGAGTTGAAACACCTGATGAACAATGTTTTGATAGGGAGACAGCTAGAGCCATTCTTGCTTGTAATGATACATATGAAGTTATAAAATTGATTTCTGATATGAAAGAAAAATCTATGAGGGAGAAAATGAAGTATGATCCTAATTTTGCAACCTCTCCCATATTTGTTACTGATAAGGATTATGAATTCTTTGTTGATCCTGAGTTGATTAAGTTGGTAGAATCTGATCCTTTCCATGGATATGAAACTGAAACCGTTGTGGCACATCTCACTACATTAAATGATATAGCCACCCTGTTTACTCATGAGGAAAAAATTCGCCACTATTATATTCTTAAATTATTTCCTTTCTCATTAAAGGGCGATGCTAAAGAATGGTATAATACTCTCGCTCCTGGATGTGTGCATAGTCCCCAGGATATGATTTATTACTTCTCTGAAAAATATTGTCCTGCCCATAAGAAACAAGCTGCCTTACAGGAAATATTTAACTTTGCGCATATTGAAGAAGAGAATCTCCCTCAAGCTTGGGGGAGGCTTCTCCAATTACTTAATGCTTTGCCTGATCATCCTCTTAAGAAAAATGAAATACTTGATATCTTCTATAATGGACTAACCGATGCTTCTAGGGATTACCTAGATAATTGTGCGAGTTGTGTTTTCAGGGAACGGACTATTGAGCAAGCTGAGGAATTATTGAATAATATATTGAAGAATGATAATGATTGGACACTTCCTGAACCACCGCGTAAACCCACTTCGAAGAAGAGGGGTATCTTATATCTCAGTCCTGAAGATATGCAAGAGGCAAAGAAATGCCAGAAAGAAAAAGGTATTAAAGCTGAAGATGTTAAGAATTTACCACCTATTGAAGAAATACATGGTCTTGACAAACCGACACAGGTAGTAGAGGTAAATTCTCTTATAAAGTTTGATGAAAGTGATATTCCTTATAACAAACCTCCTAGTCAATGCTTGTATGAATTTGACAATTATATTATGAAGCAAGATCACTTCAATGCAAATGTTATGAAACAATTGGAACGAAACTCTTACATGATTGATCGCTTGAGTGACTTGTTATTTAGAATTGCTAATGATGTTAAAGGTGTGAGTAAACATGCATCTATGGTTCAAACTCAATTAGAACAAGTTGCTAAATCTCAGAGTGAATTGCTTAATGAAATGAATAACAATATGAATGATCATGTTGTTAGAGTGATGACTAGAGGAGGTAGAATGACTCAGGAGCCACTTTATCCTGAGGGTCACCCTAAAAGAATTGAACAAGATTCTCAAAGAATTAATGCTGATACACCTAGTTCATCTAAAAAGAAAAAGAGAAAGAAAAATGATAGAACTTTGCATACTTCTAGTGAACCTGAGGTAGAAAAAACCCTTAGAGGATAGTAATGATGTTTCTGTTTCCGATGCTGAAACACAATCTGGTAATGAACATTCACCTGATGATAATAATAATGATGATGCTCATGTGGATACCCAACCAGATAACGATAAGGAACCAGATAATGATGTTGAAATTGAACCTGCTGTTGATCTTGATAACCCACCTCCTAAAAATAAACGTTATGATAAAAAAGATTTCATTGCTAGAAAACATGGTAAAGAAAGAGAACAATGGGTCCAAAAACCCATGCCATTTCCTCCTAAACCATCTAAGAAAAAAGATGAGGAAGAATTTGAACGCTTTGCTGAAATGCTTAGGCCAGTCTTTTTGCGTGCTCGTTTGACTGATATTATAAAGATGCCTCCTTATGCTAAATACATGAAAGACATTGTCACAAACAAAAGAAAGATACCTGAAGCTGAAATTTCTACCATGCTTGCAAATTATTCTTTTAAGGACGGAGTACCTAAGAAACTAGGAGATCTAGGAATACCAACTATACCATGCTCCGTTAAAAGAAATTATGTCAAAACTGCTTTGTGTGACTTAGGAGCCGGTGTTAGTGTTATGCCTTTCTCTTTATACAAAAGACTTGATTTGAATAAACTCACTCCCACTGAAATATCATTGCAAATGGCTGACAAATCAACTGCCATACCTATCGGTGTTTGTGAGGACGTGCCCGTTGTAGTTGCAAACGTTACTATTCTAACAGACTTTGTTATACTTGATATGCCTGAGGATGACAACATGTCGATTATCCTTGGTAGACCCTTCTAAATACTACAGGGGCTGTTATTGATTGCAACAAAAGCAAGGTCACTTTTCATATCAATGGTAATGAACATACGCTGCACTTTCCGAAGAAACAATTTCAAGTGAATGGTATTCATATTATTGAAAAAACTCTGACAATCACTATTGGAAGCTTTCAAATCCCTCTTCCTACTGTTAGAAAGAGATATGAAACTCTTATTGTTCGGGAGATGCATATCACCGTTGAGGTAACTTAGTGTTATACGAAAGTTCTTCGGTTTCATGTCATTCAGAAATGGTTTGTTAATAAGACCTGATCAACCTTATTAATGGAGTCTTCTTGAGAGGCATGTGGTCGATGAATTTAGTAAGCACAAACTTCTGTACCCACTTTTTTATTTTCTGTTATTCTTAGTTAAATGCAATAAAATGCCATGATTACCCTGTTTTCTGAATTATCCGTGCAATAAAAAAATGTCCAAAAATGAAAGTACTCAGAATGTAATAAAATTTTGACATGATTTTTTATTTTATATTTAAGAATTTTTGGCACAAAAATCATACCAGGGGGGGTGCCCCAGGTGCCCATGAGGCACCAGGGTGCACCACCCCCCCTGGCGCGCCCAGGTACCTTGTGGGCCCCACAGGGGCCCCCTCACTTATCCCTTTAGCTCACTTCGTCTCTTACCTCTAGAAAAAATTCCTGGTAGCTCTCTCTCTCGTGTTCTTGCTCACAAAACTGAAATTTTCGATCTCTTTGCTCGGATCTCCGTTTCCGAAACTGTTTTGGGAGATTGTTCCTTGGTATGTGACTCCTACATTGCTCCAATTAGTTTTTGGTTTAGTGGATTATATTTTGCATAATTAGCTACTGTTGGTGCTACAGAAAATGAGCTTGCATGTTGAATTCTTTGAGTTCGAAGTAGTTTGAATGCTTGATATAGCCTCTAGACATCCATATGAGTAGTTACTATCAATCTTGTGAAGTTTTATTGATATCATTTTGTGACCCAAATTTTTTCAGAAATTGATCTTAGGAAAATGAATATCTTTCGGAGAAGTTCTTCGAGGAGGAGGTCCTCGGAAGCTTCATCAAGTGAAAGCTTGGCACGCCAATCATATGAGGAACCAAGGGCAAGTTCAGTGCGAGGTGCCGAAGCAAAATCCCGTGCAACGAGTTCATGCTAGGTGCTGGCATCAAGGAGGAATTTGACCAATATATTCACAATGCTGAGCTCTCCGCTTTCATCGCAGATAAGCCACCATAGCACTACAACCTCACTAATTCCTTCACTCAGTATTTTGACTTTCATCAGCACACTTCTAGAGTTTTATTCCACCTCTATGACAAATCTTATAATATGCCTCTAGAAGAATTCTGTGATGCATGCAAAATTCCATATTGGGGTTCGTTAGATGAACCACCAAGATCTGATTATGAGTTGTTTCTTAATAGCCTTTGTAACGGTGAGGATAGGGGAATCACGCAGGCTAGAATTAATAGCATTCATTTTCCCGCTATTCGGTACTTTGTGCTTTTTAATGGTAAATGTGTTGCTGGTAAGCAAGACTGTAGTGCACTTTGCGCCCCTGATCTGAGTCTTATTCATGCAGCTTTGACCGGTGGCAAGCTTTATAATCTTGGGGCCATTGTAGCACGTAGGGTGCAGCGTAATGCGGGTAGTGGTGATTTATATGGAGGAGTTTATGCCTCCCGCTTAGCTGCGAAGTTAGGGGTCTCGCCCAAATTCAATGATCCCCTCTTGCCTTATAAATATTTAAATTTCAAAGCAATGCGAGAATATAGGTTTTTAAAACGCAACGCACAGGGTTATGAATATAACTTAGTCTTTAATAAATATCACTCTGTGTATGTTGCTTTGCCTGCGCCTGCTCTCTTTGATTTTCAGAACAAACATAGATACTTTCTTCATGAGAGTGAGGTGCACGAATACAAGGCGGCTGTCGAAGCTGCTCGTCAGGCTGAGGAGGCAGCCCAGAACGCCTCTACGAGCTATCATTTCGATTATTATCCAGGACAGCCATGGCCGTAGACCAAGCTAGGCAAAAGCCTAAGCTTGGGGGAGTACGTATTTCTCACAGACATTACATTCATGTCCACACATTTTATTTCAGTTGTCGGTGTTCATACTTTTTCATTGTATAATCCATGCTAGTTTTATTTTCTTGTTTTCTTCTTGTGTGTTTGAAAAACTTTGAGAAAATCCAAAAACATTTCTCATTCCTTTTCGGTTTTTCTTTTCAGTTTAATCAGTTGTAGTTTCGTAGTAGTAAAAGAAAACCCAAAAAGATTTCCCGTTTCTTCTTTTGCTTGTTGGGAGTTCTCCCGTGTAAATAGTTTTCTTTTCTTGTTTTTCATTTTCTTCTTTTTGCTTTCTTCAGAAAACTAAAAAACCCAAAAATATTTCAGTGTGTTTCTCTGAAATTCGTTTCTTTTCTTTTGTTGAGTCATTGTAAGGAGCAGACCACGATGAAATTGATGAGTGGCTCTCATATGCATTATTGTTGATCTAACAAAGAGCCCATATTACCTTGTCTTCTCCTTTGAATGAAATGCTTGCAGATTCCAGCTTAGTCCACTGCACACTTGCACTATTTTTATTTTCATATCATTCGGTCGTGCAAGTGAAAGGCAATAATGACGATGATTTGATGAAGTGACTGTGGCAAGGAAAAGCGGGTATGAACTCAACTTGTTCTTTGTTTTTGTAAATATGTTTAACTCAGTATCCATGATTCAGCATATTATGATTAAACATGTTTATGATGACAATTAGAGATTATAGTTGCTCATGCCATGCTTAAGTAGCTAGGGGTGGATAATGATTTATCTTGAGTGTCAACATGCATTAAAATGATTGTGATGTAGTATGATGATATGGTATCCTCCTCTGAATGTTTCAAGTGGCTTGACTTGGCACATGTTCACGCATGTAGTTGAATCAAAACCAACATAGCCTCCACGATATTTATGTTCATGGTGTTTATATCCTACTCATGCTAGTATTCAATGTTGATTATTCATAATGCATGGTTATGACCGTTTTCGCTCTCTAGCTGGTCGCTTCTCAACCTATTTGCTAGCCTTCACCTGTACTAAGCGGGAATGCTGCTTGTGCATCAAAACCCTTAAACCAAAGTTATTCCAGATGAGTCCACTATATCTACCTATATGCGGTATTACTCTGCCGTCCTAAGTAAATTTGCATGTGTCACCTCTAACTATTCAAACGAACATCTGTTTTGTGTGCCCGTACCGCTCATGGAGCGACAGGGGGCGGTCAGTATCTTTCATGCTAAGCGGGTTATTCTCATGATGAGTGTTTACTCACTTGTCCTTGCACGAGAGGGGCTGGTAATCGGGATGCCTAGCCCCATCATTAAAAATGCAAAATAATAAAACAAAACTCCCCTGGAAAGTTGTTGGTATGGAGGGCACCCGAGGATTCGGCTAGCCATGGCTTGTGATTGTTGGTGGAGGGGGAGTAAACTTTACTTTACCGCTTGGGAACCGCCGCTAATGTGTTTAGCATGGAAGATATTGAAAACTCTCGGTCATGACGTTGACAGGAAAGGCATACCTCCCAAAATTTATTTATCTCTGATTTGAGCTTCGAGCTCTGGCACCTCTGCAAATCCATGCTTCCCTCTCTGAAGGGTCTATCTATTTACTTTTATGTTATTTTACTTTTATTGTTGAGTCATCACCTTCTCGAATAAGCACCAGACCTGAGAGCACTATTGTCATTCTCATGCATTGTGAATAGTTAATGTTGTGTGCATCATGACTGGATCTCTTCTGCCATGAATTACAATGTTTAGTCGCTGCTTGAACTTTGAAGGTGCTCTGCATTTATGTTTTGCGGTCTCAGAAAGGGCTAGCGAGATACCATGTTATCATATTATATCATGATTGTTTTGACAAAGTGTTGGCATTTGAGATATTTTATTATTGCTCGCTAGTTGATTATGCCATTGATATGAGTGAATATAATTTCTAAGAGTTATCATTTGCATGGTTAGTTATGATCTTTGCTGAAAACTTGGACACTACTTAAGCATATATATAGATACAAGAACAAAAGAGTTTGTAAAAGTTTTTCTTTATTACTGATCAGTTTGTCAACTGAATTGCATGAGGACAAGCAATGAGTTAAGCTTGGGGGAGTTGATACGTCTCCATCGTATCTACTTTTCCAAACACTTTTGCTCTTGTTTTGGCCCCTAATTTGCATGATTTGAATGGAACTAACCCGGACTGACGCTGTTTTCAGCAGAATTGCCATGATGTTGTTTTTGTGCAGAAAATCAAAGTTCTTGGAATTGGATGAAACTTTTTGGAGATTTTTTATGGAATATATAAAAAATATTGGCATCGAGAACTACTGGAGGGGGGCCACCCAGTGCCCACGAGGCACCAGGGCGCGCCACCCCCCCAGGCGCGCCCTGGTACCTCGTGGGGCCCACGTGGCTCCGTCTGACCTAATTCCAACGCTATAAATTCAATTTTCCAGAGAGAAAAATAAGAGATGAAGTTTTATTGCATTTCACGATACGGAGCCGCCTTCACCTCCTGTTCTTCATCGGGAGGCCAGATCTGGAGTCCGTTCAGGGCTCCGGAGAGGGGGATCTTCCGGCATCGTCATCATCAACCATCCTTCATCACCAATTTCATGATGCTCACCGCCGGGAGTGAGTAATTCCTTCGTAGGCTTGCTGGACGGTGATGAGTTGGATGAGATTTATCATGTAATCGAGTTAGTTTTGTTAGGGCTTGATCCCTAGTATCCACTATGTTCTGAGATTGATGTTGCTATGACTTTGCTATGCTTAATGCTTGTCACTAGGCCCCGAGTGCCATGATTCCAGATCTGAACCCTTTATGTTTTCAGCAATATATTTGTGTTGTTGATCCGATCTTGCAAGTTATATGCACCTGCTATGTGTTATGATCCGCATACCCCAAGGTGACAATAATTGGGATTCTTTTCGGTGATTGCCATAGTTTGAGGAGTTCATGTATTCACTAAGTGTTAATGCTTTGTTCCGGTTCTCTATTAAAAGGAGGCCTTAATATCCCTTAGTTTCCTTATGGACCCCGCTGCCACGGGAGGGTAGGACAAAACATGTCATGCAAGTTCTTATCGCAAGCACGTATGACTAAATACGGAATACATGCCTACATTACATTGATGAATTGGAGCTACTTCTGTGTCGCCCTAGGTTATAACTGTTACATGATGAATATTATCCAACGTATATCACCGATCCAATGCCTACGAGCTTTTCACATATTGATTCTTGCTAAGTTACTACTGTTGCTACTGCTGTTACAATTGCTACTGCTACTGCTGTTACCGTTACTGCTACCGTTACTATTATTGCTACTGCTATCAAACTATCATACTACTGTGCTACTAATCACTCTGCTGCAGATATTTAGTCTCCAGGTGTGGTTGAATTGACAACTCAACTGCTAATACTTGCAAATATTCTTTGGCTCCCCTTGTGTCGAATCAATAAATTTGGGTTGAACTCTACCCTCGAAAATTGTTGCGATCTCCTATACTTATGGGTTATCAGTGATTCTCAGTAATCTGTAGGCCAAACAAAGGGGGCCTAAGTGCATTTTGCAAAATGCTCTAATTTTTTTTACGAAAATCATTTGTTTCCGAAAATAGACCGGTGCCCCTCTCTGAAGTTCACCCTAGAAAATATGTCAAGTGTTTATCCGGAATAAGAGGGTGAAAACACAGATGAAAAACAAAAGGGAAAAACACAAGTGCAAGAGCTTACTTCTCATTGGTGAAAACATTTGTGCCTTGGATCGATGACATGGCGCACATCCATCCATCCATCCACCTATGTCTCAACCTGGCAATCGGGTCGGGTTTGGTTGGGTCGACCCCTACCAGACCCATGCCCAAAACCTAATCGGGTGCAACATTGCGCCCATGACCCTACCCATGGGTCGAGACTTAGACCCATGCCCAAACCCAGCGGGTTACCCGACCCTATCAGGCGCCCATCAGGTAGAATATTTTTATCTTTATTCTACAAGCAACATATATTTTGCGTCTTACGCATGCTCGATGCATTTCCATTTCCAAACGAGCAAATGCTAGGAGTCCTCTCAGCCTCATTTTATAAGGGACAGCTCTACCGCCTATGTTCCTAACTGCCCGAGGTGGGACTAAAAGGCAGCACCAACAGCGCTGTACGCAAGACAACAACAGCACAAGTGTTGTTGACCGGACTCCAGTCTTTAGAGCCCAACTATGCCACCGCCAGCGCAAGGCATGAGCATGCACCTAGCTTTGGGCCGAAATAACATGTGAATGCCAGCCGAATGAGACGAGTGAGCCTAAATGTGCCTTGTTTTGTTTTTGACTCCTATCAATTACTAGTGGGTCAGTGGTGTCTTGTCGGCTACACTATTATATTTATGTGAAGTGCATTTAACAGAAAATTAACAAGACATAATATAAGATGATATATTTATTCAATTACTAATATTAATCGGACGACCCATCGGGTTACCCGTGGGTATAAACCTATACTTCATACCCTACCCACGGATAATCGGGTTACCCATGGGTAAGACCCATGGCTTACCCATGGACGAAGTCGACGACCCATACCCTACCCATTCGGGTCGGGTGCCCATGGGTGGGTCGGATTGCCAGGTTGACCTATGTCTCCAGCCCGCATCCATCCATCCTCTGTAGAAAAAAAATAAAATGAAACGAATCCCACCGAACCAGAGACGCCGCCTCCTCTATCGCGACCCCTCTTTCCCCCACGACTCCATGCCGCCGCCACCACCCACGCCGGCGGATTCCGGCGAGTTCCACTGGCGTGCAGCACGCTCCCTCGCTCCCCTCCCTCCGGGCCTTCATCCCCTCCGGCCAGATCCACCGGGCGCGGCCCCTACCCTCGCCCGCGGCTAGGATTTCGGGCGCCTCCAACAGCGGCGTGGCTCCGGTAGCTCTCTCCCCTCCATCCTCGCCGGGATCCGTAGCAACCGCCGCCCCAACCTCTCCTCCTCGCCCCACCTCACCTTCTCTTTCAATCCCTTGCTGCAGGTCACCCATGGCGCGGACGGGTCGAAGTGCCGGATCCCGGGACAGGGCGGCGCGGAGGCCTTCCTCCCGTAGGATCCCGAGCTCGACGAGCCCAGCGGCCGCCGTCCTTGTCCTGCTCGAGGAGCAGGAGGAGGAGGGGCGCACCTAACCGGCCACCAACGGCCTGCTCTGCTCCTCTTCTTCCTCCACTGCCTGAACCACCACGCCTTCAACAACGGGCCGCTGCAGCATCGATCGGTGATCCTTCCTTCCTCCAGTCTTTGCTTGTAGTTAGCCTTTTAGTTCAAATCCAATCCAATGTGCTAGTTTAGTTTGCCACGGTTTGGTGATACTCCAATCTGAACATGTCCTTGTAGCTTGGAGTGCTTTGGGTTTCAGTTAACCTGTGCGTACATGTATGGAACAGAGGAAAAAAAATAAGAGATCAATTCGGTTTCAGAGAGATAGAGAGAGAGATACGTGGATGGTTCAGTCAATGATATATACATGTATTATTGGACTGCACCATGAATGAACATGCCATGTTCAGCTTCAAGAATTTATTAATTGAAAAGAACCAACTCCAACAAGACATACGTGCATGTTAATTATTGGCTTGAAAACCTGATCGATGCCTTCTTGCACTAGGTACACCCCTGAATTTGTGGCCTGCACAACCTGATCGATGTACAGCTCATACTCACGCACGTGGATTCGCCCGCTCCTCGACGCGGCACCTGCAACACGGACGTGGTGAGCTTCCTCTCTCTCCCCTCCCTCTACCCCCAAATCTGATGGCACTTGCATCTCCTGTACATACACATGAATAGGCACCACGGTTTAGTTCAAATTTGTATGTGTCCATTTGTTTTAACTTTGACTGTAACCATCTTGGTGGCACTTGCATCTCCTGTACATACATACATATGAATCACCACCACGCTTTGGTTCAGCTTATATGCATCATTTTTTTGGTTTAACTTTGACTGAAATTTATATGAGTGAGTACGATCACAGTCACAATCAGAGACCAATTTCTCTTTCTCTTTGGAGCTTGCCTTGAACAAACAAACTGCTGCTTGATTGATACTACAACTGAAATTGGAGCATCTCTGTACTGTATGTAGCAGTAGCACTGTTTGGTTCAAGCACCAACATGACAAGTTATCTACTACATTTATATGCATTGTTGTACCACTGAACTTTGCTTCAATGGCAAGGCAATTGAATTGACTCGCCATTTATATGCAGGTTGACATCTCCGTCACCGGGATCGGAAGCAGCGGCACCATCACCGGCGTTGGCAACTACCTCAAGGAGAAGAGAAGAACCCCAATGCAAAGGTGAAGATCATTTTGTTTCTGTTATGTTAACATGTAAATTAGATGGTCCTATGATGGGTTTGATGTGAAGCTTGTTTGTGTGCTTCAGTTCAAACACATATCTTTGGATGATCCTGTTATTATTGTTTTAACTTTGACTGAAACCAACTCGATGGCACTTGCATCTGTGCATACATATGAATCAGCACCATGCTTTGGTTCAGTTTCTATGTGTCAATTTTTTTTTGTTTAACTTTGACTGAAAATTTATATGAGTGAGTAGCAGTAGATAAGACACATTGTATGAGTGAATTTTGTTGTTGTTTATCTTTGACTGAAACGAACCGATTTCTCTGAAAACCTCAACAGATCTCTCTTATTAGCACAAGTCCAGTTTTTTTAAACAAATTTCTGCTGCTACACGAACAAGTCCATGGTGTATATGAACAGGTCCATTTTTTTGTTGTGGATTTATTTAGTTACTTACCAAACAGAGAGAGAGAGAGAGAGAGAGAGAGAGGATGAGGTCCAGTTTGGTTAATTTTGCTGCCACCACATGGATGGATTTGTATGTATGCAACCATCTTCTTGCTGTTTGTTATTGTTTGGATTGCAAGAAATTCAGTTTTGGGTGACCTGCAGCTAGTTTAACATGTCTGAATAATCAACCATTTGAAGGGGATTATGAATTAGGGGTGGGTGCATTACTGCTCAACACTTAAATTCTTATCGCTGGCTTTAAGTTAACTATCAAACATACTGAAATTTCTTAATGCGGACATACTGAAATTGTCAATTTGGTCCTGTTTTGGTTTTGTTTCAGTTTCCAACATCTGATGCAACTTGCTGCTTGTGTGAAGGATTTCAAGAGGGAGATGAGGGCCATGGAGGAGCTGTTGTGACCCACCCTGCGTGCTAGCCTCGAAGTCTGTTGTTTACCGGTTTGTATCGAACATGTCCTGCTCGTGTTGGATATGACTATGTGAACTTGTCGTGCTTGTGTTGGATATGACTGTGTGAACTTGTCGTGCTCGTGTTGGATATGACTATGTGAACTTCGTTTGGACTATGCGATGGATTTGATGTTATATATGTGAATTTGATGTTATATATGTGGGTTTTATGTTATGTATGTGCATTTGATGTTATATATGTGGATTTGATGATGATCCCTGTTATGTATGTGGGTATTAGGGCCTGTAGGTATTTTAAATTGCAGGGCAGAAGCAAAAAACAAACAATTTTTTTCTTGGAGCACCTATATGCTGACGGCAATAGTCCTTGACACCCCACAAGGTAGCACCAGGTGCTGCCACGTGGCAATCTATGCCGACGGCTCCCAGCTATGCCGACGGCTTTGCCCTTGGCCTAGAACATTGCCAGGGAGCACCAGGTGCTGCCACGTGGCTGGCTATGCCGACGGCAATGCCCTCGGCATAGCTGGGAGCTACGCCGACGGCTTTGCCCTTGGCATAGAACACTGCTAGGGAGCACCAGGTGCTGCCACGTGGCTGGCTATGCCGACGGCAATGCCCTCGGCATATCTGTTTGGACGGCGTTAGACGGACGGTAACGTCTATTTTTTCGCCGAAGTGGCTAGCTGCCGAGGAAATCGAAGACGACGGCCCTTTGCCGAGGGCAACGGTCGGCATAGGGGTATGCCGAGGGTTTTCGTTGCTTTGCCGAGGGTTTTTGGCAGTCGGCATATAAAATGATTCCTGTAGTGATCACACAGTTATACAGCCAATGTAATTACGTAATTGTTTCTTCTGATTCTAAATATGGATGCAATATCTCAAACGAAGATCACAACATTGCATCTATCTTCTAAACAAAAGATAGATGGTAATTCAGCCAAGAACATCATTTTATTTGGCGGTGAAATTTCAGACTAGACATGGAAGTACAATAGTTGCCAAAATGACAGTGACGGCATGACGGCCACGGACATCTTGCTGAGGGTAATTCGAAGGGTTAGAACCACCCACCATAGCTGATTGGAGCTGTATGATGGACGACTGCCCCTAAAACTGCAACACAAGTAATATCTTGCCACTGCCTTTACAAGAAGCAACTTCAGCATATGCATTTACTTGCCTATATAATCAGGATCCCAATCAGCAGGATCAAGTGCTCATGCATCTCAGCTCCAGGTGCTTCACACGCGGTTACCAAGTTAAAAATTCAGTTCCTCTACCAGATTAGTATCCACCATACAGTTCATAAATTCAGTTGCTTTCCTTTTTCCAACTACCAAGAGGGGTCTTGCAAAGGCTGGATTATTTCAGATTCAGATTCTTTTGGCAAGGAGACAGTGAAAAAAAAAGTACAGGTTAGCCAAATGGAGCGTCGTTTGTCGGCCGAAAGACCAAGGTGGCCTTGGCATCCATGATCTACAGGTCAAGAATGATGCCTTACTCAGTAAATGGTTGTTTAAACTTCTTACTGAGGATGGCGTGTGGCAAACTCTGTTGCGCAATAAGTATCTAGACCAAAAGGCTGTGTCTCAGGCTTATTGGAAACCTGGTGACTCGCACTTTTGGGCTGGTCTAATGGTGGCAAAGAAACATCTTTTCCACTTTGGATCCTTCGTGATAAAAGACGGGTCTGAGATTCGTTTCTGGGAGGACAACTGGCTAGGCAATGCCAGCCTCCGAGAACAATACCCAGCCTTATACCGGATCGTTCGCGATAAGAATGAAACTCTTGCGCAGGTGCTCAGTTCATCCCCGCCTAATATTTCTTTCAGGCAGGATTTGATTGGCCAACATCTTATGTCATGGCAAAATCTATTGTCCCGATTGGATTCGATTAACCTGACACAAGGACGAGATGTGTTTCGCTGGAACCTTACTATATCTGGGTCCTTTACAGTCGACTCTATGTATCGTGCGCTCACGCATTCAGAGGTCCCTGTGGATATAATAACAAAAAAATTTGGAAGTCCAAGATTCCACTAAAAGTTAAAATCATTATGTGGTATCTTCGGAGGGGAGTGGTCCTTACCAAAGACAACCTCGCCCATCGCAATTGGCAAGGAAGCAAGAAGTGTAGTTTTTGTACTCACGACGAGACAATCAAATACCTCTTTTTTCAGTGCAAGTTTGCGCGTTCTACATAGTCAATCATCCAAATTGCGTCGAGTTTGAATCCGCTCACAAGTGTTGCCAATATTTTTGGTCATTGGTTGGACGGTATTGCAAATAGGTTCAGAACGCTAATAATGGTGGAAGCGTATGCCTTATTATGGTCGCTTTGGCTATGTAGAAATGATTTGGTTTTTAATGGCATAAACTCTTCTCTTTTGCAGGTCATTTTCCGCCATACGCACTCGCTTCGTATGTGGTCTATGCTTCACCGTACGGAGTACCAACCATTGTTTAGGGCGGTGTGTACGCGGTTGGAGCAACTGACCTTGGAGGTTTTTACCCAACATGGGTGGCAGCATAACCTGCGGATTGGTCCATCACCTCCTTCGACTTAGGCATAGTGTCGGTCCTATTTGACTCTATTGTTGCCGATATGTCATTTCATTTCTTATTTTCCTTTTGTCAGACATTTCGTTTTGGCTGTGTGCATCCTAGCTATGCAGAGGTAGGGTGTTACTCATCGTGATTGTATCCGCTTGATGCTACATCTTGAGTTAATAAAAAGCACCCTTTATCACCTCAACATGAAGGGGAGCTCAAAATCTAACCGCGGGGCCCCTGCCGCTAACTCTATCCGGCTAATGACACCAGAGGCAGAGGCAAGTAAGACGCCATAAGGTGAGGAAAAGGAGACAGCATATGCAGTTAAAAGAACATTTGCACACAAGTCACCAAGATAGGAGAAATTTTAAGATGGTCCCAATTAATATGAACCGTCTATTTCGCGTCATCCGATGGCTAGCATTACTATTACCTCTCGAAAGCAAGATATGGACAACAATCCTGTAGGGTTACTATGAACCTTTTCCCTTTGCACTGACACGGAAAGAAATTATTATGTCATTAAAGCATTGTGCTACATTAGGAAATATATCATGCATAGTTCTAAAATTTCTATGTTATTTTTCTACATGTCACGTCCCTGTTAGGGATGACGCCGGTGAACCTGTTAAATGACAGATCAATATGCACAAGCTGAGAGAAGTTACCCAGGTCCTCTCCAAGACTACCAGACAGCTGATTTCCCCGTAAGCTTAGCCTCTTCAACTCTGATAGTGTGTACAGGTCGCTGGGGATGACGCCGGTGAACCTGTTAAATGACAGATCAATATGCACAAGCTGAGAGAAGTTACCCAGGTCCTCTCCAAGACTACCAGACAGCTGATTTCCCCGTAAGCTCAGCCTCTTCAACTCTGATAGCCGTGTATAACCGTACAAGAATTTCACGGCGGCCAACATATAGCTGTAGTAGGATTGGGTGTATACCTCTAGTAGAACTTCAGGGAACATTCTCTGAACTTGGCATATAGATAAAAGAAGAACTTGCTAACCATCCCCCATGGTACGCTAGGGAACATGGTTTGCGGAAACGACGAAAAACATCAGAGGACGACACGCGGTGGATGGCTCGGCCTGGAGCAGTGTGCTGCTACGACATCGTGTGGCCGACGGTGGGATGCACGGCAGCTGTTTCTGGAGGAATACGCGGCAGTGGCAACAAACCTGAATGTGAACAGAAGATGAACTTCTAACCTGCAGTTATTTTCGCATTTGATTTTCTCTCACATGTTGAACTTCTAACTTGTAGTTTTTTTGCACTGAATTAATCTCAGATGTTGAACTTCCAATCTGTAGTTGACCAGAAGCCATCGAAAGTCACGAACGCAAGGGAGAGAGCATGATCCTCTGCTCTTGTTAATGATATACAGGAAGACCATCTCTAGAAAGCGCATCTCATCAATTTAACGAAAATATGTGGCTTTCTTAGTAAGCAAACAAAGAAGAACATCTTAAGTAACGGATTTGTACCAAGAGGATTGGGAAACCACCTCTTTCAAGTAACAAGGATGCGTGACTTTCTGTGTTATCTTCTTTCTTCTTGATCTAATTCTACATATGACGTAGAGACTGTTGTTCAACTACTATTTTTGTTACAAAGTTCCCTGTTTTTTCATCCCAGTCTGCTATCATTTTGAACTTCAATTGTTTTTGTATCTGACCTGCCAAACATTATTTCGTTTTATATAGCACTAACAAGCAGCAGCCTAGATATGGTGCTATCTGAACGGCCGTTTTGAACTTTACTGAATGGTGCCTCGTTGGGCCTTTTGCTCGACGTAGAGGACGAACGCTAATGCTGCTTTGAAGAGGAAGAAGAATGGGTCCAGGCGCTGCTGCTTGAAAGCGAACAAGATGGAGCTTGGAGTAGCAGGACGGTTGCTCAACCTCGTGCATTTCAGAGCAACGGTGAGCTCCAGCCGCACATCCTGTATCCTCTCTGCCACAACCGTCTCGGCCTCGTGCGAGTCAGGCCTGCGGTGGTAGGGTGAGGAGGCGAATCCATTCATGAGATTTGCTTCCCACTTTGTTGCGAATCCATTCCATTAAAAAACACACCCTATTGTTTAGTAACAGAAGAGATCATAAGCTTCAGATAACGGAATGTCGGTCTCAGAATTTTATCTAATAAATTACGAAGGAGCTAGGAAATGAAAAACAGGGGGAAAGAACCTCTCTGAATCTACTGAAAAATACATCTCTGAACCTTAATCCCCATTCACTCTGAACTTCCCTCAAAACCCGCTGTGTGATCCGCCGCTATAAAATTGGACGAGCACCATGTGACGCAGTTCAATCATCCAAGAGGGCAGGAGGAAGCAGCAGGAGGAGGAAGGTCGCCGCTCTTCTTAGCTTTCCATCAACCGATTAATTAAAATCATATCATATGGGAAGTTCTGACACCACGTTCTCTTAGACTTAATGGTGTGTTTGCATATGAAAAAACATCGCCATCTGGTGCTGCGGGTTTATTGCAGCAGCCATCAGAAGCACCCTCAACTGATGCACTGCAATTCTTAGGACTACATAGTACACAATTGGCACTGCTATGTACTACTACCAATGGACTCTTGTTTGGCCATATAGATGCCATCTACACATTAATAATCAGATAACACCAGACTGATGAGACTGAAAACTTACAGCAAAGGGATACAGATAGACTGAAGGTACCTGCGAGCGAGAGGAATCTTGGAAAGCAGCAACCGAGCCCAAATAATCGGCGAGTGAGGTGCTTAGCGGCGGCGTGAGGCTGCGGCAGGAGGTAGCTGCAGCCCCCAGTGGCGCCGGTCGGTCGCCCTGGTCGCCCACGGCAGCGCTTGGGTGTGTAGGGCGGCGCTGGGCGACCAACTGACGGCGTGCCAGCGGCCCAGGTGGTCGGGCGGGAGGGTGGGCGGGGCAGTGTATCCGACTCTGCAGCAAGCTGGGGACTGCGTGGGCAGGCGGCCGAGGACCGCGTGGGGGATCTCCGGCGGCGGCGGTTGTGGCGCAGAGCCGCGCGGGGGTCAGGCGGGGCCGGATCCGGTGGCGCGCTTGGGGAATCTGGGAAGGCGCGCTGCGGTGGGGGAATCCAGGAGGGCGCGCGGCGGTGGGTGGTCTGGGAGGTCGCGCGGCGACGGGGGTTTCCGTGGAGATCGCGCGGCGGCGCGGGGGTCTGGGGCGCGGCGAGGATCGGGGGGGAAGGTGGTGGGTCGAGAAGTTCGGGGTCGTTGGGTGTTTTTTTCCTTTTTGTCGCCGCCGGTTGGAGAGTTCGGGAACATTCTCGTCGCTCCTATATATAGGGATGAGTTTTCAGAATATTATTCTGATCCTAGTTTTACTCTATATATATATACTAGCGCCGAAAAAACGCGGCGCACCGTGCCTGTATTTTGTCAAAATAAGCAAGAAAACAATGTGTATTATGCGAGAAAAAAATGAAAATGAGAACACGAATTCTATTTTTACCCCATAATCTGTGTAGGCACGTAACATGAAATGATTAAAAAATTAAGTAAACCGGCTGGCCTATTAATATTTTTTTTGTAAGCACATATTTTCCACTATCGCAAGTTAAAAAAATATGATGGGTGCGGTAGCAATATGTATTTGGATTCATTGTCATATGGCGTGATATCGAATGAGATTGTTACCAATGTATATATACCCTATAGTAGGGAAATATTTCTTGTCCACTTGGTGCATCTTTTTCACCTACATTTCATATATAGTTCCTAGTCGGCACTCTTTCATTGTCTCTCAAAGATGAATTTAGTTAATAAATTTAAAATTTTGTAAGTAATTTAAACCCCAAATCTGTCGTGGTGTAAAAATAAATAGTAATTGGCGAATAGCTTATTTGAACGCAGTATCTATGAATGGCTAATATGATAATAGGATGATCAACCCAATACGCTTTTCAAACTGTGATATAGGATAAGTGGTATATCCATACTTCGAAAAAAATTGGCGGCTGAGGAATGACTGGTTCTACAATAGTTTTTTGAGCACACACTATCCTCCACGGATGATCCATTGTCTTGTATTTTTCTCTTTCTCTTTGAATCGACCTAAGAAATAGAATACATAATGGAGTGAAGAGGTTGGTCGAGTGACAGTTTTTATTTTCATGTTCTCTCTTCTTGTTGGCTGCTTATAGACTATCGTGATGGAGCGCGTCGTAGAGGCTTCAATGACCGCATTGTGGTTGAAGCCTCGATCTGGTTGGCCACAGGGCAGGAGAAGGCGAGGTAGACGACGGCAACACCATCGGCTATTCTTCTTGCGTAAGTGAACGCACCGAGGGAGGACTCTCAAATTTTTTGGTATTTCTTTTGGATTACTGTTCACGTCAATGCGTATTGCTGATTTACGGTTTTTGTTGTTCCGGCTTATTTGGTTGTATTGCTCTGGGTTACAATTCGGTTGCTGTTTCGGTTTATGGTTTGGGTGGATTAATGTTTTCGGTTTATTCAGGTGTTGTTCTGTTTTACTGGTTTCAATGTTCCCGGTTATTCTTTTTACTGGTTTCAATGTTTTCGGTTATCCGGGTTTGCTGTTTTGGTTTATTTGGACTATTGTTTCGGTTAGCAGTTTTGGGTTTATTCGGGTATTGTTCTGGTTTTTGTTCCGGTAATTGTTGGTGTACCGTTCACTGATGTCGTGGTGTAAAAAAGGACAGTAATCGGTCAAGGACTTATTTTTCCTATGGGTTACTGTTTATGCAAATATATTGTTCCGGTCCTATTTTGTGCCTTGGCAGCACCATCATCGGAAAGGATCGGGAGACGATCGGCGCGACTCTGCATTGATACGCCGGTGAAGAGAAATGATGTGTTGAAAAATCTCAAATCTTAACCCTCTATATAAGGACGCGAGGATGAAGGAGGGGGAGAGAAATGATGGGTAAAAACATTTCTTTTTTTTTACCAACGGGTGTATTTTTTGCTCCGGAAACACTGTTTATATTAGAGGGTACTGTTCGTACGCGTTTGCTTTTTATCTGCAATGTTCATTGATGCCACGTAATTGAACAGGAAAAATTAAAAGAAAAGTCAAAAAAGGAGAAAAATGGAATGCTTCCCGCTTTAGTATAGTAACTTATGTGTGTGTTTGTTTTGATGCAGGGCTGCCCAAAAAATAAAACAAAAACAAAAGATGGCCAGATTTTGCCGAGTGCCGAAACTCGGCGAACCTTTTTCCTGGAACGTATGCCGAGCTCAGAACTTGGCAAAAGTTCGTTCGGCTGTAGCCCGCTGTCAATGTTCGCCGAGTACTAAGGTAGAGCAACTCCGCAAAATGGGGGACTAGGCAATACAGCAGTGCCACGCGTCGGGCTCTTATTCGACAGGAGTCTGCCGAGTGCTGAACTGGGCAAAAGGTTTGCCCAGTTTCGTTCGACGTGCACTCGGCAAAATGGGGTACTGGGCAATAAGGCAGTGCCACGCGTCGGGCTCTTATTCGACAGGAGTCTACCGAGTTTCGAACTGGGCAAAGGTTTTGCCGAATTTCGTTTATCGTGCGCTCGGCAATGGTTTTGGACTGGGCAATAGGAGCTGCCACGTGGCACGTTCCTATTTGTCGTCTCACTGCCGACTTTAGCTTGCTAGAACTCGGCAGAGCTTAGTGCCACGTGGCATTTCCGTTAACGGCCCGTCCTGTCTGACGGTGTGGTCTGCCGAGTTCTCTGCTGGTAGAAACTCGGCAAAGCATGTTTGAATGTTCGCCGAGTTCCCGATAATAAGAACTTGGCGAACTTAATGATTGCCGACCCGTGTCCAACCGAGTCCTATTCGCCGAGTACAGAACTCGGCGAACACATCGCCGAGTTGATTCTGCGCTCTGCCGAGTTCCGTAGAAACTCGGCAAAGTAGGCGAATCTAGTAGTGCTCGCTCTCGGTGCTTCCTGCTCCCGCCGGCGACGGCCCCGCCTTCATGCTGCTCCGCTGTTGGCACATGTGGAAGCACCAGAACAACATCGTCTAAAACACTCCGCTCCCGTCTCTCGCCCGCCTGCGAAAGATGTGCCTCGATAATGGCACCCTACAGAAGCTCTGGCTCCCCTGCGCCAGCGATGTCACGAGAGACTGCTTGTCCCCCTCCCTGTGATTTTCTTCATCCCCTCTTTTGCTTTTCCCTCACCCATGTCCCACGTGCTTTGTAGAAACGATCAGACATGAAAATTCAACTGGGAAAACGGTTATCATTCGGGGGAAAATGTGCCTTAGGACGCGCCGATCGGTTGGTCGCTGTCAATGCTTTGGGGAAACTTACTAGGAATGCACGGCTTGTGTCAAAGTAATCTAACTTTTTGCAGCATAAAAAAAATCTAGTTTGACTATGTCAAAAGTTTTACGTTTACCCATCTCAATTTCTCTTCTCTGTTTATTTAACCAAGCTTTCTGCGACAAGTTTGGTCTTACCTTGTTCTGGAGTGCTCTAGAGGTTGCTATTCATGATTGGATTCATGCAACCTTGCAAGATCGGTGTGAGTTTATCCAAGAATTCTTTCCCTTCCAAATTGGCAAAAACGTCTTCCAATTTCGCTGCCGCCTGTCGCTCAAGATGGGAGGCTATCACTACTTGATCCACGTCTTGCTCGTCTACGTTCTGCTGCTCCACGTCCATGGCAGCCACTCTCTGAACCAGACATGCAACCCCACTGACCTGGAGGCACTTCTTGCCTTCTACGATGGCTTGGATAGCAAGGGCATCAGTCTCGTCAGTTGGGGTCCCAACGACACCGCATGCTGTTCCTGGACCGGCATCTCCTGTCATCTTGAGAGGGTGGTCGGGTTGGATCTCTCCAACAAGAGCCTCAATGGTGGCATCTCCTCCTTGACCACCTCGCTCGACGGCCTTGTGACGCTGAACCTCTCCGGAAACTCGCTCCGTGGCCAGCCACCGGAGGGGCTTGGTCGGCTAACGAGGCTGCAAATGCTCGACCTCAGCATGAACATGTTTTCGGCGCCATTGTTTAGGACTTTTGGTGTATAGAGTGGACAGTAGCTAGCTAGACTGAATCTGCACGGAGCAGCTTGTATTATATCTCCTGCCTAAGTGCCTTGTAAATTAGTGCATCGCTTGAAATCATACACGGTAAGACCTGCCTCCGAAATGAGGATGCAGTGATGAATGGTACAAGAGCTATTGTTTAGGACTTTTGGTGTACAGAGTGGACAGTAGCTAGCTAGACTAAATCTGCAGGGAGCAGCTTGTATTATATCTCCTGCCCAAGTGCATTGTAAATTAGTGCATCTCTTGAAATCATACACGGTAAGACCTGCCTCCGAAATGAGGCTGCACTGATGAATGGTACAAGAGACATTATTTAGGACTTTTGGTATACAGAGTGGACAGTAGCTAGCTAGACTGAATCTGCAGTGAGCAGCTTGTATTGTATATCCGGCCTAAGTGCCTGGCAAATTAGTTCATCGCTTGAAATCATACACGGTAAGACCTGCCTCTGAAAAAAGTGCAATTCCATAAGCTCTGGAACTAATTGTGGAGCACCGCTGATTTTCATTTCTTGTATTTTTGAATTGCAGGGAAATGCAAGAACAAGATGATATATGGATCTTCCTACGGATTTGATCGGAAGATTCCATGGGGGTAGTCATCAACAACCCATGCCCAAAATGAGAATGCACTGATGAATGGTACAAGAGACATTGTTTAGATCTTTTGGTGTACAGAGTGGACAGTAGCTAGCTAGACTAAATCTGCAGGGAGCAGCTTGTATTGTATCTCCTGCCTAAGTGCCTTGTAAATTAGTGCATCGCTTGAAAACATACACGGTAAGACCTTCCTCCGAAATGAGGATGCCCTGATGAATGGTACAAGAGCAATTGTTTAGGACTTTTGGTGTACAGAGTAGCTAGCTAGCCTGAATCTGCAGGGAGCAGCCTGTATTTTATCTCCTGCGTGCCCAAGTGCCGTGTAAATTAGTGCATCACTTAAAATTATACACGATAAGACATGCCTCCGAAATGAGGATGCACTGATGAATGGTACAAGAGCCATTCTTTAGGAATTTTGGTGTACAGAGCGGACAGTAGATAGCTAGACTGAATCTCCAGGGAGTAGCTTGTATTGTATCTCCTTTCCAATTGCCTTGTAAATTAGTGCATCGCTTGAAATCATACACGGTAAGACCCGCCTCTGAAAAAAGTGCAATTCCATAAGCTCTGGAACTAATTGTGGAGCACCGCTGATTTTTATTTCTTGCATTTCTTAAATTGCAGGGAAATGCAGGAACAGGATGATATATGGATCTTCCTACGGATTTGATCGAAAGATTCCATGGGGGTAGTCATCAACAACCCATGCCCAAAATGAGAATGCGCTGATGAATGGTACAACAGACATTGTTTAGGACTTTTGTTGTACAGAGTGGACAGTAGCTAGCTAGACTGAATCTGCAGGGAGCAGCTTATATTGTATCTCCTACCTAAGTGCCTTGTAAATTAGTGCATTGCTTGAAATCATACACGGTAAGACCTGCCTCCGAACTGAGGATGCACTGATGGATGGTACAAGAGCAATTGTTTTGGGCTTTTGGTGTATAGAGTGGACAGTAGCTACCTAGACTGAATCTGCTGGGAGCAGCTTGTATTTTAGCTCCTGCCCAAGTGCCTTGTAAATTAGTGCATCGCTTAAAATCAAACACGATAAGACCTGCCTTCGAAATGAGGATGCACTGATGAATGGTACAAAAGACATTGTTTAGGACTTTTGGTGTACAAAGTGGACAGTAGCTAGCTAGACTGAATCTCCAGGGAGCAGATTGTATTGTATCTCCTGCCTAAGTGCCTTGTAAATTAGTGCATCGCTTGAAATCATACACGGTAAGACCCGCCCATGAAAAAAGTGCAATTCCATTAGCTCGGTAACAAATTGTGGAGCACCGCTGATTTTTATTTCTTGCATTTCTTAAATTGCAGGAAAATGCAGGAACAGGCTGATATATGGATCTTCCTACGGATTTGATCGAAAAATTCCATGGGGGTAGTCATCAACAACCCATGCCCAAAATGAGAATGCACTGATGAATGGTACAAGAGCCATTGTTTAGGACTTTTGGTCTACAGAGTGGACAGTGGCTAGCTAGACTGAATCTGCAGGGAGCAGCTTGTATTGTATCTCCTGCCTAAGTGCCTTGTAAATCCGTGCATCGGTTGAAATCATACATGGTAAGACCTGGCTCTGAAAACAAAGACCACAAATACGAATTTTCAACCCGTTTCCGGCCATGATTTCATGTGGCTGCAGTTCAGATCTTGAGAAATTAAGAGAGTAGACGAACCCCGAAATGGTAGACATTGCCTAGCTATAACATTATCAGAAAATAAACAGAGAAATAAGAGAGGAAAAAAGAAACAAAGGATGAAAGAACAAAGAAAAACAAAATACATAAAAAACAGATCTTTACTAAGCCTGGTTGCCATGAGGTCGTCATAGATAACCTTTGCCGAGCTCCCGAGTTTTAGATCTCGGCAAAGCTACTCTTTTTTTTACCCTTTTTCCAACCCGTGAGGTGTGTGAGGGGTGGAAGAAGCGAAGAACCCTCGCCTTTAAATTGGAAGGCGAGCTGCGAATAAGCCCGTCTCTATCGGCAGACAGCTCCAAACTGAAGCAGGCCACAAAGCATCGCCGACGAGCTCGAACTGCGAAGCCAACGTGATCTGTTTGTTTGATCTGCGTATGATTTAGATCTCAGCAAATCTTTTTTTTACCCTTTCCAACCGGTGAGGAGAGCAAGATATGTGAAGAACCCTCGCCTTAAAATTTGAAGGCGAGCTGCGAATAAGCCCGTCTCCATCGGCAGGCAGCTCCAAACTGAAGCAGGCCATGAAGCATCGCCGACGAGCTCGAGCTGCGAAGACGACGTGATCTGTTTGTTTGATCTGCGTATGGTTTAGATCTCGGCAAATCTTTTTTTGACCCTCTCCAACTCGTGAGGAGAGCAAGATATGCGAAGAACCCTCGCCTTAAATTGGAAGGCGAGCTGCGAATGAGCCTGTCTCCATCGGCAGGCAGCTCCAAACTAAAGCAGGCCACGAAGCATCGCCGACGAGCTCGAGCTGCGAAGACGACGTGATCTATTTATTTAATCTGCGTATGGTTTAGATCTCGGCAAATCTTTTTTTTTACCCTTTCCAACCCGTGAGGAGAGAAAGATATGCGAAGAACCCTCGCCTTAAAATTGGAAGGTGAGCTGTAAATATGCCCGTCTCCATCGGCAGGCAGCTCCAAACTAAAGCAGGCCACGAAGCATCGCTGACGAGCTCGAGCTGCGAAAACGACGTGATCTGTTTGTTTAATCTATGTATGGTGGACATGTGGTTTGTTTATCGCACCGTTAACTCTTAAGTGATTCAATATGTTACTATTGAGTGTTGATGTTTATGTTATATCTTTTGCACTCACTACTCGATTCTCCGGAGGGCCCCACAACGTCTGCTCGTACCTTTTCGTCAAAATTACTAGCTACACATAGAAACATAAAAACCATTGCATGCATGCATCGATATATAAACAATAACCATGTCATACTACAAGTCGGACTACAACCATGTCATACTAGCTATAACCAAAATACTAATGTCCAAACTAGGGTTCCACAAGTCGGACCCTCAAACTATGGCTGGTCATCATCGTCCTCGTCGCCGTCGCCATCGTCATCATCCTCCTCCGACTCGGGATACTCCAACTTTGAGCCGGTGGGCTCCTTTGGCCCCTCCATGCGCTCGATGAAGTCGGGGTCGTCGGAAGTGTCGGGGCTGGCGGGCGGCGTCAGCGCACCAGAATCGTCGCTATAAGCGGGACTGGGGGTCACGTCGTCGCTGGAGGAGGGGATATCCCATGGCCCATCCCAGGCTGGGCATGCGCTGCATTTTTTACACTATTTAGTAGTTGCAAGTATCTAGCTAACTTTCTAATAATTAACAAAAAACTATCTATAACTAGCATTTGCTACTAACTTTTTTTTATCAATATTGCTAACAAATAAACGGTCATGCATGCATCATATATACTTATACTTAATTATTTTAACAAATAAACAATTTGCTTCTAAGTAACTAGCATTTAAAAAAATAAACAATTTAGTTCTATAACTAGCATTTTAACAAATTAATAAACAATTTAGTTCTAACTAGCATTTTAACAAATAAACAATTTACTTTTAACTAGCATTTTAATAATTTCCTACCAAATTAACTAGCATTTGCTACACATGCATCATATAAAAAAACAGGAAAAAGGTGATGAAGAAGCTCACCTCGCACGCTCCCCCTTGAGGATGCGGACGCCGGTGCAGGAGCGACGAGGAGTGAGGCGGCCGGCGTTGATGGCGGCGAGCATGGCCGCGGAGGCACCCATGGTCGCGGCGGCGCCCGTGGCCGCAGATTCGACGGCCGCGGCGCCCGACGGTGCAGCGGCTGCTGCGACGACCGCGGCTGCTGCGGCCGGATCCATGCGGCGACAGCGGCGAAATGGAGAGGGTGTGGCGCGGCGGGGAGAAGGAGAGGAGGCGGCGTGGCGGCGGTGCATATCGGAGGAGAGGGAGACGGCCGGAGCGGGCGAAGGCTTTTGCGTTTGGCGTGAGCCCGCACCCGTTCCCCATTTAGTAGACGAAGGGTCTGCCCTTTACCGAGTTTTGGAACTCGGCATAGGAAGACCAACCATTAGCTAGTCAACGACACGTGCCACGCGGGCCCACCTGTTAGATTTTTGCCGAGTTTATCTCTACGGGTGCTCGGCATACACGTGACTCCTTGAATCCCGTAATAAAAAAAAGAAAAAAGCAAAATGATTGCCGAGTTTATTTACACGGGCACTCGGCATAGACGTGACCCATCGAATTCCGTAATAAAAAAAAATAAGGCAAAAAGATTGCCGAGTTTCCGTTAGTGGAAACCCGGCAAACATAGACCGCCGTCATGGCTCCGTTGCCTGGTCATTTGTGGGGCCCACCTATCAGTCATTGCCGAGTTTATATTAGGAGGAACTCGGCGAATATGAGACACCGCCGAGTTCCTTCCTTTCGCCGAGTCCTTTTTCACTGGCACTAGGCAAAATGTGAAGTTTGCCGAGTTTCGTGTCACTGCCGAGTCCAATTTTTATCAAACTCGGCAGATACATTAGTCTGCCGAGCTCCCGATGAAATGAACTCAGCGAAATGTCAGAACTCGGCAAAATCCCAGATTCCAGTAATGGAGGAGTGAATATTTATTTCAGATGGTCTCCACCAGTTCATGATTTTAATACGTTGTTTATGTTTAAATGGTACAAATCAGTAGTGATATGTTTTAGGGTTCCTTAAATTTCAAATCTCACATCCCCACAATTCCGTAGTTCGAAACTAGCATGCAAATGATGACTCTTTAAATTCGATACCAATTCAGATACTTTGGATTAGAGAGTTTTAACAACAATGTGGCGCCTCAGTTGCATGTGTATTTTGAAATTGTGAAGATTAAAACTTAGATCTCAGGTGGATGGCCGATCTTATAGAACGTCCTGTGCTCATGTGCCTCCAAACGTTGGCAACTTCACTTGGAAGTTGGCCACCCGGACGGTGAACGTCATGTGCTCTGCGGACCTATGCATCATGGAAACATACTAGCAACTTGATGGAAACAAATATGTAGCGGAAGCATGCGATATGCACATATGAAGCATTGTATTTTGGGCAACTTGAATTTACAGTAAATACATAGGTTGTCAGAAACATGTTATATGGACGGAAGAAACACGATAGTACCGGCGAGTAGTAGCAATGCAAACAAATGTACAGTTGCATTTGACATAAATTTCTATTAAATTGAAAAAATAAAATCCAATTACCACGCAAGAAAATTGTCTAGTCAAATTAAACAAAAATTCCCAGCAAAAAAAGAATTAAACAAAAAAAATCTGAAACAAATAAACCACCAAGACAAGTTCTCAACATATTGAAGCAAATGTCAGTGACTCTACAACCACATACAATTGCACACGTAGGATAATTTTGTTACCTTGAGACAAATTTCTCTAATCAGGAAAAAACTTTTTTGTTGCGTTGGAAACAAAAAAATTGCTATATTGGACGCGTTCTGTTGTTACAAGGAAGCGAATTTCGTTTCCACTTAAGGAAATTCTCTAACCATGGAAACAAATTATTTTATGCTTATAAGCAAAATAGATAATTATGTCAGGCGTAATTTTTTGTTAGATTAAGCAAATTTGACTTAAACTGGAAACACATTTTAGTACCATTGGAAGGAAAACATCGTTGAATAGAGTTTTTTCCCCAAAAGTAAGGGAATATGGAGACAAAGAACGAAGAATAAACAAAATTGCAATTTGATCTTCGCTAGTTTAATGGAAAAGTTAATTTATAATTTCAGAAAGCAAATCAAAACCAGGAGGACCGCTTAAGTGGAAATGGAACATCCCAACAATCTGAGACTAGCCCAACCACGGGAGGGGGGAGGAGGCGGTGCTCGGTCGAAACCCAAGCCGCCGCCCCCGTCTACTCTTTCCTTCATCTGCCTCATCGCCATCCAAGGACGCCGGCGGGCTCGTCCGCTCACTCCCTGGGGAGTTCAATAGCCAGAGCGCAGTGGCGGCCCTGGACGGGGCGCGTGTGCGGTGGAGTTCGGGAGCCTTGGTGTTGGTCCCGGAGTCCTTCGCGTGGCTGTGCCACTGCCAGTGCGGCTGTGAGTGTAGCGCGGCGGCCGAACATGGTGACCTAGCTGTGGCGGGTTGCGCATTCTAGCCGAGTGGTCGCGGGGCTTGGTTCCTGTGGTGTAGCGGGTCGATCTGCGGGGTCGTGCTGGCGGCATGACGCTTTTGCGTGAAGGCTAGTTGTGGGTGTCGGGCAGTGGCTTGAGCCGTGTCTCATGCGTTAGCGATGAGGCGGACCATCTCGTAGTGTGTCGTGATCCAGTCATGGTCGGCTATCTCTGTGGCGTGCCCATGTTGGTGCGGGGCTAGGCCGGTGTTGCCTTTGGAAGTGCGCACACAATTTGGTCGTCTGGCTTCGCGCAATTTGGTAGCTTTCGGGTTAGTCATGAAATATGCTGCGAGGCTTGGTCGACTGATAATCCTAAAGTGCAGTGAACCGTTGTAGCGCTTTCCAATGTGGATGTGGAAGTATTGAATGTCGTACCCTTTGGGAGCTAAAGGCAGGTTCCATATTCTTTCAAGTTATGTGTATCACTCACACAACTATCTATGCACTTTTATTGTTCACTTTACTAAGTGGCAAGTCAATTTAGTGGTGTATGTTGCAGCAAGTAACACAGAGCAGGAAATACCTAGCAGTTGCCAAGTATCAAGTATTTTAAAGAGAGCAAGCAGTGATGGAAAACGTAGGCATAGGGGTGGATATTGCCTGGACGGTATCAATCAGTACATAGTGCATTAATATATCAAGACTCCTGGATCATCTCAAATCATGTAGGTATGTATTCAATATATAGTTGAACGTGCTTATTTCTAAGAACTTGTCCCCCATTGTCTGACCCTCCCATGTACCGGGTGTTGAAAATATGCCCTAAAGGCAATAATAAATGTTATTATTTATTTCCACATTTATAATTAATGTTTATTTTCTGTGCTATAATTGCAATGGTTCTCGAGTCTGCATATAAATGAGATTCGGAGGAAAACCCAGTTGCATGTGTGGAATAATAAACACCAAGTAGATCCCTAGTCTCGCCTCGAAGACTAGCTCATATATTGTTGATGATCATGTTTTCCTGATCATGGGCATTGTTAAAGTAACAAGGGTGCCGGCAATAATGGGAACACATTGTTGGCAGAACAATGGTGTTGGATAGACCCAACTTAATGATATACTTCGAGATCACATCGTCACATAGTTGTAAGTATAACCATGCAAATATTTACGTATACTCACTTCCTTAGACCATGAGAGTATCGAGTACCTTAATGCCAGACGGTGTACTTTGGGGTTTGTCAAACGTTACCCGTAACAGGGTGATTATAACGGCAGCTTACGGGTGCATCGGAAAAGTATGTCAAGTGACTTGATAGCTCAAGGTTGGGATTTGCTCCTCCGACGATGGAGAGATATTCTTCGGGCGCTCTCGGTATTACGGTATCCGTCATCGTCTGGCCAGACACAACGTGATGTGATCACGGGGATGCCAGAATACGGAAATGAGAAAAGAGAACAAAACTGGTAACGAGGATAACTTGCTATAGTGATCAAGAGTTGCTTCACATGGATTCCGATAAGTCTCGCCTCGGGTTTTGTAAAGTATCGCGAAGCAAAGGGAATTGTGTACGGAAACTAAGGTTCGCTCGAATATCAATTCGTGTAAGTGTAGGGGTCAACATGGATGTTCAAGGTTCCACTATTGATCATTGACCGGAAGGAGTTCCGGGTCATGTCTGCACCTTATTGAACCTGCGGGGTCACATGCTTAAGGGTCATCGATCTGTTGAGTACTAGAAGTGGTAGGAGCTTATGAGAATTGCACCGGAAAAGTTTTGGATGAAAAGAAAGTGTTTCAGAGAGAGAACCGGAAAGGTTTTGGAGAAAACCGGGAAAAACCGGAGAACCGAAAAAGTTCCTGGTGACCATCGAAACCTTGAAGAAGGCCATGGAAGGTTCCGGAATTTTCTG
The DNA here is from genome assembly GCA_039707655.1 of Elymus sibiricus. Taxonomy (NCBI): domain Eukaryota; kingdom Viridiplantae; phylum Streptophyta; class Magnoliopsida; order Poales; family Poaceae; genus Elymus; species Elymus sibiricus. The sequence continues at coordinate 478,255,188 of CM077666.1, forward strand.
GAATCTCCCAGGATGTTCTAGAGGGTGCGACGGGGCTGCCACTTGGCAAGGGCCAAGTGAGGCAGCCCATGTTGGGCCGCAAGGACCCATAGGGTGGTGCGCCCCCTTGCTTGGGGGGCAAGCCGCCAGGTGGCGGCTAGGGTTGAGGGGCGCACCCCTTGGGAGCGCCGGCCCTAGATCGGGGCACCCCCCTCCCCAAGTCAGCCACCCCCTGCTATTAGGGAGGGGGCAGCCTCCCAACACAACTCCGTGTGCCCGTGGCTGCGCCCCTCCTTCTCTCTCTCTCCCCGCAACTCCACCGCAACGCCGCAAGGCTGCTCCTCTGCTTTAGTGCTCCGACGGTGTTTCGTTCTGGACGGCGAAGCCCTGTCAGATCATTGGTTCCGTACCCGTGGATACCGGCAGAGAGATCGTGCTTTCGATCTTCATTTGAGGGAGAAAATTCTCGCGGTTGGGAGATTGTAAATCCTAACTGCGGGAATCTGCACCAACGATCTAAACCAACACATCTTCTGATGCACTCTTGTTGGTAAAGATCCGATCCAATCTCATATGCATCTTCATAGTAATCTTGGGAGTTTGATTCGTAGGACGATTTTTGTTTGTTTTCTACTACGTTTCCCAACACCGGGGTCCTCTTAGGAAACTAAGGGTAATTAAGGTGACCTTTTCGAGTCAACCAGAATGATGCATTAAACTCAATGAATACATGTAATCTTCAAACTATAGCTATTCCTATTGATATCCTGGGTTGTCACCACCGAGGTCGCCGGTTTAAGACTACAATAGGTGCATATGACTTGCAAGTACAACCATGAACAAAAATATCACAAAGACATAAATAGTTCAGATCATAAATCATATTACTCGGGCCCTAGTAATAAGCACTGGGCACAGCCAAGTCATAGCAACATCAATTCTCAAACACCAGGTATCAAAACTACATCAATCTTAACAATATTACATGATTGGCCATCACCCAGATCGGATCCACCCCATGTGTCTACAGGAGATTACTCGCACAAGAATGAGACGAACATGATGGCAATAATGGAGAAGGAGTTGATGGAGTCGATGATGAACTTTCCCCCTCTCCGGAGGCAGGGATCTGCCCTCCGGGAAGAGACCAGCAGAGGTGGCGGCCCTGCCTCGAGAAATATTCTGTCAAAAAATATGACGAGGGTTTTGGAGGTTATATAGAGGCTGTCGCAAAGGGAGGTGGCCAGGGGGTCCTTGGTGGGTCCAGGCACCTAATGCAGGCGCCCTGGGGTACCAGGTACCTAGGCCCCCTGGGCCTCCCTAGGTGGTGCCCCTCTGCCACATCCTTCCTTTGGGTATTCTATGCACTTATGTATTTTTTATAATCTTTCCGATATTGTAGCTACTTTATTTTCTTAAAACAAAAACAACAGAAAATAGTAACTGACACTGGGCTCTGAATTAATGGGTTAGTTCCAATAAAACTTCAAAAACTTTGGACAAATGATGGAAATATGACATGAACAATACAAAAATTATAGATACGTTTAAGACGTATCATCGACCAAGACAGGATTTGCCCTTCCGACTCGGAGAGATATTCTCTGGACCCTCTCGAGTGATCAGATTTGAAAAGCATGACTATGCAACTTGGGTTAAGAGTTAGCCCAGTTCGGGAATCTGTATCACGAGTTCGAGAAGAGAGGTCGAGCTACCAGCAAGGGTGATAAGTACTCGCCTTGAGCTGGAAAACATATATCATGAGGCAAAAAGAATGTTGCCTATGACACGTTGTCAAGGTTCGTCAATACGACTTTGCGCACGTTCTGTTAGGAGCCACTACCAGCTATTGACTTAAGCCCGGGAACTTGTGGGGCGAGTAGTGTACTCGGAGCCACAGGTGGGAACTCGGAAGGACCTTAAGTCGTGTCCTTGTGTATGTGAACCTATAGTATCACACGCTTAAGGAGCATGAACCCACTCAGATTGGATTGCCTCAAGTGTTGAGCCCATCTCAGAACCCACTCGGATTTGGACATAGAGTCTTAATGGGCCTCAAGTGTTCAGCCCAGCTAGGGACGTCTATATAAGTGGAGGGGTAGGAACCATGTTTGTAGAGTTTCTCTTATTCTAAAGATCAAATCTCACATCCCCACAATTCCATTGTTCGAAACTGTCATGCAAATGACGTCTCTTTGAATTCAATACCAATTCAGATGCTTTGGTTTAGAGACTATTAACATCAGTGTGGCACCTCAGTTGCATGTCCATTTTCAAAATGTGAAGATTAAAACTTACATCTCAGGTGGATGGCCAATCTTATAGAACCGGGCAAGAAAATTTGGAATGACGCAGACGAAGTGATGAAGATCCGACTGCCAAGCTTCAAGGGGGGTGATTATGCGGCATGGCACTTCAAAAAGTCAGGCAACTTCTCCGTGCATAGTGCTTACAAACTCGCTCTTACTGCGAAAGCCGGGAATGCCCAAACGAGATCAAGTAACAGCTCGAATGCAAAGCACGGCCTGTGGAATATTATTTGGAACATGCCTCCAAAATTTCACACCTTCACTAGGAAGCTGGCCACCTAGACCTTGGCGGCACAGACGAACATGAGCAGAAGGCTCCCTAACCTGACAACAGTTTGCAACATCTGCAGCATGGAGCTGAGGACGAATACTCGCCGCTATGCGTTGCACCAAGGCGACTGCTCTATGGCATGGCTTGCGTGAGGTTTGTAACATCGAAACATATCACGCAATAGAAAGTACAGGCGAAGATCGGGTGCTAATTCTTTTAGATAACTGACTTCAACGTGATGGTTCAGATCGAAAACGTGAACTCTGTGTGCGAAGACGACGGTAACGTGAATGTCGTGTGCTCTGCGGACCTATGCATCATGGACGCATCGGGCGGCATGGTGCACAAGAGATTTTAGAAGAATAGAGCATGTAGGGAAACATACTAGCTAGTTGACGGAAACAAATTTGTAGCCAGTAGGAAACATGTGATATGTGCATATGAAGCATTGTAATATTGGCGACTTGAATAAAGTAAATACATAGGTTGTCGGAAACACGTTATATGAACGGATGAAACACGATAGTACCAGTGAGTAGTAGCACTGGAAACAAATGTACAATTTCATTTGACATAAATTTCTATTAACTTGCAAAAAAAATTCAAGTTGCCATGCAAGCAAATTCTCTAGTCGAATGAAACAAAAAAAATTGGCCAGTGCTAGGCGCCGGACTGCCGGCCCAACTTTCGGCCGGTCAGCTGCCGAGCGTCCGATTGGAAACCACGTGACCGTCAGATCTCACGCTTTCTTCTCTTCTATTACTAGTCAACGCTACAATCCCCCACAGAAACGCCATGGATTCGCCCCCCACAACGCTGCCCTCATCCCAGCGCGTGAAAAATTGCATGAGCAACTCACCCCCGCGCAGCGCTACCTCCTCCCCCGCGGTCTTAGCGAAGACGCCGCCCGAGCTCGCTGCGACGCGCCGGCGGTCACCATCCCATCTTCCGTTGCAGCTTTTCCAGCTCCGCCCACTCGCCGGTTCCAGCTCCGATCCACTCCCCTGCTGGATGCCGATTTGCAACAATTCTACACAACAGCCAACGGGGACAAAACAAGTTGGATTGCAACTCCGCCCCCATTGGTCGCCGCCTCCAGCTCGCCGTCGTCGTCGACTTGCACCACCGTGCTCTAGCAAAACAAAAACTCCAATACATGGTTGAAGCAAAAAAACGAAGCCGGTTCCAGCAAAAATTAACACCGGTTCCAGCAAACAAAGTTCAGCAACAAAAAGTCTAGTAATCTGTTGAAGCAAAAAATTAGCCGATTCCAGCAAAAATTACGCCGGTTCCAGCAAAAATTAACACCAGTTCCAGCAAACAAACTTCAGCAACAAAAAGTCTAGTAATCTGTTGAAGCAAAAAATTAGCCGATTCCAGCAAAAAATACCACGCAACAAAAACACTAGTATACGGTTGTAGCAAAAAAAACTGGTTGAAGCATCCCTGGCCGCCGGTTGTAGCATCTGCCGCGGCTGGTTGTAGCGTCTGCCGTCGCCGGATCCAGCAAAATCCTCGATGTGCCGCGGCCCAGTCGCAGCATCTCTTGGCGTTGGATGTAGCATCCGTAGTGGCTGATTCCAAGTTCTTCACTGCTCGAAGCTCGTCGTACCACCCCCGACGTAGTCTTGCTGAGCCCCGCCGGAGGAGGAGGAGGAGGGAGGAGGAAGCAGCCATGGCGTCGATGATGGTGAAATAGCAGTGGCCTAACAGCGCCGCTGTGCGGGGCTCACAACACCGTTGCGCAGGGCTCCACAACACGCATCTTCCTCGCCTAAAAAAATGCAGTCGCCGGCCATGGCAGGGTGAGAGATCGATGTGGGATGATGGCTGGCTGTTCGGAGAAGAAAGAGGAATAGACGAGAGAGGTGGAGAAAAGAAAGGGATAAGGATTGAGTGGAGGAGAGAAGAAAGAAGAAAAATAACAATACGTGGGGGCAGGACCTGTGACCTGTACGCGTGCGTGGCAAGGGACCGGCGCAACGTTTCGGCCGGCCAGCCGGGTGGAAACGTTTACCAAAAAAATTCTGAAAACAAATAAACCGTCAAGTCAACTTTTCAACATATCGAAGCAGATTTCAGTTACTCCACAATCAAATATTATTTCCCATGAAGGACAAATTTTGTTACCTCAAGACAAATTTCTCTAATCATGAAAAAACATTTTTGTTGCGTTGGAAACAAATCGAATTGCTATATTGGACACAATCTTTTGTTACAAGGAAACATATTCTCAAATCATTGGAAACAAATTATTTTGCATTGGTAAGAAAAATAGATTATTTCCTCGTAAAAAAGGAAAATAGATTATTATGTTGGACGTAATTTTTTGATAGATTAAGCAAATTCGATGTGCACTAGAAGCACTGGAAACAAATTTACGTTGAATATAGTTTTTTTTTCAAAAATAAGGGAATATGAGAACACAAGAATGAAGAATAAACAGAATTGCAATTTTGTCTTCGCTAATTTTAGGGCAAAGTTAATTTATAATTTTACAAAGCAAATCAAAAGCAGAGGGGCCGCTTAAATGGAAATGGAAAGCAAGGGTGTTCATTGTTTTTACTTTTGTGTCGGGGCCTTTTGTGGAATTTATCGTGCACGCATGTCCTTCTGGACCAGTTTCTAGAGGGTGTTGCGTTGTACTCTTTGACGCATGTATGCACGGTGGAATTCTCAAACGAAAAGAAGATACGCGTGTTATAAGACCAATTCACAAGGCAGGATCGAATGGTCCGGCTGGCGATATATTTTGGACGGTAAAAGATCCCCAGTCATCGTCTTTTACTGTCCAATATATATCATACAGTTGTTGATCTTGTTGTATCGATGCATAGTCATAATTCGTAAAAAATTATGTCGGCAGCATGAAATGAAAGGACGGTGGGTCGAATCAAACCACACGGACCCCAACTGCTAAATCTATCTATCCAGTTAATTAATGACACGTATCTGAAGTGGAATACCAGGAAGATACTATAAGCTGGGTAAAAGGAGACAGCAATGAGAAGATACGCGGCGTTCCATTAAGACTAAATCCAAGAGGACGAGGCAGGATACTTTAATCGAATGGTCCAGCAGGCGATCTCAGTCGTCGGTTTTTAGAGCATCTCCAACAAGGGCGCAACGCGCGGCACGCTAAAAACCAGTTTACAGCGCGGCCGCAGCCGTTTTTTGCGCGCCGCGGAGCGCTGGCTCCAGCGGCCGCTCCAAAAAACAGCGCGCGCCACTCCAGCAGACGCGCTATATTTTGTACTACTCGTTGTCTTCTTCTTCTACTCCGACTCGATATACATTCGACTCTGACTCGGTACTCATCATAGATAAACGATACATAGATAGATAATTATACATAGGTAGTTCATAGCGTAGATAGTTTTCGCATAGATAGATAAAAAAAAAGATAGTACAACTACTCGTCGTCGTCCTCCTCCTCCTCCGACTCCGACTCCGCCTCGGTGATGTCCTCCTCCGACGTCTCGATGAAGGCGTCAACATACCGATCGTCGTTGGAGTCCCAGGACGACGCTTCCCCTAGCGCAATGTTGAACTCAGCGGCCCGCTTCCACGTACGCCTGTCCTCGCGATAGGCGGCTCGCAACGCCCTCTTCTCCTCCCTCTCCGCCCTCCTTTGCGCGTAGAACTGCTGCTCGTTGATGATGTCTTGCGGGAAGCGTTGGCGCCACTGCTCCATGGCTTCTTCGTCCATCTCGGCGATGCCGAGGCGGTGCTCCCGCCTCCGGTTTTGGCGGCGTTCCTCGTCGGTGACCAGCCGCGGCGGAGGCGCGAGCTCAATCGCCCGCTCCCGCGTCGGCACGTCGGGGAAGTTCATCTCCCGACGAGGCCGCCGGAGGCGCCACGCCGCCGCGTCGTACGCGCGGGCGGCCTCGTGGGCGCTGTCGAAGGTGCCGAGGCTGAGGCGCATCTCGCCGGACCGGATCTCAGCGGAGAAAGCGCCGGAGGGGCGCGCGCGGACGCCGCGGTAGCCCGAAGCTCCCCGGCGGCGCGGCGGCGGCGAGGCGAGAGAGCGGCGGACAGAGCGCTGGAGAGAGCGCCGGATAGAGCTGTTTTTTATAACGTGCGCCGGACGCCGCGCGCCAAAACTAGCACGCGCCCGACCGCTTTTCCCCGCGCGCGCGCAATCCTTTCCCGCGCGCCTGATTTTCCCGCGCCGCGCGCACTAAAGCCCACTTTTACTGCGCGTGCGCGTTTTTTACAGTCACTGTTGGAGATGCCCTTATAACGCGCGCCGGACGCCGCGCGCCAAAACTATAGCGCGCCCGGCCGCTTTTCCCCGCGCGCGCGGAATCCTTTCCCGCGCGCCTAATTTTCCCGCGCCCGCTGGAGCGTGCGAAACCGCGCCGCGCACGCTAAAGCCCACTTTTACCACACGTGCGTTTTTTACAGTCACTGTTGGAGATGCTCTTACGGTCCACCATAGAGCTGTTGATTTTGTTGTATCGATATCGATGCATGGTCATAAACAATGCTGTCGGTGGTATGAAAGGGACATCAAATCAAACCACATGGACCCCAACTGCTAAATCCATCCAGTTAATGACGCCCGAAGTCTGTACTTATATAAGCTTGGGGGGGGGGGGGGGGGAAGGACACATCATACGAAATACAGCCCTCTCGAAATAGGCTTTCGCCCCCGCTTTATAGATAAAGCAACGGTTCATACATGCAACATCCACGCTCCAAACCAAACGACTGCTGGGGCAACAGCACAATCATGCTCAAGAAAAAAACAAGAGAGAAATGAGAAAAAAGGCCACCTAGTGGCTGTCGACAAGCGGCCCTACGAGGATGACAGACGGCGCGCTGTAGCCAGAAGCGCATCCAGCATGATCCCAAGACGGTCGCGGTCGTGTTGCCTAGAGAGCGGGTGCCAATGCTGCATAAAAGCCAGTACTTTGAAGGAGTCAGACGAACAACCCTATGAGCGTCCTTTCGTTTTTTTGGTTCCCACAGACAGCTGGATGCAGCATTGCCCGTGAAACTCTCATTTGTGCATGTGGGAAATTGGCCCCGATTGGGAATTTCTCCAGTCAACTTGTTGTACGAAACATCAAACTCGGGGCGGTGTATGCAGCTTCGATAGAGATGATGGTATTTTTTTTCGGAAAACAGGGGTGGAACCCCGGGTTCCATTTCATTCATTCAAAATGAAACCACACATCAGATTCAGTTCTTCAAGTCTAAAGAGAAAGGGAAGTACAGCGTGGGGACAAACCAACGGAAAATCGAAAGGACAGAACGAAACCAGACACACGGAGACAAGAGCAACCTAGATAAAGCTCAGACACATGCTTCAACATACAGAACCCAGATCATCCCATGAACAGGACATGAATGGCATCACCATCAACAGGCTTCTCTTTTGGCGAAGATCCTACAGAGTAGCCCGCCCGCTATGACGTGCCATGCCCATGCTGGCCATCCTTTTTTTTGACTGTTGGTTTTGAGATAGATAACCGGACTTGCCACCCGGTGCCCATGCTGGTCTTCCAAGCGGGGACGCAGTCAGAACTGGTGCACTTCCTCAGCATGGTTCCAGCCGCAGCGGCGATCTGAGTCTGTAAAGCATCCGGTCCATGATTCAGCTCCTTGAAAGGGACCTTTTTCTCAAGTAGAGAAGAACCAGACTCTAAACCTGTTTCATATTCATCCAAGTTTTTCTATTAAACACCAGGTCATTCCTAAAATTTGATCCACAGCCCCCATAGGACTGCTGAAGTAAGGCCAACTCCAACGCGGCGACCCATTTCGTCTGGTTTGGTCCGTTTGGGTCCGCGAGGCCAAAAATTACGGCCCAACGCGCGGCCGCAAACGCAAATTCTGTCCGCTCGGTGTCCGTCTGGACGCATTTCCGTCCCAAATTTGGGCCCGATTTGCGTCCACACGGACACGAGACGGACGCGCCACGCGTCCGCTCGGTGTCCGCCCAACCACCACCCACAGGTCCTATTTAATTCCACGCGTGCGCTCGGGCCCGCACGTCAGCCACAGAAACCAGTCCACACCCGTCCTTTTTAATGCCATGCGTGCGGTGGGGGCCGCCCAATCCACTTCCTCCCCAGTCTTCTTCTTCCACTTGCCCTCCAGTCGCCCGACACCAACCCTAGCCGCCGCTCACTATGGGGTTCGGGAAGCGCGGCAAGCATGACCACGAGGCCGGCTCCTCGTCGGGGCGCCGCGCGGCCAACTTCACCATGGCGCCGCCTGGTGCTGAGCTGTGGCCACGCTTCCGCCTGTACGTGCCGGTGCACCGCTGCCGGTACTTCTGGGAGCATGGCGTGCCGGTGCTGTGACCCGATGTCAACCTGCCGAATGGGTGGCACCTCAACCCCGATAGGGTTCCGGTGCCGGCGATGCCCGTCTCAGACCGCGCGCGGCTGGCGGAGATCCGCCGCCGTCGTGCTCAACTCCCAGCCAAGCTCCGCCGCGACCCAGTGTACGCGGTGGATTCGCCGAACTGGGACGCGTGGTTCGCCACCGAGCACGACCAGCGGCGCCGGTCGAACTTCGAGGGTGCGCCCCATGCACCGCGCGCGCTCGCCGCTCCACCACCACCGCCGGTCGTGGTGAAGGAGGAGGACCAGGAGGCCGAGGAGGCCTACATTGCGGACCTCGAGGAGGCCACAAGGAGGGCCATCGAGGATTCCGAGCGCGAGGAGCTCGCCCGATGGCCAGGCCTTGCGCAGGCGCTGGCTGATTCGGCGGCCGGAGAGCCGGCCAACGCGCCCCCACCGCCACCAGCACCGCCCGCTCCCGAGCCTGCGCAGACGTGGTCGTGGATGAGCACGGTGCCGGTGTACGTGTCGTGCACGCCCGTGTTGGTGGGCGCGAACAACGAGGAGGCCGAGCGGCAGGCGGAACAGCAGCAGGCGGCATGCGCCTGTGCAGCCGGATGCGGCACAGCCAGCGGCGGCGCTGGCAGCCTTCCAGCAGGCGTTCCCTTGGATGGAGGCGCCGGTCTACGTCGACCTAACCAAGGAGGACGACGACGACGACCCCTAGATCTACCGCCTACCGCTGGCTGTTTTTATTTTTATGTTTTTACTTAATGTTTTTAGCTTTCATTAATGTAAACTGGACTTCTGGTGGCTTTTTTTTTAAAATTCGGAAATTCCGAAATGCGTTCGTCCGCGTTGGGCGCACCTACGGGCCGGCAGACAAAATCGGACATTGGCGTCTGCCTGGCCGACCCAAAAGCGAACAAAATCCGCGTCCGTTTGGGTCGCCGCATTGGAGTTGGCTTAACTACATTGAAATGGAGAAATCTCTTGTTACATAACCTTTTAGAAGCCAGGGACTGGAGATCATGCACATGAATCCGAAAGATATCATGAACGTCCATCCAAAGCTGTTTAGCTATAATGCACTCAAAAAACAGATCAAATGCTGATTCAATCTCAGAACGATGATTACATTCTAAGTGTTTAGCAGGCAAAAATAATGGTTTGGTTAATAGCCAATGCAAGCAAAAATGAACAAGAAAACACACCACTATGCTACCGAAAGTCTAGAACATTCAAGCAACACATCATTTCAGAAAAGAAAAAAAACATCCTATGGCCTGAAATAATGCTAACTACAAATTTGACTGTTCGTTAGCATCAGGTAAACATGCAACTCATAGCTATGAAACATTCTATGGGCCCCACGGAGGTCCCCTCTACCGCCTCTTCCGTTGGCTTTATATACTCCCAAAACTCTTCGTCGTATTTATCGAGAAATTTTTCCGCCGCCGCACCTCTCTGTTCCGTGAAGATACAATCAGGAGGCCTGTTCCGGTAGTCTGCCGGAGGGGAAATCCATCGCCAGAGCTATCTTCATCAACCTTGATGTCACCATGACCATGAGTGAGTAGTTTTCTTTGGACTACGGGTCCATAGTAGTAGCTAGATGGCATCTTCTCTCCCTTTGCTCTTCAATACAAAGATCTCATGAGCTGCCCTACATGATTGGGATCAATCTAATGTAATCTGAGGTGTGTTTGTTGTGATATGATGAATTGTCACTTTATGATCAGATATATTCATTATTTCTTTTGAGATTCCTTTGGTTTCTTTGTTGCATGCTTCTTATTCATATATGCTCTCCGATTTATTAGTCTTGCACTGACCATGTTTTGATGAATGATCTTCAAGAGGGAGTTGTGTATGATAGCTGGGTTGACAAAAGGTGGAAAAGACTTGTATTGTGTTGTTGCCACTAAGGATAAAAAGATAGTTGCGTAGTTGTCCTTTGAACGCAGGGTGAAGACAATATACTATGACCATTATGTCATCTTTCTTAATGCAATGTTCTGTTTTACTTAATACTTTGAGATGCATGCTGGATATCGGTCTTGGGGTAGAGCATTAGCTATAGATACATTTGGATAATGGTCTATAGACACACGGACGTAATGCCTATATGCAATGATGCCATGAATAATCATAGTCATAAAAACTGTAATTTAATCGATGCACAACTGTAATTTGTTTACCACACCTATGTTATCTGGTTTGCAGAGATGCCTCTAGTGAAACTATGGATCCCGGTCCATTTATTCCCATTGCTTTCAACCTCGATCACTTACTTTACTATTGTTTACAATCTGAACTATTATCTTATTTACCATTATTTATCAATTCCTACCACACTATACAATTAATCCTTGTAACTAGCAAGACATGAAGATTGACAACCTTCCTGGTTTCGTTGGGGACAAGCATAAGTTTATTAGTTGTGTGCAGGTACTTATCCTTAACCGAAGTTGGGTAGTTCGTACTGGTTCGATAAACCTTGGTTCTCTACTGAGGGAAATACTTGCTGCTGGGCTACATCATCCCTTCCACTTGGGGGTTCCCAACAACTTCTGCAGAAGTAGCAAGCGAATTTCTGGCGCCGTTGCCGGGGAGCTATCATCTTCAGTTATAGGTCCTACACTCCACTACTTTACTTTCTTGTTATCTATCTTGCTTTGTTACCTTTTATTTATCGTTAGTTTGCTTTTCTTATTTCCAAAAAACTTAAAAACAACAAAAATATTTAAATTCCAGCAAGTAGTTACTTTTTGTTTTGCCTTGGTATCATGTCTACTTCAACTTAAAATACTAAACTTTGTGACTTTAGAAGTACTAATAATGATGATTTCATTAGTACATTTATTGCTCCATCAACTACTAAGGCTGAATCTTATGAAATCAACCGCGCTTTATTGAATTTGGTGATGAAAGAACAATTCACTGGTTCTTATAATGAAGATGCTGCCTCTCACTTGAATAACATTGTTGAACTATGTGATATGCAAAAATATAAAGAGGTAGAAGGTGATATTGTTAAGTTGAAATTATTTTTGTTTTCATTAAGAGCTAGAGCTAAAGAATGGTTGCTCTCTTTAACTTAGAATAGTATTGACTCATGGACTAAATGTAAAGACACTTTCATTGGAAAATATTAACCTCCTGATAAAATCGTACAACTGAGAAATCAAATCATGAATTGCAAACAACTTGAGCATGAGCATGTAGCCCTAGCTTGGGAAAGAATGAAGTCTATGGTTAAGAATTTTCCTACACACGGTATTAACAATTGGATGGTATTGCAAACTTTCTATGCTGGCCTTAACTATATGTCCAGAAATGTTTTAGACTCTGCCGCAGGTGGAACATTTATGACAATCACTCTAGGGGCAGCAACCAAGTTGCTTGATGAGATGATGACAAACTATGCCCAATGGCACACTGAAAGAGCTCCAACTGTTTTGTGTGGTTGAAGTTTTTAAGACCCAGGTAGGACAGTGATATGAGAAGAATAAGGAGATGCAAGCGCGCAAGCTTGGGGATGCCCAAGGCACCCCAAAGAAATATTCAAGAAGTCTCGAGCGTCTAAACTTTGGGATGCCCAAGGCATCCCCCTTCTTCATCAACAATTATCGATTTGTCTCGGTTGGACCTATGTTTTTATTTGTTCACATGATATGTGTTATTCTTGCAGCGTCATTTACTTTTGCTTGATGATCTTATACAATCATCATCTCTGAATAAACATGCTTTTGGGAGACACACATGGTCATGCATTTATAGAATTGCTCTTTTGCTTCACTTATACTTGTTAGAGCATGGCGGTAGTCCTATTATAAACGATTAGAACTCTCTTGCTTCACTTATATCTTTTTAGAGAGTTGAATAATAATTGGTTGTTGGCATGGATTAATATGTTGGTAGTAAAAATAATAGGTATACATTGGTGGTATAAAGAAAAACTTGGATGAATTGCTCTTGAAAGTTATAAACTTGGGAACTGGCTTCTTTGCAATCGTTTTGAAAAGAAGCGTAGGGATTAAGCTTGGGCATGCTGATACGATTGGGTGTTGAATAGTTAACGCAGAGAAGAAGCGTGATAATAGCACTTGGTTTACTCCTGGTTGGTTTATGATATTGTGAATTGATGTAATGCTGAGTTCCCAACATAATTTGACATTCTTTCTAAACTTTGGTACGGTAACAAGGATTTAACGCATCGATTCATGAAAGGCAATGATTTGTTTACTTGTTTGTGTTTTAATATTACTTGTTTAATGTCAACTATCGACAATTGCATCGAATCACTTTTCTTTTGAGTTAAACTTTTATGGGTTACATCAGTTGATCAAATTCATGTAAGGTAGCATTCATAATAAAAAATTATCTGTTTTGTCATCTACCTACTCGAGGACGAGTAGGGATTACGCTTGGGGATGCTGCACGTCTCAAACGTATCTATAATTTTAGCTTCTTTCATGCTATTATTATATCACTTTTGCATACTTTTTGGCACCAATTTATATTATTTTTCTGGACTAACCTATTAATTCAGTGCCCAGAGCTAGTTGATATTTTCTGTTGTTTTTGGACTTTTTAGGAAAACAATTATCCGGGGACCAAAAAATCAAATAAAAATACGTCGGTTCGTTTGACGTTCAGAAGGTTCCAAGGAGCACCAGAGGCCGGGGAGGCGCCCCCCGTGGGCCCCACAAGCCCCTAGCTCGTGGCCAGGGGGCCATGAGCTAGGGCCGCGTGGGCCCCATGGAGGTCCCCTCCATTGGTTCTGTCTTCCGCTGACTTTATATACTCCTGAAACCCTTCGTCTTATTTATCGAGAAATTATTCCGCCGTGCACCTCTCTGTTCCACGATGATCCAATCTGGAGGCCTGTTCGGGTACTCTGCCGGAGGGTAAATCCATCGTCGGAGCTATCTTCATCAACCTTGCTGCCACCATGACTATGAGTGAGTAGTTTCCTTTGGACTAGAGGTCCATAGCAGTAGCTAGATGGCATCTTCTCTCCCTTTGCTCTTCAATACAAAGATCTCATGCGCTGCCCTACATGATTGAGATCAATCTGATGTAATCTGAGGTGTGTTTGTTGTGATATGATGAATTGTCACTTTATGATCAGATCTATTCATGATTTATTTTGAGATTCCTTTGGTTTCTTTGCTGCATGCTTCTTATTCATATATGCTCTCCGATCTATTAGTCTTGCACTGGCCATGTTTTGATGAATGATCTTCAAGAGGGAGTTGTGTATGTGTAACATCCCCAACTATAGTAATGTTATTAGCCGAATTAATCTTGCCATGTCATCATATTGCATTCATTTAATTTGAATTAGGAATTAATTCAAACATCAAAATTTAATTAAAAGGCAAACCCAAAAATATTTTTCAAAAATATCCAAAGTATTTTATTAAGTACCAAGACTTGTTTAGGACCTCATCTTGCTATGTGGTTCTTCCCAAATATTTTTGTGGATTTAAAAGAAACTCAAATTGCTTATTTGGATTAAACCCAAAACCTATTGACTTGGACCAAATAAATTCAAACAAAATAAATACAATTCCAAAAATGCTGGAAATTGTCATGTGGCTTTTTAATAGCATTGTTGAATTACACAAAAATTTGCAACAAGTTTGAAATTCATTTGATGCCTCAATTAAATACAAAACAGGAGGAAATCAAATAATAGAAAAAGAAAAAGGAAAATAACCCTGTGCACTTCAGCCCAATAACAACAGTAGTTGGCCCAGCCCGTTCGCCATCGTCTTCAACCTCTCTCCTTCCCATGTCGGCCGCCGAGCGCACGCGCCGTGCTCACCGTGCGATGCCCGACACCTACCGCTATAGAGCGAAGAGGAAGAGGAAAAGGGCAACACCAGCCGCCCCCTCGACGAACCCTAGTTCCATTACCCACTCTATCTCGCTCTCTTCATCGAATTTGTCACTACCGAGATGCTGCCGTCGCCACGCCGTCGTTGTCTTCATGGCCAGAAGCATCCCCGAGCCACGAGAAGGTGTCCAGGAGCTGCGTCGTCGTCGTCTTTGTCATCTATGAAGACGGATTCGAGCCAGGACGCCACTGAACCGACGCTAGCAACGATCTCCGCCGACTGCATCCGTCGCCGCCACCGTCCGATTCACCGCGCCTCATCCACCCCCGACGCAACCGAGCTGCCCTCGAGCTCCGGGGTGAGCTCCTCTTCGTTTTGCCCCTAGATCTGCGCTCGATCATGAGCCACACCTAGCTAGCACCGTCATCGTACTTGTCGTGCTCCCTGTGTTGCTGCGGTGAGCGCGCGAGCTCGGTTCTCGGCCGTGTCGTCGAATCCGTCAACCTCAGCACAAACCACAGCCACTAGTCGATTTTCCGCTCTCGCCTCGTTCGTTAGATGTGCTCAGCCGCCGATTTGGTCACCGGAGCCGCCGGTTCCGTGCGACGCCGCCGCGAGGTGTGGTCACCATCATTAGCCGTCGGCGGGTAGGTTAGGTTTGTGGTTAGTCTGGGGTCACTGACTAGTGGGTATTCCCACTCCAGTTAAAATACTAATAGGACAATTTCTAATAAATATTTGGAGTTGGGAAAATGCCATTTGCTGTATTCCCACTCCAATTAAATTGTATAACATTGCATTAGAGTAAATCTGCACTACCTTATGCCATCCTCTGCATTCATGTGTTGCACATTTTGATGCCATATTATTTATTGTTCTTTCTCCCTTTCCGGTACTTGCTTCTTATCGGTAGACCCCGAGACGGATGTAGAGTACGACTACGCCACCGAGGAGCGGTTCCAGCCTGCCGAGCTGCACGGCAAGCAAACCCCCTTGATCATCCAGATAGCGCCTATTCTTTCTCCCTCTTTCATGCACGAGAGTATCGCTTCAGTTGTTGATCGATAGTTATCACTTATTCCTTTTCATGGCCTGACCTTATCGCCTTATATTGCCTTTACCTGTTATCCTAGCATGCCTAGTAGATGCTTGTGTTATCATCATGTTGACCCTACATTCTTGTCGTGCATTGCTATGCTTAGCGTGTTGGGCGGTGATCCATCCTGGGTTCGATGAATCACCGTGGTAGTTATACAGGATACCTGAGTTGGCATACGAGATGATGGATTCAGACATGATGATTGGCGATGGATACAGATGTGGTGGACCAGATGGTCGGACATGGACGTGAAGATTGGATGGAGTGTGCTCCAGGAGATACTTATAATTAACATGACTAAAAAGGCAAAGGTGGGAGGCTGTACTGGAGAGCCTGGTGATTTGCTCCACTTAAGCCGCCCTATGACCTGAGTTCTGGTTATATTGATCCAAGAATTATACGCACTAACTACACGCGGGATAATGGTTATGGCCCCTCCTGCGACTAGTTCTTTCCTCGGCTTTTCCAGGGGTCACATAGATTCAGGCTTTCTATTTGCGTGTCTATGTCTGCAGGTACAGAATATGATGCAGAGGAAGACTGTGATGTGATGAGATGTGGTATGGTGTGGCTTCATCTAGGTGCGCCCTGAATCAGACCAGCAGATATCCACAATGGTGGTGAAGCTGGGTACCGTGTGCGCAATGCATGAGACCGCATCGGGAGTACGACCGAACTCGCCTTTGTGGTTAGGATTTAGACTCAGCGGGTGACTCCCTGGATTAGTTTGCAGGTTGGGGCTATGTTGTGTCAATCACCCTCTACTGGCACACAATGTGTAGTATGCTTAAGTGCTATCTGAGTTGGTGTAACAGGTGGTCGAGCGTGTAGGTTAATGTGGTGCACCCCTGAAGGGTTAGCAAACTATTCGAATAGCCGTGTCCACGGTAAAGGATGACTTGGAGATTGTAGCCCAATCATAGAATAACTACAACTTGATACTTTAACAAAACTGCCAACATAATTAGGTGGCAGGGATCACTTCCTCGTAGGGTAGTCGAGGGAGGATTCATGGTAGTGTATTGCTGTGGTGAGTAGATGGACTCGTGTGCACTCTCTCATCTATTGTAGCAGGTGTCTGGTAGTCATAAATTCCTTTGACTTGTCATCTATTCTGGCTTTCTGTAGTACAAGTACATAGATATACCCTCCCTTTCCTTTGATACTGATGCATAATGTAGATAGATTTAATGTAAGTCTTGCGAGTACTTTGGATGAGTACACACCTTGCTTAATTTATTGTTTTGACCTAGATGGTGCAAATCAGACTGTAGCATTTGGGGGAGCAGCTAATCTCATTGCAGGAGTACGATGCCGACGAGTATTTTGGATGTCCCAGGTAGGAGGATGTCCCTTTGGGAGGGTCGTTTGCTTTTATTTTAGCCTTCTTAAGGCATTTGTTAAACTTGTTCTGTACTCAGACATAATTTGCTTTCTGCATGATGTAATGTTGGGTCATGTGACCTTTGTGTGATATATATTTGCTATCTCTGCTCATGTATGAGCGTTTGGGGTTTGCTAAACGTCATATGTAATAAGGTGGCTATTACGGGTTCACGGAAAAGTATGACAAGTAACTTGATAGCTCAAGATTGGGATTTGCTCCTCCGACGATGGAGATATATTCTTAGGGCCCTCTGGGTGTTACAGTATCCATCATCGTCTGGCCAGACACAATGTGATTTGCTCACAGGGATGCCGGAACGCAGAAACGAGAAGAGAGAACAAAACCGGTAACGAGGTAACTGGCATAGTGGACAACTTGTTGATCCACGGGGATGCCGACAAGTCTCACCTCGGGTGTTTTTAACGTATCGTGAGGCAACAGGAATAGCACAGGGCAAACTACAGGTTCACTCGAATATTCATTCGTGTGGGTATAGGGATCAATATGGGTGTCCACGGTTCCGCTATTGATCATTGATCGGAAAGTGTTCCGGTCATGTCTATACTTCACCGAACCTACAGGGTCACATGCTTAAGCGTCATCTATCTGCTGAATACTAGACATGGAGTCCGAGAGAAAGTCACCGGAAAAGTTTCGGAGACAACGGAAAGGTTCTGGAGAGAACATCGAAAAAGTTTCGGTAAAACCGAAAACTTGTTTCGGAGTAAACCATTAAGACAAAAAGGTTTTCGGCACACGCCTGGAACTTTTTGGAGGTGCCAGAATTGTTCTGGGAACTTCTGGAAATTTTTCGGAGAGAAAACCGGAAATGTTCCGGAGCAGCCGGAAATGTCTTGGTTGCTTTTCGCTGATGAAAATCATTGATCCGGAAATGTTTCGGAACGCGTCCTGAATTATTTTAGTGGGTACTGGAAATGTTCTGGACCTACAAAAATATTTTCGGATTTTACGGTCGCGGAAAAATGTTTTCATGAATAGTGAAAAGCACTTTATGGTTGCTTTTTGGAAAGCCACCTTTTAGGGCTTTTCCCAAAGCTTCTAGAAGGGAAGACTTGGGGAAGGGGAGACCCCTTTGGGGGGGGGGGGGGGGGGGGGCAAGGGTGGCAGCCATGGGGAGCTCCTCCATGGAGCTCCACTAGCCACCCCTTTATGCCCTTTGAAGGTCATATTTTGAGGGCATTTTGGTATTTCCAAGTGTGCTCTACACCTTGGGTTTTTCCTATAAATAGAGGTGGAGAGGTGCTCTCCATTCTCACTCTTCTCTCACATACAAATGCCATGCATGATCTGGCTTTCTCTCTCCCTCCCACAAAATAGATTCGTAGAGCCGAAAGGCTGTCTGGGTTCCGGTGGGAACTAGTTCTGGACGGCGAAGCCCTGCCGGAAAGCTGACACCGTATGTGTGCAACCCCGTAGAGAGGTCGTAGGTTCGATCTTTTGCCCGAGGGGCAGTTCGAGGGTCCTCCCGAAGGGCTGTCCGAGATACCGTCCGAGTTCGAGGGTCCTCCCGAAGGGCTGTCCGAGACACCATCCGAGGGACTGTCCGTCTGCCTCCCGAAGGGCTGTCCGAGGGACTGTCCGAGGGGCAGACGAGGGAGAACATCCTCGTGGTTGGGAGGTTGTAAATCCTAGCTGCGGGGATCTGCACCGCCGATCTTCATCGACTCTACTTCCGCTGCGCTACAAGTCGGTAATGATCAGATCAAAACCTTGTATGCATCTCCATAGTGATCCTGGGCGTGTTCGTAGTGCGGAATTTTTTTGTTTTCTATCGCGTTCCCCTACAGTGGCATCAAGAGCCGTGCTATGCGTAGATGCTGGTTACGATCTAGAATACATGAGATGTATGGGTGTTGCACAATATAATTTTGTAGTAGATGAGTTCTATTGCTAAAAATTATTTGTGCGGCTAGCAGATGAAATCTATTACCCGATGTTCTTGTTGCTTCCCTTGAACTTGCGTAGTCCTGATCTTGATGGCATGGTGGAATCTGACAAAGTTCTGGCAATCTGTGATCCCTCCATGCTGCTCCTGAGTATGCTGGTTGACAGATCAACGAAGTGCTTCAGTTCTTTGGGTTCTGCCATAGTTAAAGAAAGATGGATGTTTCGCAGACTAAAGGGCAATGCAGATATGATCTGCACGGGGTTCTTGCGTATGACGAAGTTCAGTATGGGGCTTGAGATTTTATTATCTCGTGTTTCATATGCCCCGCAAAGTTAATCAAGTGACTTGAATAATCATACTTGATGATGAACGTTGGTAGCTGCGGTTTGTTTGAAACCTTAGAAGCCACGTAAAATAAATTTTTGCATAAACCGATTAGAGGCATCTAACTTGGTCTTGCAGGATGACATGAGATGTGCATGTGATGTGGTATAGCAGTTCTCATATTAATTTGATTATGTATGAGATGACTATATAATGTAAAATTAAATTAACATGACCTGCATGTCATGATTCGGCATGATGGCTGGAGCCATATGATTGTCACTTTAATGACCTGCGTGTCAACCTTATGTAATGCACTTATTTTATTAGCTATAGAGATAGCAATATTATCTGGTGCATCGACAAGGTGGTGGCAATCTTCGCGAAGGTGAACACCGACGCAAATGCCGAAGATGAAGAAATTAAAGACTTCTCCGTCAGAAAGGGCTATACCATATCATGCTATTATGAATTGCCTGAGATGTTTATCCCTTATGATGCACCCTTTTTGATTGCGCGGTAGTCGCTTTTTATTAGGGTGATCTCTCACTTAAAATATCAAGTAGTTAGTGTTCTCCCAAGTGTAGCACCGTCACGGCATCTATCCTTTCGAGATGCGCCATGGATACATGGGTACGAACGATTGGAGAAGTGTGAGGCGGGTGAGGTCAGACCTCGCTGCGAGATCACTTGGTTGTCTTGACGTTCTGGCTTGATCGCCCTGAGCTCGGAACACGCCCATCGAAAGATGAATAAGAGTCACATAGAGATGTGATCGGCAAGTTGGCCTACCGATTGAAATTCTCGTCATGAGATGATGATTCTATGACGTCTTGTATCACTCACAATCAATTATGAGAGATATTGATTTGAGTGGGAGCGCACTTTAGAATTAACTTGTTTAATTCTCAGTGCAATTAATTATGAACATAGTCTAAGTGTGATTTGCATAAAAGTTATAGAATAATGGCTTGCGTTTCCACCTTCCCTATTAGAATTGAATAAGCTGTTATTTATCTGGTTAAAAAGTTTACGATTGGTAACGTAATGTGAGGATTGTCCTCAAGAGTGCCGAGAAGGACTTTGTCCTATCGCATGCTTTCGGTATTCTCCCGCTAATGCTATGGATGATGTGACTCTCGTCCTTCGATCCAAAAGCTAGAATTCCGTTACGGTCAAGTGCAATATATTTGCTTCCATGAGACCCGAACTTCAAAAGTTTGGGATAGTTATGTGATATTCATGGAACTGAGAATTATTTTTAGATATAGACAAAGGCTAAAAGATATGAGATATCCAAAGCTATGTTTGTTTGCAAAGTATTAGTAAAGTGTTTACAATGCATTTGACTGATAAGAGAGGGATCCAGAAGAACACCTATCATGTAATGAAGGTGAATAAAACAACAACTTAAAGAGAAAGGAAATGTCCGAAGGGTGTTAGTAAGACTTACACGCCTAGGAAGTCTGGGGATGACACCACTCTTAAAGTTGGGTGCTTCTTCTGAGAGTAGGAGAAATATTGGAAGTAAAAATGTTAGAAGTATAAAGGCAAACAGAATGAAGACTGGAATGTCTAGCTCATGTATGAATGTCATACAAGTTATTGATGTATAGAAGGCTGGTCAAAGATATATTTCTTGGGAATTGTGATTAAACTGTTAGTCACTGATTCTTCGGTATTGTGATTAAAAATAGATCACAGGAATACCCATTCGATTGCATTCTGTTGCAACTCGATGCAAGAACTACTACGGCCTAAAAGACTAGCCAGAAATGAGGTTTAGATACGCGCTGGGAACGTAGTAAAAGTTACTACACCTTCCATCGGGGTATTACCTCTGTATTTATTTTCATTATTCATTTTAGAGTTTTATTCACTCTAGCCCATTGCATAATGTTTGTTGCAAGAAGATTGTTCATGAGAGAACGATTGTTCTTCGATGTTATGAATAACATAAGGGCCATACTTTCATTATGAATGAGATGTATGTTATGAATATTGATAATAATATAATACATCTGTGACACTAACGCTAAATGTCGCAAGACTAAAAGAATACCACATATGTGTGGCACTGCATTTGGTCACATTGGAGAAACCCGCATGGAGAAATTCCATAATGATGGATTTTGAAGTCATTTGATTATGAATCATATGACACTTGCAACTTTCGTCCGAAAAGTGAAATGACTGAAATACCGTTCACAGGCCATAAGGAACGAGCAATGAACTTATTGGTGATCATGCATTTTGATGTGTGTAGTCCGATAAATGTTGTTGCTAGCAGTGGATTTGTCTATCTTCAGAAATGACTCAAGTAGATATATGGATATTTACGTTATGAGACGTAAGTCTGGATCTTTTGAAATCATTCAAAAGGTTTTCCAGATGAAGTAGAAATTATTGTAACAAGAAAATTATGTTTCTGTAATTAGATTGCGGAAAGGAATATTTGAGTTACAAGTTTAGCGAATGTCTGATGAGTTGTGAAAATAATTTTATAACTTACATCTCCCGTAACACCACTGTGAGTGGAATGTCCGTGAAGATGTAATCAAACCATTTATGACTTGGTAAGATCAAAGATGACATAAATCAATTTGCCAGTATCCCTTTTAAAGTAATGCTTTAGAGGCTGCGGCTTTTACACTGAAAAGAGCGCCATCAGATCTGTTGAAAAGAAGCCATGGTATGGTACGCCCAACCATGTTATGTCTTTTCTTAACATTTGGAATATGGGGCTTGTGTAAAGTATTTTACAAACCTGTTCCAAATCAGACAAGTGCTACTTTGTAGGTTATCCCAAGTTATTGGGTATTCCTCCATCACTTTACCGAGGCAAAAGGTTTGCCACAAAGTGCGGTATGATTTTGAAGAAAATGTTTCTTGCAAAAGGGTTAGTGGGAGGACAGTGCAATTCGATGAGATAATAGTAGCTTCGTCATCAGGGCAAGGGAGATAAAGCTTGGAAGTAATTCCAGAGTTTCCTACTGTGACTGATACGGAGGCCTCTACATGAGATGTATGGACTTCGGTCAAACTTGCAGCTGAACCACGTAGGCAAAACTCGTGCAAACCTCTCAGGTGCGCAAACGAGATATTGTTGTTAGACGACAGTATACCTACAATACACAAGGAAGCGTTGATGGACCCTGACTCCGGAATTGGCTAAATGCCAATACGATCCGAGATAGTATCCATATAAATGATTCAAGATTAGATCTTGATAAACCCTTTGGAAGACTTAAAGTCTAATGAATATTAATGGAACTATAAACTGATACGGATAAAAATGTTTTTTCCATAAATCTCGACTTGTTGCTTATAACAAATTCAAGGAATTAACTACGGCGAGATTGTCTCTTCGTAGCGATGCTTAAAGTCGGTTCGGGTTAAACTAGCAATTAATACATATTTCAATCATGAGATATGATACATGGATGCCAAAAGGATTTCCATGAGATGGAAATACAACCTAGGACTTGCATGTGATACAGTCCAAAGTATTTTGTCAATCCAGAGGATGCTAGTGAGTGTGCAAACTTCAGAGTTCCAGCAATGGACAGAAAAGAGCAAAATGGAGTTGGAATCTTCGTTTTGATGAAATAGTCAAGAGTTTGATTTCATCAAATGGATAACGAAGATGCTTGTGGTTACAAGAAAGTAAGTGGGAGCATAATAATATTTCTAAAACCTTGTGTGCTTGACACATGTTGATTGGAAATAATATAAATTTCTTGACACGAATTAGGACTTCATTGAAAAATAGTTTTTAGATGAAGTGCTTGGGCTAGGTAGCCTCGATATTGGGCATAATTATCTATGGAGATAAATTTGCCTAATAGGCTAAGCCAAGAATACATATTGACAAGATGCTAAAACCATTTAGCATTAGAAGGCCAAGGAGTGATTCTTGCCGAAGTCACATGGAAAGAGTTTTTGCAAGACTCGGTGTCCAAAAACACTGATGAGTAAAATACATGATGGAGATTCCACACACTTGTGTTTGGATTAATCATGTATTCCATGGTATGTAAAACAACTAGATATGTCCAGTACTCTCAAGCAGTTGCGAGTACAGATACCAAAGTGATCAAAATATTGATCATAGGACAACAGCGAAAAATGTCGTTGAGTACTAAAGTAGCACTGATGACATGTTTTCTCGCAAGCGGAGATTATGAAGTGCTCGTTGTAAGTGGTTACATCGATGCAGTCTTCATCAATGCTCCATGCGATTTTCGATTTAAGTTAAGGGTTTTGTGTAATACACGATATGGTGGCACAGTAAGTTGGAATTGTTCCAAACAGGTTACTGTGGTGAATTCTATAACGAAGCCTAAGTATGTTGACGCTTTAGAAGCGACAAAGAAGATGTTGAATCATATATTTCATTCATGAACTTAGTATGGTTCCAAGATGGCTTTGGTCAATGGGACACTATTGTAGATAGTTGCTCCATAGCTCAGTCTGAGGAATCAAGGTTCGACCGGTGATTCACATATATACAAAGCCAAGTCCACACAAAATATGAATTTTGTGAAAGCGTGAACACACGAGGATATGCAAAGATACACATGGACCTGAAGTTGTCAGATCCATTGGAAAAGGACTATACCACAAGCGAAGCATATTTTACACCGGTATGCCATAGGTGTAAAGTGCATTAGCATTGACTAGATTATTGACTCTAGTGCAAGTGGGAGTCTGTAGGAGATATACCCTAGAGGCAATAATAAATGTTATTATTATCTCCATGTTCGTAATTATGTTTATATTCCATGCTATAACTGCTATGGTTCTCGAGTCTACAATAACCACGAGGCTCGGAGGAAAACTCATATGCACGCGTGGAATAATAAACGGTAAAATGTATTCCTAGTCTGGCCTCTAAGACTAGCTCAAGTATTGCATGATGATCATGTTTTCCTAATCATGGGCATATCTATGCCAGGCAACTTTTGAGGGCACAATGTTAGAAGAATACTTGTGTTGAATCGACCCGAATTGATGTTATGCTATGAGATACCTTCGTCACAAGTTAATGGTTAATAACATAGATAAATTTAACGTTTGCATAATTCCTTAGACCATGAGAGTATCTAGTTCCTTCGTACTTGCTTCGTGAACTTTGGGGTTTTGTAAACGTCATCTGTAACAGGGTGGCTATTACAGCGGCTTACGGGTTCACGGAAAAGTATGACAAGTAACTTGATAGCTCAAGATTGGGATTTGCTCCTCTGACGATGGAGATATATTCTTAGGGCCCTCTCGGTGTTACGGTATCCATCATCGTCTGGCCAGACACAATGTGATTTGATCACAGGGATGCCGGAACGCAGAAACGAGAAGAGAGAACAAAACCGGTAACGAGGTAACTGGCATAGTGGACAAGTTGTTGATCCACGAGGATGTCGACAAGTCTCACCTTAGGTGTTTGTAACGTATCGTGAAGCAACAGGAATAGCACACGGCAAACTACAGGTTCACTCGAATATTCATTCGTGTGGGTATAGGGATCAATATGGGTGTCCACGGTTCCGCTATTGTTCATTGATCGGAAAGAGTTCCGGTCATGTCTATACTTCACTGAACCTACAGGGTCACACGCTTAAGGGTCATCTATCTACTGAATACTAGACAGGGAGTCTGAGAGAAAGTCACCAGAAAAGTTTCAGAGACAATGGAAAGGTTCCGGAGAGAACACCGGAAAAGTTTTGATAAAACCGAAAAGTTGGTTCGGAGTAAACCATTAAGCCAAAAAGGTTTTCGGCACGCGCCTGGAACTTTTTGGAGGTGCCAGAATTGTTCTGGGAATTACTGGAAATTTTCCGGAGAGAAAACTGGAAATGTTCCGGAGCAGCCGGAAATGTCTTGGTTGCTTTTTGCTGATGAAAATCATTGATCCAGAAATGTTTCGGAACGCGTCTAGAATTATTTTAGTGGGTACTCGAAATGTTCTGGACCTACAGAAATATTTTCTGATTTTACGGTTGCGGAAAAATGTTTTCGTGAATAGCAAAAAGCACTTTATGGTTGCTTTTTGGAAAGCCACCTTTTAGGGCTTTTCCCAAAGCTTCTAGAAGGGAAGACTTGGGGAAGGGGGAACCCCTTTTTTTTGGGGGGGGGGCAAGGGTGGCAGCCATGGGGAGCTCCTCCATGGAGCTCCACTAGCCGCCCCTTTGTGCCCTTGTGAAGGTCATATTTTGAGGGCATTTTGGTATTTCCAAGTGTGCTCTACCCCTTGGGTTTTCCCTATAAATAGAGGTGGAGAGGTGCTCTCCATTCCCACTCTTCTCTCACATACAAATGCCATGCATGATCTGGCTTTCTCTCTCCCTCCCACGAAATAGTTTCGTAGAGCCGAAAGGCTGTCTGGGTTCCGGTGGGAACTAGTTCTGGACGGCGAAGCCCTGCCGGATAGCTGACATCGTATGTGTGCAACCCCGTAGAGAGGTCGTAGGTTCGATCTTTTGCCCGAGGGGCTGTTCGAGGGTCCTCCCGAAGGGCTGTCCGAGATACCGTCCGAGTTCGAGGGTCCTCCCAAAGGGCTGTCCGAGATACCGTCCGAGTTCGAGGGTCCTCCCGAAGGGCTGTCCGAGACACCGTCCGAGGGACTGTCCGACTGCCTCCCGAAGGGCTGTCCGAGGGACTGTCCGAGGGGCAGACAAGGGAGAACATTCTCGCGGTTGGGAGGTTGTAAATCCTAGCTGCGGGGATCTGCACCGCTGATCTTCATCGACTCTACTTCCACTGCGCTACAAGTCGGTAATGATCAAATCAAAACCTTGTATGCATCTCCATAGTGATCCTGTGCGTGTTCGTAGTGCGGAATTTTTTTGTTTTCTGTCGCGTTCCCCTACAACAGGTAGTTATCATAAACCAGAGTTGGGTAGTTCCTACTGGTACGATAAACCTGGGTTCTCTACCGAGGAAAATACATGCTACTGGGCTACATCATCCCTTCCACTAGGGCATTTCCAACAACTTCTGCGGAAGTAGCAATCACCAAGGCAGCTCGCCCTCTCCATGATGCGGTCGGGCACGGCGGAAGACTCTGTGAAGAGGTGGAACACGCCAGAGCAGCCTGGTCGGAGGTGGCGGTGGCACGGGCGTCTGATCCGGGGGTTGCGACGGTGCTTGGTGGTGCCGTCACTAGCACCTGGCGTCGCACTCAAACGAGGGAGCATCACGTCGCCAAGGCTGTGCTCGAGGTGGAGGAGTCGTCGCCATAAACAAGCTCCTGGCGATGCGGCTCAAACCGGCACCAAGATGGCGGAGCCGCGGCATGGTCAACGGGAAAAAGGGGAGCAGCGGGGTGTCTCGGAGAGGAGGTGGGTTGCGCGGTGGCCTGGTCGACGGGAAGAAGGGGAGGAGCGGTGGGCCTCGAAGAGCAGGTGGGAGGCGACGGTGAGAGAGAGAGAGGAATGGCCGAGAAAAAGGGAGTGATGATCGGGGAGATAGAGGATTGGGCGTGAGCGCCATCGTGGGGAGGGTGGATGGGGAAGAGAAGGTTCGGGTCTGGGAAGGTTTTTTTATACGGATTGAGATGGTGGGTTATTTGGGCCAAGGTTAGTCACCGACGGGTCGAATTCTCAGCTCATCTAGTGCATACTGATTTATTTTTCGATTAAAAAATCTGAAAAACATTTTTATGTAATATTTATAAAAATTATTGATCTAAAATGCTCTAAACTTTTCTACAAGGAACATACTGCATTATATTGTTCATGGCAAAGTTAGGCATTTTTCTGACATAATTTGATTTTATTTAGGAATTAAATGAATTTCTAGCTATTTACTGATATAATTCGAAATTGAATTACATGTATCAGAAAAAGGACCTCTGGATGGAAACAAAATTCATATTCAAGTACTTCAGTAAGTTTTTAGTTCCTATAAAAAAAATATAAAATAAAAGTTTGCTTGGGAAAATTCAAACATTTAAAGGCAATATATTGTTTTTTCATTTTTTAGAAAATCCAAATGTGATCTAAAAATTATGAAAATTGGCAAGGGGTAATTTTATGATCTCATGATATTGTGTTTGAAATTTTAGATACTTTCCCAAAACTTGGATTGTACATTGCGTTGTAATTCATGCATCTTCCATGAAGCATCATAGCATTCAAGGACAAACTATGAAGTTTGAACTGCACGAAACATTTTATTCATCATATGCACTTGATATTTAGAATAAAACTTGATATTACATTATTGTAAAGCATTTTCACAAAACTTGGACTGTACATTGCTTTCTAACACATGCATCTCCGAGGAAGCATCATAGCATTCCAAGGAAATGACATGAATAGATAGATGGAAATATTATGAAGCTTGTGATATATTATTCATATTTTTACGAGTTCATATGAATTAGATATGATTTCGTAAAAGACTTTGTTCGTTTTAATGGTTTTCCTGAAAAAGAGAAATAAAAAAATAAAAAAAAGGCTTTATTAGGCTGGCCTCTGTTGCCTTGTTGTGCCATGGCCCAGTCGGTGGTAATCTGTGATGGTTTTGTTATTTTGTCATAGAAAGCATCACCCAGTTGGGAGCCCACTTTTGATCCATGACTGAAATTCTGAAACCGTCATGGATTTAGGCCAATATATGATGGTTTCTCAGAACGTTACGAGGAATCTGTCATGGATTAACAGGTTTCTTGTAGTGCCGCCGACAGTGTTGTTCTGCGATTGCACTCATAGAAAACAACAATCATACACAAAATATCTTCACAAACGTAAATTTCAACACTGCAAAATTAAATCTTAGATCAACTAACACATAATGGAAACAAACTCATGCCTATGGCCCTGCCAACTGTCGAGCCATCTTTTTATTTTGATCTTATCAACTACCAACGGATAGATCATGGCGAGATTTAAGATGTTTTGTCAATAACAAGAAAATGTAATAGACAGCGGACAGATCATGGCGAGATCATACCGCAGTCTTAATGGCTAACCACATAACATTGTTGCTAAATAATAACCATAATGTTCTATATTACACTTTTCTAATGTATATCGTATATCACTGAATAATTTGCTTCACTGAATGATGTAACAAAAGTTCTCTTTGAATTAATTTCTGAAAATTGCATTAATTATGTAGTGTAACCTATATATTTGCATGTATGCGTTTGTGTTCATGTAGATTTTAATATCATTAAAGATTATGGCAGAGATTTCTAAAGCATATATTCTAGCAAATTTATAGATTTCTAGTAGATTTGATTATGTTTAGTGGATAAATTTATTCTTAACATTGGTTTCAGTGTATTATTAGGTAAGCACATTTATAGTGCATACTTGGTTTGCTACCAAAATTTGGCTAGCCAATTTATTGGCAAGCGAAAAACTGGCAATGCCAAGACCTACCAAAACTTGGCAACCTTATGTGAGGTTGGCAAGAAAAGTTGGTAACCAACCAACCACTAGTAAATATTTCAGCAAATGCCAAATATTGGCATGCCAATTTTTGGCATCAAATAAATCATGCTCATAGAATCTTCTAGAGCATGGAAACTATGTCTTGCAAGTTGGGTCTAGTAATAGGTTGACAACATGCATGTTTTGTGCTTGTATTTCAAATAGCATCGTTCTTGTAATCATCGATGACCATGAAAATGATGTTGATTCTACTTTTCATATATTTTGATTATTTGATATACTTGTCTAGAATGTGCTTGGTTTGATTTGGTGTATACCAGAGCTCCTGCGAGTTTCTCAAATAAAAAGTTGCGTATAAAATTAAATACAGAAATCTAGTTAACATAGATTTTATTACGACATGTAGAACATCCATTGGAGAAATCTAGTAGCAACCTACTTACACTCGGCCTCGTCAATCAAATTGGTTTGTTCCTACGGGGTATACACTATTGCTATGTGGCGTGAATTTGTGCTTCTGCAAGCTGAGACTTTTTTACGCATTCAATAATCTTTTAGACGCAATATATAATAGTATATTAATTACTCATATAATTTAGTATCTGAGGCCCTCCTCCTATAGCGGCCCTGCTGGCTCACGTGGCCGTGTTTGATTAAGTATTGTGCAAACGTTGGCAATAAGTTTATAAGATCTTTAATGAGTGTTGCTGTATTCGATCACCGGTGCATAGTTCTCTATAAAGGATCGCAATAAAAAGGTCAGCAGAAAAGTATTGTACTCTAGTTGCAAATAGCGTCATGGCGGAACGCTCTCGTTGTGCGCATGTTTTGTTGCTCGCAACTCTTCCCGCTGCTCTTGTGGTCGATCGATAGATGCGCAAGCCTGGTGCAGTGGCGCCCCACCAGTCGACTCATCCTCGATGATCCACCTATCTACCACAACACAAACAATCGGTCGGGTGTGGCCACCTCCACTGCTCCTGACAGCATGCATGCTCTTCGACCCTGCTCGATCACCATCTCTGTATGCTTCAAAAACCTGCAGCTGAGAGCTCGATCCATTGCATCTCCCTTATTTCAGAGTTCCAAGGGTGTCAGGTAGGGAGACCCCTTGTCACTTTTCTTGTTCGAACATTGTTGCTGAATGTTTGACTAAAATGGTCAGATCTGCACAATAGAATGACCATTTTGTGGGTTTGGCCTATATTTGATTGTTAAAGGCATAGCATTTTGTAGTATGTTGATGACACTATGCTTTGCGTTTTGTCGTGATCTTGACAAGGCCCTTAATCTAAAGCTTGTCCTATACATTTTTGAACTGATATGTCTAGGCTTAAAATAAATTATTTGAAGAGTGAGGTTTTTTCTATTGAGAGGGTAACTGTATCGATGAATTCTATGCTGAGACGTTTGGGTGCCAAGTTGTCATTTCCTATTCACTATTTGGGTATTCCTTTTGCTCTGAAAAATGTGGATTGGGCTTTACTGGAATGTAAGATGATGAAGAGGATAGTTGCCTAGAAAGGGCATTTCGCTTCTTTTGGAGGCAAATTTGTTCTAACTAGTACAAGCTTATCCTCTATTCCTTCCTATTACATGTCAATGTTCCTGTTAAATTTTTTTATTGAAAAGTTGATGAACCTAGAAGGAGATTTTGGTGGCAATGTAATGGGACTAAAAAGAAATATTATATGGTGAAATGGTCTAGAGTGTGTAGGTCCCAAAAATAAGGGAGGTCTGGGAGTTAAAGATTTAAGAAAACATAATATTAGCCTTCTCTGTAAATGGTGGTATAGATTTGATACTCAAAATAGGCTTTCGCAAGATATCATTAAAGCCAAGTATCTTCATAATCAGCTGTGGCCTCTGTTAAACCAAGATTCAATTATTCTCCCTGTTGTAGATCCCTCCTTAAAGTGAAAGCTTTCTATTTGGCTGGTTGAAAGGTTGTGCTAAAAAGTGGGAACCTTGTTAGACTGTGGAGAAAGACCATTGGCTAGATCTTGAACCATTGCGTCATAAATTTCCTATGCTTTATGAGATCCCTCGACAACAGAATTGCACTGTTAAGGAGTGTGTGGACTAAGTGCTCTTTTAATCTACCTTTTATGGGGCGCCTCAGATTTGATACCTTGGAAGAATGGAACCTTATTGTTCACAATCTGCAATTTAGGATTTGGTCTAAAGAGCCAGATGTGTTCACCTGGGCTTTTCATAGCAAGAGTATTTTTACCACCAAATCTAATGAACCACCCCATTTTTGCTTATGCTTGGGTAAGCATAGAATCAAAAAATAATTGCCACATGAAAACCTTGTTCTTAAGAGAGATCGTAGCATGCCATATCCACTTATTATGAGCACCAGCAATGTGCTTTTTTTGCAATAAAGTGTAAATTGCAAGACATCTTTTCTTTACCTACCATGTTGCTAGAGTGGTTTGAGGTCTATTGGGGTTTTTCTTGATACTTCTTACTATCCTTCTTTGTTCTGGCAAGCATTTTCCTGGTTTCATGCTTTTCTCCCTTGCGGAAATCATTTGTTTATGGTGGGCACCGCTAGTAAGCCGCTGGCCTGCTCCCTCTATAACTCCAACGGACTCATGCACACACACGAAGTGTTTGACAGATTGTCCTTCACACCGAGTTAACTGAAATGAGAGAGAACAGAGGAGATAAAACAGAGCAACCTATACATAGTGGATTTTCAGGCAATGAATGCCAAGTTCTTTATTATTATACGCCAGCAACAAATACTAGTTTATTTATACATGGACACAACAGACTCTTATCAGAACTCTCTAGAAACTTGTTAAGCTGGCACACAATGTTTTGGACCAAGTCCATCACAATGCCCATGTAACGCACTCCTGACTGTTCCAAGAAATGAAACCTATCACAAGCTAACTTGTTCACTTGTGCAACACATAGTACATCACAACACCGAAACAAGGTTTATACTAACATTCTTCCCCCTAAACCTTGTTGTCATCATTGACATCCACCATACCTATCTTCTGCCTAAGTTCCAAGAATTTCACTCGGCCTAGAGGTTTGGTTAGGGGGTTTTCTAGTTGTTCTTTAGATGCAACCTAGCTCACTGCAATTCGACCATCTTCAACACATTCAGGAACAAAATGATAACGTATACCAATGTGCTTACTTCGATCGTGGTGGACTGGATTGTGACATAGTGAGATTGCAGACTTGTTGTCGACAAGCACCTCCACTTGATTTGCTCCAACACCCTTCAGTTCTGCAAGTAGATGTTCCAGCCACACACCTTGCAAGGAGGAGTTGCTGTAGCTATATATTCTGCTTCGCAGGAAGAAAATGCTTCAACTTTCTGCTTTTGGGACGGCCATGCAACTGGACTTGCACCAAGGAAATAGAGCACACCAGTAGTGCTTTTTCGATCATCAATGTCACCAGCTAAATCACTATCACAATACCCATGTAGACATGGTTCTGCATCTTGCTTACGCACATAGTAACATCCCAGGTTTAAAGTTCCTTGGACGTACCTTAATATTTGCTTTACTGCTGCCATGTGTTGGGTCGTAGGCTTCTCCATATATCGACTGACAATGCCAACTAAGTAGGAGACATATGGCCTTGTGTTCACAAGGTATCTTAGACTTCCAACAATGCTTCCCTAAAAAGTTGGATCAACTTGCTCTCCTTCACTAGCTTTGCTCAGGTTTAACCTCTGATCCATTGGAGTAGCACAAGGATTACAATCAGTCATACCTGTCTTTTCAAGAATTTTCATTCCATAAGCAGCTTGACTCAATGTAATGCCCTTGTTAGTTTGGACCACTTGAATTCCCAGATAATAAGAGAGTAAGCCCAAGTCACTCATGTCGAATAGATCAAGCATTTGCGCCTTGAATTTATTCACTTTCTTCTCATCTGAGCCAGTGATAATTAAATCATCTACATATACGCCAACAAGTAACCTTGCACCTCCAGAATTTTGCATGTATACAACATGTTCCACTAGACTTCTGCTAAATCCCAAAGATAACAAGCTTTGGTCCAGTTTAGTGTTCCATGCCCTTGGAGCTTGCTTTAAACCATACAAAGCCTTCTTGAGCTTCAATACCTTGCTTTCACTTTCACCTTCAACAAAACCAGGAGATTGAGTAACACACTACAGGGAACAGGGTGTTTGCTGACAGTATCATACTGTCGGCAAAGGGCAGAAAACTGTCAGCAAAGCCTTTACCATCCGCAAATAGTCAGCAAAGTGCATCGTCAAAGAAAGTACCGGTAAAGAGCTCTTTGCCGACTCTTTTCTATCGGGCTGACGGCAAAGGCTTTGCCGACAGTCGAACTGGGCAGACGGCACAGTAAAGTAACTTGATGGCCTGGCCACCTAACAGCGCAGCGTCGACTCTTTGCCGCCCCCAGAGTCTAGGTTGTCGGCAAAGCTAAATAGGTCGAATAAAAAAATAGACCTTGCTATTGCTTCATCGCCGGAGCCGCGGTCGCCGTCGTGGAGGGTCGCTTCACCTCTGCCGTTGTGTAGGGCTGCGTCGCCATCCTGGAGGGCCACATCACCGATGGAGGGCCGAGAAGACCGGCAAGGCCGTGTCCCCAGTGGAGGGCCGAGAACACCGGCAATGCCGTGTCCCCATGTCATCGATGGCGTGTCGGGCAATGCACCCTCGGGCGGAGAAGAAGCAACAGGGCAGGGCAGGGCAGTGCACCCCGGGGGCATCGGTGTTGGAAAGGGAGATGCATAAGAGAGGTGACGCTGTTGTGGCCGACGTCGTCCATTGCCGTCAAGGAGGAGGCGCGTGGAGGCGAGGCCGGAGGACAAGCCCACGGTGCGCATGGCCGAGGCGGTGGCCGGCCATGGCTACTGGCCATGCTAGCTTGAGCGGCGGGTGACCTGTGAGAGGAGAGCTGAGAGGACGGGAAGGGGCGGAGAAGGGCAGCTGCCTGGGCGGCATAGTCCTGCTGCAGCAGACGGTTGGCGCGGGGCCAGTGTGCGCGCTAGCAGGAGGTTGGCGGTGGCACGTGAGGTTAGCGGCTGCTCAATCTGGAGGATAAGAATAGTAGAGGCGCAACAGAGGAGAGCCGCTCGATCTGGGACGATCTGAACCGCTCACCCTGCATCCAATCTAAATGCTAGCTTTAAGAATTTTGTGTTTCTTCTTTGCTGACAGGAAACAGACGGCAAAGCCATTTTTCTTTCTTTGCCGACAGTCAAATGCAAGACTAACGGCAAAGAGTGCTACGCCATTTCTTCTCTGTCAAAGGTGCCACGTGGCCAGTGGCTTTGCCGTCCGATTTTCTATGCCGTCTGTTTTCCTGTGCTTTGCCATCAGCTATGCTTTGTCGTATGTTTTTTTGCGATTTGCTGAGTGTTTTTTCTTTGCCGACTGTTTTTGTGCGACTGTCGGCTTAGGTTACTCTTTACCGTCAACCCTGATCAAAAGCTGTCGGCAAAAGCCCAAACTGTCAGCAAACTCCCTATTTCCTGTAGTGACATATACTTCCTCCTCCAGTTTACCATTCAGAAAAGCTAATTTAACATCCAGATGATAGACACCCCAGCCTTCTTGTGCTGCCAAAGCAATGAGTAATATCACTATCTCGAGATGAGCTACAGGTGCAAATACTTCATCATAATCAACACCATGACACTACATATAGCCTTTAGCTACCAGTCGAGCCATGTGGCGCACAACATTCCCTGCAGCATCCTTCCTCAGTTTAAACACCCATTTCAACCCAATTGGCCACACACCATCTCGAAGAGACACCAAGTCCCATGTGTCATTGTCTTCAATGTATTTCACTTCTTATTTCATAGTATTTTTCCCTGTTTGATGCTTCAAGACTTCATTATAACCTGTAGGTTCTTCAGCACCTAACATGCACAATTCTAACTGCTATATATGGTCAAAATCAATAGGACTCAAAAGAGGAGATGTAATATACTATAAATCATCAAGGGAACACAGTATCTGCAACAACAGGTGACATAGCCGGCACCATTTCAGGCGTTACAGGTAAAGCTAGTAATACTACCTGCACAGGTGTCGCTGGTTCAAGGTTTTCAACAACCTTTTCAATGTAACTCGCCTCAATTGTTGTTTCTGTAGGGGAACCTACTACAAAACAAAAAATTTATGCTACACGATCACACCCAGGAACACTGAAGATGGAGGTAATGATCCAACTCAACGACGGTGTAGAGTAGTGAAAGCAGTGACGAGTCGGTGCACCGCGACCATCCTGCCAATTCCCGCAGCTAGGTTATACCTCCCAGCCGCGAGAATTGTTCTCCATGATGAGAGTCGAAGTAGACGACCCCTCCGAGGTATCCACTTGTTCTGACGTAGTAGTCCAGCAGAGCTTCGACGTCCAGGAAGAA
The DNA here is from genome assembly GCA_039707655.1 of Elymus sibiricus. Classification (NCBI taxonomy): domain Eukaryota; kingdom Viridiplantae; phylum Streptophyta; class Magnoliopsida; order Poales; family Poaceae; genus Elymus; species Elymus sibiricus. The sequence continues at coordinate 478,290,394 of CM077666.1, forward strand.
GAAATGCGAGAAAACTAGAGAGAGAGAGAGAGAGAAAACCTAGCGGCGCTTCTCATCTAATTAGGAGTCTAATTCTATTAGAACAATTAGACCGAGATTAGAGCCCATCTAATTAGGAGCCTAAACACTTAGGCCAATTAGACCGGGAGAGCGTGGAGCTATGCTGGAGAGAGGCCCTTTGATTTGATGTGTCTCAAGAGGGAGCCCTCCCCACATATATATAGGTGGAGGAAGGAGAGGGGGCGCCCAAGGAGGGGAGTCCAACTCCTCCTCCAATTCAAGCAAGGAGGGAAGGACTTCCCTCCCTTGCCCAATTCGGCCTAGGGCCTGCCATAGGCCATGGAACCCCATGTGGGCCCCCATGGGCTCACTAGGGGTGGTCATCTCATGACGGTCCTTCAAAAATTTCTTCCACAAATAAAATCCTGGATTTTTCGGATGTCTCCGGAACCCATTCCGAGACCTCCGAAAACTTTCCATATATAGATCCGGACTTTCCGAAATCATGTTATACCTTTCTGGAATTTCCAGAACCCTTCTGGAACCATCCGAAACACTTTCAAAACTATCCGAAACTCTATCGGTGCTCTTTGAACTCATTTCGCATTTCTCCGGTAATCAGGACTAGAACCCGTTAAGCGTGTGACCCTACAGGTTTGGAAATAAGCAGACATGACCCAGAACACCTTCCGGCCAATAGTTAGCAGCGGGATCTGGACACCCTTATTAACTCCTGCATATTCACGAAGTTCTCGAGCGAACCTTTTGTTTACGAATACCATTCCCTTTGCTTCGTGATACGTTTACAAAACCCGAGGTGAGATTATCGGTATCCCCGTGATCAACTCCTTGATCACAATACCTGTTTTCCTCGTTACTGGTTTTGTTCTCTTTACTCGTGTCCGTGTTCCGGTATCCTGTGATCATAATCACAAGTATCTGGCCAGACGATAATGACACCGTAACACCGAGTGGGCCCAGAGAATATCTCTCTATCGTGAGAGGAGCAAATCCCAGTCTTGAACTATTGATATCGAGACATATGTTTCCGGTATACCTATAAGTTACTTTTATTCAAGTCCATTTAAGGAAGTGACATTCGGTAACCCCAAAGTAACCATCCGGTATGTTGATATACAATATTCTCATGGTCTAAGGAACAATGCAATCATGAACAAGTTATATGAAATACCGATAACATAACAACGATGACATCTCTTAGTAATTCATAAGTTGGGTCTATCCAACTCCGTTGTTATCATGACAACGGTGTTCTCATATATTGATAGCATCCTTGTTACACTAACAATGCTGATGATCAAGAAAACAAGATCATCATCAATACATGAGCTAGTCTTAGAGGCTAGACTAGGGATCACTTGGTGTTTATATTTCCACACATGTATTTGGGTTTTCCTCTGAATCTCATATTCAAGAACCAATACAATTGTAGCACAGAAACATAAACTTAATAATGAACATGGAAATATACTAATACATTTATTATCGCCTCTAGGGCATATTTCCAACAGTCTCCCACTTGCACTAGAGTCAATAATCTAGTTGCATAACTTCTCCAACACCAATGGCATTCCGGTGTTGCTCATGCTTTGCTCATGGTATAGACTTCGTCAACGGATCTGACATCTTCAGGTCCATGTGTATCTTCCATAGTTTTGCGTCTCCATGCTCCACTAAATTCACAATTTAGGTGGAATCAGCTTTGTATATGTTTTAACTCCTGGTAGGACCTTGGCTTCTTAGCCTGGGCTATGGTGCCACTATTCTCAATAGTACTCCATTGGCTCAAGCGCACTTGAAACCATACCAAGCTCGGTGAAAAACTTCTCTAGTTCAAACACCCTCCATTGCCGCTTCCAAAGCGGCGATATACTTAGCCTCTGTTGTAAAATCCGCCACAGTATCCTGCTTGGAACAATTCCAACTTAGTGTGCCACCATTCTGTGTATTCACAAAAACTCTGATTGAAATCGAAAATCATCCAGATCAATAGTGAAGATTGCATCTGTGTAACTCCTTACAGTGATCATGCATCAGTGTAACACTTCATCATGTCCATTCATGAGAAATATGTCCTTAGAACTTCTCAAGTACTTAAGGATATTTTCCGCTACAATCGACTTGATCAACACCTTGATCATTTTGGTATCTTGCTCATACCACTTAGAGCACATGACATATCTGGTTGTGTACATACCATGGCTTATATGATAAATCCATACACAAATGTATATATAATCTCACTCATGTCTTCTTGCTCATCAGTCCTCTTAGGATACTGAGTCTTGCTCAGAACTTTTCATGTGACCTCGGCAAGAACACTTCTTGGTGTATACTAAACCATTTAGTATCTTGCCAATATGTACATACTTTGGCTAAGCCCTATCAGGAGCCTGGATCTATCTCTATAGACCTTAATGCCCAATATGTAAACTGCTTCGCCCAAGTCTTTCATCGAAAAACTATTTTTCAATGAAGTTTTAATTCGTGTTGAGAAATTTACCTTATTTCCAATCAACAATATGTCATCCACATAAAGTATTAGAAATGTTATTCAGCTCCCACTTACTTTCTTGTAACTACAAGCATCTTTGTCCTTCTTGATGAAACCAAACTCTTTTGACCATTTCATCATTACGAAGATTCCAACTCCTTTGCGCTTGCTTCAGACTCTCTGAAGTTTGCATATCTTTTAGCATCCTTAGGATCATCAAAACTCTCGAGCTGTATCATATACACGTCCTCGGTTAAACTTACGTTGAGGAAATCCGTTTTGACATCCATCTGCCACATCTCGTAATCAGAATGTGTAGCAATTGCTAGAATAACCTGAACTGACTTAAGGATCGCTACGTTGAGATGATCTCGTTGTAGTCAACTCTTTGAACTTGTCGAAAACACTTTGCAACAAGTCGAGCTTAATGGATGTAAACAATTTCATCCGCGTCTGTTAATAGATCCATTTACATTCGCTAGGTCCAATACCTCACGGAGGGTCTACCAAGTTCCAAACTTGATTTTTGTACATGGATACTATCTCAGATTACTTGGCGTTAAGCCAATTTCCGGAGTTAGGGCCCATCATTGCCTCTTTGTATTTCGCAGGCTTACTGTTGTCTAACAACAATATCTCGTTTGCATACCACAGTGGGTTGCACGAGTTTTACACATCCTGCGTGGTTCAGTTGCTAGTTTGACCAAAGTCTCTACATCACATGTAGAAGCTTTCATATCAGTCGCAATGCAGAAACTTCAGAACTACTTCCGGTGTTTCGCTACTTTGACATGATAACGAAGATTCTCTAATCTTGTCGAGCTGCAATATCCTCCCACTCACTCTTTTGCGAGAAACCTTTTCTCCAAAACACACCGTTCTTTAGTGACAAACACTTTTGCCTCCGGTGTAGTGATAGAAGAAATTCCCAACACTTTGGGATAACCAACAAAGTAGCACAAATCTGATTTGGGATTTAAACTTGTAAATATTTTTCATATGCTTTATATTCCCAAATTTTTAGAAAAGACAAATTGCTAGGCTTCTCAAGCCATATCTTATATGTCATTTCAACAGATATAATGGCGCTCTTTTCAGTGTAAAAGCCACAGTCACTAAAGCATAAACACAAAATGATAATGGCAAATAAGTTAATAATATCTATGATCTTACCATGTCATACAAGGTTTGATTACGTTTCTTGGACACTCCACTCCCAGTGGTGTTCTGTGATTCACAAGTTATGAAACCATTTCATGACTCATCAGATATTTGCTAAACTTGTAACTCAAATATTCCTTTCCGCGATCCAATCGCAGAAACTTATTTTCTTGTTACAATAATTTTCTACTTCACTCTGAAATTCTTTGAACTATTCAAGCATTTCAGACTTATGTGTCATTAAGTAAATATCCATATATCCACTTAAATCATCACTTGTAAGTAATGAAGTAGAAGAATCCACTGTGCACAACTACACTCATTGAACCGCGCACATCTATATGTATGATAACCAATAAGCTAGTTACCCGTTCCTTATGGCCTGTGAATGGCGTCTTAGTCATTTTACCCTTTAGATAAAAGTTTGCAAGTGTCAAATGATTCAAAATCAAGATGACTCCAAACCCACCACTATGGAGTTTTTTCTTGCGGCTTTTGCTAATGTGACCAAAACGGATGTGCCACAAACATGTGGTATTCATATCAGTCTTGCGACGTTTAGCGTCAGTGTTATGGATGTCAATATTATCATCAAGAATCATAACATACAACCCATTCATAATGGAAGTATGACCCTAATGTTATTCATAACATCGAACAACACTTGTTCTCTAACTTTATGAACAGCCTTTCGCAACAAACATGATTATGAAATAATGTTCTTGCATAAGGCTAGGGTATAGTAACACTTTACTTAACTCCAAAATGAATTATGAAGATAAATGCTGAGATAATACGAGGATGGTGAATTCAGTAACTTTTACTAGTTCCCAACGCGTATCAAAATCTCATCCTTAGCTAGTCTTTTAGGCCTTTGTAGTTCTTGTATCGAGTTGCAAAAGAGCAACTGATTCAGTATCCTTGTGACTAATACTTAGTCATAATACCCAAGAATTACACTATGGACCAGCAAGGAATTCATCCATAACATGTATGACACTCATACCTGAGCTGGACTTTCCAGTCTTCTCTTTTCTGCCAATAATCTTCTTGCTGTTTTACTTCCAGTATCTCTCCTACTTACAGAAGAAACACACAATTCTAAGAGTGGCGCAAGCCTTGGACATCCTGAGTGTGTAAGTCGCACTAACACCCTCTGTCCTTTCTCTTTAAGTTGTCGTTTTATTCACCATCATCACATGACTGGTGTTCTTCTGGATCCCACTCTTATCAGTATAAAGCATAGTGAACACTTCACTTATACTTGCAATCAAACAATACTTTGGATATCTCATATCCTTTAGCCTTTGTTTGTTTCTGAAAACAACCTTTTCAGCTCCAAAAATATCACATAACTATCCCAAACATTTCGAAGTTTGGCTCTCATGGAGGCAAGCATCATGTACTAAATTGTGATGGAATTCTAGCTCTTGGATTGAGAGATGTGAATCTCATCATCCATAGCATCAGCGGGAGAGCACCGAAAGTACGCAATAGGACATAGCCCTTCTCGGCACTTCTTTGAGGACAATCCTCACATTACGGTATCAATCCGTAAAGTTTTAACCAGATAATTGTACACAGCTAATCAAAATACAATCAACAAGCAAGGTGGTAATGCGAGCCATTATTCTACAATGATAATGCAAATACTTAGACATTGTTCATTATTAATGCAACTCTTATTAAGGGTTTAACTAGAGTGTGCTCCCACTAAAATCAATATCTCTCATAATTGATTACTAGTGATTCAAGATCCACGACTCTCTTACTACCCATTGATGTGACATCACTGATGAGTGGTAATTGAGACCGGTAGGTTAACAGGCCAATCATATCTCCATATGACTCTTGTTCATCTTTAGATGGGTGTCTTCCGAGATCAAGACCGTCTTGCTATCTCATCAAGACAACCAAATGTACTTGCAGCTTGAACCGTTCATGCCCGTCTTATACCTTTCTCATCTATACCCATGTGACATGGCGTAGTCAAAGGAATAAGTATTTTAGACGATGCTACAATTGGATGAACACTATCAACTTGATATTTTGTGTGAGAGATCACCCTAATAAACGACTACTGCGCAATCAAGGTGCATGAAAAGGGATTAACATCATAGGCAGTTAATAATATAGTGACGTGGTATAGCCCTTTTCCGATGAAGTAGTCCGCATCGTCTCCTCGATCTTCTTCATCCTTCTCTATGCTGTAGAACTCCTTCTCCGCGTCCGGCTTTTGCGTCGAGGTCCACCGCCGCAAAATATTGTCTTCTTCATAGTCACCGAGGTTGACATGCAGGTCAAGAAATAAAAGAAAAGACAATCATATGGCTCCAGCCATCATGCCGTACCATGGCTCGCAGGCCAAGATAAAATTATTACAACATATCGCATCTCATACAAACATATTGAATAAATGAAGGCTTATACCACATCACATGCAAACCTCCTACAAAAGTGAGTTAGACGCCTCTAATCGCTTTGCTAATTACCGTGGCTGTAATGGTTAAGTTGGCAAAATTTTACTTTTCCTACACACCATAAGCATGACACTTCACGTTGTTGGTTTAACTTGCGAGGTGTATGAATCACGAGACTTAATTAAAAATCTCGAGCCCCATACTAAACTTCGTCATTACGTGTGACCCTCATGTAGATCATTATCTACATTGCCCTTCTGCCTTCACAAAGTTTATCTTTCTTGACTATGAACGAACCCAAAGTATCTGAAGCTTAGCTATGGATGCCAGACCTTAGCAAGCCAGACCTTTGTAGCAAAATTCGTACATGTTTTCAAGATAGAAACCTCGCGAGATTAGAGGGGTTACAACATGAACGTCTAGTAATTAGAACCATCTAATCACCCCGCACATACGTGCAATGCCACATATCACCATATGCTCTAATCGTACCTGCATCTACTCCTAGATTTTCTCATGATGCCACTGTAGGGGAACATGCTACGCAACAAAAATTTTATGCTACACAATCACACCTAGGAACACTATGAAGATGGAGGTAACGATCCAACTTACTGACGGTGTAGAGTAGCGGAAGCAGTGACGAGTCAGTGCAGCGCGATGATCCCGTCGATTCCCGCAGCTAGGTTATACCTCCCAGCCGCGCGAATTGTTCTCCGAGATGGAGTTGAAGTAGACGACCCCTCCGAGGTATCCACACGTTCTGAAGTATTAGTCCGGCAGAGCTTCGACGTCCAGGAAGAAGAACTGCGAGAAAACTAGAGAGAGAGAAAACCTAGCGGTGCTTCTCGTCTAATTAGGAGTCTAATTCTATTAGACCAATTAGACCGAGATTAGAGCCCGTCTAATTAGGAGCCTAAACACTTAGGCCAATTAGACCTGGAGAGCGTGGAGCTATGCGGGAGAGAGGCCCTTTGATTTGATGTGTCTCAAGAGGGAGCCCTCCCCACATATATATAGGTGGAGGAAGGAGAGGGGGCGCCCAAGGAGGAGAGTCCAACTCCTCCTCCAATTGGAGCAAGGAGGGAAGGACTTCCCTCCCTTGCCCAATTCGGCCTAGGGCCTGCCATAGGCCATGGCACCCCAGGTGGACTCCCGTGGGCCCACTAGGGGTGGTCATCTCATGACGGTCCTTCACAACTTTCTTCCACAAATATAATCCCGAATTTTTCGGATGTCTCCGGAACCCATTCCGAGAGCTCTGAAAACTTTCCATATATAGATCCGGACTTTCCGAAATCATGTTATACCCTTTTCGGAATTCCCAGAACCCTTCTGGAACCATCCGAAACACTTTTGGAACTACCCGAAACTCTTTCGGTGCTCTTTTAACTCATTTCTCATTTCTCCGGTAATCAGGACTAGAACTCGTTAAGCGTGTGACCCTACAGGTTCGGAAATAAGCATACATGACCCGGAACACCTTCCGGCTAATAGTTAACAGCGGGATCTGGACACCCTTATTAACTCCCGCATATTCACAAAGTTCTTGAGAGAACCTTTTGTTTACGAATACCATTCCCTTTGCTTCACGATACATTTACAAAACCCGAGGTGAGATTATCGGTATCCCCGTGATCAACTCCTTGATCACTATACCGGTTATCCTCGTTACCGGTTTCGTTCTCTTTACTCATGTCCGTGTTCTGGTATCCCGTGATCATAATCACAAGTGTCTGGCCAGACGATAATGACACCGTAACACCGAGTGGGCCCAGAGAGTATCTCTCTATCATGAGAGCAGCAAATCCCAGTCTTGAACTATTGATATCGAGACATACGTTTCCGGTATACCCGTAAGTTACTTTTATTCAAGTCGATTTACGGAAGTGACATTCGGTAACCCCAAAGTAACCATTCGGTATGTTGATATAAAATATTCTCATGGTCTAAGGAACAATGCAATCGTTAACAAGTTATATGAAATACCGATAACATAGCAATGATGACATCTCTCAGTAATTCATAAGTTGATTCTATCCAACTCCATTGTTATCATGACAACGGTGTTCTCATATATTGATAGCATCCTTGTTACACTAACAATGCTCATGATCAGGAAAACAAGATCATCATCAATACATGAGCTAGTCTTAGAGGCTAGACTAGGGATCACTTGGTATTTATATTTCCACACTTGTATTTGGGTTTTCCTCTGAATCGCATATTCAAGAACCAATACAATTGTAGCACAGAAACATAAACTTAATAATGAACATGGAAATATAATAATACATTTATTATTGCCTCGAGGGCATATTTCCAACAGTTTCTTTTGGTGGTACACTTGGTTCAGCATCAAAATGAACAATGAACTCATTTGTACCACGCCCCTCCATATAACCATCTCCATTAGTCCACTCCCATCCCTTGGTTTCTTCAAATATAACATCTCTAGATACACAAACACGACCTTTCTTCGGATCAACAAGTCAATATGATTTTGAGGCCTCTTCATAAACAATAAGCACCATAGGAATACTCATGTCTTCTAATTTGCCATCAGACGGGCCTATAACTTTGACATGAGCTAAACACCCAAATGTGCGAAGATGATCAACATAGGGTTTATAGCCACTAGATGATACCCCGCACGTTGTTGCGGAAATGTTTTGTAATATATTTTAGTTTGATTTGGTTGTATGGAACATGAATATAATTTGAAGTAAAAAATATGAGAACTAATACTGAAAATACATATGATTAATTGTGTTTAATTATTGTATAGTTGTGAAACATTTATTAAATATAAATAGCATTATAAAGTGGAAATTCTCATGCATGTTTGCATGTTGAGGTGGGTTTTTTCATATGCATAATTGCATGTTGAGGTGGGCCTTTTCCCATACATGTTGCATGATGAGGTGGCATGCTTTCATGTTGAGAGAAATATGTTAGTGGGGCTAGCTATTTAGATATAGAAGATGCCATACTTCATAAGGAGCTTTTCCAGCAACACTTTTTGTTAGAGCACAATGCAACAAATAAATTGCAGTAGCAACTGCTCCCCCCCCCCCCCAAATAGGCCGGCATTCCCTGCCTTTTCAACATGCATCTAGCCATAGCAACTACAGTTTGGCTGCGCCTTTCAACAACCCCATTCTACTGTGGAGTAATAAGGAGTAGTGAGCTGGTGTCTAATTCCATGATCTTCACAGAATGAATTAAATTCTTTTGATGTAAATTCACCACCATGATCACTTCTTAGAGCCTTCAGCTTTAAACCACTCTCTAGTTCTGCTGTTGCTTTCAACTTTCTGAATATGGACCACAAAGATCTATATGCACCGGTTCTAGGCACATCCCCGCCCTGTATATGGCTTGCTTTGGAAAAGGTAAATGACGTTGTGATATGTCTCCAACGTATCTATAACTTTTGAAGTATTCATGTTATATTCACATAATTTATATATGGTTTTGGCACAATTTTATATCATTTTTATTGGACTAACATATTAATCCAGTGCCAAAGGCCAGCTCCTGTTTTCTAGTGTTTTTGGACTTTTCAGAAAAGGATATTTTTGGAGCCGAAAAAAATCGGGAAAAAATACTACAATTATTTTTATACCAGAAGAGGCCATGGGCTAGAAGATGGGACAGAGGGGAGCAACAGGCTGGCCACCTCACCCGTCCACTGGCCTGCCCGTGTGACACACCCGTATGGCTAGCTGGCAGACCCCCTGGTGGTGTCCTTTTGCTGCAAGCTTCGTCTATAAGTTTCTAAACCGCCATAAAAATTTCAGATTTTTCGGAGTTACGGATCTCCGGGAATTTATAAAACGATGATGGGACTCAGATTTCAACATCCAGAAAGCCCCCCCCCCCCCCCCCCCCCCCCCGGAAATCAGATCCAATCTGGGGGAGGATCTCGTCTCCATATCACCATAGCCACGAAAACCAGAGGGGAAAGCACCCCTCTAATCAAGGGAGAAGGCCAAGGAAGAAGAAGGAGGGGCCCCCCTTCCCCCTCTCCTCCGGTGACATCTCCGCCATCTCCATCACCATCACCAACAACTCTCTCTTCCTTCTCATGGTGATGTGTGAGTAGTCCTCCCTCGGGGCTGAGGGTATGTACTAGTAGCTATGTGTTCTATATCTCTCTCTCCCTTGATCATGTAAGTTTCCGATCTTGATTGTGATCATGGGCTTTGTTAATGAAGTTGAATCTTGTTATGTATCCCCCTCTGTTCTCTTTGTATTGGATTGGATCTTTCTCCTTCTATGAGCTTTCTTTATGTTGGATTGAATCGTTTAAGAATCAATGAGATCATGATGCATGTCTAGTATAATTTCCGGAGATGCCCGTTGTGACATTGGGATGACTCTATGGATAATAGATTAGAACGATAAAGATCATGAGGTGATTGTTTAGTATAATTTCCGAGGTTGCTTGAGGTGACATTGGGGCTGCCCTATGGATTAAGATTAGAAAGACAAACTTAAAGTTGTGCCTAGCCATACCTACGTTATCTCATCCTACTTTGATCCGATAAAAGAGGGAACTTTGGAGTGATCCTTTACCATACACTTTTTGAGGATATATCATGTGTTTTTAACTATGTTAATGATGTTGAGAGTTGGCACAAGTGAAAGTATGAACCCAAGGCCTTGTTTTCAAGCATTGAGAGACCGTTTTACTCACTTTTGCTACTGTTTACCTTGATGTCCTATTTTATTCCGAAAATACAAGAATAGAAGTGCGTAGTAGACATCATGCTGCTTTCCAATAAGATAGCCATCACATACTTTATCCTTCTGATAAACCAAAGGAAGTCCATCCACCATATTATGATGCGCTAAAGATCTCAATGCATCAAAATTTAAATGCCCATAACGAGCATGCCATAGCCAAGCTGTGCCTTCAATTGATGAAAGCAAACATACAGGAATACCCAGATTAACATTCAGTATATATAATCTGTTTTTCCCTCTTGGTACTTTCATTAGCAACTTACACCTTGGATCAAAAATTTGGAGATAACCATCTTCTAATATGATTTTGCAACCATGCTCTTCTAACTGACCAAGACTGATAATATTACTTTTGAACTTAGGAATGTAATAAACATCAGTTAATGCTCGATAGGCCCCATCCTTAGCAGTTATAAGCACAGTTCCTCTGCCTTCTATTTCAACTAATGATCCATCACCAAATTTAACCATACCGGTGATTGAATTATCAATGCTAGTGAATTCTGATTCAGAACCAGTCATATGATTACTAGCTCCTGTGTCAAGATACCATGAACTAGTATCATACCTTTCATCATCACCAAGATGTGGCTTGACCTCTTATTCATTGAGATACATTTCACCTTTCACTTCTATTTCAGAAGATGAAATAATATTTGCCTTCGACAACAAAGAGTTGGGTCATCTTTCTGCTTCTCAGCAACCATGGCTTTCTCATGTTTCTTCTTCTTTGGCTTTGTACATTCTTTTGAAAAATGGCCCTTTTCACCACAATTATAACATTTAAACTTCTTCTTTGACTTTGATTCAGGCTCTGAACTTGATGGCTGATTAGTGGCTCTTCCATGGACAGCACCACAGTCAGCACCTTCTTTCATACCACCAACTGAATTTTCTCCACCTCCAAATCTTTTGTTGGAGTAATTTTCCCACTACTTTTTGGACAACAACAAGTGTTCTCCCTCTGTTGGATATCCAAACCGGAGCTTCATTCGTTCCTCATGTGCCTTGAGTCGACCAAATTGATCTTCCATGGTCAGTGTTTTCAAATCAACACACTGCTCAATGGAAGTCACCAGGTGCATAAATCTTGCCAGCGCCGCCTAGAGTATCTTCTGGACCACGATGTGTTCCTTCATCTCATCATCGAGTGCATGGATGGAAGAAACCATCTTGCTTAGGGGCGTCGCGAATGCATCCTCCGGCTCAGCATCCCCCATCTCCAATGCTTTGACTGCCTTACGCAGAGTCTGCAAGTTGGTTTCGCGGACTCGGTCATGGCCGATGTTTCATGGCTTTGATGGCGTCCCACGCTGTCTTTGTTGTGTCCTTGCCAGTGAGCGGTGCAAGCACATCTTCTGGCACGCCTTGGTAGATGGCCAGCAACGCGTCGCGGTCCATCTCGAACCCGACGTCCTCGGAGCTGACCGCCGCCCAAATTCCGGCCGACTACATCGCCACCCGCATCTGCATCGCCCACAGCATGTAGTTGTTGCGGGTGAGATGGGGGTAATTGATGGGCCCGTGAGGTCTTCCCGTCGCCGCCGACGCGACAAGAACGAGCTCCTTCGGCTTCTCATCTCCATCAATCTTCTTCCCTCGCAGCGCCGCCAGTTCAGCTTTCGCAGCTTCCACCTCCGCCCTAGCCGCCTCTGCCTCGGCCAACACCTCCTGCGCCGCCTTCCGAGTTTCCTCCGCCGTCTGGGTCATCGGCGCGTGACCGTATGCCATCGACTCTGATACCGAATGTTAGCCGTCGGCCTGCTCCCTCTATAACTCCAACGGACTCATGCACACACACGAAGTGTTTGACAGTTTGTCTTTCACACCGAGTTAACTGAAACGAGAGAGAACAGCGGAGATAAAATAGAGTAACTTGTACACAGTAGATTTTCAGTCAACAAATGCCAAATTCTTTGGTATTATACTCCAGCAACAAATGATGGTTTATTTATACATGGACACAACCGACTCTTATCAGAATTCTCTACAAACTTGTTAAGCTGGCATACAACGTTCCGGACCAACTCCAGCACAGCGCCCATGTAACGCACTCATGACTGTTACAACAAATGAAACCTGTCACAAGCTAACTTGTTCACTTGTGAACACATAGTACATCACAACACCAAAACAAGGTTTATACTTACACCACTGCTGTCTATTGGGCTTTATGGATCATTAGAAACTGGGTTACGTCTGAACATCATGTTATGCACTCTCGTCTTGAGGTGCTATTCTATACTTGCTCTCTTTCGACATCTTGGATAGGGCTGCAGAAACAAAATGATAATGGCACTATGACATTGGGAACTTCACGTCTGCTGCTGTAGAAGGTCTGGGAGTTGGCGCACATCCAGATGGGGCCCAACAGATGGCTGGAGTCGCTGATCTTCGTTTGGCTAGTAGTTGATGGTGCTCTGATGTTTAGTGGTTGCTGCCACTTTGTTTTAGTTACCTGTACGTTTGGTGGTTGCTTGTTTTTCTCTGAACTTGTAGTGATCGGGGTTAATGGGTTTTCGCCCGTAGTAGGTGTTTCGACAATGGGCACCTAGCAGCATGTCTCCCTTTAGTGCCTAGATATCACTTCTCTCTTTCTCGTCTCTGAAAAGAGGAAGAAGTCGAGCTACAAGAAAAATTCCAGCAGCAACCATAGTTGCTGCCTGTATGAGCCGAAATAGGAGTGGGTCCTTCCATAGCATCGGGTAACCATACGTGAAGAGGGATCTTGGCTTACAAGAACTAAATATTTGCGTGGTAAATGGAAAGGGGATAGCCCTGTTCGGAAAAAACCATGGGTGTCGGCAGTCGGTGGGTGTCGGGTTAGCAAATAGCAAGGCCACACCTGGAATTCTGGATGGACACGCACGCATGTTGCTTAATTGCCTGATTGGTCTAGAACAGTCTCTTCTTTACATTGTCTCTTGTAAAGACCGTTTTGGCTCCCGGGTGCAAATGCACCCGGATGAACAGTAACCGCGAAAAAAATAGGAAATGTTTTCAAAAAAGTAGTATGCTTGACAATTTTCATGCGAAACGGAGCAACGGTGTTTCGTCGGTGAAAAAAAAAATTTGGGTTGTCATTTTGTGGTGACATTTTGTCTTCGATTTGTTTTTTTTACGCAGGCCAAAATGCTTAACCTTTTTGCCTCAAAATTTACATGTAGCATTTGTATGTGACAAAGATCACCAAAAAAATTTGTCCCAATTTTTTTGACATTTCAAAATTCATTTTCCATAGGCAGGAGCACCTGCTCTTGGGAGCCGAATTGCATTTCCGGTACAAAACCATGTTTTTTCCTAGCTCTGGCGGCCTCCATCACTTCCTACTACTAAGGGCAACTCCAATGCGGTTCACCAAATCGCCCTCAAATGTCCGGACCGCGTGGTCCAGACACTTTTGACCATCCAACGCCGCGCACCAAATCCGTCCGGACGCGTCTGGACGTCCGAAATCCCACAAACCGGAACCAAAGCTAGAGGAGGTTTGCGGGCGTCCGGACCTCCGCCACGTAGGCGTCCGACACCCTCGGCCCATCCAAAACTGACGCGGAGCCTGCGCATTTGGACAATTCCACCACTGTTTCCGCGTGAAAGCCCATCCTTTCCCACTGTCTCCGCTCCGATCGTCGCCGCCCCCACCCCACTTCCTGCCCGTTTCGCCGTCCACTGCCGCGATGGAGGCGCAGGAGGAGCCGATGGAGACGATCGCCATGTCGCCGGAGCCAGAGCCGGAGGTCCCGGCGGGGGTGGCCATCCGCATGGCCGCCACCGCGGAACGCAACGCCCGCCTCCGCGCAGCGAAGAAGAGGACGGACGAAGCGACGGCGGCCGGTCACTCGGCACCTCCTAAGGCAAAGCGACGGCGGCTACGGCGTGGGCCAAATCAGTAGCCAAATTACCAATGACGGGCAGGTAATAGGGCTCGCCACTGTTTCTCTAACTACCAGTGGCAGGCTGGTCCAGGGCATCCGCCACTGGTACTTTTGACCCACGGCTAACCTGGGCCCAGACAACCAGTGGCGGGCGGGTTGGAGCGCCCGCCACTGATAATTTAATTCCAATGGCGGGCGTGATTTTTCACCCACCACTGATATCTGGTCAGATTACCAGTGACGGGGCCCTGAGCCCGCGCGCCACTGATTTGACCCCACCTATAAGCAGTTTCCTAGTAGTGGAAGTCGCTCACACATCGATGGTACACCATTCAAGAGGCCTTCAACAAGTATTGCGGCGCGTACAAACAATTGCAAAACCGGTGGCCAAGTGGCGCGCAACTCTTCGAGCTCGTAAGTTTTTTGTTGCTCTATGTGTTGGTCATTTGGCCGGATATGGAACTTGTTGACCATGTCTTTTTTTGCTAGCCCGTACGTGCGTGCACATTGTACTTCAAGACGGAGAACAAGCACTTTCTCTTCATGCATTGTTGGTTGAAGTTGAATGCGCAACACAAGTGGCTCGCCGCCATCGCCAATTCCGCCAAGACCGCCGCCATCGCCAATGAAGATGAACATGGTGATCCCGCCCCAACAAAAGGAGGGCTTGATCTGGCCAAAAGGATTATTAGGAACCGGGGGAGGAAGTGGGAGGAGGAGAAGGAGAAGCAAGAAGGGGCGGCGGCCAAGATGACAGAGAGGTTCGAGGACGTCATGGCAAAGAAGGAGGAGGCATGTGTCAAGCGCAATGACGTGAAGGAGGAAAAGAAGGCGGAGAGGTTTGGCAAGTTCATGGACATGCAAGACAAGAACCTCAAGCTCCAAGAGAGGAAGATTGAGATCACGGCCGCTTCGGAGGATGCCAAGATGTTGTTCGTGAAGATGTCCGAGTTGGATCCTGATGCGGCGAAGATTGTGCAAGCATACCGTGCTAGCATTTGAAGCGCTTTGCGCCTGCTTCGAAGGGTGACAAGCCGGCCGAAGACTGATGAGGACTTTGGCTCGGACAGTCAGACTGGGAGGCAAAAATTGACTTTTTTTGCACGGACAGCCGGACTAACAACTTTTGGGATCGGTTGGATGTAAAAACTTATTGAACATCCGGTGCTTTTTGATTGTGATTGCATATGTTTGCACCTATTTATACATATGCTAAATTGCTATTGATCTACATATGCATCTGAAATGGAGGAGGCCGGACCCGGGGTGGACATTTGGTGCACCGGGTTGGATGGCCGGCTCCCCTATCGCTGTCCGCGGACACGTCCGGGCGTGTCCGCGGACATTTGGTGCCATCCGTATGGTGAACCGCGTTGAAGTTGCCCTAATGTGTTAAGGTTGGGTCCTTACATGGGACCTAATTTCCTGATTGATTGAGCCATGACTCCCATCATGTACTTTGCGCTCACGTGTTGGCTCCGTTTTGGCCTTTTTCTCTGCAGTCGCTATCGCAGATGTAAGGTTGGGTCCTTACATGGGGCCACCTGTCTGCCCCAGATGTTCCAAAATACATACAGACAGAGGCGGACCAACACATTTTTTTAAGGTGGGGCGAAGTCTCACTAAGAATTTTTTTGATACGAATCAAAGGAGTCAATACACACTAACAATGCACACTACAAATGAAAAACCAAATACAATGAAAATGTAGACATGTTTCAATAGGAAAACAAACTAAAACATACCGATAATTCAGCTTTTAATGGCGTCTAGAAGACCCAGGCAATGGCAGTGCCCTACCCTCCTTCTGAAAATCTTCCTTAATTTTACCAAGATCAATACTTTTGAAGATCTCTCGCTCAATGTAACACACCATCAAGTCATTAAACCAGCCATCAGACATCTTGCTGCGCAACTCAGTCTTGATGATTTTCATTGATGAGAAGGCTCTTTCAACTGTTGCCGTCGCTACTGGTAGTAGCAATGCCAACTCAATGAGGCGATAAACAGCAGGAAACATGACATGCCTTTCATGTTCTACCATCTTTTTAGCTAGGCTTGCAATATCATGACAAGCTCTAAAGTCTTCAATTCTTCTCATATGGATAATGAATAGCTCAAGGTTATCAACTATATGTTCACGTTCATAATCTGAGAAATCACTAGTAGAAAACAGGGCTTTGGTCCAGGCCTGAAATCCCATTAATCCCGGTTCACTCACGAACCGGCACCCATGGGGGCATCGGTCCCGGTTCGTGAGGCCAGGGCACCGGCCGGGCCTCGTGGGCCATTGGTCCCGGTTCGTCTGACCCCTTTGGTCCCGGTTCCAGACACGAACCGGGACCAATGCGCCTCGCTCCTGGCCCACAACCATTGGTCCCGGTTTGTGGCTGGAACCGGGACCAAATGGTGTCCTTTAGTCCCGGTTACAGCCACAAACCGGGACCAATGGTTGGCCTATATATACCCCCTGCCCGCGAGCAGAGCAGTGCACTGCTCTGTTTTTTTGGCCGGCCGTGGGAGAGCTTTGTGGTGTTCGATGAAATGCCCGAGCCACACTTAAGCTTTCTCCTCTCGAAGCTCCTTGTCCAAGCTCCATTTTCCTCAAGATTTGTCTAGGTTTGGCGGTCCGTCCTGTCCCGTCCCCGTCCTCACCGCCGTCGATCGCCCGCGCCCATCTCGGCGCCGGCACCACCGTGGTTAGCCTCTTCTTCTTATCTTCTTTCTAAAAGAAAAAAGTTCTTACTTGTATGATTTAGATAGATACTTGTGTAATTTTCTTACTTTTATTATTGTTTGTTATTATATAGTGCGATGGTTTTGGTATCCGCCTCCGTCGGCCCTCGTCCTGTCTATGATTCGTATGTGGTATATATTATCTTTTATAACTATTTGTTTTATTTAGTGTTTATGACAATTATGCCGACCAACGTGACATAGATTTTTTAATCTAGGAGGTATGTGAACCGGAAATTCCAACCGACATAGAAATTCTTGTCGAGAAGTTAAATTTGGTTGAAAAAGAAAACAATTACTTGAAAGAAAAATTACAAAGAGTTGAAGAGGAGAAGATGAAGTTGGAGTTGCATGTTGCCGATGTCGTCGACGATCACAAGATCAAGATGGATGCAATGCGCTTGAAGATTAGAAAGATTAGAAAATATGCCATTCATACTGAGGCTTGGTATCATTATGCCGTTGGATCAATTGGTACCTTAGTTGCGGTTATGATCGCATTTGTTGTTGCATTTAATTTTTTTACATAGTTTCAATGTATGTTTTAATTAGATGCTCTAGAGAGCTATATGTTGTTCAATAATGAGAACTATATAACGCACGCAGATGAACCGGCAATGGATGTACGGTGACCGACACACCTCCGAGTATATTAAGGGCCTGCATAATTTTCTCGAAGCGGCTGAGGCAAACAAGCAGAATGGTTTTATGCATTGTCCATGTACTGTCTGTGAGAATACGAAGGCTTTCTCCAACTCTAAAACCCTTCACTTCCACCTGCTTGAGAAGGGTTTTATGCCACACTATAATGTTTGGACCAAGCACGGAGAAAGAGGGGTTATGATGGAAGACAACGAAGAAGAAGAGGATGATGACAACTACCCGCCCCCTGAATACGGTGATGCTGCAATGGGGGAAGCTGAAGATCAAGAGGAACCAGACGATGTGCCCGATGATGATCTTCGCTGGGTCATTGTTGATGCACAGAGAGAATGCGAAAGTGAAAGGGAGAAGTTGAAGTTCGATCGCATGTTAGAGGATCACAAAAAAGGGTTGTACCCAAATTGCGAAGATGACAACAGAAAGCTCGGTACCACACTGGAATTGCTGCAATGGAAGGCAGAAAATGGTGTATCTGACAAGGGATTTAGTTCGCTACTGAAAATAATGAAGAAGAAGCTTCCAAAGGATAACGAATTGCCTGGCAGTATGTACGAAGCAAAGAAGGTTCTATGCCCTCTAGGATTGGAGGTGCAGAAGATACATGCATGCCCTAATGACTGCATCCTCTACCGCGGTGCGTACGAGGATTTGAACGCATGCCCGGTATGCGGTGCATTGCCGTATAAGATCAGAAGAGATGACCCTGGTGATGTTGAGGGCCAGCGCACCGGGAAGAGGGTTCCTGCCAAGGTGATGTGGTATGCTCCTATAATACCACGGTTGAAACGTCTGTTCAGAAACAAAAAGCATGCCGAGTTGATGCAATGGCACATAAAAGACCGTAAGAAAGACGGGAAGTTGAGAGCATCTGCTGACGGGTCGCAGCGGAGAAAGATCGAGAGAAAGTGGAGCGACTTTATAGATGACCCAAGGAACGTATGGTTTGGATTAAGTGCAGATGTCGTTAATCCTTTTGGGGATCAGAGCAGCAAGCATAGCACATGGCCTGTGACTCTATGTATGTATAACCTTCCTCCTTGGTTGTGCATGAAGCGGAAGTTCATTATGATGCCAGTGCTCATCCAAGGCCCTAAGCAACCCGGCAATGACATTGATGTGTACCTAAGGCCATTAGTTGATGAACTTTTACAGCTATGGAATGGAAGAGGTGTACGTGTGTGGGATGAGAACGAACAGGAGGAATTTGACCTACATGCGTTGCTGTTTGTAACCATCAACGATTGGCCTGCTCTCAGTAACCTTTCAGGACAGACAAACAAGGGATACCACGCATGCACACACTGTTTAGATGACACCGACAGTATATATTTGGACAAATGCAGGAAGAATGTGTACCTGGGGCATCGTCGATTTCTTCCGACCAACCATCAATGTCGAAAGAAAGGAAAGCATTTCAAAGGTGAGGCAGATCACCGGAAGAAGCCCGCCCTCCGTACTGGTGATCACATACTTGATATGGTCAATGATTTACAAGTAATCTTTGGAAAGGGTCCTGGCGGACTATCTGTTCCGACTGACGATGCGGGACGCGCACCCATGTGGAAGAACAAATCTATATTTTGGGACCTACCCTATTGGAAAGACCTAGAGGTCTGCTCTGCAATCGACGTGATGCATGTGACGAAGAATCTTTGCGTGAACCTGCTAGGCTTCTTGGGAGTGTATGGGAAGACAAAAGATACACCGGAGGCACGGGAGGAACAACAACGTGTGCATGAAAAAGACGGCATGCATCCAAAGCAGTATGAAGGTCCTGCCAGCTACGCTCTTACCAAAGAAGAGAAGGAAATCTTCTTTGAATGCCTGCTCAGTATGAAGGTCCCGTCTGGCTTCTCGTCGAATATAAAGGGAATAATAAATATGGCAGAGAAAAAGTTCCAGAACCTAAAGTCTCATGACTGCCACGTGATTATGACGCAACTGCTTTCGGTTGTATTGAGGGGGCTTCTACCGGAAAACGTTCGATTAGCCATTGTGAAGCTATGTGCATTCCTCAATGCAATCTCTCAGAAGGTGATCGATCCAGAAATCCTGCCAAGGTTAAGGAGTGATTTGGTGCAATGTCTTGTTAGTTTTGAGCTGGTGTTCCCACCATCCTTCTTCAATATCATGACGCACGTCCTAGTTCATCTAGTCGACGAGATTGTCGTTCTGGGCCCTGTATTTCTACACAATATGTTCCCCTTTGAGAGGTTTATGGGAGTCTTAACGAAATATGTTCGTAACCGTGCTAGGCCAGAAGGAAGCATCTCCATGGGCCATCAAACAGAGGATGTCATTGGGTTTTGTGTTGACTTCATTCCTGACCTTAAGAAGATTGGTCTCCCTCAATCGCGGTATGAGGGGAGACTAACTGGAAAAGACACGCTAGGAGCGGACTCAATAATATGTAGGGACGGGCATTCTTGGTCTCAAGCACACTACACAGTTCTACAGAATTCTACCTTGGTGACCCCGTATGTCGATGAACACAAGAATATTCTGCGCTCCAAACACCCGGAGCAGTGTGACGACTGGATTACATATGAACACATCAGGACTTTCGGCAATTGGTTGCAAACACGTCTCATGGGTGACAACACTGTTTCTGATGACCTGTACTCGTTGGCCAGGGGACCATCTTCGACTATATTGACTTACAAAGGGTACGAGATAAATGGGAATACATTTTACACGATTGCCCAAGATCAAAAGAGCACCAACCAAAACAGCGGTGTCCGCTTTGATGCAGCAACCAAGAGGGGAAAGGACACATATTATGGTTACATAGTGGACATATGGGAACTTGACTATGGACATGATATCAAGGTCCCTTTGTTTCAGTGCAAATGGGTCAATCTGTCAGGAGGCGGGGTACAGGTAGACCCACAGTACGGAATGACAACAGTGGATGTGAACAAACTTGGGTACACAGACGAACCATTCGTCCTAGCCAATGATGTGGCGCAGGTTTTCTATGTGAAGGACATGTCTACCAAACCGAGAAAAAGAAAAGATAAGGAAGCAAATACATCATACGATGAGCCAAAGCGCCACATAGTTCTTTCAGGAAAAAGAGACATCGTGGGATTGGAGGGCAAGACAGACATGTCTGAAGATTATGAAAAGTTTCATGAAATTCCTCCCTTCAAAGTCAAGGCTGACCCAAGCACCTTGTTGAACGATGAAGATTATCCATGGTTACGGCGCAATAAGCAAAGGACACAAGCGAAGAAAAAGTGAAGACTTTCTCTCCACAACTAGTATGATGACCAAGTCTGGAGTTCAAATAAGTTCAAAAAATGAAATACCTTTGTAACAGATGAGTTTTCGTCCGAAACCCTGATACTTCGAAAGAGATTGTCCGTTTTGTACACGAAGTGCATCCAGTTTTTGTCATAATAACCCTCTCAACTTTTTATAACATGCTATGTGGGTGAAATGATGATACCATGCCAACTTTCAACCTTTTCAAAGTTCATTTGTAGTGCTTTTCAATTTCAGGGTCATTTAGCCTAAAAAAATCAGTAAATGCATGAAAAATACCAGATGAAGTCAGAAAGGGTTGAAAATTGATGATGTGGCTTTGAATGGTTCATTTTGAACACACAAAAAGTCTGGAGTTCAAATAAGTTCAAAAAAATGAAATACCTTTGTAACAGATGAGTTTTCGTCCGAAACCCTGATACTTCGAAAGAGATTGTCCGTTTTGTACACGAAGTGCATCCAGTTTTTGCCGTAACCCTCTCAACTTTTTAGCACATGCTATGTGGGTGAAATGATGATACCATGCCAACTTTCAACCTTTTCAGGGTTCATTTGTAGTGCTTTTCAATTTCAGGGTCATTTAGCTCAAAAAAATCAGTACATGCATGAAAAATACCAGATGAAGTCAGAAAGGGTTGAAAATTGATGATGTGGCTTTGAATGGTTCATTTTGAACACACAAAAAGTCTGGTGTTCAAATAAGTTCAAAAAAATGAAATACCTTTGTAACAGATGAGTTTTCGTCCGAAACCCTGATACTTCGAAAGAGATTGTCCGTTTTGTACACGAAGTGCATCCAGTTTTTGCCATAACCCTCTCAACTTTTTAGCACATGCTATGTGGGTGAAATGATGATACCATGCCAACTTTCAACCTTTTCAGGGTTCATTTGTAGTGCTTTTCAATTTCAGGGTCATTTAGCTCAAAAAATCAGTAAATGCATGAAAAATACCAGATGAAGTCAGAAAGGGTTGAAAATTTATGATGTGGATTTGAATGGTTCATTTTGAACACACAAAAAGTCTGGAGTTCAAATAAGTTCAAAAAAATGAAATACCTTTGTAACAGATGAGTTTTCGTCCGAAACCCTGATACTTCGAAAGAGATTGTCCGTTTTGTACACGAAGTGCATCCAGTTTTTGCCGTAACCCTCTCAACTTTTTCGCACATGCTATGTGGGTGAAATGATGATACCATCCCAACTTTCAACCTTTTCAGAGTTCATTTGTAGTGCTTTTCAATTTCATTGTCATTTAGCTCAAAAAAATCAGTAAATGCATGAAAAATACCAGATGAAGTCAGAAAGGGTTGAAAGTTGATGATGTGGCTTTGAATGGTTCATTTTGAACACACAAAAAGTCTGGAGTTCAAATAAGTTCAAAAAAATGAAATCCCTTTGTAACAGATGAGTTTTAGTCCGAAACCCTGATACTTCAAAAGAGATTGTCCATTTTGTACACGAAGTGCATCCAGTTTTTGCCATAACCCTCTCAACTTTTTAGCACATGCTATGTGGGTGAAATGATGATACCATTTCAAACTTTTCAGAGTTCATTTGTAGTGCTTTTCAATTCCAGGGTCATTTAGCTCAAAGAATGACCTAATAGCAAAAAGAATGAACTAGAAAACTTTTATGAAACTCTAATAGCAAAAAGAATGAACTAAAAATAATCAATTAAAATATTCTGTTATGATTAACTAAAACAAAACTATAATATTCTTCAACAGCAAAAAGAATCAACTAAAAGGCTTTTATAAAACTCTAATAGCAAAAGGAATGAACTAAAAAGCTTTTATAAACCTCTAATATTTTTGAAACTAAAATTATATAAAATTTATGCAACTAAAATTATCAAAGTATTTTTTGTTCAAAACATTAATAGCAAAAAGAATTTTCATAAAGATTTTTTTTGTTAAAAACTTTAATAGCAAAAAGAATATTCATAAAGTATTTTTTGTTAAAAAATTTAACAGCAAAAATTTTCATAAAGTATTTTTTGTTAAGAACTTTTAATATGCAAAAAAATAAACCTCTAATATTTTTGAAACTAAAATTATATAAAATTTATGCAACTAAAATTATCAAAGTATTTTTTGTTCAAAACATTAATAGCAAAAAGAATTTTCATAAAGAATTTTTTTGTTAAAAACTTTAATAGCAAAAAGAATATTCATAAAGTATTTTTAAAAAAAAAATTTAATAGCAAAATTTTTCATAAAGTATTTTTTTGTTAAGAATTTTCATAAAGTATTTTTTGTCAAGTAGGGCCAACAGCGCAGAGACAGTTAGGCATGCAATGCCTGCGGTAGAGAGGAGCTCGAGACGGTAGGTGCAGCCGCGCTTATAAACCAGTACGACCGCTCCTCGCTCGGCGAGGTGGGACTAAACTCCCACCGTGCCAGGAACAGGGCTTTAGTCCGGGTTGGTGGCACCAACCGGGACCAATGCCACCCTTTCGTCCCGGTTGGTGCCACCAACCGGGACCAAAGGTCCCTGTTTCCCGCCCTTTGGGCTGCTGAAAATAGACCTTTGGTCCCGGTTGGTGGCACCAACCGGGACCAAAAGGGTGGCATTGGTCCCGGTTGGTGGCACCAACCGGGACCAATGCTCTGTGTATATAAGCCCACACTTAGCAGTTTCTCCAAATCACTTGTTCTTCTCCGTCCGACGCCCCCAGGCTGCTCCTCGTCGCCGTCGCCCCCGAGCCCTGCCCCGACGCCGTCAGGCTGCTCCACCTCGCCGTCGTCGCCGTCGCCGAGCTGCCCCGACGCCGTCCCCGCTCCCACTGTGAGCCACCGCGCCGTTCCCCTCCTCTCCTCCTCCCCCCCCCCCCCCCGCGCCCCGACGCCGCCGCCCGCCGCGCTCCGGGCACCCGCGCTCTGCTTGCCGCGCCGCCGCTGCCGCCGCCCGCCGCGCTCCGGCCACCCGCGCTCTGCTTGCCGGACCGCCGCCGCCGCCCCGGTCGCGCTCTGCTTGCCGTGCCGCCGCCTTTGCCTTTGCCTTTTTTTGTTCATATGCAGATATATGGATGATTTTTGGATATGTATGCATTGATATATATGTATGCAGATGTGTATGGATGATCCATGGATATGTATGCATTGATGTATAATTTTTTTGTTCATATAACTTTTTTTTGTTCATAGAAAGTTTTTATATATGATCCATGGATATATGAGCAATGATGATCCATGGATGTATGCATTGATATATGAGCAATGCTGATCCATGGATGTATGCATTGATATATGAGCAATGATGTTCATCCCCTTCCCGATAATTTCGACATGAGGGGGGACGTCGGACATGCATGAGAGAGAGAGGCGGTCCGCTCGCCCGACCAAGTATCGAGGCCACCCAAACCCTAGAAGAAAGAGCGTCGTTGTCGATCTACCCCGGCCCTCCCCGATAACTTCGACATGAGGGGGACGTTGGACATGACATGAGGGGTGAGCGTCGTTGTCGTCTACCCCCTCCCCGGTAACTTCGACATGAGGGGGGACATCGGACATGACATGAGGGGTGAGCGTTGTTGTTGTCTACCCCCTCCCCGATAACTTCGACATGAGGGGGGACGTCAGACATCACATGAGAGGTGAGCGTCGTTGTCGTCTACCCCCTCCCCGATAACTTCGAAATGAGGGGGGACGTCGGACATGACATGAGGGGGGACGTCGGACGTCGGACATGAGGGGTGAGCGTCGTTGTCGTCTACCCCCTCCACGATAACTTCGACATGAGGGGGGACGTCGGACATGTCATGTGGAATTTTTTTTGGTTCATATAGAAAACTCCGGTAACATAGATTTATCAAGAATGCCCCCATTATGGATGTGCACAAGTTGATCCAATTTTTTTCTGATCTCATCTATATATATATTCTTCTATATGTCATGTTGTCTGTCAAAGTATTGAAGAAATCCATGACTTCATCATTAGCCGGAAGTAACAGGCGTATGATGCTACGAAGCTCTTCAAAGTTGTTTTGGAACGGAGTTCCGGATAGAATAATTCGCTTTTTCGTACGAAATTCAGCAAAGGCCTTCCAAATAGCGATATTCGGAAGGCTCTTGCTGAACTTCGTACCAAAAAGCTAATTAATTATCCTATCCGGGACTCCGTTCCAAAACAATTTTGGAGAGCTTCGTACCATTATGCGCCTGTTACTTCCGGCTAATGATGAAGCCTTTGTTTTCTTGAATCCTTTGACACTAGACAACGTGACATATAGAAGGGTAGATGAGATCAGGAAAATATGGACCATTTTCTGCACATCCAGAATGGCGCCATTTTGTAAAATCCCTTAAAGGTTAAGAGAATCCCTTGTTTGACATTCATGAGAGAGGCGGTCCGGACGTCGTACATTCATGAGAGAGGCGGTCCGGACGTCGGACATTCATGTTTGTATATTAATTGCCATGTTGTAATATTTGCAGAAACTATGGATCAAAGAGACTTGGAACAAGAATAGTTGTTGGGGGACATAATCCTCCAAGGACGTGATGTCTTGTCGTTTCTCAATGACACCGATGGTCTGGAAGGAGAGGATGACGGCTCCGGTGATCGAACAATGGAGGAGGAAGGACATGATCATGATGGCTCCGGTGACCGAATGCCGGAGGAAGAAGGAGACCATGATGACGGCTCCGGTGACCAAACGGATGAGGGAGCTGTTGCAAAGTCCGGCGAGGTATATATATATTAATTAAGCCTGTGCTGACTAGCTAATTGATGCTTTAATTGTTTTGGTATGTACATATATTAACTCTTCTTTCTTCTTTCATAGCCCTCCGGATCGAGCCAAACTTCGGTAACGAGACGAGGCCCGAAGAAAAGGTTGCGCAAGGATGAAAGGTTCATGATCACAGCACTCGCGGACGATGGCCTATCGATTGAACCCAAGCGGACCAAGGACGCATTTTCTGCTCAGTGCGGAGCTATTGTTAGGGACAACATCCCGATCAGCATCAAGCAATGGAATAAGCCTAAGGACGACGACGTCCCTGAAGGTGATTATGTCACCGATAGACAGAAAGATGATCTTTGGACCGCGCTGAAGGCAAATTTCACCCTACCGCCAGAGGAGGATCCGAATAAGCCAGTTATAGAGCCACTGGTCAAGGCGTGTGCTCTTAAGAAGATGGCAGATCTATTCAGGAGGTGGAAGAATGAGTTGAAATCAAAGTTTGTCGACAAAGGGAAGACTCCAGAATTCATCGGCCGATTTGAGAAGATAAGAGATCACTGGCCCGCATTTGTGGCCTACAAGACATCGGACAAGAGTAAGAAAATGTCAGAGACAAACAAGAACAATGCTGCAAAGAAGCAGTATCACCATCACACGGGGTCAGGTGGCTACCTCAAAGCCCGGCCGTTGTGGGACAAAGCTGAGAATGACCCGATTGCTAAAGGGGTCGAACCACAGACATTGAACTGGCCAGACCGTTCAAGGACTTGGTTCTTCGGGGTTGGGGGAACTTTGGACCCTGAAACAGGGAAGTGCCGTTGGACGGACGAGCAACTTGCAATACCCGTCAAGAAGCTTCAGAAGTATATCACCGCAGCGCAGGAAGGGACGTTCATTCCCGACAGAGAGAAGGACGAGCTGACTGAGGCCCTAGGGAATGCTGAGCACCCTGGACGAACACGAGGCACACCAGGCTCCGTTCCGTGGAAGGTTGGGTTTCCCGACGCAGGCGGTTACAGAAGCCGGGAGAGAAAGAGGAAAGCGGAGCTGAGCGACATGCAGAAGATCAATGCAAGACTACAAAAGCTAGAGGAACTTGAGAGCCAGCGAGCTGCCGGCCAACCATGTCAGCGGCACGAAGCTACCCCAGAAGCTACCCCGCCATCTCAGCGGAGAAGCAGCGTGGCTTACACGGAGCCCGTTCAGCCTGACTTCACGGCTCCTAGCTACCCCGTGGATACTATCACGGAGGCTCAACATTGCGAGCTTATGACGAAATGCCGGAACCTCACTTTCAAGGTGGCTGTCGGTTCTGTTGCACCTCCTCAACCCAACGGAACTTTTCACTGCCTTCCGATTCCACATGGCTATGTTGTTGTGATGGTGGATGAAGTAATGGAGGGATTTGAGGAGCTCGAGCTTGACCACTCTACAGGTGAAGGGGAGAATCAGTTGGTTCGTGCTCTGAGGAGTACATGTCTATGGCAGAAGGAGTACATCAAGCTTCCAAACTGGACGCCTCCTCCTCCTCCGGCGAGTGATCAGGGCACTCCGCCTCCTTCTACGGCTCCTCCGGCGCGTGAGGGCACTCCGCCTCCTCCTTCGCCTACTCCGGCGCATCGGAGCAGTCCGCCTCCTCCGGCGCGTGAGGCCACTCCGCCTCCTCCAACGCGTCAGGGCACTCCGCCTCCTCCTACGGCGCGTCAGCAACGGCGGAAGAGAGTCGCCGTCGCCGCTCCGGCGGCTAGCAGTACAATAGGCGGGAAGAAATTCAAATTTGGTCCAAACCTCAAGCCTCTTCCAAAGTTACCATATGAGAGGAGTGAAGAGGAACGCGAGGAAATCTGTGCAGCCGAATTGAAGGCCCATTTTGCACGGAAAGATCCACCTCCGAAGGAAACGGTAGATCCGGTGAAAGCGAAGCGCACTCTGGATGCCCTGAAGCGACCATCACCGCCTCCGCTGCCATCAAACTATGACCGCTGTATTATAAAGACATATAATGAAGCGCAACGGTCGGGAAGTACTTCTAGTGCTGCAAGAGTCAAAGAACGAAGAAGTGGGAAAACAATTCCCCATCTCGGCGAACAGGAGAAGCAATCATGCCCCCCACTCAAGGTGTCTAGCGATATTGCTAATCATCCGGTGCTACAGGTACCAAACTTGGTTATTACTTGGGGGATGATGTCATTTTTGAAACGGCTGAGGTAACAAAAGAAGAATATAAATACGTGCACGGGAAGCCTCTCGTCAAACGTGATCATCCTCCTCTAACAACGATGATGTACAAATTGCATGAGTGGTACATGAAAACCTGCAGGGAGTCTGGGAGAGACACTATGTATGTGGCAGTGAAACTAGAGCACGAATTCATTGGACTTCCCGTGATGCCTATTGAATTTGTGGAGTTATTTCAGTTATACAATCAACTGGCCCTCGACAAACAACTCATGACTTCCTACTGTCTGTAAGTATTACTTCTATAGTTAAGTCTCTAGCTCAGCTCGTTCATTGCATGTATATATAATTATCCTCACTATATTATGCAGATTGAAGATCGTCGAATGCAAAAAAGCAGGAATCTTCGACGTTGGGTTCATTAGCCCAGATGCCGTAAATGAATGGACGGTACGAAATGAAACCAAAGATACCGAGGAGAACTTGCTAAAGTCGTTCCTTATACATCAAAACAAAAGGGAAATACTCTTTCCTTACAACTTCAAGTGAGTGTTGTTGTCTTCTCTGTATACTCGGTTTCGCTTACTCGAGGTTAAGTAATGTAATTGATGAGTTATATATGCGTGCGCAGTTTCCACTTTATTCTGCTATCCATTAAGCTTGACGGGGCATTAGTAACTGTCTTAGACTCGAGACGTAAAGATCCCGAGAATTATGCGGACATGACTGCAATGCTCAAGAAGTAAGTTCAGTCAATACTGGGACCATATCGGCATGCAACTTTCGTTAATTTCCTGGTATCAAGCAATCATTTTCTTTGCCTGGCAGGGTTTGGAAGAAGATCACCCGAAAGGTTCCCGGTCTAAACAAAGAGTTGCGATTTACGCACCCCAAAGTAAGTAGTACTAGCTAGTTCCGCGCATCTCTAATTGATTCAAATTTTCATCAATATATCATTACCATGCTTGCTTATCAGTTTGATTGAACTCTATTCTCGTAAAGTGCTTGTACCAGAAAGAAGGGACTATTTTATGTGCATACTACGTATGCGAGTTCATTCGCCACTCGACCTCTGAGCGGGGCTTCTCTGACAAACAATTTGAAGTACGTAAATAATATTCACAATTTCATTTTATATATTACCATCAATTGTGTTGAGTTTTATTCATATATATGCATGTATTGACCCCCTTCTTTAAATTAGATTTGGCAGATGCGGGATGAACTCCTACCACATGATCGCATACGAGCAATTCAAGAGGAATTGGCGGGATTCTTTCTTGACCACGTCATACCTAAAGACGGAGAATACCATGTGGATTTGTGATTGGATCTTAGGTAGATGATGTTAGGGATTGTAAAAGATGTTATATTGTATATATGTAGTAGCGTCGGATAGATATACGAAAACTTGTTGTTCGACCAAGCACGGAGAAAGAGATGTCACTTCTCTCTATATATGTTCAGCATGACGATCTTGTGTAATTAATGGTTTCCTTCATTTTCTTATTAGCTAGCGTTGAGTTCTCTCTATATGTATAGTAGCTAGCGTCGACCAAGCACGGAAAAAGAGAGGACACTTCTCTGTATTAGCTAGCTATAACATAATATGAAACCCCTAAATTAACCCTCCAACCCCCCCCCTTCCAAAAAAACAACAAAAACCCCAGCTCCTGCCAAATGCTGACGCGTGGATGCCCTTTGGTTCCGGTTGGTGTGACCAACCGGGACTAAAGGTCCTCCTGCCTGGGCTCCCCACAGCGGCCACGTGGAGCCCCTTTGGTCCCGGTTCGTAAGCGAACCGGGACTAAAGGTTTTGGGCTTTAGTCCCGACCCTTTAGTCCCGGTTCCAGAACCGGGACAAATGAGCCTCTGGAACCGGGACAAATGGGCCTTTTTCTACTAGTGAATCCTCATGATAAATCTCTGTGAGTCTAGCAAGCTTATTCACATTGAACCTAGAAAAGGAGTTTCTTGGGTCAAGACAGTTATACCTTCAACTCCATGAACTTCAACATTCTCTTCCACTATAGCTTCAAGAGAATCTGTAGTTTGTTCTTCCACTTGTTCGGTTTGCATCAAATTTTCATGCTCTACTTCCATGGAAGTCACTTGATCTTGATGAGTGGCATGTGCCGAAATATTGACACTTTCACGGGTGCTTGGGTTCGATTTCAAGCTGCTGCCACTACCAATTACTTCAAAATACCTTGTCAAATCTGCAATCCACAACATCAATTTGTCACTAAAATCTGATTGGATTCAAGCTGCTGCTAACAATTGCTACAAAATTTCAGAGACATCAGAAATATACCTCTTCCTCCCCTTTCCTTTGCATTTGCTGGTCCCTTCCCCTTCTTTTCCATCTTATGGACAGAATTGCGCCGGTTGGGCATCTTATTAGCTTGTATGCAGAAGTGCTTGTATGTATAATCATCTAAAAACAAAAACTTGTGCGTACACTAGCATGAATGAAAAGTATAATTGTATAAACGAAGTGGCAGTGGCTGCAATTAGTTCAGACTTCAGAGTGACAGTGGCTGCAATTAGTTCAGAGTTTCGGACCCTAGGAAATTACCAAGAAAATCCACAACTGCCGTCGCCCGCTGGAGCCGCCGCTTTGCTGCCGCCGCTGGAAACGCCCTGGAGCTTGCTGCCGCCGCCCTCTAAGCCCCCAGCCAGCCGTCGCCGTCGGCTGCCCCGTCGTCGGTCGCCCGCGGCCCTCCTGCTCCTCGCGACCTGGCCAACCACCACCGCCGCCGCGCTAGCTGCTTAGGGTTGAGTCGCGGCTGGTGGAGTTGGTCGCGTGCGTGTGCCTGCGTGGGTGCTGGATCGAACCTGTCGTGTGTGTGTGTGCCTGCGTGGTTGCGTCGGCCCATCAGCTGGATGCGTCGGCCCATCAGGCCAGCGCTGGCTGCGGTCGAGCGATCCAGGGTGTACCGAACTACCGATCGATAGATGCATAGGTATAATTTTTTTTTTTTGCCCAGAATTAAGGTATGGCGGCTGCCATACCCTGCCCACCGGAGAGCTCCGCCAGTGCATACAGACATGCAGACATGTCCTGGTCAAATGTGTATCCAACTATTGCCTATTCATGCATGTGATGGGAGCCCGGAGAATGGTGTGCTAAGCTCTCGATTGTGATGGCCCGCAGGTTCCGTAATAAAAGAACAGGTGTGCTATGGGCTCGAACAAGTCCAATTGTGCTGCATGTTCTCGTGTTGCCCGTATGTGTGTCCGCAACATTACCAGCCTCGTTCCCTGTGATCAGACCAAATTAAGCTGAGCTAGGGTTTGTGCATAACCGATCGGGTGGGTAAATTATGATGCATATAACCTACAGCTGGCCTGTCCGGCCGCGGTGGATTAAAGTACGTACAGCTTGGCAAGTTGATGTGTGTAATCACCAGCGCTGTTGTTCATACAGGAGCGGTCAATATTCTTTTGACTCTTGACAGTGACAGAGGAATGCGCTGTAAATATATGTTTCTTTCAGGGAAGTTGTAGGGGGTGGGTGGTGCCACACGAATTTCCCTGACCTCTTTGAGAAATTGCAAGCTTGCGCGGTGGGCTCCCGTCACATTAGGTGGCTGGGAATTGGGGTGCTCGTATGGACGCTGTGGACGATTCACAACAAGCTGGTTATTGACAATATTCCCCTGCGACGACCTGCTGATGCTATTTACAAACTGTGTGGATTTTTGCAGCTGTGGTAGCCGCTTAGCCGCGGTCAGGAGCGCGGCGTCATTGATGATCTCACTTCAGGTTTCAGGACCTTGGCTCTCCACTTGGCTCCGCCCCTCCCTCCGCCGCCGCCGGAGCTGGACTAGCTCCTTGGCTCCCTTCGTAGCCGTGTTTTATTTTCTTTTTTAGGGATTGTTGAGCTGGTGGCCTCAGCAGAACCTCCTCTTTCATACTCCTTGTTTGTGTCCTGGTGTTGTGTGTGCGTGTACGTTGGTACCTTGCTGGGACTTATGTGTGCTTGTGGTGGTTTGCTTTATATATAAAGCGGGGAGAAAGCCTTTTTCCGGTAAGAACCATCTGAAAATACGGAACCGCTTCCGAGCCGCGACGTCGCTCCTTCTCTGATGCCGGTACGCACCTTGGGTAATTCAGAGGAAACTGCAGTGCAACTCCGTACCAGCATTACTAGTAACGGACAGAGATTCTAAAAAAACAGATTTAAGGGGAAGAAACTGGAATATTTTACATACACCATCTTTGATGATTAGCAAAACAGACAGAGAAAAAGGGGCAGCAGATTGTACTGCTCCACACAGAAAACAGCCAACAGTCTTCATCCACCACACAGTTCGTAAACTTTGTTGTATCAATGCATATCACCAACAATACATTGTCCTCGGCATGAAGGGGAACTCAAAATCTAACAATATGACCCCTGCTGCTAACTCTATATCCAGCTAATGACACATGAGGTGAGAAAAAGGAGACAGCATATACATGAAATAAAGAACAATTGCACACAGGCTCCCTAGTTAGAACCTCTGAAGAGCCACGGGTGACTTGTTCTAAGGACGCTCTTTATCCTCCCATTTTCTTCTGAGCTTGTTCACCTTCACCATTGTCATTACATAGAGCTTATCAAAGAGCCTGTCGACCACCAAAAAATACGCTGCCCTCCAAGCACTTGCGAAGAACAGTACGTTCCAGACGGTCAGAAGCCCGAGAGTGAAACCCGCTTCCACGGTGATGTATATCATCGCAGGGCCATGACAATTTTCGTTTCCTGTTCCCACAAATGGAGCCTTTGCAGAGCAGCAGGAGCCATTCCGAAGAAGGCAGAGTGCAGAATTGCCCACAAAATTCTCATTCGCGAATGTGGAAAATTGCTCGCCTGTTGGTATATCTCCAGCCAAGTTGTTGTAAGAGACATCAAACTTGGACAGAAATGTCAACTTTGTTAGAGATGCTGGTATGCTCCCACTGAGGTCATTGTGGGAAAAATTTAATGCTTCCAGGCTCGACATGTTTGAAAACTCGTCAGGAATGCCTCCTGAGAAGTTGTTCCAGCTCAAGTCCAGTACATGAAGATTCACAAGATGGCCAAGGCCAGGCAAGACTGGCCCAACAAGCAAGTTATTGGAGAGGATGAGCGACGGCGGGAAGCTGCTGAGATGGTTGTACTGCGAACCTTTGTGAGCTGAATTCTTCTGGAGGAACAATGGGAAGTCCTCCATGGAATCGTTCCCGCTCGAACCATTACTTGAAATTAAGCTCTTCATCCGTGTAAAGCTCTCAGGAAGCTCCCCACCAAACAAGTTGTTTGACAGGTCGACGTAGAAGAGATTATTCAGATCGCCTAACCATGGAGGGATCTTTCCGTTCAACTTGTTCCATGAAATGTCCAACAATTTGAGGATCTCCAAGCTCTGCAGCCAAGGCGGAACGATGCCTGTGAGTGCACAGTTTGCCAGGGCAAGCACCTGCAAGCTCTTGAACCCACTGATGCCGTCCATTGGCATTGTCTCACGACCACGGAAGTTCTGGGTAAGCACCAAACTTGTCAGGTTGGGCAAGTGCTGCAAGACTCGCAATGCTGATGACAGGTTGGTGAAGCCATTTCCAGAAATAGAGAAGTGCAACAGGGCTCGCAAATTCTTGAAACTCTCTGGTATCTCCCCCTCAAGCTTATTCCTTCCAAAGTTCAGAGTCCTCAACTCGGTGCACCACATGAGACCAGGAGGTAGAGCACCACTCAGCATGTTGCTCCCTGCATCCAGAACTTCCAGCCTTGACAGCAACTTGAAGTCAATGGAAATCCCACCCGACAGTGAGTTGTTCCTTACATTGATCACCCTCAGCATTGGGCAGTTCGACAGGGAAGCGGGCAATGTGCCATTGAACGAATTTGAGGCCAATTTTAAGAACTCCAGCCTCCTCAAACCCCCAAAAACATCAGGGATGACGCCGGTGAACTTGTTAAATGACAAATCAATATGCATAAGCTGAGATAAGTTACCCAGGTCCTCTCCAAGACTACCAGACAGCTGATTTCCCCGTAAGCTCAGCCTCTTCAACTCTGATAGTGTGTACAGGTCTCTGGGGAAGCCTTCCTCGCTCACCGGGAATGCGCCCGAGAACATGTTCATGCTGAGGTCGAGCATTTGCAGCCTCGTTAGCCTGCCAAGCCCCTCCGGTGGCTGGCCACGGAGCGAGTTTCCGGAGAGGTTCAGCGTCACAAGGCCATCGAGCGAGGTGATCACGGAGGAGATGCTACCATTGAGGCTCTTGTTGGAGAGATCCAACCCGACCACCCTCCCAAGATGACAGGAGATGCCGGTCCAGGAACAGCATGCGGTGTCGTTGGGACCCCAACCGACGAGACTGATGCCCTTCCTATCCAAGCCATCGTAGAAGGCCAGAAGTGCCTCCAGGTCAGTGGGGTTGCATATCTGCTGGTTCAGAGAGTGGCTGCCCTGCACGTGGAGCAGTAGAACGTAGACGAGCAAGACATGGATCAAGTAGTAATAGCCTCCCATCTTCAGCGACAGGCGGCAGCGAAATTGGAAGACGTTTCTGCCAATTTGGAAGGGAAAGAAATCTTGGATAAACTCACACCGATCTTGCAAGGCTGCATGAATCCAATCATGAAATAGCAACCTCAAGAGCACTCCAGAACAAGGCAGGACCAAACTTGTCGCAGAAAGCCTGGTTAAATAAACAGAGAAGAGAAATTGAGATGGGTAAACTTAAAACTTTTGACATAGTCAAACTAGATTTTTTTATGCTGCAAAAAATTAGATTACTTTGACACAAGCCGTGCATTCCTAGTAAATTTCCCAAAGCACGCGTCCTAAGGCACATTTATTCCCGAATGATCACCGTTTTCCCAGCTGAATTTTCATGTCTGATCGTTTTTACAGAGCACGTGGGACAGGGGTGATGGAAAAGCAAAAGGGGGGATGAAGAAAATCACAGGGAGGGGGACAAGCAGTCTCTCGTGACATCGCTGGCACAGGGGAGCCAGAGCTTCCATAGGGTGCCATTATCGAGGCACGTCTTCTGCAGGCGGGCGAGAGACGGAAGCGGAGTGTTTTAGACGATGTTGTTCTGGTGCTTCCACAGGTGCCAACAGCGGAGCAGCATGAAGGTGGGGCTGTCGCCGGCGGGAGCGGGAAGCACCGAGAGCGAGGAGTGAATATTTATTCCAGATGGTCTCCACCAGTTCATGATTTTAATACGTTGTTTATGTTTAAATGGTACAAATCAGTAGTGATATGTTTGAGGGTTCCTTAAATTTCTAATCTCACATCCCCACAATTCTGTAGTTCGAAACTGGCATGCAAATGATGACTCTTTAAATTCGATAACAATTCAGATACTTTGGTTTAGAGAGTATTAACAACAGTGTGGCGCCCCAGTTGCAGGTGTATTATGAAATTGTGAAGATTAAAACTTAGATCTCAGGTGGATGGCCGATCTTATAGAACGTCCTGTGCTCATGTGCCTCCAAAAGTTGACACCTTCACTTGGAAGTTGGCCACCCGGACGGTGAACGTCATGTGCTCTGCGGACCTATGCATCATGGAAACATACTAGCTACTTGATGGAAACAAATATGTAGCGGAAGCATGTGATATGCACATATGAAGCATTGTATTTTTGGCGACTTGAGTAAAGTAAATACATAGGTTGTCAGAAACATGTTATATGGACGGAAGAAACACGATAGTACCGGCGAGTAGTAGCAATGGAAACAAATGTACAGTTGCATTTGACATAAATTTCTATTAAATTGAAAGAAAAAAAATCCAATTGCCACGCAAGCAAATTGTCTAGTCAAATTAAACAAAAAATTCCCAGCAAAAAAAGAATTAAACAAAAAAATCTGAAACAAATAAACCACCAAGACAAGTTCTCAACATATTGAAGCAAATTTCAATGACTCTACAACCACATACTATTCCGCACGTAGGATAATTTTGTTACCTCGAGACAAATTTCTCTAGTCAGGAAAAAACTTTTTTGTTGCGTTGGAAACAAAAAAAATTGCTATATTGGACGCATTCTATTGTTACAAGGAAGCAAATTTCGTTTGCACTTAAGCAAATTCTCTAACCATGGAAACAAATTATTTTATGCTTATAAGCAAAATAGATAATTATGTCAGGCGTAATTTTTTGTTAGATTAAGCAAATTCGACTTGCACTGGAAGCACATTTTAGTACCATTGGAAGGAAAATTAGATTATGCCAGGCATTCTATGCGAATATGCTTTCGCTCGGTGACGATGTCCACAGCAGAATCGGAATCTGGGTGTTGCTAACGGCGATTATAGTTGTTGATGTTTTGCCGCAGCGGGTCGTTTGTCTCGCCTTGACCTCTGCAGACATTTTCCTTTTTCTTAAATAATTTGGTTGTGTGCATACTCGATGTCTCGACTAGTTGTTGATATCAGCTTGATATTAATATGTAACCTTTATCGAGAAATGGAAATGGAAAGCACGGGTATTCATTGTTTTTTCTTTTGTGTGGTGGTCTTTTGTGTAATTTGTCGTGTATGCATGTCCTTCTAGATGTCTCTCTTCCCGTTTAGTGTGTAGCGTTGTATTCTTTGACGTATGCATGCACGGTGGAATTCTCAAAAGGAAAGAAGATACGCGTGTTATAAGACTAATTCACAAGGCAGGATCGAATGGTCTGACTAGCGATCCCCAGTCATCGTCTTTTACCATCCATCATACAGCTGTTGATCTTGTTCTATCGATGCGTAGTCATAATTCGTAAAAAATTATGTCGGCGACACGTACCTGAAGTGGAAGACCAGGAAGATACTATAAGCTGGGTAAAAGGAGACAGCATATGAGAAGATACGCGGCCTTCCAGTAAGACTAATCCACGAGGCAGGATGCTTTAATCGAATGGTCCGGCAGGCGATCCCAGTCGTCGGTTTTTACCGTCCACCATAGAGCTGTTGATTTTGTTGCATCGATGCATGGTCATAATTAAACAATGCTGTCGGTGGCATGAAAGGGACATAAAATCAAACCACATGGACCCCAACTGCTAAATCCATCCAGTTAATGACGCCCGAAGTGGAAGCCAGGAAGATAATTATAGCTGGGGGGAAAAAAGGCCACATCATACGAAATACATGTACGCTTCGGGAAGGTCAACAGCCGCAAAGTGAAGCACACTTCAACAGCCCTATGCGCGTCCTTTCGTCTTTATTTGGTTCCCACAAATGGAGCCATGCATTCCGAAGAAGACAGACAGCTGGATGCAGCATTGCCCGTGAAACTCTCATTTGTGCATGTGGGAAATTGGCCCCGATTGGGAATTTCTCCAGTCAACTTGTTGTACGAAACATCAAACTCGGGGTGGTGTATGCAGCTTCGATAGAGATGATGGTATTTTTTTCGGAAAACAGGGGTGGAACCCCGGGTTCCATTTCATTCATTCAAAATGAAACCACACATCAGATTCAGTTCTTCAAGTCTAAAGAGAAAGGGAAGTACAGCGTGGGGACAAACCAACGGAAAGTCGAAAGCACAGAACGAAACCAGACACACGGAGACAAGAGCAACCTAGATAAAGCTCAGACACATGCTTCAACATACAGAACCCAGATCATCCCATGAACAGAACATGAATGGCATCACCATCAACAGGCTTCTCTTCTGGCGAAGATCCTACATAGTAGCCCGCCCGCTATGATGTGCCATGCCCATGCTGGTCATCCTTTTTTTGACTGTTGGTTTTGAGATAGCTAGCCGGACTTGCCGCCCGGTGCCCATGCTGGTCTTCCAAGAGGGGACGCAGTCAGAACTGGTGCACTTCCTCAGCTGCTCAGCATGGTTCCAGCCGCAGCTCTGCGATTTGAGTCTGTAAAGCATCCGGTCCATGATTCAGCTCCTTGAAAGGGGCCTTCCAGCTTCTCAAGTAGAGAAGAACCAGACTCTAGGCCTGTTTCATATTCATCCAAGTTTTTCTATTAAACACCAGGTCATTCCTAAAATTTGATCCACAGCCCCCATAGGACTGCTGAAGTAAGGCCAACTCCAACGCGGCGACCCATTTCGTCCGGTTTGGTCCGTTTGGGTCCGCGAGGCCAAAAATTACGGCCCAACGCGCGGCCACAAACGCAAATTCTGTCCGCTCGGTGTCCGTCTGGACGCATTTCCGTCCCAAATTTGGGCCCGATTTGCGTCCACACGGGCACGAGACGGACGCACCGCGCGTCCGCTCGGTGTCCGCCCAACCACCACCCACAGGTCCTATTTAATTCCACGCATGCGCTCGGGCCCGCACGTCAGCCACAGAAACCAGTCCACGCCCGTCCTTTTTAATGCCACGCGTGCGGTGGGTGGCCGCCCAATCCACTTCCTCCCCAGTCTTCTTCTTCCTCTTGCCCTCCAGTCGCCCGACACCAACCCTAGCCGCCGCCCACTATGGGGTTCGGGAAGCGCGGCAAGCATGACCACGAGGCTGGCTCCTCGTCGGGGCGCCGCGCGGCCAACTTCACCATGGCGCCGCCTGGTGCTGAGCTGTGGCCACGCTTCCGCCTGTACGTGCCAGTGCACCGCTGCCGGTACTTCTAGGAGCATGGCGTGCCATTGCTGTGGCCCGATGTCAACCTGCCTCATGGGTGGCACCTCAACCCCGATAGGGTTCCGGTGCCGGCGGTGCCCGTCTCAGACCGCGCGCGGCTGGCGGAGATCCGCCGCCGTCGTGCTCAACTCCCAGCCGAGCTCCGCCGCGACCCAGTGTACGCGGTGGATTCGCCGAATTGGGACGCGTGGTTCGCCACCGAGCATGACCAGCGGCGCCGGTCGAACTTCGAGGGTGCGCCCCGTGCACCGCGCGCACTCGCCGCTCCACCACCACCGCCGGTCGTGGTGAAGGAGGAGGACCAGGAGGCCGAGGAGGCCTACATTGCGGACCTCGAGGAGGCCACAAGGAGGGCCATCGAGGAGTCCGAGCGCGAGGAGCTCGCCCGGTGGCCAGGCCTTGCGCAGGCGCTGGCCGATTCGGCGGCCGGAGAGCCGGCCAACGCGCCCCCACCGCCACTAGCACCGCCCGCTCCCGAGCCTGCGCAGACGTGGTCGTGGATGAGCACGGTGCCGGTGTACGTGTCGTGCATGCCCGTGTTGGTGGGCGCGACCGACGAGGAGGCCGAGCGACAGGCGGAACAGCAGCAGGCGGCGCAGCAGCAGGCGACGCATGCGCCTGTGCAGCCGGATGCGGCACAGCCAGCGGCGGCGCAGGCAGCCTTCCAGCAGGCGTTCCCGTGGATGGAGGCGCCGGTCTACGTCGACCTGACCAAGGAGGACGACGACGACGCCTAGATCTACCGCCTGCCGCTGGCTGTTTTTATTTTTATGTTTTTACTTAATGTTTTTTAGCTTTAATTAATGTAAACTGGACTTCTGGTGGCTTTTTTTTTAAATTCGGAAATTCCGAAATGCGTTCGTCCGTGTTGGGCTTACCTACGGGCCGGCGGACAAAATCGGACAGTGGTGTCTGCCTGGCCGACCCAAACGGACAAAAAGAGGACAAAATCCGCGTCCGTTTGGGTCGCCGCATTGGAGTTGGCCTAACTACATTGAAATGGGGAAATCTCTTGTTACATAACCTTTTAGAAGCCAGGGACTGGAGATCATGCGCATGAATCCGAAAGATATCATGAACGTCCATCCAAAGCTGTTTAGCTATGATGCACTCAAAAAACAGATCAAATGCTGATTCAATCTCAGAACAATGATTACATTCTAAGTGTTTAGCAGGCAAAAATAATGGTTTGGTTAATAGCCAATGCAAGCAAAAATGAACAAGAAAACACACCACTATGCTACCGAAAGCCTAGAACATTCAAGCAACACATCATTTCAGAAAAGAAAAAAAACATCCTATGGCCTGAAATAATGCTAACTACAAATTTGACTGTTCGTTAGCATCAGGTAAACATGCAACTCATAGCCATGAAACATTCTATGGGCCCCACGGAGGTCCCCTCTACCGCCTCTTCCGTTGGCTTTATATACTCCCAAAACTCTTCGTCGTATTTATCGAGAAATTTTTCCGCCGCCGCACCTCTCTGTTCCGTGAAGATACAATCAGGAGGCCTGTTCCGGTACTCTGCCGGAGAGGAAATCCATCACCAGAGCTATCTTCATCAACCTTGATGTCACCATGACCATGAGTGAGTAGTTTTCTTTGGACTACGGGTCCATAGTAGTAGCTAGATGGCATCTTCTCTCCCTTTGCTCTTCAATACAAAGATCTCATGAGCTGCCCTACATGATTGGGATCAATCTAATGTAATCTGAGGTGTGCTTGTTGTGATATGATGAATTGTCACTTTATGATCAGATCTATTCATTATTTCTTTTGAGATTCCTTTTGTTTCTTTGTTGCATGCTTCTTATTCATATATGCTCTCCGATTTATTAGTCTTGCACTGACCATGTTTTGATGAATGATCTTCAAGAGGGAGTTGTGTATGATAGCTGGGTTGACAAAAGGTGGAAAAGACTTGTATTGTGTTGTTGCCACTAAGGATAAAAAGATAGTTGCGTAGTTGTCCTTTGAACGCAGGGTGAAGACAATATACTATGACCATTATCTTCCTGATTAGTGAAGCACACACTTCTAGCAATTTCGTGGAGCTCATTCCACTGCGTCGTCCTGTTATCATCAAAAGTTCTCCTAAAAATACATCTAAGCTGCTGACCATCCCAAAGTCCAGCCAAAGTTTTAGTTTGTTCATTAGAGACAAAATAGATCTCCCAAAACTGGGTGTCTAAGGGACAATTCCCCAAACCAGACGTCCTCCCGGAATCTGACGGATCTACCATTGCCCACATGCCATTGATACCCCATCCCATCTTAACAGCTTTAGTAACTAGCATCACCCCTTTCCAACACCGAGAGGGGTGTGCATACTGACAGCAAAAGATGTTAGGATTCTTGGTATTGTATTTAGCATCAACTACTATTTTCCAAAGGGACCCCTCGCCATTGATATACCTTTTCCAAAGGTCCTAGGGAGTCAACAAAAGTCTAAGTAAAGTCAAAGGAGAAAAGGAAATAAAAAGACCAAGTCAACAAAGAAGATAAGAAGCAAATGACCCAAGTTGCCAACGCTCATTATGGTGGAGGGGAAGTGGCTCACGATGGACCATGGACCCTCCACCTTTGACCAAGTACACCATGGGCTAGTGGACCAAGTTTTATCATCATACCCTTCCCGCCTACCACCACCAACGGTAGCCATTAGTCATTTGTCAAGGACCCTGGCCTATATAAGCACCCATGTTAATAAACTCAAGGGGTTGGGGGGGGGGGGGGGGCACTAGAGCTCCTACGGAGAGACTAGGGAGCTCTAGAGTCAAGACCGAGGAGTCGCGAATGATTCAGACCAACATCGACGAAGGGAAGTTTGGAGAGGTGCCGAGGAGTAGCGGACAACTCAGGCCTGTGACCAAACCTTCCTCGACGCCTTCCAAACATATGACTAGGTCGCGCACCGTCGAGGTGACTTAACCTATTCGAAAAGCATCGTTGTGTCAACTTTGTCAGTGTACAATGACTTCACTATAAGGCCATCGTACGCATCCCCGGTAATCATTTATCTCTACAATGTTACTAAAGACACCCCCTAATCACCCGTTGTTTTTATTACAACAACAATGAGTGCATTCTGATTTTTAGAACAACCCAGTCCACCATGCAAGGTCACACATTCCCCTGCCTAGCCACCACTCTCGGCTGCCCTTGTGTCGGGGTTAAATCCGGCGGATCTCGGGTAGGGGGTCCCAAGCTGGTGTTCTTAGCTAGATGGTAACAGGACAAAGGGGGACACCGTGTTTTACCAAGGTTCAGGCCCTCTCGAAGAGGTAAAACCCTACGTCCTGCTTTGATTATATTAATCGTGATGGAGTATAAAGTACAGGATGATCTACCTCGAGATCATGTGAGTATGAATCTTATCTTTAGGATGTGTTGAGATTGATCTATCGACTAGCCTAGTCTCGGTTTATATAATGTACCGGAGGCCTACGATTTAGAAGAGTCCTCGTCTTGTGCGCCAAGTCTTGTGGAATCTGCCTTGTATGCCTCATGGGCTGCCCGAAGTGGCCCGCTAATGAACCGCCACGGGGGTCCTCGGCCCGGCGCTCCTGGCCGGGAGACGACATGGTGAGTACCGCCTAGTCCAAGACACCATCAGTAGCCCCTGAACCGGTCTTCAAGTTGGGGACGCTCCTCGGTTCTTCCGAACTGTTCTTCGTCTTCGGTCGTCGGTCTTGAAAGCAGGTTCAACAAATCTTCTCATCTCCGATCTCGAGGATCGCCGAGGTGTATCCGAAGAGTTCACATGTCGGGCATCCGAGGAGCCCCTTTAAGTTCTCGGCCTTTATAAAATGCCTTGTTATTTTCACGCCACACCTCGGGTAAAGAATTTTTCCCGTGCAGTGGTGTCTTCTTGCAGCCGAGGTCCAACGCCGGATTGCATCCGAGCTCCAACGCCGGATGCAAGCCGAGCTCCAACGCCGGACTGCATCCGAGGTGACATAGACCACCTCGGTCTCTAAAAAGTTGAAGGAGCTTAGCCGAGCTTCAAGCCGGAAAAGTCTCCTGTGTATCCAGCCACTCGCAGCCGACCTCCATGCCGGACTGCTTGTGAAGTGGTGCACCACCTCGGTTTCGGGCTGATTTTTCGCGTTTTTTTTTATTGGTGCAATTTATTCTCCGCCGAGATGTGTAGCCAGTAGCCCTCAAGGTGTGTGCCGGCTCAAAGTCCGGTATGCACCTGAAGAATAGCATAAAACCGCCGATCCCAGTAGCCCCTGAGACTCAGGTCGATGCGCGAAATCGACGTGAGGATCAAATCCTTGCTCGGCAGCATACTTTAGGGACAGAAACGCGGTGTGCAGTAGCCCCCGAGACTCGGATCGGATGCGGCCGACCGACCTGAGGATAGTAATCTCCTCGAAAATCATATTGCACTTTAAATTTTCTGCATTGAATCGTCAATGCAGTAGCCCCTAAGACTTGGGTTGGGCAACATGGCCGACCCTAGGATCGCATCTCCTCGGGAACTAGTTCATCTGTCGTGTGTGTTTTGCCAACACCGAGGTGCAGCTCGGCAGGGAAGATGCCGAACTGCAGGTCGGAAAAGAACTTTCCCGAGTAGAATAATCACGCAGTACACCTCGGCCAAGAGGATGTCCTACCTCCTGAAAGAAAAACATACAATAGATTAAAGCTTGGAAAACCAAAAAACTTGCGTAAAAACTTTACGTTAGAATTAAATCAAGTTTTTTGGTGTCAATCCGAAATTGGTCTTAAAATTAATTTGTGCTTCCGTCGTGCTTTAACATGATACATCCGATCTCCAAGCTTCGAGTGGGCGAGCCTTCGGCTTCAACCTCCTTATTTATCCCGAAGGCGGAGTGCTTCTCAGGCCAGTTTATCTAAGTAAACTCGAGTGGCATATAGAGAAGCCAGGCTATCCGGCTATTTGACCTGAACTCGAGCCAAAAAAAGGAGTAGTAGAAAAAGACTTTGCAACGACTTAGAAGAAACCATTTATTATAAAACGGCACATATAAATTTAAGAGCCCCCAGTTGACTTGGGTAAAGAAAGTGTTTTAGAACAACGTCTTTAACAAACAGCTTTTTTGTTTTACACAAATAGAATGCTTGGTTGAACCAAATAAAAATTGAAAATTAAAATTTTTTGAGTATGAAAGCGACTTAGCTGGTTTTATACTCCCGGTGTTGATGACGCGATCCGGGCTTGCGGCGGGACGAGGACTCCCACCGAACTTTGACAGATCCAACATGGTGCGTAGTACTCGGCTTAACTGATGTCCCAGCCCCCAAGCCCGTCCCGAGGTAACCGAGCAAGGAGCTCGGCACGACAAAGTGGCGAGACAGCGCAGCCGATGTGG
This sequence comes from Elymus sibiricus, assembly GCA_039707655.1. Classification (NCBI taxonomy): domain Eukaryota; kingdom Viridiplantae; phylum Streptophyta; class Magnoliopsida; order Poales; family Poaceae; genus Elymus; species Elymus sibiricus. Next base: position 478,334,569 of record CM077666.1, read on the forward strand.
CGAGGCGAAGCCCCCGGTCCAGTCGAGGTGATGAAGCAAGTCGGCGTTTTTGACGCTGGAGCCCCCGGAACAGGTTGATGAAGCGATGGCGAAGCCCTCGGTCCAGCCGAGGTGACGGAGTAGGTCGGTGAGGTGACGTCGGAGCCCCCACGTCGGCCGATGTGTCGAAGCAAGTTGGTGTGGTGGATGTCGGCTTGAAGAAGTGACGGCGCGGCGATGCCGGCGCGCCCGCCCCACGCCATCCATATGGTGATGATGTGGTCTTGGTGATGATTTGGCCTTTCGCGATGCCGAACTGTTGGTCAGCTGGCCGAGGTGATAATCCGATGTGGTTGATGTCAGCCTCGAAAAAGCGATGACCAGTCTAGCGCAGGTCGGCATCCGTGGACCAACGAGGTCGGACGGTTTAACACCGGCGCGACGGTGAAGAGCACCTCGGAAAAGGCTCAAAATTATAGGCACATGTTTGAGATCAAAATACAATACCTTAAAAAAATTCCTCCAAAAAAGGAAGTCTGATATCCCGTTCATGAAAAAGATGAACTCGGGTCGGATTCGTTTTCGCGCAAAAAAACAGATCTGAAAATTGATGCACTCCTCGGGCGGTTGGTGGAGTTTGAACCGTCGGATCGAGCTGAAATTTTGAGGGTTGTCGATATGGAAATTCTGCAGCAGATGAACGGTTGGATCTTCCAAAGGATGTCCGAGCTGGCCACTGGACTCCTCGTCCCAAACTCGTGTAGATTCCCATCCAGATCCGACAGGGCTTCGGTATATCGGCGATTGCCAGAGATTCCTCCGTCGGAACGCGATGAAATTTTAGGGGGTCGTTGTAGACTCAATTCCATACAATTCCACTGAAGCAATCGTCAAAGCGATGCTTGAGGAGGCGGGGACGGCGAAAACGGATCCGCTGTCCAGAAAAATCGGCATGGTCGCGCGAGAGCAAAGTTGACGTTGAGCCCCCGAGCTCCATGGACGAATTTTTCCATGATCTCGGTTGAGATCGAAGTTGATGTTGATGAAGACAGTCGTCCGATCTTGACGATCTAACCTTGGGCATAGTCCTCGGCTTGGCCGAGGTGACCAGCGGAGGTGGCGACGAAGATGCCGACGCCGAGGACAAAGATTCGTTCCGATGCGTAGATCGCACCGGAACCGATCTGAATTCCCATCGCACCGCGGCGACTACCAACAGGGACCTGCATGGGCCACCAATGTCGGGGTTAAATCCGGCGGATCTCGGGTCGGGGGTCCCAAGCTGGTGTTCTTAGCTAGATGGTAACAGGACAAAGGGGGACACCGTGTTTTACCCAGGTTCAGGCCCTCTCGAAGAGGTAAAACCCTACGTCCGGCTTTGATTATATTAATCGTGATGGAGTACAAAGTACATGATGATCTACCTCGAGATCGTGTGAGTATGAATCTTATCTCTAGGATGTGTTGAGATTGATCTATCGACTAGCCTAGCCTCGGTTTATATAATGTACCGGAGGCCTAGGATTTAGAAGAGTCCTCGTCTTGTGCGCCAAGTCTTGTGGAATCTGCCTTGTATGCGTCATGGGCTGCCCGAAGTGGCCCGCTAATGAACCGCCACGGGGGTCCACGGCCCGGCCCTCCTGGCCGGGAGACGACATGGTGAGTACCCCCTAGTCCAGCACACCGTCACCTTGCCCTCCATGTAGAGGCTTCTTCTCTCGCTCGAGGCACCATCTTTGGTCAATGATTTGGTCGATGATTACAACGAGGCGGCCATCGTCCTTGCCGTAGATCCCCAAGGCCGCCTGCCATCTCCATGGTGTGGTCGGGGGCGGCGGAAAATACCGCGAAGAGGTGGAACACGCTGGAGCAGCCTCGTCGGAGTTGGCGGCGGCGCGGGCGTCTGGATCCGGGGGTCGTGACGGTGCTTAGTGGTGCCGTCGCCAGCACCTGGCGTCGCAGTCAGCCGGAGGAGCATCGCATCACCACGGCTGTGCTCGAGGTGGAGGAGCCATCACCATAAAGAAGCTCCTGGCGGCACGGCTCGAACCGGCACTGAGATGGCGGAGTGGTGGCGTGGTCGGCGGGAAAAAGGGGGCCAGCAGGGTGGCTCGGAGAGGAGGTGGGAGGTGCGGTGGCCTGGTTGATGGGAATAAGGGGAGCAGCAGTGGGCCTCGGAGAGGAGGTGGGAGGCGACGGTGAGAGAGAGAGAGAGAGAGGAATGACCGAGAGGAGTTAATTTCAAGGAAGTACCACAATTGGGGCTAGATCAACGAATTGGTGCCACTTTTTGATTTTTTTTGCAAATCAGTACCGGTTTTCGGTTGAATGGTAATAAAATACCCTGATTCTCATTTGAACCATTTTTTACAGCAGCACTAACCGGTGGGGCCCGTTCGCAGGGATGACATGGCAGGGGAGGCACGCGCTGCGCGCTGACAAGGCCAAGTCAGGCTCGGTCGGTCGATATGGCTCGGTCAGACATCCTCCAGGAACCCTAACTGTTCATCTCGCCCCTCCTCTGTTCCCCACGCGGTTGGAAGGCGATGGCGGCGACGACTCTGGTGGCGGTGGCGGTAGTAGTGGCGGCACTCACGGCTTAGGGAGCGCAGGAGGGAGCGGCGGCGGTCATGGCAGCGGTAGCGACAACTCTAGTCCTACCGGCTCCAGCTGCGACGAGATGGAGGACGGCGAGTTCCTCAAGGCGGCATTGTCCAAGTCGTCGAGGGCGAGGCTGGCGCAGACATGGGTGGTGAATCCTACTACGAGCCATCAGTGGACTCACGTACTCGGCGACGTTGAGTAAGTTACTCAATCTTCTCTCAAAATTTTCTGTAGAAATTGTGGATTAGGATTAGGGTTTACTGATTTGGTGAAATTCGTTCGCATTTGTAGTTTGGATGATGAAATCTAGGACGTTAGGATCCACTTTGATGCTCGGGACAATTTAGAGAGGAAACTCTGCCATTCGGATGTTAGATATTTGAATCTTCTTGCGCTGATTGAGACCCAGGGCCATAGTATGAGATATTCAATGTATTCAGGATTGGAAGGGCTGGAGTTGATCGATAGCAATGCAAAAGTAGACCAAATGTTGCAGCAATATGAGGAGAGTAGAGTTCTCAACTTGACAGTTATGAGGGGAAGAGCTGCATCTGCAAAACCTCCAACTGTAGAGAGAGAATTTAGTGAGGAAACAACAAATTTACAAACAATTATGTACCAAGAACCTGTTGTGTATGATCTTAGTGAGCCTCCTGTTTATGCTGTTAATGAAGAAGGGCATGTTTTTCAGAGTTAGTGCAGTTCTAGGTCTCATATTCCATATGTTTGCACACAAGAAAGCATGAATGTTCAGAAGGAAATGCTAAAAGGGGTTGTGGAGAGTGCTATGGAAGAAGAGGAAGAGGGGTCTAAAAGTGAAGGTGAGTCATATGATAGTGATAGTGAAGACAAAGAGACAGAAGAGAAAAGAGAAGAGCCAGTGCTGCATTATGAGGGTGACACTGAAGTTGAGGATTTATTTGAGTTGGAGGAGAGGAATAATGTTGTTTCAGAAGATGATTGTGTACCAGAACCTATACCTCAGCCAAAGAAGAAGCAAAAACTGCCAGTTAGGAGAGGACCCACACTTAGGTCCCATTCAAGTGTGCCAAAAGAGGTAGAACCTGACTTTAAACCCTCATCAGATGAAGAAGAGACAGGGATGATGATGGGTTTGAACCACTGGCATTTGTCCTACCTGAAGGCAGGAAAAGTAGAGTTAATTGCATATAAGTACCACAATTGGGGCTAGGTTAACGGATTGGTACCACTCTTCGTTTTTTTTGCAAGTCGGTACCGGTTTTGGGGCTAACAATCACAAAACACCCTAATTCTCGTTTGAACCGTTTTTGACAGCGGAACTGACCGTTGGGGCCCGCTCGCAGGGATGACGTAGCAAAAAAATCAACGACGACACGTTTGACTCCTCTCTCTCTCTCTCACGCTCTTATTCTCCCTCCAGCTCTCTCGCGCCGAGTTGCCCGAGCGATACGCGGCACCGAGGCGAGCTCACCACCGGCACCGTGTACCTCGCGTCCCAGCCAGCATATGCGGCGACGCAACGCGTGTGTCAGAGGCCGCATGCGGCTGTGGCGCTGGAGTCAGGGACACCGTCCCCGAGCAAGTCACCGTGTCGCCGGCCTTCCTGTCGCGCCGGGAGCGGCCCCATGGTCGCACGAGGGAGGTCCGGAGGTGTACACCACAACGTCGGGCGACTCCATCCGAGGACCACACGGCCACCGCACACGCACCGCGCTCGTGACGGCCACTGCACAAGCGCACAGAGCAAGGGCCACGCCTCTGGCTTGGTCGCTCGCCCATGCGGACGTGCGCACGCGCCGCTGGCCATTGGTCGTGTGCCCCCGCGTCACCTACTGTGTTGCTACGCCGCTCGCGCGAGCTGCGGCCTCGTGCCTCGGCTCCTCTGTTAGCACAGCCCGACCTTGCCGACGCGACACGCCGTGTTTTTTCCGGCGAACGCGCACGTAGGCTTAGGCAGGCTAACTCGATTATTTTCCGAGCTGGCTGGACGCGGCAAGATACACAAGTACATAGCAGCTATCTGATTAATTTCTCGCCGGGAGACACGCACGTACAACACATGCATGTACATGGATCGAAACTTTCTCTGGACTTGGACTCACGAACGGTACTCGCCATCGCGGCCGCCCAACACTCCGCCGCTCGCTGTAGCTCACTGTCGTCCACTCGTCCTTCCGCTCACAAGCGCGCAGAGCAAGGGCCACGCCGCTGGCTTGGTCGCTCGCCTGTGCGGACGTGCGCTCTCGCCGCGTGCCGATCAGGCTGGCTGCACAAGCTCGGAGGGTTCGGGGACGCGGCGGAGTGCTCGGGGTGGCCGCACGACCGCCGGTTTCCTGTCGCGCCTGGAGCCGGGAGGAGATCGTGAGGAAGGGCCATGCCGCGGCCAAGCCAAACCCGGTAGCCCGCCACAGCATGTGGAGACTCACACGCTGATCCGGCTGGCCCTCGGCGCGCTCTGCAAGCTCGAAGGGTTTGGGACGTGCTGGAGTGGTCGAGGTGGTGTGTGAGAACCCGGAATTAACTTCCGAACCCTTCTGTGTATATTTGTCAACCCCAGGATCATTGTTAACAACACAGCAAAATGGTATCATTGCACAATACGTAAAAGTATTACAAGTTTAATAAATATTGCCACAAGGCATACATAGAGAAAATGTCTCATGACATTTTTTACATTTAGAAAACAGCGAAAAGTAAAATGCGTATCGACTCCATCTCAACCATAGGACAGTCGATATAGTCCACGTGACCTCACTCCTCAGGATCGTCATAATAATCGTAGTCGGCGCCTTCGTCTTCATAGATCTTTGTTGTTCAACAAAAATATTGACACGAGTACATTACGTACTCAACATGCCTCCCTTGGGGAAGGACCTAATAGCTACATGTGGCTTCAAAGGAAGGTTGTATGGCTCGTTTGCATAAAAGCTAATTTTATTTAACAAATATAGCAGTTGGATAAAAGCAGTTTTAGATGAAAACATGTTTTATCTCTAGAATAACTTTCATCAAAGTGAGGATCCTCGATCAACTCACACTCTTCATAGGTTCCAAGAATAGGGGCAAAGAGGGAATAAGCAAGACAGATCATGTATGTCAAGAAAGATTCATGTGTCGTCCATGACCGTGGACACGGCTATTCGAATAGTTTTACACTCTGCAGAGGTTGTACACTTTACCCACACGACACAATCCCGACTTGTTGCCACCAGCCGTCGCTTTAGTAGTACACCATTTGGTATACTGGCAGGGAGATTGTGACTAGGTCTTTGGACTAGATCCGCCGAAGATGTGACATGCCCACCGGGTCTGGCGCACGGAACTGAGAGTATGTCCTCAAACCGGTCCCCCCATCTGTGCCGAGGATACTCCCCGCAGGGCAGCTATCCCATCTGTGGTACGACGACATCGACACCTAAGGCTGACTAGCTTACAATTTAAGGGTGGATGAATAGCAAGATATTGATCAAGGTGGAGATTCCGAAATGAGGTAGAAAGATAGGGAGGTAGAAAGAGGAGTCAATAGATTGGTAGGGCTTAGGTTTTGATGATGTATAGGCAAGGCCTGCCAACAAGACTAATGTTCTGATATGACTATGTTACTAACCACTAGTAGTTCCCTCTACACATCTCAGCTAAATAAGAAACTACCATATAACAAACACAATGGCATCAACACACATGAGAAGGAACCATCCTATGCATTTAACTACACAAGCACAACATGGTATGATAAAGGTAAAAAGTTAACCACAAATAAATATTTAGATAGTCAAACATATACATCAACTATATAATAATTCAAAGGCAAGTGTCCCATAAGATCACCAAACCAACATTACAAACTAGACTAGTTAAGCAATGAAACATCATACAACACACATGATTAGAGTTGAATCTAGGTCTAGCCCTAAAACATTATTAACATAAAATAGGATCACTCCATTAAATCAAACCAATTCATTTGTCAAACAATTAACAAGAAACTATGCAACACATGGAACAAATGGATGAACAACTATCCTAGACATGATATGATTATGATTAATAATCAACCACAAATAAATATTTGGATGAATCCAAATATTTATAACGGTTAACAACAAGCAAAGACTAAACCCCAATCATAACAACTATTCGTAAGCATTTCTATAACAAAAGACAAACCAATACTATGGTACAAACTAATTAAACAACTTAATAATAATACACATCTCAAACATGGCATGTGAGTATATGATCATGAAGATGTATATATTAACTAATACACAAGCATTCAACATACAAGTGCTCATGAGAAGATACTAAACTAGGACATGGTCTTAATAATAAAGAACAACTAATACCAATAACCACTAACAGTAATATTATACCCACATGCTTACAATAACAAAGCACGATACACACACTGAGTGTGTGATCAAAGCACAACTCTACTCACATGGCATATGACTCGTCCTAAGTATATGAGTCATAGCAACAAGTATTACAACACTCATAAGACTAAGATGTAACGAAGTTAAACATCTATAAGTAAGAACTAATCTAAGGAACTATAACACATAGAACATCATAAGACATGAAAGATCACTTGCATGACGATGGCTAGACATACAACAATGCAACGACTAGATATACTAGATATGACGAAGATAGGCATAGAACAATGAAGTGACAAGATAAACTAGATATAAAGACTAAACATGGATGCTCGTCACATAAGTTGTGTGCTATGGTACAAATATAATACAACTCATATCTAAAACATAACTTAGTTGATAAAAACTAACCTAAAGATCACGCACGATATTAGCACACATCCACTACAAGACAACGTGCATGAAAATTATGATAAATAAGCACATGGAGAATGGATACTAATCATGTAAGCTAGTAAACATCTAGGCCACGACATGAATGGCATCAAACAATGAAATAGCATGCATAGCATGAATAACAGAGACAACATGCATTACTATCAAGTACAACTTACACTTGTAAAGACATAAGCTACATAATTAGGCATGTCTAATACATGGATTGCACACACATGCTATCCAATCTAGTTATACAATCACAAATCATGGCATGGTACTGGTAAAGTATGAATGAACTCTACTTATTAAAAATATACGAGGGCATAAACTACTAGCACGTATCTACTAACATGCATAGTCTAACCATATTGCAATCATATAATACATGGTAGGCATACAACTAGAATACGCATTCAACTTTAATAAGTGATAACATGTCATGGCTAATGGTAATAATCAACCACAATAAATATTTATAATGGTTAAACATCAACTAAGTTTATATTGCAGCCATGGAAACTAGTAGCAAGTAATTCAACATAAACAAACCAACACTAGCTAAAGAATGACACAAAGTAACCAACCATGTAATCTAGGATGGTGACATGTAAGAAACCAGAGGAACAACTACACAAAATGTGTTATGCCACAGGGAACTATAATGGAATTGTTCTAAAGTAACATAGCACTTCATTTAACATCTAGAACCTAGCATAAAGAAAACTATGCAAAATCACACACGATGAATACCTAAACAATTATTATAGGCATGGCATGATTTCAAACCAATAAAACAAACATGCGACTTGGATGGAAGTGAATATGTAAACCATATCTAAGATATCACCATGCTAAACAAAATTAACTAGTCAAGACATGAAGTATTTCATGACTAGATAGACAAGTAAATCAACACCTAGAACAATTCTAACGAATTATAAGCATGATGAACGTTCACGACAATTATGTACATGTTCTCACCGTAAAACAATAAACAGTACCAATCATTACTAAAATAATAATAATAAGATTACACTAACAATGCTCCAAATCAAATCAAAATAATAGCACGCGCCAAGCATGTATGAGCGATGATAATCCAATACACCAATGAACTCCTATTCATCGTAATAATTCACAAGAAGAAGTATGAAGGCACATGATACTTGTACATGATGCACGAAATTATCTACATGAAGCCATACAAAACTATATTAAAATCTATACACATGTCTAACACAAGACAATAAACAATACAAAAACAATATTATCAACTTGCGACAACATGTAAAACAATTTTCTAATAATTTAAACAATCCTAAAGATAAATCTAATACATCACATGTTGCTCCTAAAATTATCCAAAACAAATACGAGTGACTCATATGTATATCAAGAACATATGAAAAAAAAACATATTAACACAAAGTTCACCAAACTACGAACCCGTATGCGATATACTCAAAATCTAAAACAACTAGTGGGCTCCTAGGGTCATATAGAACATTTCATCTATTAGACTCGAGATCATATGGTGAACAAAAACAATGGAAACATGCGAATTCCATTGAATAAAATTTGGTTCATGCGCGCGGCAACATCGACGTGGCCAACTATAGAGATAGGACAGAAAGTGATGTCTAGGAGATACTAGGAGTGATATTGAGAAGGCATGCAAAAGGAATTGGACAGTGGCTCACCGAGCATGAAGATACGATGCGATGAACTCGACGAACAGTGTTGACGGACATGCGGAATTCTGCGCGTGGTCGACGGATCGCGTTCTTTCATCTCTGAATGGAGCTGCGGCATGGAGGAGAAGAACCTGGCGCAATGGTTTGGATGGACGTGCTTGGAGTCATCGGGAACAAGCACCGGCGTCCATGGACAGCAGCAGTTCGAGGAGAACACTTGAGAAAACTGGAAAGGGAGAGGGCAGAGGTTGTTGCGGGAATGGAAGAGGAGGTAGAGGCACACGTTTAAGTATGTTCAGTTTGGGAAACGGTGGAGAATTAAGGGAATTAGTGGAGGGGCTGTTTCTCTCCTGTACGTTTCCTCTTCTCTGGTGCCCATGTACATGTGCGTGAGTGGGGGAAGGAGATGAAGCGCTTGGGGAGAAATAAGTCAAGGAAGAGGGAATAAAAGGAAGGGCAGCAGTCAAGCGTACATGCGTTTCTTCTCTGTAGATGTAGGTGTGTGTGTACGTGTGAGAGGTTAAAGACATGAAACAGCGGATTAATTAGCAGAATGAGATCGTGGTGATGTGGGGAGTAATTCTTGTGTTGAAGTCGAAGGGCGTTACGGCTTCTGTTGTTCGTCTCCTGTACGTGTACGAGCAGGTGGGGAGGTGGAAGACGAGCGCTCGGGGCTAGAGCTGGGAGATGGGCCAATTCGGCCAGGCCCAAGTGGGAAAATAGAAGAAGAAAAAGAAAAGAGGAAAGTATAGTTTTCCCCCTCAAATCCTCTCTAATGGATCAATATCCCCCTCAACTTCAAATCCGGATTATTTTCCCCCTAAACTTTGCAAAACCGTATAAATCTCACCCTAGGTTGGAGATGAGCTTGGCTCGTTCGGCTGGAGGGAAAGAAAAATAGAGAAGGGAGGAAGCAGATTGGGCTAGCCCATTCGGTTTGGAGGAAAGAAAAATGTGGGCTACACCCAGGTAAGAGAGAGACTCATACCCTGTGAGAGAAAGATAAGATTTTCCTTTTAGGAAAATCTAGAAATGAATAAACACCCAAATAAAACAAACGAAAATTTTCTCGCCCAAATTTTTTGGAAAATGTTTTCTTAAACATTCCGAGAATCGGGATGTTACATGGTGGGGAAGGGTGGCGGCAGTGTCAGCGAAGGACAACCCAACAATAGAGTCTCCGGCGGCTTCTGCTAGGGGATCGGTGGCTGATGGGATGAAGCTGAGAGAGAGAGAGAGAGAGAGAGAGAGAGAGAGAGAGAGAGAGAGAGAGAGAGAGAGAGAGAGAGAGAGAGAGAGAGAGAGAGAGAGAGAGAGAGAGAGAGAGAGAGAGAGAGAGAGAGAGAGAGAGAGAGAGAGAGAGAGAGAGAGAGAGAGAGAGAGAGAGAGAGAGAGAGAGAGAGAGAGAGAGAGATAGAGAGATAGAGAGAGAGAGAGAGAGAGAGAGAGAGAGAGAGAGAGAGAGAGAGAGAGAGAGAGAGAGAGAGGCTATTGAGGCTATTTTAGCTGATCACAAGAAGCAATATCTGCTACTTCCGCAGAAGTTATTGGGACCCCAAAGTGGAATGGATGATATAGCCTAGCAGCAAGTATTTCCCTCAGTAGAGAACCAAGGTTTATTGAACCAGTTGGAACTACCCAACTTCAGTCAATGATCAGTACCTGCACACAACTAATAAACTTCTGCTTGTTCCCAACGAAACTAGGAAGGTTGTCAAGCTTCCCGTCTTGCTAGTTACAAGGATTAATTGTATAGTTGTTGGAAATATGCCCTAGAGGCAATAATAAAAGTATTATTATATTTCCATGTTCATAATTAAGTTTATATTTTTATGCTATAATTGCATTGGTTCTTGAATATGAGATTCGGAGGAAAACTCAATTGCATGTGTGGAAACATAAACACCAATATGATCCCTAGTCATGCCTCTAGGACTAGCTCATGTATTGATGATGATCTTGTTTTCCTGATCATGAGCATTGTTAAAGTAACAACGCTGCTAGCAATAATGAGAACACATTGTAATTAGAACAATAGTGTTGGATAGAGCCAACTTATGAATTACTGCGAGATCACATCGTTGTTATGTTGTCGGTATTTTCATATGAAGTGTTAACATTTACTTAGTTCCTTAGACCTTGAGAATATCATATGCCAACATACCGGATGGTTACTTTGGGGTTACCAAACGTCACACCGTAACAGGGTGACAACCAAAAATGTATGTCTCGGTATCGATATTTCAAGACTGGGATTTGCTCCTCTGACGATGGAGAGATACTCTCTGTGTCCACTCGGTATTACGGTATCATCATCGTCTGGCCAGACACATGTGATTAAGATCACAGGGATACCGGAATATGCATACGAGTAAAGAGAACAAAATCGGTAATGAGGATAACTGGTATAGTGATCAAAGTGTTGACCACGGGGATACCAATAATATCTCGCCTCGGGTTTTGTAACGTATGGTGAAGCAAAGCGAATAGTATTCGGGAACAAAAGGTTCGCTCGAGAACTTCGTGAATATGTGGGAGTTAACAAGGGTGTCCAGATCCCGCTGTTAATTATTGACCGGAAAGTGTTCCGGGTCATGTCTGCTTATTTCCGAACCTGTAGGGTCACACGCTTAACGACTAGTAATGTTTAAGAGAACTAAAGGATGAGAGAATGAGCACCAAAAGTGTTTTGGATGGATCCGGGAGTGTTCCGAATGGTCCCGGAAGGGTTTCGGGAATTCCGGAAAGGTATGCTATGTGTACGAAAAAGTTTCGGTCTATATATGAAAAGTTTCGGAACGTTTCGGAATCGGAAGGGTCCGGAAACTTTTGGAAAACTCCGGAATATTATTTGGGTTAAAAGACCCTCTTGGCATGGCCCAAGGGGGCAGCCCCTTGTGGGCCAAAAGGGGCCCAAAGGGGGCGCCACGCAAAGATGGAAAGGGGAGGCTGAATCCTACTTGGGGGGCCGAATCTTACTTGGGGTCCAACCCCAATTCGGCCAGCCCTCCCCCCTCTTCCACCTATATATATGTGGGAGATCTCCCTCCTAGAGCACATCAACTTCTAAGGGGATCTCTGCCACATAACTTCAAATCCCGGTCTAATTGGTCTATAGATTAGAGTCCTAATTAGATGGGAGCTCTTCCGGTCTAATTGGTCTAATAAGATTAGACTCCTAATTAGACGGGTACGCTGCTAGGCTTTCTCTATCTCTAGTTTTCTTGGAGCTCTTCTTCCTAGACGTCGGAGTGCTGCCGCATTACTACTTCAGAACGCGTGTGTCGGAGACGATTCCGGTAGATCCCTCGGTAGGGTATCCCGGCGTAGAGATTAGGTCTGAGGGGAAACAGGCGCAGAGTTTACCCAGGTTCGGGCCCTCACGATCGAGGTAATACCCTACCCCTGCCCATGTATATTGCGATTGGGGTGTACAAAGTACAGGTATAAACCAAGGGATTGAATCTGATCTATCGACTAGCCTGGACCCCGGTTTATATAACACACCGAGGATCCTAGGGTTACAGATCCTAGTCGGCTATGTCGGTGGAGGTAGAGTCCTCCACGAATCCGGTATCCTCGTCTTGTACAACAAGTCTTCCGGAATCTTCCATATAAAGCTTCATGGGCCGCCCAACTTGGCCTAGGACGGAACCGACCTAGGGGTCCTCGGGCCGGCCCACTAGGCCGGCAACCGAGATGGTGAGGTACCCCTGGGCCGTGACACCGTCAGTAGCCCTTGAACTGGTCTTCAAGCTTGGCCACACCTTGACCAGCACCGATCCGCACATCGTCTTCAGGTCGCCGAGGTTGAAACTGGTTCTTCAAAGCTTTCTTGACAGCATCCGCACGCCACCGGCCTCTAGTTGACGGTCTGCCTCCGAAGTGGTGCAAACCACCTCGGCCTTGAGTTGTCGATGAAGATAGCCGACCTGCGCCAAAATGCTTCCCGCGCAGCCAGTTCTTCGTGAGCCGAATCCCTGCACAATATCCTAAAAAATTAACCTACCCGGTTTTGTCAGACTAGACCCGTCTCTTCTGCTGGTCCTACCAGACCACGTGTCAGACTTGACCCAACGGTCAACGTGGCATGCGGGAGTGGTTATAAGGCCCACCACTGCCACGTCCCATCAATAGAGGACGTGCACCTCGATTCTTGCACACACTTAACGGGAGTCCCCTTGATCCCCGCGCGCACTTAATGCCGTTGTGGGGATGGAAGGGATATAAGGGAATGAGCGGAGTAAGAGTGGGTTTACGTTGTCATCTCCTGCGCTCCCATCTTCTTCCTCGTGCCAGAGCACCACCGCTCAAGTGCTCCGCTGTTCTTCCGCCGCCGCGCCTCGCAGCTGCTCCATCGTCGCTCCTCGCCGCCCCGCCACCATGGGCCGCAAGCTTACCAAGGGTGGGAAGCCTGTCAACGTCAGAAAGGAGGTCACCGCTGCCGCGCCCAAGGTCACCTCGAAGACTAAGGGCAAAAAGAATGTCATCGATGGCCACCCGCGGTCAGCTGGACCGCCTCGCCGACGGTGGATATCTTCCTTCTCCCACGGTGGCTTTCGCGCGCTCTCCAGTCATCGTGGCCAAGAACGGCGATATCCGGGCAGAGGTGTTCCCGCAGCCGGAGCCGCACGAGAGGGTTAGTTTCATCCCTTTTCTCATCCGTGGCTCTGGCTTTCCAATCCATCCGTTCTTCCGTGGTTTGTTGCATTTTTAGTACTTGCAACTTCACCATCTTCCCCCCAATTCCATCCTGCACATTGCGTGCTTTATCACTTTGCGTGAGGCCTTTGTCTGTGTCGAGCCCAACTTCAGCTTGTGGAGGAAGTACTTCCAAGTTAAGCTCCAAACAAATGTCGACGAGACCTGCGAGTGTGGCGGAGCCGCCATCAGCAAGCAGGCCGGCTGCGGTTACCTGCCCGGGGACTTCGCAGAGATGAACAAGAAGTGGCAGGAGGAGTGGTTCTACATCCCAGATGTAGAGCTCGACAATCCTACCCGGCCTGGGATAGTCACTCCCTTCAGCCGAGTTCCTCCCATCAAGTGCCAATCCTGGAGCCCCAAGAATAACCCGGCAGAGTCCAACTCGACCAGGAGGCTTCACCGCAGAGTGTCCGAGCTGGCCGACAAAGGCTTGACCTTGTTGCACGTGATGCATGTCGCCCTGAGCCGAGGAATCCAGCCGCTACAAGCCTGGGCGCATCTGATGTGGCAGTACACCGGGGAGAATGACCCCACCAGGGCAATCCGGGGAGCCTTCTTCGAGAACAGGTGCATCCAAGAGATGCTTTCCCTGATGTTTAAGGGAAAAATGACCGACTTCCCCACCGAACTGTCTACTGCCGGTTTCTCGATCCACGTACTTGTAGCCAAGGTGTGTATAACTTAAGTTTTCCCAGCTTTGCCATTTTTCGTATTCCGAACTGCCTGACAATTTGCTTCCACACAGCCGCTTCGCTCATGGGTAGCCAACGTCTACTCCCGAGCTCCACAGCCTAAAGGCTTGGCGTTTCTCCGCTCCGAGGACCGCACTAGGGCCTTTACGCACTCCACGCGCGTTAAGTGGCCCCATGCGGGAGGCCGACATCGCCGACTTCGAGGATGTTGCATCAACGTCTAGCAGCGACGTCGAGGAGGTCGATCCGGCCACCTTCGAGCTAGTCAAGCGGTCCCGGGACGACGGGACGTTGGGCTCCGGGGCCGCTGAGACAAACCCGCCCAAGGACGCCGGGCGGGAGAAACGCCAGAAGGTGCACCAGGACCAGGCGCCCAGCGTGGCCGCCCGGCCTTCTCCAAGCACTCAAGCGCCTCGCCTTTCTAGAAAAGCTGCCTCCAACTCAGAAGGTCTAATCAAAGCCCACCGGAACCCTGTAAGCATATTCCGGCCGCCTTGCCCACAGCAGCAGACTTAGCTTGTTATCTATTTTCAATATTACTTTCCTTGCAGGCCACCGCGTGAGTTAGGCGCCGAGCTGACCGGCGCCCCAGCAGGCGCCCCAAGCATGACCCTTGAAGCAACCCCCCATACTGACATCGGGGCCCTGATAGCGGCACCTGTCGCACAACCTCCTCCACCTCCTCCCGACTTCACCTCCATTTTTGTGGCAGCCGAGGAGGACGATGTCGAAGGAGCCGACCAGCCTGTCGCTGATGATCTGACGCTGATCGGTGGCTCTTCTTCCAGGAGTCCACCTGTTGCGGCAGCAGTTGACGAGATCCATCCCCGGGTTTCTGGTCTAGAACAACAGGAGACCAGGATTGAAGAAAATGCCGGGGTGGTAAATTCCCCCGGCCCCACAACACAAGAGCAATCACCAGTGCCATCAACAATGCCTCCGCCGCCCGCCGTTAAGCCGTCGCCACGTCCGGAGCCGTCAACCAAGCTCGTCATTCCTGACGACATACCCATGCGGCAGCTCATCCCTAGTACCTTGGCCAACATGGAGTTGTTCTGGCAGCCTCCTTCAGAGATGTCCGCGACCACATCCGAGGCCTTGTCCGCGCTGCACCACCGGGAATCCAAGAAATCCTGGCAGAACCCGTACCTGACTGACGCGTAGCTGGAGGCCCTCAGATTCATGAAGGAGAAAGCTGACGGGATGAACCACGGCATGAAGCAGCTGACCGACGCCTTTGCTCCCGGCATGGAGGAAATTTTATAATATGCAGCACAATTTCCGCATAATAGTATAGCCAGTAGCCCTCAAGGCGTAGATTGACAAAAGATCCGGTCTACACCATGAGTCATGTAGCTCTACTGTAGCATTTTTGCGCACTGCAGCTCCCGAGCCGCAGTCTGGCTTGGCGCAAGCTGGACTGTGGGATGTCAAATTTAGACTTAGCAGAAAACGCTGGTACAATATCCCCTAAGACTCAGGTCGGGCAGAATGGCCGACGTGAGGATCGAAATCTCCCCAGGTAATAGCTTAGTTAAAAAACGGAATGCCCAGTAGCCCCCGAGACTTAGGACGGTTTGAAAAGACGGTCTGAGGATTGACATCCTCCTCGTAGAGCTTAAACTAGGTCAAACTGATGTGCAGTAGCCCCCGAGACTCGGGTCAGGCAGAATGGCCGACCTGAGGATCAAATTTCCTCGAAATGTTTCTTGCACTTTATAATTTTGACTGAAACGTCGATGCAGTAGCCCCCGAGAATCAGGCCGGGCTAGAAAGCCGGCCTGAGGATTGAATCTCCTCGGGTTTTACCTTCAACGCGGGTGCAGTAGGCCCCGAGGCTCAGGTTGGGCAGAATGGCCGACCTGAGGATCGAATCTCCTCAGGAACTATCTCAGCCGAGCAATGGCGTTTGGGCACAAGTAGCCCCCAGGCTTAGTTCTGGGGGATCCGTCGATCAACTTGCCATATGCCGGCCTGGAAAATAATTCAGCCGACCAGCAGTGTGGGCGCAAGTGGCCCCCAGGCTCGGTTCTGGGGGATCCGTCAATCAACCTGCCAGATGCCGGCCTGGAATATAATACAGCCAAATAGCGGCGAGGGCGTAAGGAGCCCATGCAGTAGCCGTCCTATGAGATGAGGAAGTCCTCCCTCCTGGGTCAAATCATAGAGCAGGTTAGAAGTGTCATGAACTCGGAAATACCGAATAGCTTATGTAAAAACATTATGCCTGAATTAAGCCAAGTCTTTTGCCAAGTTACTTGGTTCTAAAATTAATTTGTGCTTTTGTTGTGCCTTAAAATTTTCTGCTTCTGAGTTTCTGTATTGTGCCGGCTAGCTTTTGCCTTTGACTCCTCGGCAGCCGACCAGGAGAACTGAGACTGCAACAAAGGAGCGCTCCCGTTGCCAACATAGCCGAACTAGCGGTCTATGGATGAACGATGGAGCAGGTGACCCAGCTTGGCCAAGACACAAGTCAAAAATCTCATGACAGGAAAAGTTGGCAAACAACTAAGAAAGAAAACACTTAGACCGGCTAGCGGCGCAAATTTGAATAATGACTGTTACAGCCCCCAGGTCCGGCCTGGGGGGAACAAAGTCAAACGACTAGGAAACCGGACTGGGTAAATTATTTAGAATGATCAAAAAGAACAAAGGTAAAACATCTTTATCCAACGCATATACAACATCTGATCGGTCTAAACAGAAAGTAAAAAACTAAAGTGTTTCAGTATGAAAGCGACTTAGCTGTTTCTATGCTTCAGGCGTTGATGACGCGGTCCGGGCTCGCGGAGGGATGAGGTCTCAGCCCCCAAGCTAGTCTCGATGTGGCAGAGCGAGGAGGTCGGCTCGACGAAGTGACGACATGGCGCAGTCGACGTCGACTCGAGGAAACAACGATGATGCGACAAAAGTTGGGGTTGTGTGATGATGATGATTGTTGGAGGAGCACGCAGCGAGGTGAAACCCCCAAGCTGGCCGACGTGAAGAAACAGGTCGGCATGGTGATATGAAGCCCCTGGAATAGGTCGAGGTGGTGATGCCTGAGCCCCCGAGCCAGCCGACGCGACGGAGGAGGTCGGCGTGGTAGAGCAAGGAGGTTGGCCTGACGAGGTGATGACGCGAAGCGGTCGACGTCGGCTCGATGAAGTGACAGCGCGACCATGTCCGCACTGACCGGAATCCATGGGTGACGATACCGGCGCGGTGATGTCTACGCAGGTTGGCTCGTCGAGGTGATGAGGTCGACCCGGTGTGATAACGGCGCGCCAGTGGAGAGCACCTCGGAATAGGCTCAAAATTTGCAGGCATATGCTTGAGAACATAACACATTACCCCACAAAAAATCTCCTCAATCAGAGGTTGTCTGATAGTCCGATCATAGACAAAGATGAACTCGGGTCAGATTTGTTCTGTGCAGAAAACAGATTCGCAAATTGAAGCACTTTTCGGGTGTTTCCTGGAGTTTGAACTGTCCGATCGAGCTGAAATTTTGAGGGGTTGTATCCATGGCAATTCCTCACAATCTGAACGGTTGGATCTTCCAAAGGATGTTGGAGTTGGTTGTTGGCATCTTTCTTACAAACTCGCATGGATTTCCTTCCAGATCCGATAACGCCTCGCCTTTTCAGAGTTAACCGGAGATCCCACCATTGGATCGCGATGAAATTTTACAGGGTTATTGTAGACTCAATTTGCAACAATCCCACAGAAGGGATCAAGGAAACGATGGTCGAGGAGGCGAGGTCGACGCCAACGAATTGGCTATTTATGCTATTCTGCACGGTGGCGCTAGAGCAATGTTGATGCCAGAAATTTTTCCATGATCTCGGTTGAGATCGAAGTGGATGTTGATGAAGAATCCCATCCAACCTTTGGGTTCACCACGTGGGACCTGTATGGGCCACCACTGTCGGAGACAATTGCGGCAGATTCCTCGGTAGGGTATCCCGGCGTAGCGATTAGGTCTGTGGGAAAACATGCGCTTGGTGGATCGAGAAACCAGCAGTGGACAGTTTGGTGGGGAAATCGGTCAGTTTTTCCTTAAACATCAGGGAGAGTATCTCCTGGATGGACTTGTTTTCAAAGAAGGCTCCTCGGAATGCCCTGGTGTGATCGTTCTCCCCGGTGTACTGCCACATCGGATCTGCCTGGGCTTGCAGTGGCTGGATTCCTCGGCTCAGGCAACATGCATCACGTGCACCAAGGTCAAACCTTGGTTGGCCAGCTCAGAAACTCTGCAGTGAAGCCTCCTGGTCGAGTTGGACTCTGCCGGATTGTTCTTGGGGCTCTAGGATTGGCGCTTGAAGGGAGGAACTCGGCTGAAGGGAGTGACTATCCCAGGCCGGGTAGGATTGTCGAGCTCTACATCTAGGATGTAGAATCACTCCTCCTGCAACTTCTTGTTCATCTCTGCGAAGTCCCCGGGCAGGTACCCGCAGCTGGCCTGCTTGCTGATGGTGGCTCTGCCGCACTTGCAGCTTCAATTGGAAGTACTTCCTCCACAATCCGAAGTGAGGCTCGACGTAGAGAAAGGCCTCACACAAAGTGATAAAGCACGCAATGTGCAAGATGGAATTGGGAGGAAGATGGTGGAGTTGCAAGCAGTAAAAAAGCCCAAGCCACGGATGAGAAAAAGGGATGAAACTAACCCTCTCATGCAGCTCCGGCTGCAGGAACACCTCTACCCGGACATCACCGTTCTTGGCCACGACAATCGGAGAGAGCGCGAAAGCCACCGTGGGGGAAGGAAGATATCCAGTGGCAGTGAGGCGGTCCAGCTGACCGCCGGTGGCCGTCGACGACATCCATTTGCCCTTTGTCTTCAAGGCGATCTTGGGCGCGGCGGCAGCGACCTCTTTCCCGACGTTGACGGGCTTGCCACCCTTGGTGAGCTTGTGGCCCATGGTGGCACGGCGGTGAGGAGCGACGATGGAGCAGCTATGAGGCGCAGCAGCGGAAGAACAGCAGAGCGCTGCAGTGGTGGTGCTCTGGCACGAGGAAGAAGATGGGAGTGTGGGAGATGAGAGCGTAAACCCTCTCTTAGTCCGCCCATTCCCATATATATGGGGGTGGAAAGGTGAAACGGCGACAGTAAATCCCTGCCGTGTGGCACCAAATCCCTTCCATCCCCACGACAACGTTAAGTGCGCGCGGGGATCGTGGGGACTACTCCCATTAAGTGCATGCGGGAATCGAAGCACATGTCCTCTATTGATGGGATGTGGCAGTGGTGGGCTTTATACCCACTCCCGCACGCCACGTTGACTGTCGGCTCAAGTCTGACATGTGGCCTGGTGGGACCAGTAGAAGAGACCGGTCTGGTCTGACAAGACCGGCTAGGTTGATTTTCGAAGACATTGCGCGGGAGTTCGGCCCGCGGAGAGTTGGCTGCGCGGGAAGCATTTTGGCGCAGGTCGGCTATCTTCATCGACAACTCGATCCCGAGGTGATTTGCACCAGTTCAGAGGCAGTCCGACCACTAGAGACCGACGGCATGCAGATGCTGTCAAGGAAGCTTCGAAGAACCAGTTTCAACCTTAGCAACCTGAAGACGATGTGCAGATCGGTGCTGGTAGAGGTGCGGCCTAGCGTGAAGACCAGTTTAGGGGCTACTAATGGTGTCACAGCCCAGGGGTACCTCACCATATCAACTGCCGGCCTGGTGGGCCAGCCCAAGGACCCCTGGGTCGGTTCCGTCTTGGCCCAAGTTGGGCGGCCCATGACGCTTTATACGAAAGATTCCAGAAGACTTGCCGTACAAGACGAGGATGCCGGATTCGTGGAGGACTCTACCTCCACCGACGTAGCCGATTAGGATCTGTAACCCTAGGGTCCTCGGTGTGTTATATAAACCGGGGTCCGGCTAGTTGATAGATCAGATACAATCTGTTGGTTCTATACCTGTACTTTGTACACCCCAATCACAATATGCACGAGCAGGAGTAGGATATTACCTCGATTGTGAGGGCCCAAACCTGGGTAAACTCTACGCCTGTTTCCCCTCAGACCTAAATCGCTATGCCGGGATACCCAACCGAGCGATCTGCCAGAATCATCTCTGACAATCGTCATCAATGTCGGTGCAGTAGCCCCCGAGACTGAGGTCAGTTTGAAGAGCCGACGTCAGGATCAAATCTCCTCAGAGTAATTCTAACTGCCTTTAATTACCCATACTTGTCATGTGCAGGAAGCAGCACGGGAGAACCAGCGCCTTGCTAAGGAGGTGGAGACGCTAAAGAAGTTGCTGGCTGGGTTCGAGCTCAAGGTGCTGCACATTGAGAAAAACATTGGCGACACCATCAGTAAGTCATCCGTTCTCCTTTGCTTAGCTTTCAATAACTTGTATGTATAAACTCTGCTGAACACGTCAAACGTATGCGCTGTAGCTGAGAGGCGAATAACCGAGCTGGAGACACAGCTCACCACCAGCACTCGGTAGGCCCAGGCTGCCCGGGAAGAAGCCCAGAAGTCCACCGACCAACTTGCGCAAGAGCAAGCGGCGAGCCTGGCTGCCCGAGAAGCCTGATAGATCACAGGCAGGAAACACTCGCGATCACGGTGGCGGCGAGAGACACACACAGCAGAGCGACACAAGGAAGCAGATGATTTTGTGCCACGTAACTTCCTCGGCTTTTCCTTCTCTTTCCTTTTATTCAATGAGAATCAAGATCCTAAAGTTACGCCACAACTCTAGATGAATCGTGCTATCCCACGACTCAGCGTTGTGGCCCAACAACACACGCACGACCCGGCCAAACGTGCACTCTCACGTCAGCCCATAACTAATGCATGCAGCACGTTACATGTGCCGTCCCAACTACATGCAAACTCAACACAAAACAGAAAAAAGTAAACCTCAACGTGAACGAGCACGTTTCAGGCTACAAGTTGAAAACACATGCACGTACAAACTAGCCTACACAACTAGTGCATGGAGCTAAAGACTAATGCAATATCTGAACCTGACCTTGTAACAAGATTAGCACCAACAATCACCTCCCTAATCTTGTTACTCAATTTATTTCTTTGCATACTGAGCACCTTCATGCCAGCTTGACGTCAGCGCTGCCTTGAACAGAACCTCCGCATTCTACTGCTGTCATGGAAGCTAGATCAAAGACAACTGTCGTCTTCTTCAGATTCAGCACATAGAGCCGATTCTTGGTTTTCCGGGTCTGGCTAGCAGCTTCCCTGAGCGATCAAACACACTTAGAAACCCACGGTGTAGCACTGATTTGCACCCTTCCTCGTCGAGCTGACCAAGGCTCAGTATACTGCTTGTGAGTTTCGAAACAAAATACACATCATTAAGGAGTATGTGCTGCCCTCTTACTGTCTGGAGCAACACTGTACCTTTGCCAAGAATCTTCACCACAGAATCATCACCAAACTTCACACTTCCTTTTATGGTCTCATCCAGCACAACAAAACTTCCTCGGCAACCGGTCATGTGGTTACTCGCACCACTATCCAAGTACCAAGTGCTCTGCTTACTATCCACATCACCAGAGGCTAGTTTTGGCTTCACTTTCTCTTCATGTAGGAAGATCCTCTCTCGATCTGCTACAGGATACACCTCCACTTTGCATAACTCTGATATGGATGGTACTAGCTGCTGGGTGTTACCTCGTTTTCTAGCAGAATCAACACTCCCTTGCTCTGGCGCTAGACACTCTAAGCCGGTATAAGTCACTGCTGTTGCAACCGGCGCCGTTGCCGCCGGCACCGCTGTCACCGGCGCCATTGTCGCCGTACCAGCTTGTGCAGCCATTAGCAGTGCCTTCTTCATCTCACCATTCTCTTTCCTTGCCTGCTGCATCTCCTTCTCGTAAGCATGCACAAACTCCAGGAAGAGCAAGTACTCTTCATCACCACTTGTGCCCATTGCATCCTTCGCCTCTGTCCTGTACTCTTCAGACACGGCGTGCAGCTTTGCATTGGCCGTGGCTAGCTCGCCGCGTAGCTGCTCGACCTCCGCCTTTGCAGCTGCCAACTCCATATCTTCTGGCTCAACGACGTCTCTCGCATGCTCCAACACCGGCGTGAGCTCACGTGCCACAGCCATCAACAGCCCCGGCTCGTCGGCGGCGGTGGCAAGGAGCGCCTGCTCTTTCTTCTTCGCCTCACATTCAGAGGCGAAATGGCCCTTCTCACCACACACGAAACACGTGATTTTCGACTTGTCGAACTTGCCGCGACGTTCCTTCTTCTTGCCGCCATGGCCGCCACTGTGCCCTTCATCGTCGTTCTTGCTGCCACTGGTGGAGCCATCCCCCTTCTTCTTCTCTTTAAGAACCAAAGCCTCTAGCTGGGCGCGTGAAACCAGCATCAGCTGCTCGCCTTCATTGTCGCCGCCATAACCGCGCCCACGACGGCGTCCTCGATGACTTTCCTCAAAAGCAGCTAGACGCCCAATAGCCTCAGCAATGCTCATGGTGGAGAGATCACGCCACTACTCGATTGTGTTGACGATGTCGCCGAATCGATCTGGTACTGCACTGAACAGGTGCTCGATGACGGCCTCGTCTGAAATATTCTCACCAAGGGAGCGAATCTCGCTCACCAACATAGTGAGCTTTTGCGCGAACACGATCACAGTCTCGCCGTCGTCCATCTCGAGACGATCGAGCTACCGCTTCATCTGCTTCACCCTCGCCTTCTTGACGCGGTCTTCCCCAACACGCATGCACCGGATTGTCTCCCACCCGTCCCTCGCGTTTTTGCAGCCCGCGATGGCCATCATGACCGCATCGGGGACAGCCAGGGAGATGGCGGCGAACGCTGCTACATCCTTGTCGTTGTCAACCTCCCCCTCGGGTTCAAGCGCCAACGAGACACCGTGGGGTCGGAGAAGAACCTTCATCTTCACGGCCCATGGCGCGTAGTTGGTGTCGGTGAGCTGCGGGTACTGGACAGGGACAGCCGCCCTCGATGCAGTCCTCACCACGACGGCGCCCTCCTCAGAGCCACTTGCTCCGAGCCTCTTGCTCGGCGGCGTGTACTTTCTGCCGCCGCCCTTGCCTGCATCGCTGTTCTTCGTCGGCGACTGGTCCCCCATCGCGCCGCCGCCAAATGCCTCGGTACCTAGCTCTGTATACCAATTGATAGATCACAGGCAGGAAACACTCGCGATCACGGTGGCGGCGAGAGACACACATAGCAGAGCGACACAAGGAAGCAGATGATTTTGTGCCGCGTAACTTCCTCGGCTTTTCCTTCTCTTTCCTTTTATTCAACGAGAATCAAGATCCTAAAGTTACGCCACAACTCTAGATGAATCGTGCCATCCCACGACTTAGCGTTGTGGCCCAACAACACACGCACGACCCGGCCAAACGTGCACTCTCACGTCAGCCCATAACTAATGCATGCAGCACGTTACATGTGCCGTCCCCAACTACATGCAAACTCAACACAAAACAGAAAAAAGCAAACCTCAACGTGAACGAGCACGTTTCAGGCTACAAGTTGAAAACACATGCACGTACAAACTAGCCTACACAACTAATGCATGGAGCTAAAGACTAATGCAATATCTGAACCTGACCTTGTAACAAGATTAGCACCAACAAAGCCTCGGGCCAGATCCAACAAGAGCTCAAGATGAGCCAGTCTGTGTGTGAGCAGCTCCAAGCTGAGAAGACTGGACTGGCCGAAGAGCTTAGAAAAGTCCAGGCCAGCCTCTCTGATGCTAATGCTGCCCCGGTTCCCAAGATGCAGCGCTAACACAACTTTGGCATAACGCAGAAATCTTCGCCGACCTCCCGCAGAGCTCTGCCCGTGCCCATCAGTTCTATGAAGGGTTGTATGATGCCGAGCTGGGTGAACTTCGGGCTTTCTAGGCTCTGTTCCAGGACATCAGCCGGCCAGTAATCCTGTCTGATAAACTCAAGCAGGCTGCCGAGCTGATGGCACTTGCAAGGCCGGCCCTGGACGACATTTTCCTCATGCTGTGGCCCGGGGAAGAGCTCCTGGACAACGGACAACTTCTTTGACCTGGCTATACGCCGGCATGGTGCTGCTGCCTGGATTGCGGAGTGGAAGTCGTCGGCTGCTCGGGAAGGAGCACGCCAAGCTTGGGCCACCCTGAAGGCCCACTACCCCGTCTTGAACCTTGCTCCCGTCATGGCGGCCAACCTGAAGGGACCAGATGGACACGAGGTGCAGATTGCGTCCTTCTTCGACACCGTCTTGGAATTCGCCAGGCTCACCGAGTAGGACTGTGCCCTGGAGGAATTTATCGAATAGATTAGTGATAGATCAAGGTCGGTATGCCAACTTGAAAATGCAAAAACATTATGCCTAAATTAAGTCAGGTCTTTTGCCAAGTTACCTGGTCTTAAAATTAATTTGTGCTACCATTGTGCCTTAGAAATTTTCCGCTTTTGAGTTTCTGTATTGTGCCAGCTAGCTTTTGGTTTCAACCTCCTCGGAAGCCGAACTAGAGAACTGCGGCTGCATCAAAGGAGTACTTCCATTGCCAACTTAGCCGAACTAGAGGACTAAGGACGAACAATGAAGCAAGGCGACCCAGCTTGGCCAAGACCCTAGTCAAAAATCTCATGGCAAAAAAATTGGCAAACAACATAAGGAAGAAAACCACTAAGGCCGACTAGCGGCGTAGATTGAATAGTGGCTATAACTGCCCCCAAGTCTGGCCTAGAGGAACAAAATCAAGCGACCAGGCAAAACCGGACTGGGTAAATTATTGAGCACAATCAAAATTAAATAAAGGCGCAAAAGCATATAAGATAGCCCGAATTGGGGATAGCTAAACTTTATTTAATTCATACAATAATGTCTGGATTGAGCTAAAGAATAATTTAAACTAAAAGATGAAAAGAGCTAAGCGTAAAAGCGACGTAGCAGGGCAATGTTCCAAGAGTTCGGCTCAAGATAGCCTGTCTCAGCATGTCGGATCCGATATGCGCCGTCGTGTAACACTTTGTCGATGATGAAGGGTCTGTCCCATGGCGGTGAAAGCTTGTATAGTCCCCTTCTGTCATGTTTCAGACGTAAAATGAGGACACCAACGTTGAATGCCCGGCCTCGTACTTCGTACGCTTGATAGGGGCGAAGCTACTGCTGGTAGATAGCCAACCTGGCTACTGCAACCTCCCGGGCTTCCTCCAGGGCATCAGCATCATCCTGATGCTCCAGCTCGGCATCCTGTTCTATGTAGCGACGTACACGAGGAGCATCATGTTCGAGATCATTGGGGAGGACGGCTTTTGCTCCATAGACCATGAAAAAAGGAGTGTAACCGGTATATCGTTTAGGCATAGTCCTTAGGCTCCACAGGACGGAATCGAGCTCGTCGATCCACTTCCCAACAGCATCCTTCAGCGATGTGACCAACCTCGGCTTCAATCCACCAAGGATCAATCGGTTCGCCCGTTCGACCCGCCCATTGGATTGCAGGTACGCCACAGAAGCAAAATCTAATTTGATATTACGCGAAGCACAATAATCTTTGAACTTCTTAGACGTAAAATTCTTCCCATTGTCCATGATGACACTGTGGGGCATGCCGTAACGGTGTATAACGCCGGATAAGAACTTGATGCACGGCTCGGCAGTTTGACTGGTAACCAACTTTGCCTCAATCCACTTAGTGAACTTGTCAACCACGACCAGGAGGAATCTAAAGCCTCCCTCGGCCCTTCTCAAGGGTCTGATCAAGTCCAGCCCCCAGACTGCAAAAGGACAAGTTATAGGAATTATTTTAAGGGATGTATCCGGTAAATGGCTGACTTTAGCGAAGCGCAGACATCCCAGGCAGTGTTGAACTATGTCAAATGCATCTTGCCTTGCCGTTGGCCAATAAAAACTTGCTCGGTAGGCCTTGCTCACCAGGGTCCGAGGAGCCATATGGTGAATGCAAGTGCCGGCATGAATATCAAGCAGGAGTTGCCGACCTTCCTCCGGAGAGATGCAGTGTTGGAAAACACCAGTGATGTTGTATTTGTAGAGTTCTCCATCGTGCATGGCATAAGCAGCAGCTCGTGAACTATGCGCTAGGCCTCTGTCTTGTCCTCGGGTAACACCTTGTGAAGAAGATAGGCTAGGATGGGCTCGGTCCAGGCTGGAATAACTGCCATGATCTCGTGGGCCGAGGAAGTGACCTCCACGTCTGAGCCCCCGGTCTCATCACTGTCGGGGTCTGAGCCCCCAGTCGCTATGTGGCCGGGCTCGGAGCCCCTGGCCTGGGAGGTCGGTTCCTGCCCGATCTGCATTTAGATGGATGGTTTGAAGATTGCTCGAGGAAGACATTCTTGGGCACAGGGTCACGCCGTGCGGCCATCTTGGCTAGTACGTCGGTCGCTTCATTATCGTCATGCTGAACGTGATGGAATTCCAGTCCGTCGAGCCTACCAGACAACTGCTGTACTACCTCCCGGTATGCTAGCATCCGTGGATCCTTGCCATCGAAGTCACCATTAATCTGGGAAATCGTGAGGTTTGAGTCACCTCGTACTTCTAGCCTCTAGATCCCCATGGTTACGGCCATGCGAAGGCCATGCAGAAGGGCTTCGTACTCGGTAGCGTTATTGGAATTCGTGTACATCATCTGCAGCATGTAGTGCATCTTGTCGCCTATTGGAGAAACGAGGACTACGCTAGCCCCCAGTCCGACCATCATCTTGGATCCATCAAAGTACATCGTCCAGTGTGTATAATCGATGGCTTGTTCTAGTTGCTCGGCTTTCGTCCACTCCACGACGAAATCTGCCAGGACCTTCGATTTTATGGCCTGGCATGGCTGATATTGGATCTCAAAGGGTAAGAGCTCGATAGCCCACTTTGCGATCCGGCCTGTGGCATCCCAGTTATTGATGATATCACCAAGGGAAACTTTACTCTCCACAGTGATGGATATTCTTGAAAGTAGTGACGGAGCTTCCGAGAAGCCATGAATACCGCGCAGGCGATCTTCTGGTAGTGAGGATACCTCGTCTTGCATGGAGATAGCACCTCGGACACTGCACCTTATAGGCATGACCTTCCTCCTCGCGCTCTACCACCAAGACGGCGCAGGCCAACTGACTAGTGGCCGAGATGTACAACATCGGCTCGCCGACCTGGGGTGCTGCGAGGATCGGGTTGGTCTCCAGCAATCGCTTTATCTCATCCAAGGCCGCAGCTGCCTCGGCCGTCCAAACGAAGTTGTCGGCTTTCTTCAGTAGCCGGTATAGGGGAAGCACTTTTTCTCCATGCCTGGATATGAACCTGCACAGAGAAGCTATGCATCCGGCCAGCCTCTAAATCTCCTTTAGCTTGGTTGGGGTTTTGAGCCTGTCGAGAGCCTTGATCTTGTCTAGATTGGCTTCAATACTGCGCTAGGACACTATAAACCCCAGCAACTTACCAGATGGTATGCCAAAAATGCACTTCTCTAGATTGAGCTTGATGTTGAATGTGCGCAGATTCTTGAAGGTCTCTCGCAGGTCATCTATGAGAGTGTCGGCTTTTTTGGTTTTAACAACCATGTCATTGACATAAGCTTCTACTGTTTTTCCAATCTGCGGCTGCAAGCACTTCTGTATCATGTGCTAGTATGCCGCGCCTTCATACTTTGGCCCGAAGGGCATGGTGATGTAGTAGAATGGCCCGTATGGCATAATGAACGAGGTGGCCTCTTGGTCGGACACCTTCATCTTGATCTGGTGGTACCTGGAGTACGCATTCAGAAAGCAGAGCAAGTCATGCCCGGCTGTCGCATCGATGATCTGGGTAATGTGCGGAAGAGGGAAAGGATCCTTTGGGCACACTTTATTCAAATCATTGAAGTCAAAGCAGAGACGCTAGGTGTTCTTCTTCTTCGGCACCATGACCGGATTGGCTAACCGGTCCGGGTGTTTGACTTCTCAGGTTAAGCCGGCCTCCAAAAGCTCGGCCAGCTCCTCGCCCATAGCCTTACGATTGGGCTCAGAAAACCTGCGCAGAGCCTACTTAACAGGTTTGGCATGCTTAACCTACGAAAAGCCTGCTTAACCTATGCAGAGCTCGGGTATGGTATTCAAGCTGTACTCCACAATCTCCGTTGGGATGCCCGGCATATCGGAAGGATGCCAGGCAAAAATTTCACAGTTCTCATGGAGGAAATCATGGAGCGCGCTTTCCTATTTGTTGTCCAGGCCGGTCCCCATCGCAGCCGTCTTGGTCGGGTCGCTGGGGTGCACCTGGAACTTTTGGATCTCCTAGTCGGGCTGGAACAAGGTGGACTTGGTACGTTTATTGAGTTGATGTTATCCTTGTCGACCGTGGACCGCATGTCAGCAAGCTCCTCGGCTGCCAAGGTTTCAGTGTAAGCCTTGGCTGCCAGGGCGCATGTAGTTTGCTTGGTCTTTAGAGACTGCTCAACCTTCCCGGAGATGGTGATTACCCCGTTCGGGTCCAGCATCTTCAGCTTCAGGTAAGAATAATGCGGTACAGTGTCAAATCGGACGAAGGCCATCCGACCTAGGAGAGCATGGCAGCAGCTCTTGAAAGGTACTATCTCAAAGTTTAAAGGCTCCAAATGATAGTTGTCCGGCATGCCAAACACTATGTCTAGCATGACCCTTCTAGACACAAGGCTTCCATGCCAGGGATTATGCCCTTGAACCTAGTCCTGGTCAGCTCTATGTATGACCATCGATCTACATCTTCTGCAAAGTTTCAGCGTAAATGAGGCTTAGGCTGCTTCCGCCGTCCATCAGGACCTTGGTGAGGTGGTAGCCTTCGCTGATTGGATTCAGGATGAGGGCGGCCTTTCCGTTGTGGCGCATGCTGGTTAGATGGTCTCGTCGGTCGAAGCAGATCGGAATTTCTGACCAGGGATTGTAATGCGGGGATGTGGGCTCCACGGCGTATACTTCACGGAGGGCACGTTTCTGGTGCTTCTTCGACATGTGAGATGGATAGATCATGTTCACGTTCTTCATCTGGAGAGGGAACTGCTTCTGCCCACCATTGCCCCTGCCCTGCTAAGGCTTGTCCTCATTGTTATCCTTAGGGGGATTTGGCTTGTCAGCATTGCCTTTCTCGGACTGCTTGGACCTCTTCTCGTGGACCCAGTAGTTCCGGTTTGTGTGATTCACAGGCAGATCACCGGGGTTCTTCGGGGCATGGATATCACAAGGCCTATCCATGATCTTATCAAAAGTCGAGTTGCCACCGTCACCCTTCTTTCCTTTGAACTATTTCCTGCTGCTACTTGACTGACGCTGGGGGATGAATCCGGTTGTAGGATCACAAGTATGTCTAGAGGGGGGTGATTAGTCTACTTGACCAAATAAAAACTTAGCCTTTTCCCAATTTTAGTTCTTGGCAAGTTTTAGCAATTCTCGCAAGTCTTGTTACACCCTACACATGCAAGTCTAGATAGTAGGCAGCGGAAATTAAAGACTTTGCATATGAACATAAAGGAGGGGTTGGAGAAAATCAAACGCAATGAAGACACGGTGATTTTTGGCGTGGTTCCGATAGGTGGTGCTATCGTACGTCCACGTTGATGGAGACTTCAACCCATAGAGGGTAACGGCTGCGCGAGTCCACGGAGGGCTCCACCCATGAAGGGTCCACAAAGAAGCAACCTTGTCTATGCCATCATGGCTTACGTCCACGAAGGACTAGCCTCACTCGGGGTAGATCTTCATGAAGTAGGCGATCTCCTTGCCCTTACAAACCTCTTGGTTCAACGATTTGGAGGCTCCCAAGCGACACCTAACCAATCTAGGAGACACCACTCTTCAAAAGGTAATAGATGTTGTTGCTGATGATGAACTCCTTGCTCTTGTGCTTCAAAAGATAGTCTCCTCAACACTCAATCACTCTCTCACAGATTTGGCATGGTGGTAGGAGAAGGATTGGAGTGGAAAGTAACTTGGGGAGGCTAGAGATCAAGGATCAAAGGTTGGAGTGGAATCCTCTTGATCTCAACACAAGGGTAGGTGGTTCTCTCTCAGAAAAATAATATGGGAAGTGGTAGCTTCATTCTGGTTTGCTCTCTGAGAGTTGGTGGATGGGTGGGGGGTATATATAGCCATCACCAAAAATCCAACCATTACACACCTTTATGCACAACTCGGTGGGACTGGGTGAAAACACTCGGTGAGACCGATTAGTACAAAAGGTTTGAACTTTAGGCTTTTCGGTGAGACCAATGGAAACATCTCGGTGGGACCAATGTGAGATGACCTAAGCACTTTCCACGTTTCGGTGTCACCGATTGGAACCACTCGGAATTTCCGAGATGAAACCAATAGGCAACAGAAACTTGGCAAGTGCACATCGGTGAGACCGAAGGGTCATATGGGTGAGACTGATTTGTTAGGGTTTAGGCATGGGCTATGTCATGTGTATCTCGGTGGGTCCGGATAGGAGTTTCGGTGGGACCGAGATAGGCTTTTGGGTTTTGGACATAGGGCTTTGTGAGGGTGTGGTTGAGAGTTTTTGGAGCAATATCTCTAAGCACTTTGAGCAAATGGTCCATGATCAAAACCTCATCCCCTTTTAATAGTATTGGCTTTCCTATGGACTCAATGTGATCTTTGATCACTTAACCAAAAATGAAGTCATGAAGCTTTTGCCAATATGTATCCTTTGCATTTTGAGGGGTCCACCTTCACATCCAATTTCCTTGCCTACATTGAACTTTCCTGAAATATTCTTTGAATAGGCATTAGTTCAATGATGTATATGTTGTTATGAATTACCAAAACCACTCAGGGATTAGTTGCACTTTCACCGGTATTGACCTTGTCATCATTGCCGTCATCGCTATGCCTGCGCTTGTTCTTGCGGTTGCGCCTGGACTTCCCGTTGCCATCCTTGGTGCCGGACGGCCCGGGGCACTCATCTGTAGTATTTTGCTTGGTGAGCCAAGTGTCTTCACCAGTGCAAAATCTGGTGACCATCTCCATCAGAGCCGGCATGGTCTTGGGTTTAAAATACCCGATGTCCCTTGACAAGAACTGATCTCTCGTGCCGTGCTTGAATGCGGTGATGGCCTCAGCATCGTTGCAATCGACTATCTCATTTTTCTTCTTCAGGAAGCACATCCAGTAGCTGCGTACTGACTCATTCTTCCCTTGCTTCAAGTTGCTCAGGTCGCTGGCATCGGTAGGCCAGACATAAGTACCATTGAAGTTTGCTATGAACTCGGCCAGAAGATCCTCCCAGTTTTTGATCGACCTGGGTGGGAGACTGTGTAACCAAGCCTGTGTTGATCCCTTCAGCATGAGGGGCAGATACTTCACAGCGTGCCAGTCATTTCCGTTCACAACCTGGACCGCGAGGATGTAATCCGAGATCCAAATCGTGGGATCTATGCTGCCATCGTATTTGTCATAGTTATTAATCTTGAAGTTCACCGGGAAGGGGTGAGCAATAATCCAGTCTACGAAGCAGGGCAGATACATTACCGACGGGCATGTGGCCGTTGAACGGATGGCATCTATGGTAAAGAGCACGTCGTTCAACCTGGCCGCCAGGTCATACTTCGTGAAAGCTGGCTGGTTCCTGTCCCGAGCTTGGAGGCGCAGCCGAGCTCCCCTCTCCAACGAAGTCTCGTGCGGGGGTAGGTCATGCGGCACACCGGGCCACATGGCAGGTCCCCGAGCGGACTTGGGCTGCTAGATCATCTGAGGAGCATCATCACCGGCAGGAGGCCGGCGTCGATCAGTACGTCGGGTGACCAAACTGCTCACGTCACCGGATGTGGCGATGTGGCTCTTGGACCAGGCGTAGATATTCTATTCGTTCGCCGCCGTGTTCAGCTATTCCATAGCCGTCTCCCACCGCTTCCTATCCGGGTGCCCATGTGGAAATTTAATCCCAGCGAACCTCTGGGCAGCCGCGAGCATATTTTTCGCCGGCGTGCGGTAAGAGGACGAGCTAGGCTCCGCGGAGCTCTCCATGGATTGCTTCATCCTCCTGCCCTTTTTGGCGAGGTTGGCCTTTGTGGTTGATACCCTTTGTGATCCGGTTTGGATAGCAGAAGGTCCCCGTGCCTTTTCCCCAAGGAGTCACCCTGGGTATCGAACCCACGATAGGATGTGCACTATGACAAGGAGTCAAACAAGTTATTGATGTAGACTTAAATTCCAGTTTTTTTAACTGGACCTTAACAACCTTTTGAACAAAAACAATAATATTGAAATAGGCATGGGTATGAGGTCTTACTCTGACAAGCTTATACATGTGCTTCGGATCTCATCTTGATAATAAACATAGCCCTGAAAGACAACCGTTACGATGTGCTTACAACGTGATGAAGTGGGGGATGCATCCAAAGTACGCCATGACCAGTCACGACTAGCATCAAGAGTCAGTTGTCCAACTGATGGGCCTTACTATCGCACAGGGTTACCTTGGTTATTAAGAATTACTTCAGACAAAAGCATTGTGCGTTTAATGGCTACACCTCATTTATCCCCAAGGAATTGCTTTCTGCTGCCGTACTAAACCTTTCTGTCACTGGTGCTTGATACGTCTCCGTCGTATCAACTTTTCCAAACACTTTTGCTCTTGTTTTGGCCCCTAATTTGCGTGATTTGAATGGGACTAACCCGGACTGACGCTGTTTTCAGCAGAATTGCCATGATGTTGTTTTTGTGCAGAAAATCAAAGTTCTTGGAATTGGATGAAACTTTTTGGAGATTTTTTATGGAATATATAAAAAATATTGGCATTAAGAACTACTGGAGGGGGGCCACCCAGTGCCCACGAGGCACCAGGGCGCGCCACTCCCCCCAGGCACGCCCTGGTACCTCGTGGGGCCCACGTGGCTCCGTCTGACCTAATTCCAACGCTATAAATTCAGTTTTCCAGACAAAAAAATAAGAGAGGAAGTTTTATTGTGTTTCACGATACGGAGCCGCCGCCACCTCCTGTTCTTCATTGGGAGGCCAGATCTGGAGTCCGTTCAGGGCTCTGGAGAGGGGGATCTTCCGGCATCGTCATCATCAACCATCCTTCATCACCAATTTCATGATGCTCACCGCCGACAGTGAGTAATTCCTTCGTAGGCTTGCTGGACGGTGATGAGTTGGATGAGATTTATCATGTAATCGAGTTAGCTTTGTTTGGGCTTGATCCCTAGTATCCACTATGTTCTGAGATTGATGTTGCTATTGTTGGTAATATGCCCTAGAGGCAATAATAAAATGGTTATTATTATATTTCCTTGTTCATGATAATCGTTTATTATCCATGCTATAATTGTATTGGTTGGAAACACAAATACATGTGTGGATACGTAGACAACGACATGTCCCTAGTGAGCCTCTACCGGACTAGCTCGTTGATCAAAGATGGCCATGGTTTCCTGGTCATAGACATGAGTTGTCATTTGATAACGGGATCACATCATTAGGAGAATGATGTGATGGACAAGACCCAAACTATAAACGTAGCATATATGATCGTGTCAAGTTTATTGCTATCGTTTTCGGATGTCAAGTATCTGTTCCTATGACCATGAGATCATGCAACTCACTGACACCGGAGGAGTACCTTGTGTGTATCAAACATCGCAACGTAACTGAGTGACTATAAAGATGCTCTACAGGTATCTCCGAGGGTGTCTGTTGAGTTGGCATGGATCAAGACTGGGAATTTGTCAGTCCGTATGACGGAAAGGTATCTCAGGGCCCACTCGGTAATACAACATCACAATAAGCTTGCAAGCAATGTGACTAAAGAGTTAGCCACGGGATCTTGTATTACGGGATGAGTAAAGAGACTTGCCGGTAACGAGATTGAACTAGGTATGGAGATACCAACGATCGAATCTCGGGCAAGTAACATACCGATGGACAAAGGGAACTGCATACGGGATTGACTTAATCCTTGACATCGAGGTTCGACCGATAAAGATCTTCGTAGAATATGTAGGAACCAATATGGGCATCCAGGTCCCGCTATTGGTTATTGACCGTGGAGGTGTCTCGGTCATGTCTGGATAGTTCTCGAACCCGCAGTGTCTACAGTTAACGTTTGGTGACGATATAAGTATAGTCGAGTTATTATGTTGGTGACCGAAGGTTGTTCGGAGTCCCGGATGAGATCCCGGACATGACGAGGAACTCCGGAATGGTCCGGAGGTGAAGATTGATATATAGGACGAAGGGTATCGGAGTCCGGAAGTGTTCCGGGGGTACCGGGGTTTTCGACGGAGTGCCGAAAAGGGTTTCGGGGGGGCCCCGGCAAGTGTTGGGGGGGCCTCATGGGCCAAGGGAGGGGGCACACCAGCCCACAAAGGGGCTGGGCGCCTCCCCTCACCCAAGCCCACTCGGCCAGGGAGGTGGCGCACCCCCTAGGGCAGTCGCCCCCTATACTTGGGAGGCAAGGCGCCTTGGGGGGGCACCCAAACCCTGGCCGCCCCCATCTGTGGCCGCCGCCCCCCCCTAGGGGAAACCCTAGGGCGCCTCCACCCCTCCCTTCCCCCTATATATATAAAGGTAGAGAGAGGGCAGCCGCACCCCATCTATGCCACGACGCTGCCCTCCCTCTCCCTCGTAGTTCCTCTCTCTCTCCGCGTAGCTTAGCGAAGCTCTGCTGAGATTGCTCCACCACCAGCGCCGCCACGCCATCGTGCTACCGGAGGACTCGAGCTACTACTTCACCATCGCTCGCTGGATCGAGGAGGTGAAGGCGTCATCAAGCCGTACGTGTGTTGAACGCGGAGGTGCCGTCCGTTCGGCAGTTGATTGGGAGTTCGCGGGACGGATCGTGATTGGATCGCGAAGACATTAGACTACATCAACCACATTTCTTAACGCTTCCACTTAGCGATCTACAAGGGTATGTAGATGCAATCTCTCCTCTCATAGATGTTCATCTCCTAGATCGATCTTGGTGAGCGTAGGAAATTTTTTGTTTCCCATGCAACGTTCCCCAACAGTGGCATCATGAGCTAGGTCTTTGCGTAGATGACATCACGAGTAGAACACAAAGGAGTTTGTGGGCGTTGATATTCAGATTGCTTCCTTCCTTGGTCTTTTCTTGATTCAGCGGTATTGTGGGATGAAGCGGCCCGGACCAACTTTACATGTCCACGTACAAGAGACCGGTTCCATGGACTGACATGCGACTTTGTTGCATAAGATGGCTGGCGGGTGTCTGTCTCTCCCACCTTAGTTGAATTGGATTCGACGAAGGCGGTCCTTGTAGAAGGTTAAATAGCAACTTGCATATCACCGTTGTGGTTTTGCGTAGGTAAGAATCGTTCTTGCTAGATACCCATAGCAGCCACGTAAAACATGCAACAACAAATTAGAGGACGTCTAACTTGTTTTTGTAGGGTATGTTGTGATATGATATGGCCAAAGACATGATGAAATATATTTGATGTATGAGATGATCATATTTTGTAATAGTTTATCTCGGCTTGCATGTTGATGAATACGACAACCGGCAGGAGCCATAGGGTTGTCTTTAATTATTGTATGACATGCGTGTCAATCATTAAGCGCTATGTAATGCTTTACTTTATCGCTAAACGGTAGCAATAGTAGTAGAAGCATGGTTGGCGTGACAACCCCGATGGCGACGCGATGATGGAGATCATGATGATGGAGATCATGGTGTCATGCCGGTGACGATGGAGATCATGCCGGTGCTTTGGAGATGGAGATCAAAAGCACAAGTTCATGGCCATATCATGTCACTTATGATTTGCATGTGATGTTAATCTTTTTATGCATCTTATTTTGCTTAGGACGACGGTAGCATTATAAGGTGATCCCTCTCTAAAATTTCAAGATAAAATTGTGTTCTCCCCAAGTGTGCACCGTTGCGAAAGTTCGTTGTTTCGAAGCACCACGTGATGATCGGGTGTGATAGACTCTACGTTCACATACAATGGGTGCAAGCCAGTTTTGCACATGCAGAACGCTTGGGTTAAACTTGATGAGCCTAGCATGTACAGACATGGCCTCGGAACACAAGAGACCGAAAGGTCGAACATGAGTCATATAGTAGATATGATCAACATGGAGATGTTCACCATTGAAACCACCTCATCTCACGTGATGATCGGACTTGGGTTGGTGAATTTGGATCATGTTTCACTCGGACGACCGGAGGGATGTCGATTTGAGTGGGAGTTTTTAAGTAAACTAAACTCATTATCTTGAACAATAGTCTAAGTTGTCTTTGCAAATTTATGTTGTAGATCAATGGCTCGCGCAGTAGCTTCCCTGAATTTCAATGTGTTCCTAGAGAAAGCCAAGCTGAAAGATGATGGAAGTAACTTTGTAGACTGGGCCCGTAATCTGAGGATTATCCTCACGGCTGCCCAAAAGGCTTATGTCCTTGATGCACTGTTGGTGAGCAACCCCCTCCAGCATCTGTGGAAATTATGAACGCCTGGCAGGCGCGTGTTGATGACTACTCAATAGTTCAGTGCGCCATGTTGTATGGCTTAGAACCAGGACTTCAAAGGTGTTTTGAATGTCATGGAGCATATGAGATGTTCCAGGATTTGAAGTTTATTTTTGAGAAGAATGCCCAGATCGAGAGGTATGAGACCTCCGATAAGTTCTATGCTTGCAAGATGGAGGAGAACGGGTCTGTCAGTGAACACATACTCAAAATGTCTGGGTATTACAACCGTCTGCCTGAGTTGGGAGTTGTGCTCCCGCTAGAGGCGATCACTGACAGAGTTCTTCAATCGCTACCACCTAGCTACAAGAGCTTTGTGTTGCACTATAACATGCAAGGGATGAACAAGTCAGTCGCCGAGCTGTTTGCGATGCTGAAAGTCGCTGAGTCAGACATCCAGAAGGAGCATCAAGTGTTGATGGTCAATAAAACCACTAGTTTCAAGAAGAATGGCAAGGGCAAGAAGGGAAACTCCAAGAAGAGTGGCAAAGTAGTTGCCCCTCCCGTGAAGAAACCCAAGGCTGGGCCCAAGCCGGAAACTGAGTGCTTCTATTGCAAGGGAACTGGCGACTGGAAGCGGAATTGCCCCAAGTATCTGGCCGACAAGAAGGGGGCCAACGCCAAACAAGGTATATATGATATACATGTTATAAATGTGTACCTTACCAACTCTCGTTGTAGTGCTTGGGTATTTGATACCGGTGCGGTTGCTCACATTTGCAACTCAAAGCAGGAACTACGGAATAGACGGAGGCCGGCGAACGACGAAGTGACGATGCGCGTGGGAAATGGTTCCAAGGTTGATGTGATCGCCGTCGGCACGCTCGCTCTTCGACTACCATCGGGATTAGTGATGAACCTGAATAATTGTTATTTAGTGCCTACGTTGAGCATGAACATTATATCTGGATCTTGTTTAATGCGAGACGGTTGCTCATTTAAATCAGAGAATAATGGTTCTTCTATTTATATGGGTAATATCTTTTATGGTCATGCACACATTGTGAGGGGTTTATTCTTATTGAATCTCGATAGTGATGATACACATGTTCATAACATTGATGCCAAAAGATGTAGAGTTGATAATGATAGTACCACTTTCTTGTGGCACTGCCGCTTAGGTCATATTGGTGTAAAACGCATGAAGAAACTCCATGCTGATGGACTTTTGGAGTTACTTGATTTTGAATCACTTGACACATGCGAACCATGCCTCATGGGCAAGATGACTAAGACCCCGTTCTCCGGAACAATGGAACGGGCAAGTGACTTGTTGGAAATCATACATACTGATGTGTGTGGTCCGATGAGCATTGAGGCGCGCGGTGGATATCGTTATTTTCTCACCTTCACCGATGATTTGAGTAGATATGGGTATATTTACTTAATGAAACACAAGTCTGAATCGTTTGAAAAGTTCAAGCAATTTCAGAGTGAAGTTGAGAATCATCGTAAAAAGAAAATCAAATTCCTACGATCTGATCGAGGGGGAGAATATCTGAGTTATGAGTTTGGCAGTCACTTAAGACAATGTGGAATTGTTTCACAGTTGACGCCACCTGGAACACCACAGCGTAATGGTGTGTCCGAACGTCGTAATCGAACCTTATTGGATATGGTGCGTTCTATGATGTCTCTTGCCGATTTGCCACTATCATTTTGGGGTTATGCGTTAGAGACAACTGCATTCACTTTAAATAGGGCACCATCTAAGTCCGCTGAGACGACACCGTAGGAACTATGGTTTGGCAAGAAACCAAAGTTGTCGTTTCTTAAAGTTTGGGGATGCGATGCTTATGTCAAAAGGCTTCAGCCAGAAAAGCTTGAACCCAAAGCGGACAAATGCGTCTTCATAGGATACCCAAAAGAGACGGTTGGGTATACTTTCTATCTCAGATCCGAAGGCAAAGTGTTTGTCGCTAAGAACGGGTCCTTTCTCGAGAAAGAGTTTCTCTCGAAAGAATTGAGTGGGAGGAAGATAGAAC
This sequence comes from Elymus sibiricus, assembly GCA_039707655.1. Taxonomy (NCBI): domain Eukaryota; kingdom Viridiplantae; phylum Streptophyta; class Magnoliopsida; order Poales; family Poaceae; genus Elymus; species Elymus sibiricus. Next base: position 478,373,397 of record CM077666.1, read on the forward strand.
TTGATGAGGTTGTTGAACCTTTACTTCAACCAGAGAGTAGCACTGCGCAAAAAGATGTTTCTGTGGAACCTACGTCAGTTGAAGAGGAAGCTGATGATGGTGATCATGAAGCTTCGGATCAAGTTGCTATCGAACCTCGTAGGTCGACAAGGATACGTACTGCTCCTGAGTGGTATGGTAACCCTGTCTTGAAGGTCATGTTGTTGGACAACGATGAACCTACGAGCTATGGAGAAGCGATGGTGGGCCCGGATTCTGACAAATGGTTAGAGGCCATGAAATCCGAGATGGGATCCATGTATGAAAACAAAGTATGGACTTTGGAAGTATTACCTGAAGGGCGAAAGGCCATTCAGAATAAATGGATCTTCAAGAAGAAAACGGACGCAGACGGTAATGTCACCGTCTATAAAGCTCGACTTGTGGCAAAGGGTTTTTCACAAGTTCAAGGAGTTGACTACGATGAGACTTTCTCACCCGTAGCGATGCTTAAGTCCGTCAGAATCATGTTAGCAATAGCTGCATTTTTCGATTATAAAATTTGGCAGATGGATGTCAAAACAGCGTTCCTTAACGGTTTTCTTAAGGAAGAGTTGTATATGATGCAACCAGAAGGTTTTGTCGATCCAGAGAATGCTGACAAAGTTTGCAAACTCCAGCGATCCATTTATGGACTGGTGCAAGCGTCTCGGAGTTGGAATCTTCGCTTTGATGAGGTGATCAAAGCGTTTGGGTTTATACAAGTTTACGGAGAAGCTTGTATTTACAAGAAAGTGAGTGGGAGCTCTATACCATTTCTAATATTATATGTGGATGACATATTGCTGATTGGAAACAATATAGAACTTTTGGGAAGCGTGAAGGAGTATTTGAACAAGAGTTTTTCAATGAAGGACCTAGGAGAAGCTGCTTTCATATTAGGCATCAAGATCTATAGAGATAGATCGAGATGCTTAATAGGACTTTCACAGAGCACATACCTTGATAAAGTTTTGAAGAAGTTCAAAATGGATCAGTCCAAGAAGGGGTTCTTGCCTATTTTGCAAGGTGTGAAGTTGAGTAAGACTCAATGCCCAGCGACTGCAGAGGATAGAGAAAAGATGAGTGTCATCCCCTATGCTTCTGCCATAGGCTCTATCATGTATGCGATGCTGTGCACAAGACCAGATGTCAGCCTTGCCATATGTATGGCCGGAAGGTTTCAAAGTGATCCAGGAGTGGAACACTGGACAGCGGTCAAGAATATCCTTAAGTACCTGAAAAGGACTAAGGAAATGTTTCTCGTTTATGGAGGTGATCAAGAGCTCGTCGTAAAGGGTTACGTCGATGCAAGCTTTGACACTGATCCGGATGATTCTAAGTCTCAAACCGGATACGTATATATTCTAAATGGGGGAGCGGTAAGCTGGTGCAGTTCCAAGCAAAGCGTGGTAGCTGATTCTACATGCGAAGCGGAGTACATAGCTGCCTCGGAGGCGGCGAAGGAAGGTGTCTCGATGAAGCAGTTCATGACAGATCTTGGAGTTGTGCCCAGTGCACTGGACCCGATGACTCTGTTCTGTGACAACACTGGTGCCATTGCTCTAGCCAAGGAACCAAGGTTTCACAAGAGGACCAGACACATAAAGCGACGCTTCAATTCCATCCGCGATGCGATCAAGGAGGAGGACATAAACATTTGCAAAGTGCACACGGATCTGAATGTTGCAGATCCGTTGACTAAACCTCTTCCACGGGCAAAACATGATCAACACCAGAACTCTATGGGTGTTAGATTCATAACCATGTAATGCTAGATTATTGACTCTAGTGCAAGTGGGAGACTGTTGGAAATATGCCCTAGAGGCAATAATAAAATGGTTATTATTATATTTCCTTGTTCATGATAATCGTTTATTATCCATGCTATAATTGTATTGGTTGGAAACACAAATACATGTGTGGATACGTAGACAACGACATGTCCCTAGTGAGCCTCTACCGGACTAGCTCGTTGATCAAACATGGCCATGGTTTCCTGGTCATAGACATGAGTTGTCATTTGATAACGGGATCACATCATTAGGAGAATGATGTGATGGACAAGACCCAAACAATAAACGTAGCATATATGATCGTGTCAAGTTTATTGCTACCGTTTTCGGATGTCGAGTATCTGTTCCTATGACCATGAGATCATGCAACTCACTGACACCAGAGGAGTACCTTGTGTGTATCAAACATCGCAACGTAACTGGGTGACTATAAAGATGCTCTACAGGTATCTTTGAGGGTGTCTGTTGAGTTGGCATGGATCAAGACTGGGAATTTGTCAGTCCGTATGATGGAAAGGTATCTCAGGGCCCACTCGGTAATATAGCATCACAATAAGCTTGCAAGCAATGTGACTAAAGAGTTAGCCACGGGATCTTGTATTACGGGACGAGTAAAGAGACTTGCCGGTAACGAGATTGAACTAGGTATGGAGATACCGACGATCGAATCTCGGGCAAGTAACATACCGATGGACAAAGGGAACTGCATACGGGATTGACTGAATCCTTGACATCGAGGTTCGACCGATAAAGATCTTCGTAGAATATGTAGGAACCAATATGGGCATCCAGGTCCCGCTATTGGTTATTGACCGTGGAGGTGTCTCGGTCATGTCTGCATAGTTCTCGAACCCGCAGTGTCTACAGTTAACGTTTGGTGACGATATAAGTATAGTCGAGTTATTATGTTGGTGCCCGAAGGTTGTTCGGACTCCCGGATGAGATCCCGGACATGACGAGGAACTCTGGAATGGTCCGGAGGTGAAGATTGATATATAGGACGAAGGGTATCGGAGTCCGGAAGTATTCCGGGGGTACCGGGGTTTTCGACGGAGTGCCGAAAAGGGTTTCGGGGGGCCCCCGACAAGTGTTGGGGGGGCCTCATGGACCAAGGGAGGGGGCACACCAGCCCATAAGGGGCTGGGCGTCTCCCCTCAACCAAGCCCACTCGGCCAGGGAGGTGGCGCACCCCCTAGGGCAGCCGACCCCTATTCTTGGGAGGCAAGGCGCCTTGGGGGGGGCCACCCAAACCCTGGCCGCCCCCATCTGTGGCCGCCGGCCCCCCTAGGGGAAACCCTAGGGCGCCTCCACCCCTCCCTTACCCCTATATATATAGAGGTAGAAAGAGGGTAGCCGCACCCCATCTATGCCACGGCGCTGCCCTCCCTCTCCCTCGTAGTTCCTCTCTCTCTCTCCGCGTAGCTTAGCGAAGCTCTGCTGAGATTGGTCCACCACCACCACCGCCACGCCGTCGTTCTGCCGGAGGACTCGACCTACTACTTCACCAACGCTCGCTGTATTGAGGAGGTGAAGGCGTCATCAAGGTGTACGTGTGTTGAACGCGGAGGTGCCGTCCGTTCGGCACTTGATCGGGAGTTCGCGGGACGGATCGTGATTGGATCGCGAAGACGTTCGACTACATCAACCGCGTTTCTTAACGCTTCCGCTTAGCGATCTACAAGGGTATGTAGATGCAATCTCTCCTCTCGTAGATATTCATCTCCTAGATCGATCTTGGTGAGCGTAGGAAATTTTTTGTTTCACATGCAACGTTCCCCAACAGCTATGACTTTGCTATGCTTAATGCTTGTCACTAGGGCCCGAGTGCCATGATTCCAGATCTGAACCCTTTATGTTTTCAGCAATATATTTGTGTTCTTGATCCGATCTTGCAAGTTATATGCACCTGCTATGTGTTATGATCCGCATACCCCAAGGTGACAATAATTGGGATTCTTTCCGGTGATTGCCATAGTTTGAGGAGTTCATGTATTCACTAAGTGTTAATGCTTTGTTCCGGTTCTCTATTAAAAGGAGGCCTTAATATCCCTTAGTTTCCTTTTGGACTCCGCTGCCACGGGAGGGTAGGACAAAAGATGTCATACAAGTTCTTATCGCAAGCACGTATGACTAAATACGGAATACATGCCTACATTACATTGATGAATTGGAGCTAGTTCTGTGTCGCCCTAGGTTATAACTGTTACATGATGAATGTTATCCAACATATATCACCGATCCAATGCCTACGAGCTTTTCACATATTGATTCTTGCTAACTTACTACTGTTGCTACTGCTGTTACAATTGCTACTGCTACTACCGTTACCGTTACTGCTACCGTTACTATTATTGCTACTGCTATCAAACTATCATACTACTGTGCTACTGATCACTCTGCTGCAGATATTTAGTCTCCAGGTGTGGTTGAATTGACAACTCAACTGCTAATACTTGCAAATATTCTTTGGCTCCCCTTGTGTCGAATTAATAAATTTGGGTTGAATACTCTACCTTCGAAAACTGTTGCGATCCCCTATACTTGTGGGTTATCAGTGCCTAGAATAGCGTTCCATGCATCCTCGCTTCTTACCTCCTACTTGATCGATCTATGGGATCCTGGGTACCTGTAGGGCCTTAGAATGAGAAGAAGACAAAAGACAACTCCGTTGCAATCGTACACATACAAATAACATCAATTACGCAAAGTCAATTCCAATGATCTTGTGAACAAATACATAGGGTTGCAAGTCCGTGCCTCAACCCACTGCCCTACCGAATTACTCACACATGGCGATCTGATTGCAAGATGAACTCATTGAAGATGACATAAAGATGAATGATTGATTCATAATATGTCTTACAATAGTTTCCGATTGCGATGCACCGATTACAAGTATGACTAACTTGGAGAGAATGGTTGTGGTGATGAAGGTCGTGCCGGCTATGGAGATGAGATGGGAAATGGCGGCGGAAAGGGTTGGAAGATGGCTTGTAGTTGTCCGTTTCACGAATGGTCTCTCTCCTCTATTGCGAATTAGACATGGCCCCTTTTATAAAGTGTGAATGTTTGGACGTCCTGGTGCCAACGGCAAGTGGTACGACCACCGGTACGAGCGGGCGCGCTGGTACCGTGCGCTGTCTTTGCCTCTGTTTCTTCCCTGGCACCTCCTTTTACCCTGGGTTTGCTCCCACACCTTGTGTTTCCTTCCTTGTGATGATTTTATTCCATGCTTGGGCCCATTTCCTGCGGAAACACATTAAACAAAGGATTTCGCAATTTCTTGCATTCATTAGTCATTAGTGGCAGTATCGGAGTGATTCTCTCAGAAATTCCGAGATTATCCGGTTTAAACAATGGTGTGATGAGTGCGAAAATATCACTCATCAACCTCCAAAAGCTTGAACCTTGATTGTCCTCAAGCAAGAAACAAAATTCAACCGTAAGGAACTCAGTTGTTTAAACCGAAATAATGAGAAGGTTTAGGTTCACTTACGATCGATATGCGTAGATATCCCTCCGCTTTCTTCACCTAAAACTTAGTATAGCTATAGCGGTGGCAAGGTTATTATGCAAGCGTAGTTAGCCAAGATAATCATCACAAGGCTCTTGTTAGTCTAGACAAAATAATCAACTAGCTTTTATTCTATTTCTTCTAGCAAACACTTGCTTGCCAGGAACACTTTGGAAGAGCTCTTTCTTTTTGTGATGAAAACATATATTACGGGTGTGAAAGGTATGTAAAAGACAACTTGATACTAGAGTAACTCCCTAACACCCACGAGTGTCACCTTATCAGGGCTTGCAAACTCTTCTTTCAATCATTGCTTGCAGAAACTTTCGTTGTCTAGTGACGGGATTATGCAAAAGAAATGATCCATGCAAATAGGGGGTTTTGCTGTGGCTTAAGTTTGAATACTCTGGACCAAGTGTTGTCTCTTTTGAGCGCAACGGTCAGTATTCATTTATTACCACATACACACAGCCTCAAGAGAAAGCCGAATAATATTCGCTGCAGTGTTGCCACTACGAACGTTAAGAAACTCATAGCCGAAATCCGAGCTGAAGCTCTGGTGGATCTTTCATTGGCCAGCGGAGTCCTCAGCATAAACTCAAGAGAGGTGACGAAGTCACAGTAATGCGTATAAAGCAACATATAGTGACAAGGCCATGGAACTAGCAAGAAGCTGAAGCTCCATGATTGCAAAATAGATTTTGGCATAATCTCGATCACCTTTCAACTGGGTTCCTTTGGACAACTTTATCCACATGTGCTATTGAGTCTATCAAATTAAACGCTATGGGGTTGAGTATTTCTAACATCACCTTCTTTTAACAATTTTTCTCAATAGCCAAGCCTTTCTAGATACTTTCTCTTATGCATGATTATCTTTGTTATCATCACTTTTTTTAAACTAGTCCCATGGAAAGTCTTGGTTATCTAGACTAAACATAACAAAGGCTACTTAATTACTTTACCTACAAGAACAAAACCTTTGTTTAAACCATCAAGACTTACTCCCTCTTGAATACATCACACATGCTACGACTACAACTATTCTAAGCATCTCAAGTTCAAAAGGCAGGAGTCATAGGACATACCTCACGTACATGAATGTTCACACTTCTCTTCCTTAAGATGTGTTCCTCGTCGCCTGGCGGAGATCAACTCCGCCGCGGAAAAATATTAGCAAGAGAATGCAATGGGAAATCAAGGGCAAAAAATAAAAGGAGCAAAGCGAAAGATACCTTATTCTATTTTTGGATTTTTTTTGTTTTGAAAGCTAACTTGCAAAAGATGCAAATGGCAAAAAAAGCAAACAAAAAGCAAAACCAAATAAAAAGCAAAGTGTTGGAGCAAACCAACACGAGTGTTTGAAGCTCTCAGTGAGCTGAAGTATAACCTCATTACAACATATGCAAATAAATACCGCCACATCTTGATGTAGACATGGAAGTAACCTCCCCAAGCTTAAGCTTTTGCAAGCTCAAACCGAAGAGATCATTACGGTGGTGGATAGTAGCCCAAAGTCCATGATTGGCTCCAGTTGGAGAAGTGCGATACCATGTACTCAGTGTTGTCTCGCAGTGCATTGGCGAGGTTGCTCATGTTGGCGATGGAGCCCCCGAGGTTGTTGACGTCGGCATAGGTGTCGTAGGGCATGTCCACTTGTACATCATCATGTGGCTGCTCCTCCTCATCCTCTGTCATGAATTCTTCTTCATCCACCTCTTCTGGTTCGGGAACCTCTTGGTCAAACGCTTCATCTCCTTCCTGTGCAACATAATGCAAAATTTTCTCCTCTATCGAGAAGCGGGTAGGCATGGGAGTGGGAAACAAGTGCCCCACTCCAGGAATTCGAACAAAGTAGTGACCATGGTGAGATATTACCATTCCCGCACTAAGGAGAACACGAAAATTGACAAGATGATTACCTCTGAGCAGACGTAACCCGGTGAAGTCCAGGCCAAGGGAGTTGGCTAAGATGGTGATTACTCATCCGAAAGCGATATCTCCTTGTGCATGATTTACTTGGTGTTCAAGGTGAAACAAAAGAATCGTGCCCAAATTTGGCGTGTAGTCGATGTCGGGGTTCGCGGCCTTCCCAAGAATGAACATATTTTCTTCATTGACTTTCAAAACTTCTCCATGTGCCTGCAATGAGTTAGTGATAACATAATAGAGATAACGTATAGCAGGACACTCGATGCAACTGGTTCTATACTTATAGCCTTGGCAACTCATCCGCTCAAATAATTCTCATGGATGTGGTTCGCGCAAGCCATTAGCGTAGCGGCAGTGCTCGTCATTGTTGGGAAAGCCAACGTGAGTGCACGACTCCATAAGAGACATGTTGAAGATCTGGCTCATGAGACGAAAAGTGATCCTTTCTGGATTATCCACCAGGTTGAGCTTGACGGTATGCGAAAGTGTGCTAAAAAACTCTAGCATCAACCGACGTAAGTCTCCGTGTTCTAAAAAACAAAATGCTGCAAACCCACATTAGTACATAATAGATTGAAATAGTTACCTATGCCAAGTGTGGTGATCGTGGATGGACACACCCACTTGGTTGGCTTCAACCTTCTCTCATGAAGCACCATGTACTTTTTCTTTTCAGCACGGTCAAGGAAGGTGATCCCCTGAAATAAAACTTGTTGCCTACGAGCAACTTCATCGGCCGAATGAACGGCTTCACCGAGTGCGATACGAGCTAGCGGACCTCCTCATTCATCTAATCAAAATAATTTTTTAGTCCAATAGATCGATACAAAAGTGATCCTATGTGAAACATATGATCATTCTCCTCTAAAAACATCGACATATCCGTGCACATCTAAAAGTTTGGTTCAAGACGTACAAGAACCCAGACATGGTAATGAGAGAGAGCTATAGAGCATGAATTCGCGAAAAATAAATTGGGGATCGGAGGAGAAACATACCGTAAATCGTTCATGTGGAAGGATTCGAACTGAAAACAAGTAGGGAGGGAGATTCGACGAAGATTTGGAGAGGTTTGGAGGAAGAAGAAAGAAGAGATTGAAATTTTAGATTAGGGCTACCTCTTCTCGGGGTCATATGGCCGCAGCAGCAGGTGGTACGAGCGGCGGTACGAGCGCATTCGCTCGTACCAAGCGCCGTCTTGAGCTCTTGTTTCGAATTCCTGCTGAAGCATACCTGATATGACTGGTGATACAAGCGCTCACGCTTGTACCATGCACCGTCTTGGAATCTGGACTTCTTAGTTACTTCCTGCCTGAGCGTGGTACGGCCGGTGGTATGAGCGGTAGACTCGTTGGCGTGGCCTCTCTCCTTTGGTACAACCGCTGGTATGACCGGGGTGGGTTGTACTAAGCACCATCTTTTGGCCCTGGAAGCTCCTTTTTGCAAAGTTCTTCTAGGATTTTCTTTGTTGTCCTAATAGGTTAGTTCCAACACTTCCAAAAGACAAAAAATTCCAGAGTTTTCAACAGAGACATAGCACATAGCAACTTTATATATAAGGTGCCGGTAATGACCATTTTTCTTCTCCTCCTCTTAAATAAAGCTTCAATCACGCTTTTATTAAAACCAGCAAAAAAAGAGAAACAAACTTAATTCTTCTACCTTATTCACATGGGTTGCCTCCCATGAAGTGCTTTCTTTACGGTCGTTAAGCTCGACCGCATTGATGGTTACTTCTCTTTTGGTACAATAATGCCTAGCTCGTAGCTTCTGGCGGTTAGGGTGATACCGTCTCCTGCATAAGTCTACTTCTTCTTTTTCCTGGGGAAATGCTTAACAAAAGGATCCTTCGAAGGAAGGTCAAATCTCACATTACACTCAAAAACATTAATGGTAGCTTTGATGGTCCTCAAGAATGGCCTACCTAGTATAATTGGTGCAATGGGATCTTCAGGCATATCAACAATGACAAGATCAATCAAAATAGGGCAATCATTAATTTGAATGACTACACCATGCTTAATCCCTACTGCTTGTGTAAAGGTAGAATTGGCCATATTCAATTTGATTTCACTCGTAACAAATGGACCGAGATTGAGTTTATCATAAACGGTCTTAGGGATAGTAGAAACACTAGCACCTAAATCACATAAAGCATTGAACTTATTCAACCCAATCTCAATTTCAATAGTTGGCTCAAATATATCCTCTTGTTTGGCTGGAAGCTTACCATATAGCTTTTTATTTTCAGCATCTAATTCACGTACCTTCTCCACGACTTGATCAATGAAGCATTTATAAGCTTCATCATTTGATACTTCTGGTAGTGGATGCTTGAGAGTCAACATCTTCACGAAGTCTGCAACAGAATATGAAGGTTCTGGTATATGGCTCTTATCGAGCTCCTATGGAGAATCTTCGCTACTTCTCATCATCTTGACATTCTCTACCGGATTAGGTTCCGGCTTTCCAACAAACTTGGCTAGAATCACTGTTTGGCTCTCGGCAATTTTTGAAACGTGTGCCTCCATGCTGCGAGTTCTTTCTTCTAAAGCCTGCACATCCTTAGTGAGCCTAGCAATCTTGCCGGTAATTTGACCAAGCAAGCCATCATGATTTTTTAGAATATTGGTAAATGTCATGTTCTGCTCTGTTTGAGCAGCTACGAAAGTTTTAAGAGTTTCATCCAAAGAACTTCTATTACCATTGCTCGTTCCAAAATTATTTGGTGCTCCTTGATTAGTTGGATATGATGGCTTAGGATAATTAGGAGCATACCCTTGATTTTTCCAATTGGGATTATAATTGTTGTGAGCAATAAAGTTAACATCATTAACATCAGTATCGGTAATGGGGTTGACATTTACCTCTTCTTTACCTTTGAGTATCGATTAATTCATCGATCTTGGCGGTCAGCTCTCCATTTTTCTCTTCAGAGATGGCATTGACCTTTCTTGTGGTAGACCTCTCCACATACCATTGGGCATGGTTCTCTAGCATATCATCTAGTAGTTTCTTGGCCTTCGCAATCGGTATTCCCATAATGATTCCTCCTGCAGCTGTATCAATCATGGTTTTCGACATGGGATTAAGAGCATTATAAAATATATGAAGAATTAACCATTCTTCCATCCCATGGTTGGGGCAATTTATTATAGCCTCCTTCATGCGATCCCACGCAAGTGCTAGTGGCTCGTGAACTTCCTGCTTAAAACATGTGATCTGAGATTGAAGTTGCATAATTTTTGCAGGGGGGCAAAACTTAGATAAAAACATACTGCAGCATAAGTTTCATGAAGTCATAACTCCTCTAGGCAAAGCTAGAAGCCCTTCTTTTGCTTTTCCTCTCAAAGAGAAAGGAAATAGACGCAACTTCAAAGCGTCAGGTTCATAGTCTTTAATACATGTCATATCGCACAGTTCAGTGAAAGTATGTAAATGCATGATGGCATCTTCTGATGCGGAGCCTCCAAATTGGTTTTGTTGAACCATAGTGACTAAATGGGGCTTAATTTCAAATTGTTCGGCAGCAACATCAAGCAGTGCGATTAGTCCATGCATACAGTTCTCATTAGGAGTAGCAAACTCTCCAAGTTTCCTTGCCATCATAATTTTTTTGAGTTTTCGGTAACAACACAAACTAGAAGGATAAATAAAGACAAGAACAAAAACTGAAACAAAAACTGAAATAAAAACTTAAACAACAACTCTAATGCAATGACTAGTGACACGATGCCTCCCCAGCAACGGTGCCAGAAAAGGTGGTTGATGCACTTTGTGATCCGGTTTGATTTCAGAAGATCCCCGTGCCTTTTCCCCATGGAGTGACCCTAGGAATCGAACCCATGAGAGGATGTGCACTATGACAAGGCGTCAAACAAGTTATTGCTGTAGAATTAAATTCTAGTTTTTTAAACCAAACCTTAACAACCTTTTGGACGAAAACAATAATACTAAAATAGGCATGGGTATGAGGTCTTACTCTCACAACCTTATACTTGTGCTTGGGATCTCATCTTGATAACAAACATAGCCCTGGAAGACAACCGTTATGATGTTCTTACAACGCGATGAAGTGGGGGATGCGTCCAAAGTACGTCTTGACCGGTCACGACCTGCATCAAGAGTCAGTTGTCCAACCGATGGCTCTTACCGTCACATGGGGTTGCCTCAGTTATTAAGAATTACTTCAGACAAAAGCATTGGGCGTTTAATGACTACACCTCATTTATCCCCAAGGAATTACTTTCGGCTACCGTACTAAACCTTTCTGTCACTGGTGTTCAGAATAGCGTTCCACGCATCCTCGCTTCTTACCTCCTCCTTGATCGATCTACGGGATCCTAGGTACCTACAGGGACTTAGAATGAGAAGAAGACAAAAGACCACTCCATTGCAATCACACACATACAAATAACGTCAATTACGCAAAGTCAATTCCAATGATCCCGTGCACAAGTACATAGGGTTGCAAGGCCTTGCCTCAACCCATTGCCGTACCGAATTACTCACACATGGCGATCTGATCACAAGATGAACTCATTGAAGATGACATAAATATGAATGATTGATTGATAATATGTCTTACAATAGTTGCCGATTGCGATGCACCGATTACAAGTATGACTAACTTGGAGAGAATGGTTGAGGTGATGAAGGCGGTGGCGGCTATGGAGATGAGATGGGAATTGGCGGCGGCTAGGGTTGGAAGATGGCTTCTAGTTCTCCGTTTTGCGAATGGTCTCTCTCCTCTGTCGTGAATTAGATGTGGCCCCTTTTATAAAGTGTGAATGGTTGGACCGTGCCAACGGCGAGCCGGTACGAGCGGGCGCGCTCGTACCGAGCACCATCTTCGCCTTTGTTTCTTCCCTGGTGCCTCCTTTTGCCTTGGCTTTCCTCCCACACCTTGTGTTTCCTACCTTGTGATGATTTTCTTCCATGTTTGGGTCCACTTCCTGCGGAAATACATTAAACAAAGGACTTCACAATTTCTTGCACTCATTAGTCATTAGTAGCGGTATCGGAGTGATTCTCCCGGAAATTCGGGGATTATCCAGTATAAACAACGGTGTGATGAGTGCAAAAAATATCACTCATCAAGGGCCTGTGGGGTCCACAGGGAGCCTCTCCCGTCACTCCAGTGCTCCCTGGAACCTTCTGGACATGAAACTCCATAATATGATTTTTCTTGATTTTTTTGATCCCGGTAAAATTGATTTTCCTGAAAAGTTCATAAACAGCAGAAAACAGTAACTAGCTCTGGGCACTTAATTATTAGGTTCATCCGGAAAAATAATATAAATTGGTGCCAAAAGAATACAATAATTATATGATAATAGCATGCAATAAGCAAAAATGATAGATACGTTTGAGATGTACTAGCATACCCAAGCTTAATCCCTACTTGTCCTCGAATATGTAGATGATAAAACAAATAATTTTTTATTATGAATGCTACCTAACATGAATTTGATCAACTAATGTAACACATAAAGGTGTAAAAGAAAAGTGATTCAATGCAATTGTCTATAGTTGATGTTAAACAAGTAATAGCAGAACATACACAAGTAAACAAGTTATTGCTTTTCACGAATCAATGCTTTGGATCTATGTTCCCATACCCAAGGTTTAGAAAGAATGTCAATATTATGTTGGTAACTCAACATTACTCCATCTGTCATTACAATTGGCAATCTTATCACGAATCCAGCCCTAGGCCAACCAAGTTTGTCAATTGCGCAACCCTACATCTTCAACTGCTCAACACCCATTCAATACCTGAGCGTGAGCCTCGATTTTAGCACTTAAATGGAAAAAAATAATGATGATGGAGGTTTATAAGAAGTCAAAAATAAAGAAAGTCTTGCATCAATGCGGATGACCACTAGGCAATGGAGAGGCCTTACGGTCGATGTGAATGCAAGGAGTGGGGATTGCCATGCAACGGATGCACTAGAGCTATGAATGTATGAAAGCTCTCCTAAGGACTAGTGGGGTGTGCATCCAACTTGCTTGCTCACGCAGACCTAGAGCGTTTTGAGGAAGCTCTTCATTGTAATATACAAGCCAAGTTCTATAATGTAAAAGATCCCCACTAGTTTATAAACATGAAGTATGTGAAAACTCTCTATATGAAATGCAATGGTGCTACTTTGAAGCACAAGTGTATAAAAGGGAATAGTAGTGTTGCTCCCTCTCTCTTTTCTCTCTTTTTTTTATCACCTTTTGGTGTCTCTTTTTTTTATTCCTCATAGTAGGAGCAACACTCTATAATGATGAACAATACACTTTTATGTTGGGGAACGTAGTACAAAATAATTTTTTTACCGTACCTACGAACACACCAAGGAACACTATGAAGACGCAAGGGTAGATCAATCTTTACCAACAAGAACACATCGGAGAAGTAGATGTTGGTGAAGACGTGTAGATTCCCGCAGCTAGGTATTACATCCGAGCCGTGAGAATTTTTTCCCGATCGAGAGTCGGACGTACGACCCCTTTACGGTATCCACGTGTACCGTATATATGATTCGGTAACACTTTGTCATCCAGGACAAAGGGCTATCGGAGAACTAGAGGAGGAGCAGCCTTCCGGCATGGAAGAGAGAGAGATGGCACAGGGGGGAGGGGTGCAGCCTTGGGACTTGTGTGCCTTTGGGGGGGCTGCCCCTCCCCTCTATTTAGATGTCCAGGAGGTGTTGTGGCTTGGAGGAGGGGTAGCCACCTCTAGGGCCGGTGCACCAAGGGGAGGGAGATCCTCCAAGGATCCCCTCCCCCCTCCCACGCACCAAAAACTTGACCCCAAGCTGGGGGGGCACACCACTTTTGGCCCATATGGCTCATGTGGTTGCAGCCCCTTGGACCAGCCAAGGGGGCGGCCCATTAGGGCCACCTAGAACCTTTTGGATGGTTCTGGACCCTTCCGGAATCTTTCGTGACCTTCCAGGGCATTCCTGGGCACCTCCGGGACACTCCCGGCTTCGCCGGGACCTTCCTGGAACCTCCCGAAACATTTCTGGAAACATCCAGAACACTTCCAGTGGCTTTCTCTCATACTCCTATGATCTCCTAGTACTCTATCAAACCACTAACCGTTAAGCATGTGACCATGCATGTTCGGTAATATGTGGAGATAACTCGGAACTCCTTCCGGTCAATAATTAACAGTGGGATCTGGACACCCATGTTAATTCCCACATACACACGAAGATCTTTATCGAGCGAACCTTTTGCTTCCGTACACAATTCCCTTTACTTTGTGATACATTACAAAACCCGATGGGAGACTTTTATCGGTATCCTTGTGAAGCAATTCCTTGATCACAAGTACCAAGTTATTCTCGTTACCAGTTTTGTTCTCTTTTCCTGTTTTCATATTCTGGTATCCCCGTGATCACTATCACGCTATGTCTAGCATGACAACGAAGGATACCATAATACCGTGTGGGCCCGGAGAGTGTCTCTCCATCATCGGAGGAGCAAATCCCAATCTTGAACTATCGAGTCAATTGACATACTTTTCCAATGTACCTGAAAGTTACCTTTATGATCACCCATTTATGGGTAACGTTTGGCAACCCCAAAGTAACCATCCGGTATGAAGGTCTACGATATTCTCATGGTCTAAGGACGTGAGTATACGTTAACATATAATATGATAATACCCATAACATAGTGACGATGGGATCTCATAGTATATCATAAGTTGGGTCTGTCCAACACCATTGTTCTGCCAACAATGTGTTCTCATTATTGCTGGCATCCTTGTTTCTTTAACAAAGCCCTATGATTAGGAAAACAGGATCATCATGCAATACATGAGCTAGTCTTAGAGGCGAGACTAGGGATCTATCTAGTGTTTATGTTTCCACACATGCAACTGAATTTTCCTCCGAATCTCATATTCAAGAACCATTGCAATTATAGCACAGAAATATAAACATTAATCACGAACATGGAAATAAAATAATACTTTATTATTGCCTCTAGGGCATATTTCCAACATTTTATTTACTCACAACTGATCACAGTTATATAAACTGATGAACTCAAATGAATGTCTCTGGCAGTGTACCAGGATGTGCAATGATCTAGCGTAGCATATATGAAACAATTAAAAATGGTGGTCGCGGCACATCAATATCATGCCAGCTCTAGAAGATCATGCAAAGAAAAATGACAGTGAAAGAGCACATCAAGTCATGTAATGTAAAGGTGGATGTTGCATGGCAATATATCTCGGAATGGCTATGGAAATGCCATAATAGGTAGGTATGGTGGCTGTTTTGAGGAGATAGATGTTTTATGTGTAGGAGAACAAGAGGAAGCCCTCCCACGGGGATTGGATGTATCAGTGAAGTTTGCACCATGTCTCGAGGTGAGAGCGGGCAATGCTCGATACCGAAGAGGCAAGCAATATGGATAAAGTGGAAGTGCTTAAAAAAATCTCAAACTCACATTAGTCATACGAACTCAGACATTTATTACAGGCACCTAACATCATTCATAGTAGGACTGAGCAACCGACGCTCTCCTAGGGGGTTGTTTGGCGGCGCCAAAGCCCGTTACGCTTCCCTGGCCTAGACCTATGATAGCCCATGTGGCACCCTGGCTCAGAGAACCGGTTTACCAGTGTTTCCAACCCAGAGATCATGTCTTCTGGAAACACACAACAACTTGGAACAGAACAGAACTGAACTTTATTGATATATCTCGAGTACAAGCTCATAATTTACATTGATAGCGAGGCCAGAAGCACATCATGGGCTATGACAATATCTACATTATTTATGGAACATAACAGGGCCTCGGTACTACTGGGTAACTCTACGGCGTAGCGGAACATAGCGCGGAAAACTCCATCCACAGGGACACTGCTGGGACACGGCCTAGTTAGCGTAGCACGAACCATCGGGACCTCCGTCCTCGGCTTCTCCTGCATCTGGCATGATACGCCAGGTGAGTACTTGGAATGTACTCGCAAGCTCACGGCAACCATAACAATGCAGCAAACAATAGCATAGCAAATAACATGTTAAGTGCTTAGGTGGCTCACTTACTGCTACCAAATATCAACTTACTCTCTCTTCCGAGTTGTCCTACAACCCTCGAGATACTCATGAACCAACGAGTTCTTCCATCATTATTATCATTATTGCGGTTGACCATTCAGTGGCCTAGTACGGACTGTCCAATACCGTGGACGCGGCTATTCGAATAGATTCTTACACTCTGCAGAGGTTGCGCACTTTACCCACACTATGGAGCTCCTGGTCCCGTACCTCGGTACACTTCTCTCTCGGGTGGACCGGTGCTGCTCCAACGAAACTTGCCTAACCCGTGACTCCTCCATCGTACCACCGACAATCATACCCTCCCAGTGTCATGTCCTGGGTGGCCCCTGTGTCACCCCATGACACCTGCAACCGTCGTGGCCAAACTAAACTATCCCAAACGGGGACGCCGGCAAAATAACTCAACTGGGCTCACAGGATTATCGTTGTCTACCTGATCAGGGTAGCACACACACATAACCCTCCCTCTTTGGTGGTACCGATAAAAGAGCACAAAGCCAGACCAAGCCAAGGCCGTCCCATACCGGCAAATGTGGCTACACGGATAAGTCCGGATAGGTGGCACTCGATCAACCACTTAGGTTTAGTGTTAACAAGCATTTAACAAGCATGGATATTTAGCATGAGTAACTTTACATGGCAGTAGTTATGCATCAAAATAAATTACTTTAAATTATCACATATTAAAATGATGCAAGCAATTCAATTAAATAACCAACACTATTGAGATGCTTCATGAAATGGATGTCATGGCTTGCCTTGCTCTGTTGGGTTGTCCACAAACTCCTGGGCTTCAAATTCAAAAGGATTTGCCTCCGAAAATATTTTGAAAATGCAAAGGAAAATGTCACATAACACTGTTCTGTTCACCAGAAATTCTGTGAGCATGGGAAAAATACCGAAATTTACCAGAAAATAGAGGAGCTCAAGACAAACCCAATACAAAAAGAATTAATTGATTTGGACTTATGGATAAAAAGTTATGGATGGTCAAAGTTACTGGTCAAAACTGGATTAAAACAGAAAATTAGAAAAAACAGCAGAGGGCCACGTCGAAGGCGTACTTTGCCAGGGCGCCTCCACTTACCGCTTCGGCGCGCGCGGGCGAGTCGCTGACGAGCGGGCCCCGCTGTCAGATTTAAACGGAGGAGAGAGGGAACAGAGAGCTGCGGCTCTCTGGCGATGGTTGCCGGCGATGCAGTCGACGGCGAGGTCAGGTGACTACGGGGATGGAACGAGCTCACAGAGGCGAACACGCACATACCCGCAGCGTGACGAGAGACGGCCGGACGACGTCGTCCCCTTCCTCTCCGGCGGCGGCTGCTCTCGGGTGTCGTCGGAGACGGCGATTCTGGCGGAGTTTCGGTCGGGCAGAGGTTCAGGCGGGGTCAGTGGGGTGCGTGGAGCTCGCTCGTGGAGTCAGTGGAGGCTGGGAAGGAGTGGAATGGCGGGGTGGCAGAGCTCGGGTGGCGGCGGGTCGCCGGCAAGATGCGAGGCCAGAGGGCCTCTCGGCCTTGGCTCGATGCTCGGGGGGTCGATTGGGAGATGATGGAGTTGGGTGAGGAGCGGAGAGAGGCCGGGGAGGCCTATTTATAGGAGGGGGTGGAGCTTCTGGACTCGGGCGCGCCGTGGCCACGTCGCCGGCGCAAGGACGCCGCGCTGGCTGGCTCGACGCGGGCAACGGGATAGGAGAGGGCAGGGGAGTTAAGACGGACGGTGGCGGCTAGCGGAGGAAGAAGGCGAGCAGCAGGGCCACTGTGCCTGCACGGGTGCCATAGTGCCCGTGTGCGTGGCGGTCGCCGGGGACGATTCCGGCGAGGGGAGAGTTCGGGAGTGAGGTACGTGGACGGCATCGACGACGTCGGCACCTCCAGACACCAAATGACAGCGCGGGACGGCTGGAATGACCACACCAGACACGGGCGTGGTGTAGAGCGCGTGCATTGGCATGCCATTGCCATGCTCACCACGGGTATTGATGTCTGGAGGCCACGCAACTACAGCGCACCATGTCCAGCACCTTCTTCTTTGATCACTTAGCCTCTCTGTGCCATTGGTTTGACTAGATTCACTCTGGTTCGAAGTGTAGCTTCAGCTACAGTTTCTGACAGAATCCTTGAGAGAGATCTAGAGTAGAGGTGAGCTGGAGATGGAGCCAGAAGAGATGTCTGGGATGATATACTTTGGAAGGACTATAAACTGGCCAAAATTTGAGAGAGTGTCATCAAAATTTGAATGCAGTTCATGTACAACTGCTGCTACTGGACCAGAATCAAGATGAGCTTGTTGCACTCATCTGGTTGATCTGCTGGAGCTGAATTTTCGTGTGGGGGGGTTATTTGGTAGATAGAAGATGTCATAAAAATTTCAGCTCATTTGAATAGCTGTAGCTGGTACTTCCTTCACAGAGGTTCAAAATGAGCAGAAACTTGGCAGAATATTGCTGCTGGAAAGTTGTACTGGACAAGATGATATTTTTGGATATTGTGGAAAAATAGGTTCCCTAGTATCTCTGGGAATTATCTGAGAGTTTTCTGAGTTGGGAAAATATGAGTTGCTTCACAAAGGGCCAGTACTGTCCAGAAGGTAAATGGAGTTTTCTGGACAAAACTTTATACTGGACCATGAAATATTTTTGAAGAATGTGGGAGTAGATGATGACAAGAAGGTGTGGTATTAATTTGGGATTTTTCTGAGCATCAGAACTATAAGTTGCTTTATAACCCATAGTGATGACAGATTTTTCCAAAGGAAGAAAATGAGTTATTGGAAAAGATTGAGAATTGGAATTTGATCCAGAAGGTGTGTGACGCGATTTTGGCAAGATGCTGAGGGCTTTGGATCACTGAGAGAGATGCAGCAGTTTCACAAGTCCAAAGTCAATTGAAAAGATTCAAAAACCATCCAAATTGCAAATAAAACCAGAAAGGTTTTGAAAAGAAAAAGTTGCCAAAAACCAGGGTGTCACAAACCTACCCCCCTTAGAATGAATCTCATCCTCGAGATTCGGTTGCTCAGGGAACAAGTGTGGATATGCTGATCTCAGGAAATCCTCTCTTTCCCAGGTAGCTTCTTCCTCAGTATGATGCTCCCATAACACCTTGTAAAATTTGATTACTTTACTCCTGGTAGTTCTTTCCATCTCATCCAATATCCTGACAGGTTTTCCTCGTAGGTTAAATCTTTGGTCAATTCTAGCTCACTCATATCTGCCTGTTTGATCGGGGGTGCAATGCACTTTCTCAGCTGTGATATGTGGAAGACATCGTGAATGTCAGACAACTCCGGTGGTAACTCTAGCTGATATGCCACTCTGCCTCTTTTAGCAATTACTGGAAAGGGACCGATATATCTCGGTGCAAGCTTTCCTCGGGTATGAAACCTCTTTACTCCTGTCATGGGGGTAACTCGGAGATAAGCATATTCTCCGGGCTCAAAAGTTACTTCTCGGTGCTTTGGGTCATAGTAACTCTTTTGACGGGACTTGGCTGCTCGAAGATGTTCCCGAATATCTTTGACTTGTTTCTCAGCCTCGAGCATCAAATCCGTGCCGAAGATACGACTGTCTCCTGTCTGGGACCAATTTAAAGGAGTGCGACACTTTCGTCCATACAGCGCTTCAAATGGTGACATCTTGAGACTTGACTGATAGCTGTTATTGTAGGAGAATTCTGCGTAAGGCAGACTATCCTCCCATTTGGGTCCATAGGTGAGGGCACAAGATCGAAGCATAGCTTCCAATATCTGGTTCACTCATTCGGTCTGTCCATCTGTCTATGGATGATATGCCGTACTATGCTTTAGCACGGTTCCCAGGGCTTGGTGCAATCGTAGCCAGAATGCTGAAGTGAACAAGGAGCCTCTATCTGATGTGATAGACTTGGGTACTCCGTGAAGGCTGACTATCCGGGACATGTAGAGCTGTGCAAGCTGAATAGCTTTGAAAGTGGTCTTTACCAGAATAAAGTGAGCCACTTTCGTAAGTATATCCACGATGACCCGGATAGCATCATGGCCTCTTGTTGACTTGGGTAGTCCAACAATGAAGACCATGCATATGTCATCCCATTTCCACTGGGGAACTGGTAAAGGTTGGAGTAGTCCAGCGGGTTTCTGGTGTTCAGCCTTGACTCTGTTGCAGATATCACAACAGGCAACATAATATGCAATATCCCTTCACATTCCTGGCCACCAAAAGGTTTCTCGCAAGTCCTGGTACATTTTCGTTCCTCCCGGATGGATAGAGTATGCGGACTCATGTGTCTCTCTGAGTATTTGCTGTCTCAAATTTTCTTGGTCACGCACCCATATTCGGTTCTCAAACCATAAGGTGCCTTGGTCATCGACATGGAAGGACTTGGCCTTTCCTTGCGGAATATTCTCCTTGATCTCTTGTATGCTTTTATCTGATTTCTGGGCTGCCTTAATTTCTTCCATAAGTGTTGGAATGATTTCCATGTTATCTGGGTTCATTGGGCCACACAATACCATATTGAGCTTGGCAAATTCCTCTTGTAGCCTTGGATGGATACCCCCAGTTAGTGCATTCAGGGTGCCCTATTTTCTACTGAGAGCATCAGCAACCACGTTGGCTTTTCCCGGATGATAATTAATTCCAATGTCATAGTCCTTGACCAATTCAAGCCATCTTCTTTGCCTGAGGTTAAGGTCAGGTTGAGTGAAAATATACTTGAGACTTTAATGGTCTGTGTATATTTCACATCGCTGCCCAATGAGATAATGCCTCCAAATCTTCAATGCATGAACCATGGCTGTCAATTCCAAATCATGAGTGGGATAGTTCTCTTCATGGGGTCGTAGCTGTCTGGATGCATATGCTACAACCTTTCCCTCTTGCATTAGAACGCAGCCGATTCCACTCCTGGAAGCATCACAATATATGTCAAAGCTCCTGTGGATGTCTGGAAGAACTAAGACTGGGGCCGTAGTTAGCCTCGTCTTTAACTCTATGAAACTGTATCACATTCTTCCGTCCAGGCAAATTTGTGGTTCTTTTTCAACAGTTCTGTCAATGGCTTGGCTATTTTTGAGAAGCTTTCAATGAAGCGACGGTAGTAGCCTGCCAATCCCAGAAAACTACAGACTTCAGTTACTGTGGCTGGTGTCTTCCAGTTTAGTACCGCGGTCACTTTGCTGGGGTCGACAGCCACACCTTGTTCTGACAGAACATGTCCCAGAAATCCCACCTCTCTTAGCCAAAATTCGCATTTACTGAATTTGGCATACACGCGATGGGTCCTTAGTCTTTCCAGGACAGTACGGAGGTGTTGCGTGTGCTATTCTTCATCCTTCGAATAGATGAGAATGTCATCGATGAAGACTACCACAAATTTGTCCAAAAAGTCCATGAAAACCTTATTCATCATGCTCATGAAATAGGCTGGAGCGTTTGTCAGCCCAAATGACATGACTGTAAATTCATACAGACCATATCTAGTAGTGAAGGCTGCCTTGGGGATATCCTCTTTCCTGATTTTTAACTGATGATACCCCGTTCTAAGATCAATCTTGGAGAATACCCGGGCCCCGTTCAACTGGTCGAACATATCATTAATGCGGGGAAGCGGATATTTATTTTTGATGGTGACCTCATTCAATTGGCGATAATCCACGCACATCCATAGGCTGCCATCCTTCTTCTTAACAAACAGCACCGGTGATCCCCATGGCGAGGTACTTGGACGAATGTACCCTTTTTGCAGTAATTCATCCAGCTGTTTCTTTAATTCCACCAGCTCTGGAGAAGGCATGCAGTAGTACTTCTTATAGATTGGAGCGGTTCCGGGAACAACATCAATAGCGAACTCTAGTTCCCGATCGGGTGGCATTCCTGGTATTTCTTCCGGAAATACGTCCGGGAATTCACTGACTACTGGAATCAGATTTAGGTCTGTAGCTGTGGCCTTGAATGCCATTCCTTTCTTTGACATCATTCTGCTAGCAGTGAATCTCACTGTTTGGCCTGCCGGGTTAACCAGTGTCACCGTCCTAGTGGCACAGTTGATACACACCTGATGTGGTACCAACCAATCCATCCCCAGTATTATATCCAGTCCAGGGGATTCAATGGCCACAAGGGTAGCTGGAAACTTAACGCCATGTATCAAAATTTCCAGATCCTTGTATATCACATTTGTTCTGAGCATGGAGCCAGGGGATTGTATCACCATGATTTTGTCCAAAAGAGAAGGACAAAATTTGTGCAGGGTGGCAAAACTCCGTGAAATAAACGAATGAGAAGCCCCAGAATCAAATAAAATTATTGCAAGTATGTTGTTAACAGAAAACATACCAAGGACCACATCTGGTGCTTCGCGGGCTTCCTCAGCGGAGATATGATGGACTTGGCCGCGATAGAAGTTCGGATTGGGGCGGCGTCTAACATTGTTGACTTGTGGCTTGTAAGCGGATGATGGCTTCCCATTTCTTGCGGGGCACTGCTTGGAGTAATGCCCGCTCTGGCCACAAGTAAAGCATGTGTTATTGCGATGGCAATCCTCCAGCACTGGTTGTTTGCCGAAGGGCTTGTCCTGGTTGCCGGGCTTATTGTTGTTGTTGCCATTGTTCCAGGCAGGCTTGTACTCAGATGGACCTGGTTGCCAAGTGCGTGGCTTCTGCGTAAACTACTCACGGTTGTCCTTCTTGGGTTCAAACTTCCACTTGCGATCATCATATCCTGACTTATGCTCTCATTCAGCTATGAAAGCCTTGTTTACCAGAGTCTGGAAGTTAGGAAAGTCAAGCATACAAAGCTGACAGCGGAGGGTATGATTGAGTCCTCCTAGGAATCGGTCAATCTTCCTTTCTTCTGTGGACATGTCATGGGTAGAGTACCGTGCCAGATTATTAAACTTATTCAGATATTCACCCATCGACATATTCCCTTGAGTAAGGGCCATAAATTCCCTCTGCTTCACCTTCATTATGCCGCTAGGAATATGATACTTGCGAAATGCCTCTTTGAACTTTTCCCAAGGAATATCTTCTCCAGAAGGCCACATGATTTTTGTATTGTCCCACCATATAGCTGCTGGTCCCTCCAGGTAATGAGTGACAAAAGGAACCTTGTCTGACTCATCACAGCGGGCTATGTCCAACTTCTTTTCCATGGTCCTCAGCCAGTCAACAGCTTCAATAGGATCCACAGCTTGACCAAAACTGGGTGGCTTGGTCCGCTGAAAATCAGACAATTTAGAGTGTGTCCCATTGTTGTTATTCTGACCCACCATAGTCTGCATACTTTTCAGAAATTCCATGAGATCTTGATTTCGCTTCTCTTCAAACATTCTCACAATCTGATCAGTGGTTGGTGACTGTGGTGGCGGAGGGGGCAAATCCTCTGGTGACTGTCCTGCTTGTCTGGCGGATCGACGAACGGGAGTTCCATCGCCGCCTTGATTACTACACCTCTTCATCCTAAATTTGTTCCCATTGCAAAATACCGAATCGATGAGCAACATCCATAAGGGAAAGCACAGCAATATGACACCAGAAAAAGAAACCAAATAAAAAGGGAAAATAAAGAGAACAACATAATTATACAAGACAACCCAACATCATACATGACAAGCTAGTAGGGGATTATCATGACGGGACTGCTCATACGGCAGTTGACATATGCATAGATGCTATGATGCATGCACTGAAACTCAAGTCGCCACTCTAGTAGTGCGGGTGGCACGAGCACTGGCAAACTGTAGACTCATCGTCGTCTGACCCTGTCTCGGAATCTGAGCTGATGATGTGAATCTTGGTCTCCGGATCAAAGGTAACACGACGATGCTGACGGGAAGGCTCCACCTCTGAAGGAGAAGAAGCATGACGCCGCAGCATCGGAGCAACTGGAGTAGCTAGGAGCGAGGCCCACTCTGCTGGGGTCTCACGTCGGCTACTAGACGAAAAGCCTGGCGGTCCGAACGAGCTAGAAGGAGTCTCAGAAGGTGGAACGGGTGGAGTATACACGGGTGAAAACGGAGGTGGAGGAGGAGACTGTGCTGCCGCAACAGCTGCAAGTGCCTCTCGGGCATGCGTCAGCTCCTCAGCTAGTGAAGTGATCATACGGTAACTGGTGTTCAGATAACGAGATAAAACACCAGTATCACGATCACTCGCCGGGTCAACAGGTGCGAAAAGGACTCGCCCTGTCGCAGGTGACAGGGTGGGATAGTGAAAGAAACCTGGATGAGTCTGCATCTCAACCTCGTGGAAGCGCAAGTCAGTGATAGCCTCCATCGCAGCAAACTGGATCGCCAGCTCCGGAGTAGAAGCAGTTCTGCCCTTGGAAGAACGGGAGTAGCTGTCAATGTCCGAACTCGCAGTAAAAAACGCCTCCGCGTGATACTCGTACACTGAACCAGCAAACTTCTCTCGGAACACCTGGTACATTGGGTCTTCGCCGTTGGGATATAGACGAAGCCAGACGCTATGAAGCAGCACTGGAAAAGTGAACGGTGTCGGCTCGTGATTGTAGTGGTACGGAACTGGTGCCATCTACACTCACAAGGCCAACGGTTAGCACAATAAAAACTATATGCAAGCCATGCAGCAATCAGATGCAACAAGCAAGACACATCCCAAGACTCTAAACTAATCACGGTTCTAGCGCAGGGTTAACTAGGGTGTCCTACAGTCAGCGTGACTCTGATACCAAGCGTTGTGGCACCCCGGCTCAGAGAACCGGTTTACCAGTGTTTCCAACCCAGAGATCATGTCTTCTGGAAACACACAACAACTTGGAACAGAACAGAACTGAACTTTATTGATATATCTCGAATACAAGCTCATAATTTACATTGATAGCGATGCCAGAAGCACATCATGGGCAATGACAATATCTACATTATTTATGGAACATAACAGGGCCTCGGTACTACTGGGTAACTCTACGGCGTAGCGAAACATAGCGCGGAAAACTCCATCCATAGGGACACTGCTGGGACACGGCCTAGTTAGCGTAGCACGAACCATCGGGACCTCCGTCCTCGGCTTCTCCTGCATCTGGCATGATACGCCAGGTGAGTACTTGGAATGTACTCGTAAGCTCACGGCAACCATAACAATGCAGCAAACAATAGCATAGCAAATAACATGTTAAGTGCTTAGGTGGCTCACTTACTGCTACCAAATATCAACTTACTCTCTCTTCCGGGTTGTCCTACAACCCTCGAGATACTCATGAACCAACGAGTTCTTCCATCATTATTATCATTATTGCGGTTGACCATTCAGTGGCCTAGTACGGACTGTCCAATACCGTGGACGCGGCTATTCGAATAGATTCTTACACTCTGCAGAGGTTGCACACTTTACCCACACTATGGAGCTCCTGGTCCCGTACCTCGGTACACTTCTCTCTCGGGTGGACCAGTGCTGCTCCAACGAAACTTGCCTAACCTGTGACTCCTCCATCGTACCACCGACAATCATACCCTCCCAGGGTCATGTCCTGGGTGGCCCCTGTGTCACCCCGTGACACCTGCCACCGTCGTGGCCAAACTAAACTATCCCAAACGGGGACGCCGGCAAAATAACTCAACTGGGCTCACAGGATTATCGTTGTCTACCTGATCAGGGTAGCACACACGCATAACCCTCCCTCTTTGGTGGTACCGATAAAAGAGCACAAAGCCAGACCAAGCCAAGGCCGTCCCATACTGGCAAATGTGGCTGCACGGATAAGTCCGGATAGGTGGCACTCGATCAACCACTTAGGTTTAGTGTTAACAAGCATTTAACAAGCATGGATATTTAGCATGAGTAACTTTACATGGCAGTAGTTATGCATCAAAATAAATTACTTTAAATTATCACATATTAAAATGATGCAAGCAATTCAATTAAATAACCAACACTATTGAGATGCTTCATGAAATGGATGTCATGGCTTGCCTTGCTCTATTGGGTTGTCCACAAACTCATGGGCTTCAAATTCAAAAGGATTTCCCTCTAAAAATATTTTGAAAATGCAATGGAAAATGTCACATAACACTGTTCTGTTCACCAGAAATTCTGTGAGCATGGGAAAAATACCAAAATTTACCAAAAAATAGAGGAGCTCAAGACAAACCCAATGCAAAAAAGAATCAATTGATTTGGACTTATGGATAAAAAGTTATGGATGGTCAAAGTTACTGGTCAAAACTGGATTAAAACAGAAAATTAGAAAAAACAGTAGAGGGCCACGTCGAAGGCGTACTTTGCCAGGGCGCCTCCACTTACCGCTTCGGCGTGCGCGGGCGAGTCGCTGACGAGCGGGCCCCGCTGTCAGATTTAAACGGAGGAGAGAGGGAACAGAGAGCTGCGGCTCTCCGGCGATGGTCGCCGACAATGCAGTCGACGGTGAGGTCGGGTGACTACGGGGATGGAACGAGCTCACAGAGGCGAACACGCACGTACCCGCAGCGTGACGAGAGACGGCCGGACAACGTCGTCCCCTTCCTCTTCGGCGGCGGCTGCTCTCGGGTGTCGTCGGAGACGGCGATTCCGGCGGAGTTTCGGTCGGGCAGAGGTTCAGGCGGGGTCAATGGGGTGCGTGGAGCTCGCTCGTGGAGTCAGTGGAGGCTGGGAAGGAGTGGAATGGCGGGGTGGCAGAGCTCGGGTGGTGGCGGATCGCCGGGGAGATGCGAGGCCAGAGGGCCTCTCGACCTTGGCTCGATGCTCGGGGGGTCGATTGGGAGATGGTGGAGTTGGGTGAGGAGCGGAGAGAGGTCGGGGAGGCCTATTTATAGGAGGGGGTGGAGCTTCTGGACTCGGGCGTGCCGTGGCCACGTCGCCGGCACAAGGACGCCGCGCTGGCTGGCTCGACGCGGGCAACGGGATAGGAGAGGGCAGGGGAGTTAAGACGGACGGTATCGGCTAGCGGAGGAAGAAGACGAGCAGCAGGGCCACTGTGCCCACACGGGTGCCACAGTGCCCGTGTGCGTGGCGGTCGCCGGGGACGATTTCGGCGAGGGGAGAGTTCGGGAGTGAGGTACGTGGACGGCATCGCCGACGTCGGCACCTCCAGACACCAAATGACAGCGCGGGACGGCTGGAATGACCACACCAGACACGGGCGCGGTGTAGAGCGTGTGCATTGGCATGCCATTGCCATGCTCACCACGGGTATTGATGTCTGGAGGCCACGCAAGTCCAGCGCACCATGTCCAGCACCTTCTCCTTTGATCACTTAGTCTCTCTGTGCCATTGGTTCGACTAGATTCACTCTGGTTCGAAGTGTAGCTTCAGCTACAGTTTCTGACAGAAACCTTGAGAGAGATCTAGAGGAGAGGTGAGCTGGAGATGGAGCCAGAAGAGATGTCTAGGATGATCTACTTTGGAAGGACTATAAACTGGCCAAAATTTGAGAGAGTTTCATCAAGATTTGAATGCAGTTCATGTACAACTGCTGCTACTAGACCAGAATCAAGATGAGCTTGTTGCACTCATCTGGTTGATCTGCTGGAGCTGAATTTTGGTGTGGGAGGGTTATTTGGTAGATAGAATATGTCATAAAAATTTCAGCTCATTTGAATACCTCTAGCTGGTACTTCCTTCACAGAGGTTCAAAATGAGCATAAACATGGCAGAACATTGCTGCTGGAAAGTTGTACTAGACAAGATGATATTTTTAGATATTGTGGAAAGATAGGTTCCCTAGTATCTCAGGGAATTATCTGAGAGTTTTCTGATTTGGGAAAATATGAGTTGATTCACATAGGGCCAGTATTGTCCAGAAGGTAAATGGAGTTTTCTGGACAAAACTTTATACTGGACCATGAAATGTTTTTGAAGAATGTGGGAGTAGATGATGACAAGAAGGTGTGGTATTAATTTGGGATTTTTCTGAGCATCAGAACTATAAGTTGCTTTATAACCTAGAGTAATGACAGATTTTCCCAAAGGAAGAAAATGAGTTATTGGAAAAGATTGAGAATTGGAATTATATCCAGAAGGTGTGTGACGAGATTTGGGCAAGATGCTGAGGGCTTTGGATCACTGAGAGAGATGCAGAAGTTTCACAAGTCCAAAGTCAATTGAAAAGATTCAAAAACCATGCAAATTGCAAATAAAACTAGAAAGGTTTTGAAAAGAAAAAGTTGCCAAAAACCAGGGTGTCACACCCCACAAGTGTTGGGGATCGCAACAGTCTTCGAGGGAAGTATCACAACCCAAATTTATTGATTCGACACAAGGGGAGCTAAAGAATATTTATAAGCTTTAGCAGTTGAGTTGTAAATTCAACCACACCTGAAACAAATGCTCTCTTGCAGAAATTATTAGTAGCAATGACAATATGGTGAATGGAGTGGTGTATGTAGCAAAGCAGTGTCACGGCAGCAAAAATACCCATCTGTTGCCAAGTACAAGTAACTTAAAGAAAGCAAACAGTGGCGTTAAACGTAGGCATAGGGATGGATATTGGGATGTTGCATGGATGATTTCTAAATGCAAATAGACAAATGATAGGGATCACACACTAGCTCATGTTCTCGAATTGTCATAGGCATGTATTCCATATATTGAGAAATGTGCTTAAAAAGAACTTGCCTGTCATCTGCAGTCCAACCCCCCTTGCATTGGGGTCCATAAACGAAACTAAGGGTTCTTAAGGTGACCTTGCGGGTCAACCGGAACAATGAATTAACACTTTATGAATACATGTTATCCTCAAATTCTAGTCGTTCCCATTGATATCCCGGTTTGTCACCCTCGGGGTCTCCGGATCAAAACTATAATAGGTGCATATGACTTGCAGGTACAATCATGAACAAATAGACATAAAAGACATGAATAGTTCAAATCTGAAATCATATTACTTGGGCCCTAGTAATAAGCATTGGGCACAACAAAGTCATAGCAACATCAATTCTCGAACAATCATTACACTAGGGATCATTCCCTCATCAATCTGATGTCTAATACATGATAAATCTCATCCAATTCCCACCCATCCCATGTACCTAGAGCAGATTACTCACACATGGTTGGGGAGAGCATGATGCCGGTTGTGGAAAAGGAGTTGACGGAGTCGATGGTGAAGAATCCCCCTCTCTGGAGGCAAAACCCTAGCCTCCAGCAGCCCTCCGGGATGAAGAATAATGGTTGCGGCGTCTTCGTGACGTAGAAAAATCGAGGATAAATCGAGGAAGGGTTTCGAGGCAATATAAAGCCAGGGGCACCGGAGGCCAGACAGGGGGGGCCCCACAGAACTTAGGCGCCCAAGCCCACCAGGCACCTAAGGTAGGTGCCTAAACAGCATGGGTCACCTCCTGGCCCAATTCCAGGCCCCTGGTCCATCATTTGTTGCAAAACTTTGCCTCCTATTTTTTTCCGAACACTTCCCTGTACAAAAAGATAACACCATGGAATTTTTTGCTGAAAACAACGTCAGTCCGGGTTAGTTTTTATTCACTAGAGCAAGTTTTGAGTCCAAAGTTAAGAAAAAGTGTTCAGAAAAGTAGATACATTTGAGACGTATCAGCTCCCCCAAGCTTAGCTTATTGCTTGTCCTCAAGCAATTCACTTAACAAAGTGGGCGATAAAAGAAAACATTTATGAATACTTGCTTAATCCATGTATAGAAATTCAACAACAAGCTTTGGAAATACACCCACTATTCCTAAATATAAGACGTTTTGGCAGTTCAATTTAAACTGCCAAAACATCTTATATTTAGAAACAGAGGTAGTAACAATCATATAAGAATATGGAGGCAAAGTGCAAGAACTTTCAATCATGCTTATCTCAGGATAAAATTTTCAACCTTCTAAGAATCACGGGGCATAAATGAATTGATGTAAATCATGGCAAAGGATGATAATTGAGTATCTCGCAAATCTTATGAGACTACACTTGCAAACATAAAGCAGTGCATAGACATCAATGTTATCAAGGTGGTGACTAGGTATATCATTTGAAAGTGAAAGAATTACACACCCACTATACACAACTTAATCTGCTACAAAATGCATGTTACACTAAGAATGATCTCTATGTTCTTACTGAGTTGGTGCTTGAGAGATTGTGAACTAACTCAACATAAAAATAAAAGATAGGCCCTTCATAGAGGAAAGCAGGGATTGTCATGCACTTAATTTTATAAAAGTGGAAAACTTGTGATGCCGAGGTTTTGAGAGTTGCTTTGGGGATTTAAGGAGTTCGAAGAGTGATTTCACCACCCTCTTTGTAATGGCCCCAACACTTTGAACTTTCACTTTATTTGGCTTTCGCACTTTGAAGCTTCTTGGTATGTAACTTTTCTTTTTAATTTATTTTCATGGGCCTCCATTATAAAGCGAGTAGAAAATCACCCTTCCCAAACCTCAAAAACTTTGGCAACAAAAAGGGTTAGCGCGACAATGACAATTTACTTGGAATTAATTTTTAGCCATGAATAGGAAGGTATGGTGGACTCTTTTTGGCATAACTTGGTTTTAGGGAAATGGATGCACAAGCAGAATTCATGCATAGTATAGGCGTAGGCTAGCAATAAAGTTTGGGAGCGACCAACCAGGCAGCATAGATATCATAATCATGCATTCTGAACAATTACAACTGAGTACAGCCGATGTGTGATGCAAACTCTTTCAAATTGATATACCATGGAGGCTAAATCCTATATACTTAAGAAGTTCATCCCCACTACATGATTTATCTTAACATGCAAACTGTCCACCTCAGCAATAATGCCACCTCAACAAGCATTTTATTTCTTATTTTGAAGAAATCTCCAATTCAACTCTGGCCACCACTTTTGTCTTCCGTAACTGACGCGTTAGTGTAAAAGCCCATAAAGAGCAGTCCATCGGTTGATCTGCTCATCTGTTATGGCAGCAGAACGGGCGACGGCGTCGCTCTCATCGCTACCTCCTCCGATAGGCCAGTTGTCGAATGCTATGCCCACCGAATGAAGTCACAAGCCAGCAAGAGGCAGATCTGCAGCGTGCAGGGCTATCGCCGCTGCCGCTACATCATCCCGTGCCGTCCGTGCTGCCGCTCCCAGCCGATCGACACGCGATGGATGCATCATCCGGCAACGTCTAGGCTGCCGCTCGCATCTGACGCGCGTACTGTTGGTGAGGACCATCCGCCAGCCAACGATGTGGTCCAGCACGACAATCCAGCCCTCCCTGGCTTTCCCGGTGGTGACAAACTAGAGCGCAGTCTAGCTGCTGTGGAGGTTTGCGAGGAGAGCCCCTTCTCTCGCCGGCCGGTGCCGCCGCCAAGACAGACGAGGGAGTGGATGGACAGCCCATGAACGGCGCATCCGCCATCACGGCTCCCCGCTGCATGACCTCGGCTTCCCACGATAACTCTCCTCCGACGGCGCTCATGGAGCGCGACTGGCGTCTCCTAGCACCGCGGGACGAGCATAGGAGAGAGAGCAAGGAGACATCCGGCAGCTCACGGGCGTCCTGCTGACGTGACCCCGAGCGGTTCCCAGCCCCGCGGAGATCCATGGCGATGCAGCGCGCAGGGGCGACGTCCAGCCACTCCAGCAGGCCCTCCAGCCGGCGCGGCCGCCATGATCGATTGGGATGTTGGAGATGCCAAATCGCCTGTCCGTGAAAAACGGAGGCATATGGTAGTGCAATCCTTTCCTAAATTCCAGGGATCTGCATCCCTTTCCAAGTGTCATCCTCCTTTATTTTTGCATCCTTTATCTTTCAAGTTTCTGCGAAATACTACAGATTTATGTATGCACCAATGAGACTCACAATCTAACTTCTTGCCCTTACACAGAGCGTGCTACTATGCATCAATTCAATGGATAAAAATACAGAAAGCTTCTTCCATTCACACACAGCAAGGGTCTATTCAGGTGAGAGTACGTACTTTCCTGCTGCAATAGTACCACCCGATAGCTTAGTACTGACAATCCGTCTAATCCACTTGATATTTACCCATGTACGTTACATAATCAAGACATTTTTTTGCGAATAATTAACCCATATTTCATATGATCTATGATGTTGTACTCAGAATCTCAGATTACACGAGCCAGTTATGGAGTTCCTTCTGAAATTCTGCCAGATCAAGATCTGAGTTGATCTAATCTTATTCTTGAACACTTTGTTCGGCACCTTACCGGGTGGCTAACTGAATACTATTAATTTTGTTGTATGCAACTATAATGCAAAGGTTGAAACCATGTCTTATGCTTCATTTAAAGGGTCAGTTTTTCTTACCATTTTGCTCATCCTACTCATGCATATGCCATGTATTTTATACTATGGAAATCAATGCAATATAACTGTACTTTTTGGGTCAGGAATAAATCATCAGATTAACCAATCGTCACATTTGTTCCTCCGATGAAAAATGAACACATTATTTGCAAACGTTTCTCACGTTATCAAACAGTCTTGCATTACTACACTTCTCAATCATCACTGCTCATAGTACCTTACACCCTTATAGTTGGTGAGCTGAACACAACTATTATGAAAGAATTTTAGCATCTGGTTTGTGTATTCCATGCATGCTATTGCTCCTAGGTAGTTTCTACTTGCTAAAATGAGAAGCTATATTATGTTCTGTCCTCTGCCCGAGGTTAGTACAATGTAGTTCAACATGCATTTTGAGGTCCAAATGTTTGTATTGAGATCATAAACCTAAATGTTTCTCAATAATTACTTCTATATATTGCTTTTGCTTATGAATTTTCATAAGCACTATAGTTAATTTCTACAAATTCCCGCCTCAACGCGCGGGGTATCTTCTAGTTATTGAATAATTTTGCATGTATGAACATGTGCCAAGTCAATCACTGAGACTCCAAAGGGAAATACTCAATTAGCATCACTTGTCATAATTTGACTCAGTTCAATTGCTACCCTTAATATAGCATGATCCTATAGTCGGTAAAGATTTTATCATGAGAAAGCAAAGATTGTCTACCCCTCACAATGTGCAAGCATATAGGTGTATGAAGTTATAAAGAAAGCATGTTAGTAAACCATACACATGTGTTAAGTAAGGTGATCATACCAACCTTCCCATCATGGTCACTCGCCAAATTTCATCATTATTGCTCACTTGCTCCAAATGAATAATTTCCAAAAGATAATGTGCAAGTGCAACCAGGACCATGTACGTACTAGGAGTTATCATCTGCAAGGCAAAACAACTATACAGAGAAGACAACTAAATCTTTTTGGGTTTTCTAGTTTTAAAAGGATCAAGCAACTTAAATACAAAGAAGAAGAAAGCAAGCAAAAGAGCACTAAAAGCAATGAAGAGCCAAGAAGAGTCGAAGAAGAACCATAAGAATGAACAAAGAGAATTTTTTTGTGGTTTTTGTTTTCTTTATAAAAGGAAAGAAGCAAAGAAAAAGCACAGGACCCAACAAGAAGCGAAGAAAAACCAAAAAGAACCAAGAAGAGAGGCAAACAAGAGAAAGAACAAAGTAAATCTTTTTGTATATTTCGAAGGGCATAAGAAACAAGTAGAAAGCAGAATAACAAAGAAATATTTTTGGGATTTTCCTAAACTTTTGAACAGCAAACAAAACCAATGAAACAAGTAAGAATAGAAATATTTTTGTTGTTTTGAAAAGATCATGAAACAAACCAAAAAGAATGAGAGAAGAACGAATAAAAATCTTTTTGGAGTTTTCTTTTTAAAGAAACACAAGAAGCAACTAAAAACCAAACAAGAACCATAAAGAAGCAAAAAAAAGAAGATCAAAGAAACAAGAAAATCTTTTTGGTGTTTTTGAGAGTTTGAAAACAAAACAAAAATGAAGACAAAAACGAAAACAAGAAAGAGAAATAGAACCGAATGCAACTACAATTAAATCGTCAAGCTGAGAGACAACCAGACCAACAAATATGAAGCATAACAAGCTCACTAATAGATAAGACAATTATAGTAAATCAGGGAAAATGAAGGGAAAGAGATACGTACTCCCCCAAGCTTAGGCTTTTGCCTAGGCTTGGCAATCTCATTGACTTGGGCCACCCCAGTAAAAGAACGGTGGAGGTGGTTGGTAAGCAGCCTCCTGAGTTGCTCGCTCCCTTTGAGCTTGATCCTCATAGTAGGCCGTCACATCATCAATATCTACATTCCACCTGTTCCTAGTTCTAACATCAAACAAAGAGGGACAAGGAACGGGTATTGTCCAAACATTTTCCTTTCCTTTAGTGGTAAAAGAATACTTATATGGCCCTCCCTCGTTTTCATAATGCAAGCATTTATGTTTTTTCAATATTAGAGCATCTAAATACTTAGAACCGGTTGCTTCATACTCATTAGAGGTGTCAAGTACAATCAAATTAATAACACACATAGTAGCAATAGCACCACAACAATAATCAAAACTTTTAATTCCTAAACGTTTCATGTGGCATGCACAAATGGCACCTAGATTATACTCTCCGGTATATTCAGGATGAATACCACACATAAGAATGTAAAGATCAGACATGTTAACAGCAGTGTGTTTAAATTTTCTAGTAAAACCTTGTGCTATGAAGTAGGATAGATATTGAAGTGCAGGGTGTTGAATTCCAAACTACTTGCCATCAGTGGGTGATGTTATAGTTTCATCACCTATTTCTCTAAGAAACCTAGCAAGATGTCCATTTCTATCACCTACTTTATCAACACTCCCACCATGAGAAACATGGATAGCATCACAAAAATCATCAAGTGACATGGTATGAGTTTGATCATATAGATAGTAAAAGAAACTGTGTTCACACCATATGCAAAGTCATAATAGAAAGTATCCATGAAATCAATATACATAACCGGCCAAACCTGCGTTGGAGAGAAGCTCCAAGAATAGTTCTTTGATTTGTAAAGCTTCCAATATAGTATATTATGGCCAGAGAGTGTTGTCCACATTGGGTATCTTGCTCGAAATTCTTTGAGTGTCCGTATACCCCTGCCTTGAGGAAGTATCACCTTGTGCTTGGGACCTTGTTTCCCATGAAGAAGAAGAGGATGAACTCCCCATGAGCCCCTTTTTAACTCTCTTCCACATATTGCCTAGGTTCTAAAAAAAATTTGAATGTCAAAGAAAAGTCAAATTTGCACATAATAACCATGGGAAACAGCTCTAGTAAGCTTCTAGTAACTATCCCATGCATCAAAACTACTCCAAAAATTCTCAAATCACCATGCAAGCTCATACTCACCACTAATAACAATACTAAATATCTCTAAGTACAAAGTACTAATCAAAATATAATTGGATGAGTGGAGGAGTCACATACCACGAAACAATCCCACCAAAGGGATTTGAGAATGGATCTAAAACAAGGGATATCGAAAATGAGCAGCAACCCGACTGCGAAGAAATGAAAGAAAAATATGGGGAGTGTTTTCGGGGAAGAAGGAGACCCCTGGTCTCCTGGGGCACTGGAGAGGAGTCAGGTGGGCCGTAGGCGCCCTGCTTAGGCATCCAGGCCCACCAAGCGCCTAAGCAGCCCACAAGTCCCATGGTGGCCCATTTGTGCTTTTTGGGTCTCTCTGTATAAAAATAACCCACCTATTTTTCATGCAATTTTATTTTAGAATTTTCTCAAAAACATTTGAAATGACATTTTTGACTAGCGGAAATTATTTTCTATGGAATTTCCATGGCTAAGAAAAATGTACACAACGACTAAAGTAATGAAGAGAAATGATGGAAATGGTTTTCCCAGTATGTAAATGAATTATTAATGAGGGTGATCAGTCCTTATCAATAACCTTTGCATAATAACAAAATCATTGAAGCATGAAATTGTCACTTTATGTTACCTCAACCTGGGTAGGGATGGATCCTATCATAATAATTTGATATTTCTTTTTGAGAGGTGGCAAAGGACATTCAACCCTTCCAATGGTAATAGTCATCACTCCCTTTGGAGGTGGACAATCCTGGTTGGAATTCACATTTTTCCTTGGGAAGTAAATAGTATGCTGATTATCATTAACATTAAAAGTAACCTTCCCTTCAGTGCAATGAATAACAGCCCCTGCAGTGCTAAGAAATGGCCTTCCCAAAATAATAGATAAACTATCATCCTCGGGCATATCAAGTACTACAAAATCCGTCAAGATCAAAACATTTGCAACAATAATAGGAACATCTTCACAAATGCCAATAGGTATAGCAGTGGATTTATCAGCCATTTGTAGAGATATATTAGTAGGTATAAGCTTATCAAGATCAAATTTCTTATAAAGGGAAAAAGGCATAACACTAACACCAGCACCTAAATCACATAAAGCATACTTGACATAATTCTTTTTAATGGTGCAAGGTATAGTAGGAACCCCAGGGTCTCCCGTCTTCTTAGGAATTTTACCCTCAAAAGAATAGTTTGCAAGCATGCTAGATATCTCCTCAATAGTTATCTTTCTTTTCTTAGTAACAATATATTTCATATACTTGGAATAAGGAGGAACTTTAATAGCTTCAGTCAAAGGAATTTGCAAAAAGAGAGACCTAAGTAGTTCAGCAAACTTCATAGAATGTTCCTCTTCTTCAAACCTTTGAGATTCACTAGGAAATGGTATAGGTTTTTGAACCCATGGTTCTCTTTCTCTACCGTGCCTACTAGCTTGTTTAGTTTTCCTAGAGGGTTTCATAACAGGAGGAGTGTCTTTTTCTATCTCTTCTTATTGTGTGGCATTATCATTATCTTGGCAAGGATCTTGTTCTTCATTGCCACTTTCAGTTTCAACATCAGAGATAGGAACATCATGTTGAGGTTCATGTGAGTTGCCATTATTATTATCATCATGATCTTCACTAGCAACTTTAGAAGATTCAACATCTCTATGTTTCTTCTTTTTCTTTTTCTTTTTAGAAGAGTTAGGTACTGCCCCATCTACATTTTGTGATTCTTGAATAACTCTTTTGGGGTGACACTCAGGATATAAAGGATCTTGGGTAGAAGCTCCACCCCTACTGCCTACTCCACAAATTTTATTACTGGACTTCGACCTGTCAAGAATAATGTTTTTTGGAGTTTGTGTAATTTGGAGGAGTTGTGTTTGAATCATATCAAAATGTTTAGCCAGCCCTTTAATATCATTCATAGTCCTTTCTAAAGTTTTAGACATGTTTGCAATTCTATTAGAATTCTCAGAAAGATCTCTTCTAATTTCCAAGTTAAAATGATGTTGCTTCACAAGAAAATTATCTATTTATTCATGGCATTGACTAGGAGGTTTATTATAAGGGATATCACCTTCATCAAATTCATATAAAGAATTAACTTTAATAACAGAACCAAACGCTTGAGGTAAAAGAGTGTCACCCATAGGAGGCAGTTTTTTCAATTCAGAAGCTGGAATACCCTTTTCTTGAATAGATTTCTTAGCTTATTTCATATCTTCATCATTCAAAACATATATACCTCTTTTCTTTGGATTAGGGGCTGGTTGTAGCTCATTTGAATTTCAATCATCATAATTTTTAGAAATCTCATCAAGAAGGTCCCTATCTTCACTTAATGTCATGTCCCTGAAAACATTTCCTGCATAGCTATCTAGTTGTGTTCTAGATTCAGGAGTTAGAGCATTGTAAAATATATCAAGTAAGATATGATCTTTAATTTCATGATATGGATTTCTCCTTTCTAACTCACAAAACCTCCCCCAAGCTTGAGGCAAAGCCTTATGCTTGTTTTGAGAAAAATTGTGAATGTCTCTAACTGTAGCATGTTGTTTGTGAGCTAGCATAATTTTTTCCATAAAAGCAAAGATGCAATCCTGAAACCTTGTTATACTTCTAGGTACCAAATTGTTAAACCATATTCTAGCATCTCTTCCAAGTGAGAAAGGAAACAACTTAAGCATAAAGTGTGGGAGGCTAGTGCCTTTCTTCATAAAAAGCTTAGCAAGATCTTCAACTTTATGGACATGATCAAAAACATTTTCATTCTTTGATCCTTGAAAGCTAAGACATTCATAAACTTTAATAACTTTCGGTTCCATAGGAAAATCATAAGCATCACCTTTAACATATATAGGAGAAGCACAAAATTCATCATTAGGTAAAAACATGTCTCCTAAAGCTCTTCTTTCAAACAATCTTTTCAAAGCATCTGGATCTTTATCAGTGTCACATTCCCTAATAGATCTAGCAAAATTCAATTCAACTTCAATGAGTGTGACAGGAGTGGGTGGTGTTCTCAGAGTTGGAGTAGGTGGTTCATCTTCAAGTGTTTCATTTTCTTTTAATATAGCAAGATGACTATCAAGTAGTTCTCCCAAAGGAGGAGATTCAGCAGTAATAGCAGAAGCAGTAGCAGCAGTGTCAACAATTTCATCATGAGCATCATTATTAACATGTGACATTTTAGAGTGTGGTTCATTGGTGCATGCATGTGGTAGTGGTGTCACAAGTTGATTCAAAACAGTAGGAGAATCATAAGCAGCTTTGGTACTTAGAGCGGTACCTCTTCTTGTAGTGGATGGAACAATGGTTGGCTTAGGGTCTGGATTTTCCCCCATTATGGATAACCAATGCAGCTGGCAAATGAATGATAGGTAGACGTATAAATAGAGCTATGCTCCCCGATAACAGCGCTATAAAATAGTCTTGATAACCCACAAGTGTAGGGGGTCGCAACAGTCTTTGAAGGAAGTATCAGAACCAAAATTTATTGAGGCAAACAATATTTAGAAGCTTTAGCAGTTGAGTTGCTAATTCAACCACACCTGAAACAAATGCTTGCTTGCAGAATTTATTAGTAGCAATGACAATATGGTGAATGGAGTGGTGTATGTAGCAAAACAGTGTCACGACAGCAAAAATACCCAGTAGTTGCCAAGTACAAGTAACTTAAAGAGAGAAAACAGTGGCGTTAAACGTAGGCATATGGATGGATATTGGGATGTTGCATGGATGATTTCTAAATGCAAATAGACAAATGATAGGTATCACACACTAGCTCATGTTCTCGAATTGTCATAGGCATGTATTCCATATATTGAGAAATGTGCTTAAAAAGAACTTGCCTGTCATCTACAGTCCAACCCCCCTTGCATTGGGGTCCATAAACGAAACTAAGGGTTATTAAGGTGACCTTGCGGGTCAACCGGAACAATGAATTAACACTTTATGAATACATGTTATCCTCAAATTCTAGTCGTTCCCATTGATATCCCGGTTTGTCACCCTCGGGGTCTCCGGATCAAAACTATAATAGGTGCATATGACTTGCAGGTACAATCATGAACAAATAGACATAAAAGACATGAATAGTTCAGATCTGAAATCATATTCCTCGGGACCTAGTAATAAGCATTGGGCACAGCAGAGTCATAGCAACATCAATTCTCGAACAATCATTACACTAGGGATCATTCCCTCATCAATCTGATGTATAATACATGATAAATCTCATCCAATTCCCACACATCCCATGTACCTAGAGCAGATTACTCACACATGGTTGGGGAGAGCATGATGCTGGTTGTGGAAAAGGAGTTGACGGAGTCGATGGTGAAGAATCCCCCTCTCTGGAGGCAAAACCCTAGCCTCCAGCAGCCCTTCGGGATGAAGAATAATGGTGGCGGTGTCTTCGTGACGTAGAAAAATCGAGGATAAATCGAGGAAGGGTTTCGAGGCAATATAAAGCCAGGGGCACCGGAGGCCAGCCAGGGGGCCCCCACAGA
Source organism: Elymus sibiricus (assembly GCA_039707655.1). Classification (NCBI taxonomy): domain Eukaryota; kingdom Viridiplantae; phylum Streptophyta; class Magnoliopsida; order Poales; family Poaceae; genus Elymus; species Elymus sibiricus. The sequence goes on from CM077666.1 coordinate 478,413,359, forward strand.
ACTTAGGCACCCAGGCCCACCAGGTGCCTAAACAGCCTGGGCCTCCTCCTGGCCCAATTCCAGGCCCCTGGTCCATCATTTGTTGCAAAACTCCGCCTCCTATTTTTTTCCGAACACTTCCCAGTACAAAAAGATTACACCATGGAAATTTTTGCTGAAAGCAGCGTCAGTCCAGGTTAGTTTTTATTCACTAGAGCAAGTTTTGAGACCAAAGTTAAGCAAAAGTGTCAAAAAAAGTAGATACATTTGAGACGTGTCAACCTACGTGATTGGTTCACTTACAACAGCCTCTTACTCGGACTTCATCATAATACTTTAACAGTTCCCAACTTATGTTGTTTAATGAAGAAAAGGTACAATCCCACAAGATTTAATAACATCTTTCCACTAATTGGCTCCAACTTACTAACTGACAAGTTCATCTATAACTCCCTCAATATCTCAAAACGATTGCAAAGAATCCAGTTCTCAAGTTTATGACTTAAGTCATGCAAGTTTTTATTTATAGCACCAATGCATTCCTATGGTGATAGTATATTGTCTTCAACCTATGTTCAAAGGACAACTACGCAACTATCATTTTATCCTTAGTGGCTACAACACAATACAAGCCTTTTCCACTTTCTGTCACTGTGGTAGCTCACTTGCAAAATTGAACCCAATTATCATACACGACTCCCACTTGAAGATCATTCAACAAAACATGGCCAGTACAAGACTACTAGATCGGAGAGCATATATGAATGAGAAGCATGCAACAAAGAAACCAAAGGAATCTCAAAAGAATTCATGAATAGATCTGATCATAAAGTAGCAATTCATCATATCACAAGAAACACACCTCAGATTACATCAGATGGATCTCAACCATGTAGGGCAGCTCATGGGATCTTTGTATTGAAGAGCAAAGGGAGAGAAGATGCCATCTAGCTACTGCTATGGACCCTTAGTCCAAAGGTAAACTACTCACACATGGTCATGGTGGCAACATGGTTGATAAAGATAGCTCCGGTGCTTAAAGAGTACCAGAACAGGCCTCCAGATTGGATCTTCGCGGAACAAAGAGGTGCGGCGGCGGAAAAATTCCTTGATAATTATTTTAGGGGTTTTCGGATCAATATAAAGGCGTGGGCACTGAGAGGCGGTTGAAAGGTGCCCTGTGTGCCCCACGCGGCCCCCTGGCCATGTGGTGAGGGCGTGTGTGGTCCACAGGGGGCCTCTCCCGTGACTCTGGTGCTCCATGGAACCTTTTGGATTTGAAACTCCGTAATATGATTTTTTTTCCCTTTTTTTATCCCCAAAAAATTGATTTTCCTGAAAAATCCAAAAACAGCAGAAAATAGCAACTGGCTCTGGGAACTTAATTAATAGGTTTATCCAGAAAAATAAAAAAATGGTGCCAAAAGTATGCAATAATGATATGATATTAGCATGCAATAAGCAAAAATTATAGATACGTTTGAGACGTATATATCAATATCCCAGGCTCAGATATTATGCACGGATTGTTATAGATACTAACCCTGGCAGTAGAGTTATAGTCACTACAGTTACTCCAACACCCATTGAAAAAATCCCCCATCCAGGACCAAGATTTCATGCTATGTTCTTTTGTATCAATGGAGCAAGGGAGGCCTTTCTGAAGGGTTGTAGACCATTCATTGGTTAGTGTTTTTATGCATGTTTCCTTTGTTTTACATTTGTATGTTGTGTTCTTTTGTATGCATGTCTCAATTATACACTTTGCTATAACTGAAAAAATTCATTGTAGGTGTTGATGGATGTTTTATTAAGCTATGCACTGGTGCTCAGATCCTTGCTGCCACTGGCAGACATGGCAAGAACAATATTTATCCCATTGTATTTGTTGTTGTTGGGCAAGAGGATACTGTGAGCTAGTGTTGGTTTCTGCACCAACTAAAAATCTGTCTAGGTGGAGAAGTTGGATAGTTTGGGGCTTATACTATCATATTTGATAGACACAAGGTATATATCTACTTGTTCTGCACTTATATTGTTTATCTTTACTACATATTGTGTATGTACTAGACATAATCTTAGTTCTGTATATTGTGTGCACAGGGGCTTCTTAATGCAATTAATCAAGTCTTTCCTAACTGTCCACAAAGGTTTTGCCTTAGACACTTGTATGCAAACTTCCAAAGTGCTGGGTTTAGAAGGGAAGATCTAAAGAAGTGGATGGATGCTGCTAGTTATGCTTACACTAAACAAAAATTTGATATTGCAATGAATGATTTGAAAACTAAGAGTGAGGCAGCTTGGAAGTGGCTTAGTGCAATACCTATCACTGCCTGGGCCAGGCATGCATTTGACACCAACTGCAAAACAGATTTGGTAGTTAACAACCTATCTGAGGTCTTTAACAAATACATCCTGGATGTTAGGAAAAAGCCAATAAAAACTATGTATGAAGAGATAAAAGATAAGAAGATGGTGACGTGGCATATGAATAGGGAGAGTGCAAAGATAGCTAGATGGGAGATCACCCCAACATACAGTGAGAGACTAGAGATGGAAAAAGAATATGCCAGATTCTGCAAACCTATTCAAGCTGGTGCTAGATTATGGCAGGTGACTAGTGGTGACAAAACATATCCTGTGAACTTGGAACTCGAAACATGTGGGTGTAGAAAGTGGGACCTCATTGGCATACCCTGTAATCATGCAATCTTAGCTATTAACAAGGCAAAACAGTTTCCTGAGGATTATGTGAGCCACTTCTTCAAGAAATCTCTTTATCTGGAAGCATACAAACCAATGATTTATCCTATTCCTGGTCAACATGATTGGACAAAGACACCTACTCCTGACATAGAGCCACCACTGTTCAAAGTGAAGAAGGGCAGAAAGAAATAGAAAAGGAGAAAGGGTCAATTTGAAGTTCCAAAGCCAAAGGACACTTCCAGAAATGGGACTATTACATGCAGCAATTGCAATCTCCGGGGCCATAGATACACCAGCTGCCTCCAGAGGTAAGACCTGACTTGGAGATGAGGGAAAACAAGCATGTGGTAAGCTCAAATGCATTGTTTAACACCAACTTACCATTTTTCCCCTTTTAATTCACTAACAAAGTTTTTTCCACAACAGGCAAATAGGAGTACATCTGCAAGAGCTCCTCCTCCTCCAGCTGCAAGGACTGTTGCTACTCCTCCACTTGCAAGGACTGCTTCAAGAGCACCTCATCCAGCTGCAAGGACTACTGTTGCTACTCCTCCAACTGCAAGGACTGTTGCAAGAGCACCTCCTCTAGCAAGGGCTACTCAGCAAAGAGAAGCTGCAAGAGCACCTACTCGGCCAAGAGCTGCTGCAAGAGCACCTCCTCCAACAAGTGACACTTCGAGAGCAACATTCTCTACCCCAAGAGTAGCTGGAGTATCATATTTTGATCCTATTGCAGCTATAAGATAGAGAAAGAGGAGTGGAAACTACTAAATGTATTTGCATGTTGTCTATTGGACATGTGGTGATGTTATGTGCATGCTGTGTAATGGACATATGTTTATGCCATTGAACTAGTGCATCCTGTCATTTTGGTGTGATAAGGAGTGTAATGGACATGATGCGCTTTTGGTGGCTTATGTATAATGTAATGGCATAGCTGGTTGAACTACTCTTTAACTCTTTAGAATGTTGCATTTGGTGGCTTATGTGGTTGGAACTGAATGGTATCAACTAAATATGGTTCTGGAGTGCATACACGATGCCGTTTAGCGTGATGCCCCTTGACAATTTGCTTTTGGTTCACTATTCATTTCTATCAATATTACTTGATGTCGTTTAGCGTGATGCCCCTCGACACTTTGGTTTAGCTTCATTTTCCTTTTCTATTAATATTACTTGATGCCGTTTAGCGTGATGCCCCTAGACACTTTTGTTTTGCTTCATTATTATTTCTATAAATATTACTTGATGCCGTTTAGCGTGATGCTCGTCAACACTTTGGTTTTGCTTCATTTTCCTTTTATATCAACATCAAAGCAAACATTGCCACTAATTTTGTTGCCACTCAATCATTGCACATTCCAGCAAACATGGCACATTCCAGCAAACATACATCCTCACCATAAATAAGAGTGCGTAATTGTTCTAACTGGGAACATAAGAGAGTCCAGACAGTGCACACCACACTACACACTTTTTTTACTTGCGTACAAGCCCTAACAGCACACCAACAAGAAAAAAAGCAGCCCCCATAGCATACAAGCCCCAACTCTCCTTTTCAATAGCATATTTTCTGATGTTCTTCATCTTTAACTTAGCTTCATCTGCCTTCAACTTGTACTCATGTATCATGTCAGCAAACTCAAGCTCTATCTTCATCTTGTCATGCACAGCCTTTTACTTCTCCTCTTCTGGCTTCTTAATTTCATCCAGAACAAGTTTTAGTTGTTCTTCTAGCTGTTTATTTTTGTCAAGTAATTCACCCACTGTCTTTCCCTTCTCCTCATAGTCAGCCCAAAGCCTCTTTATAGCTTTATTTAGGGGAGCAGGCCATTCAGCATCAACAAATATTTGATACCCACAGTCTGCCCCTTCCTAGAAATTGAACAACAGATCATCTCGATGAGCTGCTACATTTCAGAAATTGATGTAAACATAATTGTACTAACCTGACCGCAGCCTAAAAAATGTCTACCAATGTCTGTCCATTCATACGATACATACCGCATCACCGACCTCATATGATAGCAAATCTGTGTAACATCATCATCTTTCCCACAATAATCTAAGTCATAGATACACTCAGGGCCCCAAATCCAGACAAATAAAACAAGAAAGTACTCAGTCAAACCACTGCAAGAAAAATCCCCAATTTCGTAACCCTAACCCTAGAAATTTACCTCACACTGGATTCAGAAGAACCCCTCGAAGTTCGAATCCTCGCTCAAAGAAGCTATTTCGGCGATGGAGCAGTGGCGGCGAACCTCTCCGGGGCGGGCGACGGACCTTGCGGGGCGGCGGTGGTCAGGGACGGGAGAGAGAGTGACAGAGAGAGTGAGCGAGAGAGATGGCTCAGATGCGGTCCGACCGAGCCATATCGGACAACCGAGCCTGACTTGGCCTACTCAGCACACAGCGCGGGGCTCCCCATCCCTGCGAGCGGGTCCCAACGGTCAGTTCTGCTTAAAAATGGTTCAAACGAGAATCAGGGTGTTTTGTTACCGTTCGTCCGAAAACCGGTACTGATTTGCAAAAAAATACAAAAAGTGGTACCAATTCGTTGACCTAGCCCCAATTGTGGTACTTCCTTTCAATTAACTCGACCGAGAGAGAGAGAGAGAGAGAGAGAGAGAGAGGATCAGGGAGAGATAGGATTGGGCATGAGTGCCTGTGCGGGGAGGGTGGAATGGGAAGAGAAGGTTAGGATTAGGGTCTCAGAAGGTATTTTTTCGGGTTGAGATGGTTTTCTGTTTGGGCCAAGGTTACCCACCGACGGGTTGAATTCTTAGCTCATGTAGTGCATACTGATTTATTTATTTATTAAAAAAATTGAAAAACATTTTTATGTAATATTTATAAAAATTATTGATCTAAAATGCTCTGAACTTTTCTACAAGGAACATACTACATTATATTGTTCATGGCAAAGTTAGGCATTTTCTGACATAATTTGATTTTATTTAGGAATTAAATGAATTTCAAGCTATTTACTGATATAATTCGAATTTGAATTACATGTATCTGAAAAAGGACCTCTGGATGGAAACAAAATTCATATTCAAGTACTTCAATAAATTTTTAGCACCTATAAAAAATATAAAATAAAAGTTTGCTTGGGAAAATTCAAATATTTAAATGCAATATACTGTTTTTTTATTTTTTTATAAAATCCAAATGTGATCTAAAAATTATGAAAATTGGCAAGGGGTATTTTTATTATCTCATCATATTGTGTTTAAAATTTTAGATAGTTTCCCAAAATTTGGATTGTACATTGCTTTGTAATTCATGCATCTTCCACGAAGCATCATAGCATTCAAAGACAAAATATTAAGTTTGAACTCCATGAAACATTTTATTCATCATATGCTCTTGATATTTAGAATAAAACTTTATATTACACTATTATAAAGCATTTTCACAATGCCTAACAAAAGCATTTTCACAAAACTTGGACTGTACATTGCTTTCTAACACATGCATCTCCGAGGAAGCATCATAGCATTCAAAGGAAAGCACATGAATAGATAGATGGAAATATTAAGAACCTTTCGATATATTATTCATATTTTTGCGAGTTCATATGAATTAGATATGATTTCTTACAAGACTTTGTTTGTTTTAATGGTTTTCATGAAAAAGAGAAATAGAAAATAAAAAAGGTTTTATTAGGCTGGCCTTGATTGCCTTATTGTGCCTTGTCCCGGTCGGTGGTAATCTGTGATGGATTATAATCCGTGATGGTTTCGTTATTTTGTCATAGAAAGCGTCACCCAGTTGGGCCTCGTGAGCCCACTTTTGATCCATGACTGAAATTCTGAAACCGTCACGGATTTAGCCCAATATATGACGGTTTCTCAGAACATCACTAGAAATCTGTCATGGATTAACAGGTTTCTTGTAGTGCCGCTGATAGTTTTCTTCTATGTTTGCACTCTTAGAAAACAACAATCGTACACAAAATATCTTCACAAACGTAAATTTCAACACTTCAAAATTAAATCTTAGATCAACTAACACGTAATGTTCACAAACTCATGCCTATGGCCCTGCCAACTATCTAGCCATCTTTTTATTTTGATCTTCTCTACTACCAGTGGATAGATCATGGTGAGATTTAAGATGTTTTGTCAATAACAAGAAAATGTAATAGCCCGCGGACAGATCATGGCGAGATCATACCGTAGTCTTAATGGCTAACCACATAACATTGTCGCAAAATAATAATTATAATGTTCTTTATTATACATTTCTAATGTATATCGTATATCACTGAATAATTTGCTTCACTGAATGATGTACCAAAAGTTCTCTTTGAATTAATTTCTAAAAATTGCATTAATTATGTACTGTCTACCTATATATTTGCATGTATGTGTTTGTGTTCATGTAGATTTTAATATCATTAAATATTATTGCAGAGATTTCTAAAGCATATATCTAGCAAATTTATAGATTTCTAGTAGATTTTATTAGGTTTTATGGATATTTTTAATCTTAACAATGGATTCTAGTGCATTATTAGGTAAGCACATTTACAGGGCATACTTGGTTGGCTATCAAAATTTGGCTAGCCAATGTATTGGCAAGCCAAAAACTGGCAATGCCAAGACCTACCAAAACTTGGCAACCTTATGTGAGGTTGGCCAGAAAAGTTGGTAACCAACCAACCACTAGTAAATATTTTGAAAAATGCCAAATATTGGCATTCCAATTTTTGGATTCAAATAAATCATGCTCATAGAATCTTCTATAGCATGGAAACTATGTCTTGCAAGTTGGGTCTAGTAATAAGTTGACAACATGCATGTTTTGTGCTTGTATTTCAAATAGCATCGTTATTGTAATCATCGATGACCATGAAAATGATGTTGATTCTACCTTTCATACATTTTGATTATTTGATATACTCGTCAAGAATGTGCTTGGTTTGATTTGGTGTATGCCAGAGCTCCTGCGAGTTTCTCAAATAAAAAGTTGCATATAAAATTAAATATAGAAATCTAGTTAACATAGATTTTATTACGACATGCAGAACGTCCATCGAAGAAATCTAGTAGCAGCCTACTTACACTCGGCCTCGTCAATCAAATTGGTTTGTTCCTACGGGGTATACACTATTGCTATGTGGTGTGAACTTGTGTTTCTACATGCTGAGACTTTTTTACGCATTCAATAATATTTGATACGCAATATATAATAGTATATTAATTACTCATATAATTTAGTATCTGAAGCCCTCCTCTTATAGGGGCCCTGCTAGCTCACATGGCCATGGTTGATTAAGTATTGTGCGAAAGTTGGCAATAAGTTTATGATGTATTTAAGGAGTGTTGTTGTATTCGATCACCGGTGCGCAGTTTACTACAAAGGATCGCAACAAAAAGGTTAGAAGACAAGTACCATACTCCAGTTGCAAATAGCGTCGTGGCGGAACGCTCTCGCTGTGCACATGTCTTGTTGCTCGCAATTGTTCTTGTTGCTCTTGTTGTCAATCGATCGACTCCCAAGACTGGTGCAGTGGTGCCCTACCAGTCGACTCACGCTCGATGATCCACCTACTTACCAAAACATGAACAATCGGTCGAGTGTGGCCACCTCTGCTACTCCTGATAGCATGCATGTTCTTTGACCCTGCTCGATCACCATCTCTATATGCTTCAAAAACCTCCAGCTGAGAGCTCGATAAATTGTTTGAAGAGTGAGGTTTTTTCTATTGAGAGGGATAACTGTATCGATGAATTCTATGCTGAGATGTTTGGGTGCCAAGTTGGCACTTTCCCTATTCACTATTTGGGTATTCCTTTTGCTCTGAAAATGTGGATTGGGCTTTACTGGAATGTAACATGACGAAGAGGCAAGATGCCTAGAAAGGGCATTTCGCTTCTTTTGGAGGAAAATTAGTTCTTCCTAGTGAAAGCTTATCCTCTATTCTTTCCTATTACATGTCAATGTTCCTGTTAAAAAACATTTATGGAAAAGCCGGATGAACCTAGAAGGAAATTTTGTTGGCAATGTAATGGGACTAAAAAGAAATATTATATGGTGAAATGGTCTAGAGTGTGTAGGTCCCAAAAATAAGGGAGGTCTGGGAGTTAAAGATTTAATAAAACATAATATTAGCCTTCTCTGTAAATGGTGGTATTGATTAGATACTCAAAATAGGCTTTGACAAGATATCATTAAAGCCAAGTATCTTCATAATCAGTTGTGGCCTCTGGTAAACCAAGATTCAATTTTTCTCCCTATTGTAGATCCCTCCTTAAAGTGAAAGATTTCTACTTGGCTGGTAGAAAGGTTGTGCTAAAAAGTGGGAACCTTGTTAGACTGTGGAGAAAGACCATTGGCTAGATCTTGAACCGTTGCGTCATAAATTTCCTATGCCTTATGAGATCCCTCGACAACAAAATTGCACTGTTAAGGAGTGTGTGGAGTGAGTGATCTTTTAATCTACCCTTTATGGGGTGCCTCAGATTTGATACCTTGGAAGAATGGAACATTATTGTTCACAATCTGCAGTTTAGGATTTGGCCTAAAGAGTCGGATGTGTTCACCTGGGCTTTTCATAGCAAGAGTATTTTTACCACAAAATCTTATGAACCACCCCATTTTTTCTTATGCTTGGGTAAGCATAGAATCAAAAAACAATTGCCACATCAAAAACTTGTTCTTAAGAGAGATCTTAGCACACCATATCCACTTATTATGAGCACCAGCAATGTGCTTTTTTTTGCAATAAAGTGTAAACTAAAAAGATGTCTTTTCTTTACATGCCATGTTCTAGAGTGGTTTGAGTGTCTATTGGGGTTGTTCTTGATAATTCTTACTATCCTTCTTCGTTGTGGCAATCATTTTCCTGGTTTCATTCTTTTCTCCCTTGTGGAAATCATTTGTTTATGGTGGGCACCGCTTGTTAGCTGCCGTCCTGCTCCCTCTGTAACTCCAATGGACAAACCCATGCACACGAAGTGTTTGACAGTTTGTCCTTCACACCGAGTTAACTGAAACAAGATAGAACAGAGGAGATAAAATAGTGTAACCTATACACAGTAGATTTTCAGGCAACGAATGCCAAATTCTTTATTATTATACTCCAGTAACAAATACTGGTTTAATTACACATGGACACAACCAACTCTTATCAGAACCCTTTACAAACTTGTTAAGCTGGCATACTACGTTCTGGACCAAGTCCAGCACATCGCCCATGTAACGCACTCATGACTGTTCCAACAAATGAAACCTATCACAAGCTAACTTGATCACTTGTGCAACACATAGTACATCACAAGACCAAAACAAGGTTTATACTAACATTCTTTCCCCTAAACCTTGTTGTCATCATTGACATCCACCATACCTATCTTCTGCCTAAATTCCAAGAATTTCACTCGGCCGAGAGGTTTGGTTAAGAGGTCTGCTAGTTGTTCTTCAGATGCAACATAGCTCACTGCAATCCTACCATCTTTAACACATTCACGAACAAAATGATAACGTATATCAATGTGCTTACTTCGATCATGGTGGACTGGATTGTGACATAGTGAGATTGCAGATTTGTTGTCGACAAGCACCTCCACTTGATTTTCTCCAACACCCTTCAATGCAACAAGTAGATGTTCTAGCCACACGCCTTGACAAGCAGGAGTTGCAGCAGCTATATAGTCTGCTTCATAGGAAGAAAAAGCTACAACTTTCTGCTTTTGGGACTGCCATGCAACTGGACTTGCACCAAGGAAATAGAGCACACCAGTAGTGCTTTTTTGATCATCAGTGTCACCAGCAAAATCACTTTCACAATACCCATGTACACATGGTTCTGGATCTTGCTTATGCACATAGTAACATCCCAGGTTTAAAGTTCCTCGGGCGTACCTTAATATCCATGTGCTGGGTAGTAGGCTTCTCCATATATCGACTGACAATGCCAACTGAGTAGGGGAGATCTGGCCTTGTGTTCACAAGGTATCTTAGACTTCCAACAATGCTTCTATAAAATGTTGGATCAACTTTCCCTCCTTTACCAGCTCTGCTCAGTTTTAATCTCTGGTCCATTGGAGTAGCACAAGGATTACAATCAATCATACATGTCTTTTCAAGAATTTTCATTCCATAAGCAGCTTGACTCAATGTAATGCCCTTGTTGGTTTGGACCACTTGAATTCCCAGATAATAAGAGAGAAAGCCCAAGTCACTCATGTTAAATAGATCAAGCATTTGTGCCTTGAATTTATTCACTTTCTTCTCATCTGAGCCAGCGATAATTAAATCATCTACCTATACGCCAACAAGTAACCTTGCACCTCCAGAATTTTGCATGTATACATCATGTTCCACTGGACTTCTGCTAAATAACAAAGATAACAAGCTTTGGTCCAGTTTAGTGTTCCATGCCCTTGGAGCTTGCTTTAAACCATACAAAGCCTTCTTGAGCTTCAGTACCTTGCTTTCACTTTCACCTTCAACATAACCAGGAGGTTGAGTAACATATACTTCCTCCTGCAGTTTACCATTCAGAAAAGTTGATTTAACATCCATATGATGGACACACCAGCTTTCTTATGCTGCGAAAGCAATGAGTAATCTCAGTGCCTCCAGAAGAGCTATAGGTGCAAGCACTTCATCATAAGCAACACCATGACACTGCACATAGCCTTTAGCTACTAGTCGAGCCTTGTGGCGCACATCATTCCCTGCAGCATCCTTCTTCAGTTTAAACACCCATTTCAACCCAATTGGCCACACACCATCTGGAAGAGACACCAAGTCCCATGTGTCATTGTCTTCAATCGATTTCAGTTTTTCTTTCATTACATTTTTCCCTGTTTGATGATTCACGACTTCATTATAACATGTAGGTTCTTCAGCACCTAACATGCACAATTCCAACTGTTGCATATGGTCAAAATCAATAGGACTCAAATGAGGAGATGTAATATCATATAAATCATCAAAGGAACACAGTCTCTGGAACAACAGGTGACATAGCCGACACCATTTCAGGCATTACAGGTGAAGCTAGTAATCCTGCCTCCTCAGGTGTCGTTGGTTCAATGTTTTCAACAACCTTTTCATTGTCACTCGCCTCAATTGTTGTTTCTTGTGGTGGTACACTTGGTTCAGCATCAAAATGAACAATGAACTCATTTGTACCATCACACTCCATATAACCATCTCCATTAGTCCACTCCCATCCCATGGTTTCTTCAAATATAACATCTCTAGATACAAACATGACCTTTCTTTGGATCAACAATTCAATATGATTTTGAGCCCTTTTCATAACCAATAAGCACCATAGGAATACTCCTGTCTGCTAATTTGCCATCAGACAGGTCTGTAACTTTAACATGAGCTAAGCACCCAAATGAGCGAAGATGATCAACATTGGGTTTATAACCACTAGATGATACCATGCACGTTGTTGTGGAAATGTTTTGTAATATATTTTAGTTAGATTTGGTTGTATGAAACATGAATATTTGAAGTAAAAATACGAGAACTAATAATAAAAATACATATGATTTATTGTGTTTGATTATTGTATAGTTGTAAAACATTTATTAAATATAAATAACATTATAAAATGGAAATTCTCATGCATGTTTGCATGTTGAGGTGGGGTTTTTCACATGCATAATTGCATATTGAGGTGGGCCTTTTCCCATCCATGTTGCATGATGAGGTGGTATGCTTGCATGTTGAGAGATATAGGTTAGTGGGAGCTAGCTATTTAGATATAGAAGATGCCATACGTCATAAGGAGTTTTACGTGCAACACTTTTTGTTGGAGCACAATTCAGCAAATAAATTGCAGTAGCAACAGTTTCCCCCCAAAAATAGCCCGACATTCACTGACTTTTCAACAAGCATCAAGCCATAGCAACTATAGTTTGGTTGCGCCTTTCAACAACCCCATTCTGCTGTGGAGTATAAGGAGCAGTGAGCTGGCGTCTAATTCCATGATCTTTAGAATGAATTAAATTCTTTTGATGTAAATTCACCACCACGATCACTTCTTAGAGCCTTCAGCTCTTAACCACTCTCCAGTTATGCTGCTACTTTAAACTTTCAGAATACAACAAATGCTTGATCTTTTGTTTTCAGCAGAGCACCACACATATAACGGCTACAATCATCTACAATAAGCATGAAGCGGCGATTAACTCCAGGAGTCGCAGGTGTAATTGGACCACAAAGATCTGTATGCACTAGTTCTAGACACTTCCCCGCCCTGTATATGGCTTGCTTTGGAAAACGCAAATGATGCTGCTTTCCAATAAGATAGCCATCACATACTTTATCCTTCTGATTAACCAAAGGAAGTCCATCCACCATATTATGCTACGCTAAAGATCTCAGCAGTTGTAAGCACAGTTCCTCTGCCTTCTATTTCAACTAATGATCCATCACCAAATTGAACCGTACCGGTGATTGAATTATCAATGCTAGTAAATACTGATTCAGAACCAGTCATATGATTACTAGCTCCTGTGTCAAGATAGCATGAACTAGTATCATACCTTTCATCATCACCCAGATGTGGCTTGACCTTTTCTTCATTGAGACACACTTCACCTTTCACTTCTATTTCAGAAGATGAAATAATATATGCCTTCGACAACAAAAGAGCTGGGTCATCTTTTTGGTTCTCAGCAACCATGGCTTTCTCATGTTTCTTCTTCTTTGGCTTTGTACATTCTTTTGAAAAATGGCCCTTTTCACCACAGTTATAACATTTAAACTTCTTCTTTGAGAGTGATTCAGGATCTGAACTTGATGGCTGATTAGTGGCTCTTCCATGGACAGCACCACGGTCAGCACCTTCTTTCGTACCAGCAACTGAATTTTCTCTACCTCCAAATCTTTTGTTGGAGTAATTTTCCCACTGTTTTTTGGACAACAGCAAGTGTTGTCCCTCTGTTGGATCTTCAAACCGAAGCTTCACTCCTTCCTCATGTGCCTTGAATCGAACAAATAGATCTTCCATGGTCAGTGTTTTCAAATCAACACACTGCTCAATGGAAGTCACTAGGTGCATAAATCTTGCTAGCGCTGCCTAGATTATCTTCTGGACCACGATGTGTTCCTTCTTCTCATCGTCGAGTGCCCAGATGGAAGAAACCATCTTGCTCAGGCGTGTTTGGAATGCATCCTCCGGCTCTGCATCCCCCATCTCCAAGGCCTCTAACGCCTTGCGCAGAGTTTGCAAGTTGGTTTTGCGGACTCGGTCATGGCTGATGTTCACGGCTTTGATGGCGTCCCACGCCGCCTTTGCCGTGTCCTTGCCAGCGAGCGGCGAAAGCACATTTTCCGGCACGCCTTTGTAGATGGCCAGCAAGGCGTCGTGGCCCATCTCGAACCCGACGTCCTTGGAGCTGACCGCCGCCCAAACTCCGGCCGACTGCATCGCCACCCGCATCTGCATCGCCCACAGCGTGTAGTTGTTGCGGGTGAGCTGGGGGTAATTGATGGGCCCGTGAGGTCTTCCCGTCGCCGCCGGCGCGACAGGAACGAGCTCCTTCGGCTTCTCATCTCCATCAATCTTCTTCCCTCGCAGTGCCGCCAGTTCAGCTTTCGCGGCTTCCACCTCCGCCCTAGCCGCCTCTGCCTCGGCCAATGCCTCCTACGCCACCTTCCGAGCTTCCTCCGCCGTGTGGGTCATCGGCGCCGACCATATGCCATCGACTCTGATACCAAATGTTAGCCGTCGGCCCGCTCCCTCTGTAACTCCAACGGACTCATGCACACACACAAATTGTTTGACAGTTTGTCCTTCACACCGAGTTAACTGAAACGAGAGAGAACAGAGGAGATAAAACAAAGTAACCTGTGCACAGTAGATTTTCAGACAACGAATGCCAAATTCTTTAGGCAAATTTTAACATGATCCCTCTTACCTCCTCTTTTCACATGGGAGGTAAAAAGGTAAGAGTTACTCAGACCCACTACTTAATGAAATCAACGGCTCAGGTCTATTATATACTCATGATGATTTATTTATACATGGACACAACCGACTCTTATCAGAACTCTCTACAAACTTGTTAAGCTAGCATACAACGTACCGGACCAAGTCCAGCACAGCGCCCATGTAACGCACTCATGACTGTTTCAACAAATGAAACCTGTCACAAGCTAACTTGTTCACTTGTGCAACACATGGTACATCACAAGACCAAAACAAGGTTTATACTAACACCGCTGCTGTCTATTGGGTTTTATGGATCATTAGAAATAGGGTCACGTCTGAACATCATGTTATGCACTCTCGTCTTGAGGTGGTATTCTATACTTGCTCTCTTTCGACATCTTGGATAGGGCTGCAGAAAGAAAATGATAATGGCACTATGACGTTGGGAACTTCACGTCTGCTGCTGTAGGAGGCCTGGGAGTTGGCGCACATCCAGAAGGGGCCCAACAGACGGCTGGAGTAGCTAATCTTCGTTTGGCTAGTAGTTGATGTTGCTCTGATGTTTAGTGGTTGCTGCCACTTTGTTCTAGTTACCTGTACGTTTGGTGATTGCTTGTTTCTCTCTGAACTTGTAGTGATCGGGGTTAATGGGTTTTCGCCCCGTAGTAGGTGTTTCGACAACGGGCACCTAGCAGCGTGTCTCCCTTTAGTGCCTACATATCGCTTCCCTCTTTCTCGTCTCGTTCTTGACTTATAAGAACTAAATATTTCTGTGATAAATGGAAAGGGGATAGCCCTGTTCGGAAAAAAAACATGGGTGTCGGCAGTCAGTGGGTGTCGGGTTAGCAAATAGCAAGGCCACACATGGAATTCTGGATGGACACGCACGCATGTTGCTTAATTGCCTGATTGGTCTAGAACAGTCGCTTCTTTTTTTTTGAACAGACAGTCGCTTCTTTACATTGTCTCTTGTAAAGACCGTACATAACCATGTTTTTTCTTGGCTCTGGCGGCCTCCATCACTTCCTGCTACTAATGTGTTAAGGTTGGGTCCTTACGTGGGACTTAATTTCCTGATTGATTGAGCCATGATTCCCGTGGAGTACCTTGCGCTCACGTGTTCGCTCTGTTTTGGCCTTTTTCCTCTGCAGTCATCTAGGTCAGATGAATGCATATGCCTCGCTATCGTTAGCTTCCAGAGTGTGCATGGACGCCACCTGCCTGGCCCAGATGTTCCAAAATACATGCATGCAGGCAGCCATGTCCCGGTCAAATGTGTGTCCAACCATTGTCTATTCATGCATGTGCTAGCTCTCCATTCTGATGGCAGGCAGGTTCTGTAAGAGAGCAGGTGTGCTACTGGCTCGAACATGTCCGAGTTGTGCTCCATGTTCTCGTGTTGCCCGTGTGTGTCGTCAACATTACCAGCCTTTTTTTTTTACGAAAAGTAACGGGCGTTGCATTTCATTGATAAAGAAGAAGAACGCATTACAATGCTTAGACTGAGCACACAAACACACAACAACACGACAATGACACCACGCCGGCACCACAACAAACCCACACCCTAGAAGACTACGAATCTCGGCCACCGCACCGTGTCCGCAATCAAGTGGAAACCTCCTGAAAACACAATGAGGTGAGATCATAACAACAATTGTATGCATTAATTCAACGTTCGTCAAAATTAAAACATACAACTGTTTATGCAATTTAAATCTATATCACCATTGGGCAAAAGTAGAAATAAATGCACCTTTTATAACAATAACAAATCATGATCATGTTATTAACAACGTTGGTCATAAAAATAACAGGATCATAATTGTTTCAATAATTACTTTAACATGCTCTTTTAAATTTTAATTGCACTTTTGTTCTATTTATTTTTAAAATAGCACTTTTATTTAATTGCAGCGGAAAAACATGAATAAAAAATTCATGAGCTTTATTCTTTACAGAAGCATTTCTTTTACTTTTCTGTTTTCTAAACAAAAATTTCGTTGGATAATTTTGAATAGAGAAAACTGTATAAAATTTGCCCAAAAACTGGACCAAAAACGAATAAAACATGCTTCTGAAAGGAAAAAGACAAAGAAATCACAAGAAACTGCAGCCCAGCCAGCCTCGGCCCAGCGCGCGCAGTGGCTGCGCCCGCGGCTGCTGGCCTCGGCCTCTCTTTCGGCCCAAAAGCCCACTGGGCGCTAGGGTTTGCTTCGTGACCGTCGGATCGTATCGGACGGCCACCCGCGCTCCTCGCTGGATCAAAAACCAGCGCCCGGTCGATCCGACCGAAACCCTAACCCATTTCGTTTCTCCTCTGCCCCTGCGTCTCCGTTCGCAGCAGCGCAGCAGCGGGTCCGGACCTCGCCGGCCGCCGGCGACGGCGTCGAGCGGCCACCGCACCGCGTCCGCCGCCGTCTCTTTCTCCTTCCCCCTCCCTTTCTCCCTCCTTTTCTCCCCCCATCCACCGCATCCTGTTAGAGAGAGCCGCGAGCAGAACCCTCCTCTGCTCCCTTGCGCCGGCGTGCGCGTGGATGTGAAGGCGGCACCCCCGCTGGCCCCTTTGCCGGCGTGCGCGAGCACCTCGAGGGTGGACGCGCCGCCGTCAAACGGCTCGGTGGTGGTGCCCTTTGCCCCTTTGGGGTTTGTTCTTCCGAACGGCTCGGCTTGCCGATGCCCGTCCGGATCGAGAGGAACGGCGTGGCCTTGCGGCGGCGCTCTTTGCCGGTGAGGATTCTTTCTTTGCCCTGTCGATTAGGGTTCCAGGGGAGGGGATATCTTTCGCGGGATTAAAAACTCCCGTTTCCTTTTCTACCGAAAAATCTAACACCTAGCAGGCTCTGTGATACCATTGATAGAACCCTGGAATCATCTATGCTAGAGTAGATCGGTAGTGCTAGGGATTAACGGTGGCTTTACCTTCTCCTTGGCTCGATGAGCCCGAGCTGGTGGCCATGGTGGAGGGCGACGGCGGTGATGGTGAGTGGGCAGTGGCGGCGGAGCTTCCCGTCACTTCAGGGCTAACCTAGATCGGTAGGTTTGTCGGTGGGGTTGGCGGCTGCGCGAGGAACCTCGTAGTGCGTGCCTCGGCCCCCCACCTCTTTATATAGCCCAGCGTGACAGGGGCCCGTCAACCATAAGGGTTGGGCGCCCCCGATCAGGGCGCGTAATCAAGGGCCTGATAGGCCGTTGGGCCTATACAGAGGAGATCAACCTAACATTCTCCCCCTTGATCTCAACTTTTCTTTTAACCATATACTTTTCACTTTACTCGTTTCATCACAGATCAATACATAGAACATGTTTCATCGTCACAGCTCAATTGCCGATAGAATCAGACAGCTACAACATACCACTCTGTTTTGAAACAAATTCTGTTCCTTTTGGGCCTCTCATGATCCAGGAATCATAGGCCTTCCCTTAAACCCATGCCGGCTAAGTGTTCCTTGAACACATTGGGTGGTAAGCCTTTCGTAAGCGGATCCGGAAGCATATCCTTTGTCCTTATATGCTCGAGACTTATAGTGTGATCCTGGATTTTGTCTTTCACAACATAATACTTTATCTCTATTGTTTTGGCAGCATTACTCGACTTGTTGTTGTGAGCATAGAATACTGCGGGCTGGTTGTCACAGTACATCTTTAGCGGTTTGTCAATACAATCTACCACTTTCAAGTCGGGTATGAATTTCTTTAACCATATCGCCTGCCCTGTGGCCTCATAACATGCTATAAATTTTGCATACATCGTGGACGATGCAACTATTGACTGTTTGGAGCTTCTCCATGAAATAGCCCCTCCAGCGAGAGTGAACACGTATCCTGACGTGGATTTTCTATCATCTCTGTCTCCCGCAAAATCTGCGTCTGAATACCCTCTTATCTCTAGGGAATCAGATCTCCTGTATGTTAGCATGTGGTCCTTCGTGCCTTGCGCATAACGCAATGCTTTCTTTACCATCTTCAAGTGCTCTGTGCCTGGATTCTCTTGATATCTACCGAGTACCCCGGTGACAAAAGCTAAGTCAGGACGAGTGCACACTTGTGCATACTGTAAACTTCCAACAGCCAAAGCATATGGTACTGCTTTCATTTGATCGATCTCGTACTGGTTCTTGGGACATTGGAATTTCCCAAAACTGTCGCCCTTGACTATAGGAGCAGGTGTGGCTTTACTCGCATGCATATTATACTTTTTAAGAACCTTTTCTAAATATGCCTTCTGCGATAGTCCTAAAACTCCATTTTTCCTATCTCGGTGAATTTCTATGCCCAAAACATATGATGCTTCACCAAGATCTGTTATATCAAAATTTGAGGACAAGCACTTCTTTGTCTCTTGTAGCAGACTAACATCACTGCTAGCAAGCAAGATATCATCCACATACAAGATTAGGAAAATATATTTCCCATTTTTAAACTTTGCATAAATGCAGTTATCCTCAATATTTTCTTTAAATCCAAAACTTTTAATTGTTTCATTAAACTTTAGATACCACTGTCTAGAGGCTTGCCTTAATCCATAAATAGATTTCTTCAGGCGGCATCCCATATCTTCCTTGCCTTTCATGATAAAACCCTTGGGTTGTTTCATGTAAACTTTTTCTTTTAAATCCCCATTCAGAAATGCCGTCTTTACATCCATTTGATGTAACTCTAAATCAAAATGTGCAACTAATGCCATTATGATTCTGAAGGAATCCTTACATGAGACTGGGGAAAATGTCTCATTGTAATCTATGCCTTCTCTTTGTGTAAATCCTTTTGCCACAAGTCGTGCTTTATACTTTTCTACATTCCCATTAGAGTCATACTTAGTTTTGTAGACCCATTTACAGCCTACTGTTTTGGCTCCTTTAGGAATATTCTCTAAGTCCCAAACATCTTTGGAACTCATCGATTTCATCTCGTCTTCCATTGCCTCCAGCCACTTTGATGAGTGAGGGCTTCTCATGGCTTCTTCATATGAAGTGGGGTCACCTCCCATATGAACTATTTCTGTGTTATAAACTTTATAATCAGTAGAAATAGCTGACTTTTTGGGTCTTGTAGACCTTCTAAGGGCCTCACTCCTAGTCTCATTATGTGCCTCACCTTCCGGCACATCTTCTAAAAGTGGCTGCTGCACCTCCCTTTCATGCTCAACGACGGGTTCAGTCGGCTCCTGACGGACAGGTTCCGGATCTTCTCCCAAAGTTGTCATGGGTGGAGTTACAACAGGTGCTTGCACCGCAACCTCAGGGATTGTCGGTGCAGGTACAACAGGTAGTGAGAAAAATGGCTCCTGAATCATCGGATTAGGTGCATGCTCCCTCTTCTCCTCAAGATCAATTTTCCGAGCTACCATGCTCCCCCTCATCATTTCGTCCTCTAAGAAGACTGCATGTCTTGTTTCTACAAACTTTGTGTATCTCTCTGGACAGTAGAAACGAAAACCTTTTGATCTATCAGGATAGCCAATGAAGTGGCAACTGACTGTTTTGGAATCTAACTTTGCAATATTTGGATTAAACACTTTGGCCTCAGCTGGGCTCCCCAACACCCTTAAGTGTTGTAGAGAGGGCACTCTTCCTGTCCACAACTCGTACGGTGTTTTGGGCACCGACTTGCTTGGTACTCTATTGAGAATGTGAATGGCGGTTTAAGCGCCTCCATCCATAATCCCAATGGCAAGGTGGAGTAACTCATCATGCTGCGCACCATATCCATAAGAGTACGGTTACGCCTTTCAGCTACTCCATTTTGCTGAGGCTCGCCCGGCATTGAATACTGGGCCACTATGCCAGTCTCCTGTAAGAACTTTGCAAAAGGTCCAGGGACTTGGCCATATGGAGTGTGCCGACCGTAGTACTCTCCCCCACGTTCAGATCTTACTATCTTTATTCTTTTATCATGCTGATTTTCAACTTCAGCTTTGAATATCTTAAATTTATCCAACGCTTCAGATCTTTCTTTGATTGGATAAATATAACCATATCGGGAGTAATCATCTGTGAATGTTTTGAACGAGTCATAGCCATCCACACTTTTCACAGGAAACGGTCCACAAATGTCAGTGTGAATGATTTCTAGTGTTCCTGTGTTACGGTTTGCACCCTTTTTGATTTGTTTTACATACTTTCCTTTAATGCAATCTATGCATTGCTCTATGTCTGAGAACTCTAATGGAGGAAGAATTTCATTTTTAACTAGTCTTTCTATTCTCCCCCTCGAAATATGGCCCAAGCGACAGTGCCATAATTTCGATGAGTCATGAGTTCTCTTTCTTTTCTTTTGTTCTTTATCCGACGCGGAAACATGCTCATTCACATTACACACAGAATGCACTTTTTCACGTAGTGATAATAAATAAAGCTCATCGTGTAGGAAAGCAACACCCACATGAGTATTATTAAACCATATGGCACACTTGCCATGTCCAAAGTGACATTCATAATGATCTTTATCCAAACACGAAACACTAATTAAGTTTCTGTGACATGAAGGAACATATAAAACATCTCTAAGCAAAAGCGTGAATCCATCAGCTAACTCCAGAGAGATGTCGCCGACAACTTCAACTTCTGCTTCAACTCCATTTGCAACTTCAAAGCATCTTTCGCTTCTTTGCGTAGTCCGCGTCGAATGGAATCCCTGTAATGAATTTGCAACATGAACAGTTGCTCCTGAGTCAATCCACCAAGTAGATTTCGAAAACTGTGTATACAAGGATTCATTTACAAAGGAAACAACGTTGTTACCTCTCTTTGCCATTATTGACTTTAGCTAATCAGGGCAATCTTTCTTATAGTGCCCAGTCTTCTTACAATGGAGACATGTATCTTTGTCCACTGGGAAAGACTTTTGCTGATGCTGATATTGAGCTTTTCCATGTGGCTTTGAAGGGGAACCTTTGCCATTCTGATTGTAATTCTTTTTCTTATTATCCTTCACATAGTTCAGAGAACCACCATGTGAGGTTTTAAGTCTTTCCTCTTCTTGCACACACATGGCTATAGTCTTTTCAATGTCCCATTTTTCAGGCGACATGTTGCAGTTGACAACAAAAGTGTCAAACTCTTTTGGCAGTGAAGCCATAACCAGGTGAACGAGGAGTGCAGGCTTGAGCTCCAAATCCGCATCCATGGGTTTAAGCTTAGCTGCCATGTTGCTCATCCTGAGGATGTGCTCTCTTATGCCATGTCCACCGCCTGTGTACTTTTCTGTCACCAGCTGCTTTAGTAACTGGGTAGCATATATCTTTGAAGAACCAGTGAACTAGCTCTTTATCTTTTCAAGAAACTCCCCTACGGAAGTATACTCTGCAATTGAGCCCACAATAGCGTTCTCAATTGTGTTCTGTATGAAAGCCATGCACTTTTTATTGGCGGTGAGCCACTTTTGGTTTTCGAGGGTATATGACATCTCCACTGGAGCATGTTCCCTCTGCCTTTTCGCCCAAGCAGCATCATCATCTTTTGCACCTCTGACTGGCTCTGGTGGTTTGACCAGCTGTGGGGTGTCCACAACCCAGTCCACCTCAGCACAAACAAAAGCCAAGTCAACTTTCTTTCTCCATTCAGTGTAGTTATCACCTCTGAGGGTTGGAACATCCTTGAGGCAACTCATCAAGTGGAAACCTCCTGAAACCACAATGAGGTGAGATCATAACAACAATTGCATGCATTAATCCAACGTTGGTCAAAATTAAAACATACAACTGTTTATGCAATTTAAATCTATATCACCGTTGGGAAAAAGTAGAAATAAATGCACCTTTTATAACAATAACAAATCATGATCATGTTATTAACAACGTTGGTCATAAAAATAACAGGATCATAATTGTTTCAATAATTACTTTAACATGCTCTTTTAAATTTTAATTGCACTTTTGTTCTATTTACTTTTAAAAGAGCACTTTTATTTATTTGCAGCGGAAAAACATGAATAAAAAATTCATGAGCTTTATTCTTTACAGAAGCATTTCTTTTACTTTTCTGTTTTCTAAACAAAATTTTCGTTGGATAATTTTGAATAGAGAAAACTGTATAAAATTTGCCCAAAAACTGGACAAAAAACGAATAAAACATGCTTCTGAAAGGAAAAAGACAGAGAAATCACAAGAAACTGCAGCCCAGCCGGCCTCGGCTCAGCGCGCGCAGTGGCTGCGCCCGCGGCTGCTGGCCTCGGCCTCTCTTTCGGCCCAAAAGCCCACTGGGCGCTAGGGTTTGCTTCGTGACCATCGGATCGTATCGGACGGCCACCCGCGCTCCTCGCTGGATCAAAAACCAGCGCCCGGTCGATCCGACCGAAACCCTAACCCATTTCGTTTCTCCTCTGCCCCTGCGTCTCCGTTCGCAGCAGCGCAGCAGCGGGTCCGGACCTCGCCGGCCGCCGGCGACGGCGTCGAGCGGCCACCGCACCGCGTCCGCCGCCGTCTCTTTCTCCTTCCCCCTTCCTTTCTCCCTCCTTTTCTCCTCCCATCCACCGCATCCTGTTAGAGAGAGCCGCGAGCAGAGCCCTCCTCTGCTCCCTTGCGCCGGCGTGCGCGTGGATGTGAAGGCGGCGCCCCCGCTGGCCCCTTTGCCGGCGTGTGCGAGCACCTCGAGGGTGGACGCGCCGCCGTCAAACGGCTCGGTGGTGGTGCCCTTTCCCCCTTTGGGGTTTGTTCTTCTTCCGAACGGCTCGGCTTGCCGATGCCCGTCCGGATCGACAGGAACGGCGCGGCCTTGCGGCGGCGCTCTTTGCTGGTGAGGATTCTTTCTTTGCCCTGTCGATTAGGGTTCCAGGGGAGGGGATATCTTTTGCGGGATTAAAAACTCCCGTTTCCTTTTCTACCAAAAAATCTAACACCTACCAGGCTCTGTGATACCATTGATAGAACCATGGAATCATCTAGGCTAGAGTAGATCGGTAGTGCTACGGATTAACGGTGGCTTTACCTTCTCCTTCGCTCGATGAGCCCGAGCTGGTGGCCATGGTGGAGGGCGACGGCGGTGATGGTGAGTGGGCAGTGGCGGCGGAGCTTCCCGTCACTTCAGGGCTAACCTAGATCGGTAGGTTTGTCGGTGGGGTTGGCGGCTGCGCGAGGAACCTTGTAGTGCATGCCCCGGCCCCCACCTCTTTATATAGCCCAGCGTGACAGGGGCCCGTCAACCATAAGGGTTGGGCGCCCCCGATCAGGGCGCGTAATCAAGGGCCTGATAGGCTGTTGGGCCTATACAGAGGAGATGAACCTAACAACAACAACAACACGACAATGACACCACGCCGGCACCACAACAAACCCACACCCTAGAAGACTAGGAATCTCGGCTTCAAGGATCACGAAGGCTTGACAAGGGGAAGGTGGTCTTCGACTTCCACCATCATCTGACCAAGCTAGGGTACATAACTGGTCGGGTTATTATGTATCATTAACCTGCAACTGGTGACCTGGCCTTACGTGATGGATTAAACACTGGGTACATACAGCTTGGCAAGTTGATGTCTGATCACCAGCGCCGTTCTTTGTACAGAAGCAGCAGCCATTCTTTGACTCTTGGCAGTGACAGAGGAATAAGCTGTAAATATATGTTTTTTTCAGACAATTCTATGTACATGTTTGCCATTTTACGGCATACAACTTGTCAAAGAACATGTCGACCACCGTTGAGCTCACTTTCCCCTCCCCCGGTTACTGTTCTCGGAGAAGAGAAAAGGAGGCGTCTCGTATTCCTTGTGGCCGCCGCCGGCCAGGTCGCGGGCTCCCTCCCTCTCCGCCTGCTGCTCCGGCGACGGGAGAGTGGGGGAGCCCCAGATCTGAGTCTCCGGTGTATAGATATTAGGGTAGGTGTGCTTGGCGTTGGTGTTTTGGTGGAAGCGGCGCCGGCGTGTAGCAATAATGTCCCCCAGCTCCAGATCTACCTCGGCGTTGTCCTTGGCGGCGGCGGTGAAAAGCTTGTGGGGTGCCGGGCGGTGGTGCCGACCACGCCGTTGGTGTTTTGTCCTCCAGATCTTGCCCCGTTGCGTTGGTTGTGCAGGTTTTGTTCTATTTGTGGGCTTCAGCTCTATTTGCTCTTGTCGGTGGCTGTGTCTCGGCATCCTCGCGTCGCGTCAAGCCGGCGGTTCCAGTGGTGATGCAGCACCGGTTCTTCCCTTCTTCGACGTGCTGGTTTTTGATCGAAGATGGAGACTTCCCGTCTGCCATGAGTCTGTGCGCTTATCCAACGGTTTCGCTGGCTCCAGGAGGGAGCGGCGGCGGCAGCGCGCCGTCATCTCGCATTGGTTGATGTGCTGGATCGACTCCCCAAGGACCCGTTTGTAATTTGATTTCTTTCTGGGGTGTATTGTACCACTGGTTGTTTGCAATATACTCATGTGGCTCTTCGCAAAAAAAAAAAAAAAAAAAAAAAAAAAAAAAAAAAAAAAGGAACATGTCGACTATCTGAAAATACGTGACCGCCTCCAAGCCATGATGTTGCTCCTTCTCTGATGCCGCTACCAACATTGGGCAATTCAAAGGACTACAGTACAGCTCAGCCTAGACTCCTCTTCAACCATCATCCCTTTGACTTTTTTTTTCTAGTTTCTGCTAAAATGTCCCATTTTCCTACAGAGGCATAAATGTTGCCTTGACCGGCGGAGGATCTGGGCGTGGCTGCGTCTCCCGGTCGCGGCGTCGCGCGAGCGGTGGTGGTGGATGGCATTCGGCGGCGAGCAAGCTTGGGGGCCGACTGGTTCGGCGGTGGTGCAGATCCTGGCGATGCTGCGCTCCCCTCCTTTGTCTCCCGTCCGTGGCGTCGATCCGAGAGCGGCTCCTCTCCGAACCCTAGCTGGGCCTGCACAGGCCACCGCCGGAGGGCTGGACCCCTCCCAGGTTCTGGCTACCGTCGTGGGCGGTGGATTCGTCATGGGTGACGCTAGAGGCGGCGATGGCTGGCACTGCCAAGGCTACCCGGGTGGCTGGAGGTGCCGACTGCCTGGGTACCCCCCGTCAAGATCTGGAGTGGCCAGATCTGACGGGGCGCTGGTCGATGCTCCCTCCCGTGGTGCGTGCTGGCGGACGGCCGGAGGCGCGTGCCCCATGTCTGGTGCAGGGGCGGTGCATTGCCCCCCTGCCCGTTGGTTCTCCCAATCCCTTGGGGGCTGTTCAGGGTAGGGGAAGGTGAGGCCTTCCCGCCCGTTTCTTCGGTGGTCGGTGGCTGCAAGCCTGGGGCGGGGGTGATTCGGAGCCATGGAGGCCGGGGTGGCGGCCCTGGATGGCGGGCTTCACGGTTGGCTTTCCGGCGAGCAGTGTTGAGGCAGGTGTTGGCGGTGTGCTTCGGCCATGTGGGTGGCGGGGTGCGCGGTGGCTGGTGGTCCTGGCAATGTTGTCGCCGGCAGTGGCGGCCTAGCCCTGAACTAGATCTGGAGTTCCCGACACGTTGTGGTGGTCCCTCGTCAGGGTGGGTCTGTGGCATGTTCCCGCGGCGCGGTGGGTGGGTGGGGGGGGCGAGCTAAAGTTTTGCGCTTCAGTGTTGGCGGTGGTGATGCCAGTGGGTGCCGCATTCCTCTTGGGGCACTGCCTTGGTCCTCTCCCTCCACTTCGGCACTCTGGGTGAAAACCTTTGTTCGCTTCGGCAGACGCGGCGGCGGCGGCGCATGGCATCGTTACCTTCTTGGGGGCGTCGTCGATGAGTGTGGATGGTGTATCTCTTGCACTTCTCCTCGACAGCTCTCTGACGGAATTTGTTAGTGCATTCATGTGCGTTTTTCGCATCCTCGGTGTGTTTTGTCGTGTTTTTCTCTTTTGATCAGCTTTTGAGGATTTCCTGAACACCATTTACCCTTTGGCCGTGTGCTTTTTTATAAAGTGGGGCGAAAGCCTGTTTCGATTAGTGTTGATAAAATGGAACATTTTAGTTTTCGCCTCAGCCTTGTTAAAATGCAATGAGGTAACCTTCAAAATGCTACAACTAGCCTAGAAAACCCACATAGAGCAAAATAAAGCTTGAACAACTTTATAGCCACCGAAGCCAGTCATTCCGAAATAGTGAAGAGAAACTGGGAAAAGGAGATTTCAGGGGAAGAAACTGAAAAAAGTACAGCATCATCGTTTCTTTTCTTGTTGGAAGAGGGGGCAACAGACCTGCCCCCATTTTATTAAATAAGGAGAGTGAAATATAGTAACAAAAAGGAGCACGATAACAGCCTCCCCGCAAGACCGGAATGATAGCTACAAGGTGCTTAGAGCATGTTTAATAGCACAGCCAGCTGCTGGCTATAAACCAGCTCCACGTCATCTATAAAGCCTTCACACACAATAGGCTGGCTGTAAGACTGACTCTAATAAAGACTTAGACATTTAATACTTGCATGTATATATTACCTGTTGTGATCCAATGTAAACAACATCTTTGTGGCCATTTCAATCAGCATATATATTCATGCCAACAGGACATGCCAAGAGAAACTGATTAATATTCAAGCAATTTCAATCAGCATATATATGTCACTAGATCGATATCGCGCCTTGGCGCGAGGGTGCCGGTCCCAGCAATGTGGTCAAGGAGATAATGCCAAGTTAGTAGGAACCCTGGTTTAGCGTACGTATTCAAATAGGACAAAATAAAGAAAGAAAAAACATTCACTTGTAATTGAAATAAACATCATGGAGTTCAACGTCATTAGATTATAAAGTAGCATCGAGTTCAATGCATTCACAAGACCATAAAAGGTAACACTTGACATTAAGTTCAGTACTAAGAGTGCGAACATGAGAGAGCAAGTACTAATCTAAAACAAAGTTTCCAGCACACCGTATATAAGCAAGACAGCTACCCAATATAGACTAAAGTTATACCAAAAACAACTTCACAACAAAGGAAGCATCTCAAAAAGCATAGTCTCCATAAATACTTGATTTTCACTACAAAGGATGCCTTCATAACAATAAAACAACTCAGCAAGGCCTGAAGACTCACAAAAGGGCATAGTCTCCATAAATACTTGATTTTCAGTAGAAAACACCAAAACCCATATCAAAGCATAATATAGTAATAGTGGTTCAGTATAAAGCAACAAGTTAGGGGCAGGAACAATATACATATGATTCAGTACAAAAATAAACTAAGGGAGGTTATTATTACTTCAAATGAATAGCTGATCTTCAAGAATAGTTCCAGCAAAACCAGCATTGATAAATCATTTCGCTATCCACTTGACATTCATACAGTTTCCGTAACCATTATCAGCATCACCAATCATTGGTATCGATACTACTTCAGTGATTAAATGCCCTTGATCTATCATTTCTCCATCGAAGATGAGACCAACATCTGGCAATCCAGGCATTGCAGCAGATATAGAGAAACCTGAAAGTAAAAATACCGTTAAATCTTTCAGGACCGAAATCTCATAAATCTCCCTTTACATAGCACTGGGCTAGCTCCCTAAGTAAGTACTACTCACTTGATACATAGTAACTTAAACAAATCACATCTGCACATCCTAAATACAAACATTTTGTTATCTTCTATATAATAATAAAATAAAAGGAACAACAAAAAAAAGGAGGTCCGTCCACAGATGGAAGTAAACCATACAACAAAAATATCTGACCATCATGCAAGATATATCAAATTCATACTGCTATGATGTAAAGCTATGCATGTAGAATAGAGTCTGCACCTTAAACCATTAAGTTAAATCACATACAGGTATAACCTATGATACAAACACAATGGAGTCACTCAGTCATATTTAGTATAGCACAATCAGCCATCATAAACCAAAGTTAGTACTGTAGTAATTTTCATTAGGCAAGTAAGTGCAACTGAAATAATCCCGCGGGGGGGGGGGGGGGGGGGGGGGGTACTGAAAGATATAGCAAGGGCAATGGCAATGTAACCATTTCCCATCAACACTACCAATTCTGAGTATTGGACCCTAGCAAGAACATGATCCCCTCTCTATCTTTCATTCAGAACCAAAATTTTGATCCTAATCCACTGCACACAATACAAATTTACTTACAGGAGCACACAAATTTCACATTATAATCTACACAACAATCAAGTCACTCAAATCTATGCTACAGCTGCAGTCTACGACACAACTATGAAACAAATTGGAGTAGGGCACCAAGACGTGGGGTTACCTGAGGCGGAAATGCATTGGGGTATGAGGAGGCAGCACGAACACGCCACCCTGAAGTCTGCCTCCGCAAGATGCACACGTCCATATCGTGGAGCAGCAGGATGAGCGTCTCACCCTGGACGGCAGCGACGGCGCCATAGATGGCTGGCCCGTGCGATCTGCCTCCTGAATGATATCGGCCGTCGGATAATCACCGCGCGCCAAGGCGCATTACCTACTGAATAGAAGGCGCCGTAAATAGTACAAAATCATGTTTCTGAGCTCTGGTAAGCCAAAAAAAAAGAGCATTAAAACCAAATACGAGAACAATGAAGGTAGGTCAAATGGAACGATGATGCCAGTATACAACTACTACAGTAGTGCAATAACCTATGCATCGTACAACCCAAGCATGCTTTCTGAATGCTAAACCTGAGGATGTCCTTCACAAGAAACCAAAAATCTCTGCGAGGCTAACAAACGCATGAATAAGAGCACGAGCAAGCGCAGGTCTGAAGAACTGAGAATAGAAGAAGAAAAGAGATCAACCTGCAGAGCGGCGACCGAAGACGCAGCAGGACAAACCGACCAGAGCCACGAGCACCCCCAGCAGACCAACCTGCAAGGGAAAACAGGCAAATCAAGGATGAGCTCCAGCCAACCAGAACTGGGACGGTCGAAAATGAACGAGCACGCACAGATCGAGGGTCACAGCAACAGATCCGGCGCACAAACGGCTAGAACAGAGGACCTGCAACAAACCGACCTAAAATTAGTCAAGCGCGGCCACGGCAAAAAAAAAAATTGGATCCGAGAGAAGAGGCCACCTTAACCAACCTCACGGCGCACCAATGCCATTGAATCCACGGCCCCCAATCCGACACACCAAGCAAGCAGCGGCACGACAGGAATCAGCAAGGAGCAGCGGGCGCAGAAGAACAAAATGGAAGAGGAGGAGAGGGAAGGAGAAGAAGAAGGCACCAACGAGGGAAAGCAACCTCTCCCCGAGCCCCGCCGAGCGAATCAGAAGCGAGCAGCTCACCCGGCTCTGGGCCACTAGCCTTCGACCGTGCACGCACGGGAGGCCAGTGGAGTGGCCGAGGAGGTGGACGAAGCAGGGGTGCGCACGGCCGACGGCCAAACGTGGCCATCGCCGATGACCACATCGAGTCGTGGTGCTCGGGAACAGCGACCAGGAGGCGATGCAGTGCGGGAGGGCTCGGACGGTGTCCGGCGTCCATGGACAGCAACAGGCAAGCAAGAGGATCCCGACAGGACAGAACCAACAAAGCAAAGACAGGAAATGCATAGAACGATAGCCTGTAGTATAGCTCTAAATCGATGGAAAATAAACAACAAATGGCAGAAAGGCATCAATTGTAAACCCTTCAGTTCTAATTATAAAAATCTTCGATATCAGTTTTAGGTTTATAGGTTCTGGCTTATGTGCCTTTTTTACATAATTGCTTGCTAAATCTATCACACACAATAATCTTAATCCTTTCTCAGTTTTATAGATTGTAGAAGTCTCTTTTCAACATGGTGGTCAACGTAATCCTGTGTTCTAGGATCAAAGAGTCATATGACCATGTTTTGAGTAATGCTAACATGTAGATTAATGCAAAGGAACGTCCAGTTATGCAACATTGAATTATTTATGAGCGAAACCACCGGCTTCAGCGAGGACTGAGAATCATGATGGTAACAAAATGAGAATATTATTCATCCTGACCAGCCTTGCCCACTTCATTAAGACTATCGTTCAACCCATATACAGTAAGAGAAACATCAACAAATATTATGGTGCTTTCCACAAGATATATTTTAGCGGTACCTAATAAAATTTAGTCAAGGAAGCTTCTAAATTCACTGTAGTAGCTTGAAGCAAAGCGGACATCTTAATCTCATGGGTTCTTCACAGCCAAACAAAAACAAATACAGGAAAGTAAAAGGTTCAGAGAGACATGCAAAATAATGACCGTAATAGCAGAAGAACCCAGACTGAGGTATTGTAGCACATAATCATTTTATAAGAAACAAATAGAGCTTGGTAACCAAACCACCATCATAAACTGTTTACGTGAATAAAGGGCATAAGTTTTATCAAACATATCATAAACTTTAGAAGGTGAGAGAACATGTCCGTCAACTGTCTGCTTAGTGATTATTACGACATTTGTATGATCTATTGAAAAGGTAGTTCTAGTGATTAATTCAATAAAAAAAATCATGCGAAGAATATAAAGAACCAAGGACAGTAATATGAAAGAGGTTCTTACAACGTCTTCAGATCAGAAATATGAGGTATCGATAAGTTGCCTGTAAAAGAATTTAAGTGGAGAGGAGTCAGCAGTTGAAAATAATGATCTTAATAAGTCAAATGTGCGCGGGCAATAGAAGCGGTCAATGGCCGACGACGCTTTCATCTAACACAAGCAGATCATACTCATTGAGCTAGAAAGCACACTGGTAGAAAAATGGCCATTTGTCCCGGTTCTGGAACCGGGACTAAAGGGTCGGGACTAATACCCAAAACCTTTAGTCCCGGTTTGCTTACGAACCGGGACCAAAGACCCTCCACGTGGCGCTGCCTGTGGCGGGGGAGGGAGGACCTTTAGTCCCGGTTGGTGTTACCAACCGGGACTAAAGGCTCCACCTTTAGTCCTGGTTGGTAACACCAACCGGGACCAAAATGCGGCCACGCGTCAGCAGCTAGCAGTCGCTGGGGGTTTTGTTTTTTTTTTGGAAGGGGGGGGGTTTTGAGGTTTTGGAGGGTTAATTTAGGGGTTTCATATTGTGTTAGCGAGCTAATAGAGAGAAGTGACCTCTCTTTTTCCGTGCTTGGTCGACGCTAGCTACTACACATATAGAGAGAACTCGACCCTAGCTAGTAAGCAAATAAAGGAAACCATTAATTACACAAGATCGTCATGAACATATATAGAGAGAAGTGACATCTCTTTCTTCGTGCTTGGTCGAACAACAAGTTTTCATATATCTATCCGACGCTGCTACATATGTACAATATATAACATCCCTTACAACAATTTCAATTTTACATGATATTCTCCGTGTTCAGGTATGACGTGGTCAAGAAAGAATCCCGCCAATTCCTCTTGAATTGCTCGTATACGATCATGTGGTAGGAGTTCATCCCGCATCTGCCAGATCTAATTTAAAGAAGGGGGTCAATACATATATATGAATGAAACTCAACACAATTGATGGTAATATATAAAATAAAATTGTGAATATTGTTT
Source organism: Elymus sibiricus (assembly GCA_039707655.1). NCBI lineage: Eukaryota > Viridiplantae > Streptophyta > Magnoliopsida > Poales > Poaceae > Elymus > Elymus sibiricus. The sequence goes on from CM077666.1 coordinate 478,445,300, forward strand.
ACGTACTTCAAATTGTTTCTCAGAGGAGGCCCGTTCAGAGGTATAGTAGCGAATGAACTCGCATACGTAGTATCCACATAAATGAGTGTTGGGTGCCTGCAACAAGCACTTTACGAGAATAGAGTTCAATCAAACTGATAAGCAAGCATGATAATTGTATTGATGAAACTAGAATCAATGAGAGATGCGCGGAACTAGCTAGTACTACTTACTTTGGGGTGTGTAAATCGCAGCTCCTTCTTCAGACCCGGAACCTTAGCGGTGAACGTTTTCCAAACCCTGGCAGGCAAAGAAAATGATTACTTGATATCAGGAAATGAACGAAAGTTGCCGATATGGTCCCGGTATTGATTGAACTTACTTCTGGAGCATTGCAGTCATGTCCGCATAATACTTGGGATCTTTACGGAGCGAGTCTAAGACAGTTACTAATGCCCCGTCAAGGTTAATGGATAGCAGAATATAGTGGAAGTTGCGCACGCATAACTCATCAATTACATTACTTAACCACGAGTAAGCGGAACCGAATATGCAGAAGACAGTAACACTCACTTGAAGTTGTAAGGAAAGAGTATTTCCCTTTTGTTTTGATGTGTAAGGAACGTTTGTAGCAAGTTGTTCTCGGCATCTTCAGCCGCCTTTCGTACCGACCATTCATTTAGGGTATTTGGGCTAATGAACCCAACGTCGAAGATTCCTATTTGTTTGCATTCGACCATCTTCAATCTGCATAATATAGTGAGGATAATTATATATACATGCAATGAACGAGCTGAGCTAGAGACTTAATTATAGAAGTAATACTTACAGACAGTAGCAAGTCATGAGTTGTTTGTCGAGGGCCTTTTGATTGTATAATTGAAATAACTCCACAAATTCAACAGGCAGCAGGTCGACTCCAGGGAAGTCATGCTCTTTTTTAATTCCGACTAACAAACTGTCTTTCCCAGACTTCCTGCAGGTTTCCATGTACCAGTCATGCAATTTTTGCATCATCGTTGTTAGATGAGGATGATCAGGTTTGACGAGAGGCTTCCCGTGCTCGTATGTAAAGACGTCTACTACCTCAGCCGTTTCAAACTGTACATCATCGGGCAGGTAATCATCAAGAGTGGTACCGGGCAGTAGCACCGGATGATTAGCGATATCGCTAGACACCTTGAGCGGGGGGCACGATTGCTTCTCCTGTTCGCCGAGCTGGGGAATTGTTTTCCCACTTCTTCGTTTTTTCGCTCTTGCAGCACTGGAAGTACTTCCCGACTGCTGCGCTTCAGCATGTGTCTTAGTAATTATGCGGTCATAGTTGGAATCCGGCGGAGGCGGTGGTGGTCGCTTCACGGCATTGATAATGCGCTTCACTTTCATCGGATCTACCTTCTCCTTCGGAGGTGGAGTTTTCTTTGCAAAATGGTCCCTCAGTTGGGCACGACATATGTCCTCGTTTTCCTGCTCGGTCCTCTCATATGGTAACTTTTCCAGAGGCTTGAGAGATGGACCGTATCTGAATTGGCTCCCGCCTCTGCTTGTACTGCTAGCCGCCGGAGCGGCGGCGTCTCTCTTCCGTCGTTGCTGATGAGGCGGAGAAATCCGACGCGCCGAAGGAGCCGGAGCGGCGGCGTCTGTCTTCCGCCGTTGCCGACGAGGCTGAGGAGGAGGCGGACTGCTTCGACGCGCCGGAGTAGGCGAAGAAAAGGCGGAGTGCCCTGACGCGTCGGAGGAGCCGGAGAAGGAGGTGGAGTGCCCTGATCACTCGCCGGAGGAGGAGGAGGAGGAGGAGGCGGAGTGCCCTGACTCGCCGGAGGAGGAGGAGGAGGCGGAGGCGTCCAGTTTGGAAGCTTGATGTACTCCTTCTGCCATAGACATGTACTCCTCAGTGTTGGGGAACGTTGCATGGGAAACAAAAAAATTCCTACGCACACACAAGATCTATCCATGGTGATGAGCATCTACGAGAGGGAGAGTGAATCTACATACCCTTGTAGATCGCTAAGCGGAAGCGTTAAGAAACGCGGTTGATGTAGTCGAACGTCTCCGCGATCCAAATCGCAAGTCGTCCCTCGATCCGATCACGAACTAGTGCCGAACGGACGGCACCTCCGCGTTCAACACACGTACGGCTTGATGACGCCTTCACCTCCTCGATCCAGCGAGCGATGGTGAAGTAGTAGATGAGTTCCGGCAGCACGACGGCGTGGTGATTGTGGTGAGGAACAATCTCTGCAGGGCTTCTCCAAGCACTACGGAGATTATGACGAGAGGAACTAGAGGGTTAGGGTTGCCGGCACACGGCTTGGGAAATCTTAATGTGTCCCGTGTGCTAGCCCTGCCCCTCTATTTATATGTTGAGCCCTGGGGTCTAAACTTGGAGAGAAAACCTCCACAAGGTCGGTTTTGCCCGCATAAGGTCGGTTTGGCCCGCACGGAAAGAGTCAAACTCGGATTCCAGCAGTATCGCGTACAAGCGGTAGTACCGCTCACGAGCGGTAGTACCGCTTGCGCGGTAGTACCGCTTTCACACAAGCGGTAGTACCGCTTACGCGGTAGTACTGCCTTACAGCGGTAGTACCGCTTAAGGCAGCAGCAAAACTTCCTTTTGCAATTTCCAAAACCTCGTGGGCTTTACCCCTTTGGCCCATATAAAGTGTTGCTGCACCCGAACACTTCGGTAAACACCCGGAACCCCTTCCGGTGAATTCCGGAACCCTTCCGGAGATCAAAACACTATTATCACATATATCAATCTTTACCTCCGGACTCTTCCGGAGATCCTCGTCATGTCCGGGATCTTATCCGGGACTCCGAACAACCTTCGGTCACCAACAAAATAACTCAACTATACTAATCGTCACCAAACGTTAAGTGTGTAGACCCTGCGGGTTCGAGAACTATGTAGACATGACCGAGACACCTCTACGATCAATAACCAATAGCGGGACCTGGATGCCCATATTGGCTCCTACATATTCTACGAAGATCTTTATCGGTCGAACCTCTATGTCAAGGATTCAGTTAATCCCGTATACTGTTCCCTTTGTTCTTCGGTATGTTACTTGCCCGAGATTCGATCGTCGGTATCTCTATACCTAGTTCAATCTCGTTACCGGCAAGTCTCTTTACTCGTTCCGTAATACAAGATCTCGTGGCTAACACTTTAGTCACATGGCTTGCAAGGCTCATTGTGATGTTGTATTACCGAGTGGACCCTGAGATACCTCTCCGTTACACGGAGTAACAAATCCCAGTCTTGATCCATGCCAACCCAACAGACACCCTCGGAGATACCTGTAGAGCACCTTTATAGTCACCCAGTTACGTTGCGACGTTTGATACACACAAGGTACTCCTCCGATGTCAGGGAGTTGTATGATCTCATGGTCATAGGAACAGATACTTGACATGCAGAAAACAATAGCAATAAACTGACACGATCATATGCTACGTTTATAGTTTGGGTCTTGTCCATCACATCATTCTCCTAATGATGTGATCCCGTTATCAAATGACATCTTATGTCCATGGCTAGGAAACCTTCACCATCTTTTGATCAACGAGCTAGTCAACTAGAGGCTTACTAGGGACATAGTGTTGTCTATGTACCACACATGTATTTGAGTTTCCAATCAATACAATTATAGCATGGATAATAAACGATTATCATGAACAAGGAAATATAATAATAACTAATTTATTATTGCCTCTAGGGCATATTTCCAACAGTCTCCCACTTGCACTAGAGTCAATAATCTAGTTCACATCACTATGTGATTTACATTGTAATGAATCGAACACCCATGCAGTTCTGGTGTTGTTCATGTTTAGCCCTTGGAAGAGGTTTAGTCATCGGATCTGCAACATTTAGATCCGTGTGTACTTTGCTAATATTTATGTCGTCCTCCTTGATGTAATCGCGGATGGAATTGAAACGTCGCTTTATGTGTCTGGTCCTCTTGTGAAATCTTGGTTCCTTGGCTAGAGCAATGGCACCAGTACTATCACAAAACAGAGTCATTGGGTTAAGCGCACTAGGCACTACTCCAAGATCTGTCATGAACTCCTTCATCCAGACACCTTCCTTCGCCGCCTCCGAGGCAGCGATGTACTCCGCTTCGCATGTAGAATCAGCTACCACACTTTGCTTGGAACTGCACCAGCTAACCGCACCCCCATTAAGAATAAATACGTATCCGGTTTGTGACTTAGAGTCATCCGGATCAGTGTCAAAGCTTGCATCGACGTAACCCTTTACGACGAGCTCTTGATCACCTCCATAAACGAGAAACATGTCCTTAGTCCTTTTCAGGTACTTCAGGATATTCTTGACCGCCGTCCAGTGTTCCATTCCTGGATCACTTTGAAACCTTCCGACCATACTTATGGCAAGGCTGACATCGGGTCTTGTGCACAGCATTGCATACATGATAGAGCCTATGGCTGAAGCATAGGGGACGACACTCATCTTTTCTCTATCTCCTGCAGTCACTGGGCATTGAGTCTTACTCAACTTCACACCTTGCAAAACAGGCAAGAACCCCTTCTTGGACTGATCCATTTTGAACTTCTTCAAAATCTTATCAAGGTATGTGCTTTGTGAAAGTCCTATTAAGCGTCTCGATCTATCTCTATAGATCTTGATGCCTAATATGAAAGCAGCTTCTCCTAGGTCCTTCATTGAAAAACTCTTGTTCAAATATTCCTTCACGCCTTCCAACATTTCTATATTGTTTCCAATCAACAATATGTCATCCACATATAATATTAGAAACGCTATAGAGCTCCCACTCACTTTCTTGTAAATACAAGCTTCTCCGTAAACTTGTATAAACTCGAACGCTTTGATCACCTCATCAAAGCGAAGATTCCAACTCCGAGATGCTTGCACCAGTCCATAAATGGATCCCTGGAGTTTGCAAACTTTGTTAGCATTCTCTGGATCGACAAAACCTTTAGGTTGCATCATATACAACTCTTCCTTAAGGAAACCGTTAAGGAACGCTGTTTTGACATCCATCTGCCAAATTTCATAATCGAAAAAGGCAGCTATTGCTAACATGATTCTGACGGACTTAAGCATCGCTACGGGTGAGAAGGTCTCATCGTAGTCAACTCCTTGAACTTGTGAAAAACCCTTTGCCACAAGTCGAGCTTTATAGACGGTGACATTACCGTCCGCGTCCGTCTTCCTCTTAAAGATCCATTTGTTCTGAATGGCCTTACGCCCTTCAGGTAATACTTCCAAAGTCCACACTTTGTTTTCATACATGGATCCCATCTCGGATTTCATGGCCTCTAACCACTTCTCGGAATCCGGGCCCATCATCGCTTCTCCATAGCTCGTAGGTTCATCGTTGTCTAACAACATGACCTCTAAGACAGGGTTGCCGTACCACTCAGGAGCAGTACGCGTCCTTGTCGACCTACGAGGTTCGATAGCAACTTGATCCAAAGCTTCATGATCATCATCATTAACTTCCTCTTCAGCTGTTGTAGGCTCTACAGAAACATCTTTCTGCGCTGCGCTACTTTCAGGTTGAAGTAAAGGTTCAACAACCTCATCAAGTTCTATCTTCCTCCCACTCAATTCTTTCGAGAGAAACTCTTTCTCAAGAAATGTTCCGTTTTTAGCGACAAACACTTTGCCTTCGGATCTGAGGTAGAAGGTATACCCAACTGTCTCCTTTGGGTATCCTATGAAGACGCATTTCTCCGCTTTGGGTTCCAGCTTTTCAGGCTGAAGCTTTTTGACATAAGCATCACATCCCCAAACTTTAAGAAACGACAGCTTTGGCTTCTTGCCAAACCAAAGTTCATATGGCGTCGTCTCAACGGATTTTGATGGTGCCCTATTTAAAGTGAATGCAGCTGTCTCTAATGCATAACCCCAAAACGATAGTGGCAAATCGGCAAGAGACATCATAGATCGCACCATATCCAATAAGGTTCGATTACGACGTTCGGACACACCATTACGCTGTGGTGTTCCAGGCGGTGTCAGTTGTGAAACAATTCCACATTGTCTTAAGTGACTGCCAAACTCATAACTCAGATATTCTCCTCCTCGATCAGATCGTAGGAATTTAATCTTCTTGTTACGATGATTCTCAACTTCACTCTGAAATTGTTTGAACTTTTCAAACGTTTCAGACTTGTGTTTCATTAAGTAAATATACCCATATCTACTTAAGTCATCAGTGAAGGTGAGAAAGTAACGATAACCACCGCGCGCCTCAATGCTCATCGGACCGCACACATCAGTATGTATGATTTCCAACAAGTCACTTGCCCGTTCCATTGTTCCAGAGAACGACGTTTTAGTCATCTTGCCCATGAGGCATGGCTCACATGTGTCAAGTGATTCAAAATCAAGTGACTCCAAAAGTCCATCAGCATGGAGCTTCCTCATGAGTTTTACGCCAATATGACCTAAACGGCAGTGCCACAAGAAAGTGGTATTATCATTATCAATTCTACATCTTTTGGCATCAATGTTATGAACATGTGTATTATTACTATCGAGATTCAATAAGAATAAACCCCTCACATCGGGTGCATGACCATAAAAGATATTACTCATATAAATAGAACAACCATTATTCTCTGATTTAAATGAGTAACCGTCTCGCAATAAACAAGATCCAGATGTAATGTTCATGCTTAACGCAGGCACTAAATAACAATTATTCAGGTTCATCACTAATCCCGATGGTAATCGAAGAGCGAGCGTGCCGATGGCGATCACATCAACCTTGGAACCATTTCCCACGCGCATCGTTACTTCATCCTTTCCCAGCCTCCGTCTATTCCGCAGTTCCTGTTTTGAGTTGCAAATATGAGCAACCGCACCGGTATCAAATACCCAGGCACTACAACGAGAGTTGGTAAGGTACACATCAATAACATGTATATCATATATACCTTGTTTGTTGTTGGCCGCCTTCTTGTCAGCCAAATACTTGGGGCAATTCCGCTTCCAGTGTCCAGTTCCCTTGCAATGAAAGCACACGGTTTCTGGTTTGGGTCCAGCCTTGGGTTTCTTCACGGGAGGAGCAACTGCTTTGCCACTCTTCTTGGAGTTATCCTTCTTACCCTTGCCATTTTTCTTGAAACTAGTGGTTTTATTGACCATCAACACTTGATGCTCCTTCTGAATTTCAGACTCAGCGGCTTTCAGCATCGCAAACAGCTCGGCGACTGACTTGTTCATCCCGTGCATGTTATAGTTCAACACGAAGCTCTTGTAGCTAGGTGGCAATGATTGAAGAACTTTGTCAGTGATAGCCTCTGGCGGAAGGGGCATCCCCAATTCAGCCAGACGGGTGGAGTACCCAGACATTCTGAGTACGTGATCACTGATAGACCCGTTCTCCTCCATCTTGCAAGCATAGAACTTATCGGAGATCTCATATCTCTCGATCCGGGCATTCTTCTGAAAGATAAACTTCAACTCCTGGAACATCTCATATGCTCCATGACGTTCAAAACGTCTTTGAAGTCCCGGTTCTAAGCCATACAATATTGCACATTGAACTATTGAGTAATCTTCAGAACGAGCCTGCCAGGCGTTCACAACGTCTAGAGACTCAACTGGAGCGGGTGGATCACCAAGCGGTGCATCAAGGACATAAGCCTTCTGGGAAGCCGTAAGGATAATCCTTAGATTACGGGCCCAGTCCACAAAGTTACTTCCATCATCTTTCAATTTAGCTTTCTCTAGGAACGCATTAAAATTCAGGGGTGCTACTGCGCGAGCCATGATCTACAACATAAATATTGCAAAGACAACTTAGACTATTGTTCAAGATAATGAGTTTAGTTAATCATATTACTTAAAAACTCCCACTCAAATTGACATCCCTCAGGTCATTCGAGTGTAACATGATCCAAATCCACCAACTCAAGTCCGATCATCACGTGAGTTGAGGTGGTTTCAATGGTGAACATCTTCATGTTGATCATATCTACTATATGACTCATGTTCGACCTTTCGGTCTCTTGTGTTCCGAGGCCATGTCTGTACATGCTAGGCTCGTCAAGTTTAACCCGAGTGTTCCGCACGTGCAACACTGGCTTGCACCCGTTGTATGTGAACGTAGAGTCTATCACACCCGATCATCACGTGGTGTCTCGAAACGATGAACTTTCGCAACGGTGCACACTCGGGGAGAACACAATTTTATCATCACCTTATAATGCTACCGTCGTCCTAAGCAAAACAAGATGCAGAAAAGGATTAACATCACATGCAAATCATAAGTGACATGATATGGCCATGAACTTGTGCTTTTGATCTCCATCTCCAAAGCACCGGCATGATCTCCATCGTCACCGGCATGACACCATGATCTCCATCATCTTGATCTCCATCAACGTGTCGCCATGAGGTTGTCGCGCCGACTGTTGCTTCCACGACTATTGCTAACTCATAGCGATAAAGTAAAGCAAAACGGCGAAAATAATTAAAGACAACTCTATGGCTCCTGCCAGTTGCCGTACTCATCGACATGCAAGTCGTGATATTCTATACAACACATGATCATCTCATACATCACATATATCTCATCATGTAATTGGCCAGATCACATCACAACATACCCTGCAAAAACAAGTTAGACGTCCTCTAATTGTTGTTGCAAGTTTTACGTGGCTGCTACGGGTATCTAGCAAGAACGATTCTTACCTACGCAAAACCACAACGTGGTGTAGTGATTGCTTTTTGATCTTCTAAAAGAACCCTCTTCATTGAAATCGATTCAACTAAAGTGAGAGAGACAGACACCCGCCAGTCACCTTTATGCATCGAGTGCACGTAGCGGTGAAACCTGTCTCGCGTAAGCGTACGCGTAATGTCGGTCCGGGCCGCTTCATCTCACAATACAGCCAAATCAAGTATCAACTAGTAACGGCAAGCAATATGTATACACCCACGCCCACAACTCGTTTGTGTTCTACTCGAGATCTCATCTACGTATAGACCTAGCTCTGATACCACTGTTGGGGAACGTTGCATGGGAAACAAAAAATTTCCTACGCACACACAAGATCTATCCATGGTGATGAGCATCTACGAGAGGGAGAGTGAATCTACATACCCTTGTAGATCGCTAAGCGGAAGCGTTAAGAAACGCGGTTGATGTAGTCGAACGTCTCCGCGATCCAAATCGCAAGTCGTCCCTCGATCCGATCACGAACAAGTGCCGAACGGACGGCACCTCCGCGTTCAACACACGTACGGCTTGATGACGCCTTCACCTCCTCGATCCAGCGAGCGATGGTGAAGTAGTAGATGAGTTCCGGCAGCACGACGGCGTGGTGATTGTGGTGAGGAACAATCTCTGCAGGGCTTCGCCAAGCACTACGGAGATTATGACGAGAGGAACTAGAGGGTTAGGGTTGCCGGCACACGGCTTGGGAAATCTTAATGTGTCCCGTGTGCTAGCCCTGTCCCTCTATTTATATGTTGAGCCCTAGGGTCTAAACTTGGAGAGAAAACCTCCACAAGGTCGGTTTTGCCCGCACAAGGTCGGTTTGGCCCGCACGGAAAGAGTCAAACTCGGATTCCAGCAGTATCGCGTACAAGCGGTAGTACCACTCACGAGCGGTAGTACCGCTTGCGCGGTAGTACCGCTTTCACACAAGCGGTAGTACCGCTTACGCGGTAGTATTGCCTTACAGCGGTAGTACCGCTTAAGGCAGCAGCAAAACTTCCTTTTGCACTTTCCAAAACCTCGTGGGCTTTACCCCTTTGGCCCATATAAAGTGTTGCTGCGCCCGAACACTTCGGTAAACACCCGGAACCCCTTCCGGTGAATTCCGGAACCCTTCCAGAGATCAAAACACTATTATCACATATATCAATCTTTACCTCCGGACTCTTCCGGAGATCCTCGTCATGTCCGGGATCTTATCCGGGACTCCGAACAACCTTCGGTCACCAACAAAATAACTCAACTATACTAATCGTCACCAAACGTTAAGTGTGTAGACCCTGCGGGTTCGAGAACTATGTAGACATGACCGAGACACCTCTACGATCAATAACCAATAGCGGGACCTGGATGCCCATATTGGCTCCTACATATTCTACGAAGATCTTTATCGGTCGAACCTCTATGTCAAGGATTCAGTTAATCCCGTATACTGTTCCCTTTGTTCTTCGGTATGTTACTTGCCCGAGATTCGATCGTCGGTATCTCTATACCTAGTTCAATCTCGTTACCGGCAAGTCTCTTTACTCGTTCCGTAATACAAGATCTCGTGGCTAACACTTTAGTCACATTGCGTGCAAGGCTCATTGTGATGTTGTATTACCGAGTGGGCCCTGAGATACCTCTCCGTTACACAGAGTAACAAATCCCAGTCTTGATCCATGCCAACCCAACAGACACCCTCGGAGATACCTGTAGAGCACCTTTATAGTCACCCAGTTACGTTGCGACGTTTGATACACACAAGGTACTCCTTCGATGTCAGGGAGTTGTATGATCTCATGGTCATAGGAACAGATACTTGACATGCATAAAACAATAGCAATAAACTGACACGATCATAGGCTACGTTTATAGTTTGGGTCTTGTCCATCACATCATTCTCCTAATGATGAAATGACATCTTATGTCCATGGCTAGGAAACCTTCACCATCTTTTGATCAACGAGCTAGTCAACTAGAGGCTTACTAGGGACACAGTGTTGTCTATGTACCACACATGTATTTGAGTTTCCAATCAATACAATTATAGCATGGATAATAAACGATTATCATGAACAAGGAAATATAATAATAACTAATTTATTATTGCCTCTAGGGCATATTTCCAACACTCAGAGCATGAACCAGCCGATTCTCCCCTTCACCTGTAGAGTGGTCAAGCTCGAGCTCCTCAAATCCCTCCATTACTTCATCCACCATCACAACAGCATAGCCATGTGGAATCGGACGGCAGTGAAAAGTTCCGTTGGGTTGAGGAGGTGCAACAGAGCCGACAGCCGCCTTGAAAGTGAGGTTCCAGAATTTCGTCATAAGCTCGCAATGTTGAGCCTCCGTGATAGTATCCACGGGGTAGCTAGGAACCGTGAAGTCAGGCTGAACGAGCTCCGTGAATTCTTTTAAATTTGTGTGAATCACATGTTTGTGAATAACTAATTTACTATAAAAATAGATTTTCGAGTGATTCTTTTTCCTGCTATTTAATATTACTGTGTTTTATCATTATATTCAATTTGGTAATTTTTAGGTTATTTTAAATGTCCCTTTTAATCAAAAACAGATTTTGTTATTTTAGTTTGCTATTAAAGTTTCTAACAAAAAAAATCTTTATGAAAATTCTTTTTGCTATTAATGTTTTGAACAAAAAATACTTTGATAATTTTAGTTGCATAAATTTTATATAATTTTAGTTTCAAAAATATTTTAATTGATAATTTTAGTTTCATGCATTTACTGATTTTTTTTGAGCTAAATGACCCTGAAATTGAAAAGCACTACAAATGAACTCTGAAAAGGTTGAAAGTTGGCATGGTATCATCATTTCACCCAATAGCATGTGCTAAAAAGTTGAGAGGGTTACGGCAAAAACTGGATGCACTTCGTGTACAAAATGGACAATCTCTTTCGAAGTATCAGGGTTTCGGACGAAAACTCATCTGTTACAAAGGGATTTCATTTTTTTGAACTTATTTGAACTCCAGACTTTTTGTGTGTTCAAAATGCACCATTCAAAGCCACATCATCAATTTTCAACCCTTTCTGACTTCATTTGGTATTTTGCATGCATTTACTGACTTTTTGAGCTAAATGACCCTGAAATTGAAAAGCACTACAAATGAACTCATCTGTTACAAAAGGCATTTCATTTCTTCACATGTAACTGCAATGATATAGTTGTGGAGAGAAAGTCTTCAGTTTTTCTTCGCTTGTGTCCTTTGCTTATTGCGCCGTAACCATGGATAATCTTCATCGTTTAACAGGGTGCTTGGGTCAGCCTTGACTTTGAAGGGAGGAATTTCATGAAACTTTTCATAATCTTCGGACATGTCTGTCTTGCCCTCCAATCCCACGATGTCTCTTTTTCCTGAAAGAACTATGTGGCGCTTTGGCTCATCGTATGATGTATTCGCTTCCTTATCTTTTCTTTTTCTTGGTTTGGTAGACATGTCCTTCACATAGAAAACTTGCGCCACATCATTGGCTAGGACGAATGGTTCGTCTGTGTACCCAAGATTGTTCAGATCCACTGTTGTCATTCCGTACTGTGGGTCTTCCTGTACCCCTGCCTCCTGACAGATTGACCCATTTGCACTGAAACAAAGGGACCTTGAAATCATGTCCATAGTCAAGTTCCGATATGTCCACTATGTAACCATAATATGTGTCCTTTCCCCTATTGGTTGCTGCATCAAAGCGAACACCGCTGTTTTGGTTGGTGCTCTTTTGATCTTGGGCGATCGTGTAAAATGTATTCCCATTTATCTCGTACCCTTTGTAAGTCAATACAGTCGAAGATGGTCCCCTGGCCAACGAGTACAACTCATCTGAAACAGTGTTGTCACCCATGAGACGTGTTTGCAACCAACTGCCGAAAGTCCTGATGTGTTCATATGTAATCCAGTCGTCACACTGCTTCGGGTGTTTGGAGCGCAGAATATTCTTGTGTTCATCGGCATACGGGGTCACCAAGGTAGAATTCTGTAGAACTGTGTAGTGTGCTTGAGACCAAGAATGCCCGTCCCTACATATTATTGAGTCCGCTCCTAGCGTGCCTTTTCCAGTCAGTCTCCCCTCATACCGCGATTGAGGGAGACCAATCTTCTTAAGGTCAGGAATGAAGTCAACACAAAACCCAATGACATCCTCTGTTTGATGGCCCATGGAGATGCTTCCTTCTGGCCTAGCGCGGTTACGAACATATTTCTTTAAGACTCCCATGAACCTCTCAAAGGGGAACATATTGTGTAGAAATACAGGGCCCAGAACGACAATCTCGTCGACTAGATGAACTAGGACGTGCGTCATGATATTGAAGAAGGACGGTGGGAACACCAGCTCGAAACTAACAAGACATTGCACCAAATCACTCCTTAACCTTGGCAGGATTTCTGGATCGATCACCTTCTGAGAGATTGCATTGAGGAATGCACATAGCTTCACAATGGCTAATCGAACGTTTTCCGGTAGAAGCCCCCTCAATGCAACCGGAAGCAGTTGCGTCATAATCACGTGGCAGTCATGAGACTTTAGGTTCTGGAACTTTTTCTCTGCCATATTTATTATTCCCTTTATATTCGACGAGAAGCCAGACGGGACCTTCATACTGAGCAGGCATTCAAAGAAGATTTCCTTCTCTTCTTTGGTAAGAGCGTAGCTGGCAGGACCTTCATACTGCTTTGGATGCATGCCGTCTTTTTCATGCACACGTTGCTGTTCCTCCCGTGCCTCCGGTGTATCTTTTGTCTTCCCATACACTCCCAAGAAGCCTAGCAGGTTCACGCAAAGATTCTTCGTCACGTGCATCACGTCGATTGCAGAGCGGACCTCTATGTCTTTCCAATAGGGTAGGTCCCAAAATATAGATTTCTTCTTCCACATGGGTGCGCGTCCCGCATCGTCAGTCGGAACAGATAGTCCGCCAGGACCCTTTCCAAAGATTACTTGTAAATCATTGACCATATCAAGTATGTGATCACCAGTACGGAGGGCAGGCTTCTTCCGGTGATCTGCCTCACCTTTGAAATGCTTTCCTTTCTTTCGACATTGATGGTTGGTCGGAAGAAATCGACGATGCCCCAGGTACACATTCTTCCTGCATTTTTCCAAATATATACTGTCGATGTCATCTAAACAGTGTGTGCATGCGTGGTATCCCTTGTTTGTCTGTCCTGAAAGGTTACTGAGAGCAGGCCAATCGTTGATGGTTACAAACAGCAACGCATGTAGGTCAAATTCCTCCTGTTCGTTCTCATCCCACACACGTACACCTCTTCCATTCCATAGCTGTAAAAGTTCATCAACTAATGGCCTTAGGTACACATCAATGTCATTGCCGGGTTGCTTAGGGCCTTGGATGAGCACTGGCATCATAATGAACTTCCGCTTCATGCACAACCAAGGAGGAAGGTTATACATACATAGAGTCACAGGCCATGTGCTATGCTTGCTGCTCTGCTCCCCAAAAGGATTAACGCCATCTGCACTTAAACCAAACCATACGTTCCTCGGGTCACCTGTAAAGTCGCTCCACTTTCTCTCGATCTTTCTCCACTGCGACCCGTCAGCGGGTGCTCTCAACTTCCCGTCTTTCTTACGGTCTTTTATGTGCCATTGCATCTACTCGGCATGCTTTTTGTTTCTGAACAGACGTTTCAACCGTGGTATTATAGGAGCATACCACATCACCTTGGCAGGAACCCTCTTCCCGGTGCTCTGGCCCTCAACATCACCAGGGTCATCTCTTCTAATCTTATACCGCAATGCACCACATACCGGGCATGCGTTCAAATCCTCGTACGCACCGCGGTAGAGGATGCAGTCATTAGGGCATGCATGTATCTTCTGCACCTCCAATCCTAGAGGGCATAGAACCATCTTTGCTTCGTACGTACTGCCGGGCAATTCGTTATCCTTTGGAAGCTTCTTCTTCATTATTTTAAGTAGCGAACTAAATCCCTTGTCAGATACACCATTGTCTGCCTTCCATTGCAGCAATTCCAGTGTGGTACCGAGCTTTCTGTTGTCATCTTCGCAATTTGGGTACAACCCTTTTTTGTGATCCTCTAACATGCGATCGAACTTCAACTTCTCCCTTTCACTTTCGCATTCTCTCTGTGCATCAACAATGACCCGGCGAAGATCATCATCGGGCACATCGCCTGGTTCCTCTTGATCTTCAGCTTCCCCCATTGCAGCATCACCGTATTCAGGGGGCGGGTAGTTGTCATCATCCTCTTCTTCTTCGTTGTCTTCCATCATAACCCCTCTTTCTCCGTGCTTGGTCCAAACATTATAGCGTGGCATAAAACCCTTCTCAAGCAGGTGGAAGTGAAGGGTTTTAGAGTTGGAGAAAGCCTTCGTATTCTCACAAATAGTACATGGACAATGCATAAAACCATTCTGCTTGTTTGCCTCAGCCGCTTCGAGAAAATTATGCAGGCCCTTAATATACTCGGAGGTGCGTCGGTCACCGTACATCCATTGCCGGTTCATCTGCGTGCGTTATATAGTTCTCATTATTGAACAACATATAACTCTCTAGAGCATCTAATTAAATCATACAAGTAAGAATTATCTAGAACAACATATAACCAAAACCATCGCACTATATAATAACAAACAATAATAAAAGTAAGAAAGTTACACAAGTATCTATCTCAATCATACAAGTAAGAACTTTTTTCTTTTAGAAAGAAGATAAGAAGAAGAGGCTAACCACGGAGGTGCCGGCGCCCAGATGGGCGCGGGCGATCGACGGCGGTGAGGACGGGGACGGGACAGGACGGACCGCCAAACCTAAACAAATCTTGAGGAAAATGGAGCTTGGACAATGAGCTTCCAGAGGAGAAAGCTTAAGTGTAGCTCGGGCATTTCATCGAACACCTCATGTGCATAGGAGGTGAGCTAGAGCACCACAAAACTCTCCCACGGCCGGCCAAAAAAACAGAGCAGTGCACTGCTCTCCTCGCGGGGGTATATATAGGCCGACCATTGGTCCCGGTTTGTGGCTGGAACCGGGACTAAAGGACATCATTTGGTCCCGGTTCCAGCCACAAACCGGGACCAATGGTTGTGGGCCAGGAGCGAGGCCCATTGGTCTCGGTTTGTGGCTGGAACCGGGACTAAAGGACATCATTTGGTCCCGGTTCCAGCCACAAACCGGGACCAATGGTTGTGGGCCAGGAGCGAGGCCCATTGGTCCCAGTTCGTGTCTGGAACCGGGACCAAAGGGGTCGGACGAACCGGGACCAATGGCCCACGAGGCCCGGCCGGCGCCCTGGCCTCACGAACCGGGACCAATGCCCCCATTGGTCCCAGTTCGTGAGTGAACCGGGATTAATGGGCTTTTCAGGGCTGGACCAAAGCCCTGTTTTCTACTAGTGGCACACATGTAATTTAAGCTTGCTAGGACGAGGGATTGCATAGAAAGCACACATATCATGTTATTCCAACGATACCGAATGAACTATAGATAAAACATTTTGTTAAGACAACCTTACCATACAACAACAGTAAGGGCCGCTGTCCAAAAAATCGATGAAATCAAAATGGAGAGTTATTTCTAATTAGGCAAGAAACTGAACCAGTCTAGACCTTTTCAGCGGGTTGTAGAGCCGTGTCACACATGGATAATAAAAAGATTAAAAGCAATAGACAAAAGTATAGCCTTCCCCAATATGTACGCATGTATGGCACTACAAACTTATTGGCATCCTAAGCTGCAGTTGAGGAACACACCAAGTCCTACATACAGATTTTCAAGTGTCTTTTTTTTCATAAATAAAAAACCTTTATTATCAGAGTCAGAACCAAAACAAAACAAAACAAAAATGATCTCACTATCTTTCTCTAGTTTAAAACATAATTATATTGCTAATAATTTTCCCATTACATGTTTCTAGATTTTGTAGCATGCAAGAATCCTGTAGCATTATTATTTGTAGCATGTAAGAACAAATAGCTGCAACTGGTAACTTGCGGGAAAGTATCACAACGAATTAAACCAAGCCATTCAACCGATAACTTGCTGGGAGCAAGTCTTTCTAGTATAACAAAGTGCAACTTACTCTTAACCAGATTAAATCAAGGACCAACAACAAACAATAAAAGACCAAGAACAACTTATATGCAATAAAGGTATGAGAGAGAAGAAATCTTTACATAAGACGGCTATAAACACTGGAGCATAAATAAGCAACACCTTTAAATGCAAATAAAAAGGGTTCAGGGTTCATTGCATAGTGGGCTCAGATTCGCCTTTCCTCGATCATATAACCTACCCCCGTCATCTCTTATCACCAGAGCAATCTGTTTATACAGTGGAGCTGCCCTGGTTATCACTCAACAAGAATGACCATCCAAGGACAGAACAATAAGTATCACAGGATCAAAAAGGATTCTAGAGACAAGAGGGAGGATCCAACTTGATACCCATGGGTGCCTCGATTGCTCAAAGGCACACTTATTTCAGCCACGGTTAATCATCATCGCCCTAGCACAAACACTAATTAGAATCTGTCAAAAACAGAACAGTCTGTAGCAATCTATTTAGAAACCATACTTTTGTAACTCCAAAAATTCTGAAAAATTAGGAAAACGTGGAAAATTCATATACCAATACTGTGTAAAAAATTCAGATTTTTTTCACGCTCCAGTACAAAAACAAAATTTCTGTACCGGACGCAAAAGTTTCTGTTTTCCAAACAGCATCAATCATACTATCTTCCAAATCATCCCAAAGGCTCTACTTGGCACAAACACTAATTAAAAACACAAAAACACTATCATACCAGTAGCATGACAGTAAAAACACACCATAACAGAAACTTATACCAAAAATATATTTTATTCATTGGGTTGCCTCCCAACAAGCGCTATTGTTTTATGCCCCTAGCTAGGCATAATGCATAATTTCAAGTATTGTCATCTTTGGTTTTGGTAACCTTAATGGGAGTTTTCTCAAGCCCGGGAGGTTCTTTACGCTTCCCATTATTCTCAGAAAAAAGGCAATTTTAAGATCCAAAATATCCAATCGCTTGTTGCATAAAGAAATCAAAGTGTTCGTGCGGTTGAGATTTCCACTAATATTTTTAAGAGGCTCATTAGACTTTTGCAACTCAACCAAATTTTTCTGCATATCACCCAATTTGTCTAATATTTGAGCCCCCTCTTGAGTAAAAACAAAACCCTTTTGTGGTGGAGGAATACCCAATATGCATTCTATTATTTCATAGGCGGTATTAGCCTCACTCTCAATAAAATTCCCTTTTGTGGCAAAATCCAAAAGTTGTCTATGATGCATGGTTAGACCTATATAGAAATTGCGAAGCAAAAGTTTTAAATCCCCTTTTACAGAGCAAACACGGTAGGATTCCATTAACCTATACCATGCATCTTTAAGATTTTCTCCTTGTTTTTGTTTAAAGTAAAGTACTTCAAAATCCGGCGACAAAGTAGGGATAGTCATGCTAGTCATGATGGCGAAAGAGCAAATAAGAAAAAGGAAAATGAAAAATATTTTTGTATTTTTGTAAAAACATTTTAGAAGTGGGGGAGATGAAAACGAGAGGCAAATGGCAAATAAAATAAATGCAAGGAGATGAGAGTTTGTGCAAAGGTACTTGATAGATGTTGATGATGTCTCCCTGGCAACGGCGCCAGAAATTCTTCCTGCTACTTGTAGCTTGCGTTGGTATTTCCCCGAAGAGGAAGGGATGATGCAGCACAGTAGAGATCAATGTTCAAGAAATCGTTAACTGGTAGCTGCTCGGTCGGTTAGTAGCGATTAATCGGTGAATCGGCCTACTAACTGGATTAATCGGTCGACCATTAATCGGTAGATTGAATAGGAACCTACCAACATATATCTAGTTTTTTCATGTATTATTCCATACTCTCATGCTCCCAGCTATGTAATACACGAAAACATGCTACCCTACACAAATAAAAAGCATAGAGAGGAGGTAAAATTATTAATCCTAGCTATTAAGGAGCGGGATGGGGCTGGAAGGGGTTACGAGCCAAAAATTTGGGCTTTGTTTGCCCACCCGTTAATGGGCCAGCAGGGATTAATCGGCATGACAACTGATTAATCGGTCTAACAGGCCAATTAATTGGTCTAACAAGTTAACGCGATGAATAGGTGTTATTCGATTCGGCCACGCAATGAGTAGCGATTAACTAGCCCGTTAACTGATTAATCGGGTGAATTCTTGAATAGTGGTAGAGATAAGTATTTCCCTCAATTATGAAACCAAGGTTATCGAACTAGTAGGAGAATCACACAACACCTCGTTAGCAGTACCTGCACACAAACAACAAATCCTTGCACCCAACGCAAACAAGGGGTTGTCAATCCTTTGGCGGTAAGATTGCAAGATTAAATTGTATATGATAGATTGATAGATTGAAACAAAAATACAAAATAAAATAAATAAAGAAAGATGGCAGCAATATTTTTAGGGTTTTAGTAATATGAGATAGATAGACCCGGGGGCCATAGATTTCACTAGAGGCTTCTCTCGAGAAAATAGCATACGATGGGTAGACAAATTACTGTTGGGCAATTGATAGAAAAGCAAATAATCATGACGATATCCAAGGCAATGATCATGTATATAGGCATCACGTCCAAGATTAGTAGACCGACTCCTGCCTGCATCTACTACTATTACTCCACACATCGACCGCTATCCAGCATGCATCTAGTGTATTAAGTCCGATAAAGAACGGAGTAATGCCTTAAGAACGATGACATGATGTAGACAAGACAAACTCACGAATTAATAAACCCAATGAATAGATCCCATCTTGTTATCCTTAATAGCAACGATACATACGTGTCATGTCCCTTTCTGTCACTGGGATTGAGCACCGCAAGATCGAACCCACTACAAAGCACCTCTTCCCATGGCAAGATAAATCAACTCAGTTGGCCAAACCAAATCAATAGATCGGAGAAGAAATATGAGGCTATAATAATCATGCATAAAAGAGTGCAGCAAAGACTCAAATAATTTCATGGATAATCTGATCATAAGCTCACAATTCATCGGATCCCAACAAACACACCGCAAAAAGAGATTACATCGGATAGATCTCCAAGAACATCAAGGAGAACATTGTATTGAAGATCAAAAAGAGAGAAGAAGCCATCTAGCTACTGCCTATGGACCCGAAGGTCTGTGGTAAACTATTCACGCATCATCGGAAAGGTAGCAAGGTTGATGTAGAGCCCCTCCGTGATCGATTCCCCCTCCGGCAGATCACCGGAGAAGGACCCCAGATGGGATCCCCTCTGAAACAGAAGCTTGCGGCGGCGTAAAAAGTATTTCGTGGACTCTCCTGAGGGTTTCTGATTTTTCTGGAATTTATAGTGCTGGAATTAGGTCAAACGGAGCTTGGTGGGCCCCACGAGGCACCAGGGCGCGCCTGCCCCCCCAGGCGCGCCCTGGTGGCTCGTGGGCCCCACCAGGGTCTTCTGGCCTCCTCCCGAAGCTTCTAGTGTTTATCTTCTCCAATAAA
This sequence comes from Elymus sibiricus, assembly GCA_039707655.1. Taxonomy (NCBI): domain Eukaryota; kingdom Viridiplantae; phylum Streptophyta; class Magnoliopsida; order Poales; family Poaceae; genus Elymus; species Elymus sibiricus. The sequence goes on from CM077666.1 coordinate 478,465,525, forward strand.
AAATATCCAAAAAGTTTCGTTGCATTTGGACTTCGTTTGGTATTGATTTTCTGTAAAACAAAAACAGGGCAGAAAACAGCAACTGGCACTGGGCACTAGGTTAATAGGTTAGTCTCCAAAAACGATATAAAATTGCTGTAAATGATTATAAAAACATACAAGATTGATATTATAACAGCATGGAACAATCAAAAATTATAGATACGTTGGAGACGTATCACAGGATCAAAAAGGATTCTAGAGACAAGAGGGAGGATCCAACCCACAGGTGCCTCGATTGCTCAAAGGCGCACTTATTTCAGCCACGGTTAATCATCATCGCCCTAGCAAGAATGGCTTCCAACCGGTTGGCTGTCCGCGGACACGTCAGGACATGTACGCGGACATTTGCGGACAGAACTTTCGAGGTCAGCATTGGAGATGCCCTAACAATGCAATCCTGTATTTTTTCCCACGAGGGTAGTGCGGGCTCAATCCGAAGGCCGAGGTCCTCCAGTGGCTTGATCCGACGACCCAGATCGCATCAAGAAAACGAAATGGACGGCCGAATCTTCCAAATCGCTGAGAGAGCGCAGGGGCCCCCATGGTTCTTATTTCAGAATGGGCATGACCAGAGTCATCAGGAGGGTAACCCTTCTAGTCTACCTAAATTAAAGTCCAAGGCGCGAGAGGAGTCTTCGCCTACCAAGAAAGCTCAATTAGCATGGACATGCAGTACTAAGAGAAACACATCCTTAATCAGATAGGATGCTTAAGGATATATCAGTACTACCAAAATAGACACGTCCTTAAACAATATGAACCAGCAATGCTAAAATAGACCATCTGATGCTAAAGCATATACAGACACACGCCTGAGATGCCGATCCTTAAACAAACAGTATGAGCATGTGACGACAAAAAAAAATTATCCTTATACAAATACTATGAGCATGTTGCTCCTTCATCCTCAACTAAAAATAAATCAATGCAGATGAACATTTTTTAGCTTAAACGTAGAGGAACATTCAATTACAACACTAAGCTTCCAAGATATTATACACCCTTGATAACTAAAGTTTCATTAGTATAACATGTAAATCAATACACAAAATATCAATGTTGAATCACATGAAGCATCAAGAGTAAGCATTCGAGAAGAACACACACTGCCCGAGCCCAAACTGAACTATGGGTGTTCATCCAATTATATGGAAACAAATTAGAAGGGAGTACGATCCGCTATACCTGTGATGTGCAAAAGCGGGCGAGGTTGATGGCGTCCATGCCTTCTTCTGGCCAAGCACATCCACCTAAGATGTTAAACAATGTCAGCTTGTGCATTTTTAGGATCAAATGTGGCTGTTTATTTTAGGATCAAATCATAACATCGCCAAAGGTGAGGCCTCGGAACTCATCACACAACATCGTCCGTCCGTTGTTAGGATCAAATCATAACACCAATGTCAGCTTGTGCATTTTAAAGAGCACATCCACCAAAGATCCGACCGTCCGTTTCGAGTTCCGAGGCCTCATCTTTGGTGGATGATCTTACAAATACTGTTATTTTAGGATCAAATCATAACCTTTGTGCGATGAGTTCCGAGGCCTCACCTTTGGTGTTGTCCACACCTCCTCTGCTGGCCTCTTTGCATGAGATGATGCTAACAACACAACATAACAACATCATAATCAAATGAGCATTTGCTAATCCAGCATCTCAAACAGAAAACAGTAGCTATTTTTTCACATAGTTGATGACCAAATCGCCGTCCTGAAATTAATCTAGCACTTGAAACAAGCACCTTGATTCAAACAATTGCAACCACGATGTATTTGTCTAGTGATTATATGACTAAGCAAGGACAAAACTAATCTAGGGAAAACAAAACTTTCATCCGAAGAACTACACTGGAGCATAAATGAGCAACTCATATGCAATAAAGGTATGAGAGAGAAGAAATCTTTACATAAGACGGCTATAAACACTGGAGCATAAATGAGCAACACCTTTAAATACAAATAAAAAGGGTTCAGGGTTCATTGCATAGTGGGCTCAGATTCGCCTTTCCTCGATCATATAACCTACCCCCGTCATCTCTTATCACCAGATCAATCTGTTTATACAGTGGAGCTGCCCTGGTTATCACTCAACAAGATTGACCATCCAAGGACAGAACAACAAGTATCACAGGATCAAAAAGGAATCTAGAGACAAGAGGGAGGATCCAACTTGATACCCACAGGTGCCTCGATTGCTCAAAGGCACACTTATTTCAGCCACGATCGATCATCGTCGCCCCAGCACGAACGCCACTAATCAATTTAGCAAATCCAGGAGCATAGCTATAGGACCAGGGCATCCACATGTAAACCAGAGCATCACAGAGGATCCGGCGACCGCGGCGTGTGGCGCCCATCCTCCGTCCGTGGCCGGCGGCAGATCGAGCAGGACGAGCGTCGGCGGCGAGAGGAGAGGAGGTCGAGAGAGAAGGGGGCGAATGGGAGCACGAAGAGGCAAGCCGACCCCCTCCCTCCCCTCATCGACGCACGGACCAACCAGCGTCCACCACGCAGGAGGGCATAAGGCGAAAAGACAGAAACGCCCTCGGCGAGGCAACGAAACCACATGCGGTGGCACGCGATATTTCGTCAGTGGAGCGCGCCGACAGGACACACAGGAGTGACCCAACACACACTCGATGACAGACATGGCCCACACGCGAGCTGCCCCACGCATCAGCGAGACCTGCCCGAAATCGCGGAGTAAGGAAAAACCGAGGAGGGAACGAACTATTCATTGCTTCAGGGGGGCTTCGATCCGACGGCCCATCTCGTCCAGTGGCTCGATCCGACGGCCGGAAACGCATCAAGGAGCTCGATCAGACGGCCGAGACGTGCTAAGCTCTGAGAGAGCCGGGAGGCAGACGTGAGTCTTGTTTCTGGATATCTGTTTATCCAGTGGAGCTGCCCTGGTTATCACTCTAACAAGAATGACCATCCAAGGACAGAACAACAAGTATCACAGGATCAAAAAGGATTCTAGAGACAAGAGGGAGGATCCAACTTGATACCCACAGGTGCCTCGATTGCTGAAAGGCACACTTATTTTAGCCACAGTCGATCATCATCGCCCCAGCACGAACGCCACTGATCAATTTAGCAAATCCAGGAGCATAGCTATAGGACCAGGGCATCCACATGTAAACCACATAAGACGGCTATAATCACTGAACATAGATAAGCAACACCTATAAATAGATAAATAAAAAGGGTTCAGGGTTCATTGCATAGTGGGCTCAAATTCGCCTTTCCTCGATCATATAACCTACCCCCGTCATCTCTTATCACCAGATCAATCTGTTTATACAGTGGAGCTGCCCTGGTTATCACTCAACAAGAATGACCATCCAAGGACAGAACAACAAGTATCACAGGATCAAAAAGGATTCTAGAGACAAGAGGGAGGATCCAACTTGATACCCACAGGTGCCTCGATTGCTCAAAGGCACACTTATTTCATCCACGGTCGATCATCATCGCCCCAGCACGAACGCCACTGATCAATTTAGCAAATCCAGGAGCATAGCTATAGGACCAGGGCATCCACATGTAAACCAGAGCATCATAGGAGCTCCTATGATAGCAACTAAACATGAACAGCAGCCTGCGAACCCTAGAATAGCAACTACAGAGCTCAAGTAGGAACCGAAGCATGAGCAGGGCATAGAGCATCAACCAGACGAGCACCACATCAATATAGCAACGGCCATGTCCCATACAGTAGCCGAAGCAGAGGAACAGGAGGAAGATGGAGCTCACCGAGGGAGGTTGTAGCCGAGGCAGTACTCAGTAGGCGCTGGGGTTGCGCCTGAACGCCGTCCAACCGGCGAGGAACCGCATCGGAGTTGCGCCTTGCACCGTCCCGCCGATGAGCACGAACGCCACGGGCACCGAACCTAGTACTCCCATTGTCAGGGAGCAAGAATGTGTGGAGGCATTGGGGCTTCAATTATTCCTCTTTCATTTGCTCATGTGCCACCTCTGCCGCATCCTCGAGCCGCAATACAGCTAGGCAGGCGCACAGGGTTCGCACACCATCGTCTTGCTGGGAAACCTAGAGGCGACCAGGAGAGCAAAATTAGGAAATGGTGGAGTTTAAGATCCACATGGTACCAACAATCTGTCACCACAAAAAATTGTACAGAAGCGGAGGGGGTTGGATAATCTATGGCACATATGAAAGAAATACCAGTTTTGGCACAAGTTTTAGGTAAGAATGATACTTAGACAGTAAATAAAAAACAACTGATTAAAGTTATTTCTCAGTTCAGATAGAAAAGAAAGAACCAATGATTGTTTACATACAGCAGAATTATGTCTCAGTTGAGATAAAAAAAATAGGCACCGATTGTTTCCATATAGCAGAATTATGGCTGATACAAAAATTGAGTCATTTCCCTTAAACAAAGAAAGGCCTATGAAACACACACTTTGATAGCAAGAGTGCTATTTATTTATTTATCTATGCAAACCTACAGCTGACCCATAATGCAAACATATGTAAAGCTTCCTGTAAATGTTAAGGTTTGACATTTCTCTAACCCAAAAAATACATCAAAACTAATTCATCGTGGTCTGGGCTAACATGTTTAAATCCTAATTAATCAGGGCATCATTCTCCCAGCAATCCACAACTACAAAACCAAAAAAAACCTTAGTGATCATGAAAGGCATGAATGATTAGCAAAAAGGGAGACAGGACAGAGAGATACACACATAGTGAGAGAGACATGAGATCCTCAGAGTAAAACCACCATGTTCAGCGACTGCAGCTCCGGCTTGCCGCTCAGCCAGCGGACGCGACACTGAGCTCTCACTGCATCGATGACTCTGTTGCTTTGCTGTATGATACAGCATGTCCGAATCAACCGAATCATAGCAACAATCCAGCCCAATGTGGGAATATACCTGCAGTTTTAGATAAGAATGAAGCACAACAGAATTCTGTGAGCGCAACATGTATGGTGAAAACTGACGGTCAGTCTTAAGGTATGAGGTATAATTTTTTATTTCAAGCAAACTGACCTAGAGAAAATCAAAAAATCTAGTGTGCAATGAAATTTAACAATGTTTACATCCCCAATCCAAACTCTGCATATTTCACCTCACTAATGCTTATGCCCATCAAATTGACCTGCTGCTCTTACCAATCATGTATATATGGCAAATCTCACAATGGACCAAGAGTGGCCAGTGATGTTTTTTGTACCTAGCAAACGTTGACTGGATATTATGCAATATCCAGGTTCCTCTTCTACACAGAAGAAACTAAGGGGCTCAGTAGTTCAGGACAGGGCACCGAAAGACATCACAAAACCAGCAACATGAGCAAGCTACAGAGTGCACACTATTCCAACCCACTAACCTCAATTATCCATCACATTTTTGGGGTAAGTGCTAGCTATTCGTTTTACTGTCCTTTTTTGTCACATTCTTGTCACCCAACACTGCTACGGTAAGCTACAAAATTTGTTGTGGTAAGGTGCATTGCAACATGGAATTTAATTAGGGAGAGATTTATTCATCCCCACATCTCCATAAAAGATGCTTCCAACTAATAAACATATTCAGTTCTGCAAAACCACAACATTTCTAAATGGAGCTTTGACATGCTAGTGTTAGCCAAGAACCTGTACATAGGATTGAATATACAGACTGACTGTACATAGGCAGCAGCTAAGTAGATGAGTGGGAGGGGAACAAGACTACAAGAACAAAGGAGGGGCTTACAGTGTGCATCTGCTCCACTATCCACTCCTCCATGGCGGCGTCGACCTGCTCAAACACCCACGGCCACCTCACCTTGGCGGCCTGCCACAGCACACCGAGTCAACCACAGCCACGTATTCCACGGAAGAAACACGGCGGAAGACGGAATTAGGAGCAGACCTTGACGGCGGAGAGGGAGCTCTCGCCGCAGCTGTCGCAGAAGATGCCGTCGAAGTCGAGGGCGAACAGGTGGCCGCCGCCCATCGCGGCGCGCGAGGGCCTCGCCGCCCTCACCCCTCCCCTCCCCGCTCCTCCAGGCGGCGGAACGAACCGAAGGGAGTGCGGGCTGACACGCAAGCCCCAGCTACCCGCGGCCGGTAAAGCCCCCGCCTGCCTCGCCAGGCCGCCAGGTGCCGGAGCCGGACTCACAGCCGACGGATCCGGCGACCGCGGCGTGTGGCGCCCATCCTCCATCCGTGGTCGGCGGCAGATCGAGCAGGACGAGCGTCGGCGGCGAGAGGAGAGGAGGTCGAGAGAGAAGGGGGCGAATGGGAGCACGAAGAGGCAAGCCGACCCCCTCCCTCCCCTCATCGACGCACGGACGAACCAGCGTCCACCACGCAGGAGGGCATAAGGCAAAAAGACAGAAACGCCCTCGGCGGGGCAATGAAACAACAGGCAAAAAGACAAAAAAAGTTTACCAATCTAAGATCCATACCATACAAACACACACAGACTACTAGTTAGCTTCATATCAAATACAGTAGGCAAATATTTCACAGAGACTAGTTGACTAAGTCTCCTCAATTTTGTTAGTTGACTAATTCTGAAGTGTAGGCAAATATTCTGAAGCTTTGTACTACTAGGTAGAACATCCAATATTCCCTGTTTTTCATAGTGTACATTATATTCCCTGTTCCCTGTTCTTCACTTTTTTTTTCTTCCACAAAGCTTGATTCAGATAAACTTGGTGCTAATACAAAAAGGAAATTTCCATAGGTTTAGTGATCTCGTATGGTACTTTATTTATTTTTTATTGCACAATGCTTACAGAAGGGTATGAAGCTTCTAAGATTAAGATTAATGTGCATGTTTCTCCTTTTCTGTCGACTATGAAGGATGGTCTTGCACTAGGATCAGACCAAATCAACTTCTATAATTACCTATATGGCTACAATCTTCTTGGTTACTGCTGCAAATAAATTCTTCAATAGCTCTTCATCCCCATGAATTACTCTAGTATGTCATACAAATGAACAACAGCTCCATATCATACAAATAAATGACACCACGAAGGGCCATCTGATTGTTCAGAGTTGACATAAGCAGGGACACAAGTGTAGCAACTAGCAGGGACACATACCATGCTTGTGGATCTGAGTCGTCAATATACCAAGGAGATGTAGAGCCACCAATGTTGGCCGTCGGTGCCCAGCAAGGACCTTCAGCCGAAGAATCTGCTGCTCTCAGCCTGGCGGGCCAGCATGGTGCAGAGGAGGCCGGCGGCACGACCTTAGCCGGGACGAAGTGAGGCACCGGCGGCATGACGAGTTGAGGCGCCGGCCAGACGAATCGATGCGCCTGCGGCCGGGACGAAGTGAGGCGCCGGCGGCACGACGAGCTGAGGCGCCGATGGAGGGACCTCCAGAGGCGCTGGCGCACGCGTCCTTTTGGACTGCTGGCCCATCTCCTTGATGCGGCGCCGCCGGCAATCCTAGGGTTCTGGCAAATTGGGGATGATTTGGGGGCTTTATATCTTCGATTTGGCTCGCAAGAAACTATTTGGGGCGAGGGAAGGGAGGATTTGGCGCGGTGGTGAAGGGAGAAGCGTGGGAGGCAAGGGAGATGCACAGGATCGAGAGCGCCGGCTCTAGCGCTCGCACCGGGCTGCAAGCCGGCAGCTGTTCTTCGATTCTTGTGCTGTAGACGGGCGATTGACGGAGCACCCGCTCCCATAGGTGGCCAAATGGGCCGGGCCAACCAGGCCGGCCCGCGAGCATGCCCGGCACGGCCTGCCATTGGCCAGGCACGGCACGGGCTAAACGGGCCGGGCCCGGCACGCGGCACGCCCTGGGCCGTGCTTTGGCTGCTAGGCTGAGCACGCGGGCCGGCACGGCACGGCCCGATTATCTTTTTTTTTATTTTTTTATTTTTTTTATATATCTCTATATGGCCCAATAGGTAAAAATAGGCTAAAAAATGCCCAGTGCGCCAAATAGCAGGCAGGTTAGTGGGCCTGGCGTGCCGGTGGGCCGGCCCGATTAGCAGTCGGGCCGTGTCTGGGCTGCAGGCTCCAGCACGCGGGCCGGCACGGCGGGTCGGGCCGTGCCAGGCACGATTAGGATGGGCCGGGCCGGCCCGTTTGGCCAGCTATACCCGCTCCCTTCTCTCTCCTCCCTTCTCTCCCCTCCAGCTAGATTTTTTCTGACGTGGAATGGCTTGCAGCCGGCTGACTAGGCGCTATTGTACTTGCTCTTTTTCGATAAAGAGTGGATTTTATTGATTCAAAATGGAGCATCAAGAGAATACAAACACAATGAGCACACACCCGGCCTATGCATAGCTAGGATGCACACAGCCAACATCAACACACGAACACAAAATACACGCCGACAAATAGCAAAGTCATATAAGACCAAAGTTATGCGCAGGCGAGAAAAAAAAATGAAGCGATCAATTACATGATCGGCAAACTAAACGATGACCATATCCACACCAACCATCCTATGACACCACACGGACGACGAGGCTCTTCAACAGCAACGCCTTCAGGAAGGAAGCGACATCCAAGCGCCATCATCACCGGATCCAACCATCCAAGGCTAGTATCTAGGTTTTCACCCTGAAGAACCAATCCGAGCATATCCGAGCAATGCCTTTAACAAGGTAACGACGTAAAAACATCGTCATTGCCAGGTATAACCAACTTGGGTCATACCTAAGTTCTCACCCCAGAGCTCGAAACTGGGTGCTCGAGTAGCACCACCATCGATATCCTTTATGTGTTGTCACCACCTCTTTTGCATGATCCCAGCAGCTACACGCGATGTGTGTCCACTGCCTTTGCACAACCATTCCTCTGCGTCAAGTCGTTGTCCATAGTTCGCATCTCCCTGCCGAAGTCAGTCAGCCACCGGATCCGAAGAGAAACTCTCACATAGACCTCGGGCTGTAGGTGGGACTGTCCGTGGGAGTCCCACCACAACCCACTTTAGTCCCAACACGATTTGACAGGTAATAGCTAACAGCCCACTAAAATTTATATGGGTTTCATGGGTATAAGTGGGATCCCACTTACAAATACATGTCGTGCGTGTGCGTGCTCTACTAGCAAAGCTAGCTAGCTGCTACATGTGCGTGCTCTATTTTTTTTTTTTGGAAAAGGAGGTTAAGACCCCGGCCTCTGCATCAATCGATGCATACGGCCATCTTTATTTATTATTCAACATAGGTCTAACAAGAACATACATCAAGCCATCCGAAGCCACCACTCACACCTACAAAACTCGATAATGTGGAGTGCTCTCACTCCCCATATCTAAAACCGGTGCCGTCGCCGATCCATCCACATAACGTATCGGAACCCACAGCCGGTGCAGCAGACCTAAAGCGTACACCACATGCACACGTTTTAGACGCCGCCATCATCATCGAACCGCTGACCCATCTTCAGGAGAGAGATCCGCATCATCCTTGCCAGTCCGTCCATCCGTCGACGCCCCCACGGCGCCCAACGGCGCCACCGCCCCGCGCTCGTCCGTCCAGACGCGAAGATTCTGGAAGATCTGTCGTGCGTAGCACCTGCCGACCAGGCATGACACAGCGTAGCACCTGTCAGCTAGGCATGACTTGACATCTCCACCGAAAGCTCCGTGCAAGACGAAGCCGCTCCACCTCCTGCCTCTGTCTTCCGGCTCTGCTCCACAAACGATGCTTCCAAGAGAGAAAACGACACCTCAGTACCGCCATCGTCCGATCTGGAAGACCAGATCCTAGGGTTTTCCCCGGAGCAACACGAGTGGGTCGACAGTAGTTACACGACGATGCCTTCATCAAGGTAACGACGCAGAACGCCGCCATCGCCTGCCATCGGCTCGGTTTTCACCGGCAACTATGTCTTCCCGACTCGCAGCCGGAACTAGATGGCGGATCTCCAGATCTGACCATCCAGCCTCAGGCCGACCACCTCCGACGGAGGAGATGTCCACCACCGCCGGTGACACCAGCCAGATCTGATCTGACCGGAGGCGCCGCCGACCAATCCATCATGGCCACATCCCCTCCTGATCCGCCCTCCCCACGAAGCCGCCGGAGCAGCGCCGAACCATCAGGAAAGACGAAGACCGAAGGACGATCTCGCGCCGCCGGTCCCTCCAGACCGCGGGGCTACAGCCTAGATCCCTGCCGTCCCCATCACCGGCGGCGCCACCGCGTGCTCTACTAGCTCTGTTTACCCTATCGAATCCATGGCGCTCAACAACGATGAGAAGCCTCCTTGCTTCCAATGCAGGCAACACCAATGGTCTGGTAATGATCAAGACGTCGACGTACAAGAAGGACGAGACAACACTGACGGCGGTGGTGGAGCTGGACGCCACCTCGTCGATGGCCGTGCGGGAAGGGCTGGACCCGGTGGCGGTGGTGGACATGAGCGGCAGCATGCATGGCAAATCGGCAACAAACTGCACAACATGAAGAGGGCGATGCAGTTGGTCATCGTGAAGCTCACCACCGTCGACCGCCTCTACGTTGTCTCCTTTTCCAACTGTACGAGGCACTGCCCGCTACGCTCCGTAACGCGGCTCGCCCAGGCCGACCTCAAGGCCGTCATCGACGACCTCCTCGCCAGTCGCGGGACCAACATCAAGGCCGGCTTGGACACCGCTCTGGCCTCTCGCCGTCGTCGCTGGCCGCGCCACCGCTAAAGCATGGCGGAGCGCCGGCAACGCCAAGCAAGCCGAGCTTGGCAGAGTGGCCGTACACCTTTTACATCGGCAGGGACGCCGGCCACGCCCCGCCCAGTGACGTCGTCGGGAAGTCCCACGGCGGGACGTTTAGCTCCGTGCGGGACGGCGGCAGCGTGAGCGCACCCTTCTCGCAGTTCCTCGGGCTCTTCACGGTGCCCAGGACGTGCAGCTCACCCTGAAGCCCAAGACGGACAACCCCGGAACCTGGAACCTAGACGCCATGACCATGGTACAATACTCGTTCTCCTGCCACGGGGGGCTCGCGTGATGTTTAGCAGGGTAAACGGGGTCCCAGTGGGCTAAATGGGACAACCCGACTAATTTTGATTGTGCCCAATGGGAGTCCACTTAAGCAGTTTAAATATGGATGGGATGATTAGTCCCACTAAATCCCACTCCCACCTGCAGCCTGACATAGACCACTCGGCGGCCCCTGCAATCTGCTTCCGCCGCCGCAGGCTGTAGTGGTCAACAAGGACCAACACCAATGGCATCTCCACTATCCGTCCAGCTGCCCGCATTAGCAGCCGCCAGGCTACGGACTGGACAGGCACTGAACCCGCAGACGGCAGGCCGTTCGGCCACGCCGACATCACACAAGTCGCGTCAGGGCTGAAGCAAGGGCAGCAGGAGCATCGCTCCGCATCTACAGCCAGTCCATGAACGAGCTCGGCCCTGCATCCGGCAACTACGGATCGCGGCCAGCCGCACCGTTACCCACACCGAAGAGCCACGCCCACGAGCCAGCAATACTGAGAGCAGCAGCGGCGCTAGCAGATCACGGCCAGATCGATTCTAAAGGAGGGAGTGGGTAGGGAGGCGCAGTGGGGAGGCCCGCCGCCGCCGGCCGGCCCGCCGCGGAGGCCACCGCCGACGACAGCGAGGAGGACCGACGGAGGAGGAGGACGAGGCTGCTGGCGGCTGGGTGCCTCCGGAGTCGCCAAGAGCGACCCGGGAGGCGGCTCCATTGTACCTGCTCTTAGAACCCGCTGGGCGCAAAGACGCGCCTCCCGCTTGATTCTATCCATGATTTATGGTCGGGAGGGTGTACACGTTGCGGGAGACACGGACATTCCTCCCATTCCATAGCTCCTAGGAGATGAGCATGATCAAGGAGGCAATCGCTTTTTGCAGGTGGCTCTGGTTGGTGGTGGTGGCACCCATCCACCACGAGCTGACCGACGCGTCGACACTCCATGAGCCAGGGTGGAAGTCTTGGAGCCCAACCATGAGGCGACAACCATCCAAATGCGATGGTTGGAAAAAGAGGTGCGCCGTCGTCTCCAGATTAGAATTGCACGGTTTACAAACCACACAGTTTGGCCATGCCCTCTGTTGCAGTCTATCCGCCTCCATAGCCGGTCCTGGATGACAAGACACAAAAAAGGGGATTGCTAAAACTCAGCTAGCTGAGATTTAATTTGGTCTCATTCACATTGTCAACCATTAGATCAAACAGGTCGTGATTAGTGCAGAACGACTATATATTTTTGAACCTGTGCAGCGATGTGCGTCCGGCCCATTTTCCTTGTATTTTTTTCTTCATAGTATGGCAAGCGCCCCGCTGACAGGCTATACATTTTTAGTTGTCAGGCTAGGCATGTTTGTAACGTTCGATGCTACAGGCCTTGTCACTTTTGTTGCTGCTTCTTTTTTGCCTTTTTTTTTCTTTTTGTCAGTTGTTTGTTTTTTGACCATGTATAATTTGTGTAACTGTTTTTTTATAGGAAGCTAATTGTTTTAGATTTTTTTTTGTACGAGAACTTGACACTTCAAAGGTGCAGAACCCCTTTACTATTCGCCGTTGATTTTTCTACTGTGTCCAGGCTGTTTATTGTCAACACAACGGTTTTTTGTCGCCTTTTTCTTTTTCATGTTCTTATGTTTTCTTCTGTTCGAGAGAAAGAGGGAACGGTGATACGTAAGGGTCTGACTTTTTAAATTTGCTTTTTTTTTAATTTTTTTTTTACTATTATTATTCATACGGGTTGTCCTCTGTGTGTAACTGCACGTGTTGTCAAATTATGCATAATCGCCAGAGCCATGACACAATTTTTCTAATGTTCAACCAATTAATTTTATAGTTACAGTTTTTACTTTCATTATTATTATTTCTGCAAGGGTGGTTTTTTTAGGAGGGACTGTGGGTTGTTTTGTAGTTGAAAACCGCCGCAACTTGACTACAACTGCAACTCGTCCTACTCAACCGCAACTGCAAGGGGTATAAAGCGAGTCGGGGTCGAGGGAGGTTGTCGGGGGGTTGTCGGCAATGGGTTGTTATTTTTAGATAGGGGGTGTGGGTTGTTTGTAGTTGCACCCGCCGCAACTTGACTGTAACTGCAACTCATCCTACTCAATCGCAACTGCAAGGGGTATAAAGCGACCGCAACCGGGGTCGGGAGAGGGTTGTTGGCGGTGGGATTTTTTTAAGGTTTTTTTAGCAGTTGCAACCGCCGCAACACGGGGTGCAACTGCAACTTATCCTACTCAAGCGCAACTGCAAGGGGTATAAAGCGACCGTAACCGGGTCTGGGGAGGGTTGTCGGGGGGTTATCGGCAGTGGCTGTTTTTTTAGGGTTTTTGTGTAGTAGTTGCAACCCTCGCAACCCGACTGCAACTGTAACTCATTGTGACAGCCCGAGTCCGACGCTCCAGATGCCTTCCATGTATTTCGAGTTTCGTGGCGTTATTATTTGTTTTTTTTCTTTTCTTCATTGCATCGTTTCATCATGCCATCATGTCATTAAATTTTTGCAACTCAAATAAATAAATCGCATAGATCTTTTGATCTATTTAAATGGAGGGAATTCACATGGTGGTTCTCTATATAACCTATGTATATATTCTCCCAATATTTATAGGGAGCTAAAACATTATTCCATTTAATTAGGAATCAACCAAATCACACTTGCATTTAAAACCCCTCTTGTTTCTAAGTTATTTGAATCCTTGATCCCTCTCAATTTGCTCCGGTTCAAGTCGTGGCACTTTGAAATATGTCGAAGTAGCCCCATGCCAGTTTTTGACTCAACTTGTATTTTTTTTTTGGCCTCCAGATAAATATTTTTGCTTCTATTTCTTTTTCTGCAAATAGGGAGAAAACAATTCTGTTTCTTTTCTTTTAATCCAGCCAACAGTTAACTGGGCCGGCCTCCTAGGCCCAGCCGCACCCCCTCCAACCCTAGCTCGCTCGCTAGCCTCCTCGCTCGATCCCCCATCTCTCCCTCGTCTCCCTCCTCGCGCCGTCACACACCACACGCACACACAAGCAGGTGTGGCCTCGCTCCCGATCCCGCAGCCCTCCTGTGCTCGTCGCGTGCCCAGCCTCCGGCCGCCGTCGGCGACCATCGCCGCCCTCCTCTGGCTCCTCTCCTCTCCTCGCCCGTGACGTGAGCCGCGCGCCCGTGACGGCCGCGCCATGCCCATGGCCTCCTCTCTGCCATCGTCTGCACCGCGGGGTGTTTCCCTCGCTGCCCTGTCTCTTTCCCCTCGCGATACCTCTCCCTTCTCCGGCTCGCTTGCCTCCCATGCTCAGCCACCGCTTGCGCCATGGCAGCCGCTGATGCACCTCCCGCCATCCCCGAAGCGGCACCGGAGCAGCCACCCGCCGTCGGAGCTCCGCCACCCCTCCGGTTACCTCTCCCTCGCCCGCACGGCCTCTGCCAGGAGCAACACCGCCTCGAGTCGCCGAGCCGCCCTGTTCGTCTCCTCGCTGTTTCCCTCGCTACACCAGCCGCTCACATCCGCCTCTCGCCGACCTCCGGTGACCCCTGCTCAAGCCGCCCATGCCTCCAGCCACAGGGCCTTCTTCGCGTGTCTCAGAGATGCACGGCCACAGGCCCTCGATCTCGCCCGTGACTCCATCCGTGGCTGCAACTATCGCCCCTGGTGCGCACCCTGCCCCTGCTTTTCTTCCACGGAGGCTCTGCCCCGAGCAGGAGCTCGGCCTCCATGCGTCTTCACCGTTTCGCGAGCAAGGACCGCCAAGACCAAGTCCAACGACCACTGGACACGGGAATTACGCCAGGACCGTCTCGGATATCGCCAAGTTCCACTACCGACGACCTCGGGTCCGTCAAGCCAAATGTGTACAACTACCGCCGCGTGCATTCGCCAAGTACCACGACGACCGACGCATAGTACCACTACATTTGCCGTGAACGACTACCATTGCCAAGTACCCCTTTGGATCGCCAAGTTCGACTACCGCCATCGTGTACCACTACTTCCACTACCGCCGTCGCGAGAACGTCTACTTCCACTACGAACTCGATCCGCTCCGAGAGTGCACGCGTCGAAGGTATAACGGATGAGACGAACCGCCGAATGCATGTGTGATGTATGGGATGCTTGCGTTTACTTCGTGTCCGAAATGTTTCGTGCACGTTCCCCGTTTCCATGCCACCGACACGTGGAACCCGGTAACCGGGATCACCCCACCATCTCTTGCATGTTCCGCACATCCGCACATGTGTTCTTTTGCACCGATATCTCAACGAGTTCCGGATCATCGGAATGTTGCCGTGGCATCATTTCCGTTATCGCCGCCGTGGCACCCATTTCTTTCCGTCATGGCGACAAATGCTCCATGTCCTTTTATGCCACATGTTTAACATTGTTGTTTGCATTAATTTGCATAAATGTCATGCTAAAATGGTTTATTTCATAACTAAATAACCGTAGCTCCGAATTAAATGAACTTTATATGTAAATGGGGTAGAAAAATGTGTAGATTAACATGGTGCACTTACTTTTGCTGTTTAACAACAATAAAATATGATTTAGGCCAGAACAGTACCAATTTCGAAAATTGCATATGAGGATTTTGCGGAATTGTTCTTGGTTATTTCCGCCCTCATTTAAATTGCCTAGATAGGTAGATTAATTATGCTTCATCTCTTGCCATGTTAGCCAACATTTTAATCTTGTCATGTGCATAAACGAGAGTGAACTAAATAATTCGAATGTGGAGTTGAGCTTCACTTAATGTGTAGTATTGCTTGTGCACTTTGCCATGCCATGCCTATTTAAACCGGACATGCATCATATTTGGTTGTGCATTATGCCATGTTTATGCTTGTGTGTTTACCATGTTGTTTGTTTCTTTCCGGTTGTGCTTCTTCTCGATAGTTCCTGTTTCGTTGCGATTGTGAAGATTCGTTCGACTACGCTTGTTCGTCTTCTTCATGAACTCGGTCTTCTTCCTAGCGGGATTTCAGGCAAGATGATCATGACCTTGGATATCTCTACTATCTTTGCTTGCTAGTTGTCTCGATGCTATCGCTATGTCGCGCTTCCTACCACATATATGTCAGCCTCCCATATGCCATGATACCGCCTCTAACCACCCTTACCCAGCAAACCGTTGTTTGTCTATGTTACCACTTTGCTCAACCCTTTCTTATAGCGTTGCTAGTTGCAGGTGCAGTTGCAGGTTGTTTCATGTTGGGACATGGATATCATGAGATATCACAATATCTCTTATTTAATTAATGCATCTATATACTTGGTTTTGGGTGGAAGGCTCGGCCTTTTGCCTGGTGTTTTGTTCCACTCATGCCGCCCTAGTTTCCGTAATACCGGTGTTATGATCCTTGATTAGCGTTCATAACATGCTCAGGGGAATGGGACCCTCTTGACAGTTCGCTTTGAATAACCGCTTCTAGCAAGGCCCAACTTTGGTTTCAACATTTGCCAACATAATAATACTGAATTGAATAATTAATTTGCATAGGGAGTTAGCGCTACCCGAGGATTCTTAATTCAACATAATACAGGTGGGCCAGTGCCGATGGTGTTGGTCCGAAACGGGCAGACTGCGGGGCCACCACGAGGAAACTCGAGGATCTGGTTTTACTCGTAGGCTTTCCCATCCAGTCGTGGCCTGAGACGAGATATGCGCGGCTACTATCAGGGTGTCGGCACGCCGGGAGGTCTTGCTGGACTTGCGTTACCATTGTCGAAATGTCTTGTGCACCGGGATTCCGAGGATACTTCGGGCTGACTCGAGGTTGATCGGGTTTTCTTGAGGTTGAGGTCTTCCACCGCAGCTTGTGTTGGTTTGTGATGGACCAGGTTGGAACACCCCTGCAGGGTTAAATCTTACGCGAAGCCGTGCCCGCGGTTATGTGGCGACTTGGATATTTATAACCTCCGGTTGTAGAGAACTTGACACTGATTCTAATTAAAACACACCAACCGCGTGCATAACCGTGATCGTCTCTTTTCGAGGCAGTTCGAGAAGAGAACACGGTGGGGTTATGTTTGACTCGTAAGTAGGTGTTCAGGATCACTTCTTGATCATTATTAGTTTGCGACCGTTATGCGTAGTTACTCTTCTTATTCTTGTACTCGTAAGTTAGCCACCATACAATGCTTAGTGCTTGCTGCAACCTCACCACTTTACCCTTCCATACCCATTTAAGCTTTGATAGTCTTGCTACCCATGGTTATGGGATTGCTGAGTCCTCGTGGCTCACAGATTACTACAACAACAGATGCAGGTACAGGTAATGCGATGATCTGATGCGAGAGCGATGCGCGTTCGCTTTTGGAATTCTTCTTCTTCGTCGATCTTGGGTTAGGTTCCTGGTCGGCAGCCTGGGCTAGCAGGGTGGATGTCGTTCGTGTTTTTCGTTTGTGTTTCATCCATAGTCGGATTATGCTCTTCTGTATGGCGTTTGCTATGTATTGATGTATTCCTGTGATGACTGTATGTATTTGTATGTATCCCCATCTATTATGTACATGGTACGATGTAATGATATCCACCTTGCAAGCGTCTTCGATATGCGCTTCTATCCCTGGTGGGGCCTCCGAGTCCCTCGAGGATAGGATCGCATATTGGGCGTGACACTCATCCTACTCAAGCGCAACTGCAAGCGGTATAAAGCGACCGCAACCGGGTTGGGCGAGGGTTGTCGGGGAGGGAGGGTTATCGACGGTGGGTTGTTTTTTTTTGTAGTAGTTGCAACCGCCGCAACCCGGCTGCAACTGCAACTCATCCTACTCAAGTGCAACTACAAGGGGTATAAAGCCACCGCAACCGGGTCGTGGGAGGGTTGTTGGGGGTTGTCAGCGGTGGGCGGTTTTTTCTAGGTTTTATTGTAGTAGTTGCAACCGTCGCAACCCCGACTGCAACTGCAACTTGCGCTACTCAAGCGCAACTACAAGGGGTATAAAGCGACCACAACTGGGTCAGGGGAGGGTTGTCGGGGGTTATTAGTGACCGGTGATTTTTTTTTGTAGTAGTTGCAACCGCCGCAAACCGGTTGCAACTGCAACTCATCCTACTCAAGCGCAACTACAAGGGGTATAAAGTGACCGCAACCGGATCGGGGCGGGGGACGGTTGTCGGCGGCGGGCTGTTTTTAGGGGTTTTTTGTAGTAGTTGCAACCGCCGTAACCCGGCTACAACTGCAATTCATCCTACTCAAGCGCAACTGCAAGCGGTATATAAAGCGACCGCAACTGGGTCGGGGGAGGGTGTCGGCGGTGGAATGTTTTGTTTTAGGTTTTTCTTGTAGTAGTTGCAACCTCCGCAACCCGGCTGCAACTGCAACTCATCATACTCAAGCGCAACTGCAAGGGGTAACAAGCGACCGCAACCGGGTCGGGGGAGGGTTGTCGAGGGGTGGGGGTGTCAGTGGTGGGATGTTTTGTTTTAGGTTTTTTTTTTGTAGTAGTCGCAACCGCCGCAACCCGGCTACAACTGCAACTCATCATACTCAAGCGCAACTGCAAGGGGTATGAAGCGACCGCAACCGGGTCGGGGAAGGGTTGTCGGCGATGTTTTGTTTTAGGTTTTTTTTTGTAGTATAGTTGCAACCGCCGCAACCCGGCTGCAACTGCAATTCATCCTACCCAAGCGCAACTGCAAGCGGTATATAAAGCGACTGCAACCAGGTCGGGGGAGGGGTGTCGGCGGTGGAATGTTTTGTTTTATGTTTTTTTTTGTAGTAGTTGCAACCTCCGCAACCCGGCTGCAACTGCAACTCATCATACTCAAGCGCAACTACAAGGGGTATGAAGCAACCGCAACCGGGTCGGGGGAGGGTTGTCGGGGGGTGGGGGTGTCAGTGGTGGGATGTTTGTTTTAGGTTTTTTTGTAGTAGTCGCAACCGCCACAACCCGGCTACAACTGCAACTCATCATACTCAAGCGCAACTGCAAGGGGTATGAAGCGACCGCAACCGGGTCGGGGAAGGGTTGTCGGCGATGTTTTGTTTTAGGTTTTTTTCGTAGTAGTTGCAACCGCCGCAACCCGGCTGCAACTGCAACTCATCCTACTCAAGCGTCGGGGGAGGGTTGTCGGCGGTTGGATGTTTTTATCTTAGCATCACATAGGTGGGTTTTCTACCATTTCCCCCGACGGTGGGTACATACAAGCAATTTTTTTTTCATTTTGGCCAATTTTTTGTGTTTTATTTTTTGGAACGTCTGGCATTTCCCACATGAAAATACATAATGTTCTTGAAAACATCACTCCAGGGTGCACACCGCACCGTTTTTTTTCTTCCAAAAAAAGTATATATATTTGATCCCAGTTTCACACTGTTGAACGCTTATAGTTGTATCTTCATCGGTCATACACAATGTTTCTAAAAAATATCACTCCAATGTTTTAACTTTTCTTCTTATATCATTTTTTTGTTTACCTTTGTTTCCATTTTAAAATTTCTTTACTATATAATTTTTATTAATTTTTTAGCCTTGAATGAAAAATCAACTATAAAGGCCTCGCCTTAATGAACACAATATATTAAGCAAAACTAATTTAATTTGCGATCTGGGAGCTGTAATTATTCAAAGTTTCCTCTTTTTGTTAGTGACACACACATGCAAATCTTCATGTGTTTGTTGATCGAGCATGAAACTCGTCGGCTTGTGGCCAGCCCTTTTGTCGCGACGTTGTGCAGCCCGAGTAATTGACAGGAAGGACAAGTGAATGGGAAGACAAGGCCAGCCCAAAAATAATAATAAAAAAGACAAGCAGCAGTGGCGAAGCCAGGCGGAGTAATCTGTTGGGTCATTGGATTTTTTTTGACTAATTTTCTTCATAGTGTACAGTAAATGTACAGTAATTTTAGGCTGTTTTATTCAAAAGCTGTGGGGTCAATTGACCCCACAGAGTACATGTAAAATCGCCACTGACAAGCAGGCCGGACAGGAAAACGAATTGGACCTTGGCATGCAGTGTGACGTCAGCTGACTGAGACATAACCAGGCGATCCCCACAAAAAACTTGCATTTTGGAGGTGCCAACGGCTTCCAAAACACAAGTATTATGGTGGAGGTGGTCAATCCAAGAAAAATGGAACTTTGTAGGTCGAGGGAGAATAGTACTCGCCCGAGGTGGTGAACTTCCAACAGATCTTAACTGAGTCACCTAGGGTGATGCAGAAGTTTGGAGCCTCACCCAAAGGTTAGAATTGAAGGATGCACGTCAATGCTGCCAATCTAGGCATTGCCTTCCAAGGCTCCCTGAACAAACCACTTCTTCAATTTGGACATGACAAAGAAGAGGAAGGGGGGGGGGGGGGGGGGGGGGGGGGGGGGGGGGGGGGGCACGTCCCTCGGCTGCATGCCATCCCTCGGCTGCATGCCATAAAGCAAAGAGAAGTCCCAGAAGCTCGCCATGTTCCCATCCCCAGTCGTGACCAGGGTGATCATGTGGAGTGTGGAGCTGAAATAGTAGTAATATTTACGGAGAAAATTCATGTTGGAAGACCATAATGCGTTTGAAGATATATGTAAAGAAAACCATAAGACATAAATGGCATCCTAAAGCCATAAGTTTTATTGCACTAAGCTTCTCAATGAGGCAACAAGATAAGATTCAAACGTCAGTCAATGCAGAACCAAAAACAAACTCATAACTTAAAACATCACAATAAGGATTAATTTCGAAAGGAAAGTGGTAGGGGAGACCTGTACAACTATTCTGATTTATGAAATAATAAGAACCTAAATTCACATCTACGAGGACTTGAACCCGGGTGCCAGGGCTGTACATCCACTCCCCCCAACGAAGTGTCGTCCTCTCTTTAGTGTTCTTTCAAATTAGATGCATGTTTCATATGATTGACCTATATCTCCCGTGAGCACTTTCTTTTTTCCATGCCTCCTTCAGATTCGTGAGGCTGTACACCGTCGATGGAAGGTAACGACAACGTCAATTGCAACCGGGAGGGGACTGGCTTCTCGAAGCATATAAAATTTGCATCGATACATATTGCCTCTTCTTTTGGGACGCAGCTGTTCTAGTCGCGAGCACAGGTGAGCATGGAATCCTGGCGAATCGTGGTGGCTCGTTACTCTCGTGTGATGCGACGCGTTTCTTTACTGAGCCAGCAGTGAATCGTTTTTTATTCGTGAGAGAATGAAATACCGTAGGCGGGCGGCGGCAGGTACAGAGCGCGCGCGGCGTCGCCGTGACGGCGGTGCCGCCGGCCGTGGCTCGGGACTGTGAGCATCTCCTGATCCGTAGCTCAGGAACCGGGCGTTCTGGTGGCAAGCTAGTAAATGGGGTAGCTTATCGGTGCCGTGCTGTCCCCCACCTTAGGCCACCTCTCTCCCCTGGATCGCCATTGACGGCCGCGGATCTCGACGGTGGAGGGAGGAGACGGCGACGCTTTTGTGGCGATGGAGTTCCTGATGCAACCAATTAGAAGGTAAGCGCAAAAATCCCCGCTCTCCCCTCCCCCCCCCCCCCGCGCTCACATCCCGCGGGCGTCCTTTCTCTTGGATCCGAACGATTTTTTTGCATTTGATCTGCGGTTCTGATCCGAAAACGGTTCTTGTTGCCTGCAGTACTGCGGTGATGGAGGAGGTCAATGAGAGTCAGCTTCCAATCAGCCGCTTCACTACCCTGCGGTGGCGACTGTGGCTGATGAGCTATCCCCCATGGCGACAGACAGTGCCGACGGGCAGATCTGTGCGGCCGTTGGGGCAGTCGCAGCCGTGAGGGGTGACTAACCGCAAGCATCTGAGCAATCTATTGATCAAATCGATCCAAAAACTCCTGGGTGGACTCGCAGGTAAAACTCCTGATTAATGGTGTGTACATTTGGTGCTGCCCGTCAGATTTTAGGTGTGTTTCCAATTTGAGCAATCTATTGATTAGAAAGAATAGGTAGGCAATATACGATATGGAATGCTCGCGCACAGATTGCAATTAGCTGAGAAAGGATATGATGGGCGAAATACAAAGTAAAATTGGTGGGATTTGGTTTGTTTTTATGATAGCTGTTTCTGAGTGTAGTTAGTACATTCCACAATTAGGTTGTGGAGCTTATGGGGCATGTCTGGTGGTAAATTGGGGAGTGTCTGACACCCGAAATGATGAAACCCCAGGAAGTAGTTGACACACAAGAATGACGCCCCCTCTGCCTTGCTTGCAAATATTCATACGTGCTATCAGATATTAATATGTAAAAAATGCAGGGTTAGAATTGGGGCTGCTGCTCCAGGAAGGGCGCCTTGCCCTAGATGACCGAGCGCCCTCGAGAAGGCAATACGGGGATTCGCTGACAAACCGGGCAGCATTGTAATTGTGCCAGCACTGGGGACGAGCTTTGACACGCTCGGGGAGGCATATGATTTTTACAATCTCTACTCGTGGGAGAAGGGATTTGGAATCTGGTACGGGAAGAGTAGGCTCAATGTGGAGAGAACAAAATGCATGTAGGAAATTGTTTGTTGATGTGCGGTACGTGTTTGTGCCTTCACTGGCTTTGTTTGAAAAAAAAAATCCGTGCACATGAGATCTGACTGTTTTTGAATGGCTGTGGTATTTTTTGCAGGGCAGAGCCGGGGTGGACAACACTCGATCTTGCCGGTGTGAATGCCCTGCAATGGTAAGGCTGCTCCGATCAAAGGACAATGGTTGGTACATAGCTGAGCACCGTGAACAGCACAACCATGCTCTGTCGCCCACTTATGGGCAGACAATACATTGGCCGTCCCACAAGCACATTGATGCCTACAGCAGAGATTTAGTGGAGCAGTTGCGCCAGAATAATGTCAATCTTGCCAAAGTACATAGCATCATTGGGAGTTTTTTTGGTTCGATGGAGAAGGTGCCTTTCACCAAAAGAGCTCTCAAGAATTTGTGTGGTAAAATCAGTAGAGAGCAGGCGGAGGATGATGTAAGGAAGACTATGGAGGTTTTCGCAGATTTGGGTTCTACAGATCCACACTTCACTTATCGTGTCCAGGCTGACAAAGATGGTCGAATAACGACTCTTATGTGGGCAAATGGGAGCAGCAGGTTGCAGTATTCATTCTTCGGAGATGTTGCCACCTTCGATACGACATACATAACAAACCTGTACAACATGCCATTTGGTCTGTTTGTCGGTGTGAACAATCATTTCCAGAGCATCATCCTAGCTGGTGTTTTGGTCCGTGATGAAAACGATTGAGACATTTGAGTGGGTTTTCACAGAGTTCGTCAGGATGATGGGGGGGAGTGCACCAAAGACAATTTTTTTTTTGCGGGGGCACCAAAGACAATTCTAACAGGTGAGAACCCATGTGCCATGTAGAATGTCCAAGCAACCCCCATTAGTGATGATCCTACGAAAGCATGGTTTCCTAACATGATTTTTGTTTGTGTGCAGATCAAAACCGGGCGATGGAGGTCGCAATAAAAAATGATCTGCCTCAGACAGCACACAGATGGTGCAAATGGCACATGCTGAAAAAGGCGAAGGAATTGCTTGGTTCATTGTACAGCAAGAAGAGCGAGTTCAGGGCAGAGTTCCATAAGGTGGTGAATCACATGCTCACAATCGATGAATTTGAGGAGGCCTGGAAGATGTTGGTGGATAAATATAATTTGAAGATGCACGATTACATGACGCAACTATATGAAATAAGACACAAGTGGGCGAAACCATATTTTAAAGGTGTTTTCTGTGCAAAGATGACCAGCACCCAGCGCAGCGAAAGTGCAAACCACATGCTGAAGAACTACGTGCCACCTGGGTGCCCGATGCATATGTTTGTCAAGAAATACATGAGACTTCAGTTTGACAGGGAAGCAGAGGAAAACTATGAGGAGAGGCGGACACGAATAGTAAGTAATGTTTGATAGTTCCGATAAGATGTGCAGCACTAACCTACTGACTATGGTTTGGTATATCTGTATTTCAGGGTAGACCGCTGTACAAGGCAAATTTAGCTATAGAGCGACATGCTGGGAAGGTGTACACACGGGCTATGTTTGAACAATTTGGACATATACTCTATGAGTGCGGTGCATACCAGGTGGAGGAGCTGGAGAAGGGGAAACTGTATCGTGCATTTCACACCGATGCTGTGAGGAGAGAAAAGTGGTGCAGGGTGTCGTATAAAGTAAATGTTCTTGAAGGGGGCGAAGAATTCGACTGCGAGTGTGGGAATTTTGCACACATGGGGCTGCTGTGCAGCCATGTTTTGAAGGTATGTGTAGTTGGAAAAATCAAGGGCCTGTTGTGAAGGTGCATAAAAAAAGTGTCTGCAGTGTGTGTTGAACTAACTGGGTCTTATGAAATGTGCAGGTGCTGGATTTTATCTGCATTACGGAGATACCAAAGAAACACATTGTGAAGCGATGGACTAGGGATGCACGTGACATACTACCAGCTCACCTTACTCAATATCAGAGGGACAATGCACATAAAAATCCATTCAGCCTCAGGCATTTCAATATGTACATGCACGCAATGGAGATGGTGTGGATGGACGATGCAAGCGCCGAGGCATATGAGAAATTCATGACTCTCATTAAGAGTTGTATGGTGGAGATGCAACCATTTGCAGAAGTTAGGGATGGGTTAGGTTTGGAAGACAGGGTAGCTGAACATGGAGATGTTGTGAATCAGATGCCAGCACAAACGGAAGGTGCTGCTACGAACGGAGGTGCAATCGTGGGGACAGTGAATGATGATGCTAATTCTGTGAATGAAAGTGGGAACCAACTGGCCGGTCTGTTGGCGCCAAAGAAAAGGAAAGAAATGGGGCGCCCAACAACCAGCCGGGAAAAGGCACCGTACGAGGGGCTGAGCAAGCGGACAAGGTTTTGCAGCATATGTCGCCAGCAGGGCCACAAACGGACTACATGCCCGGACCGGGGTGATGCCCCGAAGCCTGTTCGGAAACCAGCAAGATGCAAAAACTGTGGAATTGAAGGGCATAGGCGAAATACATGCCGCAAGGTTGGTGATCTACGGATGACTGGCATGTGAGCAGTTGCATCACGCTGTCTGTTGAGACTAGGAGTATGTAGAGGTTAATGTGTGCGGCAGATTTGTGTTCAGCTGTTGCTGTGCATGGCAGAAGCAATTATGTGTTATCAGAAATAATGTATGCTTGAATTGGTCTGAATGTGAACGCATTAGTGTTTTCAACATGTGTGTTGTATTTTTCTGAATTCTGTGTAGAATCTGGTGATGCATTCTGAATTTTTAGCATGGCGACGTCTTCATTATTTATGGTGGATTGTGTTGATGTATTCTGAATTTATCAGGAATGCATCCTGATTTATACTGCTAGTCTGATTTCCCTGGAGACCTGGGATTGCATTCTGGTTTTGTCACCTCCATGTTTATGTGTAGACTTCTGACACATTTTCGAAACTGCTGATGCATTATGAAAATATGAGGAATTAGCAAGTGTCCTGATTTCTGAAGTGTCCTGCTGTACATAGTATTGAGATCGTGTGTGGATTTTCGGTTGTTCTGCAAAATTTTGTGGACTATGTGTACAGATTTGGAGAACGTGTCCTGGGTTCTTTTTTTTTCTAAAATCTGCCCGTAGGGATCTCGTTTTCATTGAAAAAGAAGAGGGTCGCCCGAAAGTGCTCTTCTCAGCCGGAGCTCATGTGAGCTCGGGTGAACAGTAAATTAAAAAAAATATATTAAAAAGGTGCTTCTGCTCCCAAGCTCATGTGAGCTCGGTTGAACAGTAAAATCAAAAAAATAGTAAACAAATTCAAAAAATTCTGATTTTTTTTCGTGAGAAACATTGATGTTTTTTCTACATGCGTGCAAAATTTCGCTACGAAATCACATTCGTGTAGGTGTAGGCAAAAAAAACAAAATCGATGCTCCAAAAAGGTTGTTTTTGGAAGCATTTTGAAGCATCGATTTTGTTTTTTTTCCCACAGCTACACGAATGTGATTTCGCAGCGAAAATTTGCACGCATGTAGAAAAAACATCAGTGTTTCTCACGAAAAAATTTCAGAATTTTTTGAATGTTTTTGCTATTTTTTTTGAATGTACTGTTCACCCGAGCTCACATGAGCTCGGGCTGAGAAGAGCACTTTCGATCGACTTTGTTTTTTTTTGCCCACACCTACACGAATGTAATTTCGTAGCGAAATTTTCCATGCATGTAGGAAAAACATCAATGTTTCTAACGAAAAAAATTCAGAATTTTTTGTACTAATTTTTTTTATTTTACTGTTCAACCGAGCTTACATGAGCTCGGAAGCAGAAGCACCGCGTCTGTTGCCCAGTTAATTAACGGAAAACCGGGCTAAAACCGTTACAACCGCCCACACAGGGCAAAACCGGCCGACCTGGCCACCCACACGGAGATACATAAACGCCACAGAGAAGAAACACAAAGTCGAGGTCGTCACCAAGCGTCATCGTCTTCACTCCCCCACAAGCCAGCGACTCCGACTTCACCATCGACTTCCGCCAACGAAGTCCTCGTCGCCACAGACGCCAAAACCCATGTCAGCCCATGCCAAACAGTAGACCGTCGATGCAGGCGCCAGACAGCTCCGACTGACAAGACAACCAAAAGACAGGAGAATTGGGCAGAGTTGGCGTCAACCAACACCTCCTCGAAGACCACCATCCAATTGTCATCATCACCACCTAGCGCTCCAAGGCCGCTCCGACTCCGTGGCGTCATGACGAGACGTAGAAAAGACCTGTCGAGCACGTCGGGAAAGAACCGACAATCGAAGCCCTGCCGCAACCCTGCACCGCTGGCCACCAGCATCGCTGCCAAACTGGACACCACAGCACCACATTGCCGGTTTGGGCCGCAACATCGTGAGCGTCTAGCACATGGAGAATACGAACGAGATCGAAAGGTTTTCCAGTCGATGCCCCAAGGAGGGGAGCGACGATGCCAACGCCGTCGCCCTACCCGAGCGGGCCATAGGCATTCACCCGAAGAACTGAATCCGGGAATGTGCAGGGGGTGAACTCCATGACGACGCCTCCAAGAAGGTGTAACGGCGCCCGCAGCCGCCGCCGCCGTCGGCTCGCAGGCTTCCGCCCGGAGCACCACCCAACACCACACCCCCACGCACCATGCCTCCGCTAGCCCGCACACCTCCCGCGAAGCCGCTGCGCCTACTGCTCGCGAGTGCCACCACAATCTCTTTCTCACTGTCAACCACCGCCGGCAGCCTCGATCCAGCCGCCCGACCAGAACCAGCAACCTCCCGGATCCGCGCTGCAGCACCGCGTGACCGGCCGCCGACAGACAACGGAGGGCGCACACCGGGCAAGCGCAGCCCTGGCCGCCGCCCCGCCCCGCCAGCCCGGCCGGAACCGGAGGGCAGAGGCGAGCATCCGAGGCCACCCGCACAGGACCGCGTCGGTTGGCCGCCAGATCCACAAGAGCACGCCGTCGGGAGGCCCTGGCCAATGCCCCGCCGCGCCAGCCCGGCCGGAACCGGAGGGCAGAGGCGAGCATCCGAGGCCACCCCCATAGGACCGCGCCGGTTGGCCGCCGGATCCACAAGAGCACGTTGTCGGGGGGGGGGGGGGGGCGCCGAACCGCGCTAGTGGAGACACCGGCCGCCGGAGCGGAGCAGAATGGATCGGGAGGGTGGAGCTTCCCCCACCCCAGAACGCGCGGGCGCGCGCAGGAGTTCCCCGCCGCCGCCGTCCACCGGGTGCCCGCCGGCATCTTCCGGCAACGGCGAGGGGGAAGGAGGTGCAGGGAGGGGTCGGCGGCGGCATCGGGCTAGGGTTCCGCCCGAGCCGCCACAGGAGCGACGCGGCCAGGAGGAGGAGGTCAGCAGTACGTGTCATGGGTTCTGAATGTGTGAACTACATTGCCTGTCGGGGCAATGGTGGGTGCCGATTGTAAATTCAAATTTTGAACGAGGTTGGATATAGTTGGCCATTGAAGTGTTCACTACATTTCACCGCGTGACGTGCAGCACTGTGGAGTGGTCGACGGGTGCATGCCTGTGGCAGGCCGCGCGCCCAGTGCTGCACTAATCCCTTTTCGAAATTCGAACTGCAGGAGCGGGAAAGGCATGGGCAGCAAGTAGATAAACAGCGGGCAGGGTGCTGGAAGAGAGCCATTCCCCTGTACCACTATAACCAATTCTGAGCAGTAGAAGGCAGTACTCGCCGTGGCTCCAACCATGCTATCGCTCTCGGTGTCTGGGCTAACAAAGTCAGATGCAATTCAGAAGGTGGCTGAAGTATCCGCACAGGTTAGACTCTTGTTGATCTACTCTGTCTTTGATAAGTAATCCGTACAAGACTTGTTGCTTAACTCTGTATTTGTCGTCCAGGGGTCCGACGCGTCCGAAGGATCGGTGAACCAGCCAGCTGGGGGAGCGGCAGCGGATAGTTCATCATCGGGAGTGTCTGCACTGCTTGATGGAAGATTTGTAGGCTGGGGTGAGCAGATGAGCAGCAATAAATTGACCCTTTCGTTGGCTCAGAATCAGCGTCATAACGGCCTAGTCCGTTCTCGATCTCCTGATCCATAGCCCAGGCAACTGACGACGTCGGAACGCCGTGAAGGCATCCGTGGGCCCTTGTAACTATTCGTTTAACCATATACAAGTTTTATACCTGGGCCTATACACCTATCACTGCGGATCGCGAGGAACGCGCGCGGGTGAGATACCGCGACCACATGTGCTCGCGCACAGAAGAGCACTTTCGCTTCTTTTGCAACTATGCACGAGCTAACTTCTACGAGCAATCTTCCAACTTGCCGCTTTCATTAGCATGTTTGCTATTCATTTCCGTATATGACTCAACCTTAATATTATGAACTTATTCAGCTTATAATTTTTTATCTTTGTTCATTCAGAACCGAACCATACCTATTTGACCAGTTTTTCTTATCTTCAATTGTACTGACAATTTATTATGTAATATATTTTCCCCCAAAAAGAGAATAGCACGCCAAGCCTCTGCATTTATTTATTATATAATAATGGTCGCCGAGAAACAAACTTTCTAGAAAATCTTAAAAAATAGCAGAACATTGAACTATTTGACCGATCCAACATCATATATAAATCGTGATATCAACTTTAGTTCTACATGCTGTTACATCGTGCACAAACAACGTAGCAACTCAATATAGCAACCGGCTTGCCCAGGTGGTGACATGTTAACTATCTAATCCCTTGACAATGTTTTGGTGATCATAACTTAATTTCGGTGTACTAATCCAATTCATGTACACAGGTTTGATCTTCTTGCAATCTGAACTTTACTTTCGTGCATTAATCTAATGAAATGAACACTCAACATATTGGTTTAGTACATACGACTAAGCATCTCTATACACAGTGGACTCCATTAATTTCGCTTGCTGATATCATACACTACTGGAATTGCCTCGTACGCCGAGTGCTAGGAATACTCGACGAAGGCCTGAAAACACTTGGCATAGGCTTTGCCGAGTGTCACACTCGGCAAAGACTACTCGACAGACCCCCCCCCCCCCCCCCCCCTCGGGCAAAGCAGGCTTTGCCGAGTTCTTTATGTTGGGCACTCGGCAAAGATTTTGCCGGGTGTCATAGACGGGCACTCGGCAAAATAAAGGTGCCTGATGGCCAGCCGACGGAAACGACGCCTGCCACGTGTCCACAAGGTTTGCGGAGTGCCCTTGGTTTGACACTCGGGAAAGACAGAACCACGGGAGGGCACCACGTGTCCACATGGTTTGCCGAGTACACTGGCAGACACTCGACAAACAACCCACATGTTTGCCGAGTGTTACACTCTGCAACTTCCGCTCGGCAAAGGGCCTGACTGGCCACTGGCAAGCTCCCAGAACATGCATGTGTCCACCTTTGCCGAGTGCCAATTGCAGGCACTCGACAAATACTTCCAGGAGATCCCAGAACGCGCCACGTGGCTGGTTACATACCTGCCCCCCCCCCCCCCCCCCCCCCCCCTCCTCAGGGCCGGGCCTGTGTGCTTCTGCTATGTGATATCTACTATGTGGCTGTCATAATATATGGTATTGCTATATATGATTCATTGCAGGGCTAACTATAAAATGAAAGAAAATGGTGCCCAGCTGTTTGCACAAGGTATTGCTATATATGATTCAAGGGGCCCCCAGGTATGTGTTCCCAAAATGCTGACGTATTATGTAATCCCTCCGAGGAGCCGCCTACAACGTTTTCCCTGATTTCCTTCCTTCCTGCTTCGATTCAATTTGAGAGCCCTTGCTGCTACGGCCGAGGAACAGAGCAGTTACTGCATGCGATTAATTAGAGGTAGTTATGAAAAAAATCGCTCTTGATTACCTTCCTTAATCCACAAGCCGAAAATTATGCGCCCAATTTTTGAGAAAAACATGACTGTGCGTGCGTGGCGCCACCTCGAGTCGGAGTAGGCCTAAGTCGAAGGAGGGCCGGACTGCCGGAGATAGCCAGTGTGGCTGCCTCCGACCAGACCACGCCGACTCGCCGAGGGGCGAGATCGCACTGTTAGGGCGCGATTACAATTACAGAGAAGAGAAGGTATGTCTCTAATCTCTATTTATATAGGTAGTCTATGGCCTATGAGATTTTACCATTATGGTTGATACAACTGGCCGCCAGTGATAATCGATTTATGAGTATTGTTTATGATTAGATATTATTGGCGTTATGAATTTTTGAGTTTGGCGACTTGCTGATAGTTGGCATGGAGGAATAAGCTAATGTTAATCCAAAAGATGGGGATCCTATATACCTAAGGGAGTGATCCCCCTACTTCTAATTATCTCAACATGCATGCTTCCACATCATCAAAATTGTTGTAGTCGTTAGATTTACTAGCTTGATCCACTAGCATCCGTCCGATCTATGTATGAGAATCCTCTACCATGCAACATGCATTTGTGCATTCTAAATGGGTTTTAAATCACATTGCATTTAATTGTGACATGCACAACTTTTCATGTTAAGATTTTTTTTTTTGCTTATGCAGAAATTTTTCACATAGTTTAAATCGTAAGGACTGAATTAGTATTCTACACGATATTTAGAAACTATATATCCAATTCCGACACAACGCGCGGGGTATCGTCTAGTTTACATAATACAATGTTAACATCTAAATGGATGACAACGTGAGTGATCATGGGCATTTAAAGCATCTGTTAGTCTTGACGAGGAACAAGTTTTTACTATAGCTGATTATGATCCAAGAAATTAGAATAATCTTAACAATAAAGCTACGGGACATGTTAGTAAAGAAGAGACTTATAAGAGAGAAAAATATTGTATTTCCGTTGGCTAACAATGCAATATATCATTTGGTTTACTTTTTGGACCCTGATAAGTGCCACACGTGTGGCACGAAGCAATTCCGCCCTGACGTTTTTTTATGGCAACTTTAGTTACCCGAGGATGGCAACTTTAATTGTGAAGCATGGCAACTTTCTGTTTGGATGGCAAGTTTTAGTTTTTTTTTTTGGTTTTTTTTTTCGGATGACAATTTTAGTTATGAAAACGTCAGGGCGGTATTACTTCGTGCCACACGTGTGGCACTTATCATTTGGGTGCTTTTTTATGTTTATGTTAAGGGGCCCTGGTTTCTAGTTTCGCCCCGGGCCCCCGAAATCTCAGGACCGGCCCTGCAAGCACATAGCACATATGACATCCACATAGCACAAGCACATAGCACATATGACATACACATAGCACATATCACATCCACATATATCACAAGTATACACAAGTCCACAAGCACAAGTTTGCAAAGTCCACATATCACAAGTACGCAAAGTTCTCAGAAGAAGCCGTCGACAACATCCACAAGTACATTAATACCACCTAAAATGATCAACTGGCTAAGCTATGCATACTTTATTTCTACGTACAAATACTAGGTAAAAACGATCTGCAAATGGACAAACTATATGGTATAGGTAGATATTATAACAGTACATGTTATGTTAATCCACAAATGAAAAATAGATTTGTTTCCGCCAATGGCCTGGGGCACTCTGTTAAACTCCATCCGGCCGTTGAGTTTCTGTTTGGCGTAACCATTTGCTTTGTGAATTGATATTCTGTAGAAATATTTTATTTCTTACCGCGCTTGATAACAATATTTCAGATATCATACATTTATTTTTCAGACACATCATATACACCAAAAAAGACGTCCTCACGTTGGCGAGGGCCACAATACTAGTTAATAGTAAAGACAAGGGATTATTGCGCCATTGGTGATACGTAGATGTACCATTTGTCACCGCGCGGCAGGCGTGGTCATCAATTTCTTTTTTGACGGAACCTCGTCAGAGGGCGGGGAGCTCCCGCATTGCATTTAAGAAGAAGAGAGTTGGTCCAGTTAATGAGGGAAACCGGACCCAAAAACCAAACAAGGCATGGTTAATTAAGGAAAACCGGCGAAGACCACACACACCCCCCTATCAATTAAGGAACGTCGTCCGAGCCAGATACAAGGGTACCTAGGCCCAAGAGCATCGATGGCACCTCACACCCAACCAAGTCAACCTCAAGGACATGCCCACAAACAGATGAGCACTCGCGCCTAACCTTTTGAGTAAAGCGATCAAACATTAACATCTACCAACGCCCGAATTGCCTGCATCGCCATCGGTGTAAGCGGCTTCTTATACATCCGCAGATAAGACTGTATCTTCTCTTCCACATCCTCCTCGGTGGCTTTCTTAGATGTTGTGGCCTTCGACAAATCCCCATAAGCCTCCGCCAACCTATATTCAGCGCGCTTCGCAGCCGGGATGTTGCAATTTTTGTTCTTCTTATCTAAGCGTCCGCTGCGCCTCATGGAACAGGAAGAAGATCCCCCTTCACTCTGCACAAGAATTGGCGCTTGGAGCAAGGAATGCGGCGCTGTGCAACTGAAACTGCTCAGGAACTCATCCAGCAAGGTAGAAGATGTCGGGCCTTGAGGCACTCCAATGTCACCCAGCGACTCCTTGGGCTCAGACGACATCATGAAGCTAGCATTACCTGAAGCATGCATCTCCGGAGAGGAAACCAAGGGAGGCACCTCCACATCCATACTAATTGGCAAAGCTACATGAGTTTGCTTCATGCCATTGCTCGAAGCCACGATCTCATCAACCTTAGCTTGTTCTTCCTCACCAAGAACCACCATCCCGGATAGAACAGGATCCAGAACAGGAGACACATCCGCAGAACGTGCCACTGTAGCCACTAGCTCAGAAGAGCAACCGGCCAAACCAGCCTCAATGATATCCTTAACACCACCGGCAATGAGAGGTACCAGTTCCTCACGCCCGCACCGGGGCTCAGCTGGGCAGCCAGCTACAGCGATCTCCAAGCCATCCTTACAACCATCATCACTCTCAACAACCCTTTGAACAGGACACTCAGGAGATCGAAACATGGCCAACAAAGAAGCTAAGCTGCCAGCGACCTCTTCCATACGCTCCAAGAAACCCTCGACCTGAGCCTTCCAAATCTGCAATGCGGTCATCACGTCGCGAAGGGGCTGAAGTTGGATCTGGACCATCTCCTCCAAACGAGGGGTGGTGAAGGCTTGCAGCCCAGCTCTCACCGCCTCTGCCTGCTCAGCTAAGAGAGGTTGCAACATCTCCAAACCAGCGGAGGACTTGCTGGGATCACCGTGAATGCGATGAGGAGCCTCCCGCTCGAGTGCTGCCGGAAGGGCAGCAACCGAGGCCCAAGAGCGCTGGTTGATGAGTATTTGAATGATGTAGATCGTCCCGTCAAAAAAGAAAAGTAAAAGAGGTGCACCATTTGTCATCTGAAAAACTTGGAGAAGGCACAAGGGAGATGGATCGGATTGCTACGGGACGCAATTTCATCAGTAAGAGAGACAAGTTCCAGTGCTTTCTTTCCCATGTTAACAGCAGCCAACCACGCCACGGGGTTCCTTGGATCAAGGGCCAGCTTGGACATCATGTAAAGAACATCATCCTCAATACTCAGGGTGGGAGCGTAGCAGATCAGCTAGCTCAACGATGACTTCTCCACCTTGTCATCATCCCGCGGACCAAGGTACAAACAGGAGTATACCTCGTCACTCATGGGGATCTCATCCGTGTCTACTTCAAAGCAGTCATGGCCAATCATCGGAAGACAACGTCCGGCTCCAGGATCTCGCCTTCCAGCTGAAATCTATGCCGGCATGGCCATGGGAATATCCTATTGGACGCACATTGCGTCAAACTGCCGGCGCTTCGCACAGGCGAGCAACCGAGCAGCGACGTGATGGGCCGGCCCAGTGCACCTACAACGCCAGCCGGTTTTGGGAACCTTCTAGAAGGTTCCCTGAACCGGTTTTTTGTTTCTTTTACCGGTTTTTTCTGTTTTTCTTTTTTTTCGTTTTTTTGTTTCTGTTTCTTTCTCTTCTTTCTTCTTTCTTTTCTTTTTTTCGTTTTCGTTTTCTATTTCTTTTTTCTTTCTTTTTCCTTTTTCTTTTTCAAGGTTATTTTCTCTTTTTAAACTAAGTTCATATTCAGAAATTGTTCTTAATTTTCAAAAAATGTTCTTGCTTTTAAAAAACGTTCAAAATTTCAAAAAATGGTCATTTTCAAAAAATGTTCATAAATTCAAAAAATGTTCGGGATTTTCCAAAATGTTCTTGTTTTTCAAAAAATATTGCGAAAGCTTTTGTTCAAAATTTTCAGAACTTTTCAAAAAATGTTCGGGCGTTAAAAAAATATTCCTGTTTTCAAAAATTGTTTGCAAATTGCAAAAAATGTTCACGTTTTCATTTTTTCCAGAGTTTCAAAAAATGTCCCTGTTTCATAAATTGTTCACAAGTTTCAAAAAATGTACGTGTTTTCAAGTTTTGTTTAGGAGTTTCGAAATATGTTCGCATCTCCAAATTTTGTTTTGGAATTTGGAAATATGTTCCCGTTTCAAGAAATTTTCATGATTTCCAGATAATGATCCTGTTTTTGAAATTGTTATAGTTTTTTGAAAATTTGTTCAGAAATTTTGCAAAATGTTCCTGTTTTCAAATTTTTCCAAAAATGCAAAAATGTTCATGTTTTCAAAAATTGTTCGTAAATTAAAAAAATGTTCGGGGAATTTGATAAAATTTCTTGTTTTGAAAAATTGTTTGTAATTTCGAAAAAAAATCGTGTTTTCAAAATATGTTCTCTGTTTCTTTTTCGTTTTTATTTTTCTTTCATTTTTTGCTGTTATTTTTCATGTTTCTTTTGTTTGAAATTTTCAAATATTTGTTCTCAATTTTAAAAAATGTTCTCGTGTTCAAAATTTGAAAAAATTGTTCATGTTTCAAAAAATGTTCTGGATTTTTAAAATGTTCTTGTTTACATTTTCAGAAAATGTCCAGTAATTTGAAAAATTGTTATAGTTTTCAAAATATGTTCACGATTTCAAAAAAATAGTTCATGTTCGTCTTTTTTAAAAAATGCAGTAGCTACAGTACTTCTACAGTACCTACAGCATGTCCGTACGAGTACATAGTTCTTAAAAGACTGCGCTGCTTATAAGTTATTACTATACTAAAGCGGGAAGGCTTTGGTTTTCCTGATTTTTTTCACTTTTTTTCTTACTGTCATGTAGGAAGTTACGTGGCTGGTTTCCTCCAGAATTATACGTGGCTGAGTTTAAAGGTTTTGGTCAGCAGTTCAGCACCACTTTGACCACGTCCTAGATATTTTCTTCCGTTTCCTTAAGTGTCCCGTCTTCTCTGGAAATATCCCGTCTGCTTCTTCTAGGTGTATCCTCTCGATCTCTACCACCGATGTGAAATTTATTTTGCCCTTCCTTGCAGATGGGGCAAAGACCAGGCGGCGACCAGAGCCTCTGCCGTCTCCATCCCCACGGCGCCTGCCAGCAACGTCCATTACAACCATCTGCCGCTGGCCGTCGTCGACTCACCTCCCAAGTCTGTGCTCCCATCCCCACGGCGCCATCTCCGTCGCTACCGATGCAGCCCTCGGCGCGGCTGCTCGAAGAAAGGGGCGGCACAACTTGGCGAAGTTGGTGACGGCCAACAGCTGGTGTTATTGGCGGCTTCCCACGGGGCAGTTCATAAACTTGCACATCCCTAGACTTACGCGGAGAACGACTGGTTGGCGGCGGCTCTCCACACCCACAACCTTTCCCTCTGTTCCGCTGATGCCGGCGGGAATGATGTATCCGCGCTTTTCCTTGGCAAACCGTGGTTGCGTTCGCGTCGTCCCCTTCATCCCGTTCCACCACACGATGCGGTGGCGGCGGCGCCCATGTCTTCGTCCGCTGTGCGTGCTTCGGTCCGCGAAGTGCCGAGGGGCGCCTCCTCCTGCTCCAGAGTGTGCTGCTACCGGGGTCCCCGCACACGGCTGCTTCCCCGTGCTTGGACGCGTCCAATGCCAGTGGCCCTTTTTTTCCCACGCTATGTGTGATAAGTTTTGTTGAATTTGTTAAACCCTGGGTGACTTGTTGGACAAATTCAGATTCGTGAAGCTGTTACATACTTTGATTTTTGGGCATGTATGATCTTCTGAAGATGCTCAGGGGATGTCTAGCGATTTGTATTTCTTTTATGTTAAATAGTTGGTCGATTTAGTTGGAACGTAGATTGGTTTCGTTAGAACCATGCACAAATCAGTGTGATTGACTACAACTAATCATTTGATTGCAAATCTATCACGTACATATAAATTGGTTGGTATGGCACGATTTGGAAGAAAATTTATTCTGTTGCTACGAGTTATAACGAAATGGATGACTCTGACTGCAATCCTCTATAGCTAGAATGGCATGTTCTTCAGATACTAATTGTTTTGTGCATTTCTTGCAGGGTTCGTGAGTCCTTGACTTTGGTCTTCATCAATATGTTAGAGCTAGCCAGGATGCATGCAGAATAGTGGATGTGTGGATGCCATATAGTGCAGAAGGCTACTTCGTGGGTGCTGCACGACACTGAAAATGGCTATGGCGAGGTAACCCATATTCAGTTTGTTCTCTCAGATTCACATAGGTTTGTCGTTATATAATACTCCAAAGTAACTTTAGTAGTTTGTGCCACATTAGCGCGAAAAGGTTGGAAGATACAGAAAGCTTATGGAACCACCGTTATATTTCGGAACTCTAAACTTCTACACCAAAAAAAGTAGCTTACCATGCTGCAGTAGAACTAATCATGTTATTTCAGCTTCTTTTGGGCTGTAACTTCATTTCCTGTAACAACTTTTTTGACCCTGATTTTCCTCTGACAATTTAGTAGCACCATTGTTTAATTTCGCCATACTTGAATCCAGTAATTGACTTCCACCATGCAATGATTTCCTAAAACGTTCCTTTGTGTGATACTACCATTCAGATAAGTGTTTACATTGTTTATCCACAACAGTTTTGACTACTAGGCGCCAGAATCTTCCACCATATATAGATCTTGCCAAGTACTGATAACGCCCAGTTTGTTGTTAATTATATCTTTCTTTGAAATATAGATATCTTCTGAAGGGTGTATGACAAATAGACAATTCATTACTCTATATTGAAGAGAACACGAATCCTTGATGTACAAGTTTAAATGAGGACATATATATATATATATATATATATATATATATATATATATATATATATATATATATATATATATATATATATATATATATACGTATATCTTTTTATCTTGGATTGTTCACCCCTCCCTAATATTTATTTGCTTATGTCAATTGAAATACTGTTGGATTCTATTAAATAAATAATATATTTTTAGCTGCATGTTCATGCTTAGTTCCTGTGAAGAAGGAAAGATACAGTATTATGTTGTCATTTTGGGTTTAAACAATTATTGAGAAGGAGAAAATGCTTGCATGGTAGATATTGTGATTTCTATTGTTCCTCAATCACTATTTTCTTCAGTTGCCAAAACAATTAATTAAACAGTCTCCATTTCCATCTAATTCGTTCAGGGATTGTTTGAAACAAGTATGCTTAGTTGAGCTGAAATCCCAGATTGACCTCTAATCTCCATGTAATTATTTTTTATTTTGAATAATTTGCATGGATCATGTATCAGAAAAATATGAATTCGTTTTTTTTTTCTCTTACAAAGGCTATGCATGAGAGGGAGCTACCTACCAATCATGGTTTATATTTGGGGTGTGCAAGCTGGAAGAAGCACTGGAAATTGAGCCTAACAAGGCTTATGCACCTTGGTTCTTGGTGAATGCTCCTGGAGACATCATCCCGGCTATTGAATTATCTCAAAAGGCAACTGACAATTTTTGGGGAGCTGTGTTAAAGTGGCATTGTCACACCAGTTATATGAAAATAAACGGGCAGTAATTAGGTCAATACATATGTTATTTTAAGGCTACCATCTTTTGTTGGTTCAAGAAGATATATCCTTTTTTGCAAGCTAACCTGTACAAATCAATGTTGATAATTGCGCTTGATTTATTTTGTTCGGATCAAATGTTTGAGAGATTGTTTCCTTCAAGTACTATTGGATTTTCCAGTTATATATAGGTGCATTTTCCCTTTTCTTTTCTTTTTTGCGGGCGAATATGGTTCTTTATTACTCAATCAAATGGCAAGCCGCCTTACAGAGTTCAAGGACAGCTCCCGGCCCCGACCGAATCCACACGGCAGTGCGATTCTCAAATCTACCATAATTTGCTAGGAGATGGCTAGCTGCATTTTGTTCACACATGCGTGACCTTAACTTCTCTTCCTTCCTTAAGGATGTTCAGAATAGTGTGAACCATCATAGCATACCTAGACCTTCCAGCCTACCCTTGAATGATCAGATTCTTGGCCTCGAGGCAGTCCATATCCAAGATGATTGGCAGGGGCGTCCACTGCATTGCAAAAGCTAGCCCCTCACTGCAGGCAGCCAGCTCTGCCTCTAGCGGATCCACACAAGAGTTCAGCGACCTACAGGCTGAGTACATGATACTACCATTTTCATCACGCAACAGCATGCCAGTTCCAGCCGTACCTTCAGCAGCATGGAAAGAACCATCAACAGATAATTTAGCTAGGTGCATTTTCCCTAAATTCAAGCAGGTAGACTATTCTATGGGACTCCCTAAATCTGGCAGGTGGACTGTTCTCTTTTCAGCAACTATAGCCCGTGGGATAGATATGATATGTTTTCTCAATACATAGTTTGCACGGGATGAAAAATCAAGACTATTATGTATAAGGATAAAATTATAAATTTGCTTATAAGTTTTTGGATTATTTAGCAAAACCTACAACAGAGAATAACACACGAACCTTCCACTGGCGCGGCGTGCTCCGCGCCTCTTCGGCGCTAGTATGTCACCAAAGTTTGAATGGTCTGTTGGCTATCGTCACGTGCACAACAGCGGGAGGTCCAGGGTTCGATTCCTAATAAGCGCGCGCATTTTCCTTTTTGTATTTTCAATTCCGCGATACACTGCACGACTGGGCCGGCCCAGGTCAGACTCCCCCAGTGCGTTTGCTCGACAGTATGTCGCAGAACGCGACAGATAGGACGTCCCATGGCCATGGCCCAAGCTCACACCATGGGTAGTTGGGTACTCCGACCTCGACGAGCCTGATCAGATCGCCGTCGACGCAGATGATGCCCGGCACGACGGCGCTGAGGATTTCCCGAAGCTGTCCTCGTTGCCCGGCAGAGGGTCGGGCAGCTCGATCAGACTTACTACGATGGGTTCCTCCTCGTCGTGGAAGCTGCAGACCAGGATACCCCACCAGAGATCGACCCAGCCCAGGGAGTCTCTGCCGACGGTGATCACCTTGTCGGTGCTGTGGTTCCTGATGGCGTTCCAGTCGGTGTCGCAGTCGAGGGTCAGCGGGGCCAGCTTCGTGCTCCAAGCTCCGGTCATGGAGGAGTAGACGAAGTGCTCACACTTGAAAGCGTCCTGGATAACCCGGGGGCAGATGTAGGCGACCACTAGGTAATCCACTAATCGCCGCCCAGGGGCAGGATGCCGACCGACAGGGTGGGGTGGAAAGAACGCGAAGGGCACGGCAGGGCCTCGAGCGTGGGGTTCTCATGGCCGGCGCCGGCCGCCTTGTACACCAAGTAGAGCCCTGGTTTATACCTCTCCAGGACGATGTAGAGGAGAACCAGGTCGTCCACGGCGCCGACAACAGACGCGTGGTGCGGCCCTCCCGCAGGCCGCGGCACCGGACCGAGAAGGAGGAGACGTCCGGCGGGTCGAAGAGCTGCAAGGAGACCTCGACGTACACATGCACCGCCACCCCCGCCAGGCCGCCACCTCCTTTTCTAGTTTTACCAAGGCCGTAGCGGTGGTCGCGGAGGAAGAGAATTCTTTGGCGGAGGCCAGGCTCCTCCAGCGGTGCGTCGCGTCGCTGGCCAGGGTGTCGAGGAGGATCCAGTCGGGATAGCTCGTGCATGACTCCTCCTTGTGGTCGACCGGCGGCGGAGCCGAGAGGCCGTGGGAAGACGAAAGCATGGTGTACGCGGATTTGGGAATTAGGAGTGTTCTCCGGATATTTTATGTCAGTTAAATAAGGGAAAGCCTTTACTTGACTTGGGATCGGACTCGTACTGTCCAAGTCCAACGGAGTCAGCAGAGCTATATCCGGCTCGTACTGTCCAAGTCCTCCGGCGATCCCCGGGCTTTTTTCCTTTCCGTTTCATTTCTAGGTTTTATCTTTTTATGGTTTTTTGTTTTCTTCCTTGTTTTGTTTCCAGTTTATGTTTTTCTTTTTCTTTTCTGGTTCTCTTTTCTCTTTTTTCTTTTTCTGTATTTTCATTTTTTCTGTTTTGTTTCAAG
Organism: Elymus sibiricus; assembly: GCA_039707655.1. Taxonomy (NCBI): domain Eukaryota; kingdom Viridiplantae; phylum Streptophyta; class Magnoliopsida; order Poales; family Poaceae; genus Elymus; species Elymus sibiricus. The sequence continues at coordinate 478,506,199 of CM077666.1, forward strand.
CAAAAATAAAGTAAGAAAATCGAGTCGAGTGTTCTTTCTCATCAAGCAGTTAGCTAGCTAGCGAGCAGCGTTGCTTGTGTACGTAGGTGCGTGCTGACTTTGGTTTGGTTTGATAATTTGCTGCTACATTTTGACAAGAACGTACATTTGTGGTCAGCACGCGGTACGCTTCAGCTCCGCGTCCAGAACTAGCCAGATGATGCATGCCTACCTGTAGGTTGAGCATGAGGGAGTGAAATGGATAAAACCACCTTCATCGTGTCCGCAAATGCAAAAAAAAAAACATCACAATACAAATCTTGACAAAACGCACAGCACGCTCCCGCTGACATGGGCAAAAAACACTGACCAAAAATTGAAGCTCGTTTTGACGTGGCAAATCGCCCACCAGGCGACAGAGCTAACGACGCGCGGCAAACGACAGAGCCGTACTACTCCCGCGCCGCCACACCTCCACTGCCGTCGCCCCCGCAGCACCACAGCCCCGGTCCCTCGGCCTACCCCTCGCTCGATCGGGCTGGGAGCTACGGCGGGAGGCGGCGGGCATCTAGTGAGCCGTCGCTCCGGCGGGAGGTGTCGGCGGCCAAGGATGTGGAGACGCCAGCCGACTCCACACGCCGTCGCGCTGCCGCTGCAGCCCGCGTTGTTGACGCCACATCAGACGGTGCTGGATGGTGGCGACGGCGAAGGGCACTCGGCCACCCGTGCACAATGCGGATGGGAGCAACAACTTGGGGAGGCGAGCAGCAGGCAGGCAGAGCGCATGATGCCAGCGCGGCTCGGCGGGACTAGCGTCTTCAGGTACGATGGTGGTGGCGATGAAGGGCTCATTTCCCCGGCGTCGCGTTCTCAGCCGGCACGAGCTGCTGCAACAGCAAGCCCGTTCCCCCGATTTAGATCCATGGTGGGAGCCCTAGCTGCACCCGGAGCACCACCTCGCTCCGGCGCCGGCGTGGGATCCTACCTCCTCTCCTCTGGCAGTGGCGGCGGCGAAGGGCTCATCTCCCCGGCATAGCGTCCTCAGCCGACGCGAGCTGCAGCAACAAGCCCGTCCCCACGATTCAAGTCCATGGTGGGAGCCCGAGCTACTCCTGGAGCACCACCTCGCTCTGGCGCTGGCATGGGATCCTACCTCCTCTCCTATGGCAGGGACTCCACCTCGCTCCTGACAGTGGCAAAAAACACTGACGGTAAATGCTTATTTTTTGGGACTGCCTAATCAACAGACGTCTGTTTTCTATTTCGGTTTAGGTCGGATTTTTCATCCAATTGTGTGTTTACACGTGGGCGAGCTCAGATCTGAGTCAGTTTTGCTAAAAAAACAACAACTGATTTCTCGAGTACATTCAGTCGAATTTCCTCTTGCTGGCCTGCTACCCTCCACACCAAACCAGCCACACCGCTAATGGGCTGGGTAAACAGATTCTGACCCGATTACGGTCGCCCACACACACAAAAGTCTGTCTCCCATACCACACCCACTCTTGTGTCTTCGGTCTGCTTTTTTGTGTAACACTCCAAGGAAGATAAGACAGGCTTCGGAGCAGCGAGAAGAAAAGGAGATCATAGAGCAGGGGGAAAAGAAGAGAGATAGGAGATGAGGAAGAATACCCAAAGAATGAGATGACCACTGAACATATCTGAGAAAGCTCCTCTGTATGGTCAAAAACTCATACATTTTGGATGGCAAACCTGAACATACCTACACATATATTCTATAGGTACATATGCAGTAGGTTCTGGTGGTATCAAGCCACACGTGCAAAATCACACATTATATAGATTCAGTACATGCAGATAAACACACAAAAAGTGACATGATAGAGAGGCTACACTAGTGCAAAGCTAATGAAAAATGAGATCCAACTCGACTGAAGCTTGTCACCTAGTAGACTCAGGCACCCGCCGTGAGGACATGAACAACGACTATCATCTCCAATATCCTCATGAGCGCTGATCTTGAAAGTGATTAGCACAGCTGTTCCAACATCAACAACACTTATTCTCACTAGTAGAAAAACGACTTTACGTTCGCATCATTAGTCCCGGTTTGACTACGGCCCGGGACTAATGTGACCATTAGTCCCGGTTCCAACGGCTAGGGGCAGGGGAATCATTAGTCCCGGTTCGTGTTGAACCTTTAGTCCCGGTTTGTGACACAAACCGGGACTAAAGGTGTGGTGGCAGGCTGGTGTCAGGCTGGGGCCCCACGATCACCTTTAGTCCAGGTTCGTGTCACAAACCGGGACTAGAGGTTAACCTTTAGTCCCGGTTTGTTACATGAACCGGGACTAAAGGTCTGGTGGCAGGCTGGTGTCAGGCTGGGGCCCCACGATCCCCTTTAGTCCCGGTTCGTGTCACAAACCGGGACTAGAGGTTAACCTTTAGTCCCGGTTTGTTACATGAACCGGGACTAAAGGTGTCACTATATAAACCCTTCGTCCAGCCCGAGCCGAAGCTCTCTGTTTTTCCCCTTTCCTCTCCTCTCTGTTCTTCCCCTCTTGCTCGAGCTCATCCTCCATTTTTGCAAAAATTTGTCAAGATTTGAAGGCACCCCATCAATCCAAGTGTTCACAAAGTTAGCAACTTTGTCCTTTCATCTCTCATTGCTAGATTAGCTCGTGCAATGCTCTATAAGTATAGTGATTTGTGGGTTCTAGTTTGGGAGTAGTTATGTGGGAGTTTATTTGATTTATATGCAATTTGAGCTCAAATTAACTTCTTAGTTTGCATATGTGTAGGTGTGGTTTACTTAGTGCCTTCCCATCCCCGTCCTAACCACCGTCGATCGCCCGCACCGTCCCGTCGCCGGCACCACACCTTGGTGAGCCTCTTGTTCTTATCCTTTTTATAAAAAAAAATCTTATTTGTATGATTTAGATAGTTAATTGTATAATTTTCTTACATGTATGATTGTTTGTTATACATAGTGCCATGACTTTGATATCCGTCCCCGTCGGCCCTCGTCCGGTTTATGATTCGGATGTGGTATATATATTCTCTTTTATAACTATTTGTTGCATTTCGCGTTTATGAAAATTATGCCCATCAAGTTGACATAGATATTTTTATCTAGGAGGTATGTGAACCGGAAATTGCAACCGACCCTCTTGTCGAGAAGTTAAATTTAGTTGAAAAAGAAAACGAGTATTTGAAAGAAAAATTGACAAGAATTGAAGAAGAGAAGATGAAACTGGAGTTGTATGTTGCCGATGTCGTCGATGATCACAAGATCAAGATGGATGCAATGCGCTTGAATATTAGAAAATTTAAAAAATATGCTGTTAATCAAGAGGCTTGGTATCACTATGCTGTTGGATCAATTGTTACCTTAGTTGCGATCTTGATCGCATTTGTTGTTGCATTTAAATGCTTTAGCTAGAGAGTTTGTATGTTGTTTTATGAGAATAAGTGTGTATGAACTATATGTATGAACTTGTATTAATTTGGTCTTTTCGGTGTTGTGTAATGAAGATGAGCCGGCAATGGATGTACGATGACCGATGCTCTCCCCAGTTCATTAATGGCGTGCGTACTTTTCTGGTTGCGGCTGAGGCAAACAAGCGGGCGGATGGTTTTATGTGTTGTCCATGTGCTGTCTGTAAGAATGATCACAATTACTCTAACTCAAGAACCATTCACGTCCACCTGTTTACGTCCGGTTTCATGTCCGGCTATAACTGTTGGACCAAGCACGGAGAAAGAGGGGTCCTAATGGAAGAGAATGAAGAAGAAGAGGATGATGACAGCTATCCTGGCCATGGGTTCCCTGAATACGATGGTACAACAATGGGGGAAGAAGCTGAGCCGGCAATGGGGGAAGAAGCTGAAGAAGAGGCATCAGATGAGCCCGCTGATGATCTTGGTCGGGCCATTGCCGATGCAAAGAGAAACTGCGCAAGTGAAAAGGAGAAGCTGAAGTTGTAGCGCATGTTAGAGGATCACAAGAAATTGTTGTACCCAAATTGCGAAGATGACAAGAAAAAACAGGGTACCACACTGGAATTGCTGCAATGGAAGGCAGAGAATGGTGTATCTGACAAGAGATTTGAAAAGTTGCTGATAATGTTAAAGAAGAAGCTTCCAAAGGAGAACGAATTGCCCGACAGTACGTACGAAGCAAAGAAGGCTGTCTGCCCTCTAGGATTAGAGGTGCAGAAGATACATGCATGCCCTAATGACTGCATCCTCTACCGCGGTGAGTACGAGGATTTGAATGCATGCCTGGTATGCGGTGCATTGCGCTATAAGATCAGCCGCAATGACCCTGGTGATGTTGAGGGCGAGCGCCCCAGAAAGAAGATTCCTGCCAAGGTGATGTGGTATGCTCCTATAATACCACGGTTGAAACGTTTGTTCCAAAACAAAGAGCATGCCAAGTTGATGCGATGGCACAAAGAAGACCGTAAGAAAGACGGGAAGTTGAGAGTACCCGCTGACGGATCGCAGTGGAGAAAAATCGAGAGAAAGTGGAAGGACTTTGCAGATGACGCAAGGAACGTATGGTTTGGTTTAAGTGCAGATGGCATTAATCCTTTCGGGGAGCAGAGCAGCAATCATAGCACCTGGCCTTTGATTCTATGTATCTAGGTGGGACTAAACATTCGACACGGGAAGCCAGGCCTTTAGTCCCGGTTAGTGGCTCCAACCGCGACTAAAGGCCCCCTTTAGTCCCGATTGGAGCCACCAACCGGGACTAAAGGCCTGGCTTCCCGCCGCTTGGCCTGGGTGAATTTCACCTTTAGTCCCGGTTGGTGGCTCCAACCGCGACTAAAGGGGGGCCTTTAGTCGCGGTTGGAGCCACCAACCGGGACTAAAGGTTTCATATATAAGCGGCACTTACGAATCCATCCTCTCCATTCTCTCGACGCCAAACACAGAGACGCCGCCAGGCTGCTGCGCTGCCGCCTGCCCCGACGCCGGCCGCCCGCGCCTCCTCCCCGATGCCGCCCGCGCCTCTCCTCTCCGATGCCGCCCCTGACGCCGGCCGCCCGTGCCTCCTCCCCGACGCCGCCCGCGCCTCTTCCCCGATCGACGCCACCCGCGCCTCCTCCCCGACGCCGCCCGTGCCTCTTCCCCGATCGACGCCACACGCGCCTCTCCTCTCCGACGCCGCCCGCGTCCGCCGGCCTCGACCTCGCCGTCGCCGGCCTCGATCGACCTCGCCGTCGCCGTCCTCGACCTCGCCCGCTGTGAGCTCGCGCCGCCCCCTCCGGCAATTTTTTTTCACTAGATATGTTTTAGATTATTATTAACTAGTATACAATGTATGTATATATGTATGTATGTTTTGATGTTTTAGATGATTATTTTTTCACTATATGTATGTATGTTTTAGTTCTTTTTTCACTAGTTTTTTTTATACAATGTATGTATATATGTATATGTAGATGAACGGTGGAATTTGTATAGATTTTCTGTTTTTTAGTTTTTTATACTTATAGAAAAAAGTTGCATAGAAAAAAGTTGACTATGTATTAATAATATTTTAATGTTAATATATATCTTAATGTTGTATTTGCAAAAGTTTGTCATGTATTTGCAAAATCAAGTGAAAAAGAATTACAAAAATCACAATCAAGCATTTAAAAAATGTTAAATTTGCATAGAATTTGTTCTCGACGTCTACGATGCCCGGCCCGCATCCTCGTCGTCGACTCGGTGGCGAGAACCTGCTTGAGAGGCGCCATGTCCGGGACTGGGCTCCGCCGGGCTGGCACTAGGAGGTGCTACCTTCCGGGGCGCGTAGCTTGGTGAGGAACCGGGCTCCCGTCGTCGACCCGGAGCTTCTTTGGTGGCGGTCGCGTGGGCCACTTTCGGTGCGGAGGCAGCCGGCCCCCTCGGAGGTGGTACGTCGGCGTGTCAGGGAGGAGGACGAGCACGTCCGTCGCTACATGGTTGCGTTGGACGTCAGGTTCTCCGATACCTGGCAGGTTCTTCAGGGATCTCACCCGAGCTATGATCCTGTGATGGTTCCTTCTCTTTGGGTGTCCACCGCCCGCGCCTCAGGAACCGCGAGTGAACTAGATTCTTCGATAATATTCGATCTGTATTAGCTAGTGATGTTATATGATAATATTCGAGATGTATTAGTGATAATTAATACTCGAGATGTATTCGAGATTATATTCGATAATATTCGAGACGATGTATTCGAGATTATATTCGATGATGCATATTATCTGGATTATTCGAGATGCATATTATCTACTATGATTCAGTTTTTTCTTATTGATTGCATTCTAATTTGAATACTAAATTGTTTTGTCTTTCTTCTGGATTAGTTAATATAAGCTATGGACAATACCGGCAGAGACGGAGAAGAGACCATGTTCGACATCATACGCTCCCCGAGCCCAGATGAGAATGAACCCGAAGATGACGGCTCGCAATATCTTAATAATTCCGGTGAGGGAGTATTAATATTTGATGAAGACGAACGAAGAGACGAAGGCCACAACAATGACGACGAAGGAAATGTTCTTCAAATAACAAAGACCGGCGAGGTATATATATATAAGGCCTTTGGTGATCATTACATGTATTAATTGATTTATATATATTAACGAATCGATCTTTCTTATTTTAGCCCTCCGGATCGAGCAAATCTTCTACAAGCAGGGCAGTACGAGGCCCGGCCAGAAGGTTGCAGGCTGGCATAAAGTACAACATCGATGCCATCAAAGAAAATGGCGAACCGCTTGCTCCTAAAAAGAATGCGGACAAATTTACTCGTCAATGCGGAGTTATTGTCAGGGACCAAATCCCAATCTCCGTTCAAGAATGGAATAAGCCAGCAAAGGGAGATCAAGGAGTTACTTTTGTCGACGGAAGAGCAAAAGATCTGCTTTGGGAATCGCTCATGGCACATTTCACCCTACCAGATCATTTGACAGATGAAGAACGGGAGAAAGTCAAGAAGAGTGCTCTTAAGAAGATGGCGATAGCATTCAACAACCACAAGAAAAGAATATGGGCCAAGTACCAAGCAGACGGAAAGAAGACTCCAGCATTCAAGGGAACACTGGAGAAGGCAAAAGATCACTGGGATGCTTTCGTGCAGTTCAAGGAATCGGAAGAAGCTAAGGAACGGTCGAGAATAAACAAGATTAATGCTGCGAAAAAAATGTGGCACCATACTCTGGGGCCAGGTGGCTACCAGGTCGGCCGGCCTAAGTGGGATCTCGCTGAGGAACAGATGATTGCTGCAGGGGTCACTCCAGTTACATTGAGTTGGCCCCCCAGGTGCAGGACTTGGTTTTATGCGCATGGGGGGAAGTTGGACCCAGAGACAGGGCTGGTTATGGAGCGGGCAAGTCTTAAAGAAGCCTCCGACGCTTTACTTGTTGCAATACAAGATGCTCGAACGGGAAAGTACAAGCCCGATAGAGAGAATGACGAGCTTACGTGCGCCCTGATCAATCCTGAACACCCGGGACGAACACGAGGCAAAGGTGTTGTTCCGTGGTTTGAGGGGTTTGCGGATTGGAACGCCACTTACAGAAGCCGTGCGAGAAAGAAGAAGCAGAAGGAGGAGCAGAGGAAGCAGGAGGAGGAGCAGAGGAAGCAGGTAGCAGACCGCCTTCAACTGATGGAATCAAAGCACGCGGAGTTGGAACGCGCTTACCTAAGGCAGCAGGAGCAGATCGACTCACTTAGCCAGGAAAGGGCGTCTCAGCGGCAGCAGGAAGCAGATCCAGCATTGGATACAACCGTCCCATCTATGCCGAAAAGCAGCGTGGGTTCCACCCCGGCCGATGATGCACTGCTGGATAGATACCCTGTGGATGATATCAAACATACGACACCTTGTGAGCTACACATGAAAGTGAAGAACATATCCATGAAGGTGGCGGACGGCTATGCTTTAACAAATCCCCCTGAAGCAAACTTCCATTGCAATCCGATTCCAGCTGGCTATGCTCATGTCGGGGTTGATGAAGTGATGTCAGGATATTACGAGCTACTTCTTGACATTCCTGGAGGTGACGAGGAGCGCACACTGGGAGAGGCCATACATCGTATCATTCTATGGAGAAAGGATTGCATCGTCTTTCCAAGGCCACCGACTCCTCCTCCAAGTCCGCCACCGCGTCAGCCGACTCCAACCCTGCCCGAGACGCAGCGCGGCGCTAGTCCACCACCGCGTCAGCCGTCTCCACCACCCCACCCCGAGATGGAGCCCATCAGCGCGAGTCCGCCATATCGATCTCGGGCGCGTCAGCCTTCTCCAAAGCGGAAGAGAGCACCAAGCAAGAAAGCCTCTCCACCTGCCAAAAAGAAGTTGGCTTACGAGATGACTATCGAGGAAAACAAGGCCGAAGTGGCTGCCCAAGTGAAGGCCCATTTTGCACGGAAACAGCCCCCGCCGAAGGAGAAAATACCTGATGAAGTCATACAACACTTTATTGATAATGCTCAACCGGCTGTGAAGAGGACGGACTCAGACTATGAGCGTTCTATTAAGAACTTATATGTGGCAAAAAAAGATAAGGAGTCGAGCTCGAGCCAAGCAAGGAGTAGTAAATGCGGGAAAACTGTTCCCCAGCTGGGAGAACAGGCAGTGCAATCGATCCCCCCGCTCAGTGTACAATCACATGGTGTGAGTAGCGCCGATCAGCCGGTAATAACCGACGCTCATAGACAGATGGCTAGAGAGGCCGGTGTCACTGTTGAACAACTCCTAGGCATCGAGGAACTCCCCAAGATTCAAGATCACGAAGTAGCATGGAAATATGTCCCCGGCCAAGATCTGGTCAGGGAGGTCGAGAATCTATCAATGAGAATGCGCAATTTGCATGACTGGTACCTGAGAGAAGTCAAGAAGGGGCGAGATTCCCTCATGGTGAATGTCAAGGAAGAGCATTACTTCCATGCAAAAGATTTGTGGGTTGAGTTTCAAGAATTGTTTCAGTTATTCAATCAAGACGCACTCGACAAATCTATCGTCAGTTGCTATTGTCTGTAAGTGATTTCTTTCTGTAATTTAAGTCTCTAGCTGTGCTCGTTCGTTGCCTGTAATTATCCTCACTATATTCTTTTCTGTGGTATTATGCAGAATGAAGATTTATGAAATGAAAAGAGATAGACGCTATGGCATTGGGTTCATTGACCCAAATACCATTAATGAAGAGGTGTGGTCACGTCACCCAAAAGAGACAGAGAAGTACTTGCTAGAGTTTTTGAAGCAACTAAATACCCAACCAGAAATAGTATTTCCTTACAACTTCGGGTGAGTGTTACTGTCTTGTACTACAAATTCTATTTTGCTTACTAGCTAGATGTTAATAAGTGTAGTTGATGAGTTATGCACATGCCCTCTTAATTATAAAAACGTGTGCGCATGCAGTTTCCACTGGATCCTGCTAATCATTGAAGTTGACGAGGGAAAAGTTAAAGTACTGGACTCACTACTTAAAGAACCTAAAGAGTACTTAATCGTGAAGGGGATGGTTGATAGGTAATTTCAATCATTAGCGCACTATGTCAGCCTCTTTATTTCATTTCCTGAGATCAACTAATTAATAACTCCTTTATTCATTTTCTTTGCCGGGCTGGGTTTGGCAAAGCTTCATCAAACAGGTCCCAGGCGCATGGAAACAAGAGCTGAAATGGGTGCGACCTAGGGTACGTAATTAAGTAGTACTAGCTACGTGTCCGCGCATCTCTTTAATTCTAGTTTCAATACCATTATCATGCTTGATTAATTATTATCTGATTGAATTCTATTCTCGTAAAGTGCATGACTCAGGCGCCGGGGAATAATTTATGTGCATACTATGTTTGCGAGAACATTCGCATTATGACGTCCGAAAGGAGCAGATCTGAAAGACAACTTTGGGTACGTTTGCCAGAACACTATCCACAATTTTTTTATCATGATCTAATATATATACACATAACTAATATATTCATCTTGATCTCCTTCTTTAAAGCTGAGGGAGATGCGGGACGAGCTCCTACCAACGGACCGCATACGAGCACTTCAAGAGGAAATTGCGGGATTTTTGGTTGACCAGGTCATACATCCCAAAGGAGCATACCATTACACGGCTGAATAAATTGCGGGATTTTTGGTTGACCAGGTCATACATCCCAAAAATCCTGCTTTTGCATGCATGTAATTATCTACAAATTGTAGGAGAAATTGTTTATACCAAATTGTGTATATATATATATATATATATATATATATATATATATATATATATATATATATATATATATATATATATATATATATATATATATATATATATGCGCTTATGGTCATACGAGAAATTCTATGATATATATATGATTGGCTACGAGAAATTCTATTTATATATGCATGACGTGTACAGTATGTATGTAGTAGCGTAAAATATGTTTGAAATGAAAAAGAATTTCTCGCAAAAAAAATAATTAAATGGAAAACACAAAATTAAAAGGAAAAATAAAACATAAACCCCTAAACCCCTATACCTTTTAGTCCCGGCTGGTGTTACCAACCGGGACTAAAGGCCCCCCAGCCCCCGGCGCGGGCTCGTGCCACGTGGACCTTTTAGTCCCGGTTGGTGTTACCAACCGGGACTAAAGGCCCCCCAGCCCCCGGCGCGGGCTCGTGCCACGTGGTGGGCCTTTGGTCCCGGGCCGTGACGAACTGGGACTAAAGGGGGGGGGGGCTTTAGTCCCGACCCTTTAGTGCCGGTTGTTGAACCGGGACTAAAGGCCCTTACGAACCGGGACTAAAGGCTGATTCTGCACTAGTGTCTTGCTGGAAACTCTCTCCATACACTCTTGAAGACGATGTGGTCGTTAGGGGCGGTGTCATATGCAGCTATACTGTAGATCCCATTCCACATCCGTAGTCCCACAGGCCCCTTCTCCCCGGTGTCCAGGCTAGAAGCAACTTTCCTTGGTAAATGATAACACTAAAAATAGTTGAACATAAACTAAGAAGCGCATGACAAAAACAGAGACTGATGAAAACTGAACAAGTAAACTGAATTTTGACTTATAGAAAGGGACAACTGATCATGCTAGACAATGACTAAAAATAATTGAAGAAACTACTTAGTCTTCACAGTACATCCCCTGCTCATGCTGCTCAATATAAAGCATGATGGACTAAACAACTTTACAAAAAACTAAAAGATGATGAATAAAAAACACACAGTGAGTGAGGAATATGAACTTCAATACGGAAATACTAGAGAAATTGTAAGCTTATATGCTTATATAAATAATGAGATACAAACACTAAGGAATATTAAATGAATATAAATGGATCAGCAAAATATAGAGGACAAATAATCGAGTACTGACATACAAAAACTGAGAAATTTGCGCCGCTCACTGAGAAATAATGACGTATATAAATAATGAGATACAACAATGAGAAATGATGAAATGATCAGTGGACATTAAGTGAACAATGACAAAATGGAGAAAGGACTGAAAGTAATGAGATACAAAGAATGAAAAACAATAAAACACAAAACCCTGACTGTTAAATAAGAAAATTGTCTACAAAATCAACGAAGAAACTCAAACACTAAGGAATGAGTAATAGAAACCTAAAAAGGTAGGTAGACTGAAACAAAGGTAGCTATGCCTTGAGGCTAAACAAGCCAGCTAACAGTGAAGACTGAAGAAAAAAAAATGAAAACTGAGAATTCACAATAATGAATGACTGAAATAACAACAGGAATGATAACTGAAGACTTAGGGATGAAAGCCAAAGATAACTAAAAGGAATGAGTAAGAGTGGAAAACAAAAAATGAAGGACTAAATCTACCCAACAATGTCTCAAGACAGACAACAACTAGCACACAAAGAAATTCTGAATGACAAATGAAATGAAACACTGATAACCGAAACACAATACTGAGAAGTGACTGGAAAAATAATAATTTAATGTGAATGAAGAATGAGAAGACTGAGAAAAACAAGAATAAGAGAAACACTGATATGATAACTGACGGAACTGAACTACCTATGATAACTAGCCTAGCTAACCATCACTGATGAAAGAAAGTAAGTTCGCTGAATGATAAAAATGAAGAAATAACAGAAACAAAGTAATGAACTGAAATGATACTAAAAAATAAAACAATGAAGGTCTGAACACTTATACTAAACAATGGAGACATGCTTAAAACTGAAGGTCTAATAACTGACTAAACACTTATAGTAAATAATGAATACTAACACTGAAAATGAAACAATGAAGATTGAACAATTTAACTGAAGGTCTAACACTTGTATAGAGGACTAAGGATTAAAATTATAATATGTTTTAGTTTGTAATATGTTTGGCCTATGTTCTAGTTTGTAATATGTTTGGACTGTTGTATATGACCATTGTTGTTTTAATTGTAGATATGTCTTCGTATCCGTTGCTTGATCGTACGATCGATAGTGGTCACCGGGCCTCACTTATGGAAGGGGGCAGGAACTTAGATGTGTTGGTCACTCGCACGCCAAAGTCTAACTGGATGATACACCTTTTATGGGTTAATAGGTATGTGTACAAAGAATGACTTACATGTTTGACCTACTTTTGATACACGCTAACTGTATGCTACATTCTCTTTATTTTGTAAATTGAGTTGGACTGGACTTCTACCCTTGGCACGGCTGATTGAGGGTACATTGGATGATTGGGTTGAACACCCGGAATTGGATGAAAAAGGTGAACCAATGCAGTTATGCAAGAGGCAAGTGAAACGTTTCTCTTACGACAGGTCACTCCTTACCTGCTTAGTAGATAGATGGAGACCGGAGACACATATGTTTCACTTTCCCTGGGGAGAGATTGTGGCGCCCCACCTGAATACCACTGTAGTCAGACGGTCGCCGCACACACCAGCCTAGGAAATCACTCTGGCATGCGCTTTTATAACAAGTATCATGAACACAGGCATTTCTATTAATGGATATATAAGTCTTACATGATATTTTACAAGGGTGATGGCAGAAGAAAAGCTCTATCTAAGGCATCATGGTCTTGGTGTGGCTCCAATCCACAGGGATCCGACTGGGTTACTCTTCTAGCCCGCGAACACTCCGGCTCCTCACTAGGAGACGTCGGATCCTTAGGTGAACCTGGCCACATTGAAGGCCGCTGAGTACTTTTGAATGTACTCGCAAGCAAACCAAACCAATATATACACCAAGCAAAGCAATCCATGGCATCCAAGCATGCATTTGTTATTAGAGCAACATTAATTATCATGGCAATATTAATTATCATGTCACAACAGGATTATCTAGCATGATAACTACCAAAGTAACTGCTATATGACGAGGATAAAGCATGTCAAGTAATGTATTCATATATCAAACATTCTCATGATCTAATCCAACTCATATCCAATCCCGATCCAACTCTTGCGGTCATACGACCACTCTCCTCATAGCCATCGCATGGCTAACATTCATATCCCTGACTTCATCTGATGTCCATGCATCTGCACTGCAAGTCTGACCAACCATACCATTTTCTGGTTCAGTCTTAGCAACAACATTATATAGTTTGTTCCTCCAGACTCGACACAGATCAAATAGTGTGACCTAGTACGAATTGTGTCCCAGGACCGAGGACGCGGCTATTCGAATAGATTTACACTCTGCAGAGGTTGCGCACTTTACCCACACTATGGAGCTCCTGGCCTCGTACTTAGTACATGTTCCCATTCGGGTGGACCGGTGATGCTCCAACAATACATGTCTATTGCCTGGCACTCTTATGGTCCCACCGACAACCATACCCCTTCCGAGTCTGTCTTGGGTGGCCCCTGTGTCACTTCGGACACCTGCCACCATCGTGGCCAAACAAAAATGTCCCAAACGGGGACCTGTGCACATAAAACTAAACTGGGCTCACAGGATTATCGCCACCTACCGGGCCAGGGTAGCACGCACGCATAATCCCCCCTCTTTGGTGGTACCGATAAGAGGCATGAAAATAGACCAAGCTAGGGCCTCCCCATCCAGGCAAGTGTGGTTGCACTTGATGAGCTCGGTTCGGTGGCACTATGACTCGATCCAGCCGACGGAGGAGGTTGTCATTATTAAGTCACATTCTTAAGCATTGTAATAACAACAGTAATGCACTATGAAAACATAACAACCTATCTCCATAATGTCACCTACGAGTCACTAGTGCGATAATATGATGAGTACTAGCAAATAATGCAAACAGTAATACAAACTATCAAGAGTTTAATTATTTCTAACACAGGCACAATCATTAATTAAACACGCAAGAATAACACATAGCAATGCTTTAGGGCATATATCAGATGGTCGGCTTGCGTGGGGGTGAAGGAATACTCCGGGAGAAGTGCGATCAGCTCGCGGTAAGATTTGCTGGAAAAGTTTCCCTCTCGGAGGGGCTGATTGAAGGGCAAGGGCAAAATGGTCATTTTTAGAAAGTGTAAACATTGATAAAGTGATGTCATCGGAACGGGCTCGACGAACTGAGAACGTGAGCATTGGATTTACCTCAATCGGAGTTGTGAGCAAAAAGATATGAGGGTTTGACTGCCAGGGACCTGTCTGTAAAGAAAATATTTACCACCGGGTCCTTGACAGCACAGCCGCTGGCGCCTTCTCTGGAAATACGTTTTGCAGTAGAGAAGACGTATTCAGGCCGGAGTGCGCTTTCTCCAAATGAAAGCGCATAGCGCTCTAATACGCTTTCAGTCAACCGAAAGCGTAACCGCGTGGGTGCGTGTCCACTTATCCACGCTGGCGGCCGCTATTCCGCTAACAGGTGGGTCCGGGCCCCACACATCAGGTCTCTCTCTCTCTCCTCCCTCCTTCTCTTCTTCCTCCTCCCCTCCTCCTCCCCGATGATGCGGCTGGGGTTCGGCTCCGGCGTGGCTCCGACGCTCCGGTGGGCGGCTCCGGCGGCCGAGAGTATGTGCGGGTGCGCCGGCGAGTGCCGCATCTAGTGGGGGTCTCGGACGCGGTTGGGAGCGGCCGGAGGTGGGGCTCCATGGCGCGGCCAAGGACGGCGGCTCCGATTGCTGTGGGAGCTCCGGTGGGCGGGAAGGCTAGGAAACGGTTGGGCTGGAGTCGCCGACGAGTACCACGCCCATTGGCGGGTTACATGAGCAGCGGGGGTGGCTGGTGGCGTGGCTGCGCGCGGTGGCAGAGGCAGCTGGCCATGGCCAAATTCTAGCGCTGCCGAGAGGGATTCGGCCAGGCGGGGGTGCTGGGGTAACCTGGAGGAAGAGGGAAGTGAGTGGGTGAGCTCGAGAGGTCTCGGGCGGGGCTATTTATAGCCGAGCCTCGGCAGTGGATGAGCACGGCCGCCGCGTTGAGCTGGCCGGCGTCCAGAACTTGCGGACCACGTGGCTGGCTGGTTCCGGCGTCGGGGAGCGGCACATGCGAGCAGTGGAGGCCAGCTGGGCTTCAGGAGAGCTCGGGCGCGGCTGCATACGGCGGCGACCGCGTAGGTACAGTGGCTGTACGGCGGAGTTTGTCCCGGCGCGGAGAGGAAGCAAACGAAGGGGTAAGTGACCGGAGATGGGTGCGTGGACGACGGGGAGTCAGGTCAGCACCAGCAGACAGGCTACGGCTGGCCGGAGCCGTCGGCAGAGGCGACGTGCGGCGCAGAGCGCCAGTTCTGCATTCGTCTCACGTGGTCACCACGCAGACCGTGTGCCCTGGCGCACGTCTGCCTGTCTGAGCTTGTCCAACAAGCTTCTCGATGCTCAAATGGATAAGATATGGCTCTGGGTGAACCAGGAAAAGTCTAGGTTGATCGATGGGAGTCAAAACAGTTTCTGGATAAGATCTTGCAGCAGTTACTGAGATGAAATGCTTGGTAAATGGGACTGGTATGTTGTCAAGTTGAAATGTGGTAGAAAGGAGTAGATTCTGGCAACATTTGAGGCCATTTGGGCCAAGTTTGAACGCACTTCCTTTGCAATGCCAAATTTAGTCCAGAATCCAGATTTTTGATGTTGTGCTCAAATGGCTTGATGGAATGAGCTGAATTTTTGTGTAGAGGGATGATTTGGAAGTATGGAGGTACTGGAAAATTTCAGCTCATTCGGACATACCAAGATGGTACTTCCTTCACAGGGCTTTCTGCTGGACATAAGCTACATGGAATTTTTGGGAGACATTGGCTAGATAAAATAATGTGAATTTTTGCATGATCACATAATATAGGGAGTGTGAAGTCCTGGATTAATTTCAAGAATTTTGAAGAAATATAAAATATAGTTGCTTCACAACCTCAAAATAGGTCCAGAAACAAGAATTGGATGATGCTCTCAAACTTTGAACTGTGGAACTTGGTTTCTTGATGGAAATGGTGAAGATATGGGTAGGAGAAGCTCCACAAATTATTTGGGATTTTTCCTGGCTACCAAAATGGTAGTTCCTTTGGAAAGTACCCAAAATGCAATATTGGCTTTAAATAGGAAAATGCAATTTCCCTTATTTAATTATAGCCAATATTTTTATGAGAGCTCAATATGATCACAAAGAATATCTCCACAAGTTTTCATGAACTCTGGAGATGGATAGATATTTTTCTGGATTTAATTCCTTTAAATAGAAGAAAAAGGAATTAATTTTAAATGAAAAATATTGCAAATGACTTGGCAATATTTTTACATATCCAGGGTTTATAGATGTGGGATGATCACTGGGAAAAGTTTGGGAGGCAACATATCAAAGGAAATTGGGGTTCCTTTGTAACGGAAGGAATTAGGGTTTCCCTTCCGGTAACTCGGAAGGTAGGGTTTCGGCGGCAAAAATCCCGAGAATATATCTTGAGTGGCAAAGTTGGGTTGGAGAGAATCTCTGGTTGGATAGGTGAGGCAAGGCTAAATGACCATCTTCATATACCCAAGAGCGAGAGAAATCCGATAACATAAAAAAAAAAGACGGGAGTCCAATCCCACGAAGGAAAAATTCGAGGAGCAAAAACCAAGGTGTCACAGAGATGGCTCCTACTCTATAGGATGTGTCTTACTTGCTGGGATTACCTTTGGCCGGTGCTGCCATAGGTCCTTTAGAGGCAGAACCTGGCTGGCTACCAATGATCCAGGTCCGTTTTCTAGCTGCGTTTCCAGACGCTATGGGCTTAAACGACGATCCTCACGGGCCTCGTTTTAGGCGGTTGAGCCAGTTTCAGGTAACCTTCTCGGTCATCTGAACATATGTTGTGCGTATAGTTTCCCTTACTATGTAGTTGACACTATCGATTGGCTTAAATGCAGATTGGCTTGTTAGGATACCCCGGAGTTCAGTTCTCAGAGGCACAAATTGATCGATCTCTAGAGGCATATATTCTTTGGTTGTTTGGCAAGACGATGTTCACGGAGAACCACGTGACCACTGTCAATGCGCGAGTCATCAGTATTGCACGAGAGATAGCTGATGCACGTTGCCCTGGGGACATTGTGCAGAGGAGTTTTGGTTCTGCGGTGTTAGCAGCTACGTACAGAGGCCTGTGCAAAGGTTGCATGTTGAAGTCTAGGAAATTAGGTCTGGTTGGATGTCCATTATTGTTGCAGCTCAGGTCATACAAGAGATTCCCTATTGGATGACCCTATGTCCACGTCGATAGACCTTTTGGGATGGAGGACATAGCAGGGGCTTACGTGCCTGCTATCGTCGTCTTGCCTACTGTGGGATCTGTTTGGGCACGGAGAGAGGTACTTCTATATTACGTAACAATTCATTCGATTATTTGTTGCCATGCAAGAGTATTGCTAATGTTTATTTGTTGTCATGTACAGAGACAGTTTGCGCATGCCCAAGTGAGGAGCTGTTACTCGTCCTTCACGGCGCAGTTTGATAGTTTGCACGAGGATCAAGTTATTTGGGAGCCCTACTCGCGTCAGGCTATATCATCTAGGTATCCAGTTGGGATATCTGGATTGTGCACTAGAGATCGTCACTATTGGATAACCAAGGCCTATGTGGTGTTCGACGTGACGGTTGAGGAGATGGCTCTTCATAGGGTGATGAGACAGTTCGGTCTATGTCAAGAGCCTGAAATTCCAGTTATTCCACACATACCAGACACGTGCACAAGTAAGTAATTCAAATTTATTTCTGAACACTGCAATCCGAATATAGCTAACAATGTAACATGCATGTCAATCTCAGGTACAGCCGCGTAGGAGGAAACAAGTCCATGGATTTTTGGCTTGAGAGCATTGGCCCTTACGTTCAAGAATGGACTACCGCGCCGACAAATATCTGGGATCGGTTTCCTCTCTTTGACTGGGACAAGTTCGGGTTGTATCTGCAGCGTTACCGGCATACAACGAGGATCTACTTGGTTCCATCTACTGCTCCTGAACAGATGGAAGCCTCTCTCACCGGCGATATGTACCCAACTGCCTCTGTTGTCGGAACCAGACACCACACGGTACGTAATATGGTTCTCATATGTGTAGTTCTGTCATAACGATAACATATACACTTGTCTAACTCTTCATGTATAGACTGACTTGACAGTCGAGGCGCGAGAGGAGGTTTCCGCTTTAATGCGCCGGGTTGAGAGGGGGATACTATCCCATAGCCAGAGCACCTCTCATGGTTGAGGCGTTTTGATGAGAAGCTACGAGGGATTGATGCATCTGTTACATGTAGAAGATCTTCTGATGTTGCAGTTCCTCGTCCAGCACATCGTCCACCACGTCCCTCTGTGCAACGTTCAGAACCACGGCGAATGGCTTCAACCACGCCACCTCCTTCACAACCAGGGGGCTCATCCTGGCAGCAGCCACCTCCTTCACAACCAGGGGCTCGTCCCGGCAGCAGCCACCTCCTTCACAGCCAGGGGGCTCATCCTGGCATCATCAAATGGAACTAGGTAACCAACTAGTCGCAAATCAATATGTACATTCTTTTCAGCATCGTAGGTTCGCAAATCAATTTTATAAGTGCTACTCTACTGCAGTCACCAACCAGTCGCCACAGTTCATGCATTCCGTGTAGTCACCAATGCTTAGTGGTGCTGGTTCATTTTTAGAGGGCCACGACGATGACGATGACCATGCTGCACACACTTATGACTCCTCTGAGACTGTGTTTCAGACTCCGCCACCACCACCCACGCAGGACACACAGGCCGTGACAGACGAGGTCATCTACGGTCGTGGTTATCGTGAGCCTCGCGCACCGCCTCAGCGCTTATCGCCTTCCAGTCCTTGTCCGAGGAAGACCCAAATTCGTCGTTGTCCCCAGCAGTGATATGGTTATCTATGTATGACACATATGTCCATCCATGTTAGTTTCAGACTTTTATCATGTGTTAGTCATTATCTATGTATGAGACATGCTTCATGTATGTGTTACTATCGCACTTGCTTACATGTGTGAGCCATTATCTATGTATGTGACATATTTGTTTTCATGATATTTTCAAGTTTTCCACTTCATATGATAATTCTGATGAACAGATTGTAAAACAATAGATATTGCTTATGTTATTCCAGTTACATTTCCAGATAGACTGCAACATATAATTAAGATACAAGTACATCTGAATTAAATGGTAGGACTGAACTTAAAAAATACATCTTACAAACTACATGAAGACATCATCGTCATCCTCCGTCGATGCAGCATTCTTCCCCTTCGACGATGCGGTAGTCTTGGCCTTGGACGATGCGGGTGTCTTGGCCTTGGTGCTCGGCATGAAAATATCGTCTTCATCCTCGCTGTCGGCAGTCCATAAATAAGTTTGTTCTGCTACAGCATTTAAGAAAGTTTCACTCTTATGCTCTTGTTTCTTCCACCTTCCATGCAACCTGAGAAGTTCTTTCCGTATCTCCTCAAAGGTCCTTGCAGGCCACCCACACCTACTTAATGCGTGACCCAACTCATTCAGTACGGTGTCACTACTGAGGAGTTCGTCCCATGGAACTATCCTATTATCTATCTTGAAATCGTTGGCTAACCTCAGAAGACATTTGGACATACTAGGGTGAAAACTATGATCGAATGGATAATCGGGCATCTTGACGAGACTACACTGGACTGCTTACCCACCTTAGTGTGGAGGGGGTTTTATAGCTTGAGAAGAGAAGATGGCGGGAAAGAATGGCGGGAAAGAACAGCGGGAACATAAGGGGGGTTCGGGTTGGCGGGAAAGAACGGCGGGAAAGGGTTGGCGGGATTGAGTTGGCGGGAACATATGGAGGGAAAGGGTTGGCGGGATTGAGTTGGCGGGAACATATGGAGGGAAAGAGTTGCGGGAAAGTCTATTTTTTCAATGTCTAAGACGCGGAATAGTTGTACAGGATTCATAAGTCAAATTTTTTAAAAAATGACACTTCGGCCTAGCATAAGCTGAAGATAATGCAACTTCGGCCTGCTGTTTACGCGAAGACAGGCCTCTTCGGTCTAAAGAAAGTCGAAGACCCTTTTCGGCCGCTGGTAGGCCGAAGACAGCCTCTTCGGTCGCCAGCCCACCTGTTAGAGGGAATAGAGGGAGAGGATTAGCGTAATGCGATGGATGTATTATTGAGCCTCGAGGGCAAGTATATATTGAGTACAAGACTTGGAGGACAAGACGCCTCCTAGAGATAAGATGGAAACAATTCCTATCTAATCCCGAACAATCTCTACATACCAAATATATCTATAACATCCCCCCGCCGTCGTAGCGGTAGCGTTGCGAACAACAGGAGTGTCGCGGACGGTCAGACTGGAGAGAATAGCAGCTGACGGGCTGACATCCCCCGTAGTCGCCGAGGGAGCGTCGTAGACGGTGTCGTGTCGCGGACGCATGGACTGTAGAGGAAGCCGTCGAGTTGCTCAAGCGAGGTGATAGCCCTTTGTGCCGATGTCGATGCAGCCAAGAGCATAGGGTGGTGTAGCCATGGTCGAGGTAGCCGTGCGAGGGACGCCGTGGTCGATGTCGAGTCGGGGTGGCCGGTGTCGAGGTAGTCGCCGTGGACTGGGAAGAAGAGCGGCGCGGCGGCCTGAGGAGGCGGCGGCGGCGGCTAGGTCAGAAGCGCGACGACGGTACTCGAAGTAGGCGAGAAAGAACCCAACAGCGTGACGAAGACCGGCGCGGACGGTGGCGTTCCCGCGCCTAGGGAGGCTGCGCGACGCATACCACGTAGAAGTCGATGCGCGGGGACGGTGGAGTGGACCGCGCGCCGTGACGCTACGGCCCGAAGGGTCGACACAGCAGCAACGCGCGGGTCGGGGCGACGGCGGGGAAGACCTCAGGGCGGTTGCAGGGACCGCGTGCCACGCTCGCTACGGCACGATGGGGCGACGCAGCAGCAGAGCGAGGGTCGGTGCAGCCTCGGGGACGGCCTGGAGCGGACGGCCTCGGGGCGGCGGTTAACCGCGGGCCATGGCACTACGGCCCGAAGTGGCGACGCAGCGGCAGCGCGCGGGTTGGTGCAACCATGGGAATGGCTTCAGGGTGGCGGCGGGGACCACGTGCTGCGGCGCTACGGCCCGATGGGGCGACGCAGCGGCGGCACGGATCGGTGCAGCCACGGGGAGAACCACGGGGCGGCGGCGCTACGGCGCGACGGGGCAACGCAGCGGCAGCCTGTTGCTCGATCGGTGGAGGGGCGCGCTGAACTCGGGAACAGGGTGGTGACGCCCGGCGCAGAGCGACGGGCGGGCAGATGCGTGGATGGTGGCTGTGACAGGCCGCCGCGTCGCGCGAGGCCGCCCAGTCGGACAAGAGGCCGGGTGGTCGTGCCGGTGTCGGAGTAGAGGCGCGAGTCAACGGCGGCGGCGGGCGACCAGATCTTAGATCGGAAAACCAAAAAAAAAAACGCCGATCGAGACGAACGGCGAGAGAGAAAAAAACCCGGAGTAAGGGCTCTGGAAAAAGACTCTCTAGGGCAGCCGGTCAACACGACCGGCGGACGAACCCTAGGTACGGGCGGCGCGGCCCCCGGCGGCGATCATGGAGACCGACCGCCCCGGGGGCGGCGCGGAGCGAAAGTGGCGGGCGGCGGCTAGGGTTTGGATCGGTTAGGCTGATACCATGTTAGTGGGAATAGAGGGAGAGGATTAGCGTAATGCGATGGATGTATTATTGAGCCTCGAGGGAGAGTATATATTGAGTACAAGACTTGGAGGACAAGACGCCTCCTAGATATAAGATGGAAACAATTCCTATCTAATCCCGAACAATCTCTACATACCAAATATATCTCTAACACCACCGACAGCCACTTCTTCAGCCCACCTCCCCCCTCTTCGGCCAACAGCCGACCAAAGAGCCCATTTCGGCCTTCCATTGACCGAAAAGTACCTCTTCGGCCTTCTAGAGGCCGACGGGCTCATAGTTCTGGAAAAAATGATTTAGGTCATATATTTTCCGAATTGGTTATAAAAATAATCATAGTTTCAAAAAAAATCATGGAAGGACGATGTGTGAGGTTGTCGGCGTTGAGCTCGCAAGCGGTGCCCATTGGGCAATGAGCACCCCATCGGGTATAAAAGGGATTGCCAGATAGGGGTGCGGTGGCGCCCCGACATGATGACGTTGGAGAAGGTGGTAGCAGCGGAATATTTGGCGAAATGAAAGGAGGGGGAATGCAAGGTGAGTAGGAGTAGGAGTAGAAGGAGAAGTGGAAACGACGGAGCCATGAAGTCAAACTTGTTAAAATTCCTTATCGTGAAATAATAGTTACAAATTTAGCATGTTTAGAAGAATACTAAAAATTTAGCTAATACAAATAAATTGGAAACCAGAATTACTCAGAAATAAGGTTTTATTCTCGAGGAAAATTAACAGGTGTTAGGGAGAACATAGCCCACGTCGGATGTGAGATGTGCGGCCAAGATCAATCTCTTCTTGTTTTCTCCTGATTGATTAGTCCCCGGCAGCCAGTACCGCTAGGGTTAGCGAGGCAGCGACCTCCGGTCCAGGCGATCTATGGCGCGGCGGTGAGGTCCTACAGTTTTGCTGGCGCGTTTTTCCCCTTCCTCTGGGGAGCCCGTTCAGAGAGGCTCCTCCCCTTCGTGCTCCCACCACCCCCTCTCCGGCACCGCTACTCCATCCAAAGGTACGCCAGTCCAAATCCCTGTTAAGAATTGATAGTCTCGTTCCTCGATTCCTCAAAACAAAATGAAGTCTCGCACCTCCCCTATTTTAATGTAATGTCCAGTACAATCCTTGAGGCCAATTTTAAACATGAACGAGCTTTAGGTCACTAGCTAGTTTTGTTCTTCTCCCAGCCAAGATTCACTACAGGATTCAGGCACTATGCCGACGGCTTGAAGCCATCGACAAAGAATCAAATGCCCTCGGCAAAGGCCTATACCGACTGCTGCCCTCGGCATAGTGCTGTCGACTTCGATTTTCTCGGCAACTAGTCAGATGGCCATCGGTGTACAAAAGCCATCAGCATACATGACAATGCCGAGCGTTTCTTGTGCCGTCAGCATACAAAAGCCGTCGGCACAAAAAAACGATGCTACCGTTCGTTGGACGGCGTCCGGGCCTGTATGCCGAAGGCTTTACCGTCAGCATATGTTGCCACGTAGCAGCACCTGGTGCTACCTGGTGAGATGCTTTGCCGAGGGCAAAGCTGTTGGCATAGCTGGGAGCGATGCCAAGGGCTTTGCCGTCGGCATAAGTTGCCATGTGGTAGCACCTAGTGCTACCTAGTGGGATGCCTTGCCGAGGGCAAAGCCGTCGGCATAGCTGGGAGCTATGCCGAGGGCTTTGCCGTCGGCATACAGTGCCACATGGCAGCACCTGGTGCTACCTGGTGGGGTTCCGAGCTTTGACGTCGGCATATAGGTGCTCCAAAAAAAATTGTTTGTTTTTTTGCTTCTGCCCTGCAATTTAAAATACGTACAGGCCCTAATACCCACATACATAACAGGGATCATCATCAAATCCACATATATAATATCAAATCCACATGTATAACTTCAAATCCACATATATAACATCAAACCCACATATATAACATCAAATTCATCGCATAGTCCAAACGAAGTTCACATAGTCATATCCGACATGAGCACGACAAGTTCACATAGTCATATCCAACACAAGCATGACAAGTTCACATAGTCATATATACATAGTCATATCGAACACGAGCACGACATGTTTGATACAAACCGATAAACAACGGCCTTCGAGCACCGCCAATGCATGAAGTCGACCGACGAGAGCATCATCCCTACAAAATGAAGAAGTACAACCATTTAGCATGGCAATTGGTCTAATTCTAAGTTTTTGCATGGCAAATGTTCTAAATATAAGTTTGATGCAAGAGTTGAAGGAGACTAACCAGAATCGGCGAGTCACGGGGCGAGGTAGAAGCACGAGCACCACCACGAGGAGGACCATTCCAAACTAGGGTGACCGGGCTCTTTGAACCAGGAGTACTAGTGTGGGTACCACCATCAAAGAAATTGTTTGATCCGTGGGATCCATACATGTTTTAGAAAGAGGTAGTAAGGAGAAATCTCTATGTGTACAATAAACGATAGCTAGTGCTTGAGTAGTTTGGAAATGTACTAACTGGAGTCCCTGTGCCACGTGCGAAGTATTCTTCCATCGTTTGTAGTTTTGGGTACGGTCCAGGATATGGTGGTGGTGGTCCCATTGGTGGAACCGGAGTGCCACTAGCAGCAAACTCGTAGAAAGCCTGCAAGTTAGTTTACAAGCGGTTATGTCACCAAAAGTAGTGAAAGTACAAAAAAAAATCTTGGCTAGAATGGGCAAAACTAACCGCCATTTGTCGAGTGCGGTAGTCCTCGTACGCTTGACTTCTTTTCTTGTATTCCTCGCACTCTTTATGGTGAAGCATAATAACCTTATCGTAGGCCTACAATATGACATAATGGATCTCATCAACATAGCCATGCAGGAAAGAAAGTGAGAAAGAGGATGTAAAGGAGAAAAATGCTTACATCATGCTGGCTGGATCCACTAGGCCATGCCCGAGTTGGGATAGTTGTACTCGTACTCGTGCTGGAAGCTCAGACCTGTGAAAGAGTGGTGGTAGGCTGGAGCACGCTATTCAAAATCTTCAAGTGGCCATGTTCCTTGCCGTGTCCAGACACGATCACCGTCGTCTGTTCAACCTCCTCGTCTATGGGATTAGAATCCTCCCCATGCCACCCACGATACTCACTCTCATATGACGCCAGGTTTTCACCGCTTTTGCCATAGTACGTGCCCTTGCCCTCCTTGGGCGTCTTCCACACACGGCCCATCGACCACGCCTTAATATCTGAGACTGGCTGCTTCAGCTGGGCCTCCTGCAGCACCAAACAAATGTTACGCATACATGGGAACATGACGGGAAATGAAAGGAGGATGTTCCATATATATACCACGTGCTTCTTGTAGCGACTATGGCTCCGGTTTCCTTGAGAGTGTGTTCTGCCAGTTCCTTGATTTCTCATGTTGGTGCTGCTCGTGGCTGCAAACTCTGCATTGTCCCCGATCCACCTATCCACGAACGCCTCCCATCCATCCTTCTTTCCGGAGCACCAAGAAGGAATCACCTAAATAATGAAAACATAGCATTTCAAGACCAAATAATGAAATTTAGCACAAACGGGGGAATAAAAAGACTGTGCTACTTCCGTCCATGTACTACTCCTTCTTCAACACAACGCGCCCCTCCTTCGCTCTTTTCTTGGTCATCTTTCCTTTGAGAACATCGTGGTAGTAGTGACCGATGGCCACGAAGCGCGCCTCATACGGCATCTGATAGAGCAACTTCTTCGCAGCCACCACCAAGACCTTGTCGGCTGTGGCCTTCTGCTCCTCTGGAACTCTATAGTATTCATACAGTCATGCATAAAACTAGAATGGAACAATTCATGAGTTAAGTGATTGGCTGATGAACTATGAACGAAACTTGACCCAATATTGACTTGTGTACTTCTGAAGAAAACTTACCCAAAAACGAGTGATCACGGCATTAGCATGAGTCTCATAGCCCGCAAGGCTGGCAGCTTCATAGTGGCACGGCGGGTCCTGGCACTCGTCTGATACGTCTCCGACGTATCGATAATTTTTGATTGTTTCATGCTATTATATTATCAATCTTAGATACTTTATATGCAATTTTATATCATTTTTGGGGACTAACCTATTAACTCAGTGCCCAGTGCCAGTTGCTGTTTTTTTGCTTGTTTTTGGCTTTTCAGAAAATCAATACCAAACAGAATCCAAACACGATGAAACTTTACGGTGATTTTTTCTGGACCATAAGAGACCCTAGAACGTTTGGGAGGAGGCCAGAAGATCTACGGGAGAGCCACGAGCTCACAGGGCGCGCCCCGTGAGCTCGTGACTCCCACGCAACTCCGTTTGACCTAATTCCACTTCTATATATTCACATATATTCCCAACCCAACAAAAAGAGCCACGAAACTTTTCTTCCGTCGTAGCAAGCCTCTGTTCTTCCACGATCCCATCTGGAGGCCTTTTTCGGTAATCTGCCGGAGGGGGAATCGATCACGGAGGGCTTCTACATCAACCTTGCTGCCTCTCCGATGATGTGTGAGTAGTCTACCACAGACCTACGGGTCCATAGTAATTAGCTAGATGGCTTCTTCTCTCTCTCCGATCTTCAATACAATGTTCTCCTTGATCCTCTCGGAGTTCTATCCGATGTAATCTTCTTTTGCGGTGTGTTTGTTGGGATCTGATGAATTGTGGGTTTATGATCAGATTATTCATTGAAAGTAATTGAGTCTTTTCTGAACTTTATTATGCATGATTGTTATAGCTTTGTATTTCCCTCCGATCTATCCGTTTGGTTTGGCCAACTAGATTGATTTATCTTCAGCGGGAGAGGTGCTTTGTAGTGGGTTCAATCTTGTGGTGTCCTCACTCAGTGACAGCAGGGGTAGCGAGGCACGTATTTGTATTGTTGCCATTAAGGGTAAAACGACAGGGTTCAATCATATTGCTTGGTTTTATTCTGTCTACATTATGTCATCATACTTCATGCATTACTCTGTTTGTTATGAACTTAATACCTAGAGAGGCAAGCATAGAAGCGCTCTCGAAGTGGAGTAATAGTAGTAGATGCAAAATCATTTCGGTCTACTTGTCACGGACGTAAGGCCTATATACATGATCATTGCCATGAATACCGTCATAACTATGCGCTTTTCTATCAATTGCCCAACAGTAATTTGTTTACCCACCGTATGCTATCTTTCGAGAGAGAAGCCTCTACTGAAAACTATGGCCCCCGGGTCTACTTTAATCATATTACTAAACCAAAAATACCTTGCTGCACTTTTATTACTTTTATTTTACTTTGTAATTTATCTATCTACCATTATCAGATTTAATCCTTGCAAGTAACGAGTTCAAGGGGATTGATAACCCTCTTGCCCGCGTTGGGTGCAAGTATTTGCTCTTGTGTGTGTAGGTACTATTTGACTAGGTACTTGCTTGGTTCTCCTACTGGTTCGATAACCTTGGTTCTCACTGAGGGAAATACTTATCGCTACTATATTGCTTCACCCTTCCTCTTTGGGGAAAATCCCAACACAGCTCACAAGTAGCTGATACGTCTCCAACGTATCTATAATTTTTGATTGTTCCATGCTATTATATTATCAATATTGGATGTTTTTATATACATTTACAGCAATTATATATCATTTTTTTGGGACTAACCTATTAACCTAGTGCCCAGTGCCAGTTGCTGTTTTTTGCCTATTTTTGGTTTTCCAGAAAATCAGTACCAAACGAAGTCCAAATGCAACGAAACTTTTTGGAGATTTTTTTATTGGACCAGAGGAATACTAGAAGCTTTGGGAGAAGGCCAGAAGACCCAGGAGGTGGCCACGAGCCACCAGGGCGCGCCTGGGGGGGGGGGGGGGGGGCAGGCGCCCTGGTGCCTCTTGGGCCCCCCTGAGCTCCGTTTGACCTAATTCCACCACTATAAATTCCCATAAATCTGGAAACCAATAGAGGAGTCCACGAAATACTTTTTCCACCGCCGCAAGTTTCTGTTCTTGAGAGATCCCATCTGGGGGCCTTCTCCGGTACTCCGCCGGAGGGGGAATCGATCACGGAGGGGCTCTACATCAACCTTGCTGCCTCTCCGATGATGCGTGAGTAGTTTACCACAGACCTTCGGGTCCATAGTTAGTAGCTAGATGGCTTCTTCTCTCTTTTTGATCTTCAATACAATGTTCTCCTCGAAGTTCTTGGAGTTCTATCCGATGTAATCACTTTTTGCGGTGTGTTTGTTGGGATCCGATGAATTGTGAGTTTATGATCAGATTATCCATGAATATTATTTGAGTCTTCTCTGATCTCTTTTATGCATGATTATTATAGCTTCGTATTTCTTCTTCGATCTATTGATTTGGTTTGGCCAACTAGATTGATTTATCTTGCCATGGGAAGAGGTGCTTTGTAATGGGTTCGATCTTGCGGTGCTCAATCCCAGTGACAGAAAGGGACATGAGACGTATGTATCATTGCTATTAAGGGTAAAAAGATGGGGTTTATTCATGCGTGAGTTAATTTGTCTACATCATGTCATCTTGCTTAAGGCGTTACTCCATTCTTTATGGACTTAATACACTAGATGCATGCCGGATAGCGGTCGATGTGTGGAGTAATAGTAGTAGATGCAGGCAGGAGTCGGTCTACTTGTCTTGGGCGTGATGCCTATATACATGATCATTGCCTTGGATATCGTCATGATTATTTGCTTTTCTATCAATTGCCCAACAGTAATTTGTTTACCCACCGTATGCTATTTTCTCGAGAGAAGCCTCTAGTGAAAACTATGGCCCCCGGGTCTATCAAAATCATTTACTAAAACCCTAAAAATACTTGCTGCAATTTTATCTTTATTATTTTATTTTGTATTTTTGTTTCAATCTATCTATCTATCACATACAATTTAATCTTGCAATTTACCGCCGAGGGATTGACAACCCCTTGTTTGCGTTGGGTGCAAGGATTTATTGTTTTGTGTGCAGGTGCTGTTCACCAGGTGTTGCGTGATTCTCCTACTGGATTGATAACCGTGGTTTCATAACTGAGTGAAATATTTATCTCTACTGTACTGCATCTCCCTTCCTCTTCAGAGAATTACCAACGCAGCTCACAAGTAGCAGTAGCATTGTTGTTTGGGCGCGGGTTATACAGGCCCAGCCAAAACTCCGTCAGCAGACCATCAAGCAAGCCGTTTGGAAGCTGGCCTTTCGCTCCAATAAAACCCCAATTGCTATACAAGAATTGAAATATTAGTATGTGTTGAATTATTAGAACCAAAATGTTAGTTGATGACCCACAAGTATAGCGGATCAATTGTAGTCCTTTCGATAAGTAAGAGTGTCGAACCCAACGAGGAGCAGAAGGAATTGACAAGCGGTTTTCAACAAGCACTGAAATTATCGGTAACGAGTAGTTTGATAGCAAGATAATTTGTAACAAGTGACAAGTAGCAATAGTAACAAAAAGTGCAGCAAGGTGGCCCAATCCTTTTTATAGCAAAGGACAAGCCGAAACGATCTCTTATAGTAAGTAAAGCGTTCTCGAGGACACATGGGAATTTCATCTAGTCACTTTCATCATGTTTGTTTGATTCGCGTTCGCTACTTTGATAATTTGATATGTGGGTGGACCGGTGCTTGGGTGCTATTCTTACTTGAACAAGCCTCCCACTTATGATTACCCCCTCTCGCAAGCATTCGCAACTACGAAAGAAGAATTAAGATAACTCTAACCATAGCATTAAACATATGGATCCAAATCAGCCCCTTATGGAATAGCGCATAAACTAGGTTTTAAGCTTCTGTCACTCTAGCAACCCATCATCTAATTACTACTCCACAATGCATTCCCTTAGGCCCAAAGATGGTGAAGTGTCATGTAGTCGACGTTCACACGACACCACTAAGGGAATCAACAACATACATATCATCAAAATATCGAATGAATACCAAATTCACATGATTACTTATGACAAGACTACTCCCATGTCCTCAAGAACAAAAGTAACTACTCACAAAACATAATCATGTCCAAGATCAGAGGGGTATTGAATAGCATAATAGATCTGAACATATAATCTTCCACCAAATAAACCAACTAGCATCAACTACAAGATGTAATCAACACTACTAGCAACCCACAGGTACCAATCTGAGGTTTTGAGACAAAGAGTGAATACAAGAGATGAACTAGGGTTTGAGATGAGATGGTGCTGGTGAAGATGTTGATGAAGATTAGTCCTCCCACAATGAGAGGATCGCTGGTGATGTCGATGGCGACGATTTCCCCCTCCCGGAGGGAAGTATCCCCGGCAGAATCTCTCCGCCGGAGAGCAAAAGTGCTCCTGCCCAAGTTCAGCCTCGAGACGGCGGCACACCGTCCTGAAAGTCTTCTCTATATTTTTTTCTAGGGCAAATGCACTTGTATACCAGAAAATGGGGGCCAGAGGCTGGCCAGGGGCCCCACGAGGTACCAGGCCCGCCTTGGGGGGGGGGGTGGCACGCCCTGGTGCCTCGTGGGCTTCTGGTTGGCCCTGTCTGGTACTTCTTGCTTCCAATATTTTTTATTTATTCCAAAATAATTCTTCGTGAAATTTCAGCTCATTTGGAGATGTGCAGAATAGGTATATCTGACATAGCTTTTTCAGGTCCAGAATTCCAGCTGCCGGCATTCTCCATCCTTGTGTAGATCTTGCATATTAAGAGAGAAAAGGCATTAGAATTGCTCCAAAAAGTGTTATATTGATTAAAAACACTATAAATAACAGTAGCAAAAATATGATGCAAAATGGACGTATCAACCCCCCCAAGCTTAGACCTCGCTTGTCCTCAAGCGAAAGCCGATATCGATATTCATGTCCACATGTTTAGAGAGAGAGGTGTCGATAAAAACAAAATACAGACATAGTAGCATCATGATCATTATTATAACAGCAATATTTATTATCATAAACTTCTCCTGAGCAAGTAACAATTCATCACAACAATGGAGTATAAGGCATAAACTTTCTTGAAAACTAACAAACTATGTTCTCAGTCAACAATGCAATTGCAATTCATCATATTTTCAGGAAGGGTCTCATGTAGGAGCTTTTTAGCAAGTCCACATACTCAACCATCATTTAGTCTTCTATGATTGCTAACACTCATGACATATATATGGAGCAAAAAGTTTCAGCCAGACACAAAGAAAGATAGGGGCTTGTGATTTCGCCTCCCAACTTATTCACCTCAAGGGTGATGTCAACAATAATAACTCATGATCACTCATATCCAACTGGATATATGTGCCTAAATCTTTCCCCACCACTTGATGCTTGCAAAAGAGAAAAATAAAAAGGAAGTAGAGGAGAACACTATTGACTCTTGCATAAAAAGTAAATACATAAAAGTAAAGGATAGGCCCTTCGCAGAGGGAAGCAGAGGTTGTCATGCGCCTTTTGTTGTTGGATGCAAGAGTTCTTAATGCAAAGGAACGTCACTTTATATTGCCCCTTGTGATAGCAAACTTTATTATGCAGTCTGTCGCTTTTATTTCTTTACCATCACAAGTTCGTACAAAGCTTATTTCCCTTACAATAAAAGTCCAGACATATTTACAGGCAATTTTTATTGCTTTTGCACCGATGCCAACTTACTTGAAGGATCTTATTGAATATATAGGTAGATATAGTGGACTCTCATGGCATGAAACTGGGTTTAAGAGTTTTGGATGCACATGTAGTATCTCTACTTGGTGCGGAATTTTGGCTAGCAAAGATATTGGATAAGCACCACATGTTGGAGGATCTATAACAATATAACTTCTATGTGAATATGAACAAACATAATTCATTACGTTGTCTTCCTTGTCCAACGTCAACAATTTGGCATAAAATACTTAATGGGGGCTCACAGTCATAAAAGATATCCAAGATAGTATATTTGCATGTGAATCTTCTCTTCCCTATTTAATTCTTTCATGAATTGCATCATTGACTAATGCTATGTTTGTTAACTTCCAGTAAATTTTACCACTTATACTTTTCTTTATGTAATGTCATTACTTTCCATAGGATTAGCATATCATCTTTTCATTATTTTCATTGCTAGAATTGGAACATGAAAGTAAAGAAGCAAAAACTCAGACTAGTCTTTATTATATAACTCTCTACTCGATTACATAAATAGATAGATCATGAAGCTAACACTCGAAAATAGATCATACTAAACTTTTATTCAACTAAATCACGAAATAACTAAGGATCGAACTAAAAATAGGTAAAGATAATAAAAGTGATGGTGATACGATACCGGGGCACCTCCCCCAAGCTTGGCACAAGCCAAGGGGAGTGCCCATACCCATGTGCTCAAGTCTCCTTCTTCGGTGATGGTGGTGGTGATGAAGTGCTGGGCTTGTCCTCCAGCTTCCATGGCATAGGTTCCCCATCATAAAAAGATGAACAAGTCTCCGGAGTTCTGAAACTTGCAGCTAAACTCATACCTTTGAATCTTGCCTCATACTCAAAATTTTGGTTTTGAAGATCATAGATTTGGCCTTGGAGATAGTTGATTCGTTCATTAAGCTTGAAGATGATGTCCCCCATCGATTGGCCCTCCACCTTGTGATTACGGGTGAATTCCGTGATCATGGAGTGGTTGGCGCCGAGTCCACGTTCCACCATCCCTTGGCACTTGAAGATCTCCTGCTCCACTGCTTTGAGCCTGGACTCCACGCTCCTGGTCTTCTTGGGTCCTTGAACATCCCGGATGTGAAGCACCCCTCACGCATCTCAATGGCTTGAGGGTGTTTCATCACCTCCGGTAGGTAGGGGTTGATGACCTTCTCGTAGAACTTGTCCTTGGAAGAGCTTGGTGGAGCCATAGCGATCTAGATCTGTCAGAAAAATAGCACGAAACAAGAACATAGGAGATTTCTGCGATACGGTGGTCAAAACATACGGGAGTATATATAAAGATTTTTTATCTTGCAAAACAAGTAATCCAGGAGAAAACGGAGTCGGGAAGGCTCACGTGGGGCCCACGAGCCACCAGGGCGCACCAGGGGGGGTGGCGCGCCCTGGTGCCTCGTGGGCACCAGGTGGGTCCCCTCGGCTGTTTCTTATTTTTGTATTTTTTCTAATATTCCAAAACTGACAGAAAGTATTTTTATGGAATTTTTGGAGTCGGTTTACTTACCGTATCACATACCTCTTCCTTTTCAGTGTTCTGGAGTGTTTCGGAAGGTCTCTCTTATGTATTCCTCCTGTGTAATTGTTTCAATAATATTAGTTTCAACATTAATGGGGGTACCTAAAATATAGTGCTTAATTCTTTTCCCATTCACCACTCTCAGATTAGTGCCTTCGGAGTTGTTTATTTTGATGGCTCCGGAGCGATAAACTTCTTCGATGATATACGGTCCTTCCCATTTAGAGAGAAGTTTTCCTGCAAAGAATCTCAAACGAGAATTGTACAATAGAACTTGCTCACCTACTTTAAATTCCCGTTTTTGAATTCTTCTATCATGCCATCTTTTAACTTTTTCTTTAAATAATTTGGCATTTTCATAAGCTTGGGTTCTCCATTCATCTAATGAGCTAATATCAAATAACCTCTTTTCACCGGCAAGTTTAAAATCATAATTTAGTTACTTAATTGCCCAATGTTCTAACTCAAGAGGTAAATGGCATGCTTTTCCATAAACCATTTTATAAGGAGACATACCCATAGGATTTTTATAAGCAATTCTATAAGCCCATAATGCATCGTCAAGTTTCTTAGACTAATTCTTTCTAGATCTATTAACGGTTTTTTGCAAAATTAATTTTATTTCTCTATTGCTCAATTCAACTTGACCACTAGTTTGAGGGTGATAGGGAGATGCAATTCTATGGCTGACACCATATTTAGCAAGCAATTTACGGAATGCACCATGAATAAAATGTGAACCACCATCAGTCATTAAATATCTAGGGACTCCGAAGCTTGGGAAAACAACTTCTTTAAGCATTTTAATAGAAGTGTTATGATCAGCACTACTAGTTGGAATAGCTTCTACCCACTTAGTAACGTAATCAACATAAACTAAAATATGTGTATACCCATTGGATTTAGGAAAAGGTCCCATAAAATAGAATCCCCAAACATCAAATGGTTCAATAGCAAGTGAATAATTCATAGGCATTTCTTGACGTCTACCAACATTACCAATTCTTTGACATTCATCACAAGATAGGACAAACTTACGAGCATCCTTGAAAAGAGTAGGCCAATAAAAACCAGATTGCCATACCTTATGTGCAGTTCTGTCTCCCGCATGGTGTCCTCCGTAGGCCTCAGAATGACAGTTCCGTAGGATTTGTTCCTGTTCATGCTTAGGTATACAACGTCTAATAATACCATCTACCCCTTCTTTATAAAGATGTGGGTCATCCCAGAAGTAATGTCTTAAATCAAAGAAGATCTTTTTCTTTTGTTGGTACATGAAACTAGGTGGTATGTATTTAGCAACAATGTAATTAGCATAGTCCGCATACCATGGAGTAGTACGAGAAGCATTTATGACAGCTAATTGTTCATTAGGAAAATCATCGTTAATAGGTAGTGGGTCATCAAGAACATTTTCCATTCTAGACAAATTATCTGCTATGGGATTCTCAGCTCCCTTTCTATCAATAATATGCAAGTCAAATTCTTGTAGCAATAAAACCCACCTAATGAGTCTAGGTTTAGCATCTTTCTTTTCCATAAGATATTTAATAGCAGCATGATCGGTGTGAATAGTTACTTTAGAATCAACTATGTAAGATCTGAATTTATCACATGCAAACACAACTGCTAGAAATTCTTTTTAGTAGTGGCATAATTTCTTTGGGAACTGTCTAGAGTTTTACTAGCATAATGGATAACATTTAATTTCTTATCAACTCTCTGTCCTAGATTAGCACCAATAGCATAATCACTAGCATCACACATAATCTCAAAAGGCAAGTTCCAATCAGGTGGTTGGACAATAGGTGCAGTGGTTAAGGCTTTCTTAAGTGTTTCAAAGGCTTCTAGACAATCATCATCAAAAACAAAGGGAACATCTTTTTGCAAAAGATTGGTAAGAGGCCTAGAAATTTTAGAGAAGTCATTAATAAATCTCCTATAGAAACCAGCATGACCAAGGAAACTTCTTATACCTTTAATATCTTTAGGACATGGCATTTTCTCAATAGCATCAACCTTAGCTTTATCAACTTCAATACCTCTTTCAAAAATTTTATGCCCCAAGACAATGCCTTCATTCACCATAAAGTGGCACTTCTCCAAATTCATGACAAGATTAGTTTCTTCACATCTCTGCAAAACTCGATCAAGGTTGCTTAAGCAATCATCAAAAGAAGTTCCGTAAATGGAAAAATCATCCATGAAAACCTCAACAATCTTTTCACAAAAGTCAGAGAATATAGCAGTCATACATCTTTGAAAGGTAGCAGGTGCATTGCATAAACCAAAAGGCATACGTCTATAAGCATAAGTTCCAAAAGGACAAGTAAAGGTGGTCTTCTCTTGATCGGGTTGTGATACAGGTATTTGAGAAAAACCAGAATAACCATCTAGAAAACAAAAGTTTGCATGCTTAGATAATCTTTCTAACATTTGATCAATAAAAGGTAAGGGGTAATGATCTTTTCTAGTAGCTTTGTTTAATTTTCTAAAATCAATTACCATCCTATAACCAGTTACAATTCTTTGTGGAATGAGTTCATTTTTATCATTGGGAACAACGGTAATACCTCCTTTCTTAGGGACACAATGAACGGGACTTACCCGTCTACTATCAGCTATGGGATAGATTATACCTGCTTCTAGAAGTTTTAATATTTCGGTTCTTACCACCTCTTTCATCTTAGGATTTAATCATCATTGGTGGTTGACAACTGGTTTAGCATCAGGCTCCATATTAATTTTGTGCTGACATAGAGTGGGACTAATGCCCTTAAGATCATCAAGAGTATATCCAATAGCAGCACGGTGCTTCCTTAGAGTTTTTAGTAATCTATTTTCTTCATGAGCTGAAAGGTTAGCACTAATAATAACAGGATATATCTTCTTTTCATCAAGATAAGCATATTTCAATGTATTAGGCAATTGCTTCAATTCAAACATAGGATCACCTTTAGGCGGAGGAGGGCCTCCAAGAGGTTCAACAGGCAAATTATGTTTAAGGATAGGTGGTTGATCAAAGAACATCTTATCTATTTCATTTCTTTCATTCATATGCATATCATTTTCATAGTCTAGCAAATATTGTTCTAACGGATCAGTAGGAGGTATGGCAATAGAAGCAAGACCAAAAATTTCATCTTTACTAGGCAATTCTTTATCATGAGGTTGTCTACGAAACTTGGAGAAATTAAACTCATGAGATATATCACCAAACTTAACTCGAACCTTTTCTTTAACACAATCAATTTCAGCATTAACGGTATTCAAGAAAGGTCTACCGAATATAATGGGACAAAAATTATCTTGTTGTGAGCCAAGTACTAAGAAATCAATAGGGTATTTAATTTTTCCACACAAGACTTCAACATCTCTAACAATCCCAAGTGGTGTAATAGTATCTCTATTCGCAAGCTTAATAGTAACATCAATATCTTCAATCTCAACAGGTGCAATTTCATGCATTACTTCTTGATATAAAGAAAATGGAATAGCACTCACACTAGCACCCGTATCACACAAACCATGATAGCAATGATCTCCAATCTTAACAAAAACAACAGGCATACCAACTACGGGCTTGTTATTATCTAACATATCTCGTTCATTTCTAACAGGTTTAGCAATTCTAGCAGCTTCCTCACAAAAGTAAATAACATGCCCATCTACATTATCGACTAAGAGATCTTTAACCATAGCAACATCAGGTTCAACTTTAATTTGTTCAGAGGGTCTAGGTGCTCTAATATTACTTTTGTTAACCACAGTTGAAGCTTTAGCATGTTCCTTAATCCTAACAGGAAAAGGTGGTTTCTCAATATAAGCAGTAGGCACAACTGGATCAATATGGTAAACAATTGTTTCTTCTTTAACACCTACGGGTTCCTTAATTTTGTCTTTAACAGGGGGATGATATTTAAACCACTTCTCCTTAGGGAGATCAACATGAGTAGCAAATGATTCACAAAAGGAAGCTACTATCTCAGAGTCAAGTCCATATTTAGTGCTAAACTTATGAAAAACATCGATGGCCATAAAAGATTTAACACAATCGAACTCAAGTATTATACCTGACTCATTACCTTTGTCGAGTTCCCAATCTTCAGAGTTGCGTTTAATTCTTTCCAGAAGATCCCATCTGAATTCAATAGATTTCTTCATGAAGGAGCCAGTCGAAGAAGAATCGAGCGTAGTTTGATTATCATGAGAAAGCCGAGCATAAAAATTCTGTAAGATAATTTCTTTTGAGAGCTCAAGGTTGGGGCATGTGTACATCATGTACTTAAGCCTCCCCCAAGCTTGAGCAATGCTTTCTCCTTGACGAGGCCAAAAATTATATATATAATTCCGATCACGATGAACCAAATGCATAGGATAAAATTTCTGATGGAATTCTAGTTTCAATCGGTTCCAGTGCCATGTATCAGTATCATCACATAGCCTATACCATATTAATGCTTTTCCCTCCAAAGATAAAGGGAATACTTTCTTCTTAACTCCATCTCTGGATAAACATGCAAGCTTAAACAATGCACAAATTTCATCGACATAGATCAAGTGCATATCAGGATGTACCGTTCCATCTCCTGCATAAGGATTAGCTAGCAGTTTCTCTAACATACCCGGAGGAATTTCATATTCAATATTTTCAGTAGGTGTAGTAGGTTGAGGAGCAACTTTTGGTGTTTCCGGTCGAGGTGAAGATACCCCGAACAAACCCCTCAAAGGATTACTTTCCATAGTGACAAGTGACAGTAAATTTCAGCACGTAATATAAATGTTTCCTTACCAAATTCCACTCACCAAAGGCGCTTCACTCCCCGGCAACGGCACCAGAAAATAGTCTTGATGACCCACAAGTATATGGGATCAATCGTAGTCCTTTCGATAAGTAAGAGTGTCGAACCCAACGAGGAGCAGAAGGAAATGACAAGCGGTTTTCAGCAAGGTGTTTTCTGCAAGCACTGAAATTATCGGTAACTAGTAGTTTGATAGCAAGATAATTTGTAACAAGTGGCAAGTAGCAATAGTAACAAAGTATGCAGAAATATAGCCCAATCCTTTTTGTAGCAAAGGACAGGCCGGAACGATCTCTTATAGTAAGTAAAGCGTTCTCGAGGACAAATGGTAATTTCATCTAGTCACTTTCATCATGTTTGTTTGATTCGCGTTCGCTACTTTGATAATTTGATATGTGGGTGGACCGGTGCTTGGGTGCTGCCCTTACTTGGAAAAACCTCCCACTTATGATTATCCCCTCTCGCAAGCATCCGCAACTACGAAATAAGAATTAAGATTACTCTAACCATAGTATTAAACATGTGGATCCAAATCAGCCCCTTACGGAATAGCGCATAAACTAGGGTTTAAGCTTCTGTCACTCTAGCAACCCATCATCTAATTACTACTCCACAATGCATTCCCTTAGGACCAAAGATGGTGAAGTGTCATGTAGTCGACGTTCACACGACACCACTAAAGGAATCACAACATACACATCATCAAAATATCGAACGAATACCAAATTCACATGATTACTTATGACAAGACTTCTCCCATGTCCTCAAGAACAAAAGTAACTAGTCACACATCATCAACATACCCATGATCAGTAGGGTATTGAATAGCATAATAGATCTGAACATATAATCTTCCACCAAATAAACCAACTAGCATCAACTACAAGATGTAATCAACACTACTAGCAACCCACAGGTACCAATCTGAGGTTTTGACACAAAGATTGAATACAAGAGATGAACTAGGGTTTGAGATGAGATGGTGCTGGTGAAGATATTGATGAAGATTGGCCCTCCCACGATGAGAGGGTCGCTGGTGATGTCGATGGCGACGATTTCCCCCAACCGGAGGGAAGTATCCCCGGCGGAATCTCTTCGCCGGAGAGCAAAAGTGCTCCTGCCCAAGTTCCGCCTCGAGACGGCGGCGCTCCGTCCCAAAAGCCTTCTCTATAATTTTTTTAGGTCAAATGCACTTATATACCAGAAAATGGGGGCCAGAAGTGCGCCATGGGCCCCACGAGGTACCAGGGCGCGCCTGGGGGGGTGGCGCGCCCTGGTGCCTCGTGGGCACCTGGGTGGCCCCCTCTGGTACTTTTTGCTTCCAATATTTTTTATATATTCCAAAATAGTTCTCCAAAAAATTTCAGCTCATTTGGAGATGTGCAGAATAGGTATCTTGACAGAGCTTTTTCAGGTCCAGAATTCCAGCTGCTGGCAATCTCCGTCTTTGTGTGAATCTTGCATATTAAGAGAGAAAAGGCATTAGAATTACTCCAAAAAGTGTTATAATGATTAAAAACACTATAAATAACAGTAGAAAAACATGATGCAAAATGGACGTATCAAAGTGTCGAACCCAACGAGGAGCAGAAGGAATTGACAAGCGGTTTTCAGCAAGGTGTTTTCTGCAAGCACTGAAACTATCGGTAACGAGTAGTTTGATAGCAAGATAATTTGTAACAAGTGACAAGTAGCAATAGTAACAAAGAGTGCAGCAAGGTGGCCCAATCCTTTTTTATAGCAAAGGACAAGCCGGAACGATCTCTTATAGTAAGTAAAGCGTTCTCGAGGACACATGGGAATTTCATCTAGTCACTTTCATCATGTTTGTTTGATTCGCGTTCGATACTTTGATAATTTGATATGTGGGTGGACCGGTGCTTGGGTGCTGTTCTTACTTGAACAAGCCTCCCACTTATGATTACCCCCTCTCGCAAGCATCCGCAACTACGAAAGAAGAATTAAGATAACTCTAACCATAGCATTAAACATATGGATCCAAATCAGCCCCTTACGGAATAGCGCATAAACTAGGGTTTAAGCTTCTATCACTCTAGCAACCCATCATCTAATTACTACTCCACAATGCATTCCCTTAGGCCCAAAGATGGTGAAGTGTCATGTAGTCGACGTTCACACGACACCACTAAGGGAATCAACAACATACATATCATCAAAATATCGAACGAATACCAAATTCACATGATTACTTATGACAAGACTTCTCCCATGTCCTCAAGAACAAAAGTAACTACTCACAAAACATAATCATGTCCAAGATCAGAGGGGTATTGAATATCATAATAGATCTAAACATATAATCTTCCACCAAATAAACCAACTAGCATCAACTACAAGATGTAATCAACACTACTAGCAACCCACAGGTACCAATCTGAGGTTTTGAGACAAAGATTGAATACAAGAGATGAACTAGGGTTTGAGATGAGATGGTGCTGGTGAAGATGTTGATGAAGATTAGTCCTCCCACGATGAGAGGATCGCTGGTGATGTCGATGGCGACGATTTCCCCCTCCCGGAGGGAAGTATCCCCGGCAGAATCTCTCTGCCAGAGAGCAAAAGTGCTCCTGCCCAAGTTCCGCCTCGAGACGGCGGTGCACCGTCCCGAAAGTCTTCTCTATATTTTTGTCTAGGCAAATGCACTTATATACCAGAAAATGGGGGCCAGAAGCTGGCCAGGGGCCCCACGAGGTACCAGGGAGCGCCTGGGGGGGGGGGGGGAGGGTGGCGCGCCCTGGTGCCTCGTGGGCTCCTGTGTGGCCCCCTCTGGTACTTCTTGCTTCCAATATTTTTTATTTATTCCAAAATAATTCTCCGTGAAATTTCAGCTCGTTTGGAGATGTGCAGAATAGGTATCTCTGACATAGCTTTTTCAGGTCCAGAATTCCAGCTGCCGGCATTCTCCCTCCTTGTGTAGATCTTGCATATTAAGAGAGAAAAGGCATTAGAATTGCTCCAAAAAGTGTTATATTGATTAAAAACACTATAAATAACAGTAGCAAAACATGATGCAAAATGGATGTATCATTAGTATATGTTCAAAATATGATCTAGATAGCCACTTACTCTTTCCCCTTGGGAGTAATGAGGGTCCTAATTCCATCCGAGGATGTGTAGATTGAGTACGTTCTCCATGCTCTACCCCAATCCGAGACAAAATTTCGGCAGCACCTCCCCGCTGTTCTCCCGATACACGTCTCGACAAAAAGCCGAGAGAATGTGCATCCGGAGAACAACAGGGAGGCGCTGCCGAAATCCTGCCTTGGTACGGAGTAGAGCATGGAAAACGTACACAATCTACATATCCTCGGGCTATCCGTGGAAAACGTGGACAATCCGAAAGAGTTACGGTTATATATATGCAATTGAATGCATATTTATCAATGTAACCCTTCCGAACAGGAGACGCCTAGGTTACGCGACTTGACGTGAAAATGGAATCTAGTGACATGAAAAAAAGAGCGGAGGAGGTGAAATTTTAGCTCACCCTCGGCTGTAGAGGAAGTAGTTGAATAGCGGAGGGATCAGGGACCAACACTTCCAACGACGATCACTCTAGGGAGATGCAACACCACAAAGCCTGTAAATTCAAAGTAGGAAAAAAAATTCAAAGTAATAATGACATCGAGTGAACAACTTAGATCATCATGATACTTCAAATCCTAATTTTTCTCAAGTGTCAATTTGTTTTTCACTTTTTTGTAGCAAGATCATCATGATCAAGTAACCACTCATCATGATCCAAATTTTGACATCCATCCATCTATCTATCTATCTAAAAAACCTACAAATAAAGAAGCATACAAATAAAGAAGCATACAAAAATAAAGATGCAATGCATAAGCATACTAGAAATAAAGAAGCATACAAAAAAAGACATAAAACGTATGTCTGCTAGAACCCATACGAATCATCATTGTCATAATCGATTTCTTATCAGATCTTATCATCACTATCACGCATATCATCATCATCGTCGTCTGAGGGAGGTGGAGGCTCATCATCATCGTCATCGTCAAGATGTAACTTGTCAAGCATATCTATGTCCTTTAGATTCACAACTGCCTCACCATCATTCCATGCATCGTCCTCGAGGGCATCATCATCACCCAAAAGTGTATCAAAGAAGGAATGGTCCTGTTGCCCTTGATAAAACACTCCCTCGTATGCATCGGGTTTATGTTGTCGTAATCCTCATCGTTTGGGGCGGGTAACTTACCATGTGGCGATACCTTGAACACAACTTCCCAGCCCTTTAGGTACTCTTTCTGGCATGGGTAGGGCAGATAATAAACTTGCGTGGCCTGGTTTGCCACAATAAAGAGATCGGCTCTGGCATAGATGGTTGATGGTTTAACTTCAACTAAACCAATGGAAGGGGTATGTCTCAGTCCCTTTTCTGGGTCAAACCATCGGCATTTGAACACAACGAAACTGAGACTTTGGCGCCCACGGAGGAATGGAAGCTCGTATATTTTTTCTAACATTCCATAGTACTCAACTTCATTTACTCCTTTGGTAAACACTCTAGTATTTATAGTTGTTGGATTAGGCCGACTGTTCTGGCGCGACTCTGTATGAAAGCGATGCCCATTCACATCATACTTTTCACATGACATGACCTGATTATCAAAACCCATGGAAACCCATCTCAATTCGTCATCCATAGATGTGTTGGGATCTTTTCCCTAGAAGTTTAATTGAAATTGTTGGGTGCATTAGTTTCGTGTAATAGAAACTAAAAATGTTAAACTAGGTCATAGGGGCAAGTTAGAAATTACTTTTTCCATGAACCAAGAAGCAAAAATTTTCCTTCCGGTGGCACCCTTTCTTAGAAGAGTATCCCGCTCTGTGGCATTAGGAGGCCTCATTTCCGACCACTCTTCAAGCACAAATTTCCTAAAAGAAGAAAAGTGGTATTAGACCGAAACAAAGTGACTAGTTCCAAGGTAATTTGTTCACCATTTACCTCATCTACACATCATGAACTACCTTAATGTTGTGCAAGACATAGAACATGACGGCCTCCCACTCAGGGTCTGGCATGGTATAAGGTTTGGAGCCCCCCCAGCCTTGCCACGTTGCCCATTGAAGAGGAGGAGCTTGGGTTTATAATTGGGCTCATCGGTATAGTATCGAGACAACTTATTATGCAGAGTGGGAACGTCGTCCAAATAGTACGTTGTCCTGATGTCTGACACCTCCTCTAGGATAACTGCCTCAGCTATGGATGCTTCAATCTTAGCTTTGTTTCTACATTTGTATCGAAGATGCTTGTTTTGTCTCTCAGGCATGTACTGCCAATGATTCTGCACAGGGCCCCCCAACAATGCCTCGTTCGCGAGGTGCAAAATGACATGTGCCATCGGAGTAAAGAAGTCTGGCGGAAAGATCATCTCTAACTTGCATATCAACTCCGACGCTTTCTTATGCAATTGTTCCATCATCTTGGGACATATTTCTTTAGCACAGAGCGTTCAGAAGAAATGGCTAACCTCTGCAAGCACTCGCTAGACACGCTCGGGGACATAGCCTTGAACCATCACTGGCATTATCCGCTTAATCCATACGTGATTGTCATGACTCTTGAGCCCGGTGGCTTGGCCCGTTCAAAGATTGACCCCCTTACTCATATTCAATGCATAACCATCAGTGAACTTCATGATGTATCTGAGCCACTTCAATGCCTCCATCTTTTGTGGCCTTGTAAGGACGAAGTCAGCATCTGACGAGAGGGAGGCCG
Source organism: Elymus sibiricus (assembly GCA_039707655.1). NCBI lineage: Eukaryota > Viridiplantae > Streptophyta > Magnoliopsida > Poales > Poaceae > Elymus > Elymus sibiricus. Next base: position 478,549,913 of record CM077666.1, read on the forward strand.
CATGTTTAGACCTTTTCTATCATATATCTTCTCTTGCGCTCTAGCCTTAATGTTATACTTTCTCTTATCAGAAATGTTGAGGATAGTGCAAAAAAGGACTCTGCGACATTCTTTTTAGTGTGCATCACATCGATGTTATAGGGAAGTTTGAGGTCCTTGAAATAGGGAAGCTTCGTGAGGCCTGCAATGTGAGTCCAGTTGTGCGTCTCACCATATCCCTCAAAACCTTTACCTTTGCCTTTGCCTTTGGCTTTAGGCTTGAGAGAATTTAGCTAAGCAAGAACATCTGCACCCGTAAACGTTGGAATCTTGTTTACTTCACGGACAACTCTGCCTTTCGTGAAATGCTTGTTGTCTTCCCAGAATGGATGGCCTTCTTCAAGCAACTGTCGATGTAGGTCAAAGGTGGAATACTTGCCACCCCTCTTTAGCCAAATGAAACATAGAGCCTGCATGTACACTGGGCATGGCATCTTCCCACTTGTACACCATCCGCAGAATAGGGCATAGCCGAGTAGGTCATGCATGCAATACTGGAACCAAACTTTCATCAAAAAGTTTCTTTTCAAATGTCGGTCGTATGTCCATGTCCCATGGTTCCAAGAATGGTGCAAATCATCCACCAGCGGCTGCATAAACACACTCAAATTCTTCCCCGGGTATTCAGGCCCCGGAATGATCAGCGACAGGAACATGGTCTTGCGTTGCATTAGGGCGCCGGGAGGGAGATTGAGCAGAATAACAAACACGGGCCAGCAGCTGTATGAGGTAGATGACATACCATATGGATTGAATCCATCGCCTGATATTGCTATTCTGACATTCCCAGCATCTTCAGCTTCTTTGGGGTATTCTTCATCGAATGCCTTCCATGCTGCAGCATCCCATGTATGTACTATCTTATGTGGATGGTACCTAATCCCCTGCTTGTGCCACTTCATCATTTTGGCAGATTCCTCGGTCATGAAAAGGTGCTACAGTCTTGGTATGAAACAGAGATACCAATGAATCTTTGCGGGGATGGCTAGCTGCTTCTTCTGACCATCAGCAGTGTCTACCTCAAGATACCTAGAGGAACCGCACTCCGTTCAGTACTTGTCATCCGCAAACTCCTTCATAAACAAAAGGCAATTCTTTGGACAAACATGTATCTTCTCATAATCCATACAGAGCGCCTTCATGATTTTCTTCGACTCGTACATGCTTTGCAGCATAACATGACCTTCAGGGAGGCTGTTAGCCCATACTCCCAGAAATGCTTCAAAGCAAGCTTGGCTACAGCCTTACTCGGCCTTGACTACCAGTAGTTGCGAGATGGCATGCAGCTGAGAGATTGTGGCACCCTCAAAAAGAGGTTTCTTTGACCAGGCCAACATCTCAATGAAGGCCTTTGCGGTGGCCTCCGGTTCCTCCTCTGAAGGTGTCGAATGTGGTGTCTCTACAGCACGGAGATCATCTAGCATGTTTCTAACCCCATTATCCTTATTACCATCGATGCACTGTCGCATCACCTCCTCTCTAGCACGTTCCTGCTCGCCAAAGTTTATTGGCATGGTAAAGTTTGGCATATACCCATTCAACCAAAGCTGTCTTGTCATGAGAAGCTTTCCTCGACGCAAACAATTCTCGCATTGAGCGCAAGGGCAATGTGGGGAAATTCTCTTTGAATGACCGAATGCCTCCTTCAAGAACACATCAGTTTTCTCGACCCACTCTTCTGTTCTTTGATTCGGACCGATACAACCACTGTACATCCACTCATTATCAGCCATCCTCTGCTTTATTGAGAGCCACACAACAAAAGTAACATTTCATTTAAATTAATCACATGAAATTAATTACACAAATTTTTATTCTCTACCGGGTTGACGAGAAACGGCAATGAATCCACCTACATCTCTAATAGGTAAAGAGGGTCCTAATTCCATCCGAGGATGTGTAGATTGAGTACGTTCTCCATGCTCTACCCCAATCCGAGACAAAATTTCGGCAGCACCTCCCCGCTGTTCTCCCGATACACGTCTCGACAAAAAGCCGAGAGAATGTGCATCCGGAGAACAACAGGGAGGCGCTGCCGAAATCCTGTCTTGGTACGGAGTAGAGCATGGAAAACGTACACAATCTACATATCCTCGGGCTATCCATGGAAAACGTGGACAATCCGAAAGAGTTACGGTTATATATATGCAATTGAATGCATATTTATCAATGTAACCCTTCCGAACAGGAGACGCCTAGGTTACGCGACTTGACGTGAAAATGGAATCTAGTGACATGAAAAAAAGAGCGGAGGAGGTGAAATTTTAGCTCACCCTCGGCTGTAGAGGAAGTAGTCGAATAGCGGAGGGATCAGGGACCAACACTTCCAACGACGATCACTCTAGGGAGATGCAACACCACAAAGCCTGTAAATTCAAAGTAGGAAAAAAAATTCAAAGGAATAATGACATCGAGTGAACAACTTAGATCATCATGATACTTCAAATCCTAATTTTTCTCAAGTGTCAATTTTTTTTTCACTTTTTTGTAGCAAGATCATCATGATCAAGTAACCACTCATCATGATCCAAATTTTGACATCCATCCATCTATCTATCTATCTAAAAAACCTACAAAAACTACAAAAAAACCTACAAAAATTTGTTCTCTTCCATCTATCTATCTTCAAAAACTACACAAAACCTAATATATTTTTCTTCACATTTTTTTCTCTTCCATTTCATCTATCTATCTATCTATCTATCTATCTATCTACAAAAAAACTACAAAAACTACACAAAACATACAATTTTTTTTGTTCTTTATCTATCTATTTCTATCTGTCTATCTATCTATCCATCTATCTATTCATCCATCTATCTTTCTATCTATCCATCCATCTACACAAAACCTACACACACAAAAATTCTACACAAAATCAACACAAAAAATACAAAAGGAAAATATCTAGCGGTGCCGGACGGTGGGGGAGGGTCGGGGCGGGGTCGAGGTCGCCGGGGAGGGCCGGGGCGGCAGAGGGGAGCCGGGGCCGGGGCCGCAGAGGTGAGCCGGGGCGAGGGAGGCGAGGCGGCGGCCGAGGGGAGCCAGGGCCGGGGCGGCAGAGGGGAGCCGAGGCGAGGGAGGCGGGGTGGCGGCCGAGGGGGCCGGGGCGGCGGCGTGACGGCCCCCAAACCTCTCTCTGTTGGGGGCGGCGGTGGCGGGAAGAGGGATGGGGATGAGGTGGGGTTGCGGCGGGAGGATGGCCAGGACAGGGCAGCGGCAGCAGACGGGGCCGGTGGTGGCAGCGCCGGCAGATCGACCGGGGGGGGGGGGGGGGGGGGCGTGGGAAATGAGTCGAGCTCGGGGCCGGGGATAGGGTTATGTCGTGAGCTATGCCGACGGCTGTGTTTTTTTAATCCACGGCCCGCCATGTGTCCATGTATGCTGACGGCAGCCGTCAGCATATCTTTTTTTGTCTTTTTTGGTTGATCAATTATATTTTTATAATTCCCCTATTATTTTTAATTATAACTTTTTTGTAATCCCCCTATTATTTTTATAATCATATCTTTTTTCCTGCGGTTGCGAGTCATACTTGGGAGCTGGGTATTGGCTATTTCAACATCCCTCCCACCACACTTATCTACATATATTAGGTCACAATGCAAGTTTTGGTGGGATTCGGTCTCTCCGAAGACCCCACAGCGGCCGAACCCTGACTCGTTTGACCGGTGTCATCTACCCCTTTGACCGGCGTCCAACGACATTTGACCAATGGAATTTTCTACTTGGTTGTGTTAGGTTAAGCCATAGGAACATTGAAAACCAAGTTTGAGCCGAAGTTATCACAAGATTCCCACCGGTTGACCTGAAGTGGGAGTTTCCCGCTCTAAGTGCACAACCTTCCTGCGGTGTTAGTGCCATCCGTGAAGTCGGTCAAACTTGGTAGTTGGGTATTGGCTATTGAAACCCCCCACCACACTTCCATACATATATTAGGACACAATGCAACTTTTGGTGGGATTCGGACCCTCCGAAGACCCCACAGCGGCCGAACCCTGACCCGTTTGACCGGCGTCATCTACCCCTTTGACCGGCGTTGAACGACATTTAACCAATGGACTTTTCTACTTGGTTGTGTTAGGTTAGGCCATAGGAACATGGAAAACCAATCTGAGCCCAACTTATCACAAGATTCCTTCCGGTTTACCCGAAGTGGGAGTTTCCCGCTCTAAGTGCAGAACATTCCTTCGGTGTTTGTGTCGTCCGTGAACCGGGTCACACTTGGTAGCTGGGTATTGGCTATTTATACCATCCATCACCCTTGTATACATATGTTAGTACACAATGCAAGTTTGGGCGGGATTCCGACCCTCCGAAAACCCCACAATGGCCGAACCCTGACCCGTTTGACCGACGTCGAACACCCCTTTGACCGGCGTCGAACGGCATTTGACCACTGGACTTTTCTACTTGGTTGTGTTAGGTTAGGCCATAGGAACATGGAAAACCAAGTTTGAGCCCAAGTTATCACAAGATTCCCTCTGGTTGACCCGAAGTGGGAGTTTCCCGCTCTAAGTGCACAACCTTCCTTCGGTGTTAGTGCCGCCTGTGAAACGGGTCACACTTGGTAGCTGGGTATTGGCTATTTAAACTTCCCACCACACTTATCTACATATATCAGGACATAATGCAAGTTTTGGCGGGATTCCGACCCTCCGAAGACCCCACAGCGACTGAACCCTGACCCGTTTGACCAGTGTCATCTACCCCTTTGACCGGCGTCGAACGACGTTTGACCAATGGACTTTTCTACTTGGTTGTGTTAGGTTAGGCCATAGGAACATGGAAAACCAAGTTTGAGCCCAACTTATCACAAGATTCCTTCCGGTTTACCCGTGGTGACAGTTTCCCCCTCTAAATGTCGAACCTTTCTATGTGGCAGCGCATGTGTGTGAAGGTGGTCACACTCGAGACATGTGTATTGGATCTTTCCACCTCAAACCACACTTATGCACATATGCTAGGGCTAGATGCAAGTTTTGGAGGGATTACGACGCTCCGAAACCCCATTTCGGACGACACCCTAGCCCGTGGGCCCCGCGTGGTCTATCCCTTTGACCGGCTTCAAAAGGGGGGTGACCGATGGACTTTTCTACTTGGTTGTTTTGGGCCAGGTCATAGACACATGGAAAAACACATTCGGGCCCAAGATTCAAAAATATTCTCTCAGTTTACCCATGCTGGCAGTTTCCCCCTCTAAGTGCCGAACCTTCCTGAGTGACAGCCCATGTGTGTGGAGGAGGTCACACTCGGGACATGTGTATTGGACCTTTCCACCCCAAACCACACTTATGCACATATGCTAGGGCCACATGCAAAGTTTTGAAGGAATTACGATGCTTTGAAGCCATGTTTCGGGCGAAACCCTAGCCCGTGGGCCCCGCGTGGTCTACCCCTTTGACCGGCTTTGAAAGGGGGGTGACCGATGGAATTTTTCACTTGGTTGTGTTGGGTTAGGTCATAGCCACATGGAAAAACACATTTGGGCCCAAGACTCCAAAATATTCTCTCTGCTTTACCCATGGTGGCAGTTTCCCCCTCTAAGTGCCGAACTTTCCTGAGTGGCAGCACATGTATGAAAATGTTATTTCTGAAATCCTTGAAATTTTCTAATGCAAATAGATATAAAATTTGCCTTTTTTGGCCAAGGAATAAAAAATATACAAAAAAGTCAAAACAAGAGTGGTTTTCTGCAAATTTGAAGAAAACTTTATTTTAATTTATTCAAATTTGAAAACTTAGTATACTAACAGAATCCTTTCAAGATTCTGATCCAAAAACATATAAAATTTGTCAAAATCGGTGCAAGTATGAATTAATTATGATTTTGACAAAGTATAAGGACCTATTTGCAAAAGTACATGAGGTTGCATTTTTAACTTATTTAAAAACAGAAACAAAGTGGATATTCAAAATCAATGAAAAAATTCTACCCCAAATTGATATATTATTTGTATATGTTTAGGTTTAGATAAGTCAGATTTGAATTAATCAAATTCAAACATTTTTTAAAAGGTTTTTAAAAAACAGAAAAGGATTTAAATTCAAAAAATAAAACAAAAAAATACTTTGCAGATGGCCAGCAACAGGGCCGTCGGCATAGATGGAACGGCGTCAGCCTTCCGTCAGCCAACGGGCCGCCAGGGCCACGTGTCAGCTCATATGCCGCCGGCCGAAAGTTTGCCGACGGCTGCCCTCGGCAAAGCTTGCAATTTGCCGACGGCCTTAGATTTACCGATGGCTGCCCTCGGCATAGCTGTAAATTCGCCTACGGCCAAGATTTGCCGACGGTTTTTCTGGAGCCGTCGGCGTATTTCTATGTATGCCGACGGCCCCGATAAAAAGTCGTCGGCATACCTTTTGCCGTAGGCAACAAGTCTGATTCCTGTAGTGATTAGTAACCTGTAATGTAAGACAGTTGCAAAAAATGAAAAGAAAAATCTTCCCTTGTAATGTAAGATAGATACCTGATAAAAGTTTGTGGCCAAATCATGTTAAGTACATGTTTTGCCTAGAACAGAGTTGAGTCGTCTGGGATTCACGGTCACCATCGCTTCCTGAAATCAATTATAATGATGCTTGCTGGACAACTGCCTATTGAAAGCACTGATAACGATGCTTGCTGAAACTATTCACAGTCAGTTTCATCTAGTTTCTACTTCTTATTTGCTACCTTAGCAGATACATCTATTGGGTCTACTCTGATGGACAAACAAAGCAGCCAAGGACTTTCGAACACTGGTTTCAGTAGGGTGCAGAAATCAAAGGTGACTGTAATGCAGCTTCAATTATGTAAGGATCGAAACGCCTTATTGATATCAGTTATTACCAGCTCTTATTAAAATCACTATATATCTTAGGAAGGAGCGTGACTGTTGAGCTCACGCTCATTACTGGATGCTCTGCGCGACATACTGTCGCGGTTGTTGATCTAGGATGTCGTGAGGATGAGCATGCTTTCTCGTGAATGGAGACAGCTACCAATATGCCACCCAGACCTGGTGTTCACCAAAGACACCTTTGGCATCATTACAGACATGGATACTGACCGGGCATCCAAGAATGCTGAATTCATCGCCAATGTTGATAGTGTATTGCGCCCACTCTGGTCTTCTTCTACTACAACTACGACTACACTGGACAAGTTTGCTGTCGAGTTTGGCTGTCGCAGAAAGCATAAGTATCACATTGATAGATGGGTTAGCTTTTCCATTGCGTCAAGGGCCAAGCACATTGTGGTTGATTTTACGTTCGATATCACTTGTTTTGGTTCCGGATTCAACAAGTACAAGTACGTTTTCCCATTGTGCACTCTTAGTGGCCCAAACACCTCTTGTGTCAAGTATCTTGATTTGGGCTACGTATGGTTAAAGCTGCCCTCTAGTTTCAGTGGTATCACAAACCTTAAGAAACTCACACTAAATAGGGTGTCCGTCAGTGTAGGTGATCTACAGTGTCTTTTCTAAGTTGTGCTCTTCTCGAGAGTATAAACATAGAGCGGTGCTCCTCCTTCTCAAGTCTACGCATACGGGAGGAATTGTGTCGGTTGCAGTACATACGTGTGTGCCATAGTAATCTGGAAATGATAGAGTTGCATGCTCCGAATCTTACCACATTTCAGTTCAACGACTCCCTCACGCAAATTGTGCTCAGTGAATCTTCAAAGTTGACAGAAGCGACCTTTGTCTCAAACATGAGAAGGAGCGAGTTTGATGAGTATGGTTTTGACTTCACCTTCACGGAGCTTGCTCTTCCTCATGTGCAAAAATTATTTCTACTTTTGAATGTTGATCAGGTTTGCCCTAGAAAGAAGTTCTATCGCAATATTGGATCTGAATTTAATAATTATTTTTGTGCCCGCGCATTGTTTCTGTTCCAGGTGCTAAGATTCAGTGAAAACCAGACTAGCTTCATCAATTTGAGGCATCTGAACGTGAACCTTGAGGTCGGATTCGATCCATATGATGATAGTTGCCTGATGGGGTTTGTTAATCTTTTGGAATTTGCACCTCTCTTAGAAGAACTGGAACGGCATGTAGGCAATTCAATCTTTAATTATGATTTTTTAACACATTAATTATGACAATTATGTTTGTTATTTCTGTTTAACCCCCCGCTCGAAGATGCATAGTGAAATCAAGGGATATATCTGTGCAGGTGGGTCGTGATAGGTGTTTCCCTCCTGCTATGAGGACGGCGATGCCTGCGCAAGGGCCTCTCCATCATCACCTCAAGAGTGTCCACATGTCTTGATTTTGTGATGTATCTTGGCTAGCCGAGCTGGCGCTCTCCATCCTTGGGAACGCTACCATGCACTAGTGGAAAACAGGGCTATGGTCCCGGTTCCAGAGGGCCTTTAGTCCCGGTTCTGAAACCGGGACAAAACAAACGAGACTAATACCCAAAACCTTTAGTCCCAGTTGGCCTACGATCCGGGACCAAAGGAGCTCCACGTGGCCGCTGTGGGGCACCCAGGTAGGAGGACCTTTAGTCCCGGTTGGTAACACCGACCAGGACTAAAGGGTCTCCACGTGGCCGCTGTGCAGCGCTCAGGCAGGAGGACCTTTAGTCCCGGTTGGTAACACCAACCGGGACCAAAAGGCAGCCACGCGTCAGCAGCTCGCAGGCGCTGGTTTTTTTTTTGAAAGGGGGGGGGGGGGGGGTTTAAGGGTTTTGGAGGGTTTGGGGGTTTCATATTGTGTTAGCTAGCTAATAGAGAGAAGTGACCTCTCTTTCTCCATGCTCGGTCGACGCTAGCTACTACATATAGAGAGAACTCGACGCTAGCTAGTAAGCAAATGAAAGAAACCATTAATTACACAAGATCGTCATGAACATATGTAGAGAGAAGTGACCTCTCTTTCTCCGTGCTTGGTCGAACAACAAGTTTTCGTATATCGATCCGACGCTACTACATATATACAATATAACATCCCTGACATCATCAAGCGCCAAACTCCCATTGAATTTTCGTATGGTATTCTCCCTTTTCATGTATGACGTGGTCAAGAAAGAATCCCGCCAATTCCTCTTGAATTGCTCGTATGCGATCATGTGGTAGGAGTTCATCCCGCATCTGCCAGATCTAATTTAAAGAAGGGGGTCAATACATATATATGAATGAAACTCAACTCAATTGATGGTAATAAAATAAAATTGTGAATATTGTTTACGTACTTCAAATTGTTTGTCAGACCAGAAGCCCCGCTCAGTGGTCGAGTGGCGAATGAACTCGCAAACGTAGTATCCACATAAATTATTCCCGCCTGCCTGCAACAAGCACTTTACGAGAATAGAATTCAATCAAACTGATAATCAAGCATGATAATGGTATTCATGAAACTAGAATCAATGTGAGATGCGCGGAACTAGCTAGTACTACTTACTTTGGGGTGTGTAAATCGCAGCTCGTTCTTCAGACCCGGAACCATTCCGGTGAACTGTTTCCAAACCCTGCCAGGCAAAGAAAATGATTACTTGATATCAAGAAATGAACGAAAGTTTCCGATATGGTCCCGGTATTGATTGAACTTACTTCTGGAGCATTGCAGTCATGTCCGCATAATCCTTGGGATCTTTACTTCTCGAGTCTAAGACAGTTACTACTCCCCCGTCAAGCTTAATGGATAGCAGAATAAAGTGGAACCTGCGCACGCATAACTCATCAATTACAGTACTTAACCTCGAGTAAGCGAAACCGAATATGCACAAGACAGTAACACTCACTTGAAGTTGTAAGGAAAGAGTATTTCCCTTTTGTTTTGATGTCGAAGGAACGCTTTTAGCAAGTTTTCCTCGGTATCTTTAACTCTGTTTTGTACCGCCCATTCATTTACGGTATTTGGGCTAATGAACCCAATGTCATAGATTTGTCTTTTTTTGCATTCGATGATCTTCAATCTGCAAAATATAGTGAGGATAATTATATATACATGCAATGAATGAGCTGAGCTAGAGACTTAATTACAGAAGTAATACTTACAGACAGTAGCAAGTCATGATTTGTTTGTCGAGGGCCTCTTGATTGAATAACTGAAATAACTCCACAAATTCAACAGGCATCAGGTCGACTCCAATGAGGTCGTGCTCATCTTTAATTCTCACCATCAAACTATCGGACCCATTCTTCCTGCAGCTTTCCAAGTACCCCTCATGCAATCTTCGCATCATCGTTGTTAGATGAGGATGATCAGGTTTGACGAGAGGCTTCCCGTGCTCGTATCTAAAGATCTCTACTACCTAAGCCATTTCAAATTGTACATCATCGCCCACGTAATCACCAAGAGTGGTACCGGGCAGTAGCCCCGGATGATTAGCGATATCGCTAGACACCTTGAGCGGGGGGCACGATTGCTTCTCCTGTTTGCCGAGCTGGGGAATTGTTTTCTCACTTCTTCGTCTTGAAGCACTGGCAGTACTTCCCGACCGCCGCGCTTCATCATATGTCTTTTCAATACAACGGTCATAGTTGGATTGCGGCGGAGGCGGTGGTGGTCGCTTAAGGGCATCCAGAGTGCGCTTCGCTTTCACCGGATCTATTGTTTCCTTCGGAGGTGGACGTTTCCGTTCAAAATGGGCCTGCAGTTCGGCTTCCACGATGTCATCGGTTTCCTTGTCAGTCCTCTCATATGGTAACTTTGGAGAAACCCTGAGGCTTTGACCAAATTTGAATTTCTTCCCGCTTTTTGTACTGCTAGCCGTCGGAGCGGCGGCGGCTCTCTTCCGCTGTTGCTGAGGCGGCGGAGTCCGCTGATGTGCCGGAGGAGGCGGTGGAGGAGGCGAAGTCCGCTGACACGCTGGAGGAGCTGGAGGAGGAGGCGGAGTCCGCTGACGCGCCGGAGACAGCTGAGGCGGAAGAGGACTCTGCAGAGGGGCCTCATCCGGCTGAGTCTGCTGAGGGGCCTCATCCGGCTAAGCTGGACTGTGAGGAGTCTGCTGAGGGGCCTCATCCGGCTGCGTCTGCTGAGGCGGCGTCCAGTTTGGAAGCTTGATGTTCTCCTTTCTCCATAGACAGGTACTCCTTAAGGCATTTTCCAGAAGATTATCCCCTTCACCTGTAGGGTAGTCAAGCTCCAGCCCCTCAAATCCCTCCATTATTTCATCCACCGTGACAATAGCATAGCCATGTGGAATCGGACGGCAATGGAAAGTTCCCTCAGCTCGAGGAGGTAAAACAGAGCCGACCGCCGCCTTCAAGGTCAGGTTCTGGCATTTTGCCATTAGCACACAATGTTCAGCCTCCGTGATACTATCCACGGGGTAGCGAGGAGCCGTGAAATCAGGCTGAACGAGCTCCGTGGAAGCCAGGCTGCTTCTCCGCTGAGATGGTGGGGTAGCTTCTAGGGCAGTGTCGAAGGAAGGATCTTCGTGCCGCTGAGATGGTTGGCCAATAGCTCGCTGGCTCTCAAGTTCCTCTAGTTTCGCTAATCTTGCACTGAGCTTCTGCATTTCGCTTGCTTCCTCTTTCTTCTTTCTCTCTCGGCTTCTATAACCACCGCTGTCGGGAAACCCATGCACCCACGGAACGGAGCCTGATGTGCCTCGTGTTCGTCTAGGGTGTTAAGGATTCCCGAGGGCCTCTGTCAGCTCGTCCTTCTCTCTGTCGGGAATGAACGTCCCTTCCTGCGCTGTCTTGATTGCTGCCTCAAGCTTCCGGATGGGTATTGCAAGTTGCTCGTTCGTCCAAACACACTTCCCTGTTTCTGGGTCCAAAGTTCCCCCAACCCCGAAGAACCAAGTCCTTGCCCGATCTGGCCAGTGCAATGTCGCTGGTTGGACCCCTTTAGCAAGCAGGTCTTGCTCAGCTTTGTCCCACAACGGCCGGGCTTTGCTGTAGCCACCTGACCCCGTGGTATGGTGATACTTCTTCTTTGCAACATTTTGCTTGTTTGTCAGTGACCTTTGCTTACCCTTGTCCGATTTCTTGTAGGCCACAAATGCGGGCGAATGATCTCTTATCTTCTCATATTGACCGATGAATTATGGAGTCTCGTCTTTCTCGACAAACTTTTTGTTCAAATCTTTCTTCCAGTTCCTGAATAGTTCCGCCATCTTCTTAAGAGCAAACGCCTTGATATTTCGCTCTATAACTGGGTTATTCGGATTCTCCTCTGGCGGTAGGCTGAAATTTGTCATCAGCGAGGTCCAAAGATCATCTTTCAGTCTATCCTGGACATAAGAAACTTCAGGGTCCTTCTTCTTATTCCATTCTTGGATGTTGATCGGGACGCTGTCCCTAACAACAACTCCGCACTGATGTACAAATGCGTCCTTGGTCCGCTTGGGAGCAATCGGTTGGCCATCTCGAGCGACTTCTGTGATCGTGAACCTTTCATCCTGGCGCAACCTTTTCTTCGGGCCTCGTCTCCTTACGGAAGTTTGGCTCGATCCGGAGGGCTAAAAGAAGAAAGAAGCGTTAATATATGTACATACAAAACAATTAATGCATCAAGTCAGCACATGCTTAATTAATATATATATATATATATATACCTCGTCGGACTTTGCAACAGTTAAGGCTCCCTCCTCCGTTCGGTCACCGGAGCCGTCATGATCTCCTTCCTCCTCCATTGTTGGATCACCGGAGCCGTCATGATCTCCTTCCTCTTCCATTGTTGGATCACCGGAGCCTTCATGATCTCCTTCCTCACCATCGGTGTTGTTGAGAAACGACAAGGTGATATCACCTCCTTGAAGGATTATATCCCCCAACAACTCTTCTTTTTCTAAGTCTCTGTCCATAGTTTCTGCAAACATTACAACATGGCAATATACAACCATGAGAGATGGATTAGTGGCAAACATGGACTTAATATCACAACAAGGAATCATATGCATATGAGCAATGGATTAGTGGCAAACATCATGCAAAGTTGACAAGTTTTATAACAGTCAGTTTCAGACGATCGTCGAGGACTACTCCCCCCTCATGTCTGATGAGTCGTCCTATCTTTCGAGAGAGGATACTTTGTGGACCGCCTCTCTCATGGTCGTCGAGGATACTTGCGGACCCCCCCTCATGTCGAAGTTATCGAGGATATGTTGAATTCCCGAGAGAATTAGGAGTGTTCTAACGCGGCACTACACGATATAGGTGAAGGGGGATAACATCCGGGAATGTTTTCCCGAAGTCTGCATTAATTTCGGACAGATGAACCAGAGGGGGACGGTTCCAGGTTCGCTATGCTAGCTGCTTGTGACAGACGAACGGAGGGCATATTCGGATTCGTCATATTTTTCTGATCGATTTTCATATATAAATTATTTTCATCGGAGTTACGGTTAATTTTCTACGAATTTTCTATATACATACATCCATCGATATCCATCCATACATACATATACATCTACATTATATATGAACAATTTTTTTTTCATCATATCAATATTTACATATACATACACATACATACATACATACACATGATTAATAAACACTAAGCATCTACATATACATTATATATGAACAAAAAAAATTCATCATATCAATATTTACATATACATACACATGATTAATAAACACTAAGCATCTACATATACATTATATATGAACAAAAAAAATTCATCATATCAATATTTACATATACATACACATACATACATACACATGATTAATAAACACTAAGCATCTACATATACATTATATATGAACAAAAAAAATTCATCATATAAAAAAAATGCACAGCGGGCCGGGGCGGCGGCGGCTCACACTAGGGGCGGCGAGGGCTCGGGGAGGAGGGAGACGACGGCGACGGCGACGGCAACGACGGGGCAGGGGCGCGGCGACGGCGGGGGCGGGTCGGGGCAGGGGCGCGGGCTCGGGGGCGGGGCAGGGGCGCGGGCAGGGGCGCGGGCTCGGGGGCGGGGCAGCGGCGCGGGCTCGGGGGTGACGACGGCGACGACAGGGCAGGGGCGCGGCGACGGCAACGGCGACGGCGGGGTCGGCGGACGGCGTCGGGGCAGCCTGGCGGCGTCGATGTGCTCGGCGTCGTCGGGGGAAACTGCGGATGAACTATGAAAATTTCCTAAGTGTGGGCTTATATACCCCAACCTTTAGTCCCGGTGGTGACACCAACCGGGACGAAAGGCCCCCTTTCGTCCCGGTTGGAGCCACCAACCGGGACTAAAGGTCTCTGACCTTTAGTCCCGGTTGGTGGCTCCAACCGGGACGAAAGGGGGGCATTGGTCCCGGTTGGTGGCTCGAACCGGGACCAAAGGCACCCTTTCGTCCCGGTTCGAGCCACCAACCGGGACCAATAGCCTGGCACAGCGGTGTGGTGGGAGTTTAGTCCCACCTCGCTAGTTGAGAGAGGGCAGCACTGGTTTATAAGGCGCGCTGCGGCTGAGCTTTCGAGCTCCTCTCTAATGCAGGCAGTACTTGCCTAAGCTTTGTCACTGCCATGTTGGGCCTGTTGGGCCGCGGGCCTGGATCCTGGCCCATGTACAGATGGGTTTCTAGTCGTATGCAGGCCATGGTGGCCCAGTAGGCGGCATTTTTTTATTTTTTATGTCATTTTAGTTTGCTATTAATTTTTTTTACATAAAATACTTTATGAAAATTCTTTTTGCTATTAAAGTTTTTAACAAAAAATACTTTGATAATTTTAGTTGCATAAATTTTACATAATTTTAAGTTAATATTATTTTGATAATATTTTTTTATTTTTTATGTCATTTTAGTTTGCTATTAAATTTTTTAACATAAAATACTTTATGAAAATTCTTTTTGCTATTAAAGTTTTTAACAAAAAATACTTTGTTAATTTTAGTTGCATAAATTTTATATAATTTTAAGTTAATATTAGTTTGATAATAACTAGAGGTTTATAAAAGCTTTTTAGTTGATTCTTTTTGCTATTGAAGAATATTATAGTTTTGTTTTAGTTGATCATAACAAAATATTTTAATTGATTCTTTTTAGTTCATTCTTTTTGCTATTAGAGTTTTATAAAAGCTTTTTAGTTCTTTCTTTTTGCTATTTGAGTTTTTTTAGCTAAATGACCCTGAAATTGAAAAGCACTACAAATGAACTCTGAAAAGGTTGAAAGTTGGCATGGTATCATCATTTCACCCACATAGCATGTGCTAAAAAGTTGAGAGGGTTACGGCAAAAGCTGGATGCACTTCGTGTACAAAATGGACAATCTCTTTCGAAGTATGAGGGTTTCGGACGAAAACTCATCTGTTACAAAAGGCATTTCATTTTTTCTTCGCGTAATCAGAGCCATCATCGTATCCTCCTTCACTTTTTCTTCATGTGTTTCCCTTGCTTATTGCTCCGTAACCATGGATAATCTTCATCGTTTAACAGGGTGCTTGGGTCAGCCTTCACTTTGAAGGGAGGAATTTCATGAAACTTTTCATAATCTTCAGACATGTCTGTCTTGCCCTCCACTCCCACGATGTCTCTTTTCCCTGAAAGAACTATTTGGCGCTTTGGCTCATCGTATGATGTATTCGCTTCCTTATCTTTTCTTTTTCTCGGTTTGGTAGACATGTCCTTCACATAGAAAACCTGCGCCACATCATTGGCTAGGATGAATGGTTCATCTGTGTACCCAAGATTGTTCAGATCCACTGTTGTCATTCCGTACTGTGGGTCTACCTGTACCCCGCCTCCTGACAGATTGACCCATTTGCGCCGAAACAAAGGGACCTTAAAATCATGTCCATAGTCAAGTTCCCATATGTCCACTATGTAACCATAATATGTGTCCTTTCCCCTGTTGGTTGCTGCATCAAAGCGGACACCACTGTTTTGGTTGGTGCTCTTTTGATCTTGGGCGATCATGTAAAATGTATTCCCATTTATCTCGTACCCTTTGTAAGTCAATACAGTCGAAGATGGTGTCCTGGCCAACGAGTACAGCTCATCTCCAACAGTGGTGTTACCCATGAGATGTGTTTGCAACCAACTGCCGAAAGTCCTGATGTGTTCACATGTAATCCAGTCATCACACTGCTCCGGGTGTTTGGAGTGCAGAATATTCTTGTGTTCATTGACATATGGGGTCACCAAGGTAGAATTCTGTAGAACTGTGTAGTGTGCTTGAGCCCAAGAATGCCCGTGCCTACATATTATTGAGTCCGCTCCTAGCGTGCCTTTTCCAGTCAGTCTCCCTTCATACCGCGATTGAGGGAGACCAATCTTCTTAAGGTCAGGAATGAAGTCAACACAAAACCAAATTACCTCCTCTGTTTGATGGCCCGTGGAGATGCTTCCTTCTGGCCTAGCACGGTTACGAACATATTTCTTTAAGACTCCCATGAACCTCTCAAAGGGGAACATATTGTGCAGTAATACAGGGCCCAGAATGGCAATCTCGTCGACTAGATGAACTAGGACGTGCATCATGATATTGAAGAAGGATGGTGGGAACACCAGCTCGAAACTGACAAGACATTGCACCAAATCATTCTTTAACCTTTGTAGGATTTCTGGATCGATTACCTTCTGAGAGATTGCATTGAGGAATGCACATAGCTTCACAATGGCTAATCGAACATTTTCCGGTAGAAGCCCCCTCAATGCAACCGGAAGCAATTGCGTCATAATCACGTGGCAGTCATGAGAAGCCAGACGGGACCTTCATACTGAGCAGGCATTCAAAGAAGATTTCCTTCTCTTCTTTGGTAAGAGCGTAGCTGGCAGGACCTTCATACTGCTTTGGATGCATGCCGTCTTTTTCGTGCACACGTTGCTGGTCCTCCCGTGCCTCCGGTGTATCTTTTGTCTTCCCATACACGCCCAAGAAGCCTAGCAGGTTCACGCAAAGATTCTTCGTCACGTGCATCACGTCAATTGCAGAGCGGACCTCTAGGTCTTTCCAATAGGGTAGGTCCCAAAATATAGATTTCTTCTTCCACATGGGTGCGCGTCCCTCAGCGTCATTCGGAACAGATTGTCCGCCAGGACCCTTTCCAAAGATTACTTGTAAATCCTTGACCATATCAAGTATGTGATCACCAGTACAGAGCGCAGGCTTCTTCCGGTGATCTGCCTCACCTTTGAAATACTTGCCTTTCTTTCGACATTGATGGTTGGGCGGAATAAATCGACGATGTCCCAGGTACACATTCTTCCTGCATTTCTCCAAATATATACTTTTGGTGTCATCTAAACAGTGCGTGCATGCGTGGTATCCCTTTTTTGTCTGTCCTGAAAGGTTACTGAGAGCAGGCCAATCATTGATGGTTACAAACAGCAACGCATGTAGGTCAAATTCCTGCTGTTTGTGCTCATCCCACACACGTACACCTTTTCCATTCCACAGCTGTAAAAGTTCTTCAACTAATGGCCTTAGGTACATATCAATGTCGTTGCCGGGTTGCTTAGGGCCTTGGATGAGCACTGGCATCATAATGAACTTCCGCTTCATGCACAACCAAGGAGGAAGGTTATAGATACATAGAGTCACGGGCCAGGTGCTATGAATGCTGCTCTGCTCCCAAAAAGGATTAATGCCATCTGCGCTTAACCCAAACCATACGTTCCTTGCGTCACCTGCAAAGTCCCCCCCACCTTCTCTCGATTTTTCTCCACTGCGATCCGTCAGCGGGTGCTCTCAACTTCCCGTCTTTCTTACGGTCTTCTTTGTGCCATCGCATCAACTTGGCATGCTCTTTGTTTCTGAACAGACGTTTCAACCGTGGTATTATAGGAGCATACCACATCACCTTGGCAGGAACCCTCTTCCTGGGGCGCTCGCCCTCAACATCACCAGGGTCATCTCGTCTGATCTTATACCGCAATGCACCGCATACCGGGCATGCGTTCAAATCCTCGTACTCACCGCGGTAGAGGATGCAGTCATTAGGGCATGCATGTATCTTCTGCACCTCCAATCCTAGAGGGCATAGAACCTTCTTTGCTTCGTACGTACTGTCGGGCAATTCGTTATCCTTTGGAAGCTTCTTCTTCATTATTTTCAGTAGCTTCCCAAATCCGTTGTCAGATACACCATTGTCTGCCTTCCATTGCAGCAATTCCAGTGTGGTACCGAGCTTTGTGTTGTCATCTTCGCAATTTGGGTACAACCCTTTTTTGTTGTGACACCCTGGTTTTTGGCAACTTTTTCTTTTTGAAATCTTTCTGGCTTTATTTGCAATTTGGATGGATTTTGAACCTTTTCATATGACTTTGGACTTATGAATTCCTCTTAGTGATCCAAAGCACTCAGCATCTTGCCAAAATCTTGTCACTCACCATCTGGATCAATTTCCAATTCTCTATCCTTCCCAAATATTCATTTTCTTCCTTTGGGAAAATCTGTCATCACTATGGGTTACACAGCAACCTATAGTTCTAGTGATCAGAAAAATCCCAAATTAATCCCAGACCTTCTTGTCTTCATCTACTCCCACAATCTTCAAAAACATCTCATGGTCCAGTATAAAGTTTAGTCCAGAAAACTCCCATTGCTCTCTAGACAGTACTGGTCATTTGTGAAGGAGCTCATATTTTCCTTACTCAGAAAATTCCCAGAAAATTCCCTGAGATATTAAGGAACCTATATTTCCACAATATCCAAAAATATCATCTTGTCCAGTACAAATTTTTATCACCAATATTCTGCCAAGTTTTTGTTCAGTTGGAACCTCTGTGAAGGAAGTACCAGCTAGAGGTACCCAATTGAGCTGAAATTTTTATGATATCTTCTCCTCACCAAATAACCCCGCCACACCAAAATTCAGCTCCAGAAGATCAACCAGATGAGTGCATCAAGCTCATCTCTGTTTCTAGTTCAGTACAGCAATTATACATGAACTACCCTCAAATCTTGATGAAATCTTTTCAAACTTGGCCAGCTCATAGTCCTTCCAAAGTAGATCATCCCGGACATCTCCACTGGCTCCATCTCCATCTCACGTCTCCTCTAGATCTCTCTCAAGTTTCCTGTCAGAAACTGTAGCTGAAGCTACACTTCGGTTCAGAGTGAACCTAGTCGAACCAGAGGCATGGAGAGACTAAGGGGTCGAGGGTCGACGTGCCAGACAAGAAATGCCAGGCTCGCGAGGCCTCTAGACATCCTTACCCGTGGTGAGCATGACAATGGCATGCCACTGCGCGCGCTCTGCATCGCGCCCGTGCCTGATGCGTCGCGTCCACCTGCCTCGTGCCGCCGTGGCTTGTCCCCGTGCGCCGACATCCTCCCGTTCCTCCACCTGGCCGCCCTGGATCGTTCCCCTCGCCAGAGAAGCCCTCGCCGGCCGCCACGGCACACGCGCACTGTGCCGCCCGTGCGAGCACAGTGGCTTTGCGGCGCGTCGTCTTCCTCCACTAGCCGCCGTAGCCGCATTTACTCCTCCTGCTAGCTCCCGTCTCGTCACCCTCAAGCAGCCAGCCAGCGCGGCGTACCATCGCCGGCGACGTGGCCCGAGTCCCGGTCGTTCCAGAGAGCTCCTCCCCCTCCTATAAATACTCCTCCCCGGCCTCTCCCGAGCTCCTCCTCCACCTCCTCCTCCTCCCAATCGTCCTCCCGAGCAGCGAGCCACGGCCGAGAGGCCCTCTGGCCTCGAATCTCGTCGGAGCACCGCCGCCACCCGAGCTCTGCCTCCCCGCCGTTCTACTCCCTCCCAGCCTCCACCGACTCCGCCATCGAGCTCGCCTCACTCCACTAACCTCGCCTGAGCCCTTGCCCGGTCGGATTGCTGCCGGAGTCGCCGTCTCCGACGACACCCGAGCGCCGCCGCCGCCGGAGAGGAAGGGAACGACGTCGTCCGGCCGTCTCTCGCGAAGCCACGGGTACGTGCGTGTTCATCTCGGAGTGCTCGATCCATTCCCTCTCTCTCCCGACCTCGCCGCCGTCCGTATCGCCGGCGAGCGTCGCCGGAGCTCCGCCGTCTCTGTTTCCCTCCCCTCCCCCGTTTAAATCTGACGCTGGGGCCGCCAGTCAGCGACATGCCGAAGCGGTAAGTGGAGGCGCCCCTCCACTTTACGCCTTCGACGTGGCCCCCTGAGAGATTTTCTGATTTTCTGTTTAATCCAGATGTTGACCAGAACTTTGACCATCAATAACTTTTAAACCATAAGTCCAAATCAATTGATTCTTTTTGCTCTGAGTTTGTCTTGAGCTCCTCTATTTTCTGGCAAAATTTGGTATTTTTCCCATGCACACAGAATTTCTGGTAAGCAAAATAGTAGCATGTGACATTTTCTATTGCATTTAAAAAATATTTTCAGAGGGAAATAACTTTGGATTTGAAGCCCAGGAGTTTGTGGACAACCCAACAGAGCAAGGCAAGACATGTCATCCATTGCATGAAGCATTCCAATAGTGTTGGTTATTTAATTGAATTTCATGCAATATTTTAATATGTGTTAATTCTAAGTAATTTATTTTAGAGCTACTGCCATATTAAATTATTCCTGATAAATTTTCATGCTGGTTAAATGCTTGATAACACTAAACTTAGTTGGTTGATCAAGAGCCACCTACCCGTACTTTTCTGTTTAGCCACATTTGCCGGTATGGGACGGCCTTGACTTGGTCTGGCTTTGTGCTCTTTTATCGGTACCACCAAACTAGGGAGGGTTATGCGTGCGTGCTGCCCTGATCAGGTAGACGACCATAATCCTGTGAGCCCAGTTGAGTTATTTTGCCGGCGTCCCCGTTTGGGACAGTTAGTGGCCACGATGGTGGCAGGTGTCACGGGGTGACACAGGGGCCACCCAGGACATGACCCTGGGAGGGTATGATTGTCGGTGGTATGATAGAGGGGTAACGGGTCAGGCTGGTTTCATTGGAGCACCACCGGTCCACCCGAATGGGATCACGAGGCCAGGTACTCCATGGTGTGGGTAAAGTGCGCAACCTCTGCAGAGTGTAAAACCTATTCGAATAGTCGCGTCCACGGTATTGGATAGTCCGTTTAGGCCTCTCTAGGATGGTCAACCGTAAAGATAATAATGATGGAAGAACTTGTCTTATGTTCGGAAGTGCTCTGTGGACTGTGAGCATTCCGAGGGTTGTGGGACAACCCAGATGATAGTAAGTTGGTACTGGGTACCAGTAAGTGAGCAACCTAATCTTTTAATCTGTTAATTGCCATGCTATTGTTTGCTGCATTGGTTTGGTTGCCATGAGCTTGCGAGTACATTCCAAGTACTCACCTGGCGTATCATGCCATATGCAGGAGAAGCTGAGGACGGAGGTCCTGAAGGTTCGTGCTACGCTAACTAGGCCGTGTCCACAGCAGTGTCCCTGTGGATGGAGTTTTCCGCGCTATGTTCCGCTACGCCGTAGTCTACCCAGTAGTATCGAGGCCCTGTTATGTTCCGTAAATAATGTAGATATTGTCTCAGCACGAGCAGTGCTTCTGGCCTCGCTGTCATGTAAATTATGAGCTAGTACTCGAGATATTTTAATAAAGTTTAGTTCAGTTCTGTTCCAAGTTGTTGTGTGTTTCCAGAAGACATGATCTCTGGGTTGGAAACACTGGTAAACCAGTTCTCTGAGCCGGGGTGCCACATTTGTGATCCTCTAACATGCGATCGAACTTCAACTTCTCCCTTTCACTTTGGCATTGTCTCTTTGCATCAACAAAGACCCAGCGAAGATAATCATCGGGCACATCATCTGGTTCCTCTTGATCTTCAGCTTCCCCCGTTGCAGTATCACCATATTCAGGGGGATAGTTGTCATCATCCTCTTCTTCTTCGTTGTCTTCCATCATAACCCCTCTTTCTCCGTGCTTGGTCCAAACATTATAGTGTGGCATGAAACCCTTCTCAAGCAGGTGGACGTGAAGGGTTTTCAAGTTAGAGTAATCCTTTGTATTCTCACAGACAGGGCATGGACAATACATAAAACCATTCTGCTTGTTTGCCTCAGCCACTTCGAGAAATTTATGCAGGCCCTCAAGATACTCGGATGTGCATCGGTCACCGTACATCCATTGCCGGTTCATCTGCATGCATTATATAATTAAGTGTATCAAAAACCATTACAGAACATCATGAATAGAGAAGTGACCAAATTAATACAAGTTCATCATCACATTAATACCAAAGTACAGTAGTGATCAAATGTTATTACTGAAAAAATAAATACATAAAATTCATACATATATAGTTCTCATAGAACAACATATAGCTCTCTAGAGCATCCACTACTAGAAAAATGGCTATAGCCAATATCCCTATTAGTGGCGCACCATGGTGGTGGTGCGCCACTGCTATATAGCAGTGGCGCACCAGAAGCAGGTGCGCCATTGTTATTTTTTTAGTAGTGGCGCACCTTTAGTCCAATGCGCCATTGCTATTTTTCCCCCGGGTCCACCCCCTTCCCTAGGCTTACCAATGGCGCACCTTTGCCAGGTGCGCCATTGCTATTTTGGGTAGCAATGGCGCACCTGGCAAAGGTGCGCCATTGCTAGGGCGTAGGTGTGGCGCACCCGACGTGGTGCGCCATTGCTAACTCTGCCCCTTTGACTTAGTCGATTGCCTCCACCGGCCAAATCGAACTCAAACCCCCACGCCTCCTAGATTCACCTCGCCCGACCGATGCCGCCCCGCCGCCTCCTCGTCGCCTCGCCTCTCCCCGGCCGCCGGCCGTCTCGCCCTCCCCACCATCCCTATTCGCCTCCGTCGAGAGCGGCGCTCGTCGGTGCCATATGGCGGCCGGTCGCACGCACGCACGTGTGCATCTTCACAGAGGCGGCGGCGAGGCCCATCAGATCCAGCGCGGGTACGCCGTCCTTGACAGCGACAAGCGCACGAGGAGTGACGGCGAACCTTAGGGAGTAGACCGCGGCGGCGCCGCACGCCGTCGACAGTCCCTTAGGTAATAACACACTGACCTCCTTCCTTATCATTAGGGTTCTTAAGGATTGGGGGAAAAATCACTTAGGGTTTCGGATTTTGGGGATTTGTCTTAGGATTTGCATAAATTCGACTTATCCCCTTCCATTATATGCTCAGTCCGAAAACCCTTACCTTAATTTGGGGAGAATTGAGAAATTTGGTACCTAGGGTTTCATAGAATTGGGGAAAAGTTTGGATTTAGCCAATTAATCTAATTTCCCCTCTTAATTGACTTTATTCATGAAACCCTAGCTTTACAACTTACTGATGCAGGTAGTGAGCAAGAACAGGGCACAAACATGAGAGATTTGGGCCAAGACTTAAGGATTTATCAACTAGGGTTTCGGGATTTGGGGATTTTACTTAAAATTTCCATAATTTGCTGTAATCCCCACCTGATCTAACTTAAAACCCGAAGCCCTAGGTCATTAGCTTGCTTATGTTGATGCATAAGCATAATCAGGGCATGAAATTGAATACTTTAGGGCATGAAATGGACTCAATCTTGAGCAAGAAGGCTCTGGTGCCATTGTTGGATCTCCAGGATCATTTAGCACAAGTTTTGAGCCACAAAACTTAAGGGATGGATTTTACCTTAATCTGGTTTCACCCATCTCTTCCTCTTAGCTCAACACCACCAAGAGCTTGGTCTGGTGGCTGTGAAGTACCCTTCCCGGTGCTCCAGCACAGGCTTGATCAGCAGCCTGATTTTCTTGAGAGAGAGAGAGAGAGCAAAGTGAGTGAGTGTGTATGTATTTGCTTAGAGCAGTAGCAGCAGCAAAACAGCAGCCGTAGCTACAGGCAAGTATTCAGAGTTGAGAAAACAGAGCAAAACCAGAGGAAAGCTAGCATGCATCATCTGTGTTGTTTGATTTCTACAAACCTGATGATCTTGCCCACCTTGTGTCTACCTACCTGCAGATCAACGGGTCTCTGGCTCGCAGGGCCATCAAGGACTTGATGGAGAGGGGGCTCATCAGGATGGTGTCATCATTTTGGGCTGCCTTCAGGTTGCGTTGCCTTTGCCGCCGGTTAGTAGGCGTTGATGGGTAACATGAGGTAGGAGAAACACTTGTAGTCGTAGTAGCCGAACATGCTGTGCCTGTATATATGTCTGTAGCAGAATGTATGTATGTATCTGGTCCTGGTGCTGCGTCGGCATTATATATGTCATATTGCTTGCTTGTTGTGTTCCGTAGGATCTGTATAAATTGTTAAACATTGATATTTTTATATGTATTATTCAGAAGTTCTAACTGCTGTGGTTGGGTGTTGGTAGTCTGCTGTTCGATTATCAAACCTTTGAAGTTAATTTTGATCATATGTGCATCTGTGTGATATATCTAGGTTCAGCTTTGACGCTCCATCGGCAACCAGTTGTTCAATTAAGTCTGTTTGTTACAGTTATCTATATCAAGTGTTGCTTTGTGAATACTGGAAACTTGGTTTTGGTGTCCTTAGTTGGATCAATTTACAGTCTGCTGCAAGAGCCTCTTGTATATGATGCATACATGTACACCGGTGGTGTTCTTTTTGGAAGTTGAATCATACTCACATGTAGTCGCTTCATTTGTTTGACCTGGAAGATGTTTATCTTTCTCAGGTTCCTGTTGGGAGGGCCACCCTTGGACGTGTCATTAACATTATTGGTGAGCCTTGGTGGTCCCCGACGAGGGGGACGGCGAGGACGCCATTGGAGCCTAGCACGGCAGCAGCACCAGTACCTTGCTGCTGTTGGGAATGGAAGGGAGCTGTTCCATGCACCGAATCCAGGGAGAATATCACCTTTGGCATGTACGCCATCACCTTGGGCATGCTCGTGGCGCTGCTGCTCGGCCTCAACATGTCCTGGAGCGCCATTACCGCCGCCCTCACGCTCATCTTCCTCGACTTCAAGGACGCCCGCCCCTGCCTCGAGAAGGTAATTGTCTGTCTGTCCGTCCGTCCGTTTGCAGTTAACTAAGTTGTGCCCCATTGATGTCCAACTACTGTTAATTGTTACTACCATGGTGCTGATGCTGTTCAAAATATGATATGTGCCTTAATTCTAAGTTCTGGTCTCTCTTAAGAGACACTTCTAGCTTTTCTGACACAAAGTTGTTAACTTGGTACGGCATGAGTTTTACTACTGCTAACACAGAGAGTATTTTGTGCAGTTTGCTCCCATTTGGCTGTGTGAAGGGGGCCAAGGAGAAGCTGCGGCGGGTTTCCTTGTTGCCAAGGTGACTTCTCTCGCCTTTCTCCCCTTATATGCAAGTATATGATCCTACACTAAACTACAGTACTATGTATAAATATTCATCTACTCAGATCTAGAGCAGTAGTTATAACAATTGGAGTTTAGTTATTAAGCAACTGCTTACTGTGATTATGCAATTTTAATGTACATAGTTGTAACAATTTTAATTAACTGAAACTGTTCTTTTAATTAACTGAAACTGTTCTTTTAATGTACATAGTTGTAACAATTTTAATTAACTGAAATTGTTCTTTAGTCAATAGTGCAGCTGAATGGTGTAGATCTAACAGATCCAACATCATTTGGTAAAACTAGATGCTCTGCAGGGCTGATATAGAATGGTGCATAGGATGGTGGAAAAATAAGATATAATCACAAGGTTTTCTATTTAATACAAAAAATAACATATTATGTCTGAAAAAATAACATATCAACACATTCAATACAAATTTTGTGGTATACTCAGTTAGCAAATACATAACCGTCAGCATACCTTTCCAGCTTTTCTCCTTACTGTTTTAGACATGGTTTATCTGGTGATCTGGGTGCATAGTTGACCCAGTTTGATGGATATAGCTTTAGCTCTTTTTGTTCCTGTGCCACTCTTTATTAATCATTGCTCACAAATTTTTACTGTTTCTATGCCACTCTTTATTTCACTTCTCTACAATATTCATTCTCACATATTTCTATCATTCTTTGCAGGGATAAAGTAAAGAAAAAGAAGAAAAGATTACTAGAAGATTAGTTTTAGAATTTTCTTTTATTTCCTTGTAAATTTTCTTTTATTGGATACTTGTAAAGACATTGTAATATTCTTACTATAATAAAAATTATGATTCTATTTCATTTTTTGTTTTTAAATTATTTTTCCTTATAGGTTGTTTTTTGTAAATTTGGATTTTTTTTGTTTTCCAAATACATTACTAGTGGCGCATTTCAGCCCTTATTAGTGGCGCACCTTCCTTTATTACTAGTGGCGCACCTATAAGGCTATTAGTGGCGCACCTAGAGGGAATACCAGTGGAGCACCTAAGGGTTAGTAGTGGCGCACCAGAGGTGCGCCATTACTATCTGGAATAGTAATGGCGCACCAGAGGTGCGCCATTACTATCTGTTACTAGTGGCGTGTTAATAGTGGCGCACCTATAGTGCGCCATTACTAACGAAAACAGGTGCGCCACTAATAGGGCTTTTTCTAGTAGTGATCTAATTAAAACATACATTGAAATGCAACAACAAATGCGATCATAATCGCAACTAAGGTAACAATTGATACAACGGCATAATGATACCAAGCCTCATTATGAATGGCATATTTTCTAATCTTTCTAATCTTCAAGCGCATTGCATCCATCTTGATCTTGTGATCATCGACGACATCGGCAACATGCAACTCCAATTCCATCTTCTCCTCCTCAATTCTTTTCAATTTTTTCTTCAAGTAATTGTTTTCTTTTTCAACTAAATTTAACCTCTTGACAAGAGGGTTGGTTGGAATTTCCGGTTCACATACCTCCTAGATAAAAACATCTATGTCACGTTGGTCGGCATAATTGTCATAAACACTAAATGAAACAAATTATAATAAAAGATAATATACCACATCCGAATCATAGACAGGACGAGGGCCGACGGGGGCGGATACCAAAACCATGGCACTATATAATAACAAACAATAATAAAAGTAAGAAAATTATACAAGTATCTATCTAAATCATACAATTAAGATTTTTTTTCTTTTAGAAAGAAGATAAGAACAAGAGGCTCACCACGGTGGTGCCGGCAACGAGATCGGCGCGGGCGATCGACGGCGGTGAGGACGGGGACGGGACGGGACGGACCGCCAAACCTAGACAAATCTTGAGGAAAATGGAGCTTGGAGGTCGAGCTTGGAGAGGAGAAAGCTTAAGTGTGGCTCGGGCATTTCATCGAACACCTCATGTGCATGCATAGAAGGGAGAACAGAGCAGCGCATGCACACCTCCCACACGGCCAAAAAACAGAGGAGAGGGTGGGTAGGGGCGAGGGTATATATAGGCATCTCTTTAGTCCCGGTTGGTGGCTAGAACCGGGACAGAAGACTGACCTTTAGTCCCGGTTCCATCCACCAACTGGGACTAAAGGTGCTGCGCCAGGAGCGAGGCCCATTGTTCCCGGTTCGTGTCTGGAACCGGGACCAAAGGGGTCAGACGAACCGGGACCAATGGCCCCCGAGGCCCGGCCGGCGCCCTGGCCTCACGAACCGGGACTGATGCACCCATTGGTCCCGGTTCATAAGGGATCTGGAATAATGCCCTTATCTGGCCCTGGACCAAAGCCCTGTTTTCTACTAGTGATGGTTGAACGTATGGTAGTAGATCCAGTGGCATATGCCTACCCTCTTGACACTGATGATATCTATTCAGTCAGCATGGCCGGTAGTATCGATGGGGATCAGTACTACGCTGATCAGAATAGGATGTTTGCGGAGCAAAACCTTGGTAGGGAGGAGTTCCATCTTGTCGTCACGATTTTGTGAATTGCAATGCTAGGCGATTGGTGCATCAGCGTGGTGGAAAAAAAATTGATCAGTATATGTCTTTTATTTCCACTGAAAGCTTTCTGAAGCTTCATAAGAATCACTCAGACAAGAGGCATGCATGTACAAGCTGAATGATTGGAGACAATAGTATATGTGCAACAAAATTCAGTGTTATCTGCATTTTGATTGCAGTCTGGGTTAACTATCCTTTCCTTCTTTCCTTTTATTCTTTTTGGCTTTGGTCTTATGAACATAACCAGTTGTATATGTCGATAATGGAATTGTTGATCTCGGATTATTCATCTCAACTCATGCATGGTCTGATTACTGTTTTCCTTACTGCAACTAACTTTGCCAGAGTTCCTGTACAATCTATGCATTCTTCTCTGAACCAACAAATTCAGAGATGCCACTCCTTCTAACTACACTAGAGATTTTAGTTAAGTTCTAACTAACCACCTAATTACTAATTCCACCCTTCTAATTAACTACACTAGAGATCCCAGCACTTGTAACCACTCAAATATTTCAATGGAGAAATTTGAGAGGAAAATAGAGGGGAAGGGGAAGCGGGATGCATCCCGCTCAAATTACTTGCAACTTCAAACTTTTTTGCATCTTGCAAACCTAGAAATTACATGACTGCTTAATTAGTAGCATCACAACACATACACTTGTAGTGCTGTCAGTTACTAGGGAATTGATCCACAAAACGAGGAAACTGCATGCAACCACGTCATATCAAAACAGAGCTATCACCTCAGCAAGCAAGATTACAAGAGCCGATCTAAGACTGTCTAATATGCATTCAAAAATACTTCCAGGCTCATGATATTATTCTGAAACCAGTCGATACATAAATATTGTTCTTAATTTGCTTCTCCTTGGGACAGGACATTGATCTCCACACTGGGCTTATCATTAATCTTCTCATTTCGTTACCTTTTTGGGCAGTCGGCATCCATTAGAGCATCTCCAACAGCAACTCTAAAATAGGGCACTTGATGCAAAAAACCCTAAAACATAATCACTGGCATCATGCATAATTTCAAAAACGTAAATTCCAATTAGGTGGTTGAACTATAGGTGCAAAAGTTAATGATTACTTAAGAATTTCAAAGTCTTCCTTACAATCATCATCGAAACAATATGGAACGTCTTTTTGCATAAGGTTAGTGGGGGTCTAGAATTTTTTTTGAGAAGTCTTTAATGAATCTCCTATAAAAGCCATCACGGCCGAGAAAACTTTTTATACCTCCTACATCTCCGGGGTATGGCATTTTCTCAATAGTCTCTACCTTAGCTCTATGAACTTCAATACCTCTTGCGGAAATTCTATGCCCAAGGGCAATACCTTCATTAACCATGAAGTGACACTTCTCCAAATTCAAAACAAAGTGAGTTTATTCACATCTCTGCAAAACCATGTTGAGATTGTGCAAGCAACGGTCGAAGTAAGTTCCATACTTCTACAATCTTCTCACAGAAATCAGCAAAAATGGCAGCCATACATCTTTAAAAAGTAGCAAGTGCATCACATAAACCAAAATGCACACGTCTATAAGCATAAGTTCCAAAAAGACAAGTAAACATTATTTCTCCTGATCTTCAGGATTAATAGGTATTTGGAAAAAGTTAAAATAACCATCAAGATAACAAAAGTGTGAATTATTTGATAATCTTTTTAACATCTGAGTAATAAAAGGCAAAGGATAACAATCTTTTCTAGTAGCCTTATTCAATTTTATATAATCAATGCACATCCTATAACCAATAACAATTCGTTGTGGAATAAGTTCATTTTTATCATTAGGAACAATAGTATGGCTCTCTTCTTTTGGACACAATGAACAAGACTGGCCTATCTACTATTAGATATATGATAGATTATACCATCTTCCAAGAGTTTAAGAATTTCATTTCTTACCACTTCCTTCCTTTTTTTATTTAATCGACGTTGATAATCAATAGTAGGTTTAGCATCTAGCTCCATATGAATTTTATGAATGCAAAGCTAGGGCTAATGCCTTCTGAGATCATCTAAAGTATAACCAATAACAACGCGATGATTCCTGAGAATAGATAACAATCTTTCTTCTTCGTACACTGAAAGGTTAGAATTGATAATAACATGATATATGTTCTTTTCATCCAAATAAGTATATTTTAGTGCGCCATGAAGTGGTTTAATTTCAAACATGGGATCACCTTTGGGAGGAGGTATAGGCTCTCCCAAAGTCTCAACAGCAGATTATGTTTAAGGACAGGTAGTTGCCAAAA
This sequence comes from Elymus sibiricus, assembly GCA_039707655.1. Lineage (NCBI taxonomy): Eukaryota > Viridiplantae > Streptophyta > Magnoliopsida > Poales > Poaceae > Elymus > Elymus sibiricus. The sequence continues at coordinate 478,579,802 of CM077666.1, forward strand.
GATAATATCATCTATTTCATTCCTCTCATGCATATTAGTTAAACTTTCATGCTCCAACAAGTATTGTTCTAATGGGTCAGTAGGAGGTATACCTATATATAGCAAAAATTATTTCTATCTCATCTACATGAGGTAAATGTGTAGCATGATGTTGTGTAGAGAACATAGAGAAGTTAAATTCAACTTTATCTCCCCAAAATTTAACATAAACTTTTTGTTTATGGCAATCAACAACAGTCTCTAAAGTATTTAAGAAAGATCTACCAAAGATTACGGGACAAAAAATATCTTGTTTAGTTCTAAGTATTAAAAAATCATAGGTGTTGGAACTAAAAAAGATAATTTGTTGTCCCATAATCAATGGTGGGAAATCAAGAAGCGCCTATTTGACATTTGTTGCATCAAAATGGCGATCAAAGGCACATGCGCTAGCTCGGGGGCCGCACTACTGCGAAAAGGCTTATAGGTGGGCTCAATTTAGTGGCGGGTAGAAAATGTCACCGACCACTGCTATGTGCACAGCAGTGGCAGGCAAAAATCACAACTCGCCACTCGTAAACTTTTACAAATTTACTCGCGGCATAAAAGCAACAGTGGCGGGCACAAAGCAAGTGTCCGCCACTGGTTTGTCATGCACCAGTGGCGGGCAAAAAACTTGCCCTCCACAGCAATATTTCGGCAACCCGTGGCAAAATTTTCCAAATTTTCCAAAAGTTTGCAGTGGCGGGCTGAATCAGACGACCGTCACACATATTTTAAGTCCAAAAAATCCTTGAAAAAAATCATATTTACTAAATCCAAAATAGTCTAAAATTTGAGCATGGGGCTTCCAATGGTGTGTATTAATCATGAACAAATTTTGAAGTTGAAATGATGTAAAAAATTGGAGTTGTGTGTGGAAGGCGGCGGTTTTCCGTTCGAAACGCTGATACTTCACCGGAGAGTGTTCAGTTTGTACACGAAGTGCTTCAAGTTTTTGCCGTAACAATCTCAAATTTTTACCACACCCTACAGGGATCGTATGAACACACCATGCAAAGTTTCGTCAAGTTTCGAGCTCGTTTGAACGCTATGTTGAACCGAAGAACTTTTTACCCTTTTTAGTGGCCGAAAAATCAGTTAATGCTTCGAAAATAGCAAACCAACTCAAAAACTGGCCAAATTTGAGCATGGGGCTTCCAATGGTGTGTATTAATCATAGAGAAAGTTTGAAGTTGAAATGATGTAAAAAATGGAGTTCTGTGTGCAAGGGGGCGGTTTCCGTTCGAAACCCTGACACTTCGCCGGAGAGTGTTTGGTTTGTACATGAAGTGCATCAAGTTTTTGTCATAACGCTCTCAAATTTTTACCACACCCTACAGGGGTCGTAAGAAGACACAAAATTTCATCAAGTTCCGAGCTCATTTGCATACTATGTTGAACAGAAGAGCTTTTTGCCCTTTTTAGTGGCCGAAAAATCAGTTAATGCTTCGAAAATAGCAATCCAACTCAAAAACTGGCCAAATTTGAGCATGGGGCTTCCAATGATGTGTACTATCATAGAAAAAGTTTGAAGTTGAAATGATGTAAAGAAATGGAGTTGTGTGTGGAAGGAGGCGGTTCCCGTTCGAAACCCTGACACTTCGTCGGAGAGTGTTCTGTTTGTGCACGAAATGCATCAAGTTTTTGTTGTAACGCTCTCAAATTTTATCACACCCTACAGGCATCCTATAAAGACACCATGCAAAGTTTCATCCCTTTTGGAGCTCGTTCATTTCCACGCTATTTGGAACCGAATAACGTTTTGCCCCTTTTGTAAGCAACTTTTGCGAAATGTTCTCAATTTTTTACCACAACCTCTATGGGTCATATCATGATACCATGCCAAGTTCTGTAATTTTCCGGCATCGTTTGAATTTTTCAAAATTTAAATGCCAATTTTTCTGAACAGTCGCACAACGAAAATTCATTTCTTGTTTGATAAGGGAATACCCAATTTTTTCGGTTGGCGCCAAAACCTTTGGGTGTGACGCCATGGGTTCAAATAATTATTTTTAGTAGTTTTCGGTCCTCATCTAAAAAAGGTTGTTTTAGATCCAAATGAAGAAAAGAAGAGAAGAAAGAGAGAGAGAGAGAGAGAGAGAGAGAGAGAGAGAGAGAGCCCTCCCGTGGCTGAAGCCCTCCCTCTTCTCTCCCTCGCACAAACCCTGTCCACCACCACCTTCGCTGGCCGATCCCGGCCGATTCCAGCAGCTGTCGGTGGCGCGCAACACCCACACGGGACCGCCTCCCTCCACTCCGTCCTACCCTCCAACTGGATTCGTCGCACGTGTCTGCCTGAGCCCTCCCTCGACCCTCCCTCACGGCTAGGGTTTAAGCCGTGTCGCCGGCTGAAAGTGCAACAAATCCCCCGGTGGTTTTGGTAATTCGTAAGAACGTGTAGTGACCCGACCTCAAACGGTCAAGCCTCTGTGTATCCGTGCCATCCCTAGATCAGTATGCTGGCACATACAATACATCAATGTATATATCAAAGTGCAATCACATGTATAAATAACGTAATACTGATATATACCTCATAAGTCTCAGTGGAAACAAACAAACGGGTGTGGAGTATTCTTCCGTCTCTTTGAGTCTGAGTGGAGCTTTCCGCATGATATCACGGCGCTTCTCTGGAATCACTGAGTAATGGACACACCATATGTACCTTTCTTAACCATTCTCCACCCAGAGGTATATTGAATTCTTGTCTCGAGTCTTGAAGTCTTGAGGTCTTGTAGATGCAGGCCTTGAAGATGCCATCTTGAAGGTGTCATCATTGACGTAGAGTCCTACTTCTCACACCACTCGCGAACTCTCATACCAATCCCCGTCTACTAAAGCGTAGCATTAAAATAAATGACGTTCCCGGGCTTGGTAACAGGGGTGTGGGTTCCTACCTCATGCTTCTACTCAACTACAAGATTTCAATATACTACTGGAGGAAATGGTGAAATGGTGACACTAAATGCAATTAAAACATAGGTAAGAAAATATGGTCAAAGTGAACTTGCCTCGTAAGTTGATGAAGATTATATCACTCTCAAAAAACTTGATAGAACTATTCGTCACTCTCCGATGAAATCTATATAATCAAGCATTGCATTCATATAAGCAAACATTCTAGCAATCAATTCTAACAATCAAAATAACAATTTAACCAATAAAACAACAAAGATTCAATAATAAAACTCAAATAAAATCCAAAGAAATTTCAAGGAAAACTACAAAGAAAACTACTAAAGAAAAGGGCCTAAGACTTTACTACAAACAATAACAATGATTTTTTTGCCCTAAGTAAAACTTAACAGAAAATAAAACTCTAAACTAATAATTTCACAAAAAATAAATAACATTTTTATTAAAATAACAGAAAGAATTTTACCTAAAGTTTTCTATGCAAAAAGAATCAACCTAAAAGCTAATATAAAACTCCACTTATGATCAAAACAAGTTTTCATACAAAAGAAATAAAAATAATAAAATTACTTTAACTACAAATAAAAGTGGCTATTGTTAGCTAACAGAAAAAATTAAATCTTGTCAAAAATGACAAAAGAAAAATAATTGGAAACAAATAAAAACTAAAGGAAAAAGAAATAAAACAAAACTATTCAAAACAGTACTATTTTTGCAAATAAATAAATTTAAAAAAAGCCAAAAATAAAAGTTGCAGTCCTACTGGATGCACAACTATTTTTGTGACAAAGTGCAAAAAGATTCAACTAAAAACCTATTTTCAAACAAAAGATATTAGCAATCTAGTGTTTGAATCAGATCCACGCAAATTCAAATTTAAAATTTTAAAATATGGTCAACCTTGGCTTCTACAGAAACTTCAAAAAATTCTAAACCTAATTCAAAAAGAATCACTCAAAAATAATTAAAAACATAAAAGATATTAAATTTCTAAAAACAGAACTATTCTGAAAATTAAAACAGACAACGAAATTGAAAAAAAAAACCCTACGGATCGGCTACTGTACACGTGGCGGCTTCTGATAGGCTTACAGGTGTGCATTGCGGAAGGCTACGGGCGGACGACCGATAACTAAAAGAAAACGGTTCAGGAAAATAAAAAAAACAGAAGATCTATCCTAGCCGTAGGATCTAGATCAGAGGGACGGGAGCTCACCGCGGTTGTGGACGACGGTGAGTGCGTCGGGCGTTGACGGCGGCGGCGCTCTGGTGGTCGGCAGCGAAGCTGGAGGGCACAAGGCGATGCAGGGGAGCGAGGTGATCTCAGCGGTGGTCGAGGCGTCGGGACGGAGGTGGCGTACGGGAGTTGACGGCGAGGGCATTATGGTGTCGCTGAAGCACCGGTGAGTGGCTGGGGAGGTGTGGGCGAAGGTGAGGAGCACAATGGTGGAGGCGGAGGGGCTCGGGGAGGCGTGTATCCTGTGGGGCGAGCTCAAGGTCGCGGCGGCCGTAGCGTGCTCTGGTGAGGGATTCCAGTGAGGGAAGAGGGTTTGGGAGGGGGTTTTAGGTCGGAATCGAGCAAGGGGAGGGAGGGCTTTATAGGGGGCATGTCTTGGAGGAGGGGGAAGCAGCAGAACAGCAAGGGATCGCGAGATCGCGGTGGCGATCTTCGGCGTGGGAAGGGGATCGGCGCGAGGAGGAAGGTGACCGCGCGGGAGGATCGGGCGGTCGACTGGGCCCAGTGTCAGTGAGAGAGGGGGGGAAGGAAAGAAATCGGTGTAACACCCCAAAAATTTAACCATATTTTTACTAAGTAAAATTTGGCCAGAAATAAAATTTTGAGTTATATTAGGTCCTTGATTAATTTCAGAGTATTTTCAGTTTTCTGTTTTCCAAAATTCTTCCCTCCATATAGTAATTTTTGGAAAAATATTATGGGCTTGGTAGTTTTCTTAAATCATTTTATTTATATCTTAAATAACAGTAGGAAATATTTTCATAATAAAATTTTGCCCATGATAATTCTTTTAAAAGCTATTTCAATCTTTGAAATGCTTTTGTTGCACTAAGACCCTTTTAAATAATTATTTTAAAATTCCACAAAAATTATGAGGAGTCATGTGATGCCTATAGATCACTTTTATGCAAAAACCCAATTTGGACTTTTGAAAATTTTGAGTAAAACATCCTCTTTTCAATTATGTCCCATTTTAGAGTTATAACTACAACTCCAATTTTTGTTGCTCCAAAAATTCTGAAATTATTCTACCTTATAGTCCTTCCAACCAAACCCTTAAGTCCAGTAGATCAACTCCATTTGCATCTTGTAAACCCACCAAATAAATCCTCCAAGTTTGGGTCCAGAACTGAATTTCTCTAAAACTTGCACTAACAAGTTTTTCCTCGGATCCATCCAACTACACCAACCCATCTATCATGCAATGAAGCATCATTCTGGGAATTTTTATAATCAACAAAGATTCCTAGATTGCCATAGCATTTTATCAAATAGGTGGTGAACATGGCAGAATCTTTGCAACCCTCTAAACTGCATTTTCCCTAGGCCTTATGACCAAACCAACATGTCCCTCATCTCCACCAGACCAAGAGTAGGCACCATGACAAAATTCATCATCATTAGACCTCCCTAGGGTGCTATGGCATTTCGTCGAACGCCTGGTGTACGTGAACAGAGCGCGGCCAGAGCGCGTGTATTGCAACCACTTCATCAAGCTGCTGCCGCGTTCCTGTTGCCTCCCTCTCTCGTCTTAGTCCTCCGATGGATCACCCCGTTCACCCTGAGCCTCGCCGACATCCTCCCTTGGCCGGTAGCGCTGGCCACCGCCGTCCACCGCCGTCTAGAGCCGCCACCGACTCCAGTAGGTCGCTGACACCACCGCCCCTGGATGCGTGGCTCACCTCGAGCCAACCAGTGCTCCTTGTCTTCACTGCGGGGCGCTGCCGTCCACGCCGACCACCCCACCGGCCACACCTACCTCGCCACCGCCCTCCTTCGCCAGAAATGGCCACCGCCGGAGTCGGTTAGCATAGCAACCCGAAGAACCGACGTCGCCGCCTATAAATTGGCCTCCCCAGGCTCGTTCGGATGATCAGCGCTCCTCCTCCTCCCTCTATAAGCCTCCCAGAGCAACCTCACGGCCGGTAATGGCCGTCCGCCTCGCCTCTGGTAGCTACTGCCACCACCACTTCGCCGAGGATTCCCGCCTCTCCAGAGCCTCCCCCTCCCCAATTCCATCTCTAATAGCTTCCCTAGAGACCCACAGACCCATCCCCATCGTCAATTTCGCCGGAGGTGGCCCGTGGGCAAAAGCCCCCTTTCGATTTCTACCGGAGCCTCTCGGGGTTCCTCGCCGCCGGCAAGATAGGGCTCCCCGGGGACCGTGCCGTACCTCATCGGGATCGCCAGGCCCTCCTGGACACGTGGGTGGCCTCAGTTCACCGTGGGGCGCCGCCGTTTGCCGGCGAGCCTTGCCGGAAGCGCCGCCTCTGTTTGGCCAGGGAAGAAGAGGGAGGAGGCGCGGACGTGGACCGCGGTCAAACCTGACCAGTGGGCCAGGTGGGGCCCACTGTCAGTGACCGAGCCGCGTGTAAGTGGAGGCGGGCTTCTCCACAAACCATTTTCACGCGCGGGAAACGTATTGGCCGAATACGTCTTCGACATCGGCGGGTCTTCCGCGCAGCTGAGCGACTGGGCTTGGCCCAGTAGCGCCAGACGGCTAAGTCCCGCCCAGAGCGCGTTTCTGCCCTTCCTCTTTTTCTTTTTCCAGTAAATCTCAGTTAATTCCACAACAATATTTTAAAAACCAAATTTGATGCTTCAAATTTCTGCATGCTCGTAAAATCATTCTCTATTAATACAGCTAGGGTGAACATTTTTCTTACGCTTTGTTTCTGTAGGATTTATTAAATAGGCCATTTCTCTATTTATTCCAGCTTAGACAATCCCTAGAAAAATCATATGGACTCCAAATGAATTGATTCTTTTTCTGTTATTTTTCATTTTTCATCTAGTTTATTTTAGTATTTATTTAAAAAATTTCCAAACAACTTTTTAGCACTCTTTTGGCTTTATGTGGTAATTGCAATATTTTTGAAAATAGGAAATGGAGGGAAGAAACTTTTCAAAACTTTTGGAGTGCACCCAATATTTATGCATGATCAAGGCAAGCATCTTGAACACTTGATATGGTGATTGCATGGTTAAATGTTTGCAAGAATAATTGAATCATGCATATGTTGAATTCAAATAAAATTTGCATGCATGTAGTGTTGGCATGTTTCCTCGTACCGTGCAACGTGTGCTTGTTATAACTAACTTGTAGGGGTAGGTATAAGTGAAAAACCGTTACCGGCAGAAGGGTGATCATGTCGGAGCGTGATCATGCCTTGTTGGTTATGCATGTTGGGACATGCAAGGGCTGTGGCCCTGTTTTGGTGTTACTGTTGAAAGAACACTTTATTGTGCTAACCACTGTAGGAAAATTTAACCTCCTGAGTCGACCGTAGATCGAGTCTTGTTCCGGTAACCCCCATACTTGTTTCGTGCTGCCACTTGTCCCTGCCGCAGGTAGGGTACGGTTCAGTAAGTTGTTAACCCCTTTCCTGCACACACCGTACAAAGAGGCCATAGTGAAAGATACCATCTGATCACTGGTAGGCATGTCACTTGGTCCGGGGGCATGACTGGCCGGTCTGGGACCAAAGCTAAATGTTCATGCTATTGGAGGTCGTTGTATGAGGCCTTCCCACTTAGAGTTTTACTTTACCGCTGCTTTTGGTGATTCCTGGCCCGGGAAAAATTAAGGCTGGTGCGTGCGGGTTAGGTGTGTTTTCAACCCAAAGACCCTAATGGGAATTAGTCAGCATCTCGGTACTGGCTAAAGAAATCCTTTACGTGTGCGTAAAGAGTACACCCTCTGTAGAGTTATACCTATTCGAATAGCCGTGTCCGCGGTTAAGGACTACAGTGTGGGTTGGTCAAGTGTCGGTCTTAGTGTCGGTCTTCGGAGGAAATAATTAAAATTGAGCATGAATTATTTTGCAGGATAATTATTGTCACCACTGATGCCAGCATGAATATTATGGTTATCATGAATATTATTGTTATCATGAATATTATTATGAACTAACCTTTTCTTTTATGTGCATCACTGAGTATCACATGGGATTGCTAGACTATCCGGATATCATGGGATGGCTAGACTACCCGAGATATTCATTTTCTCTTCTGAGTATCTCTTGGGATGGCTAGACTACCTGAGATACTCATTTCTTTTCAAGACCTCTCGAGGCGTCGCTTTTAGACACCCGTTTGGCATTTCTTTTCAAGAACTCTCGAGGCGTCGCTTTTAGACACCCGTTTGGCATTTCTTTTCAAGACCTCTCGAGGGGTCGCTTTTAGACACCCGTTTTGCAATTCTTTTGGATTCGCGGGCGGTCCTGTCTAGCCTGATTCTCCACTTTTATACTTTCTTTTGGATTCTCGGGCGGTCCTGTCTCGCCCGATTCTCCACTTTTATATTTCCTTTTGGATTCTCGGGCGGTCCAGCGCCCGATATTCCATTAACTTTCTTTGTTTGTCACTAAAATTTTATATTTATTCTTCCACACTGTATTACTATTTATCATGCCATGCTTTAATTTCGTTCAGCATATGCATATAATTTAACCCATCATGATCATATGCATTCGGTATATCTTTTGTTCATTATGTTTGCGAGTACATTCCAACGTACTCACTGGCTTGTCCCTGGCTATTTAATTGGCTAGGTTAAGATTTCAACGAGGAATACTACAACAACGTCCATGCGAAGCCTAGGATAGCAGCCACGCGGGATAGGAATTATCCGGGTCAGCTGTTCCTGTGGGAATGGAGCCCCATCGACGTTGGGGAACCACGAGTCGCTTCCGTCACCCGTCACTAGAAATCATTGTTGTATCAGTAGACCTTTATGGTCTTGTATCCAATTCTTGTAATTTCCTGGTAATCTGTAACAAGGACGTGTCCACCAGTAACAGTAATCCTGGGGCTGGTGACGACATGAGGGGTTAAATTCTAGGATATTGTGCCCCAGAAATCTGGCCCCGACAGCCTTGGTATCAGAGCCTGACTGACCACTAGCTAATCCTATCTTGGCCTGGTCATTATCCTTATGTTTCCACACCGTCCAAATCTTTTTCTGTCCGTAGCCAGGCCCATCTCATCTGATAAGTCTACACAGTGGCTAGCCGACATCTTTTGACAGTCGGTGCCCAACCTATCAGCTCTGTCCATAGGCCGTGTGCCTGTGGCCGACTCCTGAGTTGTCCCATCCACAAGCGTGCGATGGAAGACTCTGCTGGCTTATAAAGGAAGCCTTGCCCCAACTCAGCACATCACAGCCTCACTCTCAGTTCGATATCCAACCACCAAGATGCCTGGCCCCATTGTTCGCAACGAGACCACCGCAGCCGAGCTTGGAGGCTTTGTAGTCATCCTCGCCAATCTCACCCATCGTGCTTTTGGCACAGAGGAGCCCTCGGAGTATGTCGTGTACCAAGAGCACACGAGTGATTCCATCCATCACTTCTGGACCACGGTGCACATCTACGAGAGGGGCATCACATCGGAGCGCCCCTACCGGTTCACTGGGAGGTCGACCTCCGACGAGCCCCAAACCATCCAACTTGTAGCCCGAGAGGCTGTAGTTAATCTTCGGCATTTTTCGCCGAGGGTTAACATCTGCCCTTTCTACTACTACCCTAGCCGTGAAGGCTATGGTAGCCCGACTTAGGTCGCCAACGGAGACCATGAGACGGATCCTGCCCTGGTGCATCTGGTGCGCTACCTGTCGTGGTTTTAACACGGCAGATGTCCGAAGACTTAGGTTCGAGGCTATCGCCATGGTAGTGGACTCAAAGGGGTTGATCGGGACGAAGGACACGAGTTTACCCAGGTTCGGCCCCTCAAGTAGAGGTAAAAGCCTATGTCCTGCTTGTGTTGTATTGATTGGAGTATCGATTACAAGGGAGCGGATTGCTTGACCTAGTTCTCGATTGATTGGTTCTCTCCTAAGCCGTCCCGGGGTCTAGCCTTTATATAGGAGGTCAAGGCCCCGGGTTACACGAGTCTTAAACCGACTCACACAACGAGTCCTACTCTGTCTCTAAGCCGCCCTACCATCATGGGTAAGCCGCCCCCGGGCGGCTTGGCCACCCGGGTCTTCATACTACCTTCTGTCTCTGGGCCTCCGTCTTGGCCCGTCTGGCAAGCCGCCATATGGCCTGGTCTTCATGTCTTGTCTTCCTCTTGGCCCACTTTATGGGTCTTGACTATGAACCGCCAAGCTGGTGACCGGGTCTCCAGTGAATCGCCAAGTCCTGGCCGGGTTATACTCCGGCCGGGTTATATCGCGGGGTTATATCCCTGACATTAGCCCCCAGGTTAGCTTGAATTTATTCATGCTAAGCTCCGTCTTCTCTATTGTCTTGCTTATCAATGTCCTCCGAAATAATATTCTGGAAATACAACACCCATATGCCATTGAGTCGGCCTCCAATACTCTCGGCGGGTTACCACCACCGGGTTATAATCTTTGATGACGTCGGGTCATGTAATGTTGGTGACACCGGGTCAAATAACCAGTCTCCAGAATTGACATCTTGAACACTCTTTTCAATTTTGATATATCCTTATTACCTGTAGCCCCCAAGCTCCAAGTTTATCCATGATGACTTGGCGCTTTGCAATAATATCTTTGACTGTGCAGCCCCCAAGTATCAGGTTGTCTTGCTTGCAGCAGCCTGGGACTTATAACTGTCTTATACCTTATAAAGCTTCAGCTGGTGTAGCCCCCAAGAGCCGGCTCTTCAGTATGTGATGGGCCGGGTCTTTAATGGGAACCTTATAGTTTGCTTTGAACAGCTGAAAACTGTAGCCCCCAAGTGCCGGGTCGCATTTCTGCGGCGACTTGGGACTTTATAGAATTTGATCTGAGCGGTGTAGCCCCCAAGTGCCGGGTCAGTAATATGTACTGGGCCGGGTCTTTAGAAGGATTGTAGAAAACCGGTCATCTTCTTGAAATAACAGGGTCTTGCTTGATAATGTACTGTCTTGAAAACCGGCTTGCATTAGCCCCCAAGTGTTGTGGCGCATGCTTGCAGCGACATGGGACTTGCTTGCTTGATATAAGCCGGATTTGAATAATGTAGCCCCCAAGTGCCGGGTTGTCTGCCTGCGGCGACTCGGGACTGTATAAGAGTAATATGATTCCTTTACCGTGGTTGTAACCCGGTTATGAATAATGAAATCCCTGCTCGTGGTTGCGGTGCAACCCGGCAAATATATGCTTGAGAAATCCATGAATGCTGTAGTATACTACATAGCACTGGTTGAAGAAATCCAAGAGCCGGTCGATCTAGATAAACCGGCATTATAATCAATAGGACGGCTCTTCAAGAATAGCCAGCCATGTCGGCTATTTTGTGTCTTTATTATGCTTGCAGAGGTTACGATGTAACCCGGTATGGCGGGCGGCTTGAAACTCTTATACAACCCGGAGAGGTTAACTCTCACAAATTTGCTTAAAACTCAGGCTTTATCTTGTAAAGACTTAGGCATGATTGGCACTCATGTGCCGGCTCTCATATGGCACAGATTCGTCGTTTTAACCTTAACCAGGTCAGGGTCTTATTGCGAGATTAACTGTCCAGAGACAAGTTCAGGGTCTCTAAAGATTGACTATTTAAGAGTACAACAATTTATAAAACCGACTCTTTTGACAAGTTTAGTGTCTTATAGATTGACTGTCAAAGAAAGGTAAATCATAATCCGGCTCTTGACAGTTCAGGGTCGTATAGATTGACCGTCAAGAGATGTAAATCATAAGCCGACTCTTGACAGTTCAGGGTCATATAGATTGACCGTCAAGAGAGGTAAATCATAAGCCGGCTCTTGACAGTTCAGGGTCATATAGATTGACCGTCAAGAGAGGTAAATCATAAGCCGGCTCTTGACAGTTCAGGGCCATATAGATTGACCGTCAAGAGAGGTAAATCATAAGCCGGCTCTTGACAGTTCAGGGTCATATAGATTGACCGTCAAGAGACGTAAATCATAAGTCGGCTCTTGACAGTTCAGGGTCATATAGATTGACTGTCAAAGAGACGTAAATCATAAGCCGGCTCTTGACAGTTCAGGGTCATATGGATTGACCGTCAAGAGACATAAATCATAAGCCGGCTCTTGACAGTTCAGGGTCATATAGATTGACTGTCAAAGAGAACGGCGGGTCACCTGTTGGAATATGGCGGCAATCTCCAGGACCAGGTTTTATCTTCTTTGAAATAACGATCTTTGCCGAGTCATAACTGCATAGCCCCCAAGTCTTTAAGATGACGTGAGGAGTCGGCTTAATAATCTCCACTGAAGGTTGAAGTTGCCCATTGCGGGTTATAAATGATCCCGTTTGAGGTGTTTTAGTAATCCTTGTTAAGGCGTTTCGGGTTCCTCTGATACCCTGACTGGTTATTCTGCCGCTGGCCTCCGCCGCGAGGCTGTTGATTATGACCTCCATGGTTGCCTTGACCCTGGTAACCGGACCCTGAGCCACCAGCATCAATGCCGGCTTCTGAGCCACCCGGACCTGAGCCGCCCGATGGGCCATCACCGTTATCACGATGCTGTTGAATGCTGTAATTCCGGAACTGTCTCATAGTATAACAATCCCTCCATAGATGGTTTGCCGGCTTATTCGGCCGGGTGTGCTCTGGACAAGGTTGGCTAAGCCTCTCCTCCAGGTTGAAAGTAGTTTTTCCCTTGTTAAAAAACTGCTCGAAGTTCCCGTTGCCCTTAGCACGGTTGTTCTGGACGTTGGTGTTTGCCACCAATTCTGACCCGCCATCTGGGTGCTTCCGCTTGCCATTGCTACCTTTCTTCCCCTGACCTGATTTCTCATTATCAGAGTCCGGGTCCTTCGTGTTATCAGAATCTGCGTACTTGGTGAGAGCCGCCATGAGCTCCCCCATGTCTTGGCATGAGCGTTTGAGCCGGCCAAGTTTCTGCTTCAAAGGCGTGAAGTGACAATTCTTCTCTAGAATCAAAACCGCCTGAGAGGCCGTAATCTGCTCAGAAGAGTGGATGATTTCGGAGACTTGCCGGACCCAGTGATGAGCCGACTCGTCCTCACGCTGCACACACTGGTCCAAATCCACAATCGTCATGGGCTGCTTGCATGTTCCTTTAAATTTTTTGATGAATTTCGCCCTTAACTCGGCCCAGGAGTTAATGGTGTTGGGTGGCAAACCCTTCAACCATGTGCGAGCCGGCCCTTCCAGCATCATGATGAAATACTTGGCGCAGACCGCATCACTAACATCCAACATCTCCATGGCTAGCTCATAACTTTCAACCCAGGCCTCTGGAGGTAAATCAACAGTGTAATTGGGCACCTTACGTGGACCCTTGAAATCCTTCGGCAGACGCTCATTCCGCAGAGCCGGTACCAGACACGTCACCCCCACAGCCCTGGAAGTCAACCCCGCTCCTCCTGACACGGAAGGGGCGACTGTGTGTTCCTCAGACGCCGCCGCTGCCTGAGCCGCCTCTTCTCGCCGTGCTCTCACCTGATCCACCAATGTCTGAGCATCCAGAGCCGCCCGATCCGCTTGCGGCGGGTTACGATGTCGTTCGCTGCTAGAAACCGCCGGCGACTCATAACGCCGGCTGTAGCTACGGCTGTGGATGGGCGTCGAGTGCACGCGACTCCGGCTGTAATTATACTTCTCTTGCTGGGCCATCGCCGTGCGCAGGTATCCGATGGCGTTCCGCACCTCTTCTGCATAAGGCGCCTCATCGGGGATCGGAATTGTATCAAGCCTGGTTGCTGCTGCCACCATGTTCTCCGCCGGGTTAGAATAATGACCCGGCGGTGTCGGATAAAGCGGTGGCGGGTTTTGGCCCCGTCGTGGCGGGTCTTGACGCTGAACCGCCGCCCGGCTCCCAGGTATTTCCGCCGTCCGGGTTATGGCCAAAGGCACACTTCGTCCCGTTCCTGGCGTGTTGAAGAGATTCCTAGCTTCATACTGCTCGGGCAAGCGGGACTGATGTCTCATCCGCTGAACCGCCGCCGCCGACTGTTGCTCTATCTCGAGGCGAAGAGTGTCTGCCTTAAGGCGCTCCACCTCAGCATTCATTTGAGCCTTCAGCTCGTTAACTTCCTACTGGACCGCGGCCATCCGATCCTTCAACCTAGTGATTTCTGCATTGCGGGCCGCTTGGTTCGCAACAGTGACCTCAGTTGCCATCAAGGTTGTAAGCTCGTTCATCAGATCCAGGAGAACTTGAGCCGGGGGCGCGCCTGACCTGGACACTGCCGCACCAGGTGTACTGCCCTGAGCCGCCGCTGAACCGGCCATGAAGACGGCTGCATGACTTGGCGGCTCATAACCCTCCGGCTCATGGTATTCTGACTCGGGGTAAGGCTCGTCGTAACCCCCAAGCCCTCCATCCTGAAGCTGATAGATCGATTCCGTCTCCCCACATGAAGATTCCTCCCGGGAGTAGTCGTGAGTTTCTTCCTCGGACACAGAACCCTCAAGTTCTACGCCCTGAGTGAAGCCAACGAAGACATGCTTCCTGCCCGGGTCAGAACGGGCGGGTTGCATGCTCCGGGCGGGTTGCTTGCGCCGGGCCGGCTCGACGATGTTGGTGCAGATGTCCGGCCCGGGTTCAGATCCGCCAATCTTGCCGATGAAGACATGGATTCCACCGAAGGGGCCCCAGAAGCCGTACTCGATTGAGTCAGCCTCAGGACCCCAGCTGGCGTCGTCGATGTAAAGCTTTCCGCGGCGGCTCTTAGTCATCTCGCCGACCACGTACCCCTCGCCCCCGAGGAGAGCACCCTTTGAGAAATCAACACCACCGAGCGCTGGCCCCACGGTGGGCGCCAACTGTCATGGTTTTAACACGGCAGATGTCTGAAGACTTAGGTTCGAGGCTATCGCCATGGTAGTGGACTCAAAGGGGTTGATCGGGACGAAGGACACGAGTTTACCCAGGTTCGGCCCCTCAAGTAGAGGTAAAAGCCTACGTCCTGCTTGTGTTGTATTGATTGGAGTATCGATTACAAGGGAGCGGATTGCTTGACCTAGTTCTCGATTGATTGGTTCTCTCCTAAGCCGTCCCGGGGTCTAGCCTTTATATAGGAGGTCAAGGCCCCGGGTTACACGAGTCTCAAACCGACTCACACAACGTGTCCTACTCTGTCTCTAAGCCGCCCTACCATCGTGGGTAAGCCGCCCCCGGGCGGCTTGGCCACCCGGGTCTTCATACTACCTTCTGTCTCTGGGCCTCCGTCTTGGCCCGTCTGGCAAGCCGCCATATGGCCTGGTCTTCATGTCTTGTCTTCCTCTTGGCCCACTTTATGGGTCTTGACTATGAACCGCCAAGCTGGTGACCGGGTCTCCAGTGAATCGCCAAGTCCTGGCCGGGTTATACTCCGGCCGGGTTATATCGCGGGGTTATATCCCTGACACTACCTGAGAGCACAAGAGGCACTGTTCGATCAGGTCACTCTTGACCTGATTGCGACCCGCAGGACGCTCGCTCTCCTGACCCCGGTGCGAAGTGAAGCTGCACCCGCCATCGATGCCCCGATAGTACTGCTTGGGAGGCCAGTTGAGCCCCCAAGATCTGCCTCGGTTATCTACCCGGGCAATGCCTATGCCTCCCCAGGGGAACTCCGTCGTCTCTTGGAGACCTACTCCAACGGGACGGTGACCTCGACACCCCGCGAAGGGCACCACCGCTACCCCAGTCCTGTAGCTCCCCATCCGACCCCGGCTAGCTCCGACACCGAAGCTCACGGAGAGGCCTCGACATCCACAAGACGTGCCCATCTAGATGTCAACGAGGTGGACTGAGTCCACCAGAATTGTTGTCGAGCCTTAGTGGCCCGGTTTCCCTGTATCTTTGTAGTAGCAGATGTATGGTGTAGTAGTCTGTAAATTACCTGTGTACCATTGCCTTAATGGTAACATGCGTGAGCTAGCATAAATTGTAGGCGTGTGGTGGCAGAGTAAATTCTAGACATGACTGCCGAACCCCAACCGACACACACAGTAATACGTCACGTTCCTTTTGAGGTCTGAGATTTTGACTCAGATAACCCCACGCCGGAACCGATATACAAGTCGTACTGGTGCCGCCTCATGTTTCCTAACCCAGGTACCTTATAAGCGGCCATATCCCACTCCAGACCAGCCACCAGCAACCTTGAGCACTGCTTTTTTCCATCCACTCATCCATGTCTCACCCCGGAGCCTACCTGAGGACCCCAGAAGCAAGCCCTGGTAGCTTTGTTAAGATTTTATGGGATTTTACCTGCAATACCCTTGGTTCCATCCACCCACCCCGGTATGAGTTGTACAAGATGAGGATCACCTCTGATTGCTCGAAATACTGGGCAGTTGTGCACATCCCACCAATGGATTTAATCCAGGGCCCTCCATATGTTGTCTTCATCGGGAGATCCATGCCAACCTTAGGCATGGCCATCGAGGCTGCTGCTTACGAAGCAGTTACCCGTCTTCGACTTGCGGTACCCTGTGCCAGCGGAAGGGAATACTGCTATTTCCCGAGCCGCGCAGCTTTTGGAGCAGAAGCTACGTTCCGCTGTGAACGCATAGAGAGTGATCCAGCTCTAGTCTATCTCATTCAGTATGTGATGGCCCAGGAGCGTTTCACTCAGCAACTAATGGAGTATCTCCATTATCTTGCCGTTCTGAATCCTCGGATCACCATTGGCGGATCACCTCTGCCAACTCAGGAGGGACGCGTTCTTCGTCTGCTTCCTCCACTTCCTCCGGAAGAAGAAGAAGAAGAAGAATGTGCTCCAGCACCAGGAACCCTTCCCCAAGACCCCATAGATCTTACCTTCGAACCATAGACGGCCATGAGTGTGGTTGTTGCTGCACCTAGCGCTTGTTTTCATGATGCAATCTTTGCGATGTATTTTAGGACATAGGTCATAAGTGCATTACTATGACTGCATTCTGCATATGATTGTTTGTTGTGGTATGCATTTAGTTCTTCGGCCCTTAACAAATCTCGAGGATGAGATTTTCTTAAGGGGGGTAGAGTTTGTAACACCCCAAAAATTTAACCATATTTTTACTAAGTAAAATTTGGCCAGAAATAAAATTTTGAGTTATATTAGGTCCATTATTAATTTCAGAGTATTTTTAGTTTTCTGTTTTCCAAAATTCTTCCCTCCATATAGAAATTTTTGGAAAAATATTGTGGGCTTCGTAGTTTTCTTAAACCATTTTATTTATATCTTAAATAACAGTAGGAAATATTTTCATAATAAAATTTTGCCCAAGATAATTCTTTTAATAGCTATTTCAATCTTTGAAATGCTTCTGTTGCACTAAGACCCTTTTAAATAATTATTTTAAAATTCCACAAAAATTATGAGGAGTCATGTGATGCCTACAGATCACTTTTATGCAAAAACCCAATTTGGTCTTTTGAAATTTTTGAGCAAAACATCCTCTTTTCAATTCTGTCCCATTTTAGATTTATAACTACAACCCCAATTTTTCTTGCTCCAAAAATTCCCAAATTATTCTACCTTATAGTCCTTCCAACCAAACCCTTAAGTCCAGTAGATCAACTCCATTTGCATCTTGTAATCCCACCAAATAAATCCTCCAAGTTTGGGTCCAGAACTGAATTTCTCTAAAACTTGCACTAACAAGTTTTTCCTCAGATCCATCCAACTACACCAAACCATCTATCATGCAATGAAGCATCATTATGGGAATTTTTATAATCAACAAAGATTCCTAGATTGCCATAGCATTTTATCAAATAGGTGGTGAGCATGGCAGAATCTTTGCAACCCTCTAAACTGCATTTTCCCTAGCCCTTCTGACCAAACCTACATGTCCCTCATCTCCACCAGAGCAAGAGTAGGCACCATGACAAAATTCATCATCATTAGACCTCCCTAGGGTGCTATGGCATTTCGTTGAACGCCTGGTGTACGTGCACAGAGCGCGGCCAGAGTGCGTGTATTGCAACCACTGCATCGAGCTGCTGTCGTGCTCCTGTTGCCTCCCTCTCTCGTCCTAGTCCTCCGTTGGATCACCCCGTCCACCCTGAGCCTCGCCGACATCCTCCCTTGGCCGGTAGCGCTGGCCACCGCAGACCACCGCCGTCCAGAGCCGCCACCGACTCTAGTATTTCACTGTCACCACCGCCCCTGGACGCGTGCCTCACCTCGAGCCAACCAGCGCTCCCTGTCTTCACTGCGGAGCACTGCCGTCCACGCCAACCACCCCACCGGCCACACCTACCTCGCCACCGTCCTCCTTCGCCATAAATGGCCGCCGCCAGAGTCGGTTAGCTTAGCAACCGGAAGAACCGACGTCGCCGCCTATAAATTGGCCTCCCCAGGCTCGTTCGGATGATCAGCGCTCCTCCTCCTCCCTCTGTAAGCCTCCCAGTGCAACCTCACGGCCGGTAATGGCCGTCCGCCTCGCCTCTGGTAGCTACTGCCACCACCACTTCGCCGAGGATTCCCGCCTCTCCAGAGCCTCCCCCTCCCCAATTCCTTCGCTACTAGCTTCCATAGAGACCCGCAGACCCATCCCCGTCGTCAATTTCGCCGGAGGTGGCCCGTGGGCAAAAGCCCCCTTTCGATTTCCGTTGGAGCTTCTCGAGGTTCCTCGCCGCCGGCGAGATAGGGCTCCCCGGCGACCGTGTCGGACCTCGTCAGGATCGCCAGGCCCTCCTGGACACGCGGGTGGCCTCAGTTCACCGTGGGGCGCCGCCGTTCGCCGGCGAGCCTCGCCGGAAGCGCCGCCTCTGTTCGGCCAGGGAAGAGGAGGGAGGAGGTGCCGACGTGGACCGCGGTCAAAATTGACCAGTGGGCCAGGTGGGGCCCACTGTCAGTGACCGAGCCGCCTGTAAGTGTAGGCGGGCTTCTCCACGAACCGTTTTCGCGCGCGGGAAACATATTTCCCGAATACGTCTTCGACATCGGCGGGTCTTCCGTGCAGCTGAGCGACTGGGCTTGGCCCAGTAGCGCCAGACGGCTAAGTCCCGCCCAGAGCGCTTTTCTGCCCTTCCTCTTTTTCTTTTTCCAGTAAATCTCAGTTAATTCCACAGCAATATTCTCAAAACCAAATTTGATGCTTCAAATTTCTGCATGCTCGTAAAATCATTCTCTATTAATACAGCTAGGGTGAACATTTTTCCTAGGCTTTGTTTCTGTAGGATTTATTAAATAGGCCATTTCTCTATTTATTCCAGCTTAGACAATCCCTAGAAAAATCATCTGGACTCCAAATGAATTGTTTCTTTTTCTGTTATTTTTCATTTTTCATCTAGTTTATTTTAGTATTTATTTCAAAATTTTCCAAACAACTTTTTAGCACTCTTTTGGCTTTATGTGGTAATTGCAATATTTTTGAAAATAGGAAATGGAGGGAAGGGAATTTTCAAAACTTTTGGAGTGCACCCAATATTTCTGCATGATCAAGGCAAGCATCTTGAACACTTGATATGGTGATTGGATGGTTAAATGTTTGCAAGAATAATTGAATCATGCATATGTTGAATTCAAATAAAATTTGCATGCATGTAGTGTTGGCATGTTTCCTCGTACCGTGCAACCTGTGCTTGTTATAACTAACTTGCAGGGACAGGTATAAGAGAAATACCGTTACTAGCAGAAGGGTGATCACGTCGGAGCGTGATCATGCCTTGTTGGTTATGCATGTTGGGACATGCAAGGACTGTGGCCCTGTTTTGGTGTTACTGTTGAAAGAACACTTTATTGTGCTAACCACTGCAGGAAAACTTAACCTCCTGAGTTGACCGTAGATCGAGTCTTGTTTTGGTAACCCCCATACTTGTTTCGTGCTGCCACTTGTCCCTATCGCAGGTAGGGTACGGTTCAGTAAGTTGTTAACCCCTTTCCTGCACACACCGTACAGAGAGGCCATAGTGAAAGATACCATCTGATCACTGGTAGGCATGTCACTTGGTCCGGGGCCATGAATGGTCGGTCTGGGACTGAAGCTAAATGTTCATGGTATTGGAGGTTGTTGTATGAGGCCTTCCCACTTAGAGTTTTACTTTACCGCTGCTTTGGGTGATTCCTGGCCCGGGAAAAATTAAGGCTGGTGCGTGCGGGTTAGGTGTGTTTTCAACCCAAAGTCCATAATGGGAATTAGTCAGCATCTTGGTACTGGCTAAAGAAATCCTTTACTTGTGGGTAAAGAGTACACCCTCTGCAGAGTTATACCTATTCGAATAGCCGTGTCCGCGGTTAAGGACTACAGTCTGGGTTGGTCAAGTGTCGGTCTTCGGAGGAAATAATTAAAATTGAGCATGAATTATTTTGCAGGATAATTATTGTCACCACTGATGCCAGCATGAATATTATGGTTATCATGAATATTATTGTTATCATGAATATTATTATCAACTAACCTTTTCTTTTATGTGCATCACTGTGTATCACATGGGATGGCTAGACTACCCGGATACTCGGTTTTATTTTCTTTCTGAATATCTCATGGGATGGCTAGACTACCCGAGATATTCATTTTCTCTTCTGAGTATCTCTTGGGATGGCTAGACTACCTGAGATACTCATTGCTTTTCAAGACCTCTCGAGGCATCGCTTTTAGACACCCGTTTGGCATTTCTTTTCAAGAACTCTTGAGGCGTCGCTTTTAGACACCCGTTTGGCATTTCTTTTGGATTCTCGGGCGGTCCTGTCTCGCCCGATTCTCCACTTTTATACTTTCTTTTGGATTCTCGGGCGGTCCTGTCTCGCCCGATTCTCCACTTTTATATTTCCTTTTGGATTCTCAGGCGGTCCAGCGCCCGGTGTTCCATTAACTTTCTTTGTTTGTCACTAAAATTTTATATTTATTCTTCCGCACTATATTACTATTTATCACGCCATGCTTTAATTTCGTTCAGCATATGCATATAATTTAACCCATCATGATCATATGCATTCGGTATATCTTTTGTTCATTATGTTTGCGAGTACATTCCAACGTACTCACTGGCTTGTCCCTAGCTATTTAATTGGCCAGGTCAGGATTTCAACGAGGAATACTATAACGACGTCCATGCGAAGCCTAGGATAGCAGCCACGTGGGATAGGAATTATCCGAATCAGCTGTTCCTGTGGGAATGGAGCCCCATCGACGTTGGGGAACCACGAGTCGCTTCCGTCAACCGTTACTAGAAATCATTGTTGTATCAGTAGACCGTTATGGTATTGTATCCAATTCTTGTAATTGCATGGTAATCTGTAACAAGGATGTGTCCACCAGTAACTGTAATCCTGGGGCTAGTGACGACACGAGGGGTTAAATCTAGGATATTGTGCCCCGAAAATCCGGCCCCGACAATCGGGCGGTCGGATCCGAATTGATTCGGTGCCGGCACGTGCTGGCTGGGCCGCCTGTGCTGCTGGGCCACGGAGAGAGAGAGGGGAGTGAGCTGGGCCTCTGTGGCTTCGGTGTTTTTTTTTATTTCAAAAAATAAACACAGTAAAGAAAAGAAAGTGAAAACAAATAAGATAGGAATATTATATAGACATGTAATATACCAAAATGATCAGAAGACTAATTCCTCAAATATGGACTATTTTGCAAGTTCAAATGAAATCCACCCAAATTCCTAAAAATCAAACAATGCTACTGTTGCATTTAAAATGCAATAAAAATTATTTTTAAAATACCAAAATGATTTCAAATTTATTTTCTCCTAATTTTTCATTGAAGGGAATCATTTTACCCTTATTTCCATATATTTGTTTTTAGGAGAAAAATAATTTGAATAAAAACCAAATAACTCCAAATTGGGTTTGAATTTGAATTTCAAACCACTTTCAAATCCTTCTTTCAAACTTCCAACTCATATTTCATATAATTTGAAGAAGTCATTTTATCCTCTCTCATGAAAATCATTGAGTTGCATAAACTTTCTAAATTTGAAATATCTTCAAATGGAATTCAAATTCTTTCAAAACCCTTTTCATTTAAATGGAAGAAATCATGTCATCTTCACTCCAGGGTTTTGTATTGAAATGAATTTAAATTCCCTGGGGACCAAAGTGTAAGAATGAAAGTTTGGGAAAGTCCTTTTATTCCCTCTCATTAAACTTTCAAAAGTTTTTAATTTCCACTCAATTTCACACAACCAATCACACAACAATCAAACAAACAACCATATTTATTTATTTAATATAACATTCCAAAATTTAGAATTTTGGGATGTTACAAACCTACCACACTTAAAATGAATCTCTTCCTCGAGATTCGGAGAGGCTAGCAAGAAAAGGTTAGGGGTTGGGGTCTTCCAGCAAATCCATTGATCGAAAAGTATGGGGTGCTACCACACTTAAAATCATGGTTATGGGTCCATCAAACTCCGGTATTTCTTTCCTTTGGGTTGACGGTGTCTGTCTGCTCATATCATTCAGAATAATTCCTTCACTGGTGCTCTTCCGGTAAGGGCATAACCTCTTTTCTTAAAATCCCAGGTCCTTTCATCAAATTAAGACTGTTCCCGAGACTGGGTCTTCTAGCTGACAGGTCTGTCGCCATTTCTAAGCAACTATCGGAAATCTCATGGTGGTCAACAATTACGGGTTTCTGCTGGAATTGGGTCTGGGCTAAATCTCACCGTTTAACCTACGATGTGGCTACAACTGCCTTGTACCAGGGTTTCCTAACATACCATTCTAAGGCTTAAACAAAGTTTTCAATGATCGTCGTCTCTTTACTATAGGTAGGTCTCTCTAGATTTACCATTCCAAATAGCAAGAGCGAATGATAAGAGTAAGTCGGTATGGTGATCAATCCATTCCGCACCCAAATCATTACCCTGTATGAGGTTTAGTGAATCTCGCATTTCTAACACTCGGGCATTCTCACAAGCATTGCAGAATTTCTCTTGTTGACGAACTAAGTTCGGATAAATCCATTGGTTCTACAAGCCAAATATAACATCTATCGTTTCTTCACAATTCTCGGGTTTTTGCGTAACCCCCTATGAAACATCTGTTAGTCAAATCACAGCTTCTTCCAGAATTCTTCCTTCAACAAGATTGTGCTTGTACCTTGGTCATATCCTGGGCCTATGGGTTATGGGTGCACTTCAGCACTTGTATAGTTTTAACTTATCCGTGGAGTTACAATTGTTCCATATTCCACCATTACACTTCCTCTAAATCCAATAGTACTTCATTCTGTCATACTCTTGGGGTAACCACGAAATCAAACTTATTTTGTATAAACTCCACATAGTAGAATACATTTTCCTTTCCATTGGTCTGGTGTTCACACAGAGAAATATCACCATGAAATGCACAAAGTCATCCATAAATCGTATTCTTTTCATACCAAATCCTTTATTACATCATTAATCATTTCTCAAAACTCCAATCAAAAGTACTTTATTACAAATGCTGCCATCCACATAGTTGGTATGGTCAAGCATTACTGCCAACTTGTGACACCCTGGTTTTTCCCAGCTTTTCTTTTCAAAATTTAATTGAAAATT
The DNA here is from genome assembly GCA_039707655.1 of Elymus sibiricus. Classification (NCBI taxonomy): domain Eukaryota; kingdom Viridiplantae; phylum Streptophyta; class Magnoliopsida; order Poales; family Poaceae; genus Elymus; species Elymus sibiricus. Next base: position 478,603,338 of record CM077666.1, read on the forward strand.
TTAGTTGGAATTTGGCTTGGATTTGTTTCTGAATGGCTCTATGGACTTAAAACTTGGGAATATTTTCTTGATTTTCTTTCCCAAGTGACTCAGGCCCTCAAAAGCTTCTCCCAAGTCATGTCACTTTCATTCTTGCTCAATCTCAATTTTATTCCAATCTAATATTCCTTTTTCCATTAAAGGAATAACCTTTAAGCTCTAGGTTGTGAAGCAACCCATATTTCTGTTCTTCCAAAAATTCCATGAAAATTCTCATAAATCCTTTGGACCATGTAAACCTTGGATATGTGAAAATATTCAAGATTTATCTTTCATGGTGCGCACAGCATCCAACCTTTGATCCTGGTCATAATTTCAGTTTCTAAGGCAACTATATTTTATACTGCTTCAAAAATTCTGAAATTAATCCAGGACATTCTTCTACCCATATTATCAGTCTCCACAAGTTTTTAGCTCATTTCATTCAGCCAATTTCTCTATAAAATTTCTCTCAGTTTCTGTCCCGTGGGAAGTGTTGTGAAGGAAGTACCCTGTACACTAACCCAATTGGACTGAATTTTTTATAGCATCTTGGCATCATCAAATTACCCACAAATACCAAGTTTCAGCTCCAGGAACCCATCCAAGTGAGTGCAACATCCTCTACAAGATTTCTGGACCAGAGAGGCAGTTGTGAAACAACCATGTTCTACACTGATCCATTTGGTTTGAATTTTTCCTAGTGTATGTACCTTACTACTACACTACAACATGACAAACTTTCACTCTCAAAACCCTAGCCATTTTCCCTTAGCTTGCTGCCCAAGTTGTTGTCCAGAAACTTTCATGGAAGCTATCCAGCTGTCCTAGCCACTTCCTGTCAAACCAGCAGCACCGGGAGGCCTCTGGAAGGAAGGACTATCGCATGGACATGACCGGGCAGGCCAGAGCGCACCGCGTGCGCCAGTGCACGCGGTGACCACGCGTCTGCCCAGGCCAAAACCGTGCTCTGCACGTTGACCGCGTCGGACGCGACTACTCCGGCCACCTCTTGATGCCTCTCCTTGTCCCGTCATGCCGACGTCGTCGTCGTCGACCACCTGGCTAGCCTGGAACCCTCTACCTCCTCCGGCGAGGCTCGCTGCCGCACACGGCCAAGTGCATGCACGGGCGGCATAGTGGCCGTACGGGGATGAGCTGGCTGGCAGCTTCCCGGCGAGCCGTTGCCTTGCGCTTTAACTCCCCCGACCTCTCTCGTCGCTTCGCCTCACTCCGCGACGGCCACCTTATCGTACCCGCTCCGGCGACATGTCCACGGCGACGAGCAGCTCGGCCACCTATCGTTCGCCTATAAAAGGCCCTTCCCGGCCTCGTTTCTGTGCACCACTCCCCTCCTCTCCCTCTCAATCGCCACCAACAGCGCCAGAGCAGGCCGGAGAGCCCTCCTTCTCCATCTCCGGCGAAGAGCTCCACTGTTCTGCTCCTGCTCCACCCACTCACCTCCGCCCACCCCAGCTCCAGCTGAGGCCACCACTGAGCCCGTGGCACTCCACCGACCCGTCCTAGCCCTTTCCCAGCCCGAGTGCTCGCCGAAGTCGCCGGATCGATCTCCACCCGAAGCTCGCCACCGCCTGAGACGAAAGGGGCGACCACGTCCGGCCACCGTTCGAGAAGCCACGGGTACGGGAGTACTTGTCGGCGTCCACCCGATCCATCCCAACCCGTGCCCAGCTCTGTCGTGGCCTCTACGCCGGTGAACCCCGTCGGTGAGCTCCGCCGTCCTCTATTCCCTCATCTTCTCTGTTCAAGGCAAGCGGACCCCACCTGTCGGCGACTCCACGCGCGCCCGAAACGGTATGTAAGTGGAGGCGCCTGGCCAGTTTACGTCTTCGACGTGGCCGCTCCAGGGTTTTTCTGTTTTTCGGTTAAATTCATTTTAAATCAGTAGTTTGACTGAACTTTGACCATCAATATCTTTTAAACCATAAGTCCAAATGAGTTCATTCTTTTTGCATTATTTTTCTTATGAGCTCCTCTTTCTGCTGTATAATTTTGGTATTTATCTCTGCTGTTTAGAATTTCTGGTTTAAAAAGAAAATGTTTTATGTGGTATTTGAAAATGTTTTCAAAAATATTTTCAGATTGTTTTGTCTAGTTGGTGAAGGCCAGGAGTACTCTCCCACACTCTATTGGTGCAAGGCAAGCCACAACTCTCATTTGCATAATTGCATTGCAATATCATGGTAGAAATAATTATTTTAATGCCAAATATGAATTATTTATGAATGGATTAATTCATGCGATACTTTGAAGATCTTGGATAAGTTACTGTCATGATGAGGATGAGATTATAGGATAGTAGTAGATTTCCAGATATATGTGGTAATGCTGTCGGACTGTGAGATTACCGTCTATGATTATTTTGTGATTCCTCCGGTACTGCATATATGGGATTAGTAGTAGAAGTTGATCACGTTGCTCATTGGATTTCTAGTTGGTAATGGTGGTAACTTGGATCACTTGTATATCGGAGTGTCAGTAATGACTATGATTATTCGGGGGTAAATTCCTTCATCGTTGATCGAGTGCCACTGAACTGAACTTTCCAGTGCAGCCACACCCGCTGGAATGGGATGGCCTTGGCTTGGTCTAACCGCGTTCTCTTTTATCGGTACCACCAAAGAGGGGAGGTTATGCATGCGTGCTGCCCTGATCAGGTAGACGACGATAACCTTGTGAGCCCGGTTTGGTTTTTGAGCTCAGGTCCCCGTTTGGGACAGCTTAGTTGGCCACGACGGTGGCAGGTGTCAATAGTGACACAGGGGCCACCCAGGGCATGACTCCGGGGGAGGATGATTGTCGGTGGTACGATGAAGGGGTCACGGGTTAGGCATGTTTCGTTGGAGCAGCACCGGTCCACCCGGAAGGGAAGTGTACCGAGGTACGAGACCAGGAGCTTCATAGTGTGGGTAAAGTGCGCAACCTCTGTAGAGTGTAAGAATCTATTCGAATAGCCGAGTCCATGGTGTTGGACATAGTTCGTATTAAGTCACACTGTCTGATCAACACCAATGAGGGAATGACGTGTTAATGATGGAAGAACTCGTCCCAGTATAGTAAAGCCGCTGGTGATTGTTGAGGATGATTCTCGGGGACGATTGTCAGAAGTTCTCAAGGTGACCATGAGTTGATCACGAGAGTAAGTTGTTCAATCAAGTGGCTCAGGGCAAAGTGGTTCTGTAGTGGTAACAAGTTTGATAGCTGTAGCAATAGCATGTTATTATTTTCTTCCACCCTTTTAGTAGCATTTAAATCTGATTTAATCATGATTGCTATGACATTGTTATGCCTCAATGCTCTTGATTGTTGCGAGCTTGCGAGTACATTCAAAGTACTCACCTGGCGTGTCATGCCAGTTTGCAGGTGCTGCTATGTTTGCTTAGTGGAGATGTTCGAGTTGCGAGCTAGGACGTGTCCCAGCCAAAGTCCCTGCGGAGTGGAGTCCATTTTAACGCCGTGATTCTGCTGCCAGGATTCGAACCGCTGCTAGCATAGAATTATCATAGCAAGCGTAGCTTTTCCGAGGCAACCCTTTGTATAACTCAAACCTTTGTACTCCAACTATTTGTAATAAAGAGCTGATTTGTTCTATGCCAAGCAGTGCCGTATTCCAGAAGACTTGATCTTTGGGCTAGAATACGGGGTGCTCCGGTGACTCTGAGCCTGGGTGCCACAAACCTTTATTTATGGGTCCTCCTTGAGGATTATTTAGTCCCACTGGAATTGAGCGAGGTGCTTCTTGAAATCATCCACATTTTGTTTCATCATGGTGGCCATGAGCTTCATCTCCATCATCTCTGCATGTACCTCTCTCAGGTATTCCTGAGTGTGACGGAGCCTTGTTTCCAGTATTTCTCCAATCTGATGTATGGCTTCCATGGCAGCTTCACGAACAGAGTCAAAGAAAGTTGCTCGGGGTACACGTGAGATGTAAAAGTATTGACCCATCATCTTCGATCAAACTCCTTTCACCCAGTGGAGGTGTACTTCCACGTACCAAAGTTCCACTCTATTTTCCATGAAAGGATAGCCTTTGTAAACTACATCTCCTTCAAGGTGAATATGCTTCATCATGTCCTTCAGGATCTTTGGGTAATCATGATCACTAGTCAGGGTCATGATGGTTTCCGGGCCCTTGAGGAAAGACTCATAAAGGGTTGTCATCTGCAGTTGTAAGATAGAAGGGGTATTCAGAATAATGTATGCATCTCCTTGGGTAAGCATTCATATCATCCAAACAAAACTTCAAATTTAATTCCCAACATCTTACAGGGTATTGTCATCCTTAAAACAAAATGTACTGGGTTATCCATTGACCATATTCTATTGTATCCTTGTACTTTATCAAAATCCCAGTTTATGCATCAATAACTCATTTTCATCCATGTTTACTCACATAATTAGTTCCAAGATAAATGTTAACAACATAACAACTTCAAAAAGCCTTTCAGTATATGACATATCAACTTTATTGATTCATGAATTATTTCAATCTCCGAGACTTCCATTACATAACTCAACCCATCATACTTATGAAAATAGAATTGCTTCCTACTACACTTATTACCAATATCAAAATCTCAACTACTTAGCTCCAGCTTTCTTCTGATCTGAATATTCCCTGGCAAAATGTCCTGCCTCCTTGCAGCGAAAATAAATGACTCCCGACATGTCTCGGGGGTTCTTTGTGATTATATAGGCTCCTTGGATTTTTAGCTTCTTTTCTGGACATCTATCGAAATAGTGACCTAACTTCTTGCACTTGAAACATATGATATGACTCATGTCCTTTTCTGCAGAAAATGGGCTGTTCTGGGGAGGTCTTTTTTCCTCTTGTTGGTCTTCTTTGTACCAATCAGATCCTCTATTTCCTGTGGGTCATACTCCGCTTCTGTTGTTGGGAACTCACCGAGATACTCAGCTCCCTTCTTCGTGCAATCTTGTGAGATATGTCCTTCTTCCCCACATGCATAGCATGACTTGGTGCAAACTTTGATTGGGTTTCCTCCATTTGTGTCCATCACAGCATCCTTTACCACAGGTATTTCCATACCTTCTTGGAGGGCTTCTTTCATTCCTTCTTTCTGCTTCTGGACAGTTTGTTGCACCGTGGGGTAAATGTGACACTGAGACGGATAGTGGTCAATTCCTTCACATAGGAAACAAGTCACCTGCCCAGTTGGGCATTCCCCAGTGGGTGATTTTCTTCACAAAGAGGGCATCCATCCCGGTGCTCTTCATGGGTGTGTCCAATTTCTCTGCAAACCTTGCATGCACCGGGTTTCTTCATCTTACTATCATAAGGTTTCCGGATGAGATGGGATCTTAACAGAGTCGTCTTGAATTCCTCCCGAGTTCTTGCTCTATTACTTCCTTGTATGGCTTCATGCATTTTCCACCATGTTGCAACACTTTTTGTAAAGTACTGAAGAGCGTATTGAACCTCAAACTTCCTTGCAACCAAGTTGTTTCTGAGATGATTCTCCATGTTCTGAATCCATAGCTCTGCCTCCGGCTGTGTCATCGGTCCATAGAATACAAGGCCATCTTCATTCATCATCTATTGGGTCCAAGGGTTTTGGGATGAGATACGAGAGAGGGATAGAGGGAGATTCCCACAATACAAACAATAGTTTTGAAAATAGGTTTTATTTGTGGCTGTCGGAAAAACACACGCAAATGACGGCTCACAAATCATCGCATCTAACGTGAGTATACATCAGGGGTTTTGGCCTTCTAAAGGGGTCATATAATTCTTGGAATTCTTCGGGGTCTTCAAATTGTTTGGGTCTTCGGGGTCTTCAACTGTTGTAGCTTCAATCCTTGTACTCTGAGGTGTTTCTCAGTTGATTCTCTGTGTGGTCAAAAGGGAAAGGGTGTATTCTAACTATTTGAGGTAAGAGGAACTATTTGGTAAAATCAGAGAAGACGAAAAGTAAAGGATCTTTTTGAAAATAAAGTTTTAGAGATATCATGTCCTAGGGCTTTCCAGTTTCTAGGTTCACGTCCTACAGTCAACATGTGCTCTGATACCATATCTGTAGCGACCCGACCCAATACGGTCAAGTCTTTGTGCTTTCTGTGCCATCCCTGGATCAGTATGCTAGCACACACAGTACTTCGATGAAATACCATACATCACATGTAAAATAAATATTGTAGATCCAGAGTATACCTTATTTATCATAGCAGAAATAAATCAATAAGGGTGGAGTCCCATCAACGCCAACGGCAAGTGGAGTGTAGACCGTAACCCTATATCGTAACTCTTACTCATCGTAGAAATACCTGCAACATGATACGTTGCAGCTATGTAGGTCAGTACATTGAATGTACCGGTAAGATCACAATAAGAATCAGATGATAAAGACTATTCTATATGCAGTATGGCTTTGTGGCTCTGTGTCTGAGTTTTTGCATAAAAGCTGGTTTTAGTTTTTCTACAACAAAGGAATAATCAGGAGTTTTCACTACGGAGTTATCTACTATGACATGGTTCCGCCAACCGATGTCTCATAACCCATAAGTATCATAAGTTGCCCACAATTAGTTATCAGTCCGGTGTTGAGAGTTCAGAGATAGATCCAAGTCTAGAGGCTCAAATTGTCCGTAACCGGGGACACGGCTAATCGATTAGGTTTTAACTCTGCAGAGTGTTGTGCACTTTACCCACAAGATTCGATCCCTCTTTTTACGTTCTCGCACTTCAGGGTGTTTGAGAACAAGACGACCGAAACATGATCTTCCGAAGAGTTCCTCTGACCACCGTCCGGTGCTCATCCAATCCTACCGTAGTTCTACATCTGCTAGCACCATCCCAGCCAAAGTCACAACTAAGGTAAACCAAGACAGAGCCCATAATGACTTGCAGTTGCACAGGTAAGCTTTCGGGCATGAAGTATTCTTCCGTCTCTTTGAGTCTGGGTGGAGCTTTCCGCATGATATTACGGCGCTTCTCCGAAATCACTAAGTATTGGACGCACCATATGTACCCTTCTTAACCATTCTCCACCCAGAGGTATATTGAATTCTTGTCTCGAGTCTTGAAGTCTTGAGGTCTTGTAAATGCAGGCCTTGAAGATGCTATCTTGAAGTTGTCGTCATTGACGTAGAGTCCTCCTTCTCACAACACTCACGAACTCTCATACCAATCCCCGTCTACTGAAGCGTAGCATTAAAATAAATGACATTCCGGGCTTGGTAACAGGGGTGTGGGTTCCTACCTCATGCTTCTACTCAACTACAAGATTCAATATACTACTGGAGGAAATGGTGAAATGGTGACACTAAATGCAATAAAAACATAGGTATGAAAATATGGTCAAAGTGAACTTGCCTGGTAAGTTGATGAAGGTATTAACGCTCCCGGAAACTTGATAGAACTATTCGTCTCTCCGAGAAAATCTATATAGTCAAACAGTGCATTCACATAAGCAAACAACTCTAGCAATCAATACTATCAATAAAAATAAAAATTTAACCAATAAAACAACAAAGAACCAATAATAAAACTCAAATAAAATCCAAAGAAATTTCAAGGAAAACTACAAAGAAAACTACTAAAGAAAAGGGCCTAAGACTTTACTACAAACAATAACAATGATTTTTTTGCCCTAAGTAAAACTTAACAGAAAATAAAATTCTAAACTAATAATTTAACAGAAAATAAATAACGTTTTTATTAAAATAACAGAAAGAATTTTACCCAAAGTTTTCTATGCAAAAAGAATCAACCTAAAAGCTAATATAAAACTCCACTTATGATAAAAACAAGTTTACATACAAAAGAAATAAAAATAATAAAATTATTTTGACTACAAACAAAAGTAGCTACTGTTAACTAACAGAAACAAATTAAATCTTGTCAAAAATGACAGAATAAAAATAATTGGAAACAAATAAAAACTAAAGGAAAAAAGAAATAAAACAAAACTATTCAAAACAGTACTGTTTTTGCAAATAAATAAATTTAAAATAAGCCAAAAATAAGAGTTGCAGTGCTACTGGATGCACAACTATTTTTGTGACAAAGTGCAAAAATATTCAACAAAAACCTATTTTCAAACAAAAGATATTAGCAATCTAGTGTTTTAATCAGATCCACGCAAATTCAAATTTAAAATTTTCAAATATGGTCAACCTTGGCTTGTACAGAAACTTCAAAAAATTCTAAACCTAATGCAAAAAGAATCACTGAAAAATAATTAAAAACATAAAAGATATTAAATTTCTAAAAACAGAACTATTCTGAAAATTAAAACAGAGAACAAAATTGGAAAAAAATCCTACGGATCGGCTACTGTACACGTGGCGGTTCCTGATAGGCTTACGAGTGTGCGCTGCGGAATGCTATGGGCGGACGACCGATAACTAAAAGAAAATGGTTCGGCAAAATAAAAAAAACAAAAGATCTATCCTAGCCGTAGGATCTAGATCGGAGGGATGGGAGCTCACCGCGGTGGTGGACGACGGCGAGCGCGTCAGGCGTTGACGGCGGCAGCGCTCCAATGGTCGGCAGCGAAGCTGGAGGGCACGAGGCGATGCAGGGGAGCGAGGCGATCTCAGCGGTGGTCGAGGCGTCGTCAGAGGTGGTCGGAGACGGACGGCGGCGAGCTCGGGACTGAGGTGGCGTACGGGAGTCAACGGCGAGGGCGTTATGGTGGCGCTGAAGCTCTGGTGAGTGGCTGGGGAGGTGTGGGTGAAGGTGGGGAGCACAATGGTGGAGGCGGAGGGGCTCGGGGAGGTGTGTAGCCAGCGGGGCGAGCTCAAGGTCGCGGCGGCCGTAGCATGCTCCGGCGAGGGATTCCAGTGAGCGCAGAGGGTTTGGGAGGGGGTTTTAGGGCGGAATCGAGCGAGGGGAGGGAGGGCTTTATAGGGGGCATGTCTTGGAGGAGGGAGAAGTAGCAGAACGGCAAGGGATCGCGAGATCGCGGCGGCGATCTTCGGCGTGGGAAGGGGATTGGCGCGAGGAGGAAGGTGACCGCGCGGGAGGATCGGGCGGTCGACTGGGCCCACTGTCAGTGAGAGAGAGGGGGAAGGAAAGAGATCGGGCGGTCAGATCCGAATTGATTCGGTGGCGGCGCGCGCTGGTTGGGCCGCTTGTGCTGCTGGGCCACGGAGAGAGAGAGGGGAGTGAGCTGGGCCTCTGTGGCTTCGGCGTTTTTTTATTTAAAAAAAATAAACACAGTAAAGAAAAGAAAGTAAAAAACAAATAAGATAGGAATATTATATAGACATATAATATACCAAAATGATCAGAAGACTAATTCCTAAAACATGGATTATTTTGCAAGTTCAAATAAAATCCACCCAAATTCCTAAAAATCAAACAATGCTATTGTTGCATTTAAAATGCAATAAAAATTATTTTTAAAATACCAAAATGATTTCAAATTTATTTTCTCCTAATTTTTCATTGAAGGGAATCATTTTACCCTTATTTCCATATATTTGTTTTTAGGAGAATTTTTTTTGAATAAAAACCAAATAACTCCAAATTGGGTTTGAATTTGAATTTCAAACCACTTTCAAATCCTTCTTTCAAACCTCCAACTCATATTTCATATAATTGGAAGAAGTCATTTTATCCTCTCTCATGAAAATCATTGAGTTGCATAAAGTTTCTGAATTTAAAATATCTTCAAATGGAATTCAAATTCTTTCAAAACCCTTTTCATTTGAATGGAAGAAATCATGTCATCTTCACTCCAGGGTTTTGTATTGAAATGAATTTAAATTCCCTGGGGACCAAAGTGTAAGAATGAAAGTTTGGGAAAGTCCTTTTATTCCCTCTCCTTAAACTTTCAAAAGTTTTTAATTTCCACTCAATTTCACACAACCAATCACACAACAATCAAACAAACAACCATATTTATTTCACATCATTGATCTAATGCCTACACAAAGAATATTTCAGGAAAGTTCAATTTAGGTATGGTAATGGGATGTGAATGTGGACCCCTCAAAATGCAAAGCACAAACATTGGCAAATTTGCAAGACTCTATATTTTTGGATAAGTGATCCAAGATCACATTGAGTCCATAGGAAAGCCAATACTATTAAAAGGGGATGAGTTTTTGATCTTGGACTAACTGCTCAAGTGCTTAGAGATATTGCTCCCAAACCCTCAGCCACACTATCACATTCATCTATGTCCAAAACCCTAAAGTCTATCTCGGTCCCACCGAATCATATCTAGCCAGACCCACCGAGAAACACTTGACATAGCCACTACCTAAACCCTAACAACTCGGTCTCACCGAGATGACCATTCAGTCTCACCAAAGAGCACTTGCCAACCTTCTGTAACCTATCGATTTCATCTCGGAAATTCCGAGTGGTTTCGATCGGTCTCACTGAAGTGCGAAAAGTGATTAGGTCATCACCCATCGGTTCCACCGAGCTGTTCCATCCAGTCTCACCGAAAAGCCTAAAGTTCACACGTTTTGAACTAGTCGGTCTCACCAAGTCTTCTCACCCGGTCCCACCGGATAGTGCATACAGTTGTGTAATAGTCAGATTTTTGGTGCTTCCTTTATATACCCCACCCATTCCACCAACTCTCATAGAGAGCAACCAGGACGAAACTACCACTTCCCATATCCAATTTTTGAGAGAGAACCGCCTACACTTGTGTTGAAATCAAGGGGATTCTACGCCAATCTTTGATCCTTGATTTCTAGCCTCCCCAAGTTGCTTTCCACTCCAATCGTTCTCCTACCACATTGCCAAACCTGTGAGAGAGTGATTGAGTGTTGAGGAGACTATCTTTTGAAGCACAAGAGCAAGGAGTTCATCATCAACAACAACATCTATTACCTTTTGGAGAGTGGTGTCTCCTAGATTTGTTAGGTGTCACTTGGGAGCCTCCAATCTTGTGGAGTTGAACCAAGGAGTTTGTAAGGGCAAGGAGATCGCCTAATTCATGAAGATCTACCCTGAGTGAGACTAGTTCTTCATGGGCATAAGCCATGATGGCATAGACAAGGTTGCTTCTTCATGGACCCTTCGTGGGTGGAGCCCTCCATGGACTCGCGCAGTCGTTACCCTCCATGGATTGAAGTCTCCATCAACGTGGATGTACGATAGCACCACCTATCGGAACCATGAGAAAAAATCACCGTGTCTTCATTGCGTTTATTTTCTCTGACCCCTCCTTTATGTTCATATGCAATGTCTTTACTTTTCGCTGCCTACTATCTTAGACTTGCATGTGTAGGGTGTGACAAGACTTACTAGAATTGCTAAAACTTTCCAAGAACTAAAATTGAGAAAAGGCTAAGTTTTTATTTGGTCAAGTAGTCTAATCCCCCCCTAGACCTACTTCTGATCCTACAAGTGGTATCAGAGCTTTGGTCTCCATTGATTTGGTCTAACCACCAAGGAGAGTATGGCATCTAGTGAGGGAATTTATTACCGTAGAGGTCCATATTTTGATGGTACAAACTTTGCTAGTTGGGAGCATAAGATGAAAAATGCATGTTCTTGGTCATAACCCCACCGTTTGGGCTGTTATTCGTGTTGCCTTGCAAGGTGACTATTTTGAAGATGGAAAAGAACAGGATCGTAAAGCAACCATGAAAGAATTGAAGATGTTGCAATACAATGCTCAAGCATGTGACATTCTCTTCAACGGTTTGTATCCCAAGGAGTTCAACAAGATTAGCCACCTTGAGAATGCAAAGGAAATTTGGGATACTTTGGTTGATATGCAAGAAGGTACCGAGTCCATCAAGGAATCCAAGTTGGATGTGCTTCAAAGTCAACTTGACAAGTTCAAGATGAAGGATGGTGAAGGAGTCGCGAAAATGTACTCTAGGCTTGCTCTCATCACAAATGAGATTGCCGGCTTAGGAAGCGAAGAGATGACCGACAAATTCATCATCAAGAAGATCCTTAGAGCCCTGGATGGAAAGTATGACACCATGTGCACATTGATCGAAATGATGGCAAATTACAAAGATCTCAAGCCCACGAAAGTCATTGGAAGGATTGTCGCTCATGAAATGTCACTCAAGGACAAAGAGGAGCTCCACAACAAGTCTAGTGGTGCTTACAAGGCTTCAAGTGATGCTCCAACAACTTCAAGTGACAAGCTTGTGTCCAATGAAGAGATGAGCCTAATGGTCGAGAACTTCAACAAATTCTACAAGAATAGAAGCAAAGAGAGAAGCTCCAACTCAAGATACAATGAGAATAGCTCTTCAAGTCGTGACCGTAATTGCTACAATTATGGAAGACCCGAACACTTCTCAAATGAGTGTACTGCACCTTTCAAGAAAAGAGATGAGTCACCAAGAAGGAAGAGTAAAAGAGATGAGTCACCTCATAGAGAGAGAAGGAGTAGAGAAGATCGATATGAACGAAGACCTTCACGGAGAAGTAAGGATTCAGAAAGGGGAGACAAGTCTACCAAGAGCTATTGAAGAAGAAGATCCCAAGCCCATGACGGTGAATTGATATCCGGCTCTGACTCCGACAACCACTCCGAGAGAAGTTATCACTCCGATTCCGACCATAGTCAAGATGAAGGTGTTGCCGGACTAGCTCTTGTATCCTCCAAGTCCTATGATCTATTTGATTCACCAAATTAGGGAATTGGAAGATGCTTCATGGCCAAAGGTCCTAAGGTAACTCACCCCGAATTCATTGACTTTAATAGTGATGAGGATGACTTGCTAGGTGATGATGACTTGCTCAATGACAAAACTAGTAATGTTAGCTATAATGAACTTTCTAGTAATCATGGTAGTCAAGATGAGACGGTTGTCAATGCAACAAGGGAAATTGAGCATCTAACTAAAGAACTAAGCACTCTCAAGTTAACTCATGAAACTCAACAAGAAGATCATAGAGAGCTCATAAGAACTCATGAGAAGGTACGCTTCGAGAAGCTAAATTCAGAGCAAGAGCATGAGTTTCTAAAAGCTACCAATGACGATCTTTGAAAGAAGAGTTCCTCTTACATTACCAAACGACTCCTCTTGTCTACCTTTATGCCACAAGTTACATCTAAGCAATCTAATAGCAAGAGCAAGAAAGGTTCTACTTCTAGTGGTAACAATAATAATGCTAAATCTCTTGATGTTGCCTCTAGTAGTTCTATTGATTCCACTAATGATTCTCTTAGCCAAGTTACACTTGAGCAAGAAAACAATATATAGAAAGGAATTATAGAGAAAGGTGTCTACAAAAGTCTTGCCTGGAGTAAGCAATTTGAGGAAATTATACGCAAGCAAGGATGGCACCGGAAGAACCAAGGTGTTGGTTTTGAACGAAAGTTCAATGCCAATGGAGTTGAGTGGGAAGAAGATCAATACCTGTTAGGGCATATTTCTCTCTATTAGTTTTGGTGATTGGTGAGAATGCAATTCGCGGACTAACCGTGTGCATTGAGCATTTCAGATATTCTATTACATGGCACAAGACGGTTTATTCCCCTCGGTGATAAAGGGTGAAGACGGTTGTTTCCGACGTTTCTTTTTTAGTGAATTTGAGTCATAGGAAAACCATACTATTAAGAGGAGGTCTGCTTTGGAAAGGTTAGGGTGGAATCAACACGTACACATACACATATGCACCCACTAGCCTTCCCGGCAACATGGGGGAGTCCACTATTTTTGCTTGGGCTATTTTGAAGCACTCAAGCAGTAGTACTGTGCTGATCCACGGTAGTACCGCTTGGGGGTACTGCCGTAGATCAGTGTCGTACTCAGTACCACTTATTTTGGGGCTTCTGTTGCCCAGACTGTTTTAGCGGTAATAGAGCGGCTGTACTAAGCGGTAGTACCGCTTCGTGCGGTACTTCCACCCTGGCAACCCTCTAGCACCACTGGTCCTTTTGTTTCCAGCGACCCCACGCGGTAGTACCGCATATGGGAACGGTAGTACCGCTCTGGCGGCACTACCGCCTCTATACTCATGTACTCGTAGGCTTCAGCTAGTACTACCGCACCTAGCAGTAGTACCGCTCCTCAGAGCGGTAATACCACTTGTGTGCGGGCAGAACAGGTAACGGTTGGATTTTTGTCCCCCCTATATAAAGGAGGTCTTCTTCCCCAAGAAGAACTACCTCTTTTCCCCCAAGCTCCATTGTTGCCCTAAAGCTTATTTTCGCCCGATCTCTCTCAATAGCCAGCAAAACTTGTTGATTCCCTAGGGTTTGCTTGAGAGGGCCTCGATCTACACTTCCACCAAGAGATATTTGATTCCCCCCACTAATCCCTTGCGGATCTTGTTACTCTTGGGTCTTTGTGCACCCTAGACTCAAGAGGTCACCTCGGAGCGACAATCCATTGTGGTGAAGCTTCGTGGTGGTGTTGGGAGCCTCCAATTAAGTCGCGGAGAGAACCCTAACCTTGTTTGTAAAGGTTCGATCGTCGCCTTCAAGGGCACCACTAGTGGAATCATGGCATCTTGCATTGTGCAAGGGCGTGAGGAGAATACGGTGGCCCTAGTGGCTTCTTGGGAAGCATTGTGCCTCCACACCGCTCTAACGGAGACGTACCTCCCCCTAAAGGGAGGGAACTTCGGTAACACATCCTTATCTCCACCGACTCCACCTGTGGTTACTTTTTTACCTTTACTTTGTGCAAGCTTATATTGTGTTTGTATCTTGTGTTTGCATGTGAGCTTGTTGTTGTGCTTGTCATATGGGTTGTCTACCTAGTTGCATATCTAGACAACCTACTTTCTTGTCAAGCCCTAATTTGTTAAAAGAGCTAAAAATTATAGTTGCCTATTCACCCCTCCCCCTCTAGTCAACCATATCGGTCATTTTAATTGGTATCAGAACCTCGTCTCTTTTAAGGCCTTAACTGCCTAAAGAATATGGTTGATGATGGGGATAGGGATGGAGAGACTTCCACGACCGCGCCCAAGACCATGGTCACCCGTGGTGATTTGAATGAGGCTATGGCGTCACTCAAAACATCCATGGTGGACGAGGTCAAGAACATGCTAAGTAAATTCCTTGAGGGCATCAAACCTCCCACCGATCCCAAGGTAGTAATTAACCCTAGTTCCTCAAAAACGGATGCCAACTCCACCAAGGAGTTGGCTAATAGAGTAAATCCTAGCTCCTCTCAAGGAAAGAATGGGTCGGGCACTCATGCCAAGGTTGCCCCTCCCCCGGTCTATGGAGGACCGGTCCCCTCACCTCATATTAACTCTCATGGGCCTCCACCCAAGCTTGATTTGACTAACTTTCCTAATTGGGTTTTTCGTATCAAGTCTCATTTGAATCATAGCTAAACACAACTTTGGAGGATTATTGAGCAAGGCTTCTACCTGCATAATCCGTACAACATGACCCCAAGAGAAGAAGTGGACAATCAACTCAATCACTCCACTTTGTTCATTCTTCAAGCCGCAATGCCTCCCGAAGAGCTTCCCCACTCGCGCCCTTTCACAATTGCCAAAGATGCTTGGGCACACATCAACTCTTTGTACAAGGGAAGCTCGAGCATTCAACGCACCAACTTTGAGGTTGTGCTTGATGAGGCCGATGAGTTTGTGATGAATGATGATGAAGATCCTTGTGAGCTTTACCGGAGATTGACTACTCTTGCGGTCTCACTCCAAGACCATGGGAGCAAGGACACGTATGACAATTGGGTCAAGCGCAAGTTCCTCAAGGCCATCATGCCTTTCAACAAGAACATGTCCTCCGTGATCCGTCAAAGACTGGACTTCCACACCTTGACTTCAAGTGAAGTGTTGGATGAGTTCGTTGCAATGAACATCTTGAACAAGACCGCCGAGAACGCACTAGCTCGTGTCCAACGGTCAAAGAAGCCCAACCTTGCTTTGAAGGCCAAGGCAATTCCGAAAGAAGAAGAAGAGGATGAAGAAGAGTGTTGCCCCGAAGAACCTAATATGCATACAACGAACACATGGCTGTTTCGTCAAGGCAATTTTGAAGGAACAAGAGAAACTCCAAGCCCAACTACTCCAAGAACAACTCAAGTGGCTCCAAGGACAAGCAACGTGTGAGGACTTGCTACAATTGTGGCAGTGTGAGTCACTTCATCATGGATTGCCCCTACGAGAAGAGGGAAGACAACGATGGCAAGCTCATCCGCAAAGATAAGGCCAAGTCCTTCCCCAACAAGAATAACTTCACGAAGAAGGTGCCACAAAAGGGGTTGGTGGTGCACGAAGAGTACAACTACGATGATGATGATGACGATGCTAGTGGTGAAGGGATTGCAATGACCTCTATGGCCATTGCCACCTCTTCCCCAACCTCGGTGTCTCTCTTCGACTCCCCCAACGAAACCTCATCGCCACCCCGAAGTGCCTCATGGCAAAAGGCGTCAACAACGTAACCTCCAACCTCAAAACTTCTATCTCTACTAATCCTTCCTTGATGGATTGTGAGGATGAAAGTGAGAAGGTAAGGGTGGATTAGAATGAGTTTGACAAGTTCTTGGGTAAGCTCAAAGGTGAGACCAAGAAGCACTTTGTTGCTCTCTTGGAACAACTAGGTGAGGTCAATGATATCATTGAGTCTCACGAAGAGACCATCACTAAGATGGAAGGGCATAGTCATGATTATGCCGATGAGATTGCGAAGCTTTCTCATGCTCTTGAAGAAGAGCAAGGTATTCGAGTGGCTCTTGAGGAGTCAAAAAATGATGACCTTGCTAAATTAAAGAAAGCTCATGATCATGCTCAAGTTCTTGCTTGTGTGCTTAAATCCGAGAATGTTGAGCTTGGGGTTGGCCTTGCTAGACTCAAAGAGGAGTTTGCGTTACTTGACAAGGCTCACAAGTGATGGTGTCCTGGACTAGGGGGTACTCATCACGTCGTCTCCCGACCAGGTGGATCGGGCCGAGGACCCCCATGGCGGTTCACTCATGAGCCACTTCGGGCAGCCCATGACGCATACAAAGAAGATTCCACAAGACTTGGTGATCAAGACAAGCACTCCTCTCCACCGACGTAGCCGACTAGGACTCTTGTTATCCTAGGCCTCTGGTGCATATATAAACCGAGGCCAGGCTAGTCGATAGATCATCGGATATTAATTAGAACAATCTCGTGGTAGATACATGTACTCTGTACTACACCCCATATGAATACAATCAAAAGCAGGACGTAGGGTATTATCTCTTCGAGAGAGCCCGAACCTGGGTAAAATCCTGTGTCCGTGTTACTATCGCTCTAAGACGCCTAGCTTAGGACCCCTACTACGAGATATGCCGGATTTAGAACCGACACTGGTGCTTTCATTGAGAACCTGCTTTCAGTCGCCGCGGTGCGATGGGAATTCAGATCGTCTCTGGCGCGATCTACGCGTCGGAACCGAGCTTTATTGTCGATGTCGGCATCTTCGTCGCCGGCTCGACTGGTCACCTCGGCTGAACCGAGGACTGCACTCCGAGTCGGATCATCAAGATCGGACGGATACTTTCATCATCATCAACTCCGATCTCTATCAAGATCATGGGGGAATCATTCATGGAGCTCGGGGGCTCAAGATCAACATTGCCCTCGGGCGACCGTGCAGTTTTTCTGGACAGCGATTTTGCGTTCACCGTCACCGCCTCCTCGAGCGTCGTTTTGACGAATCCTTTGGTGGAATTGTGCGGAATTGAGTCTATAATGACCCCGTAAAATTTTGTCGTATTCCGATGGAGGAAACTCTGGCGATCTACGATATACCTGAGCCCTGTCAAATCTGGACGAGAATCTGGACGAGTTTTGGGTGAGGAGTCCAGCGTCCAGCTCGAACGTCCTTTGGAAGATCCAACCGTTGATCGACTGCGGAATTCCTATATCTACCATCCCTCAAAATTTCAGCTCGATCCGACCATTCGAACTCCGGGAACAGCCCGAGGAGTGCGTCAATTTATGGATCTGTTTTTTGCGCGAAAACGAATCCGACCCAAGTTCATCTTTTCCATGAACAGGTTATCGGACGTCCTTTTGAAAGAAATTCTTATCTAGGGTATTGTGTGTTGTTTTCAAACACGTGCCACAAATTTTGAATCGTTTCCGAGGTGATCTTCACCATCGCGCCGCTCTCAAATCGGCCCGACCACGTTGCTCCACGGCTACCGACCTCCATCGAGCCGACGACAAACCACCTCGGATCATCACCTCGGCGAGCCAACCAAGAGTTCGGCATCATGAAGGACAAATAATCATCAAGACAAGATCGTCGCCCTACGGATTATACGGGTCGGCGCGCCAGTATTGCCGCGCGGTCACTTCTCAAGCCGGCATTGACCGCGTCACAAGTTCCGTCCTGTGTCGGCATCGCCGCGCCGTTGCTTCTTCAAGCCGATGTCCACAACGCCGACCTGCTTCGACACCTCGGCTGGCATGGGGCTAGAACGTCACCTTACCGACTTGCTCCGTCACCTCGGCTAGACCGGGGGCTTCGCCATCTCTTCATCAATCTACTCCGGGGACTTTAGCGTCACCAGCCGACCAGCTTCGTCACGTTAGCTGGACCGGGGGCTTCGCCATCGCTTCACCGACCTACACCGGCACCACCCTGCTGACCTACTCTGTCTCCTCGGCTGGACCAGGGGCATCGTCTCGGCACAACGTTAGTGTTGTGCTGCCACTTCATCAGCCGAGCTCTTCGCTCGGCCACCTCGGGACCGGCTTGGGGCCTGGGACCTCGACCCGCCGCAAGCTCGGCCCGCGTCATCAACACCGAGCACATTAACCAGCTAAGTCGCTTTCATGCTCAACTTTTTTCAATTTTTAATTTTTGTCCGGTTCGACCAAGCATTATATTTGCGTTAAACAAAAAAACTTAGTTTGTTAAAAACACCTTTTTTTCCATGTTAACTGGGGGCTCTTAAATTTATATGAGCCGTTTTATAATAAATATTTTTTCTTCTAAGTCGTTGCAAAGTCTTTTTCTAACACTCCTTTTTCATGTCGAGTGTATGGTCAATAGCCGGATAGCCTGGTTTCTCTCTAAAGCCGCTCGAGTTTAGTTCGCTAAATTGGCCTCTGAGAAGCACTCCGCCTTCGGGATATGGAGGTTGAAGCCGAAGTGACGGTGTCCAGAATTAGGGGGTGCTAACCGGGCCGACCCGTCTCCTCGGGTGGGCCGATATGCCCCCGTACGTAAGCAAGATGGACTCCGGAGGCCGCAGAAGGGAGACATGATCAAGGCTGTCTCTACCGAAGACTTGCAGTACACTTCAGGATTTCTCCAGCCGCCTTACTCCAAGATACCGACCTTGTAACCCTAGATACCCTCCCTGGCGTGTATATAAGCCATAGGGTTTAGCCCGTAGGGGGGGAAAACGGAACATTACTTACCTAGCCTTAGAAGTTAGACACATATTACGATCTCGAGGTAGATCTACTCTGTACTCGATACATCTCCATTAATATAAACAAGAGCAGGGCGTAGGGTTTTACCTCCATCAAGAGGGCCCGAACCTGGGTAAAACATCATCTCCCTTGTCTCTGTTACCATCGATCCTAGATCCGCAGCTCGGGACCCCCTACCCCGAGGTCTGCCGGTTTTTACACCGACACTGGTGCTTTCATTGAGAGTTCCGCCGCGCGATCACCAGAGGGATTGATGGCTCATCGGCAGATCAACTGCATCAACGGCTGTGGGGACGTCTACGCCCCCGGATAGCTTTTCGTCTTCGGCAGCATGGTATTTTGCGCCGACTCGACGGGTCGTCTGATCTCTGTCGAGAACTATGCCCCGGGACGGATCGTAACTTTCGGTGGCCTTGAGTACACTGCCGATTGCCGCGGCGAACTCATCCTATCGGGATGGACGCCCGGCTTGATCGAAAGCTCGACCGGTTCTGGAGGCTTGACTCCGGAGCTGAACTCTGTCTTGACATCTATTGAGATTACTGACGCCACCACTCCGGCTGATCTCTCCCCGACCACTAGTCCGGAAAGAGATCCGCCTCCCACTCCCGAAGAGATACCGATGCCGGAGTTGATTTCGAATCAAAACCCCGAAGTATGTTCAGATTTCATTCGCTCTGAAGACGCACCTGGTCACACACCGGATGTGCTTCGAATCAGCCCTGCCTACGGCGCTTCCATGGATTCCGAAGAGTTATCTCACCTTGATGTGATGCTTTGTCGCATCCAGAGCCTGTCCATCTCAGATGGCAAGACTTCGGTCTACGATCAGATCGGACTTAAAGCCGACGATAGGGAAATTTACATCCCACCCACCACCCATCTAGTCGCCACGATCGATGATTTAACCGACGTGTTGGACTACGGCGAACCCTCAGATATGGAGGAGGACGCCGATGGCCCCATCGAGAACACCTTGCCCTTGGTCAACGCGGGAAAGTGGACCGCCACATCCACCTATGATGTCTACATGGTGGACACCGCCAAATCCCCTCCAAGACGCCAGCGACGGCGCCGAAGGGGTAATAATGGGGAACCGACTGGCAATGACGCAACAGCCAATAATGGCAATGAGGAGGACGGCGACGCCGATAACAATGAGGAGGACATTCAAGCCTCCCCACTAAGGAACGGCACACCAGACCGACCTCTTGTGGACTCCGATCCCGATGACCTCTTTGAAGGGGCCGATGACAATTACATGCCGGAGTCCGAGGAGGACGACAGCCTCGGTACCGAGGACTTCATCGTCCCCATGGACCCCTTCGAACAAGAACGCTTCCGGCGACGCATTGTTGCGACGGCCCGGAGCTTAAAACGCAAGGAGCAGCAGCTGCAGGAAAATACCGACGCGCTAAATGAAAAGTGGGTTGAAGTGCTCTCCGCCGAGCAGGATATGGAGAACCGACGCCATAGTGCGCCGAAGTCTTACCCACGCAGGCGCCTCCTACCAGAATTTGACGAAGAACTCACTGACGACCTCGATCGGCCCCCTAGAGGCCGGGACAGGCCAAGACGAGAAGACCCCGAGGAAGGGCCACCTGCACGCCGTCATGGCAAGGACCCCGTGGATTACATAGATCCTCACGACGCGAGACGTCGTATTGAGTAAAAACGGGCTCCCCCTCGGTCCATCTACGGGTCAAGGGGACGTGCGCCTGCCGGGCCGGACGGTTACGATGACTGGATGGACAGGAATGGCCGCGCCCGCGATCAAGCCTACTCATGATTTTCTCCCGACCTCCGACGAGATGCTCTTCGGTCCCGAGGTCCGGCTCACCCAATCTGCTTCACAGACAGGGTAATGGAACATCAATCCCCGGAAGGGTTTAAACCCATCAATATTGATTCATACGATGGCACCATGGACCCAGCAGTTTGGATCGAGGATTTTCTCTTACATATACACATGGCCAAAGGAGATGATCTGCATGCCATTAAATACCTGCCTCTCAAGCTCAAGGGGCCAGCGAGGCATTGGCTCAACAGCCTCCCACCCAATTATATCGGCAGCTGGGAAGCCCTAGAAGATGCTTTTCGAGCGAACTTCCAGGGCACGTATGTTCGACCTCCGGACGCCGATGACCTCAGCCGTGTCACCCAGCAGCCCGGCGAATCAGCTCGGAAGTTCTGGAACAGGTTTCTCACCAAAAAGAACCAGATCATAGACTGCTCCGAAGCCGAGGCCATCGCTGCGTTTAAAAATAATATTCGAGATGAATGGTTGGCTCGACAACTCGGCCAGGACAAGCCTAGAACCATGGCTGCCCTGACCTCACTGATGACCCGCTTTTACGCTGGAGAAGATAGCTGGCTCGCCCGAAGTACTCACAACGGCGAGGCCGGCACCTCGGAAACTCGCGACGCCAATGGAAAGCCAAAGTGCAATAAAAACAAGCGCAGGTATAAAAATGGCGGAAGCGATACTGAAGACGCCGCGGTCAACGCAGGATTCACCGGATCTAAATCCGGGCAGAAAAGAAAACCCTATAAGGGGAACAAAGATGGACCTAGCCAGCTTGACAGGCTCCTGGACCGCCCATGTGGGATTCATGGTACTCAGGTAAAACCAGCAACACACACTAATAGGAATTGCTGGGTCTTCAAACAATCTGGCAAGATAGTGGGAGAGGGCCAGAATAAAGCCCAGCACCGCAGCGACGATGAAGATGAACCTCGGCAGCCCACTAATGGAGGGCAGAAGAAGTTTCCAAACGAGGTAGTCACCCACATCCCCAAGAGGGAGCGGAAACGTGCACTTCAGGACGTATACGCGTTGGAGCCAGTCGCCCCAAAGTATAATCCGTGGTCGGCTTACCCGATCACTTTCGATAAGCTTGATCATCCGTACAGCATCAGGCATGGCGGCTCTGTGGCGCTCGTTCTGGACCCCATTGTTGATGGTTATCATCTAACACGCTTCCTGATGGACGGTGGCAGCAGTCCTAACCTCATCTACAAGAATAACTTCGGTCACACCTCCCTTTGAGGAACTCGGTCCATCAAACACCTAGAGTGTCTAAAGGGCCAGAAGGGCATCGACCTTCGCAAATTTTTCGTCTTCAATCGGGGCTATCTGGTCAACAGTTCGGAAACACAGACGTGCGGCAGGCTTCGGTCCGGATCCTTTAAAATCCGTTAGTAATTATCCGACCTGTTTTTTCCTCCTCCTTCTTTACCATCTACATTGTATTTCAAGGTCCCTATTGTATTTCTTTATCGAGCACAGCCCCGGTACGATGAAGTACTTTAACAAAGATGCAATTGTATAAGAAAGTCCGATGTATTCGGCGTCTCGGATTTTGGCCTTATATGCGTCAGTTTCGAACCTAGATTTCGGTCAATAGTTGGGTTGCCCGGCTCCTATGTGTACCCCTTACGTTTCCGATGAATTCGGCTAAGGGTGTAACGGGAGAACCATTGCGATTGCGTCGACCAGGTCAATTGGCATGGCGCCTCAGTGGAGAAAGCCGAAAACTGACTATCTAGGTATGCGCAAACTAGTCCGCCATCCGAAGACCGCGTCAAGCGATGTGACGATAGAGATCACCCGTGTCAAACGAAGGGCTTCTATTCTAAGCCGAAGTGTGTCCTGGCATAGACCTCGGCCGAACTGGCCGAACACTTCTTATATCGGGGGCTGGTTATCAAAACCCCCACAGTCAAAATCCTATGACTAAATGAAAGACGTCAAGCCACTATAGTCTGATTGCCTAGATCCTCTAAGTCACCGACCGCCTCCGGGCTCCGAGACGTCGGCTAAGGGTCTAATGTGACTTCGGGAACACCCTTTGTATGACCCACACTGGGGTCGAAGCCGATGACTGGCCACTCTCATTTTAAACAGTCATAAAGGAGGAATAATCAACACTATAAGATAATACGCATGGAATCTTAAAGCCATTCTTAAACAGATAAGGTTTTTACATCATACACTCTGGCATCCCGGAGTACTTAATAAAACAAACTATTCTTAGGGCACATGGCCTCGGTGGTCCGAGCTCCTGCCTCCACCTCGGCGAAGAACTGCTCGGCGGTCCGCGGCTTGTCGGCAAGAGGGCCAGCAGAACAAGTCTCCGCATCAACTTTGCGGAAGTGCGTCTTCACGCAAGCATACGCCCTTCGAGCCCCTTCGAAGCACGCGGACCTCTTCCAGCGTTCCACGCATGGTACGGCATCGCGGAGCCGAGCAGTCAGGCAGAAGAGACTCCTCGGCATGGCCTCGGCAGGCCACAGAGCGACGCAGAGGTCCTGGAGCGCTGGCCTCATCATGCGGAACAATTCGACTAGCTGCTTCACTCGATGGTTTAGCAGCTGAGCGGACGGCGATCCTGGGAATTGACCCCAGAAGGCCTTCTCCGCCTCATGACCCGCCAGCTGGCCCAAGTACGCCACCGCATCCTCCGCGTTATGCGGGAGATCCTCGAAGACCTCTGCGGAATGCCATACTTGGGTAAGCTCGACATACCCTTTGCCACCAAATGCACACTGCAGCAGAAACATCTTACCCGAGGCGATTTGCTCCACTTGCTGGAGCACCGTGCGGTCCGCTCGGGCCGAGGTCTTGAGCTCGGAGTGGGCACGCTGAAGCTTTTCGAGCTCCTCTTTTGTCCGCCGCCCCTCCTCCTGAAGTTTGTCGCATGCTTCAAACATGCCCTTCAGGGTCTCCTCGACCTCTAGCACCCTGGCCTGGTGCTTCTCCCCGGCCGCCATTTCGGCAGCCCGTGCCTTCTCGGCTACGGCGGCAGCAGCCTTCTGCTGCCGCACCTCCTTCCGAGCCCCTTCGAGCTCGGCCTTGAGTGCCCCAGCTCCGCTGTCAGCACAAATAAAAGCCTTAGCTGCTTTCTTTAAACATAAATTATACCTCTTCATTCGCAATCTAAAAAGCAAGTTTCAACTCGCTCACCCTGGGACCGCTCAAGTCTCCGGTTCATCTCCGCCATCTCTTCGGAGACGGAGTCCGGAACCGAGGTCGAAACCTGTAATGAAATAAATCCTTGTTAGAGGGAAGAAGGTTTAGACCATTTATACCCTCCCGGACAGCCGCTTCGAGTAGCGTCCTAGGGGCTATTCCACTAGCTCCCACTTACTAAAAACGACCCCGATGCCGGTTTCTTGAAACCGACTTCGGGCTCGGGGGCTACTCACTTACCACGCCCTTTATCAGGCTGTACTATTATATCCTCGGACAAAGATTAGAAAATAAAACAACCCAAAATAAACCAAATTCGTAGAAGGCGTACCTCGAAACCTACTACGAGGCTCTTGAAAACCTCACGCAGGCCGGCCTCTGCGGACCGGTATCCTTCCAGCACCGTGCCTATCAAGGCACGGTGCTCCTCCTTGAGGGAACAGCCCTTCAGGGCCTCCTCCGCCTCCTCGGCCCACCCCATGCCGATCCGTCCTTGGACAGAAGGTTGGGATGGAGGGATGACCTTGGATGAATCCACCCGAGGAGCCTCCGCCTGTGAAGGAGGTGCCGGGGTAGACTCCGGCTGAGCCAATGACTGGCGCGACCCTTCTTCTGTGACCTCGGGATGCTCCGACCTCGGGTCTTGTCGGGCCGAGGTTTCGACCTCGGCCATTATCGCCACCTCACCGGCTCCCGCCGTGTTGACTTCGGGAGCCAAGGTGGATGTCGCCTCCCCCAGACCGACCTGCGTCGGGGGAGAAGCAGCGGGCTCTGGGGTCCCGCTGGCGGATGGCAACCCGCTCGAAGAGCCACTGGGGATCACCTTCGGCGGACTGCGTATGAAAAGTTGCTTCTGTAAAATTCCCCTTGATGAAACAATGAGTCAGGCAAGAAAGACAAGGATAAGGGCTTACCCTCGAGGTGCCAGCTTCTTCCTCCCCGTTGCGAGGGGGTCTTCCTCTGAGTCACCGGAGAGGTCGGCTCTCTCCGACGACTTGTTGACGGCCTCGGATGAGGCTCACCTCGGCCTCTTTGTGCCCTTTGGCGGCATGACCACATCGGCATCTTCTATCGCCGACCTCTTCCCCTTTGGAGGAGGAATCTCCTCCTCCTCACCCTCCTCGGCGCCGTCGTCTTGAGCGGCGGAATGGTGGGTCTCTTCGGGCCGAGTGACCGAAGTTCCTCGGGTCCGAGCACTTGACTTCCCCGTCTGGGACTTCGCCCCTTTGGAGGCCACCACATGTTGCTCCTCGGTCAGAAGCGCCGAGCACAGGGGAGTTCGGGGCTGCTTCGGCAGTGGGGCGGGGCATCTTACCCCTTTTACCCAGGCCGACCATTTCTGAAAAACGACATAACACGACAGTTTAAGCAACAACTTTACTCCTCGGAACAATAAGCAAAGAATGAAAGATTGAAGGATGGAACCACTCACCGGGGGTGCCTCATAGCCGTGCTCGAGGCCGCGGTCCTCCCCCTCCTTGGGAATTTTGTCCTTGGCCAGCTTCTTGAGCTTTGTCCACATAGTGGCCAAGGTGGAGCGGAAGAAGGTGTTGATGGTGTCCATGTCCTCAAGCTTCTGTGCCCACATTGGGGTAGCTCGAAGTTGGAGGGGAAGGATACGGCGGTTGAGCATGACGTTGATGATGTCGGGCAGCTCAGCCTTCCCCGAGGTGGTTCACCACACGTTCCTCTCGATCAGGGTCTCTACCTCTTCGGGCTTCCCCCAGGCGACGCCTTTTTCCTTCCAAGACTTGAGTTTCTTGGGAGGCCCGGCCGAGAAGGTCGGGACCTCGGTTTGACCAGCGGCCATGGGTTCGGTGATATAGAACCACTCCTTTTGCCATTCCTTCACCATTTCGATGAAGGTGCCTTTGAACCAGGTGGCACCTTGGTTCTTGCTGATCATTGCCCCTCCGCACTTCGTGAGTTCGGAGCCGCTTGACTTCGGCTTAATTCCGAAGAGCTTCAGCCATAGGCCGAAGTGAGGCTCACAGTGGAGGAAGGCCTCGCAGACTGTTATGAAAGCGGCGAGGTGGAGGATGGAGTTGGGGGCAAGGTGATGAAAATCTAACCCATAGTAAAACATGATCCCGCGCACGAAAGGGTGCAGCGGGAACCCTAAGCCTCGGATGAGGTGGGGGACAAAGACCACCCGCTCCCCGACGTTGGGAGCAGGTACCAGCTCGCCGGCCTCTGGAGCACGGGCGGCGATGGCGGGGGCTAGATACCCTGCGTCGCGCAGCTCGGCGATGGTCACCGTCGTCACAGTGGAGCCGCCCCAGTGCCCCTTAAGGGTATCGGCCATGGCCGATGGGGAAATCGAGCTTGCGTACAAGGCGTAAGGGCTGGATCTAGGCGTTGGAGCTAGACGAAGCAGCAGCAAGGGAAGAATGGGAGCGTAAGCTATCGCGCTATTCTCCCCATTGCTTTTATAAGCCTATGAAAGGCCAAGAGCCCCCTTTGCTGCGCCGCTAATTTCGTAATTATTATCAAAGATGCCATTGAAACATACGAGGGGAAACAAAAATCTTGATGATATCCCCAAGAAAGCGGGCACGATCTCTGCCTCGACGGGACGTGCCAGTAAAAGAGCCGCCTCAAAACGCAAATTGAGGGGAAGCAGTAACAGCTCGACCTGTCGTGGGGCGAGTTTCTCCGATAAAGCTGTCAGGCCGGATTGGATTGTTCATACCTAAACAGCAAGCCTTCGAGGCTAAGATACCCTTTTCACCTCGGGCATGGTACGAAGCTCGGTCGGACCGTGGATGTTGATGCTCTGTTAAAGAGAATCCGAGATGCAAAGTGGAACTCGTCTGTCAAGCCAAAGACTCCGGATCCGAAGCAATATCTGTCGACCATCATCCTCGGCGTAGAAGACCAGTTCGGGGGCTACTGACGGTGTGCAGGATTAGGGGGTGCTAACCGGGCGGACCCGTCTCCTCGGGTGGGCCGATATGCCCCCGTACGTAAGCAAGATGGACTCCGGAGGCCGCAGAAGGGAGACGTGATCAAGGCTGTCTCTACCAAAGACTTGCAGTACACTTCAGGATTTCTCCAGCCGCCTTACTCCAAGATACCGACCTTGTAACCCTAGATACCCTCCCTCGCGTGTATATAAGCCATAGGGTTTAGCCCGTAGGGGGGGAAACGCAACATTACTTACCTAGCCTTAGAAGTTAGACACATATTACGATCTCGAGGTAGATCTACTCTGTACTCGATACATCTCCATTAATATAAACAAGAGCAGGACGTAGGGTTTTACCTCCATCAAGAGGGCCCGACGGAAGGCAAAATTTATTTTAAGACCAATTTTCGGATTGGCACCAAAAAACTTGATTTAGTTCAGACGTCAAGTTTATACATAAGATTTTTGGCTTTTCGAGCTTATGGCACTTTTAAGCTATTTGTATGTTTTTCTTTCAGGAGGCAGGACATCCTCATGACCGAGGTGCCCTGCATAATAATTCAGCTTGGGAGATCTTTTCCGACCCGCAACTCGGCATCTTTTTTGCCGACCTGCACCTCGGCGTTGGAAAAACACAGATGACATCTGGACTAGTTCCCGAGGAGACTTGATCCTCAGGTTGGTTGACTTCACCCAACCTGAGTCTCGGGGGATACTGCGTGTCTCCAGCATAACTCTCGCAGTACAACGTCGGATGCCTTTAAAGCATCGGCAACATCAACGGGGGTTGCGACTAGAGCCGAACCCACCAAAAGCCAAGGTACTCCGAGGAGTCCTCGGCAAAACGTTCTCGGATATTGCTTTATATGCATCAGTTTCGAATTGTGTCTTCGGTCAATAGTTGGGTTGCCCGGCTCTTGTGCTTGCCTCCTATGTTCCACTTTGTTCGGCTAGGTGTGCAAAGGGAGAACCACTACGATTGTACTTCCGGTTTGACTGGTCAAGTGCCTCAGTGGAGAAAGCCGAAAACTGACTGTGACAATAAGCGTAAACTGGTCAGCGATCCAATGATGGTGTCAAACTATAGATCGATAGAGGTTATCCCGTGTTAAACGATGGGCCTTTCATAAAATTGGCCGACGTGTTAAAGGTTTGACCTCGGCTGACGCCGAACACTAACCGGGGACTAGTAACTGGCCTCCCAACTTTAAGCTCCTATGACTAAGTGAAAGTTACAAAGCCTGCATATCTGATTGCCTCGTTTCCGTTAACACATCCGCCTTCGGGCACCAAGACGTCGGCTAAGGGTTGTCTTGTTACTTCGGAAACACCCTGTGTAGCATCTACAAAGGGGTGGAAGCCGATGATGGGCCACTTTCAAATGATAAACGGTCGCAATGGAGTCAAAATAACATATAGCATAAAGCTAACCATCCTAACATGTGCCGAGGGCCCCTTGAGGCACCTCAGCGCAGTTACATCAGGACTCCTAGAGAGCCCAACATATCATTAGCGTTTGTATTCAATATACAAAAGCCGCCTTCCGTAATCATTGTTATAAAGCCATAAATATGCATCAATTTGACTTAAGATTTTGGCCAAGCTGGGTTGCCTGGCTCTTGTGCTTACCCCTTACGTTCCCGATTGTTCGGCTAGGGGGTAAAGGGAGCACCTCTGTGATTGTTACTACCGGGTCATCCGGGTTCGTCCCTCAGACTGGGTGAAGCCAAAAGCTAGCTGTCTTAAGAATATAATTGGTCGGCAACGACGGAAGTGAAAATTTCGGTTCGTTAAAGACCAAAGAGTTCGGGAACTTTCCCCAAACTAAATTCTCAATATTTTCCTCCCACATTGATCGGAGTTGAGTTTTTACAATCATGGTCAACATGATAGCCTGGGAAAAGGAACTTATAAAGGACCTATTTTTCCCAGAAGATGTTTCTTACGTTAAACAGTAATATAACATATCTCTCTGCGTACCTTTGTTTATAAAACCGTATGGCCGGATTGCCTTGTTTTCCGTAAATCTTTGCCCTTATAAAGGCTTTATAAAGTAGGATAACACTCCTTGGCTACTGGCCGAGGAGGTTGAAGCCGATGGTCGGTCAACAAAGTTTTGTACAATGCGGATCCGAGCATTAATGATGTAAAGTACTTGGATACATAGAATCATTACACATAAATTGTGATTGAAGTCAATTTACTCCGGATATTGATCCTTAATTCGGCCACCCATGCCCAACTTAAAGCTCGGGGGCTACTGGGCTTCGCGCTTCTCACTTAAAATCCATTAACGGATTACATCGATCCCCTGATCTGGTGTTGCCACCCGACCAGTGGCTCGGGGGCTACTGCATTGATGATTCAATGCAGAAATTCAAAGTGCAAAACAGTTTCCGAGGAGATTACGATCCTCGGGTTGGTCGGCCGCACCCAAGCTGAGTCTCGAGGACTATGCACACCGTGTTTCTGTTCCTAAGATGCTGCCGAGCTAGAAGTTGATCCTCAGGCCGATTTCACGAATCGACCTGAGTCTCAGGGGCTACTGGGATCAGCGGTTTTATGTTTTCCTTCAGGTGCATCCCGGATTTTAGGCCGGCATACACCTTGAGGGCTACTGGCTATATATCTCGGCAGAGAATAAATTGCACCAATCGGAAAAAAATATCCACAAAAAATCAGCCCAAGACCGAGGTGGTGCACCACCTCGGAAGCAGTTCGGCATAAAGCTCGGCTGCGAGTGGCTGGCTCCCTAGAGAACTTTTTTGGCGTTAAGCTCGGATAACCTCCTTCAAACTTTTTCGAAGACAATGTACTCTATGCCTCCTCGGATGCAGTCCGGCGTTGGAGCTCGGCTGCTAAAATGTAACTCGGATGCAGACCGGCATTCGAGCTCGGCTGCAAAAGACACCTCGGATGCAGTCCGGCGTTGGAGCCCGGATGCAAGAGGACACCACCGCACGGGAAAAACTTCGAACCCGAGGTGTGGCATAAAAATAACAAGGCATTGATAAAGGCCAAGAACCTAAAAGGGCTCCTCGGATGCCCGACGTGTCAACTCTTCGGATACACCTCGGCGATCCTCGAGATCGGAGATGCGCATATTTGTTGAACCAGTTTTCAAGACAGACGACCGAAGACGAAGAACAGCTCGGAAGAACCGAGGAGCGTCCCCAACTTGAAGACCGGTTCAGGGGGCTACTGACGGTGTCCTGGACTAGGAGGTACTCATCACGTCGTCTCCCGAACAGGTGGATCGGGCCGAGGACCCCCATGGTGGTTCACTCATGGGCCACTTCGGGCAGCCCATGACGCATACAAAGAAGATTCCACAAGACTTGGTGATCAAGACAAGGACTCCTCTCCACCGATGTAGCTGACTAGGACTCTTGTTATCCTAGGCCTCTGGTGCATATATAAACCGAGGCCAGGCTAATCGATAGATCATCGGATATTAATTAGAACAATCTCGTGGTAGATACATGTACTCTGTACTACACCCCATATGAATACAATCAAAAGCAGGGCGTAGGGTATTATCTCTTCGAGAGAGCCCAAACCTGGGTAAAATCCTGTGTCCGTGTTACTATCGCTCCAAGACGCCTAGCTTAGGACCCCTACTACGAGATATGCCAGATTTAGAACCGACAACAAGGCTTTGAAAAGTGCTCATGCTACACTCAAGGAGTCTCATGATCAACTCCAAGTGAAGCTGACTAAGGAGATAGCCACATGTCCTCCTTTTGTTTTAATTGATAATGCCCATGCAACTAACCCTTGTTGTGAGCATGTTCATCTTGTGGAGGAGAATGCCAAGTTGAAAGAGCAACTTGAGAAGGACCTTGTGACTTGCATACAAGGCTAGAAGAACCTCAACGAACTTTTGAGCAATCAAAAGGAGGTTGTGGCAAAGGAGGGACTTGGGTTTGCACCCAAGTCAAAGAAGAAAAGCAAGACCAAGCAATCTCTCCCTCTCAAAGAGGTATTCGTCAAAGAGGTAGAGAGTGCTCCTAAGGAGAAGAAGAACAAGGTGGTGGGTGGTGATGCCAAAAGGGGCAAAACCACTCCTCCCAATAAAGCTGGCGACTTTAACCCTTCCTATGTCTTATGCCGTGCTAGTGATGGGCATGTTTATGCCAAATTTGTTGGTTCTCCTTATGAGTACATTGAATGGTCTATTTGGGTTCCTAAGACCCTTGTTACTAACATCAAAGGACCCATTCAAAAATGGGTACCTAAATCCAAGCATTGATCTTATGTAGGAGTTTGTTTCCAGTGGGGTGTCATGGTTGCTTGATAGTGGAGCGACAAATCATATGACCGGGAGCAAGGACTTGGTGGTGGACGTGCAACCAAGCCCATCTATGCCCACCCATGTCCAATTTGGTGATGCTTCACTTTCTAAGGTATTGGGTCTTGGCAAGGTTGTCATTTCTCAAGATTTAACCATTGAGAAAGCCTTGCTTGTTGAGACCCTTGCATGCAGCATACTTTATGTTCATCAACTTGCACTTATTGGCTTTGCTACATTCTTTGATCTTGATACCGTGGCCCTTTTGTGGAGCAAGACTCTTAAAGTAGGGCATGTCAAGAACGGTCTCTATGTGGTTAACTTTTCGGAGAAACCCACTAAGACCGCGACTTGCCTAATGACTAAAGTTGACGTGGGGTGGCTTTGGCATCACCGTTTAGCCCACATCAATATGAGATCTCTTTGCAAAGTCTCCTCAAGGGGGACCATGTCTGTGGACTAACAAATGTTAGTTTTGCCAAAGATCGTGCTTGCAGTGCTTGTATCAAAGGAAAGCTACATGAGACGGCTCACCGACCCATGACTATTATATCTTCCAAGAGGCCTTTGGAGCTCCTTCACATGGATCTCTTTGGGCCACCATCATTTGATAGTCTTGGGGGAAGAAAGTATTGCTTGGTGATTGTGGATGACTACTCAAGATACACATGAGTATATTTCTTCAAGAGGAAGAGTGAGACCCAACAAACCATCATCGACTTTGCAAATGAAGCTCAACGTCAACATGATGCAAAGATATTGATGATTATAAGTCACAACGGCACCGAGTTCAAGAAATACACCTTGGATGAGTTTCTTAGTGATGAGGGGATCAAGCATCAATATTGCACATCTTATACCCCTCAACAGAATGGTGTAGTGGAGAGGAAGAACCAGACATTGATGGATGCGACAAGGACCATGATGGCGGAATTCAAATCTCCGTACAACTTTTGGGCCAAAGCCATCAACACCGCATGTCATGCATCCAATCGGCTCTACCTCCGCAAAGGCTTGAACAAGACTCCATATGAGATACTTACCGGTAACAAGCCCAAACTCAAGTACTTCCGGGTGTTCGGTTGTAAGTGTTTCATTCTCAAGAAAGGTGCTCATTTGTCTAAATTCAAAACTAGAGCTCAAGAGGGCATATTTGTTGGTTATGCTACAAACTCTCATGCTTACCGTGTTCTCAACAAGTCCAATGGACTCATTGAGGAGACGTGTAACATGGAGTTTGATGAAAATAATGGCTCCCAAGTGGAGCAAAGGGGTCTTTGTGATGTAGGTGATGAAATTCCTCCCCAAGCCATAAGAAGAATGGGAGTGTCGGGGGGATGACCCCCGGGTAGGCAAGCGAACCCGGAGCCCCTTTTCAAAACATTGGGGCAGCCCGTGCCCCTCCCCGCCGGCTGGCGAACCTACCGGCTTCTCGGCGCTAGCCGGCTAGGCCTGGCCCTGGGCCGGGTCCGGCTGGCCGCTAGCCGGCTGGCGATAGGTCGGCGGCCGTCCCATCACGCCCGGCGACAAGACAGCCCCCCACGAGGGGAGAACATGGCTACAGTGGAATCCGCCTCGGGAGGGCGCGCCGACAAAGCTACCAACCCTGCTGACACGACGGCCGGTGTCAGCACCAGCGCGCCAGTGCAGCCCCCCGCGAAGCCGCCTACTCCGGCACGCCTCTGCGGAGCGCGCACGCGCCGTCTACTCCTGCACGCCTCGGCAGGAGCGCGCACGTGCCGACCACTCCTGTATGCCTCTGCGGAAGCGCGCATGCCCCGTCCGCTCCATGACGCTCGAAGCGACGGGCCACAGTGCCACGCCGCCCTCGGGCGCCGTAGCCGGCGGGCCCGCAGCCGGCTCCAGACGCCGACGCCCGGGTCCCGGCGCGCGTAGTTTACCCATGTAACCCTGGGGGGGTCGATCTATAAGACCCCCCAGGAGGCCTCCATGCAGAGGAGTTGAGTTTGGTTCGATTTTAGTTCAGTCAGTTGGCTCCTCTTCGATCGTTGGCTACATGGTTCACTCCTTCCCCGACGCATACACACACGCAGGAGAGGCCGAACGGAGACCTAGCTACTTCTGCCTCCTCCACTCAAACAGCTCCAGGAGCACCATTGTAACCATTGTGGCCTCTGAGCCTATTAACCCACTCGGTAGGACTAGGGGTGTTACCTCTCCGGAGGGCTCCGAACCTGGGTACGTCTTGTGTCTCTCGCATGCGCGTGCCAACCTCGCTTCCGGAACCCACCGGCGTCCTCACGCAGCCCCCCACTTTTAGCCATCACATGGCATCTGCCGTGATTTCACCACGACAGTTGGCGCCCACCGTGGGGCTGCTCGCGGCGTCGACCGGAGTCAAGTTCCGGACGAGGCCTTTCACCAGCTCTGGCGAGCGCAGCGTGCACGGTTTGGTCCGTGCGCCTCGCACGGCCAACCCGGCCGGCTGCGGCGCCGTATCAGACGCGAACGCCGCCTGCCCCACAGGCTGCCTCGTCGTCCCATTCAGCGCGCTGCGCGTCTTCATCGCGCTCGTACCCGACGTGTTTCCTGCCAAGGTACACAACTTCACCGATTCGTCCGTCCCCGTTGGCTGCGCCGCCTCCGACGACGGCGCGAACCTGCGCGTTCGCACGGAGGTGCTAACCATCGGCACCAGTTCCGGCTCCCCGCGCGCCAAGGAGAAGGCTGCCGCTGCCGCGGCTGCGGCCCCTCATCGCCGCGCCGACCCGCTCCACGAGACGATCCGGAACCTGCGGGCCCCCATCACGCCCGACGCCGACACGGCGGCGGCGGCAGCTCAGCTCAACGAGGACCGTGAGCATTTGCTGTTCGAGGCCACGGAGCTCGCGGCAACGCGGCGCCGGCTGGAGTCCGACCAGTGAGAGTACGACAGCGCCCACGGCTTCACGCCGGCTGCTGTTGAGCCCAACCGGGTTGCGGTGGTGCGAATCCGTGGGGGCGCAATCGGCCGCGTGCTAGGCGCAGGCCGGCCCGTCTACGACACCCCCGTCAAGAACATGCGCACGGCGCAGGCGGCCATGGCGGATCTCGAGTTCCTGGAGGGCGAGGACCTGCTGCAGCAGCAGCAGCGCATCCGCGACCTCATCACCGCGCCGAACGAGCAGCAGCAGCGTTTCGACCCGGCCCAGCCATCCGCCTCCACCTCGGGCAAAACCAGAGACCCGGAGAGAGCTCTTCGGGACACGCAGCAGGTGTCTTCCCCTGCTGGCTCGACGAGTCGCGGCTCTGGACGGCACCGGGCAAGCCGGAGCCGGCACAACCGCGTCGCGGCCACGGGCGACGGTATTGCAAACAAGACTGCCGGTGACGGCCGTACCCAGTGGCCGGAACCTCCTCTCCCGGTGCCACGCGGCCCCGTTGCAAGCCGGCTGGGTCCCCGCGAGCCCTACGACGAAACCGATGCCCGCCATCATATCGACCGACTGGCGTGGTCTGCGCTTCTCGAGGAGGAGAGCTCTGTCGTTCCGGCGTGCTTCGGTCCCCGCATCCGCGAGGAGCCCTTCCCCAGAGGCTTCTCGCTGCCCCGCGACTCCCCCAAGTACAGCGGCGTCTCCAAGCCGGAGGACTGGCTAACCGACTACACCACGGCTGTCGGCATCGCCGGCGGCAACCGGCGCGTGGCGGTTCGCTACGTTCCCCTCATGCTGCTCGGCTCGGCTCGGACGTGGCTTAACAGCCTGAGGGCCGGCAGCGTCAATTCCTGGCTAGACTTCGAAGATGCATTCGTGCGCAACTTCACCAGCACGTACAAGCGTCCTGGTCGGCCTCGCCAGCTCTCCATGTGTGTTCAAAACCCGGGCGAGCCCCTCCACGACTTCCTCACGCGGTGGACCGAGCTGCGCAACTCCTGCGAAGGCGTCCACGAGGTGCAAGCCATCCAGTACTTCGTCGACGGGTGCCGAGACGGCACCCTGCTCAAGCACCGCCTGATGTGCGACGAGCCGAACACCCTGGCGGAGCTCATGGCGGTGGCAGACAAGTACGCCACGGCCGACTCCGCGATGCGTGTAAAGAATACAGTCGACGCGGACGGCAAGCCGGTCCCGGTCCAGCCGGCTACCCCGAAGCCGGCGGGCGAAACCAGCCAGCGCCGGCAAGACAACCACAACAACAACAAGCGGAAGGCCGAGCAGCCGGCTCCTTGCTACAGCAACCAGCAAGTAGCCGCGGTGGAAGGGGAGCGGCAGGCTGAACAAGCGGCCGGCCAGCATCCGCGCACCGGCAAGGCCGCTTGGCAGCCCAAGCTGTCTTTCGAGCAGATGCTCGACGCCCCCTGCAAGAACCACAGCGGCGCGAAGCCATCGACGCACACGCTCCGGCAGTGCAGCTTCACCCAGCGTCTGTTGAAGGGCAACCCTCCACCCCCGCCACCCGGAGCCGGCCCGCGGCAGCCGCCGCTTCCGCCTCCTCCGCCGCCTCCGGCAGCCGGCGCCCTCGCCAACGACCCCTATCCGCAGCAGGACGCGGCCTATGTCGTCTTAACCAGCGAAGGCGACGACAAGCACAGCAAGTGCAAGTACCAGCACGAGGTGAATGCCATCACCCCCCCGGTCCCCCAGTACATGCACTGGTCCGACCGTCCTGTCAGCTGGACCCGAGAGGACCACCCGGCCGTGATGCCCACGCCGGGTGGCTACGCGCCCGTCCTCGACCCCACCTTCGTCGCTGAGAAGCGCACCTGCCACTTTTCGCGGGAGCTGATCGACGGTGGCAGCAGCATCAACATCCTCTACCGCGACACCATGGTCAAGCTCGGCATCAAGGAGGGCCAGCTACAGTCCACCCAGACGGTGTTCCACGGCATCGTGCCAGGCGCCACATGCTCTCCCATCGGCCGGGTGCGGCTGGACGTGCTGTTCGGCACCAGCGCCCACTTCCGCCGCGAGCCGATCTGGTTCGAGGTGGTCAACCTCGCCAGCCCCTACCACGCGCTTTCGGGCCGGCCCGCCATGGCCAAGTTCATGGAGGTCCCGCACTATGCCTACCTCAAGATGAAGCTGCCAGGTCCCAAGGGCATCATCACCATGACTGGCGACTACAAAAAGTTCCTAGAGTGCGCCAAGGCCGGCTCCAAGCTGGCCGAGTCGCTGGTCCTCGCCGAGGAGAGGCGCCAGCTCGACCGCCTTGTCGGGCTGGCTGGCGAGCAGCCGGTCATGCCAGCTCAGCTCAAGCAGCCGGCCGACGAGGGGTCCTTCAAGCCGGCCAAGGGCACAAGGAAGGTTTCACTCGACCCATCCAACCCCGACTCCAGCGAATACGTCGTCGTAGGCTCCGGCCTTGACAGCAAATAGGAAGGCGAGCTCGTCGACTTCCTCCGTGAGAATCGGGATATCTTCGCATGGCCCCCAAGGACATGCCGGGTGTTCCGAGGAAGTACGCCGAGCACAAACTCCACGTCCGGCCGGATGCCAAGCCGGTCCGGCAACCGCTACGCCGCTTCTTCGAGGAGAAGCGAAGAACCATTGGCGAAGAGATCACCCGGCTGCTCAGAGCCGGGTTCATCATGGAGGTATTCCACCTCGAATGGCTGGCCAACCCGGTACTCGTCCTGAAGAAGAACGGCACTTGGCGAATCTGTATCGACTACACCAGCCTGAACAAGGCCTGCCCCAAGGACCCGTTTGCCCTTCCCCGGATTGACCAAGTCATCAACTCCACAGCCGGCTGCGAGCTCCTGTCCTTCCTGGACGCTTACTCCGGCTACCACCAGATCAAGCTAGACCCGGCAGATGCCCTCAAGACGTCCTTCATCACCCCCTTCGGGGCGTATTGCTACATCACCATGTCGTTCGGCTTGAAGAACGCTGGCGCCACCTTCCAACGCTACATGCAGAAATGCCTCCTGCCGCAAATCGGCCGGAATGTGCACGTCTACGTCGACGACATCGTGGTGAAGACCAAGCAGCACCTCACCCTCCTTGAGGATCTCAGGGAGCCGTTTGCAGACCTGCGCCAGTACCAGATCAAGCTCAACCCGGAGAAATGCGTCTTCGGCGTGCCGGCTGGCCAGCTCCTTGGTTTCCTCGTCTCGGAGCGCGGTATCGAGGCCAACCCGGAGAAGATCAAGGCCATCGACCGAATGCGCAAGCCGGCCCGGCTGCGCGATGTCCAGAAGTTCACTGGCTGCTTGGCCTCTCTCAGCTGGTTTGTCAGCCGACTGGGGGAGAGGGCCCTGCCCCTATATCAGCTGATGAAGAAGACGACGCCGTTCGAGTGGTCCGACCAGGCGGACGAAGCTTTTCGCGACCTCAAGCGCATGCTCTCCACCACGCCCGTCTTGGCCGCGCCGGCTGAGAAGGAGCCGCTCCTGATGTACATCGCGGCGACCACCCACGTGGTTAGCGTAGTGCTGGTAGTGGAGTGCCCCGAGGAAGGCAAGGCACAGCCGGTCCAGCGCCCTGTGTACTACCTAAGCGAGGTTCTCTCCATCTCCTAGCAGAACTACCCCCACTATCAAAAGATGTGCTACGGCGTCTACCTGGCCGCCAAGAAGCTCCGACAGTACTTCCAAGAGCACGCCATCACAGTGGTGAGCACGGCCCCCCTCGGCGAGATCATGGGCTGCCGGGATGCCTCTGGCCGGATCGCCAAATGGGCCATCGAGCTAGCCGGCCACACCATCCTCTACGAGCCTCGCACCGCCATCAAATCGCAGGCATTGGCCGACTTCCTCGTCGATTGGGCGGAGACCCAGTACTTGCCCCCGGCTCCCGACGCAACACACTGGCGCATGCACTTCGACGGCTCGAAGATGGCGTCCGGCTTGGGAGCCGGCATTGTGCTCTCATCCCTCAAGGGCGACCGGCTGCGCTACGCGCTGCAAATCCACTTCACCGCCTCCAACAACGTCGCCGAGTACGAAGCCGTCGTCCACGGCCTCCGGCTGGCCAAAGAAAATGGCATCCGGCGCATCCTTTGCTTCGGCGACTCCGATCTGGTGGTCCAGCAAGTCTCCGGCGAGTGGGATGACAGGGACTCCAACATGGCCAGCTACCGCAACCTGGTCCAACAGATGATCGGCAACTTTGACGGCTGCGAGTTCCTCCACGTCCCCCGCAATGAGAACGGGGCGGCCGATACACTAGCCAAGCTTGGTTCCAGCCGGCAAGCAATCCCGACCGGCGTCTCCCTCGAGCACCTACGCAAGCCGTCCATCAAGCCGTCTCCAGATTCGGAGTCCATCTTCGTCCCGGCCGACCCAACAGCCCTTCCCCCGGCCCCGGGGGCTGCCGGCTCCGGCTCGCCGCCTCCCGACCCGGCCGAACCCGCGCAAGTGGCCGTCCTCATGGTGCTGGAGGCGCCATCTTGGGCTCAACCAATCCTCGCGTTCCTGGCGAACGGCGAGCTCCCGGCGAATGAGGTCGAGGCTCGGCAGGTGCAACGCCGGGCTTCCGCCTACAGCATCATCAACCGCGAGCTCGTCAAGCGCAGCACAACCGGTGTTTTCCAGCGATGCGTCGAGACGGCCAAGGGTCTCGAGATCTTGCTCGATATCCACCAGGGCGAGTGCGGGCACCACGCCGCATCCCGGTCCCTGGTGGCTAAATCATTCCGCCACGGCTTCTACTGGCCGACTGCGCTGAAGGACGCCGAGGAGCTGGTTCTCAAGTGCAAAGGCTGCCAGCGCTTCAAGGCCCAGAGCGACCAGCCGGCTTCGGCGCTCCAAACCATCCCCATCGCGTGGCCCTTTGCCATCTGGGGCCTCGACATGGTGGGACCCTTCAAAACCGCTCGGGGCGGCATGACGCACCTTCTGGTGGCCGTCGATAAGTTCACCAAGTGGGTTGAAGCAAGACCGATCAAGAAACTCGACGGCCCCACGGCCAGGGTTTCCTAACATACGATGTGGCTACAACTGCCTTGTACCAGGGTTTCCTAACATACCATTCTAAGGCTTAAACAAAGTTTTCAATGATCGTCGTCTCTTTACTATAGGTAGGTCTCTCTAGATTTACCATTCCAAATAGCAAGAGCGAATGATAAGAGTAACTCAGTATGGTGATCAATCCATTCCGCACCGAAATCATTACCCTGTATGAGGTTTAGTGAATCTCGCATTTCTAACACTCGGGCATTCTCACAAGCATTGCAGAATTTCTCTTGTCGACGAACTAAGTTCGGATAAATCCATTGGTTCTACAAGCCAAATATAACATCTATCGTTTCTTCACAATTCTCGGGTTTTTGCGTAACCCCCTATGAAACATCTGTTGGTCAAATCACAGCTTCTTTCAGAATTCTTCCTTCAACAAGATTGTGCTTGTACCTTGGTCATATCCTGGGCCTGTGGGTTATGGGTGCACTTCAGCACTTGTATAGTTTTAACTTATCCGTGGAGTTACAATTGTTCCATATTCCACCATTACACTTCCTCTAAATCCAATAGTACTTCATTCTGTCATACTCTTGGGGTAACCACGAAATCAAACTTATTTTGTATAAACTCCACATAGTAGAATACATTTTCCTTTCCATTGGTCTGGTGTTCACACAGAGAAATATCACCATGAAATGCACAAAGTCATCCATAAATCGTATTCTTTTCATACCAAATCCTTTATTACATCATTAATCATTTCTCAAAACTCCAATCAAAAGTACTTTATTACAAATGCTGCCATCCACATAGTTGGTATGGTCAAGCATTACTGCCAACTTGTGACACCCTGGTTTTTCCCAGCTTTTCTTTTCAAAATTTAATTGAAAATTTTAGTTGGAATTTGGCTTGGATTTGTTTCTGAATGGCTCTATGGACTTAAAACTTGGGAATATTTTCTTGATTTTCTTTCCCAAGTGACTCAGGCCCTCAAAAGCTTCTCCCAAGTCATGTCACTTTCATTCTTGCTCAATCTCAATTTTATTCCAATCTAATATTCCTTTTTCCATTAAAGGAATAACCTTTAAGCTCTAGGTTGTGAAGCAACCCATATTTCTGTTCTTCCAAAAATTCCATGAAAATTCTCAAAAATCCTTTGGACCATGTAAACCTTGGATATGTGAAAATATTCAAGATTTATCTTTTATGGTGCGCACAGCATCCAACCTTTGATCCTGGTCATAATTTCAGTTTGTAAGGCAACTATATTTTATACTGCTTCAAAAATTCTGAAATTAATCCAGGACATTCTTCTACCCATATTATCAGTCTCCACAAATTTTTAGCTCATTTCATTCAGCCAATTTCTCTATAAAATTTCTCCCAGTTTCTGTCCAGTGGGAAGTGTTGTGAAGGAAGTACCCTGTACACTAACCCAATTGGACTGAAATTTTTATAGCATCTTGGCATCATCAAATTACCCACAAATACCAAGTTTCAGCTCCAGGAACCCATCCAAGTGAGTGCAACATCCTCTACAAGATTTCTGGACCAGAGAGGCAGTTGTGAAACAACCATGCTCTACACTGATCCATTTGGTTTGAATTTTTCCTAGTGTATGCACCTTACTACTACACTACAACATGGCAAACTTTCACTCTCAAAACCTTAGCCATTTTCCCTTAGCTTGCTGCCCAAGTTGCTGTCCAGAAACTTTCATGGAAGCTATCCAGCTGTCCTAGCCACTTCCTGACAAACCAGCAGCACCGGGAGGCCTCTGGAAGGAAGGACTATCGCATGGACATGACCGGGCAGGCCAGAGCGCACCGCGTGCGCCAGTGCACGCGGTGACCACGCGTCTGCCCAGGCCAAAACCGTGCTCTGCGCGTTGACCGCGTCGGACGCGACTACTCCGGCCACCTCTTGATGCCTCTCCTTGTCCCGTCATGCCGACGTCGTCGTCGTCGACCACCTGGCTAGCCTGGAACCCTCTACCTCCTCCGGCGAGGCTCGCTGCCGCACACGGCCAAGTGCATGCACGGGCGGCACAGTGGCCATACGGGGATGAGCTGGCTGGCAGCTTCCCGGCGAGCCGTCGCCTTGCGCTTTAACTCCCCCGACCTCTCTCGTCGCTTCGCCTCACTCCGCGACGGCCACCTCATCGTACCCGCTCCGGCGACGTGTCCACGGCGACGAGCAGCTCGGCCACCTATCGTTCGCCTATAAAAGGCCCTTCCCGGCCTCGTTTCTGGGCACCACTCCCCTCCTCTCCCTTTCAATCGCCACCAACAGCGCCAGAGCAGGCCGGAGAGCCCTCCTTCTCCATCTCCGGCGAAGAGCTCCGCCGTTCTGCTCCTGCTCCACCGACTCACCTCCGCCCACCCCAGCTCCAGCTGAGGCCACCACTGAGCCCGTGGCACTCCACCGACCCGTCCTAGCCCTTTCCCAGCCCTAGTGCTCGCCGAAGTCGCCGGATCGATCGCCACCCGAAGCTCGCCACCGCCTGAGACGAAAGGGGCGACCACGTCCGGCCACTGTTCGAGAAGCCACGGGTACGGGAGTACTTGTCGGCGTCCGCCCGATCCATCCCCACCCGTGCCCAGCTCTGCCGTGGCCTCTACGCCGGTGAACCCCGTCGGTGAGCTCCGCCGTCCTCTATTCCCTCCTCTTCTCTGTTCAAACCTGGCAAGCGGACCCCACCTGTCGGCGACTCCACGCGCGCCCGAAACGGTATGTAAGTGGAGGCGCCTGGCCAGTTTACGTCTTCGACGTGGCCGCTCCAGGGTTTTTCTGTTTTTCGGTTAAATTCATTTTAAATCAGTAGTTTGACTGAACTTTGACCATCAATATCTTTTAAACCATAAGTCCAAATGAGTTCATTCTTTTTGCATTATTTTTCTTATGAGCTCCTCTTTCTGCTGTATAATTTTGGTATTTATCTCTGCTGTTTAGAATTTCTGGTTTAAAAAGAAAATACTTTATGTGGTATTTGAAAATGTTTTCAAAAATATTTTCAGATTGTTTTGTCTAGTTGGTGAAGGCCAGGAGTACTCTCCCACACTCTATTGGTGCAAGGCAAGCCACAACTCTCAT
The DNA here is from genome assembly GCA_039707655.1 of Elymus sibiricus. NCBI lineage: Eukaryota > Viridiplantae > Streptophyta > Magnoliopsida > Poales > Poaceae > Elymus > Elymus sibiricus. The sequence goes on from CM077666.1 coordinate 478,645,787, forward strand.
TTGCATAATTGCATTGCAATATCATGGTAGAAATAATTATTTTAATGCCAAATATGAATTATTTATGAATGGATTAATTCATGCAATACTTTGAAGATCTTGGATAAGTTACTGTCATGATGAGGATGAGATTATAGGATAGTAGTAGATTTCCAGATATATGTGGTAATGCTGTCGGACTGTGAGATTACCGTCTATGATTATTTTGTGATTCCTCCGGTACTGCATATATGGGATCAGTAGTAGAAGTTGATCACGTTGCTCATTGGATTTCTAGTTGGTAATGGTGGTAACTTGGATCACTTGTATATCGGAGTGTCAGTAATGACTATGATTATTCGGGGGTAAATTCCTTCATCGTTGATCGAGTGCCACTGAACTGAACTTTCTAGTGCAGCCACACCCGCTGGAATGAGATGGCCTTGGCTTGGTCTAACCGCGTGCTCTTTTATCGGTACCACCAAAGAGGGGAGGTTATGCGTGCGTGCTGCCCTGATCAGGTAGACGACGATAACCTTGTGAGCCCGGTTTGGTTTTTGAGCTCAGGTCCCCGTTTGGGACAGTTTAGTTGGCCACGACGGTGGCAGGTGTCAATAGTGACACAGGGGCCACCCAGGGCATGACTCCGGGGGAGGATGATTGTCGGTGGTACGATGAAGGGGTCACGGGTTAGGCATGTTTCGTTGGAGCAGCACCGGTCCACCCGGAAGGGAAGTGTACCGAGGTACGAGACCAGGAGCTTCATAGTGTGGGTAAAGTGTGCAACCTCTGTAGAGTGTAAGAATCTATTCGAATAGCCGAGTCCATGGTGTTGGACATAGTTCGTATTAAGTCACACTGTTTGATCAACACCAATGAGGGAATGACGTGTTAATGATGGAAGAACTCGTCCCAGTATAGTAAGGCCGCTGGTGATTGTTGAGGATGATTCTCGGGGACGATTGTCAGAAGTTCTCAAGGTGACCATGAGTTGATCACGAGAGTAAGTTGTTCAATCAAGTGGCTCAGGGCAAAGTGGTTCCGTAGTGGTAACAAGTTTGATAGCTGTAGCAATAGCATGTTATTATTTTCTTCCACCCTTTTAGTAGCATTTAAATCTGATTTAATCATGATTGCTATGACATTGTTATGCCTCAATGCTCTTGATTGTTGCGAGCTTGCGAGTACATTCAAAGTACTCATCTGGCGTGTCATGCCAGTTTGCAGGTGCTGCTATGTTTGCTTAGTGGAGATGTTCGAGTTGCGAGCTAGGACGTGTCCCAGCGAAAGTCCCTGCGGAGTGGAGTCCATTTTAACGCCGTGATTCTGCTGCCAGGATTCGAACCGCTGCTAGCATAGAATTATCATAGCAAGCGTAGCTTTGCCGAGGCAACCCTTTGTATAACTCAAACCTTTGTACTCCAACTATTTGTAATAAAGAGCTGATTTGTTCTATGCCAAGCAGTGTCGTATTCCAGAAGACTTGATCTTTGGGCTGGAATACGGGGTGCTCTGGTGACTCTGAGCCTGGGTGCCACACAACTTTATTTATGGGTCCTCCTTGAGGATTATTTAGTCCCACTGGAATTGAGCGAGGTGCTCCTTGAAATCATCCACATTTTGTTTCATCATGGTGGCCATGAGCTTCATCTCCATCATCTGTGCATGTACCTCTCTCAGGTATTCCTGAGTGTGACGGAGCCTTGCTTCTAGTATTTCTCCAATCTGATGTATGGCTTCCATGGAAGCTTCACGAACAGAGTCAAAGAAAGTTGCTCGGGGTACACGTGAGATGTAAAAGTATTGACCCATCATCTTCGATCAAACTCCTTTCACCCAGTGGAGGTGTACTTCCACGTAACAAAGTTCCACTCTATTTTCAATGAAAGGATAGCCTTTGTAAACTACATCTCCTTCAAGGTGAATATGCTTCATCATGTCCTTCAGGATCTTTGGGTAATCATGATCACTAGTCAGGGTCATGATGGTTTCCGGGCCCTTGAGGAAAGACTCATAAAGGGTTGTCATCTGCAGTTGTAAGATAGAAGGGGTATTCAGAATAATGTATGCATCTCCTTGGGTAAGCATTCATATCATCCAAACAAAACTTCAAATTTAATTCCCAACATCTTACAGGGTATTGTCATCCTTAAAACAAAATGTACTGGGTTATCCATTGACCATATTCTATTGTATCCTTGTACTTTATCAAAATCCCAGTTTATGCATCAATACCTCATTTTCATCCATGTTTACTCACATAATTAGTTCCAAGATAAATGTTAACAACATAACAACTTCATAAAGCCTTTCAGTATATGACATATCAACTTTATTGATTCATGAATTATTACAATCTCCGAGACTTCCATTACATAACTCAACCCATCATACTTATGAAAATAGAATTGCTTCCTACTACACTTATTACCAATATCAAAATCTCAACTACTTAGCTCCAGCTTTCTTCTGATCTGAATATTCCCTGGCAAAATGTCCTGCCTCCTTGCAGCGAAAATAAATGACTTCCGACATGTCTCGGGGCTTCGTTGTGATTATATAGGCTCCTTGGATTTTTAGCTTCTTTTCTGGACATCTATCGAAATAGTGACCTGACTTCTTGCACTTGAAACATATGATATGACTCATGTCCTTTTCTGCAGAAAATGGGCTGTTCTGGGGAGGTCTTTTTTCCTCTTGTTGGTCTTCTTTGTACCAATCAGATCCTCTATTTCCTGTGGGTCATACTCCGCTTCTGTTGTTGGGAACTCACCGAGATACTCAGCTCCCTTCTTCGTGCAATCTTGTGAGATATGTCCTTCTTCCCCACATGCATAGCATGACTTGGTGCAAACTTTGGTTGGGTTTCCTCCATTTGTGTCCATCACAGCATCCTTTACCACAGGTATTTCCATACCTTCTTGGCGGGCTTCTTTCATTCCTTCTTTCTGCTTCTGGACAGTTTGTTGCACTATGGGGTAAATGTGACACTGAGCCGGATAGCGGTCAATTCCTTCACATAGGAAACAAGTCACCTGCCCAGTTGGGCATTCCCCAGTGGGTGATTTTCTTCACAAAGAGGGCATCCATCCCGGTGCTCTTCATGGGTGTGTCCAATTTCTCTGCAAACCTTGCATGCACCAGGTTTCTTCATCTTACTATCATAAGGTTTCCGGATGAGATGGGATCTTAACAGAGTCGTCTTGAATTCCTCCCGAGTTCTTGCTCTATTACTTCCTTGTATGGCTTCATGCATTTTCCACCATGTTGCAGCACTTTTTGTAAAGTACTGAAGAGCGTATTGAACCTCAAACTTCCTTGCAACCAAGTTGTTTCTGAGATGATTCTCCATGTTCTGAATCCATAGCTCTGCCTCCGGCTGTGTCATCGGTCCATAGAATACAAGGCCATCTTCATTCATCATCTATTGGGTCCAAGGGTTTTGGGATGAGATACGAGAGAGGGATAGAGGGAGATTCACACAATACAAACAATAGTTTTGAAAATAGGTTTTATTTGTGGCTGTCGGAAAAACACACACAAATGACGGCTCACAAATCATCGCATCTAACGTGAGTATACATCAGGGGTTTTGGCCTTCTAAAGGGGTCATATAATTCTTGGAATTCTTCGGGGTCTTCAAATTCTTTGGGTCTTCGGGGTCTTCAACTGTTGTAGCTTCAATCCTTGTACTCTGAGGTGTTTCTCAGTTGATTCTCCGTGTGGTCAAAAGGGAAAGGTTGTATTCTAACTATTTGAGGTAAGAGGGACTATTTGGTAAAATCAGAGAAGACGAAAAGTAAAGGATCTTTTTGAAAATAAAGTTTTAGAGATATCATGTCCTAGGGCTTTCCAGTTTCTAGGTTCACGTCCTACAGTCAACATGTGCTCTGATACCATATCTGTAGCGACCCGACCCAATACGGTCAAGTCTCTGTGCTTTCTGTGCCATCCCTGGATCAGTATGCTGGCACACACAGTACTTCGATGAAATACCATACATCACATGTAAAATAAATATCGTAGATCCAGAGTATACCTTATTTATCACAGCGGAAACAAATCAATAAGGGTGGAGTCCCATCAACGCCAACGGCAAGTGGAGTGTAGACCGTAACCCTATATCGTAACTCTTACTCATCGTAGAAATACCTGCAACATGATACGTTGCAGCTATGTAGGTCAGTACATTGAATGTACCGGCAAGATCACAATAAGAATCAGATGATAAAGACTATTCTATATGCAGTATGGCTTTGTGGCTCTGTGTCTGAGTTTTTGCATAAAAGCTGGTTTTATTTTTTCTACAACAAAGGAATAATCAGGAGTTTTCACTACGGAGTTATCTACTATGACATGGTTCCGCCAACCGATGTCTCATAACCCATAAGTATCATAAGTTGCCCACAATTAGTTATCAGTCCGGTGTTGAGAGTTCAGAGATAGATCCAAGTCTAGAGGCTCAAATTGTCCGTAACCGGGGACACGGCTAATCGATTAGGTTTTAACTCTGCAGAGTGTTGTGCACTTTACCCACAAGATTCGATCCCTCTTTTTACGTTCTCGCACTTCAGGGTGTTTGAGAACAAGACGACCGAAACATGATCTTCCGAAGAGTTCCTCTGACCACCGTCCGGTGCTCATCCAATCCTACCGTAGTTCTACATCTGCTAGCACCATCCCAGCCAGAGTCACAACTAAGGTAAACCAAGACAGAGCCCATAATGACTTGCGGTTGCACAGGTAAGCTTTCGGGCATGAAGTATTCTTCCGTCTCTTTGAGTCTGGGTGGAGCTTTCCGCATGATATCACGGCGCTTCTCCGAAATCTCTAAGTATTGGACGCACCATATGTACCCTTCTTAACCATTCTCCACCCAGAGGTATATTGAATTCTTGTCTCGAGTCTTGAAGTCTTGAGGTCTTGTAAATGCAGGCCTTGAAGATGCTATCTTGAAGTTGTCGTCATTGACGTAGAGTCCTCCTTCTCACACCACTCACGAACTCTCATACCAATCCCCGTCTACTGAAGCGTAGCATTAAAATAAATGACATTCCGGGCTTGGTAACAGGGGTGTGGGTTCCTACCTCATGCTTCTACTCAACTACAAGATTCAATATACTACTGGAGGAAATGGTGAAATGGTGACACTAAATGCAATAAAAACATAGGTATGAAAATATGGTCAAAGTGAACTTGCCTGGTAAGTTGATGAAGGTATTAACGCTCCCGGAAACTTGATAGAACTATTCTTCTCTCCGAGAAAATCTATATAGTCAAACAGTGCATTCACATAAGCAAACAACTCTAGCAATCAATACTATCAATAAAAATAAAAATTTAACCAATAAAACAACAAAGAACCAATAATAAAACTCAAATAAAATCCAAAGAAATTTCAAGGAAAACTACAATGAAAACTACTAAAGAAAAGGGCCTAAGACTTTACTACAAACAATAACAATGATTTTTTTGCCCTAAGTAAAACTTAACAGAAAATAAAATTCTAAACTAATAATTTAACAGAAAATAAATAACGTTTTTATTAAAATAACAGAAATAATTTTACCCAAAGTTTTCTATGCAAAAAGAATCAACCTAAAAGCTAATATAAAACTCCACTTATGATAAAAACAAGTTTACATACAAAAGAAATAAAAATAATAAAATTATTTTGACTACAAACAAAAGTAGCTACTGTTAACTAACAGAAACAAATTAAATCTTGTCAAAAATGACAAAATAAAAATAATTGGAAACAAATAAAAACTAAAGGAAAAAAGAAATAAAACAAAACTATTCAAATCAGTAGTGTTTTTGCAAATAAATAAATTTAAAATAAGCCAAAAATAAAAGTTGCAGTGCTACTGGATGCACAACTATTTTTGTGACAAAGTGCAAAAATATTCAACAAAAACCTATTTTCAAACAAAAGATATTAGCAATCTAGTGTTTTAATCAGATCCACGCAAATTCAAATTTAAAATTTTCAAATATGGTCAACCTTGGCTTGTACAGAAACTTCAAAAAATTCTAAACCTAATGCAAAAAGAATCACTGAAAAATAATTAAAAACATAAAAGATATTAAATTTCTAAAAACAGAACTATTCTGAAAATTAAAACAGAGAACAAAATTGGAAAAAAATCCTACGGATCGGCTACTGTACACGTGGCGGTTCCTGATAGGCTTACGAGTGTGCGCTGCGGAATGCTGTGGGCGGACGACCGATAACTAAAAGAAAATGGTTCGGCAAAATAAAAAAACAGAAGATCTATCCTAGCCGTAGGATCTAGATCGGAGGGATGGGAGCTCACCACGGTGGTGGACGACGGCGAGCACGTCAGGCATTGACGGCGGCGGCGCTCCAATGGTCGGCAGCGAAGCTGGAGGGCACGAGGCGATGCAGGGGAGCGAGGCGATCTCAGCGGTGGTCGAAGCGTCGTCAGAGGTGGTCGGAGACAGACGGCGGCGAGCACGGGACGGAGGTGGCGTACGGGAGTCAACGGCGAGGGCGTTATGGTGGCGCTGAAGCTTTGGTGAGTGGCTGGGGAGGTGTGGGTGAAGGTGGGGAGCACAATGGTGGAGGCGGAGGGGCTCGGGGAGGTGTGTAGCCAGCGGGGCGAGCTCAAGGTCGCGGCGGCCATAGCATGCTCCGGCGAGGGATTCCAGTGAGCGCAGAGGGTTTGGGAGGGGGTTTTAGGGCGGAATCGAGCGAGGGGAGGGAGGGCTTTATAGGGGGAATGTCTTGGAGGAGGGAGAAGTAGCAGAACGGCAAGGGATCGCGAGATCGCGGCGGCGATCTTCGGCGTGGGAAGGGGATTGGCGCGAGGAGGAAGGTTACCGCGCGGGAGGATCGGGCGGTCGACTGGGCCCACTGTCAGTGAGAGAGAGGGGGAAGGAAAGAGATCGGGCGGTCAGATCCGAATTGATTCGGTGCCGGCGCGCGCTGGTTGGGCCGCCTGTGCTGCTGGGCCACGGAGAGAGAGAGGGGAGTGAGCTGGGCCTCTGTGGCTTCGGCGTTTTTTTATTTAATAAAAATAAACACAGTAAAGAAAAGAAAGTCAAAAACAAATAAGATAGGAATATTATATAGACATATAATATACCAAAATGATCAGAAGACTAATTCCTAAAACATGGACTATTTTGCAAGTTCAAATAAAATCCACCCAAATTCCTAAAAATCAAACAATGCTATTGTTGCATTTAAAATGCAATAAAAATTATTTTTAAAATACCAAAATGATTTCAAATTTATTTTCTCCTAATTTTTCATTGAAGGGAATCATTTTACCCTTATTTCCATATATTTGTTTTTAGGAGAATTTTTTTTGAATAAAAACCAAATAACTCCAAATTGGGTTTGAATTTGAATTTCAAACCACTTTCAAATCCTTCTTTCAAACTTCCAACTCATATTTCATATAATTTGAAGAAGTCATTTTATCCTCTCTCATGAAAATCATTGAGTTGCATAAAGTTTCGGAATTTAAAATATCTTCAAATGGAATTCAAATTCTTTCAAAACCCTTTTCATTTGAATGGAAGAAATCATGTCATCTTCACTCCAGGGTTTTGTATTGAAATGAATTTAAATTCCCTGGGGACCAAAGTGTAAGAATGAAAGTTTGGGAAAGTCCTTTTATTCCCTCTCCTTAAACTTTCAAAAGTTTTTAATTTCCACTCAATTTCACACAACCAATCACACAACAATCAAACAAACAACCATATTTATTTCACATCATTGATCTAATGCCTACACAAAGAATATTTCAGGAAAGTTCAATTTAGGTATGGTAATGGGATGTGAATGTGGACCCCTCAAAATGCAAGCACAAACATTGGCAAATCTGCAAGACTCTATATTTTTGGATAAGTGATCTAAGATCACATTGAGTCCATAGGAAAGCCAATACTATTAAAAGGGGATGAGGTTTTGATCATGGACTAACTGCTCAAGTGCTTAGAGATATTGCTCCAAAACCCTCAGCCACACTATCACATTCATCTATGTCCAAAACCCTAAAGTCTATCTCGGTCCCACCGAATCATATCTAGCCAGACCCATCGAGAAACACTTGACATAGCCACTACCTAAACCCTAACAACTCGGTCTCACCGAGATGACCATTCAGTCTCACCGAAGAGCACTTGCCAACCTTCTGTAACCTATCGATTTCATCTCGGAAATTCCGAGTGGTTTCGATCGGTCTCACTGAAGTGCGGAAAGTGATTAGGTCATCACCCATCGGTTCCACTGAGCTGTTCCATCCAGTCTCACCGAAAAGCCTAAAGTTCACACCTTTTGAACTAGTCGGTCTCACCAAGTGTTCTCACCCGGTCCCACCGGATAGTGCATACAGTTGTGTAATAGTCAGATTTTTGGTGCTGCCTTTATATACCCCACCCATTCCACCAACTCTCATAGAGAGCAACCAGGACGAAACTACCACTTCCCATATCCAATTTTTGAGAGAGAACCGCCTACACTTGTGTTGAAATCAAGGGGATTCCACGCCAATCTTTGATCCTTGATTTCTAGCCTCCCCAAGTTGCTTTCCACTCCAATCGTTCTCCTACCACATTGCCAAACCTGTGAGAGAGTGATTGAGTGTTGAGGAGACTATCTTTTGAAGCACAAGAGCAAGGAGTTCATCATCAACAACAACATCTATTACCTTTTGGAGAGTGGTGTCTCCTAGATTTGTTAGGTGTCACTTGGGAGCCTCCAAGCTTGTGGAGTTGAACCAAGGAGTTTGTAAGGGCAAGGAGATCGCCTAATTCATGAAGATCTACCCTGAGTGAGACTAGTTCTTCATGGGCATAAGCCATGATGGCATAGACAAAGTTGCTTCTTCATGGACCCTTCGTGGGTGGAGCCCTCCATGGACTCGCGCAGTCGTTACCCTCCATGGATTGAAGTCTCCATCAACGTGGATGTACGATAGCACCACCTATCGGAACCATGAGAAAAAATCACCATGTCTTCATTGCGTTTATTTTCTCTGACCCCTCCTTTATGTTCATATGCAATGTCTTTACTTTTCGCTGCCTACTATCTTAGACTTGCATGTGTAGGGTGTGACAAGACTTACTAGAATTGCTAAAACTTTCCAAGAACTAAAATTGAGAAAAGGCTAAGTTTTTATTTGGTCAAGTAGTCTAATCCCCCCCTAGACCTACTTGTGATCCTACAAGTGGTATCAGAGCTTTGGTCTCCATTGATTTGGTCTAACCACCAAGGAGAGTATGGCATCTAGTGAGGGAATTTATTACCGTAGAGGTCCATATTTTGATGGTACAAACTTTGCTAGTTGGGAGCATAAGATGAAAATGCATATTCTTGGTCATAAACCCACCGTTTGGGCTGTTATTCGTGTTGCCTTGCAAGGTGACTATTTTGAAGATGGAAAAGAACAGGATCGTGAAGCAACCATGAAAGAATTGAAGATGTTGCAATACAATGCTCAAGCATGTGACATTCTCTTCAACGGTTTGTATCCCAAGGAGTTCAACAAGATTAGCCACCTTGAGAATGCAAAGGAAATTTGGGATACTTTGGTTGATATGCAAGAAGGTACCGAGTCCATCAAGGAATCCAAGTTGGATGTGCTTCAAAGTCAACTTGACAAGTTCAAGATGAAGGATGGTGAAGGAGTCGCGAAAATGTACTCTAGGCTTGCTCTCATCACAAATGAGATTGCCGGCTTAGGAAGCGAAGAGATGACCGACAAATTCATCATCAAGAATATCCTTAGAGCCCTGGATGGAAAGTATGACACCATGTGCACATTGATCGAAATGATGGCAAATTACAAAGATCTCAAGCCCACGAAAGTCATTGGAAGGATTGTCGCTCATGAAATGTCACTCAAGGACAAAGAGGAGCTCCACAACAAGTCTAGTGGTGCTTACAAGGCTTCAAGTGATGCTCCAACAACTTCAAGTGACAAGCTTGTGTCCAATGAAGAGATGAGCCTAATGGTCGAGAACTTCAACAAATTCTACAAGAATAGAAGCAAAGAGAGAAGCTCCAACTCAAGATACAATGAGAATAGCTCTTCAAGTCGTGACCGTAATTGCTACAATTATGGAAGACCCGAACACTTCTCAAATGAGTGTACTGCACCTTTCAAGAAAAGAGATGAGTCACCAAGAAGGAAGAGTAAAAGAGATGAGTCACCTCATAGAGAGAGAAGGAGTAGAGAAGATCGATATGAACGAAGACCTTCACGGAGAAGTAAGGATTCAGAAAGGGGAGACAAGTCTACCAAGAGCTATTGAAGAAGAAGATCCCAAGCCCATGACGGTGAATTGATATCCGGCTCCGACTCCGACAACCACTCCGAGAGAAGTTATCACTCCGATTCCGACCATAGTCAAGATGAAGGTGTTGCCGGACTAGCTCTTGTATCCTCCAAGTCCTATGATCTATTTGATTCACCAAATTAGGGAATTGGAAGATGCTTCATGGCCAAAGGTCCTAAGGTAACTCACCCCGAATTCATTGACTTTAATAGTGATGAGGATGACTTGCTAGGTGATGATGACTTGCTCAATGACAAAACTAGTAATGTTAGCTATAATGAACTTTCTAGTAATCATGGTAGTCAAGATGAGACGGTTGTCAATGCAACAAGGGAAATTGAGCATCTAACTAAAGAACTAAGCATTCTCAAGTTAACTCATGAAACTCAACAAGAAGATCATAGAGAGCTCATAAGAACTCATGAGAAGGTACGCTTTGAGAAGCTAAATTTAGAGCAAGAGCATGAGTTTCTAAAAGCTACCAATGACGATCTTTGAAAGAAGAGTTCCTCTTACATTACCAAACGACTCCTCTTGTCTACCTTTATGCCACAAGTTACATCTAAGCAATCTAATAGCAAGAGCAAGAAAGGTTCTACTTCTAGTGGTAACAATAACAATGCTAAATCTCTTGATGTTGCCTCTAGTAGTTCTATTGATTCCACTAATGATTCTCTTAGCCAAATTACACTTGAGCAAGAAAACAATATATAGAAAGGAATTATAGAGAAAGGTGTCTACAAAAGTCTTGCTAGGAGTAAGCAATTTGAGGAAATTATACGCAAGCAAGGATGGCACCGGAAGAACCAAGGTGTTGGTTTTGAACGAAAGTTCAATGCCAATGGAGTTGAGTGGGAAGAAGATCAATACCTGTTAGGGCATATTTCTCTCTATTAGTTTTGGTGATTGGTGAGCATGCAATTCGCGGACTAACCGTGTGCATTGAGCATTTCAGATATTCTATTACATGGCACAAGACGGTTTATTCCCCTCAGTGATAAAGGGTGAAGACGGTTGTTTCCGACGTTTCTTTTTTAGTGAATTTGAGTCATAGGAAAACCGTACTATTAAGAGGAGGTCTGCTTTGGAAAGGTTAGGGTGGAATCAACACGTATACATACACATATGCACCCACTAGCCTTCCCGGCAACATGGAGGAGTCCACTATTTTTTCTTGGGCTATTTTGAAGCACTCAAGCAGTAGTACTGTGCTGATCCACGGTAGTACCGCTTGGGGGTACTGCCGTAGATCAGTGTCGTACTCAGTACCACTTATTTTGGGGCTTCTGTTGCCCAGACTGTTTTAGCGGTAATAGAGCGGCTGTACTAAGCGGTAGTACCGCTTCGTGCGGTACTTCCGCCCTGGCAACCCTCTAGCACCACTGGTCCTTTTGTGTCCAGCGACCCCACGCGGTAGTACCGCATATGGGAACGGTAGTACCGCTCTGGCGGCACTACCGCCTCTATACTCATGTACTCGTAGGCTTCAGCTAGTACTACCGCACCTAGCAGTAGTACCGCTCCTCAGAGCGGTAATACCACTTGTGTGCGGGCAGAACAGGTAACGGTTGGATTTTTGTCCCCCCTATATAAAGGAGGTCTTCTTCCCCAAGAAGAACTACCTCTTTTCCCCCAAGCTCCATTGTTGCCCTAAAGCTTATTTTCGCCCGATCTCTCTCAATAGCCAGCAAAACTTGTTGATTCCCTAGGGTTTGCTTGATAGGGCCTCGATCTACACTTCCACCAAGAGATATTTGATTCCCCCCACTAATCCCTTGCGGATCTTGTTACTCTTGGGTCTTTGTGCACCCTAGACTCAAGAGGTCACCTCGGAGCGACAATCCATTGTGGTGAAGCTTCGTGGTGGTGTTGGGAGCCTCCAATTAAGTCGCGGAGAGAACCCTAACCTTGTTTGTAAAGGTTCGATCGTCGCCTTCAAGGGCACCACTAGTGGAATCATGGCATCTTGCATTGTGCAAGGGCGTGAGGAGAATACGGTGGCCCTAGTGGCTTCTTGGGAAGCATTGTGCCTCCACACCGCTCTAACGGAGACGTACCTCCCCCTAAAGGGAGGGAACTTCGGTAACACATCCTTATCTCCACCGACTCCACCTGTGGTTACTTTTTACCTTTACTTTGTGAAAGCTTATATTGTGTTTGTATCTTGTGTTTGCACGTGAGCTTGTTGTTGTGCTTGTCATATGGGTTGTCTACCTAGTTGCATATCTAGACAACCTACTTTCTTGTCAAGCCCTAATTTGTTAAAAGAGCTAAAAATTATAGTTGCCTATTCACCCCTCCCCCTCTAGTCAACCATATCGGTCATTTTAATTGGTATCAGAACCTCGTCTCTTTTAAGGCCTTAACTGCCTAAAGAATATGGTTGATGATGGGGATAGGGATGGAGAGACTTCCACGACCGCGCCCAAGACCATGATCACCCGTGGTTATTTGAATGAGGCTATGGCCTCACTCAAAACATCCATGGTGGACGAGGTCAAGAACATGCTAAGTAAATTCCTTGAGGGCATCAAACCTCCCACCGATCCCAAGGTAGTAATTAACCCTAGTTCCTCAAAAACGGATGCCAACTCCACCAAGGAGTTGGCTAATAGAGTAAATCCTAGCTCCTCTCAAGGAAAGAATGGGTCGGGCACTCATGCCACGGTTGCCCCTCCCCCGGTCTATGGAGGACCGGTCCCCTCACCTCATATTAACTCTCATGGGCCTCCACCCAAGCTTGATTTGACTAACTTTCCTAATTGGGTTTTTCGTATCAAGTCTCATTTGAATCATAGCTCAACACAACTTTGGAGGATTATTGAGCAAGGCTTCTACCTGCATCATCCGTACAACATGACCCCAAGAGAAGAAGTGGACAATCAACTCAATCACTCCACTTTGTTCATTCTTCAAGCCGCAATGCCTCCCGAAGAGCTTCCCCACTCGCGCCCTTTCACAATTGCCAAAGATGCTTGGGCACACATCAACTCTTTGTACAAGGGAAGCTCGAGCATTCAACGCACCAACTTTGAGGTTGTGCTTGATGAGGCCGATGAGTTTGTGATGAATGATGATGAAGATCCTTGTGAGCTTTACCAGAGATTGACTACTCTTGCGGTCTCACTCCAAGACCATGGGAGCAAGGACACGTATGACAATTGGGTCAAGCGCAAGTTCCTCAAGGCCATCATGCCTTTCAACAAGAACATGTCCTCCGTGATCCGTCAAAGACTGGACTTCCACACCTTGACTTCAAGTGAAGTGTTGGATGAGTTCGTTGCAATGAACATCTTGAACAAGACCGCCGAGAACGCACTAGCTCGTGTCCAACGGTCAAAGAAGCCCAACCTTGCTTTGAAGGCCAAGGCAATTCCGAAAGAAGAAGAAGAGGATGAAGAAGAGTGTTGCCCCGAAGAACCAAATATGCATACAACGAACACATGGCTGTTCCGTCAAGGCAATTTTGAAGGAACAAGAGAAACTCCAAGCCCAACTACTCCAAGAACAACTCAAGTGGCTCCAAGGACAAGCAACGTGTGAGGACTTGCTACAATTGTCGCAGTGTGAGTCACTTCATCATGGATGGCCCCTACGAGAAGAGGGAAGACAACGATGGCAAGCTCATCCGCAAAGATAAGGCCAAGTCCTTCCCCAACAAGAATAACTTTACGAAGAAGGTGCCACAAAAGGGGTTGGTGGTGCACGAAGAGTACAACTCCGATGATGATGATGACGATGCTAGTGGTGAAGGGATTGCAATGGCCTCTATGGCCATTGCCACCTCTTCCCCAACCTCGGTGTCTCTCTTCGACTCCCCCAACGAGAACCTCATCGCCACCCCGAAGTGCCTCATGGCAAAAGGCGTCAACAACGTAACCTCCAACCTCAAAACTTCTATCTCTACTAATCCTTCCTTGATGGATTGTGAGGATGAAAGTGAGAAGGTAAGGGTGGATTAGAATGAGTTTGACAAGTTCTTGGGTAAGCTCAAAGGTGAGACCAAGAAGCACTTTGTTGCTCTCTTGGAACAACTAGGTGAGGTCAATGATATCATTGAGTCTCACGAAGAGACCATCACTAAGATGGAAGGGCATAGTCATGATTATGCCGATGAGATTGCGAAGCTTTCTCATGCTCTTGAGGAAGAGCAAGGTATTCGAGTGGCTCTTGAGGAGTCAAAAAATGATGACCTTGCTAAATTAAAGAAAGCTCATGATCATGCTCAAGTTCTTGCTTGTGTGCTTAAATCCGAGAATGTTGAGCTTGGGGTTGGCCATGCTAGACTCAAAGAGGAGTTTGCGTTACTTGACAAGGCTCACAAGTGATGGTGTCCTGGACTAGGGGGTACTCATCACGTCGTCTCCCGACCAGGTGGATCGGGCCGAGGACCCCCATGGCGGTTCACTCATGAGCCACTTCGGGCAGCCCATGACGCATACAAAGAAGATTCCACAAGACTTGGTGATCAAGACAAGCACTCCTCTCCACCGACGTAGCCGACTAGGACTCTTGTTATCCTAGGCCTCTGGTGCATATATAAACCGAGGCCAGGCTAGTCGATAGATCATTGGATATTAATTAGAACAATCTCGTGGTAGATACATGTACTCTGTACTACACCCCATATGAATACAATCAAAAGCAGGACGTAGGGTATTATCTCTTCGAGAGAGCCCGAACCTGGGTAAAATCCTGTGTCCGTGTTACTATCGCTCAAAGACGCCTAGCTTAGGACCCCTACTACGAGATATGCCGGATTTAGAACCGACACTGGTGCTTTCATTGAGAGCCTGCTTTCAGTCGCCGCGGTGCGATGGGAATTCAGATCGTCTCTGGCGCGATCTACGCGTCGGAACCGAGCTTTATTGTCGATGTCGGCATCTTCGTCGCCGGCTCGACTGGTCACCTCGGCTGAACCGAGGACTGCACTCCGCGTCGGATCATCAAGATCGTACGGATACTTTCATCATAATCAACTCCGATCTCTATCAAGATCATGGGGGAATCATTCATGGAGCTCAGGGGCTCAAGATCAACATTGCCCTCGGGCGACCGTGCAGTTTTTCTGGACAGCGATTTTGCGTTCACCGTCACCGCCTCCTCGAGCGTCTTTTTGACAAATCCTTTTGTGGAATTGTGCGGAATTGAGTCTATAATGACCCCGTAAAATTTTGTCGTATTCCGATGGAGGAAACTCCGGCGATCTACGATATACCTGAGCCCTGTCAAATCTGGACGAGAATCTGGACGAGTTTTGGGTGAGGAGTCCAGCGTCCAGCTCGGACGTCCTTTGGAAGATCCAACCGTTGATCGACTGCGGAATTCCTATATCTACCATCCCTCAAAATTTCAGCTCGATCCGACCATTCAAACTCCGGGAACAGCCCGAGGAGTGCGTCAATTTATGGATCTATTTTCTGCGCGAAAACGAATCCGACCCAAGTTCATCTTTTCCATGAACAGGTTATCGGACGTCCTTTTGAAAGAAATTCTTATCTAGGGTATTGTGTGTTGTTTTCAAACACATGTCACAAATTTTGAATCTTTTCCGAGGTGATCTTCACCGTCGCGCCGCTGTCAAATCGGCCCGACCACGTTGCTCCACGGCTACCGACCTCCATCGAGCCGACGACAAACCACCTCGGGTCATCACCTCGGTGAGCCAACCAAGAGTTTGGCATCATGAAGGACAAATAATCATCAAGACAAGATCGTCGCCCTACGGATTATACGGGTCGGGCGCGCCAGTATCGCCGCGCGGTCACATCTCAAGCCTGCATTGACCGCGTCACAAGTTCCGACCTGCGTCGGCATCGCCGCGCCGTTGCTTCTTCAAGCCGATGTCCACCACGCCGACCTGCTTCGACACCTCGGCTGGCATGGGGCTAGAACGTCACCTTACCGACTTGCTCCGTCACCTCGGCTAGACCGGGGGCTTCGCCATCTCTTCATCAATCTACTCCGGGGACTTCAGCGTCACCAGCCGACCAGCTTTGTCACGTTAGCTGGACCGGGGGCTTCGCCATCGCTTCATCGACCTACACCGGCACCACCCTGCTGACCTACTCTGTCTCCTCGGCTGGACCAGGGGCATCGTCTCGGCACAACGGTAGTGTTGTGCTGCCACTTCATCAGCCGAGCTCTTCGCTCGGCCACCTCGGGACCGGCTTGGGGGCTGGGACCTCGACCCGCCGCAAGCTCGGCCCGCGTCATCAACACCGAGCACATTAACCAGCTAAGTCGCTTTCATGCTCAACTTTTCTCAATTTTTAATTTTTTTCCGGTTCGACCAAGCATTATATTTGCGTTAAACAAAAAAACTTAGTTTGTTAAAAACACCTTTTTTCCATGTTAACTGGGGGCTCTTAAATTTATATGAGCCGTTTTATAATAAATATTTTTTCTTCTAAGTCGTTGCAAAGTCTTTTTCTAACACTCCTTTTTCAAGTCGAGTGTATGGTCAATAGCCGGATAGCCTGGTTTCTCTCTAAAGCCGCTCGAGTTTAGTTCGCTAAATTGGCCTCTGAGAAGCACTCCGCCTTCGGGATATGGAGGTTGAAGCCGAAGTGACGGTGTCCAGGATTAGGGGGTGCTAACCGGGCCGACCCGTCTCCTCGGGTGGGCCGATATGCCCCCGTACGTAAGCAAGATGGACTCCGGAGGCCGCAGAAGGGAGACATGATCAAGGCTGTCTCTACCGAAGACTTGCAGTACACTTCAGGATTTCTCCAGCCGCCTTACTCCAAGATACCGACCTTGTAACCCTAGATACCCTCCCTGGCGTGTATATAAGCCATAGGGTTTAGCCCGCAGGGGGGAAAACGGAACATTACTTACCTAGCCTTAGAAGTTAGACACATATTACGATCTCGAGGTAGATCTACTCTGTACTCGATACATCTCCATTAATATAAACAAGAGCAGGGCGTAGGGTTTTACCTCCATCAAGAGGGCCCGAACCTGGGTGAAACATCATCTCCCTTGTCTCTGTTACCATCGATCCTAGATCCGCAGCTCGGGACCCCCTACCCCGAGGTCTGCCGGTTTTTACACCGACACTGGTGCTTTCATTGAGAGTTCCGCCGCGCGATCACCAGAGGGATTGATGGCTCATCGGCAGATCAACTGCATCAATGGCTGTGGGGACGTCTACGCCCCCGGATAGCTTTTCGTCTTCGGCAGCATGGTATTTTGCGCCGACTCGACGGGTCGTCTGATCTCTGTCGAGAACTATGCCCCGGGACGGATCGTAACTTTCGGTGGCCTTGAGTACACTGCCGATTGCCGCGGCGAACTCATCCTATCGGGATGGACGCCCGGCTTGATCGAAAGCTCGACCGGTTCTGGAGGCTCGACTCCGGAGCTGAACTCTGTCTTGACATCTTTTGAGATTACTGACGCCGCCACTCCGGCTGATCTCTCCCCGACCACTAGTCCGGAAAGAGATCCGGCTCCCACTCCCGAAGAGATACCGATGCCGGAGTTGATTTCGAATCAAAACCCCGAAGTATGTTCAGATTTCCTTCGCTCTGAAGACGCACCTGGTCACACACCGGATGTGCTTCGAATCAGCCCTGCCTACGGCGCTTCCATGGATCCCGAAGAGTTATCTCACCTTGATGAGATGCTTTGTCGCATCCAGAGCCTGTCCATCTCGGACGGCAAGACTTCGGTCTACGATCAGATCGGACTTAAAGCCGACGATAGGGAAATTTACATCCCACCCACCACCCATCTAGTCGCCACGATCGATGATTTAACCGATGTGTTAGACTACGGCGAACCCTCAGATATGGAGGAGGACGCCGATGGCCCCATCGAGAACACCTTGCCCTCGGTCAACGCGGGAAAGTGGACCGCCACATCCACCTATGATGTCTACATGGTGGACACCCCCAAATCCCCTCCAAGACGCCAGCGACGGCGCCGAAGGGGTAATAATGGGGAACCGACTGGCAATGACGCAACAGCCAATAATGGCAATGAGGAGGACGGCGACGCGGATAAGAATGAGGAGGACATTCAAGCCTCCCCACTAAGGAACGGCACACCAGACCGACCTCTTGTGGACTCCGATCCCGATGATCTCTTTGAAGGGGCCGATGACAATTACATGCCGGAGTCCGAGGAGGACGACAGCCTCGGTACCGAGGACTTCATCGTCCCCGTGGACCCCTTCGAACAAGAACGCTTCCGACGACGCCTTGTTGCGACGGCCCGGAGCTTAAAACGCAAGCAGCAGCAGCTGCAGGAAAATACCGACGCGCTAAATGAAAAGTGGGTTGAAGTGCTCTCCGCCGAGCAGGATATGGAGAACCGACGCCATAGTGCGCCGAAGTCTTACCCACGCAGGCGCCTCCTACCAGAATTTGACGAAGAACTCACTGGCGACCTCGATCGGCCCCCTAGAGGCCGGGACAGGCCAAGACGAGAAGACCCCGGGGAACGGCCACCTGCACGCCGTCATGGCAAGGACCCCGTGGATTACATAGATCATCACGACGCGAGACGTCGTATTCAGGAAAAACGGGCTCCCCCTTGGTCCATCTACGGGTCAAGGGGACGTGCGCCTGCCGGGCCGGACGGTTACGATGACTGGATGGACAGGAACGGCCGCGCCCGCGATCAAGCCTACTCATGATTTTCTCCCGACCTCCGACGAGATGCTCTTCGGTCCCGAGGTCCGGCTCACCCAATCTGCTTCACAGATAGGGTAATGGAACATCAATTCCCAGAAGGGTTTTAACCCATCAATATTGATTCATACGATGGCACCACGGACCCAGCAGTTTGGATCGAGGATTTTCTCTTACATATACACATGGCCAAAGGAGATGATCTCCATGCCATTAAATACCTGCCTCTCAAGCTCAAGGGGCCAGCGAGGCATTGGCTCAATAGCCTCCCACCCAATTCTATCGGCAGCTGGGAAGCCCTAGAAGATGCTTTTCGAGCGAACTTCCAGGGCACGTATGCTCGACCTCCGGACGCCGATGACCTCAGCCGTGTCACCCAGCAGCCCGGCGAATCAGCTCGGAAGTTCTGGAACAGGTTTCTCACCAAAAAGAACCAGATCATAGACTACTCCGAAGACGAGGCCATCGCTGCGTTTACAAATAATATTCGAGATGAATGGTTGGCTCGACAACTTGGCCAGGACAAGCCTAGAACCATGGCTGCCCTGACCTCACTGATGACCCGCTTTTACGCGGGAGAAGATAGCTGGCTCACCCGAAGTACTCACAACGGCGAGGCCGGCACCTCGGAAACTCGCGACGCCAATGGAAAGCCAAAGCGCAATAAAAACAAGCGCAGGTATAAAAATGGCGGAAGCGATACTGAAGATGCCGCGGTCAACGCAGGATTCACCGGATCTAAATCCGGGCAGAAAAGAAAACCCTATAAGGGGAACAAAGATGGACCTAGCCAGCTTGACAGGCTCCTGGACCGCCCATGTGGGATTCATGGTACTCAGGTAAAACCAGCAACACACACTAATAGGAATTGCTGGGTCTTCAAACAATCTGGCAAGATAGTGGGAGAGGGCGAGAATAAAGCACAGCACCGCAGCAACGATGAAGATGAACCTCGGCAGCCCACTAATGGAGGGCAGAAGAAGTTTCCAAACGAGGTAACAGAGGTCAATATGATCTACGTCACCCACATCCCCAAGAGGGAGCGGAAACGTGCACTTCAGGACGTATACGCGCTGGAGCCAGTCGCCCCAAAGTATAATCCGTGGTCGGCTTACCCGATCACTTTCGATAAGCATGATCATCCGACCAGCATCAGGCATGGCGGCTCTGTGGCGCTCGTTCTGGACCCCATTGTTGATGGTTATCATCTAACACGCGTCCTGATGGACGGGGGCAGCAGTCCTAACCTCATCTACAAGGACACGGTTCGGAAGATGGGCATTGACTCATCTCGGATAAAGCCGAGCTCTACCACCTTTAAAGGTGTGATCCCGGGCGTCGAAGCCCGTTGTACAGGAACAATCACCCTAGAGGTAGTCTTTGGTTCGCCCGAGAACTTCAGAAGCGATGAGTTAATCTTCGATATCGTACCGTTCCGGAGTGGATACCACGCGCTCTTAGGGCACACAGCCTTTGCGCACTTCAACGCAGTCCCGCATTACGCCTACCTCAAGCTCAAAATGCCGGGTCCTAACGGCGTCATCACTATCAATGGTAATACAGAACGATCACTCCGGATAGAGGAACAGACCGCGGCTTTCGCAGCCGAGGTTCAAGCGTCCGAGGAGGCAGCCCGCAGCAATAAACGCGCGGCCCGCTCTTTGAAGCGTGCCAGGGTTGCACAAGTCGACCTCGGACAAGTACCACAGCACCCAAAATAGGGATGCGGGCTCCTCGTGCACCCCCTCTGAGGGCACTACGTCCCCAGAGTGCATAACTTCGCACTCAAAATTCCCTGGGATGCCAAGGAGCCAAAACAATTACCAACCGTCCGGCGCGGATTCACCACGCAAGGGCGAGGCTTAGAGCCCCAGCACCGGCAAGCACCTGTAAAAGGAGCAGCCAAATATGAATACCTCTAGGTGGTTTCAACCACAAGAATAACTTCGGTCACACCTCCCTTTGAGGAACTCGGTCCATCAAACACTTAGAGTGTCTAAAGGGCCAGAAGGGCATCGACCTTCGTAAATTTTTCGTCTTCAATCGGGGCGATCTGGTCAACAGTTCGGAAACACAGACGTGCGGCAGGCTTCGGTCCGGATCCTTTAAAATCCGTTAGTAATTATCCGACCTGTTTTTTCCTCCTCCTTCTTTACCATCTACATTGTATTTCAAGGTCCCTATTGTATTTCTTTATCGAGCACAGCCCCGGTACGATGAAGTACTTTAACAAAGATGCAATTGTATAAGAAAGTCCGATGTATTCGGCGTCTCGGATTTTGGCCTTATATGCGTCAGTTTCGAACCTAGATTTCGGTCAATAGTTGGGTTGCCCGGCTCCTATGTGTACCCCTTACATTTCCGATGAATTCGGCTAAGGGTGTAACGGGAGAACCATTGCGATTGCGTCGACCAGGTCAATTGGCATGGCGCCTCAGTGGAGAAAGCCGAAAACTGACTATCTAGGTACGCGCAAACTAGTCCGCCATCCGAAGACCGCGTCAAGCGATGTGACGATAGAGATCACCCGTGTCAAACGAAGGGCTTATATTCTAAGCCGAAGTGTGTCCTGGCATAGACCTCGGCCAAACTGGCCGAACACTTCTTATATCGGGGGCTGGTTATCAAAACCCCCACAGTCAAACTCCTATGACTAAATGAAAGACGTCAAGCCACTATAGTCTGATTGCCTAGTTCCTCTAAGTCACCGACCGCCTCCGGGCTCCGAGACGTCGGCTAAGGGTCTAATGTGACTTCGGGAACACCCTTTGTATGACCTACACTGGGGTCGAAGCCGACGACTGGCCACTCTCATTTTAAACAGTCATAAAGGAGGAATAATCAACACTATAAGATAATACGCATGGAATCTTAAAGCCATTCTTAAACAGATAAAGTTTTTACATCATACACTCTGGCATCCCGGAGTACTTAATAAAACAAACTATTCTTAGGGCACATGGCCTCGGTGGTCCGACCTCCTGCCTCCACCTCGGCGAAGAACTGCTCGGCGGTCCGCGGCTTGTCGGCAAGAGGGCCAGCAGAACAAGTCTCCGCATCAACTTTGCGGAAGTGCGTCTTCACGCAAGCATACGCCCTTCGAGCCCCTTCGAAGCACACGGACCTCTTCCAGCGTTCCACGCATGGTACGACATCGCGGAGCCGAGCAGTCAGGCAGAAGAGACTCCTCGGCATGGCCTCGGCAGGCCACAGAGCGACGTAGAGGTCCTGGAGCGCTGGCCTCATCATGCGGAACAATTCGACCAGCTGCTTCACTCGATGGTTTAGCAGCTGAGCGGACGGCGATCCTGGGAATTGACCCCAGAAGGCCTTCTCCGCCTCATGACCCGCCAGCTGGCCGAAGTACGCCACCGCATCCTCCGCGCTCTGCGGGAGATCCTCGAAGACCTCTGCGGAATGCCATACTTGGGTAAGCTGGACATACCCTTTGCCGCCAAACGCACACTGCAGCAGAAACATCTTACCCGAGGCGATTTGCTCCACTTGCTGGAGCACCTTGCGGTCCGCTCGGGCCGAGGTCTTGAGCTCGGAGTGGGCACGCTGAAGCTTTTCGAGCTCCTCTTTCGTCCGCCGCCCCTCCTCCTGAAGTTTGTCGCATGCTTCAAACACGCCCTTCAGGGTCTCCTCGACCTCTAGCACCCTGGCCTGGTGCTTCTCCCCGGCCGCCATTTCGACAGCCCGTGCCTTCTCGGCTACGGCGGCAGCAGCCTTCGGCTGCCGCACCTCCTTCCGAGCCCCTTCGAGCTCGGCCTTGAGTGTCCCCAGCTCCGTTGTCAGCACAGATAAAAGCCTTAGCTGCTTTCTTTAAACATAAATTATACCTCTTCATTCGCAATCTAAAAAGCAAGTTTCAACTCGCTCACCCTGGGACCACTCAAGTCTCCGGTTCATCTCCACCATATCTTCGGAGACGGAGTCCGGAACCGAGGTCGAAACATGTAATGAAATAAATCCTTGTTAGAGGGAAGAAGGTTTAGACCATTTATACCCTCCCGGACAGCCGCTTCGAGTAGCGTCCTAGGGGCTATTCCACAAGCTCCCACTTACTAAAAACGACCCCGATGCCGGTTTCTTGAAACCGACTTCGGGCTCGGGGGCTACTCACTTACCACGCCCTTTATCAGGCTGTACTATTATGTCCTCGGACAAAGATTAGAAAATAAAACAACCCAAAATAAACCAAATTCGTAGAAGGCGTACCTCGAAACCTACTACGAGGCTCTTGAAAACCTCACGCAGGCCGGCCTCTGCGGACCGGTATCCTTCCAGCACCGTGCCTATCAAGGCACGATGCTCTTCCTTGAGGGAACAGCCCTTCAGGGCCTCCTCCGCCTCCTCGGCCCACCCCATGCCGATCCGTCCTTGGACAGAAGGTTGGGATGGAGGGATGACCTTGGATGAATCCACCCGAGGAGCCTCCGCCTGTGAAGGCGGTGCCGGGGTAGACTCCGGCTGAGCCAATGACTGGCCCGACCCTTCTTCTGTGACCTCGGGGTGCTCCGACCTCGGGTCTTATCGGGCCGAGGTTTCGACCTCGGCCATTATCGCCACCTCACCGGCTCCCACCGTTTTGACTTCGGGAGCCAAGGTGGATGTCGCCTCCCCCAGACCGACCTGCGTCGGGGGAGAAGCAGCGGGCTCTGGGGTCCCGCTGGCGGATGGCAACCCGCTCGAAGAGCCACTGGGGATCACCTTCGGCGGACTGCGTATGAAAAGTTGCTTCTGTAAAATTCCCCTTGATGAAACAATGACTCAGGCAAGAAAGACAAGGATAAGGGCTTACCCTCGAGGTGCCGGCTTCTTCCTCCCGGTTGCGAGGGGGTCTTCCTCTGAGTCACCGGAGAGGTCGGCTCTCTCTGACGACTTGTTGACGGCCTCGGATGAGGCTCGCCTCGGCCTCTTTGTGCCCTTTGGCGGCATGACCACGTCGGCATCTTCTATCGCCGACCTCTTCCCCTTTGGAGGAGTAATCTCCTCCTCCTCACCCTCCTCGGCGCCGTCGTCTTGAGCGGCGGAATGGTGGGTCTCTTCGGGCCGAGTGACCGAAGTTCCTCGGGTCCGAGCACTTGACTTCCCCGTCTGGGACTTCGCCCCTTTGGAGGCCACCACATGTGGCTCCTCGGTCAGAAGCGCCGAGCGTAGGGGAGTTGGGGGCTGCTTCGGCAGTGGGGCGGGGCATCTTACCCCTTTTACCCAGGCCGACCATTTCTGAAAAACGACATAACACGACAGTTTAAGAAACAACTTTACTCCTCGGAACAATAAGCAAAGAATGAAAGATTGAAGGATGGAACCACTCACCGGGGGTGCCTCATAGCCATGCTCGAGGCCGCGGTCCTCCCCCTCCTTGGGAATTTTGTCCTTGGCCAGCTTCTTGAGCTTTGTCCACATAGTGGCCAAGGTGGAGCGGAAGAAGGTGTTGATGGTGTCCATGTCCTCAGGCTTCTGTGCCCACATTGGGGTAGCCCGAAGTTGGACGGGAAGGATACGGTGGTTGAGCATGACGTTGATGATGTCGGGCAGCTCAGCCTTCCCCGAGGTGGTTCACCACACGTTCCTCTCGATCAGGGTCTCTACCTCTTCGGGCTTCCCCCAGGCGACGCCTTTTTCCTTCCAAGACTTGAGTTTCTTGGGAGGCCCGGCCGAGAAGGTCGGGACCTCGGTTTGACCAGCGGCCATGGGTTCGGTGATATAGAACCACTCGTTTTGCCATTCCTTCACCGTTTCGATGAAGGTGCCTTTGAACCAGGTGGCTGCTTGGTTCTTGCTGATCATTGCCCCTCCGCACTTCGTGAGTTCGGAGCCGCTTGACTTTGGCTTAATCCCGAAGAGCTTCAGCCATAGGCCGAAGTGAGGCTCACAGTGGAGGAAGGCCTCGCAGACTGTTATGAAAGCGGCGAGGTGGAGGATGGAGTTGGGGGCTAGGTGATGAAAATCTAACCCATAGTAAAACATGATCCCGCGCACGAAAGGGTGCAGCGGGAACCCTAAGCCTCGGATGAGGTGGGGGACAAAGACCACCCGCTCCCCGACGTTGGGAGCAGGTACCAGCTCGCCGGCCTCTGGAGCACGGGCGGCGATGGCGGGGGCTAGATACCCTGCGTCGCGCAGCTCGGCGATGGTCACCGTCGTCACGGTGGAGCCGCCCCAGTGCCCCTTAAGGGTATCGGCCATGGCTGATGGCGAAATCGAGCTTGCGTACAAGGCGTAAGGGCTGGATCTAGGTGTTGGAGCTAGACGAAGCAGCAGCAAGGGAAGAATGGGAGCGTAAGCTATCGCGCTATTCTCCCCATTGCTTTTATAAGCCTATGAAAGGCCAAGAGCCCCCTTTGCTGCGCCGCTAATTTCGTAATTATTATCAAAGATGCCATTGAATAATACGAGGGGAAACAAAAATCTTGATGATATCCCCAAGAAAGCGGGCACGATCTCTGCCTCGACGGGACGTGCCAGTAAAAGAGCCGCCTCGAAATGCAAATTGAGGGGAAGCAGTAACTGCTCGACCTGTCGTGGGGCGAGTTTCTCCGATAAAGCTGTCAGGCCGGATTGGATTGTTCATACCTAAACAGCAAGCCTTCGAGGCTAAGATACCCTTTTCACCTCGGGCATGGTACGAAGCTCGGTCGGACCGCGGATGTTGATGCTCTGTTAAAGAGAATCCGAGATGCAAAGTGGAACACGTCTGTCAAGCCAAAGACTCCGGATCCGAAGCAATATCTGTCGACCATCGTCCTCGGCGTAGAAGACCAGATCGGGGGCTACTGACAGTGTGCAGGATTTGGGGGTGCTAACCGGGCGGACCCGTCTCCTCGGGTGGGCCGATATGCCCCCGTACATAAGCAAGATGGACTCCGGAGGCCGCAGATGGGAGACGTGATCAAGGCTGTCTCTACCAAAGACTTGCAGTACACTTCAGCATTTCTCCAGCCGCCTTACTCCAAGATACCGACCTTGTAACCCTAGATACCCTCCCTGGCGTGTATATAAGCCATAGGATTTAGCACGTAGGGGGGAAAACGCAACATTACTTACCTAGCCTTAGAAGTTAGACACATATTACGATCTCGAGGTAGATCTACTCTGTACTCGATACATCTCCATTAATATAAACAAGAGCAGGACGTAGGGTTTTACCTCCATCAAGAGGGCCCGAACCTGGGTAAAACATCGTCTCCCTTGTCTCTGTTACCATCGATCCTAGATCCGCAGCTCGGGACCCCCTACCCCGAGGTCTGCCGGTTTTTACACCGACACGAAGGCTGACCTACTTGAAGTTTAGAGATCGGATGTGTCATGTTAAAGCACGACGGAAGGCAAAATTTATTTTAACACCAATTTTCGGATTGGCACCAAAAAACTTGATTTAGTTCAGACGTCAAGTTTTTACATAAGATTTTTGGCTTTTCGAGCTTATGGCACTTTTAAGCTATTTGTATGTTTTTCTTTCAGGAGGCAGGACATCCTCATGACCGAGGTGCCCTGCATAATAATTCAGCTTGGGAGATCTTTTCCGACCCGCAGCTCGGCATCTTTTTTGCCGACCTGCACCTCGGCGTTGGCAAAACACACATGACATCTGGACTAGTTCCCGAGGAGATTTGATCCTCAGGTTGGTTGACTTCACCCAACCTGAGTCTCGGGGGATACTGCGTGTCTCCAGCATAACTCTCGCAGTACAACGTCGGATGCCTTTAAAGCATCGGCAACATCAACGGGGGTTGCGACTAGAGCCGAACCCACCAAAAGCCAAGGTACTCCGAGGAGTCCTCGGCAAAACGTTCTCGGATATTGCTTTATATGCATCAGTTTCGAATTGTGTCTTCGGTCAATAGTTGGGTTGCCCGGCTCTTGTGCTTGCCTCCTATGTTCCACTTTGTTCGGCTAGGTGTGCAAAGGGAGAACCACTACGATTGTACTTCCGGTTTGACTGGTCAAGTGCCTCAGTGGAGAAAGCCGAAAACTGACTGTGACAATAAGCGTAAACTGGTCAGCGATCCGATGATGGTGTCAAACTATAGAGCGATAGAGGTTATCCCGTGTTAAACGATGGGCCTTTCATAAAATTGGCCGACGTGTTAAAGGTTTGACCTCGGTTGACGCCGAACACTAACCGGGGACTAGTAACTGGCCTCCCAACTTTAAGCTCCTATGACTAAGTGAAAGTTACAAAGCCTGCATATCTGATTGCCTCGTTTCCGTTAACACATCCGCCTTCGGGCACCGAGACGTCGGCTAAGGGTTGTCTTGTTACTTCGGAAACACCCTGTGTAGCATCTACAAAGGGGTGGAAGCCGATGATGGGCCACATTCAAATGATAAACGGTCGCAATGGAGTCAAAATAACATATAGCATAAAGCTAACCATCCTAACATGTGCCGAGGGCCCCTTGAGGCACCTCGGCGCAGTTACATCAGGACTCCTAGAGAGCCCAACATATCATTAACGTTTGTATTCAATATACAAAAGCCGCCTTCCGTAATCATTGTTATAAAGCCATAAATATGCATCAATTTGACTTAAGATTTTGGCCAAGCTGGGTTGCCTGGCTCTTGTGCTTACCCCTTACGTTCCCGATTGTTCGGCTAGGGGGTAAAGGGAGCACCTCTGTGATTGTTACTACCGGGTCATCCGGGTTCGTCCCTCAGACTGGGTGAAGCCAAAAGCTAGCTGTCTTAAGAATATAATTGGTCGGCAACGACGGAAGTGAAAATTTTGGTTCATTAAAAACCAAAGAGTTCGGAAACTTTCCCCAAACTAAATTCTCAATATTTTCCTCCCACATTGATCGGAGTTGAGTTTTTACAATCATGGTCAACATGATAGCCTGGGAAAAGGAACTTATAAAGGACCTATTTTTCCCAGAAGATGTTTCTTACGTTAAACAGTAATATAACATATCTCTCTGCGTACCTTTGTTTATAAAACCGTATGGCCGGATTGCCTTGTTTTCCGTAAATCTTTGCCCTTATAAAGGCTTTATAAAGTAGGATAACACTCCTTGGCTACTGGCTGAGGAGGTTGAAGCCGATGGTCGGTCAACAAAGTTTTGTACAATGCGGATCCGAGCATTAATGAAGTAAAGTACTTGGATACATAGAATCATTACACATAAATTGTGATTGAAGTCAATTTACTCCGGATATTGATCCTTAATTCGGCCACCCATGCCCAACTTAAAGCTCGGGGGCTACTGGGCTTCGCGCTTCTCACTTAAAATCCATTAACGGATTACATCGATCCCCTGATCTGGTGTTGCCACCCGACCAGTGGCTCGGGGGCTACTGCATTGATGATTCAATGCAGAAAATTCAAAGTGCAAAACAGTTTCCGAGGAGATTACGATCCTCGGTTTGGTCGGCCGCACCCAACCTGAGTCTCGAGGACTATGCACACCGTGTTTTTGTTCCTAAGTATGCTGCCGAGCTAGAAGTTGATCCTCAGGCCGATTTCACGAATCGACTTGAGTCTCAGGGGCTACTGGGATCAGCGGTTTTATGTTTTCCTTCAGGTGCATCCCGGATTTTAGGCCGGCATACACCTTGAGGGCTACTGGCTATATATCTCGGCAGAGAATAAATTGCACCAATCGGGAAAAAATATCCACAAAAAATCAGCCCAAGACCGAGGTGGTGCACCACCTCGGAAGCAGTTCGGCATAAAGCTCGGCTGCGAGTGGCTGGCTCCCTAGAGAACTTTTTTGGCGTTAAGCTCGGATAACCTCCTTCAAACTTTTTCAAAGACAATGTACTCTATGCCTCCTTGGATGCAGTCCGGCGTTGGAGCTCGGCTGCTAAAATGTAACTCGGATGCAGACCGGCATTGGAGCTCGGCTACAAAAGACACCTCGGATGCAGTCCGGCGTTGGAGCCCGGATGCAAGAGGACACCGCCGCACGGGAAAAACTTCGAACCCGAGGTGTGGCGTAAAAATAACAAGGCATTGATAAAGGCCAAGAACCTAAAAGGGCTCCTCGGATGCCCGACGTGTCAACTCTTCGGATACACCTCGGCGATCCTCGAGATCGGAGATGCGCATATTTGTTGAACCAGTTTTCAAGACAGATGACCAAAGACGAAGAACAGCTCGGAAGAACCGAGGAGCGTCCCCAACTTGAAGACCGGTTCAGGGGGCTACTGACGGTGTCCTGGACTAGGAGGTACTCATCACGTCGTCTCCTGAACAGGTGGATCGGGCCGAGGATCCCCATGGTGGTTCACTCATGGGCCACTTCGGGCAGCCCATGACGCATACAAAGAAGATTCCACAAGACTTGGTGATCAAGACAAGGACTCCTCTCCACCGATGTAGCTGACTAGGACTCTTGTTATCCTAGGCCTCTGGTGCATATATAAACCGAGGCCAGGCTAATCGATAGATCATCGGATATTAATTAGAACAATCTCGTGGTAGATACATGTACTCTGTACTACACCCCATATGAATACAATCAAAAGCAGGACGTAGGGTATTATCTCTTCGAGAGAGCCCAAACCTGGGTAAAATCCTGTGTCCGTGTTACTATCGCTCCAAGACGCCTAGCTTAGGACCCCTACTATGAGATATGCCGGATTTAGAACCGACAACAAGGCTTTGAAAAGTGCTCATGCTACACTCAAGGAGTCTCATGATCAACTCCAAGTGAAGCTGACTAAGGAGATAGCCACATGTCCTCCTTTTGTTTTAATTGATAATGCCCATGCAACTAACCCTTGTTGTGAGCATGTTCATCTTGTGGAGGAGAATGCCAAGTTGAAAGAGCAACTTGAGAAGGACCTTGTGACTTGCATACAAGGCTAGAAGAACCTCAACGAACTTTTGAGCAATCAAAAGGAGGTTGTGGCAAAGGAGGGACTTGGGTTTGCACCCAAGTCAAAGAAGAAAAGCAAGACCAAGCAATCTCTCCCTCTCAAAGAGGTATTCGTCAAAGAGGTAGAGAGTGCTCCTAAGGAGAAGAAGAACAAGGTGGTGGGTGGTGATGCCAAAAGGGGCAAAACCACTCCTCCCAATAAAGCTGGCGACTTTAACCCTTCCTATGTCTTATGCCGTGCTAGTGATGGGCATGTTTATGCCAAATTTGTTGGTTCTCCTTATGAGTACATTGAATGGTCTATTTGGGTTCCTAAGACCCTTGTTACTAACATCAAAGGACCCATTCAAAAATGGGTACCTAAATCCAAGCATTGATCTTATGTAGGAGTTTGCTTCCAGTGGGTGTCATGGTTGCTTGATAGTGGAGCGACAAATCATATGACCGGGAGCAAGGACTTGGTGGTGGACGTGCAACCAAGCCCATCTATGCCCACCCATGTCCAATTTGGTGATGCTTCACTTTCTAAGGTATTGGGTCTTGGCAAGGTTGTCATTTCTCAAGATTTAACCATTGAGAAAGCCTTGCTTGTTGAGACCCTTGCATGCAGCATACTTTCTGTTCATCAACTTGCACTTATGGGCTTTGCTACATTCTTTGATCTTGATACCGTGGCCCTTTTGTGGAGCAAGACTCTTAAAGTAGGGCATGTCAAGAACGGTCTCTATGTGGTTAACTTTTCGGAGAAACCCACTAAGACCGCGACTTGCCTAATGACTAAAGTTGATGTGGGGTGGCTTTGGCATCACCGTTTAGCCCACATCAATATGAGATCTCTTTGCAAAGTCTCCTCAAGGGGGACCATGTCTGTGGACTAACAAATGTTAGTTTTGCCAAAGATCGTGCTTGCAGTGCTTGTATCAAAGGAAAGCTACATGAGACGGCTCACCGACCCATGACTATTATATCTTCCAAGAGGCCATTGGAGCTCCTTCACATGGATCTCTTTGGGCCACCATCATTTGATAGTCTTGGGGGAAGAAAGTATTGCTTGGTGATTGTGGATGACTACTCAAGATACACATGAGTATATTTCTTCAAGAGGAAGAGTGAGACCCAACAAACCATCATCGACTTTGCAAATGAAGCTCAACGTCAACATGATGCAAAGATATTGATGATTATAAGTCACAATGGCACCGAGTTCAAGAAATACACCTTGGATGAGTTTCTTAGTGATGAGGGGATCAAGCATCAATATTGCACATCTTATACCCCTCAACAGAATGGTGTAGTGGAGAGGAAGAACCAGACATTGATGGACGCAACAAGGACCATGATGGCGGAATTCATATCTCCGTACAACTTTTGGGCCAAAGCCATCAACACCGCATGTCATGCATCCAATCGGCTCTACCTCCGCAAAGGCTTGAACAAGACTCCATATGAGATACTTACCGGTAACAAGCCCAAACTCAAGTACTTCCGGGTGTTCGGTTGTAAGTGTTTCATTCTCAAGAAAGGTGCTCATTTGTCTAAATTCAAAACTAGAGCTCAAGAGGGCATATTTGTCGGTTATGCTACAAACTCTCATGCTTACCGTGTTCTCAACAAGTCCAATGGACTCATTGAGGAGACGTGCAACATGGAGTTTGATGAAAATAATGGCTCCCAAGTGGAGCAAAGTGGTCTTTTGTGATGTAGGTGATGAAATTCCTCCCCAAGCCATAAGAAGAATGGGAGTGTCTGGGGAATGACCCCCGGGTAGGCAAGCGAACCCGGAGCCCCTTTTCAAAACATTGGGGCAGCCCGTGCCCCTCCCCGCCGGCTGGCGAACCTACCGGCTTCTCGGCGCTAGCCGGCTAGGCCTGGCCCTGGGCCGGGTCCGGCTGGCCGCTAGCCGGCTGGCGATAGGTCGGCGGCCGTCCCATCTCGCCCGGCGACAAGACAGCCCCCCACGAGGGGAGAACATGGCTACAGTGGAATCCGCCTCGGGAGGGCGCGCCGGCAAAGCTGCCAACCCTGCTGACACGACGGCCGGTGTCAGCACCAGCGCGCCAGTGCAGCCCCCCGCGAAGCCGCCTACTCCGGCACGCCTCTGCGGAGCGCGCACGCGCCGTCTACTCCTGCACGCCTCGGCAGGAGCGCGCACGTGCCGACCACTCCTGTACGCCTCTGCGGAAGCGCGCACGCCCCGTCCGCTCCATGACGCTCGAAGCGACGGGCCACAGTGCCACGCCGCCCTCGGGCGCCGCAGCCGGCGGGGCCCAGCAGCCGGCGGGCCCGCAGCCGGCTCCAGACGCCGACGCCCGGGTCCCGGCGCGCGTAGTTTACCCATGTAACCCTGGGGGGGGGGTCGATCTATAAGACCCCCCAGGAGGCCTCCATGCAGAGGAGTTGAGTTCGGTTCGATTTTAGTTTAGTCAGTTGGCTCCTCTTCGATCGTTGGCTACATGGTTCACTCCTTCCCCGACGCATACACACACGCAGGAGAGGCCGAACGGAGACCTAGCTACTTCTACCTCCTCCACTCAAACAGCTCCAGGAGCACCATTGTAACCATTGTGGCCTCTGAGCCTATTAACCCACTCGGCAGGACTAGGGGTGTTACCTCTCCAGAGGGCTCCGAACCTGGGTACGTCTTGTGTCTCTCGCATGCGCGTGCCAACCTCGCTTCCGGAACCCACCGGCGTCCTCACGCAGCCCCCCACTTTTAGCCATCACATGGCATCTGCCGTGATTTCACCACGACAGTTGGCGCCCACCGTGGGGCTGCTCGCGGCGTCGACCGGAGTCAAGTTTCGGACGAGTCCCTTCACCAGCTCTGGCGAGCGCATCGTGCACGGTTTGGTCCGTGCGCCTCGCATGGCCAACCCGGCCGGCTGCGGCGCCGTATCAGACGCGAACGCCGCCTGCCCCGCAGGCTGCCTCGTCGTCCCATTCAGCGCGCTGCGCGTCTTCATCGCGCTCGTACCCGACGTGTTTCCTGCCAACAGTACGTGAACAGTACGTGAACAGTACGTGTTTCTCTCTCCTCTTTTTTTTTTTTTTTCAGCCACAATAGATCGCAGGCAGCGGCGACTGTTCTTGGATCACGTCGAGTTTTTGCAAAGCACCAAAACCTATATGAGCAGCCTGTAGAGCGGAAACTAGTCTCGTGGGTAAGTTCCTAACACCTTTGTGTAGACAGGCTGTGGCTATGGATTGGAATTTGCAAAACAGGATAATGGATCGAAACAAAAGCCAATCTACGATGCAAGCTACGATGGAAACTAAAATCAATCGATTCGAAGGCAAAGCGACGCAAAAAGAAAGACACAACGACCAGCAACTAAAACCAATCCACGATGCAATCTAGGCTATGGCAAACAACTAAGAACCCTAATATTTTTGTGAGGCTTTTTCTGGATAGGATGAAAAACAACTAATCTACGGATGATTTGGTGGATGCTTACCGAGGCAACACTGGAAATCTGATACCAAGATGATATGGGGTGTCCCGATCTTCTCAGTAAGCGGCGGCGGTGATGATGATGGTGTAGGATAACTTGTATGTCGCCGATGAACTCTCCCTCGCTTGATCCCTGATGCCAATGCAAAAGGTCTCAACCCTTTGGATATTCACAACGTCACACACTTGCGCACGCAGCCGTCGACCACGAACGGTTAGAATTGCAATATACTAATTCCCAATGGAACAGCAGATCACACTTGACTTGCAGTATATAATCACCAGATCGATACGAATTGGTGATGAGGATTCAAGATGAATGCTTACAAGCAATCTCATGAACTAGGGTTTATCTTAAACGTGGTCTAACTCTAACTAACCCTAAGGAAGAGTATTTATATCCTAAGATAGATCGAAGGGGTACATGGGCTGTCAGCCCGAAACTCTGCGCGCAGGCAGCACGGTAGTACCGCTGATGTCATGCGGTACTACCGCTCCAAGCGGTACTACCGCTTCAGTACCGCTCTACTACCGGTTAGCGTCAAAAGATGCCAGTAGTTTTCGCGGTAGTAGGGGCGGTAGTACCGTCTCAAGCGGTACTACCGCTGGTGTAGGGCGGTACTACCGCCCTGGAAACTCCAAGATCCTTTTCCCAGCCCAGCTGCATTGCCTCCTTGCTCTCCTCCTTGCTCCCTTGTGCCATGCCTTCCTCTCCGATGTACCTAAAGATACATGCACACAAGGACTTAGGCAGTATAAAATTCTTCCGAATCAAGGGAACAAGTACAACTAGGAATAAATTCACCTTATGATATTTTTCAACTAGGCTCAATATTTCTTTCCAGCTTAAGCAAGCAGAATCATCATATTCCATGAATATATCCTCATCAGATCGCCAAATGGGCCATCGAGCTAGCCGGCCACACCATCCTCTACGAGCCTCGCACCACCATCAAATCACAGGCATTGGCCGACTTCCTCGTCGATTGGGCGGAGACCCAGTACTTGCCCCCGGCTCCCGACGCAACACACTGGCGCATGCACTTCGACGGCTCGAAGATGGCGTCCGGCTTGGGAGCCGACATTGTGCTCTCATCCCCCAAGGGGGCCGGCTGCGCTACGCGCTGCAAATCCACTTCGCCGCCTCCAACAACGTCGCCGAGTACGAAGCCGTCGTCCACGGCCTCCGGCTGGCCAAAGAAATCGACATCCGGCGCATCCTTTGCTTCGGCGACTCCGATCTGGTGGTCCAGCAAGTCTCTGGCGAGTGGGATGCCAGGGACTCCAACATGGCCAGCTACCGCAACCTGGTCCAACAGATGATCGGCAACTTTGACAGCTGCGAGTTCCTCCACGTCCCCCGCAATGAGAACGAGGCGGCCGATACACTAGCCAAGCTTGGTTCCAGCCGGCAAGCAATCCCGACCGGCGTCTCCCTCGAGCACCTACGCAAGCCGTCCATCAAGCCGTCTCCGGATTCAGAGTCCATCTTCGTCCCGGCCGACCCAACAGCCCTTCCCCCGGCCCCGGGGGCTGCCGGCTCCGGCTCGGGGGCTGCTGGCTCCGGCTCGCCGCCTCCCGACCCGGCCGAACCCGCGCAAGTGGCCGTCCTCATGGTGCTGGAGGCGCCATCTTGGGCTCAACCAATCCTCGCGTTCCTGGCGAACGGCGAGCTCCCGACGAACGAGGTCGAGGCTCGGCAGGTGCAACGCCGGGCTTCCGCCTACAACATCATCAACCGCGAGCTCGTCAAGCGCAGCACAACCGGTGTTTTCCAGCGATGCGTCTAGACGACCAAGGGTCTCGAGATCTTGCTCGATATCCACCAGGGCGAGTGCGGGCACCACGCCGCCTCCCGGTCCCTGGTGGCTAAAGCATTCCGCCACGGCTTCTACTGGCCGACTGCGCTGAAGGACGCCGAGGAGCTGGTTCTCAAGTGCAAAGGCTGCCAGCGCTTCAAGGCCCAGAGCCACCAGCCGGCTTCGGCGCTCCAAACCATCCCCATCGCGTGGCCCTTTGCCGTCTGGGGCCTCGACATGGTGGGACCCTTCAAAACCGCTCGGGGCGGCATGACGCACCTTCTGGTGGCCGTCGATAAGTTCACCAAGTGGGTTGAAGCAAGACCGATCAAGAAACTCGACGGCCCCACGGCCGTCAAGTTCATCACCGACATCGCTGTCCGCTACGGCGTCCCCAACAGCATCATCACCGATAACGGCACCAACTTCGCCAAAGGCGCGCTAGCACGCTACTGCTCCGTCTCCGGCATCCGGCTTGACATGGCCTCCGTCGCCCACCCTCAGTCCAACGGCCAAGCGGAGCGGGCAAATCGCCTCATCTTGGCCGGCATCAAGCTGCGACTCGTCGAGCCACTCGTACGTTCACCAGGCAGCTGGATCGACGAGCTGCCAGCCGTCCTATGGAGCATCCGGACCACCCCCAACCGCTCAACCGGCTTCACTCCATTCTTCCTCGTCTACGGGGCAGAGGCGATCATTCCCACGGATCTCGAGTTTGACTCACTCGGGTCACCCTGTACATGGAAGTGGAGGCCGCGGCAGCATGCGAAGACGGCGTCGATCTGCTCGAAGAGGCGCGCCTGCTGGCCCTCAGCAGGTCGGCCATTTATCAACAGAGCATGCGCCACTACCACAGTAAGAAGATCAAGCCCCTCGCTTTGCGTGAGGGCGACCTCGTGCTCCGGCTGATCCAGCGAACAGCCGGCCAGCACAAGCTGTCCTCCCCATGGGAGGGTCCCTTCATCATTAGCAAGGCCTTGCGCAACAACGCGTACTACCTCATCGACGCGCAAAAGCGAAGCAAGCGCAAGAGAGACGCCTCCGGCGAAGAGATGGAACGCCCCTGGAACGCAGAGCTCCTCCGTCCGTTTTATAGTTGAACCATGTATGTACGTATCACTACCCCTTTTGAAGTTAATGAAAGCAGCAAGTCCCCCAAACGACGCTCGGGGGCTACCTTTTCATCTCTACCGAGTTTTTTCGCACTTTACCGCATTCGCCTCCCTCCCACCGGGTCGGCATGGCCGGCTCGGGGGGCTCGGGGGCTCGCCGGCTAGCCCGCGCCGCGTTCTCCTCAACCCGATCTGTAACGTGCGTACCGCCAAAGCCCTCTCTGCCATAAGCCATAGACCGGCTCCCGGCTGTTCAAGGCCGGCAAGAGCCAAAGGCTGCAAGCATCCGCACGCGAAAAAATGGTTAAATACGAACAATCGGCTCGGCTATCCCGGCTCCTCTCACTTCACGCTCTGCCGCACAGACCGGCTGCGCTCCAGCCGGCGTCGCCGGCTGCAGCCAGCCGGCCCAGTGGGTGTTTTGCTTGCGCTCAAATCCCAAGGCCCAAGTACTAGGCGCTCTCTTCTGAGTCCGGGTCCCCGTCCCAGCTACAGACCGGCTCCCGGCTGTCCGGCTGGCAGGGAGAAGGACGAAGGCGGAAGCAAATAGGAAAACGGCTAAGGGAAAAGAACAAAAGCGAAACTGCCACACTGCAGGCACAAGCACACGAGAAACAAACACGCATCCACATATACAGCAAGGCCCGCGGCCAATAAGTTCATTACATTAAACTTACACCCCCAGTGGGTGGATCTGCCAGCTAACAAAAGCTCCGAGTTCAAAAGAAACAGGAAAAAATAAAAAAAAGCCCTAGCCTGCGGCTTCATCGGCGTCGCTCGGCGCCGGGTTCTCCGTGGTGGCGGTGTCGTCCAAATCGCCAGCGTCGTCGTCCGCGTCGGCGATCGTCTCGGCCGAGCTGCCTTCCGGGTCCTCGAGCTCCAGGCCGAAGTCGTCGGCGGGGAGCTGCGTGTCGTCTGGCGCCCGCTCCGGCACGAAGTCGCCGTATGGGGCGAACGACGCGATGTCGCTAGCCCGCACGGCGATCGCCGTCTCCCGCTCCGCCAAATCCGACTCCGCCCCAGCCCTCCGAGCGGGCAGTTGGTCTAGGCGGATGGTGGGATACCACGACAGCACGACCCCGAGCGCCATTTCCGCGCCGGCTCGAGCTACGGAAGCCCTCCACGCGTTGAGTCGCGCTGCGCCGGCCTCCAGCCAACGCGCTAGCCGGCTCACGCTGCTTGGCGCCACCGCACCCGGCCACAGCGCGGCCACCATCGACAAGCCGGCTTCGAACAGCCGGTTCATCTGGCGCTCCACCGCCTCCAGGCGAGCCTTGGCGGCCACGGTGATCTCCACCACCGACCAGGCGGCGTATTCCTCGATAGCGGTCCCCGCCGCAATCTGCTCCTGCCGATGGGGAGCCACCGCCGTTTCGGCCGACCCTTGGGTCTCGGGGAAGAACCCTGGAAGAGAAGGGGGGGAAGATTGACCAAAACGCCAAAGGGCGGAAGACAGAAAGAACCAAAAAGACGAAAGCGAAAGCACTTACGCGTGAGGAGCTCGTCGATGTAGAGCGCATCTTGCAGCGCCTCCCACTCCCTCGCCGCCAGTGCGTTGGCGCTGCGGTCGCGGTCCGCTTGGAGCTGGCTGACCTCCTCGGCGGCCTTCTTCGCCGCCTCCTCCTGCTGCGCCACCGCTTGACGGCACTCCTCGGCAAGCCGGTCCAGCTCGGCCTTATGGGCGGCGGTGGCTTCGTCCCTCTCCCGGACTGCCCGGGCCGCCTCCTCCTACAGCCGGTCGCGCTCTGCGGCCGCCTGGTCATGGAGCTGGCCGGCTTCCGCCAGTTGGCGCCGGAGCGTCTCCATCTCCGCCGGGTCAACTGCAGCGGCTGTGCATCCGGACCCGAATTCCGGTCAGAAGCCGGACAAGAAAGCAAGGAAGATCTGACTCGGCTGCTGCGCAAACCGGCCCGTATCTCGGGGGCTACACCCAGTGGGAGCGCTGGTGTGCCCCCACTGGAAGAACGCAAGAAAGAAGTTGGAAATAGTACCTCTGACCTGGCTAAGCTCCTCCTCCTTGGCCGCCAGCTGGTCCCTGGCCGCGCGGAACCGGCCCAGGAGATGGCTGTAAGCCGCCACCCGCTGGTCGTAGATGGACTGCAAAGAAGACAAAGTCAAAACACGGACGCCTGAGAAGGCCCGACCCGCCTGCTACGCAGCCGGCCCGGGCCTCGGGGGCTACACCCTGTGGGTGCGCTGACGAGCCCCCACTGGAAAGCGACCAAGCCGGTCGAAAAGAAAACAAAAGCAAGAAGGCACGAAAGGTAAAAGGACTCACCGTGAAGGTCTGCTCCAACTGGCGCAGCCGGCCGCTCTCCGCCTGGGCGAAGCTCTGCCACTGGCTGTGGTGGTTGGCAATCTGCAGCCGCAGAGAGTCCACCGCCGCGTCCAGCTCGCTCCGGGGGGCGCCGCTCGTCGCCTCGCTGGAGCTCGCCGCCCAGGTCCGCTGCGGCTGAACGGCGGACCCGGCGCTGGTTCCACTGCCGGCCGGCCTCGATTCGAGGCCAAGCCCCACGGCCCGCGGTTCCGTCGTCACCAGCGCGCGCGAGCTCTCCGGCGCAATCTCCGTCCTTGGCGGCGGCGCTCCTCCTCCGCCCGGCGCGGCCTCCGGCTCGTGGTCCCCTCCGCCTCCGGCTCCGTCGACCGGGTCTGCATCCGGCGGCACCTCCTGGTCGGCCGTCGGGTTGGCCTCTGGCTCGTGGCCGCCGGATTCGCCGCGACTGTCGGCTTCCTCGGCGGCCGCACGAGCATCCGCCTCCGCCCGGCGGGCCGGATCGTGCACCGTCTTGGAGCGATGCTCCGTGACCGGCGATGGCGGTGGCGACGACGCCGACCACTCCGGCCATGCGGTCTCCTCCGCGAACCGCGCTGGCCTCGCCACGACCTCGGCCACGGCGGCGCTCCACGCCTTGGCCGACGCCTTGGCCATCTCCTTCTCGGCCTCGGCCCGGGCCCTCCAGGCGTCCCGCTGGGCGTCCGCCAAGGCGAAGCCGGCTTGGCGGGCCGCGAGCACCTCTTCGGGGGTCTCCCCCGCCTCACTCTCCCCCGTGCCGCTTCGGCCCCGTCGCCGGTCGGCCTCCTCCGCGGCCGCCGCTGCCGTGGCAGCTTCCGCCAGCTCGAGCGCGCTCCTGCTCGGCGTGAGAGAGAGATGAGGAAGAAGAAAAGAAAAGATGGCGGTGACTCTAACTCCAAAAAAGAAAACTTACCCTATGGCCGTGGGAACCGCACGCGTCGGGCCCGCCGGCGGCGCCATCCGGCGCGCCTTCTTGGCGGACCTCTTCAGGGTGCCCGCCTGTGCCGCAGCCGGGCGCTTCGCAGCGGGCCGCGCCTCGACCGGCTGCTTCCCGTGCGGCCGGCTCAAGCCAGCCGGCTCCTCGGACGCCCTCTTCTGTCGCCCCCTGGGGGCGGCCCCGTCACCCGCTTCCGCGCCCTGAGGAGCTGCATCGCCCGTCCCGTCCTCGTCATCTTCGTCGTCATCCGGCCACTCACGCAAAGCATCCGGGATCAGAGACTTACCGGTTTGAGCGGAGCCGCCGGTTTCCCCGTCCGCCGGATGCTCCTCGCCGCCTTCGGCTCCCGCGTTGCCGTCCTCCGGGTCTGACTCAGCCCGGTCCGGCTGCAGAACCATGGGACTCGGGCCGTCATTCACCAGTTGGCTCGGGAAGCGCTGTAGCCGTCCCAGGGCGTCAGAGCGCATCAGAAGGGCGGACGCGGCGAAGAATAAGGACCAGAGTCTTACCGCTAGCGCCGGGTCGTCCCGGCTGTATGACTCCTTGCTGAACTGCCACTCTTTCACCTTGAGCCCGGCAGCAGAGACGTCATTGACGCGCACGGCGATCTCCTCTGCCGTCAGCTCCTTCGTCGACAACCGGCAGGGGTCGCGCCGGCCACTCATGTCGCAGATCCGGTGCGGCCGCCTCTGCAGCGGCAGCACCCGGCGACCGATGAAGGCGGCGATGAGGTCCACGGCAGTGAGCCCCTCGCGATCCGTCATCTCCTTGATCCGGCTACAGATCCCCAAGATCTCCGCGGAGGGTCTCTTCGGGTTGTGCCCCCAGTTCAGCTTCTCAGCCGGGGGCGCATCGGCGAATGGAGGGAGGTTGATCCGGTCGTTGGCCGGGTTCACGTTCTTCACGTAGAAGAAAGATTTCTGCCACTTTTTGGCGGACTCCTCGAGCGGCAGCTTCGGGAAAGGGCCCGCCGTCCGGGTCACCGCCACGGCCGCCCCGCACTCGGCCATGACGCCGGCTGCCGCTCCTTGCTGCTTGAGGTAGAACAGCCGGCACCATAGCTCCACATACGGTAGGATGCCGACGTAGCCCTCGCACAGCGTTGCGAAGCCGGCGAGCTGCAGAATGGCGTTCGGCCCCAGGTGGTGCCGCTGGAGGGCGAAGAAGGTGAGGAAGCGCCTAAAGAAGACGCTCGCCGGGAGCCCGAGCCCGCGGAGGAAGTGGGTGTAGAACACCACCACCTCGCCATTCCGCGGTTCCGGCGCCGTCTCCTCGCCGGGCGCGCGCGCCTCCACCTCCGCCGCTGGTGGCAGCCGCCTCATGCTGCGAAGATACTCGATGTCGTCATCGGTGCCACCGACCCCTCCCACGAGCCCTTCGGCGGCGCCATTAGCGAGAGCGGGAGAAGCACGGAGGAGGGAGAGAGAAAGCAGCAGTGGAGCGAGAAGGCGACGACCGTGCGAGTCGCAGCACGGTGCGGTGGCGAGCCTGGCGGGCAACGATGCGCGGGCGACGGCGAGCGGCAGCGGTGTGCGCGAGGAGGAAGAAGGGGAGGCGGAAGCGAAGCGACGGGCGGGGGCAGAGGAGCGAATGCCTCGGCCTCTCTCCCTTCCCTCCCATTTAAAGACTGCGCACAAGCGTGGGGGAGTGGGATCGATTGCGCCCACGATCCCCACTCCCCCGCAATACACGGGCACGTTAAGACGCGCCTTAACTGCCCCGGGAACCCCAACAGGCGCGTGCGGCCGCAGTAAATCCCGTGCGCGGGCCGAGACTGTGGTCTAGCGGGACCCAGCCCACCGCGACATCTCGTCGCACGCGTGGCCTAGCAGGCCTCTTCGACCGCTGGGCTACACGTGGCAAGATTTCGTCTGGCGACTGGCGCACTCCCCCATACCGGCGGGACCAGCCGGCCACGACGCTCAGGCTCGGGCGAAACCGAGTACCTCAAGCCGGCTCCCGGAAGCCGGCAGATGGCGGCCTCAAGCCGACACAATCTCGTCACGTTACCGCACTCCTTCGGGGGGGGATAAGCTGCAAAGCCTCTCCCGCTTGGAGCCGGCGAGCCT
Organism: Elymus sibiricus; assembly: GCA_039707655.1. Lineage (NCBI taxonomy): Eukaryota > Viridiplantae > Streptophyta > Magnoliopsida > Poales > Poaceae > Elymus > Elymus sibiricus. The sequence continues at coordinate 478,687,206 of CM077666.1, forward strand.
TCACAGCTTCGGGGACTACTGTCGGGGGGATGACCCCTGGGTAGGCAAGCGAACCCGGAGCCCCTTTTCAAAACATCGGGGCAGCCCGTGCCCCTCCCCGCCGGCTGGCGAACCTACCGGCTTCTCGGCGCTAGCCGGCTAGGCCCGGCCCTGGGCCGGGTCCGGCTGGCCGCTAGCCGGCTAGCGATAGGTCGGCGGCCGTCCCATCTCGTCCAGCGACAAGACAGCCCCCCATGAGGGGAGAACATGGCTACAGTGCAATCCGTCTCGGGAGGGCGCGCCAGCAAAGCTGCCAACCCTGCTGACGCGACGGCCGGTGTCAGCACCAACGCGCCAGTGCAGCCCCCCGTGAAGCCACCTACTCCGGCACGCCTCTGCGGAGCGCACACACGTCGTCTACTCCTGCACGCCTCGGCAGGAGCGCGCACGTGCCGACCACTCCTGTACGCCTCTGCGGAAACGCGCACGCCCCGTCCGCTAGAAGCGACGGGCCATAGTGCCGCGCCACCCTCGGGGGCCGCAGCCGATGGGGCCCAGCAGCCGGCGGGTCCGCAGCCGGCTCCAGACGCCGACGCCCGGGTCCCGGCGCGCGTAGTTTACCCATGTAACACTGGGGGTCGAGCTATAAGACCCCCCAGGAGGCCTCCATGCAGAGGAGTTGAGTTCGGTTCGATTTTAGTTCAGTCAGTTGGCTCCTCTTCGATCGTTGGCTAGATGGTTCACTCCTTCTTCCCCGACGGATACACACACGTAGGAGAGGCCGAACGGAGACCTAGCTCCTTCTGCCTCCTCCACTCAAACAGCTCCAGGAGCACCATTGTAACCATTGTGGCCTCTGAGCCTATTAAACCACTCGGCAGGACTAGTGGTGTTACCTCTCCGGAGGGCTCCAAACCTGGGTACGTCTTGTGTCTCTCGCATGCGCGTGCCAACCTCGCTTCCGGAACCCACCGGCGTCCTCACGCAGCCCCCCACTTTTAGCCATCTCATGGCATCTGCCGTGATTTCACCACGACAGGGAGTTGGTCAAATCCTACCCATTAAGAAACCCCTTGTGGCCGAAGGAGAAGGACGATGTTCTACGCAAGTGGAACCATCACCAACACTTGACTCACACGCTTCTGAAGAACAAAGTGAAGGCCCTCAACCAAGTGAACAAGATCAAGGGCAAGATCAACCTCATGATGACGGTGATGCACCAAGTGATGCCCAAGATCAAGTTCATGACACCGAGCAAGCTCAAGATGAAGAGCAAGCTCAAGATGACGCTCAAGATGATCAAGATGTAGCTCCTCAAATTCCACTTGAAGAGCAATTGGAGCGTCGTGTCGCCAAGATAACTTCCGATCTCAAGCATAAAGGCCATGTCTTGGAGAACAACATTGGAAGCTTAAGAAAGGGGGCATCTACCCGTATACAATTAACAAACTTTTGTGAGCATCACGCATTTGTTTCTTGTGTTGAACCCCAAAAGGTCTATGAGGTGCTCGAGGACCCGGATTGGCTAGAAGCCATGCATGAACAACTCAACAACTTCGAGTGCAACAAGGTGTGGCAATTGGTGGAAAGGCTAAAGGATCATAATATCATCGAAACCAAGTGGATTTTCAAGAACAAGCAAGATGCACATGGTATCGTCATTCGCAACAAGGCGAGATTGGTGGCTCAAGGTTACTCCCAAGTCGAAGGAGTCGACTACGGTGAAACTTTCGCTCCCGTTGCTCGTCTTGAATCTATTTGCATGTTGCTTGCATATGCATCTCATCATGATTTCAAGTTGCAACAAATGGATGTGAAGAGTGCATTTCTTAATGGTCATATTCATGAGTTGGTATATGTCAAACAAGCCCCGGGGTTTGAGGATCCCAAGTTCCCCAATCATGTATAAAAACTCGATAAGGCACTCTATGGCCTTAAACAAGACCCACGTGCATGGTATGAGCACCTTACCGAGTTGTTGCAAGATCGTGGGTTTGAAATTGGGAAAATTGATCCCAAACTTTTTACTAAGAGGGTTAAAGGGGATTTGTTCATATGCCAACTATATGTTGATGATATTATCTTTGGTTCTCCTAACAAAGCTTTCAATGATGAGTTTGCCGCACTCATGACCGAGAAGTTTGAGATGTCAATGATGGGAGAGTTGAAGTTCTTCCTTGGGTTCAAAATCAAGCAAAGAAGAGAAGGAACCTTCATCAACCAACCCAAATATACCCAAGACATGCTCAAGAGATTCAAGTTGGATGATGGCAAGCCGGCCAAGACTCCAATGCCAACCAAGTGCCAACTTGACATTGATCCCAATGGTAAAGCGGTGGATCAAAAGGTATATCGCTCCATGATTGGATCCTTGCTTTACCTTTGTGCATCTAGACCGGATATCATGTTGAGTGTGGGAATGTGTGCACGGTTTCAAGCCGCACCTAAGGAAAGCCACTTTGTGGCGGTCAAGCGAATCTTTCGATATTTGGCTCATACCCCAAACTTTGGCTTATGGTACCCCAAAGGAGCAAGCTTTGATCTCATGGGTTATTCAGACTCGGATTGGGCGGGAGACCATGTGGATAGGAAGTCCACTTCTGGAGGGTGCCAATTCCTTGGTCGCTCGTTGGTGAGTTGGTCTTCGAAGAAGCAAAATTGTGTATCTCTCTCCACCAACGAGGCTGAGTACATTGCCGCTGCAAGTTGTTGTGCACAATTGCAATGGATGAGGCAAACTTTAAAGGATTACGGTGTCACTTGTGACAAAGTGCATCTTCTATGTGACAATGAAAGTGCAATCAAGATCTCCTATAACCCCGTGCAACATAGCAAGACGAAGCATATTGAGATTCATTATCACTTCATTCAAGATCACATCAAGTGTGGGAAGATTGACCTTATCTTTGTAGGGACTCACGAGCAACTAGCGGATATTTTCACGAAGCCATTGGATGAAGCAAGATTTTGTGGGTTAAGGCATGAGCTAAAAATCATTGATTTGAGCAATGTGGCTTGAGACTATGCATACCCCACCGCATTCATCATTTTATCTTGTTCTAGATGTAGGCATGGACAGAGGGGGAGTGTTGTTCCTCTCATGAACTCACACTCTCCTTATTATGCATAAATAGAATCAATCTTTCACATTAGCCATTTTTTATGGTACTTGTGCTTCAAAGATGAGTTTTGGTCTTGAACCCAAGGTTAAAATCTTCGCGGTGCCAAACCAATTGACTCAAACATAGGTGGCTCCGGCCACTGCCCCTCTTCTCTTGGAAGAGGTTTGGTTCCCGGTTCTCATTTGCGTTTTGGATCACTCTAAGGCTGCTCTTGTCTTTTGCTTCCTTTTACCTTGGAGTGTTCTTTCCCATTTGCTGTGTTTCAAGTCTCCAACCCAAGCCAATCTCATCAGCAAACATCTCATATTTGCATAAGCCCCCATTCCAATCTTTGATCTTGGCAGTTTTCTACTCTGCAAGCGGTACTACCACTGGTTCTAGGATGGTACTACCGCTTATTGCAGTACTACCGCCCCTGAACAACGGTACTACCACAGAGGGGGGTACTACCGGCCTCCTACCATTCCTGTATACCCAAGCGGTACTACCGCTTTGTCTAGGATGGTACTACCACTTTTTGCGGTACTACCGCCCTGACCTACGGTATAACTGCTTAGAAGTCAAAAGGAGGGTTAAGTGCACGGGCATGGGGGATTATAACTACCCCATACCCATTCACTCCATATTCTCCCCATGACTTCTCTCTCTACAGCGATGAGAACTGCCACTGCCACCAGCCCTGGCTCGCCAATTCCGTGTCGTCTTCCGCGATTTCGTCCGGTGGGATCGATCCCCACCATCTCCTCTTGCCATGGAACCCGGTATTGCCCCCATTCATCTCTCCTATGGTTCTATCTTTTGAATCAAGGTCTGAGGGCAATGCGAGGTTGTTCTTCGATTTTTAGCTAAATCGTGGCAAGTGTAGGACGTGGAATGACTGCTAGATAGGAGGTATGAACTTTTTTGCCGCATTTTTGAAATTTGGTGTCTCTGGTACTACCGGATCTAAGCCGCGGGTGTGTGCCTGTGAAGCCAACGGTACTACCGCTGGGTCAGGAATGGTACTACCGCTTACTGCGGTACTACCGCTTGAATCCCAAGCGGTACTACCGCCGTAGCTCCGGTACTACCGCTTGAGATCCCAAGTGTCTGAAATGATGCAAAATCTTCTCCTTCCTCGCTTTTAACTCTCTGGCTTATGCATATTCTTTTACACCTGCTTTCTCTCATCCTTGTGTGTCTTGGTCAGGGTAGTGGCTCCGCTCCGCATCAGGCTCGTCGCAAGAACCCCGATCACCAGAGCTCCAAGCGTGGCTGTACCTCCAGTGATGCAGGAGAAGCTTCTAGTGCTCAAGCCAGGCAGAGGCAGTCAGGGTGCACCAAGTCAGTTGCTAATAAGTAGAAGGAGAAGGCCAAGGCAGTGTCTGAGATGAACAGCAATGAGTATTGGGCCTACCGTGAGCGCAATCCCTACCGTCGTCCTCAAGATCCAGCTCTGGTGAAACGCTCGTTCTGGAACAGAGATCAAGCTGCAGTATATCATGATGTGCTCAAGGCCAAGAAAAACATGTTTGTCAAGACCAAGTCTATCAACCTCGAGCACATGCAGAATGATCCAGCGTACTTTGGAGAAGCTCTCGCTCTATGTGAGCAATTTGACATCATCAAGATCATCACGTTCAACTACGACTTCGACCATGAGTTGGTGGCTCAGTTCTATGCCACTCTCTTCATGGGTACTGATGATGACAGGACCCTCCCTTGGATGACCCATGGCAGGCAGATGCAGACTAACTGGAAGACTTTCATGAACAGCTTGGGCTACAACGATGAAGGTTTGAACAACACTCTTGGTCTTCGCCCTCACAAGAACAAGGCTCCTAGTCACAAGCATAAGTTGCTCCGGTACACCACCATCAAGAAGACTACCAGGGGAGAAGTCAGGGAGCTGATTCCATTTCTGGACATTATGCATCGCATCTTCAGGAGCTCTCTTTTCCCTAGGGTGGGAAACTTTGACATGGTGCACAGTTATCTGGTTGACATGCTCCTCATGTGCCAGAAGGAGAAGGGCAAGACCTGTGTCCTGGATGTGTCACACATGATGTGGACTGAGCTTGGCTCTGTAGTGTATGGGGGGAAGGTACCTATCTATGCTCCGATCATCTTCAAGCTCATTGTGGACACTTGGCATTCGCAGTATCCTGATCAGATCCTTGAGACCGGTCCTTTGGTTCCTCACGAGGAGATCAGGCTAAGGCAGAAGGAGCACTAGGGTCCTGCACTGGCCCTTGAGTTTGAGATTCCGGCTGCTGACTCTGGAGAGTCTGATGAGCTAGACTATGTGCCACCAACTAAGCAGCCTTCTTGGGCTGCAAAGCTCAAGAAGAAGGTGAAGAAGCTCTTCTGCCTCTAGACAGACATTTAGCATAAGTTGTATGAGGCTCATGGGGTGGAAAAGATGTCTCATCACCGTGATATTGCCATGATGAGGAAGATGGGCCTAGAGGCTCCTAGTGTCTCTAAGAAGAAGGTCACATCTGAGGAGAAGTGGATCTCCAAGAGCAGCCGCTGGACAGATTCTGATGACTCCACTGGTGCCACTTTGGCTCCTCTTGCTGCTGATGATGATGATGAGGAGGAGATTGTCGAGGATCACGAGGAGGAGGAGGAGGAGGAGGAGGAGGAGGACTCCATGGATGAGGATGCGGAGTAGTGCTACCACCTCGGGTCATTTAGTCACTCTTTGCCTTTTTGGCATCTCGATGCCAAAGGGGGAGAGAGTTTAGGACCGGGGATTTGCTCTGGGTTTTGCTGAGTCACAAGCTTGCTTTAGTTGCTTCGATTTCTTTGCTTGTGAACTCTTTATCTTATTTGCTTTGGTTTGTGAGACTTGGAGACTGCTTGTATGGTGTGAGACATACGCTACCCTTTATTTATCTTTAGTATGCCGTATTATCTTAGTATGTGATGCTATGCTTATATTGTGCCCTTTATCTTCATGCTCACATGCTCATACTTGCAACCATGCTTAGTATTCATATTATGTTTGTTGCAAATATTGCCTAGTCTATAAAATATAGGGGGAGTGTTGATCCTAGTGTGTGTGCTTTGCATTCCAAAAGGATATTCAAATAGTGCACACATCTAGGGGGAGCCCATCTATATTTTGTAGATTTTTGGTTTGCATTATATTCTTTGATATCCTTCATGCAAATCGGGTGTTGTCATCAATCCACCAAAAAGGGGGAGATTGTTAGGGCATATTTCTCTCTATTAGTTTTGGTGATTGATGACAATGCTATTTGCAGACTGACCGTGTGCATTGAGCATTTCAGATATTCTATTACATGGCACAAGATGGTTTATTCCCCTCGGTGATAAAGAGTGAAGACGGTTGTTTCCGACGTTTCTTTTTTTATGGATTTGAGTCGTAGGAAAACTGTACTATTAAGAGGGGGTCCGCTTTGGAAAGGTTAGGGTGGAATCAACACGTACACATACACATATGCACCCACTAACCTTCCCGGCAACAAGGAGGAGTCCACTGTTTTTGCTTGGGCTATTTTGAAGCACTCAAGCGATAGTACCGCGCTGATCCAAGGTAGTACCGCTTGGTGGTACTACCGCCGATCAGTGCCGTCCTCAATACTGCTTATTTTGGGGCTTCTGTTGCCCAGACTATTTTAGCGGTACTAGAGCGGCTGTACTAAGCGGTAGTACCGCTTCGTGCGGTACTTTTGCCCTAGCAACCCTCTAGCACCGCTGGTCCTTCTGTGTCTTGCGACCCCATGCGGTATTACCGCATATGGGAACGGTAGTATCCCTCCGGTGGCACTACCGCCTCTGTACTCATGTACTCGTAGGCTTCGGCTAGTACTACCGCACCTAGCGGTAGTACCGCTCCTCAAAGCGGTAGTACCGCTTGTGTGCGGGCCGAACAGGTAACGGTTAGATTTTTATCCCCCATATATAAAGGAGGTCTTCTTCCACAAGAAGAACTACCTCTTTTCCCCCAAGCTCAATTGTTGCCCTAAAGCTTATTTTCGTTCAATCTCTCTCCCAAGCCATCAGAACTTGTTGATTCTCTAGGGTTTGCTTGAGAGGGCCTCGATCTACACTTCCACCAAGAGATATTTGATTCCCCCCACTAATCCCTTGTGGATCTAGTTACTCTTGGGTGTTTGGGCACCCTAGATGGAAGAGGTCACCTCGGAGCCACAATCCATTGTGGTGAAGCTTCGTGGTGGTGTTCGGAGCCTCCAATTAAGTTGTGGAGAGAGCCCCAACCTTGTTTGTAAAGGTTCAGTCGCCGCCTTCAAGGGCACCACTAGTGGAATCACGGCATCTTGCATTGTGCGAGGGCGTGAGGAGAATATGGTGGCCCTAGTTGCTTCTTGTGGAGCATTGTGCCTCCACACCGCTCTGACGAAGACGTACCACCTCCTAAAGAGAGGGAACTTCGGTAACACATCCTCGTCTCCATCGACTCCACCTTTGGTTACTTCTTACCTTTACTTTGTGCAAGGTTATATTGTGTTTGTGTCTTGTGCTTTCCTGTGAGCTTGTTGTTGTGCTTTTCATATAGGTTGTCCACCTAGTTGCATATCTAAACAACCTACTTTCTTGCCATGCACTAATTTGTTAAAAGAGCTAAAAATTGGTAGTTGCCTATTCACCCCCCCTCTAGTCAACCATATCGATCCTTTCAATACCCCAAGATGGAGTTTGTTCCCCATAAGGAGAAGTATGATCCTACTTCCTTCAAGGGAACTCAAGCTCAAGATGATCTTCCACCACAAGACCACAAGCAAAAAGGAAGCACAAGCTACAAGATGAGATAGACTCATATGAAGAACCTCCTCAAGCTTTGGTCAAGTGGGTTCCCAAGACTACTTCAAGTACTACTACAACTCCAAGGATTCCCATCAAGTTGTTGTGGGTCCCAAATAAGAAGAACAAGAGAGTTCTTGAGGGTGACTCCGCCAACAAACTTCACTCATATTCTTTCATGGCAAGAGTCAAGTGCAAACTACTTCCATATCATGCACTAACTCATGGAGTCACAAACCCTCTTGTTGGTAAGTCAAGGGACAAGGTAATCAATGCATTCATGGACATCATCATATGTGAACTTCACTCTATGTCTATGGATGTTCTTGTTGTTCCTTGTGGGACTAACCCATGTAGGTTGAAAGTGCTACAAATCCCAAGGAAAGCTCCCAACTCTTGATGATCATCATCAACATTGAGCTTCCACAACTACAACTACAACCGCATGAAGTCTTCAACGACAAAACCCAAGGTTAGTTTATCCCTCTTAGGGGGGATCTCACATCTAAGGGGAGTTTTGCTCTAAGACTTGAGCTAAAGCAACCCTTGTGAGGTGAACATATCAATGCTTTATGTAAAAATGGTAACCCCATTTGTGCTTAAACGATGAGTATGACCTATGATCAAATGTTCTCATTTGGCTCCTAAGTCAAGATACTCATATATAGGTGACCTTGTCGCCGACCGTTGTCTTGATAGATGCTAGATTGGTTGTGCATGCTTGCCATATTTCATTTGCTATTTTATTGTGTGAGCAAGTTGCTATGCATATTTTCTCATTCGAGGACATCCAATTGTAGTTTGCTTGATTTGATTCTTTTGGCCAATTGGATGGACAAGAATGCCTAAGCACCTTCTCTAGCTATATATCTCAACTTGTCTCAAATTCATTCTTGCTGATCACAAAATTTGAACAAGTTTCTATTCGAACCCTCTAGATGAGGAGCATTCAAAGCCATTGATCTGAATAGGGCTGAACTTTAAAACCTTCTTTGTGTACTTCGGTCTGACCAACTCATTCCTCTTCGGTCTCACCGAGTCACATAGACTGATCTATTTTATGCCCCTCGGACAGCCCAACTGAGATCGTTCGGTCTCACCGAAGCACTCTACTCTGAGAAGTTACACGCTTCGGTCTCACCGAACACTTTCACTCGGTCTGACCGACAGTGAATGAGTATATATATAGAAGGCAGTCGATTGAAAATTTCTTTAAACCATACTTCCCCGCACCTCACCACTACCACCTCGGATCGCCAGATTATCGCCTCTTCATCTTGCGAGCTCTCGCCGCCGGATTCCATCGCCATCGCCATCAATCTTCATCGACGTCGCCACCGTAGAGGGCCGTCACCAAGTTAGGGTACGGACTCGATCTCCCATGCATTCCAAATCCGATTCAATAGCACGAGAACTTGCGCATTATCTTCCCATGTATGCACTACATCTACCCACCAAACGATTCCCTAGAATTCAGGTTTGAGCAAAGAGATTATGTTTAGGATTTCATTGTTTACACTTCGGATTGACCGATTGGAACGATTCGGTGCCACCGAGTTGGCCTTGAGCCATTGCACCTAAGTGTTGTTCGGTGTGACCGAAACGCACTGGCTCGATCAGACATTAATAGGCCTTCCATGTACACTTCAGAGAGATCGAGTCTTACATTCGGTGCCACCAAAACGTGATGATACAGTCTCTGTTGTTGTCTCAAAAATTCCGAATCAGCCTACTTGGTGAGACCGAAATGTAACCAGAGAAAACCTAAATTGATTTTTGAACTCAATTTTTTTGCAAAAACCTTCGCATTTTGTGATCCTCATCTTGTCAATTCCCATCCATTCTATTCACAAGGTCAGCTTGCAAGATGTCAAGTTCAGATGACAGCCAGAACAGGGAGATGGATGTGGACCTTGAGTGCAGGAACTGATCCAGAGAGCAGCTCAGATTCTGATCCAGACACACCCAGCAGTCATGGACTCCCTCCTACTACCACTTATGCAAGGAGGAAAAGGAACTCAGATGAAGAAGATTCTGACTTCATGCCAGAAGAGGTCAGTTCCAAGAAGGAGAGAGTGGATGCCTAGAAAGTCTCTGAATCAACTTGTAGGATCGAAAGTATGTCTAGAGGGGGGTGATTAGACTACCTGACCAAATAAAAACTTAACCTTTTCCCAATTTTAGTTGTGAGCAAGTTTTAGCAATTCTACCAAGTCAAGCAACACCCTACACATGTAAGTCTAAGAGTATGGCAGCGGAAAGTAAAGACTTTACACATGAACGTAAAGGTGGGATTGGAGAAATCAACCGCAATGAAGACACGGTGATTTTTGGTGTGGTTCTGATAGGTGGTGCTATCGTACGTCCACATTGATGGAGACTTCAACCCACGGAGGGTAACGGCTGCGCGAGTCCACGAAGGACTCCACCCATGAAGGGTCCACGAAGAAGCAACCTTGTCTATTCCACCATGGCTTACGTCCACAAAGGACTAGCCTCACTCGGGTAGATCTTCACGAAGTAGGTGATCTCCTTGCCCTTACAAACTCCTTGGTTCAACTCCACATGATCTTGGAGGCTCCCAAGTGACACCTAACCAATCTAGGAGACACCACTCTCCAAAAGGTAATAGATGGTGTTGTTGATGATGAACTCCTTGCTCTTGTGCTTTAAAAGATAGTCTCCTCAATACTCAATCACTCTCTCACAAATTTGGCTTGGGTAGGAGAAGGATTGGAGTGGAAAGCAACTTGGGGAGGCTAGAAATCAAGGTTCAAATGGTTGGATTGGAATCTCTTGATCTCAACACATGTGCAGGTGGTTCTCTCTCAGAAAATGAATGCCGGAAGTGTAGTTTCGTTCTGATGGCTCTCTTAGAGAGTAGGTGCGGGTGGAGGGGTACAAATAGCCTTCACCAAAGATCCAACCGTTACAACCTTTTGACTCAACTCGGTGACACCGAAACAAAATCTCGGTGAGACCGGCCTGTGTAAAAGATTCGAACATTGGGTGTTTTGGTGAGACCGATCAAATCCACTCGGTGGCTCCGATTAGCGATGACCTAAGCAGAACCTAGTTTTGGTAGTTCCGATCAGTTCAACTCGGAAATTCTGAAATGAACCAATAGGGTTACAGAAGGTTGATCACTGCACTTCGGTGGGACCGAATGTCATCTCGGTGAAACCGAGTTTCTAGGGTTTGGCTGTGGCTCTGTCTAGGATGAACTCAGTGGGTCCGGATGTGGTGATATCGGTGGGACCGAGTTTGTCTTTTAGGGTTTGGACAGATTTGAATGTGGAGAAGTGGCTGAGGGTTTTGGGGCATAGCTTCAAGCACTTTAAGCAATTGAGTCATAATCAAAACCTCATCCCCTTTTAATAGTATTGGCTTTCCTATGGACTCAATGTGATCTTGGATCACTTAACCAAAAATGAAGTGTCTTGGAGCTTCTTGCCAATATGTTTCCATAGCATTTTGAGGGGTCCACATCCACATGTCCTTGCCATGCCAACATTGAACTTTCCTAAAATTTATCTTTGAATAGGCATTAGTTCAATGACATATATGTTGTTATAAATTACCAAAACCACCCGAGGATTAGTTGCACTTTTAATCTCCCCCTTTTTGGTAATTGATGACAACATATAGATCAAAGCTTAGACAATGGATATAATCAATGAATAACATCATCGCTTTTAGAAGTATGTGATAAGCAAGAGCTCCCCCTAAATTTGTGCACTATTTAAAATTTGCATTTGAATGCAAATGCACAATCGATTAGGTTCATGGGTCACTCTTCCATGTCACATACATCTTGGAGGAGCGCACAAAATGATATGAATGAAATACAATAAGCACTCATCAACCAAGAAAGAAAGTGAGTGATCATACAATAAGCATCTAGATAGATCAACAAGCATGCATAGCATTAAAGAATGGTATGATCAAACACATAAGCACGTAGTCTCACACATGTAGCATCACAAAGTATCACGAAGTAGCACGAAATCAAGCAAGAACAAAACGAACAAAAGCAAGACTCTCTCTCTCTCTCGAAGCCCTATGATCTATACTAATTCTACCCCTTTGGCAACAAGTACCAAAAAGTTCGAATGAGTATAGAGCTAAACGTCACTCTGGGCTCGATCTTCTACAGCTCCTAGCGATGAAGTCCTCTGACTTGTAGCTCCGGTGTGCGTAGACGTGGTTGGAGTAGAGAGAAGCACATCTGCAAATGCCTTGGCTGAAGTCTGCTGAACTGGTGGAGTAGAGACAACTGGTGCTTGGTAGTAGTAGCAGCTGGCTTGGACTTGGAGGTAGTGGTAGCCTTCTTGGGCATTGCATTAGCCATTAGCTTTCTCTGCTTGCGAGGGGGTGCATCTGCAGCTGGCTCTTCAGCTTGTTCCTCCTCAGCAACTTGATCCTCTGGATCTTCAAACATAGAGATTGGTCTGCCTTCTACATGAATTACCCTCTTCCTTTCTCTCTTCTTGCCTGTCTTCTTGAGCATAGACTTGGACTGATTAGGCTCAGAACTGCCTGGGTTCATACTGGTGAAGCAATGCCTCTCTTGGCAGCAGTAGACTGAGAAATTTTTTTGATGACACCTCTTTCCTTCTGAGGATTTCCATACTCTTTCTGAACCATAGACTTCTTCCTAGAAGTGACTTCTTCTGGCTAAAAATCAGAATCTTCCTCATCTGGGTTCTTCTTCTTTCTGGTCCTTCTTGCAGCGGGGGGCAAGCCATGAGAGCTGGGAGATCCTATATCAGAATTGGAGCTCTCCTCTGGACTAGTACCTGCTTCCAAGTCAACCTCTGGCTCAACAGACACATCCTGGGTATCTTCTGAAGCAGACATGATGAACACTGACCCTGTGAATTAGAGTAGATAGGATAGAGTGGATGAGCATCACAAAATGCAGCTGGTTTTTGAAAATTTTGAGTTCAAAATTCAGTTTTAGGTTTTCACAGTAGTCATTTCAGAAATTCTGAGTTGAAATTTTTAGTAGCACCGAGGCGACAACAGAGACTTGGTCACACGTTTTCGGTTTCACCGATGTGTGATTCGGCCTCTCCGAAGTGCACATGGTACTGCTGAAATCACTGTTTCGGTCTCACCGATCAGTACATTTTGGTTTCACCGAGTCATGCTGTGTGCTATGGCCGAGGCCAAATCGGTGACACCGATCCAGGTCAAATCGAACTGTCCAAGATGAGTACGGTCGAAACCTAACCCTAAAAAATTTACTCAATTCTAGTTCTACGGATTTGTTTGGTGGAACAGGAAGTGCAAATTGTGGCAAGATAATGACGCAACCTTTCATGCAAAGAATCGGATTTGAGAGCATAAAGGGGATCGAATCTTACCCTAACTCGATGAAGATTCTCTACGGCGGCAATGGCGGGGAAGATTCCCGTTGACGGCGATGGATTCCGGCGGTGAGGGCGCGCGACAATGAAGATGATCCGTGGACCAGGGTGACGGCAGCAATGGGGTGCGGGACAAGTGACGTTTGAAGAATTTTCAATGTCCGGTCCACGCTATATATATACCCATCGACTGTCGGTACTACCGATCGAAACGGATCGGTGACACCGAGGCATGCAACTGCCAGTGACAGAGCAAAATCGGTGACGCCGAAAGTTTCAGGTTGGTGTTACCGAGGTTGAAAATAGATCGACCTAAAGTGCTCTCAGTTGGACCGAAATGGAGTGAGTTGGTCTATCCGAAAAACACTTTGGAAGTTTTGGAGTTCAGCCCTAATCAGATCGGTGGCTCCGAGTGCTCCTCACCCGGAGGGTCCGAAAATGAGCTTGTTCAAATTTTGTGATATAGCAAGAATGAATTTGAGACAAGTTGAGATAGATAGCTAGAGAAGGTACTTAGGCATTCTTGCACATCCAATTGGCCAAAAGATCCAAATCAACCAAACAACAATTGGATGTCCTCGAATGAGAAAATATGCATTGCAACATGCTCACACAATAAGATAGCAAATGAAATATGTCAAACATGCACAGCCAATTCTGGCAACTATCAAGCAATATGGGCGATGACTAGGTCATCTATATATGAGTATATTGACTTAGGATCCAAATGAGAACATTTGATCATAGGTCATACTCATCGTTTAAGCACAAGTGGGGTTACCACATTTACATAAAGCATTAATGTGTTCACACCACTAGAGTTGATTTAGCTCAAGTCTTAGAGCGAAGCTCCCCCTAGATGTGATATCCCCCCAAAGAGGGATGAACTAACCTTGGGTTTTGTCGATTTAGACTTCATGTAGATGTTGTAGATGTGGATGCTCAATATTGATGTAGATCATCATGAGTTGGGAGCAATCCTTTGATTGTAGCACTTTCAATACCTACATGGGTTAGTCCCACAAGGAACAACAAGGATATCCATAGACATAGAGTGAAATGCACAAGTAATGATGTCCATGAATGCATTGAATACCTTTTCCCTTGACTTACCAACAAGAGGGTTTGTGACTTCATGAACTAGTGCATGATGTGGAAGTTGATTGCACAAGTTATTGCCATGAATGAATAAGAGTGAAGTTTGTTGGTGGAGTCACCCTCAAGAACTCTCTAGTTCTTCTTCTTTGGGGCCCACATCAACTTGATGAGAATCCTTAGAGTTGTAGTTGTACTTGATGAAGTGGAACTTGACGTAGTCTTGGGAACCCATTTGACCAAAGCTTGAGGTGGTTCTTCAAATGAGTCAATCTCTTCTTGAAGCTTGTCCTTGCCTTTTAGCTTGTGGTCTTGTGGTGGAAGATCATCTTGAGCTTGTGTTCCATTGAAAGAAGTAGGATCATACTTCTCTTGTTGAGGAACAAACTTCGTCTTGGGATATTGATCTTCTTCCCACTCAACTCCATTGGCATTGAATTTTCGTTCAAAACCAACACCTTGGTTCTTCCGGTGTCATCCTTGCTTGCGTACAATTTCCTCAAATTGCTTACTTCCGACAAGTCTCTTGTAGACACTCTTTTCTATAATTCCTTTCAATAAATCATTTTCTTGCTCAAGTGTAACTTGGCTAAGAGAATCGTTAGTGGAATCAATAGAACTACTAGAAGTAACAACATTGGATTTAACATTGTTATTGTTACTACTAGAGGTAGAACCTTTCTTACTCTTGTTACTAGTTTGCTTAGATTTAACTTGTGGCATAAAGGTAGACAAGAGAAGATGTTTGGCAATGTAAGGGGAACTCTTCTTTAGAAGATCGTCATTGATAGCTTTTAGCAACTCATGCTCTTGCTCTAAATTTAGCTTCTCGAAGCGTAGCTTCTCATGAGTTCTTAGGGGCTCTCTATGATCTTCTTGAGTTGTTTCATGAGCTAACTTAAGAGTGCTTAGTTCCTTAGTTAAATGCTCAATCTCCCTCATAGCATTGTCATTCGTTTCATCTTGGCTATCATGATTATTAGCAAGTTCATTATAGCTCACATCACTAGATTTGTCATTAAGCAAGTCATCATCACATAGCAAATCATCCTCATCACTATTAAAGTCAAGGCACTCGGGGTGTGATACCTTGGGGCCTTTAGCCATGAAGCATCTTCTAATTCCTTCATTTGGTGAATCAAATAGGTCATAGGAGTTGGAGGATACGAGAGCTAGTCCGGCAACACCTTCATCTTGACTATAGTCGGAGTTGGAGTGATAGCTTCTCTCGGATTGGTTGTCAGAGTCAGAGCCGGAAATCCATTCACCCACATGAGCTTGATGTCTTCTCCTTGAGTAGCTCTTGTTTGGCTTGTCTTTCCTTTCCGAATCCTTGCTTCTCCGAGAAGGTCTTCGTTCATAGCGATCATCTCTACTCTTTCTCTCTCTCTATGAGGTGATTCTTCTCTTCTACTCCTTCTTCTAGGTGACTCGTCTCTTCTCTTGTGAGGTGCCGTACACTCATTGGAATAGTGTTCGGTCTTCCATAATTGTAGCAATTTCTGTCATGACTTGATGATCTTTGCTCACAGTGTCTTGAGTTGGAGCTTCTCTTTTTGCTTCGATTCTTGTAGAATTTGTTGAAGTTCTTGACCATTAGGCTTATCTCCTCATTGAAAACTAGCTTGTCACTTGATGTTGTGGGAGCATCGCTTGAAGCCTTGTAAGCACCACTTGACTTGTTGTGTAGCTCCTCTTTGTCCTTGAGTGACATCTCACGAGCAACAATCCTTCCAATGACTTCCGTGGGCTTGAGATCTTTGTAATTGGGCATCATTTGGATCAATGTGCACACGCTATCGTACTTTCCATCCAAGGATCTAAGGATCTTCTTGATGATGAACTTGTCGGTCATCTCTTCACTTCCAAAGCTGGTAATCTCATTTGTGATGAGAGCAAGCCTAGAGTACATTTCAGCGACTCCTTCATCATCCTTCATCTTGAACTTTTCAAGTTGACTTTGAAGCACATCCAACTTGGATTCCTTGACGGACTCGGTACCTTCATGCATATCAACCAAAGTATCCCAAATTTCCTTTGCATTCTCGAGGCGGCTAATCTTGTTGAACTCTTCGGGACACAAACCGTTGAAGAGAATGTCGCATGCTTGAACGTTGAATTGCAACATCTTCAATTATTCCGCGGTTGCTTCATGATTCGGTTCTTTTCCATCCTCAAAGAATTCACCTTGCAAGCCAACACGAACAATAGCAAAGTTTGTACCATCGAAATATGGACCTCTACGGTGATAATTCCCTCACTAAACGCCATACTCTCCTAGGTTGTGAAACCAAGGCTATGGAGACCAAAGCAATGGAAACCAAGGCTATGGAGACCAAATCTCTGATACCACTTATAGGATCGAAAGTATGTCTAGAGGGGGGTGATTAGACTACTTGACCAAATAAAAACTTAATCTTTTCCCAATTTTAGTTGTGAGCAAGTTTTAGCAATTCTACTAAGTGAAGCAACACCCTACACATGCAAGTCTAAGAGTATAGCAACGGAAAGTAAAGATTTTGCAGATGAACGTAAAGGAGGGATTGGAGAAATCAAACGCAATGAAGAGAGGTGAGTTTTGGCGTGCTTCCGATAGGTGGTGCTATCGTGCATCCACGTTGATGGAGACTTCAACCCACGGAGGGTAACGGCTACGCGAGTGCACGAAGGGTCCATGAAGAAGCAACCTTGTCTATTCCACCATGGCCTACGTCCACGAAGGACTAGCCTCACTCGGGTAGATCTTGACGAAGTAGGCGATCTCCTTGCCCTTACAAACTCCTTGGTTCAACTCCACATGATCTTGGAGGCTCCCAAGTGACACCTAACCAATCTAGGAGACACCACTCTCCAAAAGGTAATAGATGGTGTTGTTGATGATGAACTCCTTGCTCTTGTGCTTTAAAAGATAGTCTCCTCAATACTTAATCACTCTCTCACAAATTTGGCTTGGGTAGGAGAAGGATTGGAGTGGAAAGCAACTTGGGGAGGCTAGAAATCAAGGTTCAAATGGTTGGATTGGAATCTCTTGATCTCAACACATGTGCAGGTGGTTCTCTCTCAGAAAATGAATGGTGGAAGTGTAGTTTCGTTCTGATGGCTCTCTCAGAGAGTAGGTGGGGGTGGAGGGGTATAAATAGCCTTCAACAAAGATCCAACCGTTACAACCTTTTGACTCAACTCGGTGACACTAAAACAAAATCTCGGTGAGACTGGCCTGTGTAAAAGATTCAAACATTGGGTGTTTCGGTGAGACCGATCAAATCCACTCGGTGGCTCAAATTAGCAATGACCTAAGCAAAACCTAGTTTCAGTAGTTCCGATCAGTTCAACTCAGAAATTCTGAAATGAACCAATAGGGTTACAAAAGGTTGGTCACTGCACTTTGGTGGGACCGAATGTCATCTCGGTGAAACCGAGTTTCTAGGGTTTGGTTGTGGCTCTGTCTAGGATGAACTCGGTGGGTCCGGATGTGGTGATATCGGTGGGACTGAGTTTGTCTTTTAGGGTTTGGACAGATTTGAATGTGGAGAAGTGGCTGAGGGTTTTGGAGCATATCTTCAAGCACTTTGAGCAATTGAGTCATAATCAAAACCTCATCCCCTTGTAATAGTATTGGCTTTCCTATGGACTCAATGTGATCTTGGATCACTTAACCAAAAATGAAGAGTCTTGGAGCTTCTTGCCAATATATTTCCATAGCATTTTGAGGGGTCCACATCCACATGACCTTGCCATGCCAATGTTGAACTTTCCTGAAATTTATCTTTGAATAGGCATTAGTTCAATGACATATGTATTGTTATAAATTACCAAAACCACCAGGGGATTAGTTGCACTTTCACAACTGCTGCCAAGAGAGGCATTGCCATGACACATGAAGCAACAGGCAGCTCAACTCAAGGGCAGTCAAAGCCCAAGCAAGCAAGGAAGAGGATTGTACATGTGTTGTCCAGGAAGGCCACAATGTTTGTGGACCCCCATGAGGATGCAGCTGAGGAGGCGGAAGAGATAGTGGTCAAGCCACCTCCCAAGAAAAAGAAGCATATGTCAGATGCTATGCCTAAGTCACCCCCTCATGCAGCCAGATCCAAGCTTGCCCCCAAGGGCAAAGGAAAGACAACCACAACAATTGCTGCTTCAAAGAAGAACAAGGCCCCAGTGCCAGAGAGAGGAAGAGGAAGAAGCTCCAGCTCACCTAAAGAAACTCAGACCATTCCTGCCAGCACATGATGATGCACATCCCGAGGCAGAAGACATGAAGAAGAGGAAGGATAAAGGTCTCGGAAAATGGAGAGCCATTGACCCATATCCTCCTAGGTCCAGGAAAACTATTGTGGACTACAGGTTTCAGACGAGAGAGCAACAAGATTTCTATGAGACTGTGTTGCTTGAGAAGAAGCCAGCAGTCAGTAATATGAAATGGGTGCACTGGAAGTTCATTGACAAGCATCCCAACAACTTCCCCAATGTTCATGAAAACTTCAAGACTCTCAACCTAGATGATTTTGTGAGTGAAGTCAAGTCTGACTGGTGTGATGAGCTTATGATGCAGTTCTACTCCACTTTACACTTCTATCTAGATGGTAAGATTAGGTGGATGACAGAAGGTGTGAGGTATGAGTCCTCGGTTGAAGAATGGGCAGAGACGCTTGGCTTGCCCCCAAAGAGAGAAGGATTCATTGATGTCTATGCTGACTCTCACATGAGTCCCAACACCATGGCCAACATGTACACAGCTATCCCTCCCGAGGATGTTCCAAAACACAAGTTGGGATGTGTTTACTATTTGCTGCCAGGGCTTACCACCATCAACACTATTCTCAGGCATACATTGATGCCCAAGTCTGGAGATGACAGGATGATCAGTGGATATTCCATTGACATGTTACACCACGATGGATGAACTTGTAAGCTTCAATGTCATGGATATTATAGTTGAGATAGTGAAGAGGACCGCAGCTGATCAGAAGTGCTCATGTGGCTATGCTCCTTATATACGGTTGCTCATCAACTCCAAAGTTGGTAGCAACATATACTTTCTTGAACACAAGCACTTGCCACTGCAGCCAGAGCTAGAGGATTGCACCGTCACCATGGATCCATCACATCCTACCTCTGCTGCTACTCAGGAGCAAGCTGAGGTTGCCAGAGCTGCTGCACCAATCAGTGGGCCCAGTACGTCTACTATGGAGTTGCCCAAGACCAAGAGTGATCAGATGACCTATCTACTCTTAGCTACCGAGAGGATCGAGCAAGGCCTAGCTAACCTTGTGAAGAACCAGGAGAGCCTAGAGCGGATCATGGAAACAAAGTTCCATTCTCTTGATGTCAAGGTGACAGAGATGGCCACTGACTTGGAGAAGCTCAAGGCAGATGTTGAGGCACGGATGAGTGATTCTGATGAGCAGACGACTACACAATATTAGACTCAGTCCAGATCAGCTCCCACAGTTACCCCAGCCACAGTTGTGCCACCCCTGTATCTACACCGCCCGTTCAGCAGACTTCATCAGAGGCATTTGTAGACGGACTTCTCTACATTCCATCGACCCACACCGGTGCTGCTAGCCAGAGGACTACTTCATCACCAACTGCTGTGGATCGAGCCAGAGCGACGTTTAGCTCTAGATCATTTGATCTTTTTGGTAACTTGTTGCCAAAGGGGGAGAGTGATATAGATCATTACGGCTTTGAGAGAGAGAGAGAGCGTCTTTTCTTTTGTGTTTTATTTTCTTTGCTTTTGAGATACAGTGATTTGTTTGGATGTAAAACTTATGGCATGTGCTTGACCGTACTCTATTTGCTTTTCATGCTACCTATCATTTGATTATGCTTGATATCATGGTCATTCACATGTGTGCTTGGTGATGAGTGCTTATCATATTCCATTCATATTCTTTTGTGCGCTCCACCAAGATGTATGTCGCATTGAAGAGTTATCCCATAATTCTAATCGATTGTGCATTTGCATTCAAATGCAAATTTTTAATAATGCACAAATTTAGGGGAAGCTCTTGCTTATCACATACTTCTCAAAGCGACGATGTTATTCAATGATTATATCTTATGTCGAAGCTTTGACCTATATGTTTTCATCAATTACAAAAAGGGGGAGATTGAAAGTGCAACAAATCCCCGGGTGGTTTTGGTAATTCATAACAACATATACATCATTGAACTAATGCCTACTCAAAGAATATTTTAAGAAAGTTCAATTTAGGTATGGCAATGTGATGTGAATGTGGACCCCTCAAAATGCAAAGGACAAACATTGGCAAAGCTTCAAGACTCTACAGTTTTGGTTAAGTGATCCAGGATCACATTGAGTCCATAGGAAAGCCAATACTATTAAAAGGGGATGAGATTTTGATCATGGACTAACTGCTCAAGTGCTTAGAGATATTGCTCCAAAACCCTCAACCACACTATCACATTCATCTATGTCCAAACCATAAAGTCTATCTCGATCCCACCAAATCAGATCCAGCCGGACCCATCGAGAAACACTTGACATAGCCACTGCCTAAACCCTAACAACTTGGTCTCACCGAGATGACCATTCGGTCTCACCGAAGAGCACTTGCCAACCTTCTATAACCTATCGATTTCATCTCAGAAATTCTGAGTGGTTTCGGTCAGTCTAACCGAAGTGTGGAAAGTGATTAGGTCATCACCCATCGGTCCCACCGAGCTGTTCAATCTGGTCTCACCGAAAAGCCTAAAGTTCACACCTTTTGAACTAATCGGTCTCACCGAGTGTTCTCACCTGGTCCCACCGAATAGTGCATAAAGTTGTGTAATGGTCAGATTTTTCGTGCTGCCTAGACATACCCCACCCATTCCACCAACTCTCAGAGAGAGCAACCAGGACGAAACTACCACTTCCCATATCCAATTTCTAAGAGAGAACCACCTACACTTGTGTTGAAATCAAGGGGATTCCACTCCAATCTTTGATCCTTGATTTCTAGCCTCCCCAAGTTGCTTTCCACTCCAATCGTTCTCCTACCACATTGCCAAATTTGTGAGAGAGTGATTGAGTGTTGATGAGACTATCTTTTGAAGCACAAGAGCAAGGAGTTCATCATCAACAACTATATATTTTACCTTTTGGAGAGTGGTGTCTCATAGATTGGTTAGGTGTCACTTAGGAGCCTCCAAGCATGTGGAGTTGAACCAAGGAGTTTGTAAGGGCAAGGAGATCGCCTACTTCGTGAAGATCTACCATGAGTGAGGATAGTCCCTCATGGGCGTAAGCCATGATGACATAGACAAGGTTGCTTCTTCGTGGACCCTTCGTGGGTGGAGCCCTCCGTGGACTCGCGCAGCCATTACCCTCCGTGGGTTGAAGTCTCCATTAACGTGGATGTACGATAGCACCACCTATCGAAACCACAAGAAAAAATCATCGTGTCTTCATTGCGTTTGATTTTCTCCGACCCCTCCTTTACGTTCATATGCAATGTCTTTACTTTCCGCTGCCTACTATCTTAGACTTGCATGTGTAGGGTGTGACAAGACTTACTAGAATTGCTAAAACTTGCCAAGAACTAAAATTGGGAAAAGGCTAAGTTTTTATTTGGTCAAGTAGTCTAATTCTCCCCCCTCTAGACCTACTTGTGATCCTACACCGGCGAGGCTCTGACGACAACGGTGAGTCCATCCCCTCATCCATCTTCCTCCTCTCTCTCTCTCTCTCTCTCTCTCTCTCTCTAATTACATAAACAGGGTCTCCCCTCATCCAATGGCGACAGCCGATTAGCTATTGTTTTGGTGTTGTTTGAGGTTAATTTGCTCGATTAGCTATTGTTTTAGGTTATAGTTAGCTTGATTAGCTATTGTTTTGGTGCTGTATGAGGTTAATTTGCTTGATTAGCTATTGTTTTCGTGTTGTTTGAGGTTAATTTTCTCAATTAGCTATTGTTTAAGGTTGATTTGGTGTAATTGTTTTGTTAGGACACTAAGTGAAGTATGGTTGCTCATGGCAATTATTGTTAGGTTCATGTGCATTTGATTTGGTGTAATTGTTAGGTTCATTTGCATTGTAAGATCTCACATTGTTAGGTTCATTGGCAATTATTGTTAAGTTCATTTGCATTTGATTTGGTGTAATTGTTAGTACATATGCCTTCAAATTTTTACAGGATTCGTACTAAGTGTCAATGTTTTGGTGAAACGTTGATTGATTTCGGTTTCGCCAAATTTTTGGCACTTAATATGTCCAATAATAAGCAAAGGTCATGCCAATTTTTTCCGTAGATATTTAACTCTATATATGTGCATGTTTTAGAGCACTCTTTCTTTGGACATGGCGGGGAACGGGAGGTACCGTGGTGTTTTCCAGAGGCCTTGGGGCAAGTGGGCAGCCCAGATCCAAAACTCCAACACGGGCAAGAAGCAATGGCTCGGCACGTTCGACATCACCGAGGAGGCGGCGCGTGCCTATGATGTCATGGTGCTAGAGTACCAGGGCGAAGGGCCCAGCTCAACTTCCCCGGCGATGCCTAGCACGCGAGTCGGCTAGCGCCTCCCAATATGAGGGTAGCCTCTAGGGCCGAGGAGAAGGAGCACCTCAAGGCCGAGGCGCTGATCAGGGCCCGACAACGGCAAAGTAGTGATCCTTTTGTGGAGCATTATCTCAGGGAGGATCCGCAGCTCTACACCTTGAATGAGGCATTGATAAAGGCCGCACGCAAGAAGGAGCACCAGGAGGATGGCGCTGAGGACGACGCCGAGGATGACCCCATAGACTGGGATCGAGTCCTCCGACGAGGATGATGACTCCGGCTCTGACGTTGACTTTGATGAGGAGTTTCCCCTTCACCGTAGCTAGTTTTATCACTGTTTGGTAGAGATGTTTAAACTATGTGTTGGGCTACGCTAGGTGCATCGGCTGCAATATCAAATTTTCCTACGCGCAGATCAAACAGGAACATGCTATGGGAGATGGATCACGAGATCAATACCACTAGACGCGCAGTGCCATGCAGTGGAAGAAGAGTTGGGGCAGCGCGTCACAAGTTGTCTCCTCCTCGTCGATCTCCCTCGTAGCCGATCGGATCCCATGAGCGGGTTTGCCGGATCGGTGCAAGTGCACCGCTTCTAACGGTATCCGCGCGTGTAGGAGGAACGTTGAGCGGCGGACTGCTAGGTCCGATCGCACAGCTGGCGGCGAGTGGAGGTGGCTAGTTGTAACACATGCAAAGCCCTAACGACAAACGCTGAAACGATCAACTGAAACCGCATGCTGCACCTCCTCTATAAATAGGCATCCATCGTGGGCTCAACACATGGGCCCCGCATGGATCCTAAAGCCCACAAGTCTACTCGGCCTAGATCCAAGTTCAGGTCACATCTGACCTCGTAGGTTCCTTCCCTTAAGCGTGCGACCCCTTAGGTTCAAATCAGCCTTGGTCGGAGGTCGGATCACATCCGACCTGCTCGGTTAGTAGCGGCCTCTAGAAAAGCGTACCGACCACCAAGCAGACAATGATGCCGGTTCGGCAAACCTGTACAACGTGTCACACTTCTATTCCCTTTGCCTCACGATATATGTTGCCGGGCTCAAGGCGAATCGGTCATCCTTGTTGCAGCCAGGCCTCTTTCTCATTCAAGTGATGCCGGCCTCAAAACCGGATTATCTCATAATACTTGTCACATGGCCATGCTTATTCAGGTCAGATCACACGAGTGGGCCCAGAGTATATCTCTCTAGATCGGAGGGGCAAATCCCATCTTGCTCGACCATGTATCGCGGCATGGGTCTGGACAAGCCCGAAACCGACCTTTGTAACTACCCAGTTACGGAGTAGCGTTTGGTCGGCCCAAAGCAGGTCGGTCACCATCCTGAGTCCATGCGCTAGCTCACGTCTTAGGACACAGGACGTATGTTGTACTAGAGACTCATGGATGACATATCGTTGCGTCTCATGGTTGGGTCTGTCCGACCTAATGTCCATCCGAGCTCGGATCCGGTCACCCGTATCCGATCTCGGATCCGACCAGGTCCATGCAGTCCGGTTAGCATCCAATGCTCCATGGCTAGTGAGATCAAGCCATCTACCGAGACATCAAGCCATCTACCGAGTTGCATGCTAGTCTAGTTAGATGTGAGTCCACACATCACTATCCGACCAGGGAGCATTTAGAACGTATCATACAATGTAAGATCTCACAGACAAGTCACGTACTTGCCGGCATGCATCATTGATATCGTCCAAGGACTATATTGATTCATAAACACACAGAAAATATCATCATACATGACTGCCTCTAGGGCATACCTCCAACACTATGATCGTAGTACTGTTGAAACTATGAAAGTTGCTATGCCGTACTATGTCGTTAGCATCGAAGAACCTAATTAAGTAGACTTGATGAACGTGCTTATATGTATCGTCGTACTAGCTAGTTATAGCAATGTTGGTAATGTGTGATCGTACCTCACCGCGATGTCGTGAAAAACGTGATTTAGAACCTTGTTCATCCCTAACACAACGTTTTTGCTATGATGGAAGAAGATACAACCTTTAGGGACTTACCAAACTTTCAGTTCTCCATGACACTACCCTCAGATTTGTTTGGATCAAATTCTTCAATGAATTTGAGAGTACTATCGTGGAGCTCGAAGTCTGACAAGTCGTGCAAGGTTTGCTGCCCATGTATATATAGATTGAATGATATGCATTATTTTTTCTTGTGAACTGAGATTATGAATTTTGCACTAAGGTAATTATTTACAGGTATTTCCATGGCTCCTAGGCGTCCTCGTAAGACCTCCCGTACTGCACCTTCATCTTCCACTCCAGCGCTGCCCTCGCCACGCGAATTGGAGAGGCGGCGGCGGAGGATGTTGGTGACGCGGGCAAGAAGGATTTACGATGCGGTGTTTTGCTGGAGAGATTGCATGTGGGAGCTGGAGGAGGCGGAGGCTATCGCACGCGAGAACGATTACTCGCAGCATGAAGTCAATGCGTGCAAGATGCATGTGGATAGAGAATTCAGGAATGCAGCACACGTCATCTTCTCGGAGGCCAACAGCGCAGAGCGCGCTCGGATGCCGCCTCGGAGTTGTTCAGAATTGATCCTCGAATGGGCGCTGGAACAAGTGACATCTCCGATCCCGGCTCAGAGAGCCCGATGGGGATGTGTCGTGGGGATAATTCCGCCGAGAATGCCCCCACCACCACCAGATTCCGCTCATTAATACTACTGCAGTATGATTTAGCTCTAGTTTAATCTGCACTTGCTCATATATATGTTGTTAGCAGAATTGGACTCGATCTAGCAGTTTGGTCTGGACTTGTAATCAGTGCGTCATCCATAATGATATATACATATGTGTCATTTGTGATGACGTGTACCGATGATGACTAATTTAGAACCTTTTTTTTAAATCCCTGTGAAATAATCAGTGGCAGGCACGATCGACCGCCCGTCACTGCTGCTTGTACTGTCAGTGACGGGCGGAGCGCCCGCCACTGATGCCATGTTAGCAGTGGCGGGAGATCAGTGGCGGGCGCCCCTGAGAGCACCGCTCGCCACTGCTGGGCTTTTAGCACCCGCCATAGGGCATTCCTGCAGTAGTGCCGGCGGCTCAACTCGATTCTCGCGCTCCATTCTCGCCAGCGAGTTTGCTTTTAGCGATTTTCTTCCTACTGTTTTTGATGGGTTGTTTTGGTTTTCAGTTGGGTTTCCTTACGAAAAAACTTGATGCTTTAATTTTTGATAAATTTAAGATACATATCATTATAAGGTTAAAAAAATTCCAAAATTAAAATATGTTCACGAATTAAAAATGTGCATCAAAATCAATGGACATTCACAATTTTAGAAAATAATGTTTGTTAATTTTGGAAAATGTTCACGTATTTTAAAAAGTGATCATGTGTTTAAACTATGTGAACAAAATGTTCACCCAACGACCCGTCGTTTCCGACAGCGGGGAAGTTGGACGACTCGTCATTGCCGGCAGTGGTAAGAAGACACGAGATACCCAGAAGCGCTCTAAGTGATTTCTTAGTTCTTACACATCAAGGCAGAGTTGCAGAGGCAGACGGGCGTGCTCATCGACAGGGAATACGCTGATGTTGTGCTCGGGCTTTCGTTTACCTCCTGTACTCGGGAGCCCGAAGTACGGATATGGAGCGTGCGATCAAGACAAGCGTGCACGATATTTTTAGCCGCTATTGTGGCCCCATCCCGCGGTGGTTCAAGGAGGAGAAGGTAGATAAGACGGTTGATGATGGTAGCACGAGTGATTTCGACCGCGCCGTGTCCGTGTTCGCCCGGCAGATATGCGCGCCTCTAGGAAACCTCGCAGCGCTGCTCTCAAATGAAGAAAGAGAAGGCCAGTATGAATAAATTCGGCAATTGTCTACGATTGCAGATGTCATCCAAGGTTTATGGGCCGCGCTGAGGATGCCACCCAAGGAGTTTTTGGAGCCCGGATCAGACTTCATTGACTTTGTGTTTCCGACAGTGGTAATGCAGTGGGGATGCAGAAGCACTCTAATCGTTTACTCGCGCATCAAGAAAGAGTTGCAGAGGCAGGTGAGCGAGCTCATCGACAGGGAAGACAATAGTGATGAGCTTCGGATTTTCATTTACGGTGTACGCTCAGGAGCCGCAAGTATGGAGGATGCAATCAGGACAAGTGCACGTGATATCTTCAGCCGCTATTTTGGCCGCATCCTGCAGTGGTACAAGGACAAGGAAGCTGAGAAGAGAGATGAGACGGATGATGAGATGGAAGATTTGAACCTCAACGTGTCCCTGTTCTGCGAGGATATATGTAGGCAGGTAGAAGAGCTCCTAGTTTTGTTCTCGGTGGGAAAAAGAGAAGACAAAAGTCCACAAATTCAGCAATTGATTCGGATTGCACATCACATCCAGGATTTCAAGCGCAGTCTGGCAAAAGTGGGTTGGATGCCAGTGGAGGAGGAGGACATCGTGGCAGAAGGGAAGGAAATCAAGGGAGAAGCGGTGGTCGTCAGCGGCACAATAGTCACAGTGACAAAGGTGAGGAGCTTGGAGGAGAAACAGGAGGAGGAGATGTGCTCGGTGAAGAAACACGAGGAGGAGGAGGAGGAGCTCTAAGTGAGGAACTGTTTATTTATTTATTTTCAAGAAAACCAAAGACTTTACAAGTACTTGATCTCTTTTCAATTTCTAGTTGGCTGTAAGGTACGAGTTTCAAGTCTTGGATATTAAACAACATTTTTTTTAAAGTTTGTTAATCTGTGTAAAATTAAAGTAGCATTTGACCATTGCTCCCTGCACTACATTTCTCATTGCTAAGAGCCCATAGAATGTTGAAATATGTCATTTCATTATTTGTGTGTCTATCTTTCTGAGGTATCACTGTGCTCCTCAAATACACTCAGTACTGTAATATACTTGTGCAGATAAGTGGACGAGCAGTAAAAAATGGGGTGTACACAGACGATAGATGTGTAGTGTGCATAATATGCGAATATTCATTTCTGAGCTCGGGCTCAGATGGTCTTGATATCACGGCCTTCTATTCTCTCCGTGATCTGCGCCATAGGATGTACTCCTTCCTGTAGACATGCATGTATTGGCGTTAAATGTAAAGCAGGCCCCTGCAATAACTGCTGGTAGGTGACGTTACCTGCGTCTCGGACTCTCGGTCCAGGTTTTTGCCTGCCGGTACCTCCTATTTTCTGGGCCATTCTGATCGATTTCTCCGACGTACTGACCCTAGCAGCACAACGCGTCCTATCAGGTGATGCATACCCTACCATGAGTCGTTGAGCGTGTAAAGTAACATCAACCTTCAGTTTACTTCCATTGTCCAAACCAAAACATATTGCTGAAACTGACGCTACCAACTGACCATTACAACATTAATATCAACTTATCAAGTCTCGGTGCTTGTTTTACTGATCCACACCCTTGCCCCAATGCTTGCTCCTAGCTAGTAAACTCCAACTTTCGGTGACTAATTCAGTCAAAAACAGATTACGGAAACCGCACCTCCTTTGTTCATATGGGGTTGAGATTGCCGAGTGATTGTATGGACTACCTCGGCGAACTTTTCTCCCGTGCTTGCAAAGTCGGGCCCACATCACAGATCCCAGGCAGTGCAGTTGCCACTGCGCACGAGGAAGGGCGCTGTCATCACCGAGGACAACCCCGGCACATCCGGCTCCGGCTCCTCCAAGTTGTCTGCTGTGACCTCCCGCAAACTCCGGAGATTTGCGTTCGCCGCCGAGGATCTCGTTAGCTGTTGTATTCTAAATAAACGTTTTTGAAGGCCCGCACAGACCCATAAGGCCACACGATATTGACCTGGCCCCACCCGATGCACAAAGCTCCCGACGAACAGAATTTCTTGCGCCACGGCCCAGTTAAGATGTTACGATCCTGTGCCACGGAACAGATTGTCGACCTGACGGAGACGTCTCCCAAATTTCTAAATCACGTGGCGCTCCTCTCCGCGACCCCATCGTATGGTACTGTGTCCTACGGTATTTGTGAACCACGTCCAATTTCCACAGGCAGCACCGCACCAATTAATGTGCGTTTTCAGAATCCCCAGACCGGAACCAGTGATCGGGATTTCGGGTCTAGCTGAGCTCGGGCTCCGAAACGCCCTGTCCGCATAATATGCTGCTATGTGGTAACTAGTAGGTTAGTGGGGCTTCGTTCTCATCTTAGGTTGATATTGTGAGACCGTCCAGTATCTAAGGGCATCTGCAACGGCGACCTGCAAATTTTCTTCCGCATCTGTTCACGGACAGGCAGTCCGTAGACACGGATGCGGGAGGCCGCTATCCAACCATAGCCGCATACATTTTGACAACAGTTCAAGCCAACCGGACGAAATCGATCAAACCGGGCGAATTTTATTCAAGTTCGGATATAATTTCCATAAACCGACGATATTTCGACCGTTTTACTAAAAACTATTAAAAAAATACTAAACCCTATATCAAACGACCACCTCGTAAGCGTGGCCGCTCTGTCCTACCGCACCGCCGTCGGCGTCCGTGCCGTCGTCCTCATCGTCCCTCAAGCGTCGCAAGGATGCCGAAGGGGCCGCGGCAGCCCTGTCCTGCGGCTGCCTGACGCTCACGGAGGAGCCGCTCCGCCTCCTGCTGCACGGTGCGAAGGGCTGCCCTGGCCACTGCCGAAGGCGCTGGCGGCGCCCTGGCGGCGGCCTTGCCCCTGCCGGCGTTGGCAGAGTAGTCGCTAAGCGACCACTCCTTGCCGATCTTGGCGAGCTCGCTGTCAAGGCTGTGTCGGCGCTTGTCGGTCGTCTCCGCGGTGGTGACGGAGCGGTCGAGCGCCCACGCCGCGGCGAGGTCCGGGTCGTTGCGGACCCATTCCGGCGCCACGCGCGCTTGACGAACGCGGAGCGGCGACCGGAATTGCGCCGATCGTACCTCGCCTGCTGCCGCGCCGCGCATTCGGCCTCGGATACCACGGCCTGAGAGCCAGAGGCACCGCCGTAACCGCCGCCTCCCAGGTAGTGGAGGATGCGGCCACGCGCCTTGGCGATCGGGGGCGGCACCTCCTCCTTTATCAGGCGGCGGTGGCGTCGTGGTGGCGAGGAGGGTCTGTCGATCCGCGCATAGCGG
Source organism: Elymus sibiricus (assembly GCA_039707655.1). Classification (NCBI taxonomy): domain Eukaryota; kingdom Viridiplantae; phylum Streptophyta; class Magnoliopsida; order Poales; family Poaceae; genus Elymus; species Elymus sibiricus. Next base: position 478,717,155 of record CM077666.1, read on the forward strand.
CAGTGCGGCGGGGGCGACGCCGGCTCCGGCTTCACGCGGCGGAGGCGCTGGGGGACGCTTGTTCCTGCTTCACGCGGTGCCCGATGTGGAGGCCGCGGTTGCGAGGTGCCTCCGACAGGAGACGGGGCCGCTGCTGCGGCTGGTCCTCCTCGTTGCCAGAGGACATGACTGTCGTATAACCCGTAACAGTACGTTGTGGAATAAGTTCATGTTTGCCATTATGAACTATGGTAATACCTCTCTTCTTAGGTACACAATGAACAAGGTTTACTCATCTACTATCAGATATATGATAGATTGTACCAGCTTCCAAGAGTTTAAGAATTTCATTTCTTACCACTTCCTTGGAATTTTTTGATTTAAACAACATTGATGATCAACAATAGGTTTAGCCAGGGACGGAGCCAGGATTTCGACATGGGGGGGGGGGGGGGGGGTTCACACTAAGTCTCATATGCAACGGCTATGTTGTAAAAAAAAATAGGGTCTGATCTAATGGAGATGCCATGGTGTAAATATATCCCTTTGTTTTTGTCCGTTCATTGCATTCACATGATCAAACTTGATAAAAATTGACAAATGACAACAAATTCACAACACTACAAACACAAGATAATCGTATGAACTAATATTTTGTAGTAATGCAATGTAGGTAAATAATACATTACCTAATCTCATTATTTATTGGAATTGGCGAGATGGACCTCACTGATTCAACACAGTCCCAAAATCAGAATCAGCAAAAGCATGCGATTTTGTCGAAGCAATCAAAGAAGAGTGGTACACAGAGAAAGATGATTAGTTTGAGAATGATAAATCAGGACTAATCTAGTGCTCAAAATAAACTACCTATTTTCCTTGTGTTGTCGCTGTTCATCCGTGCGTCCGCTCTGCTGGGAACCGGCAACATATGCGTGGATCAACACCTGCGTATCCTGGCATCCTCTTCCCTTCTCCGCTTCTGGCGACGGCGACCCGATGGAGAGATCCGATCGCAGCAGCCAGTAGGCGTCAGTTTCGATCGCCGCGGCGGCTTGGAGAGATTAGCGATATGTGCGTGTTTTTTTAGGGGAAAGCTATATGTGCGTGTGGAATCAGGTCGTGGCTGCGCGCTGCAATTAACATGCCTCTTTGCCTTCCAGGATGGCCTGCTAGGCAATTTTCTTTTATGGTGATTTTTTTCTGAATTTTAGCATGCAATGGGCTGTACATGGGCTGAAGCTTTCACGTTAATGAGAAAGGTGTGAGGAAGGGATAGGGGGGGCGAAGCCAGCACGGGACAAGCAGGCAAGCCAAAAAATTAGCGACCCCCCCCCCCCCTCATCCCCCCTTAAATACGTCCCCTGTGTTTAGCATCTAGCTCCATACGAAGTTTATGAGTGCAGCGCTAGGGCTAATACCTTGTGAGATAATCTAAAGTGTAACCAATAACAACATGATGATTCCTGAGAATAGATAGCAATATTTCTTCTTCGTACACTGCAAGATTAGAATTGATAATAACATGATATTCTTTACATCCAAATATGCATATTTCAGTGCGTCGGGAAGTGGTTTAATTTCAAACACACGATCTTTGGGAAGAGGTATAGGCTCTCCCAAAGTCTCAATAGAAGATTATATTTAAGGACATGTGGTTGCCTAAAGATAATATCATTCCTCTCATTTTTTTTTAAAAGAGGAATATATTAATATCGCGAAGATACCAATTACACCCAGTCTCTGCACCTACAAGATGTGGCAAAGACATCCAGGATGCACATAGCCAAAAGAAAATAAATAAAAAGAAAGGAAAAAAACAAAGGTCCTGCCATAGTGATCGACTCCTCTCAGCAGCTACACACAAACCACCACCAGTTACAGCACCCGGAAAACATAAAAGGTCTCCAAAAGCAATGCCTCCAAAAAGTAAACAGTGCACAAGCGCCGTCGTTGCCCGATCCAAGATCTTAGGTTTTCAATCTAGAGAAGTCCGAGTTCTCAAAACAATTCCTCAAGCATGGAAATTGCCAGGCACAACCAATGAAGGCCAGACCTTAGGTTTTCACCCTGAAAGTCATGGCTCGGCACCCGAGGAGCACCACCAAAAATGAATTTCTCCAGTGCTGCCGCCCCCACTTGACGCTGCTGCTCCTGAGAGTTATCAAACACCTGGCTGACTCCATCGCCTCGAAGGCCCCGTCCGTCTAACTGATCCTCCGATCTCAGCCACCATGACCTTCTCCACAACTGTCTACACCACAGAAATCGAGAAGCCAAAATGTCCCATGGTGTCAACAAACAACAGAGCTTCGCGTCACGCCCTCATGGGACCTCATAGGCTGAAATGGACGTGCACGACCGAATTCCAGATATCTTGGGCAAGATCTCCGACAACAGTTCTGGAACACGTCGATGACCAGATCGAGGAGGACCGATCATGCAAGATGTTGCCATGATACGAGAGGAGCATGAGGACCGCCACCCTTATTATCACGGCAGCAGGCCCCCACGCCGCCCCGATCCAGCTCACCGCCGCCCAACCGCAACCATGGGCCGAGCACCAACCCACCCAGATCCAGATCAGATCGGGGGGATCAGCACCTCCACGCGCTGCAGCACGCGCGTGATACGTCTCCAACGTATCTATAATTTTTTATTGTTCTATGCAATTATAATATCAATCTTGGATGTTTTATATGCCACTATATCTCATTTTTTGACTAACCTATTGACCTAGTGCCCAGTGCCAGTTGCTGTTTTCTGTTTGTCTTTGGCTTTTTCAGAAAATCAACATCAAACGGAGTCCAACCAAAGAAAAAACTTTTGATTAATTTTTTCTGTACCAGAAGAGACCCTGGAAGGTTCGGGAGAAGACCAGACGAGCCACGAGGGAGCGACAAGCTCAGGACGCGCCCCAGGGGGGCGCCCCCCAGGCTTGTGGGCCCCTCGTGGCACTACTTGACCTAATTCCGCTTCTATAAATTCACAAATATTCCCAATATACCAGGGGAGCCTCGAAACACTTTTTTCGCCGCCGCAAGTCTCTGTTCTTTCGCGATCCTGTCTGGAGGCCTTTTCCGGTGATCTGTCGGAGGGGGAATCGATCACGGAGGACTTCTTCATCAACCTTGATGCCCTTCCGATGATGTGTGAGTAGTTTACCACAGACCTACGGGTCCATAGCTAGTAGCTAGATGGCTTGTTCTCTCTCTTTGATCTTCAATACCATGTTCTCCTCGATCTTCTTGGAATTCTATCCGATGTAATCTTCTTTTGCGGTGTGTTTGTTGGGATCCGATGAATTGTGGGTTTATGATCAGATTATTCATGAGAAATATTTGAGTCTTCTCTGAACTCTTTTATGCATGATTGTTATAGCTTTGTATTTCTCTCCGATCTATCCGTTTGGTTTGGCCAACTAGATTGATTTATCTTGCAATGGGAGAGGTGCTTTGTAATGGGTTCAATCTTGAGGTGCTCTATCCCAGTGACAAAGTAGGGGACAAGACACGTATTTGTATTGTTGCCATTAAGGATAAAACGATGGGGTTTATTCATATTGCTTGAGTTTACATTGTCTACATCATGTCATCTTGCTTAAGGCGTTACTCTGTTTCATACTTAATACCCTAGATGCATGCTGGATAGCGGTCGATGGGTGGAGTAATAGTAGTAGATGCAGGCAGGAGTCGGTCTACTTGTCTCGGACGTGATACCTATATACATGATCATTGCCATGAATCCGTCATAACTATGTGCTTTTCTATCAATTGCCCAACAGTAATTGTTCACCCACCATATGCTATGTGTTCGAGAGAGAAGCCTCTAGTGAAAACTATGGCCCCCGGGTCATTCATCTATCATATATAAAATCCAAAAATACCTTGCTGCAATTTTATTTCCTTTATTTTTATTTTTTAATGTACTTATCTATCTATCACTATCAGAATTAATCCTTGCAAATAACCGCCAAGGGGATTGACAACCCTCTTGTTCGCGTTGGGTGCAAGTATTTGCTTTTGTGTGTGCAGGTGCTGCTAACAAGGTTCTGTGTGGTTCTCCTACTGGATTGATAACCTTGGTTCTTAACTAAGGGAAATACTTATCTCTGCTGTACTGAATCATCATCTCCTCTTCGAGGAAATCCCAACGCAGCTCACAAGTAGCGGGAAGAATTTCCGGCGCCATTACCGGGGAGACATCACCAAAACCTATCAAGTACCTTCGCATAAACTATCATCTACTTGCTCTTATTTTCATTTTCCTTTTTATTTGCATTTGCCTCTCGTTTTCATCTCCCCCACTTCTAAAACAATTTTTTTTTAAAACACAAAAATATTTTATTTGTTTGTTTGCTAGTTTGCTTGCTTTGTCGCTATGTCTCAAGAAAATACCAAATTGTGTGACTTTTCCAATACTAATAATAATGATTTTATTAGTACTCCAATTGCTCCTCCCGCCACTAGTGCGGAGTCATATGATATTAATGTTGTTTTGCTGAATCTTGTTATGAAAGAACAATTTTTTGGTAGTCCTAATGAACGTGCTGCATCCCATCTTAATACTTTCGTTGAACTTTGTGATATGCAAAAGAAAAAAGATGTGGATAATGATATTATCAAATTGAAATTATTTCCGTTCTCACTAATAGATCGTGCTAAAACATGGCTTTCATCCTTACCTCGAAATAGTATTGATTCTTGGGATAAGTGTAAGGTTGCTTTTATTGCCAAATATTTTCCTCCAGCTAAGATTATTTCTCTTAGAAATCAAATTATGAGTTTTAAGCAACTTGAGCATGAACATGTTGCACAATCTTGGGAGAGAATGAAATTAATGATAAAAAATTGTCCCACTCATGGTTTAAGCTTATGGATGATCATACAAAAAATTTATGCAGGACTAAACTTTGTCTCTAAAAATCTGCTATACTCTGCTGCAGGTGGTACTTTTATGGAAATTACATTGGGAGAAGCTACAAAACTCCTTGATAAAATTATGGCATATTATTCTCAATGGCACACCGAGAGAACTCCAACTGGAAAGAAGGTAAATTCTGTTGAAGAAATTAATACTTTGAGTGATAAGATGGATACTCTTATGAAATTGGTTGCTAGTAGAAGTGCTCATGCTAATCCTAATGATGTACCATTATCTATTTTGATTGAGCAAAATAATGATGCTATTGATGTGAATTTTGTCTCTAGAAATAATTTCAACAACAATGCTTATAGGGGTAATTTCAATCCTAGACTGTTTCCTGGAAATTCCTCTAATAATTATGGTAATTCCTATAGTAATAATAATAGGATACCCTCTGATCTTGAGAATAATATTAAAGAATTTATTCATTTTCAAAAGATTTTTAATGCCATGGTAGAAGAAAAATTGAATAAACTTGATGACATGGCTAGGAACATGGATATAATTACTCATGATGTGGATACTCTCAAAGTTAAAATTTTGCCACCCACACATGATATTAATGAGTCTATTAAAGCTATCCATGTCTCTATTAATGAAAGTAAAGAAAGAACCGCTAGGTTGAGAGTGAGGCGAGAATTTATAGAAAAAGCTATTCCGCCCGGTTTTTATCGTAATCATGATGAAGATATTAAAATGATGTAGGAGATATGCCCTAGAGGCAATAATAAATGTTATTATTTATCCCCATGTTCCTAATTATGTTTATATTCCGTGCTATAACTGCTATGGTTCTTGAGTCTGCAATAACCACGAGGCTTGGAGGAAAACTCATATGCACGTGTCGAATAAGAAACGGTAAAATGTATTCCTAGTCTGGCCTCTAAGACTAGCTCAAGTGTTGCATGATGGTTCTGTTTTCCTGATCATGGACATGACTATGCCGGCAACTTTGAGGACACGATGTTAGAAGAACATTTGTGTTGAATCGACCCGATTGATGTGATGCTATGAGATACATTCATCATAAGTTAATGGTTAATAACACAGAGAAAGTTAACGTTTGCATAATTCCTTAGACCATGAGAGTATCGAGTTTCTTCATGCTTGCTTCATGAACTTTTGGGTTTGTTAAACGTCATCCGTAACTGGGTGGCTATTACGGCGGCTTACGGGTTTATGGGAAAGTATGTCAAGGGACTTGATAGCTCAAGATTGGGATTTGCTCCTCCGACGATGGAGAGATATTCTCTGGGCCCTCTCGGTGTTACAGTATCCATCATCGTCTGGCCAGACACAATGTGATTTGATCACAGGGATGTCGGAACACGGGAACGAGAAAAGAGAACAAAACCGGTAACGAGGTAACTGGCATAGTGGACAAGTTGTTGATCCACGGGGATGCCGATAAATCTCACCTCGGGTGTTTGTAACATATCGCGAAGCAACAAGAATAGCACACGGCAACTGGAGGTTCACTCGAATATTTATTCGTGTGGGTATAGGGGTCAATATGGGTGTCCACGGCTCCGATGTTGATCATTGATCGGAAAGTGTTCCGGTCATGTCTATACTTCACCGAACCTATAGGGTCACACACTTAAGGGTCATCTATCTGCTGAATACTAGACAGGGAGTCTGAGAGAAAGTCACCGGAAAAGTTTCGGAGACGACGGAAAAGTTCCGGAGAGAAAACCGAAAATGTTTCGGAGTTACCGGAAATGTTTCGGAATAAAACCATCATACCGGAAATGTTCCGGAGAGTGTCCAGAATAATTCGAGAGGGTGCCGGAAATGTTCTGGAACCTTCGGGAATTTTTCTGGAAAATACACGCGGAAAACATCTTGTCCCAGCGAGAGGGGACAAGATCCCACGGATCGTGGGGGCTGTTTTTGAGGGTGTCCCCTTTAGGGGGCAGCCCCCCCCTTGTTGGTGGACAAGGTTATGGGGGGGGGGCTCCATGGTGGGGGGGCAGCCCCCAAATATAGTGGGATGTGTTGGGAGGAGGTGGCGCCCCATGGGGCTGCCACATATGGCCGGTCATGGGTGGAAGGGCCCCCCCCAAGGGGCAACCTCCCACCAAAGGTGGGTGCATGTTTTGGAGGGAGGGGGCCCTTTGTGGGCTGAAATTTCAGCCCCCCTCCACCCCTTCCACCACTATATAAGGAGTAGGAGAGGTGCTCTCCAACTCCACGTCAACTCTCTCACCAAATGGCATGCATGATCTGCCTTTCTTCTCTCCCTCCCACAAAATAGTTTTGTAGAGCCGAAAGGCTGTCTGGGTTCCGGTGGGAACTAGTTCTAGACGGCGAAGCCCTGCCGGATAGCTGACACCGTATGTGTGCAACCCCGTAGAGAGGTCGTAGGTTCGATCTTTTACCCGAGGGGCTATTCGAGTGTCCTCCCGAAGGGCTGTCCGAGTGACCGTCCGAGTTTCGAGGGTCCTCCCGAAGGGCTGTCCGTGACACCGTCTGAGGGGCTGTCCGACCGCCTCCCGGAGGGCTGTCCGGGGGCCTGTCCAAGGGGCAGATGAGGGAGTACATCCTCGTGGTTGGGAGGTTGTAAATCCTAGCTGCGGGGATCTGCACCAACAATCTTCATCGATTCTAGTTCCGCTGCGCTACGAGTCAGTAACGATCAGATCAAAAACCTTGTATGCATCTCCATAGTGATCCTGGGCGTGCTCGCAGTGCCGGAAATTTTTGTTTTTTGCTGCGTTCCCCAACAGTGCCATCATGAGCCGTGCTATGCGTAGATGCAGGTTACGATCTAGAATACATAGAGATGTATGGGTATTGCATAATATAATTTTGTAGTAGATGAGATCTATTGCTGAAAATTATTTGTGCGGGTAGCAGATGAAATCTGTTACCCGTTGTTCTTGTTGCTTCCCTTGAATTTGCGTAGTCCTGATCTTGACGGCATGGTGGAATCTCACAAAGTTCTGGCAATCCTCGATCCTTCCATGCTGCTCCTGAGTATGCTGATTGACAGATCAACGAAGTGCTTCAGTGTCTTTGGGTTCCACCATAGTTAAAGAAAGATGGATGTTTCGCAGACAAAAGGGCAATGCAGATATGATCTGCACGGGGGTCATGCATATGACGAAGTTTAATATGGGGCTCGAGATTTTATTATCTCGTGTTTCATACACCCCGCAAAGTTAATCTAGCGACGTGAATAATCATACTTGATGATAAACGTTGGTAGCTGCGGTTTGGTTGAAACCTTAGAAGCCACGTAAAATAAAATTTTGCATAAACCGATTAGAGGCGTCTAACTTGGTTTTGCAGGATGACATGAGATGTGCATGAGATGTAGTATAGTCTTCATCATATTTAATTTGAATATGTATGAGATGACTATATGATGTAAAATTAATTAACATGACCTGCGTGTCATGATTCAGCATGATGGCTGGAGCCATATGATTGTCACTTTAAATGACATGCGTGTCAACCTTATGTAATGCACTTATTTTATTAGCTATAGAGATAGCAATATTATGTGATGCATCGACAAGGTGGTGGCAATCTTCGCAAAGGTGAACACCGACGCGAATGCCGAAGATGAAGAAATAAAAGACTTCTCCGTCAGAAAGGGCTATACCATATCATGCTATTGTGAATTGCCTGAGATGTTTATCCCTTATGATGCACCCTTTTTTATTGCGCGGTAGTCGCTTTTATTGGGGTGATCTCTCACAAAAATATCAAGTAGTTAGTGTTCTCCCAAGTGTAGCACCGTCACGGGACCTATCTTTTCGGGGTGCGTCATGTTTCCATGAGTACGAACGATTAGAGAAGTGTGAGGCGGGTGAGTTGAGACCTCACAGCGAGATCACTTGGTTGTCTTGACGTTCTGGCTTGAGAGTCCTGAGCTCGGAACACGCCCATCGAAAGATGAACAAGAGTCACATAGAGATGTGATCGGCAAGTTGGCCAACCGATTGAAGTTCCCGTCATCAGTGATGTTCCCATCAATGGCGTGGAATTGAAATGCGGATCTTGAATCACTCACAATCAATTATGAGAGATATTGATTTGAGTGGGAGCGCACTTTAGAATTAATTCTTTTAATTCTTAGTGCAATTAATTATGGAGCGCCCAAGGGGTAGGGTGGCTCCCAAAATACCAAAATGCCCTCAGATATTTCCACACTATTCATAATAGTGTTTCCACTATTCATAATAGTGTTTTCACTATTCATGAGATATTTTCTCCCAATAGTGCTTCCACTATTCATAATAGTGTTTCCGCTATTCGTGAGATATTTTCTCCCAATAGTGTTTCCACTATTCATAATAGTGTTCCCACTATTCACGAAATATTTTCCGCGGCCGTTAAATCCGAAAATATTTCTGTAGGTCTTAGAACATTTCCAGTACCCACTAAAATAATTTTGGGCGCGTTCCGAAACAATTCCAGATTAGTGCTTTTCATCTGCGAAAAGCAACCAAAGCGGTTCCGGCAGCTCCGGAACATTTCCGGGTTTTTTCTCCGGAAAAATCCCAGAAGTTTCCAGAACAATTCTGGCACCCTCCAAGAATTTCCAGGCATGTGCCGAAACCAATTTGACCTAATGGTATACCCTGAAACAACTTTTCAGTTTTACCGAAACTATTCCGGTGTTCTTTCTCCGGAACTTTTCCGTTGTCTCTGAAACTTTTCCGGTGACTTTCTCTCAGACTCCCTGTCTAGAATTCAGCAGATAGATGACCCTTAAGCATGTGACCCTATAGGTTCGGTGAAGTATAGACATGACCAGAACACTTTCCGATCAATGATCAACATCGGAGCCGTGGACACCCATATTGACCCCTATACCCACACGAATAAATATTCAAGTGAACCTCCAGTTGTTGTGTGCTATTCCTGTTGCTTCGCGATATGTGACAAACACCCGAGGTGAGATTTATCGGCATCCCCGTGGATCAACACTTGTCCACAATGCCAGTTACCTCGTTACCGGGTTTGTTCTCTTTTCTCGTTCCCGTGTTCCGGCATCCCTGTGATCAAATCACATTGTGTCTGGCCAGACGATGGTGGATACCGTAACACCGAGAGGGCCCAGAGATATCTCTCCATCGTCAGAGGAGCAAATCCCAATCTTGAGCTATCAAGTTACTTGACATACTTTCCCATGAACCCGTAAGCCGCCGTAATAGCCACCCAATTACGGATGACGTTTAACAAACCCCAAAGTTCATGAATCAAGCATGAAGAAACTCAATACTCTCATGGTCTAAGGAATTATGCATACATAAACTTCCTCTATGTTATTAACCATTAACTTGTGACGAATGTATCTCATAGCATAACATCAATTAGGGTCGATTCAACACAAGTGTTCTCCTAACATTGTACCCTCAAAGTTGCTGGCATAGTCATGCCCATTATCAGGAAAACAGAACCATCATGCAACACTTGAGCTAGTCTTATCCATTGGAGAGCGAGGTGCACGAGTACAAGGCGGCGGTCGAGGCTGCCCGTCTGGCTGAGGAGGCGGCTCAAAACGCCTCTACGAGCTACCACTTTGATTATTACCCAGACCAGGGATGGCGATGACCAAGCTAGGCAAAAGCCTAAGCTTGGGGGAGTACGTATTTCTCACCGACATTACATTCAGGATCACACATTTCATTCCAGTTGTCGGTGTTCATACTTTTTCATTGTATAATCCATGTTAGTTTTATTTTCTTGCTTTCTTCTTGTGTGTTTGAAAAACTTGGAGAAAATCCAAAAATATTTCTCGTTTCTTTTTGGTTTTTCTTTCTAGCTTAATTAGTAGTAGTATTAAAAGAAAACCCAAAAAGATTTCCCGTTTCTTCTTTTGCTTGTTGGGAGTTCTCCCGTGTAAATAGTTTTTCTCGTTTTTGTTTTGTCTTCTTTATTTGTTTTCTTCAGAAAAACTAAAAACTCCAAAAATATTTCAGTGTGTTTCTCTAAAATTCTTTTCTTTTGTTGAGTCATTGTAAGGAGAAGACCACGATGAAAATGTTGAGTGGTTCTCATATGCATTATTGTTGATCTGACAGAGAGCCCATATTAGCTTGTCTTCTCCTTTGAATAAAATGCTTGCAGATTCCAGCTTAGTCCATGGCACACTTGCACTATTTTTATTTTCATATCATTCGGTCATGCAAGTGAAAGGCAATAATGACGATGATTTGATGAAGTGACTGTGGCAAGGAAAAGCGGGTATGAACTCAACTTGTTCTTTGTTTTTGTAAATATGTTTAACTCGGTATCCATGATTCAGCATATTATGATTAAACATGTTTATGATGAAAATTAGAGATTATAGTTTCTCATGCCATGCTTAAGTAGCTAGGAGTGGATAATGATTTATCTTGGGTGTCAACATGCATTAAAATGTTCATGATGTAGTATGATGATATGGTATCCTCCTCTGAATGTTTCAAGTGGCTTGACTTGGCACATGTTCACGCATGTAGTTGATTCAAAACCAACATAGCCTCCACGATATTTATGTTCATGGTGCTTATATCCTACTCATGCTAGTATTCAATGTTGATTATTCATAATGCATGATTATGACCATTTTTGCTCTCTAGCTGGTCGCTGCGCAACCTATTTGCTAGCCTTCGCCTGTACTAAGCGGGAATACTTCTTGTGCATCAAAACCCTTAAACCAAAGTTATTCCAGATGAGTCCACTATATCTACCTATATCCGGTATTACTCTGCCGTTCTAAGTAAATTTGCATGTGCCACCTCTAAATATTCAAATGAACATCTGTTTTGTGTGCCCGTACCGCTCATGGAGCGACAGGGGGCGGTCAGTATCTTCCATGCTAAGCGGGTTATTCTCATGATGAGTGTTTATTCACTTGTCCTTGCACGAGAGGGGTTGGTATGGAGGGCACCCCAGGATTCGGCTTGCCATGGCTTGTGTTTGTTGGTGGAGGGGGAGTAAACTTTACTTTACCGCTTGGGAACCGCCGCTAATGTGTTTAGCATGGAAGATATTGAAAACTCTCGGTCGTGACGTTGACAGGAAAGGCATACCTCCCAAAAGTTTATTTATCTCTGATTTAAGCTTCGAGCTTTGGCACCTATGCAAATCCATGCTTCCCTCTGCGAAGGGCCTATCTATTTACTTTTATGTTATTTTACTTTTATTGTTGAGTCATCACCTTCTCAAACAAGCACCAGACCTGAGAGCACTATTGTCATTCTCATGCATTGTGTATAGTTAATGTTGTGTGCATCATGACTGGATCTCTTCTACCATGAATTACAATGTTTATTCACTGCTTGAACTTTGGAGGTGCTCTGCATTTATGTTTTGCGGTCTCAGAAAGGGCTAGCGAGATACCATGTTGTCATATTATATCATGATTGTTTTGACAAAGTGTTGGCATCTGAAATACCTTATTATTGCTCGCTGGTTGATTATGCCATTGATATGAGTAAATATAATTTCTAAGAGTTATCATTTGCATGGTTAGTTATAATCTTTGCTGAAAACATGGGCACTATTTAAGCATATATATAGATACAAGAAAAAAAGAGTTTGTAAAAGTTTTTCTTTATCACTTTCAGATTGTCAACTGAATTGCTTGAGGACAAGCAATGAGTTAAGCTTGGGGGAGTTGATACGTCTCCATCGTATCTACTTTTCCAAACACTTTTGCTCTTGTTTTGGACTCTAATTTGCATGATTTGAATGAAACTAACCCGGACTGACACTATTTTCAGCAGAACTACCATGGTGTTGTTTTTTGTGCAGAAATAAAAGTTCTTGGAATTGGACGAAACTTTTTGGAGATATTTTATGGAATATATAAAAAATACTAGAGCCAAGACCTACTGAAGGGGGGCCACTGGCTACCCACTAGGCACCAGGGCGCACCACCCCCCTGGCACGCCCTGGTGGCTTGTGGGGCCCACGTGGCTCCGCTGACCCTAATCTTAGGCCTATAAATTCACAATTCCAGAGAAAAAAATAAGAGAGGAAGTTTTATTGCGTTTCACGATACACAGCCGCCTCCACCTCCTGTTCTTCATCGGGACGCCAGATCTAGAGTCCGTTTGGGGCTCCGGAGAGGGGGATCTTCCGGCATCGTCATCATCAATCATCCTTCATCACCAATTTCATGATGCTCACCGCCAGGAGTGAGTAATTCCTTCGTAGGCTTGCTGGACTGTGATGAGTTGGATGAGATTTATCATGTAATCGAGTTAGTTTTGTTAGGGCTTGATCCCTAGTATCCACTATGTTCTGAGATTGATGTTGCTATGACTTTGCTATGCTTAATGCTTGTCACTAGGGCCCGAGTGCCATGATTTCAGATCTGAACCCTTTATGTTTTCATGAATATACTTGTGTTCTTGATCCGATCTTGCAAGTTATACACACCTGCTACGTGTTATGATCCGCATACCCCAAGGTGACAATAATTGGGATTATTTCCGGTGATTGCCGTAGTTTGACGAGTTCATGTATTCACTATGTGTTAATGCTTTGTTCCAGTTCTCTATTAAAAGGAGGCCTTAATATCCCTTAGCTTCCTGATGGACCCCGCTGCCACGGGAGGGTAGGACAAAAGATGTCATGCAAGTTCTTATCGCAAGCACGTATGACTATATACGGAATACATGCCTACATTACATTGATGAATTGGAGCTAGTTCTGTGTCGCCCTAGGTTATGACTGTTAAATGATGAATGTTATCCAACATAATCACCGATCCAATGCCTACGAGCTTTTCACATATTGTTCTTGCTAAGTTACTACTGTTGCTACTGCTGTCACAATTGCTACAAAACTATTGCTGCTACCGTTACTGTTACTGTTACTCTTATTGCTACAGCTACCAAACTATCATACTACTGTGCTACTGATCACTCTGCTGCAGATATTTAGTCTCCAGGTGTGGTTGAATTGACAATTTAACTGCTAATACTTGCAAATATTCTTTGGCTCCCCATGTGTCGAATCAATAAATTTGGGTTGAATACTCTACCCTCGAAAACTGTTGCGATCCCCTATACTTGTGGGTTATCAGTGTCCTCCGTAAGCCTCGGAATGACACTTCCGTAGGATTTGTTCCTGGTCATGCTCAGGTATACAACATCTAATAATACCATCCACTCCTTCTTTATAAAGATGTGGGTCATCCCAGAAGTAATGTCTTAAATCAAAAAAGAACTTTTTCTTTTGTTGGTATGTGAAACTAGGTGGTATAAATTTAGCAACAATATAATTAGCATAGTCCGCATACCAAGGAGTATTACGAGAAGCATTTATGACGGCTAATAGTTCATCAGGAAAATCATCATTAATAGGAAGTGGGTCATCAAGAACATTTTCCATTCTAGACAAATTATCTGCTACGGGATTTTCAGCTCCCTTTCTATCAATAATATGCAAGTCAAATTCTTGTAGCAATAGAACCCACCTAATGAGTCTAGGTTTAGCATCTTTCTTTTCCATAAGATATTTAATAGCAGCATGATCAGTGTGAACAGTTACTTTAGAATCAACTATGTAAGATCTGAATTTATCACATGCAAACACAACTGCTAGAAATTCTTTCTCAGTAGTAGCATAATTTGTTTGAGCACTGTCTAGAGTTTTACTAGAATAATGGATAACATTTAATTTCTTATCAACTCTCTGTCCTAGAACAGCACCAACAGCATAATCACTAGCATCACACATAATTTCAAAAGGCAAGTTCCAATCAGGTGGTTGAACAATAGGTGCAGTGGTTAAGGCTTTCTTAAGTGTTTCAAAGGCTTCTAGACAATCATCATCAAAAACAAATGGAACATCTTTTTGCAAAAGATTGGTAAGAGGCCTAGAGATTTTAGAGAAGTCTTTAATAAACCTCCTATAGAAACCAGCATGACCTAGGAAACTTCTTATACCTTTAATATCTTTAGGACATGGCATTTTCTCAATAGCATCAACCTTATCTTTATCAACTTCAATACCTCTTTCAGAAATTTTATGCCCCATGACAATACCTTCATTCACCATAAAGTGGCACTTCTCCCAATTCAAGATAAGATTAGTTTCTTCACATCTCTGCAAAATTCGATCAAGGTTGCTTAAGCAGTCATCAAAAGAAGTTCTGTAAACGGAAAAATCATCCATGAAAACCTCAACAATCTTTTCACAAAAGTCAGAGAATATAGCAGTCATACATCTTTAAAAGGTAGCAGGTGCATTGCATAAACCAAAAGGCATACATCTATATGCATAAGTTCCAAAAGGACAAGTAAAGGTGGTTTTCTCTTTGTTGGCTTGTCATACAGGTATCTGAGAAAAACCAGAATAACCATCTAGGAAACAAAAGTGTGTATGCTTAGACAATCTTTCTAACATTTGATCAATAAAAGGTAAGGGGTAATGATCTTTTCTAGTGGCTTTGTTTAATTTTCTAAAATCAATTACCATCCTATAACTAGTTACAATTCTTTGTGGAATGAGTTCATTTTTATCATTAGGAACAACGGTAATACCTCCTTTCTTAGGGACACAATGAACGGGACTTACCCATCTACTATCAGCTATGGGATAGAATATACCTACTTCCAGAAGTTTTAATATTTCGGTTCTTACCACCTCTTTCATTTTGGGATTTAATCGTCGTTGGTGGTCGACAACTGGTTTAGCATCAGGCTCCATATTAATTTTGTGCTGACATAGAGTGGGACTAATGCCCTTAAGATCATCAAGAGTATATCCAATAGCAGCGCAATGCTTCCTCAGAGTTTTCAGTAATCTGTTTTCTTCATGCTCTGAAAGGTTAGCACTAATAATAACAGGATATATCCTCTTTTCATCTAGATAAGCATATTTCAATGTATCAGGCAATTGCTTCAATTCAAATACAGGATCACCCTTAGGTGGAGGAGGGCCTCCAAGAGTTTCAACAGGCAAATTGTGTTTAAGGATAGGTGGTTGATCAAAGAACATCCTATCTATTTCATTTCTTTCATTCATATGCATATCATTTTCATGGTCTAGCAAATATTGTTCTAATGGATCAGTAGGAGGTACGGCAATAGAAGCAAGACCAATAATTTCATCTTTACTAGGAAATTCTTTATCATGAGGTTGTCTACAAAACTTGGAGAAATTAAACTCATGAGACATACCACCAAAATTAACACTAACAGTTTCTTTAGCACAATCAATCTTGGAATTAACAGTGTTCAAGAAAGGTCTACCAAATATAATGGGACAAAAATCATCTTGTGGAGAACCGAGGACTAGAAAATCAGTAGGGTATTTTATTTTTCCACACAAGACTTCAACATCTCTAACGATCCCAAGTGGTGTAATGGTATCTCTGTTTGCAAGCTTAATAGTAACATCAATGTCCTCTATTTCAATAGGTGCAATATCATTCATAATTTCTTGATATAAGGTAAACGGAATAGCAATCACACTAGAACCCAAATCACATAAGCCATGATAACAATGATCTCCTATTTTAACAGAGACAACAGGCATGCCTACTACAGGTCTGTTTTTATCTTTAGGATCTGGTTTAGCAATTCTAGCTGCTTCATCACAGAAGTAAATAACATGCCCATCTATATTATCAACGAAGAGATCTTTAACCATAGCAACATTAGGTTCAACTTTAATTTGTTCAGAAGGTCTAGGTGCTCTAATATTACATTTTTTAACCATAGTTGAAACTTTAGCATGTTCCTTAATCCTAACAGGAAAAGGTGGTTTCTCAATATAAGCAGTAGGCACAACTGGATCAACATGGTAAACAATTGTTTATTCTTTAACACTAAAGGGTTCCTCAATCTTTTCTTTAACAGGGGGATGATATTTAAACCACTTCTCCTTAGGGAGATCAACATGAGTAGCAAATGATTCACAAAAGGAAGCTACTATCTCAGAGTCAAGTCCATATTTAGTGCTAAACTTATGAAAAGCATCGGTAGCCATAAAAGATTTAACACAATCGAATTCAAGTATTATACCTGACTCATTACCTTTGTCGAGTTCCCAATATTCAGAGTTGCGTTTAATTCTTTCCAGAAGATCCCATCAGAATTCAATAGTTTTCTTCATAAAGGAGCCAGTCGGAGAAGAATCGAGCATGGTTTGATCATCATGAGAAAGCCGAGCATAAAAATTCTGTAAGATAATTTCTCTTGAGAGCTCATGATTGGGGCATGTGTACATCATGTACTTAAGCCTCCCCCAAGCTTGAGCGATGCTTTCTCCTTCACGAGGCCAAAAATTATATATATAATTCCGATCACGATGAACCAAATGCATAGGATAAAATTTCTGGTGGAATTCCAGTTTCAATCGGTTCCAGTCCCATGTATCAGTATCATCACATAGCCTATACCATGTCAGTGCCTTTCCCTCCAAGGATAAAGGTAATACTTTATTCTTAACTCCATCTCCGGATAAACTTGCAAGCTTAAACAATCCACAAATTTCATCCACATAGATCAAGTGCATATTAGGATGTACCGTTCCATCTCCTGCATAAGGATTAGCTAGCAGTTTCTCTATCATACCCGAAGGAATCTCATAAGAAATATTTTCAGTAGGTGCAATAGGTGGAGGGGCAACTATTGGTGCTTCCGCTCGAGGTGAAGATACCCTCAACAAACCCCTCAAAGGATTACTTTCCATAGTGACAAGTAACAGTAAATTTCAGCACGTAATATAAATGTCTCCTTACCAAATTCCACTCACCAAAGGCACTTCACTCCTCGGCAACGGTGCCAGAAAAGAGTCTTGATGACCCACAAGTATAGGGGATCAATTGTAGTCCTTTCGATAAGTAAGAGTGTCGAACCCAACGAGGAGCAGAAGGAAATGACAAGTGGTTTTCAGCAAAGTATTTTCTGCAGGCACTGAAATTATCGGTAACAAGTAGTTTGATAGCAAGATAATTTGTAACAAGTGACAAGTAGCAATAGTACCAAAGAGTGCAGCAAGGTGGCCCAATCCTTTTTGTAGGAAAGGACAAGCCGGAACGATCTCTTATAATAAGCAAAGCGTTCTCGAGGACACATGGGAATTTAATCTAGTCACTTTCATCATGTTTGTTTGATTCGCGTTCGCTACTTTGATAATTTGATATGTGGGTCGACCGGTGCTTGGGTGCTGTTCTTACTTGAACAAGCCTCCCACTTATGATTACCCCCTCTCGCAAGCATCCGCAACTACGAAAGAAGAATTAAGATAACTCTAACCATAGCATTAAACATATGGATCCAAATCAGCCCCTTACGGAATAGCGCATAAACTAGGGCTTAAGCTTCTGTCACTCTAGTAACCCATCATCTAATTACTACTCCACAATGCATTCCCTTAGGCCCAAAGATGGTGAAGTGTCATGTAGTCGACGTTCACATGACACCACTAAGAGAATCAACAACATACATATCCTCAAAATATCGAACGAATACCAAATTCACATGATTACTTATGACAAGACTTCTCCCATGTCCTCAAGAACAAAAGTAACTACTCACAAATCATATTCATGTCCAAGATCAGAGGGGTATTAAATAGCATAATGGATCTGAACATATAATCTTCCACCAAATAAACCAATTAGCATCAACTACAAGATGTAATCAACACTACTAGCAACCCACAGGTACCAATCTGAGGTTTTGAGACAAAGATTGAATACAAGAGATGAACTAGGGTTTGAGATGAGATGGTGCTATTGAAGATGTTGATGAAGATTGGTCCTCCCATGATGAGAGGATCGTTGGTGATGTCGATGGCTCCGATTTCCCCCTCCCGGAGGGAAGTATCCTCGGCGGAATCGCTCCGCCGGAGAGCAAAAGTGCTCCTGCCCAAGTTCCGCCTCGAGACGGTGGCGCACTGTCCCAAAAGTCTTTTCCTTATTTTTTTTCTAGGTCAAATGGGCTTATATACCAGAAAATGGGCACCTGAGGCTGGCCAGGGGCCCCACGAGCCACCAGGGCGCGCCTGGGGGGGGGGGGGGGTGGCGCGCCCTGGTGCCTCGTGGGCACCTGGGTGGCCCCCTCTGGTACTTCTTTCTTCCAGTATTTTTTATTTATTCCAAAATAAATCTCCATGAAATTTCAGCTCATTTGGAGATGTGCAGAATCGGTATCTCTGACATAGCTTTTTCAGGTCCAGAATTCCAGCTACCGGCAATCTCCCTCCTTATGTAAATCTTGCATATTAAGAGAGAAAAGGCATTAGAATTGCTTCACAAAGTGTTATATTGATTAAAAACACTATAAATAACAGTAGTAAAACATGATGCAAAATGGACGTATCAAACATGTATAAAAATGATGAACGGTGGCTGAGCCATAAATACTATGTCAGCTATATGATCATGCAAAGCAATATGACAATGACGATGTGTGTCATAAAAACGGAACGGTGGAAGTTGCATTGCAATATATCTCGGAATGGCTATGGAAATGCCATGATAGGTAGGTATGGTGGCTTTTTTGAGGAAGATATAAGGAGGCTTATGTGTGATAGAGCGTATCATATCACGCGGTTTGAATGCATCGGCGAAGTTTGCACCAACTCTCAATGTGAGAAAGGGCAATGCACGGTACCAAAGAGGCTAACAAATTGCGAAAAGGTGAGAGTGCGTATAATCTATGGACTCACATTAGTCATAAAGAACTCACATACTTATTGCGAAAGTTTATTAGCCCTCGAAGCAAAGTACTACTATGCATGCCCCTAGGGGGATAGATTGGTAGGACAAGTCCATCGCTCGTCCCTGACCGCCACTCATAAGGTAGACAATCAATAATAAATCGTGCTCCAACTTCTTAGCATAACGACAGATCATACGTGCATGCTTCGGGAATCACAAACCTTAACATCAGTATTCTTACTAAACCACAATTATCTACTAGCACCTCCCACATATTACCATATTTATATCGCAAAACTATTGCATGGAATCAAACTTATCATATTCAGTGATCTACATGAAAGTTTTTATTATATCCCTCTTGAATACCAATCATATCAGGACCAAATTCATAACCCGTGCATATTACCATTGCTATTCATTAGAATCTCAAAAAGATATAAGTGAAGCATGATAGTGCAACTATTTCTTTAAAATATAACCACCGTCATGCTCTAAAAGATATAAGTGAAGCACTAGAGCAACTGCCTAGCTCAAAAGATATAAGTGAAGCACATAGAGTATTCTAACAAATCACGAATAATGTGTGTCCCTCTCAAAAAGGTGTGTTCAGCAAAGATGATTGTGACAAACTAAAAAGCAAACAAAAGCAAACAAACTATATCACAAGATGCTCCAAGTAAAACACATATCATGTGATGAATAAAAATATAGCTCCAAATGAGTTTCCGATATATTGTAGACGAAAGAGGGGATGCCTTCCGGGGCATCCCCAAGCTTAGATGCTTGAGTCTTCCTTGAATATTACCTTGGGGTGCCTTGGGCATCCCCAAGCTTAGGCTCTTACCTCTCCTTATTCCTTTATCCATCGTAGTCTCACCCAAAACCTGAAAACTTCATCACACAAAACTCAACAGAAACCTCTTGAGATCCGTTAGTATAACAAACAAATCTTAAACTTTAGGTACTGTTGTAAATTGATTCATATTTAATATTGGCATAATGCTACTGTACTCCAACTTCTCCATGACTCATACCCCCGATATGATCCATAGATTCATCAAAATAAGCAAACTATGCAACAAAAACAGAATCTGTCTAAAACAGAAGAGTCTGTAAAGATCTATTTAAAAGCCATACTTCTGTAACTCCAAAAATTATGAAACATTTGGACAACGTAAAAAATTCATATACCAATTCTGTGTAAAAATTTCAGATTTTTCTGATGCTCGAGTACAGAATTAAAATTCCAGCACTGGACGCAAAACTTTCTGTTTTCCAAACAGCATCAATTATACTATCATCAACATCATCCCAAAGGCATTACTTGGCACAAACACTAATTAAAACATAAAAATACAATCATAACAGAGGCTAAAATTGTGTAAACACACAAGAACAGAAAGTATTGGGTTTTCTCCCAACAAGCTCTTTCTTTATAGCCATTAAGATAGGCTTGGAATATTAATGATGCTCACACAAAAGACAAGAATTGAAGCACAAAGAGAGCATCATAAAAAAATTGACAAACACATTTAAGTCTAACATACTTCCTATGCATAGGCATTTTATAGGAAAAAAAATTATCAAGACATGAAATATCTAGCATATGCAAGGGAGAAGAATAAAATATTGACGATCTCAACATAACGAGAGGTAATTTAGTAACATGAAAATTTCTACAATCATATTTTCCTCTCTCATAATAATTACATGTAGGATCATATTCAAATTCAACAATATAGCCATCACATAACATATTCTCAACATTATCCATATGCATGCAAAGTTGACACTCTTCCAAAATAGTGGGATTATCATCAACTAAAGTCATGACCTCTCCAAACCCACTTTCATCAAAAAATTCATAAGATTGAACACTCTCCGAATATGTGGGATTCTTTTTACTTAAAGTTGACACTCTCCAAAACCCACTTTCAAAACTATTGCAAACATTATTATCAATAGCGTATTCATCGTGAGGCTTAAATAAATTTTCAAGATCATAAGAAGCATCATCACCCCAATCATGATCATTGCAATAAGTAGTGGACATAACAAAATTTTCATCCCCAAGCTTGTAGCTTTGCAAATCATTAGCACAATTGACATTAATAGAATTTATAATAACATCATTGCAATCATGCTTTTCATTTAAGGAGCTATCAAGTATGGGTGCTATAGCAATAATTTCATTTTTAACATAAGGAACTATAGCAAGTTCATCACTATAAGCATCATTAATATTGGCATCATGGCCATAGCAAGCATCACATTCATCAAGAGGGGATATTTCAATCGAATCAATGGAACCATAATTATCTATGGACTCATGCATATCATTATTTTCTTCCAAAGTAGCAGACATTCTCTCAATAAATTCATTAACATAGGAATTAGAAGCATAGTTTTCATAGCAATATTTAAGTATGTCAAAATTTTCAGATTTGTAGAGAGTAGCATCATACTTTTCAATCAAAGAAGCAACTTCATAAGCACCCTTAAAAGCAACAAATTCTTCAATTTGTTCGATATCGTAGTAACTATAAACACCTTTAGCATAAGAAGATAAGATTTCATTATCATTAAACTCAGATAGGTAGGGAAGGTGTTTCTGAGGGTTCTTAGAGCAACAAGTAAAATCATAAATTTCACAAAGATTCCAAGCATAACATAGCAAACAATTTATTTGATTCCGGAAGAGTCTCCCTTTTTGAGACAAACGGTGACGCACAAAATGAGCATGCTCATCTAATGATTTTCCCTCAACTAAACTAGTTGGGGTTTCAGCACGAGCACAAATGGATCGAAGATGATCCAAGTAGAAAATTTTAAGGTGATCCATAGTGATCTTTAAATTTTTGTTTTACTTTCTATTTTTGTGTGTTGACATGGCAATAAAAGCAAGCAAGCAAACAAGCAAGCAAATAAAAATATTTTTGTGTTTTTGTAAAAAAAATAGAAGTGGGGGAGATGAAAACGAGAGGCAAATGCAAATAAAAAGGCAAATAAAATAAATGCAAGTAGATGATAGTTTGTGCAAAGGTACTTGGTAAGTTTCATCATGTCTCCCCGGCAACGGCGCCAGAAATTCTTCCTGCTACTTGTAGACTGCGTTGGTATTTCCCCGAAGAGGAGAGGATGATGCAGTATAGTAGAGATAAGTATTTCCCTCAGCTAAGAACCAAGGTTATCAATCTAGTAGGATAACCAAGCAAAATTCCGTTAAGCGCACCTGCACACACAAAAGCAAACACTTGCACCCAACGCAAATAAGAGGGTTGTCAATCCTCTTAGCGGTAATTTGTAAGGATTAAAACTTATAGAGATAAATAGATAAACTAAAATACTAAATAAAATAAAAGTAAATAAATTGCAGCAAGGTATTTTTAGGTTTTATATATATGATAAAGTAGACACGGGGGCCATAGTTTTCACTGAAGGTTTCTCTCTCGAACACATAGCATGCGGTGGGTAGACAAATTACTGCTGGGCAATAGATAGAAAAGCAAATAATTATGACGGATTCATGGCAATGATCATGTATATAGGCATCACGTCCGAGACAAGTAGACCGACTCCTGCCTGCATCTACTACTATTACTCCACCCATCGACCGCTATCCAGCATGCATCTAGGGCATTAAGTATGAAACAGAGTAACGCCTTAAGCAAGATGACATGATGTAGACAAAGTAAACTCAAGCAATATGATTAAACCCCATCTTTTTATCCTTAATGGTAATAATACAAATATGTGCCATGTCCCCTTCTGTCACTAGGATTGAGCACCGCAAGATCATCACAAAGCACCTCTCCCCTTGCAAGACAAATCAATCTAGTAGGCCAAACCAAATCGATAGATCGTAGAGAAATACAAAGCAATAATAATCATGCATAAAAGAGTTTAGAGAAGACTCAAATATTTCTCATGAATAATCTGATCATGAACTCACAATTCATCGGATCCCAACAAACATACCGCAAAAGAAGATTACATCGGATAGAACTCCAAGAACATCGAGGAGAACATGGTATTGAAGATCAATGTGAGAGAAGAAGCCATCTAGCTACTAGCTATGGACCTGTAGGTCTGTGGTAAATTACTCACACATCATCGGAAGGGCAGCAAGGTTGATGAAGAAGCCTGATAACCCACAAGTATAGGGGATCGCAATAGTTTTCGAGGGTAGAGTATTCAACCCAAATTTATTGATTCGACATAAGGGGAGCCAAAGAATATTTGCAAGTATTAGCAGTTGAGTTGTCAATTCAACCACACCTGGAGACTAAATATCTGCAGCAGAGTGATCAGTAGCACAGTAGTATGATAGTTTGTTAGCAGTAGCAATAAGAGTAACGGTAACAGTAACGGTAGCAGCAATAGTAGTAGCAGTTGTAACAGCAGTAACTTAGCAAGAACATTATGTGAAAAGCTCGTAGGCATTGGATCGGTGATTATGTTGGATAACATTCATCATGTAACAGTCATAACCTAGGGTGACACAGAACTAGCTCCAATTCATCAATGTAATGTAGGCATGTATTCCGTATATAGTCATACGTGCTTGCGATAAGAACTTGCATGACATCTTTTGTCCTACCCTCCCGTGGCAGCGGGGTCCATAAGGAAACTAAGGGATATTAAGGCCTCCTTTTAATAGAGAACCGGAACAAAGCATTAACACTTAGTGAATACATGAACTCCTCAAACTACGGTAATCACCGGAAAGAATCCCAATTATTGTCACCTTGGGGTATGCGGATCATAGCACGTAGCAGGTGCATATAACTTGCAAGATCAGATCAAGAACACAAATATATTCATGAAAACATAAAGGGTTCAGATCTCAAATCATGGCACTCGGGCCCTAGTGACAAGCATTAAGCATAGCAAAGTCATAGCAACATTAATCTCAGAACATAGTGGATACTAGGGATCAAGCCCTAACAAAACTAACTCAATTACATGATAAATCTCATCCAACTCATCACCGTCCAGCAAGCCTACGGAGGAATTACTCACTCCTGGCGGTGAGCATCATGAAATTGGTGATGCAGGATGGTTGACGAGGACGATGCCGGAAGATCCCCCTCTCCGGAGCCCCGAACGGACTCCAGATCTGGCCTCCCAATGAAGAACAGGAGGTGGCGGCTGCTCCGTATCGTGAAACGCAATAAAACTTCCCTCTATTTTTTGTCCGGAATTGTGAATTTATAGGCCTGAGATTAGGGTCAGCGGAGCATCGTGGGCCCCACAAGCCACCAGAGCGCGCCAGGGGGGGTGGCGCGCCTTGGTGCCTCGTGAGCAGCAGGTGGCCCCCCTCCAGTAGGTCTTGGCTCCAGTATTTTTTATTTATTCCATAAAAAATCTCCAAAAAGTTTCGTCCAATTCCAAGAACTTTTATTTCTGCACAAAAAACAACACCATGGTAGTTCTGCTGAAAACAGCGTCAGTCCGGGTTAGTTTCATTCAAATCATGCAAATTGGAGTCCAAAACAAGAGCAAAAGTGTTTGGAAAAGTAGATATGATGGAGACGTATCAACTCCCCCAAGCTTAACTCATTGCTTGTCCTCAAGCAATTCAGTTGACAAACTGAAAGTGATAAAGAAAAACTTTTACGAACTCTTTTGTTCTTGTATCTATATATATGCTTAAATAGTGCCCAAGTTTTCAGCAAAGATTATAACTAACCATGCAAATGATAACTCTTAGAAATTATATTCACTCATATCAATGGCATAATCAACTCGCGAGCAATAATAAGATATCTCAAATGCCAACACTTTGTCAAAACGATCATGGTATAATACGACAGCATGGTATCTCGCTAGCCCTTTCTGAGACCGCAAAACATAAATGCAGAGCACCTCCAAAGTTCAAGCAGCGACTAAACATTGTAATTCATGGTAGAAGAGATCTAGTCATGAAGCACACAACATTAACTATACACAATGCAAGAGAATGACAATAGTGCTCTCAGGTCTGGTGCTTGTTTGAGAAGGTGATGACTCAACAATAAAAGTAAAATAACATAAAAGTAAATAGATAGGCCCTTCGCAGAGGGAAGCAGGGATTTGCAGAGGTGCCAGAGCTCGAAGCTAAAATAGGAGATAAATATAATTTTTGGGAGGCATGCCTTTCCTGTCAACGTCACAACCGAGAGTTTTCAATATCTTCCATGCTAAACACATTAGCGGCGGTTCCCAAGCGGTAAAGTACAGTTTACTCCCCCTCCACCAAGAAACACAAGCCATGGCTAGCCGAATCCTCAGGTGCCCTCCATACCAACAACTTTCCGGGGGAGTTTGTTTTATTATTTTGTAGTTTTAATAATGGCACTGGCACCCCGATTACCAGCCCCTCTCGTGCAAGGACAAGTGAATAAACACACATCATGAGAATAACCCGCTTAGCATGGAAGATACTGACCGCCCCCTGTCGCTCCATGAGCGGTACGGGCACACAAAACATATGTTCATTTGAGTATTTAGAGGTGGCACATGCAAATTTACTTAGAACGGCAGCGTAATACCGCATATATGTAGATATAGTGGACTCATCTGGAATAAATTTGGTTTAAGGGTTTTGATGCACAAGCAGTATTCTCGCTTAGTACAGGCGAAGGCTAGCAAATAGGTTGAGAAGCGACCAGCTAGAGAGGAAAAACAGTCATAATCATGCATTATGAATAATCAACATTGAATACTAGCATGAGTAGGATATAAGCACCATGAACATAAATATCATGGAGGCTATGTTGGTTTTGAATCAACTACATGCGTGAACATGTACCAAGTCAAGCCACTTGAAACATTCAGAGGAGGATACCATATCATCATACTACATCATGAACATTTTACTGCATGTTGACACCCAAGATAAATCATTATCCACTCCTAGCTACTTAAGCATGGCATGAGCAACTATAATCTCTAATTGTCATCATAAACACGTTTAATCATAATATGCTGAATCATGGATACTGAGTTAAGCATATTTACAAAAACAAAGAACAAGTTGAGTTCATACCCGCTTTTCCTTGCCACAGTCACTTCATCAAATCATCGTCATTATTGCCTTTCACTTGCACGACCGAATGATATGAAAATAAAAATAGTGCAAGTGTGCCATGGACTAAGATGGAATCCGCAAGCATTTTATTCAAAAGAGAAGACAAGGTAATTTGGGCTCTTTGTTAGATCAACAATAATGCATACGAGAGCCACTCAACATTTTCATCGTGGTCCGCTCCTTACAATGACTCAACAAAAGAAAAGAATTTCAGAGAAACACACTGAAATATTTTTGGAGTTTTTAGTTTTTCTGAAGAAAGCAAATAAGGAAGAAAAAAACAAAAAACGAGAAAAACTATTTACACGGGAGAACTCTCAACAAGCAAAAAAGAAACAAGAAATATTTTTGGGTTTTCTTTTAATACTACAACTAATTAAGCTAGAAAGAAAAACCGAAAAGAAACGAGAAATATTTTTGGATTTTCTCAAAGTTTTTCAAACACACAAGAAGAAAGCGAGAAAATAAAACTAACATGGATTATACAATGAAAAAGTATGAACACCGACAACTTGGAATGAAATGTGTGGACATGAATCTAATGTCGGTGAGAAATACGTACTCCCCCAAGCTTAGGCTTTTGGCCGAGCTTGGTCATCGCCATCCCTGTTCTGGGTAATAATCAAAGTGGTAGCTCGTAGAGGCGTTCTGAGCCGCCTCCTCAGCCAGACGGGCAGCCTTGACCGCCACCTTGTACTCGTTCACCTCGCTCTCCAATAGATAATATCTCTGTTTGTTCTGAAAATCAAAGAGGGCAAGAGCAGGCAAATCAACATACACAGATCGATATTTATTAAAAACTAAGTTATATTCATATCCGTGTGCGTCGCGTTTCAAAAACTTATATTCTCGCATTGTTTCGAAATTTAAATATTTATCAAGTAAGAGGGGATCATTGGAATTGGGCGAGACCCCTAACCTCGCAGCTACGCGGGAGGCATAAATTCCTCCATACAAATCACGAGTACTCGCATTACACTGCAGCCTACGTGCGACAATAGCCCTAAGATTATAATACTTGCTACCAGTCAAAGCTGTATGAATAAGACTCAGATCAGGGGCGCAAAGCACACTGCAGTCTTCCTTACCAATAATGCATTTACCATTAAAAAGTGCAAAATATCGAATAGCAGGAAAGTGGATGCTAACTATTTTGGCCTGCGTAACTCCCCTATCCTCACCGTTGCAAAGGCTATTAAGAAATGGCTCATAATCAGATTTTTGTGGTTCATCTAACGAACCCCAATATGGAATTTTGCATGCATTACAGAATTCTTCTAGAGACATACTATAGGATTTGTCATAGAGGTGAAATAAAACTCTAGAAGTGTGCGGATGATATTTAAAGTTTTGAGTGAATGAATGAGTGAGGTAGTAATGCTGTGGTGGCTTATCTGGGATGAAGGCGGAGAGCTCAGTGTTGTGAATATATTGGTCAAATTCTTCCTTGATGCCTGCACCTAGCATGAACTCGTTGCATGGCCATCTACATGATTTTGCTTCGGCACCTCGCACCGAACTTGCCCTTGGTTCAACGTAAGATTGACGTGCGGGGTCTTCGCTAGATGATGCCTCGGTGGGCCTCCTCCTCGAAGAACTCCTCCGGAAGATATTCATTTTCCTAAGAACAAATTTCTGAAATTTTTTGGGCCACAAAATGATATCAATAAAACTTCACAAAATCGATAGCAACTACTCATATGGATGTCTAGGGGCTATATCAAGCATTCAAACTACTTGGAACTCAAAGAATTCAACATGCAAGCTCATTTTCAGTAGCACCAAGAGTAGCTAATTATGCAAAATATAATCCACTAAAGCAAAAAGTAATTGGAGCAATGGAGGAGTCACATACCAAGGAGCAATCTCCCAAAACAGTTTCGGAAACGGAGCTCCGAGCAAAGAGATTGAAAATTTTAGGTTTGGGAGCAAGAACACGAGAGAGAGCTACCAGGAGTTTTTGCTAGAGGTAAGAGATGAAGTGGACTGAAGGGATAAGTGAGGGGGTCCCTGTGGGGCCCACAAGCCACCAGGGCCTGCCAGGGGGTGGCACGCCCTGGTGCCTCGTGGGCACCTGGGGCATCCCCCTGGTATGATTTTAGTGCCAAAAATTCTTAAATATTATATAAAAATTCATATCAAAATTTTATTGCATTCTGAGCACTTTCATTTCTGGGCATTTTTTTATTGCATGGATAATTCAGAAAACAGGGTAATCATGGCATTTTATTGCATTCGACTAAAAATAACAGAAAACAAAAGGTGGGTACAGAATGTTGTGCTTACTAAATTCATCGACCACATGCCTCTCAAAAAGAATCCATTAATAAGGTTGATCAAGTCTTATTAACAAACCATTTCCGAGTGAGATGAAACCGAAGAACTTTCGTATAACACTAAGTTACCTCAACGGGGATATGCATCTCCCTAATAATAAGAGTTTCATATTTCTTTTTAACAGTAGAAAGAGGGAGTTGAAAACTTCCAATAGTAATTATCGGAGTCTTCTCAACAATATGAATACCATTTACTTGAAATTGTTTCTTCGGAAAGTGCACCGTTTGTTCATTACCTTTGATATGAAAAGTGACCTTGCTTTTGTTGCAATCAATAACAGCCCCTGCAGTATTCAAAAAGGGTCTACCAAGGATAATCGACATGTTGTCGTCCTCAGGCATATCAAGTATAACAAAGTCTGTTAGAATAGTAACATTTGCAACTACAACGGGCACATCCTCACAAACACCGATAGGAATGGCAGTTGATTTGTCAGCCATTTGCAATGATATTTCAGTGGGAGTGAGTTTATTCAAATCAAGTCTTTTATATAAAGAGAAAGGCATAACACTAACACCGGCTCCTAAATCACACAAAGCAGTTTTGACATAATTTCTTTTAATGGAGCATCGTATAGTTGGTATTCCTGGATCTCCTAGTTTCTTAGGTACTCCATCCTTAAAAGAATAATTTGCAAGCATGGTAGAAATCTCAGCTTCAGGTATCTTTCTTTTATTTGTGACAATGTCTTTCATATATTTAGCATAAGGGGCCATCTTTAAAATATCAGTCAAACGATTACGCAAAAAGACTGGCCTAAGCATTTCAGCAAAGCGTTCAAATTCTTCCTCATCCTTTTTCTTAGATGGTTTAGGAGGAAAGGGCATGTGTTTTTGAACCCATGCTTCTCTTTCTTTACCATGTTTTCTAGCAATGAAGTCTCTTTTATCATAACGATATTTTTTTAGGAGGTGGGTTATCAAGATCAACAGCAGGTTCTATTTCAACATCATTATCAGGGTCTTTATCATTATCTGGTTGGGTATCCACATGAGCATCATTATTATTATCATCATCAGGTGAATACTCATTACCAGATTGTGTCTCAGCATCAGAAATAGAAACATCATTACTATCCTCCAAGGGTTTTCAACCTCGGGTTATGCAAAGTCCTATAATTTTTCTTTTTCTTTTTCATTTTAGATGGACTAGGTGCATCAACATTAATTCTTTGAGAATCTTGTTCAATTCTTTTTGGGTGACCTTCAGGATAAAGAGGCTCCTGAGTCATTCTACCTCCTCTAGTCATTACTCTAACAACATGATCATTCATATTGTTATTCATTTCATTGAGCAATTCACCTTGAGATTTAGCAACTTGTTCTAATTGGGTTTGAACCATAGATGCATGTTTACTTACACCTTTCACATCATTAGCAATTCTAAATAACAAGTCACTCAAGCGATCAATCATGTAGGCATTTCGTTTCAATTGTTTCATAACATTTACATTGAAGTGATCTTGCTTAATAATATAATTGTGAAATTCATACAAGCATTGACTAGGAGGTTTGTTATAAGGAATATCACTTTCATCAAACTTTATAAGAGAATTTACCTCTACTACATGTGGCCGTGTGTCAAGACCATGTATTTCTTCAATAGGTGGCAAATTCTTAACATCTACAGCTTTAATACCTTTTTCCTTCATACATTTCTTTGCTTCTTGCATATCTTCAGGACTGAGAAATAAAATACCCCTCTTCTTCGGAGTGGGTTGTAACACCCCTGAGTATTTAGCTACAGTGATCCACCATGGTAATGCCAAGTCACTTTGATTTGCAATGTTGGATCATCATTAGTTTCATATCTCATTTCAAATTCCTCTTCAGATTAAAATTTGGATTGCAAGAAAAATTTGCAGTTGCTCAAAAGTTGCTGCAGAAATGTTCATCATTTAGCAAATATTCCAAAATAAATTGTTGTTAAGAAAAACAACATCACTATGTTGCTAAAATGAGCATTAACAATTAATCCAGTGCCATTCCAGCATTTTAAAATGCTAAATCATTTATGAAAAATGCATTAGAATTCCACTGGCCTCCAAAATATTTGTGGCAGAGCCTAAAATTGCAAAGAATTTAAAGGGCTAAATTCCACATTTTTCTCAGCTCATTTGGTGGTCCCAAAATATTTCTATTGTCTCTGTTTAATTAGTTAATTGGAAAAGACAGGAAAAATATAAAAGGAAAAGTGGGCAGAAGAACTCACCTGGCGCTGGGCCGAACCGGCCCAGCCCACCTTCTGTTCGTCCACCTGCTCCCGCCTCCGTGTCGTCATCCCCGTATCCGGCACGCGCGCGGCGCCGTCCACCGCTTGCCACGACGATGGAGCCGGTGAGAGGAGGGGATAAGGATCGGCCTCCCACTCCCCTGGTTCTCTCTCTCCCTCCCTGCTCGCTCTCTCCCTCGCTCTTCCGCGTGATGGCCAAAGTGCTTGCCACCGCGCCGTTGTGAATCTCCGCAGCCAGCCACTCCCTCGCCTCTCCGAGCTGGCCATCAGCTCTGCCGTCGTATCCTTCTTCTTCCCTGACCCCGCATTCAAGCCCGAGACCACGGCATTGACCGAATCGAGCCGGCGACCACTTCGGATCACCGGAGCTCCGCCGCTCCGTACGTCGCCTCCCCTGCGCTACCGATCACCTGAGGGGCCTCTGTGAGCCCACACGGTGAGCACCAACCCTCCCCTCCCCGTCCGTTGCTCTGTTCCGCTCCGTAGCTGGCCGTGCGCGTCACGCCGCCATCGCCGGAGTTCCAGCTCCGCTGTCGAGCTCGCTGCCGTCGCGGCAGTGGCTGTCATGGTCCACCGAGCTCGCCAACGCGCTTGTGGCTTCGAGTAGACGTCGTAGGAGTAGTGCGCCACCCATTTTGGCCTCCGTATCACCGCGCGCAAGTTCGCCGGACTTCGGTCTCCGCCAAACCTCGACGCCGGCGACGTCCCGGCCACCCTCTGGTCCAACTAGTGGCACCGTTCGATGCGCGAGCTCACCAGCTTTCGAAAGCACCCGACCACGGTCCAAATGGTGAACCACAGCCGTTTTCCGGCGATGTCTGAGTCCCTCCGCCGCATTTCAGGTCGCCGGCGGTGAGATTCCGGCGACACCGACGTGGCGCCGACGTGGCTCGCCTCAGAGTCGCTGACTGTGGGCCCCTGCGCCTTCGTTGACCGCGTTGACTTCGGTAAACGTGGGTTACTGTTCCCCCCTGCTGCTGACTTGTGGGCCCGTTGACCTAATTACTATTTACGGTTAATTAAGTTAACTCTGTTAATTAGTTAAGTCACTGACAGGCCGGGCCCACTAGCTAAATCCTCTGTTAGTTTAAATTTGATCTCTGTAAAGCCCAAAGTGGCTGACAGGTGGGTCCCACCTGCCAGCTTGACCAGTCAGCTGGTCAGCCGACTGCTAACGCAGTGATGACATCAGCATGACGTCATATTCCACTTTTGACAATTTCTATTAATTTAAATAATTCCAGAATTTCAGAAAATAGTTTGAATCTTTGAAAAATCATAGAAAATAAACCGTAGCTCGGATCGAAAAACTTTCTACATGAAAGTTGATCAGAAAAACGAGACGAATCTGAACACGCGGTCAAAATGCTTGACCATCGCTCCTAACTATCTGAACATGGAACCTTCCCCTCCGGTTCAGTATACCAAAATCAGCCTAAACGCCGGGAAAATATCCCATATATTTTCCCGCTTCGTCTACGACATGTAGCACTGCATTAGGTCACCACTAACACTGCATATCGTCATGCCATGCATCTGTATTGTTTGTATTTGCTTTTATTTATTGTTTCTTCCCCCTCTTCTTCTCCGATAGCCCCCGAGACCGACGCAGCTTCGGAGACCGACTACATCCCCGACGATCCCTCCTTTGCCGCAGACCAACCAGGCAAGCAAAACCCCCTTGAGCATGCCTATATCACCTATTCTTTCTCCCTCCTGCTTGCAATATAATTTGCTACTGCATTTGTTTGATCCTATTCGGATGCATAGCCTATTTTTGTAAACTGCTATTGATACCTTACCTGTTATCCTAAATGCTTAGTATAGCTTGATTGGAAATCCATCTGTGGCCCCTCCACCTTGTCCTAGTTGCCCCGCTTAGTTACGAGTGCCCCGTTCGATGTGATCGACGGGCTGAGACCTGCACATCACTACACAACCCCCTTAGTTGCTCGACTCTGTAGAGCTAATATCGAGTGCCGAGGGTGATACCTCTTATCTCACTCCTGATGTTGCCTCTGTGATATAGCTAGTTGGTAGTGGGTTACCGAGGGTGATTCCTCTTTCACCACTTCCGACGAAGCTTCTGTCGTGCAACCCCGCTGGTGTGGATACCATCGAGGGTGATTCCTCCTGGTTCACCTTGTCGGGTACATCAAGTGGAATCCAATGAGGGTGATTCCTCGGATCCCATCTTGATGTTATGGACACACGGTTACCTGGGTTTTATTATAGATACTTGATAAAGTCGGGTAGGCCCCGAGGGGTACCCGCGAGAGATGTGCAGTCGGGTTGACCATGAGGGTACCCGCGAGATGATTACGTGGCACGGCCGGGCATTCTAAGCCAAACACCCCGATTTTTGTCCCTTTCTTTTTCTTTTGGATTTCTTCGAATTTTTATTTGGAGTTCTTTTTCCGTGGCTATGTGGTCTTGAAACCTGGGAGGATCTTCTCTCCTGCCACTTCCAAGTGGCTTGTCATTCTCAAATCTATCCCCAGGCCATGTCATTTCCATCTTAGCCCAACCCCAAAATTCTTTTCTTGGGAATATTCCTTTTTCTATTAAAGGAATAACCTTGTTTGCTCTAGGTTGTGAAGCAACCTATATTTATATCTATCCAAAAATTCCCAAAAAATTCTCATAAATTCTTTGGATCATATCTTTCACAAATATGCCAAAACCCATCCTTGCCTTGTTCAAAAATAATTCAGGAATATTCATTTCCTATTCTGTCCAGTATGGCACTTTGTGAAGGTAGTGCCATTTACCTTTTCTTGATTGACCCCACAATTTTTGTGCACTCTCCCATATCCAAATTATTGCCACATGCCAAAATTAAGCTTCATTTGCCTAGTAAATATTCCTCAGCAAATTTCCAAAATTTCTGTCCAGAGAGAAGCTTTGTGAAGGAAGTACTAGCTAGGATTATCCAAATGAGTTGAAATTTTCGTAGATCATTTATATGATCAAATCATGACTCTACACTAAATTTCATATCCATCCAGTAATCTATGTGAGCACAACATCCAATCTTGGTTTCTGGTCACAATTTCAGTTTGTGAAGCAACTATATTTTATATTGCTTCAAAAATTCTGAAGTTAATCCAGACCTAAATATCCATAAATAATGTGAGCATACCAAAATTCACATTATTTTGCGAAGCCATTTTCTCTGCAAAATTCCCCCAAGTTTCTGTCCAGTGGGTATCATTGTGAAGTAAGTACCATTTTGGTTTATCCAAATGGGATGAAATTTTTATGGCACCTTCATATGCCCAAATCATCACCCTCCACCAATTTTCAGCCCAATACAACACACCATGTGAGTGCTACTTCCTGATCTAGTTTCTGGACCAGTTTTTGCAGTTGCAAAGCAACTAGGTTAAATACTTGTCCAAATCCCCTCAAAATTCACAGGATCATGGTCCTTCCTACCATAAATCTCCGAGACATTCTGGTTTACTCTTAACCTAGCCCATTTGATCACTACTTCCTACTTAAGTTTGCAACAGTAAAGTTCAGTCGACCTCTCCCATGAACCCACAGTGCCGTTCTTCGATCTATCACCTCAGGTAGGACCAACTTAGGAGAGACAACACGCTAGACATCGTTTGGTTGGCCAGAGTGCAGCGCGTGCACATGTGCACACGGTGACCACGCGGTCTGGCATGCCGAAAGCGTGCTCTGGCCGTCGGGGCCCTCTGCCGCCGTCCAAACCACGCCGTATCGCCACCGCACCATGTCCTCTGAGTTGCTCCCACTCTCCTGCGTCTGCGTGTACTCTCTGGACCCCTTCCCCTCACCTTTTTCCTCTCCAGTGAGCACGCCATCCCGGGATGCCCGCGGCCGTCGTCGCTTTGCCGTTGTCTTCTTCCTCCCCGCGGTACCTTTGCGCCGAATACACCTCCCCTAGCCCTCTCTCCCCCTCCGCCCGTGCGCGCGTGCACTCGATCGTGCCAGAGAGCATCAACCGCGAGCTCCCGTCGGCTTCTGGCGAAGGCATCGTCGCTCGGCTATATATAGCCATCCCCGCGGCCCCCCGACCTCACCAAGCTTCCTCACCGCTCTCCTCTAGCCTCCCCAGCCTCTCCTCCGAGCTCGAGTAGCTCTCCACAGTCGCCAATGCCGCCATGGCCGCCGCCAAGCTCCTCCTAAATTGGCTCAATGCCGAGCCTCCCTCCTCCTCTAACCGCCACCCGAGACTCCCACTGCCACCTCTGAGCTCGCCCCGCAGCCTCTCCTTTCCTCCCGTGCCCCATGGAGCCTTCCCCAAAACTGCCCGAGCCGCCGTCCGCCTCGGTCGTTGCCCTGCTCGTCTCGGTCCTCCTCGGCATTCGTGCTATGCGGGGATGGATGTGGCTCGGTCCCACGAGCTCGCCGGTGGTCGGAGCACGGCAAATGGTGGCCGAAGCCACCGGCTGTCGTCGCCGGAGTTCGCCTCTGCTTCGGCCAGGCGCGGGCGAGAGGAAGAAGGCGACCCCCCTCCAGCTGGCCAGCGTGGACCCCAGCGGCCACACCTGTCATTCAGAGAAGCCCTGGGCCCGCGCGGTTAAGTGGAAGCGTATTCCACTGGAATACGTTTTCTGTTTCTGAAAGCATATTTTTTCCTCTGTTCTGGAGCAAAGTGCGCTTTCACTTTTTGAAAACATATTCAGTGAAGTACGCCTTCTGTTTTAACCGCTGGCCGAAATGGTTAAATTGCAGACGTTCGTCCGTTAGCAGCAGAAATGAATATTTTTATTTAATTTTCTGCCTAACGAACGAACGGCCGTAACTGCGCGACCGTAACTCCGAATCAGGTGATTCCAAAGCCCACGATCTTAGTTCGTCGAGCCCGTACCGTTGGTATCATTTTCACCATGTTGTAACATTCTAAAAATGACCATTTTTCCCCTGCCCTTATTCAGCCCCCTCCGAGAGGGAAACTTTTCCGGTGATTCTTTCCGTGAGTTCATCGCACTTCTTCCCGGTGAATCCTTCACCCCCAGGCAAGCCACGACAGCCACTTGCATGATGGCCTTGCAGTAGCCATGGTTTCCACTCAAATATTTAAATGATTGTTTGCTCATTTAATTATTTCATGAATAATATATGCTTGTGAATCCATGCTCGTTCTTATGCCTTGTTCATTTGCATCTTGTAAGTTGAATGGTTATTATTATCATGTTAGTTCTCGGATTTATTTTCAGATGCTAGTGATAACGATATGCTCATATGAATCATTATGGATGGATATGAAAATACTTGTTATATGCAGGATCGTCATTATGCCATGTGCATTTGCATCCCGTAGAATAGATGACTTATCATTGTTGATGTTATGTTGTTAAATGGTTATGTTGCCCATCCATGTTTATGTTGATATCATGCTCATATGCATTATCATTTTATTATGACTCAGCTCATCACCCTTCAAGTGAACCTAACATTAATCAAACTTGAACAAATCTGTTGGCTGAGTCATGGTGCCACCGAATCAAGCTAACCAGTGCAGCCACACTTGCCTTATGGGGGGGCCTAATGCAGTCTATTGTCATGCCTCTCGCTGGCGCCTCCTACGAGGGAAGGTTGTGCTCTGGCGCTACCCTGGCCCGGTAGGCAGTCATAACCTTGAGGACCCGAGTTGTATGGATCCGAGGTCCCCGTTTGGGACGATGTTTATGTTTGGCCACGACGGTGGCAGCCACAGAGGTGGCGGGTGTCACATGTTGGCACCGGGGTCACCCAGGACATAGCCCAAACGGGAGTTTGTCGGAGTGGCCGGGAGAGTGTCATGCAATAGACTGGTTTTGTCGGAACGTCGTTGGTCCACCCGAATGGGAGCACGAGGCCATGAGTTCCGTGGTGTGGGTACAGTGTACTAACCTCTGCAGAGTGTATAATCTATCGATAGCCGCGTCCTCGGTCATGGACACAGTTCGTAGTAGGTCACACTGTGGGTCAACAGAAATAATAACCTGGCTAATAACAACCCCGGTTCAATGAAGAAAGAAGTTGGTTGATCTTTATGTGGTCATGCGATGATCACAGGTAGAGATCAAGCTCCGTGTGGTCATGTACTGATCACGATGGTATAGTTGATACCGAGCTTGGTTGATCCTGAGGTGATCGTGTGATGATCACGATGGTAAGTTGGTGGTTACGAGATAACCTCCGAGCAGAGTATGTTGGTCCATGAGACCTTAAACGTCGACCCCTTGCATGCTAGTGCTAGTATCATCCCATGAATTATATGTACATGCCATGATCATGTTGTTGCATGTTCATGTTGTTGCCATGCTCATGTTGTTCTAGTAGTATCGTATTCATCATTGATAATTAACCTGTAAATGCCATGCTGTTGTATGTCTTGATTGCTTTGGTTGCTGTGAGCTTGCGAGTACATTCAAAGTACTCACCTTGTGTGTCATGCCAGATTGCAGGTGATGCCGTGATTGCTTGTTTGTCGAGGACCCCGAGGTTGCGCTCTAGGATGCGTTCCAGCTAGAGTCCCTGTGGAGTGGAGTTCACCACCGTTGTCGCCGTTCCGCTGCTAGAAGTTATTCCGCTACGAGTTGTTCTGCTGCTAGCATAGAACTACCTTAGCAGGCGAAGTGTCGCCGTGCCCCTGTAACCTTTGTAATATCGGACACTTGTACCCCGTTTATTTATAATAAAGAGCTGATTTGTTCTATGCCAAGCCGTGTCGTATTCCAGAAGACTTGATCTCTGGGCTGGAATACGGGGTGTTCCGGTCTCTCTGAGCCGGGGTGCCACAAGGATTGGTATCAGAGCCAGGTCTGGCTGTAGGACGCCCTAGTCAGCGCGAGCGTTAGAAACCGGTAGTTCAGAGTCTAGCTTGCTTGTTGTATTTGGCGCTTGCATCTGTTTGCTGCATACCATGCATATAGACTTGTTATCTTGTCACTAACGGATGATCTTGTGAGTGTAGGTGGCATCGGTTTCGATCCACAGCTTGCACCCTCCAGCCTTGGATACTTGCTCTTTGGTGTTTGGTATCATCTCTGTCCCAGCGGAGTGATGCCGAGGTACCTAGTGATGTCGATCTCTTACAGGATTGATGCACAGGTATCGCACCAATTTATTCGCTTCAGCCACCCTTATCATTTCGGTGGGAGACATGCTTCTACCCCGGATCTTGCCATCCAACCCGCCGTTTGGCAACCCTCACTGGTCTTTGTTACCAGAAAAGGGCAATGCTAGAAAATCCTATTTTCCACCGCTATCCTACCCTATCACCCATTCTATGGACGAGTACGGTTCCCTTCTGTGCGCTTGATGATGATATGGCCGTGACATCCGTGTCTCGCTACATGATCACCGAGTCTGTCCTCACCCCTGAGCCCGTCCAGATGCAACCGGTGCTGAGCCAGCGCTTGGTGTAGCTCCGTTTACACCAATCCCTCCACACGCGGATCCACTATCGTGCACACCGCCACAGCATGATAGATCGTAGTACCAGAATTCCCTCGAGAATTGTGTGCTTAAGTAGGCATGCATAGTGAGGAGAATAGCTGTGAAGTGTGCAGTTTCTTGTATGTAATCTTAATGATGTGTGTGCTTTTTAGTCGTTTCTTTTAGCTTCTTTCTTTGGGCCTTCGGTGTTACCTTATTTCCCCTTATGAAAGTAGCTCATCAACTGACACTGGACTCGAAGAATTAGTGAGGAATTCAAATACTTGGAAGCTCAGCTAAACAGTATAGCATTCTCAGCCGACTGCATTGCATCGGAAATATCTGGTTTGAATACAAATGATATTCTGGAATAACTATCAGCATCAAGACTACCTCAGTGTGCAACCATCACAACCGTAATGAACCAGCTGGCAGACAATTTGTGTGCAAGACAACAGTACGTTTCCGATCAAAGGAATATCAAGGATATATAAATGGCATTCAGTCCGCATATCACCAAGAGAAGCTTCTGGTGTGAGCAACCCAGTCTTTCTCCGCAAGCTACCAGAGAAGCTTATGGCACAAGGTTCCGCAATCTTCCTCAGTACGCAACCAAGGGAAAAGCTTCTGAAGCACGGTACCCAGTCTTCTTTGACACGCTATCCCGGCAAAATCTTTGAGTGCAAGAAATCCAGCCTTCCTCAGCACGCTACCCTCAGGAAGCCTCCAACACAAGCTATCCAGTCTGCGTCAGTATGGCACTACCAACAGTCATCGTCATTGGTACAAGATATTACACCGTGAGTTGGCAGCATATGGCAGTGCATCTCAAAAATCAGATCCGCAACAGTTTTGTCAGAAAAAAAGAATCAGTCAACACACAAGTGTCTGCCTCGGGAATCAAATGCCCAGATACACATGCTTCTATATATATATTGTGAGCATACTGCCAAGGTCATGCAAGTCACTCGTACGATGATGCAAGCACGGTGAGAATCCGACAACCACAGGAAGAGGAAGAAAGTCAGTATACACCTTAGTGTGATGCAATGTCTGACAAGCTATGAAGCAAGACAATGTTGGGACAACAAGCTTGACAGTGGATATCAAGGCCAGCTTCCTCTCAACCGACAAAGTGATATCATTAACATTTGTCACTGTCTTGTATGATTGACAACAACAGTGAGCTCTATACAAGTAACTGTGGACCTGGTATATGATTCTGATGAACCCTTGCTGGTAACGGCACCACGCCTGTGTTCTGAGCTGCTTTCGGCCGTCCAGGATGGATGCCGACTTTATATTTCTCTTCTCAACAACTGGCCCGTGTTCTGAGCTGCTTTTCGGCCGTCTCGGGCAGCTGTTGAATTTCTCTTGGTAGCAGTGACTCTATGCTCTGAGCTGTTCTTCGGCCGTCTTAGGGAACTGCTACATTCTTCTTATCAACACTGCCTCATGCTCTGAGCTGCTTTTCCGCCGTCATGAGCCATGGTTGAGTTATTTCAGTAATGTCCTAGATCTGAGTTGTAAAGACCGTTCTGGTGGCTACTGATTTATTTATCGATTTCTTGCAAAGGTTCAGATGATCATTGCCCTACAGTTAGAGCTTGAGAGATGGTAAACTTGCCAGTTAAACGTTGTTGCCCTGCCTAAGGTTAAGGATAAGGTATGATTGCCGGAATATTGCACCTGACAATATCGATGGTCACACGAAGGATTAAGGATATATGGCCAAGCTCTTTCAGCAAAAGATTCAGAAAAAGAGAACAATAATGAAGGAGCAAGACCGGCAATACAGGTATGATAATTGTTGCATGCACAACACGGTACGGATCTGAGACAAAGAAGTTAGCAAGATTTAAAACTACCTACAAGCAGTCAGATTCCGCCAAGAGAACGATTATGATTCTCAGCATTGTTTTGAGACCGAAGGATATGCACCTACTTGAGTAACTCATGGCAATGATTAAAGGTTTCATGCCCACCTAGGAAATTTGTACACAACTCCATTGACTACTATCGGTGCTGGATAGGAGAATGTCACGTCAAATGTAAATCACTCCCGGACTTGCAAGAAGAGCACATATTTCAGTCATGACAATATATCAAACAAGCAAGCAGGCATAAAAGAATTGGAGTCAGCATAAGGGTGAACATATGAGGTAAGATCTGTCAGAATATGGATACGGTGAAGCAAACCACCCCAGAGCAAGGCAGTCAGTCAGATGAAATTCAGTGGGAACATCAAGGAAAAGGATACCCGAGATGGACACGGTTTCCTTAAGTCAGAATATTCATACTGGTTCCCTGAGCAACCAAATCTCGAGGACAAGATTTATCGTAAGGGGGATAGGTTTGTAACACCCCGATTTTTGGCCCTTTCGTTTTCTTTTGGATTTCTTCGAATTTTTATTTGGAGTTCTTTTTCCGTGGCTATGTGGTCTTGAAACCTGGGAAGATCTTCTCTCCTGCCACTTCCAAGTGGCTTGTTATTCTCAAATCTATCCCAAGGCCATGTCATTTCCATCTTAGCCCAACCCCAAAATTCTTTTCTTGGGAATATTCCTTTTTCTATTAAAGGAATAACCTTGTTTGCTCTAGGTTGTGAAGCAACCTATATTTATATCTATCCAAAAATTCCCACAAAATTCTCATAAATTCTTTGGATCATATCTTTCACAAATATGCCAAAACCCATCCTTGCCTAGTTAAAAAATAATTCAGGAATATTCATTTCCTATTCTGTCCAGTATGGCACTTTGTGAAGGAAGTGCCATTTACCTTTTCTTGATTGTCCCCAAATTTTTTTTGCACTCTCTAATATCCAAATTATTGCCACATGCCAAAATTCAGCTTCATTGGCCTAGTAAATATTCCTCAGCAAATTTCCAAAGTTTCTGTCCAGAGAGAAGCTTTGTGAAGGAAGCACTAGCTAGGGTTATCCAAATGAGTTGTAATTTTGGTAGATCATTTATGTGATCAAATAATGACTCTCCACCAAATTTCATATCCATCCAACAATCTATGTGAGCACAATATCCAATCTTGGTTTCTGGTCACAATTTCAGTTTGTGAAGCAACTATATTTTATATTGATTAAAAAATTCTGAAATTAATCCAGGACCTAAATATCCATAAATAATGGGAGAATACCAAAATTCACATTATTTTGCCAAGCGATTTTCTCTGCAAAATTCCCCCAAGTTTCTGTCCAGTGGGTATCATTGTGAAGGAAGTACCATTTTGGTTTATCCAAATGGGATGAAATTTTTATGGCACCTTCATATGACCAAATCATCACTCTCCACCAATTTTCAGCCCAAGACAACACACCATGTGAGTGCTACTTCCTGATCTAGTTTCTGGACCAGTTTTTGCAGTTGCAAAGCAACTAGGTTAAATACTTGTCCAAATCCTCTCAAAATTCACAGGATCATGGTCCTTCCTACCATAAAACTCTGAGACATTCTGGTTTACTCTTAACCTAGCCCATTTGATCACTACTTCCTGCTTAAGTTTGCAACAGCAAAGTTCAGTCGACCTCTCCCATCCACCCACAGTGCCTTTCTTCGATCTATCACCTCAGGTAGGACCCACTTAGGAGAGACAACATGCTAGACATCGTTTGGTTGGCCAGAGTGCAGCGCGTGCGCCTGTGCACGCGGTGAGCATGCGGTCTGGCACGCCGAAAGCGTGCTCTTGCCGTCGGGGCCCTCTGCCGCCGTCCAAACCACGTCGTATCGCCACCGCACCATGTCCTCTGAGTTGCTCCCACTCTCCTGCGTCCGCGTGTACTCTCTGGACCCCTCCCCCTCTCCTCTTTCCTCTCCGGTGAGCACGCCATCCCGGGATGCCCGTGGCCGTCGTCGCTTTGCTGTTGTCTTCTTCCTCCCCGCGGTACCTTTGCACCGAATACACCTCCCCTAGCCCTCTCTACCCCTCCGCGCGTGCGCGCGTGCACTCGGTCGTGCCAGAGAGCATCAACCGCGAGCTCCCGTCGGCTTCCGGCGAAGGCATCATCGCTCGGCTATATATAGCCATCCCCGCGGCCTCCTGACCTCACCAAGCTTCCTCACCGCTCTCCTCTAGCCTCCCAAGCCTCTCCTCCGAGCTCGAGCAGCTGTCCACGGTCGCCAATGCCGCCATGGCCGCCGCCGAGCTCCTCCTAAATTGGCTCAATGCCGAGCCACCCTCCTCCTCTAACCGCCACCCGAGACTCCCACTGCCACCTCTGAGCTCGCCCCGCAGCCTCTCCTTTCCTCCCGTGCCCCATGGAGCCTTCCCCAAAACCGCCCGAGCCGCCGTCCGCCTCGGTCGTTGCCCTGCTCGTCTCGCTCCTCCTCGGCATCTGTGCTATGCGGGGATGGATGCGTCTCGGTCCCACGAGCTCACCGGTGGTCGAAGCATGGCAAATGGTGGCCGGAGCCACCGGCTTTCGTCGCCGGAGTTCGCCTCTGCTTCGGCCAGGCGCGGGCGAGAGGAAGACGGCGACCCCCCCTCCAGCTGGCCAGCGTGGACCCCAGCGGCCCCACCTGTCATTCGGAGAAGCCCCGGGCCCGCGCGGTTAAGTGGAAGCGTATTCCACTGGAATACGTTT
This sequence comes from Elymus sibiricus, assembly GCA_039707655.1. Classification (NCBI taxonomy): domain Eukaryota; kingdom Viridiplantae; phylum Streptophyta; class Magnoliopsida; order Poales; family Poaceae; genus Elymus; species Elymus sibiricus. The sequence goes on from CM077666.1 coordinate 478,760,325, forward strand.
TCTGTTTCTGAAAGCGTATTTTTTCCTCTGTTCTGGAGCAAAGTGCGCTTTCACTTTTTGAAAATATATTCAGTGAAGTACGCCTTCTGTTTTAACCACTGGCCGAAATGGTTAAATTGCGGACGTTCGTCCGTTAGCAGCAGAAATGAATATTTTTATTTAATTTTCTGCCTAACGAACGAACGGCCGTAACTCCGCGACCGTAACTCCGAATCAGGTGATTCCAAAGCCCACGATCTCAGTTCGTCGAGCCCGTTCTGATGGTATCATTTTCACCATGTTGTAAGATTCTGAAAATGACCATTTTTCCCCTGCCCTTATTCAGCCCCCTCCGAGAGGGAAACTTTTCCGGTGATTCTTTCCGCGAGTTCATCTCACTTCTTCCCGTTGAATCCTTCACCCCCAGGCAAGCCACGACAGCCACTTGCATGATGGCCTTGAAGTAGCCATGGTTTCCACTCAAATATTTAAATGATTGTTTGCTCATTTAATTATTTCGTGAATAATATATGCTTGTGAAACCATGCTCGTTCTTATGCCTTGTTCATTTGCATCTAGTAAGTTGAATGATTATTATTATCATGTTAGTTCTCGGATATATTTTCAGATGCTAGTGATAACGATATGCTCATATGAATCATTATGGATGGATATGAAAATACTTGTTATATTCACGATCGTCATTATGCCATGTGCATTTGCATCCCGTAGAATAGATGACTTATCATTGTTGATGTTATGTTGTTAAATGGTTATGTTGCCCATCCATGTTTATGTTGATATCATGCTCATATGCATTATCATTTTATTATGACTCAGCTCATCACCCTTCAAGTGAACCTGACATTAATCAAACTTGAACAAATCTGTTGGCTGAGTCATGGTGCCACCGAATCGAGCTAACCAGTGCAGCCACACTTGCCTTATGGGGGGCCCTAATGCGGTCTATTGTCATGCCTCTCGCCGGCGCCTCCTACGAGGGAAGGTTGTGCTCTGGCGCTACCCTGGCCCGGTAGGCAGTCATAACCTTGAGGACCCGAGTTGTATGGATCCGAGGTCCCCGTTTGGGACGATGTTTATGTTTGGCCACGACGGTGGCAGCCACAGAGGTGGCGGGTGTCACATGTTGGCACCGGGGTCACCCAGGACATAGCCCAAAGGGGAGTTTGTCGGAGTGGCCGGGAGAGTGTCATGCAATAGGCTGGTTTATTCGGAACGTCGTTGGTCCACCCGAATGGGAGCACGAGGCCATGAGTTCCGTGGTGTGGGTACAGTGTACTAACATCTGCAGAGTGTATAATCTATCGATAGCCGCGTCCTCGGTCATGGACACAGTTCGTAGTAGGTCACACTGTGGGTCAACAGAAATAATAACCTGGCTAATAACAACCCCGGTTCAATGAAGAAAGAAGTTGGTTGATCTTTATGTGGTCATGCGATGATCACAGGTAGAGATCAAGCTCCGTGTGGTCATGTACTGATCATGATGGTATAATTGATACCGAGCTTGGTTGATCCTGAGGTGATCGTGTGATGATCACGATGGTAAGTTGGTGGTTACGAGATAACCTTCGAGCAGAGTAAGTTGGTCCATGAGACCTTAAACGTCGACCCCTTGCATGCTAGTGCTAGTATCATCCCATGAATTATATGTACATGCCATGATCATGTTGTTGCCATGTTCATGTTGTTGCCATGCTCATGTTGTTCTAGTAGTATCGTATTCATCATTGATAATTAACCTGTAAATGCCATGCTGTTGTATGTCTTGATTGCTTTGGTTGCTGTGAGCTTGCGAGTACATTCAAAGTACTCACCTGGCGTGTCATGCCAGATTGCAGGTGATGCCGTGATTGCTTGTTTGTCGAGGACCCCGAGGTTGCGCTCTAGGATGCGTTCCAGCCAGAGTCCCTGCGGAGTGGAGTTCACCACCGTTGTCGCCGTTCCGCTGCTAAAAGTTATTCCGCTACGAGTTGTTCCACTGCTAGCATAGAACTACCTTAGCAGGCGAAGTGTCGCCGTGCCCCTATAACCTTTGTAATATCGGACCCTTGTACCCCGTTTATTTATAATAAAGAGCTGATTTGTTCTATGCCAAGCAGTGCCGTATTCCAGAAGACTTGATCTCTGGGCTGGAATACGGGGTGTTCCGGTCTCTCTGAGCCGGGGTGCCACATGCCGTAAGTCCACGAGACGGGGCGACGGGGACACATGTTTCGTGGATCTCTGCTCGTTTCCGCGAGCTCCCAGTGCACTTAACGGATTTGGGTATTTGACCTGAGTTAGCCAATGGCCTATACGCACTACCTCCATGCGGGATAATGGTTTAATGGGGCCCTCTTCACCGTATGTATCAGCCGAAAGCTCTGTCAGACGTCCAGTTCAGCATTGCGGCCGGGCCGGGTCGGCGCCATCCATGACAGAGGTGGTGCTTGGATCGCCCTACTCGCAACGACCCGGAGTGCAAAGGGCGAGGGGCCCAAGACCCCTGAGCACTTAGCATGTAGACCGGCGGGGACCTCTCTGCGGAGCTCTAGGTAGGGCTGCAGTGTGTCGATCAGCCGAGGCCGGGCATGACCCAGGAAAGTGTGTCCGTCCGGAGTTAATCGAGCGTGTTGGGTAACAGTAGTGCACCCCTGCAGGGAAGATATATCTATTCGAATAGCCGTGTCCACAGTAACAGGACGCTCAGTAAAGTATCCCGATCTACTACTTGAACTGGTTACATGTTAATTAATTGGAAGCTCCGGGATCGCTTTCTCGTAGGGAGTCGAGGAAGGATCTCTAGGCTTTGATACAACATGCTTGTTACTTTAATTACGTACTAATCTGCACTCTTTTAATGCTGCAAGACCCTGAAGATGCTAGTTTTCGATAGGCTAGGCCCTCTCTCTATTCTGGCATTTCTGCACTTCAGTCCACATATACAACCTTTCTTTGATATCGATGCATAAGTAGTATAGTTCTGATGTCAGTCTTGCGAGTACTTTGGATGAGTACTCACGGTTACTTTGCTTCCCTTTTTCCCCATACCCGTTTGTTGCGACCAGATGGTGGAGCCCCGGAGTCAGCCGCCCCAGTCGATGACCACTACTACACTTCTGGAGGAGCCTACTACTATGTGGAGACCGCCGACGACCAGGAGTAGTTAGGAGGCTCCCAGGCAGGAGGCCTGTGCCTTTTCGATCTGTGTCGTTGTTTTGCCCCGCCTGTTTAGGGCTTATTTGTTTTACTTTTATATCTGTACTCAGATATCTAATGCTTTCGCTGATGCTTGTATGACATCGAGCTTATGTATTCGAGCCCTCGAGGCCCCTGGCTTGTAATATAAAGCTTGAGTTATTTTATTTTGTGTTTAGAGTTGTGTTGTGATATCTTCAAGTGAGTCCCTAGGCTTGATCATGTGCACTTGTGTGTATGATTAGCGCACGATTAAGTCGGGGGCGTCACAGGTTGGTATCAGAGCCGACTGCCTGTAGGAAGCCCCTTTCCAACTCCTTGGCCAAAGTTGAGTCTAGTCTTTACAAAAATGTTTTACTAACATGGCTGTGTGGCTTACGGGCCCACGTCGCCAATGGGTGGTATTAGGATCTTTTATTCCTCTTCTTTACTCTGGGACTTCGATCTCTCATCTATTCGGGTTAAATGAAATTTTGCTAACTCTAACACTAGGTTCTTGTCGGGGCCGGATTTCAGGGACAAGATATCCCAGAAATTAACCCCTCGTGTCACCACCAGCCCCAGGATTACTGTTACTGGTGGACACGTCCTTGTTACAGAGTACCAAGCAATTACAAGAATTGGATACAAGACCATAAAGGTCTAATGATACAACAATGATTTCTGGTGACGGTTGGCGGAAGCGACTCGTGGTTCTCCAATGCCAATGGGGCTCCATTCCCACAGGAACAGCTGACCCAGATAATTCCTATCCCGCGTGGCTGCTATCCTAGGCTCCTCATGGATGTCGTGGTGATACTCCTTGTAGAGATCCTGACCTGGCCAAGTAAATAGCCAGGGACAAGCCAGTGAGTACGTTTGAATGTACTCGCAAACATCATGAACAAAAGATATACCGAATGCATATGATCATGATGGGTTAAATTATATGCATATGCTGAACGAAATTAAAAGCATGGCAGGATGAATATTAATACGGTGCAGAAGGATAAATATGAAATGTTAGTGACAAATAAGGAAAGTTAAAAGTGGATAATCGAGCGAGACCAGACCACCCGAGAATCCAAAAGGAAATATAAAAGAAATGCCAAACGGGTGTCTAAAAGAGAATCGGGCAAGACTGGACCGGCTGAAAACTCAAGCGACGCCTTGAGAGGTCTTGAAAAGAAATGCCAGTCGGGTGTCTAAAAGTGACGCTACGGTAGGTCTTGAAAAGAAATGCCAAACGGGTGTCTAAAAGAGAATCGGGCGAGACTGGACCACCCGAGAACTCAAGCAACGCCACGAGAGGTCTTGAAAAGAAATGCCAATCGGGTGTCTACAAGAGAATGGGACGAGACAGGACCATCCGAGAACTCGAGAGACGCCACGAGAGGTCTTGAAAATAAATGAGTGCCCGGGTAGTCTAGCCAGCCCATGAGACACTCAGAAAATGAAATAAGAGAAAAGGATTAGTCCACAATAATATAATGACCATAATATTCACAACAATAGTATTCATGATAACAAAAATAACCATGATGCGTTAGTGATGATAATAATATTCTGCAAAGTAGTTTATGCTCAATTTAATTATTTCCTCCGTAGACCGACACTAAGACCGACACTTGACCAACACAGACTGTAGTCCTTAACCGCGGACACGGCTATTCGAATAGATTTTAAAACTCTGCAGATGTTGTACTCTTAACCCACATGTAAGGGGTTTCCTTAGCCAGCACCGAGACACTGACTAATTCCCATTACGGTCTTTGGGTTGAAAACACACCTAACCCGCACATACCAGCTTTAACTTACCAAAGCCAGGAATCACCCAAGGTAATGATAGAGTAAACTCTAAGTGGGAAGGCCTCATTCAACGGCCTCCAATGGCATGGGATCACAATATTTATATCGGCGCGCAAACAGGGGTGCGACCCCTCTCCGACTACAATCGGAGACACCCATGCCCCCAGACCAAGTGACATGCCTACCATGGGCCAATGGTATCTTTCACTATGGCCTCTCTGTACGGTGTGTGCAGGAAAGGGGTTATCAACTTACTGAACCATACCCTACCGGCGGCAGGGACAAGTGGCAGCACGAACAAGTATGGGGGTTACCGGAACAAGACTCGATCTACGGTTGACTCAGGAGGCTTAAGTTTTCCTGCAGTGCTTAGCACAATAAAGTGTTCTTTCAACAGTAACACCAAAAGAGGGCCACAGCCCTTGCATGTCCCAACATGCATAACCAGCAAGGCATGATCACGCTCCGACGTGATCATTCTTCTGTCGGTAACGGTATTTCTCTTATACCTGCTCCTGCAAATTAGTCATGACAAGCACACGTTGCACGGTACGAGGAAACATGCCAACACTACATGCATGCAAATTTTATTTGAATTCAACAAAAGCATGATTCAATGATTTCCTACAAAACATTTAACCATGCAATCACCATATCAAGTGTTCAAGATGCTTGCCTTGAGCATGCAGAAGTGAGGGGTGCACTCCAAAAGTTTTAAATTTTTATCTTCCCTCCATTTCCTATTTTGAAAAATATTCCAATTACCACATAAAGCAAAAACAGTACCAAAAAGTTGTTTGTAAATTTTTTCAATAAATCCTAAAATAAACTAGATGAAAGATTATGAATTACAGAAAAAGAATCAATTTATTTGGAGTTCATATGATTTTCCTAGAGAGTTTCTAAGCTGAAAGAAATAAAGAATTGGACTTATTTAATAAATCCAGCAGAGATAAACTTATCAAAAATGTTCACCCTAGCTAGATTAATAGAGCATGATTTTATGAGTATTTATAAATTTGAATCATCAAGTTTGGATTTGACACGGTTGCTGTGGAAATATTTGAAACTTGCTGGAAAAAGAAAAAGGGGAAGGCAGAAGCGCGCCCTGAGCGCTGTATAGCTGTCTGACGCCACTGGGCCTGGCCCAGTCGCACGGCTGCGTGAGAGACCAGCCGACGTCGAAAGCGTATTCCACTAAATACCTTTTCCACTAGCGAAAGCGTATTCTTATAACTGCGCTTCCACTTAAGTGTACCGGGCCCACAGGTCGGTGACACGTACCCCTTCCATCTCTCTCTTACAGGTGGGGCCGTGGCTTCTCTCTCTCCCCTCCCCTGTCTTCTTCTTCCTCCTTTCGATGGACAACAGAGAGGCGCGGCGCTGCTCGCCGCCGGCGACTGGGGGCACGGCAACCTCGGGCGGCGGCGGGGATGGATCCGCCGCTCCATACTCCTCCGGTGGGTGGTGGAGTTGGGGCCGTGGATGACCGGAGCAGAGTGCGGCGACCGAAGGCAGTAGGCGGCCGGAGTTGGATCGGGGCGAGGCCATGGCCATCCTCGAGGCTATCTAGGGTTCGGGAGGGCCTCGAGGTGGTGGTGAGAGTTGGCCGGTGGTGCTAGGTGGAGAGGAAGGGGTCAAGGTGGGGTGAATTTGGCCGTGGTGGGCTGCGGCCATGGTGGCAAAGTGTCGGCTGTGGGAGGGAAAGAGGGCTCGGGAAAGCGAGTGGGTTGGTCTAGGAGGTTGCTAAGATGAAGAGGAGGAGCTGCGTGGTTATGGTGAGCTCGGCGGGGAAGGCTTTATAGCACGGGCAGGTCGGTTAGATGGAGGTTGGCGATGGACGGTGGAGCTCTGGTAGATGTAGATGGAGGTTGAATGAGGGGGAAGGGGGTGCTGGAAGCCTCGGGTTCATCTAGGGCCTCAGGTAGGTACGTGACAGCGATGGGCGACGGCTGGTGGCGGCTTGGGACGGTGGCTTGGTCGGCGCTGGCCGGCGCTAGCGGCCAGGGACGATGCAGGGGAGGTGCAGGCGGACAGCTGGTGCATGCGGGGTAAGCCAGTGTAGCAGCAGATGGGCCGCAGGGCATGACAGTGGCTCGGGCATTGGCACGGCTGTTGGCGCGCTCTGGCCATGCCCAGAGCATGTTCGTAGACTGTTTGACAAAATGCCCGAGTAACCTATGGAGCCCTTTTTGCTGTGAATTTTTGTATGGTGATGGTACTAGGGATGGTGAGGATGTTGGACATACTATTTTGGCCAGAGGAACAAGTTCTTAATGCAGTTTAGGAAGGGGCAAAACTTCTGTCATGCACACAAGGTGCTTGACAGAATGCTATGGCCATTTAGAGAATTCTTTTGGAAGTGATACTAGGCAGGATGGTGTCTCTTTAGATGATACAGAGGATGGTGGAGTTGTTTTGTGAAAAGGAGAAACTTTCCAGTGCAAGTTTGGAAGAATTTCAGTTCTGGACAGAAATTTGAAGGATTTATTTGGAGAACTAAAATGAGATAATTGGAGCTGATCTTCTGGACTTAAGTGTGTGGTTGGAAGGACTATAAGGTGGAATAATTGCAGAATTTTTGGAGCAATAAAAATTGAGGTTGCAGTTAAAACTCAAGAATGGGACAGAATTGAAAAGAGGATGTTTTACTCAAAATTTTCAAAATACCAAGTTAGGTTTTTGCATAAAAGTGATCTATAGGCATCACATGACCTCTCAATTTTTTTTGTAATTTTAAAAGAATTATTTAAAATGGTTGTAGTGCAACAGAAGCATTTTAAGAATTGAAAAATGTTGTTAAAATGATTATCTTGGCAAAATTTTATTATGAAAATATTTCCTACTGTTATTAAAATATAATTAAAATGATTTAGGAAAACTACCAAAGCCCACAATATTTTACCAAAAATTTTATATGGAGGGAAGAATTTTGGAAAACAGAAAACGGAAAATACTCGGAAAATAATAAAAGACCCAATATAAATCAAAATTTTATTTCTGGCCAAATTTTATTTAATAAAAATATGGTTAAATTTTTTTTGGGGTGTTACAAACTCTACCCCCCTTAAGAAAATCTCGTCCTCGAGATTTGTTAAGGGCGGAAGAATTAAATGCATATCACCACAAACAATATTATGCAGAATGCGAACATAGCAATGCACTTATGATATATGCCCTAAAATACCAGACAAGGTTGCATTATGCAAACTAGCGCTAGACACAGCAACAACCCTACTCATGACCGTCTATGGCTCGAAGGTAAAACATACGTGGTCTCGTTGCGAACGATGGGGCCAGGCATCTCGGTGGTTGGATTTCGAACTGAGAGTGAGGCTGTGATGTGCTGAGTTGGGGCAAGGCTTCCTTTATAAGCCAGCAGAGTCTTCCATCGCACGCTTGTGGATGGGACAACTCAGGTGCCGGCCACAGGCACACGGCCTATGGGCATGACTGATAGGTTGGGCACCGACAGCCAAAAAGGTGTCGGCTAGCTACTGTGCAGACTTACCGGATGAGATGGGCTTGGCTACGGACAGGAACAGATTTGGGCGGTGTGGAAACCTAGTGATAAAGACCAGGCAAAGATAGGATTAGCCAATGGTCAGCCTGGCTCTGATACCAAGGCTGTCGGGGTCGGATTTCAGGGACAAGATATCCCAGAAATTAACCCCTCGTGTCACCACTAGCCCCAGGATTATTGTTACTGGTGGACACGTCCTTGTTACAGAGTACCAAGCAATTACAAGAATTGTATACAAGACCATAAAGGTCTAATGATACAACAATGATTTCTGGTGACGGTTGGCGGAAGCGACTCGTGGTTCTCCAATGCCAATGGGGCTCCATTCCCACAGGAACAGCTGACCCGGATAATTCCTATCCCGCGTGGCTGCTATCCTAGGCTCCACATGGATGTCATGGTGATACTCCTTGTAGAGATCCTGACCTGGCCAAGTAAATAGCTAGGGACAAGCCAGTGAGTATGTTTGAATGTACTCGCAAACATCATGAACAAAAGATATACCGAATGCATATGATCATGATGAGTTAAATTATATGCATATGCTGAACGAAATTAAAGCATGGCATGATGAATATTAATACGGTGCAGAAGGATAAATATGAAATGTTAGTGACAAACAAGGAAAGTTAAAAGTGGATAATCGGGCGAGACCAGACCGCCCGAGAATCCAAAAGGAAATATAAAAGAAATGCCAAACGGGTGTCTAAAAGAGAATCGGGCGAGACTGGACCACCCGAAAACTCAAGCGACGCCTCGAGAGGTCTTGAAAAGAAGTGCCAGTCGGGTGTCTAAAAGTGACACCACGGTAGGTCTTGAAAAGAAATGCCAAACGGGTGTCTAAAAGAGAATCGGGTGAGATTGGATCGCCCGAGAACTCAAGCGACGCCACGAGAGGTCTTGAAAAGAAATGCCAATCGGGTGTCTACAAGAGAATCGGACGAGACAGGACCATCCGAGAACTCGAGAGACGCCACGAGAGGTCTTGAAAATAAATGAGTGCCTGGGTAGTCTAGCCAGCCCATGAGACACTCAAAAAATGAAATAAGAGAAAAGGATTAGTCCACAATAATATAATGACCATAATATTCACAACAATAGTATTCATGATAACAAAAATAACCATGATGCGTTAGTGACGATAATAATATTCTTCAAAGTAGTTTATGCTCAATTTAATTTTTTCCTCCGGAGACCGACACTAAGACCGACACTTGACCAACCCAGGTTGTAGTCCTTAACCGCGGACACGACTATTCGAATAGATTTTAAAACTCTGCAGAGGTTGTACTCTTTACCCACATGTAAGGGATTTCCTTAGCCAGCACCGAGACACTGACTAATTCCCATTACGGTTTTTGGGTCGAAAACACACCTAACCCGCACATACCAGCTTTAACTTACCAAAGCCAGGAATCACCCAAGGCAATGATAGAGTAAACTCTAAGTGGGAAGGACTCATTCAACGGCCTCCAATGGCATGGGATCACAATATTTATATCGGCGCGCAAACAGGGGTGCGACCCCTCTCCGACTACAATCGGAGACACCCATGCCCCCAGACCAAGTGACATGCCTACCATGGGCCAATGGTATCTTTCACTATGGCCTCTCTGTACGGTGTGTGCAGGAAAGGGGTTATCAACTTACTGAACCATACCCTACCGGCGGCAGGGACAAGTGGCAGCACGAACAAGTATGGGGGTTACCGGAACAAGACTCGATCTACGGTCGACACAGGAGGATTAAGTTTTCCTGCAATGCTTAGCACAATAAAGTGTTCTTTCAACAGTAACACCAAAACAGGGCCACACCGTTGCATGTCCCAACATGCATAACCAGCAAGGCATGATCACGCTCCGACGTGATCATTCTTCTGTCGGTAACGGTATTTCTCTTATACCTGCTCCTGCAAATTAGTGATGACAAGCACACGTTGCACGGTACGAGGAAACATGCCAACACTACATGCACACAAATTTTATTTGAATTCAACAAAAGCACGATTCATTGATTTCCTACAAAACATTTAACCATGCAATCACCATATAAAGTGTTCAACATGCTTGCCTTCAACATGCAGAAGTGTGGGGTGCACTCCAAAAGTTTGAAATTTTTATCTTCCCTCCATTTCCTATTTTAAAAAATATTGCAATTACCACATAAAGCAAAAACAATACCTAAAAAGTTGTTTGGAATTTTTTTCAATAAATCCTAAAATAAACTAGATGAAAGATTATGAATTACAGAAAAATAATCAAATTATTTGGAGTTCATATGATTTTCCTAGAGAGTTTCTAAGCTGAAAGAAATAAAGAATTGGACTTATTTAATAAATCCAGCAGAGATAAACTTATCAAAAATGTTCACCCTAGCTAGATTAATAGAGCATGATTTTATGAGTATTTATAAATTTGAATCATCAAGTTTGGATTTGAAACGGTTGCTGTGGAAATATTTGAAACTTGCTGGAAAAAGAAAAAGAGGAAGGCAGAAGCGCGCCCTGAGCGCTGTATAGCTGTCTGACGCCACTGGGCCTGGCCCAGTCGCACGGCAGCGCGAGAGACCAGCCGACGTCGAAAGCATATTCCAGTAAATACGTTTTCCACTAGCGAAAGCGTATTCTTGTAACTGCGCTTCCACTTAAGTGTACCGGGCCCACAGGTCGGTGACACGTACCCCTTCCCTCTTTCTCTTACAGGTGGGGCCGTGGCTTCTCTCTCTCCCCTCCCATGTCTTCTTCTTCCTCCTTTCGACGGACAACAGAGAGGCGCGGCGCTGCTCGCCGCCGGCGACTGGGGGCACGGCAACCTCGGGCAGCGGCGGGGATGGATCCGCCGCTCCATCCTCCTCCGGTGGGTGGTGGAGTTGGGGTCGGGGATGACCGGAGCCGAGTGCGGCGACCGAAGGCAGTAGGCGGCCGGAGTTGGTTCGGGGCGAGGCCATGGCCATCCCCGAGGTTATCTAGGGTTCGGGAGGGCCTCGAGGTGGTGGTGAGAGTTGTCCGGTGGTGCTAGGTGGAGAGGAAGGTGTCGGGTGGGGTGAATTTGGCCGTGGTGGGCTGCGGCCATGGTGGCAGAGTGTCGGCTGTGGGAGGGAAAGAGGGCTCGGGAAAGCGAGGGGGTTGGTCTAGGAGGTTGCTAAGACGAAGAGGAGGAGCTGCGTGGTTATGGTGAGCTCGGCGGGGAAGGCTTTATAGCACGGGCAGGTCGGTTCGTTGTAACACACTGGATTTTGTCTTTTTCTTTTATTGGGATTTTATTTGGATTTATTGGATATTTGGTTTTTGCATTTGAGGTTTTCTGTCATTTCTTTTGGACTTACCACTTGGATTTATTTTTGATTTTCTTCCAAGTGGGTTCTTCCATTCTTAAACCCTCCCTAGACCTCATCCCTCCCATAATAATGCCATTGGGTATTTTTATTTAATGGCATTATATGCTTTTTCTCTCTGAAAATGCCTATTTTCCCACAGAGCTATGAAGCAACCCCTATTTTTATTGCCCAGAAAAATCCTAGAAAATTCCCAAATATTCTTTGGGTCATGCCTCACCTTCCTATGCAAAAAGATCCCATGGTCATTTGGAAAAATTCAGCAAAGGAAAATGTTTTTTCTTCTGGTCAGAAAGAGCACATTGTGAAGCAACTATATTTCCTTGATCCATCTTAGCTGAAATTTTTACCACTTGATAACCTTCCTAAATGATGCTTAAACGCCTAAAACCAGCCCTAGAATCCCAGCCATTTGTCCTCAGCTCTTGGAGCAAGTTTCTGTCCAGAAACTTTAGCTCTAGCTCCAGTCACATCCAGTGAACCATTTGGCAAGCCCAGTGCGTTTCTTGGCAAAGTGTTGAAGGGACAACACCGAGGACATGTTTTGGCAGCGCCGAAAGCCACCCCCGTGTCAGTGCACGTGGTGACCGCGTGCGGGCAGGGTGCAGCGCACGCGCTCTGCGCGCTCTGCCCGACGGGTTCGATCGGCCGCCGTCCAACCTCTCCTCTCCCGCCACCGCAACATGTCTAGTCCACTGCTGGTACACCCATTCATCCCCCCAGCCCCTCCCTGACCTTCCCCAGCGCCGGAAGGGGGCACGGCGGAAGCGGCCACGGCGCTAGCCGACGGCACAGTGGCTTGCACGCGCGCCCTGTTCCGCCTTAGTGCGCCTGCGCCCGAGCCCGCGTGCGAGCGCTGTGCTTGGCCTCGCCTGCGTCGTCCCCTAGCTCGCCTGAGTCCTCACCGCCCCCAGTTCGCCCTCCCGCTCAGCTCCGGCGGAGCCCGAACCCTGCCTCGCCTCCTCCTATATATAGAGCACTCCCCCGACCATTCTAGCCATCCCAAACCCCCTCTCCTCTCTCAAATCGAGCTTCTAAAGCTGTGGACAACGCCGGGAAGGCCTCTGGCCTTCAAATCTCGCCGGCGACCGCCGCGGATCCCTCTCCTCCGTTCACTCATCCTAGTCCACCTCAGCTCCAACCACTGCCACCAACGAGACCGTAGCAACCTCCTGAGCACGACGGTAGCAAGAACTCACCGGATTGTCGCCGGAAACGCCGACTCCGATCAGCTCCGCCGCCGCCGTCTCTGGAGAAGATCGCCGTGATGCCGTCCGACCTCCTCAGCTCGAGTTTCGGGTACGTGTGTGACCGTCTCGCCGAGCTGAACCCATCCCCCTCCTATCCGGTGATCGCCGACGTCTCCTCGCCGGAGAAACGCCGACGACAGCGCCGCCGCCCTCTATTTCTCTCTCTCTCTCTATTTATTCCTGACATCGGGCCCCACCTGTCATTCTCTCCCTCGCTCCCGAACCGGTACATAAGTGGAGGCATATTCTCAAAATACGCCTTCGATGCGGCCGCTCGGTTAAATTCTTTTAAATGGAAATTTTGACCAGATTCTAATCCAACTTTGACCTGCAATAACTTTTAATCTATAAGTCCAAATGATTTGATTCTTTTTGCTACTGGTTTATAAAATTCCAAAGTTTCTGTATGCCAAATTTCAGAATTTTTCTTGCTGTTGAGAATTTCTGGTGCAATAAACAGTCTTATGTGACATTTTCTTTTTGCATTTAATTTAATTTCAGAAGAACCTAGTTGTGTTGGAGAAGGCCAGGAGTACTGTGACACTCCTCTGAACCAAGGCAAGCCACAACATTCATATGCAAGGATGGCATTGCAATGACTTGGTTTAATCGAATTAAGTTCATCCTTTATTCACTATTTAAAATAACTTGTTACATAAAGCTTATTGCATAAACTTTATCCTGTCATGTTGATAATTTATGCAGTAGGATACATGCTTTCTTGCTAGTGTGCAGTAGGTATCATGGCATATACTTATATGACAACATGATGCATTTGTTATTCATGATCATGACCCGTGCATCCATTCATACACTATGGCTCGAATCATTTTCTTTTCAAGTTAAACTTGATAAAAATCCAATTTGAACATGTTGTTGATCGAGTCATGGTGCCACCGAATCGAGCGCACCAGTGCAACCACACTTGCCTGGATGGGGAGGCCCTAATGTGGTCTATTGTCATGCCTCTCGCCGGTGCCTCCTACGAGGGAAGGTTGTGCTCTGGCGCTACCCTGGCCCGGTAGGCAGTCATAACCTTGAGGACCCGAGTTTTGATGGTACCAAGGTCCCCGTTTGGGACAGTTTTGATGTTGGCCACGACGGTGGCAGCCACAGAGGTGGCGGGTGTCACATGTTGGCACCAGGGTCACCCAGGACATAGCCCAAAGGGGAGTTTGTCGGAGTGGCCGGGAGAGTGACATGCAATAGATTGATTTTGTCGGAATGTCATTGGTCCACCCGAATGGGAGCACGAGGCCATGAGTTCCGTAGTGTGGGGACAGTGTACTAACCTCTGCAGAGTGTATAAACTATCGATAACCACATCCTCGGATATGGACACAGTTCATAGTAGATCACACCGTGGGTCAACAGATATAATTAACTTGCACACTAAGCTTAACAAGATAGCACATGCAGAAATGGTGATCGAGGATCACTACGAAAGGTATGAATGTGATCAAGTGAGGATCATGTTTGTAAGTGATGAACGGTGGTTACGCGGTAACCCCGAGATGGTAAGTTGGTCCCAGGGACCATGACAATGTTTCACGCACACTTCATGTTGATAGTATCATGCTCATGCATTCAACTTGTTAAATGCCCTGTTATTGTTTGTCGCACTTGTTTTGTTTGTTGTGAGCTTGCGAGTACATTCAAAGTACTCACCTGGCTTATCATGCCAGATGCAGGAGAAGCCGGGCAAGGAGTTGATGTCGAGAAGTATGTCGCGATCTAGGCCGTGTCCCAGCAGTGTCCCTGTGGAATGGAGTTCCGCTACCTCATCGTTCCGCTGCCGCGTAGTAGTTGTTCCCTTATCATTGAGGCCCCTGCCATGTCTACTAAATAATGTACATAAGTGCAGCCGCACCGTGTGTGCCGCTTGGCCTCGCTCACCATGTAAGATGTGAACCCATGTTTCCGCTAAGAGATCAATAAAGCGGTTGTTTTCTGTACCAAGTTGTTGTGTATTGCCAGAAGACTTGATCTCTGGGCTGGCAATGCAAGGTAAACCGGTTGCTCTGAGCCGGGGTGCCACATTCGTTGCTGCCTGAGACAGTACGTCGGTGGGCGGCCATTTATGGCGATTTGAGGTAGCTGGCAAGGTCGGCGATGGACGGTGGAGCTCTGGTAGATGGAGGTTGAATGAGGGGGGGTGCTGGAGGCCTCGGGTTCGTCCAGGGCCTCAGGTAGGTACGTGACAGCGACGCGCGACGGCTGGTGGCGGCTTGGGACGGTGGCTTGGTCGGCACTAGTGGCCAGGGACGATGTAGGGGAGGTGCAGGCGGCCAGCTGGTGCATGCGGGGTAAGCCAGTGCAGCAGCAGAGGGGCTGCAGGGCACGGCAGTGGCTCGGGCATTGGCCCGGCTGTTGGCGCGCTCTGGCCATGCCCAGAGCATGCTCACAGAGTGTTTGACAAAATGCCTTTTTGTTGTGAATTTTTGTATGGTGATGATACTAGGGATGGTGAGGATGTTGGACATACTATTTTGGCCAGAGGAACAAGTTCCTAATGCAGTTTAGGAAGGGGCAAAACTTCTGTCATGCACACAAGGTGCTTGACAGAATGCTATGGCCATTTAGAGAATTCTTTTGGAAGTGATACTTGGCAGGATGGTGTCTCTTTAGATGATACATATGATGGTGGAGTTGTTTTGTGAAAAGGAGAAACTTGCCAGTGCAAGTTTGGAAGAATTTTAGTTCTGGACAGAAATTTGAAGGATTTATTTGGAGAACTAAAAAGAGGTAATTGTAGATGATCTTCTGGACTTAATTGTTTCGTTGGAAGGACTATAAGGTGGAATAATTGCAGAATTTTTGGAGCAATAAAAATTGAGGTTGCAGTTAAAACTCAAGAATGGGACAGAATTGAAAAGAGGATGTTTTACTCAAAATTTTCAAAAGACCAAGTTAGGTTTTTGCATAAAAGTGATCTATAGGCATCACATGACCTCTCAAAATTTTTGTGGAATTTTAAAAGAATTATTTAAAATGGTTGTAGTGCAACAGAAGCATTTTAAGAATTGAAAAATGCTATTAAAATGATTATCTTGGCAAAATTTTATTATGAAAATATTTCCTACTGTTATTAAAATATAATTAAAATGATTTAGGAAAACTACCAAAGCCCACAATATTTTACCAAAATTTCTATATGGAGGGAAGAATTTTGGAAAACAGAAAACAGAAAATACTCCGAAAATAATAAAAGACCCAATATAAATCAAAATTTTATTTCTGGCCAAATTTTATTTAATAAAAATATGGTTAAATTTTTTTGGGGTGTTACAGTTCTTGTAATCACATTCACCCGGAAAGCTGGATAGTCTGCAACTAATCCTTCCTTTGGTCTGATTAATCTGATAATCATCTTTTCTTTTCCATTGGTCAGTTTAACCTTTCCTTCCAAGCTATCATATGTTTCTCACACTGTCATTTGACAATCTTGAAATTTCCTCTGTTTCAGATGGATCGTTTGTTCCCGCCGCATCCCGCAAGGTAGCTTGTGCGTCAAACCGTGGCTCGTGATGCGACTGGGTTTTCGGCCATTTTGGTCGAACTTCTGACCAGGCTGGGATATCGCTGGTATCCCGAGTACACTGTTTACGAGGATTACCGCGAGTTCAACCAGGAGCAGTACCATGCTGAGGTTCGCATCTTTGATCGGCAGAACAACTCCATCACTGACTTGCACACCTTCCATGGCGTTGGAGTGTCTGTTGGTATGGCCATCCATGATGCTGCCTACACTGCTATTGCCCGTCTCCGTGGAGAGCACAACAGTCGCTTGGAGGAGACTGCTTTCAGATACATCTCGTATGCTCCTGCTGGGGATGAGACTGGATACTACACTGCTACCTGTGCTCCTTACGTGCTGCGTCGCTATGACCCGCAGGTTATGGTACATCACATCCAGGCTCTGGACCGCACTGCTCGAGCTCTTGCTGTCGAGTTGCACACCACTCGTGCTCGTCTTTATGATGCTCTGACACAGTTGCTGCCAGCAGTCAGTGCACGGATGTATCCAGAGTATATCCTTTACCCGCGCAGGACGGAGATGCCACTAGGTCTTGAGTGGCCAGCTGTTGGAGGTTTTGCTCCTCCACGTGGTCCTCTTCTTCCAGTTCGGGACCAGGTTCTGCACCAGAGTGTTCACGGAGCACAGGATCCTTCTGTTGAGGGTAACCTGCCTCGTCACCTGCAGCTGCCTGCCTACAGTGGTTTTCCCCGACGTTGATGTAGCATATCGCTATGCCGCGTTGTTGTATCCCTCCACCGCGTGCCTGCGTGCCGCCTAGTTGTCTAGCTTTCCTTATCGCTGTAGTAACGCTGGCCTGTAACCGAACCTATGTATGGATCTGTATGTCATGTTTGACTATGTTGATGTATCTATTGCACTTCCTTTTGTTGTGCATGCTACTTCATGAATGATTCCATAGAATTGCAATTGCTCGTTGCTAAATTACCCCCTGTTGAATTTTAGCAGGATGGTTAGACCAGCAGGTCGAGGTCGTGGTCGTGGTGACAACAATCCACCACCGCCTGACTATATGGCTGCTATGATGCAATAGTTTGAAATGCACCGCCAGTTCATGCAAGGGCTTATGGATAAATTTCCTCGCCCCAATGACAACCACCAGCCAGCCGCAATCACTTTGCAGGATTTTGTGCGCCTGAATCCAACCATTTTCTGCAACTCAGCTCAGCCACTTGACGCTGATGACTGGCTCCGTGCCAACACTTTCGGGATAGGTTCTGCGGACGTGGCCCCTGCCAGCTACGTCACCTTCGCATCCTACTTTCTGAAGGGTCCCGCAGCCCAATAGTGGGCACTCATAGGCAAACCTTAGCTGCTGGAACTATCATCACCCGGATGGAGTTCAAAACTGCTTTTCGTGCCCGTTACATACCTCAGGGAGTTATGGACCGCAAGAAGCGCGAGTTCCGTAACCTCACACAGGGCAATAAGACTGTGGAAGCCTATCAGCGGGAGTTTCTTGAACTGTCCCGCTATGCTGAAGAAGACATTGCTACTGATGCCCGCAGACAGGAGAAGTTCCGTGAAGGGCTTAACCCAGATATCAAGCTTGCACTGTTAGTCCAGGACTTTGCTGACTTCGCCACCTTGGTGAACAAGGCTATACAGGTTGAGACTGGTCTAAAGGAACACAAGGATGCTCTTAAGTGCACCCGTGAAGCGGGCTCATCTTCGGGCTCGTCTTCCCAGAAGCGCCGCATTTGGATTCCTCACAGCATGTACCATCCAGCGGCACCTCCTCCACCGCCGGGGCAGCCAAGGTATGAAGATCCAATGTTTCGAGCTCCTGCTCCCCATCCCGACAGTGGGCTCTGCTTCAAGTCTGGCTGTCCAGGTCACCGTTCCAGAGAATGCCCTCAGAATCAGAACCAGCTTGCACTTCCCTCTGCTGGCCAAGGCAATGGCCGTGGCAACAGTCTGCCCCGCAACAACAATGTCAGGCCTTCTTATGGTCGTGGTCAAGCTTACCATGTTGATCTGGGTGAACCTCAAGATCAGCTAGCTACTATGAAGGGTACTTCTCTTGCTAACTCAGTACCAACTTTTGTCTTAATTTATTCACAAGCGTCATCCTCATTCATGCCAAAAGTTTTTGCATTCATGCATGGCATTAAATTTGTGGAATTAAAACGTCACAATCATTCACGATTTCTAGGGGTACTTCCAGAAGAACTTTCCGGGATACCCCGCCCATCTCCCTTCTACCTCCTAAATTCTCGGGACGAGAATTTTTTTTAGGGGAGGAGAATTGTAACACCCCTGAGTATTTAGCTACAGTGATCCACCATGTTAATGCCAAGTCACATTGATTTGCAATGTTGGATCATCATTAGTTTCATATCTCATTTCAAATTCCTCTTCAGATTAAAATTTGGATTGCAAGAGAAATTTGCAGTTGCTCAAAAGTTGCTGTAGAAATGTTCATCATTTAGCAAATATTCCAAAATAAATTGTTGTTAAGAAAAACAACATCACTATGTTGCTAAAATGAGCATTAACAATTAATCCAGTGCCATTCCAGCATTTTAAAATGCTAAATCATTTATGAAAAATGCATTAGAATTCCACTGGCCTCCAAAATATTTGTGGCAGAGCCTAAAACTGCAAAGAATTTAAAGGGCTAAATTCCACATTTTTCTCAGCTCATTTGGTGGTCCCAAAATATTTCTATTGTCTCTATTTAATTAGTTAATTGGAAAAGACAGGAAAAATATAAAAGGAAAAGTAGGCAGAAGAACTCACCTAGCGCTGGGCCGAACCGGCCCAGCCCACCTTCTGTTCGTCCACCTGATCCTGCCTCCGTGTCGTCGTCCCCGCATCCGGCGCGCGCACGGCGCCATCCACCGCTTGCCACGGCGATGGAGCCGGTGAGAGGAGGGGATAAGGATCGGCCTCCCACTCCCCTGGTTCTCTCCCTCCCTCCCTGCTCGCTCTCTCCCTCGCTCTTCCGCGTGATGGCCGAAGTGCTCGCCGCCGCGCCGTTGTGAATCTCCGCGGCCAGCCACTCCCTCGCCTCTCCGAGCTGGCCATCAGCTCCGCCGTCGTCTCCTTCTTCTTCCCCGACGCCGCGTTCAAGCCCGAGGCCACAGCATTGACCGAATCGAGCCGGCGACCACTTCGGATCACCGGAGCTCCGCCGCTCTGTACGTCGCCTCCCCTGCGCTACCGATCACCCGAGGGGCCTCTGTGAGCCCGCACGGTGAGCACCAACCCTCCCCTCCCCGTCTGTTGCTCTGTTCCGCTCCGTAGCTGGCCGTGCGCGTCACGCCGCCATCGCCGGAGTTCCAGCTCCGCTATCGAGCTCGCTGCCGTCGCGGCAGTAGCCGTCATGGTCCACCGAGCTCGCCAACGCATTTGTGGCTTCGAGTAGACGCCGTAGGAGTAGTGCGCCGCCCGTTCTGGCCTCTGTATCACCGCGCGCGAGTTCGCCGGACTTCGGTCTCCGCCAAACCTCGACGCCGGCGACGTTCCGGCCACCCTCTGGTCCAACTAGTGGCACCGTTCGACGCGCGAGCTCACCAGCTTTCGAAAGCACCCGACCACGGTCCAAATGGTGCACCACAGCCGTTTTCCGGCGATGTCCGAGTCCCTCCGCCGCATTTCGGGTCGCCGGCGGCGAGATTCCGGAGACGCCGACGTGGCGCCGATGTGGCTCGCCTCAAAGTCATTGACTGTGGGCCCCTGCGCCATCGTTGACCGCGTTGACTTCGGTCAACGCGGGTTACTTTTCCCCCCCTGCCGCTGACTTGTGGGCCCGCTGACCTAATTACTATTTACGGTTAATTAAGTTAACTCTGTTAATTAGTTAAGTCACTGACAGGCCGGGCCCACTAGCTAAATCCTCTGTTAGTTTAAATTTGATCTCTGTTAAGCCCCTCAGTGGCTGACAGGTGGGTCCCACCTGCCAGCTTGACCAGTCAGTTGGTCAGCCGACTGCTAACGCAGTGATGACATCAGCATGACGTCATATTCCACTTTTGACAATTTCTGTTAATTTAAATAATTCTAGAATTTCAGAAAATAGTTTGAATCTTTGAAAAAACATAGAAAATAAACCATAGCTCGGATCAAAAAACTTTCTACATGAAAGTTGATCAGAAAAACGAGACGAATCCGAATACGCGGTCAAAATGCTTGACCATCGCTCCTAACAATCTGAACATGGAACCTTCCCCTCCGGTTCAGTATACCGAAATCAGCCTAAACGCCGGGAAAATATCCCAGATATTTTCCCGCTTCGTCTGCGACATGTAGCACTACATTAGGTCACCACTAACACTGCATATCGTCATGCCATGCATCTGTATTGTTTGTATTTGCTTTTATTTATTGTTTCTTCCCCCTCTTCTTCTCCGATAGCCCCCGAGACCGACGCAGCTCCGGAGACCGACTACATCCCCGACGATCCCTCCTTTGCCGCAGAGCAACCAGGCAAGCAAAAGCCCCTTGAGCATGCCTATATCACCTATTCTTTCTCCCTCCTGCTTGCAATAGAATTTGCTATTGCATTTGTTTGATCCTAATCTGATGCATAGCCTATTTGTGTAAACTGCTATTGATACCTTACCTGTTATCCTAAATGCTTAGTACAGCTTGATTGGAAATCCATCTGTGGCCCCTCCACCTTGTCCTAGTTGCCCCGCTTAGTTACCAGTGCCCCGTTCGATGTGATCGACGGGCTGAGACCTGCACATCACTACACAACCCCCTTAGTTGCTCGACTCTGCAGAGCTAATATCGAGTGCCGAGGGTGATACCTCTTATCTCACTCCTGATGTTGCCTCTGTGGTACAGCTAGTTGGTAGTGGGTTACCGAGGGTGATTCCTCTTTCACCACTTCCGACGAAGCTTCTGTCGTGCAACCCCGCTGGTGTGGAAACCATCGAGGGTGATTCCTCCTGGTTCACCTTGTCGGGTACATCAAGTGGGAATCCAACAAGGGTGATTCCTCGGATCCCATCTTGATGTTATGGACACACGGTTACCTGGGTTTTATTATAGATACTTGATAAAGTCGGGTAGGCCCCGAGGGGTACCCGCGAGAGATGTGCAGTCGGGTTGACCATGAGGGTACCCGCGAGATGATTATGTGGCACGGCCGGGCATTCTGAGCCCTTGTCGTAAGTCCATGAGACGGGGCGATGGGGACACATGTTTCGTGGATCTCTGCTCTTTTCCGCGAGCTCCCAATGCACTTAACGAATTTGGGTATGTGGTCTGAGTTGGCCAATGGCCTATACGCACTACCACCACGCGGGATAATGGTTTAATGGGGCCCTCTGCACCATATGTATCAGCCGAAAGCTCTGTCAGACGTCCAGTTCAGCATTGCGGCCGGGCCGGGTCAGCGCCATCCATGACAGAGGTGGTGCTTGGATCGCCCTGCTCGCAATGACCTGGAGTGCAAAGGGCGAGGGGCCCAAGACCCCTGAGCACTTAGGATGTAGACCGGCGGGGACCTCTCTGCGGAGCTCTAGGTAGGGCTACGGTGTCGATTAGCCGAGGCCGGGCATGACCCTGGAAAGTTTGTCCGGCCGGAGTTAATCGAGCGTGTTGGGTAACAGTAGTGCACCCCTGCAGGGAAGATATATCTATTCGAATAGCCGTGTCCACGGTAACAGGACGCTCAGTAAAGTATCCCGATCTACTACTTGAACTGGTTACATGTTAATTAGTTGGAAGCTCCGGGATCGCTTTCTCGCAGGGAGTCGAGGAAGGATCTCTAGGCTTTGATACAACATGCTTGTTACTTTAATTATGTACTAATCTGCACTCTTCTAATGATTGCAAGACCCTGAAGATGCTAGTCTTCGATAGGCTAGGCCCTTTCTCTATTCTGGCATTTCTGCAGTTCAGTCCACATATACAGCCTTTCTTTGATACCGATGCATAAGTAGTATAGTTCTGATGTCAGTCTTGCGAGTACTTTGGATGAGTACTCACGGTTGTTTTGCTTCCCTTTTTCCCCATACCCGTTTGCTGCGACCAGATGGTGGAGCCCCGGAGTTAGCCGCCCCAGTCGATGACCACTACCACACTTCTGGAGGAGCCTACTACTACGTGGAGACCGCCGACGACCAGGAGTAGTTAGGAGGCTCCCAGGCAGGAGGTCTGCGCCTTTTCGATCCGTGACGTTGTTTTGCCCTGCCTATTTAGGGCTTATCTGTTTTACTTTTATATTTGTACTCAGATATCTAATGCTTTCGCTGATGCTTGTATGACATCGAGCTTATGTATTCGAGCCCTCGAGGCCCCTGGCTTGTAATATAAAGCTTGAGTTATTTTATTTTGTGTTTAGAGTTGTGTTGTGATATGTTCAAGTGAGTCCCTAGGCTTGATTGTGTGCACTTGCGTGTATGATTAGCGCACGATTAAATCGGGGGCGTCACAGGTTGGTATCAGAGCCGACTGCCTGTAGAAAGCCCCTTTCCAACTCCTTGGCCGAAGTTGAGTCTAGTCTTTACAAAAATGTTTTACTAACATGGCTGTGTGGCTTACGGGCCCAAGTCACCAATGGGTGGTATTAGGATCTTTTATTCCTCTTCTTTACTCTGGGACTCCGATCTCTCATCTATTCGGGTTAAATGAAATTTTGCTAACTCTAACACTAGGTTCTCGTAATCACATTCACCCGGAGAGCTGGATAGTCTGCAACTAATCCTTCCTTTGGTCTGATTAATCTGATAATCATCTTTTCTTTTCCATTGGTCTGTTTAACCTTTCCTTCCAAGCTATCATATGCTTCTCACAGTCATTTGACAATCTTGAAATTTCCTCTGTTTCAGATGGATCGTTTGTTCCCGCCGCGTCCCGCATGGCAGCTTGTGCGTCAGACCGTGGCTCGTGATGCGACTGGGTTTCCGGCGTTTTGGTCGAACTTCTGACCAGGCTGGGATATCGCTGGTATCCCGAGTACACTGTTTACGAGGATTACCGTGAGTTCAACCAGGAGCAGTACCATGTTGAGGTTCGCATCTTTGATCGGCAGAACAACTCCATCACTGAGTTGCACACCTTCCATGGCGTTGGAGTGACTGTTGGTATGGCCGTCCATGATGCTGCCTACACTGCTATTGCCCATCTCCGTGGTATTTTCCCTGAAGAGGAAGGGATGATGCAGCACAGTAGAGATAAGTATTTCCCTCAGTTATGAAACCAAGGTTATCGAACCAGTAGGAGAATCACGCAACACCTCGTTAGTAGCTCCTGCACACAAACAACAAATCCTTGCACCCAACGCAAACGAGGGGTTGTCAATCCCTCGGCGGTTAAATGCAAGATTAAATTGTATATAATAGATAGGTAGATTGAAACAAAAATACAAAATAAAATAAATAAAATAAAATGGCAGCAATATTTTTGGGGTTTTAGTAATATGATTTAGATAGACCCGGGGGCCATAGATTTCACTAGAGGCTTCTCTCAAGAAAATAGCATACGATGGGTAGACAAATTACTGTTGGGCAATTGATAGAAAAGCAAATAATCATGATGATATCCAAGGCAATGATCATGTATATAGGCATCACGTCCAATACAAGTAGACCGACTCCTGCCTGCATCTACTACTATTACTCCACACATCGACCGCTATCCAGCATGCATCTAGTGTATTAAGTCCATAAAGAACGGAGTAACGCCTTAAGAACGATGACATGATGTAGACAAGATAAACTCACGTATGAATAAACCCCATCTTTTTACCCTTAATAGCAATGATACATACGTGTCATGTCCCTTTCTGTCACTGGGATTGAGCTCCGCAAGATCGGACCCATTACAAAGCACCTCTTCCCATGGCAAGTTAAATCAATCTAGTTGGCCAAACCAAATCAATAGATCGGAGAAGAAATACGAGGCTATAATAATCATGCATAAAAGAGTGCAGCAAAGACTCAAATAATTTCATGGATAATCTGATCATAAACTCACAATTCATCGGATCCCAACAAACACATCGCAAAAAGTGATTACATCGGATAGAACTCCAAGAACATCGAGGAGAACATTGTATTGAAGATCAAAAAGAGAGAAGAAGCCATCTAGCTACTGCCTATGGACCCGAAGGTCTGTGGTAAACTACTCACGCATCATCGGAAGGGCAGCAAGCACTAGTAGAAAACAGGGCATTAGTCCTGGTTCCTAAGGGCCTTTAGTCCCGGTTCTGCAACCGGGACTAAGCAATCGGGACTAAAGGCCCCAACTTTTAGTCCCGGTTGTGTTACGAACCGGGACTAAAGGAGCTCCATGTGGCCGCTGTGGGGCGCCCAGGCAGGAGGACCTTTAGTCCCGGTTGGTAACACCGACCGGGACTAAAAGGCAGCCACGCGTCAGCACCTACCAAGCGCTGGGGTTTTTGTTTTTTTTAAATGAGGGGTTTAGGGTTTTGGAGGGTTTAGGGGTTTCATATTGTGTTTACCATTCAATTCTTTTACATTTAGGGTTTTCATTTTTATTTTACGTTTTCCATTCAACTCGACGCTAGCTACTACATATAGTAATGAAGGAACCTTTACACAAATCGTCATGAATATAGAGAGAAGTGACCACTCTTTCTCCGTGCTTGGTCGAACAACAAGTTTTCGTATATCTATTCGACGCTACTACGTATAGTACACGTTCATGCATATATACAATGTAACATCTCTTACGATCCCTAATATCTAATTACCAACATTCACTACCAATTCTCGATGGTATACTCCGGTTTTAGCTATGATCTCTTGAAGGAAGAATCCCGCCAATTCATCTTGAATTGATCGTATGCGAGCCTTTGGTACGAGTTCGTCCCGCTTCTGTTCGATCTAATTTAAAGAAGGAGGTCAATATATATATATATATATATATATATATATATATATATATATATATATATATATATATATATATGAATGAAACTCAACACAATTGATGGTAATAAAATAAATTTGTGAATATTGTTTACGTACTTTAAGTTTTTCCAAAAATCTGCCCATCTCAGAGGTTGTCTGGCGAATGAACTCGCAAACATAGTATCCACATAAGTTATTCCCGGATCCCTGCCTCGAGCACTTTACGAGAATAGAGTTCAATCAAAATAATAATCAAGCATGATAGTGGTATTGAAACTAGAATCAAAGAGATGCGTGGACCTAGCTAGTACTACTTACACTGAGTTGTTCAAATCGCAGCTCCTCTCTCCATTCACCCCTAACCTGCTTGGTGAACTCTTTCCAAACCCTGCCCGGCAAAGAAAATGAATAAAGGAGTTATTAATTACTTGATATCAGGAAATGAACGATAGTTGCCGATATAATGCGATAATGATTGAAATTACCTCTGGAGCATATCACGCAGGTCTGCCCACATCTTAGGGTCTTTACGTAGCGAGTCCATGACAAGTACTTTTCCTGCGTCAAACCGAATGACTAGCAGAATAAAGTGGAACCTGCGGACGCATAGCTCATCAATTACACTTAACATCGAGTAAGCGAAACAGAATGATGTGTACAAGACAGTATAACACTCACTGGAAGTTGTAAGGAAATAGTATTTCCCTTTTGTTCTGTTGTTCAATTAACGCTCTTAGCAAGATCTTCTCTGTATCCTTGGCGTTCCATTTTATCGTAGCTTCATGAATAGTATTTGGGTTAATGAACCCAATGTCATAGCTTTGTCCTCTTTTGCATTCGAGGATCTTCTTTCTGCATAATATATATAGTGAGGATAATTATACATGCACTGAACGAGCTGAGCTAGAGACTTAATTACAGAAATGATACTTATGAACAATAGCAACTGACGATAGATTTGTCGATGGCGTCTTGATTGTATAACTGAAATAATTCTTCAAATTCAATGAAAATCTCCTCTTCTCCATTGAAGTAATGCTCATCTTTAATTCCCGCAATGATATAGTTGCTCCCTTGCTTTGAGGCTTCCAAGTACCAGTCATGCAATCTTCGCATCATCGTTGGTAGATGCGGGAGCTCCTCAGGTCTGACGAGAGGCTTCCCGTGCTCGAATTTAAAGGCTAACTCAGCCATTTCAAACTGTACCTCATCGCCTAAGTAATCTCCAAGAGTGAAACCAGGATCAGCGGCCGCTACCCCCGGATCATTAGAGATATCAGTAAACACCTTCAGCGGGGGGCACGATTGGTTTTTCTGTTCGCCGAGCTGGGGAATTGTTTTCCCCCTTGCACTACTGCTACATCCCGACCGCTGCTGTGGATCTCTATATGACTTTACAATAGAGCGGCCATAGTTTGATAGCAGCGGAGGCGGCGGTGGTTTTGTAAGGTTTTCCAGCAAGCGCCTCACTTTTACCAGATCTATTTTCTCCGTTGGATCTTGTTGGGGATATAACCCCGTGGTAAGACCCGCCCAGGCGGGGCCGGGTCACACCAGGCGGCTCGTGAGCCCAAGACCTGTAAGGTGGGCCGGAAGATGAAGGCAAGGCCGCATGGCGGCTTAACAGATGGGCCGTTGACAGAGGTCCAGAGACAGAAGTGGGCTTGAAGACCCGGGTGGCTAAGCCGCCCGGAGGCGGCTTACCTACGATGGTAAGGCGGCTTAGAGACAGAGTGGAACACGTTGTGTGGGTCGGTTTATGACTCGTGTAACCCGGGGCCTTGACCTCATATATAAAGGTTAGACCCCGGGGCGGCTTAGACAAGAGACCAAGCTATCGAGAACAAGGTCAAGCAATCCGCTCCCTTGTAATCGATACTCCAATCAATACAGCACAAGCAGGACGTAGGCTTTTACCTCTACTTGAGGGGCCGAACCTGGGTAAACTCGTGTCCTTCGTCCCGATCAACCCCTTTGAGTCCACTACCATGGCGCTGGCCTCGAACCTAAGTCTTCGGACATCTGCCGTGTTAAAACCACGACACATCTGGACGGGTTGGTGCAAGCTGGCGTTTCACGTCGGCAGCCACGATTTCCTTGGTTTCCTCCTCAGTCATGTTGTATGGTAACTTGGCAGGAGCCTTCTTGACGCTACCTGCTCTGGATTTCTTCGCTGTTGTACTACTAGCCGCCGGAGCGGCGGCGGATCTCTTCCGCCGGTGCTGAGGCGGCGGAGGAGGCGGAGTCAGCTGACGCGGTGGATTCTGCTGAGGGGCCTCCTCCAGCGGAGTCCACTAACGCGGCGGAGACAGCTGAGGTGACGGAGTGTGCTGACGCGGTGGAGATGGCTGAGGCAGCGGAGATAGAGCTGGACTGTGAGGAGTCTGCTGAGGGGCTTCCTCCGGCTGAGTCTGCTGACGCGGCGTCCAGTATGGAAGCACGATGTGTTCCTTTCTCCATAGAATGGTAGTCCTTATGGCATCTCCCAGATGAGTCTCCCCTTCACCTGTAGGGTACTCAAGCTCCAGCTGCTCAAATCCGTTGGTAACTTCATCCACCCCGACAACAGCATAGCCATCTGGAATCGGAGAGAAATGGTAAGTTCCATCAGGTACACGAGGTAAGGCATAGCCGACCGCCACCTTCAAGGTTATGTTCATGCATTTCGCATGTAGATCACAATGTTCCCTCTCCGTGATATCATCCACGGGGTAGCGATCAGGAGCTGTGATATCATCTATGGGCGGCCGAACGAGCAAAGAGGAAGCCACGTTGCTTTTCCGCTGAGATGGTGGGGTAGCTCCGTGGGAAGTATCGAATGAAGGATCTTCGTGCCGCTGAGATGATGGGCCGGTAGCTCGCTGGCTGTTAAGTGCCTCTATTTGCTTCTCCTGTAATGCTAATCTTTCTTCTACCTTCTGCAGCCGGTCTGCATCCTCTTTCTTCTTTCTCCCTCGGCTTCTATAAGTGTCTCTGCTGTCGGGAAACCCAACCTTCCACGGAACGGAACCTGATGTGCCTCGTGTTCGTCCATGGTGTTCAAGATTCCCGAGGGCGCGTGACAGCTCGTCCTTCTCTCTGTCGGGATGGAACTTCCCTTCCTGCATGGCCTGGATTGCATCCTGAATGTTTTTGACGGGTGTTGCAAGTTGAGCTTTCGTATAAACACACTTCCCTGTTGCTGGGTGCAAAGTTCCCCCATGCCCGAAGAACCAAGTCCTTGCCCGTTCGGGCCAGTTCAATGTCTCTGGATGGATCCCTTTATCAAGCAGGTCGTTCTCAGCTTTGTCCCACGTAGGCCGGGCAACCTTGTAGCCACCTGACCCCGTAACATGGTGATATTCCTTCTTTGCAGCATTTTGCTTATTTATCAGTGACCTTTTCTTACCTTTCTCCGATGTCTTGTACGCCACAAATGCAGGCCAGTGATCTTTCATCTTCTCATATTGACCGGTGAATGTTGGAGTCTTCTCTTTCAGGACAAACTTTTCATGCAATCTTTTCTTCTAGTTCTTGAATTGTTCGGCCATCTTCTTAAGAGCCCATGCCTTGACTTTTCGCTCTACAACATTGCTATTTGGATCCACCTCTGGCAGTAGGCTGAAATTTGTCATGAGCGTATTCCAAAGCTCATCTTTGGATCTATCGTCGACATAAGAAACTCCATCGTCCGCCTTTGGCTTATTCCATTCTTGAATACTGATCGGGATGCTGTCCCTAACAACAACTCCACACTGACTTATAAATCGGTCTGCGGTCCGCTTGGGAGCAGTTGGTTTGCCATCTGCAGCGATATCTTCGATCGTGAACCTTTCATTCTCGCCCAACCTTTTCTTCGGGCCTCGTCTCTTTACAGAAGGTTGGCTCGATCCGAAGGGCTAAAAGAAGAAAGAAGCGTTAATACATGTACATACAAATCAATTAATGCATCTAGTCAGTAGGCTTAATTAAAATACCTCGCCGGACTTTGCAACAGTTAAGGCTCCAACACCGCCGGAGCCGTCATCTTCTCCCTCCATTCGATCACCGGAGCCGTCATCCTCTCTTCCCTCACCATTGGAGTCGTTGAGAAACTGTGAGGTGATATCATCACCTCCATCACGGATTATATCCCCCAACATCTCTTCTTGTTCTAAGTCTCTATCGTGTTCCATAGTTTCTGCAAATATTACAACATGGCAATATACAACCATGAGAGATAAGCTGTTTTTCAGACTTAATGAAATCTGGGAATGCAAAACAGTAACATTATGATGACAACTTGAGAGCAAGATTGAGTCATGCTACAGCAACTTTACATGGCAACCAAGGGCATGGCATCAAAGTACACATTACATAGACCAAATCACAAGAAGCAATCATATGCATATGAGCTATGGATTAGTGGCAAACATCATACAAAGTTGACAAGTTTTATAACAGTCAGTTTCAGACTTAGCAGTTTTTCAGCAAGTGTAAAACAAAGTTTATTCATTAAATACCAGCAGCAAATAGACATTAAAATGCACCAAACACATGTACAAAGTTTATTCATGTCGATCGTCGGGGACGACTCCTCCGGCGATCGTCGGGGACGACTCCTTCGGCGATCGTCGAGGACTCCTCCCCCCTCATGTCGAAGTTATACCGAAGTTATCGGGGTTATGTTTTAATGACCCCCCCCCCTCATGTCGAAGTTATGCCGAAGTTATCGGGGTTATGTTTTAACGACCCCCCCCCCTCATGTCTAAGTCAATGAACAACATGAAAATTTCTAAGTCAATGAACAACTCTGATATTTTTTACATGTACTCCTACAACATGAAAATTTCTAAGTGATTGCTAAACTGTTTGCTAAACTTTTATGCTTCATTTATATGAAGATCAATTATCGAATATAACTATGTTCGCGATATGAGGCATTGGACATCTATCTATCACATTGAGTATATGTATCTAAAAACCTAGTAAAACTACACAAAACAAACAAAAAAAATAGCCATCTCCATCTCATCTCATCCATCTCCATCTCATCTCATCCATCTCACCTCATCTCAATGAACAAAAAATTATATTACACATGAAAATCCAGTTAATGCAACAATAATATCACATAATATCACTAAATATCTCGCCCAATCAAACTGGACGTCGACTCCCGGTTCCTGAGCCGCGGGCGGTGAACACCCAAAGAGAAGGAACCATCACAGGATCATAGCTCGGGTGAGATCCCTGAAGAAACTGCCAGGTATTGGAGAAGCTGTCGTCCAACGCAACCATGTAGCGACGGACGTGCTCGTCCTCCTCCCTGACACGGCGACGTACCACCCTCTCGGGGGCCGGCTCCCTCTGCACCGATAGTGGCCCACGCGACCGCCACCAAAGAAGATCCGGGTCGACCACGAGACCCCGATTCCTCACCAAGCTGCGCGCCCCGGAAGGTAGCACCTCCCAGTGCCAGCCCGGCGAGCCCAGTCCCGGACATGGCGCCTCTCAAACTGGTTGTCGCCGCCAAGTCGACGACGAGGACGCGGGCCGGGCATCATCGCCGAGAACAAATTCCTATGAAAACAAATCAGGTCTATTTCTCGTTCATTGTGAGACGTTGCTCCGGCTCGCCTTTATTTCATTGTTTGCATCAGATTTCTTTAATTTTTCTTTTTTTCTCTCACCACATGTCTATATTTTTTATACACCTATCAAATACATGATTCACATTTTTTATAATATATGTTTTAATACCAATTTTTATTCATACACATTGTACATTTTTGTATCCATCTAAAACATTTTATACACATCTAAGTGATTAACTTTTTTCAAATAAATATCATTTAATTTTTTTTTGAATGCTTGTTAGACATTTTTCAAATACACGTTAAATGTTTTATTCAAAAGATATAAAATATATCAACTTCTACAGTCTCAAAAAAAATACTAGCTTTACATTTTCACAGCTACTCATCTACTACTACTACATTTATGAAAACATCTATGAAAACTTGCATATAACAAGACCATTTAGCACATCATCTCCATCTAGACCTAGAACTTGAATAATTTCTAGAACTTGAAAAAAACAGCACCAATAACACCAATGCACAGCAGCAAAAATCTACAAATTCATCCATACTTCCATCTAACAACATCCACAATCAATCCATCCATACATTTAACAAATTCTGGCATAAATCTATCTATCTAAGCAACATCAATCCATCCATCTAAGCAACAGGGAACGAGGGAGGAGGGAGGAGAGAGATATACCTTGGTGGAGGAGGAGCGGGGGCGACAGCGGCAATGGTGGGCGACGGCTGCGGCGGGCTCGGGCGGCACGTGGAGGCAGGCGGCCGGTGGGAGCGGACGTCGAGGGCGCACGCGCATGGAGGAGCGCCGGCGACGGCGTCGGGGCAGGGCATCGGTGACGGTGTCGGGGCAGCGCGTCGAGGCGAGGAGAGGCGATGGAGAAGTTTGGGCGTCGGCAACGGCATCGGGGCTTATATAGCCCGCGATTTAGTCCCGGTTGGTGGCTCCAACCGGGACTAAAGGCCCACATTTAGTCCCGGTTGGAGTTACCAACCGGGACTAAAGCTAAATTTCAGCAGCCCAAAGGGCGCGAAACCCAGGCCTTTAGTCCCGGTTGGTGGCACGGACCGGGACTAAAGGGAGGCCTTTAGTCCCGATTGGTGGCACCAACCGGGACTAATTCTTGTTCGGCACCGCCCCCCGCCAGCGCATCGCAAGTTTAGTCCCACCTCGCCAAGCGACAGGCGCGCCGACCGGCTTAAATAGCCGCGTCGTGCAGCCGTTCCGAACTCCTCGAAACACAATGCCGCCGCTTGCCCTGTGGTTTACCCAGCCGCTGGGCCGTTCGTGTGCCCGATTCACCGCCCGAGTCGCCTGCGGGCTTGATTTGGATAGTTTATTCGCTGGTTGAACGGCGGTCCAGCAGCTGCGGTCGGGCTTCTTTTTTTATTTTTTTTACTTTTTTTAGTACTTAATGAAAACTCGTTCAAATAATCAGTATTAAAAAATCAGTGAAGTAAAATAAACAGAATAGAATATCTGTGAACTAAAATAACCTCATTCACAAAACAGCCTCATTCACATAACATCATAAAAATATGCCATAAGAATATAAATAATAATTCTGAAAGAGTGCCATTACAAAATCAAAATTGTACGAAGTACCGAGCACGGCACTTTTATTTAGTTGCCAATAATGAAAAATCATCTGACATTACAATATCAAAATGGTACAAAGTACCGACCACGACACTTTTATTTAGTTACCAAAAATGAAAAATCATATGGCATTACTATAAAGAAAGAACGTAATATCCAACACCACATCCTCCCATTCATTCCTTCGGCATGATTTTAAGAATCTTTTCCTTCACCGTTTCCATCGTGTTGCACTCTGAAAATAGTATTTCAGCGGGAATGCGTCCCCTTAAAGAATTAATCTCATTCTGGTCAAAGTCATATGTCCACTCATCTCCGTCCCAGTGTTCAACGCATTTGATCGTGAATAGACCACAAGAGACTCTCAAAAAATAACGCAAGTCAAGTAATGATGGAGCACACAATTACATATGCATCTGAAACTGTATTTGCATTCTGTTTTTGGTTTTAGACCTTTTTAGGATATTTTAGTTTTAGTTTTCTTTTAAACAGATTCAAAAACAGTAGCATACATGCCTAGTTTTCATTTAATTCTTTTTGCTATTAAAGTTTTTAACAAAAAATACTTTATAAAAATTTTAGTTGCATATATTTTATATAGTTTTAAGTTAATATTATTTTGATCATAACTAGAGTTTTATAAAAGCTTTTTAGTTGATTCTTTTTGCTATTGAGCTCAAACTTGGTACACCTGCTAAAATGGTCTAAATATTTGCATTGATTAACTCCTCTGTATAATTAAAATACTAAAAGGATATGAATAATTGAACTTTCATAACTTAATAAATAATTATTCTAAAATCATGTTTCAAATGCCAAAATGCCCTAGCTAGCTCTTACAAAGATTCCCTCCGGTTTGTCCGAAGCGGCACTTTCCAGCAATAAGTCCGGAAACTCACAGTAGAGAGAAAATGATGGCGGTGAAGCCGGTCACATCCCATAGTGGGATCTTTTGGGGTATAAAACTATTTCTTCTCATGTGTCCCTTGCTTATTGCGCTGTAACCATGGATAATCTTCATCATTTAACACGATGCTTGGGTCAGTCTTCACTGTGAAGGGAGGAATTTCATGAAACTTTTCATAATCTTCTGACATGTCTGTCTTGTCCTCCACTCCCACCATGTTTCTTTTCCCTGAAAGAACTATGTGGCACTTTGGCTCATCGTATGATGTATTTGCTTCCTTATCTTTTCTTTTTCTCGGTTTGGTAGACATGTCCTTCACATAGAAAAACTGCGCCACATCATTGGCTAGGACGAATGGTTCATCTATGTACCCAAGATTGTTGAGATCCACTGTTGTCATTCCGTACTGCGGGTCTACCTGTACCCCGCCTCCTGTCAGATTGACCCATTTGCACTGAAACAAAGGGACCTTAAAATCACGTCCATAGTCAAGTTCCCATATCTCCTCTATGTAACCATAATATGTGTCCTTTGCCCTATTGGTGTTTGCTGCATCAAAGCGGACACCACTGTTTTGGTTGGTGCTCTTTTTATCTTGGGCGATCGTGTAAAATGTATTCCCATTTATCTCGTACCCTTGGAAAGTCAATACAGTCGAAGATGGTGTCCTGGCCAACAAGTACAGTTCATCTCCAACAGTGGTGTTACCCATGAGATGTGTTTGCAACCAACCGCCGAAAGTCCCCATGTGTTCACGTGTAATCCAGTCGTCAGACTGCTCCGGGTGTTTGGAGCGTAAAATATTCTTGTGTTCATTGATATACGGGGCCACCAAGGTAGAATTTTGTAGAACTGTGTAGTGTGCTTGCGCCCAAGAATGACCGTCCCTACATATTATTGCTTTCGGTCCTAGCGTGCCTTTTCCACCCAGTCTCCCCTCATGCCGCGATTCAGGAACACCAATCGGCTTAAGGTCAGGAATAAAGTCAACACAAAACTCAATGACCTCCTCTGTTTCGTGGCCCTTGGAGATGCTTCCTTCTGGCCTAGCACGGTTATGAACATATTTCTTTAAGACTCCCATGAACCTCTCAAAGGGAAACATATTGTGTAGAAATACAGTACCCAGAATTGCAATCTCGTCGACTAGGTGAACTAGGACGTGCGTCATAATATTGAAGAAGGATGGTGGGAACACCAACTCGAAACTGACAAGACATTGGACCAAATCATTCTGTAACCTTGGTAGGATTTCTGGATCGATTACCTTCTGAGAAATTGCATTGAGGAATGCACATAGCTTCACAATGGCTGATCGAACATTTTCTGGTAGTAGCCCCCTCAATGCAACAGGAAGCAATTGCGTCATAATCACGTGGCAGTCATGAGACTTTAGGTTCTGGAATTTTTTCTCTGCCATATTTATTATTCCCTTTATATTCGACGAGAAGCCAGACGGGACCTTGATATTGAGCAGGCATTCAAAAAAGATTTCCTTCTCTGCTTTGGTAAGAGCGTAGCTAGCAGGACCTTGATACTGCTTTGGATGCATGCCGTCTTTTTCGTTCATACGTTGCTGGTCCTCCCGTGCCTCCGGTGTATCTTTTGTCTTCCCATACACGCCCAAGAAGCCTAGCAGGTTCACGCAAAGATTCTTCATCATGTGCATCACGTCGATTGCAGAGCGGACCTCTAGGACTTTCCAATAGGGTAGGTCCAAAAATATAGATTTCTTCTTCCACATGGGTGCGTGTCCGTCAGCGTCATTCGGAACAGATTGTCCGCCAGGACCCTTTCCAAAGATTGCTTTTAAATCCTTGACCATATCAAATATATCATCACCAGTACGGGGGACAGGCTTCTTCCGGTGATCTGCCTCACCTTTGAAATGCTTGCCTTTCTTTCTTAAGGCATGCTTGGTCGGAAGAAATCGACAATGTCCCAGGTACACATTCTTCTTACATTTGTCCAAATATATACTTTCAGTCTCATCTAAACAGTGCGTGCTTGTGTTGTATCCCTTGTTTGACTATCTTGAAAGGTTACTAAGAGTAGGCCAATCATTGATGGTTACAAACAGCAACGCTCGTAGGTCAAATTCCTCTTGTTTGTGCTCATCCCACACACGTACACCTTTTATATTCCACAGCTGTAAAAGTTCTTCAACTAATGCCCTTAGGTACACATCAATGTCGTTGCCGGGCTGCTTAGGGCCTTGGATGAGCACTGGCATCATAATGAACTTCCGCTTCATGCACAACCAAGGAGGAAGGTTATAGATACATAGAGTCACAGGCCAGGTGCTATGATTGCTGTTCTGCTCCCCAAAAGGATTAATGTCATCTGCACTTATACCAAACCATAAGTTCCTTGCGTCACCTGCAAACTCCGGCCACATTCTCTCGATTTTTCTCCACTGCGACCCATCAGCGGGTACTCTCAACATCCCGTCTTTCTTACGGTCTTCTTTGTGCCATCGCAACAACTTGGCATGCTCTTTGTTTCTGAACAGACGTTTCAACCGTGGTATTATAGGAGCATACCACGTCACCTTGGCAGGAACCCTCTTCCTGGGGCGCACGCCCTCAACATCACCAGGGTCATCTCGTCTGATCTTATACCGCAATGCACCGCATACCGGGCATGCATTCAAATTCTCGTACTCCTCACCGCTGTAGAGGATGCAGTCATTAGGGCATGCATGTATCTTCTGCACCTCTAATCCTAGAGGGCAGAGAACCTTCTTTGCTTCGTACGTACTGTCAGGCAATTCGTTATCCTTTGGAAGCTTCTTCTTCATTATTTTCAGTAGCTTCCCAAATCCCTTGTCGGATAAACCATTCTTTGCCTTCCATTGCAGCAATTCCAGTGTGGTACCGAGCTTTGTGTTGCCATCTTCGCAATTTGGGTACAACCATTTTTTGTGATCCTCTAACATGCGATCGAACTTCAACTTCTCCCTTTCACTTTCGCATTCTCTCTGTGCATCAACAATGATCCGGCGAAGATCATCAGCGGGCACATCTGGTTCCTCTTGATCTTCAGCTTCCCCCATTGCAGTATCACCGTATTCAGGGAACATAGGATAGTTGTCATCATCTTCTTCTTCTTCATTATCTTCCATCATAACCCCTCTTTCTCCATGCTTGGTCCAACAATTATAGTGGGGCATGAAACCCTTCTCAAGCAGGTGGAAGTGAAGGGTTTTCAAGGAAGAGTAATCCTTCGTATTCTCACAGACAACACATGGATAGTACATAAAACCATTCTGCTTGTTTGGCTCAGCCACATCGATAAAATTATGCAGGCCCGTAATGTACTCGGAAGTGCGTCGGTCACCGTACATCCATTGCCGGTTCATCTGCATTATGTAATTAAGTATATCAAAAACCATTACAGAACATCATGAATAGAGAAATGAGCAAATTAATACAAGTTCATCATCACATTAAAACCAAAGTACAGTAGTGATCAAATGTTATTACTGCAAAAATAAATACATAAAGTTCATACATAGTTCTCATAAAACAACATACAACTATGTAAAACATTTAAATGCAACAACAAATGCGATCAAAATCGCAACTAAGGTAACAATTGATCCAACAGCATAATGATACCAAGCCTCTTTATCAATGGCATATTCTCTAATCTTTCTAATCTTCAACGCATTGCATTCATCTGGATCTTGTGTAGATCGACGACATCGGCAACATGCAACTCCAATTTCATCTTCTCTTCTTCAATTCTTTTCAACTTTTCTTTCAAATAATTGTTTTCTTTTTCAACTAAATTTAACATCTCGACAAGAGGGTCGTTGGAATTTCCGGTTCACATACCTCCTAGATAAAAACATCTATGTCAAGTTGGTCGGCATAATTGTCATAAACACTAAATGAAACAAATAGTTATAAAATATAATATACCACATCCGAATCATAGACCGGACGAGAGCCGACGGGGGCGGATACCAAAACCATGGCACTATATAATAACAAACAATAATACAAGTAAGAAAATTATACAAGTAGCTATCTAAATCATACAAGTAAGAATTTGTTCTTTTTAAAAAAAGATAAGAACAAGAGGCTCACCACGGTGGTGTCGGCAACAAGATCGGCGCGGGCGATCAACGGCGGTGAGGACGGGGACGGGGACGGGACGGCACCCTACACATGTGCAAACTAAGTTAATTTGAGCTCAAATTGTGCATCTAAATCAAATAAACTCCCGCATACACTCCTCCACTAAAACCCACAAACCACTCTACTTCTAGAGCATATGAAATGAGCTAAACTAGCAGTGAGAGATGAAAGGATGAAGTTGCTAACCTTTTAGAACACATGGATAGTTGGTGCACCGCCAAATCTAGACAAATCTTGGGGAAAATGGAGCTTGGAGGTCGAGCTTGGAGGAAGAACAGAGGAGAAAGCTTAAGTGTGGCTCGGGCATTTCATCGAACACCTCATGTGCATAAGAAGTGAGAACAGAGTAGCGCACACACCTCCCACCTTCTACGGCCAAAAAACAGAGGAGAGGGCGGGCAGGGGCGAGGATATATATAGGCATCTTTTTAGCCCCGGTTGGTGTCTAGAACTGAGACTGAAGACTGACCTTTAGTCCCGGTTGGAGACACCAACCGGGACTAAAGGGAGCGAGGCCCTTTAGTCCCGGTTGGTGTCTGGAACCGGGACTAAAGGTCCCAGTCGAACCGGGACTGATGCCTGCCGAGGCCCGGCGGGCGTCCTGGCCGCTCGAACCGGGACTGATGCTCACATTAGTCCCGGTTCGTAACATGACCGGGACTATTGCTCTGATCTGGTCAGAACCAAAGCCCTGTTTTCTACTAGTGAAGGTTGATGTAGAGCCCCTCCGTGATCGATTCCCCCTCCGGCGGAGTACCGGAGAAGGCCTCCAGATGGGATCTCTCGAGAACAGAAACTTGCGGCGGCGGAAAAGTATATCGTGGACTCTCCTGAGGGTTTCTGATTTTTCCTGAATTTATAGTGGTGGAATTAGGTCAAACGGAGCAAAGGGGGCCCATGAGGCACCAGGGCGCGCCTGCCCCCCCCCAGGCACGCCCTGGTGGCTCGTGGCCACCTCCTGGGTCTTCTGGCCCTCTCTCGAAGCTTCTAGTGTTGTATATGTCCAAAAAAAAATCTCGAAAAAGTTTCGTGGCATTTGGACTTCGTTTGATATTGATATTCTGTAAAACAAAAACAGGGCAGAAAATAGCAACTGGCACTGGGCACTAGGTTAATAGCTTAGTCTCCAAAAATGATATATAATTGCTGTAAATGTATATAAAAACATCCAAGATTGATAATATAACAGCAGGGAACAATCAAAAATTATAGATACGTTGGAGACGTATCAATGATCAGGTAAAGCATTAAGTAATTGGAGAAGCCTCCCCCAAGCTTGAGGGAGATTTTCTTCTTTAATTTGCACAAAGTTAAATATTTCCAGTAAAGCAGCTTGTTTCTTATGAGTAGGAAAATATTTTTCAGAGAAGTAATAAATCATATCCTGGGGACTACGCACACATCCAGGAGCAAGAGTATTATACCATTCCTTAGCATCACCCTTTAACGAGAAAGGAAACAACTTAAGAATATAGTAATAGTGAATTTTTTCCTCATGAGCAAATAGGGTGGCTATATCATTTAATTTAGTAAGATGTGCCACAACTGTTTCAGTTTCATAGCCATGGAAAGGATCAGATTCAACCAAAGTAATTAACTCAGGATCGACAGAGAATTCATAATCCTTATCAGTAACAAATATAGGAGAGGTAGCAAACTTAGGATCATATTTCATTCTCTCCCTCAAAGATTTTTCTTTCATTTCAGCAAGCAGTTTTATAACTTCATTTCTATCATTACAAGCAAGAATGGCTCTAGCCGTGTCCCTATCAAAGCAATGTTCATCAGGTGTTTCAACTCTAGTAGGAGAGCTAGGCATAATAGGTGAATCATAATTCTCAAGAGTTTCAACATTTTCAATTTCTTTAGCCTTAGCAAGTTGTTCACTAAGAAATTCACCAAGTGGCACAGCATTATCAAGCATAGTACTAGCATCATCATGAGTATCATTCATAGCAGAAGTAGTATCATCAATAACTTGCGACATATCAGAATTAATAGCATGTGGTGGTGTTGCAAGTTTACTCAAAATAGAAGGTGAATCAAGTGCGGAGCAAGATGGCAGTTCCTTATCTCCCCTCGTCTTAGAGGGAACGATCTTGGTCTTAGCATCCTTTAGATTCTTCATAGTGATCAACAGATATAAATCCCAAGTGACTCAGCAAATAGAGCTATGCTCCCCGGCAACAGCGCCAGAAAAAGGTCTTGATAACCCACAAGTATAGGGGATCGCAACAGTTTTCGAGGGTAGAGTATTCAACCCAAATTTATTGATTTGACACAAGGGGAGCCAAAGAATATTTGCAAGTATTAGCAGTTGAGTTGTCAATTCAACCACACCTGGAGACTAAATATCTGTAGCAGAGTGATCAGTAGCACAGTAGTATGATAGTTTGATAGCAGTAGCAATAAGAGTAACGGTAACAGTAACGGTAGCAGCAATAGTAGTAGCAGTTGTAGCAGCAGTAGCAACAGTAGTAACTTAGCAAGAACAATATGTGAAAAGCTCGTAGGCATTGGATCGGTGATTATGTTGGATAACATTCATCATGTAACAGTCATAACCTAGGGCGACACGGAACTAGCTCCAATTCATCAATGTAATGTAGGCATGTATTCCGTATATAGTCATGCGTGCTTGCGATAAGAACTTGCATGACATCTTTTGTCCTACCCTCCCGTGGCAGCGGGGTCCATAAGGAAACTAAGGGATATTAAGGTCTCCTTTTAATAGAGAACCGGAACAAAGCATTAACACTTAGTGAATACATGAACTCCTCAACCTACGGTAATCACTGGAAAGAATCCCAATTATTGTCACCTTGGGGTATGCAGATCATAGCACATAGCAGGTGCGTATAACTTGCAAGATCGGATCAAGAACACAAATATATTCATGAAAACATAAA
This sequence comes from Elymus sibiricus, assembly GCA_039707655.1. Lineage (NCBI taxonomy): Eukaryota > Viridiplantae > Streptophyta > Magnoliopsida > Poales > Poaceae > Elymus > Elymus sibiricus. The sequence goes on from CM077666.1 coordinate 478,800,893, forward strand.
GGGTTCAGATCTGAAATCATGGCACTCGGGCCCTAGTGACAATCATTAAGAATAGCAAAGTCATAGCAACATCAATCTCCGAACATAGTGGATACTGGGGATCAAGCCCTAACAAAACTAACTCGATTACATGATAAATCTCATCCAATTCATCACCGTCCAGCAAGCCTACGAAGAAATTACTCACTCCCGGCGGTGAGCATCATGAAATTGGTGATGAAGGATGGTTGATGATGACGATGCCGGAAGATCCCCCTCTCCGGAGCCCCGAACGGACTCCAGATCTGGCCTCCCGATGAAGAACAGGAGGTGGCGGCGGCTCTGTATCGTGAAACGCAATAAAACTTCCCCTCTATTTTTTCTCTGGAATTGTGAACTTATAGGCCTGAGATTAGGGTCAGCGGAGCCTCGTGGGCCCCACAAGCCACCAGGGCATGCCAGGGGGGGTGGCGCGCCCTGGTGCCTCGTGGGCAGTAGGTCTTGGCTCCAGTATTTTTTATTTATTCCATAAAAAATCTCCAAAAAGTTTCGTCCAATTCCAAGAACTTTTATTTCTGCACAAAAAACAACACCATGGTAGTTCTGCTGAAAACAGCGTCAGTCCGGGTTAGTTTCATTCAAATCATGCAAATTAGAGTCCAAAACAAGAGCAAAAGTGTTTGGAAAAGTAGATACGACGGAGACGTATCAAAGCCCTCCGTGATCGATTCTCCCTCCGGCAGAGTACCGAAAAAGGCCCCCAGATGGGATCGCGAAAGAACAGAGGCTTGCGGCGGTGGAAAGGTTTTCTCTTCTGTCTCTCTGGTATATTGGGAATATTTGGGAATTTATAGCGCTGGAATTAGGTCAGGAGGGGCAACGAGGGGCCCACAAGCCTGGGGGCGCGCCCTACCCCCTGGGCGCGCCCTCCGGGCTTGCCGCCTCCTCATGGCTCTTCTGGTCTTGTCCCGAAGCTTCATGGGTCTCTTCTAGTCCAGAAAAAATTAATCCAAAGTTTTTTTCTCGTTTGGACACTTTTTGATAATGATTTTCTAAAAAGGCAAAAACAAGCAGAAAACAGCAACTAGCACTGGGCACTGAGTTAATAGGTTAGTCCCAAAAAATGATATATAATGGCATATAATTGCATATAAAACATCCAAGATTGATACTATAATAGCATGGAACAATCAAAAATTATAGATACGTTGGAGACGTATCAGACGGCTACCTCGAGGAAGACAAAGGCTGATGCAGCCACGGTGTCGCCCGGTTCCATGGACACCATGCGTGCCACCTTGAGACTGGACGTGTCGGAGGCCCAGGCATGGGTTAGCATGTGCACGCAGCTGGCTACGGTGGCGACAAGATCCTTGGCGACATAGCACCGCGGGCAGGACTGCGGCATCAGGAGGAGAAGCTTGTCGAGGTCACAAAGGAACGCCCGGACATGTGCCAGCGCCAACCCTCCTCCCACACGAGCGTTGTTCCTACGCCCGTCTTTTTCGAATCGTGGAACTGCTCCTCGCATCGCCCCTCCAGGCGACCGGGGGGCGAAACCTTACGCCCAGCCGCCGCCACCTCGCCCCTCCTCCCGCCCCTCGTCGCCCCTCGAGGCCGCCGCCGACAAAGCCAGGCGTCGCCGGTGAAGGGGGCGGCAGGATCTGCTGCCTCCCATCCCCTTGCGCGGTGGTAGGAGGAAGACCACCATTTTGGGCGTCGGCCGATCTCGGTGCCGCCGGATCGGATCTGGCACGCGGTGACCGCGGGCCAGGTGGGGTGACTCGGCGGCCTTCTCCCACGCGTGGTGGCACCGTACTCCTCTGACAGTGGAGACTCGCGATCTGGCATTGATCCGGCTCCATGGAGCGGCGGGATCCCGGTGACGAGCGCGAGCCGGCGTTGACAGTGGAGGCGCGGGCTGTTCCATGGCGGGTGCGCCCCTGTTGCTGCGGACATGAGCACCGATCTTGCACGACCCAGATGGGCTTGGGCGGGTCGACGGCTCTCGGACATGACTCCAGGCTGGCGCGGTGGTGCCTGACGGTGTCGGCTGCTAGGCACCGTGGTGGTGCCGGTGCCCGGCCTGGCGGCGGCAGGCTGGATTAGGGCGGCGTGGGGGCCTGCTGCCGTGATGACAAAGGTGGCGGTCCTCGTACTCTTCTCGCCCATATCAGCCTACGAGGTTCTGAGGGCGTGGCGCGAAGCTCTGTTGGCTGATGACACCTTGGGACATGTCAGCGTCTCGATTTCCATGGTGGAGACAGCGGTGGAGAAGGTCATGGTGGCCGAGATCGGAGGATCAGTTACACGGACGGAGTCTTGGAGGCGATGGAGTCAGCCGGGTGTTAGATAACACTCAGGAGCTGCAGTGATAAGTGGGGGCGGCAACACTGGAGGATTTCATCTTTGGTGGTACTCCTCGGGTGCCGAGTCGTGACTTTCAGGGTGAAAACCTAAGGTCTGGCCTTCATTGGTTGTGCCTGGCGATTGCCTTGCTGAAGGAATTGTTTTGAGAGCACAGACTTTCTCCAGGGTGAAAACCTAAGATCTTGGATCGGGCAACGACGGCGCTTGTGCACTGTTCCCTTCTTGGAGGCGCTGCTTTTGGAGACCTTTTATGTTTTCCGGGTGTTGTATTTGGTGGTGGTAGAGAGGAGTTGATCGCTGTGGCGGGACCTTTGTTTTTTTCCTTTCTTTTTATTTTCTCCTTTGGTTGTGTGCATCCTGGATGTCTTGCCGACATCTTGTAGGTGCAGAGGCTGGGTGTAATCCGTATCTTTGCGATATTAATATATTCCCCTTTTCAAAAAAAATGAGCTAGCGCCAACCTGTTCTGGCCGTGGTAGGACGCCCAACCCCGAAACGCGCACAGTTAGTCATCAATGTGGGTGAGCAGCGGGTGCCTCTGGCTCAGCACGAAGCCATGCATGGCGGCGTGGGATTAGGCCATAGGAGAGAGGAGGGGTTGATGATGCGGTTGGAAATCAGGATTTCTTTTGTTAACGACAGGATAGAAAAATGTTTGATTTAGGTATGTTTATTGTTTTGGGGAAATGCAAGTTATGATTTGATTCCTTTTTTAGCCATATGATTTGATTCTTTTATATGGAGGCGAACGAATCTCTGTGATTTTGGGCTGCAACTAGGGAATGTTATGCGGGGACAACAAAAATGATGGAAAATTTCTTTCCTTTTTTCAATTAGATAATATGATGGGAGATGGGATATCAGGTAGGGATCATAGATTTTTCTATAAAAACCACCCCATATATTAATTGATTATTAATATTCTTACAATAGTTCATTACATCATACGCCACACAGGGCGGAACAATACTAATAAGAGCACCATCACACCGATTAACAAAACAAAAAATTTGCGATCTCATGTGTCACCATGTCGGCTTTTTTTTTACAGGAAAAACTTTCGATCTATTCATCAACTGTCAAGGTAGTACAAAAAATGCCAGAAGTAAAAATTACATCCAGGTCCATAGACCACCTAGCGGCGACTACAAGCACTGGAGCGAGCCGAAGGCGCGCCGCTCATCGCCCCTCCATCACCGGAGCCGAGCAACCTTGTTGTAGTAGACAGTCAAGAAGTCGTCGTGCTAAGGCCCCAGAGGACCAACGCACCAGAACAGTAACCGCCGCCGATGAAGAGAAGCGTATATCGGAAGGATCCAACCTGTGGACACACGAACATAGACGAACGAAGATCAGATCCAAGTGGATCCACCGAAGACAAACGCCGACCAAATCCCGCGAGATCCGACAGAGACAGATCTCCACACGCCCTCCGACGACGCTAGAAGCATCATCGAAATGGGGGCTAGGCGGGAAGAACCTTATTCCATCTTCAGGGAGCAGCCGCGTCCGCCTCGTCTTCCTGAGCAGGACACAAACCCTAACAAAACTCAAAACAACATCTAAAAACGGAGCCCTCCCGCCGGCAAGGACCGGGATCCATCGCGCCTCCATGCCCCTAATGCCACGGGAGACGAAGCAGCCCGGTGGCTACGCGGCGGGAGGCAACAAAACCCTAATTGCTTTGGCTCACAAGAGCAGCGAAGGGGTACATAGTCAAGGCTTTCCTGTCGGCTTGGCTTGGCTATTAATCTTTGTCAGGTTAAAGATTTGGAGGATTTTTGTGGTTTCCATTCAGATCAACAAGTGGCGACCAGTCAAAAAAAGTAAGCAGTGTTTGTGTCAACACATATTTTCCTGAGTTCACAAAATATTTTATTTTTCCGCCCCTTCATGAGGACCAAAAGCCTTGCTAAAATGCAATGAATTAACCTAACAAAAAGCTAGAACTAGCATAGACGACAGCCTGCTCTACTGAGAGAGAAGTGAAGCATACTTTCCATGGGCATCATCCTCTCCATTAAACCCCAAGTAACCCTTCCACCAGTTGTCTACCACTTAATAGATCCTCCCAATGCTTTCGGTCATTATATTTCTACTTGAACTTCTCAGTGTTGCCATGCTTCTTCTGCCTTTTAATATGGATTTATTTATCATGATGATTAGTTGATAACATCATTAGAACTAGAACTGGCAACCTAACGCGCAGGGTTGGCCCAAATAGTTTTCGAATCTAGAACAAAGTAAAATAAAATAAAAATTATATAAAACTTTTTTTAGGGAACAAAACTTTTATAGTTATTTTAATGGTATCATAATGCAGACTTGATGGTTAACCACATAACAATGTTCCTAAATAATAACTACTCCCTCCGTACTAAGTCAGCGACACTTATTTTGGGACGGAGGGAGTATTTGTTTTCTTTATTACCCATTTCTAATGCATATCGTATACCACTGGATAATTTGTTTTGGTAAGTTTAAACCAAATGATGTAACAAAGTTCTCTTTGAATTAGTTTTTGAAAATTGTAGAAGGTATCTGATGTATACTTACAGGTTTGCATGTGCGCGCCTGTGTTCGTGTAGAAGTTAATATCATTAAATATTATAGTAGAGATTGTTGGAATTATTTGGCCTAGCCCATTTAATATTTCGGAATATTGTCAATAATTCATACTTAATCCTAGAGGCCCATAGGGTGTTGGAAATATGCCCTAGAGGCAATAATAAATTGGCTATTATCATATTTCCTTGTTCATGATAAATGTTTATTATTCATGCTAGAATTGTATTGACCGGAAACTTAAATACATGTGTGAATACATAAACTACACCATGTCCCTAGTAAGCCTCTACTAGACTAGCTCGTTGGTCAAAGATGGTTATGGTTTCCTAACCATAGACATGAGTTGTCATTTGATAACGGGATCACATCATTAGGAGAATGATGTGATGGAAAATACCCAACCGTAAGCTTAGCATTTGATCGTATCACTGAGTTTATTGCTATAGCTTTCTTCATGTCAAGTATCTATTCCTAAGACCATGAGATCATGCAACTCCCGGATACCGGAGGAATACTTTGTGTGCTATCAAACGTCACTTGGTAACTGGGTGATCATAAAGATGCTCTACAGGTATCTCCGAAGGTGTCTGTTGGGTTGGCATGGATCGAGACTGGGATTTGTCACTCCGTATGACGGAGAGATATCTCTGGGCCCTCTCGGTAATACAACATCATAAAGAGCTTGCAAGCAATGTGGCTAATGAGTTAGTCACGGTATCTTGTATTATGGAACGAGTAAAGAGACTTGCCGGTAACGAGATTGAACTAGGTATGGAGATACCGACGATCGAATCTCGGGCAAGTAACATATCGCCGGACAAAGGGAATTGCATACGGGATTAACCGAATCCTTGACATCGTGGTTCAACCGATAAAAGATATTCGTGGAATATGTAGGAATCAATATGGGCATCCAGGTCCCGCTATTGGTTATTGACCGGAGAGGTGTCTCGGTCATGACTACATGATTTCCGAGCCCGCAGGGTCGCACGCTTAACGTTCGTTGACGCTAGAGTAGTATTGGGATATTTGATGATTGGTAACCAAATGTTGTTCGGAGTCCCGGATGATATCCCGGACGTCATGAGGAGTCTTGGAATGGTCGAGAGGTAAATATTTATATATGGGAAGTCATATTTTGGGTTCCGGAAAAAGGTGCAGTTTTTTTCGGTATTGTACCGGGAAGCTTCCAGAAGGTTCCGGAGGATTCCGGAGGGGTCCGGAAGTCCACTAGTGGGTCCACCACGTCCCAAGGGCTGGAATGGGCTGAGGGGAGGCGCCCTATACTTATTGGGCTAGGCGCACCAAGTCCTCAAAAAGCCCATGTGGATAGGGAAGAGTCCTACCTCCGTACGACGGAGGTGGAGAGGGACTAGGAGTCCAACTCCTCTCTCCCCTTGATGCGCCAGCCATAGGGGGTGGAGGGGCTGGACTCCAAGCCCCCCCCCATGCATATAAATAGAGGGGAGGGGGCGCACCAAGGCCCCCCCCCAAGAGATTGGACTTTGTTGCTGCCCCGTTTCTCCCTCCCGGCATAATCCTCGTCCCCGGTTTTCGCTTAGCGAAGCGCTGCCGGAATTCCACCACCACCATCACCACCACTCCGTCGTGCTGGTTGTGATCCCATCTACTTCTCCGCCTTCTCTTGCTGGATCAAGGAGGAGGAGACGTCATCGAGCCGCACGTGTGCTAAACTCGGAGGTGCCGTCTGTTCGGCACTAGATCGGTTGGATTGTGATCGGATCGCGAAGAGTACGACTACATCAACCGTGTTATATATGCTTCCTCTTTCGGTCTACGAGGGTACGTAGACACACTCTCCTCTCTCGTTGCTATGCTTCTCCTAGATAGATCTTGGGTGTTCGTAGGAAATTTTTTGATTTTCATGCTTCGTTCCCCATCAGTGGCATCATGAGCTAGGTCTATGCGTAGATGTGTATGCACGAGTAGAACACAAAAGTTGTCGGCGTTGATGCTCAAATTGCTTACCTCTCTTGTCTTATTTGGATTCGGTGGTATTGTGGGATGAAGCGGCTCAGACCAACCTTACATGTCCTTGCACATGAGACCGGTTCCACCGACTGACATGCAACTTGTTTTGCATAAGGTAGCTAGCGGGTGTCTGTCTCTCCTACTTTAGTTGAATCTAATTTGATGAAGGCGGTCCTTATAGAAGGTTAAAAGGCAACTTGATTATCACTGTTGTGGCTTTGCGTAGGTAAGAACGGTTCTTGCTAGTTGCCCATAGCAGCCACGTAAAATTTGCAACAACAAAGTAGAGGACGTCTAACTTGTTTTTGCAGGGCATGTTGTGATGTGGTATGGCCAAAACGTGATGTGATATAGGTTGATGTATGAGATGATCATGTTTTGTAATAGGTTCACGACTTGCATGTCGATGAGTACGACAACCGGCAGGAGCCATAGGGTTGTCTTTAATTTATTGTGTGACCTGCGAGTCAACTGTTAAACGCCATATTATTGCTTTACTTTATCGCTATGCGTTAGCAATAGTTATAGAAGCAATAGTTGGCGAGACAACCACGTGACGACACGATCATGGAGATCATGATGATGGAGATCATGGTGTCATGCCGGTGACGATGGAGATCATGCCAGTGCTTTGGAGATGGAGATCAAAACCACAAGATGATGATGGCCATATCATGTCACATATTGATTGCATGTGATGCTTATCTTTTTATGCATCTTATTTTGCTTAGGACGATGGTAGCATTATATGATGATCCCTTCACTTAATTTCAAGAAATTGTGTTCTCCCTAAGTATGCACCGTTGCGAAAGTTCGTCGTTTCGAAGCACCACATGATGATCGGGTGTGATAGACTCTACGTTCGCATACAACGGGTGTAAGCCAGTTTTACACATGCAGAATACTTGGGTTAAACTTGACGAGCCTAGCATGTACAGACATGGCCTCGGAACACGGGAGACCGAAAGGTCGAACATGAGTCATATAGTAGATATGATCAACATGGAGATGTTCACCATTGATGACTACTCCATCTCACGTGATGATCGGACATGGGTTAGTTGATTTGGATCATGTGTCACTTAGACAACCTAAGGGATGTTGTTTTAAGTGGGAGTTCATTAGTAATTTGATTAACTGAACTAAATTATCATGAACTTAGTCTTAATTGTCTTTGCAAAATTTGTGTTGTAGATCAATAGCTCGCGCTGTAGCTCCCTGTTTTTACTATGTTCCTAGAGAAAGACTAAGTTGAAAGATATTGTAAGCAATTATGCGGACTAGGTCCGTAGTCTGAGGATTGTCCTCACTGCTGCACAGAAGGCTTATGTCCTTGATGCACCGCTCGGTGTGCCAACCCCTCTAGCGTCGTCTGTGGATGTTGTGAACGTCTGGCAGGCACGTTCTAATGACTACTCGATAGTTCAGTGCGCCATGCTTTACGGCTTAGAAATCAGGGCCCCAAAGACGTTTTGAATGGCACAGAGCATATGAGATGTTCCAAGAGCTGAAATTGGTATTTCAGGCTCATGCCTGTGTTGACAGGTATAAGACCTCTGACAAGTTCTTTGCCTGCAAGATGGAGGAGAACAACTCAGTGAGTGAGCATGTGCTCAGAGTGTCTGGGTGCTACAATCGCTTGAATCAAGTGGGAGTTAATCTTTCAGATAAAGACAGCGGTTGACAGAGTTTTTCCAGTCACTGCCACCAAGCTACAAGGGCTTTGTGATGAACTATAATATGCAAGGGATGGAGTAAACAATCCCCGAGATATTCGCGGTGCTGAAGGCCGTGAAGGTAGAAATCAAGAAGGAGCATCAAGTGTTGATGGTTAGTCAAACCACCAGTTTCAAGAAGGGCAAGGGAAAGAAGGAAAACTTCAAGAATGGCAAGACAGTTGCCGCTCCAATGGAGAAACCCAATGCTTGACCCAAACCCGAGACTGAGTGCTACTTTTATAAGCGGAACGGTCACTCGAAGCGGAACTGCCCCAAGTACTTGGCAGATAAGAAGGATGGCAACGTCAACGTAGGTATATTTGATATACATGTTATTGATGTGTACCTCACTAGTGCTCGTAGTAGCGTCTGAGTATTTTGATACCGATTCAGTTGCTAATATTAGTAACTCGAAGCAGGAGCTGCAGAGTAACAGAAACTAGCTGAGGGCGAGGGGACGATGGGTGTTGGAAGTGTCTCCAAGATTGATATGATCACCATCGGCACGCTCGTAATACCTTCAGGATTAGTATTAAACCTAAATAATGGTTATTTGGTGCTTGCGTTGAGCATAAAACATTATATCTGGATAGTGTTTATTGCCAGACGGTTATTCATTTAAGTCAGAGAATAATGGTTATTCTGTTTATATGAGTAATATCTTTCGTGATCATGCACCCTTTGTGAAAGGTTTACTGAATCTCAATTGTAGTGATACACATGTTCATAATATTAATGCCAAAAAATGCAAAGTTAATGATGATAGTACCACATGATTGTGGCACTGCTGCTTAAGGTCATATTGGTGTAAAGCGCATGAAGAAACTCCATGCCAATGGATTTTTGGAATCTCTTGATTATGACTCATTTGAAACATGTGAACCATGCCTTATGGACAGAGTGACTAAAACCCCGTTTTTCGGATCAATGGAGCGGGCAAGTGACTTATTGGAAATAATACATACCGATGTATGTGGTCCGATGAGTGTTGAAGCACGCGGTGGATATCGTTATTTTCTTACCTTCATAGATGATTTGAGTAGATATGGGTATATTTACTTAATGAAACACAAGTCTGAAACATTTGAAAAGTTCAAGGAATTTCAGAGTGAAGTGGAAAATCATCGTAACAAGAAAATAAAGTTTCTACTATCTGATCGTGGAGGTGAATATTTGAGTTACGAGTTTGGTATGCATTTAAGACAATGTGGAATTGTTTCACAGCTCACGCCACCTGGAACACCACAGCGTAATGGTGTGTCCGAACGTCGTAATCGTACTCTATTAGATATGGTGCGTTCTATGATGTCTCTTACCGATTTGCCACTCTCGTTTTGGGGTTATGCATTAGAGACATCCGCATTCACTTTAAATAGGGCACCGTCTAAATCCGTTAAGACGACACCGTATGAGTTGTGGTTTGGCAAGAAACCTAAGCTGTCATTTCTAAAAGTTTGAGGATGCGACGCTTATGTCAAGAGGCTTTAGCCTGATAAGCTCGAACCCAAAGCGGAGAAGTGTGTCTTCATAGGATACCCTAAAGAGACCGTTGGGTATACCTTCTACCACAGATCCGAGGGTAAGATCTTTGTTGCCAAGAATGGGTCCTTTCTAGAGAAGGAGTTTCTCTCGAAAGAAGTGAGTAGGAGGAAAGTAGAACTTGATGAGGTAATCGTACCTTCTCTCGAATTGGAAAGTAGCACATCACAGAAAGCAGTTCCCGTCATGCCTACACCAACCGGAGAGTAAGCTAATGATGATGATCATGAAACTTCGGATCAAGTTACTACTAAACTTCGTAGGTCGACCAGGGTACGTTCCGCACCAGAATGATACGGTAATCCTATCCTGAAAGTCATGTTGTTAGACAACGGCGAACCTACGAACTATGAAGAAGCTATGATGAGCCCAGATTCTGACAAATGGCTTCAGGCCATGAAATCCGAGATAGGATCCATGTATGAGAACAAAGTATGGACTTTGGTGGACTTGCCCGATGATCGGCAAGCCATTGAGAATAAATGGATCTTTAAGAAGAAGACAGACGATGATGGTAATGTCACCGTCTATAAAGCTCGACTTGTCGCAAAGGGTTTCCGACAAGTTCAAGGGGTTGACTACGATGAGACTTTCTCACCCGTAGCGATGCTTAAGTCTGTTAGAATTATGTTAGCTATTGCCGCATTTTATGATTATGAGATCTGGCAAAAGGACGTCAAAACGGCATTCCTTAATGGGTTTCTTAAGGAAGAATTGTATATGATGCAACCAGATGGTTTTGTCGATCCTAAGGATGCTAACAAAGTATGCAAGCTCTAGCGATCCATCTATGGACTGGTGAAAGCATCTCGGAGTTGGAATATACGCTTTGATGAGGTGATCAAAGCTTTTGGTTTTATACAAACTTACGGAGAAGCTTGTATTTACAAGAAAATGAGTGGGAGCTCTATAGCATTTCTGATAGTATATGTGGATGACATATTGTTGATTGGAAATGATGTAGAATTTCTGGAAAGCATAAAGGGTTGTTTGAAAGGAGTTTTTCAAAGGAAGACTTGAGTAAAGCTGCTTACATATTGGGCATCAAGATCTATAGAGATAGATCAAGACGCCTGATAGGACTTTCACAGAGCACATACCTTGACAAGATTTTGAAGGAGTTCAAAATGGATCAGTCGAAGAAGGAGTTCTTTCCTGTATTGTAAGGTGTGAAGTTGAGTAAGACTCAAAGCTCGACCACGGCAGAAGAAAGAGAAAGGATGAAGGTCGTCCCCTATGCCTCAGCCATAGGCTCTATAATGTATGCCATGCTGTGTACCATACCTGATGGGTGCCTTGCCATGAGTCTAGCATGGGGGTACAAGAGTGATCCAGGAGTGGATCACTGGACAGTGGTCAAAATTATCCTTAGGTACCTGAAGAGGACTAAGGAAATGTTTCTCGGTTATGGAGGTGATAAAGAGTTCGTCGTAAAGGGTTACGTCGATGCAAGCTTTGACACGATCCGGATGACTCTGAGTCGCAAACCGGATATGTATAGTGGAGCAGTCATTTGGAATAGCTCCAAGTATAGCGTGGTAGCAGTATCTACAGAATGACATAGCGATTTGCAAAGTACATACGGATCTGAATGTGGCAGACCCGTTGACTAAAACCTCTCTCACAAGCAAAACATGATCAAACCCCAGAACTCATTGGGTGTTAATCACATAGCGATGTGAACTAGATTATTGACTCTAATGCAAGTGGGAGACTGTTGGAAATATGCCCCAGAGGAAATAATAAACTGGTTATTATCATATTTCCTTGTTCATGGTAAATGTTTATTATTCATACTAGAATTGTATTGACCGGAAACTTAAATACATGTGTGAATACATAAACTACACCGTGTCCCTAGTAAGCCTCTACTAGACTAGCTCGTTGGTCAAAGATGATTATGGTTTCCTAACCATAGACATGAGTTGTCATTTGATAACGGGATCACATCATTAGGAGAATGATGTGATGGACAAGACCCGACCGTAAGCTTAGCATCTGATCGTATCACTGAGTTTATTGCTATAGCTTTCTTCATGTCAAGTATCTATTCCTAAGACCATGAGATCATGCAACTCCCGGATACCGGAGGAATACTTTGTGTGCTATCAAACGTCACTTCATAACTGGGTGATCATAAAGATGATCTACAGGTATCTCCGAAGGTGTCTGTTGGGTTGGCATGGATCGAGACTGGGATTTGTCACAACGTATGACGGAGATATATCTCTGGGCCCTCTCGGTAATACAACATCATAAAGAGCTTGCAAGCAATGTGGCTAATGAGTTAGTCACGGGATCTTGTATTACGGAATGAGTAAAGAGAATTGCCGGTAACGAGATTGAACTAGGTATGGAGATACCGACGATCGAATCTCGGGCAAGTAACATATTGCCGGACAAAGGGAATTGCATACGGGATTAACCGAATCCTTGACATCGTGGTTCAACCGATAAAAGATCTTCGTGGAATATGTAGGAATCAATATGGGCATCCAGGTCCCACTATTGGTTATTGACCGGAGATGTGTCTCTGTCATGACTACATGATTTCCGAACCCGCAGGGTCGCACGCTTAACGTTCGTTGACGCTAGAGTAGTATTGGGATATTTGATGATTAGTAACCGAATATTGTTCGGAGTCCCGGATGAGATCCCGGACATCACGAGGAGTCTCGGAATGGTCGAGAGGTAAAGATTTATATATGGAAAGTCATATTTTGGGTTCCGGAAAAAGGTGCAGTTTTTTTCGGTATTGTACCGGGAAGCTTCCAGAAGGTTCCGGAGGATTCCGGAGGGGTCCGGAAGTCCACAAGTGGGTCCACCACGTCCCAAGGGCTGGCATGGGCTGAGGGGAGGCGCCCTGGACTTATTGGGCTAGGCGCACCAAGTCCTCAAAAAGCCCATGTGGATAGGGAAGAGTCCTACCTCCGTACGACGGAGGTGGAGAGGGACTAGGAGTCCAACTCCTCTCTCCCCTTGATGCGCCAGCCATAGGGGGTGGAGGGGCTGGACTCCTAGCCCCCCCCCCCACGCATATAAATAGAGGGAAGGGGGCGCACCAAGGGCCCCCAAGAGATTGGACTTGGTTGCTGCCCCGTTTCTCCCTCCCGGCATAATCCTCGTCCCCGGTTTTCGCTTAGCGAAGCGCTGCCAGAATTCCACCACCACCATCACCACCACACCGTCGTGCTAGTTGTGATCCTACCTACTTCTCTGCCTTCTCTTGCTGGATCAAGGAGGAGGAGACGTCATCGAGCCGCACGTGTGCTAAACTCAGAGGTGCCGTCCGTTCGGCACTAGATCGGTTGGATCATGATCGGATCGCGAAGAGTACGACTACATCAACCGTGTTATATACGCTTCCGCTTTCGGTCTACGAGGGTACGTAGACACACTCTCCTCTCTCGTTGCTATGCTTCTCCTAGATAGATCTTGGGTGTTCGTAGGAAAATTTTTGATTTTCATGCTTCGTTCCCCATCAGTGGCATCATGAGCTAGGTCTATGCGTAGATGTGTATGCACGAGTAGAACACAAAAGTTGTGGGCGTTGATGCTCAAATTGCTTACCTCTCTTGTCTTATTTGGATTCGGCGGTATTGTGGGATGAAGCGGCACGGACCAACCTTACATGTCCTCGCACATGAGACCGGTTCCACCGACTGACATGCAACTTGTTTTGCATAAGGTAGCTAGCGGGTGTCTGTCTCTCCTACTTTAGTTGAATCTAATTTGATGAAGGCGGTACTTGTAGAAGGTTAAAAGGCAACTTGATTATCACCGTTGTGGCTTTGCGTAGGTAAGAACGGTTCTTGCTAGTTGCCCATAGCAGCCACGTAAAATTTGCAACAACAAAGTAGAGGACGTCTAACTTGTTTTTGCAGGGCATGTTGTGATGTGGTATGGCCAAAACGTGATGTGATATATGTTGATGTATGAGATGATCATGTTTTGTAATAGGTTCACGACTTGCATGTCAATGAGTACGGCAACCGGCAGGAGCCATAGGGTTGTCTTTAATTTATTGTGTGACCTGCGAGTCAACTGTTAAACGCCATATAATTGCTTTACTTTATCGCTATGCGTTAGCAATAGTTATAGAAGCAATAGTTGGCGAGACAACCACGTGACGACACGATGATGGAGATCATGATGATGGAGATCATGGTGTCATGTCGGTGACGATGGAGATCATGCCGGAGCTTTGGAGATGGAGATCCAAAGCACAAGATGATGATTGCCATATCATGTCACATATTGATTGCATGTGATGTTTATCTTTTTATGCATCTTATTTTGTTTAGGACGACGGTAGCATTATAAGATGATACCTTCACTTAATTTCAAGAAATTGTGTTCTCCCTAAGTATGCACCGTTGCGAAAGTTCGTCGTTTCGAAGCACCACGTGATGATCGGGTGTGATAGACTCTACGTTCGCATACAACGGGTGTAAGCCAGTTTTACACATGCAGAATACTTGGGTTAAACTTGACGAGCATGGCATGTATAGACATGGCCTCGGAACACAGGAGACCGAAAGGTCGAACATGAATCATATACTAGATATGATCAACATGGAGATGTTCACCATTGATGACTACTCCATCTCACGTGATGATCGGACATGGGTTAGTTGATTTGGATCATGTGTCACTTAGACAACCTGAGGGATGTTGTTTTAAGTGGGAGTTCATTAGTAATTTGATTAACTGAACTAAATTATCATGAACTTAGTCTTAATTGTCTTTGAAAAATTTGTGTTGTAGATCAATAGCTCGCGCTGTAGCTCCCTGTTTTTAATACGTTCCTAGAGAAAGATTATGTTGAAAGATATTGTAAGCAATTATGCGGACTAGGTCCGTAGTCTGAGGATTGTCCTCACTGCTGCATAGAAGGCTTATGTCCTTGATGCATCGCTCGGTGTGCCAACCCCTCTAGCGTCGTCTGTGGATGTTGTGAACGTCTGGCAGGCACGTTCTGATGACTACTCGATAGTTCAGTGCGCCATGCTTTACGGCTTAGAAATCAGGGCCGCAAAGACGTTTTGAACGCCACGGAGCATATGAGATGTTCCAAGAGCTGAAATTGGTATTTCAGGCTCATGCCTGTGTTGAGAGGTATAAGACCTCTGACAAGTTCTTTGCCTGCAAGATGGAGGAGAACAGCTCAGTGAGTGAGCATGTGCTCAGAGTGTCTGGGTGCTACAATCGCTTGAATCAAGTGGGAGTTAATCTTCCAGATAAGACAGCGGTTGACAGAGTTTTTCCAGTCACTGCCACCAAGCTACAAGGGCTTTGTGATGAACTATAATATGCAAGGGATGGAGTAAACAATCCCCGAGATATTCGCGGTGCTTAAGGCCGTGAAGGTAGAAATCAAGAAGGAGCATCAAGTGTTGATGGTTAATGAAGACCACTAGTTTCAAGAAGGGCAAGGGAAAGAAGGGAAACTTCAAGAATGGCAAGACAGTTGCCGCTCCAATGGAGAAACCCAATGCTTGACCCAAACCCGAGACTGAGTGCTACTTTTATAAGGGGAACGGTCACTCGAAGCGGAACTGCCCCAAGTACTTGGCAGATAAGAAGGATGGCAACGTCAACGTAGGTATATTTGATATACATGTTATTGATGTGTACCTCACTAGTGCTCGTAGTAGCGTCTGAGTATTTTGATACCGATTCAGTTGCTAATATTAGTAACTTGAAGCAGTTGCTGCAGAGTAACAGAAACTAGCTGAGGGCGAGGTGACGATGGGTGTTGGAAGTGTCTCCAAGATTGATATGATCACCATCGGCACGCTCGTAATACCTTCGGGATTAGTATTAAACCTAAATAATGGTTATTTGGTGCTTGCGTTGAGCATAAAACATTATATCTGGATATTGTTTATTGCAAGACGGTTATTCATTTAAGTCAGAGAATAATGGTTATTCTGTTTATATGAGTAATATCTTTCGTGATCATGCACCCTTTGTGAAAGGTTTACTGAATCTCGATTGTAGTGATACACATGTTCATAATATTAATGCCAAAAGATGCAATTTTAATGATGATGGTACCACATGATTGTGGCACTGCTGCTTAAGGTCATATTGGTGTAAAGAGCATGAAGAAACACCATGCCAATGGATTTTCGAAATCTCTTGATTATGAATCATTTGAAACATGTGAACCATGCCTTATGGGCAGAATGACTAAAACCCCGTTTTCCGGATCAATGGAGCGGGCAAGTGACTTATTGGAAATAATACATACCGATGTATGCGATCCGATGAGTGTTGAAGCACGCGGTGGATATCGTTATTTTCTTACCTTCACAGATGATTTGAGTAGATATGGGTATATTTACTTAATGAAACACAAGTCTGAAACATTTGAAAAGTTCAAGGAATTTCAGAGTGAAGTGGAAAATCATCGTAACAAGAAAACAAAGTTTCTATGATCTGATCGTGGAGGGGAATATTTGAGTTACGAGTTTGGTATGCATTTAAGACAATGTGGAATTGTTTCACAGCTCACGCCACCTGGAACGCCACATCGTAATGGTGTGTCCGAACGTCGTAATCGTACTCTATTGGATATGGTGCGTTCTATGATGTCTCTTACCGATTTGCCACTATCGTTTTGGGGTTATGCATTAGAGACAGCCGCATTCACTTTAAATAGGGCACCGTCTAAATCCGTTGAGACGACACCGTATGAGTTGTGGTTTGGCAAGAAAACTAAGTTGTCGTTTCTTAAAGTTTGGGGATGCAACGCTTATGTCAAGAGGTTTTAGCCTGATAAGCTCGAACCCAAAGCGGAGAAGTGTGTCTTCATAGGATACCCTAAAGAGACCGTTGGGTATACCTTCTACCACAGATCCGAGGGCAAGATCTTTGTTGCCAAGAGTGGGTCCTTTCTAGAGAAGAAGTTTCTCTCGAAAGAAGTGAGTAGGAGGAAAGTAGAACTTGATGAGGTAATCGTACCTTCTCTCGAATTGGAAAGTAGCACATCATAGAAAGCAGTTCCCGTGATGCCTACACCAACCGGAGAGGAAGCTAATGATGATGATCATGAAACTTCGGATCAAGTTACTACTAAACTTCGTAGGTCGACCAGGGTACGTTCCGCACCAGAATGATACGGTAATCCTGTCCTAGAAGTCATGTTGTTAGACAACGGTGAACCTATGAACTATGAAGAAGCTATGATGAGCCCAGATTCTGACAAATGGCTTCAGGCCATGAAATCCGAGATAGGATCCATGTATGAGAACAAAGTATGGACTTTGGTGGACTTGCCCGATGATCGGCAAGCCATTGAGAATAAATGGATCTTTAAGAAGAAGACAGACGGTGATGGTAATGTCACCGTCTATAAAGCTCGACTTGTCGCAAAGGGTTTCTGACAAGTTCAAGGGGTTGACTACGATGAGACTTTCTCACCCGTAGCGATGCTTAAGTCTGTTAGAATTATGTTAGAAATTGCCGCATTTTATGATTATGAGATCTGGCAAATGGACGTCAAAACGGCATTCCTTAACGGGTTTCTTAAGGAAGAATTGTATATGATGCAACCAGATGGTTTTGTCGATCCTAAGGATGCTAACAAAGTATGCAAGCTCCAGCGATCCATCTATGGACTGGTGAAAGCATCTCGGAGTTGGAATATACGCTTTGATGAGATGATCAAAGCTTTTGGTTTTATACAAACTTACGGAGAAGTTTGTATTTACAAGAAAGTGAGTGGGAGCTCTATAGCATTTCTGATAGTATATGTGGATGACATATTGTTGATTGAAAATGATGTAGAATTTCTGGAAAGCATAAAGGGTTGTTTGAAAGGAGTTTTTCAAAGGAAGACCTGAGTAAAGCTGCTTACATATTGGGCATCAAGATCTATAGAGATAGATCAAGACGCCTGATAGGACTTTCACAGAGCACATACCTTGACAAGATTTTGAAGGAGTTCAAAATGGATCAGTCGAAGAAGGAGTTCTTTCCTGTATTGTAAGGTGTGAAGTTGAGTAAGACTCAAAGCTCGACCACGGCAGAAGAAAGAGAAAGGATGAAGGTCGTCCCCTATGCCTCAGCCATAGGGCCCATTCATGCATGACAAAGGAAGAAATATTCAGGCCTGGCAGCTTACATGATTGGAACGGCTCGACTTGGACAGGGGGAGCCCTATTCCATGCATAGGTCGCTACAAAGCGACCTAGCGCGTACCCCCCATGTGTGTGGTCCTCTTCTGGGACGGCCCATTCCGGGTTCTTCCCCATACCAGTTTTGAACCTTCCCTAAACCGGTTTTTTTTTTCCACTTTTTTTCTTCCCTTTTTTTTCTTTTTCTTTTTCATATTTTCTTTTCTGTTTTTCTTTTTCTTTTTCATTTTACGAACATCTATTCAAATTCGTGAACATTTTTTAAAATCATGAACATTTTTTTCCAAATTCATGAACATATTTTTGAAATCATGATTTTTTTTTAAATTCACAAACATTTTTTGAAATCTCAAACATTTTTTATGAAACCGTGTGCATTTATAAAATTGATGATCATTTTTCAAAATCATGAACATTTTTTGTTTTTTTGCGAACATTTTTTTGAAATTGTGAATATTTTTTAGAATTGGTAAATATCTTTTAAATCGGTGAACGTTTTTTAATCGATGAACATTTTTTCTGAATCATCGAACATTTTTTGAAACAGCGAGCATTTTTTGAATCGATGAACAGTTTTTGAAATTCATGAACATTTTTTCAATACCTGAACATTTTTTCAATATCATGATCTTTTTTTGAATCCACGAGCATTTTATGAATTCGGGAACATTTTTCCAAAATTCATATATATATTATGAAATTTAGAACTTTATTGAAATCCTAAATTATTTTAAATAAGAAAAAAGTAAAACAAAAAAAAAACAAAAAGAAAAGAAACAAAATGGAAAAACAGGGGAAGTCAAGGCCGGCCAATAGGGCGGGCGGGAGGGGAGGACGTGCGTGCTGGCTCGTTCGCCAGCACGTCACGCGCGCTATAGGAGGTCTCTTGGACAGGTAACTCTGAACCTCACGCCCTTAGTAGCCGGGACAGAGGAAACAGCCAAATACCACAAGTAGTCAAGAGAAAAAAAAACTCTCAAAAAAATGAAAAGAAAACTTTTAAGGGAAGAAACCAAAATCTTTTACAAGCGCCATTTTCAATTAGCCAAACAAACAAGGAAGGGGCAGTGGACAGTCTTCAGCTTAGCATCCACCATACAGTTCATAAATTTTGTTGTATCAATGCATATCACTAACAATATTGTCCTCGGCAATTCATTTTCAGAACTATACGACAATTTCATGTTTCCCTTAAGTCTAAGCAACTCGCCACGACGGCCATCTATGTGGGAGTTGCACTCATCATTTTCGACCATCGCCCCTCTGGCTCTTTTCCAAGTTTCTGCTGCAAAGAAGCATAAAGGTTTTAAAGCAATGTTTCTGTCTCACACATATTTTCCTGCAGGAGTTGACAGAACATTTGCTTTTCTTTTGCCTGCTCACGAGGACCAAAAGCCTTGCTGAAACTAGAACTAGCCTAAACAACAGTCGCACTTTAAAACAAACCGAAATACCAGAAGCAGTATAGAGGACCATCTGAGCCATCTTCTGGACGTTGTGGTCTGCCTGAATGTCGTGTTTTCAAATGCCTGCCACTGGTAGGTTTTCTTGGGTTTCTCCTGCTCATGTGGTTCCGGGTCGGAGCGACCAGTTCTGATGGTTGAGATCATTTGCCTTAGGGGTGTGATCGGGATTTCTATCAACTCGGCTATTGGGTTACCCTGGTCATTCAGTTTGTTCTGCGATGGCCTACTGAGCCATCTGCTCGCCGACCATCGACAACACAGTCGAAATGTAATGATGTCATTTTTTGTGTCAAGGGTGTAGTACACGGTAACAGTTCCAATTAAACTCGTGGTTATTTTCACGGTTCCGAAATGAAGAAAGCGGGGGCATGAAAAAAATTCTTAGAATCCATTCACCTGCTCAAGCAAACGGCTTACGTATCGCCAAAGAAATCCATGGGCAATGGCCATCATTATTTCTCGTCAGTAAATACATGGCAAGTACAGATGCAATATGAACATAATCATTTCCAGACAATTCAAGAAAAACATCCTTTAGTTAGTTCACCTAACTTCTCAGTTGCATTTACTTTTTGCCTCTTTACATGCTACTCATAAAACATGTTGTTCATAGGTTGCTTAGCTTCTTCGCTGCAATTGGTCTTTGCGCCAAGGGCTCAACGGGTCATCTAGAGTGCGATCGAAAACATGCGCTGTGAGGGTACCTAGATATCACTGCGACATAGGGGGGTATTAATTGGATGTATATCCAAATAGGCATATAGAATGACATTTATGAAAACATTTTATTGGGCATTACCGTTTATTGGAAAATTAATTGGATGATATCAAAATATGCATATTCATGAATGCATATCCAAGAGGTGTATAGAAGGACATTTATGACAACCATTTATTCGGTGTTTATACAGATAGGCATTTAAAAGGAGAGATGGGCAACTTTTTTATGTCCAACAATTAATGGGTGCGGTAAATTACAAAGATAAATTACAACTTATGATTGGGTGCGATTTTTATTGTAAACGATTGTTAAAACGGGATTGCACAACATATCTGATGGCCTAGAACACCTAGATCACAAAATCAAACGGCCGAGAACGTACATGGCACTGGAGGGCTAGGAAGGAGCTTGGTTTTAATTTCTTAAATGTGGCACTTCTTATAGGCTTCTTATGAACATATATTTAACGTATATGGTATATCTTATGGTACATTAAAGATATGATGCATTGAGAGTATCCTTAGGGGACTCCCAATGCATTATATCTTAGACTATATCATATGCATTAAATGTGAACTTAGATGCTCCCTCCCTTCCGGTTTATAAGGCTCAATTCACAAATCTCACAACCAAAGTAAATGGTGAGTGGTGGAATAATTTTTGTAGTTTGGAAAAGTAGTCAATTAATGCACGTGTTTTTACCAATGCATTAATAGCAATGCATGCATGCGTGGCCAATAAATGACCAATAAGTTTTACATGCATTGGTGAGTTTTATCATATTCCTTGCATGTAGAGATTTAATGCACATTGAAATCTGAACATGTGATGGGAAGTAGTACAAATGAGACTTATAAAACGGAAAAAATGAAATTTTGAGTTGAGCCCTATAAACAGGAAGTGAGGTAGTATATCTAGAATAAGATATGGCATCTCTCTCTTTTCTCATTAAATAGAGAGCTACATAATTTGTTTGCTTAGGTGTAATGACTAAGATATGGTCAAAGGCAGAGCGTTGGGACTGCCCTTAGAGAAGTTGTATCTAAACACATATTTAATGTATGTGATGTATCTTAAGATATGATGCATTGGGAGTGCCCTTAGAGAAGTTGTATCTAAATACACATTCAATGTATATGATATAGGTTAAGATATGAAGCACTAGGAATGCCCTTAGAGAATTAGTATCTAAACAAATATTTAATGTATATGATATAGCTTAAGATATGATACATTTGAAGTGCCATTGGACAAGTTATATCTAAATCCTTATTTAATGTATATGATAGCTCGAGATATGGTGCATAGTATTTTGAGATATGATATAGCTTAATATATACCCAAGATTTTTAGGAGTGCCCTACACTAAAGAATAGTTTGTATAATCTATAAAAGCAGTTGCTTCCGACTGCATCCACCAAAAGCACTTCTCTTCGATACCACGTGTGCTATTTGCCATGGACCACGGGTCCCCCTTCAAGGAGCTAGTACGCCTCAAGAACAGGAGGAATGCGGTAAACTGTCTTCCCCGCGACGCTATTCTTTGTGTGTTGTTGGCTGGGACTCCAGGCTTCTTTGGGTGCCACCGTTGGTCTGTATAAGTTTGCTATAGGTGTCCCCTAGTCATGAGAGGGAGCCGTCCTCCTGCTGGTTTTCTACTTTCCGTCATTGTTTTATTTTGTGGATTTCTTGTTTTGGGGGATCAGTAGAATCATATGAGCAATGGTGATCGAAGATACTTATTTTATCTCTCCTTATTAACCATTCTGTCTTAGAGCTTTCCTGCGTTGTTTCTCCTATAGGGCATTTGGTTGCGTCCATGGGGTTTCGAGGAGGGAATTCTCTTTTGTTACCCTGCAAAGCAAGCTGTAGTTGAACTTTTACTGGTACAATTAATGTCTATTAGTAGTAGTAGTTAAATTAAATAAACTAGTAAACTGATTGAGCTATTGTATGGTGTGCCGTGCAGGGTGGGTTGTGACCATGGCCGCACTACTCGTGGCCGCCATCGCGATGGCAACTGTTGTGCCAGTCATGACCATGGGCATCACTGATCAAGACCTAGAGTCAGAGGAGTCACTATGGGATCTCTATAAGCGCTGGTGCACATTCAATGAGGTGGCACGCGACCCCGATGAGAAGTCGATGCGCTTTAGCATCTTCAAACAGAATGTGCGCTTCATTCATGAGAATAACCGGGGCGACATGCGCTCCAAGCTCGGACTCAACATTTTCTCCGACAGGACCCATGCAGAGCTACCCAACCGCGACAATGATTGCACCTCGGCGGGCCACCTCCCGGACCACTTCGATTACATGCCTCATACCGCAATCACCAACGGGGACCTCCCTGACCGCGTTGATTGGCGGGACCACAATGCGGTGACAAGCGTCAAGAATCAAGGGGAGTATTGCGGCGCATGTTGGGCCTTCGTAGCCGCTGTCGCTGTGGAGGGCATAACTGCTATCAAGACCGGCAAGCTGGAGGATATGTCGCCGCAGATGCTCGTCGACTGCGACAAAGCTAACCGTGGTTGCAGATGTGGCATGTCGTGGCGAGCCTTGGATTTCATAAAAAAGAACCTTATAGCGACAGACGGGGCTTACCCGTACGACGGCATTGAGCGTCGGTGCCACATGAGGTCGGATGGTCTTTCCCGCTTTGCTTCCATAGAAGGGTTCCATGTAGTATACAGCGGCGAGAGGGCCTTGATGGCGGCGGTGGCGGTCCAGCCCGTCATATTGGACATCGGGGTCGACATATACTTCCACCATTACAGCGAGGACATGGGCGTGTACACTGGTCCGTGCAACAAAACCATCACCCACACCGTCTTGGTGGTCGGCTATGGCACGGACGCATTTCTACGAAGATACTGGATCTTGAAGAACTCGTGGGGAACCAAATGGGGTCATGGAGGATACATGTACATGGCGCGTGATGAGGGAGGCCCGCAGGGCCTATGCGCCATCCTAGCCTTCCCAATCGTTCCGGTGTGGAGACCTAAGATCTCAGCCAATCCCATCGATATCCCTAAGCACGCCTAGCTAGTGTAAGGATCTCTTCTTCGGTCTGCATCTGTCTATCTTATTCAGAGCAGATAACAAAAACTAGTCTATTTTACCGTCAAAGTGCATGTGATGATCTGTAGTAACAATGGATTGTGATCGTTAAGCGTGGCTCAGGGCTTCGATTGATATTCTTCCTTCTTGACATGCTTAATGAAAACCCTTGCTAGGCTCCTTGCTCATTGTTCTTGTTGCTTATAGCTGGCCGACATTTACATTTATCAATTCTGCTACTCCCTTTGATCCATATTAATTGTCGCTGAAACGGATGTATCTAGATATATTTCAGTGCTAGATACATCCGTTTGAGTGACAACTAATATGGATCTGAGGGAGTACTGTTTCTTGCATGCATATTCCCATAGGTTCAGTTTAAGTAAGCTTCAGTAGCCCAGCTTTCTGGATCGGGTCTGTTTCTAATTGTATTGTATTCTTAGCCTTGCATTTGGATTGGACTTGACTTAAAAAAATTGCACTTACGATTCGAATGAAACTGATTAGCAGCTAGTAGTAGTAGTAGTATTCTTGCTATTTTGCAATGTAGCCATCATATATCGTCAGGATTTAGCAACAGTTCACAGAGTCAAAGAGGTAGTCTAAACTAAATTTTGAGTTTAGTTCAACATATAATAGTAAAGATCACATTTTATGTAATTTTCTAACTGAAAAGAATCATCAAATAATGTCAATGATTCAAAGAAGAAAAATATGGAACATTTGATGATATTCAACTGATGATATTCAACTTAGGTACCATTGAGACATGATGAAAATTAGAAAGATAAAAACATACCATGGTAAGAGGACTGTATTTCAGGCTCTTAGGTACCATTGAAGGTAAGAGGACTGCATTTCAAGCTCTTAGGTACCATTGAAGTTGAGGACATGTAAAATCATATGTAATAAGTTCCGGAGCTAAAGGAAATTACTTAATGAATCAAAGTCTAAATGCAATGCTTTCATCAAAAAAGGAAGAAATATTCAGGCCTCAGGCAGCTTACATGATTGGAACGGCTCGACTTGGACAGGCAACTTAGCCACTTAACGCAGCAAGTCATTTTCACAACTACGTCTTCAACCATATTATGGTCTTTTACAGCTCACCCCAGGCCCAGGGTCCTTGTCGACCATCAGTCCTCAGTTGAAAGCAGCTCAAATGCTCTTTAACTGAGATCTGTTGATGGCAACTTAGCCACTTGACAGCAATTCATTTTCAGAACTATACGACAATTCCATGTTTCCCTTAAGTCTAAGCAACTCGCCACTACAGCCATCTATGTGGGAGTTGCACTCATCATTTTC
Organism: Elymus sibiricus; assembly: GCA_039707655.1. Taxonomy (NCBI): domain Eukaryota; kingdom Viridiplantae; phylum Streptophyta; class Magnoliopsida; order Poales; family Poaceae; genus Elymus; species Elymus sibiricus. The sequence continues at coordinate 478,825,761 of CM077666.1, forward strand.
AACCATCGCCCCTCTGGCTCTTTTCCTAGTTTCTGCTGCAACGACCCGTTTTCGGGCAGAAGCATGAAGGTTTTAAAGCAATGTTTCTGTCTCACACATATTTTCCTGCAGGAGTCGACAGAACATTTCCTTTTCTTTTGCCTGCTCACGAGGACCCAAAGCCTTGCTAAAACTGGAACTAGCCTAAACAACAGTCGCACTTACAGCATAACATTTTCTCAAAAAAAAAAACTTACAGCATAACAAACCGAAATACCAGAAGCAGTACAGAGTAACTAAAAAAAGATTTAACAGAAAGAAACCGAAATATTTTACAAGCGCCATTTTCAGTTTGCCAAACAAACAGAGGAAGGGACAGCAGATTGTAATGCTCCACGCAGAGAACAGCGGACGGTCTTTAGATTAGCATCCACCATACAGTTCACAAATTTTGTTGTATCAATGCATATCACAAACAATATTGTTCTCACCATGAAGGGGAACTCAAGATCTAACCATATGACCCCTGCTACTGAATCTATCCACCTAATGACACCTGAGGTGGTAGCAAGGAAGACGGTATAAGTTGAGAAAAAGGAGACAACATATAAAGTTAAAAGAACATTTGCACACAAGTTCCCGAGATAGAATGTGACAGGAGCCGTGCCTGACTTGTTCTAAGGATGCTCTTTATCTTCCCATTTTCTTCTGAGCTTGTTCACCTTCACCATTATTATGACATAGAGCATATCAAAGAACCTGTCGACCGCCACAAAATATGCGGCCCTCCAAGCCCTTGCGAAGAACAGTATGTTACAGACAGTCAAAAGACCGAAAGCGAATCCCGCTTCCGCCGTGATGTATGTCATTGCAGGCATTGTGGATATGGTATCGGTGCCATCGTTTCCTGGTCCTTCAAATGTAGCCTTTCCAAAGCAGTGGCCACTCCGACGAAGGCAGAGTGCAGCATTATCCACGAAACTCTCATTTGTGAATGTGGAAAATTGCCCCCCTGTTGGGATATTTCCAGTGAGGTTGTTGTACGAAACATCAAACTTGGAGAGAAATGTCAGCTTTGTTAGAGATGATGGTATGAACCCATTGAGATCATTGTGGGCCAAATTCAAGACTTCCAAACTTAACATATTTGACAACTCATCAGGAATTCGCCCTGGAAATTTGTTCCAGCTCAAATCCAGCACATGAAGCTTCACGAGATGGCCAAAGCCTGGCAAGACTGGCCCAGCAAGCAAAGCAAATTATTAGAGAGGATCAGCGATGGTGGGAAGCTGCCCACACGGTTGTACTGCAAACTTTTGTCAGCTGGATTCTTCTTGATGAATAATGGGAGGTCTTCTATTGATGCATGCTCACTTGAATAAGCACTCGAAATTAAACTCTTCATCTGTGTAAAGCTCTCAGGAAGCTCCCCACTAAGCGAGTTGCTTGACAGATCGATATAGAAGAGATTATTCAGATTGCCTAACCATGGTGGGATCGGTCCACTCAACTTGTTCCACGAAATGTCCAGCACTCTCAGGTTTTTTGAGTTCTGCAGCCAAGGTTGGATCATGCCTGAGAGTGCACAGTTTGCAAGAACAAGCACCTGCAAGCTCTTGAACCCACTGATGCTGTCCATTGGCATTGTCTGACCACCACAGAAGCTCCGGGCAAGCACCAAAGTCGTCAGCTGGGGCAGTTGCTGCAAAACCCGCAATGCCGATGACAGGTTGGTGAAGCCATTACTACCAAGTGAGAGGATCAACAGGAATCTCAAATTCTTGAAGCTCTCTGGTATCTCCCCATCAAGCATGTTCCTTCCAAGGTTCAGTGTCCTCAACTTAGTGCACCACATGAGATCTCGAGGTATAGGACCACTCAGCCTGTTGGTCTCTGCATCCAAAACGTTCAGCCTAGGCAGTAAACTGAAGTCAATGGCAATCTTGCCCGACAGCGAGTTGTTCCTTAGGTTGATCATTCGCAGCATTGGGCAACTCGACAGGGAAGCGGGCAATGTGCCAGTCAAACAATTTGACGCCAAGTTTAAGAACTCCAGCCTCCTCAAACCCCCAAACACATCGGGGATGACACCACTGAACATGTTATATGACAGGTCAATATGCATAAGCTGAGAGAAGTTACCCAGGTCCTCGCTGAGACTACCAGAGAACTGATTTTCCCGTAAGCTGTCTCCTCAACTCTGATATTGTGTAAAGGTCCCTGGGGAGTTTCCCAGTAAGGCCACTGCCATCAACAGAGAGCTCAGTAAGCATTTTGCACCGGCCGAAGCCGGCGTGGATCTCACCGATGAACTCATTCCCAGAAAATCGCAAGGCCTTGACCGGCGCAACACAGAGTGCCGTGGTGTTGATGCCACCAGAGAAGGCATTGCTCGAGATATCAAGAATAGTCATGTTCATCGCGCCGGGGAACACAGGGTGCGGTCCCTTGAATTGGTTGAAGGATACATTCACCACCTCAATTGCCAGGAAGCCATGTTCACTCGTCGGGAACATGCCGGAGAGCACGTTCATGCTGAGGTCGAGAATCCGCATCCTTGCTAACTGGCCAAGATCCTGCGGTGGCTGGCCACGGAGAGAGTTGCGGGATAGGTTTAGAGTAACAAGGCCATCAAGCAAGGAGATCACCGAGGAGATGTCGCCATGAAGGCCCTTGTTGGAGAGATCCAACCCAACAACCCTCCCAAGATCACAAGAGACGCCGGTCCAGGAAAAGCATGCGGCATCGTTGGGCCCCATCCAACAAGCCTGCTACCTTTCCTATCCAAGCCACTGGAAAAAGCAAGAAGCACCTCCAGGTCAGTGGGATTGCATGTTTGGTTTAGGGAGTAGCTGTTGGTATGACTTAGTTGTAAGGATAGGATAGTAGAGGGTGAACATTGTAAAAAGGGCATGTGTATACATTGTGTAGAAGGGGAATGGATAAGGTAGAGTTCTCCAGAAAAATCTTCTCTTTTCTCTCGTCGCTGACCTCGCTTCCACCCCAAAATCAACATGGCATCAGAGCTGGTGACGGCGCTGGGCCCTCGCCGGTGGTGAATCGGCTGCTCGCATTGGTGCTTACTGCGAGGTGGAGTGCGGAAGGGGGCGTGCCCTAGGCTGGGGCAGAGCAAGTTCTTGGAGGACGAGTGGAGAAAGAAGGGGGTGCTGCTGCTGCTAGTAGCTTGGAGCGGAGAAGAAGGTGACACTGCTGCTGCTGCTCTTTGGCTAGAGGAGAGAAGAAGGGGGCGCTGCTGCTGCTGTTTGGCTGGAGCAGAGAAGAAGGGGGCGCTGCTGCTGCTGCTGTTGTTTGGCTGGAGAGCAAAGAAGAAGGGGGAGCTGCTGGTGCTGTTGCTGACTGGAAGAGGTGTTGTGCTGTGTGGAAGAACAGTACGTGGAGCTACTCAGAGGCATTGTAGGTGACTTGCTATGAAAAGAAGAAAAGGGAGGTCTTCTTGTGGTGAGGTTTGTTGGTTAAGCCCAGAATAACTGTGGAATGGGAGATAAAAGTGATGCTCAGGCGGCTGTTACAGCCGGAGAACTCACAGCCGTGTTACAAGCGATAGATGAGAGATATCAGGCTTTGTTCAACGCAATCAGCAGGCAAGCTGGGAGTCCTAGACCAGAGGCTGGAGTCAAGGGGGGAAATTCAGCCTTTGCAGATGCCACATGTGAAGCTTGAAGGTCCAGAAAGCTATTCCAGCTGGGCAGAGCATGCTGAGACCATTTTGGTTTCAAGGAATTTGGAAGGATATATACTTGGAACAGTGGAGAAACCCACAGAGGAAAATTCGAAGGAGGAACAGAAGTGGAAAGTGATGAATGCCTTTGTGAGGGCGTGGCTTCTAAGCTCATTGTCATCTCAGATTGCAAAACAGGTGGAGCGGATTAAGGAGGCTTCGGAGATCTGGAGACTCTTGAAGGGTACATATTCAGGAGTGGGAAATGAAATGTTGGCATGTAGGATTCAGAAAGAACTACATGAGCTGAGTCAAGGTGAGAAGACTGTGGTGGAGTACGTGTCAGAATTGAAAAGGTTGTGGAGTGATCTGGACTACTACGATCCAGTTGAGATGGAATGTGGGAAATGTGTTGAAAAATACAGCAAGTGGACTGAAAGAAGACGCGTTAGGGACTTCTTAAATGGTCTTCATTCTAAGTTCGAAAATAGGAGAGCAGCACTCTATGGTACTGGAAAGTTGCCTAGTCTAGAACAAGCCATCTCTGCTATTATAAGTGAGGAGACTCGGTTGAGATTGGAGGCAGGAGGAGCTGTCCCAGAGGGTGTGGTGCATAGACGTTCAGCTCTCCTTACTGCAGAGAGCGGAAATTATCCAAGAACCGGGACAAATACATATAATCGGGTGTGCTTCGAATGTGGTCTAATAGGACACCTGAAGGCAGCATGCCCACAGTTGATGGGAGGAGGCCGTGGTAGAGGCCTGGACTAGCGTGCCAGAGGTCGTGGTCGAGGGTTTGATGGACGTGGTGGTGGTCGTGGAAGAGGTATGCGTCCAGCAGGAAGGGCAAATACCTCGGCTGTTGTTGAGGAAGCATCTAGAACTGTAAGCATTGAGATGACAACTGATGAGTTAGAGAAGTGGCATCAGTTTAAAGGTTTGAGCCTTGGTGATAAGCAATCCTCAGAGCCATCTACATCATCTGCATCAGCTAATTTTTCTGGTAATAGCTCTTTTACTGGGAAGTGTAATGATAATTATAAGAGTGCACAATGGTTAATTGACTCAGGGGCATCCAGGCATATGGCCGGCTCAAGTAGAGGTTTTTATAACTATGTTTCTGATCTAAACAAGGAGAGTGTGAGACTAGCCGATGGCTCTACTCAAACTGTTAGTGGGTCTGGGGATGTCAAGTGTAGCCCAAATATATCATTATCTTCTGTGTTGCATGTTCCTGCATTCCCAATTAATCTTCTGTCAATAAGCTGCATCACTAAAGACCTGAATTGTGTTGCTATATTCTTCCCTCACTGGTGCATTTTTCAGGAACTTGAGACTGGAAGAAAGCTTGGGATGGGGAGCATGCATAATGGGCTATATTATTTGGATAATGATATATCCCCTGTCGTGGCTGCTGCTATGTCTTCGTCGCCACTAGAAGAATTCCTACTTCAACATCGTCGGTTAGGACATCTGTCTTTTGCTACATTGGGTCAACTGTACCCTAACCTTTACAGCAAGATCAACAAGGAGAAACTATTGTGTGATCCTTGTCAGTATGGGAAGCAGACTAGAAGCTCTTATGTGTCATCCGATAATAGAAGTGATGTACCACTCCAAACTATTCATTCAGATGTGTGGGGTCCTAGTGGGGTAGTGTCTTTAAATGGGTATCGTTATTTTGTTACGTTCATTGACTGTTGCACTAGAACTACTTGGGTCTATGTTTTGCGTAATAAGAGTGATGTGTTTGAATGCTTTATGGATTTTCATAATTTGATCAGGACCCAATATAGTGCATGTGTGAAGATACTACGTACTGATAACGGTACTGAGTATGTGAACAACGAACTTGATGAATATCTTTCAAGTTATGGAATTGTTCATCAGACTACCTGTCCAGGTACCTCTGAACAAAATGGCCTAGCAGAGAGGAAAAATAGGCATCTCCTGGGGATTGCACGGTGTATAATGTTTGCTATGAATGTCCCTAAATTTTTGTGGAGTGAAGCAGTGATGACTGCAGCCTATTTGATGAATAGGATGCCTTCCAGGGTGCTTGGTTACAAGACACCAATAGAATGTCTTACTGGGAAGACTACATACGTGGTTCCACCAAAGGTATTTGGATGTACATGTTTCGTGAAGGATTACAGGCCTTCGGTTGGGAAGCTAGACTCAAGGGCATTAAAGTGTATATTTGTGGGGTATTCCAATAAGCAGAAGGGTTATAAATGTTGGTGTCCATCTGAGAAGAGAATATTTGTGAGCATGGATGTGGTATTTAGAGAACATGAACCATTTTATGGTGAACCAACTGACTTAACTGATGTGTTTCCTGATTTTCCTGCTAATGATATCTCAGATACAGATTGCGGGGTCGGGGGAGATAAAGAAGAGGAAAACAATGATGCAACATTGAGAAGGGTGATAGTGTTTGCACACGAACGCGTCACGCGTACCCTCGACGTCGGGGGTGATGCACCCCAGCTCACGTCGAAGGAGGTCCGTCCGGCAGCGCGGTACGCAAGCAAACCGGCGGACGCTTTTGTAGACCCGACGCACCGCTTCTTCGGGATGGAACCCGTCAGGAGTCACGGATGGACGATGGGCTGCCCTAGGTCGATTCGCTCGCCCCTAGGGCCTCGAGGTTCGCCGCACTTCAATACGAAGAACGAACGAAGAACGAGAAGAAAGATACAAGGGAGAGGGATAAAAGTAGGGTAAAAGATGTAGATGTGTTTGTTCTATTGTGTGTTGTTTCAATCGGCCATCACCTCTTCTATTTAAGAGGGGGTTGGACTTTCCGTACAAGGTATGGACCCAAGTTTCCGTCCAAAGAGTCAAAAATACTAGCCAAATTCGGATTTCCAAAATCTACCCGAATCTGGGCACGGTAGTACCGTTTATAGGCACGGTAGTACCGCTTAAAGCGATAGTACCGCTCTGAGTACCGCGCTACTACCGCTTGGGGGCATCGGGGTCCAGAAGAATTTTCTTAAGCGGTAGTAGAGTGGTAGTTAGGCGCGGTAGTACCGCTCAAGCGGTACTTCCGCTTATGGGAGCGGTACTACCGCCCTCTGCTGTAGCAGCATCTTGTAACGGCCATAACTTTTGCATACGATCTCGGATTGAGACGATTTTTATATCAAAATCGACCGATTCGACGAGACGAAGACAATCCGTGTAGAAACTTTTCTCATATGAGGCCATCTTGGGGGCGTAATCATCCGAATAGTGTTCTGCATACAAAATCAGTACTTCGAACACAACTTCGGCCTTAGAGCTGAGCTCGGATGGCTATGGCCTAAATATCAAAGTTTCTCCTTTCGACGATATGGAACTTTCTCACTTTGAGCACTTTTCCATTTGAGGCCTTCTTAATTATGTTTTTGACCATGCCAAAATCTGGTGTCAACACATGCCCCCCTGTTTTTCGGCAAAACTTGTGTGCCGAAAAATAATTTGCATAGAGATTGCTCTAAGGACGATGTCAACACTCCATCGGCCATTTATATGTGCTTAGGGCGATAATCATATATCGTCCATGTTTGCTCTTAGGGCGATAATCATATATCGGCCATGTTTGTGCTTATGATGATAAGTATACATCTTGAAGTCGATTGCCACCATCCCGAACCGGCGTAGATTCAAAATCCTCCATCTCATCTTCATCTCCCAATGTGTATATTGGACTTAAAATTTCCTCAATCAAAGGGGATGTTTCAGGTGGCGTGGACGATGTAATAAGGGCTGCATCATCCTTTTTTGGTGGCGTAGGTGCTGTTGTAGCTAGTGTAGAGGCATCTGCGTTCCCTTTTTGTTTAGGCCTCCACACTTGTTTTGTGGGCGCCACGGGCCGGATTTTATTGAACAATTCGTCCTTTTGCTCTTCTACTTCATGTGCCGCCTTCTCGCGGCTTCTCATGCGTTGTAATCTCCTTTTTTGTGTCTTGGACAGACCGGGAGGACACCACTTAGGTTGAATATACTTGGGATCCCTAGATTCTGCTTCGCTTGGAGAATTTTTTGTTGGCCGATTAGCACCATGGCTTGAACGGCCTTGTGTAGGATAATAAAGCTTTTTGTGAGCAGGCCTTCTAGGTGTTGTCCACCCCATATGAAAAGCATAAGGAGCCATTGGGGGCTGCCCCCATCCTCCATTGAAGTCTCCCATGTAATATGGCGCATAGGGGGGTGGTAGCATCCATGGTGCCAGTGCCCATGACCCATATGGCCTTGCATAGTGTCGCGACTCTTGCTTCGGAGGTGATCTTGAACGCTTTGAATATGATGGCCGATTAGAGCTAGAACCGGTCGCTTGACTTGCATATTTGGATAGCAACATATCAAAAGTTGGCTTGATTCGCTTGCGCTTAGCTTCACTCTTTTTACACTTGCCAACTTCTGAATTCTTGGGCTTGATAAATTCAACATGAGTATCCTCTTGTACTTGCGGTTGCCCCCCGAGTGCAGGATTTTTTATGGTGATCTTGATTACCTCTCCACCATCGGATTGCTTCTCAAGCACGACCTGCCTCCCCAAGATCTTGTCGCCATCTTTGTTCTTCCTGGGCTCACCAATGACAATATTATCTTTATTAGCTGATTTGGCTATGTTAGGCCGAATTAACATTTTCTTCCCCTCCAAAGTCATGGTATTCATTGGGAAGGGCTGTCTATCAACTTGCATCTCAGAAAAACTCAATCGTCCGTCATTAATGGCCGATTGTATCTGTCTCCGAAAAACATTGCAATCATTAGTAGCATGAGAAAATGAATTATGATATTTGCAATAAGCACGCCGTTTCAGCTCCTCAAACGGCGGTATGGTGTGTGATATTCTAATCATCTTTTCTTGCAAGAGAGCATCAAATATTCTATCACACTTGGATATATCAAAAGTAAATTTCATCTCCTCATCACGATTCTTACGAATCGGCTAAAGAGCATTGCATGCATAGGGTTTGGCCTTTGAGGACCAAACAAATTCAGTGGTACAGACATCAACCTCATCGTCCGAATATTCATCATTATAATCAAGCATATGCATTCTAGGACGATCAGTTGTTGACCTATGAATCTCTTTACTTCGGTTTTCTTGAGCCAAAGCTTTCTGCAAGACTTGGTTAATATTTAAAAACTCATAACTTTCTAGCCTCTCCTTAATGTGAGTTTTCAAACCATTAAGGACAAGATCCGCCAAGTCTCTTTCGGTTATCACTAAGCTATAGCATCGGTTTTTTATATCTCTAAATCTTTTGACATAATCGGTGACCGATTCATCATGCTTTTGCCTAACCGATGTAAGATGCGATAACTTAAGCTCATTATCGCCACTATAAAAATGATCATGAAACTTTTGCTCTGGTTGCGACCATAAGAGAATTGAGCCAGGTGGCAAAGCAGCAAACCATGAAAATGCGGTGCTAGTTAAAGATAAGGGAAATAACCGCACTTTCAATTCTTCTATGGAACTTGCTTCACCCAACTGTGCTAGATACTGACTCACATGCTCCCAAGTTGTTTTTGTGCCCTCTCCACTAAATTTGACAAAATCAGGAACCTTATAACCTGGAGGGTACAAAACTGCGTCGAAGTGTTCAGGATAAGGCTTTTGATACACACGACTCTTTACTTTCGGCTCGTTTCCGAAAGTTTCTTGAAACATCTTATGCAAATCCTCCCTTAATTTAGCTAAAATTGGATCCGAGGTAGATGAAGATGCTTGTGGCAATGACATAGGAGCAACTTGGGAACTAGCTAGTGATGCAACTTGTGGAGTAGGCGCCGAAACATAATTCGGCGGAAGACCAAACATGCTTGTATTCATAGGTGATGTGACAAAGTAATTCGGCGTAGACGCCGAATTGGGCACACTCATAATAGGATTAGGGTATGCAGGTGCGGCCACAAGTTGATTGGTTTGGCTAGGATAAAAATTCATCGGCAAATTGTAATGTTGTTGCATGGGAGGTGCCGATGAAATAGGTAAAGTTGGATTAGGTTTGTCTGGGTTAATGGATACACCAACATTACCACTAGATGACGGCGGCATATTTTTCTGAGCATTGGTATTTGCCACAAAAGAATTGTACGCCATCACATTACCCTTACTAACAAGACTTTCAATCACAGCCAGTTGCTCAGGAGAAAAAACTTTGCTCACAGTGATTTCATCTTGTTCATCAATAGGAGGAGGTAACCTGATTTCTCCAATCGGAGTGATGTTGCCTTGGCGGTCCTTCTTGAAACTTGAAAGAAACGCCTCCAAATCCTCCTCCTCGCGCTTCTTCTTGAGCGCCTCAAAAGCCTCTTCACGCTGTTTCTTGAGCGCTTCGTAGGCCTGGCGATGTTCCTCCGATAGCTCATCAAGACCGGGCTTAATGATGTTATCAGCGCTAACTTCTGAGGGCTGGGGAAGATTTGACATGGTTGATGATGATTCTTGATCTTTCGTCCCCAGCGGAGTCGCCAAAAAGTGTGTTCGCACACGAACGCGTCACGCGTACCCTCGACGCCGGGGGTGATGCACCGCAGCTCACGTCGAAGGAGGTCCGTCCGGCAGCGCGGTACGCAAGCAAACCGGCGGACGCTTTTGTAGACCCGACGCACCGCTTCTCCGGGATGGAACCCGTCAGGAGTCACGGATGGACGATGGGTTGCCCTAGGTCGATTCGCTCGCCCCTAGGGCCTCGAGGTTCGCCGCACTTCAATACGAAGAACGAACGAAGAACGAGAAGAAAGATACAAGGGAGAGGGATAAAAGTAGGGTAAAAGATGTAGATGTGTTTGTTCGATTGTGTGTTGTTTCAATCGGCCATCACCTCTTCTATTTAAGAGGGGGTTGGACTTTCCGTACAAGGTATGGACCCAAGTTTCCGTCCAAAGAGTCAAAAATACTAGCCAAATTCGGATTTCCAAAATCTACCCGAATCTGGGCACGGTAGTACCGTTTATAGGCACGGTAGTACCGCTTAAAGCGGTAGTACCGCTCTGAGTACCGCGCTACTACCGCTTGGGGGCATCGGGGTCCAGAAGAATTTTCTTAAGCGGTAGTAGAGTGGTAGTTAGGCGCGGTAGTACCGCTCAAGCGGTACTTCCGCTTATGGGAGCGGTACTACCGCCCTCTGCTGTAGCAGCATCTTGTAACGGCCGTAACTTTTGCATACGATCTCGGATTGAGACGATTTTTATATCAAAATCGACCGATTCGACGAGACGAAGACAATCCGTGTAGAAACTTTTCTCATATGAGGCCATCTTGGGGGCGTAATCAGCCGAATAGTGTTCTGCATACAAAATCAGTACTTCGAAAACAACTTCGGCCTTAGAGCTGAGCTCGGATGGCTATGGCCTAAATATCAAAGTTTCTCCTTTCGACGATACGGAACTTTCTCACTTTGAGGACTTTTCCATTTGAGGCCTTCTTAATTATGTTTTTGACCATGCCAAAATCTGGTGTCAACAGATAGTCGGAGCAATACCAAATGAAGATATGAGTACATTAGAAACAGAACAAGAACATATAGAGGAAGACCACCAAGATACCTCAAATGAAGCACTACGGTGGCCGAAACCGAATGAGGAACAAAATCTTCGAGTGTATACACGAAGACACCGGGCTGAGGAGGAACAACTGCAGGGGGAGGAAACTACTCAGTCGAGCCAAGAACAACCTAAAGCACAAGAACAACCTGAGACACATCCTTCAACTTCAACCCAGGATCCATTGTTATCCTCAAGCAATGGTAACGCTTCTCCTTATAATGACTTAGATGTTCCTATTGCACATAGGAAGCAGCCCCGTTCTACCGCACGGAAACTACCTTCAAAATTGGCTCCTTATAATGTCTCCAACTATATATCTTACACATCGGTTAGGGCTTCATATAAATCTTTTATTGCAACACTAGATGCTGCTGGGCATGTCCCACATAATTGGCAAGAAGCAAAATTGCATCCACGATGGAGAGAAGCAATGCTAGAGGAAATGGCTGCTCTCGATAAGAATAATACGTGGGTAATAACCACACTCCCTGCTAATAAGAAAGTTGTAGGCTGCAAATGGGTGTTTACCATAAAACAAACTCCTGATGGGAAGGTAGAAAGATATAAGGCCAGACTTGTGGCAAAGGGTTATAGCCAGACATATGGTGTAGATTATGATGAGACATTTGCTCCTGTGGCGAAAATGAATACCATTAGAGCTTTAGTGTCAATTGCAGCAAATAATAAATGGAACTTGTGCCAAATGGATGTTAAAAATACATTTCTTCATGGAGATTTGCAAGAAGAGGTATATATGGAGGTTCCACCAGGATTTCATAGTCCTGAAACAGAGGGTAAGGTTTGTAAACTGAGAAAATCACTATATGGGTTAAAGTAGTCGCCCAGGGCCTGGTTTGGAAGATTACGGAAGGAGATTTGCTCCTTGGGGTATCAGCAAAGCCATGCTGATCACACACTCTTTTTTAAACATAATCATGATAAAATTGCAATTCTTGTAGTCTATGTTGATGATATCATAATTACAGGAAGTGATGAGGAGGAGATAAGGTGTTTGAAGAAAATGTTGTCAAGGACATTTGAAGTGAAGGATTTGGGGCATCTACACTACTTCCTGGGAATTGAGGTGGCCTACGGAGCACAAGGTATTTACCTCTCACAGTGAAAATATGTGATGGATTTACTTGCTGAAACTGGGATGCTGGAATGCAAACCTGCTATAACACCAATTGAGCAAAATCATAGAATCACATCAGATGCTGATGATCCAATTGATAGAGGCCAATATCAAAGACTGGTGGGAAGATTGATCTATCTCTCTCATACTAGACCGGATATAGCATATGCTGTGAGCATTGTTAGTAGATACATGCATGATCCACGGACAAATCACCTAAATGCTGTGAATCGAATCTTACGGTATCTCAAAGGATGTCCTGGGAAGGGAATTTTATTTTCAAATTATGGGCATCTAACATTCGAGGGGTATACTGATGCAGACTGGGCTGGGTGTTTAGATGATAGAAGATCTACATCAGGCCACTGTATATTTCTTGGGGGTAATTTAATTAGTTGGAGAAGTAAGAAACAAAGTGTGGTGGCCAGGTCCACAGCAGAAGCGGAACTGCGGTCTATGGCTTTAGGGTTATGTGAGCTGATGTGGTTGAGATTTTTGTTAACTGAACTCCGGTTGTATAAAGGGGCACCACTTCAGTTGTACTGTGATAATCAGGCCACTATAAATATAGTGAACAATCCAGTGCAACATGATAGGACTAAACATATTGGAATTGATCGACACTTCCTGAGGAAGAAGTTAGATGAAGGAACACTTCAAATTAGTTTTGTGAAATCTGGTGAACAACTTGCTGATGTATTAACTAAAGGTGTTAGTGTTGTATCTTTTGCAAGAACATGTAACAAGATGGGGCTTATTGACATCTTTGCCCCATCTTGAGGGGGAGTGTTGGTATGACTTAGTTGTAAGGATAGGATAGTAGAGGGTGAACATTGTAAAAAGGGCATGTGTATACATTGTGTAGAAGGGGAATGGATAAGGTAGAGTTCTCCAGAAAAATCTGTCTCTTCTCTCTCGTCGCTGACCTCGCTTCCACCCCAAAATCAACAGTAGCTGCCATGTGTGTGGAGCAGAAAGCAGATGAGCAAGCGGGGGAACAAGTAGTAGTAGCCTCCCATCTTTAGCGAGAGGTGGTGGCCAAACTAGAAAATGATTCTGAAGGGCATGAACAATTTGGAAAGGACTTGGAAGAGAATTCTGGGCCAAACTCACACCTTTCTTGCAAAGCTGCATGAATTCAAGCATCAAGAACTCACGAAGATGACAAAATGCAATTGTGAGAGCACTCCAAAAGAAGGAAAGGAAAAACCTGTTACCTTGGTGGTATCCTTGTCCAGAAAGCCTGATATAGGAACATAAACCAAGAAGGTGGTCTGGTCCTCTGGGAGCTCTAACTGGAACAAAAGTGACAGCAGAAAATAATTCGGTGTGAAGCTTACTCACAAACTTTCTCGGTTGCAGTTCTCAAAGTCAATGGCAATGGACAGTGTGTTCTTCACATAAAGACAGCTTCAGTTACCTGTGCCCGTGTCATGAAACAAATATGAATCCCAGCCCCACCACAAACAAAAAAACTCACTTAGTCAAACTACATTATTTTAATACAAATCATCCCTTCCTAGTACTTTCCATGAGTTTCCCCAATAATTGACTCAGAGACCCAATGTAAGTCCTACAGCACTTTGGGAGGGTCTGCCAATCACTACATGGAGCATGAGGTCCCATCTTTGGCAAGAGGCTGCGGCGGAAGTAGAAAATGTTTCTGAAGGGCATGAACAATTTCGAAGGACTTCAGAAAGAGTTATGGGCAAAACTCATACCTCTCTTGCAAGAGAACTCCAAAAAAAGGAAAACAGATCAATCTTTGCTTGACACCAACCTTTTTGGTTGCTGTTCTCGAAGTCAATGGCCTGGGCTACGTATTATTTACTTAATGATAGCTTCAGGCCTTGTCTTCATTTGATTAACAAATATGATACCCCCCAACCCCTCTAAAAAACTTAGTCAAACTAGATTATTCTAATATAAGTCATCCCTTACTAGTACTTTCCCGTGTTTCCCTAACAATTAACTCAGTGGGCCAGTTTAAGTCATACTGCACTCTGGAGGGGCTGACAATTTCTACTACTTTAGGTACTGAAAGAGTATATACGTCTGGATTATTTGGGATGAACAATAAAAATTGAGTAGTGCAAGTTACCTATCACCATTAGCTAAGTAATTTAAACAGTGAAACCAGTGTCGCGGTTAAATTTAGAGAATTTATCATTGCCACATAAACAAGATGTTCTGCTGCTTACGGCAAATTTTAACATGCTCCCTCTGACCCCTTCTTTTTACATGTGAGGTAAGAAGGTAAGAGTTAATCAGACCGCTAATTAATGTGATCAACGGCTCAGATCTATTATATACTCTTACCAAGAGGAGGCAAGAGGGAGCATGTTAAAACTGCTCGCTACTTTAATGCAGGTCATATCAAATTTTGAAGTTCCTAAATATAGCTACTGGATACAAGGATGGGGTTAAAGAATTATGCAAGATCCATATGATATGAAAACAACTGTAGGCATTTGTGTTGCCCTATCATTCTGTAACTGCACAAATTTTACTTACCACCTTACTGTTTTAGTGTTCTAAGCAAGACATCAGCTAACAATGAAGCCCATTCCCACTCCCATCCACCACAACTGCTCATGGGCGCGCAACTGAAAAAGTATGCTTTTGGTTGTGTTTTTTATATGGTTCAAGGGGTTTTTGAGTCGTGGCAAACTTTTGATTCCGTATTCATATTTACTCCGCATTCATATTCATTTTCAGCAGTATTGTCGTGGTGTTCTCATGGCAGATGCCATAAGATGGCTAAAAAGGTGGGGTTACAGGAGGACGCCGGTGGGTTTCGGAGGCGAGGTTGGCACGCGCGAGTGCGGGACACAAGACGTACCCAGGTTCGGGGCCCTCCGGAGAGGTAACACCCCTAGTCCTGCCGAATGGAGTATGGAGAGCACAAGGCCTACAAGGTTGCTCCTGGAGCTGTGTTTGTGTGTGTGTGATGGAAGAGGATGCGAGCTGGACTCAGTTGCCAACCCAAGAATAGCGAACTGAAGACCCTCTGCATGGAGGCCTCCTGGGGGGGTCTTATAGCTCGACCCCCCAGGGTTACATGGGTAAAATCGCACGGGCATAGGGCCCTGGTGTCATTGCCTAGGAGCCGGCGGTGGGGGCCGCCGGGTCGCCGGGTCCGCCGGGTGCGCCGGGTTCGCCAGGTGCGCCGGGTCCGCCGGGCACGGGCTCGGTTGGCAGCGTGGCACTGTGGCAGGTCTTGTCGTTCGTTAGAGGGCGGTCGACGCCGCCTAGCAACAGGGTTGCGTCGCCCGGACACCGCCCGCCCCGGGCGGGGGCACAGGGAATGCTGTCGCCTCGCCCGCCGAGGCCGGTGTAAAGGAGGGGGCGCTGTTGCCTTACTTGTCTTGTCATGAGGGTTTGCTCTCTAGTGGCCAGCCGGCATGGGCCAGCCGGCCAGCCGGGTCGCCACGCCGAGCCGGCTCGCGCTGGGGAGCCGGCGCGCAGGCTAGCCGGACTGAGGGGCTCGACCTGCCCCGATGTTTTGAAAAGGAGGGGGATCCGGGCTCCGTTGCCTACCCGGGGATCATCCCCCCGACAGTAGTCCCCGAAGCTATGAAGGTTCGCCGGGTTCAGGCAGGGGGGCCTTCGCAACTTACCCCCCTGAGGAGTTGATTTGTTGATGAAGCGCGGGAGTCCGGCCGAGCGGCCTCGCCCGGCCGCGTGCCGGCAGCGCAGCTGCAGACGCCGGGAACACCCGCTGGGGGCCGGCTTCCGGAAGCCGGGTCGTGGCACCCCGGCCAGGGCGGGAAACGGAAACGTCCGCCAGATGAGTCTTGCTTCGTACGACATTTCGCGCCCGCCGCCGCTTGACGGACCGCCACGTGCAGCCTCGCGGCGGGACGTGACTGCGGACCGGGCCCGCCACGACGCACCCTCGGCCCGCGCGCGAAGGATTCACTGCGGCGACTGTTGGCGATTGCACTTCCCCGCGAAGTTAATGTGCGTGGGGAACGTGCGCGCGCAGTGCGGGGGAGTGGGGATCGTGGGCGCAAACGATCCCACACCCCCACGATCTCTCGCAGTTATAAATGAGGGACGGGGAGAGTGCGACGGAAACGCTTCCGCACACACCCCCGCCCCTTGCTTCTCCCCTGCTCCTGCTTCTTCTCCGTCGGGCCCGAGCGGAGTGCTGCCGCCGTCGCGCGCCTCGCCCACGCCTGCTGCTGCGCACCGCGCCCGAATCCCGCAGCGCGCCGCTCTCCCTTCCTCCTCTTCTTCATCGCCGCATCTCGACGCCCGTAGAGCCCTCCAATGGCGCTGCCGAAAGGATCTTGGGAGGGCTCCATCACGACCGAGCAGAACATCCGCTACCTCCGCCGCACGAAGCGGCTGCCGCCGGCGGAGGCGCTGATCGCGCGCGCGCCCGGCTCGGAGAGGGTGCCGCGGCCGCAGGTGGGCGAACATGTTGTCTTCTTCTCGCACTTCGAGCGCGGGTTCGGCCGCCCCGCGAGCCTCTTCTTCCGTGCTTGGCTCGACTTCTTCGGGCTGCAGCCGCATCACCTCGGCGCCAACGCCGTGCTGCAGGTTGCCGGGTTCACCACGCTCTGCGAGGGCTATCTTGGTATGCTGCCGACTGTGGAGCTGTGGGCGAAGATGTTCTTCCTCAAGCAGCAGGGGGCGTCAGCCGGCGTCATGTCCGACTGCGGCGCAGCGGTTGTCACCGGCCGAGTGAACGGGCCGTTTCCCAAGCTGCCGCTTGAGGACTCGGCCAAGAAGTGGCAGACGACATTTTTCTACGTCCGGAACGCCGACCCGGCGGTGGACGTCATCAACCTTCCGCCGTTCGTCGACGCGCCGCCTCTTGAGAAGTCGAACTGGGGCTACTGCCACAAGAAGCCGCCGCAGGAGATGGTGAACATCTGCCGCCGGGTCGGGGAGCTGACGGACCGCGAGGGGCTGAAGCCGGTCGACCTCATCGCGGCCTTCATCGCCCGCCGGGTGCTGCCGCTGCAGCGCCGGGCCCACCGGATGTGCGACATGAGCGGCCGGCACGACCCGACCCGGATGTCGACCAAGGAGCTGACGCCGGCCGGGATTACCCAGCGGGTGAACTATATCTCCAAGGCCGGGTTGAAGGAGGAGGGGTGGAGCTTCGGGAAGGAGCCCTATCACCGGGGGAACCCGGCGCCGGCGGTGAGTCCCTGGTCTTTATTTTTTGCTGCTTCAACGCTATTCTTGTGTCCTGACGCAACGGGAGGGCCGCAGCTATTCGCCAGCCAGCAGAACCACGACGGGCCGAACCCCCCGTTTCTGCTAGCCGACCTGCTCGACTCGGACGTGGAGGACGCCGGCGCCGAGGCGGAGGAGGGGGCGGTCGAGGCGCGCCTGGCCGACACCGCGGCCGGCGGGTCGCGGCATGCGGGTAAGTCTCCGCCCTCAGAACTCCTGCGTGACTGGCTGGACGACGACGACGAGGGCTTGACTGGTGCCCACGGTGCAGCGCCTTCGGCTAGGGAGGACGCCAGCGTCGACCCGCCAAGACGGCTGCGGAAGACGGCCGGCGCCGGGCCGGCCCGCGCGGCGGCGTCCGGAAGCCGGCCACATGGGAAGGAGGCGGACGAGACGAGGCCGGCCGCGAAGCGCCCGGCGGCGACGGGGCCGGCGCGCGAGAGGGCCGTCGTCAAGAAGAAACGCCGGCTCGCCCCGTCCGAGGGACCGAGGCGGGAGGTCCCGAAGGTTATTGGGTAAGTGTCCCTTGTCTTGTTCTAATCTTTTGCTTGTTTCTTGCTTAAGCCTTTGTGGTGATAACTTGCTGCGTACAGGTCCGCCGTTGACCTGGCGATGGCGGCAGCGGAGGCCGCGGCAGGCGAGGCCGTGTGGAGGAAAACCCGGAGCAGCGCCGTCGACCGTGAGCCGGCTCGAACCGCGGAGGAGGACCTCGAGGCCCGCCAGTCCGGCCAAGATCTTGACACGGCATGCCGTGACGCCTGGCGAGATCGGGCAGTAGCCGAGAAGGAGTTGGCGGAGGCCGAGAAGGAGATGGCGGAGGCCTCGGCCCGGGCGTGGGAGAGGGCCTCCACGAAGCGGGCCCGGACCGCCGAGGACCCGACCTGGCCGGAGATGGAGAGGGGGTTGACGCCGGACGCCACCATCATCGAGCCGCAACCGGAGGGAGCGGGCGAGCGGGCGGGGCGGACGGAGCCGGTTGGCGGCGAGTCGGACGTCGATGAGAACATCGTCGTGGACACGCCGCCCCGGACCGACCCGGCAGGAGGAGGCGAAGGCAACGGGAGGGAGCGCGAGGCGGACTCCGCGCGGTCCGGCCAAGCGCAGCCGACGCCGGCCCTGGAGACAGCGACCGGGGACGCCGGTACCTTGGTCGTCGTGCCGCCCCAAGCCGCCACGAACTCCGCGTGGCCGGGTGGAAGCGGATCCGGCGCCGCGAGCGCGATCCAGCAACCGTGGGCGAGTTCCGGCGAGGTTGTGGTCGGGCCGCGAACCCGGGAGGACGACGCGGCGGATGCCTTGCGCTCGCAGCTTCGTGGTCGGAACGAGCGCCTGCAGGCCTTTGTCCGGGAAGAGCAGGAGATGGCGCGGAGTCTGGAGTAGGCGATTGCGGTGAGTTTTTCTTCTTTGCTTGTCTCGGTTGCTGAATCAGTGGGGGCGCGCCAGCGCACCCACTGGGTGTAGCCCCCGAGGTTTGGCCGGGCTGCGGAGCAGCCGGGTCGAATCTTATAGCTTGGCTTTTGCATTCTTCTAATCTTCTGTCTGTGTGCAGCATCTGTACGACCTCCGGGCCAGCGCGTACAACCGGCTCCGGGAGCGGTACCGCGAGGCCAAAACACAGCTCGCTGCCAAGGAAGAGGAGCTGCGCTGGGTTCAAGGTACGTCTTGCATGCCTTCAGTGGGTGCGCGCCAGCGCACCCACTGGGTGTAACCCCCGAGATTCGGGCCGGACTGCGGAGCAGCCGGGTCGAATCTTATAGCTTTGTCTTTTTCTTCTAGTCTTTGCTTCCGGCATTTGACCGGAAACCCTGCCGCGCAGCCGACGCGGCCGAGGTGCCAGGCCTCCGAGGCCGGCTTGCCGAAGCCAGTGAGCAGCGTGATCGCGCCGTCGGCGATCGCGACCGGCTCCAATCCGAGGTGGACCGGCTGGTGGCCGAGAAGGCCAAGACGGAGGACGCCCATCAGGCGGAACTGGGCCGGCTGGCGGAGGAGCGCGGCAAGGCGGCCGAGGAGCTGGCGGACGCCGGCAGGAGGACCGCCCAGCTCGAGAAGGATCTCGAGGCCCAGGCTCGTGCGTCGGTCATACGAGAGAACGGGATGCTGGGTGAGGCGCAACACCTCGACGAGACCTTCGCCCGTATGTGCTATCTTTTCCTTGGTCCGGCTGGCGTAGCCGGCAAGTTGCTTTCTTTGACTGATTTGTTTCCTTCTTCGCCAGGAGTCTTCCCGGAGACGCAGGAGGCGGCCGATGCGGCCGTGTATGCCCACCGGGCAGACCTGTGCGCGACAGGGGCCGAGGTCGACGTTTACGCCGCCTGGAGCCTCTCGGAGATCGTTCTTGCCTGCGAGGCCCGTCTTCGAGCCATGGAGGGGCACATGCACCACCTGTTCGAGGCCGGGGTGGGCATGGCGAGCAGCCTCTGGCTGAGTGTGGTGGCGCCGAACAGCGTGACCCGGCTGGCGTGATGGCTGGAGGCCGGGGTGGAGCGACTCGGTGCATGGAGGGCCTTCGCGGCCCGGGCCGGGGCGGAGACGGCGCTGGGCTTTGTCGTGTCTTGGTATCTGGGCCTGTACCTCGACCGGCTGGCGGCACAGCGGGCCGGCGCGGAAGAGGACTTGGCGGCGCGGGCGCAGCGGATCGCCGGGCGGGCCAGCTACCTGGCCTCGTTCGCCCCACACGACGAGTTCGTCCTGGAGCGGACGGAAGACGGCGAGGAGCTCCCTGCCGACGAGTTCGGCTTGCTGCTGAACGACCCGGATGGGAGCTCGGCCGAGACGGGGGCCTACGCCGATGACGAGGCCGACCCGGACGACGACGCCACGACCGAGAGGCCAGAGAGCACTGGGCCCGACCCGGCGGCCGCGTCCACCTCGGCTGAGCCGACGCTGGCTGGAGACGACGCGGGTGCCGCTTAGGGTTGCTTTTTCCGTTTTATCCTTCATGTACTCAAACTTTGTTAGGTAGCAGGTCCACCCACTGGGGGTGTAGTTCCATGTAATGAACTTGCGGCCGCGGGCCTTGCTGTATATAAATTTTGCATGTGATTTCACTGTTTGCTGTTCGGCCTTGGGCCTTTTCTTGTTTGTCTTTTCTTCGAGCTTCCTTCCCGCTAGCCGGACAGCCGGGTTGCGGACTGTGGCTAGGACGGGGATTCGGCTTTGAGAGTGGACGTACAATACTTAGGCTTTTCCAGACGTTGAGCTCGAGCGAAACACCCAATGGGCCGCCTGGCGGCAGGTGGCGAAGCCGCCTGGCGCGCAGCCGGTTGTGCGGCGAATTAGTGAGAGAGGGAGGGTTGGGCCGGGCTGTCTCCCTTAGCCGTTCTTGCGTAACGATGCTTCCGGCCTTTGGCTCTTGCCGGCCGGACAGCCGGGAGCCGGCTGTGGCTAGCGAAGAGAGGGCTTTGGCGGTTCGTACGTTTCGAGATGGACTAAGGGAAAATGGCGGGGCGCGGTCTGGCCGGCTAGCCCCCGAGCCGGCTATGCCGACTAGGCGGGAGAATAAAAAACGGGGAGGTGCATAGACACAGAGTAAAACGGAAAAGGAAGCCCCCGAGTCGGCATATGCCGACTCGGCGTGACAAATGAAAACGGGGGGGCTTCCTGCTTTCATTAAATTCAAAAGGCGGTGATACATACATGCATGAGTTCAACTGTAAAACGGACGGAGAAGCTACACGTTCCAAGGCCGGCTGAACTCCTCGCCGGCTGCATCTCTCTTGCGCTTGTTCGGCTTCTGCGCGTCGATGAGGTAGTATGCGTTCCGGTCGTAGAGAGCCTTGCTGATGATGAAGGGGCCCTCCTAGGGGGAGGCCAGCTTGTGCTGGCCGGCTGTCCGCTGGACGAGCCGGAGCACGAGGTCGCCCTCGCGGAATGCGAGGGGCTTGATCTTCTTGCTGTGGTAGTGGCGTAGGCCTTGTTGGTAGATGGCTGACCGGCTGAGGGCCAGGAGGCGCGCCTCCTCAAGCAGGTCGACGCCGTCTTCGCGTGCCTCCCTTGCTTCGGCTTCTGTGTACATGGTCACCCGGGGCGAGTCGAACTCGACGTCGGTTGGAATGATTGCTTCGGCTCCGTAGACGAGGAAGAACGGGGTGAACCCAGTTGAGCGGTTGGGTGTCGTCCGGAGACTCCAGAGAACGGCCGGCAGCTCGTCGAGCCAGCTACCGGGTGAGCGCACGAGTGGCTCGACGAGTCGCGGCTTGATGCCGGCTAGGATGAGGCCGTTTGCCCGCTCGACCTGGCCGTTCGACTGGGGATGTGCGACGGAGGCCAAGTCGAGCCGGATGCAGAGCAGTAGTGGGCCAGCGCGCCCTTGACGAAGTTGGTGCCGTTGTCCGTGATGATGTTGTGCGGCATGCCATAGCGAACCGCGATGTCTTTGATGAACCGGACGGTCGTGGGCCCGTCGAGCTTCTTGATCGGTCTGGCCTCGATCCACTTGGTGAACTTGTCGACGGTGACCAGCAAATGTGTCATGCCGCCTCGGGCGGTCTTGAAGGGCCCCACCATGTCGAGCCCCCAGACGGCGAAGGGCCACGTGATCGGGATGGTTTGGAGGGCTGAACCCGGCTGGTGGCTGCGCTTGCTGAAGCATTGGCAGCCCTCGCACTTCAGGACCAACTCCTCGGCGTCTTGCAGGGCCGTGGGCCAGTAGAACCCGTGCCGGAAAGCTTTGGCCACCAGGGATCTCGAGGCGGCGTGGTGGCCGCACTCACCCTGGTGGATGTCGAGGAGGATCTCGATCCCTTTGTTCTGCTCGACGCAGCGCTGGAACACGCCCGTTGTGCTGCGTTTGACGAGCTCGTGATTGATGATGCTGTAGGCGAACGCGCGCCGCTGCACTTGCCGGGTTTCAGTTTCGTCGTTGGGGAGATCGCCGTCTTCCAGGAAGGCGAGGATTGGCTGAGCCCATGACGGTGTCGTCACCACCGCGAGGACGACCGCCGGGATGAGATCCGGGACGGCAGCCCCCGAGCTGGAGCCGGCAGCCCCCGAGCTTGGGCCGGCAGCCCCCAAGCCGGAGACGGCAGTCCCCGAGCTGGAGCCGGCAGCCCCCGAGCTGGAGAAGGCAGTCCCCGAGCTTGGGCCGGGAACTCCAAGGTCGGGTGGGGGTGCGTTGGGGCCGTCCGGGACAAAGATTGATTCGGACTCGGGAGACGGCTTGATGGACGGCTTCCGCAGGTGCTCGAGGGAGACGCCGGACGGGATGGCTTGCCAGGTGGAGCCCACTTTGGCCAGGGCGTCGGCTGCTTCGTTGTCCGCGCGTGGGATGTGGAGGAACTCGCAGCCGTCGAACCCGCCGGACAGCTGCTGGACCAGGAAGCGGTAGCTGGCCATGTTGGCGTCTTTGGCGTCCCAGTCGCCGGAAACTTGCTGCACCACCAGGTCCGATTCGCCGTAACAGAGGATGCGCCGGATGCCGATCTCCCTGGCCAGCCGGAGACCGTGCACGAGGGCTTCGTACTCGGCAACGTTGTTGGAGGCGGCAAAGTGGATCTGCAGCACGTACCGCAGCCGGTCGTTCTTGGGGGAGGACAGCACAATGCCGGCTCCCAAGCCGTTGCGCATCTTGGAGCCGTCGAAGTGCATGCGCCAGTGAGTCGACTCGGGCGCCAGCGGCAGGTACTGGGTCTCGGTCCAGTCGACGAGGAAGTCGGCCAGCGCTTGGGACTTGATGGTGGTGCGCGGCTCGTAGAGGATCGTGTGGCCGGCTAGCTCGATGGCCCACTTGGCCACCCGGCCAGAGGCATCCCGGCAGCCCATGATCTCACCGATGGGGGCCGTGCTCACCACGGTAATGGTATGCTCCTGCAAGTACTGCCTCAGCTTCTTGGCGGCAAGGTACACGCCATAGCACATCTTCTGGTAGTGGGGGTAGTTCTGCTTGGAGGCGGAGAGCACCTCGCCCAGGAAATACACGGGTCGCTGGACCGGCTGCACCTTGCCCTCCTCAAGGCGCTCGACGACCAGCACCGTGCTGACCGCGCGGGAGGTGGCGGCGATGTACAGCAGGAGTGGCTCTTTCTCAGCAGG
Organism: Elymus sibiricus; assembly: GCA_039707655.1. Classification (NCBI taxonomy): domain Eukaryota; kingdom Viridiplantae; phylum Streptophyta; class Magnoliopsida; order Poales; family Poaceae; genus Elymus; species Elymus sibiricus. The sequence continues at coordinate 478,849,328 of CM077666.1, forward strand.
CGCGGCCAGGATGAGTGCGGTGGACAGCATGCGCTTGAGGTCGCGGAAAGCCTCGTTCGCTTGGTCGCTCCACTCGAACGTCGTCATCTTCTTCATCAGCTGATATAGGGGCAGGGCACTCTCTCCCAGCCGGCTGACGAACCGGCTGAGAGAGGCCAAGCAGCCGGTGAATTTCTGGACGTCGCGCAGCCGGGTCGGCTTGCGCATGCGCTCGATTGCCTTGATCTTCTCCGGGTTGGCTTCGATGCCACGCGCCGAGACGAGGAAGCCGAGGAGCTGGCCAGCCGGCACGCCGAAGACGCATTTCTCCGGGTTGAGCTTGATCTGGAACCGGCGCAGGTTGGCGAAGGTCTCCTTAAGGTTGGCTAGGAGCGTGAGGTGCTACTTGGTCTTCACCACGATGTCGTCGACGTAGACATGCACATTTCTGCCGAGTTGGGGCAGCAGGCATTTCTGCATGCAGCGCTGGAAGGTGGCGCCGGCATTCTTCAAGCCGAACGACATGGTGATGTAGCAATACGGCCCAAAGGGCGTGATGAAGGACGTCTTGAAGGCGTCGGCCGGGTCCAGCTTGATCTGGTGGTAGCCGGAGTAGGCGTCCAGGAAGAACAGGAGCTCGCAGCCGGCTGTGGAGTCAATGACTTGGTCGATCCGGGGCAGAGCGAATGGGTCTTTGGGGCATGCCTTGTTCAGGCTGGTGTAGTCGATGCACATGCGTCAGGTGCCATTTTTCTTCAGGACGAGGACTGGATTGGCCAGCCACTCGGGGTGGAACACTTCCATGATGAACCCGGCTTTGAGCAGCCGGGCGATCTCTTCACCGATGGTTCTTCGCTTCTCCTCGGAGAAACGGCGTAGCGGCTGTCGGACAGGCTTGGCGTCCTTGCGGACGTGAAGTTTGTGCTCGGCGAATTTCCTCGGGACACCCGGCATGTATTTGGGAGACCATGCGAAGATATTCTGATTCTCACGGAGGAAATCGCCGAGCTCGCCTTCCTATTTGCTGTCGAGGCCGGTGCCCACGACGGCGTACTTGCTGGAGCTGGGGTCGGCCGGGTTGAGCGGGACCCTCTTCGTGTCTCTGGCCGGCTTGAAGGAGGCCTCGTCGGCGGCCGGCTTGGGAGGAGTCGGCATGGCCGGCTGCGCGTTAGCCAGCGCCACGATCCGGTCGAGCTGGCGCCTCTCCTCGGCGATGACCAGCGAGTCGGCCAGCTGGGAGCCGGCTTTGGTGCACTCGAGAGACTTCTTGTAGTCGCCGACGATGGTGATGAGGCCCTTGGGACCCGGCATCTTCAAATTCAGGTAGGCGTAGTGGGGGACCGCCATGAATTTGGCCATCGCGGGCCGGCCCGGCAGCGCGTGGTAGGGGCTGGCCAGGTCGACCACCTCGAACCAGATCGGCTCGCGGCGGAAATGGCTGCTGGAGCCGAACAGGACGTCAAGCCGGATCCGGCCGATCGGAGAGCAGGAGAGACCCGGCACGATGCCGTGGAACACCGTCCGGGTCGGCTCCAGCTGTCGCGCCTCGATGTCGAGCTTGGTCATGGTATCGCGGTACAGAATGTTGATGCTGCTGCCACCGTCGATCAGCACCCGCGAAAAATGGCAGGTGCGCTTCTCGGAGACGAGGGTGGGGTCGAGCAGAAGGGCGTAGCCACCCGGCGTGGGCATGACGGCCGGGTGGTCCTCCCGGGTCCAGCTCACTGGTCGGTCGGACCAGTGCATGTACTGGGGAACCGGAGGGACGACGGCGTTCACCTCGGCCGCGTGCTTGCGCTTGGCGTGCTTGTCATCCCCCTCGCTAGTGAAGACGACGTAGGACGCGTCCGGGCGTGGGAAAGGGTTGTCGGCGAGGGCGCTGGGTGGCGGTGGAGGCGGCGGGAGCGGCCGCTGCTGCGGGCCGGCTCCGGGTGGCGGGGGTGGAAGGTTGCCCTTCAACAGGCGCTGGGTGAAACTGCACTGCCGGAGCGTGTGCGTCGACGGCTTCGCGCTGCTGTGTTTCTTGCAGGGGGCGTCGAGCATCTGCTCGAAAGACAACTTGGGCTGCCAGGCGGCTTTGCCCGTGCGCGGGCGCTGGCTGGCACCTTGCTTGGCCGGCTGCTCTCCTTCCACGGCGGCGACTTGCCGGTTGTCGTAGCAGGGCGCCTGCTGGTCGTTCCGGCGCTTGCCGTTGTTGCTGTTGTTGTTGTTGTCGTCCTGGCGGCGCTGGTTGCTATCGCCAGCCGGCTTGTGGGGAGCCGGCTGGGCCGGGAGGAGCTTGCCGTCTGCGTTTATCGTGATCTTCACATTCATCGCGGAGTCGGCCATAGCATACTTGTCCGCCACGGCCATGAGCTCCGCCAGGGTCTCCGGCTCGTCGCACACCAGCCGGTGCTTGACCAGAGTGCCGTCCAAGCATCCGTCGATGAAGTACTGGATGGCCTAGACCTCGTGGACGCCCTCGCAGGAGTTGCAGAGCTTCGTCCACCGCGTGAGGAAATCGCGAAGGGGCTCGCCCGGCTTCTGGACGCACATGGAGAGCTGGCGAGGCTTGCCGGGACGCTTGTAGGTGCCGGTGAAGTTGCGGATGAACGCGTCTTCGAAATCCAACCAGGAGTTCACGCTACCGGCTCGGAGGCTGTTAAGCCACGTCCGGGCCGAGCCGAGCAGCATGAGGGGGACGTATCGGACGGCCACGCGCCGGTTGCCGCCGGCTATGCCGATAGCTGTGGTGTAGTCGGTCAGCCAGTCCTCCGGCTTGGTGGCGCCGTTGTACTTTGGGGAGTCGCGGGGCAGCGAGAAGCCTTTGGGGAAGGGCTCCTCGCGAATGCGGGGGCCAAAGCACGCCGGGCCGACAGAGCTTTCCTCCTCCAGGGCCGTGGAGCGCGCCAGCCGGTCGATGCGGTGACGGGCGTCGCTTTCGTCGTAGGGCTCGCGGGGGCCGAGTCAGTCAGCCACGGGACCGCGGGGACCGATTCGGGGGCCAGCTCGGGCCGCCGAGCCGGCCGCACGGGAGGCTCCGGCTGCTGAACCCGGCCGTCGCCGGCCGTCTCGCCAGCATTGCCGTCTCCAGCGGTGGTGGCACGGTTATGCCGGCTCCGACCGGACTGGTGCCGGCCAGAGCGGCTCGCGCTAGTGGCGTGCGAAGACGTCTGCCGCACGTCCCGGAGAGCCCTCTCCGGGTCTCCGGTTTTTCCTGAGGCGGAGGCGGATGGCTGGGCCGGGTCGAAGCGTTGCTGCTGCTCGTTCGCCGCGGCGATGAGGTCGCGGATGCGCTGATGCTGCTGCAGCAGCTCCTCGCCCTCCAGGAATTCAAGGTCCGCCATGGCCGCCTGCGCCGCGCGCATATTCTTGACAGGGGTGTCGTAGATGGGCCGGCCTGCGCCTAGCGCACGGCCGATAGCGCCCCCACGAATCCGCACCTCCGCGACCCGGCTGGGCTCCGTGGCGGCCGGCGTGAAGCCGTGGGCGCTGTCGTACTCACGCTGGGCGGACTCCAGCCGGCGCCGCGCTGCCGCGAGCTCCGTGGCCTCGACCAGCAGATGTTGGCGGTCCTCGTTGAGCCGAGCCGCTGCGGCCGCCGAGTCGGCGTCGGGCGTGATGGGGGCTTGCAGACTCCGGATCGTCTCGCGGAGCGGGTCGGCCCGGCGAGGAGGGGCCGCAGCCGCGGCAGCCTTCTCCTTGGCGCGCGGGGAGCCGGAGCTGGCGTCGATGGTCAGCACCTCCACGCGGATGCAGAGAGCTGCGACGTCGTCGGAGACGGCGCAGCTAACGGGGACAGGCGAGTCGGCGAAGTTGCGCACTTCGCTGGGGAACACGCCGGGGACGAGCGCGACGAAGACGCGCAGCGCGCCGAAAGGGACGACGAGGCAGCCTGCGGGGCAGGCGACGTCCGCGCTCGGCGCAGTGCTGCAGCCGGCCGGGTTGGCCGTGCGAGGCGCATGGACCAAACCGTGCACGATGCGCTCGCCGGAGCTGGTGAAGGGCCTCGTCCGAAACTTGACTCCGGCCGGCGCCGCGAGCAGCCCCACGGTGGGCGCCAACTGTCGTGGTGTTCTCACGGCAGATGCCATAAGATAGCTAAAAAGGTGGGGTTACAGGAGGACGCCGGTGGGTTTCGGAGGCGAGGTTGGCACGCGCGAGTGCGGGACACAAGACGTACCCAGGTTCGGGGCCCTCCGGAGAGGTAACACCCCTAGTCCTGCCGAATGGAGTATGGAGAGCACAAGGCCTACAAGGTTGCTCCTGGAGCTGTGTTTGTGTGTGTGTGATGGAAGAGGATGCGAGCTGGACTCAGTTGCCAACCCAAGAAGAGCGAACTGAAGACCCTCTGCATGGAGGCATCCTGGGGGGTCTTATAGCTCGACCCCCCAGGGTTACATGGGTAAAATCGCACGGGCATGGGGCCCTGGTGTCATCGCCTAGGAGCCGGCAGTGGGGGCCGCCGGGTCGCCGGGTCCGCCGGGTGCGCCGGGTACGCCGGGCGCGCCGGGTTCGCCGGGTGGGCCGGGTCCGCCGGGCACGGGCTCGGTTGGCAGCGCGGCACTGTGGCAGGTCTTGTCGTTTGTCAGAGGGCGGTCGGCGCCGCCTAGCAACAGGGTTGCGCCGCCCGGACACCGCCCGCCCCGGGCGGGGGCACAGGGAATGCTGTCGCCTCGCCCGCCGGGGGTAAAGGAGGGGGCGCTGTTGCCTTACTTGTCTTGTCATGAGGGTTTGCTCTCTAGTGGCCAGCCGGCATGGGCCAGCCGGCCAGCCGGGTCGCCACGCCGAGCCGGCTCACGCTGGGGAGCCGGCGCGCAGGCTAGCCGGACTGAGGGGCTCGGCCTGTCCCGATGTTTTGAAAAGGAGGGGGTCCGGGCTCCGTTGCCTACCCGGGGATCATCCCCCCGACAAGTATCCGCCTCCATATTCTTTTACGTACTCATTTCTGCTTCATATATTATGTGTGGGATTTCCGTATCATTTCCGCTTCCACTAAAAACTGTTAAATCAAATGTGGTAGCACTCAATCTCGTCCGCTTATAGTCTGTTTTTATCCCTAGTGTCGTTAGCATATCGTAAATAGACACCCTCCACTAGATGGGGGTCAGACCGCTTACTTGGTATTTAGCCAGTCCAAGACTCCGAGCACGCAAAAGACAAAGATCGTAATTCTAAAATGCACTCGAGATTTGACTTGACATGTTTTTCCTGCTGGCTATGTTTCTGGCTTCTTCGTTGATTTCTCTTCTCCGCCTCTACCGACCGTTGAACAGCGAACCTTGACTGCTTGTTAAGACTAACTGAACCATGATATCGACCGGAAAGGAAAATGTGGAACAGAAAGAACAAAACGATTGCGTATGACTCTTTAAATTTTGTATGAAGCTAAGACAGTTACTTATATGGTCATGGTGGTATCTTGGACTGATTCAAGGTCATGTATGGCAATATCAAAATCGTCGTAAGCAAAAACTGAGGCAAGGCCTAGCTGCCAAATTTGGGCGGAAATATGGGAGATTTACCGTTTTAAAAAAATCCAAAAGAATTCTGAAATTCAAACCCTACTACGACAAGAAGGCAGATGTAATTACTGTAGGTAACACATGTACTTTCTGAACCATCTTTTCTTTTAAAATGCAAGCGCACATATGTACGCAGATTAAATACAATTATACAACATATATTCTATCGCAAAAGAAATGCAACATATCTTATATTCTTAAGAAGTTGGTCCCAATTCTTTCAACATGCAAGGTGTCCACCTCATCGTCCCCACTAAGGCGATGCATTTAAGTCTTCTCTCCCGGTAAGCCATGCAAAATCTGCCACATAAGCGAATATCCCCACTAAGGCCATGCATTTAAGTCTTGGGTCAATTCCATATATGCCACTCAAAACTTGCCCGTACCCCCATCTGCCATTGGAAATTTCCCTCCCCCAAATATGCCATTGAAAATTTGCACCGCGTACAGATATGCCACTATGGTCAGTTTGACCGTTAGTAGACTGTCAAGTGACACTTGAAAAGACGATTTTGCCCCTGGTCGTTCCTTGTGGCCAGTACTGTAGCGGGGGGGGGGGGGTACTGTAGCATCCCCAACAAATCTGGCAGTTTCGAAATTGTGGGCACCAGTACTGTAGCGACCACTTAAAATTCCAGTTTTTTGAAATTGCGAACAAATTTTGAATTCCGAACAATTTTTTTGAATTGTGAACAAATATTTTTAAAAGTGAACAAAATTTGAAAAACATGAACAATTTTTGTACTTCCATGGATTTGCTACAGTACATTCACCCGCAAATTCGGAACTGGCCAGATTTGTTGGGATGCTACAGTACATCGCGCTACAGTGTTGTCGCAAGGAACGATCAGGGGCAAAATCGTCTTTTCAAGTGCCACTTGACAGTCAACTAACGGTCAAACTGACCATAGTGGCATATCTGTACGCGGTGCAAATTTTCAATGGCATATTTGGGAGGGAAATTTCCAATGGCAGATGGGGGTACGGGCAAGTTTTGAGTGGCATATATGGAATTCACCCTTAAGTCTTCTCTCCCACTAAGCCATGCAAAATCTGCCACATAAGCAAACTTATAAATTACAATTATTTTTGCATTAGTCTATGTATGTAACGTTGCCACATCATACATGCATGTTAATTATTCATCACATTTTTGTTCAAAAATATATTTTTAACAGTAATTCAAAAGTTTATATTCTATTTTTAGAGACTTTCTTTATTGATTTTCAAGCTTTTCTTTTCTTTTCATTGGATTTAGTTATTTTTTAGCAACTATCTACGCATTTTTTTAACAAAGTTACCGCAGCAACGTGCGGGGTCTAGTATATATTTGTTACCAAACAACGTTGCTGTTACGGCAGTCTTCATTGCAGTCTACGTACTACTCCAGGAGTTTGGTGTAGTCTGCAATCTATAAATCGCCATCCACACTGCAAGCTTGCAACTGCAGAGACAACAGTGCGTCTTATGCAAAATACAGTCCCTTTTTCTGAACTTTTCTGCAAAATACAAGCCCACAAAGCTATGAGTAGCACACAGGTTATTGTGTATTTTCTCCTGCTTCTGCTCATAAACCTTTACCTCTTAGACACCAGTACTCGCAGCTACCCTGAACAATTCATCCACACCGGCTTCACCGGCGCCAACATCACCCTAGACGGCTCAGCCAAAGTCATATCCAGCGGCCTTCTCGCCCTGAGCAAGGACAAATTCAGGTTGAAAGGGCATGCATTCCACCCTGCTCCTATGTGCTTCCGCCATTCTCCGAACAGCACGGTGCAATCCTTCTCTGTCTCCTTTGTGTTCGGAATCCTCTCATCATTTGGCGACATAAGGGGCCATGGCTTGGCCTTCTTCATCGCCCCCACCACAGACTTATCTGACGCTTTCCCGATCCAGTTCTTGGGCCTCGTCAATGTCACCAACAACGGTAGCGCGAGCAATCACCTCTTCGCTGTCGAGCTCGACACCATACAGAACACCGAGTTTGGGGACATCGACAACAACCATATTGGCATCGATATCAAGAACTGACACGTTCATTGTGCCCAGAAACGCAGGGTGCGATCTGGTGAATTTGTTGAAGGAGACATTCACCACCTCAATCACTAAGTAGCCACCTTTTGGAGGGCACGTCGAGAACGGCGGAGCATGAACGCGTCTGGGGAAATAGGGAGAGGAAAGTGGTGGGGAAGAAATTCAAGAGACCGCTAGGAAAACCGCAAAACACACTCACGCATCATACACAGGTTGTTCCACCGAATTACAGGTGCCAAACTCTTATTAATCGTCACGAGGCCGAAAAAGACTCCAATGATATTAGTCGTCTATTGAGTTGGACTTCTTAAAAGGCCGAAGGTGAAGATTTGGTCACCTTAGATGCAAGATGTTAATACAACATGTTTTCACACCTAATTAGTAATGAGACTATAGGACTTTCGTCCTATTAATTTATAGAATCGACACCTGTAAAATCTACAATTTTGTGCTACTAATCCATAAGATCAATAAAGGTAAAATTCACAGTTATTATCATATTTGATTAATCAAGAATAAAGCTTTTCTTTTTGTTAAATCGAACAGAGATCTTCCTGTCTTCACAAATTTCGTCAAGCACGGGCTTGCAATCCAAGGGAAAATATATAATAAGCATGACAAAAGATATATTAAGAAATTTCACAATAAATATCGTTATTGAATTTAAAATTTTATACTTATATTAATTCATATGTATCAAAAAATTTATCTCATGTAATTTTTTCACTGCCATTGTCGTATTTCTTCTGCCTTTTAAAAAGACTTATTTACATTAATCGGTTAATAACATCATGAGACATACAGCTGGCACCCTGAGTAGTTAAGCTAGTTCAGATAATTTACGAATCAAGATCCAAATGAAAGAAATAATTTTTATACAAAACTTTTACATTTATTTAAATTAACAGTATCATACCACAAACTTAATTGTTGACCACATAACAATGTAAAATAATAGGTATAGTGTTTTTTATTATACATTTCTAATGAATATCGTATATCATAGAATAATTTTCTTTTGTTAAGCCTGAACTAAATGATGTACCAAAAGTTCTATTTGGATTATTTTTTGAAAATTGCATTATTTATGCAGTGTAGACCTATATATTTGCATGTATGGTTGTGTGTTCATGTAGATTTTAATACTATTACATATTCTGGCAGAGATTTGTAAAGGGTATACTCTAGAAAATTTATAGATTTCTAGTATATTTTATTAGGTTTCATGTAGATTTTTAATCTCAATAGTAGTTTGTACTAGGTAAGTACATTTACATGGCATGCTTGGTTTTCTACCAAAATTTTGCTAGTTAGTGTGTTGGCAAGCTAAGAACTGGTAATGCGAAGACTAAGGAAAAGTTGGCAATTTTATGTGAGGTTGGCAAGAAAACTTAGTAACCAACCAATTACTAGCAAATATTTGGGCAAATGCCAAATATTAGCATGCCAATTTTTGGCATCAAACCAAGCATGCTCTTAGAATCTTCTAGAGCATGGCAAATATGCCTAGTTTGGTTAGTAATAAGTTGACAAGACAGAATGCTTTGCACTTGTATTTAAAGTAGCATCGACATTCTAATAATCAATTAACATAGAAATGACGATGATTCCTATTTTCGTACAATTTGATTATTTGATATACTCGTCTAGAATGTGCTTGATTTTGATTTGGTGTATGTAAAAGCTCATGTTTTAGTTTTCTTAAATAAAAAGGTGCATATAAAAGTAAACATAGAAATCTAGTTAACATAGATTTTATTACGACATGCAGAACGTCCCGTGGAGAAACCTCCATCATAGAAATCTGATAGCATCATACTTAAACTCAGCCTTGTCAATCGTATTGGTTTATTCCTATTTGATATACGCTTTTTATATGTAGTGTGAGCTTGTGCTCCTTTTTCGAGTATAATATAATATACAAAAAAAATATTGATTACTCGTATAATTCTGTACTTCATGTCCTCCTCCTCTAGATGGGGGTTGATTAACTATTATGAAGAAGTTGAAAATAAGTTCATGAGGTCCTTAACTAGTGCTGTTATATTTGATCAGCAACATGCGGTTCTCCATGGAGGATTGTAGCAAAAGGTACTCCGGCTGTGAATAGCGTCGTGGAGGATGTAGCAAAAGGTACTCCGGCTGTGAATAGCGTCGTGGAGGATGTAGCAAAAGGTACTCCGGCTGTGAATAGCGTCGTGGCGGATGTAGCAAAAGGTACTCCAGTTGTGAATAGCGTCGTGGCGGAATGTTCTCTTTGCATGTGTGTCATCTTGCTTGCAACTGTTCCCATTGCTCTTAATTTCAATGGATCGAGCTGGCGTAGTGAGGGGCCTACGCCTACCCTGGGTCGGCCCTGGGCCATGGCGGCGAGTGCGGCCTCCTAGGGCCCAGCCCCGGCAGGGGCCCATAACTGGGCATCGCTATGTCTCGCGTTCAGCGAGTCGAGCCTCGACTCGCTGAAGCGAGCGAGCATATGGGCTGGCCCACGCGCGCGGGAAGCACCTGCATGTTTCCTGTTTCGTTTTTTTTCACTTTTTTTCTTTTTTGCTTTCTTTTTTTTTACTTTTGTTTATACTTTAAAATATTCTAAATATATATTCCAAACAAAAACTCTTCAAAACACATTTGAAAAAATGTTGGACAAGTATTTGAAAAATGTTGAATAAGTATTTGAAAAATGTTGAATAAGTATTGAAAAATGTTGAACGAGTATTTCGAAAATATTGAACAAGTATTTGAAGTATTAAAATGTTTAACAAGTATTTGAAAAATGTTGAATAACTGTTCCAAAATGTTGAACGAGTATTCGATAAATGTTGAACAAATATTTGAAAATGTTGAATAAGTATTAAAAATGATGAACAAGTATTTGAAAAATGTTGAATAAGTATTGAAAAATGTTGAATGAGTATTTCAAAAATATTGAACAAGTATTTAAAAAATGTTGAACTAATATTTGAAAAATGTTGAATAAGTGTTGGACAATGTTGAACGTGTATACAAAAAATGTTGATCACTTATTAAAAAAATGTTTTTGATATATACAAAAATGTAGAGTGAAAACGAAAACAAACATAAGAAAAAAAAATGGAGAAGAAAACGAAAAACAAACAAAAAATTGAGAAAAAAAAGAAAACCGGAGAATAAATTAAAAAACCAAACAAAAAAGGAAAAAAGAAAAGAAAGGGAGAAAACAGAAAAAAAAAAACCCGATGCTTTCCCTCGAGTAGTTCACACGTGCTATCCTAACACGAACCCAGCTCTAGCCCACCGGCTAGAATCACGAGCCACCACCGTCGCGAGAGCTATTTCTCGCTTTAAGCGAGGCGATAGCTTCGCTCTCGCTGAAGAGATCTCCCTCCCACGTGCGAATCGGTCCGGCCCATATTCTTCTCCTCCCTCCCGAGCGCAAAAAGCAGTCTAAGAAAAAAGAGGGGCGACTCAGGGATCGAACCAACAAGGTCTCCTGCGTGGTGCGCTTCACACCTGGCCACTGGGCTAGCGGCGGGATATTGCTTTAGTACGTGGGCGCAACCATATTTGAGGGGAAAAGATCTGGTTTCAATGGATTTTTTGCGTTTTTCTGTTTTCGTTTTTTCTTTTCTTTTCTTTTCTTTTTCTTCGTTTTTCTTCAGTTTTGTTCCTTTCTTTCTTGTTTTTACTGTTTTTATTCAAATACCAGATTAACATTCATTAAATACATGGTCAACATTTTTACTATACACATTCAACATTTTTTTAAATACTTGTTCAACATTTTCAAATACTTGTTCAACATTTTTTATATACTCGTTCAACATTTCAAATACTTGTTCAATATTTTTCAAATTCTTTTCAACATTTTTAAATACTTGTTCAACATTTTTTATATACTCGTTCAACATTTTTTTAATACCTATTCAACATTTTTCAAATACTTGTTCAAGATTTTTAATACTTATTCAACATTTTTCAAATACTTGTTCAACATTTTTCAAATTCTTGTTCAACATTTTTTTAATACTTATTCAACATCTTTTCAAATGTGTTTTGAAGAGTGTTTTTTGTAATACATACATATGTATATGAAGAATATTTTAAAGTATAAAGAAAAGTAAAAAAAAAGAGAACAGAAAACAGAAAAATAACAAAAAAACAGGTCTGGGGCTCCCACGCGGCTGGGCCGGCCCGTCTGTGGCTCGCCCGACGCGAGCGCATTCCCCTCCTCTCGCGTAACGCGAGAAATAGGGGCGCCCCACCACCGTGGCAACCCGGGTTCGATCTGTGGGCCGCGCTTTTGCGTCTCTATTTTTTCTCTTTTGTTACTATATACCCGCCAAATGGGCGGGCCCATCACTGTGAAGGCTTCAGTGAGAGCAAGCTGTCGACTCGCTTAACGCGAAAAATAGTCGCCGCGCCCATAACTTGTGTACGTGTGTGTATTGGTTTCTTTCCTACTTATAAAGATTGGAGTTGATGTATATTTTATTGGATGTCCCCAAAGGGACTCCAAGAGACATATAAATAAATGTAATTTACTCACGTATGAGATCTACTTCCTCTGTTTCTAAATATAAGTCTTTTTAGAGATTTCAATATGGACTACATAACTTTTTGTAGGAGACATAAATAACAGACAAAAATGTGACTTCAACCCAAAATCGATCTTGATTTTAGTTCTCTCCCCAACCTAATATGATCATTTAAAATTCTCTGACAACATTGATAAAGGACACTAACGTTATTTCATCACCTCTAAGGTAATGGTTCCGTGGCAACGCACGGGCATCGCGCTAGTTACTAACAGAAGCCGGTGCAGCAGGCGCGACCCACTAGGGGAGGCGCAGCAGACTGGCTAATCGCTTCGTCATTTACCCTAACATAAATGCTAATCGCTTCATTATCTCCCGGAAAGCGCCGCCGTCTCTCGTTCTTCTTCCAGCCTTCAGTCCTTTTCTTCCCAATTAATTGACCCAAGCCCCCAAGAGCTCAGGACTCCAAAGATGCAGATTAAATATATTTTTCTCTATTCTTCTAGCTATCTACTCCCTCCTTTCCTGTTTATAGGGCTTAAATCTGAAATCTCATCAATCAAGGTAGATGGTGAGTGGAGAAATGTATCTCGTAGTTTACAAAATTAATCAAACTTTAATCTGCATTAAATACAGTGTATGCATGGATGACCACTAAATAAGTAGGAATGGCTACATGCATTGACTGGTTTCTTTTAATCCTTGCATGCATCAATTTAATGCACCTTGGAATGTGAACATTTGGTGGAAAGAAGTGAAAATAAGACTTATAATATGAAAAAACCAAGAAAATGAGATGAGCCCAATAAACCGGAAAGGAGGGAGTACTAAGTCTCCCACAAGGCGAAGGTCTAGGCCGCCAGCGACGACGAACAGACGTCACACGCGAGACTACATTCGGCTGCCTGTTGAGACTTCAATGGCAACGCTCGAGCGCCGTATCATGCAGCGGCGACGGCAAGGCAGGGGACCCAGGCAGGCAGTGTTGAAATATGGGGTGGGCTTTAGGCCCATCTAACAATTTCAAAAAAATCTCTAAGGGCCCATGTAGGTGTCATGACAAGGGGTGGTGGGAAGTTTAGTCCCACCCCGTTAGTGGAGAAGGAGTTGGACCTCCTTAGAGCATCTCTAACAGACCCCTTAAAACCACGCGACCCGTAAAATTCCGGCGACTATACGGGTTTGGCCCTTTTTTGGGTCAGACCAGAGCCCGTATAGTGGCCGGACCCGTAAACTTTTTTTTACAGTGGCCCGCAAACCGCCCCCCTCGCGCAGTATAACTAAGGGTTCACGGCCGATATACGGGGCCGAACCCAATCCCCGCCCCGCCGCAATCCCTCATCTCCCCTCTCGATTTCTCACCGCCGGCGACTCCAATCCGCCGCCCAACTCCACCATGTGGCGCGAGATGTGGTCCTCGGGCCGCGGCGATGGCGGTGGCGACGACCCCGAGAGAAAGCGGTGCGTCAAAGTCGACGCCACGAGGAAACGGAGCGCCCGGAGGTACCTCAACCAAGGCCTTCAGCCGCCGCCGTCGCTCCTCTGCCGCGAGACGGAGGAGTACGACCGCAGGCAGGCACTGCTGTCCTCCGGCGCGGGCGGCTCCTCCGGCGCGGGCGGCTCCTCCACCGGTGCGTCGAGCTCCCGTACGGCGCGCACGCCGGTGAAAACAGAGCCGGAGGAGCTCCCGCCGCTCCGCGCGGTGAAGTGGGAGCTAGAGCAGGAGCTGGAGTGGCGGGGCGGTGGCGTCGTCAGGCCGGAGGATTTCCTTCCCCCGGCGGAGGCGGACGCCTTCGAGGCCGCCATCCTCGCGCGCAGTGCGTGGGAGGAGGAGGAGGCAGAGCAGCGCCGTCAATGGGAAGCCAACCTCGACAAAGTCCTCCTCGAGCAGGGGCTCGTGAAGGACGCAGGACTTCAAGGACAACTTGGCAGCATGGCGCCGCGAAGGCAAGGCGCAGGACGACATCTACATCGACCTCGTCTTCGACGACGACGACTGAGCTCCTCCGCCGCCACAGCGTCACCGCCGCACCCGGATGGCTCCGGTGAGCCAAATTTTGGCATTAGGGTTAGGGTGGCGGGCAGCTCCTCCGATCTAGTGTTGTAAAAAATCACTATGTATGACTTTTGTATGATGATCAAGTAACTATGAACGCTAGTAGTTCTACTGGAGTAGTTCGATTTCTCGCCCGAAGTTTTGATTTCAAAATTTACAGGTTCATTTTAAAGTTTCTGTTCTGCCGCGGCTTATTTCGGCCCGTATCTTAGGCATGCCGCGAACTGTAAACGCACTTTTAAGGTCCGCGATATAAGGGGTCTGCTAGAGATGCTCTTATAAGGGATTCTCTTCCACATGCTATTGGAGCTTGAGAAGAGAAGAGGCCCTCGAGCACTCATCCTCCGCCGCCCGCCTCGTCGCGCCGCGCCGTGGGTTGCGGGATTGAGCCGAGCTCATACCTATGCGCTTATTTTTGCCGGTCAGGAACGGAGAGTCCGTAACAGACGCGTCATGTATCCGAGACGTCGGATCGTGGGCTCTCGCCGACTCGGACGTGGGTCCAGCCCACGTCTCCCCACTCGGCGTACACGGTTGACGGGAGAGCAGGCCTCCGAAACCCCGCCCCTCTGGATCCTATACGGGAGAGGGGCGATTAGGTTTTTGTGGAGCGACTACGCGACTGCTCTCCTCCGATCGACTACTTCCTCTACGTCTGCGTCGTCTTCATCATCACCATGTTCACCGACGCCGAGAAACTTGAAGCCGAGAAGAAGGCTGCCGAGGACGCCGCCGCCGCCGCGGCTTCTACCTGGCCTACTGGAGGGTATAACTCGTTTATCTCGCTCCTGTTTATTTCTGTGTTAGCCGTACTAGCATTATGTGTAGATGTGTCTACTGTTTGCATAGTGCGTGCTTATCTAGATCCTAATTAGTATGTCATTAATTCTGTCAATGCCATGTTCGTGATTATTTCCTGGATTAAATTAATATAAAAACTGCCTATTTACTCAGCAATCCAAAAACCTAATGTTTGTACGAATTTTTCGAATCATGGTTTCGCTGCTGCACTGAAACCTGATAAGTTTACTGGTACATACTTTAAGCGTTGGCAGACCAAAACCATCTTATGGCACACAGCAATGAATGTGTTCTGGGTTGCCGGTGCGACTCCCACTGGAACGATTACTCCTGAACTGGAGAAGGCGTTCAGGGAGGCCACCGTCATCTTTCTCGGAGCAGTTCTGAGCGTGATAAGAGATAAGTTGGTTGACGCATACTTACATGTGCGGGTTGCCAAGGACTTGTGGGAGCCACTCGAATCTAAATTCGGGGCCACCGATGCTAGGAGCGAGATATATGTTATAGAGCAGTTCCACGATTACAAAATGGTCGAGAACCGTTCTGTATTGGAACAAGCTCATGAGATAATATGCATCGCTAAGGAGCTTGAGCTCCTGAAGTGCGATTTACCGGGCAAATTTGTCGCGGGATGTATAATCGCTAAGCTCCCTAATTCCTGGAGGAACTTTACCACCACTCTGAAACATCAGAGGCGTGAATTCTCAGTAGAGGATGTCATCGACCATCTGAGTGTTGAGCAGAACTCGAGAGCAAAGGACTCGCATGGAATAGTGGTCGAAGGTACTTCTGTCGCCAACATGGTGAATCAGAGGAACTTCAATTCCCACAAGCCCAAGGGAAAGAATTTTGTCCAACAGAATACCGACTTCAAAAAGAAGGGTAAGAAGACCTTCAAGAAAAACAAGAAGGGAGATGGCTGCTTTAATTGTGGTTCAGAGGAACATTGGGCTAGCAAGTGCCCAAACAAGTACAAGAAGCGAGGGCAGGACTCCAAGTCTGCCAATATGATTGTGTGTAACAATGAAAGTGGTGCATCTGGGTACGGTAATTTATTTACTGTGTTTTCAGTTTGTCACCCACCGATTGGTGGGTGATACGTCCATTTCGCATCATGTTTTCCTACTGTTATTTACAATGTTTTTAATCATTATAACACATTGTAATGTTGTTCTAATGCCTTTTCTCTCTTAATTTACATGATTTACAAGAAGAGGGAGAATGCCGGCAGCTGGAATTTTGGACCTGAAAAAGCTGTGTCAGAGATACCTATTGTGCACAACTCCAAATGAGCTGAAATTCATGGAGAATTATTTTGGAATATATAAAAAATACTGGAGAAAAGAAATATCAGAGGGGACCCACCAGGTGCCCACGAGGCACATGGGCACGGCCACCCCCCTAGCCGCGCCCATGTGGCTTGTGTGGCCCCTGGCTGGCCTCCGAGGCCCATCTTCTCCTATATGAAGCCATTTTCCCTAGAAAAAATAAGGAGAGAACTTTCAGGATGAAGCGCCGCCGTCTCGAGGCGGAACCTGGGCAGGAGCACTTTTGCTCTCCGGCGAAGCGATTCCGCCGGGGATACTTCCCTCCGGGAGGGGGAAATCGAAGCTGTCGTCATCACCAACGATCCTCTCATCGTGGGAGGAGCAATCTTCATCAACATCTTCACCAGCACCATCTCATCTCAAACCCTAGTTCATCTCTTGTATTCAATCTTTGTCTCAAAACCTCAGATTGGTACCTGTGGTTGCTAGTAGTGTTGATTACATCTTGTAGTTGATGCTAGTTGGTTTATTTGGTGGAAGATTATATGTTCAGATCCTTAATGCTATTCAATACTCCTCTGATCTTGAACATGAATATGATTTGTGAGTAGTTACTTTTGTTCTTGAGGACATGGCAGAAGTCTTGTTATAAGTAATCATGTGAATTTGGTATTCGTTCGATATTTTGATGATATGTATGTTGTGATTCCCTTAGTGGTGTTATGTGAACATCGACTACATGACACTTCACCATCTTTGGGCCTAAGGGAAGGCATTGTGGAGTAGTAATTAGATGATGGGTTGCTAGAGTGACAGAAGCTTAAACCCTAGTTTATGCGCTATTCCGTAAGGGGCTGATTTGGATCATATGTTTCATGCTATGGTTAGATTTATCTTAATTCTTCTTTCGTAGTTGCGGATGCTTGCGAGAGGGGGTAATCATAAGTGGGAGGCTTGTTCAAGTAAGAAAAACACCCAAGCACCGGTCCACCCACATATCAAATTATCAAAGTAGCGAACACGAATCAAACAAACATGATGAAAGTAACTAGATGAAATTCCCATGTGTCCTCGAGAACGCTTTGCTTACTATAAGAAAACTTTCCGGCCTGTCCTTTGCCATAAGAAGGATTGGGCTATCTTGCTGCACCTATTGTTACTATTGTTACTTGTTACTCGTTACAAATTACTTTGCTACCAAACTATCTGTTACTGACAATTTCAATGCTTGCAGAATATACCTTGCTGAAAACCGCTTGTCATTTCCTTCTGCTCCTCGTTGGGTTCGACACTCTTACTTATCGAAAGGACTACGATTGATCCCCTATACTTGTGGGTCATCAAGACTCTTTTCTGGCGCCGTGGCCGGGGAGTGAAGCGCCTTTGGTGAGTGGAATTTGGTAAGGAAACATTTATATTATGTGCTGAAATTTACTGTCACTTGTCACTATGGAAAGTAATCCTTTGAGGGGTTTGTTCGGGGTATCTTCACCTCGACCGGAAGCAATTAGAGTTGCCCGTCAACCTACTGAACCTACTCAAAATATTTATTATGAGATTCCCTCGGGTATGATAGAAAAACTGCAAGCTAATCCTTATGCAGGAGATGGAACGGTACATCCCGATATGCACTTAATATATGTGGATGAAATTTGTGGATTGTTTAAGCTTGCAGGTTTATCTGAGGATGGAGTTAAGAAGAAGGTATTCCCTTTATCTTTGGAGGTAAAGGCATTGACATGGTATAGGCTATGTAATGATATTGGAACGTGGGATTGGAACCGGTTGAAATTGGAATTTCATCAGAAATTTTATCCTATGCATCTGGTTCATCGTGATCGGAATTATATATATAATTTTTGGCCTCGTGAAGGAGAAAGTATCTCTCAAGTTTGGGGGAGGCTTAAGTATATGATGCACACATGCCCCAATCATGAGCTCTCAAGAGAAATTATTATTATGAACTTTTATGCTCGGCTTTCTCATAATGATCGATCCATGCTCGATTCTTCTTCTACTGGTTCTTTTATGAAGAAAACTATTGAATTCAAGTGGAATCTTTTGGAAAGAATTAAATGCAACTCTGAAGATTGGGAGTTCGACAAAGGTAAAGAGTCAGGTATAAATCTTGAGTTTGATTGTGTTAAATCCTTTATGGAAACCGATGCTTTTCATAATTTTAGTACTAAATATAGACTTGATTATGAGATAGTAGCTACTTTTTGTGAATCCTTTGCTGCTCATGTTGACCTCCCTAAGGAGAAGTGGTTTAAATATCACCCACCTATTGAAGAAATAGTTGAGGAACCCATTAAGGTTAAAGAGGAAACAATCATTTATAATGTTGATCCAGTTGTGCCTACTGCTTATATTGAGAAACCTCCTTTCCCTATACGGATTAAGGAACATGCTAAAGCTTCAACTGTGGTTAATAAAAGCAATATTAGAGCACCTAGACCTTCTGAGAAAATTAAAGTTGAACCTAATATCACTATGGTTAAAGATCTCCTGGTTGATAATGTTGATGGGCATGTTATTTATTTCCGTGATGAAGCAACTAGAATTGCTAAGCCTGATACTAAAGATAAGAATAGACCTGTTATTGGCATGCCTGTTATTTCTGTTAAAATTGGAGATCATTGCTATCATGGTTTATGTGATATGGGTGCTAGTGTGAGTGTTATTCCTTTTACCTTATATCAAGAGATTATGAACGATATTGCACCTGTTGAGATAGAAGACATTGATGTTACTATTAAGCTTGCGAATAGAGATACTATTTCACCACTTGGGATTGTTAGAGATGTCGAAGTCTTGTGTGGTAAAATCAAATACCCTATTGATTTTCTAGTTCTTGGCTCTCCACAAGATGATTTTTGTCCCATTATATTTGGTAGACCTTTCCTGAATACCGTTAATGCTAAGATTGATTGCAACAAGGAAACGGTCAGTGTTAATTTTGGTGATGTGTCTCATGAGTTTAATTTTTCCAAGTTTCGTAGACAACCACATGATAAAGAATTTCCTAGTAAGGATGAAATAATTGGTCTTGCTTCTATTGCCGTACCCCCTACTGATCCGTTAGAACAATATTTGTTAGACCATGAAAATGATATGCAAATGAATGAAAGAAATGAGATAGATGATATATTCTTCAAACAAACACCTATTCTTAAGCATAACTTGACTGTTGAAACTCTTGGGGATCCTCTTCCACCCAAAGGAGATCCTGTGTTTGAATTAAAGCAACTACCTGATACACTGAAATATGCTTATCTTGATGAAAAGAAGATATATCCTGTTATTATTAGTGCTAACCATTCAGAGCATGAAGAAAAGAGGTTACTTAAAACTCTGAGGAAGCATTGTGCTGCTATTGGATATACTCTTGATGATCTTAAGGGCATTAGTCCCACCTTATGTTAGCACAAGATTAATATGGAGCCTGATGCTAAACCAGTTGTTGATCATCAGCATCGTTTAAATCCTAAGATGAAAGATGTGGTAAGAACTGAAATATTAAATCTTCTGGAAGCAGGTATAATCTATCCCATAGCTGATAGTAGATGGGTAAGTCCTGTTGTAACACCCCTATGTAATGAGCTACAACGATCCTTAATGATTATGCTAAGTCACCTTGATTTGCAATGCTTGATCACAGTGGATTCATATCTCATTTCAAATTCCACCACTGAAATCAATTCAAATTGCAAGTGAAATTCAAAGTTTCACAAACATGGTTGCAAAATAGTTCATCATTTAGCAAATATTCCATAACAAATATTTGTTAAAGAAAACAACATCACCACAATGCTAAAATGGGTTATAGCAATTAAAACAGTGCTAAAACAGCATAATTAAAATGCTTTTCCATTTATGAAAAATTGAAATAAATTCAAACAAGTCCCAAACTTTTTGTGGCAGTGCCAAATAATGCAATGTATTTATGTGGCAAGTTTCACAATTTACAAAAAGCATTTGTTATTCAGAGAAAATGCAAAATAGAAAAAAATAAAGAAAAACAGAGAAAGAAATAAAGAAAAAGTAAAAAGCCACTGTGCACTGGGCCTTAGTGCACAGTGCCTGGCCAGCCGGCCCAGCCCGCTGCGCCCTCGTCTCCCACCTCTCTCCTCCCCGTGTCAGCTGCGCACGCGCACCCGACGCCGAGCGCCGTCGCCACCGCACCAGCTCGCCGCTCCGCGCCGCTACAGCGCCGGGGAGAGGATAAGAACGCCACCGCCGCACCTCAGGGCAGCCCCTGGCCCTTATCCTCCCTCTTCTCGCGCTGCTCCCTCCTCCTTGCCCCATGGCCGCCTCTGCAGTCGCCGTCGCGAGCCCGCCCGTGTAGCCACCGTCGTCGCCTAGCCTCGCCACCGTGTCCGCTCGCACCGCCGTCGTCCGCTACGCCCTTTGGTGTCGGCCGTTGGAGCTCGGAGCCCCTGCATCGCTGGGATCAAGCTCGTCTTCCTCTTCGGATCGCCGGCGCTTCTCCGACGAATGTCGCCGCCCTGCTGCTCCTAAGCCACCGCCAGGCCTCCGTGTGCCTTCTCGGTGAGCAGCCACACGAAATCCCTCTCCTCCCGCCTCGTTTCCATCCCCGTACCTCGCCTTGCCGTCGTTGCCGTAGCTCGCCACCGCCACCGTGCTCGCTGCCGTCGCCATAGTGCTGCTCCGGCTCGGACGAGCACACCACGGTGCTCCTGGCATCACGTGGGAGCTGCCTAGCCCTTCGGTGCATCGCGTAGGTGCCGGTAGCCTCAACTCCGTCGAGCTCCACTTCCGGCCGGCCGCCGCGGTCGTCGCCGTCGTCGCTGTAGGGCCTCTCCGGCGGCGCCACCGCCACCGTTAGACCCGCCGTCGTGCGCTTGTTCGAACGCCACCGACCCCGCGCCAAATGGCCGTCTGTAGCCAATTTCCGGCGAGGTCCCGAGCCCTCCGCTGCGTTTTGACGTCGCCGGCGTTTAAACGCCGGTGGTCCGACGTGGCATCGCCGGGGGCCCACCCCTGGATCACTGCCAGTGGCCCCCGTGGGCCCCATTGACCACGTTGACTTGGTCAACCCTATTGACTGGGCAACCCCAGTCTATGACATGTGGACCCCACGCGATTAATTAAACTGGTTTTAAAATAAACTTAATCTATTAATTAACCCCACACTGACAAGTGGGTCCCACTAGCTAATTAACCCGTTAGATTTAATTTAAACATGTTAATTACTAACAGTCACTGACATGTGGGGCCCTAGCCACTGTTACAGTGGATAAGGCTGACCCAGTCAGCCTGCTCACTAGCAGTTGACCCAGTCAACAGGGCCCACCAGTCAATCCCTGTGTGTGCTGACTGGGTACAACTCTGGGTGCACTTAGCATTTTACTGTTCTGGATAATTCGAATTTAATAATTAAAATAATTCCAGTAATTCCAGAAGTTGTTTAAAACTTTGAAATATCATATAAAATAATCTGTAACTCGGCTGAAAATAATTTACATATGAAAAATGATCAGAAAAATAAGACAAATCTGAATATGCCATCCACATACCTGTCACATGCCTCCAACACTGCAAACATGGAACCTTCCCCTCCGGATCGTCTGTCTGATAATTGCCTAAAGCCGGGAAAATATTCCTAGATATTTTCCCACTCCGTCTGCAACGTGTAGCATCGCGTTAGGTCACCCCTAGCACAACATATTGCCATGTCATGCATCGTGCTGCATCTGTGTGCTTTCTATTTACTGTTTCTTCCCCCTCTTCTTCTCCGGTAGACCCCGAGACCGACGCTGACGCCATAGAGTACGACTACGCCGCAGATGTTCAGCCACTTGCCGCAGAGCTTCCAGGCAAGCAAAACCCCCCTTGATCATTCCTTTATCGCCCATTCTTTCTCTCCCCTGCTTGCATTAGATTTTGCTACTGTATTTGAATGCTCCTATTCTGATGCATAGCCTGATTTTGTAACCTGCTATTGATACTTTACCTGTTGTCCTATATGCTTAGTATAAGCTGGTTAGTGATCCATCAGTGGCCCCGCACCCTTGTCCGTGTTGCCATGCCTTGCTTCCGGATGTTTCGATCAACGTGATCGACGTGCAGAGACTGACACAGCACCGCACACCCCCTTAGTTGTACGACTCTGCAGAGCTACTCTCGAGTGCCGAGGGTGATACCTCCTACCTCACTCCTGACGATATCTTTGTAGCGTAGCTAGTCGGTTGTGGGTTACCGAGGGTGATTCCTCTTTCACCACCTCCGATGATGCCTCTATCGTGCAGCCCCTCAAGTGTGAACCCATCGAGGGTGATTCCTCCAAGTTCACCTTGACGGATACATCGAGTGGGAATCCATCGAGGGTGATTCCTCGGATTTCCCCCTTGATGTTATGGACACACGGATACCTTGTATTTTACCTCAGTCCCTTGTTGAAGTCGGGTCAACCCCGAGGGGTACCCACGAGAGATGTGAAGTCAGGTTGACTGTGAGGGTACCCGCGAGATAATTACGCGGCACGGTCGGGCAGGCAGATCGCCCCAGGAGAGGGATGGGCCTGGCCCTTACCGTAAGTCCGCGAGACGGGGCGACAGGATCACTGATTGTCACCGCGAGCTCCCAACACACTAACGGGTTTGGATATGTGATCTGAGTAGGCCTTTGGCCTTTTCGCACTAACCACCATGCCGGAATAGTATGGGCACTCGGCGTCGTATGTTTCAGTCGAAGTTCTTCAGACGTCAACAACTGAGCGGCGCGTGCCCGGGTGGACCGCGACAGCCTGCGTGTGTATACAGGGGCTTGGTCTGGTCCCGGCCGCCCACGCAACGTGTAGGAGTGCAAAGGGCGATAGGCCCAAGACCCCTGAGCGCTTAGGATGTAGACCGGCATGCTGGCCTCTCTGTTGGGCCTAGGTAGGGCTAAGCATGTCGATCAGCCGAGGCCGGGCATGACCCGATAAAAGTGTGTCCGGCCAGAGTTAATCGAGCGTGTTGGGTAAGTTGGTGCACCCCTGCAGGGAAGTATATCTATTCTAATAGCCGTGTCCACGGTAACGGACGCTCAGAGAGTATCCTGATCTACTACAACTACAACTGGATACTTGTGTTACTAAACTAATATGATAGCTCCGGGATCGCTTTCTCGCAGGGAGTCGAGGAAGAATCTCTAGGCATTGCTATTATATAATTATTGCTTTATTAAATGCTAATCTGCACTCTTCTAATACTGCAAGATGCTAGTCTTCGATAGGCTAGGCCTTGCCCTCTATTCTGGCATTTTTGCAGCCTGGTCCACAGATACAGCCCCTTCCCTTTGATACCGATGCATACTTAGCATAGTTCTGATGTAAGTCTTGCGAGTACTTTGGATGTGTACTCACGGTTGCTTTGCTACCCTTTTTCCCCCTATCCGATTGCTGCGATCATATGAAGAAGCCCCGGAGCCAGCTGACCCCATCGCCGACTACTACTACCCCGACGGAGCCTACTACTACGTGGAGACCGACGACCAGGAGTAGTTTTGGAGGATCCCAGGCAGGAGGCCTGCGCCTTTTCGATCTATTTGTCGTTGTTTTACTCAGCCGTCTTAAGGAAACCTTGTCTAATTATGTCTGTACTCAGATACTGATGCTTCCGCTGACTCTTGTGTAATCGAGCTTATGTATTCGAGCCCTCGAGGCCCCTGACTTGTAATATAAAGCTTGTATTGTTTTTATTTGTGTCTAGAGTTGTGTTGTGATATCTTCCCGTGAGTCTCTGATCTTGATCGTGCGCATTTGCGTGTATGATTAGTGCACGATTGAGTCGGGGGCGTCACAAGTTGGTATCAGAGCCGACTGCCTGTAGGAAGCCCCTTTCCAACTCCTTGGCTGAAGTTGAGTCTAGTCTTTGAAAAACTATTTTACTAACATGGTTGTGTGGCTTATGGGCCCACGTCACCAATGGATGGTTTAGGATCTTTTATTCCTCTTCTTTACTCTGGGACTCTGATCTCTCTTCTTTTCGGGTTAAAGATTTTGCTAACTCTAACATTAGGTTCTCGTGTTCACATCCACTCGGAGAGCTGGATTACCTGCAACTATTTCATTAAATGTCTGACACATCATACACATACTGTCTTTTGACAACTTTGAACTCCTTGAACTTAAGGAGGAAATCGACAAGTCACTTCGCAAGGGTTTCATTCATCCAAGTTCCTCTGCTTGGGGAGCGCCGTCTCTCTTTGTCAAGAAGAAAGATGGTATGAACCGGTTGGTCCAAGATTACCGACCTATCAACCAGGCAACAATTCAGAACAAATATCCGCTTCCTCGGATCAACGATCTGTACGATCAACTTGCTGGTTCCTCTGTATTCTCTAAACTCGATATGCGGTTGTGTTACCACCAGATTCGAGTTCGTGAAGAGGATATTTCGAAGACCGCTTTCGTTACTCGCTATGGTTCATACGAGTACACCGTCATGTCCTTTGGTTTAACCAATGCTCCAGTAACGTTCTCCCGCTTGATGAATTATATCTTCATGGATTACCTCGACAAGTTCGTCGTGGTTTATCTGGATGATATGCTTGTGTATTCCAAGAATAAAGAAGAACTTGCTGAACATCTTCGTCTTGTTTTGGAAAAGCTTCAAGAGCATCAGCTATATGCCAAATATTCCAAGTGTGAATTCTGGTTATCTGAAGTGACCTACCTTAGTCATGTGATTTCCAAGGATGGTATTGATGTTGATCCAGAGCGAGTTCAGGCTATTCTTGATTGGACTCCCCCGAAGAACGTCAAGCAAGTGAGAAGTTTTCTCGGACTCACAAGCTATTGTCGCCGTTTTGTCGAGAACTTTTCCAAGATTGCCAAGCCTCTGACTAATCTGCTTCACAAAGGCGTTAAGTTTGAGTGGAAAGAAAAATATCAGGAAAGTTTCCAAACACTCAAGGACAAGCTGACATTTGCTCCAGTGCTTGCTCCTCCGGATTCTCGCAAGGAATTCGTCATCTATTGCGACGCATCTCGTCAAGGATTAGGCTGTATCCTAATGCAAGAGCGCAAGGTGATTGCTTATACCTCGCGACAACTGCGTCCTCATGAAGAGAACTACCCAGTTCATGATCTCGAACTTGCTGCAGTTATTTATACACTGAAGTTGTGGCGACATTACCTCCTCGGTAATCGTTGCGAGATCTACACTGATCATCAAAATCTGAAGTATTTGTTTACTCAGCCGGATCTGAATCTCTGTCAATAAAGGTGGATGGAAACAATTACAGACTATGACTGCGGTATTACATATACCCCTGGTAAGGCTAATGTAATGGCCGATGCTTTGAGTCGCAAGTCTTATTGCAACAATCTCATGGTTCAGCGAGCTCAACCCCTTCTTCACGAAGAACTTCGCAAGTTGAACCTCCACATTGTTCCACAGGGTTTTCTTAACAGCCTTATTCTGGAACCAACTCTCGAGAAAGCTATTAAGTCTGCGCAAGCAAAAGACACTGAAGTTGATCAGATGAAAAGGGATGTTGCCTTTGAAAAGGCTAGGGATTTCTCGCTTGCAGAAGATGGAACCTTATACTTCAGAGATCGCCTTGTGGTACCCCGGTTCGAACTTATGACAGACAAGGTTATGAAGGAGGCACATGATACACCACTGTCTATTCATCCGGGTAGCACCAAGATGTATCAAGACCTTCGTCAAAGGTACTGGTGGTCCAATATGAAACAAGATATTGCTCGTTATGTTTCTGAATGTGACATTTGCCATCGCGTGAAAGCAGAACACTAGAAGCCTACTGGACTTCTACAACCGCTTCCTATTCCTGAATGGAAATGGGACAAGGTTCAAATGGATCTTACCACTGGCCTTCCCAGGTCCCAAAAGGGTCACAATGCTATTCTTGTCGTCGTTGACCAATTCTCCAAAGTTGCACATTTTCTGCCAGTCAAGGAGACGATCACTGCTAGTCAGTTAGTAGACTTGTATATCTCCAGAATTGTATCACTCCATGGTATTCTGAAGGAGGTCAGTTCAGATCGTGGCAGCCTCTTCACTGCAAAGTTCTGGGAAAGTTTCCAAGAAGCTATGGGAACTCATGTAACATGGAGCTCAGCTTATCACCCCTAGTCCCAAGGCCAAGTTGAATGAGTTAATCAAGTGCTTGAAGATATGCTGCGTGCTTGTGTCATTTCCTTTGGCAAGAAGTGGGAAGAATCTCTCCCGTATGTTGAATCTCCTACAACAACATCTATCAAGCTAGCTTGAATATGGCACCTTTCGAGGTATTATATGGACGTAAGTGCCGAACCCTTCTGAATTGGTCAAAAAAACTGGGGAACGGCCGCTCATTGGTCTGGATATTATCCAACAAGCTGAACAGCAAGTTCGTATTGTCCGGGAAAATCTCAAGGTGGTCCAGTCCCGCCAGAAGAGCAACTATGATCGTAAACATTGGGGATCGATCTATCAACCTGGAGAACAAGCTTATCTGCGTGTCACTCCTATGAAGGGCACTCATCGTTTTGGAATCAAGGGCAAGTTAGCTCCTCGCTACATTGGTCCCTTCCGCATTCTCGCCAGACGTGGGTATGTGGCTTATAAATTGGAGTTGCCACCGCAGTTTTCTCATATCCACGATGTCTTCCATGTGTCGCAAATTCGTCATTGCTTCAAGGATCCGCACCGTGCAGTGGATCATGAGATGCTCGAATTGCAAGATGATCTCTCTTATAAGGAGCATCCGATCTGCATTCTGGATCAAGATGAACGTCGGACCCGTCAGAAGGCAACCAAGTTCCTTAAAGTGCAGTGGTCGAATCATACTGAAGATGAAGCCACTTGGGAACGTGAGGATCGCCTTCGTGAAGAATATCCCGATCTTTTCCCTTCTACCTCTTGAATTCTCGGGACGAGAATTTCTTTTAGAGGAGGAGAATTGTAACACCCCTATGTAATGAGCTACAGTGATCCTTAATGATTATCCTAAGTCACCTTGATTTGCAATGCTTGATCACAGTGGATTCATATCTCATTTCAAATTCCACCACTGAAATCAATTCAAATTGCAAGTGAAATTTAAAGTTTCACAAACATGGTTGCAAAATAGTTCATCATTTAGCAAATAGTCCATAACAAATATTTGTTAAGGAAAACAACATCACCACAATGCTAAAATGGGTTATAGCAATTAAAACAGTGCTAAAACAGCATAATTAAAATGCTTTTCCATTTATGAAAAATTCAAATAAATTCAAACAAGTCCCAAACTTTTTGTGGCAGTGCCAAATAATGCAATGTATTTATGTGGCAAGTTTCACAATTTACAAAAATCATTTGTTATTCAGAGAAAATGCAAAACAGAAAAGAATAAAGAAAAACAGAGAAAGAAATAAAGAAAAAGGAAAAGGCCACTGTGCACTGGGCCTTAGTGCACAGTGCCTGGCCAGCCGGCCCAGCCCGCTGCGCCCTCGTCTCCCACCTCTCTCCTCCCCGTGTCAGCTGCGCGCGCGCGCACCAGACGCCGAGCGCCGTCGCCACCGCACCAGCTCGCCGCTCCGCGCCGCTACAGCGCCGGGGAGAGGATAAGAATGCCACCGCCGCACCTCGGGGCAGCCCCTGGCCCTTATCCTCCCTCTTCTCGCGCTGCTCCCTCCTCCTTGCCCCATGGTCGCCTCTGCAGTCGCCGTCGCGAGCTCGCCCGCGTAGCCACTGTCGTCGCCTGGCCTCGCCACCGTGTCCGCTCGCACCGCCGTCGTCCGCTACGCCCTCTGGTGCCGGCCGTTGGAGCTCGGAGCCCCTGCATCGCCGGGATCGAGCTCGTCTTCCTCTTCGGATCGCCGGTGCTTCTCCGACGAATGCCGCCGCCCTGCTGCTCCTAAGCCACCGCCAGGCCTCCGTGTGCCTTCTCGGTGAGCAGCCACACGAAATCCCTCTCCTCCCGCCTCGTTTCCATCCCCGTAGCTCGCCTCGCCGTAGCTCGCCGCCGTCACCGTGCTCGCTGCCGTCGCCGTAGTGCTGCTCTGGCTCGGACGAGCACACCACGGTGCTCCTGGCATCGCGTGGGAGCTGCCTAGCCCTTCGGTGCGTCGCGTAGGTGCCCGTAGCCTCGACTCCGTTGAGCTCCACTTCCGGCCACCTGCCGCGGTCGTCGCCGCCATCGCTGTAGGGCCTCTCCGGCGACGCTACCGCCACCGTTTCGACGTGCTGTCGTGTGCTCGTTCGAACGCGACCAACCCCGCGCCAAATGGCCGTCTGTAGCCGATTTCCGGCGAGGTCCCGAGCCCTCCGCCGCGTTTCGACGTCGCCGGCGTTTAAACGCCGGTGGTCCGACGTGGCATCGCCTGCGGCCCACCCCTGGGTCACTGCCAGTGGGCCTTGTGGGCCCCATTGACCACGTTGACCTGGTCAACCCTGCTGACTGGGCAACCCCAGTCTATGACATGTGGACCCAACGTGATTAATTAAATTGGTTTTAAAATAAACTTAATCTGTTAATTAACCTGACACTTACAAGTGGGTCCCACTAGCTAATTAACCCGTTAGATTTAATTTAAACCTGTTAATTACTAACAGTCACTAACATGTGGGGCCCTAGCCACTGTTACAGTGGATAAGGCTGACCCAGTCAGCCTGCTGACTGGGCAGCTGGCCCACCAGTCAGCAGACTGGGCAGTTGACCCAGTCAACAAGGCCCACCAGTCAGTCCCTGTGAGTGCTGACTGGGTACAACTCTGGGTGCACTTAGCATTTTATTGTTCTGGATAATTCGAATTTAATAATTAAACTAAGTCCAGTAATTCCAGAAATTGTTTAAAACTTTGAAAAATCATAGAAAATAATCCGTAACTCGGATGAAAATAATTTATATATGAAAAATGATCAGAAAAATAAGACGAATCCAAATATGCCATCCACATACCTGTCACATGCCTCCAACACTGCAAACATGGAACCTGCCCCTCCGGATCGTCTGTCTGATAATTGCCTAAAGCCGGGAAAATATTCCCAGATATTTTCCCGCTCCGTCTGCAACGTGTAGCATCGTGTTAGGTCACCCCTAGCACAGCATATTGCCATGTCATGCATCGTGCTGCATCTGTGTGCTTTCTATTTACTATTTCTTCCCCCTCTTCTTCTCCGGTAGACCCCGAGACCGACGGTGACGCCACTGAGTACGACTACACCGCAGACGTTCAGCCACTTGCCGCAGAGCTTCCAGGCAAGCAAAACCCCCTTGATCATTCCTATATCGCCCATTCTTTCTCTCCCCTGCTTGCATTAGATTTTGCTACTGTATTTGAATGCTCCTATTCTGATGCATAGCCTGATTTTGTAACCTGCTGTTCATACTTTACCTGTTGTCCTATATGCTTAGTATTGGCTGGTTAGTGATCCATCAGTGGCCCCGCACCCTTGTCCGTGTTGCCATGCCTTGCTTCCGGATGTTTCGATCAACGTGATCGATGTGCAGAGACTGACACAGTACCGCACACCCCCTTAGTTGTACGACTCTGCAGAGCTACTATCGAGTGCCGAGGGTGATACCTCCTACCTCACTCCTGATGATATCTCTGTAGCGTAGCTAGTCGGTTGTGGGTTACCGAGGGTGATTCCTCTTTCACCACCTCCGATGATGCCTCTGTTGTGCAGCCCCTCAAGTGTGAACCCATCGAGGGTGATTCCTCCAAGTTCACCTTGACGGATACATCGAGTGGGAATCCATCGAGGGTGATGCCTCGGATTTCCCCCTTGTTGTTATGGACACACTTTACCTCAGTCCCTTGTTGAAGTCGGGTCGACCCCGAGGGTACCCGCGAGAGATGTGAAGTCGGGTTGACTGTGAGGGTACCCACGAGATAATTACGCGGCACGGCTGGGCAGGCAGACCGCCCCTGGAGAGGGATGGACGTTGCCCTTGCCGTAAGTCCGCAAGACGGGGCGACAGGATCACTGATCGTCACCGCGAGCTCCCAACACACTAACGGGTTTGGATATGTGATCTCAGTAGGCCTCTGGCCTTTTCGCACTAACCACCACGCGGGAATAGTATGGGCACTCGGCGTCGTATGTTTCAACCGAAGTTCTTCAGACGTCAGCAACTGAGCAGCGCGCTCCCGGGTGGACCGGGACATCCTGCGTGTGTATAAAGGGGCTAGGTCCGGTCCCGGCCGCCCACGCAACGTGCAGGAGTGCAAAGGGCGATGAGCCCAAGACCCCTGCGCTTAGGATGTAGACCGGCATGCTGGCCTCTCTGTTGGGTCTAGGTAGGGCTACGGCGTGTCGATCAGCCAAGGCCGGGCATGACTCGATAAAAGTGTGTCCGGCCAGAGTTAATCGAGCGTGTTGGGTAAGTTTGTGCACCTCTGCAGGGAAGTATATCTATTTGAATAGCCGTGTCCATGGTAACGGACGCTTAGAGATTATCCCGATCTACTACAACTAGAACTGGATACTTGTGTTACTATACTAATATGATGGCTCCGGGATCGCTTTCTCGCAGGGAGTCGAGGAAGAATCTCTGGGCATTGCTATTATATAATTATTGCTTTATTAAATGCTAATCTGCACTCTTCTAATGTTGCAAGATGCTAGTCTTTGATAGGCTAGGCCTTCCCCTTTATTCTGGCATTTCTGCAGTCTGGTCCATAGATACAGCCCCTTCCCTTTGATACCGATGCATACTTAGCATAGTTCTGATGTAAGTCTTGCGAGTACTTTGGATGAGTACTCACGGTTACTTTGCTACCCTTTTTCCCCCTACCCGATTGCTGCGATCAGATGACGGAGCGCCGGAGCCAGCTGACCCCGTCGCCGACTACTACTACCCCGACGGAGGCCACTACTACATGGAGACCGACGACGAGGAGTAGTTTCGGAGGCTCCCAGGCAGGAGGCCTACGCCTTTTTGATCTAGTTGTCGTTGTTTTGCTTAGCCTTCTTAAGGCAACCTTATCTAATTATGTCTGTACTCAGATACTGATGCTTCCACTGACTCTTGTGTAATCGAGCTTATGTATTCAAGCCCTCGAGGCCCCTGGCTTGTAATATAAAGCTTGTATTATTTTTATTTGTGTCTAGAGTTGTGTTGTGATATCTTCCCATGAGTCTCTGATCTTGATCGTGCGCATTTGCGTGTATGATTAGTGCACGATTGAGTTGGGAGCGTCACACCTGTTCATTGTGTCCCTAAGAAAGGAGGCATTACTGTTGTTCCTAATGATAAAAATGAACTCATTACACAAAGAATTGTAACTGGTTATAGGATGGTAATTGATTTCAGGAAATTAAATAAAGCTACTAGAAAATATCATTACCCCTTGCCTTTTATTGATCAAATGTTAGAAAGATTGTCTAAGCACACACACTTCTGTTTTCTAGATGGTTATTCTGGTTTTTCTCAAATACATGTGTCACAAGAAGATCAAGAGAAAACCACCTTTACTTGCCCCTTTGGAACTTATGCTTATAGATGTATTCCTTTTGGTTTATGCAATGCACCTGCTACCTTTCAAAGATGTATGACTGCTATATTCTCTGATTTTTGTGGAAAGATTGTTGAGGTTTTCATGGATGATTTCTCCGTTTATGGAACTTCCTTTGATGATTGCTTAAGCAACCTTGATCGAGTTTTGTAGAGATGCGAAGAAACTAATCTTATCTTGAACTGGGAGAAGTGCCACTTTATGGTAAATGAAGGTATTGTCCTTGGGCAGAAAATTTTTGAAAGAGGTATTGAAGTTGATAAAGCTAAAGTTGATGCAATTGAGAAAATGCCATGTCCTAAAGATATCAAAGGTATAAGAAGTTTCCTTGGTCATGCTGGTCTCTATAGAAGGTTTATAAAAGACTTCTCTAAAATTTCTAGGTCTCTTACTAATCTTTTACAAAAATATGTTCCATTTGTTTTTGATGATGATTGCGTAGAAGCCTTTGAAACACTTAAGAAAGCCTTGATCTCTGCACCTATTGTTCAACCACCTCATTGGAACTTGCCTTTTGAAATTATGTGTGATGCTAGTGACTATCCTGTTGGTGCTGTTCTAGGACAAAGAGTTGATAAGAAACTGAATGTTATTCATTATGCTAGTAAAACTCTAGACAATGCTCAAACGAATTATGCTACTACTGAGAAAGAATTTTTAGCAGTTGTGTTTGCATGTGATAAATTCAGATCCTATATTGTTGACTCTAAAGTAACTATTCACACAGATCATGCTGCTATTAAATATCTTATGGAAAAGAAAGATGCTAAACCTAGGTTGATTAGGTGGGTTCTCTTGCTACAAGAATTTGATTTGCATATTATTGATAGAAAGGGAGCTGAGAATCCTGTAGCTGATAATTTGTCTAGATTGGAAAATGTTCTTGATGACCCACTACCTATTAATGATAGTTTTTCTGATGAGCAATTAGCTGTCATAAATGCTTCTCGTAATACTCCATGGTATGCAGACTATGCTAATTACATTGTTGCTAAATATATACCACATAGTTTCACATACCAAGAAAAGAAAAAGTTCTTCTTTGATTTAATACATTACTTTTGGGATGACCCACATCTATATAAAGAAGGAGTAGATGGTGTTATTAGACGTTGTGTACCGGAGCATGAATAGGAACAAATTCTGCGGAGGTGTCACTCCGAGGCATACGGAGGACACCATGCTGGAGACAGAACTGCACACAAGGTATTACAGTATGGTTTTTATTGGCCTACTCTCTTCAAGGATGCACGTAAGTTTGTCCTTTCTTGTGATGAATGTCAAAGAATTGGTAATATTAGTAGACGTCAGGAAATGCCTATGAATTATTCACTTGTTATCGAACCATTTGATGTTTGGGGATTTGATTATATGGGACCTTTTCCCTCCTCCAATGTGTATACACATATTCTAGTTGCTGTTGATTACGTTACTAAGTGGGTAGAAGCTATTCCAACTAGTAGTGCTGATCATAACACTTCTATTAAAATACTTTCCTGAGGTTCGGAGTCCCTAGATATTTAATGACTGATGGTGGTTCACATTTTATTCAAGGTGCTTTCCGTAAGCTTCTTGCTAAATATGACGTTAACCATAGAATTGCATCCCCTTATCATCCTCAATCTAGTGGTCAAGTTGAATTATGTAATAGAGAAATAAAGTTGATTTTGCAAAAGACTGTTAATAGATCAAGGAAGAATTGGTCTAAGAAGCTTGATGATGCATTATGGGCTTACAGAACTGCTTATAAGAATCCTATGGGTATGTCTCCATATAAAATGGTTTATGGAAAAGCATGTCATTTACCTCTTGAGCTAGAACATAAAGCATATTGGGCGATTAAAGAACTTAACTATGATTTTAAACTTGCCGGTGAAAACAGGTTATTTGATATTAGCTCTCTAGACGAATGGAGAACCCAAGCTTATGAAAATGCCAAGTTGTTTAAAGAGAAAGTTAAAAGATGGCATGATAAAAGAATTCAAAAACGGGAATTCAAAGTGGGTGAACATGTTCTATTATACAACTCTCGTTTCAGATTCTTTGCAGGAAAACTTCTCTCTAAATGGGAAGGACCATATATCATCGAAGAGGTTTATAATTCCGGAGCTATCAAGATCAAGAACTCCGAGGGCACTAATCTGAGTGTGGTTAATGGACAAAGAATTAAGCATTATATCTCAGGTACACCCATTAATGTTGAAACTAATATTATTCAAACTATGACACCGGAAGAACACATAAGAGAGACCTTCCGGAACACTCCAGAACCCTGAAAAAGAGTAGGTATGTGATACGGTAAGTAAACCGACTCCAAAAATTCCATAAAAATATTTTCTATCCGTTTTGGAATATTAGAAAAAATACCAAAATAACAAACAACCGTGAAGACCTACGAGGTGGCCACAAGGCACCTGGGCGTGGCCACCCCCTGGACGCGCACATGTGGCTTGTGGGCCCCTCGTGTGCCTTCCCGACTACGTTTTCCTCTGGAATACTTGTCCTGCAAGATAAAAATTCTTTATATATACTCCCGGATGTTTTGACCACCGCATCGCAAGATTCTTTTCTGTTCTTGTTTCGTGCTATTTTTCTGACAGATCTAGATCCCCATGGCTCCCCGAAGGCTCAGCACCAAGCACCGGATCGTGCAACCTTCGCCGGGCAAGCGTCCATACAGTGGGGTTTATTATGAGTGGTATTCAGGAGAGGAGGACACCGGCGAGCAGGATAAAGCTGAGGAGGTCGCGGGAAGCAAGACCCAAGAAGAAGACCAGTCCATGCCTACAGGAGAGACTGCGAAAAAGGGAGACATACTGCTACCCTTTTATGATTACTTCTCCCCATCTGAAATTGATACTCTGAGGGTTTTTGAAACAATTTGTGCTCAGAACACATCCCTCACTAAGGAAGTTATTTTATTGGAAGAACAAAACCGTGCCCTTCGAAGTGTCAATAGGAACTTGGAATACTTACTGAAGCTGAAAGACGAGCCCGCTATCGCACCACCATCACTGAAGAAGAAGACGACTTGAGTGCATGGGTATGGGCACCACCCTTGGCTTGTGCCAAGCTTGGGGGAGGTGCCCCGATATCGTATCACCATCACTTTTACCATCATTAATATCTTAGTTCGATCCTTAGCTATTTCGTGATTTAGAAGAATAAAAGTCTAGTATGATCTAGTTTTGAGTGCTAGTTTCGTGATCTATCTATCTATGTAATAGAGTTCGAGAGTTATATAATAAAGAGTAGTTTGATTTTGTTTCTTTTCTTTTATGTTTCAATCTTAGCAATGAAAATAATAAAAAGATCATATGCTAATCCCATGGGGAGTAATGACTTCACATAAAAGAAAAAGGTATACTTGATAAAATTTGTTGAAAGTTAACAAACATAGTATTGGTCAATGATGCAATTCATGAAAGATTAGTAAAGGAAGAGAGGATTCACATATAAATATACTATCTTGGACATCTTTTATGATTGTGAGCCCCCATTAAATATTCTATGTCACTAGTTGACGTTGGACAAGGAAGACAACGTAATGAGTTATGATTGCTTATATTCACATAGAAGTTATATTGTCATGGATCCTCTAACATGTGGTGCTTGCTCAAGATCTTTTGCTAGCCAAAAATCCGCACCAAGTAGAGATACTACTTGTGCATCCAAAAACCCTTAAACCCAGTTTCATGTCATGAGAGTCCACTATATCTACCTACGGATTGAGTAAGATCCTTCAAGTAAGTTGTCATCGGTGCAAAAGCAATAAAAATTGCTCCTAAATATGTATGATCTTTTATTGTAAGGGAAAATAAGCTTTGTACGAACTTGTGATGGTGAAGAAATAAAAGCAACAGACCACATAATAAAGGTTGCTATCACAAGGGGCAATATAAAGTGGCGTTCCTTTACATTAAGGGCTTGCACATCCAAAAATAAAAAGCGCATGACAACCTCTACTTCCCTCTGCGAAGGGCCTATCTTTTACTTTATGTATTTACTTTTATGCAAGAGTCAATAGTATTCTCCTCTATTCCGTTTTTATTTTCTCTATTTGCAAGCATCATGTGTTGGTGAAAGATCTAGGCACATATATCCAGTTGGATATGAGTGACCATGAGTTATTATTGTTGACATTACCCCTGAGGTAAATAAGTTGGGAGGCGAAACTATAAGCCCCTATCTTTCTATGGGTCTGACTGAAACTTTTGCTCCATATATATGCTGTGAGTGCCAGCAATCATAGAAGACTAAATGATAGTTGAGTATGTGGACTTGCTAAACAAAAAGGCTCTTACATAGACTCTTCCTGAAAATATGATGAATTGTAATTGTTTCATTGACTAAGAGCAAAGTTTGTTAGTTTTCAAGAAAGTTTATGCTTTATACTTTGATATTGTGATGAATTGTTACTTGTTCATGAGAAGTTCTATGATGATATATTGCTGCTATGATAATGTTCATGATGCTACTATGTCTGTATTTTGTTTTTATCGACACCTCTCTCTCTCTCTAAACATGTGGTCATGATTATCGATTTCGGTTTTCGCTTGAGGACAAGCGAGGTCTAAGCTTGGGGGAGTTGATACGTCCATTTCGCATCATGTTTTCCTACTGTTATTTACAATGTTTTTAATCATTATAACACTTTGTAATGCTGTTCTAATGCCTTTTCTCTCTTAATTTACAAGATTTACAAGAAGAGGGAGAATGCCAGCAACTGGAATTCTGGACCTGAAAAAGCTATGTCAGAGATACCTATTGTGCACAACTCCAAATGAGCTGAAATTTCAGGGAGAATTATTTTGGAATATATAAAAAATACTAGAGAAAATAAATATCAGAGGGGACCCACCAGGTGCCCACAAGGCACATGGGCGCGGCCACCCCCCTGGCCGCGCCCATGTGGCTTGTGGGGCCCCTGGCTGGCCTCCGAGGCCCATCTTCTCCTATATGAAGCCATTTGCCCTAGAAAAAATAAGGAGAGAACTTTCAGGACGAAGCGCCGCCGTCTCGAGGCGGAACCTGGGCAGAAGTACTTTTGCTCTCCGGCGAAGCGATTCCGCCGGGGATACTTCCCTCCGGGAGGGGGAAATCAAAGCCATCGTCATCACCACCGATCCTCTCATCATGGGAGGACCAATGTTCATCAACATCTTCACCAGCACCATCTCATCTCAAACCCTAGTTCATCTCTTGTATTCAATCTTTGTCTCAAAACCTCAGATTGGTACCTGTGGGTTGCTAGTAGTGTTGATTACATCTTGTAGTTGATGCTAGTTGGTTTATTTGGTGGAAGATTATATGTTTAGATCCTTAATGCTATTCAATACTCCTCTGATCTTCAACATGAATATGATTTGTGAGTAGTTACTTTTGTTCTTGAGGACATGGGAGAAGTCTTGTTATAAGTAATCATGTGAATTTGGTATTCGTTCGATATTTTGATGATATGTATGTTGTGATTCCCTTAGTGGTGTTATGTGAACATCGACTACATGACACTTCACCATCTTTGGGCCTAAGGGAAGGCATTGTGGAGTAGTAATTAGATGATGGGTTGCTAGAGTGACAGAAGCTTAAACCCTAGTTTATGTGCTATTCCATAAGGGGCTGATTTGGATCCATATGTTTCATGCTATGGTTAGATTTATCTTAATTCTTCTTTCGTAGTTGCGGATGCTTGCGAGAGGGGGTAATCATAAGTGGGAGGCTTGTTCAAGTAAGAACAGCACCCAAGCACCGGTCCACCCACATATCAAATTATCAAAGTAGCGAACGCGAATCAAACAAACATGATGAAAGTAACTAGATGAAATTCCCATGTGTCCTCGAGAACGCTTTGCTTACTATAAGAGAACTTTCTGGCCTATCATTTGCCATAAGAAGGATTGGGCTATCTTGCTGCACCTATTGTTACTATTGTTACTTGTTACTCATTACAAATTACTTTGCTACCAAACTATCTGTTACCGACAATTTCAGTGCTTGCAGAAAATACCTTGCTGAAAGCCGCTTGTCATTTCCTTCTACTCCTCGTTGGGTTCGACACTCTTACTTATCGAAAGGACTACGATTGTCCCCTATACTTGTGGGTCATCAGTGGGTGGACACAGGTGCAAGTATTCATGTGTGTGCTGACATTTCATTGTTTTCTTCTTACCAGGCCACAGGTCATGGGTCTGTATTGATGGGGAATGGCGTGAGTGCTTCTGTTCATGGTGTTGGCACGGTCGATCTGAAGTTTACTTCGGGAAGGATCGTGCAACTAAAGAACATGCAGCATGTCCCCGCCATCAAGAAGAACCTCGTTAGTGGCTCCCTTCTGTGTAAAGAAGGGTTTAACTTGGTCTTCGAGTATAATAAATTAGTTGTTACGAAATATGGAATATTTGTTGGAAAAGGTTATGAATGTGGAGAAATGTTCCGCCTTTCCCTCGCTGATTTTTGTAATAAAGTTGTGAACAATATTCATTCGAGTGTTAATGAATCTGAAGTTTGGCATTCACGTCTTTGTCACATTAGTTTCGGTGTTATGACGCGGCTAGCAAAACTGAATTTAATCCCGAGTTTCACTTTAGCCAAAGGTTCTAAGTGCCATTCGTGTGTGCAACCTAAGCAACCTCGCAAGTCTCACAAGGCTGCGAAGGAGAGACACTTGGCGCCATTACAACTCATACATTCTGATCTTTGTGAGATGAATGGTGTGTTGACTAAAGGTGGAAAGAAATATTTCATGACATTGATAGATGATTCAACTAGATATTGCTATGTGTATCTGTTAAATACTAAAGATGAGGCTCTACACTACTTTAAAATCTATAAGGCAGAAGTTGAGAATCAACTTGAAAAGAAAATTAAATGATTCCGGTCAGATCGTGGTGGAGAGTACTTCTCAAAAGAGTTTGATTCCTTTTGTGCAGAACACGGCATTATTCACGAGAGGACGCCTCCCTATTCACCCCAGTCAAACGGGGTTGCCGAGCGGAAAAACAGTACTCTAACTGATTTGGTTAACGCCATGTTAGATACGTCGAGTTTATCCAAGGCATGGGGGGGAGGCTATATTGACATCATGTCATGTCCTGAATAAAGTTCCGACAAAGGATAATGAGATCACTCCCTATGAGAAATGGACGAAGAGAAGGACAACACTCTCGTACTTGCGTACTTGGTGCTGCTTGGTGAAAGTCAATGTGTCGATCCCCAAAAAGCGTAAGCTTGGGCCAAAGTCCGTGGACTGTGTTAATTTGGGCTATGCTATGAATAGCATTGGCTATAGATTTCTAGTAGTGAAATCTGAGGTACCTGACATGAAGGTCAGTACAATTATGGAGTCTAAGGATGCTACATTCTTTGAGGATATTTTTCCTATGAGAGATATACAAAGCACTTCTAGACAGGAATCTGAGGAGACTCCTGAGCCTGCCATTCCTATGGAATATTATGAACAAACACATGATGAAAATCCTAAGGAGGATGACGAGGAAACCCTTGGTAGGGGCAAGCGACAAAGGACTGCAAAGACCTTTGGTGATGATTTCCTTGTGTACTGATAACCCACAAGTATAGGGGATCGCAACAGTTTTCGAGGGTAGAGTATTCAACCCAAATTTATTGATTTGACACAAGGGGAGCCAAAGAATATTTGCAAGTATTAGCAGTTGAGTTGTCAATTCAACCACACCTGGAGAACTAAATATCTGCAGCAAAGTGATCAGTAGCACAGTACTATGATAGTTTGATAGTAGTAGCAACAGTAACAATAGTAACGGTAACAGTAACAGCAGTTTGATAGTGATTGTAACAGCAGCAACAACGAAAGTAACTTAGCAAAAACCAATATGAGAATCGTAGGCATTAGATCAGGGATGGATAATTATGTTGGATGACATTCATCATGTAACAGTCACAACCTAGAGCGATACACAATAGCTCCAATTCATCAATGTAATGTAGGCATGTATTTCGTATATAGTCATACGTGCTTATAATAAGAACTTGCATGACATCTTTTGTCCTACCCTCCCGTGGCAGCGGGGTCCATAAGGAAACTACGGGATATTAAGGCCTCCTTTTAATAGAGAATCAGAACAAAGCATTAGCACTTAGTGAATACATGAACTCCTCAAACTACGGTAATCACCGAAAAGAATCCCAATTATTGTCACCTTGGGGTATGCGGATCATAACACGTAATAGGTGCATATAACTTGCAAGATCGGATCAAGAACTCAAATATATTCATGAAAACATAAAGGGTTCAGATCTGAAATCATGGCACTGGGGCCCTAGTGACAAGCATTAAGCATAGCAAAGTCATAGCAACATCAATCTGAGAACATAGTGGATACTAGGGATCAAGCCCTAACAAAACTGACTCGATTACATGACAAATCTCATCCAACCCATCACTGTCCAGCAAGCCTACGAAGGAATTACTCACTCCCGGCAGTGAGCATCATGAAATTGGTGATGGAGGATGGTTGATGATGACGACGGCGTCGAATCCCCCTCTCCGGAACCCAGAACGGACTCCAGATCATCCCTCCCGACGAAGAACAGGAGGTGGCGGTGGCTCTGTATCGTAAAACGTGATGATTCTTTCTCTCATTTTTTCTGGACGAATAGGTACTTATGGAGTTGGAGTTAGGGTTGCCGGAGCTGCCAGGGGCCCACAAGCCTGCCAGGCGCGCCCTGGGGGGGTGGGCACTCCCCCTGGGCTTGTGGTGCCTGGGTGGCCCCCCTCTGGTAATTCTCTTCGCCTGTATTTTTTATTAATTCTGAAAATATTCTCTGTAAAGTTTCAGTCCAATCCAAGAACTTTTATTTCTGCACAAAAATAACACCATAGCAATTCTGCTGAAAACAGCGTCAGTCCGGGTTAGTTCCATTCAAATCATGCAAATTAGAGTCCAAAACAAGAGCAAAAGTGTTTGGAAAAGTAGATACATTTGGGACGTATCAACTCCCCCAAGCTTAACTCATTGCTTGTCCTCAAGCAATACAGTTGACAAACTGAAAGTGATAAAGAAAAACTTTTACAAACTCTTTTTGTTCTTGTTGCTGTATATATGCTTAACTAGTGTTCAAGTATTCAGCAAGTATAATGAACTAACCATATAAATGATAACACTTAGGTCTCACATTTACTCATGTCAATAACATAACCATCTAGAGAGCAATAATAACATATCTCGGATGCCAACAATTTGTCAAAACAACTATGATATAATATGATAACATGGTATCTCGCTAGCCCTTTCTGAGACCGCAAAACATAAATGCAGAGCACCTCTGAAGTTCAAGTAGTGACTAAATATTGTAATTCATGGTAGGAGAGATCCGGTCAAGTCACACCCAACATTAACTATACTCAATGCATAAAAATGACAATAGTGCTCTCCAACTGGTGCTCGAATAAGAAGGTGATGGCTCAACAATAAAAGTAAAATAACGTAAAAGTAAATGGATAGGCCCTTCGCACAGGGAAGCATTGATTTGCAGAGGTGCCAGAGCTCGAAGCTTAAAACAGAGATGAATATAATTTTGAGAGGTGTGCCTTTCCTGTCAACGTCACGACCGAGAATTTTTCAATATCTTCCATGCTAAACACATTAGCGGCGGTTCCCAAACTGAAAGATAAAGTTTACTCCCCCTCCACCATACAAACACAAGCCATGGCTAGCCAAATCCACGGGTGCCCTCCATACCAACAACTTTCCGGGGGAGTTTGTTTCATTATATATATTTTTCATTTTGCTCATAGGACTGGTCATCCCGAATACCGGCACCTCTCGTGCAATGACAAGTGAGTAAACACTCATCGTGAGAATAACCCGCTTAGCATGGAAGATACTGACCACCCCCTGTCGCTCCATGAGCGGTACGGGCACACAAAACAGATGTTTATTTGAACATTTAGAGGTGGCACATGCAAATTTACTTGGAACGGCAGAGTAATACCACATATAGGTAGATATAGTGGACTCATCTGGAATAACTTTGGTTTAAGGATTTGGATGCACAAGCAGTATTCCCGCTTAGTACAGGCGAAGGCTAGCAAATAGATTGAGAAGCGACCAGCTAGAGAGCGAAAACGGTCATAATCATGCATTGAAAATAATTAACATTGAGCATGAGCATGAGTAGGATATAAACACCATGAACATAAATATCGTGGAGGCTATGTTGGTTTTGAATCAACTACATGCATAAACATGTGCCAAGTCAAGCCACTTGAATTGTTTAGAGGAGGATACCATACT
Source organism: Elymus sibiricus (assembly GCA_039707655.1). Lineage (NCBI taxonomy): Eukaryota > Viridiplantae > Streptophyta > Magnoliopsida > Poales > Poaceae > Elymus > Elymus sibiricus. Next base: position 478,891,221 of record CM077666.1, read on the forward strand.
ATCATACTACATCATAACCATTTTAATGCATGTTGACACTCAAGATAAATCATTATTCACTCCTAGCTATTTAAGCATGGCATGAGCAACTATAATCTCTAATTGTCATCATAAATATGTTTACTCATAATATGCTGAATCAAGATCAACCGAGCTAAACATATTAACAAAAACAAAAACAAGGAGAGTTCATACTAGCTTTCCTTCACCGCAATCACTTCATCAAATCATCGTCATTATTGCCTTTCACTTGCATGACCGAATGATGTGAAAATAATAATAGGTGCAAGTGTGCCATGGACTAAGCTGGAATCTGCAAACATTTTATTCAAAGGAGAAGACAAGGTAATGTGGGCCCTTTGTTAGATCAACAATAATGCATATGAGAGGCACTCAACAAGTTCATCGTGGTCTTCTCCTTCCAACAACTCAAACAAAAGAAAAGAATTTCAAAGAAACACACTGAAATATTTTTGGAGTTTTTAGTTTTTCTGAAGAAAGCAACCTAATCGAAGGAAAACAAAAACGAGAAAAACTATTTACACGGGAAAGCTCCCAACAAGTAAAAGAAGAAACGAGAAATCTTTTTGGGTTTTCTTTTAATACTATGAACTAACTGAACAAGAAAGAAACTACAACTAATTTTTTGGGTTTTCGAAAGTTTTCTAAACACACAAGAAGAAAGCGGGAAAAATAAACTAGCATGGATATACAATGAAAAAGCATGAACACCGACAACTGGAATGAATGTGTGATCAATGAATGTAATGTCGGTGAGAAATACGTACTCCCCCAAGCTTAGGATTTTGGCCTAAGTTGGTCTATGGCCACGGATCAAAGTCGGCCCCTCTAAGATAATATTGGGGCTCCTGAGGCTCCCACTGATAGACGGGCTCCTGAGGCTCCCACTGATAGATGGGCTCCTCGACGGGCTGTGGCGCAGATGCTGGCTTTGGCTCAGGTGCTTGGGGCGGTGTCAAGCCCCAATAAGCATAAATGTCCTCAGGCATGATGGTGTATTTGCCCCTGTAAAGATCAAACAAAGCAGGTGCAGGCAAAGTAATAATCTCATGCGTATCCTAACTGAATACCAAGTTATATCGAAATCGTCTAGGGCCCTCATTAATAAAGTTATGCCCAGCCATACTGCTATAATCAAGATATCTCGTAGGTAAAAGCCTCTCTTCCCCCTCGTCGTGCCTAATAGGAATCTCAAAGTGTTTAGCGAAGCGGGAAGCATAAATACCACCATAAACAACGCCCTTCGAACGGTTAGTGTGTAACCGCCGGGCGATCATAGCACCCAAACTGAAAGTCCTATCACTGCAAAGAGCATGGCGCAAAATAGCAAGGTCAGGTGAGCTAAGTGTCCCGCTCTCCCACCGACCAGTCAAACACCTCCCCACAAATAATGAATAATAGCGTAAGACGGGAAAATGTAAGCTAGCAACCCTAGCCTCAAAAACTCCTCTCTGCTCCCCCACTGTCACCTCGGATAAGAACTCCGCGACGTCCCTAGGGTGTGGCTCTATGGGGCTGCCCTCGTTGGGAATCATGCAAACTTGACTAAATTCCTCAAGTGTCATCTCTCTCAGAATATCATATAAATTAAATGACACCATGGGTATCTCTCTCCTAGAATGAAAGTGAAAACTTTGCATGAAAGTATTAGTGAGGAGGAGATACTGTTCACACTTATCTTCGAGGAATGGGATGAGCCCGGCGTTGTTCGCCAAATAATAAAAGTCATCGTAAATTCCCGCATCCCTCAAGAACGTGTCACATGGCCATTCACACGGCTGCACCTCGGCCGTGCGAGGGAGGTTGTACTTGGGCTTCGGAGTCTCTTTAGGACTCCGGCTTGAAGAACCTGTCAACCTCCATTTGAGCATTTTCTTTTTCTGAAATTTTAGTGGCTCAAAATAAAAGTGAAAAAAACTCAACAAAAATGATAGCAACTACTCCCACAAGTGCCTAGAGGCCATATCATGCATCAAAACTACTTTGGACCATACAAATTCAACATGCAAGTCATATACATGGTCACCAACAGTAGCTAAATATGCAAAGTATAAAGCACTAGAACAAAAACTAATTGGACCATTGGAGGAGTCACATACCGAAGAGTAATCTCCCAAAATAGTTTTGGAAATGGAGTTCCGAGCAAGGAGATCGAAATTCGCAAGCAAATAAGCAAGAACACGGGTTTGAACAAGCTGGTGATTTTTTCTAGAGATGGAAGAAGGTGGTGGACTACTGGAATAAGTGAGTGGGTACCTATGGGACCCACAAGCCTGCTGGGCATGCCCTGGGGGGGTGGCACGCCCTGTGAGCTTGTGGCTCGCAGGTGCATCCCCCTGGGGTGTGTCTTGTGCCAAAAATTCTTATATATTGCATAAATATCATACTAAATTTTCAGGACATTCCGAGAACTTTTATTTTCAGGACATTTTTTATTGAACGGAAAATTCAGAAAACAGGATAATCATGGCATTTCTACTTTATTAACTCTAAATGATAGAGAGCAAAAGGTGGGTACAGTAGGTCGTGCTTACTAAATTCATCGACCACATGCCCCTCAAAAAGAATCAATTAATAAGGTTGATCAAGTCTTATTAACAAACCATTTCCGAATGGCATGAAACCGAAGAATCTTCGTATGACACTAAGTTACCTCAACGGGGATATGCATCTCCCCAATAATAAGAGTCTCATATTTCTTTTTGACTGGAGGAAGAGGAAATTCGAAGCCTCCAATAGTGATTGTCGCAATTTTTTCAATAATATTGATACCATTCACCGCAACTTGTTTCTTCAGAAAATAAACCGTATGCTCATTACCATTGACATGAAAAGTAACCTTGCTTTTGTTGCAATCAATAACAGCCCCTGCAGTATTCAAAAAGGGTCTACCAAGGATAATCGACATGTTGTCGTCCTCGGGCATATCAAGTATAACAGAGTCTGTTAAGATAGTAACATTTGCAACTACAACGGGCACATCCTCGCAAATTCCAATAGGTATAGCAGTAGATTTATCAACCATTTGCAAAGATATTTCAGTTGGTGTGAGCTTATTCAAATCAAGTCTTCTATATAAAAAAAGGCATAACACTAACATCGGCTCCTAGATCACATAAAGCGGTTTTAACATAGTTTCTTTTAATGGAGCATGGTATAGTGGGTATTCCTGGATCGCCTAACTTCTTAGGCACTCCACCCTTAAAAGAATAATTTGCAAGCATGGTGGAAATTTCAGCTTCGGGTATCTTTCTTTTATTAGTGACAATATCCTTCATGTATTTAGCATATGGAGGCATTTTCAAAATATCAGTCAAACGAGTGCGCAAGAAAAGAGGCCTAAGCATTTCAACAAAGCGTTCAAATTGTTCATCATCCTTATTCTTAGGTGGTTTAGTTGGAAAAGGCATAGGTTTTTGAACCCATGTCTCTCTTTCCTTACCATGTTTCCTAGCAATAAAATCACTTTTATCATATCGTTTATTCTTAGGAGGTGGGTTATCAAGATCAACAGCAGGTTCTATTTCTACATCATTATCTGGTTGAGCATCATCGTGAACATCATTATCATTATCATTATCATTAGGTGGATGTTCATTACCAGATTGTGTCTCAGCATCAGAAATAGAAACATCATTATGATTCTCAGGAGGGTTTTCTACCACCGGTTCACTAGAAGCATGCAAATTCTATCATATTTCTTTTTCTTTTTCTTCTTAGATGAACTAGGCACAACATTATTAATTCTGTGAGAATCTTGCTCAATTCTTCTAGGGTGACCTTCAGGATACAGAGGTTCCTGGGTCATTCTACCTCCTCTAGTCATTACCCTAACAGCATGATCATTCATTTTATTATTCATCTCATCAAGCAAATCATGTTGTGACTTAGCGACTTGTTCTAACTGGGTTTGAACCATGGATGCATGTTTTCCTAAACCTTTAACATCATTAGCAATTCTGAACATCAAGTCACTCAAATGATCAATCATGATAGCATTACATTTCAATTGATTGCTAACATACCTATTGAAGTGTTCTTGTTTAACAATGTAATTATCAAATTCAGCCAGGCATTGACTAGTAGATTTATTGTAAGGAATATCACCTTCATCAAATCTATAAAGAGAATTTACCTCTACTACCTGTGTCGAGGTATCGAGTCCATGTATTTCTTCAATAGGCGGTAAATTCTTAACATCTTCAGCTTTAATTCCCTTCTCTTTCATAGATTTCTTTGCCTCTTGCATATCTTCAGGACTGAGGAATAGAATACCTCTCTTCTTCGGAGTTGGTTTGGGTGGTGGTTCAGGAAGTGTCCAATCATTATCATTTCTCAATATATTATTCAATAGTTCTTCAGCCTGTTCAACAGTTCTTTCCCTGAAAACACAACCAGCACAACTATCTAGGTAGTCCCAGAAGCATCAGTTAGTCCATTATAAAAGATATCAAGTATTTCATTTTTCTTAAGAGGATGATTAGGCAAAGCATTAAGTAACTGGAGAAGCCTCCGCCAAGCTTGAGGGAAATTCTCTTCTTCAATTTGCACAAAGTTAAATATTTCCTGTAAGGCAGCTTGTTTCTTATGAGCAGGAAAATATTTTTCAGAGAAGTAATATATCATATCCTTGGGACTACGCACACAACCAGGAGCAAGAGTATTAAACCATTTCTTAGCATCACCCTTTAAAGAGAAAGGAAACAGCTTAAGAATATAGTAGTAGCGAATTTTTTCCTCATGAGCAAATAGGGTGGCTATATCATTCTATTTAGTGAGATGTGCCACAACCGTTTCATTTTCATAACCATGAAAAGGATCAGACTCAACCAAAGTAATTACTCAGGATCGACAGAGAATTCATAATCCTTATTGGTAACAAAGATAGGAGAAGTAGCGAACTTAGGATCATATTTCATTTTCTCCATCATGGATTTTTCTTTAAGCTTACTTAGTAATTTCTTAACATCATCTCTTTCATTACAAGCAAGAATTTCTCTAGCTATCTCCCCATCCATAACATATCCCTTGGGTATTTCAACCCTAGTAGGAGATCTAGGAATAATAGGTGAATCATAATCTTCATCAATTTCAGCAATTTCATTTTCTTTAGCTCTAGCAAGTTGTTTATCAAGAAATTCTCCTAGTGGCACAGTTTCATTAAGCAGAGTACCAGCATCATCAATAGCATCATTCATAGCAGAAGTAGCATCATCAATTACTTGCGACATATCAGAATTAATAGCAGGTGGTGGTGTAGCATGTTTACTTAAAACAGAAGGTGAATCAAGTGCGGAGTTAGATGGCAGTTCCATACCTCCTGTCGTGGTTTGGTCACGGCAAGATGTCCTAGTAAAAGGACTTAGAGATGAAGCCATCGCACGAACGTGGAAGCTTAGCGGGGTTGATCGGGAACGAGAATACGCCGGGTTACCCAGGTTCAGCCCCTCACGGTGGAGGTAAAAGCCTACGTCCTGCTTGATTATATTGCTGTGGATCTCGATTACAAGGGTGCTGATTTACTACCTCTATCTCGAGAGCATCTACTTTGATCTTGTCTAAGACCTCTCCCTCTTGGGGTTCCTTGCCCCTCCTTATATAAGTTGAAGGGGCGGCTTACATGTAGAGTCCTAGTAAGACTACAACTAGTCTCTTTTCTACTACAAGTCAGATCCTAGTCCGGGTCTTGCTTTTCTCTTCTTAGTCCTCCTCTACGAGCCGGCCCATTGGGCTACCCTTAAGCCGGCCTCCTGTCGGGTCTCGCCCTGGGCCCTTGGCCTCTCCTTAAGTCGGCCTCCTGCCGGGTCAAACTTTGGCCGGGTCAAACTTTTGCCGGGTCAGAACCGTGAGGAATATCCCCAACATTAGCCCCCAGGTTAGCTTGAATTTATTCATGCTAAGCTCCACCTTGTTCTTTCTTCTGATCCTTGTCATTTTTCTTCTGCCAAATCACCTGACCGGGTCAAAATGTTTGCTGGGTTTCCTGGTTCTTCCATACTTTAATGATTTTGTTGCTTTATAACATGACATCTCAACTGCTTTCACACATTTATATAACCTCATAATAAAACTTTCGAGTGTATATATCAAATGGCCGGCTTATCCAATGAACCGGCTCCTGAAAAATTCGGGTTTTCCTTGTCATATTAACAAGCCTCCTTCAGAATCAACTTACTGACGCTGGTTCCACGCAGAAAAATAATGGAAAAAATAACCCATCTGACGTTAAGTCGGCTCCAGTGCTTTGGTTTTGATGAAAGTATTGGGAATAATAAAATACGTCTGATATTGAGCTGGCTTTTAATGCTTCTGGGCCTTCTATGAATAACTTGGAGATGAACTTTGCAAACCTCCATCAAGAAAATTAGACCCGGCTTTGCTCCAAACTGATAGCGTGAAGGTGTTTCTGAAGAGAAAGTATGAGGTATGTCTTGTTGCTTCCTCCCTTTATGTATATATATATATGTAGCCCCTAGGCAGAAGTAGAGAAGTAATGATGTATTTCTTAATAGTTACGGGTTTAAGATCCTTGACCCGTCCTCTGCAGTATGTAATCGTAGCCCCCAAGGGTCGGCTCATCATTGTGTGATGGGCCGGGTCTTCAATTTGGACCTTATGATCTGTTTAAACAACTGAACGGTGTAGCCCCCAAGTACCTTGTTGTCTTGCCTGCAGCAACCTGGGACTTTGACTATCTGTAGAGTCAATGATTGTATCCCCCAAGGGCCGGTCACTATTAATAGTGAGCCGGGTCTTCGATGAAAATAGTTTAAAATGACAATGCATTAGCCCCCAAGTGCCGTGGTGCATGCTTGCAGCGACATGGGACTTTCATACTGAATGTAATCTTGATTTGAATAATGTAGCCCCCAAGTGTCGGGTCGTATTGCCTGCGGCGACTCGGGACTATTCCTTCCACTGTAGAATAAACTCATATCCACTATAGCCTCCAAGAACCGGGTTACCTGGCCGCATAGTAGACACTTTTGTATTATCAACTCACCAAATAAATCCTGGTGACCCGGCAAGTGACAACCCGGTGGCAATTGACGCAGAAGGAGAACAAACCAATGTTAATCCAGCAGATCCAGCTACCGGGTCTCAACCATCAATCACTCTGCAAGCTTGAATTTTCTTTGAAAAACTTGATAGAAAATATCCCAATCGTGGCTTGTAATAGTTTTTTAGCGTGAAACTGCATAGTCCGCCAATGCCATCAAGCACTTTAATATTTTGCCTATGAACTGATGATGCTTTTAAGATGAAAGAAATCCTTAGCCGTGGTTGCAGTGCAACCCGGCAAATATGTGTGAAAAAATCCATAAGTGTTGTAGTCTTCTACAAAGCACATGTCGAATAACCCAAAACCCAGTCAATTAAATGACCAGGTATTATATGTGACCCGGCTGGATTTGTAACCCGGGAATTTTAGAAGAATTGATATCTCAATCATTTAATACTGGTTATGATAAACCATGATGAAGATCCAGCCATTTTGGCTATCAAAGATTCGTTTGTTCCTGTGGAGTCACAATGTAACCTTGTTTGAAGACCGGCTCCTGTGACATAAACAAATATAGATATGCATGAATGATGCATTGTATGATGATGCAATGTATGATAATGTATGTGTATGATAACAGAGTATAAAAACGCCGGCTTTCAAGGCATGGCATAAGACCGGCTTTCAAGGCTCGAGTCTTGGTTTCGCTTCCTGTGGAAGCAGGCTTTTTGGCCTCTTTTGGTTTGTCCTATCTCTCTGAAAGCCGGCTCTCACGCAACCAATCGAGCATTTTAACTCTGATGAATTCAGGGTCACCTTTGTGATTGACTCATCAGGCGTACGCCGGGTCGCTTTTTAGGGAGTAGCATCTTGCTAACAGGCAGGTTTAACCAAGTATAGTTTGGCATTTCGCCGGGTTAAAAGGGTTTTGTAAGCTAAACTCGATGAGTTGGAATCCCCCAAGTAACCATATGATCATGGAAAATCTCAGCATAGGATATACAGGAGACAATAGTACTACTGCAAAACATCTGGGGTCCAGATAAGCCGGCATTCCTTTGATCATTATTGAGCAGGCCGGGTCATCCTTGAGGCCAGGTCCTGTAGCAGGCCGGGTCATCCTTGAGGCCAGGTCCTGTAGCAGGTTGGGTCTTGACCGCGGATAATTCCCCTGACAGTACCGATGTTTAGACTGCGCATCATGGCAACTAGTCTTCTTTGGCACCCTTTCTTTCTCATCAATAAGGCAGCAGCCCTCGGGCACCGGGTTGTCTACCCTGTAACGACCCGGGGTTTTTGTATTTATTGAAACCGGCCGAATCTACCGAGTCATGTTTGTGTAGCCCCCGAGTCTTAATACGACTCGAGGAATCATCTTGAGATTCATCATACCTGGCTGTGGCATAAGCCAGCGTAGAGTTGACAGCCGAAAGATGAAATTTATTGAAGCCAAAAGGTGCGTGGCGAGTTGATGATCTTCGCAATGCTCGTTGTATGCCCTCGGAGGCTGATAATAGATATATATATATATATATATATATATATATATATATATATATATATATATATATATATATATATTGCTCCAGCTTGTCGGAGTAGACCAGGCTGCAAGGATGGCGACATGCGCGCGTCCGTTAAGCCGCTCATACGGGTGGGCGTGGCCCTGGTGTGTTTGATGTAATCCAGACCACGGGGGTGGCGGCTTGCGCACGTCCATTGTGTAGCTCAGGTGAGCGGGCGTGGCCCTGGTGTGTTGATGTAGACCCAGGAGTCGACCGCGGCATTGGAAACCAGTGCGGACGTACGAGTCGGCCGTGGCGTTGTAAGCCGGCGCGGACGCGCGAGTCGGTCGCGGCATTGTAAGCCGGCGCGGATGGGTGAGTCGGCCGTGGCGTTGTAAGCTGGCGCGGATGCGCGAGTCGGCCGTGGCATTTGTAGTTGAGTAGATGTACGTGTAGACTGATCTGATGGATTATTGTTCCATAAGTTGTTGCAGATAACCGATGAATTTGCCGGCTCTTCCAACATCATCGTCAGGCACTTGGTGCAGACGGCGTCAGTGACGTCCAGCATGTCCATGGCTATCTGGTAGCTCTCGATCCAGGCGGTCAGCTCAAGGTCGGCCGTGGCGTTGTAAGCCGGCGCGGGCGCACGAGTCAGCCGTGGCGTTGTAAGCCGGCGTGGGCGCGCGAGTCAGCCGTGGTGTAACACCTACTTTTGTCCTGCGTAAAGATATTACAGGCCAGAGTAATTGTTCTCGGATGAATTAATATGTGCTGATAAAATACATAGGAAGGATAGCACCTAATGTTTTCTAGACGACAGATGATGATCTGGTCTCCGGGTGTAACCGGCTTGATTTCCTTCGTCTTGAGTCACGTGAACATCCTCTCGATCGATGCAGCAGCCGGCGTGCGCACATGATATTACGAAGACATGGTTCCGACCGGCGTGAGCCGGGTCGGGTCTTACCTGGCTCGGAACGGTGCGGCGTGCCAACTCGATGCCGGTGATGTTCCCCAACCCGGCAGCCGACTCGCCGACCACACCAATGAAAGTGTGGATCTTGCAGAAGGGGACCCGGTACCCGTACTCGACTGATTCGGCGTTGGGGCCCCAGTATGAATCGTCGATGTAGAACTTTCCGCCATAGCTTTTGGTCATCATGCCAACCGCGTACTTCCCGAACCCTGGAAGAGATCCCGCTAAGAACTCAACTCCACCGTGCGCAGGCCCCACGGTGGGCGCCAACTGTCGTGGTTTGGTCACGGCAAGATGTCCTAGTAAAAGGACTTAGAGATGAAGCCATCGCACGAACGTGGAAGCTTAGCGGGGTTGATGGGGAACGAGAATACGCCGGGTTACCTAGGTTCGGCCCCTCACGGTGGAGGTAAAAGCCTACGTCCTGCTTGATTATATTGCTGTGGATCTCGATTACAAGGGTGCTGATTTGCTACCTCTATCTCGAGAGCATCTACTTTGATCTTGTCTAAGACCTCTCCCTCTTGGGGTGCCTTGCCCCTCCTTATATAAGTTGAAGGGGCGGCTTACATGTAGAGTCCTAGTAAGACTACAACTAGTCTCTTTTCTACTACAAGTCAGATCCTAGTCCCGGTCTTACTTTTCTCTTCTTAGTCCTCCTCTATGAGCCGGCCCATTGGGCTCCCCTTAAGCCGGCCTCCTGTCGGGTCTCGCCCTGGGCCCTTGGCCTCTCCTTAAGTCGGCCTCCTTCCGGATCTCACCCTGGGCCCTTTGGTCTCTTGTTGTCCTGTCATGACCCGGAATATGAAATGACCCATAGAGCCTCTGACTCTTGGCCGGGTCAAACTTTGGCCGGGTCAAACTTTTGCCGGGTCATAACCGTGGGGAATATCCCCAACACCTCCCCTCATCTTAGAGGGAACGATCTTGGTTCTAGTATCTTTCAGATTCTTCATAGTGTTCAATAGATATAATTCCCAAGTGACTCAGCAAATAGAGCTATGCTCCCCGGCAACAGTGTCAGAAAAAGGTCTTGATAACCCACAAGTATAGGGGATCACAATAGTTTTCAAGGGTAGAGTATTCAACCCAAATTTATTGATTTGACACAAGGGGAGCCAAAGAATATTTGCAAGTATTAGCAGTTGAGTTGTCAATTCAACCACACCTGGAGAACTAAATATCTGCAGCAAAGTGATCAGTAGCACAGTAGTATGATAGTTTGATAGTAGCAGCAACAAAAGTAACTTAGCAAAAACCAATATGAGAGAATCATAGGCATTGGATCAGCGATGGATAATTATGTTGGATGACATTCATCATGTAACAGTCACAACCTAGAGCGATACACATTAGCTCCAATTCATCAATGTAATGTAGGCATGTATTCCGTATATAGTCATACGTGCTTATAATAAGAACTGGCATGACATCTTTTGTCCTACCCTCCCAAGGCAGCGGGGTCCATAAGGAAACTAAGGGATATTAAGGCCTCCTTTTAAAAGAGAACTAGAACAAAGCATTAGGACTTAGTGAATACATGAACTCCTCAAACTACGGTAATCACCGGAAAGAATCCCCATTATTGTCACCTTGGGGTATGCGGATTGCTACTTGTAGCTTGCGTTGGTAATTCCCCGAAGAGGAAGGGATGATGCAGCACAGTAGAGATAAGTATTTCCCTCAGTTATGAAACCAAGGTTATCGAACCATTAGGATAATCACGCAACACCTCGTTAGCATCACCTGCACACAAACAACAAATCCTTGCACCCAACGCAAACGAGAGGTTGTCAATCTCTCGGCGGTCAATTGCAAGATTAAATTGTATGTGATAGATAGATAGATTGAAACAAAAATACAAAATAAAATAAATAAAAGAAAGTGGCAGCAATATTTTTAGGGTTTAGTACTATGATTTAGATAGACCCGGGGGCCATAGGTTTCACTAGAGGCTTCTCTCGAGAAAATAGCATACGGTGGGTAGACAAATTACTGTTGGGCAATTGATATAAAAGCAAATAATCATAACGATATCCAAGGCAATGATCATGTATATAGGCATCACGTCCAATACAAGTAGACCGACTCCTGCCTGCATCTACTACTATTACTCCACACATCGACCGCTATCCAGCATGCATCTAGTGTATTAAGTCCATAAAGAACGGAGTAACGCCTTAAGAACGATTACATGATGTAGACAAGATAAACTCACGTGTGAATAAACCCCATCTTTTTACCCTTAATAGCAACGATACATATGTGTCATGTCCCTTTCTGTCACTGGGATTGAGCACCGCAAGATCGAACCCATTACAAAGCACCTCTTCCCATGGCAAGATAAATCAACTCAGTTGGCCAAACCAAATCAATAGATCGGAGAAGAAATACGAGGCAATAATAATCATGCATAAAAGAGATCAGAAAAGACTCAAATAATTTCATGGATAATCTGATCATGAACTCACAATTCATCGAATCCCAACAAACACACCGCAAAAAGTGATTACATCGGATAGAACTCCAAGAACATCGAGGAGAACATTGTATTGAAGATCAAAAAGAGAGAAGAAGCCATCTAGCTACTGCCTATGGACCCGAAGGTCTGTGGTAAACTACTCACGCATCATCGGAAGGGCAGCAAGGTTGATGTAGATCCCCTCTGTGATCGATTCCCCCTCCGGCAGATTACCGGAAAAGGACCCCAGATGGGATCTCTCTGAACAGAAACTTGCGGCGGCGGAAAAAGTATTTCAAGGACTCCCCTGAGGGTTTCTGATTTTTCCTGAATTTATAGTGGTGGAATTAGGTCAAACGGAGCAAAGGGGGGCCCACGAGGCACCAGGGCGTGCCTGCCCCCCCCCCCCAGGCGCGCCCTGGTGGCTCGTGGCCACCTCCTGGGTCTTCTGGCCCTCTCCCGAAGCTTCTAGTGTTTATATTGTCCAGAAAAAATCTTCAAAAAGTTTCGTGGCATTTGGACTTCGTTTGGTATTGATTTTGTGTAAAACAAAAACAGGGCAGAAAACAGCAACTGGCACTGGGCACTAATTTAATAGGTTAGTCTCCAAAAATGATATATAATTGATGTAAATGATTATAAAAACATCCAAGATTGATAATATAACAGCATGGAACAATCAAAAATTATAGATACGTTGGAGACGTATCACGGATCATAACACGTAATAGCTGCATATAACTTGCAAGATCGGATCAAGAACTCAAATATATTCATGAAAACATAAAGGGTTCAGATCTGAAATCATGGCATTCGGGCCCTAGTGACAAGAATTAAGCATAGCAAAGTCATAGCAACATCATTCTCAGAACATAGTGGATACTAGGGATCAAGCCCTAACAAAACTGACTCAATTACATGACAAATCTCATCCAACCCATCACCGTCCAGCAAGCCTATGAAGGAATTACTCACTCCCGGTGGTGAGCATTATGAAATTGGTGATGGAGGATGGTTGATGATGATGACGGCGTCGAATCCCCCTCTCCGGAGCCCAGAATGGACTCCAGATCAGCCCTCCCGATGAAGAACAGGAGGTGGTGGCGGTTCCATATCGTAAAACGCAATGATTCTTACTCTCTGATTTTTTTTATGGATGAATAGGTACTTACGGAGTTGGAGTTAGGGTTGCCGGAGCTGCTAGGGGCCCACAAGCGTGCCAGGCGCGCCCCCTGGGATTGTGGCGCTTGGGTGGCCCCCCTTTGGTAATTCTCTTCGTCAGTATTTTTTATTAATTCTGAAAATATTCTCCGTAAAGTTTCAGTCCAATCCGAGAACTTTTATTTCTGCACAAAAATAACACCATAGCAATTCTCCTGAAAACAGCGTCAGTCCGGGTTAGTTCCATTCAAATCATGCAAATTAGAGTCAACAACAAGAGCAAAACTGTTTGGAAAAGTAGATACCTTTGGGATGTTTCATGTACCTCGTGGATGATACTCACACTTCTATTTCAGAAGTATATGCGTCTCCAGAAGCTGACTGCTGGAAGGATGCGGTCCGTAGCGAGATGGATTCCATCATGGCTAATGGGGCGTGGGAGATTACTGAACGTCCCTATGGTTGCACACCATTAGGATGTAAGTGGGTGTTCAAGAAGAAGCTTAGGCCCGACGGTACAATTGAAAAGTACAAGGCTAGGCTTGTGGCTAAGGGCTATGCCTTGAAAGAAGAAGAAGATTTCTTCGATACTTATTCACCTATAGCCAGACTGACCACCATTCGAGTATTACTTTCGTTGGCGGCCTCGCATGGTCTTCTCATCCACCAGATGGATGTTAAGACGGCTTTCCTGAATGGAGAGCTAGACGAGGAAATCTATATGCAATAGCTTGATGGCTTTGTAATAGATGGTCAGGAAGGAAAGGTGTGTAAGTTGTTGAAATCTCTATATGGCTTGAGACAAGAACCTAAGCAATGGCATGAGAAATTTAATACAACTTTGACATCTGTTGGCTTTGTTGTTAATGAAGCTGACAAATATGTATACTATCGCCATGGTGGGGGCGAAGGAGTTATACTGTGCTTGTATGTTGATGACATACTGATATTTGGAACCAACCTCAAAGTGATTGAGGAGGTTAAGTCGTTCTTATCTCAGAACTTTGAGATGAAGGACCTTGGTGTGGCTGATGTTATCTTGAACATCAAGCTATTAAGAGATGATGAGGGTGGGATTACGCTTCTACAATCCCATTATGTTGAGAAGGTGTTGAGTCGTTTTGGATATTCAGACTGCAAACCATCTCAAACACCATATGATCCTAGTGTGCTGATTTAAAAGTTTGAAGGTACAGCTAAAGATCAATTGAGATACTCTCAAATTATTTGTTCACTCATGTACCTAGCGAGCGCAACGAGGCCTGACATCGCGTTTGCTATGAGCAAACTGAGTCGGTTTGTTTCCAAACTGGGAGATGTACATTGGCATGCTATTGAAAGAGTTATGCGCTATCTGAAAGGTACCATGAACTATGGACTTCACTATACCGGATACCCGTCGGTAGTTGAAGGGTATAGTGATGCAAATTGGATCTCTGATGCTGATGAGATGAAGGCCACAACTGGGTATATGTTTACTCTTGGAGGTGGTGCTGTTTCCTGGAAGTCTTGCAAGCAAACGATCTTAACGAGATCGACAATGGAAGCAGAATTAACAGCATTAGACACATCTGGTGTCGAGGCAGAATGGCTTCAAGATCTTTTGATGAACTTGCCAGTGGTTGAGAAGCCGGTTCCGGCCATCCTTATGAACTGTGACAATCAGACAGTTATTGTCAAAGTGAAGAGTTCAAAGGACAACATGAAGTCTAACAAACATATAAGAATGAGATTGAAAGCTGTCAGAAAATTAAGAAACTCTGGAGTGATAGCATTGGATTATATCCAAACGGCTAAGAATCTGGCAGATCCCTTTACTAAAGGGCTATCACGTCTTGTGATAGATAATGCATCAAGAAAGATGGGTATGAGACCCACATGAGTTGCCATGGTAGTAACCTGATACGTCTCCAACGTATCTATAATTTTTGATTGTTACATGCTATTATAGTATCAATCTTGGATGTTTTATATGCAATTATACGCCATTTTATACCATTTTTTGGGACTAACCTATTAACTCAGTGCCCAGTGCAAGTTGCTGTTTTCTGCATGTTTTTGGTTTTTTCAGAAAATCAATATCAAAAAGAATCCAAACGGAGAAAAATCTTTGGATTAATTGTTTCTAGACCAGAAGAGACCCTCGAAGGTTCGGGAGAAGACCTGAGGAGTCACGGGGGAGTGACAAGCTCAGGGGCGCGCCCCAGGGGGGGCCGCGCCCACCAGGCTTGTGGGCCCCTCGTGGCATCTCCTGACCTAATTTCACTTTTATAAATTCCAAAATATTCCCATTATACCAGGGAGGGACCCGAAGAAACTTTTCCGCCACCGCAAGTCTTTGTTCTTCCGCGATCCCATCTGGAGGCCTTTTCCGGCGATCTGCCGGAGGGGGAATCGATCACGGAGGGGTTCTACATCAACCTTACTGCCCCTCCGATGATGCGTGACTAGTTCACCTCGACCTACGGGTCCATAGCTAGTAGCTAGATGGCTTCTTCTCTCTATTTGATCTTCAATACCATGTTCTCCTTGATCTTCTCGGAGTTCTATCCGATGTAATCTTCTTTTGCGGTGTGTTTGTTGGGATCCGATGAATTGTGGGTTTATGATCTGAATATTTATGAGAAGTAATTGAATCTCCTCTAAATTCTTTTATGCATGATTGTTATAGCTTTGTATTTCTCTCCGATCTATCCGTTTGGTTTGGCCAACTAGATTGATTTATCTTGCAATGGGAGAGGTGCTTTGTAATGGGTTCAATATTGTGGTGTTCTATATCCCAGTGACAAAGTAGGGGACAAGACACGTATTTGCATTGTTGCCATTAAGGGGAAAAAGATGGGGTTTATTCATATTGATTGAGTTTACTTTGTCTACATCATGTCATCTTGCTTAAGGCGTTACTCTGTTTTCATTAACTTAATACCCTAGATGCATGCTAGATAGCGGTCGATGGGTGGAGTAATAGTAGTAGATGCAGGCAGGAGTCGGTCTACTTGTCTCGGACGTGATGCCTATATACATGATCATTGCCTTAAATATCGTCATAACTATGCGCTATTCTATCAATTGTCCAACAGTAATTTGTCTACCCACCGTATGCTTTGCGTTCGAGAGAGAAGCCTCTAGTGAAAACTATGGCCCTCGGGTCATTCATCTATCATATATAAAATCCAAAAATACTTTGCTGCACTTTTTCTATTTTATTTTATTTTCTCTTTATAATTTATCTTTACCACTACAAGATTTTATCCTTGCAAGTAACCGCCGAGGGGATTGACAACCCCCTTCTTCGCGTTGGGTGCAAGTATTTGCTTTTGTGTGTGCAAGTGTTGTTCACTGGGGGTGGTAGGTTCTCCTACTGGATTGATAACCTTGGTTCTTAAGTGAGGGAAATACTTATCTCTACTGTACTGCATCTCCCCTCCTCTTTGAGGAAAATCCCAACGCAGCTCACAAGTAGCAGGAAGAATTTCTAGCACCGTTGTCGGGGAGACACCATAACACCTATCAAGTACCCTCACATAAACTATCATCTACTTGCATTTACTTTTATTTGCCTTTTTATTTGCATTTGCCTCTCATTTTCATCTCCCCCACTTCTAAAACAATTTTATAAAAACACAAAAAAAAATTGTTTGCTTCTTTTTGCTTGATTCTACCATTATGGCTAGTTCTTCACTTGTTGCTTGTACCCCTGAAAATGAAGTACTTAATTTTAAACAAAGGGGGAGAAGTTTAAAAGATGCTTGGCATAGGATTTGCGATGCTTGGAATAGATCAACTCATAAGCAATCTACTACCGTTCTTCTTCGCAATTTTTATGTGGGTGTTATTACTTGGTATAGATTTGTGCTTGACACTATTGCTGGAGGGAATTTCTTGAGTAGTCACCCTATTGATGCTTTCAATGCTATGGGAAATTTAGTGGGATCACCACCTATTAATATTAATGAAACGGCATTGACTTTGGAACATGTTATGCAAAGGCTAAATATTATTGAAAACAAAATGTCTACTATAGAGCATATTGAAAATCTAGATAGAAAGATTCATAATCATATCACCCAATATGGTTCAAGGGTAGGAACTACATTGAAAATGTTGAAGGAGAAAGAACCAATAATTGATGAGGAGATAAAACAAAGTCCTTCTAGAATTGATAAGTTGGAAGAATTTATTAATAATTTGGGTTCCGCTTTTTCTTCTGTTAAAACCATTGAAAGGACTCCTCCTAGTAAGAATTTCAAATTTATGTATGTTCCTAAAAGTAAGGGTGCCACATCTAGTAATGGAAATGAGGATCTTAAAATGATTAGTGTGCATCCCAATTTCATTGATTTAATAAAGGAACCTATCTATGAAAATAAATTCCTCAACTTTATCCCTAGAAATTTGGTCATCAAAAACATGCATGCTAGGCCACCAAGGAAGCGTGGTTGTGACAATAGCGCTAGTTGGGAGGCAACCCAATATTTATCTTATTTTTTGCATTTCTTTTTCTATTTTTGAGTGTGCACACAATTATGCTACTGTTATGATTGTGTTTGTATCTTTTAATTAGTGTTTGTGCCAAGTAAAGCCTTTCGGATGATTTGGATGATAGTATGATTGGTGCTGTTTGAAAACATAAACTTTTGCGCCCAGTGTTGGAATTTCTATAATTCGCTGGACCGTGATAAATTCTTGAAATTTTACACAGTATTGGTATACAAATTGTCTACGTTGTCCTGATTTTTCAGAATTTTTGGAGTTACAGAAGTATGACTTTTATTCAGATCATTACATACTGTTCTGTTTTAGACAGATTCTGTTTTCATTGCATAGTTTCTTGTTTTGATGAATCTATGGATTATATCGGGGGGTATAAGTCATGGAGAAGTTGGAATACAGTAGGTATTATGCAATAATAAAATATGAATGGGTTCACAACAGTACCAAAAGTTTATGATTTGCTTGTTATACTAACGGATCTCACGAGTTTTCAGTTGAGTTTTGTGTGCTGAAGTTTTCAAGTTTTGCGTGAGATCACAATGGATAAAGGAATAAGGAGTGGCAAGACCCTAAGCTTGGGGATGCCCAACGCACCCCAACGTAATATTCAAGGAAGATCCAAGCGTCTAATCTTGGGGATGCCCCGGAAGGCATCCCCTCTTTCGTCTACAATCCATCGGTATTTTACTTGGAGCTATATTTTTATTCATCACATGATATGAGTTTTGCTTGGAGCGTCGTGTATTATAGTGGTATTTGCTTTGTTTGCTTTTTAGTTTGCCACAATCATCCCTTGCTGGACACACCTTTTGAGAGAGACACACATTTATTCGTGATTTGTTAGAATACTCTATGTGCTTCACTTATATCTTTTGAGCTAGGCAGTTGCTCTAGTGCTTCACTTATATCTTTTAGAGCACGGCGGTGGTTATATTTTAAAGAAATAGTTGCACTCTCATGCTTCACTTATATCTTTTTGAGAGTCTAATAAATAGTAATGGCAATGTAACACCCCTAGGTAATGAGCACAGTGATCATCTGGTAATCATGCCAAGTCATTTTGATTTACAATGCTTAATCACATTGGAATCATATCTCATTTCAAATTGAAATTCAAATTGGAGGTGAAAATTAAAAGTTGTTCAAATCCAGGAACTAAAATGTTCATAATTTTGGAATTAATCCATTGTGAATTATTTTCAGGAAAACAACATCGCCAAAATTCCCTAGATGTCTCAAACATCTTGAAAACAGTGCCAAAACAGCACAGTGCCAAAACAACAATTTAAATGCCTTTTCCTTTTTGGAAAATTCAATTCAAATTATATTGCTCCCAAACCTTTTTATTCCACTGCCAAATATTGCAACATATTTAATTGGCCAGTTTGCACATTTTTCAAAAGTGCTTTGGTGGCCAAACTATTTGCAAAACAGAAAGGCAGAAAAGAAAAAAAACAGAAAAAAGCTAAGGAAAAAAGAAAAGGCCCACTGTGCTGTCTGGGCTCTAGTCAGCCGACAGGCCCAGCCCAACTAGCCCTTCCCCTACCTCGCTCTGTTCACCGCACGCCGCTGTCGACGCGCCCGCGCTCGCCATGCCCGCCCCCCCCCCCCTCCCTCTCTCCCGCACGACAGCGCGCCGCGCGCGCCCGCCCCTGCTCGGTTAACACCCTCCCCAACCCCCTGGCAAACCCTAGCCCACTCCCTCTCCCTCTCCCACGCTCTCCTCTCTCACCCGAGCACGGCCATGGCCTTGCCGTCGTGAACGTCGCGGCCACCGAGCCCTTCTCGCCGCTCCGGCGTGTCCAGCGTTCTCGCCATCCTCGACCACGTGGCCTGCACCTCGCCAACGGAGTCGGGGAGAACCACACGGTCGAGATCGAGCTCGGCATCACCCGCTCTGTCGCCGGCGATCCCCGACGATTCCGGCCACCCCCTGCGCTCCTAAGCCTGCATCGGGCCTCCTTGCGCCTCCCCAGTGAGCACCCGTCCCCCCCCCCTCTCTTTTCGCTGTCGTTCGCGAGCTCTAGGACGAAGAACCGCAGTGGCCGAACCCGCCGCCGTCTGGCACGTTGCCGGTGTCACCCCGGTGACTGTTTGGTCCCGCGTTGCTGCCCGTTAGCTTCGCTGCGTCGCGTAGGCCCTCCCTAGCCGCTTAGTTTGCTCGCGCGCGCTCCGCTTTGCCGATTTCGAAGATCGCCCGAGAACGCCGCCGCCCGCCGTCGTCGCCGCGCTCCATTCCGGCCATCCCCGCCCGCGGGAACGCCACCATCGGACGCGGCTCGGAGTGCCTGTTCGAATAGGCCTGGCCGCGCGCAAAACGGTTAACCGTAGCGCGATTCCGAGCTCGCCGGAGTTCGGCCGCCGCGGGAGAACTCACCGGAGCAACTCCGGTGGCCGGCGCCGACGTGGCGCCCACGTGGCCTCCTCTGTGAGGCTGACAGTGGGCCCCGTGGGGCCCAGTTGACTGGGTTGACACAGTCAACTCTGCTGACTGGGCAGCCCGTGTCACTGACATGCGGGCCCCACCCTGTTTAAAATGTTTTAGAAATAAATCAAATGCTAATTAATCTGTTAATTAAAATTAGTTAATTAACCAGTCACTGAAAATGGGTCCCACTAACTAATTAGATTAATTAGTTAATTTAATCTGCTGTTTAATTAGTCTAGTCTATGACAGAGGGGCCCCACCTGTCAGATTGACCAGTCAAAGGTCAAAGTTGACTGCTGACATCACACTGACCTCATGCTGATGTCATTAAGCTATTGTTCTGGATAATGCGAATTTATTAATTAAAATAATTCCAAAAATTCCAAAAATGATTAAAACTTCGGAAAATCATAGAAAATAAACCGTAGCTCGGATCAAAAAGTTTTCTACATGAAAGTTGATCAGAAAAACGAGACGAATCAGAATATGCCCTTCGTTTACCTGTCACATGCCCACAACCATGTGAACATGGAACCTTCCCCTCCGGTTCATCTGTCCGACAGATGACTACAGCCGGGAAAATATCCCCAGATATTTTCCCGCTTCGCCTGCAACGTGTAGTGCTGCATTAGGTTACCCCTAGCACAGCTTACTGCCATGCCATGCAACTTTGATTACATTTGTTGCTTGTATTTATTGTTTCTTCCCCCCCCCCTCTTCTCTCCGGTAGCCCCCGAGACCGACGCAGCTCCGGAGTACGACTACACCGTTGACGACCCATCTTTCCCCGCAGAGCTTCCAGGCAAGCAAGCCACCTTGATCATTTCAATATCGCCCATTCTATCCCTCTCATGCTTGCATTAGATTTTGCTACTGTATTAGATAGCTCCTATTCTGATGCATAGCCTGCTTTTGTAACTGTTGTTGTTACCTTACCTGTTATCCTAAACTGCTTAGTGTAGGTTGGGTTAGCGATCCATCAGTGACCCCGCACCTTGTCCGTGTTGCCTTGCTCCCGGATGTTTCGATCTATGTGATCGATGTGCTGTTATCGACACATCACCGCACACCCCCTTAGTTGTACGACTCTGCAGAGCTACTATCGAGTGCCAAGGGTGATACCTCGTACCTCACTCCTGATGATGGCTCTGTAGGATAGCTAATCGGATGTGGGTTGCCGAGGGTGATTCCTCCTTCACCACCTCCGATGACGACTCTGTCGTACAATCCCTCAAGTGGGAATCCATCGAGGGTGATTCCTTGGATTTCCCCCTTAATGTTACCGAACACACTGTTACATTACCTGTTGCCCCTTTTACTGTTACTGTTGTGGTGGGACTGAAGGGACAGGTGGTACCACCCCGGTTGAGGTGGACCTGAGTTCCCGACAATCTCTTGTGAGTCGGGATGACCTGAGGGTACCCGCGAGATAATTACGAGGTGCGGCCGGGTAGGCGGACCGCCCTAGAGAGGGCTGGGCCTGGCCCTTGCCGCAAGTCCTCGAGACGGGGCGATAGGAGCACTAATCGTTTCCGCGCGCTCCCAACGCATTAATGGGTTAGGATATGTGATCTGAGTAGGCCTCTAGCCTTTACGCGCTAACCACCATCCGGAAATAGTATGGGCACTCGGCGTCGTATGTATCAGCGAAGTTCTTCAGATGTCAGCAGTTGAGCGGCACGCGCCCGGGTTGGACCGCGAAAGCCTGCGCTTGTATTAAGGGGGCTAGGTCTGCTCCCGGCCGTCCTTGCAACGCGCACGAGTGCAAAGGGCGATGGGCCCAAGACCCCTGAGCGCTTAGGATGTAGACCGGCGTGC
Organism: Elymus sibiricus; assembly: GCA_039707655.1. Lineage (NCBI taxonomy): Eukaryota > Viridiplantae > Streptophyta > Magnoliopsida > Poales > Poaceae > Elymus > Elymus sibiricus. Next base: position 478,913,091 of record CM077666.1, read on the forward strand.
TGGCCTCTCTATTGAACCTAGGTAGGGCTATGACATGTCGATCAGCTGAGGCCGGGCATGGACCAAGCAAGTGTGTCCGGCCAGAGTTAATCGAGCGTGTTGGGTAAAGTTGGTGCACCCCTGCAGGGAAGTATATCTATTCGAATAGTCGTGTCCACGGTAACAGGACGCTCGGAAAGTATTCCGATCTACTACAACTAGAATTGGATACTTGTGTTACTAAAATGATATGTTAGCTCCGGGATTGGTTTCTCATAGGGAGTCGAGGAAGGATCTCTGGGCGTTGTTTCTACTTACTTACTTGCTACTTTATATTATGCTAATCTACACTCTTCTAATGCTGCAAGACACTGAAGATGCTAGTCTTCGATAGGCTAGGCCTTTCTCTCTATTCTGGCATTTCTGCAGTCCAGTCCACTGATACAGCCCTTCCTTGATACCAATGCATAAATAGAATAGTTCTGATGTAAGTCTTGCGAGTACTTTGGATGAGTACTCACGGTTGCTTTGCTTTCCCTTTTCCCCATACCCGATTACTGCGATCAGATGACGGAACCAAGGAATCAGCTGCTCCCGCCGACGACTACTACTACCCCTCCGGTGGCGCCTACTACTACGTGGATACCGACGACCAGGAGTAGTTTCGAAGGATCCCAGGCAGGAGGCCTGCGCCTTTTCGATCAGTGTCGTTGTTTTGCTCTGCCTTCTTAAGGCAGACTAGTTTCCCTTTTATGTCTATACTCAGATATTATGTTGCTTCCGCTGTCGCTTGATCGCGAGCTTATGTATTCGAGCCCTCGAGGCCCCTGGCTTGTATTATAAAGCTTGTATGACTTTTATTTGTGTTTAGAGTTGTGTTGTGATATCTTCCAGTGAGTCATTAGGCTTGATCATGTGCATTTGCGTGTATGATTAGTGCACGATTAAGTCGGGGGCGTCACAGGCAATATGCTCGAGTTATGAAATTGGTCCTAATATGATAGGTATTCAAGAAGGATATAATAAAAACTTCCATGTAGATCACTGAATATGATAAGTTTGATTCCTTGCAATAGTTTTGAGATATTAAGGCGGTAATATGTGGGAGGTACTTGTGAATAATTGTAGTTTAGTAAGAATATTGATGTTAAGGTTTGTGATTCCCGAAGCATGCACGTATGGTCTGTCGTTATGCTAAGAAGTTGGAGCATGATTTATTTTTTATTATCTTCCTTTGTGTGGCGGTCGGGGGCGCGCGATGGTTAACTCCTACCAACCTCCCCCCTAGGAGCATGCGTAGTAGTACTTTGCTTCGAGGTCTAATAGACTTTCACAATAAGTATGTGAGTTCTTTATGACTAATGTGAGTCCATGGATTATACGCACTCTCACCTTTCTGCAATTTGCTAGCCTCTCCGGTACCGTGCATTGCCCTTTCTCACCTCGAGAGTTGGTGCAAACTTCGCCGGTGCATCCAAACCCCGTGATATGATACGCTCTATCACACATAAACCTCCTTATATCTTCCTCAAAATAGATACCATACCTACCAATTATGGCATTTTCATAGCCATTCCGAGATATATTGTCAAGCAACTTCCACCGTTCCGTTTATATGACACGCATTATCATTGTCATATTGCTTTCCATGATCATATAGCTGACATAGTATTTGTGGCTCAGCCACCGTTCATCATTTTTTATACATGTTATGCTAACATCATTGCACATCCTGGTACACTGCCAGAGGCATTCATATAGGGTCATATTTGTTCTAGTATCGAGTTGTAATTCTGAGTTGTAAGTAAATAGAAGTGTGATGATCATCATTAATAGAGCATTGTCCCAGTGAGGAAATAAATAAATAAAAGAAAAAAAAGAGGCCAAAAGAGCCCACACACAAAAAAAAGAGAGAAAAAGAGAGAAGGGGCAATGTTACTATCCTTTTCCACACTTGTGCTTCAAAGTAGCACCATATTTTTCATATAGAGAGTCTCCTATGTTTTCACTTTCATATACTAGTTGGAATTTTTCATTATAAAACTTGGCTTGTATATTCCGATGATGGGCTTCCTCAAATGCCCGAGGTCTTCATGAGCAAGCAAGTTGGATGCACACCCACTTAGTTTTCATTTTGAGCTTTCATACACTTATAGCTCTTAGTGCATCCGTTGCATGGCAATCCCTACTCCTTGCATTGACATCAATTGATGGGCATCTCCATAGCTCGTTGATTAGCCGCGTCAGTGTGAGACCATCTTCTTCTTTTTGACTTCCCCTTATTAATCTCTACCACCATATTCTATTCCACCCATAGTGCTATGTCCATGGCTCACGCTCATGTATTGCGTGAGGGTTGAAAAAGTTGAAGCGCGTTAAAAAATATGAACCAATTGCTTGGCTAAAACTGGGGTTGGTCATGATAAATGTTTTATGGTAAGAAGATGGAGCATGACTAGACTATATGATTTTGTAGGGATAACATTCTTTAGCATTTTTTATTTTGAAAGGCATGATTGTTTGTTGGTATGCCTGAGTATTGATGTCTTTATATCAAACTATAGACTATTGCTTTGAATCATTTGGATCTAATATTCATACCATAAAATAAAGATTACATGATGAACTTGTTAGGTAGCATTCCACATCAAAAATTCTATTTTTATCATTTACCTACTCGAGGACGAGCAGGAACTAAGCTTGGGGATGCTTGATACGTCTCCAACGTATCTATAATTTTTTATTGTTCCATGCTATTATAGTATCAATCTTGGATGTTTTATATGCAATTATATGCCATTTTATATCATTTTTTGGGACTAACCTATTAACTCAGTGCCCAGTGCCAGTTGCTGTTTTCTGCATGTTTTTGGCTTTTTCAGAAAATCAACAAAAAGAGTCCAAGCGGAGAAAAAACTTTGGATTAATTTTTTCTGGACCAGAAGAGACCCTGGACGGTTCGGGACAAAACATGAGGAGTCACGAGGGAGTGACAAGCTCAGGGGGCGCGCCTTAGGGGGGCGCCCCCAGGCTTATGGACCCCTCGTGGCACCTCCTGGCCTAATTCCACTTCTATAAATTCCAAAATATTCCCATTATACCAGGGAGGGACCCGAAGAAACTTTTCCGACACCGCAAGTCTCTGTTCTTCCGCAATCCCATCTGGAGGCCTTTTCCGGCGATCTGTCGGAGGGGGAATCGATCACGGAGGGCTTCTACATCAACCTTATTGCCCCTCCGATGATGCGTGACTAGTTCACCTCAGACCCATGGGTCCATAGCTAGTAGCTAGATGGCTTCTTCTCTCTCTTTGATCTTCAATACCATGTTCTCCTCGATCTTGTTGGAGTTCTATCCGATGTAATCTTCTTTTGCGGTGTGTTTGTTGGGATCCGATGAATTGTGGGTTTATGATCTGAATATTTATGCGAAGTTATTGAATCTCCTTTGAATTCTTTTATGCATGATTGTTATAGCTTTGTATTTCTCTCCGCTCTATCCGTTTGGTTTGGCCAACTAGATTGATTTATCTTGCAATGGGAGAGGTGCTTTGTAATGGGTTCAATCTTGCGGTGTCCTATATCCCAGCGACAAAGTCAGGGACAAGACACATATTTGCATTGTTTCCATTAAGGGGAAAACGATGGGGTTTATTCATATTGATTGAGTTTACTTTGTCTACATCATGTCATCTTGCTTAAGGCGTTACTCTGTTTTCATTAAATTAATACCCTAAATGCATGCTGGATAGCAGTCGATGGGTGGAGTAATAGTAGTAGATGCAGGCAGGAGTCAGTCTACTTGTCTCGGACGTGATGCCTTGATGTCTACTATGCAACTTTTATTCTTTTAGACTCTGTTGGGCCTCCAAGCGCAGAGTTTTGTAGGACAGTAGCAAATTTCCCTCAAGTGGATGACCTAAGGTTTATCAATCCGTGGGAGGTGTAGGATGAATATGGTCTCTCTCAAACAACCCTACAATCAAATACAAGCAATCCCTTGTGTCCCCAACACACCCAATACAATGGCAAATTGTATAGGTGCACTAGTTCGGCGAAGAGATGATGATACAAGTGTAGTATGGATAGTAGATATAGGTTTTTATAATCTGAAATAATAAAAACATCAAGGTAACAAGTAGCAAAAGTGAGCACAAACTGTATTGCAATGCTTAGAAACAAGGCCTAGGGTTCATACTTTCACTAGTGCAATCTCTCAACAGTGCTAACATAATTGAATCATATAACAATCCCTCAACGTGCGACAAAGAATCACTCCAAAGTCCTATCGATAACGGAGAACATAAGAAGAAATTGTTGTCGGGTACGAAACCACCACAAAGTTATCCTTTCCGGTCAATCTATTGAGCCGTCCCTATAAGTGTCACAAACAGCCCTAGAGTTCGTACTAAAATAACACCATATGATACGCATCAACCAACTCTAATGTCACCTAGATACTCCAATGTCACCACAAGTATCTGTGACTTGATTATTCGATATGCATCAAACAATTTCAGATTCATAATATTCAATCCAACACAAAGAACTTCAAAGAGTGCCCCAAAGTTTCTACTAGAGAAAGTAGGACGAAAACGTGCATCAACCTCTATGCCTAGATTACCCCAATGTCACCGCGGGAATCCACAAGTTGATTGCCAAAACATATATCAAGTGAATCAACAGAACACCCCATTATCACCACGGGTATCCACATGCAAGACATACGTCAAGTGTTCTCAAATCCAAAATATTCAATCCGATAATAGTGAAACCTCAAAGGGAAAGACTCAATTCATCACAACAAGATAGAGAGGGGGAAAACACCATATGATCCAACTATATTAACAAAGCTCGCGGTACATCAAGATCGTGCCAAATCAAGAACACGAGAGAGAGAGATCAAGCACATAGCTACTGGTACATACCCTCAGCCCCGAGGGTGAACTACTCCATCCTCGTCATGGAGACCGCCGAGATGATGAAGATGGCCTCCGGTGATGATTTCCCCCTCCGGCAGGGTGCCAGAATAGGGCTCCGAATGAGATCGCTTCGGTACAAAGGCTTGCGGCTGCAGAACAACTCATCTAGGTTAACTTTCGGGGGTCTCTGAATATATAAGAATTTTCAGCGTTGGAATCACGCAAAGAGGTGCCACAGGGGGCCCACAAGGTACTAGGGCACGGCCATCCCCCTAGGCGCGCCCTAGTGCCCTGTGGGGCCCCTGTGGATCTTTTGGTACTCCCCTGAAGCCTCCTGGGTCCCTTTCCTTCCAGAAAAAATTGTCAAAAAGTTTCGCTGCATTTGGACTTCATTTGATATGGATTTTCTGGAAAACCAAAAACAAGCAGAAAATAGCAACTGGCATTGGGCACTAGGTCAATATGTTAGTCCATGAAAATCATATAAAAGTCATATACAAGTGCACCAAAACCATATAAAATTATTGTAAACATGGCATGAATACTTCATAAATTATAGATACGTTGGAGACGTATCATGCCTATATACATGATCATTGCCTTAAATATTGTCATAACTATGCGCTATTCTATCAATTGCCCAACAGTAATTTGTGTACCCACCGTATGCTTTGCGTTCGAGAGAGAAGCCTCTAGTGAAAACTTTGGGCCCCGGGTCATTCATCTATCATATATAAAATCCAAAAATACTTTGCTGCAATTTTTCTATTTTATTTTATTTTATCTTTATAATTTATCTATCTACCACTACAAGATTTGATCCTTGCAAGTCACCACCGAGGGGATTGACAACCCCCTTGTTCGCGTTGGGTGCAAGTATTTGCTTTTGTGTGTGCAGGTGCTGTTCACTTGGGGTGTTAGGTTCTCCTACTGGATTGATAACCTTGGTTCTTAACTGAGGGAAATACTTATCTCTACTGTACTGCATCTCCCCTCCTCTTCGAGGAAAATCCCAACGCAGCTCACAAGTATCATAACCCAACCTACATGATCGGAGATCCCGTGAAGTAGGACCTGGGAAAACAAGCCAGTGGTGAACTGAGGAGAGTAACTTTACTAACCCACTCTGTTAGAGATGCAATACTCTAGGAAACTGTATGGTAGGTTGACTACTATCTTAATGTGATCCAAGGCTTATATATATAAGCAAGATGCTATCCTACAGAGCGATCTTTGGAGAAACACACCTATATGAGCCCGACTGCCGGTCACGGTCTATGAGATTGGGGTGATCTCTAGTAAGCTCATGAATAGGCCAGGAGTGTGACTAATATGCTCCACCCGAGGGGTCAGCCTTTGGTAGTCTAGTACTAGTAAGACATGTGGTGAATCTTCTTTACGCCAAATTGACAATTCAAGGCATAGTCCATTGTTCAGTTGTGAAGGAGTGTAGCTACATGCTCTAGGTGAAGTTCAACCTTAACAGGTCTTCACTGAAACACTGGTATATCGAAACAGCGATGGGAACAGAGGACACAATGGGCCCTCGAGATCTGGTGGGGGGTTGTTGAAATATGGGGTGGGCTTTAGGCCCATCTAAAAATTTCAGAAAAATCTCTAAGGGCCCATGTAGGTGTCATGACAAGGGGTGGTGGGAAGTTTAGTCCCACCCCGCTAGTGGAGAAGGAGTTGGACCTCCTTATAAGGGATTCTCTTCCACATGCTATTGGAGCTCGAGAAGAGAAGAGGCCCTCACGCGCTCCTCCTCTGCTGCCCGCCTTGCAATGCCATGCCCCGTCACGATGCGTTGCGGGTTGTGGGATTGAGCCGAGCCGAGCTCATACCTATGCGCTTAATTTTGCCGGTCAGGAATGGAGAGTCCGTAACAGACGCATCACATATCCGAGATGTCGGATCGTGGGCTCTCGCCGACTCGGACGTGGGTCCAGCCCACGTCTTTCCACCCGGACGCGCATATATATGTGAGGCATTGGTTCTTAACTGGGGGAAATACTTATCTCTACTGTACTGCATCTCCCCTCCTCTTCGGGGAAAATCCCAACGCAGCTCACAAGTAGCAGGAAGAATTTCTGGCGCCGTTGCCGGGGAGACACCATCACACCTATCAAGTACCTTCACATAACTTATCATCTACTTGCATTTAATTTTATTTGCCTTTTTATTTGCATTTGCCTCTCGTTTTCATCTCCCCCACTTCTAAAACAATTTTATAAAAAATACAAAAATATTTTTGTTTGCTTGTTTGCTTGCTTTGTCGCTATGTCTCAAGAAAATTCAAAATTGTGTGACTTTTACAATACTAATAATAATGATTTTATTAGTACTCCAATTGCTCCTCCCGCCACTAGTGCGGAGTCATGTGATATTAATGCTGCTTTGCTAAACTTTGTTATGAAAGAACAATTTTCTGGTAGTCCTAATGAAGATGTTGCATCCCATCTTAAAACTTTCGTTGAATTGTGTGATATGCAAAAGAAAAAATATGTGGATAATGATATTGTCAAGTTGAAATTATTTCTGTTCTCACTATGAGATCGTGCTAAAACTTGGTTTTCATCCTTGCCTCGAAATAGTATTGATTCTTGAGATAAGTGTAAGGATGCTTTCATTGCCAAATATTTTCCTCCCGCTAAAATTATTTCTCTTAGAAATCAAATTATGAATTTTAAGTAACTTGAGCATGACATGTTGCACAATCTTGGGAGAGAATGAAATTAATGATAAGAAATTATCCCACTCATGGTTTAAGCTTATGGATGATCATCCAAAAAAATTATGCGGGATTGAATTTTGTTTCTAGAAATCTTTTAGACTCTGCCACGGGTTGTACCTTTATGGAAATTACATTAGGAGAAGCTACAAAACTCCTAAACAATATTATGACAAATTATTCTCAATGGCATACCGAAAGGGCTCCAACTAATAAAAAAGTGAATTATGTTGAAGAAATTAATGTTTTGAGTGATAAAATGGATGCTCTTATGAATTTGGTTGCTAGTAAAAGTGCTCATGTTCATCCTAATGATGTGTCACTGTCTACTTTGATTGAGCAAAATAATGATGCTATTGATGTAAATTTTGTGTCTATGAGTAATTTCAACAACAATGCTTATAGGGGTAATTTCAATCCTAGACCGTTTCCTGGAAATTCCTCTAATAATTATGGTAATTATTATGGTAATTCCTACAACAATAATAATAGGATACCCACTGATCTTGAAAGTAATATCAAAGAATTTATTAGTACCCACAAGATTTTTAATGCCATGGTAGTAGAAAAATTGAATAAATTTGATGATATGGCTAGAAACATGGATAGAATTGCTCATGATGTGGATAATCTTAAAATTAAAATTTTGCCACCCAAGCATGATATTAATGAGTCTATTAAATCTATCCAAATCTCTATTAATGAAAGTAAAGAGCGTACCGCTAGGTTGAGAGCTAGGCGAGAATTCTTAGAGAAAGCGATTCCACCCGGTTTTTATCATAATCATGATGAAGATATTAAAATGATTGGGGTCTCACCTATTGAATGTTTGTTTAGTAATATAAAACTTGATGAAAAAGGGACTGAAGAAGAGTCAACTTTAGCTAGAAGGAGTCCCAATTGTTCGGAGGGTGATGATCTTAAAGATAGAAATGATAAAAGTGGGTTTGGAGAGGTCAAGACTTTAAATAGTGATGTGCCCACTACTTTGGATTACAAGGACTTTAATTATGATAATTGTTCTTTGGTAGAATGTATTTCCTTGTTGCAATTCATGATAAATTCTCCAAATGCTTATGAACAAAATAAGGCTTTCACTAAACATATTGTAGAAGCTATGATAAAAGCTCATGATAAAAAAGTAAAGTTGGAAGTTTCAATACCTAGAAAATTGCATGATGAATGGGAACCTACTATTAAAGTGAAAATTACAAATTATGAATGTAATGCTTGTTGGGAAATGTAGTAGAAAACAAAAAAAATCGCCCTACGGTCACCCAGGAACAATATGAAGATGCTTATCAGGTTTGGATCTACGATCGTTACTGCCTCCGGAGTGCAGCGGAAGTAGACGAGTCAGTGTAGATCGTACTTGGAGTCCCTCGAACATTGATGATGATCTCGCGAACCGCCCTCGAATGATCCCTCAAACGAAACACCAAAAGCACGGCCTCTCTACTTGGTTGCAAGCGTACGGTCTTCATGATCCGGCAGCGCTTCGACGTCCAAAGCTAATCGTCGCCGGAGAATTAGATGGAGGAGATTAGAACCACACAGAGATTCTAATTATGAGGATTAGAGGTGGCTAGGGCTAGCTCTCATTAGTCAACTAGGACTAACTAGAACTTGCACTTGATGAACAAGAGGAGGCTCCAAAACTTGTCTAGACAATAGAGCAAAATCCCCTAGTATATGTAGGTTTGAGGGGAGGGAGAGGGCAGCCACCAAAAGGGAAGGATTCCCCTTTGGTGCGCCGGCCAGGGGGGGAGTCCAACTCCCACCCCAAGTAGGATTCGGCACCCCTTGATAGGAAAGGAGGGCGCCACTTCCATATGGGCTTTTGTGGCCCATATCTCCTTCCACCACTTGGCCTTATTAGGCCCGTTGATATTAAATTAAATATATATTTGTTCTAAATATTTTTATACAATTATATATATAATTTAACATCCCCGGAAACATTTTCCACCTATATATACTAATCGGTAATACCCGGTATTACCCGATATTCATCGAAACCCTTCTGGTGACCCCGAAACGCTTCCGGAACCTATCGGAACTATTCCAGATATTAATGAAACAATTCCACAAATATATTCTCATCACTCCCATCATACTAACACTCAGCAGATCATGATTACCTTAAGCTTGTGACCCCGTAGGTTCGGTAAATCATAGACATGAACGAAACCCCTTCGTTCAATGACCGATAGCGGAACCGTGGACATCCATATCGGTCCCTATGATTACACGATTGATATTTGAGTGAACCTTTGGTTATCATGTGATGTTCCCTTTGCTTCGTGATACTTTACAAAACCCGGTGTGCATCGGTATCCTCCTGAGTCATCACCATGCTCACTATACCGTTGCTCCCGTTACCGGTTTTGTTCTTCTTTCTCGTTGACGTGTTCCGGCATCCCCGTGACGTAGTCACCTATGTCTGGCCAGACGATGATGGATGCTATCACACCGAGAGAGCCCTAAGAATATCTCTCCATTGTCGGAGGAGCAAATCCCACTCTCGAGCTATCCGCTTACTTGTCAAACTTTCCGGTGTGCCTGAAAGTTGTCGTTATGATCACCGTGTTACAGATGACGTTTGAGCAACCCCAAAGCCCACCGTCTGGTAGGAAGTAACTGAGATACTCTCATGGTCTGAGGAAATAAAACACATGCTAACACTTCGTGTTATAACAGATGATTTTAGACGATATAATCACAAAGTATAACAGACAAGTATTGGGTCGATTCAATATGATCGTTCTTCTAACGTCATACCCTCAATGTTGTTTTAGGACTATCGTTACACTTAACGATATCCTAAGATCCAGAAAATGTGATCACCAACAATACTTGAGCTAGTCTTAGAGGCGAGACTAGGAACCTATTGTTTACCGTTTATCATTTCACACGTGCATATGAGTTTTCCACTGAATCGCATATTCGAGGATCATAGCAGTTATAACATGAAATATGAACTCTTAATTATGAATAATGGAAATATAATAATACAATATTATTGCCTCTAGGGCATATTTACAACAGTCTCCCACTTGCACTAGAGTCAATAATCTAGTTTACATAGTCTCTTTAACACCTATGGCTATCCGGTGTTGCTCATGCCTTGCTCGTGGTAGAGCCTTCGTCATCGGGTCTGACACATTCAAATCCGTGTGAACCTTGAGAACCTTCACAAAACCCTTCTTGACATGCTCTCAGATAATGTGATACTTGTGCTCGATATGTCTGGTCTTCATGTGGGATCTTGGTTCCTTTGTTTGAGCAATGGCACCACTATTATCACAATAGAGTGCCATTGGGTTCATCGCACTTGGGACCACACCAACTTCTTCAAGAAAGTTCTTGATCCAGACTACCTCCTTCGAAGCTTTTGAAGCCACAATGTATTCTGCTTCTGTCATAGAATTCGCAACAGTGTTTTGCTTGAAACTCTTCCAAACCATCGCACCACAATTAAGGGTGAAAACATAACCCGATTGAGATTTATAGTCATCTATATCAGTCATGAAGCTTGCATCGGTGTAACCATTTACAACGAGTTCTTCATCTCCTCCATAGACTAGGAGCATGTCCTTTGTCCTTCTGAGGTACTTAAGAATATTTTTAACAGCTGCCCAGTGAGCCAATCCAGGATCACTTTGGTACCTGCTACTAACACTTACTGCACAAGAAACATCTGGTCTAGTACATATCATAGCATACATGATGGATCCAATTGCCGAGTCATATGGGACTCCACTCATCTACACTCGCTCATCAACTGTCTTTAGACATTGATTCTTGCTGAGTGTTGTGCCATGTGACATTGGGAGAAAACCTTTCTTTGCATTCTCCATTTTAAATCTCTTTAAAACCTTGTCAATGTATGTGCTTTGGCTCAGCGCAATTAGACGTCTTGATCTATCTCTATAGATCTTTATGCCTAGTATATATGCAGCTTCGCCTAAATCCTTCATTGAAAACACACTCTTCAAATAGTCTTTTATTGTGCTAAGAAACTTTGTATCATTTCCAATCAATAATATGTCATCTACATACAAGATTAAAAATGCTACAGAGCTCCCACTAAACTTCTTGTATACACAAGCTTCTTCATCATTTTTTATGAAGCCAAACTCTTTTACCACTTCATCAAAACGTTGATTCCAACTCCTTGATGCTTGCTTCAAACCATAGATTGATTTTTGAAGCTTGCACACCTTTCCGGCATCCTTTGGATCGACAAAACCTTCTAGTTGTATCATGTATACATCCTCTTTCAGAAACCCATTTAGGAAAGCAGTTTTGACATCCATCTGCCATATCTCATAGTCGAAATATGCAGTGATTGCCATCATAATCCGTACAGACTTCAGCATTGCTACTGGAGAGAAAGTTTTGTCATAATCAACTCCCTCAACTTGCGAAAACCCTTTCGCTACTAGCCTTGCTTTATAGATGGTAGGATTACCATCCGCATCTATTTTTCTTTTGAAGATCCATTTGCACTGTATGGGTTTCACACCCTATGGAGGATCAACCAAGTTCCAAACTTGATTATCGTACATGGACTCCATTTCGGATTGCATGGCTTTATGCCATTATTTTGAGCTGGGCGCCGTCATCGCTTCTCTGTAGTGCGCAAGTTCATCTTCTTCCAAGATGAATATTTCATTGTGAAACCATTCAGGAGGTTCAACAACTCTGCCTGACCTACGCGGTTCAGTTACAGTTTTAACCGGTGTTTCTACAACTGGTGTAGTAACTTTTGGTTCAGTTGTGTGGATAACTTCTGGAACAGATTCCGTTTCGTTAGTCCTCTCAACTTCTGGAGATTCAGTAATCTCGTCAAGCTGTACTGTCCTCCCACTTACTTCTTTAGCGAGAAACTCCTTCTCAAGAAAGTGTCCATTCTTTGCGACAAACACGTTGTCTTCGGACTTTTGGTAGAAGGAATACGCAATTGTTTCTTTGGGATAACCTACAAAGTAACATTTGTCTGCTTTGGGATCGAGCTTATTTGGCTGTAAACGTTTTACATAAGTCTCGCAGCCCCAAATCTTGAGATGTGACAAATTGGGTTTCTTCCCATTCCATAACTCATATGGTGTCGTCTCAACAGACTTAGACGGTGCTTTGTTTACTGTATATGTTGCTGTTTCAAGTGCATATCCCCAGAATGATAAAGGAAGATCGGTAAGAGACATCATTGACCTCACCATGTCTAACAAAGTTCGGTTACGTCTTTCCGATACTCCATTTCTCTGTGGAGTTCCGGGAGGAGTAAGCTGTGAAACAATTCCACAATCACTTAGATGTTTGCTAAACTCATGACTTAGATATTCTCCTCCACGATCTGATCGTAGAAATTTTATCTTTTTGCCACGATGATTCTCAACTTCGTTCTGAAATTCTTTGAACTTTTCAAATGTTTCAGACTTGTGTTTCATCAAGTAGATATAACAGTATCTACTCAAATCATCAGTGAAGGTTACGAAGTATAAGTATCCACCACACGCTAGAATACTCATCGGACCACATACATCACTATGTATTATGTCCAATAATTCTTGCACCCATTCAGGATGACCTGTGAACGGCGTTTTTGTCATTTTACCCATCAGACAAGCTTCACATGTATCGAATGATTCAAAATCAAATGATGTTAATACTCCATCTTTATGAAGTTTCTGCATGTGTTTCTTTCCAATATGACCAAGACGGCAGTGCCACATGTAAGTGGTATTATCAGTATTTTAACACGTTTAGCATTAATGTTAAAGACATCTTTTTCACATTCAAGATCCATTGTGAATAAACCACCTACAATAGGTGCAAATCCATAAAACATATCCTTATAATATATCGAACAACCATTGTCTTCTGATTTATAAGAATATCCGTCACTTATCAAACATGATCCATAGATAATGTTCTTACATAACTTTGGAACAAAATAACAATTATTTAGTTCTAAAACAAATCCTGAAGGTAAACTCAAAGACATGACACCGACGGCTAGAGCGGCAATCCCATCACCATTCCCGACTCGCATCACGACCTCATTTCTACTTATCTTGCTAATCTTCCGTAGTCCTTGCATTGTGTCGCAAATGTGAGCAACAGATCCGGTATCAAATACCCATGACTTGGAGTTTTCAGCAAGTAGAATATCAATAACATTAACTTGTATAACTTTTATACCTTTACCAGAAGACGAGTTCTTCTTATCTTCCAGATACTTCAAGCAATTTCTTTTCCAGTGTCCTATCTCTTTGCAGTAGAAACTTGAATTCTCATGAGATGCTCCACCCTTGTTACTTTTGGTGTTGCGTTTGTTCTTGAAACTTTCTGTTTTGTTCACAAATAACTATTGTTGGTTCTGCAACCCAATCTCATTAGTTTTGAGCATTGCTTCATAAAGCGAAGTGAGGAGTAAGTCATTTTCTGGTGTCTTGGGAAAATCAACTCCCATTGCAGTTATACTATCATAATAGTCTGCAAACCTGGCACCTTGCTTAACACCTTCAGTTATCTTGCACTCTTCCATTGCTTCAGTCATCTCATGAACTTCAGCTGGTTCTTTGTGGTACAGAACTTCCAGTGTCTCGATAATCTCGATAGTACTGGAATGTTCAAAACATTTCTGTAACACAGTGTCCATGCAAGCTAACATAATGCTCTTGACAACACTGAAATCGTTCTTGCGAGATAAAAACACGTTGATGACATCTTGCGACGCTCCAGGCGTCGGGTAGTCACCAAGTGGTTGATCCAGCACATATTCTTTCTTTGCACTCCTGAGAACACATCTCAGAGTGTGGATCCAATCCTCATAGTTTCCACCATTCTCAGCTAACTTTTCTTTCTCAAACAGTGCTGCTAAATTGAAACTATTGCAAGCCATTGATCTACAACAATAATCACAAGATTCACTTTTAGACACAATTCATAATTAATATTGCACTAGTTATTAAAACAAATTTTAATTTAAAGTGCACTCCCACTCAAATTAATATCTCTCCTAATTAATAGTGAGTGATTCAACATCCAAGTCTAGTTCTCAGCCATTGATGTGGACATCACTGATGATGAGAATTTTGACCGGTGGGCAAACTTTTGCCGATCATATCTCCATATGACTCCTGTTCATCTTTCGATGCTTTGTGCTCCGAGCTCAGAACGATTTTGCTAGAACTTCAAGACAACCGAGTGCTATCTGCATACATGGTCTGACCATCCCCATCATACACCTCACGTCCCGTTTGTACTCATGTGGATATGATGCACTCCGGAACGCTACATGTTATAGACGGTTGCAACACTAGGAAGAGCACCTTTTAACTTGATATTTACTGTGAGAGATCACCCTAATAATTGACTACTGCGCAATCAAAAGGGTGCAAACAACAAAGGGATAAACATCTCAGGCAATTCATAACAGCATGATATGGTATAGCCTTGGGTGCCGGGAGTTCTCCATGATCGTCTTCAATCTCCAGTTGAAGTGACGTGACGGCCAATATTTCATTGTCATGGCAACCGTTTCAAAAACATTGCCATGGCGGCAATCTCAGAAAACGTTGCCGTGGCGACCGTTTCAGAAAACATTGCCGTGACACCAAAATCTGAAATTCCGCCGTGGCACGAAATTATAGCTCCTCGTCCTGCGCCTTGGTGCACCTTCTCCTCGTCGGGGTCCTCTGTGTACGTCTTGCCGCCATCACCTGTAACCTATCTCTATGATATTTACATTAAGGTGGCAATCTCGTGGCTCCAGCCATCATGCCGTGACGCGCAGGCCACTTAACATTACAACATCTAACCATCGCATACATAAACTCATTATCATGACGAAAGGCTATATCACATCATATGCAAACCCTACAAAACCAAGTTAGACGTCCTCTAATCGGTTTGGCAAGTTTTAATTGCGTGGCTTCTAGGGTTTCCGGATAAACCTAGCTACCTACGTGCACACCATAAAGTGATAATCCTTGTTGCTAGATTAACTTTCGGGGTGTGTGAAAGAAGAGACTTAATTAAAAATCTCGTTCCCCCCACACTAAACTTCGTCTAATACGTGTGACCCCCTAGAAGATCATCCATCTTCATTGCCCTCTTGCATACGCGATAGTTCACTATTCTTGACTATGGTGAAGCCCAAGGAACTATTAGCGATTGTCAGAACCTTATGAAAAGCGACACCATGCCGTCAATGAACTAAACCGAAGCAACACTCGAGGGAAGCATAGCAAGAACATCACCCTCACATCCACATGTGATCTAGATCGCAACCTGCATCTACTCATACAACCGCTCATGATGCCACTGTTGGGAAACGTAGTAGAAAACAAAAAAATTGCCCTACGATCACCCAGGAACAATATGAAGATGCATATCAGGTTTGGATCTACGATCATTACCGACTCCGGAGTGCGGCGGAAGTAGACGAGTCGGTGTAGATCGTACTTGGAGTCCCTCGAACGTTGATGACAATCCCACGAACCGCCCTCGAACGATCCCTCGAACGGAAGATCGAAAGCACGGCCTCTCTACTTGGTTGCAAGCGTGCGGTCTTCACGATCCGGCAGCGCTTCGCCGTCCAGAGCTAATCGTCGCAGGAGAATTAGATGGAGGAGATTAGAACCACACGAGGCTTCTAATTATGAGGATTAGAGGTGGTTAGGGCTAGCTCTAATTAGTCAACTAGGACTAACTAGAACTTGCACTAGATGAACTAGAGGAGGATCCAAAACTTGTCTAGACAATAGAGCAAAATCCCCTAGTATATAGGTTTGAGGGGAGGGAGAGGGCAGCCACCAAAGGGGAAGGATTCCCCTTTGGTGCGCTGGCCGGGGGGGGGAGTCCAACTCCCACCACAAGTAGGATTCGCCCCCCCTTGATAGGAAAGGGGGGCGCCACTTCCATATGGGCTTTTGTGGCCCATATCTCCTTCCACCACTTGGCCTTATTAGGCCCGTTGATATTAAATTAAATATATATTTGTTCTAAATATTTTTCAGACCATTATATATATAATTTAACATCCCCAGAAACATTTTCCACCTATATATATTAATCGGTAATACCCGGTATTACCCGATATTCACCGAAAACCCTTCCGGTGACCCCGAAACGCTTCCGGAACCTCTCGGGACTATTCCAGATATTAATGAAACAATTCCACAAATATATTCTCATCACTCCCGTCATACTAACACTCAGTAGATCATGATTACCTTAAGCTTGTGACCCCGTAGGTTCGGTAAATCATAGACATGAACGAAACCCCTTCGTTCAATGACCGATAGCGGAACCGTGGACATCCATATCGGTCCCTATGATTACACGAATGATATTTGAGTGAACCTTTGGTTATCATGTGATGTTCCCTTTGCTTCGCGATACTTTACAAAACCCGGTGTGCATCGGTATCCTCCTGAGTCATCACCATGCTCACTATAACGTTGCTCCCGTTACCGGTTTTGTTCTTCTTTCTCGTTGACGTGTTCCGGCATCCCCGTGACGTAGTCACCTGTGTCTGGCTAGATGATGATGGATGTCGTCACACCAAGAAGGCCCTAAGAATATATCTCCATCGTCGGAGGAGCAAATCCCACTCTCGAGCTATCCGGTTACTTGTCAAACTTTCCGGTGTGCCTGAAAGTTGTCGTTATGATCACCTTGTTACAGATGACGTTTGAGCAACCCCAAAGCCCACTGTCTGGTAGGAAGTAACTGAGATACTCTCATGGTCTGAGGAACTAAAACACATGCTAACACTCCATGTTAAAACAGATGATTTCAGACGATATAATCACAAAGTATAACAGACAAGTATTGGGTCGATTCAATATGATCATTCTTCTAACGCCATACCCTCAATGTTGTTTTAGGAATATCGTTACACTTAACGATATCCTAAGATCCGGAAAACGTGATCACCAACAACACTTGAGCCAGTCTTAGAGGCGAGACTAGGAACCTATTGTTTACCGTTTATCATTTCACATGTGCATATGAGTTTTCCACTGGATCGCATATTCCAGGATCATAGCAGTTATAGCATGAAATATAAAATCTTAATTATGAATAATGGAAATATAATAATACAATATTATTGCCTCTAGGGCATATTTCCAACAATGCTTTATGTGATTTGGGTGCTAGCGTCTCTACTATACCAAAAACTTTATGTGATGTGCTAGGCCTTACAGATATGGATGAATGTTCCCTTAATTTGCATTTAGCGGATGCCACTATTAAGAAACCAATGAGTAGAATAAATGATGTGCTTATTGTTCCTAATAGAAATTATGTTCCCGTTGATTTCATTGTGCTTGATATTGATTGCAATCCGTCTTGTCCTATAATACTTGGTAGACCTTTTCTACGTACCATAGGTGCTATAATTGATATGAAAGAAGGTAACATAAGGTTCCAATTTCCATTAAAGAAAGGGATGGAACACTTCCCTAGAAAGAGAATTAAGCCACCATATGAATCTATTATGAGGGCGACCTATGGAATTCATTTGAAGGATGACAACACTTGAAACTATGCATTAGGCCTAGCTAGGGCTGTAAAACAATAGCGCTAGTTGGGAGGCAACCCAACATTTATCTTATTTTTGCTTTTCTTTTTCTGTTTTTGAGTGTGCACACAATTATGATACTGTTATGATTGTGTTTTTATCTTTTAATTAGTGTTTGTGCCAAGTAAAGCCATTGGGATGATTTGGATGATAGTATGATTGATGTTGTTTGAAAACAGAAACTTTTGTGCCCAGTGTCGGAATTTCTATAACTCGGTGGAACGTGATAAATTCTTGAAATTTTTACACAGTATTGTTATACAAATTTTCTACGTTGTCCTAATTTGTCAGAATTTTTGGAGTTACATAAGTATGACTATTATTCAGATCGTTACAGACTGTTCTGTTTTAGACAGATTCTGTTTTCGTTGCATAGTTTGCTTGTTTTTGATGAATCTATGGATTATATCGGGGGGTATAAGTCAAGAAGAAGTTGGAATACAGTAGGTATTATGCAATAATAAAATATGAATGGGTTCATAATAGTACCAAAAGTTTATGATTTGCTTGTTATACTAACGGATCTCACGAGGTTTCTGTTGAGTTTTGTGTGCTGAAGTTTTCAAGTTTTGCGTGAGATCACGATGGATGAAGGAATAAGGAGTGGCAAGACCCTAAGCTTGGGGATTCCCAAGGCATCCCAAGGTAATATTCAAGGAATACCCAAGCGTCTAAGCTTGGGGATGCCCCGGAAGGCATCCCCTCTTTCGTCTACAATCCATCGGTATTTTACTTGGAGCTATATTTTTATTCATCACATGATATGAGTTTTTCTTGGAGCGTCGTGTATTATAGTGGTCTTTGCTTTATTTGCTTTTTAGTTTGCCATAATCATCCCTTACTGGACACACCTTTTGAGAGGGACACACATTCATTCGTGATTTGTTAGAATACTCTATGTGCTTCAGTTATATCTTTTGAGCTAGGCAGTTGCTCTAGTGCTTCACTTATATCTTTTAGAGCACGGCGGTGGTTATATTTTAAAGAAATAGTTGCACTCTAATGCTTCACTTATATCTTTTTGAGAGTCTAATAAATAGTAATGGAAATATGCACGAGTTATGAAATTGGTCCTAATATGATAGGTATTCAAGAAGGATATAATAAAAACTTTCATGTAGATCACTGAATATGATAAGTTTGATTCCTTGCAATAGTTTTGAGATATTGAGATGCTAATATGTGGGAGGTACTAGTGAATGATTGTGGTTTAGTAAGAATATTGGTGTTAAGGTTTGTGATTCCCGAAGATGCACGTATGGTCTGTCGTTATGCTAAGAAGTTGGAGCATGATTTATTATTGATTGTCTACCTTATGAGTGGCAGTCGGGGACGAGCGATGGACCTTGTCCTACCAATCTATCCCTCTAGGGGCATGCGTAGTAGTACTTTGCTTCGAGGGCTAATAAACTTTTGCAATAAGTATGTGAGTTCTTTATGACTAATGTGAATCCATGGATTATACGCACTCTCACCCTTCCGCAATTTGCTAGCCTCTTTGGTACCGTGCATTGCCCTTTCTCACATCGAGAGTTGGTGCAAACTTCACCGGTGCATCCAAACCCCGTGATATGATACGCTCTATCACACATAAGCCTCCTTATATCTTCCTCAAAACAGCCACCATACCTACCTATCATGGCATTTCCATAGCCATTCCGAGATATATTGCCATGCAACTTCCATCGTTCCATTTTTATGACACGTGTTATCATTGTCATATTGCTTTGCATTATCATATAGCTGACATAGTATTTGTGGCTCAGCCACCGTTCATCATTTTTTTATGCCTGTTACGCTAGCATCATTGCACATCCTGGTACACTGCTAGAGGAATTCATATAGGGTCATATTTGTTCTAGTATCGAGTTGTAATTTTGAGTTGTAAGTAAATAGAAGTGTGATGATCATCATTATTAGAGCATTGTCCCAGTGAGGAAATAAAATAAAATAAAATAAAATAAAAGAGAGAGAGAGAGAGAAAAAGAGGCCAAAAAAAGAGCCCACCAAAAAAAGAGAAAAAAATGAGAGAAAAAGAGAGAAGGGGCAATGTTACTATCCTTTTCCACACTTGTGCTTCAAAGTAGCACCATGTTTTTCATATAGAGAGTCTCCTATGTTTTCACTTTCATATACTAGTGGGAACTTTTCATTATAGAACTTGGCTTGTATTTATCGATGATGGGTTTCCTCAAATGCCCGAGGTCTTAATGAGCAAGCAAGTTGGATGCACACCCACTTAGTTTTCAGTTTGAGCTTTCATACACTTATAGCTCTTAGTGCATCTGTTGCATGGCAATCCCTACTCCTTGCATTGACATCAATTGATGGGCATCTCCATAGCTCGTTGATTAGCCGCGTCAGTGTGAGACTATCTTCTTCTTTTTGACTTCCCCTTATGAATCTCTACCACCATATTCTATTCCACCCATAGTGCTATGTCCATGGCTCACGCTCATGTATTGCGTGAGGGTTGAAAAAGCTGAAGCGCATTAAAAAGTATGAACCAATTGCTTGGCTAAAACCGGGGTTGTTCATGATAAATATTTTAAGTTAAGAAGATAGAGCGTGACAGGGCTATATGATTTTGTAGGGATAACTTTGTTTAGCATTTTTATTTTGAAAGGCATGATTGCTTGTTGGTATGCCTGAGTATTGATGTCTTTATATCAAACTATAGACTATTGCTTTGAATCATTCAGATCTTAATATTCATACCATAAAAGAAAGATTACATGATGAATATGTTAGGTAGCATTCCACATCAAAAGTTCTATTTTATCATTAACTTACTCGAGGAAGAGCAGGAATTAAGCTTGGGGATGCTTGATACGTCTCCAACGTATCTATAATTTTTGATTGTTCCATGCTATTATAGTATCAATCTTGGATATTTTATATGCAACTATATGCTATTTTATATCATTTTTTGGGGACTAACCTATTAACTCAGTGCCTAGTGCTAGTTGTTGTTTTCTGCATGTTTTTGGCTTTTTAGAAAATCAATATCAAAAAGAGTCCAAACGGAGAAAAAACTTTGGATTAATTTTTTCTAGACCAGAAGAGACCCTGGAAGGTTCGGGAGAAGACCTGAGGAGTCACGAGGGAGCGAGAAGCTCAGGGGGCGCGCCCCCCAGGCATGTGGGCCCCTCGTGGCACCTCCTGACCTAATTCCACTTCCATAAATTCCAAAAAATCCCATTATACCAGAGAGCCACCCGAAGAAACTTTTCCGCTGCCGCAAGTCTCTGTTCTTCCGCGATCCCATCTGGAGGCATGTTCCGGTGATCTGCCGGAGGGGGAATCGATCACGGAAGGCTTATACATCAACCTTACTGCCCCTCCGATGATGCGTGAGTAGTTCACCTTAGACCCACGGGTCCATAGCTAGTAGCTAGATGGCTTCTTATCTCTCTTTGATCTTCAATACCATGTTCTCCTCGATCTTCTTGGAGTTCTATCCGATGTAATCTTATTTTGCGGTGTGATTGTTGGGATCTAATGTGTAGGAGATATGCCCTAGAGGCAATAATAAATGTTTTTATTTATCTCCAAGTTCATAATTAATGTTTATGTTCCATGCTATAACTGCAATGATTCCCGAGTCTGCAATATCCACGAGGCTCGGAGGGAAACTCATGTGCACGTGTGGAATAATAAACGGTAAAATGTATTCCTAGTCATGCCTCTAAGACTAGCTCAAGTGTTGCATGATGGTCCTGTTTTCCTGATCATAGGCATGTCTATGTCGGCAATTTTGAGGACATATTGTTAGGAGAACACTTCTGTTGAATCGACCCAATTTGATGTTATGCTATGAGATACATTCGTCACAAGTTAATGGTTAATAACACAGAGAAAGTTAACGTTTGCATAATTCCTTAGACCATGAGAGTATCGAGTTCCTTCATGCTTCATTCATGAACTTTGGGGTTTGTTAAACGTCATCCATAAAAGGGTGGCTATTACGGCGGCTTACGGGATCATGGGAAAGTATGACAAGGAACTTGATAGCTCAAGATTGGGATTTGCTCCTCCGATGATGGAGAGATATTCTTAGGGCCCTCTCGGTGTTACGGCATCCACCATCGTCTGGCTAGACACAATGTGATTTGATCACTGGGATGCCGGAACGCGGAAACGAGAAAAGAGAACAAAACCGGTAACGAGGTAACTGGCATAGTGGACAAATTGTTGATCCACGGGGATGCCGATAAGTCTCACCTCAGGTGTTTGTAACATATCGCGAAGCAACAGGAATAGCACACGGCAACTAACAGGTTCACTCGAATATTCATTCGTGTGGGCATAGGGATCAATATGGGTGTCCACGGTTCCGCTATTGATCATTGATCGGAAAGTGTTCCGGTCATGTCTATACTTCACTGAACCTACAGGGTCACACGCTTAAGGGTCATCTATCTGCTGAATACTAGAGAGGGAGTCTGAGAGAAAGTCACCGGAAAAGTTTCGGAGACAACGGAAGAGTTCCGGAGAGAACACCGAAATAGTTTCGGTAAAACCGAAAAGTTGTTTCGGAGTATACCATTAAGTCAAAATGGTTTCGGCACACGCCTGGAACTTTTTGGAGGGTGCCAGAACTGTTCTGGGAACTTCTGGAATTTTTCCGGAGAAAAAAACCGGAAATGTTCCGGAGCTGCCGGAACCGATTTGGTTGCTTTTCGCTGATGAAAATCATTGATCCGGAATTGTTTCGGAATGCGTCCAAAATTATTTTAGGGGGTACTAGAAATGTTCTAGGGCCACATAAATATTTTCGGATTTAACGGTCGCGGAAAAATGTTTTCATGAATAGTGAAAAAACTTTATGGTTGCTTTTTTGGAAAGCCACTTTTTGGGCTTTTCCCCAAAATATCTAGGGGGTGACATGGATGGATGGGAACCCCTTTTGGGGGGGGCATGGGGGTGGCCGGCCAAGGGAGCTCCTCCATGGAGCTCCTCTTACCTCCCCATTATGCCCTTTATGTGTGACATAAAGCATGGGCATTTTGGGTTTTTCATGTGCCACCCTACCCCTTGGTTTTTCCTATAAATAGAGGTGGAGAGGCACTCTCCACACTCACTCTTGTCTCACATACAAATGCCATGCATGATCTGGCTTTCTCTCTCCCTCCCACGAAATAGTTTCGTAGAGCCGAAAGGTTGTCTGGGTTCCGGTGGGAACTAGTTCTGGACGGCGAAGCCTTGCCGGATAGCTGACACCATATGTGTGCAACCCCGTAGAGAGGTCGTAGGTTTGATCTTTTGCCCGTAGGGCTATCCGAGATACTGTCCGAGTTCGAGGGTCCTCCCGAAGGGCTGTCCGTGACATCGTCTGTGGGGCTGTCCGACCGCCTCCCGATGGGCTGTCCAAGGGGCAGACGAGGGAGAACATCCTCGCAGTTGGGAGGTTGTAAATCCTAGCTGCGGGGATCTGCACCGACGATCAACATCGACTCTACTTCCGCTGGGCTGCAAGTCGGTAATGATCAGATCAAACCTTGTATGCATCTCCATAGTGATCCTGGGCGTGCTCGCAGTACCAAATTTTTTTGTTTTCTGTCGCGTTCCCCAATAGTGGCATCATGAGCCGTGCTATGCGTAGATGCAGGTTACTATCTAGAATATATAGAGATGTATGGGTATTGCACAATATAATTTTGTAGTAGATGAGTTCTATTGCTGAAAATTATTTGTGCGCGTAGTAGAATCTATTACCCGATGTTCTTGTTGCTTCCCTTGAATTTGCGTAGTCCTGATCTTGACGGCATGGTGGAATCTTACAAAGTTCTGGCAATCCGCGATCCTTCCATGCTGCTCCTGAGTATGCTGGTTGACAGATCAACGAAGTGCTTCAGTGTCTTTGGGTTCTACCATAGTTAAAGAAAGATGGATGTTTCGCAGACTAAAGGGCAATGCAGATATGATCTACACGGAGTTCTTGCGTATGACGAAGTTCAGTATGGGGCTCGAGATTTTATTATCTCATATTTCATATGCCCCGCAAAGTTAATCTAGCAACTTGAATAATCATACTTGATGATAAACGTCGGTAGCTGCAGTTTAAGTCAAAACCTTAGAAGCCACGTAAAATAAAATTTTCCATAAACCGATTAGAGGCGTCTAACTTGGTTTTGCAGGATGGCATGAGATGTGGTATAGCAGTTCTCATATAAATTTGATTATGTATGAGATGACTATATGATGTAAATTAATTAACATGACCTGCGTGTCATGATTCGCCATGATGGCTGGAGCCATATGATTGTCACTTTAATGACCTGCGTGTCAACCTTATGTAATGCAGTTATTTTATTAGCTATAGAGATAGCAATATTATCTGGTGCGTCGACAAGGTGGTGGCAATCTTCGCGAAGGTGAACACCGACGCAAATGCCGAAGACGAAGAAATTAAAGACTTCTTCGTCAGAAAGGGCTATACCATATCATGCTATTATGAATTGCCTGAGATGTTTATCCCTCTTGATGCACCCTTTTGATTGAGCGGTAGTCGCATTTTTATTAGGGTGATCTCTCACTTAAAAATATCAAGTAGTTAGTGTTCTCCCAAGTGTAGCACCGTCACAACATGTATCTTTTCAGGGTGCCACATGCTACCATGGGTACGAACGACTGGAAAGTGTAAGGCGAGTGAGGTCAGACCTCACTGCAAGATCACTTGGTTATCTTGACGTTCAGGCAGGAAAGTCCTGAGCTCAGAACACACGCATCGAAAGATGAACAAGAATCATATAAAGATGTGATTGGCAAGCTGGCCTACCGGTTGATATTTTCGTCATCTGTGATACTACCATCGTGGCGAACAATCAAAACTCGGGTCTTGAATCATTCACAATCAATTATGAGAGATATTGATTTGAGTGGGAGCGCGCTATAGAAATAAATTGTTTAATCTCTAGTGCAATCAAAAGATGAACAAGAGTCACATAAAGATGTGACTGGCAAGCTGGCCTACCAGTTAAGATTTTTCGTCATCTGTGATGCTACCATCATGGTGAACAATCGAGACATGGATCTTGAGTCACTCAAAATCAGATATAAGAGATATTGATTTGAGTGGGAGCGCACTTTAGGATTGAATGGTTTATTCACTAGTGCAAAATTTATTATGAACATAGTCTAAGTGTAATTTGCATAATAGTTGTAGGATAATGACTCGCGTTTCCACCTTCCCTATTAAAATTGAATAAGCTGTTTTTATCTGGTTAAAACTTTACGATTGGTAACGTAATGTGAGGATTGTCCTCAATAGTGCCGAGAAGGACTTTGTCCTATCGCATGCTTCCGGTATTCTCCCGCTAATGCTATGGATGATGTGACTCTCATCCTTCGATCCAAAAGCTAGAATTCTGTTACGGTCAAGTGCAATACGTTTGCTTCCATGAGACCCGAACTTCAAAAGTTTGGGGTAGTTATGTGATATTCATGGAACTGGAAATTGTTTTCAGATGCAGACAAAGGCTAAAAGAAATGAGATATCCAAAGCAATGTTTGTTTGCAAAGTATTAGTAAAGTGTTTACTAGGCATTTGACTGATGAGAGAGGGATCCAGAAGAATGCTTGTCATGTAAATGAAGGTGAATAAAACAACAACTTAATGAGAAAGGAAATGTCCAAAGGGTGTTAGTGTGACTTACACACCTAGGAAGTCCGGGGCTAACGCTACTCTTAAAGTTGGGTGCTTCTTCTGAGAGTAGGAGAAATACTGAAAGTTAAACTGTTAGAAGTATAAAGGCAAAAAGAAAGAAGAATGGAATATCCAGCTCATGTATGAATGTCATATGAGTAATAGATGTATGGAAGGCTAGTCAAAGATACAATTCTTAGGAATTATGATTAAACATGTTAATCACGGATTCTTGGGTATGGTGATTAAAAATTGATCACGGAAATACCAGCTCGATTGCATTCTGTTGTGACTCGATGCAAGAACTACTACGGCCTAAAAGACCTGCTAGTAAAGAGGTTAAGATACGCACTGGGAACATAGTAAAAGTTACTATACCTTCCATCGGTGTATTACCTCTGTATTTATTTTCATAACTCATTTTAGAGTTTTATACACTCTAGCCCATTGCATAATGTTTGTTGCAAGAAGGTTGTTCATGATAGAACAATTGTTGTTCGGTGTTATGAATAACATAAGGGCCATGCTTCCATCATGGATGGAATGTATGTTATGAATATTGATAATAATATAATACATCCGTGACACTGACGCAAAATGTCGCAAGACTAAAAGAATACCACATATGTGTGGCATTGCATTTGGTCACATTGGAGAAACCCGCATTGAGAAATTCCATAATGATGGATTTTGAAGTCATTTGATTATGAATCATCTGACACTTGCAACTTTCGCCCGAAAAGTGAAGTGACTGAAATACTGTTCACAGGCCATAAGGAACGAGCAACGAACTTATTGGTGATCATACATTATGATGTGTGTAGTCCAATATAGGTTATTGCTAGCAGTGGATTTGTCTATCTTCTGAAATTACTCAAGTAGATATATGGATATTTACTTGATGAGACGTAAGTCTGGATCTTTTGAAATCATTCAAAAGGTTTTCAAAATGAAGTAGAAATTATTGTGACAAGAAAAATTATGTTTCTTCAAACTAGATTGCAGAAAGGAATATTTGAGTTAAAAGTTTAGCAAATGTCTGATGAGTTGTGAAAAGAGTTTCATAATTTACACCTCCCGGAACACCACTGTGAGTGGAATGTCCGTAAAGATGTAATCAAACCATTTATGACATGGTAAGATCAAAGATGACATAAATTAATTTGCCATTATCCCTTTTAAAGTAATGCTTTAGAGACTGCGGCTTTTACACTGAAAAGAGCGCCATCAGATCTGTTGAAATGACGCCATGGTATGGTACACCCAACCATGTTATATCTTTTCTTAACATTTGGAGTATGGGGCTTGTGTAAAATATTTACAAACCTATTCCAAATCAGACAAGTGCTACTTTGTAGGTTATCCCAAGTTATTGGGTATTCCTCCATCACTATACCGAGGCAAAAATGTTTGCCACAAAGAGCGGTATGATTTTGAAGAAAATGGTTCTTGCAAAAAGGTGAGTGGGAGGACAGTACAACTCGACGAGATAACAGTATATTCGTCATCAGGTCAAGGGAAAGAAACCTTGGAAGTAATTCCAGTGTTTCCTACTGCGACTGATATGGAAGCCTCTACATGAGATGTATGGACTTCGGTCGAATTGGCAGCTGAACCACGTAGGCAAAACTCGTGCAAACCTCTCAGGTGCGCAAACAAGATATTGTTGTTAGACAACAGTATACCTACGATAATTCAAGGAAGCGATGATGGGCCCTGACTCCATAATTGGCTAAATGCCAATATGATCCGAGATAGTATCCATATAAATAATTCAAGATTATATCTTGATGAACCCTTCGGAAGACTTAGAGTCTAACGAATATTAATGGAACTAAAAACTGATACGGATAAAAATGTTTTATCCATAAAGCTCGACTTGTTGCAATAACAAATTCAAGGAGTTGACTACGATGAGATTATCTCACCGTAGCGATGCTTAAAGTCGGATCGGGTTAAACTAGCAATTAATACATATTTCAATCATGAGATATGATACATGGATGCCAAAAGGATTTCCATGAGATGGAAATAAAGCCAAGGACTTGTATGTGATACAGTCCAAAGTATTTTGTCGATCCAGAGGATGCTAGTGAATGTGCAAACTTCAGAGTTCCAGCAATGGACAGAAGAGAGCATATTGGAGTTGGAATCTTCGTTTTGATGAAATAGTCAAAAGAGTTTGACTTCATCAATGGATAGCGAAGATGCTTGTGGTTACAAGAAAGTAAGTGGGATCATAATAATATTTCTAAAAACCTTGTGTGCTTGACACATTGTTAATTGGAAATAATATAAATTTCTTGACACGAATTAGGACTTCACTGAAAATAGTTTTTGTGATGAAGTGCTCGGGCTAAGTAGCCTTGATATTAGGCATAATTATCTACGGAGATAGAATTGCCTAATAGGGCTAAGCAAAAATACATATTGACAAGATGCTAAAACAGTTTAGCATTAAAAACGCCAAGGAGTGATTCTTGCCGAAGTCACATGGAAAGAGTTTTTGCAAGACTCGGTGTCCTAAAACACTGATAAGCAAAATACATGATGGATATTCCGCACACCTTTGTGATTGGATTAATCATGTATTCCATGGTATATAAAACAACTAGATATGTCTGGTACTTCCAAGCAGTTGCAAGTATAGATACCAAAGTGATCAAAGTACTGATCATGGGACAACAGTGAAAAATGTCGTTGAGTACTATAGTAGCACTGATGACATGTTTTCTCGCAAGCGGAGATTATGAAATGCCCGTTGTAAGTAATTACATCGATACAGTCTTCATCAATGCTCCAAGCGATTTTCGATTTAAGTTAAGATTTTTGTGTAACACACAATATGGTGGCACGGTAAGTTGGAATTGTTCTAAACAAATTACTGTGGCGAATTCTATAACAGAGGCTAAGTATGTTGCCACTTTAGAAGCAACAAAGAATATGTTGAATCATATAGTTCATTCATGAACTCAATATGGTTTCAAGAAGGTTGTGGTCAATGGAACACTATTGTAGATAGTTGCTCCATTGCTCAGTCTAAGGAATCAAGGTTTGACCTGTGATTCACATATATACAAAGCCAAGTCCACACAAAATATGTATTTTGTGAAAGCATGAAAACGCGAGGATGTGCAAAGATACACACGGTCTTGAAGTTGTCAGGTCCGTTAAACGAAGACTATACCACAAGCGAAGCATATTTTACACCGGTATGCAATAGGTGTGAAGTGCATTAGCATTGACTAGATTATTGATTCTAGTGCAAGTGGGAGTCTGTAGAAGATATGCCCTAGAGGCAATAATAAATGTTTTTATTTATCTCCAAGTTCATAATTAATGTTTATGTTCCATGCTATAACTGCAATGATTCTCGAGTCTGCAATATCCACGAGGCTCGGAGGGAAACTCATGTGCACGTGTGGAATAATAAACGGTAAAATGTATTCCTAGTCATGCCTCTAAGACTAGCTCAAGTGTTTCATGATGGTCCTGTTTTCCTGATCATAGGCATGTCTATGCCGGCAATTTTGAGGACACATTGTTAGGAGAACACTTGTGTTGAATCGACCCAATTTGATGTTATGCTATGAGATACATTCGTCACAAGTTAATGGTTAATAACACAGAGAAAGTTAACGTTTGCATAATTCCTTAGACCATGAGAGTATCGAGTTCCTTCATGCTTCATTCATGAACTTTGGGGTTTGTTAAACGTCATCCGTAAAAGGGTGGCTATTACGGCGGCTTACGGGTTCATGGGAAAGTATGACGAGGAACTTGATAGCTCAAGATTGGGATTTGCTCCTCCGACGATGGAGAGATATTCTTAGGGCCCTCTCGGTGTTACGGCATCCACCATCGTCTGGCCAGACACAATGTGATTTGATCACTGGGATGCCGAAACACGGAAACGAGAAAAGAGAACAAAACCGATAACGAGGTAACTGGCATAGTGGACAAATTATTGATCCACGGGGATGCCGATAAGTCTCACCTCGGGTGTTTGTAACATATCGCGAAGCAACAGGAATAGCACACAGCAACTAACAGGTTCACTCGAATATTCATCCGTGTGGGTATAGGGATCAATATGGGTGTCCACGGTTCCGCTATTGATCATTGATCGGAAAGTGTTCCGGTCATGTATATACTTCACCGAACCTACAGGGTCACACGCTTAAGGGTCATTTATCTGCTAAATACTAGACAGGGAGTCTGAGAGAAAGTCACCGGAAAAGTTTCGGAGACAACGGAAGAGTTCCAGAGAGAACGCCGGAATAGTATCGGTAAAACCGAAAAGTTGTTTCGGAGAATACCATTAAGTCAAAATGGTTTTGGCACACGCCTAAAACTTTTTGGAGGGTGCCAGAATTGTTCTGGGAACTTCTGGAATTTTTCCGGAGAAAAAAACCAAAAATGTTTCGGAGCTGCCGGATCCGCTTTGGTTGCTTTTCGCTGATGAAAATCATTGATCCAGAATTGTTTCGGAAAGCATCCAAAATTATTTTAGGGGGTACTGGAAATGTTCTAGGCCCACATAAATATTTTCGGATTTAACGGTCGCACAAAAATGTTTTCATGAATAGTGAAAAGCACTTTATGGTTGTTTTTTTTTGGAAAGCCACTTTTTTGGGCTTTACCCCAAAAGATCTAGGGGTGACATGGATGGATGGGAACCCCTTTTGGGGGGGGGGGCCATGGGCATGGCCGGCCAAGGGAGCTCCTCTTACCTCCCCATTATGCCCTTTATGTGTGACATAAAGCATGGGCATTTTGGGTTTTTCATGTGCCACCCTACCCCTTGGTTTTTCCTATAAATAGAGGTGGAGAGGCACTCTCCACACTCACTCTTGTCTCACATACAAATGCCATGCATGATTTAGCTTTCTCTCTCCCTCCCACGAAATAGTTTCGTAGAGCCGAAAGGCTGTCTGGGTTCCGGTGGGAACTAGTTCTGGACGGCAAAGCCCTGCCGGATAGCTGACACCGTATGTATGCAACCCCGTAGAGAGGTCGTAGGTTCAATCTTTTGCCCGTAGGGCTGTCCGAGATACTGTCCGAGTTCGAGGGTCCTCCCGAAGAGCTGTCCGTGACATCGTCCGTGGGACTGTCCGACCGCCTCCCGATGGGCTGTCCGAGGGGCAGACGAGGGAGAACATCCTCGCGGTTGGGAGGTTGTAAATCCTAACTGCGGGGATCTGCACCAACGATCAACATCGACTCTACTTCCGCTGCGCTATGAGTCGGTAATGATCAGATCAAACCTTGTATGCATCTCCATAGTGATCCTGGGCGTGCTCGCAGTACCGAAATTTTTTGTTTTCTGTCGCGTTCCCCAACACGATGAATTGTGGGTTTATGATCTGAATATTTATGAGAAGTAATTGAATCTCCACTGAATTCTTTTATGCATGATTGTTATAGCTTTGTATTTCTCTCCGATCTATCTGTTTGGTTTGGCCAACTAGATTGATTTATCTTGTAATGGGAGAGGTGCTTTGTAATGGGTTCAATCTTGCGGTGTTCTATATCCCAGTGTCAAAGTAGGGGACAAGACACGTATTTGTATTGTTGCCATTAAGGGGAAAACGATGGGGTTTATTCATATTGATTGAGTTTACTTTGTCTACATTATGTCATCTTGCTTAAGGCATTACTCTGTTTTCATTAACTTAATACCCTAAATGCATGCTGGATAGCGGTCGAAGGGTGGAGTAATAGTAGTAGATGCAGGCAGGAGTCGGCCTACTTGTCTTGGACGTGATGCCTATATACATGATCATTGCCTTAAATATCGTCATAACTATGCGCTTTTCTATCAATTGTCCAACAGTAATTTGTTTACCCACCGTATGCTATGCGTTCGAGAGAGAAGCCTCTAGTGAAAACTATGCCTCTGGGTCATCCTTATATCATATATAAAATGCAAAAATACCTTGTTGCACTTTTTCTATTTTATTTTATTTTATCTTTATAATTTATCTATCTACCACTACAAGATTTGATCCTTGCAAGTAACCGCCGAGGGGATTGACAACCCCCTTGTTCGTGTTGGGTGCAAGTATTTGCTTTTGTGTGTGCAGGTGCTGTTCGCTGGGGGTGTTAGGTTCTCCTACTGGATTGATAACCTTGGTTCTTAACTGAGGGAAATACTTATCTCTACTGTACTGCCTCTCCCCTCCTCTTCGGATAAAATCCCAACGCAGCTCACAAGTAGCACGCTCATGTCATTCCTTTTGCTGCTGTTGCCGCCGACGAATCCATCCCGTTCACCGCGTACACGGTTGACGGGAGAGCAGGCCTCCGAAACCCCGCCTCTCCGGATCCTGTACGGGAGAGGGGCGATTAGGTTTTTGAGGAGCGACTACGCGACTGCTCGCCTCCGATCGACTACTTCCTCTACGTCTGCGTCGTCTTCATCATCACCATGTCCACCGACGACGACAAAGCCGCCGCCAAAAAACTTGAAGCCGAAAAGAAGGCCGCCGAGGACGCCACCGCCGCCGCGGCTTCTGCCTGGCCTACTGGAGGGTATAACTCGTTTATCCCGCTCCTGTTTATTTCTGTGTTAGCCGTACTAGCATTATGTGTAGATATGTCTACTGTTTGCGTAGTGCGTGCTTATCTAGATCGTAATCAGTATGTCGTTAATTCTGTCAATGCCATGTTCGTGATTATTTCCCAGATTAAATTAATCGAAAAACTGCCTATTTACTCAGCAGGCAGTAGAGTCCAAGAGTTTTCAGGTTGCAAAGGCTACACACCATCCATGTAATTGTTTTAACAATTGAACCTTGTCTAACTATTTTTTTTCTGTTCTAATGAAGTGATCATTAGCTTCTTTTATTTCATTTATTTATAGTACACTTGCAGGCAGGAGGTAGATTGTTTGCTTAAGTATTTCTTGAGTCTCGATGAATGGGCTTAAAATTCTTCTAATTTACTCCAAAGTTGAGTTGAGGAGTCAACACTTCAAAATTCAGGTGTTCTCTCTCCTTTCTTATAAAAATGCCTAACTGATGACTTTTACGGTTTGTTGGAGCCCATGTCGTATATTTACATATTCATTATGTATTAGTATCTTATTTGCAAACAAGAATTCACATTTTCCATGTTTGTACTTTTGTAATGATTTTTGTAGTATATAATATATATAGGCGTGCAAATATTTCTTTTCACTCTATTATAGTCATTGGGCCCACTATACCTGATCGCACTAGGGCCCTCGAAATGCCAGGGCTGGCCCTGGGCCTACCAGCCGACTCACGCTTGTAGATCCACCTGCCTACCACGGCATGAACAATCGTTCGGACGTGGCCACCTCTGGTACTCTTGCAAGCATGCGCGTTCATCGATCCTACTCGATCCAAGACCTCAGAAGCATCCAAGTTAGGATCTGCAGTGAAAATATCCTGGAAATAAGGTATATATATTAAGCATTCAAGCAAAACCCCTTTTTGAATGCATAATATCCTGCCCTTGTGGAAGTTTGAAAATTAACTTCCACAAGAGCAAGATATATACTGTACATGTCATGACACAAAACGAGCTTCATGCTAACCCATGTCATGACACCCCTCCCTCCACAAGACGGGGGATCAAACCGCCTACCTACCTGGCATTTAGTCAGTCCAGGACTACAAATGCAAAAGAAGAAGACCGTAACCCAAAGTTGCGCTCAGACTTGACTTGTCTATTTTTTGCTGGCTGCCATATTTTTCTAAATTTTTCGTTGATTCCTCTTCTCCCCACTACCAACCGTAGTTGAACAGCACGCGAACCTTGACTGTTCTTGTTAAGACTAACTGAACCATGATACCGACGGGGACGGAAGCTGTGGAACAGAAGGGACGGTAGAGAATCTTTTAGAAAAATGAACCTAAGAAAGCTACTTTGTGGAATATTAGTTATATATGGCCATGGCGCTATCGTGGACTGATTCAAGGTCATGTGTGGCAACATTAAAGGCCACATGAAGAAAACTGGGGCAAGGACTAACTGCCAAATTTTTGGGTGTTGGGGGGATTTATTAATTGATGGAAATATGGGAGAAACGCCGTGAAAAGAAATCCAAGTGTGTTACGAAATTCAAACGCTACGATAAGAAGCCAGATGTGATTACAGTAGGGCAACACATGTACTTTTTGAACCATCTCTTTATGAAACGTGCAAGTGCGTATGTGTAGGCAGACTAAACACAGTCGCAGCACATATACCCTCGCAAAAACAAAAGGTAGCATGTATATTATACCGGTTGCTAATCATCAGTTGCCTGAAATTCTCTTTGGCTCCAGGTCGTTCCTGGCCAAGGCCTCGCCATCGCGTCGCAGATGGAGGGGAGTCCGAGGGTTGGACTGGTTCGGATGAGGGGGTGCGGGTGGAGGGGAGTCCGAGGATTAGACTGGTTCGGATGAAGGGGTGTGGGCTCCAGAGAAAATCTGGTGCCCGAAGAGGTTTTAGAGGGATGGCCTGGGGACGGCGGTGAGGCGTGCGCGATAGCGCCATCGGCTGCAGGGTGGAAGCAGGCAGTTAGGCCATTGCCACCGGGGAGGATAAAGAAGGGATTGTGTGGGTTTGGGGTTGAAGATGAACAGTAGACGGCTGGATCGAGGTTCAGGATGACCAGTGGCGGAGACAGGCCCCAGGCAGCCCGGGCCGCTGCCTGGGGCGTGAGGAGCTGCTGCTTCGTTGACTGTAGCTACATTGCACGAAGGCTGCCTGGGGCGCGAAAATATCCTGCCGCCGCTACTGAGGATGACCCCATCGGATTTTAATCGTGTGACCCAAAAAATAAGTAATCTTTTTTCAGGCAGCTAGCTAATATGTGGCCCCATATTATACACCAAACACGTAATGCCACATTCCGATTTCCGATCCATCAGATAATTTCCTAAAACATTTTGTCGATTTCCTTGACGATGGTGCCGTACGTGGGGGACAACTATTTGCAGGAGTTACGTGTAGTCTTTTCCTCCCTAGTTTCCCTTGCTGGTCTAGAGAAAGATCCAACGGACCAGGCCTGCAATCTATAAATCGCCAGCCACATTGCAAACATGCAACTGCAGAACCACAGTGCGCCGTATGCAAAATACAATCCGTTTTCTCTGAACTTTTCTGCAAAATACAAGCCCACAAAGGTATGAGTAGCACAAAGGTTATTATGCCTTTCCTCCTGCTCCTGCTCATAAACCTCAGTACTGGCAGTCACCGTGAACAATTCATTTACACCGGCTTCACCGGCACCAACCTCACCCTAGATGGCTCAGCCAAAGTCATATCCAGCGGCCTTCTCGCCCTGAGCAGAGAAACATTCAGGTTGAAAGGGCACGCATTCCACCCAGCTCCTATGCGCTTCCGCCATTCTCCGAATGGCATGGTGCAATCCTTCTCTGTCTCCTTCGTGTTCGGCATCCTCTCATCATTCGGTGATATAAGGGGCCATGGCTTCGCCTTCTTCATCGCCCCCACCACGGACTTATCCTCCGCTTTCCCAATCCAGTTCTTGGGCCTTATCAATGACACCAACAACGTTAGCACGAGCAACCACCTCTTCGCGGTCGAGCTCGACACCATTCAGAACACCGAGTTCGGGGACATCGACAACAACCATGTTGGCATCGATGTCAACAGCCTCAACTCGGTGAAATCTTTCACTGCTGGCTTCCACAATGATAGTAAGAGTGACCTGTTCACAAGATTACCCCTAATTGGAGGTGGGCCAATGCAAATTTGGGTGGATTACGATGCAAAATCCACACAAATCAATGCAACCTTAGCTCCTCTTGGCATGGCAAAACCTGTGAGGCCACTGCTCTCGACAACCTATGACCTCTCAGCCGTTCTAACAGAACAAGCATATCTTGGCTTCTCATCCTCAACAGGGTTAAGCACAGGGCATCACTACGTGCTTGGTTGGAGCTTCGCCATGAATAGCGCGGCTCAAATCATAGACCCAACCAAACTACCCCAACTACCCCAACTACCTCAACTTGGTCCAAGATCTCAGTCAAAACTCCTAGAGATTATTCTACCAATAGCTTCTGTCGTTTTGGTCTTAGCTATTGGCATTGTGGTTTTTCTAAAGGTGAGGAAAGATTACATGTACAAGGAGGTGCGTGAAGCTTGGGAGGTTGAGTATGGTCCACATCGGTTTGCTTACAAGGATTTGTTTGCCGCCACCAAAGGATTTAAGGACAAGCATTTGATAGGCGCAGGTGGGTCTGGTCGGGTGTACAAGGGGGTCATTCCAACATCTAAACTGGAGGTCGCTATAAAGAGGGTAGCATATGACTCCGAGCAGAGCATGAAGGAATTCATTGCTGAAGTTGTAAGCTTAGGCCATCTTCAACACCGTAATCTTGTGGGATTGCTTGGATATTGTCGACGAAAGGGTGAACTTCTTTTGGTGTATGACTACATGGCAAATGGAAGCCTTGACAATCAATTGTATGGTCAAAGCAGCAAGCCCACTTTGGATTGGGCACAGCGGTTCCAGATTATAAAAGACATTGCATCAGGCTTGCTCTACCTTCATGAAGAATGGGATAAAGTCGTCATTCATCGGGATGTCAAAGCAAGCAATGTGCTACTTGATGAAGAGTTGAATGGACGGCTTGGAGATTTTGGCCTCGCAAGACTCTATGACCACGGCACTAACCCACAAACCACAAATGTTGTTGGCACAGTAGGATACATAGCTCCAGAGCTAGCACACACAGGCAAGGCGACTACCCTTACAGATGTATTTGGCTTCGGCGTCTTCGTTCTTGAGGTTGTTTGTGGGCAAAAGCCTATAAAGCAAGATTCAGAAGGCAACCAGCTCGTCCTGGTCGATTGGGTGCTTCAGAACTGGCACAAGAAAGCAGTCCTTGATACGGTTGATATCAAGCTCCAAGGAAACTACGATACCAAGGAGGCGTGCCTTGCACTAGAGCTAGGATTGTTGTGCTCGCACCCATTTCCTGACTCAAGACCAAACATGAGGCAAGTTATGCAATATCTCGATGGCGATAGGCAACTTCCAGAGCTACACCCGTCATACTTCAACTTTCACATGTTGGCCTTGATGCAGAATGAAGGATTCAACTCATCCATATAGTGCCCACGCATGCATAAGATGGAGAAGAGGGGTGCATTGTTGCCTCTAATGTACTTGCTTATGACATTCAAAGTATAGTCTTGTTTAAATATGTTTATGGAATGCCCTTAGAATATACACATATTTGTTTAAGTTATGTGGTAAAGAAATTCTATCGGGGGGCTATATATATAGATGGTCACGTGTTAATGTTTGATTGAGAATGCAATTATTGTGATGTGTCATGTTACTGATATGTGAGTGAAAGTAAATTTATTATCTCTATTCATGTTGTTTTATGATAATACAAAGTGAATATAACACCTTGAATGTGTATTGTACCTCAGAGCCGTCTATAATAAATATAAAGCAGACAAATCATACAGAGAACGGGCTGTGTAAAAGCTTTGCATAGGAGGTCTTCAGGGAAAAACCATCTGTGACAGTGATTATTATAGGCGTCTCTTATTCCACCGCTAAAATCCTCTCGTACACGGCTTCTTGATCGACTTGGAAGGGCGTGGCATCATCAACAACGCACATAAGCAGATGGCATGAATACCTGTGATCATGTTCGGTGTTGTCGAGGTTGTGAGGTATGGTGATGCTGACTCAGCGTGTCGGGGCAGCAACACTTGTTAACTTTGGTTTAGTGGTCCTCTTTGAGTACCAGGTCTGAAAACCTTATGTTCAACCTTCTTTGGTTGTACCTGGTGATGGTTATGGTTACACATCGTTCTTGCCTCGAGATTGTTCAGACTTGCTATCAGGAGTTAAAATCAATGAAAAAAGTAGTGTGCTATGACACGTGGCCCTTAAAATACGCTATTAGCGTGCTATTAGCGGGACACTGTATATTGGTTTATTTAGCGAGACATTTCTCAGAATGTTATAGCATACTATTAGCGGCGCTATAGCGCGCTATTTTTTTCACTGGTTAAAATACATGATCAGGCCTCAGTGGTTGGATCCATCCACATCAGAATCTCATGTATCATTCCCTACCAAGATGCATCAGTGTGGACAACCTTTCTGGTAATATGGGTTTTGCAAACGGTGGTAGTGAGTGTTGACAAATTAGTGTTATGTGTCATTTATCAGTTCGACATGATGTTTGGGGTCTTAATTTTTTTAATGATATGGTTGTGTACATCTTGATGTCTTGACAAGCCTTAATTTGACATTGTGTTGTTGCAAGACTGGTGTATTTGGTATCAATGATATTTTTGTAGTGCCATTTATTGAATAAGTAACAGTTTGGACAGTACCTCTGGTTGTTTTGCCTGTAAAATATATCCCCTTCTTCGTAAACTATAGTGCATGTAAAATTTGTTTAAATTTCAAACTTTACAAACTTTGACCAAGTTTATAAAAAAACAACATTTGCAATACCAAAATAGATTCATCAAGAAATATATTTTCATATGGTATATATTTGGTATTGTGAATGTTCATATTTTTTTGTAAAATAAGTTAACAAATTTTGACTTTGACCAAAATTTAGGGCAACTCTAGCAGTTGTCATATTGGCCGCCTCCATATCCATATGGAGCGCGATCCATATGAATTATGGAGTCCACGGAGGTGACACACAAACATAAAGTTCCCATATGGTTTTCACCCGGAGCCATGACAGAAGCACGAGACCCACAACAACGTCTTCAAGAAGCAAGCAGCACCCACGAGCGTCGCCGTCGCCAGCGCCAGAGACGCAAAGCTTTGGCTCGGAAACTCACCTACACCACTAGAGGGGTCCCGGTCACCACTGCAACGAGGGTCAGTCCGTTCACACCAGATCTGGGCACTGCCAGAGCAGCCCAGACCCTCCCGCCACTACATCCCTTGCCGCCCACACGACCAAAAGATGAAGCCACCATCGCCACCACAGAGCCTGCCGAAAAGCCAACCATGGAGCCCGCCATCCAGGACCGCCGCACCGGCATCCATGCCCCTAGGCACCGCCAACCATCCACATCACGGCCACCCAACCACTGTAGTAGAAGCGAAAGGCGCCTCCTTTCACTCCTAGCCCGGCATCAGCCACCGGGCCTGGGTCGGCACCCCCACCGTAGGACGCACCCACCCTGCATCCCCAGCCGGTCCCGATGGACTAGGGAAGATGCAACCCAATGACTACAGATGGCCACCACCAAGCACGCTTGAACGTCGCCAAATCCATGGTCCTCGACGACGATCCGTCTGATGACATAGCAGTGCCCAGAGAGCGAACCTCAGACCAATGCCACAAACAGAAAACAAGCAAGTGGACCATAACGGGAAGTCTTGCGCAAACGCGGACCAAGTCAGCCCCCAATACCTGCACACTGCCGAACATCGTCCACCACCACGGACCAGCAACCCCGCCGCCATCCCTACACTGACGTCATAACATGTGGACGTCCCCCAAACAACCCATGGACTCCAACTCGACATTGTCGGAAATGGCCAAGCGTCGAGTAGCGCCGCCGGCCAACTGCGGGACGACGCCACCAGGAGGAGCCAAGACCACCCCATCAGATCCAGACGGGGACGCCCAAGGCAGCCGGCAACTCGGCCGCCAGGGCAGCCGCAATAGGCCATCCTTGCCCTCCACGCACCACCACCTCTAGCTCCTGTCGAGTTCCGCCGAACATCCGTTGGTCCCGCCTTCACATGCCCGCAGCCAGGGAAGCAACTAGCCGGAACGACGCACACGCCACAACCCCCACGCGCGCGCCCGGCACCACCATCCCGCCCATTGCCCAGATCGACGGCCACGCCGGGCTGCCACCACTCCCTCTCTCCCGCGAAGCACCCCACCGTCCAGCATGCCACCACCACCAGCAAGCCACACTCCGGGCGCACCCGCAGCAGGCACCCCGGAGATGGACGGAAAGGCCCGCCAGATCCACCCCGCGCAGAGCCACACCGCCGTAGCAGGGCCACACCCCCGCCTCCCCGCGCTGCAGCCGCCAGGAACCTCGACCAATCCCGTGCCCCCACATCGGGCAGCAACCCCGTACTGCCAAGATCCCGAGCAGGGGAGGGAGGAGAGAAACCCTGCCGCCCTCCAGCGGCGGCGAGGAGGGGGCGGGGAGGCGAGGAGGACGGATGCCGGCAGCGGGAAAAGGTCTCCCATGACGCGCGCGGGGCGTGTCGCGGGAGCAAGGGGTGTTTTTTGGTCACAATCACCACAATGACAGTTATTATGGTGATTTACCTAATATGGTAACTCTGCTAGAGTTACTCTTATACGCGCTAAACTTTAGCAAGGAGGGAGTATATGCATCCACACGCATTCGAGGGGGAAAAACGACAAAGGTGTGGCTTTCGTATCCTCCCTATCGTTTAGGCGCCGGTCCAAACACGCAAAGAAAACATCACGTCGAGAAGAAGCTGTGACAAATGGGACATCTGCCTGACAAGTGACAACCATCGATGGTGAAGCGCGCTCAGTAATACTTTTCTCCAAGATATTTTGCTTGGCGCTCAGTGAACAAGCAACCGGGCCAGGTCATCTGTTATGTTCTCTAGTCTGGACGTAAGGAGAAACCCTGGCTTTATCACTTCATTCAACATAAAAAAATTGTATTCGATGGAAATAAGACTGACGACTGACTTGTAATTCTACCATTGATTCAAATAAACTGGTGGCCGCATACTTGGGTGATACCACAATTCACCTCTACAGTTACACTCATCTTCTTAGACTGCATACATAGTCTAAGGAGGCACTCCAGTTCCACACATCTTCATTGAATTAGTTATAAATTATGGAGCATCTAGCCTTCCACTTAACCTTCCTCCTTTGGATGACCATATTCCTTTCATCGTCCGCCACCGCGAGTGAAGATGACCAGTTCGTCTACTCTGGCTTCTCCGGCAGCAATCTTATCCTCGATGGTGCAGCCATGGTTACACCAGATGGGGTCCTTAAGCTGACCAATGGGAAGCTTGGCTCTAATGGCTATGCGTTCTATCCATCTCCATGGCAGTTCCACAGGTCGCCCGGTGGGGCAGTGCAGTCCTTCTCAATATCCTTTGTCTTCGGCATGGCCTCTGTCGACTTTAATGGTTGTCCCAACAGCATGAACTTTTCTATCCAAGATAAGAGCATGCTTGCAGTCGTGCTTGAAGCTTGCCACCAAGATAACAACTTCCAGGAAAACAACGATAACGATGTCAGCATCTCCATCGGAGGTAAAAGCTCGGCGAAATCTCCTGCTGGTTTCTATGATGGCAAGAGTGGTATTTTCAACAACTTGCCCCTCCTTAGTCACAACATGATGCAAATGTGGGTGGAGTATGATGCGGCGGCCACACAGATCAACGTGACCTTGGCTCCCCACGAGGTAGTTAAACCGTCGAGGCCATTGCTATCACTTTCCCTCAACCTCTCAACAGTGCTGGGGGGTTAGCATATATTGGCTTCTCGGCTTCAACTAGTATAATCAGCTTGAGATATAGTGTGCTCGGCTGGAGCTTTGGTATGAACCGCCCTGCTCCAACCATAGACATCGCCAAGTTGCCACAGTTACCTCGGGTTGACCCAAAAGCTCAATCCAAACTGTTGAAGATCATACTGCCGATAGCCATGGCCACACTTGTCCTACTTGCGGGAACAACGGTCATTCTATTTGTGCTGAGGAGAATGAGGTACACTGAACTATATGAAGATTGGGAGCATGAGTTTGGGCCACACCGCTTCTCCTACAAGGATCTGTTCCAGGCTACAGAAGGATTTCATAATAAGAATCTGCTTGGCCGTGGAGGATTCGGGAAGGTGTATAAAAGTGTGCTTCCAGTATCTAAGCTGCAGGTTGCTGTGAAGAGGGTGTCCCATGAGTCGAAGCAAGGAATCAAGGAGTTCATCGCCGAGGTTGTCAGCATAGGCCGCCTCCGACACCGCAACCTTGTCCAGTTACTCGGTTATTGCAGGAGGAAAGGTGAACTCTTGTTGGTGTATGAATATATGCCAAACGGTAGTCTTGAAAAGTATTTGTATGTTGAAGAAGATAAGACCACACTGGATTGGGATCAGAGGCTTCAGATCATCAAAGGTGTTGCATCTGCCATATTCTACCTCCATGAGAAATGGGAGAAAGTTGTCATCCACCGAGACATCAAAGCAAGCAATGTTCTTCTTAACGATGAAATGAATGGACATCTAGGTGACTTTGGCCTTGCAAGATTGTATGATCGTGGTACCAACCTACAAACAACACGTGTGGCTGGTACCTTGGGATATATAGCCCCAGAGCTAGCACGCACTGGTAAAGCATCCCCTCTAACAGATGTGTACGCATTTGGCATTTTCATTCTTGAGGTAACCTGTGGGAAAAGGCCAATCAATAATTATTCAGAGGATGGTCCAAAGATGCTAGTCGACTGGGTTGTTGAGCATTGGCAGAGGGGATCACTGACAGACACACTGGACAGGAGGATACAAGGAGAGTATGATGTTGATGAGGTACATCTCGTGTTACAGCTAGGACTGTTGTGTGCACATCCATTTTGCAGTACAAGGCCCAGTATGCGGCAGGTCATGCAATACCTTGACGGTGACATGCCGCTCCCCGAGCTGCCACCCACAAACTTAAGTTATAGCATGTTGGCCCTAACGCAGAACGAAGGTTTCGATCAATACACGTCATTGCCTTGCACAGTCGGCAGCAATGGCATGACATTTAGCCTCTTCAGTGGAAGATGATCCACTTAGATAAATGGGACTCGTAGAGCCAAACCAAGCTTCGGCTGTATCTTGTTCTTGCTTCGGGAGTAGTCTCCAAGCTGTGTAACGTGTTTCTCTGTTTTCTTTTAAAATGAATGTGTTTGTACCAAATTGCTTTCTTCTTAATGAATAAGTAGAGCTCCTGGCGGTTTCTTGAGAAAAGGGCCAAGCCAGACAAGCATTTTATATTCAATAGAGCTTGGTAACCTGATTTATTGAAGCCCGCTGCACTTTTTTGTTTATACTACACAAATATGTACTTTTATGCAAGATAACTCTTGTATCATTAATAAGAGATGTGAACTCTTGTATCATTAATAAGATATGTGAACTCTTGTATCACTAGTTATATATCTGAAACCTCTGTTTCTTCTCAGTTTTATATACCTTTAATGCAAGAGTTCTGTTGTTAGCTCTTGCAAACAGCCGTACAGTTTCTTTGTATTTGAAATTCAGGGATCACCAGATATTAACTTTGTAAAGTTGGGGTTCAGGTTACTGCACAACATTCAGTGCGTTGCCTCGGCACTACAAGGTACATTAAACGCTAGTGTAGCTAATTGTACAGTAACAAAGGATAGCCCATTAGCCCAACCATGAAGGGAGTATTGCACCTGGATTCTTTGATCCTCCAGCAGGGTAATGCATGCCTTATCCGCTCGATGATGCTCAAAGGCCAGAACAGATGAGCATTCAGATGCTGCCACTGAAGATAATTGATCAGCTTTTGTTATAACAAAAGAAAAATAAGCAGTTTACTTTGTGACACTAGATCAGTTACCTGTATCATAACTTCATAAGGTGAAGTTAATTCATTCCATGCTTCCATGGGATGACGACAAGTGCTCCACCGGCCACTTCACCGTTCATGCCATACGAGGTCTCCATATTTTGTCAAAAGGAAACCCAAACATCAGGTGAGCCACATTCATAGATCGTGGCCTTACAAACAAGATCCAGTACTCACTGATTGATTTATCATTTTTCATATATATTGCTATTTCTTTTGTAACCTACAATACTTAGTTTACCTTTGCCATCCTCCACTGTTCATTTGATGGAATATTACTCCAATCGCTAGAGCTCACATGTTTAAATTTCAGAGTTCACTTCAATCGCTAGAGTTGTTAAATTTGCTCGGTTCTTTCAGTTTGCTTGTTCTGTTTTGTGTTGTGTTCACTTTGCATCAGACGGCAATGACTGGCCTGTCTGGCTCTCAATTTTTGCTGCCCCATTCATGCGCTGCCAGTCTGGCCGAAGGAGGCACTGCAGCTGTGACATGCCGAGCGAATCCAGGTTAATCCAGAACAGTTGTGTGATGAAGAATACCTGTCAAGAGGCTCAACTGAGATATGGCTGTCTCCTGCCCAGCTCGGCTAATTACTTTGCTACAAGCTTTGCAACCAGATCCATCAGCTAGTGATTAACCCGTGATTCATAGCTAGATTATGATTCCTTAGTGCAACATGAGCACAACCAAACTATGCATACTGCAACCGGCACACCTGGAAAATGCTTAACCTGTAAACTCAAGAAGCCCTTGTCAAAATAATATGTACGTATTCGACAAGCAAACATTTATTTCTCTGAAACGCAAAAAATGACAAACACTGGG
Source organism: Elymus sibiricus (assembly GCA_039707655.1). NCBI lineage: Eukaryota > Viridiplantae > Streptophyta > Magnoliopsida > Poales > Poaceae > Elymus > Elymus sibiricus. The sequence goes on from CM077666.1 coordinate 478,957,375, forward strand.
CATTCAGCTATCTCTGTTCTATATAGAGAGAAAAACTATTGCTCAAAACTCTGTTGTTGATCACAGACAGACTGAAACAGGATCAAACAGATACAGTGATGCAAGAGACACGATTGCATTGTCTCAAACTTCTCTCTCCCTTTCTATAAGCAGGCTCAAGGAATTGCCAGCTGGGACCAAAAGCCTTGCTAAAAAAACGAGGTAACATTAAAAAATGGTAGGATTAGCCTAGACAACAGTCACAAACAGAATAAAGCAAAGCTTACACAATTTTTTATATAGAGAAAAAATTCAGGTGTTTCTTGGAACCACTGACGCCAATCATTCCAGAAATAGTAAAGAGAAAGTGGAAAGTGAGATTTCAGGAGGGAAAACCCAAAAACAGAACTGAAAAATGCTCAAACAAACTGAGACAGGGGATAGCAGATTTTACTGCTCCACACAGCGACCAGTCTTCAGATTAGCATCCAACATACAGTTCTTAAATTTTAATGTATCAACACATATCACAAACAATATTGTCCGCAACATGAACGGAAACTAAAAATCTAGCTACAGGGAGCCCTGCTGCTAAATCAAACAAAGCTAGTGACACCTGAAGCGAAAGCAAGGACCAAGGAAGAAACCATAAACTGAGAAAAGGAAACAGCACATGAAGTAAAGAACATCTGCACATAGCCGTGTCTGACTTTCTTTAAGGATGAACTTTATACTCCCATTTTCTTCTGAGCTTGTTCACCTTCACCACTGTCATGACATGAATCATATCAAAGAACCTATCAATCGTCAGAAAATATGCAACCCTCCAAGCTCTTATGAAGAACAGTGCGTTCCAGACCATCAAAATCCCAAAAGCGAATCCCACTTCCACGGTGATGTATGTCATCGCAGGCATTGCAGTATCCGTACCACGATGCTGCTCATTTCCAGTTTCCACATATGGAGCCTCTTCAGTGCAGGAGGCATTCCGAAGAAGGCAGAGTGCAGAATTGCCCACAAAATCCTCATTCACAAATGTGGAAAATTGACCCCCTGTCGGTATATCTCCAGCCAAGTTGTTGTAAGAGACATCAAACTTGGACAGAAATGTCAACTTTGTTAGAGATGCTGGTATGCTCCCACTGAGATAATTGTGGGACAGATTTAGTGCTTCCAGGCTCGACATGTTTGATAACTCATCAGGAATGCCCCCTGAGAAGTTGTTCCAGCTCAAGTCCAGTACATGAAGATTCACAAGATGGCCAAGGCCAGGCAAGACTGGCCCAACAAGCAAGTTATTGGAGAGGATCAGCGACGGCGGGAAGCTACTGACATGATTGTACTGCAAACCTTTGTCAGCCGAATTCTTCTTGAATAATGGGAAGCCCTCTATTGATGCATGCTCACTTGAATAATTACTTGAAAGTAAGCTCTTTATCTGTATAAAGCTCTCAGGAAGCTCCCCACTAAACGAGTTGTTTGACAGGTCAAGATAGAAAAGATTATTCAGATTCCCCAACCATAACGGGATCGTTCCGTTCAACTTGTTCCATGAAAGGTCCAGCACTCTTATGCTCTCCAAGTTCTGCAGCCAAGGTGGAATCATGCCGGAGAGCGCACAGTGTGCCAAGACAAGCACCTGCATGCTCTTGAACCCACTGATGCCATCCATTGGCAGGGTCTCAACACCACGTAAATTCTTGGTGAGCACCAAGCTAGTCAGTTTGGGCAGGTGCTGCAAGACTCGCAATGCCGATGACAAGTTGGTGAAGCCATTTTGAGCAAGCGAGAGGTGTGACAGGGATCGCAAATGCTTAAAGCTCTCTGGTATCTCCCCCTCAAGCTTGTTCCTTCCAAAGTTCAGTGTCTTCAACTTAGTGCACCACATGAGACTGGGAGGTATAGCACCACTCAGCATGTTGCTCCCTGCATCCAGAACGTTCAGCCTTGGCAGTAAGTTGAAGTCTACAGCAATCTCACCCGACAGTGAGTTGTTCCTTAGGTTGATAACCCTCAGCATTGGGCAGCTCGACAGGGAAGCAGGTAATGTGCCGCTGAACAAATTTGAGGCCAAATTAAAGAACTCCAGCCTCCTCAAACCCCCAAACACATCAGGGATGACGCCAGTGAATATGTTATATGACAGGTCAATATGCATAAGCTGAGAGAGGTTACCCAGGTGCTCGCTGAGACTACCAGAGAGCTGATTTTCCCGTAAGCTCAGCCTCCTCAACTCTGATAAAGTGTACAGGTCGCTGGGGAGATTCCCAGTGAGGCCACTGCCATCAATAGAGAGCTCAGCGAGCATCCTGCACCGGCCAAAGCCTGCAAGGATCTCACCATTGAACCCATTCCTGGAAAATCGCATGGCCTTTACCGGCGCAATACAGAGCGCCGTGGTGTTGAATCCACCAGAGAAGACATTGTTAGAAATATCAAGAACTGTCAGGTTCATTGCGCCGGGGAACACAGGGTGCGATCCGGTGAATTTGTTGAAGGAGACATTCACCACCTCAATCGCCAAGTAGCCACCTTCACTCACCGGGAAAACACCAAAGAGCATGTTCACACTGAGGTCAAGTTTCCGCAACCTTGCTAACTGGCCAAGCCCCTCCGGTGGCTGGCCGCGGAGAGAGTTGCAAGAGAGGTTTAGAGTCACAAGGCCATCAAGCAAGGTGATAGCAGGGGAGATGCCGCCGTGAAGGCTCTTGTTGGAGAGCTCCAACCCAACAACCCTCCCAAGATCACAAGAGACGCCGGTCCAGGAACAGCATGCTGCATCATTGGGACCCCACCCAACAAGTCTGCTGCTCATATCCAAGCCACTGGAAAAAGCAAGAAGCGCCTCCAGGTCAGTGGTGTTGCATGTCTGGTTCAGGGAGTGAATGACATGTACATGGAGCAGAGAGTAGATAAACAAGAAATGGAACAAGCAGTGGTAGCCTCCCATCTTTGGTGAGAGGTGGAGGCGACGAAATTAGAATATGTTTCTGAAGGGCATGAACAATATGGAAGGACTTAGGAAAGAACTCTGAGCTAAACTCACATCCTTTTTGCAAGGATGCATGAAAGAAAGCATCAAGAGCAAGCGAAGCTGACAAATAGCAACAGCAAGAGGACTCCAAAAGAAGGGAAACAGTTCAAGGTTGACAGCAAACTTTTTGGTTGCTGTTCTTTAAGTCAACAGCGATGGACAGTGTATTCTTTACTAAGACAGCTCCAGTGACTTGGTAAAACTAGATTATTTCAATATAAGCGGTCCCATCCTAGTACTTTCCCCGAGTTTCCCTAACAATTGACTCAGTGTCCCAGTGTATAGACATATGGCACTCTAGGAGGGGTTGACTATTTCTACTACTTTAGGTACCGTAAGACTATGACTGGATTATTTGGGCAACAATAAACTGAATAGTGCAAGTTACATATCAGCATTGACTAACTACGTTCAATAGTGAAACAAATGTCGAAGATCAGTTAGAGAATATAATCACCATGTAAATAAGTATATCCTGCTACTTCAATGTGGATCATATAAAATTCCTAATTCCTCCACCTGGTGAATATATAGCAACTAGATACATCAATGAGAACTAAAGAATTATGTAAGATTCATACAAATATGAAAACAAGATCTGTAGGCAGTTTTGTTGCCCTATCACACTGGACTGTCGAATTCTAACTGGCAACAAGATTCCTTCAAGTTTACTTATCACCTTCCTATTTTTAAGAAATCCATCCGTTAGCGATTAACCCATGAGTCATAGCTAAATTGCGATTACTCGGTGCAACATGAGCACAACAAAACTATGCATACTGTATTAAGAGAGCAATGATGCATAGATATGGTTACCCAATTACCCAATTAGAAGAATTCACTAATTAAACCTTCAGGATTATTAGTTGCCCTGGTGAGGACATGTAAAATCATATGTAGTAAGTTCTGAAACTTAAGAAAAATACTTAATGAATCAAAGTCTAAATGCCATGCTTTCATCAACAAAGGAAGAAATATTCAGGCCTCAGGCAGCTTACATGATTGGAACGGCTTGACTTGGACAGGTAACAACTGTAGAACCCCACGCCCTTGGTAGCCGGGAAAGAGGAAACAGTTAAACCCACTTTTAACTGGAATTTGTTCATGGCAACTTAGCCACCTAGCAGCAAGTCATTTTCACAACTACACTTTCAACCATTAGGGTCCTTTCCAACTATCAGCACTGCAGGCATCAACCATATTTTATATCTGAATACAGCTCACCCCAGGGTCCTTATCGACCATCAGTCCTCAATGGAAAGCAGCTCAATTGCTCTTTAACTGAAATGTATTCATGGCAACTTAGCTACTTGATAGGGATTTATTTTCAGAACTACTCCCTCCGTCCCATAATATAAGAACGTTTTTTACACTACACTAGTGTAAAAAACGTTCTTATATTATGGGACGGAGGGAGTATATGACAATTCCATGTTTCCCTTAAGTCTAATCAACTCGCCACGACAGCCATCTATATGAAAGTGGCACTCATCATCTGCAGACAACAAATGAATTGCATTTTTAATCTCAATCCACCTCAACCCAGGTTCATTTTCAACCATCAACCCTCTGGGTATTTTCCTAGTTTCAGCTGCAATGGCATGTTTTCCTGCAGAAGCATAGAGGTTTTAATGCAATGTTTATGTTGACACATTTTTTCCTGTAGGAGTTCACAGAACATTTTCTTTTCTTTCGCCTCCTCACAGGATCAAAAGCCTTGCTAAAATGTAATCGGTTAACCTTCCAAAAGCTAGAACAACCCTAAACAACAGTCGCACACAGAGTAAAACAAACCAAAATCCCAGAAGTAGTCATAAGAAACTAAAAAAAAATGTAAGGGGAAGAAACCAAATTTTTTCACATGCACCATCTTTGATTAGCAAAATAGATAGAGAAAGGGTCAGCAGATTGTACTGCCGCACGCAGAGAACAACGAAGTCTTCAGATTAGTATCCACCATACAGTTCATAAAGTTTATTGTATCAATACATATCACAAACAATATAGTCCTCAACATGAAGGGGAACTCAAAATCTAACCACACAACCCCTGCTGCTAACTCTTTCCAGGTAATGACACCCGAGGCGGAAGCAAAGAAGATAGCATAAGGTGAGAAAAAGGAGACAGCATAGTAAAGAACATTTGCACATAAGCCCCCTAGTGAGAACTGTGAAGAGCCACGGGTGACTTATTTCAAGGATGATCTTTATCCTCCCATTTTCTTCTGAACTTGTTCACCTTCGCCATTGTCACTAGATATATCATAGCAAAGAACCTATCAACCGTCAGAAAATACGCAGCCCTCCAAGCCCTTGCAAAAAACAGTATGTTCCAGACGGTTAAAAGCCCGAAAGCAAATCCCACTTCCACAGTGATGTATGTCATCGCAGGCATTGCAGATACAGTATCGGTGCCGTCATTTCCAGTTCCTTCAAGTGGAGCCTCCCTGGAGCAGGGGCCATTCCGAAGAAGGCATAGTGCAGCATTGCCCACAAAACTCTCATTTGTGAATGTGGAAAATTGCCCCCCTATTGGGATATCTCCACTGAGATTGTTGTATGACACATCAAACTTGGAGAGGAAATTCAGCTTCGATAGAGATGATGGTATGCTCCCGTTTAAATCATTGTGGGCAAAATTCAGCACTTCCAGGCTCGACATGTTTGACAACTCGTCAGGAATGCGCCCTGAGAAGTTGTTCCAGCTTAAGTCAAGTAAATGGAGCTGCACAAGATGCCCAAGGCCAGGCAAGACTGGCCCAATAAGCAAGTTACTAGAGAGGATCAGCGCCGGAGGGAAACTGCTCACATGGTTGTACTGCAAACCTTTTTCGGCTGAATTCTTCTTCAAGAATAATGGGAGGTCCTCTATTGATGCATGCTCACTTGAATAAGTACTTGAAACTAAACTCTTTATCTGTGTAAAACTCGTGGGAAGTTCCCCACTAAACGAGTTGTTTGACAGGTCGACATAGAAGAGATTATTCAGATTGCCTAACCATGATGGGAGCTTTCCATTCAACTTGTTCCATGAAAGATCCAGCACTCTGAGGCTCTCCAAGTTCTGCAGCCAAGGCTGGATCATGCCTGAGAGTGCACAGTTTGCAAGGACAAGCACCTGCAAGCTCTTGAAACCACTGATGCCATCCATTGGAATTGTCTCACCGCCATGGAAGTTCTTCGTAAGCACTAAACTCGTCAGTTTGGGCAGGTGCTGCAAGACCCTCAATGCCGATGACAGGTTGGTGAAGCCATTTTGAGCAAGCGAGAGGTGTGACAGGGATCGCAAATGCTTAAAGCTCTCTGGTATCTCCCCCTCGAGCTTGTTCCTTCCAAAGTTCAGCGTCTTCAACTCGGTGCACCACATGAGACTGGGAGGTATAGCACCACTCAGCATGTTGCTCCCTGCATCCAGAACATTCAGCCTTGGCAGTAAGTTGAAGTCTAGGGCAATTTCACCCGACAGCGAGTTGTTCCTTAGGTTAATAACCCTCAGCATAGGGCAGCTCAATAGGGAGGCAGGCAATGTGCCACTGAACGAATTTGAGGCCAAGTTTAAGAACTCCAGCCTCCTCAAACCCCCAAACACATCAGGGATGACGCCAGTGAACATGTTATATGACAGGTCGATATGAATAAGCTGAAAGAAGTTACCCAGGTACTCGCTGAGACTACCAGAGAGCTGATTTTCCCGTAAGCTCAGCCTCCTCAACTCTGATAACGTGTACAGGTCGCCGGGGATACTCCCAGTGATGCCACTGCCATCAATAGAGAGCTCCGCGAGCATCCTGCATCTGCCAAAGCCGGCGAGAACCTCACCGTTGAACTCATTCCTGGAAAATTGCAGGGCCTTCAGTGGCGCAACACAGAGGTCCCTGGTGTTGAAGCCACCAGAGAAGGTATTGCTAGAGATATCAAGAACCGCCAGGTTCATCGCGCCGGGGAACGTAGGGTGCGGTCCGGTGAATTTGTTGAAGGAGATGTTCACCACCTCGATAGCTACGAAGCCATCTTCCCTCACCGGGAACGGCCCGGAGAACATGTTCACGCTGAGGTCGAGCATCTGCAGCCTCGCTAGCCGGCCAAGTCCCTCCGGTAGCTGGCCATGGAACGAGTTGCAGGAGAGGTTTAGTGTCACGAGGCCATCGAGCGAGGTGATCAAGTAGGAGATGCCACCATGGAGGCTCTTGTTGAAGAGATCCAACCCGACAACCCTCCCAAGATCACAGGAGATGCCGGTCCAGAAACAGCATGCAGTGTCGTTGGGATTCCATCCGATGAGCTTGGCACCCTTCCTGTCCCAGCCATTGGAAAAAGCAAGAAGTGCCTCCAGGTCGGTGGGGTGGCATGTCTGGTTCAGAGAATGGCTGCCATGTCCCTGGAGCAGAACATAGACGAGCAAGAACTGGAACAAGCAGTAATAGCCTCCCCTCTTTGGCGAGAGGAGGCGCTGAAAGTAAAAAACCTTGCTGCAGGGCATGAACAGGTCGGAAGGACTTGGGAAGGAATTCTTGGTCTTGGCCAAACTCACACCTTTATTATAAGGCTGCATGGATTCAAGCATCAAGAACACACAAACAAGGAAAGACCAAACTTGTTGCCCTGGAGATACCCTTGTCCAGAAAGCCTGATAAATGACCAGAAACTGAGGAATTGATGTGGGAAAACAGATAACTTTTACGGGTGCTGTTCTCAAGTCAATGACAAAGTCAGTCCCTTTGTTCAAGAAAGAGAGAGAGAGACTAAGAGACAGAGTAACTAACGGGAGCTATCTTTATTCCTTGGAAGAGTTAATGTCTCCTCCTGGGCCCAGTGCTGCAGCCGTGGCTCCCGCCTAAACTGCTGCACTGCTGCAGCTGTGGCCCTCCTCCTGAGCCCACATGCCCCACATGGCCACATGACAGTTCCTAACTGGCAACAAGATTCCTTAAATTTTTACTTATCACCTTGCTGTTTTTAACCAGTCCAACAACTAGCAATTAAGCCGCAATTCATATCTAAATCATCATTCCTTGGTCCAACATGAGCACGAGCAAATTACGAAACTGTAGTAAGAGAGCAATGAAAGATCGAAATTGTTACCCCCGGCCAAGATTGGCTGACGTAACGTCACCTGACTTTGGGCCACTGACAGGTGGGCCAGCATGTTTGCGGCCCCACATGCCAGTGGCCCTAAGTCAGCTAAGGTAAAGTCAGCAAATCTCAACCTGGTTACCCCAGCATAAGAAGTAACTAAATTTAGAGCTTCACATTATTTAGTTGTCTTGATAAGGGTGTGTAAAATCATATGTATTGAGTTCAGAAACCAAGGAAAATTAATTAATGAGTCAAAGTCTAAGAGGGTGGTGGCTAGCCCTGTCTAAATGCCATGATTTCACAGAGGAAGGAATATTTGGACCTCAGGCAGCTTCATGATTGGGAAGGGCTTGACTGGGACAGGTAACTCTGGTTCATACGGCCATGCCCTTAGTTAAGCTGAACGATTTTTTCTTCTGTTAGAACAATTCCAATATAATCTCTGGGATATCTGGCACTGTATCCTTTGATATTCATCAATGCGTGTCTTTCCTAGAATCAACCAGCACACCTGAAAAATGATTAATGTGTAAACTCAAGAAGCCCTTGTCAAAATAATCTACTCAACAAACAACACCAATTGCTTTGAACACTAAAAAACAGGGCAACACAGGGCATTTAGATATCTCTGCTCTATAAAATTATAGCTCAAAATTTTGCTGGTGATCACAGATAGACAAACAGAATCAAGCAAACATATTAATGCAAGAGACACCATAGCATCGGCTCAAACTCCTCTCTCCCTTTTTATAAGCAGACTCGAGCAATTGTTTGTCAGCTGGTCAGTCCAGTGCTTAGTATGTACCTAGTCTCTGGCGGAACCAAACATAAGTCCTCGGTTACTGTGAGTTACTTCCACCTCAGTAACTTGTTTGATGCAGCTTGACTGTAAACCTTCTTTGATCCAATGGTGCTAACAGTGCTAAGTTGGAACCTTAAATTGATAGATTGTCCCTTGATAATTAAACCTTCTCATTTCTTTTGCTTAACTATTACACTCGAAAACTTATCATAAGCCAGTTTAGTAGCCGTGACAGAGGAAAGCAGTCAAAACCGCTTTTAAGTTCTAAGCAAAATCTGTTCATGGCAACTTAGCCACTTGGCAGCAGATCATTTTCACAACTATATTTTCAACCATTAGGGTGGCCCTTTCCAACCTTCAGCACTGCAGAGAAGACATCTTCAGCACTGCAGAGAAGACATGCACCATATTTTTAATCTTAATAAACTCACCCGAGGCTTCCTTGTTGATAGTCAAATGCTCTTTCACTGAAATCTATTCATGGCAACTTAGCCACTTGAAAGCAATTCATTTTCAGAACTATACAACAATTGCATGTTCCCCTTAAGTCGAAGCAACTCGCCGCGACAGTCATCGATCTGAGAGTGGCATTCATCATCTGCAGAGAACACATGAATCGTATTTTTTATCTCAACCCAGCTCAGCCCAGGTTCCTTCTCAACCATCATCCCTCTGATCTTTTTCCTAATTTCAGCTACAACGTCCCATTTTCCTGCGGCAGCATAAAGGTTTGAAAGCAATACATGTGTTGACATGTCATCTGGGTCTTGCGCTAGTGCCTGTTCAGCAGCATGAACACCAATGGACAAATCATTTAATGCTACACAGGAACTTAGCAGAATTCTCCATAGTTCAGGACATTTCTTGGCAAATGGGGATTTCTGCAGTAAATCAACTGCTTCCTCCAATAAACCTGCCCTACCTAACAAACTCACCATGCTAGTATAGTGCTTGAATCCTGGCATAATACCATCCGTCATCATACAAAACCAGTAGAACTTTCCTTTCTCAACTAGTCCACAGTGGCTGCATGCCGAAAGGAGGGATATGTAAGTTACATGGTCAGGTTGCAGCTCATCACGAATCATCTCACCAAATAACTTAAATGACATTTCTGAATTACCATAATTGCCATATCCCCCTATCATTGAATTCCAACACTTCAAATCTCGCTTTGGTATGGTGTAGAACACCAAACGGGCACCTTGGAGGGCACCATTTTTAGCATACATATCAAGCAGGCTTCCGGAGGCACAGATATTCCCTTCATAACCACTTTTTACCACTTGAGCATGGAGCATCTCTCCTTGTTTAAGACCTGCAAACTCTGCTGTGGAGTTCAAAGCACTGCTCAGAGAGAAGCTGTCGACCTTGTACCCTTCCTGAAGCATGCTAACGAAGTACTTCAAAGCCAATTCAGCTTCGCCCAACGAAGAATGGCCCGCAACCATCTCTGTCCACATAATTACATCTTTCTCCGGAAGGGAATCGAACAAAATTCGTGCTGAGCCTGGCTCCCCGTTTGTAAAATACATATTGATCAGTGTATTACCTACAAAGACACTGGTCTCCAGCCCAGCTTTGACCACTACAGCATGAAGTGGCATTCCACTACGCATTGCAGGTAAAGCAGCAGCTGCAGACAGTACAGATGCAAATGTATACTCGTCAGGGACAACCGGTTCGCCAAACCGCGCATCCTTGAGCCGTACAAAAGCATCCATAGCACTCCATCCATCCCCAGCACCAGAAAACCCAGCAATCAGAGTATTCCATGACACCAAATCAGGCGTCTCAATCCTTTCAAACACACGCAACGCAGTGTCCAGATCACCGCAGCTGGAGTACATGCCGAGCAGCGCATTCTGCAGCGGCGCGTCAGGATCAAGCTCCTCCGACTTCACCACCCAGCCGTGCAACACACGCCCTCCGCGGCTATCCCCAGCGCGTGCACACCCACTGAGCACCGAAGAGAGTGTGCTCTCGGTGGGTGCCAGCCCACCCCTCACCATGCTGCAGAACTGCCCCAGGGCACGCCCGAGGTAGCCGTACCGCACGCTGCAGTGCATCGCGCAGTTCCACGCGACCACTTCCCGGGTCGCCATTTCGTCGAACACCCGGTTGGCGTCCCGCGGCGCCCCGCACTCGGAGTACATCTGCAGCAGGGCGGTGGGCACAATGTCGCTGGCGAGGAAGCCGAGCGCCGCGGCCTGTGCGTGCGCCAGGGCGCCCGCGCGGCCGTCGCGCAGCGCGCCGGCGGCGCCGAGGACGGCGCAGAAGCTGGGCGCGGTGGGGCGGAGCCCGGACGCGAGCAGCTGGCCGAAGAGCCGGAAGGCCTGCGGCGCGTGGTGCGGGGCCCCGCGGGAGAGCGCGGAGAGGACGGTGTTGAAGGAGACAACGTTGGGGCGCGGCGCGGAGCGGAGGAGCGCGACCGCGTTGGGGAGCGCGGAGAGGCGGGCGTAGAGGGCGAGGAGCTGGTTGACGATGAAGGTGCCGGGCGTGGGCGCGGAGGGCGTGGAGGACACCACGAGGAGCGCGTGCAGCGCGCGCGCGCGGCGGAGGACGGCGCGGCGGGGGGAGCGCGGGCAGGAGAGGTGCAGCGCGTCGGCCGCGGCGGAGAGCGCCGGCTCCAGCGGGTGGAAGCCGAGGCGCGACGGGTGCGGCGGCGGCGGCATCGGTGGAGCGGTGGCGGGGTCGCGCGTCTCATTTCGTAGCATAGCGACCGGTCGCACCGTAGAGAAGTTTCATTCAACCGCAGCAAACCATTCTAAAGATTTCGAACTTATAAATCAAGATTGAATTAATAACATGGTGTGGCGAATAATCGCGAGTGCACATGGTGCCACGCGCAGCCGAAATCCAGCCCGCATGCTCCCCGCGATTCGTGCTAGCTGAATACATTACTGGCGTATAATGACCCCCGCCTCGCCGTATATATGCGTATTTCCAGCGTTTGGCTCGTGGGCCAGAGGTTTTGCATTGAATGCGTGGTCTGCACACACGGCTGCCAGTCCAACGGCTCTTTCCAGGACGCTCCTCTCGGTCTTTTTAAACGCCCGTCGTGCGTCGTTGAAACCATCCCCCGCTCAAGCTCTGCATCTCTGTTCTCCTTTCGCCCGCCCCTCTCCACCATGTGTTCATCCAAGACTGAGCTTAGCTCCGCCCCTCCTGCATCACATCACACGTCCAACCAGATCGCCCCTCTGCCCCTAATCCGTTGTCCGGAGTGCAATGCCGGCTACGTGCTGTGGTTTGTATCAGGAACCGAAGAAAACCGGGAAGGCATTTCTACAAGTGCGAGCGTCATGGCGTAAGTGTTCAAAGTTCATTGCATGTTCATCTTGCAGAACCCGTCTTTCTCAACTCTCCCGCTTTGTCTTTCTCAGTTCGGTGGTTGCAGATTCTGGAAGTGGGAGAACAAGTACATACAGTTCTTCAGCGCCCGCTGGGGACATTTGATCTCGCATGCATCGGTGCATCGGCATGTGACCTTGCTTGAGCAGAATCAAGCATGGCTGAAGAACATCTTCATGCTTGGCGTGGCCAACATGGTGCTAATGGCCATGCTTTACGTGCAGAAGCTTTAGAACACTCCCATCGCCAGCGAACTTCTCTTTGTACTTCGTCGAGGCTCCAGTAGCAGCTCTGGTTTCAGTTTGTTTCCCATTTGTTTTTATTTCGCATGTAATGTAAGTGTCTGCCCGTCGCAGCTGCGCCACACGTACGCTGGCCGGACAGCCCATCTGTAATACTAGTACATCTTTTCCTACCGTTGGTAATTAAGACCGAATAATCGCGCTCGTCGACGGTAATTTTACTTGTAGCAGGACCAGTCGCCGTAGAGCATTGAGCTCATGCTCTACGGGTGCGCCTCACCCAAACCCACGGCAATAATTCAGCCTGCGGGCAGCCCACATGCAGCGCAGCAAGTAATGACGCGCCAGGCGGATTCAATTCACCCATCTGTTTCAGCAAGCCGTAAATGCACCCAGCAAGCGATTAAATGCATAATCAAGGCAACGGCAGCCCACACACGCCACGCCAGGCTATAAAAGCGATCATCAGTGCCATCGGCAGTTCATCTCACCCGGTGCTCGCTACTCTCCCAAGTACCCAGCCAGCGCCCTCGCCGGTCTCGTCCAACCGCCGAACTCCGGTAACCATCTATCTTTCCCCCCCCCCTGCGTTTTACACTTGCAGATGTGTTACGTATACCAACACCAGTTTGGTTTTGCTTGCTCAGATGGACGAGTCCATGCAATCACAAGGGACGACCGACAGCATGAACATTTCCACGCAACCATCTCCTACATCCAGATGCTCTCCGAACAAAGTATGTGCCATGATAGATTCCCTCGACGCGTTTAAAAAATCTCTGGTTGAGGAGATGGATTTTGGTGGCATTCTCTCCGTGCAACCCATCCCTAGGATGAGCTTAAAGTTAAGTATATGGCTCATGTCTAGAGTCGATGTAATATCTAGGACCATATACATTCATCCTGGGAGGCAAATGTCATTTAGGGCGTCGGACGTGCACAAAATTTTCGGAGTGTCGTGCGGTCGCTTGCGTATACAGAAAGCCACAACCAGAGAAACGGCATTCGTTCGTGATTTCCTAGGCATTAAGCAGCACGGGAAAAACCTGTTGTCAGCCGTAGAGAGGATCATTGCTAGACCGTTAGATAATGGCAGCTCTAATACAGAGATCACCTCGTTCAAAATGGCTTTCGCAATTTTCGTGGTTGGTTATTTCCTGGCCCCATCACCAAGCCATGACAGCACAAACACACATTACTGGGGTGCGCTCGCACAAATAGAGCTTATCGAGGAGTTTAATTGGTGCGAGTACGTATTAGAAGAGCTGATGGTTGCGTGCCTAAGAGTCCAGGCAGATTTCAAGGCAGGACGGGATGTCTCATATCTACATTCCTGCCATTTGTTCCTGCAGGTCAGTAACAAGATATGTGCCATTTCACCAAAAAAAAGTTAGTTGCACGCATTTAACACTTGTTTCTCTTCTGCCGTAGGTTTTTTACCTAGACAACCTTGATCTTGGATTACTAAACCTACCGCACAACACATTCCCTCGCATAGGCGTATTTGATGATACGCGGTACAAGCGTATGATTGTACAGTGCAGCACCGGGCATTATAAAGGCATTCCAGACTTCTCCGGAGCAATGGTTTTTTTTTCTGCATTTGTCTTTTGCTTGACAGCATTATTAAGCTGCTCCACTATTTGCTGTCAGATTATGCTAACTTGTGATTGGCTCCGCGCACAGATTCGGTCAGCAGACTAGGTGTGCTACGCCAGGAGCGCGTGGGACACGCCGCCGGATCCGGTGTCTCGCAGCACCAGCATGTTCCCCGGTCGGGTGGCGACATACAACGCTACTACACCTGGTCCAAGCCAGCCGCACGATGCACTGGGCGTCTATAACCCACAGCCAATCTCCTTCAGGCTGCCACACGTGCCCCACGGTGTCCCCCCGTCACCAGCCACACCGGGCCTGTCGTTCGCAAGCGCCCCGACGGGTGGTGACTTCTCGAGCTACATGAAGGCAAATTACCCCAAGCTGGTAAGCCCATGCACGCATAATTAATTTACCGCGCATTACTTTACACTAAAGCCATCGTCCCGCGAGATGAACCAGGCCAGTTCGAGGGTCGGCATGCTGATGAAGAGGCATAGCGCCACTACTTTCAGGCTCGCAAACACTCTGAAGGCTGATCTGATTAACGAAAACACCGGTTTTCTCAATGCACTTGTTAATGAGCTTGGAGAGGGATGCATCTGTTGTAGCCTCCGTACGCTGTCATGCATCATTACCAAACCACCCAATAACCAGTCTCCGCAGTGCACGAACATTTACCGTCGCAAATTGGACATGTCCGAGTCCGATGGTAAGCCCATCCCCATTTATTGATGTGATCGCACAAGTCCCCACCATATTAATGTATGTTTTATTACGTAGGGGAAAGCTCTTCTGGCAAAATGTTCAACTCATCAGGCTCATCGGCTCCCAAAAAAATGAAAGCAGCACTCGTGCAAGGTAATTGTTTTTGTTATTATCTGTTTTTTTTCGGACGTGGCAAACATCACGACCTGACCCGTTTTTTTGCATGTGTAATTTGTGCGAGGTCAGACCAGGAGCCCAGCAGCGTCGAGCGTGCAGGTTTCCTCACGCCAGCCCCGCCCAAGGCTTTGGTTATCTGCCAGTCGCCAGCGGACGAGCAAAAAGGATGGTGGGATGGCCTAGCTGGTTTGATTATGATGTTGGACGCTGACGCCACGCACGCAGCCGGGACCGTGCTTTTTGGTCAGGCGTCCCGAGACTTGCCCCCCAAGCAACAAGCCATGCACGTAGCGTATGCCACTCCGCACTGGATGGAAGACCGAGCTCGTCCCACCGTCCTAGCCACCATATGGAAAGCCACCGACTTTTTTTTAGCACCATATCAACGGAGGAACTCGAGAGGCAAGTGCACCGCCCACCTTCCCTTTGCATGCTCGTTCCGGCATTTTCATGTGTCTTATTTTTTTTTACACAGGCCAATTATATCTCACACCACCCCAAGATACATTTCTATCAATCCAAGTCCACTCATAAGTCAGATTTTAGGATTAGATCAACTCGACCACGAGGTATGTGCGCTCATTTTTCGTCGACAAGACCAAATCGACGACGCGTGGCTTTACCCTAACAATGCACCGCGATGGCGCAAATTCCTTGAGCCAGATGTCTCGGTCAGTATACTCATCACAACATTAATATGGCAGCTACCCGTAGTAATTATTAGACGCAAAATTAATTGTTTTATGCATTTACAGACGGCCGCACTGGCGGGCGAAGAAATCTGGACCCTCTTGTCCGTTCGCGAGCAGCTGGTGGGGCCCAGCGTGAAACACAACGTGGCTGAGTGCACTATGGTAGGTGACACATCAGTCATTGTTTTTTCAAATCAAGTTTCTGCTCAGACCTGAATCGTGCATTTTTTTTGTCGTAGTTTTACTTGCCCACCATTTTCGATTTTGGATGGTGCTTGTATGCTTGGGACATGCACCGTAAGAGAATCAATATATTCGATCCATCCTATGGAAGTTGCACCACACAGCGCCGGAAGGATATGCTTGAAGCTGTTGCAGACAAGCTGCATGTTGCATTCTTCACACTAATTTACAAGCTGTTCAGCAGCTGGCACGTTGACTGCATCAGGTGGGAAAAATATATCACGCCACGTCACCTACCACGGTCCCACAGTGAGTCCCTTGTTTATTATGTCGAAATCGCTGTTTAATTTCCCCCCACAGCCACGTTGCAACCCTCTCTTGTTGCAGGAGGGACACCGGCGTGTGGATCACTCGCGTGGCCAAGCACTTCGACGGGATCAATGTTATGGCTGATATGTCTCAGGTACACCAAACGTTACTTACCAGATACTTAACAGTCGCTGGATTGCACGGTGTAACTAACTTATTTGCGTACTGTTTATCACCCAGGGCGGCATCAAAGCAGAGCGACAGGAGATCCTAACGGAGCTTGTGAAAATTACCGACAACCTGGCTGACCTGCCGCAAAACATCGCGGACGTAATCACACATGCAATGGAGTAGTACTGTCAAGACTTGTCTACGTGTTGTAATCTCGGAATAATAGAGATGTACTCTGCGGCACTTATCGTGTAATATTTTCGCGAAGCAACCAGTTTGATTTCCATTCAAAGTCTCGCGCTCATGTTTACTTAATCATTTTTTGATTGACCACAAACGCAGCGCCACACCCCTACCAACGTGCCTCCCACACAGCTACTGGCGCACGCCACAGTGCCACGGATAGCTTCACTGTTCACTTCGTAGGCTAGCAGCCAGCGCCACTGTCGCATTGCCCTGACCACGGATTCGGTCAACGAGCGCACGCCCCATGGCCTCGCGAGCAGCCACCTACCGCAGCAACCTTGGAGTTCGCATTCGAAAAATATGCACATGCTTTGTTTTTCCAGTCATTTTGTAAATGGTAAGCTCTAATTTTACGACAGCAAGTAACTTGTGGACTCATGTTTTGTCTTCCTCTCGAGACGAAAAGTTGAAATTTCCACCAAGTTATAATTTCTCGATTATCTCGATTTGGAAAAAATGCACGGTGATACTACTTTTGACCGGTGATACTACTTTTTGCAATTTTTTAGAATTTCATTTTTTTTAAATTTGCAAATGTTCAAAGAAGTCTAGACTTTCAAAGTTTTTTTAAATTTGCAAATGTTATATCCAACAGTAAAATCGAAATGCACAAGCATCCACCAAGACACGGATTTGCAATTCTCCCGAGTCACGGCTTTTCGATTCTCTCGAGTGATCACACTTTGCATTCGAACAATCCACCCATGTTTTTCAATGCAAGTTGCAATCTCTCTTACTTTTGGCATGAACAAACCTCATGCGCGTCGCCACTATGGCAAAGGAATCAAATGACACCAAACTCGCGTCTTACGGACAAGATCGCCAATCAAGCTCACCAAATCATGCGGAAGGACTAAAAAATACTTAAGGTTAAAATTTTCAGAAATGTTGACAATTTCAAATTTTCCCTAAATTTGCAAAAAAATATTCAGAATTCCAAGATTTGTTTACATTATAAAAAATGCTTAGAATTTCAATTTTTGTTTAAATTTTTAATCATGTTTTTTAAATTTTGTTCAAACAATCTCCTATCTCAATATAAAGAATACACGAACGTCCATCAAGACATGGATTTGCGATTCTCTCGAGTCGGCATGCTTGCATTCGAACATTGCACCTGTGTTTTCAAGACAAGACGCAATGTCACTTAGCTGTCTTTTTCCCCCAAGTCACTTCTTTTCGATTCTCTCGAGTGATCACGCTTTTGCATTCGAACAATCCACCCGTGTTTTTCAATGCAAGATGCATTCTCTCTTACTTCTGGCATGAAAAAACCTCATGCACGTCGGCAGTATGGCAGATGGCAGACATGTACTTTTTCCTGCATCACAATATTGCCGGATCTCAAGTCCAAGGGTGTCCCACGAATCCTTAGGATTCTCTCGAGTGGTCACGTTTTTTTAAGACAAGCATCCACCAAGACACGGATTTGCAATTCTCCCGAGTCGCCATGCTTGCATCCGAACAATGCACCTGTGTTTTCAAGACAAGACGCAATGTCACTTAGATGTCATTTTCCGCCAAGTCACGGCTTTTCGATTCTCTCGAGTGATCACGCTTTGCATTCGAACAATCCACCCGTGTTTTTCAATGCAAGTTGCAATCTCTCTTACTTTTGGCATGAACAAACCGCATGCGCGTCGCCACTATGGCAGAGGAATCAAATGACACCAAACTCGCGTCGTACGGACAAGATCGCCAATCAAGCTCACCAAATCATGCGGAAGGACTAAAAAATACTTAAGATTACCCAATACTAGTGCATGGTTTTTAGCTTAGTGGTGAGAAACAAACTAGGCCGGCAGTCTTAATTATACAGACACAGTGATAAATAAGCAGAAAGTTCAATAGCCACGTGGCACACATCATCTTGAAGCAAATCACCCGGTTCAGGGGCATGTCATCAGACCTCAGGGTCCAGCACTTCTTCTGGAACAGTCGCCCGGTTCCCCGGTAGAGTTAGGACCAGCCTCATTAGCTGCTGTCTGAGAGGCGTCAGCTGGTCCTGCTCGAAGGAAAACAAGCAAAGAGTTAGCATTTTTCCAATGCACAAACCAAAGAGTTGTAGACCACTTTATGGGAAATGCGGGATTTTTACTGACCTTCCAGATCCCAGATTCCATGTATTCCCCATTAAAATACATCATGCAGTGTACATTGTAGAATGTAGAGTCATTGCTGTACAAGGTAGAGTCATGACAGTAAAAAGGTGAGGACAAGGCACGTGTTTTAAACAGAATTAAGGTAATGAGTAGGTTATTCACCTTGTGGATGGTTCATGCATCATGCGGTGCGCCTTCCTTGTGAATTCTTCCTCCCTAACGTGCCACCCATTGAAAAACTTAGATATGCATTTGCACAGGGCGGACAACAGCATGTCGATCACAGCAGCGTGTTTCCTCTCTAGTTCAAGAATGTCATAGTGCGCCCTTTTCGGGTCCATCACATGAACAACCTTTTTTACCATGTCAAAGACATATAACACGTGGTAGCCACCGCCTGCTTTCGTAGGCACCATTATCTACAAGAACCATCGCCCCATTTAAGATGCCAAGTTTGAAAAAAATGGTAGTACTCGGCAAATGACATGGGAGATAATGAAATTACCAGACGGCACGTATCCACGTCGTAATGTAGGTGTTCTCCAACAAACAAGCTCTTTATGTAAGGATCTGCCAACAAATCGTATTCCACATCCATGACTTTCTCCTGCAATAACAAAACAAACATTAGGACCACTGCCAAAACATGAATCAAGGTTTGTAGAGTGAATTTTTTTACCGCAAAGTATGGCGGTATGGGGTGGCGGAAACGGCTCCTGTCATTGCGTTTGTACCACTTTCCATCTTGGTTAATCATCACCATGTTGAATACCTCAAAACCCTTATCATCAAGCCGCCCCGGCTCATAGAAGTTTGAATAAATTTCATATCCAGTCATTTTCACATGCGGCGGACCAAGGTGATCAATCCAGTTACTGCAAAAAAGCGTAGATCTATCCATTAAGCACTGGGTCACAAAAGAGAATGAGCTCATGTTGATGCCACTCTCACCTGTTTAGAACGTCGTGCGAGCACTGCAGCATGTTCTCCCATCCTTGGTTGGCAATTGCTGGGGAAACAAACTCGTAAACGAATCCAGGCATGCTGAAGGGAGATCTCCCGTGGTTTGCACAGACTACACCCCTGCTGCCATCGCCCTCACCACCAAAGTTTGACAGCAGATTTAGCTCAGTCGGAAGTTCACCTGCCATGCATTTACCAGCTATCCGTTAATACACATCTTGCATGCACAAAGAAGTATTTGGTATTAAATGCATCTTAAACTTACGTCGTCTCCCTTCGTAAATAATGATTTCGTTCTCCTCATCCATGTCTCTTTCCTTTCTCTTCCCAAGTTGCACAAAACCCATGTTCTCATGTGGCCGTGGCATCATCTGCTCTAAACCTCCATCAAGATAGAGCTGACCAAAAGACCCCATCGACATACGAATTGGCAGACTTGGCAGCACTGGAAACGCCATCTGGTTCATGTCCATCTCCCCAGGCAGCAAGGAGAACGAACCTGGACACGGAAGGAACAAAATCATTAAATTGTTGTCCAAAAAACGCCCACGCTTTCAGCAGTTGCATTTACTACTGTACTCACCACTATCAGCGTGCTCGTTGCGCCCACAGACAGGGTTCGAGCGATCCATTGGTTCAGCATGGACGGCCACTGCATGGAGTACAGCATGCTCAGCGCGCAGCAATAAATTTGAAAATCCTATCATGCTACAAAAGGAATTCATACCAGGATGCAGAACGGCCCCTGGATGAACCATTGCCACCGGATTTATTGCTTGAGCCCCGCTCGTGCCCTCTTCCGACGGACCACCCTGGTAGGCACCTGCAGATTGATGAACAATCATTAAAACTGCCCAAAAAAGGGGGAGACAATATGGGTACGACCAATTAGCTCAGTGCTTTTAATGTGCTACCTGAACTATTTGCTACAGCAATCAGTTGCTGTTTAAGGTCGTTTGCAGAGTCTCCTAGGCCCAGCTCATCCACGTACCGAAGCAAAACTTGCATGTGCCTTATCGTCATCACCCTTTCATTTTCCATGTGCTTCTCGATCTCACTCCGCATGTTAAGATTCAGGTAACGGATCGCTCCGTTGTTAAGAGCAGTTAATCTCTGAGAAAACTGCCTGTTTCGTTCGGTACTAGCAAGCCCGTGCTCCTGCAGTGATCTGTCTATGAAAGCTTTTGCCTGAAACATGAAGCAAGACAACACATCTTATGAAATGGATCGCAGTTATTCAGAAAACAAGCCCAAGTTAACGATAATCACCTCTGCAATCTTACGCCTGACATGTGTGGTGTCCCACGGCAGGTTTTGAGTTGGGACGACCCTTGGCTGTGGGAATGTAGGGATCAGTAATTGCAACGTTAGGCAAGAAAAAAAGAAAGTTTCACCTAATAAACCTTAAGCTGGTCTAATCTCACCTTCATCACACCGTACATCTTGGGGACAGACCCAGGGATCGTGTTTCCTAGAATCAGCTTTGAGAGATTAGCTGCCGTGTAAAATTTTATTCTTGGTCGCAGAGACAGGTCATTCTTCACAAACGCAGAGCAGTCAACAGAGTCAAAGTAAAGTGCCTGCCACATGAAACAGAGCACGCTCGTCAACTAATCACAGTTTAAGAAAAATGTCCTAACGCCTGTTCATGCTGCCCACACGCACTCACCTGCAACACTAATGGGCAGCCGTACACATGGGGTGTCTTCCCTTCTCTTAACAGTTCTTGGCACCTTGCTGCCGCGCGGATGAGCTCAGAGAAAACATATTTTCCCCAGTTCACCTTGCGCAGGTTCGAGGGGTCCATGCAAATCTCGTAGGCTTCCGCTGGTATGCTTGTTCTTTTGTCCCTAGGACTGAAACAAGTGGCAATGCAAAGCATGGCAAACCCCACCTGTGTCCTAATCTTATCTCCCTCGGATAATGGAGTCTCACAATTTTTCTTCAAAGCCCACCTCAGGTCAGCGGGTGTTACGTACACACACGATTCTTCTAAACCCAAAAACGATCTAATCTTCGAGATCTGGGTTACTGTGGGTGCAGCCCATTTGTTTTCTATCTCGATCTCTCCCCCGAGGGTCGTGCCTAAGATGTTGTGAATATCTACCTCGTTGAAAGAAATGTAAAGATCCTCATCTATTTTCAAAGCAGCACCCACAAGATCAATGTTAACTAACAAATGCCATGAGAACTCCCGGTCCATATGCGTGAAGTTGTCTACACGTAGCATCCCTCCCAGCCCAATATCAACTACCACCTCTCTCTGTTCATCACTGAACTGAACGGCCACCTCATACACATCTTTAGGAGCGAAACAACTATCAACCTGGATCTTGGAGGATTTGGCTCTCTTCCTAGACTCGTACACATTGGTCCACGACCTCTTCCTATTCGGGTATCGGTTGCTGTAAGCATCTAAATCATCCGACATCTAAGCAAGAACACGCACGCGGGCAAGAAACAAGAACAAGAAACAAGAACGATGGAAACGATCAGTAGGCTTCCAAGTGAGGCTAGAAACTAATCGGAGAAACGGGGCGAATGCTCACCTTGCCGTCGGTCGCCGCTCACGAGCGGAGGCAGAGAGGAAGGAGATGCTGGTTCTTTGCCTGTGCAGAAGTGCGAGGAGCCCGAGCTTGCTCCGAGCGCTGCCTCTCTCTTTATGCAAACTCGGTTGAGGCGAAGGACGAAGAAGTAATGGCCGACTAAACAGGCGTCTGTATAGACGTCCAATCGAGCAGCCACGGCGGCAAAGCGTGATGATGGCTCCTGTGCACACCAGCAGTGGCTTCAAAGCAGCGTGCCCTCCGCTATCCAGCTGTGCTCGCGCAGCGTCGCGTGCGGTGTGGTGTGTGTACATCTACTAAACAAATCCAGCACAGGCGTACGTCCGATGCATGCAGCGACGTAGTGTGCAAAGCGAGGGCCACGGAAGCCGCGGCCGCACGTGATCCGTCCTCACCGGCTCGCATTTAGACCGCTCCTGCCACACTTCACTCTTTTTCACCGCTCGATTTTTGGTTTCAAAATTATGCCGCTGCCTTAACTCGCTCTTAATAGTTCGGTAGCATTAAAACGGAGATGGCTTTCATGAGTGCGGCACCCATCGAACAAACGAACGAGTGAGAAACCCCAGCATAAACCAGGCATGGGGGGAGCGGGCCACAGCTGTACCTCTCAAAAACGTACCAAGCCGCATTTCAAAAATCGTGTCACTGTTGCCATGCCCTGCCCACATCACACAAATCTGATCCATTTCAACAATCTACTACATAGCAACGCACAAAGTCAATGCACCCCATGAAAAAAAATTAAAATTTGACACCGCGAACGTTGTAATGCCGTTAGCATAGTTGATTACTGCGACGATCATGTCTGTTGTAAAATCACCCTACCCTTTTTTGACCGAATATAAACACGGCGATCTCCCGTCGCAACTGAAAACATGATTTGATCTACTCAGGAGCAAAATCATGGAGAAAACGTACCACCAAAATCCCAAGGGGCAATTTATTCGGTTTATCGTAACAACAACTTTTTTTTTGTCTTTCCTTCAAAACATTTTTTGATCGTTTACAACCATACATGCATGTGAGGTCCTTCTGTGATTGTTTTTATTTTCTTGGAATCATATGGCAAACATGGGTACTAATGTCATTTCCCATAAAAAAACAGCAACAAATGAAGAAATGCCGAATATGATTTTAAAATGAAGCACGCACAATGAAAAAAAATGGGATAATTTTTGTGCAACATACACTGGTTTTTTTTCAACCGATTATTATACGGAATGGTGATCCACAACAGTTGCTTGACACTGCCGGAGAAACCGTACCCCCAAAATCCCAAGGGGCAATTTATTCCATTTTCCATACCAACCCCTTTTTTTTGTCTTTCGTTGAAAATATTTTTTGATCGTTTACAACCATACATGCATGTGAGGTCCTTCTGTGTTTTTTTTTCTTGCAATTATATGGCAACCATGGGTACTAATGCCATTTCCCATAAAAAAACAGCAACAAATGAAGAAAGGTCGAATATGAATTTAAAATGAAGAATGTACAATGAGGTTTTTTGTATTCCCCCCGCTATGAACATATATGTGGATGGTCTGTACATCCCTCCTTTTGTGGATGATTCGCTTGCAAAGCCCTTGACATGGGATAATTTTTATGCAACATACGCCGAATTTTGTTTTCACCCGATTATTATACAAAATTGGGTTCCACAACAGTTGCTTGACACCGCCGGAGAAACCGTACCCCCCAAAATCCGAAGGGGCAAAAAATTGGGTTCTCCGTGCAAAAACATTTTTTCTGGTTATTTCCTTGAAAAAAAAATTGATCGTTTACAACCATACATGCATTTGACGTGTCAGCCACCCAAATCCGTATGTCAACTGATGGAGTCGATCTTCCGTTGCAACCGAAAACACGGTCTAATCTTGTCAAATGATGTATGGATGAACTATTTTTATAAAAAAATGGATAGGGTTAGCCGATGCACAAATTGTACTTCATTTCGCCAGCGAAGCCCGTTGTCAGCGAAAGGCACATGTCAAGGATGGATTTAGCATCTCGAGTTATCGATAGTGTCGACGATCTTCTCATGAGCAAAAATATCGGAAAAAAACACCTCCCAGGGAATTCATGTGTCAATTATTTGGGATTTCTCGGGTGATCATTTGAAAACACGGGTACTAATGACATTTGCCATCCACTCGATTTCTTTATGGTTTCATGCATGGATCATTCCACTGTAAAGGCACTGGCGTTTGGTTGGGGGAAAGTTACTCATGAACAGTTACATGAAAAAGAACGGTGTCTAGAAAAAACCCACGACGGTTTATTAGTTTTTGCCCACTAACGGATCTTTGATAAATTAGGTGTACCAGTTTTTTTTTCTTCGGTTGCAAAATGGTGATGGTCTTTAGTTTCTTTCTTGAACACAAAACCTTGTCATGCAAAAATGCTCTCTCATCTTAACAGAGGTAAATTAAACGAACGTATCGAAAAAAACGAGACCCAAATGATGTTGTTGGAGAAACATTTTTGTAAATTCCTCCGGGATACATTTTTTTATTCCGCAGCTGCAATGTGGCGTCATCATGGCTAATCCCGCATACTCGTTACATTATATGCCAGATGCATATTACAGAAACTTAGGCCTTTTACTCGCAATGCTGTCAACCTCGTCGTCGTCTTCCCATGAGGCCCATGCCCGCTTGTACAGCACTGCAGTGAAGAGTCGATGGAAGACGGGTTCAGGTTCTAGTTCGTCCACGGAATCGTTGCATGCACCTGGGTCGTTCTCCCCAAATCCTTCTGCTACGTCCACGGCATTATCGCTAATTGTGGGGCTGACCGCCACGTCAGCCCTTGTATTGCTTTCGGTCACGGTCGGCTGCACATCACACAACGAAAGAACACGATAGTGTTGAGAAAAAATCAGACCAGGGGGAGGCTGGCCAAGCGACTATTGAAAAAATTGCAGGATTAAGCGGGGATAATGCCCAAAACGAGCTTACAACTGGTTTATCTTTAGGCATGCCCTGCGTTGCAAACTGGCCGTCCGTGCTTCCAGAACAAAGATCGTGCTGCGCAGAAAGATAAACAGACTGTTAGCTGAAGAAACACCAACCATCTCTGCTCTGTGTATGAGAGGGATCCGACCTGTGGTGTCTCCGGGCAAAGTATGCTCTCTCCCTCGCTTGAGTATGCTGAGCTCGACGTCGACATGATTCTCGCTGCGTGCTCTAGCCTGTGGATTGGGAGTACTTATAAGCCAGCGGAGAGCGCGTGCCTACCTGTTTTTCGAAATTTGAAAATCCGAGCACAAGCACGCCAGGGTGCATCAAATGCATCATAAATTTCCCTGACACGCACGGGTTTTCAAAAACACGCGGGACACTTCCGACCCGGACATACAGGAGTATTAATTAGAACTCGGCAGCTTAAGTGCTGAAAGCCAACAGAGAAGCAGAAGCATAATTTTTTCCTGCTCGTTACAGCTTATTCATCCGCACTCATGCTAACAACTTGAACGAGCACAGCAAGCTGATAGTTTCATCTAAGGTGCAACATACATGGAACATTTTACATTACATGACTTGGGAGCAAGCTCTTCTAATGAGAATGAGGGACACCTGGCATCATCGACACAAGAGGCTTGCTGCATGTGGTCCTTCTATGTCCTGCAACACCACATTTGCCACATGTAGCCAGCTTCCTCTCTTTTTTTGGCATGTCACCTCGGTCAGGGCAAGTGCTGGACTTGTGACCTTTCCCTCTGCAGACAGAACAGAACCTTGATCTTTTGGCACTTTCCTTCTCGTAGGGAGCTTTGTCACGGCTAGCCGTTGGACGTCCACGCTTGTTGTTTCTCTCGGGTGCAAGCATGACATCATCAGCGTTCATCACCAAATGAGAAGCGGCTTCTGAGAAATCTGAATTATAGTCTTCTGCATTTGCGCAAGAACCTTCCGAAGCCTGGCTGAATGGAGGATGAACAGACACTGATGTCGAATCTCTTGATTTGGTGCCGGTGCCTTCAACACTCCTTGCGGATGACATAGCCCTGCCATCAAACTTTTTCGATCTGGAAGCTCGGACCACTACATTGTTAGACACCTGCTGCTCAACAACACCCAGACCATCATTTAGCGCACACACCTCAGCCCCTCTTGTCTTCAGTTCTGCCAATCCAGACATCATGAACTCAAATGCCTCTGCGTTCCTATCACCCAAATTAGCAACCTCCAGAGCTGTGATGTACAATGCTGAATGCCTGAAAGTGGGTGCATCCGGTGGGCCCATGTCGTGTTGATAGTGCCTCAGATGAGGAGGCAGGTTGTCCCTTCCGTGTATGCTCCACCTCTTCAATATGTGTCTGGGAGGAATTTCCTTCAAGCGTAACACAACCATGACCTGAAGAAAAAAATGACAATGCTGGTTCAGACACGGATCTATGTTTTTCCTGCTGTAGGACAAAGATCAAGGATGCAACAAACCTGCAGCGAATGACAGCAAACCATGCCCATGTGCTCAAATAGGCCACATATGCATGAAAAATACCCTAGGTTGTCGGTGACATTGACCTCAAATCGGCACTTGAACCACTTCTCTCGTTTTTCCGCTTGCTGGTGTGTGACTATGTATTTCTGACCTGCTATGATTTCTTGAACATCATATCTTCCAGATTCGTATAGTATGGCACCAAATATCTCAAACATCTTCCTTGTGTAAACCTTGCTTGCGTGATATTCAAGCGCGCTATTCACCTTTAGTACGGCTCGGCTCTGTCAAGACATCGATGATTCATATTAGATATTAAACGTTACCGGGTACAAAAACCTTACAGAATAACTAACTTACCAGCCTTGTACGTTTCTCTTGAAAGCCTTCCTCCTGTTCTCTGTCAAACAAGAGCTTGTTGTATTGCTTGACAAATAAATTCATTGAACAGGCCGGTGGGACATATTGCTTCAACATGTGGTTTGCACTCTCACTCCTTCCGGTGCTGGTTTGCCTAGCACAAAATTTCCCGGCAAAGTATGGCTTGGCCCACTTGTGCCTAGTCTCGTATATCTGTATGAGGTATGGATTGTTCTTCAGTCCATATTTGTGAAGCAATTCTTCCCAGCCATCCTCAAATTCAGAAACAGTAGCATTTCATGCACTAGCTTGTGGAATTCAGCCCTGAAATCCGATTTCTTGGTGTAATGAGACCCCAGGTTTTCTTTAGCCTTCTTCAGGACATGCCACTTGCACCACCTATGTGTCGAGTCAGGATATACCTCCTCTATAGCTTTTTCCATCGCTCTAGCTTGATCTGCAACAACATAATGAAACGTCTCATCAAGATTGAGAGGAGAACCAATCAGATGGTAACATCCATTCTAATGGTGAGGAATCACCTGTTAAAATGGTAATCGGTTTTTTACCACCCATCATCTTCACAAACTCATCGAATATCCATTTGAAAGTATTCTCGGTCTCGTCCCTCATCAGAACACCAGCATACAGAACACTCTGAAAATGGTTGTTCACACCAACGAACAGGCCGAAAGGCATGTCATACAAATTTGTTTTGTATGTTGTGTCAAAGGTCACGACATCGCCAAAGTGATGGTACTGTGTTTTGCTACGCCCATTTGACCACATAAGAGTCCGTATCCTACTTTCATCATCTACCTGGACATTGTAAGTGAACTCGCTATCTTGCTCTTTCATTTCTGAGAATACGGCCATGGTCTTCCGCACATCGTCATCAGCCTGCTCCCTGCTAAGCTTTCCGCACAAATTCCTTAGGCACCGTTTTGTGAATGGCACATTTTCAACTCTGCCAAAAAATGTTGCAATTATGCTATAAACCTTACTCAGGTTGACATTGTTCTGCCTCAGTTGAGAAACAAGCTCCCGTGTATATTTGTCGATGTGTCGGTGCGACGGAAAATGCAGTTTCTCAGCACAAGTGCTCAACAAAGTGTGGTTGTGATTGGACCTGAATTCGTTGATGTACCACCCCTCGTCATCTGTTCGTAGAAGCCTTATCATGGCCTGGCATTGACATCGCAAAGATTTTGAATTTGATTCTTTTGGTTTGCCCTGTGAAAATAAAACAAACACAAAACGATAATCAGCATAGAGATTTTTTGTGTCCAGGAAATCAACAACGACCAAAGCTACTGTGTATATAACGTACCGAACAGCAGCAAACGAACTCCTGCATGCATTTCGTCCCTTTGACATTAATCCTGCTTCGCATATCTAACTCCAAATCCAGTTTCCCAAGAGTAGAGGTTGTAGAACTCATAAGCCTCGTTTATGGAATCAAACGTCAGTCCAACACAGGGTGTCACCACAGACTCCGATTTCCTCTCCGCAAAACCTGTCAGAGCCGTCTCAAGCGTAGTTACCCTCGCGGCGCTCGTTGTTCTCTCGTCTGGCATACAATCTCTTCTTTTCCTGGAGCAATTAAAAGCGGACACTCTATTAGAAAACTACAGAGTTTATATCATGTTCCAGAGAATGGCTACAAGAAGGTACCTCCTAACCCAGCCAACTTTGTCATCCATCGCTACATATTTGTTCTCCACCCTATGAAACTTCGTTTTGTCTGAATCACTGAAATCCGTTCTTCGACCCTCATCAACCGAGTCTAACAAATCTGAGAATCTACAGTGAGGGTCATCTTCAGTCACCTCTCGAACTGTGCCTAGCGGCCCCGAATGAATCGGAAAAACAAGGGAATCATTGGGGGTGGTAGCTCGACGTTCTCACTGGACGAACCAGATCCAAAACTCCCTCCCACGAACGCTGTAAAGCTATGGTTCCCCAGGTAAAGGCGGAATCAGACCGGGGGACTGGAACAGCTCGAAGGAAATACAAGGGTTCAACGAAGTCACCTGATCTCCGTGTGCGCAGAACCCATCTCAGACGCCTCGCCCTCTTCCTCCTCAGTGGAATGACGAGATGTGCGGAGGCAGAGAGGAAGGAGATGCTCGAAGCGAACAGGACTCTCCCACCCCACCCCACCCTCCCTTCTCAATTAACACCCGCCAACATTTACTGCACGGGCACTGTCTCTTGTATTACTACGGTCGTAAATGCTCTGTATACCGCGGCGTATTCACCTATTACGCGCTTTTATCGCCCCGTATTTCCGAAGACGCTATAATAAGTAGCAATCGCGAAGCGCGAGCGAACGGGCTGGATTTCAGCCGCGCGTGGCACCATGTCCCGAATATTCACGTCCTGTTGTGGTTCCTAACTTAAATTCAAATTAGTTTTCATGAGAAGAATACGCGACCAGGCAGGCAACTGAAAAACCCTAGCAGCCACCCGTCCTTTGCCCCTCTCGCCGCCACCAGGGCACGTCACCGGGCAAAAGCCTGCGACGGCGGGGAGGTCTAGATCAAGGAGGCATGTTGTGGAGGCGATGGAGGGTGCTCGAGTGGAGGCCTTCATTGGGCGGTGTGCGACGGCGTCGTTGGTGAAGTTGGCGGCAGCCGGAGGGGTCCAGCACGGAGATCTTCATCAATGGCCCGCCCCTGGATGGGTCATCGGAGACGAGGGTGTCGATGCACGGTTTTGTACGGCGACGAGCTCGACATCAGACACGGACCAGTCGTACAATGGCATAGGTGATCTTTCCAAGTTTTCTTTAAGGAGTCTTTGTGTTTGGTTTGGGACGGCAAAACGGCGACGTTGTCCCAGGGTAGGAATAATGTTCTTCTCGTCATATCCCGTTCCATTGGTGTGTTTTTCACCGGCGGAGGGTGTGTGGAGATGTCTCTCCGGCGGTGTTCTAAGATCCGATCGGTTTAGGTTTTCGGTGGACCCGTCTGGATTTGACCAGCTTTCGTGGTCTTTGAAGTTTCTACACGCCCATATCGTCGTTTTTTTTTTCTTCGGTCGGCGATCTGCTTCGCATATCAGGGCCGTTAGCAATTTTCTTCTACGAGCTCCTGGGTTTCAGAAAATTTGCTCCGCCGAGGCCGAGGACCAGAGGCGGCATTGAGCTATGCGCACGTGCCGCCGGTGGATGCTTGAGGAAGAAAACTCCCCCCCCCCCTCCCCAGTATTTTGAATTTTTTTTTATTTTTCCGTAAGGTTGTGTTACTAAGGATCTGTGATACTTAACTTATTGAATAGGCCTTTGCGCAAAAAAAATGTTCTAGCATATTCAACCACTTGGTTTGGTAACTTTTGTGAATTGAATGGGAGTTTAGGTGGGATTAGATATATGATGTGGCTTTTCATTCCCTCATTTTTGGGCATAAGATGGAAATTATGTGGGGAGATTTGAGGAAGAAGTTTAGGAAGTTTATCGTGTCTGGTGGGTGAGAATTGATAAGAGATTAGTAAAGTGATATGGATCAGAGGGAGTACTAAAAAAGAAACCCCAATAGCCAGAGAACGTTCGTTGTGGAGCATTGCAATTTCGTATGTTTTCTACGACAATTCTTCAAAATCACATGGCAATTTCTTCACTAGCACACGATAACTTCTGGAAAACAGAGAAATTGTTGCGAGAATTGCCGTGTTCGCTTGAAAGAGTTGTCATGCTCCCAACACATACATTGCCGCAAAAACATTCGTTTTGTCATGCATCTTGACTTCTTGAGCGATCGTTCAAATAACATTACCCTTAAAAATTTATAAGTTTTGAAAAATATTTTTGATGAATCATTCTGTAAAAATCTTTGAACGAAAGAGGATTTTTCTTTTTCGAAACACCGAGGCCACTCCAGCTCGGGGCCAAAAGCAGAATGCTCTTCCTTCCCCCGCGAAGAAGATAAGCACAGGTGCTCCCAGTCGTCGCGCCTCGCTGGCCCCGGTCGCCTCACACGACTCCGCGCCATCCTCCTCCTCCTACTCCCCCGCCAATCCGGCGATCCCCCACCCACCCCCACCTGCCGATCACCCGCCCCTCCCCAGCCCCGCGCACCACGCAACCCGAGCCCAGGCCCCGCCCCGCGCCGCGCCGCCTCGCAATGCCGGGCCTCGCCGCCGCCGAGCAGGACGCCGTCTCGCTGGTGCGCCGCGTCGCCCGGGCCCTCAACCGCCGGATCTCCGACCTCGTCGCCCTGCTCTTCCGCCACAAGGTAAGAGACCACGCCCGCCGGCGTCACTCCGCCCCGCTCGGACCGCCCGTCCAACCCTAACCCTAAGCCGGCCGGCTCGTGCAGAGCGCGGGGTCCTTCGGCGCCGTCGCGGGCTTCGCCATCGCCGTCGTGTTCGCGTGGAAGTTCCTGCGCTCCTCCTCGACGCCCCGGCCCCGCCGGCCCGCCGCCCCCAAGCGGCCCTCGGTCACCGGCTCTGCTGCGCCTGCCCCTGACGACCCGGCTGAGCCCGTCGGAGACTCTGGGACGGTGCGTCATGTGCTCCGTGTTCGTGTTGCCATTGTTTGATGTGCGTGTGGGTTTCGGTTGCTGAATGGGGTTCGTCTGTGACTGGCAGCTGACGACGCGGCAGATCGTGGCGAGGCGGCTCAGCGGCTGCAGAAGGGTATGTTCTCCTCCTCTAACTCGGTGCCTTGAGTGATGGGCTATATGAAGATTATATGTATGAAATTTAGATGTCCCGATAGCAATACCGAACTGTGATGATTCACGGAATGATGCGTGGCAAGTCGTATTATCATATATGCTTGTATTATAACCATGCATCAGCACTAGTGTATTAATAACATAAGTGACGCTCTAATATTTTCTCGCCAATGGTGTTGGCGGTTGGAGTTCATCGTTAGTAGTGTAAAGGAAACGTCTAGGATCTATCTAGGAAAAGACGCTGACCTCAAATGAATTGTCCCTACCTAGTGACCACTTACTGTAAATCAGGGAATAGAACCTTTATTGACACATTATGTTGGTTAAATTTCTGTATGCATAACTTACGCTGTCGACCTCAGGGTTGCCACGTTAACATTATGTATTTACGTACATCCCACATGGAATGTTCGCTTGTTCTTTTATTCACAAAAATCTCTTCTTTTGGTACCTAATTGAGGGGACAATGAAATTTGGTAGTTAAACCATGTCAGTAGTTAAATGATCTAAATAACTAACCATAAGACACCACTGAACAAATGTGGAGAATACCATAGAACATGATTAGTTCCTAGGACCCTAGGTAGAGGGACAGTCCCATAGGATCCAGAATCAGTGTTTGGCTGCCCAGGCATATATATTAACCTTGCCAACAGCTGACCAGATGCAAGATTCCTTTGGGAGTTCCCAGGTTAGGCTAGGTGGAGGCGCCCATTTAGTGTAACTCAGGCTTCTCTTTGCAGATTAGATAGTTATTCAACTATAGTTAGGTGGCATCAGCTTCTATTGAAGTTTTTTAAGTGTTACTAAGATAAAATGAAGACTATGAAGGTATAATAAGACATACTGAATGTTTGACGCAATATTCTTTCCCAACTCCTGGGGTGATAGCCAACTCATACCCAGCCAACCAAACATCTCCCCAAGACCAGGTTGAGCACAAAGCTTTTAAAGGGAAAGGTACAGTGTAAGCTAGGCAACCCCTGTTGCATCCTAAGATCCCGGCCCTGGCTTGGACGCTCAACTCTTCTTACTGCCTTGAGCCGTGATGCTGCTTGGCCCCTGGCAACCAGTCACACCCATTATGATATATATATGTTGACACATTTAAGATTCTTTCTAACTATTGGCGAGACTTGAAGTAAGTAAAGTATGTACTCCCTCAGTCCCGAATTAGTTGTCTTATATTTTCTAGATACGGATGTATCTAGACACATTTTAGTGTTAGGTACATCCGTATCTAGACAAATCTAAGACTACTAATTTGGGACGGAGGTAATATATGGTTTCTTAAGTTACATAGAAGCTTATAAATATTGTTTATGCAGGTTACTTGCCAACTACTTGGTGTTGTTTTTGAGGAGAAAACTCCTGAGGAGCTTCAGGTTCGATTTTCACGCTCTTGAGGTATTTATGTATCCATCCCGTAAATGCCGCTAAGTATCTGCTATCTGTCTTTGTCTCCTTTATTCAGGAACATGCCACCGTTAAGCCCTCAGTGGTGGAACTACTACTAGAAATATCAAAATACTGTGATTTTTATCTGATGGAAACTGTACTTGATGATAAGAGTGAGGTATGAATTTCATACTGCATCCATGCATTTCTTTGTAGTTTATCATGGACAATTGTGTATGCACACATTAATTTAATATTTATTTGAGTAATCTGTAACTACAGGAGAATGCTCTTATGGCCCTGGAGAGTGCTGGGCTTTTCAAGACTGGTGGCTTGATGAAAGAAAAGGTGACGATTTGCATCAGATTCCGTTATTTATTAAACTAATTTTATTTGTTTCCGTTTTCTCTTTGTGTTCCTCTACCACATCATTTCAGTGTTGTCATTAATCATGTTATATTTATGAATGGCCCATTTTTCATCCTTTCACCAAAAAATATTGTCTGATAGGATAATGATTGCTGATAGAATAAATAAATAGATAGCATGCATATATGAACAGTAGAGATATAGTTTCACAAGTCGATGGAATAAATAAATGGATAGCATGTCATATGAATATATGGTAGAACATATAATTTCTCAAAGGTGGCATGTAGCTCATACGTCATAGGAAGTTGGTTTCTTCAGTTGAACTCCATGTCAGTTCTGCAAATATGGTTGAATATATAGTTCAATGCTTGGTTAACATGGGAAATTGTACCTAGTCTATATTTGAACACTGCATTGCTTGGGATGCATCTATTATTCAGTGAAAACCATGTTGCGTTTGTAGGTACTCTTTTGCAGCAGTGAAGTTGGCCGAACTTCATTTGTTCGACAGATGGAGTCGGATTTCCACATCGACACAAGCCTCGAGATAATCTCGCAACTATCTGTACGTTATCTTGCATCTTCATTTCCTCTTGGGACAGGTGCCCCTCGTCTGTTTATCATGTCTTACATGATCCTTTTTCTTTCCTCTACCAGCGGTTCATTCGATGCCAGCTATTTGTTTCCTCCATCGAAGGAGGACAGCTCGCAGCCAATGTATTTAACTCTCTGAGCCTGGAGCAGTTCTTCTCTTGAGAATGGTACCAAAACAAAAGGGTTCACACCCAATAGCTCATCCTTTCAAGGCTCCGAGGTGTCAGGCACTTCCGCAGAAGAACCTCAGAATATAAAGTGAAGCAGGCAACCACCGCTGATCATGTCACCGCAGCTATCGCTGGTTCATTCAGTTGGCCTTGTAGTTGTGCTGTAGTTAATAACAATGGTAAGTTAGACTTATGAGGCTGATCATGGCAGTGCGCTGAGGATGTTGTAAATTGCATGACACAAAAGCACTATCCTCTATATAAAGAGAACTTTCTTCATTGGAGCTACTGCAGTTGAATCGACTTGTGCATGTAACTGTAGATGACAGTATTATCTGCATTCGTATTTCATTGAAGTGTACTGGACGGGAAGAACTGGTTGTGTACTAAATTTCACTGTGCTGCCCAGCTCATCCCACTGGTTTGAGAGTTGTAACGCTGACCATTTTTTTTTTTTAAATAACACATGATCTTTGGGCGAAGTGAAAGATTATACAGAAAGATTTTGTGAAAGGCACGTTTGACAAAAAGGTATTACCTCCGTCCCAAAATATAAGATGTTTTTGCAGTTCAAATTTTGGGACGGAGGTAGTGTTTTTTTTTGGGTCATGTTTTTGTTGCCAAACTGGCAACGTGAGAAAAAAGGTCTCCACATGTTTAGCAAAGTTAGGCGAAATGCTAAAACAGCTGATTGACTTTCTAGCTAACCAGAGCAGACATCTAACTTGTGAAGAAGTAACCAAACATCTGACTTAATTACCTTTTGACGACCAGAAAAGCAGACACGTAACCAGAGTCTACGGATTCGATGCATCTGAATTTGAATTTGGAAGAAAGCTCGACCACTAATTATTCCAACAAACTCTGCGACAATTCCCTCAAAAAAAAAAAAAAAAACTCTGCGACAAAGGCCATGAAAACTCTGCTCAATGTCCACCAGATTCACCGTGCCTATAGTACCTAAATTGCCATCAAGCAGTTGCAGATTGAGAATGTGCCAACACGAAGCCATCTTGATTGAATACTCCCTCCGTTCCAAAATATAGTGCGTTCTCGGTTTTCGCGCTTCAACTTTGACCATAAATTTAACCAACGAGACCGACTGCGACGGGAGCAAAAATTATATAATTGAAAACTTCTTTTGAATACGAATTCACTGGTATAATTTTTGCTCCCGCCGCAGTCGGTCTCGTTGGTTAAATTTATGGTCAAAATTGAATCTCGAAAAGCGCGGGCGCGCTATATTTTGAAAGCGGAGGGAGTATTAAACAAAACCAGAAAAGGAAGCCACCGCACGTACACACACACCGTGGCGTGGCGACGGCGACCGACGCCTTTACCGAAAGCGCGCCCACGCGCACAAGCCAATCGCAAATCCTTCCTTCCTCCTTCCGCTCCTTTCCTTCGTCCCGACTATAATCTCCTGGGAGAAGAAAAGGCGAGGAAACCGAGCAGAATCCGCAGCACCGTCGTCTTCCCGCCGTCCGATCGGCATGGCGGACGGGGACTCGGCGGCGGCCTACGCGTCGCCGCGGTCGCCGGCCCCCCCGGAGACGCCGTCCACGCAGAAGCGGAGGCAGCGGGGCCTCGTCTCGCGGGTGTGGAAGGGCATCTTCGGCCGCCGCGAGGACGTCGAGAAGCTGCTGCAGGCGCTCTCCAAGGAGGAGGAGGCCCTCCGCTCCCGCGTCCAGCGCCGCGCCCGCGCCTCCCGCAGCTCCGCCCACAACGTCCTCGCCCTCGCCTCCGCCCTCGAGGTCCCCCCTCCGCCCCCACTCCCCATCCCCTGCCTCCTACGATTTCCTTCGATTTTAGCAAATGATGGCAGGTCGATTTCAGCAATTGATCGTAGGTGGTTGGTACCGAGCGAATCGATCGCGTGTTCAGTAGGCCAACGCGATCCCGTACGTACAGGGGAGGGATGGAATCTGCGAGATACTCTGCAAGCCTTGTGTTCAAATTTCAATAGCTCTCACAGGGTGTTCGATTAGTGATACATCGTTACGTGCTAGCACGTTGCTGGATTGCGCTGTACTGTCGCACAATTTCGCGTTGCTTCAGCTTCTGGTCCAGGGGCAGCGGCTAGGCTAGGTTGATCAACAACCCGTTCTATCGATCGCACCTTAGGTCTGTGCCTGGGACGGATGAATGGGGAATTCTGTGTCGCATGATGAATCCTATGCTTTTAATAACGCGCATTGCGTTCAGTTTAGTAATTGGTCGCTTCGTCGGACGCGTAGAATGTTGTGGGATTGTGCTGAATTTCCCATTCTGCTTGACGCCGTTGTGGCTGTTGCATGCTCCAGCTTCCAGGAGCACAATTAGCTCCTCTAACAATTCCTTGCTGCTGTTAATTAGCCCTGATTGTATCGACGACAAAGTTGTATAATTGTCACGATACTGGACAGGGGAGGCATGGAATCTGCACGATTCTGCAGCCTTGTTTTCGAATTTCAGTTTAGTGATCGATCGTTTCGTTAAGAGGTGGTAGGATACTATGAAATCGTGCTATATCGCCGCATAATTTTTCCTTACTGCGACTGATGTGTTGCTTCAGCTTCCAGTCCAGGGGCAGCGGCTAGGATAGATTCATCAACAATCTGTTTTATCGATGACAGGGTCATATGTTTTTTTCCCTGGAACAGATTGCGGCTGTTGGATATGCGATTATGAATACCAGATCCCCAGACATCCCCTGGCAGATGAGGGCAGCCCGGGTGCTGCCCATGTTCTTGGTTCCTGCTTTAGCTGCTCTCATTTACCAAGCTATTACAAGCATTACGAAAATTCGTAAGTACATTTGCCTCTGCATTGCTATTTTTCTTGCAGTAGTTCTGTTGTTGCAGATGTTATTTTGGAAAGGTCTATGTGGGGCTTAAGCCCACTGTTGCAGATGTGAAATGTAGCATTAGGTATTGTTGGTTATCCTTTCTTGTGATCATTGGAATAAAAAGGAAAGCCAGTTATATATATCATAAGGCTGATATGTTTCCTGTAGTTCTTCAAGTTTTTTTTTGCGAATCCGTAGTTCTTCAAGTTGGTAATCCATTTGAGCGGTCTAGTTGTATAGATGTAATTGACACTTAATTAATTGCTTTTTATAACAGCTTAAGTCCGAAAAGGTGAATGGTTACCATGATCAAGGTAGTTGTTTTTTGCTAATATGGTTAACCTTTCATGTTTAAATTGTGATGGACATTACTCTGTCTTGCAGTTGATAATAGAGACCAACATACTCTTGGAAAGCTTCGTGCTGAAAGGCAGGCCAAGATTGATGAGCTGAAGGAGAGAACAAATTACTACACTACCCAGCAACTTATACAGGTGCGTTGTCACCGATCAATTGTGTTCTTTCTATATGCGTAGTTGTATTGGTTGGTACTCCCTCCGTTCCAAAAATATAAGACGTTTTGGATATTTCAATATGGACTGCATACGAACTGAAATGAGTGAACAAACACACTAAAATGCGTCTATATACATCCAAATCAGAAAAAAGTTAGAACGTCTTATAGTATTTGTGAACGGAGGAAGTACATGAAGAAACTTGCATTACGTTCCTTCTTTTTCCTCTCCTGAGAACAGTATATGTATGTACGATGTATTACTGACTCTTCGTTTTGGTGATACAGAGATATGATCTTGACCCTGCTGCAAAGGCAGCTGCAGCAAGTGTTTTGGCATCTAAACTGGGGGCAGATTCTGGATTGAGAGTCTTTTTGGGAGATGAGTCGAACATGGATGGAGGTAAAAGTAATGATCAGCACGGACATACTTCTGGTCTGCGGCAAAGAAAACCGGCCCACTCAGGCCATGGCTCTGGACCAACCCATGCCTCTGAGCCATCAGATGGCTCGAGTATATATGATGGTAACGAAAGCCCCACTGCAAACCGGACTGTCGAGCACTTTAGAGGCCATGCTGGCAATGATGGTGGATGGCTCGCACGAGTGGCCGCTCTGCTTGTAGGGGAGGATCCAACACAGTGCTTTGCGCTAATATGTGGCAACTGCCATATGCATAATGGTAGGGAACTTACAAACGTGTTTCTGTCTGTACATCATGTTCTCTCTACTAAACCACGTTTCAATCGTGCAGGTCTTGCAAGGAAAGAAGACTTTGCATTTGTTACGTACTACTGTCCTCACTGCAATGCTCTCAACGGATCGCGGCAACACGAGGACAGCGTCCAAGCCGGCGCCAGCCTTG
The DNA here is from genome assembly GCA_039707655.1 of Elymus sibiricus. Taxonomy (NCBI): domain Eukaryota; kingdom Viridiplantae; phylum Streptophyta; class Magnoliopsida; order Poales; family Poaceae; genus Elymus; species Elymus sibiricus. Next base: position 478,995,800 of record CM077666.1, read on the forward strand.
CGGACTCAGGTGTGAGCAGTCCTGTTGGGAGGAGCTTGCCGACCGTTGAAGAACTGCCTGCAGAAAGTCCTGCTGCGAGTAGCCTAACGATTGCTGAAAAGACGGAAGCAGAGAGTTCTGCTGCTGCAAGTAACTTACCACCAATTGTTGAAGTTCCACCGGACGAACGTACCAGGGAGAAGGCAGGCAGCGCTCAGCCTGCCAGCTGAACTTTCTCATTTCTTCTGAAAGAAATGTGTTCCCCAATTCTTGCTTAGTTGCATCGTGAGATGCCGTACCAGAGCTTTCGACGCAGATTCTTGTTCCTAGAACCACATATGCATATAGATGCGGATTATTGGTGTGTTGTGCTTGGAATGGATTGTTCCACTTGGTGCTGCTAGGGTAACAGCGTGATGGATGCCCATTTGACGGCATCTTGTCCAGCTGCTTGAGTGATGGGTTGCTTTGCTTTCTCTCTCGAGTGTATAGCTTTCTTTCTCTTTTGACAAGTTGAATTCTACGCCTTTTGTAATATTATATCAGTCAGGCAATATGTATATGCTGTCGTTGGAATGAATCAATGTTCCCAAAGTAGGTCCGAGACTGTCAATTATTGAATTTCTACTTTGGCGAACATCTTGTGTGATTGTGGCTTCAACTAGTTTCCGTTGGATGTGAGATGGCAGTAGCTTCGGGAAAACAGCCATCTGAACCTGGAGCAGAAACACTCTCAAGGAAAGTATAGGTTGGAAGAAAAGAAAGTTGAAACAGTATCGCAAGCCGTCGTTTGCTTCAGGCATCCATGGGCATACGCCGAGGATATACGTCTGGAGTAAGGTGTAACGTTTCTTCACATTTTGGGGACAAACTGAAGATAGTACTGCATTGCTTGGAGCCACTGCCATGTCATAAAGATGATACTTAAGAATTACTACTAGAACAGAAAATAGTGTAACTATTGTCAATAGTTCACAAGATACGTCACTCCTACAATTCCATTTTTCTCTCATCCTTCTCCTTTTGGCTGTTGAAGAAAACAGGCAATGACCCAAATAGCTAGAAGCCTAAACTAGAGGGCATTTATGCAAAACTAGGATACCCCTTGAAATGGAACGCCGCTCGCTGCTTTGCTTTTACCAACACGGCACAGCGTGTATCAGGGCAAGGCTCATTACTGTACAGGGTACAAACTGGAACAAGTAAAAATGCAAAGGGTGCACGCTAGCCCTTTCGAAAAATGTATACACGACCAATTGGGGAAGGAAAACAAAACACGGAATTGCCTCCGGCCATCCAATATTTACAGTCACTTCGCTGTAGTCCCGAATCAAGTATCTGGTGGTGGTGTCGTTGCTGGAGGAACCTCGCATACCCTGCAAAACTGCAGAATTCCTTCCTTCCAAACACGCTTTCCCGAAATTCAGCTGGAAGGGTAGGAAATGATCTCAAGGATGTACGGCAACTATTCCTGGCGCTCGGTCAGTATAACAGCCTGTAGGGATTCCTAGCAGCACCGCTCGTGAACCGAGGGAAAGAAGCTGAAGCCATCTGTCTGCCCCTTCTTCTTTCGGCGCATGCCACACATTAGCTTCGAGGCTCTTCCTTCATATGTGAGGTGTGTGCTGCGCTATAAGATTGGACCTTCAGGATAGAAAAACAACATCAATTGCTTAGTTGAGACATCGTTGTTACAACTTCAGGTGCATGAATGTTTGTAACACCAGAGCACAAGAAAGTCTTGTGCATATGGTGAACTTCGACAATGATTGCTAGGCTGTGTGTTCTTACCATTCTGTCAACTTGAAGAAGTGAATTGAGCTTGTCTTCATGTGCAAATTCTGGCAGAGGAGGCATCTGACCCATGATGCCAGGTGTCTTGCTCATTCTGCAACAATAATACGAAATAATAAATGTTAAACAGAGCAATAAGCATAAGCGAGTTACTCGGCATTGGTACATTAACAATGATTTATGAGTTAATATGTAAATTTTGTAAACTACCCATATTTGAAATGATCACATCCTGCTCTAGAACATTATACGAGATCATTAGATCAGTAAAAGGTAGATCTCAGGACAGCAACTGATTTGTTTAATAAACTTAAGACTCCAATGGCCACCACTACTTATTTCACGTTGCCACAGCAGGTCCTTTGGCCACTCAGTGTGACTGATATGATACATTCATATTTATAGAAGAACGAAATGGCATTGAACACGTTGAAGAGAAGCAGATGATATTTAGTGATATTTGTCCTTCCCTAAGAATATGTTGCAAACGATAGTGGTGAAAGGCCTATGAGCAATATATGGAAAATGGCACATATTACAGAGCTTTACCTGCTTAAAATTGTTTTGATGTTGCTATTTGTCCGAAGAAAGAGATCCATGTTCTCCCCCGTCTGCAAATAAATCAGAACTTCAGGCATGAAATAAGTAACATAATGTGCCCCCGTCACGCTCATTGTGTTCTTTTAAGTTGTGAAGGCTGGCAATGAGAGCGACAAGTTCCAACATACAATAAATGCAAGCCCGTATTAGTACTTAGTGGCAGATGGCATTTTTCACATTCTCTCCTCTATTATTGATGTTTTTGATGCGGTACACCCATCCCAACCTTTCAAGGCACAACCACAGCCCCATCATATTTCTTCACTGAAGACAAAAGTTATCTAAGAAAAGAAAGGAAACTCAATATTTACATTGTACAGACAGTGCACACAAAACAAAGGGCACTTCTGTAGCATATGTTGATGATGCATGCAATTTAAATATGTTATGCGGCACCACTCTATCAGGTATACATGTTGTGCTACTCCCAAATATGCTTATATAAATATTGTGATTCAGTTTTTCTGAAGATCCTAAGAGTAGTGCACTAACTACTATACCAGCAACATGATCATGTTCATTTTTTGGTGGAAGGACTAGTTGTGAAAACAAATAGCCATGAGAATTTCACTGTGTAAGATGTAAAACCAATAGGCGGGCACCATGTGCTCCCTGACTGATACTTGGGGTACTATAAAATGAACTTTAAGAGCAGGAAATGGGAGGTATATGAACAAACATACCTTGAATGTTTCAATATTTGCAGCAATCTGGTTAAGCAATTGATTGTTTTCCTCCAGGAGCTGCTGGGTTGCACTGTCCACAACAGGAGCTGCTTCAGAACGGAACAGAACAAGCATTTTTAGAAGAAATCAGGATAACAACTGAGTTTGATGGTGAATTTCTATGTTACTATTATATAACTGCTTTAGAATGAATATAAATGAGTTCCCTCAGATGAAAAAGCATCATAATAGTTAAACACAACAAATTAAAGGAGAAGACATTTTATTAGATATCTCCGAAGGGCTGTACTGAATCACAATGAAGTAAAAACGCAATAACAAAAAATAATGTAGAAAATAGTCTAATTTACATATCTCCAAGTGGTGTAAATTGTTAGATTGCTTTTTATCATAGTGTTTGTTTGTCCATCCATGGCAGTGGTATGGAGGACATGTGGCATTCACGTCACCATGAACCATTTAGGAACCACCTAAAGTGAAAAGTGGCCTATTTCAATAGTTTTAGAGTTCAAGGTTGCAAATTAAACTTTTGGCTGAGTTTAGAGCTGAGAAGTAGACTTTTGTTGAAAATGTAAGCAGGTGTGTGCAACGTAGTGAAATCTTTGCCTCCTACAAGGACATACTAATAAGTATTCCATCCCTATAATTTAACACAACTACATGACCATGACAACCTTCAGGACATCTCTCATAGAAAAAGGGATCCATAATCCCATGTTAAAAATGTTTAGCTCGAAAATATTGCTACTGGCTTGTCTTCTGTGCTGCTTTTTTTTCAGTTCTATATTGGGATCTAGGAAATGCAGTCTAAATATAGAGACGCACCAAGTGAAGGCATCACAAGGTTGCTTCCAGATGATGCTTGTACTAACTACAAAGTTAACAAGCAGAACATCAAGAACTTAAGCAAATTAAGTGTGTTTCGAATTTTAGGAGATCATCAATTTCCAATCAGATCATAACAAGAGTATCTGAAGAGAATGGTGAACCATTCACAAAAATTGTTGTAACTCCACAAAGTTGATGTTTGAACCATGTAGCCCAGGAAAAATTACAGAGAGATACAGTGAGGCTAGCTGGTTTGTTACTGTTGACAGTTGACACCATTCAAAATCTAATGATATTGCTATTTAACAATTCTGGACCACTGTGATTCAAACCTTAAATTATCAGACAAAGTTAGGATGGTACTGAGAAATACCAAACAATAGCAAGAGAACAGATAGAAGTTAGAGGTATGAGCTAACCTTCCTTGGGAACTTGACACTGCTGGTTTGGATTTTCCATCGATATTGAGAAAGGGGTCAAGTTGTTGGTAGGCGCCATGTGAAAATTAGCCATCAGGGCAGATGCAAACATTTTGTCCTGCATTGGCTGTCAAAAGACCTTATCAGAAAGTACATGATTGGCACTAGGAAAAGCAATAAAAGAACACCACAAGACAAAAGCTGCACCAACCAGGAGAGATAGTGATGTAAATGATTGAGAACCATAAACAGGAAAGTACCTTCATATCTCTCATCTTTTTCCCTGTAAAAAAACCTTCTGGCTTCTTCCTTCTATCTTTACCCTGTAATAACAAACGCATGTCAGCAGAACATAATGGTGTATGTGCATGTGCTGTTATACTGATATACATCAGAAAGAAACCAGGGCATGCAGTTAAAAAGGAAGAGTCCAAAATGCCAAGCATCACGATACTATATCTAGGGGAATCACAATGAACACTCTGCTTCTCACAGAAGGAAGAGACGTGAACTTTTGTCCAGAACAAGCCATTATTACTTTATTACGCCCTTAACTGGCTGTGTGCATCCTATGGACCCAGAGGCCGAGGGAGGGGCTCTTCCATTATATACAAGTTATATACAATACACCCCTATAAACTTCATCCAAGCGTTGGTAACTCACCATCTAATAGAACATTTAAAAGTAACATATCCTTCAAGTTACCTATTCATAGGAGATGTATTTACAGGTACAGAATATCAGGACACTGGCTTGGGTAAGGATTCATAAAAACACTCACAAGAGAAAATGATATAGTGTGGGGGAAAAAAGAAAATAAACTACGAAAAAGGCTTAAACTCCTCTCTGGAAGGCAAAAAGAATACTAGAGGTTACCAGGTTTGTCCAATTTTAGTACACGTCTAAATAGATTATTAAGAAAATGAAGATTGACGTTCTCACACTAAGTGCAGACCAAGACCAGTAAGAACATACATTAATACCAGAACAGAACACGTACGGAGAAGAGATACTTAGACATTTGTAAAAAACTTACTGCAGCCCACCAGCATCGCAATGCAACATCCCTGATGGTTCTGTTGGGCAGCATAGCCGCTATCTTGATGTACCTCATGATATTAGGTTCGCGAGCATATCTGCCATTACCAGCGAAGAAAGAATTAGAACCTCAAAGGAAATGACTTGTTTCTTAGACATTGTTCTCAAGCCAGATGGTGACATTTGACATGGTTCTCTTTCTTTCTAGGATTCCTTTGACACGAATTCATCGGCTAGAATTTGATGAGCTCATTGGTACAATCATAGAGTACTCAAGTGCGGCTGTTAATGCTTATGGTTGAAAGAAACCAAGTGCAGTTCCACAGTATACCAAATAACGACGAAAGCGACACTATAGCAGATGCGCCCGGTAGTGCTAGAAACTGAAAAGGTAAAAAGGTTCACTTGCACAAATCCTGCTTTAGACTTCCTGACTGATGCTCCATTAACTTAAGCACATCACATGGGGTGGAAAAGAAGCTTGCCGCATAACCAAATTGGCAAACTCCATCAGCAAAAAGCAATACGGCAGTACCGGCAACAGGAATTCAGTAAGAGGAGGGGCGGCGAATTTACCTCGTGAGCCCTTCGTTCAGTATATTCAGCTCGCGGTCACTCCACTCGGAAGGCGAGCCGGTGACGAACTTGTACTTGGACGCGGTTGTGCCGCCGCCACGGGACGCGCCCCCCGGCGAGCTCCTCGACTGGACAACCACCGGCACGTTGCCGAACACACCGTTGTTGCTGCTGCTGCTGTTGTTGTTTGGAGAGTGGTACAGGCCGGCGTTGCTGCTCGGCCCGCTCATGCTCACGAGCCCCATCCCGGCACCGCCGCCCATGCTGATATCGCTGCTGGACGACTGGAAGGAGAACATGTTGTTGTGGTGGTGATGGTGGTTGTACACCGAGGCGGCGGTGATCCCCTGGTGGAACCCCATGCTGGAATCAGCGGCCATGGCACCAGGAACCAGCTGAAATCCCCGATCTAGCGGACCATGACCGCGCCCCAAATCCTCCAGCCGCCCAATTCGGACCGACCTGCACGAAATCGAGCCGGAAGAGATGAGTCGCCACCAATTGAACGAGGCAAGCAATCCGGTCAGAGATTTCGCTCATCCACCCCCGCACAGAAATCGAGGCTTGGCTCGCATTCCCGGCCCCCGAGGAGATAGGATCGAGCGGAAGCCGAACAAGCCCACGGAGGCGGCGGCCAGCCGCGAGCGCGAGGCCCCCACCCCCACCCCCACCCCCAACTAGCGCAGCACGACCCAGCCAGGCCAACCACCCGCACAACAACAACAGCAACCGACCAACCAAGCAGCAACAAACCACGCCGAACCCCACCACCCACAGATTCAACGGAACCAGGCGACTCACCTGCCTCCGGCGACGGCGTCAAGGGGCTCGTCCACGACCTCCCGATGCAATGGCGCGAGGTCCTCCACGAAACCACAGCGCGGCGCAACCACCTCCGCTGCCGACGCCCCGACGAGGGCGGATCACACCGGGACCCCCCGCAACCGCAGCCGCCTCCGCCCCCAAATCCACACCACAGCAGTCCAATTCCAACTCCCAACTCCGCCACCAACCCGGCCGCGACGATCGATCCCGGAGGGGAGACGCCGCCGCCGCACGCGCCGCAGATCGGATCAACCTGTGGAGGCCGCAGCGAAATCCCTCTGGTTTCGGTTTGATCCAGGCAGGCGAATCCCGTGGGGCTCTGGTGGTTTTTCTCCTCCTGCCTCCGAGCCGGACCGCCCTGGCTTCTTCTTAAACAGAGGGCCTAGCGCCCTACTCTATACTAGCGCTAGCCTATCACGCCCATGCCCCCGCGTGGCTCCGATGACCGTCCTGCCCCGGGCCGTTCGGGGGTAACCACGCGGCCGCGCCAGCGCCACTCGGCTTGGCGGGCAAAGTGTCGCCCTGCGAAACGCTTCGGCGCGGGAGATGCGCGGATCCAGGCCGTCGGGGAGTGGACGGCGGGGATGCCCAAGGAAGCGGATCGGACGGTGGAGGCGAGGCGGAATCTCTCTCGTTGGGATCGTCTCTGGGGGGAATCAAGACGAACGGCACTGTACGCCGAACACCTTCACTCACTTCTGAATGACTCCTTTAGCACTCTCTTTTGGTGTTGGATGGAGGTGATGTGTGTATGCTAGGGGGACGTGGGATTCTGGTGAGAGTCGATTACAGGTGGGTCCGGGATGGGTTTTCTTTTAGTTTTCTTTTTGGGGCAAAGGGTTTTCTTTTAGTCGGGGATGGGTTTTTCTCGAGGCTGGTCCGGTTCTTGGAGGGAACAACCTGTTTTAGAGAGAGAACAGCTCTTGCCTACGAAATTATGTTTTTTGCTGCATTGTGCAGGTGGGCAACTCAGTCAAAACGTCATAAGTAGGACAAAATGTTTCTTTCTTTGGATTGGGTTTTTGGGTTCTAGAAAGGATGGTTTTTGTTGATAAAACGATGGGAGATGAGAACGCGAACATGTTACCAGTTTGTGACAACTGAAAGGTTTGATAGATTTGGTTTCCTTTTTTTTTTCCTGTATATGTCGTGGTTTACGTGATGTATGTGCTCCTGCATAGAGAAAAACACAACGGTGGAGTCTACTGTCGTGGTAGCATTTACAACACAGCGAGGCAACCGACCCAACTTTTGTCCGGAATCTTTGCAGTGCCAATTAAAAAAGGAAAGGCACTATCTAGCCAATACACGCCTTAATTCTAGGAACAACGGCTTTGTAAAGTGTTGGTAACTTGGTATGTGGACCATGAATATCTTTATATCTACAAAAAAAAACTTGTAAGCTAATGGAGTACAAAAAAGTAATTCAGTAGACAGAAAACCAGACATATGAACCACATCCCAATTCTTTTTTGAGACTGGTCCGGTTCTTGGCGGGGCAAAACACGTCAGAGGAGACATTCCCACCCTAAAGAACCATGATTTTTGTTTTCATTCTGGCGTCGAGCAACTTGGTTCAAACATTATGAATTACAGAATTAGTACCATATCTGAACAAAGTTGCATTAGGACATAATATTTCATCTTTAGAATGTTTTTTCGCGTTGTGAAAAGAGTGCAATTGATTATTTTTAAGGAAACTGTAGGATATGAGAACATCAACATGTTATGAGTTCATGGCAACAGAAAACTTTGGTTTGCTATTTTTTTTCCCGATGCATCATGTGTCGTATGTTCAGGGCCGGCCCTGGCATTCCAAAGGCCCTTGTGCGAACTGAGAAAATGAGCCCTTACATATATAATAGACAAAAAAAACTTCCAACCGAGAAGTGTAAATTTCATTAGCAAATATGGCCTACACCATGGTCTACGGATATATCCAGAAGTCTTGTCGTAACTCTTAACTAAATATATATATATATATATATATATATATATATATATATATATATATATTCTCAATTCTTGATCCAATACGATAGAAGCTACAACTCCAGCTCTAGCAGTGTTCTCAATTCTTGATCCGATACGATAGAAGCTACAACTCCAGCTCTAGCAGTGTTCTCAATTCTCGATGTGTTCTCATTTCTTGATCAAATACGACATAAGAACTCCAGCTCTAGCAGTCCACCCACAAACGTGCATCAGCAAATATAAGGAGCCACCTGAAAAATACACAGAGAAAAGGAGAGAGAACACCTGAATGATTGTCTTCTTGAATCCTGTTCTTTGTCTCTTGGAGTAAAGAGAAGAAATCCCACGCTGCTCCACACTGCTCCAGAATGCCAAGGCTGGCCCTGGAATTAAGCAGGTCAAACAACATCACATGAATTCAACACAAACAGAAAATAGACAAGGGGAAAACTTGAGATGCAAAAAATTACGAGGAAGTGCCTGGACTCCACGTCTCCACTCTCCACCGCCGGACAGTCGGACCCTGGCCGGCTCGACTCTGTGGATTCGTGATCCGAGGACAGCCGCACAGGGTGTGTCGCCGCTACCCGCTGGCCGGCTCGTCTCTGTAGATCCGTTCGCCGGGGCCCTTGGGGTATTTGTAGGATGCAAAGAAATCCGCTGGAGTGGAGTACTAACGGAAAATTCATTGATTATCTTGGGGAGTTGGGGTCGTGGCCTCTTAGGAACTCGGGTCAATCAATTGGATTTGGGGAAGAGGAAGAAGATGAGAACGGGAGGGGGACGATGCGTTGGCGGCTGGCGGCGTATTTCTGGGACCGGGAGAGAGCGGAGGAAACGATGAGATTGTGTTGACTTTGTTCGTGCGTTGCTGCTCCCGTTCTTAAATCTTAAATGGGCTGGGTCGTTCTCTTGTACAATACGTATATACTGTATATAGTATACCTGCACAGGGTATGGGCCCCTGCTCGGGCTGGGCCCTAGGCCATCGCACTCGCCGCCATGGCCCAGGGCCGGCCCTGCGTATGTTTTATGTGCTCCTAAATGGAAGAAAACGAACAATGGTAGAGGTTATCATTGTCGGTTGTCATGGACTCGCTGGAGGGTTTGTAAAAGATGGGGACAACCACACCAACTTTTGTCTGGAATCTTTGCCGCTCCAATATTAAAAGTGGAAGCACTAGCTGCCTTAATTCTTGGAATAACGGTCTCGTAAAGCATCGATTTGTGGACCAAAGTCATGTTTATCTGAAAGTTGTAACGTAAGCCAACGAACATGCATACAAAAATGATTCGAAATAAAGAGAATCCAACTCTTGCAGTCATCGAATTTTTTCAAGGGAAACTATTCACTGGCCGGCCCAATGCTAATTTTAATCGGAGATGCAGAAAACATATGCATAGGCGCGGGGATAAATCGGCAACAAAATTCCTTTTATTTTTATGACAAAATCAGCAACAAAATTTACTTACGATAATCACTGACGGAACGGTCCCACGGAGATACCCAGCTCCATGATGGTGGCTAGTAGTACTACTGGCTAGGCAACACGGCACGCGTGGTGGCCCGGGCACGCGCACGTGCGATTCTTTAGCTTTCGGTGAACCAGCTGGCACCCAATGAAAAAACTCCACGTTTCGTCCGCTCGTTGGCTGGAAGAGGCGGTGCAAACAGTTGGAGACCTGGTGCATAGGAGCAAATGCTCACATGGATTCCCAGATGGCACCAATTTTCCAACAAAGCGAGGTTATGAGATTTGTGGTGTTTGGCATGGATGTATACGCGGTGTATTTCACCTAGTATTATTTTCTTCTTATTGCCAATGTATGGTCGACGTACACATTTATGTAAATTAACGATGATTTCTTTAAAATGCAATTGCCAACCTTCACACAAAAAAAAAAACAATAATCTCCACACATCCTTATAAAACACATGCATATATTATTATTGCAATCACCCATTTTTCTTCAGTTGGTAGTACTAGTTTTGTGTCACAAGTCATTGGACATTCCACCAACCCAGCATCCATATGACACACTCACCGCTGGTCAATCAATTACTTATTTGCTCATTGAGATTAACGGCATCTTGATTAATTATGTTAATGCACAAGTAGGAATTTTGTATGTGGTTTATATCTACCTCTCCCACACCTAGGCCGACACGTTTTTGAGTCAGCATAAACAAACTAGTTGTAGAACTTCGTTTTCTCCCTTAATAAATTTAACATGCATCCCTCGGTTCAGAAAAAAGAATAGATTTAGACACAATAGAATATAAGTATACATCAAGGAGTATTATTTTTCTTGGTCAACTACAAAGCATTATGTCCGTGTGGTTGCTGCACTTATTGTCATACTGTTGATCAACAGTATGCGTGAGTAGCTAGCCAGCTAATTGTAAATGCACAAGTTGAAGCATATGAGGAAGCCAATCAGAGAAGAATATGTCTGAGGCCTCATGATGTGCATAGTAGAAATGCAAAAGTAGAGGAAATTCTCCTTTCTGTCAATTTCATAGAAAACTATTTTTCTTATGGAGCAATGCTATTCCTACGTACTCTCTCCGTCCGGTGAAGAGTATACGTTTGGCTTTAAAATTTGTCCACAAAAGAGTGTACATCTATCTTCCCAATGCATTTTAAAGTAGAAAAAAAATGCATCTCTCTCATCACACGGTAATCAAGACCAATAACATTTTACACATGGTCTCCTTAATTTCTACATGCACTTAGCTCATTGGGGGTTGGGTAATTAAAGAGGAGAGAGATGGTGGCTTGCACCTTTCCAATGCATTTTTTACTCCACTCCATAATTTGTCCTAAAATTTCTATATGTACACTTTTCACCGGACGGAGGGAGTACAGTTTTTACGAAATCTTTACGTACTAGTTGAATGTAATGACAGTTAGCTAAACTTATGGGGTAGTTCCAATCCAGAATGGACTAGTACGTAGAGTATTTGTAAGACTTTTAAGTAGGAATAGGATTTTCGTTTTCATATATATTTTTGGCGTCAAACCACTTTTTTTTTTTTTTTTTGAAATGGGCGTCAAACCACTAGTTGTGCGTTTGAGATGGTGAATGGAAAGCTCTTGAGATTGCTCAACGTTTCTTGTCAGCGTTTAGTTGACCGTGGGCTTCACTTACCAAATACTCTGGCGCATGAATCCGTAAGTCCCATCCATATAACATGAAAAAAACAGTAGATGCACCATTGTAACTCGATCAACCCGGGAGAAGTACGTGCCACCACCACCCGTCGGACCAGCCACCACACGCATGATACGCACATTAGTAACATCACCAAAGCAAAGCAAAGTCTATTTCCTCTCATTTCCTTTGGCACGTTGTTGAAAGCTCGGGGCGATGACGGCGGTGCGCCTTCGGCTCGTTCCAGTGCTTGTAGTCGTCGCTAGGTGGTCTACGGACATGGATGTAATTTTTACTTCTAGCGTTCTTTGTACTACCTTGACAGTTGATGAATAGATCGAAAGTTTTTCCCGCAAAAAAAAAAAAAGGTTCGGGGAGATAGACAACGCACCGGCCGACGGATACCGCGACTTTCACCGTGCGAAACCGTGGTCGGCGAAAACAGACGTCAAAGCAGCCAACCAACCAGCCTCATCGATTCTTCCTTCTGCCAGTGGGATGGAAGCATCTTTGCTGCATGTTCCTATGGAAATTAAAACAATCTTTCGTACTACTAACAACTCCTTAGAGAAATGGTTAGAACTTAACCACCCATAGCATGCGTGTTGTACTGGTGCGAGACAGCAAACGGACAAGGCAGCAGAAGACACCGCAAATCGCATGCTAGATCGCAACTGGGAGAAGTTAATCACTAACTAAACTACGCTAGTGTTAATTAGCGAGCGGCGGCTTTATCGCGCATATGTGCACACACAGCGAGCGGCTCTTATTTTTCTCGAGATAGAGACAGAGACAGAGACTGAGAGAGACAGGGACTGACAGTGATCGTCGATATGTGATGCACCACTTACTTTCGGCTTAGCCTAACAACTACCGTTCATTCACATGGGCTGTCACTTTGATCTATGAATCGGTCAGGATTAAGTTAAGTTAAAAGGAATTGGCTCTATGCATGCTATGCTTGCATGCTCGCTGTCGAGTACGGATAAGCCCGCAGGGGATCAGGCTTCACAGATGGCCGGCCATTGGTCGATCAGAGCTAGCTTGGCCGTACTTGAAATCTCCGAGGTGATGCTGAGCCATTGATATATTTTTGATTGGTTACCGCAACAAGAGAAAGCGATTGGGGTGTGTGTCACTGTGTGTGAGTGTGACCCGGTGGGTGCATGTGGTGGCCTGCATTCACGAAGAAGACTTCTGCTTTCAGCCAGGTTGAAGTTGGGACGGCATGCATGGTGATGATTATTACTCGGCGCCTGGAGACTACCAGGAAATATATCTCAGTTTGGAGAGGAAAGAGAACACGACTTATTTCTATTAGCGTGACAAAATGGGCAGGTTATCATGAATTTCAATGGAGATTCCTGCATTTACGAACCTATATACATATACGCCGAATCGTCAACCCTGTATAAAATACATATGTGAAATAGTACGATCATCAGTACTTGCACAGCTCATGGGCGCGAGAGAGAGCACATCGATCACCAGTATTTTGTAGCACTAGTATAAGATTTAGTTGAAAAAGACAGGACTTGACCTAACCTGTTATTGCCACCGCACATGACGTGAGAGACAGCCACCCAGAGCCTCATTGATTAAACTAGCAGTGATTAGATTAGCGAAAAAGCGCTCAGAACAAATATCCTAACTCCAATAGACAAACACCCAAAGCGCTGGCTCCTCGATCGATCCCAGCGGCAGCAGCCAGCAAGGAAGGAAAGCGAGTTGGGATCTAGAGATACTAGTTGCCGGATAGTTGCGCGCCATCATCATTGCATTAGCGTCAGTGCGCAACGCAAAGCTGAGTAGTAATTAAGCTTTGTTAGTGGCACCAATCATGGGTCATCACGTAGGGTTTAAGGTTGACCACTGCACTAACAACAATATCGGAGGGCCGCCGGCCGGGATGAGGAGGCTACGGGCCGTCCGTCGCCGCTGGCGGGTTTGAGGCGAGCGGCAGCCTGACGGGCGGGCAGGTGCAGCTAGAAGCCAGAATTGAAACGGCCGGTGATACATACGTACTCACAGAAGGATGTACGTTTTTTTTTTTAGAAAAGGAGGATGAATCCTGGCCTTTGCATCTGGACGATGCATGCAGCCACTTTATTAATTATTCACGAATACCTTACAAAGTAATACATCGATCAGTCTGAAGCCATCATCTCGGCAACATCTATCGCTACTCCTATCCACTTGATGAAGGGGTGCCAAAAGTCCGAGCCTAATACCAAACAGACTTCGCACCAAAGCCTAACATCTAAATCCGGAGGCCCCAACCAAGCCACATGCCGGGTCTGGGGCACACACCGGTCCGGCGCACTCAGAGGCGGCCGCCGCCATCTTCCACCGATCCATCTTCAGAACAGGAACCGACACATCGACCTTTGCCAGGCCTGCCGTCGACGCCACCACGACGCCAGACAACGCCGTCCTCCTGCGCGAGTCCGTCAACCCACATCAGACGCCGAGACTCCACTGCGCCACGCCGTCAAGATCCGCCGTCATCGATGCGGAAGATGAAACCCCGCTCCACCACTGGCCCTTCCAGTCAGCACATGCTCCAAAACGATGCCCCCTGGAGGGAGAACGACATCGAAGATGCCGTCATCGTCCGATCCGGGAAGACCCAGATCTAGGGTTTCCCCCAAAGCATCCGAGCGTGGTGCCGCGACCTGCAACAACGATGCCTCGAGAAGGGAACGACATCAGAGACGCCGCCATCGTCCGCCATGACCGTAGTCGGCACGATTTTCACCGGAAGTCGCGTCCCCCGATCTCGCAGCTGACTGGAACCATACGGGGCCTCGCCGTGAAGACGAAAGCCGCCGTCAGCACGCCGGCAGGGAGCCTCCAGCCGCCCCTCGCCGGTCCCTCCTCGCGCCACCGGCCGGCCGAGGCCACACCGCGACGGATCTGGGCAGGACTCCAGATCCGCAGCCACCGTTGCCACCCATCTGCACGAAGAGCAATCACCCTCTGAATGGAGCGCCGCCACCGCCACCACCCATCCGGTGAAACACTCCGCCGGCCATGGTGCTCCGATCGCCACCGCGCAGTAGGGGCGCCGCCCTAACTGCCGCTCCCCGTCTCCCCACGTGAAGCGCCCCGTCCGCCTCACGGGAGAACCGCCGCGACCACCCGCCCAGGAGCCTATGGCGCCGGGCCCGCCGCCACCGCGGCCCTAGCCGGTGGCAGCGGCGGTAGGGGAGGGGTCGAGGGAGTCTAGCGGCTAGGGTTTGGGGAGCCCCTGGCGTCGCCCGAGGGGAGGCGACGCGAGGGGGTACGTCACCTGTGTGGAAGGCGACGCGAGGGAGTCTGGCGGCTAGGGTTTGGGGAGCCTCTGGCGTCGCCCGAGGGGAGACGACGCAAGGGGGTACGTCACCTGTGCAGAAGGCTGTACGTACGATACTCCTGACGACATCTACACAAAGCTGAAACGGCCGGTGATACATACAGTGGAGGAACCTCCTGATTATATACTACTACTCCCGATAAGCACAAATCTTGCTTGGGTCGCATGGGAGTGGGGAATATACGCTAGCTAGCTACCCTGTAGCGTAGCGATAATATTCGGATCCTACAACGTTCTCTACATTCTAAATTGTTCGCCAGAGACAGGGAGGTCGACCGACCAATCGGTTCGTGTTGACTCGGAAAGCCTGATCAGATTCCTCATTCCTACACTTGCCGCAATGATTTGGGTGGTTTTCATTTGCCAACCGTTTGTGCCGTGATGAATTAGCGTCAAGTGTGTTGCCGCCATCACTTGCCGAAGAAGACGAAACCGCTACATGATAGTTAACGTAAAGTCCATGTTTGCCTGCATTTCAACAAACTTCTCGCTGACATGGATTTCCATGTTGTCCCCAATTTTCAAGTGAGTTTACACGATTTCCGCTATTCGGGCATGAGCGTGTGAGGTGTACTGTTCTAACTTTTTCGCTATTGCTAAATTGCAGTATTTTATGTCTGCCTCACCATCGATGAATTCATGTATGTAATTTAACCAAAATTTCTTAAAAATACAATCCCTAACCGTTTCCAGAAAAATATATGCTCTAGCCATTCTTATAGAACACTGTTGTATTTGCAACCACCCGCTTTTTTATACTAGTTTGATGTCATGAGATATTGGACATTCCACCAACCTAGCATCTGTATGGTATGTTCACCTGTGCTTCCTCTAAACGGGTTTATTAGATCCTCTAGTATTTGGGGTCAAATTTTGACCATAGATTTGACTTGTAAAATATAATTTTATATACCATAAAAATCATATTGTTGGATTCAAATTTGAAAGAAGTTTTTAATGGTACTATTTTTGCTTTATATAACTTATAGTTTATTAGTTAAATACTCCCCTCCATTCCATAATGTAGTACGCCCGCGCTTCCCGAGATCTAAGTTTGACCACAAATTTAACCAACGAGACCGACTGGGGCGGGAGCAAAAATTATACCACTGAATTCTCGGGAAGCGCGGGCGCACTACATTGTGGAATGGAGGGAGTATATGATCAAAATTTGACCCAAAATACGAGGCAGTGCATTAGATATTTTTCTTAGCAAGTGTAGCAGACTCATGTGTGCACTCTTGTCAAAAAAAGAATTTCTTGTGAGAAACATCAAATGGTCGCACAGTTCTATCAAAGTTTTGAGTAGATCGAAGAAAGAATGGATGCAAGTAAAAGACGCGAACACAAGAAAGAGAGATAGTGGTAGTAAAAGAAGATTGCATCCATGAGTGACCGCATCTCCCAAACCTCGTGGAAAAGAACCAAATCCCACCACACGATCTAGAAAAGTGGAGCATCCAATCTTTCATCTGCCTGGTTCATGTCTCCAAGATTCCACATTGCTTTATAGACACTGAAATGAATACATATCCTATGGTGTACTATTTATCGAGAGCGATATATACCCTCAGCAGAAATATGGGTATGTCGAGGGGTGGGATGCCCACCAAACATGGGCTAGTTTATGAAGAAACAAAATTTGGGTAAGCTTAGATTTGAAATTTTGTAGCCTTTTGACCACCCCAAGTACTCATATTTTGTGTTTCACACCTTCTCCCCGGCAATTTTTTCTGAGCTTTTCGCCGCCGAGAGAGTAAAGAAAATCGACTGGTACCACCTACGTACGTTGAAACCTACATACGAAGTATGCTAACGAATAATTGCTTTTTCAAGCCATTCTTTTTTTACAAAAATGCCAAAGGCCATATATTAAGTAGCATGAACTCTTACAAAAACACACCTTACAAAAATTAAAAATACATCCAAATTCTTGGGGGTGTGGTGGGATTGCGGGGTCTGTTCAGCGCGCTGCCACTTCCGGCCCTTAAAACACTTGGTTTTCATCATTTTGCCACATATATGTCATATAGCAAATATATATAAACTAAAATATAAATATTGCTACCACCATTGATCCACGCCGTTTCTTCTTCTTCCTCTCCTCGAGTTCCTTCACGGCGAGAACCGCCACCACCATTTGGTGCCGATGGCTTTCAAGCAGCGTATCTATGTTCGAATCATCGGACAAGGAGGAATCCTGAAGCAAAAATTCCGCAGCCGAGCTCAAATCCATCTACAAAACCGTGAGCAAATAGATGAATCGGGGCGGCGGCTCTGTGGTGGCGGACGGGGAGCAAGCAAATACTCAGCGGCGGATCGGGGGGTGGCGACTCGGTGGCGGCGCGTTCCCGCCGGGAGTGGTCGATCCGGGGCTGCGGCGCGTCGGTAGCAACTTGCCGCCGCCAAAATGGTTGGAATCTGTGGCGGCGGGGCGGCGGCGACGGTGGCGGCTGGGAGAGAAGGGAGGGAGAAGAAAGCGCGCACGTGAAATGTCCGCCGCGCCAACCGTTTTCGCCCGATACAGGGCACGCTCGGGTCGAGCCGCGAAACTGGGACTTCTCGGGTCCGGGGGGGGGGGGGGATTTTCCTGCGCCCCTCAATTTTTTTTACAGTTTCAGGGCGAATAAGGAGTCTGGTCGGGGCGTTTTTTGCTCGTGAAACCGTAAAGTGGCGGTTATTTTAAGGGTCCGCTCGTTTTAAGGGGTCTGCTAGAGATGCTCTAAGGGTCGCGGTTTTAAGGGGTCTGAGATAGATGGAGAAAACATATGCATAGACGCAATCACGCAAGGATAAATCAGCAACAGAATTGACTTGCGAGTGTCACTGACATAACGGGCCCACGTAGATTATCCGGCTCCTGGTGGCAGGCAACACGGGACGCGCACGTGAGGGGCTCCTGATTCTTTAGCTTTCGGTGAACCAGCAGGCACCCAATAGAAAAATTCCACGTTTCGTCCGCTCGTTGGCTGCAAGAGGCGGTACAAACAGTTGGAGACCTGGTGCAAATGCTACAGGGACACCACAAATCCACACCGATCAGTGCAATGTGATGGACTAATTAATCTCCATCTCGGTCAAATGCTGTACTATACGGCAATGTGAAGTCCACGGTTGGCAACATTTTAGTTAGCATCTCGCTGACGTGAATTCCCGTGTTGACCCAGCTTTTCAAGTTTCAATTCGGCATGAATATGTGTTCGGCGTACTAGTACTGTTTTTTTTCTTTCTATTATTGCTTTTTTTTTTAACATAGTACAGACACACAGGTGCACATACATACGCGCATATGCTCACCCCCATGAGCACCTCCAAGAGACTGAGTCGGCACATTATCTTGAGATTGACGAAGTCGTCACAGACGTCTTCGTAGTCGACGAAAACGTCTCCTTCCACTAAATGCACATCGCCGAAAGGCCTGAAATAATTCTATGATGATTCATGTCTTTCTCATCATCGATGAACTCATGCATGTTGTACAAGTTTTATGTCACAAGTCGTTCGACATCCCACCAACCAGTGGCGGCGGCAGGTGTATGCCTCTGTATGCACAGGAATACCCAAGATTTGGACGGAAAAAAAAATATGTACATGTCAGCCCAGCACACGAAGGAGCAAACGCAGGCCCATCCCACGAAATCTCCGTAACTCACTCGTTCGCTCGTTCCAGGTTCGCACTCCTCGCACCGTTCGCAGACACGCAGGCACGCAGCGCCGCCAGAGGCCGATGTCAACCGTCGGAGGCGCCCCGCCCCCCGCGCTGGTCGGAGGGAGCAGCAGCCAAGCAGGGACGGGCGACCCTGGCGGCGGCGCCCCGCCCCCCGCGCCGGCGGCGCCCGGCCCCCCGCCCGCCCCTCCTCTTCGGCTCGGAGGGAGCAACAGCCGAGCAGGGACGGGCGACCCTGGCGGCAGCACCCCGCCCCCCGCGGCACAGAAACAGAAGGTGCGACGACCTCCGCCCTCGCCCCCAATTTGGGAATTTCTTGATTTGCTCTAATTTACTAGATGCAGGTAGTCGATCTATTTAACAGATGCAAGTATTTAAATTTATGTCCCCCTTGTTTTCCTAACGTAGACGAAGAAGAGTGGAATTGTTGGCAGTAGCATATTTGCAATGTGGGAAAAGGCTTCAAAGGCAAGGGAAACAGATGAAGTATCCACACCGAATCAGACAGTAGCTGCATCTAGTACTTGTACTTCTCCTGTTCATTTTGAGAGCAATTTGCAGTTGGTGTTATGGCAAGAACCGGAGAGTAGAGGAGAAACCTCAACACCTCATGTAGAAGATGATGAATCTATTGATGAAGATGATGAACCGATGCAAGCAGATTTGGAGGCACTCGAACATGATCCTGGAAAGCGGATTCCCATCTTAGTGTATGCTGTCAATGACCAAGATAGAGTAAGAAGGAGATATATTGAGATGGGGTCATGTCAACCAAAGAATCATAAGTTCAAGTTTACAAATAAAAGTGGAAAAGACCGTCGCTTTTGCCGTGGTTGGTTTAAAGAATTTCCATGGATTGAGTATAGTGTGAAAAAAGATAGAGCTTTCTGCTTCGCTTGCTATTTGTTCAAGGATAAAACAAGATGTCCCGGTGGAGATGTTTTTGTGAAGAAGGGATTTAATAACTGGAGCATGAAGTCGAGATTGAAGAAACATGAAGGTGAGGTTTGTAGTGCTCATGCTGAAGCTCAAGAGAAGTATGATAGGTTCATTACACCACAAACATCAATTCGGGAGTCTATTGCTTCAAACACATCACAATACAAGGCTTTGTATAAACATCGTTTGACATGGACACTCAAGTGTGTGAGATTTCTGTTGCGCCAAGGCTTGGCATTTAGAGGACATGATGAAAGTGAAGACTCACTAAATAAAGGAAATTTCCTTGAGCTTCTAAATTGGCTAGCAGGAAATTTTGAAGAGGTTGACAGGGTTGTTCTCAAGAATGCTCCACGGAACTGCAGGATGACTCACCATGATATACAACAAGAGGTGATAAAATGTTGTGCACAAGAGACTACTAAACTAGTCATTGAAGAACTTGATGGTGGTCATTTTGCAATACTTGCAGATGAGTCTAGTGATGTGTATCAGAATGAACAGTTGGCTGTTTGCTTGCGTTATGTTGATAAGAAAGGAAGGGCGGTTGTAAGATTTCTTGGTCTTGCTCATGTTGAAGATACTACCTCTTTGACACTAAAAGCTGCAATTCAGAAAATGCTTATGGACTACAATTTGACCTTTGCAATGGTTCGTGGGCAAGGATATGATGGAGCTAGTAACATGAGAGGTAATGCTAATGGCCTGAAAAAACTGATTATGGATGAGTCCCCTTCTGCCTATTATGTTCATTGTTTTGCCCATCAACTACAGTTAACTCTTGTTGCTGTTGCTAAGGAGAGTGGTGATTGTACTTGGTTCTTTCAGCAGCTTGCACACTTGTTAAATGCTCTTGGCATGTCTTGTAAAAAGATGAGAATGATTCGGATAGCTCAGGCTGAAGAACTCATTGATGCATTGGAATTGGAAGAAGTAGAAACAGGGAGTGGGCTGAATCAGGAAATGGGTTTGGGAAGGCCATGTGATACACGTTGGGGCTCTCACTTCAAAACTGTGAACCATGTCATCTCTATGTATGGTGCACTACGACGAGTCCTTCGCAAGATTGGAGACGAGTACCATGGTGCGGAGGCACAAGCGGCTCTATCCATAGAGACAATATTTCGATCATTTGAGTTTGTTTTCATGGCACACTTGATGCAAGAAATATTTGGATACACAGATGAGTTGTGTAAAGATTTGCAAAAGCAAGACGAATATATTGTTCATGCTATTGAGCTTGTTGGTGACACAAAGTATTACTTGGAGGCTTTGAGGACCGATGCTGGATGGGATGATTTTCTCACAAAGGTCACATCTTTTTGTACAAAGCATAAGATCAAAGTTGTTGATATGGAGGGTCCTTACTTTCCCGTTGGCCGGCCTAGAAGGGGTTTATGTAATGGTGCGATCAATTACCACCGCTTCAAGGTTGATATGTTTGTGGGTGTCATTGATAAGCAAATCAGTGAGCTGAATGGCAGATTTGATGAGATAAAAACGGAGCTACTCTCTTGCATGGCAGCATTCTGTCCACTTCATCTATTTGCTGCTTATGACCAAGAGAAGTTGGTTAGGCTTGCTACAAAGTTTTATGCTTCTGATTTTACAAGTGATGAACTGGCAAGAATTCCATGGCAACTAAACATGTATGTTACTAATGTGCGTAGAGATGAAAGGTTTTAAAACCTGAAAAATCCGTGTCAGCTTTCAGTTATGCTTGTTAAGACAAACAAGCATGAACAATATCATATTGTTTACAAGCTTCTTAAGTTGGTATTGATTCTGCCAGTAGCTACTGCTAGTGTTGAAAGGGTATTCTATTCAATGAGCTATGTGAAGAATAAGCTAAGGAACAAAATGGGTGATGAATATTTGAACAATTGTTTGGTTACATTTGTTGAGAGAGAATTTTTCAATCAAGTGAAGGATGAAGATGTCATCAATCTCTTCCAAAAAGGCGACCGTAGAGTTATATTGTAAGAAGGATATCATCACTTTATCAATCAAAAGGTACTTATATATTCATGTCGTTATGGTCTGATACATTGAAATATTGCTATTGCCGTTATGCTAGTGTTGTTTTGTTCATATATTGCTAGTGTTGTGTTGTTTGGTTCATATACTATATTTAGAGCAATTTTATTTTGGATGAATACCCAGCCTTCATTTCCTGGCGCCGCCACTGCCACCAACCTAGCATTCATATGATACATTCAATTAACGGCAACTTGATTAACTATGAAATGCACAAGTAGGAATGTTGCATGTGGTTTGTATCAACATCTCCCACAGCTAGACCGACACGTTCTAGAGTCAGCATAAACAAGCTAGCTCTAGAAATTTCTTTTCTCCTCAATACATTTCACATGCATCCCTCCTTACAAGGTTCAGAAAAAAAAAGGATCTAGACACAATAGAATATAAGTATACGTCAAGGTGTATTATTTTTCTTGGTCAACTACAAGTCTTATGTCGTGGTTTGCTGCACTTATTGTCATACTGTTGATCAACGGTATGCGTGAGTAGCTAGCTAATTGTAAATGCACAAGTTGAAGCATCTGAGGTGGCCAATCAGAGAAGAATAGGTCCGAGGCCTCAAATGTGCAAAATAGAAATGCAAAGTGGAGGAAACTCTCCTTTGTACCCATCTCTTATGGAAACTAGAAGTAGAACAAAATCACTTATTTCATATATATTTTCGTCGTCAAACCTGTATTCGTGCGTTTGAAATGTACAGCGAAAGGCTCTTTTTTTTTTTTGATAACCATATCTGGATTATATTAGTAAGGAAAACAGCACAGTACACAGGAAAGATCCAGACACGGGACAGCTGTCCCTATAACAGAAAACACCCTAGGAAAAACAGAAAAAGCAAACAAGCCCCTAGGAATCTCCTGCCACACCGAATCCGCCGCCGTCCAGCTGCTCGCCGTCGCTTCGCCGGAACCGGAGAAGGCCGAAGAGCACAGGGAAGGCCGCTGAATCACCCGCTCAGGCCGATAGGGGGCCGAAGCCAAACCCGTTGGAGTCGCCGCATGAACCACTCGCCGCAGCCGGCGAGATCTTGGCGCCGAGGAAAGCACGTCGGCGGGGGACACGCCCCAACTTGAGCTGGTGGTCGAGCTGAAATCACCAGCCATCGCCGGCAGAGCAGCTCGCAAGAAGCACCACAAAAGGGACAGCCGCAACACACCAGTCGCCGCCGCCGCCGCCAAAAGCCGAAGCCGCGGACGACCAACAAGCTCCTGTACAACCACCCAGACAACCGCTGGACGGGACCTCCACGAACTCACCGGCAACGACGAAGCCACCGTCGCCGGAACGGAGAGGAGCTGGGAGGACTTATTCCAACACGAAGCCGCCGTCTCCACCACACCGGCCTCGACAGGAACCAAACTCCACAACCTAGGGAGACCTACAAATCTCCTGCCGGCGAGGAGCCGTGGTCTGCCGCGGCTCCGGCAGCCATAAAGGCCACCTGAGCCGGAGCGGACCGCCGGGCACGCCGACGGAGGGAAACGAGCTCGAAATCGCCTCCTGGTCGCCTCCACACACACTGTAGCACAGAGGGGAACGGGAGGGTTCTAAACAGTACTCTGGCACATGAATCCGCAAGTACCATCAGTAACAGAACCGAACGTATCATTGCCCCTGACTAGGAGGATGCATGCATGTAACCAGTGGCGGAGCTTCGGCTGGGCCAACCTGGGCCACCGCCCCCCCAAGCCCATGAGAAAAACTGCAAATACCCCTTAGTATTTGGCCCATTTTTTAGTAGAAAATCAGCCCATAGCCTATTAACCTGCCCCCCCAGCCCATTGCCCCCCCAAGAAATGGGCCCAAGCTCCGCCACTGCATGTAACTCGGTCGATCCGGAGATGTAGGCGGCATCACCACCTGTCGAACCAGCCACCACATGCATGATATGCACATCAGTAACATCACCAAAGCAAAGCAAATTCTATTTTCTTTGGCACATCGCTGAAAGGTCGGGGAGATAGACACAAAGATGTGCGCGCGCCGGCCGGCAGATACCGTGACTTTTCCCTTGTGTGGTTCACCGTGCTAAACCGTGGTGGGCGAAAACAAACGTCAAGGCAGTCGGCCAGCCTCTTCGAGTCTTCCTTCTGCTAGTGGGATGGAACTATGGAAGCATCTTTGCTACTGTTTCCACTGGAGATTAAAACACTCTTTCGTACTAACGACTCCTTAGAAAAAGGGTTAGAACTTAACCACCCATAGCATGCGTGTTGTAGTATTAGTACAAGACAACAAACAGACAAGGCAACAGAAGACACGGCAAATGGCTTGCTAGATCGCAACGAGGAGAAGTTAATTACTAAGTAGTGCACTAGTGTTAATTAGTGAGCGGAAGCTTTATCGCGCATATGTGCACAGACAGCGACAAGCTCTTTTTTTTTCTTGAGAGAGACAGGGATGTACAGTGATCGCCAATATGTGATTCAACAATTACTTTCAGCTCAGCTTAACAACCATCATTCACATGGGCTGTCACTTTGATCCACGAAACGACCGGTATTAAGTTAAATTAAAAGGAATTAGCCCTATGCGACTATGGATAAGCAGATGGGGATCAGGCTTCGTAGGCGCCGACCATTGGTCGATCAGACCTAGCTTGGTTGTACTAGAAATCTCCAAGGTGACGTTGTGCCATTGATATATTTTGATCGGTTACCACAACGAAAGAAAGCGACGGGGGTGTGTGTGAGCGTGGCCTGGTGGGTGCATTTAGTGGCCTGCATGGAGAAAAAGGCTTCTGCTTTCAGCAAGGTGGAAGTTGGGACGACATGCATGTTGATGATTATTAGTGGTTGGGGCGCGCCACCAAGCGCCTACTGAGAAGAAGTTGTGCGCTCGTTTCTGCTGGCCATGAACCTTCACCTCCATCTCAAAA
This sequence comes from Elymus sibiricus, assembly GCA_039707655.1. Lineage (NCBI taxonomy): Eukaryota > Viridiplantae > Streptophyta > Magnoliopsida > Poales > Poaceae > Elymus > Elymus sibiricus. The sequence goes on from CM077666.1 coordinate 479,020,555, forward strand.
AAAAGAGAAAAAAAAAATCCTCACGTCCATCTCCAAAAAAAAAACCTTTCTCAAACAAAAAACCTCACCTCCATCTAAAAAACATTTCTCACCTCGGCCAACCAATGAGCGCCACATGGAGGTGCCCAGCAAACGCCCAACGTTTCCCTCTTAATGGGTTTAATATAAGCTGGGACGACGCGTGGAAACTATTAGGAAATATATCTCAGCTTGGAGCGAGGGAAGGGACCCCTACTTATTTCTATTAGCGTGACAAACACTAGTAGAAAACAGGGCTTTGGTCCTGGCCAGATCAGAGCATTAGTCCCGGTCGTGTTACGAACCGGGACTAATGGGAGCATCAGTCCCGGTTCGAGAGGCTAGGACGCCGGCCGGGCCTCGGCAGGCATCAGTCCCGGTTCGGCTGGGACCTTTAGTCCCGGTTCCATCCACCAACCGGGACTAAAGGGGTTGCTGCCCTTTAGTCCCGGTTGGTGTCTGGAACCGGGACTAAAGGGTAGTGACGGGGATATTACCCCACGGTATAACCCGGCAGACATGCTGACCCGGCAAACAGTACTGACCCGGAGAACAGTACTGACCCGGCAGACATGCTGACCCGGCAAACAGTACAGACCTGGTTACAGTTCTAACCAGGCAGACAACGGTAACCCGGCAGCTGCAGTGTCAGGGTGTAACCCGGCAGCTACAGTGTCAGGGGTGTAACCCGGCAGCTACAGTGTCAGGGTGTAACCCGGCAGCTACAGTGCCAGGATGGTAACCCGGCTACAGTGTCAGGAGGCTAACCCGGCTACAGTGTCAGGAGGCTAAACCGGATGCTACAGTGCCAGGAGGTGAACAGTGTTATCAGACAGTCACGGAGACGAGTCTCTGAAGATAATCCCTGGTTGTAACCCGCCCGGTGTAAGCCGCCCGGGACGGGTTACAAGCCCAGGACTCGGAAGCCCATGAAGAGAAGCCCGCGATGGGAAGTCATCAATCCGACTTAGACTCTATATGTAAACCGCCCCTTCAGCCTTTATAAGGAGGGGCGGGTCACCCCAAGAGGGTCAGGTTAGACGTCTCATAGACAGGTCTTATAGACAGGTCTCATAGACAGGTCAGAAAAGATAGTCAGATTAGAAGGTCTCGAGATTAGAGGTAGCGACTCCGCACCCTTGTAACCGAGATCGTCATCGTCATCAATATAAGACACAAGCAGGACGTAGGCTTTTACCTCCATCGGAGGGGCCGAACCTGGGTAAAAACTCCGCGTCTCTCGTCCCGCTCAACCCCTCTCAAGCTACCAGTTACGTGCGCTGGACCTTACGACTAAGTCCTTACACTAGGACATCTGCCGTGACAAATCCACGACAGTTGGCGCCCACCGTGGGGCCGCGCACGATGGTGTTGAGTTCTTGGAGGGATCTCTTCCAGGGATGGAGAAAGTTCATAATTTTTCGGATAAAGAATAGCCGGTTTTGGAAGGATCTGGGTCCCTTGCCCCGCGTCCCGCCTGCTCGGGCTGAGCCGACCCTGCCGAGCCGCCGCGGCTCTCCTGGTCGCGTCGCCGTGCCGTGGGCCGGTTCGCCCCGCTGCACTGCGCGCTCCACCTGAGCCGACCCTGCCGAGCCGCCGCCGCCGGTTCGCCCCGTCGAGCCGCCGTGCGGACGCGCCGTCGCCGCCTCGACCCGCCTCCGGCCCCGAACCGCCTCGCCACGCCCCTGCGCCTCCTAGCCGCTCCGGCCGTCCGCGCAGTGCCTCGCCCCGCCGCTGAGTCGCCGGGGGCCTCCCCAGCCACGGCCGCCGTGAGCCGCCGCCGCCCGCCGACGCTGCCGAGCCGCCGCCGCCAGGAGCCGCCGGTCACACCTCTGCCTCCGCTGTCTTGCCAGTATAAACAGGGGAGGAAAGTAAAAGGAACAAGGGGGAGTTGACCGGTTGAAAAAAAAAAAAGAGGTGACCCGGAGGGTCTATTCCAAGCCGGAGGGTCTATTCTAAGCTGCCCAGTTTTTACTCTGCTGCGGTCGCATTTCAAATCGCCGTCTCCGCCATCGCCGCTGCGACCACGCACTGGCCCACCGCTTGTTGGCCTTTCTGAGCCGCCATGCGCCCGCTGCGAGTCGCCTCTACCTCGCCATCTGCGGTCTCGCCTCGAGCTGTTGTTGCCGCTATGGTTCATCACTTCTGCCGTGACCGAGTCGCCGCCTCCGCCGCGGCCTCGAAAGAGTGACTACATCGCCGTTGAAGTTACTGGAGGTGATCCACGGACGCTGTATACATTTGTCGTCCGAACAAATCAGGTGATATCCGTCTAAAGACTATTTTATTACCACATATTGTTTTTGTCAAAGAACAATTACGTTGGTCGGTATATTTTTATATGCAGGACAGTTATTCTCTACAAACGTGGTCTATACCACGGGTACGGAGCATGCGTTGGCAATATCCCACACCAGCGTTCGACCGTGCCACATGACCCGGTGAATGGACGCGCGCAAGCCGCCACCTTTGCGGCCCGGTTGACATCAACTTGCCGGGATCACGCTTGCTCGCTGTTCAATGGGCGTGTGCAAGCCGCCGACCCCTTGGTCTCGACTACATCAACAAAACGCCGCGGTTGTCTCTCGCGGCCGCACCGTCTTCAAACGCCGTGGCTGACTCCTACATCTACATCAACATACTGGTGCTCTGCTCGCGTGTACGAGCCGCCCAACGGACGAGCGCAAGACGCCGCCCACAATTTGATCTACATCAGCATATCGGTGCAGTATTCGTCTATACGAGCCGCCCAAATGACAGGCGCACAAGTCGCCGCCACAGCAGTTTGGTTAAAGCTTCAACAACCAGCCGGGACGAGCCATCGACTGGATTATTGAAACAAGTCATACGGGGTCATCTATAACCCGCCACGGTCAACCTCAACCTTCAGTGGAGATTCTCATGCCGCCTCTTCGAGTCAACTTAAGAACTCGGGGGCTACAGGCATGGCTCGACACACTTGGACGTTTTTCAAACGAGAGCCACAGATCATGGCAAGGAAGTTAACCCGATCTCGGGGGATATTACATTATTGGTGGAAGGATTAAAAGTTACTCAAGAAGACGAGTCGCCATGATGCACCGTTTAACTTGGGGGCTTCTGCTATTTCTTCATACAAGATGGCGGTTTATAAGATGCTGCCACAATGATGATACTTCAACAAGGTCGTTTGGGGGCTTTCAATCCGCCGGGTTAAGCTTCAACCCTCTCGGTCAGGCTCTTCAGCCAATATAAGGCGGGTCGTGGACCCGAAGGTTGACTCCGTCAACAAAGATCACTAGGGGTGCAGCGAGTTCTAAAACTTACCTCCTTTTCGATCTGCAAGGCCGGGTTATACCTGCCTGTAAGTAGATGCGCTTTGTCAGGGGTGCAGCGAGTTCTAAAACTCACCCTCTGCAAAGGCCTCTTACAGCGGCGAGGCAAACCCTTACATCCGCAAATCCGAGTTATACCTGCCTGTAAGTTGATGCCGCTTTGTCAGGGGTGCAGCGAGTTCTAAAACTTACCCCCTGCAAGGGCCTCTTACAGCGGCGAGGTAAACTCTCCCATCTGCTGTGTCTCTCTCTGGTTCGTTGCGCTCTTATCAGTTAATCTCGCCTAGAGACCCTGAGCCGTTCAAAGGAGTTGACGGCCACTCTCGTTAGAGACCCTGTACTGGTATGAGTTCAAGCATCGAGTCCACCCAGAAGAACCATCATATGAAATTTTGAGAATAAAAGGCAAAGCAAGAACATTATACATTGCATCATACATCATACATTACATCATGCATTTCATCATATTTACATATCATGCCGGTTTGCCAAACCGGGTCAGAGCAAGATTGTGAAAGAGGAAGCAAGGCTATACGAGATTTTAACATCTCCGGGTTGTGCTTTTTCAAGCCGCCCTTACAACAATGCAGAATATACTCTGTTTTGTTTATTTTTGCAGGTCTTGTCTTATAAGATAAGCCGCCAGAACAAATAGATCTTTAATAGCCAACATGGCTGGATCTTCATCATGGATTTCTCACATACTCGCCGGGTTGCACCGCAACTACGAGCAGGGATTTCATATCAAAGACAAAGGAATTATTCCAGGATATTCATTCCGGGTTATATTACAACCACGGCCAAGGATTCATCCAACAAATTATGGTGAGTCATGTTATAGTCCCGAGTCGCCGCAGGCAGACGACCCGGCACTTGGGGGCTACATTATTCAAGTCAAGTTTATATCAAGTATGCAAAGTCCCATGTCGCTGCAAGCATGCACCACGGCACTTGGGGGCTAATGCAAACTGGTTTTCAAAGCATTACATTGTCAACAAAACCCTGTTATCTCAAGGAGATGAGCAAGCCTTTCAATATTTTCCTAAGTCCCAGCCCAGTACTTCTTACTGACCTGGCACTTGGGGGCTACACCGCTCAGATCGAATTTTCTAAAGTCCCAAGTCGCCGCAGGCGTGCGACCCGGCACTTGGGGGCTACAGTATTCAGTTGTTCAAAATAGATTATAAGGTACAAATCGAAGACCCGGAGCATCACATATTGATGAGCCGGCCCTTGGGGGCTACACCAGCTGAAGCTTTATAAAGTATAAGACAGTTATAAGTCCCAGGCTGCTGCAGGCAAGACAACCTGGTACTTGGGGGCTACACAATCAAAGATATTGTTGCAAAGCGCCAAGTCATCATGGATCAACTTGGAGCTTGGGGGCTACAGGTAATATGAATATATCAAAAAATTGAAGAGAGTGTTCAAGATGTCAATTTCAGCTGGAGTCCAGTTTTTTGATCTGGTGTCACCAACAATCATAACCCGGCACCATCAATGGTTATAACCCGGCGGCGGAGACCCGCCAGGAGCATTGAAGGCTGACTCAACGGCATATGGGTATTGTATTCCCAATATTTTATTTTCAAAGGACATATACCTGCAAGACGATGGAGCTTACCATGAATAAATTCAAGCTAACCTGGGGGCTAATGACGGGGATATTACCCCACGGTATAACCCGGCAGACATGCTGACCCGGCAAACAGTACTGACCCGGAGAACAGTACTGACCCGGCAGACATGCTGACCCGGCAAACAGTACAGACCTGGTTACAGTTCTAACCAGGCAGACAACGGTAACCCGGCAGCTGCAGTGTCAGGGTGTAACCCGGCAGCTACAGTGTCAGGGGTGTAACCCGGCAGCTACAGTGTCAGGGTGTAACCCGGCAGCTACAGTGCCAGGATGGTAACCCGGCTACAGTGTCAGGAGGCTAACCCGGCTACAGTGTCAGGAGGCTAAACCGGATGCTACAGTGCCAGGAGGTGAACAGTGTTATCAGACAGTCACGGAGACGAGTCTCTGAAGATAATCCCTGGTTGTAACCCGCCCGGTGTAAGCCGCCCGGGACGGGTTACAAGCCCAGGACTCGGAAGCCCATGAAGAGAAGCCCGCGATGGGAAGTCATCAATCCGACTTAGACTCTATATGTAAACCGCCCCTTCAGCCTTTATAAGGAGGGGCGGGTCACCCCAAGAGGGTCAGGTTAGACGTCTCATAGACAGGTCTTATAGACAGGTCTCATAGACAGGTCAGAAAAGATAGTCAGATTAGAAGGTCTCGAGATTAGAGGTAGCGACTCCGCACCCTTGTAACCGAGATCGTCATCGTCATCAATATAAGACACAAGCAGGACGTAGGCTTTTACCTCCATCGGAGGGGCCGAACCTGGGTAAAAACTCCGCGTCTCTCGTCCCGCTCAACCCCTCTCAAGCTACCAGTTACGTGCGCTGGACCTTACGACTAAGTCCTTCCACTAGGACATCTGCCGTGACAAATCCACGACAGGTAGGCCATTAGTCCCGGTTTTAGACACAAACTGGGACTAAAGTTTTGCCTATATATATCCACGCCCCCATCTCCTCTGTTTTTTGGCCGTGGAAGGGTGGACGTGTGGGCTACTCTGTTTTTTGCCTATATATGCACATGAGGTGTTCGATGAAATGCCGGAGCCACACTTAAGCTTTCTCCTCTGTTCTTCCTCCAAGCTCGACCTCCAAGCTCCATTTTCCCCAAGATTTGTCTAGGTTTGGCGATGCACCAACTATCCAAGTGTTCTAAAAAGGTTAGCAACTTCATCCTTTCATCTCTCACTGCTAGTTTAGCTCATTTCAAATACTCTAGAAGTAGTGTGGTTTGTGGGTTTTAGTGGAGGAGTGTATGTGTGAGTTTATTTAATTTAGATGCACAATTTGAGCTCAAATTAACTTCTTAGTTTGCACATGTGTAAGGTGCCGTCCCGTCCCCGTCCCCGTCCTCACCGCCGTCGATCGCCCGCGCCGATCTCGTCGCCGGCACCACCGTGGTGAGCCTCTTGTTCTTATCTTTTTTTTAAAGAAAAAATTCTTACTTGCATGATTTATATAGCTACTTGTATAATTTTCTTGGAGAGCTGTATGTTGTTCTATGAGAACTATGTATGAACTTTATGTATTTATTTTTTCAGTAATAACATTTGATCACTACTGTACTTTGGTTTTAATGTGATGATGAACTTGTATTAATTTGGTCATTTCTCTATTCATGATGTTCTGTAATGGTTTTTGATATACTTAATTATATAATGCACGTAGATGAACCGGCAATGGATGTACGGTGACCGACGCACCTCCGACTACATTACGGGCCTGCATAATTTTCTCGATGTGGCTGAGGCAAACAAGCAGAATGGTTTTATGTATTGTCCATGTACTGTCTGTGAGAATACGAAGGATTACTCTGACTCGAAAACCCTTCACTTCCACCTGCTTGAGAAAGGTTTCATGCCACACTATAATGTTTGGACCAAGCACGGAGAAAGAGGGGTTATGATGGAAGACAACGAAGAAGAAGAGGATGATGACAACTATCCTATGTTCCCTGAATACGGTGATACTGCAACGGGGGAAGCTGAAGATCAAGAGGCAACAGATGTGCCCGATGATGATCTTCGCCGGGTCATTGTTGATGCACAGAGAGGATGCGAAAGTGAAAGGGAGAAGTTGAGTTCGATCGCATGTTAGAGGATCACAAAAAAGGGTTGTACCCAAATTGCGAAGATGGCAACACAAAGGTCGGTACCGCACTGGAATTGCTGCAATGGAAGGCAGAGAATGGTGTGTCTGACAAGGGATTTGGGAAGCTACTGAAAATAATGAAGAAGAAGCTTCCAAAGGATAACGAATTGCCTGGCAGTACGTACGAAGCAAAGAAGGTTCTCTGCCCTCTAGGATTAGAGGTGCAGAAGATACATGCATGCCCTAATGACTGCACCCTCTATCGCGGTGAGGAGTACGAGAATTTGAATGCATGCCCGGTATGCGGTGCATTGCGGTATAAGATCAGACGAGATGACCCTGGTGATGTTGAGGGCGAGCGCCCCAGGAAGAGGGTTCCTGCCAAGGTGATGTGGTATGCTCCTATAATACCACGGTTGAAACGTCTGTTCAGAAACAAAGAGCATGCCAAGTTGTTGCGATGGCACAAAGAAGACCGTAAGAAAGACGTGAAGTTGAGAGTACCCGCTGATGGGTCGCAATGGAGAAAAATCGAGAGAAAGGGGCCGGACTTTGCAGGTGACGCAAGGAACTTATGATTTGGTTTAAGTGCAGATGGCATTAATCCTTTTGGGGAGCAGAGCAGCAATCATAGCACCTGGCCCGTGACTCTATGTATGTATAACCTTTCTCCTTGGTTGTGCATGAAGCGGAAGTTCATTATGATGCCAGTGCTCATCCAAGGCCCTAAGCAACCCGGCAACGACATTGATGTGTACCTAAGGCCATTAGTTGAAAAACTTTTACAGCCGTGGGATAAAAAAGGTGTACGTGTGTGGGATGAGCACAAACAGCAGGAATTTGACCTACGAACGTTCCTGTTTGTAACCATCAATGATTGGCCTGCTCTTAGTAACCTTTCAGGACAGACAAACAAGGGATACAACGCATGCACGCACTGTTTACATGAGACTGAAAGTATATATTTGGACAAATGCAAGAAGAATGTGTACCTGGGACATCGTCGATTTCTTCCGACCAAGCATGCCTTAAGAAAGAAAGGCAAGCATTTCAAAGGTGAGGCAGATCACCGGAAGAAGCCTGTCCTCCGTACTGGTGATGATATACTTGATATGGTCAAGGATTTACAAGTAATCTTTGGAAAGGGTCCTGGCGGACAATCTGTTTCGAATGACGCTGACGGACACGCACCCATGTGGAAGAAGAAATCTATATTTTGGGACCTACCCTATTGGAAAGACCTAGAGATCCGCTCTGCAATCGACGTGATGCACGTGACGAAGAATCTTTGCGTGAACCTGCTAGGCTTCTTGGGCGTGTATGGGAAGACAAAAGATACACCGGAGGCACGGGAGGACCAGCAACGTATGAACGAAAAAGACGGCATGCATCCAAAGCAGTATCAAGGTCCTGCCAGCTACGCTCTTATCAAAATAGAGAAGGAAATCTTTTTTGAATGCCTGCTCAGTATCAAGGTCCCGTCTGGCTTCTCGTCGAATATAAAGGGAATAATAAATATGGCAGAGAAAAAATTCCAGAACCTAAAGTCTCATGACTGCCACGTGATTATGACACAACTGCTTCCGGTTGCATTGAGGGGGCTTCTACCAGAAAATGTTCGATTAGCCATTATGAAGCTATGTGTATTCCTCAATGCAATTTCTCAGAAGGTAATCGATCCAGAAATCCTACCAAGGTTACAGAATGATTTGGTCCAATGTCTTGTCAGTTTCGAGTTGGTGTTCCCACCATCCTTCTTCAATATTAGGACGCACGTTCTAGTTCACCTAGTCGACGAGATTGCAATTCTGGGTCCTGTATTTCTACACAATATGTTCCCCTTTGAGAGGTTCATGGGAGTCTTAAAGAAATATGTTCGTAACCGTGCTAGGCCAGAAGGAAGCATCTCCACGGGCCATCAAACAGAGGAGGTCATTGAGTTTTGTGTTGACTTTATTCCTGACCTTAAGCCGATTGGTGTTCCTGAATCGCGGCATGAGGGGAGACTGGGTGAAAAAGGCACGCTAGGACCGAACTCAATAATATGTAGGGACGGGCATTCTTGGGCGCAAGCACATTACACAGTTCTACAGAATTCTACCTTGGTGGCCCTGTATATGTGAAGGACATGTCTACCACACCCGGAGCTGTCTGACGACTGGATTACACGTGAACACATGGAGACTTTCGGCGGTTGGTTGCAAACACATCTCATGGGTAACACCACTGTTGGAGATGACCTGTACTTTTTGGCCAGGACACCATCTTTGACTGTATTGACTTTCCAAGGGTACGAGATAAATGGGAATACATTTTACATGATCGCCCAAGATAAAAAGAGCACCAACCAAAACAGTGTTGTCCGCTTTGATGCAGCAAACACCAATAGGGCAAATGACACATATTATGGTTACATAGAGGACATATTAGAACTTGACTATGGACGTGATTTTAAGGTCCCTTTGTTTCGGTGCAAATGGGTCAATCTGTCAGGAGGCGGGGTACAGGTAGACCCGCAGTACGGAATGACAACAGTGGATCTCAACAATTTTGGGTACACAGACGAACCATTCGTCCTAGCCAATGATGTGGCGCAGGTTTTCTATGTGAAGGACATGTCTACCAAACCGAGAAAAAGAAAAGATAAGGAAGCGAATACATCATACGATGAGCCAAAGCGTCACATAGTTCTTTCAGGGAAAAGAAACATCGTGGGAGTGGAGGACAAGACAGACATGTCAGAAGATTATGAAAAGTTTCATGAAATTTCTCCCTTCAGAGTGAAGACTGACCCAAGCATCCTGTTAAATGATGAAGATTATCCATGGTTACGGCGCAATAAGCAAGGGACACACGCGAAGAAATAGTTTTATACCCCAAGATCCCACTCTGGGATGTGACCGGCTTCACCGCCATCACTTTCTCTCTAGTGTGAGTTTCCGGACTTATAGCTGGAAAGTGCCACTTTGGACAAACCAGAGGGAATCTTTGTAAGAGCTAGTTAGGGCATTTTGGCATTTGAAACATGATTTTAGAATAATTATTTATTAAGTTATGAAATTTCAATTATTCCTATCCTTTCAGTCCCATGTTTTGCAAGGTTGATCATACGCGGTTAGTCCCGGTTGGTGGCTTCATATAAAATAACAAGGTTAATATAGACATGGCTTAAACGTCTTGACATAGATGAATACAGCAGAAGCATCGGAGATGATAAGAGAGAAACGTTGTATGACATAAAGTTGGAGGTACTATGTGGTTTCTCTGATCGGAGATGATAAGAGAGAAACATTGTATGACATAAAGAAAATATAACATTATTAGATTAACAGAAGATACTATGAATCTTCTAGAAGATTCATAGTAAGGGTCTATCTCCTTCACATATGGAACATTGGTGTCGGCTTTTTTTGAATCACTATGTGTCTATGCATCAAAATAAATTAGGTTAACAAAAAGTATCGGAATTTATGGTGAATATGTTGCGGCAATGGTACATATGAAAATAACTTGATAGAACTAGCTATTTTGTCACTATCTGATGAAAATCTATATCATGAAATAAAGTTATATAAAATTCTAGTTATGATCAACTAAAACAAAACTCTAGTTTTATAAAACTCTAGTTATGATCAAAATAATATTAACTTAAAATTATATAAAATTTATGCAACTAAAATTTTCATAAAGTATTTTTTGTTAAAAACTTTAATAGCAAAAAGAATTAAATGAAAACTAAGCATGTATGCATCTGTTTAAAAGAAAACATTAGAATTAAAACCAAAAATAGGCATGATCTCTTTCATTAACACAGAAAGAATATGAAAGTTTTGCATTTTTTAGAATTTCATATATTTTGTTGAAATTATTTGATAATCATGTGTATTACACATAAGTGAGTATGTATAAAAATTAGGATGTGATTTGAAGAAGGTCAAAAAATTGACATAACATATGCAAAAAATAAAAAAAATAAAAAAATGCCCGCCTACTAGCAGGAGAATTCACACACCACGGCCTGCATACGACTAGAAACCCAACTATATATGGGCCAAGATGCAGGCCCGCGGGGCACGAATTTCTGCTGTCAGTAGGACCCACAGGGCAGAGAGGGGACATGTCAGACGATGAGCTGTCTGTGCTTTGAGAGGAACTTGCAGCGGTAGCCGCAGGCAGGCTTATAAACCGCTGCGAGCGCCTCTCGCTTGGCGAGGTGGGACTAAACTCCCACCGCCCCTCGGCTGTGCCAGGACCAACCCTTTAGTCCCGGTTGGTGGCTCCAACCGGGACTAAAGGCCCCCTTTAGTCCCGGTCCGAGCCACCAACCGGGACTAAAGGGTTGGGTTTCGCGCCCTTTGGGCTGGTGAAATTCACCGTTAGTCCCGGTTGGTGGCTCGGACCGGGACTAAAGGGGGGCCTTTAGTCCCGGTTGGAGCCACCAACCGGGACTAAAGGGTTGGGTATATAAGCAGCACTTAAGAATTTTTCTCCCATTCTCTCCCCCGACGCCGAACCACAGCACGACGCCGCCAGGCTGCTGCGGCGGAGATCGCCGTCGCCTCCGAGCCGTCCCCCCCTCGCCGACGCCCTCGTCGCGCCCTGCCCCGACGCCCTCGCCGCGCCCTGCCCCGACGTCGCCGTCGCCGAGCCCTGCCCCGACGCCGCCGTCGCCGAGCCCTGCCCCGACGCCGCCGTCGCCGAGCCCTGCCCCGACGCCGTCCCCCGCTCCCCTGCAACACACTGTGAGCCGCCGCGCCGTTCCCCTCCTCCTCCTTCCCCCCTGCGCCCCGACGCCGACGCTGCCCGCGCTCCGGCCTCTCCGCCCCTCTTTTTGTTATTTTTGTTAATGTGATTTCCAGTGAGCATATTATCAATGTTGAAGAAGGAGTGATCTTAATGGTGATAGAAATTAGTCATAGAAATTTTTGTGATATTTTTGTTCATAGAAATTAGTGTTCATTTTGTCTTTTTTGTCATAGAAATTAGTGTGAAATTAATGGTGATAGAAATCCAGTGAGCATATAAACTAGGTCATAGAAATTAGTGTGGAATTTTTGTTCATAGAAATGGTGATAGAAATCCAGTGAGCATATAAACAAATTGAAGAACATTTTTTTTGCATTAGTGTTCATTTTGTCTTTTTTGTATGTTTTAATGCAAGCATCTTTTGGGCAATCTTTGAACATGAAGTAGGAGCATTTTGATGTCATCTTGCTAGTAGATTTTAGTTCATGCCATGTTAGGACCTGTAGTGAGTGCTACAAGCTTGTAAACTTACTATCTATTCATTTCTGCCATATATGCCATGCTATTTTTCTCTTAAGTCTAAAACTGGCAGTATTAATACTTTGCATTTTGCCTTGAGGTTTGCAACAAATCTGTGCATCTTTGGATCATGATCAGTAAGGGTGTTTTTTTGAGGGTAACTAGTACATGCTTGCCATGCTCTTTGTTGCCATGAAAAACTGCAGTAGCATATATTTTACTTGCCTCAAAGGTTGCATCATGAATTCTGTTTTCTGCCACTATGCAAATATCACTAAGTCTGAAAATCTGTTAATACTTGTCAACTTGATCATGATGATTGCCATTGATCTAGGGGGTCATTTCAATTAGTTCAGTAAGCATGTTTTGCTATGTGTTACATCTCCGTGGAATTACAGGTTGTGGTGTTGCATCTCCGTGGAGTTGGTCCCTGATCGTCCCTCCGCTGTTCGACAAAAGGTGTCCATTTGTTGTATGTTGAGTTTTGTTCATAGGATGATGGTTGGTTCATTTGTTGAGTTGTGTATTCATCTTGTGTATAAATCTTGTATTCATCTTGTATTCATTTTGTATTCATCTTGTGTATAAATCTTGTATTCATCTTGTACAAATATCGTCGTAACTTCGACATGAGGGGGGGGGGGGGTCGTTAAAACATAACCCCGATAACTTTGATTTTGAGGCATATGAAAACCTGATTTGCACGTCGGACAGGCATGAGGGAGGCGGTCCGCAAAGTATCCTCTCCCGAAAGATAGGACGACTCATCAGATATGTTTCTAGATAATGTCCAATGCCTCATATCGCGAACATAGTTATATTGGATAATTGATCTTCATATAAATGAAGCATAAAAGTTTAGCAATCACTTACAAATTTTCATGTTGTTCATTGACTTCGACATGAGGGGGGGGGTCGTTAAAACATAACCCCGATAATTTCGGTATAACTTCGACATGAGGGGGGAGTTCGTCGTTAAAACATAACCCCGATAATCCACTAATCCATTGCTCATATGCATATGATTCCTTGTTGTAATATTTGCCGAAACTATGGAACACGACAGAGACTTAGAACAAGAAGAGGCGTTGGAGGAAATAATCCGCGACGGAGATGATGATATCATCACCTCACAGTTTCTCAACGACTCCGATGGTGAGGAAAGAGAAGATGACGGCTCCGGTGATCGAATGGATGAGGGAGAAGATGACGGCTCCGCCGGTGTTGGAGCCTTAACTGTTGCAAAGTCCGGCGAGGTATATATATTAATTAAGCCTCTGCTGACTAGATGCATTAATTGTTTTGTATGTACATATATTAACGCTTCTTTCTTCTTTTAGCCCTCCGGATCGAGCCAAACTTCTATAAGGAGACGAGGCCCGAAGAAAAGGTTGGGCGAGAATGAAAGGTTCACGATCGAATAAGTCGATCCAGATGGCAAACCGACTGTTCCCAAGCGGACCCAAGACCGATTTATACATCAGTGCGGAGTTGTTGTTAGGGACAGAGTCCCGATCAGCATCCAAGAATGGAATAAGAAGAAGGATGATGGAGTTTCTTATGTCGACGATAGATGCAAAGATGAGCTTTGGAACTCGCTCATGATAAATTTCAGCCTACCGCCAGAGGAGGATCCAAATAACCCAGTTATACAGCGAAAAGTCAAAAAATGGGCTCTTAAGAAGCTGGCAGAACAATTCAAGAACTGGAAGAAAAGATTGAACGAACAATTTGTCGAGAAAGACGAGACTCCAGAATTCACCAGTCAATATGCGAAGATAAAAGATCACTGGCCCGCATTTGTGGCGTACAAGAAATCGGAGAAAGCTAAGAACATGTCACAGACAAATAAGCTAAATGCTGCAAAGAAGCTGTATCACCATGTTACGGGGTCAGGTGGCTACAAGGTTGCCCGGCCTACGTGGGACAAAGCTGAGAACGACCTGCTTGCTAAAGGGATCCAACCAGCGACATTGAACTGGCCCGAACGGGCAAGGACTTGGTTCTTCGGGCATGGGGGAACTTTGGACCCAGAAACAGGGAATTGTGTTTACACGAAAGAACAACTTGAAACACCCGTCATAAAGATTCAGGAAGCAATCAAGGACGTGCAGGAAGGGAGGTTCCATCCCGACAGAGAGAAGGACGAGCTGTCACGCGCCCTCGGGAATCCTGAACACCCTGGACGAACACGAGGCACATCAGGCTCCGTTCCGTGGGTGCATGGGTTTCCTGACAGCACTGGTTATAGAAGCCGAGGGAGAAAGAAGAAAGAGGATGCAGACCGGATGCAGAAGGTAGAAGAAAGATTAGCATTGCAGGAGAAGAAACTAGAGGCACTTACCAGTCAGTGAGCTACCGGCCCACCATCTCAGCAGCACGAAGATCCTTCATTAGATACTGCCCACGAAGCTACCCCACCATCTCAGCGGAAAATCAGCGTGGCTTCCACGGAGCTCGTTCGGCCTGATATCACGGCTCCTCGCTACCCCGTGGATGATATCACGGAGAGGGAACATTGTGAGCTAATGGCGAAATGCAGCAACCTAACCTTGAAGGTGGCGGTCGGCTATGTCTTACCTCCTGGACCTGATGGAACTTTCCATTGCAATCCGATTCCAGATGGCTATGCTATTGTCGGGGTGGATGAAGTTACCAACGGATTCGAGGGGCTGGACCTTGAGTACCCTACAGGTGAAGGGGAGACTCATCTGGTAGATGCCGTAAGGACTACCATTCTATGGAGAAAGGAAAACATCGTGCTTCCACAATGGACGCCGCGTCAGCAGACTCAGCCGGAGGAGGCCCCTCAGCAGTCTCCTCACAGTCCAGCTCTATCTCCGCTGCCTCAGTCGTCTCCGCCGCGTCAGCACACTCCGCCGCCTCAGCTGTCTCCGCCGCCTCAGCGAACTCCGCTGGAGGAGGCCCCTCAGCAGAATCCTCCGCCGCCTCAGCTGTCTCCGCCGCGTCAGTGGACTCCGCCTCCTCCGCCGCCTCAGCAACGGCGGAAGAGACCCGCCGCCGCTCCGGCGGCTAGCAGTACAACAACGAAGAAATCCAGAGCAGGTCCAAGCGTCAAGAAGGCTCCTGCCAAGTTACCATACGACATGACTGAGGAGGAAAACAACGAGATCGTGGCTGCCGATGTGAAACGCCAGCTTGCACCGAAACGTCCAGATCCAAAGGAGAAAATAGATTCGATAAAAGCGAAGCGCTGTCTGGATGCCCTTAAGCGACCACCACCGACTCCGCCGCTCTCACACTATGACCGCTGTATTGTAAAGACATTTGATGAAGTGAAAAGGTCGGGAAGTAGCAGTGCTGCAAGAAGTGGGAAAACAATTCCCCAGCTCGGCGAACAGAAAAAACATTCGTGCTCCCCGCTCAAGGTGTTTCCCGATATCGCTAATGATCCGGGGGTAGCGGCTGCTCATCCTGGTTACACTCTTGGTGATTACTTAGGCGATGAGGTACAGTTCGAAATGGCTGAGGTAGCCTTTAGATACGAGCACGGGAAGCCTCTCGTCAGACCTGAGCAGCTCCCGCATCTATGAACGATGATGCGAAGATTGCATGACTGGTACTTGAAAGTCTGCAAGGAAGGGACCGACAGTATCTACGTGGGAATTAAAGATGAGCACTACTTCAATGGAGTCGAGGCGTTGTACATTGAATTTGAAGAATTATTTCAGTTATACAATCAAGACGCCTTCGACAAAACTATCGTCAGTTGCTATTGTCTGTAAGTATTTTTTCTGTAATTAAGTCTCTAGCTCAGCTCGTTCATTGCATGTATAATTATCCTCACACTATATTATGCAGATTGAAGATCCTCGAATGCAGAGGGCAAATCTATGACATTGGGTTCATTAACCCAAATACCGTAAATGAATATACGGTACAAAAAAACCCCGATGATACAGAGAAAAACTTGCTAAAGGCGTTACTTGGACAACAAAACAAAAGGGAAATACTATTTCCTTACAACTTCCAGTGAGTGTTACTGTCTTGTGCACATTCTGTTTCGCTTACTCGAGATTAAGTGTAATTGATGAGTTATGCGTGCGCAGGTTCCACTTTATTCTACTAGCCATTCAGCTTGACGCGAGACTAGTAATTGTCTTGGACTCGAGACGTAAAGAGCCTAAGGAGTGGGCGGACATGAGTCAAATGCTTCAGAAGTAAGTTCAATCATTATCGCACCATATCGGCAACTTTCGTTCATTTCCTGATATCAAGTAATCATTTTCTTTGCTGGGCAGGGTTTTGAAAAATTTCACCAACCAGGTTAGGGGTGAATGGAAAAAGGAGCTGCGATTTTCACGCCCCAAAGTAAGTACTACTAGCTAGTTCCGCGCATCTCTCATTGATTCTAGTTTCAATACCATTATCATGATTGATTATCATTTTGATTGAACTCTGTTCTCGTAAAGTGCTTGTGGCAGGCACGCGGGAATAATTTTTGTGGATACTACGTTTGCGAGTTCATTCGCCACAAGACCTCTGAGTGGGGCAGATCTTCAGAACAATTTAAAGTACGTAAACAATATTCACATTTTTATTTTATTACCATCAATTGTGTTGAGTTTCATTCAATTAGATCTGGCGGAAGCGGGACGAACTCCTACCAACTGATCGCATACGAGCAATTCAACAGGAATTGGCGGGATTCTTTGTTGAGCATGTCATACCTACAGACGAAGAATACCATCAGGATTTGCAATGCGATTTTGGTAATTAGATATTAGGGATCGTAAGAGATGTTATATTGTATATATGCATGAACGTGTACTATATGTAGTACCGTCGAATAGATATACGAAAACTTGTTGTTCGACCAAGCACGGAGAAAGAGAGGTCACTTCTCTCTATATATTGATCATGACGATGTTGTGTAATGGTTCCTTCATTGCTATATGTAGTAGCTAGCGTCGAGTTGAATGAAAAGCATAAAATAAAAATGAAAACCCTAAATATAAAGGAATTGAATGGTAAACACAAAATGAAAAGGGGAAACACAATATGAAACCCCTAAACCCTCCAAAACCCCAAAACCCCTCCTTTCAAAAAAAAAAAACCCAGCGCTTGGCAGGTGCTGACGCGTGGCTGCCTTCTAGTCCCGGTTGGTGTTACCAACCGGGACTAGAGGTCCTCCTGCCTGGGCGCCCACAGCGGCCACGTGGAGCTCCTTTAGTCCCGGTTCGTAACCCAACCGGGACTAAAAGTGGGGGCCTTTAGTCCCGATTGTTTAGTCCCGGTTGCAGAACCGGGACTAAAGGCCCTCTGAAACCGGGACTGATGCCCTGTTTTCTACTAGTGAAAATGGACAGGTTATCATGAATTTCAATGGAATTTCATGCATTCCGAACCTATATGCGCTGCTGTCACGACGAAGTCGTCAACCTTGTATAAAATACATAGATCAAGAAAATAGTACAATACAGTGCTACGATCATCAGTACCTGCCTTGCACAGTTCACAGGCGCGAGAGAGAACACATCGATCACCAATGTTTCTGTAGTGTTAGATTCATAGTTGAAAAGGACATGACTTGACCTAACCAGGCCAACTGGAGAGCCCGCCAGCCAATTAGGGAAGAATAGGTCCGAGGCCTCAAATGTGGACCATAGAATTGCAAAGTGGAGGAAATTCTCCATTGTACCCATTTCATAGGGAAACTAGAAGTAGGAAATAATCACTTACTCCTATTTCATATACATTTTCGGTGTCAAACCACTATTTGCGCGTTTGAGATGGATGATGGAAAGCTCTTGAGATTTCTGGATTTTTTTTTATCAATGTTTACTTTTTCATTTTGCGAATATTGTCAATGTTTACTTGACCGTGGCTTCATTTATCAAATACTCCGGCGTATGAATCCATAAGTCCCATCCATAACATAAGAAAAGGTAGATATAGCATTACTCCTGACTAGGAGGATGCATGTTTTTTAAAGGAAACCACATGTTTATTATATAAAGTTGAAAATTACAACATGCATATAACTTGGTCGATCTGGAGATGAATGCGCGAGCACGACCCATCGGACCAGCCACCACACACATGATATGCACATCAATCGCATCACCAAAGCAGAGCGAAAGCTATTTATTCTCATTTTCTTTGGCACGTCGCTGAAAGCTCGGGGAGATAGACAGATGTGCGCGCACACCGGCCAGCGGATGCCGTGACTTTTCCCCCGTGTGGTTTACTGCGCGAAACCGTGGCGGGCAAAAAACAGACATCAAAGCAGCCAGCCAGCCCCTTCGATTCTTCCTTCTGCTAGTGGGATGGAATGGAAGCATCTTTGTTACATGTTTCTCTGAAAATTAAAACACTCCTTCCCAAAACATAAGGCGCGATTGACTTTGCACGGTTTTTGATGCACGACATTGACCACTAATATATATCAAAGTACATGGATTAAACATGTATAAATGACATTGTCGTATTCGTCTTGCAAAACAATTTTATTTCACATGTCTCTACACTAATTTTATGGACATACAATACGTGAAAATCGTAGTCAATGTTGTGCAATGAAGACCCGAAAAGTCAATCAGTGCCTTATATTTTGGGAAGGAGGGAGTACTAACAACTCCTTAGAGAAATGACTAGAACTTAACCACCCGTAGCATGCGTGTTGTATGAGGACAGATACAATGTACTAGAATTACGAGACAACGAATGGACAAGGCAGGAGAAGACATAGCAAACCGCATGCTAGATCACAACTGGGAGAAGTTAATTGAGCAAAGTATATTGTTACAGTAATTAGTGGCAGCTTTATCTCGCGTATGTGCACACACACAACGACATGCTCATGTTTTTTCTCGAGATAGAGACTGAGACTGAGAGAGACAGGGACTGAGTGATCGTCGATATGTAATGCACCAATTAGGCTTACTTAACAACCATCATTCACATGGGTTGTCCCTTGGGTCTGTGAATCGACCGTGATTAAGGGGCTGTTTGGTTCTAGGCCTTGCATTGCCATGCTTTGTCATATATTTTTGGCAAGCTTGCCTAAGGTTAGTTCAACAAAATGAGAACCATAAGTTGGCAAGTCTAAAAATGTCTCAACTAAGGGAATCTTGCCTAAGGTGTGGCTTGAACCAAACACCCACCTAAGTTGGTCAAACTTGCCTAACCATAGGTATGGCAATCTTTGGCAAACTTAATCACAAACCAAACATCCCCTAAATTAATTGAAATGGAATTAACCCTATGCATGCTTGCATGCTCGCTGTCGACTACGGATAAGCCTGCAGGGCATCAGGCTTTTAGCAGACGGCCGTCCATTGGTCCGAGCGAGCTTGGCCATACTCAAAATCTCCGAGGTGACGCTGAGCCATTGATATATTTTGATTGGTTAGAGCATCTACAGCCGGACCTCTTATACCCGTCTCAAACGTCAGGACAGGCCGTTCGGTCACTGACCGGTCAAAAAAAGCAACCTAACCGGACCTCTCAAACCGCGCTCAAACGGCCGGGCTGACCGGCACCCCTCATATCCAGCCCAAATATAGGGCGGCCCGGACACGTCCGGGCGCGCCCGCCTGACAGGCCCGGCCCACCACCGACCCCACCGCTGCCCCACAAAAAACCCCAATCCGGACACCTCGCTACGAACCCTAGCTCTCTCTCTCTCGCTCCGTCCTCTCCACTCCCTCTCCGTTTCCGATCCCATCCACTCCGTCGGCTTCGATGTCCAGCTCCGGCAGCGGGTCCGGCTCCAACCTCGACTACGAGGAAGAGATGGCCCTCCGCATTGCGATGGAGCGGTCCAAGGTGGACACCGGCGGCAGCTCCGGATCTGGAGCGCCGCCGCAGCTCCCGCGCCGGCGCAGCGCGGACGCCGGAGCTAGACCCTCCCGGCCCGGGCGCAGCTCCGCCAGGACAGTGCACTCCGCCCCGCCCCCGCGCCGTCTCCTTCCCCCGCCGGCCGCTCTTGCACGCGGGCAGCGGTGGGTGCTAGTGCTCGCGCAGCCGGCCCGCACGCGCACTCCGGAATCGGAGGCGCGCGCCGCGCACCGCGAGAGGCAGCGTGCACGGGAAAGGGACGAGGCGGAGCAGTCTGCGCGCAGCCACCGCGGGATGCATGCGTAGTCCGGCGAGGATGCGTGGCTCCTCACGTGGGTCTACCGCCGGTCCCTCACCACGGCGAAGACGGACGCCCGCCGCCTCCGACGAAAGAACGCCAAGGCGCCCCGGCTAGTTATTGAGCAGTCGGAGCGCGAGGCGAAGGAGGCAGCGGCGGAGAAGGCTCGGGTCGCCAAGCTGAGGCGGGAGCAGGACAGGGCGGTCCGTCGGATGAAGGGCCTCATCGTCCTCTCCGACGACGACGACGACGACGACCGCGACAGCTGGACCTCCTCCTCGGACGACGAAGACCCTCCACCAGCCGCGGACGTCTACAGCTGCGCCGGCGACCGGAAGGGCAAAGGCCCGGCGAGAAAGTGGTGATTCCGCCCCCCCCTCCTCTATGTTTATATCGTTTTTAGTTGTAGAAGTTGAAGAACTTGTCCGGTAGCCGTAGGTGCTCTTACCGCAACGAGGGAAAGCGATTGGTGTGTGTGTGAGTGTGACCCGGTGGGTGCATGTGGTGGCCTGCATGCACGCGCGAAGAAGACTTCTGCTTTCAGCGAGGCTGAAGCTGGGACGGCACGTGGGTCTATGATTCATACTCTATATAAGCTGGGACGAAGCGTGGAAACTACTAGGGCATATATCTCAGCTTGGGGCAAGAAAATCCTACTAGTTCATGTTAGCGTGACAAATTGGGGGCAGGTTATCATGAATTTCAATGGAAATTCCTGCATTCCGAACCTATATACGCCAATGGAACGATGAAAAGGTCAACCTTGTATAAAACACATATATGGAAAATAATACAGTAGTACGATCATCAGTACTTGCCTTGCACATCGATCACCAGTATCAATTTTGTAGTATAAGATTTTAGTTGAAAAAGACAGGACTTGACCTACCGTATTATTATTTAAAAAAAACACAGATCTTTATTCATTTGCAATAACAAGTACATCGTTTACGAGGAGCGGTACAATTTCACTCACAGGCTCCTCAAACCAGTTCAAAACTGAAGAAAATCTAGCTAACTTAGCAAGCTCATGGGCAACTCTATTGGCTTCCCTATTACAGTGCTCGAATCTAGTAATGGAAAAACCACAAGCCAAAAAATAACAATCATCAAACACTGCCGCCGCTGTACTTGCCAACCGTCCTCCATTATTCATGGTTTCGATGACCTACCGTATTATTGCCACCACGCATGACGCGAGAGCCAGACAGAGCCCCTCACCTCACCTCACCTCAGCAGGCCAACAAAGAAGCCACACTAGACCCCATTAAACTAGCGATCAGACTGATGACGAAAATAAATTACTCCTAAAGCACGGTTAAACAAACACCTAAAGCGCTGGCTCCTCCATCGATCCCAACGGCAGCGAGAAAGCGAGTTGGGATCATCCAGATAGTTGCCGGATCGTTGCGCGGCATCATCATTCCATTAGCGCGAGTGCGCAACGCAAAGCTGAGTACATAATCAAGCTTTGTTAGTGGCACCAATCATGAGTCATCACGTCGGGTTTAAGGTTGACCACTGCACTAACAACAATATCGGGAATTTTTGTCCAAAAGGACCACCTGCCGAGTGTTATTGTCAAAAGAGACCACCTGCGAGTGAATTTGGCAGATCAGACCCCCCTGCCGCCACCAGCACAGGCGGCTGGGGCCTGCCGCCACCGCTCCTGGCGGCCGGCCGCCGATCCCGTTGCACTCGCCCGCGACGGAACGGAGCTGCAGGTGCGGGCCCTGCCGCCACCGCTCCAGGCGGCAGGTGCGGGCCCGGCCGCCACCACTCCAGGCGGCAGGCAGCAGCCTTTGCTGCGCACGACTTCAGCTGCAAAAACGTAACAGATGAGCAAGGTGGCACCTGCCGCCACGCTCCCTGGCGGCAGCCCATATAAACAATCAGAGTGTATGTATTAGCCTGCTGCTCACACTTGTACTAGCATGCATATGTGGGTCAGGCTCCCAGTACTAGGTGCAAACGAATGTATTAGCCTGCTGGACTCACACTTGCACTGCATGCATATGCTTACCTGTTGCATGCATGGAGATTAGGTAAAGCAAACACACAAACTGGTCATAAACGACGGACGGAGCACACGCTGGTTCATCTGCGTGAAGAAGAGGATACGTTTTTGCAGCTGAAGTCGTGCGCAGCAAAGGCTGCTGCCTGCCGCCTGGAGTGGTGGCGGCCGGGCCCGCACCTGCCGCCTGGAGCGGTGGCGGCAGGGCCCGCACCTGCAGCTCCGTTCCGTCGCGGGCGAGTGCAACGGGATCGGCGGCCGGCCGCCAGGAGCGGTGGCGGCAGGCCCCAGCCGCCTGACCGGCCGCCTGCGCTGGTGGCGACAGGAGGGTCTAATCTGCCAAATTCACTCGCAGGTGGTCTCTTTTGACAATAACACTCGGCAGGTGGTCCTTTTGGACAAAAATTCCAATATCGGAGACGAAGAGCCGCCGGCCGGGATGCATGTGAAAGTAAACCGCACGTACGCGACTGCACTGACGGGCGGCGCTACTGGAGCTAGGGTGGGACGGCGGCCGGCGACCATACGCCCGTCGCCGCTGGCCGGCGCGACGTGGAGGCCACACGCGATGAGCATTCCACTTCCACGGTTGGGCGAGCGGCAGCCTGACGATCGGGCAGGTGCAGCGAGAAGCCAGGATTTGGCAGTGGAAACCGTACGTGCTCGCACAAGGATGGACGTACGTACGATACGCCTGACGACGTCTACAGGAAACTGAAACGGCCCGCCGGTGTTACGTACCTACTCCAGGTACTGGCAAGTGGTGAGTGCCCAACTGGTACAGGGAGTACGAGAACAGGGCCCGGCTGGTCAGGACCCAAATTAATTAAGCCGACGAGGTGCGTTTCCGCTGCCGGATTTTGTCCATGTCCATCGACGTTTGGCTCGTTGCGATGGCCGATTGGCTTGTCAATGCGCACACTGTTGCTGTCCAGTGTCTAATCATTCTTCCCGACGTGTCAATATGCAACTAGTTTCCTCCTCCTCCTCTTCATCTTCATCTCCGGCCGCAAGGGGAGCCACGAGTTCTTATTCTCCCAGCAGGCGAAATGAGCACGGACCGTACGTTCGACGCTTCCGTCTCTACAGTCTGCAGGCAGATCGAATAATTTCAGAGTGGACGAAACTGATTATATACTACTCCCCTGTACCCTGTACCTGTAGCCATAATATTCGGATCCAACAGCGTTCTTCTTTACAGAAAAGAAATATATTCTATTGTTCGCTAGAAATGCGGAGGTCGACCAATCAATCGGTCGTGTTGACTCAAAAGCTTGATCTGATTCCTCATTCCTGCACCTGTCACAATGATTTGGGTGGTTTCGGGCGCCAACCGTTTGCCGGGGCATTGTAGGAGTATATTGCATACTCATGTCCAGGGGGCATCTGGTTCATGTATTTTGTGTTCTCTTAACCTCACCGGCTCATGTCCTTAGCGCCCTCTCCACCTAACTGATGCAAAAAAAAAAAAACAGTACTACTGATGTCGTAGGGTTTAGGTATGCTCACTTGTGTCGGTCAATCTTTTTTTTTTTTTGCTCTTTGGAATTAGCGGCATCTCGATAAACCGTCTTAATGCACCGAGTTAATTGCAAGGAAGTACCACACTTCAGCACGTCGTAACGAATTGGTACGAATAGTCACTTTTTTTGCAAGTCAGTATCAACTCTCAGTCTAAGTGTTGCAAAACGGTCTGACGGTCGTATAAGCACGTATTGACCGTGTATCTGACTGTGCGGCCCCACCTGTGAGGCGACACGCTGGCGAACCCGCGCGCGCCGCACCGCTGACTAGGACGAAGCCGGCTCGGTCGTTCTAACTGGCCCGGGTCGAACCGAGCGACCCGCCGCACTCTCTCCCTCGGTTCGCTGCCTCGTCCTCGTCTCTCCCCCTCGCCGCTGCTCGCCGCGCAGTTCGCCGCTGCTCGCCGCGCACTCCGCCGCCACCACCGCCGCACCATGGTGTTCGAGGATGAGAGCAGCGACGACTCCAGCCTGAAGGACATGAGCTCCTCCGACGATGGCGTGCAGTACCAGGTGAGAGCTAGGGTTAGGGTTAGGGTTAGGGTTTCTGATTTGGGGATTTGAGGATTGGTTTTTGATTTGTCCTATTTGGTTTATTTTGCTCGTGTAGATTCCTGCTAGCATTGATGACGAAGACTACATGGGCATGGAGACGGAACCACAGGGTCTTTGCGTGGAGCATCAGCTGCCAGCTGAGCGTCGTGTAGCCTTTCAAGGATTTGAGATGGGCAGGAGGTTTCTAGTTTGTGCTCAGCCTGTAAGAATCATGCACATATTCTGTTCTTTGTATTAAAATTGGTAGTAACTTGTGTAGGCATTTGCTTAGTCATTTAGCCCCTGTTTAGTCATTTAGTAGTATTATATTTGGCCAGGAGCTTAGTTAGAAGTGGAGATGCTCATTGTTTAGTCATTTAGTAGTATTGATGCTCACTGGAACATGTTGTGTAGGCATGTGCTCATGCAATTTTCTGTGTAGTTAAATTGGCCACTAGATGTTAGTATTATATTTGGCCAGGAGCTTAGTTAGTAGTGGAGATGCTCATTGTTTAATTGAGGGCTCATTGTTTAATTGAGGCAAGTAGGTGATTCACTAGAGTAGATGCTCAAAGTTCAGTGCTTGATAGGTGCTGGTCTTTATTGTTTATTGCAGTAGAATTTGTCCTGGAGTATAGGTTGAAGTAGAATTATCATTGTTTAGTTGGCCACATGCCTAGGTTCTAGGTGCTGGTCTTTATTGTTTATTGCAGTAGAATTCTGTAGAGAGTAACAATATAATTGTTTGCTATATTGCAGGAAGGTCAGAATTGTGGTTTTCTTGGGTGGGTTGACCCAGAGTGGCCTCCCACAATGCAAAATGCATTGTTGAAGCTTTGGGAAATGTATGAAGACAGCAGGAGTGGTAGGAGGAATGATAACCTGGAGAGTTCACTAACTATTCACCATCTTACAGAAGAGAAAAAGGTTGTGGATGCCAACTATGACAAACTAGTTGAAGATGTTCAGGAACTTTTCAATCTCCAAGAGGAGAGGGTGCTGGATTTCAGCTATGTGCAGGCTAAGATGCAGGGTGCTGAGGAGAAGAGGGCTGAGGTTACCAGTGCAGCTGTGGCTGGCATGCAGACTGAGATGGAGAAGAAAGAGGCAGATAACTTGAAGCTGCAAGAGAAGTATGCAGTGCTTATGAACCTGGCAGAAGCTCAAGGCAGTGTCATTAGGAACCTGAAGATGAATCATTTGAAAGAGAAGGAAAAGCTTAGTGAAGACAACAAGAATTTGAAGGTTTAGGTTGATGAACTCACCAAGTCTGAGAAAAATCTCACTGAACAGAATCTGCAGCTGAACCTTCACATGGGTGATCTCAAGAAGGGACTTGGGAAACTCATTAAATGCAGGGATGAGCTCAAGCTCCAGATTGCTGATCAGTTGAAGGCAGTGGAGAAGAACAAACAGAAGTTGAAGCTGATCCAGGACATTTTGGAGGAATGAGCTAGATCAAGATGAAGATGAAGTGAGAAGATGAAGAAGACTATGCTTTGCTCACCTTTTGTGAAGAATGGCAGTGTAATGAAGTGCAATGTATGGATGTAGTAGTTGTGAACTATGTTGAACTCCACTATGCTATGGTCTGTAGCTATGTAATGAAGTGTAATATAAGAATCTATTAATTATGCAGCTGTAAGAATCTAGGGTTTGTAAGAATCTATTAATTATGCTCAAGATGCTATGTTAGATGGTTGAAGTTATAAATCTTGATCTATGTTGGTTGAAGGCAGTGGAGAAGAACAAACAGAAGTTTTATATATATCATGATATATGTTGCTTTGATAGATGGATGATACATGTGGTTTAAGTTTTATAATATATCATGATATATGTTGCTTTGATAGATGGATGATAGATGTGGTTGAAGTTTTATATATATCATGATATATGTTGCTTTGATAGATGGATGATAGATGTGGTTTAAGTTTTATATATCATGATATATGTTGCTTTGATAGCTGGATGATATATGTGGTTGAAGTTATATATATCATGATATATATTGCTTTGGTAGATGGATGATAGATGTGGTTTAAGTTTTATATATCATGATATATGTTGCTTTGGTAGATGGATGATAGATGTGTTTTGGTGATTAGGGTTCCCTCGACGCCGAGCCCCCTAGACCCAAGTGTTTTGGTGATTAGGGTTCCCTCGACGCCGAGCCCCCCCAGACCCAAGTGTTTTGGTGATTAGGGTTCCCTCGACATCGAGCCCCCTAGACCCAAGTGTTTTGGTGATTAGGGTTCCCTCGACGCCGAGCCCCCCTAGACCCAAGTGTTTTGGTGATTAGGGTTCCCTCGACGCCGAGCCCCCCTAGACCCAAGTATTTTGGTCATTAGGGTTCCCTCGACACCAAGCCCCCCTAGACCCAAGTGTTTTGGTCATTAGGGTTCCCTCGACGCCGAGCCCCCCTAGATCCAAGTGTTTTGGTGATTAGGGTTCCCTCGACGCCGAGCCCCCCTAGACCCAAGTGTTTTGGTGATTAGGGTTCCCTCGACGCCGAGCCCCCTAGACCCAAGTGTTTTGGTCATTAGGGTTCCCTCGACGCCGAGCCCCCCTAGACCCAAGTGTTTTGGTGATTAGGGTTCCCTTGACGCCGAGCCCCCCTAGACTACAAACAAATATCATATGCAAATATCAAACTTAGTACATATTAAACATTGCTCCTATGACAACACTTAGTAATCATCATATCAAACTTAGTACTCATCACAACATACTAGTTCAGAAGCATAACCCAGAAGTACACATCACATCATATCAAACTTAGTACTCATCACAACAACTAGGTAACTTGCACCATCATGTCACTCAAGTGTTACCACTGGCAGTAAAATATGCCATCCATCCAGAATGATTTCTTGGGCCATCAGAAGGAGGAGGAGCACCAGAAGTGGCAGGACCAGAAGATGAAGCTCCATCAGCAAATCTTGGGGCAGTGAAAGGCCTTGAAACCCTTGCAGTACTAGATCTTACACCCCTTGCAGCAGCAGACCTAGCAGGTGGAGGCTGTGAACTTGCATGTGGCTGCTGTGATGGCTGATGTGACCTTCTTGTCTGGTGCTGTGATCTTGCAGGTGGCTGTTGTGATCTTGCAGGTGGAGTAACTTCAGCTTCTCTCCTTGATCTTGCAGGTGGAGTAACTTCAGCTTCTCTCCTTGATCTTGCAGGTGCCTAGCAAAAATAAGGAAACATGGTAGTTAGTCAAAATTTCAAAAATGCAAACCATTTTACAAGGATTATTAACAAGGGTTTACCACATGCTTGTTTTTCCTCATAGCCAACTCTGGTCTCAACTGTTGCTTGCAGTTGGTGTACCTGTGGCCTTGTATCCCACAATTACTGCATGTTATAGTGGCCATTCTAGAACTGTCCTTTGGTTTTGAAACTTCAAACCTACCCTTTATCCTCTTCTCTTTCTTTCTGCCTCTTTTCACATGAAATTCAGGTGGCTCTATGTCTGGTCCAGGTGTCTTTGTCCAATCATGTTCACCAGGAACAGGAAATATCATAGGTTCATATGCTGCCACATAAAAAGGTTTTTTGAAGAATTTACAGACATAGTCCTCTGGAAATCTTTTTGCCTTGTTAATTGCTGATATTGCATGGTTGCATGGTGTGCCAGACAGGTCCCATTTTCTGCAGCCACATGTATGAAGTTCCAAATTTACAGCATGTGTTTGCTGCCCACTGGTCACTTGCCAAAGATTTACACCAGCTTGAATGGGTTTGCATAATATGGCCTTTCCTTTTCAACCTCTAGCTTCTCAGCATAATGTGGTGTGATCTCCCACAGAGCTGCCTTTCCTCTCTCTCTATTCCTATGCCACCTCACCATCTGCTTGTCCTTAATACCATCAATCATAGTCTTAATAGGTTTTTTCCTATGATCTAGGATATACTTGTTGAACACCTCAGAAAGGTTGTTAACAACCAAGTCTGTCTTGCAGTTAGTGTCAAAAGCATGCCTAGCCCATGTGTGCTTAGGTATTCCACTCAGCCACTTCCAAGCTTCCTCACTCTCATTTTTCAGATCATTCATTGCAATGTTAAACTTGTGTTCGTTATAAGCATAGCTGGCATTATCCATGCATTTCTTAAGATCTTCCCCCCCTAAACCCAGCATTCTGGAAATTTGCATACAGGTGTCTAAGGCAAAATCTTTGATGGCAGTTTGGAAATACTTGGTTTACTGCAAATAGTAGCCCCTGTTCACATAACATGCTATACTTAGCTACTGTAGTGCTGAAGCTACTGTCTATAACATAACTGATATGTAAAAACAGGAAGATGCATGCATACCTTCTGTCTATCTGACATGATAGTATAAGGGCCAAAATTTTCAACTTCTCCTTCTAAACATATCTTCAGTTGATGCAGAAACCAACACCAATTTGCTTTGTCCTCTTGTCCAACAACAGCAAATGCAAGTGGGAAAATATTGTTATTGCCATCTCTGCCAGTGGCAGCAAGGATTTGAGCACCAGTGGTCAGCTTAATAAAGCATCCATCAACACCTGTTTTTGCAAGCAAAGAACAATTTAAGTCACTATATATTACTACTGAACTAACAATCCTATATATGATCCAAAAGCACTACTAAACAATGCAAATGTTTGATGTACACTAACAATACAAGGAAATGTGACATGTTTATTAAGAAAACCTACTAAATAAGGCAAAGAAACACATAACTAACCAATGAATGGTCTGCATGCATTGAGAAATCCCTCCCTTGCTCCATTAATGCAGAAGAACGTAGCATGAAACCTTGGTCCTGGACGTGGTATTTTTGTAGTAGCTTTTGGAGTTACTGTTGTAACTACATCTCTACTGCCAGGGTTTGTATCCATGATGGTCTGAGCATAATCCCTCAGCCTGGGATACTGCTTCTTGTGCTCTCCTAAAACAGCTTCTACAGCAAGGTTTTTGGCCCTATAGGCCATGTGCCTTGGCACATCAACACCATACTTCTCCTGGCAGTTGTCAATCAAAGTGTGTATGCTATTGGTTGGATCAGACCTGAACAATGACTCATAGGTCTTTGCAAGCCACTTTGCACTAATCCTTGTTGTCTCTGTACTGCTAGGGCAAGTGTGCTGCAGCCTCATTTTCTTAATAGCAAATGTCTTTTCCCCTTTGATAACTGCAGCAACTATGCAGAACTGGCAGTGCTCTTTTTTACAACAAGCAATGATCCTTTGGTCTGAGTTTCTGTGATACCTGAAATCTCTGGCCTGTGTAATGTGCAAGCTCAACAAAGCATCTCTGAATTGCTGCTGATCCTTAAAGCACATGTACAGACATAACTGCTGATGTGGTCGCTCAAGTTTGTAATTGTACCAAATCCTAGGTTTCCTTTTCTGGGCCCTACTCTTCCTGCCTTTTGTTAGAACAAATGATAGTGGCTCATGTCCATCATCTTCATCCTCAAACAGCAACCCACGATCTTCTTCATCTGATGAAGGATTGAAATCAGGTCTCACCTCCTGTAACACACTTGAATGTGACCTAGTGGTGGGGCCTCTCCTAACTGGCAGCTTCTTCCTCTTTTTTGCAGGTTGTTGCATTGGTGGTTCTTCTCCTGCAACAACATTAACCTCCTCTTCCTTCCCCTCCTCCTCCTCCTCCTCCTCCTCCTCCTCCTCAAACAAATCCTCAACCTCAGTGTCACCCTCATAATGTACTTGTTCCTCTTCTGAATCTTCATCTGAATCTTCATCTTCTTGCTCTGCTAGTCTCTTTCCCTCTATTATCTCTGTGTCTTCAGAAATCCTGTAATTCTCCATGCAGAAAGGGTTGTTATTGTAGGAGATATGCCCTAGAGGCAATAATAAATGTTATTGATTATCTCCCTGTTCATAATTAGGTTTATGTTCCATGCTATAACTGCTATGGTTCTCGAGTCTGCAATAACCACGAGGCTCGGAGGAAGACTCATATGCACGTGTGGAATAATAAACGGTAAAATGTATTCCTAGTCTGGCCTCTAAGACTGGCTCAAGTATTGCATGATGATCCTGTTTTCCTGATCATGGGCATGGCTATGCCGGCAATTTTGAGGGCACAATGTTGGTAGAACACTTGTGTTGAATCGACCCGAATTGATGTTATGCTATGAGATTCATTCGTCATAAGTTAATGGTTAATAACACAGAGATGGTTAACGTTTGCATGATTCCTTAGACCATGAGAGTATCGAGTTTCTTCATGCTTGCTTCATGAACTTTGGGGTTTGTTAAACATCATCCGTAAATGGGTGGCTATTACGGCGGCTTACGGGTTCATGGAAAAGTATGTCAAGTAACTTGATAGCTCAAGATTGGGATTTGCTCCTCCGATGATGGAGAGATATCTCTGGGCCCTCTCGGTGTTACGGTATCCATCATCGTCTGGCCAGACACTTTGTGATTTGATCACGGGGATGCCGGAACACGGGAACGAGAAAAGAGAACAATACCGGTAACGAGGTAACTGGCATAGTGGACAAGTTGTTGATCCACGGGGATGCCAACATGTCTCACCTCGGGTATTTGTAACATATCGCGAAGCAACAGGAATAGCACACGGCAACTGGAGGTTCACTCGAATATTCATTCGTGTGGGTATAGGGGTCAATATGGGTGTCCACGGCTCCGATGTTGATCATTGATCGGAAGGGGTTCCGGGTCATGTCTATACTTTACCGAACCTATAGGGTCACACGCTTAAGGGTCATCTATCTGTTGAATACTAGACAGGGAGTCTGAGAGAAATTCACCGAAAAAGTTTCGGACACAACGGAAGAGTTCCGGAGAGAGAACACCGGAAGAGTTTCGGTAAAACCAAAAAGTTGTTTCGGAGTGTACCATAAAGTCAAATTGGTTTCGGCACATGCCTGGAAATTATTGGAAGGTACCAGAATTGTTCCGGTAACTTCTGAGATTTTTCAGAGACAAAAACTGGAAATGTTCCGGACTGCCGGAACCGCTTTAGTTGCTTTTCACAGATGAAAATCACTAAACCGAAAAGTTGTTTCGGAGTACACCATAAAGTCAAATTGGTTTCAGCACATGCCTGATAATTCTTGGAGGGTGCCAGAATCGTTCTGGAAACTTTCTGGAATTTTCCGGGATGAAAACCGGAAATATTCCGGAGCTGCCGGAACCGCTTCAGATGCTTTTCGCAGATGAAAATCACTAAACCGGAATTGTTTCGGATCGCGTTGAATTTTTTTTAGTGGGTACTGGAAATATTCTAAGCCCACATGAATATTTTCAGTTCGAACGGACGCTGAAATATGTCGTCGTGAATAGTGAAAGTGCTCTTTGGATTACTTTTTGGAAAGCCACCTTTTTGGGCTTTTGCTTCAAAATATCTTGGAGATGACATGGATGGATGTGGCTGAAATTTCAGCCCCTCCACCCCTCCTTCTCCTATAAATAGAGGTGGAGGGGGCAGCCCAAAACTCATCCCTTCTCACATACAAGTGCCATGCATGATCTGGCTTTCTCTCTCCCTCCTAGCGAAATAGTTTCGTAGAGCCGAAAGGCTGTCTGGGTTCCGGTGGGAACTAGTTCTGGACGGCGAAGCCCTGCCGGATAGATGACACCGTATGTGTGCAACTCTGTAGAGAGATCGTAGTTTCGGTCTTAGTTCGAGAGTGCCTCCCGAAGGGCTGTCCGAGTGACCGTCCGAGTTTCGGAGGTCCTCCCGAAGGGCTGTCCGAGTGACCGTCCGAGTTTCGAAGGTCCTCCCGAAGGGCTGTCCGCGACACCGTCCGGGGGACTGTCCGACCGCCTCCCGGAGGGCTGTCCGAGGGGAAGATGAGGGTATACATCCTCGCGGTTGGGAGGTTGTAAATCCTAGCTGCGGGGATCTGCACCGCCGATCGTCATCGACTCTATTTCCGCTGCGCTACGAGTCGGTAACGAAAAAGATCAAACCTTGTATGTAGTCTCCATAGTGGTCCTGGGCTGGTGCGTAGGTCGGAAATTTTTTGTTTTCTGCTGCGTTACCCTACAGTTATCACTGTCATGTGCAGCCTCAGAGTCATCACTACTATTATATGCCTCCTCTAACAGTGGCTCTTCCTCTATTACAACTTTGAGCTTCCCCTTACTGAAATTTCTGCTCTCCTGTGTCCACACAGCATTAGGTTGAGTAGTACTGCTGCTGCACTGACTTTGAAAAACAACACCTTCTTCATCAACAGCAAACACAGCAGGCTCACTAAGATCATACACAGTAGGTGGTTCATACAGTACTGTTGCTAATTCTTCTTCTCTCTGACATACATTACTGACAGGTGTTGTTGCCCTCACTAACAAATTCAGAACTAAAGTATGCTCATAGTCCTTCTTTAGTTGCTGCAATTTGATGTTTGTGTCAATCAATTCTAAGCCATGCTCTCTCTCCTCTCCTATGCCTAAATTCTTCATGTGGTACAGTTCATCAGAGAAAGAAAATCCTTGTGTTTGCATCAGTGCATATAGATTCGGAAATGTTACATCTGAGCTGCATATCTTCCTATGCAAATTATGCTGAGCATCAAACTCCATCCTAACATCCCAAACAGCATCATCCAAACTACATTTGAGAGCAAAATTGAAAATTTCAGTTAAACTAACCCCAGCCCCCAATTTGAACTAGGCGAGTGTAGAAAGAAGAGAGGAGAGGGACTTACATCACGCCACCAGCTGCACAGGTCCAGTGATGGCTAGTGGTAGGGTTGGCCACCCAAATCTCTGCCAGCCTCACCCGCTGCTCCATTGACAGCGGCGCCTCCTCCAAATCCTCATCGTCGCTCGAGTAATTCGAACTGGAGCCGCCGCCGTCGAGACCTACGTGCTCATCGCTCCCTAGGCCGGGAAGGTCTCCGTACCCGCCCACACCACCACCGCTGCTACAGCCACCCTCACCACCGCCAGGAGTCGCCGCCGCCATCGCCAGAGAGCCGCGCTGCGATGGGAGAGGGAGAGGGGAAACGAGAGCTAGGGTTCGTCGAACCGGTTCGAGCTAGCCAGGAACGACCGAGCCGGCTTCGTCCTAGTCAGCGGTGCGGCGCGCGCGGGTTCGCCAGCGTGTCGCCTGACAGGTGGGGCCGCACGGTCAGATACACGGTCAATACGTGCTTATACGACCGTCAGACCGTTTTGCAACACTTAGGCTGAGAGTTGGTACTGACTTGCAAAAAAAGTGACTATTGGTACCAATTCGTTACGACGTGCTGAAGTGTGGTACTTCCTTGCAATTAACTCGAATGCACAAGTAGGAATTTTGCATGTGGCTTGTATCTACCTCTGCCACACCTAGACGAACACGTTTTAGAATCAGCATAAACAAACTTGCCGTAGAACTTCCTTTTGGCCCTTGATATGTATCACTTGCATCCCTCCTATACCTAGTTCGGAGAAGAAAAACAAGCTAGCCACAAGAAAATATAACAAATGCGTATTCTTCTTCTTCTTATACTACAAAAAATATGCATGTCATTGTTGCACTTATTGTCACACCGTTGATCAATTGTATGCATGAGTATGTGGCTAATTGTGAGGGAGTTCTTGGTGCTCATTTCATAGGGAAACTAGACGAAGAATTAGATCTTGTATTTCAGGTATATTTTCGGCGTCAAGCTACAATTCATGCGCTTTTTTTTTCTACTCTGTCCATATCACATTTTTATGTTTTTATATGGTATTTTTAGAAACACGGAGTTATAGATTTACATAAACGCTACACAATGAGCACGCACACACGCGCGCGCGCGCGCGCACGCACGCACACATACACTGAAAGAGTGATGATTGAGAAAGTCACCAATTCCGCTTCACTTTTGACGTATTGTCGCTTCTCAACGAAAGAATGCGTCTTAGTGAGAGACACGGGAAGTCAAATTAGAGGGTTGAACTCTAGTGAACCGAGGTGCGACCAACTTCACTAACCACTCAACTTATGGTGTAAGGAGACTTTGCTCTGTTTATTACTTTATGGCTTTACGCTCAAGAGGTGTGGTGTAGAATATACTCTGAGGTTAAAACTATGGTTGATACCACAACGGGAAAAAACTATGGTTTTCTAATACATTGGTTTTTTCCATGCAAAGTTTATTACGTTTTATGTTTTGAGAAATGAGAACCATGTTTAGTACTTCCCCTGTTCGCTTTTATAAGACGTTTTAGACAGTTCAAACAGCGCCCAAAATAGTTCAAGGTCAGCTGTCTAAAACGTCTTATAAAAAAGAACGGAGGGAGTAAGTTTTATGTTTTGTTTCATTACAGGGTCGGGAATTTTCATGGTGCAATTTAGGGGCACACTTAGATGGTTGTCTGCCGGTGCCCACCAACAAGCCCTGGAATACAAGCATTGCCTACCTCTAGCTACATAATCCAATCATTTAAAACAAATTGAAGTACGAAACTAATGGTTATATATATGGTAAGCAAAACTAGCCAAGCCCTGAAGATGACATGAGGGAGGGGAAGGGGGGGGATGGGCCCTTCACTTTTGAACTCGTCTGTGGGATTATGACGGTGTACCAAATTCAATGGATGCAACTAGAGTGCGACGGCTCATGGAGCGATGCCCGTAATCACCGTTCATGTCACACCATGATATAGTCATGATATTATCGTGATCTGGAGCTGATGCAGGCCGCCATCGTCGTCATGATATTAATCTAGGTACATATGCACACGTTTATTCTTTCACAAAAAAAAATATGCACATGTTTAATAAGGCATTATGTACCCTAGCTAAACGAGGCAGTGCATTAGATATTTTTTCTTGGAGAGTCTAGCGGACTCACTGACATGCGCGCACTCCTCTCAAAAGAGCTTCTCTTGTGGGAAACATCGTATACACGCATGGTCCTATCAAAGTTTCAAACAAAGAATGGATGTGAGTAAAAGACGCGAACACGAAAGAGAGATAGTGGTAGTAAAAGAAGATTGCATCCATGGACGACCGCATCTCCCAAACCTCGTGGAAAAGAACCAAATCCCACCACATGATCTACAAAAGCGGAGCATCCAATCTTTCATCTGTCTGGTTCCTGTCTCAGATATTCCACATTTCTTCGTAGACGATGAAATGCGTACACATCCTATCCTATGGTGTACTGTTTAATGAGAGCGATTTATACCTTTCCATTCGGTGGTGTCTATTTCTAACCTTGTTCAATAATGAAAACTGAGTGCTACCATGTACGTACGTCGAAACCTACATACAAATAATGCACTAGTAACTATTTTTTTCCCAACAGATTCAGAAGTAACCAGTCACATAATTTTTGCACACTGCCACCCTTCTGTTGATCAAACAGCGAGTCATATTCAGTGCTTCCTTGCATCAGACACCAACCTTGCTATAAGTATGATGAATTCTGTCCAACACTCTGTACGATTAGAGACAACCATGGATGGTTGAGTTTGTGGGCCATAGTATTTAGAGATGATCCCCTGTCTGGTCGTACCGTTGTCCGACAAGAAAGCATCGTACGCAGAGTAGTTTCGATCAGACACCCCCAGATTGAAGTTTGTACGCTGATCATTTGCTGCATTTCATCGATGCTTGGGCCATGTTCAACCACAATTATTTACTACTAGTAATGCCGTTCGACGTTAATTGGTTATCACCGGCTCGATACCTGTACTGTTTTTTTTTAAATAAAGGGTGTCGATACCGGTACTGTGCAGCAGACACACGCGCGGCTGAAGCAACTTGTGGTACGTGCTGTCGCGGTGTCAGTCGTCCGCTCTAAATGTAGGGCATCACCATTCTGCTCTCGACAGTGGCCATGCAAATTCCACCCCGTGCGTAATCTCCCTGATTGACGCATAGGTGCCCGTCCGTGGACAGTGCGTTCATGTATAGTTCGACCGATATTCGATCCGGACACTACACGTATGATATGCACATCAGTAATAACATCACCAAATTAAAGCAAAGCCTCTTTCCTTTGGCACGCCGCTGAATGCTTGGGGAGACAGATGTACGCGCGACCAGCCGTCCGGACAGGAGGAATGATACCGTAACTTTTGCCCGTGTGGTTCACCGTGCGAGACCGTGGCAAGCTGCCGCCTTCGCCACGCGCGAAAACAACCTGGTCAAAGCAGCCAGGATCCCATCTTTCTCCCGGCCAGCGGAAGCATCTTTGTTACTCCCTCTGTAAACAAATATAAGTGTTTAGATCACTACGCTCTTACATTTGTTTACGCAGGAAGTACCAAAGTAGTGATCTAAACGCTCTTATATTTGTTTAGGGAGGGAGTACTAGTGATTCTCCATGGAAAAACAGCCGGGATCTTCTCGTAATCACTCCCTTAAAAAAACAGTTGGAACTTGACCACCCGTAGCATGCGTGCTGCGTGAGTGGCCGGGCAGATACAGTGTACTAGCAATACGAGACAGCAAGCGGACATGGCTTGAGAATCGCATGCCTAGGTTGCAACTGGGAGACGTTAATTAGCTAAACTATCGTTATTAAGGGGCCGAGCGGCAGCTTTATCTCGCGTAAGTGCACACATACAGCGACATGCTCTTTTTCTCTAGTAGAGACAAAGACTGACAGTGATCGATGTAATGCACCAATTACTCTTAATTACTAGCTTAACCACCTTCACATGGCAGGTCACCTTGGGCCTGTGAATCGACTGGGACTAAACTAAATTACTCCTATGCATGCTCGCTGTCGACTACGGATAAGCAGAGATGAGAGGCGTAGACGGCCATTGGTCAGAGCTCGGTTTAGCTCGGAATCTCCAAGGCGACGCTGGGGACATTCAATAGAATATATACCAGCAACATTTGATATTTAGATTGATTCCCGCAATGAGAGAAAGCGATTGGTGTGAGTGCATGACCTGGTGGGTGCATGCATGTGCTGCCCTTCACAAATAAGAAGCCTTGTGCTTTGAGTAAGGTTGAAGCTGGGACGACACATGCATGCTGATGATTACCGTACCTGGGAAGCAACACAACTTAGCTTGTTAATTAAACACCACCACCCATTGGTGATGGGTGTTGTGATTGGTTTGCATGGGCTTTCTTTTTGTTCAGGCAGTGTGTTGCCATTGGCTGATCTGAGCTGCACTAATACTACTCTAGAGTTTGATCCATTTGGTATGACTACAGGACCACATGTAGGGTAGTGCACCCCAATGATCAGTATAGTACACCTTCAGAGTACGAAGTTTGTACGAATATAGAGCTGGAAGCCTATGACAAAGTTAGTGCTCTACGTCCTCAAATGTACTAGTATGAAGTGTTAAACTACAACGTCCTAAATTATCCGTACGAAAAGCATGCATGAAAATATGCAAACCGACTAGGAAGTACATTACTATATCCCAGCTTGGAGCAAGGGGATTCCATTAATTACTTGGATTTTTTTTCATAGTTATCGAAATGTATTCAAGATTGGTCTTGTTCGGAAGTTTTCGTCGCGAAGAACACAAATATGAAAACAAAACTTAAGAAAACCAAAGTACACCACATGCATGATAAGCACATTAGTAGCATCACTAAAGAAAACCAAATTATATTTCCTCTCATTTCCTTTGGCACGTCGCCGGAAGCTCGGGGAGATAGACAGAAAGATGTACGCGCACACCGGTCAGCAGATACCGTGACTTTTCCCCTGTGTTCACCGTGACAGTCTCTTCGAATCTTCTTTCCAATAGTGGAATGGAATCATCTTTGCCACTAGTTCCTTTGCAAATTAAAACAACCTTTCGTCCTAACAACTACTTAGAAAAATGGGTTAGAACTTAGCCACCCGTAGCATGCGTGTTGTATATGAGTAGCGGGGCAGATGCAGTGTACCAGCAATACGAGATGGCAAATGGACAAGGCAATAGGAGACACCCCAAATCGCATGCTAGATTGCAACTGGGAGAATTTAATTTAGTAAAGTACGCATATTGTTACAGCTAGTTAGCGAGCGGCAGCTTTATCTTGCGTATGTGCGCGCACACACACACACAACGACATGCTTCTTTTTTCTAGAGAGAGAGAGTGACGGAGACGGAGAGAGACACGGACTGACAGTGATCATTGATATTGGATGCACCAATTACTTTCGGCTTAGCCTAACAGCTACCATTCACATGGGCTGTTACTTTGATCCATGAATCGACCGTGATTAAGTTAAATCAAAAGGAATTAACCCTATGCATGCTCGCATGCTCGTTGTCGACTACGGATAAGCATCTGGGGATCATGCTTCGCAGATGGCCGGCCATTGGTCGATCAAACCTAGCTTGGCCGTACTCGAAATCTCCAAGGTGACGCTTAGCTATTGATATATTTTGATCGGTTACCGCAACGAGAGAAAGCGATTGGTGTGTGTGAGTGTGACCCGGTGGATGCATGTGGTGGCCTGCATGAAGAAGAAGGCTTCTGCTTTCAGCAAGGTTGAAGCTGAGACGACATGCATGTTGATGATTATCAGTATAAATAAGCTGGGATAGCGCGTGAAAACTACTAAAAATATATCTCAGTTCGCGAGGGAAGGGACCCCTACTTTTTTTATGTTAGTGTGACAAAATGGGGCAGATTATCATTAATTTCAAGGGAAATTTCCTGCCTATATACGCCGCTGACACGACGGAATTGTCAACTTTGTATGAAATACATATATTTGAAAATAGTACAGCAGCACGATCATCAGTACTTGTCTTGCACAGTTCACACATCACCTGTATTTTGTAGCATAAGACTTTGTTGAGAAAGACAAGACTTGACCTAACCTATTGTGTTACCACCACGCATGACGTGAGAGCCAGCCAGCCGGAGCCCCTCACCTCAGCAGGCCAGCAAAGAAGCCACACCGGACCCCATTAAACTAGCGATCAGACTGATGACCCCTAAGCACTAGTAGAAAAAGGGCCTTTAGTCCCGGTTCCAGAGGGCCTTTAGTCCCGATTCTGGAACCGGGACAAAACGATCGGGACTAATGCCTAAAACCTTTAGTCCCGGTTGACCTACGAACCGGGACCAAAGGTGCTCCACGTGGCCGCTGTGGGGCGCCCAGGCAGGAGGACCTTTAGTCCCGGTTGGTAACACCAATCGGGACTAAAGGGTCTCCACGTGGCCGTTGCGCAGCACTCAGGCAGGAGGACCTTTAGTCCCGGTTGGTAACACCAACCGGGACCAAAAGGCAGCCACGCGTCAGCAGCTCGCAGGCGCTGGGGTTTTTGTTTTTTTTGAAAGGGGGGGGTTTAGGGGTTTTGGAAGGTTTAGGGGTTTCATATGGTGTTAGCTAGCTAATAGAGAGAAGTGACCTCTCTTTCTCCGTGCTTGGTCGACGCTAGCTACTACATATAGAGAGAACTCGACGCTAGCTAGTAAGCAAATGAAGGAAACCATTAATTACACAAGATCGTCATGAACATATACAGAGAGAAGTGACCTCTCTTTCTTCGTGCTTGGTCGAACAACAAGTTTTCGTAAATCTATCCGACGCTACTACATATATACAATATAACATCCCTGACATCATCAAGCGCCAAACTCCCATTGAATTTCCGTATGGTATTCTCCCTTTTCATGTATGACGTGGTCAAGAAAGAATCCCGCCAATTCCTCTTGAATTGCTCGTATGTGATCATGTGGTAGGAGTTCATCCCGCATCTGCCAGATCTAATTTAAAGAAGGGGGTCAATACATATATATGAATGAAACTCAACACAATTGATGGTAATAAAATAAAATTGTGAATATTGTTTACATACTTCAAATTGTTCTTCAGATCTGCCCCGCTCAGAGGTCCTGTGGCGAATGTACTCGCAAACGTAGTATCCACATAAATTATTCCCGAGTTCCTGCCACAAGAACTTTACGAGAATAGAGTTCAATCAAACTGATAATCAAGCACGATAATGGTATTGATGAAACTAGAATCAATGAGAGATGCGCGGAACTAGCTAGTACTACTTACTTTGGGGTGTGTAAATCGCAGCTCTTCTTCAGACCCGGAACCTGTCCGGTGAACTGTTTCCAAACCCTGCCAGGCAAAGAAAATGATTACTTGATATCAGGAAATGAACGAAAGTTGCCGATATGGTCCCGGTATTGATTGAACTTACTTCTGGAGCATTGCAGTCATGTCCGCATAATCCTTGGGATCTTTACGTCTCGAGTCTAAGACAGTTACTACTCCCTCGTCAAGCTTAATGGATAGCAGAATATAGTGGAACCTGCGCACGCATAACTCATCAATTACAGTACTTAACCTCGAGTAAGCAAAACCGAATATGCAGAAGACAGTAACACTCACTTGAAGTTGTAAGGAAAGAGTATTTCCCTTTTGTTTTGATGTCGAAGGAACGCTTTTAGCAAGTTTTCCTCGGTTTCTTTAACATTGTTTTGTACCGTCCATTCATTTACGGTATTGGGCTAATGAACCCAATGTCATAGATTTGTCTTTTTGGGCATTCGACGATCTTCAATCTGCATAATATAGTGAGGATAATTATATATACATGCAATGAACGAGCTGAGCTAGAGACTTAATTACAGAAGTAATACTTACAGACAGTAGCAAGTCATGATTTGTTTGTCGAGGGCCTCTTGATTGAATAACTGAAATAACTCCACAAATTCAACAGGCATCAGGTCGACTCCAATGAGGTCGTGCTCATCTTTAATTCTCACCATCAAACTATCGGACCCATTCTTCCTGCAGCTTTCCAAGTACCACTCATGCAATCTTCGCATCATCGTTGTTAGAGGAGGATGATCAGGTTTGACGAGAGGCTTCCCGTGCTCGTATCTAAAGATCTTTACTACCTCAGCCGTTTCAAACTGTACATCATCGCCCACGTAATCACCAAGAGTGGTACCGGGCAGTAGCCCCGGATGATTAGCGATATCGCTAGACACCTTGAGCGGGGGGCACGATTGCTTCTCTTGTTCGCCGAGCTGGGGAATTGTTTTCCCACTTCTTCGTCTTGAAGCACTGGCAGTACTTCCCGACCGCCGCGCTTCATCATATGTCTTTTCAATACAGCGGTCATAGTTGGATTGCGGCGGAGGCGGTGGTGGTCGCTTAAGGGCATCCAGAGTGCGCTTCGCTTTCACCGGATCTATTGTTTCCTTCAGAGGTGGACGTTTCCGTTCAAAATGGGCCTGCACTTCGGCAGCACTGATGTCCTTGTTTTCCTCGTCAGTCCTCTCATATGGTAACTTTGGAGGAACCCTGAGGCTTGGACCATATTTGAATTTCTTCCCGCCTTTTGTACTGCTAGCCGCCGGAGCGGCGGCGGCTCTCTTCCGCTGTTGCTGACGCGCCGGAGCCCGCTGAGGCGGCGGAGACCGCTGACGCGCCGGAGACAGCTGCGGCGGCGGAGACGGCTGACGCGCCAGAGATAGCTGAGGCGGAGGAGGATTCTGCTGAGGGGCCTCCCCCGTTAGAGTCCGCTGAGGCGGCGGAGACGGATGACGCGCCGGAGACGACTCAGGCAGCGGAGATAGCACAACTGGACTGTGAGGAGGAGTCTGCTGAGGATCCGGCTGCGTCTGCTGAGGCGGCGTCCAGTTTGGAAGCTTGATGTACTCCTTTCTCCATAGGCAGGTACTCGTTAAGGCATTTTCTAGAAGATCCTCCCCTTCACCTGTAGGATAGTCAAGCTCCAGCCCCTCAAATCCCGCCATTATCTCATCCACCGTGACAATAGCATAGCCATGTGGAATCGGACGGCAATGGAAAGTTCCCTCAGTTCGAGGAGGTAAAATAGAGCCGACCGCCGCCTTCAAGGTCAGGTTCTGGCATTTCGCCATTAGCACACAATGTTTAGCCTGCGTGATACTATCCACGGGGTAGCGAGGAGCCGTGATATCAGGCTGAAGGAGCTCCGTGGAAGCCACGCTGCTTCTCCGCTGAGATGGTGGGGTAGCTTCTGGGGCAGTGTCGAAGGAAGGATCTTCGTGCCGCTGAGATGATTGGCCGGTAGCTCGCTGGCTCTCAAGTGCCTCTAGTTTCGCTAATCTTGCATTGATCTTCTGCATTTCGCTTGCTTCCGCTTTCTTCTTTCTCTCTCGGCTTCTATAACCAGCGCTGTCGGGAAACCCATACACCCACGGAACGGAGCCTGATGTGCCTCGTGTTCGTCCAGGGTGTTCAGGATTCCCAAGGGCCTGTGTCAGCTCGTCATTCTCTCTGTCGGGATGTAACCTCCCTTCCTACGCTGCCTGGATTGCTTCCTCAAGCTTCTTGACGGGTATTGCAAGTTGAGCTTTCGTCCAAACACACTCCCCTGTGTCTGGGTCCAAAGTTCCCCCAACCCCGAAGAACTAAGTCCTTGACCGATCTGGCCAGTGCAATGTCGCTGGTTGGACCCCTTTAGCAAGCAGGTCTTGCTCAGCTTTGTCCCACGTAGGCCGGGCTTTGCAGTAGCCACCTGACCCCGTAACATGGTGATACTTCTTCTTTGCAGCATTTAGCTTATTTGTCGCTGACCTTTGCTTGCCCTTGTCCGATTTCTTGTAGGCCACAAATGCGGGCCAGTGATCTTTTATCTTCTCATATGCACCGGTGAATTCAGGAGTCTTGTCTTTCTCGACAAACTTTTTGTTCAAATCTTTCTTTCAGTTCTTGAATAGTTCTGCCATCTTCTTAAGAGCAAACGCCTTGACCTTATTCGGATCCGCCTCTGGTGGTAGGCTGAAATTTGTCATCAGCAAGGTCCAAAGATCATCTTTCTGTCTATCCTGGACATAAAAAACTTCAGGGTCCTTCTTCTTATTTCATTCTTGGATGCTGATCGGGACGATGTCCCTAACAACCACTCCGCACTGATGTATAAATGTGTCCCTGCTCCGCTTGGGAGCAATCGGTTGGCCATCTCGACCGACTTCTTCGATCGTGAACCTTTCATCCTGGCGCAACCTTTTCTTCGGGCCTCGTCTCCTTACGGAAGTTTGGCTCCATCCAGAGGGCTAATTAAAAGAAGAAAAAAGCGTTAATATATGTACATACAAAACAATTAATGCATCAAGTCAGCAGAGGCTTAATTAATATATGTATATATACCTCGCCGGACTTTGCAACAGTTAAGGCTCCCTCCTCCGTTCGGTCACCGGAGCCGTCATGATCTCCTTCCTCCTTCATTCGGTCACCGGAGCCGTCAGGATCTCCTTCCTCCTCCATTGGATCGCCGGAGCCGTCATCCTCTCTTTCCTGACCATCGGTGTCGTTGAGAAACGACAAGGTGATATCACCTCCGTCGCGGATTATATCCCCCAACAACTCTTCTTTTTCTAAGTCTCTGTCCATAGTTTCTGCAAATGTTACAACATGGCAATATACAACCATGAGAGATGGATTAGTGGCAAACATAGACCTAGCTAATCACAACAAGGAATCATATGCATATATGAGCAATGGATTAGTCGCAAACATCATGCAAAGTTATCGGGGGTTATACTTTGGGGACCGCCTCTCTCATGCATGTCCGACGTCCCCCCTCATGTCGAAGTTATCGGGGTTATACTTTTAGGAGAGGACACTTTACAAAAAATAATCGCTATGCAGGAGATCGAACTATCCATTCTACCACATTGACCTATGCCGGCCGCCTACCGAATAAATAAAGTCCCTTCGGTTCACTGAGGTAAGACCGGTGAATTAGACGCCAATATATAGTATTATACATAACAATTACGGGTAGGGGCGGGAGGGGGTAGATCGACAACGCTCTTTCTTCTAGGGGGTTATGTTTTAACGAACACCCCCCCGGCCCCCTCATGTCGAAGTTATCGGGGTTATGTTTTAACGACCCCCCCTCATGTCGAAGTTATCGGGGATATGTTGAATTCCCGAGAGAGTTAGTGGTGTTCTAACGCGGCACTACACGATATAGGTGAAGGGGGATAACATCCGGGAATACATCTTTTTTTTTGCTATGATATACATATATATACATCTACATACTAAAGTATACATACATACATATACATCTACATACATATATATACACTAAGCATCTACATATACATACATACATATACATATACATCTAC
The DNA here is from genome assembly GCA_039707655.1 of Elymus sibiricus. Lineage (NCBI taxonomy): Eukaryota > Viridiplantae > Streptophyta > Magnoliopsida > Poales > Poaceae > Elymus > Elymus sibiricus. Next base: position 479,065,057 of record CM077666.1, read on the forward strand.
ATATACATCTACATATACATACATACATAAACATACATACATCTACATACAGTAAGCATCTTTCTATATACATCAATCCATCCATCCATCCATACATACATCCATCCATCCATACATACATACATACATGGACAAAAAAATCTATGAACATAAAAATTTTTAAGAACAAAAAAATGCTAAGTGTGGCTAGCAGAGAGCACAGGGGCGGCGGCGGCGGCTAAGCAGCAGGGCTGGGGCGGCGGCGGGGCGCAGGGCAGGGGCAGGGGCGGCGGCGGCGGCAGCGCAGGGGAAGGGGGCGGAGCTCACTGGGGGTGGCGTCGGGGCAGGAAAGCGGCCGCGGGCGTCGGGGCAGGGCTCGGCGGCGTCAGGGCAGGGAGCGGCGGCCAGCGTCGGGGTCAGGGCAGGGACGGCGACGAGGAGCGGGCGGAGCAGCCTGGCGGCGTCGGGGGCAGGGCTCGGCGGCGACGAGGAGCGGGCGGAGCAGCCTGGCGGCGTCGGGGGAAGAAGAAGTGAGATTTGGGGAAAATTTCCTAAGTGTTGGCTTATATAGCCCCACCTTTAGTCCCGGTTGGTGGCTGCAACCGGGACTAAAGGACCCCCTTTAGTCCCGGTTGCAACCACCAACCGGGACTAAAGATCATTTTCAGCAGCGCAAAGGGCGGGAAGCACAACCCTTTAGTCCCGGTTGGTGGCTCGAACCGGGACTAAAGGGGGGCCTTTAGTCCCGGTTGGTGCCACCAACCGGGACTAAAGGGCTGCGGCTGGCATGGCGTCGGGCGGGTGGATGTTTAGTCCCACCTCGCTAGCTGAGAGGCGTCGATAGTGGTTTATAAGCGCGGCTGCGCCAGCCCTCTCGAGCTCCTCTCTTATGCAGGCCTACGGGCCTAAACGCCCTCTCTCTACCTGTGGGCCTACTGGGCCCGCTGCGGGCCTGCATCCTGGCCCAACTAGCGTGTTGGGTTTCTAGTCGTATGCAGGCCGTGGTGGCCCAGTAGGCGGCATATTTTTTTTAAAAAATTTACTTTTTAGTCCCGGTTTGTGGTAGCAACCGGGACTAAAGGTCTTTTCCAGTATTTTTGTTTTGTTTTTTTGCTTTATTTATTTTCTTTTGTTTGTACTTACAGCTAAATACTTAGAGTTTTTGAGTGATTCTTTTTGCTTTAGGTTACAAAAATTATAAACTTTCTGTTAGTGCCAGTAGTTTTCAAATTTGAATAGTTTAAATTTGAATTCTTTGAAATTTGTGTGAATCACTAGTTTGTGAATAACTTTACTTTAAAAATAGATTTTTGAGTGATTCTTTTTCCTGCTGTTTAATATTAGTGTGTTTTATCATTATATTCAATTTGGTAATTTTTAGGTTATTTTAAATGGGTGTTTTAATCAAAAACAGATTTTGTTATTTTAGTTTGCTATTAAACTTTCTAACAAAAAATACTTTATGAAAATTCTTTTTGCTATTAAAGTTTTGAACAAAAAATACTTGGCATGGTATCATCATTTCACTCACATAGCATGTGCTAAAAAGTTGAGAGGGTTACGGGAAAAACTGGATGCACTTCGTGTACAAACTGGACAATCTCTTTCGAAGTATCAGGGTTTCGGACGAAAACTCATGTGTTACGAAGGCATTTCATATTTTTTAAACTTATTTGAACTCCAGACTTTTTGTGCGTTCAATATGCACCATTCAAAGCCACATCATCAATTTTCAACCCTTTCTGACTTCATTTGCTATTTTTCATGCATTTAATCTTTTTTTTGAGCTAAATGACCCTGAAATTGAAAAGCACTACAAATGAACTCTGAAAAGGTTGAAAGTTGGCATGGTATCATCATTTCACCCACATAGCATGTGCTAAAAAGTTGAGAGGGTTACGGGAAAAACTGGATGCACTTCGTGTACAAAATGGACAATCTCTTTCGAAGCATCAGGGTTTCGGACGAAAACTCATATGTTACAAAGGCATTTCATTTTTTAAACTTATTTCAACTCCATAATTTTTGTGCGTTCAACATGCACCATTCAAAGCCATATCATCAATTTTTAACCCTTTCTGACTTCATTTGCTATTTTTCATGCATTTACTGATTTTTTTGAGCTAAATGACCCTGAAATTGAAAAGCAGTACAAATGAACTCTGAAAAGGTTGAAAGTTGGCATGGTATCATCATTTCACCCACATAGCATGTGCTAAAAAGTTGAGAGGGTTACGGCAAAAACTGGATGCACTTCGTGTACAAAATGGACAATCTCTTTCGAAGTATCACGGTTTCGGACAAAAACTCATATGTTACAAAAGGCATTTCATTTCTTGACATGTAACTGCAGTGATATTCTAGATCAAAGTCATCATCAGAATAGTTGTGGAGAGAAAGTCTTCACTTTTTCTTCGCGTGTGTCCCTTGCTTATTGCGACGTAACCATGGATAATCTTCATCGTTTAACAAGGTGCTTGGGTCAGCCTTCACTTTGAAGGGAGGAATTTCATGAAACTTTTCATAATCTTCAGACATGTCTGTCTTGCCCTCCACTCCCACGATGTCTCTTTTCCCTGAAAGAACTATGTGGCGCTTTGGCTCATCGTATGATGTATTCGCTTCCTTATCTTTTCTTTTTCTCGGTTTGGTAGACATGTCCTTCACATAGAAAACCTGCGCCACATCATTGGCTAGGACGAATGGTTCGTCTGTGTACCCAAGATTGTTGAGATCCACTGTTGTCATTCCGTACTGCGGGTCAACCTGTACCCCGCCTCCTGACAGATTGACCCATTTGCACCGAAACAAAGGGACCTTAAAATCATGTCCATAGTCAAGTTCCCATATGTCCACTATGTAACCATAATATGTGTCCTTTCCCCTGTTGGTTGCTGCATCAAAGCGGACACCACTGTTTTGGTTGGTGCTCTTTTGATCTTGGGCGATCGTGTAAAATGTATTCCCATTTATCTCATACCCTTGGTAAGTCAATACAGTCGAAGATGGTCCCTGGCCAACGAGTACAGCTCATCTCCAACAATGTTGTTACCCATGAGATGTGTTTGCAACCAACTGCCGAAAGTCCCGATGTGTTCACATGTAATCCAGTCGTCAGACTGCTCCGGGTGTTTGGAGCGCAGAAAATTCTTGTGTTCATTGACATACGGGGTCACCAAGGTAGAATTCTGTAGAACTATGTAGTGTGCTTGAGCCCAAGAATGCCCGTCCCTACATATTATTGCATCCGCTCCTAGCGTGCCTTTTCCAGTCAGTCTCCCCTCATACCGCGATTGAGGGAGACCAATCGGCTTAAGGTTAGGAATAAAGTCAACACAAAACCCAATGACCTCCTCTGTTTGATGGCCCATGGAGATGCTTCCTTCTGGCCTAGCACGGTTACGAACATATTTCTTTAAGACTCCCATGATCCTCTCAAAGGGGAACATATTGTGTAGAAATACAGGACCCAGAATGGCAATCTCGTCGACTAGATGAACTAGGACGTGCGTCATGCTATTGAAGAAGGATGGTGGGAACACCAGCTCGAAACTGACAAGACATTGCACCAAATCATTCTTTAACCTTGGTAGGATATCTGGATCGATTACCTTCTGAGAGATTGCATTGAGGAATGCACATAGCTTCACAATGGCTAATCGAACGTTTTCCGGTAGAAGCCCCCTCAATGCAACCGGAAGCAGTTGCGTCATAATCACGTGGCAGTCATGAGACTTTAGGTTCTGGAACTTTTTCTCTGCCATATTTATTATTCCCTTTATATTTGACGAGAAGCCAGACGGGACCTGCATACTGAGCAGGCATTCAAAGAAGATTTCCTTCTCTTCTTTGGTAAGAGCGTAGCTGGCAGGACCTTCATACTGCTTTGGATGCATGGCGTCTTTTTCGTGCACACGTTGCTGGTCCTCCCGTGCCTCCGGTGTATCTTTTGTCTTCCCATACACGCCCAAGAAGCCTAGCAGGTTCACGCAAAGATTCTTCGTCACGTGCATCACGTCGATTGCAGACCGGACGTCTAGGTCTTTCCAATAGGGTAGGTCCCAAAATATAGATTTCTTCTTCCACATGGGTGCGCATCCCTCAGCGTCATTCGGAACAGATTGTCCGCCAGGACCCTTTCCATAGATTACTTGTAAATCCTTGACCATATCAAGTATGGCATCACCAGTACGGAGGGCGGGCTTCTTCCGGTGATCTGCCTCACCTTTGAAATGCTTGCCTTTCTTTCTTAAGAGATGGTTGGTCGAAAGAAATCGACGATGTCCCAGGTACACATTCTTCCTGCATTTGTCCAAATATATACTTTCGGTATCATCTAAACAGTGCGTGCATGCGTGGTATCCCTTGTTTGTCTGTCCTGAAAGGTTACTAAGAGCAGGCCAATCATTGATGGTTACAAACAGCAACGCATGTAGGTCAAATTCCTCCTGTTTGTGCTCATCCCACACACGTACACCTTCTCCATTCCACAGCTGTAAAAGTTCTTCAACTAATGGCCTTAGGTACACATCAATGTCGTTGCCGGGTTGCTTAGGGCCTTGGATGAGCACTGGCATCATAATGAACTTCCGCTTCATGCACAACCAAGGAGGAAGGTTATAGATACATAGAGTCACGGGCCAGGTGCTATGATTGCTGCTCTGCTCCCCAAAAGGATTAATGCCATCTGCACTTAAACCAAACCATACGTTCCTTGCGTCACTTGCAAAGTCCCCCCACCTTCTCTCGATTTTTCTCCACTGCGACCCGTCAGCGGGTGCTCTCAACGACCCATAAGCAATCCAGGCAGCGCAGGAAGGGAGGTTACATCCCGACAGAGAGAATGACGAGCTGACACAGGCCCTTGGGAATCCTGAACACCCTGGACGAACACGAGGCACATCAGGCTCCGTTCCGTGGGAGCATGGGTTTCCCGACAGCACTGGTTATAGAAGCCAAGGGAGAAAGAAGAAAGAGGATGCAGACCGGATGCAGAAGGTAGAAGAAAGATTAGCGTTGCAGGAGAAGAAACTAGAGGCACTTACCAGTCAGTGAGCTACCGGCCCACCATCTCAGCAGCACGAAGATCCTTCATTAGATACTGCCCACGAAGCTACCCCACCATCTCAGCGGAAAAGCAGCGTGGCTTCCACGGAGCTCGTTCGGCCTGATATCACGGCTCCTCGCTACCCCGTGGATGATATCATGGAGAGGGATCATTGTGAGCTAATGGCGAAATGCAGCAACCTAACCTTGAAGGTGGCGGTCGGCTATGTCTTACCTCCTGGACCTGATGGAACTGTCCATTGCAATCCGATTCCATATGGCTATGCTATTGTCGGGGTGGATGAAGTTTGAACTCTAGGTCTCCAGCGAGAGTACGATCCATGGGGTATAAAACTATAGGACCACATGTAGGGTAGTGCACCCCGATGATCTGTATAGTACACACCCAGAGTACAAAGTTTGTACGGTGACAAATATATTGAGCTAGAAACCTATGACAAAGTTAGTTATATGAAACTCTTGCCTTCTGAGCATATACTCCCTCCGTCCCATATTACTTGTGGCTTAAATGGATGATCTAGCACTGAAATACGTATAGATACGTCCATTTTAGCAACAACTAATATGGGACGGGCTACTATCACTAGTAGAAAACAGGGCTTTGGTCCCAGCTCGATCTACACATTAGTCCCGGTTGCATTACGAACCGGGACTAATGTGAGCATTAGTCCCGGTTCGAGCGGCTAGGGCGCCGGTCGGGGCTCGGCAGGCATCAGTCCCGGTTCAAAAGGGACCTTTAGTCCTGGTTGGAGACACCAACCGGGACTAAAGGGGGCCGATACCCTTTTGTCCCGGTTGGTGTCTCCAACCGGGACTAAAGGTTAGAGCATTTAATTTGTATGCAAGTAATTCCAGTGTGGTACCGAGCTTTGTGTTGTCATCTTCGCAATTTGGGTACAACCCTTTTTTGTGATCCTCTAACATGCGATCGAACTTCAACTTCTCCCTTTCACTTTGGCATTGTCTCTTTGCATCAACAATGACCCGGCGAAGATCATCATCGGGCACATCGTCTGGTTCCTCTTGATCTTCAGCTTCCCCCGTTGCAGTATCACCGTATTCAGGGGGATAGTTGTCATCATCCTCTTCTTCTTTGTTGTCTTCCATCATAACCCCTCTTTCTCCGTGCTTGGTCCAAACATTATAGTGTGGCATGAAACCCTTCTCAAGCAGGTGGACGTGAAGGGTTTTCAAGTTAGAGTAATCCTTCGTATTCTCACAGACAAGGCATGGACAATACATAAAACCATTCTGCTTGTTTGCCTCAGCCACTTCGTGAAATTTATGCAGGCCCTCAAGATACTCGGAGGTGCGTCGGTCACCGTACATCCATTGCCGGTTCATCTGCGTGCATTATATAATTAAGTGTATCAAAAACCATTACAGAACATCATGAATAGAGAAGTGACTAAATTAATACAAGTTCATCATCGCATTAAAACCAAAGTACAGTAGTGATCAAATGTTATTACTGAAAAAATAAATACATAAAGTTCATACATATATAGTTCTCATAGAACAACATATAGCTCTCTAGAGCATCTAATTAAAACATACATTGAAACTATGAAAAACAACAACAAATGCGATCATAATCGCAACTAAGGTAATAATTGATCCAACGGCATAATGATACCAAGCCTCATTATGAATGGCATATTTTCTAATCTTTCTAATCTTCAAGCGCAATGCGATCATAAAGATAATATACCACATCCGAATCATAGACAGGACGAGGGCCGACGGGGGCGGATACCAAAGTCATGGCACTATATAATAACAAACAATAATAAAAGTAAGAAAATTATACAAGTATCTATCTAAATCATACAAGTAATAATTTTTTTCTTTTAAAAAGAAGATAAGAACAAGAGGCTCACCACGGTGGTGCCGGCGACGAGATCGGCGCGGGCGATCGACGACGGTGAGGACGGGGACGGGGACGGCACCCTACACATGTGCAGACTCTAAGAAGTTAATTTCAGCTCAAATTGTGCATCTAAATCAAAAGAACTCCCACATACACTCCTCCACTAAAACCCACAAACCACTCTGCTTCTACAGCATTGGAAATGAGCTAAACTAGCAGTGAGAGATGAAACGATGAAGTTGCTAACCTTTTAGAACACTTGTGTAGTTGGTGCACCGCCAAACCTAGACAAATCTTGGGAAAAATGGAGCTGGGAGGTCGAGCTTGGAGAGGAGAAAGCTTAAGTGTGACTCGGGCATTTCATCGAACACCTCATGTGCATAGGAGGTGAGAGCAGAGCAGCACACACCTCCCACACCGGCCGGCCAAAAAACAGAGGAGTGAGCGGGCAGGGGAGAGCATATATATATAGGCATCTCTTTAGTCCCGGTTCGTGGCTAGAACCGGGATTGAAGACTGACCTTTAGTCCCGGTTCCAGACACCAACCGGGACTAAAGGGGTTGCGCCAGGAGCGAGGCCCTTTAGTCCCGGTTGGTGGCTGGAACCGGGACTAAAGGTCCCAGCCGAACCGGGATTGGTGCTTGCCGAGGCCCGGCCGGCGTCCTGGCCGCTCGAACCGGGACTGATGCACGCATTAGTCTCGGTTCGTAACAGAACCGGGACTGTTGCTCTGATCTGGCCTGGACCAATGCCCTGTTTTGTACTAGTGAAGGCACGGATAAACAAAACCCGAAAGCGCTGGTTCCTCGACCGACCTAACGTAGCGAGAAAGCGAGTTGGGATCCCGATAGTTGCCGGATAGTTGCGCGGCATCATCATTGCATTAGCGTGAGTGCCTGCGCAAAGCTAAGTAATTATGCTTTGTTAGGCTGGCCATAGTGGGAGTAACTTAGGTAGTACCATAACGTACCAAAGGCAAAATGAGTCTACAACATAATAAATTCAACCAACTATGATACTACTTCTATGATATTTTACATTATAAAGGTAATAACATAGACTAGTGCCATATGCATGACACTAGTCTTAGTGGCATCAATCACGAGTCATCACGTAGGATTTAATGTTAAGCACAGCACTAACAACAATATCGGAGATGCTAGTAGACGTCATGCAAATAGTTTCCTCCTCTTCTAAATCTCCGGCAGCAAGGCGGCCACGAGTTCTTATATTCTCCAAGGGGGAAAAATTAGCACGGACGGGTACGTGAGATGCTTCCAGCTTTACATTCTGGACGTAGATCGAATAATTTCAAAGAGCGGAGGAAACTGATATTGATATATAATACTCCCAATAAGCTTAAATGTTGCTTGGGGTAGCCTGGGAGTGGGAAATATACCCTAGCTAGCTAGCTACAATGTAGCGATAATATTCGTATCCTACATCGTTCTTCTTTATAGAAAAGAAATATATTCTGTTGTTCGCCAGAAATGCGGAGGTCGACCAACCAATTCGTCGTGTTGACTCCAAAACGTGATCTGATTCCCCACTCCTGCAATGTTTCGGGTGGTTTAGAATGGATTTCATTCACCAACCGTTTGTGCCGGGGCATTGTATATTGCATATATTTGTTTTTCAAAAAGGGGAGCCCCCGACCTCTACATCACAGTATAGTTCGAAAATACACCCCTCGATATCCAACCATATTTAATCTACAGTTTGAAAATCATATTTAATCTATATAAAGCAAGCCAACAAACCATATTAATGTAGGTACATATACACATACACACTTAATAAGGCATTGTGCCCCCTTGATAGATGAAACGGTGCATTATAAATTTTCTTAGCGAGTAGCGAACTGACTGACATGTGTGTACTCTTGTCAAAATTTATTTTCTTGTGAGAAACATGAAATGGCCACACGGTTCTATCAAAGTTTCGAGCAGACCGAACAAAGAATAAATTTGAGTAAAAGAGGCAAACACAATAAAGAGTGATAGTGGTAGTAAAAGAAAATTTCACCCATGTATGACCGCATCTCCCAAACCTCGTGGAAAAGAACCAAATCCCACCACATGATCTGCAAAAGAGGAGCACCCAATCTTTCATCTGTCTGGTTCCTGTCTCAGAGATTCCACGTTTGTTTATAGACGCTGAAATGGATACATATCCTATGGTGCACTATTTAACGAGGGCGATATATACCCCTCAAATTAAAATGCGCCTAATAGTCTGGAATGGAGGCCGGGGGCATTCGACACCCTCAAATTAAAGTTTGTTCTGGTCCTTTGCTGCACTTTCATGGACGCTTGGGCCATGCGCTACCATAATTACTAGAAGGGTTGAGCGCGCTTTGCTGCGCGTTGTTGTTAGATTTCCATAACTTTTTTACTCCATCTATTTCAAAATATAAGGTGTATTAGTTTTCTGAAAAGTCAAACCGCTTTAAGTATGACCACATTTGTGTAGAAATGTATCAATATCCATAATATCAAATCGGATTTTTAGATTCATCATCAAATGAATTTTCATATTTTATTTATTTAGTATTGTGGATGCCAATATTTTTTGGCTTTGAACTTGCTGAAAGTTAAAGAAATTTGACTTTTGAATAAACTAATACACTTTATATTTTGGAAGAGAGGAAGTATTTGGTTCGGTTAGTGGGAATGATGATGGAGTGTGTTTTCTTTTTTGATTCATATAATGCGCTGTTTTGATGGGCCTTTCGCGGTGTGATTTTGTGTTATCTGCTAATCAACTCATACTAATGTGGGGAAATTTTCCGCGTCGATGGCTACATGTACTATATTGGTGTTACAGTGTCACATGTTGACGCTTCTTTTTTCCTGGTGATGAGAGGGTGCGCGGGATTGATATGTTTTTATACACTACTAGGGAAAACCCTAGTAGTAGCGCGGGTTTTTTGCCTAGCAGTAGCACGGGCGCCCGCGCTACTGCTAGGGCGCTACAGCTAAACTTTAGCAGTAGCGCTGGTGTTACACGCGCTACTACTAAATCAGTTAGCAGTAGCGTCCTTCTTTACCAGCGCTACTGCTAAGTAGTAGTAGCGTGGGCTTTACCCCACGCTACTACTATTCATCTGTATTTCATTTCTTTTATTTTATACTGTATTTATACATCGTTATACAAATTTTGATATAGTAGCAATTAAGAGATTGTTATATCAATATGATCATGATGAGTTATTATATCATTGGGTGGAAGAAACGTGGATTAGATTCATGTGTATAGATCCAAAGTGACCAAAAGTTGGATTAGTAGGACGATCCTACTAATCCATCTTCATCATCATCATCATCATATTCATATAAGAACTCATACATCATTATCATCATAATAACAACTCATCATCATAGTCATATAAGAACTAGCTCATCATTCTAGCACAATGTAGCACATAACTCATCATCATCATGATAACAACTCATCATCATAGTCATATAAGAACTAGCTCATCATTCTAGCACAATGTGTACCACATAACTCATCATCATCATCATCATGATAACAGCTCATCATCATCATCATAGTCATAACCAACACTACCTAATTGTTCTTAGCACATGATGAGTACGTACTAACTAAGAACTGCTACTCTCTCTCGAAGGTAAAATGGCATAAAAAAGGTAAACCCCTGAATCTCCATTATGGAGAATACAGATCAACCTGTCTCCCATTTGTGGGCTGCGCTTGATGTTGCCCCCAAGTAGTTCCTTGCGATCATGCAGAACTTTTCTCCAGTCTTTGATTGTGAGGACTTCATCTCTTTGAGAAATCGTGTATGCATTGCGGTGACACGTAGGCCAACTTGGCCGTAAGCTAATAATGTTCATGTCACCTTTCATATGCATAAGACGAGGCACACAATCCGCCGGGAGTTTCTGTTGAAGAACATCATAATAACATACTTAGCAAAATGTAGTTTAGCTTAAGAAGAATATATGCAAAAGATGCACTGGTGACATAATAGGAAAAATCTTACCATGATATCTCGATGTATGTTACATACCGTAGTTCAACACGTGGACTAGTGGCACGTATTGATCATAACTTGGAGGAATAAAACGACTCGTCTTAAAAGTCTCAACATCATTAATTCATGAAACAAAATGATTTATCTCCTCGCAAGTTAGTTCAGACCCGTAAGTGTAGTAGGTTTTGTCTACTACGTTCCGTACATTTCTTGAAGAATGGAAATAAGCTGTCAATGGAAATAAGCTGTCAACTATTTTTAAATAAACAATATAAATTACTTAATAAATATGTTTAAGAAACTCACATAGAGTTAGAACTGGAAGCGTATCAATATCGACCCAAATGTCGATATTATCTTCGATGTCATCTTCAGGACGAATATCGAAGGTGACATGCATACCCTCCTGAAATCCATACGCCTTGCATAGTGCATTCCAATTCGAGCAACCAAAATGGGAGTAGGTCAATGCATTGTATAGCTTTACGGCAAAAGCGTAACCATGTTGGGTCCTGAGGATAACTCTCTTTGTCTCCTTATTCTCATGATCTTCGAAATCCAGCTTCTCCAAGACATGACGTCTTGCATGGCAGGGGATGCACTAGTAGAATGGTAAAAAACAAAAATTATACATTGAAGCAAAGAAGCAGAAGTCATGCTTAATTACGAAAAAAGACTTGTCGTCGTTGCGTACCGTACAAACATCGAAGGTCTCGTCGAGCTTAATAGTGAAGCGTCGACCGTCTTCCAGGTGAGGATACCTGTCGCACAGACCCCGGTCGTCGCCGCAGTAGTCGCACTCTGGGATCCTTTCGTCGTCAGAGTCGTCAGCCATTTCCTATGTTCATAATTCAAAGATTAAAAATTGGTCAATGGCAATTACCAGAAACTCAACACTATACCTAAACATTCATAGTACTTTCTATAACAAAACTACTAAAATTTTCTATAACAACATAATACCTAAAAATTTGTCTAACATTTCTATAGCATAGAGGAGAGGTGGGAGGAGGGAGGAGTGAGGAGGAGGAGGGAGGAGAGAGGAGGAGGAGGATGGAGGAGGAGGAAGGAGTAGGGCGGCCGGAGGAGAGGGAGGAGGGCGGTGGGAGGAGGGCTGCCGGAGGAGGAGGAAGGAGGGCGCGGCCGGAGGAGGAGGGAGGAGGGCGGTGGGAGGAGGGGAGGGAGGAGGGCCACGACATACCGAGGAAGGAGGAGGGAGGACGGCGGCGGCAATGCGGTGGCGACGACGGGAGGCGGGCAGAGTGAGGCAGTGAGGAGTGAGGGGAGGAAGAAGGTCTGGGGAGTTGGATAAGGTGGCATAGCAGCAGCGCGGGATAGGCAACCGCGCTACTGCTAAGCTCTATAGCAGTAGCGCGTGTCCGTGTCCCACCGCTGCTGCTAAGTGCGGCCCACCTGCTGGCACCGTGCACACATAGCGGTAGCGGTGGGCGACAGACACGCGCTACTGCTATGGTACTAGTAGTAGCGCTGTTTTTTGAAGAACGCTACCACTACGGGCAGCCCCAGGGGGTGAGGATGGGACCACTTAGTAGTAGCGCTTATCGTTCGACCCGCGCTACTGCTACTATCCTACCTGTAGCGCTTGTACATGCAACGCGCTACTGCTAAGTAGTAGTAGCGCCGCGGCACAACCCTGCGCTACTGCTAAGGTTCTATCTATAAGCTTTCTCCTAGTAGTGATAGGCTGGTTGCTTCCGGTTAATTTGGAAAATTGTTGACAAGTCAAAATCATGAACCAAATTCAATATTGAATTTCTCAATGGAATGAGAGAGCTCCAAACTTAGAGAGCATAGTGAATTAAAAGAATTGAGTAAGAGATTGTTGACCCGGTTAAAATTGATGACCCGATTTTAAATTGATGATCTCAATTGAATGAGAGGCCTCCAATCCTATGGAGCTTAGTGATATAGTAGATAAAAGAATTGAGTGAGAGATTGTTGACCGGTCAAAATCGATGACCCAATTCTAAATTGATGACCTCAATTAAATGAGAGGCCTTCAATCTTAGGGAGCTTAGTGATATAGTAGATTTATACTGGAGTACCAATGTCCGTGGACGCTAAATGGTCATTACTGCTAGCCAGCCTCTTCTCTTCTGGCTGTGTGACACGCAGATGTCCAGCCACTTGCCTAGTCCCGACACTGATATATACTCCAGTGTGCAGCAGACATGCAGCTGAAGCATTCTAAAAAAAGAAACATGCAGCAGAAGCAACTTGGACGGCCGTGGTGGTGTCAGCTCTCCGCTGGTTTAGCCGGGGTTCCAATTCCCAGTGCACCATTCTGCTCTCGATACCGACCGTGCAAATGCCATTAGTTTTCCGACAGAAACTAACCGCTCGGAGGAGAGAGTAGTGTGTGTGTGTAACTCCATAGACCAGGATATGCACGTGCCACCACCACCCATTGGACCATGATATTTGCACCAGTAAACATCACCAAAGCAAAGCGAAGGCTCTTTCTTCCCTTTGGCACGTCGCTGAAAGCTCGGAGAGATGCACTCTCGACGTACGCCGGCCTTACAGGACGAATGATACCGTAACTTTTCCCCTCTGTGGTTCACCGTGGTAGACCGTGGCGCATCCAGTCTTTGCCAGCCGTGAAAACAACCTCGTCAAAGCCAGTGGAAGCATCTCTCGAGAGACGTGACCACTCCTTAGAAAACAGTTGGAACTTAACCACCCGTACGTACCATGGGTGTTGTATACAAGTGGCGGGAAAGATACAATGTACGTATTACGAGACAGCAAACGGACAAGGCAGGAGAAAATGACAGAGACTGGCAATGATTGATAGTACTCCCTCTGTCCTAACATAAGTGTCTCAATTTTGTACTAAAGTTAAGACTTATTTTGGGACGGAGGGAGTAATTACTCTTAGCTTAACGACCATCACATGGCCTGTCTCCAAGGTTGTACGTCCTCACATGTCACATCTAGTACGAAACTGTTTAACTAGAAAGTCCTTAATTGTCTGCGCGAAAGGGATATCCCATTTTGAAGCGAGGGAACCCTATTAACTAATTTCTGCCGACGTGGAGAAATGGGCAGCCTAATAGGTTATTACAAGGAAATTCATGGGAAATTTCCGCCTTTCGAACATGTGAGGTGGAATCGTCAGCTTATATAAAATTTCTTGTGAAGTGGTAGTACTATCAGTGTACTACACTTGCAGAACTCATGAACGCAACCACGGACGGAGAATGTGAGGGAGAGGTCAGCATTTTGTATGTAGTTATAAAATACTTCCTCCGTTCACAAATATAAGATATTTTGAATATTTTAATATGAACTACATAAGAACTAAAATGAGTGAACAAACACACTAAAACACATCTATATACATTCGAATCAGAAAAAAGTAGAACATCTTATATTTCTGATCGGAGGGAGTAGTATTTATATTTAGTTGAAAAAGACAGGACTTGGCCTACCTCGGCCATTATTGCCACGAGGCATGACGTGAGAGCTAGCCAGCCAGAGCCCCTCGCTTCATCAGCAGGCCAGCGAAAAGCTATACCAGACCCACATTGATTAAAATGATGATCAGATTAACAAGACGATTTCAACATAAATATCTTAAACCGAGTAGACAAAAACCCAAAGCTCATCTCAACGGGGCCAAATTCACTGTTCTGACCCTTATGCGAAAGTTTAGCACGATTTGACCCTATTTGTAAAAAAAGTTCAGATCTGACCCTTTTACTACCGCCATAGACATTGGCGGTAGGATATAACAGGCTACCGCCATGGTCAACGGCGGTAGGGTTCTGGTCAACATGATGACATGGGAACGATGTGGCAAGTGGCTACCGCCACAACCGTGGGCGGTAGGACCTGGGCCGAAGTGAATGCTATAAATAACGTGTGTTGCCTAGTAGTACTAAACTGCTTTGATGGCCTGCTGGCTAGAGCGTGTAGGTTAGCGACGGTAGGTCTTTGGTTTGATTCTTGCCAAGGGCAAATAATTTTTGTTTATTTTATTTTTGCCCAATACCAATGAAAAAAATAGCCTAATTGATGTTACAAATGGATTACTATCAAAAACATTTTTTTGACCATGTAAATATCATTTATAAGGATTTTTTTAAGAGTCTTGGGTTCGATTATTGCCAAGGGCAAATTTCTTTTTGTTTATTTTTTGCCCAATAACAATACAAAATAGCCTAATTGATGTTACATACGGATTACTATCAAAAACATGTTTTGACCATGTAAATATCATTTATAAGGATTTTTTTAAGGAATGACAGGAGAAGATCTTTTCTATTTTCTAAATACAATCACAGGATGCATGTTTCTTTATGTGCAAGATATGGTGGCATCTTCATTCAACATCTTCACGGTCCATCGGTTACCATGCCACAATTGTGTCGTACGCATAGTAAAAATGAAAAAAAAAAGTAGTCTAATTAATGTTAGATATGGAACATTGTCAAAAAAAATTGCTTATCATTTATAAGGGAAATGTGTTTGTAAGGAATGATAGGAAAATATCTTCTCTCTTCCCTAAATACAATCACACGATGCCAAGGGCAAAAAAAATTGTTTTTTTTTTGCCCAATAAAAAAAACTAGTCTAATTAATGTTAGATATGGAATATTGTCAAAAAAAATTTGCTTATCATTTATAAGGAAAGTGTGTTTTTAAGGAATGATAGGAAAATATCTTCTCTCCTTCCTAAATACAATCACACGATGCGTGTTTCCTTATGTACGGGATATGGGTATTCTTTTTCTTTATTTTCTTTACCATACTAAAACTACGTCTGGAGCACTTGTGTTAAAAAAATGTTTGGTGTAGCACTCTCATATGCGTGAACTATATATATATATATATATATATATATATATATATATATATATATATATATATATATATATATATATATAGTGATATATGTGTGCACTTACCATTTCAACATGCGTGCAATCTAATTAATATTCATGTATGTGCTTTATAATTTATGTGAAGATTTGAATCAAATTCTATATATTTTTTGTTCACGACACAAACATGTGTCATGTCATATGTATCCACACTTTAAATGACATTGTAACATTCACTCGATTAGTAGCATATTAATTAACGTAATTATCTTAGACTGGTTCAATAGTGAAAATAAATTGAAATTACTAAGCGTACCACACAATTGTGCACGGTAACCGATGAACTGTGAAGATGTTGAATGAAGATGCCACCATATCTTGCACATAAGAAAACATGCATCCTGTGATTGTATTTAGAACAGATCTTCTCCTGTCATTCCTTAAAAAAAAACTTTCCTTATAAATGATATTTACATGGTAAAAAAACTGTTTTTGATAGTAATCCGTATGTAACATCAATTAGGCTATTTTTTTCATTGGTATTGGGCAAAAAAATAAACAAATATTATTAGCCCTTCGAACCCAAGACCTACTGTCGCTAACCTACACGTTCTAGCAAGCAGGTCATCAAAGCAGTTTAGTACTACTGGGCAACGCACGTTATTTATAGCATTCACTTCGGCCTAGGTCCTACCGCCCACAGCTGTGGCGGTAGCCACTTGCCACATCGTGCCACGTCATCGTGTTGACCAGAAGCCTACCGCCATTGACCATGGCGGTAGCACGTTATATCCTACCGCCAACATCTACGGGGGGTAGAAAAAGGGTCAGATCCGAACTTTCTTTGCAAATGGGGTCAAATCATGCTAAACTTTCGCATAAGGGTCAGAACAGTGAATTTGGCCTCTCAACGGCAGCAAGAAAGAAAAAAAATGCTTCCAAAGGACCTCATCATCCAGGTAGTTGCCGGATAATTGGGAGGCATCATCATTGCATTAGCGTGGGTGCGCAACGCAATGCTAAATAGTATAAGCTGCAGCACTAGCACCAATCACGAATCATCACGTCAAGTTTAAGGTTGACCACCTGTCGACCCCGGCGCGTAAAGTAAACCGCACGCAACGGCACTACGACAGCATGGTTCTATCAAATTTTCGAGCAAAGTGAACAAAGAATGGATGCGAGTAAAAGAGAAACACGCGAAAGAGAGATAGTGATAGTAAAAGAAGATTGCATCCATGGACGATCGCATCTCCCAAACCTCGTGGAAAAGAACCAAATCCCACCACACGATCTAGAAAAGCAGAGCATCCAATCTTTCATTTGTCTGGTTCCTGTCTCGGATATTCCACATTTCTTTGTACATGATGACATGCATACATATCATATGGTGGAGCACTATTTATCGATAGCGATTTACATGTGTACTCTGATCGTTTGCTGCATTTCATGGACGCTTGGGTCATGTGTTACCATAATTATTTCATACTCCCTCCGAATCCATCTTAATTGTCGCAATTTTAGTAGTACAACTTTAGTATAAGGCTGTACCAAGTTGGTGACAATTAATATGGATAAAGTTATAGTAAGTCTGCCATAATTAATAATTAATATGGATCGGAGGGAGTAATTGGTTAGTACCGGCTAGCCAGCCTCTGTATGACACGCAGGCGTCCTGCAATTTTGCGAGCAACTTGGCCAGGCCCGGACACTGATACTGTGCAGCAGACAAGCAGCTGAAGCAACTTATAGTACGTGCTGTTGCGATGTCATTTCTCCGCTGGTTTAGCCGGGATTCCAGTTCCCAGTGCACCTATCGTCGGGCATCACCTCACCATTTTGCTCTCGACAGTGACCACGCAAATTCCATCCGACAAAAACTAACCATCCCTCCAATAAAACTGTGCTCCCCGACGAACAGGTGCCCTTTGCTCCGTGGAGAGTGGATTCATGTATAGCTCGATCAATCCGGACATGTACTGTTAGAATTGTGTCGAACATTATTGTACAAGGTAGGTTACAGTTGGACTTAGAGTCGTACAGTGTGTAGACAGGATATGATGTAGTGTCCTAGTAGGACTCTTGTATCCTACACCTCTCATATAATGCGGGGTAGACACACGATGTAATATATGCCAAGATAATAGCACAAGCACGCGAGGGGAGCCGGCGGTGTGTGCCGGCGCCCGGGCGGCCAGGGTGCGGTATTATGACGGTGTCACGGGGAGGAGCGCCCGTAGTCACGCCCCGGGAATGTAGCCATATCGATGAACTTCGTTAACAAATCTCGATGTCGTGCTCGTGTGATTGCTTGATCCTCGGATGATCGACGGTGGCCTCGGATTAATTCTAACATGTACTGTGCCACCACACGGATGATATGCACATCACTAACATCACCAAAGCGAAGGCTCTTCCCTTTGGCACGTCGCTGAAAGCTCGAGGAGATATACACGAAAATGTACTCACGCCTGTTTCAAAAAAAAAAAAAAAGTACTCACGCACCGGCCGGTCAGGACGAATAATGCTCCTGTAACTTTTTTTTTTTTGCGGGTAACCGTGGCATGTTTAGCCTTCGCCACACGCGCGAAAACAACCAAAGCTGCCGGCCAGCCTCTTTGATTCCATCTTTATCCCGGCCAGTCGAAGCATCTCTTGTGCTAACCACTCTTTTGAAAAAAAAATTAAGTTGGAACTTAACCACCCATAGCATGCGTGTTGTACGAGTGGCGGGACAGATTCAGTGTACTAGCAATACGAGACAACAAACGGACAAGGCTCAACAAGACAAGATGACAAAGGCCAGACACCGCTAATCGCATGCCTAGATTGCAACTGGGAGAAGTTAATTAGCTAAACTATCGTTAATTAGCGAGCAAGCGACAGCTTTATCTCACGTATGTGCGCACATACAGCGATAGGCTGTTTCAGACCAGGTGTGTTCCCCCATCAAGTAAGTGCTAATCAAGTGGGGTTTCCTTTTTAACTAGTAATCAGGAGAGAGATTGAGGGATACACCGGCCCCCCCCCCCACCCGTTGAAATCAGGGGGGCAGAGAGATTATGGGAGATTGTGGGCCCGGGCGCTTGCATGTGTGAGCAAAAATCACGGCAGAAGAGAGATCGTGGTGGAGCAGTGCACGCATGGCACAGCACCTCCCTTGCATGTCTCCTCAGGCTGACCACACGGTGGGCCCAATTAATGATGATGTTGTTGCCTAAAATGAAAGTGAATGTAGATACGGCGCTGTCCATTCGGGCGTCGCAACGCACACGCGCAAAGGAGTAAAACCGCAGTGATCGATGTAATGTACTTTTTTTTTTGCGAAATATCGATGTAATGTACTTACCAATCACTCTTAGCCTAACCACCATCACATGGCCTGTCACTTGGGTCTGTGAATCGACCGGGATTAATTAAAAAGAATTAGCCTATGCATGCCTGCATGCTCGCTGTCGACTACGGATAAGCAGAGATCATAGGCGTAGACGGCCATTGGACGAAGCAAAGCCACAGCCCGGAATCTCCAAGATGACGCCAGGTTAATTCAATAGAATATAGCAGCAACATTTGATATTTGGATTGATTCTGCAACGAGAGAAAGCGATTGGTGTGAGTGCTTGACCTGGTGGGCGCATGCATGTCCATCGGCGGAGCTACGTTATGAGCTGCAGGGGCCATGGCCCCCCAGCCTTAACTAAAAACAGGAAGAAAATATTTTAAGGGGTGTTTAGATTAGGAAAAATATAGCCTTTGGCCCCTCCAAACATCCATTATTTGTGCTTGGCCCCCCCTGAATATCCTGCGTAGCTCCGCCACTATGCATGTGGTGGCCTCCACGAAGAAGAAGGCTTGTGCTTCCAGCAAAGCGTGAAGCTGGGACGACACATGCATGCTGATGATTACCTTACCTGGGAGGCAACAACACTTAGTTGATTGAACATTACTGTACTTGTTTTTGTTGCTTGGGGTGTTGTGATTGGTTCGCGTGAGCCTTCTTTTTGTTCCGTCAGTGTGTTGCTATTGGCTGATCCGTGCTGCACTACTCTAGGTCTCCAGCGAGAGTACGATCCATGGGGTATAAAACTGTAGGACCACATGTAGGGTAGTGCACCCCGATGATCTGTATAGTACACACCCAGAGTACAAAGTTTGTACGGTGACAAATATATTGAGCTAGAAACCTATGACAAAGTTAGTTATATGAAACTCTTGCCTTCTGAGCATATACTCCCTCCGTCCCATATTACTTGTGGCTTAAATGGATGATCTAGCACTGAAATACGTATAGATACGTCCATTTTAGCAACAACTAATATGGGACGGGCTACTATCACTAGTAGAAAACAGGGCTTTGGTCCCAGCTCGATCTACACATTAGTCCCGGTTGCATTACGAACCGGGACTAATGTGAGCATTAGTCCCGGTTCGAGCGGCTAGGGCGCCGGTCGGGGCTCGGCAGGCATCAGTCCCGGTTCAAAAGGGACCTTTAGTCCCGGTTGGAGACACCAACCGGGACTAAAGGTGGCCTAAAGGTTAGAACTTTAGTCCCGGTTGGAGACACCAACCGGGACTAAAGGGGTTCTGAAAGTTTCTTTTCTATTTTTCCATTTGTTTTCTGTTTTTAGTTTCTGTTTTAAATTGCTTATATCTTTTAGGTTTTAGTGTCTAGTTGGTATAGAAATTTTGAAATATGAATTTTGACCGTTTTTACCACATTAATCCTAGAAAAATCATAACTAAATCATTCTAATTCAGAAAAATACAAATAATATATCAAAATTTGCAGAAAAATAAGATCTATCCGAAGAAACTTCCTGTTTTCCGTTTCGAGAATTTTTAAAATCACAAAATTCCAAAGGGAAAATAGAATTTTTGGACGTTTTAGACGTTTTAGGGTTTAGGCTAGGGTTTAGATTTCCAAGTATAGGGTTAGGTTTTAGGGTTTGAACCTTTAGTTTTACTGTTTAGATTAGAGTTTCGGACGTTTTAAGTCCCGGGTTTAGGGGTTTCGAGAATTTTTAAAATCACAAAATTCCAAAGGAAAAATAGAGTTTTTGGACGTTTTAGGGTTTAGGGCTAGGGTTTAGATTTCCAAGTTTAGGGTTAGGTTTTAGGGTTTGAACCTTTAGTGTTTACTGTTTAGAATAGAGTTTCGGACGTTTTAAGTCCCGGGTTTAGGGTTTTGAATTTTTTTTTTTTTTGAATTTTTTGAATTTTTTTGACATTTTTTTTTGGAATTTTTGATTATTTTGAACTTTTTATATTGTTTTTGAATTTTTGATTTTTTTTAGTTTTTGGTGTTTTTTTTGAATTTTTTTGACAATTTTGAGTTTTAAAATTAATAATTTAATTCCGCATAAAGATTCTTACTTTATTTTCATTGAAATTCAATATTATTATTACTTATTTTATTTTGAACTTTTTGTATTATTTTGGATTTTTTGTTTTTTGAGAATTGAGTTTTTTTGAAGTTTTTTTGAGTTTTTAAATTTATCATTGTTGTTTGTTAATCATTGTTGTTTATTTTAATAATTGTTTGGAATTCAAAAAATTAAATCATGTGACATCAAGACCTAAGGGTTAATAGGATTGATAGCTTACTATTGTCAGGAAAACAACAAGTGCAGACTTGGAAACTAGGGCCGATAGAACTAGGAAGTTAAGCGTGCTGGGGCTGGAGCAGTGAGAGGATGGGTGACCGGCCGGGAAGTTAGACGATTTGGAATGAGTGCTCCACGCTGGAGCAGTGAGGAGGGGTGATTAGAGATTAAATTGTCAAATAATTCAAAGATTTGAAAATCGGAATAAAACTTTAAAACAAATCAAAAAATCTAAAAAAAAATCAAAAAAAAAAATTCAAAAAAAAAAACTTCAAAAAAATTCCTTTAGTCCCGGTTGGTGTTACCAACCGGGACTAAAGGTCCTCCATCCCCCGCCCCAGACGCGGCCACGTGTAGGGCCTTTAGTCCCGGTTCGTAATGCAACCGGGACTAAAGGGGGGGGGGACCTTTAGTCCCGGATGCTTAGTCCCGGTTCCAGAACCGGGACTAAAGGCCCTCTGGAACCGGGACTGATTCCCTGTTTTCTACTAGTGTATATACGCACCGTTGAGACAAAATCGCCAGCCTATATAAAATTAATGTGAAGTGCTTCAATTGCACAGCTCATGAACGCAAACACGGGCGCAAAAATTAGAGAGCAGCAGCAGCATTTAATTTGTATGTAAGTAATATAAGATTTAGTTGAAGGCATTGCTCGGATATGCCTAGCAAGAAAGACATTATTTGGATATGCTCGGATTGATTCTTCAGAATGAGGACCTAGATGTTAGCCTTGTAGTTGGATCCGGTGACAACAATGCTTGAGTGTCGCTCCCATTTGAAGACGATATTGTTGAAGAAGATGCTTTCTTTTAGCCAATAAAATCCATTTGTCGATAAAAAAGTTGAAATGGACAGGACTCGGCCTACCCCATTGTTGCCACCACGCATGACGTGAGAGCCAGCCAGCCAGCCAGCCAGAGCCCCTCACCTCACCTCGGCAGGCTAACAAAGAAGCCACACCAGAACCGCATTGATTAAACTAGCATCGATTAGATTAGCGAAAAAGCGCTCAGCACAAACACCTTAACCCCAATAAACAACTTCCAGAGCGCATCTTACCAGCAGCAAGTAAGAAAGAAAGCGAGTTGGGATCCAGATTGTTGCGCGGCATCATCATCGCATCAACGTGAGTGCGCAACGCAATGCTAATTAAGCTTAATAATTTGCTAGTAGGTGGAGTAGTGGCGTCAATCATGAGTCATCACGTCGAGTTTAAGGTTGACCACAGTGATGGATCTTAAAGTAAACCACACGCATGCAACGGCCCTACGACAGCGCTAGCGTTGGTCGCCGGAGCTGGCCGGCTGGCGTCTCTCGTTGGCCGCCTGAATGATTGAGGCCTGACGGTGCGGCGTGCTAGGACGAGTACCTGCAACAGAGTGACGAGTAGGGGACGGGATGCACGTACAGGAAACTGAAAGTCTCAACCAGCAAGTGGTCGCGAGAGCAGTGCCAAAATGTGGAACGATGATAATTGGTTTGATGCCAACATTTGGCATTGCCAATACTTGGCAAGTCAACAATTGGCAATATCAAAAGTTATCAAAAATTGTCAACTTCTTGTGAGGTTGGCAAGTAAACATGGTAACCAACCAAGCACTAGCCAATATTTGGCATTTGCCAAATGTTGGCATCAAACCAATCATGCTTGAGATCCTCTGACTTAGATCGATCTACTGCCGAGGGACGTAGTACGCCCTGCGTCGTCCGTTGGCGATCTGGCGACTCACTGTGAGGTGCGTTCTTTCCTTCTCTCCCGTTTGTGTCCACACGAACACAAGTGACCCATTGTAAGGATAGGGATAGTGGTAGAGGGATTCGATCTATTACAACTCTTCGAAGCAGTAGCTTGTACAGATCGAATTTACAGGGAGATGGAATGGTTCATGCCAAAGGGAAAACTAGGGTAAGGAAGAACTGGTAGCCGCCGCCGTTCGGTTCGTTGATCCTCTGGATGGTTCTCCTCGTGGGAGAGCTGCGCTTAAGTAGGCGAGGTCTTGGTCGTCACCCACTCCAGGCCGTGGTAGCATAGGTTGGGCTTGTGTGCGCGGCTGGGCCGTGCACTTCTGGGCTGGGCTTCGCCTGCGGGAGGGGCTCCTGCGTCAGCGACGCTGACATCCCCCCTTCTTTGCGTGAGGCATGTCCCCAAGGCTCAGCATGCGGGAAGCAATCCTGGAGAGCTTCTTTGTCCTCCCAGGTGTGGCCGAGACCGGTGCCCGCCGACCACTCCACCTGCACTTGCTCGCATATAGCTCCGTGCTTCTTGCGCCATCGGGTTTGGAGGATCTTTACAGGAACGGCCAGATCGTCAGTACAAGTACAAAGAGGAAGCTCAGTATGAACAGGCGTACAAGGAAGGAGGGCTTTGTGAAGTTGTGAGACGTGGAAGACTGGATGAACTGTTGCTTGTGGTGAAAGCTGGATCTTGTAGGCAACTTCATTGATACGCTGGCTGATCGGAAACGGGCCGTAGTACTTGAACGAAAGCTTATGGTTGGCGCGAGGGGCAACAGATGATTGAACATATGGTTGCAACTTGAGGAAAACTTGGTCACCCACCTCGAAAGTGCGCTCAGATCGTCGCTTATCAGCC
Source organism: Elymus sibiricus (assembly GCA_039707655.1). Taxonomy (NCBI): domain Eukaryota; kingdom Viridiplantae; phylum Streptophyta; class Magnoliopsida; order Poales; family Poaceae; genus Elymus; species Elymus sibiricus. The sequence continues at coordinate 479,089,023 of CM077666.1, forward strand.
TGCGTCTTCATGCATTGCCGCGCCCTGTTGGGGTGTTGTTGTATCAGCTCTTGCATCACAGCACATTCCTCCAGCCATGCCTGAAGCGATGGTACCGAGCAGGGAGCAGTGGCAGAAAGCCCCCACTGGCACGGCTCATGCCCGAACATAGCCTTAAATGGGCTCATCCCAATGGCAGAGTGCAACATGTGTTGTACCAAAAATGGGCGAGCGGTGTCCAAAAACTCCAGTGCCGCGGACAGGCATGCGTGAAGCAGCGGAGAAACGTCTCCAAGCATTGATTTACGCGCTTTGTCTGACCATCCGTCTGGGGGTGGTTGGATGTGCTCAGTCAAAGCTCAGTTCCTGCATACTTGAACAGCTCCTGCCAAAAATGGCTTGTGATCACGGTATCGCGATCAGAAACTATTGCCTGAGGGAAACCATGGATCTTGTATATCTGATTCATGTAGAGCTGAGCGACCTTTGCGGCAGTGTAAGGATGTGCCAACGGCAGAAAGTGAGCAAACCTGGTTCTCTTGTCCACTATAACCCACAAACAGTTGAAAGCTCCGGACTATGGCAAGCCGTCGATGAAGTCCATGGAGATGAGCTCCCACGGTTCACTGGGAATGGGGAGAGGTAACAGGATCCCTGGTGAAGCAGCGTGATCAGGCTTTGCTTGTTGGCAAGTGCTACTTGTGAGCTGCATTGGGATTTCCTCGAAGAGGAGAGGATGATGCAGTACAGTAGAGATAAGTATTTCCCTTAGTTAAGAACCAAGGTTATCAATCCAGTAGGAGAACCACACAGAACCTCGTTAGCAGCACCTACACACACAAAAGCAAATACTTGCACCCAACGCGAACAAGAGGGTTGTCAATCCCCTTGGCGGTTACTGATACGTCCATTTTGCATCATGTTTTCCTACTGTTATTTATTATATTTTGGGTCATTATTTTACTTTATGATACAATTCTTATGCCTTTCTCTCTTATTTTGCAAGTTTCACATGAAGAGGGAGATTGCCGGCAGCTGGAATTCTGGATCGGAAAGGGCTACAGCAGAGATAGCTATTCTGCACATCTCCAAATGACCTGAAAATTTACGGAGAATTATTTTGGAATATATAAAAAATATTGGCAGAAGAAATACCAGGAGGGGACCCACCAGGAAGCCACAAGCCTGGGGGGCGTGCCCCTGAGCTTGTGGGGCCCCTGGCAGGCCTCCGGGGCCCATCTTCTCCTATAAGATGCTATTTGCCCTAGAAAAAAAATCAGGAAAAGACTTTCGAGACGAAGTGCCGCCGTCTCGAGGCGAAACCTGGGCAGGAGCAATTTTGCTCTCCGGCGGAGCGATACCGCCGGGGATACTTCCCTCCGGGAGGGGGAAATCGAAGCCATCGACATCACCAACAATCCTCTCATCGTGGGAGGACCAATCTTCATCAACATCTTCACCAGCACCATCTCATCTCAAACCCTAGTTCATCTCGTGTATTCAATCTCTGTCTCAAAACCTCAGATTGGTACCTGTGGGTTGCTAGTAGTGTTGATTACATCTCGTAGTTGATGCTAGTTGGTTTATTTGGTGGAAGATTATATGTTCAGATCCTTAATGCTATTCAATACCCCTCTGATCTTAAACATGAATATGATTTGTGAGTAATTACTTTTGTTCTTGAGGACATGGGAGAAGTCTTGTCATAAGTAATCATGTGAATTTGGTATTCGTTGGACATTTTGATGATATGTATATTGTTGCTTCCTTTAGTGGTGTCGTGTGAACGTCGACTACATGACACTTCACCATCTTTGGGTCTAAGGGAAGGCATTGTGGAGTAGTAAGTAGATGATGGGTTGCTAGAGTGACAGAAGATTAAACCCTAGTTTATGCGCTATTCCGTAAGGGGCTGATTTGGATCCATATGTTTCATGCTATAGTTGGATTTATCTTAATTCTTCTTTCGTAGTTACGGATGCTTGCGAGAGGGGGTAATCATAAGTGGGAGGCTTGTTCAAGTAAGAACAGCACCCAAGCACTGGTCCACCCACATATCAAATTATCAAAGTAGCGAACGCGAATCAAACAAACATGATGAAAGTCACTAGATGAGAATTCCCATGTGTCCCCGAGAACGCTTTGCTTTATATAAGAGATTGTTCCAGCTTGTCCTTTGCTATAAAAAGGATTGGGTACCTTGCTGCACCTTGTTACTATTGTTACTTGTTACGAATTATCTTGCTATCAAAACTATCTGTTACCGCTACTTTCAGTACTTGCAGAGAATACCTTGCTAAAAACCGTTTGTCATTTCCTTCTGCTCCTCGTTGGGTTCGACACTCTTACTTATCGAAAGGACTATGATTGATCCCCTATACTTGTGGGTCATCAAGACTCTTTTCTGGCGCCGTTGCCGGGGAGTGAAGCGCCTTTGGTGAGTGGAATTTGGTAAGGAAACATTTATATTACGTGCTTTAATTTACTGTCACTTGTCACTATGGAAAGTAATCCTTTGAGGGGTTTGTTCGGGGTATCTTCACCTCGACCGGAAGCATTGAGAGTTGCCCCTCAACCTACTGAACCTACTGAAAATATTTATTATGAAATTCCTTCGGGTATGATAGAGAAACTGATGGCTAATCCTTATGCAGGAGATGGAAAGGTACATCCTGATATGCACTTAATATATATAGATGAAATTTGTGGATTGTTTAAGCTTGCAGGTTTATCTGAGGATGGAGTTAAGAGGAAGGTATTCCCTTTGTATTTGGAGGGAAAGGTATTGACATGGTATAGGCTATTGGATGATACTGGAACATGGGATTGGAACCGGTTGAAGTTGGGATTTCACCAGAAATTTTATCCTATGCATTTGGTTCATCGTGATAGGAATTATATATATAATTTTTGGTCTCGTGAAGGAGAAAGTATCTCTCAAGCTTAGGGGAGGCTTAAGTATATGTTGGACACATGCCCCAATCATGAGCTCTCAAGAGAGATAATTATTCAAAACTTTTATGCTCGGCTTTCTCATGATGATCAATCAATGTTCGATACTTCTTCTACTGGTTCCTTTATGATGAGGACTATTGAATTCAAATGGGATCTTCTGGAAAGAATTAAACGCAACTCTGAAGATTGAGAAATCGACAAAGGTAAAGAGTCAGGTATAAATCTTAAGTTTGATTGTGTTAAATCTTTTATGAAAACTGATGCTTTTCATAAGTTTAGTACTAAATATGGACTTGACTCTGAGATAGTAGCCACTTTTTGTGAATCTTTTGCTGCTCATGTTGATCTCCCTAAGGAGAAATGGTTTAAGTTTCATCCACCTATTGAATTAAATGAAGAACCTATTAGTGTTAAAGAAGAAACAATTGTTTACAATATTGATCCAGTTGTGCCTACTACTTATATTGAGAAACCTCCTTTTCCTGTTAGGATTAAGAAACGTGCTAAAGCTTCAACTGTGGTTAATAAAAGTAATATTAGAACACCTAGACCCTCTGAACAAATTAAAGTTGAACCTAATATTGCAATGGTTAGAAATCTTTTGGTTGATAACATTGATGGACATGTCATATATTTCTGTGATGAAGCAACTAGGATTGCTATGCCAAACACTATAGATAAAAACAAACCTGTAATTGGCATGCCTGTTATTTCTGTTAAAATTGGAGATCATTGCTATCATGGTTTATGTGATATTGGTGCTAGTGTGAGTGCTATTCCGTTTACTCTTTATCTAGAAGTCATGAATGATATTCCACCTGTTGAGATTGAAGATATTGATGTCACAATTAAGCTTGCAAATAGAGATACTATTGCACCACTTGGGATTGTTAGAGATGTTGAAGTCTTGTGTGGTAAGATCAAATACCCTACTGATTTTCTTGTTCTTGGAGCACCACAAGATGATTTTTGTCCCATTATATTTGGTAGACCTTTCTTAAATACAGTTAATGCTAAGATTGATTGCAATAAAGAAACTATCAGTGTTGTAACACCCCATGTAATTAAGCTACAGTGATCACCTTTTGATAATGCCAAGTCATCATGTTTAACAGTGCTTGATCATCATTTGCATCATATCTCATTTTGAAATTCCAACTCAAATTGAAATTCAAATATAAATTGAAAATAAAAGTGGTTCAAATTTGGAAACTAAAATGTTCATTAAATAGCAAATAATCCATAACAAATTATGTTAAGAAAAACAACATCACCTAAATTCCCTAGATGAGTCTAACATCCTAAAACTATAACAAAACAACAATTTAAATTGCCAATTCATTTAATAAAAAATCAAATGAAATCATTTGTTCACCAAACCTTTTTCTGACAGTGATAAAAATTGCATCATATTTATGTGGCATAATCTCATATTTTACAAAAGTCATTTTGTGGCCTAATAATTTACAAAACAGAAAAGAATACAGAAAACAGAAAAATGAAAAGAAAAACGGTAAAGGCTTACTGTGCTGGTGGGCTGTGAGTGCACAGTGCACAACCCAGCCCACCAGGGGGGTCGTCTCCCTCCTCCCGCGTGCGTGTCAGCGCGCGCGCCCACCCGAGCGCCGATGGCCTCACTGTCGACCATCCCGCGGCTCCCCCGAGTGGATAAGGGCATCCCCGAGCGCCTCTCCCTCCCCCGCAAACCCTAGCCCCCTTAGGATTCACCCTCGCTCTCTCCATCTCTCGCGCACGAGCTCGCCCGAGAGCTTCCTCCGCCGTCGCCGTCGATCCCACGCTCTCCGTCGTCCCCGCGCTGCGCCGCCATGTCCTAGCTGCCCGTCGTCGTCGACTTCGTCGTCTCCGCCTACGCGTGCAGGCCGGGGAGCTCCACGACGACCGAATCGAGCTCGTCCCCGACCTCGGCCGCATCTGCTTCCCCGGCGAACTCCGGCCTCCTCTGCTGCTACTAAACCCCTCGCCGGCCTCCTTGAGCCGCCCGGTGAGCTCCGCCTCCTCTCTCTTCTTCTTCTTCGGCTCGCTGCGCCCGTAGCTCACCGCAATCGCCATGGCCGAATTCAGCGCCGCCGCCTTGCTCGTCGCCGTGGCCACAGCCATCTCCATGCTCGCCCGAGCTCGGCTGCGAGCTCAGCAGGCCTGTAAGAGTCGTTTGCCGCCGCCCGTAGCTTTTGCCGTGCTCCAGAACGCCGGATCCGCCGTCGCCCAAAACGCTCCCCCGCTGACCTCGTCGCCGGCGTCGATTCCGGCCGTCTCCGGCGACGGCACCGCCACCATCCGACGCGGCTCGTTCGAACGAGCCCAGCCACGCTCCGTTTGGACGTCTGTAGCGCAATTCCGGCGAGCTCCCGAGGACGCCGCCGCGTTTCGACGTCGTCGGCGGCTTGCCGCCGGCCACCGCCTACGTGGCCGCCACGTGTGACCCCCTGGGTCACTGACACTGGGCCCAGGGGCCCCAGTTGACCGAGTTGACTTGGTCAACTCGTATGACTGGGCACACAGTGCCACTGACCAGCGGGCCCCACCCGCTTAATTAATCTAATTAGGTTTTTTAAATTAATTTAATTACTAAACTGACACTGACAGTAGGCCCCCCTAGTTAATTAACCCTTTTAATTAAAGTTAATCCTCGTTTAATTAGCACAGTCACTGACCAGTGGGACCCACTGGTCAGGTTTGACTCTGGTCAGCCGGGTTTGACCGCTGACGCCATGCTGACGTCATGATGACGTAACTAGCTACTGTTTTGGATAATTTGAATTAAATAATTTCAGAAATTCCAGAAAATGATTAAAACTTCCAAAAATCATATAAAATAAACCGTAACTCGAATGAAAATAATTTATATATGAAAAATGATCAGAAAAATATGAAGAATCCGAATATGTGATCAAAATGCTTGACCATCACTCCTATCTAGGTGAACATGGAACTTTTTGCCCGTATTCGATAGATGAATAGTGCATAACCTTGATAAAATAAATCCAAATAAATTCCTAATTCCTCTAAAATATTTAGATAGGCAATATATCACCTCTGCATATCATTTAGGCATGTCATGCATCGCTGTTGCATTGTTGACGTGAATTTATTGTTTCTTCCCCCTCCTTCTCTCTCGATAGATGCCGAGACCGCCGCCGACGCAGCTGAGTAGGACTACGCTCCAGACGAGCAGCCTTCAGACGACCAGCCCCTGTCAGCAGAGCTTCCAGGCAAGCAAAACCCCCTTGATCATCCAGATATCGCCTATTATTTCCCTCTTATTCTTGCATTAGAATTGCCCCTATTACTGTTCTGATAGTTCCTATTCTGATGCATAGCCTGGTTTTGTAACCTGTGGTTGATACTTTACCTGTTATCCTATATGCTTAGTATAGGCTGGTTAGTGATACATCAATGGCCCCACACCCTTGTCCTTGTTGCCATGCTTTTCCACCAGTGACTCGATCAGTTTGATCGACGGTCAGAGACCAACACATCACCGCACATTCCCCCTAAGTTGTTCGACTCTGCAGAGCTACCACCGAGTGCCGAGGGTGATACCTCTTATCTCACTTCGATGATGCCTCTGTAGAATAGCTATCCAGTTGTGGGTTACCGAGGGTGATTCCTCTTTCATCACCTCCGATTAAGCTTCCGTCGTGTAACTCCTCCTATGTGAATCCATTGAGGGTGATTCCTTCGGGTTCACCTTGATCGTTACTTCGAGTGGGAATCCATAAAGGGTGATTCGTCGGATTCCTTCTCGATACTTTGGACACACGGGTACTTTGACTTTACTACTGTCATTTGATAAAGACGGGTCAGCTCCAAGAGCACCCGCGAGCCGTGTGTTACCAAGTCAGAGCGACAGGAATCCTGTTCGTCTCTGCGAGCTACTAAATACGTCTAATGGATTTGGGTATTTGATCTGAGTGGGTCGTTGGCCCTATACGCACTACCACCACGTGGGATAATGGTTATGGGACCCTCTACGTCGTATGTATCAGCCAAAAGCTCTTCAGACGTCATAGCTCAGAGATGCGGGCTGATTGCTGGGGTGGGCTGGTTACGTCACTTGTGTATACAGTGTCGCGCCTGGGCCCCGGCCAGTCATGCAACATGCAGGAGTGCAAAGGGCGATGGCCCAACACCCCTTCGCACTTAGGATTTAGACCGACGTGCTGACCTCTCTTCTGAGCCTAGGTAGGACTGCGTCGTGTCGATTACCCGAGGCCGGGTATTACCCAGCAAGTGTGTCTGGCCAGATGTAATCGAGCGTGTTAGGTTACAGTAGTGCACCCCTGCAGGGAAGTTATCTATTCGAATAGCCATGTCCACGGTAACAGGACGCTCGGAGTTGTATCCTAATCCACTACAATTACAAATTGATGCTAATTTAATATTAAACTGTTAATACTGCTCTCGGGATCGCTTTCTCGTAGGGAGTCGAGAAAGGATCTCAGGGCGTTGCTATTATATAACCACTATTATATGCTACTGTGTTCTACTCTCTTTTGATGCTGCAAGATTGCTTCAAGATACTAGTCTTCGATAGGCTAGGCTTCTCCCCCTCTATTCTGGCATTCTGCAGTTCAGTCCAAAGATATAGCCCCATTCCTTTGATACCGATGCATAATTAGTATAGTTTTGATGTCAGTCTTGCGAGTACTTTGGATGAGTACTCACGGTTGCTTTGCTTCCTCTTTTTCCCCATACCCGCTTGCTGTAATCAGACGACGGAGTCCCGGAGCCAGACGCCACCGCAGGAGCTTACTACCAGGAGAGTCCCGGAGGCACATACTACTGGGTTGAGCCAGCCGACCAGGAGTAGTTCGGAGGCCCTAGGCAGGAGGCCTTCGCCTTTTCGATCAGTGTCGCTGTTTGTGCTAGCCTTCTTAAGGCAAACTTGACTAACTATGTCTGTACCCAGATATTATTTGTTTGTATGACTTATGTATTCGGGTCCTCGTGACCCCTGGTTTGTAGTATGAAGATTTATGTTTAATTTGTATTTAGAGTTGTGTTCTGATATCTTCCCATGAGTCTCTGATCTCGAGCATGCACGTTTGCGTGTATGATTAGTGCACGGTCGAGCAGGGGCATCACAAATTGGTATCAGAGCCGACTGCCTGTAGGAAGCCCCCTTCCGATTCCTTGGTCGAAGTTGAGTCTAGTCTTTGAAAACTATATTTTATTAACATGGTTGTGTGGCTTACGGGCCCACGTCGCCAATGGGTGGTATTAGGATCTTTTATTCCTCTTCCTTACTCTGGGATTCTACTCTCTCTTCTATTCGGGTTAAAATTTTACTAACTCTGACTCTAGGTTCTCGTGATCACGTCCACTCAGAGCTTTGATTATCTGCAAATTACTTCCTTGAATGCACGATGCAAGAATTCACTCACTCTCATTTGACAATCTTGAATTTCCTCTGTTTCAGATGGATCGTTTGTTTCCGCCGCTCCCTGCGACGCAGCTTGTACTTCGGATAGACCGCCAGTCATGCAACATGCAGGAGTGCAAAGGGCGATGGCCCAAGACCCCTTCACACTTAGGATTTAGACCGGCGTGCTGACCTCTCTGCTGAGCCAAGGTAGGACTGCGTCGTGTCGATTACCCAAGGCCGGGCATTACCCAGCAAGTGTGTCTGGCCAGATGTAATCGAGCATGTTAGGTAACAGTAGTGCACCCCTGTAGGGAAGTTATCTATTCGAATAGCCGTGTCCACGGTAACAGGACGCTCGGAGTTGTATCCTGATCCACTACAACTACAAATTGATGCTGATTTAATATTAAACTGTTAATACTGCTCTCGGGATCGCTTTCTCGCAGGGAGTCGAGAAAGGATCTCAGGGCGACCACTATTATATGCTACTGTGTTCTACTCTCTTCTGATGCTGCAAGATTGCTTCAAGATGCTAGTCTTCGATAGGCTAGGCTTCTCCCCCTCTATTCTGGCATTCTGTAGTTCAGTCCAAAGATATAGCCCCATTCCTTTGATACCGATGCATAATTAGTATAGTTTTGATGTCAGTCTTGCGAGTACTTTGGATGAGTACTCACGGTTGCTTTGCTTCCTCTTTTTCCCCGTACCCGCTTACTGTAATCAGACGACGGAGTCCCGGAGCCAGACGCCACCGCAGGAGCTTACTACCAGGAGAGTCCCAGAGGCATGTACTACTGGGTTGAGCCAGCCGACCAGGAGTAGTTCGGAGGCCCTAGGAAGGAGGCCTTCGCCTTTTCGATCAGTGTCGGTGTTTGTGCTAGCCTTCTTAAGGCAAACTTGACTAACTATGTCTGTACCCAGATATTATTTGTTTGTATGACTTATGTATTCGGGTCCTCGTGACCCCTGGTTTGTAATATGAAGATTTATGTTTAATTTGTATTTAGAGTTGTGTTGTGATATCTTCCCGTGAGTCTCTGATCTCGAGCGTGCACGTTTGCGTGTATGATTAGTGCACGATTGAGCAGGGGCGTCACAAGTGTTAATTTTGGTGATGTGTCTCATGAGTTTAATTTCTCTAAATTTCATAGACAACCTCATGATAAAGAATTACCTAATAAGGATGAAATTATTGGTCTTGCTTCTATTGCTGTGCCTCCTACTGATCCTTTAGAACAATACTTGTTAGACCATGAAAATGATATTGATATGAATGAAAGAAATGAAATAGATGAGATGTTCTTTAAACAAGCACCTATTCTTAAACATAACTTGCCTGTTGAAACTTTGGGAGATCCTCTTCCACCTAAGAGTGATCCTATTTTTGAACTGAAGAAACTACTTGATACACTTAAATATGCCCACCTTCATGAAAAGAAAATATACCCTGTTATTATTAGTGCTAACCTTTCAGAGCATGAAGAAAAGAGATTACTTAAAACTCTGAGGAAGCACCGTGCTGCTAGTGGATATACTCTCGATGATCTTAAGGGCATTAGTCCCACTTTATATCAGCACAAAATTAATATGGAGCCAGATGCTAAACCAGTTGTTGATCATCAAAGAAGATTAAATCCTAAAATGAAGGATGTGGTAATAACTGAAATATTAAAACTTCTGGAGGCAGGTATAATTTATCCCATAGCTGATAGTAGATGGGTAAGTCCTGTTCATTGTGTTCCTAAGAAAGGAGGTATTTCTGTGGTTCCTAATGATAAAAATGAACTTATCCCACAAAGAACTATAACTGGTTATAGGATGGCAATTGATTTCAGGAAATTAAATAAAGCTACTAGGAAAGATCGTTACCCCTTACCTTTTATTGACCAAATGTTAGAAATATTATCTAAACATACACACTTTTGCTTTATAGATGGATATTCTGGTTTTTCTCAAATACCTGTATCAAAAGAAGATCAAGAGAAAACCACATTCACTTGTCCTTTTGGAACTTATGCTTATCATCGTATGCCTTTTGGTTTATGTAATGCACCTGCTACCTTTCAAAGATGTATGACTGTTATATTCTCTGACTTTTGTGAAAAGATTGTTGAGGTTTTCATGGATGATTTCTCCATTTACGGAACTTCTTTTGATGATTGCTTAAGCAACCTTAATCGAGTTTTGCAGAGATGTGAAGAAACTAATCTTGTCTTGAATTGGGAGAAGTGCCACTTTATGGTTAATGAAGGTATAGTCGTTGGGCATAAAATTTCTGAAAGAGGTATTGAAATTGATAAAGCTAAAGTTGATGCAATTGAGAAAATGCCATGTCCTAAAGATATCAAAGGTATAAGAAGTTTACTTGGTCATGCTAGTTTCTATAGAAGGTTTATAAAAGACTTCTCTAAAATTTCTAGGCCTCTTACTAATCTCTTGCAAAAAGATGTACCATTTGTTTTTGATAATGATTGCGTAGAAGCCTTTGAAATACTTAGGAAAGCCTTAATATCTGCACCTATTGTTCAACCACCTGATTGGAACCTACCCTTTGAAATTATGTGTGATGCTAGTGATTATGCTGTTGGTGCTGTTTTAGGACAAAGAGTTGATAAGAAATTGAATGTTATTCATTATGCTAGTAAAACTCTAGACAGTGCCCAAAGAAACTATGCTACTACTGAGAAAGAAGTTTTAGCAGTTGTGTTTGCATGTGATAAATTCAGATCTTACATTGTTGATTCTATAGTAACTATTCACACCGATCATGCTGCTATTAAATACCTCATGGAAAAAAAAGATGCTAAACCTAGACTTATTAGGTGGGTTCTTTTGTTACAAGAATTTGATTTGCATATTATTGATAGAAAGGGAGCTGAGAATCCCATAGCTAATAATTTGTCTAGAATGGAAAATGTTCTTGATGACCCACTGCCTATTGATGATAGTTTTCCTGATGAACAATTAGCTGTTATAAATGCTTCTCGTAATACTCCTTGGTATGCAGACTATGCTACTTACATTGTTGCTAAATATATACCACCTAGTTTCACATACCAACAAAAGAAAAAAAATCTTCTTTGATTTAAGACATTACTTTTGGGATGACCCACATCTATATAAAGGAGTAGATGGTGTTATTAGACGTTGTGTACCTGAGTATGAACAGGAATAAATCCTACGGAAGTGTCATTCCGAGGCATACGGAGGACACCATGCGGGAGATAGAACAGCACATAAGGTATTACAATCTGGTTTTTATTGGCCTACTCTTTTCAAAGATGCTCGTAAGTTTTTCCTCTCTTGTGATGAATGTCAAAGAATTGGTAATGTTGGTAGACGTCAGGAAATGCCTATGAATTATTCAATTGTTATTGAACCATTTGACGTTTGGGGATTTGATTATATGGGACCTTTTCCTTCCTCTAATGGGTATACACATATGTTAGTTGCTGTTGATTACGTTACTAAGTGGGTAGAAGTTATTCCAACTAGTAGTGCTGATCATAACACTTCTATTAAAATGCTTAAAGAAGTTATATTTTCGAGGTTTGGAGTCTCTAGATATTTGATGACTGATGGTGGTTCGCATTTTATTCATGGTGCTTTCCATAAATTGCTTGCTACATATGATGTTAATCATAGAATTGCATCTCCTTATCATCCTCAGTCTAGTGGTCAAGTTGAACTGACTAATAGAGAAATAAAGTTAATCTTGCAAAAGACCGTTAATAGATCTAGAAAGAATTGGTCTAAGAAACTTGATGATGCATTATGGGCTTACAGAACTGCTTATAAAAATCCTATGGGTATGTCTCCATATAAAATGGTCTATGGGAAAGCATGTCATTTATCTCTTGAACTAGAACATAAGGCATATTGGGCAATTAAAGAACTTAATTATGATTTTAAACTTGTGTAACACCCCATGTATTAAGCTACAGTGATCACCCTTTTGATAATGCCAAGTCACCATGATTAACAGTGCTTGAAAATCATTTAAATCATATCTCATTTCAAATTCCAATTCAAATTGGAATTCAAATATAAAGTGAAAATAAAAGTTGTTCAAGTTTGAAAACTAAAATGTTCATAATATTGCAAATAATCCAGAGGCAATTATAAAAATATAATCAACATTATTTAAATTAGTTAAACGACTCTATCATCCAAAAATAGTATAAAATAGTAGCAATTAAACCCATTTCATTTAAATAAAATTCAACTGAAATCATATAGGCTCCAAACCTTTTTATGACTGTGGTAAATATTGCATAGTATTTAAGTGCACAGGTCTCATATTTTACAAAATGGAATTTGTGCTAAAAGAATTAGAAATCAGAAATAAAATTGGAAACAGAAAGAAACAAAAAAATAAAAATAAAACCCCCCTACTGGGCCTCGGCCCAGCCGGTCCACCCCGCCCTCCCGGCCTATTTAGGCCTCCCCTCCTCGCTCCTCGCTCCCCGAACCCTAACCCGACCCCCCACTCCCCCTCGTCCCCTCGTCCCCGACGCCGCCGCCGTCGCCGCCCGTCGCCATCCCGCCGTCGCCGCCTCGTCCTCGCCTCGCCGGACCTCCCCGAGCCTCGCCGGCGTACCCCTGCAATGGGGGTGAGGGCCCCATCCCCCCCTTCCTCTCTGTCGCCGTCGCGCCCGGCTCCCGCCATGCCCGCGCCACGTCCACCTCCCGCTGTGCCCGCGCCGCGCTCGCCTCCCGCACGCGCGCGCCTCGCCTCGCCTGCCCGCTCGCCCGCGGCCTCGCCGCTGCCGCTCGCACCTGCTGCCTCGCCCGACGCCGTCGCCGCGCTCGCCGCCGGCTCCGCCCGCTCCGCCCGCTGACCCGCAGCCGCTCGCGGCCCCGCGCACGCCGGCGCTCGCGTGCTCGCCAGCTCTGCTCCGCCGCCGCCCCGTGCCACAGCCACTTCGCCGTCGCCCGCCTTTGCCCGCGCGCGCGCGCTGTGGCCCAAACATGTCCGGCCTTGGACAGGGCACAACCCGGACATGTCCGGCTGTAGCCACTGACCACTGGGGCCCCAGTTAAAACAAAAAAAAGATTTAAAAAAATAAAAATTAATTAATTAAATAATTAAATAATTAATTAACTTAATTAGTTCTGTTTAATTAAACTAATTATCTAATTAGCCCAATTAATCTGTAATTAACTTAATTAAACCCTAATTAACTTTAACAGATGCTGACAGGTGGGACCCACCGGTCCTGTTGACCGATGATGTCATGCTGGCGTTCTGCTGACGTCAGCAAATACTGTTTCGGATAATTCTAATTAAATAATTCCTGAATTTTATTAAAACTTTGAAAAATCATATGAAATAAACCGTAACTCGGATTAAAATAATTTATATATGAAAAATGATCAGAAAAATATGAAGAATCCGAATATGCCACCCACATACCTGCCACACCCCTCTAACATACTGAACATGGAACCATCCTCTCCGTTTCAGTGTATCGATAATTGCCCGGAGCTGGAAAACACCTTCATGTGTTTTCCCGCTCCGACTAAGTTGCGTAGTGCTGCATTAGAGCACCCCTGGCACTGCATATTAGCATGTCATGCATCCCTGTTGCATTGTTTGCCGTGTATTTATTGTTTCTTCCCCCTCCTTCTCTCCCGTTAGACCCCGAGACGGCCGACGACATTGCAGAGTATGACTACGTCGTCGATGACCAACCCCTCTCGGCAGAGCTTCCAGGCAAGCAAAACCCCCTTGATCATCCAGATATCGCCCACTCCTTTCTCTCTTATGCTTGCATTAGTATCGCTTCTGTTGTTGCTCCGATAGCTCCTATTCTGATGCATAGCCTGTTTTCGTCGCCTACTGTTGTTACCTACCCCTGTCCTATGATGCTTACATAGCTATGCTGTTGTTCCATCTGTGGCCCTTCGCCTTGTCCGTATGCCATGCTTGTTATCAGGCCGTGATCACTCTGGGTGATGATCACGGAAATATTTACATATTGCACTACTTTAAACTGTTAAAGTCGGGCTGGCCCCAAGGGTGCCCGCGAGAGAATAATTCTAAAGACGGGTCGGCTCCAAGAGCACCCGTGCGACATGTGATACCAAGTCGGAGCGACAGGGATCCTGTGCGTCTTCGCGAGTTACTAAACACGCCTAACGGATTTGGGTATTTGATCTGAGTTGGCTACATGCTTATACGCACTACCACCACGTGGGATAATGGTTTAATGGGGCCCTCTACGTCGTATGTATCAGCCGAAAGCTCTGTCAGACGTCCAGTTCAGCATTGCGGCCGGGACGGACCGGCGCCAGCCCACACACGGGTGGTGCCTGGCTTCACCCTGCACGCAACGACCCGGAGTGCAAAGGGCGATGGACCAAGACCCCTGAGCGCTTAGGAGGTAGACCGGCGGGGACCTCTCTGCTGAGCTCTAGGTAGGACTGCGTCGTGTCGATTACCCGAGGCCGGGCATTTCCCAGCAAGTGTGTTCGGCCAGATGTAATCGAGCGTGTTGGGTAACAGTAGTGCACCCCTGCAGGGAAGTGATCTATTCGAATAGCCGTGTCCACGGTAACAGGACGCTCGGAGTTGTATCCTGATCTGCTACAACTATAAATGGATACTGTTACAATGATAAACTGCTACTACTGCTCTCGGGATCGCTTTCTCGCAGGGTAGTCGAGGAAGGATCTCAGGGCATTACTAAAATATAATTGCTATTATATGTTACTGTGCTCTTCTCTCTTCTGATGCTGCAAGAATTGCTTCAAGATGCTAGTCTTCGATAGGCTAGGCCTTCCCCTCTGTTCTGGCATTTCTGCAGTTTTGTCCAAAGATAGTGCCCCATTCCTTTGATACCGATGCATACTTAGCATAGTTCTGATGTCAGTCTTGCGAGTACTTTGGATGAGTACTCACGGTTGCTTTGCTATCTCTTTTCCCCATACCCATTTGCTGTGACCAGACGACGGAGCCCAGGAGCAGGAGATCCCCGGAGGAGCCCCATGAGGAACTAGGATGCGCCTCCCCCCCTAGGCGCGCCCTGGTGCCTCGTGGGCACCCCCTGGGGCTTCTGGCCTCCTCCTGAAGCTTCTAGTGTTGTATATGTCCAGAAAAAATCTCCAAAAAGTTTCGTGGCATTTGGACTTCGTTTGGTATTGACATTCTGTAAAACAAAAACAGGGCAGAAAACAGCAACTGGCACTGGGCACTAAGTTAATAGGTTAGTCTCCAAAAATGATATATAATTGCTGTAAATGCATATAAAAACATCCAAGATTGATAATATAACAGCATGGAACAATAAAAAATTATAGATACATTGGAGACGTATCAGCATCCCCAAGCTTAATTCCTGCTCGTCCTCGAGTAGGTAAATGATAAAAACAATTTTTTTGATGTGGAATGCTGCCTATCATATTCATCATATATTCTTTTCTTTTGTAGCATGGACATTGGACTTGAATAATTCAAAGCAATAGTCTATAATTTGACATGAAGATATAAATACTCAAGCATGCTAACAAGCAACTATGTTTTTCAAAATATCAACGCTAAAGAAAGTTATCCCTAGCCCATTATGCTCAATCATTGATCCATTCATGAAACACACTCGAATATTAGCTACACACAATGCACAAGTATGACAATAGTGCTCTCTAGTTGGTGCTTTATATGAGAAGATGGAGACTCAAAGTAAAAATAAAAATTGCATAAAAGTAAATAGATAGGCCCTTCGCAGAGGGAAGCAGAGATTTGTCAAACGTGCCAGAGCTCAAATCTTAAATTAGAGAGATGAAAATATTTTGAGAGGCTTGCTTTTCCTGTCAACGAAAACGACCGAGAATTCCCAATATCTTCCATGATAGACACATCATAGGCGGTTCCCAAACAGAAAGTAAAGTTTATTTCCTTTCCACCATTGTTTCACAATCCATGGCTAGCCATATCAACGGGTGCCCTCCATACCTTCACTTTCCAAGGAATTTTGTTGTTATTAATTTTTGATTTCATTGTGGGACTGGGCATCCCTATTACCAGCCACTCTCTTGTGCAATGACAAGTGAATAAACACCCATCGTGAGAATAACACACCTAGCATGGAAAATATTGGCCACCCCCTGCCGCTTCATGAGCGGTACCGGCACACAAAACAGAAAAATTATTTTGAAAATTAGAGTTGGCACACGCAAATTTACTTGGAATGGCATGGAAATACCGCATATAGGTAGATATAGTGGACTCATTTGGCACAACTTGGGTTTAAGGAGTTTGGATGCACAAGCAATATTTCCGCTTAGTACAAATGAAGGCTAGCAAAAGATTGAGAAGCAACCAACCAAAAAACGAAAACGGTCATAAACATGCATTGAACATAACTAACTCTGAATAATGCACCATAAGTAGGATATAATTTCATTGCATAACTATTGACTTAACATGCATGCATAGGGAATCGAAACCTTAACACTAATATTCTTACTAAATCACAATTACTCACTAACATGACTCACATATTATCATTTCCGTATCGCAAAACTATTGCAAGGAATCACACTTATCATATCCAATGATCTATATGAAAGTTTTTATTATATCCCTCTTGAATATTCATCACTTTGGGACCAAATTCATAGCTTGTGCAAATTACCGTTACTTTCATCAACTCTCAAAAAGATTTAAGTGAAGCATGAGAGTGCAAATATTTCTTCAAAATTTCAATCTTATCAACTCTCAAAATAATATAAGTGAAGCATGAGAGTTTATTTCTTCAAAATTTAGCCACCACCGTGCTCAAAAAGATTTAAGTGAAGCACTAGAGCAACTGCCTAGCTCAGAAAATTTAAGTGAAGCACATAGAGTATTCTAACAAATTATGATGATCGTGTGGCTCTCTCAAAATAGGTGTGTTCAGCAAGGATGATTGTGACAAACTAAAAAGCAAACAAAGCAAAGACTCATATAATACACGACGCTCCAAGCAAAACACATATCATGTGACGAATAAAAATATAGCTCCAAGTAAAATTACCGACGGTTGGTAGAAGAAAGAGGGGATGCCTTCCGGGGCATCCCCAAGCTTAGATGCTTGAGTCTTCCTTGAATATTACCTTCGGGTGCCATGGGCATCCCCAAGCTTAGGCTCTTGCCACTCCTTATTCCTTCATCCATCGTGATCTCACCCAAAACTTGAAAACTTCAATCACACAAAACCCAACAAAACCTTCGTGAGATCCGTTAGTATAACAAAATAAATCACTACTTTAAGTACTGTTGCAAACCCATTCATATTTTATTTTTGCATTATACCTACTGTATTCTAACTTCTCCATGGCTTATACCCCCCGATACAATCCATAGTTTCATCAAAACAAGCAAGCAACACATCAAAAACAGAATCTGTCAAAAACAGAACAGTCTGTAGCAATCTATTTAAAAGCCAAACTTCTGTAACTCCAAAAATTATGAAAAATTAGGACAACGTGGAAAATTCATATACCAATACTGTGTAAAAATTCAGATTTTTCTGACGCACCAGTACAGAAACAAAATTCCAGGACTGGACGCAAAACTTTCTGTTTTCCAAACAGCATCAATTATACTATCTTCCAAATCATCCTAAAGGTTTTACTTGGCACAAACACTAATTAAAAACATAAAAACTCAATCATAACAGTAGCATGAAAGTGAAAACACACAATAACAGAAACAAATAATAAAAATTTATTTTATTCATTGGGTTGCCTCCCAACAAGCGCTATTGTTTGATGCCCCTAGCTAGGCATAATGCATAGTTTCAAGTATTGTCATCCTTCATCCCCAAGTCATTTTTGATTAAATCTTCAAAAGCTTTTCTTATTAATTCTCTACCTTCATGCTCTTATTTCCTAGTGGGTGAGCTTAGGTAATTGAAGGGGCTTTGATTAGTGACCTTAACATTCATAACTTCAAACTCAGGATCATCACCATAAACGTCCTCATATAAAACATGTATTTCATCATCAATAGGATCTCTAGCCATACTCTCAAACCATTCTTCACTAAATCCCTCATCAATTCCTTTAGTAACCCATTCAAATTTATCACAAGCATGGTGGTACATAGTTTTAATTATTTCGGTGTATGGAACTCTCCTTCTAATGTTTTCACCATAAGCAAAGTAATCTTTAGATTCCAACCTATGAATAGTATCTTTATCATGAAGAATCTCCTCTATAGGGGGACATTCAAAATTTATTTTATAAAAGGAGAAAATATCCCTAGCTTCCCGGATTATATAATCAAATTCATGCATAAGGATTATAGTGGCAATTTTCTTAGCCCTAGGATCATGGATGTTGGGAAGTTCATAAAATATTTTTTGTAAGGCAGGGTGGATATGCAGAATTTTTCTTTCTAACTTAACCACAAGCATTGCAATAGCATCCACATAACAATTTGTTTTATCAAGAATAGATCCATTAACTATTGGTATAACTCCCGCACAATTAAAGAACTCCTGAATTATATTTTTCCCTATGACGTTACTACTTCCCACATGATAGACTTTAGTTTTAAAATTAGTGGGGGTGATAGTCTCTGGAGGGTCATGATTAAGATCAAAAGAATGTGTTTTGTCTCCAAGAGATTCACTACCACTATCCTCACTAGCACTTTCAATCACAACTTTCTCAAATTCAGGCATGATAACAGTTTCAAGCAAAGCAAACAAGCAGACAAGAAAAAGACAAACGGAAAATATTTTGTATTTTTGTAAATACTTTTTAGAAGTGGGGGAGATAAAAACGAGAGGCAAATGCAAATAAAGTAAATAAACTAAATGCAAGGAGATGAGAGTTTTATGCGTAGGTACTTGATAGATGTTGATGATGTCTCCCCGGCAAAGGCGCCAGAAATTCTTCCTGCTACTTGTGAGCTGCGTTGGTAATTCCCTGAAGAGGAAGGGAGATGCAGTACAGTAGAGATAAGTATTTCCCTCAGTTATGAAACCAAGGTTATCAATCCAGTAGGAGAATCACGCAACACCTCGTTAGCAGCACCTGCACACAAAACAACAAATCCTTGCACCCAACGCCAACAAGGGGTTGTCAATTCCTCGACGGTAAGTTGCAAGATTAAATTGTATGTGATAGATAGATAGATTGAAACAAAAATACAAAAATAAAATAAATAAAAAATGCAGCAAGTATTTTTAGGGTTTTAGTAAATGATTTAGATAGACCCGGGGGCCATAGTTTTCACTAGAGGCTTCTCTCAAGAAAATAGCATACGGTGGGTAAACAAATTACTGTTGGGCAATTGATAGAAAAGCAAATAATCATGACGATATCCAAGGCAACGATCATGTATATAGGCATCACGTCCGAGACAATTAGAACGACTCCTGCCTGCATCTACTACTATTACTCCACACATCGACCGCTATCCAGCATGCATCTAGTGTATTAAGTCCATGAAGAACGGAGTAACGCCTTAAGAACGATGACATGATGTAGACAAGATAAACTCACGTATGAATAAACCCCATCTTTTTACGCTTAATAGCAATGATACATACGTGTCATGTCCCTTTCTGTCACTGGGATTGAGCACCGCAAGATCGAACCCATTACAAAGCACCTCTTCCCATGGCAAGATAAATCAATCTAGTTGGCCAAACCAAATCAATAGACTGGAGAAGAAATACGAAGCTATAATAATCATGCATAAAAGAGATCAGAAAAGACTCAAATAATATTCATGGATAATCTGATCATAAACTCGCAATTCATCGGATCCCAACAAACACACCGCAAAAAGTGATTACATCGGATAGAACTCCAAGAACATCGAGGAGAACATTGTATTGAAGATCAAAAAGAGAGAAGAAGCCATTTAGCTACTAACTATGGACCCGAAGGTCTGTGGTAAACTACTCACGCATCATCGGAAGGGTAGCAAGGTTGATGTAGAGCCCCTCCGTGATCGATTCCCCCTCCAGCGGAGTACCAGAAAAGGCCTCCAGATGGGATCTCTCGAAAACAGAAACTTGCGGCGGCGAAAAAAGTATTTCGTGGACTCCCCTGAGGGTTTCTGATTTTTTGGGAATTTATAGTAGAGGAATTAGGTCAAACGGAGCTCTGTGGGCCCCACGAGGTACCAGGGCACGCCTGCCCCCCCCCCCAGGCGTGCCCTGGTGCCTCGTGGGCACCCCCTAGGGCTTTTGGCCTCCTCCCGAAGCTTCTAGTGTTGTATATGTCCAGAAAAAAAATCTCCAAAAAGTTTCATGGCATTTGGACTTCGTTTGGTATTGATATTCTGTAAAACAAAAACATGGCAGAAAACAGCAACTGGCACTGGGCACTAAGTTAATAGGTTAGTCTCCAAAAATGCTATATAATTGCTGTAAATGCATATAAAAACATCCAAGATTAATAATATAACAGCATGGAACAATAAAAAATTATACATACGTTGGAGACTTATCAGCTATCACTAGGGGCAATATAAAGTGATGTTCCTTTACATTAAGAGCTTGCACATCCCAAAATAAAAAGCGCATGACAACCTCTGCCTCCCTCTGCGAAGGGCCCATCTTTTACTTTTCAATACGGTTTGTAGTTCATACTTTGTCTTGTGGATGAGTTGTCACTTTTTCATGAGAAGTTTTATGATGATATATTGTTGTTATGATAATGATCATGATGCCTTCATGTCCATATTTTGCTTTATTGACACCTCTCTCTCTCTCTAAACATGTGGTCATGATTATCAATTTCAGTTTTTCACTTGAGGACAAGCGAGGTCTAAGCTTGGGGGAGTTGATACGTCCATTTTGCATCATGTTTTCCTACAATTATTTATTATGTTTTGGGTCATTATTTCACTTTATGATACAATTCTTATGCCTTTTCTCTCTTATTTTGCAAGTTTCACATGAAGAGGGAGACTGCCGGCAGCTGGAATTCTGGACCGGAAAGGGCTACAACAGAGATAGCTATTCTGCACATCTCCAAATGACCTGAAAATTTACGGAGAATTATTTTGGAATATATAAAAAATATTGGCGGAAGAAATACCAGGAGGGGACCCACCAGGAAGCCACAAGCCTGGGGGCGCGCCCCCCCAAGCTTATGGGGCCCCTGGCAGGCCTCCGAGGCCCACCTTCTCCTATAAGATGCTATTTGCCCTAGAAGAAAATCTGGAGAAGACTTTCGGGATGAAGCGCCACCGTCTCGAGGCGGAACCTGGGCAGGAACAATTTTGCTCTCCGGCAGAGCGATTCTGCCGGGGATACTTCCCTCCGGGAGGGGGAAATCGAAGCCATCGACATCACCAACAATCCTCTCATCGTGGGAGGAACAATCTTCATCAACATCTTCACCAGCACCATCTCATCTCAAACCCTAGTTCATCTCTTGTATTCAATCTCTGTCTCAAAACCTCACATTGGTGCATGTGGATTGCTAGTAGTGTTGATTACATCTCGTAGTTGATGCTAGTTGGTTTATTTGGTGGAAGATTATATGTTCATATCCTTAATGCTATTCAATACCCCTCTGATCTTGAACATGAATATGATTTGTGAGTAATTACTTTTGTTCTTGAGGACATGGGAGAAGTCTTGTCATAAGTAATCATGTGAATTTGGTATTCGTTCGATATTTTGATGATATGTATGCTGTTGCTTCCTTTAGTGGTGTCATGTGAACGTCGACTACATGACACTTCACCATCTTTGGGTCTAAGGGAAGGCATTGTGGAGTAGTAAGTAGATGATGGGTTGCTAGAGTGACAGAAGCTTAAACCCTAGTTTATGCGCTATTCCGTAAGGGGATGATTTGGATCCATATGTTTCATGCTATGGTTGGATTTATCTTAATTCTTCTTTTGTAGTTGCGGATGCTTGCGAGAGGGGGTAATCATAAGTGGGGGGCTTGTTCAAGTAAGAATAGCACCGGTCCACCCACATACCAAATTATCAAAGTAGCGAACGCGAATCAAACAAACATGATGAAAGTTACTAGATGAGAATTCCCATGTGTCCTCGAGAACGCTTTGCTTTATATAAGAGACCGTTCCGGCTTGTCCTTTGCTATAAAAAGGATTGGGCCACCTTGATGCACCTTGTTACTATTGTTACTTCTTACTTGTTACGAATTATCTTGCTATCAAAACTATCTGTTACCGCTACTTTCAGTACTTGCAGAGAATACCTTGCAGAAAACCGCTTGTCATTTCCTTCTGCTCCTCGTTGGGTTTGACACTCTTACTTATCGAAAGGACCACGATTGATCCCCTATACTTTTGGGTCATTGGTTACTTGCAAGGATTAATTCTGATAGTGATAGATAGAAAAGTAAATTGCAAAATAAAATAAAAGAAATAAAATTGCAGCAAGGTATTTTTGGATTTTATATATGATGGAGAAATGACCCGAGGGCCATAGTTTTCACTAGAGGCTTCTCTCTCGAAAACATTGCATACGGTGGGTAAACAAATTAATGCTGGGCAATTGATAGAAAAGCGCATAGTTATGACGATATTGAAGGCAATGATGATGTATAGGCATCACGTCCGAGACAAGTAGACCGACTCCTGCCTGCATCTACTACTATTACTCCACCCATCGACCGCTATCCAGCATGCATCTAGGGCATTAAGTTAACGAAAACAGAGCAATGCCTTAAGCAAGATGACATGATGTAGACAAAGTAAACTCAAGCAATATGAATAAACCCCATCGTTTTATCCTTAATGGCAACAATACATATACGTGTCTTGTCCCTTTCTGTCACTGGGATATAGAACACCGCAAGATTGAACCCATGACAAAGCACCTCTCCCATTGCAAGATAAATCAATCTAATTGGCCAAACCAAACAGATAGATCGGAGAGAAATACAAAGCTATAACAATCATGCATAAATAAGTTCTGATAAGACTCAAATATTTCTCATGAATAATCTGGTCATAAACCCACAATTCATCGGATCCCAACAAACACACCGCAAAAGAAGATTACATCGAATAGAACTCCAAGGAGATCGAGGAGAACATTGTATTGAAGATCAAAGAGAGAGAAGAAGCCATCTATCTACTAGCTATGGACCGGTAGGTCTGTTGTAAACTAGTCACACATCAGCGAAAGGGCAGCAAGCTTGATGTAGAAGCCCTCCGTGATTGACTCCCCCTCCGGCAGAGTTCCAAAAAAGGCCTCCAGATGGGATCGCGGAAGAACAGAAGCTTGCGGCGGTGGAAAAGTTATTCGAGGTGGCTCTCTGGTATACGGGGAATATTTGAGAATTTATAGTCTTGGAATTAGGTCAAGAGGTGCTATGAGGGGCCCACAAGCCTGGGGGGCGCACCTCCCGAGCTTGTCGCTCCCTCGTGGCTCGTCTGGTCTTCTCCCAAACCTTCTAGGGTCTCTTCTAGTCCAGAAAAAATTAATCCAAAGTTTTTTCTCCGTTTGGACTCCGTTTGATATTGATTTTATGAAAAGCCAAAAACAAGCAAAAAAAAAGCAACTGGCACTGGGCACTAGGTTAATAGGTTAGTCCCAAAAAATGATATATAATTGCATATACTTGCATATAAAACATCCAAAATTGATACTATAATAGCATGGAACAATAAAAAATTGTAGATACGTTGGAGATGTATCAAGCATCCCCAAGCTTAATTCCTGCTCGTCCTCGAGTAGGTAAATGATAAAAACAGAATTTTTTATGTGGAATGATACCTAACATGTTTATCATGTAATCTCTTCTTTTACGGTATGAATATTAAGAAACAAGTAATTCAAAGCAATAGTCTATAATTTGATATAAAGACATCAATACTCATGCATACCAACAAACAATCATGCCTTTCAACATAAAAATGCTAAAGAACGCTATCCCTACAAAATCATATAGCCCGTCATGCTTAGTCATCCTAACACAAAGTATTAATCATGCACTACCCCGATGACAAGCCGAGCAATTGGTTCATACTTTTTAACGCGCTTCAGCTTTTTCAACCCTCACGCAATACATGAGCATGAGCCATGGACATAGCACTATGGGTGGAATAGAATGATGATAGAGATTAATAAGGGGATGCCAAAAAAAGGAAGATAGTTTCACATCAACGCGGCTAATCAACGGGCTATGGAGATGCCCATCAATTGATGTCAATGCGAGGAGTAGGGATTGCCATTCAACGGATGCACTAAGAGCAATAAGTGTATGAAAGCTCAAAATAAAACTAAGTGGGTGTGCATCCAACTTGCTTGTTCATGAAGACCTCGGGCATTTGAGGAAGCCCATCATCGAAATATACAAGCCAAGTTCTATAATGAAAAATTCCCACTAGTATATGAAAATGACAACTCAGGATACTCTCTATATGAAAAAACATGGTGCTACTCTGAAGCACAAGTGTGGAAAAGGATAGTAACATTGCCCCTTCTCTCTTTTTCTCTCATTTATTTTTTTCTTTTTTTTGGTGGGCTCTTTTTGGCCTCTTTTTTTTCGTCCGGAGCCTCATCCCGACTTGTGGGGGAATCACAGTCTCCATCATCCTTTCCTCACTGGGACAATGCTCTAATAATGATGATCATCACACTTTTATTTACTTACAACTCAATATTACAACTCGATACTAGAACAAATATGACTCTATATGAATGTCTCTGGCAGTGTACCAGGATGTGCAATGATCTAGCGTAACATGTATAAAAAATGATGAACGATGGCTGAGCCACAAATACTATGTCAGCTATATGATCATGCAAAGCAATATGACAATGATTATGTGTGTCATATAAAAAGAACGGTGGAAGTTGCATGGCAATATATCTCGGAATGGCTATGGAAATGCCATAATAGGTAGGTATATATGGTGGCTGTTTTGAGGAAGATATAAAGAGGCTTATGTGTGATAGAGCGTATTATATCACGGTGTTTGGATGCACCGACGAAGTTTGCACCGACTCTCGAGGTGAGAAAGGGCAATGCACGGTGCCGAAGAGGCTAGCAAATTGCGGAAGGGTGAGAGTGCGTATAATCCATACTCACATTAGCACTACTAGGGAAAAGGCTAGCAGTAGCGCGGGGTTTTACCTTATCAGTAGCGCGGGCACCGGCGCTACTGCTAAGGCGCTACAGCTAAACTTTAGCAGTAGCGTGGGTTTACCCGCGCTACTGAGAACTATACATAGAAGTAGCGTGCTCATTAAACCGCGCTGCTGCTAATAGCAGCAGTGCCTCTTTCCAGAGCACGCTGCTGATAATAGCACGCTGCTGCTACATGCATGCCCGCGCTACTGCTAATTTTTCCTGTATTTTTTTTCTGCAGCATATTGGCCCTGTATTTGTACAGGTTTTATACAGTAATCTCATCATATGATTTCATGATCATGATGAATTATTATATCGGTGGGTGAAATAAACGCGGATTAGATTCAAGTGGATGGATCCAAAGTGACCATGTTGGATTAGTAGGACGTCCCACGACGTCCTACTAATCCAACATGGTCACTTTGGATCCATCCACTTGAATCTAATCCGTGTTTCTTTCACCCAATGATATAATAAGTCATCATGATCATAATAACAACTCATCAACATCGTAATATATAACTCATCATCATCATCATCATCATCATAGTCATAACAACTCATCATCAAAACAACTACTCATGATCATCATCTATGAGTCATATAACAACTCATCATTCTAGCTAACACATTGTAGCACATATAACTCATCATCATAATAATAACTAATCATCATCATCATAGTCATATCAACACTAGCTAATTGTTCTTACTACCTAGGACCTAGTCCTCTATCCTAGGTAAAATAGCATAAAACAGGTAAACCGGTCCATCTCCAAAATGGAGAATGGAGATCCACCTGTCGCCAACTTCTGGCTTGCGCACACGCATGTTGTCTTCAATCGGTTGCGTGCGCGCCTTCATTACTTTGCTCCAATCTTTGATATTGAACCTTCCATCTTTCAAAGAAATAGAGTATGCACTTTGGTAAGCCGTCGGTGGAAACGGTCGTAAGCTAACCATGTACATACTCCCTTCGGTAAGCATCATGTGAGGCACAACCTCGCTAGGGAGCTTCTGTTGAACAATATAGTAACATATATAGTTAGCAATGTAGTTTACTTAAGAAGAATGTATGCAACGAAGTTACCATCATTAACAAAATCATACCAAGTTTTTCGCAATGATATTACCATCAAGCAACTGATGGACTAGTGGTACGTATCCAGTATAATTTGGGCTAATAAACTAATTGGTCTTAAAATTCTCAACATCATCTATAAATGAGACAAGATATCCTTTCTCCTCACAATTAAGCTCGGAGCCATAACTGTAGTACGTCATGTCCACAGCTTTCTGAGTATTTTTTGAAGATAAGAAATAAGCTGATAATTATAAATAAACAAGTTTAGTAGCGATGAACACCAAATATTTTTAAATAAAAAATATAAATTACTTAACAAATTAGTTTGACAAACTCACATTTAGGCAAAACAGGAGGCATATCCACATCGACCCAAATGTCGATATTATCTTCAATATCTTCATCTTCGGGACGAATATCAAAAGTTATTTGCATATTCTCCTCAAATCCATAGGCCTTGCAGAAAGCTTCCCAATTAGAGCAGCCGAAATGTGAGTGATTAAGCGCATTGTAGAGCTTAACCCGAAAAGCATAACCGTGTTTAGTCCTGAGGTGAGCCCTCCTCGTCTCCATATTCTCAAGGTCTTGGAAACCAAGCTTCTGCAAGACAAACGGTCTTGCATGGCACGGGATGTACTAGTCGAATTGAAAAAAACCCCGAAAATTACACGTTGAAGCAAAGAATCACAAGTCATGATTAATTATGATGAAATACTTGTCGTTGCATACCGTACAAACATCGAAGGTCTCTTCCAACTTCACGGTGAAGAACCTATCATTTTGCAGGTGAGGCTCCCTGTCACACAAACCCCGGTCATCGCAGCAGTAGTCGCACTCCGGGATCTTATCATCGTCGGACATTTCCTGTGTTCAAAATTCAAAGATTATAAATCGACGGCAACTAACAGGAAATCAACACACAGATCATTATTATTCATCACGGGTTGACTGTCGGTCTGTCGAGTCTTTCCTTGAAAACTCTCATCTCACGTGGTGTTAAAATTCTAGCACAAGTCATGCTAAAATTTAATTCTCTTTTCGGCAAATCCAGGGCACTCGATATTTCCTATATATTCTAGCACAAGTCATGCTAAAATTCATGGCAAAATCCAGCATGACCTTCGCTAAAATAGGACATATTGAACGCCTGAAATTTGCCGGAACGGAAATGAATCAACACTCCGGCAAAACATAGGCCACTCGGATTTTCCCTGCGATACAAAGAGTCAAATGTGGCCATCTTTGGCACCATATACACGGCAGCTCAAGATCGACATGTCCATACACATACACATGTTCTTTTTTAAGCATGAACAGAGTCAAGTTCTTTTTTATACAGAAAAGTTTAAACTTGAAATGCTATCCGAATCAATTATCATTTCAAAAAAAAAAAACTAGCTTCGCATTGTCACAGCTACTCATCTACTACTACTACATCTATAAAAACATCTATGAAAACTAGCATATAACATGACCTCTATGCATGTTCATCATTGACATTCACAACACATCATCATCGACATCAACGACATGGGGATTTGGTTGGTCTCACCTCGAGGTCGGAGGTGGTCGATGATGGGGACGACGGCGGGGACGATGCAGGGGCAAATACTTGATTTCTGTGAAAACAAAATATAAAAAAAGATTATTATGCTGATTTTAGGACTTAGTGAAACCCTATAAGCTATCAACTAAACCCTAGAAGCATACTAAATCAAAGTGTTACATATCAACTAAATATATTAACTATGTCTAAATTTTTACTAATTCACTCTAAACCCTAAAAAATATTAACTATATCAAAGTGTTACATATCAACTAATCAAAATGACTAAATCTATCAACTATGTCTAAATTTTTACTAATTCACTCTAAACCCTAAAAACTATTAACTAAATCAAAGTGTTACATATCAACTAATCAAAATGTAGGAGGGGCTGTGCATGGAGGAGGCGGGGAGGAGGGGCTGTGTGGATGGAGGAGGGGGAGGGAGGAGGGGCGGCTAGAGGAGGGAGGAGGGGCGGCAGATGGAGGGGGAGGAAGGAGGGAGGAGGAGGATGGGGGAGGGGCGGTGGATGGAGGTGGGGCGGCGGCTGGAGCAGGAGGAGGGAGGAGGGAGGGAAGGAAGGAGGGAGGGAGGGAGGGAGGTGGAGGGAGGAGCTACCTCGGTGGAGGAGGAGCGGGAGCTTCGGCGGCGGTGAGGAGAGGAGAGCGCGAGAGAGTGAGGAGTGAGAGTGATGAGACAGAGGAACAGACGGCCATGGGATAAGATGAGCTTAGTAGTAGCGCGGGGTAGAGGGCCAGCGCTACTGCTAAACCCAATACGTGTAGCGCGGGTCGTGGGTCACGCGCTGCTGCTAAATGGGGTGGTAGCCCAATTTTCTTTTCTTTTTCTGTTTCATTTTCATTTTGTTTTTAACAATGTAATTTTATTTTTAACATAGCCCAATTTTATTTTATTTTTCTATTTCATTTTCATTTTCTTTTTAACAATGTAATTTTCTTATTAACACAACCCAATTTGAAGCATGTCAAAAAAAACATCATAAAATGCATCGGTCATCAATGATCTTTTTGTGTAGAATCTAAATTGTCAGTATGAATCTTCACCTGTAGGAACAGGTGAAGATTCATATTGCCACAGATCCTACACATAGAGTACAATGAAGACCAAGTGCTTGTGATAGTTGGAGGATTAACATCTTTAAGGTGGTAAACACCCGGTTTGCGGAGCGAGGTGGGACTAAACTTATCAGTAGTGCGGCCTCTGTAAAACGTGCTACAACTATATAGTTAGTTGTAGCGCGGGTTGTATCCCCACGCTGCTACAAAGGCTCCACCCGGGGGACACCACGGGCACGGTTAACAGCAGCGCCTGTTTGGAACCCGGCGCTACTGCTAACGTTATAGCAGCATCGCGTTGTTGGGGCACGCGCTACTGTTAAATAGTAGTAGCGCTCTCCCGTGCCCCGCGCTACTATTAAGCCTCCATCTATAAGCTTTTCCCTAGTAGTGTAGTCATAAAGAACTCACATACTTATTGCAAAAGTCTATTAGCCCTCGAAGCAAAGTACTACTACGCATGCCCCTAGGGGATAGATTGGTAGGAAAAGACCATCGCTCGTCCCCGACCACCACTCATAAGGTAGACAATCAATAATAAATCATGCTCCAACTTCATCACACAACTAAGGACTATACGTGCATGCTTCGGGAATCACCAACCTTAACACCAATATTCTTACTAAACCACAATCATTCACTAGTACATCCACATATTACCATCTTAATATCGCAAAACTATTGCAAGGAATCAAACTTATCATATTCAGTGATCTACATGATTTTTTTATTATATCCCTCTTGAATACCTATCATATTAGGACCAAATTCATAACCCGTGCATATTACCATTACTATTTATTAGACTCTCAAAAATATATAAGTGAAGCATCAGAGTGCAACTATTTCTTTAAAATATAACCACCTCCGTGCTCTAAAAGATATAAGTGAAGCACTAGAGCAACTGCCTAGCTCAAAAGATATAAGTGAAGCACATAGAGTATTCTAACAAATCACGAATAATGTGTGTCCCTCTCAAAAAGGTGTGTTCAGCAAAGATGATTGTGGCAAACTAAAAAAACAAACAAAGAAAACAAAGCTATGGCACAAAACGCTCCAAGTAAAACACATATCGTGTGATGAATAAAAATATAGCTCCAAGTGATATACCGATAGATTGTAGACGAAAGAGGGGATGCCATCCGGGGCATCCCAAGCTTAGATGCTTGGGTCTTTCTTGAATATTACCTTGCGGTGACTTGGGCATCCCCATGTAGGGTAACGCAGCAAAAAACAAAAATTTTCCGACCTACGTACCAGCCCAGGATCACTATGGAGACTGCATACAAGGTTTTGATCTGTTTCGTTACCGACTCGTAGCGCAGCGGAAGTAGAGTCGATGACGATCGGCGGTGCAGATCCCCGCAGCTAGGATTTACAACCTCCCAACCGCGAGGATGTATACCCTCATCCGCCCCCGGACAGCCCTCCGGGAGGCGGTCGGACAGTCCCTCGGACGGTGTCACGGACAGCCCTTCGGGAGGACCATCGAAACTCGGACAGTCACAAGGACAGCCCTTCGGGAGGACCATCGAAACTCGGACAGTCACTCGGACAGCCCTTCGGGAGGCACTCTCGAACTAAGACCGAAACTACGATCTCTCTACAGAGTTGCACACATACGGTGTCATCTATCCGGCAGGGCTTCGCCGTCCAGAACTAGTTCCCACCGGAACCCAGACAGCCTTTCGGCTCTACGAAACTATTTCGCTGGGAGGGAGAGAGAAGCCAGAAATGTCATGGCACATGTATGTGAGAAGGAGTGAGTTTTGGGCTGCCCCCTCCACCTCTATTTATAGGAGAAGGAGGGGTGGAGGGGCTGAAATTTCAGCCACATCCATCCATGTCATCTCCAAGATATTTTGGAGCAAAAGCCCAAAAAGGTGGCTTTCCAAAAAGTAACCATAAAGCTGATTTCACTATTCACGATGACATTTTTCAGCGTCTGTTCGAACTGAAAATATTTATGTGGGCTTAGAACATTTCCAGTACCCACTAAAATAATTTTCAACGCGATCCGAAACAATTCTGGTTTAGTGATTTTCATCTGCGAAAAGCATCTGAAGCGGTTCCGGCAGCTCCGGAACATTTCCGGTTTTCATCCCTGAAAATTCCAGAAAGTTTCCAGAATGATTCTGGCCCCCTCCAAGAATTATCAGGCATGTGCCGAAACCATTTTGACTTTATGGTGTACTCCGAAACAACTTTTCGGTTTAGTGATTTTCATCTGTGAAAAGCAACTAAAGCGGTTCTGGCAGTCCGGAACATTTCCGGTTTTTGTCTCTGAAAAATCTCAGAAGTTACCGGAACAATTCTGGTACCTTCCAATAATTTCCAGGCATGTGCCGAAACCAATTTGACTTTATGGAATACCCTGAAACAACTTTTCAGTTTCACCGGAACTATTCCGATATCCTCTCCGGAACGTTTCCGTTTCGTCCGAAACTTTTTCGGTGATTTTCTCTCAGACTCCCCGTCTAGTATTCAGCAGATAGATGACCCTTAAGCGTGTGACCCTATAGGTTCGGTGAAGTATAGACATGACCCGGAACCCCTTCCGATCAATGATCAACATCGGAGCCGTGGACACCCATATTGACCCCTATACCCACACGAATGAATATTCGAGTGAACCTCCAGTTGCCGTGTGCTATTCCTGTTGCTTCGCGATATGTTACAAAAACCCGAGGTGAGAAACATCGCATCCCCGTGGATCAACAACTTGTCCACTATGCAAGTTACCCCGTTACCGGTTTTGTTCTCTTTACTCGTTTCCGTGTTCCGGCATCCCTGTGATCAAATCACACTTGTGTCTGGCCAGACGATGATGGATACCGTAACACCAAGAGGGCCCAGAGATATCTCTCCATCGTCGGAGGAGCAAATCCCAATCTTGAGCTATCAAGTTACTTAACACACTTTTCCATGAACCCGTAAGCCGCCGTAATAGCCACCCATTTACGGATGACGTTTAACAAACCCCAAAGTTCATGAAGCAAGTATGAAGAAACTCAACACTCTCATGGTCTAAGGAATTATGCAAACATTAACTTCTCTGTGTTATTAACCATTAACTTATGACGAATGAATCTCATAGCATAACATCAATTCGGGTCGATTCAACACAAATGTTCTTCTAACATTGTGCCCTCAAAATTGCCGGCATAGCCATGCCCATGATCAGGAAAACAGGATCATCATGCAATACTTGAGCCAGTCTTAGAGGCCAGACTAGGAATACATTTTACCGTTT
This sequence comes from Elymus sibiricus, assembly GCA_039707655.1. NCBI lineage: Eukaryota > Viridiplantae > Streptophyta > Magnoliopsida > Poales > Poaceae > Elymus > Elymus sibiricus. The sequence goes on from CM077666.1 coordinate 479,121,369, forward strand.
ATTATTCCACATGTGCATATGAGTCTTCCTTCGAGCCTCGTGGTTATTGTAGACTCGAGAACCATAGCAGTTATAGCATGGAACATAAACATAATTATGAACAGGGAGATAATCAATAACATTTATTATTGCCTCTAGGGCATATCTCCTACAGACTCCCACTTGCACTAGAGTCAATAATCTAGTCAATGCTAATGCACTTTACACCTGTGGCATACCGGTGTAAAATATGCTTCGCATGTGGTATAGCCTGATGTCCAATGGATCAGACGACTTCAGCTCCGTGTGTAACTTTGCATATCCTCGCGTTTTCACGCTTTCACAAAATTCATATTTTGTGTGGACTTGGCTTTGCATATGTGTGAATCATTGGTTGAAACCTGATTCCTCAGACTGAGCTATGGAGCAACTATCTGCAATAGTGTCCCATAGACCAAAGCCATCTTGGAACCATACTAAGTTCATGAATGAACTATATGATTCAACAACTTCTTTGTCGTTTCTTAAGCGTCAACATACTTAGCCTTTGTTATAGAATTCGCCACAGTATCTTGTTTGGAACAATTTCCAACTACCGTGCCACCATATTGTGTATTACACAAAAAACCATTAACTTAAATCGAAAATCGCATGGAGCATTGATGAAGACTGTATCGATGTAATTACTTACAACGAGCACTTCATAATCTCTGCTTGCGAGAAAACATGTCATTACTACTACTCTAGTACTCAATGACATCTTTCACTGTTGTCCTATGATCAGTACTTTGATCACTTTGGTATCTATACTCGCAACAACTTTGGAGTATTGGACATATCTGGTTGTTTTACATACCATGGAATACATGATTAATCCAAACACAAGAGTGTGTGGAATCTCCATCATGTATTTCACTCATCAGTGTTTTGGGACACTGAGTCTTGCAAAAACTCTTTCCATGTGACTTCGGCAAGAATCACTCCTTGGCGTTTTAAATGCTAAAAGGTTTTAGCATCTTGTCAATATGTATTCATAGCTTAGCCCCATTAGGTAAATCTATCTCCATAGATCATCATGCCTAATATTGAGGCTATTTAGCCTAAGCACTTCATCGAAAAAGTATTTTCAAATGAAGTCCTAATTCGTGTCAAGAAATTTATTTCCAATTAACAATGTGTCAAGTACACAAGGTTTTTAGAAATATTATTATGCTCCCACTTACTTTCTTGAATCACAAGCATCTTCGATACCCATTTGATGAAGTCAAACCCCTTTGACCATTCCATCAAAAACGAAGATTCCAACTCCACTTTGCTCTCTTCTGTCCATCGCTGGAACTCTGAAGTTTGCATACTTACTAGCATCCTATGGATCGACAAATTACTTTGGACTGTATCACATACAAGTCCTAGGTTTCATTTCCATTAGATGGAAATCCTTTTGTCATCCATGTTTCATATCTCATGATTGAAATATGTATTAATTGCTAGTTCAACCCGAACCGACTTCAAGCATCGCTATGGTGAGACAATCTCATCGTAGTCAACTCCTTGAACTTGTTATTGCAACAAGTCGAGCTTTATGGATAAAACATTTTATCCGTATCAGTTTTTAGTTACATAAATATTCGTTAGACTCTAAGTCTTCCGAAAGGTGTATCAAGATTTTAATCTCGAATCACTTGTATGGAAACTATCTCGGATTGTATTGGCATTTAGCCAATTCCAGAGTCAGGGCCCATCAACGCTTCCTTGTGTATCGTAGGTATACTGTTGTCTAACAACAATATCTCATATGCGCACCTGAGAGGTTTGCACGAGTTTTTCCTACGCGGTTCAGCTGCAAGTTCGACCGAAGTCCATACATCTCATGTAGAGGCTTCCGTAGCAGTCGCAGTAGGAAACTCCGGAATCACTTCCAAGGTTCCTTTCCTTTGACCTGATGACGAAGATACTGGTTATCTCATCGAGTTGCACTGTCCTCCCACTCACCTTTTGTAAGAACTATTCTCTTTAAAAGCATACCGTTTTGTGGCAAAATCGTTTGCCTCGGTATAGTGGTGGGGGAATACCCAATGACTTGGGATAACCTACAAAATTGCACTTGTCTGATTTGGAATAGGTTTGTAACCTTTTACACAAGCCCCATATTCCAAATGTTAAGAAAAGATATAACATGGTTGGGCGTACCATACCATGGCGTCATTTCAACAGACCTGATGGATCTCTTTTCAGTGTAAAAGCCGCAGTCTCTAAAGCATCACTCCTCAAAAGGGGTAATGGCAAATTTATTTATGTCATCTTTGATCTTACCATGTCATGAATGGTTCGATTACATCTACACGGACTTTCCACTTGCAGTGGTGTTCCGGGAGGTGCAAGTTATGAAACCCCTTTCACAACTCATCAGACATTCGCTAAACTTGTAACTCAAATATTCCTTTCTGCAATCGAATTGTAGAAACATAATTTTCTTGTTACAACAACTTCTACTTCATTTTTGAAAACCTTATGAATGAATTCAAAAGATCCAGACTTACGTCTCAACAAGTAAATATCCATATATCTACTTGAGTCATTTCTGAAGATAGATAAATCCACTACTTGCAACAACATTTATTGGACTAGACACATCATAATGTATGATCACCAATATGTTCTTTGCTCGTTCCTTATGGCCTGTGAACAGTATTTCAGTCACTTCACTTTTCAGAGGAAAGTTGCAAGTGTCAGATGAGTCAAAATCAAACGACTTCAAAATCCATCATAATGGAATTTTCCATGCTGGTTTCTCCAATGTGACCAAATGCAGTGACACACTTGTGTGGTATTCTATTAGTCTTGCGACATTTAGCGTCAGTGTTATGGATGTATCATATTTCCATCAATATTCATAACATACATCCCATCTAGGATGGAAGCATGTCCCTTCATGTTATTCATAATACTGAACAACAATTGTTGTTTTTATGAACAACTCTTTTGCAACAAACATTGTGCAATGGGCTAGAGTGTATGAAACTCTAAAATGAATTATGAAAGTAAACACAGAGGTTATGTATTATTATCAATATTCATAACATACGTCTCATTCATAATGAAAGTATGGCCCTTATGTTATTCATAACACCGAACGTCAAAAGTTCTCTTATGAACAACATTCTTGCAAGATACCTTATGCAAAGGGCTAGAGTGTGAAACTCTAAAATGAATTATGAAAGTAAATACATAGGGAATACACCGATGGAAGGCATAGTAACATTTACTATGTTCCCTGCATGTATCTAAACCTCATTTCTGGCTAGTCTTTCAGGCCATAGTAGTTCTTACATCAAGTTGCAACAGAATGCAATCGAGCGGGTATCTTTGTGATTAACTCACAATACCCAAGAATTTGTGATTAACATGTTTAACCATAATTCCCAAGAACTATATCTTTGACCAGCCTTCTATACATCAAAAACTTGTATGACATTCATACATGAGCTGGACATTCCAGTCTTCTTTCCTTTTTCCTTTATACTTCTAACAGTTTAACTTCTAGTATTTCTCCTACTCTCAGAAGAAGCATCCAACTTAAGAGTGGCGTTAGCCCCGGACTTCCTAGGCGTGAAAGTTTCACTAACACCCTTCCGGATACTTCCTTTCTCTTTAAGTTGTTGTTTTATTCACCATCATCATATGACAGGCGTTCTTCTGGATCCCTCTCTTATCAGTCTAATGCATAGTAAACTCCTTTACTAACAGTTTGCAAACAAACATTGCTTTGGATATCTCATATCTTTTAGCCTTTGTCTCTCTCTGAAAATGATTTTCAGATTCCATGAATATCACATAACTATCCAAACTTTCGAAGTTCGGGTCTCATGGAAGCAAACATATTGCACTTTGACTGAAAAGGATATCTAGCTTTTGGATCGAAGGACGAGAGTCACATGATCCATAGCATTAGTGGGAGAATACCGAAAGTATGCGATAGGACAAAGTCCTTCTCGGCACTATTGAGGACAATCCTCACATTACGTTACCAACCGTAAAGTTTTAACCAGATATTTAACAACCATTCAATTTTAATAGGGAAGGTGGAAACGCGAGCCATTATTCTACAACTATTATGCAAATCACACTTAGACAGTGTTCAAAATTAATTGCACTGAGAATTAAAAGAATTAATTCTACAGTGCGCTCCCACTCAAATCAATATCTCTCATAATTGATTGTGAGCGATTCAAGATCCAAATTACAATTCAACGCCAAGGATATAACCATCTCAAGTGACGAGAATTGCAATCGGTAGGCCAACTTGCCAATCACATCTCTATGTGACTCTTGTTCATCTTTCGATGGGCGTGTTCCGAGCTCAGGACTTTCAAGCTTGAACGTCAAGACAACCAAGTGATCTCGCTGCAAGGTCTCAACTCACCCGCCTCACACTTCTCTAATCGTTCGTACCCATGTATCCATGTGATACCCCGAAGAGATAGGTGCCATGACGGTGCTACACTTGGGAGAACACTAACTACTTGATATTTTTGTGAGAGATCACCCTAATAAAAGCGACTACCGCGCAATCAAAAGGGTGCATCATAAGGGATAAACATCTTAGGCAATTCATAATAGCATGATATGGTATAGCCCTTTCTGACGGAGAAGTCTTTCATTTCTTCGTCTTTGGCATTCGCGTCGGTGTTCACCTTTGCGAAGGTTGCCACCACCTTGTCGATGCACCAGACAATATTGCTATCTCTATACCTAATAAAATAAGTGCATTACATAAGGTTGACACGCAGGTCATTAAAGTGCAATCATATGGCTCCAGCCATCATGCCGAATCATGACACGCAGGTCATGTTAATATTACATCATATAGTCATCTCATACATAATCAAATTAATATGAGCACTGCTATACCACATCATATGCACATGCAAACCATCCTGCAAAACCAAGTTAGACGCCTCTAATCGGTTCATGCAAAATTTATTTTTCGTGGCTTCTAAGGTTTCGAAACAAACCGAAGCTACCAACGTCCATCATCAAGTATGATAATTCAAGTTGCTAGATTAACTTTCCAGGGTGTATGAAACACGAGATAATAAAATCTCGAGCCCCATACTAAACTTCGTCATACGCGTGACCCCCATGCAGATCACATCTGCATTGCCCTTTCGTCTGCGAACCATCCATCTTTCTCAACTATGGTGGAACCCAAAGAACTGTTAGCACTTCGTTGATCTGTCAATCAGCATACTCAGGAGCAGCATGAAAGGATCGCGGATTGCCAGAACTTTGTGAGTTTCCACCATGCCGTCAAGATCAGGACTACACAAATTCAGGGGAAGCAACAGGAACATCGGGTAACAGATTTCATCTGCTACCCGCACAAATAATTTTCAGTAATAGAACTCATCTACTACCTAATTATATTGTGCAACACCCATACATCTCTATGTATTCTAGATCACAACCTGCATCTACTCATAGCACGGCTCTTGATGCCACTTTAGGGTAACACAACAGAAAACAAAAATTTTCCGACCTACGTACCAGCCCAGGATCACTATGGAGACTGCATACAAGGTTTGATCTGTTTCGTTACCGACTCGTAGCGCAGCGGAAGTAGAGTCGATGACGATCGGCGGTGCAGATTCCCGCAGCTAGGATTTACAACCTCCCAACCGCGAGGATGTATACCCTCATCCGCCCCCGGACAGCCCTCCGGGAGGCGGTCGGACAGTCCCTCGGACGGTGTCACGGACAGCCCTTCGGGAGGACCATCGAAACTCGGACAGTCACTCGGACAGCCCTTCGGGAGGACCATCGAAACTCGGACAGTCACTCGGACAGCCCTTCGGGAGGCACTCTCGAACTAAGACCGAAACTACGATCTCTCTACAGAGTTGCACACATACGGTGTCATCTATCCGGCAGGGCTTCGCCGTCCAGAACTAGTTCCCACCGAAACCCAGACAGCCTTTCGGCTCTACGAAACTATTTCGCTGGGAGGGAGAGAGAAGCCAGAAATGTCATGGCACATGTATGTGAGAAGGAGTGAGTTTTGGGCTGCCCCCTCCACCTCTATTTATAGGAGAAGGAGGGGTGGAGGGGCTGAAATTTCAGCCACATCCATCCATGTCATCTCCAAGATATTTTGGAGCAAAAGCCCAAAAAGGTGGCTTTCCAAAAAGTAACCATAAAGCTGATTTCACTATTCATGACGACATTTTTCAGCGTCTGTTCGAACTGAAAATATTTATGTGGGCTTAGAACATTTCCAGTACCCACTAAAATAATTTTCAATGCGATCCGAAACAATTCCGGTTTAGTGATTTTCATCTGCGAAAAGCATCTGAAGCGGTTCCGGCAGCTCCGGAACATTTCCGGTTTTCATCCCCAAAAATTCCAGAAAGTTTTCAGAACAATTCTGGCCCTCTCCAAGAATTATTAGGCATGTGCCGAAACCATTTTGACTTTATGGTGTACTCCGAAACAACTTTTCGGTTTAGTGATTTTCATCTGTGAAAAGCAACTAAAGCGGTTCCGGCAGTCCGGAACATTTCCGGTTTTTGTCTCTGAAAAATCTCAGAAGTTACCGGAACAATTTTGGTACCTTCCAATAATTTCTAGGCATGTGCCGAAACCAATTTGACTTTATGGAATACCCTGAAACAACTTTTCAGTTTCACCGGAACTATTCCGATATCCTCTCCGGAACGTTTCCGTTTCGTCCGAAACTTTTTTGGTGATTTTCTCTCAGACTCCCCGTCTAGTATTCAGTAGATAGATGACCCTTAAGCGTGTGACCCTATAGGTTCGGTGAAGTATAGACATGACCCGGAACCCCTTCCGATCAATGATCAACATCGGAGCCGTGGACACCCATATTGACCCCTATACCCACACGAATGAATATTCGAGTGAACCTCCAGTTGCCGTGTGCTATTCCTGTTGCTTCGCGATATGTTACAAAAACCCGAGGTGAGAAACATCACATCCCCGTGGATCAACAACTTGTCCACTATGCAAGTTACCTCGTTACCGGTTTTGTTCTCTTTACTCGTTTCCGTGTTCCGGCATCCCTGTGATCAAATCACACTTGTGTCTGGCCAGACGATGATGGATACCGTAACACCGAGAGGGCCCAGAGATATCTCTCCATCGTCGGAGGAGCAAATCCCAATCTTGAGCTATCAAGTTACTTAACACACTTTTCCATGAACCCGTAAGCCGCCGTAATAGCCACCCATTTACGGATGACGTTTAACAAACCCCAAAGTTCATGAAGCAAGTATGAAGAAACTCAACACTCTCATGGTCTAAGGAATTATGCAAACATTAACTTCTCTGTGTTATTAACCATTAACTTATGACGAATGAATCTCATAGCATAACATCAATTCGGGTCGATTCAACACAAATGTTCTTCTAACATTGTGCCCTCAAAATTGCCGGCATAGCCATGCCCATGATCAGGAAAACAGGATCATCATGCAATACTTGAGCCAGTCTTAGAGGCCAGACTAGGAATACATTTTACCGTTTATTATTCCACACGTGCATATGAGTCTTCCTTCGAGCCTCGTGGTTATTGTAGACTCGAGAACCATAGCAGTTATAGCATGGAACATAAACATAATTATGAACAGGGAGATAATCAATAACATTTATTATTGCCTCTAGGGCATATCTCCTACACCCCAATCTTAGGGTCTTGCTGCTCCTTATTCCTTCATCCATCGCGGTCTCACCCAAAACTTGAAAACTTCAGCAGACAAAACTTAACAGAAAACTCGTGAGATCCGTTAGTATAACAAATAAATCTTAAACTTTAGATACTATTATAAATTGATTCATATTTAATATTGGCATAATGATACTGTACTCCAACTTCTCCATGACTCATACCCCCCCCGATACGATCCATAGATTCTTCAAAATAAGCAAACTATGCAACAAAAACAGAATATTTCTAAAACAGAACAGTCTGTAAAGATCTATTTAAAAATATACTTCTGTTACTCCAACAATTCTGAAAAATTAGGACAACGTAAAAAATTCATATACAAATACTCTGTAAAAATTTCAGATTTTTTTGACATTCCAGTACAGAATTAAAAATCCAATACTGGGTGCAAAACTTTTTGTTTTCTAAACAGCATCAATTATACGATCATCCAAATCATCCCAAGGGCATTACTTGGCACAAACACTAATTAAAAGATAAAAATCACAATCATAACAGTGGCTACAATTGTGTAAACACACAAAATAGAAAACAAAGCAAAAATTTAAGATACATATTGGGTTGCCTCCCAACAAGTGCTAATGTTTTATGCCCCTAGCTAGGCATAATGCATAGTTTCAAGTATTATCACCCTTCATTCCCAATTCCTTTTTAATCAAATCTTCCAAAACTTTGCTCATTAATTCTCTACTTTCATTCTCTTCTTTTCTAGTGGGGGAACTTAAATACTTGAAGGGGCTGTGTTTGGTGACTTTAACATTCATAACTTCGAACTCAGAATCATCACCATAAACATCTTCGTATAAAACATGTATCTCATCATTAATCGGATCTCTAGCCATACCTTCAAACCATTCTTCACTAAATCCATCATCAATTCCCTTGGTAATCCATTCAAATTTATCTCAAGCGTTATGGTACAAAGTTTTCCTAATGTTTTCTCCATAAGCAAAATAATCCTTAGATTCCAACCTACGTATAGTGTCTTTATCATGAAGAATTTCCTGTATAGGAGGATGCTCAAAATCTATTTTATAGAAATAGAAGATGTCCCTAGCTTCTTTAATTATATAATCAAATTCATGCATAAGGATGATTGTAGCAATCTTTTTAATTCTAGGATTATGGATATTGGGAAGCTCATAGAATATCTTTTGTAACGCGGGGTGAATGTGCAAAAAATTTCGTTCTAACTTAACCACAAGCATAGCAATAGCATCTACATAGCAATTTATTTTGTCAAGAATATACTCTTTAATTATGGGTATGACTCCTGCATAGTTGAAAAATTCTTGCACAACATTTTTACCAATAATATTCCCGCTGCCCACATGATAGACTTTAGTTTTAAAAGTGGGTGGAGCTTTGTTCTCACGAGGATCATGATTAATATTGAAAAATTTAAATTTTTCCTCAAGAAATTCATTAGTACTATACTCACTAGCACTTTCTACAATAACTTTTTCGAACACAGACATGATGGCAATTTCAAACAAGCAAACAAAAATATTTTTGTGTTTTTTTGTAAATTTTGTTTTAGAAGTGGGGTAGATGAAAACGAGCAGCAAATGCAAATGAAAAGGCAAATGAAAATAAGAGAAAGTAGATGATAGTTTATGCGAAGGTACTTGATAGGTTTTGGTGATGTCTCCCTGGCAACGGCGCCAGAAATACTTCCTGCTACTTGTGAGCTGCGTTGGGATTTCCTCGAAGAGGAGAGGATGATGCAGTACAGTAGAGATAAGTATTTCCCTCAGTTAAGAACCAAGGTTATCAATCCAGTAGGAGAACCACACAGACCTCGTTAGCAGCACCTACACACGCAAAAGCAAATACTTGCACCCAACGCGAACAAGAGGGTTGTCAATCCCCTTGGCGGTTACTTGCAAGGATTAATTCTGATAGTGATAGATAGAAAAGTAAATTGCAAATAAAAGAAATAAAATTGCAGTAAGGTATTTTTTGATTTTATATATGATGGATAAATGACCCGGGGGCCATAGTTTTCACTAGAGGCTTCTCTCTCGAACACATAGCATACGGTGGGTGAATAAATTACTGTTGGGCAATTGATAGAAAAGCGCATAGTTATGACGATATTCAAGGCAATGATCATGTATATATGCATCAAGTCCGAGAAAAGTAGATGACTCCTGCTTGCATCTACTACTATTACTCCACCCATCGACCGCTATCCAGCATTCATCTAGGGTAGTAAGTTAACTAAAACAGAGCAATGCCTTAAGCAAGATGACATGACGTAGACAAAGTAAACTCAAGCAATATGAATAAACCCCATCAGTTTATCCTTAATGGCAACAATACAAATACGTGTCTTGTCTCTTTCTATCACTGGGATATAGAACACCGCAAGATTGAACCCATCACAAAGCACCTCTCCCATTGCAAGATAAATCAATCTAGTTGGCCAAACCAAACGGATAGATCGGAGAGAAATACAAAGCTATAACGATCATGCATAAATAAGTTCAGAAAAGACTCAAAAATTTCTCATGAATAATCTGATCATAAACCCACAATTCATCGGATCCCAACAAACACACCGCAGAAGAAGATTACATCGAATAGAACTCCAAGGAGATCGAGGAGAACATTGTATTGAAGATCAAAGAGAGAGAAGAAGCCATCTAGCTACTAGCTATGGACCCGTCGGTCTGTGGTAAATTACTCACACATCATCGGAAGGCCAGTAAGGTTGATGTAGAAGCCCTCCGTGATCGATTCCCCCTCTGGCAGAGTACCGGAAAAGACCTCCAGATGGGATTGCGGAAGAACAGAAGCTTGCGGCGGCAGAAAAGTTATTCGAGGTGGCTTTCTAGTATATGGGGATTTAGGTCAAGAGGTGCTACAAGGGGCCCACAAGCCTGGGGGGTGTGCCTACCCCCCTTGGCGCGCCTCCCGAGCTTGTCGCTCCCTCATGGCTCGTCTGGTCCTCTCCCGAACCTTCTAGGGTCTCTTCTGGTCCAGAAAAAATTAATCCAAAGTTTTTTCTCCGTTTGGACTCTGTTTGATATTGATTTTCTGAAAAGCCAAAAACAAGTAAAAAAATAGCAACTGACACTGGGCACTAGGCTAATAGGTTAGTCCCAAAAAATGATATATAATGTATGATAAAACATCCAAGATTGATACTATAATAACATGGAACAATAAAAAATTATAGATACGTTGGAGACGTATCAGCAAGTGGTGCAGCACTTGATGTAATGCAGCACATGGCCCTTCATCTTTGGCCACGTAAACAGACGTCTGATGCGCGAGTAGGTTGCGGGAAACACCAAGTGCACTGTCATGGAAAGCACGTATGATTCGATGATGTAGCTCTGTTGAACCACCCAGCCAAATGCGATCCCTGAAGCGTATCACCCCCTATTGCAAAGAGAATCTGCCCTTTGGGTCTTCTCGAAGTGCCAGCTGCTCGAGGAGACGAAGTGCCTGCGGGTTTGTGTTGTAACTTGCCAGAAGCTCATCGAGCCATGCAGGTTGACACGAGGTGATTACTGTCAAGGTTTCTAAAGGCCTTGCGCGCGACAAGGCGTCGGCGGCATTGTTGTCAGAACCTTTCCGATACCGAATCTGGTAACGTAAGCCAAGTAACTTAGTGAAGGCTTTTTGCTGCCATGGGGTGGTCAGTCTCTGCTCCTCCAGATGAACCAAACTGCGTTGATCAGTAAGGATGAAGAACTCCGCATGCTGTAGATATGGCCTCCACTGCTCAACTGCTACCAGAATTGCCAGGTACTCTTTTTCGTATGCTGACAGCCCTTGGTATCTTGGCGAGAGAACCTTGCTGATGAAAGCTATCGGGTGACCTTGTAGTTGCAGGACGGTGCCGATCCCCATGTCACTTGCATCAGTCTCGATTGTGAACTGCTGGTTGAAGTTTGGTAGGGCAAGGAGGGGGCAGAAATGAGTTGCTGTTACAGCGGTCTGAACGTTGTTTCAGTGGCTGATGTCCAGACAAATTGTGCCCCTTTCTTGAGTAAGTTAGAAAGCGGCCGAGCAATGATCCCAAAATTCTTGATGAATTGACAGGAGAAGCCGGCTGTCGTGGTTTTGTCGCGACAGATGTCCTAGTACAAGGACTTAGAGATGAAGCCATCACACTAACGTGGAAGCTTAGCGGGGTTGAGTGGGAACGAGAAGACGCCGGGTTACCCAGGTTCGGCCCCTCACGGTGGAGGTGAAATCCTACGTCCTGCTTGTCTATATTGCTGTAGATCTCGATTACAAGGATGCAGATTCGCTAACCTAGCTCTCGAGGGGATTGCAACTTAATATTTTTCGTACAGGTGCTCCCCTTTATATATACAGGTAGAACCCTAGATTACATGAGAGTCCGGGTCGTTCTCCAACCCGTCTCCTACTTGTCCTCCAAGGTGGCCTCCGCGCCACTCATCATCTCCGTAAGCCGGCCCATTGCCTAAGCTGGCCTTTCCTCACCAGGCCTCATTAAGCCGGCCCACCTTGAGTCTTCCGACCCTGCCATGAGTTGGCCCGCTGAGCCCGCTCTATGGCCGGGTTAATACCATGCCGGGTCTAAATGCTGGTATACATCCCCAACATTAGCCCTTAGTTTGACTTGAATTTATTCACGTTAAACTTCATCCTGAAAAACAAACATCAGTAATATACTCTCTAAATGCTTCCCAAGCCGGTCATTGAGAACGCCGCCCTTGGCCGGCTCAACTTGCCGGGTTAACGGATCGACAGATCCCCCTTTCAAACCCAGACTTGGCACTTTCAGCTCTTCTTCCTCATGACATCACAATCCACTCCTGCAAAATCTGTGATGACGTCATACCGAATCTTGAGTGGGTACGTTTCGTCTTGTCAGGCGCGAAAATCGAGGAGCCACGCCGTCGAAAATTACTGCGCCGCCTGGGGTTCCGCCCCTGCCGTTCTAACTTTTACCACGCCCATAAAAAGGCCAGTTTACCCCCATTTTCACTTTTTACCTCTCTCTCGTCTTCTTCCACGCACTCGCCGCTTCATGCACCCGAAGCGCCACCGCCTTCAAGCTCCCCGGCTGGTTCAACCGCGACCTTCTCGCCACCTCAGTCGCCACCGGAGCTCACCGACACACTCCGGCCTCACCTGCCGAGCTCAGGTACACCCGAATCCATCTTTTCAGATCTGTGGCGCCCCATTTCCATTGACGTTCTTCGGTGTTCATCCCCGTTCATCAGTTCATTTATCCTTCCTACCGGTAGATCTAGATTCACTGGAAAGATTCGAAGAAGCATTTTAACACTGCGGTAATACCATTTTTCGCATTCAGATCTCTGCATCGTCCTCCACGGACCCGCATTGAGCACAAGCCCTCGTATCCATCCCCACTTAGGTCTTTAAATTTCCCTTTTGGATGCATTTTTTAGATCCGTAAGAATAGTTACTCGGTTGGATCCCTGTTTGCGGATTCATAGCCCAAGCCACGCCTCAACACTTAGTCGAATTTGAACATATAACCCCCGGCTTATCCGTGCTAATAATCTTGACCCGGCAACTGGCACGCATCTTCTCTGTAACCCGGCCAAACTTCTTACTTGCTGTCTTGTTTGCATCATTCACATCTCATCAAGTGCTTTATATTCCCGGCTTATGATATTTTCCTTCCTTTCCAGAATATGCCTCCCAAGCCCAAAATCGTCAACTGGGCCAAGTCCAGTATGTCCGAACTGAGTCTGCAAGCTCTGACAGACACCGGGTTACTACCAGCTAAGGAGATAATCTCATGGCGGGCTCCCGAAGAAGAAATCTACCCTCAACCCGGCGAAAATGAAGTAGTCGTATTTGCTGATCATGTCTCAAGGGGTGTTCGTCCTCCCGGCTCAAAGTCTTTCAGGGATGTGCTACACTTGTTCAACATCAGGCCCCAAGACCTGGCACCCAACTCCATCTTCAATCTGTGCCAATTCCAAGTATTTTGCGAAGTATATTTATAGCTCGAGCCATCTCTTATCTTGTTCCGAGAGCTCTTTTACCTAAACCGCCAAACGGAACACAAGGACGGCCCCAGTATTGAACTCGGCAGGATTTCCATCCAACGCCAAAAGAATATTATCTTCCCCAATGCCAAGCCGGCCAGTCATCCGAAAGGGTGGCAGAGGACTTGGTTCTACTGCAAAGATACCTCTCCCGCAGGTCAGAATCCTTTGCCGGGTTATAGGGTAACCCGGCTCGCCAATGCCATCTTCCCGGGTCTTCCTTCCCAAGAAGAGAGGGAGAATCTAGAGCCACTATATCCAAAAATGAACGCCTTACTTGCTCACGGCCTTACCGGTGCCGATTTGACCCGGACCTGGGTCGAATGGAGGATTCAGTCGCTGAGCTCCAGGACCCGGTTGATGCACACCTACACCGGCCATCGTGAAGATCCCCTCCGGTTCTGCCGGGTCAACCTCAAAGAGAAGGAGGTTATAAAACTAGCCAAGAAACTGCTTGGCGAGACGATGGAAGACATCAAGACTGTGGGGCTTGCCCCGTTTAGCGCCAATAAGCCAGCCACTCCAGTAAGCCGCCTCCACCCTTGACCATTATCAATACCATATTGCCTTTGTCTTCATTTCGCCAACCTGCCCTGGTGTAGGAAAACGACAATTGGTGGCGGGTCCAGCCTGTAAACCCTACTCCTCGAGAGGACGACGAGGAGGAGTCGGATAACGACGAAGATAATGAGGTAGAACTTGACTCTCTTAAGCCGCCTTTTCAATCAGACCATGACGCTCACTCATTCCAGGAAGAAGCTGAAGTTAGTCATGCAGTTGAGCCAGAGGTAACTTTAATTTCCTCAGATTCAGACTCTCCAATACCTATTCGGAAGAAAACCCGGGCTGTGATCCGCAAGGTTCGAAGGAGGCCTCGGGTTGCTGTCCGTAATGTCCCTTTTTCCCACGAAGATGCTCATTTGGACCCCAAATATGTTCTGAAGAAAACTCATCAAGCCGGAACCTCCAAAAGGAAGACCCAGAGCAGCGAAGGCGACTTTAGTGGCGGGATTCTATATGAGCCGCCATCCCGTAAAGCGCGAGCTGAGGTGCTTCTTAGTCCAACTCCCTCTTTTCCTCTAGCTGGCTGTTTTAAAGAGCCCTTACATTTAAATGACTCGGCATATCAGACGTCGCACTCCTCGGGCAAGTCAAGCGCTACGCAAGCACCGGCTTTCAGCATCAACCCTGGGTAAATAATCACTTATGACCTGTAGCAGCTCTTCCTCTTTCACCCTTGCAAATGAATAACTCCATTGCTCTTTGTACAACACCAAATCCATTAAGAAGAAAACAGCTGCCGGGTCGTCTGACCCGGCCATTCAAGCAGGCCTTCAAGCAGAGGAGGCCCCCTTGGTTACTCAGGATGAGCCGGCCTTCCATAACAGCCCGCCGCTTTTGAACATGACAAGCCCAGCTCGCGCCTCCCCTCCAGCTCAGGAGTGGGAAGATGTAATTGTAGATCAAACCGCCCCGCAGCATGAAGCACCGGCTCAAGACGAAGCGCCAGCTCAAGAAGAGGTAGTGGTGACAAATGAGCGTCAGACTGCTGTACCAGAATCCTCCACCGCCCTTACCAAAATCCCGGCCAAGCCTGAGCCGGCCCCGAAGGACAAGGGGAGGACGACTCTTGAATTTTCTACCTTTGAAGATCAAGACGCCAGTACCCTGCACCGAACTGTGCTGACCCGGCTATCTGAAAATCGGAACACAGAGATCGCCATGATAACATCTTTGAAGCGGAAATACGAGGTAATTTGCGCCCTTTACTTTATACCATATATATATGTAGCCCCCAAGGGCCGGGTCATTATGCAATAATGACTCGGGACTTCAAGATTAAGCTCGTAAGTGTAACTGCAACTGGCGCCCCAAGGGCCGGCTCGTCATTCATGACAAGCGGGTCTTCATAACTTAGGAGGATGGGCCAACTCATGCATTTGCCCCCAAGTGCCATGTAGAGTGCTTGCAGCTGCATGGAACTTGCCGTACTGTATGCTTTAATCTCCAAACATATAACTCCCAAGGGCCCGGTTATGATGGAATGATGACCCGGGACTTTAAAGAGTAACCTTACATGCATAACATCCGAAGCCGGCTTGCCATTTACGTTGGGCGGTTCTCCGTAGCTTGAGCAGAGTAGATCAAATGATGCGTTAGCCCCCATGTGCCGGGTCGTCCTATAGGGCGGCTCAGAACAAGCCGATGAAATATAACCGACTCTTGTGCAGGATATGCTAGATCAAGTAGAAACCCAAGCTTCTTTCTTCCGAAAGGAAGCAAGGAAGGAGAAGAAATTGCGCAAAGCCGCCGAGGAATTTGCTGCTGAGGCAAACAAATCGTTGGCTATTGTGCGTGACTCTTTGCAAAAGACAGAAGCTGCAAGAGCCGCCCTAGCCATACGTGTTGAAGAGGCGGAAGCCAAGCTTGAGCCGGTAACCCACGAGCTGACAACTCTCAAAGGTCAAATTACCGCCATGTGCCGAGCTATCTTTGGTAAGTAAAACTGAGCATAAGTCAACTGGACCGGGTTATCATCCGAAGCCGGCTTAACTGATCATGCATACTTGTTCTTTGCAGGCCGGAAAAATCAAACTCTTGTGCAGCTACCAGTGGTGAAACTAAAGGCGATCTATACCCTGGTAGAACAACTGTACAATGGCGGTTGCCGTTGCATAATGGCCGCCAAAAGCACCAAGGCGCCGCCTCAGCTGATTGCAGATACACTGAGAGAGTTGTCCATCGTGCCCAGGTGGTTCGACGACAGGAAAAGGGTGTGCTGCCGCACGGGGGCTCTGACCGCCCTTGCGCGGGCCAAACCATACGTGCCGGAACTTTACCCGGCTCAGGTGACGGGCGGGTACCCGAAATTCAATGTAGATGATTCGCCGTTTACCAAGAGGGACTTCCAACGCTGCATCAAGGAAACCTGGGTTGCCACCACTGAAATCTCAGAAGAGGCAGACCTAACCCGGTACCAGGCGCCGTACTCCAAAGAGAATGAGGGGATAGAGCCGCCCAACCATGAGCCGGTGGCCCTAACCCGTATGGGTAAGCCGTCGTTCGCTCCTGAAGTCGACCCTTCCTCCCTGATATCCAACAATGCTCTATTTGAAACGTTGCGCTCCATTTAGTGGTCGACCGACGACTCAAGCCAAGAAGCAGAAGATGATGATGGCCGCGAAGAGCCGGCACAGGGTGCTTCCTCAGACGCTGGTGTTCGTACTGACCCGGTAGCATAGAGAGCCGGCTTAACCTTACATAGGATAGACTTGTAAATTTTTGTCATGGCCGCCATTGGTGGGCGGCTTGTAATAAGATAGTATAAACACTTGGTGCTTGCTGATGCCAGTGCCATCGCGCACTGAGCCTTTTAATTGCCTGTGCTCAACACTTATGAACGCCTTGCCTCTTAAGTCCTCTTGGGGCTGCGAGAGCCGGCTTCTGTAATAGAACAGTGTTGCTGAAACAACAAAGGCATGTAATGGTTGCTGATGATATCATATGAACGAGTAATCTTTGTCACTGTTGCAACGAATCAAGAAATGAACTAAGGTAAATGCTATGCACGGATGTATGTATGTATGCAAAAGTGAGTGCAACAAAGAACATAATCTTAAGCCGGAACATGCATGAAACGGCCGGCTTGAACAAGACAAGCCGTCCGTTGAATTCGACTTTAAATGGCTCATAAGGCGCAAGCTGGAACATGCTTTTGTGAAGCTGGCACTTTCGCCTGTTGGTTTGTCCTCGCTCTCTGAAAGCCGGCTCTCACACAACCAATCGAACACTTTAACTATGATGAGTTCAGGGTCACAGAAGTGATTTGACTCATCAGACATGCGCCGGGTCGTTTTTACAGGGAGTAGCATCTTGCTAACAGGCAGGTTTAACCAACGTTGTGGTATCTCGCCGGGTTAAAAGGGTTTTGTAAGCTAAACTGCATTTGAGTTGGAAGCCCCCAAGTAACCAAGATCAACAAATAAAGATCCAGTACACAAGTTCTGAGGCAGAACAACACCTTCACACAGCGTTGCTGGTCGTTATTTTATTTGATCAAGAACAAGTATATACAGGGTAAAAGGTATGTACAAATATATGACCCAGTCAAGGAATTAGGTATAGTATGGCCGGAGCTGGGCAATGTTCCAGGGCCGGCTTGTTTCTTCCTCATAAGTGCGTGATTTTTCTGTTTCACGTATATCAACCAGGTAGTATGACCCGTTGTTCAGATTCTTGCTGACCACAAAGGGCCCTTCCCAAGGTGGTGAGAGCTTATGCATGCCTGTCTGGTCTTGTATCAGATGGAGCACTAAGTCACCTTCCTGGAAAGTGCGGCTTCGAACTCTGCGGCTGTGGTAGCGACGTAGGTCTTGCTGATAGATTGCCCATCTGGAAGCGGCGAGGTCGCGTTCTTCTTCCAGAGCATCTAGAGCATCTTGGCGAGCCAGGTCATTATCGGATTCCACATAAGCCGCCACTCGGGGGGAGTCGTGACGAATATCGCTTGGAAGTACAGCTTCCGCACCATAGACTAGGAAAAACGGCGTATAGCCTGTTGACCTGTTAGGGGTAGTCCATGTGCTCCAAAGTACCGAAGGTAACTCTTCCTCCCAGCAACCCGGCGTGCGCTGCAAAGGCACCATGAGCCGGGGCTGGATACCGCGTAGCAATTTCTGATTAGCCCTTTCTGCCTGCCCGTTGGACTGAGGATGCGCCACCGACGCTAGATCAAGCCGGATATGCTCCCGTTGACAGAACTGTTCCATGGCTCCCTTGGACAGATTGGTCCCATTGTCTGTGATGATGCTGTGCGGGTAACCAAATCGGAATATCAGCTTTTTCAGAAACTTGACAGCTCTAGCCGCGTCGCAGTTGCTGACCGGCTCTGCTTCTACCCACTTGGTAAACTTGTCAACAACCACCAGCAGGTGCGTATGCTTGTTTTTAGAGCGTTTGAAGGGTCCCACCATGTCAAGCCCCCAGACCACGAAAGGCCAAGTAATCGGGATCATCCTCAACTCCTGAGCCGGTACATGGGCCTGTCGAGCATATTTCTGGCAACCATCACACTTACGGACAATGTCCTCTGCGTCAGCATGAGCCGTGAGCCAGTAAAAACCGTGCCAGAAAGCTTTGGCGACCAGTGATCTTGAGCCGGCGTGGTGCCCGCAATCGCCAGAGTGAATCTCATTGAGAATTGCGCGGCCTTCTTCAGGTGAAACACAACGTTGAAAGACACCGGTGATGCTTCGTCTGTGTAACTCGCCATTGACAATAGTCATAGACTTAGATCGTCTGATGATCTGCCGAGCGAGAAGTTCCTCTGTTGGCAGTTCTCCCCGGCTTAAGTAAGCCAATTAGGGGACCGTCCAATCAGGGATAGCATGGATAGCAGCCACTAGAGCCGCCTCCGGATCAGGAATAGCCAAGTCCTCCTCTGTCGGCAATTTGATAGACGGGTTGTGCAGAACATCCAGGAACACATTGGGTGGCACTGGCTTGCGCTGAGAACCCAAGCGAGAGAGTCCGTCTGTTGCCTCATTCTGCCGGCGATCAATATGGTCCACTTGATAACCTTTGAAATGCCCGGCAATATTTGTGACTGCTTGTCGATAAGCTGCCATAAGGGGATCCTTAGAGTCCCATGTACCTGAAACTTGCTGAGCCACCAGGTCCGAGTCGCCCAAGCACCTGACCCGGCTCAGATTCATCTCCTTGGCCAGCCGAAGCCCATGAAGCAAGGCCTCATATTCTGCTGCATTGTTAGTACAGGTGAACATGATCCTCAAAACATAACAGAACTTGTCTCCTCGTGGGGAAGTAATCACAACTCCAGCCCTCGAGCCTTCGAGCTGCCGTGAGCCATCGAAGTGGATGGACCAGTATGTTGTGTCGGGCTTCTCTTCGGGAGCCTGCAACTCTGTCCAATCATTAATGAAATCCACCAACGCCTGAGATTTGATTGCTGTGCGAGGAGCATACTTGAGATGATGTGGACCGAGCTCGATAGCCCACTTAGCAACCTGGCCTGTTGCCTCCCGATTCTGGATTATATCCTCGAGAGGTGCTGAACTGACCACCGTGATTGGATGTTCGCGGAAGTAATGTTTCAGCTTGCGGCTAGCCATAAATACTCCATAGACCAGCTTCTGCCAATGTGGATATCGCTGCTTGGACTCGGCTAACACCTCGCTGACATAATACACAGGGTGCTGGACTGGATATTCCTTACCATCTTCCTTGCGTTCGACGACAACTGCCACACTTGCCGCCCTGTTATTGGCAGCAATATACAACAGCATTGGATCCTTCTCGCGAGGGACGGCAAGGACTGGCGGCTCAGACAACTGCTTCTTAAGGGCCTCAAAAGCCTGATCTGCCTCTTTACTCCAGACGAAGTCATCTGATTTCTTAAGCAACTGATACAACGGAATTGCCTTCTCTCCAAGCCGGCTGATAAACCTGCTCAGTGCCGCAACCCGCCCAACCAGCCTCTGCACATCATTCAGCTTAGCCGGCTTAGCCAGGGTCGTAATTGCTTTGATTTTTTCCGGGTTTGCTTCAATGCCACGCTCAGAGACAAGCAATCCCAGAAGCTTGCCGGCTGGGACACCAAAGACGCACTTCTCCGGGTTAAGCTTCATCTGGTAGACACGGAGATTGTCAAATGTTTCTCTGAGATCCTCCAATGGAGTTTCTTTTTTCCGAGATTTAACCACAATGTCGTCCACATAAGCATGAACATTTCACCCGATCTGATTGTGGAAACAGTTCTGGACACAACGCTCATAAATCGCCTGGGCGCTCTTCAGACCAAACGACATGGTTGTATAACAGAAGGCCCCGAAAGGCGTGATGAAAGCCGTTTTTTCCTGGTCCTCCAGCTTCAGTTTGATCTGATGATAGCCAGAGTAAGCATCCAGGAAACATAAACACTCACACCCAGCTGTGGCATCAATGATCTGGTCAATATGGGGCAAGGCAAAGGGGTCACTAGGACAAGCCTTATTCAGATCTGTGTAATCAACACACATCCGCCAAGTCCCGTTTTTCTTCAGAACGAGCACTGGGTTAGCCAACCACTCAGGATGGAAGACTTCAACGATGAACCCGGCAGCTAGGAGCCGGGCCACTTCTTCGCCAATAGCTTTCCGCCTTTCCTCATTGAAGCGAAGGAGATACTGGCGAACTGGTTTAAACTTGGGATCCACATTAAGGGAGTGCTCAGCGAGTTCTCTCGGTACACCTGGCATGTCAGAAGGTTTCCATGCAAACATGTCCCGATTCTCATGGATGAACTCGATGAGCGCGCTTTCCTATTTAGGATCCATATTGGCCCCGATGGTGAACTGCTCAGAAGAGTTGCCCGGGGTGAAATCAACTTGCTTCGTGTCTCTGGCCGACTTAAACTTGAGCAGGGGGTCCGACTCCGTAGTGGGCTTCTTCAGGGATGTCCTGTCGGACGGGTCAACATTGTCCTTATAATATCGCAACTCCTCTGCAGCGCAAGCCATCTTAGCATAAGTTGCATCTCCTTCCTCGCACTCAAGTGCGATCTTCCGGTTGCCTTCCACTGTGATGGTTCCCCTCGGTCCTGGCATCTTCATCTTCAGGTAGACGTAACATGGCCTCGCGATGAACCGTGCATAAGCCGGCCGGCCAAACAAAGCGTGGTACGGGCTCTTAAGCTTAACCACCTCAAAGGACAGAAAGTCAGAACGCCAGTTATCCTCTGAGCCAAAGGCCACCTCAAGGGAGATTCTGCCCATGGGATATGCTGACTTGCCAGGAACAATGCCGTGAAAGACTGTAGAAGACGGAGTTAGCTGCTTATCAGATAGATTCATCCGCCTGAACGTGTCATAATACATGATGTTGATGCTGCTGCCCCCGTCCATGAGCACCTTAGTCAGGGTATAACCGCCGACTTGTGGCGCAACCACCAGAGCTAAGTGGCCAGGGTGGTCGAGTAGGACCGGATGATCCGCTCTGCTCCAGGTGACCGGTTGCTCAGACCAGTTGAGGTAGTAGGGAGCCGCCGGCTCAACCACAGGGGCGGGTCTTCGCTGCACCTTCCAATCCCGCTTGCAAGTACTGGTGGTGAAAACGTGATATTTCCGCTGTTTAACTGCTTTGGGTTACTCTGGAATCCTGCCACACCAGACTGGTGCTGATTTCCCTCGTAGTTTCTCTGATTGCCACCAGCATTACCTGCCCACTGAAACCCGCCACCTTGGCCACCGTTCCCCTGGAAGCCGGGTCCTGCGAAGGGCCCTTGCAAGCCGGCCCCGGAGAAGCCGGGTCCCTGTTGGGCGGGTTGTCCGCCGTTGCCGCCCCCATTATGATGATTCTGGAAGACCCTCTTGGCGAACTCTTGCATGACATAGCAATTTTCCCAGGAGTGACTGGATGGCTTGCCATTATAACTGTGTTTCGGGCAAGGGGCCTTAAGAGCCTCCTCGTAAGTAAGAGGGCGATTTCCGGTGGTCTGCCTCCTAGAGCCGTCGTTCTGACGCTGACCCTTGTTCTTGGTATTCGTATTCGCCACCAGGTCAGAGCTACCGTCGTGACCCTTGCATTTACCGCCGTTGTTGTTCTGACCATTACTGTTGCTCTGCTGCTGACCCTTGCCGCCAGCTTTCTTCCCCTTATCAGATTTCTCTTCGTCCGACAACGGATCCTTGGTATTATCTGACTCCGCGTACCGGGTTAAGACATCCATTAGATCTCCCATGTCCTGGACTTTTCGCTTGAGCCGGCCAAGCTTCTGGACCAGGGGCTGGAACTTACATGTTCGCTGCAGGACAAGCACTGCCTGAGCCGCCGAGATGCTATCGGAACTGTGTATAACTTCCGCAACCCGGCGAGCCCAATGGTGCGCCGACTCGTCCTCACGCTGGACACAACGCTCAAGATCAACAATTGTGGTTGGCCTCTTGCAGGTCCCCTGGAAATTCTTAATGAAACGTTCCTTCAGCTCCTGCCAAGTGTTGATAGAATTTGCCGGTAAGTTTTTCATCCAGGTGCGTGCTGGGCCCTCTAACATCAGTGGTAGGTAGCGCGCCAAGACTGACTCGCTTGCTCCCAACAAGTCCATCGCCAGCTCGTAGCTCTCGACCCACTCCGTGGGCTCCAGATTCGCTGGGTAATTAGGAACCTTGCGAGGCCCTTTGAAATCCGGGGGGATGCGTGCTTCTCGCAGTGCTGGCACCAAGCAGGGAGTCCCGACCAGGCGGCTGGAAACGCCTTCAAGCCGGCCATCCAACCGGGTTGTGTCAGGTGAGCGATGTGCCTCAGGCGGGTTGGTATTCGGCGGCGGGTTGATTCGCGCCGGCGCGTTGTGCCCCGCACGCGCGTTTTCCTCCCACGCCCAAAGAATCCGAGCTGCGTCCGCCATGTCTTGCGGGATCCTGGGCTGGTGCTGCTCTGCTAGCGGCTGGGCGGCTCTCCTGCGGTGTGCGCTGCTGGAAACCGCCGGCGACTCAGGGCGCTGACTCCGGGTGCGGCTCTGATGAGGGGTTGAGTGAAGCCGATGCTGGCTGTGCGAGTAGTTGGCCTGCTGCACCACTGCCGTCTTGAGCATTGCAATCGCGTTCCTGGCCTCTGTCTGAATCGTACCATCCCCCTCGATCGGAATAGCTTCCAAGTTGTGGGTTGCTGCCAGCACATTATCAACCGGGTTGGAGTTGTGTCCAATTGGGGTCTGGAACAGGTGAGACGGCGGCTGCTGCTGCTGATCTGGCATTCGAAGTCGGGCCGGCTCTCGCTGCTGAATAGGCTATTGCAGCGGCGGCTCTCCCGTGGGGATAACTCCAGCCCCCGGGTTCGTCGGAGCCGGTGGCGTGGTGAACAGCTGAGTCAGCTCAAGATTGGCCGGAAGCCGGCTCGGATGACGCCTCCTGTGAACAAGCTCTGACTCGGCCTGCCGGCGGCTCAGGTAATGTGTCTCCTCATCCAGACGCTGCCTCTCCGCGGTGATCTGTACCTGCTCCTGTATCATGCGGGCGTTTTCTGCGCTGATGTCCTCTTAGATCTTGGCCATCTCCTCGCGGCACTTCGTGATCTCCATGTTACGTGCCGCTGCATTCTCTGTAGTGACCGGCTCGGCCAACAGGGCTGCCAGCGTAGTCATCAAGTCCGCGAGCACCTGAACCCCGGTCTTCTGAGAGCCGGAGGCCGAGGCGCTGGCTCCTCCTGAGCCGGCTTGGAGGTTGTTCTGTCCCGCCGTTGGATTGGCCGGGTCTCGTGCTGGATCTTGCCTGATCGCCATGTACACCGCCGCAAAGCGAGGCGGATCAGGGCTCTCTGGGTAGACGTCGCCCGTGTACCCCAGCCCTCCATCATGCAGCGGAAGAATTGACTAGGTTTCCCCCATCGAGGACTTGCCGTCAGATTGGACAAGCGTGTCGTCCTGAGACAGGGAGTTCTCCGATAGGGCCACCCCTTGGGTAAAGCCCATGAAGACGTGATCTGGGCCGGCTTGTCTAGGGCCGGGTCTCGCCGGGCGCTGACCCGCGCGGCGTGCCGACTCGACGCCGGCGATGTTTTCCAACCTGGCAGCCGGCTCACCGACCACGCCGATGAAGGTGTGAATTTTGCCGAAGGGGACCCGGTACCCGTACTCGATTGAGTCGGCGTTCGGGCCCCAGTATGAATCGTCGATGTAGAACTTCCCGCGGCGGCTCTTGGTCATCATGCCAACCGCGTACTTCCTGAACCCTGGAAGAGATCCCGCTAAGAACTCAACTCCACCGTGCGTGAGCCCCACGGTGGGCGCCAACTGTCGTGGTTTTGTCGCGACAGATGTCCTAGTAGAAGGACTTAGAGATGAAGCCATCGCACTAACATGGAAGCTTAGCGGGGTTGAGTGGGAACGAGAAGACGCCGGGTTACCCAGGTTCGGCCCCTCATGGTGGAGGTGAAAGCCTACGTCCTACTTGTCTATATTGCTATAGATCTCAATTACAAGGATGCAGATTCGCTAACCTAGCTCTCGAGGGGATTGCAACTTAATCTTTTTCGTACAGGTGCTCCCCTTTATATATACAGGTGGAACCCTAGATTACATGAGAGTCCGGGTCGTTCTCCAACCCGTCTCCTACTTGTCCTCCAAGGCGGCCTCCACGCCACTCATCATCTCCGTAAGCCGGCCCATTGCCTAAGCCGGCCTGTCCTCACCTGGCCTCATTAAGCCGGCCCACCTTGAGTCTTCCGACCCTGCCATGAGTTGGCCCGCTGAGCCCGCTCTATGGCCGGGTTAACACCATGCCGGGTCTAAATGCTGGTATACATCCCCAACACCGGCCAAACCCAAAAAGTTCTGGACCGCCTTGACATCTGTTGGTACTGACCATTTGGATACTGCTTTGATCTTCTCAGGATCTGTGGTGACTCTGGTGGCGCTGATCACATGGCCCAGGTATGAAATCTGCTGCTGACCAAAAGCGCACTTTGACAGTTTTACCTTCCAGCTGTCACAGCGCAGTAATGTGAGCACCTCCCGTAGCTTCTCCACGTGTTCCTCAAGTGTCTGGCTGTGCACAAGAATGTCGTCAAAGAAAACAAGCACTCCGTGGCGTAGGACAGGCTTCAGAGTGCCCTTCATAGCTCCATTAAAGGTACCCGGTGCTCCAGCTAACCCAAACAAGACGACCTTGAACTCGTAGTGGCCTGAGTGCATTTGGAAAGAAGTCTTGTGCTCCTCGCCCTCTGCCAGTCGTATCTGATTGTATCCGGTGCACAGGTCAAGCTTGGTGAACCAGCGCGACCCAAAAAGCTCATCCAACTGTTCTTCGATAATTGGTACTGGGTACTTGGCCACATTGATCAGAGCATTGAGATGATGGTAGTAAATGCAGAGGCGCCATGTGCCGTATTTTTTCTTGACGAGGATCATTGGAGAAGAAAAAGCATTTGTGCTGTGTTGGATGATGCCAGATCTAAGCAACTCTTCCACTTGTGCCTCGATTTCGTCCTTGTGATCAGATTTGTGGCGATACGGCCGAATGCTAACAGGCTGAGCTCCTGGGATCAAAGGAATACGATGATCACATGCCCGACGAGGTGGGAGTCCTTGTGGTTCACCAAACACATCAGTAAATTCAGACAACAAATGTTGAATGGGAGCTGGGATTGATTGTTGTTGCTCTTCCCCGGGAATGACCGCACAGACTTGCACGAGGTGTGATACGACACCTTGCTTGCAGAGTGCTTGCTACTGGACGCTGTTGATAGCCAGACAGGTGAAGGAACATGCTTCATGACCCCGGAGAACCACTGTCCCTGTTGGTGACTGAAATTCTAGAAGCTTGGCTCGCCAGTCGACTATCATGGGGTTGTGGGCCTCTAGCTAATCCATTTCCAGAATAGTGTCGTATGGGCCCAGCGCGAGAATCTTCATGTCGGTTGCAAACTCACGCCCCTGTGTGTACCTGGCGCATTGGTGGACAATCAAAGAGCAGAAAAGTTCACCGCCATCAGCCACCTTAACCCTGCACGTTGTGGGTAGGGGCCTTAGTCTGTCAAGGCACTTAGCAAGCTCTTGGTTGATAAACGAAGTGGAGCTGCCCGAGTCGACCAACATGAGGACCTTGTGGCCCTGGATCCATGCTTGCAGCTGGAAAGCATTGGCAGAAACTCCTCCAGACAGGGCTGAGCGCGAGATGGCACAAACTGATTCTGTGGATGCTTCCGCTGGCTTGGGGTCGTCATCGCCGCAAACCGTGTTGATGCCTGCTACTTGTGAACTGCGTTAGGATTTCCCCGAAGAGGAGAGGATGATGCAGTACAGTAGAGATAAGTATTTCCCTTAGTTAAGAACCAAGGTTATCAATCCAGTAGGAGAACCACACAGAACCTCGTTAGCAGCACCTACACACACAAAAGCAAACACTTGCACCCAACGCGAATAAGAGGGTTGTCAATCCCCTTAGCGGTCACTTGCAAGGATTAATTCAGATAGTGATAGATTGAAAAGTAAATTGCAAAATAAAATAAAAGTAAATAAATTGCAGCAAGGTATTTTTGGATTTTAATATATGATAAAAGTAGACCCGGGGCCCATAGTTTTCACTAGAGGCTTCTCTCTTGAACATATAGCATACGGTAGGTAAACAAATTACTGTTGGGCAATTGATAGAAAAGCGCATAGTTATGACGGATTCATGGCAATGATCATGTATATAGGCATCACATCCTAAACAAGTAGACCAACTCCTGCCTGCATCTACTACTATTACTCCACCCATCGACCGCTATCCAGCATGCATCTAGAGTATTAAGTATAAAACAGAGTAACGCCTTAAGCAAGATGACATGATGTAGACAAACTAAACATAAGCAATATGATTAAACCCCATCTTTTTATCCTTAATGGCAATAATGCAAATACGTATCTTGTCCCTTTCTGTCACTGGGATATAGAACACCGCAAGATTGAACCAATCACAAAGCACCTCTCCCATTGCAAGATAAATCAATCTAGTTGGCCAAACCAAACGGACAGATCGGAGAGAAATACAAAGCTATAACAATCATGCATAAAAGAGTTCAGAGAAGACTCAAATATTTCTCATGAATAATCTGATCATAAACCCACAATTCATTGGATCCCAACCAACACACCGCAAAAGAAGATTACATCGGATAGAACTCCAAGAACATCGAGGAGAACATGGTATTGAAGATCAAAGAGAGAGAAGAAGCCATCTAGCTATTAGCTATGGACCCGTAGGTCTGTGGTAAACTACTCACACATCATCGGAAGGGCAGCAAGGTTGATGTAGAAGCCCTCCGTGATCGATCCCCCTCCGGCAGATTGCCGGAAAAGGCCTCCAGATGGGATCACGGAAGAACAAAAGCTTGCGGCGGCGGAAAAGTTATTCGTGGTGGCTCTCTATTGGTTTCCTAATATTTGAGAATTTATAGAAATGGAATTAGGTCAAAAGGAGCCACGAGGTGCCCACAAGGCATGTGGGCGCGCCCCCCTGGGGCCGCGCCCTGTTGCCTTGTGGCCTCCTCGTGAGGCTTCTGGCTTCCTTCCGAAGCTTCCATGGTCTCTTTTGTCCAAAAAAATCATCAAAAAGTTTCGTGGCATTTGGACTTCGTTTGGTACTGATTTCCTGAAAAACCAAAAACAGGCAGAAAACATCAACTGGCACTGGGCACTAGGTTAATAGGTTAGTCCCAAAAAATGATATATAATTGCATATAAAACATCCAAGATTGATACTATAATAGCATGGAACAATCAAAAATTATAGATACGTTGGAGATGTATCAAACATCCTCAAGCTTAATTCCTGCTCGTCCTCGAGTAGGTAAATGATAAAAACAGAATTTTTGATGTGGAATGCTACCCAACATGTTTATTATGTAATCTCTTTATGGCATGTAAGTTGTGAAGCAATGAATTAACAATATCAACATAATAATATCCATGAACATAAGAAGCATAATCATTAACTTTCAAAATATACGATCCTT
Source organism: Elymus sibiricus (assembly GCA_039707655.1). Classification (NCBI taxonomy): domain Eukaryota; kingdom Viridiplantae; phylum Streptophyta; class Magnoliopsida; order Poales; family Poaceae; genus Elymus; species Elymus sibiricus. The sequence continues at coordinate 479,149,587 of CM077666.1, forward strand.
AACGAGTGTTATCCCTACTCACTTTCTCATATTAATCCTGGCATGGCTCTATTTTCCCCGCAAATATATAAATAGGGAGCACCCCGGTGCTAAACCAGGCAATTGGATCGTACTTCTAACGTGCTTCAGCATTTTCAACTCTCATGCAATACATGAGCGCACGCCATGGATATAGCACTAGGTGGAATAGAATGCGGTGGTAGGTATCAAATAATGGAAAGGAGAAGAAGAAAGTCTCGTATCAACTCGGTGGATCAACGGGCTATGGAGATGCCCATTAATCGATATCAATGCAAGGAGTAGGGATTGCCATGCAATGGATGCACTAAGAGCTATAAGTCTATGAAAGCTCAAACTGAAGACTAAGTGGGTGTGCATCCAACTTGCTCATGAAGACCATGGGCATTTGAGGAAGCCCATCATCGGAATATACAAGCCAAGTTCTATAATGAAAAATTCCCACTAGTGTATGAAAGTGACAACATAGGAGACTCTCTATATGAAAAACATGGTGCTACTTTGGTGCTACTTTGAAGCACAAGTGTGGAAAAGGACAGTAACATTGCCCTTTCTCTCTTTTTCTCTCTTTTTTTTGTTGGGCTCTTTTTGACCTATTTTTTGTCCGGAGCCTCATCCCGACTTGTGGGGGAATCATAGCCTCCATCATGCTTTCCTCACTGGGACAATGCTCTAATAATGATGATCATCACACTTTTATTTACTTACAACTCGAAATTACAACTCAATACTAGAACAAATATGACTCTATATGAATGCCTCTGGCAGTGTACCAGGATGTGCAATGATCTAGCATAACATGTATGAAAAATGATGAACAGTGGCTTTGCCACAAATACTATGTCAGCTATATGATCATGCAAAGCAATATGACAATGATGATGTGTGACATATAAAAAAAGAACGGTGGAAGTTGCATGGCAATATATCTCGGAATGGCTATGGAAATGCCATAATAGGTAGGTATGGTGGCTGTTTTGAGGAAGGTAAAAGGGGTTTATGTGTGAAAGAGCGTATCATATCACGGGGTTTGGATGCACCGGCAAAGTTTGCGCCAACTCTCGAGGTGAGAAAGGGCAAGGCACGGTACGGAAGAGGCTAGCAAATTTCGGAAAGATAGGAGTGCGTATAATCCATGGACTCACATTAGTCATAAAGAACTCACATACTTATTGCAAAAGTCTACTTAGCCCTCGAAGCAAAGCACTTCACCGCATGCCCCTAGGAGGAGGGTTGGTAGGAGTTAACCATCGCGCGACCCAGATTATAACAACACTCAAGGATTTCATTTCAGACCTATAAATGCTCCAACTTCCTCACCATGCCACAACTAATATTTAGGTGAATATTTCATAACAAACTTTAATACCGATATTGCTACTAACCAATGATCATGAACCTATATCCTTTCATATTACGACATTAATAAAATTAACCATGCACTTCATACTTAGTGATCTACATGAAGGTTTTTATTATATCCCCCTTGGATACCTTATCATATCAGGACCATTCTTTTAACATGTGCAAATTGCCATTACTATATATTAGACTCTCAAAAAGATATAAGTGAAGCATGAGAGTGCAACTATTTCTTTAAAATATAACCACCGCCGTGCTCTAAAAGATATAAGTGAAGCACTAGAGCAACTGCCTAGCTCAAAAGATATAAGTACAATTGTGTAAACACACAAAAACAGAAAGTAAAACAAAAATTAAAGATACATATTGGGTTACCTCCCAACAAGCGCTATTGTTTTATTCCCCTAGCTAGGCATAATGCATAGTTTCAAGTATTGTCATCCTTGGTTTTTGCTAACTTAGTTGGGTTATTTTCAAACCCGGGAGGCTCCTTACGTTTACCATTATTATCAAACATAGAAGCAATTTTACTATCTAAATTATCAAGCCTTTTATTGCAAACGGGAAGAAGAGAATTCATGCGATTAAGATTTCCGTTGAGGGCCTTGAGGGGTTCATGAGATTTTTGTAAATCAACCAAATTTTTCTAGCAATTGGATTCCCTCTTGAGTGAGAGCAAAACCTTTTTGTGGGGGTGGAGTTCCCACCATCCCCTCTATTATCTCGTAGGCAGTATTAGCATCACTTTCAATGAAGTTACCCTTAGCGAAAAATCCAAAAGTTGTCTATTAGGCATCGTGAGTTCTATGTAAACATTTCTAAGCAAATTTTTTGTATCACCTTTTATGGTGCAAACACGATAAGATTCTATCATTCTTTACTAAGCATCATTTAAATTTTCTCCTTGTTTTTGCTTGAAGTAAAGAAGTTAAAAGTCTAGGGACAAAGGAGGGATAGTAAAATTGGTCATAGTGACCAATCAAGCAAGCAAGCAAACGAAAATATTTTTGTGTTTTTGTAAAATTGTTTTAGAAGTGGGGGAGATAAAAACGAGAGGCAAATGCAAATAAAAAGGCAAATGAAAATAAGAACAAGTAGATGATAGTTCGTGCGAAGGTACTTGATAGGTTTTGGTGATGTCTCCCCGGCAACGGCGCCAGAAATTCTTCCTGCTACTTGTGAACTGCGTTGGGATTTCCCCGAAGAGGAGAGGATGATGCAGTACAGTAGAGATAAGTATTTCCCTCAGTTAAGAACCAAGGATATCAATCCAGTAGGAGAACCACACAGAAACTCGTCAGCAGCACATACACACACAAAAGCAAACACTTGCATCCAACGCGAATAAGAGGGTTGTCAATCCCCTTAGCGGTCACTTGCAAGGATTAATTCTGATAGTGATAGATTCAAAAGTAAATTGGAAAATAAAATAAAATTAAATAAATTGCAGCAAGGTATTTTTGGATTTTAATATATGATAAAAAGTAGACCCTGGGGCCATAGTTTTCACTAGAGGCTTCTCTCTTGAACATATAGCATACAGTGGGTAAACAAATTACTGTTGGGCAATTGATAGAAAAGCGCATAGTTATGACGGATTCATGGCAATGATCATGTATATAGGCATCATGTCCTAAACAAGTAGACTGACTCCTGCCTGCATCTACTACTATTACTCCACCCATCGACCGCTATCCAGCATGCATCTAGAGTATTAAGTATAAAACAGAGTAACACCTTAAGCAAGATGACATGATATGATGTAGACAAAGTAAACTCAACCAGTATGATTAAACCCCATCTTTTTATCCTTAATGGCAACAATACAATTACGTGTCTTGTCCCTTTCTGTCACTGGGATATAGAACACCGCAAGATTGAACCCATTGATACGTCTCAGACGTATCTATTATTTTTGATTGTTCCATGCTATTATATTATCAATCTTGGATGTTTTTTATATACATTTACAGCAATTATATATCCTTTTTTGGGACTAACCTATTAACTTAGTGCCCAGTGCCAGTTGCTGTTTTTTGTCTGTTTTTGGTCTTCCAGAATATCAGTACCAAACGAAGTCCAAATGCCACGAAACTTTTTGGAGATTTATTTCTGGACATAACAAGTACTGGAAGCTTCGGGAGAGGGCCAGAAGATGCAGCAGTGGCCCACGAGGCACCACGGCACGCCCCGGGGGGGCGTGCCCTGGTGGCTTGTGGGGCCCACACAGCTCCGTTTGACCTAATTCCACCACTATAAATTCTCTAAAATTGGGAAACCAACAGAGGAGTCCACGAAATACTTTTTTCGCCACCGCAAGTTTCTGTTCTCGAGAGATCCCATCTGGAGGCCTTTTCCGGTGCTCCGCCGGAGGGGGAATCGATCACGGAGGGGCTCTACATCATCCTTGCTGCCCTTTCGATGATGCGTGAGTAATTTACCACAGACCTTTGGGTCCATAGTTAGTAGCTAGATGGCTTCTTCTCTCTCTTTGATCTTCAATACAATGTTCTCCTCGATGTTCGTGGAGTTCTATCCGATGTAATCACTTTTTGCGGTGTGTTTGTTGGGATCCGATGAATTGTGAGCTTATGATCAGATTATCCATGAATATTATTTGAGTTTTCTCTGAACTCTTTTATGCATGATTATTATAGCTTCGTATTTCTCTCCGATCTATTGATTTGGTTTGGCCAACTAGATTGATTTATCTTGCAATGGGAGAGGTGCTTTGTAATGGGTTCGATCTTGTGGTGCTCAATCCCAGTGACAGAAAGGGACATAACACGTATGTATCGTTGCTATTAAGGGTAAAAAGATGGGGTTTATTCATGCATGAGTTTACTTTGTCTACATCATGTCATCTTGCTTAAGGCGTTACTCCGTTCTTTATGGACTTAATACACTAGATGCATGCTGGATAGCAGTCGATGTGTGGAGTAAAAGTAGTGGATGCAGGCAGGAGTCGGTCTACTTGTCTCGGACGTGATGCCTATATACATGATCATTGCCTTGGATATCGTCATGATTATTTGCTTTTCTATCAATTGCCCAACAGTAATTTGTTTACCCACCGTATGCTATTTTTATGAGAGAAGCCTCTAGTGAAAACTATGGCCCCCGGGTCTATCTAAATCATATATTAAAAATCCTAAAAATACCTTGCTGCACTTTTTCTTTATTTATTTTATTTTGTATTTTTGTTTAATCTATTTATCTATCACCATACAATTTAAGCTTGCAATTAACCGCCAAGGGATTGACAACCCCTTGTAAGCGTTGGGTGCAAGGATTTGTTGTTTGTGTGCAGGTGCTGTTAACGAGGTGTTGCGTGATTCTCCTACTGGATTGATAACCTTGGTTTCATAACTGAGGGAAATACTTATCTCTACTGTACTGCATCATCCCTTCCTCTTCAGGGAAAAAACCAACGCAGATCACAAGTAGCAGGAAAGAATTTCTGGCGCCGTTGCCGGGGAGACATCATCAACATCTATTAAGTACCTACGCATAACCTTACATCTCCTTGCATTTATTTTATTTGCCTCTTGTTTTCATCTCCCCCACTTCTAAAAAGTTTTTACAAAAATACAAAAATATTTTCCGTTTGCCTTTTTCTTGTTTGCTTGTTTGCTTGCTAGTTATCTTGTTTGCGTAGCCACGATGTCTCAAGAAAATACAAAATTGTGTGATTTTTCCAATACTAATAATAATGATTTTATTAGTACTCCAATTGCTCCTCCCGCCGCTAGTGCGGAGACTTGTGATATTAATGCCGCTTTGCTAAATCTTGTTATGAAATAACAATTTTCTGGTAGTCCTAATGAAGATGCTGCATCCCATCTTAACACTTTCATAGAATTGTGTGATATGCAAAATAAAAAATATGTGGATAATGATATTATGAAATTAAAATTATTCCCGTTCTTATTGCGGGATCGTGCAAAAATTTGGTTTTCATCTTTACCACGAAATAGTATCGATTCTTGGGATAGGTGTAAAGATGCTTTTATTACCAAGTATTTTCCTCCCGCAAAAATTATTTCACTTAGAAATCAAATTATGAATTTCAAGCAACTTGATCATGAACAATTTGCTCAATCTTGGGAGAGGATGAAATTAATGATAAGAAATTTCCCTACTCATGGTTTAAATTTGTGGATGATCATACAAAAAAAAATTATGCGAGATTAAATTTTGTTTCTAGAAATCTTTTAGGTTCCGCCGCGGGTGGTACTTTTATGGAAATTACTTTGGGAGAAGCTACTAAATTTCTTGATAATATTATGGAAAATTATTCACAATGGCATACTGAAAGAGTTCCTACTAGTAAGAAAGTGAATTCTGTTGAAGAAATTAGTACTTTGAGTGATAAAGTTGATGCGCTTATGAAATTGGTTGCTAGCAAAAATACTCCTATTGATCCTAATGATGTGCCTTTATCCACCTTGATTGAGCAAAATAATGATCCCGTAGATGTGAATTTTGTCTCGCGAAACAATTTTAATAATAATGCTTATAGAGGTAATTTTAATCCTAGGTCGTTTCCTGGAAATTCCTCTAATAGTTATGGCAATTTCTATGGTAATTCTTATAATAATAATAGGATGCCCTCTGATCTTGAAAGTAATATTAAAGAATTTATTAATGCTTAAAAAGGTTTCAACACTACGATTGAAGAAAAATTAAGTAAACTTGATGATATGTCTAGGAGAATTGATAGGATTATTCATGTTGTAGAAAATCTTAAGATTAAAATTATGCCACCCAAAATTGATATTAATGAATCAATTAAAGCTTTATATGTCTCCATGGATGAGAGTAAGAAAATAACCGCTATGCTAAAAGCTAAACGAGAATTTTTAGAAAAAGCGATTCCTCCCGGTTTCTATCATAGTAATGATTAGGATATTAAAATGATTGGTATTTCATCTATTGATTCCTTGTTTAGTAATATCAAACTTAATGAAAAGGGTACTGAAGAAGAGTCAACTTTAGCTAGGAGGCGTCCCCATAATTCGGAGGGTGAAAATCTTAATGAAAAAATTGATAAAAGTGGGTCTGGAGAGGTAAAAACTTTAACTAGCGATGTGCCCACTCTCTTGGATTGCATTACAAAGATTTTAATTATGATAATTGTTCTTTGATTGAGTGTATTTCTTTGTTACAATCCATGTTAAATTCACCCAACGCTTATGAGCAAAATAAGGCTTTCACTAAACACATCCTAGAAGCAATGATGAAAGCGTTAGAAGAAAAGTTAGAACTAGAAATTTCAATTCCTAGAAAATTATATGATGAGTGGGAACCCACCATTAACGTTAAAATTAAAAATTATGAGGGAAATGCTTTATGTGATTTGGGTGCCAGCGTTTCCACAATTCCAAAATCTCTATGTGGTGTGCTAGGTTTTACCAATATACATGAATGTTCTCTTAATTTGCATCTTGCGGATTCCACTATTAAAAAGCCTTTGGGTAGAATTAATGATGTTCTTATTCTTGCAAATAGGAACTATGTGCCCGTTGATTTTATTGTACTTGACATTGAATGCAATCCTTCTTGCCCCATAATACTTGGTAGACCGTTCTTACGAACTATAGGTGTCGTTATTGACATGAAAGAAGGGAATATAAAATTTTAGTTTCCATTAAAAAAGGGTATGGAACATTTCCCTAGGAAGAAAATTAAAGCACCATATGAATCTATCATGAGGTCCACACTTGTGGAATCAACTTGAAAGATGACAATACTTGAAACTAAGTATTATGCCTAACTAGGGGCATAAAACAATAGCGCTTGTTGGGAGGCAACCCAATGAATAAAATAAATTTTTACTTTTTGTTTCTGTTATTGTGTGTTTTCACATTTATGCTACTGTTATGATTGAGTTTTCATGTTTTAATTAGTGTTTGTGCCAAGTAAAGCCTTTAGGATGATTTGGAAGATAGTATAATTGATGCTGTTTGGAAAACAGAAAGTTTTGTGTCCAGTGCTGGAATTTTGGTTCTGTACTGGAGCGTCAGAAAAATCTGGAATTTTTACACAGTATTGGCATATGAATTTCCCACGTTTTCCTAATTTTTTAGAATTTTTGGAGTTACAGAAGTATAGCTTTCAAATGGATCTTTACAGACTGTTTTGTTTTAGACAGATTCTGTTTTTGTTGCATAGTTTGCTTATTTTGATGAATCTATGGATTGTATCAGGGGGTATAAGCCATGGAGAAGTTAGAATACAGTAGGTATAATTCAAAAATAAAATATGAATGAGTTTGCAACAGTACTTAAAGTAGTGATTTATTTTGTTATACTAACGGATCTCACGAAGGTTTTGTTGAGTTTTGTGTGATTGAAGTTTTCAAGTTTTGGGTGAGATCACGATGGATGAAGGAATAAGGAGTGGCAAGAGCCTAAGCTTGGGGATTCCCAAGGCACCCCAAGGTAATATTCAAGGAAGACTCGAGCGTCTAAGCTTGGGGATGCCCCGGAAGGCATCCCCTCTTTCTTCTACCAACCATCGGTAATTTTACTTGGAGCTATATTTTTATTCGTCACATGATATGTGTTTTGCTTGGAGCGTCGTGTATTATATGAGTGTTTGCTTTGTTTGCTTTTTAGTTTGTCACAATCATTATGCTGCACACACCTACTTGAGAGAGCCACACGATCATCATGATTTGCTCGAATACTCTATGTGCTTCACTTAAATTTTTTGAGCTAGGCAGTTGCTCTAGTGCTTCACTTAAATCTTTTTGAGCACGGTGGTGGCTAAATTTCGAAGAAATATTTGAGAGTTGATAAATTTTGAAGAAATATGTGCACTCTCATGCTTCACTTATATCTTTTTGAGAGTTGATAATAGTAATGGTAATTTGCACAAGATATGAATTTAATCCCAAAGTGATGAATATTCAAGAGGGATATAATAAAAACTTTCATATAGATCATTGGATATGATAAGTGTGATTCCTTGAAATAGTTTTGCGATATGGAGATGATGATATGTGAGTCATGTTAGTGAGTAATTATGATCTAGTAAGAATATTAGTGTTAAAGTTTGTGATTTCCTATGCATGCACATTAAGTCAATAGTTATGCAAGAAATTATATCCTACTTATGGTGCATTATTCGGTGTTAGTTATGTTCAATGCATGTTTATGACCGTTTTTGCTTTTTGGTTGGTTGCTTCTCAATCTTTTGCTAGCCTTCATTTGTACTAAGCGGGAATACTACTTGTGCATCCAAAATCCTTAAACCCAAGTTGTGCCAAATGAGTCCACCATATCTACCTATATGCGGTATTTCAATGCCGTTCCAAGTAAATTTGCATGTGCCAACTCTAAAATTTTCAAAATATTTTTCCATTTTGTGTGCCCGTACCGCTCATGAAGCGGCAGGGGGTGGCCATTATTTTCCATGCTAGGTGTGTTATTCTCACGATGAATGTTTATTCACTCGTAATTGGACGAGAGAGTGGCTGGTAATAGGGATGCCCAGTCCCACAATGAATCAAAAATTAATAACAACAAAATTCCTTGGAAAGTGTTGGTATGGAGGGCACCCGTGGATACGGCTAGCCATGGATTGTGAAAGAATGGTGGAAAGGAAATAAACTTTAATTTCTGTTTGGGAACCGCCTATGATGTGTCTAGCATGGAAAATATTGGGAATTCTCGGTCATTTTCGTTGACAGGAAAAGCATGCCTCTCAAAATAATTTTATCTCTCTAATTTAAGCTTTGAGCTCTGGCACATTTGCAAATCTCTGCTTCCCTCTGCGAAGGGCCTATCTATTTACTTTTATGCAATTTTTATTTTTATTCGAGTCTCCATCTTCTCTTACAAAGCACCAACTAGAGAGCAATATTGTCATACTTGTGCATTGTGTGTAGCTAATATTTAGTGTGTTTCATGAATGGATCAATGATTGAACATAATGGGCTAGGGATAACTTTCTTTAGCGTTGATATTTTGAAAGACATGGTTGCTTGTTAGTATGCTTGAGTATTTATATCTTCATGTCAAACTATAGACTATTGCTTTGAATCATTCAAGTCCAAATGTCCGTGCTATACAGAAAAGAATATGCGATGAATATGGCAGGTAGCATTCCACATCAAAAAATCTGTTTTTATCATTTACCTACTCGAGGACGAGCAGGAATTAAGCTTGGGGATGCTGATATGTCTCCAACGTATCTATATTTTTTTATTGTTCCATGCTATTATATTATCAATCTTGGATGTTTTATATATACATTTATAGCAATTATATATCATTTTTTGGGACTAACCTATTAACTTAGTGCCCAGTGCCAGTTGCTGTTTTTTGCCTGTTTTTGGTTTTCCAGAATATCAGTACCAAACGAAGTAAAAATGCCACAAAACTTTTTGGAGATTTATTTCTGGACATAACAAGTACTGGAAGCTTCAGGAGAGGGCCAGAAGATGAAGCAGTGGCCCACGAGGCACCACAGCATGCCCCAGGGGGGGCGCGCCCTGGTGGCTTGTGGGGCCCACACAGCTCCGTTTGACCTAATTCCACCACTATAAATTCTCTAAAATCGGGAAACCAACAGAGGAGTCCACGGAATACTTTTTCCGCCGCCGCAAGTTTCTGTTCTCGAGAGATCCCATATGGAGGCCTTTTTCGGTGCTCCGCCGGAGGGGGAATCGATCACGGAGGGGCTCTACATCATCCTTGCTGCCCTTCCGATGATGCGTGAGTAGTTTACCACAGACCTTCGGGTCCATAGTTAGTAGCTAGATGGCTTCTTCTCTCTTTTTGATCTTCAATACAATGTTCTTCTCGATGTTCTTGGAGTTCTATCCGATGTAATCACTTTTTGCGGTGTGTTTGTTGGGATCCGATGAATTGTGAGTTTATGATCAGATTATCCATGAATATTATTTGAGTTTTCTCTGAGCTCTTTTATGCATGATTATTATAGCTTCGTATTTCTCTCCGATCTATTGATTTGGTTTGGCCAACTAGATTGATTTATCTTGCAATGGGAGAGGTGCTTTGTAATGGGTTCGATCTTGCGGTGCTCAATCCCAGTGACAGAAAGGGACATGACACGTATGTATTGTTGCTATTAAGGGTAAAAAGATGGGGTTTATTCATGCGTGAGTTTACTTTGTCTACATCATGTCATCTTGCTTGTGACGCCCCCGGCCCGACCGTGCACTAATCATACACGCAAATGCGCACGATCAAGCCCAGGGACTCACAGGAAGATATCACAACACAACTCTTGAGACAAAATAAAATAATACGAGCTTTATATTACAAGCCAGGGGCCTCGGGGGCTCGAATACATAAGCTCGAGTACAAGCGTTAGCGGAAGCAACAACATCTGGGTACAGATGTAAAGAGTAAACAAGTTTGCCTTAAGAAGGCTGAGCAAAACAACGACAACTAGATCGAAAAGGCGCAGGCCTCCTGCCTGGCAGCCTCCTATCTACTCCTGGTCGTCGGTCTCCACGTAGTAGTAAGCTCCACCGGTGGGGTAATAGTAGTCGTCGACGGGGGCAGCTGGCTCCGGGGCTCCGTCATCTGATCGCAGCAATCGGGTAGGGGGAAAAAGTAGCAAAGCAACCGTGAGTACTCATCCAAAGTACTAGCAAGACTTACATCAGAGCTATGCTAAATATGCATCGGTATCAAAGGAAAGGGGCTGTATCTGTGGACTATACTGCAGAAATGCCAGAATAGAAGGAAAGGCCTAGCCTATCGAAGACTAGCATCTTCAGCGTCTTGCAGCATTAGAAGAGTGCAGATTAGTAGCGTAACATAAAGTAATAAGTATTAGTAGCAATGCCCAGAGATCCTTCCCCGTCTCCCTACGAGAAAGCGATCCCGGAGCTTACAAATAATTAATCAAGTATCCAGTTCAAGTTGTAGAAGATCGGGATACAACACTGAGCGTCCTTTTACCATGGACACGGCTATTTGAATAGATAACTTCCCTGCAGGGGTCCACTACTATTACCCAACACGCTCGATTAACTCTGGCCGGACACACTTTTCTGGGTCATGCCCGGCCTCGACTGATCGACACGACGTAGTCCTACCTAGGCTCCGCAGAGAGGTCCCCGCCGGTCTACATCCTAAGTGTGCAGGGGTCTTGGGCCCATCGCCCTTTGCACTCCGGGTCGTTGTGTGCAGGGTGGATACCAGCGTCACCCCTCTCCTCGATGACATGATCCGACCCGGCCACAATGCTGAACTGGACATCTGACAGAGCTTTCGGCTGATACATACGGCGCCGAGGGCCCCATTAAAACATTATCCCGCATGATGGTAGTGCGTATAGGCCAGTGGCCAACTCAGATCAATACCCAAATCCGTTAGTGCATTATTAATTTTAGTGATGGCTGTCGGGACAAGTCCGGAGCTACCACCACAACCTGGGTGGTACCGCTAAATAGCCAGCCACCACAGTAACTCTCGCGGGTGCTCTCCGGGCCCGGCCGTCTTTCATATGTATCTCTCGCGGGTACCCCTCGGGGTTGACCCGTCTTCAACAAGGGACTGAAATAAATGTAGGGTAACCATGTGTCCATACATCAAGGGGGAAATCCGAGGAATCACCCTCGATGGATTCCCACTCGATTTATCCATCAAGGTGAACCTGGAGGAATCACCCTCGACGGGTTCACACTTGAGGGGTTGCACTACAGAGGCATCATCGGAGGTGGTGAAAGAGGAATCACCCTCGGTAACCCACAACCGACTAGCTAGGCTACAGAGATATCATCAGAAGTGGTGTATGAGGTATCACCCTCTGCACTCGATATTAGCTCTGCAGAGTCGTACAACTTAGGGGGTTTGCGGTGATGTGCTGGTCTCAGTCCATCGATCACATAGATCGGGGCACCGGAAATAAAGCGGGGCAACAAGGACAAGGATGAGGGGTCACTGATGGATTACTAACTAACCTATACTAAGCATTTAGGATAGCAGGTAAGGTATCAACATCGGTTACCAAAAATAGGCTATGCATCAGAATAGGAGCAATCAAATACAGTAGCAAAATCTAATGCAAGCATGGGGAAGAAAGAATAGGTGATATTGGAATGATCAAGGGGGTTTTGCTTGCCTGGAAGCTTTGCGGTAAAAGAGGGGTCTTCGGTGGAGTAGCAGTCCTCGGGGGCAACGTCGGTCTCGGGGTCTACCGGAGATAAGAGGGGGAGGAAACAGATAAATACATAGCAAATAAATGCTCTCATAGAGCATGGTATGGCAATATGCAATGCAGGGGTGACCTAATACAACCCTAAACCATTTTAGTTAATTTAGTAATTAATTTGAATTATTTATCTGAGGTCATGCACTATTCATCTATCGAAAACGGGAAAAAAGTTCCATGTTCATCTACTTAGAGGGTTCTATCATGAGTGTAGCTGACTTATTCGGATTTGTCTTATTTTTCTGATCATTTTTCATATATAAATTATTTTCATCCGAGTTACGGTTTATTTTCTATGAATTTTCAAAGTTTAAATGATTTTTTGAATTTTCTGGAATTAATTTTAATTCGAAATAAAATGACTAAATTGCTACGGGTACCCAGCTGAGTGCACACAGGAATGCACCCAGAGGCTGACAGTGGGCCCAGTCAACTGCACAGTCAGCAGTTGACTGGGTCAACGTTGACTGGACAGTGGGTCCAGTGGGACCCACCTGTCATTGACTGTTTTAACTAAACAGAGGTTTAATTTATCTAATTCAGTTAATTAGCTAGCGGGACCCACATGTCAGTGACAGATTAACTAATAGATTAAGTTATTTTTATAAAATCTATTTAATTAAGCGCGGGCCCCACATGTCAGGGACTGGACCCAGCCCAGTCAGCAGGTTGACTGGTCAACTGGGCCCACTGGGATCCACTGGCAGTGACTGGGCGCTGCCCAATCAGCATTGACTGACTCAACAGGGTCCATGGGGCCCCTTTGCCAGCGACCCAGAGGGGTGCCACGTGGCCGCCCCACTAGCGCCTTCTCCGGCGACCATTCCCGCGGTGGAGCTTCGCCGGAGATGGTCGGAAACCGCGCACAGGCGTCCGTTTGGCGCGCGCCTGGTCGCGTTCGAAAGCTGGCGTCGCCGCGCGTCGCGTGGTGCTACTGGTTCGTCTCGGGGAGGCCCTAAACGACGACGGCAACCACCGCAGCGGACGCCGAAGCTCGGGCAAATGCGGGGTCAGCGCTAGAGGCCACGGGGAGGAGATCTAGCGGCACGGGCGGCCTCAGGGAGGTGCCCTGAGCACGTTCACGTGCTCAGCTAGGCACGGCAGCGACGACATTGATGGCAGCGAGCGGCACGGCGGAGCTGGGTTCGGGCAGCAATGGCGACGGCGATTTGGGGCAGCGAAAGGAGCGGCAGAGAGAGGGCTTCAGCGCGGAGCTCACCTAGGGGCACAAGAAAGGCCGTCGAGGGCTTAGTAGCTGCAGGGGTGGAGCAGATCGACGAGGATGACCTCGGAGGCCGAAGGTTGACGACGACCTCGATCCAGTAGCTGTGGGGGCCCCCGGCGACGAGCGGGTAGCGCAGACAACGTAGACGTGGGCAGCGGTTCTTCTGGACACGACGGAGCGGTAGAGTGGCGACGACCGCGCTCGACCAGAGAGAATCGAGAGGGAGAGAGACGAGCGAGGGGAGCAGTGGTGGTCTAGGGTTAGCGGGGAGAGAGCGAGGGGCTCGGGGACGTGCTTATCCTCGTCGGGGCGGCTCGGATGGCCGGCGCGTGGCAATCGGCGACCATGGGCGCGCGCCAGCCGACAGCTGCCGAGGAAGGAGACGACCCGGCTGGGCTGGGCCACGGTGCTCTGTGGCCACTAGGGCCCAGTTGCACAGTAGCTTTAGGCCTTTTCCTTTTTATTTTTCTGTTTTCTTTTATTCTTTTCTGTTGCATTTTCTTTTAGCTAGCAAATTTATTGTGTAAAATATGGGACTTGGCCCCATAATTACATTGCAATATGTAGCACTGCCACAAAAAGTTTGGGGGTGATTTGAATTCATTTGAATTTTGCATAAATGAAAATGGATTAAATGGGGCTGTTTTGGCACTGTTTTAAATAGGTTAGAGCCATTTAAATAATTCAATTAATGTTGATTTTATTTTTATAATTGCTTTGGGAATTTTTGCAATATTATGAACTATTTTGTTTAATTATTTGAAGAAGTAATAATTTGACTTGCGTTTGAATTTTGAATTTGAACTTGAAGTTGGATTATTTTCTAAATGCAATTTATTTAGGATGATCATGATGACATGGCTAATTAATTATCTTAATGGCCGGGTTGAGATCTGGGGATGTTACAAATCTCCCCCACTACAAAAAATCTCGTCCCGAGATTTAAGAGGTGGAGGTAAGGGGTATCTTCGGGATCAAGGATGTACAGGAGAGTCAGGTTGCGATCCTGTGGAACTATGGTTAGTGTGGTTTAAAAGTAGGAAGGGCGGTGACATCTTGCACGGCCATGATAGTAAGGCACGTCAAAGGATAGTTTGTCAGCTATGATAGCAACAACGTCGGTACCAAGGGTCTATCTTTATGAGAGAAGCCTCTAGTGAAAACTATGGCCCCCGGGTCTATCTAAATCATATATTAAAAATTCTAAAAATACCTTGCTGCACTTTTTATTTGTTTATTTTATTTTTTATTTTTGTTTAATCTATTTATCAATCACCATACAATTTAATCTTGCAATTAACCGCCAAGGGATTGACAACCCCTTGTAAGCGTTGGGTGCAAGGATTTGTTGTTGGTGTGCAGGTGCTGTTAACGAGGTGTTGCGTGATTCTCCTACTGGATTGATAACCTTGGTTTCATAACTGAGGGAAATACTCATCTCTACTGTACTGCATCATCCCTTCCTCTTCAGGGAAAAAACCAACGCAGATCACAAGTAGCAGGACCCATCACAAAGCACCTCTCCCATTGCAAGATAAATCAATCTAGTTGGCCAAACCAAATGGATAGATCAGAGAGAAATGCAAAGCTATAACAATCATGCATAAAAGAGTTCAGAGAAGACTCAAATATTTCTCATGAATAATCTGATCATAAATCCACAATTCATCGGATCCCAACAAACACACCGCAAAAGAAGATTACATCGGATAGAAGTCCAAGAACATCGAGGAGAACATGGTATTGAAGATCAAAGAGAGAGAAGAAGCCATCTAGCTCCTAGCTATGGACCTGTAGGTCTGTGGTAAACTACTCACACATCATCGGAAGGGCAGCAAGGTTGATGTAGAAGCCCTCCATGATCGATTCCCCCTCCGATAGATTGCCGGAAAAGGCCTCCAGATGGGATCGCGGAAGAACAGAAGCTTGTGGCGGCTGAAAATTTATTCGTGGTGGCTCTCTGTTGGTTTCCCAATATTTGAGAATTTATTCCCGGGGCCGCGCCCTGTTGCCTTGTGGCCTCCTCATGAGGTTTCTGGCTTCCTCCCGAAGCTTCCAGGATCTCTTTTGTCCAGAAAAAATCGTCAAAAAGTTTCGTGGCATTTGTACTTTGTTTGGTACTGATTTCCTGAAAAACCAAAAACAGGCAGAAAACAGCAACTGGCACTGGGCACTAGGTTAATAGGTTAGTCCCAAAAAATGATATATAATTGCATATAAAACATCCAAGATTGGCACTATAATAACATGGAGCAATCAAAAATAATAGATACATTGGAGACGTATCAATGCCGAAGAGTTCAAGGAGCTCCTCGACAACGTGTAGTTGCACTGACGTGGGGCAGACGTGGTTGTCGCCCCAGCGTTCACCACACTTGAAGCAGAGCCCCCATGCACGCCGATAGTCACGGAGGGCTTTGACCTTGGCGAGATCCGAGCGTGGTTCGCCGGGCCGAACACCTTCAGCCCGAGCTCCTTCCATGCCACGCCAATCCGTCGCAGTCGTTGATGCAGGTAGACGATGCGGTGGTGGAGGTAGGGGAAACGACGCGGTGCCACGCGACGGAGTGTTGGGTGGCCGCGATGTAGATGGTTGTCGCGCATCACCGAATGCCCCGTGGATAACCTCCTCTTGCAGCAGCGCCAGAGAGCAAGCCGTATCCAGATCGGGCGGCCTTTGCACCAATACCACCGCCTGGATGTCCGATTGCAAACCTTCCACAAAATGGGTAAGGAAGTAATAAGGGTGAATAGAATCGGAATAAGAGCTCAGATTGTTAATGATTGATTCAAATTTCTCTATGTAATCAGTAACTGTAGATGTCTGTCGTATGGTGTAAAACTGGCGAATCAACAGCTGATGTCGATCGCGACCGAAACAAGTGCAAAAAAAGGAAGTAAAGGACTCCCAATCAAACTCAGACATTTTTTCCTGAATCGTCTGCAGCCAAACTGACACCGCACCGGAGAAATTGAGTGAGGCCATGGGCACCCAAAATGACTGGTGGATGCCAAACATCTCAAATTACCGCTCACACAAAACCTTCCAGAGACGTGGGTTGTCCCCGGCAAACACAGGGAAAATGATGGAAGGATGTGCCTGACCCAGTCCAATGAGGAGTTGGCTGGCATGCGTGAACGGTGATGAAACAGTAAACGGGGTATGGGAAGCGAGCTGACCGTTGTTCGGGAGCGGCGGCGGGGTCATGAATGACGCCGCTGCCGGCCCCCATTGTGGATGTGTAGCGCCGTGGTCCTCAGACCCATGAAGAGGATTGATACATCTAATTTGCATCATGATTTCTTATTGATAATTATTATGTTTTTGATCATTATTTCACTTTATGGTACAATTCTTATACCTGTTCTCTCTCATTTTGCAAGATTCACATGAAGAGGGAGAATGCCAGCAGCTGGAATTCTGGACCTGAAAGGGGTGAAACAGAGATAGCTATTCTGCACAACTCCAAATGACCTAAAAATTTACGGAGAATTATTTTGGAATATATAAAAAATACTGGCAAAAGAATCAACAGAAGGGGGCCCACTAGGAAGCCACAATCCTGGGGGGCGCGCCCGCCATTTGCCATAGAAAAAATCAGAAGAAGACTTTCGGGACGAAGCGCCGCCGTCTCGAGGCACAACTTGGGCAGGAGCTATTTTGCTCTCCGGTGGAGCGATTCCGCCGTGTATACTTCCCTCTGGGAGGGGGAAATCGAAGCCATTGACATCACCAACGATCCTCTCATCGTGGGAGGACCAATCTTCATCAACATGTTCACCAGCACCATCTCATCTCAAACCCTAGTTCATCTCTTGTATTCAAACTTTGTCTCAAAACCTCAGATTGGTACCTGTGGGTTGTTAGTAGTGTTGATTACATCTTGTAGTTGATGCTAGTTGGTTTATTTGGTGGAGCTTATATGTTCAGATCCTTAATGCTATTCAATACCCCTCTGATCTTGAACATGAATATGATTTGTGAGTAGTTACTTTTGTTCTTGAGGACATGGGAGAAGTCTTGTCATAAGTAATCATGTGAATTTGGTATTCGTTCGATATTTTTATGATATGTATGTTGTGCTTCCTTTAGTGGTGTCATGTGAACGTCGACTACATGACACTTCACCATCTTTGGGCCTAAGGGAAGGCATTGTGGAGTAGTAATTAGATGATGGGTTGCTAGAGTGACAGAAGCTTAAACCCTAGTTTATGCGCTATTCCGTAAGGGGCTGATTTGGATCCATATGTTTCATGCTATGGTTAGATTTATCTTAATTCTTATTTCGTAGTTGCGAATGCTTGCGAGAGGGGGTAATCATAAGTGGGAGGCTTGTTTAAGTAAGAATAGCACCCAAGCACCGGTCCACCCACGTATGAAATTATCAAAGTAGCGAACGCGAATCAAACAAACATGATGAAAGTGACTAGATGAAATTCCCATGTGTCTTCGAGAACGCTTTGCTTATTATAAGAGTTCGTTCCGGCTTGTCCTTTGCTATAAAAAGGATTGGGCCACCTTGCTGCACTTTATTATACTTGTTACTTGTTACGAATTATCTTGCTATCAAAACTATCTGTTACCGCTACTTTCAGTACCTGCAGAGAATACCTTGCTGAAAACCGCTTGTCATTTCCTTATGCTCCTCGTTGGGTTCGACACTCTTACTTATCGAAAGTACTACGATTGATCCCCTATACTTGTGGGTCATCAAGACTCTTTTCTGGCGCCGTTGCCGGGGAGTGAAACGCCTTTGGTGAGTGGAATTTGGTAAGGAAACATTTATATTACATGCTGAAATTTACTGTCACTTGTCACTATGGAAAGTAATCCTTTGAGGGGCTTGTTCGGGGTATCTTCACCTCGACCGGAAGCATTGAGAGTTGCTCCTAAACCTATTGAACCTACTGAAAATATTTATTATGAAATTCCTTCGGGTATGGTAGAGAAATTGCGAGCTAATCCTTATGCAGGAGATGGAACGGTACATACTGATATGCACTTGATATATGTGGATGAAATTTGTGGATTGTGTAAGCTTGCGGGTTTATCCGGAAGTGGAGTTAAGAAGAAGGTATTCCCTTTATCTTTGGAGGGAAAGGCATTGACATGGTATAGGCTATATGATGATACTGAAACATGGGACTGGAACCGGTTGAAGCTGGAATTCCACCAGAAATTTTATCCTATGCATTTGGTTCATCGTGATCGGAATTATATATATAATTTTTGGCCTCGTGAAGGAGAAAGTATCGCTCAAGCTTGGGGGAGGCTTAAGTATATGTTGCACACATGCCCCAATCATGAGCTCTCAAGAGAAATAATTCTTCAAAACTTTTATGCTCGGCTTTCTCATAATGATCAATCCATGCTCGATACTTCTTCTACTGGTTCCTTTATGAAGAGAACTATTGAATTCAAATGGGATCTTCTGGAAAGAATTAAATGTAACTCTGAAGATTGGGAAATCGACAAAGGTAATGAGTCAGGTATAAATCTTGAGTTTGATTGTGTTAAATCTTTTATGGAAACCGATGCTTTTCACAAGTTTAGTACTAAATATGGACTTGACTCTGAGATAGTAGCTACCTTTTGTGAATCTTTTGCTGCTCATGTTGATCTCCCTAAGGATAAATGGTTTAAATATCATCCACCTATTGAATTGAATGAAGAACCTATTAGCGTTAAAGAAGAAACAATTGTTTACCACGTTGATCCAGTTGTGCCTACTGCTTATATTGAGAAACCTCATTTCCCCGTTAGGATTAAGGAACATGCTAAAGCTTCAACTGTGGTTAATAAGAGTAATATTAGAGCACCTAGACCTTCTGAACAAATTAAAGTTGAACCTAATATTGAAATGATTAAAGATCTTTTGGTTGATAATATTGATGGACATGTCATATATTTCTGTGATGAAGCAACTAGAATTGCTAAGCCAGACACTAAAGATAAAAACAAACCTGTAATTGGCATGCTTGTTATTTCTGTTAAAATTGGAGATCATTGCTATCATGGTTTGTGTGATATTGGTGCTAGTGTGAGTGCTATTCCGTTTACTCTCTATCAAGAAGTCATGAATGATATTGCACCTGTTGAGATTGAAGATATTGATGTTACTATTAAGCTTGCAATTAGAGATACTATTTCACCACTTGGGATTGTTAGAGATGTTGAAGTCTTGTGTGGTAAGATCAAATATCCTACTGATTTTCTTGTTCTTGGATCACCACAAGATGATTTTTGTCCCATTATATTTGGTAGACCTTTCTTGAATACAGTTAATGCCAAGATTGATTGCACTAAAGAAACTGTCAGTGTTAATTTTGGTGAGGTGTCTCATGAGTTTAATTTCTCTAAGTTTCGTAGACAACCTCATGATAAAGAATTACCTAATAAGGATGAAATTATTGGTCTTGCTTCTATTGTTGTGCTTCCTACTGATCCTTTAGAACAATCTTTGCTAGACCATGAGAATGATATGAATATGAATGAAAGAAATGAAATAGTTGAGCTGTTCTTTAAACAAGCACCTATCCTGAAACATAATTTTCCTGCTGAAACCTTGGGAGATCCACCTCCATCCAAGGGTGATCCTATGTTTGAATTAAAGCAATTACCTGATACACTTAAATATGCTTATCTTGATGAAAAGAAGATATATCCTGTTATTATTAGTGCTAACCTTTCAGAGCATGAAGAAAATAGATTACTTAAAACTCTGAAGAAGCACCGGGCTGCTATTGGATATACTCTCGATGATCTTAAGGGCATTAGTCCCACTTTATGTCAACATAAAATTCATATGGAGCCAGACGCTAAACCCGTGGTTGATCATCAAAGAAGGCTGAATCCTAGAATGAAGGATGTGGTAAGAACTGAAATATTAAAGCTTCTGGAAGCAGGTATAATTTATCCCATAGATGATAGTAGATGGGTAAGTCCTGTTCATTGTGTTCCTAAGAAAGGAGGTATTACCGTTGTTCCTAATGATAAAAATGAACTTATCCCACAAAGAATTGTAACTGGTTATAGGATGGTAATTGATTTCAGGAAATTAAATAAGGCTACTAGGAAAGATCATTACCCCTTGCCTTTTATCGATCAAATGTTAGAAAGATTATCTAAACATACACACATTTGCTTCCTAGATGGTTATTCTGGTTTTTCTCAAATACCTGTTTCACCTGAAGATCAAGAGAAAATCACCTTTACTTGTCCTTTTGGAACTTATGCTTATCGCCGTATACCTTTTGGTTTATGTAATGCACCTGCTACCTTTCAAAGATGTATGACTGCTATATTCTCTGACTTTTGTGAAAAGATTGTTGAGGTTTTCATGGATGATTTCTCCGTTTACGGAACTTCTTTTTATGATTGCTTGAGCAACCTTGATCGAGTTTTGCAGAGATGTGAAGAAACTAATCTTGTCTTGAATTGGGAGAAGTGCCACTTTATGGTGAATGAAGGTATAGTTCTTGGGCATAAAATTTCAGAAAGAGGTATTGAAGTTGATAAAGCTAAAGTTGATGCTATTGAGAAAATGCCATGTCCTAAAGATATCAAAGGTATAAGAAGTTTCCTTGGTCATGCTGGTTTCTATAGAAGGTTTATAAAAGACTTCTCTAAAATTTCTAGGCCTCTTACTAATCTCTTGCAAAAAGATGTTCCATTTCTTTTTGATGATGATTGTGTAGAAGCCTTTGAAGTACTTAAGAAAGCCATAATTTCTGCACATATTGTTCAACCACCTGATTGGAACCTACCCTTTGAAATTATGTGTGATGCTAGTGATTATGCTGTAGGTGTTGTTCTGGGACAAAGAGTTGATAAGAAATTAAATGTTATTCATTATGCTAGTAAAACTCTAGACAGTGCTCAAAGAAATTATGCTACTACTGAGAAAGAATTTTAGCAGTTGTGTTTGCGTGTGATAAATTCAGATCTTACATTGTTGATTCTAAAGTAACTATTCACACCGATCATGCTGCTATTAAATACCTTATGGAAAAGAAAGATGCTAAACCTAGACTTATTAGGTGGGTTCTTTTGCTACAAGAATTCGATTTGCATATTGTTGATAGAAAGGGAGCTGAGAATCCCGTAGCTGATAATTTGTCTAGAATAAAAAAATGTTCATGATGACCCACTTCCTATTAATGATGATTTTCCTGATGAACAATTAGCTGTGATAAATGCTTCTCGTAATACACCTTGGTATGCAGACTATGCTAATTACATTGTTGCTAAATATATACCACCTATTTTCACATACCAACAAAAGAGAAAGTTTTTTTTATTTAAGACATTACTTTTGGGATGACCCACACTTATATAAGGAAGGAGTAGATGGTATTATTAGACGTAGTGTACCTGAGCATGAACAGGAGCAAATTCTACGTAAGTGTCACTCCGAGGCATATGGAGGACACCATGTGGGAGACAGAACTGCACACAAGGTATTACAATCTGGTTTTTATTGGCCTACTCTTTTCAAAGATGCACGTAAGTTTGTCTTTTCTTGTGATGAATGTCAAAGAATTGGTAATGTTAGTAGACGTCAGGAAATGCCTATGAATTATTCACTTGTTATTGAACCATTTGATGTTTGGGGTTTTGATTATATGGAACCTTTTCCTAAATCCAATGGGTATACCCATATTTTATTTGCTGTTGATTACGTTACTAAGTAGGTAGAAGCTATTCCAACTAGTAGTGCTGATCATAACACTTCTATTAAAATGCTTAAAGAAGTTATATTCTCGAGGTTTGGAGTCCCTAGATATTTAATGACTGATGGTGGTTCACATTTTATTCATGGTGCTTTCCGTAAATTGCTTGCTAAATATGATGTTAACCATAGAATTGCATCTCCTTATCATCCTCAGTCTAGTGGTCAAGTTGAATTAACAAATAGAGAAATAAAATTAATTTTGCAAAAGACCGTTAATTGATCTAGAAAGAATTGGACTAAGAAACTTGATGATGCATTGTGGGCTTACAGAACCGCTTATAAAAATCCTATGGGTATGTCTCCATATAAAATGGTTTATGGAAAAGCATGTCATTTACCTCTTGAGTTAGAACATAAAGCATATTGGGCAATTAAAGAACTTAACTATGATTTTAAACTTGCCGGTGAAAAGAGGTTATTTGATATTAGTTCTTTAGATGAATGGAGAACCCAAGCTTATGAAAATGCCAAGTTGTTTAAAGAAAAAGTTTAAAGATGGCATGATAAGAGAATTCAAAAATGGGAATTCAAAGAAGGTGATCATGTTCTATTATACAATTCTCGTTTAGGATTTTTTGCAGGAAAACTTCTCTCTAAATGGGAAGGACCGTATATCATCGAAGAAGTTTATCGCTCCGGAGCCAACAAAATAAACAACTCCGAAGGCAATAATCCGAGAGTGGTTAATGGGCAAAGAATGAAACATTATATCTCGGGTACGCCCTTTAATGTTGAAACTAATATTATTCAAACAATGACACCGGAAGAGCACATAGAGGAAACCTTCCGGAACGCTCCAGAAGCCTGAAAAGGAGTAGGTATGTGGTACGGTAAGTAAAGCGGCTCCAAAACTTCCATTAAAGTACTTTCTGTCCGTTTTGAAATATATAAAAAATTAGGAAAATAATAAACAGTCCGAAAAGTGCACGAGGAGGTGACAAGCCTGGGGGCGTGCCCTACCCCCCAGGGCGCGCCTACCAGGCTTGTGGCACCCTCGTGGACTTTCCCGACTCCGTTTTTCTTCCATATTACTTGTTCTGCACGGGAAAAAATCATTATATATACTCACGGGTGTTTTGACCACCGCATCGCAAGTTTCTCCTATGTTCTTGTTTCGGGCTGTTTTTCTGACAGATCTAGATCGCCATGGCATCTCCAAGCTCGTCCAAGGACAAGTTCTACGAGAAGGTCATCAACCCGTACCTACCGGAGGTGATGAAGCACCCTCAAGCCATTGAGATGCGTGAGGGGGTGCTCCACATCCGGGACGTTCAAGGACCTAAGAAGACCGGGAGCGAGAAGGCCAGGCTGGAAGCGGTGGAACAGGAAATCTTCAAGTGCCAGGGGATGGTGGAGCGCGGACTTTGTGCTAACCACTCCATGATCACGGAGTTCATCCGTGAGCACAAGGTGGATGGCAAGAATATTGGGGACGTCATCTTCAAGCTCAATGACCGGATTGATTATCTTCAGGCCCAAATATATGATCTACAAAACCAAAATTTTGAGTATGAGGCCAAGTTCAAAGGTATGAGTTTAGCTGCAAATTTTAGGAATTCGGAAACATGTTCGTCCTTTTATGATGGAGAGCCTATGCCTTGGAAAACGGAGGACAAGCCCATCACTTCATCACCACCATCACCCAACAAGGACATTTGAGTACATGGGTATGGGCACCACCCTTGGCTTGTGCCAAGCTTGGGGGAGGTGCCCTGGTATCGTATCACCATCACTTTTTCATCATCATTATCTTTCTTAGTTTGATCCTTAGTTATTTCGTGATTTAGAAGAATAAAGTTTTAGTATGATTTAGCTTCGAGTGCTTGCTTTGTGATCTATCTATCTATGTAATCGAGTGTGAAAGTTATATAATAAAGAGTAGTTGAGTTGAGTGTTTTGCTTTTGATGATCCAATCTTAGAAATAAAGAATAAAAAGTAAGATCATATGCTAATCCCATGGGGAGTGATGACTTCACATAAAAGAAGTATAATTGATAAAACTTGTTGGAAGTTGACAAACATAGCATTGGTCATTGTTGCAATTCATGAAAAAGTAATAAAGAAAGAGAGGTCTCACATATAAATACACTATCTTGGACATCTTTTATGATTCTGAACCCCCATTAAATATTCTATGTCAATTAGTTGACGTTGGACAAGGAAGACAACGTAATGGGTTATGTTTTCTTATATTCACATAGAAGTTATATTGTTTTAGATCCTCTAACATGTGGTGCTTGCCCCCTATCTTTTGCTAGCCAAAATTCTGTACTAAGTAGAGATACTACTTGTGCATCCAAAAACCCTTAAACCCAGTTTCATGCCATGAGAGTCCACTATATCTACCTATGGATTGAATAAGATCCTTCAAGTAAGTTGTCATCGGTGCAAAGCAATAAAAATTGCTCCTAAACATGTATGAACTTTTATTGTAAGGGAAAATAAGCTTTGTACGATCTTGTGATAGTGGAGCAATAAAAGCGACAGACTGCATAATAAAGGTCGCTATCACAAGGGGCAATATAAAGTGACGTTCCTTTACATTAAGAGCTTGCACATCCAAAAACAGAAAGCGCATGACAACCTCTGCTTCCCTCTGCGAAGGGCCTATCTTTTACTTTATGTATTTACTTTCATTCAAGAGTCAATAGTATTCTCCTCTATTTCGGTTTTTATTTTCTCTCTTGGCAAGCATCATGTGGTGGGGATTGATCCAGATATATATATATCCAGTTGGGTGTAAGTGATCATGAGTATTATTGTTGACATTACCCTTGAGGTAAATACGTTGGGAGGCGAAATTATAAGCCCCTATCTTTCTATGTGTTCGACTGAAATTTTTGCTCCATAAGTATGCCGTGAGTGCCAGCAATCATAGAAAACTAAATGATAGTTGAGTATGTGAACTTGCTAAACAAAGCTCTTACATAGACTCTTTCTG
Organism: Elymus sibiricus; assembly: GCA_039707655.1. Taxonomy (NCBI): domain Eukaryota; kingdom Viridiplantae; phylum Streptophyta; class Magnoliopsida; order Poales; family Poaceae; genus Elymus; species Elymus sibiricus. The sequence goes on from CM077666.1 coordinate 479,175,065, forward strand.
ATAATATGATGAATTGCAATTGCTTCAGTGACTGAGATCATAGTTTGTTAGTTTTCAATTTGGTTAATGGTTCATACTTTAACTTGTGGATGAATTGTCACTTTTTCATGAGAAGTTTTATGATGATATATTGCTGTTATAATAAAGATGTCTATATTTTATTTTTATCGACGCCTGTCTCTCAAAACATGTGGTCATGATTATAGATTTTGGCTTTCGCTTGAGGACAAACGAGGTCTAAGCTTGGGGGAGTTGATACGTCCAATTTGCATCATGATTTCTTATTGATAATTATTATGTTTTTGATCATTATTTCACTTTATGGTACAATTCTTATGTCTTTTCTCTCTTATTTTGCAAGATTCACATGAAGAGGGAGAATGTCAGCAGCTGGAATTCTGGACCTGAAAGGGGTGAAACAGAGATAGCTATTCTGCACAACTCCAAATGACCTGAAAATTTACGAAGAATTATTTTTGGAATATATAAAAAATACTGGCGAAAGAATCAACAGAAGGGGGCCCACCAGGAAGCCACAAGCCTGGGGGCGCGCCCTACCCCCCTGAGCACGCCCCCTGGCTTGTGGGGGGCCCTGGCAGGCCTCTGGCCCCCTCCTTCTACTGTATGAAGCCATTTGCCCTAGAAAAATCTGAAGAAGACTTTTGGGACGAAGCGCCGCCGTCTCGAGGCGGAACTTGGGCAGGAGCTATTTTGCTCTCCGGCGGAGCGATTCCGCTGGGGATACTTCCCTCCGGGAGGGGGAAATCGAAGCCATCGACATCACCAACGATCCTTTCATCGTGGGAGGACCAATCTTCATCAACATCTTCACCAGCACCATCTCATCTCAAACCCTAGTTCATCTCTTGTATTCAATCTTTGTCTCAAAACCTCAGATTGGTACCTGTGGGTTGCTGGTAGTGTTGATTACATCTTGTAGTTGATGCTAGTTGGTTTATTTGGTGGAAGATTATATGTTCAGATCCTTAATGCTATTCAATAACCCTCTGATCTTGAACATGAATATGATTTGTGAGTAGTTACTTTTGTTCTTGAGGACATGGGAGAAGTCTTGTCATAAGTAATCATGTGAATTTGGTATTCGTTCGATATTTTGATGATATGTATGTTGTGCTTCCTTAAGTGATGTCGTGTGAACGTCGACTACATGACACTTCACCATCTTTGGACCTAAGGGAAGGCATTGTGGAGTAGTAATTAGATGATGGGTTGCTAGAGTGACAGAAGCTTAAACCCTAGTTTATGCGCTATTCCGTAAGGGGCTGATTTGGATCCATATGTTTCATGCTATGGTTAGATTTATCTTAATTCTTCTTTCGTAGTTGCGGATGCTTGCGAGAGGGGGTAATCATAAGTGGGAGGCTTGTTCAAGTAAGAACAGCACCCAAGCACCGGTCCACCCACATATGAAATTATCAAAGTAGCGAACGTGAATCAAACAAACATGATGAAAGTGACTAGATGAAATTCCCATGTGTCTTCGAGAACGCTTTGCTTATTATAAGAGTTCGTTCTGGCTTGTCCTTTGCTATAAAAAGGATTGGGCCACCTTTCTGCACTTTATTATACTTGTTACTTGCTACTTGTTATGAATTATCTTGCTATCAAAACTACCTGTTACCGCTACTTTCAGTACCTGCAGTGAATACCTTGCTGAAAACCGTTTGTCATTTCCTTCTGCTCCTCGTTGGGTTCGACACTCTTACTTATTGAAAGGACTACGATTGATCCCCTATACTTGTGGGTCATCAAGGATCCGCCACGCCAGCTGCAGAGCCAAGGGCGGCTCCGAGCGTCGTAGGCTGCTGGAGTGGAGCGGTGCCCGAGCGGCCGTCCCACGCGTCTTTGCGCGGCACTAGCTGCGCTTGTTGGAGTGCCGCCACCGCGTCACCTAGATCAGAGACGCGACGCTCCAGATCGGGTTGCCAGGAGAGCAGATCATCGATCTTGGCGTTGGTCACCCTGCTGCCCGCCGTGTTTGCCTCCAGGGCTGCATCAAGCTTGTTGAGGAACGCCTTGATGGCCAGATCCATGGCGGCGAGTTGCTCGTGGGCTAGGCTCGAACTACGGGTGTGGATGAATTGCACCAGGTCGAACGTAGGGAAGAGGTGGTGGTGGTCTCTGATACCAGATGTAAGGATAGGGATAGTGGTAGAGGGATTCGATCTATTACAACTCTCCGAAGCAGTAGCTTGTACAGATCGAATTTACAGGGAGATGGAATTGTTCATGCCAAAGGGGAAACTAGGGTAAGGAAGAACTGGTAGCCGCCACCGTTCGGTTCGTTGATCCTCTAGATGGTTCTCCTCGTGGGCGAGCTGCGCTTAAGTAGGTGAGGTCTTGGTCGTCACCCACTCCGGGCCGTGGTAGCACAGGTTGGGCCTGGGCTGGGCTTCGCGTGCAGGTGGGGCTCCTTCGTCAATGACGCTGACACCCATGCGGTCCAACAGGACGGCACCCATCGATTCATCGCTCGCCTGAGCTCTCGTCACGTTTAAAAAGCAACTAGTAAGCGTGCACGTGCAACACACGTAGAGATTTTTTTTTCCATTCATCCTTGTTAAAAAAGAAATTATAAATAAAAAATGATTAGTTAGTTTATTATTCACACCAATATGTCAACACTAAAATACTGAGAGATGAATCTGAACTTGACAAACAACATGCAAATCATTCTCCAAACTTTCTCCTCTTTCATCTCTGTTTCTAGTCCTCTGACACAAAAAACTTTCATGTCAAAATGTAAAAAGAACATATTGCCGGACGTAAACCAAGGATAAATATTGAAAAGCAACTGATTTCATATTCGTGTTCAGTACACAACAACATCCCAAAATACAAAGAGACATGTGAAATCTGCATTTCGTTCTCCATGCCCCCTTATGTGTAACATCAAACAATAAAAATACTTTCATGGTCATTAGTACTTAGCCATTAACCAAGTGTGAAGCAAAAGAAACTTAATACAATAATGTAGAGTATTAACAAAAATATGTATTTATTTATTTATACTGTTTATATGAGAAGAACAAAAATATGAATTTATTTAGATTGTTTATATCAACAATATCAGGATAAATCTATGTTGTGCCCCACTTGGACCTCCCTTTTCTAGCAACACCAGTCATTTAAACCCTTTTCTATTAGTCTGATGAAATAGCAGATGCTAAACAGTTCCAGATAAGGACCTCCCTTCCAGCTTATCCAAAAATGTTCTTCTGATTTACATGGAAAACCAAACAAAAAACATTACTCCAACAATATATGCTTGAGACAGACAGAGGTAGCAACCGTAACTGGTAGGAAGACTGCTGAACTACAATGAACATAATAAAGATAAATGCATAGTATGAAAACAAGATTTTGATAAGTGAGAAAGGGCACTTTACTGGGAAATGGTTGTATAACAGAAGTAGGATCCAAGATCAGCAAAATAAAAAATAAAAAAACTTGTTCAAGCAATATAATTCTGGAACGATGCAGAGGCCGGAGGAGCAACCTTCTATTATCTAAAGGAGAAGTTAAGCATATGAATTGACCAAAGATGAAATTCTAGAGCTATGACCATTGGTGAAATCTCTAGTCACTACAAACTTCACACATTTAATGATGGTACAAATTTCGAGTCATTACAAACTTCACAAATTTCGTGTCTAGACTACCTCTTTGCCTTACCTTGAGCAATCACAGAAATAAGCGCAAACCTCTTATATTAAAAGGCACAGCAAGATGCATGGCATGGAGGATGCAGCAGGAATGCGAGGTGGATCGGTGTGGGCAGTGCCGGATGCGCCTCGAACGGCGGGCGCGCATGGGGCAGTTGTGTAGTAATTAATTGATGAGCCGGAGGCTCCAGATGAGTAGTAATTAATTAACCAAGCAGTCCATGAAAATCATGTGGTTCACTATGGATGAGCACTAACATATGAGTGTGTTACAAACATACATCACAACTACAACAATCCCATGGTAGCTGATACTGCAATAATTCTATAACTATTTTCATTACAAAATACCTTACTCATAATTCCTCCTAGAATGCCCATTTTAGCAGATTAATTGAACTGACATACGACATCAAATTCAGCTCTAATCGACCAATTTCCCTTGTACAATGCGAAATTCCGAAGTAATATCATGATTTATTGTATAATTTACAGACTACTCGCTTCTTTATCTCAAAAAGGGCAACTCATTCCCTTAAGCTAGCTGAATGTGTACAAAAATGTAAATGTTACATTAGGAACTTCTACAAGAAAATAAGGACGCAAAATACATTTCTACAAATTACCAGATCGCACATATCTAAACGTTGACTATCAAATAGAGAAATTCAAATACAGAAAATGACTAAGAGATCGCAAATTGTAAGAGGGTATTGGACAGATTGTTTTTAGCTAAATATCTGACAAGACAGACTGCAAAAGAGGGGACAGAGGGTTCCGCATAGGAGTGGAGAAAGCCTTACTCATCTCCAGTTTGACGTTTTTGCAGTCACAAATATCCCATTGTATCACATTTCTTCAAAGAATATATGTTTCATTCAATTTCACCATGTTCTGAATCTTCATTGCCTAGAATGAAAAATGGAAGTGTTTTTCAATAAACGAAGCAAATCAGAATGATTTCCCTACACTTCCATATAAGCTCGGTATTTAAGAAGGCACACTGATAAGCCTCATATCATTTCAAGAAAATTTACTTACATCAACAGATTCACCTTTCCCTTGGTGTCCACTCAAAGCCTTTTCAACTCCTAAACACAGAGACATGCTTAGTAATTCTACAACAAAAATGGAAACTATGTTAGCTCATGTTTAAACAACATGACATTGTGATAAATCAAAGAGTTTTGGAACTGGTCCAGCAGCCTAAATACTGCTGGCAAGAAGGATAAGTATTCATCTCAAGACGATCCTTCTTTATCACCAGAAATTTGCAGGACCCACAAACAGTATCATCCACTACATGGTGGCAATGCACATGAGGGACATTCAACATTTTGGTGCAAACTGTACACTTGAAACCTATTTTAGGTAAAATCTATATCACCAAGCTTAGGGCTTGATGATAGAGGGAAGAGATCAAGATTGTTCATATTTATGATTACTGGAACGCAGCAAAATATATTTTTCAAATATTGGCCTCACGAGAAGACATGTGAAAAAGATAATATAGACATAATTAGGGGATTCCATGTGGAATCATAGTAAATTTACCTCAGTTAATCCTATAAGCAACATCGTGCTGCAGGCACACGATGGATGACGCATCTCATGCCCACGGGGTGAGATGAAGGGGTCAGCGGTTGCAGATTTTGGCAGCATTCACAGCCTCACCGGCTCCCCCCGTCAGCGACGGGCGCCTCGCGGCTCGCGTATATTGACATGTCAATTGACTTTTAGCCAAACAAAACTGCCGAATCCAACTTGCATAACATGAACAGAAATCAAAAAATAAATAAAAAGAATCTGTATTAAAAGGAGATGAGAAGTATGCCTGAAAGGATAAAATAATAAAATGGATTAGCATGAGTGGAGAACAAACCTGTGTTATCCCTGCAAGACTTCTCTATACACAATATCTTGGTGTTTTTTTGTGAGAATGTCATCAGCCTATGAGCAAGCTTGTCTGCCAACAGTTCCAAAACCAGGAAGAGGCTTGAGTTAAAAAACAATCACATACTTCAGTACCTGCAGTTCAAGATCCAAATGCCCTGAAGAATTTCTACTACTCCTGATCCGAATGTGTTACCAGCTTCTTCAAATAGGTCGTTACTTATGTTTGGACCTGAATATCGTGAACAAATATTTGGAACTGACAGAAGTTAAATCAAGAATTTTGGCCCTGAACGATACTGACTGATAGACAGTTATAAGGAGCAGGTTTCAGAGAATCGGAGATCAACATGTTGCCGGTTGACCTGTCAGTTGCACAATGTAACTTGCACAGCCACAAACTGACAGGCTGCCCTGTCAGCCTACGTTTTCTTAAAACAGGTTTCTACATAACCATTCCATTCAACGCTTCCAGACAAATCCGATAAGGAAAACATCAAAGCATGGTGTAAAGTGAAGAGCTATTATTTTCTTTCCATTTAACGCTAATGAAATCATGTATTCTCATTGTTTAAGGAAAACGATTTTCAGTTCATATGATCAATAACAAAGTTAGCTATTACCTTGAAATGCTCTCCTGCATGGGTACTATATATAAGGCTAACTTAAGATATGAAATCATTACCTTCACAAAGGATGGATTTCGTGAGACAAAGTTCAACCACTCTGCTCTATCAATTTTCCATCCTGATTCACATCGACATCTGAAAATGTATCTGAACCCTCATGAAAGCTTTAAATTTAAATTAATATGGGATGCGTAACACCTTGAGTTTTGGGATCAGATGTCCATACCTTGTCAAGGATTAACTCAATATATAGTTTCAGTCACAAGAGCAATAAGCATCTGTTTGACTTGTACAGCGCTTCAGTAGAAACTATGTCATCTGATCCTTGATTCGCTCAAAGTGAGACAATCGAGGTGCAGATTTGGAACAAGTCAGACAATGCACACACTGGAATTTGCAATTACAGATGGAAATAAGGTCACTCAAATCATGGCAGGGAATTGAATTTTGACATCCACACACCATCAATGGACAAATACCTTCACCGGAGGGATGGGATGGTGTCCGGACGTCCGGGAGGCGCAGGACACAGCCGCAGCAATCTCGCCAGATCCAAGTCCAACCACCGCCCCAATCCTGCGCGCGGTGTGGCCTCATCCGCTCCCAGCGTTGCGGCAAGTTACAGACCCGTCGGTCGCCGCACGGGATCGAGGAGTAGGCGAGTAGCTGCACGCCTGCACCGCCGTGCGTCACTTGGAGGTCCTCTGTGATATGATGAGTGCCGTCAGCGTCGGCAATGGTTGCGATGAGGGTGCGAGAGGAGTCGATGATCCTGTGTTCAGGGCGTGGCCGAGCACCTGGAGCGTTGAGTGGGCGGGGGAGGTGTCGGCGACGTCGTCTGCGCGATGGGCGGCTGCTCAAAGTCGCCGCCGCGGGCGGGCCTGGGGTTGGAGAGCGATTCGTGAGCCGAAGATTAGGGAAGATGATTTGTGAGGGTTAGTTGTGCACCTGATGTTTTCGTATATTGCGTTATTTTTTTCCTCTAGTAGCTGAACAAATGCGGCCGCGAACGGCAGAGTTTTTGTCCGCTCCCTCAATTTGCTAAACGTACTTTCTGGGATATTTAGTTGTTATTATGTTGACGGTTAGATTAGAATAAGTGGGCCTAATCATGAGGTTGTGATTACTTGGTGTTGTTGTGTGTAAGTTAGGCGAGGTGCACTTAGTGAAGATAATGTTTGCTTGTTTAATAGTAGTAGAGAAGTAGAGAAGTAGAGATTTAGTTGTTCTTATGTTGACGGTTAGATTAGAATAAGTGGGCCTAATCGTGAGGCTGTGATTACTTGGTGTTGTTGTGTGTAAGTTAGGCGAGGTGCACTTAATGAAGATAATGTTTGCTTGTTTAATAATAGTAGAGACTCTCGCCTCGCCTTAGGGTTCGCCGGCGGGGAGGAGCAACTCCAGGAGGACGCGACGCCGCCTAGCTGTGGAGGCGGCGGAGCCAGCTGCCGCTCCGTCCAGGTGTGACGCCGCCTAGCAGTGGAGGCAGCGGAGCCAGCAGCTGCCTCGTCCAGGGCGCGATGCGTCGGAGCCATCGAGGCCGTGGAGCCGCGGAGCCGGCGCCGTCAACGCCGCCGAGCTGCCGAGGCCACGAAGCCAACGTCATCAAGGCTTCTACGGGCCATCTGCTCTGCTGCTTGTATTGTGTCTTATGTACGAATGTTTTCAGAGTAAAAAGAGAGAAGCTACAACAGCATTTTGAATGAATGTTATGATTGAATTAGTGTTCTAGTTTGTACTTCTACATTTGCAGAATTGGTCCGACTTGAGTGGTACTTGTACATGTGCGGAGTTGAACAGATTTGTATGGAAAATGTTCCTGCTTTCTTGAATGTTTGTTATGACTGAAGAATTGTTCCAGTAAACAGACAACTTGTGTGTGTGCAAAATCGGACAGAACTGATAGAAATGCACTGAATTGAACTGTTGTGATATAAGATTGTCAATTTGAGAGCATATAACATGTGTTGTTAATTAAAGAGGATAGCACCTGCTGTTGACAATTTGTGAGCATGTCCTTCCAGGAATAAAATGATTTACAACCATCCAATGCTTTGGTACAAGCTGATAAGGATATTTCATATTCGCCTTGAAAAACTTCAAATATACATGGTGTATACAACTTGCTAGCTTGCACCAATATAGGTGGTGGTCTCCTCTAAAGTAATCTGATGGTGAAAATTCAGTGTTTTATTCGCGTGTTTGATGTCAGAGAAAGGACTATGGACACTTACTGAGATTGACGAGCAGAGCAGCCGTCCCCGTCGGGCGCCGGGGAACTCCTTCCGATCAACTAGCAGGTTGCTTCTTCCGATCAATTAGAAAAGGGAAATTTTATCAGTTTCTATAGTAATCCGACGGTGAAAGTTCAATCAATTTCAAAGTTTTATTCATGTGTTAGATTTCAGAGAAAGGACTATGGAGATTTAGTGAGATTGACGAGCAGCAATCCCAGCAGGTCGCCGGGATCTCCTTCCGATTAACTTTGGCGCCGTTTTGTACTCCTGACTGCTGCTGGCGCCCTTTGTCTGTGGCATCTCGTGACTTTTTTCCCTCGCTAGCGTCGGACTGGGCCGCATGGGCCGTTATTTCTGAGTGAGAAGGATAGCGCAGGCTGTAGTCCATGCCGCTTATGTTCGTGTGGACTGTTGCTCAAAAAAAATGTTCGTGTGGACACGAACGGGAGAGAAGAAAAGAGCGCACCTCACAACGAGTCGTCAGATCGCCAACGGACGGTGCAGGACATACTACGTCCCTCGGCAGTAGATCTCTACTCCTAATGTCTCACTTGGTAGGATAGGCTCCACGGGTTTTTTTCGTCTCCCACTTTCGTCTGGTTTTTTTTCGTCTCCCCTCCCACCACCCCACCGGTTTATTTTTTCTCCACTATTTCCTTGTAAACAAACACTTTCCTACGGTACAAAAAGTCACAGATCTAACTTTCCTAAGGGTGTGTTTGGTTCGAGAACGGGGTGGAATGGAATGTCATGGTTCCATTCCATTAGAATGGGTCGGTTCCGTTTCTGTGTTTAGTAGTGGCAATTAGGTGGAATGGAACGGTTCTGTTTCGGTGTTTGAAGAGATAAATGGAATGAATTTGAATCAAAAAGTTATTTTAAATATGAATGGTGAGATTACCTCTCAGGCTCTCACGCATAGCCTTTTACATTTGAACACACATGCCAAAATCCATGAGTTAAACTTCAAGTATTTTCAGAAATAAATCTGCTGTTAGTATTCTAACTGCAGATAACAAAAGTACAAAACGACAACAAAGAGTGTAGATAATTAGAAAGAGGGGGCTTCCAAAACTGCTGTTATGGCTGGATGGAGCTTCGCCGCTGATTGTTGCTCGCTGCCACACAACCAAGAACTCGCACTGCTGCTATTGGAGAAGGCCTGCGAGCGGACTAGGAGCACAACTGTGAGCTGGAGGAGGAACTCGATGGTGCTCCACGTCATGAGCGGGGAGGTCTAGTCGAGGAGACCTACGACAAGGAGGTCGACGGTGCTGCACGTCCTCTCCTTCACCAACACAGATGGAATAGGTCCTCCAGCAGCTGGTGCTACCCGCGCCGGCCGCCGTCGACCGCCTCCCAGGCTGCCGCCGATCTGCAACGGCGCCTCAGATCGGGAGGGATGTCCTCCAGCAGCTGGTGCCACCCGCACCGGCCGCCGTCGGCCGCCTCTCCGGTTGCCGCCGGTCTCCAACGACGCCTCAGATCGGTAGGGGAGAGAGAGACGAGGGGTGGCGGCGTTGAATGCGAGTCGGGGAAGGGTGGGTGAGAGCGAGCGCTGCGAGCCGTTCCCTGTCGTTCCACCGATTTGGAGGTACTGGTTCGTTCCGCATATTGAGCGAATATACCGTTCCTGGGAACGAGTGGGTTCCAATTCCTTCGACGAACCAAACACGAGAATGTGCTCTCGGAACGGACCCGACCCATGCCGTTCTACTTTTTGACAGAAACCAAACACACCCTAACTTACCCAAATCAACCGATCCATCTCATCAATGCAATTTGCTTTAGGAAACAAATAACGGATTTTAAGGAAAAATCCAATTGATTAATCTTCTTTCTACTCCTAAAGCGGGAGTCTGTGGTCGTGATGGTCGGTGGTGTACCTCGTTTCGTTCGCTTCGTCGCCTGCGCCTCTTCCCAGTTCATTCGCACGCAGGGAAACAGAAACGAGAAAAAAAACAGAGACCGTCGCGGCTAAAAGATAACAACTAACAAAAGCTAGAGAAACGCATGCCCCCACCTCTCCTCCTCCTCCTCCCGATCCAATCGCCATGCCGTCCACCTTCTCACCTACCGCGCTGCTGCATCGACAACCTCCGAAACAACGCAACCCTGCACCGATCCTCGCCACCAGAGTCTGCGCACGGATGCTCGGTGATCGGTCACCCCGCCAGCTACAACCTCGGCCGAATTGGACCGCCCCGCCGCCACGCCCTACATCTCCACCGACGGTGAGCCCTTCCTCAATCCCATCGAGGTCTGCGTCCTCCTTTACGTCACCATTTTTTAGCTGTCAGCGATTTCGTGGTTTACCCAATCTGGCGCTTCCTCCGCTGCACCCCCCGCTCCCGTCGCCGACGGTCACCGGAGCCGCGCCAGATAAGATGGATCCCACCTTCATGGCCGTCGGTTGGCCGAGAATGCGGTGCAGTAGTGGGCTGAGTGCTTACTGCGTCAGAGGCTGTGTTGCATTTGCGCTTTGTCAGGATTAATTTCCTTTTCATTGTTTGAGAAATCATTGTAATCCTAGGTATCTTGGTCTATGAAGATTAAGAAATCACACAACTTGCCTTGGACGTTGATCTATCTTTTTTTTTTTTTGAGGATCCGCTGATCTATCAACACATATTCATCACCGGATCACAATATGCAACAAGATAACAAAAGTGCCTAGGTGCTGGTGTATTTCTAATACTCGTATCGCAGAGTATGAATTATTTCCCCAATGAATTCTTCTGTGCAGCCTATATAATGTTTAATTATTCTGTAGGATAGTATACGTCAATTCTTCCAAGCATTAATTGTTCTGATTATAGTAGAGGGCCTCCATGCACTGAGTAAAGATTAAAGCTGTGACCTTACACAGTAATTTTGGGAGGTATGTTAACATATTATTCCCTTCGTTCACCTTCTTGATCGCGTGCATGTTAGTTTACCCGCAAGAAACCTTATGTGTACTACTGTATTGTACGAATCTGATCTAGGGTGGGCTGCTTTGGTCTTTTCCAAATGGATGGTTGGCTGTTATATATTTCTTTGACCATCAGATTGTTATTACTTAATTGTTCTATTATACTGTCCAAAGCGTCCACTTATGCCTTCAGGAAAAGCACTCTGAAAGTTGATTAAAAACACTCTGAAAGTTGATAAAAAAACACTCTGAAATATTCTTTTCATTTGAAATATGTATACATATATTTCTATGCAAACTGAGCTCATTAATACGGATGTTAATTACGTCGAGATTACTTGTAGGTCGACGGCAGCAGGTCTGGAGATTTCGTGGTTTCCCCTGCATAGCGCGGTGTCGGTGGAATGCCTAGGATCATTCATCACCCAAGGTAAACATGTGCTTGATCTCCCTTCTTATTCCCCTCATCTTCTGCTGGTTGTTAGCTACCATTGGATTGGATCTTGGTTCTATATGTGAATAGATGTGCATAGTAATTTTTGGTGATTTATTTTGCACTATGAGGTTTCTGTTGAGAGCATCTGCATATCTTTCTTCAATCTAGCACCAAAGTATTGAGGTAACTTTATTATCATTCAGGTTCTTGGGGCCAGGTTGACGAGCTCAAAGAACATGTGGTCATTAAAGTCCTACTGCCTGGAATTCAAGATACTTTGGTCACCGATCTGAATTTTATCTATCTTGTTGTTTTCGAGTTTCTCAGCCCTGAATTAGAGAGGACATCATTGGTAAGAGACCTCTCAACCATTGTTCCACCTACAGGGATATCCTTGATTTTCATGTACATCAAAATATGTTAGTAAACATAGATTATTTCTGTTTTAAAATAACAAACATGCAACTTGGTGTAAATCTTATTTCTGTACAGAATAATAGACAAAACAAAGTTCTCGGAGCAAAAAAAGACCAAATTTGAATAATATAAAGGTTCTCTGATTCTCCAGAGGCAATTGGATGATTCTCCAGAGGCAATTGGATGATTCTTTGAGAGAGATTCTGAAAGCAGAAGAAGAAAAAGAGAACTATAATATAAAGGTTTTTGAGGTATCCTCTATTTTTTAATATTTTACCATAAATATGTTTGGTTTGCCTCCATTTTCAGTTTGCTTCTTAGGTACTCTTTTCTTTCTTTAATGTTTTATATGGAGCGTATATTTTTCTGATGTCAAATTTGTTTACTAACTGGGTACTTCATGCATTCTTGTGATTAATTTCAAGTTTTCTTATACTTTAGTCAGTGTGCATGATCTAAACTCATAATTTTTTTCCCATATATACCATGGTTCATTCTAAGGCTTATTCATGGCACTACTATCGTTTTATGCTTGATGTAATAGTTTTTCTGTTAAATGAAATTAGCACAGCTTGTAAAAACAGTGATCATACGGAGAAACTGAAAGATGTGGAGGGAAAATGCTCCGCCTCTGTTGTTTTGACTTGTGCATTGTTTATTATTCCTTTATGTGCTTGCTGAGTCTTTATACTCACCCTTGTTGCTTTAATGTTTTTAGGTAAACCCTGAGGACGACATGCATGGGAATTTTGGGAGTAGCACCATAACTTTCTTCACTACACAAATCTCATACATATTATCTTATTAGCACCATGTTTTGAGAACTTAGTATATCTTATACCTTCTATGTGTCGTGGTTTGATTTGGGAGTTTGAGAGTTATTCTTTCGGTCATTGTGGTTTGACTACTGGGCAAGATTTACATTATTACATATGGTTATCGGAGATGTTCTTGGTTATGGTTGTATATGTTTTCATAACTTAGTGGAGCATTGTGCTTCTTTCTGCTTGGGTCATGTCCTTGTGCTAGATAATTATATCAATTACATGTTGTGGATGTCCTTAGAAACAGAGCAAGCTTTGCTAAATTTCTTATGAAGGTATCTTTACTTCTAAAAGCTGTGTATGTGGTAGCATAGAGAAGTGCTAGCTAATTGGAGGTGTTATCCAAGACCCCAAAGCGGTGCAACTAATGAATATAGTCGTTGTAGCAATCTCGTCATTGGTTCTTCCATCTAAGTCCTCGACGGGCAAGTAGTGAGCGTCGTAGCTTGCAACGACAATCAGTGTTGGAAATATGCCCTAGAGGCAATAATAAATTGGTTATTATTATATTTCCTTGTTCATGATAATCGTTTATTATCCATGCTATAATTGTATTGATTGGAAACTCAAATACATGTGTGGGTACATAGACAACACTGTGTCCCTAGTAAGCCTCTAGTTAACTAGCTCGTTGATCAAAAGATGGTGAAGGTTTCCTAGCCATAGACATGAGATGTCATTTGATAACGGGATCACATCATTAGGAGAATGATGTGATGGACAAGACCCAAACTATAAACGTAGCATATGATCGTGTCAGTTTATTGCTATTGTTTTCTGCATGTCAAGTATCTGTTCCTATGACCATGAGATCATGCAACTCCCTGACATCGGAGGAGTACCTTGTGTGTATCAAACATCGCAACGTAACTGGGTGACTATAAAGATGCTCTACAGGTATCTCCGAGGGTGTCTGTTGGGTTGGCATGGATCAAGACTGGGATTTGTTACTCCGTGTGACGGAGAGGTATCTCAGGGCCCACTCGGTAATACAACATCACAATGAGCCTTGCAAGCAATGTGACTAAAGTGTTAGCCACGAGATCTTGTATTACAGAACGAGTAAAGAGACTTGCCGGTAACGAGATTGAACTAGGTATAGAGATACCGACGATCGAATCTCGGGCAAGTAACATACCGAAGAACAAAGGGAACAGTATATGGGATTAACTGAATCCTTGACATAGAGGTTCGACCGATAAAGATCTTCGTAGAATATGTAGGAGCCAATATGGGCATCCAGGTCCCGCTATTGGTTATTGATCGTAGAAGTGTCTCGGTCATGTCTACATAGTTCTCGAACCCGCAGGGTCTACACACTTAACGTTTGGTGACGATTAGTATAGTTGAGTTATTTTGTTGGTGACCGAAGGTTGTTTGGAGTCCCAAATAAGATCCCGGACATGACGAGGATCTCCGGAAGAGTCCGGAGGTAAAGATTGATATATGTGATAATAGTGTTTTGATCTCCGGAAGGGTTCCGGAATTCACCGGAAGAGGTTCCGGATGTTTACCGAAGTGTTCGGGTGCAGCAACACTTTGTATGAGCCAAAGGGGTAAAGCCCACGAGGTATTGGAAAGTGCAAAAGGAAGTTTTGCTGCTGCCTTAAGCGGTACTGCCGCTGGTAAGGCAGTACTACCGCGTAAGCGGTACTACCGCTTGTGTGAAGCGGTACTACCGCATAAGCGGTACTACCGCTTGTATGAAGCGGTACTACCGCTCAAGCGGTACTACCGCTCGTGAGCGGTACTACCGCTTGTGCGCGGTACTGCAGGGATCCGAGTTGGACTCTTTCCCTGCGGGCCAAACCGACCTTGTGCGGGCAAAACCGACCTGGAGGAGGCTTTTACTCCAAGTTTAGACCCCAAGGCTCAACATATAAATAGAGGGGCAGGGCTAGCACACGGGACACATCAAGATTTCCTAAGCCGTGTGTCGGCAACCCTAACCCTCTAGTTCTCCCGTCATAATCTCCGTAGTGCTTGGCGAAGCCCTGCAGAGATTGTTCCTCACCATCATCACCACGCCGTCGTGCTGCCGGAACTCATCTACTACTTCACCATCGCTCGCTGGATCGAGGAGGTGAAGGCGTCATCAAGCCGTACGTGTGTTGAACGCGGAGGTGCCGTCCGTTCGGCACTAGTTCGTGATCGGATCGAGGGACGACTTGCGATTTGGATCGCGGAGACGTTCGACTACATCAACCGCGTTTCTTAACGCTTCCGCTTAGCGATCTACAAGGGTATGTAGATTCACTCTCCCTCTCGTAGATGCTCATCACCATGGATAGATCTTGTGTGTGCGTAGGAAATTTTTTGTTTCCCATGCAACGTTCCCCAACAGTGGCATCTGAGCTAGGTCTATGCGTAGATGAGATCTCGAGTAGAACACAAACGAGTTGTGGGCGTGGGTGTATACATATTGCTTGCCGTTACTAGTTGATACTTGATTCGGCGGTATTGTGAGATGAAGCGGCCCGGACCAACATTACTCGTACGCTTACGAGAGACCGGTTCCTTCAACTGACATGTAACTTCGTTGCATAAAGATGGCTAGCGGGTGTCTGTCTCTCTCACTTTAGTTGAATCGATTTCAATGAAGAGGGTTCTTTTAGAAGATCAAAAAGCAATCACTACACCACGTTGTGGTTTTGCGTAGGTAAGAACGGTTCTTGTAAACCCGTAGCAGCCACGTAAAATTTGCAACAACAATTAGAGGACGTCTAACTTGTTTTTGCAGGGTATGTTGTGATGTGATATGGCCAATTACATGATGAGATATATGTGATGTATGAGATGATCATGTGTTGTATAGAATATCACGACTTGCATGTCGATGAGTACAGCAACTGGCAGGAGCCATAGAGTTGTCTTTAATTATTTTCGCCGTTTTGCTTTACTTTATCGCTATGAGTTAGCAATAGTCGTGGAAGCAACAGTCGGCGCGACAACCTCATGGCGACACGTTGATGGAGATCAAGATGATGGAGATCATGGTGTCATGCCGGTGACGATGGAGATCATGCCGGTGCTTTGGAGATGGAGATCAAAAGCACAAGTTCATGGCCATATCATGTCACTTATGAATTGCATGTGATGTTAATCCTTTTATGCATCTTATTTTGCTTAGGACGACGGTAGCATTATAAGATGATCCCTCACTTAAATTTCAAGATAAATTGTGTTCTCCCCGAGTGTGCACCGTTGCGAAAGTTCGTCGTTTCGAGACACGCCGTGATGATCGGGTGTGATAGACTCTACGTTCACATACAACGGGTGTAAGCCATGTTGCACGTGCGGAACACTCGGGTTAAACTTGACGAGCCTAGCATGTACAGACATGGCCTCGGAACACAAGAGACCGAAAGGTCGAACATGAGTCATATAGTAGATATGATCAACATGAAGATGTTCACCATTGAAACCACCTCAACTCACGTGATGATCGGACTTGAGTTGGTGGATTTGGATCATGTTACACTCAAATGACCGGAGGGATGTCAATTTGAGTGGGAGTTTTTTAAGTAATATGATTAACTAAACTCATTATCTTGAACAATAGTCTAAGTTGTCTTTGCTATATTTATGTTGTAGATCATGGCTCGCGCTGTAGCACCCCTGAATTTTAATGCGTTCCTAGAGAAAGCTAAATTGAAAGATGATGGAAGTAACTTTGTGGACTGGGCCCGTAATCTAAGGATTATCCTTACGGCTTCCCAGAAGGCTTATGTCCTTGATGCACCGCTTGGTGATCCACCCGCTCCAGTTGAGTCTCTAGACGTTGTGAACGCCTGGCAGGCTCGTTCTGAAGATTACTCAATAGTTCAATGTGCAATATTGTATGGCTTAGAACCGGGACTTCAAAGACGTTTTGAACGTCATGGAGCATATGAGATGTTCCAGGAGTTGAAGTTTATCTTTCAGAAGAATGCCCGGATCGAGAGATATGAGATCTCCGATAAGTTCTATGCTTGCAAGATGGAGGAGAACGGGTCTATCAGTGATCACGTACTCAGAATGTCTGGGTACTCCACCCGTCTGGCTGAATTGGGGATGCCCCTTCCGCCAGAGGCTATCAATGACAGAGTTCTTCAATCATTGCCACCTAGCTACAAGAGCTTCGTGTTGAACTATAACATGCACGGGATGAACAAGTCAGTCGCCGAGCTGTTTGCGATGCTGAAAGCCACTGAGTTTGAAATTCAGAAGGAGCATCAAGTGTTGATGGTCAATAAAACCACTAGTTTCAAGAAAAATGGCAAGGGTAAGCAGGGTAACTCCAAGAAGAGTGGCAAAGCAGTTGCTCCTCTCGTGAAGAAACCCAAGGCTGGACCCAAACCAGAAACTGTGTGCTTTCATTGCAAGGGAACTGGACACTGGAAGCGGAACTGCCCCAAGTATTTGGCCGACAAGAAGGCGGCCAACAACAAACAAGGTATATATGATATACATGTTATTGATGTGTACCTTACCAACTCTCGTTGTAGTGCCTGGGTATTTGATACCGGTGCGGTTGCTCATATTTGCAACTCAAAACAGGAACTGCAGAATAGACGGAGGCTGGCAAAGGACGAAGTGACGATGCGCGTGGGAAATGGTTCCAAGGTTGATGTGATCGCCGTCGGCACGCTCGCTCTTCGATTACCATCGGGATTAGTGATGAACCTGAATAATTGTTATTTAGTGCCTGTGTTAAGCATGAACATTATATCTGGATCTTGTTTATTGCGAGACGGTTACTCATTTAAATCAGAGAATAATGGTTGTTCTATTTATATGAGTAATATCTTTTATGGTCATGCACCCAATATGAGGGGTTTATTCTTATTGAATCTCGATAGTAATGATACACATGTTCATAACATTGATGCCAAAAGATGTAGAATTGATAATGATAATACCACTTTCTTGTGGCACTGCCGTTTAGGTCATATTGGCGTAAAACGCATGAGGAAGCTCCATACTGATGGACTTTTGGAGTCACTTGATTTTGAATCACTTGACTCATGTGAGCCATGCCTCATGGGCAAGATGACCAAAACGCCGTTCTCTGGAACAATGGAACGGGCAAGTGATTTATTGGAAATCATACATACTGATGTGTGCGGTCCGATGAGCATTGAGGCACGCGGTGGTTATCGTTACTTTCTCACCTTCACTGATGACTTAAGTAGATATGGGTATATTTACTTAATGAAACACAAGTCTGAAACATTTGAAAAGTTCAAACAATTTCAGAGTGAAGTTGAGAATCATCATAACAAGAAGATTAAATTCCTACGATCTGATCGAGGAGGAGAATATCTGAGTTATGAGTTTGGCAGTCACTTAAGACAATGTGGAATTGTTTCACAACTGACACCGCCTGGAACACCACAGCGTAATGGTGTGTCCGAACGTCGTAATCGAACCTTATTAGATATGGTGCGATCTATGATGTCTCTTGCCGATTTGCCACTATCATTTTGGGGTTATGCATTAGAGACAGCTGCATTCACTTTAAATAGGGCACCATCGAAATCCGTTGAGACGACGCCATATGAACTTTGGTTTGGCAAGAAGCCAACGTTGTCGTTTCTTAAAGTTTGGGGATGTGATGCTTATGTCAAAAAGCTTCAGCCTGAAAAGCTGGAACCCAAAGCGGAGAAATGCGTCTTCATAGGATACCCAAAAGAGACAGTTGGGTATACCTTCTACCTCAGATCCGAAGGCAAAGTGTTTGTCGCTAAAAACGGAACATTTCTTGAGAAAGAGTTTCTCTCGAAAGAATTGAGTGGGAGGAAGATAGAACTTGATGAGGTTGTTGAACCTTTACTTCAACCTGAGAGTAGCGCAGCGCAGAAAGATGTTTCTGTAGAGCCTACATCAGCTGAAGAGGAAGTTAATGATGATGATCATGAAGCTTTGGATCAAGTTGCTATCGAACCTCGTAGGTCGACAAGGACGCGTACTGCTCCTGAGTGGTACGGCAACCCTGTCTTAGAGGTCATGTTGTTGGACAACGATGAACCTACGAGCTATGGAGAAGCGATGATAGGCCCGGATTCCGAGAAATGGTTAGAGGCCATGAAATCCGAGATGGGATCCATGTATGAAAACAAAGTATGGACTTTGGAAGTATTACTTGAAGGGCGTAAGGCCATTCAGAACAAATGGATCTTTAAGAGAAAGACGAACGCGGACGGTAATGTCACCGTCTATAAAGCTCGACTTGTGGCAAAAGGTTTTTCACAAGTTCAAGGAGTTGACTACGATGAGACCTTCTCACCCGTAGCGATGCCTAAGTCCGTCAGAATCATGTTAGCAATAGCTGCCTTTTTCGATTATGAAATTTGGCAGATGGATGTCAAAACAGCGTTCCTTAACGGTTTCCTTAAGGAAGAGTTGTATATGATGCAACCAGAAGGTTTTGTCGATCCAGAGAATGCTGACAAAGTTTGCAAACTCCAGCGATCCATTTATGGACTAGTGCAAGCATCTCGGAGTTGGAATCTTCGCTTTGATGAGGTGATCAAAGCGTTCGAGTTTATACAAGTTTACGGAGAAGCTTGTATTTACAAGAAAGTGAGTGGGAGCTCTATAGCGTTTCTAATATTATATGTGGATGACATATTGCTGATTGGAAACAATATAGAAATGTTGGAAAGCGTGAAGGAATATTTGAACAAGAGTTTTTCAATGAAGGACCTAGGAGAAGCTGCTTTCATATTAGGCATCAAGATCTATAGAGATAGATCAAGACGTTTAATAGGACTTTCACAAAGCACATACCTTGATAAGATTTTGAAGAAGTTCAAAATGGATCAGTCCAAGAAGGGGTTCTTGCCTGTTTTGCAAGGTGTAAAGTTGAGTAAGACTCAATGCCCAGTGACTGCAGAAGATAGAGAAAAGATGAGTGTCGTCCCCTATTCCTCAGCCATAGGCTCTATCATGTATGCAATGCTGTGCACAAGACCCGATGTCAGCCTTGCCATAAGTATGGCCGGAAGGTTTCAAAGTGATCCAGGAATGGAACACTGGACGGCGGTCAAGAATATCCTGAAATACCTGAAAAGGACTAAGGACATGTTTCTCGTTTATGGAGGTGATCAAGAGCTCGTCGTAAAGGGTTACGTCGATGCAAGCTTTGACACTGATCCGGATGACTCTAAGTCACAAACCGGATACGTATTTATTCTTAATGTGGGTGCGGTTAGCTGGTGCAGTTCCAAGCAAAGCATGGTAGCTGATTCTACATGCGAAGCGGAGTACATCGCTGCCTCGGAGGCGGCGAAGGAAGGTGTCTGGATGAAGGAGTTCATGACAGATCTTGGAGTAGTGCCTAGTGCGCTTAACCCAATGACTCTGTTTTGTGATAATACTGGTGCCATTGCTCTAGCCAAGGAACCAAGATTTCACAAGAGGACCAGACACATAAAGCGACGTTTCAATTCCATCCGCGATTACATCAAGGAGGACGACATAAATATTTGCAAAGTACACACGGATCTGAATGTTGCAGATCCGATGACTAAACCTCTTCCAAGGGCTAAACATGAACAACACCAGAACTGCATGGGTGTTCGATTCATTACAATATAAATCACATAGTGATGTGAACTGGATTATTGACTCTAGTGCAAGTGGGAGACTGTTGGAAATATGCCCTAGAGGCAATAATAAATTGGTTATTATTATATTTCCTTGTTCATGATAATCGTTTATTATCCATGCTATAATTGTATTGATTGGAAACTCAAATACATGTGTGGGTACATAGACAACACTGTGTCCCTAGTAAGCCTCTAGTTAACTAGCTCGTTGATCAAAAGATGGTGAAGGTTTCCTAGCCATAGACATGAGATGTCATTTGATAACGGGATCACATCATTAGGAGAATGATGTGATGGACAAGACCCAAACTATAAACGTAGCATATGATCGTGTCAGTTTATTGCTATTGTTTTCTGCATGTCAAGTATCTGTTCCTATGACCATGAGATCATGCAACTCCCTGACATCGGAGGAGTACCTTGTGTGTATCAAACGTCGCAACGTAACTGGGTGACTATAAAGATGCTCTACAGGTATCTCCGAGGGTGTCTGTTGGGTTGGCATGGATCAAGACTGGGATTTGTTACTCCGTGTGACGGAGAGGTATCTCAGGGCCCACTCGGTAATACAACATCACAATGAGCCTTGCAAGCAATGTGACTAAAGTGTTAGCCACGAGATCTTGTATTACAGAACGAGTAAAGAGACTTGCCGGTAACGAGATTGAACTAGGTATAGAGATACCGACGATCGAATCTCGGGCAAGTAACATACCGAAGAACAAAGGGAACAGTATACGGGATTAACTGAATCCTTGACATAGAGGTTCGACCGATAAAGATCTTCGTAGAATATGTAGGAGCCAATATGGGCATCCAGGTCCCGCTATTGGTTATTGATCGTAGAAGTGTCTCGGTCATGTCTACATAGTTCTCGAACCCGCAGGGTCTACACACTTAACGTTTGGTGACGATTAGTATAGTTGAGTTATTTTGTTGGTGACCGAAGGTTGTTCGGAGTCCCAGATAAGATCCCGGACATGACGAGGATCTCCGGAAGAGTCCGGAGGTAAAGATTGATATATGTGATAATAGTGTTTTGATCTCCGGAAGGGTTCCGGAATTCACCGGAAGAGGTTCCGGATGTTTACCGAAGTGTTCGGGTGCAGCAACACTTTATATGAGCCAAAGGGGTAAAGCCCACGAGGTATTGGAAAGTGCAAAAGGAAGTTTTGCTGCTGCCTTAAGCGGTACTGCCGCTGGTAAGGCAGTACTACCGCGTAAGCGGTACTACCGCTTGTGTGAAGCGGTACTACCGCATAAGCGGTACTACCGCTTGTATGAAGCGGTACTACCGCTCAAGCGGTACTACCGCTCGTGAGCGGTACTACCGCTTGTGCGCGGTACTGCAGGGATCCGAGTTGGACTCTTTCCCTGCGGGCCAAACCGACCTTGTGCGGGCAAAACCGACCTGGAGGAGGCTTTTACTCCAAGTTTAGACCCCAAGGCTCAACATATAAATAGAGGGGCAGGGCTAGCACACGGGACACATCAAGATTTCCCAAGCCGTGTGTCGGCAACCCTAACCCTCTAGTTCTCCCGTCATAATCTCCGTAGTGCTTGGCGAAGCCCTGCAGAGATTGTTCCTCACCATCATCACCACGCCGTCGTGCTGCCGGAACTTATCTACTACTTCACCATCGCTCGCTGGATCGAGGAGGTGAAGGCGTCATCAAGCCGTACGTGTGTTGAACGCGGAGGTGCCGTCCGTTCGGCACTAGTTCGTGATCGGATCGAGGGACGACTTGCGATTTGGATCGCGGAGACGTTCGACTACATCAACCGCGTTTCTTAATGCTTCCGCTTAGCGATCTACAAGGGTATGTAGATTCATTCTCCCTCTCGTAGATGCTCATCACCATGGATAGATCTTGTGTGTGCGTAGGAAAATTTTTGTTTCCCATGCAACGTTCCCCAACAATCAGACAGTGGAGTAGAAGAGTTCGCACGGGGGCTCTGAAACGGTAGGGCCGGCCCTGGATTTCTCATTAATGTTTAAGCTTCTACGATATACTATAGCCGCTTAATGTTAACACTGAGAGAAAAAAGCTTAGCCAAAATTAAGTTTTGAGTTGTGGGAGAGAGAGGGGGAGTGGGTGTGAGAGAGAGACAGAGCGAGAGGAGAGTGAGAGATGTAGAGCGAGGGTAAGAGAGAGATGCAGGGTGGTAAACAAAGTAGGTGTGAAAGAGAGGATGTAGGGAGAGAGGGAGATTGACATATTACAGTGAAAGATGGAGGAGAGATAGAGAGCTTTAGTGTGAAATGTAGCAGAAGTGCATCGTTACGTGTTTGAAATTCAAAGTGTGTGTTGATGTAGGAATTTGCGAGCCCGATCTGTCATTAACTGAGGTGTCGAACATGGACTAGGAATGCGGAGATAGTTCATGGAGAAAGAAGAAGATGTTGAATGATTTATTGATAGATCGTTCGTCCAGTTTGGATGGTGAGTATTTTATGTTGCACATTCTTAGATCTTCCTTGTGAAATCTTCATGCTAATTATATATATTGCTTTTTTTCACACGGTACCGACGCATACGTTCATACATACGCACATACAATCATCCCTATAAATGGACTCACGCACACCCTACCCCTATGAGCACCACCGAAAGACTGAGCTGTCACATCATCTTGATATTGACGAAGTCGCCACTGACACCTTCATAGTCAACGAGAACGTCTCCTTCCATTGAACGCACATCGCCGGAATGCCTAGAATAATCAAGGAAAATACAAGCACCAATGTAAGTTTAGGACTTGAACTCTGATGGGCAGGGAATACCACTGTCCTCCTAACCATCTAACCACATGTTGGTCTGCAATTATATATATTGCTTGTGAAGGATGGTTATGAGTTGAGAATTTCTTTAGTACTTGCTGAAGTATCATGCAAATGAAGCTAAAAGAACTATTCCAGAGCTTGTATAGGAATTTCTTAAGCGTATCAAATTTATTTGGATCATGGCTCTCTATGTATGCATCTTTGAGTTATATTGCAAGTGAAATGGATTTCAATTATTTTTCGATTGTTGCAGGCTATCTTTTTTATACATTTGAAATTTCATATGCATATATTTATAAGTGTAATCAGAAAATATCTATACATATGAAATTTGATATGCATTGTATTCATAGGAGTAATCGAAAAAGATTAATAGCCCGTGCCAACGCACGGGCGTACTACTAGTCGGTCTAAAAGTCAGGGGATCTCGTTCCGGTGCTGGATTAGTGGATTCTGATCCATGGCTTGGGAGTTTCGTGTTCTATCTGATCCGTGGCTCAGTCTGGTAGCCCTCCCGCTCTACGCGTTGGTCGCCCCGTGACCAGGCCAGCCCGCCGGCCAACGAACAGCGCCCCGCCCCGCCGCGCGCCCAGGCCGACGAGCAGTACAGGATTGGCCGCGGACGGCGGCGAGTGCAGGCGCGGCAGCGGGGGAAGCTGTGGCGGCGGCGGATCTGGCGACCGCCGGGTCGGCTCGTCGTTCGTGGCCGGCTGGAGTCACGGCGAGGCGCTGTAATCCATGGAGTCGGGTGGCTGGCTGACGAGCAATTGCTCTTGGACGCCGCTGCGGCTGCTCGTTTTCTGAATTTTCTGAATTTGGCATGCAGCACTATTTTACCCCAATCAGTTCAGCGGCTAGCGGTGCCAACTGCTCGATGCTCTTGGATGCTTGATGCTCGTTTTCTGAATTTTCTGAATTTGCGATTGCTCTTGGCCTTGTCAAGTGCGTTTTCTGAATTTTCGCAAGTGCAACGGCCAAGTTCAGTTTTAGTTGAGTGTAGTACTAGTGCAGCCTTTGGAAGATCAGTTATAGTTCAGTGTAGTACTAGTGTATGACTAACAAATTAAATGTTACGTACTAGTAGATATATGCACAGTTAGTTCAGCAATGTCAAGCTCAGTTTTAGTTCAGTGTAGTATTGCCATCCCTCCCCGCCCGGTTCTGGTACCTAGCCGCCGCCCCGCTCGAGCCCGAGCTCTGCTCCTCCCCAACTAAACTGCGGCGCCCCATCCATATTAACCGTGGTTGCCATGAGATAGACAGATAGATTCACTGCAACAAAATAACTAGAAATAGCATTCCTTGCACATACAAACTTTTCTTAAGTCTGCCAACGCGCACAATAAGAACCCCTCGCTTGGGGTGCTATCTTCTTCAGCCTTGTACGTGTAGGGTACCTGTTGAGGACTGAATGTCCCCAACATCACTTTCTAGTTCTCCACTGCGCACCTTGACAGACCAACATGTATGTAGCTTAGACAGGGGATTTGTATATTCTGTCTCTGCAAATTAACTTGACTCTACTCAGTGAGTGAAAGTGAAAGTATGCATATAACACTGTGTGCACCTTCTTCCTTGATAATTAATTATGCACTATTCAGCTGCCACACACAGCACTAACAAAAATTATTATTCTCAGAGCATTTGTTTTTGCTGACAAACGTGTACTTTGCTTGCTGGGCCTTGATGCTGGACTATTGCTCTGAAATATATATCTTAGATTTAATTCGTTTCTCTTTTCGCATGCCAGCGGATCTCCAATAGCTACGATGGAAAGAAAAGGGCGATGCTTGAAGCGGAGTTCTGCAGGATAAAAAAGAGAGCACCAGGGTCGTCAGAAATACAATATGCGGAGCTGGCTCTGTTTATTGCCTCTGCCAATATTCCAGATCAAACGAGCATTAGAGTAAGAGCATTTCAAGCTTAACACGAGATGCATCCTCTTGGTTGACTGTTAAATATTGTGTCATTTGTACACAGGACATATGTCGGTATGAACTGCCCGAGGGAGCTACTCCCGCGGAGTTCATGCGATTTCTCAAAAGGCTTTTGAACGGCTACAGAGATGTCAGTTCGCTTCATATTGAAGGGCTCGGATATGTGACACCTCCTCCAACATTCCCCGTAAGTGTATAATTTGTGTATCATGATGGTTCTTGCATCAGTTATTTTACTTGAAGTCTTGCTATCTGTTATTAAGAGCGGTGAAATAGACTTTCTAGTTTCTGAAATAGGCTTTACTGTAGTAAACGATACAGCCAAACTGACCTTGTAAGGGTGGTGAAATAAATTTATAAGCTTAGACTGATAAATCCAAAAGTGTCTAATAGGAACTCCAACGTCATCCCAGTTTACTGTTTTTTGTTGTTATCATGTACTTGGAGTGCAGCTTCATCTAAATACAGTTTTATTATCAAGATAATAGACTTTTAATTGATGTTATCGTGTTATTATATATGTCTGTGTGTGTGTGTCCCGTTTTTTAATATGTCGCAATGCTGTCTTATTCAGGCCAAATACCTTATTGTTGACATTACTCGTCCATCGGGTGACCAATCATTGCCAAGGTCAATAATGCAGTTTTTAGTCCGGCTTTCTGACAATTACACGGTGGGCTTACGCAAGACCCCGGAGGATCCCTACTCCAAAGGTGGCTGGTTTCTCTTCAACAACAAGGATATCGTGGACGGATTTCCTGATTTTATGGGCGACTTCAACATAATGAAAAAAGATTGTGGTTACTTCCATTTGTAAGTTCCTCTTTGCCATGTCTTCAGTTTTCCCCTGTTTTTAGTAGTTGATATATTAATGACGAACACAAAGAGATGATTGTTATTAGCGAGACTGCTTGGCATTCATTATATTAATATAATGACTTGTTTCTTTATGTTCTCGGCCATGTCTTGAGATAAATGATATATTACTAAACAGATGATTGATTATTAGCGAGACTGCTTGGCATTCATTTCATTATATTAATTTAATGACTTGTTTCTTTATGTTCTCTGCCATGTCTTGAGATAAATGATATATTACTAAACAGATGATTGATTATTAGCGATACTGCTGGGCATTCATTATTAATATAATGACTTGTTTCTTTATTTTCAGTGACTCTATTTGTGTTCGTGAAAAAATTATCTCTGTCATTGTTGCGTCCCTGAGTGGAATTACAGAGTACAATTGCAAGCAGTTGCCTGATGATACCAAAGCGAAGCTTGAAACAAAGCTGGTGTTGATTGGGGAGTGCCCGCGGCAACATGTTCCTTTGCGATACACTCTGGAGAATTTCGAGAGCCTTGGTTTCAATTTCCTACCAGCCGAGGAGCTCTTTCATATGCGTCGTTGGTCATTTTTGTGCAAGGCGACCTTTGCATTGTATCTTGCAATTCTTGAAGCAGAAAAAGGAGTGTCCTCTAAGAAAGAATGTTTCATAAATGCAAGGAGGCTTTTGGTCGCAACGGTGCAGAAATTCAATGACCAGGGTTACATGCTTAATCTGAAAAGTGCTGACGGATTCTTCTCCCTTCGGAGACTCGCAGGCGGCCTTGTACGGCTCTTCAAGTACAATAAAGTGTGGGTCCAAAAACTTATCATGAGAAAGTATCTGGACTACAAAGCTTCGTTTAAGCATGTTAAGCATGATGAGAAAGAATTTCAAGAGCTTCCAGTTGCAGAGCCCGACCTCATCAGTGTACGCATTCTACATTGATGTACATATGTAACTCAAATTCCACAGCGTTTTTATTCTGTTCAAATTGGCCCCCTTTTCAGGAACGGGATGAATACAATCACTGGGTGGAGCTTTTGTCTGGTGATGGACTCCTCTCGACGCTCATGCAGTATGATGGCGTGGAGGATCCTGTGGAAGGACCCTGGAGAGGCTGTTACACTGCTTTGCTGGCGGAGGAGGTGGAGGAAGTGGAGGATGAGGATGATGAGGATGAGGAGTAGGCGTTGGCTGGTCCTCACTGCTGACATTGAATAGTTGAACAGCCTGAAATTCTAGAGAGTGGTAAAGTCTAGGGTGCCAAGTGCTGAAACAAGCTTAGAAGTAGCATTTTGTAGGGTAGTGGAAACTTGAGAACATTAGCTTCAATATTTGCCTGTGCCTGGTTTGCAACTATGATGCATTTGACAAGGCTTACCTTAGCCACTGGCTGTTGGCTTTGCTGTTTAAGCGCCTCGTCTTTTCGTACTCATGCCAAACACAGTCAGCTCATCTAGTTGTACTGTAGTATTTTCATATCCTTGTTCTGAAGTATGTTTGCATATTATTTTGGGAGGCAATACTTGTTTCTCACTTATGCCAAGCACAATCAGCTTATCTGTTTGAAGTATCTTGTTCATTTGCATTGTAACGCCTGTGAAAGCACAACTTGAATAACAGTTTACCTGGCAGTTGGTTTTATAGCAATTCTGTGACCAATTATTGGGATCATTGGACAGCCCAAAGGTTGCAAAAGGAGGGAGTTAAGGACCGTGTGTCAATCTGACATGACAAGAGTAACTGAACGAGCGCCCTTCAGGCAAGCAATAGCTCTGAAGCAAAATAAGGTTCTGATGCTGGGCTGGTAAAAGTGCCTCCACCTGGGCTTGGAACTCACCTGAAAACTGCTTGATTGCAACTCTCTGCCCATCTGGCAGCGTCGATTCGTAGATAACTATATATGCTTGATCAAAGTGATTCAGCATTAGCGACAGCCTTCAGCGCTCATGCTTTCTTGAACGAACAACCCTTGCCAAAATCACATAAGTAATCCACAAGACAAAAATAACCCCAAGTGCAACAAGGCTGGCTTTGGCTCTTCTTATGGTGTGTTGTTTCCGCGATTGTTGCCTTCTCAGAGCAGGAGGCATTCCGAAGAAGGCAGAGTGCAGGAATGTCGAAAACTGACCCCCAACCGGGACATCTCCAGCCAGACACATCAAACTCGGACAGGAAATGCAGCTTCGTTAGAGATGATGGTATGCTCCCATTGAGATCATTGTGGGCCAAATTTAACTTTTCCAAGCTCGACATGTCTGACAACTCATCAGGAATTCACCCTGAGAAGTTTGTTCCACCTAAGGTTCAGTACATGAAGCTTCACAAGATGTCCAAAGCCCGGCAATACTGGCCCAGCAATCAAGATGTCACGCCGGGAAGCTGCTGACTTGGTTGTACTGCAAACCCTTGCCTGTTGATTTCTTCTTGATAAATAACGGGATGTACTCTATCGATGCCTGCTCACTCGAGCCATCACTTGAAATCAGACCCTTCATCGTGTAAAGCTCTCATGAAGTTCCCCGGTGAACGAATTGTTTGACAGATCAGCAATGTAGAAGAGATTGCTCAGACTGCCCAACCATGGGGCGATGTTATCATGCAGCTTGTTCCCCGAAATGTCTAGCACATTATTGAGGTTCTTCAACATGTGCAGCCAAGGTGAAATCGTGCCGGTGAGTGCACAGTTTGCCAGGACAAGCACCTGCATGCTCATTTGTAGTCCTGCTTTGATCGACAACCATTTGTAGTACCATTGGCATCATCTCACCACCATGGAAATTGTTGTTCTGTAAGTTCAGGCATCGTGTACACGTCGCCCGGGAGACACACAGCGAGACCAACCGCATGGCCGTCAGGTTCTGCGTGGTGGCGTTGATGTCGCCGGAGAAGCGTTTGCCAGAGCTGTCGAGGACGGTAAGATTCGCCGCGCCGGGGAACGCGGGGCGCGGCCCGGCGAACTCGTTCAAGGAGACGTTCACCACTTCGATCGCCGGGAACCCGCCGCTCAGCGGGAATGCGCCGGAGAGGGCGTTGGCGCTGAGGTCGAGGGCCCGCAGGCCCTCGAGCCAACTGTTGGCGCAAACCCTTGCCCTCTCTTTGGCACATACACAGGAAGGAGGAAGAACACGGTGGACACGGTGGTTTCCGGCGCACATACGCCTGCTGCTCGAACAGCCTTTTCCCGAGCACGAACTCGACACCACGGTGTTTACTACGATCATCACAGGGTTTTATACCTGGGCCGACGCTGGGCACGGCCCGCACGTCTCCTACCCAACCACACGCCCGATCGGCCCGCTCTGGCCGCGCCCTCTCCGCGCACGTACACGGCCGGGTCGCGGCGAGCCCGCAGCGATCTTCACGCGCGCGCCCTGCGGATCCACACAAACTACCTGGATCTAGTCCTACTCCCGCCCGATGGATGCGCACGCACCCGCACACCCGGACACTATCTGGACACGCCCCAGATAATGGCCATACACTAGTCAGACACACACCAGACTATGCCTAGACACACACACGCGCGCACGCCCACGCCTTGCACGGACCGCACCTGGCGCACCCGACGCCGGTCGGCACCGCACGAGCATGGCTTATTGCCTACACTCACCCCCTAAGCCATGACGTCTCCGCGCGCCTCCGGCACGAGCCGCCGCTCGCTGCCGCTGCAGCAGCCCGCAGTCTTGTGCGCCGCCACGCCGCGCCATTGTGCCTCCACGGTTGTCGCGCCGAGCCGCCGCGACCTCTGCGCCACCACGCAGGTCCTCCGCGACCTCCTCGCCTCCGCGACCGCCGTGCTCGTCGCACGCACGACATCACACCGCACCGCCGCGGACTCGCCGCGCGTCGCCGTCGCCACGCACTCGCCGCTCGCCGCAGCCGATGCCTCCATGTTCGCCGCGGACGCCACCGCGCGCCACGGCCCCGAACCTGGTAGCTCTGATGCCAATTGTTGGCGTAAACCCTTGCCTCTCTCTGGCACATACACAGGAAGAAGAAGGAGGAAGAACACGGTGGACATGGTGGTTTCCGGCGCACATACGCCTGCTGCTCGAACAGCCTTTTCCCGAGCATGAACTCGACACCACGGTGTTTACTACGATCATCACAAGGTTTTATACCTAGGCCGACGCTGGGCACGACCCGCATGTCTCCTACCCAACCGCACGCCCGATCGGCCCGCTCTGGTCGTGCCCTCTCCGCGCACGTACACGGCCGGGTCGCGGCGAGCCCGCAGCGATCTCCAAGCGCGCGCCCTGCGGATCCACACAAACTACCTGGACCTAGTCCTACTCCCGCCCGATGGATGCGCATGCACACGCACACCCGGACACTATCTGGACACGCCCCAGATAATGGCCATACACTAGTCAGACACACACCAGACTATGCCTAGACACACACACACACACACACACACACACACACACACACGCCCACGCCCTCACGGACCGCACCTGGCGCACCCGACGCCGGTCGCCACCGCACGAGCATGGCTTATTGCCTACACCAACTGAGCCCCGCCGCCGCCTGGCCGCGGAGCGCGTTCCGGTAGAGGTTTAGTTTGGCGAGGCGGCGGAGGGAGGCAACGGAGGGGGAGATGACGCCGCGAAGGCTGCGGTTGGAGAGATCCAGCCCAACCACCCTCCCAAGATCGCACGAGGCAGCACGACCCGCTGTCGGCGGCGTCCCACCTGGCCAGCCCGGCGCTGGCGCATTTCCCGTCCAGGCCGTCGGAGAAGGACCAGAGCGCCTCCAGGTCATCGGCATCGCACGTCTGGTTAAGTGAAAGCACATTTGCTCCTTTGGTGGTTTTGGTAATTCATAACAACATATATCTCATTGAACTAATGTCTATTCAAGATTAAGATTTCAGGATGTTCAATGATTGGCATGGCATGGACTAGAGATGTGGACCCCTCAAAATGCTAAGGACAAGGATTGGCAAAAGATCAAGACTGTACATTTTTGGTTTAGTGATCCAAGCTCACATTGAGTCCATAGGAAAGCCAATACTATTAAAAGGGGATGAGGTGTTGCTTAATGGTCTTTTTGCTCAAGTGCTTAGTGACAGTATTCCTGAACCCTCAACCACTCTCTCAATTCCAAAACCAACATTCCAACTCGGCCCCACCGAAATTCTCTATCCGGCCCCACCGAGTTCATCCAAGACTTAGCCACTGCCAAAACCCTAACAAATCGGATCCACCGAAATGGATCTCGGTCCCACCGAGATGGCCTTGCCAACTCTCTGTAATCGGTTGCATTCACTTCGGTCTCACCGAGTTATGCAAATCGGTCTCACCGAGATGGCTTGCCAAGTCTCTGTTGCCTTATTGCTTCACTTCGGTCCAACCGAGTTGATGCAATCGGTGCACCGAGATGAGGTTTGCCCTAAGCCATTGCACTTCGGTCCATCCGAGTTGTCCGTATCGGTCCCACCGAAATGCCTAACGTTCATATCTTTTACACAGTTCGGTGCCACCGAGTCTTCTGAATCGGTGCCACCGAGTTGGGTCAAAAGTGTGTAACGGTTGGATTTTGTGTGGAGGCTATATATACCCCTCCACCACCTCCTTGTCTGTGAGGAGAGCCATCAGAACGTGCCTACACTTCCACCATACATTTTCTGAGAGAGAACCACCTACTCATGTGTTGAGATCAAGATATTCCATTCCTACCATTTGAACCTTGATCTCTAGCCTTTCCCAAGTTGCTTTCCACTCAAATACTTCTTCCGCCATAGCCAAATTTGTGAGGAGTTGTTTGAGTGCTGGGAAGACTATCATTTGAAACACAAGAGCAAGGAGTTCATCAACAACACACCGTCTATTATCTTTTGGAGAGTGGTGTCTCCTAGATTGGTTAGGTGTCACTTGGGAGTCTCCAACATGATGTGGAGTTGAACCAAGGACTTTGTAAGGGCAAGGAGATCGCCTACTTCGTGAAGATCTACCCTGAGTGAGGCTAGTCCTTCGTGGACGTAAGCCATGATGGAATAGGCAAGGTTGCTTCTTCGTGGACCCTTCGTGGGTGGAGCCCTCCGTGGACTCGCGCAGCCGTTACCCTTCGTGGGTTGAAGCCTCCATCAACGTGGACGTACGATAGCACCACCTATCGGAACCACGTCAAAAACCACCGTGTCTTCATTGCGTTTGAAATCTCCGATCCCCTCCTTTACATACATATGCAATTGTTTACTTTCCGCTGCTATACTCTTAGAATTGCATGTGTAGGGTGATGCTTGACTTGTACTATTGCTAAAATCTGCCTACAACTAAAATTGGGAAAATGTTAAGTTTTATTTGATCAAGTAGTCTAATCACCCCCCCCCCCCTCTAGACATACTTTCGATCTTACATTAAGGGAGTAGGCGCCGCGGACGCAGAGCATGTTGGGACAGACCCCGGACCAACTCCCCCCTCACTCGCTCACGGACAGAGGTAGAAGATGAAGAGCAGCACACTGGATTTTTTAGACGACGAAGGTCATAGCGGCGGAACGGCCTCCTCTTTTTCAGCACAAACTGTACACAGGGCGGGGCAGGTTTATATTTGGGCGCTCACACGACACCGCGCCGCGCGCGGGATCCGCATACGTTGCCTGCGCCCATGACGCGCCGGACACGGCTGGCTCCCAACGGATCGCCAACGGCCTCGGACTCACACGCACACGAACGCGGCCAAACTCGAGCTAGACCTAGACCTAGTCACGTACATGTTTTTTTTAAGACAGTACAAACGCAAACGTTCATATATACGAGCATACACTCACCCCTATAAACGCACACACGCACACCCTACCCCTATGAGCACCTTCGAGAGACTGAGTCAGCAAATCATCTTGAGATTTTACGAAGTTACCGCAGGCGCCTCGTAGTCGACGGAAACGTCTCCTTCCAGTGAATGCGCTTCGCCTGAAATTCTGAAATAAATCCAGGATAAATGCGAGCACCAGGATTTGAACCCTGGTGGGCTGGGGATACCACTGTCCACCTAACCATCAACCACAAGTTACATGCTGATCATCACGCGAGGCGTGGTTTATTCCTAGGGAGCGCCTCAGTACAGGATGAGAGCAATCGACCTAAACAAATTGCGTGCTGATTATAACCAAGACACGGCAAGGCTATGAATTCTTTTTCCAGACATGCCAAAAACTGAATCGCATGGTGAAGCAAGAATCAACCAACCGGCAATAACAAAAATCCGCAATTATTGGTTTTGGCCAAGAAACGTTTGTGTCTCAGAAGGCGCGTCTAGCATTATCCGGGAAAGCAAACTACTTCGTACGGTACATCAGAGAGTTTTAGATTCGTAGTTACCTTTGGTCCAGGCGCTCGTGGCTTCTGAGCAAACCTCAAAGCCGGCATCCCCACACAGCTGTGTGCCTTCGCCCCCGTGGAGAATCAGGGGCAAAATACATCACCTGCACGCTCCCGGCTCCAGACCTTCCATGGATTCCGGCGTGGTGAAGCAGGCGGGGTGGATTTGGAGGAGGAAGGAGGTGTGCTACCACGGGTGTGGTTGAGTGTGTAGTCCACGTTCGCACATGGCTCCGTCCTCTCGCCTCCGATTGCCTTCTGGATTCTGACGATGCTCATCGAATGGAGCAGACATCTCTCTGGAGAGAACCGGCGGTCGCCGTCGTGTTTGGGGAGAGAGACAGGGAGGGAGGGGAACAGAGCAGCTGTGCGGCGACGGTCTGGGGTTAGGGATAAGGGAGGGGGACGAGATGCTCTTTCATGTGCTGTTTCGAAAACCAGGATGGGCAAACATGTACGCCTACGCTGGAACTAGCTGTATCCCGGGCCGTATATGCGACACTAGGCTGACACGAGCCTGCCAACAGCCTGACTGATTGCAGATCCCAAAACCCATTCAAACGGCCCTGATTCTGGCCTGCCTGGTGCTCGGCCGCCAAAAACTCGCACTCCAGGAATCCAACCACATTGTCTCATTTCATATTAAGCAAATGAACACTCAGTAGTAATACTACGACTCAACTCGACCCATAGGGTCCAAAAACCTCACAGCGTAGATATGTTATGCTGCTTTAGCTACAACACCATCATGGCAACGGAAAACTGTAGATATATTGTGCTGCTGCATTATCCACCGACCACCATCACCTGCCTCGGGAAGATTTCTGCAATTGAACAGGTTCTACTAATGTTTAAATCTACATGATCAAAGGGTGCAGCCTGAATTCTGAGATTCTGCAGCAATCTGTTGTCTTGCGTAACCATAGAGACATGGATGATGTAGATGAAATGAAGACCAGAACTAGACAGACAGCTTAAGATCAGCTGAGCACAACCAGTGCCGCCGCAGATAGGCTACGAAATTAAACAGGCTGAAGAAACTTCCAGATTTTGTTGAAGGCAACAATGTCACAGCTGCGGATGTACTTGTTGGCTGGTTCAACGCAGAGATTGTCTTCAATGAGAGTGCCGACAGAGACATGATCATCAATGATGGTCATCATAATCTGAAGCTTCTTCATGCCATATCCAATTGGCATGAGCTTGGCTGCAAGGGATGGCAAATCCTCAACATTACAAAACACAAGTAATTATGTAGACAAAAAAAACATGTATCACCAAAATTTAAGTACTAAAACATTTAAGAGTGGCAACATACAAGCACCCCCACAGAAGGCACTCCATCTTGACGCTTCGGACAGCTTCCTCTAGCTTGACCACGTGAGTCTCATCGTCCCACAGTTTAACATCAAGCAAAACTGATGACTTTCCAGCTGACAACAAAAGTACCAGGTTAGTACTAAAACTGAGTTTTGAAGTTTAAAAGCACAAATGTTCATGAATAAAGTGCCTTGTAGAGCCATAGATGAAACAACGAAGTACAATCTAAAATAACATACATTCTTCACTAATAGTCAGTTATGAATTTTGAGGGTACAAAATAATTGCTTCAGCCATACAATATTAGGACTAACAAATAGACATGCTTCGCAATAAAGTTCTATCAAAGCTATAAATGAGACAGTAAAATACGAAGAATGTTGGATAACATACATTCTTTCTTCTTGCCAAGAAGCCTTCACTTTGGCAGCACACACTTCAGCTGCCTTCTTCTCCTCTTCGGTTTCCTCTCCAAAAACATCAACATCGCTGTCATCACGATATGGAATTCCATTACTAGAATACTCCTAGTTATAACTTAATAATCCATAACAAGAATCCACCAAAAGTTAGTGAAGGGTTAGGAACACTAAAGTATATAAAGGATTAGTAATGGAAAATCTAAAACATTAGAGATTTTTCCCCATAAAAGCAATCATAATAAGGACTTGCAATTTGTAGAAATTATCAAGTAGTACTTTCTTCGGATTCCGATCCAGAGTATGTTCCCATTCACTTGTTAAGGAAATGGCTATCAAGAACGAATTAACCCTTTATCCATTTTTTTCTCATCATCAGCTGCAAGAGCCTGCAAAATATAGGATACATGATGTTTTACTTGTGATACTAAAATATATTTAAACCACACAAATGCCGAATAACAACCAGCCACATGAATCAGTTCAGCAAGTTGGCACACTTATGCAAAAGAAATTATAAGATTTCTCCAAAGCAGAAGGGTTATGGCTGTAACCTCAGCAACATCAGTAGTTGAGATTTCAGGGACAACTGATGACAGAACATTCACACCTTGACCAGCCACGGTAACTCCACTGAACATGAATAGAACATTTACAAAAATTAGCATCACTTAATGTAACAACAGGAAATGAAAGGCTGTTCTGAATTGAAATTAGCTTGAGTAAATACCCCAGCTTTAGGAGTGCATCAATGTTATTGTACCACCTTGCAACATTGGTGCAAGTCGATGCTGGAGCAACTGAGAATTCAGAATACACAGCCAAGTCATCCTTGGAAGCTTGGTATCTACAGAAGTACAGAAGTTTTACAGGGTAAGACTGATGCCACAAATACAACAATTTATAGTAAACAAAGATGGCATGAAACACATACCCAGAGATGTAACTGTGAGACATAAGGTAACCATCAAGCTTTTTAAGACCTGCCTCAGCGTTAACAATGAAGGAGATGTCATCTCGCCTCAAAAGGATGGCATGATCTACTGGCACAGAAGTTTACGACATAAAAACAGTGGGTTTTGGCGCACAATCTGTGGAATTTAGCTACAAGGGTGAAACCACAAGCCACCATGAGTAGAAAAGAAAAACAGTGCAACAAAACACACCAAGACATGGCAGCTGGCATCCTAATCCTATCTATGTAACAGGACCCCCAATAACTCAAAGCATCTATCAAGCTAATGATTTCAAAGAACAAGGGGTCGCTCATCATTGTTGGTCATTTTGGCTAGATAGTTTGCAGTGAAGCAACATGGTTTTGCTTATATGCAGACAGAAGGCAAAACCTCCTAAAAAGAAATGACACCAACAGGTGTTACACAGAAGATCACCTACACTGATACAGTAGATGGGGCGGTAACTCCCCCCACAACATGCAGAATCAAGCGGCGAATCTGTTATCCAAAGTAAAACAAAAACTCAAGCAAGACAACATGGCAGAATGCCTGAATAGAGACCCAAAGGAAACTACTGGAAATCACAGTAAAGAATTGGATTTGGTTTACTAACGTGTATATTCTTTCTGCTGAGACAAGCTATTGTTGTAAAACAATATTACTGATTCCACTCCAGTCCTTGTTGATTTTACAGCTATTTCTTTAGAGAAGCAAATAAACAATAAGAGTACATATAAAAAACACAAAGACCTGCATTGCGAAATTAAATAGATCAGATGTTCAGGTGCACACTCACATTTATTCAGGATAGCCAGCACATCACAAAATATAAGAAAGACCTCAAGAGAAGATTCAATGGCCAGACAGCAAAAAATGGCTGGTTTATCATGAATGATGCACAGTACAACAGGGTTATCCTCTGGCCTAAACCTTTCATCAAACCATTGAATACTGGTACATACTGAGTGAACCATATTTTACAGGACAGAATACTATAGCAGCAATATGCCGGCTGTTGTACTAAAAAGAACTGAGAAGCCACCATGATATGGTTCAGAAGGGAGGAACTATTCAGGCACATACAATCTACAGTAAGCAAAGACACTACAGTGAGAGCAAGAGAATCAAAGGGAACATGAAAAATTAGTGATCATCGCAACATATAAAACACTAATGCAAAGAAAATTCACATAGAAATTATCAGGAGAAAACCCATATGTAAATAGTTAATAATTAGTGCCTGAGACACACCAGAGTTGTAAAGCAATATTTCTGATCACAATTCAGCTCTCGTGAATTTTGAAGCTATTTCTTTAAGCCAAGCAAAAACAGATCAAAGCAATATTGTTGATCCCAATTAAGCTCTGGTAAATTTTGAAGCTATTTTTTAAGACAGGCAAAAACACCAGATCGAATTAGTGCACAAATAGTATCCGAGAGACACCAGAGTTGCAAAGCAATATTGCTGATCCCAATTCAGCTCTGGTGATTTTTAAATCTATTATAAGAGAAGCAAAAATACTTCGCATGGAAAACACAGAGACCTGCATTGGAAAATTTAAACAGAGAAATGTGAAGTCACAAAATCTACATTCACAGTATGTACCAACGTGAAATACTTGGCACACTAAAGCTGTCAACGTCAGCATTACCACAGCACTACAGAATAAGAAATGCATCAAGTAAGATTCACTTGCCAGCCAGCAAAAAAACGACCAATCTCCATGAATGGTACACAGTAAAGTTGGGTTGTCCTCGGGCTTAAGCCTCTCATTGAACCATTGAGTGGCGCCTAAAGACTGCAAAAATGAACTGTTTATGATCTAGCAATGCCAACAAGATAGAGTCAGCCATATTCAGAATTTATTGAACCGCTTAGTTATGCAACAATAAAATTACAAAGAACTCAACAACAGAGCATTGTTCAACTGACTAGGCAAACACCAAAATGAGAGATTATTGTACGGTTTAACAAAACAGAAGGAGTTTGTTTGCTACAACCATAACCAGTGGAGATTTTGTCTCCCTTGACTCCCACCCTGCCGAACATCTACTGTGGTTCCTTCTCCTCTGTCACCGCCACTGCTACTCCTCCCCTGCCCTCTCCGACTCCTCTTCATTCTCCTCCTCCTCATGTTTCCTCACCGAGCTCATCTCCTCATCCTGTTTCTCCTCCAAGCTCCTCACCTTTGGCATTGTGACTATTGTGCCACTGACCACCACTTCTCCCTTGATTTCCATCCCTTGTGCCACAATCTCCTCCTCCCCCTCCTCCACTGGCATCCAACCCACTTTTGCCAGATTGCGCTTGAAATCCTTGATGTCATATGCAATCCGAAGCAATTGCTCAATTTGTGGAGTTTTGTCAACTGAGACCAGACGTAGGAGTTCTTCTACCTGCCTGCATATGTCCTCGCAATACAAGGACACGTTAAGGTTGAAACCTTCTATCTCATCATCTGTCTCATCATCCATCTCGTCCTTCATCTCATCACTCCTCTCAGCCTCCTTCTTCTTGTACCACTGCGGGATGCGGCCAAAATATCTCTTGAAGATTTTAGTTGCACTTGTCCTGATTGCATCCTCCATACTTGCTCCTGAGCATACACCGTAATAATTGAACAACCAAAGCTCATTACTGTTGTCTTCCCTGTTGATGAGCTCTCCCACCTGCCTCTGCAGCTCTTTCTTGATGCGTGAGTATACAATGAGGGCGCTTCTGCATCCCCACCGTACTACCACTCTCGGAAACACACAGTCAATGTACGGTGATTCGGGCTCCATAAACCCATCCTTGTGTGGCATCCCCAGCGTGGCCCATAAACCATGGATGACATCTGCAATCATAGACAATTGCCGAATTTGTTCATATTGGCCTTCTCTTTCTTCATTGGAGAGCAGAGTTGCGAGTTTTCCTAGAGGCACACATATCTGCCGGGCGAACGTGGACACAGCGCGGTCGAAAACACTCGTCCCATCATCAACTGTCCCATCTAGCTCCTCCTTGAAACTCAACGGGATGGGACCAGAAAAGCGGCTAAAGATATCATGTGCACGCCTCTTGATCTCACGATCCATATCCATACTACGGCCTCCCGTGCATACAAGCTGAACGAAAACCCGAAGCACAACACTGTCGCATTCCCTATCGATGAGCAAGCTGGTCTGTCTCTGCAACTCTGCCTTGATGGGTAAGAAATCACTTAGAGCGCTTCTGGGTGTCTCGTGTCTTCTTACCACTGCTGGCACTGATAAGTCGTTGAACTTCTCCACCGTCGGGTCGTTGGGAGATCCGTACTCCATCACTACCACGATCTCCCTCTCGCCGTCGCCGCCTCTTCTCCTCGCCTCACTCGCCGCCGCCGCCGCTCTTTTTACGTGAAGGGAAAGGTAACACCAATTAGGGTTCGTATACGATGCGGGCAGACGGCGGGCGCTGTATTTATACGGGCTCTCTCTCGGTTGGGCCGGAGAAGGCCATCTGTTTCCATCACGCGCACGCCAGGCCAGCCAAAATCGGGCTCGTCAATAACTTTCCTTTCCTTCGATGCAAAAAAAAAAAAAAAAAAAAAAAAAAAAAACTTCCCTTTCCTAGCCTAATTTTTTTCCTTTCCTTTCCTTTTTTCCCGTTTTTCTTTATTCGTTATCTTTTAAATATAAACTATTAGGGTGACCCGCGCATTTGCGCAGCCTATGTGTTTTTCAAACTTATGAGATGGTGAGCTAGTCATACAAAAATATAGGAAAACTTATAGTCATATACACAATGTAGAAACTCAATTTTCATCATTTGTCATCGTTTTCAGTAAGTTATATGTGGACAGGATTTTTTTATTTTATTTACTAACCTATGTGGCTATTATCCTAGATACACCTTTCAAAACAAAAACATCGTAGTCAATGTGTATGTCATGAGGAAATACTTTTTTGTTGGGTCAGGAGGAAATACTTTGGTTTTTGTTTTATTGTGTATATTAAGTTTTTTTTGAATTTTTTGGATTGCTTACCACATGTGTCACATGGTATTGTGTATATTAAGTTGTTGGCGAAAGATTTGATATGTGAGAACAAAAGAACATAACACTGTGCACTGCACATGTCATGCCAATCTACATAGATTCTGGTTGGATTCTTTTTTTAGCTTTCCATTTCATCTTCTTCTATTCAGTTGGTGTCTGTCTTTGACGCCACACTGGGAAGACGTCACCCCACAGCGGCGCCCGCATCTCGCTCGAGAAGGATGATGTCCCACCATGGTGCCACCCATGTCACGCTCATCGGAGGCCGGAGTCGAGAAAGGTGACGCCACCCGAAGACAAGGTGCGACGGCGAGGCGACGCGACTTCAACAACAACACCGCTCCTCTGCGAACTCGTGAGACGATGCCTTGACTACGCCGACTGCCGTGGACTAGCCGTCTGGCCGGAATGAGGCGTCGACCACACCGGCTATGCTTATGTGAACAACGCGGCGGTCTTACACCGACGCCGGTCTCCATCGACAATTACTCTCGTGAGGCGTAGCCCCATGCATACCCCGACGGATGCACTAGACGTCGAGAAGTTCGAGCCGAGCACGAATCATGCTACCCCAACAACGACTACTCCAACGCCGCCAAGACCGATGAGGCACGACGACGAGGGCGGGCATGGCCACCACAAAGGCCATGCTACTTGCGGCGCGTGTACCGACGAGGACACGGGCTCTGCCGCCGCCCACACACACACCACCATTATCATGCATGGAGAATGCGAAGCGAAGACGACGAAGACAACCACATAGCTCAATCGGAGGTATCTCATGGAGCAACCCGCGGGAGTAATTAACCGGGAGCCTTCCGAGGCCTCGGAACCAGGAGATCACACAATCGCCACAGTCAGCCTAGCTGCGCTAGTAAGCCACGGAGCACACTTTTCATTATGGGATCTTGTAATTTTGTTTCTCCAATGAGATTGATGAAATACTTGTTTCCCGTACCACTTTCCTTTGTGTACTACGGTACACTGGCACGCCGGCATACTTTTTTTCTTCCTTTCCCCGGCGCATGAGAGAGATACACTCCTCCTTTCCTTTCTCCCGGAGTTTAGAATATTTTTCTCATGTCAAACAGGTCCATTGAGCTGTAATAAGTAAGTAGGTTGAACGCAGTAGCCTGGACACTTGGCTAGCGCGTGAGTCTTTTTTTCTTTTCTTTTGGATCCCATGTTACTCTGGATGCTCTGGGCCAGTTCTTTTCGCCTCATAATTCTCTAGAATATGATTCTGGGAAACTGTCCACAGAATCGTCTGCCCAGTTCTTTTCTGTAATTCTAGCCTGTGATTGTTCTATGAGTTGTCTGTTGAAATGTCTGTAACGCCCCTAAATTGAAGTGAGTGATGAATTGGTAACACTTGGTTATTTCTAACAGTTTCATGTCTAATATGAACATGAAAACGTGATGCAAATCTCATAAACTATATCATATTACAATATAAAAGCGAGTTGCAAATATCATAAAAGTGCTTAGCATTACAATTTAGAACCAGAGTTGGAAATATCATATAGTGCCATCATCTTCAGATGGACGATCTCAAGGTACAAGGCTGACATCAATAGCCTCATGTGTAGCGGCCATGGTACCATCATCTTCAGGTGGTAAAGCGTTGGCACCTGAAAACGGTTGTGGTGGTTGCACGTACACATCATTGTCAAACTTATCAAAATGCTCATTACGTAACTTGCTATCACGAATGTAGTTGTGAAACACATGCATGCAACTTTTGCCCTCTGGGTCACCGTGGGAGACCGTGGCATGTTTTAGCCTTCGCCACACGCGCGAAAACAGCCTCCTCAAAGCAGCCGGCCAGCCTCTTTGATTCCATCTTTATCCCGGCCAGTGGAAGCATCTCTCGTGCTAACCACTCTTTAGAAAGAAAAAAACAGTTGGAACTTAACCACCCGTAGCATACGTGTTGTATGAGTGGCTGGACAGATACAGTGTACTACCAAATACGAGACAACAAACGGACGAGGCTCAACAAGACAAGATGGCAAAGGACGGCGCTAATCGCATGCCTAGATTGCAACTGGGAGAAGTTAATTAGCTAAAAAATCGCTAATTAGCGAGCGAGCGAGCGAGCGAGCAACATCTTTATCTCACGTATGTGCGCACATACAGCGATAGGCTGTTTTTTCCTAAGAAAGTAACAGAGACTGACAGTGATCGATGTAATGTACTTACCAATTACTCTTAGCCTAACCACCATCACATGGCCTGTCACTTGGGTCTGTGAATCGACCGAGATTAATTAAAAATAATTAGCCTATGCACGCTTGCATGCTCACTGTCGACTACGGATAAGCAGAGATCAGAGGCGTAGACAGCTCGGAATCTCCAAGGCGACGCCAGGGTTATTCAATAGAATATACCAGCGACAATAGAATATCTTCATAGATTGATTCTGCAACGAGAGAAAGCGATTGGTGTGAGTGCTTGACCTGGTGGGCGCATGCATGTCCATCGGCGCAGCTACGTTATGAGCTGCAGGGGCCATGGCCCCACAGCCTTAACTAAAAACAGGAAGAAAATATTTTAAGGGGTGTTTAGATTAGGAAAAATATAGCCTTTGGCCCCTCCAAACATCCATTATTTGTGCTTGGCCCCCCCTGAATATCCTGCGTAGCTCCGCCACTATGCATGTGGTGGCCTCCACGAAGAAGAAGGCTTGTGCTTCCAGCAAAGCGTGAAGCTGGGACGACACATGCATGCTGATGATTACCTTACCTGGGAGGCAAAAACACTTATTAACTTGTTGATTGAACATTACTGTACTTGTTTTTGTTGCTTGGGGTGTTGTGATTGGTTCGCGTGAGCCTTCTTTTTGTTCCGTCAGTGTGTTGCTATTGGCTGATCCGTGCTGCACTACTCTAGGTCTCCAGCGAGAGTACGATCCATGGGGTATAAAACTGTAGGACCACATGTAGGGTAGTGCACCCTGATGATCTGTATAGTACACACCCAGAGTACAAAGTTTGTACGGTGACAAATATATTGAGCTAGAAACCTATGACAAAGTTAGTTATATGAAACTCTTGTCTTCTGAGCATATACTCCCTCCGTCCCATATTACTTGTGGCTTAAATGGATGATCTAGTACTGAAATACGTATAGATACGTCCATTTTAGCAACAACTAATATGGGACGGGCTACTATCACTAGTAGAAAACAGGGCTTTGGTCCCAGCTCGATCTACACATTAGTCCCGGTTGCATTACGAACCGGGACTAATGTGAGCATTAGTCCCGGTTCGAGCGGCTAGGGCGCCGGTCGGGGCTCGGCAGGCATCAGTCCCGGTTCAAAAGGGACCTTTAGTCCCGGTTGGAGACACCAACCGGGACTAAAGGGGTTGAGGCTTTAGTCCCGGTTGGTGTCTCCAACTGGGACTAACCCTTTAGTCCCAGTTGGAGACACCAACCGGGACTAAAGGGGTTCTGAAAGTTTCTTTTCTGTTTTTCCATTTGTTTTCTGTTTTTAGTTTCTGTTTTAAATTGCTTATATCTTTTAGGTTTTAGTGTCTAGTTGGTATAGAAATTTTGAAATATGAATTTTGACCGTTTTTACCACATTAATCCTAGAAAAATCATAACTAAATCATTCTAATTCAGAAAAATACAAATAATATATCAAAATTTGCAGAAAAATAAGATCTATCCGAAGAAACTTCCTGTTTTCCGTTTCGAGAATTTTTAAAATCACAAAAATCCAAAGGGAAAATAGAATTTTTGGACGTTTTAGACGTTTTAGGGTTTAGGCTAGGGTTAGGTTTTAGGGTTTGAACCTTTAGTTTTACTGTTTAGAATAGAGTTTCGGACGTTTTAAGTCCCGGGTTTAGGGGTTTCGAGAATTTTTAAAATCACAAAATTCCAAAGGAAAAATAGAGTTTTTGGACGTTTTAGGGTTTAGGGCTAGGGTTTAGATTTCCAAGTTCAGGGTTAGGTTTTAGG
Organism: Elymus sibiricus; assembly: GCA_039707655.1. Classification (NCBI taxonomy): domain Eukaryota; kingdom Viridiplantae; phylum Streptophyta; class Magnoliopsida; order Poales; family Poaceae; genus Elymus; species Elymus sibiricus. The sequence continues at coordinate 479,219,252 of CM077666.1, forward strand.
GTTTGAACCTTTAGTGTTTACTGTTTAGAATAGAGTTTCGGACGTTTTAAGTCCCGGGTTTATGGTTTTAATTTTTTTTATATTTTTTGAATTTTTTTTGAATTTTTTCAATTTTTTTGACATTTTTTTTGGAATTTTTGATTATTTTGAACTTTTTATATTGTTTTGGAATTTGTGATTTTTTTTAGTTTTTGGTGTTTTTTTTGAATTTTTTGACAATTTTGAGTTTTAAAATTAATAATTTAATTCCGCATAAAGATTCTTATTTTATTTTCATTGAAATTCAATATTATTATTACTTATTTTATTTTGAACTTTTTGTATTATTTTGGATTTTTGTTTTTTTTTGTTTTTTGAGAATTTTTGAGTTTTTTTTGAAATTTTTGCCTTTTTTTGAAGTTTTTTTGTGTTTTTAAATTTATCATTGTTGTTTGTTAATCATTGTTGTTTATTTTAATAATTGTTTGGAATTCAAAAAATTAAATCATGTGACATCAAGACCTAAGGGTTAATAGGATTGATAGCTTACTATTGTCAGGAAAACAACAAGTGCAGACTTGGAAACTCGGGCCGATAGAACTAGGAAGTTAAGCGTGCTGGGGCTAGAGCAGTGAGAGGATGGGTGACCGGCCGGGAAGTTAGACGATTTGGAATGAGTGCTCCACGCTGGAGCAGTGAGGAGGGGTGATTAGAGATTAAATTGTCAAATAATTCAAAGATTTGAAAATCGGAATAAAACTTAAAAACAAATCAAAAAATCTAAAAAAAATTCAAAAAAAAATTTCAAAAAAAAAAAACTTCAAAAAAATTCCTTTAGTCCCGGTTGGTAACACCAACCGGGACTAAAGGTCCTCCATCCCCCGCCTCAGACGCGGCCACGTGTAGGGCCTTTAGTCCCGGTTCGTAATGCAACCGGGACTAAAGGGGGGGACCTTTAGTCCCGGATGCTTAGTCCCGGTTCCAGAACCGGGACTAAAGGCCCTCTGGAACCGGGACTGATTCCCTGTTTTCTACTAGTGTATATACGCACCGTTGAGACAAAATCGCCAGCCTATATAAAATTAATGTGAAGTGCTTCAATTGCACAGCTCATGAACGCAAACACGGGCGCAAAAATTAGAGAGCAGCAGCAACATTTAATTTGTATGTAAGTAATATAAGATTTAGTTGAAGGCATTGCTCGGATATGCCTAGCAAGAAAGACATTATTTGGATATGCTCGGATTGATTCTTCAGAATGAGGACCTAGATGTTAGCCTTGTAGTTGGATCCGGTGACAACAATGCTTGAGTGTCGCTCCCATTTGAAGACGTTATTGTTGAAGAAGATGCTTTCTTTTAGCCAATAAAATCCATTTGTCGATAAAAAAGTTGAAATGGACAGGACTCGGCCTACCCCATTGTTGCCACCACGCATGACGTGAGAGCCAGCCAGCCAGCCAGCCAGAGCCCCTCACCTCACCTCGGCAGGCTAACAAAGAAGCCACACCAGAACCACATTGATTAAACTAGCATCGATTAGATTAGCGAAAAAGCGCTCAGCACAAACACCTTAACCCCAATAAACAACTTCCAGAGCGCATCTTACCAGCAGCAAGAAAGAAAGAAAGCGAGTTGGGATCCAGATTGTTGTGCGGCATCATCATCGCATCAACGTGAGTGCGCAACGCAATGCTAATTAAGCTTAATAATTTGCTAGTAGGTGGAGTAGTGGCTTCAATCATGAGTCATCACGTCGAGTTTAAGGTTGACCACAGTGATGGATCTTAAAGTAAACCACACGCATGCAACGGCCCTACGACAGCGCTAGCGCTGGTCGCCGGAGCTGGCCGGCTGGCGTCTCTCGTTGGCCGCCTGAATGATTGAGGCCTGACGGTGCGGCGTGCAAGGACGAGTTCCTACAACAGAGTGACGAGTAGGGGACGGGATGCACGTACAGGAAACTGAAAGTCTCAACCAGCAAGTGGTCGCGAGAGCAGTGCCAAAATGTGGAACGATGATAATTGGTTTGATGCCAACATTTGGCATTGCCAATACTTGGCAAGTCAACAATTGGCAATATCAAAAGTTATCAAAAATTGTCAACTTCTTGTGAGGTTGGCAAGTAAACATGGTAACCAACCAAACACTAGCCAATATTTGGCATTTGCCAAATTTTGGCATCAAACCAATCATGCTTGAGATCCTCTGACTTAGATCGATCTACTGCCGAGGGACGTAGTACGCCCTGCGTCGTCCGTTGGCGATCTGGCGACTCACTGTGAGGTGCGTTCTTTCCTTCTCTCCCGTTTGTGTCCACAGGAACACAAGTGACCCATTGTAAGGATAGGGATAGTGGTAGAGGGATTCGATCTATTACAACTCTTCGAAGCAGTAGCTTGTACAGATCGAATTTACAGGGAGATGGAATGGTTCATGCCAAAGGGAAAACTAGGGTAATGAAGAACTGGTAGCCGCCGCCGTTCGGTTCGTTGATCCTCTGGATGGTTCTCCTCGTGGGAGAGCTGCGCTTAAGTAGGCGAGGTCTTGGTCGTCACCCACTCCGGGCCGTGGTAGCATAGGTTGGGCTTGTGTGCGCGGCTGGGCCGTGCACTTCTGGGCTGGGCTTCGCCTGCGGGTGGGGCTCCTTCGTCAGCGACGCTGACATCCCCCCTTCTTTGCGTGAGGCTTGTCCCCAAGGCTCAGCATGCGGGAAGCGATCCTGGAGAGCTTCTTTGTCCTCCCAGGTGTGGCCGAGACCGGTGCCCGCCGACCACTCCACCTGCACTTGCTCGCATATAGCTCCGTGCTTCTTGCGCCATCGGGTTTGGAGGATCTTTACATGAACGGCCAGATCGTCAGTACAAGTACAAAGAGGAAGCTCAGTATGAACAGGCGTACAAGGAAGGAGGGCTTTGTGAAGTTGTGAGACGTGGAAGACTGGATGAACTGTTGCTTGTGGTGAAAGCTGGATCTTGTAGGCAACTTCATTGATACGCTGGCTGATCGGAAACGGGCCGTAGTACTTGAACGAAAGCTTATGGTTGGTGCGAGGGGCAACAGATGATTGAACATATGGTTGCAACTTGAGGAAAACTTGGTCACCCACCTCGAAAGTGCGCACATACTGACATACAGCGATAGGCTGTTTTTTCCTAAGAAAGTAACAGAGACTGACAGTGATCGATGTAATGTACTTACCAATTACTCTTAGCCTAACCACCATCACATGGCCTGTCACTTGGGTCTGTGAATCGACCGAGATTAATTAAAAATAATTAGCCTATGCACGCTTGCATGCTCACTGTCGACTACGGATAAGCAGAGATCAGAGGCGTAAACAGCTCGGAATCTCCAAGGCGACGCCAGGGTTATTCAATAGAATATACCAGCGACAATAGAATATCTTCATAGATTGATTCTGCAACGAGAGAAAGCGATTGGTGTGTGTGCTTGACCTGGTGGGTGCATGCATGTGGTGGCATGCACGGAGGAGAAGAAGGCTTAGCATGTTGATTGAAGCAGAGACGACACATGCATGCAGATGATTACCTTACCTGGGAGGCGACAAGACTTAGCATGTTGATTGAACATTACTGTGCTTGTTTATGCTGTTTGGGGTGATGTGATTGGTTCGTGTGAGCCTTCTTTTTGTTCAGTCAGTGTGTTGCTATTGGCTGATCGGTGCTGCACTACTCTAGATCTCTAGCGAGAGTACGATCCATGGGGTATAAAACTTTAGGACCACATGTAGGGCAGTGCACCCCAGTGATCTGTATAGTACGCATCCAGAGTACAAAGTTTGTACGGTGACAAATATATTGAGCTAGAAGCCTATGACAAAGCTAGTCATATGAAACTTTTGCCTTCTGCGCATATACTCCCTCCGTCCCATATTACTTGTGGCTTAAATGGATGATCTAGCACTAAAATACGTATAGATACGTCCATTTTAGCAACAACTAATATGGAACGAGCTACTATATACACACCATTGATACAAAATCGCCAGCCTATATAAAATTCATGTGAAGTGCTTCAATTGCACAGCTCATGAACGCAACCACGGGCGCAAAAATTGGAGAGCAGCAGAAGCATTTTGTGTGTAAGTAATATAAGATTTAGTTGAAGGCATTGCTCGGATATGCCTAGCAAGAAAGACATTATTTGGATCACTTCTGCTTCAGTACACCCCCCCTAAACACATCAAGGGCTAAGATTAGCCCATACCCCTTCGTTACCAGGGGCACGATGGTCTTATTTAAAAAGATCCCCCCACCCATCCACGCCGATACCCCCCGCGCGCCCTTGTATACCGGGCTGCGGGACGAGCCGCGCCGAGCCGTGGTGGCACGAGTCGAGCCGAGCCATCACGGGAACACCGCGTGGCGGGGGCCCCACCACATCTGGCCCGCGCGACGCAATGCGTCGGCCCGACTTGACAGGTCACGGTCAGGGCTGACCGCGGCGTGCTGTGTGGGCGGGCGGTTTCCCGCCTGCGAGACGCCACTCGCCGGCTCCCGAGGCCTCATCAATGGTGTTTAACGCCGCCCACCGGCCCGCCCCGCCCCGACTTGACCAGTCACGGTCAGGGCTGACCGCGGCGTGGCGTGTGGGCGGGCGGTTCCTGATACGTCTCCAACGTATCTATAATTTTTGATTGTTCCATGCTATTATAGTATCAATCTTGGATGTTTTATATGCAATTATATGCCATTATATATCATTTTTTGCGACTAACCTATTAACCCAGTGCCCAGTGCCAGTTGCTGTTTTCTGCTTGTTTTTGCCTTTTCAGAAAATCATTATCAAAAAGTGTCCAAACGAGAAAGAAACTTTGGATTAATTTTTTCTGGACCAGAAGAGACCCACGAAGCTTCGGGAGAAGACCAGAAGAGTCACGAGGAGGCAACAAGCCTGGAGGGTGCGCCCAGGGGTGTAGGGCGCGCCCCCCAGGCTTGTGGGCCTCTCGTAGCCCCTCCTGACCTAATTCCAACGCTATAAATTCTCAAATATTCCCCATATACCAAAAAGACAGAAGAGAAAACCTTTCCGCCGCCGCAAGCCTCTGTTCTTCCGCGATCCCATCTGAGGCCTTTTCCGGTACTCTGCCGGAGGAGGAATCGATCACGGAGTGCTTCTTCATCAACCTTGCTGCCCTTCCGATGATGTGTGAGTAGTTTACCACAGACCTACGGGTCCATAGCTAGTAGCTAGATGGCTTCTTCTCTCTCTTTGATCTTCAATACCATGTTCTCCTCGATGTTCTTGGAGTTCTATCCGATGTAATCTTCTTTTGCGGTGTGTTTGTTGGGATCCGATGAATTGTGAGTTTATGATCAGATTATTCATGAGAAATATTTGAGTCTTCACTGAACCTTTTTATGCATGATTATTATGTAGGGTAACGCAGCAGAAAACAAAAAATTTCCGACCTACGCACCAGCCCAGGATCACTATGGAGACTGCATACAAGGTTTGATCTTTTCGTTACCGACTCATAGCGTAGCGGAAGTAGAGTCGATGACGATCGGCGGTGCAGATCCCCGCAGCTAGGATTTACAACCTCCCAACCGCGAGGATGTTCTCCCTCGTCTTCTTCTTGGACTGTCCCTCGGACAGCCCTTCGGGAGGCAGTCGGACAGTCCCCCGGACAGTGTCGCGGACAGCCCTTCGGGAGGACCCTCAAAACTCAGACTGTAACTCGGACAGCCCTTCGGGAGGCACTCTCGAATTAAGATCGAAACTACGATCTCTCTACGGGGTTGCACACATACGGTGTCAGCTATCCGGCAGGGCTTCGCCGTCCAGAACTAGTTCCCACCGGAACCCAGACAGCCTTTCGGCTCTACGAAACTATTTGGTGGGAGGGAGAGAGAAAGCCAGATCATGCATGGCATGTATATGAGAACTCATGAGAGAACTTGGAGTGAGTGTGGAGAGCTCCTCTCCACCTCTATTTATAGGAAAACCAAGGGGTAGGAATGGTACACAAAAAATACCAAAATACCCACACTTTATGTCACACATAAAGGGCATAAAAGGAAGGCAAGTAGAGTAGCTCCACATGGCTACCATCCCTTGGTGGGACCCCCCCCCCCAAAAGGGGTTCCTTAGTCCCTAAGTATTTCCTTCTAGAAGCTTGCCAAAAGCCCTAAAAGGTGGCTTTCCAAAAAGTAACCCAAAAAGCACTTTCACTATTCATGGAAACATTTTTCCGCGACCGTTAAATCCGAAAATATTTCTGTGGGTCTTAGAACAATTCCAGTACCCACTAGAATGATTTTGGACGCGTTCCGAACCAATTCCGGATTAGTGATTTTCATCTGCAAAAAGCAAACAAAGCGGTTCCGGCAGCTCCGGAACATTTCTGGGTTTTTTCTCCGAAAAATCCCAGAAGTTCCCAGAACAATTCTGGCACCCTCCAAGAATTTCCAGGCATGTGCCGAAACCAATTTGACTTAATGGTATACCCTGAAACAACTTTTCATTTTTACCGGAACTATTCCGGTGTCCTCTCCGAAACGTTTCCGTTGTCTCCAAAACTTTTCCGGTGACTTTCTCTCAGACTCCCTGTCTAGTATTCAGCAGATAGATGACCCTTAAGCGTGTGACCCTATAGGTTCAGTGAAGCATAGACATGGTCGGAACACTTTCCGATCAATGATCAACATCGGAGCCGTGGACACCCATATTGACCCCTATACCTAAGGATGGCAATGGGTACCCATTACCCACGTACCCTGCGGGTAAAAACCCTATTAGGGTAAGGGTATGGGATAAAAAGTTACCCATGGGTATATAAATAGGGAAATCTGAAACCCATCGGGTAGAGCGGGCACGGGTATGGGATTGTATAACCCATACCCACATACCCATGTACCCATATAAAATCTATGTGAATTCAAAATTATCTCTACAGTCTACACTTTGTCGTGAATTTGTGAACTATGTGATGCTATTTTGATGTGTTGTTGTTTATGAGAAAGTGATCTTTTTTATTAAATGTGTTGTTGTTTATGATGTGTTGTTGTTTATAAGCATGTGTTGTTGTAAATTAGGATTATATGTTGTTGTTTATGACTATGAGTTGTTCAAATTGATGTTGTGCAAACATGGGTAATTTTACCCGCGGGTACCCATCTACCCTGCCGGGTAACGGGTATGGGAAAAAATTGTACTCGTTGACGGGTATGGGTAAGGGTGATGGGTAAGCTCAGGAGGGACGGGTAAGGGTATGGGGTGGCTCCACCCGTACCCATACCCTGCGGGTGCCATCCCTACCTATACCCACACGAATAAATATTCGAGTGAACCTCTAGTTGTTGTGTGCTATTCCTGTTGCTTCACGATATATTACAAACACCCGAGGTGAGATTTTCTGCATCCCCGTGGATCAACAACTTGTCCACTATGCCAGTTACCTCGTTACCGGTTTTGTTCTCTTTTCTCGTTTCCGTGTTCCGGCATCCCTGTGATCAAATCACCCTGTGTCTGGCCAGACGATGATGTATACCGTAACACTGAGAGGGCCCGAGAATATCTCTCCATCGTCGGAGGAGTAAATCCCAATCTTGAGCTATCTCGTTCCTTGTCATACTTTTCCGTGAACCCGTAAGCCGCCGTAATAGCCACCCAGTTACGGATGACGTTTAACAAACCCCAAAGTTCACGAAGCAAGCTCGAAGGAACTCGATACTCTCATGGTCTAAGGAATTATGCAAACATTAACTATCTCTGTGTTATTCACCATTAACTTGTGACGAATGTATCTCATAGCATAACATCAATTCGGGTCGATTCAACACAAGTGTTCTCCTAACATTGTGCCCTCAAAGTTGCGGGCATAGCCATGCCTATGATCAGGAAAACAGAACCATCATGCAACACTTGAGCTAGTCTTAGAGGCCAGACTAGGAATACATTTTACCGTTTATTATTCCACACGTGCATATGAGTCTTCCTTCGAGCCTCGTGATTATTGCAGACTCGAGAACCATAGCAGTTATAGCATGGAACATAAACATAATTATGAACATGGAGATAAACAATAACATTTATTATTGCCTCTAGGGAATATCTCCTACATATTATAGCTTTGTATTTCTCTCCGATCTATCGATTTGGTTTGGCCTACTAGATTGATTTGTCTTGCAATGGGAGAGGTGCTTTGTGATGGGTTCAATCTTGCGGTGCTCAATCCTAGTGACAGAAGGGGACATGACACATATTTGTATTGTTGCCATTAAGGATAAAAAGATGGGGTTTAATCATATTGCTTGAGTTTACTTTGTCTACATCATGTCATCTTGCTTAAGTCGTTACTCTGTTTCATACTTAATACCCTAGATGCATGCTGGATAGCGGTCGATGGGTGGAGTAATAGTAATAGATGAAGGCAGGAGTCCGTCTACTTGTCTCGGACGTGATGCCTATATACATGATCATTGCCATGAATCCGTCATAATTATTTGCTTTTCTATCAATTGCCCAACAGTAATTTGTTTACCCACCGTATGCTATGTGTTCGAGAGAGAAGCCTCTAGTGAAAACTATGGCCCCCGGGTCTACTTTATCATATATATAAAAAAACCTAAAAATACTTTGCTGCAATTTATTTACTTTTATTTTAGTTAGTATTTTAGTTTATCTATTTACCTCTATAAGATTCAATCCTTGCAAATAACCGCTAAGAGGATTGACAACCCTCTTATTTGCGTTGGGTGCAAGTGTTTGCTCTTGTGTGTGCAGGTGCGCTTAACGGAATTTTGCTTGGTTCTCCTACTGGATTGATAACCTTGGTTCTGAACTGAGGGAAATACTTATCTCTACTATACTGCATCATCCTCTCCTCTTCGGGGAAATACCAACGCAGTCTACAAGTAGCAGGAAGAATTTCTGGCGCCGTTGCCGGGGAGACATCATGAAAATTACCAAGTACCTTCGCACAAACTATCATCCACTTGCATTTATTTTATTTGCCTTTTATTTGCATTTGTCTCTCATTTTCATCTCCCTCACTTCTATTTTTTTTTTCAAACACACAAAAATATTTTTAGTCGCTTGTTTGCTTTACCATTATGGCTAGTTCTTCGCTTCTTACTATTACCCCAGAAAATGAAGGGCTTAATTTTAAACAAAGGGGAGGAGAGAATTTAAAAGATGCTTGGTATAGGATTTGCGATGCTCAAAATAGATCAAATCGTAAGCAATTCACTACCGTTCTTCTTTGAAATTTTTATGTGGGAATTACTAATTGGTATAGATTTGTGCTTGACACTATTACCGGAGGGAATTTCTTGATGTGCCCCACTTTGGATGCTTTCAATGCTATGGGAAATTTAGTGGGTTCACCCCCTATCATTATTAATGAAACGGCATTGACTTTGGAGCATGTTATGCGAAGGTTAGAAGCTATAGAAAATAAGATGCCTACTATTGAACATCTTGAAAATTTAGATAAAAAGGTCCATAATGATATTACTCAATTTGGTTCTAAGGTGGGAACTGCTTTGAAAATTTTAAAGGAAAATGAACCAATAATTAACGAAAGGATAGAACAAAGCCCCAATAGAATTGACAAGCTAGAAGAGATTATCAACAACTTAGGTTCCGCGTTTTCCTCCACTAAAAACATTCATAGGACTCCTCCTAATATTTTTTTTAAGTTTATATATGTTCCCAAGGTTAAGGGTGCTACTTCTAGTAAAGGGAGAGAGGACCTTAAAATGGTTAGCGTGCACCCCAATTTCATTGATGTAATTAAGGAACCTATCCATAAAAGCAAAATTCTTGATTTTGTACCTAGAAGTGTGATGATGAGAAACTCCTATGTTAAATCTACTAGAAAAAATGGATGTGTAATTGAGGAGTTGGAAACCAAGGATGACAACACTTGAAACTATGCATTATGCCTAGCTAGGGGCATAAAACAATAGCGCTTGTTGGGAGGCAACCCAATGAATAAAATATTTTTTTTCTTTTACCTTCTATTCTTGAGTGTTTACACAATTATAGAATCTGTTATGATTGTATTTTTATGTTTTAATTAGTGTTTGTGCCAAGTAATGCCTTTGGTATGATTTGGAAGATAAAATAATTGATGCTGTTTGGAAAACAGAAAGTTTCGCGTCCAGTGCTGGAATTTTAATTCTGTACTGGAGTGTCAGAAAAATCTGAAATGTTTACACAGTATTGGTATATGAATTTTTTACGTTTTCCTTATTTTTCAGAGTTTTTGGAGTTACATAAATATGGCTTTTAAATAGATCTTTACGGTCTGTTCTGTTTCAGACAGATTCTGTTTTTGTTGCATAGTTTGCTTATTTTGATGAATCTATGGATCGTATCGGGGGGTATGAGTCATGGAGAAGTTGGAGTACAGTAGCATTATGCCAATATTAAATATGAATAAATTTACAACAGTACCTAAAGTTTAAGATTTGTTGGTTATACTAACGGATCTCACGAGGTTTCTGTTGAGTTTTGTGTGCTGAAGTTTTCAAGTTTTGGGTGAGACTACGATGGACAAAGGAATAAGGAGGGGCAAAAGCCTAAGCTTGGGGATGCCCAAGGCATCCCAAGGTAATATTCAAGGAAGACTCAAGCATCTAAGCTTGGGGATGCCCTAGAAGGCATCCCCTCTTTCGTCTACAATCTATCGGTAACTCACTTGGAGCTATATTTTTATTCATCAAATGATATGTGTTTTACTTGGAGCATCTTGTGATATAGTTTGTTTGCTTTTGTTTTCTTTTTAGTTTGTCACAATCATCTTTGATGAACACACCTTTTTGAGAGGGACACACATTATTCGTGATTTGTTAGAATACTCTTTCTGCTTCACTTATATCTTTTGAGCTAGGCAGTTGCTCTAGTGCTTCACTTATATCTTTTAGAGCACGGCGGTGGTTATATTTTAAAGAAATAGTTGTACTCTCATGCTTCACTTATATCTTTTTGAGAGTCTAATGAATAGCAATGGTAATATGCACGGGTTATGAATTTGGTCCTGATATGATAGGTATTCAAGAGGGATATAATAAAAACTTTCATGCAGATCACTGAATATGATAAGTTTGATTCCTTGCAATAGTTTTGCGATATTAAGATGATAATATGTGGGAGGTATTAGTACATAATTGTGGTTTAGTAAGAATATTGATGTTAAGGTTTGTGATTCCCGAAGCATGCACATATGATCTGTCGTTATGCTAAGAAGTTGGAGCATGATTTATTCTTGATTGTCTTCCTTTGTGTGGCGGTCGGGGGCGCGCGATGGTTAACTCCTACCAACCTCCCCCCTAGGGGCATGCATAGTAGTACTTTGCTTCGAGTTCTTTATGATTAATGTGAGTCCATGGATTATACGCACTCTCACCCTTCCGCAATTTGCTAGCCTTTTCGGTACCGTGCATTGCCTTTTCTCACATCGAGAGTTGGTGCAAACTTCGCCGGTGCATCCAAACCCTGTGATATGATACGCCCTATCACACATAAGCCTCTTTATATCTTCCTCAAAGCAGCCACCATACCTACCTATCATGGCATTTCCATAGCCATTCCGAGATATATTGCCATGCAACTTCAACTGTTCCGTTTTTATGACACACATTGTCATTGTCATATTGCTTTGCATGATCATATAGCTGACATAGTTTTTGTGGCTCTGCCACCGTTCATCATTTTTTATACATGTTATACTAGTATCATTGCACATCCTAGTACATGATACGTCTCCAACATATCTATAATTTTTGATTGTTCCATGCTATTATAGTATCAATCTTGGGATATTTTTATATGCAATTATATATTATTTTTTGGGACTAACCTATTAACCTAGTGCCTAGTGCCAGTTGCTGTTTTCTACTTGTTTTTAGTTTTTCAGAGAAACAGTACCAAATGAAGTCCAAATGCCACGAAACTTTTTGGAGATTTTTTTCTGAAAAAAGAACCCTTGGAAGCTTCGGGAGGAGGCCAAAAGCCTCATGAGAGCTTCACAAGGCAACAGGGCGCGCCCCGTGGGGGGGGGGGGGGGCGCCGTGTTGCCTTGTGGGGCCCACGTGACTCCGTTTGACCTAATTCCACTTCTATAAATTCACAAATATTGGGAAACCCCCAGAGAGCCAGAAGAAATAACCTTTCCGCCGCCAGAAGCCTCTGTTCTTCCGCGATCCCATCTGGAGGCCTTTTCCGGTACTCTGCCGGAGGGGGAATCGATCACGGAAGGCTTCTACATCAACCTTGATGCCCTTCCGATGATGTGTGAGTAGTTTACCACAGACCTACGGGTCCATAGCTAGTAGCTAGATGGCTTCTTCTCTCTCTTTGATCTTCAATACAATGTTCTCCTTGATGTTCTTGGAGTTCTATCCGATGTAATCTTCTTTTGCGGTGTGCTTGTTGGGATCCGATGAATTGTGAGTTTATGATCAGATTATTCATGAGAAATATTTGAGTCTTCTCTAAACTCTTTTATGCATGATTGTTATAGCTTTGTATTTCTCTCCGATCTATCGGTTTAGTTTGGCCTACTAGATTGATTTATCTTGCAATGGGAGAGGTGCTTTGTGATGGGTTCAATCTTGCGGTGCTCAATCCCAGTGACAGAAGGGGACATGACACGTATTTGTATTGTTTCCATTAAGGATAAAAAGATGGAGTTTATTCATATTGATTGAATTTGCTTCTCTACATCATGTCATCTTGCTTAAGGCGTTACTTTGTTTTCATTAACTTAATACTCTAGATGCATGCTGGATAGCGGTCGATGAGTGGAGTAATAGTAGTAGATGCAGGCAGGAGTCGGTCTACTTGTCTCGGACGTGATGCCTATATACATGATCATTGCCATGAATCCGTCATAATTATTTGCTATTCTGTCAATTGCCCAACAGTAATTTGTTTACCCACCGTATGTTTCTGCGCTCGAGAGAGAAGCCTCTAGTGAAAACTATGGCCCCCGGGTCTATCTTTATCATATTAAAAACCCAAAAATACCTTGCTGCAATTTATTTACTTTTATTTTAATTAGTATTTTCGTTTAGCTATTTACCTCTATAAGATTTAATCTTTGCAAGTAACCGCTAAGAGGATTGACAACCCTCTTATTTGCGTTGGGTGCAAGTGTTTGCTTTTGTGTGTGCAGGTGCGCTTAACGGAATTTTGCTTGGTTCTCCTACTGGATTGATAACCTTGGTTCTTAACTGAGGGAAATACTTATCTCTACTGTATTGCATCATCCTCTCCTCTTCGGGGAAATACCAACGCAGACTACAAGTAGCAGGAAGAATTTCTGGCGCCGTTGCCGGGGAGACATCATCAAAATTACCAAGTACCTTCGCATAAATTATCATTCACTTGCATTTACTTTATTTATTTTTTATTTGCATTTGCCTCTCATTTTCATCTCCCCCACTTCTATTTTTTTTACAAAAACACACAAATATTTTATTTGCTAGTTTGCTTGCTTTGTCGCGATGCCTCAAGAAAATACAAAATTGTGTGACTTTTCCAATACTAATAATAATGGTTTTATTAGTACTCCTATTGCTCCTCCTGCCACTAGTGCGGAGTCATGTGATATTAATGCTACCTTGCTTAATCTTGTTATGAAAGAACAATTTACTGGTAGTCCTAATGATGCTGCTGCATCCCATCTAAATACTTTTGTTGAACTCTGTGATATGCAAAAGAAGAAAGATGTGGATAATGATATTGTTAAATTAAAATTATTTCCGTTCTCACTACGAGATCGTGCTAAAACTTGGTTTTCATCCTTGCCTAGAAATAGTATTGATTCATGGGATAAGTGTAAGGATGCTTTTATTACCAAGTATTTTCCTCCTACTAAGATTATTTCTTTAAGAAATCAAATTATGAATTTTAAGCAACTTGAGCATGAACATGTTGCACAATCTTGGGAGATAATGAAATTAATGATAAGAAATTGCCCAACTCATGGTTTGAATTTATGGATGATCATACAAATTTTTTTATGCGGGACTAAACTTTGTCTCTAGAAATTTGCTAGACTCTGCCACAGGTGGCACTTTTATGGAAATTACTTTGGGAGAAGCTACAAAACTTCTTGATAATATTATGGCAAATTATTCTCAATGGCACACTGAACAAACTCCAACTAGTAAGAAGGTAAATTCTGTTGAAGAAATTAATACTTTGAGTGATAAGATGGATGCTTTATTGAAAATGGTTGCAAGTAAAAATGCTCATATTGATCCTAATGATGTGCCATTGTCTATCTTGATTGAGCAAAATAATGATGCTATTGATGTGAACTTTGTCTCTAGAAATAATTTCAACAACAATGCTTATAGGGGTAATTTCAATGCTAGACCGTTTCCTGGAAATTCCTCTAATAATTATGGCAATCCTTATGATAATTCTTATAATAATAATAATAATAGGATGGCCTCTGATCTTGAAAGTAATATTAAATAATTTATTAATTCTCAAAAGAATTTCAATGCTATGATAGAAGAAAAATTGAATAGAGTTGATGAATTGGCTAGGAACATGGATAGAATTGCTCATGATGTGAAAAATCTCAAAACTAAAATTTTGCCATCCAAACATGATATAAATGAGTCTATTAAAGCTATCTATGTCTCCATTAATGAAAGTAAAGAAAGGACCGCTAGGTTGAGAGCTAAGCGAGAATTTCTAGAAAAAGCGATTCCACCCGGTTTCTATCGTAGTAGTGATGAAGATATTAAAATGATTGGTGTCACTCCTATTGAATCATTATTTTGTAATATAAAACTTGATGAAAAAGGAACTGGAGAAGAGTCAACTTTAGATATAAGGAGTCCCACTTGCTTGGAGGGTGACAATCTTGATCGTAAAAATGAAAAAAGTGGGTTTGGAGAGGTCAAAGCTTTAAATAGTAATGCACCGACTACTTTGGATTATAAGGACTTTAATTATGATAGTTGTTCTTTAATTGAATGTATTTCCTTGTTGCAATCCATGATTAATTCACCAAATGCATATGATCAAAATAAGGCTTTCACTAAACATATTGTAGAAGCCATGATGAAAGCACATGAAGAAAAACTTGAATTGGAAGTATCAATTCCTAGAAAATTACAAGATGAATGGGAACCAACTATTAAAGTGAAAATTAAGGATTATGAATGTAATGCTCTTTGTGATCTTGGTGCTAGCATTTCCACTATACCAAAGTCTTTGTGTGATGTGCTAGGTCTCACCGACATGGATCCTTGTTCCCTTAATTTGGATCTTGCGGATTCCACTATTAAAAAGCCATTGGGTAGAATAAATGATGTGCTTATTCTTGCAAATAGAAATTATGTACCCGTGGACTTTATTGTTCTTGACATTGAATGCAATCCTTCTTGCCCCATAATACTTGGTAGGTGATACGTCCATTTTGCATCATGTTTTACTACTGTTATTTATAGTGTTTTTAATCAATATAACACTTTGCGGAGCAATTCTAATGTCTTTTCTCTCTTAATATGCAAGATTTACACAAGGAGGGAGATTGCCGGCAGTTGGAATTCTGGACCTGAAAAAGCTATGTCAGAGATACCTATTCTGCACATCTCCAAATGAGCTGAAATTTCACGGAGATTTATTTTGGAATAAATAAAAAATACTGGAAGCAAGAAGTACCAGAGGGGGCCACCCAGGTGCCCATGAGGCACCAGGGTGCGCCACCCCCCAGGCGCGCCCTGGTGGCTCGTGGGGCCCCTGGCCAGCCTATGGCCCCCATTTTCTGGTATATAAGTCCATTTGCCCTAGAAAAAATATAGAGAAGACTTTCGGGACGGTGCGCTGCTGTCTCGAGGCGGAACTTGGGTAGGAGCACTTTTGCTCTCCGACGGAGAGATTCTATAGGGGATACTTCCCTCCGGGAGGGAGAAATCATCGCCATCGACATCACCAACGATCCTCTCATCGTGGGAGGACCAATCTTCATCAACATCTTCAACAGCACCATCTCATCTCAAACCCTAGTTCATCTCTTGTATTCAATCTTTGTCTCAAAACCTCAGATTGGTACCTGTGGGTTGCTAGTAGTGTTGATTACATCTTGTAGTTGATGCTAGTTGGTTTATTTTGTGGAAGATTATATGTTCAGATCTAATATGCTATTCAATACCCCTCTGATCTTGGACATGAATATGATTCGTGAGTAGTTACTTTTGTTCTTGAGAACATGGGAGAAGTCTTGTCATAAGTAATCATGTGAGTTTGGTATTCGTTCGATATTTTGATGATATGTATGTTGTTGATTCTCTTTGTGGTGTCATGTGAACGTCGACTACATGACACTTCACCATCTTTGGGCCTAAGGGAATTCATTGTGGAGTAGTAATTAGATGATGGGTTGCTAGAGTGACAGAAGCTTAAACCCTAGTTTATGCGCTATTCCGTAAGGGGCTGATTTGGATCCATATGTTTAATGCTATGGTTAGAGTTATCTTAATTCTTCTTTCGTAGTTGCGGATGCTTGCGAGAGGGGGTTATCATAAGTGGGAGGCTTGTTCAAGTAAGAACAGCTGATGAGGACATCACTTCCATCCTTACACCCACTGTGACTCCTTCATTAGTTGTTGTTCCACCTGGACCTATGACTAGAGCGCGTGCGCGTCAAATAAATGGCCAGGTACTATCGCTCCTTCGTACATATGATTTGACTGACAAAAATACGATGCTACACTCATGTTCCGATTTGCTTGTACTCAGGAATAAAGGAGAGATTAGAGATGAAGCCAACTGTGCATTCAAATCGGATAGAGCAATGTCACATGCATGCATGTACCCACGGAACCATCCACCAGGACCAAAGCACTTGGATTAGGAATCAGCTACCAACGTGGGCACTAGAATATCTGGCTGTGCCAGAATAGTCCGGCCTTGCCACGCTTCGGCCTGTACACGCCAGCCCGTGGACCTACAGCAGTCCGGAAGAAACACAGCGAACCGACTCGCCCGCAACATCTGCCTATAATAAATAGCTATTATAGATTAGGGTTTAGACTCGGGTTTTATTGTATTGTCTAGCCATCGCTACAATTTGCATCTACGGGACGTGTAGGACTACCGCCTTGTCAAATTCACAGTGGAACCCCAACTTTTCATCTAGTTCGTGTGCTCAATTTATCATCCGCAATTTCAGATTGCAATTCACCTTTGTTCTTGCCGGTTCTTCGGTTGCTTGCAGGAACTCGAACCTCGTTGTTCAGGTTGATCGTGCCTACAGCAAGATCAATAACCATCGGAGATTGGTTTAGCGATTGTCGAGGCGTATCGTCGGGTACGGTATAGCCGGATCGTCAAGGTCAAAATCCACCAAATCGATAGTTATCCCCACTCTCATCGAAAGATCGGGCCGCCGTCACATCAAGTGATATCAGTTTTCAGGTTCATCAGTGAGAGATTTACAGTTTTATTAGATTAGGTATTTTCTGTCCTATAACCCACACAAAAGCCAAAAAAAAATTAGATTAGTTCATCCTTTACACCTATCTTTTTAGCCTTTAGCAATTTTTGCATCTAGTATTTGTATAGTTGAATTTTTGGTTGCATTCATCCTAGAATTAGTGCTGGTTTAGATTAGTTTTGGGAGAAAATCATCTACTAGATCGAACCTTGTTTTTGTCCACAATATTTTCCGCCGCAAAGTTCGTTCGTAATCTGGAAAGAATAAAAAACAAAGCAAGTTGCATTGTTTTACACGCGTACAGGCATTGCTCCACCAGAGTACTCCAGACTCGGTCAACCTGCGTGTGCGTACGTGCAGCCTCATCTCGCGCGTCCTCCCAGACATCAGCCACCCAGTGTTTGCCCCTCCGCGCCGCTATTCCCATGCGCACGCGAGTGACCAGACATCTCACCATGTGTGTCTGCCTTCACGCGCCACACTCTCGGCTGTTCCTGTGCGTTAGTACTACTAGTCCTAGCTAATCTCAACACCAGCGCACTTATAGCTAGCTCTCGTAGCACCTTGTCCAGTAGCATTGCATTGTTTTTCTTTTTTTCTCTTGTGATTTCAATTGTGTCCCTGACTTCTGTAGCAACCGGCCTCAACAAGAAAAAGGAAAAAAAAAAGGAGCAAAAAAAAAGCAAAAAAAAAATAGCAAAAAAAAAAAGCAAAAAAAAAGAGCAAAAAAAAAGCAAAGAAAAAAAATTGTTGCATAGTTCTGGCCGGTTACAATCTTTTGGACAATCTCTTTTACTGTTCTGAACTTTTACTATGTTCATATACGTCAAAGTTGCTGGACATTTTCTGTTCTTGGGTGCACCTACACTGCGTTTATACCTCACTTATATCTAGCTACTGAGAGCTATCACATTTTCATTGGTTTCCTCTCGCTTGATTCAGTATCTGGGCTTAGATTGTTTTATCTCTTACTAGTCGACTACCAGCACTAGTTAGGAGTTTGAGCAATTATTCAGCTTGCATTACTTTTTGCTTAATTGTGCCACATATTGTGAGTTGAGGAAACCTTCACCAAGCTCCACTTCCTATATTGTACCTTGTTCGGTCACTTGGTAATCGCTATATCAATCTTTTGATAACTTTGACATCGCCAATGGCCGACAACCACTGCAGCACGGTAAGAACAGGTAAGAGCTTGGTAATTGCTCTAGAGTTGAGAGACATTTTCCACCGCCTCACCGTAGTTACTGTAGGAGCAATATACTTGTGCTTTTGTTCTTCTTTCATCCTAACCATGGCAGGTGACGAAGACAACATGAAAGCCACGGTGGCATGCCTTGAGGAGGATGTGCATGCATACACCGAGCGGTTCACAACGTTTGAGGGCGCACTTGATAAGCGTCTCAAGTCGATCGAGGATAGCAATGAGACGTTCACTCAAACACTTGCAGCTATTATGAAACGTCTCGATGCCCAGGACGCCCGTCTGGGCGCTGTCTCCACCGCCGCTCCGCGTCTTCCAGCCACCAACACAGGTCTACAACGAGCTCGTCGGGTGCTCCCAGGGGACCCGAGCCACCCTCTTTCATACACTGATGCCGTCGACCAGCCCCATCCTGGCAACGCCAACTCGATAGCCGGACCACATGAGGACATCCAAGATGACAACTATGATGGTGATTCCGAGGATCCTGATGCAGTTAACGATAACAATGATCGTGATCATCGTCGACTACACAATACTCAACAAGGTATGGGACGACACCAGCGTCCTCAGGTACGTGGCCATGACGACTCTTTGGGTAGAATTAAATTTGTCATGCCTCCTTTTGATGGGAAATATGATCCGGATGTTTATCTTGACTGGGAATTATTAGTTGATCAAAAATTTGCTTGCCATGATTTTCCTGATGATAAAAGAGTTAGGGCTGCCACTAGTGAGTTTAGTGATTTTGCTTCTGTTTGGTGGAGAGAACATTGTCGCAAACATTCTAATAATATTCCTGCCACTTGGGAAGCTTTGAAATTAATAATGCGTCACCGTTTCGTTCCTGGATATTATGAGCGTGACTTGCTAAATAAACTACAACGCTTGAACCAAGGATCTAAATCTGTGGAAGACTATTATCAAGAATTGCAAATGGGCATGTTACGTTGTGGTTTAGTTGAGAATGAGGAAGCCTCTATGGCTAGGTTCTTGGGTGGATTGAATAGAGAAATTTGCTTGCTTATAAGGATTATAATTCAATGACCCGTTTTTCCATCTTGCTATATATGCTGAACATGAAGTGCAGGGTTGCTCGAGAATGCGTTCTAAATTTTTTGCAGGTCGTACTTCCACATGGACGCCACGCAGCCCTGCTACCCCGTCCACTCGCACATCTACAACAACACCTGCAACCTCTCGATCGGGGCCTACTTCATCAAATTCAGCATCACACACTTCGGCACCAATGAAAAGTACTACATCACCGCCAACAAAAAGTTCGTCATGATCGACCGCTTCCTCCAAAAGAACGAAGGATATCCAGTGCCATACTTGTAAGGGATTTGGCCATGTCATGAAGGACTGCCCTAATAAGCGTGTCTTGATCATTCGTGAAGACGGTGAGTACGACTCCGCTAGTGATTTTGATGAAGAAACATATGCTTTACTCACTGCATAAGAAGATGATGAAACAAGACCGGAGCACGAGGAAGAACATGTGACCGCCGAAGACGCCGATAAGTACATGAGTCTTATATCACATCGTGTACTTAGTGCTCAAATAGTCAAAACAAAGAAGGATCAACGTCACAACCTCTTCCACATCAAAGGAGTTATTAAGGAGCGTTCAGTTCGCATAATTATTGATGGAGGGAGTTGTAACAATTTAGCAAGCATTGATATGGTGGAGAAGCTCTCCCTACCTTCCCGACAACATCCACATCCTTACTACATTCAATGGTTTAATGATGGTGGAAAAGTAAAGGTAACACGCATGGTGAGAGTTCCTTTTTCTTTAGGTTCATACCATGATACTATTGACGGTGATATTGTGCCTATGCAAGCTTGTTCTATGTTACTAGGAAGGCCATGGCAGTATGATAAACAATGTTTACATGATGGTAGAACTAATCAGTACACTCTCACACATAAAGGAAAGAAAATCATTCTACACCCTATGTCTCCTGAGCAAATTTTAAAAGATGATCTTGCTAGGGCTAATAGAAACACAAATATTGAGCGTACTAAATCTGAAAATCAGAAAGTTGTTGATGAGTTAGAACAATTTAATAAGATGCACAAATCTGATCCTAGCACATCTAAAGAAATTAAATTGAAAGGTGCTTCTTTTTTAGCTACACGTGCTGAAATTTTTGAGTTAGATGCTCAAACTGATGAATGCTTTGCTCTTATTTGCAAAGAAGTTTTGTTTTCATTTGAGGATATGCCTCCTTCTTTGCCTCCTGTTGTCGCTAACCTTTTGCAGGAGTATCATGATTATTTCCCAAAGGAAGTACCACCGGGGCTGCCACCTATGAGAGGAATTGAACACCAAATTGACTTGATACCTGGCGCCTCACTACCCAACCATGCGCCGTACCAGACTAATCCAGAGGAGACCAAGGAGATTCAGCGACAAGTTCAAGAACTACTCGATAAAGGTTACATTCGTGAATCACTTAGTCCTTGTGCTGTGCCCATTTTACTTGTTCCTAAAAAAGACGGTACTTCGCGTATGTGTGTTGATTGTAGAGCCATCAATAATATTACAATTCGATATCGTCATCCTATTCCTAGATTAGATGACATGCTTGATGAACTTAGTGGCTCAGTTGTGTTTTCTAAAGTGGACTTGCATAGTGGCTACCATCAAATTCGTATGAAACTAGGTGATGAATGGAAAACTGCTTTCAAAACTAAATTCGGTTTATATGAGTGGTTAGTTATGCCTTTTGTATTAACTAATGCACCTAGTACTTTCATGAGACTAATGAATGAAGTTTTGCAAGCTTTCATTGGACGATTTGTGGTTGTATATTTTGATGATATTCTAATTTATAGCAAGTCACTAGAGGAACACTTAGACCATTTGCGTGCTATTTTTCATGCTCTTCGTGATGCACGTTTATTTGGTAATATCGAGAAGTGCACTTTTTGCACGGATCGAGTCGCTTTTCTTGGCTATGTTGTGACAGCGCAGGGAATTGAAGTTGATAAAGCCAAGGTTGAAGCGATCCAGAGTTGGCTGACCCCTAACTCGGTCACACAGGTACGAAGTTTTCTCGGACTTGCTGGGTTCTACCGGCGGTTCATGAAGGATTTTAGTACCATCGCAGCGCCGCTCAACGAGCTCACAAAGAAAAATGTGCCATTTGTTTGGAGCGACGCACAAGAGGAAGCCTTCACTATTCTTAAAGATAAGCTTACACACGCTCCTTTGCTGCAATTACCCGATTTCAATAAAATGTTTGAATTAGAATGTGATGCTAGCGGCATTGGTTTAGGTGGTGTTTTATTGCAAGAAGGCAAACCAGTAGCATACTTTAGTGAAAAACTCAGTGGGCCTAGTCTGAATTATTCCACATATGATAAAGAACTTTATGCACTAGTTCGGACTTTGGAGACATGGCAACATTATTTATGGCCTAAGGAGTTTGTCATACATTCTGATCATGAATCACTCAAGCATATTAGGAGTCAAAGCAAACTGAATCGTAGACATGCAAAATGGGTTGAATTTATTGAATCTTTTCCTTATGTTATTAAACACAAGAAAGGGAAAGAGAATGTTAGTGCCGATGCATTGTCTAGACGCTATACTATGTTATCACAACTTGACTTCAAGATTTTTGGACTTGAAACTATAAAAGAGCAATACGCTAATGATGTTGACTTTAAAGATATATTGCTCAATTGCAGAGAGGGTAGAACTTGGAACAAGTTCGTCGTTAATGACGGATTTGTTTTTCGCGCTAACAAGCTATGCATCCCAGATAACTATGTTCGTCTTTTATTGTTACAGGAGGCGCATGGAGGAGGACTTATGGGACATTTCGGCGGCAAGAAGATAGAATACATCCTCACTGGTCATTTCTTTTGGCCGAAAATGAGAAAAGATGTGGAGAGGTATGTTGCACGTTGCACAACATGCCAAAAAGCTAAGTCACGATTAAATCCACATGGTTTATATATGCCTCTTCCTGTTCCTAGCACTCCATGGGAAGATATATCTATGGATTTCGTATTAGGACTGCCTAGGACCCGACGGGGGCGGGATAGCATATTTGTGGTTGTCGATCGATTCTCTAAGATGGCACATTTTATACCTTGTCATAAAAGTGACAATGCTACTCACATTGCCGATTTGTTCTTTCGAGAAGTAGTTTGTTTACATGGCGTTCCAAATACAATTCTTTCTGATCGTGACATGAAATTTCTTAGCCACTTTTGGAGGGTGTTGTGGACAAAATTGGGGACTAAGCTTTTATTTAGTACTACATGTCATCCTCAAACAGATGGTCAAACTGAAGTGGTTAATCGTACATTGTCTACTATGCTTAGGGCTGTTTTGAAAAAGAATTTAAAAATGTGGGAAGAATGTCTACCTCATGTAGAGTTTGCTTATAATCGTTCAGTTCATTCTACCACAAAATTATGCCCTTTTGAGATTGTTTATGGATTTATACCTCGTGCGCCAATTGATTTATTACCTATTCCATCTTCGGAGAAGGTAAACCTTGATGCTAAAGAACGTGCTGAGTTAGTATTAAAAATGCATGAGACGACTAAGAAAAATAATGAACGCATGAATGCCAAATATAAACTTGCTGGTAGTCAGGGTAGGAAAAGTATTGTGTTTGAACCAGGTGATTTAGTATGGTTGCATTTGCGAAAAGACCGTTTCCCTGATTTACGAAAGTCAAAATTAATGGCTCGTGCAGATGGACCTTTTAAAGTGATAGAAAAAATTAATGACAACGCATATAAGCTTGATCTTCCTGCAGAATTTCGGGTTAGTCCCACATTTAACATTGCAGATTTAAAACCCTATTTGGGTGAGGACGATGACAATGAGATATCGTCGAGGACGACTTCAATTCAAGGAGGAGGGGATGATGAGGACATCACTTCCATCGTTACACCCACTGTGACTCCTTCATCAGTTGTTGTTCCACCTGGACCTATGACTAGAGCGCGTGCGTGTCAAATAAATGGCCAGGTACTATCGCTCCTTCGTACATATGATTTGACTGACAAAAATATGATGCTACACTCATGTTCCGATTTGCTTGTACTCAGGAATAAAGGAGAGATTATAGATGAAGCCAACTGTGCATTCAAATCGGATGGAGCAATGTCACATGCATGCATGTACCCACGGAACGATCCACCAGGACCGAAGCACTTGGATTAGGAATCAGCTACCAACGTGGGCACTAGAATATCTGGCTGTGCCAGAACAGTCCGACCCTGCCACGCTTCGGCCTGTACACGCCAGCCCGTGGACCTACAGCAGTCCGGAAGAAACACAGCGAACCGACTCGCCCACAACATCTGCCTGTATTAAATAGCTATCATAGATTAGGGTTTAGAATCGGGTTTTATTGTATTGTCTAGCCATCGCTACAATTTGCATCTACGAGACGTGTAGGACTACCGCCTTGTGAAATTCACAGTGGAACCCGAACTTTTCATCTAGTTCGTGTGCTCAATTTATCATCCGCAATTTCAGATTGCAATTCACCTTTGTTCTTGCCGGTTCTTCGGTTGCTTGCAGGAACTCGAACCTCGTTGTTCAGGTTGATCGTGCCTACGGCAAGATCAATAACCATCGGAGATTGGTTTAGCGATTGTCGAGGAGTATCGTCGGGTACGGTATAGCCGGATCGTCAAGGTCAAAATCCACCAAATCGATAGTTATCCCCACTCTCATCGAAAGATCGGGCTGCCGTCACATCAACAGCACCCAAGCACCGGTCCACCCACATATCAAATTATCAAAGTAGCGAACGTGAATCAAACCAACATGATGAAAGTGACTAGATGAAATTCCCATGTGTCCTCGAGAACGCTTTGCTTATTATAAGAGATCGTTCTGGCTTCTCCTTTGCTACAAAAAGGATTGGGCCACCTTGCTGCACTCTTTGTTACTATTGCTAGTTGTCACTTGTTACAAATTATCTTGCTATCAAACTACTCGTTACCGATAATTTCAGTGCTTGCAGAAAATACCTTGCTGAAAACCGCTTGTCATTTCCTTCTGCTCCTCGTTGGGTTCGACACTCTTACTTATCGAAAGGACTATGATTGATCCCCTATACTTGTGGGTCATCAAGACTCTTTTCTAGCGCCGTTGCCAGGGAGTGAAGCGCCTTTGGTGAGTGGAATTTGGTAAGGAAACATTTATATTACGTGCTGAAATTTACTGTCACTTGTCACTATGGAAAGTAATCCTTTGAGGGGTTTGTTCGGGGTATCTTCACCTCGACCGGAAGCGCCAATAGTTTCCCCTCCACCTACTGCACCTACTGAAAATATTTATTATGAGATTCCTTCTGGTATGATAGAGAAAGTTCTAGCTAATCCTTATGCAGGAGATGGAACAAAACATCCTGATATACATTTGATCTATGTGGATGAAATTTGTGGATTGTTTAAGCTTGCAGGTTTATCCGGAGATGGAGTTAAGAAGAAAGTATTCCCTTTATCTTTGGAGGGAAAGGCATTGACATGGTACAGGCTATGTGATGATACTGATACATGGGACTGGAACCGATTGAAACTGGAATTCCACCAGAAATTTTATCCTATGCATTTGGTTCATCGCGATCGGAATTATATATTTAATTTTTGGCCTCGTGAAGGAGAAAGCATCGCTCAAGCTTGGGGGAGGCTTAAGTACATGATGTAGACATGCCCCAATCATGAGCTCTCAAGAGAAATTATCTTACATAATTTTTAGGCTCGGCTTTCTCATGATAATCAAACCATGCTCGATTCTTCTTCGACTAGCTCCTTTATGAAGAAAACTATTGAATTCAGATGGGATCTTCTAGAAATAATTAAACGCAACTCTGAAGATTGGGAACTCGACAAAGGTAATGAGTCAGGTATAATACTTGAGTTCGATTGTGTTAAATCTTTTATGACTACCGATGCTTTTCATAAGTTTAGCACTAAATATGGACTTGACTCTGAGATAGTAGCTTCCTTTTGTGAATCATTTGCTACTCATGTTGATCTCCCTAAGGAGAAGTGGTTTAAATATCACTCACCTATTGAATTAAAAGAAGAACCCATTAGTGTTAAAGAAGAAACAATTGTTTACCATGTTGATCCAGTTGTGCCTACTGCTTATATTGAGAAACCACCTTTTCCTGTTAGGATTAAGGAACATGCTAAAGTTTCAACTGTGGTTAACAAAAGTAATATTAGAGCACCTAGACCCTCTGAAAAAATTAAAGTTGAACCTAATGTTGCTATGGTTAAAGATCTCTTGGTCGATAATATAGATGGGCATGTTATTTACTTCTGTGATGAAGCAGCTAGAATTGCTAAACCAGACCCTAAAGATAAAAACAGACCCGTAGTAGGCATGTTTGTTCTCTCTGTTAAAATAGGAGATCATTGTTATCATGGCTTATGTGATTTGGGTGCTAGTGTGAGTGTTATTCCATTTACCTTATATCAAGAAATTATGAATGACATTGCACCTATTGAAATAGAGGACATTGATGTTACTATTAAACTTGCAAACAGAGATACCATTACACCACTTGGGATCGTTAGAGATGTTGAAGTCTTGTGTGGAAAAAGAAAATACCCTACTGATTTTCTAGTCCTCGGTTCTCCACAAGATAATTTTTGTCCCATTATATTTCGTAGACCTTTCTTGAACACTGTTAATGCCCAGATTGATTGTGCTAAAGAAACTGTTAGAGTTAATTTTGGTGGTATGTCTCATGAGTTTAATTTCTCCAAGTTTCGTAGACAACCTAATGATAAAGAATTGCCTAGTAAAGATGAAATAATTGGTCTTGCTTCTATTGCCGTACCTCCTACAGATCCGTTAGAATAATATTTGCTAGACCATGAAAATGATATGCATATGAATGAAAGAAATGAAATAGATTAGATGTTCTTTGATCAACCACCTATACTTAAGCATAATTTGCCTGTTGAAACTCTTGGAAGTCCTCCTCCTCCTAAGGGTGACCCTGTATTTGAATTGAAACAATTGCCTGATACATTGAAATATGCTTATCTAGATGAAAAGAAGATATATCCTGTGTCGGTGTAAAAACCGGCAGACCTCGGGGTAGGGGGTCCTGAGCTGTGGATCTCGGATCGGTGGTAATAGAGACAAGAGGGACAATGTTTTACCCAAGTTCGGGCCCTCTTGATGGAGGTAAATCCCTACGTCCTGCTTCTGTTTATATTGATGGAGATGTATCAAATACAGAGTTGATCTACCTCGAGATCGTAATGTGTGTCTAACTTCTAGGGCTAGGTGAGTGATATTGCGTTGATGTCCCCCTCACGGGCTAACCCCTATGGCTTATATACACGCCAGGGAGGGTATCTAGGGTTACAAAGTTGGTATGTTAGGAGAGAGGCGGCAGGAGAGATCTTGGAGTATACGTCAAGTCTTCGGTAGAGACAGTCTTGATCACGCTTCCTGTGTACAGCCTCCGGAGACCATCTTGATCACGTACGAGGGCCCATCAGCCCAACCGAGGAGACGGGCCGGCTAGGTTAGCACCCCCTATTCCAGGACACCGTTAGTAGCCCCCGAACTGGTCTTCTATGCCGAGGACGACTTTTCAGAAACATCACCTCGGATCCGGAGTCCTTGGCTTGACAGACGAGTTCCCCTTCACGCTTCATTCATCGCAATAGGACAAGGATGTCCGAGGTTCATCTGAGCTTGCACCCTTTCCGAAGAGGACAGATATCTTAGCCTCGAAGGCCTGTCGCTTGGGTATGAACCGTCCAATCCGGCCTGACAACTTTTGTCGAAGAGGCTTGCCCCACGACGGGCTGAGCAGTTACTGCCTCCCCCTCAAATCGTGGTTCGAGGCAGCCTTTTTACTGGCACGTCCCCTCGAGGCAGAGATCGTGCCCGCTTTCTTAGGGATATTATCAAGATTTTGTTTCCCCCTATATGCTTCAACGGCATTTTTGATGGCAACAACGAATTTATCGGCATAGCGAGGGGGACTCTTGGCCTTTCATAGGCTTATAAGAGTAAAAGGGAGGACAGCGCAATTGCCCACGCTCCCATCCTCCCCCCACTACTGCTTCGTCTAGCTCCAGCGCCCAGATCCGACCAGCCCACTTTTTCCTTTCGCGAGCCCAGCTTCCGTAACCAGCCATGGCCGACACCCTCTAGGGGCACTGGGGCGGCTCCATTGTGACGTCCGCGACCATCTCAGAGCTGCACAGCGTGGGGCATCTGACCCCTGCCATCGCCGCCCGCGCTCCAGTGGCTGGCCAACTGGTGCCCGCTCCCGACGCCAGGGAGTGGGTGGTCTTCGTCCCCCACCTCATCCGAGGCCTGTGGTTCCTGCTGCACCCCTTTGTGCGCGGGGTAATGTACTACTACGGGTTGGATTTCCACCACCTGGCCCCCAACTCCGTTCTCCACCTCGCTGCGTTCATCACGGTCTGCGAGTCCTTCCTCCGCTATGAGCCGCACTTCGGCTTGTGGCTGAAGTTCTTCGGGATCAAACCGAAGTCGAGCGGCTCAGATCTCGTGGAGTGCGGAGGGGCCATGATCAGCAAAAACCAGGGGGCCACCTGGTTCAAGGGCACCTTCATCGAAATGGTGAAGGAGTGGCAGAGAGAGTGGTTTTACATCACCGAGCCACTCACCCCTGGTCAAACCGAGGTCCCGGCCATCTCAGCCGGGCCTGCCAAGAAGCTCAAGTCCTGGAAGGAGAAGGGCGTCGCCTGGGGGAAGCCAGAAGAGGTGGAGACCCTGATCGACAGGATCTTGTGGTGGTCCACCACGAGGAAGGTCGAGCATGCCGACATCATCAACGTCATGCTCAACCGCCGCATACTCCCTCTCCAAATTCGGGCTACCCCGATGTGGGCACAAAAGCCCGAGGACATGGACACTATCACCTCCTTCTTCCGCTCCACCTTGGCCGCCATGTGGACGAGGCTCATGAAGCTGGCCAAAGACAAGATCCCCAAGGAAGGGGAGGATCGCTGCCTCGAACACGGCTACGAGCCCCCCCCCCCGGTAAGTGGTTCCGCCCCCCAATCATTGTTCGTTTGCTCATTGTACTGAGGAGTAACGTTTTTACTTGAATCATTGTGTTTGATATTTTGCAGAAGTGGTTGGCCTGGGTACAAGGAGTTCGATGCCCGGCCCCACTGCCAGAGCAGCCTCCAACTCCCCTGCTCTCGGCGCTTCTGACCGAGGAGCCGCATGTCGTGGCCCCCAAACGGACAAAGTCCCAGAAGGGGATGTCAAGTGCTCGGACCGGGGGACTTCGGTCACCCGGTCCGAAGAGACCCACACCTCCGCCGCCCAAGACGGCGATGCCGAGGAGGGTGAGGAGGAAGAGGTTCCCCCTCCGAAGGGGAAGATGTCGGTGTTAGAAGACGCTGACGTGGGCATGCCACCGAAGGGCCCGAAGAGGCCGAGGCGAACCTCGTCCGGGGCTGCCAACAAGTCGTCGGAGAGGGTCGAGCTCTCCGGCGACTCAGAAGAAGACCTCCTCGCTGGGGGGAGGAAGAAGCCGGCGCCCCAAGGGTAAGCCGTCGTCTTTGCATCCTGCCTGTTAATATGACAAGTCATCAAGGGGAAACTTACAAATGCATCTTTTCTTATGCAGCCCATCGAGGGTAATCCCCAGTGGTTTCTCCAGCGGGTTGCCATCCGCCAGCGGGACTCCGGAGCCCGCTGATCCTCCCCCGACGCATGACGGGCTAGGGGAGGCAACATCCACCTTGGCCCCCGACGTTAACACGACGGGGGTCGATGAGGTGGCCGTCATGGCCGAGGTCGACACCTCGGCCCAACAGGACCCCGGGGAGAAATGCCCCGCGGTCACCGAAGAAGGGCTGGGCTAGTCGTCGGCCCAGCCGACATCTACCTTGGATCCGCCGCCCTAGGTGCAGGATACTCGGATGAATGTATTCAAGGTCCTTCCTCCTCCCCAGCCGACTGCCCAAGGTCGGGCTGGTGTGGGGTGGACCGA
This sequence comes from Elymus sibiricus, assembly GCA_039707655.1. Classification (NCBI taxonomy): domain Eukaryota; kingdom Viridiplantae; phylum Streptophyta; class Magnoliopsida; order Poales; family Poaceae; genus Elymus; species Elymus sibiricus. The sequence continues at coordinate 479,248,865 of CM077666.1, forward strand.
AGAGATGGAGGACGCCCTGAAGGGCTCCTCCATCAAGGAAGAGCACCGTGCCTTGATAGGCGCGGCGTGATGTCTACTACACAACTTATTCTTGTAGACTCGTGTTGGGCCTCCAAGCGCAGAGTTTTGTAGGGCAATAGCAATTTTCCCTCAAGTGGATGACCTAAGGTTTATCAATCCGTGGGAGGCGTAGGTTGAAGATGGTATCTCTCAAACAACCCTGCAACCAAATACAGAAAATCTCTTGTGTCCTCAACACACCCAATACAATGGTAAATTGTATAGGTGCACTAGTTCGGCGAAGAGATGGTGATAAAAGTGTAGAATGGATAGTAGATATAGGTTTTTGTAATCTGAAAATATAAAAATAGCAAGGTAGCAAGTAACAAAAGTGAGCACAAACGGTATTCCAATGCTTAAAAACAAGGCCTAGGGTTCATACTTTCGCTAGTGCAATCTCTCAACAATACTAATATAATTGGATCATATAACAATCCCTCAACGTGTGACAAAGAATCACTCCAAAGTTCCTATTCGCGGAGAACATAAGATAGAAATTGTTGTAGGGTACGAAACCACCTCAAAGTTATCTTTTCCGATCAATCTATTGAGCCATCCCTATAAGTGTCACGAATAGCCCTAGAGTTCGTACTGAAATAACACCATATGAAACACATCAACCAACCCTAATGTCACCTAGATACTCCAATGTCACCACAAGTATCCGTGAGTTGATTATTCGATATGCATCAAACAACTTCAGATTCATAATATTCAATCCAACACAAAGAACTTCAAGGAGCACCCCAAAGTTTCTATCGGAGAAAAGATAATGAAAACGTGAATCAACCCATATGCATAGATTACCCCAATGTCACCGCGGGAATCCGCGAGTTGAGTGCCAAAACATATATCAAGTGAATCAATATAATACCTCATTGTCACCACGGGTATTCATATGCAAGACATACATCAAGTGTTCTCAAATCTGAAATATTCAATCCGACAATAACGAAACCTCAAAGGGAAAAGATTCGATTCATCACAACGAAGATAGAGAGGGAAGAAACACCATATGATCCAACTATATTAACAAAGCTCGCGATACATCAAGATCGTGCCAAATCAAAAACACGAGAGAGAGAGAGAGAGAGATCAAACACATAGCTAGTGGTACAAACCCTCAGCCCCGAGGGTGAACTACTCCCTCCTCGTCAGGGAGACCGCCGGGATGATGAAGATGGCCTCCGGTGATGATTCCCCCCCTACGGCAGGGTGCCGGAAAAGGGTTGTAGATGAGATCGTGGAGGTACAGAGGCTTGCGGCGGCGTAAAAAATCATCTCAGTTAACTTTCGGGGGTTTCTGAATATATATGATTTTTTGGCGTTGGAATCACGCGAAGAAGGGCCACAAAGGGTCCACGAGGCACCAGGGCGCGCCTGGGGGGGTGGCGCGCCCTGGTGGCTCGTGGAGCCCATGTGGGTCTTCTGGCCTCCTCCCGAAGCTTCTAGTGTTTATCTTGGCCAATAAAAAATCTCCAAAAAGTTTCATGGCATTTGGACTTCGTTTGGTATTGATTTTCTGTAAAACAAAAATAGGGCAGAAAAGAGCAACTGCCACTGGGCACTAGGTCAATATGTTAGTCCATGAAAATCATATAAAAGCCATATAAAAGTGCACCAAAATCATACAAAACTATAATAAACATGGCATGAATACTTCATAAATTATAGATACATTGGAGACGTATCAGCATCCCCACGCTTAATTCCTGCTCGTCCTCAAGTAGGTAAATGATAAAAGAAATAATTTATGAAGTGTGAATGCTAGCATAGTGCATAAGTTTGATCAATGATAATTTCAATCACTTTTCCTAGCATCATAACAACAACTTTTTCTCTTAAAAGTCATCATGATAAAGTAGCAATTAAAAACATAAATTTTGATGTGGAATGCTACCTATCATAATCATCATATAATCTTTTCTTTTGTTGCATGGACATTGGACTTGAATGATTTAAAGCAAGATCATTATTATAACATCAATATTTATTATCATAAAACTTCTCATGAGCAAGTAACAATTCATCACAACAATGAAGTATAAGGCATAAACTTTCTTGGAAACTAACAAACTATTCTAGTCAACAATGCAATTGCAATTCATCATATTTTCAGGAAGGGTCTCATGTAGGAGCTTTTTAGCAAGTCCACATACTCAACCATCATTTAGTCTTCTATGATTGCTAACACTCACGACATATATATGGAGCAAAAGTTTTAGCCAGACACATAGAAAGATAGGGGCTTATGATTTCGCCTCCCAACTTATTCACCTCAAGGGTGATGTCAACAATAATAACTCATGATCACTCATATCCAACTGGATATATGTGCCTAGATCTTTCCCCACCACATGATGCTTGCAAAAGAGAAAAATAAAAAGGAAGTAGAGGAGAACACTATTGACTCTTGCATAAAAAGTAAATACAGAAAAGTAAATACAGAAAAGTAAAAGATAGGCCCTTCGCAGAGGGAAGCAGAGGTTGTCATGCACTTTTTGTTGTTGGATGCACATGCCCTTAATGCAAAGGAACGTCACGTTATATTGCCCCTTGTGATAGCAACCTTTATTATGCAGTCCGTCGTTTTTATTTCTTTACCATCACAAGTTCGTACAACGGTTATTTTCCCTTACAATAAAAGATCATACATATTTTTGGAGCAATTTTTATTGCTTTTTGCACCGATGACAACTTACTTGAAGGATCTTATTCAATCCATAGGTAGATATAGTGGACTCTCATGGCAAGGAACTGGGTTTAAGGGTTTTGGATGCACAAGTAGTATCGCTACTTGGTGCGGATTTTTGGCTAGCAAAGATATTGGGCAAGCACCACATGTTGGAGGATCTATAACAATATAACTTCTATGTGAATATGAACAAACATAATTCATTACGTTGTCTTCCTTTTTCCAACGTCAACACTTTGACACAAAATACTTAATGGGGGCTCACAATCATAAAATATGTCCAAGATAGTATATTTGCATGTGAATCTTCTCTTCCCTTATTAACTTTTTCATGAATTGCATCATTGACTAATTCTATGCTTGTTAACCTCCAATAAATTGTACCACTTATATTTTTCTTTATGTAATGTCATTACTTTCCATAAGATTAGCATATGATCTCTTTCATTATTTTCATTGCAAGGAATCACGCTTATCATATACAATCATCTATATGAAAGTTTTTATTATATCCCTCTCGAGTATTCATCTTGGGACCAAATTCATATCTTGTGCAAATTACCATTACTATTATTAACTCTCAAAAAGATATAAGTGAAGCATGAGAATTAAATACAAACTACTCCAAAATATATAAGCGAAGATCAATGAGTAGTGAAACAATTAAGTAGCTATGTGAGGACTCTCTCTCATTTAAAAAGTTTCAGATCTTGATATTTTATTCAAACAGCAAGCAAAACAAAGACACAACCAAGTATAGCACACATTATGTGAACAAGTAAAAACTTGGGTTCAATCGAGACTAACCGATAGTTGATGAAGAAAAGTGATGGGATGCCTACCGGGGCATCCCCAAGCTTCAATGCTTAATACTTCTTGGAATATTAACTTGGGGAGCCTTGGGCATCCCCAATCTTGAACTCTTGTGTCTCATTAATTCTTCTCGTATAATAGTTTCCCTAAGTTTCAAAAACTTCATCCACACAAAACTTGACAAGAACTTGTGAGATATGTTAGTATAAATCCACTCAAAACCTCAACATTCTCTACTGTAGCAAATCACTAAAATTATAATTAAACATTGAATATTAAATTCCTCTGCATATTTAATACTCCTATCCTCAAATAGAATCATTAAACAAGCCAACATATGCAAACAATGCAAACATAACAGCAATCTGCCTAAACAGGACAGTCTGTAAAGGATAATTAAGAATTCATACTTCCCTAACTCCAAAAATTCTGAAAACTTAACACATGACAGAAAACTCGTGCATTCTTACTGTGTAAAAATTTCAGATTTTTATCATGTTCTGACTATTCAGGAATATTCTGGACATAACAGAAAACTTTCTATTTTCAAACAGCAACACATGAACTTGCAAACTGAGCATGGTAAGGGCTATAATTGGCATTTTATTGAACCAAAAGATACAAAACATGATTATTGAAAGCACAAAGCAAATATTAACATAAGAAAATGATGGTCCAACTAAAACTCATATTATGTGACGAATAAAAATATAGCTCCGAGTGAGGTTACCGATAATGTTGAAGACGAAAGAGGGGATGCCTACCGGGGCATCCCCAAGCTTAGTTGCTTGGGTCTTCCTTGAATATTACCTTGGGGTGCCTTGGGCATCCCCAATATTAGGGTCTTGCCACTCCTTATTTTCCTCATATCGATATCTTACCCAAAACTTGAAAACTTCAATCACACAATACTTAACGGAACTTCGTGAGAACGGTTAGTATGATAAAGAATAAACCATCACTTAGGTACTGTCCAAGACAAGATTCAAAATTGTTCCCATATAATGCCTACTGTATTCTATCATTTCCACAATTTATATCTCATAATATAAGCTATGGAAACATTAAAACAAGCAAACTATGCATTGAAAACAGAATCTGTCAAAAACAGAACAGTCTGTAATAATCTGAGCAACTACCATACTTCTGAAACTATAAAAATTCTGAAAAGTTACGACAACGTCAAAAATTTGCATATCAATACTGTGTAAAACTTTCAGAATTTTTTGGCGCTCCGGTAAAACCTGGGAAATTAAACACTGGAGGCAAAAGTTTCTGTTTTTGCACAGAATTGAATCAACAAGTATCCACACTATCCCAAAGGTTTTACTTGGCACTTTATTGAAAGAAAACATATAAAACATGATTAATACAGTAGCTTAATCATGTGAACACACTAAAACAGAAAGGATACATATTGGGTTGCCTCCCAACAAGCGCTTTTCTTTAAAGCCTTTTAGCTAGGCATGATGATTTCAATGATGCTCGCATAAAAGTAAAGAATTGAAACACAAAGAGAGCATCATGAAGCATATGACTAGCACATTTAAGCCTAACCCACTTCCTATGCATAGGGCTTTTGTGAGCAAATAGTTTATGGGAGCAAGAATCAACTAGCATAGGAAGGCAAAACAAGCATGACTTCAAAACTTTCAACACATAGAGAGGAAACTTGATATTACTAAATTATGTAGAAGCATATATTCCTCTCTCAAAACAATTTTCAGTAGCATAATGAAGAAATTCAACAATATATCCATGACACAAAGCATTCTTGTCATGATACATAAGCATAGAAATATTACTACTCTCCACATAAGCAATTTTCTTCTCATTCATAATAGTGGGAGCAAACTCAACAAAATGATTATCATGAGATACTTGATTGGCATAATCAAATTTAACATTAAAATCATGATGACAAGTTTCATGGTTATCATTATTCTTTATAGCATACAAGTCATCACAATAATCATCATAGATAGCAACTTTGTTGTCATAGTCAATTGAAACCTCTTCCAAAATAGTGGAATCATCATTAAATAAAATCATGGCCTCTCCAAATCCACTTTCATCAATATAATCATCATAAATAGGAGGCATGCAATCATCATAATAAATTTTCTCATCAAAACTTGGGGGATTAAAAATATCATCTTCATCAAACATAGCATCCCCAAGCTTATGGCTTTTCATATCACTAGCATCATGGATATTCAAAGAATTCATACTAGTAAAATTGCAATCATGATCATCATTCAAATATTTTATGCTGAACATTTTATAAAATTCTTCCTCTATCAATTGAGCACAATTTTCCGCTCCATCATTTTCAAGAAAGGCATGATAAAGACGAATAATATGAGGCAACCTCAATTCCATTTTTTTAATTTTATTTTATAAACCAAACTAGTGATAAAACAAGAAACTAAAAGATTCGATTGCAAGATCTAAAGATATACCTTCAAGCACTCACCTCCTCGGCAACGGCGCCAGAAAAGAGCTTGATGTCTACTACACAACTGATTCTTGTAGACTCGTGTTGGGCCTCCAAGCGCAGAGTTTTGTAGGACAGTAGCAATTTTCCCTCAAGTGGATGACCTAAGGTTTATCAATCCGTGGGAGGCATAGGTTGAAGATGGTATCTCTCAAACAACCCTGCAACCAAAGACAAAAAATCTCTTGTGTTGTATAGGTGCACTAGTTCGGCGAAGAGATGGTGATAAAAGTGTAGTATGGATAGTAGATATAGGTTTTTGTAATCTGAAAATATAAAAACCGCAAGGTAGCAAGTAACAAAAGTGAGCACAAACTGTATTGCAATGCTTAAAAACAAGGCCTAGGGTTCATACTTTTGCTAGTGCAATCTCTCAACAATGCTAATATAATTGGATCATATAACAATCCCTCAACGTGTGACAAAGAATCACTCCAAAGTTCCTATTCGCGGAGAACATAAGATAGAAATTATTGTAGGGTACGAAACCACCTCAAAGTTATCTTTTCCGATCAATCTATTGAGCCATCCCTATAAGTGTCACGAATAGCCCTAGAGTTCGTACTGAAATAACATCATATGAAACACATCAACCAACCCTAATGTCACCTAGATACTCCAATGTCACCACAAGTATCCGTGAGTTGATTATTCGATATGCATCAAACAACTTCAGATTCATAATATTCAATCCAACACAAAGAACTTCAAGGAGCACCCCAAAGTTTCTATCGGAGAAAAGATAATGAAAACGTGAATCAACCCATATGCATAGATTACCCCAATGTCACCGCGGGAATCCGCGAGTTGAGTGCCAAAACATATATCAAGTGAATCAATATAATACCTCATTGTCACCACGGGTATTCATATGCAAGACATACATCAAGTGTTCTCAAATCTGAAATATTCAATCCGACAATAACGAAACCTCAAAGGTAAAAGATTCGATTCATCACAACGAAGATAGAGAGGGAAGAAACACCATATGATCCAACTATATTAACAAAGCTCGCGATACATCAAGATCGTGCCAAATCAAAAACACGAGAGAGAGAGAGAGATCAAACACATAGCTACTGGTACAAACCCTCAGCCCCGAGGGTGAACTACTCCCTCCTCGTCAGGGAGACCGCCGGGATGATGAAGATGGCCTCCGGTGATGATTCCCCCCCTACGGCAGGGTGCCGGAAAAGGGTTGTAGATGAGATCGTGGAGGTACAGAGGCTTGCGGCGGCGTAAAAAATCACCTCGGTTAACTTTCGGGGGTTTCTGAATATATATGATTTTTTGGTGTTGGAATCACGCGAAGAAGGGCCACAGAGGGCCCACGAGGAACCAGGGCGCGCCTGAGGGGGGGGGGGTGGCGCGCCCTGGTGGCTCGTGGAGCCCCTTTGGGTCTTCTGGCCTCCTCCCGAAGCTTCTAGTGTTTATCTTGGCCTATAAAAAATCTCCAAAAAGTTTTGTGGCATTTGGACTTCGTTTGGTATTGATTTTCTGTAAAACAAAAACAGGGCAGAAAACAGGAACTGGCACTGGGCACTAGGTCAATATGTTAGTCCATGAAATTCATATAAAAGCCATATAAAAGTGCACCAAAATCATACAAAACTATAATAAACATGGCATGAATACTTCATAAATTATAGATACGTTGGAGACGTATCACGGCGCTACAGGGCTACCGGTCCGCAGGGGCCGGCCTGCATGAGGTTTTCAAGAACCTCATAGCAGGTTTTGAGGTACGCTCTCTGTCTGCGCATCCAGTTTAATTTGTTTATTTGAGCGTTTATGAGTTATGAATTTGTCCGAGGACATAAGAGTACAGCCTTCTAAACGGCTTAGTGAGTGAGTAGCCCCCGAGCCCGAAGTCGGTTTCAAGAAACCGGCATTGGGGTTGTTTGATTAAGTAGGAGCCTATTAAGTAGCCCCCAGGGCGCTGCTTGAGGCCGCCGTCCTGGGGCCTTTAAGTGGTTTAAATTTTTCCCTTTGTAATAAGGATCTCCCTTTTTTTGGTCCCAGGTTTCGACCTCGGTTCTGGACTCCATCTCCGAGGAGATCGTGGAGATGAACCGGAAACTCGAGAGGTCCCAGGAAGAGCTCATCCTGGCGAACCAGAAACTCGAGCAGTCTCAAGGTAAGCAAGTTTAAACTTGCCAAGTACTTTGGATGAAGGAGGTATGACATGTTTTGTTAAAGAAAACAACTAAGGCCAAACTATTTTGACAACAACAGCATTAGCGGAGCAGGAGACGCTCAAGGCCGAGCTCGAAAGGGCTCGGAAGGAGTTGCGGCAGCAGGAGGCTGCTGCCGCCGTGGCCGAGAAGGCCCGGGCCGCCGAGAAGGCAGCCGGGGAGTAGCACCAAGCGCGGGTGCTGGAGGTTGAGGAGACCCTGAAGGGCGTGTTCGAAGCACGCTACAAGCTTAAGGAGGAGGGGCAATGAATGAAGGAGGAGTTCGAGAAGCTTCAACTTGCCCACTCCGAGCTCAAGACCTCGGCCCGAGCTGACCGCGAGGTGCTCCAACAAGTGGAGCAAATCGCCTCGGGTAAGATATTTTTGCTGCAGTGTTCGTTTGGCAGCAAAGGGTGTGTCGAGCTCACCTAGTTATGGCGTTCCGCAGAGGTCTTTGCGGATCTCCCGCAGAGCGCGGCGGATGCGGTGGCGTACTTCGGCCAGCTGGCGGGCCACGAGGCGGAGAAGGCCTTCTGGCGGCAGTTTCCGGGGTCGCCGTCCGTGCAGCTGCTGAATCATCGAGTGAAGCAGCTGGTGGAGTTGTTTCGCATGACGAGACCGGTGCTCCAGGACCTCTGCATCACCCTGTGGCCTGCCGAAGCCATGCCGAAGAGCCTCTTCGGCCTTAGGGCCCGTCTGCGAGACGCCGTGCCTTGCGTGGATCGCTGGAAGAGGTCCGCGTGCTTTGAAGGGGCGCGGAGGGCGTACGCTTGCGTGAAGATGCACTTCCGCAAGGTTGATGCGGAGACATGTGCCGCAGGCCCTCCTGCTGACAAGCCGCGCACCGCCGAGCAGTTCTTCGCCGAGGTGGAGGCAGGAGCTCGGACCACAGAAGCCATGTGTCGCAAAGACACCATGTATTTCTAGATGATACGTCGGAATACCGGAGTGTACGATGTAAAATTTTATCTTTTGGTTGAATGAAAATGGCTTGAAATTCCATGTGTGTTGTTTTATAATTAATTTTTCCTCCGATATGACTGTTTTAAAGTGAGAGTGGCTAGTCGTCGGCTTCAGCCCCAGTGTAGGTCATACAAAGGGTGTTCCTTAAGGCACATTGGACCCTTGGCCGACGTCTCGGTACCCGGAGGTGGTCGGTGCCTTATAGGAACTAGGCAATTGGACTATAGTTTCTTGATATCTTTCACTTAGTCATAGGAGTTTGACTGTGGGGGCTGATGACCAACCCCCGGTGTGGGAAGTGTTTGGCCAGGTCGGCCGAGGTCTAGGCCAAAGCACACTTCAGCTAGGAATGAAAGCCCTTCGTTTAACATGGGTGATCTCTATCGTCACATCGCTTGATGCAGTCTTCGGATGGCAGACCAGTTTACGCATACCTAGATAGTCAGTTTTCGGCTTTCTCCACGGAGGCGCCATGCCAATTGACCTGGCAGCGCAATCGCAGTGGTTCTCCCGTTACACCCTTAGCCGAATTCATCGGAAACGTAAGGGGTACACGTAGGAGCCGGGCAACCCAACTATTGACCAAAATCTAGGTTCGAAACTGATGCATATAAAGCCAAAATCCGAGACGCCGAATACTTCGGACTTGTTATACAATTGCATCTATTTTATAGAGGACTTCTTCGTCCCACAGGTGCTATGCTGATAAAGAAATACGATAGAGACCTTGAAGGGGCACAGTTTCTTTATTTCATAATATCAATCATGTACATGCCCAGCTGCGGCGAGAGTAATTGAAAGAGTGCAATGTAAATGGTAAAGAAGAAAGAGGAAGAAACAGGGCGGATAATCGGATTTAAAGATTCCTGGCCGCTACCTGCCGCATGTCTGCGTTTTCGAACTGTTGACCAGATGTTCACCATTGATGGTGAGGAATTTGTGAAGGTTGATGCTCTTCGGGCACTTTATACACTTCGAGTGTTTGATTGACTGAGCTCCTTTAGAGGAGGCGTTGCCGAAGTCGCTCTGTGGTTAAAACCACATGGACGTAGTCAAGTTTGGCTGTTTCTTTTACAGATACTTGCCTGTGCAGGGGCTCGAAGCCACGTCTGTGCTTGGTTGAACCGTGCCGACATTTGGGTGAGTGTTCTGGCTCCTCGACGTCCCAGGGAATCATTAGTGCGAAATTATGCACTCTGGGGACGTAGTGCCCACTCCGGAGAGGGCACGCGAGGAGCCCGCATCCCTATTTCGGGTGCGGGGGTACCTGTCCGAGGTCGATTTGTGCAGCCCGGGCACGCTTCAAAGAGCGGGCGGTGCGTTTATCGCTGCGGGCTGCCTCCTCAGACGCTTGAACCTCGGCTGCGAAAGCCGCGGTCTGTTCCTCTATCCAGAGTGAACGTTCGGTATTACCGTTAACTGTGATAACACCGTTAGGTCCCGGCATTTTAAGCTTGAGGTAGGCATAATGCGGGACTGCATTGAAACGCGTGAAGGCTGTGCGCCCTAGGAGCGCGTGGTATCCACTTTGGAAGGGTACGATATCGAAGATTATCTCCTCGCTTCTGAAGTTCTCGGGCGAGCCGAAGACTACCTCTAGGGTGACCGTTCTGGTACAGCGGGCTTCGACGCCCGGAATGACACCTTTAAAGGTGGTGGAGCTCGGCTTGATCCGAGATGGGTCGATGCCCATCTTCCGAACTGTGTCCTCGTAGATGAGGTTGAGGCTGCTTCCACCATCCATCAGGACACGTGTCAGATGATACCCATCAACAATAGGGTCCAGGACGAGTGCCACTGATCCGCCATGCCTGATGCTAGTCGAATGATCGTGCTTGTCAAACGCGATCGGGTAAGCCGACCATGGGTTGTACTTCGGGGCGACAGGCTCCAACGCGTATACATCCCGAAGCACACGCTTCCTCCCCCTTTTAGGGATGTGGGTGACATAGATCATATTGACCTCTGTTACCTCGTCAGGAAATTTCTTTTGGCCTCCATTATTGGGCCGCCGAGGTTCATCCTCGTCTTCGCTGTGGTGTTGGGTTTTACTCTGACCCTCCACCGCTATCTTGCCGGCTTGTTTAAAGACCCAGCAATTCCTGTTAGTGTGGGTTGCTGGTTTTTCCTGAGTACCATGAATCCCACATGGGCGGTCCAAGAGCCTATCATGCTGGCTAGGTCCATCTTTGTTCCCTTTAAAGGGTTTTCTTTTCTGCCCGGATTTAGGTCCGGTGAACCCTGCGTTGACCGCGACGTCTTCAGTGTCGCTTCCGCCATTTTTGTACCTGCGCTTATTTTTATTACGCTCGGGTTTTCCATTGGCGTCGCGAGTTTCCGAGGTGCCTGTCTCGCCGTTATGAGTACTGCGGGCAAGCCAGCTGTCCTCTCCCACACAAAAGCGAGTCATTAGTGAGGTCAGGGCCGCCATGGTCCTCGGCTTATCTTGGCCGAGTTGGCGAGCCAACCATTCATCTCGGATATTGTTTTTAAAGGCGACGATGGCCTCAGCTTCGGAGCAGTCTATGATCTGGTTCTTCTTGGTGAGGAACCTGTTCCAGAATTTCCGGGTTGATTCGCCTGGCTGCTGGGTGACACGGCTGAGGTCATCAGCGTCCGGAGGTCCGACATATGTGCCCTGGAAGTTTGCTCAAAAAGCGTCTTCTAGGGCCTCCCAGCTGCCGATAGAGTGAGGAGGAAGGCTGTTAAGCCAATGCCTCGCTGGCCCCTTTAGTTTGAGCGGCAGATATTTGATGGCATGGAGATCATCTCCATTGGCCATGTGTACGTGCAGGAGGAAATCTTCAATCCAAACTGCTGGGTCCGTGGTGCCATCATATGACTCTATATTGATGGGCTTAAATCCTTCCGGGAATTGATGTTCCATCACCCTGTCTGTGAAGCAGATTGGGTGAGCCGGTCCTCGGGACCGAGGAGTGTCTCGTCGGAGGTCAGGAGAAAGCCGTGAGTAGGCTTGATCTCGGGCACGGCCGTTCCTGTCCACCCAGGCATCGTAGCCGTTGAGCCCAGCGGGCGCGCGTCCCATTGATCCATAGATGGACCGAGGGGGAGCCCTGTTTTCCTCAATGCGTCGTCTAGCGTCACCAGGATATAGGTAATCCATGGGGTCCGTGCCATAACGGCGTGGAGGTGGCCGTTCACTGGGGTCTTCTCGTCTTGGCCTGTCCCGGCCTCTGGGGGCCGGTCGAGGTCATTAGCGAGCTCCTCGTCTAACTCCGGCAAGAGACGCCTACGTGTGCATGATTTCGGCGCACTATGGTGCCGGTTCTCCATTTCTTGTTCGGCGGAGACCACATCGATCAACTTTTCATTTAGTGCATCGGTATTGGCCTGCAGCAGCTGCTGCTGCTTGCGCTTTATGCTCCGGGCCGTCGCAACGAGGCGTCGCCGGAAGCGCTCTTGTTCGAAAGGGTCTTCGGGGACAATGTAGTCCTCGGTACTGAGGCTCTCGCCCTCCTCAAATTCCGGCATTTAGTTGTCATCGGCCCCTTCGAAGAGGTCATTGGGATCTGAGTCCCTAGAAAGTTGGTCTGGTGTGCCGTTCCATACTGGGGAGGCTTGAACATCCTCTTCATGGTTACCGGCATCGCCGTCTTACGCGTCGCCGTTATTGGCTGTCGTGTCATTACCATTGGGTTCCCCGTTATTGCCCGTTCGGCGCCTTCGCCGACGTCTTGGAGGGGATTTGGGGGTGTCTACCATGTAAACATCGTAGGTGGACGCGGCGGTCCACCTGCCCGCGTTTACCGGGGGCAAGGTGTTCTCAATGGGGCCATCAGCATCTTCCTCCATGTCTGAGGCCTCTCCATAGTCCAACACGTCGGTTAAATCGTCGATCGTGGCGACTAGGTGGGTAGTGGACGGGATGTAAATTTCCCAATCATCGGCTTTAAGTCCGATTTGATTGTAGACCGAAGTCTTGCCGTCCGAGATGGACATGCTCCGGATGCGGTCAAGCATCACATCGAGGTGAGATAACTCTTCGGGATTCATTGATGCGCCATAGGCAGGGCTGACTCGAAGTATGCCCGGCGTGTAACCGGATGTGTTTTGGGTGCAAAGGGAATCTGAACATAATTCCGGGTTCTGCGCCGGAGTCAGTTCTAGCACCGGTGTGATTTCGGGAGTGGGAGCCAAATCTATCTCCGGACTGGCGATCAGGGAGAAACTGGCTGGAGTGGTGGCGTCAAGGGTCTCAAGAGGCACCGTGACAGAGTTCGGTTCCGGAGTCGAGCCTCCAGAACCGACCGAGCTCTCGATCCGGCCGGGAGTCCATCCCGATAGGATGAGTTTGCCACGGGAATCCGCAGTGTATTCGAGGCCACCGAAGGTCACAATCCGACCTGGGGCGTAGTTCTCGACAGAGGTCAGATGACCCGTCGAGTCGGCGCAAAATACCATGCTGCCGAAGACAAAAAGCTGGCCTGGGGCATAGACGTTCCCGTGGCCGTTGGCACAGTTCATCTGCAGGTGAGCCAACGATCCTTCTGGTGATCACGCAGCGGAACTCTCAATGAAAGCACCAGTGTCGGTGTAAAAACCGGCAGACCTCGGGGTAGGGGGTCCCGAGCTGTGGATCTCGGATCGGTGGTAACAGAGACAAGAGAGACAATGTTTTACCTAGGTTCGGGCCCTCTTGATGGAGGTAAAACCCTACGTCCTGCTTCTGTTTATATTGATGGAGATGTATCAAATACAGAGTTGATCTACCTCGAGATTATAATGTGTGTCTAACTTCTAGGGCTAGGTGAGCGATATTGCGTTGATGTCCCCCTCACGGGCTAAACCCTATGGCTTATATACATGCCAGGGAGTGTATCTAGGGTTACAAAGTCAGTATGTTAGGAGAGAGGCGGCAGGAGAGATCTTGGAGTATACGTCCAGTCTTCGGTAGAGTCAGTCTTGATCACGCTTCCTGTGTACAGCCTTCGGAGACCATCTTGATCACGTACGAGGGCCCATCGGCCCAACCGAGGAGAAGAGCCGGCTAGGTTAGCACCCCCTATTCCAGGACACCATCATCCTGTTATTATTAGTGCTAACCTTTCAGAGCCTGAAGAGAGGAGGTTACTAAAAACTCTGAGGAAGCACCGCGCTGCTATTGGATATACTCTCGATGAACTTAAGGGCATTAGTCCCACTCTATGTCAGCACAAAATTAATATGGAGCCTGATGCTAAACCAGTTGTCGACCACCAACGACGATTAAATCCTAAGATGAAGGAGGTGGTAAGAACTGAAATATTAAAGCTTCTGGAAGCAGGTATAATCTATCCCATAGCTGATAGTAGATGGGTAAGTCCCGTTCATTGTGTCCCTAAGAAAGGAGGTATTACTGTTGTTCCTGATGATAAAAATGAACTCATTCCACAAAGAATTGTAAATGGTTATAGGATGGTAATTGATTTTAGAAAATTAAACTAAGCTACTAGAAAAGATCATTACCCCTTACCTTTTGTTGATCAAATGTTAGAAAGATTGTCCAAGCATACACACTTTTGTTTCCTAGATGGATATTCTGGTTTCTCTCAAATACCTGTATCACAATCCGATCAAGAGAAAACCACCTTTACTTGTCCTTTTGGAACTTATGCTTATAGACGTATGCCTTTGGGTTTATGCAATGCAGCTGCTACCTTTCAAAGATGTATGACTGCTATATTCTCTGACTTTTGTGAAAAGATTGTTGAGGTTTTCATGGAAGATTTTTCTGTTTACGGAACTACTTTTGGTGATTGCTTAAGCAACCTTGATCGAGCTTTGCAGAGATGTGAAGAAACTAATCTTGTCTTGAATTGGGAGAAGTGCCACTTTATGGTGAATGAAGGTATTGTCTTGGGGCATAAAATTTCTGAAAGAGGTATTGAAGTTGATAAAGCTAAGGTTGATGCTATTGAGAAAATGCCATGTCCTAAAGATATTAAAGGTATAAGAAGTTTCCTAGGTCATGCTGGTTTCTATAGGAGATTTATTAAAGACTTCTCTAAAATTTCTAGGCCTCTTAACAATCTTTTGCAAAAAGATGTTCCATTTGTTTTTGATGATGATTGTCTAGAAGCCTTTGAAACACTTAAGAAAGCCTTAACCACTGCACCTATTGTTCAACCACCTGATTGGAACTTGCCTTTTGAAATTATGTGTGATGCTAGTGATTATGTTGTTGGTGCTGTTCTAGGACAAAGAGTTGATAAGAAATTAAATGTTATCCATTATGCTAGTAAAACTCTAGACAGCGCCCAAAGAAATTATGCTACTACTGAGAAAGAATTCTTAGCAGTTGTGTTTGCATGTGATAAATTCAGATCCTACATAGTTGATTCTAAAGTAACTGTTCACACTGATCATGCTGCTATTAAATACCTTATGGAAAAGAAAGATGCTAAACCTAGACTCATTAGGTGGGTTCTATTGCTACAAGAATTTGACTTGCATATTATTGATAGCAAGGGAGCTGAGAATCCCGTAGCAGATAATTTGTCTGGAATGGAAAATGTTCCTGATGACCCACTTCCTATTAATGATGATTTTCTTGATGAACAATTAGCTATCATAAATGCTTCTCATAATACTCATTGGTATGCAGACTATGCTAATTATATTGTTGCTAAATTTATACCACATAGTTTCACATACCAACAAAAGAAAAAGTTCTTCTGTGATTTAAGACATTACTTTTGGGATGACCCACATCTTTATAAAGAAGGAGTAGATGGTATTATTGGACATTGTATACCTGAGCATGAATAGGAACAAATCCTACGGAAGTGTCATTCCGAGGCTTACGGAGGACACCATGCGGGAGACAGAACTGCACTCAAGGTATTACAATCTGGTTTTTATTGGCCTACTCTTTTCAAGGATGCTCGTAAGTTTGTCTTATCTTGTGATGAATGTCAAAGAATTGGTAATGTTGGTAGACGCCAGGAAATGCCTATGAATTATTCACTTGCTATTGAACCATTTGACGTTTGGGGATTTGATTATATGGGACCTTTTCCTAAATCCAATGGGTATACTCATATTTTAGTTGCTGTCAATTACGTTACTAAGTGGGTAGAAGCTATTCCAACTAGTAGTGCTGATCATAAAACTTCTATTAAAATGCTTAAAGAAGTTATTTTTTTGAGGTTTGGAGTCCCTAGATATTTAATGACTGATGGTGGTTCACATTTTATTCATGGTGCATTTCGTAAATTGCTTGCTAAATATGATGTCAACCATAGAATTGCATCTCCCTATCACCCTCAATCTAGTGGTCAAGTAGAATTGAGCAACAGAGAAATAAAATTAATTTTGCAAAAAACCGTCAATAGATCTAGAAAGAATTGGTCTAAGAAACTTGACGATGCATTATGGGCTTATAGAACTGCTTATAAAAATCCTATGGGTATGTCTCCTTATAGAATGGTTTATGGAAAATCATGTCATTTACCTCTTGAGTTAGAACATAAAGCATATTGGGCAATTAAAGAACTCAGTTATGATTTTAAACTTGCCAGTGAAAAGAGGTTATTTGATATTAGCTCATTATATGAATGGAGAACCCAAGCTTATGAAAATGCCAAATTGTTTAAAGAAAAAGTTAAAAGATGGCATGATAAGAGAATTCAAAAACGGGAATTCAAAGTGGGTGAGCAAGTTCTATTGTACAATTCTCGTTTGAGATTCTTTGCAGGAAAGCTTCTCTCTAAATGGGAAGGACCGATATCATCGAAGAAGTTAATCGCTCCGGAGCCATCAAAATAAACAACTCCGAAGGCACTAATCCGAGAGTGGTGAATGGGCAAAGAATCAAGCACTATATTTCAGGTACTCCTATTAATGTTGAAACTAATATTATTGAAACAATTACACCGGAGGAATACATAAGAGAGACCTTCCGGAACGCTTCAGAACCCTAAAAAGGGGTAGGTATGTGATACGGTAAGTAAACCGACTCCAAAAATTCCATAAAAATATTTTCTGTCAGTTTTGGAATATTAGAAAAAATACAAAAATAAGAAGCAGTCGAGGGGACCCACCTGGTGCCCACGAGGCACCAGGGTGCGCCACCCCCCAGGCGCGCCCTGGTGGCTCGTGGGCCCCTCGTGAGCCTTCCCGACTCCGTTTTCTCCTAGATTACTTGTTTTGCAAGATAAAAATTCTTTATATATACTCCCGGACGTTTTCACCGCCGTACCGCAGAAATCTCTTCTGTTCTTGTTTCGTGCTATTTTTCTAACAGATCTAGATCGCTATGGCTCCACCAAGCTCTTCCAAGGACAAGTTCTACGAGAAGGTCATCAAACCCTACCTACCGGAGGTGATGAAACACCCTCAAGCCATTGAGATGCGTGAGGGGGTGCTTCACATCCGGGATGTTCAAGGACCCAAGAAGACCGGGAGCGTGGAGTCCAGGCTCGAAGCGGTGGAGCAGGAGATCTTCAAGTGCCAAGGGATGGTGGAACATGGACTCAGCGCCAACCACTCCATGATCACGAAATTCACCCGTGATCACTAGGTGAATGGCCAATCGATGGGGGACATCATCTTCAAGCTCAATGAACGAATCGACTATCTCTAAGGCCAAATCTATGATCTTCAAAACCAAATTTATGAGTATGAGGCAAGATTCAAAGGTACGAGTTTAGCTGCAAGTTTCAGGACTCCGGAGACTCGTTCATATTTTTATGATGGGAAACCTATGCCATGGAAGCTAGAGGACAAGCCCACCACTTCATCACCACCACCATCACCGAAGAAGGAAACTTGAGTACATGGGTATGGGCACTCCCCTTGGTTTGTGCCAAGCTTGGGGGAGGTGCCCCGGTATCGTATCACCATCACTTTTATTATCTTTACCTATTTTTAGTTCGATCCTTAGTGATTTTGTGATTTAGTTGAATAAAAGTTTAGTATGATCTATTTTTGAGTGCTAGTTTCGTGATCCATCTATCTATGTAATCGAGTTGAGAGTTATATAATAAAGAGTAGTTTGAGTTTTTGCTTCTTTACTTTTATGTTTAAATCCTAGCAATGAAAATAATGAAAAATATCATATTCTAATCTTATGGAAAGTAATAACATTACATAAAGAAAAGTATAAGTGGTAAAATTTAGTGAAAGTTAACAAGCATAGCATTGGTCAATGATGCAATTCATGAAAGAATTAATACGGGGAGAGAAGATTCACATGCAAATATACTATCTTGGACATCTTTTATGATTGTGAGCCCCCATTAAGTATTTTATGTCAAATTGTTGACGTTGGACAAGGAAGATAATGTAATGAATTATGTTTGCTTATATTCACATAGAAGTTATATTGTTATAGATCCTCCAACATGTGGTGCTTGCCCAATGTCTTTGCTAACCAAAAATCCACACCAAGTAGAGATACTACTTGTGCATCCAAAACCCTTAAACCTAGTTTCATGTCATGAGAGTCCACTATATCTACCTATGGATTGAATAAGATCCTTCAAGTAAGTTGTCATCAGTGCAAAAAGCAATAAAAAATGCCTCTAAATATGTCTGAACTTTCATTGTAAGGGAAAATAAGCTTTGTACGAACTTGTGATGGTAAAGAAATAAAAGCGACAGACTGCATAATAAAGGTTGCTATCACAAGGGGCAATATAAAGTGACGTTCCTTTGCATTAAGAGCTTGTGCATCCAACAACAAAAAGCGCATGACAACCTCTACTTCCCTCTGCGAAGGGCCTATCTTTTATTTTTATGTATTTACTTTTTATGCAAGAGTCAATAGTGTTCTCCTCTATTCCTTTTTATTTTTCTCTTTTGCAAGCATCATGTGGTGGGGAAAGATCTAGGCATATATATCTAGTTGGATATGAGTGATCATGAGTTATTATTGTTGACATCCCCCTTGAGGTGAATAAGTTGGGAGGCGAAATCATAAGCCCCTATCTTTCTATGTGTCTGGCTGAAACTTTTTGCTCCATATATATGTCGTGAGTGTTAGCAATCATAGAAGACTATATGATGGTTGAGTATGTTGACTTGCTAAAAAGCTCCTACATGAGACCCTTCCTGAAAATATGATGAATTGCAATCGCATTGTTGACTAAGAACATAGCTTGTTAGTTTTCAACAAAGTTTATGCCTTGTACTTCATTGTTGTGATGAATTGTTACTTGCTGATGAGAAGTTTTATGATAATAAATATTGCTGTTATAATAATGATCATGATGCTACTATGTCCGTATTTTGTTTTTATCGACACCTCTCTCTCTAAACATGTGGACATGATTATCGATATCGGCTTTCGCTTGAGGACAAGCGAGGTCTAAGCTTGGGGGAGTTGATACGTCCATTTTGCATCATGTTTTACTACTGTTATTTATAATGTTTTTAATCAATATAACACTTTGCGGAGCAATTCTAATGTCTTTTCTCTCTTAGTATGCAAGATTTACACAAGGAGGGAGATTGCCGGCAGCTGGAATTCTGGACCTGAAAAAGCTATGTCAGAGTTTCCTATTCTTCACATCTCCAAATGAGCTGAAATTTCACGGAGATTTATTTTGGAATAAATAAAAAAAAATACTAGAAGCAAGAAGTACCAGAGGGGGCCACCCAGGTGCCCAGGTGCCCATGAGGCACCAGGGCGCGCCACCCCCCCCCCCCCCCCGAGGCATGCCCTGGTGGCTCGTGGGGCCCCTGGCTAGCCTCTGGCCCCCATTTTCTGGTATATAAGTCCATTTGCCCTAGAAAAAATATAGAGAAGACTTTCGGGACGGTGCGCCACCGTCTCGAGGCGGAACTTGGGCAGGAGCACTTTTGCTCTCCGGCGGAGAGATTCTGCAGGGGATACTTCCCTCCGGGAGGGGGAAATCGTCACCATCGACATCACCAACGATTTTCTCATCGTGGGAGGACCAATCTTCATCAACATCTTCAACAGCACCATCTCATCTCAAGCCCTAGTTCATCTCTTGTATTCAATCTTTGTCTCAAAACCTCAGATTGGTACCTGTGGGTTGCTAGTAGTGTTGATTACATCTTGTAATTGATGCTAGTTGGTTTATTTGGTGGAAGATTATATGTTCAGATCTAATATGCTATTCAATACCCCTCTGATCTTGGACATGAATATGATTCGTGAGTAGTTACTTTTGTTCTTGAGGACATGGGAGAAGTCTTGTCATAAGTAATCATGTGAATTTGGTATTCGTTCGATATTTTGATGATATGTATGTTGTTGATTCTCTTAGTGGTGTCATGTGAATGTCGACTGCATGACACTTCACCATCTTTGGGCCTAAGGGAATGCATTGTGGAGTAGTAATTAGATGATTGGTTCCTAGAGTGACAGAATCTTAAACCCTTGTTTATGCGCTATTCCGTAAGGGGCTGATTTTGATCCATATGTTTAATGCTATGGTTAGAGTTATCTTAATTCTTCTTTCATAGTTGCGGATGCTTGCGAGAGGGGGTAATCATAAGTGGGAGGCTTGTTCAAGTAAGAACAGCACCCAAGCACCGGTCCACCCACATATCAAATTATCAAAGTAGCGAACGCGAATCAAACCAACATGATGAAAGTGACTAGATGAAATTCCCATGTGTCCTCGAGAACGCTTTGCTTATTATAAGAGATCGTTCCGGCTTGTCCTTTGCTACAAAAAGGATTGGGCCACCTTGCTGCACTCTTTGTTACTATTGCTACTTGTCACTTGTTACAAATTATCTTGCTATCAAACTACTCGTGACCGATAATTTCAGTGCTTGTAGAAAATACCTTGCTGAAAACTGCTTGTCATTTCCTTCTGCTCCTCATTGGGTTCGACACTCTTACTTATCGAAAGGACTATGATTGATCCCCTATAGTTGTGGGTCATCAGTAGGCCTTTTCTTCGAACTATTGGTGCCATTATTGATATGAAAGAAGGTAATATAAGATTTCAATTTCCACTAAAGAAAGGGATGGAACACTTCCCTAGAAAAAGAATTAAAGCACCTTATGAATCCATTATGAGAGCCACTTATGGAATTAACTTGAAGGATGACAACACTTGAAACTATGCATTATGCCTAGCTAGGGGCATAAAACAATAGCGCTTGTTGGGAGGCAACCCAATGAATAAAATAAAATTTTGCTTTTACCTACTGTTTTTGTGTGTTTGCATGATTATAGCTTATATTATGATTGTGTTTTTATGTTTTAATTAGTGTTTGTCCCAAGTAATGCCTTTGGGATGATGTTGATGATAGTATAATTGATGCTGTTTGGAAAACATAAAGTTTTGCGTCCAGTGCTGGAATTTTAGTTCTGTACTGGAGTGTCAAAAAAATCTGAAATTTTTACAAAGTATTTGTATATGAATATTTTACGTTGTCCTAATTTTTCAGAATTTTTGGAGTTACCGAAGTGTGGCTTTTAAATAGATCTTTACAGATAGTTCTGTTTTAGACATATTCTGTTTTTTTTGCATAGTTTGCTTATTTTGATGAATCTATGGATCGTATCTGGGGGTATGAGTCATGGAGAAGTTGGAGTATAGTAGCATTATGCCAATATTAAATATGAATCAATTTACAACAGTATCTAAAGTTTAAGGTTTGTTTGTTATACTAACGGATCTCACGAGGTTTCTGTTGAGTTTTGTGTGCTGAAGTTTTCAAGTTTTGGGTGAGACTACGATGGATAAAGGAATAAGGAGCGGCAAGAGCCTAATCTTGGGGATTCCCAAGGCACCCCAAGGTAATATTCAAGGAAGACTCAAGCATCTAAGCTTGGGGATGCCCTGGAAGGCATCCCCTCTTTCGTTTACAATCTATCGGTAACTCACTTGGAGCTATATTTTTATTCATCACATGATACGTGCTTTACTTGGAGCGTCTTGTGAAATAGTTTGTTTGCTTTTTAGTTTGTCACAATCATCTTTGCCGAACACACCTTTTTTAAAGGGACACACATTATTCGTGATTTGTTAGAATACTCTATGTGCTTCACTTATATCTTTTGAGCTAGGCAGTTGCTCTAGTGCTTCACTTATATCTTTTAGAGCACGGCGGTGGTTATATTTTAAAAAATAGTTGCACTCTCATGCTTCACTTATATATTTTTGAGAGTCTCGTGATAGCAATGGTAATATGCATGGGTTATGAATTTGGTCCTGATATGATAGGTATTCAAGAGGGATATAATTAAAACTTTCATGTAGATCACTGAATATGATAAATTTGATTCCTCGCAATAGTTTTGTGTTATTAAGATGGTAATATGTGGGAGGTATTAGTAGATAATTGTGGTTTAGTAAGAATAATTTTGTTAAGGTTTGTGATTCCCGAAGCATGCACGTATGGTCTGTCGTTATGCTAAGAAGTTGGAGCATGAATTATTATTGATTGTGTTCCTTTGTGTGGCGGTCGGGGGCGCGCGATGGTTAACTCCTACCAACCTCCCCACTAGGACACGCGTAGTAGTACTTTGCTTCGAGGGCTAATAAATTTTCGCAATAAGTATGCGAGTTCTTTTTGACTAATGTGATTTCATGGATTATACACACTCTCACCCTTCCGCAATTTGCTAGCCTCTTCGGTACCGTGCATTGCCCTTTCTCACATCGAGAGTTGGTGCAAACTTCGCCGGTGCATCCAAACCCCGTGATATGATACGCTCTATCACACATAAGCCTCCTTATATCTTCCTCAAAATAGCCACCATACCTACCTATCATGGCATTTCCATAGCCATTCCGAGATATGTTGCCATGCAACTTCAACTGTTCCGTTTTTATGACACACATCATCATTGTCATATTACTTTGCATGATCATATAGCTGACATAGAATTTGTGGCTCAGCCACCGTTCATCATTGATATACATGTTACGCTAGCATGATTGCACATCCTGGTACACTGCCAGAGGCATTCATATAGAGTCATATTTTTGTTCTAGTATTGAGTTGTAATGTTGAGTTGTAAGTAAATAGAAGTGTGATGATCATCATTATTAGAGCATTGTCCTATTGAGGTAAGAATGATGGAGACTAATGAGTCATCGAAAAAGTGGGGATGAGGTCCATGATATCGTTCTAAAATAAATAAATAAAAAAAGAGAAGAAAAAAAAAGAAAGAAAAAAAGAGAAAGAAAAAAAGAGAAAAAAAGAAGAGAAAAAGAAGAGAAAAAAGAAAGAAAGAAAAAGAAAAAAATGAATAAATGAGAGAAAAAGAGAGAAGGGGCAGTGTTACTATCCTTTTTCCACACTTGTGCTTCAGAGTAGCGCCATGTTTTTCATATAGAGAGTCTCCTATTTTGTCACTTTCATATACTAGTGGGAATTTTTCATTATAGAACTTGGCCTGTATATTCTGATGATGGGCTTCCTCAAATGCCCGAGGTCTTCATGAGCAAGCAAGTTGGATGCACACCCACTTAGTTTTCAAGTTGAGCTTTCATACACTTATAGCTCTTAGTGCATCCGTTGCATGGCAATCCCTACTCCTCACATTGACATCAATTGATGGGCATCTCCATAGCCCGTTGATTAGCCTCATCGATGTGAGACGTTCTCCATTTTTGACTTCTCTTATTTATCTCTACCACCATACTCTATTCCACCCATAGCGCTATATCCATGGCTGCGCTCATGTATTGCGTGGGAGTTGAAAAAGCTGAAGCGCGTTAAAAAGTATGAACCAATTGCTTGGCTAAAACCGAGGTAGTGCATGATAAATATTTTGTGTCAAGAAGATGGAGCATGACAGGATTGTATAATTTTGTAGGGATAACAATCTTTAGCATGTTTATTTTGAAAGACATGATTGTTTATTAGTATGCCTGAGTATTGATGTCTTTGTATCAAATTATAGACTATTGCTTTGAATCATTTGGATCTTATTATTCATACCGTAAGAGAAAGATTACATGATGAAACATGATAGGTAGCATTCCACATAAAAAATTCTGTTTTTATCATTTACCTACTCGAGGACGAGCAGGAATTAAGCTTGGGGATGCTTGATACGTCTCCAATGTATCTATAATTTTTTATTGTTCCATGCCATTATAGTATCAATCTTGGCTGTTTTTATATGCAAGTATATATCATTTTTTGGGACTAACCTATTAACCTAGTGCCCAGTGCCAGTTGCTGTTTTCTGCTTGTTTTTGGCTTTTCAGAGAAACAGTACCAAATGAAGTCCAAATGCCACGAAACTTTTTGGAGATTTTTTTCTGGACAAAAGAACCCTTGGAAGCTTCGGGAGGAGGCCAGAAGCCTCACGAGAGCTTCACAAGGCAACAGGGGGGCGCGACGTGTTGCCTTGGGGGGCCCACGTGACTCCGTTTGACCTAATTCCACTTCTATAAATTCAAAAATATTGGGAAACCCCCAAAGAGCTAGAAGAAATAACCTTTCTGCTGCCGCAAGCCTCTGTTCTTCCGCGATCCCATCTGGAGGCCTTTTTTGGTACTCTGCCAGAGGGGGAATCGGTCACGGAGGGCTTCTACATCAACCTTGCTGCCCTTCCGATGATGTGTGAGTAGTTTACCACAGACCTATGGGTCCATAGCTAGTATCTAGATGGCTTCTTCTCTCTGTTTGATCTTCAATACAATGTTCTCCTTGATGTTCTTGGAGTTCTATCCGATGTAATCTTCTTTTGCGGTGTGTTTGTTGGGATCCGATGAATTGTGAGTTTATGATCAGATTATTCATGAGAAATATTTGAGTCTTCTCTGAACTCTTTTATGCATGATTGTTATAGCTTTGTATTTCTCTCCGATCAATCGGTTTAGTTTGGCCTACTAGATTGATTTATCTTGCAATGGGACAGGTGCTTTGTGATGGGTTCAATCTTGCGGTGCTCAATCCTAGTGACAGAAAGGGACATGACACGTATTTTGTGACGCCCCTGCTCGGCCGTGCACTAATCATACACGCAAATGCACACGATCGAGATCGGAGACTCACGGGAAGATATCACAACACAACTCTAAACACAAATAAAAGTCATACAAGCTTTATATTACAAGCCAGGGGCCTCGAGGGCTAGAATACATAAGCTCGAGAACAAGCGTTAGCGGAAGCAACAAATATATCTGAGTACAGACATGAAGGGAAACAAGTTTGCCTTAAGAAGGCTAGCATAACAACGACACTGATCGAAAAGGCCTAGGCCTCCTGCCTGGGAGCCTCCGAATCTACTCCTGGTCGTCGGTCTCCACGTAGTAGTAGGCTCCACCAGAGGGATAGTAGTAGTCGTCGGCGGAAGCAGCTAGCTCCTGGGATCCATCATCTGGTCGCAGCAATCGGGTATGGGGGAAAAGAGTAGCAAAGCAACCGTGAGTACTCATCCAAAGTACTCGCAAGACTGACATCAGAACTATACTAAGTATGCATCGGTATCAAGGGAATGGGGCTATATCTTTGGACTAAACTGCAGAAATGCCGGAACAGAGGGGGAAAAGCCTAGCCTATCGAAGACTAGCATCTTCAGCGTCTTGCAGCATTAGAAGAGTGCAGATTAGCATAATATAAAGTATCAAGCATGTAGAAGCAAAGCCCAGAGATCCTTCCTCGACTCCCTGTGAGAAAGCGGACCCGGAGCTTACAGTTAAAGTATGAGCGTCCTGTTACCGTGGACACGGCTATTCGAATAGATAACTTCCCTGCAGGGGTGCACTACTGTTACCCAGCACGCTCGATTACATCTGGCCGGACACACTTGCTGGGTAATACCCGGCCTCGTGTAATCGACACGACGCAGTCCTACCTAGGCTCAGCAGAGAGGTCAGCACGCCGGTCTAAATCCTAAGAGCGAAGGGGTCTTGGGCCATCGCCCTTTGCACTCCTGCACGTTGCGTGGGTGGTCGGGGCCCAGGCACGACACTGTATACACAAGTGACGTAACCAGCCCACCCCAACAATCAGCCCGCATCTCTGAGTTGTGACATCTGAAGAGCTTTCGGCTGATACATACGACGTAGAGGGTCCCATAACCATTATCCCATGTGGTGGTAGTGTGTATATGGCCAGCGGACAACTCAGATCAAATACCCAAATCCGTTAGTGCATTGGGAACTCGCGGTGACAATCAGTACTCCTGTCGTCCCGTCTCGAGGAAGTGCAACAAGGGTCAGGCCCATCCCTCTCTAGGGCGGTCTCTGCCTGCCCGGCCGCGCCTCGTAATTATCTTGCGGGTACCCTCCAGGTCAACCCGACTCCACATTTCCCGCGGGTACCCCTTGATGGAAATATGCCCTAGAGGCAATAATAAAGTTGTTATTATTTTATATTTCCTTGTTCATGATAAAGGTTTATTATTCATGCTAGAATTGTATTGACTGGAAACTTAAATACATGTGTGAATACATAAACAAATACCGTGTCCCTAGTGAGCCTCTACTAGACTAGCTCGTTGATCAAAGATGGTTAAGGTTTCCTAACCATAGACATGAGTTGTCATTTGATAACGGGATCACATCATTAGGAGAATGATGTGATGGACAAGACCCATCCATTAGCTTAGCATATGATCGTTCTATTTATTGCTACTGCTTTCTTGAATGTCAAATACATGTTCCTCAGACCATGAGATCATGCAACTCCCGGATATCGGAGGAATACCTTGTGTGCTATCAAACGTCACAACGTAACTGGGTGATCATAAAGATGCTCTACAGGTATCTCCGAAGGTGTCCGTTGAGTTGGCATGGATCGAGACTAGGATTTGTCACTCCGTGTTTCGGAGAGGTATCTCTGGGCCCTCTCGGTAATGCACATCATAAGAAGCTTGCAAGCAAAGTGACTAAGGAGTTAGTTACGGGATGATGTATTATGGAACGAGTAAAGCGACTTGCCGGTAACGAGATTGAACTAGGTATGGAGATACCGACGATCGAATCTCGGGCAAGTAACATACCGACGGACAAAGGGAATTACGTATGTTGTCATTGCGGTTTGACCGATAAGATCGTTGTGGAATATGTAGGAACCAATATGAGCATCCAGGTTCCGCTATTGTTTATTGACCGGAGAGGCGTCTCAGTCATGTCTACATCATTCCCGAACCCGTAGGGTTCGCACGCTTAACGTTCGTTGACGATATAGTGTTATATGAGTTATGTGAATTGGTAACCGAATATTGTTCGGAGTCCCGGATGAGATCCCGGAGGTCACGAGGAGTCTTGGAATGGTCGAGAGGTAAATATTTATATATGGGAAGTCATATTTTGGGTTCCGGAAAAAGGTGCAGTTTTTTCGGTATTGTACCGGGAAGCTTCCAGAAGGTTCCGGAGGGGTCCGGAAGTCCACAAGTGGGTCCACCACATCCCAAAGGGCTGGCATGGTCTAAGGGGAGGTGCCCTGGCCTTATTAGGCCAGGCGCACCAAGTCCTCAAAAGCCCACGAAACTAGGGAAGGAAAAAAGGGAGAGTCCTAGTAGGAATAGGATTGCACTTTGGAGTCCAAGTCCACGTGTGTACTATTCACGGTTACTGTTCACATGGCACTATTCCTTCTACTCCAAGCCCCTACACATATATAAATAGAGGAGAGGGGGCGCCCCAAAGCACACAACATTGTCTTTGCCGTGTGCGGCGCCCCCCTCCATAGTTCCGTCCCTCGGTCATATTTTCGCAGTGCTTGGGCGAAGCCCTGCGGAGATAGCATCACCATCACCGTCACCACGCCGTCGTGCTGCCGGAACTCATCCACTACCTCGCCGTCTTGCTGGATCAAGCAGTCGAGGACGTCACCGAGCTGAACGTGTGATGAACGCGGAGGTGCCGCACGTTCGGTGCTTGGTCGGTTGGATCGTGAAGTTGTTCGACGACATCAACCGCGTTGTTCTAACACTTCCGCTTACGGTCTACGAGGGTACATAGAGACACTCCCCCTCTCGTAGCCATGCATCTCCATGGATAGATCTTGCGTGTGCGTAGAATTTTTTTTGTATTCTATGCAACGTTCCCCAACAGTGGCATCATGAGCCAGGTCTATGCGTAGATGATATGCACGAGTAGAACACAAAGAGTTGTGGGCGGTGATCGTCATACTGCTCACCACCAACGTCTTATTTTGATTCAGCAGTATTGTAAGATGAAGCGGCCCGGACCAACCTTACATGTCCACGTACATGAGACCGGTTCCACCGACAGACATGCAACTTGTTTTGCATAAAGGTGGCTGGCGGGTGTCTGTTTCTCCTACTTTAGTTGAATCGAATTTGACTGCGGCCGGTCCTTGTTGAAGGTTAAAACAGCAAACTTGATAAATCACCGTTGTGGTTTTGTGCCATTGGTAAGAACGGTTCTTGCTAGAAGCCCGTAGCAGCCACGTAAAACTTGAACCAACAAAGTAGAGGACGTCTAACTTGTTTTTGCAGGGTATGCTGTGATGTGATATGGTCAAGACATGATGTGATATACGTTATTGTATGAGATGATCATGTTTTGTAATTTATCGGCAACCGGCAGGAGCCTTATGGTTGTCTCTTTATTGTATGAAATGCAAGCGCCATGTAATTGCTTTACTTTATCGCTATGCGCTAGCAATAGTTGTAGAAGCAATAGTTGGCGAGACGACCACGACACAACGATGGAGATCAAGGTGTCGAGCCGGTGACGATGGAGATCATGACGATGCTTTGGAGATGGAGATCAAAAGCACAAGATGATGGCCATATCATGTCACATATTTTGATTGCATGTGATGTTTATCCTTTATGCATCTTATTTTGCTTAGAACGACGGTAGCGTTATAAGATGATCCCTTCACTAAATTTCAAGATAAAAGTGTTCTCCCCGAGTATGCACTGTTGCTAAAGTTCGTCGTTTCGAAGCACCTCGTGATGATCGGGTGTGATAGATTCTACGTTCACATACAACGGGTGTAAGCCAGTTTTACACAAGAAGAATACTTGGGTTAAACTTGACGAGCCTAGCATGTACAGACATGGTCTCGGAAGACTGGAGACCGAAAGGTCGAACATGAGTCATATAGTAGATATGATCAACATGGAGATGTTCACCATTGATGACTATCCCATCTCACGTGATGATCGGACATGGGCTAGTTGATTTGGATCATGTAACACTTAGTTAACTTGAGGGATGTTAATTTAAGTGGGAGTTCATTAGTAATTTGATTAATTGAACTTAATTTATCATGAACTTAGTCTTGATAGTTTCTTTGCATATCTATGTTGTAGATAAATGGCCCGTGCTACTGTTCTATTGAATTTTAATGCGTTCCTAGAGAAAGCTAAGTTGAAAGATGATGGTAGCAACTACACGGACTGGGTCCGTAACTTGAGGATTATCCTCATTGCTGCACAGAAGAATTATGTCCTTGATGCACCGCTAGGTGATGGACCTGCTGCAGGAGCTGCTGCAGATGTTGTGAACGCCTGGCAGGCTCGATCTGATGACTACTCGATAGTTCAGTGTGCCATGCTCTACGGCTTAGAACCAGGACTGCAAAAGCGTTTTGAACGCCATGGAGCATATGAGATGTTCCAAGAGCTGAAATTGATATTTCAAGCTAATGCCCGGGTTGAGAGATATGAAGTCTCCAACAAGTTCTTTATCTGTAAGATGGAGGAGAACATTTCTGTCAGTGAACACATACTCAGAATGTCTGGGTACCACAACCACTTGACTCAGCTGGGAATTGATCTTTCGGTTGAGAGTGTTATTGACAGAGTTCTTCAGTCACTGCCACCAAGCTATAAAGGCTTCGTGATGAACTATAATATGCAAGGGATGGAGAAGACAATTGCCGAGCTCTTCGCGATGCTGAAAT
This sequence comes from Elymus sibiricus, assembly GCA_039707655.1. Lineage (NCBI taxonomy): Eukaryota > Viridiplantae > Streptophyta > Magnoliopsida > Poales > Poaceae > Elymus > Elymus sibiricus. The sequence continues at coordinate 479,278,845 of CM077666.1, forward strand.
CAACGGAGGTAGAAATCAAGAAGGAGCATCAAGTGTTGATGGTTAACAAAACCACTAGTTTCAAGAAAAAGGGCAAGGGAAAGAAGGGGAACTTCAAGAAGAACAGCAAGCAAGTTGCCGCTCCCACGAAGAAACCCAAAGCTGGACCCAGGCCTGAAAGAGAGTGCTTCTACTGCAAAGGGACTGGTCACTGGAAGCGAAACTGCCCCAAGTATTTGGCGGATAAGAAGGATGGCAAAGTGAGCAAAGGTATATTTGATATACATGTTATTGATGTGTTCCTCACTAATGCTCGCAGTAGCGTCTGGGTATTTGATACTGGTTCGGTTGCTCATATTTGTAACTCGAAACAGGAGCTACGGAATAAGCAAAGATTGGCTAAGGACGAGGTGACGATGCGCGTCGGGAATGGTTCCAAGGTTGATGTGATCGCCGTCGGTACGCTACCTCTACATCTACCTTCGGGATTAGTTTTAGACCTCAATACTTGTTATTTGGTGCCAGCGTTGAGCATGAACATTATATCTGGATCTTGTTTATTGCGAGACGGTTATTCATTTAAGTCAGAGAATAATGGTTGTTCTATTTATATGAGTAACATCTTTTATGGTCACGCACCTTTTGTGAATGTTCTATTCTTGTTGAATCTCGATCGTAGTGATACACATATTCATAATATTGATGCCAAAAGATGCAAAGTTGATAATGATAGTGCAACATACTTGTGGCACTGCCGTTTAGGTCATATTGGTGTAAAGCGCATGAAGAAACTCCATGCGGATGGACTTTTGGAATCTCTTGATTATGAATCATTTGATACTTGCGAACCATGCCTCATGGGCAAGATGACTAAAACTCCGTTCTCTGGAACAATGGAGCGAGCTACTGATTTGTTGGAGATAATACATACCGATGTATGCGGTCCGATGAATGTTGAAGCACGCGGCGGGTATCGTTATTTTCTAACCTTCACAGATGATTTGAGTAGATATGGGTATATCTACTTGATGAAACACAAGTCTGAAACATTTGAAAAGTTCAAAGAATTTCAGAGTGAAGTAGAGAATCATCGTAACAAGAAAATAAAGTTCCTACGATCTGATTGCGGAGGCGAATATTTGAGTTACGAGTTTGGCCTTCATTTAAGAAAATGTGGAATTGTTTCACAACTCACGCCACCTGGAACACCATAGCGCAATGGTGTGTCCGAACGTCGTAACCGTACTTTATTGGATATGGTGCGTTCTATGATGTTTCTTACCGATTTGCCACTATCGTTTTGGGGTTATGCATTAGAGACAGCTGCATTCACGTTAAATAGGGCACCGTCTAAATCCGTTGAGATGACACATATGAACTATGGTTTGGCAAGAAACCTAAGCTGTCGTTTCTTAAAGTTTGGGGATGCGATGCTTATGTGAAAAAGCTTCAACCTGATAAGCTCGAACCCAAAGCGGAGAAGTGCGTCTTCATAGGATACCTTAAAGAAACAATTAGGTACACCTTCTACCACAGATCCGAAGGCAAGGTCTTTGTTGCCAAGAATGGGTCCTTTCTAGAGAAGGGGCTTCTCTCGAAAGAAGTGAGTGGGAGGAAAGTAGAACTTGATGAGGTAATTGTACCTTCTCTCGAATTGGAAAGTAGCTCATCAGAGAAAACCGTTCCCGTGATGCCTACACCAATAAGAGAGGAAGATAATGATAAAGATCATGAAACTTCAGATCAAGTTACTACTGAACTTCGTAGGTTGACCAGAGTACATTCCGCACCAGAGTGGTACGGTAATCCTGTTCTGGAAGTTATGTTGTTAGACAACAGCGAACCTACGAACTATGAAGAAGCTATGATAAGCCCGGATTCCGTCAAATGGCTTGAGGCCATGAAATCTGAGATAGGATCCATGTATGAGAACAAAGTGTGGACTTTGGTCGACTTGCCCGATGATCGGCAAGCCATTGAGAATAAATGGATTTTTAAGAGGAAGACAGATGCTGATGGTAATATCACTGTCTACAAAGCTCGACTTGTCGCGAAAGGTTTTCGACAAGTTCAAGGGGTTGACTACGATGAGACTTTCTCACCCGTAGTGATGCTTAAGTCTATCCGAATCATGTTAGCAATTGCCGCATTTTGTGATTATGAAATCTGGCAAATGGATGTCAAAACTGCATTCCTTAATGGTTTTCTCAAAGAAGAGTTGTATATGATGCAACCAGAAGGTTTTGTCGATCCTAAGGGTGCTAACAAAGTGTGCAAGCTCCAGCGATCAATCTATGGACTGGTGCAAGCATCTCGGAGTTGGAATATACGCTTTGATGAGGTGATCAAAGCATATGGTTTTGTACAGACTTACGGTGAAGCCTGTATTTACAAGAAAGTGAGTGGGAGCTCTGTACCATTTCTAATATTATATGTGGATGACATATTGTTGATTGGAAATGATATAGAATTTCTGGATGGCATAAAGGGATACTTGAATAAGAATTTTTCAATGAAAGACCTCGGTGAAGCTGCTTATATATTGGGCATCAATATCTATAGGGATAGATCAAGACACTTGATAGGACTTTCACAAAGCACATACCTTGACAAAGTTTTGAAGAAGTTCAAAATGGATCAGTCAAAGAAAGGGTTCTTGCCTGTCTTTCAAGGTGTGAAGTTGAGTCAGACTCAATGCCCGACCACGACAGAAGATATAGAGAAAATGAAAGTCATTCCCTATGCCTCAGCCATAGGTTCTATTATGTATGCCATGCTGTGTACCAGACCTGATGTGTGCCTTGCCATAAGTTTGGCAGGGAGGTACCATAGTAATCCAGGAGTGGATCACTGGACAACGGTCAAGAATATCCTGAAGTACCTGAAAAGGACCAAGGGCATGTTTCTCGTTTATGGAGGTGACGAAGAGCTCGTCGTAAAGGGTTACGTCGATGCAAGCTTCGACACTGATCCGGATGACTCTAAGTCACAAACCGGATACGTATTTATATTAAATGGTGCAGCTGTCGGTTGGTGCAGTTCCAAGCAGAGCGTCGTGGTAGGATCTACGTGTGAAGCGGAATACATAGCTGCTTCGGAAGCAGCACATGAAGGAGTCTGGATGAAGGAGTTCATATCCGATCTAGGTGTAATACCTAGTGCATCGGGTCCAATGACAATCTTTTGTGACAACACTGGAGCAATTGCCATAGCCAAGGAGCCCAGGTTTCACAAGAAGATCAAACACATCAAGAGACGCTTCAACTCCATTCGTGAATATGTCAAGGATGGAGACATAAAAATTTGCAAAGTACACACGGATCTGAATGTGGCAGACCCATTGACTAAGCCTCTTCCACGAGCAAAACATGATCAGCACCAAGACTCCATGGGTGTTAGATTCATTACTATGTAATCTAGATTATTGACTCTAGCGCAAGTGGGAGACTGATGGAAATATGCCCTAGAGGCAATAATAAAGTTGTTATTATTTTATATTTCCTTGTTCATGATAAAGGTTTATTATTCATGCTAGAATTGTATTGACCGGAAACTTAAATACATGTGTGAATACATAAACAAATACCGTGTCCCTAGTGAGCCTCTACTAGACTAGCTCGTTGATCAAAGATGGTTAAGGTTTCCTAACCATAGACATGAGTTGTCATTTGATAATGGGATCACATCATTAGGCGAATGATGTGATGGACAAGACCCATCCGTTAGCTTAGCATATGATCGTTCTGTTTATTGCTACTGCTTTCTTGAATGTCAAATACATGTTCCTCAGACCATGAGATCATGCAACTCCCGGATATCGGAGGAATACCTTGTGTGCTATCAAATGTCACAACGTAACTGGGTGATCATAAAGATGCTCTACAGGTAGTTCCGAAGGTGTCCGTTGAGTTGGCATGGATCGAGACTGGGATTTGTCACTCCGTGTTTCGGAGAGGTATCTCTGGGCCCTCTCGGTAATGCACATCATAAGAAGCTTGCAAGCAAAGTGACTAAGGAGTTAGTTACGGGATGATGTATTACGGAACGAGTAAAGAGACTTGCCGGTAACGAGATTGAACTAGGTATGGAGATACCGACGATCGAATCTCGGGCAAGTAACATACCGACGGACAAAGGGAATTACGTATGTTGTCATTGCGGTTCGACCGATAAGATCTTCATGGAATATGGAGGAACCAATATGAGCATCCAGGTTCCGCTATTGGTTATTGACCGGAGAGGCGTCTCAGTCATGTCTACATCATTCCCGAACCCGTAGGGTCCGCACGCTTAACGTTCGTTGACGATATAGTGTTATATGAGTTATGTGAATTGGTAACCGAATATTGTTCGGAGTCCCGGATGAGATCCCGGACGTCACGAGGAGTCTCGGAATGGTCGATAGGTAAAGATTTATATATGGGAAGTTATATTTTGGGTTCCAGAAAAAGGTGTAGTTTTTTCGGTATTGTACCAGGAAGCTTCCAGAAGGTTCCGGAGGATTCCGGAGGGGTCCGGAAGTCCACAAGTGGGTCCACCATGTCCCAAAGGGCTGGCATGGGCTATGGGGAGGCGCCCTGGCCTTATTGGGCCAGGCGCACCAAGTCCTCAAAAGCCCACGCAACTAGGGAAGGAAAAAAGGGAGAGTCCTAGTACGAATAGGATTGGACTTTGGAGTCCAAGTCCACGTGTGTACTATTCATGGTTACTGTTCACATGACACTATTCCTTCTACTCCAAGCCCCTACACATATATAAATAGAGGAGAGGGGTGCCCCAAAGGACACAACATTGTCTTAGCCGTGTGCGGCGCCCCCCTCCACAGTTCCGTCCCTTGGTCATATTTTCGCAATGCTTGGGCGAAGCCCTGCGGAGATAGCATCACCATCACCGTCACCACGCCGTCGTGCTGCCGGAACTCATCCACTACCTCGCCGTCTTGCTGGATCAAGAAGTCGAGGACGTCACCGAGCTGAACGTGTGCTGAACGCGGAGGTGCCGTACGTTCGGTGCTCGATCAGTTGGATCGTGAAGTTGTTCGACGACACCAACCGCGTTGTTCTAACGCTTCCGCTTACGGTCTATGAGGGTATGTAGACACACTCCCCCTCTCGTAGCTATGCATCTCCATGGATAGATCTTGCGTGTGCGTAGAATTTTTTTTGTTTTCCATGCAACGTTCCCCAACACCCCTCGGGGTCGACCCGCCTGCAATAAAGGTCTGAGGTAATCGTCATGGTAACTGTGTGTCCAAAACATCAAAGGGAACCCGAGGAATCACCCTCGATGGATTCCTACTCGATGTAATCCATTAAGGAGAACCAGGAGGAATCACCCTCGATGGTCCATTCTTAAGGGGTTGCACGACGGAGTCATCATCGGGAAGGGGAGAGCGAGGAATCACCCTCTGCAATCACCACCGATGTGCTATACTATAGAGATATCATCAGGAGTGCAGTACGAGGTATCACCCTCGGCACTTGATAGTAGCCCTGCAGAGTCGTACAACTAAGGGGGTGTGCGGTGATGTGACGGTCTCTGCACATCGATCACAAAGATCGAGGCACTAGTAACAAAGCATGGAAACAGGGACAAGGGTGAGGGGTCACTGATGGATCACTAACCAACTTATTCTAAGGAGTTTAGGATGACAGGTAAAGTAATAACAGCAGGTTACAAAAACAGGCTATGCATCAGAATAGGAGCAAGCAATTACAGTAGCAAAATCTAATGCAAGCATGAGGGAGAAGGAATGGGCGATATAGGAATGATCAAGGGGTTTTGCTTGCCTGGAAGCTCTGTTGAAAGGGGCTGGTCGTCGATGACGTAATTGTACTCAGGAGGGTCGTCGACAGTCTCGGGGTCTATCGAGAGAGAAGGATGGGGAAGAAACAATAAATACATGGCAAGCAATGCAACACAAACGCATGTCATGGCAGTATGTTATTCGAGGAGTGCCCTAATGCAGTACTACGCAAGTTAGTCGGAGCGCGAAAACATCTGGAGGTGTTTTACCAGCTCCGCGCAATTATCGGACAGATCAATCGGAGGGGAAAGTTCCATGTTCATCATGTTAGAGAGGTCTGGCAGGTATGTGGGTGGCATATTCGGATTCTTCATATTTTTCTGATCATTTTTCATATATAAATTATTTTCATCCAAGTTACTGTTTATTTTATATGATTTTTCAAAGTTTTATTGATTTTCTGAATTTTCTGGATTTATTTAATTCGAATTATCCAAAACAGTGTTCTGTGATGTCAGCATGACGTCAGGGTGACGTCAGCGGTCAAACCCGGCTGGGCCAAGTCAAACCTGGCTAGTGGGTCCCACTGGTCAGTGACTGTTTAATTAAACAAGGGTTTAATTTAGTTAATTAGGTTAATTAACAGGTGGGACCCAGTTGTTAGTGACTAATTAGTAATTAAATTAATTAACAGATTAATTAACAGATTATTTATTTATAAAAATGTTTTAATTAGCATGGGGTCCACCTGTTAGTGACTGGGCCAGCCCAGTCAGCAGGGTTGACCTGGTCAACTCAGCCAATGTGGTCGTGGGGCCCAGTGGTCAGTGGCTCGGGGTGGGGCCCAGAGGCGCCCACGTCAGCGGCCGGCGCCGGAATCACGCCGGCGAGCCCTCCCGTGGCAGGTCTTTGCCGGAGAGGCTCGGGTTTCGCCTGTGGGGGGCCAAAATGGACTTGGCCGGTGCCGTTTGAAGGGGCGTCGAGCGCCGCGTCCAACGGTGGCGGTCTCGCGGGCGGGGGTGGCCGGAATGGCGCACGACGACGACGGCGGGCGGTGGCGGTCGTCGGGTGAGTTCGGGCGTGCGGCTACGTGTCAAAAACGAGCGGGCTAAGCGGCTAGGGAGGGTCTACGTGGTGCGGTGAGGACGGCGGGCACGAGCCCGTGACTATTTGGTCGCTGGACACTCACCGGCGACGAGTTCGAGCGGCGACATGTACGGTCATGGAGGAACCTGCTGCTACGGCGCGGAGGAGAGCACGGGGAGAGAGGGAGAGGGACGCGGTGCTCACGATGAGCCTGCAGAGGAGCAAAGTTGGCTCGGGGAGGTCCGGTGGTGGCGGATCGGCGCCGTCGATCACCGGCGTCCGAGGAGGAGGGCGAGGTCGTAGGGGACGATGCAGCGGCGTTGAGCTCCAATGGGTGGCCTCAGACGACGTAGCGGAACGCGGCGGTGCTCAAGGGCATGTTGGCGAGGCGAGGGGTGGTCGGTGGCCGCGACGGCGAGGGCTGTGCGGCGGCGGAGCTTTTCGGTGCCGCCAAAAGCGTGGGAGAGAGAGGGCGAGGGGGCAAATGGGAGCTAGGGTTTGACGAGGGGGTCGGTGGAGATGCCCTTATCCTCACCACGGCGGCAGCGGCGCCGCGGTGTCGAGCAGGCGAGGAGGGAGGCCGGGCTCGAGCGCGCGCGCGGGTGCGGCAGAAGGCGACAGCGAGGAGGGAGGTGGGGGACGGCGCTTGGCTGGGCTGGGCTGTGCACTGTGCACTCACAGCCCAGCAGCACAGTAGCCCGTTTCTCTTTTTCTTTTTCTTTTCTTCTGTTTTAATCCTTTCTCTCTTTTTGAAAAATGTTTAGCCACCACTGCAATTTTGTAAAATGTGAGACTTGTGCAATTAAATACTATGCAATATTTATCACTTCCAGAAAAAGGTTTGGAGGCAAAATGATTTCATTTGAATTTTGGATTAAATAAAATGGATTAAACATTGCTGTTTTGGTACTATTTTAGGATGTTAGAGTCATTTAAATAATTCAATTAATGTTGATTTTATTTTTACAATTGCTTTGGGGATATTTACAATATTATGAACTATTTAGTCCCTGGATTACAACAACTTTTAAATTCACTTTAAATTTGAATTCTCAATTTGAATTTGGAATTTGAAATGAGATATGACTCAAATGATGATCAAGCACTGTTAATCGTGGTGACTTGGCATTATCAAAAGGGTGATCACTGTAGCTTAATACATGGGGATGTTACATATTTGTATTGTTGCCATTAATGATAAAAAGATGGGGTTTATTCATATTGATTGAATTTGCTTATCTACATCATGTCATCTTCCTTAAGGCGTTACTCTGTTTTCATTAACTTAATACTCTAGATGCATGCTGGATAGCGGTCGATGAGTGGAGTAATAGTAGTAGATGCAGGCAGGAGTCGGTCTACTTGTCACGGACGTGATGCCTATATACATGATCATTGCCATGAATCCGTCATAATTATTTGCTATTCTGTCAATTGCCCAACAGTAATTTGTTTACCCACCGTATGTTTCTGCGCTCGAGAGAGAAGCCTCTAGTGAAAACTATGGCCCCCGGGTCTATCTTTATCATATTAAAAACCCAAAAATACCTTGCTACAATTTATTTACTTTTATTTTAATTAGTATTTTAGTTTAGCTATTTACCTCTATAAGATTTAATCCTTGCAAGTAACAGCTAAGAGGATTGACAACCCTCTTATTTGCGTTGGGTGCAAGTGCTTGCTTTTGTGTGTGTAGGTGCGCTTAACAGAATTTTGCTTGGTTCTCCTACTGGATTGATAACCTTGGTTCTTAACTGAGGGAAATACTTATCTCTACTATACTGCATCATCCTCTCCTCTCCGGGGAAATACCAACGCAGACTACAAGTACCAGTACATTGCCAGAGGCATTCATATAGAGTCAAATTTTTGTTCTAGTATCGAGTTGTAATATTGAGTTGTAAGTAAATAAAAGTGTGATGATCATCATTATTAGAGCATTGTCCCAGTGAGGAAAGGATGATGGAGGCCATGATTCCCCCACAAGTCGGGATGAGACTCCGGACGAAAAAAAAGAGGCCAAAAAGAGCCACGAAAAAAATGAGAGAAAAAGAGAGAAGGAGCAATGTTTCTATCCTTTTTCCACACTTGTGCTTCAGAGTAGCACCATGTTTTTCATATATGGAGTCTCCTATTTTGTCACTTTCATATACTAGTGGGAATTTTTCATTATAGAACTTGGCTTGTATATTCCGGTGATGGGCTTCCTCAAATGCCCGAGGTCCTGATGAGCAAGCAAGTTGGATGCGCACCCACTTAGTTTTCATGTTGAGATTGCATACACTTATAGCTCTTAGTGCATCCGTTGCATGGCAATCCCTACTCCTCGCATTGACATCAATTGATGGGCATCTCCATAGCCGGTTGATTAGCCTCGTTGATGTGAGACTATCTTCTTATTTTTGACTTCCCCTTATTGATCTCTACCACCACACTCTATTCCACCTATAGTGCTATATCCATGGCTTGCGCTCATGTAATGCGTGGGAGTTGAAAAAGTTGAAGCGCATTAAAAAGTATGAACCAATTGCTTGGCTAAAACCAGGGTTGTTCATGATAAATATTTTGTGTTAAGAAGATGGAGCATGACATGATTGTATGATTTTGTAGGGATAACATTCTTTAGCATTTTTATTTTGAAAGACATAATTGTTTATTAGTATGCGTGAGTATTGATGTCTTTATATCAAATTATAGACTATTGCTTTGAATCATTCAGATCTTATTATTCATACCGTAAGAGAAAAATTATTATAGCTTTGTATTTCTCTCCGATCTATCGATTTGGTTTGGCCTACTAGAGTGATTTATCTTGCAATGGGAGAGGTGCTTTGTGATGGGTTCAATCATGCGGTGCTCAATCCCAGTGACAGAAGGGGACATGACACGTATTTGTATTGTTGCCATTAAGGATAAAAAGATGGGGTTTAATCATATTGCTTGAGTTTACTTTGTCTACATCATGTCATCTTGCTTAAGGCGTTACTCTGTTTCATACTTAATACCCTAGATGCATGCTGGATAGCGGTCGATGGGTGGAGTAATAGTAGTAGATGCAGGCAGGAGCCGGCCTACTTGTCTCGGACGTGATGCCTATATATATGATTATTGCCATGAATCCGTCATAATTATTTTCTTTTCTATCAATTGCTCAACAGTAATTTGTTTACCCACCATATGCTATGTGTTCGAGAGAGAAGCCTCTAGTGAAAACTATGGCCCCCGGTCTACTTTATCATATATTAAAAACCTAAAAATACCTTCCTGCAATTTATTTACTTTTATTTTAATTAGTATTTTAGTTTATCTATTTATCTCTATAAGATTTAATCCTTGCAAATAACCGCTAAGAGGATTGACAACCCTCTTATTTGCGTTGGGTGCAAGTGTTTGCTCTTGTGTGTGCAGGTTTGCTTAACGGAATTTTGCTTGGTTCTCCTACTGGGTTGATAACCTTGGTTCTTAACTGAGGGAAATACTTATCTCTACTGTACTGCATCATCCTCTCCTCTTCGGGGAAATACAAACGCAGACTACAAGTAGCAGCAACCCAATGAATAAAATAAATTTTTGCTTTTACTTTCTGTTCTTGAGTGTTTACACAATTATAGCCTCTGTTATGATTGTATTTTTATGTTTTAATTAGTGTTTGTGCCAAGTAATGCCTTTGGGTTCATTTGGAAGATAATATGATAGATGCTGTTGGAAAACAGAAACGTTTGCGTCTAGTGCTGGAATTTTGGTTTTTTGCTGGAGCATGATAAAATTCTGAATTTTTTACACTGTATTGATATATGAATTGCCCACGTTTTCCTAGTGTTTCAGAATTTTTGGAGTTACAAAAGTATGACGTTAATTCAGATCTTTACAGACTGTTCTGTTTTAGACATATTCTGTTTTTGTTGCATAGTTTGCTTATTTTGATGAATCTATGGATCGTATCGTGGGGTATGACTCATGGTGAAGTTGGAGTACAGTAGCATTATGCCAATATTAAATATGAATCAATTTACAACAGTACCTAAAGTTTAAGATTTGTTTGTTATACTAACGGATCTCACGAGGTTTCTGTTGAGTTTTGTGTGCTGAAGTTTTCAAGTTTTGTGTGAGACTATGATGGACAAAGGAATAAGGAGCGGCAAGAGCCTAAGCTTGGGTATGCCCAAGGCACCCCAAGGTAATATTCATGGAAGACTCAAGCTTCTAAGCTTGGGGATGCCCCGGAAGGCATCCCCTCTTTCGTCTACAATCTACCGGTAACTCACTTGGAGCTATATTTTTATTCATGACATGATATGTGTTTTACTTGGAGCGTCTTGTGATATAGTTTGTTTGATTTTGTTTGCCTTTTAGTTTGTCACAATCATGTTTGCTGAACACACCTTTTTGAGAGGGACACACATTATTCGTGATTTGTTAGAATACTCTATGTGCTTCACTTATATCTTTTGAGCTAGGCAGTTGCTCTAGTGCTTCACTTATATCTTTTAGAGCACGGCGGTGGTTATATTTTAAAGAAATAGTTACACTCTCATGCTTCACTTATATCTTTTTTAGAGTCTAATGAATAGCAACGGTAATATGCACGGGTTAGGAATTTGGTCCTGATATGATAGGTATTCAAGAGGGATATAATAAAAACTTTCATGTAGATCACTGAATATGATAAGTTTGATTCCTTGCAATAGTTTTGCGATATTAGGATGGTAATATGTGGGAGGTATTAGTAGATAATTGTGGTTTAGTAAGAATATTGGTGTTAAGGTTTGTGATTCCCGAAGCACGCACATATGATCTATCGTTATGCTAAGAAGTTGGAGCATGATTTATTCTTGATTGTCTTCCTTTGTGTGGCGGTCGAGGGCGCGCGATGGTTAACTCCTACCAACCTCCCCCCTAGGGGCATGCATAGTAGTACTTTGCTTCGAGGGCTAATAAACTTTCGCAATAAGTATGTGAGTTCTTTATGACTAATGTGAGTCCATGGATTATACGCACTCTCACCCTTCTGCAATTTGCTAGCCTCTTCGGTACCGTGCATTGCCCTTCCTCACATCGAGAGTTGGTGCAAACTTCGCCGGTGCATCCAAACCCCGTGATATGATATGCTCTATCACACATAAGCCTCTTTATATCTTCCTCAAAACAGCCACCATACCTACCTATAATGGCATTTCCATAGCCATTCCGAGATATATTGTCATCCAACTTCCACTGTTCCGTTTTAATGACACACATCGTCATTGTCATATTGCTTTGCATGATCATATAGCGGACATAGTATTTGTGGCTCAGCCATCATTTTTTATACATGTTACGCTAGCATCATTGCACATCCTGGTACACTGCCAGAGGCATTCATATAGAGTCCTATTTTTGTTCTAGTATCGAGTTGTAATATTGAGTTGTGAGTAATTAAAAGTGTGATGATCATCATTATTAGAGCATTGTCCCAGTGAGGAAAGGATGATGGAGACCATGATTCCCCCACAAGTCGGGATGAGAATCCGGACGAAAAAAAAGAGAAAAAATAGAGAGGCCAAAAAGAGCCATGAAAAAAAAATATAAATGAGAGAAAAATAGAGTAGGGGCAATGTTACTATCCTATTTCCACACTTGCGCTTCAGAGTAGCACCATGTTTTTCATATAGAGGGTCTCCTATTGTGTCACTTTCATATACTAGTGGGAATTTTTTATTATAGAACTTGGCTTGTATATTCCGATGATGGGCTTCCTCAAATGCCCGAGGTCTTCATGAGCAAGCAAGTTGTATGCACACCCACTTAGTTTTCATGATTGAGCTTTCATGCACTTATAGCTCTTAGTGCATCCATTGCATGGCAATCCCTTGTCCTCGCATTGACATCAATTGATGGGCATCTCCATAGCCCGTTGATTAGCCTCGTTGATGTGAGACTATCTTCTTATTTTTTACTTCTCTTAATTATCTCTACCACCACACAATATTCCACCCATAGTGCTATATCCATGGCTTGCGCTCATGTATTGTGTGGGGGTTGAAAAAGCTGAAGCGCGTTAAAAAGTATGAACCAATTGCTTGGCTAAACCCGGGGTTGTTCATGATAAATATTTTGTGTTAAGAAGATGGAGCATGAAAGGATTATATGATTTTGTAGGGATAATGTTCTTTAGCATTTTTATTTTGAAAGACATCACTGCTACAGAGAGCTACTATACAAACGGTTTTTAACCCCTTTTGGCGACGGAGTTATAAACCGTCGGCTTGCCTGTGTGTGCGATAGGGGGGTCCTTCCCACACAACCCAGAAACCGTCGGCGATAGGGCCTCCGGTCACACACGCGGGGCAAAAAGAGCTCGTGTGCGATCGGGCGAGCCATCGCAGAGAATTATACTGGCCCAATCATTTCTGTTCATATGTTCATCCCACACAGTGAATCTCAGAAAAAACGTTTCCGTTCATATGTGCATCACACACAATTTTTATGTGGAAACGTTTGTGCAAGGTGGCCTAACGCAAACATTTGTCGGGCGGAAGGCATGTGTGATTGTTCATTGATCCAACACGGCTACTTTCTAGAAACTGTGTGCGTTGTTTCAAGTCATCGCCCACGGTGTTGTCTGACAAGCCGTCTGCAATTCAAAAACCCAATAAGCAGGCTAATTGGCCTATTATTGATAATGCATTTAGTAATCAAAATGACATTTCATATCAAACACACCATATGTTTCATAGCCATATTATAGCAACCAGGATTTCATAGCTGAATTACATCAGAGTACAACATCATATAGCTTTAGCACTCAGTTACACCATATAGGCATATAGCGAACTACGCAATTACACAACAGCACGAAGTTTCACATGCAACATCTAAAACCTTTGGAAAGTAGCATCATATACGGTATATAGAGAGATGAATCTCATCTGGAAAACTGCTGAATCTGAAGGTGAATATTGAGGCTTCAATGATGTTGAATGTCCTTGCAACTTTACACCAGTGGATGCGGATGATTGCCCGCCCAACCTTCGTCCTCTTGAGGGAGACTTCAATATTGTACATTGGGTGTTGAATGAGTACCTTCCTCGCCTCTTGACCATGGAGGTGGTTTGAGAGGTAATCATTGGTGAACTGCTTTGGAAAGGACTGAAAACAAAGATATGCATAAATATCTGTTCTAAATTTTGAAATGGCGCATAGGAAAAAACACATGGTAAAAGAGTTAGTACCATCCTATAGTTGACTAATGTCTTCTTCATTGTGCAAACAAAGATCTTGTTGTTATTCAACGCTAGTTTCTTTATCCTAACAATCTTTCTGAGTTTCTTGACTTGACTGATATTCATGTCCATCTCATTTCCCCATATGCAAAATGGATCGAACAGTGGGTCTAAACCTCTGACAGCAGGACCTACATGTACAAGACCAAATTGTTAAAATCCTAACTATTAGAATGGTTCCTGCAATTGCACAATAATGTGCTATTAGCCAAAGGACCATGCATGTGCAAACCTCGATGGTAAACCTCAGTGCCTCCCATTGTTTCCCCGCAACACATATAAGGCAGATATTGATCAGTTTAAGTGAGAGTTGGCATACTATCAGTAGAATATATTAATGAAAACTTGTACCCACAACAAATGAACATCACACTGCAGAATTGTACCAAAAAGTTAACTGGACACCACAACAAATGAAGCAAGTAGTTAACTGAGAACCACATTGCAGAATAGAACATATACTAGAAGATCATACAGTTAACCAAGCCTAGCGTGCTTAAGAACTACTAGGAAATATAGCATTTGTGTATGTTTCTCATGTATAGAGTACATCCAAATTCGATATTATTCCTCACATGCATAACAATAAAAAAATTGTACCCACAGGAATTGAAAATCACATTTCAGAATTGAACCAAACAGTTAACTGGACATCACAACAAATGAACCAAACTGTTAACTGAACATCACATTTCAGAAGATCAGATTGCATATTATAATAACAGAGGACAATTCACTAGAAGGCACCGGAGGCGACCTTTAGAAAACACCACAAATTGTCATTTAAAGAAGCCAACCGCGTGGCGGCGTCCGCGCGTGAGGGGTTGACGGTTGCCTCGACGGCGAGGTGATCCTACAAGATCTGGTGGTCGGCACGCATGGCAGCCATCGCGACCTCATCCGCGCGTGTGGCCGATTTGCTTCACCGGTGCCAGATGCTCCTTGAGCTCCTGGCTATAATGCGTGAACCATGGCTATGGGCGGCGCTTAATTGGAGGATGGGGCAGTGATTTGGGTGGAAGATGTCGCGCCGGTGGTCGAGGCTTGTGGGATGGAGAAGGAGGAGGATGGGGGTGGGTGTGGATTACCTGACTATATGGACGAGGTCGCGCAGCGGGAAGGAGCGCCGCCAGTGAGGAGGCGGCGCTGCAAAGCAAGCAGTGAAGGTTTGAACTTGGAAAGGAAGGAGGAAACAGTGGAAATGTGGCTTTTGGTAGGGGGAGGGGGCGGGGACCTAGATATTTCCGCGGTTGCCGAAAATTTATGAACGGTGAAGTGAAAAACTGGCGCGCAAGTGTGGTTAACATGCGACCGGTGGACTGTAGCCGACGAACCTTCCTGCGTAAGCTATACATGAGGGAGCCCCAAGATATTTTATACTGCATCGCACACGATTGTTGCTAACAAACTGTTTGTGGTGTAATTGATTTTTTCATTTTGATTTGAAAGACAAAATGGGGTTACGGCAGGAAAGGTCGATGTTTGAATTGCTAGAACATTTATCTGCAGTGAACATGCAACTATAGGAGTGCCGTGCTAAAATTTGGAATTATTCTGGGTTCGTTTGGCATTTTTTATACATTAATTGAGTTTTCTAGGCATTTAATGTGCATAATTCAAATTTGAACTACATGCACATGCTCCAATGCACTAAAATGGGTTGAAAAATCGTATATGTGTCCTTGGTTGAATGTTTAGGTCCCATACAAGAAATGGGAGTGAATTTCAAACATGTGGGCGTCGTGGCTCGGCCGAAAACATTGAGAAACTTGGTTTTTATATTACAGTAAATCCAAAAATTGCCTAAAAATCACGGAACTTGGCATGTTGTCTTGACATGGCACCAACACGCTCTGGTAAAAATTTTGTTCGATTCGAGACAAGTTTTGGTATAAGCTTCTTACAAACCGGAGCTTCTCTCAAGAAGGTTCATGGTTCCGATAGTGGATGTGTCACCTTTGTGGGCGAAACGACATACGCTGCCTCTTCCTGCCTTGATTTTTTTATAGAGGCAACAAAGACCAATAGGAGTGTCGTGCTAAAATTTGGAATTATTCCGGGTTCGTTTGGCCTTTTCTATACATTTATTGAGTTTCCAGGCATTTAATGTGCATAATTCAAATTTGAACTACATGCACATGCTCCAGTGTGCCAAAATGGGTTGAAAAATTGTATATGTGTCCTTGGGTGAATGTTTAGGTCCGATACAATAAATGGGAATGAATTTCAAACATCTGGGCGTCGTGGCTCGGCCGAAAACATTGAGAAGCTTGGTTTTTAAATTCCTGTAAATCCAAAAATTGCCTAAAATGAAGGAACTTGGCATGGTGTCTTGACATGGCACCAACATGCCGTGGGACAAGTTTTTTGTTCAATTTGGGACAAGTTTTGGTATAAGCTTCTTACAAACCGGAGATTCTCTCAAGAAGGCTCATGGTTCCGATAGGAGGGATGCATCACCTTTGTGGGCGAAACGACATACGCTGCCTCTTCCTGCCTTGATTTTTTTTACAGAGGCAACAAAGACCAATAGGAGTGTCGTGCTAAAATTTGGTATTATTCCGGGTTCGGTTGGCATTTTTTATACATTAATTGAGTTTTCTAGGCATTTAATGTGCATAATTCAAATTTGAACTACAGGCACATGCTCCAGTGCACCAAAATGGGTTGAAAACTCATATATGTGTCCTTGGGTGAATGTTTAGGTCCCATGCAAGAAATGGGAATGAATTTCAAACATCTAGGCATCATGGCTCGGCCAAAAACATTGACAAACTTGGTTTTTAAATTCCTGTAAATCCAAAACTTGCCTGAAAATCATGAAACTTGGCATGTTGCCTAGACATGGCACCAACATGCCGTGGTAATAATTTCGTCTGATTTTTTGAAGGTGCACAGATTAACAACCAACAAAGTCATTTTGGAACAAAGAGCTGCCATGTTACAATCGGAAACACAAGTGCTATTCAAACCGTGGGCGTTGTACTTACCATTTACGTGCCGCCACGCGTCCCCATTTTTATTGGCTAGGAGGCGATGTGCGGGGTAGCTATTTGAGTAGACGGGAGGCATGGAGCAGACCGCTGTGTGATACGTCTCCGTCGTATCTACTTTTCCAAATGCTTTTGCTCTTGTTTTGGACTCTAATTTGCATGATTTGAATGAAACTAACCCGGACTGATGCTATTTTCACCAGAATTGCCATGGTGTTGTTTTTGTGCAGATATCAAAGTTCTTGGATTTGGATGAAACTTTTTGGAGAATTTTTAAGGAATATATAAAAATTATTGGCGCAAGAATCAACAGAAGGGGGGCCACCCAGTGCCCACGAGGCACCAGGGCGGGCCACCCCCCCCCCTAGGGCGGGCCACGAGAGGGGCTGGTAATCGGGATGCCCAGTCCCATTATTAAAATTGCAAAATAATAAAACAAACTCCCCTGGAAAGTTGTTAGTATGGAGGGCACCCGAGGATTCAGCTAGCCATGGCTTGTGTTTGTTGGTGGAGGGGGAGTAAACTTTACTTTACCGCTTGGGAACCGCCGCTAATGTGTTTAGCATGGAAGATATTGAAAACTCTTGGTCGTGACGTTGATAGGAAAGGCATACCTCCCAGAATTATATTTATCTCTGATTTAAGCTTCGAGCTCTAGCACCTCTGCAAATCCATGATTCCCTCTGTGAAGGGCCTATCTATTTACTTTTATGTTATTTTACTTTTATTGTTGAGTCATCACCTTCTCAAACAAGCACCAGACCTGAGAGCACTATTGTCATTCTCATGCATTGTGTATAGTTAATGTTGTGTGCATCATGACTGGATCTCTGCTATCATGAATTACAATGTTTAGTCGCTGCTTGAACTTTGGAGGTGCTCTGCATTTATGTTTTGCGGTCTCAGAAAGGGCTAGCGAGATACCATGTTGTCATATTATATCATGATTGTTTTGACAAAGTGTTGGCACTTGAGATATCTTATTATTGCTCACTAGTTGATTATGCCATTGATATGAGTGAATATAATTTCTAAGAGTTATCATTTGCATGGTTAGTTATAATCTTTGCTGAAAACTTGGGTGCTATTTAAGCATATATATAGATACAAGAACAAAAGAGTTTGTAAAAGTTTTTCTTTATCACTTTCAGTTTGTCAACTGAATTGCTTGAGGACAAGCAATGAGTTAACCTTGGGGGAGTTGATACGTCTCCGTCGTATCTACTTTTCCAAACACTTTTGCTCTTGTTTTAGACTCTAATTTGCATGATTTGAATGATACTAACCCGGACTGACGCTGTTTTCAGCAGAATTGCCATGGTGTTGTTTTTGTGCAGAAATCAAAGTTCTTGGATGTGGATGAAACTTTTTGGAGAATTTTTATGGAATATATAAAAATTATTGGTGCAAGAATCAACAGAAGGGGGGCCACCCAGTGCCCACGAGGCACCAGGGCGCGCCACCCTCCCCAGGCGTGCCCTGGTACCTCGTGGGGCCCACATGGCTCCGTCTGACCTAATTCCAACGCTATAAATTCACAATTCCAGAGAAAAAAATAAGAGAGGAAGTTTTATTGTGTTTCACGATACGGAGCTGCCGCCACCTCCTGTTCTTCATCGGGAGGCCAGATCTGGAGTCCGTTTAGGGCTCCGGAGAGGGGGATCTTCCGGCATCGTCATCATCAACTATCCTTCATCACCAATTTCATGAGGCTCACCACCGGGAGTGAGTAATTCCTTCGTAGGCTTGCTGGACGGTGATGAGTTGGATGAGATTTATCATGTAATCGAGTTAGTTTTGTTAGGGCTTGATCCCTAGTATCCACTATGTTCTGAGATTGATGTTGCTATGACTTTGCTATGCTTAATGCTTGTCACTAGGGCCCGAGTGCCAAGATTTCAGATCTGAACCCTTTATGTTTTCATGAATATATTTGTGTTCTTGATCCGATCTTGCAAGTTGTATGCACCTGCTACGTGTTATGATTCGCATACCCTAAGGTGACAATAATTGGGATTCTTTTCGGTGATTGCCGTAGTTTGAGGAGTTCATGTATTCACTAAGTGTTAATGCTTTGTTCCGGTTCTCTATTAAAAGGAGGCCTTAATATCCCTTAGTTTCCTTATGAGTCACTTGGGATTTATATCTGTTGATCACTATGAAGAATCTGAAAGACGCTAAGACCAAGATCATTCCCTCTAAGACGAGGGGAGGTAAGGAACTGCCATCTAGCTCTGCACTTGATTCACCTTCTGTTTTGAGTAAACTTGCAACACCACCACATGCTATTAATTCTGATATGTCGCAAGTTATTGATGATACCACTTCTGCTATGAATGATACTCATGATGATGCTAGTACTATGCTTGGTAATGCTGCGCCACTTGGTGAATTTCTTAGTGAACAAATTGCTAAAGCTAAAGAAATTGAAAATGCTGAAACTCTTGAAAATTATCATTCACCTATTATGCCTAGCTCTCCTACTAGAGTTGAAACACCTGATGAACATTGCTTTGATAGGGAGATGGCTAGAGTCATTCTTGCTTGTAATGATAGAGATGAAGTTATAAAACTGCTTGCTGAAATGAAAGAAAAATCTATGAGGGAGAAAATTAAATATGATCCCAAGTTTGCTACCTCTCCCATATTCGTTACTGATAAGGATTATGAATTCTCTGTCGATCCAGAGTTAATTCCTTTTGTTGAATCTGATCCTTTCCATGGTTATGAAATTGAAACCGTTGTGGCACATCTTACTAAATTAAACGATATAGCCACCCTATTTGCTCATGAGGAAAAATTCGCTATTACTATATTCTTAAGTTATTTCCTTTCTCATTAAAGGGTGATGCTAAAGAATGGTATAATACTCTTGCTCCTGGTTGTGTGCATAGCCCCCAGGATATGATTCATTACTTCTCTGAAAAATATTTTCCTGCTCATAAGAAACAAGCTGCTTTACAGGAAATATTTAACTTTGTGCAAATCAAAGAAGAGAATCTCCCTCAAGCTTGGGGGAGGCTTCTCCAATTACTTAATGCTTTGCCTGATCATCCTCTTAAGAAAAATGAAATACTTGATATCTTCTATAATGGACTAACCGATGCTTCTAAGGACTACCTAGATAGTTGTGCGAGTTGTGTTTTCAGGGAACGGACTATTGAACAAGCTGAGAAATTATTGAATAATATATTGAAGAATGATAATGATTGGACACTTCCTGAACCACCGCCTAAACCCACTCCGAAGAAGAGGGGTATTTTATATCTCAGTCCTGAAGATATGCAAGAAGCAAGGAAATGCCAGAAGGAAAAAGGTATTAAAGCTGAAGATGTTAATAATTTACCACGTGTTGAAGAAATACATGGTCTTGACAAACCGACACAGGTAGTAGAGGTAAATTCTCTTATAAAGTTTGATGAAAGTGATATTCCTTATAACAAACCTCCTAGTCAATGCTTGTATGAATTTGACAATTATATTATTAAGCAAGACCACTTCAATGCCAATGTTATGAAACAAATGAAATGAAATGCCTACATGATTGATCGCTTGAGTGACTTGTTATTTAGAATTGCTAATGATGTTAAAGGTGTAAGTAAACATGCATCTATGGTTCAAACTCAATTAGAACAAGTTGCTAAATCTCAAAGTGAATTGCTCAATGAAATGAATAACAATATGAATGATCATGCTGTTAGAGTAATGCCTAGAGGAGGTAGAATGACTCAGGAGCCACTTTATCCTGAAGGTCACCCTAAAAGAATTGAACAAGACTCTCAAAGAATTAATGTTGATGCACCTAGTCCATCTAAAAAGAAAAAGAAAAAGAAAAATGATAGGACTCTGCATACTTCTAGTGAACCCGAGGTAGAAAAACCCTTGGAGGATAGTAATGATGTTTATATTTCTGATGCTGAAACACAATCTGGTAATGAACATTCACCTGATGATAATAATAATGATGATGCTCATGTGGATACCCAACCAGATAATGATAAAGAACCTGATAATGATGTTGAAATAGAACCTGTTGTTGATCTTGATAACCCACCTTCTAAAAATAAACGTTATGATAAAAGAGACTTCGTTGCTAGAAAACATGGTAAAGAAAGAGAACCATGGGTTCAAAAACCCATGCCCTTTCCTCCTAAACCATCTAAGAAAAAGGATGAGGAAGAATTTGAACGCTTTGCTGAAATGCTTAGGCCAGTCTTTTTGCGTACTCGTTTGACTGATATTATAAAGATGCCTCCTTATGCTAAATATATGAAAGACATTATCACAAATAAAAGAAAGATACCTGAAGCTAAAATTTCCACCATGCTTGCAAATTATTCTTTTAAGGATAGAGTACCTAAGAAACTAGGAGATCCAGGAATACCAACTATACCATGCTCCATTAAACGAAATTATGTCAAAACTGCTTTGTGTGATTTAGGAGCCGGTGTTAGTGTTATGCCTTTCTCTTTATATAAAATACTTGATTTGAATAAACTCACTCCCACTGAAATATCATTACAAATGGCTGACAAATCAACTGCCATACATATCGGTGTTTGTGAGGATGTGCCCGTTGTAGTTGCAAATGTTACTATTCTAACAGACTTTGTTATACTTGATATGCCCGAGGATGACAACATGTCGATTATCCTTGGTAGACCCTTTTTGAATACTGCAGGGGCTGTTATTGATTGCAACAAAAGCAAGGTCACTTTTCATATCAATGGTAATGAACATACGGTGCACTTTCCGAAGAAACAATTTCAAGTAAATGGTATTCGTGTTATTGGAAAGACTCCAACAATTACTATTGGAAGTTTTCAACTCCCTCTTCCTATTGTTAAAAAGAAATATGAAACTCTTATTATTGGGGAGATGCATATCCCAGTAGAGGTACCTTAGTGTTATACGAAAATTCTTCGGTTTCATGTCACTCGGAAATGGTTTGTTAATAAGACTTGATCAACCTTATTAATGGATTCTTTTTGAGAGGCATGTGGTCGATGAATTTAGTAAGCACAACCTTTTGTACCCACTCTTTGTTTTCTGTTATTTTTAGTTAAATGCAATAAAATGCCATGATTACCCTGTTTTCTGAATTATCCGTGCAATAAAAAATGTCCAGAAATGAAAGAGCTCATAATGCAATAAAATTTTGATATGAATTTTTATATAATATTTAAGAATTTTTGGCACTAGAAACATACCAGGGGGGTGCCCCAGGTGCCCACGAGGCACCAGGGCGCGCCACCCCCCTGGCGCGCCCAGGTGGCTCATGGGCCCCACAGGGACCCCCTCACTTATTCCTTCAGCTCACTTCATCTCTTACCTCTAGCAAAAATTCATGGTAGCTCTCTCTCTCGTGTTCTTGCTCACAAGCCTGAAATTTTCGATCTCTTTGCTCGGAGCTCCGTTTCCGAAACTGTTTTGGGAGAGTGCTACTTGGTATGTGACTCCTCCATTGCTCCAATTAGTTTTTGCTCTAGTGGATTATATTTTGCTTAATTCGCTGCTCTTGGTGCTACTGAAAATGAGCTTGCATGATGAATTCTTTGAGTTCCAAGTAGTTCGAATGCTTGATATAACCTCTAGACATCCATATGAGTAGCTGCTATCAATCTTGTGAAGTTTTATTGGTATCATTTTGTGACCCAAAATTTTTCAGAAAATTGTTCTTAGGAAAATGAATATCTTCCAGAGGAGTTCTTCGAAGCGAAACGCCAAGGGAGTCCTTGGGGACTCCTCGGACAGCGACCTCAACATCCCGCGTAGGACGGAGGTCCAACCGTGCGAATGGCCGCACAATGCCTTCATGAACGAAGCCGGATTCCACCAAGAGTTCATGCAATTCGTTGCTAATGCCGGATTGACCGACTTCCTCGCAGATGAGTGTGACCAGCACCACATCCTTACAAATTCCTTTGTGCAAAACTTTCATTTTCTGAGTAGGCTCGAACCCCCTGAGGTGCGCTTTGATTTGTATGCTCAACATTATCAGATACCTCTATCTGAATTTTATGAGATATGTTTGATTCCCTTTGATGGGGACATAAGAGAGCCTCGGCCGGAGGAGTTTGAGGGTTTCCTCCACACTTTAACTGTGGGAGAGACAAGGGGCGTGTCGAAAGCCTGAGCCACTAGCTTGCAATTCCCCTCTGTTCATTACGTTGCTTTATTCTTAGGGAAATGCTTGATTGCTAGGGAGCAAGGTAGTGCGCTAGTTGCACCTGACTTTGCCATTTTAAGCCGCGCACTGCATAATGACAACACTTATAACCTGGGAGCTATCATTGCACGCCGCCTGCACACTAATAGGACTAGGGGTAAAATTCATGGTGGTATATATGCTACTCGCTTAGCGAGACGTTTTAATGTTAACTTATGCCCTCATGATTACTTGTTGCCTAGAGTTTACTTAGATCACCAGTCCATGAGGGACCACCACTTTCTTAATGCTCCTGAGCCTCCTCACAACATTCGTTATAACTTGGTTTTTAGTGAGGATACTCGTGATATTATTCCGTTGCCTGCACCTGCTTTGTTTGATTCTCATGCCAGGAACGGATATACCGTGATGCCACCGGACATCGTTGCTTACCGGAACATGTTGGCAGCAGCAGAGGAGGAGGCCCGGGATTGGGAGGATCGAGTGCCGCCGCCTCAGGACTTTCACATGGGACCGGATGGCTACTACGGATGGCCGTAGACCAAGCTAGGCCAAAAGCCTAAGCTTGGGGGAGTACGTATTTCTCACCGACATTACATTCATGTCCACACATTTCATTTCAGTTGTCGGTGTTCATACTTTTTCATTGTATAATCCATGTTAATTTTATTTTTCTCGCTTTCTTCTTGTGTGTTTGAAAAACTTTGAGAAAATCCAAAAATATTTCTCGTTTCTTTTCGGTGTTTCTTTCTAGCTTAATTAGTAGTAGTACTAAAAGAAAACCCAAAAAGATTTCTCGTTTCTTCTATTACTTGTTGGGAGCTTTCCCGCGTAAATAGTTTTTCTTGTTTTTCGTTTTCTTCTTTATTTCATTTTCTTTAGAAAAACTAAAAACTCCAAAAATATTTCCGTGTGTTTCTCTGATTTTTTTTCCTTTTGTTGAGTCATTGTAAGGAGTAGACCACGATGAAAATGTTGAGTGGCTCTCATATGCATTGTTGTTAATCTAACAAAGAGCCCATATTACCTTGTCTTCTCCTTTAAATAAAATGCTTGCAGATTCCAGCTTAGTACATGGCACACTTGCACTATTTTTATTTTCATATCATTCGGTCGTGCAAGTGAAAGGCAATATTGACGATGATTTGATGAAGTGACTGTGGCAAGGAAAAGCGGGTATGAACTCAACTTGTTCTTTGTTTTTGTAAATATGTTTAACTCAGTATCCATGATTCAGCATATTATGATTAAACATGTTTATGATGACAATTAGAGATTATAGTTGCTCATGCCATGCTTAAGTAGCTAGGAGTGGATAATGATTTATCTCGAGTGTCAACATGCATTAAAATGATTGTGAGTAGTATGATGATATGGTATCCTCCTCTGAATGTTTCGACTGGCTTGACTTGGCACATGTTCACGCATGTAGTTGATTCAAAACCAACATAGCCTCCATGATATTTATGTCCATGGTGCTTATATCCTACTCATGCTAGTATTCAATGTTGATTATTCATAATGCATGATTATGACCGTTTTCGCTCTCTAGCTGGTCGCTTCTCAACCTATTTGCTAGCCTTCGCCTGTACTAAGCGGGAATGCTGCTTGTGCATCAAAATCCTTAAACCAAAGTTATTCCAGATGAGTCCACTATATCTACCTACATGCGGTATTACTCTACCGTTCTAAGTAAATTTGCATGTGCCACCTCTAAATATTCAAATGAACATCTGTTTTGTGTGCCCGTACCGCTCATGGAGCGAGAGGGGGCAGTCAGTATTTTCCCTGCTAAGCGGGTTATTCTGATGATGAGTGTTTATTCACTTGTCCTTGCACGAGAGGGGCTGGTAATCGGGATGCCCAGTCCCATTATTAAAATTGCAAAATAATAAAACAAACTCCCCCGGAAAGTTGTTAGTATGGAGGGCACCCGAGGATTCAGCTAGCCATGGCTTGTGTTTGTTGGTGGAGGGGGAGTAAACTTTACTTTACCGCTTGCGAACCGCCGCTAATGTGTTTAGCATGGAAGATATTGAAAACTCTTGGTCATGACGTTGACAGGAAAGGCATACCTCCCAGAATTATATTTATCTCTGATTTAAGCTTCGAGCTATAGCACCTCTGCAAATCCATGCTTCCCTCTATGAAGGGCCTATCTATTTACTTTTATGTTATTTTACTTTTATTGTTGAGTCATCACCTTCTCAAACAAGCACCAGACCTGAGAGCACTATTGTCATTCTCATGCATTGTGTATAGTTAATGTTGTGTGCATCATGACTGGATCTCTGCTATCATGAATTACAATGTTTAGTCACTGCTTGAACTTTGGAGGTGCTCTGCATTTATGTTTTGCGGTCTCAGAAAGGGCTAGCGAGATACCATGTTGTCATATTATATCATGATTGTTTTGACAAAGTGTTGGCATTTGAGATATCTTATTATTGCTCACTAGTTGATTATGCCATTGATATGAGTGAATATAATTTCTAAGAGTTATCATTTGCATGGTTAGTTATAATCTTTGCTGAAAACTTGGGTGCTATTTAAGCATATATATAGATACAAGAACAAAAGAGTTTGTAAAAGTTTTTCTTTATCACTTTCAGTTTGTCAACTGAATTGCTTGAGGACAAGCAATGAGTTAAGCTTGGGGGAGTTGATACGTCTCCGTCGTATCTACTTTTACAAACACTTTTGCTCTTGTTTTAGACTCTAATTTGCATGATTTGAATGATACTAACCCGGACTGACGCTGTTTTCAGCAGAATTGCCATGGTGTTGTTTTTGTGCAGAAATCAAAGTTCTTGGATTTGGATGAAACTTTTTGGAGAATTTTTATGGAATATATAAAAATTATTGGCGCAAGAATCAACAGAAGGGGGGCCACCCAGTGCCCATGAGGCACCAGGGCGCGCCACCCTCCCCAGGCGTGCCATGGTACCTCGTGGGGCCCACATGGCTCCGTCTGACCTAATTCCAACGCTATAAATTCACAATTCCAGAGAAAAAAATAAGAGAGGAAGTTTTATTGCGTTTCACGATACGGAGCCGCCGCCACCTCCTGTTCTTCATCGGGAGGCCAGATCTGGAGTCCGTTTAGGGCTCCGGAGAGGGGGATCTTCCGGCATCGTCATCATCAACTATCCTTCATCACCAATTTCATGATGCTCACCACCGGGAGTGAGTAATTCCTTCGTAGGCTTGCTGGACGGTGATGAGTTGGATGAGATTTATCATGTAATCGAGTTAGTTTTGTTAGGGCTTGATCCCTAGTATCCACTATGTTCTGAGATTGATGTTGCTATGACTTTGCTATGCTTAATGCTTGTCACTAGGGCCCGAGTGCCATGATTTCAGATCTGAACCCTTTATGTTTTCATGAATATATTTGTGTTCTTGATCCGATCTTGCAAGTTGTATGCACCTGCTACGTGTTATGATTCGCATACCCTAAGGTGACAATAATTGGGATTCTTTTCGGTGATTGCCGTAGTTTGAGGAGTTCATGTATTCACTAAGTGTTAATGCTTTGTTCCGGTTCTCTATTAAAAGGAGGCCTTAATATCCCTTAGTTTCCTTATGCCTACGAGCTTTTCACATATTATTCTTGCTAAGTTACTACTGTTGCTACTGCTGTCACAATTGTTACTACTATTGTTGCTACCGTTACTGTTACCGTTACTATTATTGCTACTACTATCAAACTATCATACTACTGTGCTACTGATCACTCTGCTGCAGATATTTAGTCTCCAGGTGTGGTTGAATTGACAGCTCAACTGCAAATACTTGCAAATATTCTTTGGCTCCCCTTGTGTCGAATCAATAAATTTGGGTTGAATACTCTACCCTCGAAAATTGTTGCAATCGCCTATACTTGTGGGTTATCAAGACCGTTTTCTGGCACCGTTGCCGGGGAGCATAGCTTTATTTGCTGAGTCACTTGGGATTTATATCTGTTGATCACTATGAAGAATCTGAAAGACGCTAAGACCAAGATCATTCCCTCTAAGACGAGGGGAGGTAAGGAACTGCCATCTAGCTCTGCACTTGATTCACCTTCTGTTTTGAGTAAACTTGCAACACCACCACATGCTATTAATTCTGATATGTCGCAAGTTATTGATGATACCACTTCTGCTATGAATGATACTCATGATGATGCTAGTACTATGCTTGGTAATGCTGCGCCACTTGGTGAATTTCTTAGTGAACAAATTGCTAAAGCTAAAGAAATTGAAAATGCTGAAACTCTTGAAAATTATCATTCACCTATTATGCCTAGCTCTCCTACTAGAGTTGAAACACCTGATGAACATTGCTTTGATAGGGAGATGGCTAGAGTCATTCTTGCTTGTAATGATAGAGATGAAGTTATAAAACTGCTTGCTGAAATGAAAGAAAAATCTATGAGGGAGAAAATTAAATATGATCCCAAGTTTGCTACCTCTCCCATATTCGTTACTGATAAGGATTATGAATTCTCTGTCGATCCAGAGTTAATTCCTTTTGTTGAATCTGATCCTTTCCATGGTTATGAAATTGAAACCGTTGTGGCACACCTTACTAAATTAAACGATATAGCCACCCTATTTGCTCATGAGGAAAAATTCGCTATTACTATATTCTTAAGTTATTTCCTTTCTCATTAAAGGGTGATGCTAAAGAATGGTATAATACTCTTGCTCCTGGTTGTGTGCATAGCCCCCAGGATATGATTCATTACTTCTCTGAAAAATATTTTCCTGCTCATAAGAAACAAGCTGCTTTACAGGAAATATTTAACTTTGTGCAAATCAAAGAAGAGAATCTCCCTCAAGCTTAGGGGAGGCTTCTCCAATTACTTAATGCTTTTCCTGATCATCCTCTTAAGAAAAATGAAATACTTGATATCTTCTATAATGGACTAACCGATGCTTCTAGGGACTACCTAGATAGTTGTGCGAGTTGTGTTTTCAGGGAACGGACTATTGAACAAGCTGAGGAATTATTGAATAATATATTGAAGAATGATAATGATTGGACACTTCCTGAACCACTGCCTAAACCCACTCCGAAGAAGAGGGGTATTTTATATCTCAGTCCTGAAGATATGCAAGAAGCAAGGAAATGCCAGAAGGAAAAAGGTATTAAAGCTGAAGATGTTAATAATTTACCACGTGTTGAAGAAATACATGGTCTTGACAAACCGACACAGGTAGTAGAGGTAAATTCTCTTATAAAGTTTGATGAAAGTGATATTCCTTATAACAAACCTCCTAGTCAATGCTTGTATGAATTTGACAATTATATTATTAAGCAAGACCACTTCAATGCCAATGTTATGAAACAAATGAAATGAAATGCCTACATGATTGATCGCTTGAGTGACTTGTTATTTAGAATTGCTAATGATGTTAAAGGTGTAAGTAAACATGCATCTATGGTTCAAACTCAATTAGAACAAGTTGCTAAATCTCAAAGTGAATTGCTCAATGAAATGAATAACAATATGAATGATCATGCTGTTAGAGTAATGCCTAGAGGAGGTAGAATGACTCAGGAGCCACTTTATCCTGAAGGTCACCCTAAAAGAATTGAACAAGACTCTCAAAGAATTAATGTTGATGCACCTAGTCCATCTAAAAAGAAAAAGAAAAAGAAAAATGATAGGACTCTGCATACTTCTAGTGAACCCGAGGTAGAAAAACCCTTGGAGGATAGTAATGATGTTTATATTTCTGATGCTGAAACACAATCTGGTAATGAACATTCACCTGATGATAATAATAATGATGATGCTCATGTGGATACCCAACCAGATAATGATAAAGAACCTGATAATGATGTTGAAATAGAACCTGTTGTTGATCTTGATAACCCACCTTCTAAAAATAAACGTTATGATAAAAGAGACTTCGTTGCTAGAAAACATGGTAAAGAAAGAGAACCATGGGTTCAAAAACCCATGCCCTTTCCTCCTAAACCATCTAAGAAAAAGGATGAGGAAGAATTTGAACGCTTTGCTGAAATGCTTAGGCCAGTCTTTTTGCGTACTCGTTTGACTGATATTATAAAGATGCCTCCTTATGCTAAATATATGAAAGACATTATCACAAATAAAAGAAAGATACCTGAAGCTAAAATTTCCACCATGCTTGCAAATTATTCTTTTAAGGATAGAGTACCTAAGAAACTAGGAGATCCAGGAATACCAACTATACCATGCTCCATTAAACGAAATTATGTCAAAACTGCTTTGTGTGATTTAGGAGCCGGTGTTAGTGTTATGCCTTTCTCTTTATATAAAATACTTGATTTGAATAAACTCACTCCCACTGAAATATCATTACAAATGGCTGACAAATCAACTGCCATACATATCGGTGTTTGTGAGGATGTGCCCGTTGTAGTTGCAAATGTTACTATTCTAACAGACTTTGTTATACTTGATATGCCCGAGGATGACAACATGTCGATTATCCTTGGTAGACCCTTTTTGAATACTGCAGGGGCTGTTATTGATTGCAACAAAAGCAAGGTCACTTTTCATATCAATGGTAATGAACATACGGTGCACTTTCCGAAGAAACAATTTCAAGTAAATGGTATTCGTGTTATTGGAAAGACTCCAACAATTACTATTGGAAGTTTTCAACTCCCTCTTCCTATTGTTAAAAAGAAATATGAAACTCTTATTATTGGGGAGATGCATATCCCAGTAGAGGTACCTTAGTGTTATACGAAAATTCTTCGGTTTCATGTCACTCGGAAATGGTTTGTTAATAAGACTTGATCAACCTTATTAATGGATTCTTTTTGAGAGGCATGTGGTCGATGAATTTAGTAAGCACAACCTTTTGTACCCACTCTTTGTTTTCTGTTATTTTTAGTTAAATGCAATAAAATGCCATGATTACCCTGTTTTCTGAATTATCCGTGCAATAAAAAATGTCCAGAAATGAAAGAGCTCATAATGCAATAAAATTTTGATATGAATTTTTATATAATATTTAAGAATTTTTGGCACTAGAAACATACCAGGGGGGTGCCCCAGGTGCCCACGAGGCACCAGGGCGCGCCACCCCCCTGGCGCGCCCAGGTGGCTCATGGGCCCCACAGGGACCCCCTCACTTATTCCTTCAGCTCACTTCATCTCTTACCTCTAGCAAAAATTCATGGTAGCTCTCTCTCTCGTGTTCTTGCTCACAAGCCTGAAATTTTCGATCTCTTTGCTCGGAGCTCCGTTTCCGAAACTGTTTTGGGAGAGTGCTACTTGGTATGTGACTCCTCCATTGCTCCAATTAGTTTTTGCTCTAGTGGATTATATTTTGCTTAATTCGCTGCTCTTGGTGCTACTGAAAATGAGCTTGCATGATGAATTCTTTGAGTTCCAAGTAGTTCGAATGCTTGATATAACCTCTAGACATCCATATGAGTAGCTGCTATCAATCTTGTGAAGTTTTATTGGTATCATTTTGTGACCCAAAATTTTTCAGAAAATTGTTCTTAGGAAAATGAATATCTTCCAGAGGAGTTCTTCGAAGCGAAACGCCAAGGGAGTCCTTGGGGACTCCTCGGACAGCGACCTCAACATCCCGCGTAGGACGGAGGTCCAACCGTGCGAATGGCCGCACAATGCCTTCATGAACGAAGCCGGATTCCACCAAGAGTTCATGCAATTCGTTGCTAATGCCGGATTGACCGACTTCCTCGCAGATGAGTGTGACCAGCACCACATCCTTACAAATTCCTTTGTGCAAAACTTTCATTTTCTGAGTAGGCTCGAACCCCCTGAGGTGCGCTTTGATTTGTATGCTCAACATTATCAGATACCTCTATCTGAATTTTATGAGATATGTTTGATTCCCTTTGATGGGGACATAAGAGAGCCTCGGCCGGAGGAGTTTGAGGGTTTCCTCCACACTTTAACTGTGGGAGAGACAAGGGGCGTGTCGAAAGCCTGAGCCACTAGCTTGCAATTCCCCTCTGTTCATTACGTTGCTTTATTCTTAGGGAAATGCTTGATTGCTAGGGAGCAAGGTAGTGCGCTAGTTGCACCTGACTTTGCCATTTTAAGCCGCGCACTGCATAATGACAACACTTATAACCTGGGAGCTATCATTGCACGCCGCCTGCACACTAATAGGACTAGGGGTAAAATTCATGGTGGTATATATGCTACTCGCTTAGCGAGACGTTTTAATGTTAACTTATGCCCTCATGATTACTTGTTGCCTAGAGTTTACTTAGATCACCAGTCCATGAGGGACCACCACTTTCTTAATGCTCCTGAGCCTCCTCACAACATTCGTTATAACTTGGTTTTTAGTGAGGATACTCGTGATATTATTCCGTTGCCTGCACCTGCTTTGTTTGATTCTCATGCCAGGAACGGATATACCGTGATGCCACCGGACATCGTTGCTTACCGGAACATGTTGGCAGCAGCAGAGGAGGAGGCCCGGGATTGGGAGGATCGAGTGCCGCCGCCTCAGGACTTTCACATGGGACCGGATGGCTACTACGGATGGCCGTAGACCAAGCTAGGCCAAAAGCCTAAGCTTGGGGGAGTACGTATTTCTCACCGACATTACATTCATGTCCACACATTTCATTTCAGTTGTCGGTGTTCATACTTTTTCATTGTATAATCCATGTTAATTTTATTTTTCTCGCTTTCTTCTTGTGTGTTTGAAAAACTTTGAGAAAATCCAAAAATATTTCTCGTTTCTTTTCGGTGTTTCTTTCTAGCTTAATTAGTAGTAGTACTAAAAGAAAACCCAAAAAGATTTCTCGTTTCTTCTATTACTTGTTGGGAGCTTTCCCGCGTAAATAGTTTTTCTTGTTTTTCGTTTTCTTCTTTATTTCATTTTCTTTAGAAAAACTAAAAACTCCAAAAATATTTCCGTGTGTTTCTCTGATTTTTTTTCCTTTTGTTGAGTCATTGTAAGGAGTAGACCACGATGAAAATGTTGAGTGGCTCTCATATGCATTGTTGTTAATCTAACAAAGAGCCCATATTACCTTGTCTTCTCCTTTAAATAAAATGCTTGCAGATTCCAGCTTAGTACATGGCACACTTGCACTATTTTTATTTTCATATCATTCGGTCGTGCAAGTGAAAGGCAATATTGACGATGATTTGATGAAGTGACTGTGGCAAGGAAAAGCGGGTATGAACTCAACTTGTTCTTTGTTTTTGTAAATATGTTTAACTCAGTATCCATGATTCAGCATATTATGATTAAACATGTTTATGATGACAATTAGAGATTATAGTTGCTCATGCCATGCTTAAGTAGCTAGGAGTGGATAATGATTTATCTCGAGTGTCAACATGCATTAAAATGATTGTGAGTAGTATGATGATATGGTATCCTCCTCTGAATGTTTCGACTGGCTTGACTTGGCACATGTTCACGCATGTAGTTGATTCAAAACCAACATAGCCTCCATGATATTTATGTCCATGGTGCTTATATCCTACTCATGCTAGTATTCAATGTTGATTATTCATAATGCATGATTATGACCGTTTTCGCTCTCTAGCTGGTCGCTTCTCAACCTATTTGCTAGCCTTCGCCTGTACTAAGCGGGAATGCTGCTTGTGCATCAAAATCCTTAAACCAAAGTTATTCCAGATGAGTCCACTATATCTACCTATATGCGGTATTACTCTACCGTTCTAAGTAAATTTGCATGTGCCACCTCTAAATATTCAAATGAACATCTGTTTTGTGTGCCCGTACCGCTCATGGAGCGAGAGGGGGCGGTCAGTATCTTCCATGCTAAGCGGGTTATTCTCACCATGAGTGTTTATTCACTTGTCCTTGCACGAGAGGGGCTGGTAATCGGGATGCCCAGTCCCATTATTAAAATTGCAAAATAATAAAACAAACTCCCCCGGAAAGTTGTTAGTATGGAGGGCACCCGAGGATTCAGCTAGCCATGGCTTGTGTTTGTTGGTGGAGGGGGAGTAAACTTTACTTTACCGCTTGGGAACCGCCGCTAATGTGTTTAGCATGGAAGATATTGAAAACTCTTGGTCGTGACGTTGACAGGAAAGGCATACCTCCCAGAATTATATTTATCTCTGATTTAAGCTTCGAGCTCTAGCACCTCTGCAAATCCATGCTTCCCTCTGTGAAGGGCCTATCTATTTACTTTTATGTTATTTTACTTTTATTGTTGAGTCATCACCTTCTCAAACAAGCACCAGACCTGAGAGCACTATTGTCATTCTCATGCATTGTGTATAGTTAATGTTGTGTGCATCATGACTGGATCTCTGCTATCATGAATTACAATGTTTAGTCGCTGCTTGAACTTTGGAGGTGCTCTGCATTTATGTTTTGCGGTCTCAGAAAGGGCTAGCGAGATACCATGTTGTCATATTATATCATGATTGTTTTGACAAAGTGTTGGCATTTGAGATATCTTATTATTGCTCACTAGTTGATTATGCCATTGATATGAGTGAATATAATTTCTAAGAGTTATCATTTGCATGGTTAGTTATAATCTTTGCTGAAAACTTGGGTGCTATTTAAGCATATATATAGATACAAGAACAAAAGAGTTTGTAAAAGTTTTTCTTTATCACTTTCAGTTTGTCAACTGAATTGCTTGAGGACAAGCAATGAGTTAAGCTTGGGGGAGTTGATACGTCTCCGTCGTATCTACTTTTACAAACACTTTTGCTCTTGTTTTAGACTCTAATTTGCATGATTTGAATGATACTAACCCGGACTGACGCTGTTTTCAGCAGAATTGCCATGGTGTTGTTTTTGTGCAGAAATCAAAGTTCTTGGATTTGGATGAAACTTTTTGGAGAATTTTTATGGAATATATAAAAATTATTGGCGCAACAATCAACAGAAGGGGGGCCACCCAGTGCCCACGAGGTACCAGGGCGCGCCACCCTCCCCAGGCATGCCCTGGTACCTCGTGGGGCCCACATGGCTCCGTCTGACCTAATTCCAACGCTATAAATTCACAATTCCAGAGAAAAAATTAAGAGAGGAAGTTTTATTGCGTTTCACGATACAGAGCCGCCGCCACCTCCTGTTCTTCATCGGGAGGCCAGATCTGGAGTCCGTTTAGGGCTCTGGAGAGGGGGATCTTCCGGCATCGTCATCATCAACTATCCTGCATCACCAATTTCATGATGCTCACCACCGGGAGTGAGTAATTCCTTCGTAGGCTTGCTAGACGGTGATGAGTTGGATGAGATTTATCATGTAATCGAGTTAGTTTTGTTAGGGCTTGATCCCTAGTATCCACTATGTTCTGAGATTGATGTTGCTATGACTTTGCTATGCTTAATGCTTGTCACTAGGGCCCGAGTGCCATGATTTCAGATCTGAACCCTTTATGTTTTCATGAATATATTTGTGTTCTTGATCCGATCTTGCAAGTTGTATGCACCTGCTACGTGTTATGATTCGCATACCCTAAGGTGACAATAATTGGGATTCTTTTCGGTGATTGCCGTAGTTTGAGGAGTTCATGTATTCACTAAGTGTTAATGCTTTGTTCCGGTTCTCTATTAAAAGGAGGCCTTAATATCCCTTAGTTTCCTTATGGACCCCGCTGCCACGGGAGGGTAGGACAAAAGATGTCATGCAAGTTCTTATCGCAAGCACGTATGACTATATACGGAATACATGCCTACATTACATTGATGAATTGGAGCTAGTTCTGTGTCGCCCTATGTTATGACTGTTACATGATGAATGTTATCCAACGTAAATCACCGATCCAATGCCTACGAGCTTTTCACATATTATTCTTGCTAAGTTACTACTGTTGCTACTGCTGTCACAATTGTTACTACTATTGCTGCTACCGTTACTGTTACCGTTACTATTATTGCTACTACTATCAAACTCTCATACTACTGTGCTACTGATCACTCTGCTGCAGATATTTAGTCTAAAGGTGTGGTTGAATTGGCAGCTCAATTGCTAATACTTGCAAATATTCTTTGGCTCCCCTTGTGTCGAATCAATAAATTTGGGTTGAATACTCTACCCTCGAAAACTGTTGCGATCCCCTATACTTGTGGGTTATCACTGCGCAGGCTCACCGGGAGGCGAGCCCTTTGACCTCCATCCGCCGCCCACCTTGCTCCCAACTTCTCCATTAATGGTGCACGAGCCCTAGTTTTAATGGCGTGGCTAGGCCTCAGTCGACTGAGATTTAAGAGAGAGAAAAGAAAATATTAAAAGAAAATTTTGCACGAATCTTGATGTAAGATCTCACGGACATAGCATCGACTGAGACTTAGCAAGACTGATATATATGAAGACGATGGCAATGGATAATAATAATTGTCTTACATATTCAGGAAGATAATTAAAGATGCCACATGCGGCAACGCCCGAAAGACACAAGGGCAAAAGAAGGAAGAGACAGACAACGATCTGGGTCGCTACTCTCTACTTCACCTCGATCTACTACGCCATCTTCGTCATTTCATCCACCTTGATCTCCTTCACGTCCTCAATCCGTCGCTTGCGAGCAACCACGGATTCCTCTAGGAGCATGTCACACTTGGTGCAGAGATTAGCATTCTCGTCCATAAGTTTCCTGACCATGACAGCCGTCTTCTCCAACACGGCAGTTGTCTCCTCGTGCTGCTTCGCCCTGCCGGCGATCTTCGCCCTCAGCAGGTCGCGCTCGGTGCGGAGCCTCACCTTGTCACCCTGTAGTGCCCGGATGACGCCGGTGAACTTATCCAACGCAGCATAGCTCTCCTTCTGCAGCTTCGCCCAGCGGGGGATGTCATCGTCCATTAGCCTATTGAGCATAGCGCGCATGCGCCTGTGAGAGCCCTCGAGTGCCCGAGATAGATCCATCCAGGCCGCCGCGATGCGACAGGACCTCTCTGCTGCTTCTGCGGCACGGCGGGACATCTGTGCCGCTTCCGCGGTGCGGCCGGACCAATCTGCTGCTTCGGCGGCGTGGCGGAACCTTAGTGCTGCTTCGGCGGCGCGGCGGGACCTCTGTGCTGCTTCGGCGGTGCGGCGGGACCTCTCGGCTGATATCGCGGTGAGGCGGGACATCTCTGCTGCTTAGCTCGCCGCTCCGTGGTCATTTCTCGACCAAGAACTCCTCCCACGGGCCATGGCAGACGCAGGGAAGGACGAAGACTTGTTTGTTTGTTGATGAGGAATTGAGGAGGAATGTGCAGTCATTTTCGAGTAGGTGGTATTTATAACCTAGTAATAAGCTGCTAAGTGGGAAAACGTTTAGGTTTTCATCAGTGTGAACAGGTTTGCACTTACATATCGGTGTGAATCGGAGTAATTTGGAATGTGACGGGAAAGAAGCTCAAAATTATTTGACGGTTCCGGTTTCGAAGTGCGGCATGATTCCCGGATGGTGTAATTAACGTGGGCAAGTGTTCTCAGATGCGTACGTGGCGTGTGCACCGTAATCGGCGATGTCAGCGCACGACTTGTTCCATCAACCGTGTGCGCTTGTTATTACCATCGCGCACAATTATTTTAATTAGAATGTGTGCCCGTATATCGCAGACTCCTTGATCTGGCTGACCATTTCTGTTGTGTTGGGTAATCGCAAACAGTTCATCCGAGTGAACCGCATGCCGTATATCGCACACACCTTGATCTGCCTGACCGTTTCTGTTGTGTTGGGTAATAGCAAACAGTTCATCCGAGTGAACTGTATGCCGTGTATCGCACACACCTCGATTTGGCTGACCGTGTTTGTTGTTCTGTCTTATAGAAAACAGTTCGTATGGATCAACTGTATGCCACATATCACACACGCGTCTCTAATCTGAATCGTGTTTGTTGTTCTGTCTTATCGCAAACAGTTCGTATGGATCAACTGTATGCCACGTATCGCACACGCGTCTCTAATCTGAATCGCTTTTGATGTCTCCGGCATCGCAAATAGTTCGTCTTATTGGCGACGGTGTACTACACCGTTTGCGATTAATGCATCGCACACAGTTTGGTTGTGGGATCTCTGATTAATGTGTCGCGTTAGGACCTTCCTGCAGTAGTGCATGATTGTTTATTAGTATGCCTGAGTATTGATGTCTTTATATCAAATTATAGACTATTGCTTTGAATCATTCGGATCTTATTATTCATACCGTAAGAGAGAGATTACATGGTGAAACATGATAGGTAGCATTCCACATCAAAAATTATGTTTTTATCATTTACCTACTCAAGGACGAGCAGGAATTAACCTTGGGGATGCTTGATGCGTCTCCAACGTATCTATAATTTTTGATTGTTCCATGCTATTATAGTATCAATCTTAGATGTTTTATATGCACTTATATGCCATTATATATCATTTTTTCGGACTAACCTATTAACCCAGTGCCCAGTGCCAGTTGTTATTTCTGCTTGTTTTTACCTTTTCAGAAAATCATTATCAAAAAGTGTCCAAACGAGAAAAAAACTTTGGATTAATTTTTTCTGGACCAGAAGAGACCCACAAAGCTTCGGGAGAAGACCAGAAGAGCCACGAGGAGCCGACAAGCCTGGAGGGCTCGCCCCCCAGGCTTATGGGCCCCTCGTAGCACCTCCTGACCTAATTCCAACGCTATAAATTCTCAAATATTCCCCATATACCAAAAAGACAGAAGAGAAAACCTAGGCTATAAAAGGCATCCCCTCCGCGTTGCCGCCGCACAGCGACCGTGCGCCCCAGATCCAGACCCCCTCCCCACCCCGTTTTCTCTTTCTCCCGACGACGATGTGGTGCGGCGGCAGGCACGGTGCGGTGCAGGCGGGGTCCTGGTCGTCGTCCCTGACGGTAGACTAGGCCGAGGGCCTGGCGCGCTACGACGTCCTCGTCCCCCCCCTGCCCACCTGTCATCGGGCTAGCATATCAACGGGGACGGCTACGCCGTGGAGGGGCCCGCCGTCCCCCGCGCACAGCAGTGAACAGGCTGTGGCGGCCGGTTCAACGCCTGGGGCCGGCGCTATTTCTGGGAGGGGCGCGACTTCGAGGACGTCGTCGCCAAGGCACGCCGTCAACACCTCGTTGCGCGCCGCGTGGCGCGCACAGCCGTGCCACCTCCGCCTCCCCCTCCACCACCACTAGCTCCACCGGCGCCGGCCGCACAAGGCGCCCCCCCCGGCGGACGCCTACGTCGCCCCGCCACCCCCTCCCGAGGTCGTCGACGCCGGCGACCCCTAGGACATGCCCGGCCTCTTTTGGGCCATACGGGAGTCGACGACTGCGCCGGGGTGGGTTCCGCCGTGCGCGCCGACGACCCCGACGACAGCCCTGGGCTGATGGCGACGCTGCGCTTCTCTGCGGCGGCTGCGGGCTTCGGTGGCGGCTTCAGCGGCGCTGTAGGCGCGGGCAGCAGCAGCGGCGCGGGCGGCAGCGGTGCGGGCGGCGATGGCACGGGGCTCGGCGACGTGGAGGACGAGTAGTTAGGCTTTTTTATGTTTTATTTCAAATTTCATTCGAACCAGTGTACAAATCCTAAATATGAATGAAATTTGAATCGTTCGCATTGAATTCATTTGCATTTGAGAAAACCGGCTCGACACGCCTGAAATCGGCCTAAACCCGCCGGGCAACTTACTCGAGAGGCCGAAAACGTCGTAAACCCGCAGGAACCGCCGTGGGTGTTGAAAAAAATCGCACGGACCGTCGTGTGTGTTCAAAAAAAACCGCAGGAACCGCCATGCGGGCAGAATAAATCAAACGAATAGCGAAAAAAAAACTTGTTGGTCGACGTCCTGGGCCGGCCTGGGCGAGTCGTTTACGGCTCGGCGACCTGGGCCGGCACACGCTCTGTGGGGCACTGCGCTGGGACGGAAGATGGGTCGGCCCAGGCACGAAGGTGGACACGCCGTGTTGTAGTTGTTTTTTTTCCGTTGTCAAATTTTCCCTGTTTTTTGTTATTGTTTATTTCTTTATTTATGTACTTTTCTTCATACTTTGCAAAATTGAACATATACATAAATATATACATTAAAAACAGTCTTCAAAAACACATTAAAAAATGTTGAATGAGTATTTGAAAAATATTGAACAAGTATTTGTAAATGTTGAGTAAATATTAAAAATGTTGACCAAGTGGGCATGCCCACCCCGGTACTCAACGCAAAATTTGAACGAATTCGGACACCGAACGCACGTTGCGTCACGTCCGGGAAGTGCTTTAGGGTATTTTCACCGGGAAAATCATAGAAAATGCTTGGAGTGTTAGAAATCAGCGATAATTTGCATGCATGCTTCTCATGATAATACAAGACTGTAGAAAGTTTTTTGGTCCATTTGAAGGATGTCAAAAAAAAAGTCCTTCCACACGGACCCTTCCCTCCTACCCGAACAGCCTCCGCTGAAGATGGCCAAATTTTGGTCATCTTTAGAATGACACCAAATTTTGCCACCATGTGGGCATGCCCACCCTAGTACTCAACACAAAACTTGAACGAATTCGGACACCGAACGCACGTTGTGTCACGTCCGGGAAGTGCTTTAGGGTATTTTCACCGGGAAAATCATAGAAAATGCTTGGAGTGTCAGAAATCAACAAGAATTTTCATGCATGCTTCTCATGATGATACAAGACTGTAGAAAAAAATTTGGTCCATTTGAAGGATGTCGAAAAAAAGTCCTTCCACACGGACCCTTCCCTGCCGGCAGAGCCGAATGGTGCTGCTTGTACATGGTAGTTATGCTGGTATGCACGGAACACCAAATTTTGCCAGGATGTGGGCATGCCCACTGTACTAGTGCACGCAAGATTTGAACGAATTTGGACACGAAATGCATGTTGAGTCATGTCCGGGCAGTGTTTTAGGGTTTTTCCTTCCGGAAAATCATAGAAAATGCATGGAGTGTCAGAAATCATTCAAATTTGGCATGAATGCTTGGCATTGTGGTGCGAGGGTGTGCAAAAAGTTTGGGATCGTTTGGTGAAGTTGAAAAAAAATTGTATTATAGTTCTGTACATTGTTTGCTCATATAAAAAATACATCAGCCATCAATGCTCTTTTTTTGAAGAATAAGCAGGATCTGTAGGAACCTTCACGCGTTTGGAATAGGCGAAGATTCGTATTGATCCTGATCATCCTCCATATAGAGTACAATGAACACCGACGCTTATGTAAATTTAAAAATGAACATACTTAAGGCGGTGAATGGCGTGCCAGCGGGGCTAGGCGGGACTAAACTATATTTCTAAGGCGTCGGCTATAGTTTATTAAACAACCACGGGTCGGGCCGTGGTGGGGTCAGGAGCAGGACCGACGTGGATAACGCCCGACGTGCATGCATGGGCGTCAGTAATCACGCTTCCACTACCTCCCCACACGCCCGCATAACCCCGCCGCCTCCACTCACGCACACCCCCGCATAGCCGCCGCGATCTCGCCCGCACCCCGTCGCCCGCCGCCGCCGACTTCATGCCCGCGGCCGCCGTCATCATGCCCGCACGTCGCCGAGATCTCGCCCGGACGTCATCACGCCCGCACGTCGCCGAGATCACACCCGCACCCATAACCATAGGACGGGATGCGATGGTCTCAGGCAAAGGGCGCGTGCCACGACGGCCATGCCCGTGCTCCTGACATCGTGAACGGAGGCTGCCGGTGGACATCATAATTTTTATAATACTTTGGCTTTCTGCCATGTTAATACATCTAATACGTAGTGTAAAAACATTCATTTAGAATGGAGGAGTACGGAGATGTGTACTGTTCGGTGGAGAAGTGGTGCGACTTGGTGGGTGATACGTCTCAAACGTATCTATAATTTTTGATTGTTCCATGCTATTATAGTATCAATCTTGGATGTTTAATTTACAATTACAAGCAATTATATATCATTTTTTGGGACTAACCTATTAACTTAGTGCCCAGTGCCAGTTGTTGTTTTTTGCCTGTTTTTGGTTTTCCAGAATATCAGTACCAAACGAAGTCCAAATGCCACGAAACTTTTTGGAGATTTTTTTCTGGACATAAGAGACACTAGAAGCTTCAGGAGAGGGCCAGAAGACAGAGGAGGTGGCCACGAGCCACCAGGACGCGCCCCAGGGGAGGTGGCGCGCCCTGGTGCCTCATGGGCCCACCTCTGCTCCGTTTAACCTAATTCCACCTCTATAAATTTTCTAAAATCGGGAAACCAACAGGGGAGTCCACGAAATACTTTTCCCGCCGCCGCAAGTTCCTGTTCTCGAGAGATTCCATCTGGAGGCCTTTTCCGGCACTCCGCCGGAGGGGGGATCGATCACGGAGGGGCTCTACATCAACCTTGCTGCCCTTCCGATGATGCGTGAGTAGTTTACCACAGACCTTCGGGTCCATAGTTAGTAGCTAGATGGCTTCTTCTCTCTTTTTGATCTTCAATACAATGTTCTCCTCGATGTTCTTGGAGTTATCCGATGTAGTCACTTTTTGTGGTGTGTTTGTTGGGATCCGATGAATTGTGAGTTTATGATCAGATTATCCATGAATATTATTTGAGTCTTCTCTGAACTCTTTTATGCATGATTATTATAGCTTCGTATTTCTCTCCGATCTATTGATTTGGTTTGGCCAACTAGAATGATTTATCTTGCAATGGGAGGGGTGCTTTGTAATGGGTTCGATCTTGCGGTGCTCAATCCCAGTGACAGAAAGGGACATGACACATATGTATCATTGCTATTAAGGGTAAAAAGATGGGGTTTATTTATGCGTGAGTTTATCTTGTCTACATCATGTCATCTTGCTTAAGGCGTTACTCCGTTCTTTATGAACTTAATACTCTAGATGCATGCTGGATAGCGGTCGATGGGTGGAGTAATAGTAGTAGATGCAGGCAGGAGTCGGTCTACTTGTCTCGGACGTGATGCTATATACATGATCATTGCCTTGGATATCATCATAATTATTTGCTTTTCTATCAATTGCCCAACAGTAATTTGTTTACCCACCGTATGATATTTTCAAGAGAGAAGCCTCTAGTGAAACCAATGGCCCCCGGGTC
The DNA here is from genome assembly GCA_039707655.1 of Elymus sibiricus. Classification (NCBI taxonomy): domain Eukaryota; kingdom Viridiplantae; phylum Streptophyta; class Magnoliopsida; order Poales; family Poaceae; genus Elymus; species Elymus sibiricus. The sequence goes on from CM077666.1 coordinate 479,321,049, forward strand.
TACTTTTATCATATAATTTACTTTTATCATATATTAAAAATCTCAAAAATACCTTGCTACAATTTTACTTTATTTATTTTATTTTGTATTTTTGTTCGATCTATCTATCTATCACCATACAATTTAATCTTGTAATTAACCGCCGAGGGATTGACAACCCCTTGTTCGCGTTGGGTGCAAGGATTTGTTGTTTTGTGTGCAGGTGCTGCTAACGAGTTGTTGCATGATTATCCTACTGGATTGATAACCTTGGTTTCATAACTGAGGGAAATACTTATCTCTACTGTGATGCATCATCCCTTCCTCTTCAGGGAAATACCAACGCAAGCTACAAGTAGCAGTGGGAAAATTAACCCCTAAACAGCGTATTCGGCTTCGTGGCACCAATTTGGACAATATGTTGAGAATTCCTTCGGTGCAAATGAGGAAGAATTTATTGCAATTTATGATTACAGCATATGATGATAGTACAAAGCAATTTATTCTTCGGCCGAACGGTGGCGACATCACCGTGCGTCACGAAGATATTTATCACATATTCGGGCTACGAAACGAGGGTGATGATGTGATGAGCACGATTGCAACAGTAGAATTAAACGCCAAAAAAATTGTGCCCAATCGGTTTATTGATAAAAAAAGGCCTAATTGTGATAGATGACTTGGTAAAAAAAATTGTTGATAGTCAGGCATATGATGATGATTTTGTGAGAAGGGCCATACTGGTTCTTATTGGTACAGTCATAGCACCGCAGTCCACCAAGTTTGTTCCTTACCGTTATTATAAATTGGTGGAGGACGTTGAGGCTATCAAGTCTTATAATTGGAACGCTTTCACGTTGGGAGTGTGCATGGATGGTATTAATAAGACGGTCCAAGATGTTGAAAAATTCAAATGGCCGATTGGGAACTTGGCGCTTGTTCAGGTAAAGCTCATTACATAATAGTTCATTTGTAAATACAATTATTTATGGGTTGTATGTGTGCAACTAATTCGATTGACTATTATGCAGTACATCTACTGGGAAAAAGTGCCACCAACTGGTGTGGATACATTTGATCCTTTGCCGCGTGAGTATCCACTCATGCTTAACTGGCCAGAAACTGAAGGAAAAAAGCGAGACGACTATGACAACATACACAGACGTGGTACTGGCAATGTGAGTAAAAAAGTCTACTTGTTATTTAATGCATGTACTAATGCAGTATTAAATATTTAATTGATTTTCTTGTTTACTCCACAGGTTGACAACTTAATTAGCGAAGAGTACAGACGTGCTAAGGTTGCACGTGAAGGGACTCTTCCTGAGGCAGAAGAGAAGCCAACAAAACGAAAAGGCGGTGGCAGGAGTAGAAAGCCAAGTACATCAGGGGTTTCATCCAGCATGAACCATAGTATGGACCGTGTGATGACATACATAAAACTGCTTCAGAAAGAGATTCTGCTTATTCTTGAAAAATGTGCAGAGGTAATGCTTAATTCGTACTAAATGTGCTTTACTTATTCATGTAGTGAATGTGTTTTATTTCTCCTTGTAGAGGGTCATTGAAAGGTTGAACACAGAAGAAGTCATGTACATGCCACTTAAGCAGGAGAACTTTGACGACTATGCTGTTGTCGATGAGGCTGTTCACAGGGAGAATGTCAGGTACAAGTCAAAAGAGTTTCCAGAAGTTGACTCAAATGGTACTTTGCATGTAGACACGAAGGAGAAAAATGATGCATCGTTCACGCGTATGAATGGCACCTCCGTGCCCGTTGATGACACGGGTGCTCCAGCTACTACACTCGGGAAAGGTGATGCTAATGATCCTTTCATTATTACCGATAATGCAAATTCTCCGGCTCCATCATCTTCTGTAGCGACAAAAGAATTCCCTTCTATCTCCCGAACCCCAGTAAATGGTGGAATATCCGGCGAGTCTAGCGAGTCCGAAGAAACTTTTGATAGTTTGAACACACTGTGCAAGAAAGCTAAGGCTAGTGGGACTAAGGGGAATAAAGGGAAGCGCAAACGACAACCTTCAAAATTCATGAAGTCTCCCTACGAACTGAACACTAGGCGAAAACGTGTGAAAAAAAGTAAGTCATATACTATTTTTGTCAATGTAGTTGTTATGTAATTGTTGTACTTATTGAACTCAGTATAATTATGTTGTTGTAGGACTGTTAGGTTCAAATGCTGTTCTAGCAAGTATCGAAAATATGACTCCGGAGCACATAGAGGTAGCGAAAGTTTTTGTTGAGATGCTCGCATGGTCAAAGAAGCATCTGCACCGAACTGTGGCTAGGGTTCCGCCACCAGATGGGGACATATGCACAGTAAAAATGCCTCACGCATAAATGGTTGAATGGCGCTGTATGTATGAGTTTTTTGTACTACACTTGTCATCTCTACTGAGGAATTACTGAGAAAATTACGTTCATGAAAATATTTGCAGGTCATCAATTCATAATATAAACACCTAGTGTTCCATGGTTTTCATGATCGTCACATAACATCAACGTGGTTGACAACATTTCTTTTAGAGTGGGCCGCAGGAAAGAGTAAGTCGATGAAGAATAAAAAAATCAGATAAGTTCACAAAGAAAACGAAAGTCGTCACCAGAGTAATGGATGAGTATTTCACACGCGACAAGGTAGTGCATTCGTATTTATTGGTTTCGATTATGCAATGATTTTTATTTACACTAACATAATTATATTGTTGTATAGGCTTATTTTCCTATGCATGTTAATGATAATCATTGGATGACCATTGTGATGCACACCGTGAAGGAGGAGTTTCAAGTTCTTAACTCTAATGGTGAAATAAGTAACAGAGTTCGCAAAATGATTGAGACAGTGGTACGCTTTATATTTCCGCATACACATGATCAAAATTGTTGGGACTTGCATTTCATCTAGGTTCGTTTAATTTTTTCAGAGAGCAGAAATAGCTACAGATATTATGGAGGCCAACTTAACTCTTGAAGCAAAAAAATATCCTGATGTATCATCATGGCCAATAAATGAGTACGCCATGCCGAGACAAATGGATGGGTAAGTTCATAGTTGAAACCAATATTAAAAGCAATTGTATGTTACATCCTAAACTGAACTCGCGTGTTTATTACACAGTGTCGTGTGGACTATTTGTAATGAGGTGCATCCAATACTGGGACGGAGATGGCCGGACATTTGCATTTGACCAGGAAGAGATTAATGCATCCAGGCCACGTATTGTCGCAGAAATTCTGTTTTCAGAGGTCAGCACATTAGAAAAGACGAAGATGAAAATTATTAAAATCATGGAGAAGGCATAAATATTAGAATGGGGCAGGGTTTTTGGCCCGTAGAAGGTTTCCCTGCCGTTGTTGGGTACTTCTTTTTTTGTTGGATTGTAATGCGACATGGCACTTTAAAATTATTCCTTGTGGTACTTGTGACTTGTTTGATTGTAATGAGACATGGTACTTTGAAATTATTTGTTCTATGGTTTCATTGCTTTACGATGATTATGTGTATTTTTTAAGCGTGAAGTGACATATATATTTACTAATGTATTACTGTTGTTATATTTACCACTGTATTACTGTTGTTATGTTTATTGTAACAAGTTTTATTTTAAAAAAATCAACCTACGTCGAAAAAAAGGGGAAAAAAGAAGCACACCCCACTACTGAGCCGGCGCTAGATTACTCGAACCGTCCCGATCAAGCCGGGTGGTGAAAGGGACGGCCTTTCGGCCGCGGGACGGCCCAGAAGCGGGGCACAACGGGGTAGGCAGAGGCGGGAATTGTGTATTGAAGTGAGCTTAGCAGGCGACGGCGACGCGGCTATTTAAGCCGGTTGGGGCGCCCCTCGGCGGGCGAGGTGGGACTAAACTCGATGCCATGCACCGCCCAACCTCCCCTTTCCCACCCCCACGCGTCGTTACTGGGCCGTCCACGCGCGGCGCCCAGCGCCCGCGACGCGCGCCGTTACTGGACCGGCCCACGCGCGGTGCCCCCCTCACGAGCGATTGCCGCCTCGCCCGACGAAACACGGCGAGTTTAGTCCCACCTCACCCGTCGAGGGATGCCCCGACCGGCTTAAGTACCTGCGTCGCCGTCGCGTACTAAGCTCAATTGAATATATGAATTCCCGCCTCTGCCTGCCCGGTTGTGCCCTGCCGCTGGGCCGTCCCGCGGCCGAAAGGCCGTCCCTTTCGCCTCCCAGGCTCGATCGGGACGGTACAAGTAAGTTAGCGCCGGCCCAGTGGCGTGGTAGGCATTTTTTTTAACCAAAAAAAAAACATCTCCGACGCTAATACAGTACTGATTTTGTTACACAAACTGATAATCATAACAGCAGTAATAGTACTGATAAACATAACAGCACTAATAGGCGCACACACATATATTATTTCGTCTCACACAAAAGACATAATGAAACGTCAAAAAGTTGTCTCGCACACACATATATTATTTCGTCTCACACAAAAGACATATAATGAAACGTCAAAAAGTTGTCTCGAAAGCCTTCAACTAAACAGTCTCAGACATATATATTATGTCTAGCATCAGAATCACATGCAAATTTTAACGTGTAATGCAAGTTCTTCCGAAATGACGCATGTAACTCTTATCTTGTTTCGATGAATGAAGCTGCATCTGTAAGTCTTATTCCTACACAACAAAATGTAAATAACTTGTGAGACAATTTGTGAGAAAAAACCCCGATAAAAACAGAGAACTAAAATGTAAAACCTACTCTCCATTCATTTTGCACGTTTGCCGTATATGACCAAGATTGCGACATCTCTAAGCTTTATTCCTACAGAAAAAAAATGTAAACAACTTGTGAGACAATTTGTGAGAAAAAAAGACAATAAAACAGAGAACTAAAATGTAAAACTTACTTTTCATTCATATTGCACGTTTGACGTCTATGACCTGGATTGCGACATAGGCCGCACAAAGGACCAGTTTTCTTCTCGGCAAAAGATTTTGGTCTTCCATTTTTTGTAACATCTGGATCTTTTTTTGACCGCCCTGTCTTGCTCTCCTTAGGTGCACCATTCGTCGAAACTTTCACAGGATCACATATAACATCAGCACCTTGTTTGGGCTCACGTGCCTCATCATGAACATACCTTCTACGTCCATCAGCTTCACCATCGGGGACCTTTTTCTTCAATATTATTTTCTGCAGACACTCCATCAACTCATCGAACACGAATGCATCATTTGCCGCAACATGGAAAGCTTCTGCACCTGTTACGCTTAGTTGACTGTACTGAGCTAGCTCCTCTGTCCCTGACCAACCCCAGTCAAACATATCACTCTTGCGCTGTGCAGGCAGCCCACCTCTCGCAGTTTTCGACAACCTCTTAAGGATGCATCACTTAGGTATTTCAGATGATTTAGTACATATAGAATGTGTTTGCAAGGCAGCCCTTTCCGAACCATCCGTCCACAACTGCACTCTATCGTTTCCTCCGAGTTTCTAGGTCGATACTGAACTCTAAAATGGAAGTTGCAGTTATTCTTCCATGTCACGATAAAGGTGTGACAGTTAACTCCCACTAGCGTCTCAAAAATCTCCAGCTCTCCCATCTTCTTGAGATCTTCTTGAAGAATATAGAAATTGGCACGAGTGAATACTTTGGCAGCATGCTTCTCAATGTCCTTATACTCAGTTTCAGATGGTGGTACTGACTGGTTTGAACTGCAGTCGTCTCGTGCCTCATTCTCACGTAGTCAAACTATGCAGTTCTCATAATGCACTACCAAATCAACTATGGTCATACCGTAGTCGAGGTGGAGGTGAAGACAAGAGTTGAGGCTTTCACTCCTCTGATTGCTGCGCATACCGAGAAAAAATCCATCTGAAAGATATGATGCTGCCCAAAGACTCCTCTTCATGTACATCCTATTCAGCCACTTTTCTGTTTTATCAGTCTTCCATTTACCGACAAAAGCGAGCCATCTCGCCTCAAAGTTAGCAGGAGAAGTGGAGTAGTATAATAGTGACCTGAACTCATTCCGTGACTTATAATTAAGGTGCTTCTGCATATTTTTCTCCACATGCCATGAACAAAGACGATGAAACACATCTAGAAGGACATTCCGAATCGCTCGGATCATTGCAGCGTCTCCGTCTGTGATGACTGACTTTGGCTTCTTCTGACAATTTGCTTTCAAGAATGTCTGCAGCAGCCACACGTACGTACCTTCAGTCTCGTCAGACACAATTGCGTAACCAAACACGGTGGTGCAACGGTGATTATTAACACCGACAAAGGGAACGAACGGCATACCATATCTGTTCATCTTGTATATGATGTCAAACACGGTCACATCTCCATACAACTGATAGTCCCGCCGTGACTGTGCATCGCACCAGAACATGCTCTTTAATCGCCTTTCCTTATCGAGCACGTACTCAAAGAAGAAGTCTAGGTCCTTCTCCTTTCTGCTCCTCATAATGTCGTTTGCCGTGTCAGCATCACCCTTTGCAATCAATTTCATTTTCTCTCTGCAGCACAGTCTGTAGACTTCTTGCCTAACAAGGCCGCACTTATCGTACGTAACCATACCTGTTGATAAAGTTATCGACGATGATATGCTTTCTGATCCCAGCTGCTTCCATTGCCAAGATCTCAGTTCTCTGGTGATCTCCTATCACTCTATGTGACCGCAGGAATGGCACTGGCACCTCGTCCGGTCTAGCCAGCACATGGTTGTGATCGTCCACGAATGCCGCGACGAACCAAACTCCACGTGATCTGTCTAACTTCACGACCAACTGCCCACCACACTCGCACTGAGTCTCAGGTCTTAGCCTGCGGGTGCGGCCCTCCGGGTTTAAGAATTTGCTCTGCCGTTTTCCTGCCCTGGAGCAAACGTATCGCCTGTACCTTATAGTTCCTGAAAGACCTTTCCATCGTTTCACCTTCTCTTTCCTGATGCTGAATCCACGCTCTCCAGCGTGCTTATTATAGAACGTGTGCGCCTCCCATTGTGATCCAAAGGTCATAGCCATAACCTCAATGTGTCTGCAGTGCCTGTTGTTGGATTTCAGCCTGCTCAATGTCCATGTCAGCTAGACCGTCCTCGTCATGGCCATCATGACCACTACAACCATCCAGTTCATCCTACAAAATTACACATAAGCACATGTAAGTTGTCATCATTTACCTGATATGATTGTGTTACGTACAAAATGTTTGAACAAACCTGGCTCAAGTTACCGGCGAAAGATTCCTGAAAAACATTTTCCTCATTATGAACATCAACATCTTCCTGTAGATTAAAAAAACAACATAGACGTGTAAGTAGCCATGTGGTTGTTTGTCAGACGAAATCAACGTACACGTCACTTATGTTATCATTGCAAGCACCATCCTCATTCTTTTGAAAGTCCACCTTAGGTAAATTATCGTATGACGACCACGATTCGTTATCGCTGCTAGAATCATCTTCGTTATTGCAATCCTTATCGGTACGACTGACAGTATCGCTACCATACTCATCATCCGTATGGAGGAGTGCATCCGTATATCCAATTTCTTCCTCCATTAAATAACCTCACTACCAACACTGCACAATATAAAAAAAATTATATCTCACTTCAAAATCAAACTACATGTACTGGGGTCATGTCGACGATCAGTTAATAACATCAAAATCGTTCCGAATTATTATATTAGACTACCCAACTTTTTGGTTAAATCAGCGTAGAGCTCTTAGAAATCCTGCAAAAAAATAATACAAATATCTATATTTCACAACACAACTCGAAATTGAATAAACAAGATTAAAGCTCTAGTACCACCACGGTTCACATGACAAACCTAGGGGGTGGCGGGTATCGATGTCGCGCGGCTAGGCCGTGACGTACGTGGACTCCGGCGTGATTGCGGACGGCGATGACGTCAACGACGTGCACGGAGGCCAGATCGCGACGTGATTGCGGTCGGCGACGGCTTCGACGACGTGCACGGATGCCAGATCAGGGGAGAAGCCGGGGAAATGGCGGACGCGGTCTGGGCGCGGTGAGATGCGTCGTGGGCCGGGGGATGGAGACAACCGTCTGCAACCGCCGCCGGGGTCGTACTCCACGGCGGGCAAGGGCGGCGATCGGCCGGCCGGGGCGACGCTGGATCGGGCCGCGTGATCGCCGAACGGGCTGTTGGGGCGTGGGTGCGTGTCTGTTTATTTATTTATTTTTGCATGCGCCCGACGCGGTAGGCAACAGGCGGCCGTATCGGCTCGGCTCGCCAGTACGCGTCGGCAGACGTCGCGTACGGGCGTGGGATACGTTATGGACCGTATGCCCAAAATGCCCTTATACGTTAGGGGGGGAGGGGGGTTTGTACCGAAGCAGGTCTCGGATATGCTCAGGTTGATTCTTCAGAATGAAGACCTAGATGTTGGCCTTGTAGTTGTATCCGATGACAACGCGACACCTATTCCGGCATGCATGCTTAGAGAAGTGGCTTTCTAAGAAACTGCTTGAGTATCGCCCCCTTTTGAAGGCGTTATTGTTGAAGAACATGCTTTTTTTTAGCCAATAAAATCCATTTGTCGATAAAGAAGTTGAAATGGACAGGACTCGGCCTACCCCATTGTTGCCAACACGCATGACGTGAGAGCCAGCCAGCCAGAGCCCCTCACCTCACCTCAGCAGGCCAACACAGAAGCCACACCAGACCTGCGTTGATTAAACTGGCATCGATTGGATTAGCGAAAAAGCGCTCAGCACAAACACCTTAGCCCCAATAAACAACATCCAGAGCGCATCTTAGCATCAGCAAGAAAGAAAGAAAGCGAGATGGGATCCAGATAGTTGCCGGATAGTTGCGCGGCATCATCATCGCATCAACGTGAGTGCGCAACGCAATGCTAATTAAGCTTAATTTGCTAGTAGGTGGAGTAGTGGCGTCGATCATGAGTCATCACGTCGAGTTTAAGGTTGACCACAGGTCCACAGTGATGGATATTAAAGTAAACCGCACGCATGCAACGGCCCTACGACAGCGCCAGCGCTGGTCGCCGGAGCTGGCCGGCGTCTCTCGTTGGCCGGCCTGAATGATTGAGGCCTGACGGTGCGGCGTGCTAGGACGAGTACCTGCAACACAAGGACGAGAAGGGGACGAGATGCACGTACAGGAAACTGAAAGTCTCAAACAGCTAGTGGTCGCGAGAGCAGTGCCACGTACGTGCGGCGATACGCACTGCCAAAATGTTGGTCGTGCAGAGAGTCGACGGAAACAGGGCGCCTTCTAGCTGCCGGCCCAGACGGTACGTACGTAGGCGTACGTCTCTCCTGCCAAATACAGTAGTAATTCTTGTCCGTGTCCGTCGGCGTACGTTTTTCAGTTTGGCTCGTTGCGACGGCCGCTGGGCCTCGTCCTGCACATGCATGCACGCGCGCGCATGGCTAGATCTGAACTTGTCAACAATGTACGTGGCGCCGTGCACGCTGTTGTCGCACAGTGTCTAATCATTCATTCAGTGCATGCTACAGTACATTGCTACTCTTCCATTCTTCCCAGTATGCCATGAAAATAAGAGTATCTACAGCCGAGCGCCTTAAACCCCGGGCGGGCTCTTTAAACGGGCCTCAAATGACCGGACTGACCGGCACCCCTCATATCCAGCCAAATATGGGGCGGGTATGGGCGCCCGGGCGCGCCCGTCACGTCGGACCCAACAGCCCGACCCCACCGCAAATTGCACCAAATCAACCAAACCCTTCCTCCTCCCGTCGCCCTCCAACCTTTCCCGCGCCCGAGCCCTCGTCGTAGTCCACCCTTGCTCCCCATCCTCACCACCGGTCCCGATCCACCGCAGGAGATGTCGTCCAGCCCGTCCCCGACAGCTGCGACGGAGACGCAGTCCGCCTCGTCCGTCGGCGTCCCTTCGTCGGCTCCGTCTTGCAAGGCGGAGAACGTCGCCCGGAAGTTGCGGCGACGCCGGCAGCGAGAGAGGGAGGCGGCGGCGGCGTCGCAGGGAGGTTCGGACATGGTCGAGCAGTTGTCTCCCCCGTCGCGCCCGGAACCCCGCACCCCTTCCATCCGTGCGCCGACGCGGATTACGCCATCCAACCCCGTTGGGACAGAGGAGGATTCAACGGCCGGCTAGGCCATTCTGGAGAGCTTTCGGCCGACGCAGATGCCGGCGGTCGACGTATGTGACTCGCCGCAGCTCGTTCGGGCGCGAATGAGCACGGTCACCGGCAGCGCCCAGGCTGCCCTCGACATGCTTGACGGAATGACAGAACAAGAGTCGGTACGTTTTCTTTGCTCCTGTCCGATCAAATTTTTGCATACACCACTAGTTCATTTCGCACGCTTGCAAACCATGATCATGTAGGAGGCGTTATTGTCGAGCATGATCAATGACAATGAAGATCCGACCCAAGTAGAGTATGAATCGGAGGACACCACCGCATTTGAAGTTGGGGCAACATACGATCCCAATCCGAGCAAGAAGAAGAAGAAGGCCAAGACGTCGAAGGCAAGAGGTCTGGCATTCTCAAGATTTGAGGACATCTTGTTGGTCAAAGCTTGGTTGGCCACAACAATGGATCCAATATGCGGCACCGAGCAAAAGGGGAACACATATTGGGAGAAGATTTGGAAGGAGTATCACGAACAAAAGGAGTATGTGGAGCCGCATCCTATCGTGACCACCCGCAATGTGGCATCTCTGCAACATCGATGGGGGATCATTCAAGGGGAAGTGAACAAGTACGTCGGCTACTACTCACAAGTGACCAAACACCCTCAAAGTGGGATGGGAGTGGCAACTCACGTAAGTTCAATTGCTTCATCTTGTAGTCATTTGCATATGCTTCTTGTGTTTGCATTCTCGTGCTCATACATACGTTGTTTGCTAGACGGCAGTGGCGGCCACTTTGTATCACGAGGTGGAGAAGAAGCCGTTTGCTTTTAGCCATTGCTGGGTCATATTGAATGGTAAGCCGAAGTGGAACCAACTTGTGGCCGATCTCAAGTCCGGCAAGAAGAGGAATGATGGCTCAAGCTCCCACCAATCAATTGGGTTGGACGATGAAGAGGATGATGTTGTCGTCACGAATGGAAGAGCCACCGTGCCAAAGAATAACCGACAAGTCATGGGAAACAAGTGGGAGAAGGCACGGGCCTCCCGTGACGTCACGGCTCCAAAAATGTCGTCCACATGGACGGGCATTTTTTCGGTAAGGGAGAACAAGAAAGATGAGAGGTACAAGCTCATGTTGGATGCGCAAAAGGAGATGATGGAGTGGGACCGGAATAGGGCGGAGAAGAAGCTCGAAATTGAGAGGGAGAAGATCGAGTTGGAGAAGCAAGAGGTGGCGATCAAATGGGAACTCGAGAAGACCAAGACATTTGGCGAGATGGAGCTTGAGAAGGAGAGGTTGCAACTCGCACGGGACATGGAGGATGCGAAGATCATGTTGGCGAACGAAACCCTCTTGGGAGGAGATCAACAACCGTAGGGAGTACGAGACGACGAGGGCGGCTGCGGCAGCAGCGGCGGATCATCCAGCCCGGATGCAGGTGGAGCAGGACGAGGAGGACACATTCTTCCGCTCGGAGCAGGCGCCCAGCCAGTGATCCGAAACCATCCGTCACGCTCGGACATTGATTTCATTTTGGCTTGTCCGATTTGTTAAACTATGTTTTGCTTTGCTTCGTTTCGAACTATTGAATTCAGACACTTTGTATCGTATGATCGACGTGCATGAATTTGAGGATCGGCATTTGAGGTATGTGAATGTGCCGCGCAACATATGAGGGACCGGCAGGCGTTGTCCGCGGACGCATAGGGGGCTGGATTTGCCAAGTCCGGTTGTAGATGCTCTGATCTCTTCTTCTTCGTCTTTCTCAATTCTCATGAGGCAAAGTGAGCACGGACGGGTGTTCTCCGGCCACGAGTTCATATTCTCCCAGGAGTCAAAACGAGCACGGACGGGTACGTGAGATGCTCTGCTTCCGGCTGGCTTTTATACTTTACAGTCGACAAGATCGAATATAGTCTCAGAGAGGCAGATGAAATCGATTACAAATTGCAGATGCTGGGTCGCTTTGGAGTGGGGAATATAAGCTAGCTAGCTAGCTCCCCTGTAGCGATAATATTCCAGCACACTACTACAGCGTTCTTCTCTTTTGTCTTTACGGAAAAGATACTCCATTGTTCACCAGAAAGTGGGGGAGTCGACAGACAAATCAGCCGGTCGTGCTGACTCCAAAGCGTGATCCGAGATTCCAGATTCCTGCACTTGTCGAGATTCCAGATTCCTTTAGCACGATTCGCCACCTGTTTGTGCCGGAGGCGTTTAGTATTGAATACTCCAGCCAAGGTATCCGGATTTTCTCTTCAATGTTGTGTTGTCTTCACCTAACTGATAGTATTATAGTATTACAGAGATGAGCAAATGATTGAAAAGAGGAAATTTCTATGCTTGAACCACTTAAAAAATTTCAAGGGAAAATACATTGCACAGAGCGAGGATGGATTAAATGGGCCGACGTGGATATCCAGTGAGGTTGCATCGGAGACATGGGGAGCGCCTATTCAGCGCATTAAGCGCCAGTTTCTTGCTGCTGCCCACAGGGGCGCGCGGACATGGGCCGGCCAATGGCTCGCCAGTTCCGTCGCTCGCTTGCACGACTCCCTCCCCCGCGATTCGAAAAGAAGAAACTCGCTCGCTCACACCGTCGTCTACAGATCACTTTTTTTCCACTCGTTCTCTACAAATCTTTTGGTCCAGGAAGGAAAAACCAGAACGGTTTTTTTTTATATTTAAAATTTTGGTGAAAGAAAAAAAATGTTTGTCCGTTTGAAAAAAGCTCATGAATTAGAAAAAAAAATGAGAATTCAATTTTTTTTATGAACTAGAAAATGTTCTTAAATTTGAAAAAGTTCGAGAATTTGCAAATTGTTCACAAATTTTAAAAAAATTCATGAATGGGAACATTTCTTCACGAATTTGAAAACATTCACGAATTGGAACATTTGTTCGCGGATTTGAAAAATGTTCAGAAAATTTGAACAGGTTCACGCATTTGAAAATTTCATCAATATTTTTTTTTAAAAATAGATCTGAATAAAGATCCCGCATTTGAAAAGTTCACGAAAATTGAAAAAAAAATCATGGATTTGAATAAAGTTCATGCATTCAGGAAATGTTCATGGATTTGAAAAGTTCACGAAGTTGAAAATGTTCAAAGATTTCAAAAAAGTTCATAGATTTGAAAAATGTTCACCAATTGGAAAAAAAGTTCATGCAATTGAAAAAGTTCACAAATTTGAAATAAAGTAAACAGACTTGAACTAAGTTCATGCATTTTGGCAACAAGTTCACAGATTTAAAAAAGGTTCATGCGTTTGAAAATTTCCTAAATTTGAAAATGTTCGAAGATTTGAAAAAAGTTAAGAGATTTGAAAAATGTTCACCAATTTGAAAAAAGTTCATGCAATTGAAAATTTTCACAAATTTGAAACAAAGTTCACATATTTGAATAAAGTTCAAGCATTGAGGAAAAGTTCATGGATTTGAAAAGTTCGTCAATTTTAAAAACAATCATGAATTTGAAAATGTTTGAAGATTTGAAAAAAGTTCACATATTTAAAAATGTTCAGCAATTTGAAAAAAGTTCATGCAATTGAAAAGGTTCAGGAATTTGAAAATAAAGTTCACAGATTTGAATAGAGTTCACGCATTTGGAAAAAGTTCATGTATTTGAAAAAAATATTCGTGGATTCAGAAAATGTTCTCCGATATGAAAAAAGTTCATCTATTTAAAATATGTTCACAAATTTTAAAAAATAATGCGTTTGAAAAAAGTTAATGAATTTGAAAGAAACTTCAAAGAATTTGAGAAAAATAAGAAATTAAAAAAATCTCACATTTGAAAGGAACAAGTAAGGAAAAAAAATCCAAAATAAGAAAAATGAATATATGAAAATGCAAAGAAACAAAAAAATTAAAAAGAAACCAAAAAACGAAAATAAAATAAAATAAAAACAAAGAGCAAAAGAATCAGAAAAAACCGGCCAAAAATTGTCTAGAAGCTTCCCAAAACCGGCAGCGAAGCTAAAAGCTTCCCAAAATTGGCCAGCTGGTAATGTTTTTCACGACTATGGGCCGGGCCAGTTGCTCGAAAGGGGTGTGCGCCATGTACAAGTATCGACGGAACCAGCGGCCGAAGCGCCAAATAGGGTACGGGCACGTGCGAGTAAGCCCAAAATTGGCCAGCGGGTAATGTTTTTCAGGACTATGGGCCGTGCCAGTTTATTTTCTTTCGTTGAAGCCAGTGGGCCGCCAGTAGGTACGTGCAACGGGGACCTCCTGTTTGACGCTCGATGCGTGAAACAGTCGAGCAATCGCACAGGCGCGCTCCCTATTGGGCCGGCTCATATAGCAAGCGATGCACTGTAGTGAGCCCGGTCACTGCAGAGAGTAGTAGCATAAGGGCCTTGTATGTGCCATGTCCTGTAGCAACCGAATTTTAGTGGTTTAAAAAAATTCAAGTTTTTTATTTATAAAACGAATATTTTTTGAGAACGCAAACAATTTTCGAAATTTCTGCACATTTTTTGAAATTCCGTACATTTTTTGAAATTGGGATCATTTTTTGAGACCTAGAAACATTTTTTTTTATTCCAAACTTTTTTTTAAAGAGCAAACATTTTTTTAATTAGTGAACAAAATTTTAAAATAGGAACAGTTTTTGAAAATTCTGAACAAATTTTGGTATATTAGAATTTTTTGAACATATTTTCAAAAAGAGAAAATTTGAAATAGAAAAGTGGAAACACGAACATTTTTTGAAACTCCGAGTAAAAATTAAAAACATGAACATTTTTTGAATTGTGACCAAAATTACAAATTACGAACATTTTTTGAATCTATGAACAAATTTGGAAAACACATACAATTTTTTGCAAACAATTTATGAAAAATACGAACATTTTTTATAATTCACGAACATTTTTCAATTTGTGAACAAAAATTGAAAACGGGAACATTTTTTATATTCTCGAACACTTTTTGTAAAAGTGCGAACATTTTTTGAATTTGTGAACATTTTTTGAAAAAAGGAGTACAATTTTTGAATGGGAACTGTTTTTTGAAATTCTAAACAATTTTCAAATACAAGAAACATTTTTTGATATTCGAACAATATTTGAAATTGCCGAACTTATTTTGAATTAAAAAGGTAAAAGGAAAAAAATAAAATAAAATAAATATGAAACAGATTAAACGGAAGAGAAAAAGTCAAAAAGAAACAGAAAAAGAAGAAAGAAAAAGGAAAACAGAAAACCAGCTTAAGGAACCTTCTAGAAGGTTCCCAAACCGATAAAAACCGGCTGGGAAACTCCTAGAAAGTTCCCAAAACCGGAACTGCCTACGGTGGGAGATGGGCCGGCCCAGTTGATCGCTCCCCTATGCGATCGGTCGACTGCTTGACGCAGAGAGCGTCAAATAGGATTTTCCCGCGCAACGTACCGTCTTCTCATTGGTGGGAGGTGGCAGCACAACTGTTGCTTCAGGAACAAATATAATGATGCATGGACACCAGAAATTCCACACGAACAAGTGCAACGTCCTTGTTTTTTTTTTAACCATGGATGTGAAATGTCCTTGACTATCTCCATTTTGGTCGCGGCTCAAAAAAGAAAAGTTCCATTTTGGTCACTGTTGGACCAAAGGCTTAAGTCCACGATGCTAACGTCTTCTGGACCTCGCAAAAGAAAAATGGAAATCTGACTTTTGCTCCGTGGTATGAAGACGCTCGCACACATTTCAAAAAAAAAAGGTGCTCATACGATTGCGTGCTAGTCCCTAAGCCCTGAATTACTTATCGCGAAAATAGATAAAAATTGATGTATCTAGAACTAAAAATACTTCTAGATATATCTAGAACTAAAAACACTTCTAGATACATCCATTTCCGTGACAAGGAATTTGGGACTGAGGGAGTATTTTTTAATTCTTTTGACACTAGTTTTATGCTATTAATTTGGACACTATAACTTCTTATCCTTTTTTAGATGACTAGTACTTATCTTTGATCTCGGTATATGTTTTTAATCTTCCATTATATATTAAAAACACATCCCGGGCTGTGAACCAACCTGTGTTTGGATGGTTACCATGACAGTGGCATCCCCAATCCAGCAGAGTTCAAGGCCTAGGCTTGACATCGGTACTCGCATTTTTTTGCGTTTACTTCAGGCCTTCCGGCAATGTGCATTCAGTGAGAGGAGACGTCCCTAGCAAGCAATAGTTAGAATTTATGTTAGGCTTCCTAGCAAGCCATGAGCCAATCTCTGGGACGGGAAAACTGAGCACACTAAGTCTTTGCCATCAACTTTTTATTGCCAACCATTTCAGGTACTGTTCGAGTCCATCAAGGCCTCTTCATGGACGACCTGTTGCATTCACAGTCGGCTCTAACAAACAGAGTCCACGACCGAAAGGAGCCGGCACCATTGGCGAGACCTTGCAGGATCTGGGGGCTACCGACGGCGGGGTTCCCCCCGGGTTCACTCCGCGGGGAGCCTCTTTGCTCATGGCGACCTTGCCCGAAATAATCTCCATCTGTCTCGCAGTCCAGCAACAATAGATAGACAATACGCAAAGAGCGAGACGGCTCCTATTTCAGCAACGAGCTCACGAGCCAACACGCAAAGAACAACACGCACCACCAACAGAACTATGGTACACGTTCTATCATCAGTCATCACGGTGAAACAATGTACAAAAGACCCAATCAACAGCAGGTCACGTCCATCGGGTGCCTCGTCACTATCGCCATTGCCACACGGATTGCTGCTCGCCGTTAAGATCCCGGGCACCACCGGCAGCCGTACGACAGCAACCCTGCCGGGATGTATACGCTCTCCAAAGGGCGCGACGTCTTCGTTGAAGAGTGCCGCGGCCACCCAAAGCCGGCAGCCGGACTGACCTGAGGCTAATACAACTCCCAAACTTTAGGATTGTTTCAGCTGCTACTTCACGCACTTGATTTCTGCCAACTTCTGAAATTTATTCCACTTTCCGCTGTTACAATCATACGATCCATACATGAAATTTATTCCACTTCCCGTTTGATTTATTCAACTTCCGTGCCATGCATGCATACATGTGTACGTACAGCGCAACAATGCAACATCAATGCATGCATGTGCTACTAGCTTTTACTGAATTACTCAACAGCATCAGTGCTGGCTGGCAGCGTCTCGTTCTTTCCATGGAAATTGATGTGGTTGTCGCCGCAGTCGACGAACTCGTAGTTGACGATGAGGTGGCCCCTCTGGTACCCCATGCCGTCGGTGTCGATCTTGACGAACACGGTGTCCCAGTCGAGGTCCAGCCCGCCGTTGGCGCACTGGTCCACGATCCTCGCCGTGATCTGCGCCCCCGTGCCCGTGTTGGTCACCCGGATGCACCGCCCGCAGGACGCCTGGCCGCGGGGGCCGGCGGGGCCGCAGAAGGCCGTCCAGCCGTACCTGGACCGCCAGGAGTACGGCTTGCCGGCGTCCCAAGTGGAGCAGTAGGCGCTCACGGCGCCCAGGTCCCAGCCGTTCTGAGCCGGGCTGTAGTAGTGGTAGGTCGCCCGGACGTTGCTCGCCTGCTGCGCCGCGGCGGCCGCGGCACCGGCGCACAGGAGCACCGCCACCAGCGCGAGGCGTGCGGCCATTTGATCGTCGTCGACGTAGCAGAGGAGGATGATCGTGCCACAGAGGAGTAGCAGCTAGCAGCTGCTGACACTGGAATGGGAATCGCTCTTCGCCTCTACCATTATTATATAGAGGTGGAATTTAACGCGGCGCGTCAGATATGGTACGCCGTACGGTGATGGTAGACTTTTCTTCTCTTCACAACTTCTACGAATTTTCCACAAACTAGAAATCAATTGCATGAACAGCTCACAAGGACGTAGATATGCTTTTAAGAGCTGTGGCAGACGTGTCCTGCTACCTAGCTGGAAAATTTAGCAGAATTGTTACCAGTGTGGATGGATGCCTATGTAATCATGTCAGCGGGTCACTTTCCACAAATTTGTGCGGCTGTAATTGCAAACACGTGTGCGAAAGCCAGGAGGAAGATATATCTTTGCGCATAATTGGAAGTTTTAGATAGGATAGCTCGATTTATTGTTATGAAATTGAGTTCTCACCAATTCATTGAGATACCGACAACACCAACTGCCTAGAACAAGTCCAACAAAAATCAGTGAAACGAAAACGGGAGCTCACATCTTGATAATTTCACTCAATATATCACAACAATTAGATTACATTAATTATATATAGACACTTCCACTACAAAAAAAAATTTATACACACGCTTCACATTAGAAAATTCGCCGGGGCGTGCATGCATGCGGTCACCCATGTGCTTCAAGATAGGTGCACTAGTTTATATCATTAGCACTTAATCATTGCAGTGGGGTCCATGCATGCCAGCTTTTGGAGAGCTGCATGCGCCACCCATCACACCTCTCATGTTTTTTTCATTTCATCTCAAAATTTGTATCTATTGTACATTTGAACCGAAGGTCCAAATTAAGTTTCGTTTGCATATTCGTGTTCGTTGCAACAAGTCCTTTAGAAAAAGACTAACGTTGAATACATTTAGACACCATTTTAAAATTTTACTTTCAAATATTTAAACTTGATAATCATAATATAAGTTGGCTCCTATCAAGCAGGACATTGACAACCTTGCTTCGATCTTGCGGGGCTTTGGCGAGGTTACGGGCCTCTGTTGCAACTTTCAGAAGAGCTCGGTCATGCCGATTAGGTGCGCCCACATTAATCTTGGGCCCATCCTTGGGAGCATGCCGGCCACCCGTGCGTCCTTCCCGGTCAAATACTTAGGCCTCCCGCTCTCGGTTTGGCAGCTTAAGAGGGTGGATTTCCAGTATCTCGAAGACAAGGCGGCCGGCAAATTGGTTACTTGGGAAGGTCAAAACATCACAACTATGGGGCGCACGGCCCTTGTCAAGTCTGTCCTTTGCTCCCAAGTGGTGTTCTCAATCACGCCACTCATTGTGCCTCCGAGCAGTCTTCACAGCCTGACCAAGATTGAACGGGCTTTCCTTTGGTCAGGTGCTGACAAGAACACGGGCGCCAAGTGCAAAGTGAATTGGGACACGGTCTGTAGGCCCAAGGAGTATGGTGGCCTTGGGGTGCTTAACTCTGAAAATTTTGCGCGTGCCCTTCGCCTTAGGTGGCCTTGGTACGAATGGAAGGAACCCCACAGACTATGGGTTGGTTTTGGCAACCCTTGTACGGAGGACGATCTCAGCTTCTTTTATGCCTCGACCACCATTACTCTGGGAAACGGAGCCAAGACGCCTTTCTGGGATTCTCCTTGGCTCCTTGGCCGCCAGCCCAAGGAGATTGCCCCGCACATCTATGAGGCCTCTAGGAGAAAGAACTGGAAGGTTCGGGAGGCTGTTAGGGGGAACGATTGGATCTTCAAAATCAGCTACAACACCGTCGTCACCGGAGACCACATTCGAGAGTTTTTCACTCTTTGGATGCTCTTGGATGACGTCCATCTTGATGAGAATCGTGAGGACGACATCACCTGGAAGCATTCCAATGACGGGATGTACACGGCAGCCAGTGCTTATAAAGCTCAGTTTCTTGGGTTAACCCTGTCCCCCATGGATCGCATGGTTTGGAAGGTTTGGGCTCCCCCGAAGATCAAATTCTTTGCTTGGTTGGCTATTCAAGATAGGATCTGGACTGCAGACCGCCTGGAGAGGCGCGGGTGGGCTAACTGTGGTCTGTGCCCTCTTTGCTCTAGGGAGCAGGAAACGGGTGCTCATCTTCTCTTCAAGTGTCGCTTCACTATTCGGCTTTGGAGGTCTCTCGCGGCCAAGCTGGGCCTTCATCACATTGACACCTCCGGATGGCATCTTCATGGCTCCGTCCTGGATTGGTGGGAAGCTGGTACTGGGAGCCACGTCCCCAACAGGAGTGCCTTGGCCTCCCTCACCCTCCTCGTCTCCTGGACCATCTGGAATGAACGTAATGCTAGGGTGTTCCGGCACAAGAGTGCTCCGCCATCTATTCTTCTTAGCATAATCCTTGAGGAGGCCAAGCTTTGGGTTACCGCCGGTGCAAAGAAACTAGGGCCTATTGTATTTCGTGAGTAGTTCGCATGCCGTGCTTCAGGTGGTCATTGTAAAACTCTAATCTATTCTCTCTTATTTAATAGATGAGGCAAATCTTTTGCCTCCGTTTCGAAAAAAAAATATAAGTTTCACCAAGTTACATTTGCTTTTAGGGGTTTACGGTTTAGGACTTAGGGCTTACGTTTAGGGCTAAGGGCTTAGGGTTTTAGTTCTAGTCTTTGAAACTTGCTGAATTTATCAATCGTTCTATCAAGTTTTAGTAGTTGAAACTTGCTGAAGTTTTTAAAATTTGTCAAAACGTATTCAAAAGTGGGCTTGTTTCATAGCCCTCATCACAAGGAACACAAATATGCAAACAAAATATAAATTGGATTTTTGATTCAAAAGATATAATAGATTCAAGTTTACAAGTAAAAATGAAAAGCATGCGAGGTGAGGTGGATAGGGCATGCTGTCTATGCCAAAAGTTACACCAAAGTTATATGCATGCAACAATTACGCTCAAACCATAAAACCACTTTTCGAATCTTGATGGAAGCACGCGGCTGCATGCATGCGACCCCACCCCTGCATGCCACAAATTGTCTTCAACTTTACACCGTAAGATCGAAAACCTTGCCCCCAACCCGTCTCCCATGTGGCCTCTTAAGCGACATGGGCAAACCCTTGATCGAGTTGCCAGGCCACTTCCTTCCTCCCTTCTCCCATCACTGTCATTGGAGGAAGCCGTTGGGCTAAGCCCACACGTTGGATGGCGGCGGTAGGTGTTTGCCATGGGGCAGGCACGCCTCCTCCTACTGCGCGGTGCAGCAGCTTCCTGTGGTGCAATGGTTCCCTAGTTGTGTCTACAGCAGGTGGAAGATGTAACAACGTCGGTGGCAGGCTCCAGTGCTCCTAACCGGCAGCTCATCCCCAGCGAGTCAAGGCGGGTGCCCCCATTCTGGCTCTCTAGAGGTTCGTCCCCATAGGCTAGTTGTGTGCTGACGTTTGGTGGCTGCAGCGCGGTGGGGCACCAGATATGGCTGGTTCAGCCAAATCCAGCTCATTGTTGTCTGTTGGTGACGATGTTGGTGGCTCCTACATAGAGATGGCTTTATGCCACGCTGAAGGTGTGTTGGCCATCAGGTTTGCGGGCAAGTGGCACATTTGAGGCATCGGTTGTTTAGTCTGTAAGAAGTGTTTACCTAGCAAATGATCAAAGTATGAGCAAAATATCTCTAGTCAAAACTAGCAATGTAGCCCTCGCAAATGCGGGTGCATCACCGTTATGTATATAAGAAGTGTTTGAGTTGTGTTTCTTTAGGTACAAAGTGCAACTGTTCTTTCTCCCGGCCAGTGGAAGTGCCTTTTATACTAGCATAGTTTCTGTAAAGCAAGTATAGATAGTTGTCGCATTATTGCGTGGCATCATCGACTGTTATGTTACATTGCAGTACATTAGCAGCTAGCGGGAGATCGGAGATGGTCAGTTTCAGTTTTGTAGAAGTCTAAGGCTACATGTTAAAATTGTGCAGCTATGATCTTCCTTAGAGAAGCAGAAAATTAAACACAAATCCTAGGGTAATTAACATCACCTTCCTCCTACACTCGACGACGGTGGACCGTGAGAAAAGCTCAATAATAACTCTGGATTTCTGGAATACCAATGGAGCCAGGTAACTTGATTGGCGTGATGACTGGTTGGTCGTTGGTCAGAGCCAGAAAAATCAAAGATATTGAACTAGGCATCGGATCATTGTCCCAGAGAAGAAGGCAACAAAGTGCGTTGAACAACCATCCCAGATCCGGCTAAACAAAAACAGGGAGGCCTTACCTCGCTAGCTTCCCACGAAGTTGAAGTTGGTCATGCAAGGAAGCAAGGAAAATAAAACATGAACGGTTGTCGTCCACTCCGTGGAAGATACCATCTAAGACCACTTAGACGAAAGGTAGACAAAAATGGGAAAGTCCACATGACGTCCACCGATGCTAATCAGTATCACCGTTACGAGGACATGACAGGGATAACTTATTCCACGTGTCCAATGAGGCAATCGCCTCACCACCATCAGCCATATACCTAGGCTGAGCCCTAACGAAGGCTAGGAAAAACCAAACATGGCCAAACCCCAATCGGGGTCCCGTCACCTCGCTGGCACCGCAAGGAACCGGCGGCGACACTTACGTGAAACCCTAGCTTCCATTTTTTTCAGTCGGAGGTGGGATACGAGAAAGATATTTTTTGTTGGAAGTGGACAGTTGAGGTTGCCTTTGTTAGCATCAATTGTTCATGTTGTTCGCCAATCAACCGGCCATTGGGTTATATATAATCCGAGTAGCGACTATATTCCATTGCTACAACGTTCTTCCTTTTTATTACTGGCAAATCACACCCTATCTATAGTTCGGCAATCGATCAATTGTTCATGTTGAACCGAAAGTGTGATTTGGTTCCTCATTCTTAGCATCATTTTCTCGCAATGATTCAGGTGGTTTTGGGCTTCTTTGATTCGATAACTGTGTGTTAACACATTGTATATTTTCATGTATCGCCAAGGTATCTGGGATTCAGATCATAGCGTGCAACAGTTCTCTTGAAAGATTTTTTTTACGTCAACTCTTTTGAAGATAGAAAAGAATGTCATCCATTGACACAAGCCAGCTAGTCTAGTTTATGGGCATGTGGGCGTGCAAATGTGTTTTTTTTCGAGAATGGCAATCTCTGCAATCCAAGTCTTCGTGGCCCTAAATGTAAACAACGATCTCACTGGCGGGGGTGGGGGGATATCTGGCGAGAGAAACTAATCCATGGGTTCCACGGAGAGAGGAACAAATGGGACCAAACGAACGGGACATGTCTCGGATGGCAGGGTTTAGTGAGGCCGTTGAACTTTGTGGATAGGATGATATTGGCTATATAGGGGTTGACTAGTCATATTAGAAGAAAGTTAGCGGGGATCAATTCTGTCAGGTGGGTATTGATAGGGTCCTTGCAACTACTACTTGAATATCTCTCTTCCCATTTGCGACTCTAAGGGATTTGGTGGCTGCCAAGTCTAACCATTGTCCCATTGTTTTGATGAATGAGTTGAAACTGGAGAATAGGAGGATCGTCATAGATAAGACGTTCAATTTCGAGTCGATGTGGGAGACCCATAGGGATTTTGTTCCCACAATAGAGCGATGTTGGAGGGGGATGGGGATGCTTCAGGTTCAGCGGCTGATTTGAAAACAAAACTTGATTGGTTGTCTGCGCGCTTGCTAGTTGGGGTCGCAATACGTTTGGACATGTTTGGCTAGAGCTGCGTGAGCTAAAGAAAAAGGTAGGTGCACTGCGGGCTGAGCCAACTAGGCAAGGTCCATCATATGAGGAAAAGAAGATCGAAGCAAGAACTGTTGTACTCAACTATATATAAGATATTATGTGGAGGCAACGGTCGAGAATCCAGTGGTTATATGAAGGAGATGGTAATCATAATTCTTTCATAATTGCAGCTTATGAGTGTTTGCATTTTATGAAAAGATCGAGAAGCAAGAAAAATCATTATTGTGCATTGAAGGTAGATACGATGAAGGCCTATGATCGTGTTGAATGGAATTATCTTGAAGTGGTTATGTTGAAATTGGTATTTAGTTCATTCTTGGTAACAAAGATCATGCAGTGTATATTGATAGTTTATTTCTCTGTCCTTCTCAATTTGGTGCAAGCTTGATGGATTCAAACCAACAAGGGGGATTCGACAGGGAGATCCAATTTCTCTATACCTATTTCTGTTGGCAGCCGATGGACCTTCAAGTTTACTAGGCACAAGAAGTGCCAATGAAAATGTAAAGCGGGTGGTGGTTCCACTAACGGCTCCAATGGTGAATCATCTTTTATTTTTTTGATGATTCCCTCTTCATGTTTAAGGCAAATACCGAGGGAGCCAATGTGATGATGGACTCATTATAAACCTGATACGTCCAATTTGCATCATGATTTCCTACTAATAATTATTATGTTTTTGATCATTATTTCACTTCATGGTACTTATGCCTTTTCTCTCTTATTTTGCAAGATTCACATGAAGAGGGAGAATGCCGGCAGCTGGAATTCTGGACCTAAAAGGGGTGAAACAGAGATAGCTTTTCTGCACAACTCCAAATGAACTGAAAATTTACGGAGAATTATTTTGAAATATATAAAAAATACTGGCAAAAGAATCAACAGGAGGGGACCCACCAGGCAACCACAAGCCTGGGGGCGCGCCCTACCCCCCTGGGCGCGCCCCAAGCTTGTGGGGCCCCTGCAGGCCTCTGCCCCCCTCCTTCTGCTATATGAAGCCATTTTCCCTAGAAAAAATCAGAAGAATACTTTCAGGATGAAGCGCCGCCGTCTCGAGGCGGAACCTGGGCAGGGGCTATTTTGCTCTCCGGCGGAGCGTTTCCGCCGGGGATACTTCCCTCCGGGAGGGGGAAATCGAAGCCATCGACATCACCAATGATCCTCTCATCGTGGGAGGACCAATCTTCATCAATATCTTCATCAGCACCATCTCATCTCAAACCCTAGTTCATCTCTTGTATTCAATCTTTGTCTCAAAACCTCAGATTGGTACCTGTGGGTTGCTAGTAGTGTTGATTACATCTTGTAGTTGATGCTAGTTGGTTTATTTGGTGGAAGATTATATGTTCAGATCCTTAATGCTATTCAATACCCCTCTGATCTTGAACATGAATATGATTTGTGAGTAGTTACTTTTGTTCTTGAGGACATGGGAGAAGTCTTGTCATAAGTAATCATGTGAATTTGGTATTCGTTCGATATTTTGATGACATGTATGTTGTGCTTCCTTTAGTAGTGTTGTGTGAACATCGACTACATGACACTTCACCATCTTTGGGCCTAAGGGAAGGCATTGTGGAGTAGTAATTAGATGATGGGTTCCTATAGTGACAGAATCTTAAACCCTAGTTTATGCGCTATTTCGTAAGGGGCTGATTTGGATCCATGTGTTTCATGCTATGGTTAGAGTTATCTTAATTCTTCTTTCGTAGTTGCGGATGCTTGCGAGAGGGGGTAATCATAAGTGGGAGGCTTGTTCAAGTAAGAACAGCACCCAAGCACCGGTCCACCCACATATCAAATTATCAAAGTAGCGAACGCGAATCAAACAAACATGATGAAAGTGACTAGATGAAATTCCCATGTGTCCTCGAGAACGCTTTGCTTATTATAAGAGTTCGTTTCGGCTTGTCCTTTGCTATAAAAAGGATTGGGCCACCTTGCTACACTTTATTATACTTGTTACTTGTTACTTGTTACGAATTATCTTGCTATCAAAACTATCTGTTACCGCTACTTTCAGTACTTGCAGAGAATACCTTGCTGAAAACTGCTTGTCATTTCCTTCTGCTCCCCGTTGGGTTCGACACTCTTACTTATTGAAAGGACTACGATTGACCCCCTATACTTGTGGGTCATCAATACTCTTTTCTGGCGCCATTGCCGGGAAGTGAAGCGTCTTTGGTGAGTGGAATTTGGTAAGGAAATAATTATATTACGTGCTGAAATTTACTGTCACTTGTCACTATGGAAAGTAATCCTTTGAGGGGCTTGTTCGGGGTATCTTCACCTCGACCGGAAGCATTAAGAGTTGCTCCTCAACCTACTGAACCTACTGAAAATATTTATTATGAAATTCCTTCGGGTATGGTAGAGAAACTGCTAGCTAATCCTTATGCAGGAGATGGAACGGTGCATCCTGATATGCACTTGATATATGTGGATGAAATTTGTGGATTGTTTAAGCTTGCAGGTCTATCCGGAGATGGAGTTAAGAAGAAAGTATTCCCTTTGGAGGGAAAGGCATTGACATGATATAGGCTATGTGATGATACTGAAACATGGGATTGGAACCGGTTGAAGCTGGAATTTCATCAGAAATTTTATCCTATGCATTTGGTTCATCGTGATTGGAATTATATATATAATTTTTGGCCTCGTGAAGGAGAAAGTATCGCTCAAGCTTGGGGGGGGCTTAAGTATATGTTGCACACATGCCCCAATCATGAGCTCCGAAGAGAAATAATTATTCAAAACTTTTATGCCCGGCTTTCTCATAATGATCAATGCATGCTCGATACTTCTTCTGCTGGTTCCTTTATGAAGAGAACTATTGAATTCAGATGGGATCTTCTGGAAAGAATTAAACGTAAATCTAAAGATTGGGAAATCAACAAAGGTAATGAGTCAGGTATAAATCTTGAGTTTGATTGTGTTAAATCTTTTATGGAAACTGATGCTTTTCATAAGTTTAGTACTAAATATGGACTTGACTCTGAGATAGTAGCTACCTTTTGTGAGTCTTTTGCCGCTCTTGTTGATCTCCCTAAGGAGAAATGGTTTAAATATCATCCACCTATTGAATTGAATGAAGAACCTGTCAGTGTTAAAGAAGAAACAACTATTTACAATGTTGATCCAGTTGTGCCTACTGCTTATATTGAGAAACCTCCTTTCCCTGTTAGGATTAAGGAACATGCTAAAGCTTCAACTGTGGTTAATAAAAGTAATATAAGAACACCTGGACCTTCTGAACAAATTAAAGTTGAACCTAATATTGAAATGGTTAAAGATCTTTTGGTTGATGGTATTGATGGGCATGTTATTTACTTTTGCGATGAGGCT
Organism: Elymus sibiricus; assembly: GCA_039707655.1. Classification (NCBI taxonomy): domain Eukaryota; kingdom Viridiplantae; phylum Streptophyta; class Magnoliopsida; order Poales; family Poaceae; genus Elymus; species Elymus sibiricus. Next base: position 479,347,834 of record CM077666.1, read on the forward strand.
GCTAGAATTGCTAAACCTGCTAGAAATGAGCGAGATATGCTAGATAAGAATAATCCTGTAGTTGGCATGCCTGTTGTTTCTGTTAAGATTGGAGATCATTGTTATCATAGCTTATGTGATATGGGTGCTAGTGTGAGTGCTATTCCATTTTCTTTATATCAAGAAGTAATGAATGATATTGCACCTGTTGAGATTTAAGATATTGATGTTACTATTAAGCTTGCAAACAGAGATACTATCACACCACTTGGGATTGTTAGAGATGTTGAAGTCTTGTGTGGTAAGATCAAATACCCTACTGATTTCTTAGTACTTGGTTCACAACAAGATAATTTTTGTCCCATTATATTTGGTAGATCTTTCTTGAATACCGTTAATGCTGAAATTGATTGTGTTAAAGAGAAGGATAGAGTTAAGTTTGGTGATATATCTCATGAATTTAATTTCTCTAAGTTTAGTAGAAAATATCATGATAAGGAATTACCTAGTAAAGATGAAATTATTGGTCTTGCTTCTATTGCTGTACCTCCTACTGATCCTTTAGAACAATATTTGCTAGACCATGAGAATGATATGAATATGAATGAAAGAAATGAAATAGATGAGTTGTTCTTTAAACAAGCACCTATCCTTAAACATAATTTTCCTGTTGAAACCTTGGGAGATCCACCTCCACCCAAGGGTGATCCAGTGTTTGAATTAAAGCAATTACCTGATACACTTAAATATGCTTATCTTGATGAAAAGAAGATATATCCTGTTATTATTAGTGCTAACCTTTCAGAGCATGAAGAAAAGAGATTACTTAAAACTCTAAAGAAGCACCATGCTGCTATAGGATATACTCTTGATGATCTTAAGGGCATTAGTCCCACTTTATGTCAACATAAAATTCATATGGAGCCAGACGCTAAACCCGTTGTTGATCATCAAAGAAGGCTGAATCCTAAAATAAAGGATGTGGTAAGAACTGAAATATTAAAGCTTCTGGAGGTAGGTATAATTTATCCCATAGCTGATAGTAGATGGGTAACTCCTATTCATTGTGTTCCTAAGAAAGGAGGTATTACCGTTGTTCCTAATGATAAAAATGAACTTATTCCACAAAGAATTGTAAGTGGTTATAGGATGGTAATTGATTTCAGGAAATTGAATAAAGCTACTAGGGAAGATCATTACCCCTTGCCTTTTATTGATCAAATGTTAGAAAGATTATCTAAGCATACACACTTTTGCTTCCTATATGGTTATTCTGGTTTCTCTCAAATACCTGTTTCACCTGAAAATCAAGAGAAAACCACCTTTACTTGTCCTTTTGAAACTTATGCTTATTGTCGTATGCCTTTTGGTTTATGTAATGCACCTGCTACCTTTCAAAGATGTATGACTACTATATTCTCCGACTTTTGTGAAAAGATTGTTAAGGTTTTCATGGATGATTTCTCCGTTTATGGAACTTCTTTTGATGATTGCTTGAGCAACCTTGATCGAGTTTTGCAGAGATGTGAAGAAACTAATCTTGTCTTGAATTGGGAGAAGTGCCACTTTATGGTGAATGAAGGTATAGTCCTTGGGCATAAAATTTCTGAAAGAGGTATTGAAGTTGATAAAGCTAAAGTTGATGCTATTGAGAAAATGCCATGTCCTAAAGATATCAAAGGTATAAGAAGTTTCCTCGGTTATGCCGGTTTCTATAGAAGGTTTATAAAAGACTTCTCTAAAATTTCTAGGCCTTTTACTAATCTCTTGCAAAAAGATGTTCCATTTGTTTTTGATGATGATTGCGTAGAAGCCTTTGAAATACTTAAGAAAGCCTTAATTTCTGCACCTATTGTTCAACCACCTGATTGGAACCTACACTTTGAAATTATGTGTGATGCTAGTGATTATGCTATAGGTGTTGTTATAGGACAAAGAGTTGATAAGAAATTAAATGTTATTCATTATGCTAGTAAAACTCTAGACAATGCTCAAAGAAATTATGCTACTACTGAGAAAGAATTTTTAGCAGTTGTATTTGCATGTGATAAATTCAGATCTTAGATAGTTGATTCCAAAGTTACTATTCATACTGATCATGCTGCTATTAAATATCTTATGGAAAAGAAAGATGCTAAACCTAGACTTATTAGGTGGGTTCTTTTGCTACAAGAATTTGATTTGCATATTGTTGATAGAAAGGGAGCTGAGAATCCCGTAGCCGATAATTTGTCTAGAATGGAAAATGTTCTTGATGACCCACTTCCTATTAATGATGATTTTCCTGATGAACAATTAGTTGTGATAAATGCTTCTCGTAATACCCCATGGTATGCAGACTATGCTAATTACATTGTTGCTAAATATATACCACCTAGTTTCACATACCAACAAAAGAAAAAGTTCTTCTTTGATTTAAGACATTACTTTTGGGATGGCCCACACTTATATAAAGAAGGAGTAGATGGTATTATTAGATGTTGTGTACCTGAGCATGAACAGGAACAAATCCTACGTAAGTGTCACTCCGAGGCATATGGAGGACACCATGCGGGAGACAGAACTGCACACAAGGTATTACAATCTGGTTTTTATTGGCCTACTCTCTTCAAAGATGCACGTAAGTTTGTCCTTTCTTGTGATGAATGTCAAAGAATTGGTAATGTTGGTAGACGTCAGGAAATGCCTATGAATTATTCACTTGTTATTGAACCATTTGATGTTTGGGGTTTTGATTATATGAGACCTTTTCCTAAATCCAATGGGTATACTCATATTTTAGTTGCTGTTGATTACGTTACTAAGTGGGTAGAAGCTATTCCAACTAGTAGTGCTGATCATAACACTTCTATTAAAATTCTTAAAGAAGTTATATTCCCGAGGTTTGGAGTCCCTAGATATTTAATGACTGATTGTGGTTCACATTTTATTCATGGTGCTTTCCGTAAATTGCTTGCTAAATATGATGTTAATCATAGAATTGCATCTCCCTATCATCCTCAGTCTAGTGGTCAAGTTGAATTAACTAACAGAGAAATAAAATTAATTTTGCAAAAGATTATTAATAGATCCAGAAAGAATTGGTCTAAGAAACTTGATGATGCACTTTGTGCTTACAGAACTGCTTATAAAAATCCTATGGGTATGTCTCCATATAAAATGATTTATGGAAAAGCATGTCATTTACCTCTTGAGTTAGAACATAAAGCATATTGGGCAATTAAAGAACTTAACTATGATTTTAAACTTGCCAGTGAAAAGAGGTTATTTGATATTAGTTCTTTAGATGAATGGAGAACCCAAGCTTCTGAAAATGCCAAGTTGTTTAAAGGAAAAGTTAAAAGATGGCATGATAAGAGAATTCAAAAACAGGAATTCAAAGTAGGTGATCATGTTCTATTATACAATTCTTGTTTAAGATTTTTTGCAGGGAAACTTCTCTCTAAATGGGAAGGTTCATACATCATCGAAGAAGTTTATCGCTCCGGAGCCATCAAAATAAACAACTCCGAAGGCAATAATCCGAGAGTTGTTAATGGGCAAAGAATTAAACATTATATCTCAGGTACACCCATTAATGTTGAAACTAATATTATTCAAACAATGACACTGGAAGAGCACATAGAGGAAACCTTCCGGAACGCTCCAGAATCCTGAAAAGGAGTAGGTATGTGGTACGGTAAGTAAACCGACTCCAAAACTTCCATAAAAGTACTTTCTGTCCATTTTGGAATATATAAAAAATTAGGAAAATAATAAACAGTCCGAAAAGTGCACGAGGAGCCGACAAGCCTGGGGGGCGCGCCCTACCCCCCTGGGCGCGCCTACCAGGCTTGTGGCTCCCTCGTGGACTTTCCGGACTCCGTTTTTCTTCCATATTACTTGTTCTGCACGGGAAAAATTCATTATATATACTCACGGGTGTTTTGACCACCGTATCGCAAGTTTCTCCTCTGTTCTTGTTTCGGGCTGTTTTTCTGACAGATCTATATCGCCATGTCATCTCAAGATTCAGATGGGGAAAGCTATGTCTCGCACCTTATTGCTAACCCTATAGTCTATGGGGATATTGATTCCTATGGTTGGACAACTGACGAAGAGGAAGAGGCCGATTTGAGGGATAAGCAAGATCATTCCAGGGAGGAGGAAGATGATCTCCCACTGCCTCAGCCAGGAGATATGCACGATGAATTCAAGAGATCTAGCCTGCCCAATACGGTGAAAGTACCTAAAGCTCAATTCACCCCTTTTCGTCATGTGCAGGAAGATTCCGATAAACTACGTAGCAAAATCTGGGATCTCAAGAGAGAGAACGACAAATTAAAAGAAGAGATTCGTGTCCTCAAGTGGAAGGACAAGCCCACCACTGCATCACCACCATCACCCAAGAAGGAGATTTGAGTACATGGGTATGGGCACCACCCTTGGCTTGTGCCAAGCTTAGGGGAGGTGCCCCGGTATCGTATCATCATCACTTTTTATCGTCATTATCTATCTTAGTTCGATCCTTAGTTATTTCGTGATTTAGAAGAATAAAGTTTTAGTATGATTTAGTTTCGAGTGCTTGCTTTGTGATCTATCTATCTATGTAATCGTGCGTGAGAGTTATATAATAAAGAGTAGTTTGAGTTGAGTGTTTTGCTTTTGATGATCCAATCTTAGAAATAAATAAAGAAGAAAAAATTAGATTATATGCTAATCCTATGGGGAGTGATGACTTCACATAAAAAAAGTATAATTGATAAAACTTGTTGGAAGTTGACAAACATAGCATTGGTCATTGTTGCAATTCATGAAAAAGTAATAAAGGAAGAGAGGTCTCACATATAAATATACTATCTTGGACATCTTTTGTGATTGTGAGCCCCCATTAAATATTCTATGTCAATTAGTCAACGTTGGACAAGGAAGACAACGTAATGAGTTATGTTTGCTTATATTCACATAGAAGTTATATTGTTTTGAATCCTCTAACATGTGGTGCTTGCCCCCTATCTTTTGCTAGCCAAAATTCTGCACTAAGTAGAGATACTACTTGTGCATCCAAAAACCCTTAAACCCAGCTTCATGCCATGAGAGTCCACTATATCTATCTATGGATTGAATAAGATCCTTCAAGTAAGTTGTCATCGGTGCAAAGCAATAAAAATTGCTCCGAAACATGTATGAACTTTTATTGTAAGGGAAAATAAGCTTTGTACGATCTTGTGATGGTGGAGTAATAAAAGCGACAGACTGCATAATAAAGGTCGCTATCACAAGGGGCAATATAAAGTGATGTTCCTTTACATTAAGAGCTTGCACATCCAAAAACAAAAAGCACATGACAACCTCTGCTTCCCTTTGCGAAGGGCCTATCTTTTACTTTATGTATTTACTTTCATGCAAGAGTCAATAGTATTCTCCTCTATTCCATTTTTTATTTTCTCTCTTGGCAAGCATCATGTGGTGGGGATTGATCCAGGCATATATATCCAGTTGGATGTAGGTGATCATGAGTTATTATTGCTAACATTACCCTTGAGGTAAATACGTTGGGAGGCGAAATCATAAGCCCCTATCTTTCTATGTGTCCGACTGAAACTTTTGCTCCATAAGTATGACTTGAGTGTCAGCAATCATAGAAGACTAAATGATAGTTGAGTATGTGAACTGTCTAAACAAAGCTCTTACATAGACTCTTTCTGATAATATGATGAATTGCAATTGCTTCAGTGACTGAGATCATAGTTTGTTAGTTTTCAATTTGGTTTATGGTTCATACTTTAACTTGTGGATGAATTGTCACTTTTTCATGAGAAGTTTTATGATGATATATTGCTGTTATAATAAAGATCATGATGCTCCATGTCTGTATTTTATTTTTATCGAGGCCTCTCTCTCTCTAAACATGTGGTCATGATTATCGATTTCGGCTTTCGCTTCAGGACAAGCGAGGTCTAAGCTTGGGGGAGTTGATACGTCCAATTTGCATCATGATTTCTTACTAATAATTATTATGTTTTTGATCATTATTTCACTTCATGGTACAATTCTTATGCCTTTTCTCTCTTATTTTGCAAGATTCACATGAAGAGGGAGAATGCTGGCAGCTGGAATTCTGGACCTGAAAGGGGTGAAACAGAGATAGCTATTCTGCACAACTCCAAATGACCTAAAAATTTACGGAGAATTATTTTGGAATATATAAAAAATACTGGCAAAAGAATCAACAGGAGGGGACCCACCAGGCAGCCACAAGCCTGGGGGGGCGCGCCCTACCCCCCTGGGCGCGCCCCCCAAACTTGTGGGGCCCCTGGTAGGCCTCCGGCCCCCTCCTTCTGCTATATGAAGCCATTTGCCCTAGAAAAAAATCATAAGAAGCTATTTTGCTCTCCGGCTGAGTGATTCCGCCGGGGATACTTCCCTCCGGGAGGGGGAATCGAAGCCATCGACATCACCAATGATCCTCTCATCGTGGGAGGACCAATCTTCATCAACATCTTCTCCAGCACCATCTCATCTCAAACCCTAGTTCATCTCTTGTATTCAATCTTTGTCTCAAAACCTCGGATTGGTACCTGTGGGTTGCTAGTAGTGTTGATTACATCTTGTAGTTTATTAATACGTCTCCATCGTATCTACTTTTCCAAACACTTTTGCTCTTGTTTTGGACTCTAATTTGCATTATTTGAATGAAACTAGCCCGGACTGACGCTGTTTTCAGCAGGACTACCATGGTGTTCTTTTTTGTGCAGAAATAAAAGCTCTTGGAATTGGACGAAACTTTTTGGAGATTTTTTATGGAATAAATAAAAAATACTGGAGCCAAGATCCACTGGAGGGGGGCCACCTGCTGCCCACGAGGCACCAGGGCGCGCCACCCCCCCGGCGCGCCCTGGTGGCTTGTGGGGCCCATGTGGCTCCACTGACCCTAATCTACACGATGAAACTGCCATACTACTGTGCTACTGATCACTCTGCTGCAGATATTTAGTCTCCAGGTGTGGTTGAATTGACAACTCAACTGCTAATACTTGCAAATATTCTTTGGCTCCCCTTGTGTCGAATCAATAAATTTGGGTTGAATACTCTACCCTCAAAAACTGTTGCGATCCCCTATACTTGTGGGTTATCAAGACCTTTTTCTGGCACCGTTGCCGGGGAGCATAGCTCTATTTGCTGAGTCACTTGGGATTTATATCTGTTGATCACTATGAAGAATCTGAAAGACACTAAGACCAAGATCATTCCCTCTAAGACGAGGGGAGGTAAGGAACTGCCATCTAGCTCTGCACTTGATTCACCTTCTGTTTTGAGTAAGCTTGCAACACCACCACTTGTTATGCATTCTGATATGTCGCAAGTTATTGATGATACTGCTTCTGCTATAAATGATACTTATGATGATGAAAGTACTATGCTTGATAATGTTGTGCCACTTGGTGAATTTCTTGATGAACAACTTGCTAAAGCTAAAGAAATTGAGAATGTTGAAACTCTTGAGAATTATGACTCACCTATTATGCCTAGCTCTCCTACTAGAGTTGAATCACCTGATGAACATGTCTTTGATAGGGAGACGGCTAGAGCCATTCTTGCTTGTAATGATAGAGATGAAGTTATAAAATTGCTTGCTGAAATGAAAGAAAAATCTATGAAGGATAGAATGAAATACGATCCTAAGTTTGCTACCTCTCCCATATTTGTTACTGATAAGGATTATGAATTCTCTGTCGATCCTGAGTTAATTACTTTGGTTGAATCTGATCCTTTCCATGGCTATGAAACTGAAACCGTTGTGGCACATCTTACTAAATTAAATGATATAGCCACCCTATTCGCTCATGAGGAAAAAATTCGCTATTATTATATTCTTAAGTTGTTTCCTTTCTTGCTAAAGGGTGATGCTAAGATATGGTATAATACTCTTGCTCCTGGTTGTGTGCGTAGTCCCCAGGATATGATATATTACTTCTCTAAAAAATATTTTCCTGCTCATAAGAAACAAGCTGCTTTACAGGAAATATTTAACTTTTTGCAAATTAAAGAAGAGAATCTCCCTCAAGCTTGGGGGAGGCTTCTCCAATTACTTAATGTTTTGCCTGATCATCCTCTTAAGAAAAATGAAATACTTGATATCTTTTCTAATGGACTAACCGATGCTTCTAGGGACTACCTAGATAGTTGTGCTGGTTGTGTTTTTAGGGAACGGACTATTGAACAAGCTGAGGAGCTATTGAATAATATATTGAAGAATGATAATGATTGGACACTTCCTGAACCACCGCCTAAACCCACTCTGAAGAAGAGGGGTATTTTATTTCTCAGTCCTGAAGATATGCAAGAAGCAAAGAAATGTATGAAGGAAAAAGGTATTAAAGCTGAAGATGTTAAGAATTTGCCACCTATTGAAGAAATACATGGTCTTGACACACCGCCATAGGTAGTAGAGGTAAATTCTCTTTTATAGTTTGATGAAGGTGATATTCCTTATAACAAACCTCCTAGTCAATGTTTGTATGAATTTGACAATTATATTATTAAGCAAGATCACTTCATTGCAAATGTTATGAAACAATTGAAAGGAAATGCCTACATGATTGATCACTTGAGTGACTTGTTATTTAGAATTGCTAATGATGTCAAAGGTGTAGGTAAACATGCATCTATGGTTCAAACCCAATTAGAACAAGTTGCTAAATCTCAAAGTGAATTGCTCAATAAAATGAACAACAATATGAATGATCATGCTGTTAGAGTAATGACTAGAGGAGGTAGAATGACCCAGGAGCCACTTTATCCTGAAGGTCACCCTAAAAGAATTGAACAAGACTCTCAAAGAATTAATGTTGATGCACCTAGTCCATCTAAAAAGAAAAAGAAAAAGAAAAATGATAGGACTTTGCATACTTCTAGTGAACCTGAGGTAGAAAAACCCTTAGAGGATAGTAATGATGTTTCTATTTCCGATGCTGAGACACAATCTGGTAATGAACAATCACCTGATGATAATAATAATGATGATGCTCATGTGGATGCCCAACCAGATAATGATAAAGAACTTGATAATGATGTTGAAATAGAACCTGCTGTTGATCTTGATAACCCACCTCCTAAAAACAAACGTTATGATAAAAGAGACTTCGTTGCTAAAAATATGGTAAAGAAAGAGAACCATGGGTTCAAAAATCCATGCCCTTTCCTCCAAAACCATCTTAGAATAAGGATGAGGAAGAATTTGAACGCTTTGCTGAAATGCTTAGGCCAGTCTTTTTGCGTACTCGTATGACTGATATTTTAAGGATGGCCCCTTATGCTAAATATATGAAAGATATTGTGACAAATAAAAGAAAGATACCTGAAGCTGAAATTTCTACCATGCTTGCAAATTATTCTTTTAAGGACGGAGTGCCTAAGAAACTAGGAGAACCAGGAATACCAACTATACCATGCTCCATTAAAAGAAATTATGTCAAAACTGCTTTGTTTGATTTAGGATCCGGTGTTAGTGTTATGCCCTTCTCTTTATATAAAAGACTTGATTTGAATAAACTCACTCCCACTGAAATATCATTGCAAATGGCTGACAAATCAACTGCCATTCCTATCGGTGTTTGTGAGGATGTGGCCGTTGTAGTTGCAAATGTTACTATCCTAACAGACTTTGTTATACTTGATATGCCCGAGGACGACAATATGTCGATTATCCTTGGTAGACCCTTTTTGAATACTGCAGGGGATGTTATTGATTGCAACAAAAGCAAGGTCACTTTTCATATCAATGGTAATGAACATACGGTGCACTTTCTGAAGAAACAATTTCAAGTAAACGGTATTCATGTTATTGAAAAGACTCCGACAATTACTATTGGAAGTTTTCAAATCCCTCTTCCTACCGTCAATAAGAAATATGAAACTCTCATTATTGGGGAGGCACACATCCCCATTGAGGTAACCTAGTGTTTTTACGAAGGTTCTTCGGTTTCATGTTACTCGGAAATGGTTTGTTAATAAGACATGATCAACCTTATTAATGGATTATTTTTGAGAGGCATGTGGTCGATGAATTTAGTAAGCACAACCTTCTGCACCCACTTTTTGTTTTCTGTTATTTTTAGTTAAAAGCAATAAAATGCCATGATTACCCTGTTTTCTGAATTATCCGTGCAACAAAAAAGTGCCCAAAAATGAAAGTGCTCAGAATGATCTAAAAAAATTACATGAATTTTTTATAGAATATTTAAGAATTTTTGGAACTAAAAACATATCAGGGGGATGCCCCAGGTGCTCACGAGGCACCAGGGCACGCCACCCCCCTAGGGCGCGCCCTGGTGGTTTGTGGGCCCCACAGTGTGACACCCCCGACTTAATCGTGCACTAATCATACACGCAAATGCACACGATCAAGCGTAAGGACTCACGTGAAGATATCATAGCACAACTCTAAACACAAATAAAAATAATACAAGCTTTATATTACAAGCCAGGGGCCTCGAGGGCTCGAATACAAAAGCTCGCATACAAGCGTTAGCGGAAGCAACAACGGTATCTGAGTACAGACACGAAATTAAACAAATCTGCCTTAAGAAGGCGAAAACAAACAGCGGCTCTGATCAAAAAGGCGCAGGCCTCCTGCCTGGGTGCCTCCTAAACTACTCCTGGCCGTCGGCCTCCACGTAGTTGTAAGCTCCTCCAGAGTGGTAGTAGTAGTCGTCGACTGGGGCAGCTGGCTCCAGGGCTCCGTCATCTGGTCGCAGCAATCGGGTAGAGGGGAAAAGAGGAAGCAAAGCAACCGTGAGTACTCATTCAAAGTACTCGCAAGACTTACATCAGATCTATGCTAAGTATGCATCGGTAACAAAGAAGGGCTGTATCAGTGGACTGGACTGCAGAAATGCCAGAATAGAGAGAATGGCTTAGCCTATCGAAGACTAGCATCTTCAACGTCTTGCAGCATTAGAAGAGTGTAGATTAGAATCATATAATAAAGCAACAAGCATGTAGTAGCAAAGCCCAGAGATCCTTCCTCGACTCCCTGCGAGAAAGCGATCCCGGAGCTTACATATTTTTAACATGTATCCAGTTCAAGTTGTAGTAGATCGGGATACAACACTGAGCATCCTGTTACCGTGGACACGGCTATTCGAATAGATAACTTCCCTGCAGGGGTGCACTACTGTTACCCAACACACTCGATTAACTCTGGCCGGACACACTTTTCTGGGTCATGCCCGGCCTCGGCTGATCGACACGACGTAGTCCTACCTAGGCTCAGCAGAGAGGTCCCCGCCGGTCTACATCCTAAGTGCTCAGGGGTCTTGGGCCCATCACCCTTTGCACTCCGGGTCGTTGCGTGCAGGGCGAACCAGGCACCACCTCTCTCCTGGATGGCGCCGGCCCAGCCGTGCCGCAATGCTGAACTGGACGTCTGACAGAGCTTTCGGCTGATACATATGGCGCCGAGGGCCCCATTAAACCATTATCCCGCGTGGTGGTAGTGCGTATAGACCAGTGGCCAACTCAGATCGATACCCAAATCCGTTAGTGCATTATTAATTTTAGTGACAGCTGGCGGGACAAGTCCGGAGCTACCACCACAACCTGGGTGGTACCGCTAAATAGCCAGCCGCCACAGTAACTCTCGCGGGTGCTCTCCGGGCCCGCCCGACTTTCTACGGTATCTCTCGCGGGTACCCCTCGGGGTCGACCCGACTTTAACAAGTATCAATATTAAAGTCAAAGTACCCGTGTGTCCATAGCATCAAGGAGGAATCCGAGGAATCACCCTCGTTGGATTCCCACTCGATGTATCCGTCAACGTGAACCCGGAGGAATCACCCTCGATGGCATTCACACTTGCGGGGTTGCACGACAGAAGCTTCATCGGAGGTGGTGAAAGAGGAATCACCCTCGTAACCCACAACCAACTAGCTGTACCACAGAGGCAACATCAGGAGTGAGATAAGAGGTATCACCCTCAGCACTCGATATTAGCTCTGTAGAGTCGAGCAACTTAGGGGGGTGTGTGGTGATGTGTTGGTCTCAGCCCGTCGATCACCTCGATCGGGGCACTGGTAACTAAGCGGGGCAACCAGGACAAGGAAGAGGGGCCACAGATGGATTTCCAATCAACCTATACTAAGCATTTAGGATAATAGGTAAGGTATCAATAGTAGTTTTACAAAAACAGGCTATGCATCAGAATTAGGATCAATCATTAGCAGCAGCAAATTCTAATGCAAGCGGGAGGGAGAGAGAATAGGTGATATAGGCATGCGTCAAGGCGGGTTTGCTTGCCTGGAAGCTCTGCGGCAAAAGAGGGATCGTTGGGGATGTAGTCGGTCTCCGGAGCTACGTCTGTCTCGGGGTCTACGGATAAGAAGAGGGGGAAGAAAAAAAAAGCAAACAAATGCAACACAATGCATGACATGGCAAAATGCAGTGTTGGTGGTGACCTAATGCAATGCTACACGTAGCAGACGAAGCGGGAAAATATCTGGGATATTTTCCCGGCGTTTAGGTAGATTTTGGTATGCTGAACCGGAGGGGAAGGTTCTATGTTCAGATAGATAGGAGTGATGGTCAAGCATTTTGACCACATATTCGGATTCATCTCGTTTTTCTGATCAACTTTCATGTAGAAAGTTTTTCGATCCGAGCTACGGTTGAATTTCTACGAATTTAACAAGTTTTAGCAATATTCTGGATTATTTAATTAAGAAGAAATGCCAAAATAGGAATATGACATCATGCTGGTGTCATCATTGCGTCAGGTGGGGCCCACCTGTCAGCCACGGTGAGGTTTAAACAGAGTTTAATTTTAAGCTAACACACTAATTAGTGAGTGGGCCCGGCCTGTCACTGACCTAACTAACTAACAATATTAACTAATTAACCGTCAACAGTAATTAGTCTAACGGGTCCCACATGTCAGTGGCAGTAGATGCCACGTTAGCGCGTTGACCGCGGTCAACGCAGTTAACCGTGGCCAGGGGACCCACTGGCAATGACCCAGGTGGGCCCCAGGCCACGCCACGTCGGACGCCGGCGCCGGAACAGCTCCGGCGAGGCCATTCATGGCGGCCGAACTCCAGTGAGACTCAGGTTTCGCTTACGGTCGATCATTTCGCGCGCGGTTTCTTGCTCTCAATCGGGCACTATGAGCCGCGTCGATCTGTGCAAACGGCGCGAGCTCCGGTGGTCGGAAACGATGGCTATGGCGAGTACAGGCGGCGGCCAGAATCGGGGCTACGCGGATCCGAGCAACGAGGCCCGTCCGCATCCATTTGGAGTGCCCACGCGCTGCCTGCGATGCCCAGGAGCACGTTCGTGCTCCTGGTTCGGTCAATGGGCGAGCACAACGGCAACGGCGAGCTCCATGGCGTAGCAGAGCCCGGCAATGGCGACGACGACGCGTGCGACTAACTAGGAGGGAAAAAGGGCTCGGGGAGGGAAACGGAGAGAGGTGGTGGCTCACTGAGCGGCTCAAGGTGGCCCGTGGAAGTTTTGTAGCAACAGGGGAGGTCGAATCGACGACGGCGGCGTCCGGTGGCCGGAGATGGGGACGAACACGAACGGCAGCGGCAGGGCTCCCTGGCTCCAACTAGCGGTCGGGAAGGAAGAGGCGGAGGACGGAACGGTGCCGGTGGCCGCGGAGTGGCAGCGGCGCTTCGACGGCGTCGCCCGGGCAGAGGGGAGGAGAGACGAGCGAGTGCGCGAGAGGAAGAGAGGGGAGTGGCGACGGCGTCCAGGGGGAGTGGACGGGCGCCCTTCTTATCCCCAGCCCACCTGCTCCGTCGCGGTGGCGGCCAACGGCCGGAACCGCACGCGCTCAACCACGCCGGCAACAACACGCATAGGGGAGCAGGTGGAAGAAGGCCTCAGCGGGCTGGGCCGTCTCCTGCCACTGTAGATTTTGGGCCAGTAGCGCAGTAGGTTTTCCCTTTTTGCTTTTCTGTTTTCTTTTTCCAGCAGCTCTTGCATTTATTTTTAGTCAACAAATGTATTTACAAAAATGTGGAGCTGGACAAAACAAATAATAGGGATTATTGTGCACTGCCACAAAAGATTGGGAGGCCATTTGAATTCATTTAAATTTTGAATTGCATTTAAATGAGCCAAGTTGGTGCTGTAGACACTATTTTCAAGTTGTTAGAGTCACCTGAGGACTTTTGGTGATGTTGTTTTCCTGATCATCATTTATTATTGAATATTGCCTAAATGATGAACTTTTTCTCATGAACTTTTGAACAACTTCAAATTTCAATTGCATTTGAATTTGAATTCAGTGGCAGTATTTGAAATGAGATATTAATGGACATTGATCAAGCATTGGAAATCATGATGGCTTGGCATTAACATGATGGATTACTGTAGCTCATTACACAGGGGTGTTACACACAGGGACCCCCTCACTTATCCCTTTAGCCCACTTCGTCTCTTACCTCTAGCAAAAATTCATGGTAGCTCTCTCCCTCGCGTTCTTGCTCAAAAACCTGAGATTTTCGATCTCTTTTGTGGCGCCCCGCCTGAATACCGCTGTAGCCAGACGGTCGCCGCACACGCCAGCCCAGGAGATCACTCTGGCGTGCGCGTTTACAACAAGTATCATGAACACAAGCTTTTCTATTAATGAATATATCAGTCTTACATGATATATTACAAGGGGAAATGGCAGCGGAAAAGCTCTATCTAAGGCAGCATGGTCCTGGTGCGGCTCCAATCCACAGGGATCTGACTGGGTTACTCTTCTAGCCCACGAACACTCTGGCTCCTCGCTAGCGGACGTCGAATCCTTAGGTGAACCTGGCCACATTGAGGCCGCTGAGTAATTTTGAATGTACTCGCAAGCAAACCAAACCAACATATACACCAAGCAAAGCAATCCATGGCATTCAAGCATGCATGTTATCTTAACAGTATTAACTATCATAATATGGCAGGATTATCTTGCAAAATTAACCATTTAGCAGCATTAATCATCATGTCCTAGCAGGATTATCTATCATAATAACTATTGCAGTAAGGTAAAGCTTATCAAGCAAATAATTCATGCTCCGAGTATTCTCACGATCCAAGTCCGATCCAAACTTTGCGGTCATCCATCCGCTCAGCTCATAGCCATCACATGGCTAGCAATCATACCTCTGACATCATCTGATGTCCATGCATCTGTACTATAAGTCTGACAAACCTTACCATTCTCTGGTTCAGTCTTAGCAATAACATTATATAGTTTTTTCCTCCAGACTCGACACAGACCAAATAGTGGCCTAATACGAACTGTCCATGACCGAGGACGTGGCTATTCGAATAGATTTACACTCTGCAGAGGTTGCGCACTTTACCCACACCATGGAGCGCCTGGCCTCGTACTTTAGTACATGTTCCCATTCGGGTGGACCAGTGCTGCTCCAACAAAACTTGTCTATTGCCCGGCACTCTTACGGTCCCACCGACAATCATACCCTCCCAGGGTCATGTCCTGGGTGGCCCCTGTGTCACCCCGTGACACCTGCCACCGTCGTGGCCAAACAAAACTGTCCCAAACGGGGACCGCGCGCAAACAAACAGCTGGGCTCACATGGTTATCGCCGCCTACCGGGCCATGGTAGCGCGCACGCATAACCTTCCCTAGTTTGGTGGTACCGACAAGAGGCAAGACAATAGACTAAGTCAGGGCCGTCCCATACCGGCAAATGTGGTTGCACTTGATGGGCTCGATTCGGTGACACGATGACTCGATCCAGTCGACGGAGGAGGTTGTTGTCATTATTAAGTCACATTTCATAATATTGCAATAACGGTAACCATGCATAATGTAACCATTATAAAAACATAACAACCTATCTCCATACAATATCACAACGAGTCACTAGTGTTAGAATATGATGAATACTAGCAAGTAATGTAAATAGCAAGTTCAAACTAGCAGGAGTTTAATTATTCCTAACATAGGCATATTCATTAATTAAACACGCAAGAATAACACAGATCAATGCTTTAGGGCATATATCAGATGATCGGCTTGCCTGGGGGTCGAGGAATACTCCGCGAGAAGTGCGATCGCCTCGCGGAAGAATTCGCCAGAAAGGATTCTCTCTCAGAGGGGCTGAATAGAGGGCAGGGGCAAAATGGGCATTTTCAAAAAGTGTAAACATGGTGGAAGTGATGGCATCGGAACGGGCTCGACGAACTGAAGAAGTGGGCTTTGGAATCACCTGATTCGGAGTTACGAGCGAAAAGTTACGGGCGTTCGTTCGTTAGGCAGAAAACAAACAAAAAGGTGTTCATTTCTGCTCTTAACCGACGAACGGCCGCAATCTAAAGGTTTCGGCGCCGGCTGAAAAAAAACAGAAAGTGCCTTTCTGAAAGTGCGCTTTCACCGCAGCGGTCGCATACTCTTCGGAGTGCGCCTCCACTTACTCCAGCTCAGCAGGCCGAGTCAACGCCTGGGTGGCTGACCGGTGGGGTCCGCGAGAGGTGGGGTCCGCGAGAGGTGGGGCCCGCCTGGCCAGCCTTCTTCTTCCTCCCGCGCCTGCGTGCCCAGCCGAGTGAGCAGAGGAGCCCGACGGCGATCCCCGGCGACTCCGGCCACCTCTCGCGAGGCTCGACCTACCGGCGTGCTCGAGAGGCCAAGCCGCATCCATCCCGCTAGTGCATGGACCTCGGGGAAGCCGGAATGGAGTGCTCCATCGGCCATGGCGGCAACCGGCGTCGGGCGAAGTTGAGGCGGCCGCTACGGCGGAGGAGGGGTGAGATGAGGCTCGGGCAGGGCTTCGCCGTGGCTGAGGGACTCCACTGGTGCCGATAGAGAGGGGAAAGGAGCTCCGGTTGGCTCGGATTTGAGCGGGGTCACCGGCGGCAATGGCGACCGCGGGAAGCAAGGAGGGGCTCGGGAATGGAATTGAGGGGTGACGGAGGGCTCTAGGAGGTGGAGAAAGCCGATGGAGTGCTCGGGGATGCCCGGGGAGGACTCGGCCATGGCTATTTATAGCCGGCCGAGGCGGAGGGGATGAGGACGGCCGCCGTGGCGAGCTTAGCCGCGCACTGGAGCTCGCGGCGAGCTGGCGAGCGCTGGGTGGTGCCGACCTGACGAAGATCAGAGGGAGGGGACGGCTCGGGGAGGAAGACGCCAACGGGGGAGACAAAACAACGACGGTCACGGGCAGACAGTGCCTCGGTGGCGCTTGCCGTGGCGTGGGGAAGAAGGGAGAAGAGGGGAGAAGGTGCGGGAGAGGGGTACGTGGACGCTGCGGAGCCGTTTGACATGCTGGGACACGCCGGAGCTGGCCGGAGTGAGCTGCACGACGAGAACAGTGCCACAGAGCACCGTTTCTGCGTGCTATCCACACGGTCACCACGTGCACTACAAGCTCTGGAACTCTCCTGCCTGTCCAACCTTGTCAAACAGCTCCCTCACTGCTCAAATAGATGATGTTGGTCACTGGATGGACCAGGATGGCTCTAGAGTGATCGAAAGGATCCAGAACAGTTTCTGGATAGAAACTTGGGGAGGAAGCTGTGGTCAAACAGAGGTGCCAATGAGCTGGAAAAGTTGTCACAGGGAAATGTGGTAGGAAAGACTAGGTGCTTTCCAAATTTAAGGTCATTTGGACAAGTTTTGCATATACTTCCTTTGCAATGGAAATTCTGGTCCAGAAACTTGACCTTGAAGCTGCACTCATATGGCTTGATGAAATGAACTGAATTTTGGTGTAGGGTTATTATTTGGGGATATAGAGGTGCTGGAAAAATTTCAGCTCAATTGGAAATGCCAAAGTGGTACTTCCTTCACACAGCTTGAATCTGGACAGAAACTACATGGAATTTTTGAGAGAAATTGGCTAGATGAAATGATGTGAATTTTTGGATAATCACATCATATAGGGAATGTGAAGTCCTGGATTAATTTGAGAATTTTTGAAGCAATATAAAATATAGTTGCTGTACAACCTTAAATTAAATCCAGAAACAAGAATTGGAAGATGTGCTCAAAAGTTGAACTGGGGAACTTGGGTTCTTGATGGAAATGGTGAAGATATGGATAGGAGAAGCTCCATGAATTATTTGGGATTTTTCCTAGCTACGAAAATGGTGGTTCCTTTGGAAAGTGCCCAAAGTGCAATATTGGCTTTAAATAGGAAAATGCAATTTCCCCTATTTAATTATTGCCAATATTTTTGTGAGAGCTCAATATGATCACAAAGAATATCTCCACAAGTTTTCATAAACTTTGGAGATGCATAGATATTTTCCTGGATTTAATTCCTTTAACTGGCAGAAAAAGGAATTAATTTTAAATGAAAAATATTGCAAATGACTTGGCAATAGTTTTGCATATCCAGGGTTTAAAAAGATAGGATGATCACTGGGAGAAGTTTGGGAGGCAACAGATTAAAGGAAATTGGAGTTCCTTTGTAACTGGAAGAATTAGGGTTTCCCTTCCGGCAACTCGGAAGGTGGGGTTTCGGCGGCAGAATCCTGAGAATATACTTGGGTGTCAAGATTGGACGGGAGAGAATCTCTGGTTGAATAGGAAAGGCAAGGCTAAATGACCATCTTCATATACCCAAAGGCAAGAGAAAACCCGATAACACCGAAAAAAAGACGGGAGCCAAATCCCGCAAAGGAAAAAAACAAGGGGCGAAAACCAGGGTGTCACAAACCTACCCCCCTTAAGAAAATCTCATCCTCGAGATTTCCGGGCTTACTTCCCGGTGAAGGGGGCTTACCTGTGTGCGACTTGGATCCATCGGATGTCTTGTCTCCATGGATTCGTTGGTCCTTTAAACTGTCTCGTCTGATGCCTTGGATGTTGTCTTTTTCAATGACTGCATTGAATCCTTCTCTTTCCTGTCAGGCAACCCTTTGTGCTGGTAGTTTGTTGGCTGGGGTTGGTGGGTAGCTCCGAGTATTGACAAATAGTCTGGTTTCCATGTCCTGAGACTAGCTGCTTCGGGTTTTATTGCGATACCTCTTACACTGACTGCCAAGGGCGAGACATTCTTTCTGGGTACCGGATTCACGTGCTCGTATGGCCTGGAGTGGCTAGGAGTGGCTCTCTTTTTGCCTTGTTAGAATGCTCAATCTGGCTCTGGGTTCCGTACGAGGTGTTTCCTCCTGTCTCTTGCATTCTGACTTCGTCCTCAGGTGATTCCCAACTGAAATGTCAGGCACGATCACAAAGTAATCATAGACGGTAATCTCTGAGGTGGCTCTGCCATATATAGCCTCTGTGGTCCTTGTTATGACCACTGAGCTGACATAGTATGGCTATCATCTGGTGTATCTTTCGAAGCATAACCTCTGATCTTGGTTGATGGCCCATATTCGCGATGACATGCTGCTGCATTGTTGTGGCCGTATATGCAAGAGTCTGACAAGGATTGACAATATCCCCTTGTCTGTGGAGCTTTACTTTATTGACCGTCGCGGAGATTGTTTACTCAAGACTTCCTTGTTCTTGGGGGTTCCTTTTTGGGGAACTTGTCATGACCTACCGTCATGGCTCCTTGGTCATATCCCAGCTTGTTGGGCTTGTATTCACAATTTACTCTTGCATATCTCGTAGGGATTGCTGTGTTCACATCCTTCTTTGAAGTATGGGGCCGACGTTTCTCTTGAGCACAGTCATTCCCGTATACGAGTGGCTCGCATGAACTGATCCCCTAGACTACATGCTCACAACATATGCAGAGGTAGGATAAATCCTTTCATAATCAAGTGAGCTCTGAGGCGGACGTGTGCCCGGACTAGTTTGTGCTTCTGACAGGATTGGTGATGGCGTGTTGAAGAAGGCTGAATTCCTTATGCATGCTCGAAGCTTCCGTCAAGGTAGCGTGCTGAAGAAGGCTGGATATCGTACCTCAGAAGCTTTCCCTCATGTGGCTTACTGCGAAAGGTCAGGTGCCTTATGCCGGAAGCTTTCCGCGGTAGCACGTTGTGCGAGTGTCGTATCCCAGAAGATCTTCTCACCAAGTGGTGTAGCGAGGAAGGTTGGGAGTCTTGCGTCGTAAGCTGCTCCTGATAACTTGCGGAGGAAGGTTGGGTTCTTTGTACCAAAAGCCTTGCACTGTGATAAACAGTCGGACCTTGACAGAAGATGTTCCGTTGGTCATGCACACCGCTTGACCCTCAGCTGACTTGATCATTACTGCTGTAAAGGTTGCACAACTGATGCTGACTTTATGTTGACAATTAATTCGGAATACCTTTTGCATTCAAAGCAAGTGTTGCTGGTAGTGAGCAGTTGACGGATAATTTCCTTCAGTTTGGCTGAGCTACCAGGGGTTTGGAATTCTCATTGGTTCTGGGCAACCATGAACGCATCCCTATTGCTCGCAGACCTTGTTCATCATGCCCAGAAGATTTGTACATGCATTGAAAAATTCCAGAATATGCTTTGAAATTTGTATCAACATACCAGAGTTTTGGTGTTGCTCTCGGCATCTTCACATTCTTGTAATATGTCTTCGGGGGGTGATAAATGATTCTTGAGTCCATTGAGAAAGACTCAGGGTTCACCCCGCTGACTGAAATACTCCCGGTGTCGAAGACCGAATAATTTGCTCTTGCTGATGTCCATTCCTGATAGCTCATCTAACTGTTCCTTAGGTGTGTTCTGAGGCAAACCTTCTCAGGTATATTCTGGCCTTGTCTGTTGCACGCAGAGTCTGCTCCTGACCCATTCTTCATTCTTGATAGATCCGGTGTTGTTGCTTGAATATCATGTGGTTGACTTGAATGGACTTGAGTTGGACTATTGGGTATTATCCGAGTTGTGCTCTGGTCTTCTTAGGCGGCTCTTGCGGATGGATCCAGTCGGAGCAAAAGAACGGAAATGAGAAAAGAAGCAAGAACCGCGAAAAACTAAAAAGCAAATAAAGCTCAAATTTTGCAGACCTTACACATGTGGCCGAAGATTCACTAGTATAAC
Source organism: Elymus sibiricus (assembly GCA_039707655.1). Classification (NCBI taxonomy): domain Eukaryota; kingdom Viridiplantae; phylum Streptophyta; class Magnoliopsida; order Poales; family Poaceae; genus Elymus; species Elymus sibiricus. Next base: position 479,368,733 of record CM077666.1, read on the forward strand.
TAGTATAGCGTACTCAATGTTCCTCTAAGGACTTAGAAGCAAAACCTCACAATGCCCCTGGTAGCAATTGGGGTCAAGCTCCTACTACTTCCTTAGGGAACATCATACTCGACGCACAACCATAGCCAGAGTGGCTTAGTCAGCGATCCTAGGGTTGTCGGGGAGAGATGGAATTTATAAGCGTTTCCCAAAGGAAACTGGATTTGAGGAGAGAAATGCCATGGCTAGCAAGCAAGGTGGGGATATCTGGTTTACCTAGGGGTTAAGGGCTCACGGGTCGTTGCCTGGTGCGGACATTTCATCCCGAAGACAAAGACCACGAGAGTTGGGGTCTGATGGAGCCGAAAACCTATGGGGTTGCCTTATGATCAATAGTAGCCGTGCCGATTTGGCGAAGATGGCTGAAATCCATCGGGGCCTTCTACTGATCAAGAGGCAATGAAATCTGGCTAGGGTAACCTACGGTCAGCCTGGCTCTGATACCATCCGTTGTGGCGCCCCGCCTGAATACCACTGTAGCCAGACGGTCGCCGCACATGCCAGCCCAGGAGATCACTCTGGCGTGCGCGTTTACAACAAGTATCATGAACACAAGCTTTTCTATTAATGAATATATCAGTCTTACATGATATATTACAAGGGGAAATGGCTGCGGAAAAGCTCTATCTAAGGCAGCATGGTCCTGGTGCGGCTCCAATCCATAGGGATCTGACTGGGTTACTCTTCTAGCCCGCGAACACTCTGGCTCCTCGCTAGCGGACGTCGAATCCTTAGGTGAACCTGGCCACATTGAAGGCCGCTGAGTACTTTTGAATGTACTCGCAAGCAAACCAAACCAACATATACACCAAGCAAAGCAATCCATGGCATTCAAGCATGCATGTTATCTTAACAGTATTAACTATCATAATATGGCAGGATTATCTTGCAAAATTAATCATTTAGCAGCATTAATCATCATGTCCTAGCAGGATTATCTATCATAATAACTATTGCAGTAAGGTAAAGCATATCAAGCAAATAATTCATGTTCCGAGTATTCTCACGATCCAAGTCCAATCCAAACTTTGCGGTCATCCATCCGCTCAGCTCATAGCCATCACATGGCTAGCAATCATACCTCTGACATCATCTGATGTCCATGCATCTGTACTATAAGTCTGACAAACCTTACCATTGTCTGGTTCAGTCTTAGCAATAACATGATATAGTTTGTTCCTCCAGACTCGACACAGACCAAATAGTGGCCTAATACGAACTGTCCATGACCGAGGACACGGCTATTCGAATAGATTTACACTCTGCAGAGGTTGAGCACTTTACCCACACCATGGAGCGACTGGCCTCGTACTTTAGTACATGTTCCCATTCAGGTGGACCAGTGCTGCTCCAACAAAACTTGTCTATTGCCCAGCACTCTTACGGTCCCACCGACAATCATACCCTCCCAGGGTCATGTCCTGGGTGGCCCCTGTGTCACCCCGTGACACCTGCCACCGTCGTGGCCAAACAAAACTGTCCCAAACGGGGACCGCGCGCAAACAAACAGCTGGGCTCACAAGGTTATCGCCGCCTACCGGGCCAGGGTAGCGCGCACGCATAACCTTCCCTAGTTTGGTGGTACCGAGAAGAGGCAAGACAATAGACTAAGTCAGGGCCATCCCATACCGGCAAATGTGGTTGCACATGATGGGCTCGATTCGGTGACACTATGACTCGATCCAGTCGACAGAGGAGGTTGTTGTCATTATTAAGTCACATTTCATAATATTGCAATAACGGTAACCATGCATAATGTAACCATTATAAAAACATAACAACCTAGCTCCATACAATATCACAACGAGTCACTAGTGTTAGAATATGATGAATACTAGCAAGTAATGTAAATAGCAAGTTCAAACTAGCAGGAGTTTAATTATTCCTAACACAGGCATATTCATTAATTAAACACGCAAGAATAACATAGAGCAATGCTTTAGGGCATATATCAGATGGTCGGCTTGCCTGGGGGTCGAGGAATACTCCGGGAGAAGTGCGATCGCCTCGCGGAAGAATTCGCCGGAAAGGATTCTCTCTCGGAGGGGCTGAATAGAGGGCAGGGGCAAAATGGGCATTTTCAGAAAGTATAAACATGGTGGAAGTGATGTCATCGGAACGGGCTCGACGAACTGAAGAAGTGGGCTTTGGAATCACCTGATTCGGAGTTACGAGCGAAAAGTTACGGGCGTTCGTTAGGCAGAAAACAAACAAAAAGGTGTTCATTTCTGCGCTTAACCGACGAACGGCCGCAATCTAAAGGTTCCGGCGCCGGCTGAAAAAAAAACAGAAAGCGCCTTTCTGAAAGTGCGCTTTCACCGCAGCGGCCGCGTAATCTTCGGAGTGCGCCTCCACTTACTCCAACTCAGCGGGCCGAGTCAACGCCTGGGTGGCTGACCGGTGGGGTCCGCGGGAGGTGGGGCCCGCCTGGCCAGCCTTCTTCTTCCTCCCGCGCCAACGCGCCCGGCCGAGAGAGCAAAGGAGCCCGACGGCGATCGCCGGCGACTCCGGCAACCTCTCGCGAGGCTCGACCTACCGGCGTGCTCGGGAGGCCAAGCTGCATTCGTCCCGCTAGTGCACGGACCTCGGGGAATCTGGAATGGAGTGCTCCATCGGCCATGGCGGCAACCGGCGTCGGGCGAAGTTGAGGTGGCCGCTACGGTGGTGGAGGGGTGAGAAGAGGCTCGGGCAGGGCTTCGCCATGGCTAAGGGACTCCACTGGTGCCGATAGAGAGGGGAAAGGAGCTCCGGTTGGCTCGGATTTGAGTGGGGTCACCGGCGGCAATGGCGACCGCGATAAGCAAGGAGGGGCTCGGGAATGGAATTGAGGGACGACGGAGTGCTCTGGGAGGTGGAGAAAGCCGATGGAGTGCTCGGGGATGCCTGGTGAGGACTCGGCCGTGGCTATTTATAGTCGGCCGAGGCGGAGGGGATGAGGACGGCCGCCGTGGCGAGCTTAGCCGCGCACTGGAGCTCGCGGCGAGTTGGCGAGCGCTGGGTGGTGCCGGCCTGACGAAGATCAGAGGGAGGGGATGGCTCGGGGAGGAAGACGCCAACGGGGGAGAGAAAACGACGACGGTCACGGGCGGACAGTGCCTCGGCGGCGCTCGCCGTGGCGTGGGGAAGAAGGGAGAAGAGGGGAGAAGGTGCGGGAGAGGGGTACGTGGACGCCACGGAGCCGTTTGACATGCTGGGACACGCCGGAGCTGGCCGGAGTGAGCTGCACGACGAGAACAGTGCCACAGAGCACCGTTTCTGCCTACTGTCCACGCGGTCACCACGTGCACTACAAGCTCTGGAACTCTCCTGCCTATCCAACCTTGTCAAACAGCTCCCTCACTGCTCTAATAGATGATGTTGGTCATTGGATGGACCAGGATGGCTCTAGAGTGATCGAAAGGATCCAGAACAGTTTCTGGATAGAAACTTGGGGAGGAAGCTGTGGTCAAACAGAGGTGCCAATGAGCTGGAAAAGTTGTCACGGGGAAATGTGGTAGGAAAGACTAGGTGCTTTCCAAATTTAAAGTCATTTGGACAAGTTTTGCATATACTTCCTTTGCAATGCAAATTCTGGTCCGGAAACTTGACCTTGAAGCTGCACTCATATGGCTTGATGAAATGAATTGAATTTTGGTGTAGGGTTATTATTTGGGGATATAGAGGTGCTGGAATTTTTTTAGCTCAATTGGAAATGCCAAAGTGGTACTTCCTTCACAGAGCTTGAATCTGGACAGAAACTAGATGGAATTTTTGAGATAAATTGGCTAGATGAAATGATGTGAATTTTTGCATAATCACATCATATAGGGAATGTGAGGTCCTGGATTAATTTGAGAATTTTTGAAGCAATATAAAATATAGTTGCTTCACAACGTCAAAATAGATCCAGAAACAAGAATTGGAAGATGTGCTCAAAAGTTGAACTGGGGATCTTGGGTTCTTGATGGAAATGGTGAAGATATGGATAGTAGAAGCTCCACAAATTATTTGGGATTTTTCCTGGCTACCAAAATGGTAGTTCCTTTGGAAAGTGCCCAAAGTGCAATATTGGCTTTAAATAGGAAAATGCAATTTCCCCTATTTAATTATTGCCAATATTTTTGTGAGAGCTCAATATGATCACAAAGAATATCTCCACAAGTTTTCATAAACTTTGGAGATGGATAGATATTTTCCTGGATTTAATTCCTTTAATTGGCAGAAAAAGGAATTAATTTTAAATGAAAAATATTGCAAATGACTTGGCAATATTTTTGCATATCCAGGGTTTAAAAAGATAGGATGAACATTGGGAGAAGTTTGGGAGGCAACAGATTAAAGGAAATTGGAGTTCCTTTGTAACTGGAAGAATTAGGGTTTCCCTTCCGGCAACTCGGAAGGTGGGGTTTCGGCGGCAGAATCCTGAGAATATACTTGGGTGGCAATATTGGACGGGAGAGAATCTCTGGTTGAATAGGAAAGGCAAGGCTAAATGACCATCTTCATATACCCAAAGGCAAGAGAAAACCCGATAACACCAAAAAAAAGATGGGAGCCAAATCCCGCAAAGGAAAAAAACAAGGGGCGAAAACCAGGGTGTCACATCTTTGCTCGGAGCTCCGTTTCCAAAACTGTTTTGGGGGATTGCTACTTGTTATGTGACTCCTCCATTGCTCCAATTAGTTTTTGCTCTAGTGGATTATATTTTGCATAATTAGCTGCTCTTGGTGCTACTAAAAATGAGCTTGTGATACGTCCCCAACGTATCTATAATTTTTGATTGTTTCATGCTATTATAGTATCAATCTTGGATGTTTTTATATACATTTACAATAAATTATATATCATTTTTTGGGACTAACCTATTAACTTAGTGCCCAGTGCCAGTTGTTGTTTTTTGCCTGTTTTTGGTTTTCCAGAATATCAGTACCAAACGAAGTCCAAATGCCACGAAACCTTTTGGAGATTTTTTTCTGGACATAAGAGACACTAGAAGCTTCGGGAGAGGGCTAGAAGATAGAGGAGGTGGCCACGAGCCACCAGGACGCGCCACAGGGGCCATAGTTTTCACTAGAGGCTTCTCTCAAGAAAATAGCATACGGTGGGTAGACAAATTACTATTGGGCAATTGATAGAAAAGCAAATAATCATGACGATATCCAAGGCAATGATCATGTATATAGGCATCACGTCCAAGACAAGTAGACCGACTCATGCCTTCATCTACTACTATTACTCCACACATCGACCGCTATCCAGCATGCATCTAGTGTATTAAGTCCATAAAGAACGGAGTAACGCCTTAAGAACGATGACATGATGTAGACAAGATAAACTCACGTATGAATAAACACCATCTTTTTACCCTTAATAGCAACGATACATACGTGTCATGTCCCTTTCTGTCACTGGGATTGAGCACCGCAAGATCGAACCCATTACAAAGCACCTCTTCCCAAGGCAAGATAAATCAATCTTGTTGGCCAAACCAAATCAATAGATCGGAGAAGAAATGCGAAGCTATAATAATCGTTCATAAAAGAGATCAGAAAAAACTCAAATCATATTCATGGATAATCTGATCATAAACTCACAATTCATCGGATCTCAAGAAACACACCGCAAAAAGTGATTACATCGGATAGAACTCCAAGAACATCGAGGAGAACATTGTATTGAAGATCAAAAAGAGAGAAGAAGTCATCTAGCTACTAACTATGGACTCGAAGGTCTATGGTAAACTACTCACGCATCATCGGAAGGCCAGCAAGGTTGATGTAGAGCCCCTCCGTGATCGATTCCCCCTCTGGCGGAGTACCGGAGAAGGCCTCCAGATGGGATCTCTCGAGAACAGAAACTTGCGGCGGCGAAAAAAGTATTTCGTGGACTCCCCTGAGGGTTTCTGATTTTTTGGGAATTTATAGTGGAGGAATTAGGTCAAACGGAGCTCTATGGGCTCCACGAGGTACCAGGGCACGCCTGCCCCCCCCCCCCTAGGCTCGCCCTGGTGCCTCGTGGGCACCCCCTGGGGCTTCTGGCCTCCTCCCGAAGCTTCTAGTGTTGTATATGTCCAGAAAAAAATCTCCAAAAAGTTTCGTGGCATTTGGACTTCGTTTGGTATTGATATTCTGTAAAACAAAAACAGGGCAGAAAACAGGAACTGGCACTGGGCACTAAGTTAATAGGTTAGTCTCCAAAAATGATATATAATTGCTGTAAATGCATATAAAAACATCCAAGATTGATAATATAACAACATGGAACAATCAAAAATTATAGATACGTTGGAGACGTATCAGCATCCCCAAGCATAATTCCTACTCGTCCTCGAGTAGGTAAATGATAAAAACAGAATTTTCGATGTGGAATGCTGCCTATCATATTCATCATATATTCTTTTCTTTTGTAGCATGGACATTGGACTTGAATGATTCAAAGCAATAGTCTATAGTTTGACATGAAGATATAAATACTCAAGCATGCTAACAAGCAATCATGTCTTTCAAAACATCAACGCTAAAGAAAGTTATCCCTAGCCCATTATGCTTAATCATTGATCCATTCATGAAACACACTCAAATATTAGCTACATCCAATGCACAAGTATGACAATAGTGCTCTCTAGTTGGTGCTTTATAAGAGAAGATGGAGACTCAAGAAAATAAAATTGCATAAAAGTAAATAGATAGGCCCTTCGCAGAGGGAAGCAGAGATTTGTCAAATGTGCCAGAGCTCAAAGCTTAAATTAAAGAGATAAAAATATTTTGAGAGGCATGCTTTTCTTGTCAACGAAAACAACCGAGAATTCCCAATATCTTCCATGCTAGACACATCATAGGCGGTTCCCAAACAGAAATTAAAGTTTATTTCCTTTCCACCATTTTTCACAATCCATGGCTAGCCGTATCCACGGGTGCCCTCCATACCATCACTTTCCAAGGAATTTTGTTGTTATTAATTTTGATTTCATTGTGGGACTGGGCATCCCTATTACCATCCACTCTCTCATGCAATGACAAGTGAATAAACACTCATCGTGAGAATAACACACCTAGCATGGAAAATATTGGCCACCCCCTGCCGCTTCATGAGCGGTACGGGCACACAAAACGGAAAAATTATTTTGAAAATTAGAGTTGGCACACGCAAATTTACTTGGAACGGCATTGAAATACCGCATATAGGTACATATAGTTGTTGGGGAACGTTGCATGGAAAACAAAAATTTTCTACGCACACGCAAGATCTATCCATGGAGATGCATAGCTACGAGAGGGGGAGTGTGTCTACGTACCCTCGTAGACCGTACGCGGAAGCGTTAGAACAACTTCATGATCCAACCGACCGAGCACCGAACGTACGGCACCTCCGCGTTCAGCACACGTTCAGCTCGGTGACGTCCTCGACTTCTTGATCCAGCAAGACGGCGAGGTAGTGGATGAGTTCCGGCAGCACGACGGCGTGGTGACGGTGATGGTGATGTTATCTTCGCAGGGCTTCGCCCAAGTATTGTGAAAATATGACCGAGGGACGGAACTGTGGAGGGGGGCGCCGCACACGGCTAAGACAATGTTGTGTCTTGTTTGGGGCGCCCCCTCAACTCTATTTATATATGTGTAGGGGCTTGGAGTAGAAGGAATAGTGCCATGTGAATAGTACCACGTGAACAGTACCACGTGAATAGTACACACGTGGACTTGGACTCCAAAGTCCAATCCTATTCCTACTAGGACTCTCCTTTTTTCCTTCCCTAGCTGCGTGGGCTTTTGAGGACTTGGTGCGCCTGGCCCAATAAGGCCAGGGCGCCTCCCCTTAGCCCATGCCAGCCCTTGGGATGTGGGGGACCCACTTGTGGACTTCCGTACCCCTCCGGAATCCTCCGGAACCTTCTGGAAGCTTCCCGGTACAATACCGAAAAAACTGCACCTTTTTCCGGAACCCAAAATATGACTTCCCATATATAAATCTTTACCTCTCGACCATTCCGAGACTCCTCGTGACGTCCGGGGTCTCATCCGGGACTCCGAACAACATTCGGTTACCAATTCACATAACTCATATAACACTATATCGTCAACGAACGTTAAGCGTGCGGACCCTACGGGTTCGGAAATGATGTAGACATGACCGAGATGCCTCTCCGGTCAATAATCAATAGCGGAACCTGGATGCCCATATTGGTTCCGACATATTCCACGAAGATCTTATCGGTCGAACCGCAATGACAACATATGTAATTCCCTTTGTCCGTCGGTATGTTACTTGCCCGAGATTCGATCGTCGGTATCTCCATACCTAGTTCAATCTTGTTACCGGCAAGTCTCTTTACTCGTTCCGTAATACATCATCCCGTAACTAACTCCTTAGTCACTTTGCTTGCAAGCTTCTTATGATGTGCATTACCGAGAGGGCCCAGAGATACCTCTCCGAAACACGGAGTGACAAATCCCAGTCTCGATCCATGCCAACTCAACAGACACCTTCGGAGATACCTGTAGAGCATCTTTATGATCACCCAGTTACATTGTGACGTTTGATAGCACACAAGGTATTCCTCCGGTATCCGGGAGTTGCATGATCTCATGGTCGGAGGAACATGTATTTGACATTCAAGAAAGCAGTAGCAATAAACAGAACGATCATATGCTAAGCTAACAGATGGGTCTTGTCCATCACATCATTCTCCTAATGATGTGATCCCGTTATCAAATGACAACTCATGTCTATGGTTAGGAAACCTTAACCATCATTGATCAACGAGCTAGTTAGTAGAGGCTCAGTAGGGACACGGTATTTGTTTATGTATTCACACATGTATTTAAGTTTCCGGTCAATACAATTCTAGCATGAATAATAAACCTTTATCATGAACAAGGAAATATAAAATAATAACAACTTTATTATTGCCTCTAGGGCATATTTCCATCAATAGTGGACTCATTTGGCACAACTTGGGTTTAAGGATTTTGGATGCACAAGCAGTATTTCCGCTTAGTACAAATGAAGGCTAGCAAAAGATTGAGAAGCAACCAACCAAAAAGCGAAAACGGTCATAAACATGCATTGAACATAACTAACACCGAATAATGCACCATAAGTAGGATGTAATTTCTTTGCATAACTATTGACTTAATGTGCATGCATAGGGAATCACAAACCTTAACACTAATATTCTTACTAAATCACAATTACTCACTAACATGACTCACATATTATCATTTCCATATCGCAAAACTATTGCAAGGAATCACACTTATCATATCCAATGATCTATATGAAAGTTTTTATTGTATCCCTCTTGAATAGTCATCACTTTGGAACCAAATTCATATCTTGTGCAAATTACCGTTACTTTCATCAACTCTCAAAAAGATTTAAGTGAAGCATGAGAGTGCAAATATTTCTTCAAAATTTTAGTCTTATCAACTCTCAAAATAATATAACTGAAGCATGAGAGTTTATTTCTTCAAAATTTTAATATTGTCAACTCTCAAAATAATATAAGTGAAGCATGAGAGTTTATTTCTTCAAAATATAGCCACCACCGTGCTCAAAAAGATTTAAGTGAAGCACTAGAGCAACTGCCTAGCTCAAAAAATTTAAGTGAAGCACATAGAGTATTCTAACAAATTATGATGATCGTGTGGCTCTCTCAAAATAGGTGTGTTCAGGAAGGATGATTGTGACAAACTAAAAAGCAAACAAAGAAAAGACTTGTATAATACACGACGCTCCAAGCAAAACACATATCATGTGACGAATAAAAATATAGCTCCAAGTAAAATTACCGATGGTTGGTAGAAGAAAGAGGGGATGCCTTCCGGGGCATCCCCAAGCTTAGGCGCTTGAGTCTTCCTTGAATATTACCTTGGGGTGCCATGGGCATCCCCAAGCTTAGGCTCTTGCCACTCCTTATTCCTTCATCCATCGTGATCTCACCCAAAACTTGAAAACTTCAATCACACAAAACTCAACAAAACCTTCGTGAGATCCGTTAGTATAACAAAATAAATCACTACTTTAAGTACTGTTGCAAACCCATTCATATTTTATTTTTGCATTATACCTACTGTATTCTAACTTCTCCATGGCTTATACCCCCCGATGCAATCCATAGTTTCATCAAAACAAGCAAGCAACACATCAAAAACAGAATCTGTCAAAAACAGAACAGTCTGTAGCAATCTATTTAAAATCCATAATTATGTAACTCCACAAATTCTGAAAAATTAAGGAAACGTGGGAAATTCATATACCAATACTTTGTAAAAATTTCAGAATTTTCTGACGCACCAGTACAGAAACAAAATTCCAGCACTGGACGCAAAACTTTCTGTTTTCCAAACAGCATCAATTATACTATCTTCCAAATCATCCCGAAGGTTTTACTTGGCACAAACACTAATTAAAAACACAAAAACTCAATCATTACAGTAGAATGAAAGTTAAAACTCACAATAACAGAAAAAAATAATAAAAAAATATTTTATTCATTGGGTTGCCTCCCAACAAGCGCTATTGTTTTATGCCCCTAGCTAGGCATACGATTTTATTGATGCTCACATGAAAGATAATAAATGAAACACAAGAGAGCATCATGTAGCATGTGAAAAACACATTTAAGTTTAATATACTTCCTATGTATAGGCATTTTATAGGCAAACAAATTATCTAGACAAGCAAAACCTAGCATATGGAAGGAAGAGGAAAGAAACAATAACAATCTCAACATGAAGAGAGGTAATTTAGTAACATGAAAATTTCTACAACCATATTTTCCTCTCTCATAATAATTACATGTAGGATCATATTCAAATTCAATGATATAGCTGTCATAAACAATATTCTCTTTATGATCCACATGCATAAAAAAATTATAATCTTCCAAAATAGTGGGATTATCATCAACAAAAGTCATGACCTCTCCAAACCCACTTTTATCAAAAAATTCATAAGTTTGAATATTCTCCAAATATGTGGGATTATTTTTACCTAGAGTTGACACTCTTCCAAACCCACTTTCAATATTATTGCAAGCATTATTATCAATATCATATTCATCATGATGCTTAAATAAATTTTCAAGATCATAAAAAGCATTATCACCCCAATCATGATCATTACAATAAGTAGTGGACATGACAAAATTATCATCCCCAAGCTTGTGGTTTTGCATATCATTAGCACAATTGACACTAATAGAATTTATAATAGCATCATTGCAATCATGCTTTTCATTGAAGGAGCTATCATGAATAACTTTATAAATTTCTTCTTTCAGCACTTCATCACAATTTTCAGATTCATGATTTTCAAGCAAAACTTCATAGAGGAAATCAAGTGCACTCAACTCACTAGCAATTGGTTCATCATAATTTGGTCTTTTGAAAAGATTAGCAAGTGGATGAGGATCCATATCAATAGATTTTTAGCAAGCGAAGATGCAAGCAAATAGAAGGCACATGGCAACACAAGCAAAGATAGCAAACAAGCAAAAAGGCAAATGGAAAATATTTTTTGTATTTTTATAAAAACTTTTTAGAAGTGGGGGAGATGAAAACGAGAGGCAAATAAAATAAATGCAAGGAGATGAGAGTTTATGCAAAGGTACTTGATAGATGTTGATGATGTCTCCTCGGAACGGAGCCAGAAATTCTTCCTGCTACTTGTGAGCTGCGTTGGTAATTCCCTGAAAAGGAAGGGAGATGCAATACAGTAGAGTAAGTATTTCCCTCAGTTATGAAACCAAGGTTATCAATCCAGTAGGAGAATCACGCAACACCTCGTTAGCAGCACCTGCACACAAAACAACAAATCCTTGCACCCAACGCAAACAAGGGGTTGTCACTCCCTCGGCGGTAAGTTGCAAGATTAAATTGTATATGATAGATAGATAGATTGAAACAAAATTACAAAATAAAATAAATAAAATTAAAGTGCAGCAAATATTTTTAGGGTTTTAGTATATGATTTAGATATACCCGGGGGCCATAGTTTTCACTAGAGGCTTCTCTCAAGAAAATAGCATACGGTGGGTAGACAAATTACTGTTGGGCAATTGATAGAAAAGCAAATAATCATGACGATATCCAAGGCAATGATCATGTATATAGGCATCACGTCCAATACAAGTAGACCGACTCCTGCCTGCATCTACTACTATTACTCCACACATCGACCGCTATCCAGCATGCATCTAGTGTATTAAGTCCATAAAGAACGGAGTAACGCCTTAAGAACGATGACATGATGTAGACAAGATAAACTCACGTATGAATAAACCCCATCTTTTTACCCTTAATAGCAACGATACATACGTGTCATGTCCCTTTCTAGCTACTAACTATGGACCCGAAGGTCTGTGGTAAACTACTCACGCATCATCGTAAGGGCAGCAAGGTTGATGTAGAGCCCCTCCGTGATCGATTCCCCCTCCGGCGGAGTACCGGAAAAGGCCTCCAGATGGGATCTCTCGAGAACAGAAACTTGCAGCGGCGGAAAAAGTATTTCGTGGACTCCCCTGAGGGTTTATCATTTTTTGGGAATTTATAGTGGAGGAATTAGGTCAAACGGACTTCTGTGAGCCCCACGAGGTACCAGGGCGCGCCTGCCCCCCCCCCCCCCAGGCGCGCCCTGGTGCCTCGTGGGCACCCCCTGGGGCTTTTGGCCTCCTCCCGAAGTTTCTAGTGTTGTATATGTCTAGAAAAAAATCTCCAAAAAGTTTCGTGGCATTTGGACTTCGTTTGGTATTGATATTCTGTAAAACAAAAACAGGGCAGAAAACAGGAACTGGCACTGGGCACTAAGTTAATAGGTTAGTCTCCAAAAATGATATATAATTGCTGTAAATGCATATAAAAACATCCAAGATTGATAAAATAACAGCATGGAACAATCAAAAATTATAGATACGTTGGAGACGTATCAACGACCCCCAATCGGTCTACCAATCGCACTCCCTTCTTCATGGTGTACGGGGCTGAAGCTGTCCTGCCGAGTGACCTTCTCCACAATTCGCCCCGAGTGGAACTATACTCCGAAGCTGAAGAAGAGCAAGCGCGGCAAGACACCGTTGATCTCTTGGAAGAGGAGAGGGAGATGGCTCTTATCCGTTGAGCCACTTATCAGCAGGACTTACGACGTTTTCACGACAGACACATCAGGGGTCGAGCCTTTCAGGAAGGCGACCTTGTGCTCCGAGTGGATCAGCAGCGACCTCACAAGCTTGCTCCTGCGTGGGAGGGTCCTTTTATCATGTTAATGGTTCTGCATAATGGGGCATACCGCCTATACAACCTTCTTAAGCAAGTAGACGAGCCCCGCGCTTGGAATGCCGACTTGCTTCGTCGATTTTATACTTGATATCGGGATGTAATAAAAGCACTCGAGTGATGTTCGATGAATAAAAGAATGACTTTTTCAGTACTACATTGAGTTCACTCGTACGCATTCTCTGGCTTACAACCCCCAGTGGGTGTATGCCCTTCAACTTAGTTGCGAACCAGCTTTCGCCTAAGTTAAAAACGACTCCGAGTGACGAGCGTCCCTCTCACTCGAGGGCTTAGCTGTGAACCCGCTTTCTCCTAATTTAAAAAACGACTCCGAGTGATGAGCGTCCCTCTCACTCGGGGGCTTAGCTGCGAACCAGCTTTCGCCTAAGTTAAAAAACGACTCCGAGTGACGAGCGTCCCTCTCACTCGGGGGGCTTAGTTGCGAACCAGCTTTCGCCTAAGTTAAAAAACGACTCCGAGTGACGAGCGTCCCTCTCACACAGAGGCTTAGCTGCGAACCAGCTTTCGCCTAAGTTAAAAAACGACTCCGAGTGACGAGCGTCCCTCTCACACAGAGGCTTAGCTGCGAACCAGCTTTCGCCTAAGTTAAAAAACGACTCCGAGTGACGAGCGTCCCTCTCACTTGGGGGCTTAGCTGCGAACCAGCTTTCGCCTAAGTTAAAAAAAACGACTCCGAGTGACGAGCGTCCCTCTCACTCGGGGGCTTAGCTGCGAACCAGCTTTCGCCTAAGTTAAAAAACGACTCCGAGTGACAAGTGTCCCTGTCACTCGGGGACTTAGCTGCGAACCAGCTTTCGCCTAAGTTAAAAATCGACTCCGAGTGACGAGCGTCCCTCTCACTCGGGGGCTTAGCTGCGAACCAGCTTTCGCCTAAGTTAAAAAACGACTCCGAGTGACGATTGTCCCTCTCACTCGGGGACTTAGCTGCGAACCCGCTTTCGCCTAAGTTAAAAAATGACTCCGAGTGACGAGCGTTCCTCTCACTCGGGGGCTTAGTTGTGCACCCGCTTTCGCCTAAGTTAAAAAACGACTCCGAGTGACGAGCGTCCCTCTCACTCGGGGGCTTAGCTGCGAACCAGCTTTCGCCTAAGTTAAAAAATGACTCCGAGTGACGAGCGTCCCTCTCACTTGTGGCGCTTAGCTGTGAACCAGCTTTTGCCTAAGTTAAAAAACGACTCCGAGTGACGAGCGTCCCTCTCACGCGGAGGCTTAGCTGCGAACCAGCTTTCGCCTAAGTTGCACACATCCAAAGACTCGAAAGAAAGCATTCAAATAACTTCAGAAGTTCAAAAGTAAATGCGAGTACGCGGGCCCGAAGCCCAAAAGAGTTTAACAGATACAAATCCACTCGGCATACCGAGGCAAATGGGTAAAGCTTAAGGTTTTTCTCATGCTCCAGAGGGGCTGGCCGGCTCGACGAAGGCGTCCAGGTCGATGCCATCTGCGATCCGAGTGGCTGCCTCTATGAACGTCTCCATGAAGTCTTCAAACTTGAGCTTCTTCGTGTTGGCGACCTGGAGAGACTTCAACTTCTCTTCCTTTGCGTCCTTGCAGTGGACACGGACAAGAGAGAGGGCCATGTTGGCCCCGCAGCGGGCAGCTGACTTCTTCCATGATTGCACTCGGCTAGGGATCTGATTGAGACGAGTCATCATCGCTTCCAGATCAGTCTCGAATGTGTCTTCTGGCCACAATTCCTTGTCGATCCTTCCGAGTGCTCCCCGCAGACGAATGATGTACCCCAGGGCGTCTTCAAGGTGAGATTCGAGTCGCAGGATGCCTAGGACGGCCTTATCACCGACGAGTGATCTGGTGGGATCCAGGTCCCTCTCAATTCTATCAGTCTCCAGCTCAAAGTCACGGCAATACTCTGTGAACAAAGAAAGGGGAGAGACAAGTATCAGCATGCATGAAGTTCACTCGGAAATAAGTCAAAACTCGCTCAAACGATACAAGTTACCTGCAAGCTTGGTGTACATCTCCTCCGTGAAGTCTTCTATATACTTTTCCAGAGAATCCTTCTTTTGGGTAAGCTGGGCGATCTTCTCGCTCAAAGCTTTCTTCTCTTGCTCGTAAGTATTCGCCTGAGTCTTGAACTTGTTGTCCCACCCGGTTTGCTTCTTCTTGAGCTCGGCCACTTCCTTCTTTGCCTCCTCAACGGCAGTCCTCAGTGACTTGTTCTCCCCTTCGAGTTTCTCGAACGAGGCCAACTTCTCTTCGGCGGCCTTGGTCTTCTCCCTCGCCACCTTCTGTGCCCCCGCCAGCTCATTATCTTTGTTGAGGAGTGCCTGCTTCATAGTTTCTAAAGAGATAGAAGTTCTGAGTCGCACTTGGAGTCGATGGTTTTCACTACGCACATCTGTTCGAGTGAAGTCACTCGGTTCAAAGAATGGAGAAGAGTGAAAGCAGAACGCTCGGTAGCTGAGGCTTACCTCCCATAGTCTTCAGCTCCGCTTGGACGCGAGCTACGTTCCTCTTCACCACCTCCAAGTCCAGTCGGAGCTGGTTCGTCTCCTTCTCCAATGACACATACTGAGCCCCAAGTTCGCAGGTTCTCTGAAACACAAGAGAGAGCAGACCAGTTAATGATAAGAAGTACTTCGAGTGCCCGGAGACCAGCACTCCCGCGAAGAACAAGCTTTGCCAGTACCAGATTCTGAAGTACCCTTTGGCACAAGCTACTAATACAATTCACTCGACAAATTGAAGGAGGTTCAGTTCTATCAGACTCCCGCCGATAGCCTGCAGTTGATGACAGTCTCGGGGACTACACCCAGTGGGTGCACTCAACGTGCCCCCACTGGAATGGTATCCACTCGGAACGGTCCGCCCGATCCGAGTGACGGCCAAACAAAAAAAAACAACAACAAGTTCTAAGACTCCCACCGACTGCCTGCAGTCGACGGCAGTCTCGGGGACTACACCCAGTGGGTGCACTCAGCGTGCCCCCACTAGAATGGTATCCACTCGGAACGGTCCGCCCGATCCGAGTGACGGCCAAACAAAAAAAAAGTTCTAAGACTCCCGCTGACTGCCTGCAGTCGACGGCAGTCTCGGGGACTACACCCAGTGGGTGCACTCAGCGTGACCCCACCGGACGACACACCCAGTGGGTGTATCGAACATTTACGGACTGAAACTCCTACAGAAGAAAAATGAATTGGAGATCAACTTACAAGAGCACTTACTCGAACATTCGCCTGGAGAGCAGCATTGGCATCATACGCCAACTTGCCAGCTTCACACATCTCCTTCAGACGCTAGGTCATCAGGTCCGCCTGGATCATTGCCTCCTTGCTGGCTCCAGTTTGGTCCTCTGGCACTCTATACAGATTGAATATATTGACGGGAGGAGTCGGAGCCGAGACCTGGGCAATCGACGAGGCCGCGACAGGGTCAGCACCGGCCTGAGAAGAACCTTGCCCCAGAGGCGCGGTCACATTAGGCGCAGGGAGAACTTGAGGCGCTTTGCTTGGTGGTGTCTTCTGTGTGGTGGTCTGAGAGGCAGTCAGAGTTGCGGTCCCCTTCTCGGTGTCCCTCTATGGCGGTCCTTCATCGTCGTCCGCGACGTGGATGATTTCTGCAAGCGCTACGTCCACTCGACACAGTCAGTCACGACGCACAATTCAGTCGAATCACGGATCGAAGTAAAAGATGAAATCATCACTACCTTTCTGAGAGGTGGCCACGTCCGCTGACTCGGCTTCGATGCGGTCTCCGCCGATCTGCATGGGGGACGTCGTCGAGGTAGCGGCTCTGGTTCATAAGTTTCGCCCGGTCAGAAAGGCCCAGAAGTTCACGGAGATAGAAGGAAAAGATGCGGCACTCACGTTGAGGTGACAGGCACGGTAACCTTGATCCTGGGTAGAGCCTTCCGAGGTTTGGGCGAGGCGACCTTGAGCTGCTTGGCGGCCTTCTCCGTCGGCTCCGGCATCGGTGTCCGAGTGCGCTTCGGGTTCTTAGCACTCGAGGTCACCGTCTTCCCCGGGCCACCACTCGGATCTTGAGTCTGCTTGGAGCGGCGCTCAGCGCGCATCTCTGGAGACGGAGAAGACTCGACCTCGTCGCTTCCTTCTGAGTCGTCACTTCCCTCTTCGCTATCCTCCGCGTAGCTGTCCTCGACACTACCTTGGTCGCTCTCCACGTCCTCGGCAAGGTGCCCTCCATTTGGCACAGGCGAGAGCATCTTCTGGAAATCCTGCAAGACACGAAGAATAGAGACAGTCAGATCATTCAGCTCACTCGGATAATTTGCGCGTAAATAATTCACTCAGAAATGCGTGTCACACCTCCGACGGTTGGTGCGCGGCGTCGTAGGGCGGGATCCGTCTCAACCCTCGTGGATTATCACGTGCCCAGTGATACCCTTGAGGCACTCTGCCATGGTCTTCTCGTCAACGTCCTCCGGATGCACTTGGGTCGGATCGTCAGCTCCAGTGTATTGCCACATAGGGTGAGCCCGCTCCTGCAGCGGCTGGATTCGCCGACTAAGGAAGACCTCCAGCAAATCCAGACATGTCACCTCGCCCTGAACCAGCACGACTACCGTAGCTACCAAGATCCCCACGTCAGTCTTTTCCTCCTTGTCCACAGTCAATGACGGAGGTGCGTTGACCCTCTCGGGCGTATAGGGGGGAGACCAGTCGACGAGCCAGCACAAGGGACGTCTTTGCAGTAAAACCAAGTCGACTGCCAGCCCCTAACTGACTCAGGAATGGTCATCATTGGGAAAGCACTCCTACCCCGCATCTGAATACCCAAACCGCCGCACAGCTGGGTCACATGGGTTTTCTCTCCCTCGGGGTCGGCCTTTTTGACCGACTGAGAACGACACGTGAAGATATGATTGAATAACCCCCAATGCGGCTGGCAACCCAAGAAATTTTAACACATGGAAATAAACGCCGCGAGGTACGCTATAGCATTCGGAGGGAGGTGATGGAGCTGGGCACCGAAAAAGTTCAAGAAACCACGGAGAAAGGGATGGGGCGGCATGGAGAAACCTCTTTCCACGTGGGTGACGAGGAGCACGCGTTCCCCCGCCCACGGCGCAGGCTCGATTTCCCCCTCCTCTGGCAGTCTCCAGCTTCCTTCCTGCACCAGTCCGTCAACGACGAGCCCGCCAACGTCTTCAGTGGTGGTGGTCGGCGGGAGCCAATCTCCATGGATCCATCCCCGCGGCGGCGCGACCCGGGAGCTCGACGCCTTCTTCTCCTTCTTCGCACTCTCCAGCTACGCCATCTTGTCTTTCGCCATCACGGCGGGGTGCCCTGGCACCGAGCCGACTCGCGCAGAGTGGAAGCAGAGGAGGAAGAAGGTCAGAGGATTGAGGGCAAGAGGAGAAAGGGGATCTGGCTCTTTTCCTCCCTCTCCGATGCGGTGGCCCTTTATACCACCGCTCGCTCTGCCCGCCAATCCTCACCAGTAATTCTTGGGCCCACGGATCCCCTCAAATCTCACTGGCGAAGATTATGCAGTACATGGCGAAAAGTAGGGCAAAAATCAAGGCGTCACGCCCCACTTTCCCCACTCACCGCGTCGCAACCGTTCGTGCGCGCTCGTATCTGATTTCAAATCCCGCAAGATCCGGGGTCCAGCAATCCGATTGCTCGCCCTTTAAAGGCATTCCAAAAACGCTCGGATCCGTTCCGTCACCCGACGCGCGGTGACTCGTTTCACTCGGATGGAGACATTTCTCACCTAGCTCGAGATCGCAATGAGACTTTCACTCGGACATCACACGGTCCAGAATCCGTCAAGGTATCATGCGAAGACAAGACCATCGAATGTCCAGTAGGAGTTCTTGAGCGCCCCCGTAGCGCTCAACTCACCTGGGAATTCGTCTTGACTCGACCCGCTTAACCTCGACCGATTCGGGGGCTAATGACGAGGGCATATACTAGGGATAGGGTAACAGGCCTGACCTACAGACCCTACCCTAGGACGCCATACACCTTATACTGGGCCGCAGGGCCAGACCAGCGGTCAGATGTTCTGCAGCCTGACATCCACTCGACAAGCAATAGACCACTCGGAAGACAACACTTCACTCGATCGGATTATTTCACTCGGAGTACCTGCCATCACTCGGTCAGAGAAGACCAGGAGACTCTCCAGGAATGCAACGGTCAGGACGTGCGTCCACCCTCATCAAGTGTAATTAGTGCGCCCGTTACCAGTAACTGGCGCCCTTAAACCCCCTCTTTAACACTTGGTTATGGCGGCATTCATGGGGACCTGGCGGACTCTATATAAGCCGCCCCTCAGCTCCATGACAGGGGTTCGCATCTTCTGTAAACCATACACTCAGTCAACAACTCCAGAGCATCGAGACGTAGGGCTATTACCTCCACCACGAGGGGCCTGAACTCGTAAATCCGAGTGTAACAACTGCGCCGTAGCTAGGCTCTTCCCTCTAATTCGTACCCCTATATACTACTGTCAAACTTATACCCACGACAAGTAGTTACTTTTGTTCTTGAGGACATGGGAGAAGTCTTGTCATAAGTAATCTTGTGAATTTGGTATGCGTTCGATATTTTGATGACATGTATGTTGTGCTTTCTTTAGTGGTGTTGTGTGAACATTGACTACATGACACTTCACCATCTTTGGGCCTAAGGGAAGGCATTGTGAAGTAGTAATTAGATGATAAGTTGCTAGAGTGACAGAAGCTTAAACCCTAGTTTATGCGCTATTCCGTAATGGGCTGATTTGGATCCATATGTTTCATGCAATGGTTAGAGTTATCTTAATTCTTCTTTCGTAGTTGCGGATGCTTGCGAGAGAGGGTAATCATAAGTGGGAGGCTTATTCAAGTAAGAACAACACCCAAGCACCGGTCCACCCACATATCAAATTATCAAAGTAGCGAACACGAATCAAACAAACATGATGAAAGTGACTAGATGAAATTCCCATGTGTCCTCGAGAACGCTCTGCTTATTATAAGAGTTCGTTCCGGCTTGTCATTTGCTATAAAAAGGATTGGGCCATCTTACTGCACTTTATTATACTTGTTACTTGTTATTTGTTACGAATTATCTTGCTATCAAAACTATCTGTTACCGCTACTTTCAGTACTTGCAGAGAATACCTTGCTGAAAACCGCTTGTCATTTTCTTCTGCTCCTCGTTGGGTTCGACACTCTTACTTATCGAAAGGACTACGATTGATCCCCTATACTTGTGGGTCATCAAAACCTAATGTGATGTGTCAAGCCAACGTGTAAATCTTTCAAAGTCAAGTATGTTATTTGGTCAGGGCTGCCCCAATGATCGAAGAGAATTCTTGCAATCACAAATTAATCACTCTTAGAGAAGTACTTCGGACTACCCGCTGATGTGGGGAAATCGAAGAATAATTCTTTAATACATCAAAGATAGATTATGGAAGAAGGTGAAAGGATGAATAGAAAGAACGATGGTTGGGGTAGGCAAGGAAATCTTGATTAAAACCGTAGAGAAAGCGGTGCCAACTTACTCCATGAATTGTTTTCTTCTTCCTAGAGAACTTTGTAAGCACATAGATATCATGTTACGGAAGTTTTTTTTTGGGTGAGTAAGAATGGTGTGATAAAGGTGGATTGGGTCTCTTGGGACGTTTTCACCATGCCTAAGTACATTGGGGGGTGGGGGTGGGCTTGGATTCAGAGATACACAGTTATTTAGCCCGGCAATGCTTTCCAAGCAGGCATGGAGACTATGTAGGAGATATGCCCTAGAGACAATAATAAATGTTATTGATTATCTCCCTGTTCATAATTATGTTTATGTTCCATGCTATAACTGCAATGATTCTCGAGTCTACAAATAAAACGAGGCTTGGAGGGAAACTCATGTGCACGTGTGGGATAATAAACGGTAAAATATATTCCTAGTCAAGCCTCTAAGACTGGCTCAAGTATTGCATGATGATCCTGTTTTCCTGATCATGGGCATGGCTATGCCGGCAATTTTGAGGGCACAATGTTGGAAGAACATTTGTGTTGAATCGACCCGAATTGATGTTATGCTATGAGATACATTCGTCACTAGTTAATGGTTTATAACACAGAGATGGTTAACGTTCGCATGATTCCTTAGACCATGAGAGTATCGAGTTTCTTCATGCTTGGTTCATGAACTTTGGGGTTTGTTAAACGTCATCCGTAAATGGGTGGCTATTACGGCGGCTTACGGGTTCATGGAAAAGTGTGTCAAGTAACTTGATAGCTCAAGATTGGGATTTGCTCCTCCGACGATGGAGAGATATCTCTGGGCCCTCTCGGTGTTACGGTATCCATCATCGTCTGGCCAGACACTTTGTGATTTGATCACGGGGATGCCGGAACACGGGAACGAGAAAAGAGAACAATACCGGTAATGAGGTAACTGGCATAGTGGACAAGTTGTTGATCCACGGGGATGCCTACATGTCTCACCTCGGGTATTTGAAACATATCGCGAAGCAACAGGAATAGCACACGGCAACTGGAGGTTCACTCGAATATTCATTCGTGTGGGTATAGGGGTCAATATGGGTGTCCACGGCTCCGATGTTGATCATTGATCGGAAGGGGTTCCGGGTCATGTCTATGCTTCACCGAACCTATAGGGTCACACGCTTAAGGGTCATCTATCTGCTGAATACTAGACAGGGAGTCTGAGAGAAAATCACCGAAAAAGTTTTCGGACACCAGAAAAGTTTCGGACAGCGGAAAAGTTCCGCAGAGAGAACACCGGAACAGTTTCGGTGAAACTGAAAAGTTGTTTCAGGGTATTCCATTAAGTCAAATTGGTTCTGGCACACGCCTGGAAATTCTTGGAGGATGCCAGAAGTGTTCTGGAAACTTCTGGGAATTTTCCGGGACAAAAACCGGAAATGTTCCGGAGCAGCCGGAACCGTTTTGGTTGCTTTTCGCTGAAGAAACATTGTTCCGAAATTGTTTCGGAATGCGTTCAAAATTGTTTTGGTGGGTGCTAGAATTATTCTAGGCACACAGAAATAATTTGGGTTTTAACGGATGCAGAAAAATGTCTTCGTGAATAGTGAAAAGCACTTTTTGGGCTGATTTGCAAATGGGGTTTTTCTTCTAGAAGAAAACCACTTTTGGTGTGTGAAAGGGAGGTGGAGCTCCCCAAGGGGGCTGCAAATTTCGTCCATGGCATGGGGGGGCCCTCCTTGAGGTGTCCTTCCACCTCATGGTGGATATCTTCTACACACCCTTATGTGGCATGTGGTGGAAAGATCCTAGGAAGGTCCTTTTGGTCTTTCCTCTACCCCTTGCTCCTCCTATAAATAGAGGTGGAGAGAGCTCTCCAAAATCAGCTCATGCTTGCTCTCATACACATGCCATTGACTTGTCTGGCTTCTCTCTCCCTCCCAGCGAAATAGTTTCGTAGAGCCGAAAGGCTGTCTGGGTTCCGGTGGGAACTAGTTCTGGACGGCGAAGCCCTGCCGGATAGATGACACCGTATGTGTGCAACTCTGTAGAGAGATCGTAGTTTCGGTCTTAGTTCGAGAGTGCCTCCCGAAGGGCTGTCCAAGTGATCGTCTTAGTTTCGAGGGTCCTCCCGAAGGGGTTGGCCGAGTGACCGTTCGAGTTTCGAAGGTC
This sequence comes from Elymus sibiricus, assembly GCA_039707655.1. Taxonomy (NCBI): domain Eukaryota; kingdom Viridiplantae; phylum Streptophyta; class Magnoliopsida; order Poales; family Poaceae; genus Elymus; species Elymus sibiricus. Next base: position 479,391,638 of record CM077666.1, read on the forward strand.
CTCCCGAAGGGCTGTCCGCGACACCGTCCGAGGGACTGTCCAACCGCCTCCCGGAGGGCTGTCCGAGGGGCAGATGTGGGAGTACATCCTCGCGGTTGGGAGGTTGTAAATCCTAGCTGCGGGGATCTGCACCGCCGATCGTCATCGACTCTATTTCCGCTGCGCTACGAGTCGGTAACGAAACAGATCAAACCTTGTATGCAGTCTCCATAGTGATCCTGGGCTGGTGCGTAGGTCAGAAATTTTTGTTTTCTGCTGCGTTACCCTACAGACTACTCCAGGAGCCAAACTCTCTAAGCGCACAGATCGTGAGAGTTGTTTATTACCCTACTATAAATGTTTTAGATGCTGAGCTAGGGACTCATTCGTCCCAGATATAGCATGCCGTTCATGAAGGGATTTCGGTGTTGCAGCAAGGCTTGACCAGGTGTATTGGGAACAAGAGGGATACAAGGATATGGGACGATAAATGGCTGCCAAGGGTTAACCTCCTTAGAGCTTTGCACCCTCATACGACTGAGCCTCCAGAATTGTTTTGTGGACCTCATCGATGCGAGCACCAGATCTTGGGATCGCACTGCTGTTTTTTAGCACTTGCGGCAACCGGATGTTGAGGTAGTTCTAAATATACCCTTGAGCTCGCGAAATATGAATGATGAATGGGCTTGGCACCATGAATGGTCGGGACTATTTTCAGTCAGATCCGCATATCGATTGCTAGTGGATAAGAAAAGGTGACGCGAAGATTGGTTAGAAGCCCGAGCTACACAATCGGATTCAAAGTCTACACAAAAGGAATGGACGACTTTGTGGAAAATAAAAGTTCTGGGGAAGATTAAAAGTTTCGCCTGGCGGCTGGCTAGGAGTTCTATGCCCGCGGAGGCGGTGCAATGCCACCAAAATATGACATATACAGATATATGGCCTATATGCAGCGGTGTAGAGGATAGCTGGAGACATGCTCTTGTTGATTGTAATATTGCCAAATGTGTTTCGTCCTTGCTAGATGATGAACTGGTGGAGCATATGATCGGATGTGAAAACCTTGATGTGAAGTTATGGTTGTTACATCTGAAAGATGCTATGCGAGAACAGGAGTTCATCCAGGTTCGTGTGACTTTATGGTCTATATGGTGGGTGCGTCGACCAGCAATTCATGAGTATGAATTTGAGTCCCCACTAACGACGTTCCGTTTCATACAAAGCTACTTGGCAGATCTTGTTAGCATTCCGGTCGTTAGAGACATAGAACTACAAGCTCACCAAAGAAAAACGGAAAGAAGCAATTGGTCTCCGCCGAAAGAAAATTTGTGAAGATCCAAGTTGATGCAGCAATGTCCAAAAATGAATTGACGGGAGCTATTATTGTGGTGCGACGGGATCACTAGGCAAACTATTTGGAAGCCATTAGAAGCAATGGTATGCAGGGAAGCTTTTGCTTTAGCTAATGATCTTTATGTTCGCAAAGTTCTGGTTATGACAGATTGTGCGACAAATGTCAAACATCTCCATAGTGAGTACTGTGTGACGGAGTCGATTCTGGCAGATCTCGGTTAGGGGTCCCAAGTTAGTAGCCTAGATGCGATGGTAACACAGAAAAATGATTTTACCCAGGTTCGGGCTCTACAAGGAGATAAAACCCTACATCCTACTAGTGTTGTATTGATTTGGGATGGAGTATAAAGTACAGGTTGATCTACCATGAGATATGTCGTCTAAGAGGCCTAGCCCCTGGTTTATATAGATAGGGGGGGGGGGGTCTAGGATTACATCAAGGTCGGCTACGTATAAGGTAATCGTGTTGTAGACGACATCTAAGTCTTGGAGTATGCGTCAAGTCTTCGGAAATATTCCTTCAATGCGCCAGGGGCCGCCTTAATGTGGCCCACTGGTGAACCGACATGGGGTCCTCGTCCCGGCCCACCTGGCCGGGAGACGTGGTGAGTGACCCCTAATCCAGGACACCATCACCATGGTCCTAGTGTGTTGATCATACATGATATCAAATCTCAAAGCTAGATGAGCTTGAATATGAACGTGTGCATGAAGGAAGAGAAGCTAATTTCGAATCTCATAATCTTGCGAAAATTGCCGTGTCACTTAATTTGGGCGCCATGTGTGCCATATAAATCCCCCTGAAATTTCATGTATACCACGTATTTTGAATGAATAAATACTAGTGGCACCCTCCCTCCCCCCCCCCCCCCCCAAAAAAAAAACTAACCCACGAGAACCCCTGGAGGAGCTTCCTAGTGGGCAGCATCTGCGAAGCGGCAGCGCTCTAGCGCCATCACGTGTCTTGTGTTGGCGTTTCCTCTTCTGGGCGTTTTTCCTTGGGATTTTTTGGTGTTTTTATTTTTTCCTGGGGGTTTTTCGGTTTTATTTTCCAGATTTTTTTCTAGCTCTTTCTGACAAATCTGGTTGTGCTTCAGCGTGAAGCATAGTTGTGCTTCTCGTGTGAAAGCACAATTGTGGTTTTCCAAAAGTAAAGAACAATTAGTACTACAATTTTAAACCACGAATTAATGTGTTTTGAAGCACGGGTTAGTGTAGTTTTGGAAACACAGATTTCGTCCAAAAATATTCGTCGAAACTTATCAACATGGGATCTAATTCGAAATTTGGAAAAACATCACAAATTTGGAAAATAGTTCAGAGCTAAAATTTCATGCATTTGAAAAAATTTCAGGATTTTGGAAAAATTTCACGATTTAAAAAAGTAGACGGATTTGAAAAAATCAAAAAATATGAAAAAAAGAAAAAAATCCGAAAAGGAAAAATGGAAACAAAAAAATTTGTACAGGAAACCGAGAAAAAGCCAGATAGAAAACGTAGGGGGAAAATCAAATCAGAAGTAACTTATCCGGCTCACAACTCCTAGCGTATGGGGGTGTGCGCCCCATACGAGAATGCCTTTAACCAGTGCTGCGGTTCCTATTTGACGCATAGGTCGCTGTATAGCAACCTAGAGCATACCCTTACCATGCGCATGTCCAGTGTATGGACCAGCCCAGTGTGCTTTACTCCCACCGGTTATGGGAAGGTTGTAGAACCTTCTTTGATCCATTTTTTTTGCTTTTTTCCTTCTGTTTTTTATTTCCTTCATCCTTTTCATTTTTTTATTTTTATTTTCATTTTCAATTTTATTTAAGTTTAAGTTTATTTATATATTTTTCACTTTTTATTTTTATTTTTAATTTCAATTTTTGTTTTCCTTTTTATTTTTTATTTTGCAAACATCCTGCAAAAATTACAAATTCGCAAATATTTTCTTTAATTGGGGAAAATAATGAATCGTGACCATTTTTAAAATTTTGGGAAGAATTTATGAAATTCATGAAGAGTTTTTTGATTGAAGTATTTTTTTTAGATGCATGAACGTTTTTTTTGTTTTCATGAACAATTTAAAATCTGAATTTTTTTTTGAAATCAATGATTTTTCTGAAATTTTGGAACAATATTTAGAATCCACGAATAGTTTCTCAAATTCACAAAAAAATATTGAATTTCCTCACATTTTTTCAAAATAGGTTTTTTTTTTTGTGAATATTGCCAACATTTTTTCAGAACCATGGACTTTTTTTTTAGTCCGCAAACATTTAATAATTTCCTGATTTTTTAAAAAATCATGAACATTTTTTGAATTCACTAACATTTTATGGGTTAGCTGGGGGAGCACGTTTCAATTTGGTGCGCAAGTCGCCAAATAGGAGGTCCCCCGCCGAATAGGTATTGCGGACTTCTGAACCCTAAACAGAGAGAAACACAGGACATCCTATACAGCGCCTTAAGCGGGAGTTGTCCCGCTGGCGCTCACCGGCTAGGTGCGTTGGGCCAGCCCATTAATACAAACACTTGCTCGATCCCTCCATCGACAGGCACGTTGTCTCAAAAAAATAAGTTTCGCTCGCTCGACGAATTCTTTGCTGCCTCAGTCGGTTGTTCAGTTGTTCACACTAGACCATTGACTTTTGATAAATCAGAAATTTATCTAACTTTCATCGATTTGGAAAAAAAAAATCATAATTTTGGAAAAAAATAATGAACTGGAAAAAAATGTTTGGAAATTGGAAAAAGAGTTCATCGATATTGAAAAAAAAGTCATCAAATTTTGAAAATGTTCAAGAATTTCAAAAAATCATTAATTTTGTAGTAAAACATAAATTAAAAAAAGTTCATTGATTTCGAAAAAAAAGATCTTCAAAACTTGGAAAAAGTTCACCAATTTGAAAAAACAATAATTAATTTTGAAAAATGATTCATCGATTTTAAAAAAAGTTCACAGACTTAAGAAAAGTTCAGGATTTTTACCAAAATCATGAATATATAAAAGGAAAATAATTAGAAAGAGAAAAAGGAAAAACGATAGAAAAACCGGCCAAACAAAAAACCAAAAAATAAAAAATAGAACCAAACAGGAAACCTCTGTGATTTATTAGTGTTGCATTTCAAAAAGAAAAAAAAAGAATTTTGGTCCTAAGAGGCCGAGTGTCCCACTTGGTTATCCGTTTGTTACTAACACCGCGAGGTATACAGTTCGAATCACGTCCAGAGCTTTGTTTTTTAGAGTTTAAAATAGAAATAAGTGAATGCGCTAACCCAAAGCAGGAGGGGGGTTGCGCCAATTTGCAGAATGAACTGTAACCGGCGCTTAAGCCGCCATATAGGGTTTAGGGAGAAACGCGCATGTTTGCCTAAAGCGTCTAGGTTTGCAACCCTAGTTTCAATGGGCCGGTGTGCATGTGATATGCACATAGTAAATTCAAAATTAGCAGAGCGGCTAGCATGAGTATAGTTGGCAAATCCTATTCGGCGCTTGTAGCGCCGGTTATAAGCCATTCCGCAAACCGACGCACACCCCACCACCCTCCTGGGCTCAAACCATCTAGTTTTTGCTTCTTTAAACTTCAAAAAGAAACAGTAGTCTGATCGGGGATTCGAACTGCTGCCCGCATGATTTACATGCAACCGCCGCAACCAACGGGGATAGCTTATGTGGTGTGCCAATCTACTTCGTTTTCTTCTTGTTGTAAAATATAGATAACGCTAGAAAGACGTGGGTTTTTTTGGGACCGATTTTGATTGGGTTTTTTTTCTTATTTTCTATTTATTTTTCTTTATTTTATTTCTTTTCTTTTTTCTTTACTTTGATTTGATATATTTTGATTTTTTAAAAAACCCGCCGACTTTTCTCAAATTCGATGATCTTCTTTTAAAACTAATGAGCGTTTTTCCAAAATCAATGAACTTTTTAAGAAAATTGATGAACTTTGTTTCCAAAATCAATGAACCTTTTTTTAAAATCAATGAACTTTTTTAAAATTTGTGAACCGATGAAGTTATTTCAAATATGTGATTTTTTTTGGAAATTTGTGAACTTCTTTGATTGCGTGAGCCTTTACGATTTTTTTTTGAATCCCTGTTTATCTTTGTGAAAAACATTCTGAAAAGTCAATGGTCAACGGGCCTTGGCCAACAGTCAATTGGACCAGCGCCGAGCGATCGAACGAGATCGATTTTCCACCGAGCGAACGAAAGGCACTGCTCTCGTTATTGGGCAAGCCCACAGAAGGGCGCTGAAGGCGCCCAATAGGAGTTCCCTGCGTAGTTGCCCCTTTGTGATTAAGGCTCCTTTTTTTTTTGGGTAGGTTGAAATGACTTCTAAATATGCTTACCAATAGAAATGCACATGTTAGCGTTGATTCAGTCGATCGAGATCATCCAAATTCACTATTCCAACTGCTGAGAACATAAGTTGGAGACTTATGTAACAATTGTCTAAATTATCCAACTAATTTGTTTTCAATGTTATGGCCAACATTTTTTATTTATTTTTCTCTGTTGTGTATGTCAATACATATTTCTTGATATATGTCCGGCAAGGTTTGTAGTTCATTTACCACCTAGGTGCCTTTGGTTTTCTTTTTTCAAGATAGATGAAAGTGTTAACACAGTCAGAAACATATGCTAGATGGCACGTTTTTTATTTTGCCAATAGATGACACGTATTACTGAAATTCGGTAAAACTTGAGAGTCATACGCGCCTCCCATAATGAAATGCGATACAAATTTGGGTGTTTAGCTTGGAACACTAAAAAGTTCCTTAACCATTCATTCAAGCGCAAACTAATAGTGTTGTCAAAGTCGCGACAAAAATAATATTTGAAGATGCTGAATCGAGATACAACAGATGTCGTGTTCTCGTTAGTCACATATACATATTTTTTTTTCATTTTTGTTTTACTGACTATTTTTAAGTAGTCTAGTTTGACATCACCGTTGGCTTTCAGTAAACAAGCAACAAGATCTATCGCTCACATGCCAAACACTACGGACGACAGCTGAGTTTTGAAACGATATCATCACATTGACCGCCTAGATATAAAAGAACACAGGTGTGTTGCGTGGCTAGCTACTTGCTGCTAATCGAAATTAGTCTGTTCTCGTTGACATTGCCTGCCTGTTTCGCACGCACTATCATTTTCTGCTTAATAATTCGGATACGGATCCCGTTTAATTAGACACCCTTAGCAATGAAGTCCAGCTGTGATGTGGCGATCCTAAGGATCTGTACGTGAGAGAATCATGCGAATTATTTTTTTTATAAATTTCTGTGGATGCTTTCCCGTAAAACTGAACACCGCACTCTTGATTTCCAGCTGTGAAGCTGCCTGGTTCTTTCTGCGAGGACGGTCGATGCTCTTCTTTAAGAAATTATAATGAAAATGGCCAATGAGAGGTTGGAAAAAAAAAAAGCATAAGCATGGTTGCTTCACGGCTAAAGAACCAGAGAAAACTCTGGCCTCCGACTTGGAACAGTCAAAAACCCTCGTAAACCATTCGCGCATAAAACATGGTGTCCAATCACCGGAAAAGATATCTCCATAGATTTGCTAATTGCGAACACTGCAGCTGCCGTTCTCTGAATATTCACCATAAACATCACGCTCCAGTATTCTTCTGGACTGACCATTTCAGCAGTTGACATGGATCGACCACCGTTGGCTTTTTTTGATTAAACAAGCAAGGAGAGCTCTCGCATGACAAGCACTACGTACGCGGGAGGAATGTTGCTGACAACAGAGTTTTAAAGAGCTATACTATCTGACAGGGCCGGGCCGACAAAATCAAGGGCCCTGTGCGAAACTAGAAAAATGGCCCTGATATCATCATAATTTTTTTCAACATCAACATTGTTTTATGTTTCTATCCGGCCATCTCTGGAACTAGGATTGTCAGCATTGTAATCAAGTGCACATGGCCTTGATCAAGTCACTGGTTGAGGACATTTGTGATTCTTTTATAAATAACTTATACATAGCTCACCAGCAAAAAAAAAACTTATACATAGCTCCTTTCTAATATTTAGTTAAACCCATTTTTTTCTAAGATTGAGTTAAACCCTCATTTATTTAATTTTTTCTTACACTTTTGATAACCAGATTCATGTTCTAGATGAAGATATTACTTGGGTCTTGAAACACTAGACGTCTAGTATGCAAAAAGTAAAAAAAAAATCAGCTATGGACGTACTCAAATGATGAAAAAAAAGTAGCCGGACACACACTGAAGATCTTACGAGGCAGCCAGCCTTTGCCAATGGAATAAGTGTTCCATTATTAGCCGAACTCGAGTGAACCTTTGGAGGACTTACCCAGACTGTTTTTACAAAGACATTTACCCAGGGGAGCTCCTATACGCCGCACTTTGCGGCAAAAGGACGCTGCTTCGCACAGGATACGCAGCGACTGGGCCGGCCCATGGCAGACGCCTGCGGGTGCATGTATCAAGCGCGATGGGAAACCCACGATGCGTACTGTAGCAAAACAAAAAAATAACGAAAAAGCAACGCGCTCAAGACGGAATCAAACTCTAGACCTTGCGGTAATGAAGTGCTGACGCTAGCCATCCGAGCTGATAATTCTAAGTGACTGATTTGCAGCGCTAATGTCTAAGAACTAGCCATTGTGCCAGAACTCAACACCTTTGATTTTGTTCGAACATATCTTGGAAATTATAAATATTTTTTTTAAAGGTAAGTAATGTTTCAAAGTTCGAACATTTTTTGAACATCGCGAACAAATTTTGAAATTCAATATTGTTTAGAAAAAAGAACATTTTTGAAATTGTTAACATTTTTTGAATCCCGAACATATTTTCCAATTGTGAACACTTTTTTGAACATGCGGACATTTATTTAACAATGTGAACAAATTTTCAAATTTGGCTTTTTTATAAAAGCGAACAAATTTTGAAAAAAGTGATCATTTCTTTAAAATTTGGAAACCCCTCGAACAATTTTGAAACCTGAATATTTTTTGAAATTCTCAAACGATTTTCAACCCGTGAACAAAATTTGAAAAACTGGAACATTTTTTTAACATCGCGAACAAATTTTGAAATTCAATATTGTTTAGAAAAAAGAACATTTTTGAAATTGTTAACATTTTTCGAATCCCGAACATATTTTCCAATTGTGAAAACTTTTTTGAACATGCAGACATTTATTTAACAATGTGAACAAATTTTCAAATTTCCTTTTTTTATAAAAGTGAACAAATTTTGAAAAAAATGATCATTTCTTGAAAATTTGGAAACCCCTTGAACAATTTTGAAACCTGAACATTTTTTGAAATTCTCGAACGATTTTTAACCAGTGAACAAAATTTGAAAAACAGGAACATTTTTTGGGATTCAAAAAAAAATTCAAACCACGAATATTTTTCGAAAACTCCTGAACATATTTTAAATTTGTGAACAAATTTCAGAAAACGGGAACATTTTTTGAAAACATGAACATTTTTTTAAATCCTGAACATATTTGGAACATATTTTTTTCTAAATTTGTGAACAAAATTTTAAAAAAAGAACATTTTAGAAATTTCGAATTCAAACTTTTTCTAAAATAAAAAATGAAAAAGAAAAAAAGAATAGAATAGAAAAAGAAACAGAAAAAGGAAAATAAAAACTTGAAAAGGAAGAAAGAAGAAAAGAAAAGAAACAGAAACAGAACAAAAAGAAAAATCTGAAAAGTCGAAAAACCAGTAAAACCGGCTTGGGAACCTTCTAGAAAGTTCCCAAAACCGGGATCCTGTAGCACGGTAATCCACCAGCAGTGGGCCGGCCCATATCGCTCGCTGGCATTTGTTCCCTGTGCGTTCCCTCGACAGTTTGCCGCAATTAGCGTCAAATAGGATATTCCCTTACCCAGACTGTTTGGACACACCAATGGGGCGAACTGGGCTGCAACTTGGACAGTACATGTCGTAATGAGCTGCAGTGCTGTGCGTGATTTTTGGGGCCCCTGGAAACCGGAGGCCCTGTGCGGGCGCACAGGTGGCACACCCCTTGGCCCGGGCCTGCTATCTGACTGACCGACCGCCCAGGTGCTAGGTACGTATGTTTTTTTCCTCTCGGCCGTTGACACTGCCGGCCTGTATCATATTCGCACTGTTATCTCCTGATTAGTCCGGATACGGATCCCGTTTACTCGCACTAAAAAATGCGGTGTAGCTGTGATGTGGCAATTCTCCCCGATCCTAACTAATGATCTGCGGCTCTCCGCGAGGGAATAGGGCCACATGCTGCCGCTTGCTCATGCCCTGTTCGAAGGCTTCGAGCCTGCCTATTGGTGCAGAGTTGTCGACAGACCACTGATTCCAGCTTCCAGGTGGGATCGTGGAGATCGTGAAGCGGTGATATGGAATCATGGATAGGATTAGATCAGCGCCGCGTCGTGTCCACGGCATTGGGCGGTGATGTACGACGCCCCGTACGGCACCCCACAGGACGTTTCCTCGCAGGTGGAATGGCGGTGAGATAAGAATACCGGGGCGGGCGCACACACGAGCCAGGCAGGCATGCGACCGTGGCGGCGTCGGTAGAGCATGTGCGTCCTGAAGCTAGCAGCTGCTGGAGCGCACACCTGTGGTGCCGACAAGGCAAACGGTAGCGATCGGTGACGGAGATGCCGATTCGGGGGATAATTCTTGTCGGCGCTCCAGGCATGCATCGCGCTTGCCGTCAGCGGGAGCGGGGGCTGCGCCGGTACCGACACGCCCGTGACGGCGCCGCCCGTACGCGCTACGTGGCCAACCTGACGCTGTTGCTGGCCGGGAGGGCACGCTGATCGATATCTGCTTCTATTGCTGAACAGTTGAGTGGCAAAAATGACAAATCTGACCTGTGGACAAAAGTAATTCACAAACTGAACTGTATTTGAAAAAACTTCACCCAGCTGACCCTTTTATGCAGCGCCCGACAGCCAGGCACTGCACTCTACTGTGCAGCACCTTACTGACAGGCGCTGCACTCCTGGCCAGCGTGGCAGGCCCGGCCCCACTCCTAGTCGTGCAGCGCCCAGAAGACAGGAGCTACACTACCATGTGCAGCGCCTAGACAATAGGCGATGCACAATGACTTAAGCCACCGCGTGCCGGCCATGCCCATCCGACACCCCCCTATTGGTGCAGAGTTGTCGACAGACCACTGATTCCAGCTTCCAGGTGGGATCGTGGAGATCGTGAAGCGGTGATATGGAATCATGGATAAGATTAGATCAGCGCCGCGTCATGTCCACGGCATTGGGCGGTGATGTACGACGCCCCGTACGGCACCCCACGGGACGTTTCCGCGCAGGTGGAACGGCGGTGAGATAAGAATACCGGGGCGAGCGCGCGCACGAGCCAGGCAGGCAGGCGACCGTGGCGGCGTCGGTAGAGCATGTGCGTCCTGAAGCTAGCAGCCGCTGGAGCGCACACATGTGGTGCCAACAAGGCAAACGGTAGCGATCGATGATGGAGATGCCGATTCGGGGGATAATTCTGGTTGGCGCTCCAGGCATGCATCGCGCTTGCCGTCAGCGGGAGCGGGGCCTGCGCCGGTATCGACACGCCCGTGACGGCGCCGCTCGTACGCGCTACGTGGTCAGCCTGACGCTGTTGCTGGCCGGGAGGGCACGCTGATCGATATCTGCTTCTATTGTTGAACAGTTGAGTGGCAAAAATGACAAATCTGACCTGTGGACAGAAGTAATTCACAAACTGAACTGTATTTGAAAAAACTTCACCCAGCTGACCCTTTTATGCAGCGCCCGACAGCCAAGCGTTGCACTCTACTGTGCAGCGCCTTACTGACATGCGCTGCACTCCTGGTGCCAGCGTGGCAGGCCCGCCCCACTCCTAGTCGTGCAGCGCCCAGAAGACAGGCGCTACACTACCATGTGCAGCGCCTAGACGATAGGCGCTGCACAATGACTTAAGCCGCCGCGGGCCGACCATGCCCATCCGACCCCCCCTATTGGTGCAGAGTTGTCGACAGACCACTGATTCCAGCTTCCAGGTGGGATCGTGGAGATCGTGAAGTGGTGATATGAAATCATGGATAGGATTAGATCAACGCCGCGTCGTGTCCATGGCATTGGGCGGTGATGTACGACGCCCCGTACGGCACCCCACAGGACGTTTCCTCGCAGGTGGAACGGCGGTGAGATAAGCATACCGGGGCAAGCGCGCGCACGAGCCAGGTAGGCAGGCGACCGTGGCGGCGTCGGTAGAGCATGTGCGTCCTGAAGCTAGCAGCTGCTGGAGCGCACACCTGTGGTGCCGACAAGGCAAACAGTAGCGATCGGCGACGGAGATGCCGATTCGGGGGATAATTCTGGTCGGCGCTCGAGGCATGCATCGCGCTTGCCGTCGGCGGGAGAGGGGGCTGTGCCGGTACCGACACGCCCATGACGGCGCCGCCCATACGCGCTACGTGGTCAGCCTGACGCTGTTGCTGGCCGGGAGGGCACGCTGATCGATATCTGCTTCTATTGTTGAACAGTTGAGTGGCAAAAATGACAAATCTGACGTGTGGACAGAAGTAATTCACAAACTGAACTGTATTTGAAAAAACTTCACCCAGCAGACCCTTTTATGCAGAACCCGACAGCCAGGCGCTGCACTCTACTGTGCAGCACCTTACTGACAGGCGCTGCACTCCTGGCCAGCGTGGCAGGCCCGGCCCCACTCCTAGTCGTGCAGCGCCCAGAAGACAGGCGCTACACTACCATGTGCAGCGCCTAGACGATAGGCGCAGCACAATGACTTAAGCCGCCGCGGGCCGGCCATGCCCATCCGACCCCCCCCTATTGGTGCAGAGTTGTCGACAGATCACTGATTCCAGCTTCCAGGTGGGATCGTCAAGATCGTGAAGCGGTGATATGGAATCATGGATAGGATTAGATCAGCGCCGTGTCGTGTCCACGGCATTGGGCGGTGATGTACAACGCCCCGTACGGCACCCCACATGACGTTTCCTCGCAGGTGGAACGGCGGTGAGATTAGAATACCGGGGCGAGCGCGCGCACGAGCCAGGCAGGCAGGCGACCGTGGCGGCGTCGGTAGAGCATGTGCGTCCTGAAGCTAGCAGCTGCTGGAGCGCACACCTGTGGTGCCGACAAGGCAAACGGTAGCGATCGGCGATGGAGATGCCGATTCGGGGGATAATTCTGGTCGGCCCTCCAGGCATGCATCGCGCTTGCCGTCGGCGCGAGCGGGGGCTGCGCCGGTACCGACACGCCCGTGACGGCGCCGCCCGTACGCATCAGCCTGACGCTGTTACTGGCCGGGAGGGCACGCTGATCGATATCTGCTTCTATTGCTGAACAGTTGAGTGGCAAAAATGACAAATCTGACCTGTGGACAGAAGTAATTCACAAACTGAACTGTATTTGAAAAAACTTCACCCAGCTGACCCTTTTATGCAGCGCCCGACAGCCAGGCGCTGCACTCTACTGTGCAGCGCCTTACTGACAGGCGCTGCACTCCTGACCAGCATGGCAGGCCCGGCCCCACTCCTAGTCGTGCAGCGCCCAGAAGACAAGCGCTACACTACCATGTGCAGCGCCTAGACGATAGGCGCTGCACAATGACTTGAGCCGCCGCGGGCCGGCCATGCCCATCCGACCCCCCCCCCATTTCTTCGTTCCAGTAACCGAACAAAGCAGCGCGGCGGCGGCCATCTCCTCCCCCCCCCCCTCAATCCCTCTCCAAAATTCTTCCGATCTGAAGGTTTTGGCCGTGGATTTCTTTCCTAATTCCTCGTACAAGGTAAATTCCTCTGATCCCCTTCCTTTTATCCATAAAATCGTTCACTTTTTTCAGATTTGTTTGCAAGTTTGGGTGAACCCTTGATTTGGTTGGATTAGAAATTTATATGATACATTGAAATAGTGTTGTGTGATTTCCTAGATGATATGGAATCTTTTTGGAACCCTAATGTTGTTGATTTGTATTGTCAATCTTGGTTCCATATTAATTTGTACGTATATATGAAAAAGAAGTCACATAGGAAGTCATATTTGGTTGTTGAGTATTAGATTAGTATTTAACCCTAATTTGCGCATGTTTTGTTGTTGAGTATATATGGAAAAGAAGTCACATAGGAAGTGTTTTAGGAAGTCACATTTGAACTCTAGTGTTTAAATTTGAACTCTGTGTAGTGCAGCGCCTGAGGGAAAGGCATTGCACCCACACTTAGAGAATTTCCTGGCCGAAATATGCCAGAAATGCTTCTGTTGCTCTCTGGACAGCATGACCAGGTGTGCAGCGCCTGAGGGCCAGGCGCTGCACTACACAGTGCAGCGCCTAGGCATCAGGCGCTGCACGGTTGCCTTTTTTAGAAAACTGATAAAAAATACATTTTGAGGTTCATGTTACATAGCACAAATACACATAGATTAGTCCACAACACATAGCACAAATACACATAGAGTAGTCCACAACACATAGCACAAATACACATAGAGTAGTCCACAACACATAGCACAAATACACATAGAGTAGTCCATAGCACATATTAGTAGACATAGAGGAGTCATAGCACATCGTAGTAGACTTACAAGAGTCATAGCACATGGAGGAGTCCATAGGACATACTAGTACACATAGAGGAGTCATAGGACACAGAAGTACACATAGAAGAGTGATAGCACATAATACTACAAATTTTGGTCTACGGCCAAATCGAAGATCATAGCGTAGTAGACAACAAGGTCACATTGCTCTATTGTGTCGAGCAAGGTTCCTTTCCCTTCTTCTTCTTCCTCTCCTCTTCTTCTTCCTCCTCCCTTTACCGAAAAAGGCTTTTGCCCCGCTTTATAAATAAAGCAAACCACCACAGCCACAAGGTTCAACATAGATCCACATAGACACACACACACGCAGGTAGCACAACACGAAGTACAATAGGGTTCTGCTGAGGGCACAGCTCAACAAGCCCTGAAAGAAGAAAAACAAGGGGGCAACATCGCAGTGAAGGATCTAATCTGGCTCAGGTGGTGGAAGAGGAAGCGGCGGCGTCAAGCGAAGGGCCATCAAACGAAGATCGGCAATGATGATGTTGATGGCGTCCCGGTCCTGGAGGCGGCTAAGCGGCCGCCAAAGCTGCAAGTAGCCAGACATTTTGAACACTACGTCAGTAGCACGTCGAAGAGGCACACGTTGGATCACAAGCTTATTTCGAACCGTCCAAAGCGTCCAAGCAAGGACCCCAATAGCCAGCCACCTAACGTGGCGGCCCTGCGGGGGGGAGGCCTGGATCTCGGCGAAGAGGTCCGGGAAGTTGGTGTTACACCAACGACCACCGGCCACCTCGCGGAGGCAACTCCAGAGGAACTGGGCGGAGACACACGAGAAGAAGATATGGTTCGAGTCTTCTTCAGTCCCACACAGAGGACAAGTCCCATCTCCCAGGCCATTTCGCTTTAACACCTCCACACCGGAAGGGAGACGTCCCTGGATCCATTGCCATAAGAAGATCCTGATCTTCAGAGGAAGTCTGATCGACCAGATCGTCTCAAGGGGCGCAGGTCCCGGGGTGGCAGCGATGGCCTGGTATAGCGACTTCGTGGAGAATTGGCCCGAGGGTTCGAGGCGCCAGGCAATGCGGTCGTGAGCCAGCTCCAGGTCCGGCTCGTGGAGGGCAACGGTCTCCAGGAGCTCGTGCCAGGCAGTGATCTCCGGGGGCCCAAATGGCCGCCGGAACGCGAGGCGCCCTAAGTCAATAAGGGCCGTTTCGATGGATACCCGAGGGTCCACCGCGATGGCGAACAGATCCGGGAAGCACGCGGCGAAGGGGGAATCTCCGGCCCACCTATCAAACCAGAATAGGGTGGAGTTCCCCGACCCAAATGTAATGGAAGTCCCGATGCGGAGGACGGGGAGCAGCTGGATGATGGACTGCCAGAACTGGGAGCCCCCAGTCCGCTGACAGAAGGCAAGCGGCTGGCCGCGCATGTACTTGTTCTGGATAATGTGGAGCCAGAGCCCGCCCTCCCCATTAGCGATCCGCCAAAGCCAACGCGTCGGGAGGGCGATGTTCATTCTTTTGGAAAACATGATCCCGAGGCCACCCTGGTCCCGCGGCTTGCAAACGTCAGGCCAGCGCACCATATGGTATTTCTGCTTATCACCCTCACCGGCCCAGAAAAAACGAGCCTGGACCGTGCCGATCTCATGGTGGAGCGTCTTGGGCAAGCTGTAGAAGCTCATGATGAACATGAGTAGGCTGGATAGGGAAGAGTTAATGAGGATCGTCCGAGCCGCCTTAGACAGCCATCTACCCTGCCATGGCTCGATACGGTGCTGGAGCTTGAGCACCGAAGGTCTCAGGTCCGCGACAGAGAGCCTAGAGTCACTAATGGGAATCCCCAAGTAGGTGGTGGGGAAGGCGCCTAACTGACAGTTGAGTCGGTTAGCTATACTCCGGCTCTCAGTGGCGGAATAGCCCAACACCATCACTTCGCTCTTATCGAAGTTGATTTTGAGGCCTGACATCTGCTGAAAGCAAAGCAAGAGGAATTTGAGGTTCGTGACGTCGGCCGCGGATCCTTCCACCATAATGATGGTGTCGTCCGCGTACTGAAGGAGTGGAATACCACTCCCCCCACCAGGTGTGGAACTATACCGCAGATGTGGCCCGCGGCCTTCGCCTTGTTGAGGATAGTAGCCAAAGCATCGACCACCATGTTGAAAAGGAACGGGGAGAAGGGGTCACCCTGCCTAACCCCACATCGGGTGGGGAAGTAGGGTCCTATCTCGCCGTTGATGTTAACCGCGGTCTGACCGGATGAGACCATCTGCATGACTCAGGTGACCCAGCGATCGTCGAACCCTTTCCGGAGCAACACTTCCCGAAGGAAGGGCCAGCTGACCATGTCATAGGCTTTGTGGAAGTCAATCTTCAGGAAGACCGCCTTGAGGTGTTTGGTGCGAACTTCATGGAGGGCTTCGTGGAAGACTAGGACCCCATCCAAAATATACCGCCCTTGGATGAACGCAGACTGATCCGGGTGGGTGATGCAGTTGGCCAAAGGGGCCACCCTATTGGCGTACCCCTTTGCCAGGATATGGAAGATCACATTGATCACCGTGATCGGCCGAAACTGACGGATGTCCGAGGCGCCGGGGACCTTGGGGATCAAAGTGATGATCCCGTAGTTGAGGCGGTGGAGGTCGATGGAGCCTACGTAGAACTCCTCAAATAGGGCCATCACCTCCCCCTTGATGACGCTCCAGAAGGTCTGGAAAAACTTTACTGGAAGTCCATCGGGGCCCGGCGCGGACGTAGGATTCATGCCTTTAATGGCCGTCCAGACCTGTTCCTCCAAAAATGGAGCCGTGAGGGCCGCATTCTCATCGGCCGAGATGCACTGGTGGCCCTGCCAGAAATCCGCTGCGAGAGCTAGGCCTCCCCAAAGGGAGGATGAGAACAGGGCTTTATAGAAGCCATCAACATGTGCACGGATGTCGGCCGGGCGCTGCAGAAGGGTCTCCCCATCCCATAGCAGGGGGATGGTGTTTCGCCGCTTGCGGCCATTCGCGATGGCCTGGAAGTAAGTTGTATTAGTGTCGCCCTTGAGGAACCACTTTTGGGTCCCACGGAGCCGCCAGCAGGCCTCCTCATCAGTGTAGATGACCGTGAGCTGGTCCTCGAGGTCAGACCGAAGCAGCCACTCGTTGGGGGCCAGTCCAACCGAGTCCGCCCGGAGGTCAAGGGCCTGTATGGAGTCGAGGATTGCTTTCTTATGCTCTCGTAGGTCGCGACCGACGTTTGCGCCCCAGCCCTTCATGAATTGTCTTGCGTGCTTGGCACAGAAGTGCCAATCATCGACCGTCGAGAGGGCGCGGTGGGGAGAAAGACGGGCCTCCACCCATCTGTCCAGGACGGCTTCGACGAAACCGTTCTGATTAAGCCAGAACGCTTCGAAGCGGAACCTAGGTGGCTGGGAGGGGCACTCATTTTTCGAAGACAGGAGGAGAGGGACGTGGTCCGGACCAATACGGGTGATGGCTCGGAGGGAGGCGAGTGGGCACCGCAGCTCCCAGTCCGGCGAGACCAAGACCCGGTCCAGGAAGGAGCGGATCGGTTCCGCATGGCGGTTGGTCCAGGTAAATCTAGCACCAACCCTCTCTAACCCTCGGAGGCCGAGTTCAGCAATGCAGTCGTTGAACATCTGCATCCGAGGGAAGTTGACTAGATCGTTGCTCTTATCCTCCGTGACGTGAAGGAGGTTGAAATCGCCGGCAACCACCATCGGGAGTTGGGTGGCCGACACCTTCCTGCTAAGTTCATCGAGAAAGGACGCCGACCGACGGTGGTCAGCGGGTCCATAGACAATTATGATCTCCCACTTGAAGTTAATAGCCCGTTCGAAGAGCTCCATGCTGACGTAGAACTCTCCCCGGTCCATGCTACCTATCTCGAAGGTGGCATCCTTCACACCTAAAAGGATGCCACCCGAGTGCCCGGCGATCCCACTAGAGGGGAGCCAATGCCAGGCAAACAAGTGGGTGCTAAGTCGCTCAAGCTCAGACAAGGAAAATTCTGTGCGCATGGTTTCTTGGATTGCCACGATGTCAATGTGCTCGTCACGCATGTACTCTACCAGTTGGCAGCGGTGGCCCTCTTGGCCGAAACCGCAGATGTTCCAGATGAGGGTCCGCATCAAGGAGCCATCGGGGGGCTGCTTGACCCCAGGACACGGGAGACGCTTTGGGCGCGGAGGACGGATGTGCGAGAGCGGGTACGACCGCGGACCTCACCAATAGGCGTCAATGGCTGGCTGGCCGGTCCCGGGAGAGGAGCCGGCCCAGTAGCCACGGTGGCTGGGGGGTTGGCCATGCGCTCCCTAGCCTCTGCCAACCGCCCATCCAAAATTTCCCGGGCGCGGATCACCTCGATCTGGACTAAGGTGGGTGCAACCTCGCCCCTAAAGACAATTGCCGAGTCCGCGGCGACCTTCGCCTGGTGGCCAAGCGGAGCCGACTCAAGAGCAGAAAAGGAGCATGTAGTAGATGTAGCTGGGATGTCCGGGGTACCTGGCTTGAGGTTCCGTGCCGCAGCCCGGAGCTCCGCCCGCTCAGGGATGGGCAGAGCCGGGCTGCCCGCCGGCCAAGCGGCATCGATTCGTGCACTACGTCGCGAAGCCATCACCGGGGTCGAGGTCGACCGGCCCCGCCTGGAGTAGGCCGCCGTCCGAGGCGGTAGCGGGTGGGCAGCGACCAGAGTGGTCACCTCTGAGGCCACCACCACCGTCTCGGCAGTCGGGGGAGCGGGAGGCGGGGCGGGCGGCGTAGAGGCACACAGCGGGGCCGGGGGAGCCTCCGAGCTGATGGGAGGAGGCCCGTCCGGGAGAGGGGGCGATACCAGGGGGTCAGTGGAGGCTAGCCTAGGGGCGGTGGACGAAGGCAGCAACAGGGGGTTGGTGTCGATGTCTGTGACCGGAGTGGAGGACCTCCTCCCTTTTCCTTATGAGATGAGCCTCATGAACCACCTTCTCTATGAATAGCTTATGCTCCCTCTCTTTCTTTTCCTTCTCAAAAGCCCAAAGTTTCTTACATCTCTCTTCAAAATCCTTTTGCCGTTGCGCAGCTGCCTTCTCACATGCAATCTTCACCTTGTCCCTCATCACGATCTCCTGAAATGTCATTCTTTCTTTTTTCCTTCATCTTCTCTTCAAACTCCTCTTGCTTCTTCCTCTCAAGTGCGGCTGCTTCCTCCTCTCTCACCTTCCTCGCAGCCTTCTCCCACCACCCCGGCATCTCACCTTCCCCATCCTTGTCCTCCACCCCCTTCATTGTTGGTTTGTTGGGTTGAGAAGCCGCCATACCTATGAAAATTAGAACATAATAGTTAGTAAGGACAAGAAGAACATATTAAAAAACATGTAAATTGCAATATAATAGTTAGTAAGGACAAGAACAAAGTATGAAAAACATGTATACTGCAACATAATAGGTAGTAAGCCACGTACGGAAAAGGTCCATCTAGGTATCCAAACATTCCTCTACCACCACCTTGGCCGAGGCCACCTCCAATGTATCTATAATTTATGAAGTATTCATGCCATGTTTATTATAGTTTTGTATGATTTTGGTGCACTTTTATATGGCTTTTATATGATTTTTATGGGCTAACATACTGACCTAGTGCCCAGTGTCAGTTGCTATTTTCTGCTTGTTTTTGGTTTTACAAAAAATCCATATCAAATGAAGTCCAAATGCAGCGAAACTTTTTGACGATTTTTTCTGGAAGGAAACGGACACAGGAAGCTTCGGGGAAGCAGTAGAAGAGCCACAGGGGCCCCACGAGCCACCTGGGAGCGCCTGCTCCCCCCCAGGCGTGCCCTGGTGCCTCGTGGGCCCCCTGTGGCCCCTCTTCACGTGATTCCAATGCTGAAAAATCATATATATTCAGAAACCCCCAAAAGTTAACCTAGATGACTTTTTACGCCGCCGCAAGCCTCTGTACCTCCACGATCTCATCTACAGCCCTTTTTCGGCATCCTGCCAGAGGGGGGGGGGGAATCATCACCGGAGGCCATCTTCATCATCCCGGAGGTCTCCATGACGAGGAGGGAGTAGTTCACCCTCGGGGCTGAGGGTTTGTACCAGTAGCTATGTGTTTTATCTCTCTCTCTCTCATGTTCTTGATTTGGCACGATCTTGATGTATCGCGAGCTTTGTTAATATAGTTGGATCATATGGTGTTTCTTCCCTCTCTATCCTCGTTGTGATGAATCGAATCTTTTCCCTTTGAGGTTTCGTTATTGTCGGATTGAATATTTCAGATTTGAGAACACTTGATGTATGTCTTGCATATGAATACCCGTGGTGACAATGAGGTATTATATTGATTCACTTGATATATGTTTTGGCACTCAACTCGCGGATTCCCGCGGTGACATTGGGGTAATCTATGCATAGGGGTTGATGCACGTTTTCATTATCTTTTCTTCGATAGAAACTTTGGGGTGCTCCTTGAAGATCTTTGTGTGGATTCAATATTATGATTATGAAGTTGTTCGATGCATATCGTATAATCAACTCATGGATACTTGTGGTGACATTGGAGTATCTAGGTGACATTAGAGTTGGTTGATGTGTGTCATATGGTGTTATTTTAGTACGAACTCTAGGGCTGTTTGTGACACTTATAGGAATAGCTCAATAGATCGATCGGAAAGGATAACTTTGAGGTGGTTTCGTACCCTACAAACAATTTCTATCTTATGTTCTCCGCTAATAGGAACTTGGGAGTGATTCTTTATCGCACGTTGAGGGATGATTATATGATCCAATTATGTTAGCATTGTTGAGAGATTGCACTAGTGAAAGTATGAACCCTAGGCCTTGTTTTCAAGCATTGCAATACCGTTTGTGCTCACTTTTGTTAATTGCTACCTTGCTGTTATTTATTTTTCAGATTACAAAAACCTATATCTACTATCCATACTACACTTGTATCACCATCTCTTCGCTGAACTAGTGCACCTATACAATTTGTCATTGTATTGGGTGTGTTGGGGACACAAGAGATTTCTTGTATTTAGTTGCAGGATTGTTTGAGAGATACCATCTTCATCCTACGCCTCCCACGAATTGATAAACCTTAGGTCATCCACTTGAGGGAAAATTGCTACTGTCCTACAAAACGCTGCGCTTGGAGGCCCAACAAGAATCTAAAAGAATAAGTTGTGCAGTAGACATCATAATGAAAGATGGCTTTCACAAGGTCCATGACTTGTTGAATGCTCATGGTTGGAAGTGAGGATATTGAGTTGGAAAGCCTGTAAGCGATGAACTCGGACGTGAATTCTCTGTGGTCTTGGGACACAATCTTGCCATCCACCTTCTTGCCTCGGCACATGTGACTTGGTACACAACTCACTATGTGCCATGTGGGCCCTCCTTTCCATGGTCTTGCACGCACAATCCATGGACATCGCTCCGCCTCACATGCAACCGTGTAACGCACATTGACGTCCGAGTGAACCAACTTGTGTGGACGATAATGTGTAACCGAGTAGTTGTCGAGCCACATCTTTAATTCCAAGAAGGTTCCAAACTTAGACCCGGGAGAAATCCCGTTCTTGCCGTCTTCCAAATCCCGGTGAGAAGTTGGCCTGACTCCAAGATGTATACCTTTGCCACCGTCTACCACGGCTTCATCCACGAGACTAACATCCTTGAACAATGGTGTCCTATGATCCCGCCATAATACCTTCTCAAAAGCTTCGGCCTCCTTCACCGTGAACCCCTCCTCATCAACTTCTTCATCGGGACCTTCGTCATCCGACTCCGATGCATAGGCACAGGAATAAGGGATGGAATGGTCCATTGTCTCTTGCACATAATATTTGTCGAGATCACCCACATTGTTGTCATGTCATGGAGATCAACTTCATTGTCATCATCCTCATACTCATCATTCTCCTCTTGCAAAGCTTCATTTTGGTTGTTTGTAATCGGGCTCAATGTTGGCCTCACTTGTCGAGTCAAAGGAGGTTCACTCATTTCATCTTCATTCATGGGTGGGGGACTACGTACTAGCAACCAACGGGGAGGCGTTCCGGTTCAAGTCGAAATGCAAACTAGACTCAACCTTCTTCGTTGCAAATAACTCAAGAGCCTTGTCTAGTGATTCGGCCACGGTCTCCTTGTATGCAACCCAACGTTTCTCGAAGTTCACACGCATGGTCTTCCAACGGATGTGCATTCCAAAACCCACATTATGCCTTCCCTCCAACTCAACATTATCACTTGGGTCCATCCAATTCAAATCTTTTCTCACTTGTTCCAAGACCTTGGCATAGCTAGGACTACTCTCAAACACCATGTCAAGCTCATCCGGGTCCGGTTCAATATTGCCTTTCAAAAAGGCATCTTTGTCCACATGATGAACATAAACACATGTTCTTCCCATCCCTAGAATAATTAAAACAACACAATGTTACATATATTCCATAAGTACTCATCCGAATATTAACACACAATACAAAGCCCTACCATAGATAGGAAACAATAACCCTAACATCCACTTAACAATAACCATAAGCATAACCCTAACATACTAACAACCCTAACCCAAACCCCAACATAACAACACCCATAACCCTAACCCTAACATACTAAGAAGCCTAACCCTAGCAAATTGGCAAAAAAACATCTCATATTTCCATACAAATTTCAAAAGCCATGAAAAACTAGGGTTTGCCCAAACTAGCAAGAAAATGAGCAAATGTGAGCATTTTTTGGATGAAAACGAGGGGATCGGAGGAGATTACCTTGAGGGAGGGATTGGGTTCCAAATCCACGGAGAAAATCTTAAGATCTACAAGATTTGGGAAGGATTAGAGAGGGGGAGAGGGGAATAGGCGGGTGGGAAGAGATATGCTAGGAGTTGGAGTGGGGGATGGGGTGGGGAGGGGGAGGGGAAGGGGCCTAGGCAGTAGTAACAGAATGTGCAGCGCCTAACATCTAGGCACTGCACATTGAAAGTGTGGCGCCTAGCTGTAAGGCGCCGCACATGACAAGTGTAGCGCCTTACTGTTAGGCGCTGCACGCAAGGGAGGGGGTGGGGTCGAACCTGGCCCAGGTGTGCCACGCTGGCCAGATGTGTAGCGCCTGACAGACAGGCGCTGCACAGTGTAGCGTGGCGCCTGGCTGTCGGGCGCTACACAAAAGGGTCAGCTGGGTGAAATTTTTTCAAATACAGTTCAGTTTGTGAATTACTTCTGTCCATAGGTCAAATTTGTCATTTTTGCCCAGTTGAGTGACGGTGGGCTGTGGATGAACGGAGATTCGATCGATCTGCCCCTGCGTGCGTCTCATCTGATTCTCCTCTGGCAATGTAAATATCGCCAGTCTTGAACCGGGCGCCGTGCCACACTTTCGATGCCAAGTTGGCATGGCACCCCAGCGGCCCTTCCCCCAGCTCAGCGTATCTGCAGATTGCGGGTCAGGTGGGGATCGAGCTGGTCACCAGTCATCGCCTACTCGTGCCACGGCGAGGTTCGATACTCTCGCCAAACGAGGCCAGCAGAGGATACGATACGATTCCCCGGCAGTCACCAAACCGCTTTCTTTCTTGTGTGCTTTTCTGTAGATTCGGGCAGGAAAGCGTGCCCCTGCATGCTGCCGCGATAGTACAATATATACTTCCAATCCCTGATCACTTCACGTTTGGTTGCATGCTCTTTCCCCGATGAAATGATTATTCTGATGCTGCAACTTGCAGGGATCATATGGAAATATCGCTTCCCCCACAGAGTAGCACAATGAAAAGAAAAGCAAAGCAGATATGGTTCTCGACTTCCCAAATCGGTGTGCATGAGAGGGTGTCTTTAGCATTATTCTGTCAATGCATGCCTTTGGGAGAAAGCAGATTGGGACGCGTTTGGTTGCCTGCATTAGGCCCAACCAGGCCCACGCGGGATGTTTTTGGGCTGTTTGGTTACCTGGCTCGCATGGAAAAGTTGGCATGCACGGAACTTAAAGCAGGCATGGGCCTGGCTCTGGAGGAACGGCCGAATCGGCCATTTTTTGCGAGCCAGGCTCGCTCGAGCCACGCGTGGGGAAGTGCGGGAGACGACATGACGGCTCATAACTCCCCATGGCCCCTCCTGTCACCTCCCTCGCCAGTTCACACCCACTCCCTCTCTCTCACCTCTCACCGCCCGTTCAGTTTCTCCGATGGCAACGCCTCCATCTCGCAAGGGCCTAGCCACTCCGGCCATCGCCGGCAGCAATCCCATCCAAGAGAGGTGGGTCGCCGGCCTCTCCTCCACCAGAGTAGATCTACCGGCGGCACTGCGAGCCCCCTCCCCTTTCTGCACCATGCCGCCGACCCGGGTCAATGCAGCGCCGGCGCCGGTCGCTCCGGCTCCGCCACCGGAGCCGGTGGTCTACTCCTTCGGCGGAAACCTGGCGGGGATGAAATACCCGCCGGCGCCGTCCTTTGCTGGCTCCTCTTATGGGGGTGTTTTTACCCCCATATGAGGGTTTTCTCCTCTGCGTCCGGTGCTAGGGGAGGGGAGCTCCAGGACGCCGGCGTCATCTTTGAGCCGGCGCAGGACGAGGTCCACGGCCGCGGCCCTAGGAATGGCCGGGTCCTCTTCATCGGCGGCACCAGCACTCTTCTTCCCGCCGGGTTTCTCTGCATGACCGCCGTACGCTACGCCGGCAACCCCCACTGTAAGCTCAAATCTCCCTTTGCTTCGTAGTGTAGTTCTAGTTGTGTTTTAGGACAGTAGATTCGACCAGATTCGATCCGATTCGACTCGATTCGATCCGATTCGACTGGATTCGATAAGAATCCACTGTTTTGGGGATGAACCAGAGTGCATGCGTACTCTAATCCCACATGGCTAGTTTGTTCATAATGCAGTGTTACTTTGCATCATTTTAGTGGCACATTGTCACTTTCTAGTGCCACATTCTTAGTCTTAGTGCCACATTGTAAGTTTCTACTGCCACATTGTTACTTTGTAGTGCCACATTGTAAGTTTGTACTGCCACATTGTTAGTTCTTACTGCCACATTGTTAGTCTTAGTGCTGTTACTAGTGTTGTTAGTTCTTAGTGCTACTCTTGCTCCTGTTTTTGCTGCTGTTGTTAGTTCTTAGTGCTCCTCTTGCCCTTGTTGCTAGGGTACGTGAGTGCATGTGGCATGCAAGTAGGACATAACTGAATGCCAAAAATAGTAGGTGAAAGTAGGACATACATGATCGGTGTAGGACAGGTGAGTGTTGGCTTGATCTGATCATTGCTAGCTCTGATTAGGGTAGCTTTGATCACTGTTAGCACTGATCATTGTTAGCTTTTGATCAGTGCTATCATTGATCATTGCTTTATGACATGCAGATGTTAGTACTAATCATGTGTTAGTATTGATCATTGTAAGCTGTGCTAACTGATGTCCATCTTGCTGACAAGATCATGAAGACGGACTGGGACAGAGCCGGCGGTGGTGCGCAGGGCGTCGCCGGCGCAGAGGGGGCGGAGGACCTCATCCCCACGAACCGGTGGCTGAAGAGGGTGGTGCTCCCTGGCAGGGTGGACTACATGAGGATGCCGCTGGGTGCTGGCAGGAGGCCGAAGACCGGCCACGAGGAGGGTGCACGGGAACCTATCAGGTTCTACGTGCAGATCAGGGACCAGGAGGACATCGCCATGCTCATCATCCCGCCTAAATTCAGGTCGGTGATGAAGAAATGGCTGGTCACCGGCCCTCCTCGCGTCGTCAGCCTCTCCGCCAACAAGTGGTGCGAGTTATGGGTCCAGGTGCAGTACTTCAAGGGGCACATGGTGCTGGGGTGCGGCTGGGAGTACTTCTGCTACCGACACCAGATCGTCGCCTGCGACATTGTTGTCTTCAAGCTCTTCGGCCTGGGGCTGAAGGTGCAGATCTTCAATGCCAACAGCTCCAACATCTGCAGGGTCCGGTGCTCCAAGCACAGCTGCGTCGGCGACATCGCTCATGCTTTATAACTTGTTCCTCCTAGTCTGAACTTAAGTAGTGTAGGTTTGAACTGAAGCCCGATCGACCTTTTTACTGTGAACATGTTCATATTTTGCCCAGGGACCAGCACCCTGGGGTCCAGCAGGGGCATGGGATGCCCTGCTGTTTTAAAACGTATGCCTAGTAGTACTAGCTTTGTCTGTTGTGTGTGTTCTTGCTTTGTTCTTGCTTTGATCTTGCTTTGATCTTGCTGCTGATGATCTGTGTCTGTTGTGTGTGTTGTGTGTTCACAAATGGGTGGTAAGTCCACCACATTTGAAAGGGGTGAGCAGATCAAGTGCTTGCACACAACCAAATAGCTGTGTTTTGCATCTACTCACACCCGAAGCAAAAACACTGGCAACCAAACAACATGCACCCAGTTGGGCCTTGATGCAATGCAGGCAACCAATCAACATGCAGATGTTGGTTTTTAGCCAGCATATGCTCAGCCAGGCCCAACTGGGTCAAGCATGCAAATGGGAAAAAAATGGTACAGGTAACCAAACGCGCCCTTGTTCGTCTTGCTCTTCGAAGAAAGGTACAGCAAGTTGTAGCTTTACATCACAGGGCAGTACAGGATCTTGACGACGGTGAGGACATGGCTTGGAAATGCAAGCTACTTGCGTACATAGACGCGCGTGCCTATCTTCACACAAGAACCTGCAAGCTCGCTCGGACAGGTCTTGCTCAGACACTACGGGTTAGTTTGGTTCACGTCCTGGAGACCATGCCTGGTGAAATGAGCTGCCTGGATCGAGCCCGAGAAGAATGAAAATATTGCCTGGCCAGGCTAGCCTGATGTATGCCTGTTTGGTTGTTGTCCTTGCCTGCCGCTGTGTGTCAGATGTTGCTACTGTGCTTCAGGATGCTTTAAATCCTTTAATTGCAGCAAGGTATGGGCAAAATGGACACATTTAACCTCGAGACAAAAGTATTTCACAAACTGAACTGTTGGTGAAAATATTACACCCAGCTGACCCTTTTGTGTAGCGCCCGACTGCTAGGCGCCCCACTACACTGTGCTGCGCCTGACTGACAGGCGCTACACATCTGGTTTTGCAGCGCCTAGACGAAAGGCGTTGCACAATGACTTAGCGTTTCTGCGACTGGTCAGCCCCAGTTTGCTCTCTGTTGCTCTCTAGACAGGCTGGGGCTTGCTAAATTAATTCATGCAGCGCCTAACATCCAGGCTTTACACAGTGTAGTGCAGCGCCCCTGTGCCAGGCGCTGCACAATGAGCATGGGCGCCCCGCCTCATTGTCTTGTCTTGTGCCGTAGGAAAGCATGGGCTTCTCTTGTCTTGTCTTGTCTCATTGTCTAGTCTTTTGTGCCCTGCCTCATTGTCTTGTCTTGCGAGACGAAAGCATGGGCTTCTCTTGTCTTGTGTCGTAGGAAGGAGTATGCCATTCAACCAACGTGGTAGTACATCAGGTAATCTACTCCACGAGACTACGTACTGTGCTGCCTTGCTTTGTCTCATCTACGTCCATGTGTGCGTGGAGTGTGTGAGGTGAAGCAGAGAAGTCAATCCAGATGCTCATTGTGCAGCGCCTGACACAGGGGCGCTGCACTACACTGTGTAATGCATGGATGTTAGGCGCTGCACTAATTAATTTAGCAAGCCCCAGCCAGTACAGAGAGCAAACTGGGGCTGGCCAGTCCCAGAAACGCTAAGTCATTGTGCAGCGCCTTTCGTCTAGGCACTGCAAAACCAGATGTGTAGCGCCTGTCAGTCAGGCGCTGCATAGTGTAGTGTGGCGCCTAGCTATCGGGCGCTACACAAAAGGGTCAGCTGAGTGAAATACTTTCACCAACAGTTCAGTTTGTGAAATACTTTCGTCTCGAGGTCATATTTGTCAATTTTGCCCAAGGAATGGGATGCCTGGACCAGGCTATGTACCCTGCCAAGGTTAAGCAATTTGTTTTCTTTTCTTTTTTTGAATTGTGCCAGGCTAATTGTACTACTCGAACAACCAGACCAGGCGGGCACTTTTTCGGCGAGGACACCAAACAAACAGGTTGCAGGCAGACTACAGGCAGCATCCAGGCCAGGTGTGTGAGGACGTGGACGCCAACCAAGCTGACCCTACGTCCTCATCACAAATCCATTTGCTCAGAGCATCTACAGCCGGACTAGGCAAATCCGGCTTCCTATACGTCCGCGGACGCGCCCTGGCACACCCGCGGACGCATCCGGACGGCCCCTCAAATTTCGCTTTCAGCATCCACATATCTCAAATCTGGACTCTCAAATCCATGCACGTCGATCACACAAGCCATTGTCGCACATAAATAACAAATGTTGGTACCGAACATAAATAATGTTTACATAAAATTTATTTTAAGTGCACAATCAAACATCAGCTCTTTGGTTTCCATTGTGGGTCCACATATGCTCCACAAGATCATTGAATAGTTGCGCGTGCACTTGATGATCTCGAAGATTCTGATTCATCTGCAGAAAGTTCATAAGCTGAGTTGCATCTTGATCTTCCAGGATTTCAACTTGTTCTCCAGGTGCTTCAAAATCATTGGTTTGGACTACACCATCACCCTTATCCTCGCCAATCATATTGTGCAAAAGAACACAACATGTCATGAGCTGCCACAAAGTTTCTGATTCCCACATCATTGCAGCCCCACGAACAATTCCCCAACGAGCTTGAAGCACACCAAATGCCCTCTCCACATCCTTCCTAGCCGCTTCCTGCATTGTTGCAAAGTGGCTCTGTTTATTACCATGCGGTTCGGATATGGTCTTCACAAACGCCGCCCACTGAGGGTAGATGCCATCGGCAAGATAGTATCCCATGTTGTAGTCTCGGCCGTTGACGGTGTAGTTGCACGGCGGTGATTCCCCATTGCAAAGCCTCCTGAACACCGGAGATCGTTGAAGCACGTTGATGTCGTTGTGAGAACCCAGCATTCCAAAGAAAGCATGCCAAATCCATAAGTCATGTGATGCCACTGCTTCTAGTATTATGGTGGCCTCTTTGGTGTGACCTTGATAGATTCCCCGCAAACCTTTGGGGCAGTTCTTCCATTGCCAATGCATGCAAACAATTGATCCGAGCATTCCTGGAAACCCCCTGGCCTCTCCAATAGCCAACAACTTCTCCGTGTCCTGCGCATTTGGTTCTCTGAGATACTCAGGTCCAAACACCTACACCACGGTGCGGGCAAACTTGACAGTAGTCTTCAGGCATGTGCTCTACCCCATCCGGACCATCTCACCAACGGCATCTGCAGCAGTACCAAGGGCAAGCATCCTCAGAGCAGCCGTGCATTTCTACTTGGCACCGAAAGATAGTTGGCCGCAGCAATCCCTTGTGAGCTTCAAGTAGTCATCGTGTGCCTCCACTCCCTCCACAATGCGCAAAAACAATGGTTTTCGCATGCGAAAACGGCGACAAAACCATGGATCATCTAGAAAAGTTGGGTTCGGAGCAAAGTAGTCCTGAAGTAGACGAGCTCCGGACACCCTATCCCGATTGATCACTCTTCTCCCTTTGATTGAGCCCTTAAAGTTGAGAATATGCTCCACTTGCCGGTCCATTTCCTCTTGCATGCTCATGAGCATGATCATGTCCACTTCTTCGTCCGAATCCGAGGAATCGAAGAACTCATCGTCAATCATTTGATCAAGCTCCATCGGTCCATACTCCTCATCGGACGAAGCATCGGAATCCATCATTTTCCCTAATAAAATCACAAAAAATTCGGTCAGACAATGTGTCGAACACATCAAGCGCAAGGCAGAGCTAGAGAGTTGCCGGACGTACCGCGATGGCGTCCGGGCCGGCGACAACGTCCCTGATACGTCACCGTCGTATCTACTTTTCCAAACACTTTTCCTCTTGTTTTGGACTCTAATTTGCATGATTTGAATGAAACTAACCCGGACTGACGCTGTTTTCAGCAGAATTGCCATGGTGTTGTTTTTGTGCAGAAATCAAAGTTCTTGGATTTGGATGAAACTTTTTGGAGAATTTTTATGGAATATATAAAAATTATTGGCGCAAGAATCAATAGAAGGGGGGCCACCCAGTGCCCATGAGGCACCAGGGCGCGCCACCCCCACCCTAGGCGCGCCCTGGTACCTCGTGGGGCCCACAGGTGGTCGTCTGACCTAACTCCAACACTATAAATTCACAATTCCAGAGAAAAAAATAAGAGAGGAAGTTTTATTGCGTTTCACGATATGTAGCCGCCGCCACCTCCTGTTCTTCATCGGGAGGCCAGATCTGGAGTCCGTTTGGGGCTCCGGAGAGGGGGATCTTCTGGCATCGTCATCATCAACCATCCTTCATCACCAATTTCATGATGCTCACCGCCGGGAGTGAGTAATTCCTTCGTAGGCTTGCTGGACGGTGATGAGTTGGATGAGATTTATCATGTAATCGAGTTAGTTTTGTTAGGGCTTGATCCCTAGTATCCACTATGTTCTGAGATTGATGTTGCTATGACTTTGCTATGCTTAATGCTTATCACTAGGGACCGAGTGCCATGATTTCAGATCTGAACCCTTTATGTTTTCATGAATATATTTGTGTTCTTGATCCGATCTTGCAAGTTGTATGCACCTGCTACGTGTTATGATCCGCATACCCCAAGGTGACAATAATTGGGATTCTTTCCGGTGATTGCCGTAGTTTGAGGAGTTCATGTATTCACTAAGTGCTAATGCTTTGTTCCGGTTCTCTATTAAAAGGAGGCCTTAATATCCCTTAGTTTTCTTATGGACCCCGCTGCCACGGGAGGGTAGGACAAAAGATGTCATGCAAGTTCTTATCGCAAGCACGTATGACTATATACGGAATACATGCCTACATTACATTGATGAATTGGAGCTAGTTCTGTGTCGCCCTAGGTTATGACTGTTACATGATGAATGTTTTCCAACAATATCACCGATCCAATGCCTACGAGTTTTTCACATATTGTTCTTGCTAAGTTACTACTGTTGCTACTGCTGTCACAATTGCTAATACTATTGCTGCTACCGTTACTGTTACCGTTACTCTTATTGCTACTGCTACCAAACTATCATACTACTGTGCTACTGATCACTTTGCTGCAGATATTTAGTCTCCAGGTGTGGTTGAATTGACAACTCAACCGCTAATACTTGCGAATATTCTTTGGCTCCCCTTGTGTCGAATCAATAAATTTGGGTTGAATACTCTACCCTCGAAAACTGTTGCGATCCCCTATACTTGTGGGTTATCAAGACCTTTTTCTGGCGCCGTTGCCGGGGAGCATAGCTCTATTTGCTGAGTCACTTGGGATTTATATCTGTTGATCACTATGAAGAATCTGAAAGACGCTAAGACCAAGATCGTTCCCTCTATGATGCGTGAGTAGTTTACCACAGACCTTCGGGTCCATAGTTAGTAGCTAGATGGCTTCTTCTCTCTTTTTGATCTTCAATACAATGTTCTCCTCGATGTTCTTGGAGTTCTATCCGATGTAATCACTTTTTGCGGTGTGTTTGGTGGGATCCGATCAATTGTGAGTTTATGATCAGATTATCCATGAATATTATTTGAGTCTTCTCTGATCTCTTTTATGCATGATTATTATAGCTTTATATTTCTTCTCTGATCTATTGATTTGGTTTGGCCAACTAGATTGATTTATCTTGCCATGGGAAAAGGTGCTTTGTAATGGGTTCGATCTTGCGGTGCTCAATCCCAGTGACAAAAAGGGACATGACACGTATGTATCATTGCTATTAAGGGTAAAAAGATGGGGTTTATTCATACGTGAGTTTATCTTGTCTACATCATGTCATCGTTCTTAAGGCGTTACTCCGTTCTTTATGAACTTAATACACTAGATGCATGCTGGATAGCGGTCGATGTGTCGAGTAATAGTAGTAGATGCAAGCAGGAGTCGGTCTACTTGTCTCGGACGTGATGCCTATATTAATTGCCCAACAGTAATTTGTCTACCCACCGTATGCTATTTTCTTGAGAGAAGCCTCTAGTGAAAACTATGGCCCCCGTGTCTATCTAAATCATATACTAAAACCCTAAAAATACTTGCTGCAATTTTATCTTATTTATTTTATTTTGTATTTTTGCTTCTATCTATCTATCTATCACATACAATTTAATCTTGCAACTTACCGCCGAGGGATTGACAACCCCTTGTTTGCGTTGGGTGCAAGGATTTGTTGTTTTGTGTGCAGGTGCTGCTAACGAGGTGTTGCGTGATTCTCCTACTGGATTGATAACCTTGGTTTCATAACTGAGGGAAATACTTACTCTACTGTACTGCATCTCCCTTCCTCTTCAGGGAAATACCAACATAGCTCACAAGTAGCAGGAAGAATTTCTTGCGCCGTTGTCGGGGAGACATCATCAACATCTATCAAGTACCTATGCATAAAACTCTCATCTCCTTGCATTTACTTTATTTACTTTATTTGCATTTGCCTCTCATTTTCATCTCCCCCACTTCTAAAAAGTTTTTACAAAAATACAAAAATATTTTCCGTTTGCCATTTTGCGTGTTTTCTTGTTCGCTTGCTTGAAGATTGTTATCATGAGTGATTTTGGCATGGCGGAAACTGATGATGGTAAAACTCCTAAAAAGGGAAGTTCTACCAATCTTGATCCTAAAACTTTTGTGTTGGGACATGGTAATGTTATAGGAAAAAGTGTCATCCAAGAATTCTTTAATTGCATTGGGACCTTGTTTTTGATGACGCTCCTATACTTAAAGGAACTAAGAATTATGCCGATGCTATTTCCGCACTTATTCTTAAACTTGAAAGAAGATTTATTCGCACCCATCCTACTTTGCAAACACTGTTTTATGAGTTACCGGTTATAAAAGATCCTAGGGCTAAGAAAATAGCCACCCTTGTTCTCATGAATGAATTTGATCACATAGTGCGAGAAGCTAGGGAGATCTTTGATTTTTATGGTATGAACCGTGAAAAACGAGTAATAGATGAGATCCTTTATAATAATGATTACTTGTTGAGATATTTGTTCCGCAATGACCACATCTTTGATGAGAATATTAAAAAATAAGTTCCTCCTTTGAATATAATCCAACAAGTTTTCAATAGTGTTAATAGAAAATACTCTTGGATTGTAGCCGGTAATCAAGAAAAATTTACAGATGGACAACTTTCTAATGCTAAAATTTTTATGGATGATGTGTTTCATATTACCTTTGAAAAACCCTTTGATAAAAGTACCTCTTTGGATAAGAAGAAGAAGGATGACAATACTTGAAACTATGCATTATGCCTAGCTAGGGGCATAAAACAATAGCGCTTGTTGGGAGGCAACCCAATGAATAAAATAAATTTTTATTATTTGTTTCTGTTATTGTGTGTTTTCACTTTCATGTTACTGTTATGATAGAGTTTTTGTGTTTTTAATTAGTGTTTGTGCCAAGTAAAGCCTTTAGGATGATTTGGAAGATAGTATAATTGATGCTGTTTGGAAAACAGAAAGTTTTGCGTCCAGTGCTGAAATTTTGTTTCTGTACTGGTGCGTCAGAAAAATCTGAAATTTTTACACAGTATTGGTAAATGAATTTTCCACGTTGTCCTAATGTTTCAGAATTTTTGGGGTTACAGAAGTATGGCTTTTAAATAGATTGCTACAGACTGTTCTGTTTTTAACAGATTCTGTTTTTGATGTGTTGCTTGCTTGTTTTGATGAAACTATGGATTGTATCGGGGGGTATAAGCCATGGGGAAGTTAGAATACAGTAGGTATAATGCAAAAAATAAAATATGAATGGGTTTGCAACAGTACTTAAAGTAGTGATTTATTTTGTTATACTAACGGATCTCACGAAGGTTTTGTTGAGTTTTGTGTGATTGAAGTTTTCAAGTTTTGGGTGAGATCACGATGGATGAAGGAATAAGGAGTGGCAAGAGCCTAAGCTTGGGGATGCCCAAGGCACCCCAAGGTAATATTCAAGGAAGACTCAAGCGTCTAAGCTTGGGGATGCCCCGGAAGGCATCCCCTCTTTCTTCTACCAACCATCGGTAATTTTACTTGGAGCTATATTTTTATTCGTCACATGATATGTGTTTTTCTTGGAGCATCTTGTATTATATGAGTCTTTGCTCTGTTTGCTTTTTAGTTTGTCACAATCATCCTTGCTGAACACACCTATTTTGAGAGAGCCACACGTTCATCATAATTTGTTAGAATACTCTATGTGCTTCACTTAAATTTTTTGAGCTAGGCAATTGCTCTAGTGCTTCACTTAAATCTTTTTGAGCACGGTGGTGGCTATATTTTGAAGAAATAAACTCTCATGCTTCACTTATATTACTTTGAGAGTTGACAAGATTAAAATTTTGAAGAAATAAACTATCATGCTTCACTTATATTATTTTGAGAGTTGATAAGACTAAAATTTTGAAGAAATATTTGCACTCTCATGCTTCACTTAAATCTTTTTGAGAGTTGATGAAAGTAACGGTAATTTGCACAAGATATGAATTTGGTCCCAAGTGATGAATATTCAAGAGGGATATAATAAAAACTTTCATATAGATCATTGGATATGAAAAGTGTGATTCCTTGCAATACTTTTGTGATATGGAAATGATAATATGTGAGTCATGTTAGTGAGTAATTGTGATTTAGTAAGAATATTAGTGTTAAGGTTTTTGATTCCCTATGCATGTACATTAAGTCAATAGTTATGCAAAGAAATTATATCCTACTTATGGTGCATTATTCGGTGTTCGTTATGTTCAATGCATGTTTATGACCGTTTTCGCTTTTTGGTTGGTTGCTTCTCAATCTTTTGCTAGCCTTCATTTGTACTAAGCGGAAATTCTGCTTCTGCATCCAAAATCCTTAAACCCAAGTTGTGCCAAATGATCCACTATATCTACCTATATGCGGTATTTCAACGCCGTTCCAAGTAAATTTGCGTGTGCCAACTCTAATGTTCAAAATAATTTTTCCGTTTTGTGTGCCCGTACCGCTCATGAAGCGGCGGGGGGTGGCCAATATTTTCTATGCTAGGTGTGTTATTCTCATGATGAGTGTTTATTCACTTGTCATTGCACGAGAGAGTGGCTGGTAATAGGGATGCCCAGTCCCACATTGAAATCAAAATTAATAACAACAAAATTCCTTGGAAAGTGATGGTATGGAGGGCACCCGTGGATACGGCTAGCCATGGATTGTGAAAGAATGATGGAAAGGAAATAAACTTTACTTTCTGTTTGGGAACCGCCTATGATATGTCTAGCAAGGAAGATATTTGGAATTCTCGGTCGTTTTCGTTGACAGGAAAAGCATGCCTCTCAAAATATTTTTTATCTCTTTAATTTAAGCTTTGAGCTCTGGCACATTTGCAAATCTCTGCTTCCCTCTACGAAGGGCCTATCTATTTACTTTTATGCAATTTTTATTTTTATTTTGAGTCTCCATCTTCTCTTATAAAGCACCAACTAGAGAGCACTATTGTCATACTTGTGCATTGGATGTAGCTAATATTTGAGTGTGTTTATGAATGGATCAATGAATGAGCATAATGGGCTAGGGATAACTTTCTTTAGCGTTGATATTTTGAAAGACATGATTGCTTGTCGGCATGCTTGAGTATTTATATCTTCATGTCAAATTATAGACTATTGCCTTGAATCATTCAAGTCCAATGTCCATGCTACAAAAGAAAAGAATATATGATGAATATGATAGGCAGCATTCCACATCAAAAATTCTGTTTTTATCACTTACCTACTCGAGGACGAGCAGGAATTAAGCTTGGGGATGCTGATACGTCTCCAACGTATCTATAATTTTTTATTGTTCCATGCTGTTATATTATCAATCTTGGATGTTTTTATATGCATTTACAACAATTATATATCATTTTTGCAGACTAACCTATTAACATAGTGCCTAGTGCCAGTTGCTGTTTTCTGCCCTGTTTTTGTTTTACAGAATATCAATACGAAACGAAGTCCAAATGCCACGAAAATTTTTGGAGATTTTTTCTGGACATATACAACACTAGAAGCTTCGGGAGGAGGCCAGAAGCCCCAGGGGGTGCCCATGAGGCACCAGGGCGCGCCTGCCCTGCGCCCTGGTACCTCGTGGGGCCCACAGAGCTCCGTTTGACCTAATTCATCCACTATAAATTCCCAAAAAATCAGAAACCCTCAGGGGAGTCCATGAAATACTTTTTCCGCCGCCGCAAGTTTCTGTTCTTGAGAGATCCCATCTAGAGGCCTTCTCCGGTACTCCGCCGGAGGGGGAATCGATCACGGAGGGGCTCTACATCAACCTTGCTGCCCTTCCGATGATGCATGAGTAGTTTACCCCAGACCTTCGGGTCCATAGTTAGTAGCTAGATTGCTTCTTCTCTCTTTTTGATCTTCAATACAATGTTCTCCTCGATGTTCTTGGAGTTCTATCCGATGTAATCACTTTTTGCGGTGTGTTTGTTGGGATCCGATGAATTTTGAGTTTATGATCAGATTATCCATGAATATTATTTTGGTCTTCTCTGATCTCTTTTATGCATGATTATTATAGCTTCGTATTTCTTCTCCGATCTATTGATTTGGTTTGGCCAACTAGATTGATTTATCTTGCCATGGGAAGAGGTGCTTTGTAATGGGTTCGATCTTGCGGTGCTCACTCCCAGTGACAGAAAGGGACATGACACGTATGTATTGTTGCTATTAAGGGTAAAAAGATGGGGTTTATTCATACGTGAGTTTATCTGGTCTACATCATGTCATCGTTCTTAAGGCGTTACTCCGTTCTTTATGGACTTAATACACTAGATGCATGCTGGATAGCGGTCGATGTGTGGAGTAATAGTAGTAGATGCAGGCAGGAGTCGGTCTACTTGTCTCGGACGTGATGCCTATATACATGATCATTGCCTTGGATATCGTCATGTTTATTTGCTTTTCTATCAATTGCCCAACAGTAATTTGTCTACCCACCGTATGCTATTTTCTTGAGAGAAGCCTCTAGTGAAAACTATGGCCCCCGGGTCTATCTAAATCATATACTAAAACCCTAAAAATACTTTCTGCAATTTTATCTTATTTATTTTATTTTGTATTTTTGTTTGAATCTATCTATCTATCACATACAATTTAATCTTGCAACTTACCGCCGAGGAATTGACAACCCCTTGTTTGCGTTTGGTGCAAGGATTTGTTGTTTTGTGTGCAGGTGCTGCTAACGAGGTGTTGCGTGATTCTCCTACTGGATTGATAACCTTGGTTTCATAACTGAGGGAAATACTTACTCTACTGTACTGCATCTCTCTTCCACTTTAGGGAATTACCAACGCAGCTCACAAGTAGCAATCCTAAGTTTGCTACCTCTCCCATATTTGTTACTGATAAGGATTATGAATTCTCTGTCAATCCTGAGTTAATCACTTTGGTTGAATCTGATCCTTTTCATGGTTATGAAACTGAAACCGTTGTTGCACATCTTACTAAATTAAACGATATAGCCACCCTGTTTGCTCATGAGGAAAAAATTCGCTATTACTATATTCTTAAGTTGTTTCCTTTCTCATTAAAGGGTGATGCAAAGGAATGGTATAATACTCTTGCTCCTGGTTGTGTGCGTAGTCCCCAGGATATGATTTATTACTTCTCTGAAAAATATTTTCCTGCTCATAAGCAACAAGCTGCTCTACAGGAAATATTTAACTTTGTGCAAATCAAAGAAGAGAATCTCCCTCAAGCTTGGGGGAGGCTTCTCCAATTACTTAATGCTTTGCCTGATCATCCTCTTAAGAAAAATGAAATACTTGATATCTTCTATAATGGGCTAACCGATGCTTCTAGGGACTACCTAGATAGTTGTGCGAGTTGTGTTTTCAGGGAACGGACTATTGAACAAGCTGAGGAATTATTGAATAATATATTGAAGAATGATAATGATTGGACACTTCCTGAACCACCGCCTAAACCCACTCCGAAGAAGAAGGGTATTTTATATCTCAGTCCTGAAGATATGCAAGAAGCAAAGAAATGCCAGAAGGAAAAAGGTATTAAAGCTGAACATGTTAAAAATTTGCCACCTATTGAAGAAATAAATGGTCTTGACAAACCGACACAGGTAGTAGAGGTAAATTCTCTTATAAAGTTTGATGAAAGTGATATTCCTTATAAAAAACCTCCTAGTCAATGCTTGTATGAATTTGACAATTATATTATTAAGCAAGACCACTTCAATGCCAATGTTATGAAACAATTGAAACGAAATGCCTCCATGATTGATCGCTTGAGTGACTTGTTATTTAG
Source organism: Elymus sibiricus (assembly GCA_039707655.1). Lineage (NCBI taxonomy): Eukaryota > Viridiplantae > Streptophyta > Magnoliopsida > Poales > Poaceae > Elymus > Elymus sibiricus. Next base: position 479,429,745 of record CM077666.1, read on the forward strand.
AATTGCTAATGATGTCAAAGGTGTAAGTAAACATGCATCTATGGTTCAAACCCAATTAGAACAAGTTGCTAAATCTCAGAGTGAATTGCTTAATGAAATGAATAACAATATGAATGATCATGTTGTTAGAGTAATGACTAGAGGAGGTAGAATGACTCAGGAGCCACTTTATCCTGAAGGTCATCCAAAAAGAATTGAACAAGACTCTCAAAGAATTAATGTTGATGCACCTAGTCCATCTAAAAAGAAAAAGAAAAAGAAAAATGATAGGACTTTGCATACTTCTAGTGAACCTGAGGTAGAAAAACCCATGCCCTTTCCTCCTAAACCATCTAAGAAAAAGGATGAGGAAGAATTTGAACGCTTTGCTGAAATGCTTAGGCCAGTCTTTTTGCGCACTCGTTTGACTGATATTATAAAGATGCCTCCTTATGCTAAAGACATTGTCACAAATAAAAGAAAGATACCTGAAGCTGAAATTTCCACCATGCTTGCAAATTATTCTTTTAAGGATGGAGTACCTAGGAAACTAGGAGATCCAGGAATACCAACTATACCATGCTCCATTAAACGAAATTATGTCAAAACTACTTTGTGTGATTTAGGAGCCGGTGTTAGTGTTATGCCTTTCTCTTTATATAAAAGACTTGATTTGAATAAACTTACTCCCACTAAAATATCATTGCAAATGGCTGACAAATCAACTGTCATACCTATCGGTGTTTTTGAGGATGTGCCCGTTGTAGTTGCAAATGTTACTATCCTAACAGACTTTGTTATACTTGATATGCCCGAGGATGACAATATGTCGATTATCTTTGGTAGACCCTTTTTGAATACTGCAGGGGCTGTTATTGATTGCAACAAAAGCAAGGTCGCTTTTCTTATCAATGGTAATGAACATACGGTGCACTTTCCGAAGAAACAATTGCAAGTAAAAGGTATTTGTGTTATTGGAAAGACTCCAATAATTACTATTGGAAGTTTTCAACTCCCTCTTCCTACAGTTAAAAAGAAATATGAAACTCTTATTGTTGGGGAGATGCATATCCCCGTTGAGGTAACTTAGTGTTATACGAAAATTCTTCGGTTTCATGTCACTCGGAAGTGGTTTGTTAATAAGACTTGATCAACCTTATTAAAGGATTCTTTTTGAGAGGCATGTGGTCGATGAATTTAGTAAGCACAACCTTCTGTACCCACTTTTTGTTTTCTGTTATTGTTAGTTAAATAAAATAAAATGCCATGATTATCCTGTTTTCTTATTTATCCGTGCAATAAAAAATGTCCAGAAATGAAAGTGCTCAGAATGCAATAAAATTTTGATATGAATTTTTATATAATATTTAAGAATTTTTGGCACTGGAAACATACCAGGGGGGTGCCCCAGGTGCCCACGAGGCACCAGGGCGCGCCACCCCCCTGGCGCGCCCAGGTGGCTCGTGGGCCCCACAGGGACCCCCTCACTTATTCCTTCAGCTCACTTCGTCTCTTACCTCTAGCAAAAATTCCTGGTAGCTCTCTCTCTCTCGTGTTCTTGCTCACAAACCTGAAGTTTTTGATCTCTTTGCTCGGAGCTCCGTTTCCGAAAAAGTTTTGGGAGATTGCTCCTTGGTATGTGACTCCTCCATTGCTCCAATTAGTTTTTGTTTTAGTGGATTATATTTTGCATAATTTGCTGCTCTTGGTGCTACTGAAAATGAGCTTGCATGTTGAATTCTTTGAGTTCCAAGTAGTTTGAATGCTTGATATAGCCTCTAGACATCCATATGAGTAGTTGCTATCAATCTTGTGAAGTTTTATTGATATCATTTTGTGACCCAAAAATTTTCTGAAAATTGTTCTTAGGAAAATGAATATCTTCCGGAGGAGTTCTTCGAAGCGGAACGCCAAGGGAGTCCTTGGGGACTCCTCGGACAATGACCTCAACATCCCGCGTAGGACGGAGGTCCGGCCGTGCGAATGGCCGCACAATGCCTTCATGAACGAAGCCGGATTCTACCAAGAGTTCGCGCAATTTGTTGCCAATGCCGGATTGACCGACTTCCTCGCAGATGAGTGTGACCAGCACCACATCCTTACGAATTCCTTTGTGCAAAACTTTCATTTTCTGAATAGGCTCGAACCTCCTGAGGTGCGCTTTGATTTATATGCTGAACATTATCAGATACCTCTGGCTGAGTTTTGTGAGATATGTTTGATTCCCTTCGATGGGGAAATTAGAGAGCCTCGCCCAGAGGAGTTCGAGGGTTTTCTCCACACTTTAACGGTGGGAGAGACAAGGGGCGTGTCGAGAGCCCGAGCCACTAGCTTGCAGTTTCCCTCTGTTCATTACTTTGCTCTATTCTTAGGGAAATGCTTGATTGCTAGGGAGCAAGGTAGTGCGCTAGCTGCACCTGACTTTGCCATTTTATGCCGCGCACTGCATAATGATAACACTTAAAACTTGGGAGCTATCATTGCACGCCGCCTGCACACTAATAGGACTAGGGGTAAAATTCATGGTGGTATTTATGCTACTCGCTTAGCGAGACGTTTTAATGTTAACTTATGCCCTCATGATTACTTGTTGCCTAGAGTTTACTTAGATCACCAGTCCATGAGGGACCACCACTTTCTTGATGCTCCTGAGCCTCCTCACAACATTCGTTATAACTTGGTTTTTAGTGAGGATACTCGTGATATTATTCCGTTGTCTGCACCTGCTTTGTTTGATTCTCATGCCAGGAACGGATATACCGTGATGCCACCGGACATCGTTGCTTACCGGAATGCGTTGGCAGCGGCAGAGGAGGAGGCCCAGGATTGGGACGCTCGGGTGACGCCGCCTTAGGACTTTCACATGGGACCGGATGGCTACTACGGATGGCCATAGACCAAGCTAGGCCAAAAGCCTAAGCTTGGGGGAGTACGTATCTCTCACCGACATTACATTCATGTCCACACATTTCATTCCAGTTGTCGGTGTTCATACTTTTTCATTGTATAATCCATGTTAATTTTATTTTTCTCGCTTTCTTCTTGTGTGTTTGAAAAACTTTGAGAAAATCCAAAAATATTTCTCGTTTCTTTTCGGTTTTTCTTGCTAGCTTAATTAGTAGTAGTATTAAAATAAAACCCAAAAAGATTTCCCGTTTCTTCTTTTACTTGTTGGGAGTTTCCTCGTGTAAATAGTTTTCTTTTCTCGTTTTTGTTTTCCTTCTTTAATTTGCTTTCTTCAGAAAAACTAAAAACTCCAAAAATAATTCAGCGTGTTTCTCTGAAATTCTTTTCTTTTGTTGAGTCATTGTAAGGAGAAGACCACGATGAAAATGTTGAGTGGCTCTCGTATGCATTATTGTTGATCTAACAAAAAGCCCATATTACCTTGTCTTCTCCTTTAAATAAAATGCTTGCAGATTCCAGCTTAGTCCACGACACACTTGCACTATTTTTATTTTCATATCATTCGGTCGTGTAAGTGAAAGGCAATAATAACGATGATTTGATGAAGTGACTGTGGCAAGGAAAAGCGGGTATGAACTCAACATGTTCTTTGTTTTTGTAAATATGTTTAACTCAGTATCCATGATTCAACATATTATGATTAAACATGTTTATGATGACAATTAGAGATTATAGTTGCTCATGCCATGCATAAGTAGCTAGGAATGGATAATGATTTACCTTGGGTGTCAACATGCATTAAAATGTTCATGATGTAGTATGATGATATGGTATTCTCCTCTGAATGTTTCAAGTGGCTTGACTTGGCACATGTTCACGCATGTAGTTGATTCAAAACCAACATATCCTCCACGATATTTATGTTCATGGTGCTTATATCCTACTCAAGCTAGTATTCAATGTTGATTATTCATAATGTATGATTATGACCGTTTTCGCTCTCTAGCTAGTCGCTTCTCAACCTATTTGCTAGCCTTCGCCTGTACTAAGCGGGAATGCTGCTTGTGCATCAAAATCCTTAGACCAAAGTTATTACAGATGAGTCCACTATATCTACCTATATGCGGTATTATTCTGCCGTTCTAAGTAAATTTGCATGTATCACCTCTAAATATTCAAATGAACATCTGTTTTGTGTGCCCGTACCGCTCATGGAGCGACAGGGGGCGGTCAGTATCTTCCATGCTAAGCGAGTTATTCTCATGACGAGTGTTTATTCACTTGTCCTTGCACGAGAGGGGCTGGTAATCGGGATGCCCAGTCCCATTATTAAAATTGCAAAATAATAAAACAAACTCCCCCGAAAAGTTGTTGGTATGGAGGGCAGCCGAGGATTCGGCTAGCCATGGCTTGTGATTGTTGGAGGAGGGGGAGTAAACTTTACTTTACCGCTTGGGAACCGCCGCTAATGTGTTTAGCATGGAAGATATTGAAAACTCTCGGTCGTGACATTGACAGGAAAGGCATACCTCCCAAAATTTTATTTATCTCTGATTTAAGCTTTGAGCTCTGGCACCTCTGCAAATCCATGCTTCCCTCTGCGAAGGGCCTATCTATTTACTTTTATGTTATTTTACTTTTATTGTTGAGTCATCACCATCTCAAATAAGCACCAGAACTGAGAGCACTATTGTCATTCTCATGCATTGTGTATAGTTAATGTTGTGTGCATCATGACTGGATCTCTTCTACCATGAATTACAATGTTTAGTCGCTGCTTGAACTTTGGAGGTGCTCTGCATTTATGTTTTGCGGTCTCAAAAAGGGCTAGCGAGATACCATGTTGTCATATTATATCATGATCATTTTGACAAAGTGTTGGCATTTGAGATATCTTATTATTGCTCACTAGTTGATTATGCCATCGATATGAGTGAATATAATTTCTAAGAGTTATCATTTGCATGGTTAGTTATAATCCTTGTTGAAAACTTGGGTGCTATTTAAGCATATATATAGATACAAGAACAAAAGAGTGTGTAAAAGTTTTTATTTATCACTTTCAGTTTGTCAACTGAATTGCTTGAGGACAAGCAATGAGTTAAGCTTGGGGGAGTTGACACGTCTCCGTCGTATCTACTTTTCCAAACACTTTTGTTCTTGTTTTGGACTCTAATTTGCATGATTTGAATGAAACTATCCCGGACTGACGCTGTTTTCAGCAGAATTGCCATGGTGTTGTTTTTGTGCAGAAATCAAAGTTCTTGGATTTGGATGAAACTTTTTGGAGATTTTTTATGGAATATATAAAAATTATTGGCGCAAGAATAAACAGAAGGGGGGCCACCCAGTGCCCACGAGGCACCAGGGCACGCCACCCCCCCAGGCACACCCTGGTACCTCGTGGGGCCCACAGGCGGCCGTCTGACATAATTCCAACGCTATAAATTCACAATTCCAGAGAAAAAAAATAAGAGAGGAAGTTTTATCACGTTTCACGATACGGAGCCGCCGCCACCTCCTGTTCTTCATCGGGAGGCCAGATCTGGAGTCCGTTTGGGGCTCCGGAGAGGGGGATCTTCCGGCATCGTCATCATCAACCATCCTTCATCACCAATTTCATAATGCTCACCGCCAGGAGTGAGTAATTCCTTTGTAGGCTTGCTGGACGGTGATAAGTTGGATGAGATTTATCATGTAATCGAGTTAGTTTTGTTAGGGCTTGATCCCTAGTATCCACTATGTTCTGAGATTGATGTTGCTATGACTTTGCTATGCTTAATGCTTGTCACTAGGGCCCGAGTGCCATGATTTCAGATCTGAACCCTTTATGTTTTCATGAATATATTTGTGTTCTTGATTCGATCTTGCAAGTTGTATGCACCTGCTACGTGTTATGATCCGCATACCCCAAGGTGACAATAATTGGGATTCTTTCCGGTGATTGCCGTAGTTTGAGGAGTTCATGTATTCACTAAGTGCTAATGCTTTGTTCCGGTTCTCTATTAAAAGAAGGCCTTAATATCCCTTAGTTTCCTTATGGACCCCGCTGCCACGGGAGGGTAGGACAAAAGATGTCATGCAAGTTCTTATCGCAAGCACGTATGACTATATACGGAATACATGCCTACATTACATTGATGAATTGGAGCTAGTTCTGTGTCGCCCTAGGTTATGACTGTTACATGATGAATGTTATCCAACAATATCACCGATCCAATGCCTACGAGTTTTTCACATATTGTTCTTGCTAAGTTACTACTGTTGCTACTGCTGTCACAATTGCTATTACTATTGCTGCTACCGTTACTGTTACCGTTACTCTTATTGCTACTGCTACCAAACTATCATACTACTGTGCTACTGATCACTTTGCTGCAAATATTTAGTCTCCAGGTGTGGTTGAATTGACAACTCAACCGCTAATACTTGCGAATATTCTTTGGCTCCCCTTGTGTCGAATCAATAAATTTGGATTGAATACTCACTACAAGAAAACTGAGATATTGTGACGAAAATCCTCGTGATGGAGATGGACAACGTCATGGAAATACCTAATGTGTGATGTTTTCGTAGGTGGCGTCACTGATTACCGTAAATCGGTGACAATAGACATCACTGATTCACTTTAGACCGTGAGCGCACCTGGCTATGAATTTCTATGACAGTTTGGTAATTTCCACGACGAACCTACTAGAGTCACTGAATATTACGAGTGTTGGCATAATGACCCACCATAGTTTTTTCACAGTCTACTGAGCACTGTAATTATTTTTGTTCCATTTAATATAGATAGGCAATGTCCGGGGGGAAACTTATTTTATTCCATCTAATATAAATAGATAGTGTCCGGGCAAAAAAAAAACTTGAATCCATGCGTTTGTGAGGTGATGTTATTTCGTTCAATCACGAAAAAAAATAGAAATAGAAGTTAAAGGGAAAAAGTTTGGTACAGGGAGTTTCAACCTAGGACCATTATGGTCTCACCTAACGGCGTTGCTAATAGGCTAGAGTTCAGATACAAATGTAATTTTTTCGCAAAAAAAAGATACTGTAAATTGTGCTAAAAATATTTATTATGGTCCTGGACTATATATATGTACGCATACACTAGCAACACTTAGCAGGTTAGTTATTTCTTTCCTGGGGCGTGTTTGGCTCGATCTGTAGGTTAGTTTTTCTGCCGCGGCCTATGTGATCGATCTGTTCGTCTGTCCCGGCGGGGAGAGGGCCAAGGCACGGCACGGCTTGGTTCCGGCTGTTCTTAACTTCGAATGTGACGGGCGCAACACAGCCCATAGCCCGTCAAGCCCAGCAAAACGCCCTATCTTTAAATTTTTCTATACGTGGGCTCAAGCCAGCTCAACCACGCATATAAGCAGCGATATTTTTCCCTCGTCCACCTTCTCCTCCCGGAGGGAAAGTCTATCTATCCGATCTCGTTTTCTTTCGCTCGTGTGGCGGCAGCGGTAGATCGGAGGCAACCAAGGGCGACGACGGCTGCAGGAGTAGCTGCTCTCTCCTCCCTCTCCCGTAGGGTTCCTTGAGGGCGCCCCGCTGCAGAAGGTGCTAGTGGCATCAGGGCCCTCCATGGCCAGTGGACCCAGCCTGCCCCGCGGCCGGACCAGCCTGGTCGCACGGTGGCGGCCCAGCCTGCGTGCGTGACGTGCGTTCTTTGTGTGAGTGCCTGCGTGTGTGCATCCTCTGATCCCTCTCGTGTGATTGCAGGGACTGAACTCTCACTCTGTGGTGCCACTCGTCCATACACTTCTCAATTCCATCGGAGCAAATGATGGTGAGGATGAATCATGGTCATGTGGGTACTGGCTATGGCTTACTTGTGCAGAACCCCGGGTTAGCCTACGACACCCACCACATCACCTTCATCAGGGACTACCGCCAGAGAGTATGATTTTTTGATTAACTAATGAGTCAGGCCGTAGTCGTCCGACCTTCCACACTTATAGTACATCTCGTTGACCTCTATTTTTCTTCTTCTTTGGTTTTTCCCGTCAGATTCACATGGAGCACAGATCACAGGAGCACGCCGGAGTTCCGCGGTAGGACCATCAAGCTCGACCAGCAACCTGGGTTCACATTTGTACGATGCTCAACTCTCTGCTCTCAGTTTAGATGAACAGCTTATGTGCGGGGATTGGTTCACATATTAGTTTTGTTCTGTTCCTCCCTGCTAGTGAGTTCTTATTGGTCAATCGTGAGATGCTTCTATAGTACTCCCCCAGTATTTGCTAGGTCAGATAGTATGGAAGTTAGTTTATACGTGTCACGTAAGCTGAAATTTGTGAACTGAATTGTACCTGTTCCGATTTAAGGGAAATTATTATGAGAACCAAGATAGTACATGTGAAATGGGTTAGTAATTAAATAGTAGCTGCAGTAAAATATTTTCATTATGCTGATGCTCCCCCATTTTTGTTATGTTATTTTGTACTCCCTCCGTTCCTAAATATAAGTATTTTTAGAGATTTCAATATGGACTACATACAGATGTATATTGAAATATTTTAGAGTGTACATTCACTTATTTTACTCCGTATGTAGTTCATATTGGAATATCTAAAATGACTTATATTTAGGAACGGAGGGAGTAGTTCTGAACTCGTGACAACTCTGTTTGAGGGAGTGTGAATAGATTTGCAAGTGAATTGCTCACGTAGAACTGCAGTGGGAGTTTTATGAGCGATTCCACATGATTTTGGAAAATTACTAATGGAGAACTAACTCACTGAACGCGTTTGTGGCAATCAGAAGTGGTACTCGCTAATGCACATTACTGTCCAAGCAAGCAGATACTCTCGGGATTTCAAACTTTGAGTTGAGATCTTATTTACGTGTGTCCTCTTAATTCTAGTAGTTCGCTTACTTTCTGATGTATTAATAGGTGTTTATTCCAATATAATATTTCAGATGACCTTTTATGCTCACATATACAACATGTTTTTTCTTCATATCACTTATTAGACAAGTACTAGCATGTCTTTTTTTGCTAAGATTCCAACCTAGAGCTTCAAGTAATAACTTTGTTTGTTCTTTGTTGCAATGGTAGATCATTTTCTGTAACTCATTCAAACCGATCTATTTATGCCTTTGTTTCTAATAGGTTGATTCGTAAGTCATCTTTCAAGAAGTTGATATGGACAAAGGAGGATTAGGACAACTCTAGTTGCCTTCAAGAAGTCATGAGAAGAGGCATCCAAACAAGGTTCCGAGTTTTGATGAAGGTGGGAGCTAACAGCCATACTATCAAAGTCTCTATTGATGACCCCCAAAATTAAAAAAAGAAGTTGTATTGGATGATTATGTAGCTTGGGTTATTTTTTATAGAGCTGTAAGTGTGATGTGCAATATGCACGTGGTATTGAGACTAGTTGGCTTGTAATATGATGTGAAAATTGGTCAATGGAAAGATGGTCTTAAAAACACGACAAGCCCACGATGCGTTTTTGGACCAGGTCAAACTAAACTTAGAGGAAAAACTACAAACAAAATAATACTTAAAAAGGCTACCAGGAAATGGCAACCCCTCCATAAAAAGGGGTGGGCTCGATCAGCCACTATTGGGTTGCAAATTGGCTATGGCCCACCAAAAAATTAGATCCAAAAATAGAAAATGAGCTGAATTATTGGGTTTAGCCCATTTGAAAATCCACTGCGCATTAGCCCACCAAAAATCTAGTGACGACAGCTTCGTCACCGAAGATCCCATATCCGATGACGTTTTTTGCGCGCTACGTCGCTAGGAATAATCGGTGACGGGGATTCCGTGACGATGCTGGTGACGCCCGAAACATGTCACACATGAGTATTTTGTGCGTTTTTAGCTATTATGTGACATTTTTGAGCTCGTCATAGTAGGTCCGATCTCTTGTAGTGACTCTACCCTCGAAAACTGTTGCGATCCCCTATACTTGTGGGTTATCAGTCCCCCGCGGCGAGGATGGGAGAGAGGACTGCTCTGCCAGAGCTGGCGGTGCAGAGGCTACGAATGGCTGCGGAGCGCGCGCGGCGGCGGAGCTACGAGACAGACGACGAGGAGGAGGAAGAAGAGAGGACAGAGCAAATGGATCCGGCACTTCTGGGGGTGGATTTGGTGCAATTTGCACTGGGGTCGGGCTATAAGGTCCGACGTGGCGGGCGCTCCCGGGCGCCCCCATATCCGCCCCATATTTGGGCTGGATATGAGGGGTGCCGTTCAGCCCGGGCGTTTGAGGCCTGCTACTTGTGAGCTGCGTTGGTAATTCCTTGAAGAGGAAGGGAGATGCAGTACAGTAGAGATAAGTATTTCCCTCAGTTATGAAACCAAGGTTATCAATCCAGTAGGAGAATCACGCAACACCTCGTTAGCAGCACCTGCACACAAAACAACAAATCCTTGCACCCAACGCAAACAAGGGGTTGTCAATCCCTCGGCGGTAAGTTGCAAGATTAAATTGCATGTGATAGATAGATAGATTGAAACAAAAATACAAAATAAAATAAATAAAAGAAAAGTGCAGCAAATATTTTTAGGGTTTTAGTATATGATTTAGATAGACCCGGGGGGCATAGTTTTCACATGTTGCTTCTCTCAAGAAATTAGCATACGGTGGGTAGACAAATTACTGTTGGGCAATTGATAGAAAAGCAAATAATCATGACGATATCCAAGGCAATGATCATGTATATAGGCATCACGTCCGAGACAAGTAGACCGACTCCTGCCTGCATCTACTACTATTACTCCACACATCGACCGCTATCCAGCATGCATCTAGTGTATTAAGTCTTACCCTTAATAGCAACGATACATACGTGTCATGTCCCTTTCTGTCACTGGGATTGAACGCCGCAAGATCGAACCCATTACAAAGCACCTCTTCCCATGGCAAGATAAATCAATCTAGTTGGCCAAACCAAATCAATAGATCGGAGAAGAAATACGAAGCTATAATAATCAAGCATAAAAGAGATCAGAGAAGACTCAAATAATATTCATGGATAATTTGGTCATAAACTCACAATTCATCGGATCCCAACAAACACACCGCAAAAAGTGATTAGATCGGATAGAACTCCAAGAACATCGAGGAGAACACTGTATTGAAGATCAAAAAGAGAGAAAAAGCCATCTAGCTACTAACTATGGACCCGAAGGTCTGTGGTAAACTACTCACGCATCATCGGAAGGGCAACAAGGTTGATGTAGAGCCCCTCCGTCATCGATTCCCCCTCCAGCGGAGTGCCGAAAAAGGCCTCCAGATGGGATCTCTCGAGAACAGAAACTTGCGGCGGCGGAAAAAGTATTTCATGGACTACCCTGAGGGTTTTTGATTTTTTGGAAATTTATAGTGGTGGAATTAGGTCAAACGGAGCTGGGGTGGGCCCACGAGGCACCAGGGCGCGCCTGCCCCCCCCCCCTGGTGGCTCGTGGCCAGCTCCTCTGGCGTCTGGTCTTCTCCCGAAGCTTCTAGTGTTGTATATGTCCAGAAAAAAATCTCTAAAAAGTTTTGTTGCATTTGGACTTCGTTTGGTATTGATTTTCTGTAAAACAAAAAACAGGCAGAAAACAGCAACTGGCACTGGGCACTAAGTTAATAGGTTAGTCCCAAAAAAAGGATATATCATTGTTGTAAATGCATATAAAAACATCCAAGATTGATAATATAACAGCATGGAACAATCAAAAATTATAGATACGTTGGGGACGTATCAGCATCCCCAAGCATAATTCCTGCTCGTCCTCGAGTAGGTAAATGATAAAAACAGAATATTAGCTAACAAGCAATCATGTCTTTCAAAATCTCAATGCTAAAGAAAGTTATCCCTAGCCCATTACGCTCAATCATTGATCCATTCATGAAACACACTCGAATATTAGCTACATCCAATGCACAAGTATGACAATAGTGCTCTATAGTTGGTACTTGCTACTTGTAGCTTGCGTTGGTATTATCCCCGAAGAGGAAGGGATGATGCGGCACAGTAGAGATAAGTATTTCCCTCTGTTATGAAACCAAGGTTATCGAACCAGTAGGAGAATCACGCAATACCTCGTTAGCAGTACCTGCACACAAACAACAAATCCTTGCAGCCAACGCAAACGAGCGGTTGTCAATCCCTCGGCGGTCAATTGCAAGATTAAATTGTATATGATAGATAAATAGATTGAAACAAAAATACAAAATAAAATAAATAAAAGAAAATGGCAGCAATATTTTTAGGGTTTTAGTAATATGATTTAGATAGACCCGGGGGCCATAGTTTTCACTAGAGACTTCTCTCAAGAAAATAGCATACGGTGGGTAGACAAATTACTGTTGGGCAATTGATAGAAAAGCAAATAATCATGACGATATCCAAGGCAATGATCAAGTATATAGGCATCACGTCTGAGACAAGTAGACCGACTCCTGCCTGCATCTACTACTATTACTCCACACATCGACCGCTATCCAGCATGCATCTAGTGTATTAAGTCCATAAAGAACGGAGTAACGCCTTAAGAATGATGACATGATGTAGACAAGATAAACTCACGTATGAATAAACCCCATCTTTTTACCCTTAATAGCAACGATACATACGTGTCATGTCCCTTTCTGTCACTGGGATTGAGCACCGCAAGATCGAACCCATTACAAAGCACCTCTTCCCATGGCAAGATAAATCAATCTAGTTGGCCAAACCAAATCAATAGATCGGAGAAGAAATACGAGGCTATAATAATCATGCATAAAAGAGATCAGAGAAGACTCAAATAATATTCATGGATAATCTGATCATAAACTCACAATTCATCGGATCCCAACAAACACACCGCAAAAAGTGATTACATCGGATAGAACTCCAAGAACAGCGAGGAGAACATTGTATTGAAGATCAAAAAGAGAGAAGAAGCCATCTAGCTACTGCCTATGGACCCGAAGGTCTGTGGTAAACTACTCACGCATCATCGGAAGGGCAGCAAGGTTGATGTAGAGCCCCTCCGTGATCGATTTCCCCTCCAGCGGAGTACCGGAGAAGGCCTCCAGATGGGATCTCTCGAGAACAGAAACTTGCAGTGGCAGAAAAAGTATTTCTTGGACTCCCCTGAGGGTTTCTAATTTTTTGGAAATTTATAGTGGAGGAATTAGGTCAAACGGAGCTCTGTGGGCCCCACGAGGTACCAGGGCGCGCCTGCCCCCCCCTAGGCGCGCCCTGGTGCCTCGTGGGCACCCCCTGGGGCTTCTGGCCTCCTCCCAAAGCTTCTAATGTTTATCTCGTCGAGAAAAAAATCTCCAAAAAGTGTTGTGGCATTTGGACTTCGTTTGGTATTGATTTTCTGTAAAACAAAAACAGGGCAGAAAACAGCAACTCGCACTGGGCACTAGGTTAATAGGTTAGTCTCCAAAAATGATATATAATTGATGTAAATGTATATAAAAACATCCAAGATTGATAATATAACAGCATGGAACAATCAAAAATTATAAATATGTTGGAGACGTATCAGCATCCCCAAGCTTAATTCCTGCTCGTCCTCGAGTAGGTAAATGATAAAAACAAAAAATTTGATGTGGAATGCTGCCTATCATATTCATCACATATTCTTTTCTTTTATAGCATGGACATTGGACTTGAATGATTCAAAGCAATAATCTATAATTTGACATGAAGATATAAATACTCAAGCATGCTAATAAGCATCCATCTCTTTCAAAATATCAACGCTAAAGAAAGTTATCCCTAGCCCATTATGCTCAATCATTGATCCATTCATGAAATACACTCAAATATTAGCTACATGCAATGCACAAGTATGACAATAGTGCTCTCTAGTTGGTGCTTTTGTAAGAGAAGATGGAGACTCAAATAAAATAAAAATTGCATAAAAGTAAATAGATAGGCCCTTCGCAGAGGGAAGCAGAGATTTGTCAAATGTGCCAGAGCTCAAAGCTGAAATTAAAGAGATAAAAATATTTTCAGAGGCATGCTTTTCCTGTCAACGAAAATGACCGAGAATTCCCATTATTTTCCATGATAGACACATCATAGGCGGTTCCCAAACAGAAAGTAAAGTTTATTTCCTTTCCACCATTCTTTCACAATCCATGGCTAGCCGTATCCACGGGTGCCCTCCATACCAACACTTTCCAAGGAATTTTGTTGTTGTTAATTTTTGATTCATTGTGGGACTGGGCATCCCTATTACCAACCATCCTCTCGTGCAATGACAAGTGAATAAACACTCATCGTGAGAATAACACACCTAGCATGGAAAATAATGGCCACCCCCTGCCGCTTCATGAGCGGTACGGGCACACAAAACGGAAAAATTATTTTGAAAATTAGAGTTGGCACACGCAAATTTACTTAGAACGGCATTTAAATACCGCATATAGGTAGGTATAGTGGACTCATTTGGCACAACTTGGGTTTAAGGATTTTGGATACACAAGCAGTATTTCCGCTTAGTACAAATGAAGGCTAGCAAATAGATTGAGAAGCAACCAACCAAAAATCGAAAACGGTCATAAACATGCATTAAACATAACTAACACCGAATAATGCACCATAAGTAGGATATAATTTGTTTGCATAACTATTGACTTGATGTGCATGCATAGGGAATCACAAACCTTAACCCGAATATTTTTACTAAATCACAATTACTCACTAACATGACTCACGTATTATCATTTGCATATCGCAAAACTATTGCAAGGAATCACACTTATCATATCCAATGATCTATATGAAAGTTTTTATTTATATCCCTCTTGAATATTCATCACTTTGGGACCAAATTCATATCTTGTGCAAATTACCGTTACTATCATCAACTCTCAAAAAGATTTAAGTGAAGCATGAGAGTGCAAATATTTATTCAAAATTTCAATCTTATCAATTCTCAAAATAATATAAGTGAAGCATGAGAATTTATTTCTTCAAAAAATTTAATCAACTCTCAAAATAATATAAGTGAAGCAAGAGAGTTCATTTCTTCAAAATATAGCCACCACCGTGCTCAAAAGGATTTAAGTGAAGCACTAGAGCAACTGCCTAGCTCAAAAAATTTAAGTGAAGCACATAGAGTATTCTAACAAATGATGATAAACGTGTGGCTCTCTCAAAATAGGTGTGTTCAGAAAGGATGATTGTGACAAACTAAAAAGCAAACAAAGCAAAGACTCATATAATACACGATGCTCCAAGCAAAACACATATCATGTGACGAATAAAAATATAGCTCCAAATAAAATTACCGATGGTTGGTAGAAGAAAGAGGAGATGCCTTCCGGGGCATCCCCAAGCTTAGACGCTTGAGTCTTCCTAGAATATTACCCTGGGGTGCCTCGGGCATCCCCAAGCTTAAGCTCTTACTACTCCTTATTCCTTCATCCATCGTGATCTCACCCAAAACTTGAAAACTTCAATCACACAAAAATCAACAAAACCTTCATGAGATCCGTTAGTATAACAAAATAAATCACTACTTTAAGTACTGTTGCAGACCCATTCATATTTTATTTTTGCATTATACCTACTGTACTCTAACATCACCATGGCTTATACCTCCCGATACAATCCATAGATTCATCAAAACAAGCAAGTAGTGCATCAAAAACAGAATCTGTCAAAAAACAGAACAGTCTGTAGCAATCTATTTAAAAGCCATACTTCTGTAACTCCAAAAATTCTGAAAACTTATTACAACGTGTGCAATTCATATACCAATACTGTGTAAAAATTTCAGATTTTTCTGACACTCCATTACAGTAACAAAATTCGGGCACTAGACGCAAAACTTTCTGTTTTCCAAACAGCATCAATTATACTATCTTCCAAATCATCCTAAAGGCTTTACTTGGCTAAAACACTAATTAGAAACACAAAAACACAATCATACCAGTAGCATAATTCTGAAAACACACAATAACAGAAAAAAAATATTTTATTCATTGGGTTGCCTCCCAACAAGCGCTATTGTTTTATGCCCCTAGCTGGGCATAATGCATAGTTTCAAGTATTGTCATCTTTCTTCTTCTTATCGAAAGGTGCACTTTTATCAAGGGGTTTTTCAAGGGTAATATGAAGTATATCACCCATAGAAATTTTAGCATTTGCAAGTTGTCCATCTTTAAATCCCTCTTGATTACCGGCTACAATCCAAGAGTATTGTCTATTGTCGCTATTGAAAACTTGTTGGATTATATTCAAAGGAGGAACTTCCTTCTTAATATTCTCAACAAAGATGTGGTCATTGCAGAACAAATATCTCAGCAAGTAATCATTATTATAAAGGATCTCGTCTATTACAGGTTTTTCACGGTTCATACCATAGAAATCACAAAGATCTCCCTAGCTTCTCGCACTATATGATCAAATTCATTCATGAGAACAAGGGTAGCTATTTTCTTAGCTCCAGGATCTTTTATAACCGGTAACTCATAAAACAATCTTTGCAAAGTAGGATGGGTGCGAATAAATCTTCTTTCAAGTTTAAGAACAAGTGCAGAAATAGCATCGGCATAATTATTAGTTTCTTTAAGTATAGGTGCATCATTAAAAGCCAAGGTCCCAATGCAATTAAAGAATTTTGGATGACACTTTTTCCTATAACATTACCATGTCCCAACACAAAAGTTTTAGCATCAAGATTGGTAAAACTTCCCTTTTTAGGAGTTTTACCATCATCGGTTTCCGCCATGCCAAAATAACTCATGATAACAAATTTCAAGTAAACGAATAAGCAAACAAGAAAAAGGCAATTGGAAAATATTTTTGTATTTTTGTAAAAACGTTTTAGAAGTGCGGGAGATGAAAATGAGAGGCAAATAAAGTAAATGCAAGGAGATGAGAGTTTATGCAAAGGTACTTGATACATGTTGATGATGTTTCCCCGGCAACGGCGCCAGAAATTCTTCCTGCTACTTGTAGCTTGCGTTTGTATTATCCCCGAAGAGGAAGGGATGATGCAGCACAGTAGAGATAAGTATTTCCCTCAGTTATGAAACCAAGGTTATCAAACCAGTAGGAGAATCATGCAACACCTCGTTAGCAGTACCTACACACAAACAACAAATCCTTGCACCCAACGCAAACGAGGGGTTGTCAATCCCACGGCGGTCAATTGCAAGATTAAATTGTATATGATAGATAGATAGATTGAAACAAAAATACAAAATAAATAAATAAAAGAAAATGGCAGCAATATTTTTAGGGTTTTAGTAATATGATTTAGATAGACCCGGGGGCCATAGTTTTCACTAGAGGCTTCTCTCAAGAAAATAGCATACGGTGGGTAGACAAATTACTGTTGGGCAATTGATAGAAAAGCAAATAATCATGACGATATCCAAGGCAATGATCATGTATATAGGCATCACGTCCGAGACAAGTAGACCGACTCCTGCCTGCATCTACTACTATTACTCCACACATCGACCGCTATCCAGCATGCATCTAGTGTATTAAGTCCATAAAGAACGGAGTAACGCCTTAAGAACGATGACATGATGTAGACAAGATAAACTCACGTGTGAATAAACCCCATCTTGTTACCCTTAATAGCAACGATACATACGTGTCATGTCCCTTTCTGTCACTGGGATTGAGCACCGCAAGATCGAACCCATTACAAAGCACCTCTTCCCATGGCAAGATAAATCAATCTAGTTGGCCAAACCAAATCAATAGATCGGAGAAGAAATATGAAGCTATAATAATCATGCATAAAAGAGATCAAAGAAGACTCAAATGATATTCATCGATAATCTGATCATAAACTCACAATTCATCGGATCCCAACAAACACACCGCAAAAAGTGATTACATCGGATAGAACTCCAAGAACATCGAGGAGAACATTGTATTGAAGATCAAAAAGAGAGAAGAAGCCATCTAGCTACTGCCTATGGACCCGAAGGTCTGTGGTAAACTACTCACGCATCATCGGAAGGGCAGCAAGGTTGATGTAGAGCCCCTCCGGCGGAGTACCGGAGAAGGCCTCCAGATGGGATCTCTCGAGAACAGAAACTTGCGGTGGCGGAAAAAGTATTTCGTGGACTCCCCTGAGGTTTTATGATTTTTGGGGAATTTATAGTGGAGTAATTAGGTCAAACGGAGCTCTGTGGGCCCCCACGAGGTACCAGGGCGCGCCTGCCCCCCCCCCAGGCGCCCTGGTGCCTCGTGGGCACCCCCTGGGGCTTGTGGTCTCCTCCCAAAGCTTCTAGTGTTTATCTTGTCCTGAAAAAAATCTTCAAAAAGTTTCGTGGCATTTGGACTTCGTTTGGTATTGATTTTCTGTAAAACAAAAATAGGGCAGAAAACAGCAATTGGCACTGGGCACTAGGTTAATAGGTTAGTCTCCAAAAATGATATATAATTGATGTAAATGAATATAAAAACATCCAAGATTGATAATATAACAGCATGGAACAATCAAAAATTATTGATACGTTGGAGACGTATCAGTACTTTATAAGAGAAGATGGAGACTCAGGAAAAATAACAATTGCATAAAAGTAAATAGATAGGCCCTTCGCAGAGGGAAGCAGAGATTTGTCAAATGTGAGAGAGCTCAAAGCTTAAATTAAAGAGGTAAAAATATTTTGAAAGGCATGCTTTTCCTGTCAACGAAAACAACCGAGAATTCCCAATATCTTCCATGCTAGACACATCATAGGCGGTTCCCAAACAGAAAGTAAAGTTTATTTCCTTTCCACCATTCTTTCACAATCCATGCCTAGCCGTATCCACGGGTGCCCTCCATACCATCACTTTGCAAGGAATTTTGTTGTTATTAATTTTTGATTTCATTGTGGGACTGGGCATCCCTATTACCAGCCACTCTCTCGTGCAATGACAAGTGAATAAACACGCATCATGAGAATAACACACCAAGCATGGAAAATATTGGCCACCCCCTGCCGCTTCATGAGCGGTACGGGCACACAAAACAGAAAATTATTTTGAAAAATAGAGTTGGCACACGCAAATTTACTTGAAACGGCATTGAAATACCGCATATAGGTAGATATAGTGGACTCATTTGGCACAACTTGGGTTTAAGGAGTTTGGATGCACAAGCAGTATTTCCGCTTAGTACAAATGAAGGCTAGCAAAAGATTGAGAAGCAACCAACCAAAAAACGAACACGGTCATAAACATGCATTGAACATAACTAACACGGAATAATGCACCATAAGTAGGATATATTTTCGTTGCATAACTATTGACTTAACGTGCATGCATAGGGAATCACAAACCTTAACACTAATATTCTTAGTAAATCACAATTACTCACTAACATGACTCACATATTATCATTTCCATATCGAAAACTATTGCAAGGAATCACACTTATCATATCCAATGATCTATATGAAAGTTTTTATTATATCCCTCTTGAATATTCATCACTTTGGGACCAAATTCATATCTTGTGCAAATTACCGTTACTTTCATCAACTCTCAAAAAGATTTAAGTGAAGCATGAGAGTGCAAATATTTCTTCAAAATTTTAATTTTATCAACTCTCAAAATAATATAAGTGAAGAATGAGAGTTTATTTCTTCAAAATTTAGCCACCGCCGTGCTAAAAAAATTTTAAGTGAAGCACTAGAGCAACTGCCTAGCTCAAAAAATTTAAGTGAATCACATAGAGTATTCTAACAAATTATGATGATCGTGTGGCTCTCTCAAAATAGGTGTGTTCATCAAGGATGATTGTGACAAACTAAAAAGCAAACAAAGCAAAGACTCATATAATACACGACGCTCCAAGCAAAACACATATCATGTGACGAATAAAAATATAGCTCCAAGTAAAATTACCGATGGTTGGTAGAAGAAAGAGGGCATGCCTTCCGGGGCACCCCCAAGCTTAGACGCTTGAGTCTTCCTTGAATATTACCTTGGGGTGCCTTGGGCATCCCCAAGCTTAGGCTCTTGCCACTCCTTATTCCTTCATCCATCGTGATCTCACCCAAAACTTGAAAACTTCAATCACACAAAACTCAATAAAACCTTCGTGAGATCCGTTAGTATGACAAAACAAATCACTACTTTAAGTACTGTTGCAAACACATTCATATTTTATTTTTGCATTATACCTACTGTATTCTAACTTCTCCATGGCTTATACCCCCTGATACAATCCATAGTTTCATCAAAACAAGCAAGCAACACATCAAAAACAGAATCTGTCAAAATTCATACTTCTGTAACTCCAAAAATTCTGAAAAATGAGGACAACGTGCGAAATTCATATACCAATACTGTGTAAAAATTTCAGATTTTTCTGACGTTCCAGTACACAAACAAAATTCCAGCACTGGACGCAAAACTTTATGTTTTCCAAACAGCATCAATTATACTATCTTCCAAATCATCCCAAAGGTTTTACTTGGCACAAACACTAATTAAAAACATAAAAACACAATCATAACAGTAACATGAAAGTGAAAACTCACAATAACAGAAACAAATAATAAAAAATTATTTTATTCATTGGGTTGCCTCCCAACAAGCGTTATTGTTTTATACCCCTAGCTAGGCATAATGCATAATTTCAAGTATTGTCATCTTTCTTCTTCTTATCCAAAGAGGTACTTTTATCAAAGGGTTTTTCAAAGGTAACATGAAACACATCATCCATAGAAATTTTAGCATTAGCAAGTTGTCCATCTGTAAATTCTTCTTGATTACCGGCTACAATCCAAGAGTATTGTCTATTAACACTATTGAAAACTTGTTGGATTATATTCAAAGGAGGAACTTCTTTTTTAATATTCTCATCAAAGATGTGGTCATTGCGGATCAATTATCTTAACAAGTAATCATTATTATAAAGGATCTCATCTATTACCGGTTTTTCACGGTTCATACCATAAAAATCAAAGATCTCCCTAGCTTCTCGCATTTTGTGATCAAATTCATTCATGAGAACAAGGGTGGCTATTTTCTTAGCCCTAGGATCTTTTATAACCGGTAAATCATAAAACAATATTTGCAAAGTAGGATGGGTGCGAATAAATCTTCTTTCAAGTTTAAGAATAAGTGCGGAAATAACATCGGCATAATTCTTAGTTTCTTTAAGTATAGGAGCGTCATCAAAAGCCAAGGTCCCAATGCAATTAAAGAATTCTTGGAAGACACTTTTTCCTCTAACATTACCATGTCCCAACACAAAAGTTTTAGCATCAAGATTGGTAGGACTTGCCTTTTTAGGAGTTTTACCATCATCAGTTTCCGCAATGCCAAAACCACTCATGATAACAATCTTCAAGCGAGCGAACAAGCAAACAAGAAAAAGGCAAACAGAAAATATTTTTGTATTTTTGTAAAAACTTTTTAGAAGTGGGGGAGATAAAAACGACAGGCAAATAAAATAAATGCAAGGAGATGAGAGTTTTATGCCTAGGTACTTGATAGATGTTGATGATGTCTCCCCGGCAACGGCGCCAGAAATTCATCCTTCTACTTGTGAGCTGCGTTGGTAATTCCCTGAAGAGGAAGGGAGATGCAGTATAGTAGAGATAAGTATTTCCTTCAGTTATGAAACCAAGGTTATCAATCCATTAGGAGAATCATGCAACACCTCGTTAGCAGCACCTGCACACAAAACAACAAATCCTTGCACCCAACGCAAACAAGGGGTTGTCAATCCCTCGGCGGTAAGTTGCAAGATTAAATTGTATGTGATAGATAGATAGATTGAAACAAAAATAAAAAATAAAATAAATAAAAGAAAAGTTCAGCAAATAGTTTTAGGGTTTTAGTATATGATTTAGATAAACCCGGGGGCCATAGTTTTCACTAGAGGCTTCTCTCAAGAAATTAGCATACGGTGGGTAGACAAATTACTGTTGGGCAATTGATAGAAAAGCAAATAATCATGACGATATCCAAGGCAATGATCATGTATATAGGCATCACGTCCGAGACAAGTAGACCGACTCCTGCCTGCATCTACTACTATTACTCCACACATCGACCGCTATCCAGCATGCATCTAGTGTATTAAGTCCATAAAGAACGGAGTAACGCCTTAAGAACGATGACATGATGTAGACAAGATAAACTCACGTATGAATAAACCCCATCTTTTACCCTTAATAGCAACGATACATACATGTCATGTCCCTTTCTGTCACTGGGATTGAACACCGCAAGATCGAACCCATTACAAAGCACCTCTTCCCATGGCAAGATAAATCAATCTAGTTGGCCAAACCAAATCAATAGATCGGAGAAGAAATACGAAGCTATAATAATCATGCATAAAAGAGATCAGAGAAGACTCAAATAATATTCATGGATAATCTGATCATAAACTCACAATTCATCGGATCCCAACAAACACACCGCAAAAAGTGATTACATCGGATAGAACTCCAAGAACATCGAGGAGAACATTGTATTGAAGATCAAAAAGAGAGAAGAAGCCATCTAGCTACTAACTATGGACCCGAAGGTCTGTGGTAAACTACTCACGCATCATCGGACGGGCAGCAAGGTGGATGTAGAGCCCCTCCATGATCGATTCCCCCTCCGGCGGAGTGCCGGAAAAGGCCTCCAGATGGGATCTCTTGAGAACAGAAACTTGCGGCGGCGGAAAAAGTATTTCGTGGACTCCCCTGAGGGTTTCTGATTTTTTGGGAATTTATAGTGGTGGAATTAGGTCAAACGGAGCTGGGGTGGGCCCACGAGGCACCAGGGCGCGCCTGCCCCCCCCCCCCCAGGCGCGCCCTGGTGGCTCGTGGCCACCTCCTCTGGCGTCTGGTCTTCTCCCGAAGCTTCTAGTGTTGTATATGTCCAGAAAAAAATCTCCAAAAAGTTTCGTGGCATTTGGACTTCGTTTGGTATTGATTTTCTGTAAAACAAAAAACCGGCAGAAAACAACAACTGGCAATGGGCACTAAGTTAATAGGTTAGTCCCAAAAAATGATATATAATTGCTGTAAATGCATATAAAAACATCCAAGATTGATAATATAACAGCATAGAACAATCAAAAATTATAGATACGTTGGAGATGTATCAAGGCCCGTTTGAGGCGCCCGTCTGGGTCAAAATTTCATGACCGGTCAGTGACCAGGCGACCCGCCTGGGCATTTGAGGGGGGTTTGGGGTGCCCGGCTGTAGATGCTCTGACGGCAATACATCGGATGCTTCCGTGAGGGCAAGCAGCGGCAAAAGAAAGCAAAATAGTTTCACAGGTCGACAAGGCTGGAGGAATGCACCACACGCGTTTGTCCACACGCCAGTACCCGACCCGCCGTTGTCAAAAATGAATCCACAGCCTGCATTCCTGAAGATTGTGTCCGGAGTACTGTGATTCTGGTCGCGGGCAAGTAGAGGCAGGACCAGCCCCGGCTACCAATGCAAAGGCAATCCATACTGACTAAATGGTACTCCTTCGTCGCACCACAATGCCCACTTGAGTTTCAGTTTGCTTGTTTTTCTAGCTCATATGGCCGCACATGGCGGGCACTCTCTCTTTCTCTCTCTCTCTCTCTCTCTCTCTCTCTCTCTCTCTCTTTGTGTGTGTGTGTGTGTGTGTGTGTGTGCACCTCCTGTGTGAGCAAGATTTGCATAAAAATACTGGACCTCAGAGCATCTACAGCCAGGATGCCTCAAACCAGCCTCATACGCCCGGGCGGGCCGCCCAATCACTGACCGATCACGAAATTTCGACCCAGATGGGCTCCTTAAATGGGCCTCAAATGCCCGGGCTGACCGGCACCCCTCATATCCAGCCCAAATATGGGGCGGATATGGGGGCGCCCAGGCACGCCCGCCACGTCGGACCAGATGCTACTTGTGAGCTGCGTTGGGATTTACCCGAAGAGGAGGGGATGATGCAGTACAGTAGAGATAAGTATTTCCCTCAGTTATGAAACCAAGGTTATCAATCTAGTAGGAGAATCGCGCAACAACTCGTTAGCAACATCTGCACACAAAATAACAAATCCTCGCACCCAACGCGAACAACGGGTTGTCAATCCCTTGGCGGTTAATTGCAAGATTAAATTGTATGGTGATAGATAGATAGATTGAACAAATATACAAAATAAAATAAATAAAGTAAAATTGCAGCAAGGTATTTTTAGGATTTTCAATATATGATAAAGGTAGACCCGGGGGCCATAGTTTTCACTAGAGTCTTCTCTCTTGAAAATAGCATACGGTGGGTGAAAAAATTACTGTTGGGCAATTGATAGAAAAGCAAATAATCATAACGATATCCAAGGCAATGATCACGTATATAGGCATCACGTCCGAGACAAGTAGACCGAAACGATTCTGCATCTACTACTATTACTCCACACATCGACCGCTATCCAGCATGCATCTAGAGTTTTAAGTTCATAAAGAACGGAGTAACGCCTTAAGCAAGATGACATGATGTAGACAAAGTAAACTCACGCATGAATAAACCCCATCTTTTTACCCTTAATAGCAACGATACATACGTGTCATGTCCCTTTCTGTCACTGGGATTGAGCACCGCAAGATCGAACCCATTACAAAGCACCTCTCCCATTGCAAGATAAATCAATCTAGTTGGCCAAACCAAATC
Organism: Elymus sibiricus; assembly: GCA_039707655.1. NCBI lineage: Eukaryota > Viridiplantae > Streptophyta > Magnoliopsida > Poales > Poaceae > Elymus > Elymus sibiricus. The sequence goes on from CM077666.1 coordinate 479,454,199, forward strand.
AATAGATCGGAGAAAAATACGAAGCTATAACAATCATGCATAAAAGAGTTCAGAGAAAACTCAAATAATATTCATGGATAATCTGATCATAAACACACAATTCATCGGATCCCAACAAACACACCGCAAAAAGTGATTACATCGGATAGAACTCCAAGAACATCGAGGAGAACATTGTATTGAAGATCAAAAAGAGAGAAGAAGCCATCTAACTACTAACTATGGACCCGAAGGTCTGTGGTAAACTACTCACGCATCATCGGAAGGGCAGCAAGGTTGATGTAGAGCCCCTCCGTGATCGAATCCCCCTCCGGCAGAGTGCCGGAAAAGGCCTCCAGATGGGATCTCTCGAGAACAGGAACTTGCGGCGGCGCAAAAAGTATTTCGTGGACTCCTCTGTTGGTTTCCCGATTTTAGAGTATTTATAGCTCGTGGCCACCTCCTCTGTCTTCTGGCCCTCTCCCGAAGCTTCTAGTGTCTCTTATGTCCATAAAAAAATCTCCAAAAAGTTTGGTGGCATTTGGACTTCTTTTGGTACTGATATTCTGAAAAACCAAAAACAGGCAAAAACAGCAACTGGCACTGGCACTAAGTTAATAGGTTAGTCCCAAAAAATGATATATAATTGCTTGTAAGTGTATATAAAACATCCAAGATTGATACTATAATAGCGTGAAACAATCAAAAATTATAGATACGTTGCAGACGTATCAAGCATCCCCAAGCTTAATTCCTGCTCGTCCTCGAGTAGGTAAATGATAAAAACAGAATTTTTGATGTGGAATGCTACCTATCATATTCATCATATACTCTTTTCTTTGTAGCATGGACATTTGGACTTGAACGATTCAAATCAATAGTCTATAGTTTGACATGAAGACATAAATACTCAAGCATACTAACAAGCAACCATGTCTTTCAAAATATCAACGCTAAAGAAAGTTATCCCTAGCCCATTATGTTCAATCATTGATCCATTCATGAAACACACTCAATATTAGCTACACACAATGCACAAGTATGACAATAGTGGTCTCTAGTTGGTGCTTTGTAAGAGAAGATGGAGACTCAAAATAAAAATAAAAATTGCATAAAAGTAAATAGATAGGCCCTTCGCAGAGGGAAGCAGAGATTTGCAAGGTGCCAGAGCTCAAAGCTTAAATTAGAGAGATAAAATTATTTTGAGAGGCATGCTTTTCCTGTCAACGAAAACGACCGAGAATTCCCAATATCTTCCATGCTAGACACATTATAGGCGGTTCCCAAACAGAAAATAAAGTTTATTTCCTTTCCACCATTCTTTTACAATCCATGGCTAGCCGTATCCACGGGTGCCCTCCATACCAACACTTTCCAAGGAATTTATTATTATCATCATATTAAAAAAATTCATTTCGGGACTGGGCATCCCTATTACCTGCCACTCTCTCGTGCAATAACAAGTGAATAAACACTCATCGCGAGAATAACACACCTAGCATGGAAAATATTGGCTACCCCCTGTCGCTTCATGAGCGGTATGGGCACACAAAACGGAACATTATTTTGAAAATTTAGAGTTGGCACATGCAAATTTACTTGGAACGGCGTGGAAATAACGCATATAGGTTGGTATGGTGGACTCATTTGGCACAACTTGGGTTTAAGGAGTTGGATGCACAAGCAGTATTCTCGCTTAGTACAAATGAAGGCTAGCAAATAGATTGAGAAGCGACCAACCAAAAAGTGAAAACGGTCATAAACATGCATTGAACATAACTAACACCGAATAATGCACCATAAGTAGGATATAATTTCGTTGCATAACTATTGACTTTATGTGCATGCATAGGGAATCACAAACCTTAACACCAATTTACTTACTATATCACAATTACTCACTAGCATGACTCACATATTATCATCTCCATATCGCAAAACTATTGCAAGGAAGCAAACTTATCATATCCAATGATCTTTCATGAAAGTTTTTATTATATCCCTCTTGATTATTCATCACTTTGGGACCAAATTCATATCTTGTGCAAATTACCATTACTATTATCAACTCTCAAAAAGATATAAGTGAAGCATGAGAGTGCAAATATTTCTTCAAAATTCAATCTTAACAACTCTCAAAATAATATAAGTGAAGCATGAGAGTTCAAATATTTCTTCAAAATATAGCCACCGCCGTGCTCAAAAAGATTTAAGTGAAGTACTAGAGCAACTGCCTAGCTCAAAAGATTTAAGTGAAGCACATAGAGTATTCTAACAAATCATGATAAACATGTGGCTCTCTCAAATAGGTGTGTCCAGCAAAGATGATTGTGACAAACTAAAAAGTAAACAAAGCAAAGACTCATATAATACACGACGCTCCAAGCAAAACTCATGATATGTGACGAATAAAAATATAGCTCCAAGTAAAATTACCGATAGTTGGTAGAAGAAAGAGGGGATGCCTTCCGGGGTATCCCCAAGCTTAGTTGCTTGAGTCTTCCTTGAATATTACCTTGGGGTGCCTTGGGCATCCCCAAGCTTAGGCTCTTGCCACTCCTTATTTCTTCATCTATCGTGATCTCACTCAAAACTTGAAAACTTCAATCACACAAAACTCAACAAAACCTTCATGAGATTCGTTAGTATAACAAATAAATCTTTAACTTTAAGTACTGTAGTAAATTGATTCATATTTAATATTGGCATAATGCTACTTTACTCCAACTTCTCCATGACTCATACCCCCCGATACGATCCATAGATTCATCAAAATAAGCAAACTATGCAACAAAAACAGAATCTGTCTAAAACAGAACAGTCTGTAAAGATCTATTTAAAATCAATACTTCTGTAACTCCAAGAATCCTGAAAAATAAGGACAACGTGGGAAATTCATATACCAATACTGTGTAAAAATTTCATATTTTTCTGACGCCCCAGTACAGAATTAAAATTCCAGCACTGGACGCAAAACTTTCTGTTTTCCAAACAGCATCAATTATACTATCTTCCAAATCATCCCAAAGGCTTTACTTGGCACAAACACTAATTAAAACATAAAAACAGAATCATAACAGTATCATAATTGTGTAAACACACAAGAACATAAATAAAAAGCAAAATTTTATTTTATTCATTGGGTTGCCTCTCAACAAGCGCTATTGTTTTATGCCCCTAGCTAGGCATAATGCATAGTTTCAAGTATTGCCATCCTTGTTCTTATTATCCAAAGATGTACTTTCATCAGAAGGTTTTTCAAAGGTAATATGAAACACATCATCCATAGAAATTTTAGCATTAGCAAGTTGTCCATCTGCAAATCCCTCTTCATTACCGGCTACAATCCAAGAGTATTGTCTATTAACACTATTGAAAACTTGTTGGATTGTATTCAAAGGGGGAACTTCTTTTTTAGTATTCTCTTCAAAGATGTGGTCATTGCGGAACAAATATCTTATGAATAACAACAATTGTTGTTCAGTATTATGAATAACATGAAGGGCCATGCTTCCATCCTAGATGGGATGTATGTTATGAATATTGATGGAAATATGATACATCCATAACACTGACGCTAAATGTCGCAAGACTAAAAGAATACCACACAAGTGTGGCACTGCATTTGGTCACATTGGAGAAACCCGCATGGAAAATTCCATTATGATGGATTTTGAAGTCGTTTGATTTTGAATCATCTGACACTTGCAACTTTCCTCTGAAAAGTGAAGTGACTGAAATACCGTTCACAGGCCATAAGGAACGAGCATAGAACATATTGGTGATCATACATTATGATGTGTGTAGTCCAATAAATGTTATTGCAAGTAGTGGATTTATCTATCTTCATAAATGACTCAAGTAGATATATGGATATTTACTTGATAAGACGTGAGTCTGGATCTTTTGAAATCATTCGAAAGGTTTTCAAAATGAAGAAGAAAATATTGTAACAAGAAAATTATGTTTCTACAATTCGATTGCAGAAAGGAATATTTGAGTTACAAGTTAAGCGAATGTCTGATGAGTTGTGAAAGGGGTTTCATAACTTGCACCTCCCGGAACACCACTGCAAGTGGAGAGTCCGTGAAGATGTAATCGAACCATTTATGACATGGTAAGATCAAAGATGACATAAATAGATTTGCCATTATCCCTTTTAAAGTGATGCTTTAGAGACTGCGGCTTTTACACTGAAAAGAGCTCCATCGGGTCTGTTGAAATGACGCCATGGTATGGTACGCCCAACCATGTTATATCTTTTCTTAACATTTGGAATATGGGGCTTGTGTAAAAGATTACAAACCTATTCCAAATCAGACAAGTGCTACTTTGTAAGGTTATTCCAAGTCAATGGGTATTCCTCCCTCACAATACCGAGGCAAATAGGTTTGCCACAAAGAACGGTATGCTTTTTGAAGGAAATGGTTCTTTCAAAAAGGGTGAGTGGGAGAACACTGCAACTCGACGAGATAAACAGTATCTTCGTCATCAGTTCAAAGGAAAGGAACCTTGGAAGTGATTCCAAGGTTTTCCTACTGCGACTGATACGGAAGTCTCTACAATAAAATGTATGGACTTCGGTCGAACTTGCAGCTGAACCTCGTAGGCAAGGCTCGTGCAAACCTCTCAGGTGCGCAAACGAGATATTGTTGTTGGACAACAGTATACCTACGATACACAAGGAAGCGGTGATGGGCCCTGACTCCGGAATTGGCTAAATGCCAATACAATCCGAGATAGTTTCCATATAAATGTTTCAAGATTAAAATCTTGATACACCTTTCAGAAGGCTTAGAGTCTAACGAATATTTATGGAACTAAAAACTGATACGGATAAAAATGTTTTATCCATAAAGCTCGACTTGTTGAAATAACAAGTTCAAGGAGTTGACTACGATGAGGTTGTTTCACCGTAGCGATGCTTAAAGTCGGTTCGGGTTGAACTAGCAATTAATACATATTTCAATCATGAGATATGAAACATGGATGACGAAAGGATTTCCATCTGATGGAAATGTAACCAAGGACTTGCATGTGTTACAGTCCAAGGTATTTTGTCAGTCCAGAGGATGCTAGTAAGTATGCAAACTTCAGAGTTCCAGCAATGGACAGAAGAGAGCAAAATGGAGTTGGAATCTTCGTGTTTTGATGAAATGGTCAAAAAGGGTTTTGACTTCATCAATGGGTAACGAAGATGCTTGTGATTCAAGAAAGTAAGTGGGAGCATAATAATATTTCTAAAAACGTTGTGTGCTTGACACATTGTTAATTAGAAGTAAATTTCTTGACATGAATTAAGGACTTCATTTGAAAATAGTTTTTCGATGAAGTGCTTAGGCTAAATAGCCTCAATATTAGGCATGATGATCTATGGAGATAGATTTACCTAATGGGGCTAAGCTATGAATACATATTGACAAGATGCTAAAACCTTTTAGCATTTAAAACGCCAAGGAGTGATTCTTGCCGATGTCACATGGAAAGAGTTTTTTCAAGACTCAGTGTCCCAAAACACTGATGAGTGAAATACATGATGGAGATTCCACACACTCTTGTGTTTGGATTAATCATGTATTCCACGGTATGTAAAACAACCAGATATGTCCGATACTCCAAAGTTGTTGCGAGTATAGATACCAAAGTGATCAAAGTACTGATCATAGGACAACAGTGAAAGATGTCACTGAGTACTAGAGTAGTACTGATGACATGTTTTCTCGCAAGCAGAGATTATGAAGTGCTCGTTGTAAGTAATTACATCGATACAATCTTCATCAATGCTCCATGCGATTTTTGATTTAAGTTAAGGGATTTGTGTAATACACAATATGGTGGCACGGTAGTTGGAAATTGTTCCAAACAAGATACTGTGGCGAATTCTATAACATAGGCTAAGTATGTTGATGCTTTAGAAGCGACAAAGAAGATGTTGAATCATATAGTTCATTCAAGAACTTAGTATGGTTCCAAGATGGCTTTGGTCAATGGGACACTATTACAGATAGTTGCTCCATAGCTCAGTCTGAGGAATCAAGGTTTGACCTGTGATTCACATATATACAAAGCCAAGTCCACACAAAATATGAATTTTGTGAAAGCGTGAAAACGCGGGGATATGCATAGTTACACATGGAGCTGAAGTTGTCAGATCCGTTGGACATCAGGCTATACCACAAGCGAAGCATATTTTACACCAGTATGCCATAGGTGTAAAGTGCATTAGCATTGACTAGATTATTGACTCTAGTGCAAGTGGGAGTCTGTAGGAGATATGCCCTAGAGACAATAATAAATGTTATTGATTATCTCCCTGTTCATAATTATGTTTATGTTCCATGCTATAACTGCAATGATTCTCGAGTCTACAAATAAAACGAGGCTTGGAGGGAAACTCATGTGCACGTGTGGGATAATAAACGGTAAAATATATTCCTAGTCAAGCCTCTAAGACTGGCTCAAGTATTGCATGATGATCCTGTTTTCCTGATCATGGGCATGGCTATGCCGGCAATTTTGAGGGCACAATGTTAGAAGAACATTTGTGTTGAATCGACCCGAATTGATGTTATGCTATGAGATTCATTCGTCATAAGTTAATGGTTAATAACACATAGATGGTTAACGTTTGCATGATTCCTTAGACCATGAGAGTATCGAGTTTCTTCATGCTTGCTTCATGAACTTTGGGGTTTGTTAAACGTCATCCGTAAATGGGTGGCTATTACGGCGGCTTACGGGTTCATGGAAAAGTGTGTCAAGTAACTTGATAGCTCAAGATTGGGATTTGCTCCTCCGACGATGGAGAGATATCTCTGGGCCCTCTCGGTGTTACGGTATCCATCATCGTCTGGCCAGACACAGGGTGATTTGATCACAGGGATGCCGGAACACGGGAACGAGAAAAGAGAACAATACAGGTAACGAGGTAACTGGCATAGTGGACAAGTTGTTGATCCACGGGGATGCCTACATGTCTCACCTCGGGTATTTGTAACATATCGGGAAGCAACAGGAATAGCACACGGCAACTGGAGGTTCACTCGAATATTCATTCGTGTGGGTATAGGGATCAATATGGGTGTCCACGGCTCCGATGTTGATCATTGATCGGAAGGGGTTCCGGGTCATGTCTATGCTTCACCGAACCTATAGGGTCACACGCTTAAGGGTCATCTATCTGCTGAATACTAGACAGGGAGTCTGAGAGAAAATCACCGAAAAAGTTTTCGGACACCGGAAAAGTTTCGGACAGCGGAAAAGTTCCGCAGAGAGAACACCGGAACAGTTTCGGTAAAACTGAAAAGTTGTTTCAGGGGATACCATAAAGTCAAATTAGTTTTGGCACATGCCTGATAATTCTTGGAGGGTGCCAGAATCATTCTGGAAACTTTCTGGAATTTTCCGGGATGAAAACCGGAAATGTTCCGGAGCTGCCGAAACCGCTTCAGATGCTTTTCGCAGATGAAAATCACTAAACCGGAATTGTTCCGGATCGCATTGAAAATTATTTTAGTGGGTACTGGAAATGTTCTAAGCCCACATAAATATTTTCAGTTCGACCGGACGCTGAAAAATGTCGTCATGAATAGTGAAAGTGCTTTTTGGGATATTTATGGAAAAGTCACCTTTTGGGATATTTTCCCAAAAGGTTTCTAGAAGGCTTGGGGGCCAAGAAACCCTACCCCTTGGATTTCCTATAAATAGAGGTGGAGGGGCTGCCTCCACACTCACTCCTTCTCACATACAAGTGCCATGACATTTCTGGCTTCTCTCTCCCTCCCAGCGAAATAGTTTCGTAGAGCCGAAAGGCTGTTTGGGTTCCGGTGGGAACTAGTTCTGGACGGCGAAGCCCTGCCGGATAGATGACACCGTATGTGTGCAACTCTGTAAAGAGATCGTAGTTTCGGTCTTAGTTCGAGAGTGCCTCCCGAAGGGCTGTCCGAGTTACTGTCCGTGTTTCGGGGGTCCTCCCGAAGGGCTGTCCGAGGATCCGTCCGGTGGGACTATCCGAAGGACTGCCCAGAGGTCTCCCGGAGGGCTGTCCGAGGATCCGTCCGGTGGGACTATCCGAGGGACTGTCCAGAGGCCTCCCGAAGGGCTGTCCGAGGATCCGTCCGGTGGGACTATCCGAGGGACTGTCCTGAGGCCTCCCGAAGGGCTGCCCGGAGATCCGTCCGGGGAGCAGGCGAGGGAGTACATCCTCGCGGTTGGGAGGTTGTAAATCCTAGCTGCGGGGATCTGCACCGCCGATCGTCAACGACTCTACTTCCGCTGCGCTACGAGTCGGTAACGAAAAAGATCAAACCTTGTATGCAGTCTCCATAGTGGTCCTGGGCTGGTGCGTAGGTCGGAAATTTTTGTTTCCTACTGCGTTACCCTACAACAAACACACCGCAAAAAGTGATTACATTGGATAGAACTCCAAGAACATCGAGGAGAACATTGTATTGAAAATCAAAAAAAGAGAAGAAGCCATCTAGCTACTAACTATGGACCCGAAGGTCTGTGGTAAACTACTCACGCATCATCGAAACGGCAGCAAGGTTGATGTAGAGCCCCTCCGTGATCGAATGCCCCTCCGGCAGAGTGCCGGAAAAGGCCTCCAGATGGGATCTCTCGAGAACAGGAACTTGCGGCGGCGGAAAAAGTATTTTTTGGACTCCTCTGTTGGTTTCCCGATTTTAGAGTATTTATAGAGGTGGAATTAGGTCAAACGGAGCAGAGGTGGGCCCACGAGACACCAGGGCGCGCCACCCCCCTGGGGCGCGCCCTGGTGGCTCGTGGCCACCTCCTCTGTCTTCCAACCCTCTCCCGAAGCTTCTAGTGTCTCTTATGTCCAGAAAAAAATCTCCAAAAAGTTTCGTGGCATTTGGACTTCGTTTGGTACTGATATTCTGAAAAACCAAAAACAGGCAAAAAACAGCAACTGGCACTGGGCACTAAGTTAATAGGTTAGTCCCAAAAAATGATACATAATTGCTTGTAAGTGTATATAAAACATCCAAGATTGATACTATAATAGCATGGAATAATCAAAAATTATAGATACGTTGGAGACGTATCACCAGACAGCCCGACCCCACCGCAAATTGCACCAAATCCACCAAACCCATCCTCCTCCTCCCGCCGCCCTTCAACCTTTCCCGCGCCCGAGCCCTCGCCGTCCGCCATCCTTGCCCCCCATCCTCACCACCGGTCCCGATCCGCCGCGGTAGAAGTCGTCCAGCCCGTCCCCGACCGCCGCGACGGAGACGCAGTCCGCCTCGTCCGTCGGCGTCCCTTCCTCGGCTGCATCTTGCAAGGCGGAGAACGTCGCTCGGAAGATGCGGCGATGCCGGCAGCGGGAGAGGGAGGCGGCGGCGGTGTCGCAGGGAGGTGCGGACATGCTCGAGCAGCTGTCTCCCCCGCTGTGCCCGGCACCCCGCACCCCATCCATCCGAGCGCCGACGCGGAATACGCCGTCCGACACCATTGGGACAGAGGAGGATTCGACGGCCGGCTGGGCCATTCTGGATAGCTTTTCGCCCACGCAGATGCCGGCGGTCGACGTATGTGACTCGCCGCAGCTCGTTCGGGCGCAGTTGAGCACGGGCACCGGCAGCGACGGGCTGCACTCGACATGTTCGACGGAATGACAGAACAAGAGTCGATACGTTTTGTTTGCTCCTATCCGATCAAAGTTGCATACGGCATGTTCAATGTTTTGCATAGACCACTAGTTCATTTCGCACATGATGAATGCTTGCAAACCATGATCATCTAGGAGGCGTTCTTGTCGAACATGATCAATGACAATGAAAATCCGACCGAAATGGAGTATGAATTGGAGGGCACCACCGCATTTGAAGATCGGACAACATCCGATCCCAATCCGAGCAAGAAGAAGAAGAAGAAGAGCACGATGGCGAAGGCAAGAGGTCCGGCATTCTCAAGATTTTAGGACATCTTGTTGGTCAAAGCTTGGTTTGCCACAACAATGGATCCAATATGCGGCACCGAGCAAAAGGGGAACAAGTATTGGGAGAAGATTTGGAAGGAGTATCACGAACAAAAGGAGTATGTGGAGCCGCATCCTATCGCGACCACCCGCAATGTGTCATCTCTCCAACATCGATGGGGGATCATTCAAGGGGAAGTGAACCAGTACGTCGGCTACTACTCACAAGTGATCAAACGCCCTCAAAGTGGGATGGGAGTGGCAACTCACGTAAGCTCAATTGCCTCATCTTGTTGTCATTTGAATATACTTCTTGTGTTTGCATTCTTGTGCTCATACGTATGTTGTTTGCTAGACGGCGGTGGCGGCCACTTTGTATCACGAGGTGGAGAAGAAGCCGTTTGCTTTTAGCCATTGTTGGATCATATTGAACGACAAGCCAAAGTGGACATAACTTGTGGCCGATCTCAAGTACGGCAAGAAGAGGAATGATGGCTCAAGCTCCCACCAATCCATTGGGTTGGACGATGAAGAGGACGATGTTGTCATCACGAATGGAAGAGTCATCGTGCCAAAGGATAACCGACAAGTCATGGGAAACAAGTGAGAGAAGGCAAGGGCCTCCCGTGACGCCGCGGCTACAAAATGTCATCCACATGCACGGGCAATTTTTGGCAAGGGAGAACAAGAAAGAGGAGAGGTACAAGCTCATGTTGGATGCGCAAAAGGAGAGGATGGAGTGGGACCGGACGAGGGCGGAGAAGAGGCTGGAAATTGAGAGGGAGAAGATCGAGTTGGAGAAGCAAGAGGCGGCGATCAAATGGGAACTCGAGAAGGCCAAGGCATTTGGAGAGTTTGAGCTTGAGAAGGAGAGGTTGCCACTCGCACGGGACGCGGAGGATGCGAAGATCATGTTGGCGGACGAAACCCTCTTGGATGAGCATCCAAAGAAGTGGCTTGCGGATAGAAAGAAGGAGATCAACGACCGTAGGGAGTACGAGGCGGCGAGGGCGGCAGCGGCAGCGGATCATGCGGCCAGGACGCAGCCGGAGCAGGCAGCCCGGATGCAGGCGAAGCTGGCTGCCCAGGCGGAGCAGGATGAGCAGGACGTAGTCCGCCTGGGCTCAGAGCAGGCGGCATGGATGGCCGCGTCCGGCCAGTGATCCGACAAGCGAGCCATCCGTCACGCTCGGACATTGATTTCATTTTGGCATGTACGGTTTGTTGAACTATGATTTGATTTGCTTTGTTTTGAACTGTTGAATTCAGACAATTTGTATCGGATGATCGACGTGCATGGATTGCATGGATTTGAGGATTGGCATTTGAGATATGTGAATGTGCGGCGCAACATATGAGGGGCCGGCGAGCGCTGTCCGCGGACGCGCCCGCGGGCGTATAGGGGGCCGGATTTGCCAAGTCCGGCTGTAGATGCTCTCACTAATTGCTTTTTAAGATGGCTGTGGTTTTTCTTCTGTAACCTTTCACTGAACGCAGCACACCTGACTGACTAGTACTAGATTAGATTAACTTGTTTGTAGCACTTTGTTTGTTTGTTTGTTTTGCGTGGGTAGCACTTTGTTATCCATTGTGCTAGTCATGAATGGCCAAATCCAGGGCATGTTTGAATCAAGGATGCATCTAGTGGGGAGGGTTCCTGAACGGCCTACATATTTAGAAAGTTTTTGTCTTCACGTGATTCAATACAGCTAAAAAAGGAAACTGCTAATTAATCATCTTACATGTTTTCTGCCATGTGCTGGATGCCCACATGCCTTCCTGGATACCCATGTTTGTCTTTTGTGTATCAAATTTGAGTTTTCAAATTTTTAAAAAGGCATAATTTTCAAACCGCGTGTTGGAATCCATATCCGTTTTCACTGTTGGAATCCTCGTGATGTGCTCTTTGAAACTAGATCTCGCATGGGTATGCTTAACAGTTGATGTGTAACCACCTGACCATTAATGTGTAACTTTTCTCCTACTTGTGGACGTGCAGTTTTCACTGATGGCACCTCCACCCCAAACTACCCCCCTACCAGTGAGATGTGCAACTTTGTATGCTGCCCAGGCCAACTGCCTAGTAGTCGATGTGCAACTTTTCCCCTGCTAGTGGATGTGTAGTTTTCACTGTTTCCTGTCTCGGCCAACCGTCTAGCAGTGGATGTGCAACTTCGGATGATGTCCTAGCCAACTTCCTAACAGTGGCTTTTCCTGTACCCCGTGGATGTGTAGTTTTCCATGCTAGCACCCCGTCCAAATCACCCCTGCCAGTGAGTTGTGTAACTTAGTGCCACACTATATGCAACTTTTCACTACCCTCATGGATGTGCAATTTTCATCATCCAACTATCATTGCTCCTGAGATGTGCAACTTCTTTTGTTGTCCGGCCAACTATCTAGCAGACTATGTGCAATTTCATATGTTGCCCCGTCAACTAAAACTATACATCCACATGCAGGGAGGTGGAGGAGTTGCACATGAACTATTAGACAGTTGGCTGGAACAACAAACTAAGTTTCACATATCGTTGGTAGGATAGGAGTGGCAAGGTGTGCTAGAAGTGAAAACAACACATCCATCAGTAGGGGCTTGCACATCGACTACTAGGTAGTTGGACGGAGGCAACATATTAGTTGCACATAACAAAAAGTTGGTTGTCATGGTTGCTAGGTTGCAACCTCATAGGAAGTTGTACTATGAAGCTCCAAAATTGGTTGTGAAAAAAAGTTGCACCATGTAGTAATCGAGTTGCACCATATAGCACTAAAGTTGGCATCGTTTTTTTTTGTCCAAACATACCCATGTGTGATCTAGTTTCAAAGATCTCGTCGCGAGGGTTCCAACGGTGAAAACAGATTCAAATTCCGATGTGCGCCTTGAAAGATATGACTATTTAAAACTTTCAAAACCCAAATAAATGCCACTGTGGATATGTTTTGTCTAACCGATCTAACCTGTGTGAATGCATTTAATGCCAAATAATCACATACGCAGACAAAAGCATCCATGCATCGTACGTCACACGCTCGGCCGCTCGCAACCACCGAATAGTGCACGCGCACTTTCTTGCTTTTAGGTTGAATCAATTCAAAGATGAGAAAACACAGAGTCAATATCAACTGGAACCAGTGGCAGAGATTCATGGGGCCAAAGGGGGCCATCCCCCCCCCCCCCCCCTCCCCCGCCCCCGTGCGTATAATGTTTTGGGCAAAATTCCGCAATGTAGTGCGTAGTTGCAGCCGAGCTCAGTTTTGGATGAAATTAACCCTCCACCAGCCGATGTACTAGTACTCATATTATCCCGGCCAGCTGATTCAAAATTGAATGGAGTGCGTGGGATGGGACAGACCCAGCAGGCGCGGGAGGGCGTGGTAGTTTCCCTCCATTTTTCTATCTACTCACGCGTACGTCACATGGGGCCAGGAACAAATCGGCCGGGGCCTTTCTCGTTCAAATAATAACGCCAACACATACATTGGTATATGTGCACAACTCTATGCGCACTATTTTTAGGAATGGAGGGAGTAGGTTTGAATATCAATTATTTCACCCGACAAACGGTGAGGTGAGGAGAAGTAGGGGAGACCCGAACGACGTCTCCATAACGAAGACAGGCGCCCTCGGTCGTCGTCCCCATCGCGGTCGGCTGGAGCCGACTAGGTAGTTTTCCCGAGCTGGATCCCCACCACCCGCTCTGCCTAGTCCGTTGACCAGCTAGCATCCAGCGTGGACATGTCCACTGAAATGGAGCGCACCTAGCAGGGAATAGAGGTAGATGCACCTCTATATACAAATCCGACCGAGGTCGATCGATTTGCTACAACGAAAAATCAAAGTTATTATTGTATACTACATAGGGGTGCAGCTATATTTAGCAAGCATTAGCATAGTTGCTTGACAGACTGAAGTACGATTCTCCGGCCTCCGATCTGGAACAGTTAAAACTCTCATAAACCATTCGCGCACAAAAGATATCTCCGGAGATATGCTAAATCCAAACATTGGAGCTGTCGTGCTCTGCATAGTAGTCGCCACACGCATAACACTCCAGTATTCTTCTCGACTGACTATTACAGCAGTTGACAAGGAACGATCGCCGTTGGCTTGGATTAAACAAGCAAGGAGACCTCTCGCGTGATGAGCACTACACGAGGGGAACATAGCTGACAACAGAGTTTTATAAGGCTATACTATCTGACTGATCGACCGCCCGAGTTTAAAAGAGTTCATCCAGGTGCACCGGCCGCGTGAGTGCTGCTGCTAAGTGTAGTTTACTTGAATAAAATTGTCTCCCTCCCTGGCGTTGACACTGCATGTCTGTATCGATCGCACCGTTATCTCTTGATTAATCCGGATACGGATCCCGTTTAGTCGTACTAAACAACGTTGTCTAGCTGTGATGTGGCGATTCTGATCTGCAGGATAGAATAGTGCGGCATGCTGCCGCCTGCTCGTGCCCTGTCCCAAGGGAAACTACCTGGTACTAGTGCAGAGTTGTCGACAGGCTACTGATTCCAGCCTCCAGCTACGTATAGAAATGAAATGATACTTGATCGGATCGTGGAGATCTTGGACTGGACAAGATCGTCCAGGGCATCGAGCGGTGAGGTACGACTCGCTGTACGGCACCCCGCCGCATGACGTTTCCTTGACAGTACAGTACATACGTAGTGCTAGTATTATTTTTTTCCGTAATAGTAAAACCTTGTGCCGACAAGGCGAACCAACGGTGGCGATCGAAAACCAAGGATTCTGGAGATGGTCATTCTGGTCGGCGCTCCAGGCGGCCGCATCATGTCTAGCGTCGGCGGGGGCCGCGCCGATGCCGACACGCCCGTGACCGCGCCGCTCGGTCACAACAGTGTAGTAGTGCGCCGTGTCACATGCACGCGAGCCCATCCTCCAAACCAGCCGATACAGCGTATCTGTAGTACGACCGTATTGTACTGTACGTATGTGTAGGACTAGTACGTATACCCACCCGGTAGCGGCAGAGATTCCTCCACCTCCGGAGGGCGGGCACGCGCAACGATCTGCAGCTTCTATTCCTGAGCAGTGACGGTGTGCTGTGATGAATGGAGATTCGATCGCGTCTCATCCTCTCTCCTCTGGCAAATACTACAGTATCGCAAATCTCATACTCCGCTTTAGGAAAGGAAAGGAAACAATCTTGCCGGCTTTCCATGGCAGCTTGGTGCTTTCCCAGCTCCGCGTATGTGCAGGTCAGGTGAGTTGGAGCTGGTCGGTCATCTCCTTGCTCGTGCCACGCGAGGTCCGATCCTCTCGCCATACGAGGCTCTCTAGGCCAGCAGAGGATACGATACGATTCCCCGTCAGTCACCAAAGCCCTTTTTTTTTTCTGTGGAAAGCGTGCAAGCCATGTTGCCGCGATACAATATATGCTTCCTGTCCCTGATCCGTTCACGTTCGATCGCGTGCTCTTTCCCCGACGAAGGATTATTCTGACGCTCAACTTGCCTATAGATCGTACTACAGGCAGCATATAACCCTTTCCCTGCAGGAGGAGTAGCTCGAGGAAAAGCAGATAGATAGTACGGTTCTCGACTTCCAAAACCGGCAATTTTTTTTCTTTTCGAAACGGCAGGATTCCTGTATTCATTAAGAAGAAAAGAGTTGCTCGGTTAATTAGGGAAAACCGAGCGAAAACCAGTTGCCCAGTTAATTCTGGAAAACCGAGCAAAAAACCGTCACAACCGCTGAGCGGCACACACAAGATACCCCACGCACACCACTCCAAAGAGGGTCTTGTCGAGACAGCACACAGGCGTCATCGTCATCACTCCTCCCCTAGAAGCGTCAAGGCCATCCCTAAACTCTGAGCAAATAACTCCGACTTCGTTGTAGGCGATCGTCGACCCAACACACACTGAAGAGGCCGTGTGGAGATGCATGAAGATCCGCGCCAGAACTCAGCCACCTGCGACCAGACAGCGCAGCTCCGACTCTGACGGAGAACTACGAAGGAGAACTAGGCATGGTCGGACGTCGTAGAAGATCATCGAACGAACCACCTGCTGCCCGTCATCGTATACCACCGGGACCCCACCACCGCAGCTTCGACTTCACAGCAACAAACCAGCCGAGGCAATCTCGCAGACACTCCGGAGAAGAACCGACTGCCACAACCATAGCCACGTCACCGACCTCGCTCCCCCATCATCGTTGCCACAGAAGCGTCGACGCCAACACCGCCATCTTCCACTGGTCCCGCTCGTCGGTGCCTGGCTCCAAAGACGAAGCCCCCAAGGGGGAATACGACACCAAGGCGCCGCCATCATCCGATCACACTAGATCAAGGGTTTCCCCAGGAGCTGCAACGATCCGCACGAGAGGGGCATGACAGCAATGCAGCGATGCCTTCAGGAAGGTTAGCGACGGCCACAGCCGCCGCCATCGCTGGTCATGGCCACAACCGAGACAGGGTCTTCACCCAAGCTCCCGACACCACCTCAGTCGCACATCAACTCGCACCCGCACCGGCAAGCCCACCAACCACCACCACGAACCAGCCCGATGACCAAGGAGCACAGAGCAACCGTCACAGCCAACCACACCTCGTGGAGGACACCGGCTGCCACTCAGCAGCTCCAACCGCCGGATCCAGGAACAGCCGACCTGAATGAGGGCCACCGGACGCAGTACGAACCGCCGAACCCTGCCAGGCACCATGCCGGCAAGGGGAAGAGGATTGCTGCCCGAGGCCGAGAAAACCGGCAATTCATTGCAGCGTGAGACGCTGGCTTTTTCGCCTTGCCTTTGGGACAAAGCGAATCCTCGAGCCAAGTTAGTTGCAGCTGCTTTACTTTACGGCACTGTACTGGGCAAGGACCTTGAGTCTTGCTAGACGATGGTCTGCCATGGCGTGGAAACGCTAGCTGCTTGTCACAGCTTGGGTAGTACTATACACACGAGCGCCTATGTCCACACAAGCAGGAGCCTGCATGTCAGCAAAGGTTGGCCGGTGAAGTGAGCGGGAGCAAGCACAAAGGATAAGGCAAAATAGATTTACAGGTCGCGTTCGGACGATCAAACAATGTTCGGTCGGCACAAGTCACAGCCTGCTCTGGCTCTGCCTAGTGTGAAAAACAAAACCGGCAGGCGTTCCCGTTTCTTTCTTTGCTTCTGCAGGACACGAGGCTGGACGACTGCACTGATGCGCGTTTGTCCACACGCCAATTCCCGACCTGCCGCTGTCAAAATGGGATCCCAACCTGCATCTCCCGAAGATCATGGCCGGTGTCCACACAGATCCTCCTACAGTAGCATTCCGGTCGCAGGCGAGCAGAGCCACGAGGACCAGGCACGGCTTGTAGCGTCGACGATACTATACAGTATAATACTCTGACAAAATTGATCAGGCAAAGAGAGAGATTTGGGGTGTCATTGGAAGGCACATGCAGGCTACCTCTCTCTGTCAGTCCCTTCCATGTGAGTAAGATTTGCACAAAACAATTGATTTCACTCACTGATTGATTTTGGTTAACCTTTGACTAAACGTCGTGCAGAAGAGGGGGAAAGGAAAGGGTCAATGCAGGTTACATCTAGATGCACGCCCACATGGTTGTTGGGCTTGAGCTTTTCAACGAGACAGGTGAGAAGTTTCTTCACCGAGATCGATCAAATCCGCCAGATACGTGGTTGACGAAGGAGTGTGAGGCAGCTACGTAGAGGCAGATACAGTACTCCCTCTGTGAATAAATATAAGAGCGAAACGCTTTTGTATTTCTTTACGGAGGGAGTATTTGAGAACGCACATGGATTTATTTATTTTTTTCCCCTATTTTTGAGAATGCACCTGGACATATGGAATTAGCAGATGACGTACGTGACCATTGCTCAAAGATATTCTCAGCAACCTGGAAAAGAAGAAGAAACTATTCATTCATTCCGTGAAAGATACTATTCTCAAGCAACGAGAAAAGAAGAAACTAGTGTAGTACTGCCGGGTGTGACACCACGATATCGACATGTATGGAGATTCTCTGCAGATATTTAATGAGATATTCCCTCTAGCTAGCTGGTCAATGGCGTGGAGCGGATATCATCGATCTCATCCCTTCTCACTGTTGACATGCTTTCTCCAGAGAATAAAAATCCTAGTGACCGAGTCCCATTCAAAAACTAATGATCTGATTACGCTCAGAAGAGCATAAACAGCTCAAGAGTACTAGCAGAGACTTGCCAGAAAATTAGCACCACCTGACGCAGCTAAGTGGAGGTCGTAAATGAATTAGGCAGGCTGTGATTATCGTTTCAGTTTAGCAGGCAAAGCTTTCTGCAGCTGGTACTAGTAGGTAGGCATGGGCAGCATTCATGTCGTGACGCGACGCGAGTGCACGGCCTGCAGCAACCGATTCTCCGGTCGACTTTTCGGATCACCGCATCAACCAAATCCGGTAGTACCACTGCCCGTGTACTCGAGCACCCACAGTACGATCGACCGCCGCTAGTATCCAGGCCACCGACGTCCGGTCGAAATCATCGCCGATCTGGCGACCTCCGCACCGGAAATCTGGAAGCGGCCGGCCGCTGACAGCAGCATCAGCGGAGCATGTGCAGCCAGTACGTATCCGCTCAAGTAGCAGGCACGTGATTTTTTTGTTCGTTTGCCAGTCGAACCTTGATGATGCCGACAAGGCGAACGGTAGTGACCGAAACCGAGGATTCGGGAGATCGGAGATTCTGGTCGGCGGCTCCAGGCCTGCAACTGCATGGCTGGCGTCTGCGGGAGGCCGTGCCGGTGCCGACACGCCCGTGACCTTGCCGCCCCCCGCCCGCGTACGTGCTATGCTGCGCCCGCGCTACGTGAGGCCGACGCTGTGGCCGCCCGAGAGCAGGGCCCCGGCTACGCATGCGCGCATCCTCCAAATTCACCCACAGTACTAGTACTACGCAGACGCACCACAAAATCAAAAATCAGAGTTCCCGTGAAGCCACCGCCACCAGCACGATCTGCTTCTATTCCCGAGCAGTGACGGTGGGCTGTTCTCAACTGATCCTCCTCCGGCCATCTCGTACCGGGCGCCGCGCCCCGCTTTAGGAAAAGAAAGAATCTTGCTCGCTTTACCACTGCAGGTCATGTGGGTTCGACCGTGCAGTCCAGTCATCGCCTTGCTCGTGCCACGGGCGATCCTCGAGCAAAACGAGGCTCCTATGCCAGCAAAGGATACGATACGATTCCCCGTCTGTCACCAAAGTGCTTTTTTTACTACTGTGTGCTTTATACTTTGTTGATTCGGGAACGAAAGCGTGACATGCATGTTGCTGCGATACTACTGCATAGTTCTTCTTGTCCGTGATTCTCACGAGCGGCCATGTGACGACTTGCAGAGGGTAAAGCTATAGTATCATTGTATCAAAGGGAACCGGCAAGGCAGTGTGAGTGAGTGAACGCCTTTGCCTCTGGGAGAAAGCGAATTGTTCGTCTTGTCCTTGGAGTACAGCATGTTGCAGCTTTACACGTGCTACTACAGGGCCAAGGATCTTCAGTATCCGAGTCTGGAAATGGCGTGGAGACTAGCTAGAAAGCGATGCATGGGTACACACACCACACACCTATGCACACACACACACACACACACAACAAATGAATCTGCGTGCCCTTGCTGTCCATAGCGATTCTATTTGCCCACAGCGATAGATTTGGCGCCCATGACCATTGCAAGCCGATGGTAAAACATATTTTGCATGCAAATTACAAAGGATTGAGGAATGCACTGCTCTCGTTCGTCCACATGCTAAAGATCATGTCCAACCTGAATACGTGATCATGTCCGGTGTC
Organism: Elymus sibiricus; assembly: GCA_039707655.1. NCBI lineage: Eukaryota > Viridiplantae > Streptophyta > Magnoliopsida > Poales > Poaceae > Elymus > Elymus sibiricus. The sequence goes on from CM077666.1 coordinate 479,473,924, forward strand.
CTTTCCACACAGATATCCTCCTGACCTCCCGTCCCATGTATACAGTAGCATTCTGGTTACGATCTGGCGTGTAGTAGTACCGACCGTACTGACCAAAAAGACCCCCTGCGGATGAAATTGACAAAAGCAGAAAAATTCAAAAAAATCTGATTTTTTTTTGACAGCAAAGACAATCGAGTGTTCTAAGTGGGTGCAAAATCTCAGATTTTTTTGAATTTTTCTACTTTTTTTTTTTCGAAAACACTGTTCACCCCCCGCATGAACAGTACATGCCGCCACATCCCGTGGCGGCAGCACTGTTCACTCACCCGTTTGTCGTTTTGGTTCGCGAAATCCGTCCCCGCATGCGTGAACAGTCTTGCCGCCTCGGTGCGTGGCGGCAGGTGCCACGTGTCGGCCGGCGCGCCTGCCGCCACGACCGAGGGGGTCTCTTTTGTCAATTTCATCCGCAGGGTGTCTTTTCTGGCAATTGTGTTGGGCAGGGGGTCCTTTTTGTCGAAAATTCGGCCAAGATTAGGCCAAGAGATTTGGGTGTCCTCCACCGTTCCTTCCTTCTTCCCTCGCCGCATGCGCGCGCGGGCTCGTGCAGCAATGCCCATTTTTTCAAACAGCAGAGCAGAGGCTCCCGCCCCATGTGAGCGAGATGCGCACAGACAAAACAGGAGTGGACTTCACTGATTGGTCACGCCCAATTATATTATGCCGCCTAATTGTTATTTTAAGCTGGCTTCCGTTATTAGTATTCTTTAACCTTCGACTAAACGTCCGCACTACACCTGACCGTGGTGTGAGAAGCGAAAAAAGGGGTGACGTCAATGCAGGTTTACATCCAGACGGTGGTTGGGATTCAGCTTGATTTTCAACGACATACGGGTGAGAAGTTTCTGCGACGTGGAGATCAGATCAGATCTATACGTACGTGGTTGACGTACGCAATTGCCCGGGCGGTCGAGAATGTGAGGTACCGGCTGAGGCTGAGGGCGGTGACCGTTTCTACTATTTTTCTTTTTGACAACTATTTTTCTGAAAGACTTGTTTTTTGAAGGAGAAGTCTTGGTTTCTAGTAGTATTTCTGAAGCATTTGAGTTCAGGCAGCATATCCAAGATTCCTGTTTTATAAACACTATATGTAACACGAAAGCGAGAAATAAAGGAATTAGTTTATTTTCTAGCGATAAAAATAGATATCATGAAGTAATCACAAAACAATCATATTTGCTAGCCAATACATAATTAGTTAAATTTTAGTCGACACCCAGAACCATCGACCCGATATTGGCATATGTTCAAGATTCCATATTCTTCTTCAAAACTATCAGAACGAACACAACATTTTTCTTTACTAGATGAACCCTTCTTTTATAGTACTAGCAAATGTTGACACCATATTTTGGCATGGTCAAAAACTTAATTAAGAAGGCCTCAAATGGAAAAGTTGTCAACATGAGAAAGTTCTGTATCGTAAAAATGAGAAACTTTGCTGTTTGGGTCATCACCATCCGATATCATTTAAAGGGCCGAAACTATGCTCGAAGTACTAAGATTTTGGTATTCAGAGTACTGTTCGGCCAATTACTTTCTACATGATTTATCTTCGTCTCATCGAAACGGTCGATTTTGATATAAAAATCGTTCCAATCCGAGTTCGTATGCAAAAGTTGTGGCCAAAACTGCGCGCTGCAGCACTGCATGGCCGGATCATCCGGGCCGGGGTCCAGACCATCCGGCCGGAGGCCGAAACAAACGACCCAAACAAAAGAAGCTAAAAAATGAAGCCGGATTATCTGGGTGTAGACCCGGATGATCCGGGTAAAGGCCGGACGATCCGGGCAAGGATCCGGACGTCCGAACAACTTTTTTCTGCTGCAGATGTTAGAAAACAGCCCGAAACACCCTCAAGATGACCTCATATCGAAAGTGTTCAACATCAAAGTTGTGCGTCTCGTCGAATCGGTTGATTTCGATATAAAAATCATCTTAATCTGAGGTCGTATGCAAAAGTTGTGGCCCGATCAATGTGCTGCTGTCAGAAATTTGGGCTTGGCCGGATCATCCGGGCCGTAGGTCGTGAACAGTCTGTGTTTCATTAAGTTTTGATGATTTGGACGGCGAGGCAAGTCCTTTTCTTGTACGGGAAGTCCATCCGCCTCTTATATAGACAAGAGGTGACGGCCGATTGAACAACAACACACAATCGACAAATCAATCTATCATCTTCGTTCTTAGTTCGTTCTTCTTGTTGCAGGGCGGCGAACCTCGAGGCCCTAGGGGCGATCAGGTCGACCTAGGGCAGCCCATAGCCGCCGCGCGCCCTGACGGGGTCCCTCCCGGGCGTGTGGGGTTTCGGGTCCTCAAAAGCGCCCGCCGGATTGCTTGCTTACCGCGCTTCCGGACGGCTCTCCTTCGACGTGAGTTGCGGTGCATCACCCCCGGCGTCGAGGGTACACGGTGACGTGTTCGTGTGCGAACACACTTTTTGGTGACTCCGCTGGGGACGAAGCTTTGAACGGTCTCCGGCCCGTTCTTGCTACAAAGAGATCGTCATCTAGGGTTTGCAATCTACAAAGGTAATATGAATACCCGATTCACTTATGTAGATGCAAATAATGTATATGTTGTTGCTAGATCGTTTAATGAGCATAATGTATCGGCTAGCCCTAGTTTTATCAATCATGCATATAATTATGTGCAACAGCCGATTCAGAATAATCTCCATAGTTCAACTTCTTATGATACAAGTAACATGCACCATATGTATTCCAACTTTCATGCATCGGCAACCCCACAAATCATTATGCCGATGAACAACATGATGAGTTTGGCCAATCAAGTTGAAACACCACATGTAGGAACTTCTAATAGCATGCGACAAAGTGTTTCACCTTTTTATTCATCGGCAACTAATTTGCAATATACTAGTACAACCATGCCGATGGATGGGAGAATTGGCCATGCTACTACTAGCTATTCGGCCAGTTACTCTCAACCGTCATATGCTACACCTCATTTTTCGGCACCGTATACGAATGTAGATGCTCATAATTCGGCTCCGCAACTTCATGGTCATAGCCGAATAAGTGAAAATTTTGCAGGAGTGCACATGCCTTCACCTAATGTTGTAGCATATAATGCATCCTCTACGCAATTGCAGAATTTCAGCAACACCTCATTGCCGAAAGAATCTACAAATATTGTGGAGCAATCCCTTACAGAATGGGAAGTGTCTACATTAAAAAGAGATATAGCCCAAAATAACAAGATTAGCGCTCTTTGCCTTCAAGAACATGATAAGGGGCTAGTTCCTGATTATACTGCAATAAAAGCTAGAGTTTTGCAAGAAGATCAATCTTTGCCAATTGATAAAATTGATGAGCAAAAATATGGTTTTACAACAACGCATATGCCTTCACCTAGTACTACATCATATTATACACCCCCTACACAACTGCAAAGTTTCGGCAACACCCGTGTGTCATTACCGAAAGAATCTAAAAGCATTGGGGGGCAATCATATCCGGAGTGGGCTGAAATTGAGAAAAAGCTTAAAACCAATTTTGCCGCTCGCCACCAGAAACAAACAGAAAAAGAATTGGCTCAAATGAAAGAAGCATTGCCAATTGGTAGAATCAATGAAAAGAAGGATGATTCGGAACATGAAAGTGCTTCGGTTGAAAAAGCCGAATCAAGAAATATATATTCCGAATCCATCAAATCCAAAGAGGCAAGCATTATTGAGAAAGGGCATGGCAAGCATAGCAAAACGACCATGCTTGATTTTTCTAAAGTTAATGGAACCTACTTCCTGCCCTATGAGTTTCGTGCCATAGAAATTGACGAGCTTCAAGAGCAAGAACATATAGCCGAACAAAGTTCGGTTGACAAAGATCTTCAATGTAATGATGCATGGAATCAAGAAAAAGAGGGCAACGAGGTGTTGGGAAGCCATCCAGAAGCGAAGCACGATATTGTTTAAGTCACACCACCATCATGCTTTCCCAACATATTTGAAGAGGTATGTCTAGCAAGTAATTTAACTATTTTCAGATTTGGTCACAACTTTATTGTTGATGCATCTATTAGAAAAATTCTCATGAGTAATTTTGAAAGACCAATGAAGAAGGGTAATTTACTTGTTAGCACAAAAATTATTACAAAGCATATCGGTCAACCCATTGCACCATTTACAAAGGCCGATAGTGACATATTATTGCAGCCAAGGCTTTCCATATTGCTTTATCTAAAGTTCATATATAATTGGGTAGCTTTTCTTATTTCTTACTTGGCTTACACTTGGTCTCAATTGAGGCATGTATATTCTCAATATTTTTGTTTCAGAAACATAAAGCCAAGTTTGGATTCTTCTGAGAAAACCGATGCTAGTATAGTTTCTTATTTAAAGACATCGGAGATAGAGTGCAAAACACGATGCATAGCTGAATGGAGAGATGCCAAATCGGAACCATTCGTTTGCTTACTTCCAAAGCCGTTCTCACAGCAAGATCGGCTAGAAGATAAAAGGTATACATTCAATTCAAACATGTGTGATCAAATCTTTGGTTTGCTGTTAAGAAATAATTATATTAGAATTCTTGATCACCATGTCGAGCCATCTATCCAAGGACGAATGTATTGTAAGTTGCATGATTCGTTCAAGCATAGTTTTGAGGATTGCGACATGTTTCGTCAAATAGTTAAATCGGCCATTGAAAAAGGACGATTGAAATTTGTTGAAACACCAAGAGATAACCAGTCTATTCCAATTGGTCCTGATGGCAAAAGGTTTTTTCATCGGCTGCTTCAAGCCGATCCATTTAAAGAGAAGGTAAAAACTGCAGGTGATGGGATCAAGCTTTCAAGTAAACGAGTTGTTGAAGAGCACAATGATCATAATCTTGAGGGCGAGAATTCCATCGAAGCTACAATGAAGACGCTAAGGACTGGGGGCAATAAGAAAATCCAAATATCGATGCAAGTCAAGCCAAAGGAGATAAAGGCCGTAGTAAGCACAAGTGCAAGAAATCCAAAGTCACTTTTGCACAATTATTAGATAAATATCAAAAGAAGAGTGAAAAGAAAAGTGCTTATCGGCCAACTAATGCAAAAGCATCAAGATCACCCCCTAAGCGCAAATCCGAGGATCGGTATTGGCAAAGTGAGAATTTCAATGCAACATATTCATATCCTTATTTTGGGCCGCCAATGCCAATGCCGTGGATGCCTCCTTATGCTCATGTAGATCCATATCCATCATGGGACAGGTATGATACAAGGGCACATTCTCCATCTTATTTTAGACCATCTCACCAATGTTATGTAGCTCCGAGAAGATCAACATTTGAACAATCACATGTCAAAGACCATTTCAATCATAAGGAATCGACCCGAAGCTCATGGGAGAAGAAAGAGGTGGTCAAGCATATTTACCGCGTTAAAAGAGATGGTCGTAACAGTGCTACTTCAGATTTGATCTCAAATGAAAAAGAGCCAATTAAAGTGTTGACATTGGCTACTAAAGGCAATGAGATGAAGCAATCAATTGTTGAGAGTCAAAGTGCCAAATATGAAGAAAAGAAGTTGAGAGTGCACAAGGCCAAAAAAGAATTGCCATTGGTCGAAACAGAATCACAGCCGAGATGCCCACTCGGCTTATCGTATTGGCAAAAGAAGGAATTACAAAAGCTTAGTCCACAAGATTTGAGAAAGAAGAACATGGCATGGGTTCCCAAGAGGAGTAGTCAAAATAAAAATGATGTCCAGCCTTCTATTGCAACAAGTGTTACAAAAGTGAAGAAAGAGAAGGATGGAAGCGAAAAACAATTAAGCCGAAGGTTTGCATCGCCCCATCAAAATCTTCGGTTAGCACATCATCCATATTCTTCGACCATGTCTTTGCCATGGAATTCCTCCTTAGGAATGATCAATTACCCTCCATGGGTTTATTTCGATCCATGGACACAACATAATTTTCTACATCATGAGAGGGTATTACCAAATCACTATACATTTAATTAGCTGCATTTTTGTTGCTAATCCAAAGGGCCAAAATATTTGATTGTTATTTCATTTGTTTATTTTGGCTATACATGCTTTGGTGGATGAAGTTTACATGGACCTTATGGTAATGGCCGATATTTATCTATCGTCCTAAGAATATGTCAATGCATGGGCGGTGTAGTATTCTAACATCGTCCTTGGTTCGATTGAAGAGCAAGACAAGGTACGTGTTCATGGAAATTTATACTTATACATGTATTATGCTTGCATGAAGTTGAGACATTATGACCAATGCCATTCAAAATATGTTGCGACCAATTCATAGCAAAATTGGTGAGTGGATTTATGCTTTGATTTAATATGATTTGGTCTACAAATCTTTCAAATTTACGAGAGGCCAAATCATTGTTAGTTTTATTATTGAGCATCGGATATATATCATGCATGATATTGATATTAGCCTTGTCTCTCTAGTACTATGGAGATTCATAACAATGGACAAGATATTGGTGTTGTTTATATGTCTCCTTATAGTACTATTTTTGAATCCTCATGCCGCTTAGAATTTTTTTTTTGCACAAATAATCAAGCCGAATATATATTGTTATTCGGATTGAAGCTTTTACTTGCTATAGGTGCTATACATATTGAGGCTTTCGGTGATTCGTTACTAGTAGTGCGATGAATATCAAAAGGTTATCAATGTTTTGGTGAATCACTTATAATTTATCTTGAGGCATGTATAGATGTAATATTCTCCTTGGGTTGCTTTCAAATTGTTCATATATCTAGACATGACAATTGGAGAGCAAATGAGTTGGCACAACAAGCATCCAGCTATCATGTTGATCATGGCATGTTTCATATTTCTCAAAGGCCGATGTCTAGTCTTGCCAACGTAGGGGAGGCCGAACCGGAGCTCACCGTTTCGGCCACTAACGAAAAATTTAATGCAGGAGAAAATCAAGACTGGACGAAACCCATTATTAATTATTTGTGTGATTCTAGTAAAAGGGTGGACAGTGCCGTTCGGCATATGGCTTTCAAATATATGATGAGACATGATGATCTGTATCGCCGAACGGTTGATGATGTTCTTTTGAGGTGCTTGGACGAGGACCAAGCCAGAGTTACTATGGGAGAGGTCCATGAAGGAATTTGTGGCACTCATCAGTCGGCCCCCAAGATGAAATGGTTATTGAGACGTGCTGGGTTTTATTGGCCGACGATGATTAATGATTGCTTCAAGTATTATAAAGGATGTCTAGCTTGTCAAAAAATTGGTGATATTCAATTGGCTCCCGCCGCTATGTTACATCCTATTATCAAGCCGTGGCCTTTTAAAGGTTGGGGATTAAACTTTAATTCATCCTTCTTCTTCGAAGGGGCATCGGTTCGTATTGGTGGCAACTGACTATTTCACTAAATGGTCTGAAGCAATACCTCTTAAAAAATATGACGCATACGGAGGTAATTCAATTCATAACTGAGCACATTATTCATAGATTCGGCATTCCTCAAACATTAACTACGGATCAAGGTTCATCTTTCATGTCACATCAAGTTAGAGAATTTGCCGAATCATATAAGATAAAATTGCTCAATTCCTCCCCGTATTATGCCCAAGCCAATGGACATGCTGAGTCTAGCAATAAAATACTGATCAAGCTCATCAAGAAGAAGATTGAGGATAATCCAAGGAGATGGCATGAGCTATTGTCCGAAGCTTTGTGGGCACACAGAATCTCAAGGCATGGTGCTACAAAGGTAACTCCATATGAGCTTGTATATGGTCAAGATGCCGTTTTACCAGTGGAAGTGAATTTGAATGCTTTGAGAATAGCCAAACAAAATGACTTTTCGGCGGTGGACTTTTATAACTTGATGATGGACAATATTGATGAAGTCGCCGATAAACGTTTGGCTGCTTTGAAGGCCATAGAGAGAGATAAGTTGAGGGTGGCAAGAGCTTACAATAAAAGGGTCAAGTTGAAGAATTTTCAAGTTGGCGATCTCGTGTGGAAGGTGATCCTACCAATTGGTTCAAAAGACAGAAAATTCGGAAAGTGGTCTCCAAGTTGGGAAGGTCCTTTTAAGATTACAAGGGTAGTTCCCGGAAACTCATATCTGGTGGAATCCATACAAGGGACATTATTGCCTCAAGCTCTCAATGGCAAATATTTAAAGAAGTACCACCCAAGTGTGTGGCAAGAAGCCTAAATAGGCAACGGCCGATATATAATTATCGCCCTAAGCATATATCAATGGCCGATGGAGTGTTGACATCGTCCTTAGAGCAAGCGCAGTACAAATTATTTTTCGGCATACGAGTTTTGCCGAAAAACAGGGGGGCATGTGTTGACACCAGATTTTGGCATGGTCAAAAACCTAATTAAGAAGGCGTCAAATGGAAAAGTTCCGTATCGTTAAAATGAGAAACTTTGCTGTTTGGGTCATCACCATCCGATATCATTTAAAGGGCTGAAAATATGCTCGAAGTATTAAGATTTTGGTATTCAGAGTACTGTTCAGCCAATTACGCCTTCAAAATGGCCTCATATGAGAAAACTTTCTACATGAATTATCTTCGTCTCGTCGAAACGGTCGATTTTGATATAAAAATCGTCCCAATCCGAGTTCGTATGCAAAAGTTGTGGCCAAAACTGCACGCTGCAGCACTGCATGGCCGGATCATCCGGGCCGGGGTCCAGATAATCCGGCCGGAGGCCGAACAAACAAGCCAAATAACAGAAGCTAAAAATCGAAGCCGGATGATCTGGGTGTAGACCCGGATGATCCGGGTAAAGGCCGGACGATCCGGGCAAGGATCCGGACGTCCGGATAACTTTTTTCTGCTGGAGATGTTAGAAAACAGCCCGAAATACCCTCAAGATGACCTCAAATCGAAAAGTGTTCAACATCAAAGTTGTGCGTCTCGTCGAATCGGTTGATTTTTATATAAAAATCATCTTAATCTGAGGTCGTATGCAAAAGTTGTGGCCCGATCAATGTGTTGCTAAATCTGGGCTTGGCCGGATCATCCGGGCCTCCAGCCAGACATCCGGGCCGGAGGTCGTGAACAATCCGTGTTTCATTAGGTTTTGATGATTTGAACGGCGAGGCAAGTCCTTTTCTTGTACGGGAAGTCCATCCGCCTCTTATATAGACAAGAGGTGACGGCCGATTGAACAACAACACACAATCGACAAATCAATCTATCATCTTTTACATTTACTTTTTCTTCTCCCTTGTTCTTCTTCTTCCTCGTTCTTCTTGTTGCAGGGCGGCGAACCTCGAGGCCCTAGGGGCGATCAGGTCGACTTAGGGCATCCCATAGCCGCCGCGCGTCTTGACGGGGTCCCTCCCGGGCGTGTGAGGTTTCGGGTCCTCAAAAGCGCCCGCCGAATTGCTTGCGTACCGCACTTCCGGACGGGTCTCCTTCGACGTGAGCAGCGGTGCATCACCCCCGACGTCGAGGGTACACGGTGACGTGTTCGTGTGCGAACAGCAAAATGTGCCCGTGCGTTGTAACGGGAGAAACAAATCCTCGCCATTTTCCACGTATTCACGATGAATGTGATCAAACACGATGAGCTTCGTCATCATACTCTAGCACTAATGCAATTCTCAGACTTGTAATGATGGTGGATGACACCCATGTCTCACCAATACTTGGTGCATGCACCATCTCCTTACCGACTTGTAACAGGGGGTCTATCTGGATGGCGTCGGCGTGGAGGAGCGTGAAACCCCAGTCAAAATTGAAATAGTGGTCAGTCTTCAACTCCTGCACCACGGCCTCCAAGATGTCCAAAAATAGTGGTCAGTCTTCAGCTCCTGCACCACGGCCTCCAGGATGTCCAGTGTGATGGAGTCGGACCAGAGAAAATCCATGTTCACCTACAGGGCATACAGACGCGCTCTGCTCTAGACATTTTGTTTCGTCCGCTCGCACGCCTCCGCATGATCCTTGCTCCTCATAGCTTTGTTTCGTGATGGTCTCCTCCATGGACTCCCCTGCGCCGCCTTGCCATTTTGTGCTGGGAGCGCCACGTGGCTAATAAAATAAAATGCTGGTACTTCTTCCATAGCTATGGTACCAAAATAAAAAGGATCGACCAAAAATAATTAAGCGAACAATTGTTTTATTTTTGTTTCCCCCTAAACTTACCACGACGACCAAAGTGCTTTTTTTTTTGAACACAGTACAGACGCAAGCGCTTATATACACGCGCATACACTCATCCCTATGAACGCACATACGCACACCCTACCCTTATGAGCACCTTCGAGAGACTGAGCCGGCATATCATCTTGAAATTTACGAAGTCACCGTAGGCACCTCGTCGTCGACGGGAATGTCTCCTCCCACTGAATGCGCATCGCCGGAAATCCTGAAATAATTCCAGGAATAAATGCGAGCACCAGGATTTGAACTTTGGTGGGCTGAGAATACCACAGTCCCTCTAACCATCCAACCACAGGTTGGTTCGCACGACGACCAAAGTGCTATAGTAAACTGAAAATGGCCGCAAAACTCTAAGCAAATGAAACATGCCTAGTACGTAGATATGGTTGCTCCACGGTATTGCACGACCGGTGAAGCAGGCTAATTCCTCTCTCTTTTGGTCTGACGAACCTATTTCTTAAGTAGCAACTTGGCGCTGTACTGCTATATATCTTCAGCAATACCTTGTGAACGCGTGTGTATTTGGGTTGTACTCCCCGCGGTGATTTCCTAGCTCTATGCAATGTAGGTAAACGTGTTGAACAAAGATACAGACAATTTATTTTGGAAAAAGAGATACGGGCTGCAAGATCTGAAGGGATGCATCAGATAGCATGATACCAATAATTGAGAAGGCAACGGATGCGACCCGAGGAGGGCGTCAGTGGAAGACGATGTTCCGGGGCACTGGGCGAGCACGACACCCTTGGCCGGGATACGGGGCCCCGGCCGCCTCCGGCCGCCATCCACGTACGCAGGCAGATCGATGACGCTACCTATGCCCCCATCTTGATTCTTGAACGATGCAGAGGGGATCGATGGCAGCCCAGATCTGGAGGGGAGACGGCGGCGTGTGGGAGGCTGCATCCGTCTCGGCGCCGGTGGAGATCGTGAGGTGGAGACGGCGGGGTGTGGAGGGATCGGCGAGGTTGCTGCTGGTAAGGCGTCCGTGGCAGCGCTGCGAGGGGGCGTCACAAGAGGAGGTTGCGTGAGGGGTGATCGTGAGGAGAGGGGTGGGGTTTGTAAGACATGCACGTGGATTTCACGGTTGATTTTCTGAGCAGTTTTTAGAACGGCGATGATAAATCCCGAACGTTCGGATTTTAAGCATGGCAACTTTAGTTCACGCGAGGTTGGCAAACATGGCAATTTTCTGACAAAAAAATGAACTGGGACAAAGTTTCCATGTCTTAATAACTAAAGTTGCCACCTTGCGTCAACTAAAGTTGCCATGTAAAAACGTTCGGGATGAAATGCTTAAAATCCGAACGTTCGGATTTTATCGGAGTCCTTTTAGAAAGAGACGGAGACGAAGTACTGATTGAATTGTAAAATTAGAGTATCGTATGTATACTTCGTTGGCTTTTGTTTCCGGTTTTCTTCTCGTCGTACCGTGAGAGGAGGTGCAGAGTTTTTTTTTTTTCAAACGTAGATCTACTTTTAAATCTCAGCTGTCAATCTTTATGGTTAACATAATATTAACGGATATAAAGGCGTGACGGATGGAGGACTATGAAATCTTCTCCCTTTAATATTAGGTAAAGAAAAGAAAAACATTTATAAGATTTCTATGAACAAAGTGGCAAATCTAGTGGGAGTTAGTTTAATTATCAACCGTCTAAGTCATAAATGCACATTCAAACTATTCCAGTTCAAACAATAGTTGAAAGAAAATCATTAATTTCAACGATGGAACATCATTTGGCAGTCTTGCGACACGGTATAATTTATTGAGGGACATTGTGTTTTCCCTTCTTCTCCACCCGACTACGTCGACTCCCCTTCACCTAGTTCACACACCAACTTCTATTCATGCTCTAACTACCTTTGTCTGTTCATTGTGCAATATGTAAGATTCTCCACCGCCGTCTAGAACAACCTATCATGCATTGTTCCTGCGCCCATCTAAGCCATTAAGGATCTCATACCGATCATTATCGTCGGTTAGCTCCATGCCCTTATTGTCGAGGTTGATTTCACACCGTCGGCCAAGTTCCTCTTCTTTTATCCCCCTTTTCGCACTCCCACATCTCCTACCTACTCGTTATGATGTCGCACGCCTTCTTTGGCCATGCTGCACCCTAAGACCGAATTCAAAAAAAATTGTAGCGGAAGTTCCGTGCCATAATCTTCTCAAAGATAGGAGGCACAAAGGTACACCTCCACTAGAGAAAAAAAAGAGTGACTTAGGGTTCCTCCTTAGCGCTTCCACCGCTGCAGGTTTCCTCACCTCCAGGAGCCTTTTGGCGTCTGTGGAGCAGGGGGATTCTGGTCTGCGGTGTTTGTGTAGTCTCTGGTCACACTAACAATATCTATGGTTAATCATAGGTGTCTAGGTGGCGGTGGTGAGGCGATGGCACAACCGACTACGAGGTATAGGACCTCCCCATTAAATCCTCATTTCGGCTATGTTGTTTTGCATCGGCGGTGGGCATATGGAGCTTTAGTCAGACTCAGACCATGGGCCTCATTTTTTCTTCGTTTTCTCTATGTGACCGGCGGCGTTCTATGGAGGGGAGGTGGTGAAATTTTACTCGCCGGTGATGACCCACAAGTATAGGGGATCAATCGTAGTCCTTTTGATAAGTAAGAGTGTCGAACCCAACGAGGAGCAGAAGGAAATGACAAGCGGTTTTCAGCAAGATATTTTCTGCAAGCACTGAAATTATCGGTAACAAGTAGTTTGATAGCAAGATAATTTGTAACAAGTCACAAGTAGCAATAGTAACTAAGGTGCAGCAAGGTAGCCCAATCCTTTTGTCGAAAAGGACAGGCCGGAACGATCTCTTATAATAAACTAAACGTTCTCGAGGACACATGGGAATTTCATCTAGTCACTTTCATCATGTTTGTTTGATTCGCGTTCGCTACTTTGATAATTTGATATGTGGGTGAACCGGTTCTTGGGTGCTGTTCTTACCTGAACAAGCCTCCCACTTATGATTAACCTCTCTCGCAAGCATCCGCAACTACGAAAGAAAAATTAAGATAAATCTAACTATAGCATTAAACATATGGATCCAAATCAGCCCCTTACGGAATAGCGCATAAACTAGGGTTTAAGCTTCTGTCACTCTAGCAACCCATCATCTAATTACTACTCCACAATGCATTCCCTTAGGCCCAAAGATGGTGAAGTGTCATGTAGTCGACGTTCACATGACACCACTAAGAGAATCAACAACATACATATCATCAAAATATCGAACAAATACCAAATTCACATGATTACTTATGACAAGACTTCTCCCATGTCCTCAAGAACAAAAGTAACTACTCACACATCATATTTATGTCCAAGATCAGAGGGGTATTGAATAGCATAACGGATCTGAACATATAATCTTCCACCAAATAAACCAACTAGCATCAACTACAAGATGTAATCAACACTACTAGCAACCCACAGGTACCAATCTAAGGTTTTGAGACAAAGATTGAATACAAGAGATGAACTAGGGTTTGAGATGAGATGGTGCTGGTGAAGATGTTGATGAATATTGGTCCTCCCACGATGAGAGGATCTTTGGTGATGACGATGGCTTCGATTTCCCCGTCCTGAAGGGAAGTATCACCGGCGGAATCGCTCCGCCGGAGAGAAAAGTGCTCCTGCCCAAGTTCCGCCTCGAGACGGCGACGCTCCGTCCTAAAAGTCTTCTCCTTATTTTTTTCTAGGGCAAATGGACTTATATACCAGAAAATGGGCACTGGAGGCTGGCCAGGGGCCCCACAAGCCACCAGGGCACGCCTGGAGGGGTGGTAGCGCGCCCTGGTGCCTTGTGGGCACCTGGGTGGCCCCCTGTGACGCCCCCGACCCGACCGTGCACTAATCATACACGCAAATGCACACGATCGAGATCAGAGACTCACGGGAAGATATCACAACACAACTCTAGACACAAATAAAATAATACAAGCTTTATATTACAAGCCAGGGGCCTCGAGGGCTCGAATACAAAAGCTCGCATACAAGCGTCAGCGAAAGCATTAGATATCTGAGTACAGATATAAAAGTAAAACAGATAAGTCTGAAGAAGGCGAGGCAAAACAACGACAACGATCGAAAAGGCGCATGCCTCCTGCCTGGGAGCCTCCGAACTACTCCTGGTCGACTGACTCAACGTAGTAGTAGTGGCCTCCGAGACTCTCCTGGTAGTAGTCTCCTACGGTGGTGTCTGGCTCCTGGGCTCCATCGTCTGATATATCATCAAGTGGGTATGGGGAAAAGAATAGCAGAGCAACCGTGAGTACTCATTCAAAGTACTCGCAAGACTGACATTAGAACTATGCTAAATATGCATTGGTATCAAATGAAAAGGCTGTATCTGTGGACTATATAGCAGAAATGCTAGAATAGAGAGAAAGGCCTAGCCTATCGAAGACTAGCATCTTCAAGCAATCTTGCAGCATCAGAAGAGAATAGATAATAGTAGCATACATGTGGATATACAACAGCAATGCCCTGAGATCCTTTCTCGACTCCCTGCGAGAAAGCGGTCCCGAGAGCATTATTAACAGTTTAATATGAATCATCATCAATTTGTAGTTCTCATAGATCCGGATACAACTCTGAGCGTCCTGTTACCGTGGACACGGCTATTCGAATAGATAACTTCCCTGCAGGGGTGCACTACTGTTACCCAACACGCTCGATTACCTCTGGCCGGACACACTGGCTGGGTAATACCCGGCCTCGGGTGATCGACACGACGCAGTCCTACCTAGGCTCGGCAGAGAGGTCAACACGCCGGTCTAAATCCTAAGTGCGAAGGGGTCTTGGGCCCATCACCCTTTGCACTCCTGCACGTTGCGTGGCTGGACAGGGAGCAGGCGCGACACTGAATACACCAGTGACGTAACCAGCCCAACCCCGACGATCAGCCCGCATCTCTGAGCTGTGACGTCTGAAGAGCTTTCGGCTAATACATACGACGTAGATGGCCCCATTAAACCATTATCCCACGTGGTGGTAGTGCGTATAGGGCACGACGACCACTTAGATCAAATACCCAGTTCCGTTAGGTGTATTTAGTAACTCGCAGAGACGATCAGACTACCTGTCGCTCCGACTTGGTAACACACGGAACACGAACAGGGTGGTCTCCGCCTGCCCTGTCGTTCTGCCACATTAATCTCTCGCGGGTGCCCTCCTGGCAAACCCGACTTCACATTTTCCCCGCGGGTACCCCTCGGGGTCGACCCGCCTGGAACAAAGGTCAAAGTAACAGTGTGTCCAATATATCGAGAAGGAACCCGAGGAATCACACTCGAAGGTTTCCCTCCCGAGGAGTTGCACGACGGAAGCTGAGCGGAGGTGATGAAAGAGGAATCACCCTCGGTAACACACATCCGTATAGCTATTCCACAGAGGCATCATTGGAAGTGAGCTAAGAGGTATCACCCTCGGCACTCGATGCCAGCTCTGCAGAGTCGAGCAATTTAAGGGGGGTGTGCGGTGATGTGCTGTTCTCAGCCCGTTCGATTACATCGATCGGGGCACAGATACTAAAGCGGAGCAACTACAGCAAGGGAGAGGGGCCACAGATGGTTTTCCATCCATCCTATACTAGGCAGTTTAGGATAATAGGCAGGTATCAATAATAGTTACAAGGACAGGCTATGCATCAGAATAGGATAAAGCAAAGTAGCAGCAATTTCTAATGTAAGCAGGAGGAAGAAAGAATAGGTGATTTAGGCATGCGTCAAGGGGGGTTGCTTGCCTGGAAGCTCTGCTGAGAGGGACTGATCGTCAGTAGGCTCCTCGTCGGGGGTGTAGTCG
The DNA here is from genome assembly GCA_039707655.1 of Elymus sibiricus. Lineage (NCBI taxonomy): Eukaryota > Viridiplantae > Streptophyta > Magnoliopsida > Poales > Poaceae > Elymus > Elymus sibiricus. Next base: position 479,489,925 of record CM077666.1, read on the forward strand.
AACTCTGCTGCGACGGCGTCGGTCTCGGCGTCTATCGGGAGAGAAGGAGGGGGGAAGAAACAATAAATTCACGGCAAAAATACAATCACTATGCATGACATACCTAAATGATATGCAGAGGTGTTTTACTGCCTAACTAAATGATTTAGTTAATTTAGGAATTTATTTGGATTTATTTTATTAAAGTTGAGCACTATTCATTTATCAAAATCAGTCAAAAAGTTCCATGTTCAGCTAGCTAGGAGTGTTGGACAGGCATTTTGATTACATATTCAGAATCTTCATATTTCTCTGACATTTTTCATATATAAAATATTTTAATCCAAGTTACGCTTTAAAAAATATGATTTTTCAAAGTTTTTAAATATTTTCTGGAATTATTCAAATTAATTAAATTGGAATTATCCGAAACAGTAGGGGATGACGTTAGCATGACGTAGTGCTGACGTCAGCAGTCAACAGTGCGGTTGACTGGGGTCAAACCTAACAGTGGGTCCAATGGGACCCACTGGTCAGCCTCACAGTAGTTTAATTAGGTTTTATTTAAACTAATTAGGATTAATTTAGCGGTGGGGCCTACTGGTCAGTGTCTAATTACTAATTAATTTAATTAACCGATTTAATTAACGTTTTAGTTATTTATACAAATCAGTTTAATCCACGGGGCCCCACATGTCAGTGGGTTGACCCAGTCAACGAGTCAACTGGGCCCACCCGTCAGTGGCATAGCGGGGTCCCACCTGTCGGGCCAGGTCAGCGTCACCGGCGACTCGCCGGAATCTCGCCGGCGAGCGCGTTTTGCGGCGGCGCGGCTCGGGCTACGGTCGGAAATCGCGCACAGGGCGCCGTTTGATGCGCGGTTGGGTGCGCTGGAACCGCACGACGACGCCGCGTCGTTTGGCGGTGGTCGGAGCGGCTGGAACGGCCGGAAACGAGCGGTACGACCTTGCCGGCGGCGAGCTTATTCGGGTGAGCTACGGGGAGATCATTCCGGCGCGCAAACGAGCGAAAGAAGAAGCTAGCCGAGACCTACGCGTTGCGGTGAGGTTGATAGGCATGAGCCCGAGACCATTTGGTCGTCGGAACCTCGCCGGCGACGAGGACAGGCGGCGGCGCATTCGGGCATCTCTAATGCGGCGAGCTACGGCGACTAAAACACGCGTGGGAGAGAGGGGAGAGATGTGCAGGCTTACAGAGATCCTGCAGATGTGCTTAAGCGAGCGCGGGGGAGGGCGACGGCGGCGAATCGGTGCCGGAGACGAAGAAGGCCGTGCGGGGAAGTCGAGCTCGGGGAGGTCGCTGTGGGGGCGACGAGCTCCAATGCGAGGCTTCAGGCGACGTAGTCGAGGATGGCGAGGACGTCGGGCCTGGCGGAGCAGCAATCGGGGCACGGTGGCCACGGGATCGAGCGTCGGCGGCGGTGAGCTCTCGGGCGAGCTCAAACGAGAGCGAGGGAGGGGACGAGAGGGGATCTGGTGGGCTAGGGTTACTCGGGAGAGGGAGAGGGGCTCGGGGCAGGCTTTAGCGGCGTCGGGGACGGCGTGGATGGCCGACACCGCGACGGCCATCGCCGTGTCAGTGCGGGCGCGCGACAGCGGCGCGATGAGGACGACGAGCGGCTTAACAGGCTGGGCCAGGTACTATTTCACTAGGGCCCAGTCGCACAGTAAGTCGTTAGGCGTTTTTCTTTTTCTATTTTCTGTTTTATGTATTACTTTCTGTTTTGTAAAATGTGTGGCACTAAAAAGGACTTTTGTAAAATGGGTGACTTGGGCCAAATATTATAGTGCAATATGCTCTAACACCAGAAATTGGTTTGGCTAAAATATAATTTCATTTGTAATTCTATTAAATAAAACGGTATTAAAATATTGGTGTGAGCTACTGTTTGAGGTTGTTAGAATTGCTTAGACATTTTTAGTGATGTTGTTTTCCTGAACATAATTAGCTATGAATTATTTGCTATTTAACGAACATTTTAGTTTTCAATTTGAACAACTTTTATTTTTCACTTTAAATTTAAATTGAAGTTTGAATTAGGAATTTGAAATGAGATATGATCCTAATGATGATCAAGCATAGTTAATCATGATGACTTGGCATTATCAAAGGTGATTACTGTGGCATAATGACAGGGGGTGTTACACCCCATCTGGTACTTCTTTTCTCCAATATTTTTTATTTATTCCAAAATAAATCTTCGTGAAATTTTAGCTCATTTGGAGATGTGCAGAATAGGTATCTCTGACATAGCTTTTTCAGGTCCAGAATTCCAGCTGCCGGCAATCTCCCTCCTTATGTAAATCTTGCATATTAAGAGAGAAAAGGCATTAGAAATGCTCCACAAAGTGTTATATTGATTAAAAACACTATAAATAACAGTAGGAAAACATGATGCAAAATGGACGTATCAACTCCCCCAAGCTTAGACCTCGCTTGTCCTCAAGCGAAAGCCGATATCGATAATCATGTCCACATGTTTAGAGAGAGAGGTGTCGATAAAAACAAAATACGGACATAGTAGCATCATGATCATTATTATAATAGCAACATTCATTATCATAGAACTTCTCATGAGCAAGTAACAATTCATCACAACAACGAAGTATAAGACATAAACTTTCTTGAAAACTAACAAACTATGTTCTCAGTCAACAACACGGTTGCAATTCATCATATTTTCAGGAAGGGTCTCATGTAGGAGCTTTTAGCAAGTCCACATACTCAACCATCATTTAGTCTTCTATGATTGCTAACACTCACAACATATATATGGAGCAAGAAGTTTCAGCCAGACACATAGAAAGATAGGGGCTTATAATTTCGCCTCCCAACTTATTCACCTTAAGAGTAATGTCAACAATAATAACTCATGATCACTCATATCCAACTGGATATATGTGACTAGATCTTTCGCCACCACATGATGCTTGCAAAAGAGAAAAATAAAAAGGAATAGAGGAGAACACTATTGACTCTTGCATAAAAAGTAAATACATAAAAGTAAAAGATAGGCCCTTCGCAGAGGGAAGCAAAGGTTGTCATGCGCTTTTTGTTGTTGAATGCACAAGCTCTTAATGCAAAGGAACGTCACTTTATAGTGCCCCTTGTGATAGCAAGCTTTATTATGCAGTCCGTCGCTTTTATTTCTTTACCATCACAAGTTCGTACAAAGCTTATTTTCCTTTACAATAAATTTCATACATATTTAGGAGCAATTTTTATTTCTTTATGCACCGATGACAACTTACTTGAAGGATCTTATTCAATCCATAGGTAGATATAGTGGACTCTCATGACATGAAACTGGGTTTAAGGGTTTTGGATGCACAAGTAGTATCTCTACTTGGTGTGGATTTTTGGCTAGCAACGATATTGGGCAAGCACCACATGTTGGAGGATCTATGACAATATAACTTCTATGTGAATATAAGCATACATAATTCATTACATTGTCTTCCTTGTTCAACATCAACAATTTGACATAAAATACTCAATGGGGGCTCACAATCATAAAAGATGTCCAAGATAGTGTATTTGCATGTGAATCTTCTCTTCGCTTATTAATTTTTTTCATGAATTGCATCATTGACTAATGCTATGCTTGTTAACGTTCAATAAATTTACCACTTATACTTTTCTTTATGTAATGTCATTACTTTCCATAAGATTAGCATATGACCTTTTTCATTATTTTCATTGCTAGGATTGAAATATAAAAGTAAAGAAGCAAAAACTCAAACTACTCTTTATTATATAACTCTCAACTCAATTACATAGATAGATAGATCACGAAAGTAGCACTCAAAAATAGATCGTACTAAACTTTTATTCAACTAAATCACGAAATAACTGAGGGTTGAACTAAAAATAGGTAAAAAATAATAAAAGTGATAGTGATACGATACCGGGGCACCTCCCCCAAGCTTGGCACAAGCCAAGGGGAGTGCCCATACCCATGTACTCAAGTCTCCTTCTTCGGTGATGGTGGCGATGATGAAGTGGTGGGTTTGTCCTCCGGCTTCCATGGCATAGGTTCCCCATCATAAAAGGATGAACGAGTCTCCGGGGTCCTGAAACTTGCAGCTAAACTTATACCTTTGAATCTTGCCTCATACTCAAAATTTTGGTTTTGAAGATCATAGATTTGGCCTTGGAGATAGTCAATTCGTTCGTTGAGCTTGAAGATGATGTCCCCCATTGATTGGCCATCCACCTTGTGATCGCGGATGAATTCCGTGATCATGGAGTGGTTGGCGCTGAGTCCACGTTCTACCATCCCTTGGCACTTGAAAATCTCCTGCTCCACCGCTTCGAGCCTGGCCTCCACGCTCCCGATCTTCTTGGGTCCTTGAACATCCCGGATGTGAAGCACCCCCTCACGCATCTCGATGGCTTGAGGGTGTTTCATCAGGTAAGGGTTGATGACCTTCTCGTAGAACTTGTCCTTGGAAGAGCTTGGTGGAGCCATAGCGATCTAGATCTGTCAGAAAAATAGCACGAAACAAGAACAGAGGATATTTCTGCGATACGGTGGTCAAAACGTCCGGGAGTATATATAAAGAATTTTTATCTTGCAAAACAAGTATTCCAGAAGAAAACGGAGTCGGGAAGGCTCACGAGGGGTCCACGAGCAACTAGGGCGCGCCTCGGGGGTGGCGTTCCCTGGTGCCTCATGTGCACCTCGTGGGCCCCCTCGGATGTTTCTTATTTTTGTATTTTTTCTAATATTCCAAAACTAACAGGAAGTATTTTTATGAAATTTTTGAAGTCGGTTTACTTACCGTATCACGTACCTCTTCCTTTTCAGGGTTCTGGAGTGTTCTGGAAGGTCTCTCTTATGTATTCCTGAGATGTAATGCTTAATTCTTTGCCCATTAACCACCTTCGGATTAGTGCCTTCGGCGTTATTGATCTTAATGGCTCCAGAGCGATAAACTTCCTCGATGATATACGGTCCTTCCCATTTAGAGAGAAATTTTCCTGCAAAAAATCTAAAATGAGAATTGTACAATAGAACATACTCACCCACTTTGAATTCCCGTTTTTGAATTCTTTTATCATGCCATCTTTTAACTTTTTCTTTAAACAATTTGGCATTTTCATAAGCTTGGGTTCTCCATTCATCTAGTGAGCTAATATCAAATAATCTCTTTTCACCCGCAAGTTTAAAATCATAATTGAATTCTTTAATTGCCCAATATGCTTTATGTTCTAACTCAAGAGGTAAATGACATGCTTTTCCATAAACCATTTTATAAGGAGACATACCCATAGGATTTTTATAAGCAGTTTTATAAGCCCATAATGCATCGTCAAGTTTCTTAAACCAATTCTTTCTAGATCTATTGACGGTTTTTTGCAAATTAACTTTATTTCTCTATTGCTCAATTCAACTTGAGCACTAGATTGAGGGTGATAGGGAGGTGGAATTCTATGGTTGATATCATATTTAGCAAGCAGTTTACGGAATGCACCATGAATAAAATGTGAACCACCATCAGTCATTAAATATCTAGGGACTCCGAACCTCGGGAAAATAACTTCTTTAAGCATTTTAATAGAAGTATTATGATCAGCACTACTAGTTAGAATAGCTTCTACCCACTTAGTAACGTTATCAACAGCAAATAAATATGTGTATACCCATTAGAGGAAGGAAAAGGTCCCATATAATCAAATCCCCAAACATCAAATGGTTCAATAACAAGTGAATAATTCATAGGCATTTCCTGACGTCTACTAATATTACCAATCCTTTGACATTCATCACAAGATAAGACAAACTTACGAGCATCCTTGAAAAGAGTAGGCCAATAAAAACCAGATTGTAATACCTTATGTGCAGTTCTGTCTCCCGCATGGTGTCCTCCGTAAGCCTCGGAATGACACTTCCATAGGATTTGTTCATGTTCATGCTCAGGTATACAACGTCTAATAATACCATCCACTCCTTCTTTATAAAGATGTGGGTCATCCCAGAAGTAATGTCTTAAATCAAATAAGAACTTTTTCTTTTGTTGGTATGTGAAACTAGGTGGTATAAATTTAGCAACAATATAATTAACATAGTCTGCATACCAAGGAGTATTGTGAGAAGCATTTATGACAGCTAATTGCTCATCGGGAAAACTATCATCAATAGGCAGTGTGTCATCAAGAATATTTTCCAACCTAGACAAGTTATCAGCTACGGGGTTCTCAGCTCCCTTCCTATCAGTAATATACAAGTCAAATTCTTGTAGCAATAGAACCCACTTAATGAGTCTAGGTTTAGCATCTTTCTTTTCCATAAGGTATTTAATAGCAGCATGATCAGTGTGAACAATTACTTTGGAATCAACTATGTAAGATCTGAATTTATCACATGCAAACACAACTGCTAGAAATTCTTTCTCAGTAGTAGCATAATTTCTTTGAGCACTGTCTAGAGTTTTACTAGCATAATGGATAACATTTAATTCTTATCAACTCTCTGTTCTGGAACAGCACCAACAGGATAATCACTAGCATCACACATAATTTCAAAAGGCAAGTTCCAATCAGGTGGTTGAACAATAGGTGCAAAGGTTAAGGCTTTCTTAAGTGTTTGAAAGGCTTCTACACAATCATCATCAAAAACAAATGGAACATATTTTTGCAAGAGATTAGTAAGAGGCCTAAAAAAATTAGAGAAGTCTTTAATAAACTTTCTGTAGAAAACAACATGACCTTGGAAACTTCTTATACCTTTAATATCTTTAGAACATGGCATTTTCTCAATTGTATCAACTTTGGCCTTATCTACTTCAATACCTCGTTCAGAAATTTTATGCCCCAAGACAATACCTTCATTCACCATAAAGTGGCACTTCTCCCAATTCAAGACAAGATTAGTTTCTTCACATCTCTGCAAAACTCGATCAAGGTTGCTTAAGCAATCATCAAAAGAAGTTCCGCAAACCGAGAAATCATCCAAGAAAACCTCAACAATCTTTTCACAAAAGTTAGAGAATATAGCAGTCCTACATCTTTGAAAGGTAGCAGATGCATTACATAAACCAAAAGGCATACGACGTTAAGCATAAGTTCAAAAGGACAAGTAAAGGTGGTTTTCTCTTGATCTTCAAGTGATACAGGTATTTGAGAGAAACCAGAATAACCATCTAGGAAACAAAAATGTGTATGCTTAGACAATCTTTCTAATATTTGATCAATAAAGGGCAAGGGGTAATGATCTTTTCTAGTGGCTTTATTCAATTTCCTGGAGTCAATTATCATCCTATAACCAGTTACAATTCTTTGTAGGATGAGTTCATTTTTATCATTAGGAACAACGGTAATACCTCCCTTTTTAGGAACACAATGAACATGACTTACCCATCTACTATCAGCTATGGGATAAATTATACTTGCTTCCAGAAGCTTTAATATTTCAGTTCTTACCACCTCCTTCATCTTAGGATTTAATCGTCGTTGGTGGTCGACAACTGGTTTAGCATCAGGCTCCATATTAATTTTGTGTTGACATAGAGTGGGACTAATGCCCTTAAGATCATCAAGAGTATATCCAATAGCAGCACGGTGCTTCCTCAGAGTTTTTACTAATCTCTTCTCTTCATGCTCTGAAAGGTTAGCACTAATAATAACAGGATATATCTTCTTTTCATCTAGATAAGCATATTTCAATGTATCAGGCAACTGTTTCAGTTCCAATACAGAGTCACCCTTAGGTGGAGGGGGGCCTCCAAGAGTTTCTACAGGCAAATTGTGTTTAAGGATGGGTGGTTGATCAAAGAACATCCTCTCTATTTCATTTCTTTCATTCATGTGCATATCATTTTCATGATCTAGCAAATATTGTTCTAACGGATCAGTAGGAGGTACAGCAATAGAAGCAAGACCAATAATTTCATCTTTACTAGGCAATTCTTTATCATGAGGTTGTCTACGAAACTTGGAGAAATTAAACTCATGAGATATACCACCAAAATTAACACTAACAGTTTCTTTTGCGCAATCAATCTTGGCATTAACAGTGTTCAAGAAAGGTTTGCCAAATATAATGGGACAAAAATTATCTTGTGGAGAACCGAGGACTAGAAAATCAGTAGGGTATTTTATTTTTCCACACAAGACTTCAACATCTCTAACGATCCCAAGCGGCGTAATGGTATCTCTGTTCGCAAGCTTAATAGTAACATCAATGTCCTCTATTTCAATAGATGCAATATCATTCATAATTTCTTGATATAAGGTAAACGGAATAGCACTCACACTAGCACCCAAACCACATAGGTAAACGGAATAGCACTCACACTAGCACTCACATGATAACAATGATCTCCTTTTTTAACAGAGACAACAGGCATCCTACTACAGGTCTGTTTTTATCTTTAGGATCTGGTTTAGCAATTGTAGCCGCTTCATCACAGAAGTAAATAACATGCACATCTATATTATCGACCAACAGATCTTTAACCATAGCAACATTAGGTTTAACTTTAATTTGTTCAGAGGGTCTAGGTCTCAAATATTACTTTTGTTAACCACAGTTGAAACTTTAGCATGTTCCTTAATCCTAACAGGAAAAGGTGGTTTCTCAATATAAGCAGTAGGCACAACCGGATCAACATGGTAAACAATTGTTTCTTCTTTAACACTAACGGGTTCCTCAATCTTTTCTTTAACAGGGGGATGATATTTAAACCACTTCTCCTTAGGGAGATCAACATGAGTAGCAAATGATTCACAAAAGGAGGCTACTATCTCAGAGTCAAGTCCATATTTAGTGCTAAACTTATGACAAGCATCGGTATCCATAAAAGATTTAACACAATCAAACTCAAGTGTTATACCTGACTCATTACCTGTGTCGAGTTCCCAATCTTCAGAGTTGCGTTTAATTCTTTCCAGAAGATCCCTTCTAAATTCAATAGTTTTCTTCATAAAGGAGCCAGTCGAAGAAGAATCGAGTATGGTTTGATCATCATGAGAAAGCCGAGCATAAAAATTCTGTAAGATAATTTCTCTTGAGAACTCATGATTAGGGCATGTGTACATCATGTACTTAAGCCTCCCCCAAGCTTGAGCGATGCTTTCTCCTTCACGAGGCCAAAAATTATATATATAATTCCGATCACGATGAACCAGATGCATAGGATAAAACTTTTGATGAAATTCCAATTTCAATCGATTCCAATCCCACCTTCCAATATCATCACATAGCCTATACCATGTCAATGTCTTTCCCTTCAAAGATAAAGGGAAAACCTTCTTCTTAACTTCATCTCCGAGTAAACCTGCAAGCTTAAATAACCCACAAATTTCATCCACATAGATTAGGTGCATATCACGATGTATTGTTCCATCTCCTGCATAAGGATTAGCTAGCAGTTTCTCTATATATCATACCCGAAGGAATCTCATAATAAATATTTTCAGTAGGTGCAGTAGGTTGAGGAGCAACTCTTTGTGCTTCCGGTCGAGGTGAAGATACCACGAACAAGCCCCTCAAAGGATTACTTTCCATAGTGACAAGTGACAATAAATTTCAGCACTTAATATAAATGTTTCCTTACCAAATTCCACTCACCAAAGGCGCTTCACTCCCCGGCAATGGCGCTAGAAAAGAGTCTTGATGACCCCCAAGTATAGGGGATCAATCGTAGTCCTTTCGATAAATAAGAGTGTCGAACCCAACAAGGAGCAGAAGGAAATGACAAGCGGTTTTCAGCAAGATATTTTCTGCAAGCACTGAAATTATCGGTAACAAGTAGTTTGATAGCAAGATAATTTGTAACAAGTCACAAGTAGCAATAGTAACTAAGGTGCAGCAAGGTAGCCCAATCCTTTTGTTGCGAAGGACAGGCCGGAACGATCTCTTATAATAAGCTAAACGTTCTCGAGGACACATGGGAATTTCATCTAGTCACTTTCATCATGTTTGTTTGATTCGCGTTCGCTGCTTTGATAATTTGATATGTGGGTGGACCGGTGCTTGGGTGTTGTTCTTACTTGAACAAGCCTCCCACTTATGATTAACCTCTCTCGCAAGCATCCGCAACTACGAAAGAAGAATTAAGATAAATCTAACCATACCATTAAACATATGGATCCAAATCAGCCCCTTACGGAATAGCGCATAAACTAGGGTTTAAGCTTCTGTCACTCTAGCAACCCATCATCTAATTACTACTCCACAATGCATTCCCTTAGGCCCAAAGATGATGAAGTGTCATGTAGTCGATGTTCACATGACACCACTAAGAGAATCAACAACATACATATCATCAAAATATCGAACGAATACCAAATTCACATGATTACTTATGACAAGACTTCTCCCATGTCCTCAAGAACAAAAGTAACTACTCACACATCATATTCATGTCCAAGATCAGAGGGGTATTGAATAGCATAATGGATCTAAACATATAATCTTACACCAAATAAACCAACTAGCATCAAATACAAGATGTAATCAACACTACTAGCAACCCACAGGTACCAATCTAAGGTTTTGAGACAAAGATTGAATACAAGAGATGAACTAGGGTTTGAGATGAGATGGTGCTGGTGAAGATGTTGATGAAGATTGGTTCTCCCACGATGATAGGATCATTGGTGATGACGATGACTTCGATTTCCACCTCCCGGAGGGAAGTATCCCCGGCGGAATCGCTCCGCCGGAGAGCAAAAGTGCTCCTGCCCAAGTTCCGCCTCGAGATGGCGGCGCTCCGTCCCAAAAGTCTTCTCCTTATTTTTTCTAGGGCAAATGGGCTTATATACCAGAAAATGGGCACCGGAGGCTGGCCAGGGGCCCCACAAGACACCAGGGCACGCCTGGGGGGGTGGCGCCCCCTGGTGCCTCGTGGGAACTTGGGTGGCCCCCTCTGGTACTTCTTTTCTCCAGTATTTTTTATTTATTCCAAAATAAATCTCCGTGAAATTTCAGCTCATTTGGAGATGTGCAGAATAGGTATCTCTGACATAGCTTTTTCAGGTCCAGAATTCCAGATGCCGGCAATCTCCCTCCTTATGCAAATCTTGCATATTAAGAGAGAAAAGGCATTAGAATTGCTCCACAAAGTGTTATATTGATTAAAAACACTATAAATAACAGTAGGAAAACATGATGCAAAATGGACGTATCAGCCGGCTCCTTCTATCATCCAGTGAGGCCCGGTCAAATGCGGCTTTGTCAGGGAACTTGCAAGGTTTGTGTCCCCCTCTGTTGGTCAGAGTTGGGATTATCTTAAGGATATCCTCGGTACCAACTTCTTTGGGATAGCGATCTGTCTAGATCATGGCCACCGGTGTCTTCTAGTCTACATCGTCAACTTCCCGACCGCTGCTTCTTCAAACTCATCGGTTCAAATAAAATTTGCATCCACGATTCTGAGAAGCGGCAACGAGCTTTGCTCACGGCGTACCGCTGGTCGATGCATAAGGAAGACAATGTTGATTTTTTTCAAGGACTTGTCTATAATTTATTATTATTATAAGGGATAGTTTTATTTAATATATGGCCTTGAGCTGCAAAACAATAGAGCGATAGGAGGCACAAAACAAGGTGAAAATTGTATTGATTCTCTTTTCTTGTGGTGTTTAGGTCTTATATTGGTTCCTTATTAACTAGTTTGCCCTGCTAGGCTTTCGGTACGATTTTGCTTAATAAATTCAGATCAATTATATTCTGCTAAACGCAACTCAAAATTTTTTTTGCTAAACGAGTAGCTCAAGCTCTTAGTGTTTGCTCGATGACAAATAAGATAGTATAAATAGTAGCACTAGCGGAAAATGACAGAGTTGCTACAATCTAATAAAAGAAGTATTGTACTCCATTCGGCTGGGTTGATAAGTCGATAGGCGTTCCTAGGTGGTCATTTTGATTGACGAACATGTGTAATATGGACAAAAAATATTTAGAAACTTCATTCGATGATGAATCTGACATTATATTTATATTTTTCAACCCAGAACCATAGAAAAAATGTTCTGTGGTAAATTTATATTAAACGGGTGTAGAACAAAATATTTACAAAAAAAGGGACATAAAACAAAGATAATTATCCAATTTCTTTTCTAGGACATGCTGATTATTAGATATGATTTAGTGAGTTGCGAACATCCTAGTCAGTTTCTAGATTTGACAAGGCAACAATTACTAATCTGCTAGGCTGTGTATTGCTTCATTCTGGTAGTGGAGATCTTTAGGTCTTCCTTGATAGAGTGACACCAGCCATTAATATAAGTTATAGCATTTCTGACTATTTTGTTTTGTCGTTAGTCCAAATGCTCCAGCACCCCATGATGATAATGTCAAGTCCCAACTATATGTAGGAAGCTCCTGCAAGTCCACAAGAACCTCATCATAAAAATATATCCCTCTTAGTTTTCTGGTAAAAAATGCTTATAAGAACAATTTGAAAATAATAACTACCCTAGACCGTATCCTCGAAATACTTAACGAAATTCTTATGGTAATAAAAATATTTCTTCTGAACTCGAGAGTGCTTTTAGAGAATTTCTTGCCACTCAAAAGAATTTCAGTACTATGGTTAGCGAAAAATGGAGAAACTAGACAACATAATCCTTAAAGTTGATACCTTAGTCCATGATGTTGAAATACTCAAGATTATCCTCTAAAAAAAGAAATACTCAAGATTTCCTTGCCTAAAGATGATATGCCGGAATCACTTAAAGCTATACAAATAGTTCTTGACTATAATGATAGAATGATTGCCATGCTTAGGGCTAGACGTGAGAAAGAGAACACATGCTGCAATATATGAGAATAGGGGTATTGAGAGCATCTACAGCCGCTTATGACAAATATGACCCCTCAAACACCCGCGGACGCACCCGGGCGCGTCCGCGGGGAGTAACCGGGCACGCCTCAAATTAGCACAACTGCATCCAGACACCTCATACTAGATTCTTAAATCCATACAAAAGCATGCAAACGAAAAAACCTACGTACTACATAGATCACCTAGCTACTCCTCGTCGGAGATGTCCACTATCTACGTGCCTGGCTCCGGGTACATGGGCGGCAGCTGCAGCTCCGGCTCCTCCGGCTGCTCTGCTCCGGCCTCCTCCTCCTCTATCTCCGCGTCGAGTTCGGCGAAGAGCGCGTCGGACGCCGCCTGCTCCTGCCGGAGAACTGCCTGTTGCCCTCCACATAGGCCTCATCCTGGATGGACTCCAGGATGGACTCCAGGATGGCCTGCTGCTCCGCCATCTCCGCGACTTGGGCGATGGCGAACTCCGCCTCCGCCTCCGCCATGTTGAACCCCAGAGCAGGCTGCTCCGGCTTGTCCTCCTCCGGATCCGCCACCTCCATCGGCTTCAGCAGCTGCTCTCCCTCCTCCTCCTACGGCTGCTGCTCCTCCTCTGGCTCCGGCGAGTCCGGAGACAACCCGGCAGTGATGCGGGCGGCGCACCTAGCCTGGATCTCCTCCGCGATCTGCCTCCGGCGCTCCGGCGTGAGCATAGCGTACGTGGTGATCTTCCGCCGGACCTTGGCGATGCCGGAGAGCGTGGGAGAGCTTGGGAGAGGAGGCGGACGGGCTCGGGTGGCGGCGCAGAGAGGGAGGAGGTGGATGGGCTAGGGTTGGGGGACGCCGGCTGGCTTAAATAGCCGGATTTTGTCTCGGGCGACGAGCCGGAGCGGCACCACGCGGAGTTCACACCGCGGCGACGGAGGAGGCGTCCGTCCGATCGCCGGGTTTCCGGGCGATTCCGCGTGGGACCCATCGTCAGTCCTACGTGGCGACGCCCCCGGGCGCCCCCATATCCATCCCATATTTGGGTTGGATATGAGGGGTGCCGGTCAGCCCGAGCGTTTGAGGCCCGTTTGAGGCACCCGTCTGGGTCAGATTTCCGTGACCGGTCAGTGACCGGACGGGCCGCCCGGGCGTTTGAGGCGGGTTTGGGGCGCCCAGTTATAGATGCTCTGAAAGGTCAAAACTTTAAGTAGCGTTGAAACTCCTTCGGTGGACAAACTCACTAATTTACTTGGTGGTATTAAATATAGGGTTAATTGGATAAATGCCGCTCAAATTGTGGTGATTCCGAAAAACGCCATTGCAATTTCCAAACTTTGAAAAATGCCACAGCAATTTTTGCAAACTTTGAAAAACGCCACTGCAGACTTTGAAAAATGCCACCGGAAATGGCATTTTTCAAAGTTTGGAAATTGCAGTGGCATTTCTCGGAATCGCCAGAATTCGAGTGGCATTTATCCAATTAACCCTTAAATATAATGATAAAGAAAGTCGGCTTGGAGAGGTATTGACTTTAGGTAGTAAGAACACGACATGTTCGGAGAGTTTCAATTCTTTGATAAAAGTATCAAAAGTGGATTTGGAGAGGTAACAAAATTACAACCACCTCCAGGACATGGCGTATCTACACCCAAGCTCAAATGCTCCCTTGTGAACAATAAAATTCAGAAAAATAGTAAAAAAAATCAAATAAATTGGAATTTTTTTTGTGATAAACTTTGACAAATGTTTTGTATGCTTGCAAAATTTTAGCACAAAACGACATTCGTGGAAGGCGTTTAAAAAAAACAAAACCGTTGTTCCAAAAATGCTAGTTTTGTAGACATTTTGGAGTGATGATTTTGTTTTTTTTTTCACGCCTTCCACGAATGTCATTTTGTGCTGAAATTTTACAAGCATACAAGCATTTTTCAAAGTTTAACACAAAAAAAATTCAGAATTTTTTTAAACTTTTTACTATTTTTTTCAATTTTACTGTTCATAGGGGAGCATTTGAGCTCGGGAGCAGAATAGGACTTTCGCCGCCTCCACTGGGTCATTAGAGGCGGCTTTTGTCATGTGGAGAACTAACCGCTTCGGTTTGCCAATGCTAATGCCCATTTGTTTACTAGTGAAAGGCCACATCATAAAGACATGTAAATTCATAGTTACATATGAAAAACTATAAGATGTAGGATTTTAATTTCCCATAGTGCATTGCATTATTGATCAAAATGTATATAGAGAAAAATAAACTATTTGATGGTATATTATAAATAGGACTCATGTGAATATATCCAGCACATTTCCCTTGTAAGTATTTTGTATTGCAGTTTTGAGTAAAATTTTGTAAGAATTGCTACACAGCATCTCCGAAGACAAATAAACTTCGTGAAGGTACTTTCATATAGTTGAACCAAAATAAAAGTCGTAAAGTACAATGAATACCAATAGTTTACAATGGAAAACTTAGAAAATTTGAAGTATGGAAAGTCTAAAACAAGGAAGAGGTGGCTGTCTTTTGAGGTCTGTGCATATTGTGCATTGCAAGTCACGATAATTATTTTAGAAGGAAAATCGTCTGGGCATTAATGTAGTACAGAGAGTCTAGAACAAGTAAGAAGTGTGTTTCGAGCTTTGGGCATATGGTGTAATGTGCTTAAGCCCAACGATAGAATCTCTGGAGATATGCTAAATCCGAACACTACAGCTGCCGTGCTCTGAATAATCGCCATACTCACAACATTCCAGTATTCTTCTCGACTGACTATTACTGCAGTTGACATTGGCTTTGATTAAATAAGCAAGGCGATCTCTCACAGGATAAGCACTACTTACACGGGACACGGGAGGAACATGGCTGATGACAGAGTTCTATAAGGGCATCTTCACCCCAAACCTCCCGTAACCGTCCGGACCGCGGAAGCCATCCAACGCGGTCCTGTATCGATCCGCGGCGCAGTCCGGACGCATTTCTTCCGCAAACCGGAGACAAACGTGGGGGGCCTTTGCGAGAGTCCGGACACGTGAAACGTCACTCTCCGCCCATGGGCCCACCCAAAACGAAGGCGGAGCCCGTGCTTTTGCGGCATCCCTCATTGTTTCCACGTCAAAATCCCCCACTCTCTTCTTCCATTCCCCCCGCTCTCCGCCCAATTCCTGCTCCTTCCTCCCACCCTCTCCTTCCTTCCGCCGCCGACGCATGGAACCGTCGGAGAACCTATCGGAGATGGAACCGGCGGAGGTGCCGGAGGATCCGACCATCACGCTGGCCCGGAAGATCAGCTCGGCTACGTGGCAAAATCGCCGCGTCAAAGCTAGGGCCGCAAAGGAGGAGAAGCTCAAGAAGCGGTTGGCCACCGGCGGGCCTGGTGCTGGCGTTGGGCGTGGCGGCCATGGCGGACGCCGGCAGATGGGAGCGCCCACAGTACAGACGGCGCAGTGGCCGGAGAATTACAAGCCGCCGTACTATTACGATGCCAAGCAGCTCGGAACCCCCACCGGTACGGTTCCTTATATTGTCGACATTAATGTGGTGCCGCTCTTCTCCGAGTATGCTTCGCCGCAGCTCTTTCATGAACACAAGCATTTCGCGCCCTACTCGAACGCGATCATCCGCAACCGTGAATGGAAGTCCCTCAACCATCGATGGTACACCATCCAAGAGGCCGTGTCCACGTATAGCGGGCACTTGAACCAGCTCATCGCACGGTGCCCTAGCGGTGCTCAAATCACCGGGCAAGTAAGTTGATGACTAGCCGAACATGCATTATTTTATTGCTCACTAGCCGGATATGCATTCTTTTGTTGCTCACTTGCCGGAGATGCATAGTTATGTTGATCACTAGCCGGAAATGCATAGTTATATTGATCACTAGCCGGAGATGCATAGTTATATTGATCACTAGCCAGAGATGCATAGTTTTGTTGATCACTAGCCGGATATGCATTGTTTTGTTGCTCACTAGCCGGATATGCATTCTTTTGTAGCCTACTCGTGCTTGTGTGGTGTACAAGAAGTTGGAGAAGAAGTCCTTCACCGTCATACATTGTTGGTTGAAGTTGAATGGGCAACCGAAGTGGAACCTTTTCATTGCCCAGACCGCCGCCCAAGCCAACGAGGAAGAAACCGGTGACCCTACCGACCCAACCCAAGAACCGCAGAAAAAGGTTAGAGGATATTTACGGGGAAGAAGTGGGAGAAGGAGAGGGCGAAGTGAGAAGGTGCGGCGGCCAAGCTGACGGAGAGGTTCGAGGACATCTTGGCGAAGAAGGAGGAGGCATGCGTGAAGCGGTCGGACATCAAGGAGGAGGAGAAGGCGGAGAGGTTCAAATTGTTGATGGAGAAGACGGACAAGAAGTTCAAGCTCGAAGAGAGGAGGGCCATGATCGAAGAGAGGAAGGCTGCGCTCGAGGAAAAGAGGGTGAAGATCGCCGCCAATGCGGAGGACGCCAAGATGTTGACCTTGAATGTGGACTCTTTGGATGCCGACGCAAGAATGATCGTGTAATCCGTCCGCTATCAGATGTTGTAGCAGCAGAAAGATCAGTTGGCGGCGGCGGAGAATGAGGACGAGACGGAGGTGGATGCGGATGCGGAGGCTGTCCACGTGGCGGCGACGGCACCCCCTTGATCGGGGAGCAGACGGCGGGCATTGCCGGTCCGGCAGGGTAGAGATGTACGGACTGCCGGACTGATGTTTTTTTGGATTCGGGCATGTAAAAACTAAGCATACTTGCCTTTTTTTTCTGTGATCGGGCATGTGATCCGGCGCTGGTGTGATCCGGCGCGATCCGGCGTGCTGTGTGGATCGGAGTACATTTGAATTTACTGACGGACATATACAGAATAGCGCTGGATGGCAGCCTTCCGCATGCGTGCCCGGCGAACAGATGTGGGAGGAAATGAACGGGTCTTCCGTTGGAAATGCCCTGAGGTTATGCGATCTGACCGATCTACCGCCCGAGTTGTAAAGAAAAATCATCCATGTGTGCCGGCCGCGTGAGTACTGCTATGTGTAGTTTACTTCCATAGTTTTTCCCCACGTTCCCGTTGACACTGCTGGCCTGTATCAATCGCACTAAACAACGCGGAATAGCTGTGATTTGGCTTTGGCGATTCTGATGTGCAGGATAGATTACATGCTGCCGGCTCCTCGTGGCCTGTCCGAATGGAAACCGCCTGCTACTAGCGCAGAGTTGTTGACAGGCTACTGATTCCAGCCTCCAGCTACACCTACATACGTATGAGTAGAAATGAAGTGATACTCCACTAGTGCAGAGTTGTCGACAGACAGGCCACATGGGGAGGGTTCGGATCGTGGAGATTTTGAAACGGTGAGGTACGACGCTCTGTACGGCACCCTGCAGTGCAGGACATTTGCTTGCAAGCCCGTAAAAACCTTGGTGTCGACAAGGCCAGTGGTAGCAATCGAAAACCGAGATTCGGGAGATGGATCAGTTTGGCCGGCGATCCAGTACTGAACAATCGTCGGCGCCGATGCTGACAGGCCGGTGACCGTGCCGCCCATATCTTTCATGGGTACTGTTTGTATACAGCGCGGCAGGCTACGACGCTCCGCGCTCTTGCCGCACTAGGTAGGAAGTGCGGCTTGCCGCACCCGACAGCACCGCTGCCTGGTACAAGTCATATACAATCCAGTAATACAGTCACCGAAGCATTGCAAATATAAAAAATAGCATGATATTGGTTCAGTATAATGCCATACATCAAATCATTATCTATGAATTGACCCAAGAAAATTTTAGATAACTAAGATGCCTCTATTCTGATGGAGTGCGGCTTGCCGGGTGCAATTATATCCAACCCAGTAACAAAACAATTGGACCATTGCATACAACTAAAACATAGCATGATATAACTTCTACAATACACCCCAAGCATTAAGAATAAGAATAGCACTTGTAGCCAAAGATCTTAGTAAGCAAATGGCAACATTTTTATTATTCTGTAAGTATAGCACTTTGCAGCTTCGTTTGATAAATCATGCTTATGTAGTTAGCTAGCCACAAATGCAAGAAATTTCAAATGAACAATGGTTTAAGTCTGATGAAAAATGGATTAATAATGAGCAAACCAATCAACAAAATATTATACAGCTTGTGTGATAGCATTTAGGTAGGACACAAAACTACTTAGATTACAATAGCCAAAGGGTAGCAGTCTTACAGACATACATTGTCTAATATTGTCCACCTAGTGCACTGGCTCATACTTCTAATGAAACATAATGTACAGTAAGGGCAAGACAGGTGCATATTTGCACTAATTCAGAACACCCTTATAGAGGCATTCAACCTAAGTACAATATCTTTAACAAAGTCTGCTGATAAATAAAAAGGGCCTCATCTTCTCCTTGTGGCTGAGGTATCAAGTCCTGTAAATATAAATTTCCAAGCACAGATCAGTAGGAGCTCATCACAAGAGTCATTCAAGTAAGCAAAGGGAAGATCAGACAGACACACCACAAGGGCGAGCACTTCACAACATTCGGCCTACTCGCTTGGCTTTCTTGATTTTATTGGCCACTGCCTCATAAGCTGATGGCGTCTTCCTTAGTGCACTTCGAAGAGGGAAAACAGTCAAACACACATACACAGTTGGCAAGTAGAAGCAAAAAGGGGAGTTCTAACTTTATTGATGGAGGATGCAATTGTGAAGGAGGTAATGTAACTGCAACCGCCCATGATGATGCTTTCATAAAACAAAACAGCTCAGCAAGGCCTGACTCAGAAATACTTTAGGGAAGCTGCAGTACTGGGTTATCCCTATGAGGTGACACATATTGTCATAATCATATACACAATAAACTATTCCCTTCCTATGCATATCCTCATATCAGATATGATCATATCTTTTAGGAGGGCAAACACAAGACAACAAAGCGAGGTAAAGAAAGTGCCCCTTGAAAATTTTAACACTTCCATCTCATAGGATGCCAAAATAGAAGGTTGTTGCCTAAAAAGCAAGTTTGCGAATTCGATGGATGATTAGTAAATTAGCATACCTGTAACCGCTCATGGTAATATGTCATGATCACATTTATAGATTTTGCACTAACATTTGCCGAGGAACATAACACCTGCAAGGGCGAGCAAAGGGAACTAATTTTAGCATCGAGGGGTTTACCCGTCTGTAGAGATTAGGAGGGAAAACGACAATGCATCTGTTCGAAAAGACGGTAACTAAAAATCGGGTCAAACAGCCAACGAGTGCATCCTGGGACTGGATAAGCACAAGGAAGGAAGAAATCAACTAACTTTGACTAACATAAACAACACCCCTATGCAGCCCAAGAGAATTAACATACATGGGACAAGCACACATCAAGCAGAGAATGGGATTTCACCAATAATGATGGTTTGTATTTTGTATTGAGTAGAACTCCAGGCTCAAAATTCTGCTATTGATTGACCTAACAAACCATTTTTAGGGTCTAGAACTCCAGGCTAAAATACCAGGTTTTGTCAGTAAAACACCATGTTTATTTCACAAATGAAACCATACTTTTGTAGGTGATGCAATCTAATGTAGCATTTTTACAAAGGTTGCAACCCAATATCACACACACCATAAAGTTGTGAGTGCATTCTTCTACAGGTTAATCTCATGATGAGCAACAACTACAAAATTTTGTGAAGCCTTTGACTACTAACAAATTAGTTTTGGTGATGAATGCTTAAAATAATTAAACTGCGTATGATAGCTTCATTGTAGAACACTAAGAAATACATTTTTATTCAGTAGCAATATGCTACGATCATTCAGTACACCTATAGGAAGATACTGAAATAGTATGGTTGACCATTAGTCAAGAAAAAATACCCAGGACATATTAAGCCACAGATAAATTAAATTTACTGAATTAGTACAAATATACATATAAGCAATAAAAATAAGAAGCTTTGAAGCACATGCATAAGGCAAATACGAGCAAACATGCAGTCTATGTAGATACCATAGTTACTTACATAGATAAATCCATTTATCTAAAAAATGTATAAAGCCACGAACAATGATATCGTCCACTTACAAAAAGGCTACTACGGTGCTTCTCACTAATACATGGCCACCCTAGTGAGTCAATCACATCTCTTATCACCTGAAATAAAGACCATGAACCACAACGCGATTTAGGATTTGGTAGGTAATCAAACATTCACACTAATTTAGATAATACAAATGGGTGAACGGACACCTTAGGTGTACATATTCAAAGCACTCACCCAATCGGATACTTGAAAAATCTGGAGAAAGCAAATCATATTCATCAATTCATGATGCACACCTACATGAGAAGAAATTAAACAGTCTTGTAAACATGAGAAGAAAATCAGTGCTAGCAGTTTTAAATTCTAACATGACACACAGGGATGGGGCATAGCTTGTGACACTGCAAGATATGGTAACTATAGATTGCAACAATTGTCCAGAAAACATTTATACACGTACAATTTAATTTAACATTTATACACGTACCATTTAACTTGTGACACTGCATGAAAACAAATTAGGAAAGGAAGGGATGAGGATCTGATATACCTGGGGACGTGAAGGTCCATGCTTCGTACTTTCCGTGGACATCCACCTCCAAGCGCTGGCAGGGTCAGCAGCCTGCCGCCACAAACACCACAAGATAGGAGCAACATGTTATGTTTATGTTTCAAAAGAAATCTAAGCTCAGTAGGTAACCCAAACAACACAAAGTAACCAGACAAATGAACTCAAGAATGTATGCAAACTGAAGCGTGTTAGACTTTTCTCAACTCCAAATGAGTGGCAGTGAAGCGGCTCAAAAGTATAATGCTCCTAGAGAATCACAAATGAGAAGCACAGTTCAGAGCACCAACCTCCTCATCTGTCGCCGGCTCGCCGCCTCTAAATGCTTGACCTTGGGTAGGAATGAATGGAAGCCAGTATTAGGTCAGCCATGGCCACATTTTATCCCGTGGGGAATTAACTTTGGATTCATCTATTAGAAATCATATGCAGACCAGTGAAAATCAATTAAACCACAGGAACCACAGATCAAAAATTCTCCTAGACTAAACAATTAGCAGACACATCAAAACAGGTCATGCAATTCTGGAAGCAAGGTTTAAGAAAGAAATCGACCCAATCGTACATGGATATGGTGTGATTTGTCATCTATTGGGGCCTCGGTTAGTGGCTTCCCCCAATGGTGGCTGCAGTGGTCAAACCTCAACATCTGCACAGCATTAAGCGCAAAAGATTAATTGCTCATGTTGACGACAACATTTGATGCAGGGTATACAGTTTTGATTCATAAGATAATTACTCCACCACACCAAACTAAAAAATTTCCATCTCCATAGCAAAGCAGAATTGCTTGATAAACTATGTGCATGTTTTACAACAACCAATCAACAAAGCATGACTAAAACCAACCAAATTGTTCAAGCACACCATATCTCTGTAACTTCAGATAGCTGCTGCAACATGTCAAGCAAAAAATGTAGGGTTAGGTGGGGTGCAGACTCACCTTTCTCTTGTAGGTAGGCATTCCCTTTGGAGGCAGTAGCAGCGGACTCAGGAGCATGGCGCTAGGGATGTGGTTCTCCAGTCACCAGCGAGTGGTCTCCTCTTACTCCTTCTCCCTCTCTTCATCCCTACTCCATCTTCCAGCAAAGGGAGAGCGCCTTCCATTAGCTGGCTACGGCCAAGGTGACGGCGACATGAATAAGGAAAAGGAGGGGATGGAAGAGAGTGAGAGGAAGAGCACCTGACACAGCGGGGCGAGGCGAGCACGAAGAGCTGGGATCACCAATCGAGGCACGTACCGGCGTGGCCGAGCTGTGTCGCGACTGGGAGAGGATGCAGCAGGAGAAGGACGGGTGGCAGCGCAGTCTCGATGTCCTCCTCATCGGCAGCGGCGGCCGCCCTTCTCCCTCGGAGGAGGTCGCAAGGGAGCACGTTGAATCGGCGGCGTCGTCGATAAAAGTGCGGCCCAGCCACCGGGAGAGGACGCGGGAGGAGGACGGGTGCCGCCGGTGGCGTAGAGGAGGAGCGGCGGCGCGGTAGGACGGCGGCTCCTCGCCGTTGAACAAAGACGAGAGCCGGATGCGCCGGTCGCCAGCTGGCGGCGCGAGAGGAGGGACGCGCTCTTCCTGTCAAGCGCGCGCGAGGATGAAGGCGACCGGGGCGAGCGACAGCGGCGCAGCAGGGCTGTGGTGCGCGATGTAAGGGGAGGAGGACGGGCGGCTGCGGCGCAGAGGAGGAGCTAGGGTTACGGGAGGGGAGCTGCGAGGCGAGGTTGGGGCCGGGTGCGGGTGTGCGGGAGGTGGCGGCTAGGTTTTCACTTGCTGCATTTTATACGCAACAGGAGAAATGACGGAAGTACCCTTGGCCGGCCACCAAATTTACAGGCGATGGCACGGCTTCTCCACCAGAAGCACCCAGCACCGGGAGCTCAACGCTCCGCGGTCGCTGACGGGCACGGCCCATCACGCCTGGGTCCCGCGTGTCATGGAGAGCTAGTGCGGTAGTGCGGTTGTAGTAAGTCTGGGCACTATTCATTGCTAGTCACATCAGACTCGATCCGACGGCCAGGATGAGTTCATCTGAAGATCCAACGGCCCGGATCATTTTGCAAACCTAATCCGACAGCCCAGAATCCAAACACCCTGAGAAGGCTTCGTACATGCCCAGACTCTAGCAATGGGATGCGCGCACGCATCTTTCGAACCAGCGGAAGTAGAGATTCCATCACCTCAAGGAGGGCGGGCACGCGTAGCGATGTGCTTCTGTTCCTGAGCAGTGACGGTGGAGCTGTGAGTGAGTGGAGATTCGATCGCGTCTGATCTGATTCTCCTCTTCCTCTTCCTGGGCGCCGCGCCCCGCTTTTGAGGAAAGGAAAAGGAAAGAATCTTGCTCGCTTTCCATGGCAGCACGGTCCTTTCCCAGCTCAGCGTATCTGCAGATTGCAGGTCAGGCGGGGGTTCGAGCTGGTCATTCAGTCATCGCCAAACGAGGCCAGCAGAGGATACGATACGATTCCCCGCCAGTCACCAAACCGCTTTCTTTCTTGTGTTTTCGGGTACGATACCATATGCTTCCTGTCCCTCATCCGTTCAGGTTTGGTTGCGTGCGTGCTCTTTCCCCGACGATCGATTATTCGGACGCGCAACTTGCCTATAGGTCGTAGTACTAGTATATATAACCCTTTTCCCTGCAGGAGGACTTGCTCGAGTAAAAGCAGATAGTAGATATGGTTCTCGGCTTCCAAAACCGGCAATGCATTGCAGCGTGAGAGGCTGCCTTTTCCGCGTTAGTTGCAGCTGCTTTACGGTACCGAGCAAAGATCTTGGGCCTTGACGATAGACAGACATGGCGTGGAAATGCTAGCTGCTTGGCAGAGCTTGGGTACTAATACTATACACACGAGCGCCTATGTCCACATGAGACAGACCTCACCTGCATGGGCGCTCTTCTGAACCTGAACGGACAGTCGTGTCCAGACGGAAATAGATTTGCTAGCTGTTGGACGATCAAACAATAGTTCGTTCGGCACAAGGGACAGCCTGCTCTGCTCTTCTCTGCTCTGCGTAGTACTCGTGTGAAAAGCAAACCCGGCAAGCGTTCAAATTTCTTTGATTCTGCAGGCGACAAGTCAGCTGGACGACGCGTTTGTCCACACGCCAATTCCCGACCCGCCGCTGTCAACAAAGGATCCCAGTTGCCTGCAATTCCCGAAGATCATGGCCGGTGTCCACACAGATCCCCCTCCAGTAGCATTCCGGTCGCGAGCAAGCAGAGGCGGCAGGACCAGGCACGGCTACCAATGCAAGGGCAATCCCTTTCCCTGGCGTGTAGCGTCGACGAGTCTGTAATATCATACTCCCTCCGTTCCCCACAATGTAGTGCGCCCGAGCTTTCGTCCTTGGTTGAGAATGCACTTGGACATGTGGAATTAGCAGAGACGAAGACGATGACGTAGTACGTGCCGATTGCTCAGAGCTATATGAGCATAATTGCTTTGGTGCCAAAAATTGGCATGCCAATGTTTGGTATTGTGCCAAATATTGGCTACTACTTGATTGGTTACCGAGTTGTCTTGCCTATCTCACACAAAGTTGTCAATAGTTGGCAAGTATTGGTGCCAACATTTGGCTAGCCAAATATTCTCCGCAACAGAGAAAAGAAGAAGAAACTATTCATTCCGTGAAAGATGTTGTCAAGGAAGAGGGAAAAGAAGAAGAATCTGTGCTGCTATCGGGTGTGACACCACGATATGGATTGTACTACCGGGAATCCCTGCAGATATTTAATGAGATATTCTTACTAGCTGGTCAATGGCGTGGAGCGGATATCGATCGATCTCATCCTTTCCTCCCCTGTTGACATCCTTTCACGGAATAGCAGACACGGCCAAGTGGAGTACTAGGAGTAGCAGGCAAGGGTTTCTGCAGCTGGTACTAGTACGTACGTACGTACACGTGCAGCATTCATGTCGTGACGCAGGCAAGGGTTTCTCCGGTCGATCCACCTTTTCGGAGCACCGCATCAACCGAATCCGGTGGTACTGCTGCCAGTGACAGTGTACCCATGGGCATTCGCTCGAGCACGCACGGTACGATCGACCGCCGCTGCCTACCGCTAGTATCCAGGCCATCGACGTCCGGTCGAAATCATCACCGATCTGGCGATCTCCGCACCGGAAATCTGGAAGCCACCGGCTTCGGCTTGTGACAGTAGGTAGCATGTGTAGCCAGTAGGACGTATCGGAGGCACGTGATTTTTCGTTCTGTTGCCCGATGAACCTTGATGATGCAGACAAGACGTCGGTGGTGGTCGAAAACCGAGGGTTCGGGAGATCGGTGATTCCGGGCGGCGGCTCAGGCCCGCGTCTGGCTGGCGTCGGCGGGGGCCGCGCGCGGCGATGCCGACACGCCCGTGACCGCTCTACGTGCTATGCTGCGCCCGCGCTACGTGGTCTAAGGCCAACTCCAAAGCACAACCTCAAACGGATATTCGTTTTGTCCGGATTTCGTCCGTTTGGGATGGCAAAACGGACGTCCGTGTCCGGTTTGTGTAGTCGGCCCGTCGGTGCACCCAACGCGCGGCCGCATCGCAAATCGTCCGCATTGCACGAATAAAAAAAAAGGCGACACATTTTATAATACAAAGATAAAACTTAATTAAACAGTACTAAATTCTAAAAAGTCCACAAAAGTCCCGTATGCTTAATTAAACATTACTTAAAAAAACAGCAATGTCACCACCGCCCTGTGGCAGTCGTCGATGCCACCGCCGTCTTCACGCGTCGTCGTCGTCGTCCATGGTGAGGTCGACGTACGGCGGAGGCGTCCAGAGGTGGGCCGGGGGCGCCTGCGGTGGCTGCATGGTCGGAGGCGCCTGCACCACCTCCTCCCGCGACGGGGACGGTGAACGTGGCGGCGTGGGCGCCCAAGGCTCGGCACCCACCCAGTCGGCCATCTCCGCCGCCATGGACGACCAGGCCCACCTTTGGCCGACCATGTGCGGGGTCCAGACGCCGGCGGCGGGCTCCTCCACGACCTCCTCCTTGACGGCCATCTCCAGCTCCGGGATGGCGACGTCGCCGGCTGCGGAGAGGGCCATCATCTCCTCGAGCCCCTGCCATTGGCGCTCGTCGTGGGTGTGGATGGAGTCTTCCATCACATGCCGCATCAGCTGCTCCTCCTCGTCGGTCATCGAAGCTGGTTGTGGTGGCAGGGACGGCGACGGCGAAGGGGCGGGCGTGAGGTCGCGAACCAGCCTACGACTGCGCGGCTGGGGCGGGCTGGGAGCGCGCGCGCGTCTGGTTGGGACCTCACCGGGACGGACGGCTAAATAGGACTACCACCGCAGGTCGTGCTCGTCGTGGAACCAGGTATCCCATAGAGGTGAATCTATGGCATACCTGCGGTCGTTGATGAGGTCCGGCGGCAGGTGGGCGCGGCGACGGTGGATCTCCTCGTGGCGGGCTCGGCTCCCAATACCGCTTGCAGATCTCCGTCTTCACGTACGGCCGCATGCGAGGAGCGGCCGCCGGCGGTGAGATGTGGAACGGTGGGGGTGGGGGTGGAGGAGGAGCGGCTGCGGCGGCCGGAGGAAGACCCGGCCTTGTGGTCGTGCTTCCCCTTGCGGTCGGGGATCCAATGCCAGCCCATTTCGCCGGCGGCGAGGTGGAGGGGAGGAGGCGGCCGGAGCTAGGGTTTTGCTTGTCGTGTCAGGCTTCGAGGAGGTAGGAGGGCTCGGAAGTGGAAGCTGTGGACTGACCGGTCCACGGCTTCCACATTAAGAAGGACGACGACCGGAGCGGCTCGGTGGCTGACACGCGGGGCCCGCCCGCGCGTGCGTCATAAATGCGAGCGGTGGGAGGTAGGTGGGCGGCTTCCATGCGGGCCCAAGGCGGACGCGGAGCAAACACGTGGGCGTCCGTTTGGTGTCCGTCTAGACGCAAACCAAGCGCATGTTTACGACAGAAATGTGGCGGGCCGGACGCCAAACGGACAAAATATGTGGATGCTTCCGCGCGTTGAACCATGTCGTTTGTCCGTTTGAGCCAAAACAGACAGACCTGGACGATTTGGGGGTCTGCGTTGGAGTTGGCCTAACATCAAGGCTGACGATCTTGTCGGTCGGGAGCATGGCCCTGCTACGCATGCGCGCGTCCTCCAAATTAACCAAGGCAGGCAGCATCCATCTAGCAGGCGAGTACGTACTACGCACCACAAAAATCAGAGCTCCCGCGACGTGAAGCCATCGCCACGACCTGATCTACTTGTATTCCCGAGCAGTGATGGTGGGTTGTCCTGATCCGATCCTCTGGCAAATATCGGCGATCTCGTCCCGGCCGCCGCGCCCCGCTTCGGGAGAGAATCTTTCTCGCTTTCCATGGCAACTTGGCAGCCCCTCCCAGCGCAGCGGCAAAAATGACAAATCTGACCTATGGACGAAAGTATTTGAAAAAATAAACCGTCGGTGAAAAAATTTCACCCAGCTGACCCTTTCGTGTAGCGCCCGACAGCTAGGCACCACACTACACTGTGCAGCGCCTGGCTCTCAGGCGTCACACATCTGGCCAGCGTGGCACACCTGGGCCAGGCTGGACCCCAGACCGAGTTGTGCAACGCCTTACAGCCAGGCGCCACAAATGTAATGTGCAGCGCCTAACACCTAGGCGCCACACATGCAATGTGCAGCGCCTAACGGTTAGGCGCTGCACATTATGTTACTAGTGCCTAGGCTGGCCCCCTCCCACACCCCCACCCCAACCCCCACCACATCTCTTCCCACCCCGCGTTTTCCCCTCCCTCCCCCTCTCAAATCCTTCCCCAAATCTTGCAGATCTGAAGTTTTTGTCCGTGGATTTCAAACCCAATCCCTCCCTCAAGGTAATCTCCTCCAATCCCCTCATTTTCATCCAAAAAATGCTCACATTTGCTCATTTCTTGCTAGTTTGGGCAAACCCTAGTTTTTCATGGATTTTGAAATTTGTATGGAAATATTAGATGTTTGTTTGCCTTTTTGCTAGGGTTAGGGTTGTTAGTATGTTAGGGTTAGGGTTATGGGTGTTGTTATGTTGGGGTTAGCGTTAGGGTTGTTAGTATGTTAGGGTTATGCTTATGATTATTGTTAAGTGGGGGTTAGGGTTATTGTTTCATATCTATGTTAGGGCTTCGTATTTTGTGTTAATCTTTGGATGAGTACTTATGGAATATATGTTACGTTGTGTTGTTTTAATTATTGTAGGTATGGGAAGAACATGTGTTTATGTTCATCATGTGGACAAAGACACCTTTTTAAAAGGCAATATTGAACCGGATCCGGATGAGCTTGACATGGTGTTTGAGAGTAGTCCTAGCTATGCCGAGGTGTTGGAACAAGTGAGGAAAGATTTGAATTGGATGGACCCAAGTGATATCGTTGAGTTGGAGGGAAGGCATAATGTGGGTTTTGGAATGCACATCCGTTGGAAGACCATGCGTGTGAACTGCGAGCAACGATGGGTTGCATACAAGGAGACGGTGGACGAATCACTAGACAAAGCTCTTGAGTTATTTGCTACGAAGAAGGTTGAGTCTACTTTGCATTTGGAATTGAACCGGAACCCCTCCCCGTTGGTTGCTAGTAGTCCCCCACCCATGAAGCAAGATGAAATGAGTAAACCTCCTTTGACTCAACAAGTAAGGCCAACATTGAGCCCGATTTCAAACAACCGAAATGAAGCTTTGCAAGAAGAGAATGATGAGTATGGGGACGATGAGAATGAAGTCGATCTCCATGACAACAATGTTGGTGATCTCGACAAATATTATGTGCAAGAGACAATGGACCATTACATCCCTTATTCCCGTGGCTATGCATCGGAGTCGGATGACGAAGGTCCCGATGAAGAAGTTGATGAGGAGGGGTTCACGGTGAAGGAGGCCAAAGCTTTCAAGAAGGTATTACGGCGGGATCATCTGACACCATTGTTCAAGGATGTTAGTCTCGCGGATGAAGCCGTGGTGGACGGTGGCAAAGGTATATGTCTTGGAGTTAGGCCATCTTCTCACCGGGATTTGGAAGACGGCAAGAACAGGATTTCTCCCAGGTCGAAGTTCGAAACCTTCTTGGAATCGAAGATGTGGCTCGACAACTACTCGGTCACGCATTATCGTCCACACAAGGTGGTTCACTCGGACGTCAATGTGTGTTACACGGTTGCATGTGAGGCTGACCGATGTTCATGGATTGTGCGTGCAAGACCATGGAAAGGAGGGCCCACTTGGCACATAGTGTAACGCCCCCATGTAATAGCTACAGTAATCACCCCTTTGACAGTGCCATGTCATCATGATTAACCATGCTTGAGCATCATTGCATCATATCTCATTTCAAATTCCAACTTAAACTTGCAATTCAAACCTAAAGTGAAAATAAAAGTTGTTCAAAACCAGAAACTAAAATGTTCAAAACAATTTAAATAATTCTGTGGCAATTATAAAAATATGTGCAACATTAATTAAATTGGTTAAACAACTTTATTAATTGTAACAGTAGGTTAACAGCAATATTTAGCACTAATTAATTTAATAGGATTTAAAGTAAATTCATAATTTAATCAAACCAATTTCTGGTGAATGAGAATAACACAATGATAATTATGGGTCAATCCATATATTTTATAAAAGTCATTAAGTACTCGAACAATTTGCAAAGCAGTGGAAAAGAAAAGAATTGGAAAAAGAAAAGAAAAGGGGCAAAGGCCTACTGTGCACTTGGGCTGCAAGTGCACAGTAGCCGGCCCAGCCCACCAGCGCCATCATCGTCTTCGTCGCGCTGTCGCCTGGCGCGCGCGACAGCGTCGTCGTCTCGCCACGCGCCGGCCATCCGCCCGTTCCCGACGCCGATAAGGCCGCGCCCGTGCTGCCCTCGCTCCCCCGAACCCTAGCGCGCCCCCATTCGCCCCCCTGCACCCTCTCCCTCTCGATCCCCTCCTCGCCCGAAGCGTCGCCGTCGCCCATTCCGTCGATCCCGCGGCCACCGTGCGCCGATCGCCTCGCCGACTAGCCCACAAGCTCCGCCGCGACCTCCTCGTCCTCCTCGACCTCGAACTCGAGCCCCGGAGCCCCTGCTGTGAGCGCCTCGAGCTCGTCTTCACCGCACGGCCATCGTCGTTCTTCTTCGTCTCCGGCCGCCTCTGCTGCTCCTAAGCCGTCGCCGGGCCTCCTTGTGCCTTCCCGGTGAGCTTCTGCTCCTTCTCATCCCCCTCTCGCCCTTGATTAGACGCCGTAGCCGTTGATTCCACCTCCCGTGGATGCGCCGCCGCGAAACACGTCGCCGGCGTGTTTTCCGGCGACGCCGCGGCCGCCGTCCGACGTGGCTGGCCCTGGCCCACCTGCCCGTGACACTGACTGGTGGGGCCGTGGGCCCGTTGACCAGTCAGCGCCGCTGACTGGATCAGCTGTGCCACTGACATGTGGGGCCCCTCCCCACTGTGTCAATGACATACGGGCCCCACTGTCAGATTTCTAATTAGCTAAATGGATTAATTAAAATTAATTAATTTAGTTTATTGTCTCACTGACATATGGGCCCCACATGGTTAATTAGTCTGTTAATAGATTAATTAACCCACTGTCTATGACATGTGGGACCCGCATGTCAGGTTGACCCCAGTCAACTGCACTGTTGCGTGCTGGCGTCATGATGACGTCATGCCTACGTCAGCCAACACTATTCTGGATAATTCGAATTAAATAATTAAAATAAATTCAGAAAATATTTAAAACTTTAAAAATTCATATCTTTTAATCCGTAAGTCAGATGAAAATAATTTATATATGAAAGTTGATCAGAAAAATGCCACGAATCCAAATATGCCATCCATTCATCTGTCACATGCCTCTAGCTATCTGAACATGGAACTTTTTGACCGTTTGCAGTAGATGAATAGTGCACCACTTTAATAAAACAAATCCAATTAAATTTTTATTAATTCCCAAGAGTTAACTAAATCATATAGATAGGCAGTAGCACATCTGCATATCATTCTAGGCATGTCACGCATAGTGATTGTATTTTGCCGTGGATTTATTGTTTCCTCTCCCCCTTCTCTCTCGTTAGACCTGGTGCCCGCCGACGCCGCTGCTACAGAGTACGACTACGTCCCCGACGACCAGCCGTCAGACGATCCCGCCTTTGCCGCAGAGCAACCAGGCAAGCAAAACCCCTTGACGCATGCCTTTGTCACCCAATTCCTTCTCCCTCCTGCTTGCATTAGAAATTGCCGCTGCTACTGCTTTATCCTATTTCTGATGCATAGCCTGTTTTTGATAACTGTTAATTGATACATGCCCTGTTATCCAAACTGCTTAGTATAGGTTGGATGGAAACCATCTGTGGCCCCTCTCCCTTGCTGTAGTTGCTCCGCTTTAGTGACTGAAGACTGCTGGACTGAAGACAGCACATCACTGCACAACCCCTGAATTGTCCGACACTGCAGGGTTAGCATCGAGTGCCGAGGGTGATACCTCTTAGCTCACTTTCGATGGTGCCTCTGTAGAATAGCTTCCCGGATGTGTGTTATCGAGGGTGATTCCTCTTACATCACCTCCGCTAAGCTACCGTCGCGCAACTCCTCGAGTGGGAATCCATCGAGGGTGATTCCTCGGATTCCTCCTTGTCACTTGGACACACGGTTACTTTGACCTTTGTTACAGGCGGGTCCACCTCGAGAGGTACCCGCGGGGAAATGTAAAGTCGGGCTGGCCCCAAGGGTGCCCGCGAGCGAATATCATTAAAGACGGGTCGGCTGCAAGAGCACCCGCGCGATACTAAATACGCCTAACGGAACTGGGTATTTGATCTGAGTGGGTCGTCGTGCCCATTTCGCACTACCACCACGTGGGATAATGGTTTAATGGGGCCCTCTGCAGCGTAGTATCAGCCGAAAGCTCTTCAGACGTCACAGGTTACTTTGCGGGCTGATCGTCGGGATTGGGCTGGTTACGTCACTGGGTTGTCCAGTGTCGCGCCTGTTTCTCCGGCCAGCCACGCAACGTGCAGGAGTGCGGAGGGTGATGGGCCCAAGACCCCTGCGCACTTAGGATTTAGACCGGCGTGTTGGCCTCTCTGCTGAGCTCTAGGTCGGGCTGCGTTGTGTCGATCACCCGAGACCGGGTATTACCCAGCAAGTGTATCCGGCCGGAGGTAATCGAGCGTGTTGGGTAACAGTAGTGCACCCCTGCAGGGAAGATATCTATTCGAATAGCCGTGTCCACGGTAACAGGACGCTTGGAGTTGTGCCCGGATCCATGACAACTATAAAGAGATGATGATACATGATAAACTGTTAATACTGCTCTCGGGATCGCTTTCTCGCAGGGTGTCGAGAAAGGATCTCAGGGCATTGCTACTGTATGACAACATGTATGCTACTACTATCTACTCTCTTCTGATGCTGCAAGACTACTTGAAGATGCTAGTCTTCGATAGGCTAGGCCTTTCTCTCTCCTCTGGCATTTCTGCTATATAGTCCACAAATACAGCCTTTTCATTTGATACCAATGCATACTTAGCATAGTTCTGATGTCAGTCTTGCGAGTACTTTGGATGAGTACTCACGGTTGCTCTGCTATTCTTTTCCCCCATACCTATGATGATACATCAGACGACGGAGCCCAGGAGCCAGACGACACTGCCGGAGCTTTCTACCAGGAGGGTCCCGATGGTACTTACTACTGGGTTGATCCAGCCGACCAGGAGTAGTTAGGAGGTTCCCAGGCAGGAGGCCTGCGCCTTTTCGATCTGTATCGTTGTTTGTGCTAGCCATCTTATGGCACCCGTGACTAACTATGTCTGTACTCAGATATCATTTGTGTGTATGACTTATGTATTCGGGTCCTCGCGATCCCTGGTTTGTAATATGTTGATTTATGTTTGAATTTGTGCCTAAAGTTGTGTTGTGATATTGATTCGTGAGTCCCTAATCTTGATCGTACGCGTCTGCGTGTATGATTAGCGTACGGTCAAATTGGGGGCGTCACAAGTTGGTATCAGAGCCGACTGCCTGTAGGAAGCCCCCTCCGACTCCTTGGCCGCAGTTGAGTCTAGTATTTCCGAAAACTGTTTTACTAACATGGCTGTGTGGCTTACGGGCCCACGTCGCCAACTGGGTGGTATTAGGATCTTTTATTCCTCTTCTATACTCTGGGACTCTGAACACTCTTCCTTTCGGGTTAAATGAATTTTACTAACGCCGACGCTAGGATCTCGTAATCTCGTCCACCCGGAGAGCTGGATTATCAGTGCTTGTTTCCCTATCATCGATCTGATTATTCTGATAATCACATTTTCCTTTCCATTGGTCTGTTTAATCTTTCTCTCCAAATTATATTATATTTGTCATTGTCGTTTGACAATCCTGAGTTGCCTCTGTTTCAGATGGATCGTCTGTTCCCACCACACCCCGCGACGCAGCTTGTGCTTCGCACTTCGGCTCGCAATACCCCCGGCTTTCCAGCTGTCCTGATCGCCCTCCTGACCAGACTTGGTTACCGCTGGTACCCCGAGTACATGGTCTACGAGGATTACCGCGAGTTCAACCAGGAGCAGTATCATGCTGATGTTCGCATCTATGATCAGAGGGATGACTCAGACACCGAGTTGCACCTTTTTCACGGTATCGGTGTGACGATTGAGATGGCAGTCCATGATGCTGCCTATTCTGCTGTCGCACGACTCCGTGGAGAGCATCGTAGCTTGGATGCCTCGGAGTTCCGATACATTCCGTATGCGCCTACTGGAGATGCTACTGGATACTACACAGCTATCAGTGCCCCTTACGAGCGTCGTCGATACGACCCGCACGTGTTGATTCAATACACTCAGGCTCTGGATCGCACTAACCGGGCTCTTACAGTCGAGCTGTTTGCCACTCGGGCATGTCTCTACGATGCTATGACGCAGTTGCTACCAGCTGTTGGAGCCGGGATACATCCGGAGTATATCCTTTACCCGCGCAGGACTCAGATGCCGGCAGGTATCGATTGGCCTGCTGTTGGAGGTCACAGGCCTGCGCGTGGACCTCTTCTTTCAGTTCGAGACCGGGTTCTGCATCAGAGTGCACACGGAGAGCAGGACATTTCTGCTACAGAGATTCATCGTCCGCACTTGCACTTGCAGTTACCCCGTTTCAGTGGTTTTCCCCGACGTTGATGTAGCCTTTGCTATGTCTCGTTGTGTAGTTCCTCACCGCGTGCCTGCGCGCCGCCTAGTATGTCTTTTTCCTTAATTTTACGCCGTTATGTTGTCCGCATGTAACCGACTCTGTGTATGGATCTGTATGTCGTAATTGACTATTACTATGTAATGATGCACTACTCATTCATTGTCGTGTTACATTATGTTTGTCGCTAAACACTCGCAAGTGCTTTTTCTAAACTACCCCCTGTTGAAATTTTAGCAGGATGGTTAGACCAGGTGGTCGTGGTCGTGGTCGTGCCCCTGAGCATCCTCCACCGCCCGACTACATGGCCGCAATGATGCAACAATTTGAGCTCAACCGTCAGTTTATGACTAATATTATGGCTCAGTTTCCGCATCAGAACAATCAGAACCACAACCCAGCTTCAATAACACTGTCAGAGTTTGTGCGCCTCAACCCCACTATTTATCGCAATTCTGAACAGCCACTGGATGCCGATGACTGGCTCCGCGACATCGCCTTTGAGATGGAGTCTGCCAATGTCGCCCCTGAAAGCCTTGTCGCCTTCGCGACCTACTTCCTGAAGGGCCCCGCTGCTCAATGGTGGTCCACTCACAAGCGTACACTGCCTGCTGGGACAATCGTTACTTGGGATGAGTTTCAGACTGCCTTCCGTGCTCGCTATATTCCTCAGGGGATCATAGATCGGAAGAAGACCGAGTTCCGCAACCTCGTTCAGGGCAACAAGACCGTCGAAGCCTATCAGCGGGAGTTCCTTAACTTATCTCGCTATGCTGAAGAAGACATTCCAACTGATGCTCGTAGACAGGAGAAGTTCCGTAGTGGACTGCACCCAGACCTCGAGCTTGCGCTTGCTGCTCAAGACGTCACCGACTTTGCCACTCTCGTGAACAAGGCTATTCTGGTTGAGACCGCTCAGATCAAGCACAAGGAGTCGCAGAAGCGCTATCGTGACATTGGCTCATCTTCGAGCCCAGCACAGAAACGTCGTATCTGGATTCCCAACAGTGTGTACCGTCCAGCTGCCCCTGCGTCAAGACCCTCTTATGCTGCACCCCGTCTGCCTCCTCCACCACCGAGGCAACCAAGAGTTCAAGCTGCTCCACCGCGTGTTGCTCCTCTTCGTCCTGAAGATGGTCTATGCTTCAAGTGCCGCAAACCAGGTCACCTTGCTAAGGACTGCAGCCAGAATCACAATCAGCTGGCTTTTCCTCGTAATGGCCGTGGTAATGGTCGTGGCAACAATCAGACCCGCAACTATAATACTGGGTCTGCTGCTTATGGTCGTGGACATGCTTTCAATATTGACATTGAACAAGTTCAGGATCAGCCTGCTACTGTGATGGGTACCCTTCTCGTTAATTCAGTACCCGCTTCTGTTTTATTTGATTCAGGAGCATCGCATTCATTCATGTCTGAAGCATTTGCATTATCACATGACATTGCGTTTGATAAAATGAACCTACAAATGGTCGTCCGTACCCCTGGAGGCCAGTGTCAAACCTCTGTGATGGCACACAATGTCTCTGTTGAAATTGAAGGGTTGGAATTCCTTGTTTCACCCATTATTCTGAAGTCTTCCACCATAGACCTCATTTTGGGAATGGATTGGTTGAAAGCTCATATTGCTAACATCAATTGTGCCACTAAAGTCGTCCAACTCTTGCACCCCTCAGATGAGATAGTGATCTACACCGCCCGGATTACCCGGAATGCCGAAGCTCAGATATATGCTCTGAATGCTTTGAACGCCTCACCTCTGGAAGGGATTGAGAGCGTTCCGGTCGTCCGTGACTTTCCGGACGTCTTTCCGGAGGAACTTCCGGGAATACCCCCTGTTAGAGCTGTCGAGTTCGTCATCGACTTGAAGCCTGGCACCACTCCTATTGCGAAGCGTCCTTACAAGATGCCTCCGCATGAACTTCTCGAGCTTAAGGAAGAAATCGACAAGTCACTGAAAAAGGGTTTCATCCGCCCCAGTTCCTCTGCTTGGGGAGCACCTTCTCTCTTTGTTAAGAAGAAGGATGGAACTAACCGATTGGTCCAGGACTATCGGCCCATTAACCAAGCCACAATCCAGAACAAATATCCACTGCCCCGGATTAACGATCTTTATGATCAGCTTGCTGGATCCTCTGTGTTCTCGAAACTCGACTTGAGGTTGGGTTATCATTAGATCCGAGTTCGTAAGGAGGATATTCCGAAGACCGCATTCGTTACACGCTATGGATCATACGAGTACACTGTTATGTCCTTCGGATTAACTAATGCCCCGGCAACCTTCTCCCGATTGATGAATTATATCTTCATGGACTACCTCGACAAGTTCGTCGTGGTCTACTTGGATGATATCCTGATATATTCCAAGAATGAAGAAGAACACGCTGAACATCTTCGGCTTGTATTGGAGAAGTTGCGAGAACACCAGTTATATGCCAAGTACTCTAAGTGTGAATTTTGGTTATCCGAGGTGACTTATCTTGGTCACGTGATTTCCAAAGATGGCATTGCCGTTAACCCCGAGCAAGTTCAGGCTATTCTTGACTGGACTCCTCCGAAGAATGTCAAGCAAGTCAGGAGTTTTCTCGGACTCGCTAGTTATTGTCGACGATTCGTTGAGAACTTCTCGAGGATTGCAAAGCCATTAACTGACCTGCTCCACAAGGGTGTTAAATTTGAATGGACAGAAAAATGTCAAGAAAGCTTTCAGATGCTTAAAGATAAGTTGACATCTGCCCCAGTGTTAGCACCCCCGGATTCTCAAAAGGACTTCGAGATTTACTGTGATGCGTCTCGTCAAGGATTAGGCTGTGTCCTAATGCAAGAACGCAGAGTAGTTGCCTATGGCTCTCGTCAATTGCGTCCTCATGAGGAAAATTATCCGGTACATGATCTCGAGCTTGCTGCAGTTATTTATGCTCTGAAGCTATGGCGACATTACCTCCTTGGTAACCGTTGCGAGATATACACTGATCATAAGAGTTTGAAGTATCTGTATACCCAGCCAGACTTGAACCTTCGTCAACAGAGATGGCTTGAGACAGTAGCCGATTATGATATGAATATCTCCTACACCCCTGGCAAGGCTAATGTGATGGCCGATGCTTTGAGTCGCAAGGCTTATTGCAACAACCTCATGGTTCAGGAAGCACAACCTATGCTTTATGAAGAGCTTCGCAAATTGAACCTTCACATTGTTCCTCAGGGTTATCTCAATACCCTGGAGGTTGAGCCAGACCTCGAGCGCAACATCAAGACCAGACAGAATTACTGCTCTGAAGTTGAGAAGATCAAGAAATTCCTCTCCAAGGGTAATCCTTCTTTCTACCATGTTGGTGAGGATGGTGCTTTGTTCTTCAAAGGCCGCCTAGTGGTCCCCAGAAAGCATAATCTGGACTCTCGTTCGGATGTCATGAAAGAAGCACATGACACGCCCTTGTCTATTCACCCTGGTAGTACCAAAATGTACCAAGACATTCGTCAGCGGTACTGGTGGCCCGATATGAAACATGATATTGCTAAATATGTTGCTGAGTGTGGCGTTTGCCGTCGCATCAAAGCAGAACATCAAAGGCCTGCTGGAACTCTGCAACCCCTTGAAATTCCGGAATGGAAATGGGACAAAGTCCAAATGGACTTCATTACTGGTTTTCCCAGATCGCAGAAGGGTCATGATGCTATCTTTGTCGTCATCGACCGATTCTCAAAGGTTGCTCACTTTTTACCTGTCAAGGAGACTATCACTGCTAGTCAGTTAGCAGAATTGTATGTTTCCAGAATTGTGTCACTCCACGGTGTTCCGTTAGAGATCAGTTCAGATCGTGGCAGCCTTTTCACTTCCAGATTCTGGAACAGTTTCCAGGAAGCCATGGGAACTCATCTGTCTTTTAGCACTGCTTATCACCCTCAGTCTCAGGGTCAAGTCGAAAGAGTTAACCAAGTGCTTGAAGATATGCTTCGAGCTTGCGTCATCTCATTCGGTAAGAAATGGGAAGAATCTCTCCCATATGCCGAATTCTCTTACAACAATGGCTATCAAGCTAGTCTGAAGATGGCATCGTTTGAAGTTCTTTATGGACGTAAGTGTCGAACCCCTCTGAATTGGTCAGAAACTGGGGAACGTTCACTTGTTGGACCGGACATTATTCAACAAGCTGAAGAACAAGTCCGCATTGTCCGTGAACATCTGAAAACTGCCCAGTCTCGTCAAAAGAGCAACTATGACCAAAAGCACAAGGTAATGGTCTATCAGCCTGGTGAGCAAGCTTACCTTCGCGTCACTCCGATGAAAGGCACCCACCGATTCGGAATCAAGGGCAAGTTAGCTCCTCGCTATATTGGCCCGTTCCGCATTCTCGCTCCTCGAGGAGAAGTGGCATATCAATTGGAGTTGCCGCCAAACCTTTCTCAAGTGCATGACGTCTTTCATGTATCGCAACTTCGTCGCTGCTTCAAGGATCCTATCCGAGCTGTGGATCATGAAGTGCTTGAATTGCGAGAAGATCTGTCTTATCCAGAATATCCGATCCGCGTTCTTGATCAAACTGAACGTCGGACTCGTCAGAAGTCGATCAAGTTCCTCAAGGTTCAGTGGTCAAATCATTCTGAGGATGAGTCCACTTGGGAACGCGAGGACCGTCTTCGTGAAGAATACCCTACTTTCTTTCAGTCTTCCTCTTAATTCTCGGGACGAGAATTCTTGTTAGAGGAGGAGAATTGTAACGCCCCCATGTAATAGCTACAGTAATCACCCCTTTGACAGTGCCATGTCATCATGATTAACCATGCTTGAGCATCATTGCATCATATCTCATTTCAAATTCCAACTTAAACTTGCAATTCAAACCTAAAGTGAAAATAAAAGTTGTTCAAAACCAGAAACTAAAATGTTCAAAACAATTTAAATAATTCTGTGGCAATTATAAAATTATGTGCAACATTAATTAAATTGGTTAAACAACTTTATTAATTGTAACAGTAGGTTAACAGCAATATTTAGCACTAATTAATTTAATAGGATTTAAAGTAAATTCATAATTTAATCAAACCAATTTCTGGTGAATGAGAATAACACACTGATAATTATGGGTCAATCCATATATTTTATAAAAGTTATTAAGTACTCGAACAATTTGCAAAGCAGTGGAAAAGAAAAGAATTGGAAAAAGAAAAGAAAAGGGGCAAAGGCCTACGGTGCACTTGGGCTGCAAGTGCACAGTAGCCGGCCCAGCCCACCAGCGCCATCATCGTCTTCGTCGCGCTGTCGCCTGGCGCGCGCGACAGCGTCGTCGTCTCGCCACGCGCCGGCCATCCGCCCGTCCCCGACGCCGATAAGGCCGCGCCCGTGCTGCCCTCGCTCCCCCGAACCCTAGCGCGCCCCCATTCGCCCCCCTGCACCCTCTCCCTCTCGATCCCCTCCTCGCCCGAAGCGTCGCCGTCGCCCATTCCGTCGATCCCGCGACCACCGTGCGCCGATCGCCTCGCCGACTAGCCCACAAGCTCCGCCGCGACCTCCTCGTCCTCCTCGACCTCGAACTCGAGCCCCGGAGCCCCTGCTGTGAGCGCCTCGAGCTCGTCTTCACCGCACGGCCATCGTCGTTCTTCTTCGTCTCCGGCCGCCTCTGCTGCTCCTAAGCCGTCGCCGGGCCTCCTTGTGCCTTCCCGGTGAGCTTCTGCTCCTTCTCATCCCCCTCTCGCCCTCGATTAGACGCCGTAGCCATTGATTCCACCTCCCGTGGATGCGCCGCAGCGAAACACGTCGCCGGCGTGTTTTCCGGCGACTCCGCGGCCGTCGTCCGACGTGGCTGGCCCTGGCCCACCTGCCCGTGACACTGACTGGTGGGGCCGTGGGCCCGTTGACCAGTCAGCGCCGCTGACTGGATCAGCTGTGCCACTGACATGTGGGGCCCCTCCCCACTGTGTCAATGACATACGGGCCCCACTGTCAGATTTCTAATTAGCTAAATGGATTAATTAAAATTAATTAATTTAGTTTATTGTCTCACTGACATATGGGCCCCACATGGTTAATTAGTCTGTTAATAGATTAATTAACCCACTGTCTATGACATGTGGGACCCGCATGTCAGGTTGACCCCAGTCAACTGCACTGTTGCGTGCTGGCGTCATGATGACGTCATGCCTACGTCAGCCAACACTATTCTGGATAATTCGAATTAAATAATTAAAATAAATTCAGAAAATATTTAAAACTTTAAAAATTCATATCTTTTAATCCGTAAGTCAGATGAAAATAATTTATATATGAAAGTTGATCAGAAAAATGCCACGAATCCAAATATGCCATCCATTCATCTGTCACATGCCTCTAGCTATCTGAACATGGAACTTTTTGACCGTTTGCAGTAGATGAATAGTGCACCACTTTAATAAAACAAATCCAATTAAATTTTTATTAATTCCCAAGAGTTAACTAAATCATATAGATAGGCAGTAGCACATCTGCATATCATTCTAGGCATGTCACGCATAGTGATTGTATTTTGCCGTGGATTTATTGTTTCCTCTCCCCCTTCTCTCTCGTTAGACCTGGTGCCCGCCGACGCCGCTACTACAGAGTACGACTACGTCCCCGACGACCAGCCGTCAGACGATCCCGCCTTTGCCGCAGAGCAACCAGGCAAGCAAAACCCCTTGACGCATGCCTTTGTCACCCAATTCCTTCTCCCTCCTGCTTGCATTAGAAATTGCCGCTGCTACTGCTTTATCCTATTTCTGATGCATAGCCTGTTTTTGATAACTGTTAATTGATACCTGCCCTGTTATCCAAACTGCTTAGTATAGGTTGGATGGAAACCATCTGTGGCCCCTCTCCCTTGCTGTAGTTGCTCCGCTTTAGTGACTGAAGACTGCTGGACTGAAGACAGCACATCACTGCACAACCCCTGAATTGTCCGACACTGCAGGGTTAGCATCGAGTGCCGAGGGTGATACCTCTTAGCTCACTTTCGATGGTGCCTCTGTAGAATAGCTTCCCGGATGTGTGTTATCGAGGGTGATTCCTCTTACATCACCTCCGCTAAGCTACCGTCGCGCAACTCCTCGAGTGGGAATCCATCGAGGGTGATTCCTCGGATTCCTCCATGTCACTTGGACACACGGTTACTTTGACCTTTGTTACAGGCGGGTCCACCTCGAGAGGTACCCGCGGGGAAATGTAAAGTCGAGCTGGCCCCAAGGGTGCCCGCGAGCGAATATCATTAAAGACGGGTCGGCTCCAAGAGCACCCGCGCGATACTA
Source organism: Elymus sibiricus (assembly GCA_039707655.1). Taxonomy (NCBI): domain Eukaryota; kingdom Viridiplantae; phylum Streptophyta; class Magnoliopsida; order Poales; family Poaceae; genus Elymus; species Elymus sibiricus. The sequence continues at coordinate 479,531,653 of CM077666.1, forward strand.
AATACGCCTAACGGAACTGGGTATTTGATCTGAGTGGGTCGTCGTGCCCATTTCGCACTACCACCACGTGGGATAATGGTTTAATGGGGCCCTCTGCAGCGTAGTATCAGCCGAAAGCTCTTCAGACGTCACAGGTTACTTTGCGGGCTGATCGCCGGGATTGGGTTGGTTACGTCACTGGGTTGTCCAGTGTCACGCCTGTTTCTCCGGCCAGCCACGCAACGTGCAGGAGTGCGGAGGGTGATGGGCCCAAGACCCCTGCGCACTTAGGATTTAGACCGGCGTGTTGGCCTCTCTGCTGAGCTCTAGGTCGGGCTGCGTTGTGTCGATCACCCGAGGCCGGGTATTACCCAGCAAGTGTATCCGGCCGGAGGTAATCGAGCGTGTTGGGTAACAGTAGTGCACCCCTGCAGGGAAGATATCTATTCGAATAGCCGTGTCCACGGTAACAGGACGCTTGGAGTTGTGCCCGGATCCATGACAACTATAAAGAGATGATGATACATGATAAACTGTTAATACTGCTCTCGGGATCGCTTTCTCGCAGGGTGTCGAGAAAGGATCTCAGGGCATTGCTACTGTATGACAACATGTATGCTACTACTATCTACTCTCTTCTGATGCTGCAAGACTACTTGAAGATGCTAGTCTTCGATAGGCTAGGCCTTTCTCTCTCCTCTGGCATTTCTGCTATATAGTCCACAAATACAGCCTTTTCATTTGATACCAATGCATACTTAGCATAGTTCTGATGTCAGTCTTGCGAGTACTTTGGATGAGTACTCACGGTTGCTCTGCTATTCTTTTCCCCCATACCTATGATGATACATCAGACGACGGAGCCCAGGAGCCAGACGACACTGCCGGAGCTTTCTACCAGGAGGGTCCCGATGGTACTTACTACTGGGTTGATCCAGCCGACCAGGAGTAGTTAGGAGGTTCCCAGGCAGGAGGCCTGCGCCTTTTCGATCTGTATCGTTGTTTGTGCTAGCCATCTTATGGCACCCGTGACTAACTATGTCTGTACTCAGATATCATTTGTGTGTATGACTTATGTATTCGGGTCCTCGCGATCCCTGGTTTGTAATATGTTGATTTATGTTTGAATTTGTGCCTAAAGTTGTGTTGTGATATTGATTCGTGAGTCCCTAATCTTGATCGTACGCGTCTGCGTGTATGATTAGCGTACGGTCAAATTGGGGGCGTCACACATAGTTAGTTGTGTACCAAGTCACATGTGCCGAGGCAAGAAGGTGGATGGCAAGATTGTGTCCCAAGACCATAGACAACTCACGTCCGAGTTCATCGCTTACAGGCTTTCCAACTCAATATCCACACTTCCAATCATGAGAATTCAGAGCGTCATGGACCTTGTGAAAGCCATCTTTCATTACAAGGTGAAATACGGCAATGCATGGAAGGCGAAGCAAGCCGCATTCAAGATGTTGTATCGTAATTGGGAGGAAGCATATAATCGAATCCCTAGGTTGTTGGGAGCTATGGCCGGCACTAACCTGGGCATGGTTCATGTGGTCGAGCCTCATGGGCAAAAAACAATGATTCACAATGGAAGGACCGTCCGAGTATTTGGTCGTGCATTTTTGGCATTCGAGCAATGCGTGAGGGCTTTCTCACACTGTCGGCCGGTCATCGCCGTTGATGGCACGTTCTTGACAAACATGGTTCAACTGCACATAAAAGAAAACATGGTTCACTTAAGAGCAAGATTGCATTGATAATGTAGAAATGAAGTGAAAAACAAACAACTGACTACCTGTCGGTACAAGTAGGCCAGTGCCGCCGAACCCCAACTCCATTGGTTGTTGAAGACGGTCAACGCCTTAAGCCACATCCATGGAGCGTTCTTGCTAGTGGCGTCAGCAAACAAAGTCCTGAAGATAACGTACCACATGTAGACACGAGCATATGTCTGGATCACATCATCATTAGCATCTTCAGGGCAATGCGCAAAGTTCGCTACAATCCACGTGAAAGGAGCTCCGGCTGCGACTCTCTCCTTCTCTCCATCACCTACCGGAGCCTCTGCAGGAGACATACCGATAAGGGCCTCCATCTGCTGGCGCCACCCATCAGAATCGGTGCTCATACAGCAAGGCTTCCCCTCGATAGGAAGATCGGTGATCAAGGAGACATCTTGGAGCGTCACGGTCATCTCCTCGGTCCGAAGATGGAAACTGTGCATCTCCGTCCTCCACCGATCAACAAGCGCGGTGATTGCTGCAGCATTGAGGTTCGGCGTCGACCTGCTGACCAGCTGAATGAACGGGAGGAGTCATGTCTGCCTGATGTACGGTGTGTACCGCTCATCGTAAGGCATGGCAGCACCAGAGACCCCGTGAGACCGAATCTTCAGAGGTTGAAGGAACTGCAAACACGCAAGTCAAATGATTACATCTGCCTATTTGAACTAAACACATATTTCAAAATACCAACTACTATGATTATTACCTGCTTCTTCTCCGACATCATATAGGCCCGGTGTTGAACGTCATAGTAATCTTCGAGAAGCCAAACCATCCTACAAATTTGAAACAATAAATATATATGAGCTAACTACCATACTTCTTACGCATTATTTCATCTAAGATATACAATGAAAGCATGTAAACAATCATCACAAAAAAACTTATGTATTCACAGCAATATAGGGTTCCACAATGGAAGCATTATTTACAATACTCACTGAATAATCTAGGGTTCCGCAACGAAAGTCATCTATACAAATCAACAATACTCATATAAAAAATCATCTATAAATCAACAATACTCATCTAAAATCAACAATACTCATCTCAAGAATCATCTATACAAATCAACAATACTCACCTCAAATGAACAATACTAATCTCAATAATCATCTATACAAATCAATAATACTAGGGTTCCACAATGATTACAAATCATCTACAAATCTTAAATCACACAAAGCTATTTCAAATTTTCATACAAATTTCAAATCCAAGCAAAACAAGGGTTCCACCCTAACTTGCACAATTGTGAAAAATGTTTAAGATTTTGCGGATAGAAAGAAGGGGATCGGAGGGGATTACCTTCTAGGAGGGATTGGGGAACAAATCCACGGAAGAAATGGTCAGATCTAAAGACTTTTGGGGAGGGGATTGGGAGGGGGAGACGAGAGAGCCGCTGCCGCGCTCTCTGTTTTGCTTCTGGAACGAATGGGGTGGGATGGGGGGAGGGCTAGCGCCTAGGAGCTCGGCGCTGCACATGGCGGTGTGACGCCTTACGGATAGGCGTTGCACGCAGGGGGGGTGGGGCCAAGACTGGCCCCGGTGCCACGCTGGCCCGATGTGTAGCGCCTGAGATACAGGCGCTGCACAGTGTAGTGCAGCGTCTGGCTGTCGGACGCTACACAAAAGGGTCAGCTGGATGATTTTTTTTTAATAACAGTTCATTTTATGAATATCTTTTGTCCATAGGTCAGATTTATCGTTTTAGCCCAGCGCAGCGTATCTGCAGTCATCGCCTTGCTCGTGCGCGCACGGGGGGTCGTCTAGCCGAACGAGATACGATACGATTCACCATCTGTCACCAAACCGCTTTTTCTACTGTGCGCTTTACTCTGTTGATTCGGGAACCAAAGCGTGACATGCATGTTGCCGCGATACTACTCCAGAATAAGTACGACTTGTGCGTGATCCGTCCAAGTGTTGCGTGCTCGTTCCTCACGAGCGGCCGTCTGGCTGGCAACCAGTAGTAGCGCTGAGAGGGTAAAGCTATGACTATAGCACAGGGGAAAGCCGGATGTGGTTCTCGACTTCCAAAACCGGCAAGGCAGTGTGAGGCCAACTCCAACGCGCGACCCATCATGTCCGCGTGTGTACGTTTGGGTCTCAACGCGCGACCATATCCTTATATTTTGTCCGTTTCGCGTCCGGCCCGTCCCATTTTCAGCTCAAACTTGCATTGGCTTTTTGGCTACACGGACGACGAGCGGACGCCCATGCGCCCGCTCCGCGTCCGTCTCAGGCCCGCCTGGCAACCGCCCACATTTACGGCGCACGCGCGGACGGCCCCACCTGGCAGCCACCCCGGCCGAGCGGTCGCCGTCCTTCTTTATGTGGAATCCGTGGACCGGTGGGAGTCCACACTTCCACTTCCCCACTCCGGCGACGCGTGCCTCCTCGTAGCCCGACAACCAAACCCTAGCCCGCCGCTCCTGCACCTTCCTGCCGACGACAATGGTGGGCCGCTGGTTCCCCGGCCGCAAGACGAGGCACGGCCACGGCGGCGAAGACGCCCCTTTTCTTGTTTTTTTTAATGTTTTTGTTTATATTAATGTGCTGAACTTGTCTAATGTGGACGTTTTAATGTTTTTGAGTTATTTGCAATGTTTATTTGAGTTTTTTGGGGGGTTTAATTCAAGTCCGAAAAAACGGACAGTTTGGGATGCGGTCGGCCCGTTGGGCACACCGACGGCCGCACGACCGCAAGCGGACGGCCGTGTTCGTTTTCCTGCCCCATACGGACGAAATCCGACGAAACGGACGTCCGTTTAGGGTCGTGTGTTGGAGTTGGCCTGAGTGAGTGAATGCCTCTGCCTCGGGTAAAAAGCGAATTGTTCGTCTTGTCCTTGGAGGCGATGTAGTACAGCAAGTTGCATGCAACTTTACACGTGCTACCACGGATCTTGAGCATCCGAGTCATGAAAATGAACGTGGAAACTACTTCCTCCGTTTCTAAATATAAGTCTTTGTAGAAATTCTATTATGGACCATATACGGATGTATATAAATGCATTTTAGAGCGTAGATTCACTCATTTTGCTCCGTATGTGGTTCATAATGAAACCTCTATAAAGACTTATATTTAGGAACGGAGGGAGTAGCTATAAAGCGATGCATGTGTACACACACCACACACCTACGCACTGGGCGGGCGTGTCCAAACGTACTACGCTACGTTCACATCGATAACGAATCTATTTGTCCACAGCGATAGATTTGGCTGCAGCAGCAGCCCATGACCATTACAAGCACAATGTTCATATTTTACATTTACAGTTTGAGCTCAGATGACCAGCACAAGATACAGCCTACGTAGGACGGTAGGAGTAGTAGTAGTATTCTTCCGGTTTAATTTATCAGTTTTGCTAAATCATATTAAGATGTCCTCTGCACATGACAAGGCTAGAGGACTGCATGCATTGGACGCGTTCGTCCACATGCCAAAGATCATGTCCATCCTGAATACCTACCAAAGTATCATCGCCGGTGTCCACAAAGATATCCTCCTGTGCGTCCGTCCCATGTTTACAGTAGCATTCTGGTCACGATCTGGCGTGTAGTAGTCCCGTACCGTACGTACTGACCAAATGGATCAGGCAAAGAGATTTGGGTGTCACCGGAAGCTGCGTGCTGCGTGCCGCGATGTCCATTTTCTGAAGGAAAAAACACCTGCATCGCAGCTCATATGGCCACACAGAGCAGACAAAACAGTGGACTTCACTGATTGGCCACGCCAGATTATATTATGCCGCCTAATTATTATTCTAAGCCGTTTTCCGTTCCGTTATTCTTCTTTAACCTTTGACTAAAGGCAGCTCCACACCTGACTGGTCTGGAGAAGGGAAAAGAGCGCAAGGTCAATGCAGGTTTACAGCTAGACGGTGGCTGGGATTCGGCTTGATTTTCAACGATACGGGTGAGAAGTTTCTACGACGTGAGAATCCCATCAGATATGTAAACGTCAGTTCGTGGTTGACGTGCGCTACGCACGCACAAGCCGCAGCGGTCCACAACGTGTGAACTACCTACTAAGAGATATTCTCAGCAGGGAAAAACAAGAGAAAAAGGCAGGAAAAAACTACTAGTCGGTTGATGACAGTACGGCAGTATGAGATTTCCTGCAGATATTCAAGTATATCTGCTGGCTAGCTAGCTGGTCAATCGCGTGGAGCGGATACCTCATCATTTTTGTTTTGACTTAAGATTTTTCACAGTTATTTTCTGAAGTCTTGGTTTCAGTTTCTTACAAATTTGAGTTCAGCGAGCATAACAAATAAATCATTCAAATTAAAGTAAAAGAACCTAAAGCTCAAATTATGTGCCTATGAGGAGTTTTCTTGGTCTTAAAAATTATTTTTCATAGGAGTGGATCTTTCTGCTTTGGTGAGGCCACTGAATCGGCATCTGAGTATGCTGAGATTTTTGGCTGCCAGCTCAGGAAGTTTCCAGTTCGGTACCTGGGTAATCTAATTCAATATTGGTGTTCAACTTTTGCTAAGTGAAAACATGTGGAAGAGAGACTTGAGAAACGTCTAGCCAGCTGGAAGGGCAAACTATTGTCTGATGGGGACGATTGTTTTTGATAAATTCCGTCCTAAGCAGTATGGATTTATACTTGTTGTCATTCTTCCACTTACCGAAAGGAGTTCTGTAGATATTGAATTACTTTAGATCTTTTTTTCTCCTGGTAGTGCGATAATGGATCGAATAAATATCGGGTAGCTAGGTGAAATGTGTTATGTCGGACAAAAAAATGTCAGGGTGTGTGTGTGTGGGGGGGGGGGGGGGGGGTCTTGGAATCCAAAAAATGAGATTAATAACATCACCCTTCTCAATAAATGGGTATACGAAGTACTCACCGAGAACAAAGTATGGCGAAAAATCATTCGTAACATGTACGTGGGTTCCAAAACCATTTCTCAAATCCATTGAAATCCCCGTTTATTCACATTTTTTGTATGGGGTGATGAAAGCAAAAAGCCCAGGAATTTCCAGTTTAGCACTTTCTCAGTTAGGGATGGTTCTCAGGTTATATTCTAAGAGGATATCCGGCTGGGCGCCACCCCACTTATGGTGCAATACCCTAATCTCTATCAGATTGTTGGACATAAATTTTTCACAATTGCACAGGTTTTGGACCAAGAACATTTGGATACTCCCTCTGTTCCATAATGTAGTGCATATAGATTTTTTTTGAGAAATCAAACTTTGAAAAAATTGACCAAGTTTACAGAAAAAACTATTTATAACTACAATACTATATAAAATATGAAACTACGTCTTAAGATGAATCTAATGCTGTATATTTTGCATTCTAGATGTAAATGTTTTCTCCGCAAACTTGATCAAAGTGTGTGAGGTTTGACCTTTCGAAAAATTATATATGCACTACATTATGGAATGGAAGGAGTATTTCTTTTCTTAGGGGCCTATTAGGGCCTTACCTTGCGGCGTGGAATAAATTTCTCACGTGTCTGGAGCCCATTCTGTTATCAAACCAACCAGACGAGTTCTGATAGATCTTGCATTTGAACAACACCTTTTCTATTAAGTCCTTGTACGATGCGATTGCCCATAGCGATGTTCCAGTTTATAACAATAAACTGTGAAAGATCAAAATTTATCTTCGAGTGAAGATATTTCTCTCGTGTATAAACAAAGGTGTCATCTTAACTAGAGATAACCTGGCACGTCATAATTGGCAAGGTAGCAAGACATGTGTCTTTTACCAACATGATGAGTTTATAAACACCTATTTTATGAGTGTAAGTTTGCTCCTGCTGTGTGGGCCATAGTTCAAGTACCTTCAAATCTTTACCCACATGTAGTGCACACAATATGTTTGGCAATGGGTTGCGGGGTATTACAAACAATTTTCTGCACATATTCTTGTCGTCGCGCCTGCCTTATGTTGGGCGTCGTGGCTTATAAATAAATCATGTGGTTTTTAAGATTTTAGGCATGCAAGTGCGCGATGGCTCCGTACTTGGTCTATCCTGCAGAGTACGGAGGACAAATACGCGCCTGGAGCATACAGCCAGGAAGATTTTCTCCCTTCATGGATGTCTTTGTAATCTTCGAATAGAATCTACCCCATCTCCCTTCATGGATGAATTGTAATCTTCCAATATGATCTACCCCATCTTAGGAAGGAATGTTTTATTATTGGTGTCAAAGGATCTTTTATTTTGGCTTGTGTTGGACGTGTTGGTTGTGTGCATTGTGCTATGTAGAGGCTGGACATTCCTTCAATGCAGCTGTATCACCTTGATATATCAATTGAATGAAATGTCCTTTATCTAAGAAAAACAAAGGTATCCAGTTTTAAACGATAATGAAAAATTTAAGAATTTTTATTTTTATTTTTAGAGATCAAAATAGACATCATGAAGTAATAAAGCTATGGAATTGCTAGCCACCTGAGAATTAGTTAAATCTTAGCCGGCACAAAGAACTATAGATCCAATGTTGATATATGTGAAAAGAAACATGTTTTCTAATACAAACACTACATTCCTACGGGTTGAGTAATATTTATCTCATTGGAGAACTAATTTGTTTGTTAGAAATGCAGATCTGATTTTGTTATCAACTTGTCGACTATGTACATGAGCACACTCAAAGTGCAGTGACTTCGGGCAGGTACGAAACTTTCAAACATTTTCTCTTCCATTCACATTTATTAAAAGGGGCACTCATAGGTTTTTCGGACAATATATTTTTTCAAATTGTGAAGCTTACATAGCACTAACATGGCAACACTACTTTTTCTTACTTATTATATTGTACTGAAATATGTAATTTTCTCCAGGTTCTTGCGATCTTGATAAATTAGATGTGTTAAAATTAAATGCCACTTAGTTAATAGACTGGATTGTGCTTTGGATGGTTCTAAATTCGCACTAGTTGTATGGTGTCCTACGAAAGTGAATACAATAATTATATCTCCAGTGTAGAAACAAGGCATACTTAGTATTTATAGGCTTTAATACGTGACATTTGATAGATCAGTAATGTTGTTAACTGAAGTGTACGGTTAGATACATCCGTTTGAGCGAGAGTTAATGTGGGACCGAGGTAGTACTAAAGCAATAGCCAAAACTCTTGCGTTTGCTCGATGGCAAAAATAGAGAAGTCGTTTTAGTTGAAACGTTGAAGTTAATACGATCTCACAAAACCAATACGCAGAAAAGTAGTCCAGGTGCTTGATCAGATCCTCGCCAAAATCGTGCCTACGTTTTCACTTGCGAAAACAGAAACGGCTGTCCGAGATCACGGTTTGCGTAGCGAGGAAGTTTCCTGTATCCGGTCCTGCCCGGTACGTGCGCACGTACGTACGTCACCAGGATTCATTCATATCCCAGCGCAGACGCACGGCCTGCCGCAACCGATTCTGCGATCACCTTTTCCAGTACAGCAGCATCCAAAATCCAAATCTGGTGGTACTCTGTCATGGACATTCACTCACTCCAGCCCTACCATCAACCGCCGCTGCCTAGGAGCACTAGCTCTACGCCACCGACGTCCGTCCGGTCGATATCATCATCGATCCCCGCACCGGAGATCTGGAACGTATCGTGGATTCATGGGACAGGGGACGCGTGGACGCGTACGGGCCGGGTCGCTCGCCCGCCCTTGTTGGTCCCCTTCCGTCCCGCCGGTGGAAGGAGGAAGATCACGCGACGCGATACGGCAATGACGAGCGACCGGTCGGTGGCGCCCGGCGTAAGTGACCCGTCCCGCCCGAGCGATCGCGGTCCAGAGGTCGACCGATCGCGAATGAAATCCGGGGATCCTGCCATGCACGCACGAGGGGCCACGACGTTGATGGTGCGTTACGTACATACGTGGGCTCGGAGTGAAAGGAATGAAGAAAGAGATCGCGTGTGAGATCGATCACCAACAGCTGTGATGCAAGAGGAGGGGGAGGCTCCTCGTATCGAAGGGGCAAGTGACCCTTCCACGCACGGAAGGAAACCAAACCAAACCGGTCGATGAATGATGTCACGAATCACGGGTGAATCTCCGAAATCAAGACGTATCCTGCCGCCGCTCACCCAAAAAGATGGTAATTTTCAAGCAAATCCTCGAGCCCACCCGGTACGGATCACCTGCCGCCGGAAAGACCAAATCAAATCCTCAGTTGCTAGCCGGATATAGCAGAGACGTCTTTATCTTTACCTAATAATAATAATAATAATAATAATAATAATAATTAATAATCTATACCTTTTTTTTTTTACTAATAAAGCAAGGTGATATTCTTGGTTTCGTCCCGCGTCCTGTTTTACCCGTCATGCCGTTTTTGCGAAAAAGCCCCTGTGTTTCTTTGAAATCAACCCGCAGTCCCTGTTTAAGTGGTACTCTGGAAAAACGTTTCGTTTTTGCAAAACAAACCCTGCATTAGTTGGAATTCAGCCCGCAGTCCTTAATCCTTATTTTATACTGGCTCTTATCCATTCGCAGCCTCCACCGACGGGCACACGCCGCCGCTTGGCGCCGGCGTCCACGCCGCAGAAGCCAAGGAAGGCGCCGCCGCTTGCCGCAGGCGTCGACGCCGCAGAAGCCAAGGAACCGAGCGAGGGTCCCAGGGGAACGGCGATGGGGCTCCTGTGGTCGCCGGCGTCAGGAGAAAGTAGGCTGGCGGCGCTCCTGGCGACAAGCACCAAGCGGAGGCGAGGAGGTGGCGGGGTTCTTGGTGGTCGCTGGCGTGGCGAGGGCCGGAGGGGTCGCTGGCGCGGGCGTCGGCCGCGAGGGCACGGTCGGAGCAGAGGAACGCGGGCTGCGGCGCGACGCGGGAAGGCGGGGCTGGTGCTGGAGCTTGAGGGCGCGGGCGCCATGGCATGCGTCAGGCGCGACGGAGGGAAGCAGAGGCCGTAATGCACAACCGCCAATGCGCACTGGAGACCAATGTTTTTCAATTTACAATCAATCAGTGCAAAATCTTCAGATTTGTTTAAAACAAAGAGGATGAATAACTTGGTGGATAGAGTACTGGATGGATGCAGACTGTGTCGACGCCGAGAAGGCCGGATTGCCGCAGCCCCGCGCAAGCTTGGCCTCGAGGAGGCGTCCATCCAGGTCCGGTCGGTGGCGGATAGCGGCGACGAGGGGAGGCCGCGGGTACTTCTTCTTGGGAGAGACGGCCTTCTTCCGATGCGCGACCTCCCGGAAGAGACGGCTCGGCTGTTTGCCGGCTCGGAGGGGAGGCCTGCGGGAGTGCCGGGGCAGAGGCCGAGCGCAAGCAGCCGAGAGCTGCGGAGCACCAGAGGGCACGGACCTGGGAGGCTGGGACCAGGGGAGGGCCGGAGACTTGCTTGCTGGTGGCTGGTGCCCTGCAGTCCTGGTGGTGCCGTCGGCCGCGGCGCCGCCGCACCCGTCGCTGCAGCAGCTAGGTCGGGAGCAGCCGAGCAGGGGATAAGCGAACTGAAGGAGCAGCCGAGCAGGGGATAAGCTAACTGAGTTCTGATCCTGCTCCTCCCACCGGCCAGTTGAAGGCTGCTCTAAGTGCTCTCCCGCTTTGGGCTTCACATTGTAGCCTGCCTGGGCCTGTGACCTCGGTAAGCTGCAACTCACACGACAACTGCTTGGGCCTCAGCCCCCAAGGACATGACCAACAGAACAAGGTTATGCCTGTGTTTTTGTACCACCTCGCGTGTATAGATTCAATGATACCAGTTTAAATACATGTGTGAAACTTACACCTACGTGGAAGCTGGCTGCTGACCCGATTACATGCATCAAGACATGCATGCTGCATATATATGCTTGACTAAAGGTGCTTATGTGGTGTCCCTAAAAAGGGATGGATGCACGCCGGATGGATACCAGATTTGCGCTGGCTACGGATTTGTGGGCTAATTAAAGGAAGATGATTGTGGAGAGGTAATTGAAAAGGGATGCACGCCGGATTTGCGCTGGCTAGGAGGATTTGTGGGCTCTGCATAGAGAATTCAAACGTGATTACGCCGGATTAATATGGACCCAGCTAAGTGGGCGGCCTGCTGCTGGTATAATAATAATTCCGAACAAAGCGTGCTAACCTGGCTGATAAAAAAAGTTGGATGAGAGCGCGCAAAAAGATCAACGGCCGAGATTTCTACTTCGCCATGTCCCTGCCATTGTGTCCCACCTTCCAGATGTTGGGTGCTTTGCTGGAAGGAAGAACTGATGTTTTATCATAGTGACAATATGGGTCATTAATTAATCATTTAAAAAAATACTACCGTTGTAACGCACGAGCATATATGCTTGCAAAGCCGCAAACCAAACTACATACATTTAATAATCGTTTTGCAAATACAGTATGGTTGAAATCACAATTATTCCTCATGTTGGGAATAATTGATGTGGATCATAAATTAAATAATGATTTGTATTTTAGCCCATGCTAGAGAAGTCCATTAAATTTTCTTCTGTTGCAGTGCACATACATTTTTGCCCTTCTATATCTATATATATAATATTAAAGAGATGAAGCTTTCCTCTCATCTATTCTGGTACATACTTTCGTTCATCTGCCAGAAAGTTTCATCTGTCATCTATCTCCCATGTGGGCCGCGCGTTGTTTCCCGTTTCTCCCTGTGAGGGCGGAGCTGGGCCTGCTTCACACATTTTTTTTTCTTTCTTCGATTCAATTGTGGAGCAGTGAAAAATAATACTTTTGTTTATCCCCTGCGTGTGGCCGAGTTGGGCCTGTTCCGTAGCACTTTTTCTTTTTTTTAGTTCGATTGTGGTATAGAGGTGGGAATGAAAGTACAAAAGCTGCAAACCAAACTGCATGCATTTGTTAATATTTCGCAAAGATGGTATGGTTGAAAGTGCAATTCTTTTTGATGTTGGGATTAATTTATGTGGATCTTAAATTAAATAATGATTTATATTTTAGTCTATGCTAGGGAAGTCAGTTAAATTCTCTCCCGTTGCAACGCACGGGCATTTTTGCTAGTTAATAATAAAGCAAATTGGGTTTCTGGTCGTCCGTCATGGCATTTTTCAGAAAAGTCCTTCTATTTCAGAGAATTCAACCCGCAGTCCTGTTTTAAGTAAAAACGAATCGTTTTTTCGTATTTTACACAAAAGCCCCTGTGTTTTCTTGAAATCAACCCGCAGTCCGGATTTAAGTCACACCCAAACCGTTATTTTACATTTTTCAAAAACCCCCCTGGTCTTTTACGTAATTCATCCGCGGATCATATTTAAGTCAAACAAATGTTTTTCTAAATCATCCATATCTTTTAAACCGTAACTCCGATTTAAACATGTTATATATGAAATTTGATTAGAAAAATATGTAGAATATGAATATGAGATTATTTTTACCTGTTAAGTATTTTTAAATATTATTTTGAAAGATATTTAAGTCAAACAAATAATTTTCTAAATTATCCGTATATTTTAAACCGTAACTCCGATTTTAACATGTTATATATGAAATTTGATTAGAAAAATGTGTGAAATCTGAATATGATGTTAATTTTACCTGTTAAATATTGTTTTGAAAGCAAACTTATAGTTTATAGCGCACGATCCGTTTTTCTTTCGTACCGGCGGCGAGGGTGAGAAGGAGGACAAGCGGCAACACAAATATGATGCCTCGCTAAAATAAAGAAGATGAACCTGTTGTGGTCTTGAGTGAAGGTTTTTTTTTTTTGAACACAGTACAGACGCAAGCGCTCATATACACGCGCATACACTCACCCCTATGAACGCACACACGCACACCCTACCCCTATGAGCACCTCCGAGAGACTGAGCCGGCATATCATCTTGAAATTTACGAAGTCACCGTAGGCACCTCGTCGTCGACGGGAACGTCTCCTCCCACTGAATGCGCATCGCCGGAAATCCTGAAATAATTCCAGGAATAAATGCGAGCACCAGGATTTGAACCCTGGTGGGCTGGGGATACCACAGTCTCTCTAACCATCCAACCACAGGTTGGTTCGCTCTTGAGTGATGGTTGTTGGGTTAAGAGCGTGTGTTATGTTTTCTCTCCCGTTGCAACGCATGGGCTCTTTTGCTAGTAAACTAAGAAAAATGTGATGCAGTTTGTGCGTGCCCCATGCATGCAAATCTCCCACTTGCCCAAGAGAAAAGAAAAAGGGGAGAAGATACGCAAACAACATACGGTGTGCGTGAGCGATTGAGGGGGTGACGAGCGAAAGCGAGGGGCGAGGCAGGAAAATCCCGGCGGGGATCTCCCGGCCTGGGCCGCGGGGCCCGCGGATCCGCGCCCGGATCGGCCCGGGGCCCCACCGGGGCTGGGTTTTACTCGATCCCCGAGCCTAGGATCCCTTTCGAGATCTCGCAGGATTTCCCCCGCATTTAATTTCCTCTTCTATCCCTCAAAAAAAAAAAATTCCTCATCCTCCCCCGCCTTGTATATATACCGCCGCGCGTCGCGGCCAACCCAACCAACACACAAACCCAAACGCATTCATCCATCCATCCAAGTCGAGAAGAGTTCTTCCCTTCTACTACTGCTCCGGCGAGAAGGAGCAAGAGAGTTTGATCGACTGACTGAATCGATGGCTGCGGCTGCTCCCACCCAGGCTCCGGCCATGACCCTGCCGGCCGCCATGACCGCCAAGGTGGCGTCGCCGAAGCCTTCCGCCGCCGGTGACCGCAAGGTGGTGCCGGTGATGACGGACGCCGACGAGGTCGTCGTCCAGGTCCAGGTCCAGGCGGAGATGCACGTGCTCGCCGTCGACGACAGCGTCGTCGACCGCGCCGTCATCGCTAAGATCCTCCGCAGCTCAAAATACAGAGGTAAGAACAAAATTCCATCTCATCTGTCTCGAATCATCAATCGACCCGCTTGCCGGCGGTTTCTCGGTGACATAAATTTGAATCAAACGAGTTGCTAACGCGCCCCTGTTCCTCTGTGCAGTTACTACTGTGGATTCTGCGACGAGGGCACTGGAGCTCCTCGGCCTCGGTCTCATCACGGACGTGAACATGATCATCACCGACTACTGGATGCCCGGCATGACGGGGTACGAGCTGCTGAAGCGCGTCAAGGAGTCGTCGGCGCTCCGGGAGATCCCCGTGGTCATCATGTCGTCGGAGAACGTGCCCAACCGCATCACCCGCTGCCTCGAGGAGGGCGCCGAGGACTTCCTCCTCAAGCCCGTCCGCCCCTCCGACGTCTCCCGCCTCTGCAACAGGATCCGGTGATCAACCATCTCTCGCCGGACCCGTGGATCGACGGGACGGAGGAGGATTAATTCTTAAGTAGGATTTTTCATTATTTTTTCGGTGTTCTTTCTATGGACATAGATCCGCTCGCTGCCGCCTCAAACAACAGCTTAACTTTTTGGGGTCCTAGGAGATGATGATTAGATTAGGATGTTAGTTCGTCCCCTTGCGTGCTCTGCTTCAGAGATGCCAAGAACAAACCGAAACAGAGTATTCGTTCTGCCAAAAGAAAGGAAATCTTCTGAATGAATGTTGTTCAGAGATGTTTCCCCTCTTGGCTACATGTTGAAAACTTGAAATGGCATCAGATCAGAGCAACATGTTTGACAGTTTCATAATCAGATTTAGTCCTTTGGCATCACCAATTAACCATCATCGTATGGTTCCCATCTCCTTAATAAATCTCCACATGGTCACCACAGTTCATACATGTGTCCTGTGCCTAATCATGCTTTGTCTGCCACGCGATGCATTTTCCATGATTGATTGTTAATAATTACTTGCTCTGCTGCTGATGTCGACGAGCCCGTATAATAGGAGAAGCACAATCTTGATCGTACGTGCGTATCTCGTCAGTGTACATATACAAATTGCTCTGGGTTGTCTTAGGTGAGCTGTTATTATACGCGGCGTATAAAAAACTGAAAAGTCCAAAGGGCCGGAGCATATATGGAGGGAGGGAGGGGATATGGTAATGAATGGGGGCACTGTGGAAGGATCTCCCCGGAGATCTGCTTACCTGGTGCCAGATTCTGCTTCCGCACAAGGTGAGGTGATGTGAGGTGTGGGAGCGCTGTATGTGGCCACGATGTGGCTGCCTGGAGGATTAAACTGGGAATAAACATGCGGATCAGGGAGAGATCTCACGGGTTGGTGCTGCAGCTGTGTGTTAGTTAGGTCGGGTCCTGATTTTATCTGATTCCGTGTCTTGTCTCGTGGAATGTCAAAGTCGGATATGTATGCGTGTATACGTTATCTTTGATTGAGTTGTGGACAAGTTGTAGCAGCAGTTGTTTGTTGGAATAGTAGTTCCGTTGGTTCGCAAGAAGAAAAAGTCCACCAGGTCCCTGTGCAGCTGGGTGAGCATTTCTGGCCTTTGACTTCACATTGTTTACTAGAATCAGTATATCTACATTTGTTTATCACTGGTAAACGACGTTTCACCTGGTGAGTAAAAAATGTTGAAGTGATTATTACTAGATCTGAACACTGTTTTGGAAGTGAAACCACATGGCTTACACTGTTTTCTTAGGGACATGGCTTAAACTGTTGGAATTCAGAGATAGCGCACCCGCAGCAGTAACTCCTGCTCTGGCGGAGAAATGTCAAGATCAGTATGAGAAAGCAGAGTCATAAAGTTCTGATTGGAACTGTATGAACTCAGGACCACTAGCATTAGATCGAGTGAGTAGTGGCCCAGTGTGATCTTCGGGGAAGAAGGAAAAGTCGGAGAAGATCGCACGGACTGATGCCCGTGGGCAGTGGCCGTACCCGAGTTAAGAGAGCGGCACGTACCTAGAGTGCACGGCGGGTGTCGCGTCTCGCGTACGTAGCGTACTGCTTCCTACGTACCGTATCTGCGTGTCACTGGTCCAGCGATGCAACGTATCTACGTACGTACGGGGTACAGCCGATTCCCTAGTTTGATGCTGCTTCATTCCGGCGCCATGCTCCAAAGGTAGTCCACCGGAAGGTACCCGGTTTATGGGTATCAACTGGAGTAATTCGCAAAAAAAAACTGGAGTAATTCGCTCTGTACATGTACCGTGTACATGGTAGCAGTACTGACTATGTAAGGATGGGACAGATTCAAGTACATGGTACATCTGCGTGTTTCTGCGTTAAGCAATGTTGAAAGAACCAATAGCAATAGCGTGGAGTAAAGCATGAAAAATGAGAAAATTGACATACGCCTACACTAGCTTTCCCCTCGCGTCCCTTTCCCCTCGCGTCGCTCCCAGGTGACGCCAGGGGAACCCTAGCGCCGCCGTCGCTCAAGTACCTCTCCCTGCTCCCGTTCGCCGCCGCTGCCGCCGGCCTTCGCCGCGGTGGCGGCGGGCCCCGCTACCGAAGGTAGCAGGGGTGCTCTCTCCCTATCCGAGGGCTGCGCTGGAGGCCAGTCCCGTTGATTGGAACGGCGGCGGCTGGCGGACCAGCGCGAGGAGGCCGGGGCGGCGGCCTCGGGACGAGCTGACCGACGCGCGGCAGCTCGGGTGGTCCGCGCTCGACAAGCGGCGACGGCTTCGGCCACAGGGGTGGCGCGACCTCGCCGGATCTGGGCTCTGGCGCCTGGACCCGTGCGCGGGACGGTGGTGCTGTGCGGCGGCGGCCGCGGGCAGCTGGTGGCTGGTCTCCATGGTGGCGTGCAGGTGTGCTGGTAGGGCGCGGCGGCCGCGGCTCTGGCTGGGTGCGCACCCGGCGTCGGCTGCGGTCTCGGGGTGGCTCGGGCGAGGAGCGGTGCCGGCGGTGGTTCTGGCGGAGGCAGCGGCACGAGTGGGACTTCCCTCGCGTCTGGTTTGGCTCGGCCTGCCAGGCCGCGGCTGGAGGTTGGAGGAGGCTGCCGCTCCGTGGAGGAGGTGGTTGGTGGTGGAATGGATGCGTGACTGTGGTGGCGGTGGATGTGGAGGAGTTGTCCTTGGCCGAGGTGGCACTGGTCAGGGCGCTGGAGATGGTGGAGGCTGCTAGGCTGATGTGCAGGGCCGGTCCTGAGATTTTGGGGGCCGGGGCGGAGCTAGAAACTGGGGCCCCTTAATATAAATGTCAAAATAATAATTGACGTGTTAGCGTCATCTTTTGACATGAAATAAGAAAGTATCTACAATCTAGCAGGATCATTTTATGAGGTAAATATATGTATAGCTACAGCCCACAACAAGAAACCAAAAAAATATCTTCCTCCCTTCAATTTGAACTCTGAATTTTGTCAAGTTTATCAAATCAAGCAAATAAGCAAACTGCAATGATCAGCAGGAAATTATGTACAACCTCCATGCTGTGTTCAAAAATTGGTTCTTCATAGAAATAGACTAATTCTTGCAAAACATAAATTTACTAAAATTTGATACTCTGGTATAGCTGCACTGTTCGGTAATTTCTGAACAAACATTAATACAAATTAAGCAAATTCAGTTTTATTGGAAAGCTATCAAAAATCATTACAACTTTAATGCTGGTCTCGTCTCCAAAATTATATATAGTGCCAGTTTTTAAAACACCAGTCTTGATTAATGATTCGGATATCGAACACAATTCTGGGTATCCACTTCGATTGACAGACTAAGTATTTTTTTAGCTATCCAAACTATTACTCCCTCCGTCCCAAAATAATTGTTTCAATTTTGTACTATTTTTAGTATAAAGTTATACTAAATTTGAATCATTTATTTTGGGACGGAGGTGTATTTAAGAACTAGAGAATGATTAAAAAAACTAGATAATAGAAAGGAGGTTAACCTTGATCCGTACGGAGAGCATCGATCCGAAACTATTTGATCAATTGCGATCCAATCCAGCCAGTTCCTTGTCCGCTATTGTTAGTCTATTCCTGGCGCCCGCTTGGGTCTGACTCTGGCGGGAGGCGCCCGACAATGCCCATGTTTATGAGTGCATCGAGCGCCTAGAGACCAGAGAGAAGAGGTGTCACGTCTCTGACTCACAATCAGCGTCCGGGAATTAGTATTGGCAAACTCGCGATCGGAAATTAGGAAGAAGAAAAGGAGTACAGGGACGCGGGCTACTTCGCTCTGGTTAGGGATCGGCCAAGGGATTGGACAACTCGCAAGATCGGGATCCTTAGAAGGTTGCGTCTGCATGTTCTAACTACGCCCGTGATTAGCTGCCCCCCCCCCTACGGGACAATTACCTACGTGATTAGCTCCATCTGCATGGCCTATAGGCTGGTGCAAACCTCCTACGGGGGCCCCTGGATTGTTGGGGGCCCGGGGCGGCCGGCCCTGCTGCCCCCCCTCAGGGCCGGCCCTGCTGATGTGCTACGTGATGTGATGCCTCCCGTCGTGGTGGTCGGCCCGATTTAGCAGCTCCGGAAGTTTGGGTTTCGTGATCTTGGGCTGGGAGAAATCCCCGCTTCGCGATGCCGAGACTAGCAACGACGACGTCCGTGGACGTCGTCCCCTCCCTGGAGGTGTTGCTTTGGCCTCGATCCGACTCCCTTCCTCGTGCTCAGGGGAAACCCTTGGTCCGTCCTTTGGACCAGGCGGCGGCGGCGTCATGGCGTCGTCCCCTCCTTTGAGGCGTCGTCTTGTTGCTCGAGGAGTTCCGGTGGCACGGCTCAAATTCGGTGTCGGCTTCTACTATGGGCGTGGGCCTCCTTGGCGCAATGTACACCATCGCGAGCGCTCTCTCGATGATGTCGTCTCTAGGTCCGACCAGGCCCTGCCGTCCACTTGCCGACTTCTTCTTGGCGTAATGGGTGGGGTACGTTGGTCTGTGTTGGCCTCGAGTTTTGGTCTTGTTGTAGAGGTCTCCGGCGTCGGTTGTGACGCGGCTTGGTTGCTCTGTGGTTTGCCCCATCGCCATCGGCATGAGGTTGGCCTAGGTGAAGCATGTATCGTAGTACGCGGGTTGGGTGTGTTTGGTGGATGTGGATGCTAATTCTTGTGATTGGCGTTGTAATGGCCGAAAGGCGTTGTATCCGGCTTCTTTGCCGCTTCTTCTTTAATATATGATACACATGCTCATGCGTATTCGAGAAAAACCATGTGCCAAGTGCCGCAAGGACCTGTGCCAACTGCTGCCTAACTGTTTGCCAAAAAGAAAAGTGCCACTTCTATCTACTTGTTTTCTGCGTTTATATGGCGGTGCTGCAGATCAAAGGTAGGGGCAGTGGCGCGACCCTCTCTGGGCGGCCATCGACACGAACGGATCCACCACAAGCTGGAGGAGCACGGCCAACATTGGTGCCTCGCATCAACGTAGGGTCCGGCAAAGGTGTGGCCGACGATGCACCGGCCTTTGACGGATCTGAGAGACCCGGAGATACTCACCGTAGTAGGGATGCGGTGGAGGAAAGTGATGGGGGGAGGCAGGGGCGGCGCCACGGTAGGGGCGAGTATGGTCGGCCGCCCCGGGTATACGGAATAATTTAAACAGAAAAATACGATTCGTATACATGGGCCAACCAAAGCCATGTAGGCATGTAGCGACTGAGTGCACGGGAGCCCAGTTGCAGCCCAAAGCGGGGAAGAGAGCGGCCGCACACATTCATCGAAGCCCCAAACTAGCTCCCAGGAAATCCCCAATCGAGCGAGCCAGCGAGGAAGAGAAGCAGAGCCGCCATAACCTAACCGTCGCCGACTCGCCGCCACAGAGCTCCGCGCCTCCGCCAGTCCACCTCACCGGCCGCCGGCCGCTGGGGGCCGGGCACCTGATCCGGATCCGTGAATGGGCGAACCAAAAGAAGCAACCCCGGGCGCGGCCTGCGTGGGAGGAAGCAGCAGCGGCACGGCATCGAGCTCGTGCAAACGGCCGGCAGCTGCAGTTTGCAAAAACAGCAAGCGCAATCAGCAGGTACACCCGACTACTGAATCTACGTTTTATCCAACTGCCTTTACCTCCATAGATTTCATCAAATCTTCAAGTGAAAGGTCCATATTGCTGCAGACTGCAGTGCTGCTTATATTGCCATATATGTTACAATCAGTACTGGTTACAATTGATTTATTTTGATGTTGTAATGTAGGGAATCTTTAAAAAAATGAAACCAATTGCTGCTTATTTTGGAGCTCCCCCAACTACTGAATCTGAAGTGTCCATTGAAGCCTCTGATGCAAACATTTTTCAAGCTCCTCTTCGTGAACCTGAAGTGTCCATTGAAGCCTCTGATGCAAACATTTTTCAAGCTCCTGTTCGTGAACCTGAACCTGAAGTGTCTAACCAGAGCTCTCATGATAACACTTTGCAAGCTTCTATTCTAGGATTTAGTCGAGCGGATGTTGAACCTGATCCGGGACTCCGGAAACAAATTGCAGATTATTCAACTCCAGAAATCAGAGTGAGGAGGGAATATTTGAAGAAAGGTCCATCTCAGCCGTATGGGCATGATTTCCCTCGCAACCCTACAGATAAAAGGGTATTCAGAGAGGAGTGGTTTGAGGAGTTTGATTGGCTAGAGTATAGTGTAAAAGAAAACAGGGCATATTGTTTTTATTGCTATCTTTTCAAGCAGCCAGTAAGCCATGTAAAGTTTGGGAGCAATGTTTTCAACCAGGATGGGTACAAAAATTGGAAGAAAGCGGTGGAATATTTCAGGCTTCATGTAGGTTCCACAAAGAGTGCTCACAACAATGCAAGAAGACATTGTACAGATTTCAAGAACCAGAAACAAAGTGTGGCATATGCAATTACTACTCAAACTGAGAGGTCACATCTTGAATATCAAGATCATTTGCTGGCTATTATGGGTGTTGTGAGGTATCTTCTTAGGCAAGGACTTGCCTTTCGTGGCCATGATGAGTCAAAGACTTCAAGAAACAAGGGTAATTTTCGTGATATGCAGCTTGTGCTAAGATATATATTGATATGCAGCTTGTTCACCTATTGTAGGTATCTATTAGTCATGGAGTTGGATATTTTGGGCCATGGAATGAATGATTCAAGCAGCGGGAGTCCATGTTACTAGTTCTCTGTGACATTTATGTTGTATTTTGTGATTTTTGGTAGTTACATGATCTACTTGTCAAGAATCTTGAATAGTGCCGCCCATCCGCGCCGGCCGACTCTTCCCAACCTTTCCCCTCCCGTCTACAGTGGTCGAGAGCGGCGACAGGGGCGGAGCCGAAATTCCTTGCTCTGCCGACGGCCAGAACGTCGGTCCCCTCCCTCTCCGGCTGCCGTTGTGGTGGTGGGAGAGTGGAGGGACCGTCGATCTGTGCCAGAGGCATGTAGATAGTAGGATAAGGCTCCCGGCGGCGCAGCCGAGTTGGTGGTGGCGGCGGCGTTGGGGAATAAGGTGGCCGGAGCTCCTTCCCCATCTCGGCGATGCCTTGTGTGGTGTTGCTGACGAGCTTCCGGCATTTTGTGATCCCGGATCTGATGATTCGTGGAGTTCTGCTGCTCCAGGCGCGGTCTTCGTGGCGGAGGCGACGGCCGGCTGTGGGAGCTTTTGTCCCTCGATCTCGTCTTCACCGAGGTATGGTTGCTCCTGGCCATGCTTTGGGGATGCTGGGGGTGGCGCGGTGAGGAGCTGGTGGGTCCTGGCTGTTCCCGTCGCCTGTACAGGAGAAGGCCGGTGGATCCAGCGGTGCTTTTGGCGGATCCCCTTTGGAGTTGCAGGTTGGTGTTCTTCGGGAAAGCTTTGGCTGATCTTCTTCGTCTCTGGTCCCATGCTTCGTCCGTTGTGCTCTCCGGGCATGGGTGCCGCCGTGGTTGGCTCTGGTTGCCACCGCCGATGGTCGTTCAATGGTCAGATCCTGCTTGGCGTCGGGCGGTTCATCCGGCTTCAAATTTGCAAGGCGGGGTTCTTTGTATCCCCATGGTGGCATTTGAGCTTGGCGTCTTCTCCGGCGTGGACTTCGTTCCTGAGATCGCGGCGTGCTGTTGTGTGATTGCCGGCGATGGTTTGGAGGTTGGCCAGTAGGGAGTTGTGTGCGTTGCTGTTCTTTCCTGGGGTTCACTTTGTAAGATCGTTCGTGTTTGTTATTCAATAAAGCAGCACCTTTGTTCTAAAAAAAAAAGAATCTTGAATAGTTTTGAATCATTAGTTATGTTAATTTTCGAGTGCATCTAGCTTCATATTTGAATTTGTATGAGTTTTGGTTCAGCGGGCTTGCATTTGTCCTTCAAAAAATTTAGACATTAAATGTTTCGCCCCGGGTAAGTTCAATTCCTGGATCCGCCACTGGGGGGAGGGGTGAGGAGGGTGCAGGCGGGGTGTGCCAGGGCGATGCGGTCGGGTGTGGCGGGGCAGTGTGATGCGGGATACTCGATGGTGCGCCAGGGGTTGGGGTGGGTGGATAGTATTGTGGCGTACGGCCAATGGCACATATTGATGGTTGGGTAGGGGTAAGGTGCCGGTGGCAGCGCAGGTAGGTGTCCGGTTTTCCTCGGCGGCAGGCGCAAGTAGATTACACAGCTGGAGGAGAGAGAAAACCGAGGACACATGGTTGGTTTTCCTCTCTAATCTGATTTGGACTAATTGCAATTGGCATTGAGACTTGAGAGACCAAATGTCAACCAATTTTTTTTGAGGAACCAAATGTAGACTTCCGTTAAATTTTTGTGACGAAAAACATACTTTTCTCTTTTTTAAAAGCCAAACTTTGTCGATTTTGACCAATGTTATATAGAGATATATCAATACCACAATTAGGTTTATCATGAAATACGTTTTCATATATACCCGCAATAGAAAGAAATACGTTTTCGTATGACATATTTTAATATCGTAGACGTTCTCGGTGGTCCAAAATGGAAGACGCCGGAGACCTTCGTTGCAAGTCACGAGCATCTCCACGCGACCGATCAAAAGGATCGTACATGCATGTGTGTAGCTACTATGCAAGTGCCAATGCAGTCGTTGTTCCACGATCCATGTGTCTAGACGACATCCAGATCTCGGGCAGAATCAGAGGAGGTCGATAGGCCAGAGGGGGTCGAGCCATCAGGTGCGTGTGACACCGCGGGGCCAGGCGACGGGACGGTCGGTATGGACAGACAGGGGATTGATCATCCGAAAATGGCCCGCCGGGAAACGCCGGCCACCCGCTGGCGCTTCTGTTCATGAGGGAAACGTGGGCGGGGCCGCCGGCGTGATAACCAGGGCGCGCCTGGAGTGCGGGGTTGGGTTCGTTGGCCACTTGGCTGGCTTGGTCTGGTCCGGCCGGACTCGGGGTCGCCAGGCTCGCCGGACTTTACCGCGGGTCCGGAATCATCCGGCGAGCCAGTGATGCAAAACTGTTACTGCAAATGGCGTGTCATCGTCGACGTGACATGTAACTGTGTGTGGGACGGTGCTGGAGTAACTCGGAGAAAACATGCAGATCACAGGTCAGCACATGAGATCAGGGAGAGATCCCCTGGATTGACAGATTGGTGTGTGTGTAACGCTGCGGCTGTTAGGTCAGGTCAGGTCAGTTCGGGTCCTTGATTTTATCTGATTCTGTGCTGATCTTCTCGAACGTCAAAGTCGGATATGTTGAATTTATTGGTTTATGGAGAGGCAGTACTACTCGTAACAGTACTCCAGTTTTCTGGGAATAGTTCCGTTGGTTGCTGAGAAGAAAAGGTCCAACAGGCAGCGGGTGAGCATCAAATGAGCGTTTAAACTTGGATAGTCTATGTTAGTACTCCCTCTGTACCAAAATATAAAAAATATAAGAACGTCTTATACTTTGGTACGGAAGGAGTACTTTCTAAGACATTTTTGCTTTTTGATGTTTTAGTATCTTGATTTTTAGTTGAACAAACTTGCATTTGGACCTTAATTTTTCTTTAACTTTTAATGTTTCACCCAGGCTTAGTTCAATTCGGGGTTCGGTTCATCGGCTAGTAAGCCAGTTGGTCGGCTTTCTCTGCACTGGACTTGGGGTCGCCATGCTCGTCCGACTTGACCGCGGGATCCACTCATCCGGCGGTGGACCAACGGGCAGCGGGAGCACGGCCGTCGATCCCACATTATTGGAAAAAGGGAGGGAGAAAATAACACGTCCATGCCAGTGTCTGTGTCAAGTGAAGAGGGATAACCGGTGGACTGGGAATGACTCGAAACAGGCTTTCGCCTCGCTTTATATATAAAGCAACACAATAAAATACACGGGTGAACGATACAATATGGTGTGGTGCCCCCCTTACAAAGTAGGTCACAAATACAAGATAGACCTGGAACAAGCCTAACACCTCTCCGCAGCCTGACCGAAGACTCCTGAGCTCTCCAACAACGCCCCAAGAGGTGACAGCGCAAAGTATCGCCGCTATCGAGTCCGACCAGCAGAGGATTTCATCCGGAGCTCTGGCACAAGGGCGAGACCGACGACAACGTCTTCGGAAAGCAAGCGACACTCACGGGCGCCACCGCCGCCGGCGCCAGAAACGCGAGCTTTCGCTCGGATACTCGCCACCACAACCAAGAGAAGTCCTAGTCACCACTGCATCGAGGGCCGGCCCATCCCCACCGAATCTGGGCATTGCTAGAGCATACCAGAGCCTCCCGCCCCTACACCACTTGCCGCCCACACGACCAAGAGGTGAAGCCACTACCACGGAGCCTGCCGGAAAGCCAACCCTGAAGCCTGCCATCCAAAACCACCTCCTCGGCATCCCTATCGCGAGACGCTGTACACCGCACAGTTCATAGCGCACCCAACCACAGTAGGATGAGCAGAGACACCTCCTCTACTCCTAGACCGGCATCAACCACCGAGTCTAGGTGAGTGCCTCCACCGTAGGAGGCAGCCACGCCTGCGTCCCCAGCCAAAATCTCGGTGGACTGGGGGGGGAGGGGGGTGGCATGACTCTGTGACTGCCGACGGTTGTCGCCGAGCAAGCCCCTAGCCATGGCCCAGGCAAGCTCGCACAACGCCATGTCCATGGCCACCGACACTGATCGGTCCGATGATGCAACGGTGTTAATTACGACCACCACCGCAGCCCACCGCGCCCGCGAGGTGAGCAAGCGCACCACGCGCGAGCACCATGCCTACCCCACCTACCCCAAGCAAAAACTCCGACCTGCGTCGGACCCAAATCTGGCCTGCCCGAGCACGAGTCCGAGGTCGTCACCACCTCCGTCGCGCGAGCATCACACGACCACCGTTTCAGACTCAAGAGTAGGGAGGACACTACCACCAACCGCATTCAGCCGCCAAACTCAGCCCGCCGCCTCCAGAGCAGCCACGACCACACCGGTGATCCGTGCAACCACCTACGACCACCCAGCCGGACCTCCACGCCACCGCAAGAACGCATGGTCACCACCAACCGGAGGGGGAGGAAGCTTCCCGTCCCTACCATCATAGCCCGCCTCGACCGGGGATGACTAGTGATGCAAAACTGTTACTGTTCGTGTCAGTGTGAATTGACATGCACTACTGGATTAAATTGGAACAAACAAACACGCAGATGATCAGGGAGAGATTTTTTGGTTGGACTAGCTGATTGGCGTGTGGAATGCTGCGGCTGTTTAGGTCAGGCCCTTGATTTTATCTGATTCTGTGTCGATCTTGTGGAATGTCATGGTCGGATGTGTTGAATTGATTTGTTTGTGGAGACTAGTAAGCGTGCACGTGCAACGCACGTATAATTATTGGATATATTTCAAGTAGATGCGTACATGTGGTAGATAAAAGGTTGCTTTGCGCCTTCATGGCGTATAGGAAAACTTGCAAGGCATGAAACGATGAATGTTCACGTCTGGTACACACAAACATACATAAAACTGGACAATATAAATCAATCCATACAACTCGTAATTTCATGCCTCCGATTACTCTTTATATGCATCAAGATGCTCTTGACATGTAAATGTTTAGTTCATTCTGCACAAAGTGTCAAAGCACTGTGAAACTAAACTTGGCAAGCAACATACACGACCATTCTACAAAGTTTCCCCTCTTTCATCTCTGTTCATCATTCTCCAAGCCAACAAGCTTTCATGCCAAAATGTGAAAAGAACATTCCGCCGGGTAGACACTGGAAAACAATAGTACAAAATAACATCCCTCGAACACAATGGGGACATGGACAAGCACCAGTTGTAGAAAATAAGAAAAAACACAAGTCATGACCATTTTTGATAGTACCCCCCCTTATGTGCAATACTATCAAACAATAAAAAATATTTTGATGGTCATTAGTTCATAACCATTAACCGAATGTACAACAAAAGGAACTCAAAGTATCTACACGTAGAATATTCAAAAATGTATTTATTTAGATTGTTCATGTGAGAAGAAAAAAATTTAGACCATCCAGCCCCTTTTTGAAGTGAAAGGAGTTCCAAATGTAATAACAACTTAAAATAAACCAACTCCAGCAGTACAGATGTTACAAATTAAGAAAAAACGAAGAATGTGTTGATGACACATGTAAACGACATCTGTGAAGAAACACCGAAGATATAAAGATAGCACACTCTGGTTAGTAATGCATAGAAACCTGATTTTGAAGTATATAAGTCAGCACAATGTTTAGAGAAATTTCAGGCACACCTTGTAAGTTCACAAGAAACCGTAAATGCTGGCTGGGCAGTTGTCTTACAAGCAAGATAACAAATCAAAATGAACAGGTACATGAAGCAAAGTTTGCAGGAGCGCCTCTTCCTTCGTGGTCACATTTTGTAGTGAAGATGTGCCAAAATGAACAAACATATATTATTGAGAAAATAAATAAACAAGGCATCCTAGTAGTTCGATGGAGTTTCTGGTCGGATATTAAAAACACAATGATGAGACTGTCAGCTTTTGTACACAATCCAAATTCTCATGATATAGAAATCGTTGTAATTTAAATGACCCTGCAAATAATTATTGCATTCTGGTTATAATCAGAATTTCCTAAGCGTCTATGTCGCAAGATGATAATATCATCAGAATTTCGAACTGCATACAAACCTGGTAAAATAAAAACAGCTAAATACAAAATAATAACAAGATTACAATCTTATGGAACACAATGATTTCAGTTTACAGACTTGCCGAAGCAGACAGTGGAAGCATAGTACCGTAAGCAAGCACATCAATCATCAGAAGTTAGAACAATGCGTAAACCAGAGGAAGGGGTACAACTTCAAGGATGGGTGAACTCTTTGTAGCAGCAGCAGCAGCAGCTGTTTAGTAGCCACTGAAAGAGTTCAAACTGTCAACATGCAATGCCTCAGAGTGTCAAAATTGCAGGTGAACATGTAAGATGTGATTAATCATCAAAATATAAAATTCATCAAGAGTATAAGATGTATATTTTCTTCCGAGACGTCATTAGAGGGAGAAAAGCGGAAAATTATAGCTGTAGAATTGCTGCAAGAGGCACACCATGGTTTCTAAACTATTCATTTTGGAAAATTAATGCCTATAGACAACAGTTTTTTATTTAGATCAAAAGAACAAAAAAGTGAAACTACAAACTGGACAGGAATTGAGTCATCCTACCTTAGCATTCAGTTGATACAGGACTATAAATACACAGACAACAAGCTACTATATTTTGTGCATCATCAACACCACATGCTAGATGCTACTCGTGGCTTAACGACGAGTTGAAATGATAAATTAGCTTCCGCTAGTTGCTTCTGTAACTCACTGTCACGGATGCGTTTTATTTGCATTACAAAATAGCATGCAAACTCAATAGTCAAGATAGAGTCGAGCTTAGGTACAATTATGCGACATGCAAGACATATAAATGATCTTCAGAAGTGCATAAAGATAGAAGAGTACAGTAACAATGAAGTCATACTTTTGCATAAGTGTATTTCAAATAAAAAGTCACATTCAGTACAAAAGCAATGAAGTCATACTTCTGCATAAGTGTATTTCAAATAGAAGGGCCTTCAGAGAATGTGGTGCTCGGAGTTTGGGTCTTCCTTCGGTTCCAAGTTCGTGCAATATAACTAAATTTCCTGAATTTGCAGACAATTCAAGAATGGGAAAATATATTTGAATGGATCAATGAGCAAAAAATCATTAAAGGAGCTAAACATGAGCTTAACCAGATTCTTGAAATAAATGCATCACATTACAGACAGATAAAAGGCAATCTTAGCACAGGTTAACAAATGCATGAGCAGCACAAATTAAATGAGAATAGCTAAACACCGTGGATGAGAAAATTTAATTGGACGAATGTCCGAAGGAAAGGATACAGAGCGAATATGATCCAGTAAAACTCCCTAAATTAGCCTAGAAGGAGAGCGAAACTCTGAGTAAGTACATCATTATTAAAAAAGAGAACTGAAAATGTTCAATGTAAACTTTAATTGAATTAAAGGTAAACTTCAGCAAGAGAGAGAAGATGGCATAGATTCATGTAAGCATGTACTAAATGCACACGAAAAAGGGGATATTCTGCAACTAACCATAAAAAATTTACGTGCAACATGTACTGACGAAGTTACGATTTAATGTAGAATGATTCATTGAAGGAAAATAGAGTAGCACAAAAACCTCGATTGAACTTGTGAGAAGTATGGGCTTCCATGTGCGCATGTGTCCCCCGTGGCAGCAGCGACTTCCACGTGCGCCCGTGTCCCTTGCGGCAGCAGCGGCTAGCGCGTCCTGGCGGTGGCGGCAGATGTGACTCCCACATCCCCAGAGGCGGTGGCGGCGGTTCCCCGGTAGTTCCTTCACATTTTCACATCGACTAACAGCCTTCGCCTCGGCAGAAGTGAGGAAACCAGGAACCTATGTCAAAATATGGCAATTGCTCATAAGTAACATGGTCAAGTAAAGAAAATTTAAGCACGCTATCATGTCAATTTAGGAACCTTCTACCGAAAAAGGCTTCCGCCCCGCTTTATATATAAAGCAACACAACCGAACCGATACATGGTGATGAGGAGATCCTCTTACAAAGCAGATCAAAGAAAAATACATGAAAATAGGAGAGACCACACCCTACCACTAAGCAAGCTAGACTACCGACAAGGAAGAAGACTCGCCGCCAAGGGGAAACCACCGGACCTCGTTTCGCCGCTCACACCAAGTTCCCGCCGGAGAGGACCCCCTGCCCTCCCGCTCCGGATAGTGGAGCCCGCACCTGCCTGCGAAAAACGAGGATCGCGAGAGGAACCAACGAGGATCCTTCCAGAAAAGGCTGCTTGGCAGGAGGACTGTTACGTCATACCACATTTGCTAACTAATATTTTCTCCAGAAGTGCATGCTAAATATTTCATACAAGCTGATTCTCTCCTAGAAGCCCGGCAGAAGTGTCATTTTGTAAATCATAATCCCTTCACATCAGCAAGTACATGAAGAACTAACATAAATGAACCATGCTAACATTTGGCAAAGTCCATGGAGGATTACAAATATATATGCTTCATCTATAGAGGAAAAATGGATAAATCACACAAGGGAACTCGTAGCATCAAACACTCGATTTGGACCTCACCGTTCTAACTTCTAACCACAATTATAAGCACCCCCGACCTGTGTAATATTTGATATTTCTCGAATTGCAGTTTCTTGCTACTCAATGTCCCCCAATTCGCCTGAAACTAAATTATTGCCTCCCATAGTGTAACAAGACAATACACACACCGGAGACTGGAATCACCAGCTACCACATGGATCCAATCCAGGGGTGCGTGGTAGGGCTTGGGGAGATGAGAGGGTGGATGAATTCTTACTCTGCAGCAGATGAGATGTAGAGGACCTCGAGCGGGGATGCCACTGGGAGCCAATTTTGGGCGTCGGCCCACAGGAGCACAGTTGGGCGATGGGCCTCAACAGTAGCAGCACCCTGAGAAGCGGCGGCGGCGCCCTGCGTCCTTGCCGGATAGGGTGGCTCCCGTTTCGTCAGAAGCGGCGATCGGTGCGGCACCCCCGGCGGTTCAGGAATCATCGGCACTCCCGCGGCGTCCCCTGAAGGTGGCGGCCCTCCTGTGGCTCAGTCGGAGACGAGAACGAAGGAGGGACGCGGGGAGGATGGCACTAGGTGGGGAAGCGTGTGGTGGGCGGCGGGGGAGAAGGCGAGAGGCAGAGGAGAGAAGGAGTTGCTGCTCCTCGGCTCCTCGCCGCCATGCCGAGTGGAGGACGGTGGTGGTGATTTTTCCCGGGAGATATGGGATCGGGATCCAGGAGGTTGAGGTGATGGACGTGTCAATCTGTTCGAATACCCGATTAGTTTCCTAATAAGACGTGATTGTGATTAGTTTCCTAAAAGACGCGATCCTGATTATAGTTTCCTAATTAATCGGGCGTGGAGTTTCATGTTTTCCTCTACGGTGAAGCACGGTCAGCCAATGGAAATTGCTACGTGCACACAATAGAGGTATTAGACCAATGATGGCTGCTAGATTTAGAATTGTGGGCCTAATCGTGTGGTGTTGATTGGTTCGTGCGGGGTTGTGGGACTAATTGCTGGGTGCACGTAAAAAGTTCTTGTTTGATTGTTTAATAGTAGCGTAGAAGTATAGTAGTATACTAACAGCAGTCCAGTTTTGTTGGAACGGAAATCGCGTTGCCCATTCCCTTTGTTTTTTGTTGAAACTCCTCTCCGCACTAAACAGAGTAGAATATTCTTTTTTTTTAGAAGAGCGTAGAATAGTCAAGACCACTACGCGAAGCAGAGTCATCAAGTCGTGATTACCCTTGCTCTAAACCCATGACCAGGAGACGAGTAGGACTGCGCGCTGGCCCAGTACGTGTGATCTTCGGACAAGGAGGAGATCATCGCACGGACCTTAGCCGAGTTAAGGCAGTGGCGGGTACGTACGTACGTGCTGCGCACGGCGGCTGTCGCGTCTCGCGTACGCGCGTGCTGCTACGTACGTACGTACCATCCCCGTACCGCGTATCGCCATACCACTGCACTGATGCCACCCACGCGCTGTACGCACGTACGGGCGGCAACTGGTTCGCCGGCCGGTGGCTGCTTCCGTCTACTACTGGTCCACCGAAAGCAACCCGATTTATGGGTACGACATTTGTACATGGACTCGCAGGTCAGGTAGTACTGCGTCGTAGGGGCGGCAGTATTAAGTGCAGGTTTCAATTATGTACATGGTACATTTGCTTTAGAAAGAAAGAAAAAGTACAGGGTACACCACCATACATACGTTGGTTCTGCCAAAACTAAACTACTGTACTCTTAGAGCATTTACAGCCGGTCGCCTAAAACCGGTCTAAAACGCTCGGGCGGGCGGACCGGTAACCCAGACCAACCTGTGCGCCTCAAACCGGCCTCAAACGCCCGGGCTGTCCGGCACCCCTCATACCCAGCCCAAATATGGGGCGGATATGGGGAGGCCCGGGTGCGCCCGGGCGCGTCCGCCACGTCAGCCCGGCCCACCATCGACCCCACGCCGTCCCCACAAAAACCCCAATTCATCCCCTCTCTGAACCCTAGCTCACTCCACTCTCCTCTCTCGCTCCGTCCCGTCCTCTTTCTTCTTCGATTTCGATCGAATCCAACGACTCCGGCGACATGTCGAGCTCCGGCGTCCGCTCGGGCTCCGACCTCGACGTCGACGAGGAGCTAGCCCTCCGCATTGCGCTGGAGCGGTCCAAGGTGGACCCGGGGTCAGCTCCGAATCTGCCACGTCGCCGCAACGGCGCCGGCGCAGCGCGGACGCCGAAGCTGGCTCCTCCCGGCTTGCGCGCAGCTCCGCGAGGGTTGTGCAGTCCGCTTCACCCCCACGCCGTAACCTTCCCCCGTCGGGCGCTGCTCCGCAAGGGCAGCGGTGGGTGCTAGTGCCCGCTCCGCCGTCCCAGACACGCACGCCGGAATCGGAGGCACGCGCCGCCCGCCGTGAGAGGCAGCGGGCAAGGGAGAGGGACGCGGCGGAGCAATCCGTGCGCCACCGCCGGGGGTTGCCGGCGGTGCCCGACGAGGATGAGCGGCTCCTCGCTTCGTTCTACCGCCGGTCGCTGACGACGGCAGAGACGGACGCTCGCCGGCTACGGAGGAAGAACATGAAGGCTCTCCGGCTTGCCGTTGAGCAGTCGGAGCGCCAGACGGCGGAGGCAGCGACGGAGGCGGCTCGGGTGGCCAAGCTCAAGTTGCAGTAGGACAGGGCCGTCCGGCAGATGAAGGGGCTCATCGTCTTCTCCGACTCCTCGTCCGACGACGGCGACGACCACAGCTCCACCTCCTCCGACGACTCCGACGATCCACCACCTGCCGCGGACGCCTACAGCTGCGCCGGCGACCGGAAGGGTAAAGGCCCTGCGAGGAAGTGGTGAAGATGCTCCTCCTCCGTTGACTATTATCGTTTTTAATAAGTTGTTTAAGTTTAGAACCTGTCCGGTGATGAACTGTGACGGTCTTTTGGATGATGTAAAGTGGATTTCGGTTTCCGTTTGCTGCCAATTGCTATGTCCGTTGTTTGATCACATAGGGTATTTCATCATGTTGCATGTGTAGTATAGATATAGGGTGCCGAATATGAGGTACGCGGATGTGCAGGCGAGAATTTGAGATCTGACCGGTCAATGTCCGTGGACGCGAGCGCGCCGGATTTGGTAATCGCGGCGGTAGATGCAAGGTTGGACTGCAGATTATGCTCCGGACATTACTGCTTGCCTTTTGCGGTTTTCACAAACATTTTACTGCCGGTAATCGTTTGTACTACTGCCTGTTGCATGCATGCATGCACCTATCCAAGGCCGACGTAGTTGCTGTCCCACGATCCCATCCATCCATGTGTAGAGCGGATCGGTCGACACCCAAATCTCGAGGAGAATCAAAGCCACTCATGACGAGGGCGTTGTGGATTGGATAGAGCGGCCATCGGCCATCGGCCATCAGGTGTGCGTGACGCCGGCGGGCCATGGTCAGGGGACAGACAGGGAGTTTCGGTTTGGATCATGCATCCAGAGCTGGCCCGCCGCCGGGAAACGCCAGCTATTCACGAGGAGAACGTGGCGGCGTGGGAGCCGGGCTGGGGGTCCGGTCGTTGGCTGGGTGGATGGCCACGGGCTGGTTTGGCCGGGGCCGCCAGGTTCGCCGGACTTGATTCGCGGTCGAGATCGCGGCGGGATCCACCGCCCGTCCATCCGTCGGCGGGCCTACGGATAGCGGCAGCGTGAGCCCGATCCCGCCACGCCCGCCCACGATATTGGAAAAAAGATCCGGGCAAGTCGATCAATGTCACGTACTCACTCACGGGCGTGCATGCAAATGTGACCCGCACCGGTGCCGACGTGAGACGTACCTTTGCTGGTAACCACCCACCCACCCACCGAACCGTGCATCCATTGGCCTTGTGCGCGGTCTGTGCCGCTAGCGGCTGATCTATCGACCGGCCGGACGTAGCCCACACAGAGAGCAGGTACTCGTACGTGCTTTCAACGACGCTGATCCGACTGTCCGGCTGAAAATCCTGGAAGATTCGGCGAGGACACAAGCCAGACGAGGGGAAGGTACTCATCGCCGTCACCCGGCCACACCCGTCGTCCTCACTGGATACGTACGCACAGTCGGACAGACAGAGACCGGTCCATGGCCTGCAGCGGTAGATCTTGAAGTTTGAACCGTTGCGGATTTTTCTTCTAGATTGGAGGCCGGGTGCTCTGATCTTGAGAGTGTTGACACTTTCAAGTCTGGACCGCGTGATCGCCGTACAAATGCAGTTGTCACGCCGAGATCTCATGATTAAGACGAGGCACGGCGGACGTCGGAAGAGATCAGAGGCGATGGGGACGTCGATCGGGACCAAAGGCGTGCATGCGTGCATGCATGCACCGGTTTGCATTGAGTCGGGGTGCGATTTGTTGAAGTTTTTTTTTTCCGGAAAACTGCCGATCTGTATTCATCTTCAATCATGACAGTACAACGAACATCAAAAATAAAAATTACATCCGGATCCGTAGACCACCTAGCGATCTATTCATTCTTCAGTAAAGCTAACTTTTTTTTATGTGATTTATATAAATGAAATCGGAGAGCAGAGCTCTCTTTATAATAAAAAAGCTAACTTTTTTATATTTGTTAAGGTAAAAACAAGGACCAGAAGTGTTACGTGCAACCATGTCAGTGTCACTCCTGCGAAGTGCAAATGGAGCTCACGTGTCTGTCCAGGATGCAACCACCGGCTGTACGAAAACACAAACACGCACCTACATCCGTACATTAGGCAAGGGCGAGACGTGTACGCCATTGCCGGCTGTACGAAGTACAACGAAGGACCACCGCAAAGGAAAGTACAACGAAGGAGATGAGATGTGTGTTGATTGGTGATGTAGTTGTCTTGCTGCTAAGGACTACACGTCTCGTGATCAGTGGAGTTTGATTTCGTAGATCTTCGAGTTGGTGGCGAGTCCTGGAACAGATCTAACAAGGATCGGATGCGGCCGAGTTCCTGGACAGAGAGCGGTCGATCTCACTTTACTGTAGTTAGTTAGAGCATCTATAGCCGGGCGCCTCAAACTCCCCTCGTACGCCCGGGCGGACAGCTCGGCCAGTGACCGATCAAAAAGACCGACCCAGACGGGCGCTTCAGACCGGTCTCAAAAGGCCGGGCTGATCAGCACCCCTCATATCCAGCCCAAATATGACCGGCACACCTTAAACGCCCGATCGCATGTTACTGTAGTTAGTTATAGGGTTAAAGAAACCCGGTTGTTATGTGATTACTAGTTTATTGCTAGTCCATACAACTACTAATCTTTCTAGGAATATAGGTCTAGGGGAGCTCTAATGTTTTGGACCCGTCTGGAAGAGTTTGGGCGGGTCCAATTGGAGGCTACGACGGCCGCTAGTTCGATGTGCCACTTTATTTGGTCAAAAATGTTTGTGGATTCAAAAAATAATGAATTGAAAATTGTTCTAAAATTCCAAACTACCTAGGTATGTTGGTCCTTAGTGCGTCGGAACTTTAGGGGTTGCTGGTGGGCCCATCTTTAAGCTGGTTGTCACCGAGACTAAAATCGTGTAACAACTATACAATGCTAGTAGGAGCAAAACTAAAACATGATGGTTTCGAGTGATCTTGATGTTTTTCTTCTACCGTCTTCGATCGTGGCTGTAACATCACGATGTTGCATGGATTTTAATGTCAGATCGACTGAGATTTACCTCAAACCCTCGGCGGTCCAAGTTGGAAGACGCGAGTGAGCGTCTCTGCGCGACGGATCCCACAGGCATGTGCCATGTCTGTGCCGAACTGTGCAAGGCCAATGCTGCAGTTGCGGTTCCACGGTCCATGCATGCATGCATGCGTCGGAGCGACATCCAGATCACGGGCAGAATCAAAGGTCATGACGACGAGACGCGGTTAGGGCCACCAATAATGCTAAACGTACAAAGAGTTATGATTTTTTTTTCTAACTAACCTCTCCCCTCTGATTTTCATGGGGGTGGGCCCCCATCTAACTCTTAATCTCCAATCAAAATCCACCTGCCTGTAAAACCCCTGTAAAACACAGGGGATGGAGCCATCCGGTGTGCGTGACGTCACGGGGACGGACAGGAGATCATCCGAAAACGGCCAGCCTCGAGGGAAACGTGGCGTCGGCCTGTAAGCCAAGACGCGCATGGCATGCCGGGGCTCGGTTCGTCGGCTGCCCACTTGGTTCGTTTGGTCTGGTGACTCTGGTCTGGGCGGGTGGGCTCGGGGTCGCCAGGTTCGCGGACTTGACCCGCGGCGGGATCCACCCATGCATTAATCCGGCGGCGGGCCAACGATACCGGCAGCACGAGTCCGATCCCTCCCTCCAGGCCCGCCCACGATATAGGAGAAGGCACGGGCAGCTTGCACGTCGATCGATGTCGCTGTGTGGACGGCAGCGACCTGACCTGACCCGACCCCGCCGGCCGCTCGGCGCTGGCAGGTTGGCTCCGGCCGGGCGGATTGGCACCCACCATGACTATAGAACTGGAGACGCATGTCAAAAGAAAATAGATTCGGTTCATTAACGACATAAGTATGACAGAGAGCTAACAGGACCGCGACTAATGTAGAAGACACTACTGTTGTAATACTACTGAATGTTACCGTGCCATCGTACTCAGCTCACTCACGGGTGTGCCTGCCTGTACTGTACATGTACCGCGTATCGGTGCCGACGTGACACGTACGTTTGGTAGCAAGCAAGCATTGGACGGCTAGCATAGCTGCTGATGGATGGACCAAATCGTTAATGGCGGCCGGCCGTAGCCCGCACCAGCAGGCGGCAGTACGTGTTTGTTTTCAATGGCGCTGATCCGGCTGAATCCTGAAACATTTGGCTGGCGCACAGTGGGAGAGACCGACTTATCCATCATAGATGGCTGCTACGGTGCATGGACTTTGGAGTCTGTGGTCTGAGCTGTAGCTGGCTTTTTTCTTCTAGAACGGTGACTGACTCGGTCGCTGCTCTTGACAGCCGACGTTTATTTCAAGTCTGAACCGCGTGACAGTACGTGGTCGCTGCTAATAGTATATAGCCAGACGAGACGGGCCCAGCCAGGCACGTACCAGTCGGGCTGCGGCATGCGTCTCGTGGCAACGTTTAGTCTTGGCTTGACACAACGGCGCGGATCCGATCGGACCGGCACGACTCGCTTTCCCGCCGGCGGAACGGATCCGCGCCGGGCTAATGTAGTTTTCACGCGGAGATCTCTCTCAGGATTGACCACGACGAGGAGTGTCCCGACTCTTCTTTCCCGAATGTAAAACTACCCTCTGCACTGTACTGTACTGAGAGACGGATACGTTAGGTAGGCGCTATGCCAAGTACTGTACTACACATACTAATAGAATGCCCGTGCGTTGCCACGGGCTTCTGAAATATTTTGCTGAAATTATAGAAAAATAATGCATGTTAAATTTCACAGGTAGAGATAATATAACACGGTTACAATTGCATAATAATTGAAGTCCATTTCACTTGTACTGTAAACTGATAACAAAATGGCAAATTGACAATGTATACGTATAAAATGATGATCCAACTAAAAATCTGTTACAAATTATTAAGATCTACTTGACGTATTTAAGAAATTCTCGCACAATATCATGAAAGTTGTCTTTAGCTTCATTCGCACGATGTTTGAGCAAGTACAATAAAAACTGCTTCCTCAACTCATACCCATCGTGCAAAGGCAATATATGTAGTTAACACTAATACTTCACGTGGAAGATCTAAAAACGTGTGTAACGGACAATACTCAACGCGCAAACCAGCATCACCAGTTCTTTACCGTTCCACGAGAGCATAAAATGAAAAACAAAATAGCCAGACAAATCCCTGCAATTTCAAAGCCATTATGTTGTAAAAAAACTTTGAAACCATTCGGCCCCTTCCAACGACGTCATCTCGGAACCCTCGTCGATGGATTCTTTTTCAACGTCGCTAGAATACATCTCTATCTCTCCCATGTCCTGGAACAATAATCATATAAAAATGCACCTTTTGTATAACATAATCGGAATGCCCCCCGAAAGGGGAGGGGCATCGCCGAATCTAACTTTCTTCGCCGAGCACAACAGAATGAAGAGGAATTTGTTTCATTTCATACATATAAAGAAGGATTAGTTGTATGCACCTCTTCTCGTTGTGTTTCAGTTCGGTTCGTCATCGTTACTTAAGTGCTTACGTGAGATGATATTTCCAAAACATCATTGGAATCCATCACTTTTTATCCCTGATGAACAAAAGTGGAACATATAAAAATACAAAGAATATTTTATACTGCATTATATAAACACATATAATATATTAACAAAAGTCAGACCAACACATTTTTTATTTGCAATAAAAAACTGAATACTGCTAATTCATATAAATATATGAACATACACTCCGTCCGTAAAGTTTTATAAGAGCGTTTAGAATCCACGTTCATTTCTCGTCACATATAGAAACTTTGTCCGTTTTCAATTTTGCCCCTGGCTGGCTCACTCGCTTCACTCACTCGTTCCCCGCTCTCTCTCGTCCAAATCCCTAGCTCGCCTCGCTCCGCTGCTCGCGTCATTGCCGCTCGCCTCTCTCTTGCCCGCGTCGCCGCCGCCGTCTCGCCTCCCTCTCGCCCGCGTCGACGTCGACGCTCGCCTCCATCCCACACGCGTCGCCGCCGCCGCTCGCCTCCATCTCGCACGCGTCGCCGCCGCCGCCTTCCTCTGACGTCTTCGCCGCTCCCTCTCACCCGCGTCGCCTGCACCAGCGAGGTCGCCACAAGATTGTTTTTGTTACCAAAGCGGAGGCGAGGAGCAACTGGAGAGTTGTGCCGGTGGCTGGATCTGAAGTGGCTGGACGTCCCCGCCATGAGGATGAGCGGGAGGAGCAAGAGCACATCTGAAGATGGGGAGGAGTGGAGGCGGCGGTTCTGAATTTGAAGATGGTGCCGTGAGGAGTAGCGGGAGGAGCAGCCGCCGACGGCCTGGCTGCATGGGGTACGCCCTCCCCTTCGTCTCCTATGGCGTCGTGGACATCCTGCTCGACGACGAACATCTGCTCGAGGACATCCTGCTCGACGATGCTCCTCTTCGCCAGCATCTCCAGCGTGTGGTGAACTTCCCCTGTCTCCTCCCTTTACTCCTGGTTGCCCGTGCGTTTTGGTTCAGATTTGGAGTACTGCTTGGGTACAGATTAGGAGTAGGGTACAATTTATTTGTATGCGTATGGGTACAGATTAGGAGTAGGAGATGTAGTTGTAGGCACAGTTTTAGTAAAATTTCAGTAAACATAGTGTGAGTGTTTTACTCCAGTAATCTTGCTTGAAGTAAATTTCAGTAACTTCAGTAATCTTGCTTGAAGTACTCTGAAAATATACTGTATAAAGATAAAGATTTCAGTCAAAAAAAACAAACCAAATAAAAGGATCTGTACAAAAACCCCGAAGAGCAGCAAATTATCTGTAGCATAAGAGTAAATGCTCTGTCATATTCAAATCCCGCCAATTTATTAAGTGCGGACTTCAGCCTGTAAGGACTTCCTTATAGACGATGTTCTTCATCGAGGTCTGTAAGGACACGGTCGGTCTTTTTCGCTTCTTTGGATTACTGTTTTGCTTCTTGCCCTTCTCCTTCTCCTTCTCCTTCTCAACGAGGATCTTTATGTTTCTCTTCGCGGTGGCTCGAGACAACGCGACATAGAGTTGACCATGAGAGAACACCGGATTAGGTAGGTACACGCCAACAATCGGGATGGTCTGCCCTTGAGCCTTGTTAATTGTCATAGCAAAGCTAAGCCTTATAGGAAATTGCTTCCTCTTGAACTTGAATGGAAACATGTCGTTGTCAGACGGGCATAGGGGTATTCGAGGAAGGAAGACCCTCCTACCCGCGTGTTGTCCAATCACGATTTCTGCGTCAATGGTGTTCCTCTCGAAACCTCGGACCACAAGCCTCGTCCCGTTACACAGTCCATTAGCCGGATCAATGTTCCTTAGAAGTATGACAGGGCAGTTCAGCTTCAGTTTGAGTGCATGTGGGGGCAGACCGTTGGGAGTCAATCCGTTCAGGAACTCGGGAGCGTAGTAGCCATATGGGTCGTCCTCCGCACTGTCAAAGCTATGGTAGATTACTTCTTCTCCCTGAAAACGCTCTATCATGCGTATGTTTATCTTGTCGACGTTGTCGTTTGTCGTGGAGAGGATTGCGCGAGAAGTCATGTAATTCGGATCAGTCATGTTGTCATCTAGACTCGGAAATACATGGTCAATCAGCTTCTCCAGGTCGTCAACCTCGCCTGTAGACGGCACACAAATATCTTCAGGGAGTCGTATGTTGCCTTGATCGCCAGCTTCCTCAGTGCCATTGCCAACCCTTAGCAAGTAATCCGCAAACCACGTGTCATTATGAGCCCTCATGTTGGTGATGAGCCTTAGCTGGCGCATACCCTTCCAGAGATGAGAACTTCGAAGGGTTGCATCGATTATCTGACCCCGGGACCCCCTCTTGACGACCGGAAGCACCTGCCTGAAGTCTCCGCCAAAAACAACAGTCTTTCCTCCAAAGGGTCGGTCCCGTCTTCCCATGATGTCGCGCAAGTTGTTGTCCAGTGCCTCGACCGCCTGTCGCTTAGTCATCGTGGCCTCATCCCATAGTATCAATGAGG
Source organism: Elymus sibiricus (assembly GCA_039707655.1). Taxonomy (NCBI): domain Eukaryota; kingdom Viridiplantae; phylum Streptophyta; class Magnoliopsida; order Poales; family Poaceae; genus Elymus; species Elymus sibiricus. The sequence goes on from CM077666.1 coordinate 479,572,269, forward strand.
CCATCCTTAGCAGCTTGGCGGTCCCACTCTGCTTGGTGAAGCTGCATGAGGCACCATCGTCGCAGCTCAATGGGATCTTGAACCTCGAGTGGGCAGTCCTGCCTCCAGGCATGATAGAAGCGGCGACGCCCGACGTCGCGGTAGCAATAGCGATGTTGCCCTCGCTTCGAACCTTGGCGAGTAGCGCCCTGTACAGGAAGGTCTTCCCTGTACCTCCCGGACCATCAACAAAGAATACACCCCCATCACCGTGGTCAACTGCCGCTAGTATCTAGTCGTATGCAACCCTCTGCTCGAAGTTTAGCGACGATGCCAATTTAATGTCGTTCACGTCAAACTCGACGGTGGATTCCTCGATCACCTCTCTGGCCTCGCCCCCGGTTGGGTCGAACGCATCGTCGATGCTTGGAAGAGCGAAATCAACTATGTCTTTGCCCATGGACTGCAACATACCCCTAATGTCAAGCAACACCATCTGCTCCACCTCATTCGGGCATGTGTGTGACTGACGGTAGTCATCAGACATAGGCTCGAGGTGCCTATCCCATAAACCGTGCACGTCGCCTGGCTCGCAATGCACCAAGATTGTTGCGAACAGCCTCCTGAGCGAACATGGCATCGCCCACTGCTCTGCCTCAGTAAGACAATCATCGAGCGTGTTGTCTGCCTCGATGAGTCCCAACCTCTCAGCAGCCTCTCGAAAACTCCCACATAGCCTGCCGTCCACGGTGAGCAGGTCCTCGAAGGATGTCTTGCCCGGAACATGGTTTAGCAACACACGCAGATAGTATCGCTCCCCCTCGGCAGGATTGGCAGACACGATTCGACCTATTTGATAACGCTCCACCCGCGGCTTCCAATACTTCTTACCCTTCTGCCATGTGAAGCTTCCAGGAAAATCCTTGTACAATATATGCCTAGCCCACGGGTGGTCCTGGTTAGCCTTGAAATACTTTGTCAACATTGATTTGGAAGCATTCTCAGAGGCGACGACGTCGGTCAAGTGAGCTTGCTCATTGAATGCCTTTGTAAAGGTATTTGACGGCCTTTATGCTGGAGCAGACCTCAACGTTGATGTGGCAATTGAACATCCGCAGAAGGTAAGGGTTATAAGGCACAACCCATCTGTTGTCCAACATTTTACCCCGGACCTTAGCCTGCCGACCATCATCTCGACGACGATAAACTGGGTATGAGTCCTTGCCCTGTGCCGTGTTTTCATTGAACGACCGTGGGTATCTGCACTTGCACTCGTTCTGTTGCATGCACACATTTTTGGGGTTGAGAGCACCGCATGGTCCGTGCATCATATGTTTGACCACCAAGGCGTGTAGTTCAGGATACTTCTGCTTGTCTGGGAGCTCGGCGGAAATGAGTCGGTCGTACTGCTCCGGAACGACAAGCTTATAGGCAGAATCCATGATCAACAGAAAGTGTGCGTGGGGGAGGCCCCTCTTCTGGAACTCGACTACGTATACATATGCGACAACAACACCCAGGATATGCTTCTTGAACAACATCTCTTTCATAGCCTCTAGCTTGCCATGGAACATGCGAGCCACAAGATCAGGTCGGTCTTGCGCTGTCTGACCAGGAAACAACTCATTCGATATCTCTTCCCAGTTAGGGTTGCAGGTCATGGTCAAGAAGATGTCAGGCTTCCCGTATGTATGGACAATTGTCATGGCATCCATATGCCTCCGCTTCATGTCGCGGTCGCCACCTGGGTACGTTCCAGGGAGCACTATCCTTACTCCAACAACGCTTGCTCGTGTCTCCCCGGATGTGATCGCATCAACAACTCCTTTATATAGGTCGGCACGGATCTTCGTCTGGTTCTTCCTGTACCATTTCAACCTACAACTCTCAATCTTGATGTACATGTCGACCCCCCATTGCTGGAGCAATCGTGCTCCACAGAGTATGGGATTGAATATTGCAGGCCGTGTCTGCAGCATGTAACAGTAGTAGTCTCTCACAGAGACGCATAACCTGCTATTCCCCTCTGCAAATGAATGAGTAACGTGGAAATTAGGATTCATATGAGAAGTATACTATTATCAGGACGACATAATACGCAAAAGGCATACCTGCGTCCTCATCATCATCATGCCCCCCTCTTGGTTGTTGTACAACCTCCCAAGGGACATTACGTTTAGGTAGTTTCGGATGCCAACCGAGCTCCCCCCTTGGGTAGAAGAGGGGATAAGATAGCGGGTCATATGAGCCATCGGTCGCACGTATACTGTGCCTCTGGTTATCATTACCGCAAAGTGTAATCCTACGATCAAACCTTTTCGCTAGGTCAGTGCCCTCGACCCAGATTGCAGCGACCTCAGATGACACCGGTCTATTATACTTCCGTTGATCAAGCATCTGGTCGGTGTTAAGGTCTATCCTGTAATCGTTGAGGTTGTCCTTGTGTGCACCCAAACTCCTAAACTGCTGGGAGTAGGGGTTTCCCCGCAGTATGTCCACTAACTTTTTGACAACATTCTGGTCCAATTGTTGGGTGGCAGCCTTGCGATGGGTCAGGCTAGGGTCATCGTCGTAGAAGTACAACTGGAGATGTTCTGGACGGGAGCTTGGCCCGAAGGAATGCACGTTATGGTAGATGGTGCCGTGCGCCCGGAACGTGTACACACCAGACTTCATGTTTGTGTAGTTTTCATCAAGGCTGACGCCCAGTGTTGTGAAGGAGAAGTGGCCGTTGAAGAACCGTATGTTCTCCCGAAAGTGTCTAGAATCCGCATCGCTGCTGGACCAAAGCCTCATTAGCTCCGGGATGGGATCCGGTTCCTTGAGCTCGATCTGCCCATTGCGACAGCAGAAGCCGTCGGTCTCAGACTCAAACTTCATAGCCTTGCAGTGATCGCAGTTCGCGGCGTGCTTGAGGATGTGCGTGCTGTCTGGGAGGTTTGAGTAGACATAGTCTAATGGATCAACGCCGATACACTCGGCGCTAGACATGTTCGTGTCTTCATCTCCATCCATGCTATCAACATCGGATCCTGCGGGCATTTGTTGAAACATCATTTACTAATATTTTAATCATTTCAGAGTTACACGATGTGGCCGTTAACAGTTTGAACATACCTTGCCCACCAAACAGATAGTACTCATCATCCATGATGTCGGGCGGTATAGAACCATCACCCATGATGCGGCTTAGTAAGGACTCCATGTCATCTGCGACATTGCTGAGCGGGTAAGCACATGTTTTATAATCATGCATAGAAGATTGCGAGTACAGTGAAGTCTTACCAGTGGTACCGAAACTGTAAGTCGGCATGCTCACCGAAGGGCCGCCGGCAGGTGAAGCAGCTTCTGCTGGAACAACGGGTGGTGCGCGAGGAGTGGACGTCTGTAAGTCCATAGTTGTGCTAGCCAGATCTGGGCGTGGCATAGCGATGGATTCAGCGCACGGCGTGTTTTTCCTTCTAGCATAGTTTGCCTTTCTCTTCGCACTTGACTCCCCCTTCTCATCAGCGGTCCTGCTGTTTCGGTGTTCCTTTCGTCGCTCACGCTGCACTTGATTATTTTCTTGGAGATTGATCGTACCCTCTTCCTTTTTCTTCCGATAAGATGCTTGTCTCCGTGCGTTTCTCCGCTCCCTTTGTTCGTCTTTCTCACGTTGCCACCCAGCTAGTACATTGTCATCAATGAACCCAACAATGGGAGTACTCGAAGCAGGCAATGTTGCATCAGCATGTGACAAGGATGTATAGCTGGAGCTAGTTGGGTTGGCTGGTTCAACAATAAAATTGAAACATAACCATATCATCAATGTTCAGCAAGCACGAAGCTGCGGAATGAAGTCATTCTAGCGAACGATTACTTAATATATGAACTGAAAAATTAAACACATGTACCTGATATGCTATGGGAAGGTTGATCAACACTCGTTATATCACGAAGAGGGGGTCGGAAAACACACTGGATTTCATCTTGGAGGTTGGTCGTACCCTCATCTTTTTTCTTCCGATAAGCTGCCCGCCTCCGCGTGTTGTTTTGCTTCTTTTTATCGCCTGTGAAGTTATTGTTGCGTTCTTTATCACGTTGCCCCATAGCTACCATTACCTAATTTATGTTATAATTATTCCAAGTATAAATTCTAGACCCGTACCTGGTATCTCATGGGAAGGCTGATGAACATTCGTGATATCGCCAAGAGGGGGTCGAGAAACATTCTGCTTTTGACTTCGGAGCTTGATCGTATCCTCATCCTTTTTCTTCTGATAATTTTCTCGCCTTCGCGCGTTTCTCCGCTCCCTTTGTTCGTCTGTTAAGTTATTACTGCGTTCTTTATCATGCTTTCTGGTAGATTGCTTGGCGTCATTCATGAGATGAGATGTTGGCTGGGAATCACTTGGGGTAGACGCTGGCGCAAACTCTAAACCATCATGACCATGGGCATTTAGGTAGACATCATTATGTGGAGATTTTGGACCTAGAGGAACACAACAAAAGCTAGTGGATAGGCTCACAGATGAATATGAACACCCATAAGCACAAGAATGTTCATTTGAAAGGCGCATCAGCTGACATCATTTCAACTTATGCGATACACGTCACATAAAGTATAAAGTGATACGGCAACGAAGCTACATTATGTGTGAATGTTATTACAAGTTCCATTTCTTTAATGCAGAACTTCAGGGTTTTTCTCATGTCAATCATATGGCTTCCCTATGCACTTACATTCACCGTACACTTTTTTAAAGTATATGCATTCACATCTATAGACTTATTATGAGAATCATGGTACATAGTTTGACTACAGCTTTCATGGCAATCCTTCCTTTGAATTAGGTGAGGATTCAATCTTGCAAATGTTCAGTTTTGGCGCCTGTTTTTATAGTTGTTGATTTATTTGCTTTGACAGTACTCTGCTTGATAATTGTCATTTGAGTTATGCATTTTCTCCATATGCCTGCACGAGCCTATAGATGTGTGTTTGTAATAACTGTTGCCGTGCCCATGTACTTCACTTAAAACATATGATACTGAGAGGGGGCGGGGGGCAATGCATAGAGGAATGACGATAATATAGTCTTAAAATGGAACATACGTACCTAAACTCGCATTCCCAGGTTTCTGGACATTTGTGATGTCCCGTTCTAGTATCACCCCTTCAGAGGGACTAATATGCATTCCTGACATGGTAGGTTCTTTTGATTTGTTGTTTGTGTCCAAATCTGTTAGGCACGATTGATCAAATGATTAAATAAAAACCATATGATAATGCACGTTATTTACAAAAGCCCCATACCTGGAGACATTGGGTAATACTCGTCAATATTGTGACTCGTTGCGGGAACGATTTCTGGGATGTATTCGTCGACATTTATACCCTCATTATGGCCTGTAACACATTAGTTATATACAATGTCGTGTTTATACCAGAATGAAGGTCAACAAGAGGGGGTAGATGTATACCTGAACTTCCTTGGGAATGTAGGTCAACAAGAGGGGGTAGAGGTACATCCGATGCCTTTCTCTGTTCCGGTGCCTTTCTATTTGAATTTCCCATACTTACCTATTGTTCTGATGAGTGACCTATCACAAATGCAGGTCAACATGAGAAGCCAGAGTAGAGGTACATTTGAAAGTCAATGTACAGGAGTACAGAATTTTGCATTGCTTACAGGAAAAACTTGATCCTGCTCGAGCTGGGAACATTGTTAAAGAAAAGGTGTAATTCAGCTATGCGTAAAATTCAGAGAAGTTGCATACGTATAAATTGTATGATTCAGAAAAATCATCAAAGTCCGAAAATCTTCAAGTGTCTTATTGTGTCGGTCTTAAAATGGATGGAAATGTGTACCGGACAGAAAACAAGACCACACGGAGGCCTAATTGTGTCGGTGTTAAAAGCTAGACAGAACATCAATCTAGCTCTGTACGTATGTGCGTTGGGCCCTATTGAATGGACGAAGGGTTTAGGGTTTAGGCGGACCTGATCCGCGGCAGCCTTCCTGAGATCGGCGGCACCCTCCCTGGGATCGGCGGAGGCGGAGGCGTGCGTGGGTTGTGCGGCGGCCTCCCACGGATCGGCGGCGGCGGAGGCGTCAGTGGGGTTCCGCGGCGACGGCGAGACACGGCAGTGTCACCTACGTGCATGATCTGCGGCAGCCTCCATGAGATTGGCTGCGGCCTCCCTGGGATCGGCGGCGGATCGGCGGCGTCGGCGATCCCAATGAGGCGTCCGTGGGGTTCCGCGGGGATGGATCCGCGAAGGTGACGACGGCGGCGGCGTCGTCCTTGGGATCGTACAGAAAGGATGAAGGGCGGTGGTGGGAGGAGTTGCTGAACGTTTTTTTTAAGAGATAAAACCAGTATGAGGGGGTGGAGATAAAACCAATACGAGGGGGTGGTGGGAGGTGGGACGAAGAAAAACCGGACGAAAATAAACCGTACCAGGCTACCAACTGCTCCATTAGGAGTAGAGATTACATGCAGCTAACCACGCAGGAGAGGTACTTGTCGCCATGCCAAGGACCAGACAAACCCTCGATTTGTGGAGTTTGATTTCCTCGGATATACGGGTTGGTGCTGAGTCCAGGAGCAAATCTACAAGGGATCGATCTCACTTTATGGTACTACCAGTGCCGAAAAAAGCGCGGCGTCACGCCGCACCCGTAAGAGAGCCCGTCTGAATCTTTGTTGCTCATTTGGTTAAAGGAAAGGAATATGAAGTGGAGCAAAGAGGTTGATTGAGTGACAGTTTTTGTTCGGCGAATAGTTTCATGTAGGTCCTTGTGTAGTTTCTTCTGATTGAACATGTAGTACATCCTCTTCAGCAATTAATCTATTATTAGTACATTTCTTTTTCATTGGTACATGTCGAGGGGTGATATCAAAAGAAGGAAGAGATGATTTATTTTTCGTAAACTACTAAGAGGGCTCATCCAACAGTTGATCCTGAAGATAATGTTCAGACACTTCACATATTGGATTACCGAGAGGAAATGACACCTTATATGCTATATCTTCATCTATATTTGGCCGTACTCCATGGAATCCTTGGACAAAATTGCAGTAACTCTTTGTTCCTATCTATATTAGGGATCAACTTCACTATCTTATGCTTTGACCTACTGTTCTCCTACAAAGCCATGGAAATGGACCCCATTTAGTAGGAAACATTTTTTCTTATGGACACTTAATTCTCACTCATAAGGAACTCCCGATCGAATAAATAAGAATTTAGGTGGTAAGGCTTTTCATCATTTTGTTATAACAGGATTATCGACTTCTCAACTTTGAAGTAAAATGTAATTAAGCAGTTTATGTTGAAAGAAGATGTACAATACACTATTCTATTCGGACCAATTGTCTAGAAACAGAATATATACATAATCAATTTTTGCTATGTCTTCATCCATAGAATATTTACTAAGGGAGATAAATTTTGCAGTGAATAGGAAAAATATCACTTTTCCCTCGAATGTATGTAGAAAAGAAATGCATAATACAAAACAATACTTTATTGACTCTTTAGAATCTTTAATAGGGCATCCCACCAAACGTTATCAAATTTCAATCTCTATGTTGCGGTGCTGCAATTACAAAATAGCTAAAGGTTAAATCAACAGAAATTTTCTAACAAAGCAAGATCTCAGGTTTTTCTTTTTTGTATTTTCCCTGAATTACTGTTCATGCGGGTGCACTTTGCTGATACTGTTCCGGTTTACATTTCGTGTACTGTTCATACAAAGTAGTGTTCTGTTATTTTTCGGGGGTGGTATGGGTATATTCTGGTTTATTTGATGGGCATGGAACCACTGGTCACATAAATCACTGTTGCATACAAAGTTATTGTTTCGAAAATAATGTTTCGTTTGTTCGAGTTAACTGTTCCGGTTTATTCGGGTTACTGTTCTCTAAAATCAGATTTCACTCAAACCATTAGAGGGAAATAAAATCATGGGGCAACATTCTATAAGAACGAACGAAAGGAAAAATAAAATGAGCAACACTTTTTTAAACAATAAAAAAGCTTGGCACCAAAGATGCTATATTTTTGCTTTGATTTTGGCTTCGCAGTAAAATTGAAGTGAAAGGACAATCACTTTATTATCACTAATAGCAATGCTAATAGTTAAAATTAATTATCATATAATATGAAAATAGATTAGATCAAACTATATTGGTATTTATTAGACCCATTTTTTTTGCTATGTGGTGTTTTTTAAGTAATCTCTTAGATCTATGCGTATTTCACTTTAGGTAATTATCTATAAGTAAGTTCAGAAGAGATCATGCCATAATTGTGTTAGAGGCAACAACGTAAACAGTTTGCAGAGCGGGAATAATAATAATAATATCAGAGTACTTGTAGGTGTAAAAGGACAATAAAACATCCATGAAGATCTTCCTTTGGGAATATAAAAACCTATGATGATATTTAGTATGTAAAAAAAGAAGCCATTTTTTTTTCTGGAGGTACTGTTCATAAGAGGTCACTGTTTATAAGCCGGTCTCTCTCTGTCTCTGTAAGATAGAAGAAGGAAACCTAGCCACGTATCTGAAAAGAAGCAGGTGGGGAAAAAGACGGAGCACTGTTCACATGCTTGCACTGTTATTTTCTACCACATATTTTTTTTACCACATAATTGAACAGTAGACATAATAAAAAAAAACCAGAAAAAACGAAGCCTTCCCGCTTTAGTATTAGTACTTACTAGTACAAGTTAATTAGTTAAGCACCTAAACAAGGACAGCACGGCTGAGTTGTTATACTCCCTTCGTTCCAAAATATAGCACGTTCTCGGTTTCCGCGCTTCAACTTTGACCATAAATTTAACCTACGAGACCGACTGCGGCGGGAGTAAAAATTATACCAGTGAATTCGTATTCGAAAGAAGTTTTCAATTATATAATTTTTGCTCCCGCCGCAGTCGGTCTCGTTGGTTAAATTTATGGTCAAAGTTGAATCTCGAAAAGCGCAGGCGCACTATATTTTGGAACGGAGGGAGTACTACAATGATACTACTGCGTCAGAGGCGACGACCCAAGCGTCCAAACCATTTTCCGCAGGAGCATTTGGCACGACAAGTACATACCGTAAGAGCAACTTCAACGCAGCGACCCAAACGACGCTGATTTTGTCTCTTTTTTATTCGTTCGGGTCGCCCGTCCGTCTGTCCGCTTGGGTCGGCGGGTGCGTCCAACGGGGGCAGACGCATTTGGTGATATGTCCGCCCCGGCATTCCGTCGAACACCTGGTGGGTGAACTGCCCGTAGCTCCTGCGCCGCCGCCCCGAGCTCCCGCGGCGCACTCCTGCCCGCGGACGAGGCCAGCGCCCGGCAACTCCGAGGCCGAACTGCTCGCGGACGAGGCCGTGCCGGCGACGAAGCCATGGGGTCGCGCGCCCGCGCCCGCCCGTGCTCCGCGTCGCGCGCTCCGGGTCGCGCCTGCCTATGCTCCGGGTCGCGCGCGGGCGCCCGCCCGTGGCCGTGCTCCCCGCGTCGCGCGCTCGCGGCCGCCCGGGGCCGTGCTCCCCGCGTCGCGCGCTCGCACCCACCCGCGCCCGTGCTCCCTGCGTCCCGCCCGCACCAGCACGCACGCTCGGCCAGGAAGCGGCGGCAAGCTAGCTCAGCAGCACCAGCACGCACGCACGGCCAGCGGCGGCTAGCTAGCTAGCTAGCACGCGCGCGCGGCGGGCAGCAGGACCACACGCATGCTCAGGCAGCGGCTGCTAGCTAGCTAGCTAGCACGCGCACGCGGCGGGCAGCAGCACCCGCACGCACGATCGCCCAGCGGCGGCTAGCTAGCTAGCTAGCACGCGCGTGCGGCGGGCAGCAGTACCAGCACGCACACGCGGCCGGCAGCTCGGCCGCCGGTGGCTCGTCGCCGGTGAAGCGGTGGCGGCGGTGGAGGCCGGCGAGGCGCTCGCGGCGGAGGGGAAACTGCTGCACCGCCGGTATGCCTAGCTGCGTCGGCACCGCGGCGTGCTCTGCGCCGGCGTGGGCTGGCGAGAAAGAGAGGAAAGGAGGAGAGAGAAAGGGGTGGGACAGGTGAGTGGGCCCTTTTGTTTGGATGACAGATGGGCCAGCTTCAACGTGCAGCGGCGGACGCAGCCGGACGAAGAGGACGCAGTCCGCTTTTGGGTCCGCTTCGGACCCAAATCAGTCTCAAATTTGGGACTGAAATAGGTTCGAGCGGGCACGAAACGAACGGAAAATGAGAATGGGTTCGTGTGTTAGGCGTTGATTTTTGTACGCGCGGACGCAGATGGACGTGGGCGGACGATTTGGGTCGCCGCGTTGGAGTTGCTCTAACCAGTAGATCATCATAGGGTATGACCGGAGGGCTAGCAAAACTATACGACAGGCAGCTTCCACAAAATCATAATGGTGGTTATCAGTGAGTCGGGCAGACATGCCACATGGTGCCTTCCGATGGTTCCTCAGAGCTGCCAGTCGATGGTTCATTAAGCCCGAGCCTCTCCAGGATCTGATTCGTCTGCGAAAAGTGCCTGTTCAAGATAGACACACAAACAGGAGAGGTCATAATGTGGATATTTACTACTCTAGCGTTCAGAGAATCCTTGAAAGATAACCACCACAGGGAGGAAACATGATTTGACTTGCTTGGATCGGCAGGGCCCATGAACAAACAGGGCATTAGATACCGCGATCTGATCTAATCGATCTTCCGTATTATGCAGAGCCATTAACAGCAGCGAGTGAAAAGCCGAAAGTAACATCGAGTTGGGGAAGTTTAGGGTGTGTTTGGTTGGGGACCAACTGTCATGGAATGGAATGGTTCCATTCCAGAGGAACGGGTCCGTTCCATTCCTGTGTTTGGTTTGAACAAAAGAGGAGAACGGGTCGGTTCCATTTCGGTGTTTGGTTGGAAGCACGTAATGAAAAATGGAACGACACAAAATTCAAAATTTCGACAGCATTTCATTTGTAATTTGAAGAAAAACAACATAACAATAGAACCTGCAGCAGATCGAGAGGCACATCAGGCGCGGACAGCAGATGGAGCCAGAGGCGCAGCGCGAGCAACGCCCCGGGCAGCTAGATGGCGCGGCCGCGGGCCGGGGGGGGGGGGGGCAAATGGAACGGCCGCGAGCGGCTCGTCGGGGGGGGGGGGGGGGGGCTCTGCGGCGGCCCAGCAGAGGAGCGGCTCGTCGGGGGGGGGGGGGGGGGCTCTGCGGCGGCCCAGCAGAGGAGCGGCTCGTCGGGGGGGGGGGGGGGGGGGGCAGCGCGCCGGGGGAGCGGCTCGGCGGCGGGCCAGCAGATGGGGCAGCGCGCCGGGGGAGCGCCTCGCCAGCGGGGGGACGGAGGAATGGGGCGGCTGGCGGCGGCGGCCCGGGGCAGCAGGCGGCGCGCGGGCGCGGGGGTTGGGGGGGGGGGGGGCGAACGCACCTGCGAGCGAGCGAGCGTAGGGTTTCCGGGAGCGACGAGCCGTTCCGCGTGGTTCCTCCGATTTGGAGGTACCAGCGCGTTCGGCATCTTCGGCGAATATGCCGTTCCTAGGAACGACTGCGTTCCGGTACCTCTGTCCAACTAAACACGGGAACGACCCCTAGGAACGGAACCGACCCGTCCCATTCCACTTGGTGACAGAAACCAAACACACCCTTAAGGCCCCATGAACATGGCATGAGATGCTGCATGCGATCTAATTGATGTTCGATATTATGCAGAGCCATTATGTGGACGCAGCAGGCGAAAGCGACGGGTGTACATGTGTACATGCAAGTTTTGCTGACGAACAATCCTATACAATTATTTTGTGCTGCAAAACAGACCACTAAATATATGTATCCTACACTATTTTGCTCGTTTCCAACCATGTGTGCGCTTGCTTAATCAGTTCTGGCCTCGTTCCTGCCGCCGCTCGGGCCAGTCGACGTCACCGCGCCCCTCGACGGCATGGTGAGCAGAAGCAGCGCGTACTATAGATGATCACCTGGTCCTTCACATCGTTGGACGACCAGGAGAAATCAGCACAATTCAGATGGCTAAGCGGCTGCTTCGGGTGCTGGAAGAAGCCATTGTTTTGCGAGTTTCGACGAGGAGAGTCACTGCAATTATAATCTGAACTGTATGATGCATGATTACCCAAATTGACATGAACTAAATACAATAATAAGAAGTCTAAAGCTGTTGGAAAGCAATAGTTTATAAAAATCAAAATGAGAATTCAAAGCAAAATATTTACACATGACGATGATCCATGATAATTAAGTTGTTCAAACAGCAACACTAACATCAGAGTGCAAGAGTGATACTAACATTTAAAGACATTTCTATTACTGAATGCCTTCAATGCCCCAAAAATAATGATTTTGCATCTAGTGTATTGATGTTTTGAAGTACCATCTGAATGTCTAAGCACATGAGATTGAAGTACCCACTATGATAAAGTAAAAAAGACAAATTATATACACACTATACGTTGATAAGACGTAAATTCAAAAGACCCAATGACGGAAAATTAGAGAGACCAGAATTCAATTCTACACACACTAATCTCCTGAGACAATTATATGTCAAATGAACCATAATATGAAACCGTAACGTACAACAAGCGTATGTAAACAGAGCTAAAATTCCAGTGACTTCTCATCATGCGATTGCAAATAGGTGAACAATGCTCTTCTCGTCGGAAGTAATTCTATCAATAACTTAATTGAAATAATAAATAAGAATAGCCTCACCTTCCGCTCATGAACTGGTCGAGTTGCTGCTGGAGGTCGCAGGGGAAGGCCTCGAGCGCGAAGGACAGGCACCTCTTGGCGTCGGTGCAGCGGCCCATGAGCTTGGTGATGATCTCGAGCTCGAGGATGCGGTCGTCGGGGTTGGACACGAGCTCGGCCTCGTTGAGGTAGACGACCTTGGCGGATGTTCATGGCAGCTAGAAATCTAGATTGTATATTTTACAAAATAACAAAATATTAACTACCGGTTAATTTTATTTAAAACACTCAGATCAACAAAAGGACTATATGTGCCTTGGGTACACACTACACACCACGAGCGTTGAAAATGTAATGTGTAACTTTAAGAACCTAGTAACATCACGTTGCTAATTTGATCAACAAATATCCAAAGAATACCGATGATGATAACTTCATTTGGTAGTTAAACAAAGCAAAAAGGCTCACCACTGAGGTTTTCTTGGGAGCCATTTGGAGTTCTTGGGGCTGATGTCGAGAAGCAAGATGAACCACTCTAACCAATAAGTAATATCTCACTTCCTCGGTATAATGCAATATATCACTTGAGAAATTTGAAAATGCATCAGCTTCCCCAATACTCTGGATGGGACAACAAAGAAATTATCTGATGCATCAGGAAATGATTGAGGAACTTCAGGTTGAATGTGTAGCTGTTTTTACCTGGACAATTGGAGAGGAACGACATGTAAGATAAACTAAGCATGCTGCATACAGAAATGAGCAACATAATTGTACAACTCCATGGTCCATGCGATGTATTAGTTCCTTACAGGTGTGAGGTCTTTGATTAACTAAAAGGATAGGAAGATAAATGAATAGTTGTCACCATCAACATTTAGGCATTCAGCGTTGGAATGCAATTTTGCAGTTTCACCAGAAAATAAATATCATAAGTGAAGGGTTGTTTGCACCAAGAGACCAGGATGTGCAATGATATGGTCCAACAAATAAACAACCTACTGGCATAGTATATGCTTTGTGTACACTTTTCTTGAAGCTGGGCCGTGCCAGGTAGGACACGCCCCTTCCACTGTTCTATTTATACTAAGTAGTGTGCTTTGTGTGTCATGTGATTTTTGCGGTGAAGAAACTGACATTTATAATAGAAGAAACCAGCAGAAATGCAACACATCTAGATCTCTATATATGTATTGACGCATCATGTAAGAAACTGAAATGCCATGCCAGGTTAATAGCATCGACAGGAGCATCTTGCTATTTGCTAAAATAAGATACATCAATATAAACTGTGCGCAAGTCACCACATCCTTGCCAGCCTATACATACAAGACAACAACGAGAAACATCGATCAAACACCTGTGCCATTAGTGTTCTTGGGGATATCGATCGAGCACACTATAATAGAAACACATACATACGGATGAACTGGGACCACCATTGTGGAAGGAGCTACCTTTGTTGTTCCATTGGCTCGATATAGACATCAAAGCAATGTGAACTAATTCAGTCTTCGTCTATCTGCAACGTTGTTATCCTTAAAAAAAAAAGCAAAACTAATTATACCACCATATGTTTATACTAACCACATCAGAGAGATATTAGATCAAAACAGCCAAGAAAGCATCAACGAAGTTTAAAGATTCCACCCTCTAGATCAACATTGGATTGTAGTCTTGATAGCGAAATCAGCGTTTGCAAGAGCATTATCCAGCAGATCCTTTTTATATCTAAAACATGAGTTTAGTTACAATCATCCATGAAGAACAATTTCATATCTGCATTTAGTGCAGACAAAAGTTTGGTTAACACATGAAGTGCCCTCACACAAAGGATAAAAGATTAAGATGGTGTCTTACTGCTGCTGATGTCCTCAAGTTGTAGATGGTGTACCGGCCGGCAAATCTCCACTTTACGATCAGGCTGCCTCATATGATTTCAAGCGATTGATAATGTTGTCAGACATTTGTTTGTACTCATATACTTGAAATCAATCAAAGCTTATATCTTCCCGCCAACTAATGCAAGTTCTGAAATGAAACTAGGATTTGTTTATGAAACAAATCAGCAAAACTCATCACTTCAGAAGAAATAAATTCATTCGCCATACAACAGTCCACTAAAGGGAACAAACAGTACATGCCTTATCCTAGCCGCTAATAAGATATTTCCAGAACAAGAATCAATCAAAATCACACTGCATGAGGTCGGCTAGATTAGCTAAAATTTTTATCAAGAAACGAGTACACCAAAGCAACCAAATGAGAAACGCCCTTTTCAGAACATGAACTCTTATGCCCAATAAATTTAAGGAAGCTCTCTCATTAGTCCTCTTGAACACTTATGGACTTGCATTCTCTACATATATCCCATGTAAACTGTTTGCAAACACTTACCGGACCAAGATACTTGATGCACTGGCTCAGAAGCTTTGACCGCGGACCCAGATCCTAGAGGTTGATCTCCTTGCCCTCTCCAACATCAAGCCTAAATAACCAAACTATTGCACTAATTTAAGGGAAAATGGCTAATGTATCATTCTCTGTTAATAGCACTACACCTTCTTAGGCTTCTTGTATTACCCATATTGCATTCGCTGAAGATATTCTAAACTCTAAAACACAGCGGAGATCCATATCATCCAGCTGCTCTAAAATTGTAGAGCATGGAAATGTTATGCCGAATATAATAGTATACGCAGGCTCCTTCTATTGTTTTGCTTTTGCATCCAAACTATTTTGTAAAACTTGCATATGGTTCCAGATAGTAGCTCAGATTATGGGTATTGTTCTTGACAGTCTAGCTCAGGAGTCAACTTTCTGACCTATATAACTCATTTACGAAGTATAAACAGTATACACATCCAGTGACGATCCAGTTTTATGCCTCAAAAGCCTAATTCACATTTCAGAAGAGTTTGACCAAATAGATACATACCTTCATACGGTGAGACTGCTAATTGAGTTAGACCACCACTTCATATTAGGTGTAAGCTGCTTCCCTTGTCAATTTCTTCCCACCAAATCGATCGATTATGTACAATTTGTTCCTCAGCAACGAATGAAGTTTCTTCCTAAAACAGAAGAAGTATTTATGATCTTAAAGATATAACCAATAAACCATGGGGTGAATATTTTCTCTATTCAGAAGGTATATAAATTATGGTACTTCTGTTGCACTGCCCATTAAAGTCGCAGCTTACGTTAAGCATCTATCACCGTTATAGCAATATCATGGTTACCAATTTTGAGCTATTTCCAAAGAGGATTCAACAATAAGAAGCCAAAAGTGTGAACCATTAATTTTCGAGCATGTATACCATGAGCTTTCAGCATTATAGCACTGCACAGATATGAACCTTCTCAGACTGAGGTGCATCACTATTTATATGGCTGTTGTGCAACACTCATGGTGCCGAGATAGAAATACAACTATAAGGTACACTGATTTGAGTGCCCATCAATGGCAAGGGAAACGATGTGTTGTGTCTGAGTGATTATATATTTGTAATCTCAGTGACCACCTCGTATTCTCTAGCAATGCGAACCTTTGATCTCTAACAGAACATATATCCGCTTTATCCTCGGGATAACTAAACAAAGTACAGTGGTTACCCAATTAAATCCCTTCATATGTAAACACCGAACAGAAAATTCTCAGGTAGCTCCAACTTGCCAAACAAACCTGAAAGAACTGTGATTTATGTACCTAAGTGATGATGATATTGCCGCGTAAGAGCATAATGGTCATACTATACTTGTTGCCAGCTGCAACTATCATGAGTTTGCCACTCACCTCATAGATATGGTCATGAGTCAGTCTTTCGAGTATAAGGCCATAGTGTAGAAACCATACTTCGATGGTATTACAGCTGATACCTTTCATTTCTTTTACCATCATCCTGCAAATAGTAACACTTAAAGAGTGAAGGCCAAAATATTCAATACTACTTATGGGAAATAAATCATAACAAATGACTCAACTGGAGTTGCAAAGATAATCCAGAGCTTTGCAGAACTAATCTTTGCAACAAAACCAACATCAGCAACACTGTATATTCTGCAAAACAACCAGAAATAACACATTTTTCTTCAGAGTTCTTACAAGCAGGCATATACTTGAGAGAATCAGAATTGAACAGATAAAGGACATGGGGGTGAGAATTTTTACCTGCAACTAGTTGAAAGACACAGTCTTCCCGAATTCCTTGGCGTTGTAGGACGAGTAGTAGACGAACGCGGCGTAGGTGCTACCTGAGCCCATGTCCTAAAAGATGGCATGGCGTGACTCGTTGCAGAAGTCCTTGTCGATCTCGTACCGCAGCCGCCTATGCGAGGGCCGTTGTCAGCGCGGGCGGACCGCGGCGGCACTGCGCGCGTCCTGGACGAGGTCGGGGGGGGAGCGAGTCCACGAGGGCCCGCGCATAGCAGAAGGGCTTGCCAAGGTGGTGTGCGGGAGAAGACCTTGGCCGGGCGATGCGTGTTGATGTTGCCGCCTCCTCGCTGGTGACGCGGTTGCCGTCGGCGATCGCGGGGAACGACGTCTCACCTTACCGGCCATAGACAAGAGAAAAGGACGGCGGCAGCGTTGAGCGCCGGATCTGGTCAAGGATGCTGCTTCTACCGCGGTCGCGGCCTATCTGATCTCCTCCCCGTGGCTCCCCAGATCTGGCGACGGTGAGAGAGAAGAGGAGAGGACACGGCGGCTGCGTTTTTTTTTTTGAGACGGAAATCATCGTTTTCCATTACCTAAACAGCTCAGCAATATCGCTGGCTACAAGTCCATGCACGAAGTCAGGAGCTTGTTCCGGCCACACAGCTGGGGATACAAGCCCTGAATCTGCACCAAACGCTGCTAAAGCGTCAGCAACCTTATTACATGCCCTGGGGCAATAGGAGAAACCCACTTGGGTGAAATTTAGACTAGCAAAACATCTGATTTCCTTAAATAGGATTCCGTTTGTTGACAGATCATGATCATTGGAGGTAAGCGCTTGTACCAGGATCTTGGAGTCTGACTGCACTTGTACCCTTGACATGCCCCAAACTTGAGTTGCATACAAGCTTTGGAGGCATGCTGTGGCTTCAGCATGGAGGGGATCGCTCACGTACTGCATATGTCCAGCGCCAGCACCAACTGGCCGGCCGGCATGGTCTCTGATTATGAAACCCCATCCACCATGGGTAGGATTTTCCTTCATACTTCCATCCACATTGATCTGGAGGGCGTCCTGATTCAGTGCTGCCCCTCTGTCGCTTTGCTCCTGGCTACTTGATTTGTCATTCAGAGCATGCATCTGCCAGTCTTGGACTAGGGCGTTCACCCTTTTGGCCACAACACTTGAGTTTCGTTGGGGCTCTCCGGCATTCTTCTTATTTCTCGTATCCCACCACGTCCAGAGCATCATTACACACTTCAATCTCTTGTCGGCCGGCATTTGGAGAATTTTTGATATCAAATCTTTGGGGCCCTCACATAGTAACAGACGTTCTCTGTCTTCACTCATCTGCATTTCGTGCCACACTGCTTTGACCGCTTTACATTTGAGGAACAGATGGGCTCCATCCTCATTCTGGCGAGAGCACATTGGACACAAGGTTTCAATCTCCATGCCCCTTCTTTCGATGCTCCAGCGATGAGGGAGACTATTATGTGCCAATCTCTAGAGAAATTGTTTTACCTTGCCCGGACAGTGACTCTTCCAGATCGCCAACCAGTCAAATTTACTGGCCGGCTCGCTGCACTCCCCAACTTGCTTCTTCGCTTTATTGCACTATTTCACATTGCATATGATATGCTGACTTAACTGAAAACAGACCCTTACTTTCATAGTGCCAAGCCCACTGATCCTCAAACCCTTCATGCAGAGGTATTGCCAGCACCACCCTTGCATCAATTGGCCAGAAAGTATACCGCACCAGTTCTTCATCCCAACTTCCCGTAAGCGGATTGATCAGTTCAGAGACTTTCTGAAGGATGGTTCGGCCTTTCGGTGTGATGGGTCTAGTGCACCCATTCCTTGGCAGCCATGGATCTATCCAGATATTCGTCTCCTCCCCATTGCCAATTCTCTTGATGAGGCCTTGTTTCAGTACTGCGATACCTCGAAGAATGCTTCGCCATGCGTAAGATATTCCCGGCTTTGGTTCAGCATGTAACACATCAACCTCCGGGAAATATCTAGCCTTCAGCACCCTCGCACATAGTGTGTCAGGATCCGTTAGCAGGCGCCATCCTTGCTTGGCGAGCATAGACAGATTAAAGAGATGTAAGTCCTTGTACCCCAGACCTCCATCTTGTTTAGCTCGGGTTAATTTCTCCCATCCTAGCCAGTGTACCTTAGCTTCATTCTGCTGTTGAGCCCACCAGAACCTACTTATCATTGCATTCAGCTGCTCACAGAACCCTTTGGTGAGGTCAAAGCACGTCATGGCAAAGGTAGGAATCGCTTGGGCGCATGCTTTCACCAAAATTTCCTTTCCCATCTTGGATAGCACCCGTTCTTTCCAGCCTTGGATCAGTCTCCAAATCTTGTCTTTTATATACGTAAATGTGCGCGTTTTTGATCTGCCTACATGCACTGGGAGTCCCAAATATCTGTCAGCTCGCCCTTCTCGAGATATACCCAACGTGTTCATCATCTCCTGTTTTGCTCTCCTCGTGTTTTTGCTGAAGGTGATCGATGACTTGTCTATGTTAATGGTCTGACCCGAGCAATCCTCATATAAGTTTAGTATATGTTGCAGATGTTGTGGACTCTCTTGAGTAACTTTGAGAAGAATCAACGAATCATCCGCAAACAACAAATCATTAAAGCTCGGTGCACCACCACATATCCGAACGCCTTCCATCGTGCCATTACTTTCAGCATGATTTAGCAAGCTCGAAAAAGCCTCAGCACAGATCAGAAACAGATATGGGGATATGGGATCCCCTTGCCTCGGCCCTCTCTCTGGCACTACCTCCTCCGTAAGGGCTCCATTGACCATGAATTTGTATCGCACGGTCCTGCAGCATTTCATGATAAGCTGCGTCCAATCCTCTGCAAATCCCATCTTCCACATCATCGCCTCCAAGAAGTTCCACTCGACGCGATCATAGGCCTTGCTCATGTCTAGTTTTAGGGCAGCAACCCCCTCTGCCCCACTTCTCTTCCTTTGCATAAAATGGTTCACCTCAAAGGCTAGCAAGATATTGTCCGTGATGAGCCTTCCCGGCACGAACGCACTTTGATTAGTGCAATGATCTCTGGTAGGATACACTTCAGTCGGTTAGCTAGGACCTTCGATATGAGCTTGTACAGAACGTTACAAAGGCTGATTGGTCTCAGTTCTTTCATATTCTCTGGATTTTTTACTTTAGGGATAGCACTACTGTCGTATCATTCCACTCTGGTGGCATTGCAGCACCTTTCAGCACTCTCAACACCTCCTCCGTGACTTTCTCCCCTATAGTATTCCAATATCTCTTCTAGAAAGCTGCTGGCATGTGAAACGAGATGAGGTCGTCCGGGGGAGAATGCGAGACGGGCTCCCTTTTTTTTGTCTCTCTACCTTTTCTGCCCAATACGCGTACGCCTGCGTAGCCCTTCGAGATCCACTACTGTGTTTTTCTTTGTCGTACCTGCGATGACGTGTACAGCGCAAGAGTGCGCCATAGTCCCGTAGCTTATTGTGTTTGATGGTGCAGGTAGAGTTATAAAGGTTTGTTTGTAGGATAAAATCATTATAACCCACTAGTACCAGAGAACACGTACGGTGACACAGATGCGAGCCATTAGTGGGGTTTCGTACTGCCAGTGGTTATAAATATCATATAGCAATTCAATATTGTCAGCGGTAATCGTCCTTTGTATTCTTGTGGCCGCCCAAATCTCCCCTAGTGCCATACTGGCATGCAACTGGGAATTTTTTTATCGTTTCTCTCTTGTCTTTTTCAGTTGTTTGCTTCGACGGGTGGAGTTGAGATTTCATTTGTACCCAGGAAAAAGATATTGAACAAGATTTACAAAGATTGAAAGGAAAACTAACCTGCATCCAAACAAACCTCTGTTTGCAGACAGGCCTGACGGATGGGCGGATTTTAGAATGTGATGTTTTGTTTCATCAATCAATCTGCAAAAAAGACCGAGCATGCATGTACTCTGAATTTCTCTGTGTTTCTAAAGAGGGAAGATAACAATCTGAACGTCTCTGCTTCCTAATGACCAAAGATAACATGTACTCTGAATGTCTGTGTATTGTTTCAGCATGACTGTGTTACAGTCTGTACAGTTCCAGATGAAAGTTCTTACCATATCTTCGCTTGCGCTAAGTTTCCCTAGAGAAGAAAGACTAATCCTGATTTCTTCTGTGATATTCTCTTGATGAAGGCATCAGTGAACTGCTCCCAACCTTTCTTGGCATGTGAGTTGGCTTGGTGTCCCCTGTGAGGAACTCTCTACCAATTTCACTCAATCACCATAAATCAGAGTACAAGCTTGGATTGCAAGAGGAAAATCAGAGGAAGGAGGAGTCAGAGGAGGAAGAACACAGAGCGCACGCAACGCCTCGGCCGAAGCCGCCAGTCCGTTCCCAGCCCAGTCCATCTGATGCCAGCTCCCTGTATTAATAGTGGCTCACCGATCGCTTCTGAGCAGGCCAAGCCCAAGAGTGGCCCATGTCGCGTCCAGAATATAGAGAGTAGGAAAGGAGTCGCTGACAATCCCTCCCCCATAAAATTCGGCTTGCCCTCAAGCCGAAACCACGCCAACCCGCCTGGGTCTCAAGGCAAGCACAAGTCTAAAGCATGTGCATTGGTCCTTCTGCTCAGTGCTCTTCCTTCCTTGTCAATACATTGCTTGGGTAGAGATACACCCGGCATAGCTCTCATACTACTTGCATAGACGCCAGGATCCCAAGGTAGGAGTAGCGACAGATGGATAATAACCATGATATTCCTCGGAGGACTGCCAAGAACAGTAGCATGCTTTATTGATGTAGTTTCAAAGAAAGGTCTTAGTTGTGTGTATTGATCAACATAAGATTCGTGGGAGTAGTAAACTGGGTCGCTGACAATAATACTCCCATCGAGAATTTCTTCTCGCCCTTAAGCCATTTGCATAACAAAACTACCAGAATCTTGTATCTGTACCTCTGGTAAGCAATGAGTTATCTGCAAGTTCCAATTGACAGGCCACGCAACAATCAGGATATTGTTATGTTCGCTGCATTTGAGTAGTTCCCTGAACTGACTTGACCATGTCTTCAGATATGATGTAGCATCAGTATGATAGAACCAAGGAATCCTCCAATGAATGGTTCTCAAACTAATAGCACACCGAGTGGCTCCAGTATACAAAGAATTGTGAACAGATCCAAAAGGAACCCAAGGGATTTGCCGTGCAAAACATATAGGACCCCAAGATGAATCACTTGCAACTAGGAAAATAATGTAGTGGAAGGAACGATGCACGTGATCAGAGGACTGCACAACCTGCATAATTGGCAATGAACTCACCTTATCCCAAATGGTACGGCAAATCGTTCCCAATATATTGTCAGTTCTGCAATGAGCTTTGTGGCACTCTATGGAATATGCCTCTGTACATCTGAATCTTGTACAGAACATGTACGAAGTAGCGACACCAACAGCACCATAACAGATGACAATGGACTGGGCTTGAAGGATCTCCTGAACCATGTTAGGGGGCAGTAATTCCTCAAAATTCACACTTGCATTTTCCAAGCAATCCCAGTCTAGTATCCATGCAATTTCCCATTGAGTAAGCTTACAAGCTGACTGAATAAATTGTCCAGCAAGAAAGAAGAAAATCTGAACTGGAAGACAACCCTCATGCCGTAGCTCCAGCAGTGCGAAGTTTGGCCATACCAGCAAAGCTCCAACTCCAAGTAACAAAGCACACATGCATCTCATAAGTAGATCAAGTTTCAAACTGATGGGCAGTTGCCTGAACGTGTCAACAGCTGCAGCATGCCTTACGGCAAGGAACCAGGCAACTGTCAGTTCAAATTTTTTAGAAAGGTATAGAATAGGGACCTGAATCAGCAAAGTATATTGTGCCTCTACACACATGATTTCCTTGTACCTACTATACTGCCATGTGAGCCCTTGGTGCTGCTTCTCAAGCCAAGCTCCAGGATATTACAGTATAGTATCTTTCTCTTCTGCAAGGTTTAGTATCAAAGACAACAAGGCATGCAGTATGCTAGAGCTCAATCTCATAGCCTGATCAACGGTTAGTGACATCTAGACTTGCCCTTGGAGCTGGGTTGTAAGGTTTGGTGCTACTGTTGGCATTTGAATTGGTACCCAAGGAAACTTGTACTGCCATGACTTGCATTGCAGTAATGGTTGCAACAAGCCCTGCAATCTAACTGTCGCTAGAACTCCTTGGTTCAGTTGCATGAATGATTTCCATGGTGGTTTCAATGGCCATCCATCAAGCAATGACACCGTGGCGAGTAGCTCGTGCATCGGGACCTTCTCGGTAACAGTATGCTCAGGAGATGTATCAGTTTGCTCTGGATATGAGCTATCAGTGACAAATTGTGCGTCAGCATCATTTGCTGCATGAACATGAATTATATCCTTGATATTGTTGCTCTGCTCAAACAGGGGATATCCACTCATGTCCAGTAATCTGCACTTATTCTGCTGCTCATACACTTGCAAATTAAATGCCAACACATTCAGAGAGAAAGGGGGCGGCCATATTTGCTTCTCATCCCATGGCAATGGCGGAAAACAAACTAATGTGGCAGCAATTTCAGTCACTTGATCGGAAAGAAACTGGAGAGCTTGAGATGAAGAAAACCCACAAACTGTGGTGACATGCTGCGTCAAGGAGACGTTCACCTTCTGAACAAAATTTCTACTATCCTCGTAGATATACTGTCGCTCAGTCATTGTTGTACCAATGGTGTCCAATGCAACAGGAGAGAGTAAGAGCAAGAGCGAGTAGGTACCGATAGTCAAGCACTTGGTAGGCAGCAGCATGTGAGGTCCGCGGTCAACAAACAACCACAGTGACTGGGAGGTCCGGCTCTCTGTCGGTGCTAAAGCGGTCAGGGACATGGCCTCCATGTCGTTAGCATCGTCGGTGTCGAGGGTGTCCTCATGCATGGAGACGGTGGAGAAGGTCGATGGCGGAACTTGCACCGTGAGCTCCGGATTGAATGCTGGTGTTGTTGTTGGCAGCAGTCTTGTTGCAGTCTCTTGTGTGGTCGAGGACGTAGGGGATGAAGTGTCCAAATCGTTGCTCAAGCAATTGGTCGAGCATGTAGCAGGCAGCTTTGTGACTTGCTCGAGGACATGTAGCAATTGGGTGGTCGTCCTCCCAGTAGGTGTTGGAGCAGTACGGGACACGCCCGCCAAAGCCACTGACACCTCTAGAACGCCAGTGTTGCTGGTGTTGAAACCCTGGCAATTCGTCGAGCAGATGGTGGGCATCTTCATGGCGTGGCTGATGGCAATGGCATCGTGGGTGATGTCGACTGCTGCAGGGGCAATGTTGAGCACTGGGGTTGTAGAGACCAACGGCACCATTGTGAGGACGGGTGTGGCCGTCGCTGTAGGGTAACGCAGCAGAAAACAAAAAATTTCCGACCTACGCACCAGCCCAGGACCACTATGGAGACTGCATACAAGGTTTGATCTTTTCGTTACCGACTCGTAGCGCAGCGGAAGTAGAGTCGATGACGATCGGCGGTGCAGATCCCCGCAGCTAGGATTTTACAACCTCCCAACCGTGAAGATGTACTCCCTCGTCAGCTCACCGGACGGATCTCCGGGCAGCCCTTCGGGAGGCCTCGGGACAGTCCCTCGGATAGTTCCACCGGACGGATCCTCGGACAGCCCTCCGGGAGGCCTCTGGACAGTCTTTCAGATAGTCCCACCGGACGGATCCTTGGACAGCCCTCCGAGAGGCCTCTGGACAGTCTTACGGATAGTCCCACCGGACGGATCCTCGGACAGCCCTCCGGGAGGCCTCACGGACAGCCCTTCGGGCGGGTCACTCGGACAGCCCTTCGGGAGGACCCCCGAAACTCGGACAGTAACTCGGACAGCCCTTCGGGAGGACACTCGAACAGCCCCTCGGGCAAAAAGATCGAACCTACGACCTCTCTACGGGGTTGCACATATACGGTGTCATCTATCCGGCAGGGCTTCGCCGTCCAGAACTAGTTCCCACCGAAACCCAGACAGCCTTTCGGCTCTACGAAACTATTTCGCGGGGAGGGAGAGAAGAAGGCCAGATCATGCATGGCTTGCGTATGTTGAGAAAGAGTGTGTCTTTAGGCAGCCCCCTCCACCCCTATTTATAGGCCAAGCCCAAGGGTAGCTTCTCCAAGAAGCTAAGGGGAAAAATACCAAAAGGCCCTCAAGGTAGCTTCTCCAAGAAGACACCCAAAAAGCACTTTCACTATTCATGGAAACATTTTTCCGCGACCGTTAAATCCGAAAATATTTTTGTGGGTCTTAGAATAATTCCAGTACCCACACAAATGATTTTGGATCCGAAACAATTCCGGATTAGTGATTTTCATCTGCGAAAAGCAAACAAAGCGGTTCCGGCAGCTCCGAAACATTTCCGGTTTTTTTCTCCGAAAAATCCCAGAAGTTCCCAGACCAATTCTGGCACCCTCCAAGAATTTCCAGGCGTGTGCCGAAACCAATTTGACTTAATGGTATACCCTGAAACAACTTTTCAGTTTTTACCGAAACTATTCCGGTGCTCTCTCTCCGGAACTTTTCCGCTGTCTCCAAAACTTTTCCGGTGACTTTCTTTCAGACTCCCTGTCTAGTATTCAGCAGATAGATGACCCTTAAGCGTGTGACCCTATAGGTTCGGTGAAGTATAGACATGACCGGAACTCTTTCCGATCAATGATCAACATCGGAGCCGTGGACACCCATATTGACCCCTATACCCACACGAAAGAATATTCGAGTGAACCTCCAGTTGACGTGTGCTATTCCTGTTGCTTCGCGATATGTTACAAATACCCGAGGTGAGAATCATCGGCATCCCCGTGGATCAACACTTGTCCACAATGCCAGTTACCTCGTTACCGGTTTTGTTCTCTTTTCTCGTTCCCGTATTTTGGCATCCCCGTGATCAAATCACAATGTGTCTGGCCAGACGATGATGTATACCGTAACACCGAGAGGGCCCAGAGATATCTCTCCATCGTCGGAGGAGCAAATCCCAATCTTGAGCTATCAAGTCCCTTGACACACTTTTCCATGAACCCGTAAGCCGCCGTAATAGCCACCCATTTACGGATGACGTTTAACAAACCCCAAAGTTCATGAAGCAAGCATGAAGAAACTCGACACTCTCGTGGTCTAAGGAATTATGCAAACGTTAACTTTCTCTGTGTTATTAACCATTAACTTGTGACGAATGAATCTCATAGCATAACATCAATCAGGTCGATTCAACACAAGTGTTCTCCTAACATTGTGCCCTCAAAGTTGCCGGCATAGTCATGCCCATGATCAGGAAAACAGAACCATCATGCAACACTTGAGCTAGTCTTAGAGGCCAGACTATGAATACTTTTTACCGTTTATTATTCCACACGTGCATATGAGTCTTCCTCCGAGCCTCGTGGTTATTGCAGACTCGAGAACCATAGCAGTTATAGCACGGAATATAAACTTAACTACAAACATGGAGATAAATAATAACATTTATTATTGCCTCTAGGGCATATCTCCTATAGACTCCCACTTGCACTAGAGTCAATAATCTAGTTAATGCTAATGCACATTACACCTGTGGCATACCGGTGTAAAAAAAGCTTCGCATGTGGTATAGCCTGATGTCCAACGGATCTGACAACTTCAGTTCCGTGTGTATCTTTGCATGTCCTCGCGTTTTCACGCTTTCACAAAATTCATATTTTGTGTGGACTTGGCTTCGTATATATGTGAATCACTGGTCAAACCTTGATTCCTCAGACTGAGCTATGGAGCAACTATCTTCAATAGTGTTCCATTTGTTGGGGAACGTTGCATGGAAAACAAAAAATTTCTACACACACGCAAGATCTATCCATGGAGATGCATAGCTACGAGAGGGGGAGTGTGTCTACGTACCCTCGTAGACCGTAAGCGGAAGCGTTAGAACAACGCGGTTGATGTCGTCGAACAACTTCACGATCCAACCGACCGAGCACCGAACGTACGTCACCTCCGCGTTCAGCACACGTTCAGCTCGGTGACGTCCTCGACTTCTTGATCCAGCAAGACGGCGAGGTAGTGGATGAGTTCTGGCAGCACGACGGCGTGGTGACGGTGATGGTGATGCTATCTCCGCAGGGCTTCGCCCAAGCACTGTGAAAATATGTCTGAGGAACGGAACTGTGGAGGGGGGCGCCGCACACGGCTAAGACAATGTTGTGTGCTCCTTTGGGGCGCCCCCTCTCCTCTATTTATATATGTGTAGGGGCTTGGAGTAGAAGGAATAGTGCCACGTGAACAGTAACCGTGAATAGTACACACGTGGACTTGGACTCCAAAGTCCAATCCTATTCCTACTAGGACTCTCCCTTTTTTCCTTCCCTAGCTGTGTGGGCTTTTGAGGACTTGGTGCGCCTGTCCTAATAAGGCCAGGGCGCCTCCCCTTAGCCCATGCCAGCCCTTTGGGACGTGTTGGACCCACTTGTGGACTTCCGGACCCCTCCGGAATCCTCCGGAACCTTCTGGAAGCTTCCCGGTACAATACCGAAAAAACTGCACCTTTTTCCGGAACCCAAAATATGACTTCCCATACATAAATCTTTACCTCTCGACCATTCCAAGACTCCTCGTGACGTCCGGGATCTCATCCGGGACTCTGAACAACATTCGGTTACCAATTCACATAACTCATATACTATATCGTCAATGAACGTTAAGCGTGCGGACCCTACGGGTTCGGGAATGATGTAGACATGACTGAGACGCCTCTCCGGTCAATAACCAATAGCGAAACCTGGATGCTCATATTGGTTCCTACATATTCCACGAAGATCTTATCGGTCGAACCGCAATGACAACATACGTAATTCCCTTTGTCCGTCGGTATGTTACTTGCCCGAGATTCGATCGTCGGTATCTCCATACCTAGTTCAATCTCGTTACTGGCAAGTCTCTTTACTCGTTCCGTAATACATCATCCCGTAACTAACTCCTTAGTCACTTTGCTTGCAAGCTTCTTATGATGTGCATTACCGAGAGGGCCCAGAGATACCTCTCCGAAACACGGAGTGACAAATCCCAGTCTCGATCCATGCCAACTCAACAGACACCTTCGGAGATACCTGTAGAGCATCTTTATGATCACCCAGTTACGTTGTGACGTTTGATAGCACACAAGGTATTCCTACGATATCCGGGAGTTGCATGATCTCATGGTTGGAGGAACATGTATTTGACATTCAAGAAAGCAGTAGCAATAAACAGAACGATCATATGCTAAGCTAACAGATGGGTCTTGTCCATCACATCATTCTCCTAATGATGTGATCCCGTTATCAAATGACAACTCATATCTATGGTTAGGAAACCTTAACCATCTTTGATCAACGAGCTAGTCTAGTAGAGGCTCACTAGGGACACGGTATTTGTTTATGTATTCACACATGTATTTAAGTTTCCGGTCAATACAATTCTAGCATGAATAATAAACTTTTATCATGAACAAGGAAATATAAAATAATAACAACTTTTATTATTGCCTCTAGGGCATATTTCCATCACCATTGACCAAAGCCATCTTGGAATCATACTAAGTTCATGAACGAACTGTACGATTCAACATCTTCTATGTCGCTTTGAAAACGGCAACATACTTAGCCTTTGTTATAGAATTCGCCACAGTAACCTGTTTGGAACGATTTCCAAACACCGTGCCACCATATCGTGTATTACACAAAACCCTTAACTTAAATCGAAAATCGCATGGAGTAATGATGAAGACTGTATCGATGTAATTACTTACAACGAGCACTTCATAATCTCTGCTTGCGAGAAAACATGTCATCAGTGCTACTTTAGTACTTAATGACATTTTCCACTGTTGTCCCATGATCAGTACTTTGATCACTTTGGTATCTTTACTCGCAACTCCTTGGGAGTACTGGACATATCTGGTTGTTTTACATACCATGGAATACATGATTAATCCAAACACGAAAGTGTGTGGAATCTCCATCATGTATTTTGCTCATCAGTGTTTTGGGACACCGAGTCTTGCAAAAAACCTTTCCATGTGACTTTGGCAAGAATCGCTCCTTGGCGTTTTAATGCTAAAATGTTTTAGCATCTTGTCAATATGTATTTTTGGCTTTAGCCTATTAGGCAATTCTATCTCGTAGATAAATATGCCTAATGTCAAGGCTATTTAGCCCAAGCACTTCATCGAAAACTATTTTCAATGAAGTCCTAATTCGTGTATAGAAATTTCCAATCAACAATGTGTCAAGCACACAAAGTTTTTAGAAATATTATTATGCTCCCACTTACTTTATTGAAACCACAAGCATCTTCGTTTTCCATTGATGAAAACAAACTCTTTTGACTATTTCATCAAAAACGAAGATTCCAACTCCATTTTGCTCTCTTCTGTCCATTGCTGGAACTCTGAAGTTTGCATACTTACTAGCATCCTCTGGATTGACAAAATACCTTGGACTGTACCACATGCAAGTCCTAGGTTGTATTTCCATCACATGGAAATCCTTTTGGCATCCATGTATCATATCTCAAGATTGAAATATGTATTAATTTCTAGTTTAACCCGATCTGACTTTAAGCATCACTACGGTGAGACAACCTCATCGCAGTCAACTCCTTGAACTTGTTATTGCAACAAGTCGAGCTTTATGGATAAAACATTTTTTCCACATCAGTTTATAGTTCCATTAATGTTCGTTAGACTCTAAGTCTTCCGAAGGGTTTATCAAGATATAATCTTGAATCATTTATGGAAACTATCTCGGATTATATTGGCATTTAGCCAATTCCGGAGTCAGGGCCCATCAACGCTTCCTTGTGTATCGTAGGTATACTATTGTCTAACAATAATATCTTGCTTGCGCACCTGAGAGGTTTGCACGAGTTTTGCCTACGTGGTTCAGTTGCAAGTTCGACCGAAATTCATACATCTCATGTAGAGGCTTCCGTATCAGTCGCAGTAGGAAACTCTGGAATTACTTCCAAGGTTTCTTTCCTTTGATCTGATGATGAAGATACTGTTATCTCGTCGAGTTGCACTGTTCTCCCACTCACCTTTTTGCAAGAACCATTCTCTTTAAAAGCATACCGTTCTTGGTGGCAAACCTTTTGCCTCGGTATAGTGGTGGAGGAATTCCCAATTACTTGGGATAACCTACAAAGTAGTATTTTTCTGATTTGGAATAGGTTTGTAAATATTTTACACAAGCCCCATATTCCAAATGTTAAGAAAAGACAAAGCATGGTTGGGCGTACCATACCATGGCGTCATTTCAACAGACCTGATGGCGCTCTATTCAGTGTAAAAGCCGAAGTCTCTAAAGCATTACTTTAAAAGGGATAATGGCAAATTAATTTATGTCATCTTTGATCTTACCATGTCACAAATGGTTTGAATACATCTTCACGGACGTACCACTCACAGTGGAGTTCCGGGAGGTGTAAGTTATGAAACTCTTTTCACAACTCATCAGACATTCGCTAAGCTTGTAACTCAAATATTCCTTTCCGCAATCAAATTGCAGAAACATAATTTTCTTGTTACAATAATTTCTACTTCATTTTTGAAAACCTTATGAATGATTTCAAAAGATCCAGACTTACGTCTCATCAAGTAAATATCCATATATCTACTTGAGTCATTTCTGAAGATAGACAAATCCACTGCTGGCAACAACATTTATCGGACTACATACATCAAAATGTATGATCACCAATAAGTTCGTTGCTCATTCCTTATGGCCTGTGAACGGTATTTCAGTCACTTCACTTTTCGGAGGAAAGTTGCAAGTGTCAGATGATTCGTAATCAAACGACTTCAAAATCCATCATTATGGAATTTCTCCATGCGGGTTTCTCCAATGTGACCAAATGCAGTGCCACACATGTGTGGTATTCTTTTAGTCTTGCGACATTTAGCGTCAGTGTTATGGATGTATCATATTACCATCAATATTCATAACATACATCCCATCCATGATGGAATCATGGCCCTTATGTTATTCATGATTCCGAACAACAATTGTTCTTTCATGAACAACACTCTTGCAACAAACATTATGCAAATGGGCTAGAGTGTATAAAACTCTAAAATGATTTATGAAAGTAAATACAGAGGTAATGTATTATTATCAATATTCATAACATACATCTCATTCATAATGAAAGTATGGCCCTTATGTTATTCATAACACCGAACATCAAAAAGTTCTCTTATGAACAACCTTCTTGCAAGATACCCTATGCAATTGGCTAGAGTGTGTAAAACTCTAAAATGAATTATGAAAATAAATACATAGGTAATACACCGATGGAATGTATAGTAACATTTACTATATTCCCAGCGCGTATCTTAACCTCACTCCGGCAAGTCTTTTAGGCCGTAGTAGTTCTTGCATCGAGTCGCAACAGAATGCAATCGAGCGGGTATCTCTGTGATCAACTCACAATACCCAAGAATCAGTGATTAACAATTTAATCACAATTCCCAAGAACTATTTCTTTGACCAGCCATCTATACATCAATAGCTTGTATGTTTTTCATACATGAGCTGGACATTCCAGTCTTCTTTCTTTTTGCCTTTATACTTCTAACAGTTTTACTTCCAATAATTCTCCTACTCTCAGAAGAAGCACCGACTTGAAGAGTGGCGTCAGCCCCGGACTTCCTAGGTGTGTAAGTCATACTAACACCCTTCGGACATTTCCTTTCTCTTAAGTTGTTGTTTTATTCACCATCATCATATGACAGGCGTTCTACTGGATCCCTCTATTATTAGTCAAATGCATAGTAAACACTTTTACTAATAGTTTGCAAAACAAACATTACTTTGGATATCACATATCTTTTAGCCTTTGTTTGTGTCTGAAAATGATTTTCAGTTCCATGAATATCACATAGCTATCCCAAACTTTTGAAGTTCGGGTCTCATGGAAGCAAACATATTGCACTTGACCGTAACGGAATTCTAGCTTTTGGATCGAAGGACGAGAGTCACATTATCCATAGCATTAGCGGGAGAATACCAAAAGCATGCGATAGGACAAAGTCCTTCTCGGCACTTTTGAGGAAAATCCTCACATTACGTTACCAACCGTAAAGTTTTAACCAGATATTTAACAACTATTCAATTTTAATAGAGAAGGTGGAAACGCGAGCCATTATTCTACAACAATTATGCAAATTTCACTTAGACAAAGTTCATAATTAATTGCACTGAGAATTAAACAAGTTAATTCTAAAGTGCGCTCCCACTCAAATCAATATCTCTCAAAATTGATTATGAGTGATTCAAGACCCGCATTTCAATTCAACGTCACGGTTCGAGATGAACTCAAATGGCGCGAACTTCAATCGGTAGGCAAACTTGCCGATCACATCTCTATGTGATTCTTGTTCATCTTTCGATGCGTGTGTTCCGAGCTCAGGACTGTCCTGCCCGAACGTCAAGACAACCAAGTGATCTCACTGCGAGGTCTCAACTCACCCGCCTCACACTTCTCTAATCGTTTGCACCCATGGAGATCATGTGATGCCCCGAAGAGATAGGTGCCGTGACGGTGCTACACTTGGGAGAACACTAACTACTTGATATTTTTAAGTGAGAGATCACCCTAATAAAAGCGACTACCGCGCAATCAAGAAGGGTGCATCATAAGGGATAAACATCTCAGGCAATTCATAATAACATGATATGGTATAGCCCTTTCTGACGGAGAAGTCTTTTATTTCTTCGTCTTCGGCATTCGCGTCGGTGTTCACCTTTGCGAAGATTGCCACCACCTTGTCGATGCACCAGATAATATTGCTATCTCTATAGCTAATAAAAATAAGTGCGTTACTCAAGGTTGACACGCAGGTCATTAAAGTGACAATCATATGGCTCCAGCCATCATGCCGAATCATGACACGCAGGTCATGTTAATTAATTTACATCATATAGTCATCTCATACATAATCAAATTAATATGAGCACTGCTATACCACATCACATGCACATGCAAACCATCCTGCAAAACCAAGTTAGGCGCCTCTAATCGGTTTATGCAAAAATTTATTTTACGTGGCTTCTAAGGTTTCGAACAAACCGCAGCTACCAACGTTTTATCATCAAGTATGATTATTCAAGTCGCTAGATTATCATCTCGGGGTGTATGAAACACGAGATAATAAAATCTCGAGCCCCATACTAAACTTCGTCATACGCATGACCCCCGTGCAGATCATATCTGCATTGCCCTTTCATCTGCGAAATTTCATCTTTCTTTTTAACTATGGTGGAATTCAAAGAACTGTTAGCACTTCGTTGATCAATCAGGATGGCGGATTGCCAGAACTTTGAAACTCCACCATGCTGTTATCAAGATCAGAAATATGCAAATTCCAGGGAAGCAACAAGAACATTGGGTAACAGATTTCATCTGCTACCCGCACAAATAATTATCAGTAATAGAACTCATCTAGTACAAATTATATTGTGCAATACCCATAAATCTCTATGTATTCTAGATCATAAACTGCATCTACGCATAGCACGGCTCATGATGCCACTGTAGGGTAACGCAGCAGAAAACAATTTTTTTTCGACCTACGCACTAGCCCAGGACCACTATGGAGACTGCATACAAGGTTTGATCTTTTCGTTACCGACTCGTAGCGCAGCGGAAGTAGAGTCGATGACGATCGGCGGTGCAGATCCCCGCAACTAGGATTTTACAACCTCCCAACCGTGAAGATGTACTCCCTCGTCAGCTCACCGGACGGATCTCCGGGCAGCCCTTCGGGAGGCCTCGGGACAGTCCCACCGGACGGATCCTCGGACAGCCCTCCGGGAGGCCTATGGACAGTCTTTCGGATAGTCCCACCGAACGGATCCTCGGACAGCCCTCCGGGAGGCCTCTGGACAGTCTTACGGATAGTCCCACCGGACGGATCCTCGGACAGCCCTCCGGGAGGCCTCACGGACAACCCTTCGGGCGGGTCACTCGGACAACCCTTCGGGAGGACCCCCGAAACTCGGACAGTAACTCGGACAGCCTTTCGGGAGGACACTCGAACAGCCCCTCGGGCAAAAGATTGAACCTACGACCTCTCTACGGGGTTGCACACATACGGTGTCATCTATCCGGCAGGGCTTCACCGTCCAGAACTAGTTCCCACCGAAACCCAGACAGCCTTTCGGCTCTACGAAACTATTTCGCGGGGAGGGAGAGAAGAAGGCCAGATCATGCATGGCTTGTGTATGTTGAGAAAGAGTGTGTCTTTAGGCAGCCCCCTCCACCCCTATTTATAGGCCAAGCCCAAGGGTAGCTTCTCCAAGAAGCTAAGGGGAAAAATACCAAAAGGCCCTCAAGGTAGCTTCTCCAAGAAGACACCCAAAAAGCACTTTCACTATTCACGGAAACATTTTTCTGCGACCGTTAAATCCGAAAATATTTTTGTGGGTCTTAGAATAATTCCAGTACCCACACAAATGATTTTGGATCCGAAACAATTCCGGATTAGTGATTTTCATCTGCGAAAAGCAAACAAAGCGGTTCCGGCAGCTCCGGAACATTTCCGGTTTTTTTCTCCGAAAAATCCCAGAAGTTCCTAGACCAATTCTGGCACCCTCCAAGAATTTCCAGGCGTGTGCCGAAACCAATTTGACTTAATGGTATACCCTGAAACAACTTTTCAGTTTTTACCGAAACTATTCCGGTGCTCTCTCTCCGGAACTTTTCCGCTGTCTCCAAAACTTTTCCGGTGACTTTCTCTCAGACTCCCTGTCTAGTATTCAGCAGATAGATGACCCTTAAGCATGTGAACTTATAGGTTCGGTGAAGTATAGACATGACCGGAACTCTTTCCGATCAATGATCAACATCGGAGCCGTGGACACCCATATTGACCCCTATACCCACACGAATGAATATTCGAGTGAACCTCCATTTGCCGTGTGCTATTCCTGTTGCTTCGCGATATGTTACAAATACCCGAGGTGAGAATCATCGGCATCCCCGTGGATCAACACTTGTCCACAATGCCAGTTACCTCGTTACCGGTTTTGTTCTCTTTTCTCGTTCCCGTGTTCCGGCATCCCCGTGATCAAATCACAATGTGTCTGGCCAGACGATGATGGATACCGTAACACCGAGAGGGCCCAGAGATATCTCTCCATCGTCGGAGGAGCAAATCCCAATCTTGAGCTATCAAGTCCCTTGACACATTTTTCCATGAACCTGTAAGCCGCCGTAATAGCCACCCATTTACGGATGACGTTTAACAAACCCCAAAGTTCATGAAGCAAGCATGAAGAAACTCGACACTCTCATGGTCTAAGGAATTATGCAAACGTTAACTTTCTCTGTGTTATTAACCATTAACTTGTGACGAATGAATCTCATAGCATAACATCAATCGGGTCGATTCAACACAAGTGTTCTCCTAACATTGTGCCCTCAAAGTTGTCGGCATAGTCATGCCCATGATCAGGAAAACAAAACCATCATGCAACACTTGAGCTAGTCTTAGAGGCCAGACTAGGAATACTTTTTACCGTTTATTATTCCACACGTGCATATGAGTCTTCCTCCGAGCCTCGTGGTTATTGCAGACTCGAGAACCATAGCAGTTATAGCACAGAATATAAACTTAACTACAAACATGGAGATAAATAATAACATTTATCATTGCCTCTAGGGCATATCTCCTACAGTCGCCGCACACACGGAGGTCGCGACCCAACTGGCGCTGCTTGCTGATGGTGAAACCTTCGCTGCTGATGAAGCCGTCGCGGCGGACTCGAGCGAGTCGTCCAGCGCGGAGATCGGGGCCGGGTCGGCGTTGACGCGCGGAGGTGTCGCAGTAGAGGCCGCCGCTGCAGGGGCGCACCTACGGCCATCGTCGCTACGCACCTTCTGGCGGAGGTCGTCGATAGTCCGGTCCAGCTTGGTGTGAAGGTCGCCGAACGCCGCCTCCACGCCCTTCTCTAGCCTCGCCTTGGACTCAGCGAAGCACCAGTCCACATCACGGGCTAGCTGGGCCCTGAGCACCTCATACGTCGCCCGACCCTCCGGCGAGAGAGTTACGAGGAGCTCCGCGCGCCGTCATGAGTCCATGGAATTGATTGGGAATTTTTTTGGGTGGATTTTTGGTGCAGAATCGAACGGCTCTGATGCCAATTGTGAGGAACTCTCTACCAATTTCACTCAATCACCATGAATCAGAGTACAAGCTTGGATTGCAAGAGGAAAATCAGAGGAAGGAGGAGTCAGAGGAGGAAGAACACAGAGCGGACGCAACGCCTCGGCCGAAGCCGCCAGTCCCCCAGCCCAGTCCATCTAATGCCAGCTCCCTGTATTAATAGTGGCTCACCGATCGCTTCTGAGCAGGCCAAGCCCAAGAGTGGCCCATGTCGCGTCCAGAATATAGAGAGTTTTCAAGGTACCTCAGAAAAAATAAATGAAAACTACTCCCCCGTTCCACAATATAAGATTGTTTTTCAAGCTACACAATATAAGATCGTTTTCAAGCTACACAATATAAGATCGTTTTTCAAACTAACATAACTTATAAATTCAATAACCGCAGTCTCGGATGATTAACTCTAGGTCTACAATTCTAAACAGAAAAGGATCCACAATGTGACCAAGCTAGACTAAGCTAATAACATCAAATACGACAAAAAAGAAAAATATTGTTCAACTACAGGAATATAGTGAAACACAGCTAAATAGAACACTAACCAACGCGGGCCTGTTTTTTTGGGGGGGGGGGGGGGGGGGGGTTGTGTTGTCCGCTTTTTTTTATTCTTCTCTTCTTTTTTCCATTTTTTTTCAAAATTCGCGAACTATTTTTAAATCAAGATTTTTTATTAAATCTGTGAACTTTTCAAATTCTTGAACATTTTCTTAAATTCATGAACTTTGTTTTCAAATCCGTGAACATTTTTCTAAATCCGTGAACTTTTCTTCAAATCCACAAACTCTATTCAACTTTTCCAAACTTTTTTTTTAAAGCCCGTGTTTTGTTTTCAAATTTGTGAACATTTGTTTTTTCAAAATTGATGACTTTTTTCAAATCCATGAATACTTGGGCCGGCCCAACAGGTGCCCGACGGGGCGATGCGGACGCCTAGTTGGGCCAAGCCCTAGTCGTTTTTTTTCTTTTCTATTTTTTCGTTTTTCTTTTATTTTTATTAATTCATATTTCTCATTTTTGAAATTTATCATTCTTTTCGAAACCTGTTCAAAAATTTGAAATGTTGTTTGGAATACCAAAAAATGTTCTTGTTTTCAAATATTATATCCAATTTTAAAAATGTTTTGGAATTTCAAAAAATGTTCTGGAATTTCGAAAAAATGTGTCATTTTTTGGATTTTTTGTTCACAAATTTAAGAAATGTACTGGAATTTCCAAAAATGTTCACATATAAGGCATCCATGCCGGGTTCACACATAATTTTGGAGGAGACATTTTGTAGAGAAAAGGGGGCATATCCCCCCCCCCCCCCCCCCCCCCCCCCCCCCCCCCCGCGCGCGGTTTTCATCTATCTATCGCCGGCTTACCGACATCTTCTCCCATGCAAGCGTCGACATGGTCAACATCCTTTCTAATGGAATCGTTAAACATTGTGCATCCGTACGTTGTTAGCACACACGTACGTACCCAACGGTGGTCCGTGCAGTGCACTGCTAGGGCGCGGGTGATGGACCAAATCGCTAATGGCGGCCGGCCGTAGCCCACAGCAAGCCGGTACTACCTTCGGCATGGTTTATTGGTTCCTCTCTATTTTGTGTTAAATTTTGATCATAGATTTAATAAATAAATATAAATTATACATAGCAAAGTAATATTATCAGAAACTATGTTTAAATATGAATCCAATAATATAAATTTTTTACATGCATTACTATTTTGTTAGTTAAACCTATGGTCAAAATTTGATAATACAAAATATAAAGAAGACCAATAAATCAGGACGAAGGTAGTAGGTGTTTTCAAGATCTGACGGCGGGATCCGATCTGCCACGACTCGCTTTTCGGCCGGTGGAACAGATCCGCGAGCCGGTCACGCACACACTGTCGTCAGTGATGCGTTCTCTAGTCCTCTTGCCGGGGATGCAAACCAGCCGACCCGCTTCTTCACAGAGATACGGTACGTACGCCAGGGAGGCGCAAGGCGTGTACGCTGTTGATAGGCCAAGTGCCAAGTAGTAGAGCTAACAACGCAGGAGACGCATCGATTAGTGGCGATCAGTGGAGCCTGATTTCGTCGGATGTGCGAGTTGGCGCCGGGTCCAGAGGAGCAAATCTAGGAGGGATCGGAAGGACGATCGATCTCACTTTAGGGTAGTACGAGTACGAGTAGTAGTTGATTAATTTAAGCACCTAAACAAGGACAGCACTGCTAAGTTGTTATAGTACAATTAGTAGAGTGCCCGTGCGTTGCCACGGGCTCTTGAAATAGTTTGTAAGAGTTACATATTAAATTTCACACGTACAAACAATATAACACAAACTCAATTATTGAATAATTGAAGTCCATTTTTGCAATGTAAATTGATAACAAAAAGAAAGATTAACGACATGTCCATGTAACAAACTGAGCGATGTTCGACCTTAACATCTATTACAAAACTATCAATATCTAGATGATGCGCTTAAGAAATTCTTTCACAATATCAGGAAAGTTGCCTTTAGCTTCATTCCCACGATGTTTTAGCAAGTATAATAAAAATTGTTTCCTCAACTCATACCCATCCTGCACAAACAATATATGTAGTTAGTATAAAAATTTCACGCCGAAGGTCTTAAAACATGTAACGGACAATACTCACCGCGCAAACCGGCTTTGACACGCTCGGTCCTGGCCTGCTAGAGAAAATGGACGGTCTGGTCTACTAAAATCGGCTTGAAAAATTGTCGGTCCGATCCGGTCTGGTCTTCAACTGGTCCGACCAAGAGGACTGAGAAAAAATGTCACTGCCGCCGCCGTTCGTTCTCAGCGCGCCGACCGGCAGCCCCCGGGTAAACCACCATGTCCCCAAGCTTCCCCTCTCCTTCTTTTCTCTCCTCCCCATGCACCATAGCCTCTCGCCGCCGCTGTCATGCGTGCACCGCTGACGATCTCGAGTTCTCAACCTGGCGCTGGCAGCGTTCTAGCTGCGGGTTTCGCTGCCATGGCAGCGACCGTTTCAGCACAGCAGCACATGCAGGCCATCAACTGGGGAAAACGGTCGATCGGGTGTGAACTTTGGATCGTGGGAGAATCGCTCGGCCGTGATTTCCGTGCCCAACAAATCAGGTAAGTATTTTTTTGGAAGGCGTGAGATTTAATAGCCTCCGTCTATAATCACGCGCCATGATCCTCCGCTACCGTTTTCTTTGTTGAAGCACATGTTCAGGTCCACCTGCCGCCACGTGATTCTCTCTCTCTCCCATTGCTCTCTCCGTAACAACCTTTCCTAATCGTCTGTGTCTTTATCGCAAGTAAAGGATTAGTGAGGTCAGCTCAGGAGTTAGTTGGGTTACTGGCCGCACCTGCCTGTGTATATCTTGTATAAATGTATACCTCTATAACTGAATATGACTGCTTTCAGTCGTGCTGGTGTGTTGTTCACTTTCTGCACTTTTATTCAGTCGAACAGGAAATAGGAAGTACAAGGGAAACATGGCTTGATCCGAAAATCACGGCACCATTTGACAACAAACTGAACGTCATGTTTTTTTTTCATGGTTGATCCGCTAATTATGGCAAGGCCCGAACACAAAAAAACATGGGCTCATGAAAAAAACTGCTATGGAAGGTTCATGGCTAACAGCCGCGCACTTGCCCCGGCACATCACCGACCTCATCGCTGACGCTCCCGCATGTCCACCACCTCGCCACAGCACCTGCACACGCAGCCCACCTCGCCGCTGCCCCTGCACGTTGACGCCGGTGGTGGTTGGCCGGTCCAAATGGTGGCTCGATGAGGGACCGAACCAACCCGGACCGTGTCGCCTTGGCAGCGTCGCCGAGTTCCAGGGTGGTCACCCGTGGACCGATGGTGAAGACGGCGGGTAGGACGAAGGGCAGCTAATCGGAGCTCTACCAATACCCACGCCTTCTTCACCAGCTTCAAGTCCTCGATGCCCCAGCCGGTGATGGCCAGGTACTACGACGCGTACGCGGCGATGAAGCTCGCCGTTGACCGTTTCGGCGGCTGTACTGTTAGGTTTTCTCTCCTTCTTACCTACATAGGACATAGGAGTGTTGATCGATCAAGGGAAATAAATAGAACCTGTTAGTACATATAGCAAAAATGCCCGTGCGATGCAACGGACCTATCAAACTTGTTTTACGTGATCTCGGTTTATGTAATCAATTAATTGACCATTCAACCATATGTAAGTTCATTGTAGCTCGGAAACTTGCTAGCATCGATCACCAGTGACAAAAAAGTATAGTTAACTATTTCTGAAAAAACTCATTCTATTTCCATATAGAGCACATTCATCAAACATATAGAGCGCATTGTCCAACTTCAAGGATGACTGAACCTGGGGGTGAAAGGTAATGGAACGGACTATGATGTGGGTGGTACAGAACAGGCCACTCGAGTTCGATCCCATCCGAATTGCCCATCTTGTGAGGCTGATGTTCATGCTTCCACACAGTTAAGGCTTGTCTCCCTTTGCCGCCTCCCTACCATATGGAATAGAAGAGACTGAATCAGAGAAATGATACACTAATATCGCTCTTCTATCATGCTAGGCACTATTAAGAACCTACACTTTGTCTCTAAGAAATAGAAATAGTTCACGATAGTAAACCATTGTTAGAAGCAAAATGATAAATGACTTGAGGGATTTTCCAAAAGAAAATTTTGCATCAGTAAAACTTACAAAGGTATAATTGCAGATCTAGTCCCAAACTCCCCTGTCCGTTTCCCATCACATGTATGCAGCCACGTATGTCAAGCAAGGCTGGTCTGAGCCGCCCGCCTGCTTGGCTGGCAACCCATTCATTCATATAGGCCACCATGCCATGGCTTGTGGTGTCTTTGGCCTACTTGTAAAGGAGAACTGGTTGAAAGCCATGGCTTTATAGTTCCATTAACAAAGTGTATCACTGCAGCACCACTGATCACCTCAGGGTTCATGCTTGGATTCTTGGTAGAACAGATGTTGGATCACAGAGTGCCCCATCCTCATTCTGCCATGAGAATATTGAGTCGTTCCTATAAACATGTAATCTGTAAAATTCTCCGATCTAATAAAATATGAGAAAGGAGCAACCTATCAGTTATGCATATGTAAAAACTGGTCTATGGCTTCGATGTGCTAATTTATATTCAGAACGGAACCCATTTAAAAGAATTTGATTTATTCCCTTTTAAGTATATGGAGGATCTGTACTCCTTTACTGTAAGACAAACAAAAGACTTTAAGTAGTAGCACATCTTTAGTGCATACACTCTGTTGTATGTTCTTTCTCTATTCCAAAATTCCACTCACGTGATCAAGAAGTATTTCACTGTCTTACGCAAGTAGTTCAGTGCATACATATGCTACTCGTTCGTAATTGCAACCTGAACAGAGTAACAAAATTTTCAGTTCGGTGCATGGATGGGTCGATGGGAACACACTGTCTAATGAAAAGGATAAGAATCACATTGGCATGCATAGGTGATCTGAAATTTTAAAAATATAGCATCTACATCTGCGCATCATGAGGAACAATTCCAGAGAAAAAAATTGATCCAGTCAAGTGTATCTTTGGATATTTCATTATCCACATAGGCCATATTAGTATTACTTCCCACGTGGTGCACATCATCCTGATGCATGGTTGTGCTACGGCCCTTACATTGCAAATGTTATTACTATGGTTTCACAATGCGTTCTTGCTGATAGTAATTGAACCAAATGAAACGATGGACAAGCAGATTGATTAAGGAACTCTAGGTAATACTTCATGCCGTAAGCATTGGCTCAAAAAGTTAATTTGTAAGTAATGAACAAAAGGCCTAGAAGAATAGTTGTACCTAAATAAAGTTTACTGCTGCACATGAGCAGATCCACACGAAGCAGAGGGGAGGTGGAGCAGGCCGGTAACCAGGGGAAGGAGCAGAGTGGGAGAAGCTTTAGGCCGCCGTCTCCACTGGATATGGTGTCTCCGCCGCATCTGTGGAGGCGCCGCGGCTCCGCCTCGGATGGTGCAGCCGCCATGAGGGAGGTAGGTGTGGCGGCGCTCGTGGCTATGGTGAAGAGGAGGGGCGGCGCATGGGCGAAGAGGCAGGCGGTGCTCGTGGCCAAAAATGTGGGTCGTTCGAGCAGCGGGAGGGAGGAGGGGATCGCCGGGAGGCGGCGAGATCGGTGGGCAGCGGCGGCGGCGGCGGCGGCCAGGTAGGGAAGTCGAGGTAGGGCGCTGTGTTTTTTTAGGGGAATTGCTTGTGAAAATAACGTGCGACGACGACGTAGCGAGCGGATTCCCTTAAAAAAAGAAGTAGCAAGCGGATTCCCTTAAAACTGGCAGGAATGGATACGATTGATGACGGTGATAAATAGTGGTGAATGTTGGCCTAATTTACTATCATCATGCATGGAAACGAATCATCAAGAAAAAGAATACTTCATATTACTACGCTCATAGGAAGCTTCCTAATCTCTGCTACCAAACAGTTTCCACCCAAACAAGGAAGGAAAGTTATGGACGTGATGCGGATGGAAGCAAATGTTATGAAGATTAATTAATTTAGATTTGATCTTTAGAGATTGATTGTGATTGATTCTTTTACATAAAGACATTACTAAATAACTTGCGTCAGCAAGGAAAGTTCTGATCCGTTTAGTTTTTTTTGTTGTGTGAGAGGGTGACGCGAAACTAAACCGGTGGGGTGGAGGGAGGGGACGAAAAAAAACCTGTCGAAATAAACCGGTTGAAAGGTGAGGGTACGATCCTACCAACTGAGACATTAGGAGTAGAGATGATACTACGTACGTCAGAGGCGACCTGGTGCCTGCCGGACAGAGCAGTTGCACGTACACGACACCGGAAGCGGCCAAACCATTTTCGTTTCGGGAGCCAGCATTTGACACGACAAGTACGTCACGTACCCAGATGGATCATATCATATCATGCTGTATGACCGGACTGGGGGCTAGCAAAACTACGTAGTACATGCAACAGCAAGCAGAGCGGCATTTCCAGCAGCATTGTCTGCAAACACGGTGGTCGAAGACGATGGACCTTCCATAAAATCAGAATGGTGTTGCATCAGTCGGGCAGACGGGGCCACATGGTGTCCTCCTCAGAGCTGCCAGTCGATGGTGGATAGCCCGAGCCTCTCCAGGATCTGATTCG
The DNA here is from genome assembly GCA_039707655.1 of Elymus sibiricus. Taxonomy (NCBI): domain Eukaryota; kingdom Viridiplantae; phylum Streptophyta; class Magnoliopsida; order Poales; family Poaceae; genus Elymus; species Elymus sibiricus. The sequence goes on from CM077666.1 coordinate 479,615,489, forward strand.
TCTGCGAAAAGTGCCTGCTCAAGATAGACACACAACAGGAGAGGTCATAATGTGGATAAATATTTAGCATGTGTTCGGCGAAGCCTTCAAATCAAAGATAACAAAGGGAAAAGTAGTAGGATTTGATTTGCTTGGATCGGCCGGCCCCATGAACAGGGCCGCGATTTAATCGGCATTCAGTATTATGCAGATCCCATTAACAGCAGTGAGTTTAAAGGCGAAAGTAATATCGAGTTTCGAAAGTTTAAGACAGGACATTGACAAGCGAAAGCGAGGGGGGCTGTTCATCGGCATGGACGGACACATAATGGTGCAGGTAGAGCTAAAAGGTTTGTCCACAGGATAAATCATTATAACCCTCTACAAGAGAACATGTGTAGTGACACAGATACGAGCCAGTGGTGGGGTTTCGTAATGCCTATACCCCAGGAAAAAAGACATTGAACAAGATTTACTAGAAATGCAAAGAAAACAAACCTGCATCCAAAGAAACCTCTGTTTGCAGACAGGCCTGACGGATGGGCGGATTTTAGAATGTGATGTTTTGTTTCATCAATCAATCTGCAAAAAAGAATAAGCATGTACTCTGAATTCCTCTGCGTTTCTATAGACCGAGGATAACAAGCAAGTACTCTGAATTGTGTATTTTTTGTTTCGGCATGACTGTTACAGTCCGCGGAGTTCCAGATGAAAGAAAGTAAGCACACCTTATCTTCGCTTGGGCTGAGTTTCCCCAGAGGATAAAGACTAATCCTGATTTCTTTTGTGATATTGTTTTAATGACAGCATCAGTGAACTGCTCCCATCCTTTCTTGGCATGTGAGTTGGCTTGGTGTTCCCTCACTGCTCAGAAAAAAGAAGCTATTTAGCAAGATATAACTCCAGAACATGTCAACTTTACTGCAACATAGAAGTGCGTCACTAAAAGATTTGAATTCAAATGGTAAAACTAAAGGTCCAAAAGATCAATGACTAGAGCATACAACAATCTCAAGGTCATACTTTCACACTAGCACGTGTGAATGAGGCACTGTAAAATAAGTCCTACGTTCCTATTCAGCATTAAGGCCACAGGAAGATTTAACCCAAGACAAAAAAGATATTTTTTTTTACCGTGCACACCCGTAACACAAACGGCTGTTGCAGATTTGACAAGATACCCCTTACCTTGCAAAGACAACTCTAGGTCTACAATGCAGTGCTAAACAGAAAAGGATACACAAATTCCCACCAAGGTAGAGGAAGCTAATAACATCAAATACAACAAATAAATAAAATTACAGCTGCAACTACAAGAATACAGTGAAGTACAGCTAAATAGAACAAAAGGTAACATAGTTTCTGTAATCAAGATTGAAGTGCAGAAAGTAATTTAAATTGGTATGCACGAATAAGAGCTAACGAACAACATATGTTTCATCCTGATGAGAAAAACAGGCTTACCTGTTAGCACGGTATTGAGCATAAGAATACCCTGCAAGATACATGTTTTTTTTCTCGAGTTAGTAAACACATCTCCAAAGAAAGTTAAAAGAAAACTTATGGTGTGCTGCTGGGAAATGAGGAAAGAGCACAAATTTGTCCATAGGCTGCAGCAAGCATTGTTTTCTATTTTCTTAATTCTCATGAAGCTACTTTGTTTCAGGTTCATCATCGCCTTCTTGCCCATTCAAGTAGATTCTGATTGTTAGAACAAAATATGGGCTTCTGCGGCATCCTATATGGGATAAATGGTAAGAAAATGTAAAATTCTTAGTTCAGTTGATAATTATAGTGACATGTTGACATGGATTTGGCCAAAACTATAAAATAAGAAGAAGGGACTAGTTTATCAAATTTACAGAACCTGATTTTGTGGACTTCTAGAGTAAAGGCACACATAGATTTTTGGGTCCGGTTTCCCTTATAAACTGGACCATCTCTCTTCTTCTTAATGAAATGCAGGAACCCCCTGACCTCATGACGAGGTTCTTCAAAAAAAAAGAAAAAGAGTAAAGGCACATGATTTTGGGGACTTGACAGATATCCTCTCTGCAATACAACTGCAAGACTGCCTGCCCCACCGCCTCCTCCACCGCCACAGAGCCAGATTAGTTTCTTAGTTATGTTTCAGGGGTGTGTTGTGCTGAGCCCCCAGCAAGACTTGGTTATGTTCTTTTTCGTTGCGTGAACTCTGATGGTGTATGGACCTTGTTGTTGTTGGCTGTTGCTTTATAATCTAAAGCGGGGGGAAACCCATTTTCGTCAAAAGATGCACATTGTTTCCTGGTATAATAGTACATACCAATCCTAGTATTACAAATGGGAATAAATATTAAGGTAACTTAAGAACATAAACATGTTGTTTGTGTGCATCTATTATTTATTAACGTTTTACCCAAACCATTTTACCTGCACAGCCCATCTTTCCAAATTCCCATGGGATGGTATAGTACACCCTAGATCTTTATGCAGCTCTTTAAAAATGTTCTGTAAGCTGGAAGGAATTTTGATCCCCTCTGGTACTGAAAATGACAATCCCATGGCCTGGCCAGGACCATGGTATGGATCCTGAAAAGTAGACAATCTGCAACATGAGACACTGAAAACAATTGTTACAAATGAATCTACACTTCTGCCAGAAAAAAAAAATTGTGGTATATATGATGCTAAGTACCCCCACCCCCGCACAAACTAACTAAAGCAAAAATAGGGGGAATAATTCAAAACGCTCAAATCAGAAACTTAGTGCATGATATACTTGCAGAGTAGGTTCAAAGACAAACAAAGACCATAGTTAAGTTCAGCAAGCAAAATAGGATCACCTGCTAATATCTGAATGAAAGGGTGACATGATAGATATATGACAGGCATATTTTTCTGGCAACAACCTGCTCTGGTAAATGTGCCAGGCACAACAATGAGATCACAAAAAACAAAATAGCCTCAAATAGGTTATTGAATATGCAGAACAGAAGCAACAGTTTCCGTCCTGCATATGACATTGCCAAATTATTCTATCCAGTATCCATGTTTCAATTTACTGTCATTACTCAATACAGCAGGCAGCATTGTAACAAAAGAAAATTTAGGCCGAAGTCAGACAAATGGCTAAATGTTTATGACATGATTCCCAGTTTTTCACAATGAAGTTGTACTGGTGAAACTGTCGCATATTTCTACAGTGAAGCAGCAGGTGAACAAATACAGGATTCGTAGGCTTAGAGTGACTTGGTATTTGGGTACCTGGCCGATGATGACGGCTTTGACGTTGTGGAAGGGGGTGGTGTGGAGCGCGTGGAAGACGAGGTGGGGCGGCGGGTAGACGGGCACCTTGGCGTGCAGGCGCTCGTGGGCGACGAAGCGGCAGAGGTCGAGCGCGTAGGGCTTGCGCAGCTCCCCGGACAGCGCCTCCAGCCACGTCTCCTCCACGAGCAGCTCCTCCAGCTTCGCGGCGCCGCCGGCCGCTAAATGGGAAACCACCCGCAGTTCAGTTAGAACCCTAACTAGGGTCGGGAGAGCGGGGGCATGGAGAGAGAGGGGGGTACCTTTGGACTCGGCGAGGCGGAGGTTGCGGCGCGCGCGGGCGAGCGCGAGGTTGGTGTCGGCCCTGCGGCGCTGCTCCGGCGAGAGCGGGGAGGAGTCGGAAGGGGAGGAGGGGGAGAGGGAGGCGGCGGGGACGACGGCGGTGGTGGTGGTTGCGCCGGAGCGGAGGCGCTTGGCGGGGCGGACGAAGAAGTCGGCGATGGTCTTGGGGGCGGTGGGCGGCGACGGCGCCATGGGGGGTGGGGATTCTGGGGGACGAGCTTCGATTGGGGTTTCGGTAGGCCGCAGTCGGGAGGGGAGGAAATGGGCGCGCGTGGCGAGGCGGGAATGGGGAGGAAATGGGCGCGCGACGGTTTTTGGGCGCCGCGGTGCTCGCCGCCGTCGTGGGCAGGGCACCGGGGTCGTTGGTGGGCTCGGCTGCGCTTGGAAAGAACGCCGGATGGTTTGGAAGCCCAAGAAGCTTTGCCACTGTCTTTGTCGAACAGAAATGATGGGCCTCCGCTTCGAGGGACCAGCGATGACGTTTCGTGGAGCTCTTGGCCCAGCCCACAGAGCTCGGATCCGCTCCCTCGACGATGTGAACTGCTCTAGCCTCTAGCCTCTCCCAATCCCAATCCCCTCGGTGGTGATGACCCTGCGATCATCAAGCCAAGTCATGCAGGATCATCGTATTGATTTTGGGATTTTCTGTAACACCCTAATGGTGACCATGTCATCATGATCACTAAGCCAATTTGCCACTTGTCCAAAAATCAAGTCCAATTCCATTCAAAATGCATGTCAAATATTTGCATCTTCAAACATGCCACCAAAATAGTTCACATTATGGCAAATATTCCCTAAGTAATTGTCATGGTGAAACCCACCTCATTTGGGTTCCCAAAATGCACCTGGATTTTAAAACAGTGGTCCAGCAGCACTTTTTCAGCTCTTTTAAATGCCAGCAAAATTCAAATGGATTCCAAACTGCCTCAAACTTTTTGGACCAACTCAGAATATTGCAAAGTATTTAATGTGGCAAGTGGCACATTTTACAAAAGCCATTTGGTGCTCCATTTAAATGCAAATCAGAGTAGAAATAAATGACTTAAAAAGAAAAGGGAAAACGCTAAAACCTACTGCTACACTGGGCCCTAGTGGCCATAGTGCAGCCTGGCCCATCTAGGCCGGCCCTTCCCCTACCTCCCGCAGCGCCAGGGAAGGGCCGTGCGCCATGGCCGTTGTGCGCCGGCTCCGCACGCTACAGCGCTGCCCTGGAGGGGATAAGACCGCCCTCGGCGCTTTCTCTCCCTCCCCGAAACCCCAGACACCCCAGTTGCCCTCCCCCCGCGCCGTTTTCCCTTTCTCCCACGAGCACCCGAGCGCTGCATCCCTGCACCACCATCGTCCGCGCGCTCCGGAGCCGCGCCAAGCCACCGGAGGATGTCCAGGCGGTGCGCGTCTTCGTCCTCTTCATCTGCATCAACTCGCGCGAGTAGGAGCGCCCTCGAGCCGTCGCCATCGGCCTCCTTCCCCGACTGCATCCGCCGGTCGCCGCCGCTCGATCCGCCACCCTCGCTGCACCCCCGGCGTCCCCGAGCCCTCTCCTGGCCTCACAGTGAGCTCCCCTTTCCCCCTGACCTTCCCCTGCTCCATTCCATGCCCCGTAGCCTCTGGTTGGTCGAGCCCCGCCCGTGCCGCCGCGGCTCGTCGTCGATGCCGCCGGGTTCGGCCTCCCCTTCGCGCGCTGCTCGTATCAGTAGGTGTGCCTCGTCGCGCGCTTCCGTTTGGCGGTCGCGGCCGATCGAGTGGGCGCCGGAGGCGTCGATCCGGTGCACGTCGCCGCGCTCTGCCGTGCTCCGGTGCGCCCCAGCGCGCGCGCGCGTGTTTAAGCAGCCACGCTGGCTCACTGACGCGTGGGCCCCGGTCTGTTTAGATTAGGTGTTAATCACGTTTAGTTAGAGCTATTAGTCGCTGACAGTCGGGCCCCACCCTAAAATAACGGTTGAATTAAAACGTTTCACTGACATGTGGGTCCCATTACACTGTAGCGGTTAATTAGGTTAATTACACTGACAGTGGACCCATCTGCTTAATTAACTTAATTAAAACTGTTTATTTAGTACAGAGCCTATGATAGGTGGACCCCACCGGTCAGTTTGACCAGTCAACGGTCAATGCTGACTGGACCGCTGACTCAGCCCCTGGGCCCACCAGTCAGCCTCTGCTGACTGGGCAGTTGACCCAATCAACTGTGGCCCACTTGTCAGCCTAATGAGCATTTTTGCTGGGTACACTTCTGTGTACCCGTAGCAATTTAATCATTTATTTTCGAATTAAAAATAGATACAATAATTCCAGAAAATGGTTAAAACTTTGAAAAATCAAATAAAATAAACCGTAGCTCGGATGAAATGTTTTCTATATGAAAAATGATCAGAAAAATCTAACGAATCCGAATATGTCATCTACATTCATGTTAGAATCCTCTCTGGTAGATGAATATTGTCTGACTACAGGTAATTAATTCCAAATTAATTCCTAAATTAACTAAAACTGTTTAGAGATGCATTAGGTCAACCATGCATTGCATTTTGCCCTGCCATGCTCTGTGATTGCATTTGTATGCTTTGTATTTATTTGTTTCCTCCCCCTCTTCTCTTCGATAGACCCCGAGACCGACGTGGCCCCTGAGTACGACTACTCCTCCGACATCCAGCCACTTGCCGCAGAGCTTCCAGGCAAGCAAACCCCCTTGAACATGCCTATATCACTCATTCTTTCTCTCTTATGCTTGCATTAGAATTGCTACAGTTGTTGTTCCGATAATACCTATTCTGATGCATAGCCTGTTTTGTAACCGCTGTTGATACATTCCTGCTATCCTAAATGCTTAGTATAGGTTGGTTAGTGAACCATCTGTGGCCCCTCATCCTTGTCCCTGTTGCCCCGCTTTGTTACTGGTGCCCAGATCAATGTGATCGATGGGCTAAGTCCAACACATCACCGCACACCCCTAAGTTGTACGACTCTGCAGAGCTACCATCGAGTGCCGAGGGTGATACCTCTTACCTCACTCCTAATGTTGCCTCTGTAGTATAGCCAGTCGGTTGTGGGTTACCGAGGGTGATTCCTCTTTCACCACCTCCGATGATGCCTCTGTCGTGCAACCCTTCAAGTGTGAATCCATCGAGGGTGATTCCTCCGAGTTCACCTTGACGGATACATCGAGTGGGAATCCAACGAGGGTGATTCCTCGGATTCCTCCTTGATGTTATGGACACACGGATACTTGTCTTTACTTCAGAAACTTGTGGAAGTCGGGTTGACCCCGAGGGGTACCCGCGAGAGATGTGGAGTCGGGTTGACCGTGAGGGTACCCGCGAGATAATTACGTGGCACGGCCGGGCATTCCTGGCCCTTGCCGTAAGTCCACGAGACGGGGCGACGGGACCACAGATCGTGGATCACTGCTCGTCTCCGCGAGCTCCCAACACACTAATGGGTTAGGATATGTGATCTAAGTAGGCCTCTGGCCTTTTCGCACTAACCACCATGCGGGAATAGTATGGGCACTAAGCGTCGTATGTATCAGCCGAAGTTCTTCAGACGTCAGCAGTTGAGCGGCACGCGCCCGGGTGGACCGCGAAAGCCTGCGTGTGTATACAGGGGCTAGGTCTGGTCCCGGCCATCCTCGCAACGCGCAGGAGTGCAAAGGGCGATGGGACCAAGACCCCTGAGCGCTTAGGGTGTAGACCGGCGTGCTGGCCTCTCTGTTGAGCCTAGGAAGGGCTACGGCGTGTCGATCAGCCGAGGCCGGGCATGACCCGATAAAAGTGTGTCCGGCCAGAGTTAATCGAGCGTGTTGGGTAAGTTGGTGCACCCCTGCAGGGAAGTATATCTATTCGAATAGCCGTGTCCACGGTAACAGGACGCTCGGAAAATATCCCGATCTACAACAACTAGAACTGGATACTTGTGGTATTTAATTGACATGTTAGCTCCGGGATTGCTTTCTCGCAGGGAGTCGAGGAAGGATCTCTGGGCATTGCTACTATTACTTACTATTATATGTTATGATACTAATCTGCACTCTTCTAATGCTGCAAGACGCTGAAGATGCTAGTCTTCGATAGGCTAGGCTTTCCCCTCCTTTCTGGCATTTCTGCAGTATAGTCCACAGATACAACCTCCACTTTGAAACCGATGCATAAATAGAATAGATCTGATGTAAGTCTTGCGAGTACTTTGGATGAGTACTCACGGTTGCTTTGCTACCTCTTTTTCCCCATACCCGATTACTGCGATCAGATGACGGAGCCCCGGAGCCAGCTGACCCCATCTACGACTACTACTACCCCTCCGGCGGAGCCTACTACTATGTGGAGACCGACGACCAGGAGTAGTTCGGAGGCTCCCAGGCAGGAGGCCTGCGCCTTTTCGATCTAGATGTAGTTGTTTTGCTCAGCCTTCTTAAGGCAAACTTGTTTAACCTTTATGCCTGTACTCAGATGATGTTGCTTCCGCTAACGCTTGTACTCGAGCTTATGTATTCGAGCCCTCGAGGCCCCTGGCTTGTAATATGAAGCTTGGATGACTTTTATTTGTGTCTAGGGTTGTGTTGTGATATCTTCCCGTGAGTCTCTGATCTTGATCGTGTGCATTTGCGTGTATGATTAGTGCACGATTGAGTCGGGGGCGTCACAAGTTGGTATCAGAGCCGACTGCCTGTAGGAACCCCCCTTTCCAACTCTTTGGCCAAAGTTGAGTCTAGTCTTTGAAAAACTATTTTACTAACATGGCTGTGTGGCTTACGGGCCTATGTCGCCAATGGATGGGATTAGGATCTTTTATTCCTCTTCCTTACTCTGGGACTCTGATCTCTCTTCTATTCGGGTTAAAGATTTTGTTAACTCTAACACTAGGTTCTCGTAACCACTTCTTCCCGGAGAGCCCCCTCATTCCAGACGATGGCTTGATTCACCAGAAGATTCCGAAGATATTCTTCGATGTTTTCCCGAGACCCTTGTGCCCACCGTCTTTGCAATTCCCTACCATCGATAAATCCCTATGGATAACTACACATCCTTGCAGTTTGTACCTTCACTCCCAGTTGCTCTTGTATTGACAAGATACCCCGAAATACTCTCCGTTGATCCGAGAATCCTTTGTGCCTACTGCCTTGCAGCTCCTTTTCGCACTGCGAATAATTCCTCACACATATCGGGGATCCGTTCTGTAGGAGATATGTCCTAGAGGCAGTAATAACAATTATTTTGTATCTCCGAGTTTGTAATGAATGTTTATGTTCCATGCTATAACTGTAATGATTCTCGAGTCTACAATATCCACGAGGCTCGGAGGGAAACTCATGTGCACATGTGGTATAATAAACGGTAAAATGTATTCCTGGTCTTGCCTCTAAGACTGTCTCAAGTATTGCATGATGATCCTGTTTTCCTGATCATGGGCATGTCTATGCTGGCAATTTTGAGGGCACAATGTTAGTAGAACACTTGTGTTGAATCGACCCGAATTGATGTTATGCTATGAGATACATTCGTCAGAAGTTAATGGTTAATAACACAGAGATAGTTAATGTTTGCATAATTCCTTAGACCATGAGAGTATCGAGTTCCTTCGTACTTGCTTCGTGAACTTTGGGGTTTGTTAAACGTCATCCGTAACTGGGTGGCTATTACGGCGGCTTACGGGTTCACGGAAAAGTATGACAAGAAACGAGATAGCTCAAGATTGAGATTTGCTCCTCCGACGATGGAGAGATATTCTTGGGCCCTCTCGGTGTCACGGTATCCATCATCGTCTGGCCAGACACATTGTGATTTGATCACTCGGATGCCGGAACACGGATACGAGAAAAGAGAACAAAACCGGTAACGAGGTAACTTGCATAGTGGACAAGTTGTTGATCCACGGGGATGCAAAAAAACTCACCTCGGGTGTTTGTAATATATCGTGAAGCAACAGGAATAGCACACGGCAACTGGAGGTTCGCTCGAATATTCATTCGTGTGGGTATAGGGGTCAATATGGGTGTCCACGGCTCCGATGTTGATCATTGATCCGAAAGTGTTCCGGGTCATGTCTATACTTCACCGAACCTATAGGGTCACACGCTTAAGGGGCATCTATCTGCTGAATACTAGACAGGGAGTCTGAGACAAAATCATCGGAAAAGTTTCGGAGACAACAGAAACGTTCCGGAGAGAACACCGGAATAGTTTCGGTGAAACTGAAAAGTTGTTTCATGGTATTCCATTAAGTCATATTAGTTCCGGCACACGCCTGGAAATTCTTGGAGGGTGCCAGAATTGTTCTGGTAACTTCCGGAATTTTTCCAGATAGAAAAACCAGAAATGTTCTGGAGCAGCCGGAACCGCAATGGTAGCTTTTCGCTGAAGAAAAACATTGTTTCGGAATTGTTTCGGAATGCATTCAAAATTGTTTTAGTGGGTACTGGAATTATTCTAGGCACATAGAAATAATTTGGGATTTAACGGACGCAGAAAAATGTCTTCGTGAATAGTGAAAGTGCTTTATGGATATTTTTTGGAAAGCACCTTTTGGGATATTTCCCAAAAGGCTTCTAGAAGGGCTTGGGGGCCAAGGAAGCCCCTCATGGGGGGCCCCCCAAGGGGTGGCCGGCCAAGGTGGGGATGCTCCATGGGAGCTCCACATGCCATCCCTTTTTGCTTTATTCTTTTATGTAATGACATAAAGTGGGGGTACTTTTGGTATTTTTGAATGCCAACTTTACCCCTTGGCTTTCCTATAAATAGAGGTGGAGAGGTGCTCTCCAAACCTCATCCTTGCTCTCATACACATGCCATGCTCGTCTGGCTCTCTCTCTCCCTCCCACGAAATAATTTCGTAGAGCCGAAAGGCTGTCTGGGTTCCGGCAGGAACTAGTTCTGGACGGCGAAGCCCTGCCGGATAGCTGACACCGTATGTGTGCAACCCTGTAGAGAGGTCGTAGTTTCGATCTTTTGCCCGAGGGGCTGTTCGAGTGTCCTCCCGAAGGGCTGTCCGAGTTTCCGTTCGAGTTTCGAAGGTCCTCCCGAAGGGCTGTCCGTGACATCGTCCGAGGGACTGTCTGACCGCCTCCCGAAGGGCTGTCCGACGAGGGAGTACATCCTTGTGGTTGGGAGGTTGTAAATCCTAGCTGCAGGGATCTGCACCGATGATCTACACCGACTCTTCTTCCGCTGCGCTATGAGTCGGTACGGATCAGATCAAACCCTGTATGCAGTCTCCATAGTGATCCTGGGCGTGCTCGTTGTACCAATTTTTTTTGTTTTCTGTCGCGTTCCCCTACAGTGGCATCATAAGCCGTGCTATGCGTAGATGCAGGTTACGATCTAGAATACATGGAGATGTATGGGTATTGCATAATATAATTTTGGAGTAGATGAGATCTATTGCTGAAAATTATTTATGCGGCTAGCAGATGAAATCTGTTACCCGATGTTCTTGTTGCTTCCCTAGAATTTGCGTATTTCTGATCTCGAGACAGCATGGTGGAATTTGACAAAGTTCTGGCAATCCGCGATCCTGATTGATCAACGAAGTGCTATCAGTTCTTTGGGTTCCGCCATAGTCAAAAGAAAGATGAAATTCAAAGATGAAAGGGCAATGCAAATATGATCTGCACGGGGGTCATGCGTATGACGAAGTTTAGTATGGGGCTCGAGATTTAATTATCTCGTGTTTCATACACCCCGAGATGTTAATCTAGCGACTTGAATAATCATACTTGATGATAAAACGTTGGTAGCTGCGGTTTAAGTCAAAACCTTAGAAGCCACGTAAAATAAAATTTTGCATAAACCGATTAGAGGTGTCTAACTTGGTTTTGCAGGATGTGCATGTGATGTGGTATAGCAATGCTCATATTAATTCGATTATGTATGAGATGACTATATGATGTAAATTTATTAACATGACCTGCGTGTCATGATTCGGCATAATGGTTGGAGCCATATGATTGTCACTTTAATGACCTGCGTGTCAACCTTAAGTAATGCACTTATTTTATTAGCTATAAAGATAGCAATATTATCTGGTGCATCGATAAGGTGGTGGCAATCTTCGCGAAGGTGAACACCGACGCAAATGCCGAAGACGAAGAAATACTTGACTTCTCCGTCAGAAAGGGCTATGCCATATCTTGCTATTATGAATTGCCTGAGATGTTTATCCCTTATGATGCACCCTTTTGATTGCACGGTAGTCGCTTTTTATTAGGGTAATCTCTCACTTAAAAATATCAAGTAGTTAGTGTTCTCCCAAGTGTAGCACCGTCACGACACCTATCTCTTCGGGGCATCACATGATCTCCATGGGTGCGAACGATTAGAGAAGTGTGAGGCGGGTGAGTTGAGACCTCGTAGCAAGATCACTTGGTTGACTTGACGTTCAGGCAGGACAGTCCTGAGCTCGGAACACACGCATCGAAAGATGAACAAGAATCACATAGAAATGTGATCGGCAAGTTTGCCTACCAATTGAAGTTCACGCCATTTGAGTTCATCTCAAACCGTGACGTTGAATTGAAATGCGGGTCTTGAATCACTCATAATCAATTTTGAGAGATATTGATTTGAGTGGGAGCGCACTTTAGAATAAAATTGTTTATTCACTAGTGCAAAAATCATTATGAACAAAGTCTAAGTGAAACTTGTGTTTACCGTTGTAGATCAAATGGCTCGCAACGCCGCATTCAACTTAGGCCCGATGTTAGAGAAAGAAAAGTTAGCTGCGACTGGAAGCAACTATGCGGACTGGGTCCGTAACCTGAGGATTGTCCTCAGGAGCGCTAGGAAAATGTATGTGCTTGAAATTGCTCTTCCAGCTAAACCGGCGGCAGATGCCCCGGAAGATGAACAAAATGTCTGGGCCACTAAGGATGGTGATCACAACTTAGTGCAGTGCCTCATACTAGCTTGCATGAGTCCAGGGCTTCAAAAACGTTTTGAATTCCATAAACCCCATGATATGATCCGGGAATTGGATGCCCTGAACAAGGAAACCGCAAGGTCTGAACGATTTGATATCATGAAGGCCTTGATGGAATACAAGATGGTTGAGGGCAGTTCAGTTGGCGAACACGTAGTCAAAATGATTGGCTATGCTGAAAGGCTTAAAACCCTGGAATTTCCACTTCCACCTGACCATATGATGGACATGTTGCTTTCTTCACTCCCCCCGTCTTACGATGGTTTTATCATGAACTAAAACATGAGTGGGATGGAGAAGACACCGGAAGAGGTGCTCGCCATGCTGAAAACTGCGAAAGGAGGACTGCGGAAAAATCGCAAGCAAGTGTTGCTTGTGAATAAAACCGCCAATTTCAAAAAGAAAGGCAAGCCAAAGAAGGGCAAGGGCGCCGGTAAGACCGGCTCCCAAAGCAAATCTAAGGGCGGAGCCAAGAATGAAACTGAGTGCTTCTACTGCAAGGGCACAGGACACTGGAAGAGAAACTGCAAGAAGTATCTGGAAGATAAGAAGTCCGGGAAAACCGGAAAAGGTATAATTGTTATACAAGTTAATGTCATTGACGTTTTGCTTGCTAGCGAAAATTCTAAGTCTTGGGTATTTGATACCGGATCGGTTGCTCACATTTGCAACTCGATACAGGGGCTTCAGAAGGTGCGCAAACTAGCAAAGAATGAAGTCGTGATGCGCGTCAGGAACGGCACTGGAATCGCCGCTCAAGCCATCGGCATTATGCCTCTACGTCTCCCTTCAGGATTTATCTTAGAACTAAATAACTGTTATTTTGTTCCACTATTGTGTAGAAACATTATCTCCGGATCATGTTTAGTACACTATGGGTATTCATACAAGTCAGAGAACAATGGTTGTTCACTTTATTGTAAGGATATGTTTTATGGATTTGCACCCATTGTTGGGGGCCTTTTCATACTAAATCTTGAATGTGGAAATGATGTCTTTAACGTGAATGCTAAACGCCTTAAGAAGGCTGATACCACCACCACTTTCATGTGGCACTGTCGCCTTGGCCACATCGGAAAGAAACGCATGCAAAGACTCCATAAAGATTGAATTTTACCGTCCTTTGATTTTGAATCATTTGACACATGTGAAGCTTGCTTGATGGGGAAAATGACCAAGACGCCGTTCACGGGTCATCCTGAACGGGCGAGTGAATTGTTGGAAATAATACATAGTGATGTAAGTGGTCCAATGAGCATAATCGCACGGGGTGGGTATTTCTACTTCGTGACTTTTACTGATGATTTAAGTAGGTATGGATATATCTACTTGATGAAGCATAAGTCGGAAACCTTTGAAAAGTTCAAAGAATTTCAGAATGAGGTAGAAAATCATCGTAACAAAAGGATTAAGTTTCTGTGGTCTGATCGCGGAGGCGAATATCTTAGTCATGAGTTTGGCAAACATCTGAGTGACCGTGGAATCGTTTCACAACTTACGCCTCCCGGAACTCCACAGCGAAACGGAATGTCAGAACGACGTAACCGAACCCTGTTAGACATGGTAAGGTCGATGATGTCTCTTACATATCTACCGATATCCTTTTGGGGTCACGCACTACTCACTGCCGCTTATACATTAAACAGAGCATCGTCTAAGTCTGTTGAGACGATGCCATTTGAATTATGGTATGGGAAGAAACCCAATGTGTCGCATCTCAAGGTTTGGGGTTGTGAAGCTTATGTAAAATGTTTACAACCAAGCAAACTCGACCCCAGATCAGACAAATGTTACTTTGTAGGTTATCCCAAAGACACCATTGGGTATTCCTTCTACAACCAGTCCGAGGGCAAAGTGTTTGTCGCAAGAGTTGGACACTTTCTTGAGAAAGAGTTTCTCGCCAAAGAAGTAAGTGGGAGGACAGTACAACTTAATGAGATTAGTGAATCTTCGGCAACCGTTGATATGGCTAAGGAACCGGAAGAAATTCCGCTAATTATCCCTACAACCGAGCCGGAAGTTGTCGCATGTGATGCGGAAACTTCAGACAATGTTGTAACTGAACTGCGCAGATCAGTAGGGCTATCCAGCCACCTAAGTGGTTTCATAACGAAATCTTCATTCTTGAAGACGATGAACCTGCGCACTACAAGGAAGCGATGGCGGGGCCCAGCTCAAGGGAATGGCACAAGGCCATGAAATCCGAGATGGAATCCATGTACGAAAACCAAGTTTGGAACTTGGAAGAACTCCCAGAAGGCGTAAAGCCCATTGGTTGTAAATGGATTTTCAAAAGAAAGACGGACGCGGATGGTAACATTACTATCCACAAAGCTAGACTTGTCGCGAAAGGGTTCACGCAAGTTCCAGGAGTGGACCACGACGAGACTTTCTCGCCCGTAGCTATGCTTAGGTCTGTTCGGATACTACTAGCAATTGCTGCTTATTTCGATTATGAAATATGGCAGATGGACGTCAAAATGGCTTTCCTAAATGGAAACCTCAAAGAGGATGTATACATGATACAACCAGAAGGTTTTGTCGTTCATAAGGATGCTGGAAAGGTATGCAAACTTCAGAAAGCCATTTATGGTCTGAAGGAAGCGTCAAGGAGCTGGAACATTCGTTTTGATGAAGTGATCAAACAGTTTGGCTTCATCAGGAATGATGAAGAATCTTGTGTTTACAAGAAGTTTAGTGGGAGCGCAAAAGCATTTCTAATCTTGTATGTGGATGACATATTATTGATTGGAAATGACGTGAATTTTCTTAGCGAAATAAAAGACTCATTGAAGAAGAGTTTTTCAATGAAAGACTTAGGCGAAGCGGCATATGTATTGGGCATCAGAATCTATAGAGATAGATCAAGACGCCTGATAGCGCTTAGCCAAAGCACGTACATTGACAAGGTGTTGAAAAGGTTCAACATGGATAACTCCAAGAAAGGCCTACTCCCCATGTCACCTGGCATAGTGCTTTGCAAGAATCAGTGTCCTCGGACTCTCGATGAGCGAGTACAGATGAATGATGTTCCATATGCTTCGGCAGTTGGTTCTATTATGTATGCCATGCTATGTACAAGACCGGATGTTTCCTATGCGCTAAGTGTTAGCAACCGGTACCAAAGTGATCCAGGATTGGAACACTGGGCCACAGTCAAGGGTATTCTTAAGTACCTCAGAAGGACCAAGGATTTACTCCTTGTGTACAGAGGTGATGAAGAGCTCATTCTAAGTGGTTACACTAATGCAGGCTTCATGACTGACCCAGATGACTTCAAATCTCAATCAGGCTATGTGATCATATTGAACGGCGGCGCAGTTGATTGGAAAAGTTCCAAACAAAAGACTGTGGCGGATTCTACGACGGAGGCGGAATATGTTGCAGCTTCAGAAGCCTCCAAGGAGGCGGTATGGATCAAGCAATTTCTTGAAGACCTTGGTGTGTGATACGTCTCCGTCGTATCTACTTTTCCAAACACTTTTGCTCTTGTTTTGGCCCCTAATTTTGCATGATTTGAATGGAACTAACCCGGACTGACGCTGTTTTCAGCAGAATTGCCATGATGTTGTTTTTGTGCAGAAAATCAAAGTTCTTGGAATTGGATGAAACTTTCTGGACATTTTTTATTGAATATATAAAAAATATTGGCATCAAGAACTACTGGAGGGGGGCCACCCAGTGCCCACGAGGCACCAGGGAGCGCCGCCCCCCAGGCGCGCCACCCCCCTAGGCGCGCCCTGGTACCTCGTGGGGCCCACGTGGCTCCGTCTGACCTAATTCCAACGCTATAAATTCAGTTTTCCAGAGAAAAAAAATAAGAGAGGAAGTTTTATTGCGTTTCACGATACGGAGCCGCCGCCACCTCCTGTTCTTCATCGGGAGGCCAGATCTGGAGTCCGTTCAGGGCTCCGGAGAGGGGGATCTTCCGGCATCATCATCATCAACCATCCTTCATCACCAATTTCATGATGCTCACCGCCGGGAGTGAGTAATTCCTTCGTAGGATTGCTGGACGGTGATGAGTTGGATGAGATTTATCATGTAATCGAGTTAGTTTTGTTAGGGCTTGATCCCTAGTACCCACTATGTTCTGAGATTGATCTTGCTATGACTTTGCTATGCTTAATGCTTATCACTAGGGCCCGAGTGCCATGATTCCAGATCTGAACCCTTTATGTTTTCATGAATATATTTGTGTTCTTGCTCCGATCACGCAAGTTATATGCACCTGCTATGTGTTATGATCCGCATACCCCAAGGTGACAATAATTGGGATTCTTTCCGGTGATTGCCGTAGTTTGAGGAGTTCATGTATTCACTAAGTGTTAATGCTTTGTCCCGGTTCTCTATTAAAAGGAGGCCTTAATATCCCTTAGTTTCCTTATGGACCCCGCTGCCACGGGAGGGTAGGACAAAAGATGTCATGCAAGTTCTTATCGCAAGCACGTATGACTATATACGGAATACATGCCTACATTACATTGATGAATTGGAACTAGTTCTGTGTCGCTCTAGGTTATAACTGTTACATGACGAATGTTATCCAACGAATATCACCGATCCAATGCCTACGAGCTTTTCATATATTGAATCTTGCTAAGTTACTATTGTTGCTGCTGCTATTACAATTGCTACTGCTACTGCCGTTACCGTTACTGCTACTGTTACTATTATTGCTACTGCTATCAAACTATCATACTACTGTGCTACTGATCACTCTGCTGCAGATATTTAGTCTCCAGGTGTGGTTGAATTGAGAACTCAACTGCTAATACTTGCGAATATTCTTTGGCTCCCCTTGTGTCGAATCAATAAATTTGGGTTGAATACTCTACCCTCGAATACTATGCGATCCCCTACTCTCTTTGCTCGGAGCTCCGTTTCCGAAACTGTTTTGGGAAATTGCTCCTTGGTATGTGACTCCACCATTGCTACAATTAGTTTTTTGCTTTAGTGGATTATATTTTGCATAATTAGCTACTGTTGGTGCTACAGAAAATGAGCTTGCATGTTGAATTCTTTGAGTTCCAAGTAGTTTGAATGCTTGATATAGCCTCTAGACATCCATATGAGTAGTTGCTATCAATCTTGTGAAGTTTTATTGATATCATTTTGTGGTCCAAAATTTTTCAGTCTTTAATAAATATCACTCGGTGTATGTTGCTTTGCCTGCGCCTGCTCTCTTTGATTTTCAGAACAAACATAGGCACTTTCTTCATGAGAGTGAGGTGCACGAGTACAAGGCGGCCGTCGAGGCTGCTCGTCAGGCTGAGGAGGCAGCTATAAATGCCTCTACGAGCTACCATTTTGATCACTATCCAGGACAGCCATGGCCGTAGACCAAGCTAGGCAAAAGCCTAAGCTTGGGGGAGTATGTATTTCTCACCAACATTACATTCATGTTCACACATTTTATTCCAGTTGTCGGTGTTCATACTTTTTCATTGCATAATCCATGTTAGTTTTATTTTCTCGCTTTCTTTTTGTGTATTTGAAAAACTTTGAGAAAATCCAAAAACATTTCTCGTTTCTTTTTGGTTTTCTTTTTTTTTAGTTTAATTAGTTGTAGTTTCGTAGTAGTAAAAGAAAACCCAAAAAGATTTCCTGTTTCTTCTTTTGCTTGTTGGGAGCTCTCTCGTGTAAATAGTTTTCTTTTCTCGTTTTTCGTTTTCTCCTTTTTGCTTCCTTCAGAAAACTAAAAACTCCAAAAATATTTCAGTGTGTTTCTCTGAAATTCTTTTCTTTTCTTTTGTTGAGTCATTGTAAGAAGAAGACCATGATGAAAATGATGAGTGGCTCTTATATGCATTATTGTTGATCTAACAAAGAGCCCATATTACCTTGTCTTCTCCTTTGAATAAAATGCTTGCAGATTCCAGCTTAGTCCATGACACACTTGCATTATTATTATTTTCATATCATTCGGTCGTGCAAGTGAAAGGCAATAATGACGATGATTTGATGAAGTGACTGTGGCAAGGAAAAGCGGGTATGAACTCAACTTGTTCTTTGTTTTTGTAAATATGTTTAACTCGGTATCCATGATTCAACATATTATGATTAAACATGTTTGTGGTGACAATTAGAGATTATAGTTGCTCATACCATGCTTAAGTAGCTAGGAGTGGATAATGATTTATCTTGAGTGTCAACATGCATTAAAAGGTTCATGATGTGGTATGATGATATGGTATCCTCCTCTGAATGTTTCAAGTGGCTTGACTTGGCACATGTTCACGCATGTAGTTGAATCAAAACCAACATAGCCTCCACGATATTTATGTTCATGGTGTTTATATCCTACTCATGCTAGTATTCAATGTTGATTATTCATAATGCATGGTTATGACCGTTTTCGCTCTCTAGCTGGTCGCTTCTCAACCTATTTGCTAGCCTTCGCCTGTACTAAGCGGGAATGCTGCTTGTGCATCAAAACCCTTAAACCAAAGTTATTCCAGATGAGTCCACTATATCTACCTATCTGCGGTATTATGTTGCCGTCCTAAGTAAATTTGCATGTGCCAACTCTAAATATTCAAACGAACATCTGTTTTGTGTGCCCGTACCGCTCATGGAGCGACAGGGGGCAGTCAGTATCTTCCATGCTAAGCGGGTTATTCTCATGACGAGTGTTTACTCACTTGTCCTTGCACGAGAGGGGCTGGTAATCGGGATGCCCAGTCCCATCATTAAAAATGCAAAATAATAAAACAAACTCCCCCGAAAAGTTGTTGGTATGGAGGGCACCCGAGGATTCGGCTAGCCATGGCTTGTGATTGTTGGTGGAGGGGGAGTAAACTTTACTTTACCGCTTGGGAACTGCCGCTAATGTGTTTAGCATGGAAGATATTGAAAACTCTCGGTCGTGACGTTGACAGGAAAGGCAAACCTCCCAAAATTTAATTACCTCTGATTTAAGCTTCGAGCTCTGGCACCTCTGCAAATCCATGCTTCCCTCTGCGAAGGGCCTATCTATTTACTTTTATGTTATTTTGCTTTTATTGTTGAGTCATCACCTTCTCAAACAAGCACCAGACCTGAGAGCACTATTGTCATTCTCATGCATTGTGTATAGTTAATGTTGAGTGCATCATGACTGGATCTCTTCTACCATGAATTACAATGTTTAGTCGCTGCTTGAATTTTGGAGGTGCTCTGCATTTATGTTTTGCGGTCTCAGAAAGGGCTAGTGAGATACCATGTTATCATATTATATCATGATTGTTTTGACAAAGTGTTGGCATTTGAGATATTTTATTATTGCTCGCTAGTTGATTATGCCATTGATATGAGTGAACATAATTTCTACGAGTTATCATTTGCGTGGTTAGTTATAATCTTTGCTGAAAACTTGGACACTACTTAAGCATATATATAGATACAAGAACAAAAGAGTTTGTAAAAGTTTTTCTTTATCACTTTTTAGTTTGTCAACTGAATTGCTTGAGGACAAGCAATGAGTTAAGCTTGGGGGAGTTGATACGTCTCCGTCGTATCTACTTTTCCAAACACTTTTGCTCTTGTTTTGGCCCCTAATTTGCATGATTTGAATGGAACTAACCCGGACTGACGCTGTTTTCAGCAGAATTGCCATGATGTTGTTTTTGTGCAGAAAATCAAAGTTCTTGGAATTGGATGAAACTTTCTGGAGATTTTTTATTGAATATATAAAAAATATGTGGCATCAAGAACTACTGGAGGGGGGCCACCCAGTGCCCACGAGGCACCAGGGCGCGCCATCCCCCCCAGGCGCGCCCTGGTACCTCGTGGGGCCCACGTGGCTCCGTCTGACCTAATTCCAACGCTATAAATTCAGTTTTCCAGAGAAAAAAATAAGAGAGGAAGTTTTATTGCGTTTCACGATACGGAGCCACCGCCACCTCCCGTTCTTCATCGGGAGGCCAGATCTGGAGTCCGTTCAGGGCTCCGGAGAGGGGGATCTTCCGGCATCATCATCATCAACCATCATTCATCACCAATTTCATGATGCTCACCGCCGGGAGTGAGTAATTCCTTCGTAGGCATGCTGGACGGTGATGAGTTGGATGAGATTTATCATGTAATCGAGTTAGTTTTATTAGGGCTTGATCCCTAGTACCCACTATGTTCTGAGATTAATGTTGCTATGACTTTGCTATGCTTAATGCTTGTCACTAGGGCCCGAGTGCCATGATTCCAGATCTGAACCCTTTATGTTTTCATGAATATATTTGTGTTCTTGCTCCGATCACGCAAGTTATATGCACCTGCTATGTGTTATGATCCGCATACCCCAAGGTGACAATAATTGGGATATTTTTCGGTGATTGCCGTAGTTTGAGGAGTTCATGTATTCACTAAGTGTTAATGCTTTGTCCCGGTTCTCTATTAAAAGGAGGCCTTAATATCCCTTAGTTTCCTTATGGACCCCGCTGCCACGGGAGGGTAGGACAAAAGATGTCATGCAAGTTCTTATCGCAAGCACGTACTACTATATACGGAATACATGCCTACATTACATTGATGAATTGGAACTAGTTCTGTGTCGCCCTAGGTTATAACTGTTACATGATGAATGTTATCCAACGAATATCACTGATCCAATGCCTACGAGCTTTTCATATATTGAATCTTGCTAAGTTACTACTGTTACTGCTGCTATTAAAATTGCTACTGCTACTGCCGTTACCGTTACTGCTACTGTTACTATTATTGCTACTGCTATCAAACTATCATACTACTGTGCTACTGATCACTCTGCTGCAGATATTTAGTCTCCAGGTGTGGTTGAATTGACAACTCAACTGCTAATACTTGCGAATATTCTTTGGCTCCCCTTGTGTCGAATCAAGAAATTTGGGTTGAATACTCTACCCTCGAAAACTGTTGCGATCCCCTATACTTGTGGGTTATCAGTGTGGTTCCAAGTGCTCTGGACCCGGTGGAGATCTATTGTGATAATAGTGGCGCCGTGGCTCAGGCAAGGGAGCCAAGTTCGCACCATAAGACAAGACATATTGAACGCAAATATAAAATCATTCGACATCATGTCGAAGCGGGTTTAGTGAAAGTACGCAAAGTTCACACGGATCTGAACGTGTCAGACCCAATGACAAAGCCTCTACCACGAGCAAAGCATGAGCATCACCGGATAGCCATTGGTGTTAGGGAAGCCATGTAACTGGATTATGACTCTAGTGCAAGTGGGAGTCTGTAGGAGATATGCCCTAGAGGCAGTAATAACAGTTATTTTGTATCTCTGAGTTTGTAATGAATGTTTATGTTCCATGCTATAACTGCAATGATTCTCGAGTCTACAATATCCACGAGGCTCGGAGGGAAACTCATGTGCACGTGTGGTATAATAAATGGTAAAATGTATTCCTAGTCTTGCCTCTAAGACTGGCTCAAGTATTGCATGATGATCATGTTTTCCTGATCATGGGCATGTCTATGCTGGCAATTTTGAGGGCACAATGTTAGTAGAACACTTGTGTTGAATCGACCCGAATTGATGTTATGCTATGAGATACATTCGTCATAAGTTAATGGTTAACAACACAGAGATAGTTAATGTTTGCATAATTCCTTAGACCATGAGAGTATCGAGTTCCGTCGTACTTGCTTCGTGAACTTTGGAGTTTGTTAAACGTCATCCGTAACTGGGTGGCTATTACGGCGGCTTACGGGTTCACGGAAAAGTATGACAAGAAACGAGATAGCTCAAGATTGGGATTTGCTCCTCCGGCGATGGAGAGATATTCTCGGGCCCTCTCGGTGTCACGATATCCATCATCGTCTGGCCAGACACATTGTGATTTGATCACTGGGATGCCGGAACATGGATACGAGAAAAGAGAACAAAACCGGTAACGAGGTAACTTGCATAGTGGACAAGTTGTTGATCCACGGGGATGCAAAAAATCTCACCTCGGGTGTTTGTAATATATCGTGAAGCAACAGGAATAGCACACAGCAACTGGAGGTTCGCTCGAATATTCATTCGTGTGGGTATAGGGGTCAATATGGGTGTCCACGGCTCCGATGTTGATCATTGATCCGAAAGTGTTCCGGGTCATGTCTATACTTCATCGAACCTATAGGGTCACACGCTTAAGGGTCATCTATCTGCTGAATACTCCCTCCGTTCCATAATGTAGTGCCTATAGATTTTTTTAAAAGTCAAACATTACAAACGTTGACCATATTTGTAGAGAAAAATAGGTACATTTAGAATACCAAATGCACATCATTGGATACATCATGAGTTATATTTTCATAATGTACATGTTTGGTAGTGTAGATGTAGACAGTTTTCTCCATAAACTTAGTCAAAGTTGGCAAAGTTTGACTTTCAAAAAAATCTATAGGCACTACATTGTGGAATGGAGGGAGTACTAGACAGGGAGTCTGAGAGAAAATCACCGGAAAAGTTTCGGAGACATCAGAAACGTTCCGGAGAGAACACCGAAATAGTTTCGGTGAAACTGAAAAGTTGTTTCAGGGTATTCCATTAAGTCATATTGGTTCCGGCACATGCATGGAAATTCTTGGAGGGTGCCAGAATTGTTCTGGTAACTTCTGGAATTTTTCCGGAGAGAAAAACCGAAAATGTTCCGGAGCAGCCGGAACCGCAATGGTAGCTTTTCGCTGAAGAAAAACATTGTTCCGGAATTGTTTCGGAATGCATTCAAAATTGTTTTAGTGCGTACTGGAATTATTCTAGGCACACAGAAATAATTTGGGATTTAACGGACGCAGAAAAATGTCTTCATGAATAGTGAAAGTGCTTTATGGATATTTTTTGGAAAGCACCTTTTGGGATATTTCCCAAAAGGCTTCTAGAAGGGCTTGGGGGCCAAGGAAGCCCCTCATGGGGGGGCCCCCAAGGGGTGGCCGGCCAAGGTGGGGATGCTCCATGGAAGCTCCACATGCCATCCCTTTTTGCTTTATTCTTTTATGTAATGACATAAAGTGGGGGTACTTTTGGTATTTTTGAATGCCAACTTTACCCCTTGGCTTTCCTATAAATAGAGGTGGAGGGGTGCTCTCCAAACCTCATCCTTGCTCTCATACACATGCCATGCTCGTCTGGTGATACGTCTCCAACGTATCTATAATTTTTGATTGTTCCATGCTGTTATAATATCAATCTTGGATGTTTTTATAATCATAAACAACAATTTTATATCATTTTTGGAGACTAACCTATTAACCTAGTTCCCAGTGCCAGTTGCTGTTTTCTGCCCTGTTTTTGTTTCACAGAAAATCAATATCAAACGAAGTCCAAATACAGTGAAACTTTTTGGATATTTTTTCTTGGGCAAGAAGAATACCAGAAGCTTCGAGGGGAGGCCAGAAGACCTTGGTGGGCCCCACGAGCCACCAGGGCGCGCCTGGGGGCGCATGCGCACCCTGGTGCCTCGTGGGCCCCACCAAGCTCCGTTTGACCTAATTCCAGCACTATAAATTCCAGAAAAATCAGAAACCCTCACGGGAGTCCACGAAATACTTTTTACGCCGCCGCAAGCTTCTGTTCCTGAGAGATCCCATCTGGGGTCCTACTTCGGTAATCTGCCGGAGGGGGAATCGATCACGGAGGGGCTCTACATCAACCTTGCTGCCTCTCCGATGATGCGTGAGTAGTTTACCACAGACCTTCGGGTCCATAGGCAGTAGCTAGATGGCTTCTTCTCTCCTTTTGATGTTTAATACAATGTTCTCCTTGATGTTCTTGGAGATCTATCCGATGTAATCTTTCTTTGCGGTGTGTTTGTTGGGATCCGATGAATTGTGAGTTTATGATCAGATTATCCATGAAATTATTTGAGTCTTTGCTGCACTCTTTTATGCATGATTATTATAGTCTTGTATTTCTTCTCCGATCTATTGATTTGGTTTGGCCAACTAAGTTGATTTATCTTGCCATGGGAAGAGGTGCTTTGTAGTGGGTTCGATCTTTCGGTGCTCAATCCCAGTGACAGAAAGGGACATGACACGTACGTATCGTTGCTACTAAGGGTAAAAAGATGGGATCTATTCATTGGGTTTATTAATTCGTGAGTTTGTCTTGTCTACATCATGTCATCGTTCTTAAGGCATTACTCCGTTCTTATGGACTTAATACACTAGATGCATGCTGGATAGCGGTCGATGTGTGGAGTAATAGTAGTAGATGCAGGCAGGAGTCGGTCTACTAATCTTGGACGTGATGCCTATATACATGATCATTGCCTTGGATATCGTCATGATTATTTGCTTTTATATCAATTGCCCAACAGTAATTTGTCTACCCACCGTATGCTATTTTCTCGAGAGAAGCCTCTAGTGACATCTATGGTCCCCCGGGTCTATCAAAATCATATTACTAAAACCCTAAAAATATTGCTGCCATTTTCTTTTATTTATTTTATTTAGTATTTTTGCTGCAATCTATCAATCTATCAAATATAATTTAATCTTGCAATCTTACCGTCAAGGGATTGACAACCCCTTGTTTGCGTTGGGTGCAAGGATTTGTTGTTTGTGTGCAGGTACAGCTTACTAGGTGTTGTGTGATTCTCCTACTGGTTCGATAACCTTGGTGTCATAATCGAGGGAAATACTTATCTCTACTGTGCTGCATCATCCCTTCCTCTTCGGGGAAATACCAACGCAAGCTACAAGTAGCAGGAAGAATTTCTGGCGCCGTTGCTGGGGAGACATCATCAACATTTATCAAGTACCGTTGCACAAACACTCATCTCCTTGCATTTACTTTATTTGCCATTTGCCTCTCGTTTTCATCTCCCCCACTTCTAAAACGTTTTTACAAAAATACAAAAATATTTTCCATTGCCTTTTTGCCTTTTTCTCGTTTGCTTGTCTTGTCGTCATGACTAGTGTTTCTATCCCTCCTTTGTCCCCAGATTTTGAAGTGCTTTACTTCAAACAGAGACAAGGAGAAAATCTTAAAGATGCTTGGTATAGGTTAATGGAGTCCGACCATGTTTGTTCCGTAAAAGGGGATTTAAAAATTTTGCTTCGCAATTTCTATATAGGACTAACCTTTTATCATAGACAACTTTTGGATTTTGCCGCAAACGGGAATTTTATTGAGAGTGAGGCCAATACCGCCTATGAAATAATAGAAGGCATATTGGGTGTTCCTCCACCACAAAAGGGTTTTGCTTTTACTCAAGAGGGGGCTCAAATACTAGACAAATTGGGTGATATGCAGAAAAATTTGGTTGAGTTGCAAAAGTCTAACGAGCCTCTTAAAAATATTAGTGGAAATCTCAATCGCACGAATACCTTGATTTCTCTATGCAATAAGCGATTGGATATTTTGGATATTAAGATTGCCTCTTTTTTTGAGAATAATGGGAAGCGTAAAGAGCCTCCCGGGGTTGAGAAAACCCCCGCTAAGATCATTAAAACCAAAGATGGCAATACTTGAGATTATGCGTTATGCCTAGCTAGGGGCATAAAACAATAGCGCTTGTTGGGAGGCAACCCAATGAATAAAATAGATTTTTGTTATAAGTTTCTGTTATGGTGTGTTTTTACTGTCATGCTACTGGTATGATAGTGTTTTTATGTTTTTAATTAGTGTTTGTGCCAAGTAAAGCCTTTAGGATGATTTGGAAGATAGTATAATTGATTCTGTTTGAAAACAGAAAGTTTTGCGTCCAGTGCTGGAATTTTGTTTTTTCACTGTTACGTCAGAACCTTCTGAATTTTTTACACAGTATTGGTATATGAATTGTCCACGTTTCCCTAATTTTTAAGAATTTTTAGAGTTACAGAAGTATGACCATAATTCAGATCTCTACAGACTGTTCTGTTTTTGACAGATTCTGTTTTTGGTGCACTACTTGCTTATTTTGATGAATCTATGGATTGTATCGGGGGGTATAAGCCATGGTGAAGTTAGAGTACAGTAGGTTTAATGCAAAAATAAAATATGAATGGGTTTGCAACAGTACTTATAGTAGTGATTTGTTTTGTTATACTAACGGATCTCACGAAGGTTTTGTTGAGTTTTGTGTGATTGAAGTTTTCAAGTTTTGGGTGAGATCACGATGGATGAAGGAATACGGAGTAGTAAAAGTCTAAGCTTGGGGATGCCCGAGGCACCCCAAGGTAATATTCAAGGAAGACTCAAGCGTCTAAGCTTGGGGATGCCCCGGAAGGCATCCCCTCTTTATTCTACCAACCATCGGTAATTTTACTTGGAGCTATATTTTTATTCGTCACATGATATGTGTTTTGCTTGGAGCGTCTTGTATGATATGAGTCTTTGCTTTGTTTGCTTTTTAGTTTGTCACAATCATCTTTGCTGCACACACCTATTTTGAGAGAGCCACACGTTATCATCATAATTTGTAGAATACTCTATGTGCTTCACTTATTTTTTTTGAGCTAGGCAGTTGCTCTAGTGCTTCACTTAAATCCTTTTGAGCACGGTGGTGGCTGAAATTTTGTAGAAATAAACTCTCATGCTTCACTTATATTATTTTGAGAATTGATTGAAATTTTGTAGAAATAAATTCTCATGCTTCACTTATATCATTTTGAGAATTGACTTGATTGAAATTTTGTTGAAATAAATTCTCATGCTTCACTTATATCATTTTGAGAATTGACTTGATTAAAATTTTGAAGAAATGAATTCTCGTGCTTCACTTATATTATTTTGAGAATTGTTAAGATTGAAATTTTGAAGAAATATTTGCACTCTCATGCTTCACTTAAATCTTTTTGAGAGATGATGATAGTAACGGTAATTTGCACATGTTATGCAATTGGTCCCAAAGTGATGAATATTCAAGAGGGATATAGATAAAAACTCTCATATAGATCATTGGATATGACAAGTGTGATTCCTTGCAATAGTTTTACGATATGGAAATGATGATATGTGATGCCATGTTAGTGAGTAATTGTGCTTAAGTAAGAATATTAGTGTTAAGGTTTGTGATTCTCTATGCAAGCACGTTAAGTCAATAGTTATGCAATGAAGTTATATCCTACGATGGTGCATTATTCGGTGTTAGTTATGTTCAATGCATGTTTATGACCGTTTTCATTTTTTGGTTGGTTGCTTCTCAATCTTTTGCTAGCCTTCATTTGTACTAAGCGGAAATACTGCTTGTGCATCCAAAATCCTTAAAACCAGTTTTACCTTATGAGTCCACTATATCTACCTATATGCGGTATTCCAATGCCGTTCCAAGTAAATTTGCATGTGCCAACTCTAAATTTCAAAATAATTTTTCTGTTTTGTGTGCCCGTACCGCTCATGAAGCGGAAGGGGGTAGCCAATATCTTCCATGCTAGGTGTGTTATTCTCACGATGAGTGTTTATTCACTTGTCATTGCACGAGAGTGTGGCGGTGATAGGGATGCCCAATCCTGAAATGTGAAATGAAATGAAATGAAAAATCTTATGTGATCACAATAATAAATTCCTTGGAAAGTGATGGTATGGAGGGCACCCGTGGATACGGCTAGCCATGGATTGTGAAAGAATTGGTGGAAAGGAATAAACTTTATTTTCTGTTTGGGAACCGCCTATGATGTATGTAGCATGGAAGATATTGGGAATTCTCATTCGTTTTCGTTGACAGGAAAAGCATGCCTCCCAAAATATTTTTATCTCTTTAATTTCAGCTTTGAGCTCTCGCACATTTGACAAATCTTTGCTTCCCTCTGCGAAGGGCCTATCTATTTACTTTTATGCAATTTATATTTTTCTTGAGTCTCCATCTTCTCTTACAAAAGCACCAACTAGAGAACACTATTGTCATACTTGTGCATTGGTTGTAGCTAATATTTGAGTGTGTTTCATGAATGGATCAATGATTGAGCATAATGGGCTAGGGATAAATTTCTTTAGCGTTGATATTTTGAAAGACATGGTTGCTTGTTAGTATGCTTGAGTATCTATGTTTACATGTCAAATTATAGACTATTGCTTTGAATCATATAAGTCCAATGTCCATGCTACAAAAAGAAAAAGAATATGTGATAAATATGTTAGGCAGCATTCCACATCAAAAATTCTGTTTTTATCATTTACCTACTCGAGGACGAGCAGGAATTAAGCTTGGGGATGTTGATACGTCTCCAACGTATCTATAATTTTTGATTATTCCATGCTGTTATAATATCAATCTTGGATGTTTTTATAATCATATACATCAATTTTATATCATTTTTGGAGACTAACCTATTAACCTAGTGCCCAGTGCCAGTTGCTGTTTTCTGCCCTGTTTTTGTTTCACAGAAAATCAATATCAAACGAAGTCCAAATACAGTGAAACTTTTTGGAGATTTTTTCTTGGGCAAGAAGAATACCAGAAGCTTCGAGGGGAGGCCAGAAGACCTTGGTGGGCCCCACGAGCCACCAGGGCACGCCTAGGGGGGCAGGCGCGCCCTGGTGCCTCGTGGGCCCCACCAAGCTCCGTTTGACCTAATTCCAACACTATAAATTCCAGAAAAATTAGAAACCCTCAAGGGAGTCAACGAAATACTTTTTACGCCGCTGCAAGCTTCTGTTCTAGAGAGATCCCATCTGGGGTCCTTCTCCGGTAATCTGCCGGAGGGGGAATCGATCACGGAGGGGCTCTACATCAACCTTGGTGCCTCTCCGATGATGCGTGAGTAGTTTACCACAGACCTTCGGGTCCATAGGCAGTAGCTAGATGGCTTCTTCTCTCTTTTTGATGTTCAATACAATGTTCTCCTTGATGTTCTTGGAGATCTATCCGATGTAATCTTTCTTTGCGGTGTGTTTGTTGGGATCCGATGAATTGTGAGTTTATGATCAGATTATCCATGAAATTATTTGATTCTTTGCTGCACTCTTTTATGCATGATTATTATAGCCTCGTATTTCTTCTCCGATCTATTGATTTGGTTTGGCCAACTAAGTTGATTTATCTTGCCATGGGAAGAGGTGCTTTGTAGTGGGTTCGATCTTGCGGTGCTCAATCCCAGTGACAGAAAGGGACATGACACGTACGTATCGTTGCTACTAAGGGTAAAAATATGGGATCTATTCATTGGGTTTATTAATTCATGAGTTTGTCTTGTCTACATCATGTCATCGTTCTTAAGGCATTACTCCGTTCTTATGGACTTAATACACTAGATGCATGCTGGATAGCGGTCGATGTGTGGAGTAATAGTAGTAGATGCAGGCAGGAGTCGGTCTACTAATATTGGACGTGATGCCTATATACATGATCATTGCCTTGGATATCGTCATGATTATTTTCTTTTCTATCAATTGCCCAACAGTAATTTGTCTACCCACCGTATGCTAGTTTCTCGAGAGAAGCCTCTAGTGAAATCTATGGCCCCCGGGTCTATCAAAATCATATTACTAAAACCCTAAAAATATTGCTGCCATTTTCTTTTATTTATTTTATTTAGTATTTTTGCTGCAATCTATCAATCTATCAAATACAATTTAATCTTGAAATCTTACCGTCAAGGGATCGACAACCCCTTGTTTGCGTTGGGTGCAAGGATTTGTTGTTTGTGTGCAGGTACTGCTTACTAGGTGTTGTGTGATTCTCCTACTGGTTCGATAACCTTGGTTTCATAATCGAGGGAAATACTTATCTCTACTGTGCTGCATCATCCCTTCCTCTTCGGGGAAATACCAACGCAAGCTACAAGTAGCATCTGGCTCTCTCTCTCTCCCTCCCACGAAATAGTTTCGTAGAGCCGAAAGACTGTCTGGGTTCCGGCAGGAACTAGTTCTGGACGGCGAAGCCCTGCCGGATAGCTGACACCGTATGTGTGCAACCCCGTAGAGAGGTCGTAGTTTTGATCTTTTGCCCGAGGAGCTGTTCGAGTGTCCTCCCGAAGGGCTGTCCAAGTTTCAGTTCGAGTTTCGAAGGTCCTCCCGAAGGGCTGTCCGTGACATCATCCGAGGGACTGTCAGACCGCCTCCCGAAGGGCTGTCCGACGAGGGAGTACATCCTTGCGGTTGGGAGGTTGTAAATCCTAGCTACAGGGATCTGCACCGACAATCTACACCGACTCTTCTTCCGCTGCGCTGCGAGTCGGTACGGATCAGATCAAACCCTGTATGCAGTCTCCATAGTGATCCTGGGCGTGCTCGCTGTACCGATTTTTTTTGTTTTCTGTCGCGTTCCCCTACACGTTCATCCCCAGTTGTTCATGCGCTTCCCAAATCACTTTGAAATACTATTTGATCTCCCGAGAATCCGTTGCAACCTATTGCTTTGGAAAGTCTTGCCTGCCTGCATTATGGTTAATTCCATATGTCTAGCAATATTCATTAACATCCTTTGTCATTGTCATTCTGACCCTATTGATTCAATATGTATGCGGATGCTCGCTATCATTAGTTAATTCCTAGAATTCGTCCTTTCGGGTCACACATCATTTTGGACATGAGTTGGTTCTCGGCCGATTAAGTTGCAATTGATTGTCCATCTAGTTCTATTCCGTTGTATTTGAGCGTCGAATTATTCAGATGTTTCTATAATCCGATGCCTTTGCATTCTTTCTTCTTCTGGTTGAGTACTGATACTCACATCATATCCCTTTTGGACCGCCAAACCCTTGGTTGGATTAATATCCGACAGTGTCCTTCACATTCAAAGATCTTGTGAGTTCTTCCCCTGATACATAATGCCTTTGGTAAATTGTATCTTCTGCCTTGCCAACCATGCTCTGCTTTCGAGCTTGTGTTAGTTACTCCTGAAGTTTGTGGTATATGTTCCTAAGATGCCCTCGATGGGTTGAACCTATGCCTTCCCTAATCCGTGTGAACCCGAAAGTTTACACGAGTCCTACTCTTCTGTTGTTTCGCCAGATAAAGTTCAACACCCGAGAACTCTGACAAGTGACTCGAATCCGTGCTACAATTCAATACCCCTAGTAAATTGTTACTGGGAAATTTACTACTCCATCTTGTCCTTTCTAGACTATCGGCTACATCCTTATCATGCTACCTTTGACCATGCTACCTCGTTCTTCTTTGGTGCATGAATTCTTCCGACCGTGAGCAAGGCTTACGTCGAGTTTTCAACATCATTTTGTTGTCTTGAAAAGCAACTCCGATTCCGAGCTTGCATCTTATCTGTTCTTCCAATAACTTTCCACTTCATCATTCCCTTGCTTGATGCCGTCGCTGTTTGATTGCATCCTCTTGAAACCCTCGACAAAACTTGTTGTTGTCATCGTCAACATTTTGACTTCTTCAGAGATGTCAATTGAATTCATGATGAGAAATACCATCCTTGCCCCTCGATGATTTGTGTTATCATCGACAACATCCTTGACTTCCTGCCAACACAGACTTGGTCATGTTTTGGTTATACCTTGTTTTCCTTGCTATTCTTGAAATTGTTCCTTATGCATTTCTTGTGACCTTCAGACCCAACCCTTACTTGAAACACCATATTATTGCTACCTCGAAGCATGACTGTGGTATTCCGAATATCAACAAGAACATTGGAAGCGCAATGCTAAATGTTTCTTGATCAATTATCCAAACACCATTGTATGGGTAACATCATGAATTTCATCGCCCCTTTATCTAAATGATTTGGTACTTGCTGTACTGCCAGGTATATCATGCTCTACTTGTTCTTGGAAGGGATATACTCCCAATTCTTGTGTTCAGACACATTTTCCTTTCCAATGATCTGATTACTTTAATAATCACATTTTCCTTTCCATTCATTTGTTTAACCTTTCTCGTGATTTGTATGATCTAAGCAGTAATAATTTCTTGCTTATGACAACACCCCTGGTGTACAATCTTGTCAGTATAACCTGTTACTATTGTTGATGACATTCCGGTAACCACCGATGTACGAGAACTTTGCCTATTGGTCCGCCTTGTCTTAACGAGCAGGAAAATGGTTCTCTTCGTCCCTCGCCCTTAGTACCGACATTGTTGCCGACATAGCTGACAGATTGTCCTCTGACATGCCTTGCTATCGTGACCGTGCAAGATGTCACCGTCCTCCCTACTCGTAATCCACACTAAGCACAGTTCCACAGGATCGAAACCTGACTCTCCTATACATCCCTGTTTCCAAAGTTATTCCTCACGATTGGCTTCGTATGTTACCACGAGCCACCTTCCAAGAGATGATCTATCCTGGTATCAGACGCAATACTTATTCCCGTTGCTCTGAACCTCTTTCACACTCTGTTTCAAGCATCGAACGATGGTCTATCCGCTTGAAACTTCTTATGGTACCTTCTTACTTTGCTCTCGATGTTTTCTTAAATTTCAACTCGAGAGATACTTTCTGCCACATTCTCTGAGTTCTCCAGCAGATACTCAACCTTGTAAAGGTCCGTTCTTCCGGAGCTACCCCCTTTTTCCTTTTTCGTAAGTACGATGAAGACTCCGAAGAAAGGATGGCAACTTCGTCACGACGCACGGAAGCAGAGGAATGGAGGAATAAACATCATGGAGCGAACTCTTCGAGAAGAGCAGCCAAGAATGAGAAGATTCGTTAGAATTTTGTAACCAATCCCTTCCCCTTTACTCTACTTCTTAAATCTCGGGACGAGATTTCTTGTAGTGGAGGAGATTTGTAACACCCCGAGAATCATACTACAGTAATCTCCCCCTAATGGTGGCCATGTCATCATGATCACTAAGCCAATTTGCCACTTGTCAAAAAATCAAGTCCAATTCCATTCAAATTGCATGTCAAATATTTGCATCTTCAAACATGCCAGCAAAATAGTTCACATTATGGCAAATATTCCCTAAGTTGTCATGGTGAAACCCACCTCATTTGGGTTCCCAAAATGCCCCTGGATTTTAAAACAGTGGTCCAACAGCACTTTGTCAGCTCTTTTAAATGCCAGCAAAATTCAAATGGATTCCAAACTGCCTCAAACTTTTTGGACCAACTCAGAATATTGCAAAGTATTTAATGTGGCAAGTGGCACATTTTACAAAAGTCATTTGGTGCTCCATTTAAATGCAAATCAGAGCAGAAATAAATCACTTAAAAAGAAAAGGGAAAATGCTAAAACCTACTGCTACATTGGGCCCTAGTGGCCACAGTGCAGCCTGGCCCATCTAGGCCGGCCCTTCCCCTACCTCCCGCAGCGCCAGGGAAGGGCCGTGCGCCATGGCCGTTATGCGCCGGTTCCGCACGCTACATCGCTGCCCTGGAGGGGATAAGACTGCCCTCGGCGCTCTCTCTCCCTCCCCGAAACCCTAGACACCCTAGTTGCCCTCCCCCCGCGCCGTTTTCCCATTCTCCTACGAGCACCCGAGCGCTACCTCCCTGCACCACCATCGTCCGCGCGCTCCGGAGCCGCGCCCACCGGAGGATGTCCTGGCGGTGCGCGTCTTCGTCCTCTTCATCTGCATCAACTCGCGCGAGCAGGAGCACCCTCGAGCCGTCGCCATCGGCCTCCTTCCCCGACTGCATCCGCTGGTCGCCGCCGCTCGATCTGTCGCCCTCGCTGCACCCTCGGCATCCCCGAGCCCTCTCCTGGCCTCACAGTGAGCTCCCCTTTCCCCCTGACCTTCCCCTGCTCCATTTCATGCCCCGTAGCCTCTGGTTGGTCGAGCCCCGCCCGTGCCGCCACGGCTCGTTGTCGATGCCGCCGGGTTTGACCTCCCCTTCGCGCGCTGCTCGTATCAGTAGGTGCACCTCGTCGCGCGCTTCCGTTTGGTGGTCGCGGCCGATCGAGTGGGCGCCGGAGGCGTCGATCCGGTGCACGTCGCCGCGCTCTGCCGTGCTCCGGTGCGCCCCAGCGGACGTGCATGTTTAAGCAGCGGCGCTGGCTCACTGATGCGTGGGCCCCGGTCTATTTAGATTAGGTGCTAATCACGTTTAGTTAGAGCTATTAGTCGCTGACAGCCGGGCCCCACCCTATAATAACGGTTGGATGAAAACGTTTCACTGATGATACGTCTCCGTCGTATCTATAATTTTTGATTGTTTCATGCCAATATTCTACAACTTTCACATATTTTTGGCAACATTTTATATTATTTTTGGGACTAACCTATTGATCCAGTGCCCAGTGCCAGTTCCTGTTTTTCTGCTTGTTTTTGTTTCACATAAAATCCATACCAAATGAAGTCCAAATGCAATAAAATTTTACAGAGAATTATTTTGGAATATATGTGATTTTTGGGAGGTGGAATCAACGCAAGACAGTGCTCGTGGGCCCCACGAGGCACCAGGGCGCGCCTGGGGGGGCCAGGCGCGCCGTGGTGCCTCGTGAGTCCCTCGAAGGTCGGTTGGTGCTCTACTTCGGGCGCAAGGAAGCTAATATCCATAAAAAAATCTTGTTAAAATTTCAGCCCAATCGGAGTTACAGATCTCCAGGAATTTAAGAAACGGTGAAGGGCCAGAAAACAGGAACGCGAAACAGAAGAGAACAGAGAGAGAGATCCAATCTCGGAGGGGCTCCTGCCCCTCCGCTACCATGTCAGCCATGGACCAGAGGGGG
This sequence comes from Elymus sibiricus, assembly GCA_039707655.1. Lineage (NCBI taxonomy): Eukaryota > Viridiplantae > Streptophyta > Magnoliopsida > Poales > Poaceae > Elymus > Elymus sibiricus. The sequence goes on from CM077666.1 coordinate 479,650,418, forward strand.
AACTCTCCTCGCATCTAGGGGGAGGCCAAGGAAGAAGAAGAAGGAGGGGGGCTCTCTCCCCCTCTCTCCCGGTGGCACCGGAACGCCGCCGGGGCAATCATCGTGACGGCGATCTACTCTAACAACTTCGCCGCCGTCACCACCAACTCTCTCCCCCTCTATGCAGAGGTGTAACACCTCTTCTCCCCACTGTAATCTCTACTTAAACATGGTGCTTAATGCTACATATTATTACCCATTGATTTGTGGCCATCCTATGATGTTTGAGTAGATCCGTTTTGTCCTATGGGTTGATTGATGATCGTGATTGGTTTGAGTCATATGTTTTATTTTGGTGCTGTCCTATGGTGCCCTCCGTGTCGCGCAAACGTGAGGGATTCCCGCTATAGGGTGTTGCAATACGTTCATAATTCTCTTATGGTGGGCGGCTAGAGTGCCAGAAGCTTACACCCGAGTAAGGGGGTTGTTGCGTATGGGAGTAAAGAGGACTTGATACTTAATGCTATGGTTGGGTTTTACCTTAATGATCTTTGGTAGTTGCGGATGCTTGCTAGAGTTCCAATCATTAGTGTATATGATCCAAGTACGGAAAGTATGTTAGCTCATGCCTCTCCCTCATATAAAATTGCAACAATGATTACCGGTCTAGTTATCGATTGCCTAGGGACAAATAACTTTCTTGTGTTACAAAAACTTTCTACTAAACAACTAACTTTTATTATCTTGCATTTTACTCGTAGTTTTATTATCTCGCAATTACTTCTAGTTTTATTCTTGCAAACTATCCTACTACACCTACAAAGTACTTCTAGGTAAAGCGAACGTTGAGTGCCCGTAGAGTTGTATCGGTGGTCGATAGAACTTGAAGGGAATATTGATTCTACCTTTAGCTCCTCGTTGGGTTCGACACTCTTATTTATCGAAAAAGCTACAATTGATCCCCTATACTTGTGGGTTATCAATTGACATGTGGGTCCCATTACACTGTAGCGGTTAATTAGGTTAATTACACTGACAGTGGACCCATCTGCTTAATTAACTTAATTAAAACTGTTTATTTAGTACAGAGCCTATGACAGGTGGACCCCACCGGTTAGATTGACCAGTCAACGGTCAATGCTGACTGGACCGCTGACTCAGCCCCTGGGCCCACCAGTCAGCCTCTACTAACTGGGCAGTTGACCCAGTCAACTGTGGCCCACCAGTCAGCCTAATGAGCATTTTGCTGGGTACACTTCTGTGTACCCGTAGCAATTTAATCATTTATTTTTGAATTAAAAATAGATACAATAATTCCAGAAAATGGTTAAAACTTTGAAAAATTATAGAAAATAAACCGTAGCTCGGATGAAAATGTTTTCTATATGAAAAATGATCAGAAAAATCTAACGAATTTGAATATGCCATCTGCATTCATGTTAGAATCCTCTAAGTAGGTGCACCTGTAACTTTTTGCCTATCTCTGGCAGATGAATAGTGCTTGACTACCGGTAATTAATTCCAAATTAATTCCTAAATTAACTAAAACTGTTTAGAGATGCATTAGGTCACCCATGCATTGCATTTTGCCCTACCATGCTCTGTGATTGCATTTGTATGCTTTGTATTTATTTGTTTCCTCCCCCTCTTCTCTTCGATAGACCCCGAGACCGACGTGGCCCCTGAGTACGACTACTCCTCCGACGTCCAGCCAATTGCCGCAGAGTTTCCAGGCAAGCAAACCCCCTTGAACATGCCTATATCACCCATTCTTTCTCTTTTATGCTTGCATTAGAATTGCTACAGTTGTTGTTCCGATAATACCTATTCTGATGCATAGCCTGTTTTGTAACTGCTGTTGATACCATTCCTGCTATCCTAAATGCTTAGTGAACCATCAGTGGCCCCTCATCCTTGTCTCTGTTGCCCCGCTTTGTTACTGGTGCCCAGATCAATGTGATCGATGGGCTGAGTCCAACACATCACCGCACACCCCTAAGTTGTACGACTCTGCAGAGCTACCATCGAGTGCCGAGGGTGATACCTCTTACCTCACTCCTAATGTTGCCTCTGTAGTATAGCCAGTCGGTTGTGGGTTACCGAGGGTGATTCCTCTTTCACCACCTCCAATGATGCCTCTGTCGTGCAACCCTTCAAGTGTGAATCCATCGAGGGTGATTCCTCCGGGTTCACCTTGACGGATACATCGAGTGGGAATCCAACGAGGGTGATTCCTCGGATTCCTCCTTGATGTTATGGACACACGGATACTTGTCTTTACTTCAGAAACTTGTGGAAGTCGGGTTGACCCCGAGGGGTACCCGCGAGAGATGTGGAGTCGGGTTGACCGTGAGGGTACCCGCGAGATAATTACGTGGCACGGCCGGGCATTCCTGCCCTTGCCGTAAGTCCACAAGACGGGGCGACGGGACCACAGATCGTGGATCACTGCTCGTCTCCGCGAGCTCCCAACACACTAATGGGTTAGGATATGTGATCTGAGTAGGCCTCTGGCCTTTTCGCACTAACCACCACGCGGGAATAGTATGGGCACTCGGCGTTGTATGTATCAGCCAAAGTTCTTCAGACGTCAGCAGTTGAGCGGCACGCGCCCGGGTGGACCGCGAAAGCCTGCGTGTGTATACAGGGGCTAGGTCTGGTCCCGGCCGTCCTCGCAACGCGCAGGAGTGCAAAGGGCGATGGGCCCAAGACCCCTGAGCGCTTAGGGTGTAGACCGGCGTGCTGGCCTCTCCGTTGAGCCTAAGTAGGGCTACGGCCTGTCGATCAGCCGAGGCCGGGCATGACCCGATAAAAGTGTGTCCGGCCAGAGTTAATCGAGCGTGTTGGGTAAGTTGGTGCACCCCTGCAGGGAAGTATATCTATTCGAATAGTCGTGTCCACGGTAACAGGACGCTCGAAAAATATCCCGATCTACTACAACTAGAACTGGATACTTGTGGTATTTAATTGACATGTTAGCTCCGGGATTGCTTTCTCGTAGGGAGACGAGGAAGGATCTCTGGGCATTGCTACTATTACTTACTATTATATGTTATGATACTAATCTGCACTCTTCTAATGCTGCAAGACGCTGAAGATGCTAGTCTTCGATAGGCTAGGCTTTCCCCTCCTTTCTGGTATTTCTGCAGTATAGTCCATAGATACAGCCTCCACTTTGAAACCGATGCATAAATAGAATAGATCTGATGTAAGTCTTGCGAGTACTTTGGATGAGTACTCACGGTTGCTTTGCTACCTCTTTTTCCGCATACCCGATTACTGCGATCAAATGACGGAGCCCCGGAGCCAGCTGACCCCGTCGACGACTACTACTACCCCTCCGGCGGAGCCTACTACTATGTGGAGACCGACGACCAGGAGTAGTTCGGAGGCTCCCAGGCAGGAGGCCTGCGCCTTTTCGATCTAGATGTAGTTGTTTTGCTCAGCCTTCTTAAGGCAAACTTGTTTAACCTTTATGCATGTACTCAGATGATGTTGCTTCCACTAACGCTTGTACTCGAGCTTATGTATTCAAGCCCTCGAGGCCCCTGGCTTTTAATATGAAGCTTGTATGACTTTTATTTGTGTCTAGGGTTGTGTTGTGATATCTTTCCGTGAGTCTCTGATCTTGATCGTGTGCATTTGCGTGTATGATTAGTGCACGATTGAGTCGGTGGCGTCACATTTTCTTTCTGCGATTGATATTGATTCGGGATTGTTCATCACAAAACAATGTTGGAAGCATGCGTTCACACCCTTACAAGCAAAGTCCCTACTAAATTGGCGTCTCATTCTATTTAATCATGCACTAGATTTCTATTTAATTACGGAAATATTTGCTAGGGAACGTCAGCTGGCAGTTGCCAGTGAACGCCCATCCAACCATAGATTACTTTCGCACGGATCACGGCGCAACGACGGTGCCACGTCAGTTTCCCCTACCAGTTCGCTGTGAACGGGCTGGATGGCGCGGGGAGTGGGGATCGAACCAGCGACCTCCTTATAGACAAAGGCAGGCTTCTACCACTCGTCCAAGCTGTCTTTTTGTTATAAAATACAGTAGTTTTCGCTACATATACCTTCAGGTTCTTTTTTAATTCGTTTTACCTGAATTTTTTTTCAGAAAAACTATTTTTTTTCTCATTAAGAGATGACATTTTTTATTATTATAACATGTTATTTTTATAGTAAGAGATGGCATTTTTTATTACCAAGAGATGGCATTTTCTATTAGTAATAGATGGCATTTTCTATATTAAGAGATGACATTTTTTTTAAGAGATGGCATTTTTATTTAAGAGATGATATTTTTATTTTACGAGATAGCATTTTTTGTGTGATGCTAAAAAATGTCATCTCTTTTTATGGCACTTTTTCTATCATGGCACTTTGTTTATTAAGAGATGACACTTTTTTTATCATGGCATTTTATTTTTTTTCTTTATCTTTTAGATGGCATTTTTTGTTTATTAAGAGAGTGGGCTCTTTTTTGTTCATGGCATTTTTATCACGAGGATGGCAGTTTTAAAGTGTTTAGCATGGCATTTTTTTCATTTTTGTAGTTCATACAACATTTAAAAATAATACTCACTGTATTTTTATAAAATTAGAGAGATGGCATTTTTTATAATGTGCATGGCATTTTTTCATAAGTTATATCATTGTAGTTTAGGGGGTCTTTTTTTGTTGATGGTAGTTTTTCAAAAAAGAAAAAAAACTGGGCCTGTGGCCCAATAGTGGTTCGCCCCAGAGGCTACTCTGGGCGATCGATCGAGGGATGCTAGATCGTTCGCTGGGTGGGGTGGGGTGGGGGGACCTCCTATGTGACGTGCGTTGCGTCCAACAGAAGAACGCCGCACAGGGGGGTCGCCCGACTGGGCCGGCCCAACTTAGAGCGAACTACGCCCGACTGCAAGGGATCGAACCCAGGACCCAGGCCCGGCCTTGAGGGGGGGTGGGGGCGGCCCCCGAAATCGAGGTGGGCCCCACCTAGGCTTGTTCTGCTTGGTCTAACCGTGCGAAAGCCCAAGTGGTCGTAGTAACAGCCACAGGCGAAGGCGAGGCGTACGTGATACTGAGAATTGAGATCGCTCTATTCCAGCGAACGCAAGTTACGCAATGGATTCCTCCCCGCAAACCCTGGGATTCGATGAGACCACACCATATCGCTGTGAGGCCATAGCTTCTGGCCTGCGCCGCTGCATCGATTCTGCACTTCGATCCATGGGACAAGCTGGTCGAATCCAAGAGACGATGCAACCCTTCGGCGCCCGACCAATTAGTACACAGCGACCACGCCCACCCATCCTGATGGCCTAATTCCTCCTTCCTGTGATCTAATTCATTTTCTCTTGCCCATGTATACTCGTTATGTGATGAGGATGCGGAAACTTAGCATCTTTTCTGCTTTCATGACTCGTGAATATATGTAGATAATGAAGTTTAAGAAAAGGCACATGTAGAGCAGCTGCAAAACCAAACAACGGATGGGGATGGGGAAGGAGGCAACAATAATTTAATTTTATTGTTCTAGATTTGATTCAAGAAGGTCAGAACTGGGAGTTGGGTAGATGGACATCTACTGACTACTGAAGGGCGTGTAGGTATCGTTGGATCTTTTCCCACAAAATTGCTAATTACACTCGCCAAACAGATATGACTGATAAACAATCAAATATTGACCACATTCCCCCCAACAAACATAGCCAGCCCCAGGATGTGTATGTGACTCGGCTAGATCCCGAGTCGCCAAGAGGAGACCACACTATGCACCGCGTCCACCAGCCACAGCGACCATATGTGTTTACCGAAGGTATGTTTCTATTTGATATGAACATTGTTTTGATGCACCGGAAGTGTTTGTCGATAATATTTCATGTATAGATATCAGATATTTTAATGTGGTAAAGCTCATGCACGCTCTGGATGATTCATGTTGAGGCTTGGTGCGTAATTGCACTACTAGATGGTTCTCACACGCTCGCCTGAACGAGCAGCGCTGGCGTATTATCGCTCAAAAATCGGTTACTTTTTTTAGTATTTATTGTGCCAAGGGGCCTCGATTGTCGGTTTCGCCCCGGGCCCCTAAAATCTCAGGACCGGCCCTGCCAGGACCTTACAACAACTTACTTCGTCACTAGCCATACTTCGCCCTAAAAAAAAACTAGCCACTGTACTACCTCCGACTTCATGTCTAAGATGGCATCCCAGTTTATATGAACTATCAGCAGCGATAGATTTCAACTTATTTTGAAATTTCTAACGTGATTTTTTTGGAAAAAAAAAATATTTTCTGCAACACCAACATTTTTTGAAGAAAGAGGAACAAAATAGAATAAATATTTTTTGAATTTACGAACATTTTTTAAGAAACATGAACATTTTTTGAAAAGCAGGAAAAGACTTGAAAACAGGAACATTTTTCGAAAATAACGAACAATTTTTTCAAATCATGAACATTTTCTGTGTTTACGAACAAAATTTGAAACTTGATTTTTTTTGAATTTTTGAACAAATTTGGAAAGCTGAAATATTATTTGAAATTCCCAAACATTTTATAGATTTCTGAACAAAAAATAAAAATGCAAACATTTTTAAATTCCCCGATTTTTTTAATTTCAGAACAAATTTTCAAAACATGAACAATTTTCAAATTCATGAACAAAATTAGAAACTTGATTTTTTTTGAATTTCAAACAAAATTTCAAAACATAAATATTTTTAAAATTTGTGAACAAAATTTTGAAAATGGGAACATTTTTTAAAATTCCCCAAAATTGTCGGAATTTGTGAACAAAAATTTAAATGCGAACATTTTTAAAATTTCAGAAAATTTGTTGAAAAAGAAGAAAACTTAAAAAAGGAAAGGAAATAAAAAAAGACAGAAAAGGGAAAAACGAAAAATGGGAAACAAAAAAAAAACAAATAGGAAAAAGAATCAGAAAAATACGGTTTAGAGAACCTTCTGGAAGGTTTCGAAAACCGATAAAACCAGACAGGAACCTGCTAGAAGGTTCCTAAAACCGAATGTACAGATCACATAACTGGGCCGGTCTAGTACACTCGATCCCATTCGATCACTGTGCGTTTGCTCGACATTATGACGCAGCGAGCGTCCAATAGGGATTTCCCGCTGGGGGTCTTTTGAGCTTTTTCTCCACCCACCTCTGAGCATCCTCGTAACTTGGTACACCGAAAAGTAATGTTCACACTTTTGTATCCAAGACCTGGCCCCTTCAAATATTGGTGCCTCTCCCGGGAACTCCTATCTAACGCTTAATGCGGCAGACTGCCGGACAAACGCACAGGGGCCCTCGACTGGGCCGGCCCACTGGGGGACGAACGAAGCGAGCGGATGTGCCAGCGATTGACCACTGTAGCGACTTTAAATTCGCAGAAAAATGGAGCGTGCGAGGATCGATCACGAGACCTCCAGCAAAAAGGCTTTCCGTGCTAGCCACTGTAGCCAACTAGCACTTGTACTTGATGCGCAGCGCAACACTAAAAGAAAACAGACGACAGCAATAAAACTTAACGTTTGCTAAAAAACCCCAAAAACTAAAGTCCCACTTAGGGATCAAAACAAGCACTTCCTGCTATGGGACCAGGTCGCTAGCCACTATAATTCCTGGGAATTTGTGTCTAAAATTGCAGCCGGTGTATATGAACTATAAGCTGCAACCGATTTAAGCATTTTTTTAAATTCAAACATGATTTTTTTTGAAAAAAATATATATTGTGAAACGAGAACATTTTCAAAATTGTGAAATTTTTTTTTAAACCTCGAACATTTCATGAAAACGCGCACATTATTTGGGATTCTCAAACATTTTTTGCAAAAAAAGAGAGAAATTGCAAACGAGAACATTTTTTGAAATTACAAACAATTTTTTAAAAAATGCAAACATTTTTGAAAAAAAGGAACCCAAATTGAAAATGAGAACTTTTCTCAAAATTACGAACAATTATTTCAACACTCAAACATTTTTTGAAATTCCCCGAACATTTTATGAATTTGCAAACAAAATTTAGAAAATGAACAATTTTTTAATTTGTGAAAAATTTGGAAAGACAGACATTATTTGAAATTCCCAAACAGTTTTTTAATTTGTGAACAAAAAATAAAAAATGTGAACATTTTTGAATTTCCCAGAACTCTTATTGAATTTCAGGAAAAAAATTCAAAACATGAACAGTTTCCAATTTCGTGAACAAAATTACAATTTGGGAACATTTTCTGAAATTCCCGAACATTTTTTGAATTTGCAAACAAAATTTCAAAATATGAACATTTTTAAATTTGTGAACAAAATTTTGATACTAGGAACATTTTTTGAAATTCCTGAAAATTGTCGGAATAAGTGAACAAAAATAAAAAATGCGAACATTTTTAAAATTTTCTGATAATTTGTTGAAAAAGAAAGTAAACTTGAAAAAGAAAATAAAAAAGAAACAGAAAAACGAAAAACAAAGAAAAATGAAAAACAAAGAAAAATGAAAAACGAAAAAAGTAAAAGGAGAAAAAAGAAAAAAAGAAAAAAAAAACAGAAAAACCAGTTCAGTAACCTGCTAGAAGGTTCCCAAAACCGAAAAAAACCCGGCAGGAACATTCAGGTTCCCAAAACCAGGATCGGTGCAACGCACGCCTCGCTTCTAAACGGGCCGGCCCGTCTTGGTCGATCGCTTCAATCGTGTGTGCGGCACCCCGAAATTTTGACGCAGAATGCGTCAAATAGGAAAAACCGCCTCTCCCAGCTAACGAAACAGTCAGCTGGCGACCCCGCCCTGGCGACCGTGGCCCAGATATTAGCGTCCTTTATTTAATATACGATTGAGAAATAAATAAATCACCCATTGATTACGATTTTACCCCTAACATCAAGGTACTCCATATTTTTCTTGAGATAGTACTCCCTAGGACTTGTATCGGAGTACCGTCTAACATTAACCGAAGATTAAGATGGATGGATGGCTCACATTCATTTAGGGGTACCGTAAAAGAGCGCAACTTTTTTGCCATTACAGTGATGCATTGTTCATGTTGCTTCCACAATGAAAAGGATTGGGTGAACCTAAACTACATACGGTCAACCTTTGATCCGTGACCTGATCTACATCTCTGAGAGTAGGCTAGTTGAAGTGAAGATGGGAACATGGTGTCGCACCAATGTGTGCCGTCGTAGTTCATCGTTGATCGGGGCAGTGGCACTGGAGATGGCGGGACGGAGAATGAAACAAAGAGAAAACGTCAACCACTTCGGGCAAGTGCAACAAAGTTAATACAAACTTGAGTCACTTATTTTGGGTCGGAGGGAGTATGTAATATACGTCAGCCAGTCAGATACCTTGTAGACTAAGAGTGCTTGCTAATATCTTGGCAAAGGGCCTGACTCATGTCCCCTGATTCTGCTGAGCTTGTTTTTTTATCCACTCAGCAAGCTGTAACAGAAACAATAACCTACATTATGCCTTGTGTCAATAAATTTACATATCTTTGTGGTTGAAAAATTGTAACACAGCTAGTGAATGACTAAAAATTTCATATGCCATTTGCTGAAACCAAGTTATAAAATACTGTCTGAAGGGTAATGCCATCCAAGACAAGAAACGTACCTCAAGTATTGGTTTCATCAATGGAGATGATCGATTTCATCTGCAGGACGACTAGGATCTAAGGATCGGTTTGTGAAGCTAATTATCAGTGAAAAACAACAGCAACAGGTTCTAGTGCCATTATCTATGACATTACTTGCTATCTCTACTACCTAAAAGAAACGTAACGTTCCCTCTCCCCTCTTACGTTTCGTCAAACTCCCCTCGCCCCGCTCACGTACGTTCCCTCCCCCACCTATCGGGTTTTTCACCCCCACCTATCCGGTTTTCCATTGCAACAAAAAAAAAAAACCTAAAAATCCTACGCCTACGATCTCCCTCCTGGACGCCATCTACGCTAGCTGCAGCCGCCGCCGTCTACCAAACGCATCTGCCCCTCCGAAGGGCACCGCCTCCCTGATCGCCGTCGCCTCGACCTCTCGCACTCCCGTGCGCTGCTGCAGGCCTGCAGCTCACCGCCGTTTGGTTCCCACGGCCGCCGACGACGGGAAGGAGGAGGTGGGCGAGGAGGACTGGAGGAAAGGCCGAGGGCGAAACTAACGAAGAGCAGCGGCGCGTCGTCGATTGCTTGAGGTGAGGCTTATCTACCTGAACGCGTCTGCCACTCAAAAGGGCACCGCCTTCCTGGTCACCGTCACCTCGACCTCCCGCACTCCCGTGTGCTGCAGTGCTGCTGCAGGTCACCGATGTTTGCTTCCCACAGCCGCCGATGACGGGAAGGACGAGGTGGGCGGGGAGGGGAGGACGAGGGCAAAACTAACGAGGAGCAGCGGTGCATCGTTGATTCCTTGAGGCCAGGCTTAAACTCGTCATATTACTTGTTTGTTCTCCTCGTGGCGTATTTTGAGTTTCACATATGGTCTTCTATCTACAAACTTTGCTAGATGTAGCTATGAGAGGACTTCGGGTGGATCAAGGTCTGAACGTGACCCAGGCTTGAGGTACGCGATACAGACTTGCTATCTATGAATCTTTTTTTTAGTTAAGAGAGCATCAAGGTCTGAACGTGATACACTCCTAGCTATTTTTATGAGAAGACTTGAGGAGTCGATCGCATTGACTTGACTCGTATATGGACCAAATCATCAACGTTAAAATCCTGATGTCCACCTAAAAGTAACTGTATGTGACAGTCATACAGTAGCCCAGTAAACAGATGCCTATAAATGCAAACTACTAAACGCTCTTATATTAGTTTACAGAGGGAGTACTAAATTTCAATTGGTATGAGCAGGTGATTGTGCAGCCAATCATGGTTATTCCCCCAGAATTCTGGATTGCCGCTGACCACTTCTCTGATTTCTATTCACCCGAGGACCACATGAAGCAGGTTGATGTGCAAGTATAGTTTCTATTGGAAGAGTAAGCTTCAGACAACGTCCGATCTATGCAAAATCCATCATCTCATCTCATGCATGCATAACCAGACCGATGGTAATTTGTCTACTACTCTACTTACTGCAGTTTACAAATTCTTTCACGGCTTCAGTTCCCATGCCTCTGCGCGTGCAGGTCGCCGCTTGCCCAGTCCTCTCGCCGGGACACCATCACCAACTCGCTCAGAGCCCACCACCGCCACAAACTCCCCATGCCGCTGTGCGTGCAGATCGCCGCGTCACACGCAGTGATTAGACCATTGACACATCACAACTTCACGGTAAATCATTAAAATTTCAGAACACCAGTCAATTCATGTTCAAGTCGAGAACTAATAACTGTAGACGATCTTCTTAGTCTACTCAATTACTAATAATTTGTATCGTGCTTATTCAGATAACATTTTCTGTTCGAGAATTAATAACCTGCAGACATATTGGTTATTTTGTTAGCATTTTCTGGTCGAGAAATAACCCAAAGACAACCTTCTTGTTTTGTTAAACGAGCTCTATGGGAGAATATCTTCTGGGAAGGAGTTAATATAATCTGTAGACAGTAGTACATATAAGCCTTGAGCCAACCATCTTCCTCTATTAAGCGGACTCTACAGGAGAACGTCTTCCAGGATGGAGGTAAAACTGATAGAAACGGCAATAGCAAAGTCATAATAGGGTAATCCATCTTGGATAAATCTATAGGAGCTTGCCGCATCTTTTCAGAGTTCAATCTTCCAGCTTACAATGGAACCAGTAGCAAGTGGGATTGTTGTTTGTCCATCATAAATAATATTGTAGTTTATTTTTTGACAACATCAAGTTCCTACAAATTATGTTCACGTGGATAATGAAGATCATCGGTTCGCATCAAAGGAAGCATCTCCAACACCTACCCGTGGCAGATTGGCACCATCCACAAGATCGGCTACTTCATCGTCATGAGCCTCCTCTGCAAGGTATCCAATCAGTCCATCACTTGCTTGCTTGATGTCCCTGGATTAGATCCCAGTATTGTTGATGTAGTTCTCAAAATCTGTGTGTTTGTTCCATCATCTCAGATTGTTGTTGCATGTATTCATGCATCTTTTTTTTTTCCTGTTAACTTCGATTGTCTTTTCTATTTTTCTTTTTCTTTCTTTGCGGGAAAGCTTCGATTGTCTTGGATGGAACTTGTCAATATGCATGAAGATTGCTTGGTATATACACTTCCTCTGCTCTTTTGTGCTTACGAGTAATATGGGACGTTGCTGTGAAATGTTCTACTTGTTAATTATCTGAATATTTTATGTAAAATGTGATTGACCATGCTGGTGTCAGAGTTCAATTGTCTCTGGGTGTGCATAGTGGTCGATGAACTTTAGTCATGTGACCGTGGTTGATTGATTTCCATGACATTATTCCCTCATATGATCCTTTGGTAATACTGAATCGGTTGGATGCCCAATGATACAAGCCAAATACGAGGAATTGTCATCCTCAGAAAATTAAATTGTGTGTTTTGATGGGGGTGCAGGGAGGGATTGCGAGCTAGATGTGTCAATGGTAGAAGTGGCGAGCTTGGATTGGGGAGGTGGAGAAATGAAGATAGTGGGTGAAGAAGAACAAGAAAAGAATGAGGCGCAATTGATGTTGAACCATTAGAAAAGGTATGGGCGTATGGCCCCGTTGCAACGCACGGGCAATTACCTAGTCCTATTATGAATGTGTAAAGGCTATATTGGGGCCTGCTACGCGTCGGCCGGGTGATGTTTAGAAAACATCCGCCGCCTTGGTAGCCGTAGGATCGTGAGCTTGACAACCGTCCGATCTTCTTTCGATGAGCGTGCATCAACATTTGCAACAAGGCTTGTGTTGCGCTCGGCGCTTTGCAACACGAGCCTTGTTGCGCTCCTGCCGAACAGTTTTTTTTTTTGAAACAAGGCCTATGTTTCAGAAACAGGATTTCTGTTACAGGAAAAAAAACTTCGCTCTTGCCCCGTTGCAACAAACGTAGTGTTGCGCTCGTTCCCTCTGCAACAAGAGGCTTGTTGCAGAAACAAAAAAAATCCCCTTGCGATCAGTGGTCGTTCGCCGCGGCCAGTATCATCCTCTACTTTTGCAACAAAAGTCTTGTTGCAGAACTCTTTGCTACAGAGATCTTGTTGTAGAAACATTTACAACAATGGTTGTGTTGCAGAAATATTTTTTTGCAACAGAGGTAATATTGCAGATTTTTTTTCCCGTTTTCACTTTTTTGCAACATAGATGTTGTTGCGGAAGGAACTTTTGCAACACATGTGATGTTGCGGAAAAAAAGTGCAACGAAGATGAAGTTGCAGAAACGTCGTCGTTGTTGCCGATTGCGCCACCGTCATTCGCTGTCGCCCTCACCGACAGCACCTCGAGCTTGTTGTCCGGAGGTGAGGGCTGCTGCAGCACCTCAAGCTTGGGCTCGAGCAGCAGCGCATGGGAGCACAACAACAGCACCAAGCATTGGCCGTGCAGCAAAGCGCTGCCCGCCCTCTGTGTGGGGTGGCTGGGGAGACGGGAGAGTAGCAAGGGGTAGAGGATTGGGGGAGCTCTGCGCGCAGGAGGGACCAGTGGGGAAGAGAGAGCTCAGGCTGGGAAGATGGCCGGTGGAGAACAAGAGTGGCACACGAGATCTTTGAGGAAGAAGAAAGGGGAGAGAAATATCTACGGAGGAACCGAGGAAGAGATAAGGTCCGGTTGTTGCGTATGTGTGGTGGGACACGTGGCTTCCGCGGGACGCGAACGATGAATTGGTGCGATCCGCCGGCTGATGGGAATCTTTTCCCATCTTGATATCCTGATATATCTGGCTCAAAATTAATAATGTACGGACATGTACCAACTTGGGAGAGTTCTGTATAACATGCGTACAAGAACTTTATTGTTTGGCTGGAGTATAAATAGATAGCACATAAATAGCCGGGTGAATGTTCTACTGCTATAAGAAAAGGGAAAAATCAAAATAGTCTAGTGTGTTAATCCCAACAACCAGCTCTCTCACACACACGAAGCATGTACCGTGTTGTACTGTTGTTCCCAATAGCCTGCATTGTAGAGGAACAACTCGTCAACTTACCTACTTTTGTTGGAACCAAATTGAATTGCACTTCTACTTACATCATTAAATAATTTATCATCCGAAACTGTAATTGACAAGTACCAAGTTGGATAAGAAAAATTGTAAAACATCACACGAGCAGTTAGCGGTTGCTATTTGGCAATCACATGTTCAACAAGTCAAAGGAAACTACCATGGGTCCAAGCAATCTACCATGGTCAACAAAATCCAAGCAAGTTCCATGGTCAACAAGTCAAAGGAAGAGGAGAAAAATAAATAACCAAGTCAATGATTAAGTGAAAGAAGCAAAGAAGATAAAGTCAAGAACAGGTCCATTCATGAATGGATGCGAAGACATGGCTCACCATGCGCCGTGGACACTCCCACCTTTGACTAGCCTTCATAGTCCACGAACCACCTTGAGGCCTTGTTTGGTACGCGTGGATTGCGGGGGTTTCGAGTGGATATTCCTGCTAATTTTTTTTATTAAATTTCAAAAATATTACGTCGAAATTATTTTTTTCAAAAATAATACATAGTCGGCCATCTGGTGGTCGGCCAGGAGTAAGCCGATAGGTGTCCTGTCGGCCGGCAGGAGGCCGATTGGAACTAATCGGCTGGTAGGAGGCCGACTGGAACTAATCGGCTTTCATTAGGCCGATTGGAACTAATCGTCTTACTGGAAGCCTATAGGTGCATGCCCCAATATTTGCCTGATCTATTTACAGGCAGGAGGCGAACACCTATGCGCCCGTGTGCATGCATGCATGTTGAGTTTGCCCACGTACCGACTAGCGTATACTTGTTGATTACACGCATAGTATGAGCTACACCACTCACGTATTTAATCATGTACCTAGTTAACTACGCAGATGTAAAGGCCCGGTGCAGTTCCTGTCGACGCCTCGACGAATCGTACATACACCCGAAGGCCCACGCGTCAGTTCCGAATACATGTATACCGGCGCGCTGGCCGGCGCGTATTGTATACATCTCTGAATACCCGCGTTTACATTTAGTATCAAAATCAAGAACTACAGCGATCAGGTATGTACGTATTGTTTTTCCTCTTGATTTTGGTTTTGCATGCAGGCTTGTAGGAAGTGTATCGTCTACGTTGATGCCATGTACAACCCGGCTAAACACGGCGTCCGCGACAGCTGGTACGCATGTATACGTACACCCGGTTGGCCGACGGAGCGTGCACGTCAAGGAACGGAGAAGATAAACATCATCTTGGCTGGCAAGACTGCGCGAACGCACGCAATTTCATCTCTATCTAGTCCAACAAAATCGGGAGGTTACGCCTGCCACACGGGCGCATAGGTGTTCGCCTCCTGCCTATAAATAGATACTCAGGCACGTACTTGGGGCATGCACCTATCGGCTTCTAGTAGGACGATTAGTTCCAATCTTCCAGCCGATTAGTTCCAATCGGCCTCCTACCAGCCGACAGGACACCTATCGGCTTCCTCCTGGCCGACTTTCAGCGTAATATTTCTGAAAATTAATAAAAAATATATATTATTTTAAAAAAATTAGCGATATTCCTCGCGTGGCCGAGAAACCGCGCAAAACCCCAACGGCCCGTTTGATACGCGAGAATTCCATGGCCCAACCCCTCCGATACCCCCTTTCCACGCGGTTTTCAGCCCTCGAGGGGGGACTCGAGGATTCGGAGCAGACGACGCCGCCGCCGCCCGCTCAACACGCCGCCGCCCGACTCCTCCTCAAGACGCTGCCGCCCGCCGCCTCGACGCCGGCGTACCTCCTCCGGCATACCCCCGGCTGTAAGTCCTCGCCTCGCCTCGCCTCTCCCCCTTTCCCCTCGTCATCTAGGTTTCTACCACCCCCCGGCCATGGCTGCCGCCTCGTCCTCCCCAGCGAGCTCGCCAAGCACGCCGTCTCTGAGGGCACCTAGGCCGTCACCAAGTTCACCTCCTCCTCCTCCTAGGCTGCTGTTGGCTCTGCTTATCTCTCTGCAAGTAGTGGCAGTGGTAGTGCTCTGCTTATCTCTCTGCAAGTAGTGTCCAGACATCTTTGTATTCAACAGATTTGATATTGATTGACATGCCCTTTGGCCGAATTTTATTAGAAGCCAATACTGATGTACTTGAGCAGATTTATTAGAACCCACGGATGCTGCAGTTCTTCAGTCTGGAGCAGACAATTTCTTCAGAGATCATTGTCTTTTCCTGAGCGGAATTGATGTACTGATGCTTTAATCCGCTATTCTTTGACCACTACTGTTGTTGCGTCCGCGCTCATAAACACAACCTTGTAATCTTGTGGAAAGGAGTACTGTATGCATATGGTCCGAAGCTATAATTGTCCAAAATCCGGTGTTTGCTGCTGCAATCCAAGTAGAGTATTTGTAAATTAGTGATGGTGATGGTGATGGTCTGATGTTGTAACTGTTGTGTGTATGTGCCGTGACCATGGACAGCTCTAGTATATTGATTGCCAGTTCAAGGTCATATGTAATTCTTTGGTTAGGAAACAATGGACGAACTTGCACCTATCACCCCTTCCACCAGATTTACAGTGTGAAAATCAATCTCTTGTCATTCCATCTTCTCAAATGACCAGCAAAAGTGTAGCCCATCTCTATATCCGTTGTTCAGGACTCAACAGGTGTATGTTTGATAGATCTTGGAGAGCATTCCCGTTTGGAAATTTAGCTGGAAGCTATAAAGCTATGCTAAGTTTAGTTGCCTTGAGAAATCTGGAGTAACCAATTTATGCATATCCAGCCTTAAAATCCAGTGTTAAATATTATTTAGTATAATTTGTCTTGTTGTTTGGTTTAGATTAGATGTTTGGCGACTATCTTTTTAAGTTAAAGCCACCTATAATCATCCCCACTAATTTTTTTTAACTGCCCAAAATTTGAGCAGCATAGGCGAGCTCCCAAAACGCTCGATTTTTTGATCCGTTTAAGTATGTTATGGCAAATAACTGTTGGAATATAGTTTATTCGCAGTGACATTCGCTTTTGATCTGTTTAAGATGGAACTTTTGATCAGTTGTTAAGCATTTGGTAAACTCTATGACATGATGCACACAACCACAAATCTTTATGGCAATTAGATTGCAGTATGGTGTTTGTTTCTTGTATGAACGATTATATGTCATCTTACATGTCGCTGATATGTTCTTATTTTGACAGCCTGCCGCTTCGATTCTTGTTGGGGTGGACGAGTTACCTCCGTCTTGGGATCCAGTTGTCACGCCTAACTTCGGTAATGTACACAAGCTTTTTGGCCTCTAGACCTTGTTTCTTAAGTCTTAACTGAAGTACTATATCCTACTTGATAGCTCTTGTAGTCTTATTATTCTGGCCATCCCCACTAATTTTTTTAACTGCCCAAAATTTGAGCAGCATAGGCGAGCTCCCAAAACGCTCGATTTTTTGATCCGTTTAAGTATGTTATGGCAAATAACTGTTGGAATATAGTTTATTCGCAGTGACATTCGCTTTTGATCTGTTTAAGATGGAACTTTTGATTAGTTGTTAAGCATTTGGTAAACTCTATGACATGATGCACACAACCACAAATCTTTATGGCAATTAGATTGCAGTATGGTGTTTGTTTCTTGTATGAACGATTATATGTCATCTTACATGTCGCTGATATGTTCTTATTTTGACAGCCTGCCGCTTCGATTCTTGTTGGGGTGGACGAGTTACCTCCGTCTTGGGATCCAGTTGTCACGCCTAACTTCGGTAATGTACACAAGCTTTTTGGCCTCTAGACCTTGTTTCTTAAGTCTTAACTGAAGTACTATATCCTACTTGATAGCTCTTGTAGTCTTATTATTCTGGCCTCATGATATGAAATTCTGCCTTGTGAACGTCATTCATCATTATGTATGTCTTATGAGTTTCTGTCATGTCTTTATGAAGAACTTCTTCAAGTCAAGTAAACCATGAAATGTAGTTCTTATTTGTTGCTTGTTGATTCTAGTTTTAGTGCCGAGATGAATTCCGAGATTATCGATCGAATTAGGAAGAGGAGAAGGGAGGATGATGAAGACATGATGTTCTTTATTCGGCCCGTATTGCATCGAATGCGTAATAGAGGACCAATCGAGAGAAAGCAGCGACATAGCTCCATCCTATATGGCAAGAAGCGTGTTAACGATATCCTTACAGGGCATGTTAAGAACTGCCTGGTAGCTTATAGGATGGAGCCACATATCTTCCTGGATTTGGCATCTTATCTTAGAAGAGAGAACCTGATATCGGATAAGAGAATTAAGGTGGAGGAGAAGTTAGCCTTTTTCCTGTACATGGTGTCCCACAACGCATCTTATGAAGATCTGCAGCTAGAATTTTAGCATAGTGGACAAACATTTCATGAGTACATCAATGAGTTCTTCAACATCGTCCCCGTCTTAGCTAGTCGATTTTTGAAGCCTCCGAACATTGAGGAGCCACATACAAAAATCTCCACCGACCCAAGATTCTATCCTTACTTCCAGGTTTTCATTTTTAACGCTTCCACAATTCCTTTTCTTGTCTAACTTATAGTTCTTTATTGACCTACAATCTATTTGCTTTCAGAACTGTTTAGGAGCCATTGATGGGTCGCATGTACCTATAACCGCAACACCTGGGATTGCCGCTCCATTTCGGAATAGGAAGGGTACCCTGAGTCATAATATCATGGTTGCATGCGACTTCAATCTAAAATTCACTTTCATATCATGTGGCTGGGAGGGTTCAGCTAGCGCGTTCATACAGCGAACGTACATTGATTACTTGTTCTTGTCTGTCTGAAACAAAACTGGAAGGGTACTTAGTACTTGCTTGTTTTTCCCTACATAGTACAGCTTAATTACACCGCTAGCTAGCTGGTGACTCTACAAGAAAGAAGCAACCACACACAACACAAGGTTCGACCGATAAACTTAAAATTGTTGGTATCGTTTGTTGCTCACGCCTCAGGTTGCAAGGTGGACGGGCCATCCGCAACAACGCTGCGCTGACCCGCAAAAAATCCCATAAAGATGCCGCTGGGCTGACGCGTTTTCTTTGTTACTGTTTCATGCCAAATTAATTAGTTAGTTACTGTTTCAGCTACATATATAGTATCTTTGTCTGTATGATCAGTAGCACTAGTACCAGTTCATCTTTGTATGATCAGTGCCATGATGGATTGATAAGATGATACATGTGATTTATCTAGTCATCTTTGTATGAATTAACACTGATTGTTTCTTTGTTGTACATATATGATATGTAGTAGAGTACAGCTTCCTCTAATCAATTGTACTATATGATTGTTTCTTTGTTATTCTCTCATGTTTTACTGTTAACAAGATTTGATGCGAGTGAGGTGTACATGTATGCATGAACTAGCTGTTGTTCAGATCAGATTTAAGATATAGTATGATACATTATGCAAAATCTAAAATCAGACCCGTTCATGTCGGTCTTGTCTGATTGTTCACACTCTAGAGAAGATAGATGATGACTTATTTGCTTGTCTGATTGTTCACACTCTAGAGAAGATAGATGGTGACTTATTTGCTGGTTCGTTTTTCAATTTTATTGGTTGATATGTTCAGGTTTTTTTCCGCATCTAACCCTTGGACCAATTCATCTGTTTTTAGGGACCAGATCTCGCGGGAGACGGGTGACCATGCTTTGCTGCCACAAGTCTCCTCCACACTGTGCCGCCCGCAAACATGTCTCGGAGCATTCGCCGATCAAACATGTGTTTATGTTGTGAGGAACCGTTGACTTTCGTTGACCGAACATCTTGTATTTTTCATTTGAACCGTGGCATGTGTCATGTTTTTCATTTGGACCGTCGCATGTATGCATGTACCCATTTTCATTTGAACCATTGATAGTACTTGTAACAGATTATATGAGCCTGTTTGTTGTTTTGCGTAATCTAGTTGCACCTTTGTTGCAAGTACATTTCTTCTGTGAGCTTTTGAAGTTGTAAAAATTGCATTTTTAATTATAATATAGTAATTTTGCAAACCCTGTGTATCAATCCCTGTGTACCAAATAGTAGGGGTATGTGAGGGGTTTGGGGATTGGGGGGATTTGAGAGGATTGGGTGAAAGGGAGGGATTCACCAAATCCTCCCAAATCCCCTCCTCCCAAAACCTCTCAAATACTCTTGTACCAAACAAAGCCTGAAGGATCGGCAACCCCCTGAGCAATGTGAGTTCCGTTGTCCATCTAGCAGTTTTGACTTTTTAGTTTCTTTTTCTTGCAGGAAGCACTTTTGACTTTTGAGTTTTATGAATAGCTTGTAGCTCATTTTGTTTTTTCATCTTTTGTATAGACGTTAGTGTTCAAAGTCCAAGTCATGTCTTCATCTAGTAGAAAACATGAATCTGGTTACCAAAAGTATAAGAAAAAACAAAGAAGAGTATAGCTATTGTGGAAGAGTACCAGCCAGATGCAACTTTTGATTTTTCTTGTGGAAATTATGTAGTACTAGCGCTGAAGGAGCGCGGCGCACGCCGCGCCCGTGGCCGATTTCGTCTGTATTTTATCGAAATAAGCAAGAAAACAACACATAGTTTTTTTTGGTTATTTCTTTTGGATTATTGTCCACGTGAATGCATAGTGCTGGTTTACTGTTTTTATTTCTTCTGGATTTCTGTTCACGTAAATGCATAATGCTGTTTTTTTGTTTCGGTTTATTTGGGTGTATTGTTTTGGTTTAAAATTCGGTTACTGTTTCAGTTTTATGGTTCGTGTGGGTTAATGTTTTCGGTTTATTTAGGTGTTGTTCCATTTTACTGGTTTTATTGCTCTGGATTATTCGAGGTTGTTGTTTCGGTTTATTTGGGCTATTGTTTCGTTTAGTAGCCCTGAGTTTATTCGAATAATGTTTCGGTTTTTGTTCGGGTATTTGTTAGTGCACTTTTAACTGTTATTGTGTTGTAAAAATGGGCAGTAATCGGTCAAGAACTTATTTTTCCCATGGATTACTGTTCATGCGAATATACAGTTTCAGCCTACTGTTTTTGTGTCCTGGCAGCACTATCATCGGAAAGTATCAGCAGACGATTAAGGCGGCTGTGCATCGGTACGCCGGTGTTGAGAAATGATGTATAGAAAATTCTAAATCCTAACTCTCTATATAAGGATGCGAGGGTGGAGTAAGGGGAGAGAAATGATGTGTAAAAAAAATCCCAGTTTTTTTTTTAAAACGTGCGTATTTTTTCTTCGGTGAAACCTAAAAGAAGTAAGGGAAGAAAATCAGATTATTTGGAGCACTGGTTAAGCAGAAGTACTGGTCATCCGAGATGACTGTTCACTCGCGGCTACTGTTCACAGACGTTTACTGTTCATGTATGGTACTCTTTGTCACTATTGTTCACTAAAAACATGCGCATTTTTCTTCGGTGAAAGCTAAAAGAAATAAGGTGAGAAAATCAGATTATTTGGAGCACTGGTTAAGCAGAAGTACTGTTCATCCAGGGATAGCGGTTCACCCGCGATTACTGTTCACAGACGATTACTATGCGTGTATGGTCCCGTTCGTAGGTGATTACTGTTCACAGACGGTACTGTTTATATACGGTACTGTTCACTGACAGCGACGGATAATGAGTAGTAATCTTTAAAAAAAAACAGAAAAAGGGAATCCTTCCCGCTTTAGTATTAGTACTTTCGCTCGTTTTATTGCTTCGGATTATTCGGGGTTGTTGTTTCGGTTTATTTGCGCTATTGTTTCGGTTAGTAGTCCTGAGTTCATTCGGATAATGTCCGGTTTTTGTTTCGGTTTATTCGAGTGTATTGTTTTGGTTTAAAATTCAGTTACTGCTTCAGTTTTATGGTTCATGTGGGTTAATGTTTTTTGTTTATTCAGGTGTTGTTCCATTTCACTGGTTTTGTTGCTCCGGGTTATTCGGGGTTGTTGTTTTGGTTTATTTAGACTATTGTTTTGGTTAGTAGTCCTGAGTTCATTCCGATAATGTCCGGTTTTTGTTTGGGTATTTGTTAGTAGATACTGTTTCGGTTTATGATTCGGGTGGGCTAATGTTTTCGGTTTACTCCGGTGTTGGTCCGTTTCACTGGTTTTACTGTTTCGGGTCTAGGGAGGAGGAGTTCCAGTTTTTTTGTTTTTTTTAATATATTTCTTATGAATTTCTGTTCACGTGAATGCGTAGTGTTTTTTTTTTATTTCGGTTTATTCGGGTGTATTGTTTTGTTTTAAAATTCGGTTACTGTTTCAGTTTTATGATCCGTGTGGGTTAATGTTTTCGGTTTATTCAGGTGTTGTTCCGTTTCGCTGCTTTTATTGCTCCGGGTTATTCGGAGTTGTTGTTTCGGTTTATTTGGTCTATTGTTTCGGTTAGTAGTCCTGAGTTCATTCGGAAAATGTCCGGTTATTGTTCGGGTATTTGTTAGTGCACTTTTAATTGTTGTTGCGTTGTAAAAATGGGCAGTAATCGGTCTAAAATTTATTTTTTCCACGGATTACTGTTCGTGCAAATATACAATTCCGGCATACTGTTTTTGTGCTCTGTTAACACCATCATTGGAAAGAATTAGGAGACGATTGAGGCGGCTGTGTATTGATACGACGGTGTTGTGCATCGGTACGTCGGTGTCGAGAAATGATGTATAAAAAATTCTAAATCCTAACTCTCTATATAAGGACGTGAGGGTGGAGGAAGGGGAGATAAATGATGTGTAAAATATATCCTATTTTTTTTTTTAAATTGCATATTTTTTCCTCGGGGGAAACAATTTTTTAGAGAAAGAAAACGCTGTTTATGGGGTACTGTTCACGAATGGTACTGTTCGAACGCGCTTACTGCTCATCAGTGATTACTGTTCATGCGTGGGGTGCTGTTCATATGTAATTACTGTTCATACATAATTATTGTTCACTGACGACGACGCTGCCGTGAAATACGAACAGTAGGCGCCAATTTTGTTTCAAAAAAACCAGAAAAATCAAACCGTTCCCGCTTTAGTTATAGTATACTTATGTATAGCTATGAGTTAATTGCACGGAGGTACCACAATTGGGGCATTACGTGCGGATTGGTATCACTTTTGATAATTTTTACATGTCAGTACCAAGTCTGGGGCTAACCGTTTCAAAAAGGTCTAAACCGCGTATAAACGCGCATTGACGGTGTATCTGACCGGCGGGGCCCGCCTGTCAGGTGCCGACGTGGCATTTTTTTTGCAGAAAACCCCCTTGCTTTGTACGTAATCACATAAATGCCCTCCCATCCCCATCCCCATTTCGACCCAATCGAAACAGAGAGGGCTAGGGTTCATCGCCGCCGCCGTCTCGGGACTACGCCGCCGCCGCCGCCCCCCACGACGCATTCACTGCCGCCGCCGGCTCCCTCCATCGCCGGCCCTGAGCTCCCCTGCCACCGCCGCCTCCCTCCGCCGCCCGTCTCCTCCGGCGCCCGCGTGCCCCTCCGTCGCCGGCCTCGAGCTCCCCTGCCGCCCAAAGGTGAGCTTGCCCGCTTTCTCTAGGCGCCGGTGACGGCGGATCACCTGGGCGAGCTCGCGCTCGGGCTGGAGCTCTCCGGGGCACGCTTCTTCGAGCTCGTGGCCATGGTGGCCACGGCCGGCCGTTGACGGTTCGCTCAGGTACGACAGCTGTGGCAGCGGGAAAAGAGGAAAAAGAGAGGGGATTGGAGGAGGGCTCACTGGGGAGCTCGAATCCGAGCTCAGGGAAGCCGGCGGCGGATCGTGGCGGTGGGAGTCGACGGCGAACGGCGGTAACCCGAGGCTAGAATGGAGAGGAAGAGGAACCTCCTGGCGGCGCCCATGGAGCCGGGACAGAAGGAGGAGAAAGGGAAGAGAAGAGGGCGGCGCGGGGTTGTTGCCGTCGTCGGCCGGCGGAGCTTCGGCGGCGAGGTCACCGGTGCTGCTGATGCCGCTGCCGCTGCTATGCAGAGTGGAAGGGAGAAAACAAGGGGGTTTTCTGCAAAAAAATGCCACGTCGGCACCTGACAGGCGGACCCTGCCGGTCAGATACACCGTTAATACGCGTTTATATGCGGTTTAGACCTTTTTGTAACGGCTAGCCCCAGACTTGATACTGACATGTAAAAATTACCAAAAGTGATACCAATCCGCACGTAATGCCTCAATTGTGGTACTTCCATGCAATTAACTCTATAGCTATTGTGCTCTGAGAGGTTGGGCAAACGTGTATTTGTACTCCCATGAGTACATACTCTCATCTCTCAACGTGTAGGACACACCTAATAAATAGCTAACTAATCCAACGACGTACCGAGAAAAAAAAAGCTAATATTTAAACTCATTGCATGCATCATGCATGCATGTATTAGCCAAGTCCTGGCAAGAAAATAAGGGATGGGATCGGCCGGTTGTCTCGGTGTTTCTAGTCTTGTTTTCTGGATACGTGACAGACACAAACACAAATTTTGTTTGGCACTATTAAACAATTACTTTTTAAAAGGTGAATGAAAGTGGTATACTGGTCTGTAGTATATGAATATGGAAATGAAGAATATGTGTGCTGGAAGCACTTTTGTGTAGTATATGCGACATATATACTGCTTTCCAATCAAAGAAGTATATACAACCTACCATGCAAAAACAAGAAGTATATACAACCTTTTCTAAGTAGGAGTATATACTATTTTTTGATGTATATATTTTTACACCGGTATATACTGCTTCATAACAAAAGTATACAGTTTTCTTGTGCAATTTTTTTGAGTTGTTTTCTTGTGCAATTAGCATTGCGACCAAGGAGTATCTACTACTAACGACGAAGAGTATATACTAAATATTTGTAGCGCTGTAGGAGTTTGTACTTAATTTTTTTAATTGGAGAGTATATACTTAATTTTTTTGTTTGAGTATATACTGCTCGACCAAAAGAAAAGACATGATATACTCAGCTGCTATAGCAGTATATTCACTTATTCATACGAATGAAGCATACTCTCTGCTGAAATTGAATTGAAGTATATCCATACGAATGAATTAATGCTCTGCTGAAATTGGAGTATATCCATACGAGTCGTCAAGGCGCCGCCGGCTGCATGTTGTCTCCGGGCCCTAATCAGCAGGTGGATGGGTTTTAATGAAAGAAGAACGATACATGTTAATACGGGGCTAACAAGATTTGAATCTGAATGTGCCTTATCCCTATTAGAATGGAACAAACTTTCAAACTCCACGTGACCACTTCTGATTAGCACCTAATCAACTAACTAACTAACTAAATGGTAAATTTCAAAAAAAAAAAACTAACTAAATGGTAAGCAGGTTTGTTGCGATAGCACCATAAAAATCAGTGGAAAACAAAAATAAATAACACGTGGCCTAGGAGTATGTACTCCTAGGTGTACCGACCCATTTTCCTATATATACCTGCTAAACTCAGCGTGCGCGCCGGCCGCTCGTTGACCCAACCGGCCGTACACGTAATTAGCCGAAGCGCGTGCTCCGAATTCTACCGTAACGAACTTACGACCAGTGTCCACGCGCGTAATGTTCCTCCGTGAAAAACCCACTAGTAACGAGTTAACATATCCAATCCCTCGCACGCTACACCCTGGAGCCCAGCCGTTAATTGCTACCATCAGTAAATAGAGTAGTAATGATGTTACCATCTAGTAATTGCCCTGCTGGAAGTCGTAACGCATTACCATCACTAGTAATGATGTTAACTTTTTCTGGCCTAATGTTTTTGTTTTTCGTTACCATCCACTACATTTTTTTACTGTTGCCACTTTGTGATCATGTAGTAATACATTACTACATGTGTCGGCAAGGTTTTACTACGTTTACGGAAGAAACCATCGATAACTCCCTGCCCGGTAAAAAACCCTAGGTCCATTACCATCTATAGTACTGTATAACTATTACTGACAATGACTAGAGACCGAACGTAGCAGACCAGTACATGGTAACAAAATTAATTGTGTTACTTTTTCTTGCACTCACCATTACCCTCAACCTTTTACGGTGGAGAACCACGCGGCCCGCGCGCCTGATTAGGAGCGGTCGGAGCGTAGAATTAAGCAAGAATGCGCGCACGCTCACAATAGCGCAGCCGTATATATATATAGCATAGTCGCCGGAGTATTCGTTCATACCTGCCTATATATACAACTACAAGCATCGTGAAACTGGCGGGGCAGACAGACTGAGAAGTTTTTAATCAAAGATGTTGAAGCGGGTGGCACCATCTTCCTCCTCCGCCCGCTGCTGGGTGGTCCTTGCAGCTGCACTCATCCTGTGCGCGGCGAACATCAAGCTTGTCCATGGAGGTAATTCAGCACGCCAGTCTCCATTCAATTCAGCAAACTCTGCTGCGACGACCGATCGATGTGCCAATCCATACATGTATGTGTGTGTGTGTCAGTGTGTGTGTGCAGGTGAAAGGGAACTGCCGGCACCTCCGGCTCCCCAATACCAGCGTCGGCGAGGGCACTGCTGTCGTCGACGTCTCCTGCAACTGCGACCCGATACTGTCGTCGACGTCGTCCCCTTCTCCTCTGGGGACAGAGTTAATTAGAGATTTATTTCACTGTTTATTACATTCAGTCAGTTTTGGCTTGCGATTATGGTCCGTACTTGCTTGAATGGAAATAGAAATGACATGGCATTTTCCAGTGGAACAGTAAGAAAAAAGTTTTGGTTGTACCCCATGCCAGTGTACCGTTTATCCTCACCGTCCATTCTTGCATCAAAGGAACTCGGCATATTCTGCAAAAAAAAGAAAATTTACTCGGCTTACACACCAGGCTCGGCGAAGTACCTGCCACATGGCCATCCCCACCGCACTTGACGGTTCCATGACGGTGGGCTCTATAAGCCGAGTGTCCTCTCATGGCATACTCAGCTTACATATGTCTTTTCTTTAAAAAAAAAACCAAATGTAGGGTGAGTGTCCGATGTAACACACTCGGTTTAGTTTCATATATTTTTCGCTCCCACTTGCCCCTTCATTTCCCCATTATAAGCACGGCACCGCGCGGCCCGTGTCTAACCCTAGCCCTTCTCTGCCTCAACCCTACCGCTGTCGTCGCCACCCACTTCTATCCCGCAGCCGCAGCAGCCAGCTCCACCGTGTCGCCACAGACTCCACTGTGCCGCCACCGGCCACCTACCTCTATCCCGCAACCGCCGTCGCCTTCTCCACCATGATGGCCAACCCGTTTCCCCAACAGACCGGGATGGACGCCGCTGATCGCGGGGTGCGCGCGACGACCACCTCAAGTTCTGCAAGATGATGGAGATATACGAGCGGTTCACAAACGTCGATGAGCTCACCAAGGACGCGCGATTTGTGACGGCCGCAGTGATGACGACGGAGCGACATCGCATGATCCTGACAATGTTGTTGGTGCACTTCCAATCGACATCCTCCATGGGTGGAGGAGGCCAAGTCAGACGATCCCGGAGAGAGAGATCGGAGGGCCAAACACCGGTCTCTTGTTCGGGCCCCGGTGGCCGATGCAGTGTGGGCGGTGGTGCCAGCAATGATCAATTTGGACGACGACGACGAGATGGTGGATAGCGATGCCAATGCAGAAACGATGTGGATGGTGGCTGGCGATGACAATTTACACTAGTGGAGAAACGGCCTTTAGTCCCGGTTGGGAAGGGCCTTTAGTCCCGGTTCACCAACCGGGACTAATAAATCGGGACTAAAGGCCCCCACCCTTTAGTCCCGGTTGGCCACGACCCGGGACTAAATCCCTGCCATGTGGCCGGCAGCGCGCGCCGGGGGCTGGGGACCTTTAGTCCCGGTTGGTGACACAAACCGGGACTAAATCCCTACCACGTGGCCTGGGGACCTTTAGTCCCGGTTGGTGACACCAATCGGGACTAAAGGTTTAGGGGTTTAGGGGCTTAGGGTTTATTGTTTATTTTTCCTTTTCATTTTGTATTTTCCATTTAATTCTTTTTCATTTCAAACATATTTTACGCTACTACATACTGTACACGTTATGCATATATAATAGAATTTCTCGTAGAACCAATCATATATCATAGAATTTCTCGTAGAACCAATCATATATCATAGAATTTCTCGTACGACCATGCATACACACATATATATATACAATTTGGTATATACAATTTCTCCTACAATTTGCAGATCATTACATGCAGGCATTAGGTGAAATGGTATACTCCGTCGGTAGATATGACCTGCTGAAGCAAAAATCCCGCCATTTCCTCTTGAAGTGCTCGTATGCGGTCCTTTGGTAGGAGCTTACCCCGCATCTCCACCATCTTTAAAAAAGGAGATCAATATGAATATATTAGTTATGTGTATATATATTAGATAATGATTAAAAAAATTGTGAATAGTGTTTACGTACCCAAAGATGTCTTGCATCTCTGCTCCTTTCGGTCATAAAGCGAATGTTCTCGCAAACGATGTATGCACATATATTAGTCCCCTTTTCCTGCCTCATACACTTTATGAGAATAGAATTCAATCAGATAATAATCAAGCATGATAATGGTATTGAAACTAGAATTAAAGAGATGCGCGGACGTAGCTAGTACTACTTAATTACCTTGGACCGTCGCCATTTCAGCTGTGGTTTCCATTGACCGACAACCTCTTTGATGAACTTTTTCCAAACCCTGCCCGGCAAAGAAAATGAATAAAGGAATTATTAATTACTTGATATCAGGAAATGAACTAAAGAGGCCGACATAGTGCGATAATGATTGAAATTACCTGTCGAGCATCAACTTCAGGCTTTTGTATTCTTCAGGGTCTTTACCTAGTGAGTCCAGTACTTCAACAACTCCCTCGTCAACTCTAATGATTAGCAGGATCCAGTGGAATCTGCGCACACGTTTGTATAAGCGGGCATGCATAACTCATCAACTACACTTAACATCGAGTAAGCAAAAATAGAATTTGTAGTACAAGACAGTAACACTCACCTGAAGTTGTAAGGAAAAAGTATTTCTGGTCTAGTATTTAGTTCCTTAAAAAACATTAGCAAGCTATTCTCTGTGTCTTTGGGGTAGTCTTGTATCGTATTTTCATTAACGGTATTTGGGTCAATGAACCCAATGCCATAGACTCCATCTCTGTTCATTTCAAAAATCTTCATTCTGCATAATACCACAGAAAAGAATATAGTGAGGATAATTACAGGTAATGAACGAGCTAAGCTAGAGACTTAAATTACAGAAAGAAATCACTTACAGACAATAGCAACTGACGAGAGATTTGTCGAGTGCGTCTTGATTGAATAACTGAAAAAATTCTGGAAGTTCAATCCACAGATCTTTTCCATGGAAGTAATGCTCTGGCTTGACTTTCACCATGAGGCTCTCTCGCCCGGCCTTTATTTCTCTCAGGTACCAGTCATGCAATCTGCGCATTTGCGTTGATAGAAGCTTCTCGTCGTCAGGCCTGACCAGAGGGTTCCCGGGGACATATTTCCGTGCTAGTTCCTTCGGATCCATCGTGGGGAATTCCTCGATGCCTAGGAGTTGTTCAACAGTGACACCCATCTCTCTAGCCATCTCTCTATCAGCGTTGGTTACCGCCTTATCGGTACTCACCTTGAGCGGGGGGATCGATTGCACTTCCTGTTGTCCGAGCTGAGGAACAGTTTTCCCGCTTTTATTACTACCTGTAAGGCTCGACTGCTGATTTATTTGTTGATGATATGACTGGCTAATAGAGCGTTCATAGTCTGATCGCCTTTTCTCCACAGCCGGTTTAGCAAGATCCACAAAGTGTTGTACGACTTTCTCAGGTATTTTCTCCTTTGGCGGCGGGGGCGGTTTCGGTGCAAAATGGGCCTGCACTTCGGAAGCCACTTGGGCTTTGGTTTCGTCCTCAGTCATCTCGTAAGCCAACTTCTTTTTGGCAGGAGGCTCGGGTTTCTTCTTTGGTGCTCCCTTCCGCTTTGTAGTCGGCTGACGCGGCGGAGATCGATATCGCGTACTCGCGCTGGGCTCCATCTCGAGGTGGGGTGGATTCGGCTGACGCGGCGGAGATCGATATGGTGGCGGACTCGCGCTGCGCTCCGTCTCGAGGTGGGTTGGAGTCGGCTGACACGGCGGACTTGGAGGAGGAGTCGGTGCCCTTGCTGTCGAGTTTGGAAAGACGATGCAATCCTTTCTCCATACAATGATACCACGTATGGCTTCTCCCAGTGTCTGCTCCCCTTGACCTCCAGGAAAGTCAAGCTGTAGTGAGTCATATGCCGACAGAACTTCATCCACCCTGACACGAGCATAGCCAGGTGGAATCGGATTGCCGTGGAAGGTTGCTTCAGGGGGATTTGGTAAAGCATAGCCGTCCGCCACCTTCATGGATATGTTCTTCACTTTCATGTGTAGCTCACAACTTGTCGTCTCTTCGATATCATCCACGGGGTAGCGAGCCAGCAGTGCATCATCGGCCGGAACCCCCGTGGAACCCACGTTGCTTTTCGGCATAGATGGGACGGTGCTATCCAATGCTGGATCTACTTGCTGCTGCCGCTGAGACGCCCTTTCCAGGCTAAGTGTGTCGATCTGCTCCTGCTGCCGCATGAAAGCGCGTTCCAACTCCGCGTGCTTTGATTCTACCTGTTGAAGCCGGTCTGCATCCTGCTTCTTCTTGTCTTCCTCCTGCTACTTCTTTCTCGCACGGCTTCTGTAACTGACGTTCTAGTTCGCAAACCCCTGAACCCACGGAACAACGCCTTTGCCTCGTGTTCGTCCTGGGTGTTCAGGATTCCCGAGGGCACGTGTAAGCTCGTCGTTCTCTCTCTCGGGCTGGAACTCCCCCGTTCGAGCCGCTTCTATTGCAACAAGTAAAGCATCCGAGGCTTCTTTAATACTTGCCTGCACCATAATCTCCCCTGTCTTTGGGTCCAACTTTCCCCCATGCGCATAAAACCAAGTCCTGCACCTGTCGGGCCAACCCAATGTTTTTGGAGTGACCCCTGCAACAATCATCTTTTCCTCAGATTCATCCCACTTAGGCCGACCAGTCTTGTAGCCACCTGGCCCCAGAACATGGTGAAACTGTTTCTTCTCAGCATTGATCTTGTTTTTCCTCGACCGTTCCTTAGCTGCTTCCGATTCCTTGAACTCCACAAATAAGTCCCAGTGATCTTTTGCCTTCTCCAGTGCTCCAGTGAATTCTGGAGTCTGCTTTCCTGCTTCGACGTAGCAGGCCCATAATCTTTTCTTGTGGTGGAAGAATTGTGTGGCCATCTTCTGAAGAGCACTCTTCTTGACTTTCTCCCGTTCTGCATCTGTTAAATGCTCTGGTAGGGTGAAATGTGACATGAGCGTTTCCCAAAGCAGATCTTTTGCTCTTTCGTCGACAAAACTAACTCCTCGATCTCCCTTTGGCTTATTCCATTCTTGAACGGAGATCAGGATTTGGTCCCTGACAATAACTCCGCACTGACGAGTAAATTTGTCCACATTCTTTTTAGGAGCAAGCGGTTCGCCATTTGGTTTGATCTCATCGATGTTGTACTTTATGCCAGCCTGCAACTTTTTGGCCGGGCCTCGTACTGCCCTGCTTGTAGAAGATTTGCTCGACCCGGAGGGCTAAAAGAAGAAAGATTCGTTAATATATATATATATATATATATATATATATATATACACAAATCAATTAATACATGTAATGATCACCAGAGGCCTTATATATACCTCGCCGGTCTTTGTTAATTGAAGATCATTTCCTTCGCCATCATTGTTTGTGTGCCTTCGTCTGTTGGTTCTTCCTCAAATATTCCCTCAAAGGAATTGTTCAGATATAGTGAGCCGTCATCTTCAGGTTCACCCTCTGGGTTTTGGATCATGTCGAACATGATATGCTCTTGATCATGGTCGTCTCTGCCGCTAGCATCCATAGCTTAACTAATCCAGAAGAAAGATAAAACAATTTAGTATTCAAATTAGAATGCATCTCGAATAATATCACTAATACATCTCGAATAATCCAGTTAATGCATCATCGAATATTATCGAATATAATCTCGAATACATCTCGAATATTATCACTAATACATCTCAAATAATCCAGTTAATGCATTAGCGAATATAATCTCGAATACATCTCGAGTATTATCACTAATACATCTCGAATATTATCATATAACATCACTAGCTAATACAGATCGAATACTATCGAATAATCCAGTTGACTAGCGGTTCCTGAGGCGCGGGCGGTGGACACCCAAAGAGAAGGAACCATCACAGGATCATAGCTCGGGTGAGATCCCTGAGGAACCTACCAGGTATTGGAGAACCTGACGTCTGATAACCCACAAGTATAGGGGATCGCAACAGTTTTCGAGGGTAGAGTATTCAACCCAAATTTATTGATTCGACACAAGGGGAGCCAAAGAATATTCGCAAGTATTAGCAGTTGAGTTGTCAATTCAACCACACCCGGAGACTAAATATCTGCAGCAGAGTGATCAGTAGCATAGTAGTATGATAGTTTGATAGTAGTAGCAATAATAGTAACAGTAGCGGTAACGGTAACAGTAGTAGCAATAGCAATTGTAACAGCAGCAGCAACAGTAGTAACTTAGCAAGATTCAATATATGAAAAGCTCGTAGGCATTGGATCGGTGATATTCGTTGGATAACATTCATCATGTAACAGTTATAACCTAGGGCGACACAGAACTAGTTCCAATTCATCAATATAATGTAGGCATGTATTCCGTATATAGTCATACGTGCTTGCGATAAGAACTTGCATGACATCTTTTGTCCTACCCTCCCGTGGCAGCGGGGTCCATAAGGAAACTAAGGGATATTAAGGCCTCCTTTTAATAGAGAACCGGAACAAAGCATTAGCACTTAGTGAATACATGAACTCCTCAAACTACGGCAATCACCGGAAAGAATCCCAATTATTGTCACCTTGGGGTATGCAAATCATAACACGTAGCAGGTGCATATAACTTGCAATATCGGATCAAGAACACAAATATATTGATGAAAACATAAAGGGTTCAGATCTGGAATCATGGCACTCGGGCCCTAGTGACAAGCATTAAGCATAGCAAAGTCATAGCAACATCAATCTCAGAACATAGTGGGTACTAGGGATCAAGCCCTAACAAAACTAACTCGATTACATGATGAATCTCATCCAACTCATCACCATCCAGCAAGCCTACGAAGGAATTACTCACTCCCGGCGGTGAGCATCATGAAATTGGTGATGAAGGATGGTTGATGATGACGATGCCGGAAGATCCCCCTCTCTGGAGCCCTGAACGGACTCCAGATCTGGCCTCCCGATGAAGAACTGGAGGTGGCGGCGGCTCCGTATCGTGAAACGCAATAAAACCTCCTCTCTTATTTTTTTCTCTGGAGAACTGAATTTATAGCGTTGGAAATAGGTCAAACGGAGCCTAGTAGGCCCCACGAGGTACCAAGGCGCGCCAGGGGGGGGGGGTGGCGCGCCCTGGTGCCTCGTGGGCACTGGGTGGCCCCCCTCCAGTAGTTCTTGATGCCAATATTTTTTATATATTCAATAAAAAATCTCCAGAAAGTTTCATCCAATTCCAAGAACTTTGATTTTCTGCACAAAAACAACATCATGGCAATTCTGCTGAAAACAGCGTCAGTCCGGGTTAGTTCCATTCAAATCATGCAAATTAGGGGCCAAAACAAGAGCAAAAGTGTTTGGAAAAGTAGATACGACGGAGACGTATCAACTCCCCCAAGCTTAACTCATTGCTTGTCCTCAAGCAATTCAGTTGACAAACTGAAAGTGATAAAGAAAAACTTTTACAAACTCTTTTGTTCTTGTATCTATATATATGC
Organism: Elymus sibiricus; assembly: GCA_039707655.1. Taxonomy (NCBI): domain Eukaryota; kingdom Viridiplantae; phylum Streptophyta; class Magnoliopsida; order Poales; family Poaceae; genus Elymus; species Elymus sibiricus. Next base: position 479,684,226 of record CM077666.1, read on the forward strand.
TTAAGTAGTGTCCAAGTTTTCAGCAAAGATTATAACTAACCATGCAAATGATAACTCTTAGAAATTATGTTCACTCGTATCAATGGCATAATCAACTAGCGAGCAATAATAAAATATCTCAAATGCCAACACTTTGTCAAAACAATCATGATATAATATGATAACATGGTATCTCGCTAGCCCTTTCTGAGACCGCAAAACATAAATGCAGAGCACCTCCAAAGTTCAAGCAGCGACTAAACATTGTAATTCATGGTAGAAGAGATCCAGTCATGATGCACACAACATTAACTATACACAATGCATGAGAATGACAATAGTGCTCTCAGGTCTGGTGCTTGTTTGAGAAGGTGATGACTCAACAATAAAAGTAAAATAGCATAAAAGTAAATAGATAGGCCCTTCGCAGAGGGAAACATGGATTTGCAGAGGTGCCAGAGCTCGAAGCTTAAATCAGAGGTAATTAAATTTTGGGAGGTATGCCTTTCCTGTCAACGTCACGACCGAGAGTTTTCAATATCTTCCATGCTAAACACATTAGCGGCGGTTCCCAAGCGGTAAAGTAAAATTTACTCCCCCTCCACCAACAATCACAAGCCATGGCTAGCCGAATCCTCGGGTGCCCTCCATACTAGCAACTTTCCGGGGGAGTTTGTTTTATTATTTTGCATTTTTAATGATGGGACTGGGCATCCTGATTACCAGCCCCTCTCGTGCAAGGACAAGTGAGTAAACACTCATCATGAGAATAACCCGCTTAGCATGGAAGATACTGACCGCCCCCTGTCGCTCCATGAGCGGTACGGGCACACAAAACAGATGTTCGTTTGAATATTTAAAGTTGGCACATGCAAATTTACTTAGAACGGCAAGATAATACCGCATATAGGTAGATATAGTGGACTCATCTGGAATAACTTTGGTTTAAGGGTTTTGATGCACAAGCAGCATTCCCACTTAGTATAGGCGAAGGCTAGCAAATAGGTTGAGAAGCGACCAACTAGAGAGGCAAAACGGTCATAACCATGCATTATGAATAATCAACATTGAATACTAGCATGAGTAGGATATAAACACCATGAACATAAATATCGTAGAGGCTATGTTGGTTTTGATTCAACTACATGCATGAACATGTGCCAAGTCAAGACACTTGAAACATTCAGAGGAGGATACCATATCATCATACTACATCATGAACATTTTAATGCATGTTGACACTCAAGATAAATCATTATCCACTCCTAGCTACTTAAGCATGGTATGAGCAACTATGATCTCTAATTGTCATCACAAACATGTTTAATCATAATATGTTGAATCATGGATACTGAGTTAAACATATTTACAAAAACAAAGAACAAGTTGAGTTCATACCCGCTTTTCCTTGCCACAGTCATTTCATCAAATCATCATCATTATTTCCTTTCACTTGCACGACCGAATGATATAAAAATAATAATAGTGCAAGTGTGCCATGGACTAAGATGGAATCTGCAAGCATTTATTCAAAGGAGAAGACAAGGTAGTATGGGCTCTTTGTTAGATCAACAATAATGCATATGAGAGCCACTCATCATTTTCATCGTGGTCTTCTCCTTACAATGACTGAACAAAAGAAAAGAAAAGAATTTCAAAGAAACACACTGAAATATTTTTGGAGTTTTTAGTTTTCTTAAAGAAGCAAAAAGGAGAAAATGAAAAATGAGAAAAGAAAACTATTTACACGGGAGAGCTCCCAACAAGCGAAAGAAGAAATGGGAAATCTTTTTGGGTTTTCTTTTACTACTACGAAACTACAACTAATTAAACTAAAAAGGAAAGCCAAAAAGAAACGAGAAATGTTTTTGGATTTTCTCAAAGTTTTTCAAATACACAAAAAGACAGCGAGAAAATAAAACTAACATGGATTATACAATGAAAAAGTATGAACACCGACAACTAGAATAAAATGTGTGATCATGAATGTAATGTCGGTGAGAAGTACGTACTCCCCCAAGCTTAGGCTTTTGCCTAGCTTGGTCTACGGCCATCCGTAGTAGCCATCCGGTCCCATGTGAAACTCCTGAGGAGGCGGCACCCGAGCGGCCCAGTCCTGGGGCTCCTCCTCTGCCGCTGCTAAGGCGTTCCGATAATCGACAATGTCGAGTGGCATCACGGTGTATCCGTTCCTGGCATGAAAATCAAACAAAGCAGGTGTAGGCAACGGAATAATATCATGAGTATTCTCACTAAAAACCAAGTTATAACGAATGTTGTGAGGGGGCTCGGGATCATCAATAAAGTGGTGGTCCTTCATGGACTGGTGATCTAAGTAAACTCTGGGCAACCGGTAATCATGAGGGCGTATGTTAACATTAAAACGCGTCGCTAAGCGAGTGGCATAAATACCACCATGAATCTTACCCCTAGTCCTATTAGTGTGCAAGCGGCGTGCAACGATAGCTCCAAGGGTATAAGTATAATCATTATTAGGGGTGGGCACTGTAAAACCGAAAACCGAAAAACCAAACCGAACCGAACCGTATTAACCGATTTGTCGGTTAATTTGGTGGTTCGATTTCTCGTTCGGTGGGAAATTTTAAGGTTGTTCGGTCTTTTGTTTTTGTTCGGTTTTCAGTACCTAGAAACCGAATAGACCGAACAAACCGATATGTAAGATACCCCATGTAATACCTTGCTTCCAAAAGTGCAATAGTTTGCAGGCATCACATATTTCTCCGCAAATAATACATTTCAGGTTCGATGTGATTTTTTTACTTAATTATGTTTACTAGTTTGCTTGATCGAATATACCATAGAATGATATTAAGGTTGCTAGCGCTCGTGATTATTTTATGCATATTATACAATCCAAATCAGTGCTCTTGAGTCATTACACTTATACTGACAAGTGCATGTATTTCGGTTTTTCGGTTAACCGAACAAACCGAACCGATATATTATGGTTAATATGGTTCGGTTTCTAAATTTTGTGTGATTATTTCGGTTTCTATTTCTTGAAAACCGAAATTATAAAAAACCGAATAAACCGAACCGTATTAACCATATAAACCGAACGCCCAGCCCTAATCATTATGCACTGCACGGCGTAAAATGGCCCAGTCAGGTGCAGCTAGCGCACTACCTTGCTCCCTAGCAAGCAAACATTTCCCTAAGAATAAAGCAAAGTAATGAACAGAGGGAAACTGTAAGCTAGTGGCTCAGGCTTTCGACACGCCCCTTTCCTCTCCCACAGTCAAAGTGCGGAGGAAATCCTTGAACTCCTCCAGTCGAGGCTCTCTGATTTCCCCCTCAGAGGGAATCAAACATATTTCACAAAATTCAGTTAGAGGTATCTGATGATGTTCAGCATATAAATCAAAGCGCACCTCAGGGGGTTCGAGCCTATTCAGAAAATGAAAGTTTTGCACAAAGGAATTTGTAAGGATGTGGTACTGGTCACACTCATCTGCGAGGAAGTCGGCCAGTCCGGCATTTGCAATGAATTGCGCGAACTCTTGATAGAATCCGGCTTCGTTCATGAAGGGATTGTGCGGCCATTCGCACGGCCGGACCTCTGTCCTACGTGGGAGGTTGAGGTCACTGTCCGAGGACTCCCCAAGAACTCCCTTGGCGTTCCACTTCGAGGAACTCCTCCGGAAGAAACTCATTGTCCTATGAACAAATTTCTGAAAAATTTTGGACCACAAAAGGATATCAATAAAACTTCACAAGATTGATAGCAACTACTCATATGGATGTCTAGAGGCTATATCAAGCATTCAAACTACTTGGAACTCAAAGGATTCAACATGCAAGCTCATTTTCTGTAGCACCAACAATAGCTAATTATGCAAGATATAATCCACTAAAGCAAAAACTAATTGGAGCAATGGAGGAGTCACATACCAAGGAGCAATTCCCCAAAACAGTTTCGGAAACGGAGCTCCGAGCAAAGAGATCGAAAATTTTAGTGTTGTGAGCAAAAACACGAGAGAGAGAGAGCTACCAGGAATTTTTTTCTAGAGGTAGGAGATGAAGTGAGCTGAAGGGATAAGTGAGAGGACCTCTGTGGGGCCCATGAGGTAGCAGGGCGCGCCAGGGGGGGGGGGTGGCGCGCCCTGGTGCCTCGTGGGCACCTGGGGCACCTCCCTGGTATGATTTTTATTCCAAAAATTCTTAAATATTCAATAAAAAATCATGTTAGAATTTTATTGCATTCTGAGCACTTTTATTTTTGGGCATTTTTTTATTGCACGGGTAATTCAGAAAACAGAGTAATCATGGCATTTTATTGTATTTGAATAAAAATAACAGCAAACTAAGAGTGGGTACAGAAAGTTGTGCTTACTAAATTCATCGAATACATGCCTCTCAAAAAGAATCCATTAATAAGGTTGATCAAGTCTTATTAACAAACCATTTCCGAGTGACATGAAACCGAAGAACTTTCGTATAACACTAAGTTACCTCAACGGGGATATGCATCTCCCCAACAATAAGAGTTTCATATCTTTTTTTAATAGTAGGAAGGGGAATTTGGAAACTCCCAATAGTAATTGTCGGAGTCTTTTCAATAATATGAATACCATTCACTTGAAATTGTTTCTTCGGAAAGTGCACCGTATGTTCATTACCATTGATATGAAAAGTGACCTTGCTTTTGTTGTAATCAATAACAGCCCCTGCAGTATTCAGAAAAGGTCTACAAAGGATAATTGACATGTTGTCATCCTCGGGGATACCAAGTATAACAAAGTCTGTTAGAATAGTGACATTTACAACTACGACGGGCACATCCTCACAAACACCGATAGGTATGGCAGTTGATTTGTCAGCCATTTGCAATGATATTTCAGTGGGAGTGAGTTTATTCAAATCAAGTCTTTTATATAAGGAGAAAGGCATGACACTAACACCGGCTCCTAAATCACACAAAGCAGTTTTGACATAATTTTTCTTAATGGAGCATGGTATAGTTTGCAAGCATGGTAGTCCATCTTTCTTTTATTTGTAACAATGTCAAAACTGCTCCTAAAGCATGGTAGAAATTTCAGCTTCAGGTATCTTTCTTTTATTTGTAACAATGTCTTTCATATATTTAGCATAAGGAGGCATTTTTATAATATCAGTCAAACGAGTACGCAAAAAGACTGGCCTAAGCATTTCAGCAAAGCGTTCAGATTCTTCCTCATCCTTTTTCTTAGATGGTTTAGGAGGAAAGGGCATGGGTTTTTGAACCCATGGTTCTCTTTCTTTACCATGTTTTCTAGCAACGAAATCTTTTTTATCATAACGTTTATTTTTAGTAGGTGGGTTATCAAGATCAACCTCAGGTTCAACTTCAACATCATTATCAGGTTCTTTATCATTATCTGGTTGGGTATCCACATGCACATCATCATTATTATTATCATCGAGTGGTTGTTCATTACCAGATTGTGTTTCAGCATCAGAAATAGAGACATCATTACTATCCTCCAAAGGTTTTTCTACCTCGGGTTCACTAGAAGTATGCAAAGTCCTATCATTTTTCTTTTTCTTTTTCTTTTTAGAAGGACTAGGTGCATCAGCATTAATTCTTTGAGAGTCTTGTTCAATTCTTTTTGGGTGACCCTCAGGATAAAGTGGCTCCTGAGTCATTCTACCTCCTCTAGTCATTACTCTAACAGCATGGTCATTCTCATTGTTTTTCATTTCATTAAGCAATTCACTTTGAGATTTAGCAACTTGTTCTAATTGGGTTTGAACCATAGATGCATGTTTACTAACACCTTTAACATCATTAGCAATTCTAAATAACAAATCACTCAGGCGATCAATCATATAAGAGTTTTGTTTCAATTGTTTCATAACATTTGCTTTAAAATGGTCTTGCTTCATAATATAATTGTCAAATTCATACAAGCATTGACTAGGAGGTTTGTTATAAGGAATATCACTTTCATCAAACTTTATAAGAGAATTTACCTCTACTACCTGTGTCGGTTTGTCAAGACCATGTATCTCTTCAATAGGTGGTAAATTCTTAACATCCTCAGCTTTAATACCTTTTTCTTTCTGACATTTCTTTGCTTCTTGCATATCTTCAGGACTGAGATATAAGATACCCCTCTTCTTCGGAGTGGGTTTAGGCGGTGGTTCAGGAAGTGTCCAATCATTATCATTCTTCAATATATTATTCAATAATTCCTCGGCTTGTTCAATAGTCCTTTCCTTAAAAACACAACTCGCACAACTATCTAGGTAATCCCTAGAAGCATCAGTTAGTTAATTATAGAAGATATCAAGTATTTCATTTTTCTTGAGAGGATGATCAGGCAAAGCGTTAAGTAATTGGAGAAGCCTCCCCCAAGCTTGTGTGAGACTCTCTTCTTCAATTTGCACAAAGTTAAATATCTCTTGTAAGGCAGCTTGTTTCTTATGAGCAGGAAAATATTTTTCAGAGAAGTAGTAAATCATATCCTGGGGACTACGCACACATCCAGGAGCAAGAGTATTATACCAATCTTTAGCATCACCCTTTAATGAGAAAGGAAACAACTTAAGAATATAATAGTGGCGAATTTTTTCCTCATGAGTAAACAGGGTGGCTATATCATTTAATTTACTAAGATGTGCCACAACGGTTTCAGTTTCATATCCGTGGAAAGGATCAGATTCTACTAACTTAATCAATTCAGGATCAACAGAGAATTCATAATCCTTATCAGTAACAAATATGGGAGAGGTTGCAAATTTAGGATCATATTTCATTTTCTCCCTCATTGATTTTTCTTTCATATCAACAATTAACTTTATAACTTCATATCTATCATTGCAAGCAAGAATGGCTCTAGCGGTCTCCCTATCAAAACATTGTTCATTAGGTGTTTCAACTCTAGTAGGAGAGCTAGGCATAATAGGTGAATCATCATTCTCAGGAGTTTCAACATTTTCAATTTCTTTGGCTTTAGCAATTTGTTCAGTAAGAAAGTCACCAAGTGGCACAGCATTTTCAAGCATAGTACTAGCATCATCATGAGTATCATTCATAGCAGAAGTGGTATCATCAATAACTTGCGACATATTGGAATTAATAGCATGTTGTGGTGTTGCAAGTTTATTCAAAACAGATGGTGAATCAAGTGCAGAGCTAGATGGCAGTTCCTTACCTCCCCTCGTCTTAGAGGGAACGATCTTGGTTCTAGCATCCTTCAGATTCTTCATAGTGATCAACAAATATAAATCCCAAGTGACTTAGCAAATAAAGCTATGCTCCCCGGCAACGGCGCCAGAAAAAGGTCTTGATAACCCACAAGTATAGGGGATCGCAACAATTTTCGAGGGTAGAGTATTCAACCCAAATTTATTGATTCGACACAATGGGAGCCAAAGAATATTCGCAAGTATTAGCAGTTGAGTTGTCAATTCAACCACACCCGGAGACTAAATATCTGCAGCAGAGTGATCAGTAGCACAGTAGTATGATAGTTTGATAACAGTAGCAATAATAGTAACAGTAGCGGTAACGGTAACAGCAGTAGCAATAGCAATTGTAACAGCAGCAGCAACAGTAGTAACTTAGCAAGATTCAATATATGAAAAGCTCGTAGGCATTGGATCTGTGATATTTGTTGGATAGCATTCATCATGTAACAGTTATAACCTAGGGCGACACAGAACTAGTTCCAATTCATCAATGTAATGTAGGCATGTATTCCGTATATAGTCATACGTGCTTGCGATAAGAACTTGCATGACATCTTTTGTCCTACCCTCCCGTGGCAGCGGGGTCCATAAGAAAACTAAGGGATATTAAGGCCTCTTTTTAATAGAGAACCGGAACAAAGCATTAGCACTTAGTGAATACATGAACTCCTCAAACTACGGCAATCACCGGAAAGAATCCCAATTATTGTCACCTTGGGGTATGCGGATCATAACACGTAGCAGGTGCATATAACTTGCAAGATCGGATCAAGAACACAAATATATTGATGAAAACATAAAGGGTTCAGATCTGGAATCATGGCACTCGGGCCCTAGTGACAAGCATTAAGCATAGCAAAGTCATAGCAACATCAATCTCAGAACATAGTGGGTACTAGGGATCAAGCCCTAACAAAACTAACTCGATTACATGATGAATCTCATCCAACTCATCACCGTCCAGCAAGCCTACGAAGGAATTACTCACTCCCGGCAGTGAGCATCATGAAATTGGTGATGAAGGATGGTTGATGATGACGATGCCGGAAGACCCCCCTCTCCGGAGCCCTGAACGGACTCCAGATCTGGCCTCCCGATGAAGAACAGGAGGTGGCGGTAGCTCCGTATCGTGAAACGCAATAAAACTTCCTCTCTTATTTTTTTTCTGGAAAACTGAATTTATAGCGTTGGAAATAGGTTAAACGGAGCCACGTGGGCCCCACGAGGTACCAGGGCGCGCCAGGGAGGGTGGCGCGCCCTGGTGCCTCGTGGGCACTGGGTGGCCCCCCTCCAGTAGTTCTTGATGCCAATATTTTTTATATATTCAATAAAAAATCTCCAGAAAGTTTCATCCAATTCCAAGAACTTTGATTTTCTGCACAAAAACAAAATCATGGCAATTCTGCTGAAAACAGCGTCAGTCCGGGTTAGTTCCATTCAAATCATGCAAATTAGGGGCCAAAACAAGAGCAAAAGTGTTTGGAAAAGTAGATACGACGGAGACGTATCAACGTCCAACGCAACCATGTAGCGACGGACGTGCTCGTCCTCCTCTCTAACACGGCGACGTACCACCTCCTCGGGGGCCGGCTGCCTCCGCACCGATAGTGGCCCACGCGACCGCCACCAAAGAAGCTCCGGGTCGACGATGGGAGCCTGGTTCCTCACCAAGCTGCGCGCCCCGGAAGGTAGCACCTCCCAGTGCCAGCCCGGCGGAGCCCAGTCCCGGACATGGCGCCTCTCAAGCAGCTGGTTGTCGCCACCGAGTCGACGACGAGGATGCGGGCCGGGCATCGTCGACGCCAAAAATGTTTCTATGCAAATTTAACATTTTTTAAATGCTTGATTATGATTTTTGTAATTCTTGTTCACTTGATTTTGCAAATACATGACAAACTTTTGCAAATACAACATTAAGATATTAACATTTTCCAAATAAGATATTAACATGTTTTTGATCAATATTTTTAAGATACAACATTAAAATATTTGTAATACATGGTCAAATTTTTTCTATGCAACTTTTTTCTATGCAAATTTTTTCTATACTATACATGATACAACATTAAAAGTAGAAAAAACTAAAAAACAGAAAAAAAAACTAGCAAGTGAAAAAAAAACAATCTATGCAAATTCCACCGTTCATCTACATACATACATACATACATTGTATACATACATACATATACTAAGCATCTACAACATCTAGTGAAAAAAAACAATCTATGAAAAAAAAGATGAACAAAATTAAGGAGGGAGGCTCACCGGCCGGGATCATCGGGGCGGAGGGAGGCGGGGAGGATGCCGGAGATGGAGGAGCGGCACCGGAGACGGAGGAGGACGCCGGAGGCGGGGAGGAGCGGCGCCGGCGCGGGCTCGGGCCGCGGCGGCTTGTGGAGGAGCGGTCGTTGATCGCGAGGCGGGCGCGTGCGCGGAGGAGCGGCGGCGGCGGCGGGCAGCGTGGCGGCGCCGGCGCGGGCTCGGGCGGCGCTTGGGAGCAGAGCGGCCGGACGGCGACGTCGAGGTCCGGCAGCCTGGCGGCGTCGTGGTCTTCGGCGCCGTCGGGGGGAAACTAGATGAGTTTGGAAATTTTGCCAAGTGCTGCTTATATACAGAGACCTTTAGTCCCGGTTGGTGGCTCCAACCGGGACTAAAGGCCCCCCTTTAGTCCCGGTGCGAGCCACCAACCGGGACTAAAGGTGAAGTCCCGGTTGGTGGCTCGCACCGGGACTAAAGGGGGGCCTTTAGTCCCGGTTGGAGCCACCAACCGGGACTAAAGGGTTGGTCCTGGCGTGGTGGAAGTTTAGTCCCACCTCGCCAAGCGAGAGGCACTCGCACCTGTTTATAAGCCCCGCTGCGATAACCGTCCCGAGCTCCTCTCTAAAGCAGGCAGTACATGCCTACCGTTCCTCTCTGCCATCTGGGGCCTACTTGCCCTGCGGGCCTGCATCCTGGCCCATATATAGTTGGGTTTCTAGTCGTATGCAGGCCGTGGTGGCCTAGTAGGCGGGCATTTTTTATTTTTCGCATATGTTATGTCATTTTTTTAGTCCCGGTTGGTGGCTCCAACCGGGACTAAAGGTCTTTTCCAGTTTTTTTTTTGTTTTTTGCTTTATTTTTTTTCTTTTGTTTCTACTTACAGCCAAATTTTTAGAGTTTTTGAGTGAATCTTTTTGGTTTAGCTCACAAAAATTATAAACTTTCTGTTAGTGCCAGTAGTTTTCAAATTTGAATAGTTTAAATTTGAATTCTTTGAAATTTGTGTGAATCACTAGTTTGTGAATAACTTTACTTTAAAAATAGATTTTTGAGTGATTCTTTTTCCTGCTGTTTAATATTAGTGTGTTTTATCAGTATGTTCAATTTGGTAATTTTTAGGTTATTTTAAATAGGTGTTTTAATCAAAAACAGATTCTGTTTAGCTCTTTTAGTTTTATAGCTCAAAAAAATCATTAAATGCATGAAAAATAGCGAATGAAGTCAGAAAGGGTTGAAAATTGATGATGTGGCTTTGAATGGTGCATGTTGAATGCACAAAAAGTCTGGTGTTAAAATAAGTTTAAAAAAATGAAATGCCTTTATAACAGATGAGTTTTCGTCCGAAACCCTGATACTTCGAAAGAGATTGTCCAGTTTGTACACGAAGTGCATCCAGTTTTTGTCGTAACCCTCTCAACTTTTTAGCACATGCTATGTGGGTGAAATGATGATACCATGCCAAGTTTCAACCTTTTCAGAGTTCATTTGTAGTGCTTTTCAATTTCAGGGTCATTTAGCTCAAAAAAATCAATAAATGCATGAAAAATAGCAAATGAAGTCAGAAAGGGTTGAAAATTGATGACGTGGGTTTGAATGGTGCATATTGAATGCACAAAAAGTTTGGAGTTAAAATAAGTTTATAAAAATAAAATGCTTTTGTAACAGATGAGTTTTCGTCCGAAACCCTGATACTTCGAAAGAGATTGTCTAGTTTGTACACGACGTGCATCCAGTTTTTGCCGTAACCTTCTCAACTTTTTAGCACATGTTATGTGGGTGAAATGATGATACCATGCCAAGTTTCAACCTTTTCAGAGTTCATTTGTAGTGCTTTTCAATTTCAGGGTCATTTAGCTCAAAAAAATCAATAAATGCATGAAAAATAGCGTTCCTTCGCGTTTCAAATGCCAAAAACACATATATACCCTAACTATTACAAAGATTCCCTCCGGTTTGTCCAAAGTGGGACTTTCCAGATAAGTCTGGAAACTCACTAGAGAAGAAAGTGATGACGGTGAAGCCGGTCACATCCCAGAGTGGGATCTTGGGGTATAAAACTTTTTCTTCGCGTGTGTCCCTTTGCCCCATAACCATGGACAATCTTCATCATTTAACAGGATGCTAGGGTTAGTCTTCACTGTGAAGGGAGCAATTTCATGAAACTTTTCATAATCTTCTGACATGTCTGTCTTGTCCTCCACTCCCACGATGTTTCTTTTCCCTGAAAGAACTATGTGGTGCTTTGGCTCATCGTATGATGTATTCGCTTCCTTATCTTTTCTTTTTCTCAGCTTGGTAGACATGTCCTTCACATAGAAAACCTGCGCCACATCATTGGCTAGGACGAATGGTTTGTCTGTGTACCCAAGATTGTTGAGATCCACTGTTGTCATTCCGTACCGCGGGTCTTCATTTACCCCGCCTCCAGTCAGATTGACCCATTTGCACCGAAACAAAGGGACCTTCAAATCACGTCCATAGTCAAGTTCCCATATCTCCTCTATGTAACCATAATATGTGTCCTTTGGCCTATTGGTGTTTGCTACATCAAAGCGGACACCGCTGTTTTGGTTGGTGCTCTTTTTATCTTGGGCGATCGTGTAAAATGTATTCCCATTTATCTCGTACCCTTTGAAAGTCGATATAGTCGAAGATGGTGACTTGGCCAGCAAGTACAGCTCATCTCCAACAGTGTCGTCATGCATGAGACGTGTTTGCAACCAACCGCCGAATGACGCCATGTGTGTATGTTTGATCCAGGGCTCAGACTGCTCCGAGTTCTTGGAGCGTACACTATCCAGGTGTTCCTCGATATACGGAGCCACCAAGCTGGAATTTTGTAGAACTGTGTAGTGTGCTTGAGCCCAAAAATGCCCGTCCATACATATTACTGAATCCTTTCCTAGTGTGCCTTTTCCACCCAGTCTGCTCTCATGCCGCGATTCGGGAACACCAATCGGCTTAAGGTCAGGAATAAAGTCAACACAAAACTCAATGACCTCCTCTGTTTCATGGCCCTTGGAGATGCTTCCTTCTGGCCTAGCACGGTTATGAACATATTTCTTTAAGACTCCCATGAACCTCTCAAAGGGGAACATATTGTGTAGAAATACAGGACCCAGAATGGCAATCTCGTCGACTAGGTGAACTAGGACGTGCGTCATGATATTGAAGAAGGATGGTGGGAACACCAACTCGAAACTGACAAGACATTGCACCAAATCATTCTGTAACCTTGGTAGGATTTCTGGATCGATTACCTTCTGAGAGATTGCATTGAGGAATGCACATAGCTTCACAATGGCTAATCGAACGTTGTCCGGTAGAAGCCCCCTCAATGCAACCGGAAGCAATTGCGTCATAATCACGTGGCAGTCATGAGACTTTAGGTTCTGGAACTTTTTCTCTGCCATATTTATTATTCCCTTTATATTCGACGAGAAGCCAGACGGGACCTTCATACTGAGCAGGCATTCAAAGAAGATTTCCTTGTCTTCTTTGGTAAGAGCGTAGCTGGCAGGACCTTGATACTGCTTTGGATGCATGCCGTCTTTTCCGTGCATACGTTGCTGGTCCTCCCATGCCTCCGGTGTATCTTTTGTCTTCCCATACACTCCCAAGAAGCCTAGCAGGTTCACGCAAAGATTCTTCGTCATGTGCATCACGTCGATTGCAGAGCGGACCTCTAGGTCTTTCCAATAGGGTAGGTCCCAAAATATAGATTTCTTCTTCCACATGGGTGCGTGTCCGTCAGCGTCATTCGGAACAGATTGTCCGCCAGGACCCTTTCCAAAGATTACTTTTAAATCCTTGACCATATCAAGTATATCATCACCAGTACGGTGGCGAGGCTTCTTCCGGTGATCTGCCTCACCTTTGAAATGCTTGCCTTTCTTTCTTAAGAGATGCTTGATCGGAAGAAATCGACGATGTCCCAGGTACACATTCTTCTTACATTTATCCAAATATATACTTTGGGTATCATCTAAACAGTGCGTGCATGCGTGGTATCCCTTGTTTGTCTATCCTGAAAGGTTACTAAGAGCAGGCCAATCATTGATGGTTACAAACAGCAACGCTCGTAGGTCAAATTCCTGCTGTTTGTGCTCTTCCCACACACGTACACCTTTTATGTCCCACAGCTATAAAAGTTCTTCAACTAATGGCCTTAGGTACACATCAATGTCGTTGCCGGGTTGCTTGGGGCCTTGGATGAGCACTGGCATCATAATGAACTTCCGCTTCATGCACAACCAAGGAGGAAGGTTATAGATACATAGAGTCACATGCCAGTGCTATGATTGCTGCTCGGCTCCCCAAAAGGATTAATGCCATCTGCACTTATACCAAACCATAAGTTCCTTGCGTCACCTGCAAACTTCGGCCACTTTCTCTCGATTTTTCTCCACTGCGACCCGTCAGCGGGTACTCTCAACTTCCTGTCTTTCTTACGGTCTTCTTTGTGCCATCGCAACAACTTGGCATGCTCTTTGTTTTGGAACAAACGTTTCAACCGTGGTATTATAGGAGCATACCACATCACCTTGGCAGGAATCCTCTTCCTGGGGCGCTCGCCCTCAACATCATCACCAGGGTCATCGCGGCTGATCTTATAGCGCAATGCACCGCATACCGGGCATGCATTCAAATTCTCATACTCCTCACCGCGGTAGAGGATGCAGTCATTATGGCATGCATGTATCTTCTGCACCTCTAATCCTAGAGGGCAGACAACCTTCTTTGCTTCGTACGTACTGTCGGGCAATTCGTTGTCCTTTGGAAGCATCTTCTTTAACATTTTCAGCAACTTTTCAAATCCCTTGTCAGATACACCATTCTCTGCCTTCCATTGCAGCAATTCCAGTGTGGTACCCAGCTTTTTCTTGTCATCTTCGCAATTTGGGTACAACAATTTTTTGTGATCCTCTAACATGCGCTGCAACTTCAACTTCTCCTTTTCACTTTCGCAGTTTCTCTTTGCATCAGCAATGGCCCGACCAAGATCATCAGCGGGCTCATCTGATGCCTCTTCTTCAGCTTCTTCTTCTTCATTCTCTTCCCCCATTGTAGTACCATCGTATTCAGGGAACTTAGGATAGTTGTCATCATCCTCTTCTTCTTCATTCTCTTCCATTAGAACCCCTCTTTCTCCGTGCTTGGTCCAACAGTTATAGCCGGACATGAAACCGGACGTAAACAGGTGGACGTGAATGACTTTTGAGCTAGAGTAATTCCTATCATTCTTACAGACACCACATGGACAACACATAAAACCATTCCGCTTGTTTGCCTCAGCCGCACGCAGAAAATTATGCACGCCATTAATGAACTGGGGAGAGCGTCGGTCATCGTACATCCATTGCCGACTCATCTTCATTACACAACACCGAAAAGACCAAATTAAAACAAGTTAATACATACAGTTCATACACACTTATTCTCATAAAACAACATAAAACTATCTAGCTAAAGCATTTAAATGCAACAACAAATGCGATCAAAATCGCAACTAAGGTAATAATTGATCCAACAGCATAATGATACCAAGCCTCTTTATTAACGGCATATTTTCTAATCTTTCTAATCTTCAAGCACATTGCATCCATCTTGATCTTGTGATCATCGACGACATCGGCAACATACAACTCCAATTTCATCTTCTCTTCTTCAATTCTTTTCAATTTTTCTGTCAAATACTCGTTTTCTTTTTCAACTAAATTTAACTTCTCGACAAGAGGGTCGGTTGCAATTTCCGGTTCACATACCTCCTAGATAAAAATATCTATGTCAACTTGATGGGCATAATTGTCATAAACACGAAATGCAACAAATAGTTATAAAAGAGAATATACCACATCCGAATCATAAACCGGACGAGGGCCGACGGGGACGGATATCAAAGTCATGGCACTATGTATAACAAACAATCATACAAGTAATAAAATTATACAAGTAACTATCTAAATCATACAAATAAGATTTTTTTTTATAAAAAGGATAAGAACAAGAGGCTCACCAAGGTGGTGACGGTGGTTAGGACGGGGACGGGAAGGCACTAAGTAAACCACACCTACACATATGCAAACTAAGAAGTTAATTTGAGCTCAAATTGCATATAAATCAAATAAACTCCCACATAATTACTCCCAAACTAAAACCCACAAATCACTATACTTATAGAGCATTGCACGAGCTAATCTAGCAATGAGAGATGAAAGGACAAAGTTGCTAACCTTTGTGAACACTTGGATAGATGGGGTGCCTTCAAATCTTGACAAATCTTTGGCAAAAATGGAGGATGAGCTCGAGTAAGGGGAAGAACAGAGGAGAGAAAGGGGAAAACAGAGAGAATGGGCTCGGGCTGGACGAAGGGTTTATATAGGGACGTCTTTAGTCCCGGTTAGTTATACAAACCGGGACTAAAGGTCCACCTCTAGTCCCGGTTTGTGATACAAACCGGGACTAAAGGGGCTCGTGGGGGCCCCAGCCTGACACCAGCCTGCCACCACCCCTTTAGTCCTGGTTTGTATCACAAACCGGGACTAGAGGTGGACCTTTACTCCCGGTTTGTATAACCAACCGGGACTAAAGGGGCTCGTGGGGGCCCCAGCCTGACACCAGCCTGCCACCACCCCTTTAGTCCCGGTTTGTATCACAAACCGGGGCTATAGGTAGAAAATGAACCGGGACTAATGATGCCCGTGCCCCCGACCGCTCCTAGCCGTTGGAACCGGGACTAGTGGTCACATTAGTCCCGGGCCGTAATCAAACCGGGACTAAAGGGGCGGACGAAAGGTCTGTTTTCTACTAGTGTTAGTGGGCATGGTGGTCGCCGCGCCTGTGCCGGACCGCAGTACCACGTCGCTGGAGGTTGACGACTATGTGTGTCAAGGATGTTAACACTAGTGCAGAAATGCTTAGCAGCGGCGTTCGGGAAAAGTCGTTACCGGCGCGGAGAGGAGACACCGCTAGTATGAAGCCGGTGGTAAGAAGACAGTAGTGGCGTCGGCGGCCGACACCGGTAGTATGTACGCGTTAGTCGCGTTGACAAGGAGCGTCAGTAATAATTCCCGTACCGGCGGCGTTGGCCAACATAATGCCAGAAATACCTCCACAATTAGTGGTGTCAGTACTAAAAAGCCACCATTATTAATTAATTAACTACGGTCATGCTTGTTGTTCTCCACGCCGCTAGTAATTGTTGACAGTATTAAAAAAATACTGCACTAATAGAATTTTGTCTAATTAATCCACATTTTTAGAGAAAAGCCCATCTGCCCGACTTCAAATTAATGAAGCCATCAACCAGCTAGGAAGGATACATTGGTGTTGTGAAAGAAAAGATACAAGCTTGAGAGCAAGCTGAAAAATAACAGCAAGGAGCAATCAGACACAACTACTACACATAGCAGAGGGAACAATCGCGCCCGCTAACAAATGAAGCATCTTGATCAAGCCGAAGGCTCCTCGCAGACCAGATTGGCATATGAAGAAGCCGTCGAGGAAGCACCGGACGGAGTGAAGCAACGAACATGCCGCCGCTGAATGAGCACAAACCATGCCGCTAAGTCAACCTAGCCACGGTCGGGGAGAGACCACAGCTCACCACCCCTGCTGCCGGAGGGAGACCACTATCTCCCATCGCCCAAACTGGGCACCGTATCGCCGGTCGGCAGCCCGCAGAGTGACCGAGCAGGGAGCCACAAAGGATAGCAGACAGACGCCTTCACTACCAACACCACCGGCGACCCCGAAGGAGACCCACATCCGCCACCGACGACCGCCACCGTAGAACAGGCCCACATCCCCCACCCACCCCAAGGCGTCACCTCCAGGAAGGTACACGGCGCCTTAGCGCCGCCGACGCCCGGCCAGGCATGGCCAAGGCTTTCGCCCGGGGAATTGGGGGAGAAGGTGGTTTGGGAGGAGGGAGATCGAACGTCCCCTCAGGAGGGAAGACGGTGCACGAGCGTCACCGTCGACGACGAGGTCGACGCGGGGTTGACCCCTTCCCTAACCTCCCAGCACCACGCCCTCGAAACCGTCCTGCACCGGCGACCAAGAGGAGGCCGAGGGCAGAGACGACGAGAACAAGGAAGCTTACAGAGGGTCGCCGAGATCCAGATCTGGCACGACCGCTGGAGCAGGCCCCGCCGTGAGAAGCCTCCGCCGCCCTAGCGCCACCAAAGACGGGCAACACCCGCAGCGCCACCCACCGGCGAGGTCGCCGCCGCCATCCCGCTCAGGGCCGCCGCCCCGACATCCGACGCTCCTTGCACCGACGCAAGGCAGCAGGACCTCGCCACCACCTTCACCGGCGGACGCACAGCAGCACCGGCGTGCGCCTCGGGTGGCGGCGGGGAGAGGAGGAGGTGGGGAGGGGCCGGCGGCGACTAGGGTTAGGTCGCCCTCGGGTCGCCCGTGGGGGGCAACACGAGAGCCAGGGACGGGGAGGGGGAGCTCTCCAGAAGCCACCGTACACGCATGTAATCTCAACCGATCTACTCTATCTTCAATTAATCCACATTTCCTGAAGATAACTAGTTTTTCAATTGGGGTTATATAAGAAAAAAAGTATAACATGTATGTCAATCACATATATGTCATATAGCTACATTTCTACTAATTAAATATAGCAAAATTGAATCACACATATATATGTCATGTAGTGCTAATCTGATGGCTTCTCTGTAGGATGTTGTCAACCAGCTTGATAACATCATCGCACATGTGGTACTTGACCAGGATGTTGATTTGAACATCATCGCACATGTATGAAGGTTGAGCTGTTCTTCCTCCGTCACAATGCTTGTAGGGGGTCATAATGCTTCTCATTTTTGATCGACTCACAGGTTGAAGTCTACGACTGACCTTACACAATCCAAATTATACCTACAACAGCTCTCACTTCAGATAGCGATGTTGAGGAAGTGATAGCATTGAACCGGTGCATTACGTAGCATGGCAGGATGTGTAGATGTAAAACTTATTGTTGCTAAATAAAGTAAAGGGAAGAAAACATTAAACAAACAAAAATTGGCATGCTTGTATATACCAATGATGAAGTGTCCCCATCTAGCTTACAATAATCTTCACAAATTGTACACACCATCGGTCCTCTTACAGTAATACTCACATATTGTTTCAAATAAGCAAAATTAGTAAAATTCCTTCTGCTGGTAACTAAGCATCCAATGAATCTCCTTCCAGTATTGGTTCCTTCAAAACATATTTCTTCGGCCTTAGCCTATGCAGCATGCACTTGGGCACATCATCCACAACATCAGTGCAGTACATTGGCTCAGGAATGGAGTCAGGTGTCTCCTATATACATTAGAAACTAGATCAACAAAATATTCCATTGATTCGGTGTAGCAAAGCTTAAAAAAAAAAACCTCAAATCAAAGAACCCTAACTCTAACTAAACAGAGAGGAGAGAAGCTTACAATGTATTTCATGTCTATGAAGCCGCCGCTCATGCTTATGTCGTCGTTAGAGCTCTCCTCCCCATCCTTCCACGACTGCATGGTCACCGACGACGATAAAGGCGGCGGCGTGCTTGAGCAGAGAGGAGAGCGAGCTAGGGCGAGAGAGAGGAGTGCGAGGGAGTGAGCCTGCCCGGTCATAACGGCCGTCACGGCAGGTGTCGTCTATAGGCTGCTGACGTGGGCCTGACGGGTGGGCCCATCATGTCATAATCCGGCTTAAAACGTAACGATTCGGCGACTTGGATTTTTTGAAACAGCCGACCTCGGAAGTGGTACTTATTAGGAATTTTTCAAACAGCGATAGTTTTTTGTAACCCTAGCCCCAATTGTGGTAGGTTTATGTTATTTACTCGATATTACTTGCTATCCTATTATGAATGTGTAAAGGCTATCTTGATATCCTGATATATCTTGCTCAAAATTAATAATGTACAGAAATGCACCAACTTGGAAGAGTTTTTTTTTCGCGAGAAAACTTGGGTTCTATTCATCTTCAATCCTGGCAGTACAACGAACAACAGAAATAATAAAAATTACATCTATATCTGTAGACCACCTAGCAACGACTACAAACACTGAAGCGAGCCGAAGACACGCCGCCGTCATTGCCCCTCCCTCGTCGGAGCCGGGCAAAACTTATTGTAGTAGATAGTCAGAAAGTCATCGTGCTAAGGCCCCATAGGACCAACGCAGCAGAACAGCAACCGCCGCCGATGAAGAGTAGCTTGGAAGGATCCAACCTGAAGACACACCAACATAGAAAAACTACGACCAGATTCGAGCAAATCCACCGAGGACAGATCCGCCGAAGACACACCTCCACACGCCCACCGACGATGCTAGACAAACCACCGGGACGGGGGCTAGGCGGGGAGAACCTTATTCCATCTTCAGGGAGCCGCCGCCGTCTCGTCTTCCTGAGCAGGACACAAACCCTAACAAAACTCGAAGGAACATCTAAAAATAGAGCCCTCCCGCCGGCAAGGGCCGAGATCCACCGCGCCGCCATGGCCCTAAGGCCACCGGAGACGAGGAGAACCGGCGGCGGCGCCGACGGGAGGCAGAGGAACCCTAAGCTTTTCTTAGGGAGAGTTCTGTATAACATGGTTACAAGAACTTTATTATTTGGCTGAAGGATAAATAGATAACACATAAACAATCGGGTGAATGTTCTACTACTATAAGAAAAGGGAAAATCAAGATAGTCTAGTGTTGATCCCAACAACCAGCTCACACACACGAAGCATGTACATACTGTGTTGTAATGTTGTTCCCAAAGCCAGCATTGTGGAGGAACAACTCAACAACTTATGTACTTTTGTTGGAACCAAATTGAATTGTACTTTTACAATCTCAAACATCATTACATAATTTAT
Source organism: Elymus sibiricus (assembly GCA_039707655.1). Taxonomy (NCBI): domain Eukaryota; kingdom Viridiplantae; phylum Streptophyta; class Magnoliopsida; order Poales; family Poaceae; genus Elymus; species Elymus sibiricus. Next base: position 479,704,522 of record CM077666.1, read on the forward strand.
CTTTCGAAACTGTAATTGACAAGTACCAAGTCCGATAAGAAAAATTGTAAAACATCACAGGAGCAGTTACCGGTTGCTATTTGGCAATCACATGTTCTTCCAATTTCCCTTTCTCATATCAAGGTCGATGATTATTACAAATGTTTCTCTTTGCTGTCACCTTGATCCTTGCAAAGCTGATATCTCTATTCATGGTTTTTGAGTCAATTACATCTCTCGGCTTTAACTTGGCGTGAAAGGTCACTTTAGTGCCAAAACGTGTGGCATACATTGAACTGGTGATACAACTTGGCTTTGACGTGCATATCAGGGTAAATCGCGTTTGTATACAAACACGGTGCTGACTAGGCGCGCCAGCGTGGCGTGGGGCCCACTGTCAGCCACCGAGCCACACAAATAAGGCGTGTGGCCTGTTTATTTTTGTGAAAACCCCCTCCGGTGTTTGATCTACAACAACGATCACATGTTACCGCAAGGGGTCCATTCCAGACAAAGGATGAGGCCCTACTAATGATCAATCACACATGATCTGGTCGCGTGCTGGATTGGCGATCACTGAATGTGCATCTGCTTGTTTTGTTTAATGACTTGAAGCAGAAAAGCACCAGCAATCAACCCATACAGCAGAAAGTAGTGCACACATCGTTCCACCCCAGGCACACTACACTCAATCTGCTAGCAGATTTTCACGTGGCGAGTCTTCTGAATTTCAATTCGTTCCCATGTTAGGATGAAGAATGTATAGCAGTATAAAAGTTAGAGCAAAGTTTGCCTCTCCCCTCGAGAAAGAGCAGATATACGGCTGCATTATGGAATGGTGGAAAGCCGACCAACAAGTTAATTATAACATCTTAAATGCCACAACGAAAAAGAATGGGCTATATAAGCACGCTCAGATTATCTAATGAAGTTGTAAAAAACATTGTATAGATGTCCGGGATCAGACACCAAGCACAATGAGAGCAGGCAAAAGGGCCGCCAGGGCGGCAGTGATCATGGCGCCGGCGGATCCGATGCCGGCCGGCGCGGCGCCGCTGGGGGGCGCGGGCGGCGCCGGCGGGGGCTCGTTCTGGCCGATGACCTTGACGACCATCTTCTGGCCGCGCTCGCAGTGGCCCGTGACGCCGCTGATGAAGTAGAAGGGGCCCGGGCGGTCGAGGCGCACCTCGGTGTCGCCGTTGTTGGAGAAGAAGATGGGGTGCGTCGACCCGCACTTGTCGTACTCCTCCTGCGTCACCTCCATCACCGAGTCCGACTTGTACTTGAAATCTACGACCAATCCATCACACGCATCACATATTCGCATATCAAGTGTCAACAATGGCGTACACCGACCGGGCGGATCAAACGAGCGGGTCGAGCGAGCCTTACGGACGCTGTCGCCGACGAGGAAGCGGCTCTTGGACGCCCAGTCGTTGTACGTGCCGGAGTCGCCGGCCGCCGGCACGACCCACCCGGCGTCCCCGCCGACCTCGAAGTCGGTGGCGTGCGACGCGCCGAAGAGCAGCGCGAGGAGCGTCACGATGGGGAGGAGGCTGTTCGCCATGGCCCGGCTAGCCGGACGACAACAACGCGGTGCGCGTCTTGGTTTCCTCCGGCCTGATCGATCCGATGGTCAGCTCCGTGCGCGAAACTGGGGGTTAGTGACTGACCGTGTCCGGTCGATCGGCGATGGTGGGAGCGAATTAATAGGGAGGGAGTGGAGTGCCGAGCTGAAGAGGAGGCGGTTGTGAGCGCCGGGGGAGGTCGAGAATGGCGGAGGCGCCGGGTACGTGGTGCATGCGCGCGCGGACGGAGTTGCGTCGCCGCGGGAGAGCTGTGTGTGATTCGATCCACCCGTCGGTGCTTTGACCGCGCGCGGGGACCTCCTGTTTGACGCTCGCTGCGTCAAACAGTCGAGCAATCGCACAGGGGTGCTCCCTATTGAGCCGGCCCAAGTGATGCACTGTAGCGAGCCGGGTCACTGCAGAGGGTAGTCTACTGTAGCAGAAGGGCATTGCATGTGATGTGTCCTGTAGCAACCGAGTTTTAGTGGTTTATAAAAAATTTCAAGTTTTTTTTATAAAACGAATATTTTTTGAGAACGCAAACAATTTTCGAAATTTCTGAACATTTTTTGACATTCCGTACATTTTTTTAAATTGGGAACATTTTTTGAGACCTAGAAACATTTTTTTAAAATTCCAAACTTTTTTTAAAAAAGCAAGCATTTTTTTAATTAGTGAACAAAATTTAAAAATAGGAACAGTTTTTGAAAATTCTGAACAAATTTTGGTATATTAGAATTTTTTGAAAATTTTTTCAAAAAGAGAAAAATTGAAATAAAAAAGTGGAAACACGAACATTTTTTGAAACTCCGAATAAAAATTAAAAACATGAACATTTTTTGAATTATGACCAAAATTAGAAATTACGAATTTTTTTGAATCTATGAACAAATTTGGAAAACACATACAATTTTTTGCAAACAATTTATGAAAAATACGAACATTTTTTATAATTCACGAACATTTTTTAATTTGTGAACAAAAATTGAAAACGGGAACATTTTTTATATTCTCGAACACTTTTTGTAAAAGTGCGGACAGTTTTTTGAATTTGTGAACAATTTTTGAAAAAAAGGAGAACAATTTTTGAAAAAAAGGAGAACAATTTTTGAATGGGAACTGTTTTTTGAAATTCTGAACAATTTCAAATACAAGAAACATTTTTTGATATTCAAACAATATTTGAAATTCCCGAACTTATTTTGAAATAAAAAGGTAAAAGGAAAAAAAAGAAAATAAAATAAATATGAAACAGATTAAACGGAAGAGAAAAAGTCAAAAAGAAACAGAAAAAGAAGAAAGAAAAAGGAAAACAGAAAACCAGCTTAAGGAACCTTCTAGAAGGTTCCCAAAACCGATAAAAACCGGCTGGGAAACTCCTAGAAAGTTCCCAAAACCGGAACTGCCTACAGTGGGAGATGGGCCGGCCCAGTTGATAGCTCCCCTATGCGATCGGTCGACTGCTTGACGCAGAGAGCGTCAAATAGGATTTTCCCCGCGCGCGCCTTGATTTGCGTGGCTCGTGAAGCAAAATGGGCCGGCCCACTGTAGCAAGCTCACTTGAGCAGCTTTTCTGTTTTTTTTCCTCTTTGAATTTTAATTCGGCTGGCTTGCTCACCTGAGCAGTTTTTCTATTTTTTTCTCTTTGATTTTTAATTTTTTCTTCAAGAAACCGGCTGTTGGATATTGTTTTACGGAGCTAATATATATATTAAATCATATTAAAAAGTTTAAAAATATTTTAAAAATGTTCAATGTGTATTAAGAAAAGTTCACCGACCATGAGAAAAGGTTAATTGTACATAAACAGTTCACCATGTATTTAGAAAGTTCATCATCATTAAGAAATGTTCAGTGTATATTAAATAAAAGTTCATTGTATATAAAAAAATTCATCGTATATTTAAAAAGTTCACCATGTATTAAAAATATTCAACGTATATATAAAATTTTCAGTGTATATTAAATAAATTCACTTTGTATTAAAAAATTGTTTGCATTTTAAATGACAAGGGAAAAGGGAAAAAGCAAAGGGAAAAGAAAAAGGAAATAAAAAAGAAACAAAAAAATAAAAAACCGGAGCTAAACCACTGAAAACCGGACAAACAGTGAAAAACAAAACAAAACCGCAAAAAAAAAAAACAGTAAAACCGCTTCGAAGATAACAAACACCAACTTGGGCCCCGGCCTAGGAGCGAACGCCCGCAGGCGTTGCGTCAACTAGTTGACTCTTGCGGGCGTCAACTAGGAATCGCCAAGAAAATTGGTTTCACCTCAAAAGATAAATAAGAATATGGGCCATCGTATATTTTAAAGTTTGGTGTGTTTTATTCGTTTCATTTGTTTTTTATGAATTCTAGAAAAAGGTAACCAATTTTTTACAAAGTAATATGTTTTTTTTTTGCAAGGGTAGTGTACTCAATATAGTATAACTTTGCCCTTTTTCAGGTCACCCAAGCAATGCATTTGAGAAACAAAGAGGTTCTCACCTAGTTCTTTGGATTTTAAAAAGAATGAGAACAGAGAGGAGACTCCCCCCTGTCTTATTCTTATAGGAGATGAGAAGACTCGAACCCGGGCCGGCGACAGCAACCTTTGTGCTGTCTACCACTCCACCCGGAAGAGCTTCTCAGTTCTTTGGATTTTGGTTCTTGTGCCTGCTAGTAGCACTAGCCACCTTGCGTCATCCTCAAACTTCTTTACCTTTTCGGACCCAAGCACCATATCATCAAAGCTCGTTGGCTTTAAGATCCAAATGGTGAAGCATGTTTTCAACATCATCATCAATCCAATCGCCTCACCAGACTCCGCCATTGCTAGGGTTTTTGTCGAGAAGATCCTCGCGAGAACCGATCGTCTTCGTACCAGTACCAAGGCTAGGAAGACATGCCTGCTATCCCCTTGTTTAGCCCGAGAGCCGGAACGGAGAGACGTGACATATATTGCCGGTAGAAACTTCTGCGAGTGAGCGAGTCGCCGCCGTAGTACAATAAACCCTAGCACAAGGGTACATATTGCTGCCATTTTATTTCACAGATCTGTATATGCACTATATTTGCGTCACCAAATACTTTGGTGGACTTAGATAAATCACCAAAATGGTCCATTTCTTATTTGAATCTCCCTCCGGAACAGAGGAGCGAATCCCCAACCCCTGTGCTAGTGTGCTATGCAGCAGCGCGCTCCCGCCGAGCGCTCGACAGCGGCGTCCCTGCACGCGCACGTCCTCCACCTCCACCAATGCGCCGGCGCCGGCAACCTCCTCCGCCGCGCCCACGCCGCCGCCCTGACATCCGGCGCGCTCTCCGCGTCCCTGCCCCTCGCCGGCGCGCTCATCCTCTCCTACGCCGCGGTCGCCGACCTGCCCTCCTCCCGCCGCCTCCTCCTCCACCACCCGCTCCGTCTCCGCTCCGCCTTCCTCTGGAACTCGCTCTCCCGCGCGCTCTCCTCGGCCTCCCTCCCCGCCGAGGCCCTGCGCGTGTACAACCTCATGCTCCGCTCCGCCGTCTGCCCGGACGACCGCACCTTCCCCTTCGCCCTTCACGCCGCCGCGGCCGCCGCCGACGCGCACGCGGCCAAGGGCCTCGAGCTCCACGCCGCCGCGCTCCGGAGCGGCCACCTCGCCGACGTCTTCGCGGGCAACACGCTCGTCTCTTTCTACGCCGCCTGTGGCTCCGCCAGTTACGCGCGCAGGGCGTTTGATGAAATGCCCGCTCGGGACGTCGTCTCGTGGAACTCCCTGGTGTCCGCGTTCTTGGCCAACAGGATGTTCGATGATGCGAGGCGGGCATTGGTCAGTATGATGGGGAGCGGGGTCCCTGTGAGCGTGGCAAGCTTGGTCTCGGTTCTGCCTGCCTGTGGCGTGGAGCAGGAGCAGGGGTTTGGGTTGGCTGTGCATGGACTGGCGCTGAAGACTGGGCTGGACTCCGTGCTCAATCTTGGAAATGCATTGGTTGATATGTACGGCAAATTTTGTCAAGTGGAGGCATCGATGCAGGTGTTTGATGTAATGCCAGAGAGAAATGAGGTTTCTTGGAATTCTGCCATAGGTTGTTTTCTTAATTCAGGGCTTTATGGAGATGTGCTGGCCATGTTTAGGGAAATGTCAGAGCGTGGAGTCATGCCAGGGTCTATCACATTATCAAGTTTGCTACCTGCTTTGGTTGAGCTTGGTTATTTTGATCTGGGGAGGGAGGTACATGGGTATAGTATAAAGAGAGCAATAGACTTAGATATTTTTGTTGCCAATTCACTTGTGGATATGTATGCCAAACTTGGTTCTCTGGAGAAAGCCTGCACTGTCTTTGAAAAGATTGAGGTACCCAGTGTGGTGTCATGGAATGCAATGATCGCTAATCTTGTGCAAAATGGAGCTGAGACTGAGGCATTCCGTCTTGTTATCAAGATGCAAAAGGATGGGGAACGGCCAAATTCAATAACCCTGGTGAATGTACTTCCAGCTTGTTCAAGGATGTCCTCTCTAAAGATAGGGAAACAGATCCATGCATGGTTGATCCGTACAGGATTAGTATTTGACTTATTCATATCGAATGCTTTGATTGATATGTACGCGAAGTGCGGGCAGCTGAGCTTGGCGCAAAATATTTTTGACTTGTCAGAGAAGGATGATGTGTCATACAACGCGTTGCTTCTGGGTTATTCTCAGAGTCCATGGAGTTTTGAATCTCTTAATCTATTTAAGGAGATAAGGTCTGTGGGAATCGAGTATGATGCTATTTCTTTCATGGGTGCTCTGACTGCATGTACCAATTTATGTGCATTTAAACAAGGGAAAGAAATTCATGGTGTTTTAGTAAGGAGATTACAAAGTAATCATCCCTTTCTGGCTAATTCACTGCTAGGTTTGTATACTAAAGGTGGAATGCTTGATACTGCAACAAAGATCTTCAATAGGATCACAGAGAAGGATGTTGCTTCATGGAATACCATGATCATGGGATATGGAATGCATGGCCAAATTGATGTTGCTTTCCATTTGTTTGATCTGATGAAGGATGATGGTGTTGACTATGATCATGTGTCTTACATCGCAGTGCTGTCGGCATGCAGCCACGGCGGGCTTGTTGAGAAAGGAAAACAGTACTTCAGTCAAATGCGTGCCCAAAATTTAGAGCCACAACAAATGCATTATGCTTGCATGGTTGATCTTCTTGGGCGTACTGGACAACTGACTGAATCTGTTGAACTAATCCTAGACATGCCTTTTCATGCCAATTCCGATGTGTGGGGAGCACTGCTTGGGGCTTGCCGAATACATGGAAACATTGAAGTAGCACAATATGCAGCAGAACATTTGTTTGAGTTGAAGCCAGAGCATTCGGGTTACTACACACTGCTGATAAACATGTACGCTGAGGCTGGTAGGTGGAATGAAGCAAACAAGATCAGGAAATTAATGAAATCCAGGAAGGTACAGAAAAATCCAGCCTATAGCTGGGTACAAAGTGGCAACAAGCTACAAGCTTTTCTTGTGGGGGATGGTTAGCTCTGCCGCGATAAGTTTAAATTGACTGGCAATGTAACAGATGGTGCACTTATATGGTGGTACGGAGTCTTCCACTAGGAATGAATTGTACATAGCACTATAATATTGCATGTTCACCAAATCTGATAAGTATTGTCACTGTAATAGTGAAGGAATGCGATGAGGAGTGCAATGACTTTTAGAAGACCGTATAGTCGTCGATGGCTGCACTGTATGACCTGACAAGAATCACATAAAGATGAGCAATATCAATTGGCACTACCGCGGTCTACATATCTTTGCTAATGGAGTTTAGCCTGGTGATGGAAGAGAAGGTAATCATTCTTAGACAACTTGTCTCTCTACATAAATAACTTGAGCATTTCTGAAGTTCTGTACAGCTGTTTGTGTCCATACAGTCATTGGCATACCAATGTATTCTCTGCATAGTGACGTACCTTTTGCCAGTTCCCCAACTTTGAATAGTAAATGCGATGGGGATAAGCAAGAAGATAATCCTGATGTGCTAACAGAACCAATGTTTTTATGGCGTAACGCGTTTTATGGCGACCGACCCCCTTCATAACATTATAACGCTTATGGCGTATGGCGTGGCGACATCATAGACACAACCTTATGGCGAATGATAGCAAATTAAATCACAACTTCATAGTCTTGCTGTAATATGTATGACAACAAACTGAAGCACCAAATGAATTGTACATGACTACATGCATACCTGGTGGTTGCCCAAGTAGTACAGATTGCATTCCCACTTGCTCTTCTCTCTTCTTTTCTCCAAAACAGTCTGCAAACACTGAAAAGTAAGTCCATATTCCAGAACAGAACAATAACAAACATTCTAAAGCTGAGAATTAAATATGAGGATTGAGAAGACAGAAGAAACAAAGCTACCAAAACAAACCCAATAATATTACATAGCTCAACAACAATAGGAGCTTCCAAGTTGCAACACTACACTATATATAGCAGCAGGTTAGCAAGCGTCAGGCAGGACATGTACATCAGTGCATCACATATTCAGAACAGAGAGGAATAAGAAACAGAGCACAAGCATGGGGAGAAAGAGCAAGGAGAAGGAGAGGGGGGGAGCCGGGGAGGTACCTTGCTGCTGGATTGGAGCAGAGTCGCTGCCCTGCTGCTGGATTGGAGCCGAGTCGCTGCCCTGCTACTGGATCTGGAGGGGAAAGGGGGGTGGCGGGAGGAGGGGGACGGAGGTTGCGGCCTGGCGGGAGGAGCCGAGGAGGGGGAAGAGCAGGGCTGCGGAGGCTGGAGCAGGTCGCCGGAGAGGACGAGGTCGAGGAGGACTCGAGGTACTCAGCAATCACCCTGCCATGGCCGCTCTCTCTCTCTCTATCGTTCTCTCCCTCTCCCTCCCTCTACCTCTTTTCCCTCCGGATTCCCTCTTCCTTCCCGCCGCTGGCTGGTTGTTCCCGCGCACGCCAATTTCTCCCGCCGCTGGCTGCTGGTTCCCGCGCGCCAGCTCTCTAGTTGTCCATGGCGTCCTGTTTCGGGTATGGCGAGCTAATACGGGTCATATGGACGATATATGGACGCCATAGATGTATGGCGGACGCCACAGGCCAAAAGTGTTGCGAGCCTGGACGCCCCAGGCTGGGACCGCGCCACACCTGTATATCGTCGCTATAGCGACGATTTAACGACGCCATGAAAACATTGAACAGAACAGATGAGGTAGAGGCTGAGATAATCCTGATAAGCAAGAAGATAATACTGATGTGCTAATCCTCAACTCTGGTTATTGTAAATGCTTCATTGAAAGTAGATTTGGGGAACTTACTATATTAAATAAGTAATATAACTCTCGATCATATTTACTGAACTATTGAAATGCTGCACTAAAGTTGCTGAAACTTCATATTGGGTTATTTGATCTTGAGCTAAATGATTTCGAGTCTCAGTTAAGATTGCTTCAAATATTGAGATTTTGAATATTTTAGAGATATATAATATTTTTTTAATATCTCAATTGCTCATCAGATTGTTTCTTGTGCGTGTGACTGAAGCATCAACTGTAAAAAGCTTTTCAAAACTGATATTATTGTTAAAATATTTGAGATCTGTCTCACAAGAAATGATGAACGGTCATGTTACTATATGCATTGAATAGGAAATGTTGGGACTTTGCTGTCATGACTGGCTTATTCGTTTGCAGATGATGAACATGGTTCTGCCTTCGTTGTCTTGGGAGTCAAGCATGTGTTTTTCATTTAATGTTTTGTCGTATGTTATTGTCAGCAGCTAGTACTTTTTCATTATATTTCTAATGACGCCACCTATTTGAGTGATCGTTGAATGATTCCTTTGCGATTAAAATAAAAATAGTAAGTGCTTATATACTTGTGTGAGAAGCCCTTCTTTATTAAACTTTGCATGGGTTTGAGATATGCCAGGATCAGCCATGCGCCTCTTTCATGCCGTCTAATATGATGCATAAAATGAGTTGTACTTTACTTGGTGCACAAAAATGAGCTGTACTAAGTGTCCAATTATTGTATGAATGTGCTAGAAACCTTCTAATGTTCTGCTGATAACTTTATTCTATGTGGTAGATAGAACTGATTATTTCTCTTCAGAGGAAATTGCACCGAGACTCCTGGCATACATGGTCATTAGGTTTATAAAGGCATGGGTTTAACGAACACTCACTCACATGTATTTTTAGTTTACTCTGGTTGTAGCTTGGGTCCGAACATGTTGAAGATGGTGCCGATCACACAGCTTCCACTCAGTGATAGCCACGAGGAAGGCGAGAAATGATCATGGAACAAAGCAAAGAGTGACAGCCTGACAGATCCTGCAAGGTGCAGTAACAGATGATAAGGACATGGCAGCTCAGGCGCTTGATAGGGAGACATATCAAGGTAACAAACTCACTAGTCCGCCTCTAGCCAGACAGACCAGAGAGTCATCTTTGTCTTGTTTCTGTTAATTTCCAGATATTGCCAAGGAGTTTGAAGCAATCTCTAATTGAAAGAGTGGGAATGGAAGAGTGGAGTTCCATTCGATAGGGATCTATATAGGATAAATACTCCAGACTCGAGTAATTCTTCTCATTTCGAGTCCAATCAGCATCCTCTTTTGCGATTTAGAGTTCCTTGGACGCCTTATTTGAATAAATCATCAGGCAGCTGTTTATAGTATGTAGTATATGAATGCCTTTGCATGATTATTAGCATTGGCGAATGCGGCAAATCTTTGAAAAGTATGCAACTCGATCTGCTTTTATATTGTTAGATTCGTAAGTGTCTACTATTATACGCTAGAATGTTCTAGCAAATAAAATGATCCTGATCCCTTCAGTTTCTTTTCACCATGGTTTTTAATTAAGTAATTGTTTTAACTTATAACCATGTTTATTGAAACTATGCAAACACATTAGTCTAATTCTCAACTTGAATGGTGTTCTATTAAGAAGACGAACAGTTGGGTTAACATTCTTCTGATATGGTTGCAGGATCAGCTTATCTGAACAGTTGTTGGTTGCTTTCTTGATGAATGTTGATCTTCGGGTGGTGGCATACTCTGATGACTACTCATGTCTGGTGATCATCGAAAGCGAACATATTTCAGTTGAACTTTCCTCTGAAAATTATCTCCTGTAAGAAGCCATTCCTAGTTTTAGGGCAAATCTCCTGTGGCGCTGAACATTTAACACAATGACTGTTCTGTAGTTCTTCTGGAACCTCCCTTGGCACTGAACATTTCAGACAGTGACTGTTCTGTAGTTTTTCTGGGAATTCTCCTTTGGCAAAACCTACCGATATTTTGGGCAAATCTCCTTTTGGCAGAACCGACCTATAGTCCAGCAAATCTCCTTTGACAAAAGTACCTATAGTTCTTCTGATATCCTTCGTTACATATGCTGTTGCTTCCAATAGTCCGGGGAGCCGCTGATCTGGGAGCTCAACGAATTTTCCTCGAGTCGGATTGCCAGACAATGGTTTTGGCGCTGAAGGGCCGCGACTATGCTGCTGCTGAGGTTGGCGTTCTCTTCAGCGAAGCATGGAGCTTATGCCATGCATCTTTCGAATCCTATGATTTCAAGTACTGTAAACGTGATTGTAATAAGGTAGCTCATGCCTTGGCATAGTTTGGCCTGTCGGCTGATGCGCCCTTCTCCGTCTGGGCTGTGGATGGCCCTGAATTTGTTTCGGTCCTGGTGAACACTGATATGGTGCACCAAGTTTAATGGAATACATGCTATTCCTCTCAAAAAAAAAAAAAATCGCTCCCTGGACAATTCTCCTTTGGCATTGGCTTTAGCCATAGATTGCTATCTTGGCACATCTCCTTCCGCGTTTGGTTTAGCTTGAATCCTATCTGGGCAAATCTCCTTTGGCGGTTAGTGGTACTGCATCAGGGAATTCTCCTTTGGCATTAGCACTCAGCGTGCTGGGCATACACATTGGTCCAAACGTTAACCTGCTGTTTCAAAGACTCTTCTTTAGTTTATCACATTATTATCACACAACACAGCTTATTACAAAAAGTTGGGAATGGATTTAATCTAATTATTATTAACAGTATTGGTCGTTTCGTATCACATGAAAATGACAAAGTTGCTGAGTAAATAGGCAATTTTTCGATTAATTTAATCCATGAATACATCACTAGCATGGCATTGACTAAATTACTGACATGCTGACTAGCATGTACTACACATATAGTAGAAACATCTACACACATAGCTAGTACAGCTAAGACAGAAATTAACAGGAGAGGGATAAACATGTTATACCCTCCAATCGGCCAGGCAGAGGCCACGGCGGCGGCGGCAGCAGCGTCCTCGGCGGCCTTCTTGTCGGCTTCCAGCTTCTCAGCGGCGGCACGTTCGGCGTCGGTGGACATGGTGATGACGAAGGCGATGCGGACGTAGAGGAAGCAGACGAACGGAGACGAGCAGTCGCGTAGTCGCTCCCTAAAAACCTAATCGCCCCTCTCCCGTACAGGATCCGGAGAGGCGGGGTTTCGGAGGCCTGCTCTCCCGTCAACCGTGTACGCGGTGAACGGGATGGAGTCGCCGGCGGCAGCAGCAGCAATGGAACGACGTGTGCGTGGAGGCAGATGCGATATGTTTCGCGTGACGGCTAGGGTTCGCAGCGTCTCACATATATAGGCGCGGCCGCGTGGAGAGACGTGGGCTGAACCCACGTCCAAGTCGGTAACAACCCACGAGCTGACGTCTCAGATCATGGCCCCATCCGTCAAAGAGTCTCCGTTCCTGACCGGCAAAAAGAAGCGCATAGGTGTGAGCTCGGCTCAATCCCGCAACCCGCGGCGCGACGCGTCGTGGCGAGGCGGGCGGCGGAGGAGGAGCGCGCGGGAACCACTTCTCTTCTCAAGCTCCAATAGCATGTGGAAGAGAATCCCTTATAAGGAGGTCCAACTCCTTCTCCACTAGCGGTATGGGACTAAACTTCCCACCACACCTAGTGCCATATAATCCCGCATGGGCCCTTGTAGATTTTCTGAAATTGTTAGATGGGCCCTAGGCCCAACTCATATTTCAACAATCCCCCACCAGATCTTAAGGGCCCATTTTGTCCTTTGTTCCAAACACTGTTTTGATATACCAGTATTTCAGTGGAGACCGGTTAAGGTTGAACTCCACCTAGAGCAAGTAGCTACACTCCTTCACGACTGAACAATGGACTATGCCTTGAATTGTCAGTTTGGCGTAAAGAAGTTTCACCACAGGTCTTACTAGTACTACACTGCCGAAGGCTGACCCCTCGGGTGGAGCATATTAGTCACACTCCTGGCCTATTCATGAGCTTGCTAGAGATCACCCCAATCTCATAGACTGTGACCAGCAATCGAGCTCATATAGGTGTGTTCCTCCAAAGATCGCTCTGTAGGACAGCATCTTGCTTATATATATAAGCCTTGGAACACATTAAGACAGTAGTCATCCTACCATACAGTTTTCGAGAGTATTGCATCTCCAACGGAGTGGGTTAGTAAAATTACTCTCCTCAGTTCACCACTGGCTTGTTTTCCCAGGTCCTACTTCACGGGATCTCCGATCACATAGGTTGGGTTACTACCATGGCAACTCATGTGGGTCTCATACCCATCTCCCTCGATGCATTATCTATCACAACACGTGATAGCCCTTTAGTAAAGGGATCTGCCAGATTCTTAGCCGTTTGGATATAATCCAACGCTATCACTCCGGAGTTTCTTAATTTTCTGACAGCTTTTAATCTCATTCTTATGTGTTTGTTGGACTTCATGTTGTCCTTTGAACTCTTCACCTTGACAATAACTGTTTGATTGTCACAGTTCATAAGGATGGTCGGAACCGGCTTCTCAACCACTGGCAAGTCCATCAAAAGATCTCGAAGCCATTCTGCTTCGCCACCAGATGTGTCTAATGCTGTTAGTTCTGCTTCCATTGTCGATCTCGTTAAGATCGTTTGCTTGCAAGACTTCCAGGAAACAGCACCACCTCCAAGAGTAAACACATACCCAGTTGTGGCCTTCATCTCATCAGCATCAGAGATCCAATTCGCATCACTATACCCTTCAAATACCGACGGGTATCCGGTATAGTGAAGTCCATAATTCATAGTACCTTTCAGATAATGCATAACTCTTTCAATAGCATGCCAATGTACATCACCCGGTTTGGAAACAAACCGGCTCAGTTTGCTCACAGCAAACGCGATGTCAGGCCTCGTTGCGCTCGCTAGATACATCAGTGAACCAATGATTTGAGAGTATCTCAATTGATCTTTAGGTATGCCTTCGAACTTTCGAATCAGCACACTAGGATCATATGGTGTTTGAGATGGTTTGCAGTCCGAATATCCAAAACGGCTCAACACCTTCTCAACATAATGGGATTGCACAAGTGTAATCCCACCCTCATCATCTCTCAATAGCTTGATGTTCAAGATAACATCAGCCACTCCAAGGTCCTTCATCTCAAAGTTCTGAGATAAAAAGGACTTAACTTCCTCAATCACTTTGAGGCTAGTTCCAAATATCAGTATGTCATCAACATACAAGCACAGTATAACTCCTTCGCCCCCACCATAGCGATAGTATACACATGTGTCAGCTTCATTAACAAAGAAACCAACAGATGTCAAAGTTTCATTAAATTTCTCATGCCATTGCTTAGGTGCTTGTCTCATGCCATATAAAGATTTCAGCAACTTACACACCTTTCCTTGCTGACCATCTAACACAAAGCCATCAGGCTGTTGCATGTAGATTTCCTCCTTTAGCTCTTCGTTCAAGAATGCCGTCTTAACATCCATCTGGTGGACGAGAAGACCATGCGAGGCTGCCAACGAGAGTAATACTCGAATGGTGGTCAGTCTGGCCACAGGTGAATAAGTGTCGAAGAAATCTTCTTCTTCTTTCGGGGCATAGCCCTTGGCCACAAGCCTAGCCTTGTACTTTTCAATCGTACCGTCGGGCCTAAGCTTCTTTTTGAACATCCACTTACATCCCAATGGTTTGCAACCATAGGGACGTTCAGTAATCTCCCAAGTCTCGTTAGCCATGATGGAATCCATCTCGCTACGGACCGCATCCTTCCAGTAGTCAGTTTCTGAAGACGCATACGCTTCTGAAATAGAAGTGGGAGTCTCATCCACGAGATACACAAGAAAATCATCACCAAAGATCTTTACAGGTGTGTTTGGATTGCAACCAATAGCAACCTTACCAAAAAAATTGGCAAGCCCGTGAAACTTGGTGAGCGTTTGGATAGCAACCAAAATTTTGGCTCGCCCCACGCGCCCACGACTGACCTGTATGATTCTTGCCAACGCGAGGGTGAGTTGATGGCGCGGTAAAGCTCCGCCAAAAAATTGGCAACTCCCTCGCCCGCTCTCTCCGTGGGACCCGCTTAATTATTGCAGTGATTAACTAGCGATTTACTCTGGAAACGTATTTATAGGTCCGCATATCTCTCCAATTTCCTAATCTTCAGGTGGTACTGACTCCTTTTTTGGCTCAACTAACCGGCAGGTGCATGCAGCAGGACAGGTACTTACCAAAGAAATTAGCATCGGTTGTTTAGATCGACTATAATCCGTTGAAATCGTAACTAATTTGTTTATTATTACGACCCAGAGCAGCCCTACCTCATACAACTAATCCTAAATTTGCCTTAAAATGCTAATCCTGAATGTCCTAAATAAAAACTACTCCTGAAACCCTTTAAAAAAAACTACTCCTGGAAAAACGGGAATTCTATCTCAAAAAAAAAATGTAACGTACATTTGATGCCAATTTTCATTTCTTTCAGCGTATTGTAGCTAATTAAAAAAAATTATGTGTCACATTTTTTATCGACTAAGAATAAAATGAAGCATGGATGAATCGTAAGTCTCAGACTTTGTTACGTTAGTTAGTTGGCAGCAAACCAAATGGCAGCTCCACTGATTTTGCCAAAAAATTGGTAAGTAAACAAGGATAACTTACCAATTTTTTGGTCATGCCCTAGCTTTGGTCATGCCAAAAAATTGGTGGGGCTTGCTAGGGCATAAACCAAACACACCCTACAGTCCTTTGTCTCTTGCCCCTACCAAGGGTTTCCTCGTCATCCTCCTCAGGATTTTCATCATGTGTTTGTTCATAATATTCCATCGCAATGGCAGGTTCAGGAGTCTCTTCAGATTCTTGTCTAGAAGTGCTTTGCATGTCTCTCATAGGAAAAATATCCTCGAAGAATGTAGCATCCTTAGACTCCATAATCGTACCGACCTTCTGGTCAGGTACCTCAGATTTCACTACTAGAAATCTATAGCCAGCGCTATTCTTAGCGTAGCCCAAATTAATGCAGTCCACGGTCTTCGGTCCAAGCTTACGCTTTTTGGGGATCGACACGTTGACTTTCGCCAAACAGCCCCAAGTACGCAAGTACGAGAGTGTTGTCCTTCTCTTCGCCCATTTCTCATAGGGAGTGATCTCATTATCCTTTGTCGGAACTTTATTCAGGACATGACATATGTCAATATAGCCTCCCCCCACCATGCCTTGGATAAACCCGATGTATCTAACATGGCGTTACCCAAATCAGTTAGAGTACGGTTTTTCCGTTCGGCAACCCCGTTTGACTGGGGTGAATAGGGAGGCGTCCTCTCATGAATAATACCATGTTCCGCACAAAAGGAATCAAACTCACTCGAGAAGTACTCTCCACCACGATCTGACCAGACTCGTTTAATTTTCTTTTCAAGTTGATTCTCAACTTCTGCCTTATAGATTTTAAAGTAGTGTAGAGCCTCATCTTTAGTATTTAACAGATACACATAGCAATATCTAGTGGAATCATCTATCAATGTCATGAAGTATTTCTTTCCACCTTTAGTCAACACACCATTCATCTCACAAAGATCAGAATGTATGAGTTCTAATGGCGCCAAGTGTCTCTCCTCCGCAGCCTTGTGAGGCTTGCGAGGTTGCTTAGCTTGCACACACGAAAGGCACTTAGAACCTTTGGCTAAAGTGAAACTCGGGATTAAATTCAGTTTTGCTAGCCGCGTCATAACACCGAAACTAATGTGACAAAGATGTGAATGCCAAACTTCAGATTCATTAACACTCGAATGAATATTGTTCACGACTTTATTACAAAAATCAGTGAGAGAAAGGCGGAACATTCCTCCGCATTCATAACCCTTTCCAACAAATAGTCCATATTTCGTAACAACTACTTTATTAGACTCAAAGACCAACTTAAACCCTTCTCTACACAGAAGAGAGCCACTAACAAGGTTCTTCTTGATGGCGGGGACATGCTGCACGTTCTTCAGCTGCACGATCCTTCCCGAAGTAAACTTCAGATCGACCATGCCAACACCATGAATAGAAGCACTCGCGCCATTCCCCATCAATACGGACCCGTGACCTGTGGCCTGGTAAGAAGAAAACAATGAAATGTCAGCACACACATGAACACCTGCACCTGTGTCCACCCACCAATCGGTGGACTGACAAACTGAAAATACAGTAAATAAATTACCGTACCCAGATGCACCACTTTCATTGTTGCCCACAATCATATTGGCAGACTTGGAGTCCTGCCCTGGCTTCTTGTACTTGTTTGGGCACTTGTTGGCCAATTGTTCCTCTGAACCACAAGTGAAGCAGCCATCTCCCTTCTTGTTATTCTTGAAGGTCTTCTTACCCTTCTTCTTAAAGTCGGTATTTTGTTGGACACCATTCTTTCCCTTGGGCTTGTGGGAATTGAAGTTATTCTGATGCACCATATTGGCTACAGAAGTTCCTTCGACCCCTTTTCCATGCGAGTCCTTTGCTCTCGAGTTCTGCTCAACACTTAGATGGCCGATGACATCCTCTACTGAGAATTCACGCCTCTGATGTTTCAGAGTGGTAGCAAAGTTCCTCCAGGAATTAGGGAGCTTAGCGATTATACAACCCGCGACAAATTTGCCCGGTAAATCGTACTTTAGAAGCTCAAGCTCCTTAGCGATGCATATTATCTCATTAGCCCGTTCCAATACAGAACGGTTCTCGACCATTTTGTAATCGTGGAACTGCTCTATAACATACATCTCGCTCCCAGCATCGGTGGCCCCGAATTTAGATTCGAGCGCCTCCCACAAGTCCTTGGCAACCCGCACATGTAAATATGCGTCAACCAACTTATCTCCGATCACGCTCAGAACTGCTCCGAGAAAGATGACGGTGGCCTCCCTGAACGCCTTCTCCTGTTCAGGAGTAATCGTTCCAGTGGGAGTCACACTGGCAACCCAGAACACGTTCATTGCCGTGAGCCATAAGATGGTTTTAGTCTGCCAACGCTTAAAATATGTACCGGTAAACTTATCCGGTTTCAGTGCAGCAGCAAAACCATGATTCAAAAAATTCCTACACAAATTAGGTTTTTGGATTGCTGAGTAAATAGGCAATTTTTCGATTAATTTAATCCATGAATACATCACTAGCATGGCATTGACTAAATTACTGACATACTGATTATGAACCAGACTAGCATGTACTACACATATAGTAGAAACATCTACGCACATAGCTAGTACAGCTAAGACAGAAATTAACAGGAGAGGGATAAACATGTTATACCCTCCAATCGGCCAGGCAGAGGCCGCGGCGGCGGCAACAACGTCCTCGGCGGCCTTCTTGTCGGCTTCCAGCTTCTCAGCGGCGGCACGTTCGGCGTCGGTGGACATGGTGATACATCTCCAATGTATCTATAATTTTTGATTGTTCCATGCTGTTATAGTATCAATCTTGGATGTTTTATATATATTTACAAGCAATTATATATCATTTTTTGGGACTAACCTATTAACTTAGTGCCTAGTGCCAGTTGCTGTTTTCTGCTTGTTTTTGGCTTTTTAGAGAAACAGTACCAAATGAAGTCCAAATGCCACGAAACTTTTTGGAGATTTTTTTATGGACAAAAGAAACCTGGGAAGCTTCGGGAGGAGGCCAGAAGCCCCACAGGGGCTTCACAAGGCACTAGGGCGTGCCTCGGGGGGGGGGGAGGGGGCGTATTGCCTTGTGGGGCCCACGTGACTCCTTTTGACCTAATTCCACTTCTATAAATTCACAAATATTCGGAAACCCCTAGAGAGTCAGAAGAGAAAACCTTTCCGCTGCCGCAAGCCTCTGTTCTTCCACGATCCCATCTGGAGGCCTTTTTCGGTACTCTGCCGGAGGGGGAATCGATCACGGAGGGCTTCTACATCAACCTTGCTGCCCTTCCGATGATGTGTGAGTAGTTTATCACAGACCTACGGGTCCATAGCTAGTAGCTAGATGGCTTCTTCTCTCTCTTTGATCTTCAATACAATGTTCTCCTCGATGTTCTTGGAGTTCTATCCGATGTAATCTTCTTTTGCGGTGTGTTTGTTGGGATCCGATGAATTGTGAGTTTATGATCAGATTATTCATGAGAAATATTTGAGTCTTCTCTGAACTCTTTTATGCATGATCGTTATAGCTTTGTATTTCTCTCCGATCTATCGGTTTAGTTTGGCCCACTAGATTGATTTATCTTGCAATAGGAGAGGTGCTTTGTGATGGGTTCAATCTTGCGATGTTCAATCCCAATGACAGAAAGGGACATGACACGTATTTGTATTGTTGCCATTAAGGATAAAAAGATGGGGTTTATTCATATTGCTTGAATTTGCTTCTCTACATCATGTCATCTTGCTTAAGGCGTTACTCTGTTTCATACTTAATACCCTAGATGCATGCTGGATAGCGGTCGATGGGTGGAGTAATAGTAGTAGATGCAGGCAGGAGTCAGTCTACTTGTCTCGGACGTGATGCCTATATACATGATCAGTGCCATGAATCCGTCATAATTATTTGCTTTTCAATCAATTGCCCAACAGTAATTTGTTTACCCACCGTATGCTTATTTGCTCAAGAGAGAAGCCTCTAGTGAAAACTATGGTCCCCGGGTCTATCTTTATCATATAAAAAACCTAAAAATACCTTGCTGCAATTTATTTAATTTTATTTTAATTAGTAGTTTAGTCTATCTATTTACCTCGATAAGATTTAATCCTTGCAAATAACCGCTAAGAGGATTGACAACCCTCTTATTCGCGTTGGGTGCAAGTGTTTGCTCTTGTGTGTGCAGGTGCGCTTTAACGGTATTTTGCTTGGTTCTCCTACTGGATTGATAACCTTGGTTCTTAACTGAGGGAAATACTTATCTCTACTGTACTGCATCTCCCTTCCTCTTCAGGGAATTACCAACGTAGCTCACAAGTAGCATAAAGAATTTCTGGCGCCGTTGCCGGGGAGACATCATCAATATTACCAAGTACCTTCACACAAATTATCATTCACTTGCATTTACTTTATTTACCTTTTTATTTGCATTTACCTCTCATTTTCATCTCCCCCACTTCTAAAATATTTTACAAAAAACACAAAAATATTTTTACTTGCTTGCTTACTTTTATTGCCTTCATGTCGAACACACAAGAACAGAAAGTAAAAGCAAAAATATAAGATACTATGGATCCACTTAAAGTTTTCTACTTGGATCATCTTCGATCCATTTGTGCTCGTGCTGAAACCCCAACTAGTTTAGTTGAGGGAAAATCTTTAGATGAGCATGCTCATTTTGTGCATCACCGTTTGTCTGAAAAAGGGAGACTCTTATGGCGTCAAATAAATTGTTTACTATGCTATGCTTGGAATCTATGTGAAATTTATGATTTTACTTGTTGCTCTAAGAAACCTAAAAAACACCTTCCCTACCTATGTGAGTTTAATGATAATGAAATCTTATCTTCTTATGCCAAGGGTGTTTCTAGTTACTATGATATCGAACAAATTGAAGAATTTGATGCTTTTAAGGGTGCTTATGAAGTTGCTTCTTTGATTGAAAAGTATGATATTACTCTCTACAAATCTGAAAATTTTGACATACTTAAATATTGCTATGAAAACTATGCTCCTAATGCCCATGTTAATGAATTTATTGAGAGAATGTCTGCTACTTTGGAAGAAAATGATATGCATGAATCCATAGATAATTATGATTCTGTTGATTCGATTAAAATATCCCCTGTTGATGAATGTGATGCTTGCTATTCTTATGGCCATGATGCCAATATTAATGATGCTTATAGAGATGAATTTGCTATAGTTCCTTATGTTAAAAATGAAATTATTGCTATAGCACCCTGATACGTCTCCAACGTATCTATAATTTATGAAGTATTCATTCCATGTTTATTATAGTTTTGAATGATTTTGGTGCACTTTTATATGGCTTTTATATGATTTTCATGGACTAACATATTGACCTAGTACCCAGTGCCAGTTGCTGTTTTCTGCTTGTTTTTGGTTTTCCAGAAAATCTATATCAAATGAAGTCCAAATGCAGCGAAACTTTTTGACGATTTTTTCTGGAACATAAGAGACACTAGAAGCTTCGGGAGGCGGCTAGAAGACCCACAGTGGCCCCACGAGCCACCAGGGCGCGCCACCCCCCAAGCATGCCCTGGTGCCTCGTGGGCCCCCCGTGGCACCTCTCCGCGTGATTCCAACACCAAAAAATCATATATATTCAGAAACCCGAGAAAGTTAACCTAGATGAGTTTTTTACGCCGCCGCAAGCCTCTGTACCTCCATGATCTAATCTACAGCCCTTTTCCGGCACCCTGCCGGAGGGGGAATCATCACCGGAGGCCATCTTCATCATCCCGGCGGTCTCCATGACGAGGAGGGAGTAGTTCACCCTCGGGGCTGAGGGTTTGTACCAGTAACTATGTGTTTTATCTCTCTCTCGCGCGTTCTTGATTTCGCACGATCTTGATGTACCGCGAGCTTTGTTAATATAGTTGGATCATATGGTGTTTCCTCCCTCTCTATCCTTGTTGTGATGAATCGAATCTTTTCCCTTTGAGGTTTCGTTATTGTCGGATTGAATATTTCAGATTTGAGAACACTTGATGTATGTCTTGCATATGAATACCCGTGGTGACAATGGGGTATTATATTGATTCACTTGATGTATGTTTTGGCACTCAACTCGCGGATTCCCGAGGTGACATTGGGGTAATCTATGCATAGGGGTTGATGCACGTTTTCATCCTACTTTCTCCGGTAGAAATCTTGGGGCACTCTTTGAAGTTTTTTGTGTTGGATTGAATATTATGAATCTAAAGTTGTTTGATGCATATCATATAATCAACTCACGGATACTTGTGGTGACATTGGAGTATCTAGGTGACATTAGGGTTGGTTGATGTGTTTCATATGGTGTTATTTTAGTATGAACTCTAGGGCTATTCGTGACACTTATAGGGATGGCTCAATAGATTGATCGGAAAGGATAACTTTGAGGTGGTTTCGTACCCTACAACAATTTCTATTTTATGTTCTCCGCGAATAGGAACTTTGGAGTGATTCTTTATCGCACGTTGAGGGATTGTTATATGATCCAATTATGTTAGCATTGTTGAGAGATTGCACTAGTGAAAGTATGAACCCTAGGTCTTGTTTTTAAGAATTGCAATACCGTTTGTGCTCACTTTTGTTACTTGCTACCTTGCTGTTTTTATATTTTCAGATTACAAAAACCTATATCTACTATCCATACTACACTTTTATCACCATCTCTTCGCCGAACTAGTGCACCTATACAATTTACCATTGTATTGGGTGTGTTGGGGACACAAGAGATTTCTTGTATTTGGTTGCAGGGTTGTTTGAGAGATACCATCTTCAACCTACGCCTCCCATGGATTGATAAACCTTAGGTCATCCACTTGAGGGAAAATTGCTACTGTCCTACAAAACTCTGCGCTTGGAGGCCCAACACGAGTCTACAAGAATAAGTTGTGTAGTAGACATCAAGCTCTTTTCTGGCGCCGTTGCCGGGGAGGTGAGTGCTTGAAGGTATATCTTTAGATCTTGCAATCGAATCTTTTAGTTTCTTGTTTAACACTAGTTTGGCTTATAAAAGAAAACTACAAAAAAATGGAATTGAGGTTGCCTCATATTATTCATCTTTATAATGTCTTTCATGAAAATGATGGAAAGGAAAATTGTGCTCAGTTGATAGAAGAAGAATTCAATAAAATGTTTGGCTTAAAATCTTTGAATGATGAGCATGATTGCAATGTTGTTAGTATGAATTCTATGAGTATCCATGAGGCTAATGATATGCAAAGCCACAAGCTTGGGGATGCTATGTGTGATGAAGATGATATTTTTACTCCCCCATGTTTTGATGAGCAAATTTATTATGATGATTGCATGCGTCCTATTTATGATGATTATATTGATGAAAGTGGATTTGGAGATGCCATGACTTTATTTAGTGATGATTCCACTATTTTGGAAGAGGTTTCAATTGATTATGACAACAAAGTTGCTATCTATGATAATTATTGTGATGACATGTATGCTATAAAAAATAATGATAACCATGAAACTTGTCATCATGATTTTAATTTTCAATTAGATTATGCCAATCAAGTATCTCATGATAGTTATTCCATTGAGTTTGCTCCCACTAATATTGATGAGAAATTTGCTTATGTGGAGGGTAATAAAATTTCTATGCTTGTGGATCATGAAAAGAATGCTTTATGTGATAGTTATATTGTTGAATTCATTCATGATGCTACTGAAAATTATTATGAGAGAGGATCATATGCTTTTACATATTGTAATAATATCAAGTTCCCTCTCTATGTGTTGAAAGTTTTGAAGTTATGCTTGTTTTGCCTTCCTATGCTAGTTGATTCTTGCTCCCATAAATTTTTTGCTCACAAAATCCCTATGCATAGAGTGGGTTAGGCTTAAATGTGCTAGTCATATGCTTTATTATGCTCTCTTTGAGTTTCAATTCTTTACTTTTATGTGAGCATCTTCAAATCATCATGCCTAGCTAAAAAGGCATTAAAGAAAAGCGCTTGTTGGGAGACAACCCAATATTTATCCTTACTGTTTTTGTGTGTCCACATGATTAAGCTACTGTAGTAATCATGTTTTATATGTTTTATTTCAATAATGTGCCAAGTAAAGCCTTTGGGATAGTGTGGATGCTTGTTGATTTGATTCTGTGCAAAAACAGAAACTTTTGCGTCCAGTGCTGGAATTTCTATTCTGTACTGGAGGGTGACAAAATTCTGAAATTTTTACACAGTATTCGGTTACAATTTTTTTACGTTGTCCTAATTGTTCAGAAATTTTGGAGGTACAGAAGTATGGTTTTTAAATCGCCTACTACACACTGTTCTGTTTTTGACAGATTCTGTTTTCGGTGCATAGTTTGCTTGTTTTAGTGTTTCCATAGCTTATATTGAGTAATATAAAGTGTGGAAATGATAGAATACAGTAGGAATTATGTGAGAACAATTATGAATCTTGTCTTGACAATACCTAAGTGGATGATTTATTTTTATCATACTAACCTATCTCACGAAGTTCCGTTAAGTTTCGTGTGATTGAGGTTTTCAAGTTTTGGGTGAGATATCGATATGAGGAGAATAAGGAGTGGCAAGACCCTAAGCTTGGGGATGACCAAGTCACCCCAAGGTAAAATTCAAGGAATACTCAAGCCTCTAAGCTTGGGGATGTCCCGGAAGGCATCCCCTCTTTCGTCTTCAACACTATAGGTAACCTCACTCGGAGCTATATTTTTATTCGTCACATAATATGAGTTTTCCAAATTATTATCACCATAATTTTCCAAATTGGCACCATAAAGATTTTCAAGATTATAAGAAGTATCATTATCTTCCCAATCATAATCATCAAAACGAGTAATATGCATAACAAAATCACCCTCAATAATTCCTTCGGACATTGTACCATAAGACAAAGAAGCAATATCATCATCAAGTGTATCATCTTCCACAATTATTTTTGATTCATTCTCATGAGGCACAACAATAATAGGAGCAACATCATTTGGGAGGGATACCTTTTTACCTCTATTCTTTCTTCTTTTCTTCTTCTTCACCACATCATGTGTGGGTTTAATCAAATTTTCCGAGCTTCTTATTGATGAGATTGGTTGAATAGGGAGCTCCTTCTCGTCACCTATTTCATCATAAGAACAAATAGGAGGATTTTGGGAAACCTCTTCCCCTTCATTAGTATTCGCTTCATATTCTATTTGTTTTCTTGTCTTTAAATAATTGGCAATATAAGGATTCTCAATGCAATTTACCGCACAATACATATAAATTTCCTCTAGATCAAAATCGAGAAACCTCTTGAGATTATATTCTGGAATATCCCTAGTTATAAGTTTCATTTCTTCATACCCCAGAAGTAGACTAAGTTCATTATGATGCGCAAGGGTAATCAAGTTATCACAATTTTTGGACACGATTCGATCATGAAATAATTTGCATTGGAGATTTAAATGACCACGTTCATTGCAAAGTTCACAAGGATGGCGAGAAAAATTAAATCTTTCAGCACAATCATCTAGCCTCTCTTGCAACCCTTTAGTTTCTAAATACTTATGCCTCTTACAAAATCTATTTTCCCTTTTTGGTATGCATTTGCACTCCCAATTCACTCCACACAAATTGACATTCTCATAGGAGACATCATTATCATGACTAGTGCAATCATCATTAGTATTATGGATATTCAAAGAATTCATACTAGCAACATTACAATCATGCTCATCATTCATGGATTTTATGCCAACCATTTTATTGAATTCTTCTTCTATCAATTGAGCACAATTATCGGAATCCTTATTTTCAAGAAAGACATTATAAAGACGAATAATATGAGGCAACCTCAATTCCATTTTTTTTGTAGTTTTCTTTTATAAACCAAACTAGTGATAAAACAAGAAACTAAAAGATTCGATTGCAAGATCTAAAGATATACCTTCAAGCACTCACCTCCCCGGCAATGGCGCCAGAAAAGAGCTTGATGTCTACTACACAACTTGTTCTTGTAGACTCGTGTTGGGCCTCCAAGCGCAGAGGTTTGTAGGTCAGTAGCAATTTCCCCTCAAGTGGATGACCTAAGGTTTATGAATCCATGGGAGGTGTAGGTTGAAGATGGTATCTCTCAAACAACCCTGCAACCAAATACAAGAAATCTCTTGTGTCCCCAACACACCCAATACAATGGTAAATTGTATAGGTGCACTAGTTCGGCGAAGAGATGGTGATAAAAGTGTAGTATGGATAGTAGATATAGGTTTTTGTAATCTGAAAATATAAAAACAGCAAGGTAGCAAGTAAAAAAAGTGAGGACAAACGGTATTGCAATGCTTAAAGACAAGGTCTAGGGTTCATACTTTCACTAGTGCAATCTGTCAACAATGCTAACATAATTGGATCATATAATCATCCCGCAACGTGCGACAAAGAATCACTCCCAAGTTCCTATTAGCGGAGAAAACATAAGATAGAAATTGTTTGTAGGGTACGAAACCACCTCAAAGTTATCTTTCCGATCGATCTATTGAGCCATTCCTATAAGTGTCACAAACAGCCCTAGAGTTTGTACTAAAATAACACCATATGATACATATCAACCAACTCTAATGTCACCTAGATACTCCAATGTCACCACAAGTATCTGTGAGTTGATTATACGATATGCATCAAACAACTTCACAATCATAATATTCAATCCACACAAAGAACTCCAAGGAGCACCCCAAAGTTTCTATCGGAGAAAAGATAATGAAAACGTGCATCAACCCCTATGCATAGATTACCCCAATGTCACCTCGGGAATCCGCGAGTTGAGTGCCAAAACATATATCAAGTGAATCAATATAATACCCCATTGTCACCACGGGTATTCATATGCAAGACATACATCAAGTGTTCTCAAATCTGAATATTCAATCCGACAATAACGAAACCTCAAAGGGAAAAGATTCGATTCATCACAACAAAGATAGAGAGGGAAGAAACACCATATGATCCAACTATATTAACAAAGCTCGCGATACATCAAGATCGTGCCAAATCAAGAACACGAGAGAGAGAGAGAGAGATAAAACACATAGCTACTGGTACATACCCTCAGCCCCGAGGGTGAACTACTCCCTCCTCGTCATGGAGACCGCCGGGATGATGAAGATGGCCTCCGGTGATGCTTTCCCCCCTCCGGCAAGGTGCCGGAAAAGGGCTATAGATGAGATCGTGGAGGTACAGAGGCTTGCGGTAGCGTAAAAACTCATCTAGGTTAACTTTCGGGGGTTTCTGAATATATATGATTTTTTGGCGTTGGAATCACGCGAAGAAGGGCCACAGGGGGCCCACGAGGCACCAGGGCGTGCCTAGGGGGGGTGGCATGCCCTGGTGGCTCGTGGGGCCCCTGTGGGTCTTCTGGCCACCTCCCGAAGCTTCTTGTGTCTCTTATGTTCCAGAAAAAATCGTCAAAAAGTTTCGCTGCATTTGGACTTCATTTGATATAGATTTTCTGGAAAATAAAAAACAAGCAGAAAACAACAACTGGCACTGGGCACTAGGTCAATATGTTAGTCCATGAAAATCATATAAAAGCAATATAAAAGTGTACCAAAATCATACAAAACTATAATAAACATGGCATGAATACTTCATAAATTATAGATACGTTGGAGACGTATCACCGTGATATGAGAGGAATTAAGGAGACACGAGAGCTCAAGCTTGGGGATGCCCAAGGCATCCCAAATTAATATTTCAAGAAGTCACAAGCATCTAAGCTTGGGGATGCCCCGGTAGGCATCCCATCTTTCTTCATCAGCAATTATCGGTCAGTTTTGGTTGAGCCTAAGTTTTTGCTTCTTCACATGATATGTGCTATTCTTGGAATGTCATTTTATTTTGTTTTCTTTGCTGTTTGAATAAAATACTTAAGATCTGAAATTTTTAAATGAGAGAGAGTCCTCACATAGCTAACTATTTACTTAACTACTCATTTGGTCTTCACTTATATCTTTTTGGAGTAGTTTGTCATTTACTCTTGTTCTTCACTTATATCCTATGAGTAAATTGTTGAAATGAATTGAATATCATAAAGTTGAAATTTATATGCTTCATATGTTTGTCCCATGGGGAGTAGTGACTTCACATACAAGAAGTATAAGTGGTAAAATTTATTGAAAGTTAACAAACATAGCATTGGTCACTTGAACAATTCATGAAAGAATTTTGAAGGAAGAGAAATTTCACATATAAATATACTATCTTGGACATCTTCTGTGATTGTGAGCCCCCATTAATTATTTTCAAGCTTGATCAAGTAGTTGACGTTGGACAAGGAAGACAACGTAATGAGTTATGTTTGTTTATATTCACATAGAAGTTATATTGTCATGGATCCTCTAACATGTGGTGCTTGCTTAGGATCTTTTGCTAGCCAAAAATTCGTACTAAGTAGAGATACTACTTGTGCATCCAAAAACCCTTAAACCCAGTTTCTTGCCATGAGAGTCCACTATATCTACCTATGGATTGAATAAGATCCTTCAAGTAAGTTGTCATCGGTGCAAAAAGCAATAAAAATTGCTCCTAAAATATGTATGATCTTTTATTGCAAGGGAAAATAAGCGTTGTACGAACTTGTGATGGCAAAGAAATAAAAGCGACGGACTGCATAATAAAGGTTGCTATCACAAGGGGCAATATAACGTGACGTTCCTTTGCATTAAGGGCTTGTGCATCCAACAACAAAAAGCGCATGACAACCTCTGCTTCCCTCTGCGAAGGGCCTATCTTTTACTTTTATGCATTTACTTTTCTGTATTTACTTTATGCAAGAGTCATTAATGTTCATCCCTATTCCGCTCTATTTATTCTTTAGTTGGCAAGCATTATGTGGTAGGGAAAGATCCAGGCACATATATCCAGTTGAATATAGGTGATCATGAGTTATTATTGTTGACATTATCCCTAAGATAAATAAGTTGGGAGGCGAAACATTAAGCCCCTATCTTCCTATGGGTTTGACTGAAACTGTTTGTTCTAAAAATATGCTTTGAGTGTTAGCAATCATGGAAGACTAAAAGATGGTTGAGTATGTGGAATTTGCTAGATCAAAGATCTTACATAGACCCTTCCTGAAAATAAGATGAATTGCAATTGTTTGATGACTGAGAACATAGTTTGTTAGTTTTCAAGAAAGTTTATGGCCTATACTTTAAACATGTGAATAGCTTGCTACTTGATCATGAGAGGTTTTATGAGATGAGCTACTGATTATGATATATATTGATGCAAGGAAAAGTGATTGAAATTATCATTGATCAAACTTATGCACTATGCTAGCATTCAAACTTCATAAATTATTTCTTTTATCATTTACCTACTCGAGGACAAGCAGGAATTAAGCTTGGGGATGCTGATACGTCTCCAACGTATCTATAATTTATGAAGTATTCATGCCATGTTTATTATAGTTTTGTATGATTTTGGTGCACTTTTATACGACTTTTATATGATTTTCATGGACTAACATATTGACCTAGTGCTTAGTGCCAGTTGCTGTTTTCTGCTTGTTTTTGGTTTCCAGAAAATCTATATCAAATGAAGTCCAAATGCAGCAAAACTTTTTGACGATTTTTTCTGGAACATAAGAGACACTAGAAGCTTCGGGAGGAGGCTAGAAGACCCACAGTGGCCCCACGAGCCACCAGGGCGCGCCACCCCCCCAGGCGCGCCCTGGTGCCTCGTGGGCCCTCTGTGGCACCTCTCCGCGTGATTCCAACGCCAAAAAATCATATATATTCAGAAACCCCCGAAAGTTAACCTAGATGAGTTTTTTACGCCGCCGCAAGCCTCTGTACCTCCACGATCTAATCTACAGCCCTTTTCCGGCACCCTGCCGGAGGGGGGAATCATCACCGGAGGCCATCTTCATCATCCCGGCGGTCTCCATGACGAGGAGGGAGTAGTTCACCCTCGGGGCTGAGGGTTTGTACCAGTAACTATGTGTTTTATCTCTCTCTCTCTCGCGTTCTTGATTTGGCATGATCTTGATGTACCGCGAGCTTTGTTAATATAGTTGGATCATATGGTGTTTCTTCCCTCTCTATCCTTGCTGTGATGAATCGAATCTTTTCCCTTTGAGGTTTCGTTATTGTCGGATTGAATATTTCAGATTTGAGAACACTTATGATAATTTAAGTGAAGCACATAGAGTATTCTAACAAATCATGATAATGTGTGGCTCTCTCAAAATAGGTGTGTTCAGCAAGGATGACTGTGACAAACTAAAAAGCAAACAAAGCAAAGATTCATATAATACAAGACGCTCCAAGTAAAACACATATCATGTGACGAATAAAAATATATCTCCAAGTAAAATTACCGATGGTTGGTAGAAGAAAGAGGGGATGCCTTCTGGGGCATCCCCAATCTTAGACGCTTGAGTCTTCCTTGAATATTACCTTGGGGTGCCATGGGCATCCCCAAGCTTAGGCTCTTGCCACTCCTTATTCCTTCATCCATCGTGATCTCACCCAAAACTTGAAAACTTCAATCACACAAAACTCAACAAAACCTTCATGAGATCCGTTAGTATAACAAATAAATCACTACTTTAAGTACTGTTGCAAACCCATTCATATTTTATATTTGCATTATACTGCTACTTGTAGCTTGCGTTGGTATTTTCCCTGAAGAGGAAGGGATGATGCAGCACAGTAGAGGTAAGTATTTCCCTCAGTTATGAAACCAAGGTTATCAATCCAGTAGGAGAACCACGCAACAGCTCGTTAGCAGTACCTGCACACAAACAACAAATCCTTGCACCCAACGCAAACGAGGGGTTGTCAATCCCTCGGCGGTCAATTGCAAGATTAAATTGTATGGTGATAGATAGATAGATTAAACAAAAATACAAAATAAAATAAATAAATAAAAAGTGCAGCAAAGTATTTTTAGGGTTTTTAATATATGATTTAGATAGACCCGGGGGCCATAGTTTTCACTAGAGGCTTCTCTCAAGAAAATAGCATACGGTGGGTAGACAAATTACTGTTGGGCAATTGATAGAAAAGCAAATAATCATGACGATATCCAAGGCAATGATCATGTATATGGGCATCACGTCCGAGACAAGTAGACCGACTCCTACCTGCATCTACTACTATTACTCCACCCATCGACCGCTATCCAGCATGCATCTAGAGTATTAAATTCATAAAGAACGGAGTAACGCCTTAAGCAAGATGACATGATGTAGACAAAGTAAACTCACGCATGAATAAACCCCATCTTTTTACCCTTAATAGCAACGATACATACGTGTCATGTCCCTTTCTGTCACTGGGATTGAGCACCGCAAGATCGAACCCATTACAAAGCACCTCTTCCCATGGCAAGATAAATCAATCTAGTTGGCCAAACCAAATCAATAGATCGGAGAAGAAATACGAAGCTATAATAATCATGCATAAAAGAGATCAGAGAACACTCAAATAATAATCATGGATAATCTGATCATAAACTCACAATTCATCGGATCCCAACAAACACACCGCAAAAAGTGATTACATCGGATAGAATTCCAAGAACACCGAGGAGAACATTGTATTGAAGATCAAAAAGAGAGAAGAAGCCATCTAGCTACTAACTATGGACCCGAAGGTCTGTGGTAAACTACTCACGCATCATCGGAAGGGCAGCAAGGTTGATGTAGAGCCCCTCCGTGATCGATTCCCCCTCCGGCGGAGTGCCGGAAAAGGCCCCCAGATGGGATCTCTCGAGAACAGAAGCTTGCGGCGGCGGAAAAAGTATTTCATGGACTCTCCTGGTGGTTCCCGATTTTTGGGAATTTATAGTGGTGGAATTAGGTCAAAAGAGGCAGAGGTGGGCCCACGAGGCACCAGGGCGCGCCTGCCCCCCCCCCCCAGGCGTGCCCTGGTGGCTCGTGGCCACCTCCTGGGGCTTTTGGCCTTCTCCCGAAGCTTCTAGTGTTGGTTATGTCCAGAAAAAAATCTCCAAAAAGTTTCGTGGCATTTGGACTTTGTTTGGTATTGATATTCTGTAAAACCAAAAACAGGTAGAAAACAACAACTGGCACTGGGCACTAAGTTAATAGGTTAGTCCCAAAAAATGATATATAAATGTTGTAAATGTATATAAAAACATTCAAGATTGATAATATAAAAGCATGGAACAATAAAACATTATAGATACGTTGGAGACGTATCAGCATCCCAAGCTTAATTCCTGCTCGTGCTCGAGTAGGTAAATGATAAAAACAGAATTTTTGATGTGGAATGCTGCCTATCATATTCATCATATTCTTTTCTTTTATAGCATGGACATATGGACTTGAATGATTCAAAGCAATAGTCTATTGTTTGACATGAAGATATAAATATTCAAGTATACTAACAAGCAACCATGCCTTTCAAAATATCAACGCTAAAGAAAGTTATCCCTAGCCCATTATGCTCAATCATTGATCCATTCATTAAACACACTCCATATTAGCTACATCCAATGCATAAGTACGACAATAGTGCTCTCTAGTTGGTGCTTTATAAGAGAAGATGGAGACTCAAAATAAAAATAAAAAAATTGCATAATAGTAAATAGATAGGCCCTTCGCAGAGGGAAGCAGAGATTTGCTAATGTGCCAGAGCTCAAGGCTTAAATTAGAGAGATAAAAATTTTGGGAGGCATGCTTTTCCTGTCAACGAAAACGAACGAGAATTCCCAATATCTTCCATGCTAGATACATTATAGGCGGTTGCCAAATAGAAAATAAAGTTTATTCCTTTTCCACCATGCTTTCACAATCCATGGCTAGCCGTATCCACGGGTGCCCTCCATACCAACACTTTCCAAGGAATTTATTATTATCATCATATAAATTTTTTCATTTCATTTCATTTCGGGACTAGCATCCCTATTACCTGCCACACTCTTGTGCAATGACAAGTGAATAAACACTCATCGTGACAATAACCCACCTAGCATGGAAAATATTGGCCACCCCCTTCCGCCTCATGAGCGGTACGGGCACACAAAACGGAAAAATTATTTTGAAAATTAGAGTTGGCACACGCAAATTTACTTGGAACGGCATGGAAATACCGCATATAGGTAGATATGGTGGACTCATTTGGCACAACTTGGGTTTAAAGAGTTTGGATGCACAAGCAGTATTTCCACTTAGTACAAATGAAGGCTAGCAAATAGATTGAGAAGCGACCAACCAAAAAGTGAAAACGGTCATAAACATGCATTGAACATAACTAACACCGAATAATGCACCATAAGTAGGATATAATTTTGTTGCATAACTATTGACTTTACGTGCATGCATAGTGTTGGGGATATTCCCCACGGTTATAACCCCGCTAAAGGTTTGACCCGGCCTAGAGCTTGAAGGCTCTATGAGTCACCCCATTTTCCGGGTTAAGATAAGATGACAAGGAAGAATCCAGGGCCTAGTGACGAGACCCGGCAGGAGGCCGGCTTGACAGGAGCCCAATGGGCCGGCTCATAGAGAAGGTCCAAGAAGAGGAAAGTTCCCTGACAAGGGAAGCAAGACCTGGCAAGGGAAGCAAGACCCGGACTGGTATCAGACTTGTAGTAGAAAAGAGACTAGTTGTAGTCCTACTAGGACTCTACATGTAAGCCGGCCCCTTCAACTTATATAAGGAGGGGCAAGGCACCCCAAGAGGGACAAGTCAGGAGAGACAGAAAAACTAGCTCTCTAGATAGAGGTAGTGAAATTGCACCCTTGTAATCGAGATCATCATCAATAGCAATCAAGCAGGATGTAGGCTTTTACCACCACCGTGAGGGGCTGAACCTGGGTAAAACTCGCGTCTCTAGATTCCGACCAACCCCGTTCAAGCTACCACCTAGGTGCGATGGCCTCACCACTAAGTCCTTTCACGAGGACATCTGCCGTGACAAAACCACGACAGTTGGCGCCCACCGTGGGACCAGCGCACGGTGGTGTTGTGTTCTTGGAGGGAGCTCTCCAGGGATCGAGGAGCTCGCGATTGACTGGATGAAGAAAAACCGGCTCGAAAGGATCTACATCGTCTCCAAATTTTGGCGGCGCATGACATGCATCTGGATGCGGAATCTAGCAGTTTGCACGTAAGATCAAAATCGGAAGCAAGAAAAGTTCATGGCAGCGTTCGGCGCGTAATGTTCAGTGGCGTATTTGTCGGGCGGCGACGCGTGGCCTCTCACGACCAGTCCAATCTCCATGATGGCTAGCACATGAATTAAAAAAAAGTTGAAAATCGACTGGCGGCGGTTTCTACAGGAAGCAAATACTCGTGACGATCGACAACGCGGCTCGCCATCGGGCCCTGTTTGGATCCTCTAACTCGGTTAGAGGTTAGAGTTAGATTCTAACTCTAGACTAATCCTGAAATAACTCTAACCAAGATGGGTGTTTGGATCACAGGGTTAGATTGACAATAAATATATTTTCTTCCTCTTTCCAGTCGGATTTCCTGTGGCCGGCTATTATGTGGCCTCTGTCCGCTCACAAATATCCTAAACAAATCATTTTTACAAACGAAATATCCAAAACATGATAAATTTTATTTTGTCCATACAAATGAGACGTCCCACTTAAACATACAAGTCCTGAAGCAAGCTTGACAAAATAAAATTACATTACATGAAAATAAAATTACATTCCATGAAACAACGCATTAGCTAACTCATCACGGAACGCATTCATGTTGATATCTTCATCAAGAGGTTCGTCTTCTGGACATGCAGATGCAGAAGAACTAGGCATGGGGTTATAATTTTCATCCGCATCACAGGCATCAAATTCCCTATCCGCATCAAATTATGAAGAGACATACAAGCAACAATAATTCTAGCTTGCTTGTCCTCTGGAAATTTTGGCATGTTCAATAAAATCCTAAATTTCATCTTCAACACTCCAAAGGATCGCCTCGTCGTTCTGATCAACTTTCATGTATAAAGTATTTTCATCCAAGTTACGGATTATTTTATATGATTTTTCAAAGTTTTATCTAATTTCTGGAATTTAATTATATATTTAAATTAGAATTATCCAAAACATTAATATTTACTGTTTAAATTAATTATTTATTTAACAGGTTTAATTAGTGTTAATGGGGCTGGGCCCACACGTCATACTCTGTTTTAGCTAATTATCCAGATTAGGTTAAACTGATTAGCTTTAGCTTAATCTAATTAACCAATTAACTTATTAATTAACTAATTAATTAATTAATTATTGATATTAACTATTTATTTATTTTAATATTTATTATTATTTTTAATTTCATTTTTCTTTTTAAACGTTTTAGGGGCTAGGCCCATCTGTCATAGGGCTAGCGGACGTGTCCGCGGTGCGCCCATCAGGTCACCGGACATGTCCGGATGACCACAGGCGCACACGCGCGTGCGGGCAAAGGAGGCCAGGGGCGAGCCAGGGGCCACCGGCGACCTGGGCGGTGGCGGTGGGTGGCAAGGCGGCGGGCGAGCGGAGGGAGGCGCGCCCGGGTGCGGCGCGGCCGCAGCGCTGAAGCAGAGCGGCGGCGCAGCGGCGGGAGCAAGCGGGCGAGGGCGGAGCGCGGCCGGCGCGCGAGCAGGGGAGGGAGCGCAGCGAGGCCGCGGCGGCAAGCAGCGGCGACGGCCACGGCGGGACGCAGCCTCGCGCGAGCGGGCGCGCATGGGGGGGGGGGGGGGGGGGGGGGTGGGGTGGGGTGCGGGGCCACGGCGAGGGCAGGCCATGCGGGGCGACGGGAAGTGCGCGCGCGCGGTGAGCATTGGGGCCGGAGCGGGGAAAGGAAAGGAGGGAGGGGGCCTCACATCGGCCGTGGAGGGGAGGGGCAGGCTGCGCGAGGGAGAGGCGCCGGCTGGCGGCGGTGGCCTCCGGCGAGACGCCGTGCGGCGGCGGGATGAGGCGCCGGGATGGGGGCGGGAGCGGGCGGGGGGAGCGGCGGCGGGAGCGGCGGGGGGATGCGGCTGGAGCGGCGGCGGATGGGGGCGGGGGGATGGGGCGGGAGCGGCGACGGGATGGACGGGAGCGGCGACGGGATGCGGTGAGGCAGGGGTGGACTCTAACTCCAATTAGCACCCCCCCACCCGGTTAGTTTTTTTGCTAGGTTAGAGTGACTAACTGGAAACTAACCATACCTGTTTGGATACTAACAGGGTTAGTTTCCTCTCAACTAACCAACTCTAACACTAACGGCAGCATCCAAACAGGCCCCTTATCCAGCTGCAGATCACACAACAAAAATAAGGGAACAAGTCCCCAGGCATGACCAATCTGGGTAAGGTTACGGATCCATAGAGTCAGATCAATAAAAGAAAGACGCAAAACAACTTGTTCAAATGAAAAAAGAAAAAGGTCCAAATACCAAGGCCGAAGCCTGCACAATACTTGGAAACTGTGCATGCATGCCGTCCAACAGCAGCACACCAAGACAAAAATAAAGCAGAGGAGGCAGGGGGCCTAGTGCAAGTCTCAGAACAGGAGCACGTGTACGACCAAGTCCCAAGCATGCATACTAGTACAACCAAGCCGCGTACACACGCACGTCATCCAGGGCAGGTCAAATCAAAGAGGAAAAAGGTCAAGCCGAGTACATCCACTCAACGTGGAAATCAAAAAGAGGAAAAAGAAGAGGATAGCTACTATATGTATATCGGTCTGGACACTTGATCGGACTAGGGCTGGGGCACCAAAAAAAAAACAGAACGTCAGCCGCGTGTCGCCGAGTCTTCCAGGATTCCTAAATAAAACAGCCGCGCTACGGAGCACCTCTGGCTGCTCGTTTCAAGTACCGAGGAGGAGGTCGGACACTGCTGCTGTTTCTACTGCGCGTTTTTTTAATCGATTGCTACAGCTATTACGAGGCTATGCTACTGCTCCTAGTACGTTGCATCAACCCAACAATTAGTACTACTTGTTCATCATGACATCAAGAGAAAAGAAGACCACGTGGATGCCACTACTACATCAGATCATCCGAGCTAGACGTGCACCAGTATACGTCCAACATTATCCAGTACCAGTGTCCGCTTTCATCTGACAAAAATACCAGGACAATTATTCATTACAAAAAGTGGCGTTATACCACGGATACGGAGCGCGCGCCAGCATCATTCTACACTGGCGTTCGTCCGTGCCGCGCTGCTCGACGGACACGCGTGTAAGCCGCTGCTTCCGCGGTTCAGTCTACATCAACACGCCAGGCGACACCCTCGTCCGCGCCGCCTTAAAACGTCGCGTCCGACTCGTGCGCCCGCGCCGGCTTACAACGCCGCGGCCGACTCGCGCGCCCACGCTGGTTTACAATGCCGTGGCCGACTCGCGCGTCCGTGCCAGCTTGCAACGTCGCGGCCGACTCTCGCGTTCGCGCTGGCTTCAAACGTCGCGTCTGACTCCCGCGTCCACGCCAATTTACCGGCCAGATCTTGCGTCTACATCAACAAACCGAGGCCTCGCCCGCCCGTACGAGCTGCCCAACGGATGCGCGCAGGCCACCGTCCTCGCGGTCCGGTCTACATCAACGCGCCAGGGCCGCGCCCGCTCGCGCGAGTTGACTAACGGACACGCGCGCGAGCCGCCGCCACCGCGGTCCAATTTATATCAACACACCGAAGCATGCCAGAGTCCGCTCCGTCGACCGGCCGCGCCAAGCTATCCAGCAAAACACGCAGCTCACCATCCTGCGGTCTGGTCTAATTCACCACATCAAAAGAAACAGAAGAGTCGGCCATGGAGGAAACCTCCCCGAAAGAGCAAGGAGAGCCGACCACAGTAGAGCCGGCAATTCAAAACCCGACAAGCGAAGAAACATAAGAGAAAGTGGCCCTGGAGAAAACAGGAGAGCCGGACCAAGAGAGAATAACAAAGAATGGGAGGGCATACGACGAGCATCGCAAAGATCATCAACTCGCCACATCGCCTCCGTCTTCAATAAATTCCAACTCTCAGCTGCCAACTATACGTCAGTTTGTGCCGCAGCCAAGTACAAAGAATCTCAAGCCGGCTCCTCGAGTCGACTTAAGACTCGGGGGCTACACAGATATGACTCGGCGGATTTGGCAGGTTTTAACAAATACAAGAACCCCGGGTCGTTGAAGGGAAGACAACCCGGTCCTGGGGACTGCTGCTTTATTTGCGAAAAGGTAAAAGGTTGTCAAAGAGGACTAGCTGCCATGATGCGCAGTTCAAACATATGTATCCTGCCTTATTGGCGAAAAAGTAAAGGTTGCCCAAGAGAACTAGCTGCCACGATGCGCAGTTCAAACATGGGTACACTGCCATATTGGCGAAAAGAAAGGTTACCAAAGAAGACTAGTTGCCATGATGCGCAGTCTAAACATGGGTATCCTGCTCAATAATGATCAATGGAATAAAGCCAGCTTATCTGGACCCCAGATGTTTTGCAGTAGTAGCATTGTCTCCTGTATATCCTATGCTGAGCTTTTCCATGATCATATGGTTACTTGGGGGCTTCCAACTCATCGAGTTTAGCTTACAAAACCCTTTAACCTGGCGAGATGCCATAAGTTGGTTAAACCTGCTTGTTAGCAAGATGCTACTTCCTAAAAGTGACTCGGCGTACGACTGATGAGTCAATCACACAGGTGACCCTGAATTCATCAGAGTTAAAACGCTCGATTGGTTGCGTGAGAGCTGGCTTTCGAAAAGCGAGGATAAACCAACAAGCCAAAATATACTTGGTTAAACCTGCCTGTTAGCAAGATGCTACTCCGAAAAGGTGACCCGGCGTACGCCTGATGAGTCAATCACAAAGGTGACCTTGGATTCATCGGAGTTAAAATGTTAGTTTGTCACGTGAGAGCCGGCTTTCAGAGAGATAGGACAAACCAAAAGAGGCCAAAAAGCCTGCTTCATAGAAGCGAATCAGACTCGAGCCTCGAAAGCCGACATTTTTATACTCTGTTACCATACGCATACATCATCATACATTGCATCATCATGCATTGCATCATCATACAATGTATATCTGTATTCATTTATGTTGCAGGAACCGGTCTTCAAAACCGGGTTACATTGTAAATATGCAGGAACAAACAAATCCTTGATAGCCAAAATGGCCAGGTCTCATATGGTTTATCAAAACCAGTTTTAAATAACATGGCTATCAAAGCAGATTTTGAAACAATTGCAGGTACATATTTACTACATCTACAAAACCGGCTTACAATTGAGAGCCGGGTCTTCATCATGGTTTCTCATAACCAGTATTAAATGATTGAGGTTTTCAAAGACGGTTCAGAGAGATGGCTATTCTTTCTAAATCCAAGACGCCGGCTTACAGTAAGGAGCATGGTGTAATAAATTACCAGTGGCAATTCTCAAATTTGGATTATTCCGATGCTGCAAAGGAGAACAAAATTCAAAAAAAGATATCATGGCAAAGATCATGGCAATCGGCTTTATCAAAGGCAATGAAATATGAAGTGTTATGCAAGGCAGCACTCTTGATGGATTTAGCAACAAATTCAACATTGATATGCAAAGCACTCAACAACATCATCCAGACTGTCTCTCAATCTCATAAGAAAAAGTATGTCCCGAGTCGCCGCAGGCACACGACCCGGCACTTGGGGGCTACATTGTTTAAGTTTCTGAAGTCCCGAGTTGCCGCAGGCACATGACCCGGCACTTGGGGGCTACATTGTTCAAGTTTCTGAAGTCCCGAGTCGCCGCAGGCACACGACCCGGCTCTTGGGGGCTACATCAGTCAATTTTGATCTACAAAACATCAAGTCCCATGTAGCTGTGAACACTCAACATGGCACTTGGGGGCTAATGTACTGTCGTTTTCAAGTTAAGGGATCATACGACGACCCAGCCCATCATATAAAGATGAGCCGGCACTTGGGGGCTACACTATTTGCAGCTATATATCTACAACATTCAAGACTAAGTTCAAAGTCCCAGGTTGCTGCAGGCAAGACAACCCGGCACTTGGGGGCTACACCGTTCAGTTGTTTCAACAGATCATAAGGTCCAAATTGAAGACCCGGCCCATCACATACTGATGAGCCGGCCCTTGGGGCCTACACATGTGAAATGCAAACATTCAGTTTATGACTGGTGACTCAGATGAACAACCGATATTTCTCCAAAGTTGCAACATTTATATTTAAGCAAGTCTTAAGCTATCACTACGTTCTACTCTTAAGGCTTGGGGGCTACAGGTAATATGGATATAAGGGAGGAACACCTTCAAGTTCTCAGTTTTGAGCGAGCCGGGTCTCATATCCTTGGTGAAGAAAAACAAATTCAAGTGCCGGCTCAATATCATATGGATTTCTTATTCCAAGTCTGAAGCATTAAAAACTGGCTCAATATCATATGGATTTCTTATTCCAAGTCTGAAGCATTAAAAACTGGCTCAATATCATATGGATTTATTATTCCAAGTCTGAAGCATTAAAAACTGGCTCAATATCATATGGATTTCTTATTCCAAGTCTGAAGCATTAAAAGCTGGCTCAATATCATACAGATTTCTTATTCCTAATATTTTCATCAAGTCTGAAGCATTGAAAGTTGGCTCAGCATCAGATGGATTATTTTTCTCAATATGTTTCTGCGAGGATTAAGTGTCAGCAAGTTGATTGCGAAGCAAGAATGTTGATAAGACAAAGAAACCTGGATTTTTCCAGGAGCTGGTTCATTGAATAAGCCAACTATTTGAACGAGCTGGTCCTTTAACATATTAATTATTCTTGTTTTCATGAGCTTAGCATGAATACATTCAAGCTAACGTGGGGGCTAATGTTGGGGATATTCCCCACGGTTATAACCCGGCTAAAGGTTTGACCCGGCCTAGAGCTTGAAGGCTCTATGAGTCGCCCCATTTTTCGGGTTAAGATAAGATGACAAGGAAGAATCCAGGGCCTAGTGACGAGACCCGGCAGGAGGCCGGCTTGACAGGAGCCCAATGGGCCGGCTCGCAGAGAAGGTCCAAGAAGAGGAAAGTTCCCTGACAAGGGAAGCAAGACCTGGCAAAGGAAGCAAGACCCGGACTAGTATCAGGCTTGTAGTAGAAAAGAGACTAGTTGTAGTCCTACTAGGACTCTACATGTAAGCCGGCCCCTTCAACTTATATAAGGAGGGGCAAGGCACCCCAAGAGGGACAAGTCAGGAGAGACAGAAAAACTAGCTCTCGAGATAGAGGTAGCAAAACTGCACCCTTGTAATCGAGATCATCATCAATAGCAATCAAGCAGGATGTAGGCTTTTACCTCCACCGTTAGGGGCCGAACCTGGGTAAAACTCGCGTCTCTCGATTCCGAGCAACCCCGTTCAAGCTACTACCTAGGTGCGATGGCCTCACTAATAAGTCCTTTCACGAGGACATCTGCCGTGACAAAACCACGACACATAGGGAATCACAAACCTTAACACTAATATTCTTACTAAATCACAATTACTCACTAACATGACTGACATATCATCATCTCCATATCACAAAACTATTGTAAGGAATCACACTTATCATATCCAATGATCTATATGAAAGTTTTTATTATATCACTCTTGAATATTCATCACTTTGGGACCAAATTCATATCTTGTGCAAATTACCATTACTATTATCAACTCTCAAAAAGATATAAGTGAAGCATGAGGGCGCAAATATTTCTTCAAAATTTCTATCTTATCATCTCTCAAAATAATATAAGTGAAGCACGAGAGTTTATTTGTTCAAAATTTTAATATTGTCAACTCTCAAAATAATATAAGTGAAGCATGAGAGTTCATTTCTTCAAAATATAGCCACCAGCGTGCTAAAAAAGATTTAAGTGAAGCACTAGAGCAACTGCATAGCTCAAAAATAATAATTAAGTGAAGCTCATAGAGTATTCTAATAAATCATGATAACGTGTGGCTCTCTGAAAATAGGTGTGTTCAGCAAGGATGATTGTGAAAAACCAAAAAGCAAACAAAGCAAAGACTCATATAATACAAGATGCTCCAAGTAAAACACATATCATGTGACGAATAAAAATATAGCTCCAAGTAAAATTACCGATGGTTCGTAGAAGAAAGAGGGGATGCCTTCCGGGGCATCTCCAAGCTTAGACGCTTGAGTCTTCCTTGAATATTACCTTGGGGTGCCATGGGCATCCCCAAGATTAGGCTCTTGCCACTCCTTATTCCTTCATCCATCATGATCTCACCCAAAACTTGAAAACATCAATCACACAAAACTCAACGAAACCTTCGTGAGATCCATTAGTATAACAAATAAATCACTACTTTAAGTACAGTTGCAAACCCATTCATATTTTATATTTGCATTATACCTACTGTATTCTAACTTTTTTGTGACGCCCTCTGCTCGACCGTGCACTAATCATACACGCAAACGTGCCCGCTCGAGATCAGAGACGCACGGGAAGATATCACAACACAACTCTAAACTCAAATTAAACATAAATCTTCATATTACAAACCAGGGGTCACGAGGACCCGAATACATAAGTCATACACACAAATAATATCTGGGTACATACATAGTTAGTCAAGTTTGCCTTAAGAAGGCTAGCACAAACAGCGACACTGATCGAAAAGGCGAAGGCCTCCTGCCTAGGGCCTCCGAACTACTCCTGGTCGGCTGGCTCAACCCAGTAGTACGTGCCTCCGGGACTCTCCTGGTAGTAGTCTCCTGTGGTGGCGTCTGGCTCCGGGGCTCCATCGACTGATTTCATCAAGCGGGTATGGGGAAAAAGATAGCAAAGCAACCGTGAGTACTCATCCAAAGTACTCGCAAGACTGACATCGGAACTATACTATTATGCATCAGTATCAAAGGAATGGGGCTATATCTTTGGACTGAACTGCAGAATGCCATAATAGAGGGGGAGAGGCCTAGCCTATCGAAGACTAGCATCTTGAAGCAATCTGGCAGCATCAGAAGAGAGTAGAGCAAGATAATATATAATCAATCATATTTAGTAAAACCCTGAGATCCTTCCTCGACTACCCTGCGAGAAAGTGATCCCGAGAGAAGTAGTAACAGTTTAATATTATGGCAGTAACCATTTGTGGTTGTAGCAGATCAAGATACAACTCTGAGCGTCCTGTTACCGTGGACACGGCTATTCGAATAGATAACTTCCCTGCAGGGGTGCACTACTGTTACCCAACACGCTCGATCACATTTGGCCGGACACACTTGCTGGGTAATGCCCGGCCTCGGGAGATCGACACGACGCAGTCCTACCTAGGCTCAGCAGCGAGGTCAACACGCCAGTCTAAATCCTAAGTGCGAAGGGGTCTTGGGCCCATCGCCCTTTGCACTCCTGCACGTTGCGTGGCTGGTCGGGGCCCAGGCGCGACACTGTATACACCAGTGACGTAACCAGCCCACCCCAACAATCAGGCCGCATCTCTGAGCTGTGACGTCTGAAGAGCTTTCGGCTGATACATACGACGTAGAGGGCCCCTTTAAACCATTATCCCACGTGGTGGTAGTGCGTATAAGGCCAGCGGCCTACTCAGATCAAATACCCAAATCCGTTAAGCATGTTTAGTAACTCGCAGAGACGAACAGGGTTCCTGTCGCTCCGACTTGGTAATACATGACGCGCGGGTGCTCTTGGAGCCGACCCTTCTTTAATATTATTCTCTCGCGGGCACCCTTGGGGCCAGCCCGACTTTAACAGTTTAAGTATTGCAATATGTAACAGTTCCGTGATCATCACCCAGAGTGATCACGGCCCGAGAACAAGCATGGCAAACGGACAAGGGTGATGGGCCACAGGTGAATCAGTAGCATAACTAACTAAGCATCATGGGACAATAGGTAGGTATAACAGTAGGTGACATAATCAGGCTATGCATCAGAATAGGAGCTATCGGAATAACAACAGAAGCAATTCTAATGCAAGCATAAGGGAGAAGGAATGGGCGATATCTTATGATCAAGGGGGTTTTGCTTGCTTGGAAGCTCAGCTGAAGGGGTCTGGTCATCGGCGACGTCGTCGTACACTGCAGTGTCGTCGGCAGTCTCGGGGGCTATCGGGAGAGAAGGAGCGGGAAGAAACAATAAATACACAACAACAATGCAACAGCGATGCATGACATGCCTAAATGATATGCAGAGGTGATATATTGCCTATCTAATTGTTTTAGTTAATTTAGGAATTTATTTGGAATTATTCTGTTAAAGTTATGCACTATTCATTTATGGAATACGGGCAAAATGTCCCATGTTCAGTATGTTAGAGGGGTGTGACAGGTATGTGGGTAGGATATTCGGATTCTTCATATTTTTTTGATCATTTTTCATACATAAATTATTTTCAT
This sequence comes from Elymus sibiricus, assembly GCA_039707655.1. NCBI lineage: Eukaryota > Viridiplantae > Streptophyta > Magnoliopsida > Poales > Poaceae > Elymus > Elymus sibiricus. Next base: position 479,748,337 of record CM077666.1, read on the forward strand.
CCGAGTTACGGTTTATTTTATATGATTTTTCAAAGTTTTAAACATTTTCTAGAATTTCTGGAATTATTTAAATCGAGTTATCCAAAACAGTGTAATGGTGATGTCAGCATGATGTCACAGTGACGTCAGCGGGTCAACTGTGTAGGTGGACTGGTCAATCTGACCAGTGGGTCCCACCTGTCATCCACAGTGGTTAATCTAGTGAATTAATTTAACTAAAAATGATTAATTAGCATGTGGGCCCCATTAGTCAGTGTCTGATTAGTAACTAAATTAATTAACCGATTAATTAACGTTTTAATTAACATTATATTTATTTTAAAAAATGTTTTAAATGGTGGGGCCCGCGTGTTAGCGACACGGGCCGCCCAGTCAGCAGGTGGACCGGGTCAACGCGTCAGCGGGGCCAGTGGCAGCGGCTCAGCGGTGGGGCCCGCGGCTGCCACGTCAGCGTTGAGTCAGCACCGGCCACCGGAGTGCGCCGGCGAGCCCGTACGCGGCGGAGGCTCGCCGGACTTGACCGGAAAACGGCCACAGGTAGCCATTTGCCGCGGGGCTTGGTGCGTTCGGAAGCTAGCGACGGGCCGCATCTAGTGAGGGTGGTGGCGTCGCCAGTGATGCACCGGAGCGACGACGGCGAGTACGGAGGCTGACGGGGGCGCTCGGGCGTGATGGCAAACGGCGGCACGGGCACGCTCGAGTCAAACGGATAAGCCAGAGAGCATCTACGCACGCGGGCGAGCACAATGGGCACGACCGCATGACCAAAAGGTCACCGGGAGCTCGCCAGCGACGAGCTCTGCGGCGATGAGCTCGGGCACAGGGAAAATCGTAGCTAGGGGTCACGCGCGGGTCAGGGAAGAGTGGGGAGGCGAGGCGGGGCTCACTGTGTTGCTGCAGGGACGGGCAGTGGGCTCCGGGAGGCGCGGAGCGGTCGGAGGCGACGACGACGGCGGCGGGGATCCGAGGAGGAAGGAGGCGGCGTGGAGGCGATGCGGTGGCTCCCGGCTTGTTCCAGACGGCACAGCCGACGTAGCCGACGTCGGGGAGGCCGATGGACACGGAGTCAGCCGGCGAGGGTGGCGGTAGGCGCGCGCGCGTGGTCAGCCATGGCGGCGGTGCTACGGGCGCGAGCGAGAGAGAAGAGGGCGAGCGAGGCTGAGGGGGAAGAAATATCTTGGGCGGCTAGGGTTGACGCGGCAGCGTTCTTATCCACCCCAGGGGGCCCTGTAGCGACGCGGTCGGCGAGGAGGGCGCGGCTGCGACGGCGAACGGCGACGGGTGCGATGCGCGGGCGACCGGGCATGAGCAGTAGGAAGGGGAAGGTGGGGGCGCGGGTTGGGCTGCGGTTTTGACTTAGGCCCAGTTAGTGCGGCCCTTTTCTTTTTCTTTCTTTTCTTTTCTGTTTTTCTATTTTTGATTCTATTTAGTAAATAGTCTGGCCCCATTATGACTTTTGTAAAATATGAGTGTTGTCCATTTAAATACTAGACAATATATAACACTGCCAGAAATTGGTTTGGTGAACAAGTGATTTCATTTGAATTTTAATTAAATAAAATGGTACTAAATATTGTTGTTTGGCACTGTTTTGATGATGTTAGAGTCATCTATACATTTTAGGTGATGTTGTTTTTCTTAACATAATTAGTTATGAATTATTTGCTATTTAATGAACATTTTAGTTTCCAATTTGGAACAACTTTTATTTTCACTTTAAATTTGAATTTCAAGTGAATTGGAATTTGAAATGAGATATGATGCAAATGATGATCAAGCACTATTAAGCATGCTGACTTGGCATTATCAAAATGTGACCACTATAGCTTAATTACATGGGGTGTTACAATTCTCCTCCTCTAAAAGAAATTCTCGTCCCGAGAATTAAGAGGTAGGCTGGGAGAGAGCGGGATACTCTTCACGAAGACGATCTTCGCGTACCCAAGTGGCTTCATCCTCAGAATGATTCGACCACTGAACTTTAAGGAACTTGATTGCCTTCTGACGGGTTCGACGTTCAGCTTGATCAAGAATGCGGATCGGATACTCTTGATAAGAAAGATCCTCTTGCAGCTCAAGCATTTCATGATCCACTGCTCGGATAGGATCCTTGAAGCAGCGACGAAGTTGCGACACATGAAAGACATCATGAATTGATAAAGGTTTGGCGGCAATTCCAATTGATATGCCACTTCTCCACGTCTTGCGAGGACGCGAAAGGGGCCAATGTAGCGAGGAGCTAACTTGCCCTTGATTCCGAATCGATGAGTGCCCTTCATCGGAGTAACACGAAGGTAAGCTTGTTCGCCAGGTTGATAGACCATTACCTGGTGTTTTCGATCATAGTTGCTCTTCTGACGAGACTGAGCAGCTTTCAAATGATCACGGACAATGCGGACTTGTTCTTCAGCTTGCTGAATAATGTCCGGTCCAACGAGTGAACGTTCCCCAGTTTCTGACCAATTCAGAGGGGTTCGACACTTACGTCCATAGAGAACTTCAAAGGGTGCCATCTTCAAACTAGCCTGATAGCTATTGTTGTAAGAGAATTCAGCATATGGGAGAGATTCCTCCCGTTTCTTACCAAATGAGATGACACAAGCTCGAAGCATATCTTCAAGCACTTGATTGACTCGTTCAACTTGTCCCTGGGACTAGGGGTGAAAAGCGGTGCTGAAGGATAGATGAGTTCCCATAGCTTCTTGGAAACTGTTTCAAAATCTGGAGGTAAAGAGGCTGCCACGGTCTGAGCTGATCTCCAGCGGAATACCGTGAAGTGACACGATTCTGGAAACATATAAGTCTGCTAAATGACTAGCAGTGATTGTCTCCTTGACTGGCAGAAAGTGAGCAACCTTGGAGAATCGGTCAATGACAACAAAAATAGCATCATGACCCTTCTGTGATCTGGGAAATCCAGTAATGAAATCCATTTCAACTTTGTCCCATTTCCATTCAGGAATAGTAAGTGGTTGCAGAAGTCTGGCAGGCCTTTCGTGTTCTGCTTTGATGCGACGGCAAACGTCACACTCAGCCACATAGCGAGCAATGTCATGCTTCATATCAGGCCACCAGTACCGTTGACGGATGTCTTGGTACATCTTGGTGCTACCAGGGTGAATTGAAAGAGGCGTATCGTGAGCTTCTTTCATGACATCCGAACGAGAGTCCAGATTATGCTTTCTGGGGACCACGAGGCGGCCCTTGAAGAATAAGACACCATTATCATCAACATGGAAGAACGAAGAATTTCCCTTGGAGAGGTATTTCTTAATCTTCTCGACTTCAGAGTCATATTTCTGCCTCGTCTTGATGTTGCACTCGAGGTCCGGTTCAACAACCAAGGTATTGTGATAATCCTGTGGAACAATATGAAGGCTTAACTTGCGAAGCTCTTCGTGGAGAAGAGGTTGCGCTTGCTAAACCATGAGGTTGTTGCAATAAGACTTGGGACTCAAGGCATCGGCCATTACATTAGCCTTGCCAGGGGTATAAGCGATATCCATGTCGTAGTAGGCTATTGTCTCGAGCCATCTTTGTTGACGGAGGTTCAAATCTGGTTGAGTATACAGATATTTCAGACTTTGATGGTCCGTGTATATCTCGCAACGATTACCAAGAAGGTAATGTCGCCACAGTTTCAGAGCATAGATAACTGCTGCTAACTCGAGATCATGTGTTGGATACTTATCTTCATGAGGACGCAATTGACGAGAGCCATAAGCAATTACTTTGTGCTCTTGCATTAGGACACAGCCTAATCCTTGACGGGATGCGTCGCAATATATCACAAAGTCCTTACGAGTATCAGGAGGAGCTAGCACAGGGGCAGAGGTCAACTTGTCCTTAAGTGTCTGGAAACTTTCCTGACATTTTTCTGTCCACTCAAACTTAACGCCTTTGTGAAGCAAATCAGTCAGTGGCTTAGCAATCTTGGAGAAGTTCTCGACGAATCGGCGGCAATAGCTAGCAAGACCGAGAAAACTTCTAACTTGCTGGACATTCTTCAGAGGAGTCCAGTCAAGAATAGCCTGAACTCGTTCTGGGTTAACAGCAATGCCATCTTTGGAAATCACATGACCAAGATAAGTCACCTCTGATAACCAGAATTCACACTTGGAAAACTTGGCATAAAGTTGGTGTTCTCGAAGTTTCTCCAATACAAGCCGAAGATGTTCGGCGTTTTCTTCTTCATTCTTGGAAAATATAAGGATATCATCCAAATAAACCACGACGAACTTGTCGAGGTAGTCCATGAAGATATAGTTCATCCATCGAGAGAAGGTTGCTGGAGCATTAGTTAATCCGAAGGACATGACGGTATACTCGTATGATCCATAACGAGTAACGAAAGCGGTCTTCGGAATATCCTCTTTACGAACTCGGATCTGATGATAACCCAACCTTAAGTCGAGTTTAGAGAACACAGAGGATCCAGCTAGTTGATCATAAAGATCGTTGATCCGGGGTAATGGGTATTTGTTCTGGATTGTTGCTTGGTTAATAGGCCGATAGTCCTAGACCAATCGGTTAGTCCCATCCTTCTTCTTAACAAAGAGAGAAGGTGCCCCAAGCAGAAGAACTGGGGCGTATGAAACCCTTTTTAAGTGACTTGTCGATTTCCTCCTTAAGCTCAAGGAGTTCATGCGGCGGCATCTTGTACGGGCGCTTCGCAATAGGGGTAGTGCCAGGTTTCAAGTCGGTGACGAATTCAACGGCTCTAACAGGGGGTATTCCGGGAAGTTCTTCTGGAAAGACGTCCGGAAAATCGCGAACGACTGAAACGTTCTCAATTCCCTCAAGAGGTGAAGCGTTCAAAGCATTCAAAGCATATATCTGAGCTTCGGCATTACGAGTAATTCGGGCGGTGTAGTTCACTATCTCATCGGAGGGGTGAAGGAGTTGAACGACTTTGGTGGCACAATTGATCGAAGCAATGTGAGCTTTCAACCAATCCATTCCCAGAATGAGATCTATGGTGGAAGACTTCAAGATGATGGGCGAAACAAGGAATTCAATTCCTTCGATTTCAACAGGGACATTGTGAGCCATCATAGAGGTACGACAGTGGCCTCCAGGGATGCGGACAACCATTTGTAGGTTCATGTTTTCAAATGCAATGTCATGTGATAATGCAAATGCTTCTGACATGAATGAATGCGATGCTCCTGAATCAAATAAAACAGAAGCATGTACTGAGTTAACGAGAAGGGTACCCATCACAGTATCAGGTTGATCATGCACTTCTTCAATATCGACGTGGTAAGCCTGTCCACGTCCATAAGCAGCAGACCCCGTATTATAGTTGCGGGTCTGGTTGTTGCCATGGCCATTGCCACGGCCATTATGAGGAAATGCCAATTGATTCTGATTCTGGCGGCAGTCCTTGGCAAGGTGACCTGGTTTGCGGCACTTGAAACATAGACCGTCTTCAGGACGAAGAGGAGCAGCTTGAGTTCTCGGCTGCCTCGGTGGTGGAGGAGGCAGGCGGGGTGTAGCATAGGAGGGCCTTGGCGCAGGGGCAGTTGGACGATACATGCTGTTGGGAATCCAGATCTTACGCCTTTGTCCTGAGCTCGAGGATGAGCCAACGTCCTGATAGCGCTTCTGCGACTCCTTGTGCTCCATCTGAGCAGTCTCGACCAGGATAGCCTTGTTCACGAGGGTGGCAAAGTCGGGGAAGTCTTGAGCGGCAAGTGCAAGCTTGAGGTTTGGGTGGAGTCCATTACGGAACTTCTCCTGTCTACGAGCATCAGTGGCTATGTCTTCTTCAGCATAGCGGGACAGGTTAAGGAATTCACGCTGATAAGCTTCGACAGTCCTATTGCCCTGAGTGAGGTTGCGAAACTCTATTCTCTTCCGGTCCATAATTCCCTGAGGAATGTAACGGGCACGGAAAGCAGTCTGGAACTCGAGCCAAGTGATAACTGTCCGCTCAGGTAGTGAACGCCTATGGGTGGACCACCATTGAGCAGCGGGGCCCTTCAAGAAGTAGGACGTGAAGGTGACAAGGTTGTCAGGGCGACACTGGCAGATTCCATCTCGTAGGCGATGTCGCGAAGCCAGTCATCAGCATCCAGTGGCTGTTCAGAGTTGCGGTAAACAGTTGGGTTGAGATGTACAAACTCCTGCAGAGTTATTGGGGCAGGTGGCTGGTTCTGAGCATTCTAGTTCTGCTGCGGGAACTGAGCCATGATCCCAACCATGAACTGGCGGTTCAACTCAAATTGCTGCATCATAGCTGCCATATAGTCTGGCGGTGGTGGCCCTTCAGGAGCACGGCCACGACCACGACCACGACCACCTGGTCTAACCATCTTGCTAAAAATTTAACAGGGGGTAGTTTAGTAAAAACAACTGCAAGTGTTTAGCGACAATCATGATGTAACACGACAATGAATAAGTAGTGCAATAGATACATAACAGTAGTCAATTAAGACATACAGATACATACACAGAGTCGGTTACACGCGGACAACATAAGTTCGCAAAATTAAAAGCTAGACATACTAGGCGGCGCGCAGGCATGCGGTGGAGGGATACAACAATGTGACATAGCGATATGCTACATCAACGTCGGAGAAAACCACTGAAGCTAGGCAGCTTCAGGTGACGAGGTAGGGTACCATCGACGGAAGGATCCTGCGCTCCGTGAACACTCTGGTGCAGAACCTGGTCCCGAACTGGAAGAAGAGGACCACGTGGAGGAGTAAAACCTCCAACAGCAGGCCACTCGAGACCTGGTGGCATCTCCGTCCTGCACGGGTAAAGAACGTACTCTGGGTGCATCCGTGCACTGACTGCTGGTAGCAACTGTGTCAGCGCGTCGTAAAGATGAGCACGAGTGGCGTGCAACTCAACAACAAGAGCTCGAGCAGTGCGGTCCAGAGCCTAAGTGTACTGTACCAAAACCTGCGGGTCATAGCGACGCGACACGTAAGAGGTACAGACAGCAGTGTAATATCCAGTCTCATCCCCAGCAGGAGCATACGGGATGTATCTGAAAGCAGTCTCCTCCAAGCGACTGTTGTGCTCTCCACGGAGATGGGCAATAGCAGTATAAGCAGCATCATGGATGGCCATATCAACAGTCACTCCAATACCATGAAAGGTGTGCAACTCAGTGATGGAGTTGTTCTGCCGATCAAAAATGCGAACCTCAGCATGGTACTGCTCCTGGTTGGACTCGCAGTAATCCTCGTAAACAGTGTACTCGGGATACCAGCGATATCCCAGCCTGGTCAGAAGTTCGACCAAAATGGCCGGAAACCCAGTCGCATCATGAGCCACGGTCAGACGGACAAGCTGTCTTGCGGGACGCATATGAAATAACGAGTGCAGAATGTCAAAAGAAAGTGTGAGAAGCATAAGATAACTTGGAAAGAAAAGGTTAAACAGACCAATGGAAAATAAAAAGGTGGTTATCAGATTAACCAGTTCAAAGGAAAAGGATTAGTTGCAGATAATCCAACTCTCTGGGTGAATGTGATTACGAGAACCTAGTGTCATAGTTAGCAAAATCATTTAACCCGAAAAGAAGAGAGATCAGAATCCCAGAGTATAGAAGAGGAATAAAAGATCCTAATACCACCCATTTGACGACGTGGGCCCGTAAGCCACACAGCACTGTTAGTAAAATAGTTTTGCAATGACTAGACTCAACTTCGACCAAGGAATTGGAAGGGGGCATCCTACAGGCAGTCGGCTCTGATACCAACTTGTGACGCCCTCTGCTCGACCGTGCACTAATCATACACGCAAACGTGCACGCTCAAGATCAGAGACGCACGGTAAGATATCACAACACAACTCTAAACTCAAATTAAACATAAATCTTCATATTACAAACCAGGGGTCACAAGGACCCGAATACATAAGTCATACACACGAATAATATCAGGGTACAGACATAATTAGTCAAGTTTGCCTTAAGAAGGCTAGCACAAACAGCGACACTGATCGAAAAGGCGAAGGCCTCCTGCCTAGGGCCTCCGAACTACTCCTGGTAGTAGTCTCCTGTGGTGGCGTCTAGCTCTGGGGCTCCATCGACTGATTTCATCAAGCGGGTATGGGGAAAAAGATAGCAAAGCAACCGTGAGTACTTATCCAAAGTACTCCGAAGACCGACACTAGGACCGACACTTGACCCATCCCAGACTGTAGTCCTTAACCGCGGACACGGCTATTCGAATAGATATAAACTCTGCAGAGGGTGTACTCTTTACCCACGAGTAACGGATTCCCTTAGTCCACCGGGACTAATTCCGTTTACGGTCTTTTAATTGAAAACACACCTAACTCGCACACACCAGCTTAACTTACCGGTGTCTGGAATCACCCACGACACTCGTTAAGCAAAACTCTAAGTGGGGAGGCTACAACCTCGATTAGCATGGGATCAAATTTATATCGCGCGCTCTAAGGGGTGCCCCCCTCTCGGTCCCAACCGGAAACACCCATGCCCCCGGACCAGGTGGCATGCCTACCGGCTGCAGCCGGTATCTTCCACCATGGCCTCTCTGTACGGTGTGTGCTCAGAAAGGGGTTGACAACTTACTGGACCGTACCCTACCTGCGGCAGGGACGAGTGGTAGTACGAAACAAGTATGGGGGTTACTGGAACAAGACTCGATCTATGGTCGACTCAGGAGGCTTATGTGTTCCCTGCATGGTTAGCACAACAAATATTTTTCCACACTCTTGGGCAGAATCACCACTTATCTCATCCCATCATGCCTCACTGACCATTCTCGCTCCAACGAGATGTCAGCACCAAGCTCATGTCTACCCAAGACAGAGACTTATCCTGGATTCCTTCCGGTAGGCAGGGGTGGCACAAGGTGGTGACTACTGTCACAAGCATCTCAAGTTTAATAGCAAGAATCATTATCATGTATTGCAAGCATGATCACACCTTCACATGAAATAACGGGCACGTCATGTGTGTATAGTTTCATTTGTCACACCAAACATTTCACCACAATTACTATACCAGGGTTCAGGATGCTTGCCTTTAATGTGGGGAGAGGTAGGGTGCATCACAAAACTCTTGAAAGTCTTTCTTCTCTCTCCGTTTCCTATTTTGAAAAATATTTGAATCAACACGCAATTCAAAAACAGTACAAAAAGTTGTCTTGGACAATTTTCAAATAAATATGAAAATAAACTAGATGAAATTTTAGAGAGGTAGGAAAAAGAATCAATTCATTTGGGGTTTTATTTTAAAAGATATGCCCAGTCAAAGTAGAGGTCAAATTTCTGTTTAAATAAATTCAGAAAAAGGAAAACGGTTCGGTGGCAAATACGTTTTTCCAGGACTGAAAACATATTCTAGCGAAGACGCTTACTCTCGGGGGAAACGCACCAGAAGGTCAGCGCCACTGGGGAGACTGGCTGGATCACCGACAGGTGGGGCCCACCTGTCGGGTTTGCCTCCCACCTCACGCGCGCTCCTGGCCAGAGGCAGAGGCCGACTCTGGCGACGATTGCCGGCGCTGGGAGGTACCTTTCTCGGAGCTGGGCACACCGGCGTGCTCAGGAGGGAGGTCGCCATCCTCTGGAGAGCAAAAGGTTCGCCGGGGAGTTCGGGGGTGAGCACCCGTTCATCCATGGCGGACGGCGGCTTCGGGAGCAATTGGGAGCTCGGGCTACGGTGGCTCCCGATCGAGTTCAAGAGTCGGGGTGGCTCCGAGGGGAAGAGGGGAAGCTAACGGTGGCAATGGGGTCACGAGGGAGGCCCTGGTTGCGACGAATTTAACGAAGTGGCCGCGGTGGTCGCCCTCACCGGAGGCGAGGAAGAAGCGAGCTTCCAGCCAAATGGGTGCTAGTAGTGGACTCAGTAGGATGGGAGGGGGATGCTGCCTCGATCACACGAGCTCTGGGGGGTTTAAATAGGGCCGTCTCCAGAAATTTGGGGTCCCAGGGCGAAATGCAAAATATGCCCTAATTGTTTTTAAAATGATCGTATGAGAAAAAAGAAGAAGACCGTACCTGAAATTTGAATGAACAACTATCTTCAAAATCTTTGATGCGTGAGCAATTATCTATGAAGATAGTTCAATCCTTGTAAAGTCTGAACCACTGACCTATAAAGCATGAAAAGCAATTTATTATCAATCTATCTAAAGTACAATGGCTAATGATGTAGTTTCTTATTTGTTAATTATCAATGTGCACATTTTTGCAACAAAGTTCATAAAAAAAAAGAGCATATGTGTAATGGTGTTAGCACGGGTGCGGACCTTGATTTTTGGGGATCATAAGATGCACAACTATTTCCATTCTCTATCCAAAATTCATATCCGAACTTTGCAGCAAACCCACCTGCAGCAAACAAGCAAACAGGTCTCGAGCACTTACTTGGGATCGGGGCTTGGGAAAGTAGCCAACTATGACTGCGACATCATCTGCCGAGGAGACGGGAAGATGACGACGACAGCAAGGGAAAATAGCACGAGGCGAGCAATCGGATCGGATCGGACGATCGGCGGACGGAATAACCTTGGGCGGCGATCAGGCGAGGGCACCAGGCGTCTACACGGCCGTCTGCGACGTGCGGGAGGCGATCCATCGGCGTCCTGCCTGTTTTGCTGGGCTAGCGGGCCCTTTTTTCTTGATTAAGGGCAGCCAATCACCTAATCCCTAGTGATTTGGGGGCCCCAAACATTTGGGGGCCCTGTGCCGTCGGCCAATTTGGCCTGCCCCATCGACGGGCGTGGGTTTAAATAGGTCGGGAGGGTCGGTTCGATGGCTGCCCGAGGATAAGCACGTAGACGGCGGCACTATTGCAGCACAGGGGAGGTGGGGGTCGGCTGGCAGTGCTAGCAGAGGAAGGCGACACGATTGCGGATAAGAACGGCCTGCTCATGAGGGCAGCTGGCGAGGCGCTGAGGCTTGGGCGGCGCTGCCATGGCAGGCGGCGGCGGTGGCGGCTTGCGGGCGACGCTGTAGGGCTCGTGGGGAAGGCTGGTCGGGCTTGGCGCTACGCAGCGGGCAGCAGGGGGGTCGGGATAAGCTCGGGGGAGGCAGTAGGTGGGCGTGGCGGCTCGGGCGTCGCACGAGCAAAACGTGTGCTCTGGACGCGCCCAGCGCACGCACGACACCTATTCGACACAATGACAAGGGTAGCTATGGGGCTTATATGGGCATGAAACTTAACAGGATCATGCATTGGGGTTAAATAAGTCTAATAGACATGCTGGTTTAGTCATAGGGGCAGGTTCACAATCTAAACCTATTTCCATGCCAATTCTGTTCATGAACACAAAGTGCTCGACAGAATGCTATGGGCATCAAATGAGATTTACTGGAGACCAAAATTAACAGGATGGAGTCTCTTTAGATGCAGGTGATGATGGCAAAGTTAGTTTGGCCAAAGCAGAAACTTGTTAATGCAAATTTTGGTGAAAAACAATTCTGGACAGAAAATGAAAGGGGCAATTTGGTCAACTTAAAAGATGCCTATGGGTCTGATCTCTTGGACTTAAGGTTTTGGTAGGGTTGACTACAAGTAGGAAAAATCTCAAGATCACTAGAGCAAAAAAAAATAGGGTTGCAGTACAAACTGCCAAACTGGACCAGAATGCAAATGAGGATGGTTTGCTCAAAATTTTCAACGAACCCAAATGGATTTTTGCATAAACATGAGTTATATACCTCTACTGACATCCCCAAATTTTTATGGAATTTTTAAAGAGATATTGAAATAGGTTGCAGTGCAAACTACAAACTGAACCAGATTTGAAAGCTTGAAGTGGAGCTCAAAATTTTCAAAACACCAA